>OY720403.1:10000000-20000000 GCA_963082905.1 Oligia fasciuncula
TTCTAAATGCTAGCTCTACCCGCTTCTCGTTAATTGGGGACAGGTGCCTCACATATGTATAGCCACTACTTCCACCTGTGGCGAAGGTTCCATACAACTCGATTACTACCGGCTTCCCTTTGAAAAATGGCACAGTCAGTATTCAATATAATCACCACCACACACCACCACCACCACACACACCACCATCACATGGGCGTAAGGTGAAAAATTTATTCACTGTTCATTACTTTTCTGTTATACAATAGTTCTTGTAGTAACGAAACGGCCAAGCCTCATATTTTGACTAAGGTGTAGAGTTTGTGAAGTTAGGGCGTGTACAGTTAGAAGCTTGGCTCTACATTGTGAAGTTAGGGCGTGTAGAGTTAGAAGCTTGACTCTACATGAGATCATTTTGGCAGTGCGAGCCATATGTGGTCTCGTCTTGGCAACATTTTACATGAAAATGTTTTTGGTGGGATTCTCTTTATTACCTATATCAATCTTACTTCCTCACGGATCTTTTTTCTCCACGTATTTTTTCCAAGGATTAATTAAACTACTCCCAGAGGGCACAACATACAGAGTTCATAATGCTACAGTCAAATTTTGGGTACGGAATTTTGGTCCTTTTAGTTTTTGGCGATTTCTGACTTTTCTAGCATAAGTTTTTTGATCCTTATATAATTAGTTATGAGTTTTATAAATGGCTTTTTGATGTAGGTGTTGTTCTGTAGAGGAATTAAAAACGCATTTAGTGCATGTAGTCCAGACATTTAAAAGATTTTTCTTGAGTCATGCGGACAGGAATGGTTTCTGGATTGAATAAAATAAAACGAATGTTTTGACATTCATAGAATGTTTTACTTAGATTGACTCGACAAGCAATCTTAGGTATTAACATTACAAAATCATTGAAAATAAGATTCCGTGACGTTAGGTACACTCTGCAATAAAAAATATACATTTTAAAAACTTTCAATTTATGAACAGTGAACTCGTGTCAAACAGAGTATACCCAAGTCATCTTATATTAACATTATACGTACACTACACATTCAATGGCCACATCAGCGTACTGGTAAATATATTATGTATTTACACAAAAATATCACAAATGAGTATATTTTAAACAATGAGTAATTTTGATTTTGTACATCATGAATTCAGAACATATTATACAATAGGTATTATACATAGAAAATATTGACTAGGGATAAAAATATACATTATAAATTGTGAGGATGCATCAAAGAAGACACGATATAATATTAGATATTATTATGGCACTATTTTAAATAGTGATAAAATAGGCATGCATAAGCGCCCTAAATTATATTAGATAAAGCTTAAAGGCAGTGAAAGTTACTTTAAAAGTTAATCAATCCATATAACGCAGCCATTCATATTTTGTAAAAAATTGCAAATTGGAATGCATCAAGTATTATCATAAAAAATTAAAATATCACAATATTTAATTTTAACACATTCATAGTTATTCACAGTTTCAACAAAGGTTCTGCGTTTTAACTGTCGCCTCTGCGTAAACAGTTCTTAAATTAAGCTTTCTGCTATTTTTGTACAAATAAATGGCAAGGGTGATTGACAAAGTCATTAATATAGCAGAGCCAATGGCAATGTAAATGATGGCAGTTCCGCTAGTAGCGAAGGCAGCAGTTTCACTGTCACCGCTGATATCACGCACTTTCCTCGACCTCGGTAGTGTTCGCGATGATTCAAAGGAATCTATAAAAAAAAAAAAAAACTAGGTTAAACACGAAGTAAAATAACAGAAAATGAGTTTAGAAAAAGCATTTGTTGGAATCGACTTGGGATCGTGTATCCAAATTATTTAATTAAAGTTGGGTACTAAATAACACATAAATTCCTACACCATTATATGCAATGTATGGTACGTTGCGCCGATCCCAAATAATTTGGGATAAGGGCAGGATTATGATGACGTATGCAATGTGGCAAGGTGATCGTAATTTTTTTATTGTTTATTAGAACGGTGCTGTGTGTAAAGCGCGGAAATGCTTACCTATTTCTGATTGCGTATCTGCATAGGACTTCTCATCATCAAGGTCATTAGGAGCTAATCTGATGACCCTCGATGATTTGATTTCATTTTCTTCAGGGAATGGCGGCAAATATGTTGAAGGCGGGTTTGTACTGCTGGGAGCAAACGGTTGTGGACATTTGGGATCCCTGGATCCTGGATAGCATGAGCTTGGAGTTGGAGGTTGAGGCTTGGGACATCTGGGATCGTTTGAACCTGGGTAGCAACGTGGAGCCTGAGGAGTTGTAGGCTTGGGGCATCTAGGATCGTTTGAACCTGGGTAGCAACGTGGTGCCTCAGGTGTGGTAGGCTTGGGGCATCTAGGATCGTTTGAACCTGGGTAGCAGCGTGGAGCCTCAGGAGTGGTAGGCTTGGGGCATCTAGGATCGTTTGAACCTGGGTAACAACGTGGTGCCTCAGGAGTGGTAGGCTTGGGGCATCTAGGATCGTTTGAACCTGGGTAGCAACGTGGTGCCTCAGGAGTGGTAGGCTTGGGACATCTAGGATCGTTTGAACCAGGATAGCAACGTGGTGCCTCAGGAGTGGTAGGTTTGGGGCATCTAGGATCGTTTGAACCTGGGTAGCAACGTGGTGCCTCAGGAGTGGTAGGCTTGGGGCATCTAGGATCGTTTGAACCAGGATAGCAACGTGGTGCCTCAGGAGTGGTAGGCTTGGGGCATCTAGGATCGTTTGAACCTGGGTAGCAACGTGGTGCCTCAGGAGTGGTAGGCTTGGGGCATCTAGGATCGTTTGAACCTGGGAAGCAACGTGGTGCCTCAGGTGTGGTAGGCTTGGGGCATCTAGGATCGTTTGAACCTGGGAAGCAACGTGGTGCCTCAGGTGTGGTAGGCTTGGGGCATCTAGGATCGTTTGAACCTGGGTAGCAACGTGGCGGTTCAGGTGTTTGTGTTGTCGGCGGTAAATATGTTGGAGGATTTAATGTCGTAGGTCGTGAGGGTTGCGGGCATTTCGGATCAGGTGAACCAGGGTAACAAACTGGTTTGGGAGTGGTAGGCTTGGGGCATCTAGGATCGTTTGAACCAGGATAGCAACGTGGTGCCTCAGGAGTGGTAGGCTTGGGGCATCTAGGATCGTTTGATCCTGGGTAGCAGCGTGGAGCCTCAGGAGTGGTAGGCTTGGGGCATCTAGGATCGTTTGAACCTGGGTAGCAACGTGGTGCTTCAGGAGTGGTAGGCTTGGGACATCTAGGATCGTTTGAACCAGGATAGCAACGTGGTGCCTCAGGAGTGGTAGGCTTGGGGCATCTAGGATCGTTTGAACCTGGGTAGCAACGTGGTGCCTCAGGAGTGGTAGGCTTGGGGCATCTAGGATCGTTTGAACCTGGGTAGCAACGTGGTGCCTCAGGAGTGGTAGGCTTGGGACATCTAGGATCGTTTGAACCAGGATAGCAACGTGGTGCCTCAGGAGTGGTAGGCTTGGGGCATCTAGGATCGTTAGAACCTGGGTAGCAACGTGGCAGTTCAGGTGTTTGTGTTGTCGGCGGTAAATATGTTGGAGGATTTAATGTCGTAGGTCGTGGGGGTTGCGGGCATTTCGGATCAGGTGAACCAGGGTAACAAACTGGTTTGGGAGTGGTTGGCTTGGGACATCTAGGATCGTTTGAACCAGGATAGCAACGTGGTGCCTCAGGAGTGGTAGGCTTGGGGCATCTAGGATCGTTTGATCCTGGGTAGCAGCGTGGAGCCTCAGGAGTGGTAGGCTTGGGGCATCTAGGATCGTTTGAACCTGGGTAGCAACGTGGTGCCTCAGGAGTGGTAGGC
Source organism: Oligia fasciuncula (assembly GCA_963082905.1). Lineage (NCBI taxonomy): Eukaryota > Metazoa > Arthropoda > Insecta > Lepidoptera > Noctuidae > Oligia > Oligia fasciuncula. The sequence goes on from OY720403.1 coordinate 10,003,823, forward strand.
TTGGGGCATCTAGGATCGTTTGAACCTAGGTAGCAACGTGGTGCCTCAGGAGTGGTAGGCTTGGGGCATCTAGGATCGTTTGAACCTGGGTAGCAACGTGGCGCCTCAGGAGTGGTAGGCTTGGGGCATCTAGGATCGTTTGAACCTGGGTAGCAACGTGGTGCCGCAGGAGTGGTAGGCTTGGGACATCTAGGATCGTTGGAACCAGGATAGCAACTTGGTGCCGCAGGAGTGGTAGGCTTGGGGCATCTAGGATCGTTTGACCCTGGGTAGCAACGTGGCGGTTCAGGTTTTTGTGTTGTCGGCGGTAAATATGTTGGAGGATTTAACGTCGTAGGTCGTGGGGGTTGCGGGCATTTCGGATCAGGTGAACCAGGGTAACAGACTGGTTTGGGAGTTGTTGGCTTGGGACATCTAGGATCGGTGCTGCCTGGATAGCATCGAGGTGGTGCGGGTGTGGTTGGCTTAGGGCAGCGAGGATCTTGACTACCGGGGTAGCAGTTAGGAGGTGCTGGTGTCGTTGGTTTGGGACACCTTGGATCTGTGCTGCCTGGATAGCATCGAGGTGGTGCGGGTGTGGTTGGCTTAGGGCAGCGAGGATCTTGACTACCGGGGTAGCAGTTAGGAGGTGCTGGTGTCGTTGGTTTGGGACATCTTGGATCTGTGCTTCCTGGGAAGCACCGAGGTGGTGCAGGTGTGGTTGGCTTAGGGCAGCGAGGGTCTTGGCTACCGGGGTAGCAGTTGGGAGGAGCAGGTGTTGTGGGTTTTGGGCATCTAGGATCATTTGAACTAGGGTAACAACGAGATGGCTCTGGTGTTGTCGGCTTGGGGCATCTAGGATCATTGGAGCCAGGGTAGCATCGTGGTGCCTCAGGTGTTTGTGTCGTAGGCGGTAAATATGTTGGAGGATTTAAAGTAGTAGGTCGCGGGGGTTGCGGACATTTTGGATCAGGGGAACCGGGGTAACAAACTGGCTTAGGAGTGGTTGGCTTGGGGCATCTAGGATCAGTGCTGCCTGGGTAGCATCGAGGTGGTGCGGGCGTTGTCGGCTTAGGGCATCGCGGGTCTTGGCTGCCTGGGAAACAATTAGGAGGCGCAGGTGTTGTCGGCTTGGGACAACGTGCGTCTTGGCTACCGGGGTAGCATCTAGGTGGAGCAGGTGTTGTGGGCTTAGGGCAACGCGGGTCTTGGCTACCGGGGTAGCATCTAGGTGGAGCAGCTGTTGTGGGCTTAGGGCAACGCGGGTCTTGGCTACCGGGGTAGCATCTAGGTGGAGCAGCTGTTGTGGGCTTAGGGCAACGCGAGTCTTGGCTACCAGGGTAGCAGTTAGGAGGGGCAGGCGTTGTGGGCTTAGGGCAACGTGGGTCTTGGCTACCGGGGTAGCAATTAGGCGGTGCGGGTGTGGTCGGCTTTGGACAACGTGGATCTTGGCTACCAGGGTAACAGTTAGGAGGTGCGGGGGTAGTCGGCTTAGGGCAGCGAGGGTCTTGGCTACCGGGGTAGCACTTAGGAGGTGCTGGCGTCGTTGGTTTGGGACACCTTGGATCTGTGCTTCCTGGGAAGCACCGAGGTGGTGCAGGTGTGGTTGGCTTAGGGCAGCGAGGGTCTTGGCTACCGGGGTAGCAGTTGGGAGGAGCAGGTGTTGTGGGTTTGGGACATCTTGGGTCTGCTGATCCAGGATAACACTTGGCTGTCGGTGTAGTAGGTGGCAAGTATGTGGGAGGGTTCAATGTTGTTGGTCGTGGAGGTTGCGGGCACTTGGGATCTGGGGAACCTGGATAACAAACAGGCTTTAGAGGTTTTGGCGTTGTTGGTCTTGGACACCTAGGGTCTGTGCTTCCAGGATAGCAATTGGGTGGGGCTGGTGTTGTTGGTTTAGGACATCTAGGATCTGTGCTGCCGAGGAAGCACCTTGGTGGTTCAGGTGTTGTTGGTTTAGGACACCTAGGGTCTTGGCTACCGGGGTAACAATTTGGTGGGGCGGGTGTCGTTGGTTTTGGACAACGAGGATCTTGACTGCCGGGGTAGCAATTAGGCGGGGCAGGCGTGGTTGGTTTTGGGCATCTAGGATCTGTGCTGCCTGGGAAGCATCTTGGAGGAGCAGGCGTTGTTGGTTTAGGACAACGTTGGTCGGAGCTACCGGGATAACAGTTTGGTGGGGCAGGTGTTGTTGGTTTAGGGCAGCTAGGGTCTGTGCTCCCTGGGAAGCATCTTGGTGGTGCAGGCGTGGTGGGCTTGGGACAGCGGGGGTCTTGGCTACCAGGGTAGCAATTAGGAGGAGCTGGTGTTGTTGGTTTTGGGCACCTAGGGTCTGTGTTGCCAGGGAAACACTTTGGTGGTGCAGGAGTTGTAGGTTTAGGACAACGAGAATCCGTGCTGCCGGGGAAGCATCTTGGAGCTTCAGGAGTAGTGGGTTTGGGACATCTTGGATTTGTTGATCCAGGATAACACTTAGCTGTCGGTGTAGTAGGTGGCAAGTATGTGGGAGGGTTCAATGTTGTTGGTCGTGGAGGTTGCGGGCACTTGGGATCTGGGGAACCTGGATAACAAACAGGCTTTGGAGGTGTTGGCGTTGTTGGTCTTGGACACCTAGGGTCTGTGCTTCCAGGATAGCAATTGGGTGGGGCTGGTGTTGTTGGTTTAGGGCATCTAGGATCAGTGCTGCCGAGGAAGCACCTTGGTGGTGCAGGCGTGGTGGGCTTGGGACAGCGGGGGTCTTGGCTACCAGGGTAGCAATTAGGAGGAGCAGGTGTGGTTGGCTTAGGACACTTAGGGTCTTGGCTACCGGGGTAGCAATTAGGAGGAGCAGGTGTGGTTGGGTTAGGGCAACGAGGGTCTTGGCTACCAGGGTAACAGTTAGGTGGAGCAGGCGTGGTTGGCTTTGGGCATCGTGGGTCCAAGCTGCCTGGGAAGCACCGTGGAGGTGCGGGTGTTGTTGGTTTAGGACAACGTGGGTCTGTGCTACCAGGGTAACAGTTAGGAGGTGCGGGGGTAGTCGGCTTAGGGCAGCGAGGGTCTTGGCTGCTGGGGTAACAGTTTGGAGGTGCAGGGGTCGTTGGTTTTGGACATCTGGGATCTGTGCTACCTGGGAAGCACCTTGGTGGTGCAGGTGTTGTAGGCTTTGGACAACGAGGGTCCTGGCTACCGGGATAACAATTAGGAGGAGCAGGTGTTGTGGGCTGAGGGCAACGAGGGTCTTGGCTACCAGGATAACAGTTAGGTGGAGCAGGAGTTGTTGGTTTAGGACAACGAGAATCCGTGCTGCCGGGGAAGCACCTTGGAGCTTCAGGAGTAGTAGGTTTCGGACATCTTGGGTCTGTTGATCCAGGATAACACTTAGTTGTCGGTGTAGTAGGTGGCAAGTATGTGGGAGGGTTCAATGTTGTAGGTCTCGGAGGTTGCGGGCAATTGGGATCTGGGGATCCTGGGTAACACACTGGCTTTGGAGGTGTAGGTGTTGTTGGTTTGGGGCATCTAGGGTCTGTACTCCCTGGGAAGCATCTTGGTGGTGCAGGAGTGGTAGGCTTGGGACAGCGAGGGTCTTGGCTGCCAGGGTAGCAGTTAGGAGGGGCAGGCGTTGTTGGTTTTGGACATCTAGGGTCTTGGCTACCGGGGTAACAGTTAGGTGGAGCAGGCGTGGTTGGCTTTGGGCATCGTGGGTCCGAGCTGCCTGGGAAGCACCGTGGAGGTGCAGGTGTTGTTGGTTTAGGACAACGTGGATCTGTGCTACCAGGGTAACAGTTAGGAGGTGCGGGGGTAGTTGGCTTAGGGCAGCGAGGGTCTTGGCTGCCGGGGTAACAGTTTGGAGGTGCAGGGGTCGTTGGTTTTGGACATCTGGGATCTGTGCTACCTGGGAAGCACCTTGGTGGTGCAGGTGTGGTAGGCTTTGGAAAACGAGGGTCCTGGCTACCGGGATAACAATTAGGAGGGGCAGGTGTTGTGGGCTGAGGGCAACGAGGGTCTTGGCTACCAGGATAACAGCTAGGTGGAGCAGGAGTTGTTGGTTTAGGACAACGAGGATCTGCGCTGCCGGGGAAGCACCTTGGTGCTTCAGGAGTAGTGGGTTTGGGACATCTTGGGTCTGTTGATCCAGGATAACACTTAGCTGTCGGTGTAGTAGGTGGCAAGTATGTGGGAGGGTTCAATGTTGTTGGTCGTGGAGGTTGCGGGCACTTGGGATCTGGGGAACCTGGATAACAAACAGGCTTTGGAGGTGTTGGCGTTGTTGGTCTTGGACACCTAGGGTCTGTGCTTCCAGGATAGCAATTGGGTGGCGCTGGTGTTGTTGGTTTAGGGCATCTAGGATCAGTGCTGCCGAGGAAGCACCTTGGTGGTGCAGGCGTGGTGGGCTTGGGACAGCGGGGGTCTTGGCTACCAGGGTAGCAATTAGGAGCAGCAGGTGTGGTTGGCTTAGGACACCTAGGGTCTTGGCTACCGGGGTAGCAATTAGGAGGAGCAGGAGTGGTTGGCTTAGGACACCTAGGGTCTTGGCTACCAGGGTAGCAATTAGGAGGAGCAGGTGTGGTTGGCTTAGGACACCTAGGGTCTTGGCTACCGGGGTAGCAATTAGGAGGAGCAGGAGTGGTTGGCTTAGGACACCTAGGGTCTTGGCTACCAGGGTAGCAATTAGGAGGAGCAGGAGTGGTTGGCTTAGGACACCTAGGGTCTTGGCTACCGGGGTAGCAATTAGGAGGAGCAGGAGTGGTCGGCTTAGGGCAACGAGGGTCTTGGCTGCCGGGGTAACAGTTTGGTGGGGCAGGTGTTGTTGGTTTAGGGCACCTAGGGTCTGTGCTCCCTGGGAAGCATCTTGGTGGTGCAGGCGTGGTGGGCTTGGGACAGCGGGGGTCTTGACTACCAGGGTAGCAATTAGGAGGAGCTGGTGTTGTTGGTTTTGGGCACCTAGGGTCTGTGTTGCCAGGGAAACACCTTGGTGGTGCAGGAGTTGTAGGTTTAGGACAACGAGAATCCGTGCTGCCGGGGAAGCACCTTGGAGCTTCAGGAGTAGTGGGTTTGGGACATCTTGGATCTGTTGATCCAGGATAACACTTAGCTGTTGGTGTTGTAGGTGGCAAGTATGTGGGAGGGTTCAATGTTGTAGGTCTCGGAGGTTGCGGGCAATTGGGATCTGGGGATCCTGGGTAACACACTGGCTTTGGAGGTGAAGGTGTTGTTGGTTTGGGGCATCTAGGGTCTGTACTCCCTGGGAAGCATCTTGGTGGTGCAGGAGTAGTAGGCTTGGGACAGCGAGGGTCTTGGCTGCCAGGGTAGCAGTTAGGAGGGGCAGGCGTTGTTGGTTTTGGACATCTAGGGTCTTGGCTACCAGGGTAACAGTTAGGTGGAGCAGGCGTGGTTGGCTTTGGGCATCGTGGGTCCGAGCTGCCTGGGAAGCACCGTGGAGGTGCGGGTGTTGTTGGTTTAGGACAACGTGGGTCTGTGCTACCAGGGTAACAGTTAAGAGGTGCGGGGGTAGTCGGCTTAGGGCAGCGAGGGTCTTGGCTGCCGGGGTAACAGTTTGGAGGTGCAGGGGTCGTTGGTTTTGGACATCTGGGATCTGTGCTACCTGGGAAGCACCTTGGTGGTGCAGGTGTTGTAGGCTTTGGACAACGAGGGTCCTGGCTACCGGGATAACAATTAGGAGGAGCAGGTGTTGTGGGCTGAGGGCAACGAGGGTCTTGGCTACCAGGATAACAGTTAGGTGGAGCAGGAGTTGTTGGTTTAGGACAACGAGAATCCGTGCTGCCGGGGAAGCACCTTGGAGCTTCAGGAGTAGTAGGTTTGGGACATCTTGGGTCTGTTGATCCAGGATAACACTTAGTTGTCGGTGTAGTAGGTGGCAAGTATGTGGGAGGGTTCAATGTTGTTGGTCGTGGAGGTTGCGGGCACTTGGGATCTGGGGAACCTGGATAACAAACAGGCTTTGGAGGTGTTGGCGTTGTTGGTCTTGGACACCTAGGGTCTGTGCTTCCAGGATAGCAATTGGGTGGGGCTGGTGTTGTTGGTTTAGGACACCTTTGGTCTTGGCTACCGGGGTAACAATTTAGTGGGGCGGGTGTCGTTGGTTTAGGACAACGAGGATCTGTACTGCCAGGGAAGCACCTTGGAGCTTCAGGAGTGGTGGGCTTAGGACACCTAGGGTCTTGGCTACCGGGGTAGCAATTAGGAGGAGCAGGTGTGGTGGGCTTGGGGCAGCGAGGGTCTTGGCTGCCGGGGTAACAGTTTGGTGCGGCTGGTGTTGTTGGTTTCGGACATCTAGGATCTGTGCTGCCGGGGAAGCATCGCGGTGGCTCAGGAGTCGTAGGCTTAGGGCACCTGGGATCACTTGATCCAGGGAAGCATCGCGGTGGCTCAGGAGTCGTTGGCTTAGGGCACCTAGGATCATTTGATCCAGGGAAGCATCGCGGTGACTCAGGAGTCGTAGGTTTAGGGCATCTCGGATCTGAGCTTCCTGGGAAGCATTTGGGAGGCGTGGGAGTAGTTGGTTGTGGTGGCAAATAAGTTGGAGGATTTAATGTTGTTGGTCGCGTAGGTTGAGGACAGTTTGGATCAGGGGAACCAGGATAACAAACAGGCTTAGAAGGCGTTGGCTTAGGACATCTAGGATCACTTGATCCTGGGAAGCAGCGCGGTGGTTCAGGCGTTGTTGGTTTAGGACACCTTGGGTCTTGGCTACCGGGGTAACAATTTGGTGGGGTGGGTGTTGTTGGTTTAGGACAACGAGGATCTGTGCTGCCGGGGAAGCACCTTGGAGCTTCAGGAGTGGTGGGCTTAGGACACCTAGGGTCTTGGCTACCGGGGTAGCAATTAGGAGGAGCAGGAGTGGTCGGCTTAGGACACCTAGGGTCTTGGCTACCAGGGTAGCAATTAGGAGGAGCAGGAGTAGTCGGCTTAGGACACCTAGGGTCTTGGCTACCAGGGTAGCAATTAGGAGGAGCAGGAGTGGTCGGCTTAGGACACCTAGGGTCTTGGCTACCGGGGTAGCAATTAGGAGGAGCAGGAGTGGTCGGCTTAGGACACCTAGGGTCTTGGCTACCGGGGTAGCAATTAGGAGGAGCAGGAGTGGTCGGCTTAGGACACCTAGGGTCTTGGCTACCGGGGTAGCAATTAGGAGGAGCAGGAGTGGTCGGCTTAGGACACCTAGGGTCTTGGCTACCAGGGTAGCAATTAGGAGGAGCAGGAGTGGTCGGCTTAGGACATCTAGGGTCTTGGCTACCAGGGTAACAATTAGGAGGAGCAGGAGTGGTCGGCTTAGGACACCTAGGGTCTTGGCTACCAGGGTAGCAATTAGGAGGAGCAGGAGTGGTCGGCTTAGGACACCTAGGGTCTTGGCTACCGGGGTAGCAATTAGGAGGAGCAGGAGTGGTCGGCTTAGGACACCTAGGGTCTTGGCTGCCGGGGTAACAGTTTGGTGGAGCTGGTGTTGCTGGTTTGGGACATGTAGGATCTGTGCTGCCGGGGAAGCATCGCGGTAGCTCAGGAGTCGTAGGCTTAGGGCACCTGGGATCATTTGATCCAGGGAAGCATCGCGGTGGCTCAGGAGTCGTAGGTTTAGGGCATTTCGGATCTGAGCTTCCTGGGAAACATTTGGGAGGCGTGGGAGTAGTTGGTTGAGGTGGCAAATAAGTCGGAGGATTTAATGTTGTTGGTCGCGTAGGTTGAGGACAGTTTGGATCAGGGGAACCAGGATAACAAACAGGCTTAGGAGGCGTTGGCTTAGGACATCTAGGATCGCTTGATCCTGGGAAGCATCGCGGTGGTTCAGGCGTTGATGGTTTAGGACACCTTGGGTCTTGACTACCGGGGTAACAATTTGGTGGGGTGGGTGTTGTTGGTTTAGGACAACGAGAATCTGTGCTGCCGGGGAAGCACCTTGGAGCTTCAGGAGTGGTGGGCTTAGGACACCTAGGGTCTTGGCTACCGGGGTAGCAATTAGGAGGAGCAGGAGTGGTCGGCTTAGGGCAGCGAGGGTCTTGGCTGCCGGGGTAACAGTTTGGTGGAGCTGGTGTTGTTGGTTTGGGACATCTAGGATCTGTGCTGCCGGGGAAGCATCGCGGTGGCTCAGGAGTCGTAGGCCTAGGGCACCTGGGATCACTTGATCCAGGGAAGCATCGCGGTGACTCAGGAGTCGTAGGCTTAGGGCACCTGGGATCAGTTGATCCAGGGTAGCATCTCGGTGGCTCAGGTGTGGTCGGCCTGGGGCATCTAGGATCATTGGAACCAGGATAGCACGTAGGTTTTGGTGATGTTGGCGGGTTAAGTGTCGTCGGTTGTGGTGGTTGCGGACATCTTCGGTCGGGTGAGCCTGGGTAACAGACAGGTTTTACAGTTGTAGGTGACTGGCATCGTGGGTCTGTACTTCCTGGATAGCAGCTTGGTGTAGTGGGTGTAGGTTGAGGACACCGGGGATCGGAAGAACCAGGATAACACTTAGTGTGTGGTTCAACAGTTATCCGTTGACATGCTGGATCGCGCGATCCTGGGTAACATTGTGATGGTCTAATTGTGGTGGAAACCTCTGTGATAACTCCATCACAGCTTGCATCGCAGTTGTTTGTGCATAACTGTAATAAAGAATACAATCAAATATAAATAATTAATCACAACAGATAATTAGTAGAGGACGATCTAGAATCAATTTGTTGTAAATATTTACCTCAACATTACAAGTTAGGTAAACTTGATCGGTTTCTGGGAAACGGAAAGCGCTCACTTTGCTGTAAGCTATCAAAGTCGCACCGCTTTTGCCCGTGTTGGTTGTCTTCTGCCATAAGTCAATGAGTTTCTTTTTCCTGTTGAAAAATTTACATTATAAAGGTGATTCGAAACTGCTGGGATATTAGAATTCTGCTATGTTCAATCAGCACAAAGCTGTCCTTTTGAGTTTATTTAGAATATTGTTATATAGCGGTGTATAAATTATAATCTTAGCGTTCTTAGCGTGTTAGTGGCCAAAATAGCATGAAAAAATATACATGGTTTATTAAATTTGTTTGCCCCAAAATCCAGCAACGCGAATACTGTTCGCTGACGCAGCCCTTAGCTCACGTGTGCAGGTGACACGGACAATATTGAATTAAAGTCACACATTTACTTTAAATAAATTGTATTAACGTGGTGAAATTTTCGTTCCTTGTTTAATTTCGGCATTCCTATTCAGCTGCATCCGGTCAGACTGTATCCCGAACTTGACATAGTTAGGAAACTGCTCGGCAGATAATAACGTGTTGAACTCGTATTAAAATTTTCAGTTTTCTTACTTGGGACAACCTTCCTTGTCGGTAAGTTGAATCTTGCCAGTCTTAGGATTATCGTAACTCTCGCTGTCATAAGCCCAACAATCGTGGATTTTAAGGCTGAACTGCTTTCTGACATCTTTGAGGTACACGAGGATGGTTAAATATTCGCCAATTTTGATGGAGTCCTTCAATGGAGTCGTCTGGAAACATTTACAAAGTTAATGAAGTTGCTATGCTGGCGCAGCCGTGAGGCACACGTGCCTGTTTTTACTAAAAATGGATTTTGTTTGTTTTTATTTTGCAGAGTATGTCATGTGCTAAATGCATCGCCCTAAAATAGACTGATAGAAAATGCCCAAGGCATTAAGTCTGCCTTTGTACAGTTTTTACTTGTGCATAAAGTTTTTATAAATAAATAAATAAACATATGTATTTTCTTTGCTATAAAGATATCCTTTAAAATACTTCATTTATTTTGGATTAAAACACATCACCTTAAGTCATCAATTATTTCAACATCTATTACTAGATCGAAATGTTTTTGATTCTGCTACTTACGTTAGGGAAAATTCCCTTTTGTATGTCCATCCAGCATTCAACTCCTCCGGCGGGTCCTTCAACAGCGACCACATCGAGCATGTCAACCATGAAAGGTTTCAGTTTCAGCGTGTGTTCTTCCCTAGAGGTGACCACTCCGGTCGACACTTCGATTGAAGTGCGTGCACATGATACCTGGAACGTGAGAGTCGGAAAAGGTGAGTCCTCGATCTTGTAAGAAGGCAGTGCATTTTATTATAATAAAAGGAACACTTTCAATTCTACTGGGTGATTATTGAATCATTTAAAATTAACTTTTGTAATATCTGACTATTTTGAATATAACAAACATCAATTCGAAACGCCAAAAAGCTCGCCACGATAAACAACATTTTTTTCAAATTACGTGATGAAAGGATCTTTATGAAGTAAACTTGGTCCTTAACCTGGCCTTTATGATGCCGATGCGCTACATTTGTAACAAATTCAAGTTGTTTTGACACAAGCCCAAGATGTTTCAAGAGGGCCTAGACAAAGTCACATTCTATCAGGTATAACTAGGTATATTAGAAAAGTTAAAAGTGTATTCGATTGACATTAGCTACCGAAATTATTATGTCAATTCTAGACGTTGGAGAAATACGAAAATCTTGGCAAGCGATTGTCACTAGTCTAGGTTCTAAGATGGTCTTCAATTACGTACCTTGCGGGCGAAGTCCTGCGGTCCTTGCAGCAAGTCATCAGCTTGGAACACGAGCACGTTGTCGATGGTACCACACGCGTGACAAAGCGGCCGGGACCCGCATCCATTCAGGGGCACTCGGAATGAGTACCGCGACTGACTGCCGCCCAGTGACACGTATCTAAAATCATAGCAGTTATTGAATTAATGCATGTTCTGGACTGAGTTCGAGAATTTCAAAATGTTCCTTACAGTGAGCTTTGTTGCCAAGACGGTAGTTGTCTTTTTACAAACTTAATTTAATGGGTAACGACAATTTAAAACAAATCTTGGGTCTATTTATATAGACAGATTAAACGATTTTATTTGACAAGTTGTGGATAAAACACTCGGCCCCAAAAATGAAAATCTTTGACCGACTTTCGTGGATTTTCGATTGTGTTCGCCTTTTTACGACTCGCCAAACATCCATGCTTGCACCACTGAATAGATATAGGGATAGAGGAAGATTTTTATAACGCCCCTAATTTCGCGATTATTTTAACTTACCAATAATGTATTGTACTTACTTGCACTTCGGATCATTTAGAAATCCCTTACTGTAAATGATACCATCGAATATGTCCGCGAACTCGACGCTGACGTCGATAAAATCGCCGGAGCATTGAACGTCGATGTCGGGAGATAAGGGCGAGTCGACGGCTCTTGAGCCTCTGAAGAACACGACCCCAGCATCTTCACTGCTCTCGTAGAAAGGTGAGAGTACATTGTTGCCGGACAGCTCGCGGTTTAACTCAACCGCGGTGAGCGTTTGTGAGTCATCTGAAACAGCTGTAGCGAGCGACAGCTACAGAGAAGTTGGAATATTAGAGTTAGCAACAGAATAATACCTACCTACAGTGATCTTAGTAAGGTAGTAAGTGTAAGGATAGTGTCCACGGATACTCAGAGAGCGTACTCGGGCCTGTGCTAAGTGGGTAAGCCTACGCAATTAGGTAGTGTTGCCTAGGCCTACCCACTTTGCCTACACAGCACTAAGATAAACGTTACTAACTACTTATAACCTACATGTGCCCTCGTGGTAGATTACAGCCCACCCCCCCTTGAATAGAAAAGAGAGGAAGCTCAGCATTCGGAATTCGAAAAAAATGGTTGCCTGTAAAGTCGGTTTTACGGGCGAAGATTTTACGTGACAACGTCTTTTTCTCGGTAGAATATTTATTGATATGAATATAATTAAATTGCACAATAGGAACAAGGAATTAAATGAAAATAAGAACGTAACGTTACCGAGCGTTACACTTTTTCATAAGTGACTCCCAGCCGCAACCTAATTTAAAATAAGAACGTAACGTTACCGAGCGTTACACTTTTTGACGTGACAACGTCTTAAATTAGGTTGCGACTGGGAGTCACTTATGAAAAAGTGTAACGCGCGGTAACGTTACGATGAGTCACCGAACGAGAGAGAGGCCCGCCGAATGCCTTGCGTCTCTCTCCCACTCAACTATGATCGGATGATCGGTCGTTGTCACGTAAAATCTTCGCCCGTAAAACCGACTTTACAGGCAACCATTTTTTCTTAAGTGACTCCCAGCCGCAACCTAATTTAAGACGTTGTCACGTCAAAAATAATTATAGGCTGATTTTGCTAATCTACATTTTAAATGTTGTGTATGCATCAAAGTTTTCGTGAAATTAAATGGGAAGAGGTAAGTATAGGAAGGAAGAGAAGAGGAAGAGGTAGGAAGAGTTCTGGCCGAAGGGCGTTGTGTACCGCCGGTTTCGTGGCCGGCTACATTACACCAGTCAGCGAAACACGACGCAGACACTTCGTGTTCGTTAGTTTTTTGTGTTAATATAATTTTCTATGTATTTATAGTATTTTTAAGTTATATTAATATTGTAGTGTATGTATTTATATGGGCATCAAAGCCCATATAAATACGTATACACTACAATATTGCCTGTAATAAATGGATAAATAAATAATGCCCCTTAACATTTCTAGATATCTTACTCACATTCAGTTAGAATAGGTTGAATGTTAAAATTTGTAAAGTGATGAATAATACACTATGTCTCCCTTGTCAAACATCCAAGGATCTGTGTGTGAGATGACGGCACTTTATTATTATCGTTAAATCTGTAATTTATTGTTCGCAGCGGCACAATGAGCTCTAACTCTCACGTACTTAATTTGGTGTCACAAACCGCTGCACAATATGAAAACTAAAACACGCTCCATATTATAAAGTTTATCTAATTATTGTGGTTTAAAACAATAATATGGCTCAGTAAAGTTCGAGTACCTAAAGAAAAATATTGATAAATAAAATGCCGGTAGGTACGTATAAGCAAGTTTCGAACGCGTTCCTTAGTTCTTTTATTTTCGCAACAAATTCTCGGCTGATTCCAAAATCTGTTAAAAAACAGCTTTTTGCGATCCTAATCCTCAATCATACTTGTCTTATGAAAATTATTTATCGAGCGAACGAGTAAAACATTAAGAAATGTTATTTCATAGAAATCTCTGACTTCTGTGGTAGATTATTTTCGTCACCAAATAAGCTTAAAAAGTTGACGAAATAATCTTAAGTACCTATTACATAATTACCCCATGGTTCTAAATCAAAAGTTAAGAAACAATGCTTACGAAGCCGCATACTAAATACTTTGAAAGTTCGGGATTTCTATCAAAACGTTAAATTGTATTTATATTACTTAATGTGACTGTTACGTTGTTTTTGTAGCTAAAAGGGAAATGTTACAAAATTATTTAGATAAGAGAATGTGTGAACCATTGACCTTAAGGTTGGGTTATTGTTGGGTCAGCGAAGCACTCGATGTTAATAAACTACTCGTTAACCTGCACCCTAATTGTGTAACACACTATCACTCTCAATTTGAATCATTTTGAAGCTTATTGCTAATCCATTGCTCCTTATGTTCGAAAAATGTGTCTGCTCGACAACGTAAATAACGCAATGAATGTTGTTGAACTGTCAAAATGAAACCCATTGCTACTGATAGTGTGTTACGCAATTACCCGGCTGGTTATTAGTATGTGTAGGCTAGTCTCGTGGTAAATGGAATGGAATGAGAGCTACCATTAATGTCTATTATACAGGGACTTCGACGCGCAATAAGGCGACCAAATGACCTAAAGCGCGGTCTTTGTCGGACTGCGTAGAAAAGAAAGAGGAGCGCGATGACACAACGCTGGTAATTTATTACAAAATATGAAGCAATTATCTATATACAAAAAATCTATTGTTTGGACTAAAAAATTAAAACATTAGTACTTTAGTATGTTGCTTGTAGAATAATCTGACAAGAAATCACAATTAATGTATGTATATTAGCATGGTTTTTATTATAAAAAGAAAGTTTTTAGAGGTATCTTCATGATTTTTTTCTATAGTATCAAATTAGTTGTATTATGTTTTCAAAACCCTATCTACCTAGCATATATCCTGAAGAATATCATATATTTTCCTGATTTTATTTACTGTAGTCGATCATATACTTTTATTGTTTCTAAAACTTGCGTTTTTTGTGTTTAGGTCCTGTAGCCTCTTACCGGTTATAAAAAAACTGCTGTTCAGAAAATGTATGGAACAGGTACCTACTAATCTTTGTTTAATAACCGATAAATTTCAACGCTGGGGGGTCCAGCATCATGTACCTACTGAATCCATGGTAACACGATGAGCGTCGATGCCAGGCACCCTGTATACAGGGTTATTTGTAAAACACCAGCAACCTCTTAAGAGGTCATTGTACTCATCATTATGAACAACTTTTACTATGGGACCAAACCTGAAATCGCGAAAAAAAAATCAGCTGTTCCCTACATTTATGTTCGTATAACTCGTCAAAATGTAGGGAACAGCTGTTTTTTTTTTTCGCGATTTCAGGTTTGGTCCCATAGTAAAAGTTGTTCATAATGATGAGTACAATGACCTCTTAAGAGGTTGCTGGTGTTTTACAAATAACCCTGTATAATATGACACTATCCTTTAGATGGTCCTACATTTAAAGGTTAGTCGTAGTAGATCATATTCTCTTAAAACATGGTGTGACTGAAGTAATAGAATATTAATTAAATAATTGTTTAGGAGACTAATAACAACAATCAATGCAAATATTATGGAGACTGACACATACCTGCACGAGTGCAATCAGTGCCGCTATGCGCATGACAGCCGCTTCATGGGGCCCTGAAATAAAGAAAAGGCAACATTGAATATAAGACTATATTATAAGAAAACAGATTTGTGAGTGTTTTTTGAACAAAATAAACCATCCTCTTTTCGCTTTTTGTAAATGATGGACTCTTTATGGGTCCGGCATTTTCAAAAAAATATTTATGTACCTAAGTAATTCCGATTTTCTTTGATTATCTTTTTGTTTATTATGATTTCTAGCCATATTCGTTTTATAGAATGTGAGCCTTATCAATCATTACGACAGGAAGCAACCTTTCCAAAGAAAAAATGTTGAAACCAATTTGCAATATTGTTGAATCTATAACGTTTTTCAACAACAAAGTTAAGTTTGTTATTGGGATAAATTCATTCCAACTTCGGAACCCTTTATTGTGCGTGGTCTGATACGCACTTTGCCGGTTTTTGAATGTATCTTAACAATTTTTTTTTGCCTTGAACAGGGTATCTCTAAATTGCATCTTCTGTATCTTCATTATTTTTGCCGCAAACACAAATTACACACAAAAATAAGCTCTTCAATTATTATGTAGATACGAAATAAATGTTACGAAAACTATAATCAATTACAATTTATACTAAATGCGAAGAGTTTCTCAATTACAGCGTCTAACATACAGAGTTAATGGGCTTTTAAACAGTTTTGAAAGATCGTGAAGAAGTGAAATGTTTTGTCCAATCAGCATCTATTTTTGCCCAGATATACTTACCTACTAGCATTTACGAAATATTCAACTTAGTATCTACCTAAGTAACTATTGCTTGCAAATAACTTTTAAGACTGAAATGTTTCAAAACTCTTGGTGTTAAATTGAAACGGACTTCGGAAATTATTATTTCAAAAGTTTTATCTGCATAGGTCAATTATTGACGGTTACATCAATTAAGCTGAACCCAAAAATACATCCTTACAAATAAAAAAAATTGCGAGACATACACACATAGAGATATTCTGTAAAATCAGTGTTTCTCGGCTTAAGTATTTGTAGGTGAAAAGCTTCTTTACGGAAAAGTAATTGTTAGCGTCTAAATGATTATTAGTCTGTATTAGTCGATCGTGTAATTTATTTTTTTAATTTATGTTACGTTTAAGTATTTTGTACCGAACTTTTTTTTTTGTTTGTTTCAAATGTCTATCAGTGGAAACTTGTAAATGGCCTTCAATTGCATATTGTATAAGAACACTGCTTATATTAGCTGTAAGTTTCCCGAATAGAATAATATAAAATAAATAAATAAAACTAGTCTAATATAGGACATGAATGTACCTATTTTGCGTTTGGTAAATATAAAATACATCATGTTCTTAATTAAGAGAATCATTACATTAGTAATAGACTTGCAGCAGGGTTCACAATCATGTAAATTGCCAAGCATATTATTAAATAATTACAGTTCAAGAAAGTTAATCAAATTCCATGAAGGAGCGCAGGAACTTCTTTCACGATTATATAAAGCAACTCATTATAATATGCACTAAGTAATCAAATTAGTGTAGCTATTCTTAAAATAACCTATTTATAGAAGTAGTCGTATTCATAAAATAACCTATTTATAGAACTACCTAAAAACCATGATTAATAGGCAATAAATTAAATAGAACTGCCATAACAAATTCATAATGAAACCTCAACGTATATTTAATCAGCATCAAATTATAAACCGACTAGCTGCGCCCCGCGGTTTTACCCGCATAAGCTTCGATCCCGTGAGAATATCAGGATAAAAAGTATCCTATGTGTTAATCCAGGTTGTCAGCCACATCCATATAAAATTTTATAAAAACTGGTCCAGCCATTTGTGCGCGAAGGAGTAACAAACATATAAACACACTCACAAACTTTTGCCTTTATAATACATACATATTTATTAGTGTGATTAATATTAACAATTGACGATAATATTTTCAACACCTCAATCAACCAAAAGGCTTCCTATTATTAAATCAGAGTACTCATTAAATAAATCTCATATCATAACATCACGCCTGTAATTCCTGAAGGGTTAGACAGAGGTGAAATTAGAGTACCTATGTTAAAATCCCATGTACTTACAGGGGGCGGATCTATTGCCTTCAACCAGGCACAAATCTAGAGTGCTACTGACAGATTCGTGATGGAAAAACCCAAATAGGGCTTTGCCCGAATTGAGTATCGAACCCAGAGCCTCACGCTCAGCAGTAGCCCTTGCCACCATAAAACCAACGAGGCTGTCACGTATATTTAATTGGCATCAAATTATAAACCGATTAATACTCTGTGACAACATTTTTTACGCCTCAATAGAGCAAAAGCTTCCTCTTATTAAATCTGAATTCTAAACATTCATTAAAGTATATTATAATAATATTGTTAATAGTTTAAGTGGCAGCTCACGAAGAGAATTTAATTGTAAGGTTGCATCTTGGATTCGTGAGGTCACTCTCGTGAACCGCGGTCTATACCTGAAGTGTTTCCGCGTGTTATTTCGTCATAGGCTCTTCAATTAAACGTTCCTGGACGGTTTTGACACGTCCCTCTTGAAGTTTCTTTAGGTCACCTAAGAACTATACATGTGGGTCACTATGTGGGTAGGTGAGGACTATGTGGGTCATTTCTTTTTTCCTTCTTAGTTTTAATCATGATCTGGCAGTTTGAGTAGTTTATGCGGCCTACCCAAATGTCCTGTCTTTGGTATTGTTCTTCGAATCGTTGAGCTCCTCAAGTTCTGAGTTGAGCTGCACGATTTTTGACAAATGCGTGCACTGATTGGACAGGTCCGCTCAATCTGTGTGGTTCTTTCCTCAAAAGGCCATTTCAGACACCGATCTACATGGTCTTCACACGATCTGACCAAGATTTTGTCTGGACTTTAAAAGAGACTGTGTCTTCTGAGTTTGTTTCAGCCTTTCTTCTCAGAATAGTCAGTTAGGAAACGCCGACCTCATCTAGTTTAAAAAAAAATATGATTGACGTGTAAAAGTGTTCGTACAAACCTACTTACAGAAATAAAATCATTTAACTATTAATTGATGATATTATCAACTATGACCATCGTTTATATTGCATCTAAATTTTAAAATTTTACGTTTCAAAATTTTCAAATATTTTCTGTTATGATGGTTTCGCACTAACGTGAGAGTGGAAGGAAATGTAAGCGGTATGTTACAAGCTTGTTAATTTCTTTTCAAGGCATTCGAAGATATTAGACAATATGGATTGGGTTTATAAGTAGCAGTGAAGCAATTCTAAATTCATTGGAATTACAATTTTTGTCAATGTAATATACACCGTGTTCCGGACGATATACTCGTACATAAACTACGACCAGATGTATAGACCATGGAAATAAGCATTTAATTATGGACACATTAATTAATTCTTATTTTTTGTTAATTTTCATACGTAAACTAAATACCTTGACGTAAATCGCCCGATATGCATGCCTCTTTATCTGAATTGGCAACGACGTATTCTCATTCATAAGATTCGGCAGGCTGAAACTTGTCAAAAATAAGTTAAGACCCTTTCTTACTGCATAGCTCAATTAAATTTCATTAAATGAAATTACAAATATCTTTGTAACGAAGTCTTTTTAAGTACTACTTCCTTTTTTAGATTTAATTTGTAAAAGCTATAGAAGCGTTTGACAAAGTTTATGGATAACGTAAAGAACACTGTGTATAATAGACAGGTGTTGTTTTCCGAATGTTACAACAAATAAGATTCTTCACATTTTGTAGCTCACTGTAACTTGGTTGCGTACCAAGTGCCTATAGGTTTTATCTCAGTAATTAATACTAATCTGCTTTAACAATAGTGGCTCCTAGTGTTTCCCAAGTTTTTTGTGTATTCGCTTTGAAGAAACGCTAATTTGTATTGTTCCCCGCACATTGGTGATCGATTACACGACAATCAATTCTTTGGTAACCTATCTTTTGATTAACGATAAATCGTTTGTGGTGTGAATTAATTACCCGTTTTTATTAACTTATCGTAGTCATCAATTTCTTATAAAATGTATGTGAACGTTAAACTTTATATTTTTTTATCGTCGCATTGAGCCTGATGTCATTAAAATGTATTCATTTATGATGATGTCAAAACACGTTATTAATTTGTTTTTTTAGTAATTTGCTTTATGTATTAGGCCTAAAAGGTCAAGCAGATGCTTAGTAATAAATTGCTAGAAATGGAATATTTTAATAAATAAATAACATTATATCATATGGATGACCTTCGAAGTTTATGAGGAAACCTTTTCCGGGAGTTACAAAAACTTCAAAACCTTTTAATGTCTAGTGATATTGAGAGAGCAGTGTTGGCCCAATGGCAAAGGCTGCGACTTACGAGTTATAGGTCGTAGGTTCGAATCCAGACAGGCGTTTTACTTTGTGTAAATTATTTCATCACCACTGCTCTCAAACCAGCGAAGGAAAACATCGTGAGGAAACCGGCATGTCCTAGAACTAAAAATTCGAGGACATGTGACATCTACCAACCCGTACTGGGCCTGCGTGGTGGATTACAGTCCACTTCCTCTCGCAGAAAAGAGGCCTGTGTCCCAGCAGTGGGACCAATATAGGCTGATTATGTATGTACCTACGTTAAATGAGCTCAAATTTGTTGAAGCAATTAGTGGCCAACAGGAGTTTAAATATGGATACTGATTTAATGAAGACGAATTAAGATAATTACGTAATCACTCTAATAACCCATAAATGTACCAGGGTCAAAGTTCGTTTAATACGCCTTTACGTAAATTACATCTAATCCACACATGAATTCAGGAAAGTTCATCAGGTCAACGTATTTAAGTAATCCATGTTTTTGCAGTAATTATTTGAATAGGTACTCCTAGTCGCCTGGGCTATTTGTGCTCTTGCTTTTAAACTTTATAAGGCAATCAATTTCTATGATTCAACGTTAGCTTAGACCATAGGTTCTCATCGTGGGCGATAATGCCCCCTTGTGGGCATTTGAGACCTTCGGGGGTCAGTAGAAGACCCAGAGAAAATTATATATCCTATCTTACGACTATATAATATTACACGTTTAAATATAATCGTGGCAATAGCTGTTTCAGATTCGCGATAGATGGTAAGTAAAAAAATTGGGGGTCCTAGAAAAAAAAATAATCTCAAATTGGGCGGTGGGCAAAATAAGCTAGAGAACCACTGTGCTGGCTTAGACTATGTGCAGTCTAACACTGTTTACCATATTCGGAGACCACTTAATAACTTTATTATTTGTACTATTTACGTAAGTCGCAGAACAATAAAATTAGATTTTTAATGATCTTCAGTGTCCGTGTCATCGAATTATTTCAATGTTAAGTGTGTCACGGCCGCCGTGACTTCATCGTATCGTAAACCCTCTGCCCTAGACCGGTTCGACTGGTCGATGTGCATCGCAATATATCGGTGATCCGCCCAGTATCGCGACACAGCATTCATATATATCTTTAATAAGGACGGGCTTGTTTGATTGTTATCGACACATCCCATACAAGTGAAGTTCGAAACGTGCTTTAATGGCGCTGTTACGTGCTTCCATTGTGATTATGTGACACGCAATCCTTACCGGATTAAACTATTTTTTATTTAAAAAAGTGCATTGAAAGAAATAAGTAGTAAATAAAAATGAAAAAACATTGATCTGAACTGCTTTAAACAGTTCCATATGAGCCTAACGTTCAAAACAGTATTTTTTACTGATCCGGAAACAGTTATAAAGTTTGAGGCAAAATGTTACCGTCATGACAGTAAATTATAACGTTTAAAGTAGCTAAAAGGTCACATAATTAATTGTTTTATTCATTTGGTGATATCGTTCAACACATTGAAATTTACTTACATCACAGAAATGGTGGCTTTCCATTTTTATTTTGTTTTTTTTTTCAGTAAATTGTACGTTCAATCATTAAAAGTTACTGTTTTGTCTTTTACTGTTTTACAAACACTTCTTCTTACTGTATAAAGTCAGTACCTAAGTTTTAATGAAATCGCTATAATGTGTTGTAGTAAGAAATTATTTTTTTCAGTCTGTCTATGGAGTTTCTTGCCCGTTCTTCTCCATAGGAACCTACTAGCCTCTGGAATGGGCAACTAGCTTTATCTTTCTGATCGATCGGCTCCTTGTCAATTCAAAAGTGCTTAAGTATATCTACCCTACCTAAGTAATTGGTTTAATCAAAATAAATGTCTCGAGTTTCAGTTTGACTGTATGCATGTAGATAGGTACTAGTCCTCGCATACCAATGTTTAGGCTAAGCATTCTTCATTAAAGTATTTTGTTAGGGATCCAAAGATGCCTCATGCAGATGAATATACTCCTATCGTCACGAGGTGGATAGGTGCTTGAATGTCAGCTGCTTGTGAAGGGCCTGATATTTGGCATTCCTGTATCTAATAGTGTCGTTTTATTTCATGCTTATTCAAAATTCAATAAGATAAAGTGGGATCTTGTATTTGGTGAAATAATTGCTAGAAAAAGCGAAACAAGATTTTTTTTTTAAATCAATCAAAAGTCTTTTATTGAAATTAGGCTGAGAATCACAACTTTTCGAACGTCATAATTACATAAGGCAGTCCCCCAAGGGTGTGTAATATATGGCATAATAACAGATAGTATAATATTACTTGAAATAACGTTCATAAGATATAATTTTCATATGCTATAAAAACGTATAACCTATAACCTAATTTCATGTGATCGAATGTTATATTTCATTTAACCTTCTTTTCCTCTAATAACATTTCGTATAACGTTCATCACATTTAATTTACAATTATGTATAATGCTCATTTTATATAACGTTTAGTTGACCTAATTTTCATATTTACTCATTTTCAGCCAAAAGTCTGTAATGAATAGTAAGTAAATATCAGGAAACATCACAGATTCACCAACAATAGACCCCGATCTGGCACTCGGCGGCCTAACCTAACGAAAATGGCAGGCGTTTAAAATCTAATTAGTTTTTGCAAAAATATACAAAACAAAGTAGACGTTTCTAAATTATATTAAACGTTACTTATAGATTTTGAATATTATAGTAACTGAATATTATACTAAATGAATATTAATTCAAATGTGCATTATAGAAAATGTCCATTATATCTACCATATAAAATTAGGTAAAATGAAATTATATCAATAATTCATTATATCATTTCATCTTTATATTAAACAAAGTATATTGAATGAAATTAGGTCATAGGATCATTAGAACTTTTGTTATTATCTCAAACTTTACACACCCCCCAAAACGCTCGCCCTTCACCACTTCCTAGTGCTTCGCTGGGAAGAAGAAGTGGTGAATAACGCCTAACCAACGATTAGAAAATAATATCAGCCGGTCGATTCTGTAAAAATCTCACCGTGAAAACTTAGGTGAAGTGAGTTTGGACAGGTCCGCTCAATCTGTGTGGTTCTTTCCTCAAAAGACCATTTCAGACACTAATCTACATGGTCCTCAAAGATTATGTCCGGATTTTCTATATACACATTAACATTGATGAATTTTATTTAGACAATGACATGAATATTTACTTTGTAAGTAATTTTTATTATTATTTTTTATTTAATTATTGTGAATGTGAGGACTATGTGGGTCATTTCTTTTTTCCTTCTTAGTTTTAATCATGATCTGGCAGTTTGAGTAGTTTATGCGGCCTACCCAAATGTCCTGTCTTTGGTATTGTTCGTCGAATCGTTGAGCTCCTCAAGTTCTGAGTTGAGCTGCACGATTTTTGACAAATGCGTGCACTGATTGGACAGGTCCGCTCAATCTGTGTGGTTCTTTCCTCAAAAGACCATTTCAGACACCAATCTACATGGTCTTCACACGATCTGACCAAGATTTTGTCTGGACTTTAAAAGAGACTGTGACTTCTGAGTTTGTTTCGGCCTTTCTTCTCAGAATAGTCAGTTAGGAAACGCCGACCTCATCTAGTTTAAAAAAAAAAATATGATTGACGTGTAAAAGTGTTTGTACAAACCTACTTACAGAAATAAAAATCATTTATCATTTATCATTTGTTGTTGCTAGGAATTGACACTATTGACAGCTCACTCCACGCTCACTTCACCTAAGTTTTCACGGTGAGATTTTTACAGAATAGCACCGCAGTAAATTATTTAATTTTAAGTTAAAACTGTAACGGTAAAAATCAACAGAACTTTTCAAAGATTTTGAAACCCGTATTCCGTACCTACATACATGTGAAGAATGCGTAACGAATGTTCAATCTTGCCAACAAATTGTTATTGTTTACGAGTAGCTTTTGTTGTTCAAACGCACAGTTGCGTAAATTATCATGTTCACGGTTTAACAATTACATTATTAATTACTTACAAAGTTCTACAAGAGTAATTAAATTTTATTCTAAATCAAACGTGGGAATATCGTGAGTTAGAATAGGTTTGTGTTCATTATTGTCAATGGGCTGCATAAGACTAGGAAACGTGGCTTTGACATGACCCCATCGTGGACTAATAGGGTACTCTTAACTCTTGAAGATGGGATCAGTGACGTCGGTTAACGTAAATGTCTTTATACGGGATGCGATAATATCAGTTGGAAATAAATACTGCTTGTGTACCGACTTATTTATTTTCAACCAGTGTTTCCCTGATTTAGCGATTAGGTCTTCTTTTGCTATATCATCTAATTAACATCTTCGTACAGTCAACAGCAAAAGCAGATGATCAAAATCAGAAATTCAATACTATGATCGGAGTTCGCGTCAGAACTGTGTGGCGTCGAAGTGATTCAAAAGTATGTGATTGTAAATTATACCAAACATTTACTACTAGTACAGCTGCCATATATTCGTGATCAGTTTTGACTCCTATTGAATTTATGATTTTGATCATCTACTTTTGCTGTTGACTGTACCAAGATGGCCAATCCTTTCTTAATCTATACTAATCTTATAAATGCGAAAGAAAGTTGTAAGGCACGGTTGGCGCAGTGGTTCAGCGATTGACTGCTGCGTTATGTGTCGCGGGTTCGATTCTCGCACGGAACAAATATTTGTATGACCTACAGGTATTTGTTCCGGGTCTGGCTGTTTGTGTATGTGAATTCAAATGTTTGTAAACGTTGTGCACCCACAACACAGGAGAAATTCCTAGTGCGGGCCAATGTATAAAAAAAAAAAGTAATTCTGTCGTTTTGTTAGGTTGAAATTGAGCAACCAGGTCGCAAGCAGGCAAAAACTAGTCATCCATAAGTTTAAATCACTCAGAAACCTCAATAACGTCACCACCGGCTCTGTGACTGTTAAAAACCATTTGAAAGAAATGCAAATGTCGGTACCTTAGTTCGAGAAGCAAGTAGGTAACAGTTGCATAAGTACATTTGCATAGGTATTGGACGTTACGTAAATGCTTTTATCTTACGTTGCCGGTTAAATGGGGTAGATGAGTTTCCACTGGAGGATTTTTATGTTCAAAACCAGCCCTTTTTTATTTATAGCGTAATCAGCCGATAATGTACCCACTGCTGGGACACATGCCTCCTCTCTTCGAGGGGGAGTAAGGAGTAATCTACGACGCGGGCCAGTGCGGGTTACAAGTTGGGATCTTTTTTATTTATTTATATACTTGTTCAAAATCCAAGACGCCAAGACCGCCAAGACGAGCCAAGCGTAGCGCAAGGGCACTACCTACCTTTTCTCGAAGCACTTCGTCGTATTTTTGAACCTTCTTAACTTGGGTTTGGATTATACCAGATAAACAAAATTTTCGGGATATGATGTCAGTGGTTGACTTATTAAACCTATAAAGATTCAATTGCATAGCTAACTCTACACGCCCTAACTTTACAAACTCTACACCTTAGTCAAAATATGTGGCTTGGACGTTTCGCTACCATCACATGGGCGTAAGGTGAAAAATTTATTCACTGTTCATTACTTTTCTGTTATACAATAGTTCTTGTAGTAATGAAACGGCCAAGCCTCATATTTTGACTAAGGTGTAGAGTTTGTGAAGTTAGGGCGTGTAGAGATAGAAGCTTGGCTCTACATGAGATCTGATAACTTTTTGGCAGTGCGAGCCATATGTGGTCTCGTCTTGGCAACATTTTACATGAAAATGTTTTTGGTGGGATATAATTATATTTTATTGTTAAGTTGTAAATTGTATTTAAGATGATCAGCTATTGATTGAAATAAAATTCCAAGGTGAAATCGAAATAAAATAAAATGAGCTCTTGGCATAATCTTTAAGTTTGACAAAATTATTTTTACCTTAAGTGTCGTCTTTCGATGTAAATAATCACGATTTACAACATATAGTCCTATATCAATCGTTTTCAAGGCAAACCACACGAACTTTGACCATTAAAAACATTTATGAGAATCGTGGAACAGTTTTCCTTAATAATATAATTTCATAACGCTGTGATGCAATATTCCAAGGCGGTCAAGCAATGAATCTTCAGTGTACCTACCCCTTAATTACACCTCATGACTCTGAACCTCGGCAATTTGTGTAGGTACCAATATTGCAACACTTTGCGGGCCATGATGGAGATTCTTATAATTTGGTGCTTAACAGGGGAAATCACTTAGCTTGTGAGTAATTTATATTGGGAAGCAGTTAACGAGAATTATTATCGATTATTTTATGATGCATGTTCTTGGTTATTTTCAACTATAACGCCTTGTTTATCAAGACGCGACCCTTATGCTGATAAAAGTCATTCTATACAATGATCTGGAAATCGATCACACACTACAACGCACCATGCGACGGGGTGAGAGAAACGGAGAATTCCCCGAACGGAAGCGCGTTTTTAATTAATTTGTTTGAAAAAAATCACGCGCGGGGGCGCATTGTCTGCGCCCCGTCGCGTGGCGCGTTGTAGTGTGTGATCCGCCTTATATACACCATCATTTAAGATATATATAAATCCATCATCGTGAATAAAAACACCTTATTTCATTGTTCGAAAATTACACATCTTGGCAAAATAAATTAACACATAGTACCCAGTTCGTGAACTTCTGGCCAGTATCTACTTATAATACGATTTAAGCAATATCATTGCATGTTCGAATTATTACACAGATTACTTAACGTAAAGAAGATTATTAAGTAAACATTTTAAGTGGAATGACTATTTAAACACTGAACATAAAACGACTTGATTGTATTCCAATTAAGGTAAGCCTTTACAACTTACTCAGTGACGAAACTGGCGAATTACCTGAAACAGCAAACAAATAATTATTAGTAGTTTTAACAGAAGAAGAAGAGTTTCATGCCTCGGAAAGCACGTTAAGCCATTCAAAGATCTTTGACAGTCGTTACAGGTCAGAAGCCTGAAAGTGTCAACCAATCTTACCAAGGGGTATCGTGTTCCCCAGAAACTGGGTTGCAGATAGGCAGTCGCTCCATGTAAAATACTGGTATTCAGCTGCACCCAGTTAAACTGGACCCCAACATGGAAAGGCTCAGCAGATTAAATCGCTAGAGTTTTTAATAAACAAAGAGGTGTATCATAATATCAATCAAATCAATAGATATAGTAATCGAAACATACTCAAAGGTTATAGAAGGGACATCAGAGTCACGCCGGTAGTTATTGAACATCACGATGTTCCTAATAATATGTCATTGAAAGACAAACTCAATCATTGCTGCAATGTTTAATGTGGAATATTTTACGACTCTGTGAGTAACGGAACGTGCCTATGCCATCATACCATTACGCCCACTTTAAATTAGCATATAATAATAATGCACTTTATAATTTTTGCTATGCAGGAATAATTGGAATCTAAACGTGTAGAAAATTGGTGCAAATCGATGTGAGCGCATGAAACTTTGCCCACTTATCGACCTCGGTATTGGGTCAATTGATTAGTTGCGGTTTTCTTTTTAAATATATAATTTACACATGCCTTTTAAATGTCGCTGCAATAAACTATATGATTACAAACATGGTTTTATTAAAGCATAAATTTTAAAGGAATAGTATAATTGGGACTATCATGACATCCTTGAACAGAAGGAAAGAGTTAGGTAACACTTATTTTATTTTGTATATTTGGTCCACCCACAATAAAATTGTTTTCATTAATTTACAAGCAAAATTAAAAAATGCGCTCTACACAGTGCAACAATTACTTAGAGGTAAACACCACATGAACAAAAAGGAAACAATGATAAGTAATTACATTAGTTATAAGCTATATATTGTACAAGTAAACTTAGTAAAATTAATAACTCTATAATAGTAACATATTATTATGCCAAATATTAAAATCATCGTTTATTTAAAAAAATTGCGAACGCGCACAGTCCAAAAACTTTTACAACAAATCTAATAAACATTTCAGAAATTCATATTTTTGCTTATTGAGAAAATCAAAGTGAAAATCAACCATAACATTACAAGTATTCAAAACCCTACAAAACAACATGGGAAGTTAGATCCCAACACCGTTCTTCTCATTGGAGGACGAAATGGAGTAATAGGTTTATGCAGAATCCTCGACGGAGCATAAACTTTCATAAAACATGGAACAAATTGGAGTTAAAACATTGGTTAAGCTATCATGAATATTTAAATAAGTTACAGCTATGTATCCTCATTGGATTAGAACGGTCTGTGTAACCTTTACAGTGGCATGTCAGGTCAGACATGACGGCGCGGGCGCAGAACCGAGCGGTCGCTGGTAAAGATCATCCAATAAATCCGCGCATACGCTCACCTGTGTGAATGTACTCATGTTCTTCATTGAGAGAACCATGAAACTTTAGACTACACGATGTAATATTGACTCAGTTGAAACGAAATCTAAACCGGCTACTGAAATTATAATAGAAATACCTACATAACATTTTGTTAAGAGAGAAGTATAGGAATGAATAAGTATTATTCCAATTTGAATGAATCTACAAGTTCTTATCTATAAGTTGTGACTACTGAGTTTAAAGGATCCATAACAAAATTATGCTAACGAGCTCATAAAGATCTAGGCACTAAATGATTTCGACAGAGATTTATATTTAACTGTTTTCAACTCCATTCTAATGGGATCGGTGCTGCTTTAAAATATTGAAGACCTTTTGTCGCAACACGTAAGTTTACGCTGATATTCTCTCTGATGCTCACAAACGATGCGGCTTGCTCAAGTTGGGTACCGTTCACACGATTACGTTCATTAGCTTTATCTTTTGTATTTTTAGCCGCCTCATATTGGCTGACATTATTAACGAAATCATGGCCTCTATAGTCATTTACTTTAGAATTTATTTCACTATTAGTAGTGAGTGGTTCTTTATTAACTTTATTTACATGCGTGCCTTTTATAATTGATTTTCCTAATCCTGTATCGTTGCCAATGTAATTCCTTTTATAATCAAATCGTTTTCATATTACATCTGCATTGGAAACTTAGAATTATACTTAAAATCTAGCATAAAATTATCATGGGCGTGTAACTTAATGTCTGCACCGTGAAAACATGAAGCAATCTAATTACCTACATCGTTACCCTTTGTAAATAAGATGATACATCGTAACTCGGCTGAGCAATAAAGCTTTACGAAGTCGGTCGTCGATCAAGTAAAGGTTAAATTTTGTATATAATATTGAATCACCTACATATATGGAAGGTTTGCACCATCCATAGTAGGTTGAAGATAAACGTGCAAGGTTCGATATCAACACGGATAACAAATATTCCCACAAAAGTGATGTTCATACCAAAATATCGCTCGATTTTAATTACAATGTTTTTAGATATATTCAAGGGCATATCTATTTATTGCCGTGTAAAGTTAAAACAATGGCGGAGTCAGTTGGGCAATCTGGTGGGTGTCATTTCATAAAGCCTTGGACAATGGAAGGTGCCACTGGTTTCTCACAGACTCGCTAAAAAGTAAAAACGCGAATCTAAATTACGAAATATGGTCAAACGGATGCGGTTAGAATATTTGTAATTATTTTTCTTTAAATGGACAGTAGGCACAGTTTGCCATGTTTGGGGAGGCTGTCATTGATTGCATAATAATAATGTAAAGACGCCAGCACATCAAGCTACTACAATCTATCAAATTTCTATAATAGATTTTCAACTTTATCGCTAAAGCATAAGGTTCAAAGTTGATTGGGAAAATTTGACAGTTTCGGGTAGCTTGATGTGCGCCGGCGCGGCGTCTGCACGCTTCTCCAATTGAGTACCTTAGAATGGGGAGTTGATGCCAGAGCTGGGTCTCATTCCTTGAAAAAGGTCGTCATCATTCTCCTGCGGTATTTGGGGTTGACAAAACCTGTCTTTTACCTCCATACTTTTCTATTAGTAGTCACCTAGTTAGTAGCCAAAGATATTTACCCGAATATTGCCTCAGATTAAAGATGTATGAAATACATCTTGATTTTTAATGAGGAACACAAGTGTTTTATTGTTATTAGTAAACCGCAATAAAAAGGTCAAAATATTGCCTAATCGTGTCACAAGATGACCATTAAACAACATTTATGTGCTTTAAATTATCTGCGGTTGGCATTTGGAGGACATTTTCAATCCTATTTGCAAACAAAGTTATTTTAATTTATACTGTTTTAACTGAATTGAATGATTAAAAAAATATTATTATGTTTGTATTCTAATGCCAAAGTGCTCACGTGACTTGAAATCTAATAATGTCGTTCGATGAATACATTCATATGAAACACAGTACGGTAGGTCTATTCAAGTGGAGGTGTGTACCGTGTAACCTATTTAGTCTCGTTAGTAACATCTTTAATCCTTCCTTCTGCTTTTAGGGGATCTCTGCCTTTACGCAGAGGAAAACTTATGGTTAGAACTAGGTGTATGTCTGTCTGTATGTTTGATATATTATGTTCTTCTTTACGCTATATTGTGTTCTTATGCCAATAAACGCATTATTCTTTTTCTTTATGTACCTACTCAACTATCTCGGTGGTTTAGCCAACTTATTTCTATTAAATAGATTTCAAATCCAATTATGGCGATTTCCTTTTTAGTACCTATTCATAATCTGCCTTCCTGTATTGTGCACTTTGTCATGACTAAAGTTCATAGTTCAGGCGCTTTGTGGCAGATTGAGATAATCTGCTCGGGGCTTCGCTTTGATGTGAAATGTTAGAGGAATGTAACATTATAGATAAACGGTCTATTGAAGGCTAATGATATCTAAGGTAAATAATATGTTAGTGATCGAAAACTGCGGAATAGCTTGCTGAAAAATCCTCGCTCCCCTCATCATCTGCCTAGCCTTTTCCCAACTATGTTGGAGTCGGCTTCCAGTCTAACCGGATGCAACTGAATACCAGTGTTTTGATGGGTCACCACTTTTACTTACCGATACCCCTCCGTGCCTCGGAAAGCACGTTAAGCCGTTGGTCTCGGTTGTTATTTGTGAATCTTTGACAGTCGTTACCCAAAAGTCTGACAACCAGTTTTATCGAGGGGTATCGTACTCCCCAGTAACTGGGTTGTGAAGGTCAGCTAGGCAGTCGCTCCATGTAAAATGCTGGTATTCAGCTACATCTGGTTAGACTGGAAGCTGACCACAACATCAAAAATCGGGGCCGTTACCACCGGCACCCTAATTGCGTAACACACTACTCATCTCAATCTGAATCATTTTGAAGAATGTTGCTAATCCATTGCTTCATGATGTTACTTATGTTCGAAAAATGTGTCTGATGAACAACGTAAATAACGCAATGAATTTTGTTGAACTTTCAAAATGAAACCCATTGCTACTGATAGTGTGTTACGCAATTACCCCGCAGGCCAACGCTGCCCACAAATATGGCATTAGCTATCATTAAAATGGCTATAATATAATTAAAATGTCCTCGTTATGTTTGATTTTCTTCCTTGAAACATCGGTTTGCGTTTTGTTCTTCACGTTCTTAAACAATCAATCCTAATGACACTGGATAATGTGAAATTATCTTCTTTGTTAATTAAAAAATAATGTGAGATATTATGTCATTGTCGACAGCGGCTTGATTAGCCTTGACATTTCTCTATACATAATCATTTCAAATTGTTAATTTTATTTAAATCTAGATTACAAAAGGTTATTTTTTGTAGCTTTTTCGCAATTAAAATAAACATGTTTGTCCAGTTTTAGAGTTTACCGGTTTTTTAAAATTCATTCGGCTTTCATTTGTATTCATAACTAAAGTTTCTGTAGCCTTGACATTGACTTATTATAGTACTAGTACAATAATAAAAGTAAAAAAAGGGGAAATTTTCCATATTTCACATGTTTTTTTATTCTGGTTTTAATTCACACGAATTCCTTATAATTATCTTTATAACATACCTTTCAGAAGAATCATTTCTAAAAAATAGTTGCTAAGTCAGTATCATCATTATTCATTTTCGATATTTGACAACTTTTTTGTTGTTTTCGAGGAGGTCGTAAAACCCACTCCTAAATTAAGTACTACGAGTATTCTTAAAATAAATGGACACATTAATTATTTATGAAACCAATGACAGAACAGTTTACCTGTTTTAAAAAACATTAACATAATCATGACGTAAATGGTCGTAAAATTTTTTA
Organism: Oligia fasciuncula; assembly: GCA_963082905.1. Lineage (NCBI taxonomy): Eukaryota > Metazoa > Arthropoda > Insecta > Lepidoptera > Noctuidae > Oligia > Oligia fasciuncula. Next base: position 10,035,054 of record OY720403.1, read on the forward strand.
TGATTTGTAAACAAAATAAAATAATAAAGAAACCTATCTCCATAGTTTAAGAATTGGCATAATATTCGTCATTATCTGCCTAGCCTTTTCCCAACTATGTTGGGGTCGGCTTCCAGTCTAACCGGATGCAGCTGAATACCAGTGTTTTACATGGAGCGACTGCCTATCTGACCTCCACAACCCAGTTAATATGATACCCCTTGGTAAGACTGGTTGTCAGATTTTCAGGCTTCTGACTACCCGTAACGACTGTCAAAGATCCACGAATGATATACATATACTTAATTTAATATAATTATATGAATTGGCATAATATTCATTGGTTTGTTAATAGAATCATCGCAGTAAGGCAATTCCCACACTCATCATTTTGAACAGGTACAAAGTATTACCACATAAGGAATATTACCAGTCAAATGTTAGGTTATTCAAGCAGATTGCTTGTTCAGCGGTTCGACGATAAAAAATCTAAATGTCATCTCTGTAAAAACAGAGGTCGGATCTCAAGATCTCGAGATGAATCACGATGCAATGCAGATGAGCGACCATTGACGTTATTAAAGTTGGTTCACGATTTCATTAACATGGATTTAAATCTGTGTCGTAATCACTCCATGGTATTGTTCCGGTGTAATTTTATGTTGGAACCGGGCAATAATGCCTATGCTTTAGTCGTTGAGGTCGCATCTGCACGATCTGTTGTTCGATGTGTATATTATTGATCAGTCATAATTATCTGCCTAACGTTTTCCCAACTATGTTGGAGTCGGCTTCCGGGCTAACTGGATGCTACTGAATACCAGTATTTTAATTGGAGCCTATCTGACCTTCGCAACCCATTTACCGGGTAATACATTACCCCTTGGTAAGACTGGTTGTCGGACTTTCGGTCATCGATCTACAAAAGACAGCCGGGATCAACGGCTTAACGTGCTCCAAAAGGGCACGGCCCCTCCATGCCTCGGAGAGCACGTTAAGAAGATGTCTCGATATGTAAAGGATGGTCACCCATCCACGGACCGACCTCGGCAAGCGTAGCTTAACCTTCGACCAACCCGTACGGCTATTATTATTTAGTATCGAGCCTCCCATTGATCCGTCCATTTCAATAAAAACAAAGGTTGAAGATTTATATTTTTATTGTAAAGTTAAATTGACAGCCAATTAATTTTGTAGTAAACTAATGTTGTGTCACACGCAAAAATAGCATAATATCTTATTACAAAGACATCAACTCGATTGGTGAAAAAAAATAAAAGCCTGTTTATGGAGATCGTTTAAATAATTATCATGTCAAATTAATGTAAGTAAGTAATAATTACTTTTATATTATTTAACCATACAGTAATTCACCATTCATCTTACAGCGATACCTGTTTATGTCAATTAGTGAACTATCTAATAATCTAATGATTATCTACTGATTTATGGACGGGTTTCCAGTACCTACACCTCCATAAGATGCTTGCATAAAGACGCAGGTAACCGGTAAAGACAAGTCGGTCCAGATCGGTGCGGAAGAAAAAGGTAAAACATTGTAACTGCTTCTTTCCGTAATCAACCTGCAGCGATCCGGATCAGCGAGCGGCCTAAAAAGGCCACTTTGGCAGAATCATAAAAGGATAACATTATGAATCATAATATGGCGAAGACAGTACGTGTTTTCTTTTTTTCGCTGCACTAAGTAGGTTTATTCAAAGAGATTGGGATTGGGTTTGGATTGATTGGTATACCTAATAGCACCGACAAAAAAAATAACTAAAATATTCCTTCACCAATGGGATTTGACACGATTAACTTAACAGTTAACTGTCCATTATGATTCATAATGTTATCATTTTATGATTCTGCCAAAGTGCTGTTTTATTCAAGTAGGGTAAACTTGCCTAATTCGTACTTACGCCAAATTCGTACTCCACTTAAAACTCGGCTTTGGTAACAGCTATCAGCGCCTCTAGTGTCAAAACATAGAAATAACAGTCGGCCATTTCACCACCTGACAGATAACACTCGTGAAGCTGCTCTCGAAAAGAAATATTGAAAAAGTAAGTTTTTTTCAACTATTGTTGTAATATTTTTACACATTTCGTAAGAATTTTATTCAAATAGGGTCGTGTATAACCTATTTTACGATTTGATACGTATTAATGTGTACCTTTGCGATTTCATCTGACGTGTTATCATACTCGTGACTGTTGTCAATTTTTTTGGCGGTAAATTTAAAATTTGTTTGGCTCTTGCTCCTATTTCGTACTTAGTTAAGTTCTTAAAACGTACTGGTACGATTTAGGAAAAGTATTTATGATTGCCGAGAATTGGCGAAGACCATCCGTCGAATTTGTTAAGAATTACTACTTATTTTAATAACACATTGTTAATTACGATGCTGATTCTCAATACTGTATACCAATGAATAGATCTCAAAGTACGAATTAAGGTTATAGTAAGTACGATTTGGGATGAATGGTCTTAAATCGTACTTTTTTAGTTTTTTTTTAAATTGTTTATTTTTGAGAAGTTTATAAAGTTTATGTTAAATTTGATTATAGAAGCAATAAAACATTTAGCAAACAATAATTACTTTTAATTAAAACTAATTTATCTTTCCTAATTTTCTAAATATGATGGTTTTCTCTTAAGGGGTACGAATTAGGCAAGTTTACCCTACCTTAAGCCTTTGCAGTTAAGGCAACTATGCTAACTTAAGTAGATACAATATACAGTGTGTTACGTAAAGGGTATGGACATATCAAACACACTGATTCTTTTGGTGATAATGAACTACATGGCAACATTTTTTAATACCTATACCTACATAATTAGAAAGTTAAAAAACATTTAACTAAAAATCCAAATGCTTCCAATTGAATTCTACACATCACTAGACCAAGTCGGCTGATCGGTGTCAATAAACTACACACAAAAGAACAACTCGGTAAAAGATTTGTTTCTCCTGGTACTATTTGCTAAATGGGTTCCGCATGTTAGTTTTATTCCACAAAATATTACACATTTGAACACAAATGAGTTACTTGTTTTTTAGTAAAAAAACGTGCTGCCTAGTATGTATCTACGTAATTATTAATACAGTATGAGTATTTTTTTTTCTTTCATAAAATCTTTTAAATATCAACTAAAACACTCCTAAAAGCTGTAGCAAACATTTTCTATGAATTAAATGACTACATGCAGTCATCATCAGTTATCCAACTAAGTTCAATAAATTTTCTATGTCAGCAATAATAAAAAATTTCCTGCAAATCTCCTTTAAGTTTAGCATAATCATCCTTTTTTGTTTTTTTGACATTGTAACTAACTGAGATAAATGGCTGTCAAAAGTGTTTTGAAACTGCAATAATAGGAAACTACAAAACTACTCAATACAAAAAAAAATATTTGATAAAGTTGAAAATGAACCCTAGAAAACTTTCTTACGTAACTTATGTGTGTCCTGGTACAAATAATGCCAGAGGGTTCAGCACTTAATTTTATTTTTAGTAAATTTTTAAATTGAGTATGTAGGTGTTATGGCTGTAGTTACTTCTTAACAACCGCTGACATCGCATACCGCTAATAATCGTCGATCATCGATCGTCGATGAAAGGCGCGTGCGCCGTGTTTGAACGGGAAGTGTTTAAATTTTCCGTAATCAGCGAATGTCTCCATCATAATATGCAAGAGAAGTTATTCACTTCATGAGTAGCGGAAATTTTCACAGTAATAATACTGAACCCTAATTTCTGTACTTTTACAATCATGTAGGATAACAAAGGTTAGTAACACAGTGATGTTTAGGGTCAATGAGGCAGTTTTCTGCTTTTTATGAAATTATTTTTTCATTTTGATTTACAGCAGCATTTTGCTTAATTATGTTTTATGTTCAAAACTTTTGTTTATTTCCTGATTATCCCCAATATCCATGTAAGCAAAGTTTAGCAACTAAAACTTACTTGTTCATTTCAAAATAAACTTTTAGTGAACAATAATTACAATGTTTGTAAGTATTGTTCATTTAATTAAGGTTAATTTTCAAATGGATTTATCATTTTCGTGTATTAACGCATGAAAGATGCTTCTTATGACGTGTTTCGTGTCGTAAGTCGGTCAATTTATTATGAAAGAAAAAAAAATTCGAAAGCAATAATTGGGTCAGTTACCCTTAGTACTAGGATAATAGGATATCCGACTTTTTTCGTGTGCTTTTTAGTCGCTCTCTGTCTGTATCGGTGTGAAGTTGTGATTAGCAGATCAGTGATCGTTGTAGAAATTTTCGTGAAAATGTCGTCACGCAGTAATAGCGAATACTATGAGATGATGATGTGTACGCAGTGGAGTGTGATACCGTGCTCGAAATGGAAGTGCGAATTAAAAACGCCTTCAGGAGTGTAACGCCGGATATGCTCCGCAATGTTCAGCGAAATCTGAACGAGCGTGCGGCTTTGTGCGTACAACGCCAAGGCCAGCACATTGAACCTCACCTTTAAAATGTAAGTTACTTTAAAAAATTTCATTTATCAACTTATTCTTAATTTTTTACATAATTATTACGTTTCCCGTAACATCGTAGGCAAAGAAAGAGGCCGCGCCGCGCGCGGTGCTCTTTTACGATTCGCAGATCGGGGATTTCCCGATCGCCGCGGCGCGGCGCCGCGCGCCGCCGTGATGTGCGTGTGTGCTAGGCGCACAGACACGTAATGGATAATGTTAATGACCCTCGTAGTGCGGTGACACATTTGTTATGATTTCAATTTAATAAACTATCGAAATAAAAAAAATATTATGCATTTTCAAAGTTATTGCTTTTGAGCTGAAACTTTGCACATAGATTCTGGACCAGATACACTCTTCAACCCGTTTGTATGGATATACCCTTTCCGTAACACGCTGTACAGGGTGGCAGGGAAACATCGACGTGCAAACTGAAACCATGAATTCAGCATATGATTCTAGTTCCCCAAGCGTATAAATTTTTCGTCGGTTATAAAAAGAAATCTATTGTTCCATAGAAAAGTGCAATACCTACGCGGTTGAAATGTATAAGGAATGGGTTTTTTTTCTTTAGTAATTACGAAAAATTTCAACGCTGCGGGTTCAAGCTCCCCGAAACTGTAAATTTTTTCCAATCAACTTTGAACCTTATGCTTTAGCGATAAAGTTGAAAATCTATTAAAGAAATTTGACAGATTATGATAACTTGATGTGCTGGCGTCTGTACCAACATAATCCATGGTAGGTAACATTAATTTGTCACCATGTATTATGACAAATTAATGTAGTACAATTTGTTTTTAATTCAATATTGTTATATTCTGGGTTGTGGAGGTCAGATAGGCAGTCGCTCCATGTTAAATACAGCTGCATCCGGTTAGACTGGAAACCGACCCCAACATAGCTGAGAAAAGGCTAGGCAGATGATGATTGCAATAGTCTATAAGCATCTCTGGGTGCGGCCGTTTAGGTTCATCTTCAACAAAAACATTATTCTTATTTTTTGTCTCTTATTTAATTTTTAAAGAAGAAAAATGTACCCAGTTACGCATATGACATATAAAACAATGGATGATTGCCACTCCTAACTTGATCATCTATCATTTATCAAAAAGACGATCTGACGTCAGTTTATTGCGTATTTTAATCAAAATGTCAGAATGGAAAGCTGACTTCTTTTTACCGAGTCTATAGTAAAAGTACAGACAGTTTCCCCAATCAACTTTGACCCTTAAGTTTTAGCGATAAAGTTGAAATCTATTAAAGAAATTTGACAGATTGTGGTAACTTGATGTTCTGGCGTCTGTACATCACTTCCCATTGTCAACTTTAATCAACACACTGTTTTGCAATCATAAATAGGTAATTTGTAGTTATTATAACGCTGTATAGCATTTAATAATAATAATACTTAAATCATTTTATTTCAAGCATTGTGCGCATACGCATACATTTCACATGCATTTCACCCATAGACACTACATGTCATAAATAAGCATTATTTATTTGCAAGTGGTTCCGCGTACTATGGGTGGGACATCTCTATTTAATTTACGATAAGGTCGTTGACCCTACATTACGTAGGTACGGTCGGCAGTAAAAATTTTCTGAACTTTCAAGACTTACAAAGTACTGCTGGTTATTAAAACTTGCTAATTAGTGATTGAATCTGATCTGTACAATATGATTTTCTTGAAGGTAGTCTCAGTCAGCCATTTATTGAATTGTAAAAATAATGTGTTAAGTCATGTTGCTGACTGTACTTTATCAGCAAATGTGGGTCGACAGGGATTGGCACAGTGTTATATACTTAATTATGATATAGCATAATTAGCCTATAATGACCCCATTGCTGGGACACAGGCTTAGGCTTCCTCTCTGTGAGAGGGAGTGGGCCGTAATTCACCACGCGGGCCCAGTGCGGGTTGGTAGAGGTCACATGTCTTCGAATTTTAGGTTCTAGGACATGCCGGTTTTCTCCGATGTTTTCCTACACCGTTTCAATTATTTTAAAGGTGCTACTAATTTACAGTTATTCGTTCGAGATTCAACAGGCTTTGCTTTTCCTTACAACATTAATTCCAAAGAAATCTTGAGGTTTTGCAACAAAGTCAGAAGCTTCCTAGAAACTTAACGTAGGTAGAACTTTACTTTTAATAATTATCATACTGACAGGTACATTATTAGAACGTTGGATATAATAGTATGACATCCAACGATTATTTTGTAATATCCATTGCGTAACATTTGAAAACGATAGTCATACTCATATACCTATCTATATATAGTTTATATTTACATAACACACTATAGCCTATGGCGGTTTTTTAGAATTCAATGGAAATGCATATGTATATCTTTCTGTTTCATATTCATATTGAGGGTGAGCCCATGTCTTCTAAAAGCCTTATTAAACAGTTGAACACAGTCATAAATTATGTTAATTATTATATAAGAACGATAGAGGCGACTACTCTGTAGTGGCCCAGTGGTAACGGCCCCGGCTTACGAATTGAAGGTCCTAGGTTCGAACCCGGAGAGGCGCTTTGCTTTGTATAAATTATTCCATCACCATTGCTCTCAAAACAGTGAAGGAACATCGTGAGGAAATGACATGTCCTAGAACCAAAAATTCTAAGACATGCGATGTCTACCAACCGGCACTGGGCCCGCGTGGTGGATTATAATAGGCCTTCCAGGCCTCCCAAGCAAAGGGTTCCCCAGCAGTGGGAACTTTATAGGATGATTTTGCTATGCTACGACAAATTTCTGGATGATCGGTAAACCAATCGCAATAACAGCTAACATGAAATTCTACAGCAGATTTACACAAACACATTGTAGAAACAGCCTGCCGATGTTACCTAAGTCTTCCTACCTAGCCTTAGCAGAGTTAGTTATTATTCATTGACATTTTCTGATCACTTACTGTAGATACTAAAGCTAAGAATGTTAATTACCAGAACTTGCATGAGTAAAAGTAGGTAATGAATCAATACCTACCTAATAAAATATTTTACTGCTGAACACTGTAGAATACAACATACACCTAAAGGGTTTGATACACTGGATGCGTTCTGCGGTCTGCGGTCAGGTCAAAGTGAAGTGTTGTTCACACATGATTCGGGCTGTGTTTACTTTGACCTGACCGCAGACCGCAAAACGCATCCAGCGAGACAAATCCTATAACAGCCTGGAATGATCGCACTGCTGGCACACAGCTCTCCTCTCGGTGAGAGGGAGTGGGCCATAAACCATAACGCGGACCCAGTGCGGGTTGGTAGATGTCACATGTCTTCGAATTTTAGGTTCTAGGACATGCCGGTTTCCTCACGATGTTTTCCTTCACCGTTTTGAGAGGAGTGGTGATGAAATTATTTAAACAAAGTAGCCTGCCTGGTTCGAACCCACGGCCCCCCATTTCGTAAGTCCCCGTGGGCTGAGCACTGCATAAAAGTAGGTACCTAGGTAATTAGTTAATACCTACCTCATATAACATTTTACTGTTAGCGTCAGCTCACACCGAGACGCGACGCGACGCGCAGTTTTCAAAATAGAAATACAATTACAGACCTTATCTACTATACAAAAAGGTACACGATTCAGCGAGCTACGCCGCGCTGCGCCGCGCGGCGCAGCACTGCTTAGCTCGACGTGGTAAACCCTGCATTGTGTACCTTTTATTAGTGTAGTAGATAAGGTCTGTAATTGTATTTCTATTTTGAAAACTGCGCGTCGCGTCGCGTCTCGGTGTGAACTGACCCTAAGTGTACTTAATATTATGTTAGATTGACTTTACTTAACGTTATGTTGTTGATGCAATAGACTCAGTCCCTATTATGTGGGACTTGAACCACTTGAACATAATTGGCGAAATGTGCGTTAGGTACCTACACCTCTGCCTTACCCTTTGGAGAATACTGGCGTGATGATATGCTAAGGCGCTCTTATAACAGAATGTTCCTTCGACAACAAATGGAACGTAAATCTATGATATTTTCGTTTTATATTGTGAAAATTCATTACGCATAGTAGAGGTCGTAAGCAAATTCACATTTGATTTTTACCTACGTTCGTAATTCCTCCAAACTGTTTTATAAAAATATCTTTATGTATAAAAATATATTCGAAATGTAACCGGTTACTTGTCAAATATTTTTGCAATTATATTAATTATAGACAGAAACATTTATAAATGGGAGAAAACTTTCCGGTTTTAATTCGATATTCCATACAAGGGGTTATTAAATATGTTAATTCATGAATCCTTATTAGGTAATAATTATGTGAGCAGTTAGAAAACCTTATAATTAATGGTCAACCATCTTGAATCTAGTCTTTCACTTATTAAGGTTTGGCAATACATATCTACGTGCTTAGGTATGTCTGTCGCAGATGGATTGTAGAATCCGCTATTTTATAAAACCGGTAGTTGTTTTACAAAACAGCTCCGTTTTGTAAAACAATTGAATAACCTTCAGCTGGATTTTCATTGCGCTACGTTTTACAAAACTGCTACCAACGTTTACGCGTAATGCAGAATGGCTTATTTGCAGTCACAATGAGCATCTTTCATAAAATTCTGATAACTTTTCATTAATATTGCCCTTATAAAATCACTGTTTTCACTTGAGTCAAGGTAATTTTTACTCGTATTACTCATTTTATTTATTTTTGTTTCGGACGCCATTATTTTTGTTACGACACAGAGCCACGAGTGACAAAAATTTAGAACTAAAATCTACAATCTGACGTTGCATTTCACGTTGTTTTACAAAATCGTTAATCGTTGACCCGCTGCAGTGATAAATGCACGTTTATGCAATTCTGCGTGTTCAAGTTCAGTAGGTAAATATGGAAAACCGTTGAACGTTGTTCCGTTGTTTTACATAACAGAGCTGTTTTGTAAAACAGCGGATTCTACAATCCATCTGCGACATATCTATTAAGGTAGGTAGATACCTAAGTAATTAATTGATGACAGATATCTTATAATCGAGTGCTTTATTTTATGGGCATATTGTATTTAATAGTTACTGGCTTAGTTACTGCAACCAATTCGAATCAGGCGTACTTAGTTGGTCATAGTTCCAACCTAACCCTGTCCGTTCACTCGTTGTACCCTAGCTTAGTTACATCAACCAACTATGAGAAAAGGCAAGAAAAATAAAGAAAAACGATGTATTACTAAAAAAAACATTTTTTTATCAAAAAAAGTGTGCATTATCAGAATCGTCAAAAGCTTTTAGAGATTCATTAATTTAAAAAAGCGTCCATCTTATGAAGGTCAATAAGTTTTTAGAAGATCAGTAAAATATTTCCCTATTTTAAGTCCGTCAGTACCACGACTCTATCTTTGGTTTTATGTTCCATGAAGAACCATAAATAATAAGCAATCAAGACTTAGGTATTTAACAAAACATCAATCGATTTCCACACATATTTCTCACAAAAGTAACTCCCCATAAATATTCTGCATGCAAATGAATATTGCAGTGAAAATGAGCCGACAGCTTGTGGGAACACACGTAAATTAGACGATGTGTGAACTCGATTATACAAGTACAAACTAGTATTATGAGTTACATTATTTATGTGTTACTGTGTCTTTATGGGGACAAGAGAATAACAGATAGGTAGTATTGCATAGTAATTAGCTAGGCAGTAAGAGTTATCATAGGAAAAGATTATTCATCATCATCATTTCAGCCGAAAGACGTCCACTGCTGGACATAGGCCTCCCCGAAGCACCTCCACTTCAACCAGTTCTATGCTTCTCGCATCCGATGGGTTCCTGCGGCCTTCACAAGGTCGTCGGACTACCTTGTGGGAGGCCTTCCAACGCTACGTCTTCCGGTACGCGGTCGCCACTCCAGGGGGTCTACTCCGAAGCGGTTAACCGTTGTATCGGCCGAATGTTCGGTCATTTTCTGATTCGAATATTGTTGTCCTACTACGAATTTAAAAAAAAAGGTAAAAAAAGGGTAAAGGGTTCTAAAAAGGTTCGGATTGGCACAGTTTGGTCGGGACCAATAGTCAATATAGGAAATTAATGGTAGTAGAAAATGACCGAACATTCGGCCGATACAGTGGTTAACCGCTTCGGAGTAGACCCCCTGAACCTTTCGGCCCCATCGGCCATCTGTTCTGCGAGCAATGTGCACTGCCCACTTAAGTTTGGCAATTCTTCGGGCTATGTCGGTTATCTTGGTTCAGAAGGACATAATTCACCGTACATATGGATAACCCTACAGATTTGATCCCAAAGTGAAAAGTGAAGACAATAATAAGTAACGTATTCTGACGGATTGTAACTCTTTCTTCAGGAAAATAAACCGAAATTAACCGCGTTCAACCGAGAGTATCTAGCATACATTAATTTCAACAAAAAAATGTAAGACGACACGACTAAAAACATTTTATTTCCATACTAGCGACCGGCCCTTGCTCCACACAGTTCACGGCTTGACGATAAAACATCAAGATTAATTTATTTATGTAAGTTTAAAGTTTATAAATGGTTTTGAAAGCCACATCAAAATTCGTTACGAAGTTTAGAAGAACCCTACCTTCGTAGTAACACGAAAAACCACTTTAATTTATAATATGAGTATGTATATCTTTGTAGGTATAGAAGATAAACAACCACAGTCACTACAAAAGAGTTAAACAATACAAAACCAATAAATATTTCGCAATACTTAATAATATGTAATCGAGAGACAATAGGACATCGTGCCTATTCAACAGCACACTTTCTCTGTCGTGATCGATCGTTTCAGAGCTGCGCGCGCGCTCATCTCCGGACAGCTTTTACCGATGGATGCGTCTGATCAATTCGTGTCTCATTTCCGTTGTGATTTCACATTTTGCCTTTCATCCCTGATGCTTTGTCGTGTCATCTAATATTACAGATCCTATACAGGGTGTAATTTTAAAGGGGTCATTGTGAAAAAAAAAACAGCTGTTTCCTACATTTATGTTCGCATAACTCGTCAAAATGTAGGGAACAGCTGTTTTTTTTTTCGCGATTTTATGTTTGGTCCCATAGTAAAAGTTGTTCATAATTATGAGTACAATGGCCCCTTAGGAGGATAACGGTGATTAAAATGACACCCAGTACATACTATCTTATTTCTATATCTAGGTAGACTAGACACATTATAAATTAAAGTCACTTTTTAAGTCTATGTGTGACCGCGTTATTCTTCCAAACTACCCAATGATTTTGATACGGATTTCCCAATCATTCAGAGAATTTATTCCAAAAGATTTATGCATAATTATAATTATTAAACTTACATATTATAAAGGACTTTTCATGTTTTGTCAAGTCGTATAATAAACCGTCCTAGTATGTTTTAAATATGATAGTCTGTTTGTTTAAGAATTTGAGGGATGTTTTTCGGATAGATTTGAATGTAAGATACTGAATAAGGAGATATAGATACTTTTTGTTAACCCGAAAGGACGTTCCCGTGGGATAACTACTCGTTTTCCACGCGGCCGCGGGTAGTCGCGGACTAAGTCTAGTAACCTATAAAAAAGCATTTAGGCAGTTAATCATGTTTTGTCATCGTCAATAAAATAAAATGAACTTTCAAATAAGGAAGTGCGACTTATACATAAGTCGCACTTCCTTATATGAAAGTTCATTTTACAGTTGGAACGAACGTTGATTAATGAATATTTCCCAATGTAAGTTTTACAATAACTCCACGCGTTCCTAAGAAAATCGGTTCATAAACGACGAAGTTATCCGCGAACACACATAAAAAAAAATATATATATATGGTCGAATTGAGAAACCTCCTCCTTTTTTGAAGTCGGTTAAAAAAGGGTCTTGACCGACGGACAGACAGACAGACAACGATCCTTTTGAGGTACGGAACCTTATAAGCACATTTACATAATAGGTAATTATGTAAATTCTGTGTTGTCAACTCCAAAATTCGGAGTTAACGCATCCGATGGACAAGTCGATGATAAATCGATAGGTCAAACTATAAAACGCCAAAGTTGAATGAACAAAACTGAAATAGTCGAAAATTCGAAACCTCCTATTCTGCGTAAATCCAAATTTCGGAACTCGTCTTCATTAATGTCAATATGTCAATCACTATCGCCGTACGATATTTCGCAGCTATAATAAATTATCCACAGGTTGATGTTTTTATTAGAATAACCTTTAAACAATCACATGTCAAGGCTTTTGCCTAGCGTGAACATTTTTTAATTAGGTTTTCAACACGTGTATTAATAAAAATCATGTTTAGTTTGGTGATTGTGATTTTATCAAAATACTATTATCAATCATGAAAGAGAGTTCATGATTGGACATAATCAATTTGGACATGCGTTAGCAAACTAATGAACATCTTATTTATTGTTGGTAATTGAGTTTTAGCTGTCAACATTGAATTCAAATTAATTGGATTAACTTTGTGAGTGTGTCTGTTCTTTAAAATGGCTTTTGCAAAATGTTGCAAGATTCCCATCTAAATAATTCATGAAATAATATCTATCAATCAGCAAATTCGTATTAGCAACATTCAAGTGTTTATTTCTAGGAATTTGGTGTGGAAACGGGTTAAAAATAATATTCTTAAAAAAAACGCGGTAATGTAGGTATAATATTTTTTACAAATATACCTGTCTAAAGTTAGGATTCACATTAATTTTTAAAACTGTACAGTAGCCAGTTTATCGGAGCGCGGAATTGGGTGTGGAAACAGGTCTAATATCGTAGGTATTCTTAGATAAAAATCGCGATATGTAAAATATTTTTTTACGAATCTGCCTGTCTACAGTTGCGATTCACATAAATTGTTCAAACAGGTTGTGTAGTTGTTTTGTGGCCTGTCACATCAAGTGACCTTGGGTTACGGAACTTCTTGACCCTGGCCACTTATTATTTTAGTGCACTTAGCACATAAGTAAGTATATTTTGAAGATGCCAATCGACTCATCACTAAGTCAGGGTTTGTTTTTACGATCCAACCGACAAAACTGACGGATGTGGTCCTATTTATGAACAGCTAAAAGGTCGAACAACTAAAGGTTGTGATGAAATTTTTAGTAGTTATTCATACATTGATGCGACCCGGGCATGGATGGTGACGAACGTAAAATACACAAATTATTTATGTATCTGTCGTAGATCTAAATGGATATGAATATTCATTATAACGCAGTCAACTATTCAAAACGTAGAAGATATGATGATATGAGATAAGAAATGCATGCTTGAATAATATCTGCAGCCGCGAAATACTATAATATTATAGTCTTCAAATATCTAATTTATAAAGTTCACAAAATGACCTTGAGTTTAAAAATAAGTGGAAATATGTTATTTGGGCTAGACGATATTTATGTGTTTATCAAATATCAAACTGTTTTGGTTCTTTTATTTATATGCAACGCTGTTCTATTTATTAAGTGACCTTTTTAAATTGTAGGTATTGGACTGGTTGGTATGTGGCGTTTCTTTTTACTTAACCCAATGCCAAAATATAACCCAGAAATATCGTATTGTCCTAAAAGCTGTTTAGGTAACAGAGAAAAGCTTTTCTGGTAATAACTTAACTAGTATCCTGAGTGTTAATTAAAAATCACCACTATTGCGTAACACACTATCAGTAGCAATGGCTTTCATTTTGACAATTCAACAACATTCATTGCGTTATTTCCGGCGTTGAGCAGACAAATGTTTCGTATCTAAAAAGCAATGGATTAGCAATATCTTTCAAAATGATTAAGTTTTTGACGTAATTAGGGTGCTGATCAAATAAAGTCCATTTGCCAAATTGTGTAATAATGAGGAAACGCGGATACCTATTGTTGAATTACAGATTACAAATCAGAACGGACAATAGAGCTTACGTAAAAAGCTCAAGCGAGCGCATAAACAAAAGCATATCTATGACATATTCATTAATTTCTTGTGTCAACGTTCTGCGTAATCCTATGACAATCGTCCTCGGTAGCTGATTGCTGTGACCATCAAGTGTTTACTTGTGTTATTTGCTGTCGCTCAGAAGCAATACAGATGAATTTTGTAAGAGTGTCTAGTGCGTTCTTGCGAGATGACCCACTGCTGATGCGTTAAACAAATTAATTTATGTAAATATTGCGTAAACCGACGAAAGTTGACAGAAATCATTCTACTCGCGTATCATTATGTACCTATTTTATATACGTGACAGTTAATGGCATCACAATTAAATATTACAAAAACGGCCAGTATTAAGGTTCCCAAAAGGTCGTATGTAATTTATATGTCAATTTAAAGTAAGATGTAAGTTGTAATTTTCTTACGATGTTTTTTAACCTTGATTTTATAAACGAAAATATTGAGACTGTTCAAGGATCTAATTGATCAGACTCTAAAATTTAAGGCGAATCGCACACTGCACCGCATTAAGGCTCCTACAAACAGGCGCGACACGCGATATAATTGCGCGTGACGCCAAAGCACTGCTCGTTGCGCGACTTGAGGTGCCTTTGTGTCGCGCGCGATTTTATAGCGTGTCGCGCCTGTTTGAAGGAGCCTTTACGCAGCGGGACGCAGATAGGGTTACCAGATGAAAAATTTAAAAGTCCGGAGAAAAAGCCTGATTTCCTTACAAAATCCTGAGAATTTGTCGCTATTTCAGATTTTTTTCTCAAACGTTTAAAAAGTCATATTATTCATAATTTTGTTCACTGAGGATCTCGATTCTCGAAGGTCTTGCCCACACGTTGGGCGCGAATGTACTCCACCCCTCCCGTATATAAGGTACATTTATCATCGATTGAAAAAACTAGAAAGTTTCATAGATAAATATGTGTTGATTTTATTTGTGCAATTAACATGACCACAGTTGTTTTTTTAATTAGTCACTATATTGTGTAAATATTTTTTTTGTCCTGTACCTAAGTACCTTTTTAATAAAAAGATCTAAAAATTCTACTTTTTTTTAATTCTGAAAATACTGAGATTTACAAAAACCGGCCGTAATCCTGAGAAGAGTTTAAAAATCCTGAGATCTCAGGACAAATCCTGAGATATGGTAACCCTAGACGCAGATAACGTACCCCCCCGCGCGTGATTTTTTACATAAAAATTCAACAAAAACGCGCTTCCGTGCGGGGATTTTGGCTCCGTTTCACGCACCGCGCTGCGTAATGCGGTGCAATGTGCCAATTGCCTAAGTAAACATAGGTAATGTATAAGCTTATGGTATTACAGATAGACCATTGGCACACGCGACTATTGCATTTCTTTAACAATGTTGACAGAGTAAGATGAGTTATCACTACTTCGACAAATAGTTTAGCATCCATGTCAACACAAATTAAGTTTAAACTATACGTGATTTATCCGCCCATACATTGCTGAACACCTAAGGTGGATACGCTACGATGACCCGCCAAATTCGAATTTTCGTTTTTCTTTGCAACGTTTTTTGCAATTTCAAGGTCAGTATCAGGTTGTATAACGATCAAAATATTATTCGTGACCTTAACAAAATATGTGTATTTACAGAATAATAATAATTAATTACCATCAATACAACTCTCTTACAATTTTGACCAACGTACCAACAGACCTGCAACTTGAAAATATGAATTTTACGGGCTACCTTCGCGCATCCAGGGGATTGTTGATAAGTAATAACAGCTGCATGGGTCAATCGATCAGGTTAAGCTACGCTTGCCGCGGTTGGTCCGTGGATGGGTTACCATCTTTACAGACGAAACTGGCGAATTACCTGAAACAACAAACAAATAATTATTAGTAGACAATCACAACAGTTTTTAAGAGAAGAAAAGCACTTTAATCCGTTGGTCCCGGCTGTCATTCGTGGATCTTTGACATTCGTTACGGGTCGTCAGAATCCCGAAAATCTGACAACCAGTCTTACCAAGGGGTATCGTATTACCCAGTAACTGGGTTGTGGAGTTCAGATAGTCAGTAGTTCCATGTAAAATACTGGTATTCAGCTGTATTTGATTAGACTAGAAGCTGACCCCAACATACTTCTAAAGGCACTGGTTGAAACTTACAAAGGCTAGGCAGACCCGCATGAGCACACTTGGTACTCTAGCTCAAAAGGGTCACAGGTGAAGCGTTGCTGTTATTACTAAACCAAAACATTGTTGCACTATTTGCCACAAGTTGAGTGCTCTTTCACAATGAAGGTATCATTCATAATTCCATTCAAGTCGTTTATGAGATGCTTCTGAGGTTTCCACTTTGATTCTGAACGCTTGTAATATATAATTTAACATAATCCTACTGTATTATTTGTCTGTGGCTGGGTTCACGTTGTGGTTTTAGACTGATCTAAGTTTGAAGGTAGAATACCAATTAGTGTTTTTTTGTTTTAAATTATCTGTTTATGCTCTATTTAGGTCAGTATAATGTCGCCTGTTTTAGCCACGGTTTTGCCATTTTTGTTTTTAACGAGTATGGGTTTTGCATCATCTTTTGGAGTTTACGATTATACACGTGTAATATTGTTGCTTCTACGATTAATGATGCTCATTATGGTGAATATAGCAACACTACACACCTAACACCCGACCCACACCGTCGCATTACATCGCCTGCCCGCGCTGTTACTTAGTTTTAGCTTAGCGATCTTTCCGTCTTGTTTTTTGTTCGGCTCCGAGTCCTAGCGTTCAAATGCAAAAATTATTTATCAAATCCAACTGGTCGTTTCAGAGATTAGCGCGTTCAAATCAACAAACAAACAAAATACCTACTTAAAAATAAGATTTTACAAAAAGGCTGAGCTGCTTACTCGTCTGTATTATTGAAACGAGTTCTAGAATTTTAGACTGCATCTAAATAAATCATCGTAAAATGTCAATCATTTTAAAATGATAAAACCAAAATAAATTACGCAGAATGCAAATAAGATTTACGAAATGTTATTTATAGTAGATTTATGATAACAGCTGTCACTAGATCCATCATGGATGTGGCCAATGGAGCTTCTGAGATTGAACGGAATAACTTAATTTTTTGTTGAAATTAAATTCTTAATTTTGTTAATTTTATAAGCATACAAAAATCGTGTTTGTTCAAAATCATTCTTTTATTTAATCAATGTGCTTAGCCTTTTTTAAACTATATTTTGGGGTCGGCTTCCAGTCTAGCATGATGTCTAGGATGCAGCTGAACACGAGTATTTTCCATGAAGCGATCTATCTGGGGGCCTAAAAAGGCCTCTTTGGCAGAATCATAAAAGGATAACATTATGAATCATAATAGACAGTTAACGGTAAAGTTAATCGTATCAAATCCCATTGGTGAAGGATTGTTCAGTTATTTTTTTTTTCTGTGCTAAAATACCAATCAATCCAATTCAAATCCAATCCCAATCTCTTTGATTGTGATCCATACGAAAAAAAGAAAAACACGGACTGTCTTCGCCTTATTATGATTCATAATTTTATCCTTTTATGATTCTGCCAAAGTGGCCTCCTGACCTCCACAACCCATCTGTTATTGAGGCATGTCAGTCAAATATTTTGGTGAAGGTTTTACAGAAACTTATTGATTCGTTTCGAATTATTATCTTACAAAGACTGCGAGCGTCCGTGGGCCTAGAAACCCAGTTATTTGTATTGTACATGGAAAAACACTTAAAATTAATTGAGCATGCTTCGTTTAACTAAACATTGAAGTTAATTCATGAACAATTCTTGTCTTTAAAAATATATATAAATTAAGTTTCAGTTTTATTTTTGTTTACGTTTTCTTGTGGCTAAGTAATAACAGCTGAACGGGTCGATCGAGGTTAAGCTAAACTTGCCGCGGTTGGTCTGTAGATGGGTGACCATCTTAACAGATCAGTATCGGTAGCACTAGGTTTCATTTTGAAAGTTCAACAAACATTCATTGCGTTATTTACGTTGTTGAGCATACACATTTTTCGAACATATGAAGCAATGGATTAGCAATATCCTTCAAAATGATTCTGATTGAGATGAGTAGTGTGTTACACAATTAGGGTGCAGGGGGTCCTGCACCCTAATTGTGCCGTGCTTCCGAAAATATTCTAAGCCGTTCGTCACGGTTGTCATTCGTGGTTCTTAACGGTCGTTGTGGGTCGTCAGAAGCCTGAAAGTCTGACAACCAGTCTTACTAAAGAGGTATCGTATCAGAGGTCGGATAGGCAGTCGCTGCATGTAAAATACTGCAATTCAGCTGCATCCGGTTAGACTGGAAGACAACCACAACATAGTTGCGAATATGCTAGGCAGATGATGATATTTTCTTAACAACTTAACACTGGCTAACGTTAACAATGAGTAAATTAACGATATGTCTTACTTAGCACAACATTGTGTATGCAAATATGAGGATATTGTTATCGATTTCAAAATATACAGGAAACTGATGATTACCTTCTGGTTATCCTAAAACTCAGTTTAAAGGTTAATAAGGTGTCGCACCCTGACTTGAACTCAGTTTTACATAAGGTAAGTAATTAATTAGCTTAGGTGGACAAGCTGATGTTTCCAATTTGTTGATACCTCGATACTTACTTACCTATCAATGTATTTAAAGTCATTATTATGTAGAGTCTGCTTAGCATCTGTTGGAAGTTGCAATATTTTTGTTAATATTTACACATTGTACTACTGTCATTTTGACAGATCATCTGTCAGTAGTTTTGTGCCGTACGCAAAATACGCGCTTTGTCGTGGAGTTGCGGAAACCAGCCCGTATTACCTATTACCAGTAGTTTTGTGTCACCGCTTTTTGGTAGTGAGATTAAAGAAGTCTTCGGATACGTATTCAAGGTAACAAGTGCGTGTTATTTATCGTTCTTGCTATCCCCGTTGGTCTCGTGGTCGCAAGCGCGTCTGCTGAGCGTGGGGTCCCGGGTTCGATTCCCGGGTCGGGCAAAGTGTTATTGAGTTTTTCCATTAGGAATTTCTTAGTAACAGCCCGGAGTTTGGAAGTTGGCGGTGTGATACCCCCGTGCCTCGGAAAGCACGTTAAGCCGTTGGTCCTGCGCCTGATCTCTCTCCGGTCGTGTCGGATTGCCGTCCCATCGGACTATGAGAGTGAGGGAAGAGGGAGTGCACCTGTGTCTGCGCGCATACTTGTGCACTATAATATCTCCCGCGCCGAAGGCTAGTCTCCGTTGAGATTGGCCGCCGTGGCCGAAATACGGTCTGGAGGACTTTTATCCCATATCTCATAATTTTCAGGTAGTAGTTCTGCTATGGATGGCTAAGAGGGGCCAGTGGCTAAATAATAACAGCCGCACAGGTCGATCGATCAGGTTAAGCTATGCTTGCCGCGGGTGATCTTTACATACCGGGATCCCGCCGTGCCTTGGAAAGCACGTTAAGCCATTGGTCCCGGTTGTCATTCGTGGATCTTAGACAGTCGTTACGGGTAGTCAGAAGCCGAAAGTCTGATAACTAATCTTACCAAGGGGTATCGTATTACCCAGTAACTGGGTTGTGGAGGTCAGATAGGCAGTCGCTCCATGTAAAATACTGGTATTCAGCTGCATCCGGTTTGACTGAAAGCCGACCCCAACATAGTTGGGAAAAGGCTAGGCAGATGATATGACTTCTGCTATGGCTAAACAATGTAAAGGCATGTTATTATTTGACAGGCAATTCAATTATCTTTTATGGTAATCTAAAAACTTGAAGAATATCCAGGTTCTTCCAAAATTTCATAACCACCGTGCAACTAATAAACAACTAGGTAAGTAAACCGTTGAAAATCAGCTATCAAAACTTGATCCTTATGATCCCGAACTCTAGGCACGTACAGTTGCGTAAATTTTCTATGTTCGTCAAGTTATTGTTATTAACAATGAGCATTGTGGCTGCATGCCACAGCCGCGCAGCTATGAAATTTGCAATGCTTGAAATAACTGTTTTTCGTAGAAACCATGGTGCATTGGCGACCGACAATCCACCTAATAATAGTATTGTGTGGAGTTTATCACTTGACATTGTCAGCGAAGTATTGAATGTTGCTTATCATTAATTGTTTTGTCACAGCCGTTTTGTTGGTTGATAACTTATGTCTTTTGGAATCCTTGGGTCTATTTCCTTAAAAGCTGGCGGGATTTTTAGTGTAGTAAATAGAGTTTTTTTGCAGCTGATAGCGTGGCGGTTGACAGGGGAGAATGTGATAAGAAAACGTGTTGTGCCGGCTCCAAATAACATGGAACTAGGTCAGGAAGACAATGATCATGGTGACAGTTTTTGCAGCGAAATATCTGCAGTTTGTTCAACACAAGGGATTTTTATTAAGTCTGTTAACAAGATTCTCATGTCTGTAACAAAAGCATTTATATGCTCAAGTATCGCACAGTAACTGCTGTAGCTCGTTACAAAATAATGTGTAGCAATCTGATAAACATGCTCAATAAAGGCAAGATTTTTGTGTGAAAATTTGAGTTTTTTTCACATCGAAATTTATCATAAATAAGGCCAAGTGCAAGTGCTCCACAATCAAGGTATTGTGGTTTTTATTATTGAGATTTCAGAGCATTCCGAATTGAGACGAATAAGTTTGAGACCA
The DNA here is from genome assembly GCA_963082905.1 of Oligia fasciuncula. Lineage (NCBI taxonomy): Eukaryota > Metazoa > Arthropoda > Insecta > Lepidoptera > Noctuidae > Oligia > Oligia fasciuncula. The sequence goes on from OY720403.1 coordinate 10,056,097, forward strand.
GATGTCAGTGATTTTAGCAAGTTTTTCACTTGTGTTTCACAATCTGTGGTTTTGCCTGAGAAGCTGAAAACTAGGATATTTCATAAATAGGAACTATACTTTTAGACACAGATCTTGATTAAGTTGTGTGAGAGCCACTGTAATTATAATTAAGTGAAAACAATTCCTACGTTCTTAATTAAATGATAACTAGAGTGTCATAGGTAACACTTTGTTTCATAACTGAAAGACAAACATAGACTCATTTCAGAAGTGTAAGTCAAAGTAGACATATTTTTGGTAGTCTTGGATAAACTTTTGGCTTATTACTCGATTCAAATAAATTTACTCGCCAGAAACGGGTGGCTTATTTTTTTTTATTCTCTCTTTTATAAATTCTATAGGCGACTCTCGCGAAGTTAATTTATTTGTGGGCGAATCGACAAAGCCAAGCCTTTAGTTAAGTGGTTGTTTATATAGGGCGACTGGTAATTAGTGACCGATACTTAAACACGTGATTTTACTCATCATTATGAACAACTTTTACTATGGGACCAAACCTGAAATCGTGAAAAAAAAACAGCTGTTCTCTACATTTTGACGAGTTAGACTAACACAAATGTAGGGAACAGCTGATTTTTTTTTCGCGATTTCAGGTTTGGTCCCATAGTAAAAGTTGTTCATAATGATGAGTAAAATCACGTGTTTAAGTATCGGTCACTAATTACCAGTCACCCAATATATTTCTGCATATTATTGTAACTGTCCGAATATTTCAGCTCACTGATCTTACAAAACAATTATCTGATCTCCTCGACTCTTGACCAAAAACTGAGAAGCTCATTTTAAAACAAAAACATTTTTAGTGCCAATTTTTGCACGGAAAACTTAAAACAAACTTGTGCCAAATCACGACATCCCAGCACGAGTAAATACCACACACACTTAATATAACACTTTCGCTTTCCAAGTGTGACGAATCCATTGACAGATGGCGTTTGTTTTGACAGCGCGCGCGCACCGTGCGGCGCGTAGTGCAAACTTAATTGCACTTTCGTTGACCAAGACCGGAAAATAATGACTTTAATGATGCTATGTAAATTTATTTGAATGCGTGGAAAGATTTGATGTAACTTTCAAGCTAGATTTTAACCTTGAAAGTAAAGATCAGCCTGTATTTATTACCCGCCTGGGTCGCGGGTTGTTCGAAAGAGATACCGTGGGCCCTGGCACAGGCAACAGAAGGAACACGGGTGGGTTTTAGTCAGTAAGAGTCTGACACTCCCTTCCGCTCTGCCCAGAGCGGGAGGGGGTCATTTGATGATTACCCACCCAAAAAAAAAGGCTGTATTTATTTACTGCTTTAAATTGTAAAAGCTTATTGTGTTGTTAATAGGGTGTATTTTTAAATCGTAACATAACATAACTTCACGTCATATTTCCCCAAAGGGCAGGGCAGAGGGTTCGCCAGTTATGTTTAAGTCCCAATGTAATAAGGGGCGAGCCTACACCCAGCCACCTAGCCAGCCATCACCTGGGCTCAAATCCAAACTCCTGGCTACTAAGAAATTCCAGACACAAAAACCCAAAAACACTTTTCCCGACCTGGGACTGGAATCCGGGACCTCATGTTCATCAGTAGAACTTGCTACCACTAGACCAACACTTAGCCAACCTTAAAAATTTCTAAGACACAAATCTCCCGCCAAACTGCAGTAGGTACAGTTTGTCGGCAGTATACCGTATATGTGGAAAAGGGAAGAGATCATTAAATACTTCTAGGATTGTAATTAATTCTCGAACTAACTCTATAATTGATTAGGTATTAATCGATAAATTTCTCAGTTACTTAACCAATAAGTAACGTTGAACCTTGTACCATAAGTTACCTAACAGCTATTTGCAGCCATGTGTGTAGGTACGGGTTGGGGATTACTATGCAAATACAGCTGGTCAAACAGGACACATCACTCTTTAAGGCTATGAATATCCTCGTCGATGAACCAATTTAACGTGCTTGTCCCTTTAAAGACTATCTCAAGAAGCTTTTTGCGTAGTGTTAAAAATTTTCGATAAAAACCCTAGAGGTTTTTATAAATGTCTGAGTTCATTGACCACTTTAATATCCCAGTCTAAAAGAATCTCAACATAAAAACTTAGGTGAAATGAACTTGAAGTAACCTGTCATTTCACCTCTAGGGATTGACAATATTTGACAGCTCACTTCACCTAAGTTTTCACGATGAGATTTTTACAGAATATACAGGGTGATTGGAAGATGGGTGCAAAGCTTTAAGGCGAAGATAGTACAGACAATTTAGAACCATTTAAGCCATGGTTGTCTTAGACGAAGTCTTACTACTTTTTTTTTACCAATTTCTTAAGATTTTTTTCAATAATTCCTAAAGTTTTAACTAAACTATTTATTTATGGCCAAATTGAATGATAAACGAATTCATTTTTATTGTATTTAATTAAAGTAATGTGTAAGCAATCTAGCGAAACATGTTTTAGGCCTCTGTGTCGTTAGACATTTTTTTTACAGATATTTAAAGTTCATAACAAATTTTAAAATTTATAAATACTTTTTGTAAACCTTATTTTAAAAATCACGGAGCGTGCTTTTTTTGTTCAAACCTTTTTGAAAACATGCTTGATAATCGCTCTTTCTTTTGAGGTAACATTTACGCAGATATCTTACAAATTATTGAAATTATGACCTAAAAACCAATTTAAGGGAGAAATTTTAAATTTTAGGCAGTCTAAATAAAACAACATTTGAATTAAATTTATTTATGTTTCATGGTCAAAATGTTGTCCGTGATTCCTAATACAAGCACGGCTCCGTCTTCTCACTTCTATTGTTGTTATTTTCAACATCATATCTCCAGCTTCATTGTTTCAAACTCTGAATTCATTCTCTCTGTCAGTTCTTCTCTCGTGTTTATTTCAAAATTCGTATACACCAGCTCCTTTGCCCGGCCCCACACGAAAAAGTCCAGCAGGCTCAGATCTGGTGAGCGAGCGGGCGAAGGGATGGGTCCATCTCTGCCAATCCAGCTGTCAGGAAAGCAATTATTTAAGTGTTCCCCATGTGTTGTGTGGGTTATGAAAGTTTGTAATGCCCTCCCTAGAAAATTTGCTTTCATCCGTCCACAAGATTGATTTCAAATTAAAGTTTTCTAGGGAGGGCATTAAAAACTTTCATAACCTTCATGAATGGGCCGCCAAAGACAACAATCCACATTTTAAGAAGCAGGTGTCGTTTCAGAGGAAATTCTGGAGGCTGGAGTAATTTGCGGGACGTTGATTGGGCCCCACTTCTTACCGGAGACTTTCAATGGTGAAAATGATTTGCACTTTCTACAAGTGGATTTACCAGAGCTGATAGAGGAAACCGGTGTCCCGATATTCGCAAGAGACAGTACAGTCATCTTTCAGCAAGACGGCTGTCCAACGCATTGGATGTTAAATGTAAGGGAACACATAAATAATTGTTTTCCTGACAGCTGGATTGGCAGAGATGGACCCATCCCTTGGCCCGCTCGCTCACCAGATCTGACCCTGCTGGACTTTTTCGTGTGGGGCTGGGCCAAGGAGCTAGTGTATACGAATGTTGAAATAAACACGAGAGAAGAACTGATAGAGAGAATGAATTCAGAGTTTGAAACAATGAAGCTGGAGATGATGTTGAAAATAACAACAACAGAAGTGAGAAGACGGAGCCGTGCTTGTATTAGGAATCACGGACAACATTTTGACCATGAAACATAAATAAATTTAATTCAAATGTTGTTTTATTTAGACTGCCTAAAATTTAAAATTTCTCCCTTAAATTGGTTTTTAGGTCCTAATTTCAATAATTTGTAAGATATCTGCGTAAATGTTACCTCAAAAGAAAGAGCGATTATCAAGCATGTTTTCAAAAAGGTTTGAACAAAAAAAGCACGCTCCGTGATTTTTAAAATAAGGTTTACAAAAAGTATTTATAAATTTTAAAATTTGTTATGAACTTTAAATATCTGTAAAAAAAATGTCTAACGACACAGAGGCCTAAAACATGTTTTGCTAGATTGCTTACACATTACTTTAATTAAATACAATAAAAATGAATTCGTTTATCATTCAATTTGGCCATAAATAAGTAGTTTAGTTAAAACTTTGGGAATTTTCGAAAAAAATCTTAAGAAATTGGTAAAAAAAAAGTGGTAAGACTTCGTCTAAGACAACCATGGCTTAAATGGTTCTGAATTGCCTGTACTATCTTCGCCTTAAAGCTTTGCACCCATCTTCCAATCACCCTGTATAATTAATATCGGCTGATGTAGTATTTTATAAAGAATTCACCAAGAAATTACTGTAATTCTCTTTCTAGTTGTATATTCTTGGTAGAGTGGTCATGGCTATTTGAGGATTTTCTTCTGCAGTCCTGGCAATACATAAACATTTTTTCACACCACCTGCTCGAAAATGTCAAATTATATGTCAAGCAACCTTAACATAAAGTGAGTCATTAGTGGCCGGGGGCACAGCCGGTCAATAATGTTGTACTGGATTTCATTATGACCCGCTGGTCAATAATGTGATTTGAATTTGGAATCTCAGATGCTCAGCTAAATTGGCAGTATAGTACTAACAAACACCCTTTGGTGCCAGAAAGAGGAAAGCTATTCTCGATACCCTTACTACGCGTGGATGATATTCTCGATTTCCTACAAAATCATAACGACTGCTTCTTCATATCGTTGCCATGTTTTCGAAGACATAATATTGTAAGAATAATTAGATAACTACGAACCATTTTTTAAAAGGAATGGAATTACATTAAAACTGACATTAATAATAACAAATACCGTACCGCGCCCTAATACCGTAATAGTAATTGGCTGTAACATTAGTTAATTTAAGTAAACTGCGCAAAGATTGCTGTGGATTTTGTGAATAAATAAATAAATAATAAAACCTATCTATACTACAGTCGATTTATCACATTTTATCAAAAATACTCTATTTTCACGAGCGTCTCCAATGACGTTCTAAATTCAAAATGCATAAGTACAGACAATCATCCAAAACCATTCTACCAGCCCTGTATAAAGCTTAGTTTACACAAACGCCACTTCCATGAGAGTGATATCAATAGACACACACGACAAAACCGTAGAAGAGACTTTTTTTTTTTAAATCGAATTGATCGTGTCTTGGCTACTTATAGGTAGACGCAATAAAGGCGCGAACTTTTGGCATTTAAACTTTAAATTTATCAACAAAGTATTATAAAATGTCGAGTGATGAAAGTGATTGTACTCCTGAATTCATTACAACCGAAGCTAATAATATTTCCAATGATTTACTGCCGGAAAAGTCAAAGGAAACTTATATAAAAGCCTACGACAATTTCCAAAAATGGAAAAGTACGAAAGGCGTCAAGTCCATTTCGGAACCAGTTCTATTTTGTTTTTCGTACTATGGCTATTATTTTCTCACAGTAGGTGTAAAAAGTAGAGTATCCTCCTCTGGGCTAAAGGTGTCTTTGCCTTGGGCTAGCTTGAATCCCTCGCTACATTCAGGATTCTTGTATTAACTCCCTCGCTTCGCTCGTGAGTTAAATCCCGAATCCTTCATTGCGCCCGAGATTCAATATGACGCCCGTGACATAAGACACAACTTTAGCCCCTCGGTGCATAATCTACTATTATTGGTTTAAAGCTAAATATAGACAAAGTGACGTTTTGCTAAATAACAAAACATTTTACGACGGTTGTTCCTAGGATAATGTATGCATCTTATTAGTTGAAGCTGCGTGTGCGATCAATCGGTGAAGCCTAGTGTATAATTAAGTACCTATATAGCCTACAGCGATATGATGAACAAATTGCTTAGCGATAAATGTTTGTGTGTGTGTAGACGTAAATAGATACAGTAGATCGAATGCAGTGACAGCTCGCATATAGATATTATTATGTTACTTTAGACATAAGATACACTGCAATATTATTGATCATAACTGGGTATTAAGTAGTTTGTGTCACTTTTAGTTATGTATTTAACATTCATAGCAGCTTCAACACGGTTTCGCTCGCATTGCGAAGCTAAAAAAGAGCCTCGTGCCAAATAAAATTGCAAGATTATCGGTTGAGGCGACATTGTTGTGATTTGTTTACACTTTCATCTTTTGAAACAGGCCATAGTTTAGCCGTCTTTTTCAATGGATGTCGCAAGACTAGGGGAATTATTTCGAGGAGATGCAAAGATCTACGAGTAGTTATTGCTCAAGTATTTTCCTATTACGAAACGTAAGTTTTGAAGAGTATGGTGGACAAGATGTTATAACGTTGAACAAACATTCTCCGAGGTGTCTGCCCGCGTTAACGACCCGTTATGCATGTGTTACTGACGGAAGAAACTTATGTTTTAAATTGTTCACGTTTACATACGTAACTTTAATGTAACTTTGAAAAAAAAAATTACAAAAATCCCATAGAAAATGCAGGTTAATTTTTTTTTTTTTTTTTTGGAAACTTTTTCCTATTTTTCTTTCCAAAAAACCTAATTCGGACTATTACGAACATTTTAAAACAAAAATCTGCTAAATCGGTCCAGCGGTTCTCAAGTGATGCGCTTACTAACGAACAGCATTTACTTTGTCACTAAATATTATCAGATCTATTTTTTAAATAGAACTAAAATAGTAGTAGGTACGATTCTATCAGATTTAGTAAGATTTGCAAATAACTTAGCTTAAGTAGGTAGGTACCTATTGTAGGTAAGTACATGATGACCTACTCAATTAAAGGTTTATTCAATTGATTTTGTTGATATATCAATTTGGATTGTTAATCTAGTCTAAATAAAATAGACCGGTCCATTAAAGAGGCAAAAACGTATCTTTTAAGCTATCACATTAATTTGTTTAGTAGCTCAAGATCCAGCATAAATTACAATAATATAAAGTCAAGGTCCATCATACATGCGAAATAACTCGAAATCTTTCTCACGGATCATCTCGGCCTCTACGGATAATTTCACAATTTTGTAACATATTCGAAAACGGACAATTAACAAATTATAGACTCTAGGTATGTTTCGATAGTTCGTCCAAACTTCGTCATTAACTATAATCACTTGTGTTAATCTCACATCAACAGTTTACCAATGTATTACCTTCACATTTTGTAATTATGTTTTGTTACCTAGTTAGATTGAATATGTGTCTTCATTCCTCGAAATCTAACAAATTAAATTACCTTGTGTTGTAATATTTACGTGGAGATGTGTAGGTAATTAAAATCAGTCAAAATATTAACAGGGTTTGTGTTGAACAATGCCTAAAGTCTATAATTAATAATAAAGCTGAAGTGTTGGTTTGTTTGTTTGAACGCGCAAATCTCTTGAACTTAAATGTCGGATATAAAAAAATCTTTTTGCATTAATTGGCCCTATTCTCGAGAAAGTTTATTGGTTATTCAAAATCACGCTACTACGACACTAAGGATCCGTGCAAACAGAAAAAAAAAGTCGGAAAGAACGGTAAGCGAAAAGGAAGTAACAGGCGGGCGATTGGTATGCGACGCGATGGGTCGAGGGCCGAACCAAAGTCGCGGGCTGAAGCTATCACAGTAATATACCTCCAGGGGACAAAATACCAAGAAAGGGGGCATATTTTTGGAGTGGGGTAGGGTCCTGAGTCCTGACCCTCACCTCCTCCCGTTCCCGAAAGTCAACAGTTATGTCAAAAAATAGAGAATATTATTATAAACATAGTATAGACTTCAATGTTTTTAAAAATAATTTAGCGTGACATTGAATTTAGTTACATCGATTTCCGAATCATATACAGAGCCTTGTTATTTTCTTTTTAAAATTACTGTATGCTTTCTAAATCTTTATGGACGGATTATGTGAATAATTTATCTCTATTAGAATTTTTCTCTTTTAGAAATGGGTAATAGACAATTAAAAGCGTAATAATGTGAATTTAGATTATGACCATCGTGTATTAGCGTCGGTGAATTATTCTTCCTCATGCATATTTTGTTAATGAATAGCCTTGCATAATTTAAATAACCTTTTAATTTTGCGTTTTTTTTTAACGAAGCAAAAATTATGCTTAACTAACTATTTAACTAAATATTTTGATTTTTGGATATCTAAATACAATTTTATACCACATTATGTTAATTCCAACTACCATAATTTACCAATTAAATAATTACTTAATTATTTGATTGGAGCTTCCATCCAATCATTTTAAAGCACGAGAAAAAATTCAAACCATGTTTTTTTAATTTGTTTATCACTAGTTAAATGCCTACAATTAAAAGTTGTTTTAAGCATTTAAAGGTGCAGGCGTTGTCTATGTTTCTTTCAAGGACGATACTGATTTTCATTAAAATTTAAATTATGAATTCCGTCATCTCACATCAATTTGATTAGATGCCGCAGATGTTATTTCAAGTTTTACAAATTATGGTTAATAACTCTCCGTTGTTACCTACATATTTGAATATTCATTATGATTAAAATAAGATTAATTCAGACTTTTATTTGCATATTAGTCCAAAAAAATTAAACATTGTTGTTTTTCATCCGGGACATTGCAGCAAATCCCGATTCTACAAATTATTTTCTTGTTTAAATATTATATCGTGTTGACAGCTGCATAAATCGCGAAATATTATTCCAATAAAAAGTAAGAATCTCTCTATCTGATGATGATGTCTACTTAAACACAAAACATCCGACAATTTAGCACAAAAGACGTTTACATCCGAATGCTTCCATAATTCTTGAAAAAAGGTTGCAATAGTCTGTCTGTAAGTATTTGTAACGAGTCCAACCAAGGTAATCTAGCCCCAAGCGTGGGAGCACAGTGTTAATTCTATAATAATAGCCGTTACTCCATCCATATTGTTATTTGTAGTGAAAAATAACGTTTCTTAACAACTGGCGACTTAGTTTAACTTATAATTAGATAGCTTTAGTAGGTGATTTATGGTTTAGCATTTAAATATTTTATATTTTTGCTAATTTTAGAATGGATTTTGACCTCTAAAAATAATGTGGATTCGCACAATATAAATACCACATTATTATTTTATGGTCAAGTTGATATTTATTTTTATAAGTCAGGCTTAAATGGCGTAAATCATAATGTGTGATGACTTCTGGTTATAAAGGGAACTATTAATGATTACGTAGTTTAATCTTGGAATTAGGTAATTCCAAGATGTATAAATAGGTACTTATTATTAAGAAGAGGTCATAAAAGTAAACTGTAAGTCACGAATCTATTCAATATTTTGTAATAAAACATATTGTTAGTTAAACATTATTAAAAAGCCATCATGTTTCAGTATACGAGTAAAATAATCTTATGCGAGTGTTTAATGTTAGATCTTCAATTAGGATCCTTATAGTCATTTACATGTTTCTTTAAGAGCCTATACTACCTCAAATGGCTTAGCATGATCCTCGGTTATGTCGAAAATTCCGCAGCATTAATTTTGAAATAAATATATGCTAAAGTTGAGGATTAATGTAAGGTCTTATGTTAGACGAAAACACGATTCCATAAAATTTTCTCGATAGAAAAAAAATCCAAAGTTACCTCTAAACCGAACAATAAACCGCTGGTATTCAAAAAATACTTCAAATTAGATCATGAAACTTTGCATACTAACTGAACTAACTATAAAGCAGGTCTTATGTTAGTTAGTTTTTTTTAATTACCTTTATTTTCACCGTAAAAAGCAAATACCTAAACTATTGGCGCTGCCTCCCGCCCAGCACCGCACTCTGTCTCGCTTTCACACAGTCCGCGAGCAGTATCGTGCGAGCGAGATAAAGAGTGAATTTTAGCTGAGGTAGTATAGGCTCTTAATGGTTTTTTATTCGTTTTATAACCTCAAGCATTAAGTAAAGGCCTCTATCGATATAATAATAATATAGTTTCCGGGTCTATTCTTGAAAAATCGAGTGTTTAGTAAAAGTTACAAATAAAGTTAAAGTTAAAGCATAAACTTGTACAATTTTACATTCAATTTCACATCTTGTCATCGACGACTTCCTATGATGAAATGATCTAGTGCAAATATTATTCTTACAGTCAATTCCTCATTTAAAAAACAGTACTTATCTATTCGTATAAAATGCCTTTATTGTATAGGAAGACTAATTACCTGCCACTAATATGTTGACCAAAGGTTTTTCTAACTTGCAAAAGCATCCTCATACGACATTTTTTTTTAATGAATCAGCATAACATACAGGTCAACGAAGAGTTCTATGAAGATGAAGTAATGTTACGTATTAGAGACTATGACGGGTTTCTTGACTGACCGCTAGTGGTCATATTCATTCAAATCTTCCTCATAGACATAAATGTCTGAATAGCATTTCTGTGTAATTACTGATCAAGATAATTATCTTTACCTTCATCGATAAATATGTATGCTTTTTATATGCCATGGGATCACATTACTTACGGAAGCAAGCGTACAAACGATGCTCGATAAAAATCAGCTAAATGAGTTGATTTAAATGTGCAAAATTTTGCCTTAAATGTGCAAAATATTTTGACTTAAATGTGCAACTAAACACAATGTTTATGTTAAATTAGATTAATTGTGGATTTTGTATTTAATAACTTAATAAATTGGTTCACAACCAACTGATTTACTTATAATTAGTCGGGTCGGTCGAATTTTATCTGTCATTGTTGTTCGCGGGCGGTTCTCACGGAAGGTGCGTTCTTCTCCCGTCACACTTACCTACATTGTGTAGTTACGTAGGACATGTAGTAAAATTTTAGTGTACTTGGATTATGTTATTTGCAGAATTTACAATGGAAGATGGTGTTTCTTCATAAGCACAAACGACGATTGGATTCTTCAACGTTTACTGCTTACGTGCGTTATTAAAGTGGCTTTAAATATCAATAACCTTTTGCTCTGTCGGTTTTACATTCTAACCTATAGATAATTAGCTATATTAATGTTTGCAAAGTAAAGAATCAAAAGCTTAATTATAGTTTGTCGAATCGCAGGATATTCCTAAGAAGTATGACACGATTAAACACAAGACATCTTAATACTTAAAAACATGATTAAATCACAACCATCCATTGTGGAAACAAATACTCATGACTTATTAGGTAAGTAATTAACGCCAATCATGCATTCCATTCACCAAACAAATGCAATTACGATGTCATTGTTTGACTTTGGCACGGCGGGGTAAACGTATATTAGCACGGTGTTAACACGTTACCCAGTAACCTGCCTATCGCTTTGTAATCAATGTAGCGGCATGTCAGCGTGCGATAACGTTGCATAAGCGACACGTAACATCTTCGCTTTCGCTACGACTCGACCTCTGACATTACCCGACGACTGGACCGCTTAGAACATTATTTTTATGTGATTTATCGTGGGACGGACTGAATTGGGTCATCAAAATTTTTATTCGACAGAGTTAGGGTTACGTTTTTATGGATTGATTGTTTGGGAACGTGTCTTAGACAGGCCATTGCAACAATCATTTCATACCTTAAAGTTATCGAGGTTTCAACTCAACTCGGCTACACGCTGAGATTCATTTGTCAATTTCTTGAATATAATTATTGGTGATAAGTTGAAATTAATAAATTCCATAATAAATTGAGGCCTTCGTTTAACCGTGGTGTGTGGCATTGGTTTGGAGAAGTCAATGTTTACAAATTACGTTGTGTAACAAATTAAATTACGTGTATAATTATTGTGTTTAAGTATATATTTTTACTTACGTAACATCTGTTACAAATTAAAGAAATACAAGCATAGCATAATATGCTTGTAGCTTAATCAGCCTATAATATTCCCACTTCTGGGACACAGCCTACCCCTCGGTTAAAGCTGTGGTTAAAGGGAGTGAGACGTCACATGTCTTCCTGAATTTTTTGTTCTAGGACGTGCCGGTTTTCTCATGGAGTTCCTTCACCGTTTTGAGAGCAGCGGTGATTAAATAATTTACACAAAGTAAAGCGCCAAACAAATACAAAAGATATAGAAATAATATGTAGCGGTAACAATAGTAAATACAACAGACATTATAAAAAATAGCCTTAATGTCAAACGACTAACCCAACTTGTCACAATCCATTTTTACCGCTCAAAAATAATAATGAATATTATACCTAGATCGTGATGAAACCGTCTGTTGCAAGACCGCCTTGGGGGTTCTTATCTCATAAGCGAAGTAAGGAATCTATGTCCATCACCGGCAAATAGGAAGTTGTATTGAATACAAAAAATTACGCGCATAATATTAACATTAAAATGATATGAGGTTTGTATGAATTCAATACCATAGGAAGTAATTAATTTTACAGTTAAGTATGTAGACAAATGGTGAAGAGAATGCTTTTTGTTTCGTAGTTATATTTTATGCATAGAAGTATACTACTGCGACTTTAAATACACTAGCAAAATATTCTGTTCTCGTGTCGTCATTTATATAATTAGGTATTTGGCATAGGAATTGTCACAGATCGAATCGAACGTTTTTGGAATTAAACACGTACCGAAATCAAGGTCAAAATTCTTCCCAAAGAAAATGTACCGCACGTTGATGTCTTTTTAATGGCCAAAACTTAAAACAGAGGTGTCAGTTACGGCAACAGTGTCGCGAGTTCAATGCTCAACGCGCCTAAAGAAGTTTTCACTTCAAAAACAAAGAATTCGAATTTAAGATCTTGGTAATAAACAGAATTGTCTGCGTATAAAATGTATTTCTTACCTAAGTGTTTAAAATCCCATTAAATTTATTATCAACAGCAGGTAGAATTAAGTAATAAGAATTAAATGAAAACGCAAGTTGTTGAACAGGTTTCATTCTTTAAAACATTGAGAAGTCATGACGACGTTGATAGAATAGTTTACTTTATTATTAACTGGCTTTTGTCCGCGGTTTTCGAAAAATATTCCACGGGTAGCACGTTCCCGTGGAATATTATTAAAATTACCCTACCGGGATTAAAATTACCCTAGATTCCGTAATACATTGTTTTCATATAACTGTATTGGTTAAGGCGGCGCACGCCAGCAAAGCTCCCAGTCAGCATGATTTTTTCCGACAATTTACATAAAGCTGTAATGAATTATACAACTAAACCTTCTCCATGAATCGCTCCGTCCATTGGTGAAAACTGTATGAAAATCCGTTCAGCAGTTTTGGAGTTTATTCCGTGCAGAACTGCAGACAGACAGATGCGTTTTTTGTTTTATAACATAATATTATAGTGATATGCCAAAAGCAACCTTGATCCTGTTTAAATTGCTTTATTTGAACAAGTTAAAATGTCAATGGATGTATTTATAACCAATTCTTGGTGGCTAGCAGTGTATTTTAGCTCTTAAACTAGGTAGACGTCAACCGGTGTCATTTGCACACAAATGACCAATAGATTATGCATCTGCTGGGTCAAGTGTAAAATATTCTACTATGTTCTGTATGTATGTAAATATAATTAAGAAAAATTATGTAAGTATGTACAGTATTTTATAATTACCTGGTACTTCACCACCTAAGTGTACTAATGTCTAAGACAAAAACCTTGATAGAAACTTTTATTGATAATGTTTTTTCGATTTTGTAGTCTAACTTATTGTTTTGTTTTAAACCGTTATTTACTAGATTGTCAAAACAAAAGCTGCACATATACTTAAGGTATACCTACTCTGTGTTTACGATTTATTTGCCAAACACGTAAACAAATATGAGTTATTGGAAAAGTAACTCCTCTCACACGTTTGCCCGCCTACCTGTCGAAATTCCCCACGCGTCGGTGTAGTTGAATGGGCGCAGTAAAGTCATTGTTTTAACAATGACAATGACAATAGAACAATGATACTGCTGTGTACACTTGGTGTACGGTTGACACTTTCTCTTATGTACACTTGGTGTACACTTGACGCTTGATGTGTTAATATAATACCTACTCAATAAAGTTTAGTTTACGCTACAACTTCCAACATTTTTATAACATTTTCAACAGTCACTCTGAAATCAACTTAATTTTCACTCTACTACAGTTGATATTTGTTTAACTTGAAATAACATCAATTGGAAACATGAATTTGAATAGACCTTAGTTATTTTCTTGGACATTACTGACATCGGTGAAGGAAAACATCGTGAGGAAACCCGCCTCGAGCAAGTGGCACAATAATAGGCTGGTATTATTATTATAGTATGAATTAGTTTACAGATTTGTGCCAATATAAAGGTTTACACCATAGATATAGATACACCTAGATAACGCAAGAGCAACTTCTTCGCCTGCCCAGCTTACGTACAAAAATCGTAAGCCGCCACTTTCACGCTCAGTGAGCCCTGGCGATAGGCCCCGGGGGTGGGACGAGACGGGTACCGCACGCGGAGGCGGCGTCTTTGAATCGATTTGATTTTCCCATCACTAAATAGTGCTAGTGACGTCATAGTAGGTAGTCAAAAAATGGCACGCTTGGTTTTCATACAGATCGTGATACCTGCATTATCTAGGTTTATCTATATCTGTGGTTTAAACTGTTTCAATGCCAATGTTAGCTAAAACTAACATTGCTAAAGATAATTTGAATTGCCTTTTATGTAACTTTAATGAATATTCAATAAGACTTGCATAATTACGTTTCACATGACCCAATGCACTAGTAATTAGCAAAGTATTTGTTATATCGTCCTTCAACCCTATGACTTAGATCGTGCAAAAACAATTTAAAAAAATGATGGACATCTTTCATTATGATGAAAGCACTTTAGTTTTTTTAACATCGTGTCGATCTAAATCTGAATGAGGAGAGAAGACATGTCAAGTTAACGTGCACATCGCGGTATTTATTAAATCACAGTATTGTGCGCTGAATAGTCTACACAGACTCGAACCGTGTCGAGAGTGTCATTGTGTATTCTACAATTTAATTTGAGTACCTACATACTATTTGAATTCTCTCATGGAAAGTAAAACTAAAACGCATGTTTTGATTGACTCCGGAGTGTGCGGATCATCCGCGGGGCAATTGCATAACACATTATCAAACGGAGTAGGTTTCATTTTGACAGTACAACAACATTCATTGCGGTATTTACGTGTTGAGCAGACAAATTTTTCGAACTTATGAAGCAATGGATTAGCAATTTGCTTCAAAATGATTCAAATTCCGATTTATAGTGTGTTACGCAATTAGGGTGCGGGTCTATTCTGTAAAAATCTCATAGTTGAAACAAAAGTGAAGTGAGCTGTCATTCCATCTGATGCTAAAGATTGACTTATTGATAACTCGCTTCATCTAATTTTTCACGCTGACGCGGACTGGTCCTAGTCCTCATTTGTTTTCTCGTCGGTTTTATTTAAATGTTTACAAAACTCTTAACTCTCAAATGCGTCATATACCTTTTCCTTTTTGTTGTGTTGGCTTCCAGTCTAACTGAATGCAGCTAAATACCAGATTTTACAAAAAATCTCAAATGCAACATCTACCGAGCTTTTTCTCGATTAGTCAGGGATGGCTTCCAGTCTAACTGGATAGAGCTAAAACCAGTTTTTACAAGAAAATCATAAATAAATGTCCTGTCCCTGGCTCTTCCCATTACCTTATTCTTCCTGCTTTTCCGCAATTATTATTGACGAATAGATGAATGGCTACAAAAAACTGTGGCTAAAAACAAAAAACTGCGCAGGCGTAATCCGATTCGCGAGGTCCTTTGAGAACTTAAAGTCACTCTTTTTGTGTCTGTCCTCTCAAATTATGCAACGGAGTCTAGAGGTCATCTTGGACACTACAAGTTTCAGACAAGTCTGGGCCGTGTGAAAATAACTTTATGAGTTATTACGAGTAGGTACCTTCTGTTTATTTTTATCTCTAAATGAACACATTTACCCAGCCAAGCAGTACCTATTTATAAAATAACAATGAGGTAGTTAATTGTTAACTTGGTATAAAGTTTAGGATTTTTTTAAATTATTTGTTCGCTATTTAAAATAGGGTTCGGAATTTTTGTTTCAATCATTACAAAACTTTCCTTTTCATTCAGTTTAAAACGATTTTTATAAGCCATATTTTACACAGCCTTTTCGCTGCATATTTATGTAAAATTAATTTGCATAAAAACTTTACTTCTTGATTGACACCCGGCAGTATTAAGTAACTGTGCAAATATAAATTTATGAGCTTCCGTTGATTGCATTATTCATAATTTTATTACATCACAAAAAGCTGTAGGAATCATCTTTAAATATTAAATATAAACGGTACTATTTACGAGGTTCGTAAGTCCAGAATTTGACAATGCGTCAATTGATACTGCGAAAAGTGTAAGTGGTCTAAAGAGCGAAAGTGTACATTATAAATAGCTCAATTACGCCCACTTTATTGTGGAATAAAAGTAACTGTTTACAATTGCTAATTGTCTTAAGTAAATTGCTTTGTTGGTGCGGTATCCTATTTGCCGGGTGTATTTATCGTTTCACGCAAACTTAGGCACATTTCCTGTTCAGATTAAAGTTTAGAGATTGTATGTAGTAGATCTTGTAGTACACAGAACACATAACTTTTTTGTGATAAGAGCTTAACGTGTTTGGTAAAAAAATGGAAGTGTTTCTGCGCGAGACTTTCCTTCAAACGGTTACAAAACTTGCGGTAGGTAGACAACATAGTGTGGGACAAAATAGGTTATCATGGCAATCTAGATAGACGATGCGAGTTATCGAGATTTTTTAGCGTAAAATTTTTACGACTATCGTTGAAGATAATTTATCGCTAATTTATAAAACCAACCACATAAATGGTAATAAAATTATAATTCCATTCGAACACAATATTAGAGAGAGGCAACAAATCACGTTGAAATACCCTTTGAGCGACAAATGAGCCACTGTAATGTCATCATTATGTCAAACGACTGCGGGCGGGCGGGCCGACCACACTGTACCGCGTAGATTGTAAGGCACACAGTACATTGATCTATTGTTCAGTATATACCGAACAAACTACCGACAATATACGTCAATGTTAGATAGAAGGGTAGGCTTTGATAAATTAGAAGTTCAACGCAAGTACCTACATATATTTGGCTTTTTGTCATTCATTTGGCACATCTTCCATAACACAACTGGCGAAATCGGTGCCTTATAACTAAATATTTTCATAATCTGAACTTGTGTGTGTGTAGCGCAGCGACCTGATTAGGTACCTATACAAATAAAATTGTCTTTTTTATTGTGGATTATTGTCATAGAAAAGCCTACAATTTGCAAAAGCTCATTAAACTTTTACTCGACACTTGTGGCTGGCGATGAAAATATGATGGTCTAACTAAATTTACAAAATCTTTGTTAGCAACTAAACTAGGTTTTAAAAATCTCCTTTATAAGTATGTCTAAAGTAATCGACCGATCAGACAGATACAAATAATCTTGAAACCCGTTAACAGGCAAGTAATAACTCTCATGTCATCAAAACGCATGATGTACGGTGACCGCTACCGGACGGCGGACGGTATACCGCACACCCGACGCAACCCATTGTTGCGTAGCTCCAGGCATATCTCTCATCTCCACTTAATGAACTCCGCCGTACGAATAGTTAACAAGCTAGATTCAGGTCACTAGTGTCATCTCATTTAGACATTCTGGCTGTTTATAAATGATGTTGGCCTCCTTGGAATTGCCCAAAAAAGAATTCTGGCGTGTTAACCTAGATGTTGCAATAAATTCAGGATTTAAAAAAAAATTAAGCTACGTCTTTGTCTAAGTATAGAATTCTAGTTTTTTAAGTAGTCTTTAACAATATACGATTCTTAGTATTATATGTGGAAAATGTTCCTTGTTTTATCCATTTAAATCAAGGTAAATATGTTAATGATCTTGGTTACCATCTTTGATTGTATCTAGAATAAATTAACGAATGCTTAAAAATTTAATTATGCCAATATTTTGAGTGAAAAACGACATTGTCTGCGCAATCTTACTTTATCTCATAAAATGACCACAGAAACGACTCGTAAATAACGATAACCAGACAGAACGCTAGAAACTGAAAGTGGAAACTATGCCAGTTTGAGCATCACAAACAGGCTCTCCGACTCCTCAAAGGTCGAACAAGTAGTTCTAACCTTCGTACTTTCTTTTATTAAGGATGAAACTCTACATATTCCTTGGAATGTGTTCTTATGTAAGATAAATGACATATGACATAGTTGAGATGACTTATATTGTGATAATATTACGCACAATATTAACTTTTTGTACCAATGAGACGAATACTGAATAAGTATGTATTTATGTAACTCATTCTATAAACGTTTTCCGTTTTACGAAGGAGAATACTTTATTTAAATCTGATTATTATACATTTTTTTCCCGGAATAAGCTAAAATTAGCTTATTCCGGAAAAAAGATTGTATAATGTGCGTAATAATTAAAATGTTGTTATGTATAATTGAAATTAATGATTTGCGTGTTAATTACAACAGTTTTTACGAGAATTAACTTAACATGCAAAGTCAGTGTAAGTTTTTACATCATTAACGAGGCAAGATAAGTAAAGTGTGTCAGTTAGTTAGTTCTCACGTAGAATCTGGATGGCTCAATAGATTTTGATAAACGAGTTGTCAAAAGATACGTCTTAATCCCACGTGAAAAACTCTAATTATAATCGTTGTGTTTATAGATTAAATTAATTAAAATGATTGACTCCGCAACTTAAGTAAAGTTGTATTTATCTTAGTACCCGCTAAGAACCTGGCAAGTACTAAAATTATTTCCAATTTTGTTTGACATCATCATCATCCTACATCAGTCCACTACTGGACTGCCTCTCCAATTGCATGCTTAATTCTCGACAACTCTCATCCAGCTGCTACCAGCCACCTGCGATGATCGTCGCTCCACCTAACCTGAGGGCATCCTTACCTTACGTTTGCCAATTCACGGTCTCCATTCAAGTACACGTCTACCCCAACGGTCATCGGTTCTACGGCTAATACGGCCGGCCGATTGCCACTACAGCTTGCACTTCATTTGGTTTGTGCTGGTACTTATTTACGACACAGTTTACATGATGAAGTTTCAATTGCCAGAATCACCAAGCAGTTAGTAAGCGTGGTGATCAATGGTCGATCCTTTAATAGACCTTTGCCCTGAAGTGGAACAAACTACAAACGGATATCATTATCCGTTTCATATCAAAATAGATCATCTCCTCACTGAAATGCTAAGCCATTTAGCTCGATTTTCCCACTAAGTACACTCTGTTATATGGGTTTGGCATTTAACATGTAAACTCGCACTGTGACCTCCTACATTTTCCATCGGATTGAAATACTTCGTAGGCGTAGTCGCGTTGTGTCCTAGTCATAATAAATTGCATAGTAATGACAACATCCGAAGTACCATATGTATAAAGTCAAATAACACTAATGCAATTTTGATGCGTAGACGTTTTACGAGTAAATATTTAATAGTGATTTCGCAATAGTCTCCTTAGACTGTATCCAATTCCATTTAATATTCATCACGGTACATCTTCGATACGTAACTAAAGGTCGGATGAGCCGGTGCATGAGACAATAGTGGGTGCATATATTCACGTGCACGAGTTAAAAGTCGATAAAGCTCGGCGTTTAATGTTTATTTATAGAGTTAATTATATACCGCTAGTTATTTTGTTTGATGGTATAGTTTGACACGCAACATAATGCTTTAACTCCCGAAGGGTTAGACAGGGAGTCAATCGCCTTGAAAGAAGCCAGTATTCGTCAAGCTGGTCTAAGTTGACGTTCATTCAGATGTATCTCACCCGTCAGAGCGGTAAATTGGTAATGTGAATGCAGTCAGTATGCACGGATCAAGTAATAATTTGAACAGGTATCTATAGTACACCCACATTTCACCAGTTATGTTTAAGTCCCATGTACCAGGGGGTGACCCTATTGCCGTCATGCGGGCACAAATTCAGGCCCGGAGCCCGGGCTCCTACTGAGAAATTTGGAGTTATTTGTAGGATAGACTTGGTTTTTAAAAGACTAGGTATTTTATTTGTGCCAAGTAAAGATTTGAACATTTGAGTTGAACTTAAAAATATAATATCACATTTTGTGACTTCAACTTTTGAAACTAAGTCAGAAAATGACCTATTCCTGAAATATTAGCTACAACCAGTTAATTTGTATTAACATTTTTGTTAATTTAAAAATAGGCCATCTTAACAAAACATGTCGTAACAACAGTTTCTATCAACCATTGAGTAATAAAAATGAAAATGCGGAACGATTTTCTTCATGCAAATATAATAAGTGTGAATTTAACCCAATTTCATGGGTCGTCTGCGATCATGCACGCGATAAAGAGCTCCAAATGTCGAGAAACACGTGAGTATATTTAAAAAATGTTTAAGAAACCATACATAAATACTAAAATTAGTTCTTAAAACTAGGTTACTAGAGACATGAAAATTACCAAAAACTTATTTTTAAATGTTTTTCCTATTTATCTTGTATGTATATACTTTAGCTATTTTTCATACTACAACATTGCACAATAGGATCCAATAACAACTTTAACGATGTTTTAACACAGGAAGATTCCTTCCATAGTTGTTCCGGTCACTATTGCGGACGTAACTAGGCGGCGCCGGAGTGTTCCATCGTAATCGCATGTCAATGTGCCGATTGCGCGTTGATGTCTTTTTGATGCGCGTACGTACTTCAATCATTTATTTCCGAAATTTAAGGAACCCAGCTTTTAATTCAACTGCTTTGATATTAATTTATTATTATTATAATTGGTATTAACTGTATTGTAATTGTATTTTTTTTTTTGTAATTAATACATTTTTATCTTAAATAATATTTTTCCAATTTTCGCTGATAAAATAAAACTGTATTTAATCCTGGATACAATAACCTATTTTTTTACAAATCAATCCATATTTTTTTCTAGAACAATGTAACGCGAAAAATCGATAAAAATCAAATCAAAAGAACTCACCTTGCACACAAGAAAATACACGACACTACGTCACTCACACAAAAATATATCAAAATTCAAATATGAATTAATGTCCGTTAGGCGCGCTAGCTGGGGTCAGAGTGCGCATGCGTGTATCCGCGGTGTCATCCCGCGACTCACGCGCTCGCACAGTGAAAGTGCTTATATAGCCTTTTAGTTGCAAGCGTGCACGTAGTGACGTCACACATCGGCTGCAATGGATTTATGGGCGGCCAAAACAATGAGATGAACTTTGGGCGAAGCTTCGATGTTTTTTTTTAATTACTTATAAAAGCTCCAGTACGGCAATGACATAGTTTTGTATGAATGATACGTTAAATATGCTTATTTTGTTCAAAAATGCGTATAAGTTAGCTTTAGTACCTACTTGCATATTTTATTATCGTTAGTCTATAGTTAATTTTGTATTGGCTATTTAGTACTTTACATAATTTAATAATAATCCCAACCTAATGACTATAGCTATTAAAACTAATCCTAATAGGTATATTTTGTTTTATATAAATTATTACTAGCAGCGCCCCGTGGTTACACCCGCATAAGTTTCGATCCCGTAGGAATATCGGGATAAACGGTTTTATATGTGTTAATCCTGGTTATAAACTATCTATGTGCCAAATTTCATCCCAATCCGTGCAGTAGTTTTTGCGTGAAAGAGTAATAAACATCCATCCATCCTCAGAAACTTTCGCGTTTATAATATTAGTGTGATTAGTAGGATAGTAGGATTTATTCAAAATATCATAAAATTACAATGAAGCTATTTATATTTGAAGTCATTCAGCATAGTAATAATTCATCCATTATGATTTAGACATATTGGTGCCGATTCTGTTGTTCACAAAATAAACTAAATTTAAGTTCGGGCATCTTTTTCTTTCTATTTCATTAAGATAAGGACAGAAGATAAATATTAGTTTAGTCCTGTCAAATTAGTCAGCGCCTGACGCAAATTGACGTATTTTTAATAGCCAATTTTTTAATCTCGTCTAAATTGTCTATGGAGTATCTTAATTTGACAGGACTAAACTAACATTTATCTTATGTCCTTTTCTTAATGAAATAGAAAGAAAAAGATGCATGAACTTAAATTTAGTTTAGTTTGCGAACAACAGAATCGGCGCCATTGCCAAGTAAACAAACCTAACTACTTAATTTATAATTATTTATTTTAATTCTATATAGTTTTCAAAGGGCATTCTTTAGAAATCCGTTTCGGCACGGCCAAGAAAACACATAGTTACATTGGTACGTTTTTAAACGAATCCAAACTTTAGTTTTTCCCGTGATTCAAACCTGGCCAAGTTTTGAAACACGGAAACGGCAACATGCATGTCCTGGGACGAGCTGGTATAAAATAGTACCGCTTGTGTTACACATGTGTACCAGCTCGTCCGAATGAAGTAAAAAAAACCGACTATGATATTAATTTATTGCATTCCTTAATGTAAAAAGATATTATAAAGGGCCACAAAGGATAAAATTAAGATTACAAAAATTGGAATTTTTATTTTATTTTTATTACAGTATTTAATTTTAATTTTTAATTTAAGTGATTCTATATTATTTTATTATTTTTATTATAGGTCAATCAATTTTATTAATGATTACTAACACTATTTTGTAAGCTCGTATTGTACCTACTAACAAATATGGATGTAATTAATCTGATAAATAAATTATTATTATTATTAAAAACAAAATTATAACTTATACTATGCGTATGCGACCCAGTTTGTCTCAAACTATCTCATCTGCCGGGATAGAATGTTTTCTTATAATACTAAGTATGAACCTGTAAAAAAATATTAGAAAAAGTCCCACTGCAAATCAAAACATCTTTTCATATTACAGACTAGCTGCTGCCCGCGACTTCGTCTGGGTGGCATTTCCTGTTTTAACATACGACATATCCTATGAAACAGGGCAATACTATCTCATTTGAGAAATCATTTTCGGAATAGGATCATTAGTTCCGAAGTTTACCCCTACATACAAACTACAAGACACATGATATCCAAGACACACACACATAAACATACAAGATATCCTGGCAGATTAATTATTCCTCCGATGAAAAGCCACTTATATCATAGCAGTTGCTTTCCCATGGTCTTAAGGATATTTAATAAACTACCAAAATCGTATAGGGAACTTGCAATCAATCGATTTAAAACAGCGTTATTCAAATGGCTTATAGAAAAATCATTCTATTCTGTGAAGGAGTATTTAGACTTAAAAGATGCACATTGACATGTTACCTACTATTACAATTTGACAAATACTTGACATTTAAATTTGTTAACTATGATCTATGTAAGTACCTATATCTTTAGCGATAAAGTTGAAAATCTACTAAAGAAAGACATATTGTAGTATCTTGATGTGTTGGCGCCTGTACCAATTTTATTAGCTTCATTTATTTAATTCATATAATCAATAATTTTGCATGCTAGTTTTAGTGAATTGTTTTAGAAACTTAAAAAAAAAACCCCGACCATCTATAATGTACATACTACAATTCTTACAAATGGATTTCATTTCACAAATGTTGCCTCTTTATAAACTCACAACTATAGTCGGACTTAGCTTATGTGTTACTTAAATGACTGGAATTGGCGTCTTTTTGTTTTTTCACGGCCATCAACCAAATCTTGTTTTTTTCTAGTACAGAATAGTGTAACAAACGAAACTTATTTGACATGCATATCTCTAAACTCAGTCCGAAATGAGTTATTAAGAAGTGCCATTTTACTGCAGCTAATTAAAAGTCGGACTATAGATCCACATTATCATTTGAGGCCTTCAAATTCCAGGTTTCTTTGCCATGTTGGCCTTCAATTTGAGTCAGTATTGCGGTAAGGATATTTACGTTCACATGACCAGGGAGGGGGTCTTACTCTCTATGTCGGTCAAGGAAGATACGGGCCCGAAAGTAGTTGATCCATCAAGACAGGTGTAATGCAATTTTACGGATGGGCAAAACCCTTTTGGGAGTAGGGACAGCTGTCAAATCGTGTTGTCATTTATTATAGTTAGAGGTCCGAACTAATCTTATTTTCGTAAATGCTAAGGAGTAGGTTATGCCCTTTACTTCGACCGAAACTATGGACTTCGTGCTTAGGGATTAGACTCCCAGGTTTTGACGCAACTTAGTACTAGAGAAGCGGTTCCTCACACCTAGTTGTTGGTTTGTAAGTTGTTTTGTGGTATGTGTTTTGATCGTATCTATAATCACGGCGATCACGGCCACAAGACATGTTTAACTCAAATGCGGAAGGAAGAGAGCAACAAATTACCTAATAAATTATAGTTAACTGAACGAAAATCCAATAAAAATGCAGCGTTCACAAACTCCGTGGGTAAATGTTTGAGATCAGGGCCAGAAGGTTTTTGAGAGGTATCACACGGATGACTACATACCTACACATTAACAATTTTTCAAAGGTATTTATTTTGTGTGATCTTCTCTTGTCCTTGTCCCTTCGTTACTTTGGGTTGAAGCTATACATATTTTTCCTTCAATTCTCCCTTGTCTCCCCTCTCCCTTTTGTGTTTGAATATGTATGGTCCTGTATATTATAAACTAGCAGCGCCCCGCGGTTTCACCCACGTAAGTTTCGATCCCGTGGGAATATTGGTATAAAAAGTATCCTATGTGTTAATCCAGGAAATGGTCTATCTATGTGCCAATTTTCATCCAAATCTGTTCAA
Source organism: Oligia fasciuncula (assembly GCA_963082905.1). NCBI lineage: Eukaryota > Metazoa > Arthropoda > Insecta > Lepidoptera > Noctuidae > Oligia > Oligia fasciuncula. The sequence goes on from OY720403.1 coordinate 10,080,836, forward strand.
CGGTTTATGCGTGATTGAGTAACAAACATCCAAACATCTTCACAAAGTTTCATATTTATAATATTATTATAGTAGGATTATCTTCCTGTAAATCCAGTGAAATAGCTATGTTGGCTTGTTGAAAAATTTGTTAGTCGGGCCGTTCTACCCTGATTATTTCCCTCAAGGAAAATAGTTACTATAATAATTAAGATATGTTGTGAAAATCACAAAAAAAAACCGTGCGATCGATATTATATATATGGATCGATATTCTGGTATGTCGATTGTTGATTTGTTCTGAAAGGCAATGTTTTTAAAAATACACATAAGTTTACGTTTAGTGAAAATGGAAATCATATACGGGGTGGTAGGCAAGGGGTATCGTATTACCCAGTAACTGGGTTATGGAGGTCAGATAGGCAGTCGCTTCATGTAAAATACTGGTATTCAGCTGCATCCGGTTAGACTGGAAGCCGACCCCAACATAGTTGGGAAAAAGATAGGCAGATGATGATGATGATACGGGGTGGTAAGCGGTTTCAACACACGGGGATCTAGAATCATGTTCTGAATCCATGATAAAAGATTTTGCGGCGATATCCCTGCCAGCCTGCATTATTATGCCTGTATGTAGCTAGTATAGCCTGGAAAAATGTTCTCTAAACTCTCCAACATATTTTAAATAGCGGTTTATTCGGCCAAATCAGTACAGTAACTGCTCAACCACAGCTCTAACCAAACCAAAGTTGCATTACACTGCATGATAAATGATTTTCTTCGTGATCGTTAACCCGGAAACTTGACATACATAACCAGATTGATACATTTAAACAAAGGGTTACATTGATCCAACCCTACAATGTTCAGATGAACATGAAGACAGATAACATCTCATATCTTCCCAAGTGCGTATTTCACAAGATCATATTACACATGCCAATGATTAATCGCTGTATTGTGCTACCAACTGACATACAAAACAGTTGTATAATAAGTTCGTGGATGTAATATCATAGACAATGGCTGAAAGTGCAAAGTGCGTTTGGTCATTGGCCGTACCTAATAGTTGTCGGGTTGATAAGGTCAAGCTATTAGTTTGGCCCACTCCCTATCGCAGAGAGGAGGCCTTTGTCCCAGCAGTGGGATCGTTATATGTTGATTATGATATCAAATGGAACTTATGGCGCAGTTACCCGCAGGAACCTATGTGCAGGTTTTGTTTTAATTTATTTTATTTTTGAATGGGCCTGTTCTTGACCTCGATTAAATCATTTTAAATTTTACCACCCCAATTTAACTAAAATCCTGAAGCCTGAAACACAGGTTTGAATAAACCTATATCGGGCGGGTCGCTACCTAACATTCTAATTCCAAACCATAATTACTTGCACCTGTAATCCATACTTAATATTGTAAAATGTGAAACTGTGTCTGTCTGTTACCTCTTCACGCTTAAACCGCGGAAACGATTTAGATGAAATTTGGTATAGAGATAGCTTGAGTCCCGGGAAAGGACATAGGATAGTTTTTATCCTGATGTTCTCACGGGTTCGACACTTATGCGGGTAAAACCACGGGACGCTCCTAGTAAAATATAATTGTATTGGAAATATTATTACTTTGGCTCGTCGTTGTCGTTTAGTCAAGAAAATTATAATATTAAGAAAAAGAAAAACGGTTATTTGCGGTAAACATGATGCACAGAAAGAACACAAACACAAAAAAGAACAAGTTAGGGGGAAATATGAAAAAAAGAAGAAGTTTTTACGTTTGTTGAATGTTTCTTGTAAAGGGCATTTCTTGAAGTTTGAAAGTGGATCGCATTATGTGGTTAGTTCATAATAATTGGTCAGGTCAGTCGTAGAGGTAATAAAGGTGCTATCTAAGCATTTGACTTAAGTTTTGCAATTTCTTTCGGCAACCCAGTGTCCTGTACTTCTTCTTAAATAAGCAATTAAGCATTATTATTATGACTTAATTAAATAGTCGTTTTCCAATAAGTGTGGTAGTAGTGGTGTTCCGTAGTTTCTGCTTACTTCCATGGTAAGAAGGCGTGAGTAATAATATTGAAAAGATGAAGTCAGTCAGAGCCTTCCGGATTCATTTATGACCAAACCGGAAAATAATTTAATAAAATAATATTTTTAAACGACTGAAATAATGATAATTGTCAAGTCTAAACGATTTTCTTAATTTTTCATGCGATAACATATTAACCTTCCGTGGTCAGCCGCAGTTTTGACTAAATGCTCTAATGCATCACGACACATTGACCCTGAGAACTAAAAGATGGTCATAAAAATTTACTAGAAGTTTATTTATGTAAATAGGCTGCCATGAAAAACATAACTTGTAAAAAAGCCAAGTCTTGCAACTCATTTCTTCTACCGTAAAAAGTTATGAGATCCATGTAATACCAAGTCGGTTAATTTATTCAGTCCCTACTTAAGGGACCTTCTGTCTTAAGTTATTACGTAATTAGCTAACCTAACAACATCTTATAGTGACCATATCAATATTAAAAATCTTTTATGTTTTAAATAAATAGATTGACTTGGCCATCGCATGAAAACACAATATATCTCACAAGTTTTTTTTTTATATTAATTTTCATTATATTATATTAATTTCATTATATTATATTAAATTAGATTGTTTAGTGCGACTGCCAAGCCAATCTACATATTATTATATAAATTTTTGAGAAGATAGTTTTGACATTTAGGAGAGCAATCAATAATTTAATTAACTTCCAATGTTTCTGCACTATAGGTATTGGTAACTTAAAATTGATTACAACAGCTGGAGAAGATGTTGTTTGCGTGGGAATATTTAAGTCACATAGTTTCACCAATACTTCTATCATTATTTTAATTATCTACGATGTGTACAAATTCAAAACGCAATCTTCAATTACTGTATATGTGATAAAAATATAGAAATAATGAGATAGAGTTGAAATGTTAATGTAATAGGTAACACGCAAAACCCATAAAATACTTATCTCACTATTTTGTTAATCTATCTGTACTAAATAATAGTCATGCCATTAGTTACACGACTTTGTTCAATAAACACCCAATGTTAATGTTAAACAAACCGATGTTCGTGTTGGTTTAAATCGGCACGAATCATTTTTATATTTTATCGATACGAAATGGAAATTCATCTCGTTGCGTTTAACAATCGAACGAAAAATGTTTTACCAAATGGAGGCAGGCCCGACCTGTTGTGTAGTAAACAATTGCAAAAATAGGGTCTTTGCTAGAATCTCCAGAAGGCCAATTCCTTTATTTACAAACGTTCAAAATCTAGCCACAATCTCATCTCAGCGACAATCAATGACAAAAACATGTCAAAAAATTTAGTAAATTGGAGGTATTATTGACCGATTGAAACTGAGATTAGAATGCGAACGTTCTTAAAACTACGGAAATTGCCCCTCTGGACGATGTATGTACAGACGCCAGCACATCAACCTACCTGAAACTGTCAAATTTTCCCAATCAACTTTGAACCTTATACTTTAGCGATAAAGTTGAAACTGTATTAAAGAAATTTGACAGATTGTAGTAGCTTGATGTGCTGGCGTCTGTACACAAACTCCCCAGTTAGGTTGTGTTGAAAAGTGAACGGATTTTGGCTCAGGTTCACCCCGTTTACTACTTGACCGCGTAGAAATGGACTCCAGGTTTTCAGATTCTTCAGGTTATTTTGTTCGAGGGAGCAAATGTAATGCGTGTTTACATAACCCTAATAGGGTTTCAAATGTTGATAGTGACTTTAACGTAAAGTAGGTGGTGAGCCCCGGGACTCCTCCCTAAAGCATAAGTATCATAATCAGCCTATAATGTTCCCACTGCTGGCACAGAGGCCTCTTCTCGGTGAGAGGGAATGACCGTTATACCGACCGCGTGGTTGATAAATAGCCGTTATCCACCACGTGGACCCAGTGCGGGTTGGTAGATGTCACATGTCTACGAATCTTTGGTTCCAGGACATGCCACTTTCCTCACGATGTTTTCCTTCACCGTTTTGATAGCAGTGGTGTTGAAATAATTTACAGAAAGTAAAACACCTGTCTGGGTTCGAACCTACGTCCTGAAACTCGTAAGTCGCGGCCGTTACCACTGAGTCACCACTTCTTTTTCGCCCTAAAGGCCTGGCCCCAAAGAGCAGAAGGAAGACATAAGGAAAGCCTTTGCCCTACGGCCTGCAGTATATTTTGTATACATACTTAGCTTTTGCAGTGCATAGCCCAATTTTTCACAAACTTTCGCCTTTATAATATTAGTGTGATGTATAAATTATAATGTATGAACGATGTTGTGCTAAAGTTCAGCTCGTAATTCTGGTCAGACCAGCCTTAACTAAATTAGCTTTAACTATATTTAGCTGTTACGATGAGCTTTAAATATGACCAAAGATACCTACTTAGCTTTTGCAGTGCATAGCAACAAATCAACTTCTGGGGGCCTAAAAAGGCCACTTTGGCAGAATCATAAAAGGATAACATAATAGACAGTTAACTGTTAAGTTAATCGTATCAAATCCCATTGGTGAAGCATTTTTCAGTTATTTTTTTTGTCTGTGCTAAAATACCAATCAATCCAATCCAAATCCAATCCCAATCTCTTTGATTATACCTACGTAGTGCAGCGAAAAAAAGAAAAACACGGACTGTCTCCGCCATAATATAATTCATAATGTTATCCTTTTATGATTCTCCAAAGTGGCCTTTTTAAGCCCCCTGTTCTGCTGTTTGGTTAGTAGATAATTTATTAATTGTGATCAAGCGTACTTCTTCATAAATAGGAATTACACCGCGCAACATGATTACAATATCTTTAATTTTGACAGTTCAACACCATTCATTGCGTTGTTTACGTTATTGAGCAGACAAATTGTTCGAACATATGAAGCAATGGATTAGCAATATCCTTCAAAGTGATTTGTATTGTGTTCATGGTGGATGTTAGTTTTTTTTAAACTAAAACTTGGCAAACGGATGAGTGGGCGCAGAATATTTTATCTGTAAACAACTCTCACAAAATCAAGCCTTGGAGTTAAGGACGATCCTATACAAATCAAGACAGCCGTGAAAAATCTTAAATTCAGTCTCATCTGATTAGGCTGCGAACTGACCCTAACACAGTTCGGAAAAGGCTCGGCCTACCCGATTACATAGTAATGCGTAGGCGCTTCAGATTGTCTCGATAAAAGCTTGGGCAATACCAAATATTCGAAAAAACAGGATTAAGTATTGATTTATAGAAACAATATGTTACATTTTTAAACGGTCACTATTGTCCATTTAGTCAATTTATTAATGTCTGATATTTATGAATGACTGTGACATTTAAACCTACATAATATGGGTGGAGTCTTGTGGTGAGATTTAACACGTTTTATGATACTCTGGCGCACGCATCGATGATGAAACACAATACAACATATCCTCAATAGTATTGGCAACATACCTCGCATCGAACACTTAAGTTTCAACCATTTATTGATAACTAGCTGCGCCCCGCGTTTTCACCCGCATAAGTGTCGATCCCGTTGGAATATCGGGATAAAAAGTAGCCTATATGTTAATCCAGGGTATGAGTTACCTCCTTAACAAATTTGATCAAAATTGGTCCAGCCGTTTGAGCGTGAAGAAGTAACAAACATATAAACACACCCCCACACACATAGACTCACACACTCACAAACTTTCGACTTTATAATATTAGTGTGACTAGCGACCCGCCCCTGCTTCGTACGGTTTTTAGACCTGTCAAAACATCTAGATTTCTTTATTACTTAAATGTAAGTTTCATAATATTAATCTATATACTGATCGTGAAGCTAAAGGGTTTCGTTATTTTTTTGTTTATTTGAACGCGAATCACTGCAACTACCATTTGATTTTTTTTTGCATTTAAAACAGAAGACGAACAAGCAAGGGATCGAGGGGCCCGGGTGGAGGTGGAGGGGGGTTCAGGGGATCAGACCGGAATAACTCCAATTTTTGAGGACGGCTGATAACTAACGAGTGATAACTGCATCAAAATCCGTTGCGCATAGAAAAAAAACGTGGTGACACTGACAGGCACGAAAATCAACTTTAAATGCGCCCCGCGGTTTCACCCGCGTAAATGTCGATCCCGTGGGAATATCGGGAGAAAAAGTCTGTATGTGTCAGCTACAACAAAATTTTATCAAAATTGGTCCAGCCGTTTGAGAGTGAAGAAGTAACAAACAATATTACCTAGTGTGATATATAAATTATAATGTATGGACGATGTTGTGCTAAAGTTCAGCTCGTAATTCTGGTCAGACCAGCCTTATATAAATTAGCTTCAACTATATTTAGCTGTTACGATGAGCTTTAAATATGACAAAAGATAATATATTCAGATAGGTATATAAGATATCTAGCACTGTTTGAGTCATAGCAAGTTATTCATTCATTCTATGCAGGTTTGCTATACAATAACAATTATTATAGAACTAGAATTGCTCTGGGTTAAAACGTTTATAGGTACTAATCTATGAATGTAATCCATACTAATATTATAAATGCGAAAGTGTGTCTGTCTGTCTGTTATCTCTTCACGCTATAACGATTTAGGTGAAATGTGGTATACTTATGCGGGTGAAACCGCGGGGCGCTGCTAGTTGTATAATATTTTACACTAGCAGCGCCCCGCGGTTTCACCAGCATAAGTGTCTATCTCGTGGGAATATCGGGATAAAAACCGTCTTTTCCCGGGACTCAAACTATCTCTATACCTACTACAAATCGGTTCAGCGGTTTAAGAGTGAAGAGGTAACAGACAGACCGACAGACACTTACGCATTTATAATAATAATAGTATGGATGTATTGGAACTTCATTCAGTTTAGCGGTAGGCTTTGATCTAGCTTTAATTGATGGTCTAGCAATAGGAGATACGTATCACGATTCTTACCTTATATTTTAACAATGGAATGATTTGTATAACCTTATTATGAAAATTAACAAAACATTTTAAACTTACTGCCTCATTGGTCTAGTAGTTGCACGCGCTACTGCTGAGCATGAGGTCATGGGTTCGATTCCCAGGTCAGGCAGTGCTGTTAAGTTTTTAACCGACTTCAAAAAAGGAGGAGGTTCTCAATTGGGTTGTATTTTTTAAAAATGTTTGTTACCTCAGTACGCCGTCATTTATAAACCGATTTGGAAAGTTCTTTTTTTATTTAAAGGGATATACTTCCAGATTGGTCCCACTTTTATAAAAATCCAGTTCTGATGATGGGATCTATGAGGAATTGAGGGAACTCCTCAAATATTATAGGCACCCCTATAGCGATTTGGGTATTTTTTATAGTAACTCGTGCATTTGCTTTCGGGAACCACCATTTGGTGAAGTGGAACTGATGAAGAAGATCACAGATGGCCAACGGAACTACTCAATAATAAGTATTTCACGGGTTGCGATTCGGTTGAGATTTTTTAGAATACAAATCGATGGAATCTAATAATTATTTTATATTTAATTTATTTGAGCTAAGTAAATAAAATATAAAAGAATGATAAAATTCTATCGATTTGTATTCTAAAAAATCTCAACTATTTATGCAAAGGTAGTCAGTTATTTGCTATAACTGACTTTCCGTAAAGTACGTAATGATATCTGAGGACAGAACAACAGGCACTGCTTGTATTACCAATTCGCCATACACGTTGAAAGTCCTCGAAAAAAATTATATAAATTCGATGCACATTTCAATTCTTACAATGTAGTTCATGTGAGAAACACTGTTGTTAATCTCAGCCCGGCCTTAAAGATGAACTAACATAAAGACCTTGTGTTTTATGAGCATAAGAAGATGAATCCAATGACGCTGGCCATTACGAGAAAAATGTCAGACAATTACTATCTCAACGTTAGCCAATGATAGGTTAAATCGTGTGTTAAATATCAGTGTGTGATGTCCGAATGATATTTCAGTCTGGCCAGACACTTCGTTGTAGTATTTTGGTTCAATAATAACCGTTATTTCATAACTTAGTGCTGTGAGCCCCACTAAACATTGATTTTGATGTATCTTGTAGTGTTTCCGTTAGTTCAACTGCTAATGAGTCTGTATTATTTCTATCGACACAGTTGGTGATTGAATCTTCATTAACCTTTTACTTTTATTCATGATATTTCTGTGGTTGGTGGTCTTTCTTGTAATTATTATGAAATCGAAACTTACTATACAAAATGTAATTATGCATAACCATCAGCCTTTAATAAATGTTTCCACTGCTGTGACATAGGTATCCTCCCTTCGAAAGGGAGTGGACTGTAATCCACCACGCGGGTCCAGTGCTGGTTTTAGATGTCACATGGCTTAAAATGTTTGGTTCTAGGACATGCCGGTTTCACCGTTCACTGTTTTGAGAGCAGTGGTGATGAAATTATTTACTCTAAGTAAAGTACCTGCCTGGGTTCGAACCCACGACCTTACAACTCGTAAGTCAGGGCCGTTACCAATGGGTGCTGTCTGTATTTTTTTTTTTTATTCGTTGCCCCGTCCCTTCCGTCGTCGTTGTCCCGTTGCGTTGTCCGTTGTCGTTACGTTGCGTTAATTATGGGTTGGACAAAATTAATTTGGTAATGGTAGAGTACTCTCTGTGATGTGATTCCAAGCAGCGATGCTTTGTTCCGGGTTGGCCCCTCAACTGTGGAAAAATCAAAATTTAATTAATAACAATATAAATTTAATTATGTCTCATTAGCCACGGTCATGAGCTATGCAGGATGCTGATGTAATAACAAGCCCAGGAGACAATTCACTCTACAATTTGATGCACCTGCGATGCCTTTGTTGTCGCAGATATTCACATATAATTATACTAGCTGCGCCCCGCGGTTTCACCCGCATAAGTGTCGATCCCGTATGAATATCGGGATAAAAAGTAGTCTATATGTTAATCCAGGGTGTCAGCTACCTCCATACAAAATGTTATCAAAATTGGTCCAACTGTTTGAGCGTGAAGAAGTAAGGAACATATAAACACACACACACACCCCCACACACTGACAAACTTTCGCCTTAATAATATTAGTGTCTTATTGAATGTATGCAAAATATTGTAAAACATTTTCAAATAGTAACATTGGAGTTTCTGCCCATTCTTTTCCATACGAAACTACCTTTTCGACAAGAATTAATCCTATTTTTGTGTAAATTTTGACGTTCCAAAGTGCCGTATATGTGCCAATTTGAAATAAATGTTTTGACCTTGACTTTGACTATTCTCTTATATGTTCTAGCAAGTGGACTGCTTGCTTGTTTGCCTCCCAATATTATTATTTTACCAATGAAAAAAACCAGTCAATTACGACTTTAAATATTTTCCTGTAGTTACCTCCTCTAACTCTCAAGTTGCACGCAAGGTAATCAATCAAGCCCTGTTTCTTCAACACACGTTCGCTTCCGTTATCAGAGAAGCATCGATCACGCATCAGGATCTAAAACACCCTGATGTGATCGTGTGATGACGTACGCAGCCTGCGTAGTAAATAAAATAAATCGGTTAATTATTTAGAAGCTTTTACAGTTTTATCATCTGTTTTCCTTGAAAGGTTAGGCAGAGGTATACCTATACAGGGTTATTGTCGATATCCGTGGGTAAGACATTAACAACCTCTTAAGAGGTATTGTGCTCATCATTATGAACAACTTTTACTGTGGGACCAAACCCGAAATTGCGAAAAAAAATCAGCTGTTCCCTACATTCAAGTTCGTATAACTCGTCAAACTGTAGGGAACAGCTGATTTTCTGCGAAGCAATCATTCTAGCGAAGGAGGTGGCGGGACGGATGAGGGAGAGAGCCTCCCGTCCCAGCCGCCGCGGGAGACGCTCCGGACGTCGGGAGCCACGGGACGACTCCCGGCCACCGTAGGCGCGGGCGTGAGGGCGGAGAGTAATGGGTAGCTCACCGTCCGATCAGGAGCAGGCCCGTGCCGGACGGAGCTTACGTGTTCCACGCGCGCCTCAAAGATATGTCAGCACCGAGGAGGGGCCCCTTAGGGCCGAAGCCTGCCGGGTCAGCGGGATTGTCCGAAAGGGTTACCGCTGACCCGGAACATAAAGACTAAGGAACTCGGGTGGGTTTTAGTCAGTAAGAGGCTGACACTCCCTTCCGCTCCATCCAGACCGGGAGGGGGGTCATTTGATGACTACCCATCCCCAAAAAAAAAAGCGAGCCTATTGTCATCAACAAAGGCAGCCTCCGGGTTGCTACTGAGAAATTATTGAGAAATGAATGAAATGAATAATTGAATGAATTCTGACGGAAAAACCCAGTAGTTAACTCTTTGCCCGATCTGTAAAACGAACCCAGGCCTAAGTAAGTAAATAAGTAATTATTGCTTTTTTAATTTTATTTTTAGATACATCGCTTAACAAGGTTAAAATAGCCATAGATATCCGTAATATCCCATTTGTGGTTAGGCATCGGTCATCTGCAATACAAGTGGCAGCGCAGATGCGTTGCTGTCGCAGAGACAGCTAAAATTTATCATAATTACATATGTCAGTAATTACAACAGCATTGTTTAAACCTGATCTCCTATTTCTACTACCAACGCTGCTTGGTATATAGTATAGAAGAGAGATTGAGCTTCTTTCTATTTTTTTTAAGTCATATTGGCCTATGCGTGTATGAACGAAGAGCCTGTCTAAGTATCTACCCCCTGTTTCTGGGCGTATTTGTGTGTATATATTTGTATCTATGTATAAGTCATTTTCTGCAGTATTTCCCGTAAATTCGTCCAGCCCATAAATTCGTTTATACTATCATTTTCCACTGATTCCAGTCGCCTAGAAGGCCGTAATTACCCATGTATAAAAAAGTAAGGTGAACTTTTTTCTACATATGCTCTTGACATTTCAAAGCTTCTTCACACGTAGTTATATGGAGTACAGGTTTAATTCCTGCCTAAGGCTATAATGTTTGTTTTACCGCCACTTATCTGAAGAAGCACGCAGATGAGGCCTTATAATGAAATAACACTAACAATTTTATTATTATTTTATATAGAGTTTCGTAAGATGTATGAAATTGTAATGATATAATGCAGTAATTATTGTCGTATGTGTACGCAGCGCACTTAACATTCTTGTCGCAACATGTTGTTAAGCTTGTAATGACGATAATATGATAATGGTTCTAATTATTTCTAAACAATTATAGTTAAGTTGTGCTTAGAGCTACTGGGTATAAGTAGTACCTACTGTCTGTAGTTGGGTATCGTTATTTTGCCTTTTGATAGCGGGTCCGTCTGTAATTGTAAGGAAGATAATTTTAATTAAAATAATTAAAAACCAATAGTTTTATGTAGGTAATTTAAGAGGAAATGTGGGTGGTTTTTTCTCCATAGAAACGCTCTCGCCTGTTTTCTTTCTGGTTAATGACCATAAAGCAATGATTTTCTTACAGAATAATACATATTAACTACTTGTAGGTATGTCCCTACGACTTCCTTTTTGATGATACATTATTTTTATAAGCACTAGAACCCTCAAAACATGCTCAAAATTGGCGCTGTCAACAGAGGCGAAGGGTACAAATTTGTTAACTACTAACGAAAAAAAAAATCATACCTAGGGACAGAGTATAAATCCTTCTTATTCAGTTTATGAAATATCTTTTAAATTGGTCCAATATTGAAGGGGGAAATAGGCGAGAGCCAAACATCGAATTATGAATTTTAGCTTAGGCTTTTTCAAAAGTCTTTCCGACCACATTTCGTCTTAGTTAGGTATCTACGAGTATCTTGTGCAATAAGTCAAACACTTCTAATTTATATATAAAGCACTAGCTTCAACAGCCCGAGGCTTCACTCGCGTGGATGTCGAAAATTATCCCACGGGAACGTGCTACCGAGATAAAAAGTAGCCTATGTCCTTCGCCAGAATGCCATCTATATTCTTGCCAAATTTTATCGAAATCTGTTTGGTGGCTGAGGCATGAAAAGGTTCTTTTAACAAAAATACAATAAAAAAAAATTGTCTGTCTCTTTGTTCTGGTTAATCTCCGAAACGGCTGTGCCAATTTTGATGAAATTTGGTATGGATACTTTGAATTCTGAAGAAAGACGTATTCTACTTTTTATTGACATACCAAGCAGGCGGAAGCTAATAATAATAAATGAAAACAGAGTTTATTATCGAGGATCCCATCTATTGGAGAATATAGCAGCTATTAAACAACTAAAGTAAATGTTGTTTCTAAGAGACAGTCGAGCAACTGAAAGCAATAAAGAAAATGATGTGCAAGTCTTCTTCTATACTATAAGTAGAAATGAAATTCTGTTCGTTGGTAAACGCATCGCATGATAATTGCTAAACCGATTTGCCTATTTTTTATTTTATAATGTTCGTAAGAGTCCGAATTCGATTTAGGGAAAAACAATTGAAAATTTGCCCAAAATATTGGAAAATTCGGAAAAACTGAAAGTATTTTTTCTATGGGACTTTTGTAAGAATTTATTGAAAAGACTGGACAGCGTCGGTTGGCTCGGCTAGTGACTAAGAAATTTTTATAATAATATAATAACTAAGTTGAGATGAGAACATAGCGGGCTCATATTATAATTATTAATTATGTATACAGAATGAGTCTTGAACTTTCGGAAAAATCAAGAATGTGATCGAGCGATAACATACTGATAAAACGACAAAATTAAAATTAATTACATACCTACTTGCTTGCACAAACATCATAAAAAAACGGAACCAGAAAATTATACCAAAGGTGATGGGATTTGCATACAAAATACCAAGGTAACGAAACCATCTTTTTTTTTTAAGTTATACAGGGTGGCATCACAACGACGCGCAAACTGTAACCAAGAATTCAGCAACATGATTGAAAAATAAAAAAAAATAAAAAATTCCACCCTTAGCGTGGAAATTATTCGTCGGTTATCAAAAAAAATCTGCTGTTTCATAGAAAAGTGCAATACCTACGCTCAAAATGTAAGAAACAGCTAATTTTGTTTTAATAACTGACGAAAAATTGCAATGCAGCTGGGAGGTTCGGAACCATCTACTTACTGAATCCATGGTAACAGGTTAGAAAGAAAGTAAATACGTTTATTTGCGGCAAACATGACGCATCGAAAAACACAAACAAAATAACAATTTGGGAGAATACATGCGTCACATCCACGCAAAACGGCCATCGCTCAGCATAATTCTAAGACCCAATACGAGACAGAGCCTCAGCGCTGGTTTTCAGCGACAGCCGGCGTTGACATGTGATGACGTCAACCAGTTCAGCATACGATTAGATATAATAAAACAACAATCAAAATAAGAAATTTATATAAATATAGATTACACAAAGATGGTATAAACATGAAATTATATGAAGTGGTAACATTCCGGGCAAAGACTCACGCGCGCCGCCAGGTATTAATAATAAATATATGCGCGCGCGCAGCTGTCACAAAGCTACTTGACGCATTGACATACTGAACGTTATAATTAGCAATAACATGGTGCATTATACTGATACACCAATGATAGTTGTGAGTCGATGTCCCTCCACCCTGTTTTTAGGCAGCCTACTACAGGTCAAGCAGCTAGACAGAAAACCACACAGCTAAGAATTACTAGTTTTTTATCGTGCGTTTGACGTAATATAACTTACGAACTGTCAAAGACAAATAAGTCAGTGTTAGTTCCTACCTACTGTATCAAAATCAAACATTGTCACCTCTTAGGTACATAGTTGCAGTTATGTATATCTAGCTCTATTTGCTAAGACAATAGTTTTTTAGTTTTCAAAACGAAGACTCTATTTATTGGAAAAATCAAAGCAGTTCCCCACGTAGCCTGATTTAGTTTAAAAATATCTCGATTCAGTTCATATATTTTCTCGCTCATAAATTGTTTCAAACCATGGGTTGTAAATAGGTACCGTCTACAGATGCTTTAACATATCATCTAAATTGTTACACAACTATTCAATGAATTTAGCAGTTCTCTTATTAGCCAAGAGGATAATTCGTTTTTATATCAGTACCATTGATATACATAATTCAATGATTAGCCGGTCGATTCTGTAAAAATCTCACCGTGAAAACTTAGGTGAAGTGAGTTTGTATTTGCTAGGAATTGACACTATTGACAGCTCACTCTACGCTCACTTCACCTAAGTTTTCACCTTGAGATGGTTACAGAATCGCACTACAGTAATACCGATTTTTTATGAATATTTTGTTTGAATAGGTAATCAAGAATGAAGCTGACTCAGCTGACTGTCTAATGATCGCTGGCAATACTACTGCTAAGCATGAGGTCCGGGGCTCGATTCCGGGGTCGAACAAAGTGTTATTGGGTTTTTCCCATAAGGCTTTTCTCAGTAGCAGCCCGGAGATTAAAACATAACCCGGTCGATAAAACATAACAGGCGAAATTTGGGTGTACCTACTGGTACAGCCCGATTCGAACTTTTTGGCGGTTTTGAAGTGCGCTCGCTGCGCAGTACCTCACCCCTCACCCCCCCTGACATGTGTATTGTTTACTGAGTAGCGACTGGCCTCATGTTCCGAGCCGCGATAAAGTTTGAACCATGCTGTACACCTCTATGTAACCTTTAAGGGAATATGGGCGTAATGTTATGTTAAAAAGCTGAGGTATTTATCGTTTATTTTAATTTTTTTTTGTGCTTGTTTTTTTTTTTTGTATACCGTACCTACATAGATACATTTCACTGACCTGTAAATACCACACAGGTAACATTATGAAGTCATTCGCAGTTCCAAAAGCATGGGCTTTCAACAATGAGATCAGATGAAACAATAAAATTACAGTGAGATAAGGTGGGTAATACACAAATTGGGCAACACTACTCACACTTGATAACATCTGTACAAGTCAATGCGTTTTCAATTATCGCCCTCCCGCTAACATGAATGGTTTCTAAACAATATAGCGAACGGACTTGACGCTTTCGACATTATTCTAACTGTGACAAAAAATTACTTATTTACATTCAACATTACGTACTCTATATTGGTTTTAGAAACGTGGAGGAGCTAGTGGCTAAATAATAACAGCCGCACGGTTGATCGAAGGTTAAGCTCATAAGCTACGCTGCCGCGGTCGGTTCGTGGATGGGTGACCATCTATTACATATCAAGACTCCTCCGTGTCTTAGAAAGCACGTTATGCTGTTGGTCCCGGTTGTCATTTGTAGATCTTTGACAGTCGTTACGGAAAATTGAAAGACTGACCACCAGTCTTACCAAGGGGTATCATGTTACCCATTAACTGGAGGTCAGATAGCTGCCTATTTCGCTGCATATGAAATACTGGTATTCACCTGCATCTGGTTAGACTGGAAGCTAACTCCAACGTAGTTGGGAAAAAGCTAGGCAGATAGATTGATTGTTTATAGAAAGGTTTTTTTCGCTGCCAATATTATTTTCTATATTTAATTGCTAATAATAATATTTATTTAATTGATTGATTTCTTTATTTAATTGCTAATAATAATAATATTTAATTGCTTTATTTAATTTTATTTATAAAAACCCAAAATAAAAACATTCTTTGATATAAAAATCTAGTCTTTATTCATTAAATCAGCTTAATGAATTACTTAGTATAACTATTTTTAGCCAATACCTATTAGATTTTATATTGACCTTTCATATCATTGAGCATAATGTGAAGTAAATCTTCCAGCGCTAGGTATTTCTTTTCTTTATTTGACATTCAATTCGATCGTCTATGCAAAAATATCGTCACGCTCCGATTCATTTTAAAACAGGTTCGACTTAGAAAAATGGGATTCCTACCGTCGATACAATCTAATTATGCTTTTGTGAGCAAAACAAAGGTGAATTCCACCACATTCAATGTGCACTGTAGGTATGGTCTGTTCCAAAAGTAACTGAAGAAAGTGTAAACAAACCCTGTTCAGGTTAAATTCTTACGCAATTTCTCCATGAAGAAAATTAGTAACACATTCATTTGTATGTAGAAAGAAGGTTACCTACCACTTTATAAAACTGAAAAATTATCGTCGAAAGTTGAGGTTATAAAATTAACCGTGATTGTCAAATGAAAAACATAAAAAAACACAAAAACAACAGTGATTTAAAATTAGAACTTTAGGTTTAAGTATTCAAGCAATCAAATCAAAACAATTAATTTATAAATGACATTACAAAATAGCAACAACCAACCTCCAACCCGCACTGGGCCCGAGTCATCACTCGGGCCCACTCCCTCTCAACGGGAGGAGGCCGGAGTCCCAGCAGTGGTTACACTATACAGTAAACTTATGAAACTAGCTGACTGCTGACCCAGCGAATTTCGTACCGCCTCCGAATCAATAGATCCTGAAATGAATTATCTTCATTATTATTATTTTTCGTGCATTTTCTCATGTTTTAATAGTTATTATGTTATTCGGGGCCAAGACAAATCCAACAAATTAAAGATCAAGAAAATCGGTCCAGCCGTTCTTCAGTTATAAATGGTGTAACTAACCTAACTTTGTTTTATTTATATAAGAAGATAATGTATGCACCTCACGTTTTATTCCTTTTTTTAAAGTTCAACTTTATTATAATAAAAAATACCTGTTTTTCATCCGTTTAGTGAATTCATTTTATAGGTATTAGGTATTCTAGTTTATGTTAATTTTTACTTTTGGATTTTTTTATTTAGTATATAATAAATACTGGTATTCAGCTGCATCCGGTTAGACTGGAAACCGACCCCAACATAGTTGGGAAAAGGCTAGGCAGATGATGGATTATTTAGTATATTTAAAGCATAATTTATGATGTACTAGCAGCGCTCCGCGGTTTCACCCGCATAAGTGTCGATCCAATGGGAATATCGGGATAAAAAGTATCCTACGTGTTATTCTGATGTTTATGCTATATTACTGTAAAGTTTTACCAAAATCCGTTTCGTAGTTTTTACGTGAAAGAGTAACAAACATCCATCCATCCAAAAACTTTCGAGTTTATAATATTAGTAGGATAGTAGGAAGTATGTTTGCTTAAAAGTAAATATCCTTATTTAGACAAAACCAATATAAGACTCTGTACCGCCTCTTTGTTCTTATTCAGAAACAACTTGTGTTTTAGACGACTCTATTGTATGAGTACATTAGAGTGGGGCTTGTGGCTAAAAAATAACTACCGCTTGCCGCGGTTGATCCGTGGATGGGTGACCATCTTTACATATCAAGAACCCTTCATGCCTCGGAAAGCACAATAAGCCGTTGGTCCCGGCTGTCATTCGTGGCTCTTTGACAGTCGTTACGGGTCGTCAGAAGCCCGAAAGTCTGACAATCAGTCTTACCAAGGGGTATCGTATTACCCAGTAACTGGGTTGTGAAGGTCAGTCGTTTCATATAAAATACTGGTACCTACTCAGCTGCATTCGGTTAGACTGAAAGCCGACCCCAACATAGTTGGGAAAAGGCTAGGCAGATGATGATGACTGTGTAAGTAGATTTAGAGTTAATTTTATCGTTACCATAACCATAATCAGCCTATAATGTTCCCACTGCTGGGACACAGGCCTCCTCTCAATGAGAGGGAGTGGGCCGTAATCCACCACGCGGGCCCATTGGGGGTTGGTGGATGTCACATGTCTTCGAATTTTTTGTTCTAGGACATGCCGGTTTCCTCACGATGTTTTCCTTCACCGTTTATCGTTATATTTTATCGTTAATAAATAATTAATATGATGCATCGTAACAGAAAATATTCAAGTCGTGAAACAAAAAAACAAAATCAAACAATCAATTACTATTATAAAGTTCAATGATTTAAAATAACCTTGACTTTAATAACATGTTCCTTCTAGTTAACAAGGCAATTGAAGTTAAAGAAAAAGCTGGCCAAGTGCGAGTCGGACTCGTACACGAAGGGTTCCGTACCACAAGGCAAAAACGCCGAAAAAAACACTTTTGTCGTATGGAAGCCCCCCTTAAATATTTATTTTGTTTTAATTTTATTATTTATTACCAAAGTAAAAATACAACTGAGTATTTTGTGAATATTTCATGTGCCTACTTGTTGCCATTATTGATATCGAGCAAAAAAGGGGCAAAAAAGTCGCGTTTGTTGTATGGGAGCCCCCGTCAAATATTTATTTTGTTTTAGTATTTGTTGTTATAGCGGCAACAGAAATACATAATTTGTGAAAATTTCAACTGTCTAGCTACCGCGGTTCTTGAGATACAGCCTGGTGACAGACAGACGGACGGACGGACGGACAGACAGCGAAGTCTTAGTAATAGGGTTCCGTTTTTACCCTTTGGGTACGGAACCCTAAAAAACAGTACCTTCTTAGCTCATTTTAATAAAGTTAGCTAACTAATTACTTGTGTTATGTATGATACAGCTGTAAAAAAAAAACATTTTTTAAGTGATGACCTAAGTAGGTAGCGGATATATGTAATGTAAATAACAAAATGTAGGTACTGACAGATGCAGCAGTAACATCGATTACAAAAGTGTTTAAGAATCGTATACACACCCCCCCCCCTCCTCGATCCCCTGCTAGTTCGTCTTCTGTTTTAATCTCGGTCTTATCCACATTATGTAAGTTTATACCTACCTTACCTACATACTTTATTGACTGTAAACTATGTATTTACATGTTACCAGGACCTTTTTTATTGCTGAAGAGAGGGCCTCTCTTGACCTCGATCACGCCTGATGGAAAGCGATGGATGAGGTCTATGATGGTACGAGCGTGCCCAGAAGATGCCTAAGGCACTGGAACTCCCATTCATCGACGAAACACAGCAGGCTGCTTGACTCTGGTGGGAGGGTGGTCGCAAACCAGGCGGACGTTAGCCCTACCACCGCAAGGGAAGAATTGGCCAGTCAAATAAGGTGTTGGGTGTGACTGTCCAGGATGCGCCGAGCGCTCGGTTCAGTTGAGTAACTGGCGGAACAAACTGCGCTACACGAGGAGGCTTCTTCATGCATCCCAAAACCTCCACCTACCTACCTACCAACCACTAGAGCGATCAAAAATAGTTTTAAGTGTGTATAAAAATATTAATAAGTACATATGTTAAAACAAAATGACAATGGATGAACATTTATTTAGAAGGATAAAAATATACACTGGATTATAAACTTCTAATACTAAATAAACTAACAAACTATTAAAATAAAAATATAATATTCGAACCTAACTCAAACTATCTATGAATTAGGTATAAAAAATTCGGCGAAGCTAATATTGCAGTAACATTTAGATCGGAAAATAATATGTGTGTGTATTTTAATATTCAGTTTTAATGTTCAATTGTATTCCTTTTTAATAATTTTATAATAATTCGACTGGCCGAGTTAACACGTGCACATCTAATTATTTCATTAAACTGTTACCCGGTCAATACTTGCCACCAAGCGAACATATTCCCGCCTTCGAGCTTAAGTAGGAAGATGCAACTACGACCTCGCAAAGTTGGGCTATCTCGACAGTGCGGCAACAGGGTGTGGATGTAGAGCTGTGTCGCAAACTATGTCCCACCTACTTACATGCCCTAAAAATGCATCCATAGCGACCTCTGCACTACCACTGATGATGCCGTGAAAGTGGCGAAGTTTTGGACCAACAAAATGTAATACACTGTCGTACCATCTACACGACGAAGAAGATTCAAAATATTGACATTGAAACGTTTATTTAATTCAGAATGAAGACGTAAGTTGCTGTCAGCATTTGCTGTAGTGGTTGCAGCAGTGGCTGTAGATACTCCACTCTTGTTAGTGTCTGTACTTACTCATCAATTGTCTATTTGTGATTGATACTGTACATACTATAATCGTGAGTGTTTGTTTTTTATTAAATATATTAGCTATTAAATTAATAGAAACGATTGGCAATTCATCATTGGTATAGAATTGCATATGTGTAGATAGGAAACATAGCACAGCTAGAGATTTAAAGTTAATAAAGGTTCCTTCAATATTTCTCGGAATAATTCATCAACAAACTGCCGCAATTATTCTTCGTGACATAATTATGTTATTGTATATATACTTCCTGAGCTATAAATTACATTTATGAATAGTTTTTTACACAGTTTTAATGTTATACCTAGTATTTTTTTTAATCTGCTGGGGCCTGGGTAACCACACCTTCTTTCTGAATCATCAAATCTCGTTTCATCTTCTCACTAGGCCTTCACTCAACCTTGACAAAGTTATTAGCTGGTTGGCTTTATACAAGGTGTGCAAAAGTTGTGACCCGATGTTCTTTGGCTGTAATTTTTTATGAATGAATTACTTTGGTTCTGTTTTTGGATGAGTTATTTCGGTCTGATCATGATATATATATAAGAATGACTATTTCATAAAATCTTGATATTTGGGGATTATACTAACTTAACAAGTTGTATTACTGATTGTAATGATTATAATTCTGTAAATACATATTTGTTACGGCCGCGAACCATATTTTAATCAACTTACAACATTCTGACCAGCAAATTGCAAAAAACGTAAAAAAAAAATAATTTCGCGGGCTACCCTAGCGCTTTCGCCTTAAGTCGAGAAAATGATATCGGCTAAGTGGCCGCCGCTAGAATTGATGACCATTCAGCCCCGATTTATGGCATTTGCGATCACTCTTGCCAGAACTTCGGGCAATAGGTTCTCGCATTCTTGACGGATATTCTTTTTGAGGACTTCAAGTGTTTAAGGCTGGTTGATATAGACTACTTCAAAAAACCCCACAAAAAAAGTTTGGAACTGTTAAATCAGGCGATCTTGCCGGTCAGTACAAATCGCCAAAACGAGAGGCAACTCGAAACAATTATTCCGTGATCTTTAGGATTATAGCGATTCATGTCTTGTTGACGTGTATTTAGTACCAGAATTGACATTTGCCGCCATTGGCAAAAATTATAGCATCTTCCGATAGGGTGACATTTTGCGCCATCTTGTAAATGAGCTCTATATCAATAAAGTAAGATCCAACAATAAAAAAATTGCAGATTAAAGAAAGTTTAAGAATGAAATTTTAACTTAAAAGACTGTTTACATCTTTCACAATACCGTAGGTTTCCAAAAAATCTGAAACTCTTACTCAGACAACAATATAGCCTGAAACTCGGAATTTTCAGTAATATGACTGAAAATTCTGAGTTTCAGGCTAGGTTTATCACACACACACACACACACATAACATCACGACTGTAATCCCGGAAGGGTAAGGCAGAAATGTTCCTATAGTACAATTACTTTTTTAAGTTATGATTAAGTAAGTCTTATGTAATAGGGGGTGAGCCTATTGCAATCTACCCTACTACTATAATAATCTATGGCACAAATTCAGACTCCGGGCTGCCACAGAGAAAGTCTTTATTCTTGGATTCACCAGGTATATTTTATTAAGAAACAAGCTGCCCGGGCAAACGTTGTTTTGCCATATAAATTATTTCCTACTCCTACACTACTCCTACCCTACTCCTACCCTACTCCTACACTACTCCTACCCTACTCCTACCCTAAAAAAAAAAAAGCCCGAGACCTTTCCAACGAATGCAAAACCGTGGAAATCGGTTCGTGCGTTCTGGAGTTATAGCGTCAGGAAGGAAAACCCGACTTATTTTTATATAGTAGATAGCCAATGCTGTTGCAATGTCCTATCGACCATACATCTATTTTCAAATCAACAGCTGCCAATTAAGACCGCATTAGTTAAATAAAGCTCGTTAACTTAAGAATCAATCAAGTCTCATCTTTTAATAATTCGATAAAGTTCAATAAACCGTGTCGCAGGTTTGTTAATATGTTGAATGTTAAAAATGCATATAACTCATCAGTGAAAGCCGATTTTGTCATTTTTAATGGATATAAAGCAATGCCAACCAGTCTATTAATTAATAAGTCCATATATCACAGATTAATGAAATTGGTCAGTTTAAAACTGAATTATTAAATTTTTGCTTTGGCTATTAGTAAATTTAGCGATACAAGGTTGAAACGTGTGATAGTAAACCTAAACTGTGCAAATACCTAGGCTGGGTCAGCGAACTGTATTAGCGTTGCTGAAGTCTAGACCAAACAAATATATATTTTCGTGTTTTTTTTTTGCCTTCGACACGGTAAGAAGACCTATCTGTAGAGGAGGCTTTCACCCATGATGGGGTCCATATTTCTAACAAAAATCATGAAACTTAAAATTAATTATACTTACTTACAACTACTCGTAAGTAGATCATGTAAGCAAAATAACTACTAAACGACATACTAATTTACATGGTAAGAACGCAGATACTATTCCCAAGGCTATAGTTGAAACTCGGTTCAACTATCTGTCATTCACCTGTGGGTAGAGGTTGACTGTATGATCCACTTGTCCCACCAATGATAAGGAATAATATATATGGAATAAATAAAGGCATATTTACTATTATAATTTTATCTTCTCGTATTATTCGTAACTTCGTAACCTTTCATAGTTTGCCTGTCGTTAGTAAAAACATAGAACACTAAAATACTATAGGTAAGTATACCGTTAGAGTGTATTTCGCGGTTCCAAATTTCAACATCGTAGAATTCATCAATCATCGGTAAAGTTAAATTGTAAATAAAAGAGTCACTGCAATGCCGCAATGCCGGTGTATATAGGAGTCGTCAATGTAATACCTACCTACCATAATCAGCCTATAATGTTCCCACTGCTGGGACACTGGCCTCCTCTCAGTGAGAGGGAGTGGGCCGTAATCCACCACGCGGGCCCAGTGCGGGTTGGCAGATGTCACATGTCTTCGATTTTTTGGTTCTAGGACATGCCGGTTTCCTCACGATGTTTTCCTTCACCGTTTTGAGAGCAGTGGTGATGAAATAATTTACACAAAGTAAAGCGCCTGTCTGGGTTCGAACCTACGACCTACAACTCGTAAGTCGCGGCCGTTACCACTTGGCCACCACTGCTATCCACCTACCTACCTATCATTATGTAAAAGTACCGACAAAATCAAGATCGATGCAAGTGAAAAATACCTCGGATTTTCTTTTCATGAGTAGACATTTTTTTGTGGGTTATTAAAAAAACAATTAGCATTTTTTTTACAACCGATGTAAAATGTTACCCCTCTCTCCCACCCTGAATATTATACACATGCATGTTGAAATGAATTAACAGATAATCGAACTTGATACTAGCCGGAATTCGTAAAAATTCGTTCGTAATAATAATTGTCGCCAGGTAACTCTATAAAGAAACATATTTTAGCGGAACGAAACATATCCGCCGTCCGGACAGCGGATATGTTTCGTTCCGCTGAAAATTGAATGAACTGTTACAAATTGAATTCAGCCCATAATGTCCCCACTGTTAGGACACAGGCCTCCTCTCAGTGGGCTGTATTCGACCACGCGGGCCCAGTGCGGGTTGGTAGATGTCACATGTCATTTTCATCATCGTCATGTCATTTTTGGTACTAGGACTTTTTCCTCACGTTGTTTCCTTCCCCGTTTTGAGAGCAGTGGTGATGAAACAATTTACACAAAGTAAAGCGCCTGGCTGAGTTCGAACCTACGACCTGCAACTAGTAAGTTGCGGCTGTTACCACTGGGCCATCACTGCTCTCACTGTCTGTTATTGCTGAGTATTAAAAAAATCCGCCTCGTTGGTTTAGTGGTCGCAAGCGCTAACGCTGAGCATAATGTCCTGGGTTCGATTCCCAGGTCTGATAAAGTGTCATTGGGTGTTTCCATTAGGAATTTCTCAGTAGCAGCCCGGAGTCTGGATTTGTGTCCGGTTGATGTTAATAGGTTCGCCCCCTATTACATGGGACTTAAATATAACTGGCGAAATGTGAGTGTACCTACTGTAGTTACACTTGTGCCTAACCCTTTGTGGAATGTGATATTAAGTTTAAAATCTCAAAAGATTGGTATAATTTCCAACGAAACTGCGCTAAAGTGAAGTAAGTAATTCCATCTGTGAGGTAGTGCCTTGAATGATCGTGTTGCCCGATCGCGCCCACTCGCCTAGCCTCTGACACATCTGCCCGCTCGGTTGAAAGGGCACGCTGGTGAAGGTCGCGCTCTGACCGCATCCGCTTCGAGCCTAGAGCATGTGCTAACGTTTTAAGTAATTGATGTTTGGTAGGTACATAAACGATTAAAAATAAATTATACTCCTTTTGTAAAAAGTAGGTCATTGTGTTTGGCCAGACTGGGGCTCGGGCGTGCGGGCTGCCTGTCCGCACTGGAGCGCGGCTGCATTCTGCGTGTTGTCGTGTCGGGGTTTGACAAACTACTACTAGTACTACTTTTTTTTTTTTTTAAACAATGACATTTGCTTACTTTGTAAAGTATTATATTATTTTTTCATTGTGAATGTGAAGACGATGTGGGTCATTTTACATATTATATTTTTTTTTTATTATTCTCTCTGTTCTGTTAGTTTTTTTTTTCATGGTCTGGCAGTTTGAGTAATTTATGTGGCCTACCCAAATGTCCTTTCTTTGGTATTGTTCGTCGAATCGTTGAGCTCCTTAAGTCTTGAGTTGAGCTGCACGATTTTTGACAAATGCGTGCACTGACTGGATAGGTCCTCTCAATCTGTGTGGTTCTTTCCTCAAAAGACCACCTCAGACATCGATCTACATGGTCTTCATATAACCTGACCAAGATTATGTCTGGACTTTAAAAGCGACTGTGACCTCTGAGTTTGTTTCGGCCTTTCTTCTCAGAGTAGTCAGATAGGAAACGCCGACTACATCTAGTTTAAAAAAAAAACATGATTGACGTGTAAAAGTGTTTGTACAAACCTACTTACAAAAAATAAAATCATTTCATCATCATTTCATTTCATTTCATAGTAAAAATAAGTCCTTTTCATCCATATGAAAAGGACTTATTTAGAAAAAAGCTCGAACTAGCTTAAGAACCCCGGTCCATGCGCGGGCTGCCCGCGCCCGCGTCGGGCACCCATACTTTTATGCATCGCTCACCGCTCCGTTCACCGCGCCGGCGGGCGTGCCCACTATGGACACTCAAAGGAAGTTCATATAATGTTTGAGTTCGCCGCTCCACGCCCGCTCCGCGCCCGCGCTGCCAATCTGGCCCAGTAAGCACACGGCGTACTTTAAACGCGCAGACGACGCGCAGATGACTCGCGTATACGCGCTTCTAACGAGATTCGAACCCAAAACAATCAGCATCTACGGCGCCGAAAACGCGCGTTCTTAAAACGCGCGCCGTCTGCGCGTTTAAAATACGCCGTGTGCTTACGGCCTTACGATTGGAATTTTATATGTTTTTCTTATTTTACTTTAGTAAGACATTTTGATTGTTGTTGAAAGTTGCTGTACCTACTTCTTCTGGCTTCGTTCGAGACCGCAACGAATACCTATCTATAGTAACAGTGCGCAGTGCTGCACACCCCCACCCTATTTCAAGTTAAACAAATATCAACTTTGTTTCAATGACAAATAATTTGATTTCAGAGTGACTGGCACTATTGAAAAAGTTATAAAAATGTTTAAAGGTGTAGCATAAACTGAACTTTATTGTGTAAGCATTAAAGTTATTTTTTCTATTAATTCATATATTTGTTTACATTTTTGGCAAATAAATCGTAAACGCAGATTAGGTTGGTACTCATGTAGTGGTATATCTTAAAACAAAAACGTGAATAAACGTACTTTTCCGCAGCGATTTTTGTTCGCGCACTGGATTTTCAGTGCACTGCTAAGCGCCGAGAGCTGAAAATTCAACAATGTGTTTTTTGACGCCCTAGGATGCGCTCTGTTGGATTTTCAATGCTCGGCTCAACACCGAGAGTTGAAAATCCTGTGCGCGATAAAATTCCGCAGCGATATTTTCGTTCCTTCCTCGTCGTCAAACTAAAGGCTCCTTCAAACAGGCGCGACACGCGATATAATCGCGCTCGACACAAAGGCACCGCAAGTCGCGCAACGAGCGGTGCCTTTGTGTCGCGTGCGATTATATCGCGTGTCGCGCCTGTTTGTAGGAGCCTTTAATGGTCAAACTGATTTTTTACGTCCATAACGTGGGGTATTTCTTTAATTAAAGAAAGTTCTTATACTTATCATATAATTAGGTATATGTACCTACTTGAATTCGTAAGTCATTCCTGGGGATAGGTAGCTATACCTATTAGGTATTCTCAAACAGGTTATTGTCTTCCTATTATGTAAATTGTCTAGATAATAGCTAGCAAATTTAAATAGTAGGTAGGCCTACTTAGGAAGGTATTAATAGAAGTTACACGATTGACCAGTCATAACAATGTCACATAACTGATAATAAAATTAAATACCTACGTATACAGTGAATAATATTCCGTTTAATTATTACATACTTACGTTTTCCCTGTACGAGTATGTTAGGAGTTAGGACATAATGAAAACTATAGTATTACTAGCTTGCGCCCGCGGCTTTGCCCTCGAGGAATGTCAATAAAAACTATCCTATGTCCTTCCCCGGGATGCAATCTATCTCTCTGCCAAATTTGATTGAAATCCGTTCAGTAGTTTAGGCGTGAAAAGGTAACGTACAAACAAACTACGATTAAAAAAAAATGCCCAACGCGCTTAAAAAGAAGTTTTCACTTCAAAAATTGAACACCTCACATCCTAGACCTGCGTGGTGGATTACGGTCTGCTCCCTCTCACAGAGAAGAGGCCTGTGTCCCAGCAGTGGGAACCGAGTCCCTCTATTGTGTTACACGGTCATACCATCATAATTTATAGAACTTACAATTGACTCAATCGTCACAAGTTGACAATTTTATTAAGAGGGAGGGCGTGCGATTCTCCATACAAATGTATTCCCCTTTTTTCTTGCTGAATAATGCCTCTAGAGCAATTTTTTTTTTCATAAAATCGACGTCTGCTATAAACACGTCCCTGTCATTTTCTTTTTTTCAGTAACTAATTAATAAAGAAAATATGACCCTCTAAAAATTACAAAAAATTTCCTATTTTACAGCCGTGATTAGAGGACAACCAGACAAATTAGAAGTTTTTAACATAAAAAAATGTTAGGAACCTAAACATACTCTTTCTTAAAACGTTAATGTAAAAACAATTGAATCAGCTCAGTTTTCGAGGAACAAAAAGGGGAATACGAAACGTCGACCTCGTCAAAATCTTAGTGATAATTTGCGTCTGAGCTGCAGCTGTCCCCATCACACACTACGGGGGCAGACTTGAGGTAAGGCGACGGCAATAGTTTCTTCAAATACCTATTTTTCAAATTCCTCGCAGGCCCCGTCCCCTCTTAAGATCAAGATGACTACTACATTATTAATTATAAATAAAAAAAAATTACATATCATGATCCCACATACCTACTTATCATAATCTTCGCGACATATTTATATAATGGGCATAAGTATAAAGTAGGCATAAGGAGAATATTTCACTGTGTGCGTCATCATCATCATCATCTGCCTAGCCTTTTCCCAACTATGTTGAGGTCGGCTTCCAGTCTAACCGGATGCAGCTGAATACCAGTATTTTACATGGAGCGACTGCCTATCTGACCTCCACAACCCAGTTACTGGGAAATACGATACCTACCCCTTGGTAAGACTGGTTGTCAGACTTTCGGGCTTCTGACTACCCGTAACGACTGTCAAAGATCCACGAATGACAGCCGGGACCAACGGCTTAACGTGCTTTCCGAGGCACAGAGGGGTCACGGTATGTATAGATGGTCACCCATCCACAGACCAACCGCGGCGAGCGTAGCTTAACCTGATCGATCGACCTGTGCGGCTGTTATTATTTAGCCACGGGCCCCTCTGTGTGTGTGCGTCATTTGACTATAATAAATTTCAATTAGTTGTTATTTATACTGCATTGAGTAGAATGTAAGGGTTATGAGTCAAATGGCAAAGTTGAGGGTATTGTCATGTCAGACCAACATTTAAAAAATGATCTACGGTGTCGGTGGGCTTTGTGTGTTGACAAATCAGATGATGAAGCAACTTAATTTTGATCGATTATTGGAGCGAAAAGATATTACAATGGTACAATGATAATTATTTTGTAATCGTTACATAGGTAATTGTTCATGTATAGCAGTCATTTTTATTAAGACAAACTACACAAGTACATAGGTACTATAAGTCCGCGCGGAACTAGTTGGCCGCGCCTTAGGTATGTGAGTGGTGGGACGGAGGGGCGGGGCACTTTGTCATGACTCAGTACGTGTTTTGCGAACAATAGGCAACCCCGGCGCCCTCACCCCCGTCCCCACCCAAGGCGCGGCCAACTAGTTCCGCGCGGACTATAGTTTACAGCTTAGCAAAATTAGTCAGCGCTTTACAAAAAGCCCAAACTGAAGACATCGTACCTATGAGTTCCCAATTTACTTCTATGAAAAAGAAACACAGAAACTTATGAATTGTGTTTTTCAGTAAATCAATGTTTTTGTTTCGCAATCAAATTTGGTACAAACGCCAGCACATCAAGCTACTACACTCTGTCAAATTTCTTTAATAGATTTTCAACTTTATTGCAAAATTATAAGGTTCAAAGCTGAATGGGAAAATTTGACAGTTTCGGGTAGCTTGTTGTGCTGGCGTCTGTACCATAATTAATATGTTGTAGATACCTAACATTTGACTATCTTTCAACATTTCTAGAAATTACTGTATCCCAACCCAACGCCGCCGCGCCGTGTGACTGTGACATTTACAATTTTTTTCTTAGATAAGTAGGTATCTTGGTTCAACAACTGAACAGTAATCTGTGGTCTGTACCTATCACATCTTGTTACTTACGAAATAGGTACTGAATTCGGCGATGAAGCCAATTTTATACTCTTTACAATGTTTATTATCACGAAAGAGCACCATATGACCTTAGTTCAAATAAGGAAATCCTACTAATATGGGAGGTCGATCGTATCTCAATCATACAAAGCGGTCAAGTGTATTGTAAGATAAGATTTCCATACAGTTCACGATAGCTGTTGCAAAGTTTTGGTGATGTAATTGTGAATCTTTAGATTTTTTAAATAGTTCGGTATCGTTATTTCCGGTGCTGATCGTAGTCTCCAAACTGTTATCTACTTTACTTTCAGATGTAAAGAAAGAAAAAACATCCAAAAAAAGTGAAAAATAACTTTAATTTCGTCCTTGTCACCGACGTTCGTTTTTTCCCACCGACTTTCGAAATTGAAGTTATTTTTCACTTTTTATTTGTACCTACCCCACATAAATTCGTATAGCACTGCTTGCTATGTAAATATCAATGACAGGAAGTTATTAACATCATCTATAGAAACTAATTAGTGAAAAAAATACGTATTAATGTTGCTAACTCAAAAACTACCCCAGCAAAGATATTGAAAGGAGACTGGTCATCTGAGCCCCAGGCCCGGCACAAATGAACTTATGTCAGAATTTTCGTAAAATTTGGTAAAGTAAATCTAAAAAGCCCGCATGTCCGAAATCAGTGGCGAACATATTAAAATTGCCCAGTGTTTATGATAAGGCGCAGTATTTTATTTTGCAAACTTACTTATATTTTTTAAGTTTTTGTTAATTTTTTGTAGGAGAATAATAACTTGAATAGACAGAGAGCAATATTCACAAGACTTGTGGCCGATAGCCCAGAAGTGGCAGATTTCCCTCGCCTCACCATTGAGGAGTTAATTCTCTTTTCAGTTGGTATAAAAATAAATACCTACTACATTTTTATTTTATTTTACGTTACTGTTATATTTTATAAATTATTTTTGTTAGTCAAGTATCTAATATGTATAATAATTATCTATAAAAAAAAACTTTTTCTAAAGATATGATAAAATGAGAAAAGTCGCCTAAACAAAATCTGTAAGCAGTTTTTCAAAGTGATTGCCTCTGATTTCGGAGTTGAGGACTATTTAGATTTATTTTACCTGATTTAACAAAAATTCTGAGATAACTTTCTTTAGCGCCGGATCTGGGGTAATTTTCTATGGGTCATGACCAGACTCCTTTATATGGACCATCCCTGCATACCCTACCCTACCCCTAATACGGCATAATCGATCGATTAAAAAAAAAATTCTTAATCGCTTTCAACTACCAGAAATATCGCGTTACATAGATACAGAAAAAAACACGGTCGAATCCTCATAATTGAAGTCGGATCAAAATAGGTTTGTTTGTCACAGAAACACGTGCACATAATTATAAAGTTATGTAAGATGTTGATGTTGTCTTCAATAGACAACCTGTTGGGTATCATTCGTTTTATTATCTAACCTAACCTAAACCAATGTAACCCCCCCCCCCCTTGCGCAAGACGATCGCCCCGGGCAAAGACATGTGTGACACCCCCCCAAATTGAAGAAGAAATAGAATTCGTCGGACAGGTAAATTATAAATATTGAAATTAAGCAGGTAACTTTATACCATTTACGGCCGTATCTGATAATTAATTATATAAGTAAAAATTAAAAACCTATAGAAGAAATATTAAATTTACCTACTTACTTCCTTATTATGGAAAACAGAATCAGAAAATGTTACGCACATCATTAGAAGTACAGACGCCAGCACATCAAGCTACCCGAAACTGTCAAATTTTCCCAATCAACATTGAACCATATGCTTTAGCGAGAAAGTTGAAAATGTGCTGGCGTCTGTACGTACACCTTTTAATCGTAGGCACTTTACTTTGTGTACCTAGTTTATTTCATCAACACTGCTCTTAAAGTCTTCTTGGTTTCCTTTCTAAAGCTTCCCTATGCTAGACATTCGCCTACCAAACCAAAGTCGAAACGTATGAATAAAACGATAACATGAATCATCAAACCAACCACGAAACTGCAATTTAGCACCTTAAGCAACCTTTCTTTCAGCAGCGTACAAATAATAATAGCTAGTCGCTTAGATCACAAAAATAATGATCGAAGAATTAATTCCTATAGTAATATTTAATTTTGCGTTTCATTGTCCTCTGAAGATGGTCTTGCGTCCATTCAACAGTACGTGTTACAGCGGGGTCAAAAGTTCAGTAATTGACTGTAGAGGTAGACCTTCGAGGTTCGGTGGTAATTTGTCGTGATTCTTTCATGTTGTTTATCACGATCGATCTATCTAGTTTCATAATGGATGAGGTGCAATTTTTGGTAAACTCTTTCACTGGTTTAGACTGGAACATCTAGGGCTGCGTGTCTCGGACAGCACGTTAATCCGTTGGTCCCGGCTATCATTCGTGGATCTTTGACAGTCGTTAAGCCCGAAAGTCTGACCACCAGTCAACCAAGTACCAAGGGGTATCGTATTACCCAGTAACTGGGTTGTGGAGGTCAGATAGGCAGTCGCTCCATGTAAAATACTGATATTCAACTGCATCCGGTAAGACTGGAAGCCGAGCCCAACATAGTTGGGAAAAGACTAGGCAGATGATGATGATGAAGCGTGAGAACCATATCTCGCTTAATAATCTCTAGTCTCTAATAAGAATGAGTGTTTCCAGACCGACAACCAGATGGATGGGTGACATTCGGAAGATTGAGGGAAAGACCCTGGTTAAAAGAAACTCGCACAGGCCATTGCGTAACACACTAGCAATCACAATCTGAATCATTTTGAAGGATATTGCAAATCCATTGCTTCATATTTTCGAGAGATTTGTCTGCTCAACAATGTAATGCAATGAATTTTGTTGAACTGTCAAAATGAAAGTCATTCCTACTGTTAGTGTGTAACGTAATTACCCCTGGAACTATGGCACAAATGGAATTAGGCCTGTAGAACAGAACAGAATAGACATTTATTTTGCAAATATAGATAGTATTAGTACATATTTCACCATTCGGCATGCAACATTTATATTATTAACTAGCCAAAAGCCAGTAGGCCGGATCCATCAATCCAGAGCAATGAGGGATTTTCCTTTTTTTTTTAACTCTTCTCTAGTCGCTGAATAGATGGCGCTGACCTTGGTAAGTTACTGCAAGGAACGGAACTTCACATTATTTTTTTATTATTTCACTTGGATGTAATTTTGAGATCGTAAAACGAAAGCAAACGAAAGTGTCAGTCAACGAGCGTATGTGACGTGACGCAATGATTTTTTTCCAAGCGTTTTGGCTTTGTCACCTAGTAACGTAGTCAGTACAACGCCATCTACAGAGTTCTTGGAAACAATTTTTTTTTTAATACTCAAAAGGAAAACCTCTCATTCAGGCATTTTTTTCTCTGATAAAGACTCAGTCACAGCGTAGTACGTTTTATCCATCAAAAACTCAAGCACTGTTGTCAAGTCTTTCCAACCACTTGGTAATTTATTGTAAACTAGCTTCCGCCCGCGGCTTCGCCCGCGAGGTATGTCAATAAAAACTATCCAAAGTCCTTCCCCGGGATGCAATCTATCTGTTGTAATATTAGTATGGATGATTGGGTAAATCTATACCTACTCAGTAGAGGGTAGAACAAGGCTACCAATAAATGAATGAACGGATTATTCATCAACTGTTCCCCTAATTAAATAATAGATACCAGCCTGTAACGGCCCCACTGCAGGCCAAACGCCTCCACTCATACAGAGACAATTCGTAAAAGAGATTTCAGATAAAGCTTTCCTAGCTGTGGAGTTTAAATCTTCAGGCGCTAACAATAAGACATACGATTTTGCCAAAGATCAGCCCTAAAAGTCTGTTGTGTACAAGAAGACATTGAAGGTTAGTGTTAGACTGTTTCACAAGCACTAACATTCCTGCAGCACTCACAAAGACCAACCTTTGACACGAGCAAGCGATACACCTGCCTTGTTATGACACACGACGATAATCACGCTCGCGAGATAATTGTCGTTTAATGTCTTCAAGAAGGCTTTTATTTATTAAGAAATATATGAAATCTGTTCGATTGTTTTTCATCAAGTGAATTGATTTGTTTTTCCTAGTTATATTGTGTGCGAGATAATCAACTCAGAGCACTGATTTGCACTTGACCGAACGCCACCTAAGGTCAGTGGTAGACCGCGAAATTCAAATTTTCTTACGTTTTTATTCAGTATTCAGCTGCATCCGGTTAGACTAGAAGCTGACCCCACCCAACATAGTTGGAAAAATGCTAAGAAAATGATGATGAGTGTCTAGTAACTTATTTCTTGTTTTTTATTTCTCATTAATAGTGTCTTCCTGAATAAAGCACTGTCCCAAGTAAACAGCTGGAGCTGTATAAGACGATAGAGGAGTACCGCACAGGTGCAAAGGAAAAACTATTTTGAAGTGGAAGTACATATATGTCCAGACTCAGGAGCAATGCTGGCTGACTAGTCTGTTTTATAAGCACAAGATAATAATTATGATAATTTAAGGTGTTGCCCACAGCGGCCCTAGTAAACGCATCCAAATAGCAAATTTATATTATAAAACATTAAATTAGCATTTAGAATGTTAAATTGCTACTTCATCGTGATGAATTTCTATTGTGAAATAAATTGGACCTTGAAAAAAGTATATTATTACTATGAGTTCGAAAATGGTTTATTATTGACGCTGATTACAATTGGCATTTTAAACTAAGTACAGACGCCAGCACATCAAGCTAACCGAAACTGTCAAATTTTCACAATCAACTTTGAACCATTTTGCTTTAGCGATAAAGTTGAAAATCTATTAAAGAAATTTGATAGATTGTAGTAGCTTAATGTGCTGGCGACTGTACTTTATTATAACAATGTTTTGATGAATGTGTGAACGAACATCATTCAGTAGGTACTTACCTGCTTGAATAGGATTTGGTTTTATGTTATTTCTTTATATTTTGACAGCTACGTGTTGAATAATAATGCGTTGTTCAATTAATGTTCTTGAGTGACCTTTGACATGTGCGTAGGATGGTTTGAACAAATTAGGTAGATACTTAATATGAAGTAATAATGAATATCAATTTGGTTTACAATCGAAATAGCCTTTGTAGTTTTAACAATGAATCAATGTACCTACCGTCTACCGATGACATCTCGTTCGAAAGACACAGTGCGCCATCTATTATCATAATAACGTTATTGTTGTTTTCCTCGAGAACAGCACTTTTTTTCGGGATGAAAGGTACCCTATGTCTGTTACTGTACACCTGACAACGTATATGAAAAATTTTAGGATGATCGGTTCAGTTATTTAGGCGTGAAAAGGTAACAAACAAACTTACTTTCGCATTATAGTATTAGTTAGGATTAGGATTGTCAGTACTGCATTATATCAGATTGTGAGATATTTTTTTTTTATATGTACCTGTAATGGGCACTCACAACGTAATTGTTCATAGTAATAGTCGTGTTAGAACTGAATGCCAGGTTGTCCAGGACGTAATGTCATTGCCACAGCCTTCATGTGTTGTATTGAAAGTCGATTGTTGATCGCAGCACTAATTCATGTGATTCGCGATGAGTCTTTCTAAACCATAGGCTTGGTACATCGTATTACGGTTGCAGTCACGTGAACGTGTGTGAATTAATGATTTGTCGATATAAAACTGTTGTAGAAAAGGGCCACTTTAGTCGACGCTGACGGCAATGTTTGTGCGATTCTCTTTTTTTTTTTTTGCCCCACACTAGGAATTTCTCCTGTATTGTGGGTGCGTTTACAAACATTTAAACTCACATACACAAACAGCCAGACCCGGAACAACTACTTGTAGGTCATACAAATATTTGTTCCGTGCGGGAATCGAACCCGCGACACGCACGCGCACGCTTTAAGGGGCTTACATGACCTAAAGCGCGGTCACTGTCGGACTGCATAGAAAAGAAAGAGAAGCGCGATGACACAACGCTGGTAATTTATTGCAAAATATGAAGCAATTATTTAATTACAAAAAATCTATTGTTATGACTAAACAATTAAAACACTAGTATTTTAGTATGTTGCTTTTGTAGAATAATCTGACAAAAAATCAGAATGATTTGTATGTATGTATAATAGTATGGTTTTTATTGTAAAAAGTTAGTTTTTAGAGGTATCTTCATAATTTTTTTCTATCGTATCAAATTAGTTGTATTATGTTTTCAACTATTTGAAGAATATCGTATATTTTTCTGATTTGGTTTACTGTAGTCGATCAAATACTTTTATTGTTTCTACAACATGCGTTTTTTGTGTTTAGGTCCTGTAATTCCCTGAACAAAAATATTTTTTTCTTTGGGGTCAACGACCGCTGGTAGTGTTGTTACTTAAAGTAGTTACGAAAAAGATAAATGATGAAGTTATGAAGTTTACACAAACAAAAACTGATATTTCAAGCAAACAAAACAGTAAAAGCGGTCGATGACTCCAGATTTTTTTTTTCAATCTTATGGTGATAAGTTCGACTAAGTATACCAATAAAACTTACTGTCATGAAAACGTCCCACATTCAGTATGAGCAAACATAAATAATCTAAATAAAACAAAACAATTTACCATGTTAATTTATTATTTAAATATAACAACGCTATTTTTCGTATATAAAATGGAATAAATTAAAATACTATGTTGAGTACATTTCAAATGTCCATAAATAAAAACAATCGTTGTATTAAAAATACTATTAAACTTAATACTTATATTATTTAATACTATTACTTAGTCAAATAAAATTCAGGTATCAAAGATCCGTCGAAAAGAACATAGGCCATTTCGGGACTGAAGCGGCCTTTGTAACCGAATGCTTTTTCAAAGTCGGTAATAGCGCAACAAAACGTGTAGCCATCCTCCACATTGTGCCAATTTGAAGGTTCTATCCAGCTGATCGCATTCGCACAGATGTCCGGACACAGAACGTACTTCGAAGCCTCTTCTGGAGACAACTCAGGAACATTGACGTGAATTATCGCGAGAGATGCGGACTGAGCAGGATCTTGAACCACCTGTAAATTAACAAAGATATTATTATGATCAGCCATCAAGATGAGCTAAACATTGAATAAATCAAAAAACCCTACTGCAACCAAAAGTTCAACAAGCTCAGTTTTCAAGCAGTCTGATCAAGTTGGTAGCAGATATTTTAGTTTAGTCTCAGATTTGATGCCACCAACTGTGGCGGTGAAGGGCGCGTTTTGGGGGACTACCTTATGTAATTTTTGTTCAAAAAGAGTTGATTCTTAGCCTAATTTGAATAAATGACTTTTAATTTTGAACTGCAGACGGACCAAAGGGGACGAGAATCCGGTCTTTGCTGTCGCGCAGTCGGATAAAAAGTTAGGCGAAAGCATAGAATCTTCTACGTAAAGAAGCCACGCTCACACCCGCAGCAGTAAGCCAAACACGGCACGGCAAAATGTGTGTACATAGTACATATAATGACTACCCACACATTTTCTAGTCTGGCCGAGAATGCATTCCTGACACCTGCCAGTGCGACAATAGGCTATTTGACTGGTTTCTGATAAACATCTCAGATTATTTAATGGTGTCTAACGAGCCCACAAAAACCTATTACTTCAAATTGTATAATGTATTTCTTTTAGAAAATAGTAAATAAAAATGTACTGTTTAAATAAGCCGCCAAAACGCTATCTTTAACAATATGGCGTCGTGACGTCACAATACACGTAAACAAAGGTTGAAACGGTCGAGATACTAGACAAAAGTCATCTGTTCTGTCAACGATAGACAGAAATTGACTATATCATGACGTCATCATAAGTTCAGCCAATCCAGCTCCAGCGGTAATCCAGCGGTAAGCTGCCCTGTGACGGCGGCCAGAACCATCACGGAGGGCCGAAGGCTCCTGGTGGGCTGGGTCTCAGCGCAGGTCAAACTCCTGGACCCCAAGCCCCTGAGGTGCTACCGATGCCATGTGGGGCACCACGTTGGCATCCAGTGCACCTCCGAGGTAGACCGCA
Organism: Oligia fasciuncula; assembly: GCA_963082905.1. Taxonomy (NCBI): domain Eukaryota; kingdom Metazoa; phylum Arthropoda; class Insecta; order Lepidoptera; family Noctuidae; genus Oligia; species Oligia fasciuncula. Next base: position 10,117,669 of record OY720403.1, read on the forward strand.
GCACACTGTGCTTCCGCTGCGGTCAGCCCGGACACAAGGCCGGCTCGTGCAACGCCGCGCCGCACTGCATCACATGTGCGGCTGCTGGCAAGCCGGCCGATCACCGGGCGGGGAGCAAGTCCTGCGCTCCACCCGCCGGAACCAGGAGGAAAGGCAGGCCCTCCGCCGCCGTTGCCACTCCCACCGTCGCCGCCGCCGCCGCCGCCGCCACCGCCGCCGCCGCTGCCGCCGCCACAACCGCCGCCACCGCAGTCGCCGTTGCCGCCGCCACTACCGCCGCCGCCACCGCCGCCGCTGCCGTAGGGGAGCCCTCGCAGGGGGCCCGGGAGGGGGCTGAAATGGAGGACTAATGGCTCCATTGCGCCTTCTCCAGGCGAACATCAACCACTGCGCCTGCGCTCAGGACCTGTTACTCCAGAGCGTGGCGCAGTGGTCGATCAACATCGCCGTGGTCGCTGAGCCGTACTTTGTCCCGCCCAGGGATGACTGGGTGGAGGACCTGAGCGGCTCAGTGGCCATAGTTTCGTCGGTCGCCGCCGGCACCCCGTCCCTGGAATGCGTCACGAAGGGACAGGGGTGTGTAGCAGCACGGTTCGGAGAGGTTGTAGTCGTGGGAGTGTACTTCTCTCCGAGCCGAACTCTCGCCGAGTTCCACAACTCTTTAACAGAGTTGAGTGTCGTCGTCGCCGGAAGCCATCCCTTCCCCGTGCTAGTGCTCGGGGACTTCAATGCCAAGAATTTGGCCTGGGGTTCCCGTTGCACGGATGTGCGGGGCAGGATGGTGGAGGACTGGGCTCTGGAAACAGGCCTGGTCGTCCTAAATCGGGGTTCTGTTCCCACGTGTGTGCGGATGCGGGGTGAGTCAGTGGTGGACATCTCGTTCGCCAGCCCCGCTCTGTCACAGCGTGTCATTGACTGGCGCGTCATGGAGGAGGTGGAGACCTACTCCGATCACCGGTATATCCGGTTCGACGTCTCCGCCCAGACCTCTAGCGCGCTGGTCCAACAGGCCCCGAGTGGTCCGCGGTGGGCGCTGAAGCAGCTGGACCGGGAGCTCCTCCTGGAAGCCTCGATCGTGCAGGCCTGGGTGTCATCACCGGACAGGCCTGCCGATATCGACGAGGAGGCGGAGTGGTTCCGGGAGGCCATGTCCGAGATTTGCGACGTGGCAATGCCCCGAGTCCGGCCAGGACGCGCCCGACGTCAGGTGTACTGGTGGTCGCAGGAGCTGGATGCGCTACGCAAGGCGTGCGTCGATGCGCGACACCGGTACACCAGGCACCGCAGGCTCCGCATTCGTCCTCCGGATGCGGAAGCCACGGAGGCGGAGCTGTACGAGGGGTACAGAGCAGCGAAGACCGCCCTCCAAGAGGCTGTCCAGCGGGCCAAGGATATGGCCCGCGAGGAGATGCTGGAGACTCTGAACAGAGATCCGTGGGGGCGCCCTTACAAAATGGTGCGGAATAAACTCCGCACCTGGGCCCCCCCGCTGACGCAGAGTCTCCGCCCCCAGCTGGTGGAGGAGGTGGTGAGCGCTCTGTTCCCTTCACGGGGGGTGCACACCCCCCCGCCCATGGCTCCGCCAATTGCGGTGCCCGAAGCGGACCACGCGGACGACGACGACGACATCCCTGAAGTGACCGGGGTAGAACTGAGAGCGGCGGTAGGAAGGCTGAAGGCCAAAAATACCGCCCCAGGACTCGACGGCTTGCCGGGTAAAGCCTGGGTCCTGGCCTCGAGGGCTCTCGGGCCTCGACTGGAGGCGCTCTTAAGCGCATGTTTGGAGAGAGGCCAGTTTCCACTCCGTTGGAAGACGGGGAAGCTGGTCCTCATTCGGAAGCCAGGGCGCCCTGCGGACTCTCCGTCCGCATACCGGCCCATCGTGCTGCTCGACGAGGTCGGCAAGCTCTTTGAGAGAGTGATTGTGGGCCGCCTCGTCGGGCACCTGGTGAGGACGGGGCCGGATCTTGCGGACAGCCAGTTTGGTTTCCGCAAGGGGCGCTCGACGGTGGACGCCATCATGCGCGTGAGAGCCCTCACGACGGGGGACGCGGTGTCCCAGGGTGGGGTCGTCGTGGCGGTGTCACTCGACATCGCCAACGCGTTCAACACCCTGCCCTGGAGCTGCATTGTGGAGGCACTCCGGTATCACCGGGTGCCGCCCTACCTCCGTCGAATAGTCGAGGCGTATCTGACGGACAGAGCCGTCAGCTACCCCGGTCGCGATGGGGAGTGGAACCGGCGAGAGATGTCGTGCGGTGTCCCACAGGGATCGGTCGTGGGGCCGTTCCTGTGGGACATCGGCTACGACTGGGTGCTGCGGGCCGACCTCCCTGAGGGCGTCAGCGTGGTTTGCTACGCTGACGACACGCTGGTCCTGGCGCAGGGGAGGTCGCATCAGGCGGCGGCCGACGCGATGACACGCGGGGTTGCGATAGTCGTGGAGAGGATCCGGCAGTTGGGTCTCGAGGTGGCATTGCACAAGTCCGAGGCCATGTCGTTTCATGGGCCCCGGAACGCGCCACCATCGGGATCCCAACTAACGGTAGGAGGGGTTCACATCGGCGTCGAGACAACGATGAGGTACCTGGGTCTCGTCCTCGACAGCCGGTGGAACTTCGTCGAGCATTTCCGACGTTTGGCCCCCAAACTGGAACGGGCCGGGGCCGCCTTCAAGCGGCTCTTGCCCAACCTGAGGGGGCCAAACGCCTCCTGCCGGAGGCTTTACGCGGGGGTCGTGCGGTCCATGGCCCTATACGGGGCCCCGGTGTGGGCGCGTTCACTGCGGCGGCGAGCCGCCCACTACCTGAACGCGCCCCAGAAGGTGGTAGCCATAAGGCTTATCCGGGGCTACCGCACGATCTCTGGCGAGGCGGCAAGCCTCATTGCCGGACTGCCGCCATGGGATCTGGAGGCGATAGTCCTCGCGCGCGTCTATGAGTGGCGCGCGGAGGCACTAAGCCGGGGGGAAGTTCCGCTTCCGCGGCAAATCGCTGCGGAGCGGACTGAGCTCCGGCGCGATCTCATGGCGACATGGAAGGAACGACTGTCGCAACCCAGCGCAGGGCACGCCGCGATAGCGGCGATAAGACCCCTCTTTGAGGAGTGGCTAGGGAGGCGCCACGGCGCCCTCACCTACCGCCTGACGCAGGTCCTCACCGGACACGGAAGTTTCGGGAGGTTCCTGCACATCATCAGGCGGGAGGAAACGCCCGGGTGTCACCATTGCCAGGATCGCCCAGAGGACACGGTGGAGCACACGGTGGAGGTCTGCCCCGCTTGGGCGGAGCACCGCCGTGTCCTCGTAGAGGCGATCGGCGGCGGCGGCGACCTCTCGCGCCCGGCCCTGGTGCAAGCCATGGTCCGGGGCGAGAGGGAGTGGGAGGCAGTCACCTCCTTCTGCGAAGCAGTCATGCTAGCGAAGGAGGTGGCGGGACGGCTCAGGGAGAGAGCCTCCCGTCCCAGCCGCCGCGGGAGACGCTCCGGGCGTCGGGAGCCGCGCGACGACTCCCGGCCACCGTAGGCGCGGGCCTGCGGGCGGAGAGTAATGGGTAGCTCACCGTCCGATCAGGACCAGGCCCGTGCCGGACGGCGCGTACGTGTTCCACGCGCGCCTCAAAGAGATGTCAGCATCGAGGAGGGGCCCCATAGGGCCGAAGCCTGCCGGGTCAGCGGGATTGTCCGAAAGGGTTACCGCTGGCCCGGAACATAAAGGGCTAAGGAAGGAACACGGGTGGGTTTTAGTCAGTAAGAGTCTGACACTCCCTTCCGCTCCACCCAGAGCGGGAGGGGTCATTTGATGATTTCCCATCCGCAAAAAAAAAAAAAATCCAGACCGTTTTCGATTACGTGGCGCCAGATTTAAAAAGATGAAGTTTTTTCGGGATTTTTTTAATAAATAATACATTGTTTTGTAGTAAAATTAATGCAAATCGATTTTAAAAGCGATAATCTATACGAGTGTCAATAATTATGACCTTATTTTTTACATTGTCAAATAGCCTATTCTAGTAGCAAATAGAGATCAAATTCGCAAAACAAGTATTCGTTTCTATGAAACTGAGAGGACAGTCCACATAGGAACGTAACATAGGAACGCATTCTCTGGCCTCGTCGCGGCGGGATTTTATAGTGCGCTGGATTTTAAACTCTCGGTGTTGAAGCGAGCATTGAGAATTCAACAGAGCGCATACCAGTGCGTCAAAAAAACACTGTTGGATTTTCAACTCTCGGTGGTAAGCAGTGCGTTGGAAAAACAGTGTCCGAAAAAAAATTCACCGCGGGAAAAACGCGCCCGTGCGAACCTGGGCTAAAACGTGAGCGGACCGGCCGGTGTTCCATACAAACGTACTCATTCAATTGCCTACTAGTACTAGGAACAACTAGAAGTTTGTTTGTATAGAGTATCGGGCTGTGAGTGCACAAAAGTAAGTTTTATCAAGCCTGAGTGAAATTACCCACACAGACTGTCTGCAATGAGTTTGATATACAGGGTGGTAGGGAAATCGACGTGCAAACTGTAACCATGAATATTTATGATGCTAATCACCTTAGTGTAGAAATGTTTCGTCGGTGTTAACAAAAAATCTGCTGTTCTATAGAAAAGTGTAATACCCACGCAGTCAAAATGTATGGAACAGATTTTTTTTTTTAAACAACCGACCAAAAATTTCTTGGCGGTCCAGAATCATGCAGGTAATGAACTCATGGTAACAGATAGCACGTCGATTTTCCTGCCAGCCTGTATACAGCCTCAAAACAAATGTCTGAGACCCACAGTCAATATTCTTTTAAACAATACATATTCAGATGAGCGATATCAAAGTCTTGGCGACTCAGCACACGCACAGTATTGACAAAAAAATAGTTGTCTGCCTGACTTATCTCCCGTGTTGTCTACACTGACTATTGTAACTAAATTTTTCACATGGAGTATACAATACAAGTTATCTTTATAAAATGAAAAAACGTATGCGGTCGGGGGACCCCCGTCAGGAACGAAGTTCCTTACGATATACTAGCACGCACACACACTCGTATATAATAGAGAGGGTTACAGACAGGGAGAGAAAGTGTGAATTTAATACGCGTTTTTTGGCTTTAGCACCCTCGAAAACCATGGAAACGACACCCATGATGAAAAATTCGTACATTTTCGCAGCCGTGATCTTGGATTTACATTTCGACCTCACTATTGGCCCTCTAAAACCATGAAAACTATCCCTCTAGCTATCTGTGAAAGTCGCAGGGAGGGGGCATAACACTTTTTCGTTACGTAAAGATTTCTCCTACCGCAAGCCGCTTTAAAGAAATTAGTTATAAAATAATTGTCATACCTTCCATAAGTACGGTGCTACTGGTTGCTTTCCTCCGCGGCCGTCGTTTAGGGTTAATATGTCAGTAGATGGTCCGCTGCGCTGTGCTGTTCCAGTCGTTATTACCAGGTCACGGCCAGCTGATTTCACAAGGTCTCTCACACTTTCCTCCACATCTTCCCAATTCTGAGGACAAAAACATTTTTTTTTTTAATTGAGCCCTTTACTCTTAATTTACTAGTGCACGTAAAACAAGCGAGTATCATAAACAAAAGAAAAAAGGGCATTTTCAACTCTCTTATTGTGTACCTATTGAGCAGGAGAAAAAAATGGGAACTTTGAGGTAGGTAAGCATACCTGTTTTTACAGGGTGGCCAAAACATCGACGCGCAAACTGGACTTTAAAACCGGTCCAGGCGTTGAAATTTTTCGTCAGTTATTAAAAAAGATCTGCTGTTACATAGAAAAGTGCAATACCTACGTGGTCAAAATGTATGGAACAGCAATTTTTTTTATATCCTACGTAAATTTTCTACGCAGGGAGGTTCAAAATGATGTGCTGAATTCATGGTTACAGTTTGTGCGCCGACGACGTCCCTACCACCCTGTATAAATAGGTATATGCTTATAAAGGGTATATATTTACCGGCTTAAGATTACTTACATACCTTTGAGTTACAGGTACTCCAGTGAGGGATGACATTCAAGTAGTCAAATGCCGATGAAGTTGGTACGCCAGGCAACAAGTTATGGGGGTTCACTAGCTGTCTCTTACCGAAACAGCAAGACTCGTGAGTACGCAACCCTCTTCCTAAAGTCCTGCTGATGTCATACACTTGTCTGCGACAATTGTACAACGTATCGAAGTCTTGAGGCAAGAGACTGTTGGTCCATTTAGCCTCTGTCGACCTATCAGTGTGATCCGGAGACAGCCTGTGCTTCACGAATAAAGGTACGTTGTTATCCTTGTCAAGACAAACATCGTATACTCCAAGGAATTCATTATACACTCTGTATCCGATCTTTATATACTCTGTGTTGCCAGGGAGGCACGCGATTCCGCTCTCCGAAACTTGAGGCTTGACTTCTTCATTACATTGTATTTCAGCGAAATTGTACGTTTTTCCATTGATTTTGATCGTGTTGTCTCTTTCACAGAACGCCATGAGATTGGACGTATAAGGGAGGCTGGGGTTAGTAAACCGTGAAGGGCAGTTAAAGAAGAAATAATCTTTATGTGGTATGACCATGAACCCTTTGGTAACTGGGAATACTGGCCATCCTAGCGATGGTGAGTACATTATTGGCTGTTTCTCCGGGAAATCTTCCTTGATGTTCAATATGCAATCTGTAAAACACAAGCAAAACATTGATGAGACTACACTATCATACCAAAATTTTATACGACTATATTTATACCTACAGGGTCAATTTGAATTATCTAGCGAAACTCAGGAGACGAGAGTTCGTGATGGGTATTAATTCGAAAATATCGAGATTTCTTTATTATAATGTAAGTTTAATAGTGCTCACATAAACATTCAGAATTCTCTAAGTGATGGTGAACACCTTAACCAAATCCATTGTGTCATTGACACGAAAAGCGACTTTATTTTAATAACAAGCTTCTGCCCGCGACTTCGTTCGCGTGAAATTCGTAAGATACATATATAATATACCTACTCAAATAACAGCCACATTTTTATAAAACTCTCGCCCGACCCACTGCGTCGCATCGCATCGCCTTCCCGCGCTGTAGCTTAGGTTTTGCTTAGCGTTCCTTCTTACTTTTGTTTTTTTTTTACTCGGCTCCTAATGGTTGTAGCGTGATGATGATGAAGCTTAGCCACAGAAAAATAGTTGACTTAGCCATTAATCTTCCTCAAGAATTGGGCTATCAAATATGGCTGGTAGTTCCAAAGATTAGGGCGTTCAAACAAACACACAAACTCTTCAGCTGTATTATAATAAGTATAATTATATAAAATATTAATTGTTGTACGACTCATAATGCGAAGCATAAGAGAGTGGTTTACGATCGATTTTTTTTTTGCCGCCTTTCTGCAACTGTTTCTATTGTTATATACTCCTGCTAGTGAACCTACTTAATATACCGTTGTATAGATAATGTAATAGAGATTAATTCTGTAATTTAAAAAAAATATATAATGCAGTAGAAACAAAAAAAATAAATAAAATCAAAATATTTTGAAAATACTCTACCTACCTCTAGATGTGACTTTGAACGTTCGATGGATGCTGCCGAAATAATTGCTGACCTCACATTCATAAGTCCCAGTTGCACCGTATACCATCCCCAAGGGATGTGTCATGGCAGTTGTGCTCAGTTCTTTACCGTTGTGTTTCCAAACTGCGGACTGTCGATGATATATAGTTTTAGGTAAAGTTCAAATAAGTCTTACTATAAATAAAGGAAAAGAATAGTGTGAACACATAACCAGCCTATAATGTGTTCTACTGGGACACAGGCTTCCTCTTCTTGAGAGGGAGTGAGCCGTACTCCACCACGAGGGCCCAGTGTCGGTTGGTGGATGTCACATGTCTTCGAATTTTTGGTTCTAGGACATGCCGGTCTCCTTACAATGTTTTCCTTCACTGAGAGTAGTGGTGAAGAAATTAAATATTTACTCAAAGTAGAGTGTCTGCCTGGGTTTGAACTCTCGACCTGCAACTCGTAAGTCGGGGTCGATACCACTGGTTCACCACTGCTCTTACCCTTCTCCTTACGTACAAGGAGTATTTCATTCTTTCATTTACGTTCATTCATCTGGTCATCTGGTTCCTTACATATCTAAGTTTTCATGATACCTTACCGTTGGCCTCGGTTCCCCATAAGCGTCACAAGAAAGTATTTCTGATTCAGCCTCATGGACAAATTCAATGGTTTCTTCTTCCTCTGTGGTGAATACTGGTTTGAACCCAATGACCACTTTGGTGGTGACTGACCGAGACTTGGTTGGGTTGCTGACTCGGCACGTGTATAGACCGTCGTCGCTTCGCGTCACGCTGTGCAAGGTTAGTTCCTCGCTCGCTATTGGTACGCCGTTCTAAAAAAAATGTACAATGTAAGAATTCTTCACTTCAACAAAAATAATTGTTGAAGGGCGCCCACGAGCAACTTTTGTCTCAGCAACTAATTTTTCTCTCACGTCAAGTATAAGGGTTTGTGTGTGTACTTGATGTGGGGGCTGTCCCTAAGTTTTTTTTTTACTAGCGACTCGACAGACGTTGTCCAGGGTTATTACGAAGTATTAATGCCATATTAGTCCGAAAATGAAATGTTGCTATCGGTCATGTACAGGTCCGTTTCTCTCTACACTGGAATCGTGATGGCATTAAACCGTCTTATTACCTTTTCTCCCCTTTGAATTAAAGAGCCCTTTAAGTTTTTTCCTTATCTGCCAATTTTCCTTTTTTCTAAAAACCTATTTCGGACTATAATAATGGAACATAATAAAGAAAAACATCCGTCAATCCGTTCCTAACGGGCCCAGTGCGGGTTGGCGAATGTCACATGTCTTCGAATTTTTGGTTCTGGGATATGCCGAATTCCTCACGACGTTTTTATTCACCGTTTTGAGAATAACGACACACCTCCGTAAAATTATGCGACGTAATTTTGGCCAGCATTGAGTTGCAGATACTTTAAAAGACACAATAAGCACGCTGAATTTCGGGTCCTACAATATTCTTTTTAACAGATATATGGTAATTTAAAACATAGGTACCTTAGACCAACGCATTAGATCCGTGCTCGTATGTGGGATGTCACATTTGATATCAATTGTCTTGCCTTCCTCTACGAATACCGTGTTTGTAGGTCTCTCTGGTATTAAATTATCTGAAATAACATTGTTTAGAATGAATGCCGCGCATGACTGTTATTCGGGTGCATATAAGCAAGGTGAACAACTACTGTCAGTTGCCAATACGAAGTTGCACAACCAATAACAATTTTTTTCTTCCAAACTGTTTATCTACTATCAATTACTACTTCCGAGGTGCATTACTCCTATCAATTGCTTTTGCAAGGGGCATAACTATTATCAATTGCTTTTGCAAGGGGCATAACTATTATCAATTGCTTTTGCAAGGGGCATAACTAGTATCAATTGCTTTTGCAAGTGGCATAACTAATATCAATTGGTTTTGCAAGGGGCATAACTACTATCAATTGCTTCATCCAAGCTGCATAACTACTATCAATTGCTTTTGTAAGTGGCATAACTAATATCAATTGCTTTTGCAAGGGGCATAACAACTATCGACTTCTTCCAAGCTACATAACTTCTATCAATTGCTTCTTTCAAGGAACATAACTACTATCAATTGATTTACCAGGGTGCATATTTACTACAAATTGTATCTTCTAACGAGACTCCAACCTCCTACTTACAAAGGTCTATTACTCCGAGAAAAATACATGCAAAATAAGGATACCTCCCTCACCTCTGACTATAACTTCGTATGCTTCGGTGTCATTTCCAAAAATGTTTTCAGCGAGGCATACGTACATCCCTTTTGATTCGAGGCCGATGTCCTTGATAATTAAGGTCCCGTCGTCTTCCATTTCGTACCACTCAGACCCTGAGGAAAAAAGGTTTGGTAGAAAATTATCTAAGTAATTTTGTGTAAACACAAATTAGGTGTCAATTGTATTGAAATTGGTTCAATAAATCATTTTTATACGTCAGAAATAAATATGTTTTTAAAACTAGTGGAGTTCGGTGTTTCTTATCCGACTACTCTGATAAGAAAGACCCAGAGGTCACTGTCTCTTTTAGGTCCAGACATAATCTTGGTAAGGCCATATGGGTGAGATGGCCTGAGATGGAAATAACACAGATTTAAATGGGCCTGACAAAAGCTGTCAAACTGTCAATTTTATTACTGACTAGTCGACCATACAGACGTTTTCCTGACAAAATTTTCATATGGTCTTAAGTTCACATGTCAAATTGATAGAAAAAAAGAAGCAGCAACTATTGATATTTTTGTTTTCTTAAAAACGTGTCGGACTATTACAAACATTTTAAAACAAAAAAATAGCCAAGTCGGTCCAGCCGTTCTCAAGTGATGCGATACGATCCACCCCAGCTCCTCAAGGAAGGCCTTGGTGTTACTGACAATCTCACGGAGGGTAGTTACGAAAGTAGTACGAAAAGCGTCCCTTAGCAATGTAAAACGGAATCAATCACAAAAGATCGTACCTAGAGTTAATCGACTCCTCTTAAATCTCATGTCATTAAAAATGATCAGTTGTGGTTGAGTATTTTCATATTAACATAGCCTCGGAGGTAATACATAAAACTTCTCTGAATAAGGTATGTGTACACGTTATTTGAGAAAATTACCAAGAGCTAAGTTGAGTCCGTTTTTCATCCAGACTATGGTAGGTTTTGGACTGCCCGTAGCTTTGCACTGAATCCGAAGCGCCCGGTCTCCTTCCACAGCTTCGAAACTTTTAGTCGAATACACGTTCTCGATAACAGGTGGAGCTGAAAATAAAATTATAGTACTGTATTTTATATTTTTGATTGAAAATAGTCAATATTAAGTTTTTGTCTTCTTGTAATGTCTTGTCCCCCAAGCGACATAGGTTTGTTCTGGCTTTATTTTTACAGTTCAATAATGGCGTCGCTCTGTACTTCTAATAAACATATTATATCTCTACTAGTATACCTTTTAATAAGGTGTAGTTAAGTATATGGATAAACAGACACATCAAATTATTTAAAACTTGCAACGTTGTCATTGAGGCCAGCAATGAATCGACTGTTGGTGTATAAATATCAACTTTTCATCAGGCGCACCACTAATACTACGGCTATGTATGAAATCAGAATCTCAGACAGTAATCGTAATCAACTTTTGGAAACACAACAAAACAAGACACAGTTCAACTTCCACTACAACCGAATTCTTTATGGAACTTTTTATTAAAAATTGTCAATTACAAATCAAAAGGGATTGCATGAAGAGCAATTTAATGCAGATGAGATGAGAATGATATGTGGATATTATGTAATGATAGAGGGATGTATGGTGTTACGTGAAAGGATACAATAAGAAATGAGTACATATAAGGGGAAGTCTTGAGAGTGGTAGGTACCGATGACTGAAAAGTTATTTGGAAATCAGTTAGCTTAGCAGGGTATGGGCCATGTTATGCAGAGGAATGAGGTTTTCGTGAGGAACATTTTGAGTATGAATGTGTATGGATGGCTAAACGAGTAGGGGAAGGCCAAAGAAACGATTTATTGACTGTGTGAAAGATGATATGCCTAGAAAGAGGGTGACTACCGATGACGACTATTAGGCCGACCGCTTAACTGAGACGTTGCCTGAGGTTGCTGCGCGGTGCGGGAGGGGTGATAGTTGTTACAAGTTGACAAATCACTGAGCTCTCGCACCACGTCACCACACCCCTCCTGCACCGGGCTGCTACTTCAGGCAACGTCTCAGTTAAGCGGCCGGCCTATACCTAATAGAGAATTATGGAATAAAAAGACCCCAAATAAAATTAGAATAAGGGCAGAAGAATGAAGACGGTGAATTAAAATTCAACTTAGCTTAACTTATCTAAGATCCTATTCAAAAATAATACAATACATACCATAAACTTTAACATCGTACGTAATATTAGCTGATCCACCGATGCCATTCTCTGCCTCGCAGGTATACAATCCTTGTTGATCCAACTGCATATTCCTGAGGGCTACCGACGCTACACCTCCCCTAGGACTGAAACAAGACAGTTAATTATAAAATATATTTTTTTTTTATATATTTTTTTTTATGTATTATATTATATTTTATATTTTTATATATATATATATATTTTTTTATAGTTATTACTAGTGAGCGGGCTAAGTAATAACAGCCGCACGGTCCGGTCGATTAAGTTAAACTACGCTTCACATTTTAATGAAGATATGGATTAGAAAAAGTTAGAAATGTATCGAAGAAAAAACATACAGCACCGACCTAAATAAAAAAAATATCATATATATTATATAAGGATAATGGTAGGAGGATGATGAGATAAAAATACTCACGTTATATCTTTGACTGGTATCTTTGGATCAGAGCTTTGGAAAGTCCATTTAATGTTAGGTTTAGGGTACCCGTCAGCTCGGCAATATAAAATCACACTTTTTCCAACCATGATTTCTATTGTACTCTCTTCTGGAGTTTCAATGGTTACCGGGACTGAAAAGTAACAAAAAACATGTGTGAATTAACGTTGCTCTAGCTTGTACAACCAACCCATATGGTAGAATATTTCAATCCTTTACATTAATCGGAATTTCGGAAGACGGTGTCGTTAGTTCCGCATTTTCGTTTATTGACACCGACTCCCGACATTAAAGTTGTTTTTCACTTTGTAGTGTTTTTTTTTTTCAAAGTACACACATAACGTAACATCACGCCTGTAATCCCCGAAGGGAAGGCAGAGGTGTACCTATACATACCTATACAACACCCACATTTCGAGAAATATGTTTAAGTCCCATGGAATAGGGCTCGGGAGGGGTGAAATGGTGTAGTGTTACGTACATTAGGGGCTGCTCATTTATTACGTAAGACGATTTTTGAGGGGGGAGGGGGTCCAAACAAGTCTCATTGTTTCTTGCATGGGGGGGAGGGGTCTAGATTAGTCTTACGATCACAAAAGTAAGCAAAAATTAAAAGTTTAAAAAAAGTTTGCGACTATTTCTTTGCGATTTTGTTACATACTGATCTTACGTAAGATTTAAAGGGGGGTTCATTCAAGTCTTATTTTTTCTTACATGGGGGTGGGAGGGGTCTAGATTATTCTTACGATCACAAAAGTAAGCAAAAATTAATTGCACTTTTTCTTTGCAATTTTGGTAAGTACAGTCAGCGTCAGAGAAATGGAACCCCCCCAAGACTTAAAGACTATCGCCCGAGCACGCTCGGGCCCGCCGTCGCTCGTCGCTCGAGCGACGCGGCGGGCGGCGGCGCGGCGGCGCTGGCGCGTCACGTGAGCCTTGAGCAGCTCCCTCCCCCGCCGCCGCCGCCGCACCCATCTCTGCCCGAGCGCATCCAACGGTCCGCCTCAGATATTATTTGCAAGTTTCATTCAAGTTTTTAATAATTCTCTAAGGTATTTTTTCGGCTTCCTTCTGGCCGAACCGTATACCAAGAATAACTTACAAAAAGACACTTTGCGTGCGATTAAGATACGAACCCGCATCACCAGGCGCCAGCCGATCATCGAGACCGTGTCTTATACTACTAGGCTATTGGCTCAGTTGTCAACCTCAACGAAAATTGGAATAGTATTACTCCATAAAACGAACAAGGTTATTAACGGTCTAATCTTCTAGATAATAAGGTTTAAATTTCAACTTTCGTTTTATATTTAATACCTTAGTTTTACAAAATGCAATACGCATTAACTCCTCAATTAACTAAAAGATAAGGTTGAAATTAGCTTGTTTGGTTGAATATAATGTGTTGATTCCGATTGTTGCACTACCGTCATTTTACTTCAGAAACTTAACTGCTGTATGAACTGCGAGTTAAGGTTGAATTTAGAATACTTCTTCGCTTTATTTAGTAAACTGTGATTGAGGGTATAATTATTTTTTAAATGGTTTCGTTTTCGTGCCGATTCGCTTGTGTGTAATTATCTTCGTCGTAATATTATCAAATTTATTAAGTTTTTGACCAGTTGATTCTATTAACCGATGGTATGGTTTGATTAACAACTTTTTTGAAGGCTAAAATTGTTGTTATCTGGGAACAGGAACAAAGCATAAAGAAAATAGCACGAGTTATGGGCATAACGGTAAGATTTATGTTATACTTCCACATATTAACTATTTATTGTTGCAATAATGTTGCATTATTACTTACTAGTTGGATGTTTTTATGTATTTCTAATATTATTATTTTCATTGCAGAGAAAAACAGTTCGTAGATGGATACAAAGGTATCAAGCGACGGGTGATGTGAAATGTGATCGCCAAGGCCAGAGAAAATACAAATGGAGCGACAACGTAATATTGTGAAAGTTCATTTAGTGGCACCCTTCAAAACTTCAAGAAGTGATAGACTGTGACATCCTCTCCGTTATTATAAGGCAATTTACTCGGCAGATTGATTGTGTAACGTATCTGATAAAATTGCGTTGGAACATATATGAGCAAGTGTTATTAATTCCCAATATTTGTGGGATCCATAACTCGTAGTTAATCAAAAACAAACAACTTTTATAATTATTATCAATCCAGATAATCTGGTTTACAAGTAGTCTTGTAATGTATTAACGATGCACCATCTGACCTCACATATTTTTCTAATGTTGTGTTAAATAAGGGTTATTAGAAAATGTGATAAAAGAGAAAGATGTATATTGCTATACTATTATAGTTTAGCATGTTGATTCTTCCTCTGTAATTCACAGACACAAAAGACAAAAATTTTTTTTTTTTAAAGGTTTTTTTCCGATAAGTAAGTATAAAAAAAAATCTGTTTTCACAACTTTAAATAAATAAATATTATTGTAGTTAATTCTATAAATATATATATAAACGAACCTTTATCTAATGTTAAACGTTCTAAACCTCGTCCAGGGTATCTCTTTTGTGTTTAGTTAATATTCTAAGTAAATAACCCCAATTTAACACAGATAGAAAACTGTATACTCAACCTGGAAGTGGATTCCATGAAGTCCTAGAAATGTAATTAGAAAAATAAATGAATATTGTTTATCAAAATGCCTAGCTTTTATTACAAACCTCCATTTGATTTCTTAAATAATAATTAACGAAAATCACCTAATAAAGAAACTAAAAAAAAGGGTAAAGAAATAAATAAATAAAATAAAGGAAAAAGAAATATTCTCATCCGCGGATTTGAACTCGTGACCACCGCATCGCCAAGCCGCAGTGTTAACCATTAGACCAACACGCCACTTACGTTACATTACGAAAAACTTAAATAGGTTTGATGTCAATACCAAGGGGGGTACCTTATTTGTGAAGCGAACTGTACATACTGATCTTAAGTAAGATTCAAAGGGAAGGGGTTCATTCAAGTCTTATTTCTTCTTATGAACCCCCCCGGGTTCAGAAATTGGTTAAAATTGTTTGACATATTAAATGAACAGCCCCTTAGTAAATAAAGTAATAAGTATATAAAAACTTACCAAATACATTTAAAAAAGTTGTCTTCTTTGCAGGTCCGAGTTTATTTACTGCCTCACACCTGTAAGATCCAGTATCGGCTAGCCTTGCTTTAAATCTGCAAGTTAACACTATCATTCAGTATTTGTGTTTGTTAATAGGAATAGACTATCCTTTATTTTTGTGCCTGATTTTAATACATCACAAAAATAGTCAACGAAATTGAATACATCTTAAGCCTGCTTGCACCGCAAATCACTTTAGGCCGACCGCTTAACTGAAACGTTGCCTGAGGTAGCTGCGCGGTGCGGGAGGGGGGACACCCTTCCCCCACCGCACTGCTACCTCAGACAACGTCTCAGCCTATAAATGCGTTTATAGACTTATAAATGCATTTATCGCTAGACTTATAAATGCGTTTATCGCTAGACTTATAAATGCGTTTATCGCTAGACTTATAAATGTGTTTATCGCTAGACATATAAATGTGTTTATCGCTAGACATATAAATGCGTTTATCGCTAGACTTATAAATGCGTTTATCGCTAGACTTAATTGAAACACCATTCTGTATTTGTCTTTTATTTATTAGGCTCTACAACAATGAGTAGGTACACTATTACTTCCTCTTCAAACTATTGACAGAAACAGAAACATGTTTGAAATACGTTTAGCGTTAGATGCATCTAGTGACTTGTGGTGCAAGTGGACCTCAATTTCTTAAAAATTATGAAAAACTAAATCACTGTCCATTTCAAGGTTGCCTGGAAGAGATCGCAGAAATCGATAAGGCCGCTCATTGTATATTTTGTAGTGTTTAATGTATTTTTTGTTATGTATTTTCGTGGTGTACCTACAGTAAAGTACACAGGTACTACACACAGTACAGGGTATACAGGGTTTAAAAAGACACAACACATAGCGGTCAACTACGTATTCTGTACATCAAACTAAGTAAAATTGCACAAAAATAATTGCTGGGAAACGACTTTTATTTTTGGTGCGAAAATAATTATGCTGTTTGCGGTAGAGAGCAATGTAACGCACAAAACATTGTGCTTATGGATGCATAGGGGTCGTGGTCGTATTTAAAGTTGGGTTATAACATGAAAATTGTTCTCGTAAATAACGTCAGTAAAAGTTGGAATTTTGACCTTCAATATGTCCGTAACCAGAAGGTATGGTCCAGAACAAAAAAATATTACAATGACGTGGAGTACAGTCACGAGCATAAGTATGTATACACTTGGCTTTCTTCAAAGGCAGTTTTCTCCTTTCTTTTTGAATGAAATTTTATGTTATTACGAACATAGTATTTTCGAACCCATAGGTTTATGTAAAGTGTCGTATTTCAACGTTATTTATAAATAAATAATTAATACGTAATAAATTACCTGAGACTGTTGTCACTGGACATGCGGATTGCGTCCACTTTGTTTCCATTGAAGAACCACCGCACTGCAGGCTCAGGTTCACCAGTAACGTCACATGATATCCTTAGTTCATCATCGTCTTTGATCTGTATTACTTTCACATCTTCTTTTATTTTTGGTGGGTCTGGAAATATCAAAATGTGAAAAAAATTAATGTGCATTATATGAAAAAATAAAAATGCATGAATGAATGTGAAAATGTGTGTGGGGGTGTGTGTGTGAAATGTGTGGGTGTGTGTATAGTAAGAACGATTGAGCATTGCAATGTAATTCGAGATTAGTCAGTGTCACTGTTTTTTTTTTCAATATCAAATTGAAGCACGAACACAAAACCGTTTCTAAGTTGTTTCCTCAAATATTTTGACCAATTACACACCTATAATTCTGTACAAAATATAACGGGTATTTCATAGCAAAAAAAAAGACTAAACATATTCGAGATTTGTTTTGGCTATTTAAAAACTAAAATGAATGCATATATGAGGAAGCTAAGCTGCAGCCTATATTTTTTGTGGAAATAACTACTTACATTCTACGACTACTTCCATCGTAAAGACGTCAGATCCCAAAACGTTTTTCGCGGTACATTTGTATGATCCAGTTTGGTCCTTGCGCACATTGTTCAAGTGTACCGTCTCTGTGGTATCCTTCATTGCTCTGAACGTATCCATACCTGCAGGCTGGAATGACCAACTTACGGTTGGCTTTGGAATTCCTTGAAGAATTCTGAAAAAAAAAATGATTTATTTATTATTAGACTAGCAGCGCCCCGTGGTTTCACCCGCATAAGTGTCGATCCCGTGAGAATATCGGGATAAAAAGTATCCTATGTGTTAATCCTGGTTACAAACTATCTGTGTGCCAAATTTCCTCCAAATCCGTTCAGCCGTTTTTGCTTGATTGAGGAACAAATATCTCCACCCATTACCGCCCATTGTATGTTTTGTATTGTTGTTATGTATTTTCTGGTGTACATATAATAAATTATATCTAAATAAATAAACATCCAAATATCAGTAGGATTAAACTGATTCTTGGTCTAGTGGTCAAGGGCTGTGCGTGGTGCGATCCTGGGTTCGATTTCCAAGTCGGGTATAATGTTATTGGGTATTTCTATTACAGAATTCTTAATGTGTATGCTCGCCCGGTATTAGCTGGCGATATGTGATGAGCGATACGTCTCGTCTGCCTAACTGTGTTGTGTAGGTTGTTTCTGGGCACAAAGTAGCTGATGGGGTTTTGAATACCTGCCATTACTTCGAGCGTTACCGTTTTTGCGATTTTTTCTCAGTCTTGATGTCAGTTATCTTTCAAACTACAGCATAACACTGATATTGAATATTTCGCGTATTTTAGGTAAGTACGTTACCTAAAATACGCGTATTATATTATGAATTCTCTTATCATATTTATTTGATTCATCTATGACCCTAAGGCCGTTGGTCCACCGCCACCGTCAACGGGACGTCAACGTGAATCGAGATTATTTGAACCGAACGTGACGTCCCGGTGACGGCGATCGTTTGTCGACCACAGCCGAACTCTGTATGTTATGATAGGCAAAACAGAAGCCGGACGAACGGCGCCGCTGCGACTTCAGTGTGTGGGCAAGATCAAACATGATTTGTATTGCCGGCACATCGACCCGCCACAATCTCAGGCCAAGTTCTAGCGGTCGCGCCAAAATACTCGAAAATTCGGGGGCCAGGATCCTGGCGCTCGGGTGACGTCGAAGAGCGGCGAAGCGGAACGCAGTTTCAGTGTCATATGAATTTGAACTTTATTTTCATTACTATAATACTTCTTATCGCATGAGAAACTAGAACGAGTCGCGCGGATGCCAGCGGCGCCGCTGGAATTCCGGCGAATTGCCTTCTCTATCGAGCGGTTGCGATAATCTATACTAATATTATATAAATCTATATCTATACTAATATTATAAAGCTGCAGAGTTTGTTTGTTTGTTTGTTTGTTTGAACGCGCTAATCTCTGGAACTACGGGTCCGATTTGAATGATTCTTTTAGTGTTGGGTAGTCCATTTATCGAAAAAAAATATTTTTTTTCTTCGAAATTAGGGATCCGTAATAAAATTGCTATTTTGTAACACAAGGTGTAAAATCGATAACCTATTTTTGCGTGCGCTGCAAAAACTATTGACAATAGAACAAAATAATGTACTACGGGTTTGTAGAGCTCATTAAGACCTACAAAAAAGTCCGCGAGAACATATGTCTAGCTATCATGGTTTAATCACAATAACCGATTTTGTGTTCAAAATAATTATTAAATCGTCTGAAGAAAAAAAAACTACGTTAAATATGTATCGTAATATTAATCTTTATCGAAATTAAGCATTATGTTATCAAGAGTATTTATGAAGAAGTAAAATACTTTTTGTTTCATCTCAATCGGATATTTCGTTTAAAAGTTATCACGTGTGTAAGATGTTAAGAGTTGGTACCTATTAAGGAGTTATGGGCCATAGAGTTTTTTATCTACGAGTATACTAATAATAAGGCTGAAGAGTTTGTTTGTTTGAACGCGATAATCTCTTTAACTACCGGTCAGATTTGAATTCTTTTTGCATTTGATAGCCCAATTCTTGAGGAAGGCTATAGGCTATTTAACATCACGCTATGACCCTTAGGAGCCGAGCAAAAAGAAAAAAACTCAGAGTGAACGGTAAGCGAATACGAAGTGTAGCGACGCGACGGGGTGGGGGTACAAGAAATTTCACGCGGACGAAGTCGCGGGCAGAAGCTAGTAAGTATTATAGTAATGAAAATAAAGTTAAAATTCATATGACACTGAAACTGCGCTCCGCTTCGACGCTCTTTTGGTGTGAGTTGAGCCTTAGACTTTATCCACCGCTTACCAAAAGTTTTGGTTTTTATTACGTAGATACATAAAGTATGTTTTGTTTATTTTATTGGACACAAGTTTATTTACTTACCTACAAGATATTGCAGCATTTGTTTTCTCTGTGACACGTATTTCTTCGTGCGATTTATCAATGACAGGTGCCTCTGAAATAAAAAAAAACTATTTTGAAGATGTTCTATTCATTAATCTTGTTCTAATTAATTCTCTATCGGCTGTTAATACAGTAGAAATTAGGCAGGTATCCATATAACAAAACTATGCAGGAAAACATCGTGAGGAATCCGGCATGTCCTAGAACCAAAAATTCGAAGATATGTGACATCCACGAACTTGCACTCGGCCCGCGTGATGGATTATGGCCCACTCCCTCTCACAGAGAGGAGGCCTTTGTCCCAACAGTGGGAACGTTATAGGCTCATTATGCTTATGCTTATCCATATCACCTATTTCAGAATCAGGAGTAGATACTTGTGCCTAATAACAGCCTCATCATTTTATCGGTGAGGCAAAACGGTCTTAACCGCGGTCTGCCTTTGGATGGGTTTTCATCAATTACAAATTGGTTTTCGAAAACTCGTTAATGTGTTCGTCTCGGAATATAAACTGACGTTTTGAAAAGTCAAAAAATCAATCTGCCTAGCCTTTTCCCAACTATGTTGGGGTCGGCTTCCAGTCTAACCAGATGCAGCTGATTGGGTACCAGTATTTTACAATGAGCGACTGCCTGTCAGACCTCCACAACACAGTTACTGGGTATATCTTGATACCCCTTGGTAAGACTGGTTGTCAGAATTTTGAACCTTCTGACTACCCGTAACGACAGTCAAAGATCTATGAATGACAGCCTGACCACAATGCTTAACATGCTTTCCGAGGCGCGTAGGGGTCTCGATGTGTAATGAATGGTCACCCATCCACGGACCGACCGCGGCACTACGTACCTACCTTCTACCTGTGCGGCTGTTATCATTTAACCACGAGCCTAGTAGAAGAAAGAGCGGTTCATCCCAGGCGTGGTGAAAGGAGTCACCTCTGCTTTACCGAGTGCTAGGTGTCGGTGGTGCGAAGGACGTTTGAGTGGTTGGGTAGCGATTTTGAAATGAAAACTTCTTTAGGCGCGTTGGGCATTTTTTCCCGTATGGCCAATGGCCAAAACTTAAAACAGAGGTGTCGGTTACGGAACCGACACCTCTGTTTTAAGTTTTGGCCATTATAAAGACATCAACGCGCGGTACATTTTCTTTGGGAAGAATGACGTTCAAACATATTTATAAAATTACTAAGCTTTTTCCAGTTTTTACTTCTGTCGGCACTCCTGGAGTGCCACTGTTTTTTTTAACGTCGCTTGGGGAGGCCTCCTTACAGTCATTTGAAGTACTCTCGTGCCAGAGACACGAAAAAGAAGAATTATAAAAATAAGTAATTATAATGGCTCACTTACCCACACCAAATATGACAACTTTAGCTATAAAAATGTTCCGATCCACGTCATTTCTTGCCTCACACATGTACTTCCCTTGCAACTCTGGTTGCATGTGTTTTATAGTGAGAATCGACTTGTCACTGGAGATCGTAATGTCACTGTCTCCGTTGATCACTGCTCCATCTTTATACCAAGTTATAGATGCTGGTGGGTAGGCATCTACCTTGCAAATGAGGGTGCCTTCTTTGTTATAAGCCACACGAATATCTAGAAGAAAAAAATAAACGTTACTTTTTAGGGTTCCGTACCCAAATGGTAAAAACGGGACCCTATTACTAAGGCTCCACTGTCCGTCTGTCCGTCTGTCACCAGGCTGTATCTCATGAACCGTGACAGCTAGACAGTTGAAATTTTCACAGATGATGTATTTCTGTTGCCGCTATAAAAACAGAATAAAAAAAAAATGGTTGCCTGTAAAGTCGGTTTTACGGGCGAAGATTTTACGTGACAACGACCGATCATCCGATCATAGTTGAGTGGGAGAGAGACGCAAGGCATTCGGCGGGCCTCTCTCTCGTTCGGTGACTCATCGTAACGTTACCGAGCGTTACACTTTTTCATAAGTGACTCCCAGTCGCAACCTAATTTAAGACGTTGTCACGTCAAAAATATTTAAGCGGGGCGCCCATACAACAAACGTGTTTTTTTCGGCGTTTTTGCCTTTGGTACGAACCCTTCGTGTGCGAGTCCGACTCGCACTTGGCCAGTTTTTTTTTGCTATCGTGGAGCAAACTATCAGGCGTGATCAGCCGTGATTTGGCTTAGGGTCGCAAGAGGAAAATGGTTGGATTTTCAACTCTCAACAGAGCAATGAAAATCCAGTGTGCGACAAAAATCGCCGCGATAAAAATACGCCCGGGTGACCCTGGGTTTATACGCTCTCTACAATATGGGTAGCCGGGGCTGTTGATATGGCAAAAAAATTTCAGAAAATTCGGCTCCATAGAGCGTCATCTCTGTCAGTATTGTTTCAAAGATTCCATGAGCCTGTTTCAAAGATATCAACGACGCGTACACTACAGTCCGTAGACAGAGTAATCTATAGACTCATGGCATCCATGTCACCGAAAGGGACAAAAAATTCCGGCAATCTTTATCATACTATCATTTTTACAGCTTATTACACTGCACTTTATCATTTTCACAGTTACACAAATGTACTATTATTGAATTATGCACGAAAAAGATCTTATTTTCCGTTTAATCACGATGTAGTTTTTATTATCATTTTCATTCATAATTTTTATGATTTCATTCATAAACGTCAAACTTGTTGTGCACATTGATGTGCTTAGCCGGCACGCAGTAAGGGACAGAAATATTACTTACTCTGTCTCTTTTCTTTGCTAGTGACGTTAATATTATCTCTTTTTCTTGTGCGAGTTAAAAAGAAGATATAATATGCAGCAGTCTATAGTTTACTCTGTCTACGGCATGGACGTAATATATAGAATTATATTACGTCCATGGTCTACGGTCCGTACACAGTTATTTTATCTCTGATAGCAGCAACCTTACTGTGACGAGAATAAAGATCACATTCACAATGACTTTGACAGGCTTGTCAATGGCAGCAAACCAACAACAACCTTAAACGAATGAAAATAAAGATCACTGTGATTTGGTAGTTTGGCGGTGATGCAAAATATCACGTTTTATGTCATCAAACAGACTTTACACAGATTCAAAGCAACTGATAGTTTGCAAGTGTTAATGATGCTCTGACCCGATGCAGTATCAGTCACTCCACTATGTTATCATTTTCATAAACAAAAAAAAACACTGTAGGTATTTTGTAGTAGATATGTTGAGAGAATTTTTCAAGTGTTTTTATTACCGACTTCCGACCGATTTAGTTATTTTCAAGATATGGACTTATACGTGTAAGTGTGACGGCCTGGCCTGGCTTATTGATTCGAACTACAGGTGTAGTGTCAAAGGGAAAACTTCTCAAAACCTTGGTCAAATTCTAGTGCAATATTTACAACAAAACTATTACCTAAGTACTTATTACAAAAAACAAATATTCCAGTTTCCGAAATTAAAGTTATTTCATAATTTTGAGTTAATTTCTTTTTGAAGTCGGTTTATTTTAATTAGGTAAGTACTTTTTTATTGTACCATCATCATTCATCATTCTCCTGCGCTAATCCCAATTTATTTGGGGTCGGTGCAGTCTTTTTAGGGTTCCGTACCTAAAGGGTAAAAACGGGACCCTATTACTAAGACTACGCTGTCTGTCCGTCCGTCTGTCTGTCACCAGGCTGTATCTCAAGAACCGCGATAGCTAGACAGTTGAAATTTTCACAAATGACGTATTTCTGTTGTCGCTATAACAACAAATACTAAAAACGAAATAAAATAAATATTTAAGGGGGGCTCTCATACAACAAACGTGTTTTTTTCGGCGTTTTTGCCCGGTGGTACGGAACCCTTCGTGTGCGAGTCTGACTCGCATTTGGCCAGTTTTTTCCATACTTCTCTATTAGTCGTCATCTCGTTAGTCAGTCCTTTCTAACCATATAATGTGATTTTGTGTAGGTACTGTTTTTATTGGCATCTGCGTTATAGTTTTAATATTTTTCTGTAACTACTTACTAATTGAAATATTTACCTTTCGGAGCCTCGATAACATGTAAATATGTTTTCCTTTCAGTTTCAACTTGTACATATTTGATACTGGTACCAACAATATTGCTCGCTGTACATTGGTAGGTAACATTTTTGTTTACCTTATCTATATCCAGAATACCGACATAGTCGTAGGGAACTTCAACCAGTTGCACCTGCAAAGAATATTGGAAAATAAATATCCACACAATGGCATAATATCACTCTTTTACAGTTCGCGTCAAATAACTTTGCCGCTCTGAAGTAGGCAAACAAATCACTGCGCGGTAGTTAATCCTATGAATAAAACAGCAGCGCGCATGGCGCGGATTGGCGCGGCTAGGCAAGAGCCTAGCTTCAGAGCGGCAAAGTTATTTGACGCGAACTGTAAATAGGCACGAAATAGATGGCGAGTTGATCTGGACGTGTATCGCGAGCCCAGGTTCAAAGTTGATAAAAAAAGAATATGGATGTCACATGATCAACTAAGCCAAGCTCCATAGAAAAATCTTCAATCCCCTTTCACGTGGACAAAGTCGCAGGCAGAAGCTAGTGTTAAAATATAATTTCAAAGTATGGTAAAGTAGGTAACTAAAAAAGTTTGTTATAATAAAACACAAATTACTTACAACAGAATTGCAAAATAAGGCCGGTGCAAAGAAAATGGTTTAAAACTTGGCGTTGGTTTCGATTTCAACTCTTTTGCTGAAGTAAGGAACTTGGCCTTCTTTTTCAACATTATGTTATTGGTGGGATAAAAATGTTAAAGAATGAAGAGTACCTTAACTGGCATTCTGATTCCCGTGTCTTTTTCCTGCCAAATGATATCAGGTGCTGGATAGCCGTGCACATTACATTTCAGTTTTAACGGAGCATCGTATTCCGCGATAATCTTCGGTAGTCCTTCGATCGTTATCACAGGTGCTGTATTTTCTTTCTTTTTCAACATTATGTTTTTGGTGGGATAAAAATGTTAAAGAATGAAGAGTACCTTAACTGGCATCCTGATTCCCGTGTCTTTTTCCTGCCAAATGATATCAGGTGCTGGATAGCCGTGCACATTACATTTCAGTTTTAACGGAGCATCGTATTCCGCGATAATCTTCGGTAGTCCTTCGATCGTTATCACAGGTGCTGTATTTTCTTTCTTTTCTGTAATTAAAAGATCAAACCATGAATGTACTGTGATTTTTTGTAGCTAACTCTGTTGTAATAGAGACTGTTTTTAAGCAACCTATTTAAAGAATAAGTTCCAAGGTATGTTCCGCTCCCCCCGGTGGGTTCCCGCATTGTCGAGGCGGGGGACTCAGTAGCCGTGGCTTGGTCACCCACGGTGAAGCGAAGAGGAACCCGAGGAGGGGCTGCTCGTCAGGGCTTTTGCCGATAAGCCGACGACGTAGCGGCCAACAAGTAGGTTGCGGTGCCGCTTGGTCGACATCGCAACTGAGGAGGGCCGCGATGTCGTATGGGAGGCATCGCGGCTGAGAGTTGCGGGCCGCGGTGGGAGAGGAGTGCCGCGGCGTATTGGGGTGCGCCGCTCTCCCTACCTTCCGCGGCCATGACGGGGTCTCCTCCGTCTGATGGCGGACGCGGTGGGGCCGCAGGGGAGGAGGAGTGTTGGTATGATGATGGCCGCTCTTCCTATCCTCTGCGGCCGAAAATTGTCAGGCGGTGGGGCCAATGACCTGATCCGTCGCAGGGGGACCCAGACACGGGGTCGTCTGGCGCCCATGTGCTGGTTTGGTCCCTGGGGTGGTTACGGCGTGCTATGTGTTCTGGTGCGCCGGTGATTGGGAGTACTCTCCAGAGGAGGGTCCGGTGAAGGACAGCCGCGGCAGGTTCACGGATGAGTGCTAACGCGTGCCCGTGTTCCCGCCATAAGCGGCAGAAGAGGACACTGTGGAGTTTTAGTGGGTTAGAGTCCCACATAACTGCACTATCTCCCCGTGGTAGTGCAGAAAGCATGAGCATTTCACCCAGTTAATAAAAAAAAATATGTTCCGCTCATAGACCAAGGCAAAATTCAGGCTCATTAATTGTACTCTGTATTTGAAGAGTCTCAGAAACGTTTTTTGAATCCCAATCGCGAGTAGAATATATTTTTAAGTTTGCTATGTCTGAACTTACCTGCTGATGGATCCTGTCGTGCTATAGGTGTTGGACCTGCTCTTTCTATTGGCGTATCAGTTTTCAAATCTTTTCCAGTTACCTATAACGAAAATTTGTTAGCTTTAGTAATATGTCAAAAGAAACAAAATATACATGTATTTCAATTACAAAACCTAAAAGTGTAATAAAAATTATTATTTTAAGAACAATACTATATTAGGTATTGGAGTGTATTTTAATTAATGATTAACCCAACGTTATGCGCGGAACGTGGATCCACGCGAGACACAATGGCTTTTTAAAGGACTACTACACACATCAAAAGTGTCTAGGGATCAAGCATTTTTATGCGGATTTCTTGAGATTGAGATGTGGCTTTGTAATAAATTTATGATTTTATAAATTTATATGGATCCTTTTTGGTGCATTTCATAATTTGAATCAGGAACTGTGAATCAAATTCGAGTAAAAGATGAAAATCAGCTGTCAATATTTTCCCTATAAAAACATACAACGCATTGAAGACATTATTAGTGCTACTGTTTCCCTACTACTGATTAAAACCAACGTTATTATGGAGCGGCGACGTCATTTAAGCAGGGAAGAAATGCTCAGAGCCGTGGGAATGATAGAAGCTGGTTCCCGGCAACGTACTGTGGCTTTAGCTCTGAATACAAGTCAGAGTGTTATCAGTCGACTTTGGACACGTTACCGAAGCACTGGTACCGTGGCTGAGCGCCATGGAGGACGGTATCGCTGCACCACACGGAGACAAGACCGATACATTCAAATCTTAACTCGAAGAGCTCCAACAATAACCGCCATGATGTTAGCCGTGAGGCTTCATCACTCTTCAGGGAACTTAATTAGCGACCAAACAGTCAGAAACCGCTTGCATGAAGTGAACCTTCATTCCCGAAGACCGCTACGGGTACCACCTATAGCAATGCACAATCGTAGGATTCGATATCAATGGGCTCTTGAACACAGAAATTGGGCAGAAGAACAATGGCGTTTCGTGTGCTTTTCTGATGAGTCTCGTTTTGGTATGAGACCGGATACAAGACGTATACGACACTGGAGAACCCCTGGACGCCAACAGCGATTAAAATCCTGCCAGGAAGTCCATCCTTATAGTGGTGGAACCATCATGGTATGGGCGGGTATTTGGATCGGCGGAAGAACTGAGTTGATTTGGATCAGAGGCAACCTCAACGCTCAAATTTATGCTGAGACGATTGTATCAGATGTCATCGTTCCTCTACAAGTGCAAATCGGTCCCTTATTTCAGCTAATGCATGATAATGCACGACCGCACACCGCAAGAGTTGTAAGACAGACTCTCGCCGCAGCTAACATCAATGTCCTGCCCTGGCCTGCTCAGTCGCCAGACTTAAACCCGATTGAGCATGCATGGGATATGCTACAGAGAAGAGCTCTGCCGAATATGGAGGGTATCCAGTCGCAAGAAGACCTTTTTTTGTTGTTGCAACGAACATGGGCGGCCATTCCACAGCGTGATTTGGATGAACTCATTTTGAGTATGCCAAACCGATGTTCTTGTGTTGTTAGTGTTCGCGGTAGAAACACGGATTATTAATTGTTTAAGTTACCCAATAAAATTTTAAAGAAAACTGTTATTTCAGTCTTTTTTTCGAACTTTTGTGTTAGTGGTTCAAATGTCAAAAATCCCTTTATTAGGAAAATGGCAAATTTCTTTATTAATGCAAAGGTGACTTGGTTTATCGTTACTGTGACAAACGAAAACACTTTATTTGATGAATCCTTAAAGAAAATTTTAATTAATATCAATCAGGAGAAAAGTTATTGCAAAAATATATGTTGATCCCTAGACACTTTTGATGTGTGTACTTCGTCTTGATGGCAATCTAACTAGACTACTTAAAATTGATTAAAAGTCCACCCAAATCAACTGGCAATGTCCTGATTAAAAGACCACCCAAATCAACTGGCAATGTCCTGATTAAAAATCCACCCAAATCAACTGGCAATGGAACTTACGTCAAACCCAACCCATCAACTTCACAAGACTAATAAAAAGGACGGCACTCAAGGCTTACTAAATACTCGTACAACCAGCATGAATGAGCTGTAGTAGATCGGATGGCGCATTGGCTTCGTACCTTCAATCATAATCTACCTTTTGCTGAATATCCCAGGACAGATTGAATTAAATAAGTGACTGTTTTTTTCTAACTGAACAGACAGCTGTGCTGCTGGGGAGTTTGTTGCGCCACTTCTTCTTC
Source organism: Oligia fasciuncula (assembly GCA_963082905.1). NCBI lineage: Eukaryota > Metazoa > Arthropoda > Insecta > Lepidoptera > Noctuidae > Oligia > Oligia fasciuncula. The sequence continues at coordinate 10,145,948 of OY720403.1, forward strand.
CCAGCTAAAGCACTAGGAAGTGGTTATGAGCGGGCGTTTTGTGAGACTGTCTTATGTAATTATATAATATAATAATTATATATGTAATTTGACGTTCGAAAAGTGCTGATTCTCAGCCTAATTTGAATAAATGTCTATTATTATATTATTAGATAAAAAAAAAACTTATTAACTATCTAATATAAACACTACTTACAGAGACCCGGAACATGGTGAAGGGTGGATTAAAAGAAGGTGTAACGTAGAACTGTGATTTTTTGTCTACCAGTTCTAGAGGCAGCTCTGTAACGACGGTGTCGCTCAAATCAAGGATCTTCGCTGTAGTGAGCTTGACTCCGGTCCCAAGTAGCCTGATACCCAAGAACGCGGTTCCTTCTAAAAGAGCATAATACAAAAGTGAATAAAATCTTACAAAATGCTTATTTATACTTCGTATTTCCAAGGTGTCATTAAAATAACTGAAACCTCTTAGAGGGTCAATGAACAACTTTTACTAAGGAACCAACAACAAAATCGCAAAAAAAAAATTTGCTGGTCCCTAAATTTTTTCCACCACTGCTGGGCCATAAGCCTTTTTTTTCTTGTGCCAATCCCAACGCTCTTGGATTTTCAATAATTACACTTTGTATATTATGTCGATTGTTTTATTTGCGTTGTTAGGATGTTACCTAGATATACAAAACTGCAATAGCGCGAGCGTGTGTCTAACAAGGCATTCTACTGATTCGAACAAAGTACAACGAGTACCACAAATGTGTGGTCATATTTAGGGGATGATACAGACCATTAAATTTAACAAATTTCTCCATGGGACCAACAACGAGGTGACGAAAAATAATCTAGACTGTGGTTAATAGGTTGGTGTTACATTTTCTTCGGCTTCAACAAATAACATGACCCAGTCTTTGCTGTCGCAAAAAAATGGGTTAAGGATAAGAGAATCCCATACAAAACTTCAATACCTACGTAAGGGACCAACGTATGGGACAGCATAAATTATTTTTTAGCAATTACGATGGACCCATGGACCCATGGAGAGAAATACCCATCATCATCATCATCTGCGTAGCCCTTTCCCAACTATGTTCGGGTCGGCTTCTAGTCTAACCGAATGCAGCTGAATACCAGTATTTTACATAGAGCGACTGCCTATCTGACCTCCACAACCCAATTACTAGGTAATACGATACCCCTTGGTAAGACTGGTTGTCAGACTTTCGGGCTTCGGACGACCCGTAAAAAAAAGAAACAAACAAAAAAAAAACCGTAGAAAAATACCCAAAAATACATATACAGTGTGAGTCTTCATAATGTGCACATATCGAAATGAGGGAAACTAAGCTTAATTTTATCGACGGAAAAAATATTTAAAAAAATCTAAAAAAAATAAATGTTTGTACCTAGCATTTTTTAAATTCTTGTTCGCTGCTGTGACCCCTGTGTAAGCAATCGCCCTCAATTGAGAATTATGTTTTTTTTTTTAACAAAAATCTGATATGTTTTCATCAATTTTTAAAATAATTGTAAATACCATGTTTATAACTCAATCACAACATTTCCTATCAACTGTTAAAGAAAGGCCTTGCAATCACCATACTTTAGCAGGTAAAGATCCTTTTAAATATTTTTTATTTTTTCAAATATTTTTTCCGTCGATGAAATTAAGCTATGTTTCCCTCATTTCGTTATGTGCACATTATGAAGACTCACACTGATATTATAATAATCGTACCTGGTGCAGGTCTCGTAACAGTGTCTTTCATAGAACTGGGTCTGTCAATAGAGAATCCGAGCTGAAAGTTAAGGTCACTCTTGGCGGTAATAATCACGTGAGTACCAGAACTGCTTCCGACCTCAAGCTCATGGTCCCCAGGCTTGGCGTTTTTGACCTTCACGACCTGTCGACACAAATATTGATTAACAGTTAGATCTAAAATACAACTGTCTAATCCCGCCCACGTTTGTCACTTTCAGGGGGGCAGTAGGAGACTCAGATATATAATAATATCCTATCTTACGACTGTAAAATATTACACGTTTAAATATAATCGTGGCAATAGCTGTTTCAGATTCAGAGACAGATGGTACGTAAAAAATATTGGGGGCTCTAGAAAAAAAAACTCAAAGTGGGCGGTGAGCGAAGTAAGGTTGAGAACCTATGGTCTAATCTCATGTGAACCTGTGGGATAATTTCGTAACACACTAACAGTAGAAATGGCTTTCATATTGACAGTTCAACAACATTCATTGCGATATTTACGTTGTTGAACAGACAAATTTTAGAAACAAATGAAGCAATGAATATTCTTCAAAATAATTCAGATTGTGATAGTGCGTTACGCAATTAGGATGCTAGTATGATCGGTTCAAGTTACTTTACTATTTGCATCCAATCATAATAGTTAACATGAGGTATGTTAAAGTTGGTTTTCGAACTCGGCTTTACCAAGCCTAAGCCTTGTTTCAATTAACTGTGTCCCACATGAGAAATTTCTCATTTGTGTCGTAGTTTCGTTTACAAGCACTCAAACCTAGATACCTTTAGCCTATAGGTAGGATTCCAAATTCTATATGAGGCTAAAGGTATTTTTTTGTATGATTCAAACCCGAGTTACACGGAGCAGAAGTTAATCAATGAGCCACTGCGCCAAAGAAATTGTTCCTTTGTGGCTTTACCAGTAAGACATTAGATGGCGGACGCACCGACGGACATAGAAAAAACTAAAAAAGTTAGCTAGGCAGCAAAGTAGGGTCAGTGCCGACTGCAGGTTGGTTTCGGTAGGTATGTACTTACCGCAATTTCACTTTTACCAGAGACAACAGATTCAGTAGTTGGCTTGCTTCCATGTGGGCCTGTTACTGGTCCAATTTTGGGGTTTTTTCCAGTTACAGAAATCAGCACGTCTCCAGTGCGGGCATCGACAGGATACTGAAGATGAATTGAAATACCTGCGCTATTTATACAGGCTTATAATAATTTATTTTTATTGGAACAATACAGGGCGGCAGGACGTGCAAACTGTAACCATGAATTCAGCACATGGTTGTAGACCTCCTTTTTTTTTGGGTGGGAAATCATCAAATGAAAAACCGCTCTGGGCGGAGCGGAAGGGAGTGTCAGACTCTTACTGACTAAAACTCACCCGTGTTCCTTCAGTTGCCTGTGCCAGGGGCCACGGTATCTCTTCCGAACAACCCGCGACCCTGGCGGGCATCGGCCCTAGTGGACCCCGTCAGTTAGTGCTGACATCTCTTTGAGGCACGCGTGGAACACGTACGCGCTGGCCGGCACGGGCCTGGTCCTGATCGGACGGTGAGCTACCCATTACTCTCCGCCCGCGCCTACGGTGGCCGGGAGTCGTCCCGTGGCTCTCGACGCCCGGAGCATCTCCCGCGGCGGCTGGGACGGGAGGCTCTCTCCCTCATCCGTCCCGTTGTATCAACCCCCTTGTGTCGAAATTCTCCGCCGGTTATATAAAAAAAAAATGTTGTTCCATATATTTTAACCGCGTAGGTATTTTTCATTTTTCTATGAAACAACAGATTTTTTTTTAATGGCCGACTAAATATTTGAATGCAGGGGAGTTCAGAATCATGTAAGTACTTAATCCATAGTAACAGGTTACGCTTTGAAGTCCCTGCCGCCATGTATTGCTCCAATAAAAATGAATAAGCATAACTTGCTTGTAAAACGACCCAGACTCTTGAAAGGTGCTATGTTAGGTAAATCACGCTATACTTACTGTAACTTTTTTTCCATAACCGGGTGAAAGTTTTTTGTTGATGAGCGTAACTACTCTGCCTGTAATAGACTCCTCAATATACTTTAATATCTGTGGACGAAGTAAACACAAATAGATTAGATTGAGAAGTAACGTGTAAGGTAAATTAAAGGCAATTAATCATTATAAATAATAATAATTAAATAATATCAATTATAATAATTATTAAATAATAAAAATTATTAAATAAAATTATATTAAATATTAAATTAAATATTATATATAATATTAAATAAATATTAAATAATTATCAAGTATCTTGACTTGGCTCGCGAGGTCGTCGACACGTGGGATGTGGACTCAGCAATCATTGTGCCGATAGTCGTGACAGCCAATGGGTTAATAGCCAAGAGCCTCCACCAACACCTAAGGAGGCTCTCGTTGGGCAGCTGGATCAAGGGCTTGATTCAGAAAGCGGTACTTCTGGACACGGCCCGCATTGTTAGGAGGTTCCTCTCTCTGGAGCCCTGACCGCCGGTAGCTTGGACCCTGTTCCCGATACCGGTGGGCTACTATTTTTTATATTTTTAAATGTTTTTATATTTTCTATATTCTAATATTTTAAAATATAATTTATATGTTATATTTAATGAATTATAGGAATTAAATAATAACAATTATAATAATTATTAAATTATAATTCTTAATTATTTAGAGAATAAGGAATCTTACGTCTTTGACATCATCTTTCATCATATGGAAAACTTGTCCACCCGTAGCTTCTGCCACTTTGTGATACACTTGATACTGAGCATCGCTCTTCGAACCACATTCCCCAGTCAGTATAAAAACTACCTAGAAACAGAAAATACGAAATCCAATGAAAACGTTAATTCACTTCAATAGCAATCTTAGCCCGCAAGACGTGCATTTCCTACATGCACTGTGTACTGTAAAGGTTGTCTGCTAAAGTCGAACTTATGTAGTGCAAGCTGGCAATAAAGTAACTCGGGTTGCATTGGAACAGCCAAGCGAGTTTAGAATGAGCTTTTAAATTTTGGTATTAGGTTAAAAAAGCATAATGTTACCTGGCTCTGTTTCTTCTGCGAAATGCTCTTGATTGCTTCAAATGTGGTGTGGTCCTTAGCTGAGGCATCAGTGAACACATACAAGTAGGAAAGCGGCAAGCTTTCTGTGAGACCCAGCTCGATGCCTTTCATGGCATATTCGGGGCAATCATCCCCGCCGTGGACTTGTATGGCTGCCAAAGCTCTTTTAAACTCATTTCGATCTTTAGTGATAGTTCGTACTTCGGCAGCTGAAACAAAGACATTCTTTTAATATGATTGTTGGCTTTCAAAATCAAAATTATTTTATTCAAATTAGGCTAAGAATCAGAGATTTTTGAACGTTAAAATTACATAATATGAGGCGCCCTCCGCACCCTTCGTTTTTTTTTTTTGGTTGTCGCAAAAGACAGGCGCGAGCCGATTTAGTCCAATTTATTATAATTGTATTTTTTTTATTTTAACTATTAAACTCAAAAATCTAACTAATAAATTCCCTCTTAAATAAGATTACCTCTTGCTACATGCAATTTTTATATTAATTTGTACTGTAATTAGTTAATTAAACGAAAAATGGTTTTGTAATCGACCCTGCTTCAGATTTTTTTTTCATCGAGCGTTCCTACATTTATATTTATATTAAATTAACACGACGTTCAGTTATTCATTTCCCTAAAACAAGCATGTATATATTTTTATTTTATGACATATTTTTTTAGGACCTAAATACACTAATTTGACCATTTAAAATTGATTCTAAAACAGGCAAATTCGCATAACCCGTCGTTAATCTTTTCGTTGTCGCACAAGTGCAATATTTAGTGGGTAACCTAACCGACGCAAAAAATCACATCTTAGTGATAAGTGACTAGTTACAAGAAACAATAAATAATTAAACATTGGGTAAAACCTAAAGATAATAACGCGTAGTTATCTTATTCATAATATTATTGGATGTTTTGTAGGACACAAAACGTATAAGTATAATTTTTTTTTACATACAACAGTAATTTAAAAGAGAACTAAAATAGTTAATTCAATAATTTTATTTTTTGCCTTTGTACATTTACTTTAATGAATAATATATAATATAATAATAATATAAATTATACCTATATTATTATAATATTACAAATGTGAAAGTTTGTATGTTTGTTTCTCAATCACGCAAAAACGGCTGAACGGATTTTGATGAAATTTGGCACACAGGTATTTTATAATCTGGATTACTTTTATCCCGATATTTTCACGGGATCGAGACTTATGCGGGTGAAACCAAAGCGCGCGCGAGCGTAGTTATAAATATCTAGCAACACAAAAATGCAAACGGTCACTAGTAGGTAGGTAACTAGCTATATCTATAAGACAATTAAAATATGAAACCGTCAGCCAAAGAAACTGTTGATAATAAAGGCTTGCATCATCCATCTCACATGCTTCGTTTACATTTTAATATTAATAGTAAAATGTTCTCTCATATTAAAATATTTAAAAAAATTGCTTATTAACATCAAATACGTTGGTCTACTCCAGAACCTTTCGGCCCAGCGGCCATCTGTTCTGCGAGCAATGTGCCCTGTCCGTTGGATGCGAGAAGCACAGAACCGGTCGAAGTGGAGGTGCTTGGGGGAGGCAGCCTATGTCCAGCAGTGGACGTCTTTCGGCTTAAAATGATGACGTTGGTCTACGGTCCCTTGGAGTTCTAAAAAATCAAGCTTCTAAGTCAAAGCAATAAAAAATACGGCCATAAGCGACGTGTATTTTGATACATGAAAATAAATCAAAACCTATAGGAGACTTCCCGTCGACCTAGAATCATGAAATTTGGCAAGTTCTCACAGTACAAGTAAAGGAAAAGTCCGAAAATCGTTAATTTGTAGTTAAATCACATTTAAAAAAAATTGCGGTTACAAATACTTAAGAAACAATTTTTTTTGCTGTAAATATCGATGTATTGGAGAACATGAGTTTATAAATATTACAATGTAAAGTTTTTTTTGGGATAAAGTCATCCCAACTACGGAACCCTTCATTGTGCGTGGTCCGACAAATAGCACATGGCTGGTTTTCCTAAATCTAAATTGTTTTTATCAGTTCTACGAAAACCTAATACGAGTATAGGAGGTGGCCGGTAGTACTTGATAAACACAGGTTATTTCCTTATGTTATTAGCCTTATTGATCAAGCAGACTGTAGGCGATCTATCTGATGCAAACTGAAAATATTTTATTTCACACTAGTTTAGGCCCGCGGCTTCGCCCGCGAGGTATGTCTATGAAAACTATCCTATGTTCTTCCCCGGGATCCAATCTATCTCTCTGCCAAATTTTATCGAAATCCGTTCAGTGGTTTAGGTGAGAAAAGGTAATATACAGAGAGACAGACAGAGTTCTTTTCGAATTTATAATATTAGTATGGATTTAAAACCAATTTACATGGGCACTTATGAAACGTCAGAAGCTACATAGGTGTACGGTTCCAATTGGGCGTTTCCTATGGAGAAGAGCCGGCAAGAAACTCCACGGCTACTTTTTTTTTTTTAATAATTGACTTTTACAATATTTCCAAATTACAGAGTTCATAGCCTCATAGGTATGGGAGGACAGTGTAGGCCTGTCAGTACCAGGTACTTAATAAAATAGAAAAGTTTTTACATCACACTAATATTGTAGAGGCGAAAGTTTGTGAGTGTGTGTGTGGGGGTGTGTTTATATGTTTGTTACTTCTTCACGCTCAAACGGCTGGACCAATTTTGATGAAATTTTGTATTGAGGTAGCTGACACCCTGGATTAACATATAGGCTACTTTTTATCCCGATATTCCCACGGGATCGACATGTACGCGGGTAAAACCGCGGGGCGCAGCTAGTAAAAGATAAATAGAATGATAAAAATTAACGTGGCTGTGGGACGCAATTTAGAAGGTTTCATGAATACTCGTGACCTGTACCAAATACAAAGTACAGAAGCCAGCACATCAAGTATCTGTCAAATTTCTTTATTAGATTTTCAACTTTATCGCTAAAGCATTAGGTTCAAAATTGATTGGGAAAATTTGACAGTTTCGGGTAGCTTGATGTGCTGGCGTCTGTACATAGAATAGAATAGATTTATTTTCTTACCACAAATTACAGCTTAAACATAGATTAGTCTACAGATACAATTTTGTACTTAATTTGTGGATGACTGGTGCCTAAACTAAGTTTTTTACAAAATCTGTAAGTCAGCGGTGCTATTCTGTAAAAATCTTACCGTGAAAACTTAGGTGAAGTGAGCTGTCAATAGTGTCAATTCCTAGCAAAAACAAACTCACTTCACCTAAGTTTTCACGGTGAGATTTTTACAGAATCGACCGACAGGTCACCAGGCTTAACAATTTATATATTGTACTGAAGACGTTTGTTTGAAATCACAGCAGTATGAATTCACTTATAGACATAAACACTTTCGTACTTACTTGGATCATTAAATGTAACCAGAACGAAATTTTCTATCTGTGAAACATTCGAACTCAACACTTTCTCAAATATTATATTGACTTCTTCTTTCACTTGATGTATCTCACCGGCCATTGATCCCGTGTCATCGATAACAAATGTTAAACTGCTTTTTATAATTTCTTCTTGTCCATAAACTGTACATATTTGTACGGTTAGAACAAAAAGAGCACAACACAACCCGTAAGAAGTCATGGTCATCACTGATGCTATTGCTTCAGTCGACTACTATTTATATTCTACAGTAATAAGAAACTTTAATAGGTATGTACCACTGATACAAGTGACCCGATGATATGAGAGTTCAGCAAATTCTTTATTTATATTATAGTGCGGGGAATCCCTCAAATAATACGTGGCGTAACAATTTTTTTTAAAATTGATATGTCTGGGGATATCCACTGTCCAGCTAATTAAACCAGTTGACGACTAGATATAGATAATATTATTATGACTTATTGTCATGGCAGTAAACTGCGCATTCTGAAACAATACTTAGGAACTTTTGAGACGAGAAGGGAGTGAATGATAACGTGACGACTGGCAGGGTTGGGGAGAAGAAAACGTATTGCGCCGACCCCAAGTAACATGGGACGATGGTAGGAAGATGGGGGGGGGACTTAGGAACTTTTGACGGGAGGTCCCATCAACTCTTTCACTATAAGGTTCTTACTTTTGACAAAACCTTTGCAGGTACCTACGTCAAGTGGCAATGTGGTATGTACATCAGCTGCCCTGCAAACGGTACTGGTATGACCCCCTGTTCATAACTTGCTCCAGCGCTATACCACACATCATAAAAGAAACAAAGGCATATTATGTGAGTTAAAGGTGAATTGAAATATATTTGCGTGTGAGGATTCTGCCTTAACTTCACCAGTGGCTCATTCTACCTAGGACTGTAAGTAGTAATTAATTTGGTTCTACGACTCGGATTACGCCCCAAACGGTATTCTTTTAGTTTTAATTTATACTCTTACTTTGTACCTAGGTTTAGTTTTTTATCTCACCTTGTTACTAAGTGTAAAGCGCGTGTCGCGTCCCTATCTACCTTCCATAGGTACCTTACCACGCTAAAATCGTCGGTCGGTGTGTCATTCCATTTAAAATTGCCTAAGCAATAATTATTGTAGATAGTTGACTTCAGCCCCTCGTAAGCGTTCCAAAGGACCCCAGGGTCATCTCAAGAGATATGGCATCTAGGGACCCCAGTCCCGAGGTATGTCAAAGGTCATTTTTCTGTTTTGTCTTATATAATTATAGTCTAATATCAATTTTCTGTTTCATAATAATATGATTTAAATACTACATGTGCACGTGGAAACTTGTAATTGGCCTTATTTCGTGTAAACTATTACGTAGTGTATCTGTTTAGCTGTAAGTTTTCCTAAAATAAATAAGTAAACAACTATGTCTTAAAGAGTTAACCGGGTAATAGTGTCTTTCATTGACTTGAATGTTCCCTGGCGGCTGAGTTTGTCATGCTCAATCAAATGTCTCGCTGATGGTGGAGCGTGTTTTGGATCATACAGCTCTCTTCAAAATTGTAGAGCACAATGGTGGGTGCTGATCCATGCGTCATGTTCATGAACAGGCGCTATCAGTCGGGACTAATCATCTCTGAAAATTCAAAAGTTCCTGTAAGTAAATGGTTTAATTAAAATAAATGCTATTGGTTTGAGTATGAGAATTGTTCCGAGCAGGAATCGAACCCCTAATTCGTGGTGCATCAGCCAATCGCTTGGGCACTGTACCTACCATTGCCTACCAATATAAGCCAAATAAAGCCGTCTATTGTTGTAACGTTTTTAACCCCCGACGCAAAAACGACGGGGTGTTATAAGTTTGACGTGTCTGTGTGTGTGTGTGTGTGTGTGTGTGTGTGTCTGTCTGTGGCATCGTAGCTCCCGAACGGATGAACCGATTTTGATTTAGTTTTTTTTGTTTGAAAGGTGTATTAGTCGCGAGTGTTCTTAGCTATGTTTGATGAAAATCGGTCCAAGATGGCCGCCGCTACAAAATGGCGGATAACATATTTTTTCTCAATTCCCTCAATATGGGTATCAAATGAAAGGGCTTCAATAGTAGAATACTACACACTATAACAAATTTTGAATCCAAGATGGCCTCCACAACAAAGTGGCGAATTACATTTTTTTTTCTTAACTCCCTCAATATGGGTATCAAATGAAAGGGCTTGACTAGTAGAATACTATACACTATTAAAAATTTCAAATCCAAGACGGCCGCCACCACAAAATGGCGAATTATTTTTTTTTTTCACAACTCCTTCAATATTGGTATCAAATGCAAGGGCTTGACAAGTAGAGTAATTTACACTATATTGAAAGGGAATGAGGAATATTAACTACCTAACGAAACGAAAACTAAAAACTTGAAAAATATAATAAAACAAAAAAATCTGAGAATCTTAAAACGGAAGAAAATAAAAGAAATGAAATACAAAAATTAAGGAGTCCCTACAAAAAGCATGAAATAAAAAAATAAATTAAAAATTTAAAAATTTCCCGACGAAAATAAAATTAAGGAATCCCTACAAAAAGCATGAAATAAAAAAATAAATTTGAAAAAATCTTATGGAAGTCGGGGGACCTCAGAAGCAGAATAGAAGGTGTTCCACAGAACGGTCCCCCGACTTCCATAAGATTTTTTCAAATTTATTTTTTTATTTCATGCTTTTTGTAGGGATTCCTTAATTTTATTTTTGTCGGGGGTTTTTTAAATTTTTAATTTAATTTTTTTGTGGTTATGTTTATTTATTCCAACGACTAATAATTTGTGGTCTTATTATAAGAACTTTGTTATTAATTTATTATTTATATTGCCATGCTAATTAAAATGGATTCTTGCTGACGTAGGTATATCTAATCTATTCAATGCTATTTTCGTGCTCAAAACAATATTATGCCTAGACCACTAAAACTCGTACCTACAGATATCAACTTATGCCCCTATCGGCACAACATGTCATCCTCCCGGCTGTGCCGAGTAAAGGTCATAGCACACGGTATCAAACCGGAAAGGGATCGGCACCGTATCGCCTTTGGACTCGCCGTCAGACAGGCGTCAACCTAACGTAAGCACGTAACCAAAACGGATCAGAAACTCCGTTACGTCGACTCGGCTACGGCTAGGCGACGACGCGCTTACGGCTCGCCGACCGCTGGTTATTGGTGCAGCAGGCAGGCCGGAGGGGTGAGAGGGGCAAGGGTAGACGAAGAAACGTAAGTAACGCACCGCACCGCGGTTCGTGAGCTTGTCCCGAGGCGAGGCGATTACGTTACGATTCCGATTAGTGTGCGTGTGAGTTTAATACAAAGAATACTGAACGGCTCGAGTTGATACGGTGCCGTTCCCTTTCCGGTTTAATCTTGGCTTAGGAATAGTGGAGTATAATAGGTAATTCACGAAAAGCCATTTACAAACTGTTACATTAAACAGTAGAGGTGAGCCGGTGGGGATGCGTGACACATAAAATTGCAATCGATCGCAATGCCTTTCATTTTGACATCAATTGGCAACAACGTAAATAACACATTGACACGTTCGTTGTGTTATTTACGCTGCACTGTCAAAATGAAAGGATATTTAGAGAGACAGGATCGGATATCGATATGCGATTTTATGTGTTATAATATACAATTACTCTGCTGTTTCTGGATTTTTTGTGAATACCTACTAGTGACCCATCCCTGCTTCGCACGGATTTTATGGCTTGGCATAACATGGACATTTTGTTATTATGTGGAAGTTTGATATTAAAATGTAATTAAACACATGAACCTTCCGGAATAGATAGTGAAAACCGCATCAAAATTCGCCACGAAGTTTAAAATAACAAAGCGGTCACACAAACAAACACGAAAATATGCGCACTTTATCTAAGTAAAGATTTTAAGCTGCCATATTAACTAGCTTTACCTTTGCAAAATAATTTGGTACTACCTAATCACGACGAGCTTACCATCGTCTTTGAAGCTACTCCTGATTTGTAGATGAAACAGAAGGGTACCTAGATACTGATAATAATAAACGTGCCAGGCACTGAGGAGAATGCCCTACAAGTAGACGTCTAATATTCTTAGGTCAAAAGTTATCAAGTGCAACATTGCAGTTACTTTGTTGCATAGTTAAGGCTAGGTTTGGTATGCGAATATCTTATACCTACCATTTACCTCTTTAGTAAAATATATACTAGAACATTTTTTTATTTCTCTTGGGGTTCATTTCCACCTTGGGTTCCGCCCTAAGAGGTTGCCTACGCATCATCTCATTATTTGCTTTTGTCATTTTGTCCCACTAGATGTGCATCTGCACCCAAGTTGCGTAACACACTATCAATCTCGATCTGAGCCATTTTGAAGGATATTGCTAATTCATTGCTTCATGTGTTTGAAAAGTTCGTCTGCCTAACAACGTAAATAACGCAATGAATGTTGTTAAACTGTCAAAATGAAAGCCATTGCTACTGAACGTGTGTTACGCAATTACCCCGCTGGTAGTCCTTCGGCCTGCAAGCCAATCCATGCTAATATTATTTAATGCGAAAGTATGTCTGTCTGTCTGTCTGTTACCTCTTCACGCTTAAACCGCTCTGAACCGATTTAGATGAAATTTGGTATATAGTTTGAGTCCCGGGAAAGAACATAGGATAGTTTTTATCCCGATATTCCCACGGGATCGAAACTTGTTAATTATAAAATTATATTTTAAACTCTGACAGTAAGCCTTTCATTTGTTATGTCATACGGTACGATTTTTAAAACTTTATTTTTTAATTTATATACCTATGGAAACATCGAGCTTACGAAAAAGAGCCAAACTTTTTCTACAACTGGCTGTGTTTTTACTGCTGGATGCAGCACATAAAACAATACAATTAATCTAGTTGAGATGAAGTGGTAAACAGAATACTTTTCGTGGGGGTTTCCGAGGTTACATTAATTAACACTGGTTATTATGTTTGTAATTGCCTGCACAGTTTGTCTAGACGACATTTATTTGCGCAGCGACTGTTTTATAAGCTTTATTATTATTACGTTTATTAAATTATCAGTAGCAAAAGGCGGTCTATAAATATAATATTCTTCAATTAGCTTAATCAATTGATGAATTGAATAAATCAGCTCAATCATCATTTTGATCTATGGTCCCCAAACTAAACTAACTAAAATCTCTCTTTTACTTTCCCATGCAATTAAATACAAGGAAATCAATATACCTAGCCTTTCTCCAACTTTGTTGGGGTCAGCTTCCAGTCTCACTGGATGCAGAAGAATACCAGTATGTTACATGAAGCAACTGCCTATCTGACCTCCACAACCCAGTTAATGGGTAATACGATACCCTTTGGTTACTTATCAGACTTTCGGGCTACTGACGACCCGTAACGACTGACAGCCGAGACCAATGGTTTAACGAGCTTTCCGAACCAAGGAGGCGTCTAAAATAGTCTTTATGCCTATGTAAAGGCCCATCTAAAGCGCAACCGCGGCAAACGTAGCTTAACCTGGTCGATCGACCCGTGCGGCTGTTATAACTTACCCAAAAGGAAAATTAATACCTAAAATGTGAGATAAATTGTGGTGTGGGTAAGTAGAAGCATCAGTACCTACGCCTCTCGATGACCTACCTTTGAGGAAAGAGACGTGATGAAAGATTTAATAGATACCAAAGAATTTGTTTATATCTCGAAAGTTCAATATTTGCTGTATCTTGCAAGCTTCCCCTTAACAATTAACAATGACTGGTGACTCTTAAGACCACTGCCTCGATATTGGTCAGTCCATCGTCTTCCAACAACTTTGCACGATGTGGTTCAAGTGTGCTTTATTCTATTTCTGGATATTCAGACTCATCTCTTGTGACAAAAGTTTCACAATCGTCCTGGACACAACAGAATCTATGCAAGAGGAATTGGATGTTATAAAAGTGAATTTGCCTTCAGCGATAAATGTTTCTAATAATACGGATATTGCTAATTACATTTTGGTACCCTTTAATGATCCAGGTAAGTAACTCTTCATTTTAATATAGAGACTCGTTTTTTTTTTCGTAAGCCTATTTAGTGTCCCACTGCTGGGCAAAGGCAAAACACACCACCTTCGCCGTGGTCTACCTCGGCGGCGATAGCTTATTACTTTATTTTTATTTATTAATTTATTTCAGGCGACGCGGGCCCAAAGATAAATACCATAGCCTAAACATACATATTTTTATTATAAAATAGTACTACACTTCAATAGTACGAGTACCTACTTCTTCTTCTTTGATTAGACCTATCTTGTAAGACTCGATTAAATAAGTACAAACAATTATTATTTCTGGACAAATGATAGGTTGGCATGGAAGGTGACAGGCGCGAGGCTTAGTAGCGGCTTTGAAGAAATTCTGTTCGAGCATAGCACGTTTACAAATCGTACAGTCACGATACTTCTACTTTTCTTGCAATACGCGCATTCATCAACATCTGCCTAGCTTTTTCCCAACTATGTTGGGGTTGGCTTCCAATCTAACCGAATGCAGCTGAATACCAGTATTTTACATGGAGCGACTGCCTATCTGACCCCCAAAATTACCCCCAGTTACTGGGTAATACGATACCCCTTGGTAAGACTGGTTGTCAGATTTTCGGGCTTCTGACTACCTGTAACGACTGTCAAAGATCCACGAATAACAGCCGGGACCCACGGCTTAACGTGCTTTCCGAGGCACGGAGGGGTCACGGTATGTAAAGATGGTCACCCATCCACAGACCAACCGCGGCAAGCGTAGCTTAACCTGATCGATCGATCTGTGCGGCTGTTATTATTTAGCTAGGGGCCATTTGCAAAAAAAAAATGCCCACTATTCTTGCTTATTTCGTTGAATCATTGTCCACCGCCTTTTAAGCGAAAAGAAGAAATGGGGGACTGTCAGGCTAACTCAGTCACACTAAAGGCAGCAACGTATGACGTAGATACAGACGCATAAAGCATAAGCATGCTTTTTACACGTGTAGCTATAGCAGACACATTCCATTCAGATTGATATCATAATTTATAACTTGTGATATTATATATATCGCAAAACTATGCGCATTGCATTAGGCTAGCTAACAAGTTGTTTTCACCCTGCAGCGAATAAATCGAACGGGTTTCCCTTTTCTGCCCAAGCTGAATGGATGTCACCGTATGATTGTGAACACAGTTAGCTTATAATCTATCTCGCGAGATTATAAAATATCGATAAATTGTGAACTGCATACTGCTTGCAATAACGGATTAATTTCCGATTGTTTATAATCTATCCATGGCAAACCGTCAAATTGTGAACGCGAAAAAAAAATCAGCGGTTCCCTACATTTATGTTCGTGTAACTCGTCAAAATGTAGGGAACAGCTGTTTTTTTTTCGCGATTTCAGCTTTTGTCCCGTAGTAAAAGTTGTTCATAATAATGAGTACAATGACCTCTTTAGGCCGCTTGTATACGTCCGTTTTTTTCACCGGACAACGGACCGTTTTTTTTTCGCCGGATTCGCGGTGGTGTATGGTTTATAATGAATGTGTGCACATGCATCGGACACAGGTCCGGCGAACAAGTTACGCCGGATGCACCGTCGTAAAACGGACGTATACAAGCGGCTTAGAGGTTGTTAATGTTTTACCAATAACCCTGTATAATGCCTGTAATACTTTAAATTAGTAATGACCTCAATTTCTTCATTAATTCATCGTTGTGTTATTTACAGATGTAGGGGAACCTACAGTGGTACTCACACCAAGAGAGCTCTTATCTTCAATAAATGCTATCACAGTCAGTGGCGGACACCAATGTCCTGAAAATTCACTTGCAGGCATAGAAAAAGGACTACAAATAAGCAAGCATAAATCTAACATCTTTGTGTTCACTGATGCCTACGCGAAAGATGTTAGCAAACTTGGTTCTATACAAAACTTGTGCAGAAGTACTCGGAGTCAGGTAAAGGAACCTTTCGTTTCGGCTAGTATGTCCAGTACCAGTACCACAGCATTCAGAATTTGAGTGTTTATACGCTTAAATGAGACTGAATCGTTCACGGATTCTTATGGATACATTCAGTATCAAACACGTTACTCAGCAATTTAAATCAAGCCAAATCTGCACGCTTTGCATTGTAGTAGTTATTTTGATCAGCGTATTTTATCTATACACCACATACTGTTAAAGGAGGTTTGGTTAACTGTGGAATAACTGCATTTTTTGGAATACCCAATTCGCAAAATGTTACTGTTATTAAAGTTCAGTAAGTTCGGAGATGAGGGAATGGTCAATTTTCTTAAATAATTTAACTATCCATACTATAATATTATATTGTCTGTCTGTTAGCTCTTCACGCTTAAACCGCTGAACCGATTTAGATGAAATTTGGTAGAGATAGTTTGAGCCCCGGGAAAGGATATAAGATAGTTTTTATCCCAAGATTCCCACGGGATCGAAACGTATGCGGGTGAAACAGCGGGACGCAGCTAGTTTATTATAAAATTATATTTTTGTTATGTCACACGGTACAGTTTGCAAAACTTTATTTTTAAATTTTATTAATTGCCTCTCAAAAGTAACCCATATTCAAAATTCAGTGTTTAACTGTTTAGGTGATATAAATTCATATTATGTGTACCTTTCACTCGATTCAAAACAAATTGGGTATGACAGACGGACAGAAAAATGGTACCCTTATAGGATCACTCGTGTGTCTGTCTACACACGAGTGAGCTAATATTATTATTGTGTAGATACATAGTCATAGTCATAATCAGCCTATAATGTACCCACTGCTGGGACACAGGCCTCCTCACTGTGAGAGGGAGTGGGCCGTAATCCACCACGCGGGCCCAGTGCGGGTTGGTAGATGTCACATGTCTTCGAATTTTTGGTTCTAGGACATGTCGGTGTGTAGATACAAAACAATAAAAATATAGCAATCAAAAGAATATGCTTTTTTTTTTTTTTTTGCGGATGGGAAATCATCAAATGACCCATCCCGCTCTGGGTGGAGCGGAAGGGAGTGTCAGACTCTTACTGACTAAAACCCACCCGTGTTCCTTCCTTAGCCCTTTATGTTCCGGGCCAGCGGTAACCCTTTCGGACAATCCCGCTGACCCGGAAAAGAATATGCTTAGGTTTGGTCATGTTGAGAAGATGAATGAAAGGCGAACGTCAAAAAGTTTTACGCGGCAGATGTGGGTGAACACGGTGGAAATGCACGCCCGCGCGCCCTAGGGAAGGACATATTAAAGTGACCTTACTGGTGATGTTCTTCAGAAAGGTCAGGTGCGTAGACATATTATAGTGACCTTATTGGTGATGTTCTTCAGAAAGGTCAGGTGTGTAGGCATATTATAGTGACCTTACTGGTGATGTTCTTCAGAAAGGTCAGGTGCGTAGACATATTATAGTGACCTTATTGGTGATGTTCTTTAGAAAAGTCAGGTGCGTAGTACTCGCTGTTGCCTTTTGGTGTGAGTTTATGTACAGTGGCCTGCAAAAGTTGTTGACATTTTTCCACTTCAGCTGTGACATTACGATTTCAAATAAAAAAATAATCAGGTTATCTTTCGGGATTACTTGATTATTTTATATGATTCGTAATAGGTTGAATTCTATATAAATAAAATTCAACGTGAGTATGTTTGTCCTCTATGCGTTCCGAAACCATTGGTCAGATTGTGATGAAACTTTGGTAGGGTGGGTGGTCTGGGGACGCTCGTGAGGAGTTTCTAATTATTAAAATATGGGAAAAATAACAGAAAAAATCTGAGGTGGTACGAAGTTCGCCGGGTCAGCTAGTAGTCAATAAAAACGTTATAGTTAAGTTCTAACATTTGAATAACTAGACTAACTTTTGAAGGCCGTTGTATGTATGTGTATGCGTAGGTAGGTATAAACTTGATACTTGGTTTACAGGTAGTCATATTTTTGAGTGGCTTCTGTTTGCCACAGTCATCGCCTACCGTGAATGACCAAGTTTATCACGATGTTGCTAAAGCTTGCTCTGGCGCAGTCGTCTATTTCGACCCTGCGACGTTGAGACAGGTACTTGCCTACTTACACATATTTCTATAAGGTCATATTCTGCTTAAAAGTAAAAATGGCTCCACAAGGCTCTATAATGAGTCCGCTTTTTTCTTTCCAGATTCGGTTAATGTTTATTTTATTTACAAAATAAAACACGATTACCCTAAGTAGGTGTAGTTTTGATTAAGCTCGAAAACGACATCTCGCCTGATTGCGAGATCTCGAAGCCAGACATAGCATGCGACATCTCTATATAGTTGCCAATCTCGACTCGACATTTCATTCCCTAATTGTGTTTTGTCTGATTTCAACGATGAGTATAACTTAGTTAAACCAATAAAAATAGTTAATAACCCCTTCTATAAAATTTTTCAGGCTTTCAAATACATAAAAGAAGTAACAAACGTGGAATGGACTGACGTTATCAGCTACGACAGTTTTACAGAATATAAAGAATTGTCTGTAAGTATTTTCGATTCACCTACACGCACAAGGCCCGCGTGGTGGATTATGGCGGACTCCCTCTCACAGAGATGAGGCCTGTGTCCCAGTGGTAACGTTACTTTCTGATCATAATAATGATGATTTTGTAAGGAGGTAGGGGAGGTACCTATATCCGGGTTTCTCATCTAAAGTTTGACTAACCTGGCTTAACCTGTAGGTATGTCATCACTAAGCGAAATGCCCAAATTGGACAAGAGAACTTAAAGAAATGTCTCTGTTGTTGCTCACAGAATGGGGAAATGAATTGAATTTCTAGAAATCACAAAAAATCCTTGTATCATTATTATATACCTCCGATTCTATTGACCAAAGCTAGAACTTCAATAACTGAAATATAACTTAACTGAAATATAAATTAATATAGATAAATATTAGTTTAAGGTGGACTCATTCACAAAGACTGTGTTGCTGGTAGTTTCCGGAGACAACCCTAGCTTAGAAGTATCAACACCGGATGGCTCAGACGGTGCAGTCGAAAAAATTTTGGACAACAGACACACACAGGTATTCCATCATCACTTACCATTAAAGATCATACCTTCATGAAGAAAGATTGCAGCCATCAGTACATTTAGCTAACTGTACTGTGTGGTTGGTGATGATAATCTCAGGAGCAAACAACAGGATTCCTTCTCATAAAATAAGTCCTTAATCACCTTTAATGACAGCAGAAAAACATATACTCCTTCCGAGTGTTCTTATCATACGACGCACGAGGGTATCACGTTAAGCCGTCGCGTTGGTCCTGCGCCTGATCTTTATGCGGCCGTGTCGAAATGTCGTCCCATCGAACTGTAAGAGTGAGGAAAAAAGGAGTGCACCTATGTCTGCGCACACACTTATGCACTATAATATCTCACAAGCTGAAGGCTAGTCTCCGTTGAGATTGGCCGCAAATATGGAATTTCGACCGTATTTTATCATACGACCGATACATAAAAACTTAACAATTGAGTTGTTACTAGCAGCGCCCCGCGGTTTCACCCGCATAAGTTTCGATCCCGTGTAAACATCAGGATAAAAAGTATCCTATGTGTTAATCCAAGAAATGGTCTATCTATGTGCCAATTTTCATCCAAATCTGTTCAACGGTTTACGCGTGATTGAGTAACAAACATCCAAACATCTTCACAAACTTTAACATTTATAATATTAGTAGGATTATTCATTAAAGCAGATAGGATATATTAGTCACACTTCTGATACCATTGAACATTCTGTAACGTATAAAGAATATTTTCCCCTAATTTGTCTTGTTGCAGGTTGTCCGCTTGACAAAGCCGTCAATCGGTGACCACAAGGCCACAATCAGATGTCGAAACAAAACGTCCGTTGTAGTATACAAAAGGTATGAGCTACCGTTGCGATTTGGATTCTCCACTAAGCTGCCTAGAAGTATGCGCGAAACTAGCAGCAGACCTTTGCCAGGTAAAATATTGTCATTTCCTTTCCTTTTCCACCGTTCTTGTCGCATTGAAATGCTATCGAATTGTCAAGCCACAAACGAAAACAATGGTCATATTCGTGAACGGGCGCCGTCAGTAGGGACTCTCTTTGCTGCCATGGCTTATTTTAATTTAATTTAATATTTGAATTGTTTTTTTTCGTCTTTTCATTACGGACGCTTTTAACGTTCTGCATCGTTCTCACATGCATAATTTTTAACATGAATGATGTAAACAAGACTTTGTAACCATATTATTTTTATTTAAAAGAGTGTCCATTGAGTTTCTTGCCCGTTCTTCTCCATAGGTACCTACGTTTTGGAATGGGCAGTTCTAGCTTCATTTTTCTGACTGATCGACCCCTTGACAATTCAAAAGTGCCTGTAATTCGTTTAATTGAAATAAATGCTTTGAGTTTGAGTTGTTTATGGTACGATTTCGATTTGTACTAAGTATAGAATGGAAGTAAAAACTGGTGGGATTAAAATTTTACCGGACAATACCAAAACCTGAATAGGTTTAACGATCGCTAAAGAGTATGCATTAAGTACACTATATCATTACAATAATTTTGTTGCAGGTAGAACTAACAAAATCCTAATAGATGCTACGCAAAGTAAAATGAAACTGGAAGCAATAGAAATACAAGTAGCTAACGAAAAAGAGAAAAAAGCTTTGGTGTTCGAAGAAAATTCTAGTACAGGAATGTACTTGACCGAAGCTTTCATTAAACCTGGCATGGCCTTTTGTATTTGGGTGATTTACAACTCTTTTATATTATCCTTAGCTCTAAAAGTCAGATTTTCATTATACGAAACTGCCGGTCGATTCTGTAAAAATCTCACCGTGAAAACTGAAGTGATATGAGTTTGTTTTTGCTAGGAAATGACACTATTGACAGCTCACTCCACGCTCACTTCACCTAAGTTTCACTTTGAGATTTTTACAGTAATATTTATCACAGAACTCATAATGGAATTAAAATGCTCCCCGTGACTACACTAATTAAAATTTGGTATTTTTCTGCAAAAAAAAAACTACTTATAATTTCAGGTGAAGGGCTATGAAACGACCACAAATGAAGAGATTAAGGGTTCATCGGAAAATTTTATCCCTCAATCAGGTGATTGTCTCCTCTTTCAACTGCCACCTAAACAGGCTGACTTTTTTACCGTCTGGACAAAAACAGGTTATTAAAAGTTGAACGGAGTAGAAGCCTATGGCACAGAGTTTTCTTTTTTTTCACTTAAAAATAAATTTAAAATAAATCTTTTTTTTTACTTTCATTCCTATGATTAAAGCCGGCCGATGGCTTTAATCAAAGGATTGAATGTCGCTACGAATTCATTGATAATTTCCGCGCGTAGAGAAAGGTGCATTTGAGTTGAATTTTTATATTAATTGTTTTCTTTTTGTGAAATATTTTTTTTTAAGATTTCTTAAAGATTCTACTCCTTTCATCTTTTATACATCTTTTTTTTTATGTTTTTGTACAGACGGTAAATAAGTCAGCCGGTATGTTTGTCATGTGCCTTTAATTTTGCTTGATCATTCTTACCAAAAAGATTGTCTTATTTAGCTGAAGATCTTCAATAATGTTTCCTACTGATTTTTTGTACCTAGGTCCCGCGACAGATCCAAGATGGACAGAACCGCAATCAGAAATTTTAGATGCCGAACCACTGATTGACTTTGGCACAAATGCAACATTGGCGTGTAAAGTTACTGGTTACCCAGAACCCAACATATTGTGGGAAGATGACGCCGGAGTAACTTTCCCTTCAGAGGTAAGATTGCAAAAATGTGATTAGGTCAACTAGACCCACGGGTCCAGTTCGAGTGGGTCCAGTTGACCAAAGACTCGTAATATGGCAAAATCATACCATGCACTTCTCTCTCTTGGCTTCTCCGATTGCTATTAGAAAATTCAAATATCACTATTCTACACGACTTTCACAGTCTGGGAGAGGCCTATGTCCAGCAGTGGACTGCGATAGGCTGAGTTGATTATACACGACTTTCACAAAGTTCAGCATAAGGTAAAATATTTGTTTAGCATCTTCTATAAAAAAACCTCGTGTTGTTGCCACTTGTTGCCTTTAAAGTTAAAAATTCCAAGCCCAGCACCCTAATTTCGTAACACAATATCTATCACAAAAATCATTTTGAAACATATTGCTAATGCATTGCTTCGTATGTTCGAAAAATTTGTCTGAGCAACAACGTAAATAACGCAATGAATGTTGTTGAACTGTCAAAATTAAAGCCATTCCTACTGTTAGTGTGTTACGCAATTACCCCACAGCTTGATTTATGAATTCAACAGTAACTTGGTGAGTTTACGACGACATAGGTGGGTATGTACAGACATCAAGCTACCCGAAACTGTCAAATTTTCCCAATCAACTTTGAACCTTGGGCTTTAGCGATAAAGTTGAAAATCTATTAAAGAAATTTGACAGATTGTAGTAGCTTGATGTGCTGGCGTCTGTACATTAATATACAACCGATTCTCATTTGTTCCAGAGTGTGTTATTAGAAATACCTTCACTGTACATAAGTTACGTCAGCATAGAAAATGTTACTGTGAATTCTACGATGTACTGTAAATCCAAAAACTCTAAAGGCGAAGCCTCTCATAGTTTAAATCTGTATGTTTACAGACCGTACACATTTGACGTCATTCAAACCCCTGCAGGTATTATAACTATTCTCACTTTTGTAGTTAAAATAATATAGGTAGAGTAAGTAATAGTGTAGGATACCTAAATAAAGGAAAACATTTCTGTCTGGTACTACCTAAACCGATAAATGGCAACTATAAACCCGTGGGTTAAAGTTAGTACAATAGGTTATTTTTTTAGGGTTCCGTACGTCCTTATAAAAAACGGAAACCTTAAACGATCACTCTTGTGATTTGACATTTGAAATTTAAAAAAAAATCCTTACTTAAAAAAAAAAAATATCTACGTTCCTGTTGACGAACGTTTCAACAGTTTACCATAACCATCTAAATGGTTCAACAGTTTAGTTAATCTGAATATAGAAGCTGACTTGACAAACTCCGTTAATTATGACAGTGTCATTGATGAGTTTGCTAACCAATCTGTTCATCAGAAAAAAAATGTAAATATTGAAATAATTAATGGTGTTTATTTCTATGTATGGACTGTAGTTTATTCGTTTATTATAATCATTCTTAGCCCACATCGACACACTGCTGGATTTTATGTTATATCTCATTAAAAGTTTTTTGCTTTTTTCGTTAATTTATGGGGCGACAAACCTTACAGGCCCAGGGCGCTGAATCTTAAAATACGCCACAGCGTACCTATTTACTTTAATTATAACGTTCATTAAAACAATAATATTATCATGGAAGAGCCATTTAGGTATTACCTACCTGATTAGAGTGTACTATTTATAATTTAATCTCACTAACTAACGTACATAAATTAACAATAATCTGGACCTGTTAACTCAAGGAAAAACTTTATCTTCTATATATATATCATATATATAAAATGGTAAACTGACTGATTGTTGATATATCAACGCACAGTCTAAACCGCTGCTCCTAGAGACATGAAATTTGGAGGGTGTGTTCTTTGTGAAGAGTAGGTATCCACTAAGAAAGGATTTTTCGAAATTCCACCCCTAAAAGGGTGAAATTTCACGCGGACGAAGTCGCGGGCAGAAGCTAGTTTTATATAAAATAGCTCACTTAATGTCGAGAATTTAATTTGTTTTTAGGAGTCATGAATGCTTACATAAGTACCTACCTAAAATCAACTAAACTGATAAATAATGTTGTATGGGTCACCTACTTTCTGAAGCAAATAATTAGAATCATATGTTATTAGGTATTAATTTGAGGTAAACGTGGACTTTCCGTGAAACAGTGAACATTATAATCAGTTCAAAACTGAATTCTCTTTCAAATAGGTATTGATCCTAATTTTAACCAACAGTTCATTTACATAATTGCCGATATGGTTGAGTTCTTGTAGATAAAAATAAAACATTTATTTATGATAAACTTATCATTCAGGATCTGGTTGGTTGTTTGTTTTTGTGAGATATCTGTTTGAGTTTACAAACCACGATTAAGAATACAGAGTTTACATTGTACATCTAATTATGGCAAAATATATTTAAAAAACTTAGGGCTGATTTTACCAGCGCTAGATAGCTTTATCCGAGGAGTAATTTTGAATTTTTGACCGTTCTTCCATTCACAATCTGTCAAATAACAATTTTATTCCACGAATAAAAAAAATCTGTTGATTGAAAAATTTGCCCTGAAGGTAATAGAGGGTAATCGGTACTTATCGTTCCAGATCAGACTATAGAATATGGTAGTGAAGGTAAGCTACACTGCGAAGTGGTAGCATACCCCGCGGCGGAGACAAAGTGGTACCACAACGATACTGCAGTGATCTCGTCTGATGACCTGCAGATAGACCCAGAGACAAACACCTTGTGGATCAAAAACATGACTGTTAGCAACATCGGCGAGTACAAGTGCGAATTGACGAACGAAGCCAACATAAAAACTTATAACGCCCTGGTTACAATTTCAGGAATAGGTAACCTACTTGAGAATATACTGTATAATAAATATACGAGTAGATCAATGCTAGTGCCTCCTCATTATGAGAAGTGGCCTTTGGGCCTGCAGTGGGCACAGTGATAGGCTGTGGGAAATAATAATACCATATAATGATGGATAATAATAATACATAATTCCTGTTTCCCCACAGCTACATGAATTCCTGAGGGGCAATTCTCGTAATTTTAAGAAAGTTCACAGTCTGATCACAATCTGTCAAAAATACCTCTAATTTCCCTACATTTTTGACATTGATTGTCGCCGCAATGAGATCGCGACTAGATTTTGAACGTTTTTATTTACGGGAATTGGTCTTCAGATATCTAGCAAATAATTTCATGCACATTCTGTTTCAGTTTTGATTTATCTGGTAGTTAGTGCCAGATACTGAAAAACAGGTAACGTAAGTTTCTAAAGCCAGTTAATTTATATTGATGTATTTTGCAGAGGCACCTCAAGTGGAAGTAGAAAAAACAAATATGACGCTGAAGCTGGGAGATTGGAGTTACCTTGAATGCAGGTGGAATTCAAGATTTATCGTTCTATTTTGCTTTTATTTATTTCTCTCTGTCTCTCTTTCTATACCATCTCTCATTTGGGGTTAGTTTTCCCTGTCATTCTCTTCGTCGGAATCTTTTATTGTCACTTTTATTGATAATATCTATGTAATCATTGCTGCAAATGTTTAAAACCTTATTTCGGCTTCTGTCCGGATTCCATCATCGGACCTTGCTCGGATCAGACCTGTCCTCTAAGAATGAATGCGACCCTTCTTTCGATTCTACAATTTAAATGAAACCTTTTGTTCATACTGTGATTCATTTGTCATGGAAGTAAATTGTTTCAATTATTTTCAGGTTAATTAAAGGAAAACCTTCACCAGCCATAACATGGACGTTTAAATCTGAGAATGAGTTCGAGTTCACCTTGTTGCCGGATGGTGTGGTGATAGACGATGGGAAACTGAAGATATCATCAGCACAGCCAAAACATAAGGGCGTCTACAGATGTGATGCCGCTAACATAGAAGGGCATGATTCTGCTGATATCACTGTCCAACTGCAATGTGAGACTATTATTTCTAACAGGCTTTCGCGAATTTCTAGGCAGCGCTGGTTGATTCTAGCAAGACAGTCTCTATCGCCATGAGCTTTACCATAGTACTTCTACCCTGTTGCTAGTCACGATGTGTTTTGTCTGTCCAGCTGAATAGTTATTTTGGCACTGCCCATCGACTAGCTATAGGTCACCGGAACTGCACCAGGTGGAATCCGAGTGTACCGTGTGTCGACGAGGTTTAAAATAGCCTCTATGTGTCTAAATTAATGCTTTTGCGTAGATCTCTCTTCTTATTCGTCTTCTTCATTGCTGAAAAGCTCTGACAGAGACGCTGTCCAGCTGCTTTAATGCTACTCTGTTTTCGGTTCGTCTCAGGGCAGTGGCAAGTGAACTGACCAACGAGTGAGTGAACGGGCGCGTTGTCTTTTTCTGTCTTGATTAAATAACACATAAATCACGCCTTTTTTTCAGAGGGTTAGACAGAGTTGTAGCTATAGTACCTACACCCACATTTCTATGATAAACTGGACCGGCGAATTTCGTACCGCATCAGAATCAATAAATGCAAAATGTACGAGAAAATTAATTATCTTCATTATATTTTTTTTCTGAATTTTTCCTTCTGTGTTATTCTGCTATTCCGGGCGGAGAAAAATCCAACAAATCAAAGGTCATAAAAATCGGTCCAGCCGTTCTTCAGTTATAAATGGTGTAACTAACCCGACTTTGTTTTATTTATATAGAAGATAGATAGATAATAGGGGGCGAGACTATTGCCATCAACCGGGCACTAATCCAAACTCTTTGCTACTGAGACACTCCAGATGGAAAAACCCAATAACACTGCCCGACCAGGAAATCAAACCCAGGACCTCATGTTAAGCAGTAGAGCCTGCGACGAATAGATCAACGAGGCAGTCGACTAAATAATTCAAGTTATATTTGATAGATCCACCATCGATATCGAATGACGCTGAAACCGGTACCGTGACCGTTAAGGAAGAGGATGATGTAGTGCTACCGTGTAAGGTGGACGGGTCTCCCGCGGCCAGCGTGCGTTGGGAAATGACGCAAGATGACGTCATCGTGGCGCTGGACGACCGACACCGCACTGATCAGCGGCACACTCACAGGTAATTAAATGCTTTTCAGCTAAAGAATAAAGCGGCACTGGTTTTTATTGGTAGGTTACGGCATTTCAATATTTCCAATACTGTAGTAAGTGGCCTCCGTACACAAACTACACACGTGGACCGTGGAGTTGTGGACAATAGCCCATTAAACAATTCAATACGTACTTAGATATCATCATGAATCATCGTACCTAGCGTGAATAGTTAGTTGTATAGTAATTTATGATTGTATATCACAACCTCACGGCTTTTGGGAAAAATATAGGTACTGCATCTAACCATCTTTCTAAAGAACCTGCAACGCAAGTCGTGCGACCCCAGACAAAATTACAAAAAATAAAAGACTCCGGGCCGAAACGCGGTCGCATTTCTTCCGGGTCACTTTTTGACATGTGGACATATTTCGGTTTTCGTTCTGTTTTTCTGTTAAACGTCAATGTGTTTTCTATCAATGTACACACATCAAAATATGCCTCAAGCACGTTTTTGAAGTTACAAAAAAAAAAAAAAAAATATTCTGTACTTCTTCTTCTTAGCGTGTCGATAGCAATCTAAATATACTCGGCCCAGAATTCGGCCACTTGTTTGGCGCCTCCACCAGCGTCCATCAGCTCCTGCAACGTGCAGCTGACAGGACACGCAGGACACGACATTAAGTGTCCCATCGTTTGTGGAACAGCACCACATTTACACTCCAAGGCGGAGTCATCTATGAATCTCCACCTGAACAGGTTTTCCTTGCTTCGGCCAACCTGGGTCCGGAGTCTGTTTAAAGACTTCCATGTTACCCAAGGTAGCTCATGTCCAGGTGGGAGGTCTTCAGCGGGTGGGACGAACGGTCGGTCGGAACGGGCTCTCTTGTGATGGTTCACCATTGAGTGGAACGACACACTTTAGAAAACTGTTTCGGCTTTTCAGCCTTTGTGGCACAAGGATGTTTGATTCTGTACTTATATTTTTTCTAACTCCTACAGATACTTTTTAGTAAATTTCGTCATTTGAAAAGGGAATAGTTTTTTTTTCGGTCAAAATATCAAAATCTTTTCTCAAGTCATATTTTTTTATAATCTTGCAATGGGTTTGAGGCCAATCAGTTAAATTTCTGCCATATTTCTGAGTGGCATCAATACAAAAGATCTTTTTAATAATAAATAGACACTTTTGATGTGTGTATTTTATAAAGCAAAGTTTTATAATTTCCTACAGATTCAAGGCGTTGTGGAAGGACTCTGGAAACTACCACTGTATTGCGGAGAACGATATTGGTAGGGCGGAGATAACCATTACAGTTAATGTCCTAGGTGAGTCTACCTTTAGCACCATATACTTCTTCTTCAATCTTATCATGAAGAAAGGAAAAGGGGAGAAGGGGGTTAGGTTAGGTTAGGTTAGGGAATTAAGGGAATTTAGGGAAGTAAGGGAATTTATAAACGATGACTAAAGTTAAGTGACGTTCAAACGTCAAAAATTTGTGGTTAATCAGTCGCTAATCACTTCTAAGATTTATTGCAACGTTTTTGAATAAAAGGGAAAGAGCTAGCTTTTTGTTGACGATCTTCTTTTCGACGAGTTTTGTTCGGCTTGGAATCGAATTACTGTCATCGGCAACTGCCATCACCATGACTATTGGTCCAACTTCTGGGCTGAACATAATTAGTAGATAAGATTCATCACTGGTTGTTTATTACATACTAAAAGTTGCTATAAACTTTGACTGCTCCGTTGGTCTCGTGGTTGCAAACGCGACTGCTGAGCGGAGGTTCTGGGTTCGATTACCAGGTCGATCAGTGTTATTGGGTTTTCCATTAAGAATATCTAAGTAACAGCCCGGAGTTTGGAAGTTGGCGGTTTAATACCCCGTGCCTTGGAAAGCACGTAAAGCCTTTGGCCCTGCGCCGGATCTCTCCCCGGTCGTGTCGGATGGCAGTCCCATCGGACTATGAGAGTAAAGGAACAGACAGTGCACCTGTGTTTGCAAACTTATGCACTATATCTCCTGCCTACTTTGATAATCTCCGTTGAGATTGCCACCGTGATCGGAATCGTTCGGGAGAATATTATAAAGTTGCTACAGAACTGTTGTACAATAGTTACTATCATTTTTGCAGTTGCACCCTACATAGAAGCTCCAAAACTTAAGAATGTGGTCGCAAGGACTGGTGACAATGTTATGTTGTCTTGCAACGTGCTGTTTGGCAACCCTGTACCTTCTACAAAATGGAAGTTTATAGCCCCAGACTCTACCACTAAGTTTTTGCACAGGTAATTTTTACACCGTATTTCTGTTAGTGTATACAATCTTTATTTCCTCTCTTCACAAAGGTTCACATAGTTGTAAACGTAGATACAAGAATTAGGTATAGTGTTTTGACAACAATGCACAAAATAGATCCCTTGTGAGAGACTGTTTGTCCGTAGCTTGTAAGGATCGTAATAATAGTTTCTTAAATTTTACATTTATGTTTTAGGAGTAATTCTTCGAGTTCGCTACATTTAAACAATGTGAGTTACACCAACGAAGGATCGTATCTATGTATAGCTGACAACGACGTTGGCACCGACAGTATCAATATTTATGTGAAGATACAATAAAATAATATGCGCTATATTTCCGATGTGTTTAATTTAAAAAAGTACTCCTTTTTCCCTACACCTTACAACATTAAAATTTTGAGCAATATGCTAGAGCTACACGAATACGTCAAACCTGGAAGGTAATTCTTTACAAGTTGGTTGACATGGTGCATATGACAAACCTATCTATACTATGGCACGTCAACCAGCACGACGAGTGACTTCGCAGTCCGAACAAAACAAATCTATAAAAAATAATACATTATCTACCATTCAGGAGTACTATTTTCAAGTCGAGGACAGAACTCGGTAAAACTTTAAAAAACCATACGTACCCACGGGTAAATCCGCACTTTAATAAGACCAAAATAGATGCTTATCTGAAGGATAAAAGGAACGTATAAAACGAGAGAAACCCCACAAAACATGGCAGTGTTTATTTCGATCGATATGGACAATAAAGGGGTTATTAGGGAGACTGAGAAAACGTTGAAGTATTAAAAATGTGGGTTCACGTGTTAATATTGATTTTCGCGGTTATCTTCACGGCTTCAAGCGAAAGAACTCGCAACTTATCCATCGCCAATAATAGCACCTTCTCTACAACCGAGCATATACTGCTAGACACAAATTACGATTCAGGTATGAACAATAAATGCAAAAATAAGATTTTTGGTACTTTCAAACTGAAATAGCAGCCAGGGGGTTGATTGCAGACCTATGTAACATGTTCGGGATGTTATATTCAATTAAAAGTTGGTATTTTTTAAATGTTATGCTTAAATCACTTGTTAGAAAAATATGATTTTTAGAATTTTCAATGTCAAATAGTAGCCTAATAATAGTAGGTTAATTGTAAACATTCGTTGTAATAGTAAAAAATTCTCAAGATGTTATTTCTGTTTTGAAGACAATACTTTTTATTCTGACTGGGTACGAAATGAAGGATGTCGTTTTCTTTTATATTTGTCTCAATGGTCTTTTCACACAGTTTTTATAATGTCTAAATAAAGATAATCCCAGTGAAAATTCTTGATTAGAATTTTTTTCGCAGAAAATATTTTATTTTCCTGGGCTAACTAGCGGTTTTTTTAAAACAGCGGATTCTAGAAGTCATCTGCGACAAATACATTCCTACGTAGGTATAAATATCTCTTAGTTTCTGACTTGTTAACAGAAAAAATAACACTAATTTATTTTATACATTCCACTATATGGATATTAAGGTACAACAAATGTGGTGTACGGTTCCGAAGGCATCATAACATGCGACATCAAGTCATCAGTACCTATTAATATACATTGGTACTATGCCGATGAGACAACAGGCAAGATCAGCCAAATAGTACCATCAGACAAGGTCTGGATATCTACTAATGGCACAGAACTAAGAATTAAAAAAATGGATTTGGATTTGGTTGGCAAATACATTTGCACCGCTGCCTACAGTCAACAAGTTAGGATCGTTTTAAGTAAGTTTGCCTGAACTTTTATTAAACACTTTCCTATTATGTTATCGGCACGTAACTTTTTTATTATGTTTCATATTACCCAATTCTCTTGTAAATATGAAGCACATTTTACATGATTTTATTAAACTGACTACTATTACTTTTAGCGGCTCCTGAGATTACGGGAAAGACTGAAATACGAGCCATCAAAGGTTCAAATGCTGTAATAGATTGCAAGTAAGTACTAGTTGCGACATATTTACTGGTGGATTATGGCTCATACTTCTCTTCTTCTTGTCGATGACACAGAAGTGTATTAAATTTTGTTGATCCATAACTTCGCCACTTTTAAGGCGACGTCGGCGGGATAGCTCATTCGTTAGGTCCTTCATTGATTTGACTTCATTTTGATTTTCTGAAATTAATAGGTAAATTTATAGACTGACAAATTTGGACATAATCCATAATAAAATCTGGACATGACAAATTTGGCTACGAAACTTTAAAAAAATCCTTTCGGTCTTAAAATATACCTATTTATTATTTGATTTTTTTTATTTACCTATTGATGGTAATCAATAGGTAAATTTATAGACTGAAAGGATTTTTTTTAAGTTTCGTAGCCAAATTTGTCATGTCCGTCCGGATGTCACACAGCCATTTTCCTCGGAGACTATTATTTGCACTATATCGATGAAAATTGGACCGAAGGTGTACTCAGTACCGCTAAACAATAATGTAGTGAAATTACAAAACAAATTGTTATGGTGGCACCTGAATCCGTCACTATGTACGTGGTCCGACACGCACTTGAACAGATTTTTTATGGGTCCAGCCGGTCGATTCTGTAAAAATCTCACCGTAAAAACAAAGGTGAAGTGAGTTTGTTTTTGCTAGGAATTGACACTATTGACAGCTCAGTCCACGCTCACTTCACCTAAGTTTTCTAAGTTTTCACGGTGAGATTTTAAAAGAATCGCCCGTCAGATCCATAAACTAAAATGCAAATCTTTAAATTATTTTATTTCAGGATTATAAAAGGCTTACCAAAGCCAAAAATAACTTGGGAATATATGGATCAGACCGTTTCAAAGTTTACACCTATACCCAGTTCTGGAAATGTTATGCGTCTATCGGGAGTGGCAGACAAAAACGCGGGACGCTATAAGTGTGTAGCAGAGAACATAGCTGGAAAAGATGAGCACGTCACAACACTTGTTATTGAATGTAAGGAAAACTTAACTTGTTTCTCTGTGTTCACTCTAACATGTTTTCAGTACGCGCTTTAGTGTTTGTCGGTACGCAAAATACGTGCTTTGACGTTTGCAGCTTGTCTTACTAGTGTGTTTTTGTTTTCTGATGTAAAATGTTCCATTGCGAAAATAAACAGCAATGGATTCTTCCCGTTATTCTTCAAAACAAACCAACAAGAACCAAGACACCCTGTCTGTAATTATTTTTTTCCTATCTTTTTAATGTTGACTTGAATCATTCTATAAAATGGGCAGCGGGATTGTCCGAAAGGGTTACTGCTGGCCCGGAACATAAAGGGCTAAGGAAGGAACATGGGTGGGTTTTAGCCAGTAAGATTCTGACACTCCCTTCCGCTCCAGAGCGGGAGGGGGGGGGGGTCATGTGATGATTTCCCGCAATAAAAAAAAACATTCTTTAAACCAACATACTCACTGTTATAATTTACTGCCAGATAAGTATGGTAGTACAAATTACTTGATAATCATTATTTGTTTGTCAACAGCTCCACCAAGAATCATTTCAAAATCTTCTACAGTATTTGAAGGTTTCGAAGGAGATATATCTTTAAAGATTCCTTGTGATGTGGTCGGTATACCACAACCATTTAACACTTGGAAAATAAACGGCAATGTTATAACAACCAGTAAGTAACTCTTATTTAATTAAATGTATAATATAATAATGCGATGTTCGTAATGTTATGTTATCGAATGTTTTAGACGAGAAGTACTCTATAGTGAATGGCGCTCTGATCATTAGGAACGTAACTGAAGAAGACTCTAGGTCATATACGTGTGAAGCTAAAAACTATATTGGTTCAGTCAACGCGACGTTTGAAGCAAGAGTTAAAAGTAAGTTATTCAGGTGTTATAGACAACTTCATTATTATAACATATTAATATTTTTAGGACTCATCAGATACCTACCAGGCATTCTTGATTTACCCTTCTTGCTAGTCGAAAATATTCAAACTGATATCGGTGTTTACATTTCAGCGGCTCCGAGGATAACGGGAAAGACTGGAATAAGATCCATCAGAGGTTCTAATGTTGTAATTGAGTGCAAGCAAGTATCTACTAATTATTTTGTGTCATATTCTCATGTTGATCTAATGAACCCTCTTGATCTAATGAACTCTTGACAATTTTATTAGGAAGTCAAAAATCTATTGAGTGCAATGTTTGCTGCCATAATAAACTTCCGAAAAACTGAAAGGAAGCTTTTGTTTTTTATTTATCTTTTCTTTCAGGATTATTAAAGGCTTTCCGAAGCCAAAAATAACTTGGCAATATATGGACCAGACCGTTTCGAAGTTTACACATGTACCCAGTTCTGGAAACGTACTGCGCCTATCGAGTGTGGCAGACAAAAACGCAGGACGCTATAAGTGTATGGCAGAGAATGTAGCTGGAAAAGATGAGCACGTCACAACACTTGTTATTGAATGTAAGAAAAACTTAACTTGTCTCCCTCAACGATCGTACTAAAATCTGTTCCAATACACGCAGAAACGTGCATAGAGCTATATCGAAACCATTACAACAAATAGGAGTGGTTTCTATTCCCACTTTTTTTCTTGTATACCAATCAACTGTGGCTAAGCCTGGAATGTCGTTATTGATTATTTTCCCAACTTTTAGATTTTTGGTTATGTTTTACTTTGATTTTTTTTTTACTTGAATCATTTCTATTCTATTACAACATACTGTTATAAGTTACTCCCTAGATAGGTACCTAAGGTCGAAACAAATAAGAAAATAAGTACAATTATTTTAAACTTGTCAACAGCTCCGCCAAGAATCATTTCAAACTCTTCTACAGTATTTGAAGGTTTCGAAGGAGATACATCTTTAAGGATCCCTTGTGATGTGGTCGGTATACCACAACCAGTTAACACTTGGAAAAGAAACGGCAATGTTATAAGACCCAGTAAGTAACTTTTATTTAATTAAAGGTATAATGTAATAAAGTGGTGGTCATACCTATGTTATTTTATCGAATGTTTTAGACGAGAAGTACTATATAGAGAATGGAGCTCTGATCATTAGGAACCTAACAGAAGAAGACTCTAAGTCATATACCTGTGAAGCTAAAAACTATATTGGTTCAGTCGACGCGATGTTTGAAGCAAGAGTTAAAAGTAAGTAATTCAGGTTTTATATACAATTTCATTTTGATAACATATCAAACCATAAAGTATCGATAAGATAAGTAAGTACTGAGCATTCTTGAATTATGCCATCTATGTATCATATATATTTTAATTTTTTTATTTCAATTAAACTATACGGGAATTTTTGAATTGTCAAGGAGTCGGTCGATCAGAAATATAGAAATATGAAACTAGTTGTAGGTACCTATGGAGAAGAACGGGCAAGAAACTCCATGGACACTCTTCTAAATTATATTGTTACAAAAATTTTACTTACATTAATAATGTTGAATTTATAATTATATGTGACAAAGATGTACAAAAAACGTTCACGTTAAAAGCGTCCAGAGTATAGCAAAAATAGAAACAAAAAAAATTAATAAAAATAATCCAAAAATAAAATAATTAAAATAAGCCGTGGCAGCTAAGCTAAGAGACACAGTCCAGCTGACGGCACCCGTTCACGAACATGACGCATGGATCAGCACCATTCCGTTCAACGTTCAACCATTTTGAAGAGAGCTAAATTGTCCAATACACTTGCCACCTTCAGCAAGACATCTGCCTTAAAAGTTAGTTGAAGTCGAAAATATTTAAACTAATATTGGTCTTTACTTTACAGCGGCACCTAGGATAACAGGAAATACTGAAAAAAGATCCATCAGAGGTTCTGATGTTGCAATAGAGTGCAAGTAAGTACCTATTCAACTAACTGTCATTTCATGATGGATCTTGTGGTCCATACTAGGTAATAACAGGAAAGGACAAAAGCTGATCTGATTAACTCTTGAAAATGTTTAGGACGTCAAATAACCTACAAATCTTGTGTTCTGTGTTTTAATCGAGTTCCTAAAAACTTAAGTAGTTAACAAGTATTTGAAGGTTCAAATACAAATATTCACATCATGTTCTTTGTCATTTTTTTCAGGATTATCAAAGGTTTACCAAAGCCTAAGATTACTTGGCAATATATGGACCAGACCGTTTCAAAGTTTACACCTATACCTACTATACCCAGTCCTGGAAATGTGCTGCGTCTATCGAGTGTGGCGGAAAAAAGTGCGGGACGCTATATGTGTGTGGCAGAGAACGTCGCAGGAAAAGATGAGCACGTGACAACACTTGTTATTGAATGTAAGCAATTTAAATTAATTAAATGTCAAAAATAACCTAGGTATATAATCTGCCGTTTTGTAGTATCTGCCGTAACCATTTGCGGTGTTGAAATATTTTTATGCTTACACCTAATATGGTGGAATGCGAAGACAGCACAAAAAGCAGTAGTTGCCCTCTTTTATACATTTCTTTATTTTTTTCTTTCTTTTTTTTGGGCATTTGCAATAATATGCTTTGGAGTGTCGGGTGAAATCAATCCTCGATTACTGGTTTTCATTTTAATTAAACTGACTTGACTACACGTACAAAATTACTGATTCACACACGTGTAACAACTCAAGATTTGAAAAATTATTTCGAACTGATTAGGTATTTATACTTAGCTCTGTGATAAGACTTATCTCAGTCTAACTATGACAGTCAACAGTCATAATATAACTTTGTATGCTTATAACTGTTTTGTTTAATATGAAGTTTCCCCACAGTTCCACCAAGAATGATTTCAAAACCATCTACAGTATATGAAGGACTGGTAGGAGATATGGCTTTGAGGATTCCTTGTGATGTGGTCGGTATACCAAAACCAGTTAATACCTGGAAAATAAATGGAAACCCAATATCACCCAGTAAGTATCTAATCTATATAAACAAAACAAAGTCAGGTTAGTTACACCATTTATAAGTCAAGAACGGCTGGAACAATATGATCTTTGATTTATTGGATTGGAGACAAATCCAATAAATCAAAGATCATATTGTTCCAGCCCCAAATAACCATTAAAACTTGTGAAAATTCAGGAAAAAAATATTAGGATGATTAATTTTTTCATCCATCCATCCTTATTGGTTCTGAGGCGGTACGAAGTTCGCCGGGTTAGCTAGTTATACCTACATATTTCACACACGCTAGTAGTGTCACTTGTATTACGAGAACCGTCTTTACCGATACGAAATAGAGACGCTTTTGCAGCAAATTGACACGCGATTAACAGACAACGCACAACCTAAACCGCTGGGCCTAGAAAATTTTGCACAAGCATACTTGATGTAGCGAAAGTGAATACTCAAAAAGGATTTTTGAAAATTCAAAAAAGTCATTCATTCGAAAGTTTCTACGGTAGTTTGTAATTTTTGCCGATGAGATGAGACCACGAGAAATCTGACGATGAGAATATGACGATGAGAAATGCCAACGGCCACATGGCCTTGCATAACATAATGTGGTATTGCCGAATGTTTCAGACGAGAAGTACTCCATAGATGATGGTGCCCTGATAATAATGAACCCCGTTCAAAAAGACTCTACATCGTACACGTGTGAAGCTAAAAACTATTTAGGTTCAGTTCACGAGACATTTATAGCTCAAGTTGAAGGTAATACGAACAAGATATAAATTTCAACACGCCCAGCTTTTGGTATTTAATTAGAACGATGTTTCTGATGAATTTCTCAACATACTCGTATGTCAGTATTTTTCAGTATCAGCTTGTTATAGATTATTCAACTGTTTAGATAATATTACCAAGTACCATCTAAACACAAGTTTTTTTTAAATTCTATATTTCAGAACTGATTAACCCTTAAATTGTCACCCCTAGATTCCTTGTATGTATTATGTTCAAATTTCGTATATGGATTGGAATTATGATAGAAAAGAGGATAAAGAAAAAAAAAACTAAAATTTTGTATTTTTTTTATTTTTTTTCAAATGTCACATAAAACGGACATTGCCCATTATATGTGCACTTATGGTAGATGAAACTGCGTCACATAAAACTGACATTGCCTATTATGTGTGCAGTTATGGTACATGAATACAATGAACATTGCCAACTGAATAATTAAAAAATAATCTCAAATTATAAATAGGAACATTCTAGAATCAGCCTTTTAAACATCAGTCTCAAGAGATTAGTTAAAACTTTAAAGAAATTAAAAAAAAAATGTTGGCTTACGAAAACTTTTAGCTTACAACAACATACTTAGTTCTCAAAATTGAAGTAAAATTTAAAAAATAAAACGAAACAATCAACTTCTCGAAAAATATAACAAAATCTAAAATTGTAACGAAAAACATAATAATAGTTAATTACTTTTCCTTGTGGAATGTTAGGTAACAAGATTTTTTGGCGGTTAGACAAAGTCTTTGTTGACATTTTGTACACATAATCATGGTTTTACCATTTTTGCAAAGACGACACCGGCCTTGCGACGTAAATATTGGAAAATGATCGTAACAGTCTAGCCGTGCATCATCTACAGGTCTCGGCTGGACCGGTTTGGTAATTGTGGCCGGTTTAGGTGAATTAGTCATTACGTTGAATCTAGATTTTGTACAGGTATTCATAAGCGCAAGAGCACACTGCACACGAAATTTTTTTAGGCTTAATTTATTTTCACCTAGTTGAACACAGTCTCTACGATGTAGTAGCCAGCTGTTATTAAGTGCGATGTCTAATAGTTGGGCAAATATTGACATGTACCAACGTCTTGTTTTCATGCGAATTCTGTACAAAGCAGTCAACATGTCAGCGATGTCGACGCCGCCCATATGTGTGTTGTACACTTTTATTACATTGGGACATGGTACAAGCACTCTCTTTTTTTGCTTCTTATCATATCTTTCTATAGTAGTCACTGGGTCTTGGGCACAAAACGAACTTGCTATATGAATACATTTATTGTCCACCCACTTCGTCACGGCTATTCTCTTAGAATTGTCACATGCTACCTCAAATGTTCCTCGTCCCTTTTTCATCATAGCTTTGTCAGTCATCAGCTTACAATTTCGCAATCTATCTTTTCGTAAAGTCCCTAAAGACAAAATGCCCATTTCATTACGTAGATAATAAATAAGTTCAAGTGATGTAAACCAGTTATCAAAGTATACCGTGCTTAAAATTGGATTAGAAATGGTTCTGCATAGCCGGATAACTGTTTTACCTCCAACCCCAAGATAGTCTTCTTCCCATTCACTAAATTGGACACCTCGAAATGTGTTTGCGCCATCGTAAGCAAAGAAATCATACACCATGCCTGAAGTACCAGCACGAACCAGAAATTTAAATCCCCATTTGTTGGGTTTCTTTGGCATGTATTGCCTTCTGCTGCCAGCTTTTTTACCTTTGTAAGGTATTATCATTTCATCGATGGCGAATGACCGTTCTTCTTCCATCTTCAAGCACTGCATACGAACATATTCCATGACAGGGCTAATTTTATTATAGCGATCGTTTTTTTCGACATTTGTATTATCACAAAAGTGCAAGTATCGTTTTATCGATCTATATCGTTTAAGAGACATGGCGGATGAAATCTGTTCATACTTCAGATCAGCACTCCAGTAATCTTCAACTGCCGGTAAGTCTACAATACCCATAAGTATTTCTAGGCCTAATAATATTTCTATATCTTTTCGGGTCACACATATTGATTTCCCGGTAGTTTGTACCGAATATAAATTTGTCATTTCAACTATGATATCGAGTAACTCATTGGTGAAGAATTTTTGGAAATATTGCTTAGGGCTAAGGATGTCATGACGTTCCTTAAAGTTGGGGGAGTCTAATGTGTGTACGGATCCGGTATATAATCTTTTTTTAAAAACAAAATCTAACCGCTTCATTTTACGCTTTTTATTAGCCAGAGGTGTCGTTGTCGCTGGTGGAGGCATAGGTGACGAGTCTAAGGTTGCAGTTTGTCTGGTACGACGTGTTGCCATGTTTGACAGTACTGTAGATCTAGAAGTACTGGAAGATGGCGATGCAGCAACTATTGGTGAAGGTGTTTCTGGTATGTAACAGGATCCTGAAGCTGAAGACCTACCAGTGAGTGGACAGGATTCATTTCGCGCCGTCTGTAATAGCTGTTCTGCAGCAATAATATGTTCGTGATCGATATAATTCTGACCATTTGTGTCTTCACTGTCACTGAGATCAGCCAATAAGTCGTATAATACCGGAGATATGGTACGGGGCGAAGATGAATCACTGTCATCATTGTGAAAATACTCACGTCGCTCAAGGTTACCTTCTAAATCGACATCAGACTCAATGTCTGACTCTTCAGATTCCACCGGAGGTAGCAGTGAGAAGATTTTCTTAGACCGCCAAGCCATGTTTCTGTAAAATAAAATAAAAATGTAAAAAATATTATATTATATCGACGACGTTGCAAGTAGCAACCAATTGGCGACGTCCGTTTTATAGGACAATCAAAAGAAACACTTACCAATAGGCTTAAATGGCAAAGTCCGTTACATGGGACAGTCAAAAAATACCCTAGATTATACTTCAAGTTGGCAAGGTCCGTTTTATGGGACACTATAAATAAACCAAGTTTTTTACTCTAAATACACTAATATTTATGTAAAATATATCAAAATACCAAACCTATAATCATATTCTAACTAATAATATAACATTATAAACAAAACAACCCAAATACTTACAGTTATTATCAAATTTATCAGGAGCGTGAACAAATCTGACCGTTGCACTTTTTCAAATGACCACAACTCGCGACCGCTCATCGCTTCGTGAATGAAACATTCACGCGCGCGACGGAGATAGATAGTTCCCTGCCGCTCCACCCGCTCGCAGCGTTTAGGAGTGGTAAAACAGTATCAGTGTGCGTGTATGTACTGTGTCCTTTAAAACGGACAAAATCAATTTAAGGGTTAATAGCTTAGGAATTAAAAGCCGGTACGTGTATATATTGGAGGACGAAACTAGAAAACTGCAGTGTGAGGGGTATAGTTCTACATCTCAATCAGTTAGATGGTTTATTGTAAGTGTGCTCCATATATATTTTCTATTTGAAAACATAAAACATACTATACGCATCTTATTGCTACGTACAGGGAAGCCGCCTTTAGGCGACGATAAAAAAAAGTTATGAGTTTTCGATTTTCTTAAATAGTTCTCACTAAATTAATAGTTCTAAAAGAAATCGCTTGCAGATCATCACTATTAACACTTTTGTCGCTCTTTTGCTAACTTTTTAATTACTAATTTAAACTGGATTCACAGGAAGGCGTGGAAGTTCGTTCAGGTAAACCATATTTAGAGGTGGAGAAAGCCACAGTTAGCGACGACGGCAACTACACGTGTCGCGTGAACGACCGGCATGGAAACACACACACATACACGTATGTTGTGGACGTCGGCCACCCACCGCAACTCGATCAACAAATGGATCTTAGCGACTGGCGTGGTGATGCAGCAGATATCTTGTCGAACTGCGGAAGTACCGCGAAACCGCAAGCTGACGTGAGTTCACATTCCACTAATTGTGAGATATTGATGGATAGTATTGTAGTAAAATATCATTTACACACATACATAAAATCATTATTTTACTTTAATTAAAAATCGCCATTATCTCACTGCACCAATCTATATATATAAAATGGTAAACTGACTGATTGTTGATATAATATCAACACACAGCTCAAACCGCTGGTCCTAGAGACATGAAACTTGGAGGGTGTGTTCTTTGTGAAGAGTAAGTATCCACTAAGAAAGGATTTTTGGGAATTCTACCCCTAAAGGGGTGAAATAGGGGATGGAAGTTTATATGAAAGTCCGTCAGTTTTGAAGTTAGGATCTTCAAATTTTGTGTTTAGGCTGAGGATTGAAAATGAATTTATACGTGTCTCAGCGTTTTTGACAATTCTACCCCCGAAGGGTTAAAAAGGGGGATGAAGTTGTGTATGGAAAGTCCTTAATTTTCGAAGGAAAAATTACTAAATTTATTATCTAGGCTTATGGTTGGAAGGTAACGCAACAGTGTTGTTAGAATTTCAACCCTTAAGGGGGTGAAAAGAGGGAAGAAATTTTGTTTTTAATTATATAATCTATCAACGCACAGCCCAAACCGCTGGTCCTAGAGACATGAAACTTGGAGGGAGGGTGTGTTCTTTGTAAAGAGTAAGTATCCACTAAGAAAGGATTTTTGAGAATTATACCCCTAAAGGGGTGAAATAGGGGTGGAAGTTTATATGAAAGTCCGTCAGTTTTGAAGTTAGGATCTTCAAATGTTGTGTTTAGGCTGAGGATTGAAAATGAATTTATACATGTCTCAGCGTTTTTGACAATTCTACCCCCG
Source organism: Oligia fasciuncula (assembly GCA_963082905.1). Classification (NCBI taxonomy): domain Eukaryota; kingdom Metazoa; phylum Arthropoda; class Insecta; order Lepidoptera; family Noctuidae; genus Oligia; species Oligia fasciuncula. The sequence goes on from OY720403.1 coordinate 10,187,699, forward strand.
AAGGGTTAAAAAGGGGAATGAAGTTGTGTGTGGAGAGTCCTTAATTTTCGAAGTAAAAATCACTAAATTTATTATCTAGGCTTATGGTTGGAAGGTAACGCAACGGGGTTGTCAGAATTTAAACCCTTAAGGGGGTGAAAAGGGGGATAACATTTTGTTTTCTTCTATACTCTATATTATATACATTAATTAAAAGGCAACCGTTACTGACTGACTGATATATCAACGCACAGCTCAAACCACTGAACGGATTGTGCTGAAATTTGGCACACATATAGCTATAGTGATGTAGGCGTGCGCTAAGAAAGGATTTTTCAAAACTGACTCCCTAAGGGGATGAAAAGGGGGGATTTTTATTGTATGAAAAATATTATTCCTTGAGTTAATAAACTTGAAACGTGGCACGAATACTTATCTAAGTAAATTATGCTGGCATTTTTTGTTTTTCTACACTACCGCCTAAAAGGGGATTAGGGGGTGTCAAAATTTGTATGGAAGAATTTTAACGCGCGGTCCGATTAACTCGAAAGTCAATATTTATACTTAAGACCAAAAATAAAGAATAACGTGTATCAGGGTTTTTCGAAAATCTACCCCTAACTGCGTGAAAAGGGGTAGTTAATTTTACAGGGGAGGATTATACTGCGTGGTTTGATTAACTCGAAAATTGGTAAAAATAATCTTTGAGTGAATGAACACACCCCAAACGATTTTTAGAAATTCCACCCCTGTGGGGGTAAACAGCGGGGTACAGTTGATATGAAAAGTCTTATTCATTTAGTTAATAAACTTGAAACTTGGTCAAGAATACTAAACTTGACTAAGCAAGTAATAAAGTTTATCAAAACTACCCCTCAAAGGGGGTTTAGGGGTGTTAAAGTTTGTGTGGAAGAATTTTAACGCGTGTTCCGATTAACTCGAAACTCAGTTTTAATAAGTTTTTGACAGAAAATAATTAATAATAAGTGTATGGAGTTTTCGGAAATTGACCCCTGACGGGGATAAAGTGTTAATTCGATTTATAAGGGGATTATGAATGAAAAAAAAAATTATAAATTTTGAACTTGAAATTTGGCACGAATGCTTATCTAAGTAAATTATAAAGTTCGTAATTTTTTGGAATTCTATACTACCCTAAAGGGAGATTGGGGGTGTCAAATTTTGTATGGAAGAATTTTAACGCGCGGTCCAATTAACTCGAAACTCAGTATGTAAAATCAAAATAAATAATAAAGTGTACCAGGGTTATTCTAAAATCTACCCCTAACGGGGTGAAGAGTAGTAGTCAATTTCACAGGGGAGTATTACGTGGCTTGATTAGCTGGAAAATTGGTATAAATAATCTTTTAATCAAGTTATAGAAACATCCCAGACGATTTTTCAAAATGTGGCCCCTTATGAGTATAAAAAGAGGGGATACAGTTTCTATGAAAAATCTTTTCGTTTGGTTAATAAACTTGAAACTTGGCTATATTTGGCTCAGTAAATAATAAAGATTGTCATTTTTAGTTTAAACAAACCTCTCACAGAGGATTTAGGTGGTGGCAAAGTTGATAAGTTAGAAAAATATGTAATCCGCTGTCTGTTCCCTGTTTTAGGGTTTTTCAAAAATCGACCATTACCACGGTGGAAAAGGGTAATAAAGTTTAAGGGGTGGATTTTACTGCTTGCTTCCATTAACTTGATAATGGGTATCGGTCTTTGAGTGAAGTTATGAACACATCCTAAACGATTTTTCATAATTCCACCCTTATGGGGGTGAAATGCGGGGTATACAGTTTATTTGAAAAATCTGATCACTTTGATCTATAAACTTAATAATTGGGCCGAAACCTTATTTATCTAAATAAATGATAAAGATCAAAAATATACATTTTCGAAATTTTTAGACGAAAGTACGAATTTTACGCGGACGAAGTCGCGGGCAGAAGCTAGTAAATTATATTATTAAATGTGCAGTTAGACGGACTTGACACAGCAACTCACCACGCGATGGGGCGCGGGAAACGGAGGCAGATTCCCCGCGCGGAAACGCGTTTTTTATTTAATTTATATGTAAAAATCACGCGCGGCGTGTGATCCGCCCGTCAACGCGATGCGTTACATAAAATGTTTAATATATTTTAGATAAAACTACAACTTTCAGGTGAAATGGAAATTTAATAATCAAGCGTTGACCTATCAAAACTTAACAGAAGTGGGCATTACTTTAAAATGGGGAAACTACAAGTGTAACGTGACAAACGTACATGGCTCAGTACAGAGGAGTTTCGATGTTCAGTCTTCAGGCAAGTTATTTGATATGGCTTTTTCCAATACTTACCTACCCTTCTGCTATTCAAAATACCCACTTGACAAACCGAGACTGAGTTTCAAATATTATGTTATACTATGATACTAATACTTCATCAAATAAATCGTTACTATTTGTTACAGCATGTTTTATAAATAGAAAATTTGAAAATATCCCAAATATGCCACTCTTGCTTACCGATGAACTTACTTATCCTGGTTGGGCTACCACGAAACACGCTTTAATAGTTGAACAAGGAGATAATTTCATATTATATTGTCCTTACCAAACCAAGGAGACACTGAATACTTTTCAAAAAATTCCGAAGCAAAGTGAATTAAAGGCATTTTGTCATAAACAAGACGAGTTCTTAGTGGGCGATCAAAAGTACAGACTTTCAGACCTACTCTGTACTAATAATATTCAACCGGCTGTTGTAAGAGAAAAAACCAAATGCTTAACGGAAACCTCTGAACTTATAAGGGTGGGATACAATGTGGCTGACTTTTTAGAGAATTACGAAGTCTGTTTCGACCATGCTAAAAATATGCCTCTGTACACCCGTGCATCATTGGCTGAGACAGACGGCAGTCTAAGCACCGCCCACGATTGGTACACATACCCAGGAATTGGAAATGGTAAACTTAAAACAGGATTTACATGTAAACACTCTAATTCGACTTGCTGTTATAGTAAAACTCAGCTGGTAAGTCCCGGAGACTTTAAATACGGCTCTGCAAAAAAGAACACGTTCTTTGAGTTCCTGAACACAGTGCCTTATTGGCGATCTTGTGCAAATAGCAAAAAGGTAAGGACTTATCTCGTATTAGGCGTGCGACACACTTGTGTTATTCGGAGCTAGTGGCAAAATCAAATATTATGTAGGTAGCTAAAAATTATTTCGAATCGGCTTTGTTGTTCAACAAATACTGCCGACCTGAACAAGTGTGTAGCATGCGTTACTTTTTAGGGTTCCGTACCCAAAGGGTAAAAACGGGACCCTATTACTAAGACTCCACTGTCCGTCTATCCGTCTGTCATCAGGCTGCATTTCATGAACCGTGATAGCTAGACAGTTGAAATTTTCACAGATGATGTATTTCTATTGCCGCTATAACAAAAAATAACATAAAAACAGAATAAAATAAATATTTAAGGGGGGCTCCCATACAACAAACGTGTTTTATTCGGCGTTTTTGTCTTGTGGTACGGAACCCTTCGTGTGCGAGTTCGACTCGCACTTGGCCAGTTTTTTTATTATGAAGAAGTTTTCGTTATCTTTAGCAAATATGAAACTCTATATTCTTTACACTAACTGAAGTACATAATACTCGTATAACATTATAATATGCACATTCTTATTGTCAGCAAACCACTTGGGAAGATATTAATGAAATGGTGTGGTCCCAGCTACCCATCTACACTAAAATTGTTGCCTGGTCTGGAACTCACACGTTTCAAGATAAAGACGGAGCTACTGTACCAAGATATTTATGGAAGGTATACGTTTATTTGGCAAAAATATGCCATACTAATTATTTTGCATTCGTACAATACGGCCCATGAATCATGACCGATCCGAACTTTGCGCAGAAGACAACAATTGGTGACATGAGCGAGTGTGAGTGAGAGAACATGCGCGAAAGTTCGTAGAGCCTATGTTCAGACCGACCATCCGACCGATCATTTTCATGATTGCACCTACGCCACCTACCACTGTTTGTCTCTGCATCCCCCAAACGTTGACTGGTAGAAAACGCCTATGGCATTAAGTCCGCCTCTGTACATTTGTGTGCTTAAAGTATTAAATTAAGGCACTGATTTAAAGAGGCAGTTGTAAATAGCGGTTTTGGTAAGTTAAAAATTATAAATGGCACGTTTAATAACTAGTTCAGCAGTTAAAACTAAGCAGTAAAGTAAACAAAAATGAGTAATAAAAAATAATGAAATGGATCAGTGAATATATAATTGAGCAGGAAAATAATTAAATGGGCGGTAAAAATTATTGAACGAGCGGTTACGTGTGTAAAGTAACCTAACCAAACCTAACCTCGGGGTGCCCTTCGCTTGCTCTTGCATCCTATGTCGACGGAGCCCCGCTTCGCGCTCATTCAGTTATTGGACTGCTCAATTATTTTTAGAATTGACATTGTAATGTTTTTCAACTGATCATAATAACATCTCCAATATTTAAATAACAGCTCAAAAAATTAGTTCCCTTAAATTAATACCATGATTCGTCGAACGTATTGTAAAAGTACTGTTAAACCTAAGCATTCTCTTGCTCTCCAGGTGCTGGTGTTCGACAAAGACGAGTCAGTTGCTATAATCCACGTCAACGATCCGACACCAACCGACGAGGATATAAAATGCGAAGACATCAGCTCGGCATACGAAGATTGGTTTATGTCCAGTGATAAGTTCACTTACTGTTGCTCAGTACCTAGCTTCCTTGAAGCGTTTGGTATGCGTGGAATCGACTTTAGTGGTAAATACCAAGAGTTTTTTTTTCTTTTATCCTGTATGTTAATATTCGGTGTACCTCTAGGTACTATATTTATAAACCGACTACGTTCTGCGTTATGTTGTAACTTGCGATTTAGTTTACTTACGTTTACTACTAATACTCATAACAAAAGTTTGTATTTGCGCTAATTGAAGCTTTTTCTTTCTAGCATAATCCGGGGAAACGCTTGGAAAAAGATGGTAGTAGGTACGACACAATTGCCAAATTAAAGTATTCTATCATCAAAATCTATAACATGTAATAATTATTATTGTCGATTTAACAATGAAACACCAATGCCTCTATCTTACCCCAGACCAGCTTTCAATAGATGGTTGTTGGTGGACCGGACTGTTCCGGTCAGTTTCTAGCGAAAGCGGTCGGTCGGAACACTAGTTTACAGTAACTATTCCATTACATTTTTTTTTGTTTTAAATTTTATGATTTTATAAAGTTAGGTGTTAAAACCGACTTTCGTTACCAACTCTACTCTATCAAACGCCTAACTGCATACAGTTACAACGCGTAATCGTCGCGTAGACTTGTGATGGTGTTGGAACTAGGTTGTTATCGCCGTCAGCGATGCGTTTGAGACACTGCGTTGCGTTGTAGACTAGGCACCTCCCTTATACATATTATTATCACCAAATAAATGTTTTTTTTTTTAATTCTTTTTTTTGTTTTTTATTTCTCTTTGGTTCATTAAATGATGGATTACCTACCTTATTTCTCATTATTCGTTTTTCTCATCAACTATCTATGTAATGTTGAATAAGAAATAATGTTAGGTGTTAAAAACGCCAGACAATGAAAATATTTTTTTTTTATTTATAATCTCCTGATCCTTAGGTACATACATTTTGATGTTAGTAGATAGGTATTCTGATGAGTTATAAGAATATACATAGATGTAGGGAACAGCTGATTTTTTTTCGCGATTTCAGGTTTGTTCCCATAGTAAAAATTGTTCATAATGATGAGTACAATGACCTCTTAAGAGGTTGTTAATGTTTTACCCCTTGTTTTAACCCTGTAATAGTGGTACCTGTGAGTCTTTAAACCTAAAAAGTTTCAATTGCATAGCTACTACTACTCGCTCTACTTTAGATTTTATTGATATCTAAAATACCCCGATTTCGTCACTGATTCACTGACTCACTGATGATCATCCATATTCTTAAGGTTCTTCCTGAAGTCTGAAGCTACTTTCAAAAAGATGTGAAATCCCAACAAAAACATTTTCATTTAAAATGTTGCCAAGACGAGACCACATATGGCTCGCACTGCCAAAAATATATCAGATCTCATGTAGAGCCATAAGCTTTTAGCTCTACACGCCCTAACTTCACAAACTCTACACCTTAGTCAAAATATGTGGCTTGGCCGTTTCGTTTCTTAGATCTATATAACTACGCAACGGATTTTGAGGCCGTTTTTTTTATTAAATACTGTGATTCAAGAGGAAGGTTTTTAAGTATAATACATGCATAATTGTAGTAGAAAAAAGCCGAGAAATTCAAAGATTTGTAATGTGACGTCGTAACAAACATATTTTTGTGTGCTTGCATTGCAAACGCTGGCCAAACCTTACGAGACAGATCAAATTAATGTACTACGGAATTGTATATCTTAAAAATATCAATAAAAAGTCTGCAATGGTATATGTTTATCTCCTAAGGATAACCCACAGTAACCATTTTTATCTTTTACTTAATACAAAAAAATATGGGTTATACCAAGCTATTTTAAACAAGACAGTATTATTCCTTATCCAATTAAATACATTAAATACGTTGTGTATTTCATGGAGATTAAAATTGCCCTTCACGGCACATCATTAAAATGAGTATCTTAGAAGATATCAGAGATTTAAAAAGCGGGTACAGCGGCTGGCGATGGCGGGGCGCTACGAAGTTCGCCGGGTCAGCTAGTAAACTATAAGTGACAGCCCTACGTGTTTAGGCTATTATCGATCGCTCGGGGCTCGAGTTGGCCTACTTATATGTTTTTACTATGACATAGGTTACGCGCGGAGCTTGACCGGTTAAAGACTAAAAAGCCTATCGTCCACGAAGCTGGGTTTGTGACACGTTACTTTTAAGTAGCGTCGTGGACGATGTGCCTTAGTTGTAATTAGTAATCACTTTAGTATAGTAAACATAACGTAAATTCAAACGATTTTTGAATAATATCTACCTAATCATTTGCAGCTTCACGTACTTACAATTAGGTACATAAAATATACAAAAGTAAAGCGGGAAAATGTTATATTAATAAAATGACAATAATAATTTAACTTTGAGGAAGTTTTTATCTAGACATGCGTCGAGGAAAATAAATTGATTGAATCACGAGTAGGTAGGTGAGTAAAGGTGGTATCGGTCGCGAGTGTCGCGACTTACTTATACCGAAACCAGACAGGCGCTTTACTTTATATACCTAAATTATTTCATCACCACTGTTCTCAAAATTATGAAGGAAAACGTCGTGAGGAAATCGGCATTTTCGCTGGGACACCATAACACTGTGCCCGTGGTGGGTTACGGCCCACTCCCTCTGACCGAGAGGAGGCCTGTGTCCCAGCGGGTTAGGGGTCGTTCAGCCCACTATGGAATTGGGACCGCGGACCAGTTACCCATTTTAAAAATTGATAATGGTTTACTGGGCCCACATCTGTTTTGCTTTGAATTAAGCGAAGTGTGGCTTAAAACGGTGTGGAACCTAAGATAGAAACACGCTTGTACGATACTACTACATACAGAAAGCACAGCTAATAAAAATCTCTATTCCTAGACAGCACGATTTGCTGAAAACATTGTTTGTAGATATCTCGGTTCATAGGAAGCACTGTTGACAGAGATCTCTGTTCATAGATAGCACTTCTTGCCTTAAAGTTTGTTCATAGAAACCACTGTTTCCAGATACCTTAGTAAAAAAAGCGCAACGTAAGATGCCAGAGCGAGCGAAGGGCATCCCGAGGTTAGGTTTGGTTAGGTTACTTTAAACTCTTTACACAGAAATAGGAGCCCCGCGAAGCCGGGCTCCGTCGACATAGGATGCAAGAGCGAGCGAATGGGAATACAGCTTACTTAAAAATAATGATCTAATTGGTTTCCGTGAACCAAAGGCGCTTTCTGTGAACCAAGGTGAAATAGTAGTTTCTATGAACAAAGTTTCCGGCAAGATGTGCTATTTATGAACAGAGATCTCTGTCAACAGTGCTTCCTATGAACCGAGATATCTACGATTCGCACCCTTCGCTTGATTGAAAGCAAAACAGATGTGGGCCCAGTTAACCATTATCAATTTTTAAAAGAGGTAATTGGTCCGCGGTCCCAGTTCCATAGTGGGCCGAACGACCCCTAACCCGTCCCAGCAGTAGGATCATTATAGGCTGATTAATCAAATAGATAGATGTCAGCCAAATCTGTGACTATGCACGTAAAGGGATACTGGAAGGCGATTCTCGGTTTACACTCGTTGCATGGCTCATGTCGTCATGGCTGCTCGTCTCCTATGTCGCTAACAAAATGGTGACATTATCCAGATTCATGTATTCCCAGTACAGGTACTTATCACGCGTATAAGGAATAACATTTTGTCATTTTACGTCGCGCGACGCAATCTATTGGACATACCGATGCGATTTTTTTAGCGCAACCTTTAATGTACAGACGCCAGCACATCAAGCTACCCGAAACTGTAAAATTTTCCCAATCAACTTTGAACCAAAAGCTTTAGAGATAAAGTTGAAAATCTATTAAATAAATTTGACAGATTGTAGTAGCTTAATGTACTAGTCTGTACTTACTTTTGACAATATTTAAGTAACAATAATGCTCAAAACATTATTTAAAATATCTACATTTCATAAACATTAATCAATACATAATACACTATTTATTTAGTAACTCTATGTTTATCGTATTCTGCCCGCGACTTCGTCCGCGTGAAACTCGTTCCCCCGACCCAACGCGTCGCATCGCATCCCCCACCCGCGTCTTTACGTTGTTTACGCTTAGCGTTCTTTATTTATTTATTTACTAGCTGTGCCCCGCGGGCGAATATCGGGATAAAAAAAACTTGAAAAGGTCGCGCGGCCGCCCTCGGCGCCGCGAGCCCTCCGACGACTTAAGTTTCTCAAGCGAGTAAAGATAAAGTTTATAATTAGGTATATAATGGCGCCGATTCTGTTGTTCATAAACTAAACTAAATTTAAGTTCATGCATCTTTTTCTTTCTATGACATTAAAAAAGGACAGAAGATAAATTTCTCAGTTTAGTCCTGTCAAATTAAGATACTCGAGATTAAAAATTGGCTATTAAAAGTACGTCAATTTACGTCAGGCGCTGACTAATTTAACAGGACTAAACTAATATTTATCTTCTGTCCTTTTGTTAATGAAATAGAAAGAAAAAGATGCCTGAACTTAAATTTAATTTAGTTTGTGAACAACAGAATCGGCGCCAATGACACTGAAACTGCTCGCCGCTTCGCTGCCATCTCGGTGTGATTTGAACCTAAGATGATGTGAGTGTGATGATGAGAGATGATGATGATGGATGATGGTAATGATGATGATGGCTGTTAGGGATCTTGACCGTTCTTCCGGTATTGTCCTGATAACCGTGGAATACCTCACCACTCCTCATAAGCACCTCGGGACTTGTTGCCTCATTGTCGCTATACGACAGTATGTGCTAGCGTCAGCGACCGTTTTTGGGAGCCTATTATGTATTGAGTGTGCAAGTCACCCCCTGCCATTTTATCTGTGTAATTTAACTAACCCTTAATTCAATATCTTTGTTTCCATATGCTGCAAATAGTCCTACACCAGCCGAGGATTGTCCTCGAGTGCAGTTGCATAGTGTGAACAGGGATAGGTAATCGTCTGTTGGTGCCTAATTTTATTCAAATCGTCTAACGGGCCTCTGCGAGTTGACTTCGGCACCTTGTACGCTTTTCAAAGGTCCGGGACCCCAGGGTCTTGAGTAATGTCAAGAGAGATAAAAATAATACTTCATGAAGTAAATATTCATTTAAATAGGTACAGGTATTAACACGGAATAGATAAATTTATATATTCCGTGGGTATTAAAGTGTTTTTTTTTTTGCGGATGGGAAATCATCAAATGACCCCTCCCGCTCTGGGTGGAGCGGAAGGAAATGTCAGACTCTTACTGACTAAAACCCACCCGTGTTCCTTCCTTAGCCCTTTATGTTCCGGGCCAGCGGTAACCCTTTCGGACAATCCCGCTGAGGGTATTAAGGTGTTGTATCATACCTACTCGTACTGAAATATAAATTAGTACCTACCTATTGTTGCGCGCCACAATTAATGCCTGGTACATGGCGACATTAGTTACCACTAGCGCCATCTAGTATCGAGTAGCAGAACTAGTCGAGTCACGATCGTTCTAGAAAATTCGATACTAGAACTTTGTAGAACTTTCTCGAACTATCGACACCTAGTCGGTCGGGGCCGGTATCTACTCGAACATTCTAGATGTTTCTACAATGGAAGGTTCTAGAACTATCTGCGGCACTATTTAAGGCCGGGATGCGCGACGACCGACACAGTTTGGATAAAGCGACAAGAGCGAAAACATCAAGCGATCTTCAAGTGCGAATTAAGAGTGATCAGTAGTGTGATTGTGTTCTTTTAATTAGTGTTTTGAGTTGTAATTAGTGTTGTAAAATAAATTGTTATTTTTGGTTATTAAATCGGCAGTTTATATTGTCACGAACCCGAAGCTCGTAACAATTGGTGTCAGAAGTGGGATTATGCCGGTTTTACCCAAAGACGACACGGAGGGTATCCGTACCCGGAGTCATCGCCAGCAGGAGACGGACCAGAGGAGATTCGGTGGAGCAACGCCACAGAGGTCGGAAGGCCAGCTACCGACCTCGGAGGCCGGCCCGTCCACAGCTGCTCCAGCATCATCAGCACCAGATTTGGCTGCTCTGATGATGATGCTGCAGGAGCAAGCTCGCCGACAGGAGGAACAGGCTCGTCGGTTGGAGGAACAGCTCCAGCGGGATAAGGAGGAACAGGCCCGTCGACAGGAGGAACAGGCCCGTCGACAGGAGGAACAGGCCCGTCGACAGGAGGAACAGGCTCGGCGGCTGGAAGAACAGCTCCAGCGTGATAAGGAGGAACAGGTCCGCCAACAGGAGGAGCAGGCGCGCCGCCAGGAGGAGCAGATGCTCCTTATGAAGGACCTTCACGCTACCTTCGGGAAAGACATGAAGGAGGTGAAGGATAAGGTTGCTCAATATGACAACCGCCTGTCGGAAGCTGAAACCCGAATCGACCAAGTAAATAATCGGGTTGACAACGTGATGGCTGACGTGAAGGTAACCGTGATGGCTGACGTGAAGAAAACGCTGGATTACCTCAAATTTGGGGATGGAATCGCAGCTCCCGTAGCTACAACACCTTCGCTACGTGGATTCAAAGTGCCACCGTTCGACGGTACTTCTTCCTGGTCGGCCTACAAAATCCAGTTTGAGGCTGTCATGAAGGCGAACGGGTGGAATAAAAGTCAGGCCATGACTGCCCTCACCCTAGGCCTGCGCGACCAGGCCTTAACCGTTCTGGAAGCTCTCGGTAAGGAAGTGACTTACGAGCAGCTCCTTGAGGCATTGGAGTCTCGGTATGGTGACGCTCACCTGGAACACGTGTTTCGTGCGCAGCTCAAGGATCGCGTGCAACGCAGTAACGAAAACCTGCAGCAGTGGGCCCTTGATGTAGAGAAGCTGGTTCGCAAAGCTTACCAGTCCGTACCTGCGCTTATTGATGGGAACCTGGTGCAGGTATTCATCGACGGCATCCGCGACCTTGAAGTGAGAGCTGCTGTGAGGCTCGGGCACCACGGGACGCTTAAAGACGCCTTGGCCCATGCACTGGAGGTGGAAGCTGTGCGGCAGGATTATCGTTCCCATCGCGTCAGGGAAGTTGCAGCGGCTACAGTTCGCGACCGCAATAAAGTATACAGCCCTAGGTGCTACGGCTGTGGGGAAAGGGGCCACCTTCGATCCAGTTGCCCTAAGCGAACTGCAGAAAGAGAAGACGGCCGATCTCTAGAAGGCAGTGCGGCTAACAGCACCGCCCAGCACCAGCAGCAGGGAAACGAGTAATAGCCAGGACTGCGGGGCGGGTGCTGGCTGATGTTCAAAGAGCCCCAAGGGTTTCTATTACACAAACCCATGACGGGAACAGCCTAATCATCAAGGGCGAGGTCAACGGAACGCCGTGTAAGCTGACCATAGACACTGGAGCCTCTCGCACGGTTGTTAGTTCCCAACTAATAAGACGGTCCCTTGGGGACTCCGCACACAACCGAGAACGCATTAATTTGGTAACAGCCACCGGTCAGCGCATACCCGTCCATGGAGAGAAGAATATGGAGTTGAAGCTAGGCAACAGAATCTACCTGCATTATGTCATCGTGGCCGATATAATGGACGATTGCATCCTGGGCCTTGACTTTATGAGGAAGAATTGTTGCGAGATTGACGTCAAGCAAGGCGTTTTGAAATGTGGACAAGAGGAACTTTTCGTGGAAGGGGCGTTACCTGGGAATGTGTACAGCCTTAAGAAGATTGTTCTTCCGCCGAGATCGGAAACGATTGTGCCGGTTAGTCTTCCTCGGAATCCTGGGCAAACACATCGTTGTGTTCTCGTGGAAAGAGTAGACAATGACCTTCCATGGAAAGTGGCACGAACTTTGGTCAGAGCCACCGACATCTCAGGGGTACGTGTGCTGAACCTGTGTGATCAGGAACAGATTATAGAAAAAGGCACACTAGTCGGTACTTGCGAGGAAGTGGACTGGTTGCGTCGATGCCAATATCTATCGACTGGGACCCTCAGCAAGGATGCGCAAACGAAAGTGACCACACTTTTAGAAGACTGCCGCAGCGCTCTGTCCCAAAATGAAATGGTCAAGGCGAAGAAGATGTTACTCAAGTACGCCAATGTTTTCTCGTCAAACGATGCTGACATCGGGAAGACTGGCTTAGTTCAACACAAAATAAACACAGGAGAAGAATTGCCTATCCGTCAGCGGCCAAGGAGATTGCCGGTAGCACGTGAAAAGGAAGTGGAAACCATGATTGAGGGAATGGTGAAGGATGGTGTTATTGAACCTTCAGCTAGTCCATGGTGTTCACCTGTAGTGCTGGTAAGAAAGAAGGACGGCAGCATGCGGTTTTGTGTTGACTATCGTCGTCTGAACGACGTTACAAAGAAGGACAGCTATCCTTTGCCAAGAATTGATGACACGCTGGACATGCTTACTGGGGTAAAGTGGTTTAGCACGCTGGACCTGAAAAGTGGCTACTGGCAAGTCGAAATTGACCCTAAGGACAAGGAGAAAACTGCATTCTCGACAGGAAAGGGTCTGTGGCAATTTAAAGTTATGCCGTTTGGATTGTGCAATGCTCCGGCAACTTTTGAAAGGTTGATGGAACTTGTACTTACCGGACTAATTGGCGATGCCTGTTTGGTCTACTTGGATGACATCATCATCGTAGGCCGCACGTTTGAAGAACATCTTCAAAACCTGGAACGCGTGCTCATGAAGATCCAGAGTGCCAACCTCAAGTTAAGTCCGAAGAAGTGTTCACTATTCAAACGACAAGTTAGCTTTTTGGGATATGTAGTGTCTGAAGAAGGTATCCGCACGGATCCAGAGAAAATCGCCGCTGTCAAGGATTGGCCAGTTCCAAAAGACAAGACGCAGGTCAGAGCATTTTTGGGTTTGTGCTCCTATTATCGGCGATTTGTCAAGAACTTTGCAGACATAGCCAAACCCCTGCATAAGCTAACCGAAGAGAAGCGACATTTCTGCTGGGATGAAAGTTGCGACAAGGCATTCCAGGAGCTAAAGGACCGTCTGTGCAAAACACCTATTTTGGGGTACCCTGATGCGGGCAAGGAATTTATAATTGACGCAGACGCAAGTGACATAGGACTTGGCGGTGTGTTGTCTCAACGGAATGGTGATCAAGAGGTTGTGATAGCGTACTTCAGCAAGTCGCTGTCAAAGCCGGAAAAGAACTATTGTGTCACGAGACGGGAATTGCTTGCTGTGGTAAAGTCATTGCAGCATTTTAGCAAATATCTTCTGGGGCGGAAATTCCACGTACGAACTGACCATGCTGCACTGAAATGGCTATTGCAGTTCAAAAATCCAGAAGGACAAGTTGCGAGATGGATTGAGCTACTGCAGGAATACGACTTTGAGGTCGAACATCGCAGCGGAAAATCTCATGGCAACGCAGATGCATTGTCAAGAAGACCTTGTCCTGAAGACTGCAAGCATTGTACTAGGCAAGAAAGTAAAGAAGTCGTACCTGTGAGGATGCTCAAGACAGACCTCAGCAACGAGTGGAAGGAAAGCCTACAACGTGCACAGCAGGAAGATTCGGACATCAAGCCGATTCTGGAGTGGATGAAGGCCAGAGCTCCTAAGCCCAGGTGGAGTGACGTCTCAGCGATGAGTTCGATCACAAAAAGCTATTGGGCCCAATGGGACAGCTTGGTGATTCAGGATGGAGTCCTGTGCCGTAAATGGGAAAATGCTCGGGGAGACAGCTGTCATTTGCAAATGGTTGTCCCTAAAGCTCAAGTACCGGATGTTCTACAGCTGTACCATAATGGTTGTTCAGGAGGTCATCTGGGAGTAAAACGGACTCTACTGAAGATACGAGAACGGTTTTACTGGGTCCACTGTCGGGACGATGTCGAGGACTGGTGTCGCAAATGTACAAGTTGTGCAGCTGTAAAGGGACCTCAGACACGTAGTAGAGGTGCATTGAAATTGTACAATGTTGGTGCACCATGGGAGAGGATAGCCCTTGATGTTGCGGGGCCGTTTCCGGTAAGTGAAAGTGGCAACAAGTATTTCATGGTTGTGATGGATTACTTCACCAAGTGGCCGGAAGTCTTCGCCATTCCAAATCAAGAAGCTTCGACAGTTGCAGATAAGTTAGTTCATGAAGTCTTCTGTCGTTTTGGAGTACCTTTAGAGATTCACAGTGATCAAGGAAGGAATTTTGAGTCACAAATATTCCAGGAAACTTGTCGAGTTATGGGTACTCATAAAACCAGAACAACTTCTTACCACCCACAGTCGGATGGAATGGTGGAACGGTTTAATCAGACATTGGAGAGGTACAGTCAGCGTCAGAGAAATGGAACCCCCCCAAGACTTAAAGACTATCGCCCGAGCACGCTCAGGCCCGCCGTCGCTCGTCGCTCGAGCGACGCGGCGGGCGGCGGCGCGGCGGCGCTGGCGCGTCACGTGAGCCTTGAGCAGCTCCCTCCCCCGCCGCCGCACCAATCTCTGCCCGAGCGCATCCAACGGTCCGAATCAGATATTATTTGCAAGTTTCATTCAAGTTTTTAATAATTCTTTAAGGTATTTTTTCGGCTTCCTTCTGGCCGAACCGTATACCAAGAATAACTTACAAAAAGACACTTTGCGTGCGATTAAGATACGAACCCGCATCACCAGGCGCCAGCCGATCATCGAGACCGTGTCTTATACTACTAGGCTATTGGCTCAGTTGTCAACCTTAACGAAAATTGGAATAGTATTACTCCTTATAACGAACAAGGTTATTAACGGTCTAATCTTCTAGATAATAAGGTTTAAATTTCAACTTTCGTTTTATATTTAATACCTTAGTTTTACAAAATGCAATACGCATTAACTCCTCAATTAACTAAAAGATAAGGTTGAAATTAGCATAGATTTCTTGTTTGGTTGAATATAATGTGTTGATTCCGATTGTTGCACTACCGTCATTTTACTTCAGAAACTTAACTGCTGTATGAACTGCGAGTTAAGGTTGAATTTAGAATACTTCTTCGCTTTATTTAGTAAACTGTGATTGAGGGTATAATTATTTTTTAAATGGTTTCGTTTTCGTGCCGATTCGCTTGTGTGTAATTATCTTCGTCGTAATATTATCAAATTTATTAAGTTTTTGACCAGTTGATTCTATTAACCGATGGTATGGTTTGATTAACAACTTTTTTGAAGGCTAAAATTGTTGTTATCTGGGAACAGGAACAAAGCATAAAGAAAATAGCACGAGTTATGGGCATAACGGTAAGATTTATGTTATACTTCCACATATTACCTATTTATTGTTGCAATAATGTTGCATTATTACTTACTAGTTGGATGTTTTTATGTATTTCTAATATTATTATTTTCATTGCAGAGAAAAACAGTTCGTAGATGGATACAAAGGTATCAAGCGACGGGTGATGTGAAATGTGATCGCCAAGGCCAGAGAAAATACAAATGGAGCGACAACGTAATATTGTGAAAGCTCATTTAGTGGCACCCTTCAAAACTTCAAGAAGTGATAGACTGTGACATCCTCTCCGTTATTATAAGGCAATTTACTCGGCAGATTGATTGTGTAACGTATCGGATAAAATTGCGTTGGAACATATATGAGCAAGTGTTAATAATACCCAAAATTTGTGGGATCATTATCTCGTAGTTAATCAAAAACAAACAACCATTATAATTATTATCAATCCAGATAATCTGGTTTACAAGTAGTCTTGTAATGTATTAACGATGCACCATCTGACCTCACATATTTTTCTAATGTTGTGTTAAATAAGGGTTATTAGAAAATGTGATAAAAGAGAAAGATGTATATTGCTATACTATTATAGTTTAGCATGTTGATTCTTCCTCTGTAATTCACAGACACAAAGACAAAATTTCTTTTTTTTAAAGGTTTTTTTCCGATAAGTAAATATAAAAAAAAAACTGTTTTCACAACTTTAAATAAATAAATATTATTGTCGTTATGTTTCTATAAATATATATATAAACGAACCTTTATCTAATGTTAAACGTTCTAAACCTCATCCAGGGTATCTATTTTGTGTTTAGTTAATATTCTAAGTAAATAACCCCAATTTAACACAGATAGAAAACTGTATACTCAACCTGGAAGTGGATTCCATGAAGTCCTAGAAATGTAATTAGAAAAATAAATGAATATTGTTTATCAAAATGCCTAGCTTTTATTACAAACCTCCATTTGGTTTCTTAAATAATAATTAACGAAAATCACCTAATAAAGAAACTAAAAAAAAGGGTAAATAAATAAAATAAAGGAAAAAGAAATCTTCTCATCCGCGGATTTGAACTCGTGACCACCGCATCGCCAAGCCGCAGTGTTAACCATTAGACCAACACGCCACTTACGTTACATTACGAAAAACTTAAATAGGTTTGATGTCAATACCAAGGGGGGGACCTTATTTGTGAAGCGAACTGTACCTAGCCAAAGTTGTGGAAAATCGGCAACGAGATTGGGACAAGCACATACAACCGTTTTTGTTGTCATATCGAAGCGCTGTTCACGAAAGTACATCGGTGACACCAGCTTTCGCAAACTTTGGAAGAGAATTACGGCTGCCTGCAGACCTGATCACCGGAATACCACCTGATGCCCCACGCAGTATAACCGATTATGCGAATGACTTGCGGAACAAAATGAATGACATTTATGAGCACGTCAGACAATCGGGCCAGCAAATGTCTGAAAAGATGAAAACCCGTTATGACCGCAAAATGAACAATAAAGGGTTCGACGAAGGTTCACTAGTGTGGTTGCATAATCCAGTCCGCAGCAAAGGGAAATCTCCTAAGCTTCAAGCTAAATGGGACGGACCGTACCGGATTGTGACAAAGATCAATGACGTAACCTACCGGATACAGAAAGGTGCAAGAGGTACTCCTAAGATCGTCCATGTGGACCGACTGGCGCGTTATTATGGGGCTGATAATGCTCGGGACGAGCATGTCTTAGGAGGGGGCAGTGTTGCGCGCCACAATTAATGTCTGGTACATGGCGACATTAGTTACCACTAGCGCCATCTAGTATCGAGTAGCAGAACTAGTCGAGTCACGATCGTTCTAGAAAATTCGATACTAGAACTTTGTAGAACTTTCTCGAACTATCGACACCTAGTCGGTCGGGGCCGGTATCTACTCGAACATTCTAGATGTTTCTACAATGGAAGGTTCTAGAACTATCTGCGGCACTATATAAGGCCGGGATGCGCGACGACCGACACAGTTTGGATAAAGCGACAAGAGCGAAAACATCAAGCGATCTTCAAGTGCGAATTAAGAGTGATCAGTAGTGTGATTGTGTTCTTTTAATTAGTGTTTTGAGTTGTAATTAGTGTTGTAAAATAAATTGTTATTTTTGGTTATTAAATCGGCAGTTTATATTGTCACGAACCCGAAGCTCGTAACACTATCTAAATAAATAAAGTAAATGCGCAGTAGGTATGTACCTACGTGGTATTTTTGTCGATTTCGTAATTGTTGGTAATTCCACATTTGAGCAGGAATATTATTTTTAAATTACAATAGATATTAAATACCTATAATTATAAAAACAATTCTCTGCGCATTGAGATTGTTATTTTTGTGCCTTTCCTGTTTGTATGTAGACTAATTATGTAAACTGGAGCCGGAGCACGCAGGGAAACTCAGTTTGCTTAATATTATTTTCATTATAAAAGAATTACATTATGAACTAAATCTAACGTAATGATAATTGGTCGATGTCATGTACCAAGAATGAATATTCTTTAAAACGTAATTAATTACGAAGATGCGGAAGTCAATTGCGAAATTGAGGTGGCATGGTTTAGTGACGCATTTGCTGAGTCGGCGCCTTATGTCGGCCAGGGTTGAGTCGCGCTGAAAGGGGTGTCAGCTGTAGTCAGCCTTCCTTCTATTGCATCGATGCGTAACAGACTAAGTACCTACTTTTTACGGATAATAACAAACGTATATAATAAACTGCCTCGCTGGTCCAGTGGTCGCTAGCGCTACTGCTGAGCACGAGGTCCTGGTTTTGATTGCCAAGTCGAGCAAAGTGTTATTGAGTTTTTGCATCTAGGGGTGCATGAAGAATGCCTCCTCGTGTAGCGTAGTTTACTCAACTGAACCGAGCGCGCGGCGCATTCTGGACACTCAACACCTTATTTCACTGACCAATTCTTCCCTTGCGGTTGTAGCGCTAACGCCTGCCTGGTTTGCGACCACCCCTCCCACCGGAGTCCGGCGTAAAGCAGCCTGCTGTGTTTCGTCGATGCGTGGGGAGTTCTAGTGCCCTAGGCATCTTCTGGGCACGCTCGTTCCATCATAGACCTCATCCATCGCTTTCCATCAGGCGTGATCGAGGTCAAGAGAGGGCCCATTAAAAAAAAAATGCTCACCTGCGCCGCTCGCGCCGCGCCGTCTTGCGCTCATTGATAAATAATGGATAACCACATTTAACATTTTTTTAAATATTTTTGGGACAAAATATAACATGGGGTAAAAAATATTGTAATCGATTCAGTTACTTATTCTGAACAAACTATATTCAGGTTTCGTTTAAACTAAAAATAACGTTGTATAGGTATAATAGTCACGAGCACTAATATGTCAACACTTGGCAACTTTCAATTGCGATTTTTTCATGAAATAACGAATGCAACCTTGAAATACGACACTTTACATAAACCTGTGGGTTCGAAAATACTATGTTCGTAATAACATAAAATTTCATTCAAAATTAAAAGAGAAAATCGCCTTTGAATAAAGCCAAGTGTATACATACTTTTGCTCGTGACTGTACACCTCTGCTGTGATGTGATGTTATGTTATGATATTATATGAATAAGTATGTGAAAACAGCCGCACGGGTCGATCGATCAGGTTAAGCTACGCTTACCGCGGTTGGTCCGTGGATGGGTGACCATCTTTATATACCAAGACCCTCCATGCCTCGGAAAGCACGTAAAGCCGTTTGTCCCGGCTGCCATTCGTAGATCTTTGACAGTCGTTACGGGTCGTCAGAAGCCTGAGTCTCACAACCAGTCTGATTACCCAGTAACTGGGTTGTGGAGGTCAGATAGGCAGTCGCTCCAGGTAAAATACTGGTATTCAACTGCATCCGGTTAGACTGGAAGCCGACCCCAACATAGTTGGAATAAAATGAAATGATCTATGTGAGTAAGTAACTGCCACTTTCATCTCGCGGTAGCAAGCGCGACTACTAAGCATGGGGTCCTGGGATCGATTCCTAGGTCTGGCAGTGTTATCGCATTTTCCATTAAGAATTCCTTAGCAACAGTGTGCACAGTCACAGGTGCACTCTCACTTTGCTCACACTCATTATCTGATGGGACGGCAATCCGACATGGACAACCGGAGACAGATAAGATGCAGGGGCAGCGGCTTAAGGTCGCGGCGGGGCGGGACGGCGACGCAGCGCTGAGCAGTTGTAATGTACTAGGTAGCCAGATACTATGGACGACTTCACACAGAGCCGTTGCGCTCGGCGCGATGGTAACCGTCGGTTCTGTCGCGCCGCGCCCGCTGTGTGCAGAGACCTTTAACGTGCTTCCCAAGGCACTGGGCTATCACACCGCCAACTTTCAAAATTCGGGCTGTTCATAAGGAATTCTCAATGGAAAAACCCAGTAACACTTTGCCCGCTCCGCCGCGGCGTTGACTGCGCCCTTGGTCTCGTGGTTGCAAACGCGACTGCTGACCGTGGGGAGCTGGGTTTGAAAGTAAGTAGGTAGATATTGGATAATCCTACCAAATGATCATTCGTGTTGGTTAGCTAGCTTCAAGTTCTCTGAGCACTGTGTTATTTGCACTGAAAAGTACAGCTATGTGTGCTCACGAGATCATTAAAAAAATAAATGCAT
This sequence comes from Oligia fasciuncula, assembly GCA_963082905.1. NCBI lineage: Eukaryota > Metazoa > Arthropoda > Insecta > Lepidoptera > Noctuidae > Oligia > Oligia fasciuncula. The sequence goes on from OY720403.1 coordinate 10,208,264, forward strand.
TTCACTTTTAATATTTTTCGTGACAACTCGCTCCTACTGCTATAGCAAACGTGCTCAACAGATCCCGCGTAAACTTCTTATTTTTCTCTTTTTCCTTTTTAGGTATTAAATCGTGGTAGGTATTCCAATATTTCATTATGATGCACCGATGACTCGGTGTTGTTAGGAGCTCAATTACTCAGAAAGTTACGAATCTTTTCACGTCAGGCGTTTTCTTTTAAAAATTAACTAGATGACGCTGAACTGGTGACCCATCAAGTGAGCATATAAAGTGACTCCAAGTTCCTTGAATTAGAACTTTAAGCCGCTTCACGTATCATCTTGTCGATTCATTACTGTTTCGGGGTTGAAAGCTTCTTATTCACTTTGTAATCAATTAAACAAGCCCTTGGAAAAAGCCAATATCATCATCTGACTAGAGCCCTTTCCCAACTGTGTTGAGGTCGGCTTCCAGTCTAACCGGATGCAGCTGAATACCAGTATTTTACATGGAGCGACTGCTTATCTGACCACCACAAGCCAGTTACTGGGTAATACGATACCCCTTGGTAAGACTGGTTGTTAGACTTTCGGGCTTCTGACTACCCGTAACGACTGTCAAAGATCCACGAATGACAGCCGGGACCACGTGCTTTCCGAGGCATGGAGGGGTCACGGTATTTAAAGTTGGTCATCCATCCACAGACCAACCGCGGCAAGCGTAGCTTAACCTGATCGATCGACCTGTGCGGCTGTTATTATTTAGCCACGGGCCCCTCCCTGGAAAAAGCCAATAAATCAATTATAACAATGACGTCAAACTGGAATGATAATACCTAACAAATAATAGGAAAAATCTGTGTAGGTTTATTTATGAAGTGGACCAAAATAATTATATAATACCGTGACAGTGTATAAATTGATTGTCCCTGTTACATTTTGCCACAGTGTGGATTAAACTATATAAGGGATCAGTACAGTTTTAATCCCGACTCGTATTATAACCGCATCCAAAATGTGGGGGCGGATATACCCGCAAGCGGTGTTGCTAATATTCGGGAATATTATTTTGAAAGCATCATGCAAGGGCAGTTTAACCTTTCTGATAGATGATACAAGCTCTATGTATGACGATATACGGCAAGTTAGAAATAGTGTGAACCGAATCAGTGATGTTGTGTTCAATGAGAAGTCCAGTCTGATAGGCAACATGGTTCTCGTAACGTTCAACGATCCAGGTAACATGCACTTTATTTTTATTAATTTAGGTACACAAACCCATTCAATTAATACGACAGACTTTAACCAATCAGTTCACATTTAAAGTGAAAGCTCGAGAACACATTCACAAGAAGTTGGCAGATTCGCCTCAAAATTAAGTTGTTGCAGTTTTCGTGTTTAAATCTGTCATAACTTTTTTGACGTGACAACGTCTTAAATTAGGTTGCGACTGGGAGTCACTTATGAAAAAGTGTAACGCTCGGTAACGTTACGATGAGTCACCGAACGAGAGAGAGGCCCGCCGAATGCCTTGCGTCTCTCTCCCACTCAACTATGATCGGATGATCGGTCGTTGTCACGTAAAATCTTCGCCCGTAAAACCGACTTTACAGGCAACCATTTTTTTTTTTGTGCTAACCGTCCACCCAACTTTCTTAACTTGCATACAGCCTAATCGATACTCGCAACAAAAAAAAATGAAAAAACATTGTAGAAACTGAATAAAAACTCTTCTAACAAAATTGGGTATTCTGCAAACACTTTACATTTCAATCATGTAAAGTGTTTGCAGAATACCCAATTTATAGAATTAATATCATCATTCTCAAACAAGCTTTTGCTTAGCCTACCTAAAAAATGTTTACTGGGAATTCTGTAGCAAACTATTAGAAAGTATCAAAAATAAAATCCACAATAAATAATTGTCCAATAAATCAAAATAATTTTAAACAGCGAGCGCATTCCGAACATAAATTCAAATATAGAAACATTTCGGCGCGAAATTCAATAGATGAGGTACAGAAAGCGTCACTATGTCCTAACCCCTCAAGTTTTAAAATGTTACACTGCTACAAGGCTACAACATTGAATTCCTTACGAATAATCTAAAGAATACTTCAAAAAGAGTCCATTGTGTTGACTCGGATTCGAACCATCGCATCACCGAACGTCGTCATACTCATACCGGCAGTTTGACGAACTAGCCAGCGAGCCCATATGAATTGCGATGAAATTGTTATCTACTATCGGCTGAGTCATTATATCTTTAGGTCCCTGTCTAATCGAAAGATGTTATAATTTGAGGGTATCCATTAATTTTACTTACTTACGTTGTTTTTATAAAATTAATCCATACCTTCAAGTTAGAACTTTGTATACGTTCACTTAAAACGGCAAAGAGTAAACGACTACTATATAACAATTATTTTTTTAAATGATTTCTGTTTTTATGAGAACTAAAATAGTTGTTCTGTTTGTTGTAAAATGAGATCATAGTTTTGTTAAATAATAGCAATAATAAATATTATTAAATGATTAATAAAGTATTTTATTTTTCTTGATTTTTTAATTCTTTATAAATAATTACTACTTAAAACAAAATAGAAAAATATATCAAAATAATATAATGAACAAAAAGCACATTTCGTGCCTATATAGGATTTGAACTTCCAATCTTATGCACGCTAAGCGGTCTTGAAACCTCCAGTCTATTTAGACGATGAATAAGTTGTCGTAAATGTTAACCCTATTATTGTTGCTTGTCGTCGCAAAAGTATTGTTTTATTGAAAAAAACAATAATAAAAACAGAATTAAAAAAAAATACTTACTTAAACTTATTTGTTCACTAAAACAATACATTATTTAAAATAAAATGTTTTTGCAAAATACAAAATACAACTTGGGCCTATCACGGATTTGAACGCACATGTCTTTTGGTGGGGTAACTAATTAATGGAGCTGTGTGTACTTATGGCCTGTCTGTTATTGTTTATTGTCATGATATTAGAAAAGATTGAAATGATATTAGAAAAGCATAAATCATTATTATAAACAATATATGCTTATTTTATTTATTGCTTAAAATAATTTTATTTTATTTCCAAGTATCGATTACATTACCCGAGTCAATCGAAATTTAAAAAAAATAATCGTTTGGAATAATCGCTTTAGCAATAATCTTGAGATGGTAGGTATCGTAATAATGGCGTATCAAATGATAACGCACTTGAGTACGTCGCCGTCGTTGAAGAACGTTTAATAATACGGGCCTAAGTATTTTTTTTAATTCACACTGGCTGTTTATAAACTCAGCAAAACCGCTGCAATTTTCTTAATTATTAAAAAACGTAGCTGACTACCTAACCAAAATTGGTTCTATTTTTAAAATTCATTCCCGCCCTAGAGAGGGAAGCAATTACTATGAGTCTTTCCCACCCTGGGAAGCAGCGTCTTCCACCCGCTATTCGGATCAAACAAACACTACTTTCCGAGTATGAGAAATGAAAAAGTATTTCTCCTTACATTCACAGACCTTAAATTGCAGCATTGCTATTAACTGTCATCCTCAGAGTCCACTTTTCTAGCAGTAGATATCATCTCTCTCAAATTCCATTCATCGTGTTTTTGCTCTTCCTATAACTAAAACTCATTCATACTTAAAACTAATATCCATCTTCAACACATCTTCCTCATTTACTCAAAATCTCATACCCTTATGTTGACGACCAATTTCCTTAAAGCTTCTTAGTCACCCGCGCCGTTTTTGATAATTCTCTCACATACCCTCAGATTATTCTATAATCTGAGCACATACCTATTTTTAATTCTATCCATTCTCAGTCAGCCAGTATATTCTACATTAAATAGACTCATTCGTTTAGGATTGAACGTAACTTAGGATGGGCATCCTAACTTACGTTTGCCGATTCGATTACGCGGCTTAGGTACTAACAACTAAATTGGTCGCGTCGAAAACGCAATGCATAAACGAACGAGTGGATAGAGCGATGATCTTCCCAGGGTGGCTGGTAGCAGCATGCTGAGAGTGGCCGAAAATCGAGCTGAATGACGTGCGGTTTTAGAGGCCTATGTCCAGCAGTGGACTGCTGTAGGCTGGCGCTTTCACCAATACCAATTGGTTTTCAGTTCATAAATGGTTAGGTACTTTTAAATAGCGTCGTAGATAAACAGGCTTACATCTGCAGTCGTAACAATTAGGTTAGTAGAATAAAGGATGAATAACGCACTAATTATGACGCGATAACTTAGCTGCAGCACTGAAGCAACAATGTACTTACTTTAGAGGTTTTTTTTTATTTCAGATGCTCAAGTGAGGGTGGTGACCGAAAATCGCAACACCTTTAAACAAAGATTAGACGCAGTGAATGTTTACGGTGGCGGGGACTGTTGGGAACCGTCTATGAAAGGATTACTCCTAGCACTAGATAAAAGTAACAGTGACTCATACATTTACGTTTTTACTGATGCTCCGGCTACGGACTACAAAGACGCCCATTTTGTAAAAGAAATGTGTCAAAAGAAACAAAGCCAGGTAAAGAGTTCGAAAAGGAATATTTAGTAATTTTTTCATATCCACAGATTTAATTAAAATACAGTTTGGTACAACCTCGGTATTATTACCTAACTATCTCAGCCACATTGGTCTCCTGTCACTCAAAACTTGGGGCTGATTTTTCCCACGCCAAATAATTTTATCAGAGGAATAATTTTGAATTTTTGGCAATTCTTCCATATAAAAACGGCCAGACGTCAATTTTGTTCCACGAATAAAAATTAGCTGTCATCAGCCTTTCGAGGAGTAAATTTTGTTGGGCCAAAACGTCGCCATTTTCACGGCATCGTCGGTACAGGCAATGCAGAGGTGGCTTTGGCTGCATTTTTTGGTTTATGTTTAAAAGTGCAGTTAACTTTTAGGATGTTTCGTAAAGAAATAACGAATAAATTATAATGTTATGCTTACAGATAGTATTTGTGCTCACCGGCCGCTGTAATGATTACTATGCCGCTGAAGCCTTTGATGTTTACTTCGATATAGCACAAGCGTGCTCTGGGCTTGCGTTCGACGTTAGCAAGACTGACGTCGAAAAGGTAAATCAGTTTATAATGTTAATACTGTCGACAACAGACTAAGTTTAAAAAAAAATGGGATCAATCTTCTTTGTCATTTATTTTAGGTGCTCGACACAATTAAAGAAACAATAAAAGGCAACAAGACTGTGATTACATCGACGACAGTACCAGCCGGCGTTAAAAAAGGTATTCCGGTAAGTGTTATTTTCATGAAATTATTAATGTGTTTTCTCTAACTGGTAATATACTGGGGGAGTTCTTGGACTTACTGCCCTGTCCAAAAAATCCACTCTGAATTGTTGTACTCCTGGATAAATTCTTGGAAGATATTCCTGTGCATATCTCCCAAGGTTGTATCTAGCAGCATTATTTCGTAAGACACTCTCAATCACAATCCCTTACATATTCTTGGATTGTCACAATCACAATCCTTTACACAATTCATCAGTATTCATAGCGTTACTTTACATTGCTGAGCAGACGAATTTTTGAAATATATGCAACAATGGAATCAGAATCCCCTTCAAAATGGGAGTGCCCCCGGGCTTATAAGTACATAACTAACGAAATGTGAGTGTATTAGTATGTAAGTGTAACCTCTGTCTAACCCTCATTTATAATTTTATTTTTCAGTTCACAATAGATGACCACACTGACTATGCCATCGTATCCGTGTCCGGCAGAAATGTTTATTTGGATATTAAAGGACCTTCGGCTAATCAAGAAAAAATTATGTGGAACAATAATGGAAAAGTAAGTTTTGCCTCTGCACTTGGATTGTCTTCCATAATTATTCAAAACATATTTCTATAGCACTAAAATGTTTAAGGGGGATGCGACAAGATAGCCCGCGTATCTCTTATTTCATATAATCCTATTGATTGATATTTAATGAAATATTAATAGGATTATATGAACTTAGAGGGTTGTATTATTGATTTTAATTATTATAATTCTGTAAAGTCATATTTGTTACGGTCACGAATCATATTTTAATCAACATACAACCAAACACTGACCTGCAAATTGGAACAAAACGTAAGAAAATTTCAATTTAGCGCATCACTCTTAAGTGAATTTTCAGTAAAATTCTACATACGATCGTGAGTCTGGAAAGCAGAATCAACATCAGCCAATCAAAGCATGACTTCAGCTAGCAAGCTTCCCTGTTAGGTTCTTCTTTATGTTTGAGTGCAGCTGTTAATAAAAGTTAGAAAAGTTATTTCTAGAAAATATTTGGTTTTAAACGCAACAAACTGGCGTGCCCATGTTCACTGCTCTACATAATTATATTCTATGTAGGTATGTTCGTAAATATTTTTGTCATGGATTAAATCTCATTTTTTTTTATTTGTATACAATGGCAATGGCTTCTTTTTAAATTTTATTTATTCAAAAATTCTATTTTTTGGGTTACTGATACTTTAAGGAACTAATTAATTTAAAATTTTATTACCAACTCGTTAAAAGTTATTTAAAAACATCTCAATCTCTTCAATACCTCGATTGATGGCAATAGGCTCGCCCCCTGACATAATATGTGGGTGTACACATGTGTATATATATATTTTTCATGGTGCACCTCGAAAAATTTAGTTGAATGGCGTGCAATAGGAGATGCTTATGTCCAGCAGTGGACTGCTATAGGCTGATGATGATGATGGACCTCTGCCTAACCCTTTGGGGAATACAAGCGTGATGTTATGTTATGTGTAATTATGTTATAGGTTGTAAAATTAAGTAACGCTAAGCCTGGCACATACGTGGCTACTGTGATGGGCAAGACAAAAACATCTGTCGTAATAGTCGGCAGGACTGATTTCTTCTTTACCCATGGCTTCTCCGAGCTCAAACCCAAGTCACTGGGCGATACGTCACTGCAACCGATAGCTGGTGAGTTCAATAATGTTTTCATTGAAATGTCTGTAAATAGTATACATATCTAATAGTATAATTATTATGACTGCGTCACTGAGCGGAGTTCGCGCCAGAGATATTTGAACTTTTTGCCATCGATACGCTAAAAAGAAGAATAGTATAATACAGTACATCGCGTTTCGTGTCGTTCTGTTTGATCGCTTAGTTCTTCTAAACTACTCAATGGTTTTCTATGTGGTTTTCGCTATAATTTAGATACTTAATGTATTCTGGAAGTTTTATGTATAACAAACATTAATGTTTGACTTAGATAAAATAGCTCTAATGCTGCTCTAAGCTCTATGTTTTGACATATCAGCACCCAGTAGATCGCAAGTATTAGGAAGCAAGGGCGGGGCGCTAGGCTCGCCGTCCGGTAAGGACCAGGCCCGGGACAACGGCGCGTTGTGTTCCACGCGTGCCTCAAAAAAAGATGTCAGCACTAACTGACGGGGTCCGCTAGGGCCGATGCCTGCCAGGGTCGCGCGTTGTTCTAAAGAGATACCGTGCCCGCTGGCACAGGCAACTGAAGGAACACGGGTGGGTTGTTGTCATCAAAAGTCTGACACGCCCCCTCCCGTTTCGCCCAGAGCGGGAGAAGTTATTTGATAATTTCCCACAAAAAAATAATTATTATATTATATAATAATTAAACCTTTAGTGAGTTGCAGAGAGAGAAAAGGCCACGTCGTACATGACCAGGCGACAACACCACAAAACTTCTATGAATATTATATTTTCAGATACCAACGTCCATCTGTCGATATCCGTCACTGATGATCATCACTCAGTGCAGATATTATCGGCGCAAATTTTAGACATGAATGAAAAGCCTATGAAAACCCCTGTGCCTCTGATAGAGATCTCTAAAGATTTTTACGTAACGGATCCGTTTGTGGCACCATCGCAAAGGTTCAAAATCGCCGTAAGTACCAACAGTTTTATATTATGTAATGAAACCGTGAGAATAAACCATTAACCACCAAGAATAGTACCTAAACTGTCTTCAAAATGAAAGAAAATCGCTGCTAATATCCTATACAATGCACTGTTTTATAAATGGAAAGCATCTGAACTATCATTATGGTTATATTGTATGGTTTGTTTGATCCACGTGTTTGTTTCAGGATTCCCATACTTAGTTGAATTGAAGTACGGGAAGTTGAAATCCTGAAATATAAATTTAACATTTTTGGAAGCTATTGTATCCTAATTTTGAATGTTCTTTAATGTCTTTAGAGAGGTTTTTTTTTTTTTCATGGTCTGGCAGTTTGAGTAATTTATGCGGCCTACCCAAATGTCCTTTCTTTGGTATTGTTCGTCGAATCGTTGAGCTCCTTAAGTCTTGAGTTGAGCTGCACGATTTTTGACAAATGCGTGCACTGACTGGACAGGTCCTCTCAATCTGTGTGGTTCTTTCCTCAAAAGACCACCTCAGACATCGATCTACATGGTCTTCATATAACCTGACCAAGATTATGTCTGTACTTTAAAAGAGACTGTGACCTCTGAGTTTGTTTCGGCCTTTCTTCTCAGAGTAGTCAGATAGGAAACGCCGACTTCATCTAGTTTTAAAAAAAAACATGATTGACGTGTAAAAGTGTTTGTACAAACCTGATTACAAAAAAAAAAAAATAGGTATTTCCGTATTTTTAAGAACGGTCGCATTCTAATCTGTCTCAAGCTGTCAAAAATGTTGTAGGGTATTTGACACTAATGGTCGCTAAGATGACATTGCGACTAAATTTTGAACGTTTTTAATTACGGCAATTGGCTTTGTGTTTTATAACGAGAGTCACTTGTTAATCCAGTCGTTTTGATAATTTTTAAACCTTCTGTTTACGGAGATATTGAAGTTTAAAACAAGTTTTTAATGTTACAAAGAATCGGGTCGTCGCAACTCGTTGCATGCAATAAGCATTTTTTCATATCAAAAATAAATTTCGTTTCCCAACAATTTATTTTTGTAAAATGTTACTTACCCCGTTTTTGCCAGAATGTGAAGGGTTAGGTGCCTAAGTACTTTTATACCCTGTGGGTATTTAACCAAAAAGTTGATTTTATTTAAAAAAAATCTGGAACTTTTTGCAACTTAGTAAAAAGACACAAAATAAAAAACAGTTATACATTTTGTCATTTAGTAGGTTTACCATCATAATAGAAAGAAGCTATCAATGTCAAGAAATCTATAATTCAGTACAACTAAGATCCTATTTGTTTGTTTTAGGTGAATGGGATAGTAAAAGCTACGGGCAAAACTATAAAAAGGATTGTTAAAATCCCCATCACACCTGCAGAACCGCCGAAAAGTAAGTAGTTATGATTAGTTTATATACAAAAAATACAAGACGAAGACGAAAATCAAAGATACTGTTTTCGTTTTCATCACAATCAGCCGACCTATTCTGTAAAAATCTCACTTTGACAACATAGGTGAAGTGAGCTGTTAATAGCTTAAATCTCTAGCATCGGGTGGAACAACAGCTCACTTTAAGCTCACTTCACCTAAGTCCACGGTGAGATCTTTCAGAATAGACCGGCTGCCCTTGACTCTATTTTTGTGGCCCTTTAAATATTTTGCTTCTTGGTTTTTGGTGATGAATATAAGTTTTATTTTTTTCCTACCTGAAGTTACTTCCTACTTGAAGTTAGAAAGTGTTAATCTCCTGATACTCCGAATAAAAAAACGAATATATCTGGTATCTGAAATATGTATAAAAACTCTAACCTAGCTCTGGAGTCAGGCTTTCTAATTTTTCTGTAACCAATAATTTATTTATTGATTAACTTGTAGTTTTGCCGACTAGTACAAAGCCGACCGTCGAAATAGCAGAAGGCAAGGCGATAGAAATAGAATACAATAGCACGGTGAAGTTAACTTGCAAAGTGGTAGCGTTCCCAGAGCCTAAAATCCAGTGGATTGACAATAATGGGGGTCTTGTGCCCTCTAAGGTAACATCAATATTATATTTGATTTTATTATTTGATTGGTATTACTTATTATGAAATATTATGTAACGTACAGACGCCAGCAGGTCAACCTACCCGAAACTGTCAGATTTTCCCAATCAACCTTGAACCTTATGTTTCAGCAATAAAGTCGAAAATCTATTAAAGAAATCTGACAGAATGTAGTAACTTGATGTGCTGGCATCTGTACATTGCTTAATGAATTAGTTAAATACAACGTGGAGACGACAAAACGACAATAATTTAAACTTCGTTTATCTAATGACGTTCCCAGTCTGCATACAAAAATTCAACCAAATATTTCCAATATTTTATCACTGTAAAATATCTTGTCAACGATTGGGAAGACCCATAGTACATAGGCAGCTATACTTGTCCAGACTGGACCACTCCACGAAGGTTGAGGAGATCGTGGAGTACATGCGTGTGAAGACCAACCGGACTTTGAGGGTAGAGACGTTGGAGTCGCGTCACAACACGAACTTCAAGTTGTTCGTGGTGCGTGTGCCGACACATCATCTCGAGAAGGAAGAGTTTCGACCGCCGGTTTCGTGGCCGGCTTCATGACACCAGTCAGCGAAACACGACGCAGACACTTTGTGTGCGTTAGTTTTTACTTGTTAGTTTTTAGTGTAATTATAATGTAGGTATCTATGTATTTATAGTATTTTTAAGTCAAATTAATATTCTATTGTATGTGTTTATATGGGCCTTGATGCCTGAAATAAATGGATAAATAATAACAGTCGGCCCGTCACTAAATAATTAGATGGTTTGAAAAAATCACTTATTTGATTTCGATATTATGATTTATCTGATAGTTTCAAAATAGTCATTCGTACCAGTAATGCTAGTGTTTTTATTTATTGTCGTATTATCGTATCCACATTGTAATATCAAAATATTATCAAGATACTCTTTTTCTCATCTTGGGCGGAAACTATCATGATGTCTTTAGTATCAAGACTGTTACAATTTAAATCGTATACCTACCATTAACTTGCAGATGTCACTCCAAGAATATCCATACAAATACATAAGTTACATGGACATATCATACGCATCGAAAAAAGACAGATACAAGTGTTATGCCGTGAACGATCTAGGCAGGCATGAGACAACTATAAATGTTTTTGTAAAAGAACCTTTCACTGTTAAATCTACGCCTTCAGGTAAGCCAATTTAAATGTGCTGGCGACTGTACATAACCTACCTACATGGAAGTTCTAAAATTCCAGTAGCTACAATCTTGTAGTGTTTTCCATAAAAACGAAACGAAACGTAATTCCATAAGTACGTTTTTTCACCAATATGCTTGGGTCATAAAAACAAAAACTAATCGTTTTGCTTATTTATGGTAGTTTTTTTTCCAAACTGGACATGTAATTAGATTCATAAGCTAATTTTACCTGTGATAGCTACTTCCATATGACTATGGAAAGCTACGAGGTCTTAGCTTCATTATTGGTTCATTATTAAAGATATAAGAAATAATGACCATAAATATTTGATGAGGGTTTTTATACTGATATTTGCTCTTATTGTTGATAGGAATAACAAAATTGACCTACGGTAGAGAAGGCACCGTTACTTGTGACGTCACATCACGACTTCCGATGGATATCCATTGGTACTACGCCAACGAGATGACAGGACAAACGAGACAGATAGAAACATCTGACAAATACGTGGTATCTGCAAGTCGCACTCAACTAAAAATAAAGAAGATGGATTTGGATTTAGTTGGCAGATATACTTGCAAAGTTTCCTTGAAAAACAAGAAGGATGTGCAAAAATCCTTCACTACACGAGTTAAAATTGATGGACTAAGTAAGTACAAATTAATATTTTCGTTCATTTCAGCCCACAAGATTAAACAATTACATCTATCAGTAGCATAATCATCCCATAGTATTCCCACTGCTGGGACACAGGCCTCCTCTCTTCCAGAGAGAGTGCTGTAATCTACCTCGCGGGCCCAGTGAGGGTTGGGCAGATGACACGTCTTCGAAGTGGTGGTTCTAGGACATGCCGGTTTCCTCACGATGTTTTCCTTCACCTTTTTGAGAGTACCTAGTGGTGATGAAAATATTTAGGTACACCACAGATATAGACAGACCTAAATTACGCAAGTATCACGATCTGTATGAAAACCAAGCGTGCCATTTTTTGACTACCTACTATGACGTCACAAGCACTATTTAGTTATGGGAAAATCAAATCGATTCAAAGACGGTGCCCCCTGGGCCTAGCGCCAGCTCTCACGCTCACCCAGCCAGCAGTACACAGGACTGAGCGCAAAAGTGGCAGCTTACGATTTTTGTACATAAGCTGGTGCGATTTTTGGCATGTGAAGTAATTGCTCTTGCGTCTAGGTGTATCTATATCTCTGATTTACACAAAGTAAAGCATCTGCCTGGGTTCAAACCTACGCCCTACAACTCATAAGTCGTTACCAGAGGGCCACCACTGCTCTTCTTTTAATAATATCTTCTCACTTCTGATTCAGTATTTATACTATTAGCTCCATCGTCCAACAAAAAAAAATAAAATGTGTTTTTATTTTAGTTGTTCCTAAGGTACAGGGAGAAACTGAAAAAAAAGTCATCAAGGGCAAAACTGCTGTCATTGAATGCAAGTAAGTAGCAAACACAAACGTCGGTTGTACTTTGTAGGATATACGGTGGCAGGGACACCGACGTGCAGCGTATTACCATGGATTTAGTACATGATTCCGAAGCCCCCTGAGTTGAAACTATTCGTCGGTCATTAACCTTTTCACCGCCACAGCCATGTATAGATGACAAACAAAAATGTGCCCAGCACGCCACGGTTGGACTACATGACAGACTTTGACGCCGAGCGAGGGCACGTTTTTGATTTTTTGACATGTGGCGGTCAAAAGATTAAACAATAAATTGGCTGTTCCATACATTTAGACCGCGTAGGTATTTCACTTTTCTATGAAACAGCACGTTTTTTTTTATAACCGACGAACAATGTCTACGCTAGAGGGTCTAGAATCATTTGATGATTTCATGGTTAGAGTTTACGCGTCGTTGTCCCTATTATAAACTCTGAAATGCTCATATCTAATTAGGTCGTCTTTTCAGAACATGGCTACAAATCATAGTTTTTATTTCATTCTTTCAGAGTTGTTAGCGGCCTACCAGCACCAAAAATAACATGGCAATTTGGGGGTAAATCAGGTTCAACGTTTACTCATTTAGCTGGTTCTGAAACTGTGATGCGCTTAACTAACGTGGAGGGCAAACACGAGGGAAAGTATAAGTGTGTGGCGGAGAACGCAGCAGGCAAAGATGAGCACGTCACGACATTATTTGTTCAAGGTAAATTCTATGTCGATTTCCATAACCACAAGGTATAAGGCTACTATACAAGACTACAAAGAACTTATGAACTTCTTGATATTTACTTACAGATCTTCCAAAAATTACAACGAAAAGCTCTATGGTATATCAAGCTACTGAGGGGGACGCCCTTCTGAGGATTCCTTGCGTAGCAGTTGGAATCCCAAAACCTGTCATCGTTTGGAAGCTAAGCGGTCGTTACATTACTCCAAGTAAGATGCTAAAACTGTGTTTTTCCCATCCCATAATATTTCCAGTCTAAATAATTAACCACCTGCAGTACTCGGGCGTTACAGTTACATAATTAGCCTATAAAAATCCTACTACTGGGACACAGGCATTCTCTCTGTGAGAGGGAGTGGGCCGTAATGCACCACGCGAGCCCAGTACGGGGTGGTAGACGTCACATGTCTTCAAATTTTTGGTTCTGGGACAAGCCGGTTCCTCACGATGTTTTCCTTCACCGTTTTGAGATCAGTGGTAATAAAATAATTAACACAAAGTAAAGCGCCAGTCTGCGTCGGAACCTACGACCTACAACTCGTAAGTCGCGGCTACTACCATTGGGGCACCACTGCTCTCTGGCGGCACAGTGACCGGCAAGAATTTTGAGTGCTCGATGAAAAAGTGGGGACAATTTTATCATAGGTTTACAATGCGCAAACCGATTCCCACTCTCAAATCGAGCGCTGAAGATTTGTATCTGTCACTGTACTACTTATGACACATCGCGGTTTAGAGAGGAACTGTGACATAAATATGAGTGACAGGAACGACGGCGATATCCAACAAAGCCGATTTTTTTTTTACTCGACTTACCGTGTTCATCCCGTGGCTAAATAATAACAGCCGCACAGGTCGATCGATCAGGTTAAGCTATATATACGCTTGCCGTGGTTGGACTGTGAATGGGTGACCGACCATCTTTGCATACCGAGACCCCTCCGTGCCTCGGAAAGCACGTTAAGCCGTTGGTCCCGGCTGTCATTTGTGGATCTTTGACAGTCGTTACGGGTAGTCAGAAGCCCGAAAGTCTGACAACCAGTCTTACCAAGGGGTATCGTATTACCCAAATACCCAGTAACTGGGTTGTGGAGATGATGATGACCCGTCGTTCTAGTAGTTCTTCGTTGTAGGTGATTTCAGTGGCGACGACGCTCTCTTACGTTTCAGGTGCGAAGTATGCCATAGAGGACGGAACGCTCGTAATAAAAAATCCGAAGGTGAGCGACACTAACTCGTACACGTGCGAGGCGAAGAACGAAGCCGGCGCAGTCAGTGCGACGTTCAAAACGTACATTCGTCGTAAGTACTTTTGGTTATCGTGAGCATATTATTATGAGCCTGATATGTCCCTCATGTGTATAGATTATGCAAAAGTAGTGACCTAGACAGAAGTTGTTTTAAATTATAAAAATGGCATTTCATCCAGTTGCAACTTTGAAAATTGTACCGTAGACAAAATGCGTGCAAACCATGGATATACCGCAGTTGGACTGAAAACTGCGGCTGTGCATCACAACAACACAGTATATGTATCCGCCGTTTGAAATTTCACACTTTAAAAATTTGCAATAACTCGGAAGATTGCCCGATTTCCCGATACGAATTTCATGGTTTTTCAAACACACGCATTTAAAACTAACTAGCCAATGACATCGGCGGCCCTCAAAGCAGAAGTATTGAGAAAACTACAGGTCCAAGTGAACTTTTTACACAAAAACGTATCAACGTTTCCATAAAAAAAATATGGCTTCAGCAAATCAGGTCATTACTTTTCGTCGTAATGTAACACAAACTTGCAATTAATGACATTTGGTGTGTAATTATTTACAGAGGCCCCAAAAGTATCAGGAGTTACTGCTAAGAAAGTGAGATTAGGAAAGCCGGCTAGTATCGAGTGCACGTAAGTGTTTCAATACCGTCAATACTGAAAGATACTAAACAACGCCTGGATTACCACTACCTATAATCGACTACTACAGAATCTGCTTGCGAAAAACAGTTTTTATTGATTTATTTATTTAAGTAATACTTTAAGCACACAAATGCACAGATACGGAATTAATGCCATCTAATAGGTGTTTCCAGAACACGTGCTTAAAGCTGTTGAGTTAGCAATCTTCTACACGTAATATTATATGTTTTCTTTTATGGATAGAAGGTAGAAACTGGAACTTAGAACAGCAGGGTAATTGCGTAACACACTATCAGTAGCAATGGGTTTCATTTTGACAGTTCAACAACATTCATTGCGTTATTTACGTTGTTGAGCAGACACATTTTTCGAGCATATGGAGCAATGGATTAGCAATATGCTTCAAAATTATTCAAATTGAGAGTTGTAGGGTGCGGTAGGCAATCACTGTGATGTACGTAACTGTACTACTGTTTTGTTTTGAACTACAGAGTTTAAAATAAAAGCGGGTAATTAAGGACTGCGGAAATTGACCTTTAAGAGGGTAATAAGGTGGCAATCGGTTTCGGTAAAGAAACTTTAAGCTTGTCGCAATTACCCATCTACGTAATTATAAGGATCGTTACCATTAATTATGCAACAATACCTCTAAGAGTCTTGAATCTTTCACGGGAGAATACGAAATCATAATACATTCTCCGATCGTTTTAATCTTTCAGGGTCGAAGGTGAACCAAAGCCAACAATAACATGGCAATTTATGGAGAACTCCGGCTCAAAGTTTTTACCAATTCCCGGATCCGACAAAGTGCTAAATTTTCCAAGGGTGGAGAACAAACACACGGGGCACTACAAGTGTGTAGCAAAGAATGAAATCGGAAGTAATGAACACATCACAACACTTGTTGTTGAATGTAAGTATCGTTTATTAGTCTTACCTATTTATACAGAAATCGTTTGGGAATACGTCTGACTCTGTACCTCTGTAGATATACAGGGTTATTTGTAAAACACCAGCAACCTCTTAAGAGGTCATTGTACTCATTATTATGAACAACTTTTACTATGGGACCAAACCTGAAATCGCGAAAAAAAATCAGCTGTTCCCTACAAAGTTATACGAACATAAATGTAGGGAACAGCTGATTTTTTTTTCGCGATTTCAGGTTTGGTCCCATAGTAAAAGTTGTTCATAATGATGAGTACAATGACCTCTTAAGAGGTTGCTGGTGTTTTACAAATAACCCTGTATATCAATATCTGGTCGTACACGCGCACCGAGTACTACTCAAGTACAGTAGGCACGTCACTGGTAAAAAAACCAGTATAAGCTGACCTCTTATTCTATTGAAACTCCTTACCGCGGTGGGCCAGCTCAAGTTACTGACGTGCAGCCTGCTGTACATGGTACCTAACTGACATTTTTTGACAAGACTTTTCTGTACAGGAAAAGACTATTTGCTTCTTTTGTTTCAATGGTTCGTACTTTGTTATTTGTACCCATCATAGGCGTTTCCTTTTTTGTGAATGGCGTCTCGCAGGTCAAGCTAGGAGGCAGTCGGCTGTTTACCTGCACCTCAATTGCGTAACACACTAACAATCGGAATCTGAATCATTTTGAAGCAAATTGCTAATCCAATGCTTCATAAGTTCGAAAAATTTGTCTGCTCAACACGTAAATAACGCAATGAATGTTGTTGAACTGTCAAAATGAAACCGATTCCGATTGATAATGTGTTACGCTGTCTATCTGTCTATCCTGTGGATGCCCTAATAAATTAATGCCTCCTGGCAGGGCAGAAAGCTTGTACACTGATCGACTACACGCTAAGGGCACCCCTGTGTGATTTTTTACGGACCTCGGCTTAGGGCGTCGCTGGGGCAGCAAGGGACAGGCTGGATCGAATCGTCTACCACGTTTTTACTGAGATCCACCTTGATCACCTATTCTTATAACATGTTCCAATCATCTTCAAAATGTTTGTCGCTACCTACATCTTTGACTTACAAGGGTTACATTTTTTTCTTCTTGTAGTACGTACAGTACTGAACTAATCTTACTTTTACAGTTGCACCAGAAATCATTAAAAATTCTACAACAGTAGAAGGAATTAAAGGAGATCTAGCGTTAAGGATCCCTTGTGCTGTCGTTGGTATTCCAAAACCAGTTATAACATGGAAATTAAAAGGCGCCACTATTACAGCCGGTACGTAATTTATGACTACACAACAAATTTAATTACTTAAATATTATCTATCTATTTATACTAATAATAAAGCTGAAGAGTTTGTTTTTTTGTTTAAACGCGTTAATCTCTGGAACTACCAATCGGATTTGAAAATTTTGTTTAGCATTTGATAGCCCAATTGATCATCAATAACATCACGCCAGGTCCTTTAGCAGCCGAGGAAAAGGAAAAAAAGTTACAAGGAACGCTAAGCGAAAAGGCGATGCAATGCGATGGGGTAGGTCTGGGAACAAGAAATTTCACGCGGACGAAGTTGCGGGCAGAAACTAGTACCTATCCATACTTAATAATTATTAAAAATGCGAAAGTGTGTATGTCTGTCTGTCTGTCTGTTACCTCTTCACGCTTAAACCGCTGAACTGATTTAGATGAAATTTGGTATAGAGATAGTTTTAGTCCCGGGAAAGGACATAGAATAGTTTTTATCCCGATATTCCCACGAGATCGAAACTTACGCGGGTGAAACTGCGGAGCGCTACTAGTTCAATATAAATATTAATGGTTGGAAAGGGGAGAGGAAGGCATTAAAAAAGATGGATAGTGAGAAATGTGAATTATGAAAAAAAGGGAGTAAATGATAGCGTGACGGTTGAAGGAAGAAACGAGTTGCGCCGACCCCAAGTAACATGGGACACGGGCAGGAATATAATGATGATCAGAATATTTTATACAATTTATGTTAGACCACAATTAAAGGTTATTCAGGATCTAACTATGTGCCTACCTATGGTGGACACTTGAAAGTAGCTTGATCACACCGATGTCGATAGCTTTGACAGCGTTCTATAATTCTTGAAAAAAAATCGTATAATTATCGTCATAAAATGGTGCAAACTAAGTTATTGCCTTCAAGTAGACAAGAATTATCGGCGCTCCAGTAAAAAAAACATAATCTATCGAAACAAATAAGAAAATTAAAGTACAGACACCACCAGACAGATTGTAGTAGCTCGATGTGCTTGGCGTCTGTACAAATTTTAGTTTCAATCCATCATCACAGATCCAACATGAAGTAAGTTGGCAACGCATTGAACTAGGGATATTTACCTAATATTGACCGTTCCTGCGAAAAAAAAGGCGCGTGATGGCGTTACGATCGCTTGCTTACGCGCACGTACTTATGTGCATTCCTTTCTCTAAATTTTCTTTGTAATATGTTGGATTAGATGTTTTTTGGCGCACTTATTCAATTTCATCCTATATATCAGCGAACCCTGCTTTATACTAAAAATAACTGTTGTCTGGTCATTAATACGTCGCTAATTTCAGATTCAAAGTACACAATTGAGGATGGAGCTCTAGTCATTATGAAACCGACAGAGAAAGACTCTTCGCTGTATTCGTGCGAAGCTAAGAACTACATTAGTACAGCCAGCACTACGATCCAAGCAACAGTTAAAAGTAAGTTATATTATTGTAACATCATGACATCACGCCTGTAATACCGTAGATAGATACCGTAGGTTGATAGTAACACCAACATTTCGCCAGCTATGCTTAAGCCCCTTGTAATGGGGGCCTTATTGCCCTCAGTCGGGCACAAATCTGGACTCAGCACCCTTATTGCGTAACACACTATAAATCACAATCTGAATAATTTTGAAGCATATTGCTAATCCATTGCTCCATATTTTCGAAAAAATTGTCTGCTCAACAATGTAAATAACGCAATGAATGTTGTTGAATTGTCAAAAAGATGGCCATTCCTACTGTTAGTGTGTTACGCAATTACTCCGCGGGTTGCTACTGAGAAATTCCTGATGGAAAAACCGAGTAATATTTGCTCGACCTGGGAATCGACACCAGGACCTCATGCTCGGCACTAACGAGGCAGTTATGTTATAATCAAATAGCCGATGCAAGGAAATGGTGGAATGGTTTGTAAATGGGTGGTAGTTTGACGAGGAAATCCCATTATAATCCACAGCACGGTTATATTTTCCATTTCCTCAACCGCAACGTTTAATGAGAGCAATGAATCGACAATTAACAATCAGGCCTACCTACCTAGTGTTTTCAGCAATTAATATTTTATCAGAACTGCCTGTTTACTTGAAATGTTTTTAAAATGTGTGTATTATTCTTCTGCAGAGCTCCCCACGAACTTCGGCACAGAACATTTCGTGTACTTATTAGAGGGTGAAACGAAAAAACTAAAATGTGAACCTTATAGTTCTGCATCCCAATCAATTAAATGGTTTATAGTAAGTATATTCTCATTGCTACAAAAAATATTACTGTAATTGTCGCGTACCTTGTAATTGTCACCTAGGTATGGCATAGTGGTCATTGACCCACAGACATTTTCTAGCATTTTTTTTTTCAAAAAATGATAATAAGTCCGTTAGCGTCCTAAATCCTTAACTATCGTGATCTTCAACATGTTCCAAAAACAATACATAGTTTATTGATGGGGTTCATGCCATTGACATACATATATATTACTAGCGTAAGGACCGGGCTACGGCGCGACTAAATGGCACCAACGCGCTGGCCCTAAAATGACGGTTTTAGGGCCAACGCGACTCAGTTGACAGTGGTGCGCGCGAACTTCGAATTTCGAACGAAGAACTTCTATGTAAAATGTTCAGACGGGCGTATCCTTACTTTTGAAATCATTGGTTCCTGTGGAAGGGGAGGGCAATGAATATTGCCATGCTAAACCGGGACGACTATAGGGAAAGTGATTTTGGTATTAATTTAACAATTTACAAAAGTAGGTACCTGTCAACAGTATTGGTCCTTGGCAGCTCTGGACAGAGAGAGGTGAAAAGAGAGAAGGGAGGCTTTTGCCCAGCACTGGGACTTTAAAGGTAAAAAAAAACACCAAAGGCCAAAAAACAGTACCTAAAATCCAGTTTACTTCATTGTTCTTGTTGGATCTAATTTCTCTGTATAAAATTGCAGTTAGTGCTTTTTGTCTGAAAGTCGGGTAAATAGATGAGTCAATGATAATTAGTTTAGTACCTAAATATTTTTATTTAATATAATAACAAGAATTAATTTAAAGTGTCTTACTAATCTGCGAGTTGGCTTCGGCCCCTCGTACGCCTTCCAAAGGTCCAGGAGCCCAGGCTACTGAGATATATAAGTAAACGAAATTAAAAAATAAGGTTTTTTTTTAATATGCAATATTAATAATTTTTTAGACAAAAGTACAAAGCACCACCTCATCGCCGCTGGAACTCGAATCATCAGAGACTACCACCGCGTCGAGCAAGGATTATTCCTCGACACCACGGCCAACAATTGTAAGTCAGCAGGGAGATGAGGGCTACCGAACATAATCAGCCTATAATTTTCCCACTGCTGGTACACAGGCCTCCTCTCGATGAGAGGGAGTGGGCCGTAATCCACCACGCGGGCCCAGTGCGAGTTGGCAAATGTCACGTGTCTTCGAATTTTTGGTTCTAGGACATGCTGGTTTCCTCACGATGTTTTCCTTCACCGTTTTGAGAGCAGTGGTGATGAAATAATTTACACAAAGTAAAGCGCCTGTCTGGGTTCGAACTTACGACCTAAAACACGTAAGGCCACTTGGCCACCACTGCTTTCAGTATGATCAGATGAGGGCTACCGAACGGCAAGAGGTTTAGTGGCAAACCGGCACCGAATCGGGTCCCCGATATCGGTGGTTGAGATGAACATCTATACATACTTATTATAAATTAATAAGCTAAGCATGAAGGATTCTTTATTATAACTTTGTGTTGAACATTAATGTAATAAACACATAAAACTTCCGGAATAAAGCGAAAAGTGACTTAAATTTTTAATATTATAGGTACAGGTCGCTTTTTGTGTCTGTTTGTGTGACCGCCTTGTGAGATTAACTAAAATATGGTTCTACTTCCACAGACGACGGACGCAGAAATCAAAGAACCATACATACAAATAACCAATGCTTCTTCCACCGACCACGACGGTAACTACACGTGTCGTGTGAGCGACAAGCATGGACACAACACACATACACATACATATGTGGTGGACGTCGGTAGTGCACCGGAGTTTATTTCCGACGCTAGTTTAGCGCTTAGCGACTGGCGAGGAGTGCTATCACATATTACAGAAAACTGCGACATTCGAGAATACGTGAAACCGAAGCCCGTCGTAAGTTTGCATTGCACTTGGATATTAAAACGCTATTTAAAATCGAAAAGATAAGAGTCGTTATGCACTCATAATTATATTGACTAAAATAATAATTGACTAAAAAACTACTAGAAAAACTAATAGACTAAAAGGTATTCTCAAAATGCTGAGCTATTAAAATAATGTTTAGACCACCTGAAAATACTTTGGAACCACTAAATGTTAACAACACACTACAAGCCCTGTACCTTTCAGGTTGAATGGAAGTTTAATGGAAAAGTGTTAACCGACCTAAACTCGGCAGGCCTAGGTCACTATACCTGCAACGTAAGCAACGTGCACGGATCAATACAAAAAACATTTGAAGTCAAGTCTTCAGGCAAGTATCGATTAGTTGTGTCTTCACCCTTAACAAAATGTTGTACCCCTTTTTTTTTTTTTTTTTGGGTGGGAAATCATCAAATGACCCCTCCCGTTCTGGGCAGAGCGGAAGGGAGTGTCAGACTCTTACTGACTAAAACCCACCCGTGTTCCTTCACTTGCCTGTGCCAGGGGCCACGGTATCTCTTTCGAACAACCCACGACCCCGGCGAAATGTTGTACCCCTCTGAAGGTAATCTGTCTACAATTGACATACGGTACTGCTCCGTGTGTCATTCGATACACCCGCCCGCGCACCGTTTAGAGGAGGCGCACGGTGTGCCACGCCTAATGACTCAGCTGGGACTTATAAGTAGGAGTTATACAGTAAATAAATAAAATCAAGGATATAAAGTGCCCTACCTACTATTTAGAGTTCTATCCATCTAAAAACATTATTTTGTTACAGCATGTTTGATAACTAGGAACTTGGGAACTGCTCACATGCAATATATGCCGCTTGTACTAGATGACAAAGGATTCTGGCACACATTAGAAAACACGAATTATACAATAGTGAAACAAGAAGGCAAAATCACATTGTCTTGTCCGAGCCAAAAAGAGACGTCAAATACTTTCAAAAACTTTCCTAAAAAGAACACATTAGAGGCATATTGTTATAAAGAAGACTATTTCATAGTAGAAGGCAAAAATTACAAGCTCTCAGACTTACAGTGCACTAACAGCATTCAACCCTCCGTTATCAGAAAGAAAGTGAAATGCTCAACGAAAACCTCCGAATTATTGAGAGTGGGCTACAACGTTTCTGGCTTCTTAGAAGCCTACGAAGTCTGTTTCGACACTGAAAAAAATATGCCCATATACACTCGCATCATAATGACTGAAACAAACAACAACGGTCCGAGCGCTGGCTACAACTGGTACACATACCCAGGAATAGGCAACAAAAACACTGAGAGAGGATTCACTTGTAACGACACGATGACGTCGTGTTGTTATAGTAAGTCCCAGCTGGTGAATGCTATAGACTTTAATGATGGCCCAGCTAAGAGGAGCACGTTCATCGATCCTCTGAATGCAATCCCGGTCTGGCTCCCTTGCGATACTTCAAAGGTAAGTGCTATTATAAGACTTTGAAATTATTAATAAATACCTACATGTTCACGTTTTCAATATGGATCTAACAAGGATATTAGAGCTAACCTCATGATGTTTTTCTATAGAGAAAATATCATCATAATATGTTTTTGTTCCACAAAATACTTGCAAATATCAAGGTAACTCACATTATTTTTATTTTATACCTAAGTCTAGCCAATTTCATGAATTTGCTATTGGCAGTTTTGATTTAGGCCCGCTCTTAAGCATGTCTAAAATGAATTGTATGATTTCAGCCGTCATGGGAAAAAATTAATGATATGGTGAGATCCGTGCTGCCTAGATACACTGAAATCGTTACCTGGTCTGGCACGCACACGTTGCAAGAGAAAAATGGAGCTATTATACCACGATATTTATGGAAGGTATATACCAGATTCTTATTACAAAACAACCCTACAGCCTACAATTTTATTTTAGAACAATATTCTTTATTGTCTGCCTTGTAGGTACATGGCCTTATGTCAACCATATGTATGATCAAGAGGACCGGAAACGTAGCGTTATAATTATGTCGTAATTTGCTTGCTCTCGACCCATATTGCAACCTTGCAAAATTGTTTTATACGTTTTTTTTATTTAGAAATCCAATAATACCTATGCAATGTTAGCTGACTGCCTTGTTGTTAGTCTAGTGGTCGCAAGCGCTATTGCTGAGCACGAGGTCCTGGGTTCGATTCCCAGATCGGGCAGAAGTGTTATTTTTCCATCAGGAATTTCTCAATATAGCAGCTTGGAGTCTGGATTTGTGGCAACGTCCCCTATTAACATCAAACATGAGAGTTAAACATAACTGGCGAAATGTTAGTGTACAGACGCCAGCACATCAAGCTACTACAATCTGTCAAATTTCTTTAATAGATTTTCAACTTTATCGCTAAAGCATAAGGTTCAAAGTTGTTTGGGAAAATTTGACAGTTTCGGGTAGGTTGATGTGCTGGCGTCTGTACTATAGGTACCTAAACCTTTGCCTAATTCTTCGGGGATTAAAGGCGTGATGATGATATTTATTAATTATATGGTTCCGTCATAAATTTCTCACACGTTGAGACGGGCTTTCATGATGAAACTAATTTAATTGCAGGTGGTAAGGCTCGTCGACGACGAGGCCGTGGCCATAGTCCACGTTAACGATCGTAAGCCAATCGAAAAGGACATCAAATGCAAGACACAAGACGTTTGTGAGAAATATGAAGAGTTGTTTATTAGCAGCGACAAGTATACTTACTGTTGCTCACTGCCAGACTTCTTTAAATCGTTTGATATTCACGATACCGACATTGGAGGCAAGTTATTCATTTTGATTGATTGCACATTACCTACTCATAAAAATAAACAGTTTTCCTTGTCTGTTCATGTTCAATTAAGAACACAATTTTTTTTTTCTGTACTATTTACAGTTTTGATGTTTTACAGAACTATTGTAGGTAGAATTGATTTGGTCTATCTAGAAAACATGTTTTGAAATGTTTATGCTGCAAATAATAATATCCTTTTTTAGAATCCATGGATGCGGTGCTGGATAAAATAGAAAAAAGTACCTAGACAGTTCCAGCTGTCCAAGTGCTATAATACATATAGAAGAAGTAATAAGTATATATATAATACGCCATCTGGATTACACATAAAATCAGGAAGATATCACAAAACAATAGCCAAGTAACTTCATCATGTAATACTTTGTACACCTTCAAATATTATGAATGGTATTTAAGTATGAACAATAAAAACATCAATAATTACACATGTTTGTTTCCTTTTAACAGGAATTTAAAAGAATGGTAGGTACCCTAATTATTTCATAAGAAGTAAAAAGATAGCTCTTAGCTTATGTGATCACAATGCACCTCAACAACTCAAAAACGAATTAAAAACTAACATAAATAAAAAATGTATCGTTAGCCATCATGTAAGGATGGTCATAGATATCTATGTATAAACTAGAAATAGGAAAGGGCCAAGAATTGAGCCCAGAGGCACGCCCGTTAATGGGGCCACATGTTTGGGGTCTCTAGTTTAGATCACTAGGACCCCAAAGACA
Source organism: Oligia fasciuncula (assembly GCA_963082905.1). Classification (NCBI taxonomy): domain Eukaryota; kingdom Metazoa; phylum Arthropoda; class Insecta; order Lepidoptera; family Noctuidae; genus Oligia; species Oligia fasciuncula. The sequence goes on from OY720403.1 coordinate 10,233,434, forward strand.
TCGACCCATAAACGTTTATTTTTTGCTATCTGTTTGGTAGTTATGAAAGAACAAGATCAGCATCTTGCCCACGAATTCCGTAGTAGTGGTGTAATTTACAGATCAGTGTATTGTGGTCCACGCAATCAAACGCTTTTAAGAGGGCACAGAAAAATGCCAATTACCACTTTTTACTTTTTTTTTCTTTTACGAGGGCTAAACGTTCGCACATTCTTAGATGGATGGCAACACCAAAGAAACGATACATGGTAGGTGAAAAGATAATGGCTAGGGGATCACTACCAGCAAGAAGACTAATAGAGAAGTATAGAAGAAAAAGACAATGTTGTGCTGACCCCAAATAATTTGAAACTATTTTTTTCAAAATGATAACTAGGTAGGTATTTTATTTTGTAAGGGAAAACAAACAATAACATAAATAAACAGAAATAACAGGGAGAAGCGCCAGAGTAGCCCGCGATATTCAAATTGGTTAGCGTAACCAGTATGTAGCACAGCATGCATAGCACAGCTTGCATAGCACAGCAAGCATAGCACAGCATGCATAGCTGCCGTAGGTCGTTGGAATAACCATTTACGACCTTCATGGCCCTCACATCACACTAATATTATAAAGGCTAAAGTTTGTGAGTGTGTGTTTTTATATGTTTGTTACTTCTTCACGCTCAAACGGCTGGACTTCCCACACAGCACACAATGTCTAAAGAATATCTAGTAAATATCTTTTAAATATTCATACAAACATCTAGGAGACCTCTGCTGATATTTACAAGTACTATAGTAGATATCTAGAAGGTGACTCTATGTCCGCCTCCTGAATGTCTTCTAGACATTTTAAATGCACATCTACTAAACATGTCTTCTAGATGTCTACTAGTAAACTTTAGAAGATATCTTCTAGATTATCTAGTAGTGTAAGGGATGTCGTCGCCGGAGGATTTATTACACAACGTACAGAGTATAATTGTATATATATATAGGACGAATCCACACAACCTTTTCCCAGAAGGGACGAAGGAGGGGGAAAGGTGTCCTCTAAACCAAAAAGGACACTACCAGTTGTAGACATCTACTAAACGTTCCATTATGATCTTAGATATCTTAGATCTCAGTAGACTAATATTGGACATCTACTAGATATTATGTGCTGTGTGGGTTATTTTAATAAAATGTTGTATGGAGTTAGCTGACACCCTGGATTAACATAATACGCTACTTTGTATCCCGATATTCCCACGGGATCGACATTTACGCGGGTGAAACCGCGGGGCGCAGCTAGTTCAGAATAAAGAACAACAGAATCGTACTATATTGTGATTTGTGATAACGGGCTACTATGGAACCCTACATTGTGCGTGGCCCGACACGCACTTGGCCGGTTTTTTTTTAAGAATTTATTATGCGCGTTACAAGTTCATAGGATAAATGGTACATTATACAGAATAGTGTAACAAACGAAACTTATTTGACATGCTTAGCCCTAAACTCAGTCCGAAATGAGTTATTTTACTGCAGCTAATTAAAAGTCGGACTGTAATACACATTATGTCATTCGCGTATAATTTCAGTATGGGCGTTTTCGACACGCATTCATGGCGCGTATCGAAGTACGCTTGTACTGTAACTATACTTTTTCGTGTAAAAAGTAGGTTCGATGTTGTGGCACTGGGTCTCCCTTGTTTTGCCGAAAAGATTTTGCCAAATTATCACTTCCCAAACAATTTTCCGCATAATTTCATTTGCCAAATTATTACTTAGCAAAAAATCTCTTCAAAAATAATTGTAACCCAAACCTAATGTTTGGCAAGTGAACGTTTAAACAATAACTTGTTTACCAACTAGTACTTTTACCAATTTTTATTTAGTCAAATATTTCAGTTGGAATAACTCATTTTACGCAAAATTACATTTGCCAAATATTTAGTATCGTCAGTTTTCGCAGTTTTAAGGCAGCCATTTCAAGCATAAGATCTAACTTTGAAGACGTTTTATTACAAGGGTGTTTTTTCCACTTGGGACAAATTCTAAACAGGTAATAATAATATTAAGTATTCTGGTAGTATTTTTTGAAATAATTAATCTCGTCTAACTAGTTCAGTTTCGGGTAGACTTTTTTTCCATTTTTTTTTTCTATATAATCTAGTCGTTTCTGGCACTCGCCGGCCGCTGCCGCGGCACCGCTCGCTTCGCTCGCTCGGCTCGTGCGTAGGAGGTCACAGTTTTAACCTAACCTAACCTAAGCATTTTTTTTTTAATAATTAACCTCGTCTAACTTATTCGGTTCTCGATAGCCTGCTAAAAATAATCTCTTTTTTCCATATTTTTTTTTCTATATAATCTAGTCGTTTCTGGCACTCGCCGGCCGCTGCCGCGGCACCGCTCGCTTCGCTCGCTCGGCTCGTGCGTAGGAGGTCACAGTTTTAACCTAACCTAACCTAAGCATTTTTTTAAAATAATTAACCTCGTCTAACTAATTCGGTTCTCGATAGCCTGTTAAAAATAATCTCTTTTTTTCATATTTTTTTCTATATAATTTAGTCGTATCTGGCACTCGCCGGCCGCTGCCGCGGCCCCGCTCGCTTCGCTCGCTCGCCTCGTGCGTAGGAGGTCACAGTTTTAACCTAACCTAACCTAAGCATTTTTTTTAAATAATTAACCTCGTAACTAATTCGGTTCTCGATAATGTCCATTGCAAAAAAATTAAAATAGTAAGTTACAAATATTTTGTATTAAATAAATGATTATTTTAAAATAAAATTGCATTTTTTAATTATTTAATTCCCAAAAAAAAAATTCTCAAAAAATCTTATTTATGCCTTTATATTTTTTGTTATAACAAATCGTTTGACCAAACGTTTATTGTCTAAAGATTGTTTGCCGTAATAAATCATTTGATTAAAGACCAAATGCCTAAATGACATTATCCTTAATAATATTCTGCCAAGTAAAAATTCGACCAAATGAAAATGTGCATACTAAAATTATTCCAAACATTGCATTGGTATAATAAAAGGTTGCGAAAATTTGTTTGGGTAGTGAAATTTTGGCAAAATCTTTTCGGCTAAACGGCAGGCTCCCTGTGGCATTATGTTAAAAACTGCGCGCAGCGTTACGTTTCGGTGTAAACCGATCCTAAGTTAACAGGTTTACACACTGACCTCTTTATTACAATGTATTATACAACGTATACAATGTAATACAATGTATTATAGAGCTCAGTGGGTTTTACAATAAGAGTTACCAGAAAAGAAAACATTCCCATTTGTCAATGTTAATTATGTTGCAACATAAAAAAAAAATGACAATTGTGAATTGACATTTTGAATTTTTGACTTTGACATTTGTTTATTTCGCTGCCTGTCTCTGTGGCCTGTCTTGTCTGCGTATTTTGCTCTTCAAACGTAAGAAAGGCGATTAAAACAAAATATAAATTAATATACGAAAATAAAAGATGATCTTCTAAACATGTCTCGATCAAATTTGCCGCCATTCCTACTACAAGAGCTTCCAGATATTACAGAAAGTATAAATTATCCAATACAAAATGTTCAACGCATAAAGGTTAGTCCAAATATTCCCTACAGTATCTTTGGCTTATGTTCAAAATAAATTGGCTAACTGTCTAAAATAGTCTGTACGATCTTTATTTAATAAACTTAACAGGTTGTAATAAAGAACTCTTGAAACCTCAATCAAGTGATAAATAATGTCCTATCAGATGCTATCACATAGACACTATTACAAATCATTAAACTTGGTGATTTATTGTGTTTTTAAATTAAATCGTTTAATCGTATATTTTTGTTTTCCATTGAAAACACATGACCGCCCCTAAGACGACCCACTGACCGAATATTATAATGATCTTGACAAACATTTGAAAGTGGCTCTATTATTTATTTAATGCACAATGTACACAACCTTATTTACAAGCTAGGCCCAATGACATATATATTACTAGCGATCATGGCTTGCGCCCCCTAAGACCCTGCTCCAGGGTACCACGCACCCCTTGCATCCCCGGATAAAGACGGCCCTGAGTACATGACCCTGTTAGGGCACAGAAAGATAACAAACTAATAATATTGTAGTGATCCATTATCCATCATGTTTAGGAACTTTCACAATTAAAACATTATATTAATTAAACTTATATCTAGCTTTACTTATACATAAAAAGATTATATATAATTTATATTTCAACTCTATTTTAACATGTTATCTTCCGTAAATACTATCTAAGTAGGAAATCATGCTAGTGGGTGGAAAATAGTAATCATCCACAGTTTTGAAACCTGATATGTACTATCATTTTTAAATACTTAAATGCAATCAACTATGTGATGCTGGCAGAATAGTTGACATGGGCTTAGTTTCTAAAAAGGAAAAAAATCCCCACTTAGTTATAATAATAGTAATTTATTTAGGCACATAATGGTTTTGTAGTACATTAGGGATTTACTAATTGTTGAGTGAAGCGCTGCTTTCCTAGCTAGGTCACTGACGAATCTGTATTTTGAAGCTCCTATACTGGTTGAACTGCTCTTGTTGTTTTTGAGTCCATGGTAAATAAATCTATAGGTTAGTCTGTTGAAACTATTAGAGGTAGAATTTGTTGATTTTGGAGTTAAGTAACTGCATGCAAATCTTTTTGCCACAAGGTCTCGTTGGCTCAAGAGAATAGTATGTGGAAGAATCTAGGGATCCTTTGGTTGCACATTATAAACTACCAATAAATGATATTTAATGTTAATAATATTATGTAAAATGCTAAGACTAAAAGCCAACTTCAAGATAATAGATCATGCTCATCCACAGTTCAACTTCACCCACTGCTGGGCATGGGCCTCTATTTTCCAGTCCTTGGACGCCATATGGTCACAGCCTTACTCCACCGGTCATCACTGCGCCTTGCCAGGTGTCCTGTCCAACTCTATTTGAATTCTAATATATGTTTTCTGGTATCGAAAGACCTTTTTATATCTTCGATACCCAATATTTGGAACTTGGTATATTAGTCTTATGCCATAGAGTGGTTCAACTTCATGTGTATGTATAGGCGAGACTTCAGACATTGTGGAAATATGGCTCATCTCAGACTGTAATCCAGTTTTCTAAATGCCCACCCCAGCTTGTATACTTCTCGATGTCTCTGTTGATGCTCTTCACCAAAAGTAAGAATATGGCCAAGATAGGACTATAAGACATGCTGGTCAACCATTTCTAACATTTAATTTCCCACTTTCACTTTCTTCAACAGAAGGATTGTAAATTACTGAATATGTGTGTCATAATCTTCGTCTTGACCAAATTCAACCTAAGCCCTACCTACCTTAAAAGAGTTACCTATAGTAAAGATTGAAGATTTTCTGGAGATATTTTATCAAATTTTTAAATAAAAAGCACTAGATCATTTGCAAATCTTAAGGTTGACTTAAGATTTGCAAGAAGTCGCAGGTAGGCAACATTGATGTTAATATCGCAATAGCCCCAATCTAAACTGTGCCCGCTAGGACTGTTGTGAAAAGTTTCAGTGAAATAGTGTCGCCCTGTTTCACTCCCTACTTGATCAGGACTTCAGGAGACATAGATAGATGGGTAGAATACTTTTCCTTGAGGAGCTGGGGTGGATCGAATAATCGATTTTCCCACCCGTACGCAAAATATGTACGTGCATTACCTACGTGGAGTTGCGGACACCAGCCCGTATTACTTACTAAGTACTTTTCATTATGTCACTTTTAATCATCATTTCAGCCGAAAGACGTCCACTGCTAGATATAGGCCTCCCCCAAGCACCTCCACTTCGACCGGTTTTGTGCATCTCGCATCCAACTCGCTCCTGCGGCTTCCACAAGGTCGTCGGTCCACCTTGTGGGAGGCCTTCCAACGCTACGTCTTCCGTCCGCTCTTCATTATGTACACCATATAAATTACAGATATGAAATGTATTGGGATGATAATGACAATGATTTCTTGTATAATTTCAGTACACCTGTTTTGACATATCGAAATCGTTAATAGCATTTGGTGCTACCAGTGGAGGCATTTATGTATTCAACCGAACCCCGTGTGAATTTGTACAACTTATACCCAATAAGGTATGTGAACTTACATTATTTGACCAGTTTATGTTACACTGAAGGTACCTTCAGTATAACATAAACTGGTAGTCAAGGAGTAAAAATGTTAAGCAATTTTCAAACAATTTTCTTTCTCACATAGCGGGCCATATTTTATTTAAAATCTTTGTAACATAGTGAGAAAAATAATTAGATGAAAGTCAAAATTAACCTTAAACTACTTAACATATTTATTCCTAGACTGTACATTTCTACCTAATCCTTCGAGGAATACAGGCGTGATTTTATGTGTTATCTATACAGGGTGAATTTTTCAACTGGGCGTGAATGGCCTAATTCGAAACTATGTGGAATAGCGAAAAGTACTCAAAGGAGTCTGGTGCTCGACTTTGATGAAAACTAAAACTGCATCATTGGATTTTTAAAAAATCAATATTTCTAGCCAGGAATCGAACCCGTTGATATTGATAAAAAAAACTGTATTATTACACCATTCGATAGTGTCCCTAATAAGGATCAAATTCTGGGAAGTAATGACATAAGTACGGCAAACATAAGGAAAATTGGATTTTAATAAACTGCTTCTTATTTTAAAGTATTCATTACCTGTAACTTGTTTGAAATGATGCTCAATATTTTTATTAACACATACCCGCAGCGCAGTCACCTTCACAACATTATGTTCAAAAATTTTATTACGATCTTTGGAAAATATTCTAATGGAATCAATAATATTATAATGCTGAATGCAGTACAATCCTTGAGACGTCGAATCCAGCTATGTATTGAAAACAATGGTCATCATTTTGAACAATTTAATCAGTTAAGGTTTAATAAATGTTGGTAACATAAGAAAAATAAAAAAGTATTTTGTTAAAAAATGAGCTCAAGTCTTTTCTTTAGTTTGCCGTATGTCATTACTTCCCAGAATTCGATCCCTATTAGCGACACTATCGAATGGTGTTATAGTACAGACGGCACATCAAGTTACTACAATCTGTCAGATTTCTTTAATAGATTTTCGACTTTATTGCTAAAGCATAAGGTTCGAGGTTGATTGGGAAAATCTGACAGTTTCGGGTAGGTTGACCTGCTGGCGTCTGTACGGACGCCAGCAGGTCAACCTACCCGAAACTGTCAGATTTTCCCAATCAACCTTGAACCTTATGTTTTGGCAATAAAGTCGAAAATCTATTAAAGAAATCTGACAGATTGTAGTAACTTGATGTGCTGGCGTCTGTACATTGTTTTTTTTTTCAAAATCAACAGGTTTGATTCCTGGCTAGAAATATTGATTTTTCAAAAATCCAATGATGCAGTTTTAGTTTTCATCAAAATCGGGCCTGAGACTCCTTTAAGTACTTTTCACTATTCCTCATAGTTTCGGATTTGGCCATCCATGACCACTTGAAAAATTCAGCTTGTATATATAAAATTCAAAGTCCTGACTGACTGATATATCAATGCACAACCTAAACCGAAACATGAAGTTTTAAGGGTGTGTTCTTTGTGAAGAGTAGGTGGATACCTACAAAGAAAGGGTTTTTCGAAATTCCACCCCTAAGAGGGTGAATGGGGGGAGGGTGAAATTTCACGCGGACGAAGTCGCGGGCAGAAGCTAGTTTTATAATATAACACATAACGAAACGAAGGGAAAACCGCTTAGGCAGAGGTGAACTTATAGTACATCCACATTTCGCCAGTTTGTTTAAGGCGAAAGCGCCAGGGTAGCCCGCGAAATTCAATTTTTTTTAGGTTTTTTGCAATTTGCTGGTAAGTATTAAGTTGTACGTTGATTAAAATATGATTCGCGGCCGTAACAAATATGTATTTACAGAATTATAATCATTAAAGTCATCAACACAACTCTCTAAGACCATGTAATCCCCAAGAATGACTATTTCATGAAATCTTGACATTTGGGAATTACATGGTCTTAATTCTGTAAATACATATTTGTTACGACCGCGAATCATATTTTAATCAACGTACAACTTAATACTGACCAACAAATTGCAAAAAACATAAGAAAATTTGAATTTCGCGGGCCACCTTAGAGCTTCCCCCTTAAGTCCCATGTAATAGGGGGCGAGCCTATTGCCATCAACCGGGCACTAATCCAGACTGGGCTGCTACTGTGTACTCATCTGCCTATAAAGCCTTTTCCCAACTATGTTGGGGTCGGCTTGCAGTCTAACCGGATGCAGATAAATATTTTACATGAGGCGACTGCCTATCTGACCTGCACAACCCAGTTACTGGGTAATACGATACCCCTTGGTAAGACTGGTTGTCAGACTTTCGGGCTTCTGAATACCCGTAACGACTTTCAAAGATCCACGTATGACAGCCGGGTCCAACGGCCTAACGTGCTTTCCGAGTCACGGAGGGATCTCGGTACCTATGTAAAGATGGTCACCCATCCACAGACCAACCGCGGCAAGCGTAGCTTAACCTGAGCGATCGACCTGTGCTGCTGTTATGATTCAGCCCAGCCATGGGTTCTGACGGACCCATGGCTGTTAGGTATACGTGTTTTGGTAAAGTTATTCCGTTCCATTAATGTGAATGTGCTTTAATGCAGTGCTTAAATTTCCAGGATGGTGCAATCACCCGGGTGGCTATATCCACAGATGAAAAACACATTGGTTTTGCCAATGGTAGAGGTTTGGCCACAGTTGCAGGATGTAACCAATCCCTCAGTAGTAGCCACTCTACCGTTATATCTAAAGAACACCAAGGGAACGAGATTACCGCCATGATTTGGAGCACCAATCATATGCTGTTCATGGGAGATGATGTTGGGAAAATATCTGTGTTACAGTCGCAGAACTTTATCGTAAGTAGTTTTTAGTGTTTTATTTACAAACCCCCTCATCATCATCTGCCTAGCCTTTTCCAAACTATGTTGGGGTTGGCTTCCTGTCTAACCGAATGCTGCAAGATCAGTACTTAATTTACATGGAGCGACTGCTTCTCTGACGTCCACAACCTAATTACTGGGTAATACGCTACTTTAAACTAAAATACTTTAAAATAGAATTGAATCTAGCCGCTCCTTCCAAAAGTGCAAGGAATTCCACCGTTAGTAGTATTTTTAATTCTTTTACAATATCTTGTTTATATGTGAAGACAATGAACCTAGAATAAAATTACTGTAATAGTACCCTATTATTAGGTAAAATAATTACAACCCCTCGCAAGACTGGTTGTCGGACTTACTAAGCCTTTATCATTTCTATACTGCTGGTGTGTGGGGGATACAGGGGAATACGATTGATATACGATAAATAAATAGTTAAATGTTGGCCATGAACATTATTAAAAAATTTCAGACTTGAAACACAACAGATTAAGTTAGTAGGGATAAACGGAATGACTACAATGACAAGCAGGATGTCGATTTTAAATATAACAATAGGTATGGAGTATAAAGTTAATTTACATAACAATGATGCCCCACTTGTTCAGACATGAAAACAATAAGATAATATTCCGGTTTGACGTATAAAGTTAATATTGTTTCGTTTTGTTGTGTATTCAATTGTTCTCAAGGACAATTTCACTTTAACACACGGAATTATTGTGGCAAAACAAGTACCTAATGGTAATAAATTACCTAAGTGTTTCTTCTGAAGACACTAAAAATCTATACTACATACATACATAATACATAATCAGCCTATAATGTTCCCACAGCTGGGACACGGGCCTCCTCTCTGTAAGAGGGAGTGGGCCGTAATCCACCACGCGGGCCCAGTGCGGGTTGGTAGATGTCACATGTCACAAATCTATACTAAGTAATAATAAAGCTGAAGAGTTTGATTGCTTGTTTGAACGCGCTAATCTGTGGAGCTTCGTTGCTATTCTGTAAACATCTCACCGTGAAAACTTGGGTGAAGTGAGCGTGGAGTGAGCTGTCAATAGTGTGAATTCTTAGCAAAAACAAACTCACTTCACCTAAGTTTTCACGGTGAGATTTTTACAGAATCGACCGGCTGATAGACGTATTAGGAACAGGGTGTAAAGTTCACTCATACTCTATAGAAAAGGGAGGATCCTCCGACCAGACGGGTGTTGTGTATGGCGGGCAATTGCCCGATGATACATGTCGGGCCCTTGTATCTATGCTAGTTGCGCGGTAAATTCTGCTTGCGAGATGCATGATTTTGTAGATACCGCTACAAACTACCTAAATTCTTATATTTTTGTTTTTGCATTTGATAGCCGAAATCTTGAGGAAGGCTATAGGCTATTTAACATCACGCTAGGACCCCTAAGAGACGAGCAAAAAAAAAAAAAAACGGAATGATCTCTAAACGAAAACAAAGTAAAAGCGCGGGCAAGCGATGCGATGCGACGGAGTGGGTCGGGGGCACAAGGAATTTCACGCGGACAAAGTCGTGGGCAGAAGCTAGTATGAAATAAACTAAGAATACGATATTGTATATAGTTAACTGGCTAAATGAACTTAAAATCAGTCAATCAATCTGCCTAGGCTTTTCCCAACTATGTTGAACTATGTTGGGGGCGGCTTCCAGTCTAATCGGATGCAGCTGAATACCAGTATTTTACAAAAAGTGGCTGCCTATTTTGGCTTCTGACAACCCAACTGTCAAAGATCTACTAATGATTTAAAATTTTAAATGAACTTAAAATAAACCTAGCTAAAACATAATAATCATAATGATCTTCAATATATTGAACATTATGATTTTTTTTTGCGATTTCACTGTACAATTACAATTATCCACCTGCAATCTTTGGGTTACAATATTGTTGCTTCTGATGTAAACCTAAGCAGTATCAATTTACAAGTCTCAGAAACCAAAAAACCTTCTCACAGACAGTAGGGGCTCCCATTATATGGGAACTGGAGAGCGATTTGTCTTACACTGCAACTGATGGAGATAGCGACCTCCTGCCTATTGAGGTTAATATAGAAGTAATTCCATTTTTTCAGGCCAAAACAATGTTCCAGAGCTCATCATTAACAATAATGAGTTTGGATTCTCGAATTTGTCAACTGGATATGAAATCATGCATGCTCCTTGTGTCCACCCTTACAAGGTGTTATATCTGTGATACGTCTCGAGAACAGTACCGACAGATAGGTCAGAAACTTCGTGACGGAGAGTATGGTGCCTGCTTCGTCAACAAGGAAACTAACACCGAGCAACATCCAACCAACCCAACACAAGACTTTACAGAAGTCAGAAAATATAACATAGTCAGTGATGAATCCGGTTTCGCTGTAGGCAAAGACCTTGAGAATACATTGATATTCTGTGCAAGACCATCTTCTAGAGTATGGGAAGCCACAATAGATGGAACTGTTATACGGACCCATCAGTTCAAACAAGTACTTGCAAAGAAACCAATGACACTCGTGTCAAATGAATCTTACCAGAATGAGAAAGTCTTCATAGATGAGGTCGCCACCGACGACGGTGAAGGACAGTCGGTGAATTTCCCCAAAATTTTTGCAACAAATGGTGCCATATTTTCGTTTAGAAAGAATGCTTTGTATTTCTTAAATATTTATGATGTTGATCATACAATTTGGTTTGACAAATATAAAGATATCGTCGATTGTAAAGTATATCATGACATGCTGTATGTATGGCTGTCTAACGGCTCTCTAGTAAACTTGAAATACATGAAAATAGACAAGTTCTTAGTCAAGTGTTATATTGAACAGAAATATGTGCTATGTGCAGGACTATGTGCCTTGTTTAGTGATTATTTGCTGGCGAATAATTTGTCACCGAAATTGCATATTTTAGTTAGTTTGAAAGATAAATTAGACAATGAAGCGTTGCTGAACAGCATTAAAGATGTTCTAGATAAGTTTGACGGTTTAAAGGCTAATGATGCTACTCAAATGAAATCGGGAATATACATAGTTGACAACACTTATCACGCGCAGTCATCGTTACTAGAGAGCGACACAAAACTGAACGAAGACTTCAAATTCAGCTCTCTACCACCAGAAGCAATGCAGACGTTAAAAGATCTGAGCGTGAGTGTGTCTGATAAATTAAATAATAGCAAAAAGAAGTTAAAGGAAAAATGGGAGGACTTTGAAGGGAAAATGAAACATCTTAGCGTTGATAAGCACCAGGAAGTAAAAGACACACCGGTCATAGAAAGAAAAGAGACACAAGATCTCATAAAACAAATTGCAGCAGATGAAACACTTGAACAAACATCACTTGTATTTGATAACGAAATCATTTACAAAGAATCTAGTCAAAAGGCCATAGAAGTAGACAATCATAGTTTAGAAAGAGATAAAGTGAACAAAACTTTATATCAATATTATAAATTAAGCATAGTTGGTAAGGAAACAGATCGATCGAATTTAGTTGCTACTATCGAAAATTATGCCTGTGATATTAGACGGATCTACACTCTTATGTTACAATTAGAAAATTATTGTGTTAATATAGGAGCTTTCGATGAATCTAAATTTGTACCTAATAATATTTTTCTCAGTTACCTTAATGAATCACAGAAAAAAGATGAATTACTCGATTCTATTATCAAAGACGAAACATTGTACAAATACTTTGTAGATTCATGTATATCTGTGAATATGAAAAGTCAGAAACTGTCAAACATTGGTTGCGAATGTGGTTTCCCTCTGCCGTACTCTAGAACTCATCAAGCACCAATATTTTCTGAGCTTATAGACGAATTTATAGAGAAGCAGTGGTCAAGTCAAACGAGGAACCAATGTTACGATATTTGTAAACGAATGCCTTACTTGTGGAGGAAGATTCTTTATTTGAGGAGAAACGAAGACTTGTTGAATATATTGAGGATATTATTGCAAATGTTGGATGAAGGCTTATTACATTCTTTTCTGCCCCAATTTACTTTGGATATTTGGGAGCGCACCGTGCAGTTGTATGCTACACTACATGCGAATATGTGTTTAAATTGTTCGAAGAAGTTCAATCACATCTCTGTGAGGGATACGTTGAGTTGGGACGATGTTGGGGCACTTATGATCAAGTCTATCGGTGGTAAAAATGCTATAAAAGTCATGGAAAAATACGCGAGTCTTATAGACGAAGGAGCACTCACTGTGAAGTTCTACCACACGTGTCTGATGGTGACTATGTATGAGAAATATGACGTTACTATTACTGGACAGTTGACGGACACCTTGTATAGTTGTTATAACTTTGAAGACTCCAGGATAGAGGTAAGGGTATCATTTTTATGTCTTATAGTTTTTGTGCTTAGAATATTGCATCATTAGTGGCATTTTGTTGACTTGCAGAATTTTTCTCTTAAAATAGATGGTTCCGATGCCGATAGATTAAGAGTCGACCTACCTACATTATTAATAATAATAAATAATTTCAATCAATTAACTCAGTCTCTAGCTGTGCTACAACACCTGAGGGGCAATTCCCGTAATTTTAAGAACCTTCACAGTCTGATCACAGTCGCAATTCGTCAAAAATAACTATAATTAATTTTCCTTCATTTTGGACAAGTTTTTGACATTGATTGTCGCTGAGATGAGTTTGCTACTATATTTTGAACGTTTGTAATTACGAGAATTGGTCTTCTGGTTCACCGCATTTGGTTCGTGTCAAAATTTAAAATTCTATCTTACTGAGAAGATACTGTAAGTAATGCAATTCTCCTCATTTTCAGATGTGCAGACTTCTGCGCAGCACCTTAAATGGAAAACCCAAGAACACGGCGCTACCAATAATTGCGGCAGCTAAGTCCAAACATTGGGGCCTGCGACCACTTACTGCGACCAAATCTACCGGAGATAGCGAATCTACTGAAGAGTACATAAAGGACGTATCCATCGGCAATATATTAGACAATTTATCCTTTATCAATAATAACGTAACAGATTGTGTATTATGTGGGTTGCCACTACAAAATATCGTTCTAATCAAAGATGGCGGACTCTGGGTTTTTAAGTGTGGCCATACTTTTCACGGTGCGTGTTTAGATTTGAACAAAGTGAAGCTATGTCCTTCGTGTTCGCCTGTTAAATGAATTGTATTATCTAAGGGCAGGCTTAGGCAATGAGCACAATTAATTTATTTTTTATTTGTCTTACGGCTTGTTATGATCTTTTTAGTATAACATATAAAGCCAGTGTTATTTCTTTTTGCGTTTTTGGAATAAGTTTTGTTTGCAGCTTATAATATTATGAAATGTTGAAGTACCGTATTGCGATCTCGAACGACTTTCTGCTACCAATAGCTATTAAAATGGGATGTGGATCGTTGAAATATACAGCTTTTTACAAGTACCATACTCGGTACATATGTATTTTAAAGAATACATTTTTGAGTGAAGTATTTTCCTGTATCGTTTTATTGATAATTTTTATACATAACTTTTTTGTAAATGCGGCCAAGTGCTAGTCGGACTCGCACTCGAAGGGTTCCGTACCACCGTACAATATCTGCCACTGCATTTTTTTTAAACAAGTTATCACATGTCATGTTGTTTTTATCACATGTTACAGTGGCCATAGTAGTCACTAGTGGTAGTAGACTAGTAGCACTAGTACACAGTAGTCAGACACTCTGATAATTTCAGTGTCTACCTATTACGGTTCAAAAGATACGGCCCTGTGACAGACGGACGGACAACGGATCCTTAGTAATAGGGTCCCGTTGGCACCCTTTGGGTACGGAATTCTAAAAAACGATGTATAAAAAACGGTGTATGCGCTATACACTCGTTCGACATCGCAAATTGTTGCAAATTTTATTAAGATCATATTTTACGCAAAAGAACTAAATTATTTATATTTATTGCTTGTTCCTATTATAATGTTTTAACGCAAATACATTGATGTATTATAGAGAAATTATTATGAAAATCCAAAAAACTTCATGTTTTTAACAGTCTTATGATTATGAAAAATAAAGTAATATTATACAAGGTGTATGTATATTTGTTGGTGTAATAGATTATTTCTATTTAACATGAAAAAAAATCTGCAGCTCCATACATTTAAGTTCGCATAACTCGACAAAGTGTAGGAAACAGCTGATTTTACCGATTTCTGAAATTGTCAGATTATTCCTATTTATTTTGCATAATCATAAGACTTTAACATTTTTTGAAGATTCTTGCTACTACTGGGGCTACTTCGTTCGAAAGTCACGACTAAAATCACACACGGTATTTATGGTGCCTGTCTCACCGGAGGAAGCGACTAGCTAACTATCAATGATTTTCTCGCTCAAAAAACGTACAAAAGGTTGGTAGGTCCCGCGTAAGTTAAAGAGATACACACAGCGTGAAATTTTAATGGTTGTTCTCCCGAAGCGAAATGATTTTGTCTTGATAGTACAATCGATTTATAAAAAAATAAAGTATTAAAAAATGGCAGATTTACAATTGTGAAAAACAACTCGAACGCGATCTCGAACCAATAGTATAGCTACAGCGCAAACGGACGACTGCGCGTGGTCGTCCCTGCTACCTGCAAAGATGGTAGGTAGCGGGCGGGCGCACGTGAGTTACTATTGATTCTCACGCTTTCGAGTTGAGACCATATTTTTATAATTATTACAACCATTAAAATTTCACGCTGTATATTAATAGTTGATTTCTAACTGATCACACCACTGGCGAGTACTCGTTTATCGCAGCGACAAGAGCTATCAAAGAGAGTACTTGTTCGGCGACGTTCGCTTGGCGGTTAGAACACTCGCTGAGAGACTCACGCTTGGTATATATGCACACCATCAAGTAATGGCTGTTCGTCGTCGCCCTGATCCCACCATGGCCCTTTTACCACCGGACAACCAGACGTACTGCAGCGTACAATACGACCGACGTAACTTGGCGGGCCTGAGTATAGCGTTTGCGAGCTTTCGCGCATGTTCTCTCACTCACACTAGCCTCATACCACCATTTGGTTCCTAGAAAACGTTCGTGCGCAGCGCAGTGCCGTGTGTTCGTGCGCAGCGCAGTGCCGTGTGTTCGTGCGCAGTGTCGATCGTATTGTACCATCCACGTACACTTGGTTGATATCCTAACGAGTCGTTCTCAGCGCTTCTTCTCCACGTTTATTATGCGCACAGCCCTTTGCCTAAATGGGCGACAGAAAGTTCCACACTTTTGTGGAACTTCCTTCCGGCCATTTGTGTTCCCTCCCACATTTAACCCGTCTGCCTTTAAAGCAAGAGTGAACAGGCATCTTCTGGGCACGCTCGTTCCATCATAGACCTCATCCATCGCTTTCCATCAGGCGTGACCGAGTTCAAGAGCAGGCCCATTTAGCAATAAATAAAGTACTAGCTGCTTGTTGCTCGTCAACTTTACTCGTCTCTAATAGCTATATCTACTCGCTTCTTGTCAATCGCCGGCGGTGAGACAGGTGCCTTTTTTTTTTTTTTGCGGATGGGAAATCATCAAATGACCACTCCCGCTCTGGGTGGAGCGGAAGGGAGTGTCAGACTCTTACTGACTAAAACCCACCCGTGTTCCTTCCTTAGCCCTTTATGTTCCGGGCCAGCGGTAACCCTTTCGGACAATCCCGCTGACCCGATATCGAGGCCAGACACAGACAGACAGGTGCCTAAGGCTGCGTTTCCACTAGAGATGAGCGAGGATGCGTAGCGAGGAATGTGTGTAAAATTAACCAATAACAACGCTAACTTAGTTCAAGCTATGAAAATGAAGCGATGTTATTGCTCTGTTTCACACACATCCCTCGCTACGCATCCTCGCTCATTTCTGGTGGAAACGCAGCCTTAGTCTAGTCCTTAGTCTAGTGGTTAGTGGTAGCAAGCGCTACCGCTGAGCATGAGGTCCTGGGTTCGATTCACAGGTTGGGCAAAGTGGGTTATTCTAATAACACATTCTTAGTAGCAGGCCGGAGCATTGACATATATATTACTAGCGTAAGGACCGGGCTACGGCGCGACTAAATGGCACCAACGCGCTGGCCCTAATATGACGGTTTTAGGGCCAGCGCGACTCAGTTGACAGTGGTGCGCGCGAACTTCGAACTTCGAACGAAGAACTTCTATGTAAAATGTTCAGACGGGCGTATCCTTACTTTTGAAATCATTGGGCCGGAGTCTGAATTTGTGCCCGGTTGATTGCAATAGGCTCGCTCCCTATTTTATTTGACTTAAAAATAACTGGCGAAATGCGGGTGTACTGTAGGTACAGACGCCAGCACATCATGCTACCCGAAACTCAAATTTTCCCAATCAACCTTGAACTTTATGCTTTAGCGATAAAGTTGAAAATCTATTAAAGAAATTTGACAGATTGTAGTAGCTTAATGTGCTGCTGGCGTCTGTACACCTCTACGGAAGTTTTCGGGGTAGCAGGCATGATGTTACGTTTTGTTATTCAGCGTAATAACTTGACAAATTGAAGTTATTTTCAAGATTAGCTATTCTGTTTGAAGATTTTCTTTGGCCTACCTAACTTGGTGAAGCGACAATATAAGTGTGCATAATAGTTATTAATTTGTTTGTCAACAAAGCTATTTCATGTATCTTGTAGAACGTTTTGTTTTATGATATTAGGTACCATACCTACGTAACGGTATTATAAACGTCATTCAATTTGTATAAGAAGTATTATATTTTGGGCTTGTTCTTACAGTCTCGACCGCGAACATGTCGAATATAAAAATTATGCTGAAGCATTCGAAATATAGATGATATTTTAATAATCTCATATCTATTATGTAATAAGGCACCCATAAATTATTGTAATACCAAAAATAACTTGTATCCTATTGTAACTATGTACTTAAACAATATCGTCTAACCGGCCTTTACATTAGGCTAAATGAAATGTGCTTTAATTTAGAGTAGTGAAAGAGGTCTTTATTCAAATTCATTTCTGTCCAAAAATCAGATATTAATAATATACTACTTACCTATTATAAAAAAAACCGGCCAAGGGCGAGTTGGACTCGTACATGAAGGGTTCCGTACCATAAGGCAACAAACGCCGAAAAAATCACGTTTCTTGTGTGAAGACCTTTAATTTTTAACTTTATTTTATTTTTATTATTTGTTGTTATAGCGGCAATAGAAATTCACACTGTGAAATTTTCAACTGTCTACCTATTGTGGTTCATGAGATACAGCCCGCTGACAGACAGACGGACGAACGGACAGCGAAGGCTTAGTAATAGGGTCCCGTTGGCACCCTTTGGGTACAGAATCCTAAAAATGTTGGACCTAATCATGGATTTGTGTTGTTCCAAATGAAGGAATCTATCATTTGAGGAGTAAAGTTAACAGTCAAATCTTGCCATAGTAATATCAGTCTTTTTAATACAGTTGCTCAAAAAGTGGTGTATTGCAGGGACGTATAGCGTTCGGGATGTAGGCTATTACATACTAGTGCTTTTTTTTACCTTTTCCGAACTCGTGCGTGTCTCTTTCCCAACTGTCAAAATAAATGAAGTTTTTACTAAAGAGTTTTTGTGATTCATACAAATACGTATATTTCTAAAAAGAAGCTACTAATTTATTTCAATATCAGATTTAATTGAATGAGTTAGGTTAGGTTTCATTTCATTTCATCTCATTAAATTTCATATCAATATAAAAATTATACTGAAGACTAAGCTGTATGGATAGTTCCCTTTGCCTACCAAAATGGGTGAAGAAAAAAAAACTCTGCTTATATTCTACGGTTGGCGCCATTTTCCAGAAATTTTCTTTGCGAGTTTAGTTGTTTGTTGCACAAAATGAGTAATTTCGACCCTATTTTTTTTTAATTAACACCACCGGAACTCAGTATAATTGCACAAAATGCTTCGGAGAACATTTTACCGGAAAAGTCAAAAAGTCGTTACATATCACATACGACTAATTTTTTGCGTGGAGAGAAGAGAAAAAAGCATTATTGTGTTTTTATTATTTTATTAAATTGCTTCATTTTTTCGCAACTGTATTAAAAATAGTCGTTCAGTACACCTGCGGAACCGTCATTGCAACTTGTTCCGACTGTCAACCCTCGCCTTCGGCTGCGCCTCGGCTCGGGCATTTGTCGGAACTCTTTGCAATGACAGCCTTTCCGCACTTGTAATGAAATATACTATTCTAGTTTGCTTAGTAGCGTATTTGCCTCTCCTCTCTTTAATGTTTCTACAAATAAATGTCTCTTATCTCTTATCTCTCTTGTTCAATTTGAGACATCGGTTGCGTGAAATCATCATGATTTTGTAGCACGGTACAAGCCAATCAGAACCCTGTTCAGTTTACGTAAATTAAACACTGTTTAGCATAATCAATTAAATAATAATTAAATAGATTATTGATTTTTTGATTGATTGATTATTTTTTTTAATTGAGATATGCATTTTAATCTGAAATAAATTATTCTATTCTATTCTATAATCAGCCTATAATGTTCCCCAACTGCTGAGACACAGGCACCCCTCTTCGAGAGGCTATAATCTACCACGCGGGCCCAGTGCAAGTTGTTAGATTTCACATGTCTTCGAATTTTTATAAGACGATTAAAAAAATACCCGCTTCGGCTGTCCTCGGGATGTACTCGATTTTAATGTATATTCAATATGTCAGGTAGTGATGGCAAAGTATTCTGTTTGTGTTTTGTTTTCATTTCTGTCGGCTCTCACTCCCGGAGTGCCACTGTTTTTTTTTTTTTTTTTGATCTTTGCCACCCTGTATAAACTGCATGTAGCTAAATGTAAAGTCCTTTAAACGACGAACCTTTAAGTGAAAACATGCTGTACATAATTATAAAGAATATTTTTGTAAATGCGATGTAGTGTATCCATATCATGTAATAATTATTTTATTCTGATACTTGATGTATTTTGAAATCTATGAATGTATGAACAATAATGTAACTATATTCTTAATAAAATTACTATAATCGGTCAAATTAATTGTTATTACTATATTTATATATACTCGAATATACGATATGTGCAGCCAAGGAATTATTAGCACTTTAAGATTACAGTCCTTTCACAGTTATTTTACCTTTGACAGCGGCAACCCAATAGTTACCTTATTGCAACGAAAATAAAGATGATTGTGAATTTGACATACTGGTCAATGGCAAGAATCCAACAGCCATATTGCAACGACAATAAAGATCATTGTGCAAATGCCTGTGCTGTAAGATCACTGGGAATGGATTGTAATTAATATTTTTCCGACTACGTATTGTCAAGATTTTGAACGAAATTACAGTTCAAAAAGTTGACATGCGCCGGCTAGTTTCGCTACCTAATGTTATGTAACTAAATACTCTCAAGCTTTTCGCAGTTAAAAATTATCTTCTTCTGAAAAATTTTTTTTAGTCCTGCATTTAGGGCGTAGAAAATAAAACAAACCAATATTTTTTATCATTTATTTTTTAATATAGGTACTTTTGGGTTTTGGCACAATTTTAAACAATGTGTCCTGGTTTACACTAGGTAATAAAACCTAACCTCTATCTACTTACACATTTGAAACATTTTCGAATGCTAAGTAAAACTGCATACTAAAATGGAAATCTCAACAAATTATTGTGAAAATAGTTCAAAAAAACTATTAAAAATAACAACGTTTGTTTTTAAGTACGTAAAATATCAGTTGTGATGTTTAGAATTAAAGTAGGTAGGTACTCTTTATGGCAAGACGCGTGGATGCTACCAAACAAATTGTTTTGTTACATATGTTTTCTGTTTCAATAAATAAAAATAAAACTCGTCCGAGATCCTAACTCATACAATGGAGACACCAAAATTAAGTATCGTTCATTAAATAACCACAATTACTAACGTTTACATCAAAATATACGCGTATTTACATGAGTTCAACATAAAAAATAAATAATTTAACGGCACTGTTCTAAACCCTTACACATTTACTATGAATACACACTACTTATAAACATTAAGTTTCACATACACAGTAAGTTTTATTTACTTATACTAACGCTACGTCACGTCAATTACTGGCATACAGCTTTTATTAAAGAAAAAAGAGGGGAAAAACAAAAACAAGTTTTATATAATTAGAAAAATAAATAACAAAATTCAAAAATGGCAATTAACGTCATTGAACAATTTTTTTTTAAGTTTTCTCGAAATAGGTATCTATACAAGTTTGTTTACTAAGAGCTATATAAAAATGTAGATAATATTATGCGTTACTACAGCTTAGTTACTATTATCTACTTATATAAATTGCACGATTCGATAAAGCGAATATTTGTTTATATTAATAATAGTTTAAGGGCGTTACATCACTTGATTTGAGAAAGTACTTATTAACATTTAAGATTTGACTAATAAAATGTCCCATAAGTTCTATTCAAAAAGTAATGTTTAAGAAGGGTGTACAATGATAATTTCCTTAGGATTACCCTCAATGTTAAAAAATAAATTAAATTTTCAGCCAAGGAAAAGTCATAAAGCTGCAGATACTGCAATAATCATGTTCATAGGTTTATCAATTTACTACATTTAATATTATATTAATTCATATCCAATTAAGTACTTGAAAGTTTAGTTTAGTAAGGTGATGTAAGCCCTAAATTATCCCACTTTATGTCGGTGGGGTTCAACAAATCAATAAAAAGGAAATGTCTTTATGTATTAACAAATTGACAATTTCACAATTGACCAATTATATTTTTATTAAAAAATACTGTCAGGAACAAAAGATTTGATCTGTATCGGCACCAAAATTTTGACAGTATATTATGAAAACAATATTCCCTCGACTACATTTTACAAACTGGTTTATAATTTCCCTTAATTTCGTTTAAGATGTATATAAATACAATTTATATGTCATTGGCTATGTTGATTATTCCTTTAACATTAGGTATGTTCGTGTTAAAACTGCTTATCATAAAGGGTCTATTACCAATCTCAACTAGTTACGTCTATGAGTATTTAATCATAACCATTATGCATATAGATCTCACTGAATTCAAATAAAAACAGTTCCCGTGTTCAAAACACTTAAATTTTCAAGCAATCCGCTTCAAATTTTTGGTTTGATACATTTAAATTGCTTAATTGTCTAAAGCAGCTACAATACAAATAGAACTTCGCACTAAGTTTATACATGGCCACGCGATAGTCAAGATCCAAAGTACTCATTACAACTAACACTAAGAACTAATCTCTGAATCTTACACTAAAACCTTTAGCCGAACATTCGAATAAAACTTAATGTAATCTATCTACAAAGGGAATTTTACTTACTTATTTACAAAGAATTCACTTGAACCTGGTTATATCAGGCTAGAATCTACGTTATTATATTGATTCAAAATGATTTACTTATGTACGTAGATGCGTAGATATTTACATTTACTTTCTCTAATTATCTATGTGTTGGTTTAATACAACATTTGGCACAATTTCTTTTATAAAAGGGATCATCTATTTGTGCCAAAAAACTACAATTCTAGTCGAAACATTTTTAGATTATAGGTCGAACCTAAAAAGGGCGCTATTTACATAACAGGAGAACTATACACCCGCATAATACTTATGAATTAAAGAGTAATTTAAGACATTTTACTAATTATATTTTCCAATTTGATAGTACCTACAGTATAGAAAACGTATGGCTCGTTAAAAAGTCTTACACATTTGAACCGTATATATTAGGTACAGCTCTAGGATTTCTTTCATTAGGGTTTTCATTACTTTTCTTTAAACAAATTTTTCACTGGGAAAATCACTGCGAAAGCACACATCAAATATACGGGCGAAAATGTCCAAAATTAGAAGTTTCTTAATTCACTAATGGAATAATCTCATTATTAATAATCAGTATTTTATAAACGAGAGATCCAATTTGAGACACTGGCAAAAACTCACGAAATAATATAGCTACCGTCTATACGTGTGCCTCCCTTTGTACAGTCACGGCACGAGGGGGCGGGGTTGAGGGCTACACTAGAGATTCCTGCTCCAAGTCTTTATTAATGTAATCCAGAGTGTTCTAGAGTTCTAGAACTGTCCTCGTTATTACCAGGGGTGGTGAGAGGGGGGCAAGGAGAGGGGCGCGGCGTGCGGGTAAGGCCAGCCGCGCGCCGTTCCTCAATCGTCCTCGCGCGGTGACAGCGGCGGGGAGAACCCGGGGTTCATGTAGTTGCCTCCGTTGGGGGGCGGCGACGAGTTGGAAGGTCCCGGAGAGGCGAGCGCGGGCGGCAGGAAGCCCAGCTCGCTGCCGCCGTCGCGACACCACAGCTGCCGCATCTCCTGCCGGCGCGTACGCATCAGGTTTTTGTACTCGGATATCCGCATCTTCTTGCCATCGACTATGCATGTCCTTTTTGGTCTTGGTCGGTACCTGGAAGTGAAACGGAAAATATGTTGGCTTTATTCTGGGGATATAATACAAAATAATAATTTTACAGACATGTAGGTAATATGTATAAACCCTGGGTCGAAAAGAATGTTCTTGCATTTCTGTGGTATCTAAATAAAATTTCGAGTGAAATTGCTGTAATCGATGTCGATTGCAGCAGTTCCAGTCGAGGCAAAGTAGGTAGGTAGTAGGTATCCAACGATATTAGTAAATAGGTGTTGTCAGTAGGTGGAACATTATGGGTATAATATAACACAGAAGTAAGTTTACCTATAATCAGGGTGCTTCTCCATATGCTGTTTGGACAGCCTCGACTGCTCCTCATAGTAGGGTTGCTTCTCAGCATTGGACATCGCCTTCCATCTGGCTCCGAGGATCTTGGATATGTTAGAGTTGTGCATGTCGGGACATGCTTTCAGGATCTTCCTGCGCTCATCCTTGGCCCACACCATGAACGCGTTCATTGGTCGCTTGATGTGCGGTTTGCCGGTCTCGTCGCGACGTGGTTGGCGGACCAGCTTCGCTTTCTCTGCATCCTCGGATGGTGATTGGCTCCATGATGATGCTGGAATGTTTAGATTTAATATTAGTAGGTATACGCTCTTGAGATATACAGAGGTACAAAAAGGATTAGATTCAGCATTGATAGTTTATGGGGGCAGACAAAACAGCACCCTAATTGCGTAACACACTATCAATCACAATCAGAATCATCTTGAAGGATATTGCTAATCCATTGCTTCAAATTTATGTTTGAAAAAATGTCTGCTTAACAATGTAAGTAGGTACAGACGCCAGCACATCAAGTTACTACAATCTGTCAGATTTATTTAATAGATTTTCGACTTTATTACTAAAACATAAGGTTCAAGGTTGATTGGGAAAATCTGACAGTTTCGGGTAGGTTGACCTGCTGGCGTCCGTACCTAAATAACGCAATGAATGTTGTTGAACTGTCAAAATGAAAGCCATTCTTACTGTTAGTGTGTTACGCAATTACCCCGCTGTTCTAACTACCTTTTAAAGAATAATAGGTACGGTATACCCCCGTAGGTATTAAAGATTACAATAGGTGGTCCGTAGCTCAGGACAAAGATGTTGACAATTTTCTTATTGGAACCCAATCTCTAGTACGTAACTTGAAGAGGTCTATTCTTTGACAGCTCCAAAAACAACTCAATTTACGAATCACGCGATATCAATGCATCTAATCTGTCAATGAAACATAATCTGCTTGAGTGATAGCCTGTGATAGGTAGGTACCCCACTCTACATGCTATAAAGCGATGTAAAGAAATTCCGACGCCGTATAAAACTATGGAAATATAAATAAGATATGAAAACGGTCTGTAGCACAGTTGCTTGAGAACACAATCGGAAGCCGCGCTTAGCTGAGCTATAAATTATCGCGAACTATGGATGTCGGCCGTAAAACAATCGTTAAACTGGGATTTTGTGACTATTTCAAACGTTTCCATTTATATCGGGAGAGTTAAAATTCTATTTGGTATTTTATTTTTATATTGGTAGAACAAATTTAATATCTATCTAAAGAATACCAAGTTGAGTGTACCTAAGTACCTACTTTTTTGTGCAGTAGGGAGGTCCCTACCGATTGTATTATTTCCCTTTTATTTACGGTTTAGCCTTAACCGTAAATCTTTTGGAGCGGTCTACGGCCGTGTACGTCATGTTCAAAGCTCCAGGCTCTAGTCTATGCTAGTAGGTAGTAGACTATTAAGGCCCCCGCAAACAGGCACGTCGCGACTCTAGGAGAACAATTTCTATTAAAACTTTTGGAAACTGGAAATTGTTCTACCGGAATCACGTCGCACCGTGTTGCGTCGCGCCTATCTGCGTAACCTTTTATTCTTCTAGAGTTTTCTTACTGTACCTACCTTTTAACTTTTGTTCAATCGCGGTTGAGCCAAAACGATGGATAAAGGCGAGTTTCATCAATGAAACTAAACGCGACAAGAGCTGTCAGTGTCATCATTGTTGCAGAATATTGACACTCAAAACCCTTCAACGGTCCGTCATTTTTTTTTGTTATTGAAATACTTCCGTTATTTAATTACTTATTTGAAGTTCCTACCTACATCTAACTTAATATTAATAGAATCGGACGCCTACAAACCCATAATAAACAAAATTTGTGAACAAGCAGTCTATAAAATGACGTAAATTGCCTTAATTGTCATTAACAAGAGCCGAGGGATTATAATAAATTAATAGGCAGGTAGCCATGTGTAGTAGAATCGTGTGTTTGTATTTCTGATGAATTCATTAGAATAGATTATTGAAGACAAGATACACATAGGCTACGTTAAACCAGTATCCATTTACCTTTAAAGTGACAGCTTTCTAGTTGAATAAATTATGAAATATAGCAATTGATTGGATATTTATACCAGTATACCAGACTGACCTAATTTCTTGAGTAAATTCTTGCAACTTTCGCGATGATAAGTTGTTGTTGGCTTCATCAAATAGATTCTTAATTGAATTGTCGCTGTTCTATTAATATCACCAATACCTATTAAGCAATCTCAGGATAGTACAGGCTTTTCAATGTTCATTCTTTTGATCGTCTTTCACGACATCCTGGGTTGGTAGGTAGATACTTCAAGTTATTCAGTGTAGGTTTTGGAAACTGTTCAGCATGTAAGTACCTATGTAGAACGTAGGTACTTATACCTAGGTTCCCAAATACCTAGTAAATAATGCACAGGCGTCACCCAGATTAGAACAGAAACCATCGGGTCACCCAAATCTTTTGCAGATGTTCTAAACAGACCAGGACACATAATCAACTTCTGGAGGTGGGCTGGTTGGAATAACCACTGACCGTCGCCAAGGCTCACGCACAATTAATGGTTCACCTGAAGCACTAATAGGTACTAAGTGCGGAAACCAAACCTTCCATCATAGAACCTAAGAGAAGAGTGAATAAGAATGGTCAAGCGTTGTATTGGAGCGTAAGCTGAATATGTCAGAATTTTTCTTAAGAATTTTAGAATGTAGATTTAAGAAGCCATAATTATTTCCTATTTTGTCGTTCGAGTTTTCACGGTTCTCGTGTTAAACGATAATTCATTGGTGTTTAATTTTGTTTTTGGGAATGCTTTATTAAAAGGTAGGCTGGTAGGTATAGACGTTTATGGTAGTTTAGGTGATCAAATTGTTTATTAAATAGGTAGGTAGGTATTTCAATCTCGAAAAGGCGAGAAAGAATCAAAAGGCCTATTGAAGTACCTAATTGGTTGAAGTACCAGTGTTCAACTGTCAAAGAAAGTACAGTTACAAACAGTTATGTTAATGCTAGCAGATAAGTGCACTTCGCTACAATTCTAAAACGATCAGACTTAATCAGACAGCAATATTGAGTGAATTACGTCACGAGTGTCGTGCACATTAAATTTCGCACTAATCAAATTCCGAAACGATTATTGCGACCGCACATCCCCCCCCCCACCCCCACACGTCCAGCTATGTGGGTCACACTGGAAAATGTCCGGCTAACATTTGAGCTGACGGATTCGCTACCAAGTGTCCACTCGATTAATAAGCCACCGCGGAAACATGCCGCACTCAAAGCGCGGGACATTCCTCGAATTAATTTGAAGCGCTGTTAGATAATTTATAACATCCTACCGCCCCTGATATGCGCGCGATACACTTCTAATATGGACGCCGATGAGGACACTCTCGCGCACAAAACTCTTCCGCTCTTATTTTTTTGGTCATAACAATTTTAAATCGCGAGTCGGTTTATGACGTCAATCTCATTTTATTTTAGTCCCCGTTATGCGGCTGTCACGCTAACAACTAGTATTAATGACGTTCGGCTGGAATGACGGCAATAATTAGCCGTTCGTGACAGGTCAAGTGCGGCAGGCGGTGATTCAGATACAGTTACAGGCCATTTCGTTTTATAGTGCAAGTCATTATGTGTTTTATCTAGAAATTTGTGTGACGTTATGACGTAAAATATTATTTTACAGCTGTCATATTTATTGTAACATGAAAGTTGTGGAAATTATTTATATTCGAATCCTGTATAAATATTAAGAAAAGCCGGAAAATTTTAACTGTTACATCAGCATAGTATTTGCATTGTAATGAACTAGGCCTTGGAGATAAAAATCTGCAGTGAGCTTGCGCTAAAATTCTTTCATTTTAGCACACCATTAAGATTCATAGATAAACTCCAGAAGATTGTTGTTTGAAGTTGAATCGGTAAGCTTACACAATACAAATAAACTGTCGTGTTTATAATATTAATTTGTACAATGACTAGTGTGCGCGAGTGTCCAACGAGGCGGGACGGTGCAGCGAGCGGAAGTTTGTGTCTCCAGCGCCATCTATTTCACGTTTCACGCGATTCTCTTGTTTTAAAGGAAACGAAACGACACTTGCGATTTTGTAACCAATTCGGTTTGGGTTCGCGCCAACTATTTAAAGTAGATATTTTGTACACCATCTTACACAATTATTTATATGTATGAATTATTATAGTTTATCTAATAAGTGTAATTAATATTCTGCAGTTTCTTGACTACACCAAAAATAACGCTTAGAATGAAAATCTGTGGTACTTATGGCAGGCATTCTATTGTCTCTCAGTGAACACCTTAAACAAATGCACTTTAAAAGATTCTCTTAACTTTTAAAATAATTGGAATGCCTTCGACCATTATTCTCGACGTGGAATGTCATCAAATCGCCGGGGCGGGGACGCAATAAAAACGAAACTTTATAAACTTTGTAACATAAAACTTGGGCCAGTAAGATTTACAGATGAGTTTCAAGATTACCGACGATAATTAATATTTCTAAAGTAATTTACGTATCTCTCAATTTTGTCAGACTTGCATCCTACACGAGATGTGTCGGATAGTGTCGGTGACGGACTAGATTTTACTGTAGGTACAAGTTAATATCGTGTTATGCAATTATGTGACTTTCCGGGGTGTGTGACACGAGTGTGTCTGATGCTACGGTAACCTGCCTATCATTCCGGGTGTTGATAAGAGTCATAATCATGGTCATATTATCTATAAGTAGATAGATACCTACCTATTTACAGCACTTACCTACCGCAACAGTATTTATATTGATCAGGTGTTATTCAAAGCTAATTGTGTCTTAATATCTGAATAGAACTAAGACTGAAAAGACAAGTCTTTGAAGACGTGGTGTTAAGCAACTTTTTGCTAACAACCTGTTAAATTATTTGGCGATTTCAACGGGCAACACACTACATAACAGTAGCAATGGCTTTCATTTTGACAGTTCTATAACATTCATTGCATTATTTACGTTGTTGAGCAGACAAATTTTACGAACATACATTATAGCAATAGATTAGCAATAACCTTCAAAATGATTCAGATTGTGATGATCGTCTTTTACGCAATTGGGGTGCAGATGTGTAGGTTGTCATGGTATGGGCATGTGTTACGAAGAAATGAGGAAAATGTCGTGAGGAGAGTTTTGAGTATGGATGTCGATGGCTATAAGAGAATGTGTGATGATGATGATAGGTATGGTTAGAAAGGGGTTGACTACCGAGATGACGACTAATAGAGAAGTATGGAAGAAAAAGACATGTTGCGCCGACCACAAATAAATTGGGATTAGGGCAGGAGAATGATGATGTCGTACCTAAGAGTTCTTGTCAAAGTATGGAACCTAAATGTTTACAGGTCATATCAGGCAAGCATTATAGTAGTAGGTATCAAAGATATAAAGGCCAAAGGTATCGATACCTAATCACCTAGGCAGGTACAAACACACTGTTAGCAATATATTAGAGTAGGGAAACGCGATGAATCGTATGGCCTACATTTCAGTCGATATTTACCGGAGTACCTACCTATGACTGTTTTACGGTGTAAGATGTATTAATTATATTTAGCAATTAAATGCGAAACATCAAAATGTTTGGCGGCGACACGGGACATTTCTTCATTTTAACATTTGCCGACTATTTATCTAAGAGTACCTATTCCTTGTTTATTTTGGTTCCTAACATTTCGTAAGTACACGCAAATTTTGATATTAAAATTGATTTGGATTTACATTATATCCAGTGTTTGATTTGCGTTTGAGTTATTATCCAGTTGTGATTATAAAAGGAGGGGCTCGTGGCTAAATGTAAACAGTCGCACGGATCGATCGAAGGTTGCTAGCTACGGTTGCCGCAGTATGGTTCGTTGATGGGTGACCATCGAGACATGTCGAGACTCCTCAGTGTTTTGGGAAGCACTTTAATTTTAAACCGTTGGTCCCAACTGTCATTGGTAGATCCATTGATTGTGATTATAAAAGGATAATTTTCTAATCTAGGGCTTCTGTCCAAAAAATATACACATGAAATCGAGATAGTTTTAAACAATGAGCATTTCATGTCCCAAGAAAAGTGTTTTTCTAATCTTCTTGTTCGTGTTCGTGTAGCAGGCACGACAGTTATTTAAATTTTGTTTCCACGGAGTGATGTGGTGGCAGCGTAGAGGTCACTTTGGCTGCATGTTTTGGGGCACAAAGGGCAGGATGGGAGGTGGAGCATAGTTTGTGACACAACTCCATATTACACACCCTGCTGATGTTCTGTCGAGGTAGCCCCACTTTAGACACATCTACCCACTTGGGTTCGGAGACGGTTCAGGGACTTCCAAATGGATATTTTTTTAGTGTACCTACAAAAAATATATAATTTTTTGTCAAAAAATCGACTGAAAGTTACATAATCCATCAGAAAACAAAATTTCAAAGGACCTTAGATTGAATGTTACTCATTTAAAAATCAGAACCCATAAAATTTTTTGTTATTATAAAATTGTAACGGGAACTTTATTGTGATGTATTAATTAATTCATTGTTAATAGATGAAATAGTTTTAGGCGCTCGCTTCTATACAAATAATAAAGCTGAAGAGTTTGTTTTTTTGTTTGAACTACCAACAAAATTTTGTTTTTTTTTTTTTTTTTTTGAGGAAGGTTATACGCTATTAACGTCACGCTACAACCCTTAGAAGCCGAGTAAAAAGAAAATAAATCAGAAAGGACACTAAGCGAAAACGAATTAACAGCGCGGGCGATGCTATGCGATGGGTCGGAGGAACAAGAAATTCCATGCGGACGATAGTCGCGGACAGACACAGTCTAATATTATAAATTTGAAAGTAACTCTGTCTGTCTGTATGTTACCTTCTCACGCCTAAACCACTAAACCAATTTCGATAAAATTTGGCAGAGAGATAGACTGCATCCCGGGAAAGGACATAGGATAGTTTTTATCGACATACCTCGTGGGCGAAGCCGCGGGCGGAAGCTATTAAAATTATATTTTTCCTAATGACTGGGTCTTGAACAAGTTATGTAAATGAAAAGCGTATTATCATCTCGCTGTTCATGTTTATGATGTTGGAGCATTTTTATTGAATGAATTATGGGGTCAGAGGTACAGAATTTGCGGAATTTATTTACACGTGTTTCCAGCTGTGTTGTTTTAACGTACAGCTGGTTTTGTTAAAAAAGCTGCCATTATGACCGCGATCTAGGTTTTTAACGGGCGAGTGGCACTTACGCATTTTTGTGTTACAGAAAGAGTTTGGTCAATTTTATGGCTGAAACATGAATTAAACATTTACGTATAGTTGACCTGGTACCTAAGCAATTTTTTTATCACCCTTTGGTTGAATGTCACTTGTACGTCACAAAACGAAAAGCTCTAATTGTCTTTTGCAGCTAGACATTTTCAAGTTTAGTGAAGTTTCAAGTTCCTAGGAATTGGCGCCGATTCTGTTGTGTCACAAACTAAACTAAATTTAAGTTCAGGCATCTTTTTTTTTCTATTTCATTAAGAAAAGGACAGAAGATAAATATTAGTTTAGTCCTGTCAAATTAGTCAGCGCCTGACGTACATTGACGTATTTTAATAGCCATTTTTTAATCTCGTCTAAATTGTCTATGGAGTATCTTAATTTGACAGGACTAAACTAATATTTATCTTCTGTCCTTTTCATAATGAAATAGAAAGAAAAAGATGCATGAACTTAAATTTAGTTTAGTTTGTGAACAACAGAATCGGCGCCACTGTTGTCAAAATTGTTAAAGCAATTATGGGATCTACTATACTGATTGACTGTTTTAGTTTTTAGCTGTTACTGTCCCGCTACTCATGGTTGAAACTGATGGCACGAAAAAATCTTTTGTGACGATCTTTCTTCTCTGTGAGTTGAAAGTCGTAACATTTTATATGTATCATCTACGCACGAAAGCTATTAGTATTCCAGTGACATAGTTCCACAGTCCACCCAGAATCCGCGTTTAGGTAACAAGTGAATCAGATAATAATGATGACGTCATCAGCACGTCATTAGCGCGTCTTTTGCGCCAAAAATATTAGTACGGCTGTCTAATCAAATAAATCATTTATAGCCACAGAACACATTTTAACGGGTTTTAACGGGATCTAAAGCTAAAGAACAATCGCTTTCTGGAGACAAAATAAATACCTAGGGAGGTGTTAGATAGCTGACAAATACCTCTGTTAAAAATGGGCGTGAGCCAGTTTTCAGGCTGACTTCCCACCAGAGGTGTGCGATAAAACGGAGTGTCCAAAGAAAAAGCCTACCAATAAAAAAATTGCTTCTTAACCAAAATGTTATTGTTAGATTTTTAAATTGGTAGATTTTTCCCTCATTCACTAATTCGTATTCCGTTATCTGTGGAAAACTAGCCTGAATTGACTATTTGCGGTACAAATAAAACACAAATACATATATAGCTATAAAAAGCCATGATACTCACTGTTGCACGGAGCATTATATTCTTCCTCTTTCGGCATATTATACTGGTTCTCTTCCATAGGAGGGTAGGGCACGAACCGCTGCATCATCATCTGTGGCGCGGGCGACGACGAGCGCTGCTTGCTCAGGTTGAGCGGAGTGTCGGGGTCCTGGGGGGGTGGCGAGCGAGCGCTCGCAGTGAGCTGAGCGAGCTGAGCCGTCGCTGACCATTGATTTGTTTGCATTGCCTAAAAATTTAAAATGGAAACATGTGATTAGTTCTAAAATTATATTCCTCATTTGGTTATTTTAAATTTTTATTATAAATTAATATTTTAATTGTTAAATTTTATTATTAAATATGTATTTTGACTTTGTATGAATTTTATGTTATTTTTATTTATTTTTGTTGAATTTGTGATTATGGATATTTTTTGTCTGACTTAATAAATGAATTGAATTGAATTGTAAGCTAATGTAACTATAAGATAGTGTTTTGCTATGCCTTTCGCACTTTTAGATTTCACTAGTAGATAGTAAAGGATCAAAAATAATAATATGGATAGCCGTGTATGAATAGACGACAATATACCTAAATAATCCCTTATCGTCATAGAAA
Organism: Oligia fasciuncula; assembly: GCA_963082905.1. Taxonomy (NCBI): domain Eukaryota; kingdom Metazoa; phylum Arthropoda; class Insecta; order Lepidoptera; family Noctuidae; genus Oligia; species Oligia fasciuncula. The sequence goes on from OY720403.1 coordinate 10,266,266, forward strand.
CTTATGTAAGTGAGAGAAACTGGGAAAATTTATTTCCAAATCTTAATAATTAAGTAATAATTATAGATTCATGTAGTCTTGCGATCAAAATAAAGTGGATCTAGACTAACGTGTCACGCATAAAATTTAACTGAAGAAACAATCACTATCATCAATGACATAACAGTAAAAGCAACGTAGGTACCTACGTCAAACAAGTCGCCGATGACGTTTACAGTAAAAAACTGGATGCTCTCAGCAACACAGGATTTGACGCATCTAATTATAATTTTACGTAACAAACACCGGTTGTTGTTGGTAATTAGTTCGAGAACAACTTTCGATTTAATATCACGTCTTCTGATGATTTTTGTAGTGGTAATATCGATTGCACTATTGAAGGTGTTGTTTGATTCAGGTATCTATCGATTAAAATCGTTTGGCAAATAAAAACTCTTCAGTAATTTTGTGATGGCATTGGCATGTTAGGATAATGATAGACTTCAAAGCGGTGAAGCGGGAGGGGCATTGAAATATTGGCTTATAAATACGTGTGAAATTGTTTAGAGTTGGATTCATCAGGCTCATGCCCAATTTATTTATTTGAAACTATTGAAACACTTTGTAGCGAAACAGAACATCTAAAGTTACGAGAGAGTAGCTTTGAAAAACATGGTCTCGAAGAAAAATAGACCCAGAAGACCAAAGAAATGACGCATGGATTGTGTGAATATGGTTAGAAAGGGGGTGACTACCGAGATGCCGACTAATAGAGAAGTGTGGAAGAAAAAGACATGTTGCGCAGACCACACAGAAATGGGATAAGGGCAGGAGAATGATGATGAGTCTAATAGGGGTAAGATAACACCAAAAAGCAAGACAAAGGTAGCAAGAGCTAGTGAAGAAGATAATAATAATTGGTAACACTTTAAAAAAAAAATCTTTTACATGAAAACTAATTACATTATAGGTATAAATATCTATTTTTTTTTTTATGTATTATTATTTTAATTTCAGTTTCTACGATTTAGATCTTTAACTTTAAGTAATAGCTATGTATCAAGCAATAATTTTTACTTTGCCCTAACAGGGTCTACAACGGCTCTTAGCTCTAGCCTTTTGGTATACATCTTGTTTTTACCTTGTGGAACGCAAATAAATGTATATGAATATTTCTGTCTAGTGTCACATTTACTACATTATCATATTGTCAAGAAATTGGTATGCAAACAGCAACGATCGAAGAATTTTCATTAGACAGCCCTAGCCAAAAGGTAAACACAATGCCAATTATTGCTGTTATTGAACACAGGAAATTAGCCAATATAGAGCTATATAACGTGATGGTCGCTTGCCAAATCAATTTGTTGCATACATTTTCATCCTCGTAGTGATTACGTATTACATTTATAATTTGGTCGAGTTTTAAATTTGATGAGCCAGATACAGTTCGTTGGTGGTCTCATCTTTTCTGTAGGTAAGTATCAAATTTTCCTGTTTTCTTGACATCTAACATTACATTAACATGTAGGATTACAGAATCCTGGCATTCCCCTGTAGGCACTACATTCATCTCAGGAAGAAAGACTTTTTGGCATCCAGAGGCTGACATTGTCATTATTCACTTAAAACTTTCTTTATAAATATACGTTCACCATCATCATTATCATCATTCGGCTAAAAGGCGTCCACTGCTTGGCGCTCCTACTAGCGTGGCTACAATAACTGGTCTTGTCTTTCGACATTCAACGGATTCTCACCAGGTCGTCGTCTGTCTATCTACACTCATTCAGTAGGCATTTCTTTATTATACTATAGTTGCTTACGTTTTGTTGCTGCTGCGGAGGCCGCATCTGCTCCAGCAAGGGTAGTAGTCCCAGCGGAGGGCCAGGGTACATGCCGTGCCCACGCCGTACCATCTCCTGGCGACGCAGCTGCTCCTGTTGTAATCGCTGCAGTTCCAGCTCAGCGGTCACGTTGCCGATATTCTGTAACAAGGAGATGAGATGCATTTAGTTATGGATTTTTGTTAGGTCGATGGGAATCAACGCATGTTTCGAAATTGTAGTTCGTGGATTCTGAAAATGGAATTTAATTTGGACGTAAAATTTTTCGCATGTCAGCTTATGGTCGTGAAGTACAGCAAATTGTATGTAATAGTTGTTATTGAAACGAGAATAAAAGAACCGCAATTTCATTTGCGTCATGTAAAATTTTGACTGTCGTGTCATTAATAAAATAACTTTCTATGCACTAACAAAAGGCACCGCGCGGCGGCGACTCCATACGCGCCACGTTTTAAGCTTCGCAACTTTCTGCTATCAGTCTTAACGAGTCTCTCGACGCGATATTTGTTCCACACAATATATTGCACACTTAAGCACTTCTCAACACAAAGAATAAGCTAAAACGTGTGCACAAATCAACCGGCCGGACGGTCACTAAATCACGGCGACCATAAAGCGAATTCCCAAAAAAAGTACACCAATTAATTGCCTGGGAGTAGTGACGAATAACACAATATACATTTTATCGGCTCTTCATTAAGACAGTATTGAATTGTTAATGGTTGTACAGAGTAAGACGTTATAAGGTGATGAAATCAAAACAACTCGACGATGTAAGTTTCCGGATGAACGACGACGGCGCGAAATATGAAAAGGATTTGCAATTTTAAAAGTTTCCTGCAAACGTATAAATGCGCTCCTGACAGTGGGAATACATTTAAGTGAATCACTGTCGGCGGAGATAAAAAAGAAAAAGCGCTAATGGAAGACAAAAGCGAATGCATAAATAAACGTGACATAATCGTGCGAATAAAAAGAGCGGCAGAGTGTAATAGGCGTCCCTTCGGCGATACCGCGATACATCGAGCGCCACCGGTAATCGAGCAAGTTTTTCCATCGGCCTGACAAATTGCCGTCATAACCGAACGGATTAAACTTTTTATTAAAAACAACAAACTGAGCATAATGTATGGGCGTAATCGGCAAGGGACAGATGTTCCCGAATAACGTACGCGATTTATCTAATGTAAAAAGACTTTTATTTAATAGCTATGCGGAGATGTCCTAGCAATTGGCGCTTATATTTTACATTGAACCGCCGTTTTGGCATTTCGACCGTATTTTGATGGCATTATTAATGTTAGAGATGATATAAAAATGCGATTTATGATAGAGGTGACCAGCTGTGGCGTCACAATTTATTGTTGCACGACACAGGTGGGTCGCCTCGTCATAAATATGATATGGAAGCAAAACAGCCAAGTCGTTATACTGATTGAAACAATGGAACTGGTGCCAATGGAAATAGGTGGGTGTGATTTGGCGAGGAGCACCGCCCCATGTTCTGTCAATACTGATGACGATGGATATAAATGGAAGCAAAAACATAATTCTGTTATTGTGTCCTTGTCGCTTATATGTTAATAACGATTTCCTTTTCCTATATTTCTTCGCTAAACGAAATGTAGACAGTTAATCATATAGATATTATTAATGATATCTCTTTATTAGTCGCCCTTCTACCAAAGTATACAAGAGACCTTGACATAAAACCAGAGATCTAAAGAATAGTATCACTGTCAGATGTTCAAATGATGCGTGTTTAATATGATACCAACATATTTGAAAATTTATCAAAAACTTAAAGTTCTATCAAATGTCAACACATTTAATAATATATAACACGCAAGATTTATTGAATACGCGGTTAAAGCTACAAATCCCCATAAAGCTATTGCCAATGAAACATATGCACAAACCCCTAATGATTTATACGAAACCGCGGATTAGCTTGAAAGCGTACATCAAAAACAATATAATTGAAGAATATATAGTGGACAAAGAGATCACAAATGAACACCGGACATACCATGACATAATTTATAATGTGGGCGCCGATATCAAAATAGTAATCCCACTTTTTAAATACGCGACTAACGATATTGACCCTTAGGTGGTTGCATTAAGAGTTGATGATGCTATATGAAAAGATTAGGTGAGAATACATGGAAAGCTGTATAATGAAACAGACGTCACATTGACGTAAGAGATGCAGATCTTTGGGTGAAATCATAATATTTACTGTCACAGGCCGACGTGCTCTCATTTCTAGATAGATTATTCGAGTAATAGATTTAGGATTTCGGTAGTTTTCCTGGCGACTGAGATTTATCTATTAAAGCTGTTAAAGTAAGAAACTATTTTTGTTTAAGCCTTATCAAAGAGGTCGAATCTCATGATTTATGGAATGTGGCTGTCAACATAGGTATATAATGATGTTCATAATTATAGTGATGTTCAACATTTTATTTGCTTCCAGTAGTTTCAAGTAGGTAGACTTTTCTTAATTTGGGATGATCGATCACCGTATGACTTTAATCGTCAGCTTTAAGTTAATATTTGATGACCTTTTGTGGAAACGAGACAAAAATTTACGACTTTGATAATTCTTGAAAACACACCAATAGTCTGTATGGTGACCCATCCTATTAGTAGCCTGTCTATCCACTTATCGAACCACAACGAACTAATAATTTATTTATGCCGTGACCCTAAAGTGTTGATAATTTGAATAATGCAATATAAAAAGGGCTTGATATGATTTGAAGGGTGCGCACGCAGGAATAAGGGCGTTACAGACAGTGCAATGCGATGACATATCAAAATGAATCGCTAATGCATGTCTGAGAACAAGAAATGCGTAGAGTTGCATCTAACATAATTATGTTTTTGCATCGTCGATGATAAAAAAATTGGAGAAAGTAATTTTGACGCGTAATTTGTGAGTGGCTTTTTTTGGTATCTAAAAAAAAGGAAACTATTAACTATATTTAGTCTATATAAACAAGCGTATCTATTCAATTGTGCAATTAGTGCTTTCACTTGTAAAACTTTTTGCTAAACATGAACTTAACTGACAACTGCTAAAAAACCTCATAAAAAAATGGTTGCCTGTAAAGTCGGTTTTACGGGCGAAGATTTTACGTGACAACGACCGATCATCCGATCACAGTTGAGTGGGAGAGAGACGCAAGGCATTCGGCGGGCCTCTCTCTCGTTCGGTGACTCATCGTAACGTTACCGAGCGTTACACTTTTTCATAAGTGACTCCCAGTCGCAACCTAATTTAAGACGTTGTCACGTCAAAAGATGAAACTCCACCCTTCTCCTGTGTTCTTGTTTAAATATGTTTTAATGTCGAAATAGTTTGCATAATAATTGATCATAGTAACAAATTCACTTTCAACTTAAAATGAATATTCGAGCTACTCTTTGATATGGAAATAAAACAATTTACCTACGCACTTGTTGCAGCCATATGCCCTTTTTCCTATACCGCATACCGTTACACTTGATGACAAAGATGCGAGAACTGTTTTACCACCTTCAATACAAAAGATAAATCTCGCAAGAAAACAGGCGTGCCCACACATACTAATTAGCTCAGAGCTAAAACAGGCGCCACTAATTTTATAGTAACCATAACTTGGAAAGCGTAGGTATCAAACAAAGAGACGGGTTTAAAATATGACATTAACGAAACACAAATAAGAAAACATTATGACGTCCCCCAATTAAACTGCCAGGGGGCATACAGGCTGTACACCCGGCGTTCCCCGCAGGAGTTCGCTTATCGCATGTTTTATCCCCGATGCGCATGAGTCGCAGTTTCGCGAATGCACTGATCTTATCTAATGTCCGCGGTGATTATGCATTTTGCATAATGGAATCGATGCGTGCTTTGTCTTCTTCGGACCCTGTTTTATATTTATAGCGTTAATATTTTATTATGTTTATTGTGGTTAGTTTGCAGAAATTCGTTAACGAGAGGTTGTTGCCACTGGGAAAAGGTTTTACGATAATGACAACTTATCATTTTGACATTAAATTCATTTCGTGCCCGATTATTTTACTCTCTCGGAATCTCGAGAAATAACAAGAAAACTACTATAAAAGAAGTCAAAATCTCCCTACCTTTGATTGCAAAAATCAGAATGACCCTCCACAATAGGTGCCCATTCTCAATCAACATGAAAGTCAAAATATTAAGGGTTCGCCCACTTCTGGCGTTGAATTGTTATTAAATCACACAAAACTTGACGGTTGTAGGCGCTAATAGTGGCAGCCCTGTTCGAGTGGTTCCGAAGAGTGGCAGCCCTGCGGTTTCTTCAAATTAGCGTAGTGATTGGTATCGGACGACGGTCGGGCACGTGGCGGCCGGAATTAGGTGCCTACCTATTGCGTTTTCATATTGCTTTGCTAAAGGAAACTCTGTTAATTTCGTTGTTGTTTGTGATTTTGATTTGGAGGATGATATTGATTGTCATTGTACCCAAGATTTTGTAATATCTTGATTTAAAGAGTGTTCTTGGAGTTTCTTGCCTGTTCTTCTCCATACAGATCTATGTTTTGGAAAGGGCATTTTCAATTTTTTGACTAACTGACACACTCTTTGACAATTCAAAAGTGTCTGTAAATGGTTTAATTGAAATAAATGCGTTGAATTTGAGTTTGAAATAGGTGATACTTAAAAGTTAATGATTGCTGACTGTATCGTAGATTGAGTTAAACATTGTTAACCCATAAATGTGTCTAGCAGTGGAAACTGGGGAACTTTTTATCATAATACTTACAAAGAAATACAAAGAAGAAAGAAAATACATTTATTTAGTACAGATTAAAATACACACAGTACCTACACAAGAGACATACTTCAGATAAATCAAATAAAAAAGTGTAAAGTCCGATGTAAGAAATAGCAGGAAAGTGTGCCTCACGGATGCGCCAAAAAGGCCAAGTTTAGCAAAAATGCCAGACAACTAGTGCCTGACGCTGGTTTTCAACTGGACCTGCACTGTACTTGTGTAATGAGGATTCTACAGGACATAATTTCCATTACTCTTTCACAATCTAAAATTACCTGAAGTTTCAACGGGCATAACAAAGAAAGCCATTATAATATGATCATAACAATTTCATTTGAAGTCACCTCCAACTCTATAGAGGTTTACAACAGCACCTTCCATTATTTTACTGCTTCCCTTCGACATGGGACATATCAAACAAGCGTAGGTAGTAAATCAAGAAATTAAGCTATTACGGCCACATCACAAGTCGGCGCTCCTTTTGACTTGAACGTTTTTTTTTTAATACACGAACAATTTTTAGACTTCCGGACGACAACGCACGGAAAGTAACGACTTTATAATTTGAAACATGTTTTTGTTATCTATTATGTCTGAGAAAGCGTTTTTGGGAGGTTTTTGTAAAGTTGCCTTACTGTTTTTTGGGGGAGAAAAAAGTTGGATTGTGGTTTTAAATGTGAGAGAACCGGAGACCTGTAGTGCTAAAAAAAATAATCAAAACAATAGCATATTACTGTTTTAATTCTTTTTAAATCTTATTGTGCAAATGAGCAATTACAGTTTAGAACACAATGTCAGATAGAAACAAATTACCTACATAGATACTTAGATCATCATTCTGCTTATAATTTAATTTCAACACCATCCCCATTACATCCTATTTTTTTTTATATTATCCTCCCCTCCCAAAAACAACAGTAACAACCCAAAAATTACTTAAAAAAACACACCCTACCAAACTTAACATACCCAAAAAATTACCACTTCAAGTAAGTTCACATGATGTAAGTTCAAATACGTATAAACAAAAGCGGGTCGGGTCCAGCCAACCGATGACAGTCCCACGAGACCTTTACAGACAAACATCTATAACACCCCCCTTTTTTATACCCCCTTTGCCTCTCCCCCCTGTCTTGCCTCATGCCTCTTGCCTCTTGCTAGCCCCGGATGCTCGTCCCACTTGAGCTTTTCTTTTATTCCTTGCCTACTCTTATGTTTATTTTTGTTTTCCGTTAGCCGGCGGAAATAATGGCGTTAGAATGGCGTGGATGTGCCTACTTTGGTAGGGTTTTGTTTTAGGAATTGATTGGGTGGTATAAAACTGATAAAAAAAGAAAATTATTCAACTTTCTCTAAAATCTTGTAACTCAAAGAAGGATTGGATTCTACTGCATAAGCAATTAATCATAATCAGCTTTAATGTTCCCACTGCTGGGACGTAGGCCTCCTCTTGATGAGAGGGAAATGCCTGCTATTGAAAATTAGTTAAATGGAATATGATGATCAAGTTAGTTTCTGAATGAATTGTCGATAATCGCATGACCTCATAAAAGTGAAAATGTCGTCAATGAAAGTTCAAAATCTTCATTCTTTACAGAATCTTTGACCTACTTTGTTTACAACATTTCAGGGAGAAATACATAATTTTATGACACTACGATGCCACCTGTGCCAATTTCGCTGTTTCCGGAACTGCAATAATGTGTGACTCTCCATAAAACGTGGTTTATTTATACATCAAAACAAATACTTAAAATAATATCTTTAGATAGAAGCAGGTACGAAAAGCAGAAGCGAATTTCACATAAAACTCCACATTATTCTTTCGTATTCCCAAGATGACCTTTTGTAGGCGATAGAGTCGTGGAGTGGCGTCATTATTCTGTTCTCATTCAATTCTATATTTTACCACAATTTTTATTTAAAACAGAAAACAAATGAGCATCCTGCATTGAGAACAAACCAGCCCCGTAGAATGTACCTACATTAATTAAAGGCTTTACTGTTTTCAATTACGCGTTTTTTGTTTCGAGAATTCGTACTTATGCAAGTGTATTGAGATAGAAATTATGCTTCAGGAATGGGTGAAGAGTACTTAGAGCCTTTTTAGGAAATTGAGGTTACAATGTTTATTTTAATAACGAAAAAAGAAAAACCGTTTCAAACCAAAACAACTAAAGATTTTCGTAGAAGGTATCGTATAATTTAGTGTTGACAGTTCAACCATCTACGACCAAATTTAAAGCGAGAGCAACATACATAATACTTACACTATTAAAAACAACGTTAAAATCTCATCAAGAAATAAGAAGACCCTCAAAGGAACCGACATTACACCACTAAACCACACGACAGTGCAAATTGAAAATCATTGTCTCCACAATCTTTAACGGCTTAACAAATAGAGCATATACCACACTACACTTACTCAAAAGCTTTGTGCACATCAATGGCTGATGCCACAAAAGTGCGAAACCTTACCGCGGTCGAGAGAAAAGATTAATAAAGCTTAGAACACACTCAACACCTGTCCTTTGTCGCTAATGGACCGCCTCTAATCTCAAGGGAAATAGTGCGGTGAGGAAAAATAAGAAAATATCGTTTATTTTTTTTGTTATTATGTTGGTACAATGTGTGGTTATATGATTGTTCTAGGGCTTTTGTTTGGTTGTTATTTTGCAAATTCATTGCACTTCCTTTACTTATATTCCATTTCTGACTATATTTGGGCAAAAAACAAATCTTTTTGCAATTAAAACTAAGTCCATGTAGGCCTGTGCCCGGATAATGGCAAAATAAAAAACGTGCAATTGCAAAAGTTATGGCTAGTGTTGCTACATATTTTTCTAGAGTTCCATTCATATTACATCATGGAAAAATGTTGTTTATGCTGCTAAAAGCATCTATTATAAATAAATCTAGTCCAACTTTAGTAGCCACAAACTCAAGGAGCTAGCCCTCTCCAGACTTGCCAAACAAGAAGCGTCCAAAAATTAAAAGTTACATTCCGGTTCCAACCGGTTTGAGCTGGAAATAATTGGAGGAGACTCGAGCTAACCACCCGGATGGGGGTAACAAGCGAGTTATCCGGGTAAAAAGGCAAGACCGGGTAACAAGCCGGGCGAAATGCAGTAACGAGGATGCAACCGAGCTTCTCTCAAGAAGTATGGCTTTGTGGCGTCAAATATTGGCGGGAGTGTTGGGTCAAATGTTGGTTGGCTTGTTGGTTGGAAGTTTGTGCAAAGGTATGTCAGTAAAATTTCTGCGGAAATTCGAAGAATATTTCGAAAACCTTCTAAGTTTTCACTACGTTGTTTTCACTTCGAGTAGAGAGGTGTGTCAGGATAAGATCAGGGAGCTTTGGTCTTCAGTATACTATAAGAAGTGCAGTTGGTTACAGTTACGAAAACTACATTCCTGCCTACTATGAAGTTTATAGCCGCGGCAACACTGTTTCCAATTATGAAGACGTTTATTAGGTACTTTATATGTAAACCAAATTCTCATCAAAGGAAATAATTTACGAAGCAATTGATAATCTTCGTCTCAGGTACGAACATGAACACATTCATTATTTTCGTGATGTCAATCTGCCTAGCCTTTTCCCAACTATGTTTGGGTCGGCTTCCAGTCTCACCGGATTCAGCTGAATATCAATATTTTACATAAAGCGACTGCCTATTTGACCTCTACAACCCAGGTACTGGGTAATAAGATACCCCTTGGTAAGACTGGTTGTCAGACTTTAAGGCTTCTGACTACCTGTAAAAAGATCAACGAAAAAAAAAATACCTACCTGTAAAAAGATCAATGAAAAAAAAAGATAGAAGAAGGTGTCAAAGATCGACGAATGACAGCCGGGACCAACGTCTTAACGTGCTTTTTGAGGAACGGAGGGGCCTCGATATCGGGTCAGCGGGATTGACCGAAAGGGTTACCGCTGGCCCGGAACATAAAGGGCTAAGGAAGGAACACGGGTGGGTTTTAGTCAGTAAGAGTCTGACACTCCCTTCCGCTCCACCCAGAGCGGGAGGGGTCATTTGATGATTTCCCATCCGAAAAACAAGGAGCCTCGATATACCTACCTATAATGGATCGTCACCCATCCACGCAGAGACCACAGCAAGCGTAGCTCAACCTTCGATCGACGCGTGCGGCTGTTATCATATACCAGCTATGAGATTAATTATTTTCGTGATCTCCATTTCTTTAATCAGCACGACATAGTATTGTAATTATTTATATTCAACAACTAGTAAATACTTCATAAAAATAACATAGTCGTCGTCCATCCTACATACAACGTTCTAAGAAGTTGTGTACGTCAAAAAATACTTCATCTCTGTAAGTATACAAACAATTAATCATGAATATTCCAGAAAAAAAATATTATTACTAACATAATTATAATACTTGTTTGAAAGAACGAGGCGGAACTGTTTCTAAGAATTCATCTTTTACAAAGTGTAGGTACTACATACGTTTTTATGAAATAAAAGTTCCCTGTAATATCAAATACTGAAAGATTCTTCATTGAGGTTAGTCAAGATAAAAGGTGTAGGTAGGGTAGTTTATACTGATATGGCAACTGAATTTTGGTTAGGTACACAAATTAACCTATTCTAATAATAAAGCTGAAGGGTTTTTTTAAGCGCGCTAATCTCTGAAACTACAAGTCGGATTTGAAAAAGTCTTTTTGCATTTGATAGCTCAATTCCTGAGGAAGGCTTTAGGCTATTAACATCACGCTAGGACTCTTAGGAACCGATCAAAAGTAAGAAATAACGGTAAGCGAAAACGAAGTATTATCACGGGCAGGCGATGCTATGCGACGCGACAGCTGGGTGTGAAATTTCACGCAGACGAAGTCGCGAGCAGAAGCTAGTGAATCGTAAGTCTTGTCTCGTGGGCCTGCGGGCGGAGAGTAATGGGTAGCTCACCGTCCGATCAGGACCAGGCCCGTGCCGGACGGCGCTTACGTGTTCCACGCGCGCCTCAAAGAGATGTCAGCATCGAGGAGGGGCCCCATAGGGCCGAAGCCTGCCGGGTCAGCGGGATTGTCCGAAAGGGTTACCGCTGGCCCGGAACATAAAGGGCTAAGGAAGGAACACGGGTGGGTTTTAGTCAGTAAGAGTCTGACACTCGCTTCCGCTCCACCCAGAGCGGGAGGGGTCATTTGATGATTTCCCATCCGCAAAAAAAAAACAAAAGTCTTGTCTCGTATCGAAATGAGTAATGACAAAACTGCGAATGCTTTGGTAGGTAAACATTTTAGCCAGTTTACAATGTTGTTTGGGCTGAATGCCCAAACTGTGCCTGAAAAATCTCATGCCCCGAATCCAATGTCCAATGTCTCTTCCTGAAGAGCATTTACGCCGTACGGCATTTCATACAAACTTTCAAGCCCTTATTTTTGAAAATGTTTTCTACTAACTCCTGCATGCGTATGAAGTTTCATTAAAATCAGTTCAAACATAGGGGCTTGAAAGTTTTGTATGAAATGCCGAACGGCGTAAACGCTCTTAAGACTGGTAGTTAGGGTTGGCTGAATGTATGTAGAAACTAAGTAACTAAACAATCTACATTATAAACAAAACAATACAAAAATGTAAATGCGTTTAATAAACGTCGGGCGTTTTATCCGCGGTCCGTTGACTGACATGAACACAATGATTCGTCAAACCCGTCAGTCTGACGGCCGTCATTCGGCGGCTGAGCGTGCGTCAGTCTTTTATTTATTGTTTATTAAAACGATTATAATGGCTTCGATGATTGCCACGCTGGCTCTTAGACTATCAATAGCTTACTTTGTAGTTTTGGATGAGATGAACAGTACTTGCTAATTTGATGGATAAATCGGATACGACAGAAGATCATTTACAATTTTCAAAAAACGTTTAGAATCGTATTTTTTGTAAGAAATGAATTCAACAATGGTAAGACCAAATTTTAATACAAAAAAAATCTGTTGTTTCAAAAAGAAAGAACAACCAAAGAGGAGAGAGGAGGAGAGGAGTAGGGGAAGGGGTGTTGAGGAGTTTCCGATAAGGACATCAAAGTCATCAACAGTTTCTGTAAAACAAAAAAAGAAATCAAACTGCAGTGCCAGTTCCAATCCAAAAGTAAAATGTCTAATAATAAGATAATTATAATTCAATCTTCACTATCGATCGGCACGTGCTTCTATTTATAAAGATATTAACCTTTTCCCGTCAACAATATGCGGTGAAATGTAAATATTTATTTTTTTATTCAATCCCACTGTATGTGCTGTGGCCGCGCAACTGAAGTTTAAGAATAAAATTTGGAGAACGTACACAGTAAGCCGCCACTTGCCTTTAGAATAAACATAGTGGTCTTTGTGATCTACTGACAGGCATTACAATAAATGTACCGTGAACACTTAATGAAATAACAAACACCGATCGCTGTTCAGTGTTAACTATCAGACGGATTTAAATACTTCTTTCTATCTAAACACTGGGCTTTTGTCTATCCAACAGTGCGAGGGGCGATAAAACACCATGATGTATCTGTAGAACGATTTCATACCAGCATCGGTATTCACAACCACTCGATACGTTTCCGAACCGTATCGAATATCAATCATTGTGTCGTAGGAGTCCTCTAAACGCTGTTCACAAGTCCGAAACCCGAAAATTGTGTCAGTTTCAATCAAATAGACGATCATTATTCTTCCGACAGCTGTTTGCTGTCAGGGGCAAGGCAAATCAGTTTATCGAAATGTGTCATTTTCGATATGATACCCTGTCGGATGGTTGTGAATAGCAATGCTGTAAGAGTGCGGAATTTAATAAAACATTGTTGGAACTGTAGCAGATCGAACGTTTGTCAAAACAAACCGAAAAACACCTGTTTCAGCTGAATGGAAGAATAACACGGAATGTATGATCTGCTTATTTTCTCTTACCAGTTGTAAAATTCATTGAGGAAAGAAACGGGTTGGGGCCATATATTATTTTCTAGGCTACGAACACGCAGGCTACTATTATATAGTACGGTACATAAACTACACCATACCAACCATAAACTAGATGGTTTTACTGTATGAGCTTTCAAGAGATGCGTTTGAGATCTTAGCGGCATACCATATCGGACAAGATGTGGCATAAAATATTTCATAATGCCATAATTTGTACTTAAGTGGCAAGACCAATTATGCACAAATTGCTGAAGCCAATTGTAATAAAATAATGTCCAGTTAATAAAGGGATTCTTGTATTCTGAATTTTATTACTTTAGTGCGTCAGAAACAATTGCATTAAAACGTGAAAAAATAATCATTAACTGAACGTACCGATGATTCCGAATTTAAATCTCAATAAAGTTCCAGATTTGTCGGCCATCTTTATAATGCGGGATATCGCACAAAATGGCCGGTGTCATTTTAAGCCCCCTTTCTTCCGTCCGCAACGATTTTAATAACAACATCGCAGCTTTCTTTATTCGTTCTTTTGAAATCTCTTTTAAGCTGAAGTAAGTTTATTACTAGTCAGATCAGGAATTTCAATCTCACATCCTGAGTGAGACGTCTTTGATGTAACCGGTGTGAATTGATGGGGAGATAACAATCTTAATTGTTAAAGAAATAGGGTTGAGTTTAGCGTGGCTGAGAGATTTCATTGATGGTTCTTCTAAAAGTGAATTTGCACTCATTAATACTATGAATCTCATTCATTGTAATAGTGTGTTCGCAGAAGTGTCGACGTGCGTTATATATTGAGATTACGTACGAACATGAATATTCTATATTAATACCATGGTCTTTCTTGTCACTTAGATCAAATAACAGTACATAATTTATTATGTGGAGTGTAGTGGTGCGTTGAATAGATAGTTTAGTCATTCTGGGTTGGGGATATATCACATTCTCATTGTAAAGGCTCGCCCAACTGTGTTCGGACATCGAACCGGCTTTCATTTACAATTTTGGGGACAAATAGATGTAACTACAGTCAGCATAAAAGGGACATCGTTTGATTGTGATATCAAATCTGTGTATAAAGCAATGGATAAGTAACATCAAATTCGTTTTCTGTAGGCTTTTGTCATTCTATGATAGGTTTCCTTCCATTAGTGTTACTCCTCGCATTTATGGCAGAATCAACAGCGTGTTTATCAGTCTATACTGCTCCCACAGCTGGGACATCGGCCTCCTGTCTGTGAGACGGAGTGGGCCATAATCCACCACGCGGGCCCAGTAGTGGTAGATGTCATGCCGGTTTCCTCACGACGTTTTCCTTCACCGTTTTGAGAGCAGTGCTGATGAAATTAAATACACAAAGTGAGGTAACTGTCTGGGTTCGAATTCAAGACCTAAAACTCGTAAGTCGGGGTCGGTACCACTGCGCCACTACTGCTCTGCGCCACTACTGCTCTGCGCCACTACTGCTCTGCACCACTATTCTAGTGATTTATAATATCAATATTCCCATGCAACACTATCAATATCATACACTATATCCAACCAACCAACGAAGTGCCGATTAATACGAATACTAACAAAAACCTAATTAAAATAGGAAATAGAATATAAAACATAATATATCATCTCGCTCGTATAGAATATCAAAGAAAATATTATGTCATTATTTCAAAACTTGGTAGATCAAAGAAACAACGTCAATACGGAATGAGCGATCTTCATAATAACAGTTATAATGGGGGCTCTTGTAAAAAAAGTCTAAATTAATTTCCCCGATCCGTTTCTTGGTACAAAAGGGGCTATCTCTTTGATAGACTTTCTTGTACAGTCGCAGTCGCTCGCGGTATGCAAATGACACGAGGTTAGTTTTTTTTTCCGTGTTAAAGGAAGGAAGAATGCTGTTAACTATGTTTTTGAGATTTCTTTGGGATTAATAATTTTTGTGTGTCGTTCCATTTGGAGGAAAAACCAAGGATATGATTTTTATTTTTAACACGCTTTTATTAGGTCGACCTGTATGTAACTAACTATGTAATGGAATCTAAGGTAACTAATTTAACCATCTTCCAAGGGTTGTAGCGTAATGAAAATTGGCAGCTGTATGTAGTTCTTATGACAATACAATAATATGGTACTGTCGAACTGATCTGATGATGGAGCCGGAAGATATGAACTGGAATTTCATGATGGAAAATCGTATCATAGCTGTTTTGGATTTCTTAGAAAAGTCTTGTAATGAACTTTGACCACGATTAGTTTTTTGTTTTTACGTGCATTTATAAAAGCGAATTTTCTAGTGTTTTTTAAACTATTAATTTATTTAGTATCACCTCACAATTCTAACTGTCTAGCGACTAAGCTAAGGCTCTTGGTTATGTTTTATCTCAGTAGCAGCTCTGAGTCTCGACTTGTACCCGGTTGATGGCAATAGGCTTGCCCTTAATATATGAAATTGAAACATAACTGGCGAAATGTGTAGGATGAAATGTTAGATACACCTGTGACCTTCGGGATGACAGGCGTGATGTTATGTTTTTCGTTTTATTATAGACTAGCAGCGCCCCGCGGTTTCGCCCGCATACATTTCAGTACCGTGGAGAGATCGCGATAAAATGTAGGTATCCTATGTGTTAATCCAGGAAATAGTCTATCTATGTGTCAATTTTCATCCAAATCTGTTCAACGGTTTACGCGTAATTGAGTAACAAACATCCAAACATCTTCACAAAGTTTCACATTTATAATATTAGTAGGATATTATAGTAGGATTTTATTAATAGGTCGCAATCAAAATTTTCCCTGATTCACACACATAAAATCTTTACAAAATAAAGTTATTTTTGGCCCTGACTGTACAACATAATAATTTATGCAAGTGGTCAGCGATTGCTGAATGGGGGCCTTTTAATCATAAAATGATTTTCCCCATACAAATAGATCCACCATGAATAGCTCGGGGTCTCTTAAGAAAATGTTAAGTGCATTAAATTCTGTTTAGAATAAAAATCAATTATATTTACGACGAGGTTTTTTCAACCGGAACTCAAAAGGAATTATGCTTGGAATCATTTTCTGTAAGATAATAGACTTATGACTATTCGTTTAATGAAAAAACCATTTTATGTAAGTATCTAAGTATTATAAGTACTTACGATGTTTTTTACGACTTAAATTGTCTGCCTTGCGATTTACTTTAATTTTTCTTTAGGTAAATGTCGTTAAGGGGGAAGCGCTAAGGTAGCTCGCGAAATTCAAATTTTCTTACGTTTTTACGTGTTTTTATTCGCGACTGTAACAAATATGTATTTACAGAATTATAGGTAATCATTAAAGTCATCGACATAACTCTCTAAGACCAAATTATTCCACTGAATGACTATTTCATGAAATCTTGACATTTTGGGATTATACTAACTTAACAAGTTGTATTACTGATTCTAATGATTATTATTGTGTAAATACATATTTGTTACGGTCGCGAATCATATTTTAATCAACGTACAACTTAATACTGACCAGTAAATTGCAAAAACCGTAAAATATTAATGAATTTCGCGGGCTACCCTGATGTAATAAAAAGAATTAGACATAACTTTACGCAGTTGTACGCTTGTTTCTTTTTTAACATAAAATAATGCCAAGGGATGTTACCCAGTAACTGGGTTGTGGCGGTCAGGTAGGTAGTCGCTCCATGTAAAATATTGGTATTAAGCTGCATGCGGTTAGACCGTTAGACTGGAAGCCGACCCCAACATAGTTATTAAAAAGGCGTAGGTAGATGATGATAGGGAAAATATACCTTTTCTTAGAGGCAAGCACATCATAGGTAGGTACTACTTACCTACTATTCTATTTCAATAATTTATAAAGTTATCAACTTCTTAGATATTGTGTAAGTAAATAATGTACCAACTGAATGGATATCATTAATAACAGAAAACAAACACCGCGTAATTTGCTAAAGCTCTTACGAGTACACAATCATCAGAATTCGAATACCTTTGATTTCAGAACGATTATGTACCGAACGCTAATAAAGTCACCATTTTATTTTGATCCCTCCCCTTACCCGTCCGCTCTCATTGCTAGGGCCACAGAGGGGTAAGCAAATGAAAATCCACGGCCTAACTTAAATAAGCATCTTATTCAATACAGAGAAATGTAAACAGACAATCAGTTATTTTAAAGATAGAATTTGAATTCGCGAATAAGGGGTGCGCGGGACGCGGGGGAGGGTGACACGTAATTTGACAAACGCTTTGAAACGACTTCGATAAGTAAAGCTAAAGACTTCGTGTTTGAATTTCAAATGTTAATTTTACCTACCTACGACGGTAAATTGTATGAATTACTTAATTTAGAAGTCTGTGTTGGAAATATCTAGATAATAGGTATTATTGAGACATTATTGATTAAAGAACATGAAAATTAAGTTTAATTTGCATTCACCAGATGCCTAAATGATTATCTGAATATTTTGTCAAAAATTGCACGTAAAGATCTAGAGTAATAAAATTATATTATCTCATTTATTAGGACTTATTAAAGCTTGTCAAAATTAATAACAGAAGCGTCCAAAACATATTTACAAAAAGCATGACAGGCTCATTAACATAATACCTGAGCCACAAGAAAAAAAACAGAGAATCTATGGTTCTTATTTTATCTGTGACATTAATCTTCCCGCCAATTTCGACGAGGTGTTTTATAGGGTACGCTTTCCAGTCTCGCGGTTCTGTAAATGGAAAGAATTGGCAGCAAACAACACGCCCCGCTCTCTTTGAAACTGTCGAATGTAATCTGTTTTGTTAATTTTCAACGTCGTCTGTCGGTGTTTTTCATCTAAGCCCCGGGAAAAGGAAAGGTTAACTTCTGTTTGCTTTGCCCCGGGAATTATTATTGAGCGTTTGTTTCAGTGCTAAAATGGAAAACATTTGTATTTTTTCTGAAGTGTGTATAAAAAACAACTTGTTTTGGATCTGATTGACTTTTTTTATTCGAATAACATTTTGATTCGTTGTTTTTTTATAATGGGTTTTATTTGCTTTGCCAGTTTCATTTATATTTTTGTGACTGTTTACGTTTTTACTCATATGTAGGTATGATTTAGAAATTACCGACATATGCTATGAAATCAGACTAAGTAGTAAAATCCTGACGTCAGATATGTAGACACCTACAAACTGTAACCATTTCTTTGATCGACTAATAACCAAAGAACGAACTCACACACCCACCTAATTAAAATATCAGTACCTACACAAGCGTAAGACGGAATATTAAACCATTATGTATCAGGGGACTCCTTATTTGAATAAGCACAAATTGTCAAAGAGATTTTATCTGGTTAAACAAAGATGCTCCTTCTGTTAGCTTTTGGCCCTGTTTGGGGGTGCCTATTTAATGGGATCGGGTAATACGCTTGATGATGCCTACGATTTCGTTAACCCCCTTGTTAAGAGGGGTTGTTTTGTTTCGCCAATCCGTTTCGCAAAGATAAGGACGGAAGATACGATTATGAAAATGCGGTCGTATGATATTGTAAGCAGCTTATTTGTTGTCATTGTTGTTAATACGGTTAAGCGAGATTTAAGTGTTTATTGCGTGCGGATTTATGTGGCTGTTGGAATAATATAATATGTTAGTTTTTGTGATTGGTTTTGATGTGCAATTGTAATTTTTTCGGTTTTTCGAAACGTTTATTGTTCCCTTTGGAAAAGTGTCGTTTTCCTTTTTTCTTGCTATTGGCAATGAATAAGTTGCTAGGTAGGGATAATAAATTCCCTGGAAAAAACATAGGTATCCACACTAATTTCCATTAATAGTTTTTACAGTAGAGAAACGACAGAATTACCAACATGTTATCAGCATAACAGTAACTAGAACTGTTTTGATTCCATTTACTTGCTCTCATCAAACAGAGCAAATAGAAACAGCTCCTTCGGGAAATTAAAACTAACAAATAACAGCTAGCATTACGAAAAACACTGACAGGTAATTTAAGACTACACGTGTTCAATCTAAAAGCGCTTGCATCTAAAAATAAGAGAACTATCAACACTAATCACACTCAAAATACTCCGCGTTTGAACCGCAAACAAAAATAGTTTCCCCTCATCTCAAAATCACGGACAATCATCAATTCCAATTACTAACATCCCCAACGTGAGAAAAACCCGACAAAACACCCAATCACGTCAACCACAAAGGCCGCTTTACACCCCTCCTTCCTTTTTTAAAATCATCTGTCCCCACCGTCATCGTGACGCAAGATAGCAGTGACGTCATTAGCGCCTGCCGCGTCATCCCGACACGATTTGTCGGCGTTTATCGCGCGATTTTTTGCCGCGAACGCGTGCTATCGCCACACGCACAATATGCGTAAATTTTTCGCTAGCTAATGTGTTGGAAGTAACTTTTGCGAGATAAGCGATGAAAGCAAACGCTGAACGCGATTTTTTGTTCGGTAATTTTCTGTAGGAAAACGTTTATGATGCATTAATTTGAAAAGTGAGGAAAATGTTTCAGGATTAATGAAATATGTGAATTATGAATAAAAAGTAATATGTATAAGTATCTTATAAAATTAGAATACTATACAAAACTCTTCAGAAATAATAAAATAGACATCCAACCCGGTTACATAATTACAACGCAATCCGGCTGTAATCAACAAAGTGGTAAACAGCAAAAAAAAAAGCTCTGAACATTTTTTTTCTGTCCCAAAATACTAACCCTTGCCAGCATAATGCGGAAATAAAAACATGACTTTAAAAACCATTATTTTCGCGGCACAAAGTTCGTTCGGATACGAGCACGAGGGGTAAACGCGGGCACTAAAAAGCACAAGAGCGCTCCAAATGGCACGCGTCACGGACCACAACAAACGAACGCGGTGGATAGAAACGACAATCGGTATAATTTTAATTAGGGAAAAATTGCCGCGGCGAAATGCGCAAGTACCGTGTGTACAGTCAGATAGTGTAGTCTGTGCTTTATTTTAAATAAATTGACAGATGGATGACAGTCGTCAATAAAATACATAAAGTATGGCCGATTTGTTGAAACTTTCAGCGCTGCTATCTGTCATAGTTATAAATGGCTTTTCTCTAAGTGCTTTTTCTTTTATTAAAGTTATGTATTTTTTCAATCTAAATAAAAACTTAGGCTTACTGCTCATTGATTAAATTAAGGTTCATATTAATCAGACACTCAGATCATCAGAGATATTGCTTCGGCTTTAAAAAGTCTTTTAGACTGGAATGCAGATCGCTTTTTATTAGTAATAAAAATATAATTCACAATTATCATGCTGACGGTAAAAACTCATCGGAACAATACTCGAGGAACCCTTTCTGCAAACAATTAGCGCACAAGTGCACTCGGAACAACGGCAATAGAGCGTCCCTCTAGCAGCTAGAGTGGTGCAAAAGCTTCCGACTGGCTGCAAACGATCGTGCCTTTGCCTTTACATCCTCGGTCGCCGCCCGTGGCTCAACAGCGCGTGCACATTGCCAGCCGCTTTTGTTTTTAATCTGTGGGAATGCATAGAATTTTTGACTTTTCAAAAAAAAAAGGAAATTTGCCATTTAGTTGTTATCAAAGACTACAATTGTTATAAATATGTAGGTACTTGGTAGCCCACACTCTTACTCGAATTAAAAATGAAACGGTTTATTTCTCCTGAATTCCTTTTTTTTAAATCATCCTCTTAGGGCATAATACCTAGGTACTAAACGAGAGAGGTTTGTAAACCCTTTTTTATTTTAGAAAACCTTTTTTATAACTGATTTATGGACATAACAAAAATTTAAATTACCTACTGTGTTTACCTATGTTCTACGATCCTGATGAGCTCCTAGTACTTACTTCTGAATGAAACAAAACATTGCGACATCGATATTAGAAATAGGTTTCAGAAGTGGGCGACCAATTGTATGTATTGACAGGTCGTTACTTCATTGTCAGCTGCTATCGCGAACTGTTATCGACTCCCTCGCTATTTTCACGACATGAGAAGATAAGAACCAGGCACTAGATAATACGCCTGCGTACTTTGTTTTTAGATCAATATCATTAACTGAGAAATGGTCTTAGTTATCAATTTATAAATAAGTTACTTGAATGTCTGATTGACTGACGGAAAACGTACAGCCTTAATCAATGAAAAAAGAAATTGAAAGGAGAATATGTAAAATTTGCATATTTAGGTGCTCATTCTTTTTTAGGAGATGCGTCCTTTAGAAGGTCGAGGGCCAGTGAAATGGATATTTTGGAATTTCAGCCATGAGGAGCGTCTCAAACGTGATATTGATGCGAGTGAAATCGCGGGCAAAGAACTACTAAGTAGTTTCTTCCGCTAATAAAACAAAAATGATTTCTTGCTTATACCTAGTTACATTATTTACTTTATGAAACTTGAGGAGAATACTATCTTATACGACTAGAAATGCAGTATCCATTATCCGCCATTGTATAAAAGTAATTTATTTGACAGCAATAAAGCATTTACTTAGTTGTGCTTCCGTTATAATGTCTTTCTCTTGATTGTAATCATAGCTCCAGCCTCTTACTCCATTCCCCATATATTTTCTTTATGAGGAACAAATTGACATTTTCTCCGAGTAGCAAACACGATGTAAGCTTAGAATAAAGCAATAAAAACAACACAGATCAAATAACTCGACTTATCTGGATAACAAAACGAAATCCTTAACTATTACTCGAACCGACGAACATTCCAACATGTCTGATAAGGAAATGTTAATAACAAAACGTATGTAAGTATTTTATGTTAACGACAATGATGTACTCTTAATTAACATCAAGTTTCTTCTGTCCAAAAACAAGTGGCGTGATTCTCAGAATTGTTATCTTACTAATGTTACATTAACTACTAAATGCTAGGCAATAATTCGTTAAATTATGAGAATAGACCATTGCTAAGAACCCGAGATTAAAAAATTAAAAAAACCAGTTCTGATTGGTCAGCATTGTTCGTTTTTTAAAAGATGTTCTTATTTTGAATTTATAGAATGCGTTGGTCAAGATGGTATCGGGATTTATAATTTTTGGCTTGGTCTAATGAGGTTTTATGTAATTTGATATTCAAATGCTAATGATTTTTTAACCTTATAAATGAGCCTTCTTCAGGCCCGTTCAAGCTTGACGCAGAGTTTAATAATCACTTTTGAACAATATGAATCGTAAATTATATTTTTAGTAGTTTGGACACATTAGAACTAATATGGTGAGATTTAATTATCTTTTGACGACATAATTATACCGCCTTCTTTGAGTATTCAGTAGGAGGCCTAAATGGTGTCGATTGTTCCGTAAAACAATTTATAACAAAACGTACTCCAACTACAAACAATACTACCAGTCAATTTCAAAATAATAATAATGTGCTTATAACATAGGTACTAATTTAATAAAGCCATGAATTATACTAAGTAGTTGTGTATAATTAATTCCCACAATACAAACCTTTAAAGCCTCTCTGAACGTCTGAATCCTCAGTACATTGTAATTATTGGATGAAAGTAACCTGCCTGTATGATAAATGAGGCAAAGACGACCCGTCATTGTTCCACCAATGAAAGAGCTTTTGTCTATGGGCCGAGACAAAACCCTCGCTCGTTGTCTATACCCCGCTCGGCTCACTCCTTTGTCGACCGTCGCGGTGTATTGTCGTGCGATGCGTCGGCGGAATCATTAAATGTGTTTAAAAAGAACAAAGAAAAGCTTTGCAAATATTTGCGCAATTCTCACGGCATGAAATACTGTGCTTACATAATTAAAATGAGTCGCGGTATCTCTGGCATATTATTATTATGATATTTTATCAACTTTGCATAAACGTGGTTTTTATTGAAGGAGAGAACGACAGGAAATACATATTTTATAGCAATTTTATACTAATGCAAAACATAAAAAATGTGTCCGATCAGATTAGATTCGGAGTTTTATTGGTGTGAATTTATTAAATGTTTTAAGGTTGCTCTCGATTATGAAAAATATTTCCTAACCTCGAATGAAACTGTATTTGAAACGCGAATGATTTACTGACAACTTTCAATTGCTTAAAAGTTAATTAATTCAACAATGTAAGATCAGTAACACACTGGAATACTAAAAAACATGAAAACAATACTTAAGAGCGGCCATATTGTGTAGAGATGCGCGAGCGCAAGCACAAAACCTCATTGTGCGCCCATATGGGAATATATCGCTTGTTTTGTCATCCTCATTGTTGCTGACAGACAGACGGACAACTGAAAAGACGGCCTTTGAATAGTTATGTAAGCAGGAAGGCACTTTGTGAATACTCTTAGTTACGAGGTTAAATATTCTATGCGCGTTTGTTTAATGTTTCCGTTGTTTCAGCTTAGTTTTTTACATCAAGACGACTGCTATTTTTCGATTATATTTTTTTAAATTATTGTATTTCTCGAGAAGATTTGTATGAAGATTCGTCTCAGTTGAACGTCGTAATGTAGATCATTCAGCAAAAGGTCTAAGGTCAGCTTTGTACATTACAAAGCTGACCTTAGACCTTT
Organism: Oligia fasciuncula; assembly: GCA_963082905.1. NCBI lineage: Eukaryota > Metazoa > Arthropoda > Insecta > Lepidoptera > Noctuidae > Oligia > Oligia fasciuncula. Next base: position 10,290,405 of record OY720403.1, read on the forward strand.
TGCAAAACAACCGGTATAATTATGTGCTGGATTCTTAGATGTATATCCAGACAGTTCCTCAGGAACCAAATGTACCTACTACTATTAGGTGCACCTGTGAACTGTGCATAAAAACGACGAACGAACTTCTGAAAAAAAGTACTTTATTTTTTTTATCTTCAAATGTTAGCATAGCCAAAATTTCTGGGAAGCGCAAGCTTTTCCTTACTCTTTCTGACAAAGTACAATCAAAGAGTTTCAAACGTGTTTATTTTACAGTTATCTGATAAGTACGAGCTCGAGAAAAACACTACCGTATTCTCAATAGATGACCTTAATTTAAAACTGAAGGCAATTTTAAAAGAAAAGGCCAACAGCTCGATGGATACACCTGCATAAATCATTCAGCGGTGCATGCAAGTTGTACCCAGTACTTCTTCTCCTCATATGCCTAATAAGGATGCGATGAGGAAGATGATGCAACGGAACGGAACGGAATAAAAATTTACCAAATATTCGAAAAGATATCCGGCAGGTTTAGATTCCCGAAGATAAAGAGGTTGACTTTTGGGCTTCTGACGACCCGTAACGACTGCCAAAGATAGACTACGAATGACAGCTCGGACCAACGGCTTAACTTGCCGAGGCGCGGAGGGGCCTCGATAATGTAACGTATGGTCACCCATCCACGAACCGACCGCGACAACCGTAGTGTATCTTCGATCGACTCGTGCGCCCGTTTTTATTTAGCCACGAGCCCCTCATTCCAACTCAGTCGACGATCAAATTAATTAAACAAACCACAATCTCCGTTGTTTTGTCCACTTTTCCAGTCCCGATCCCACCGTATTCATGCTAATAGTCCAATTTATCACAGAGCCGCTATCCAACGCTAGTTTTAACACGGAAATCTTTTCCCTTCGCCTATTAACTGAGTAACAACTACTTAGAGACACCATCCATTTTGTTTTGGAAACAAGTTAGCTGCGATCATTAACGTTGGCGAGAATTGTGAATAAATCATATTAATATTATGTTATTTGTGTCGCCCCATTACGGATCTTCAGGGGTTTTAGTGAGAAACCTGATTAATAGTATTTTCACTACGGCTGATGGAATATTGTGACTGGTTATTATTTCTGCTGAGAAACTCATACGGAAGCTTCTTCTAAAGTTGAGAAAATTTGGTGCTTTCGTGTTTGAACTTGTGCGTTTATAAAGGTTTATGTGTAGGTTAGTTCTGACTCGTTTCGAAGAATTTCTTTACTTGCATAATAAGGTCTATCTCACTTATTTATTTATCAGTATTTTTGGTTTATTTTTGCAATCTTATTCAATATCACACTATTTATATATATTCGTTACTGTTTTTATTTGACACAAATTTATTTTATTTATTTGTTTAAGTAGGTACACAAGTCCGTCACCTCACACATCAGGTCCAGTTGAAAACCAGCGTCAGGCACTAGTTTGGCATTTTTGCTGAACTGCCGGTCGATTCTGTAAAAATCTCACCGTGACAACTTAGGTGAAGCGAGTTTGTTTTTGCTAGGAATTGACACTATTGACAGCTCACTCCACGCTCACTTTACCTAAGTTTTCACGGTGAGATGGTTACAGAATCGCACTGCAGGACCTTTTTGGCGCAGCCGTGATGCACACATTCCTGCTAATTTCTTACATCGGACTTTACACTTTTTATTTGATCTTTATTTTTTGTTTTTATCTGGTGTTTTTTTAGTCTGTGCTAAATAAATGTATTTTCTTTCTTTCTTTATATAGAACATAATATACTCTTTAATAAGTACACCTTAAAAGTTACATATACATACTACTACTAAACTACTATTTCATAAAGTGCTTGCAAATATTACAAAAGGGTGTGCATGGGGGCACCGGTGTTGAGGTGACAGAAACAGAAAAAGGTTATGCACTGAATTTAAATGTATAAGTATCTAACTTTCAGTGTCAAAAAGGCTTAACAAACACACAGGTGAAAATGATAAGTGACAATTAAAATGTGTGTGACTATCAACACCTAAGCAATAAAAAGATTTATATTTTGTTGATGCTTTACCCTGCAGGCGCCACCGACGATATGCACCCAACGTTATCTCGTTACATCGTTTGTCAAGTGGGCTGAGAACATACTGATGGTTTTGTCCAATCTGTCGAAGCGTGGGACTGGACATCACCATGGTGTGAACTAGCTATTACCATTATTTATATTTTTATTCGATTTTTTATTGAACACTCTAAACACACGACAAATTAAATCCGACCTTGTGACATAACGGATAAAGTTTGATTTGAAACAGTAATCGCGGGGGAGTATTATCGAAGTTAATCTTTAACGACTGCTTTGTCACACCAGTAGGTCCGACTTTATTGCAAGATAAATTCCCAAATCTATTTCGGAAGGTACGCTTTTGACATATATATGATAATGTGTTTGTTGAAACTGAAGCCGTGAAATTAAAAACCATTGCTATAAGATAATTTTGTGTTGGATTAATTCACGATTTTTTTAAATACGTTCCGTTTTGAATATTTTGATAGCCGTTTTATTGCTCACAGTCAAATAAACACATATTCAAGTGTGTATTAAGATTCCTATATGTTCCGAGTTACCGTTTATCGGCGTATTATTTAAATAAAAGCTATAAATATTGAAGAAAAACTATAAAAGAGAATGTGTTTAATAGTTATATTTATGTATGAGCTAGGTTTAAGTTTAGTAACCAATAGATTTTACTTGTTCAAGAATATTTTTATGCGCCCATATTTTAAGGTCAAAAAAGTGACAATGATCTTCAAATGACCCTCACCTTACACAATAAAATATAAGATTTAAAGTCGTTAATTTTATTGTCAACTAACTTTCAACAGGGGAATAATGTTGACATAAAACCTAATGGAATTCGCTGGATGCGAGAAGCACAGAACCGGTCGAAGATGAGAGTGATGATCATGAAGTCCTAGTAGAACAACTGTCATATTACTTCGTGTGCTTTAGTTTGTTAATTTTTTGTTGTGTAATTATAATGTTGTATGTATTTATGTATTTTTAAGTTATATTCATATTGTATTGTATGTGTTTTATATGGGCCTTGATGCCTGAAATAAATGGATAATAAATGGATAATAATAATTTATGTCAATTGCCAGTGTTAAAAGTTAGAGAGTGATTAAAGAGTTAGCCTTTCGTAGAATACATTCACATTAGCAAAAGGTCAACGGGCATTTTACTTAGTTTTACTAATTACCAACTAAAACCTTTTTACCCAGTAGCAATATAGAGGTTGTTACCACTTTATTAACACAAAAAAATGTTGCACTCTAAAAAACTAAACAATGTTCTAACGTCAAGTATCAAGTCTTTATGTTCATTATACATTACAAGACAACTTGGACCACTTTTTTGTGTATCCCATACAAAAGAAGCAATGTGAATGTACTCTAAACAGTTAACTTGTTGTGGTGTTTTGACGACTGTACAAATTAACGCAGTGTTGCCATGCCTAATGGTCTTGAAGGCAATTAAAGGCACAGATTAAAAGTAAAACGTTGTGATCTCGAGTTTCTCGGTACATTTGTGGGAAAGTTTCATTGTTAATTACTTTAGAACAGCGGTGTTATATAACTTTATCAGATCTTAGGTAGTCCGTTGATGAGTTGGATTGTTTATAAGAATTTAGGTAGTGTTGGAAGCTTCCTCTTGTTTGGATCAAGATTATTTCTTGGTAATGTTTAGGGCCAATTATTTTTCCAATGACGGACGTGGGAACACTATAGGTACCTACCTACTGAAATATGTTTTCATAGGTATTATAAATAAATGACATTTAATACCTAATATATTTCAGTAAAGTATTTAATTTTAGTTATAATAATTAATGTGGCATGTACCTTTTTTTAATTTTTGGTTACTAACATAATTTTTAAGTAAGTATATTAACATAAATATAGATCACTGGTGTCTGAATTAAATAAATAATAATACAATTTAGGTACCTACCGAAACTGGTTTCCTGAAAACTTATCTTACCGATAGCAGTCTTTGTGTTCAAACTTACCTGTAAACAAATAAAACACAATTATTAATCACTCTGAACGAAGATTATAATATAAAATAAACTAAACAACGAAACTGTGGGATATATTTTCATCATCCGACCTATGGAAAATGAACAAAAGAGAGAAACATATTTCTATTAACAAAAGCGCTTTACCACCAATTGTGGTTTAGATAAAGCGATTTAAATAGGCAGGTAATTGTTATTTACCTTTATAAAAATCGTAAAGTCTGTTCTCAAGATCCGACCTGGTGCAATAACGGCCCACTAATGAGCATAATATTCATAATATTGTGCGGCTCAAAAGAGTCTTGTTAGGTCCACACACGGGTGTCGACAAGGTAGGACTCTATTAAATTCTAACGCCCTGGTGCACACTGTGAGCGGCAGCGTTTTCATAAGCGACAGCGGGGACGTTATGTTTCTTTAAACTTTTTTTAATGTAGGTAAATGTTGTCGGTACCTGTTTATTTTTAACCGGGCGAAATATTTGCCTAACGGAGTTTCTATAATAATCTTAACGAGCTACCTAAAGTAAATTAATACCAAAGCTTCATTTATTTAAGCTATGATAGCGAAAATGTATTTATCACAAGCATTCTTAAGAGGGGATGCTCAAAACGACAAAGGAAAACATCGTGAGGAAACCGGCATCTCCTAGAACCAACAATTTGAAGACATGTGACATCCACCAACCTGCACTTGGCCCGCGTGGCGGCCCACTCCCTCTCACAGAAAGGAGGCCTGTGTCCCATCAGTGGGATCACTAAAGGCTGATACGATGCTTTTTCTTTGTTACTTAATCATTATTAAACTAAACAAAATATTAAAAGAAGAAAAAAATTAAAAGCTTTCTAACAAAAGTCACATCAACCGCCTATTCTTCCTCAGTCCACACCGCTCTTCGCTCATACCTTACACCAACCATCTCAGTGTTCGCGCATTACCCCGCAAAGCCTCCACACATGCGCCCTGAATGCACAAAGACATATAATAACATAAGGCGGCGCGCAATTAAAAAATTTAAGGCACTTTGTCGTCGCCCTAGCCTTTAAACTCCCATTTCCTAATGTGACCGCAAAAGGTGGGTTTCATAAAGATTTTGTAGTTAGTGCAGTTTCCATTACGTACATTTTGTCTTTAAACATATGAAACGGTTTTAATGATGATGTCATTAATTTAATATTTTTATGAAATGGTTTATAAGTATGTTTGAATGCGATGCAGAGATGGACGGGGCTTGTGCGTCAGTCAGTGATGATGACTGAAAACTTTTAAAATTTTACAGTTTTCAGTCAGCATTTTGTAAAAAGTTACCAACATAACAGTTTAATGTTGGTAACTTTTTACAAAATGCTTTAAAAGAATCTGGATTGTTCCCAACTACCTAGTCAGTATTGCAATAAGTAATTATTATTAGGTAATTCCTAAATGACGCGTTATTAAATTACCTGAAGGTCAATTCTCGTACTAAAAAAGCTTTCAAATTCAAGTCGCAATCTCATCTCAGCGACAAACAATGTCAACAACTTGCCAAAAATGTCTGTAAATTGTATTTTTGACAGATTGCGACTGAGATTAGAATGGGGACGTTTTTAAAAATACATGGTTTGCCCCTCTGGCCTATTCCGCATTCGTTTTACAACTCATCATACACAGAATTAGGTATTTTGGTAACAAACATTTCGGTTACCTTCAATTTCACTAATAAAACGCACCAATTTTACGTATAAAACAAAAATAAAAGTTAATTTATCGCCTATTTCCCTTATTAAAATGCGAGAGTTTACATTTATTCGTGTGTTCCATTCCGTTACCGATGTTGATTAATGTCAATAATTTACTGGACGTTCGGGACACATTAATGTTGGCCCTTGGTTAATTTCCCTCACTTTATCGTGGCCCTGCTGACAACTGAAATGGCGATGACAACCCGCTATACGACACTGCGACGAAAGATTTGTGCGCAAACCTATTTAGGGTGACATCGAAATCTATGTTTACGGATTTCTGTTTTTTTTTACAACAAAAAGGTGTGACTGTTTTTGAAATATTCGAATATAAGGTCTGGTATTCGTGGATTGTGTATGACAAGCGTTCATCCGGATATTGTGCTGAAATTTCTTTGTGTTAATATTTCGAACTAATTTTAATCATAGAGAATTTCAACGTCTAGCTCAGCTCCTGTCAAACTGCCCTCGAACGATGTTTGGGCGTGTCACTAGTCACGATAAAAAATGGTTTAAACTAGAAGCACAAAATAATGAGCCATAAAAAAATATTGTCGCATATTTTCGTGCATTTTAAAGGATTTCACGTTGGCGGCTCAGGCATTCTCATATGTAAATTATGTCTGGTAATAAAGCCATCAGTAAATTACCATCCAACTGTCTAGTTAGTAAAACTATCAATATTGTCACGTCATAATCAACGTGATTGCACACGTCACCGAGCAATCACAGACACATCGTAGATTAAAATAATGTCATAGCATAATCAGCCTTAACTGTTCCCACTGCTGGGTCACCGGCCTCCTCCCTGTGTAAAGGAGTGAGGCATGATCCACCACGCGGGCCCAGTGCGGGTTGGTGGATGTCACGTGTTTTCGAATTTTTGGTTCAAGGACATGCCGGTTTCCTCACGATGTTTTCTTTCACCGCTTTGAGAGCAGTGGAGATGAAATAAAATACAAAGTAAAGTGCCTGCCTGGGTTTCAACTCACGATACCACTGGGCTATAATTCTCACATTATAGTTCTCAATAAAAGTCGTGTCAATCGAGACAGTGCGTCAAATATTTAAATGAAAGAAAAATAACACTTTTCAATTCCAAACAGTCTATCAAAGAATGAAACTAGCTCAGATAAACACAGATTAATAAACAACAACAGAAGTGTCAGTTCGCGGAACCGTTGATGAGAATAAAGCGATAGCATTTCGCAATGGAAGAGCGTTACTCGGAAATACGTTACGATCTCATGGCTACGGATGCGATGCCTCTCTCTTTATTATTCCAATAACAATCCGTAATGAGTGCTCTGGTCAAACGTAAATAGCAACTTCATACATTTGAATGATGCCAATGTAAACTCTGTTCTATGGATTACTCTGTACTACCGTTTAGGGTTATCGCTCCATTTTGTGATTCGTGAAATCGTAACACCTTGAATCGTATGAGTCAGAAACCAGACTTGGATTTAAAAACATTCATAAGCAATCATCTTTCAAAATCAGATCATTTTAATATTTGATTGCAAAGTATCCAACATCGTTTTAAATCTGCTTCGTGTTCATCATGTTCTTGAGATTGTTTAACACCATATTTGTTATTCTACACATCGACCGTTACCTTACAAAGTCTTTCACAAACATTATTTTGCTATATTAGATTACTCATCATCTGCCTAGCCTTTTCCTAACTATGTTGGGGCCGGCTTCGAGTATAACCGGATACAGCTGAATACCAGTATTTTACATGGAGAGACTGCCTATCAGACCTCTACAACCCAGTTCCTGAGTAATACGATACCCCCTGGTCAGACTGGTTGTCAGAGTTTCGGGATTCTGGGTAACGACTGTCAAGGATTCACGAATGACAGCCGAGACCAACGGCTTAACGTGCTTTCCAAGTCACAGAGGGGTGCAAAGATGGTCACCCATCCTCGGACCAACCGCGGCAAGCGTAGCTTAACCTGGTAGATAGACCCGTGCAGCTGTTATTGCTTACATTAGTCTACTATTCAAATAAAATTTAAATAGGGCGGTATCGGCAGTTTTTGCTAAATAAAAAAACCAAGTAATCGCATTTCGTAACCTAGGACATTAGCTCCTACAGAGACCACACAATATTTATTACAAAACGATTAACTTTTTACTAAAACGATTAACTTCTTACTATCGTAAGAGACATGGTTACATATTCATAAAATTTACGGACAACCCTAAAACCGCGGCCGGTGCACATCAAAGGCGCACCTCACATTGCCTAGTTTACATTGTTACCTCTGCAGGAATGTTTACACTGACATTAGACTACTGACCTCTTATGACACTCCGAGTGTGACGAACTGTCGACAGCGGAAATCGATGGTGTGACACTCACGAGAGTCACAACACTTGACATGCTCGCGTGAAATTATGCGCGTAGGGCGACCATGACGTGCGAAAAGTAAAGTTGGTAAAATTGAAGACTATTTTTTTTGTATTTTTTTACACGTTGTTTTTTGAAGTGAAAACTTCTTTAGGTGAAAATTTAAATACTTTCCAAATTCACTCTAATCTGCAATTTGTCCAAAAAGTTAACATAGCCATAAAAACGTACCGTAAGGTTTTATTTTACCAAAAAGTTAATAGGTAGTTATAACGTTAGCGGCAAAAGAATAACACACCTACAATAACCGATTTTCCAAGCATTGCATTGCAAAATACTATTCTATAAAACACGATAGTGCTTCGAAATTTTGTAATTAAAGCACACACAAGCAAACTAGAATAAATCCGAGTAAACAAGCGGATGCTTCCCCTAAATACCGCTCTATATTAATGAACCTCCTTGTTTCTAGGTTAGAATGTGGTAGGCGTGTGTAGACTAACAATATTCATAATAATAGGATTTCGCCTTTGATCTGTCACATCGTCAAACGAAACGAAATTATGACAGGATATTTAATTTAGTTCAACCCTGACAATGTTGACGGTTCGATCTGTCACTGATATTCATTAAGAAAAAATGAACGCAGAATTAATGCCAGAGTTCGTGATTTATTTGCGATCAATATATTATTTTCAGTGGGTTGTCTACAACAGTGTTTTTCGCTACTGTTGTGCCATTTGCGAGCCGAAGAGTGAGCTTTTTTTTTTCTTCTGTTACTAATTGTACAACATAACTCTTATTATAAGAACCACTTCTCATAATTCAGTCTACGATTTTTTGTTGCCGTTTTTAATACTTTTAAAGATTTAAGTCCCGTTGAATTAATTCTAATAAAAACTCGGCGCTTGAACAGTAAATCAGTTCATCACAAAACAGGCAATAAAGTCGAAAGAAACCTAAATTAAGAAATCTTAATGTAAAACCAGATTTCAATCAACATTACCGATGTAATCAAAACGAAAAAAATACATTTAAAGGCCAGCCAATAAAAACGTTTGTACAGAATAGTTACCGTGCGATGTTAAGATTAAGATAACAGTAATCCAAGTAGGTAACTAAATACATTTCTTTAATGCCCTGTTCTTACTTTACACAAACTAAACGTTTAATGAACTTTGTCTCGCGTCTTGAAAATTTGTGGTTATACAAATGATGCAATGGTGGCCCAGCTGTAACGGGGGCGACATAAGTACGAATTATAGGTCGTAGGTTCGAACCCTGGCAGGCGCTTTACTTTGTGTAAATTATTTCATCACCACTGCTCTCAAAACGGTGAAGAAAAACATCGTAAGGAAAAATTTCCTAGGATCAAAAAATCGAAGACATATGAAATCCACCAACCCGCACAAGCCCGCATGGTGGATTATGACCCACTCCCTCTCACATAGAGGTGGCCCGTGTCCCAGCAGTGGGAACATTATAGGCTGATTATGCAGATGATAAAAAACTTACTGAACGGTAAAAAGTTTTGCTAACCAGTTACACTTCTCTGCTCTACCTGTTTTAGGTTAATATTTTTTTTTTAAACATTCTGGTGGCTGGTGGCGGCGGCGACGATTTTCGAAATGAGAGCAAATTACAGTTTTTTGTGATATCAATCATTGTTTCTTTATCAGTCTTACACAAAAAAATTACAAACTGATGTATCTTAAACACCCTTCAAAATTAGAGAAATAGAGTCCTATTTGCTATAGTTCGCGCGGAACTAGTTGGCCTGGCCGCGCCTTAAGGCGCGTACGCACGTACGAACAAAAACATGGTGAACACGAACATCGAACACTTTGTTCGCACGTGCGTACCACTAACGAACATAACCTGTGTTCGTCAAAAATGTTCGAGGCGATCCATTATGTTCGTGTTCACCATGTTTTGTTCGTACGTGCGTACGCGCCTTTAGGTATGTGAGCGGTGTGAAGGTGGGGCGGGGCTGCTTTGTCATGACTCAGTACGTGTGTTGCGAACAATAGGCAACCCCGGCGACCTCACCCCCGTCCCCACCCAAGGTGCGGCCAACTAGTTCCGCGCGGACTATCACTGAAATCTTTTCCAAAATCTGACAGCTTTTTTCTAAGATAAATATAGTTTAAAAAAAACATAAATCTATCTTTATTATCAGAATATTTAACCTGGAGAACTAATCGTAAAAATCACCTAAAAGTCAAAGACTGTCAGTAAAAGTGAAATTTATAAAACATAAAGAAAGGAATGCGCCAATATCAATCTAGCAATTTACCTCGCGTGTTGACTCACAGGTTAGCATATGTATTTTTAAAACGCTATATATTAAAGAAAAACAAATGGAAAACTAGATAATAATATAATGTTTTGTCACAATAGAGGGGAGTGCTCGTAAATCCGTCTCGTTGGGCTGAAATAAAATCTATTCGAGTGTGGAATACAAAAGTAAATGACGCGCCGAAAGACAAATGTCGTATTATTTTGACGGAAGTCAAGACGTTGCATAAAAACGTATATTTAGGTAAAGTATACTAATAAATCTACTCGGTTTTATAAAACATTCATAAATCTTATAATCTGGTTTTTGAGATTATTAGGTGGGTACGCTAATCACACTTAATTAATTTTGACGAACAAGACCATAAAGATTTTGACTTATCATGTCAGTCATTCCATTTTGATCTATTGTGACCACTGTATATTTGCCGATATATTTTAATAAAACAAAATTTAATTGATCTGTTAACTTATTTACTACTATTATTATACCTGCTAATTTATATGTAGTGTTGTTCCAAAATATAGGACAGGAAATGGTCGAGTATATTTACTTACACTAACCTACATCATTGTGACATATTTATTGTCATCGTTCTATCAATGATTGAGACATGATTATATAACTATATACTTTTTACTCATGTATCTTTTTTGCGCTGGCAATCTAAATCTTTCACCACTTGGCAATAAGGGGTGATATCGCTATGACCTTTACTTCGTGTCATAAAAAAATATTGTAACATGTTCTTGCTTTTTTCCGAGATTTTTAATCTTCAAGATTAAGTAACCATCTTTAATATATCTGTTCGGAATCTGAGATGTGCAATAAAAGAGATTTATTAACATTCCTCCTGTAAACAATGCGCGGCAGATTTTGGCTGCATTCTCACTCTCGTGAAAACCGTGAATGTCGTCGTCACATTACTGCAAAATTATAATATTTTGGCCATAATTTTCTAAGCTTTATGTCAACGCATTTAGCGTTGACGATAGGTTAACGACTTCGCAGGTCGACCACTCCGAAGATTGATACCCTAATTTATTGCACATTAAATTCATACATTCAACACCGCAAGTATGTGAAATTTATGTTTCCTTATCTTTTCCTCACATTAAAAAATGCAATTTATTATGTCAGCTCACTGAAACAATAATTATGGTACCTACTTCAAACAGAGTAGGTACGTTAAAAAGATCTATTTCTGTGAGGATAAAGAATAATCCGAAACACGACGGAACGTTGCGCATTCCCATACACACACCGACCACCAACAATGGAAGGCAATTAATAAAAACGGCTTTTTAAAAAAGGAACCGGGACGAAACGCGCGACTCCCGCGCACCTTACGTTAGCAGACTAGGGTTGGCAGACTAGATTATGGTTCTTCTCAAGACTTAGAATCTTCCTAAGACGACAAATTCAACCAAAAAGTTATATAAATAAAGAACGTAAGTTGAAGTGTTCTTATTTAAAAATAGACCTTCCTAAAACATAACTACGACATTATTTTAAATCATTGGTGATTTCTGTCAAAATACTGGCCAGGTTCAACTTTTTTTTCTATAAAATACTGATTTTGTGTATTTTTTCAGAGTTTAGCAGCCCTTTAAGTAACGCATCACGAAATATACGCTCATCCGCGCACTTCGCACGAGATCACGTTCCGCGCATTATTTTGATGAATTCCAATTTCGAACGCACCTACGCCATTTTGTTTTCTTTTCTTTACGGTCTTTTGTTGTAGGGAAGTCGTTAGGGGAATCGCATTTAAATTTAGTAGAATGTAGAATTTAGAAAAAAAATATTCTGTTTCATTTTTATAAACATTTCGCATGATTCACATCACAATTTCTAAGCAAATTACCTTAAAAGCACTTAAATTCGCATTTCAAGACCATAACCGGCATTAATTCCAGTGTAAAACCGTCTTGCCACTATTAAAATAATACCAGGAGAAGTCGAAACAATAAAGGTAAATCAAAGCAATTAAAAATTCATCAAGTGTACAATTGAAGGAGATATAAACAAAAGTTTATAGCTACTATTAATCACACAGTTAAAATCTGGCGTCACTTTTGTAGGTGGCTATTGTGCGGTGTTCCTTTCATGTACAATGTGACAACATGTAATAAATCGCGAGTGTTGCCAGTCATCAGTAAAAATGTTACAAGAATTACAAGCCGGCCTTTTCAACTTTCAACCAATTATTAACAACTTACCTGGTTTTTGTTTTAAATTTTTTGGCGTGGGTAAATGTGACGTGGTGTGATGTTTTTTTTTTGTTTAAGTACACACGGCGAAGTCTCACGAATGCACCCGGAGAGATGGGCAAAGATCTTATCTCACTGGACGCCTGAGGCAGGACATCGCCGTCGGGGTGGACCAAGGCGAAGGTGGCGTGACGATCTAATAACATTCGCAGGGCCAACATGGCTAGAGATCGCACAAGACAGGGAGGTTTGGAAGGAAAAAGGGGAGGTCGTGGCCCAGCAGTGGGACACAAAATAGGCTAATAAAAAAATATAAAAATAGTACACACGGCGACACATCAAGCTATACATTTCCAGTTTTAGCTGACCTTGCATTGTATAGGTTTTTCGTACAATCAGAAGCCAGCTTATACTGGTTATATACCTATTAGCTGGTTGTGTAAGCCGTGCGTGCCTGCCTGCCTTTAGGGTCAGTTCACACCGAGACGCGACGCGACGCGCAGTTTTCAAGATAGAAATACAATTACAGACCTTATCTGCTACACTAAAAGGTACACAATTCAGTGTCTACAGAATTCAGGTCACGGTATTTAAAGATGGTCACCCATCCACAGACCAACCGCGGCTAGCGTAGCTTAACCGGATCGATCGACCTGTGCGGCTGTCATTATTTAGCCACGGGCAATTTTGTTAATATTTGTTATGGGACGTATTCGCAAAATAACCAAATGAATGAATACGCCAGCATTATTACTAATAAGTATTCGGTCTTTTGAAACGATTCCGATAACTTTCTTCACTGTCAATATAATAAGAAAAAGCTTTTCATAATTTCCATAGAACCTCTGCTAATTAGCACGATACAGCCAACTGTCACAAAAGAGAGAAAAAAATAATAAAAATGTAAAGCTTCTGTTTCCTTTCAAAAACAAAATACTGAAGATTTTTTTTTTGTGTTGAAAGAGAAAAAAAATAAGAAAGAAAAATGGAAAGTCCGATTCATCCGGGCGCTCGTTGCTCGGTGCTCTATTCAGAAACAACTTATTAAATAAATTAACCGCAAGTTGGTGGAAAAGGAAAACTAAGGCGGCGCACGTAGCTGCGAAGACGAAGCGGCAGCGATTTATGTAAATATATCAATAGTAAGTATCTACCTAAGTATCCGCTTTTCAGAAAATTTCAAGATAGTACGGGCAGCTGCGCCCCGCGGTTTCATCCGCGTAAATGTCGATCCCTTGGGAATATCGGGATAAAAAGTAACCTATATGTTTATCCAGGGTGTCAGCTACCTCCATACAAAATTTTATCAAAATTGGTTCAGCCGTTTGACCGTGAAGAAGTAACAAACATATAAACACACACACTCACAAACTTTCACCTTTATAATATTAGTGTGATGTGATTCGCCCTCGCCCCCGCTAATCAGTGTGGCCACCTAAGCAGCCGCTCCGCTTCGCCGGGACAAAGCTGTTAATTCCTTAAAGCGCGACTCCATTCTGTTCTCATTCAATGCGGACTGTAGTCTGTGGCGAAGAAAGACCGCAAAAATAATTGGAAAGTGACGCGAATAACTACGGTGTAGTGATGGAAAAATAAATCGATATTGTTAACTAATTATTTGAATTTAGAAAGGTGACTGGTATACGATCGTGATGGTAACAAAAGCTAGAAGATTTTTCTTCAAATTTCTCTCTGAATATCATTATTATCTCTTGATACATCCACACTCACACACACACATCACGCCACACACACACACACACACATCACACACACAACATCATCATCATCATCTCACATCTTCATTAAGGATGTATCAAGAGATAATCCTTGAGCCACAGTGCGACCCGCAAGCCACATCACAGACGATGCGTCGATGCCTCACCTCTTGTCGAGGTCTCTGTGCAATAACACCTGCACTATAGAAGACCATTGCGAGGCCAACGCTGGTACTGTCGAAGTGGCCGATTTCTGGTCGAAGCTTATTTAAAATAAGCACTAGGATTTATTTACGGAAGCCCAAAAGCATATAGGCTCTTTGTTTGGTGAAAATGTCTTTACCAATAAATGCAGACAAAACGAGACAGTCACTGAACTCGAATTCAAAACCCACTATAAAACTCCAAGCAGCTTTTCTCTCCATGCACACAATTTTCTTTTCAGCGCATTTATCGATAAAGTACACAAGGATGTTCGCATCCCTACGTCGCCCCGGGAACGCGGCCCAGATTCCCAACTTTTCATCATTCTCCTTGCCTTCTCGGCTCATTGTGTCCGTGGGAACCTTTATTGCCCCCATAGAAAAGCATGAATGCCGGCCAAGAAAAGCATTTGTGTACTGAATACTTACAAAGAAGCATGTTTCAGTTGATTCCGTTCCTGTTTCAGACGTCTTTTCATTTCGGTATTTTCCGATTGGGGCAGCTCTATTGGCTACGGTCTTGTTTTGTATCGGTAAATGAGTTTCGTACTGCAGAAAGGTTAATTTACTTTTCAGTATGGTTTTGTTTGTGAACGTAGGAGGTCCTATTTTGGTGGATATTGTATGGCTTTTGATTGTAGTTGGTACTTACCTACATTTATTTACGGCTTTTTGTTAGGATTTTTTTGTAAACTCTTTTCTCATATCCTTATCTCTTGTTATTTTCCTAGTTATTACTGAAATACTACAGAATTGCCATATAAGTACACGTAGGCCATGTATATGTGGTAATAGGTATCATGAATTATTTCAATAATTATGAAATAGTATTTTTATTAGAAATTAATTTTGTTAGATAACCTTCTACTAGTTATCCTTATACTACAATGTAGGTACCTACTCAACTTCAATCTATACAAACCACGAAAATAACATCATTTTCAAATCTAGAAGCCTTCCTGTAAACAATGAAAAAAAAAAGCAAAAGAATTCTCAATGGCACTAATTTGAAAATGCCATTCAGGGTTTTTCCTCACGAAACTTTTCCAGCTTCTTCGGGTAACTAAGCGTTCACTACTTAATTACGAAACAAGCCCCTTTCAACCTCGTGCATTTTCGTCAAAAGGGGATAGACAATTTTCTTTTTTTTGCACAACAAGGCTGATTTTCGTAAAACCTTTGCTCGGTGTTAAGGTGCGTGTAGCAGAATTGTTGTCATCATATATTATTAAATGTTACATTTAATTTGCTTTTGTTTAGATGAATGATGATAACTATTTGTAACTAAAAGCATTGACCTGTTCAATAAATCTTACTTGTCTTTAATATGGCAATAGACTTTAAAGAGGTTATATTGCAAAAATATAAACGTTCATGTCTTATTAAAATGCAATTGATGCAAAGTGACACTTTGCTTACACAACCACCGACTAAGTAGCTAGTTTTTACTATCTTTTCATAAATGGAAAGGGTTTTTCAAAACTTCCGTTGGCAGATGGCAAGAAGCACTAAAAATGTACAAAACAGCTTTCTTATCTAAAGCAATGAAACTACAAAGTTATTAAAATGTATGTAAAGGAAATGTACGGCATATTTGATGGGCACCAGCAGATTAATACTGCCATTACAGGCTAGCTACCATTTAGCTACAAAGGTGAAATCGTGCTACTGTGAATGTAAGAAGATTATCCTATCTAGCTGTACCTAAATAACATTGTAAATTGTGTTATTGCTTTTAATATGTATGCAAATGTTAAGCGGGAGGTATCGCTGCTTCGAATATTGTCTAGGATAGGAAATGTGTTGGATTTAAATGAAGCTACCGATAAAATGTGTTCGTGGTACTATGAATAGTTGCTTGCCGATATTCTAACGTGAGTTTTTCGTTAGTTTGCTGGTCAGTAAGGTAATTAGTTGGAGTTTTGTAATGTATGGGGTCATTTTCACGCCTGTTTTGTCTGAGTGATGTACAGTCAGCGTCAGAGAAATGGAACCCCCCCAAGACTTAAAGACTATCGCCCGAGCACGCTCGGGCCCGCCGCCGACGCGGCGGGCGCGGCGGCGCGGTGGCGCTGGCGCGTCACGTGAGCCTTGAGCACCTCCCTCCCCCGCCGCCGCATCCATCTCTGCCCGAGCGCATCCAACGGTCCGCCTCAGATATTATTTGCAAGTTTCATTCAAGTTTTTAATAATTCTCTAAGGTATTTATTCGGCTTCCTTCTGGCCGAACCGTATACCAAGAATAACTTACAAAAAGACACTTTGCGTGCGATTAAGATACGAACCCGCATCACCAGGCGCCAGCCGATCATCGAGACCGTGTCTTATACTACTAGGCTATTGTCTCAGTTGTCAACCTCTACGAAAATTGGAATAGTATTACTCCATAAAACGAACAAGGTTATTAACGGTCTAATCTTCTAGATAATAAGGTTTAAATTTCAACTTTCGTTTTATATTTAATACCTTAGTTTTACAAAATGCAATACGCATTAACTCCTCAATTAACTAAAAGATAAGGTTGAAATTAGCTTGTTTGGTTGAATATAATGTGTTGATTCCGATTGTTGCACTACCGTCATTTTACTTCAGAAACTTAACTGCTGTATGAACTGCGAGTTAAGGTTGAATTTAGAATACTTCTTCGCTTTATTTAGTAAACTGTGATTGAGGGTATAATTATTTTTTAAATGGTTTCGTTTTCGTGCCGATTCGCTTGTGTGTAATTATCTTCGTCGTAATATTATCAAATTTATTAAGTTTTTGACCAGTTGATTCTATTAACCGATGGTATGGTTTGATTAACAACTTTTTTGAAGGCTAAAATTGTTGTTATCTGGGAACAGGAACAAAGCATAAAGAAAATAGCACGAGTTATGGGCATAACGGTAAGATTTATGTTATACTTCCACACATTACCTATTTATTGTTGCAATAATGTTGCATTATTACTTACTAGTTGGATGTTTTTATGTATTTCTAATATTATTATTTTCATTGCAGAGAAAAACAGTTCGTAGATGGATACAAAGGTATCAAGCGACGGGTGATGTGAAATGTGATCGCCAAGGCCAGAGAAAATACAAATGGAGCGACAACGTAATATTGTGAAAGTTCATTTATTGGCACCCTTCAAAACTTCAAGAAGTGATAGACTGTGACATCCTCTCCGTTATTATAAGGCAATTTACTCGGCAGATTGATTCTGTAACGTATCTGATAAAATTGCGTTGGAACATATATGAGCAAGTGTTAATTCCCAATACTTGTGGGATCCTTATCTCGTAGTTAATCAAAAACAAACAACCTTTATAATTATTATCAATCCAGATAATCTGGTTTATAAGTAGTCTTGTAATGTATTAACGATGCACCATCTGACCTCACATATTTTTCTAATGTTGTGTTAAATAAGGGTTATTAGAAAATGTGATAAAAGAGAAAGATGTATATTGCTATACTATTATAGTTTAGCATGTTGATTCTTCCTCTGTAATTCACAGACACAAAAGACAAAATTTCTTTTTTTTTAAAGGTTTTTTTCCGATAAGTAAGTATAAAAAAAAATCTGTTTTCACAACTTTAAATAAATAAATATTATTGTAGTTATGTTTCTATAAATATATATATAAACGAACCTTTATCTAATGTTAAACGTTCTAAACCTCATCCAGGGTATCTCTTTTGTGTTTAGTTAATATTTTATGTAAATAACCCCAATTTAACACATATAGAAAACTGTATACTCAACCTGGAAGTGGATTCCATGAAGTCCTAGAAATGTAATTAGAAAAATAAATGAATATTGTTTATCAAAATGCCTAGCTTTTATTACAAACCTCCATTTGATTTCTTAAATAACAATTAATGAAAATCACCTAATAAAGAAACTAAAAAAAAGGGTAAATAAATAAATAAATAAAATAAAGGAAAAAGAAATCTTCTCATCCGCGGATTTGAACTCGTGACCACCGCATCGCCAAGCCGCAGTGTTAACCATTAGACCAACACGCCACTTACGTTCCATTACGAAAAACTTAAATAGGTTTGATGTCAATACCAAGGGGGGTACCTTATTTGTGAAGCGAACTGTACCTATGTTTAAGTTTTAAGATCGATTCATCGATAGTCGATTGCTTATATATAGAATTGATATTATTCCGAATAGTGGATTATAAGCATGCCGTGCGCGTGCTGGATTCAATTTCCATTGAGCCTGTTTGTTTAATAAAAGTAACATAAAAATATAGGTAAGTACTTATTCAGAGAAGAAAAATTCCCGCCTAGATTTTCCTATTCATAAAAGCAACGCCCTAAATCTCTAACGAGTAGGTATGTAAATTATAGCTAAACCAACACTATGTACAACAAACAATGAATTCATATATTTTCCCAGATTTTTACAACCGCTAACGTTGCTCGGTATAAAACAGCTTATGAAAAACCAAACATCGTAAATGTCTGCGCTGAAACGACGCCAGTAAACGTCTTGTGCAAACCATAAACTTCTATTTATACCTACGTTCACCCATTGTTTTCTCAATGACGACTAGCGAATCAAATTATTGGCTACAACACAGCAAAGGAAAAACACCCGTATTTTCAAGAGCTTTAGGTTATAATCGCGTGAAAAACAAATAGAGCTGCGCAGAAGTGGGGATAACAATTGTCTATTGTGTTGGCTATCTCTTTTGCGCATCGCGGCGGCGACTTTGTGTGAGGAGGACAGGTGTATAGTGCTGTTGCCTTCTCTCACAATGCTCGGTGGAAATGGGCACGCCTTTGTGGCGAGGATTTTCTTCTATTCGTCCGTTTACACCGGTTTAGTGATGTGTTATAAAATTTTTTGCGCATGTCTATTTGGTTATGATTTCACGGTGTAATGCTGAAGTTTTCCGCTTCGTGATTGTGGGCGGGTAACAATAGATTATGTACCTACACAATACAATAGAATAGGTGTACATAAATACAGTCTTATGTTACAATTATAAATCCAGTGGCCACTGTTATTTTCATTATGTGTCCTTGAAAATTAAGAATCCGTCATTTTCTGTATGAATTTTGGGTAGGTATCACAGCAGGTTTTAAAAGAAGATTTAGGAAAGTAAAGATCGTATTATCAGTTCGTTTAAACATAGATATACAAATCAACTCAACATACTATTAAATTAGGTACTTATAAATATAATAAGAAAAGTAATACACACGCATTTAAAATGTAAGAATACGTACCTATCCCATTACTATGCTAATAAACGTAATCGTAAATCGTCGCCATTTTCATATCGGTTATTACAATTTTCCGTAAAACCGGATTCGGTCGGACGCCGCTTCAAATTCTGCAATATATTCCTTGATTTTAAAAGTGCATTGTCCCCAAGCCTATTGATAGAGATGTGCCTTTATGGAGATAGATCTTGCAACGAATATAAGTCTACGATGCATAATAATCAGTTTTTATTTTGGTTTTCTTTATTCTTATGGTACTGTGTTTGTGTTCTACCCTAGATTAGCTTTGTTTATGAAAGATATGATACTTATGCAGCCTTACGGTATAATTTACTATGTATGTGATTTTATGATAGAAACTATGAATTCTAGATAACGATAAAGCAAAAATACAAGAAGCAAAGATCGTAAAAAATGCACAGGTTTTTATGTTATTGACAAACTATTAAATAGCTGCAATAAATCGATTAAAACCACAGAGTACATTTAGTAATTTTAGTGCCAGCGTTAGGCAACCTCTAAGCTATTAAAATTCTACTTAAGATAACTTAAGTCGTGTTTCTAATTTGTGTGAAACATGTAAGCGGTTAAAATACTTAAATAGTGTATTTCGTGATGTATGGTGTGGTTCAGAGGAACAAATAGGGGTGATGGCGGATGCCAATCATAAATCGTTTCTCGATGACTAATCGTTCTGTCAGTAAACTAATCGATAAACTGTACATCGAGTGCGTGATGTTCTGTTTCGAAACTTTAAAGCTGGCTGTTGAAGTACCCAGTGTTCTTTAAATAAAAAAAAATATATAGGTATTTAAAAAAAAGAATGACGGAATGTTGAAAATAGTATTTCTTTATCAATCGGACAGATTCTGTTGTTTTATGTTTATATTTAAACAATTTTTGACTAGTGTAAAAACTCTTAATACAATACAACTTTGGATCATGATCGCAAACGATGCCTCATCTTTTGTCGTGAAAATCTTTGTGAGGCTAATGATAACACAGTCGAAGTGGCCAAATTCTGGTCGAAGCTTATTTAAAACAGATAAATGGAATTATTGATACAACGAAGAAGAAGGAGAAGAATGCAGATACATAGAAAGCGCATTGACATTCAAAAAAAAATTATAATCCTGCAGTATACTAGCGTTGATACTAAAACCGAGATTAAATAAACCATTTCGCTTCGGGTGTCGGTTAAAAAGGCACACCACTATAACCACGTTAAAGGGCGAGTTACCACTAACTTTTAATATTATCTTTTTAAAGTTTTTTAATCAAAAACGTTGTCAACACACGTCGGTCCGTCACTCCTGTAGTTTTCTTTCAGAAACTAATTGGTCTGACACGGTTTAACCCCTCGAATGTGGAGGGATATATATATTTTTTAATTTGAAATATTTTTTTAAAGAGCAACTTGTTGACTCGCTTTACTGGTCGCAGTTGACGGTTAATGGGAAATGTCACCTTTTAAAAATGTTTCTATTTTAGTTTTGATGCGACGGTTGATTCTTTGAAATTATTAAAAAAATTGAAGGTTTTATATTTTGATTTAATATAGTAGTAGTTGTGGTAGGTTCGGGTGAGATCGCTTTTTAACCGACTTAAAAAAAAGGAGGAGGTTCTCAGTTCGCCGGATTTTGTTTTATTTTTTTGGTTCTTTTGTTTAGGCTAGTAGGAGATGTAAGTAAAGTCCGTTCAAAGTTAGAGGTAGCCCACGGTGGGCTGAAAATGAAGCTCCATAGACTTGCGTCGCTCAAAAATCAAGTACCTAACTTTGAAAAAAAAAAGATGCCAGCTCATTCCTTTACTTAATAGCAATGTTTTGTGTAGTGGAACTTTTTTTGATAAAGCTATTATTTAACAAGTTATCTGCGATTTAATATTTTTTTGTATGGAGCTGGACCGTTTTTTTTTTTTGTTAGCCTAGTTTGTGTCCCACTGCTGGGCAAAGGCCTCCCCTTTTTCCTTCCAAACCTCCCTGTCTTGTGCGATCTCCGGCCATGTTGGCCCTGCGAATGATATTAGATCGTCACGCCACCTTCGCCTTGGTCTACCTCGACGGCGATGTCCTGCATCAGGCGTCCAGTGAGTGACGATCTTTGCCCATCTCTCCGGGTGCATTCGTGAGACGTGTCCGGCCCACTCCCACTTCAGCCTGGCTGTTTTTTCTCCAACATCCGCTACTTGAGTTATAGAGCGCAGCGTGGTGTTTCTAACTCGATCTGTACGCTTAACACCTAACATGCTGCGCTCAATGATTTCAAAAGTAAGGATACGCCCGTCTGAACATTTTACATAAAGTTCTTCGTTCGAAGTTTGAAGTTCGCGCGCACCACTGTCAACTGAGTCGCGTTGGCCCTAAAACCGTCATTTTAGGGCCAGCGCGTTGGTGCCATTTAGTCGCGCCGTTAGCCCGGTCCTTACGCTAGTAATATATATGTCAATGGCTGCGCTCCATTGCCCGTTGGCAAATCTTGAGTTTGGACTTCTGTTGTTCAGTAAGTGACCAACTTTGTGCACCGTAGGTTAGGACGGGCAGGATGCACATGTCGATGAGTTTCCTTTTTAATGATATAGGAAGACTACCTTTCATGTGTTCTTTAAGGGCCCAGTAGGTCTTCCAAGCATTTTGGACTCGTCTTTCGACTTCCTTATCTTGTCTGTTTTTGAAAGACACTATCTGGCCCAAGTATGTGTACTCATCGACATATTGCAACACATGTCCGTCTACCTCGACCCTACGTTTCGTGCTGTTGGTCATGACCTGTGTCTTGGATCTGTTCATTGAAAGTCCAACCTCAAGACTTGCCGTGCTCAGATCTTGGAGCATTTCCTCAAGTTCTGAAGGTGATGGACCGTTTATTTTATTTTATTAATTATTCCTAAGCAGTCTCCAAATATAACTTTCCGTATAATAAAATACATCATTTATGCTATATTATCACTACAGCCTGAATCTCGGAAACGTTCGGAACTTGGACTTTTTTAACGACAAATAAAAAAATATATTTAATGTTATTGTAATTTTAAAGTTACTGCAATGTTATGGCCTTTCTTCTACACCCACCTAAGGCCCCCCCTCCCCCACCTACCTATACCTTACCAATGCAACTTACTCTAAACAACTTACAAATGCAACGTAATTTGTTTCTTTTCCGAGAAATAGATGCTACAAACGTGTTGTAACTTGTTTGTGGCATTTAATTCTAAAAAAGCTGCAAAGAAGATGATGATGATGATTTGTTTTGCTACGCGCAATTTGGTGAGTTCAAAGTTGTAGGTACATTAACTTTAAACCCTTAGTAATAGTCAGAGAAATAATAATAACAAACAAATTATGTTGCATTTGTAAGTTGTTTAGAGTAAGTTGCACAGACTTTTATCATCCCTCATCCCTCCATCACTCGCAACACAAATAACGGACACACAAAGATGGCCACCCTACTAATTTATTTGTTTTTAATTTTTAAAAACAGAACGAGGAAGCGGACCAATGAGACGCGTCCTCCGACTGATTGTCAATTAGCGACATCAAACGGGCTTTTTGCGAATTAAGCGGTTGTTTGTGTTCATTTTTTGTCCGGTAGCCGTCGCGCACTGGCGTTTGATGCGTTTTTCCGTTTATACGTTTCATTTTCATATTTCCGTTTGTCTGGTCCTATGGGGAGGGCACAATATAGGGTGTCTGTGTGCATATGGCCGATGCTTTCCATTTATTTCGGTGATATTTTAATTCGAGTGAGTGCCCTCGTAGACGGATAATTTTTTTTGATGTTTGTTATTTTTTACCTGGTCGCTAGAGGTAGGGTTATTAGATAGTGTAGGTTTTTGTACGGGTTTAAAGCTGGGGAATTCCTGGTGAAGTAATTATGCACGTCACGCCTTTATTTCTCAAAAGAATTGTATACTCACAACTCGCCCATATCAAGCAGTAGGTATGCAGTCCAATTTAGGTAGAAATGATGACTTCGTTTTGAATAAATTATGGAAAAATCAATGACCTCTACAGTGATGCCTACTAATAACTTGCATACTACCTTATTCAAAATTTATATGATTAGGTCTGCGAATTTAATTTGAATTGAAACTGTGCGTATCGTCCGTAATTTTACATTGTTCTTTAGGCATCTTTGTACCTATTTTAATTACCTACTCTGAATTTTCCATTATACACATACTTAGCTTTATTTTGAAGTCAAACTTTCAGTGTTTCCTTAGTTTCAGCAAATAATTTGTAATTTCAGCCGGACTATCCGTCAAAATGAAACACCAACGGACCAAACAAAACAGTCTGGCGTTCTAAAGACAAAACATAAAAAAGTCTATGAATCGAATGCGCCGTATCGAACGCTATTCCGAATGCACCCAACACAGTCAACAAAGGGACGTTCTGAAAAAAACGCGCGAATACGAACGCGGCCCACCATTAGCCGCTCCCATTTGCACCGCTATAGACGGGCCTCTTCAATCTATTCCGTCAACAATTGTAGGGCTGCTGCCTGTGTTGGCCAAATTACGTAGCTTTTTTGGGGCCTAGCACTCCCCTGCGTATCTACTTATCTTTTAGTTGATTCAAAGGATTGAAATTAGAGTATTTTATTCAGATTGACGATCGCGACTATTTATTCTATAATAAATAATCTTCCTCTACCGAACATTGGCATGTGTTAAATATTACAAATTAAGTATTTATTATATTAGGAAAATAAAGAAAACGTCATAATTTTTTTCACCTAAAAAGATACCTCCAAAAATAACTTTCCAATCGTTAAAATTACGGATCTCCATTGAACGGACGGAATTTAAATACAGCTTCAGAAAAAAAAAACTTTTTTTCTGGCAACCCTATACAGAGGGCATGTGATCGAGTGTTGTTCGAGTTTTTATCGCTGATTCATTAGTATGAGAGTGTCTTTGTTGCTGGCTGCACGGGCGCCGGCCCAGCACAATATGCATTCAACATGAAAATTGATTCGAAATGAAAGGATACACGCCATTGTATACATTGCTAATTTAAAATGAATGCGAGCCCAGTAATTAGGGGCTATGTAGCATTCGATGTAATCTATCTATTGTTGTAGGCTTTGTGAAGTTTCGTTTGATAAATATTGGAGTTATAGTGGAACAAAACATTTATTTTGATTCGTAAATAGATACTTAGTGGAAATAATAATCATAATATATTTGACAAAACTGTAATAACATACATTTTATCATAATAACATTAATCACGTTTCTGTAGGCATTATCGTACCGTAAAAACTTTCACACATACATCTCCATAGTAACAGCTAATTTATTCGTTCAAAGATTGAGCTAAATAAACATAAAAACAAAAAGGACAATGCTACTTGACAGCCTCGTCTAAATAACAAAGTCTTTTATAAGAACCACGGGCCCGGAACGAACCTAATTTGTAAAAAGGGTAAACAAAAAGTTGGAAGTTGAGGGAGGAATTACAATGAAATAGAAGCATGACCCTACATCGGCCCTTTTAAGATCAAAACCAGTTGTCAACTTTTGATTATAAACCTACTGTTTTGTTTTTTCTGGCTATAATAAAGATTACAATATTGGCAGCAGGTTTTAATTTGTTAATGCATGATTTATTAAGAGGCCAGTAAAAACCGTTCAAAAGGATTAACCGGTTGAATGCCGTAATTACAAAAAATACTTAAAAAGTCATTGTGTCTCGCGTGGATCCACGTTCGATACGAAGAGTGTTAATGCAGTGTTTTGATTAATTTGCTGAAATAGAGATTCTGCTTTCTAAAAAGCCAAAATTTTTCCCATATTCTAAATTTGACGTCTTTAGCACCAACCGTTGCAATGACATGTCCTAAGTTTTACTTTTCATATAATTCAGTACAAAGGAGCGTGCTTAACGAACTACGATGCATCATACATACATTAAGTTTAACTACGCAGAAAGACAAAACGCCTTCACAGGAAAGAAATTCCGCAATATCCCATAACAATTATCAATAGCATTGTAGAAAATTTATGTTATGATGTACAGTTGGACGCTTGTAAGTAAAACGACCATTTAAACGACACCGTGGACTGTGGAGCTGTCAACTCCATAAATGTGCATGAAATGGAACAATAACCACGAGTTTACGAACTGAACGTAAAGTTCCAAAACAGGAATAAACCTTCATTCCTTAGCCCTTTTCAATTCGTGACCTAGCATGCAAAACAGATGTCTGGCGCTAGATAAAAGCCTTTGAAAACAAAGTATTACCACTCGTTCCTAAGTGGGGTGGAGAGGTCAAACACAATCGTGGACCTCTATTTTAGTATTCTTGCTATTCTAATTAGTTAATAATGTGATTGGTTTTGCTTTGCGTTCGGTCTTTAGAACAATCTGGCGCTTAGTTCGGGCGTCAAGAGCTTAGGAGGTTATTACGTTTTTGTCCCTGTTTAAAATAAATTGAGCGTATGATTTATGTACAAGGAAATATATTTTATGAAAAATGCCGCTAAATTACTATTAGGCACTACTTGGAGAAATCCCAATCAACGATTAACTAGATGTTCTAGAGTATTTCGTGTAATAGCCAACCAATTATATCTTGATTGCATACTTTTCAGACATTTGATAAATTAGTACTAGTTTAATGTACAAAAAAGTTTAATTTAAACCGCAATTACTTAAAGTTTCGAAATTTTTTTGCGTAAGAAGTAAGTCAGGCAAGTCAAAATCAAAAGAACAAAAAAATGCATGGACATAACAAGTTCCACCCACAAAATACAGTCCAGGTAAACTGGTCAAGATGTTCGAAAATTCTAATTAAAAATCCCTTTGCCGCGGAAACAGAAGAAGACGCAATAATCCTGCACCTATTTATCTCGCGCGATGTTAATCCGACAAACTTCATTTACAACAAGTTGGCAGCTGAAAACGAGGTCATCTATGTACTTTATTTTTAATACAAAATATGAAATCAGATAGTATTGAAGACGTGACAAAAATTGGTATCAGCCATTTTTCTAGTAGATCAAACGCGTCAACTGTATTCAGATCAATTTTTAATTCGTAAGCCGAAAGTGATGTGATACGTCTGATTGTTATTAATATCACAAATTATTGGGTCACCTAAAATTATGAATATGTTGAAATGTAACAAATTCTTAGACTAGGAGTCAGTTTGTTCATTCTCAATCTGATTTTTAGCTTCTATTCCATCAGTAAAAGAAAACCTACCAAACTTTTTACTATCTTCCAGTTTTCAAGTATTTTTAAATTTAAAGACTTCTTTACTATTCTTACCTTGGCGTGTTCTTGTTGCGCCAATAGCTGCTCCCTCACCATCTGTAGCTGTAGTATCATCTCCGACAGCTGCCTCTCCTTCTCCAGCACGCTCTCACCAGCCAGTGCTTGCAAAGCTGCTGCGTCCAGTACTGCTCGTCGCTCGCTGTGGACAAGGAGGTAGGGTTTAGCGTTTTAATATAAGATGGAAGAGGAAATATTTGAAAGATTTTCTAAATCATTTGCTCCATGTGTCAGTTCTAGATCTATTTACCAATAGTATTGTTATTCCGTCTAACTTTATCTTGTAACTTAAATGGCATAAGGCCAATTCTCGTAATTTAAAACTTTCAAGATCAAGTCACAGTCTCATCTCGGCAACAAACAAATGTAAAGAACTTGTCAAAAATGTAGGGAAATCAGAGGTATTTTTGACAGATTCAGTGAACGTTCTGAAAATTACGAGAATTGCCCGAGGACTAATAATGAAACTAAAAATGGTGGATAGAGTTACTTTTTGTTTGCTTAGCATATTTAAAAAAGTAGAGTCACTGCGCACAGCCAGTGCTAATTTTCATACATATTAAATAAGCATTCACCCTGAAAACAGCAGTCCCAAATTACATACAATTCTCAAATTAGAATGGGAAGCAAAAACTCACATATAAACAAGCGTCTGATGATCCTTGCACATAAAGTTTAATGCAATTTCGTAAAATAACATTCCGTGTTAATATGACGGTTTGAAACACAAAATGTATAACATTATGTAACTTTGTAACGCAGACGAATTCGCGTGAATAATTCATAGTGGCGGTAGGGTGGTGGTGCTGTATGATATCAACAACAAAGATTGGATGATGGCACGTCCTTGCGCTACTATACTTTTAGAACTCGATAAAGGAAGGACATGTTTTGGATTTCGGAAAACGTTTCCAAGTTTTGTAACGGACGCCACTATGGCTACTGACATGCGGATGTCATGAATATAGTCCTTTCAGAGCTAGTTTACCTATGATTTTGCAACTCTATTCAAATCACAGTGATCTTTTATTCTCTTTCTGCCATTGACAAGTCTGTCAAAATCATTGTGATCTTTATTCTCGTCACAATAAGGTTCCTGTTTGGTTGCTGCTGTCAGAGGTAAAATAACTGTGTCGGTCTTTCTTCTCAGAAAAGTCAGGAAACACCGAACTCATCTAGTTTTATTAACATAATTTATTTTTGATGTGTAAAAGTGTTTGTACAAACCTACTTACAGAAATGAAATAATTTATCATTTATATAGATAAGAGTCTGTTATTGCATAATGACTATCATGTGTGATGATATAGATAGGTATTGATTTTCGATTTAAATATTAGCAGCCGAATTACGAACTTATTGATTTTGGTCTTAAAATCTTCCAGCTAAGTAATTCCTCCTCAATGCCTTTCTCTCAATACCAATACGTTTGAAACTTTCAAGTCTCTTTCCCACTTTAATCTGAGTTCCGTAGTAGAGGCACGTTACTCCGGGACCGCAAACAAATGCATCAGAGGACGTCTCTGAATTATTAATGTTGTGGTCTGTACCAACCTCCTCTCTTTCAAGAGGTTATGACGTAACCTCTTAGTCTTCCGCTATGAATTCTATTGCCTTACATTTTTTATCATTTATTACACTGTAATGTGGGACTTTGAAGTTTTCTTTATTAGAAGTCTGTTTTGAAGATTCTATGTATTGGAATATAAGGAGTTAAAATGTGGGTGACTCAAATTTTATTAATTTTAGAAAGTATTTTTAAAGAACTTCAAAGGAAATTAAGTTACTGTTTACTTATATTCATATAAGGATAATAAATTCAAATTGATTCATGATCATGCAAATATTACAAAGAAGCTTGGTTTTAATTTGAACTGATTCAGCAATTTTTGAGAAATGATCAGTGAGCCTCTTAATTGCAAAAACTTGAAGGCATACAATTGTTTCTCGCTTGTCTGAGTGTTTCACAACCTTTTTATTTTCACGATACAAAAGATTGGACCACTTTCTCAAAGAAAGGGCTCATTGTGAAACCAGTTCGGTGAAATAATAAATTAACGGTACCTAATTAAAGATCTCATTTTTAACTATGAACCAATTTATAATTCTTGAGAATTATGTTTGAGCGAAATTTTTGGGTACGCAGTGAAAATTGTGGAATGAATTTGTGAAATAAAGTTATCGGTATTAAGTTTTAAGATTTATTGGCTTTACAAAGTAATCAATCAATTGGAATTTAAATTGCGAAAGTATTAATCGACCTGTGTCCTCTACTGTCATTGGAACTTTCATTTTTTTTCAAAATTAACACTGGACAAAGAAACTAAATATTACTAATAAAGATTATGATGACTTTACGAAATCTACAACTAAAGAGATTGACGTATTTGTACAAACCTACTTACAGAAATAAAATCATTTATCATTCGTTGCCAAATGATCTGAAAACTTGAAGGGAACGATGAAGTAATGTAATCACAAATCCTCAATGTATTTATATCCGGTAAACATTAAATTATTAGTCATTCAATTATTACAGAGGGGCTCGTGGCTAAGTGATAATAACAGCCGCACGAATCAATCGATCAGGTTAAGCTACGCTTGCCGCAGCCGATCGCGGATGGGTGACCATCTTTCTCCTTCTTTTTTTCTTTACTTACATCTTTTCCCTCCGTGTCTCGGAAAGCACGTTAAGCCTTTGCTGCCGGCTGTCATTTTTGGATCTTTGACAGTCGTTACGGGTCGTCAGAAGCCCGAAAGTCTGACAACCAGTCTTACCAAAGGGTATCGTGTTACCCAGTAACTGGGTTGTGGAGGTCAGATAGGCAGTCGCTCCGTGTAAAATATTGGTATTAAGCTGCATGCGGTTAGACTGGAAGCCGACCCCAACATAGTTGGGAAAAGGCTAGGCAGATTGAGTCTTTAAATTATACAATAGGCATTTAAAAAATAAATCTTTATTTAATTTTGTAAATCATAAAACGTTTATTTTCTCTTGACTGTACTTACTTGTCAAACAGAGTAAACCTAATAGATAAAGTGGATAAGACAGAGATTAAAACAAAAGACGAACTAGCAAGGGATCGAGGGGATCGGGGGGTTCAGGTGATCAGACCGGAATAAATCAGCATTATGATGATCCAAACTCAGTTACCTACAGAATCCGAAGCAGCGTTCGCTTTATAAAAGTATGTACAGACGCCAGCACATCAAGCTACTACAATCTGTCAAATTTCTTTAATAGATTTTTAACTTTATCGCTAAAGTATAAGGTTTAAAGTTGATTGGGAAAATTTGACAGTTTCGGGTAGCTTGATGTGCTGGCGCCTATACCTACCTTTTGCGTTTCCTATAAAAAAACCGGAGTATTATGAAAAGCTACAAAAACTCGTATAAAATAAGAACAGTATCGATCACACGATTCAATTCATGTCACTCAATTCGTTTGCGTTTGCGAAATGCGTTTTATTTTCCTGCTCAGTGGAACGCCACTTATGATTTATTGTGTTTGATTCTCTACTTGTAACCCCATAGAAATCGAACTAGATACGTTTGTGGGAAACACACCATGTTGGTAAGGAATTGGGTCTTTAATTGTTTGTCGTAATTTTTTTTTAAGGAAAGTGGAGCAGCTTCGGAATGGTCGCAAAAACTCTTTAGTAAACAAGATTTATAATATTTGGGTAGGTAGGTACCATACTTAAATAAACCTTAGAACTCAGAACCTTATCTCTTAAGATCCCCAAGCTAAGAAGGTTGCTAGGAAACAGTCGCTATGCAAACTTTTTACGAATCAGCTCACAAAACTCTTTCTGACAGGCCAGTGTGCCAGACTGTAGGTGGGCACATTATAAGATTTTTATGCTTATGATAGCTCACAAAAATCTTACAAAATATCAGTAGCAGCTATATAATATGAGATG
Source organism: Oligia fasciuncula (assembly GCA_963082905.1). Lineage (NCBI taxonomy): Eukaryota > Metazoa > Arthropoda > Insecta > Lepidoptera > Noctuidae > Oligia > Oligia fasciuncula. The sequence goes on from OY720403.1 coordinate 10,321,413, forward strand.
ACTTTGATGCTGATACATTTTAAATTATATCCCAAAAATGTGATGCCCAAAAAAGTTGACCCCCGTTAAATTACTAAAAAACTAGATCGACGTGCACTAAAAGCCAAAAACAATACACTTAGCATTAACTACATTAGAGAGGGGACTCGTAACTAAACTAGGGTGAACTAATAGACCAATTCACTACCACTCGATGCTTCGTTTCGATAGAATCGATTCGATTATTCCGATTCGTGGCGCACTGCCTGCGTTAATTTACTGTTTATCGATGTTTGTTTTTGGAAGCTCTATTTTTTTAGCTTTTTTTGTGACGCGATAGTTTTTATTTTTAGTTTGATGCTAGTTTTATTTTAAACGGCGAATACGCATTTATTTGTCGGTTGCCAATTACAGGGATCATGTTTTTTACAGGCAGACAGTTGCCATCTTTTTTAGATACAAATAACAGACTGTGATTAGGTACAGAAAAACAATATCAGCATTGTTTTGATACTCATAGTTTCTCTGGCTTTTGATAAGTCATTTAACCAATCACAGCGGTTTTCACGTGCTTGACCGTTTGTCACATTAATTTTGCGATAATTTTCGTTCGAGAAACTAGCCCATAGAGAGTTGGACACGAGTACAGTCACGAGCATAAGTATGTATACACTTGGCTTTGTTCAAAGGCGATTTTCTCCTTTATTTTTGAATGAAATTTTATATTATTTGGAACATAGTATTTTCGAACCCTTAGGTTTATGTAAAGTGTCGTATTTCAACGTTGCATTCGTTATTTCGTGAAAAAATCGCAATTGAAAGTTGCCAAGTGTTGACATATTAGTGCTCGTGACTGTACACATTTCCCCCCATCCTAGGACAAGGTTTAAGAGACAACATCGTGGTCTGTTAATAGCTTTGTTTGTACCAAAACAAAAGGTAAAGAGGTGTCTTGAAAATCTCAAGGGTTGCGTCGGGAACAGGGGTGACGTCATTAAAATGGATGCAAGGGGAACCGCGCGATGAATTTTGACATTATACAGTGGGTTCCTTCTATGTTGGCGAGTAACATATTTTGGGTATCTAGCATTTTGTGGTTATTGACCCCATTGTGGTTTGATTAAGGCCAGCTAAGTACTTTTTAAAGACAAAATTCTGAATTTAACTGTTGATTGAAATAATTAGAATTATGGGAAGGCTAAACAATGTTTGAACTAATTCCCAATTGCTATTTTCCCAATACATATTTCAGAATCTCATTAAAATAGACTAAGACGCGTCGATCACTTTTGACCTTTAAAAACTTCGCCAATTACAGGCAAAGGAAATCGGAGCACTCTATATAATCGAAGTCGGACTTTTAAAAGAAAGTCGTTAAAAAGCCGATCTGATATTACGGGCTTGTCACTCCCACCTGTCGATGGCGTGATTGTAAAAATATTGTTGCTGTGTACAAGAATAATGTCGTAACTGGTAGGTTTAATGTCGTATTTAATATTGGGGAAACAGCTGCAGGTTTGTGTTAAGAAGGTAGCGTTTATCTTTTGTTTTTTTATTTAGTTATTTTGGAGAAAATAATTACGTAGATTGTATAAAATTAAGTAGTTATCGAAATCAAATGATTTACCACTATCATTTTGCTGTCTAATCTTGATTTGAAATGCACAATTTTGTTTACATAAGTTAAAGCTTCTGGTAGGCTTCTGAATACCATATTGGGAAGGGTTGATTTCCCGGTTGTGAGGCATTGGAATATCGTTCACGGATGTAGAGGTGGGGCTGTAGTATCATCAAATACCGCAAATATAAATTATAATAATAAATAAATAATTATAATTTTACTAATAGGTATATTGTATTTAAAAGTAATAATTATTTACTAACAATGTATGGAATGTTATTTAATTCTGAAATAAAAAGATTAATCATAGTATAATTATCTATAATCTGTCTATAATGTTCCCACTGCTGGGACTTAGGCCTCCTCTCGGTGAGAGGGAGTGGGCCAAAAGTTCCACTTACGTCGTTTTTCTAATAAACACGAATACAATTTTATAAAATCATTCTTTTAAAAAAATTCTTTGATTTCATCCCTACTTGGATTTCGATCAAAACCCTCAGCATCAAAGCTGCGAGAGAAAAGGAAGCAAATGAGATAATAATTGCTTTCCGTATTATTTGCAGACGTTTCCTTTGAGGGGCATTACCTATGGACTTGAAACCGTATCTGTGCGATAATTGTACATTAATTAGCTATCGATTTGAGGGTATTTAGAACTTTTTTCCTGAGATTTTTTGGGGTCGTTCTAATTAATTTCGAAATCACCCTGTGTTTTTTTTATAATTATGTTTTTAAGTATTTTTTGAATGAGAATAACAGAATGAAGTTTATATCATTGTTGGATATTTTAAATACAATAAATGCAACCAGTAATGATCTGTTTTTAATATGAATAGACTCGTACATTGCGTAAATTAATTGGGAACTTTAATAGTTTTTACACAATAACAAAGTAGGTAATATTGCATGGGAAAGAATTTTTTCATTAATATTGTAGGAAAATATCACACAAACGTGACATTAATACCGTGGTTCGCAATTTACACACTTTTCGAGTATAAGTAGTCCAGAAACACCATAGGTAGATTTCATTATTTCGGAAAAAAAACACGAAAAAAAATTGCACGTGCAGCACCGTATGATAGAAGCGAAACTTCTTAAATAATAAAGAATAAGATAAATTTAGTGTGAGACAGAGAGAGTTATAGCTTTCTTCTCTCTCATGTAACAAAATTTGCCTAAACGTGACGTGTCCTTGAAATTTCACTCTCAATTCTTGCCCAATTATCAAATCGCCGCACTTCTTAGGTGGTGATAGAATAGAATTCAAAAATAAAGTAGACAGGCAACTTATTTATCGACAGTTTATCACCAATTCCTAGACAAGGCAACTTCTCTTCCAGTCTCATCTCCCACAATAAAGCGCGATTCATTTGTTTTTCACCGTCTGTCAACACGGCGCACATAAACTATGCAACGCTAGGGTTGACGGCGAACAGTTTGTGGGCAACAATAAAAAATCCCTTAACGCGAGACAACGGAGGCTGTAGGGTTATCCGTCTTGTTTGCCCCTCGCGACAGACATGGCGGAGTAGTGTGGATGTGACTTTTCTAATTTAGTCAAAGATCTCTATGAGAAGATGGAAGATGGTCGAACAAGTTATAGTGGCAGTAGGAAGGCATGATCAATGACGTTGGGGTAGACGGTGGACGGTGGGCGTAGTTGGCGCAGACCGCGGATAGGCAAACGTAAGGTAGCAGGCTAGGTGGGTCTTCGCAGGGTGACTGGTAGCAGCTGGATGAGAGTTGCCGAGAATAGAGTTAAGAGCATGGCATGCAATTGGAGAGGCGATGTCCAGCAGTGGACTGCTGCAGGCTGATGATGATGGGAAGGCATGATGATCAATATTGCTTTTTAGCTTGCAGTTTCTTAGTTTTGTCGTTTCCTTTCTCAAACTTGGAAGTTGGTGTTCAACGATTTTGGTGTTATCATCAAATCAAAAGGAATTTCTAATTAGTTTCCTATCAAACGAGTCTTATAAAATGGTATCCGAATCAGTGGTCATAATAATATGTCCATAACGACCACTTTCTTCCATCTAAAAGAAACGTATCCTACTTTACCTTTCCCCCAACAATACACTCATTACGAATTTAACAACTTGCTACCGACATACTCAGTCATGTAGCCCGTTTTTATTGAGTTCGTCATTGCTCGGCACCGCTCGGCAATATTCGGGCCTCCTCGACGCGGTACGGTACCGACTAGGGGGACTGATAGCATTTTAAATCAGGTTAAGGTCAACAACAACCGGATTCGAACTCTGCGCACTTTGATTCGTAAAAAACTGGCGAAAACGGACACTTTTAGATTTAGACCTTGTTTAGATGTCAAAGGTTTAGTAGATATGTATGGAAGTGGAAATGCATGGCAGGGAAGTGTTTGGACTCGGAAACTGTATAATTTCCTGTAAGGATCGTTTTCGGTCAAAGCTGGCGCCGGCTATCGGCAAAATGGGCAGAAGAATATATAAGCGACTGAGTGTGATGAAGAAGATGCTAGTCGATCTTAAAAAATAATTGGAAAATAATATAGTTTTCAGAAAAAAAGATACTGGCCGAGATAATTACTACTAAGGTTGACTGGTAGAAAATGCCTCAGGCATTAAGTCCGCCTTTGTACAGTATTTCTTTTACTTGTGCATAAAGTGTTAATAAATAAATAAATAATAAATAAATAATTGAAAACGAAAAGAATGAAGAATGTTACATGGAGTCAGGCCACTATTATAATGAAAAGCACAATTCCAGATTTGTCAATCTATGTCCTAAATCAGAGAAAACTTTAAATTGTAATTTATAGGAAGAAATCATCAAAAGTCCTAATAGAAATCAAGCAGTTGCAAACCCAATTACGTATGATAGCAATAGCAATCATCAAATTACGTCTCGATTGTAAATTGTAATAATATAGTTCTCCGATAATTTCTATAAAACCGGAATACGTACAGTTTAGTTTATTGATCCTGGTACTAATTACGGTAGTTAGATAATTGCAGAGGCTTTTATTAAATGATAGAGTTTTTTATTTATTCTCTTAAGATGTAATGGCGTTTGTGATGTATACGATGTAGTTGCTAATAGTCCTGTTTCGTCGACTAAGTGATACTGCTGAGAGTGAAGCTACCATTAGAGGAAAATGATAGAAATCAATGAAGGGTCGTGGTAATTCCTTTAACAGTTCATTTTGCAGAAAGGTTATGTCATCATCATTGTCAGATTCTATGGTTTTAACTATCGTTCAGTGTAGTTCTGGCATCCAATTTTTTTCGATATTCAAAATTGTAAATCGGTAATTATGAATGAGAGAATTGAAACATTATAGAGTAAATGAAAGTTTTCCAATTATTTCATATTGTGATAATGTAGGTACTGTGTCGCTACATTAATCAGTTTTAGCCCTCTAAAGAAAACAAGTTAAGGGGCTTAAAGGACCTAAACAAAAAAAAAGCAAATTTTAGAAACATTATAAGTATATGATCGATTACAGTAAACAAAATCAGAAAAATATATGATATTCTTCAGGATATACCTACTCTAGATAGTGTGTTGAAAACATAATACAAATAATTTAATACGATAGAAAAAAATCATGAAGATACCTCTAAAAACTTTATTTTTACAATAAAAACCATACTAACATACATACAATCATTCTGATTTTTTATCAGATTATTCTACAAGCAACATACTAAAATACTAGTGTTTTAATTTTTTAGTCCAAACAATAGATTTTTGTATTACTTCATATTTTGCAATAAATTACCAGGGTTGTGTCATCCCGCTTCTCTTTCTTTTCTATGCAATTCGATAGTGACCGCGCTTTAGGTCATGTAAGCCCCTTAACTCTAGTGCTTATTAACTTTAAACGACCGTTTCCCACCACTTATCTTACTTACTTATCTTTTTTATAAATACTCTTTGATTCAGACTTTTCCTGTTTCGATCATTGCTTTCACCAATTTACGATAATACGCCCGTTTCAACAAAAACGGTCGGCTATTTTTCTATCCCCTCATACAAACCAGTTTTACTTATACGAAATAGTTTCGACAAAATCACTGCATAAAACACCGCTCAATAAATAAAATGGACCGAACCTGTCCGATTCAGCGTCAATAAAAACACATCCCAAATGTAAACGAGAACGATGCATGAATTCTTCATTTCAAATTGTATGGCCATGTTAGGGCATTATCATTTTTAGTGCTTGCCACACTGGTATATTCAGATGGAATTTTTGATGCACTGGCGACACAGCCGCGCTGCGATTGGCCGCCCTGAATATTGTATGAACCAATCACCGCGTTGCGCTTAACGTTGCATTCCAATTTGAAATCGTGAAGGCGGGAAACAGCGACAAAGTTGTGTGTTTTGCAATCGCGTGCAATAGGCATAATTTGTTGTTACACAATCAAATTGGTTTTCCGAACAGGTATGTGGTGGCATAGCGCTGGACATAATTGGAAGGCCGATTATTGGGACGCGGTAAGAGAATTTCCTGCGTTTTATTAGTATTGTGAGTACATTAATGTCTTCCAACCAGTCAGCGCCCAGGTTAATAGTAAATTAAAGTGTAGTGGTAATTATCAATTACAAAACTCATGCTTTTTCTCGGTCTCGTAAAACCGTGTACTTGAAATAAAAGAGAACATAACACTAAAGGATACATAATTGATGAGTTGCTTGAAATTGTAGTTATGAATAGAAGTACCTATAATGTGGCATTTAAGACGTATTGTCGTAATGCAGAACCGTCGAATAGCGTAGTGCTGCAGAGGTAAAAAGGTTTTGCCGACTAAAGCCGCGAATATTGCCGTAACGTTAAAAATTCAAACCTCAAGGCCGGAAAAGTGCTAAACAAAACGGCTGCGTTCTTACAAGTCGATGTTGTAGATAACAAAATTTGCACGTACGAAATCTTCATTTTTTTCCAGTAACTATGTTATTGTTATAATTAATAATATATCTCGAACAGTGCACTAATTGTTCTGTTATTTATTAGCGGCCCAGTCGGCAAGATAACCTCTGCCACAACCGAAATTATTGTTCCTATATTTTGTGAATCGCTATCTGTTATATTGTTATTGTCTCCATTCGTAATTGGGGCGTGTGCCCGGTGAGAAGTTAAAAAAAATTGCAGTCCTTTTTTAGCTTGAGATTATAGTTCAATGGTCATTAGTTGATAAACTGATGATGACATTATTATCAAATGATACAGAGACGCATCTGTGGAAGCTTAGGCCGGTGCTTCGATTGGAAAAATATGTCTGCGATTTTGTGTGACATCTTTTAATCCTGGGATTAGATTTGTAGGAAAGACCTTGAATACAACTTAAATTCTTAAACTTTTACTCTTTTAAAGTTGAACAGTGTAAACATTAGAAAGGGAAGAAAACACACAATGATAAAAGAAGTATTATGATGTAATCTATAATTGTAAATGTTTTTGTCATTTTTCTGACACAAAACACAATCACTGACACATTGAACTGCCTATCAAGACACATAAAAATTTAGTGGCCTAGTAACATTCCAAAACTAAACATGGAATCAATGTTTAATTATAAGCCAACTCTCGCTCTCTACCGTAGAGTATAGACCAGGAATTGGAGCTAATAATAAAAAGGGACCACATATAATTGAAGAAAAGGAAAACCTAGTTACTAAAAACCGATTTAGCAATAACACGCCTTGCGCATGCTATTTCAAAAATAGACATGACATTCATAACAAATTGTCACACAAAACATTAAGATTACTAACATTCCAACAATGAAAACAATTTCAATTTGCACAATTGTAGTGTTCATGTAACAAACGAACAATTCAGTGAACAACGTGAGTTCTGTGTTCCTATGTGTGGGGCAAATCTTTGCAGAAGGCGACTTTGTGAATAATATAAAGAGTTATTGTGGTACACAAAGGAATATTGTCCTAGCCTTGTTGATTGTCTCTGCTCTCGTGACAGAGACATGTTAGGTGTAGTTTACCTTGAAAATCTGTTTTGCTCAAGTATTGATTCGTTTGAGTGATGGGATGTTTTGATATAGAATAGACCAGAAGCGGAAAAATTGAGATTGGGTTGTGCTGTATTCTTTACTTTGCGATACTAAGCTTCTAAAAGGACAAAAATGATCGATATATCAACAAACCTATACCGTACTAGTTCAATTATGAAGTCATTAAACGAATTATCAGCTTCAACAAGCGTACGCATCGCTACGTTAATCCTATACCTTTTGGTAATTAAGGTATTCTAAATTACCTTCAAAAACATCAACTTTGAAATAAAATTAAAACACATAACTTATTTTGTCACTCCCATCATTATTCGTGTGTTAAAACATTTCTCATGGTATAAGAACAAAAACGGTTGGAACGCCCCCAGGCCTCCATCGTCGAGTTTATAAATAAGATATTCATATTAACTAATGTTACGTCTTCTGTAATCTGTAACATTATATTGTGCTTTCTGGTTATATATCACTGTACAAATTATGACTTTGTCTATTGTTAACGTTTTGTTGACTGATGTGGCACAAGTGAAGAGCTTTTAGCAGATGGAATTGATGATTGAAATCGTGGTAGATGATCGTAAAAACGGTATCATAGCAACTCACCCTCAGAAATATTGATTACCCTGGATGACTTTGTTCGTCTGTATGTAATCTAATCCCTTTGAATTATTGTAGGTCTGAGGACAATCTCGTTGTTCTCTATTTCATTTATTTTGACGACAATAAGTTGATGCGTGACAGTAGGTAGTAGGTGACTTCGTTGTTTCAAATTATGGGTGCTAGTTGACAGTATGTTGTTAAATGACTTTCTGTGATTAAACTTCATCTATTCGTAGGTGTCCCCAATGGTTAAACACTGAACACAATCCTAGGCCTTTCTCATCCAGCTTCTACCAGCCACTTTGTATCTTCCTTATAGCCTTTATTAGCAAACCCGCTGATCTCTCAAACCTTACCCCACAATCCGAACCCAAAGCCAGCATAACGGAGATGGATTGTAGCACATTACGGACTCACGTCTTAATCTCGTCGGCGGCTATTACGGTGCGTTTAATTAGTGCAGACAATAGCCCGCGCCGGCCTTAATAATACGCCAAAAGTGGCCCTTATTGTCTCTGCTATGACTTATTTATGTGTTAGGATTACAATTGTTTAACGTGTTCTATAATTGACGGTGAAATGATAATTATTGTTGATTGATTTATTGTTTTGTTTTACTTGTTTCTTGTTTGAAATTAGCTAAGCTAATCTCTAGCAGACTTGTATCTGACTCACCTCAGCTGATTAGAGTTAGATTATTACATTTCTATTCATTATCTGTATAAGGTCAGTATTATTGGAACTAACCTAGCTTTTATCTGCATTAGGAGGATCGGTAGGTATTTCCCTTTCAGTACTACCCGAAGTGATTATTATATGTATTTTGCATCCCACAAAGAATTTTAATTTGTATTTCAAATAGTGATGATGACGATTAATTAAAGAAATATTTCATTCATTATTTTCCTTTCCTTTATCACAAATGTTTACATCTCAATTGAAAACACTTACGACTATGTTTCTCCTGGCAACGAACAAAAACATATCCGCGACTACAATCAGAGTTATCAACAAAAGCTATTAATTACTGGTAACGCTACTGATAAGGTTGGCACGTAAATATTGACATAGATCACGCTTGACACCGCCTTAACCTTTGTTATAATTATCTTCTATTATTGAACATAATCTATAAGTATTTCAATCTGTTAGTAATTTGTGCATGTATCTGGCATCGTTTTATCTAACCATAAACTAGGATTCTTCTTTCCATCACCATGTCCAGGGAGCCTACTCTTTAAGCACTAAGCCTGTATTATCTGCCAAAGTTACAGCCTTTCCTACTCCGTAATCTGTATCATTTACGGACATAAGATTAGTTCGGGGCCCGAACTAAGAATGAATGACATCAATGAACTTCAACAGTTGTTAATACTCTCTATGTGTTTTTGCCTGTCCAAAAAAGTTAAATAAATCGGGTGTAGGATTCACTTCGAAGTTTCAAGCTACTTTCGTACGGGCCCGCATCTTCGTTGATGGAGATTTAGAGTAAGTTCCCAGTTGTGAGGTTATTATGTCCTAATAACCAACCCATTGGTCATCGCAGGATAATATAGTAACCAACACAGATGACTATGTTCTCCATTCTTATGAGAAATATGGATACCCACCTAGCCTATCCATATGCAAAGTATTGATTCTACTCGCAGCGAGGGCGCGTCGCAAGACACACATGCACTTACGTTGTACCAGGTGGGAAGCAGAATCCGGAATTCTAGACAGATAGCAGTTTTCTTAAAGCTATCAACATTAGTTATGCTCTTGAAAATTCAAAAATTTCGATGAAAATCTTCAATGATATTAGGGATCAGTCTGGTTTTAATTCACCGATTGCATGTCCATCGAACTTTGTTGCTAAGGACCTCAAGATATACATAGACGATTTACATTTAATTGCTCAAGATTGCAAAAAAGATGCGGGCAAATCTAGTCTGTATCAGATTTCACTGCAGATCCTACCTGGAACCCTATTAGTTCTGCAATTACCTTCTATAATAGTTCTATTTATATTGGCACCGCTAATGTCTCTGGACTGTTGATTAATCTACGGACTTTGATACCATGTTGAATTCCGGGCAGGTTTATCATACAACTAATTGCACAGAGTAATAATAGCAGATAGAAAGGCTAATAAAAAACTAGTTTCCGATCGTTATCCAGACGTTTTATCTCAATTATACTTCGGTTTATAAAGCTTTGATAATAAAATCATATTTTAGTGAGTCCACGAGTAGTCTGTCTGTGTTAGTCAATAAAGTTAGAATACAACATGGCGGATAAAATGGCGCTGTTTTCTGCAACATAGATAAATTTAGATGTCAATATTGAATTTGATAAAAACATTATTAATATTGATGATGACAGTTATAATAATAGGGTATTAGATAAAGTTGTTTAAGCCATTCGATTAGGCAAATATGGCTTTTATAATGGAAAAGTGTGTAGGCAAGCATGCCAAGAGTTTTAGTAGAAACATTATTTTAATGTCTAGAATATTTTAACAATAACAACCTTTCTGTTGAATCTAAAACAAAAAAAAAAAAATAAGCGTCGTAATTCTGACCTTATTGAGCTAATTGGTTAAATCCTAAAGTATGTTTAGCATATAGATCTTCAGGATTTTGTTTCGCTAATGTTATCGGCTGGCTGATTAGCTAAGCCATACCTAAGCTTTTAATGAGACAATATCGAAGCATCTATGCGGACTAAAAGTCGAGCACATCATAAAATGCTAAAATAATTATTGTGCTAATAGATGATCTTGTTTGAAATCACTGTAAGCTTAATCTTAATTTCAAAGTTGAAGACATATTTTTGATCACGATTGCGAAAGCAAACATTCCTGAACTCAACAAAGCCACGAAAATTCTCAAAGCGAACAATGCCTACTAAAAAGAGACTAAAACAAAACGCTTGACGAGCATTTAACTGCAAACGAGCATAATTAGTCCGGTGATAATCTCACGCTTAGCCGTTGTCTTAACGCATTAGCATCTTGCCGACAATAAACGGTGGAATTGTCGCATTACACATTCGTTGAGCGCTAAGTGACGACTTCTAAGGAAATGTGGCACATACAGACGCAGGTTGAAATATTAAATCTTATAATACATCATTATTATCAACAACTACGGCTAAATACGACCCTGCCTTAATTTTAACGTCTTCAGCAAAATTTAGATTAACTTTGTAAAAATATAGTCCTATCGTAAAAGAGTTTTTCTTGTCTGTAGCCCCAGGCAAGACTTTATTGAAACTAACTTGTCCTATTTCACTTAATCATGTTCACACTTAATAACGTTATTATATTCGAAAATTACGATAATGATTTTCTTATTTCAATGGAGCTGTAAACCGAATAATTAATATTCATATTTATCGTCGACCGTTATCATATTTTTTAGGCCCTTTACTATCTTCGGCCACAGTTTTAACAAGGATATTTAAATTTAAGCATATTGGTTTAATTACTACTTATGCTATTCTCCATTAAAGTTATAGGCTGTAAATAATTCAGCGACCACTTAAACTGGCGTTAAATTATAATAGCATTGGCTATGAAACTGGTAAGCAAACGTGCTGTAGTTTTATAAATAACATGTTTAGATGACCTTTTTATGGTGGTTATTGAACTATGTCATGATGGTATTAAAAGGTAACCTGTTGTTCACAAGAATATTGGTTTTTTGAAGCCTTGTTAACAATTTTATATTCAGGTGAGTCATTAATTTGATTGGTTTGAATAGAAATTCCATTTATCGGGTCACGAAAAAGTACATCAGATGTACTTATTGAATTGGATCTGAAAGTAGTGTTCACAAAAGATATTTTTTTTCGTGACCCGATAAATGGAATTTAAATAAAAGTATCATCATAAACAAAAGTATGTTATATTGGAGCTGTCTTTGAGTCTAACCAGACATAGTACTATCTCAGTTTTTTCTTCACCAATATAACATTTTTATAGCAGGTCACCTCTTAAGTACAGTAGCGCCTTTAATATTACCTCAACATCTACCAAGTACAATAAAAACAAAAAACCTCAAGCAAACCAGCTGAGCGCAACATACTAACGTCCTTTACGATTTCCGTCACCCGAACTCAGTGGACATACTTTAACGTCGGAATATCTATAAAAGCCTAGTAAAACATGCGTTTAACGCTTTTATAGTAAACTTGCGGTGGTCCTAACATTGTTTTTAATGTGCAGTAATATGGCTAATTAAATTCTGGTAAACGACTAACTTGAAATGGTGTAAGTGTCTCCGTTTTATTTTAGTCGTCGGCGGCAGTGCTTGTTAGGGTAATGAAAACGGGTAGTGTGTTGCGTCATTGCTTTGTGGACGAAACAAAAGGGATAGAGAAATAGGCGTAATGTTCATTGGAAATATTGATTAAGATATTGTTTTTGATACATAGGTTTTATGTAAGATATTGTAATCTATAGAAAGAGTCGTTCCAATATTCCTACAATTCTGATCACTTTGGGGACTGATTTGCTATTGTCAAAGTCATAAAGTTGATTTGATCAACACCTATATAATTATAATAAACTAAACCGATGAGAAATTCATCAATGAATATAAAGGAATGCTGGTTTTTATTGGCAATAAACAATAAGTCAATGAAAACACATAATTTGTTAATGCAAATAAATTATGTGTCGTTAAACCGTTAATTTTATGTCTGTTTCTTTCTTTTCTTATCTAGATAAACAGGGTGCAGAGACATCGATACGCAATAATCGACGTTACCATGGACTCAGTATGATTTCGGACCCCACTGCGTCGAAAATTTTAGTCGGTTACTTGTATTAAAAAAAAAAAGCTTTTCCCTATATTTTGACCGCGTAGGTATTGCGCTTTCGTAGGAAACAGCGGTTTTTTTTAAAATAACAGACGAAAAATTTCAGCGTAGAGCTTTATTAGCTGTTAGTAGGGAATACTAATTAAAACTAAGCAATGACGCAATGGAAATTATACCGGACCTGGGAAACGAACCCTAATTTCATATAAACATAATATTATCACTAACGAGATGAATAATAAATTATCGTGTAATAATGATTTCCGTATATCTTTGCAAACAGACTGTAACAAAACAATGATAAATGTTGATGTAGGAAACTATATTATTGGCAATAGAAGAAGGTGACAAGATCAATTAGATGATAGCAATGTAATGTCTGACTTGTTAATGAGGTAGTGAACAATGATAGACAGAGGACAAGCAATTGTTACGTATGTGTCTATAAATGTAATTGATAGTCAATGATGCGGTTAATTTATTGTTGTATAATGACATTATAATGTAGCGGGTGAGAAGTATAATAATACAATTTTTGCAAGTAATATGTTATAGAGGAAATTATATTGTAACTATTTCTATAAAACTTGTGGATTATTTTCCACAAATAGATAAGGTAGGTACCTATAACATATCGTTTTGTGGAAAATGATCTGATTTGAATAACTTTTTCCTTGGCGTGGCTACGCTTTGGCGAGGCCTATGTCTTGCAGTGGATGTCTTTTGGCTAAATGGCATATGATTTTATTTCTGTAAGTAAGTTTGTACAAACACGTCACTCATATTTTTAAAAACTAGATGAGGTCGGCTATGATGATATTGATGGTGATATATATAGTTTGATAATCAATCTGTGTAGTCTCTTCTAAAATACGGTTACCGAGAGTGACGAGCTAAAGAACTCTAAATAAAACAAAATTTTACTTACTTGTTCTTATTGACAGGCGTGGTCGACGGGGTTGGCCTCTTCTCTTCCTTAATGGTACTATTGTTCATTTTCGACGTTAACCTCTTCAAGACGTCGTCCATAGAACGCTTATGAGGATTACTCAATGACAGAGCGCTGTTGTGGTTCAGCAGAGAATTGTTATTGTTACACAGTCCCAAAACCTTCGCCTCAGCCCCAGGACTACTGCATTCTGACGAGCCTCTCCTTCGAGTCTGCAGGTCGTTCACTTGATGAAGACTTAAGAAAGATGATGGGACTAGAAGATTATTTGTCATGTCTAATGTTTGCTCGAATCGTTGTTTCTTTGACGGTCGTTCTTCTTCGTAATTCGTATCCTCTTCGCTTATAGAACTCCTTGTAGAGCAACTGGGTGAGAACTTGTAGTAGCTATGCTGCTCGTTGTCATCTGACTCCTGGTGGTCAGGGAAGTCCAGGTTGGCTGGGCCAGCTTCCTGCTTCTCTGTGTCGGCGGCACCTTCTTGCAATTTCGACGGTGGTGACTTTCGTTTAGATGACATGTTTCTGAAAAAGAAAGCGACGATTAGTAACTGAGTTATGTTGAAGAGCAATCAAAGACTAACGGGAAACATGTGACATTTATTAAGTCTGATAGACGTACTAAGTGCTGTCAAGACTCAGGACTAGTTAATAGCCAGTCAGTGACGTCAAGTGTAGAGATGTCCTAATTATCCAGCTCTATTCGCTAGCATGACTGTGCCCGTACAAATACTTGTTTAATGCAAAATACAAACACGGTTTACAAGCAGTATCACTGTTTGATCGAGATCTCAGGTCAGACGTCAAACGTAGTATTTGTCACCCAAACTCCCCGACTAGTTACGAAACTCGCTTCGTTAAAGCACCTAATTGGGCTCTACTAATTGTACTAATTGCAGTTACTGCCTCCTTTGGACTTAAGGTGTCCGCCGGTCCATGTTACCAACCACTCGAGATAGATCCTTAAATACGACTTTAATTTCGTTGGTAAAACCTATTTTGTTAAGGATTTAGAAGGGCAGGGAGGGTCTTGTTAAATTAGCAGATATTGTGTATGTGTGGGTGTTAGGTTATACTGGATTGGTCGATATCGTGTGTGGTACTCTAAATATTACGTGTGTGTGTACGATTATAGACTAACATGTGTACTTTGATGCTGATTTGAGTTGGAAACGTCTTCATTGATTGTGTTAACAAACAGTTCCTTTGCGCATAGTGTCTGGCGGCTCTGCTTTGATGTTTGTCTACGTATCTGCTGTAAGTATTGATGTGATTATTTTGAAACGTTTACGCGGTGTCATCCTTTTGCCGGAATGTTTCATCCTTTGAACTTCAGTGACAAATGAGGTAAACAGATTTAGAGGATACCCATCGTTAGGAGTAGAGCTGTTTATACTATTTTGGCATGGTCGCCATTTCTTTGTTAATGCCTGCACAGTTGTAGTTATATAAGTTCATAATCATCTTCTCGTAGCTCATAATTAGCTTCGTAATATAGTATTACTGAAATTTTGAAGAACAATCGCAAAAATTTTAGCACTTTCCCAAAACGAAGTCAATCTTCTTAACACACGTAATTTAAATGATTATTTCGGTAGTAACACTTACTGCAGCTATGACCTTAAAGTCCTTTAACACTAAATACGAGAACTTAAAAACTAGACTAAATTCATTAACAATTATTTACACACAGAACATTGTTTATGTTCCCAAGTTTACCCAAAGTCTGCGAAGTTGGGACAGATTTGACAAGTAAATGAAGAATCAACGTTAAAATTTTAGGGTCTAAAGTACACGAAACGTTTAATTTAGTAAAAGTTTATATAATTAAAATAGTTTTGATTGACAAAATTTTGAAATTGAAATATTATTTGAATAAATTTGGTGTTATCTTGAGGATTTTGAATCAAACTGAAAAGTGAAGTTATTTAAAAAGAAATAGTTGAAATTGCTTTTATTTTTGGATATGTAAGCAGTGTTATTTTAAAGCGGACGTTAGTAAAAAGGAAAAATAAAAATCCTCTAAATGACAAAAATTACACAACCAAAATCAGACAACAACGTACGATTCCGACTTTATCGATTTGTGCACAAAAAGATATCAAATCGATATTCACGTTCAAAGACCTGTTAGCACACTGCCATTGGCAGCACAAATTGTGTTAGTGCCCTTGAGACAAAAGGGGAGATGGTGAAACATGAAGCTATGAAACAAATTAAAGCAGCAATTTTAAAATGCAAAAAGATCATTATTCAAATTATAAAAAGTCTTCAGAACTGTTTTCACTGCTGTCTATATTTTTTTTTAACAAGAAATGGTAAGAAAACCTTTCATGTTAAAGCTGCATTGCGTAGCATAATTACATAATTATCTATAATAAAACTAACTAACTTTTATCAAGAATTTACTGAAGAGATACAATAAAGGCTCCTACACGCGATATAATCGCGCGCGACACAAAGGCACCGTTCGTGGCGCGACTTGCGGTGCCTTTGTGGCGCGCGCGATTTTATCGCGTGTCGCGCCAGTTTGAAGGAGCCTTTGACCACTAGTTTTGCGACGCGCCGGTAGGCCTACTTATATCAACAAGGTAAGATTTATTTAATTTAAAAATGCTCTTGTTAACACCCACCTGAAAACATTCTCCCTTCTATTCAAATGAACCATTAGATAATTTCAACCGCTTCGCTTGTTCGTAGCTCAGCGCCAATAATTCAGTTTGATACGGCTGCGCTTCGGCGCGGCTGTTGTCATAAAACGCAAAAATCAACTTAGGTAAGTACTGTAAACGTTGTCTGCAAAAGGAACCTTACATCATGAGGGCTGGTAAAAAATGTACTTAGTTTTCTATTAAAAACTCTTAAACTTGATTCATCTGGCTGGGATCTAGAGTATGCGAAAACAACTTACATATTTTTTTATATGTTCTATTAAATACCTACCTACGTTGAATAAAAAAAAAGAATAAACCATCGCAATTTGTCAGTACAGGCAGCAATGTCAATCAACACTTGACAATCGATCATTACAATCTAATTTCCGACTACACACGTCACTATTATTGAATAGTTTCACTCCTTGCAAACTTATGTTTCCATAAGATAATGCAATACCACTCTTATTCACATGAATATTAGATTCATGAGAAAAGAATTGAATAAATATGTCAATTGTAACTACTAATTTCCTTTTTATTACTGTCACAATGACGTCACGCGGTGGCGCGAACAATATGGCGAATCGGCGGGAAATTTGACAGGTCTATATTACGTTCGGAAATGTTTATTTCTCTTCATTTCATTTTCGCGTTTATGATAATGTGAGTCATAATTTCTTGTGATTGACATTTACAAATATCTGTATTATAGGTAACAGGAAATTCGCGTCAAATTAAATGCACATTATTTTTTAAATAATGTCAATGCTCATAGCATCGATCATGCCTTAATGTAATGTTGACTGAAATATATTTTCGGACGAATTTACACTCGTGTTTAATTTTTAATTTATTTTATTTCAAGTGAGTAAGAACTTCATTATTATTCATATAATGTAATGTTTCAGCGATATTTCTTAATTAAGAGGAATCATATCAGAAGAACAGTTGCAACAGTTATTGATAAAATGAAGTAATCAGAAACAATAACTCGTAGCTTCAATGGTGCAACTCATTCAATTTGCAGTGGGGTGACGTCACAATGACGTCAGAGAATTGCTAGCAAATTGTTTTTGTAAACGCCTCCCCTTGTTAAATGGTTTGCTGGCGGTGATAAAAGGGTTATCTTTTGTTGAGAGTTTTTGTTTTTTTTTTAAACTAAACTTGAAGGTGATTGATTACCAGGTCAACTATTAGGTAATTAAGAACCAATTACGCATCTCTTCTAAAGGTACCTACCATTTTTTTTTTGTATATACTTGATATTCTAGTAAGAATTATGATAAAATTACCAGATTTCTAGATCTACACTTTAATTTTTTTAACAACCCTGAAACATGAAAATTTCATTCGGAATCGCATCCGCATGCTGTAATAAAAACCGTCGTAAGTACATACTAAAGTAACTTGACACGCGCAGGGCACAGCAAGGAATGGAGACCCTTCCGTTCAGAAGTCATGATACGGATTCCACTGCCATACCAACACATCATCATCTGCCTTGCCTTTTCCCAACTATGTTTTCCCAGTCTAAGGGGATGGAGCTGAATATCAGTATTTTACATGGAGCGACTGCCTATCTGACCTCCACAACCCAGTTACTGGGTAATACGATACCCCTTGGTAAGACTAACGTTACGACTGTCTGACAGTCGTTATCCTCGAATGACAGCCGGGACCAACGGCTTAACGAGCTTTCCGAGGCACGGAGGGGTCACGGTATGTAAAGATGGTCACCTATCTACAGACCAACCGCGGCAAGCGTAGCTTAACCTGATCGATCGACCTGTTCGGCTGTTATTATTTGGCCACGGGCCTCTCAACCAACACAGCCATACCAACACAGTATCCTCAATTACATCATAATTATCATCATTCACCAAAACTCTCCTTCCACCATTCTACAACATTCTTCCATCAACATAGGTACTACTACCAAAACAAGTCGCACCAACATATGACACTTGCAACTGACTTCTAATTTATACGAGATATTAACATGTGCATCCGTTTAGAAATTAATCAGCGAAGGACGGACGAACGGACGGGCCTATAAGTAAAGGTAACTAGTGCCTAGCCCCCAATCTATCTGACGTAGGAAATTGCCGACTACCGTCTTAGATAAACGGCTAGGCTAAGGTTTCCTACCCGATCTGTGTATGTAGGTAGGTGCCTATTAGAGTGTCATCTGGTGTAACTAAGTTGTTGGAACTCTTGGAGATTTGTTGATTGATTTATTGAATTGCTTTTGCTTGTATGGAAAGGTTAAATGTGGCTTTGGAAGAAGAGACGATGAGACGATGATTTGAATATGTGCAACTTATGTGGTATGGATTCATTGTTAGTCGGATCTTCAAAAGATTCCGGCAGTTTTTCCCAACTATGTTGGGGTCAGCTTCCAGTCTAACCAGATGCAGCTTTTTTACAAGGCGAGACTGCCTATCTGACCTCCACAACCCAGTTACTGGGTAACACAAACACAATCCTCCTTGGTAAAACTGGTTGTCAGACTTTTTGGGCTTCTGACTACCCGTAACAACTGTCAAAGATCTACGGATGATAGCCGGGACCAAACGGCTTTCCGAAGTACGCAGAGGTCTCTGTATGTAATGGATGGTCACCCATCCACGAAGCGACCGCGGCAAGCGTAGCTTAGCCTTCTATCGACTTATGCTTTTATTAAACGAATTTGGGTTATAAGTGTGCAAATCTTAAGCTATAATCAGTTTCATTATATTTTCCATCGTTTACGGAAAAATTACATCAACGCAGCCAATGGAAGCACTTCGAAAGGAGCCGTCATAATAAAAACAACTCAAATCAAATAAGCGAATAAAAGTCCCGGAGAGTCGGTCGAGCACAATGAAAATAAAAATTAAATAGAAAAATATTGTGAAGCGTCAGTAATTGAATGAGGAACGAGAAACATTTTCTTTCCCTTGGATGAGAAAAGAAGAAAAATATCGTCGGCAGAAATCTTCCCGTAACGGAATTATTCCTATTCTATAATAAGTTTATTCACAATAAGGTGGAATAAAATGTTTGTAGCGTTCCTTCAAACCGGAATAAATCCTATTTTCTTGTTTGTTCGTTAGCATTCCAATTTAGTTCTAATTTGTTTCGAGAATTTATTACTTTATTGGTCTGTAGTGTTTTAATTTTTTTTCTATATCCGTCCAATGTATTGGAATTGTGGAATAAGGTCTTAAGTGGGTTCTTACCTACAAGATACCTAATAGGAATGTACCTTTTCCATCCACGTGTATTAGGTGCATCCACGTGTATCCCAGATAAACATATTCCTAATGACGCATCTATTATCTCAGAAAAATCAAACATAGTTTCATATTTTCTCAATAGCAGTCCAATGAATGCCAATAATTTTCCAGAAAAAGTTATTTCAAAGAAAAACACGAAATGACATGTCAAAACAAGCGCTGCATCGCACAATTGGCTCCTATTGAGTGAAGCGAAGGGAGGTGGAATTATCGACGGCAAATTACAAGAAACCTCCCTCGTACAGAAACCCGAACAAAATGTAGTTCCAAGTGTAACAGCCGATGAATGTTAGGGCTACTAGATGTGGCTTCATTAATAGAACAAATTAGAAAACTTACAAAACGTTTTTCATCCGTTTTGGTTTGTGTGTCATGTTTTAAAATAGGAAACCATTTATTTTATCCACTTTTAAAATAACCATGACTTGAACTGCCTACTGGAAAGTAATAAACTCACAAAAAACTTTTTGTTTTAAATACTTTTTCCGGACAATCAATAACAATTGAATATTGTTTAGTTTCTCTAACCGCAGATAAAGAAGAAAACCATCAGCTAAGCCAAAAGTCGTTAAATCTAAGTTTACAACGTGTTTGAAAAGGTTCCAGAAAGCAAGCATAAATAATATAATATAAAAAAATATAAGTGTAAATAGTGGATATTAAACATGTGGACGAAGTCAAAACATCCATTCCATTCTGAAATGCTTATATAATTTGTCATGTGTAATAACCAGAAACCAAAACTATGTCTATGTTTTGTCCCACACCACTTACTGAACCTTTTGATCTCCAATAAAGTAAATTTCTTTTCGAAATCGAAATATTACTTTGTACTAAATTGTTTCTATATAAAACGATTACTGTGAGGCAAATTGAAATAATATACTTACGCTACGTAGCTAGTTTACTTTCCCTTGCTAATAGAATGTTATATTTTTGTGAAGAAAAATGCAACACATCAGATTTATTGGTACTTTTCTTCACACCTACATACCTACCTCTATTATTGAATACATTCTTTGTTGCCAATATGAACAGGTGTATTATATGAAATATAAAAAATAATATTGTACCTACTTTGTTTTTTTTTATTACGTTTTTAATTTATCCGATATTATTTTGGGTCAGTGGGTGATGCCATTTCTAGTGAAATACATATTGTTGTGAACATTTTCTTGTGTCTGACAATGGGGGAAATTACCCATTGGGTGCGCGACAACGCGAGTCGAGTGGGCGAGCCGGCTCGCTAGTATGGATACTCATTTATATTTAAATATGATCGTTTATGTGTTTCATATTAATGGCTATTGAGTCGTTAATATTTACATAATACGAGATTGTTATACAATCTCCGTGAAAAATTGGAAATTTCTGTCTTTCTGATATCTAATTAAGTACCTACTTACTGTAGGTTGGTAGTGTTTTGTCAAAAACTTTAGTATTTACATATGTAGAGTGAATTTTCATGGTTTTCGTTTGCAATTTAACCATGACAAAGACAGCTCTGCTACCAGAAAATCATAAGGCATTTTGCTATGACGGATTTTAGATAAAGCTTATGTTCATCTAGACATCTATTACCTACTTGTTTGCTTGAAATTTTAAATCAAGGCCGGGCAGATAGTCGCGACACGACACTAGTAGCACAATTTCTATGAAAACTTCGTGGAATTTGTTCTACCCAAACCGCGTCGCGCCTATCTGCGACAGCGCTCAGCCATTACCTTTCGTCATAAAATAAACAGTTCTCCAAGCAGAATCCGTCTCCACACTAACTCCCGACCCTCGGAGGGCACTGAGACGCTTTATGATTACTCGGTGACAAACAATGCAGTTAATACGACACAATGCCCAATCACCGGCCGCCATTGTTCGGCACAGGTTGCTACTTTGTGCCTTTAATCACAGCTTGGGCATTTTTCATGGCAATTGATTTTCTGTAAGAAGAAAAGCCTCTGTTGCAAAGAGGGAAATTGTATTGAACTGTTTACCTGTAGAAACGAAATTAAAGCACTGTTTTATTCTGTCATCATAATATTTTTTTTAACACACTTGCTCGTAAAGTGGCTCTTATTGAACCGCTTTTAGGTCCATAATGCAGTGTATTAAAAACGCGTCTATAATTCTGTAAATACATATACAATTCGATACATTTTTATGATGCAATTTCGTTTATGGATTAAAAGACAGGGCAGTGGTGACACAGTGGTATCGACCCCGACCTACGAGTTATTTATTTATTGATGTATTTAATTTTTAGTTTATCCTCATTACACATGAAAGGCTAAGCAGCCTTTCATGTGTAATGAGGATAAACTAATGTATATTATAGTCACAAATCATATTTTTTTTACAGTGTTAGCTAGCACGGCGCGCGGAAAAACAAAACCAGCGCGCCATTTTCCATACAAGTTAATATTTAACAATATAAGTCGGTTTTTTTTTCCTCGCAAGTGTGTTGAAAAACGTCGTATGAAACGCGTGTGCTATGCGCTATGTTGATCATATCACACATGTATCATAATGTACTAATAGGTATATTTTCCTTTCAGGTGAAGAAAACAAATGAAAATATTTAGAGTACTTATCAACTTATTATGATCTCAAAAAGACTCTTTACGTGTGGCATCTTGGGTAATTCGGTTCCTTGCTCACTGTCTTAAGTTCCTACGACCAGGAGACCGATTATTGCATAAGTACCAAATGCCGACAAGCGAAACTGTGACTGCTCCCGAAACGACACTATGCCACAAAATATAGCTCTCCACCTTACTACTCCAATCCTCTCATAACATCAATAAGTATAAGATAAATAATATCAACAATTAAGGCGTATACAGACGGTACGACACGGCCCGGCGATTTTCCCTAAACAAGCCCGTCTGATGAGTGTCATTGTGTTCCTTAGGTCACTGCGAAATGAATTGCTAGCGAAACGAACGAAATGAGAATGTAGTGCAGCTAAACGCTATTCAACGCGCTCACTTGTTTCTTCTTTTTGCATTTTTTCATAATGTCTGTTGTCTTTGCATGATGTTACGTAATTTTTTTTAGAGCGTAGTTTTAAGAGTAAAAAGAAATGGGGGCAGTGCTGTCATTAGTCTGTTGTAATAAGGTACTTGTTTATGTAGGTATAAATGGTTGAATGATAGCTATAGTCATCCATATTGTTATTATTATTTAAAATGTCTTTGAAGTATTTCGGGACACTGGGGTTTGGACCTTTGGAAGGCGTACGAGGGCCGAAGTCAACTCGCAGAGGCCCGTTAGATATAATTTGGTGGAGGCGTCGGAATAATAGTAGACAGTACTGAAAGAAAATTCGAAGATTCAGGATGTAGATACGGTGGAACATAGTCATAGTTTTGATACATGAATGATGGACTATACAGATTAATTCTTGGTTAATATAATCGGTTTACTACTAAGTAATTAATCAGCCTGTAATGTTCCTACTGCTGGGACACAGGCCTCCTCTCTGTGAAAGGGAGTGGGCCGTAATCCAAGCAGGCCCAGTGCGGGTTGGTAGACGTCACATGTCGTAGAATTTTTGGTTCTTCTAGGACATGCCCGTTTCCTCACGATGTTTTCCTTCACCGTTTGAGAGCTGAGCAGTGGTGATGAAATTAATTTACACAAAGCAAAGCGCCTGCCTGGGTTTGCACCCACGACATACAACTCGTAAGTCCGGGCCGTTACTACTGGGCCACCATTGCTCACTGATTAGGTACTACTAAATATGTAAGTGCAATGCGAAAATTAATATCATCAAATTATTTTTTTATGATAGGTAGGTACACAGACGCCAGCAAATTTTCAAATTTTCCCAATCAACATTGAGCCTTATGCTTTAGGGATAAAGTTGAAAATCTATTAAAGAAATTTGACAGTTTGTAGTAGCTTGATGTGCTGGCGTCTGTACTTTGTCATAAGCCAGCTGCACCAAAGCTCAAGTTTCAAGCACCACCTTTGAAATTCATCACTTTTTCCGATGCAAAAAACGTAGACTTTAATAAATGCCAACTAATTAAAAAACCTACCTCCAAATCGATGGAAAATAAAACCATTTTCCATCAACTTAAACACAAAAACCAACAGTAAAAGGGAACAGTGGATACAAAATGGCGAAGTAGAAAAATAGTTGAACATAAATGAGTGGTGCTTTCGAGTCAAGATGTACTCCAGAGTTTTGCAAAGGAACGCTCACAACTGAGGAATTTGGTTTATGAGAACTACTTCAATTTCCCCGATCCTTTGTACAAATGAATAAGTTTGATTGTTCGGCGATGTGGCTGGAGTTGTGGAAATAAGAGGCTTGGTGAAGGCGTACTTTGCATATAAAGGATAAATGGAAATGTCATTATAAGTCACGTGGTTATGATGCATGGCTTTACGGCTTTGAAGTCTAAACGAGGCAGCACAGATGGGATTTGTTTAACTAGCGGAAATACCAACGAAGACAATGAAGTAAAACATCTTATAGAAATCAGGACGCAATTGGGCAACGGCACGCTATGCTCAAACAACAAAATCACCTTCAGTAGCTTCGATCAATAATGACCTCTAACCTCGTCATAAAGCCCTTATAATATAATAATAATATCACGAGGGCTTTCCGATTAACCTATTCAAAGGTCGTTTGACTTGTAAAAAAACAATAGCTTCCATTGAAAAAAAGTCATTGCCCGACCAAAAAAGTTTATTGAAGCGCAAGTCACCGATTGTCATTCAGCTACTGTAAACATCACTTTGTTTACACTACTCGTCTCATCTCCCATCCCCTTCGGATAAAATAAACAAGTGCACATCCTTTGACAGTGCAACACAAACAATTGTCCAAATCATAAACAATGGTTTACATCGCAAATATAACCCGGGTCCCGCACAAAGTATCCCTATGTATAATGAACCATTCATTCTGCCAAACAAACTCCAACCAACCATATGCAATAATTCCATACAGGACGAGCCAATACGATAAAGCTGTAAACCCCTATCATGTTACAAAGGATTCTAAATCCAAAATAGACGGCAGTAAAACCGAGAATTAAATGACTAACGTAATAGATGTAAATCCTTGGTTCGCTGACAAAGAACAGAAGCGATTTCACGACATCAAAGTGGAACACGACATATTACGCTACAAAATAAACACCAGAATAAATACATCGAAATGTTTGTTCGGAAATATTCGGCAATGGGGGTGATCATATTCTAAATTATCTGTTAAGTGAGGGTAGTTTCACAACCCTTTTGGCGGCAGGATTAATTTGCTGTTTGTGTACGTACGGTTGTCTCTGTGAACGGATTTGCAATTAATAAGACTGTATGATCCTTCTGTTTGTTCATTTGTATCTACATACCTTCCTCTAAATTGTGAATCAGACATTTCTATCCGCAAACATGAACATACAATAATAGCAGTATTAAAACTTTTCTAACGAACCCAGATTGTTCGCGGGGCGTCTGCGTTGACATCCGAGAGCAAGCTCAAAAATGGTAGGCTATAATTTGCACATAAAACGTATCCTAATGGCAACGTACGTGATCACTTATTCGGTGGACTCACAAAGCGAGCCATCTTCATCTGAAAGCAGACTGTGATTTAAATACATTATTCTTGTAATAACAGCCGCGTACCGGACGGAGGGAGCCCTATTGAAGTCGTAGAATACATTATTTTAATTCCTACCACCTCTTTGTGACCCCATCAGGGAATTAATGGATTCAAAGCCTTCTCTTCCGTTCGACAAAGAATAATTTACTAAGTAAATGAATGGACAGACAATCGCGTTAGAACCCGAGTTTTGTTTCGATTGTAGATTAAAGAGCCGTAGTGGATGGTGAATCTGTGAAAGGTGCCCCTTTCAATCTGAGCCTTTGTACGCGTTATCACTGTTAATTTTGGAAGGTCAATGAATAAAATACATAGTAGGATTTCATTATTCATCTCCGAGCTTTGATTACGTTTAACATTCAGTAAAATAAAGGTTATTTTATTTTTTCGTAGGTAGGGCGTTTCAATAAATACTGATTGAAGTTTGTGTGGGGTTCTATTAAGATATTGCATCGTGAACAGCGAAGCAATAATCTAAATTGAAATAGGTTCTGTCTAAGATTTACGGAGTTGGTCTCAATTCAGTATTCATTGAGAGCGGTAGAATAGAGGAGCTATCGAGAATTATTGTCGAATCTCAGGGGCAATGCGACCCGGTCGGAGAGACTCGACTAGGAAGGGCCGAAGGGCACTATTGATGTTTCAGACTAGTGGCATTCGCTTAGGTGCAATAGTTTTACACATCTCAAAGGAATTTTGATCTGATGGCTTTCACGATATTATATGACACTTACGTATTTCTAACTTGATACCTAGTGATTTTGCATGGATTTTGCAGAATTATATTTCAAAAATACTTTTAAAAAAAACTTCGTACCAGTGTTTCTCAGCAACAATGAAAAAAAAACCAAGCTGTAAACAGGAAAACTGGAATTTATTAATTTTACAACTTTGGGAAAACCTACAGGTGCAATTATGCATTTTCCTACTTTAACAATATTTAACATTAAAAGCCTAATCATTTACTCTCTCGATCATAGTTAATAAAATATTTAATCCTAAAAGCCACTCCACCCCTTCTTTGTAAACCGCGAGACGTCGGCGTGGGCTAAGGGGTAGCGCAGTAGATCGAGTTAACCCCTGGGGTCAGTTATTGTGTCATCATAGACTGACATCTTGCCTTACTTGGTACTTAAACAGTATGATCTATATAAGTTAAGTGATGGGTACTCTAGAGATACAGAAGGATATTTGTTTGGAATAAATGATAACATAATCATTACGGATGCACTTGCAAACAAGGAAAAACATAAAATTATATTGTACTTGGCCAAGCCATTAACATTCCCAAAGCACAATGATTAAAAACTTTAATCAAGATAATATTTACATATGAGCTAACACTTAGATCAATACCTCATATGTGCATGTTATGAGAAAAGAAGCAAAATAGTCACAGGGTATCAAAAAATTCGTCCGCATCGCTGTCAACAGGAACAGTGCCCAAAAGTCTGGCAGCATTGCCACGTTGTATGGCGATATGCTAATTCTTTGGCCAAGAAATAGGCCAGCCCTCTTGGTCACGTGAAGAGTCGACTAACCGCTTGGCGATATCTCGAAAAACCAAGTGGACACTCGGACCTCATGGCCCGTGTTTCAACCCGAAATGGCTCGAACATACGTATAACTGCCAATCAGGTTGGAATATTAAGCACAGTTATTAATTTATTTATCTATTAGCTTCAGTTTGCGACTTCGCTAGCGTGTTTTTTTTTTGTTTAAACTTACCTAATTAATACATATACTATGATACTCGGCAATACTGTAAATTGCCATTAGAATTTTCGGAATCGGATCAGTAGTTCCGAAGATTACCCGTTATATACAAACTCACAAATTTTACCTTTTCGACAAGCGTTAGGGAAATTAAGGTTTGAAATTATTAGTAACAAAACATTACGTGATAAGTTTCAGCTGAGCTAAGAGGTAAATAAATCGTACCTATTGAAATGAATCATAATAAATACCTTCTGATTTATCAATGCTTTAACCAGAATTAATGTAAACCTCCTCAGTCCGAAAAGCTGACGTCAGTATATTTTAGGCCAGGCAGGGTAATTATTGCGTAACGCACTATAAGTAGCAATGGCTTTTAATTTTGACAGTTCAACTACATTAAGGGCCCCTTTTCCCGAAACTTTAGGCATTTTACGCGCTGAGTCGGCTTGCGCCCGCGTTGCACAGGAGCCGTCGCGGTATGAACTCCGGTGACCTATGGCGGCGGACGAGCACGCCACAGTACAAATAAATCAGTAGTACAAATATTACACTAGTTTACAAATTTTTATTTTTTTTCGTTCACAGGACAAAACCGTTGGATTTGTTTTGTGACTACCTTCTAATCAGTAAAAATAAATGTCAAATGTTTTTATCAAGTCTGTTTTTTTTATAACACTCACAAGAAGTTTTGGCTTAATCTGGTTACGTAGTGATCAATTAATTGTCTTAAACTCAAAAAGGAAACATTTAATGAAATTCTATTTTTACCGACTTCACAAAAAGGAGGAGGTACTATGTTCGGGTGATTTTATGTTTTTTTTTTTTTTGTATGTTTGTTCATCGAATACTCCGCCAATTGTCGACGGATTTTCAAAATTCTTTTTTTGTTCGAAAGTAGATAGTTCTGAGGTGGTCCCATTGTCACCAAGTTAGGATCTGATGATGGGATCTTATAGAAATCGAGGGCAACCCTCAAATTTTATAGGCTCACTTATTGTTTTTCGCATATTTTATGAAGTATCTTGTGTATTTGTGTATGGTTGTCACCATCTCAGGTAGCTGGGCTGATGATGGAAGCTACAACTCCTTAACAGTAAGAAGTTACTCGAACAGGCAAGGACTGTTTTAGTAAATTGTTTTGATGTTTGATAGGGCATTTGCCACATTTGGTCTCATGATAATCAAGTCATGACCTGATGCTGCAGTCAGGATAGTCTGCAGAGTACCTAACTTCTCGACAAGTAACAGCAGATATATCGTGTTTAGGCTCATTGAAAAGGGCTCGATGTGTGGATAAACGTACTGTTACTGAGAAACACCGAAGACCTGATGCTGAAGCCAGGAGCATCAGAAAAAGTACAAACCTTGAAATTACAGCACCGTACTCGTATTTGGGCTCATTTTAAACAGGACTAATTTTAAGTTCAATGCAATGTTGACATAAGTCTGGCCTGATGCTGCAGCCAGGATTATCAGCATCTAGTCTAAAAACTAATAAAAGGAGAACTCCTCAACAATTAACGTCCCTGCATCGAGAAAAGGAATATTTTATAAAAAGGCGATGGGCAAGTTGACATTATTCTATTGTTACTTAGATAAATTATAAATAGACCCACTAAAAAGCGAGAAATAAAAACTTTTTAACAAAAAAAAAAACCGACTTCCAAAAAAAACACTACAAACTGAAAAATAACTTTAATTTCGGAAGTCGGTGGCAAAAACTAAAATACTGATCCCTAAGACACCGACTTCCGAAATTAAAGTTATTTTTCAGTTTGTAGTGTTTTTTGTTGAAAATGTTTTTCAGACAGTGCAAATTAGATCATAACATTTTTTGTTGTATTTACAAGAAAAATATGTAGTAAAAAAAACAGATCGGTTACAGAAGCTATACTTTCGGTAGCAAATTTTAATAAAAAGGGTTTTTCAAGTAGTAGATGAAAAGTACTAACAAATTCGGTAGCAAGAAATAAAAAATACGTGCAATTTAGATTGTCAATTTTGTGGCAAGACCTAACAAATCACGAAACTAGCTGTTATTTTTGCCTAACTAAATATGTAGCCTTTAAAACCCAGAACAAGTGGTGTTACATACAATATAATGATGACCCATGGGTCAAAGAGTGTGGTACTTAAGATAGAAACACGTTTGTATGATACAACTACATACAGAAAGCATGGCTAATAGAAATCTCTATTCCTAGACAGCTCGTTTCGCCGAAAACTTTGTTGATAGAAAACATTGTTCGTAGATATCTCGGTTCATAAGAAGCACTTTTGACAGAGATCTCTGTTCATAGATAGCATTTCTTGTCGGAAACTTTGTTCATAGAAACCACTGTTTCACCTTGGTTCACAGAAAGCACCTTTGGTTCACGGAAACCAATTAGATCATTATTTTTTAAGTAAGCTGTATTCCTATTCACTCGCTCTTGCATCCTATGTCGACGGAGCCCCG
Source organism: Oligia fasciuncula (assembly GCA_963082905.1). Classification (NCBI taxonomy): domain Eukaryota; kingdom Metazoa; phylum Arthropoda; class Insecta; order Lepidoptera; family Noctuidae; genus Oligia; species Oligia fasciuncula. Next base: position 10,351,114 of record OY720403.1, read on the forward strand.
CTTGGCGGGGCTCCTATTTCTGTGTAAAGGGTTTAAAGTAACCAAACCGAACCTCGGGGTGCCCTTCGCTCGCTCTTGCATCCTATGTTGCGCTTTTTTAACCAAGGGAAACAGTGGTTTCTATGAACAAAGTTTACGGCAAGAAGTGCTATCTATGAACAGAGATCTCTGTCAACAGTCCTTCCTATGAACCGTGATATCTACGGACAATGTTGTCTATCAACAAAGTTTTCGGCGAAACGTGCTGTCTAGGAATAGAGATTTCTATTAGCTGTGCTATCTGTATGTAGTCGTATCGTACAAGCGTGTTTCTATCTTAGGTTCCACACCGTGGGTCAAATCCTATGCTACATTCGAAAAGAATGCCTTACCCGATGTTGCCTAGTAGTTTCAGTCAATAAAACGAAGCAAAATCCACAGAATTGGAGACCGAACCTAAGACCCCATTTCGAGCCAGATGTATGATTTTGATTTCGAAGGATCTGAATTGAAGGATGGCAAAGTCAAAGTCAAGATTTCTGGTATAAAAAAAAGTTAGCAGATTACTGTTAGTCTAATTTAAGAGATACTGATACAAATCTGAATTAAAACAGAGTAAAATTTGCAATATGTAATACTTTCACTAAATGGTAATCTTAAAATTAACAAAAAAAAAGTAAAAATTTTGAAAACTAGACGATCTAAATTTTTTCCACTTCAGAATCTCACTAAGCATTTTATCCTCTATGCAAACACATGGTTTTCATCTCATGAACAAAAACGCTGTAAACTAGTGTTATTGGCGTTGGCGACACACATAAATTCATAAGATTTAACGTGGGAGATAAAAAATTAAATTAAAAATTTAAAAAACCCCCGACAAAAATGAAATTAAGGAATCCCTACAAAAAGCACGAAATAAAAAAATCACACACACACACACGTCAAACTTAGAACACCCCGTCGTTTTTGCGTCGGGGGTTAAAAATTAGATGGGAAGCATTGTATAGTGTTTCTTAAGTTCGTGGTTCTCTTTGTGCTCTTTTTGAAGGTTTCACTTCTACCACGTGTGAATTGCACACATGTTTTTTTTCATACACTTTCAAATTTCCACACGAACGAAGTCGCGGGCAACAGCTAGTAAATAAATAAATATCGTTGGCTTTTGTCGTGGACACCAGGTAGTTGATATAATAAATATATACTTTTTTTGTAAATACATAGGTACTTCTTATGTACAAACATCCATGACTCAGAAACAAAATAATGTCCATGCTCATCACACAAACATTTGCCCCTACCGAGATTCGAACCCGGACCCTAAGATCGTAAGGCGGCCTCACTACCGCTGCGCCATTCGGATCGTCAGTTTATGTAAAAACATACAAACACCCGAACATAGTACCTCCTCCTTTTTGTGAAGTCGGTAAAAATATGTAAAGGTGAATGTTTCCATTAAAAATATTAAAGATTTAAAGCTCTAGTCATACTGACTTCGCTAGTCTGTGTAGAGAACCACAAGTTTTCTTCACTTCAGATGCCCTTTTTTTCTTAATTTTGTTTTTTTTTATTTGCCATTTTAATTACTTCTAATACAACACGTTTTTACGCAGGTAAGTAGGCACTATTACGCACGCGAAGACGATAACGTGGTTGCGAGAAAAATTGCATAGGTCCTCCCTCGATGACGTCCGGCAGGACACTGGTGGACACTGGCGCGGTGCGCGCGAGTCGTTTTTCACGCATTTATTTTATATGGAAAAAAATAAGTGCCATATTATAAATCTATCCAATAATATCCCTGTTAAACCTGATTAGTAAATGAAATGTAAAATTTTCATAAAAATTGCGTTCCCCCAAGTCTCATACAACTCAAAATCCTTTCAAAATCGACTTTACTTCTGATTTTTTTTTTGTCGAGCAAAATGTTAAATATTGTGTTTTTAACCAAAAAAGTCACTAGATTAAACATGTATCTGTACTATATATTTTTTTGCGAATTTAAATATGGTGATTTCTCTGAAAACAACTCGATCTAGAAACGTAAATTTCGGAAAAGGGGCCCTTAATTGCGTTATTTACGTTGTTGAGCAGACACATTTTTCTAACATATAAAACAATGGATTAGCAATATCCTTCATACTGATTCAGATTGTGATAGTTGTGTGTTACGCAATTAAGGTTCATCAACTTCACATTTTCAATTCGGAAACCGGGTAAAAGTTTTCTTTTCTTTTCTTACTTGGCAAATAAAGAATGTTCTACAGGGAATTTGAGTTGAAAGTTAAAACAGTTAATTTGAAGCAGTTTTTCATTAAATTAATACCGTAGGCAAATTTTTCCCCACAATGACATAATTATGTAAAAAGCAAGTAAAAGTACCAATTATGTAAAATAGGTACACTATAAGTAAAATTCTTAAATAGAAACATGACGAAGTATAAAAAAAGCTCCTACCAAAAACCACAAAATTCAGTTTAACACGAAAACACACAGGGAAACGTGGAAAGTTTGCATCAAATAATATCGAATGATTTATATATTATTCATCCGGTTGGTTCGGGGAAGCCACTACACCTTTGTGAATAATTTAGGTAGTAGACACATATTATTTTTGCAGGGGCCGGCCGCTCAGCGTTTGTCCTATAAAATATTATCATTTGAGGTTAATCCACGAAGGACAAGATGGGGTGGATGTGTCGCTCTTGACAAAATATAAAGGTTTTTTTTTACTTTAGTGGGATGGAAAAAGGACTTTTTGTATCTTCGAATACCTACTGAATATTTTTGTTTATTTAAGAGTTTTACCCTAACGCAATTATAGTTTCAATTCAATACCAGTGCACTCAACAAGTAATTAACAACCAAACAATAGACCAAACTAACTGCTTGTTTGATACAAACACAAACTACACCGTACGCGTCCAAATGACATGGAATCAATCTGCCGACACAATGGCTCAATCTGCAGACGTTCTAACTGAATTACTTCAGAAACCTACGAGTTACGACTTACGACTAAAACCATTATTAACCCCTTTCAAGTCACAATCGCAATTTGCGGTTATTTGTCAACCCGTTAATGCAAAGTAAACGAATTTGTTTAATATTTCGGCTTTATTTTGTAACGTTAACGCTAAACGTTACGTTTGGTTGCGGTTAGTGATTGCTTAAAAAAATGCTTGTTTGTGGTTAAAGCATATTGTGATGGGGTTTTTATGTTCTTGTAATGTTAGTAAGTGTGAAATGAGCGGCCGTTTTGAAGATCTTGTGTGTAAATGTTTTGTAATGGAACGTCTGAATGCACTTTAATTTGATGTCGAATGTTTATACGAGATTGGGAATGAAGTAACGTTAATCTTTTCTCGTATGAAGGAACTTTATGAGAATGGCAAATGCCGTGGTAAAAATATTGGACAGACAGCAAGGTGGTAGCCGGTCTTACTGCCCAGAATGCAGGACGTTCATTTAAGAATCGCCTTATATGCTATGGAGCAGGCCAGTGGTAGCAGCCGCGACTTACGGGTTGTAGGTGTAATCTTTGTTGTTTTAAACTTTGTGTAAATTATTTCGTCACCACTGCTTTCAAAATCGTAAAACAAAACAAAACATCATGAGGAAACCGGTAAAATTTTTGGTCCTAGGACCAAAAATTCTAAAACATATGGCATCTATCAACCCACACCGGGCCCGCATGGTGGATTACGGCCCGCTCCCTCGCACAGAGAGGAGGTCTATCCCAGCAGTGGGAACATTATAGGCTGATTATGCTTATGCTAGATGCTATGCAAATAAAGCATTTATATAGATACGAGCTGAATTATCTTGGAATGTGTTTTTCAGGAATTCTATGCCAAATTAGAAATATCAAAACAATAACATTAATATACCAGGACTATTTCACCACAATGCTTTGAGCAGCTTGCCGTAATGAACGTGGCATACAAATGAATTAGTCCCTGAACACGTCAGCGGCAAACTGTCTCCAACATTAACAATTGTATAGAACAATACGCTTTCGCTGAACTTCAGAACAATAACAATACATTATTGAAATGAATAGAGCCACACAATATGTTGAAACTAAGCGAAACTACACGAACTCAGGAATTTCCAGAGAAGTCAGGCTAGAAATTGTAAGGTTATATTATATATTCAATATGTAGTTAGGGTAGTATATGGAGACTAAGCGCCTGCTTCTGAAGAATAATAATGCACGAAGTCAAATTATTAATGCAAAATTTCTTAAGCCTTAATGCAATATTAAAGATATAATGAGTGATAATGACGGAGATACGATTGAAAATATTTTATCTGATCTCAAAGACAGAGAGACAATGAATAAAATATGAAAAAAATACCAAAACAGCTGTTTCGAGGTGGCTCAGGAAACAGACACATGGAAGAATTTCGGGGTCTTTGCCCAGCAGTGGGACGGTGTAGGTTAACTAATAAAACAAATAGACACAATAATGCAACTGATGACGATTGTATTTGTTACCGAATTACCATTAGAAGAAACTTTATCAATTATCGAAGTACCAACAACAGGATAAAAGCACCCAACCATAGTCAAATCGAATAATTACATAATTATCTTGATAATCGTGTGACCAATGCCTTCGCAATAGACTTGTTTGAACCCAATAAGTGTGAGATGAAGTGGAATAATCGATCCGACAAACAAGAGGGCTCCGCGGTGCGTCGATACATCGTATACGATTCGATACAGACGTTCGAATTAAAATCGATTTCCGTGACGTGTTCACTTTGGCTTGTTATGTTGTTAGGAAGAAAGGCTGACGTTGTTGTTGTTGTTTGTTTTTTTAAGACGGAATTGGAATGTGATAAAGTTTTCCTAGAACTGAGATAGCTTACTTTTTTGCTTTCATTCACATCGTTTGCTTTTTCATGATTCGTGCTATCAGCAAAGTGGAGATGAGTTAAATGGAATTGTATTGATGTTGAACAATTGATGTTCCAAAACATTAATACGAAACCTCAACCTAAAAATTACGAGAAGAATAAAAAAATCACGTGTTAGAATAAAAATGATATACATTATTTTTCTTTAAACCTGTTTTCTTGCTAATGAACGTAGCCTGTAAGAACGATTAGGTATAGCAGTCGCCTGAAAGACAAATAACTATTCAAATTCTTGAAGTCACTGCCATGTGTTAAAGTGCACATTACAGAAAGAACAGTTATTATGCTTGTCCTATGATGTCCGCAATAAAATACAGCATTGATTGTTGACATTTACAATCTTGACACAAACATTTTGTTTCCCGCGCGGAACGACATCAGACACATTTTTTTATATCTTCCTTTAGATTTTAATGAAAATATCGGACATTATCAACATCCAATGTCTGGGAAACATTACGACTTCCATCGGCTCTTAGACATCAAAAAGAATGTTTCTATCGATAACCATTGATTAGACCCTCTTGTCACATCAAAGACGAGAGGGTCTATTGTGTGACCTCCAATAATATTTCCAACAATTTTTCTCAAATAATTCCTATAGTACGTTTCTTATACAATAATAGGATCAAACACGAAAGCTCTTTGATTGTAATTGAATGGACAACTCGTAATGATATTGACGTGTGGAGTGATAACATGTTTAATGATGACTTTGACGATCTGGTGATAAATGATGTGATTTTGTTGGACACATACCAAGTGTTACAGCCTCTTAAAATTATATATGATATACGAAGTAACTTTTTTAATAATACCGGACACATAAGTAATCCTGACGAATTTTAAAAAAGGTCAAGTTTGGCATAATAAACATTAAATCTTTGCTAATGGCACATTAACGTATTATGTATTGTCATTTATATTCTTTGCGAAGTGAATAACACTCCTGAAAATTGTTTGACTCCGTTTGAAGTCATGCAGCATGACGCTGAACAGATTGTCAGTTTATTGCACGGGACAACGTTTTATGCACCTTGAATCTTCGAGCTGACTTCTCAAGCATCCATCATGATACATATATTATTTTATTTATATTCATATATTATACTTTTTAGAAACAAATAGTCGTGACAGGAACAACAAAAATCCGTGACTATTTTTTTATTTTTTTTATTTGAAATGGGTTTGCTCTTGACTCTATTCTAGGTCAGAGTTGACAGAGACAAAGTCGACGATGGAGTGAGCTCACCCAGAAGAAGCCTGTTCACTCTTACTTTGAAGAGATTCGGGTTGTATGAGCTCGGAAACACAGACGCAGGTAAAGAGTTCCACTCTTTTGCTGTGCGCATTATAAAAGACATTTGAAAACGCTTAGTGCGAATTGGTGGAATAGCAACTAGGTAGGGATGGTAACTTGCAGTGCGTCTGGATGTCCGAAGGTAGAAGGGGGCCGGTGGAATGAGGTCGTGGAGTTCTTGGGCACACTCACCGAAGTACAATCTGTAGAAGACCGACAAGCAGGCAACCTTGCGGCGATGAGCCAAGCTGTGAAGCTTGGCATCCACCAGTTCTTCGTCGCTAATGAGCCTCTTAGCTCTGCGTTCCACCGAGTGAAGCGCGGCAAGTTGGTATTTCGCTGAGCCATCCCAAAGGTGGCTGCAATACTCCATGCAGGATCGGACTTGCGCTTTGTAGAGGGTTAAAAGCTGTCCAGGCGTAAAGTATCGCTTCACCCTATTTAGGATGCCCAGCTTCTTGGCCGCAGTTTGGGCTTTGTACTCTATGGTAGCGCCGAAGTTGAGATTAGACGTCAACTCCATGCCTAGGAGCTCGAGCCGATCTGTTACAGGAACAGATGTACCCCGGAAAGTAGGAGTAGGAGTATTTCAAAAAAGTATCGTTCGATTTGTTATTTTAAAGCAGTATTGTTTTTGGCACTACCGCCATGTCATCGCTGGTCACTTGTCACGATGTCCACACTAATAAATATCCTTCACTCCTAAATGGGTTCGAAGAAAATAATAAATTATTATCATTGACTTACGCAGTTTTTTTACAAATTTAATGTTTTAGACATCAAAGAGGCCTGAGTGGTGTGTGCAATAATTGGTCAATGTTAGGAGGCAACGACGCATGGCCTGCGCACACGCAGTGCCAAATTGAAAATGGCGACAAAAAGAACATTGTTTATGTGACGCCTTATTAACGAGAGATTTATCGTTTACGTTCTTAAAAGTTTTCTGTTGTTATTTGTTTTGACGTTTTAATTGTGAACCAGATGTTATCTTGGAGCTTTTGCTTAGCTAAGAAAAAAATAAGCATAATATTTAAAGAATGAATTCTACCACAAAATATATTAAAACAAAAACGGCGTCTAATTAAATAATGAGCTCAGCAGACCGTCCTGAACACAATCGGTCAATGTTTAAGATACAATTTTTTACTTTGACAAATTAAAATTGCCTAACAACGTCGCATGCGACTTTTACAAAGACACATGAGCCATGCAACCGACTAGCTGTCACCTCCACAAATATTAAGAGCCCCCTAAAATACAGAACGTGTCTATATTAACTGGAGTATTTGACAGCAATAGAATTACGAGCAAAATAGCAATTTTTATATCATTAAGTCGATATATCACGGAAGATATTCACGAACAAATAGAATGTGATGTTGGCACAAACCACACACAACAAAGAGAGTGATAAATAAAATTACGGTACGGTGACAGGGCTGTCAGTAACAGGAAAATATTCCACACAATCTTCATTATTATTCTCCAATATTTTGTAACCGTTAATTTTGATCTAAAAGAGTGTCCGCGGAGTTTCTTGCCCTTTCTTCTCCATAGGTACTTACAACGCTTTGGAATGGGCAACTAGCTTCATCTTTCTGACTGACCGACCCCTTGACAATTTAAAATTGCCCGTAATTGGTTTATTTGAAATAAATCCTTTGAGTTTTTGAGATTGTCACACATTGACATTTTCCTGGAATTAGAACAATTGAAAATAATTATGATTCTGATGTAGCTCCTTATTCGGAGCCTGTGAATGAAGAATTTCATATGAGTTGTCCTGTAGATAAGTAATTTTATACAAAATTAAAATTACTTTTGGGTAAACTCGGTCAGAATGAGGAAACAGATCTATATAATAACAGGTAACTAACTCTTACTGATAATACAAGGTGGCAGGGAGATCAATGCATAACCTGTTACCAGGGATTTGGTACACGATTCTGAAGCAATTACCGCGTCAACCGCTTATGTATCGCACTTTTCTATCAAACAGCAGTTTTTTTTTTATAAATAACGTAATTTTTTTTCACTAGGTCTAGAATAATGTGCTGTATTCAAGGTCACAGTTTGCGCGTCGATGTCATACAGCCTGTTTAAAAACTGTCATGATTTTATACAATCATAAAATTCAACAGTTTTTTTAAAGGGCCTCAGTTGTATTCGGTCTTTCGGTCTGTGCCAACCCTAGACGAAAACAACTGACATTTTCTCAAACATTGTATGAATATCGGTGCCATATGCACTGGCCTAATATCACGAGCGTCCATTGATATAGTTAGTCCTTTTAGTATGGTGATAATTAACATATTACCCGCTTCTGGGATATAACATGACTTGCTCAGTAATAATACTGCCAGTGTACGTAATTTCATAGTAAAATTGCAAGAATGAGATCATTGTGTGTGTGTATGTAGATCAATTATTGTAATTTGATTATTATTTCTTGGAGAACATCGGTAGTCTTCGCATACTGATTCAGTTTATCGTTTAGTATAGAAATAGACAGTTACTGTTAAACACTGGAAAACGTTAACAACTTCATTTTTGACCTGACTTTTATACATTGTGTTATTAGTATCTTATTCTTGGTCGCGTACTTCATTATACTGAAGGTCGTGTCCCTAAAAGGTCTTCGTGGCTTGTAAGTACGATGTTCTTCCACTCAGCTCGGTTCTCGGTTTCTCTAAGGGCGATCGTAACAGAGAGTCCAGTGAGGGCGGTTACTTGGTCCACTTGGTTACTGACCAGTGGTTAAGTTTTATGAGTCTTGTTATTTCTTATTAAATTGAGACAAGAAAAACTTTGTTCTTTGTACCCATCTATCAGACTAGAGAAGACGATTGTGGTTTTAAATCTAAAGATGACAAAAGCAAAAAAAAAAGGTAAATCTGAAGATCGCTCTAACATTAGGTACTTACCGATGAGAAATACTTAAACATTTTGTTCAATTGAAAATAAATCTTGTTAGTCATCCACTAGTAAAAAATATTGCTGACAAGATTCTGTTATTAAGAATAACAAAAAAAGCATATAGGAAACGGATGTTGTTATATTTGACTTTGTGTCTGCATATTATCTGTTTAGTTTTCAATAAAAAATTCACCAGACGTACATTAGTTTTCAAAAATAATATTCTACTGTTCGAATAAATATAATCGTAAAATTGTTAGTTCAAGGATTATAATAATATTTGTTGATTTTAAAATTAGATGTAGGTACGTTTCATTGGTTGCCTGAATCAACTTCTGTTATTAGTTTCATTGCCGTTTTAAACATTATACATAAATGAAAATACTATAATTCATAGGAGGCAGTAGTCTTAATCCTTATTCCGACCGAATTTCGGACATAGTGACCAATCTCAACGAAGATGGGCCCAATATGCAAGATATATTATAATAGTGCACAAGTGTGTACGCTAACACAGGTGCACTCTCTGTTCCTTTACTTATATCTCCTATAGGCCGATGGGACGGCAATCCGACATGAACCGGCTGCTACTAAGATATATCTGATGGAAAAACTCAATAACACTTTGCCCGACCTGGAAATCAAAACCTTCGTTTGCGATTACGAGAACAACGGGTGAGTTCTAATAATAAAGTTATAAAACCACTCATTGTACAGACGCCAGCACATCATGCTACTACAATCTGTCAAATTTCTTCAGTAGATTTTTTATTGCTACAACATAGAAGGCTCAAGGTTGATTGGGAAAATTTGACAGTTTCGAGTAGCTTGATGTGCTGGTGTCTGTACCTAAAAATTCTGTAGCATCATCTTTTTATGCTAAATAGTATTAATGTGGATGACTTTATGAGTAGAGGGAGACCAAAGAAATGATGGATGGACTGTGTGAAAGAAGATATGGGTAGAAAGGGGGTGACATCGAGATGACGACTAATAGAGAAGTAGGGAAGAAGAAGACATGTTGCGCCGATCCCAAATAAATTGGGATAAGGGCAAGAGAATGATGATGATGAGTCTTCATTGTTTTTAAATAGGTACGATACAAATCAACATAATTAAACTTTATTAGCAGATACTTACGTAACATTTTCACATCGTCTCGTTTCACATTTACTTTGAATTTGTTTGGCAAAATAAATTTTCCTTTCTGTTGCGTTATTATTCCAGCAGAAGGAATTTCTTTAACTGCTTTCAGTTACTAGGTACTACGAATCGTGAAAATTTTATGCAAACAATTGTACTTTTCCAGGAATTTCATTTATACTTTTCTAGTTCCTAAGAGGTGAAGCCAAAGCTTACAAATTGATCAATAGAGTAAAAAAATATAAACAGAATTATGAATATGATGATGCAGTGTTTAACTTGAATGTAAAAATCTTTTAAAAACTTGATAATGCAAATTCATTGCATAATAATAAGATAGTAAGAACAACGAACAATAAGTTACAGAACAAAAGTTTACAAACAAAACAGAAAAATATTTGATAAAATGTACCGTTATCACCTAATACTTTGTTGTTTTGTGGTAAATAGGAAAATACCGCGCTCTTAGATAACCTAGAAAGTTAAGACTGGCTTATATTGTTCGTTTTTGAACTTACGTTTGTACTGGTTTTGAAAAACAGGATAATTCACCATAATGTTATTGCAATTTAAATATTAATATTGTTACACATGAAAACTACAAATCGTGAGTCATCACTTAAATATTTCTAAACAACAACGAGAATTGAGCTGAATGGCGTACATTTGGAGAGGACTGTGTCCAGCAGTTGACTGCGGTGATGATGCCCCAGAGGACCCAAAAGTTTAAGATCAGTCCCATTTAAGAAGTGATGAAGTGTACAGATTTCTTTGACAACCAAATAATAACAATTATAATAGCTTGCGCTGATATCTACTAACCTAAATTCACAAGCATAATTTAATTGATAAACCAGACGAAATGGGAAACAATAACTCCATTTAAACTATAAAAAATATAATTATCTTTGGGTCACTGATCGGCTGACCCATATTTTGGACATTCTGTAGACATATAAAGTTATGGATTCTTTCATAATAACTTACTATTAGTAGCAAATGATTAGTTTCGCTCGACTTGCGGCAAATGATAATAAAACACTTGAATGCTGCAGGTTTCTTTGATTTGATGTTTTTACTTAATGCAAGGTTAAAATTATATCTAAAATAACAAAATAAGTGTATAAATTGATTGCGGTTGGTGAGATCCGCGAATTCAGAGATAAACTAACCTTGAACCTAACAAAGGCAGGCTTATTTTATAAACCAGTGTTGCTGGACCCGATTTTACCTTAGGAAATACCCGCCAAACTACCCAGGTATATAATGGAACATCTACTGAGATTAATCATTCAATTGAATCAGACAAGCTGTAATACAACGGAACGGACCAACGGAATGTTCCAACAGGACAGCTCATGTAGAAGAATTTAACAAAACCAAATCGGTCAACTTGAACTTGCCCAGCAGTGGACCAACAAAAGCATTGTGAGGAAGATGTAGCATTAGCTTTTGTTCACACCCCAGCACGTGTGATCCGACTACCGGCCCTCAAAACGTCATTATTTGCATACCAACTGGTTCCGTCTATACGATATTAATCAAAGGTTTTATTAGTGAACATCAAAGAATAAGCACAATGCTAAGATCTCTTATAAGATACCCTCAATACTATTGTTACTTTTGTCTGAGGTTGATTTATGAGCGGCCACTGTTGTTGGCCCAACGTATTGTGATGTCAGTTTTTGTTCGCCCGCCGACATTGTACTACCCCTTCGACGGTCCAGCGCGGATGCCTTTATTCAGGTTGATCTCACTTTGATGCTTCTAACTCGGTACAATGCCCTGTGTGAGTCACAACAGATTTTACATGCATGGAATTTGCATAATTCAAGATGTCCATGCTCGCTTACTAACCGTTCTAATGGATTTATTTTTGCTTTTGACGAGAGATTTTAGAGGATTCGTTGTATTTCTGATAACACTGGTTATTTATTCACAGAGTGTCTTGGTAAAACTGTTATTTCTTTACTGTTATGCTTTAACATAATATATAAAAGAAATCAGAATTATGAAAATATGATTGCATCGCCACCCTAACCTTTGAATACTTTCAAAACTGTAATTTCCGTAATCATATCATAAAAATTCACAAGTAACACCGATTTTAATTTTACCTTCCCATCTTATAACCCTTTGTCCTTCATCAAGTCCTTGACCGTCCATTGTGAGCATTGTGCAACACAAAAGAGCGGCTGCGATTGAGCCCCGCATGTAATTTTCATGGTTCGCTCCTCACATTCACGCTTCTACATCCACTCGCTTCCAAATCATTACGTTCCTTACCTTTGTGTCTGCCTTCCCCGTCTTTATTACGCGGTAATACTTCATTGTACACATCTTATTCTTTATTAGACATAGCATTGTGAGCACTCTCTTGATTGGCTCTCAGTTTTTTTTCAACACTGTTTTGAGTAACGTTTGCGTCATCAATACTAATGATTGCAACCGGTAGCACAATACTTATTGTTGTGCCGGTTTTTATTTTGTCTGTACAACTTTTTTCTTCATCTTCAGAATTTACATCGTCATTACATTTAGTTGGATTTTTATTACTATAGTTTAGTAACAATAAAATATTGTTGGGATCAAACAAGAGTCTGTGGGTTGCGGTGCGGGGCTTACCGACTGATCAATAAATATGTCAAACTGATAAATAGTTTGCATAGATTATGATATCCCAATTATACGACGTGATTTATTCGTGAGTATTGACTTCATTATGTAATCTATTCTAATTTTGAAGATGGTTTGTGAATACGTGAATAGATATCAATAGGAGTATATTAATATAATATGTATTAATGTAATAATTCTTAGTTAGGGAAATATAGGCAAACAATTTGCGACTAAAGCATTCTTCAATTTGATTCCGTAACTTGCAGCTGTATACGCAAATAAAACAAGAAAGCGTGCTACATATGTACATCCATAAGAAATAAACCATCGATACAATATATAAAATTTGATAGCTGAAACTATATAAAATATAATGTGTAAGAGATCTTTGTCCGGGCAAAGTTTTGTTCATAACGAAAATTTAAGTAATAAAAGTTTCATTATAATCTCAAAGATAGCAGAGCAGTCGTATGATTGAACACCGTGCAAGAAGTGCGCACGACCATCTCCGAACGTAAGGGGGACTATACACGCGCGACCCAACAGCTGTTTGAGACTGGACAAATATAAATGTCCTTGGTACATGAAATTTTGTAGACCAGATGTTTGTCATTTCATTTGATTATAAATAGAAAGAAGATTTTAAAATTAGGATTTGATTAAATTAGTTTTATTTGCTGTAGGTACTTCATTTTGTTGACCCTTATGTTCTTAAAAGTAGTGGTGGTCCAGTTATAACGGCCGCGACTTACGACTTTTAGGTCGTGGGTTCGAATCCAGACAGGCGCTTTACTCGGTGTAAATTATTTCACCACTACAGCCGGTCGATTCTGTAAAAATCTCACCGTGAAAACTTAGGTGAAGTGAGTTTGCTTTTGCTAGGAATTGACACTATTGACAGCTCACTCCAAGCTCACTTCACCTAAGTTTTCACGGTGAGATTTTTACAGAATCGACCGGCTGTTCTCAAAACGGTGATGGATAATATTGTGAGGAAACCGGCACGACCACAGAAAGGAGGCCTATATCCCAGCAGTGGAAACATATAGGCTGGTTATGCTAAGAAAAAGTGGAAAGAGGGAAGGGAGGCCTTTGCCCTGCAGTGGGACAACACAGGCTTTTAGTAATAATATGCTAAGACCCTTCACTTCTCTTACACGTGTCTGATGTATCATTATTAGGCTAAATAAATTCAACATATTATAGGTACCTAATATCGAAAGCAATGAAACAGAAGTTTTATGTAATCCTTTACAATAACTCAAAATATTATCTAACAGTGATTTCCATTTACTAATTTACAGTAAATAAGGGTTTAAGTTACACTGACTAGTCATTTTCATTCGCTATCCTCGTGTTAGATTCTAAAATGGTTGTCATTAATAAAATCTGTAAATTTAAGCTAAGCTTATTGAAAGATGTCACCATTAAATTAAAATTGTGCGTCAGATTAGAACTTAGCTGTTAATCCTATTATATCTTAATGTTCTTTATTTGCTTTACATATTTAATGTATAATTAGTGAGAGTCTTCGTCCTTTATGGTCGGCGGAGACTGTCTTTTTCCGTCTTAGATCTCCATCAGATAGCTCAATGTACTATGTCCTAGTCATATCATCATTCCATTGGATTTTTCTATCGGATTTTTTTTTTCAGATTTAGTTTTCACTAGAAACGCAGCGACGTTACCAGTCACCGTGTGTAGAGTTCTTAACAATCTAAATCTGTACACAATCCAGTCATAAAATATGGCTCCAACAATAAAACAGAAGTGGTCCGTACTACTTCAACACTGGCAAAAGTGCTCTATATTCTTAGAAGGATGAACTTTTTATTACCATGCACTGTTTAATTTCTTCTAATCCAACAGATTATAGTGTATTTTTGTACGTCGTTTATTTCTACAATGTTTTTGTTTTACATTTTATTCATGCTATATTTTATATTGTTATCTTTCTGATCATTACTATGCGTAGTAATAACTTTGACTGTTTTTGGTGAATAAGTATTTATATTTATTCTGGTACTTGTTAAGATACCCGCGGCAGATGTTTTTGCAACTTGATAATGAAAAGTTATGAGGGTTTGGAACAAGAGTAGGTGTCAAATTTTATAGATACCTAATCAAAATTTTAGAAAAAAAATTTAGGGCTCCAGATGCAGTTTTCGATTCAAATAATCTAGAATTGTAAGTATGTATGTCGCTCTCATAATATGTTTACCTATAAATAGATTTTCCTCTATAAGTGTCTACAAAAAAACTGCCGATATACCTAAAGCTAAATCCGAACAACAAAGCACCTACATAAATACCTAGCTAAAAAATTATATAAGCATCTTACATTTAACTAAGAACAAAGTGCTACGTCACTGCAGCCAGCCACTAAATAAATCAGACGAGAACAATATTACCCCTTTATTATTGTTTTTTATGAATTATCGCCTACATCTGATCTCTTTTTATTTTCTTTTGTGTAACCACCCGGTAGCATTCATCATGTTAGCATGTTATTGTTACACTCTTTGTAGTGACGCCCCTAGATGTGAGTCGATTTATTTTTGGGTTTCTGTTTTATCGATAGTTTCAGCTTCAGTATCGATTAATGTTTTTTAACCTCAATTGAGGTATTCTTATAAATAATTTGATGTCTGATTTATTATTATAATTTTCAGTAAATGTCCCCAATCCAGCGAAATCCAATTAGACAACATTACAGTGATGTTGTCTCTGTATTTCTTGTGTTGTGACATTAGTTTTGTAATTCGTTTCACTTTTTCCGATGGCATCCGATCACGTCGAAGAAACTCGTGTACAATCGGTTCCAAATATCGTATGCTCCCATCTCTACTCAACATTAGTCATAAGAATTCGTTTTGTTCCACCGGCACGGCTCATTTGTGCGGATTAAGACGCCCTTGATAATATCCAAGATGGATTCTGGATTCCAACACATTCTTTCTACATCCAAGAGATTTGTTGGATCTTAGAGTATTAGGATGCAAATGTGTCTTGTAGCAATGCATATTAATGTCAACAATTATTATTGTAAATGTGTGTCATTTGTTTCTTGTAATTTTTGCTTGTTTTCGTATGTGTAGTGACTGTTTGCCGTTCTGCAGTTGAGGATGATATGATTATTATTTAGTTAATTGAACCAGCATCATTATTTTTGCTATAAATATCTAGTTGTAGTTGAGTTATGCCTACTATTACTTCTCTTCTTCTGATATGGAAAGCTACTACAGCACAAGGCTCGTCATTACAATATGCTATAAATTTCAGCAAAACATCTTGCAATACCTTTATCTCAATTTCTCACCATTTACTGAACTTCGACCCCACCATCCAACAATTATAATCACAATAATTAACCACCATTAAGACGACGAAATGAATTTCTCCGACATAAAAAATAATAATTTTACGCATCTCCGAGCAAAGCTATGAAACAACCAGTTTGTTTATTACGAAACAGTTTCATAAAGTGTTAATAACAACAAACTAGTAGTTAGAGTTAAAGTAATTAACGCTAACCTTACATTATGTGCCATTAACAATAAACGTGGACATGCTGTTAACACACATATTGAGAACGCCGGCGTTATGGATTTTCTAATAGCAGCCGTGAATGTATGAATCCAATTATATTCTGTAGTTGAATTTCCTGTAGGAACTAAATCAAAGAACAAGCAAGTAGTTCACAAAGATGATCAAGAAAATGTAGGTAATAGATATGAAGTTTCTATTAGTAGAATCTATTACACGTATAGTTGCTGTATCATTTAATTATGATTCCGTAGGTAAGACAGGTATTTTTTCCCTTCCAAACGATAGTATAACCGTTGGCAATACAGAAATCGTCCACACAGTCATGAATGAACGTTTATAATATGTTATATTCGCGTTCACAAACTGAAATAAACGAGCGAACGGAAACGGCCGTAATATTATTAGATACGACAATTCTATTATTTTTATTCGTAACATATCTTGGTAGATTTATACGTGAATCTGGCTCGGCTCGGTATGGTAATGATTCCTAGAAGCAATGGCGTTTTACACCTAATTGAAATCCTTTAATGAGATCATTCATGGAATATGTTTTGTTTGTTTTGTGGGATATGATTATGCGTTTGGAAACTTTGAATGTGTTGGTTCAGTTTCAGTACCTAATAAGAATTTTAGATGAGCTATTATTTTTTATAAGAGTGTTGATTGTTAACGAAAAGTTTATATACCAATTTATTGTACCCGTGTACATTTTGAAATCTAAGTGTTGATACCATTGCTAAATCATTGACATCAATTAGGTACCTATGCTCATTACAAAGTGCTAATCCGCCTAGTTTTTTGTCATTTCTCTGCCCGCAAGCCAACTTTTATAAATAGCAAACGAAAATAAAAACTCTAGCAATTATAGGTGCCATTAACTTTAAAAATAAATGCCGCGCTCCATGGTCTTCCAGTTTCAAATATTTTGGCGCCGAAAAAAATGACATTGCGCATGCCGGTCGAATATATTGAAAATAAGTCTTGTATCGCTTTGATCCATATGTAAATCATAATAAAAACCTATGGATCCCTGAATATCATCAAACATCTAAAAGAATATAAATTTATAGGTGATAGGAACATTTGTGTTCTTATTTTTGGTGGGCAAATGTCGTATGTGTGACTGGGAGCATCTTTCATGTGGATCGCCACGCATTATTTATAAGAAACACTGTTCTGTTCATTGTTTCATAATAAAACATTAATTTTGTCAACGGCCACGGCTGAACGGACCGCGACAATATTAGAACTTCCGTTCGAGAAAAAAACGCTCGAGATTCGATAAAGTGTAAGCGAATGTGACCGCTGAAGTATTTTATTGTCATACTGAATTGTTCTATCATACTGAAAAATGGTTAAATTATGTTTATTTTCCAAGCTCACATTGAGGAACATAAACTTGCGAATAATCCTAATGAAAACGAAAGATCATTTCCGCCCAGATTTTTATTTTACACCGTAATAATAAAATAGTTTATAGATAGATAATGTATTCAAATAAAAAAATCTTTTTAACAATATAAAGATGAAAAAGACACTTAAAAACTTCCAAGCTTGTGGTCTCACTTAAAAATTCGTTGGGAACCGACGCAAAATGTCGTGTTCGATTCAAAAAGTCACCCGAACGGTTTCGCACACATGCAAATCTTGTACAACTCCCAACAAAAACAAAAAGCTCTTCAGAGGGACTCCGACAAAAACAAAACTACACGTGCAAGTAAAATGGAAGCAAAAAAGGTCAACAATATGCCTAATCTACAATCCGTGTCACAGGCTAAAGGTTACGGAAGGTTGGACAAAAAACCACCACAAAACGAACCATGTTCAGACGAAATCGACCGTAAGACACTCATCAGTGATTCGATTTTATATCCTATTTCATTAGTTTTAGGGTTTAAATTAATTATGATTTTAGGGACAGGATCTGAGTGGCATTGTTCGTACCTTAGGGAGTAGTGACAACAGATTTTTGTCTTTTTTTCACTCATTTCACATGTGGCATCGCAATCCTGGACGATATGTGACACATGTGGCGGTTTTAAGTTACTTCACAATAATGACTGGCTCTTCAGTTTCTCATGCCTTGGAGCTTGGAGCGTCCATTACGAGATTTCGGTTGAGTCTAATTCCAACTGGTGTCAATGCACCTTTCTTTTTGATGTTCACCTTTTACAGTTTTTAGTGGAATATGATAGCTCTGGTCATCAGTCAACAGGTGATGTTTGTTTTGCTATTCGTGACAATTCGTATTCTTTCCAGAATCTTATAATGCGTAGGTGGGTCTTCCAATAGGTGTTGTTGTTTCTGTTTAATCTTTTGCTATATTCTTATGAAGCATTTCTAGCTCTTAAACTTCATCAGACACTTTTTCACTAAACTCAAAAGAGTTAAACTCCGAAAGAGAACTTAAAATGGCAGCCAAAATAGCCCGAGCGCTCCCTGCGCTACATCATCCAATATTTTAACGACACAAAACAAAACATATAAATAACCATTGCACAGTAGTAACAACTACCGTAACGTATCTGGACAATAAATTCAGATGCAGCCATAAATAGACCAATAAAAATTATTTTACGATACACGAGTGAGTTACATTAAGACAATGTTGAGGGTACATTACACAATGAAAACATTATGGTTTAATTGATTTGGCCACAATGCTCTTTATGTGAACACTGTGCGTAACAAAGATGTTATTGTCTATCAAGCAGACGTCTGGAAATACTTGACCGAAGACAAAATGGCTTTGTACCGACGGCAGGCGCCAACGGTAATTTAATATGGATTCTAATTAATCAGGTTTGATTCTGGTGTTGTGTTTGGGCAGCGTGGGATACGTTGAGGGGTTAAATTTTTTGATTGGTCGTTAGATTAAAATGTTGTTGAAGTAGAAGAAAATATTGTCTAAAGTAGCGCCAACTTGCATATCGTTTAAAAACCATAGTTTTTTCTAGACCTAGCAAGATTTTCGTCATCCAGTGTAACTGAACATCCATCTTCTATTATTTCCAGAATTAATAACAAATAGTTCATTTGCGGACATAGGTATTAACGTATTGTTTGTTAAAATCCTACCTGAAGTTGAAAAACTGATCAGACCGCAGGACAGCAGGCAGAACCTACTGTCTTAGGCTACTTATTGTATTCTAGGAAATAAACACTTACCCACACATAAGTATCAGATTATTCTAATGAGGTTTACTGTGAGTATGTTATTTACCTGAAAAAAATACATAATTTTTTATTATTGAAAAGTATACATATAACATAATACGACAATATAATAGGTACCTACGATTATTTTCGGAAACAGTTTTATTTTCTATCATGGGTTTTTCCATAGATGTCCGAGGATTTTCCCTTTTCCACAATTTAGTGAGCGTCAAGATGACGGGATCAAGTCCCCAATTTGAAATGTATCACATTAAAGTGTTTGTACTACATATGTACCTACTATTTGTACCCTAAACAAGACATTTGTAGGTACCTCTAAAGGTAAAGGAAGTATGTCAAGACGAACACTTTAATGTGATACTTTTTAAATTGGGGAATTGATCCCGTCATCTTGACGCTCACCACATTTTATATTAGTGGGAGACGAAATTCAGTTACCACTTCCTTCAAGAAAACTGGCAATATTTTCATATTTAATAGGGGACATAATTGTTACTAGTATAAATCCCATAGGGAACCCCCCGCAAGTTAGTAAAAAAGTGAAACTATTTTTTTATGGTTGATCTCATTTAATAAATCCTTGTGCCTCGGAAACGCTTCACAAAAAAAATCAATACCTACATTAACTCAATAAAATCTTAAATGAATTAACAAAGCACCCACATGGGTCTCATAAAAAATGGCAAGCGCAGGATTCGAATAGAAATTCGATATTATTTTTTCCCAATACGTGATGCGTCCAGATGTGTTAATGCACTACATGTGTTCAGTTTATCTCCAGCACAATACGGCTGGATGCCTGCTCATGCCTTGTCTTGCTTGAATTATTTATAGATACCATTCCATCTTTTGTTTAATTGTAATATTATTATGATTCAATTTTTTTCCATCGGGATCGTAGACTGGTACGCTTTCGAAGCTGTGCCTTATCAGTGACTCATCGTTTTTATTATGGAACTTTTGTAGGTTTGTTTTGCATTCACATAGAACGACGGTTTATTACAAACCTTTAGATATGTTATTTTTTTATTTTCCCTGATCTGCTAATATAGTCTTACCCCTTTACCAATAAACGTTGTATAGCGTCTGTATAGTTACACAACGCTTTGTCTTCTTCTTTCGAAAGTCAAGTTACTGACGACTGACAGAGAGAGATCGGTGTGTAACTATTCATCTGATATAATACGTTTATAAGGGTAAATCTTTCAATATCATCAAAACAATGAGTAAAATGTTTACCCAAAAATAATATGCTTAATTAATGTGGTACAGGTGTCCGTGTCTGTACTAAATTTTTGACGTTAGCGAAAATGTCAATTCCTAAATAGAATTCAATGGAATTCAAGGTTCAAGAATTGAAGAACTTGCAAACCATAGCGATGATAAGACAAGTCCTACATAACTTAACACTCACAATATTAATACTAAATCTTTCACTCCCATAACAGTCCCCCTTAATAGCCTTAATACAAACATCATTATTCAGCCCTTACTTCATCCCCATCTTAAATCAACTGATGTCAATGATCAGCGTCGTTAACTATGCACGACGGTATATCAAACTGTATACCTCCAGTATAAGCAGACCTCTGCTTGTATGGAAAGGGTTGACAGTGCGAGGCCAGCTTAAGTTGGAAATGTATAGCTTGATATGTCGGCCAAAGAGACATCTGAACAATAGTTTTAGTGAGTGTAAAATGAACCGATACTTGATAGTTTCTGTAGAGCTCATAAAATCTGTCGTTAATGCCATAAAAGGGAAGAACCGTGTGGAGGGAGTTATGTTCAGGAAATGAAGGAAAAGAACTCTTTATGAAGTTAGCTGATGGTTAAGTAATGTTAAAGTTGGAGTGTCCCTTGGCCTGTAAGTAGCTGTTGGAAAGGAAAATTATGTAAACAACAAACAAGAAACGGTATTGCAGCATTTTAGGCACTGTAGGCAGTTAATTGTTAAGATAATTTTGATATACTTACCAAGAAGGTAATTGAAAGTGTTTAGTATAATATAGCCAGTGATAATCTCGCCATTTCTTTACCATTTGAATAAATATAAAAGTGCAGTATAAAAACTCAATTTGATCATTTATCATTGGAATTAAGCTACAAACTCGAAAATGCAGTTTTTATTGCATATACCTACACACTTTTTACTTTGCACATTTTGCCAAATGTCAAGCAAAAGCAATATGATTTTTTTTTAAGAAAAAGTAATTGAAATATCTAGATAGATGATTATATAGTAAAAAGAGAAATGCGGTATAGCAAATACTGGGAGAGAATTTGCAGTACCTATTTCCAGAGTATGCCACAGAAACAACCTCGTCAGACGCCTGTCTGTGAACGGAAGTCCTATAACAAACGCCTTGGATTATTATGATAACATTTTTGACCATAAAATTGAAACTATTACGTACATAGACGCATAATAAAGAGTTTTACGAGCTAACATCGAACGCAAACTAAATATCTACAGGATGCAGGATTATCAAACAATGTATGTATGGCTTTAATCTAAGAAGCAGTTAAAATATTATAGCGTTTTTATTATTATAGATTTTGTAGAGAATTGATATCAAGGTTCTTCAAAATATATATTGAGGTTCCCTGAGGATGATATTTACACAGTAGGTATACATGTTATCCTCAGTGTCCCGCACTGAGGTTAACATGTATACCTACTGTGTTCAATTAGCAGATTTTTCGGTATAAAAGTATGTATTCTTATGTAGAAAGATGGCGAAGGAGGTCTTTTGCATCGTTCTATATATATCTAGCAGTGGGATGGTACAGCCTAGAATAAAAATAATATAGGTAGATGGGCAACAGTTTGACGTTGCAGTGGACAAAGATCATAAAGTGCCAATAATTGTGGCAGAAGACAACAGTGTCAAAAGCAGAGATGATGTCCATCATAGTTTGCTAATGAGAATTTTGGATATAAAGACAGGATCCTACTACCATTCATTGGACATGAAAGATTTTTCTAATGATCTTTGTTAATCTAGGTAACTAAAGATACGCGGCGTCATTCTCCATTCAAGCTCATAAAGTTATAGTAATTTATCACATAATTGTCTCTTAAACATTATTCTTAAGTGCATATCAGTATGCAAATTAAATTATACAGTAATAAATTACTACCCCCTGTTCATAAAAACATGAGTTCGTTAAACGCTTAATAAATCTTAGTTGTTAATGTCGTGTTCTTTTAAACAAAGGGAGATTATAATCGATTTAAAGGTTGAACTACATAAAAGTTTCTTCATCATCATTTAGTTCACTCCTGAATATCTATAAATATTTTCTTTTCCGCCACTCCTGAAAAATCATGTTCTATTTATCGTACCTACTATCCAATCATTCAGATTTATAAAATCTTACTAGGTTGCTTATCTGTCTACAGCCTTAACTGTGAAAACCGTGATTCCTATTTCCTTGCCAGGCACTGTGACCACCAACAAATTTCTTACATACGTCTTCGAGAAATGCTATTAATAAAACCTACCTACATTGACTTCTATAATAATAAAGTCATAATTTCCCATCTGTCCAACAATATTATCATAATAACCAAAACTGAATTAACCTTTCCACTAAACCAACACGTGCAGCCAGATTTTCCTCCAGGTTTTTTCCAGAGCCAACGATATAATTATTCGATTCTAAATCAATCTTTATACAATACATGAGCAATATGTCAATCGATTTTGTTCCGACAGGCATTTTTCTCTCGTATAAACAAACAGACGTCGGTTCGATAGTAACGTGTTTACTTTCAAACGTCACTTTAGCTATAAATTATAGGGAAATCACATTAATCTTTGTTTGTCTCAATTTTGGAGAGATTCGGACTATCGTGGGTATTACGGTATTACTGAGAAGTTTGTAAATGACAATACTAAAATATTATGAGGATTTTCTTGGAACGCGTTGGAATGAAATAATATCATCGAGTTACACGTAATACTTTAATAATAGAAGATTATAATTAATCTGTTGATCAATACTGTTTTAGTCCTGTTGATTTTCTTATAATTTGTGCACATGTTCTTTGTTCTAGTTTTAGCAGATGTAGTGCGATATATTCACAAATTATTGTATTATGTTAAAAGCACATCACTCCAAATCGATTTCTAATTCTACCAACATCGATCCCACAAATATTAGGACAATCATCAATAATAAGATCAAACTTGACTCGTAACTCGAACAAGACCCTCTTTCACACGTGTCCCATAAAGGTATTTCTTTAGAACAGGGTCGAATGTCCCTCGACAATTGTACAGGAAACTCTTTATTTTCTATATCCACGCAAGAGAAGAGACGGCACGTAGAAGACTTGCATTGTGAGCTCAATGTGGAGATGAACAATGGAAATTATATGGTTCGTATTGATAAGACTGGTAATAATATTAGTTGGACAGAATATGCCCTACGTATTCATATTTTGTACTTTATACGTACTATTTTGGAAACTCTATGTCGAATCTCACTCGAGTGACAATGCGATTCTCAATTGTTTTTAAAGTCAACTGTCGCATCATTTACATCATTCGAGTTTTGATTTGAAGTGATGGTCAGAGAATAACCCTACCAAATACACTCTTTAGTATGATGTATAGGACAGGATCATTGTGTCTTATGTAAAAATGTCCATAACTATTTCTCTTGTCTCTCTCTAATCACTATTGTTCTATTTGGGAGTACTATCAAATCTTTTAATATTATTATTAATATTATTGAAATTTTTTACTCATTTGGCAGTCGCCCCATCCTTGTTATGCGAGTATGAACAGTCTTCGGGTATTATTCTACGCGTACGAAACGTTGACAGGCAGATGCGATGGATGGATCTACACGGAAATCGTAATTAGTTTTAGGTTCACTGAACCTTCTAAAATATTACTGGGTACAAGAGAATATACTTATATGAACAAATTATTTAAATTTGCCACTTTTATTTTTTGCCAATAATGAAGGAAAGCTTATTTTTCATAAACGGCTACATTTGTCGCGATAAAGCGAACTACACTTCGCGCGCTCTCCGCTCTCCGTTGTACAGTGAGACATCTAATTGGGTGCGAAAGAGAGCGCGCGAAGTGTACCTAGGTCGCTTCATCGCGACAACGTAGCCCTAGCCTAACCAGAAAATCCTACAACGACGATTTTTTTTTTCCGAAAATTAAAAAAAAATGTTTTACAGTTGTTTATTGATAGACCCAGATTGATAATAATAATAATGAAAAAAATAATAATAAGCAAAACGATTCCTAAAGGACATAGCAACAAGCCATCCGAGACAAACACATGAGAATTCAACCAACATTACCGATTTGCCTGCCACGAAAAGCATATTCCACTTGGCACCGTCAATTCTTACCCCACCAACAATGGCACTTCCTTACCATTCTGTAGTCGCCCTCCAATAATTGTGCAATAACTACACAATAAAACACGTGCTAGCAAACAGAAGGGTTCCGTACAACAAATAATAGGGACACCTAAAATGCACACCTACTGGGGATTCTTTCGTTTCGCTGGGAATGGTACAAGTGATAAACTGAAGCGGAATTCTACGAGCATGTGAATCAACTGGAAATTTACGTCATCGGTATGTGTTAGGACTTAGGACAGTTAATGATTTTTTCGCGACTACGATGGTGGTCCCATGGAGAGAGTTGTTCAGTTTGATGGTCTGTACCCCATAAATATAGAAGAAGAAAAAAGAAGAAACACCTTTCTGAAATATGCTGTAGGTAGCTATAGGAACGAAATACCTACTGGCCATTGTAAAGACTAGAATATAGAGGTAAACCGGTTTAAAACAGCATGGAACCCTCTCGATGGAAACCGCGAGGTGGGAAAAACCATATCGCAGGCATTTCTGTTTGAGGTTGTTTGAAGTGTTTTGAATTGTGTCAACTGGTTCAGATTTGTGTCGATATTTGGTAGTTTATATTGTAATGTTAGATTTATCTAAGGACCGATTTAATTTGTAAAAAAAAAACTTTTATCATGAAATTACTACTAAGTTTGTCCATCACAGAAGGATTACAGTGATTTTTGCTGATCCTTCTAAATCAGTTAAATATACTTGTAATAATTCCACTCCTACATGTCAAAGTCAAATCACAAACCTAGTTAGTTTAATTAGAGTATTAGACCATTAAAAGGCACTTTTGAACATCACAAATCACATAAAAAGAGAAGAGTTGCTTCAAAGTAGTTTCCCTTTCCATAGACCATTAAAAGGCACTTTTGAACGTCACAAATCACATAAAAATAGAAGAGTTGATTCTAAATAGTTTCCCCTTCCAAAAGGTTACTTCGTATGAAGAAGAATAGGCGAGAAATTCCATAGTTACGTAAGAACAGTACTGCTGGCGTCCGAACCCACGACCGGAATTTTCAGCCTGATTTTGGGACGTTGTTAATTGACTATGAATACCTGCCGGTGTATTCTGGTAAACATCTCACCGTGAAAACCAAGGTGAAGTGAGTTTGCTTGAAGTGAGTTGTCATTCTACTTAATACTAGGGATTGACAGCTCACTTCAGCTCGGTTTCCACGGTGCGATTTTTACAGAATAGGTCGGATGTTTAATCCGCGCGTCGCTTATAACTTTCGAACCAATTCCTCTTTGTACTTTTCTAAGACTCAATGAAAGAAACGGAAGGCGTTGTCTACGGGAATCGTGGAATTATTTGAGGGTTAAGTCGAAAGGGCGCTATCCATTGTGGGGTCGTCAATGAAGTTTATTTAGCATAAAATTCTGTTCAAATAAATTTTAAAGAGGTGTTAATGCGTTTTGTGAAGTATGTGTGTAATGTTTGTTGTTCAAGTTACGTGTAATTTAGGTTACTATCTATCTATACCATACTAATAATAAAGTTAAAGAGTTTTTTGTTGAACGTGAAAATTTCTGGAACTACCAATCCAATTTGATAGATGTCCTACCAGTCGGGATGAAAAATCCATACTACCTAATATTATAAATTCGAAAGTAACCCTGTCTGTCTGTATGTTACCTTTTCATGCCTAAACCACTGAACGGATTTCGATAAAATTTGGCAGAGAGATAGATTGCATCCCGGGGAAGGACATAGGATCCCACGGGATCGACACTTATGCGGGTGAAACCGCGGGGCGCAGCTAGTTCTTCATATGAAGAAGTCTATAGGCTATTTACCATCACGCTAGGACCCTTAGGAGCCGAGCAGAAAGAGAAAAAAAATCAAAAAGAACGTTAAGCGAAAACGAAGTATCTAATAGCGCAGGCAGACAACCTGGCAAAGCACTATCATGACTTCATGAGTCATAAACATAACTGACTCAGTCAAAAGGTAGGTAGGTACCTATAATTAAAACAACTCTTTAGAAATATCCGTATTCCTTTAAAAATACTATAGCCTTCTTTTCATCAGGTAAGTACCTAAAAGGCACCACAATAAGGACGTTATACCTAAATGTATTATTCACACCGCACAGTGATCCAAATCGACAAAGCTGAGGACAAAATACGAAAATTCCATTCAATAAGCATACTACGTATTTCTATTACACATGGTATTCACAATGGGACGAACAAAGCGGAGACGTGGAGGGAATTAATAAAAAAAAATCGAGGGCAAAGGTAGGGTGGCGGTAATGCTGCCAGTTTGAGTCAACCGAATGTCACAATGGTGACGTGAGACGTGACCTACCTATGTGATTTGGCCGGGTAGTCCCAAGTATTTGTCTTGTAAATCGGATGGGTGTGTCGGATAAGAATCCTAATAATAGGGTTATGGTGTCTTTTTCTTTTTCGGATTTTTCAGCTGGGAAAGTTTTTCGAAAGGAAGAGTGAGAATTGTTCTTTTTCGAATTAAATTTAGATCGTTTCAAACAGTTTTGAACCAGCTTGTCTTCCTTAAAAATTGGAAAGTAGAAGTAGGTAAGTAGGTACAATATTGTGAGGAGTCAAAGTTTGACGGAACGCATAGTGGACAAAAACTAAAAAAAAGACAAATCTTCAAATTCAATATAATTCTGTAGGTACCTATCAATCCAATCTCAGAAATTACCAACATTTTTTTAAAATGTAAATTAATATTTAAGTAACCAATTACCGGTTGTATAATCGCATATAGAGTCAACACGAGAAGTACCTAATAATATGGTCATTAGCGAATATTAGCCAATTTGTTGCAATGTAACAAATGTATTCAAATTAAACATGATTGCCTGAGATTACGACATAGCTTCTTAGAAATTATAAACCTACTGCTAACCCATTGAGTGATAATATACAGGGTTATTGGTAAAACATTAACAACCTTTTAAGAGGTCATTGTACTCATCATTTGCATTATGAACAACTTTTACTATGGGAACAAACATGAAATCGCGAAAAAAAAATCAGCTGTTCCCTACATTTTGATGAGTTATACGAACATAATGTAGGGAACAGCTGATTTTTTTTCGCGACTTACACTAAAGAAGACTTAAATGGTACTTAGTACTATTTAAGTCTCAACATAGCAGATTATTGAACTCAAACAGGAAAATTAATTACCTATTAGGTATAGTTAGACACAAAAGTAAAATTATGTAAGAACTATACTTACCTACAAACTACAAATTAAAAATAAATGACCTTAGGTAATGAGCACATCAAACAAAAATAAATAAGTTCGAACTTTCGAAGAACATTTAACGAAATCAAAACCTATTTCAAAAAGCATTTCGGTCAAAAGTCAAAACCAAAAGTTGTTTATTAAAATCTAAATGAAAAACCCACTCAAAACACATTACAGGCAGCACCCGTTATCTTGAAAAGTCATAAACATTAAAAGTCGCATCGTGACCGCAGTGTTTGATTTAAAACATCTGAGGACAAAAACCACATCCTATAGATTTTATTAAAAACTAATAAATCGTCTATTAAAATCAACCGCATCTTCAGTTTTACGAACTTTTCGACGTTGCATATTTAGTGTCTATGGTTAAATAGATCTATGGTTACTTTTTTTATTAATATTCGTCGCATCCGGTGCATGCAAAGGTTTATATTCGATTGGATTTACGACTGTTTTCATTGCGCGGTGTTTTAATATAAATACGTTGCCGGTTTCCTGTTGGTTAATAACAAAAATAATATTTATTAAAAACAATTGGTGTAGTTATCCTAGTTACTGGAACTGGTACGCGTTTATTATTGTAATGTTTAAGGTTTGTGGGTGCGTACGCCTTCCTGATGTGCTTTGACGGTTGTAAAGTTGCTAATATCTGTGTAAATTATTACGAAAAGAAAATAATTAAGTTTGTGCCGCATTGTATATATTCATGTGCCTGATTTTTTTTTTCTGACACCTATTTCAAAACTACTGAAATAAAAAAATAAATAAAATAACTAACAACAACCAAGTTGACCAAAACCTGAGGAGGCTTTTGTTGGGCAGCTGGATCAAGGGCTTGATTCAGAAAGCAGTATTTCTGGACACGGTTCGCATTGTCAGGAGGTTCCTCTCTCAGGAGCCCTAGCTTGGACTCTGATCCCGATACCGGTGGGCAACAATTTTTTTATATTTTTCAATGTTTTTATATTTAAAAATGTAATTTATATGTAATTATTGAAATAAAAGATATACAATAATTATTAAGTTTTTTTTTTGCAACAAAAGTCCAAGGGAAAAAATATCGTTATGCGTTGTCAAATATATAAAACAGTGGCTAACATAGTTACTTAAATTAAAATCCACAGCGATTTTTAAACAGTAACTCAATTTAACATCCCAAATAATATTCCGCGAAATTTTCAAACTTAAAGAAGTTAACACGCTTTCCTCGAATTCTCCTTCTTTTAACTACTTTCATATTTAATAAGTGTTGATCTTGCCTTGAAGTTGATAGTAGCCGTCATATTTGTTTTACCCCATCCAGTGAAGTGTACTTAACATTACCATTAAATTCTATTGCTCATTTCCGAAACAGAAAAAAGTCAATAAAACAAAACTGGTACAAGATCTATTATTGACACTATATTTTCTCTAAAATTAAAAAAAAAATCATCAGTGTAAAAATTACAGATCAACAAAAAATACGTTTACGTAGAATGTACAGTCACTAGCATAAATACGTTACACTTACGCAAGATTAAAAAGCGATTACCTCCTAAAGTATTCCTAGAAATTTTATGGTATTCCGAACACAGTATTTTCGAAACCAAACTTTTATGAAATATGTCTTTTCTCAACTTTGGCATCGTTAAATTTAAGAGAAAATCATTTTTGAATTTTGCGTAAGTGAAAGGTATTTACGCGCGTGACTGTACTACATATATCGAAGAGTACGTTATGAATGTTCGTCTGTGTGTATGTGACTCGTAAAACGGAGGCGCTAATTGATGAGTGTCGTGGCAAGCGGTGATACGCCCTGCGTTTGACAGCCCGACAACTGAACGAATATCCTATACTAATGCTAGACACAGAAATAGCTTAGAACATTCTTAGCCCTCATTACTATCAAAAATACACGATACGAGTTTGTATGGAATAGTTTGCCGTATCTCGACGTAAAGGGTAAAAATGGGACCCTATTACTAAGACTCCACTGTCCGTTTGTCTGTCTGTCTGTCTGTCACCAGGCTGTATCTCATGAACCTTGATAGCTAGACAGTTGAAATATTGTCACAGATGATGTATTTCTGTTGCCGTTATAACAACAAATACTAAAAACAAAATAAAATAAATATTTTAGGGGGGCTCCCATACAACAAACGTGTTTTTTCCCTTCGTGTGCGAGTCTGACTCGCACTTGGCCAGGTTTCGAGTAAGTGTTGAACAAAACATGAGGATACGTAGGTACTGGTTAATTGTGTCTTTTTTACCAACAAAATCAATCCTTCAACTGTTGAAAAATCAAAATTTTCAATAAAATCAATGATAAATTTTGTTGAAAATTTAGATTTTTCAACAGTAGCTCAACTGTGGCTAATGACTCCCAATTGAATTTCTATTGTTATAAATCAAATTTTGATCAAAATACATATTGTTTCATATAAACCTACATACATGAAACCTCAAAAGCTAGGCAAACGGTTCCAATTCGTACTTTCATAAGTAGAAGATCAGTCTATCCAAGAGGAAATGATTTTGAACAATGAAGTGTTAAGAGGAGCCCGTGGGTTAGTAATCCGCACAGGTAGATTGATCAGGTTAAGCTACGCTTGTCGCGGTTAGTCTGTGGATTGGTGACCATCTTTACATACCGTGACCCCTCTGTGCCTCGGAAAGCACGTTAAGC
Organism: Oligia fasciuncula; assembly: GCA_963082905.1. Classification (NCBI taxonomy): domain Eukaryota; kingdom Metazoa; phylum Arthropoda; class Insecta; order Lepidoptera; family Noctuidae; genus Oligia; species Oligia fasciuncula. The sequence continues at coordinate 10,382,009 of OY720403.1, forward strand.
CGTTGGTCCCGGCTGTCATTCGCGGATCTTTGACAGTCGTTACGGGTACCTAGTCAGAAGCCCGAAAGTCTGACAACCAGTCTTATCAAGGGATATCGTATTACCCAGTAATTGGGTTGTGGAGGTCAGATAGGCAGTCGCTCCATGTAAAATTCTGGTATTCAGCTGCATCCGGTTAGACTGGAAGCCGACCCCAACATAGTTGGGAAAAGGCTAGGCAGATGATGATTAATCGCTTGAGCCCCGCTAATGAGACACAATTGATTTTCTATTGTATCATACCATACCTACATAGCATACCTACATAGGGTACGCGCGGGGCTTGACCGGTTAAAAGAAATTCTCATATCAGTTGCCTTACCTTACCTTTCCTTATTCAGCCTGCCTATCTGACCTCCACAACCCAGTTACTGGGTAATACGATAACTCTTGTTAAGACTGGTTTGTGGTGGTGGTCAAGTGATGGTGGTTATGGTGATGGTCAAGCGATTAATGATAAAATTATAAATTACTTTATCTTTGTAAGTAGGTTTACAGGTATGTTTTTAAAACTAGGTGAGGTCGGCGTTTCCTATCTAACTCTGAGAAAAAAAGCCGAAACCAACTTAGAGGCCACAGTCCCTTTTATTAAAGTCCAGACATAATCTTGGTCAGATCATGTGAAGACGATGTAGATAGAATGGTTTTAAAACAAAAGGTTATTGTCTTAAGCGAAGGCCTACATTCTTATTTATTTTTAGAATTTTTTCTCCTCCGTGCGTACTTGTGAGAAGAGTAGAAAAAATATAAAAAGACTAGCTTCCCCCAGCGGCTTCGCCCGCGAGGTGTGTCGATAAAAACTATCCTATGTCTTTCCCCGGGATGCAATCTAATTCTTTGCCAAATTTTATCGAAATCCGTTCAGTGGTTAAGGCGTGAAAAGGTAACATACAGACAGACAGACAGAGTTACTTTCGAATTTATAATATTTGTATGGATAGCGAGAGAGCATAGCGTTACAATATACACAGGTTAATTAAATCATTTCCTGCAATCGGTTCATTAAATTAAAAATCCGCCCAGATACCTACTACAGATACTTGCATAGAGCGTGTAGGTAAGTACACAAAGTTCAATAAATTAATTTTCTCAAACATACCCTCATTAAGAAGACAAAAAGCCCCAATTAAATAGTACCGAATGCGTGCATACTTTATTTCAAGCGCCCAATCGTATTTCTCGAGACCTCATTGTCGTTAACAAATTGACACGTTTTTATTACTAAAAACAGGGCATCATTAAATGAAATTTAAGAACGGAATAAACAGTGCTCTGAACGCCGAACGATTTCGACAAACAACAGATCAATTCCCGTTAATTTACCGCCTACTTAATTTTTAAATTTAATTGCGGTAATTTCGAAGTCAATTTACCTCGACAACAATGCTGTCGCAGTAAAATTTTACCATTGTGGCGGTCATTGTAAAAGTTTTACCGTTTGTTACCACTTGTTATGTAAAGAGATACCTCCAATTAAGGAGTGTCACTTGAAATTAGGTGTTCAGTTCAACCTACTTGAACATAAGTATGTATAAATTATGTGAATCTGGCTGGCCACTTTGTTTGTCTATGGTCTGAACTAGTTTTTTTTTTTTCAAATTTGTTTTCTTTTGAATTGGTTGGTACATTGTGCTCCAGTTACTAATTTGATCACAATCAGCCTCTAATGTTCCCACTGCTGGGACGCAGGCCTCCTCTCGGTGGGCCGAAATCCACCACGCGGGCCCAGTGCGGGTTGGAAGATGTCACACATGCCTTTGAATTTTTGGTGCCGGTTCCCTTACGATATTTTCATTCACCGCTTTAATTTAATAAATTAGTTACATATTTTTACATTTTCAACAGCAATCTTATTTCCAACAATGAGACTCTGATTTATTTTAAAAATACTGTCAAGTCACCTGTAATATTTAAGTAACAACAGGTGTTGCTGAATTACAGAATTAATAAATAATAAGTTTTATTAAAATGTTCGTACCTAAGTAATAAAATAGTTACGAAGACATGTAATTAAAGAGATAATGAAGCTCAATTAAGTATTTAATATAAATAAGTTACTCCAAGTGATAATCTTTATGTAGTATGTACTTATTATTATTTAGTTTATTATGTTATCCATAAAATAACATTGTACATAATGTATTATTGTGTCATAATTTCTCAGTAAAATGAAATAAGGTTTGTAATAGGTATTACCTTTAATTTCTTTAAAGGTAAATATTCGCGAGTTTTGGTTTACGCTCTAACGAGTAAAATAATTATGTAAATTACAAACTACCTATCTGTGAGAAAATCAGGTTAAATCAACTCATTAATTGAAAAAAAAAATTATCACTACCTACAGTCTACAGAAAATAATTGCAAAAAAAAAACTCAAAATCGACTTTAAAATTTACTTCCTCAAAAATAATGCAGTTAAGATTTACCTATTAACCACAAATGCCTAATTTCGTACAAATAAAAACTTTATAATAATTCAAGCAAACGAAGAATCTATTGTATCTTAAATAAACACTTCCGAAAAATGTCAAAGGTCACAAATGACATGTCCAGTAGGTAATGCAAACAGGTTTCTATACAAATGTACACAATACTATTGCACAGTAGGCATTTCATTTATAAAACATGTCGCCACAAGAAGATTTCATATAACGGATTAATAAGATAAAAGAAAACGCTAACGTTTTTTTTGTCCACAATTTTTGACCGTTGGCCCACTGTGCAAGTTGTAACTTGTCAAGGAAATTGTAAAATTTTATGTAACTTTTAATTTTGACCAAATGTGACTTTTAATTAAAATGCTTTTTATCAAGTCTTATTAGATCGAATATTTATTCAAATCGTACATAAGTAATAGGTAAATTTTAGATAGGTAGGTACTGCAGCAAATCTACTCACATTGAAGTAATAAAATTGCCTAAAAGCAGCACAAAAAAAAAAAACTAAGAAACAAAATGTTTACTCCAAATTAAACTTCAATACTTTACACTAAAAAATAAAAATGTTAAACAAGTATTTTACCTACCTTCAGGTACAATACCATCGTTCCTCTTGCTTTTCCAGACATCAGAAAAAATAGAAGTGCGACGAAAACTTATAAAAAATAAAATAAAGTGTAACAAAACTAATACAACACGTTAAATCGTCCAATCACACCGTTTCTTTGGCATTATTTTCACAATCATAATTATCTAGTTCTAACTATTTAAGTCACAAACTAAAAAATAACACACAAGCCAAAATATAACACAAAATAAAAACAATAGTCCAACACAAAATATTCGCAGTAACGTTCAAGTAAAGAGTTCGTGCGACCGCTCCGCGATCGAACGCGTTCGAAAATTTGAAATAGGAACGTGATACACGTCTTGTGAACGCGCGGCGCCGATACACAATGCTGGCAGATCGAAGCGGGTCGACAATACGCGCGCGCTACAATACCGCCCCCCGCCCCCCGCCCCGCTCCCACGTGCGACAAGGACGCACCGACCTAATGTCACTGCCCTATGAACAATGCCGTCCTTCGGAGCCCTGTTCTCTCAGAAAATGAATCAAACATCATATTTTGACCGCGAAATCCACATTAGCACACTAGGAACTTTCAGCCTGGCAGAAAATTCGGTGCAGTTCTATTCATGACAACGCTTACAATCAATTGTCTATGCGGAATAACAGCTTTCATCTCGCGGAATCTATACAAAGCCGTTCAGCCCATCCTTTTCTAGCGGCCAATGTGTGCGTGTCGGACGGTCGCGCTCTCTCCCGCTCGAGCGCGCGCGGCCGGCTAGGCGAGGTTTCATCTCGCTCTAAGCTCCGCCCTGCGAACGTCTTTGAGTGTGGCGATCCCGCACAGTGTGCGTACCGCGGTGAATAGCCGGGCATTGTGAAACCATTTTCGCACACCACAATGAAACTCAGGTGGGTGTGCGCTCTATGAGGGCGTTTAAAAAGTCAATATAATCTCCGTTACGTTTGTATTTGTGGAGAAAATTTTCTTTATTCACGAATGTTGGAGGATCTAACTGGGCGTGTTATTGTGCCATTGTGTCGTGAGGCGTGGCCACAGGAAAACGTTCTATTGTATGCTGCTCCGATTGTGCTATTGGCGAGCTCTATTGTTGTGCGGGACGATTTCCCACCAAACCTGTAATGTGACGTCGAAATGGACCGAATATCTTGATGTCAACGTCTCTTTTGATATTTGCATACACAGCTATTAATCAACGACGATGTCATTCATTCGGTATTGAATTACAAAGACACAATGATACGCGTAAAATGAAAAAAGGAAAAAAATATGAAAATTTATTTTGAATGTCAATGTCGAAACTTCTATTTATAACGGAGCACGATTTTAGAGTAACTGTACCTAACTGGGACGCTCGCTACTACAACGTACTCCCTGAAGATCTCGCCCAATTCACGGTTTCTAAACAATTTGAAACCAGCATTAAATTACACTGCTGATTTTAGGAGTAAAATCGAATGAAAATGAAGAGATTTTGGTACCCACTACGGTATCAGAATCGTGCTCACAATAACTATCAAATTATTTGAATACAACATTAATAAAGATAGTCATTTAACGGGAACGTTCGCCAACTATGAATCTTGTACCACTACACTACCTACATACATGTTAAATAAGACAGTTACTCTCAGTAGGTACCTTAAATTCATGAATATTCAGGAATGAACTTGATAGCATAATTTCTCTCGACTGCGGCGTTTCCACGTGCAACTTTTGAAACGTTATCTCTTTAATTATCACTTTTTAGAGTTCCGTATTCAAAAGCTGCCAACGGGAAGCTATTACTAAGGCTCCGCTGTCCGTCCGTCTGTCACAGGGCTGTATCTTTTGAACCGTAATAAGACACTTAAATCTGTTATTAGAGTTTGAACTTTTATGGTCACTATAACAACAACCAATAAAAATTAAAGGGGTTCTCCATACAAGAAAAGTGTTTTTAGAAAATACCTATTGTACGGTGGTACGGAACCCTTCGTGTGCGAATCCAACTCGCAATTGGCTGATTTTTAATGTAGATTGACTCTTTATTTTAGTTCAAACACTTTACGACACATAGTTATTTTATTATACGATTAAAATGTAATAAAATAAAGATTAAAATAATATAGGTAATATAAGAAACTCGTCAAAAAGCAATTTATTTTTTTGTAAATAATGTTAATATGTTAGAAATTAATGAATCGGTGTGTATGTTTAGCTAATTAGTGAGTTAATTGACAAATTCCCATGATTTTGTAAATAAAAAAAATCTAATATTTATTGGATTACCTAATTAAATTCTTCTGTAAATCGTTTTTTTTTTTCCGACGGTGTACCGTATTCGAACCAATGTGCAAGTTTTTATTTGCCTTTTACACTTAAAATTAACGGTACAGTTATATTAACTTGATTTATAGTAAGCTATTAAATTAATTGGATAAACCATATGTACCTAGTAGCAAAATTTTTTTAGCACGTTGAATTAAATAACGATACAAAAATCCACTCGTTTTGGTATAAGTAGCGGTTACAAGTGTGAATGTCGAGTTGAGGTCCAGGATTTAATATCGTCTTTAGATTCTTTTAACAATATTCGGTCTGTCTGCAGTTTGTAGGTAGTCATAATGTCATGCCTAGCCTTTTCCCAACTATTTGGGGTCGGCTTCCAGTCTAACCGGTTGCAGCTGAATACCAGTATTTTACATGGAGCGACTGCCTATCTGACCTCCACAACCCAGTTACTGGGTAATACGATACCCCTTGGAAGACTGGTTGTCAGATATTCGGGCTTCTGACTACCCGTAACGACTGTCAAAGATCCACGAATGACAGCCAGGACCAACGGCTTAACGTGCTTTCCGAGGCACGGAGGGGTCACGGTATGTAAAGATGGTCACGCATCCACAGATCAACCGCGGCAAGCGTAGCTTAACCTGATCGATCGACCTGTGCGGCTGTTGTTATTTAGCCACGGACCCCTCTGAACATCACAAATAATGTCACTAAATGTCGATCTAGGGCGTCCACTCCCCATAGAATAGACCCATAGGAATACCTATATACCTAAATACCAAAGCATAGTGAGAGACTACCAGTTTAAATCAATAAACACGTTATGTAAGTATCTATTCCAATGGTACATACAAAATCAAATTTTGCGTGGATGTGACGCATATTTTTCGCTAATTTGTTCTTTTTGTGTTCTTTTCTTCGACATGTTTACCCCAAATAAACGAATGTTCTTTTTTTCTTTCTTTCTCTTTTCTTAAATGAAATTAGATCATGTATTCCTTTGAAAACATACTAGGTACTCTCATAAAACATACCTTTGAGACCTTTTCCACCCAAAAACATACATAACATCCACCTTTTGTACTCAAAGGACAAGAAACCTTCCTTTGAGGACAATGTGACCCACATAGACGCGCACGCGTGTAAGAATGTGTGTCTCGGGGGTGTCCCCCATTCCCCCATCTCCCATGTGTGGGGTATTATCTGCCGGGGTCGGGGGGGCTGTGTTCCAGGCTTTTATTAGCCCCCGTACGGGGGTAAATTACTTTTTGTTTGATGGTTTGTAATGAGTATTTGTGTGTTGTGTGGTATGGGGGTTTTAATGATTTTTGTAAGATTGTTTTGGTATATGTAAGTTTTGGAACGAAGGTACTTATCACATAATGTTATACTATTAGGTCTCACATCTCTGCAAGACTGCAATATGCTGAGTTGATTGATTATGGAAAAAGAGGAGAAAACTTCAAACGTCGACTGCCTCGTTGGTTTAGTAGTCACAAGCGCTACTGCTGAGCGGTCCTGTGTTCGACTCCTAAGTCTGGCAAAGTGTTATTGGGATTTTCCTTCAGGAATTTCTAAGCCCGGAGTCTAGATTTGTGTCCGGCTGATGGCAATAGGCTTGCCCTCTATTACATGGAACTTAAGGAGACTACATGACCTAAAGCGCGGTCTTTGTCGGACTGCATAGAAAAGAAAGAAAAGCGCGATGGCACAACGCTGGTAATTTATTGCAAAATATGAAGCAATTAGGTATCTATTTACAAAAAATCTACTGTTTGGACTAAATAATTAAAATACTAGTGCTTTAGTATGTTGCTTGTAGAATAATCTGACAAAAAAACATAATGATTGTTGTATATTAGTATGGTTTTTATTGTAAAAAGAATGTTTTAGAGGTACCTATTTTCATGTTTTTTTTTCTATGGTTTCAAATTAGTTGTATTATGTTTTCAACACAGTGTCTACCTAGCATATATACTGAAGAATATCATATATTTTTCTGATTTAGTTTACTGTAGTCGATCATATACTTTTATTGTTTCTAAAACTTGCGTTTTTTGCGTTTAGGTCCTGTAAGCCCCTTAATAAAAGTGCTATGATCTGGATCATGACGATCTAGCTCTCATTCGCCAAGTGTGCAAAGCGCAATGAAATTTGTGTCAACCAGTGGGGTTATTACGTAACACACTTACAGTAGTAATGTCTTTCATTTTGACAGTACAACAACATTCATTGCGTCATTTAGGTTGTTGAGCAGTCAAATTTTTCGAACTAAAGAATCAATGGAGTAGCAATATCCTTCAAAATTATTTAGATTGTAAGTGTATTATTTTAATCGCAATTAGTGTGCGGGTGTGCCATAATAACTCTCGACTGTTTTTCATTTGTTTATCAAACTCAAAGCATTTATTTCAAATAAACTAATTAATTATTTTTGAATTGTCAAGGTAAATTCGCCTTTGAATTATAAAGGTTGGTAGTAGATTTAATACTGAATTTGGTCCCTATTTTAAGAATATACTTAGTGTTATTTTTTGCTTTTACTTGCCTTGTTTTACAGAGCGACAAAAAAGGAAATGTTTTGTTTCCTCATTAGGTATGCACGACGACGTATCAAGTTATCCTCCATTTCCAGTATAAGCTGACCCCTCAATGTACGAAAAGCCTATACAATGCGAGGTCAGCTAAAATTGGAAAATTATTAATAGTTTGATATGTCGTCGTGTGTACCTACATGTTTTGTTATAAAGTTTACACAATGCCAGTCCCCCATTAGTCACGTCACTGGGGACCTTAGTCATATGGTATTGCTATATATCCATACCTACTTAGGTTAGTAAAACTTCACAAAACCACAAAATTAACAACTTACAATTACCAAAGTTATTTTAAACAAGACTCAATTAATAAACAAAACAAAATTAAAGAAAATACCCAAGTTACCTACAGGTAAAATTCCCCCGTTGGCCCGCCCCCCTTTGTCCCACTAATGAAGATTATCGACTAAGGAAGCAACCGAAACCGGGGCCAAAGCAATTACTTGATTGGGTTCTGGTGTTTTGTTTATCCCCCTTCTCCCCCAGAGAGTGGGTCTGTTTGACCCGACCCTACTCCTTTATAAGTTCGTCAGTTTCAAAGATTATTTGCCCGTAAAGAGATTTCTGAATTTTGATAATGTTTTCTTTACCTTGTCTCTGTTTTGATTACCCATAGACGTTTTAATTATTTTGTTTCCGATAAAAAATGGGATTATTTTGTGGTTTTTACATTAAGGACCGGTTTTTAATTCTTATTTATTACTCTAAAATTACTATATTAGAGTCAAATTATAATGAAATGCAGTCTCCACTAAGAATTAAGATTAAATAAAATTGTCGTAAAATTAGAACATTATTAATTTAAATACAATAAAAATGAAGATGAAATCCGTCTTATAAATTAAATGAATGAAAAATTAAATGCAGTTTAATTTATTTAAAGTTATTGAAATGTTGCAAATTGGTGAATGCAATCTCCCGCAAAATCAAGCTGTAAATTATTTTTATCGGTTTAATTTAAATATTTATTTCAGGACATATTTAATTTTCCATAAAACATTCTGTCACAAAACAGAACACGGTAAGCACCAAACTTTTGAACGAAAAATATCGTTTTATAATTAAATATCGAACTTCTTCCGTGCAAATCCCGAAGGTACCCGAACGCCGAAAATTTAAAACTGGAAGCCGCTTCACCTTAACCGATGTCAAGAGAGGGCGCGCTGGCTAATTGGCGTCACTTAGCGCGTCCGCGGCCTATCTATTTAAAGATCTTTGCCTCGCTTTGAATCTAATCCGCGCGAGTCCATGTCTCATTGTGGCATTTCCGCCTCTGTTGCGCTCAATGGTGGCTGTTTTTTTGTTTAATTAGGACTTGAGATTGGTAGCTGATTTAAAGGTATTGTCCGTTTTTTTGTCCGGTAATTCTGTTGGGACTTTACTTGGATGGCTAGGTTTAGAACTGGTATTGTCTGTGCTTTAGTGAGAGATTTAGTGATTGTAGATTTTATATTGCTGGATTTAGGGTTTACTATAGAAAAACTACAGTTTCATAAGCCTATCGGTCATTAAGTATAGAGTACGTATAATGACACTTTGTACTGTCTACTACACAATTAAAAAACATAAAAATCATTTCTATGAAGGTATGTAGACTTACTGACTGTAGACTTACTCCATATTAATATATACGGTAGCCTTGAGAAACTGTAGCTTTTCTATGGTAAACCTTACAACACATAATAACGGGTCTACACAATTTAGTACTCATATACGAGTGTAACATGTAATATAATTACGTTGTACGGTAGTATCTAATCTTAGAAAGTTAAGTCATGTAGGTAATTTAACTTGTCGTAGTTTCAAACAGGTACCTAACAAGTTAAGTATTCGCCGTATCTATAATTAGCAGACTTATGTGTTAAGTGTCATAAAGATAAGTTAATTTTATTAATTAAAACGGTAACTTATTTATAAATGGGAATGAATTATCTTGGGACAGCAGAATACTTTTCATTGGTGATTTTATCTGGGAATAATATTTCTTGTTCTGTCTTTCTAGGTTCCTTGACGATATCTCATCTGTCTTTATTAAACTTTAATTCACCCCTTCCTTCAAATAATACACAACACGTCAGTTGATATCAACCCTCTCCTTATTTTCCACATAACGGGTTCATTTTCACCCTTCCGTTTTCGTCCCCATAACATAAAGTTAGTTTGATGGGAAACTTACTCCTCACTGAAGGGTTTTCCATGCGGTTTACTTTTATGATGGTATTAGGTAAGGAATTAGATGAATTGTGCCAGGATTTATTATTACCCTTTTGGTCTGAGGGTGACATGCCAGATGTGTCACGATTTAAGTCTAGTTTTGGAGGTCGTTCTGAAACTAAATGATCATCAAAATAAATGTATCACTATAGTCAGATAGGCAGTCACTTCATGTAAAATACTGATATTCAGCTGCATCCGGTTCGACTGGAAGCCGACCCAAAATAGTTGGGAAAAGGCGGGATTGATTATATTGATCGGAATTTTAGTTAGATCTATCTACAGTAAGATGTTAATATAAATCAGTTATGAAGAAAGCTACCTCGGTAACTCAATCTGTACCCTAATTGCGTGATATACTATCAATCGCAATTTGAATCATTTTGAAGTACCTAATACATTTCTGGTCCATTGTTTCATATGTTCGAAAAATTTGTCTGCTCAATAACATAAATAACGCAATGAATGTTGTTGGACTGTCAAAATTAAAGCTATTCCGACTGTTAGTGTGTTACGCAGTGACCCCGCAGTAACTTGTAAAGGATTCCTGGCAGAATCCCTTAAGATTCTTATGATGAGAAAGACATATAAGTAGATATAGGTAGGTAGGTATGCTTACATATATGAAGAACCTTTTACGAAACATAAGGCTTTGATGTTCTACGGCCGCCTTTATTAAATTCCTCTCGTTATTAAATTCCTTGAAAGATTATCTTTACATTTGATACTTAGATAATGTGTGATGTTGCTATATATATTTTAGTAATTAGAAGACTAGTGGTGGGTACCTTCCTAGTTGAAAGACATGACATGTGACATTAAGATATAGGATGAAAAAAACACATGTGATTAATTTGTTTGGAGGTGCCACCTGGCTTGTCAACCATGAGTTAAACAGTGTCATTGTTTAATGGAATTCTGAAGGTTTCATGAAATTCTAAGAGACCAGATAAGACATTTTTTCTTGTCTAACCTAATTTCATCTAGATCTTACAGTATCTGTTGCAAATTCTCTTCATATCCTGATAAGTTGTTTTTGATCAAAAGTGCCTTTAATGTGCCTATTTGAAATAAATGATTTGACTTTAAATCAATTTCAATACAAATGAAGAATAACAAAATTAAATTCTAACTTAACTAAAACTATACAGAAACTAAAAAATAGCGTCGAAAAATTCATCCGCATCGCTGTCGACTGGTAATGTACCCAAGAGACTGGCGGCATTACCACGTTGTATGGCGATGCTTAGCCTCTGGCCAAGATAAAAGCCAGCCCTTGGGTCACGGGAAGTGTCAACCAGCCGTTTTGAAATTTCTTTAAAAAGACCATGAGCACTCGGACCCCACGGCCCGAGAGTTTCAACCAACCGTTTGATAAGTTGTTTAGTTAGACTCCTTTATTTTCAGGCGTGTCATTAAAATCATCACTACCATTCCATGCGTCAAAAACCAAATCCATAGTCTTTGCGCCAATATCACAAACCAATAATGGCCCAACATCTGCATCTGTTTAATCGCAAGCAACTGGTTAACCAGGTACCGCGTGTCCACTTTATTAATTATCTTATCTGTCATCAACGACCAACCAGGGTATCGTTGACCTTTGCTGTTCAATCATTACTTTGGCTAGAGAGACCAACACCACTGGTTCCCATGACCCTGTATTGACCTTACAAAACGGTTAGTTAATTTATTGAAAAATTAATACTGTTTGTGGGTAAATGAAAGTGAGTGTTTATTTTATTGTTTCCAGCAGTGAAAGTTGCTGTAGACACGAAGCTTGAAAATGTATGTGTTGAAGCCTTTCCTTAGGAGTTACTTATGAGCCTGGCCATCTGACGTTACTTAAGTAGTAGTTTTTTAGTAGGTTGTACCTACTATCGAATGAATTGAAACTAATTGGAATTTTCTTTCAGTTTCTTTTTTGGATGATGTTCAAGATATTTCCTCTACAGTAGTTCTAAAATTGAATGACGCTCCGGACAAAAACCACATAAGAAAAAAAGTGTAAGAATTAAATCACTTTAAGAAAACTTTTCGGTCCAAAAATAAGACCACACATTAACTTAAAACATCCTCGATCACGAGTGACAATAATAGATTATCACACAAACTTCAAACCAAAACAATATCAACAAAATAAATCTATAAAAAGCTTACATCAATCCCCAAACGTTTTACGTACATTAGACGTAAAAAGTAGGTAGGTACTAACACGTCGAAATGGCACCATTAGCCGTACTAATCTCTATTTGTGGACCCTCTGCAACATTACCGCTGTTTCGGTCAACGTTTTGCCTAAATCCGGGGTACCGTAGGGGATGTTTCTTGGTTCTTCAAGGTTGTGGATCATTACTAGGCTAGGAGAACATTGTTGTAATATTCACACTGGAGATGATTAAAAATTCAATAATTTCAGACGTCCACCGTTGGACATAGGCCCAAGCAGATAATGTTGCGACCGGTTCTGCGCTTGAAAATAAAGCAATAGGTACTTAGTTTGTGTTGTGCCGTAAATACCTACTTAACTAAAACTTCTCCCACCTAAGTTTAATGTGAGATATCTGATTTGGATCATATTTTTTATTAATATTAGTAGTTTTTTTTTTCATTATTTTTAATTATTAGTAAGATCCTAACATTGATTATATGAACCGGAAACGATCTGATGTAACAAAAGATGAATACAAAAGACTTTGTGATATTCCTGAATAGTAAACCAGTTTTCAGCTACGGAACCGAACCCCTTATGACCGACACCCAGCTGACCAAGTTTTAAACGATGCTTTTACGGAAGAAATAAGTAGCTGCCATTTCCATTTGGGGCGCCTAAGTGGGCGCGATCTTTTTTTTAATTTATTACCAGTTTACTTTCTGTTTTAATGTGTTTTTGGCTTTTAAAAATCGTCTCTTTCCCGATTTGATTTTGTTATTATGTTTACTATTAAAATTGTATTTTCTGACGCTTATATCTCTCTTTGAGTTTTAATGCTTACGTTTTTTTGTAGATTAACTCCAAAAAATTGGATGAGTTTATCGAAAAAGCTTCCAAATATTTCATCATAAACGACTAGCATAATTTGCTTAATCGAGCATTTTGACTAACTGACATAATTTATTGACTATCCTTATCGGCATAGCAAATAAAACAGAGATTTCCTTAGCAGCAATTGAACACCCAAAACTCCAAATAAAATCTAATGTTCTATAAAAAAATATAAGAACTGTTGGGCGGTGCGTCCCGCCACGACAATAGGGCATTGTGTGGTGGGCGTGGCCCATTGTGCCAGCCAGCCAATCAGGGCGTCGTATTCAACAATAGCGCACCGAATTGGAATGCCGCGTCACTTCTATTGTCGGATTGGCGATGTGCGAGTATTGTTCCGCGTTTAAATTTTTTGATTTGGCATTTACCGTGTTCTATTTCTGTGTAGGTATGTTACTTTGTGATTGAGAATCGGTTTGTTTAATTTTAGATATTTCGGGACGTTCAAGGAATAAATGGATAGAAAATTGGTAATCCTGGTTTGTCTTAAATTATTTAAATTAAGTAGGTAGGTACTTGTGCTAAGTGCAAAATTAATTAATCATCTACTTCTAACTACCTAGGTACCTATGGAATAGGTATTCCAAACGACACAATAATACAATTAAGTACAGAGGTAGGATCTACCTAATAGGAAAGTGTCTTCCCTAACTAACTGGGTAGGTTATCCCTAAGTACAGGGCACCACAACTAAACAGCCAACCCACTATATACACCTACAAAGAAACCACTTTATACAAACACAATCTAGAATTCCACTAAACAAATAAAGAAAACAAAAGACAATCGCTTCCACGCCATTCAAGTCAAACCAGACAGAAATTCCTCGCAGAAACAGAAATAAACTAAAAACATTCATTGATAACATCAACAGTATAAAAAGTCTTAATAATAGTCCCTAACTAACATACTCACAGCACTTAACGCCTGTCCTTTAACTAGCTTTAAATAGAACCTCTATTTATAGAACCTACATAGAAACACGCCTAATAAGTAGGTATGTCCACCGCTTTACAAGACAATAACCCGGAGTTAACGCGTTTAAGTTACGTCATCTTAGAATTTTTTGTGCGATGTTAACGTAAACGTGAGTATTGTGCTAAATTAAATAAAGACTCATTGAGGTTCTTTATTTAAATTTACACAAGACGGTAACGAGCATCTAACGCCAAACCACGTTAAAGTTACGCAGCGAAACAATTTTTATCCCAAAACGAACTAAAACGCAAACGATAAAAGCGATCCGCAAAACGGACTTCAATATCGAACACGCTTGACTACGTTAAGGGGCTGTCACCCGAAATTGAGTTCCGATGTTTCGGTATTTTTAGCCACGCCCACTATTTCTCCGATATCCTAGCGCCATTCTTAAAGGGCGGTGATACAGTGAACTACCGAGTCAGGCACGGTGACGCGGTTAATAATAATTACCAATGAACCAATAGATGGCGCTCTTGTATATTCATCTCATGGAAGTAGTAAAGTAAGTAATTTTTATAATGTAATATTGACGAAACAGGTACACGAACAGAAATAATGAAACTCTAAACAAATAGTTCCTTACAGGCTATTTTGTACAACGCATAGCGTAAATTCATCGCTTTTAACAAGGCTTGGTTGGTCTAATGGTTTTTGCATAGATTCTGAATAGCGAGTTATCGAGTTCGAAACCAAGTTGAGTCATAACAGGGAATTTGTATTGGTTTTTTTAGTTATAGGATATTATCATTGTTTTTTTAATTTATTTTGTATATATTTAGAATATTTTCATTGTTTTTTTTTTTTAAATTTATTTTGTATATTTTTAGAATACATATTTATTAATGTTCTTTACAATAAAAAGACACGTTTGGCGAACAGTTCAGAAACGGATCTGGGACACCTGCGCAAAAGACATTTCCGCGAATGGACTTTTGCGCGAATAGACTTTTGCGCAAATGGACTTTTGCGCGAATGATCGTTTGCGCGAAATACTCTTGCGCGAAAGACACTTGCGCGAAGGACACTTGCGCGAATCCACTTGCGCGAAAGACACTTGCACGAATCCGCTTGCGCAACGAGACAGTTATGCGACAAAGTTGAGGAAATGAGATTTTTCCATAACATCACGCGTGTATTCTTTCAAAGGGTTGGCCAGGAGTGTATAGTACACCCACAATTCACTAATGCTTCATCATAGATATCGTTTATGGTTTTCGAAAGTTTTAAAGCCGATAGAAAGGTCGAAATGAAAATCCAAGATGGCGGCTGAAAAGATTTTCAAATTTGTCATCATGGGTGTCGTTTTCATGGTTTTCTAGGGTGCTGAAGCCGATAGTGAGGTCAAAATGAAAATCCAATATGGCGGACGTGAAAAGTTTTCATCATGGGGGCCGTTTTCACGGTTTTCGAGGGTGCTGAAGCCGATAATGAGGTCAAAATGAAAATCCAACATGGCGGACGCGAAAATGTTCATATTTTTCGTGATGGGTATCTTTTGTTGTGGCAAAGCTGCTGGCTAAATGAAATAAAAACAGCAATAGCATAACCTGGGAGTACCTCCAAGCGGTGAAGGTGGTAACAGTATGAGGCCCGCTTGCACCACAAATCACTAAATACATTTGACGCTAAACGAATTTAAAACATCCTGCAATTTTATTCAGTTTCTTGAAGTTGACAGAGACTGAATAATGTTATTTATGGTGCAAGCGAAGCGGACCTATGTCTGGCTAAAACTCCCATCAAATTCACGCCTGCGGGCTTATGGTGTTGCTGTCTGTTGTCTGTGTTGTTGTCTTTATTGATATATTTGTGTTTGGCAAGGTAGCCTACCCGGTAACGCAGGGGAACAGCCACATATCAATATGAGTTCCAACGAAGATACTTTTTGTTCTAATCTACCCTCCTATTTTAATTAACTTCCATCAACGTGCCCCCTTATTACTACCATCATCCTTCTCGTCAACTACTCCTGTCATCTGCATCACCATCAGCTTCTCGTCAATTTCTACTGTCATCTCCACCACCATCAGTTTCTCATCAACCGTTCGGCGCGGAGATTGGATAACCTACTTAGTGTCGCTTGGTGTCCAACTTTTAACCTTTTTAGGGTTCCGTACCCAAAGGGTAAAAACGGAACCCTATTACTAAGACTCTGCTGTCCGTCCGTCCGTCCGTCTGTCTGTCACCAGGCTGTATCTCAAGAACCGCGGTAGCTAGACAGTTGAAATTTTCACAGGTGATGTATTTCTGTTGCCGCTATAACAACAAATACTAAAAACAAAATAAAATAAATATTTAAGGGGGGCTCCCATACAAAAAAAACGCAAAAAAACGTGTTTTTTTCGGCGTTTTTGCCGTCTGTGTGTCGCCAGGCTGTATCTCAAGAACCGCGGTAGCTAGACAGTTGAAATTTTCACAGATTATCTATTTCTGTTGCCGCTATAACAACAAATACTAAAAACAAAATAAAATTAATATTTAAGGGGGGCTCCCATGCAAAAAAACGTGTTTTTTTCGGCGTTTTTGCCGTCTGTCTGTCGCCAGGCTGTATCTCAAGAACCGCGGTAGCTAGACAGTTGAAATTTTCACAGATGATGTATTTCTGTTGCCGCTATAACAACAAATACTAAATACAAAATAAAATTAATATTTAAGGGGGGCTCCCATGCAAAAAAACGTGTTTTTCTCGGCGTTTTTGCCGTCTGTCTGTCGCCAGGCTGTATCTCCAGAACCGCGGTAGCTAGACAGTTGAAATTTTCACAGATGATGTATTTCTGTTGCCGCTATAACAACAAATACTAAAAACAAAATAAAATAAATATTTAAGGGGGGCTCCCATACAACAAACGTGTTTTTTTCGGCGTTTCTGCCTTGTGGTACGGAACCCGTCGTGTGCGAGTTCGACTCGCACTTGGCCAGTTTTTTCTATATTTTTAAGAAAAATATAACATTGGGTAAAAATTATTGGAATCGATTCAGTTACTTATTCTGAACAAACTATATTCAGGTTTCGCATACTTATACTAAAAACAAAGTTGTATAAATATCTATACTAATATTATAAAGCTGCAGAGTTTGTTTGTTTGTTTGTTTGTTTGAACGCGCTAATCTCTGGAACTACTGGTCCGATTTGAATGATTATTTTAGTGTTGGGTAGTCCATTTATCGAGGAAGGCTATAGGCTATATTTTTTTCTTCAAAATTAGGGATCCGTAATAAAATTGCTATTTTGTAACACAAGGTGTAAAATCGAAAACCTATTTTTGCGTGCGCTGCCAAAACTATTGACAATAGAACAAAATAATGTACTACGGGTTTGTAGAGCCCATTAAGACCTACAAAAAAGTCCGCGAGAACATATATCTAGCTATCATGGTTTAATCACAATAACCGATTTTGTGTTCAAAATAATTATTAAATCGTCTGAAGAAAAAAAAACTACGTTAAATATGTATCGTAATATTAATCTTTATCGAAATTAAGCATTATGTTATCAAGAGTATTTATGAAGAAGTAAAATACTTTTTGTTTCATCTCAATCGGATATTTCGTTTAAAAGTTATCACGTGTGTAAGATGTTAAGAGTTGGTACCTATTAAGGAGTTATGGGCCATAGAGTTTTTTATCTATATCTATACTAATAATAAAGCTGAAGAGTTTGTTTGTTTGAACGCGATAATCTCTTTAACTACCGGTCAGATTTGAATTCTTTTTGCATTTGATAGCCCAATTCTTGAGGAAGGCTATAGGCTATTTAACATCACGCTATGACCCTTAGGAGCCGAGCAAAAAGTCGAAGTGTTGCGACGCGACGGGGTGGGGGTACAAGAAATTTCACGCGGACGAAGTCGCGGGCAGAAGCTAGTAGTTTTGATAAAAATAATTATGAAAACACATATTGGAGATGCATTGACGATATAGGCGGCATGATAAAGGTGACAAGTGTCGGGGTCGATGCCACTTGTCTGGTGATTCAGTAACATTAAAATGCCAGCACAATCATGTTCCCAGTCGGGCAACGATTGAAAAAAGGGATATTATAATGCAACATGAAAAATCAGGCAATCCGAACGCAATCTGCACCTCAGCAGCTAATTGCAGATCATACCATTAGCACTGCATCAATTGAGTCAGCCGGAAAATTGCCTATAGTAACGTACTTGAAAAAGTGCATACAGGAATCGCAATGCAAATATTTCAGCCCCAGCGAACCCCTTTTCGCTTCTAACCCTCGAAATTCCTGATACTAACAGCAAAACCAGTCGTTTTTTTTTCTTTTTTAAAGTAGCACAGTTGGTGATACTTTATTTACATTACAATCTAGCCTATTAGCTAATAAGTAATATAAATACCTATAACTTAAACTGATAAGTAACTATAAAATCCCACTAAAAACATTTTCATGTAAAATGTTGCCAATCGACCCCGCGACACGCAGCGCAGCAGTCAATCGCTTAACCAATGCGCCAACCGTGCCGACAATGGAAGTTTTTAGACGGATTACGTCAGCAGCAAAGCCTAACGGAGCTAAAAATTTATCAAATTTTGTCAAGTGGCTCAAAACACAAATAGCCGTCCAAGATATGGGCAAGCTTCAATAAGATTAAAAGACTTGGTTGAGTCTATCAGGGAAAGACACCTATGATGAAAAATTTGAAATTTTTCACGTCCGCCATCTTGGATTTTTATTTTGACCCCACTATCGACTTCAGCGCCCTCGAAAACCACGAAAACGACACCGATCACGCTAACTTTGAACATTTTCGCGTCCGCCATCTTGAATTTTCATTTTGACATCACTATCGGCTTCAGCACCCTCGAAAACCATGAAAACGACACCCATGATGAAAAATTTGAAACTTTTCACGTCCGCCATCTTTGATTTTCATTTTGACCTCACTATCGGCTTCAGCACCCTCGAAAACCATGAAAACGACACCCATGATGACAAATTTGAAAAATCTTTTCAGCCGCCATCTTGGATTTTAATTTCGACTTTTCTATCGGCTTTACAACTTTCGAAAATCATAAACGATATCCATGATGAAGCATTGGTGAATTGTGGGTGTACTATACACTCCTGCCCAACCCTTTGAAAGAATACATGCGTGATGTTATGGAGAAATCTCATTTTCCTCAACTTTGTCGCGCAACTGTCTCGTCGCGCAAGCGGATTCGCGCGTCTGCTTCGCTTCTGAACTGTTCGCCAAACGTCTCTTTTTACTGTAAAGAACTTTAATAATTATTCTAAAAATATACAAAATAAATTAAAAAAAAAACAATAAAAATATCCTAAGACTAAAAAAAACAATGATAATATCATATAACTTAAAAACCAATACGAATTCCCTGATAAGACTCAACTTGGTTTCGAACCCGATAACTCGCTATTCAGAATCTGTGCAAAAACCACTCGACCAAGCGAGCCTTGTTATAAGCGATGAATTTACGCAATACGTTGTACAAAATAGCCTAGTAACTATTTGTTTAGAGTTTCATTTTTTCTGTTCGTGTACCTGATCGGCTTTACAACTTTCGAAAATCATAAACGATATCCATGATGAAGCATTGGTGAATTGTGGGTGTACTATACACTCCTGCCCAACCCTTTGAAAGAATACATGCGTGATGTTATGGAGAAATCTCATTTTCCTCAACATTGTCGCGCAACTGTCTCGTCGGTCGCGCAAGCGGATTCGCGCGTCTGCTTCGCTTCTGAACTGTTCGCCAAACGTCTCTTTTTACTGTAAAGAACTTTAATAATTATTCTAAAAATATACAAAATAAATAAAAAAAAAACAATAAAAATATCCTAAGACTAAAAAAAAAACAATGATAATATCATAAAACTAAAAAACCAATACGAATTCCCTGATAAGACTCAACTTGGTTTCGAACCCGATAACTCGCTATTCAGAATCTATGCAAAAACCACTCGACCAAGCGAGCCTTGTTATAAGCGATGAATTTACGCAATGCGTTGTACAAAATAGCCTAGTAACTATTTGTTTAGAGTTTCATTTTTTCTGTTCGTGTACCTGTTTTGTCAATATAAAAATTACTTATATTACTACTTCCATGGGACGTATTGGTTTGTTAGTATAGAAGTGATTTTTTGCTGGCCTCCGACATTTTTGTTTGATGATAATATGAAATGAACGGGTTGCGAGGCAAAGCGACATACGTCCGTCTAGCAGCGCGCCTAAGCGATCACTGTCGGATTGCGTACATAAGAAAGAGAAGCGCGATTTCGCGACGCTCGTACATTTTTACAAACCACAAAATAATTAATTACTTAAAAATAAGTTGAGTTGTCAAAAATATTAGACAACCAAGTTTTGTATTTTGATATGATACGTTATTGTTATAAATTTTACCAACGTACGTTGGTAAATAATTCAGATTTTTTTGTTGGAAGATCAGTTTAGGAGGTTAGTTTACCATTTTTTTGTATCGAGAAAACTTTTCGAAAACGTGTTTTGAAAACAACGAAGTTTAAGGAAATATGTTCAAGATTAACATATATTTTTTCCGCTGTCTCAAACTGTATAGATTTGGCTAAAAAATTGTTGGAGACAAGCCTATTTGGGTCTATTCAGCGCCTTAACGTTACGTGATCGAACGATTTTCCTCACAGGCCGAACTTAAACGCGCTAGTCGGAGTTTATTGCCGTCTGTAGTAACGAGAGCACTCATTAAGAAGTGCAATAGGCATAGTATCTGTGACCGGATGTTCGGAACAGGTGTCGCTGACTGCCCCACCCTGTACCACGCGAGCGAACGATAGACGATCGATGGAATCTTTCGTTTGGAATGGCTTTTAATGCCGTGGTACGGGGGTGGTGATATTTTGCTAGAAATGTTAAATATTCTGTGGAGTTTTTGTAAACCGTGGGTACTTTGTAAATCTGAGATTTGGTTTAGGATCAAGGACATCTGTTAGTATTATATTATCAGGCGAAATAGGTCTTTGACTTTTCCATGTGATTTCAAGGCAATAGATTACTAAAGATTACCCTACATTCGTCTGTGTGGTGCCGGACTTAAAGAATAGCACCACCCGTACTTACCGTACCTAGTACTTCCCGTGGGTGTCGTAAAGGCGACTAAGGGTCGTACCGGAGAATGGGCAGCAGCGTTCTCTGTGCATTCCACCACCATACCATACTGCGATCGCCAACCCGCCTACCAAGCGTGGCGATTATGGCAACCCCCCCCCCCCCCCCCCCCAAGAATGACAGGCACAAAAACCACTCGGCCGCTAGTACCCGGCGGCCTGCCTACCCTTGGCTACGGTAGCGGCCAAGGCCACGGTGAGGCAAAGGGGTGCTAAGAATCCCCGGAAGAAGCACAGAACTGGTCGAAGTGGAGGTGCTTAGGGGAGGCCTATGTCCAGCAGTGGACTTCTTTCGGCTGAAATGATGATGATGATGATGGCCCTACATTTTGTAAGTACGTAATAGTTATTGGTTTCATGGTAGCTGCCATCTTTGTAATACTCCTTTCCCAGCTGATACCATCTCCTAGTCACGTTCTACATTGGCTACAGGTCAAAATATTTCCAGGACACCACTTAAACAGAAAAGCTTTTACTTTACTTACCCATCCTTTCTTTTATCCACAAAATATATTAGTTCTTTCCTGCAGTTATGTAAGCAACCTTTATCTTATCTCTAATCTTTTTTGCTCTACTAAGTAAAACGTTAAGAAACATTACGTCATGAATTTTTATTCCAAACGCAACTTCAACAGAATTCCCTAGTTTCTAGAACAGCTAGAATACCGCATACAAAGAAGAATACATTCCTCCTGTATTCTGCAGCTTTGCTTCGTTTCAAATAAACGACTCCACACACACAGGCAACGGTTAAAAACCTTATTAACCAGTTACATTTGACCTCCCTCTGCCCCTGATACTGCACAGAAAATGGAGGACAGCGGGGAAAAGTAATGCATTTTCATGGCTCTTCCTTAAATGGACATTGTGTTCTGAAACACCAAGTTTACACCGCCGTTCCATTCAACCATATTCAATCGTCCTAAGGTTGATTGTCATTTGTTTTGTTGTTGAGGTTAGTTTGTGCTACGTTTCGTGGTACATGTGCCTCCTCCTCACACTCCTGGGCAGGGTGCCCACCCCCCAAGCAACGTCTTGGAAATGTTTAGTCTTGCCTCCATACATGTTTTGTTTGCCTTTTATTCTCCGTCTCTTTTATGTGGGAACAGATAGATAGCTACATTTTGTGTGGCTGTGTCAACTTTCTGAAGGTTTTGTTCGAGAAATGTTCGGGGAACCTTTTCAAAAGTTTCTGTTTGATGGTAAGGTTGGGAGAATTATTACTGAGATTGGGAGGTAAAGAAAAGAACATGAGTATTGAGTCTTTGATGATGAAAATACAGTGTTTTTGAAGCCACGCCTTTGTATTATGGTAATACTTAGTGAAAAGTACAGAAAAACCAAGTAGGTATGATATCCTACCATATTTTCATTAACGGCGAAATAGGATCCTGTCTATATTACCCTCTGTTGGATAAAATGAATTAGTATCTTTGGTGAAAAGGTCGCGTTCTTAACCATTTTCCAATAATTTTGTATTGACAAATTACATTAATACCTACTTCAGAACCCATAGTGCCATCTGTCAGCGCATGCATGAACTACAGATGTGGACCAAACACGTTACACATCAATGTTTGTAATGAATTAATCATGATTTTACCACTTACGATTATTGTCAACTCATTTTTTGTGAAATCTTATAACTGAAAAACTTTTTCAATGAAGTACCTACCTATTCATGACCATTGACGCTCTCAACTCTTACTGCAGAAAAATCTTTGAATTCTTTTTTTAATTTTCGCCAAAACAGATCGTAAAATACTAATTAAAGCGCAGGCCTTACTCTGGAAAATTGCTGCTAACATAACATAAAAATAGAAACAAAAGTGAGTAAATAAGGGCAAAAAGAGCACAAAAATTCCATCGCATGGTTGGGCAGAGGACAGAGGACATGGGGAAGGCAAGAGGGACCAAAAAGTAAAAAGTGGGAGGAAGAAGTGAAAAAGAGCAGCCGCGCCTTTGTGTGGCACCCTCCCAGGGTACGGTCAGCAAGAAAAGCGGAATTATTATTATTGCATGGTTTTACGTTATTTATAACGAGCCTTAATGTGGTGAAATGTAGTTTGAGAAATAATTTACTAAAAATGATACCGGCCAAATATTGTCCCACCAGAGCATAACGCCTTTCTCATACAGAAAAGAAACTCTTGCTATATACTTGGAAACCTTTGAAATTGGTATGTAAATCTTATTACAGTTACGCAATATGATTATGATCGTAAGGTAGGACGCCCTCACGCTAGGTGGAGCGACGATCTCCGCAGGGTGGCCGGTAGCAGGAGGATGAGAGTTGTCGAGAATCGAGTTGAATTACGTGCCATTGGGGAGGCCGATGTCCAGCAGACTGCTGTAGACTGATAGAGCGTGACGTAATGCGCAAGCACTCCAGTTCCCCGGCTAAAGGTAGCAGCAGGACACCGTGTGGTTTTAGTCAGTACCTAATAGTCTGACAGATCCCTTCAGCCACCCCAGGGTGGTGGACGACCATGAGGATTTCCACACGATAAAAAAAAGGCTGATGATGATGAATATGCGTATTTGGACAGATTCATTTCCTGAAATGAGGTGCAGTTTAAATAAAATAAATAGGTCGTAATATTGACATAAGTAAAAAATACGATCTTTTCTCAACAAAAGTTGAAGATCGATAAAAAAATGACGGTCTTCTATTTCCCTGTAGAAATCGGTTGGATTGACCGATTCTACATTGGTGACCCCGACGTGATATCTTTCAGGGGGTACGCCTCAGGCCATCGCGTAAATCGGAACGCCACGCTACCCCGCTTGCGAGCATCTCCTCGAACTCCTTCTTGGCAACCTGTTGTCGAGCTGGGTCAAGGCGTCTGGGTTTGCATGCCACATCCCTATTAAAATCCCAATTAAGTTAACAAGATTTTATTATCATTTCAATTAGCAATTAAGTAAAATGTTTCACCGTTATTCCCATTTTCCCGTTGGAAACTAAGAAAAACAAAGTCACAACAAAAATAAATTGATTAACCCATGTTTATTAAATTGAACACGTCGGAACGTGTTTTTTCCCACTTGTGTCAATATTACAACTATTTGGAATTTATGTAAAATAAATTGTTTTAATTGAGAAAAGTGATTAATAATTGTGCTGAACGCCTCAATCGTTTGGGGCGTTAATTATTTTATGGTAAAACAAAATTGCTTAATGCAAGAAATGGTCGGTTTTTATTATGAATATAAAGAGTTATTTACATTCGTTTTCACGCTGGGGAGGTGGTGATAATTTGAAGTGAATGTTTTATTTATGCGTACTTTTTATAGTGTTTACGTACCGTGTTTACTTATTACGGCGTAACTGAGAAGGCCTTTTTTGTGCCAATACAATTTGTAGGCTAAAGTAATACAGAAGTCATGGGGAAAACTTATACAGCCTGGCAGGGACATCTTGTTCCCATTTATTTAGTACATGATTCCGAACTGCTCGGAGTCTCTTTGAAGGATAAAACCAGGAATGAAATTACCTGGATAAGAACCGGAGCTACCGACATAGCTTACAGAGTAAGCAAACTGAAGTGGCAGTGGGCTGGCCATGTTTGTCGAAGGACCGATGGCCAGTGGAGCAGACGAGTCCTGGAGTGGAGACCGCGTATCGGCAAGCGTACTGTGGGACGCCCCCCAGCTAGATGGACGGACGACCTAAAGAAGGTGACTGGGATAGACTGGATGCGGAAGGCGGAGGACAGGGTGTTGTGGCGCAGCCTGGGAGAGGCCTATGTCCAGCAGTGGACTGCAATAGGCTGAGTTTATTAATTGATGTATTGCACTTTTCTATGAAACAGCTGGTTTTATTTGTTATTTGACAAAAAAAATCTACGCTGCCAATCGTTTGCGCAATGATGTCTCTGCCATGTAGTGAAAGGAATAAAAACACACGTCGGCCATTTTAACTCGTGATAACTTTATCCTACAAATTAATTACAAACAACAAAATTACTGCAGATGGCAAAAATGCTCTACACCTACGTCCTCAAGAAAAGATGATCTTAGAAAAAAAACATAACACCACGACTGTATTCCCCGAAAGGTTTGGCAGAGTTGTAGTACAACTACTTGGGATGCATGAAGTCTTCTCGTGTAGCGCAGTTTGTTTCGCCAGTTGCTCAACTGAACCTGTGACTGAACCGAGCGCTCGGTGCATTCTGGACAGGCACACCCAACACCTTATTTGACTCGCCAATTCTTCCCTTGCGGTGGTAGGGCTAACGCCCGCCTGCTTTGCGACCGCACCGGAATCCGGCGTCAAGCAGCCTGCTGTGTTTCGTCGATGCTTGGGAGTTCTAGTGCCTTAGGCATCTTCTGGGTTCGCTCGTTCCATCATAGACCTCATACATCGCTTTCCATCACGCGTGAGCGAGGTCAAGAGCGGGCCCATTAAGTAATAAAAAAAACTACATTTCGCAAGTCTTAAAAAAAAATCATGAAAAATAAAAGTTAACATAATATATTTTTTCTGCTATCGCTACATCACAGATACAACTTTGTAAAACCCGACTGTGGGGGAGGCGAAATTAAGAGACACTTTGTGTCGATTCATAAAGGAATGTTTACATGCATACCTACTACGTAGCGACATAATTAACTTTCTTATTATACTTATGTATGTATGTATAGCTAGCTCAGTTTCAAGTACCTAGCTTGCTTTCTTCGAAATTGTGACGAGATTTTTGAAAATTTTAGTTCCTAACACTAAATTTTCTAGTGCAAGATTAACATGAAAAACTGGTACATTATCTCTTTTTCCTGAAACTAAGAAGCGAAGAACTCTTTTTATTTGCTGTGTTAATGCAAGAAATTACAGCGGCTAAATGATATTTCACAAACCTGATTGCATATCATTTCATGATTTCACATTTATCAACTTATGAGCAGTCCAATCCAATAGCTAGTTTCATGTTAATGTACCTAACTAACATTATGCTGTTTTATTTCTGACAATATTCTTCTCAAACAGTGTCAATTCGGGACCCTATAGGCTCTGCACCACACTCTATCATAATTGACGGTAGTAAATCAGCAGTTGCAAAAAAACCTTGAAAAACAATGGCCGACTTCGCAGCACAAAGAAGCTCATTAGCTCATTACACCTGCAAATCTGCCCTGCAAATTACCACCTTCAGGCCGTTCGTCAGCGCCAAGAGAAATCAAAGAGGTCGCCAAAGCAAATAAAGGAGCCATGATAAATGGGAAGGCGGTCGAAGTGACGCGATTCGACTGTACATCATAATATCATTGGCAGCCGCGTTTAATGTGCGCCTAATCTATTGTTATTTATAGGAAGGTGTGTTTAGCTGTATAGTATATGGGGAATTTTGAGAAGCGATGTCAAAGAAAGAAAGTAAGGAACGAAGCAGTGTCGTGTTTTTGTGCTGTACACAACTCTTACAGTCTCGAAAATCATTCACATGATCGTCTTTGTAACTTCTATACTTTTTACTTATAAATTATATTAACCTCCATTTTCATAGAATTTTGCCTTTTCGTCGCTATTTAGGTGCTCATTGAAGGAATCCTGTATTCCCACGCATATTGTTTTAGCCCTCTTTCTCTTGTTGTTCATTTACAAAGCGTTCAATTATCAGTTAAGAATCTGGCTAGGTACGGAAGCATTTTCAGCTTTGTCGTTGCATTGCTGCATCTCAGTGTGAATTCGATAGGAAGCACATTTTTTTTTTTTTATTTAGAAAGCTTCCCCTTTTTCTCATTTTCATGTAGGTATATCCTCTGTCTGTGGAACTTAACACTTTTTTCATCGTACTTTTAATTAGTTAATCTGATATACACCTTACATATACTACAAGTCACATTTGAAGACAAAACGTGGTCACTTATGAATGAAACAAAAGTGTTCCGGTCCATCGCAAATGTCACGCGAAGCTTCAGGAATATATTATTATGAACAATAATAATAACGGGAGCGCTAATGTTTATTGTTAGTTTCGTCATTATTTGTTTCTATTGTATAATAAACATTGGCTGGTATTATAATTGGGTTAGAAATAGGTTGTGTGATTTAAGTAATTAAATTGGCATTGCTATGTGCAATAGGTACCTACAATATATTCATTCAAACTAGTACAAATATGTAGGGGTAAGTTATGACTGACTTTTTAAAATATTTGTCAGCCACCGGTGTCTGTTCCTAAGACGCTGTCTAATAATAATAGTATGACAGGATTATAATTGTAATAGGATCTTGAGGTAGTGCATACGTTTTTTTTTTTTTTGCCTTGATTTTGGAGTCTACAGGCTTCTTATAGCTGGAGATGTGTTTATAGATTAGATATAGAATAGAATACACTTTATTATGTATCTACACTATAATATAAATTACAGACTTATACCTATATAGAAATTATGTAATTATTTTTATCTGGTTTTAATTACTGAAATTAAGGTATCTGATCAAGTAATTACATGGGAATTTAATCACTTGATCAGTGCGCTGTAAACTACCTACTGTTAATATTACGGTCCATAATGTAAACCAACCGAAACACAAGAATAACTAGTTTAACGATTTCAGTTTAACGACATAAAATAAACGACACGACCCATAATTTTATTATTATAATAATAGTCACAGCACATAGCATTGTTTATTACAAAACAATAATTATTAAATTAATAATGGCATTTAAAATAAAATTCGAAGTTTACGATTAAACATAAATGTGTAATTATGAAAAAAATATGTTGCTTTAATAAATCTTTAGTACAATAATAATAATAAATATACGGTGGCCAAAATACATGTGGCATTAACATTTGACACCGCAGTTTAAGTGCGTCTTCGTCGCCTAATTGGTCATAAATTATTATAATTTGCTGTGCTGCCCACCCCGGGGAGTTTGCGTCGTGAATATGATTATTAGATGGGCTAGCGAAAAAAAAAATGTGTATGATTTATAGACCGTAAGCAAAAAATCTCCACGACCAAGATGGTCGTGGAGATTTTTTATTTCGAATTTTGAGATTTCCTGGTTCTGGTTTATGCTAAATAAAAATGAGCTCAAATAGAAGTTAGCTACATACTTAGTAAGTATAATTTTCTTCTTTTTTCGTCCTGTGGTAAGAATCAGGCAAATGTCATACCCAGATTCAGGTTAAGACTAATTATAAACTGACGATGTATGAGTATACTCCACTCAGCCAGCATCATAACTCGCATTGTTTTGTAATGCGTCCGCGAGCTCTCACAATAAATAGAAACTCCATTACGCCCAAGAGAGACAATACAAATACCAACCACGTGAATGCAATAATTAATACCTGCCCTAGAATTCTGAAGCACTCCGATATAACCTCGATGTTATTTCAATAAATACGACTGATGCCAACAATGAGAGGTGCTTTGACAGCGGCATCCGTTTCATGTGTGACTTACGGTCGTCGAGTCAATTGTCTGTGCTAAATCTGTGTTCAAATAAAACTACAGTTTGGTCTTACATTGTAGGGTAAGCGAGGCGAGTAATATTGTTATGGTGGAGCATGAGTCAGAATTATCAGATGAACATTGTGTGGGATTTTTTGGGTTTGTTGCAGAGTACCAGAAAGTTGGAAGAGTTTCTTTTTCATGACTGTGCGTCATCTCCAAATACTGCCGTTCCCAGCGTGCCAATATTGTTATATCGACAGGCGAGAAAACTCAGCTGCTATTAATACTGGCAAATACGATTGGCCAGTCACGTACGTGTTGTCATCTGATCACGTGCTGTGATATCATCACGAGATTTTTCCATTTTCAGAGACTGATTTGGTTATCTAACTATAAGAAAACTGCTGAAGTAATTTGTAGGTTGAATTGTAGGGACAAAAAGTACAGATAAAATGGACATCTGTATTTTTTAGCACCCATAGAAGTTCAGAAAGAGAAAAATGGGTTTTTGGGCAGGTCCAAGCTTATTTTCAAATCTTTCCTTCGTATCGCAACCAATCGCACATCTCCATCTGCATGGCCAATCTAACTTATCCGAAGAGAGCTTAGTTCAAGGTAGGACACTTGTTTTATTCATTAACTCTTACATTGTTGTTTTTGGTTGACACCAGATGACAGACCAGTAGGGGGTTTATGTGTTTCGGTGAAATGGTTGGTAAACATTCAGTTGAGTAAGTCATAAGTGGAGACTTTTTGGTTGTGGTGGAACAAGCTGAAGACTAAAATGGAATTATTTCTGTTAGGGATATTGACGAGGGTAGTTAATATGTGTCTGATGGGAGTGATGACGATGAAGAATCTAATAATTATAAGGTTCTTTATGTAACAGTCTAAGAAGAATTACATATGAGTAAAATTCTAATAGAAAACTTGTTAGAAATGTGAACGTTTTGTGTTTAGATAGAAGTAACATTGATTTAACAGATGTGAAGAAGATCCGGATAAAAGAAAATGTTTAACTATCAAAAGATTCCAATGTTCATAATACAGGAGTTTCCAGAAAAAAATTATTGTGTGTAACTTGTTACAATTCTATTGCTACGTTTCTATCCTGCTGTTCAAATGAAAACTATAGTTAGGTTGCTTTAAGATATTGTTTCGCTTTGATCCTCAGCACGACTCCTGCAAGAATTGACACTCCCGTACGAATGAAGTACCTATTAAAAAAACAAAAGACGCGAACACCTAAAATAGTCATAACAAGTATTGTAAGGCGTACGACACTGCATTGACATCCGCATTTATTACTGACCATCATTCTCAGAACCAGACGAACGACAACAATGCTAGCCTGTTTGACGACTTGTCGCAGCGCTTTTATTGGGCTCTCTACTGTTTGAACTCTCCTCCTGTTACTGTCTTACTACCATGTCTTATGTCTCACTGATGTCTTCATTTGCAGTCTTTTTAGGTTTCTTAGTAAGACTATAAACTTGCTTCAGTCTCATAGGACAACAATGAAGTATTGTGTCTCTTTGTAAATTGTCACTGGGAGAGACAATAAAATGCATCTGGACAATGATTTTCTCTTAAAGATTGTATGGTTTTACAATTAAAATTTTATTGCCATGAAATCCTCTTTTCTGCGGTAGGTGATAGCGTTCTCCAGTCCTGATAACAAAATACTGCGATTACTAAACACACTATCTGATTTGGTAAATATGGCAAAGCTCCTTATTATTTCAGTCCGATTGGATAGTATACAGCCTGTCTAGCAGTAGACATAACTAGGTAATAAAACTGATCATAATATAGATACAAATACTCGTATCTTATGAGAACTGTCTACTCACTGTCATTGCTATTGCATGATTCTGGTTCAAGAGCAGTTTCACTTTCATTTTATTCTTTTATACTTTGCTTGTATTACGTTACATGTAACTTGGCGAAGAATTGTCTTCTGAGATTCAAGACGGCATGCGGCAGCCAAGTCCCGAAAGGTATAAAAGTATAATGATCAAGTTCCTATATCATAACTATCGTCAGATTATTATATTTCTATGAGGAGACCACCAGCACTTTATCAGCTGTTAAGGATTAGTATAAATATTTCACTTACAATACATTCATCGTTGTCACAGTCCATATATAGTTTAGTTAGTGGAGCGTGCGCCCGCGACTCCTGCGCATCGTTTCCGCTTATTATTGCACCGCGCACCGCTGCGCACTGCTTTGTTTGAATATCATACTCATGCTCTTGTGTATTGGCTAGTTAACTATATTCATTTATTGCGTTAGATCAGTTTTCCTTTTGTAAGAACTGTACTTCTGGTATTTCTATATACTCTTTTAAGTAACAAGACCATTCTAGACAAAAAATATTACCCTCTTTTTTTATTTTAGTCGCAAGAGTGATTTATTTATTTATATTTATAAATAACAAGTAACACTGGACTCAAATATGTTAGTAACAATATTTCTTAAGAAGTACGTTAGTAAACTTAACCTACACACTACATTGCAATATACATAGTTCATGCGAATCCCTGCTACAAGCTCAACACCGATATGGAAAGTTTGCAGCAGCGATTCACATACAAGCAGTCCAGTCAGCTCGCGATACACCACAATAATTGGACCACCAGGGAGGTGCATCTTTTTTGCATCGTAGCGTAGAAGCAATCGTCACGAGCTTCAGCAAACATCCCTGAAGCGCTATAGAAGGAGAACAGCCCTATCAACACCCGGAACGCATTATTTTATGGATTGCGAAGGGCGTTGTACGATTTTTCTGTGTAATCTACCCACAGGCTCGCGTTTATGAGATGTGTGATGTGTCATGCCATATTGAATCATGTGCGATGCCACTATCTGTAAACTTTACCCTACTTGCCCTGCTCATGAACTTCTCTACAAACAATAAGTTTGATTTTGGGGAATACATTGCAGATTTAGAAGTTATCCAGTAGCAGAGACTTTTTAAATCAATAACTGTTACCAATTTATAATAACCACTCAAGTGACGTCAGTATTAAATAAAACAATCTCCTGCAAAACATAAAACAAGACCCACCAACATAACATTACCATCGATACAGCTTATTTTCCTGTGCACCTAAAATTCACCAACCCTACACACCCAATAAGATTCTCATACGTTGTCATACCAATATGACCGATCAATGCTACAGTATTATCGCCGCTTGCGCATAACATTTATGAATTATTGTGCTCTATTTCTGGGCCGGTGCGCGCTTAAGAATGGTCGGTGCGTTCGTTCAGATCGTCTCTTGTTTTGTGAAGACCAAGTGTATTGACACTGCAGATTCTGTATTGTGATTTGATTTGTTTCTTTTACTACTTCAGGTTTATTGATTTTGATTTCTTTGAGAATGTTGTGGTTGTTTCTTAAATTATTGGTACTTATTCTATTCTAGCTAATCTTGATCAATTATTTTGTATAAGTGTTTTATCTGAAATGTGTTTTTAGGTATGTGTAGCTGCTTTTTTAGGTAAAGTATATGTTATATAGC
The DNA here is from genome assembly GCA_963082905.1 of Oligia fasciuncula. Taxonomy (NCBI): domain Eukaryota; kingdom Metazoa; phylum Arthropoda; class Insecta; order Lepidoptera; family Noctuidae; genus Oligia; species Oligia fasciuncula. Next base: position 10,414,249 of record OY720403.1, read on the forward strand.
TACGATACCAATACAAACGAAATCACCAGCCAGGGCAATAAAAAAATATAAAAAACGAATAAAATAACGATAAAACAATACAAACAAACTCGGCGGTACTTATTCAAACCGGCTGAATGGACATTTCATTTTAATATCAATCAGCGGGCAGTCCCAGCGCCATATGTCATGCGCCGCATGCAATATTTTTTCAGCACTAATGGCGGATGTTTTGGCGCGAACCGTCCGCGCTTCCGCTGCGTCGCAACTCGCGCGCACAATCACTGCATCCTGCGTACGTGCAGGTTACGTCGCTTCTTTTAACAGTTCGTTTAATCTTCATTTGTTTTGAGGTGCAGTGAAATTCGTCATTTGTTTGCGTGGTGGAGTTTTGGAAGGGTTAAATATTGTTAATGTTTAGGAAATGGAAGTTGCTTGATTTCCGAGTGTGTAATTTGAATTTGTGTAAACAGTAAATTAATTAGACTGATTTTCCTTTTTTTTTTCTTGTTTGATACTTGTCTTTGAGTAATATTTTGACACTTGCTTGAAATTATTAACCCGAGAAAGTGCGAACGCTTTTTCTAAAAGCAACATTTATGATTTTTGCATTGTTTAATCTGAAAAGATGATTCAGTTTTTTCTTTTAGAAAACTTTGAGTGGAGAAACAATAAATCGATGTAAAGTGGAAATACATACATGGTATTACCATAATCCCCTCAGTTAACCTGTTGAACGCGATGTATCCGCCGCCGATCAACAAGACAAATGTTTGCGAGTTCCAACCCCTATTATTTAGGGCTGCATTGTTTATAGGGTTGAGAGTTCTTAGGGGAATTGAAATATTTCAAAGCGTTGTATAAAAACGACCTTTTCAGGTAGGTAATACCGTACTGTCCAGTCTGAACTGTGGTTATAAAAATATGATACTGTCATCGGCATGGATCTACATCGAAATCAACGTAGATGGTGGAGCTTCTGCAAATCGCTAAGTAGATTTCATACTAGTTTTTCATTTCGCCACGTTCATGTATACCTATCTATGTAGCTCTGCAGCTAATAATCTTACACCTACCTCGAGTACCGGTGACGATGTAGGTACAAGGCAGCATAATCTACAAATATTGTAATGGCTTGTCACTGCAAGACTTATTTTTATTCCTTCTACTTTTTATTGTTCCAACTTGCCTGATTTTATGTTCAACAAAAAATAAAAGAACAAACACAAAATTTCATGCAAATACTTTACCATAACAAACAGTGACAGCCCTAGCAACAAGCGATGACTTCCACTTGTTGCTCCCCCAACAATAAGCTAGGTCAGTTTAATAGCACTCAGGGCTGCCACACGTAATGTGGAGTTGTCACGCGATGCTCTTACCTGCAACAAGGCAATTGTTTGATTAGATAGTGTTTGGTGTAACTGTGATGGGCTGTTTGAGTTTGCTGTTTAGTGATGTAGTTTGATGTAGCTGTAAACTCGTTTGGATAGTAAGTAAAGTCCTTTGTGTGTGACAGATTTTCGCAGGCTTATAATGTAGCATTAGGATAACTTGATTCTAATCGAGGATTTTAGGTAGGTAAATATACAGGGTGATTGGAAGATGGGTGCAAAGCTTTAAGGCGAAGATAGTACAGGCAATTCAGAACCATTTAAGCCATGGTTGTCTTAGACGAAGTCTTACTACTTTTTTTTTACCAATTTATTAAGATTTTTTTCAAAAATTCCTAAAGTTTTAACTAAACTATTTATTTATGGCCAAATTGAATGATAAACGAATTCATTTTTATTGTATTTAATTAAAGTAATGTGTAAGCAATCTAGCAAAACATGTTTTAGGCCTCTGTGTCGTTAGACATTTTTTTTACAGATATTTAAAGTTCATAACAAATTTTAAAATTCATAAATACTTTTTGTAAACCTTATTTTAAAAATAACGGAGCGTGCTTTTTTTGTTCAAACCTTTTTGAAAACATGCTTAATAATCGCTCTTTCTTTTGAGGTAACATTTACGCAGATATCTTACAAATTATTGAAATTAGAACCTAAAAACCAATTTAAGGGAGAAATTTTAAATTTTAGGCAGTCTAAATAAAACAACATTTGTATTAAATTTATTTATGTTTCATGGTCAAAATGTTGTCCGTGATTCCTAATACAAGCACGGCTCCGTCTTCTCACTTCTGTTGTTGTTATTTTCAACATCATATCTCCAGCTTCATTGTTTCAAACTCTGAATTCATTCTCTCTGTCAGTTCTTCTCTCGTGTTTACTTCAACATTCGTATACACCAGCTCCTTGGCCCGGCCCCACACGAAAAAGTCCAGCAGGGTCAGATCTGGTGAGCGAGCGGGCCAAGGGATGGGTCCATCTCTGCCAATCCAGCTGTCAGGAAAACAATTATTTAAGTGTTCCCTTACATTTAACATCCAATGCGTTGGACAGCCGTCTTGCTGAAAGATGACTGTACTGTCTCTTGCGAATATCGGGACACCGGTTTCCTCTATCAGCTCTGGTAAATCCACTTGTAGAAAGTGCAAATCATTTTCACCATTGAAAGTCTCCGGTAAGAAGTGGGGCCCAATCAACGTCCTGCAAATTACTCCAGCCCAAACATTGACAGAGAATTTCCTCTGAAACGACACCTGCTTCTTAAAATGTGGATTGTTGTCTTTGGCGGCCCATTCATGAAGGTTATGAAAGCTTGTAATGCCCTCCCTAGAAAATTTGAAATCAATCTTGTGGACGGATGAAAGCAAATTTTCTAGGGAGGGCATTACAAACTTTCATAACCCACACAACACATGGGGAACACTTAAATAATTGCTTTCCTGACAGCTGGATTGGCAGAGATGGACCAGTCCCTTGGCCCGCTCGCTCACCAGATCTGACCCTGCTGGACTTTTTCGTGTGGGGCCGGGCCGAGGAGCTGGTGTATACGAATGTTGAAATAAACACGAGAGAAGAACTGACAGAGAGAATGAATTCAGAGTTTGAAACAATGAAGCTGGAGATATGATGTTGAAAATAACAACAACAGAAGTGAGAAGACGGAGCCGTGCTTGTATTAGGAATCACGGACAACATTTTGACCATGAAACATAAATAAATTTAATACAAATGTTGTTTTATTTAGACTGCCTAAAATTTAAAATTTCTCCCTTAAATTGGTTTTTAGGTTCTAATTTCAATAATTTGTAAGATATCTGCGTAAATGTTACCTCAAAAGAAAAGGGCGATTATCAAGCATGTTTTCAAAAAGGTTTGAACAAAAAAAGCACGCTCCGTTATTTTTAAAATAAGGTTTACAAAAAGTATTTATGAATTTTAAAATTTGTTATGAACTTTAAATATCTGTAAAAAAAATGTCTAACGACACAGAGGCCTAAAACATGTTTTGCTAGATTGCTTACACATTACTTTAATTAAATACAATAAAAATGAATTCGTTTATCATTCAATTTGGCTATAAATAAATAGTTTAGTTAAAACTTTAGGAATTTTTGAAAAAAATCTTAATAAATTGGTAAAAAAAAAGTAGTAAGACTTCGTCTAAGACAACCATGGCTTAAATGGTTCTAAATTGTCTGTACTATCTTCGCTTTAAAGCTTTGCACCCATCTTCCAATCACCCTGTATATAATACAGGCAAAGTACTAACAACATTGTCTATTTAAAACAATTTCTCACGCGAATATTTTAACGTTACTCGCTTAAACTTTATCGCCGTGTTAAATAGGTATAATGCTGTGAACATATTTGGGAATACAATCTAGTTTACGATAACACGGCACACAACAAGGTTCGACAAGCGATTGAGTTGTTCCGCCCACGCTTCGCATTGTATGTTAGTACGAACATGCTTCGAATAATGTTCTACGTGCATGCGAAAAATTATTCGAAGCGTATTTTATGAGCGAGTTTTAGAATGTTTAAAGTATTAGGTGCTTGTTGGGATGTGTGAAATGTTTGAGAAAATGGCATTGGTATTTTGTTGCACAAAAAACATAATCCTTCTTGTAATTTGGTACAGAGAGACTTTCCTTTTATGTGTGTAGTAGGTATGTATTGGTCAAATCATGCAAGATGAATTAAAATCACTTGCTCTTATCCTACGGAGTTGACTTTTTACATGTTATTATTGGAGACAATAACTTTTATACGAGTAACTAAAGTTAGTTTATTTTTGTCCTACCGATGTTTGTTTAACACTTATGTTATTTTTACCTATCGCTTTATGTGTCTGTTGGAATTCAGGACCGATTTTTTATTTGATGAATATCTTCCTATTTCAAAACTTCACCAATATCAGGACAGATTTCACAAAAATCTGCAAAACCTCTCGAGCCTTAAAACCAAAGGGCCTTAACCTAAACCTCTCCATGGGGCGGTCTGCTAAGATTTAATAGTTGTAACACTCGGCAATTGTCGTGTCAACTTCGGTCGAGATCGGCTTTACTAGGTTTTATGGTTGTCGTGCGCACACGCCGCTGTTCGCGTTTACTTGGGGATAATATAATTGTCTCTGTCCATAGATATTTATTAGATTGGCGTGCCGTGAATGGGCTGTTTATGTGTCGATTAGTGAAAACGATTTAATTAGACAAGGCGCTATTTATTTGTTTTATTGGGTCTGAACTTTGTTAAGTGTAGGTGTTACAGCGTTCTTTAAGGAGAAAAAGTATCTTCTTAGGGTTGGTTTGACAGAACCAACCCTAAGAAGATACTTAATAACTGAACTAAAAAATATGCGAATATTCGAATTTAACATCAGTCAATATTCGAATAGCAAAAATGATCGAATATTCGCATTATTCGAATATTCGAATTACAAGCCCTAGTTTGACTTAAGAAAATAGTGCGTGCAGATGCAACTTAATAATAATATGAAATATTTAACATTTATTTATTCATGTACACAAAACGACTACTCATAGAGAAAAATACTACTATCACACTAATATTATAAAGGCGAAAGTTTGTGAAGATGTTTGGATGTTTGTTACTCAATCACGCATAAACCGTTGAACAGATTTAGATGAAATTTGGTATAGAGATAGTTTGAATCCCGGGTTTTTATCTCGATATTCCCACGGGATCGTAACTTACGCTGATGAAACCGCGGGACGCTGCTAGTAAGTACTTAATAAAGATAGAAGAGCATAAAGGTACTGGTTATTTTAACAGAAATTAATTCTAGAGGACCTGCGACCGGAGTATATTAATATGAAATGATTAAGATTTTTGTGTACCTAATGAAAAGTGCCATCAAACGAGCATTATTATTGATAGCCATTAGGACCCAAACGATGAAGAAAATTTGTCGTACCTTACTAACATTGCAAACGGATACAAGTCAGTAGCTACTTTTAACACTTAGCGGAACACTAACTGTTCGTGCACCGCACTGATTGAGATGTCTTAGAGCGACAAGCAAGCGAACCCACACCGCGACCATTCATTCGTCCATACGTTCTTTTATATATTCACTCGGTCATTAATCATCTATCGTCTACCGTAGCGTTAGCTTGTGAACCACCACTTGTAAAAAAGGAAAAATTTATTAAACGCATTTAAAGTTGGAGTCAGATTTTGTCATTCATCGAACCCTGGGTCGAAACACTAACTCCCCCCCACGTAATAACAATAAAACTTCTACCGACTTCTTTCTTTGACTAATTCAATTAGAAATGCATTGGTATAACAATCTCCTAATTTTGATATAGGAGAATTATGAGGTTATTTACATACAATAAACTCACACCTTCTTTCAATGGGGCTAAGCCGAAACTATAGAACGCCACCTGCTACAATCCTTACATACTTCTTTTGCCTTGTTTACGTCAATATTGGGCCTATTTGGCGCGGCCGTGAGGCACACAATACTAAGTATATTTTAAGATTTTTTCTTTTTTTTTGTGAATATTGTGTGTCTTACTTACCTTGGTCAAATAAGCATTTTTTCTTTCTTTCTTTCATACATCTGGTCATACACGAGGATACAACTAGATAATAAACCAGCATCCACTTGTAACATAGAGATATTCAAGCACTCACAAATATCTCTTTCAACAACAATCTCAACACAACCCAACACTCATTTCCAACCACTCTCGTACTTATAACACAGCTATAACACCATAACAGGCCCTAAAATTATATGCAACATTTACTACAATAGTTTCTTCCACCATATGACAGTTAATGGATTCATAAAGTAAAACAAACGTAAAACCTTGTAAGGGGAATCTCTTTGCTAATCGGGATTGTTTATGGTCCGTCTGTTTGCATACAGACTGACTTACCAATAAAAGTATTTAAGGGGGAAGCGCCAGGGTAAAGGAAATTTAAATTTTCTTACGTTTTTTTGCAATTTGCAGGACAGTGTGTTAGGTTGTATGTTGAACAAAATATGATTCGCGACAGTAACATGTATGTTTTTGCTGAATTGTAATAATTAAAATCAGCAATACGACCCTCTAAGTTCATATAACCTTATTGATTGATATTTCATGAAATAGTCATTCATTATTATATTATATAACTCGCATACACACACATAGGTAATCAGCCTATAATGTTCCCACTGCTGGGACACAGGCCTCCTCTCGGTGAGAGGGAGGGGGCCATAATCCACCACGCGGGCTCAGTGCGGGTTGGCAGATGTCACATATCTTCCAATTTTGGTTCTAGGACATGCCGGTTTCCTCACGATGTTTTCCTTCACCGTTATAGATATGAACTGCAAATTGCAAAAAAACGTAAATAAATATTAATTTCGCGGGCTATCACTAATGTCGTGATTTCATGAAATAGTCATTCAATAGGGTAATAATAATTATGAACTTAAAAAGTTGGATTGCTGATTTTAATGATTATAGGAAATTCTGTAAATACATATTTGTTACGATCGTGAATCATCTTTTGATTATCATAATTGCAAAAAACGTAAGAAAATTTAAATTTCGTGGACTACCCAGTCGCGTTCGCCTTAAGTTACTGACGTTAACTTTATAAGTTCTATAACTTGGCGTAAGAAAAATGGCTTATTATGAGCGGCGAAGGAGGATGAATAATTTTTAGTAGTACGTTTGGAAGTGCCGATGGTTTTTTGAGGCGAAGTTTTAACAACGCGTGTTGATGGTGGAGTGGTAGTAAAAATAACATTCGCCGACTTCGAAATGAGGATATTGATGAACTTGGGGCTATTTTTCCATCGTATTCTTCCATTCTTGTGGTTTTTATAATGCCGACCTATAATAGTTGCATATATATAATACCAGTCTATTATTATCCTGCTTTATAACAAAGGTCATATCATACAAAGAAAGAATGAAAGAATGATCATTGCCTATATCACAGCACTGTTGGGTTATTATTTTGTCCTTGAGACATTCAGCAAGATTTATGCCCTGAAAGTGGTAATCGCTTCATCATTTACTTACTCATCATCATTTACTGCACTTTAGGCTGAGGTGGGCAGTATAGCCATAACATTTTATTCCAGTTCCAAATCCTTTATCATACATACCTATTTATAATTTTTTTTTTAAACGTTGTCCCACACTAGGAATTTCTCCTGTATTGTGAGTGCGTTTAGAAACATTTAAATTCACGTACACAAACAGCCAATGTCTAAAGTGGATTACATTAGTCATACTATATTTCTGGATTCCTATATTCAGTCTTTACAGGACTCAAGTATTTTTTAATGATTTAAAAACCTTTTAACAATAAACCGACGTACTTGTAAATACGTTTATTATCACGGCGGCGAGGAAGATGAGAGCGGCAGGATGACTGGACCAAAGTAACGTGAATATTTGAATGAATCGCACTTTCATTGATGGAGATCCAGAAATATACCGCGCGTGAGTCGGTGCCCGCTACTGACTGTAGATTTATAAATTTGATAGAGGGTTCTGAATCTAAATAATACTTAATAATGATCTTTTTTTCAAACCATTGCGAATGCGCACGAAGTCTTTTAACGTTGGCCCCATGCATGGGATATCAAAAGTCATCACATAATATTTGGTGGAAACTATGAAGTGGTGAACTTCACCATTTGATCCTTTTAGAAAACTAGTAGGTGTCACAAAATATGACAACTGCATTTAGGTATAAACCCTATAGGACATGTTGCGCCGACCCAAAATTAATTGGGATAAGGAAATGTGAATGATAATGGTACTCGTGTATCTAATCTGCGTTTGCGATTTATTTGCCAAAAATGTAAACAAATACGAGTTTATGGAAAAATAACTTTAGATCATACACAATAAACTTCAGTTTACGCTACAACTTCAAACATTTTATAACTTTTTCAATAGTGCTAGTCACTCTGAAATGAACTTAATTGTCATTGAAATAAAGTTGATATTTGTTTAATTTGAAATAGGGTGGAGGTGAGCAGCACTGTGCACTTTTACTATATGCTAGAAGCACATTGTTATTGGAGTACAATATCTGCAACAGTTATTACAATTCAAGCAGCTATTTAGATGTCCAACATGAATTAAGAGAGTTTACGCCGGACGACATTTCATACAAACTTTCAAGCCCTTGTTTTTCGAAATGATTGAGTCGAATTTAATTAAACTTCATACGCATAAGCAGGATACAAAGATCTAAAAAGTCAGTACAGAACATTTTCGAAATGTCTAATTTAATAAAAAAAACTGGCCAAGTGCGAGTCGGACTCGCACATGAAGGGTTCCGTACCACAAGGCAAAAACGCCGAAAAAAACACGTTTGTTGTATGGGAGCCCCCCTTAAATAATCATTTTATTTTAATTTTATTATTTATTATTAAAGTAAAAATACAACTGAGTATTTTGTGAATATTTCAAGTGCCTACCTGTTGCCATTATTGATATCGAGCAAAAAAGGGCAAAAAAATCGCGTTTGTTGTATGGGAGCCCCCCTTAAATATTTATTTTATTTTGTTTTTAGTATTTGTTGTTATAGCGGCAACAGAAATACATCATCTGTGAAAATTTCAACTGCCTAGCTACCGCGGTTCTTGAGATACAGCCTGGTGACAGACAGACGGACGGACGGACAGCGAAGTCTTAGTAATAGGGTTCCGTTTTTACCTTTTGGGTACGGAACCCTAAAAAGATAACTGGAAATCTGTTTCTATGGAAAATTTAAAGTCGGTCTAATTTGGCTGTAACACTATTTTTCGAAAATGTTCTTATGTCACTTTTTAGACCTTTTTATCCTGCTTTTGCGTATGAAGTTTCATTAAAATCGTTTCATTCATTTCGAAAAACAAGGGCTTGAAAGTTTGTAGGTATGTAATGCTGTACGGCGTAAACGTTCTTAACAAATTGTGGTACACGTCTTTAACCTTCTTTAGTCTACTTTGTCGGAAGATGAAGTGCGATGATTATCTGAGGGCATTTCCTACCGGTGTCTTATTGTTCGTGTTACAATGCGCTGAGCAGACAATGAATATTGTCTTTTACTTTTAGGATTGATTTGAATGTTCTGTAGAACAAATGTTGTGATTTGTACTACACGTAACTAAGTATTGTCTTGAATAATTTAAAATATAAATGTCTTTGTTAGACTGCAGACTATCTACTTCTCTGAAGCAACAGTGTTTTTATATCATAATCGTTTAAAAACTGATCATAATAATTATGATCAGTTTAATTTATCCATAAATCCTTGCGAAATTCAATTTTTCTTATGTTTTTTGCAATTTTCTGGTCAGTGTCAGGTTGTAACTTGACCAAAATATGATTCGAGACTATAACAGGTACGTATTTCCAGAATTAGAATCATTAATACCATCTTTCTAAGATAGATTTGTACCATAAGAACAAATTTCATATGGAAAAGTGCATATGGAACCGAAGCTCGAAAGTCTGACAACCAGTCTTAGCAAGGGAGTATCGTATTACCCAGTAACTGGGTTGTGGAGGTCAGATAGGCAGTCGCTCCATGTAAAATACTGGTATTCAGCTGCATTCGGTTAGATTGGTAACCGACCCCGACCTAGTTGGGAAAAGGCTAGGCATATGATGATATCGTATTTATCCAATAACACTTAGGTAGGCACACTTACTTAGATCCACATCTTGTACAAGCCATTCCATTTTAATATAACAAATATCAGTTAGTAATATCTGCACTTCAGATTAGAAATGCAAATGGAACCTCGTAACTGAGAAGTGACAATAACAGATATTGTTCTAACTTCTATCTGATCTTCCGGGTAGCTAACCATCGGCCATTGGAAGCGATCAGGCATAAAATCTTAAGTTTATTAAAAGAGAAATTGTTTATTAAAATAACAGTTGTAAATGCTATGTTCGAAGACGAGGAAGACATCTTTCGTCAGTCAAATGACACGCCAGAATTATACGATGCTAATTTTCAGAGACCTATTTTCGCTTTAGACATTAAAGTCGATGAAACTACTGGAGAATATATATCACGTAATAGAGGAAAAGATAGTGTAAATGACACAAAAAGATCATGAAGAATCAGCGCAGCAGCTGTACTGTCACACCTGGCGACCAGATATTTATGTAAATAGTTCACCCCTGATTAATAGCAAAGAAAATGGGCCAAACGTTGACTGGCCTCTACTAAGTAACTTCCGCTGAAATTAAGAGGCCTCATTACCACATACTTGAGGACTGACGAAATTATATTCACTCACTAGTTGGCCGAAGATACAACGGTATTGCAAAACGATGAAAAGGACCTTTCATTCAGGGAATTCTGTTCGAAAGACAGAGATGCAGATATAGATAATTCGAAAGAGAAAAGGGGATCGTAGATGTCCTTAACTCGATTCTTGGCAATTGTCCACCGGAAGGCGGCTTTTAGCAATAAGACAGCTTTGAATATGAAACTGAAATACAAAGCCGGTCCATTCAGTTGGTTGACGAGCACTGTATGTAATTGGTTCGGAAAGGTCAATCCATTGCGTGCAATGCAAGGGTTGATCTTTCTATGAATTTGTTATTGTCCTATAGGATTACTTAGGTACATGTAGTTTCTAGTTGACTGGTTCTGTTAAGATTTTACTATGAAGTGTGAATGACAGTTTGTAAACGAATACAGTACATACTGTCCACATTCCTCTACCCACTGCCAAATATATGATATTTAATATAAATGAGATGTCAAAACATGTATGGCTAACAGATTTAATTTTATCAAAACTCGTCGTTTCTGTTCACGTTTTAGAAATAAAAACGTTGCAATATTGTTTTGATTGTAAACTTGATTTATAACGAGCCAAAGTCACAGCCAAAGTGCTACTACAAAGATGTTTTCACATCAAACGCTTATAAAGTTGTTTTTATAACATTGCGTGCTACTACCAAATACATTTTAAGTCGCAATCAATCAGGCTTTGTCTGACTCCTCTATGGAATTTTAAATTGGATTCCTGTTAACAATACAAGGATTAGTGTGGTCGTACTTTTGTCCGCCATTGTACATCTAAAACTGATGTTACCCATGCGTGTTACTACCGCATCGATTGGTTTGACAACCACTGCTGGTTTAGTTAAAGCGATCATATGACAATGTCAAGGAGAATAAGTAATGTAAGTTGTGTTTATGGGACTTATCGTTTTGTACAGAGTGTTATAATACCAGAAACAGTATTTTACAGTGCCGATCGCTAGCTTCAATGGTGTTTAGGATTATAAGTTATTTATGGGGATTTTGTAGATGAGTCGGTAACGTTTTGTAGTTTCAAAACCTGTTCTTATAGGGGACAGATAAAGTTGAAACCATTTCGTTGACAGATAGATAATATAAATTGAATTTTAAAAGATACGTAAGTGTCCTCACTATAATAGATGTGGTGCATCTAATTTGGGATTTATTGAGGAATTAGTGGAAATAGGAGGATTTTTGTGAGTCAAAATAATTGAAAACAGCTGCAGAAGCTTATAGGTTCGGGAGCTAGGTGTCATCGCGCCAGTTTTCTAAATTAGTATTTTGATAAATCTTAGATATTATATTGTTGGATTATCATTTTGAGAACATAAACTGCCGTATGAATAGCAAAGCATTAAGGCTCCCACAGACAGGCGCGACGCGACGGTGCGACGCGATTCTGGTAAGTAGAACAATTTCCATGAACTTTTCATGTACATTTTTCTACTACAGTCGCGTCGCACCTTAAAAACCAGTCTTGATTGTTGAGGGACAAAATTCTAGTGTTTAATTGGCCACTACGTGAAAGGCACAGTAAAAATAATTATTGATATATGACAAAAGCCGTTACCATAGTCGGACCATTCTGTAAAAATCTCCAAATCCATGAATACGTGAAGTGACCTTGATGTGAGCTGTCATTCAAGAGAGCAGTTGTGGGTCAATGGCCGCGACTGTTTGAACCCAGACAAGCATTTTATTTTGTGTAAATTATTTCATCACCACTGCTCTCAAAACGTTGAAGGAAACCATCGTGAGGAAACCGGCATGTCCAAGAACTAATAAGTCTAAGACATGTGACATCTCCCAACCTGCACTGTGCCCGCGTGGTGGATTATGGCCCACTCCCTCTCGCCGAGGCTGATTATGATGAGCTGTTATTCCAGTTCAAAGATTTACAGCTCACTTCACCTCAGTTTTCAGGGTGAGACTTTTACTAGACCGACAGATCAAGATAAAATTTCTAATCCCATCAAAAACCAATACCCAGTGGGCCTCCAGTTCAGTTTCCTGCTCATTGACATATCTATATAAAACATCCGATACGAAAAGTGAGCAATAACTAAAAAAGTAGCAGCAACACCAGGGCTCCTGCAAAAGCTTTTACCGAAGAAGTCGTAGTAAAATATTATGATGCACATAAAGAGTGTACAATAAGTTACAGCACTCGCTCGATTATCTCTTATTTGTTTGTGTTTTATAGCGGTACTGCTCTCCGTTTTATAGCTTTTCGATATTATTTCGCGTATTTTTTTTCCAATGGGCTACCGCGACGCTGTTACTCTATATGGACAGACTACCATGGATAAGACGTCGAACGCCGACGGAGGGGCTCATGGCTAAATAATAATAGCTGCATGGGTCGACTGTAAGTTACGCTACGCTTGCCGAAGTCGGTCCGTGGATAGGTGATGGTATCTTCGAAAGTATGTTAAACCGTTGGTCCAGCAGCCCGAAAGTCTGACAACCAGTCTTACCAAGGGGTATCGTATTACCCAGTAACTGGCTTGTGGAGGACAGATAGGCAGTCACTCCATACAAAATACTGGTATTCGGAAAAAAGGTAAGCAGATGATGACGATCATGGATAAGACGCCAAACTAACCAATAAAATGGACAATTGAACGTCGTCTTTAAGTACCATGTGACCGTTATGGACGAAGTTACCTACTAGGTTATGCCTAAAATGGCGACGTTTATAGCTGTAAACGGTGGTGTAATGTTGACTTTATTGCAATCGAATAATTGTTTATGGTCTCAATTTTATGGTGTCATGTTATTGTATTGTTTATAGGCCAATATGCAGCTTTAACTATACTAGTTTGAAGATGGTAAAAAGTTAAACTTTAAGAATAGCATTGTTCTCCTCTGTCATTCGGGATCGGGACGATCAATGCGGGATTGAAAAGATAAAAAAACTGGTACTAGCAATAGGTAATAGGTAATACGGGCTGGTTTCCGCAACTCCACGACAATGCGCGTATTTTGCGTACTAGCAATATTAACTACTGAAATAACAATGCGCTGGTTCTTGGTAGTAAAACAAAAGTAGGTATATATTCTGTCAATCAAAAATATAAACTAAAAGGTAGAAAAAGCATAAACAAAAGGTATAAAAAGGTAAAATGATAAAAGAAAAGACTTGCACAAGCAGAGCTGTCTGCCCAGTCTGCGCTCAATGATTTTGAATGACAACGTTATTACAAAATGGCTGCCCTTTTTGACAATCGACCATTTTCATACAAAATGAAAGCACCAAAAAGTCGTATCTTCAAATTTCGAACGTCACAACGCACTGTCCTCTCCACAATACCACTTGGGCCTATCGGGCATTTGAAAAAAAAAATGTAAAATCACCCCTCGGCCATAGAGTGCCATAAACTAGTCGGGCTCGCGCGCCAATTAAATATGAATGTGCTGGCCCACTCTCATTACCACGTAAAATTTTTAGTTGAATCTACCCTCTTTTTGATATTGTGTTATACGATATTGGATAGGTCAGTTGTGTAAATTATTGATTTGAGGTATTGGTTGAGTAACGATGGAATTTGAGGAGAATGGGATTAAAGGAAAGAATTGGTCTTTTAGGTCGTCTTTTGAATGAAGATAGTTTCTTGTTTTGTGAAACTTCAAGGGATTTGTCTTTTGTTTAATATTTATTAAGTAACAAAATAATTATAAAAAGATATATAATATGCGTGCAAAGGTATATTTTTTAAACAGTCACAAAGCATGAGTGACTTGAATTAAAAATAAACATTACAATGTGGTATAATAATTAATGACTACTTTTTGCTATTAATAACAGGTAAATACGAATTCTTTTGATTATCTCTATGGAGACAGTAGACACCTCTATAATAGATTTTTTACTCAAAAACCCCACCTCTATATCATAGCAAGAGTTCTTAATACCTATAGCCAACCAAATTACATATACTCACACTTTAACAAAAAATCGACCTTATTACATCAAAGAAAGTCCTATCTACAATTTCAAGAACCGCACAAGTAAAGTATGTCGAGATATACAGGGGGTGTGATAATTGCGAAGTGAGACAAAGTCGCTTCAAAGGTATTGTGGAGGTTGTATAGACTTTACAGGCCCTTAAACATTTGAGTTGATGTCAACCACACTTTGTCGTGCCGTAATTATGATCCACCTCTCAATGGGACACCCTGTACACGCACAATGCATCTTACAAAACGACAAATTAATGAGGACTTTTTTTGCAACAGCTGTTTTGATTTAAAAGTATTGGTACGACTATAATACTTGATTTTTAGGGTTCCGTACTCAAAGGGTGCCAACGGGACCCTATTACTAAGCCTCCGTTGTCGTCCATGCAACCGTCCGTCCGTCCGTCCGTCAGCGGGCTGTATTTCATTAACCATAATAGGTAGACAGTTTAAATTTTCACAGAGTGTGTATTACTATTGCCGCTATAACAACAAAATAAACTAAAGTAAGACAATAAACAAGAAACGTGATTTTTTTTTGGCCTTGTTTTGCGGAACCCTTTTTTTTCGGATGGTAAATCATCAAATGACCCCTCCCGCTCTGGGTGGAGCGGAAGGGAGTGTCAGACTCTTACTGACTAAAACCCACCCGTGTTCCTTCCTTAGCCCTTTATGTACCGGGCCAGCGGTAACCCTTTCGGACAATCCCGCTGACCCGGCAGGCTTCGGCCCTATGGGGTCCCTCCTCGATGCTGACATCTCTTTGAGGCGCGCGTGGAACACGTAGGTACGCGCGCGCCGTCCGGCATGGGTCTGGAACACAGATATAGATAGACCTAGATAACGCAAGTATCACGAACTGTATGAAAACCAAGCGTGCCATTTTTTGACTACATACTATGACGTCACAAGCTCGCGCTCTCGCTCACGCTTACCCAGCCAGCAGTACAACAGGACTGAGCGCGAAAGTGGCGGCTTATGATTTTTTATCGTAAACTGGTGCGATTTTTGGCACGCGAAGTAGTTGCTCTTGCGTTATCTAGGTGTATCTATATCTATGGTCTGGAACCCTTCATATGCGAGTCTGACTCGCACTTGATATGTTTAAATAATGTATGTATTTAGTACCTCATTAGACTCCTTTTCGCTTTTACGGTTTCCTTAATGAGTGATTGTTGTTGCCTTAATTACCTGTTTTTCGACCTTCGTTTTCATGGTAATGCTTTGAAGGGATATTCTTAACAGGACCCTAGTGACATTTTTCTGGGATAAAGGCATTTTTTGTTTAAATAAGTTGTTTACAAAGGTTGAAATGGTTATTATGTACATTTATGGTTGATAAATAACTTAATAGCAATAAATATCTCGTTATTTGGACATAATATGCCCCTAATTATTAACGTCGCGTCGTAGAAGAGCGAAAAGTATTCAGGATGACGCAAATTACCTACAATGTCTAAATAATGATTAAATACAAAATTAAAGACCTGGGCCATTCTGTTTGTTTTTGTTGCAATATTGCTTCTAGCTTAATGTTTTTTTGTTGAAAGTTTCTGTGTAAATAAATCAAGCGGTGTTTCACCCTTGTAAGTGTAAGGGCCATAACACATACACTCAATACGACGTCGCATCGTAGCACGTAGCGATTTGCGACCAATGGCGACGTTGGTATAAACAATACAATATGTTTAGATAAAAAAAAAAATATTGATAGTATTCAGTATTTTCATTTACCGTTTTGTAGGTGTACCTAAACGTGAACGGGTACGTTGCGACATCGTATCGTGTGTATGTGTTTTGGCCCTAATCTATCGTCCATTCAAACTTATGTTTCAAATTAATATTATTTCAAGTTAAACAAATATCAACTTTAATAGTAATTAAATTAATTTCAGAGTGACTAGCACTATTGAAAACGCTATAAAAATGTTTGAAGTTGTAGCGTAAACTGAACTTTATTATGGAGGATTTAAAGTTATTTTTTCATAAACTCATATTTGTTTACATTTTTGGCAAATAAATCACGAATGCAGATGAGTTACGAACCTACCTAGATAACTCCAATTCTGTATCATTCTATGAGTATGCAAACTGTCATGTCGCAAGCGCAACAACACCTACCTACCCTTTCATATAAAGACGTAACATACCCAACTAATTACAAATCAATACAAAGTAACGCTAGATTGTATCGTTATAATCTGGCGAAGCTCGGCGACTGTCAAGATCTCAACAAAACCGAAGTCAGTGGTATAAAAGTGAATGATTAATGGCTTCTCGCATTAGGTTGCGGATACACCCTCGTGCGGGTGTGGGATGTGGAGGTGCGTGTGGAGCTTTTGAATCAGCGGAAAGTCAAGAGCGAGATGTTTTAGCGATATATTACATAGTTCCACAGTGAAAGGATAACAACTACAAATACCTCAGCGGCACGGAATCTTGACCAAGCGCCTATCTCCCAAATACTCGCATTAACAACAACTTTATGATTGTTCCATAAGAGGGTAGGTCAAAAAAATGTTTACTCTTAGTTCAAAAGCCCCATTCATCAAGTTGGAGTGCATGGTGCAACTTTTAATTTTGATTTGAATCGTGTCTCTTGAGCGACTAATGTGTTGTAAAAGTTTACGGTTAGCTTATTGAATTATTGTGGGTTTGTGGTTTTTATTGATTAACTGATTAATTTATTGATTTCTGCAAGTTCATTAGGACACTCGCAACGTCGCAAGACCTAAAGACTGCTTGAAAAAGTTAACACTGGAATAGATCCCATACATCGACATTGGGTACCTAAACGTACACGATTCCTTTGATCTTCTCTTACTAAACGTGGTAATTAAAAGAGTCGATCAGAAGGAGGAAATATTGATATCTAATATGTAAGCAGGGTAGGTAATGCCAAAAACAATTTCAACTTTATTATAATGAAACATGTTCACTGCATGTTTTTAGGAGGTGGCGTTCCGTGGTTTCTGCCCAAGGGAAAAAGGTGTGAGATTGTGTGAACCTATGTGCAATTAATCCGTAGTTTTCAATATAAGAAAGAAAAGTACAGAAGTAAGTGAGTAGTGTGTGTGTGTGTGTGTAGTAGTAGTGTGTGTAGTGTATTTTCTACTAATAATAGTAGAAAAATACTAATAATACCAGTCTATCATTGTCCAACTGCAAACCTCTTCTTATAAAGAGAAGGCACGAGCATTGGTCACCACGCTTCCTCAAGACGGGTTGGCGATATCAGACTTATGTTAACTATTACTCCAGGTATTTCCATTACCTACGTCAGTAATATCCAAGATAAATTCAGAAAATTAGCAGAAAAAAAACTAATTATCAATATTGTTCAGATCGCTAGTTTAGTGGCCCACTTTCTTTAACACGTCAATCGATTTGAGAGTGTAAACAGCAGTCGCCCTTTGTGCCTACCTCCTTCCCTCTACAGCTTGAAACAAACTGTACGAGCTGTATCAGTTGCTAGCCTGCTGTTCGTTGCTAAGCTGTTTGTTTGTTCATGCTTGGATCGATGTCTTAGATTGGGACAAGGTGGATACAGGGCGAGTATGACATTCAATTAATATTTTGTAAGATCGTGAATATTATTAATTTTGTAAATGTGGTGCTGTTCCACAAACGATGGGACACTTTAATATCGTGTCCTGCGTGTCCTGTCAGCTGCACGTTACAGGAACTGGGGGCCTAAAAAGGCCACTTTGAAGAATCATAAAAGGATAACATTATGAATCGTAATATGCCGAAGACAGTTCGTGTTTTTCTTTTTTTCGCTGCACTACGTAGGTATAATCAAAGATTTTAGATTGGATTGGATTTGGATCGGATTGATTGGTATTTTAGCACAGACAAAAAAAAACTGAAATATGCTTCACCAATGGGATTTGATATGATTAACTTAACGGTTAACTGTCCATTATGTTATCCCTTTATGATTCTGCCAAAGTGGCCTTTTTAGGTCCCCAGGTGGACGCTGGTGATGGCGCCAAACAAGTGGCCGAATTTTGGGCCGAGTCCATTTAGATTGCTATCGATACGCTAAGAAGAAGATTAATTTAGTTTTGTACAGGTAATGATGAGATACGTTTTAACAGCTTTTCTTTCCATTGTCATTGCCTAGCTTTTTCCCTACTAAGTTGGGTTGGTTTTCAGTCTAACCGTATGTAGCTGAATACTATAGTATTTTACATGGAGTGACTGCCTATCTGACCTCCACAACTTAGAAGACCTTTCGGTGTTCTATACTACTACTACTAATAGATATTGATCTAGTACCATTGAAAGAAGGCCTTAAAAACATATTGATGTTTGGACTTAGTATAGCGTATAATAATCAGCCTATAATGTTCCCACTGCTGGGACACAGGCCTCCTCTCGGTGAGAGGGAGTTGGCTGTAATCCACCACGCGGTCACAAACACTGCGGGTTGGGAGATGTCACATGTCTTCGAATTTTTGATTCTAGAACATGCCGGTTTCCTCACGATGTTTTCCTTCGCCGTTTTGAGAGCAGTGGTGATGAAATAATTTACAGAAAGTAAAGCGCATGATTGGGTTCTAATCTACGACCACTCGTAAGTCGCGGCCGTGGGCCATCACTGCTCTTGGACTAATTATAATAATCTAATGAAAGTAATCCTAAAAATTGGTTGTCTTAGTTTATTTGTATAGGTACCCACTATAAATGTTAAATAACATTAACGATAAGCCTAACTCAAACTTGGACATACACACTGAACACTTTTACCTAGATTTTTTTAAATATTTTTATAAAACTATGCGCTAATTAACCGACTTCAAAAAGGAGGAGGTTCTCAATTCGTCGGAACCTTTTTTTTTTTTTTTTTTTTTATGTTTGTTCCCCGATTACTCGGAGACGGCTAGACCGATTTCAAAAATTATTTTTTTGTTTGAAAGAGTATACTTTCCAGGTGGTCCCATTGTCATCAGGTCAGGATCTGATGATGGGATCTTGGAGAAATCGAAGGAACTCTTTAAGTATTATAGGCACACCTATAGCGATTTGGGTATTTTTTATAGTAACTCGTGCATTTGCTCTCGGAAAGCATCATTTGGTGAAGTGGAACCGATGATGAAGACCACAGATGGCCACCGGAACTACTCAATAAAAGTATTTCCCGTTTTGCGATTCGATTACTTACTTTAATATGGTTGCTAAGCAAGTTATGCTCGTCACAATGCGAATGGTGAAATGGAGCTGATGGTGGAATACCAGGAGAACTCTTCAACAATTAACGTCCCTGCATCGGGAAAAGCAATATTTTGTAAAAGGCGATGAGCAAGTTGGCATTAGGCTATTGTAACTTAGATACATTATAAACAGACACACTAAAAAGCGAGAAATAAAAACTTTTTAACAAAAAAAAAACCAACCGACTTCCAAAAAAACACTACAAAGTGAAAAATAACTTTTATTTCGGAAGTCGGTGGCAAAAAACTAAAATACAGATCCAAAGACACCGACTTCCGAAATAAAAGTTATTTTTCACTTTGTAGTGTTTTTTTTTTAAAAACAAGAGATCAAAAATATATAATGCAGTAGCTATTTAAGACACATAATAAATATTAAAAATTATATATGAATATAATTATTGTAATAGGTTCAGAAATACACGTTGCACGAGTATACTTTGTCACTAGTGTCATAATGGATTTAAAAATAATCGGTTTGTTTAAATTATTTGTTTTCTACGTGACTTTGTGTTAATGTTTGTTCTTTCTTTTATGATATATTCAATATTGTATTGATATATATTCTTCGTCCTCGAGGTCATTTTTACTTTATATAAATCATATAATTTATATTTTTCTTGTGTGTTTATCTAGTTTATTACTGTAAAAATGAATTATGTCTGCTACTTTTAATTCTTTGGTGATTAATAGAAACTAATAAAGTGTAGTTTATTTGTGGTATTCGAAATATTTTTGTAAAACTGTGTCGTTAATAATGCTGAAATGAAGTGTGGAACTGACATTGGTATGCGAGTATTTTGAGATTAGGACTCATCGTAATCTTACACGCAATAAGTATTTAAATAATGTGATCTAAATGTCTTTTAAATAATATTGATAGAGTTTACGTCGTTGAAAAAAATGCAAGTTCACTAAAAAATATAGTAATTTATCATTTCCAGATTTTATTTTTTGAATAAGAACAAACACTCCATGTGTTTGTTCCTATTCAAAAAATAAATTAACTACCTTCTAATAGTAATAGTCTAATACTCTTCATTGGAGAATAACCCAAGTTTGCTAGTTTAATAGCAAAGAATAGCTACACCCTGTGTAGAAACTGTATCACAATGTTTTTACCCGATTGCGCCAGAAGGAAGGAAAAAACTGAAAAGCTAAAAACAAGCCCATTTTAAATTAAATAAAAGTTGGAAGCAGACGGGACCCATACCATTTTTACTATATTTTCAAATTCAAATGGTCTGCTTCCAACTTTTATTTAATTTAAAATGGGCTTGTTTTTAGCTTTTCATTTTTTTTAACTTAAGTTTTTTACCGCAGTCGGGTTTTTTAGTTTTTATAATTCCTTTTTTTTCCAATTAATTATGAGTTGTTTGATTTTTAAAACGTTTAAGAAAATAGTTTATCGGTATACTTTACTTTATCAACATTGTGTTTGTCTTTTTGTGTATCTAAGAGAACGTTGTTGATTGCAAATTTGTGTAACTCCTTATGTTCTATTTATTTTTAACTAGCAACGCCGCGCTGTTTCACCCGTATAAGTTTCGATCCCGTGCGAATATCGGGATAAAAAGTAGCCTATAGGTATGTTAATCCAGGGTGTCAGCTACGTCCATATTTTTTTTTATCATTATTGGTCTAGCCGTTTGAGCGTGAAGAAGTAACAAACATATAAACACACACACACCCACACACACACCCCCACAAACTTTCGCCTTTTTAATAATAGTGTGACTTTGATTATGACTTATGATATAATGTGTAATTGTTTTTTCTTAAAAATAAATAAAATCTCATAAACTTACTTTATAAAGTATAATGTACGAACATCTATCAGCATCATTTACAAAATCTACCAACAATATAAATCTAAACAATAGATCTTCCTCCTAACAGCTCATCTCGTGAAAGTCACCACGCAAGCCAGGTGACCGCTAGGTCAGGAGCTAGGCAGTAAATCCGAGAACTTAATCATTGATAGCAGATAATATCATAAGTCATAAATATACGCGCTAATCGAGTGTCAAGGAGAATAAATATGACGATAATATATTTTAAATTGTGTTTTAACGTTATTGTGCATTTCAGAAGTAAGATCAATCTGCCTAGCCTTTTCTCAACTATATTGGTGTCGGCTTCTAGTCTAACCGGATGCAGCTGAATACCAGTATTTTACATGGAGCGACTGCCTATCTGACTTCCACGACCCAGGTATAGGTCTACCAGAATCTCATGGCATAAAAAAAAAACATTGTGATTTTCATATGGCAATGTCAATCCATATAAAAATCACTTTTTTATGCCATGAGAGTCTTGTAGACCTATACTGAGTAACACTCCATGGCAAGTCTGGTTCCGATTTGGGCTTCTGAATGCCCGTAACGACGGTCAAAGGTCCACGAATGACAGCCAGGACCAACGGCTTAACGTGCTTTCTGAGGCACGGAGAGGTCTCGATATGTTATGGATGGGTCTTCCACGAATCGACCGCGGCAAGCGTAGCTTAATACTTCGATCGACTCGTGCAAATTCAGAAGTGATAACGGCGGCAAATGGTCGTAAGTACTATAGCTGGTTCAAAAACTGGTAGTTTTCAACCGACTTCGAAAGGATAAGGCTCGCAAAATAAGTTTTTATTAGACCCAAAGTAGGTATATTATGAGCATTTTTGAGCAAGAAGATTGGCCATCTGTTATTATGTATAATATTTGTTTATAGATTTGCTGACTGGCTTTTCACTGGGCTTGCATGTCCGTTAAGTGGTGCTTGAAAGTGTAAAAATACGCTTCGTGTTTTCTGAAAATGTGAATGAGCACACACGGATGGATAGTCATGATCGAGGACGCCATTTTTTGTGATGTGTACAAAATAAAATTAATAAATCATACTATCAGCTAACTCCTCATATAGCTCCTAAAGTGTCCTTGGTCTTTCTTGCCCATTCTTCTCCATAGAGATCTACGTTTTTAAATGAGCAACTAGCTTCAGCTTTCTGACTAACCGACTCTTTGACAAATTCAGAAGTGCTTGTAAATGATTTATTTAAAATAAATGCTTTGAGTTTGAGTTTGCTCTTGTCCTATAAATAACGACAAAAACCCAATTACATCTCTGGATAATTTAGAAAAGTAACTTATTTAAAAAATTGCAATATTTCATGTAAATATTTTATTAAAAAAAACACCGATCACGGTCACCAAAAAAAAACAGATAAGTATAAAAAAAAATGTTTCAAATCTCGAATTGTAACCCGTTACTTATAATAGTGCTACAATAACACATAGCTTATCACATTTACATATTTTATACTAAAATATTGATATAAGCTTTGATTGTAAACCCGTTCCGTGGTCACGACGGTCATTGCGACCCGGTGTTACAATTACAATAAATTAATCCGGGACGTTTTGTTAACAGCCGTTTTAGTACCGATCTTAGGGTCATTCCTGTACCGGTGACAAGAAGACCGCACATCTAACACTGGATTTATGCTCGCTTTTGTAGAAACACGGACGTTTTGTTTTATGAATGGGTTGAAAAGGGATCCTTTAATGACTGTAGGTAGATATGAATTTTTCTGAATATGGCTTTACTTTAAAAAATACACATCCGTTAAATATAGTAATGGTGGTGGTGTTAATAATAATAATTAGATGTAAAATAATATTTTGAATTATGATTTTAATAACTTTGTCATTTTTTTATTTATGCAATGCATTCATAATTCCATTTTATCATAGGTATACAATGCGTAACATAATGAACGCAAGACCTCATACACCCCAATTAGAGTATTGAGTTAAAAGCATAATACAATGATCAAAACAATTTTTTTTAAAGCTAACTATTTTTATTAAGTATGTAAATTGTGTTGACCCTATCATTACTTTATGCATTTAAAATTGAGTCTTATTGCCTTGACATAAGATTTAATTTTCTTTGGCTCAATCGGCGATCAGTATGGCAAAATACATAATTTAAAAAAAATACCTATCTTAAAAGTTACCGAAATTGATTCAGTAATCAATTATGACCAAACTACTTTCAGGACTTGCGTTTATTCTGTTACACCTTGTATGTCATGCAATCATTTAAGACTTCGTGTGACTGTCCAAACAGCTTTAAAGTAAAAATAAACGTAAAAACAGCTTATTTTTATCCAAATCTCATTATCCGCCACAACTATTTTAATTCCCACGCGGAACCACAAAGTTTCACAAATATTTGGCCTCACAACGTCACAGTCGCAATCAATTGTCCTTGCGACGACTGCATAAATTTCGCGGTACTAAGCTCGCCTCTAATTAACCCTAAACAGACGCTGTGCCTCGACCGAGGACGTAAATCACGAGGCAACACAGACTGCCTCGTTGTCTTTAATTGAGCACTGAACTTTATTTACGCAGTTTTGTTTGTCTGTGCGGTTTTTCGCAAGTTTAATTTATAGAAAAAATGTGCTCAGATAAAATTTTTTATGTACGAGTATTGACACGCGATATTAATATTGAAATTGTAAATTCAGTATGCTTTGACTAATTATTACATGGCAGCGCATAAATTATTTATAAGCTGTTATTAATTTATATGACTGCTTATGGAATATTAATTTATTGAAATAATATTAATTTCTCATTTATCGGTTTGTGTGTTTTTCTGGTGACAAATCTTGTAAAGATCATAGAACGTTATTATAAGTCACTCGTTTCATCAAAATGCCTATAGGTTTCCATTTTTTTCGTTAACAAATGTAAATGGTATGTCTCTCGGTTTAAATATATCAGTGTTTTATAAAGAAAAAACACAACAATTGTTCCAATACCACCCGACTTAAAATAACCCGCTAACAAGGAGCAACTTAATGAAATGCGAACGCTAGTAAATTTCCTTATTTCACTGGGAAAAAATTCAAACGCAAAAGTTCACAAGGATTTGTTTTGAGCGGGCAAATTTGTGGCTTAAAAACGTCCGCAGTACTTTATTGTTATAATAAAATTTCGCGAAATTATTTGGCACTTGTTTCGGACCTGATTTACGCGTGCCTCGCCGCGGCGCCTCGTTATACAGCGCATTTTAAGGGTTATTTAGCTGCAGCAACATAATGCAAACAGGTGCTGTTGTTTTTATTTTGTAATTGTTGTTTCTTACATGTGTTTGTGGTAATTCGACATAGTAATTACAGTACTTTCATTTTATAGGGTGTTTTCGAGTAGCCATTAAGTTTTTGATAATTTTATCGACGTAGACCTGTACTCTATCGCGTCGTGAAAGGTTACACTCTTCAACGAAAGGTTAAGTACACCTTTCATTATTTTTTGTTACATTGTTTTATCTATTTTGTCACTCATTATTTCCTTGTTTTTTGTCATGCCTGATATTCTGGTAACATTTGACGCGATACACGTTGACATTGCTCGGCTTATGTCACTTTTTGATTAGGTCATTCTTGCAAACAACGTGTTCGATTTGACAGTTCTTAAGTGCAACGGAACAAAAATTTTACCATATACGGACAAAAAAGTAAAGAATGTCAAGAAACAGCTTATTCAAAGTCATGCTTTGTTTGCATCGGAACGCAAGGGTTATGTCGAAAGTAACCTGAAAACTAATTCTGTTCAAGTTTTTGGCAAGTCACTCATTCGGCACAATTGCTTTTGAGATATATTTCTTTACTATTTACTGTTTTAACGTGGAACAACGAGCTTCGAAAATTCGAAGCTGACAAGAAAAATCTAAAATTGTCTGATTGTTTGTTTTCGTAAATCTCTTTAATTGTGAAATTATTTGACATCAAAATATGTACAGTAATTTGAATTCGCTTAAAATAAAAGCGTTCTTTCAGAAACTGGACAATAGGTAACAGACAGGTAAGTAATGTGGCCATTACCTACCGGTCTAGTATTAAGTTTTCAGAGGAAAGTTTTAAATAAAAAAAGTTCAATTTGAGTTCATTCACATTGTAGCTAAAACAGTTGATTTTTTAATGAAGGTGGACACCACATTGATCCCATGGTAATCCTAATGATCTATTGATATTTTTACCTGACGGTGGAAACATTAGTACTTTACACAAATACATCTACAATGTCCACTTTACTCAAAAACCCTTGAAATTTCACACACAAAAAAATTATAACAAACAAAAAACGACCATAGATAGTTTTTATACATCCAAGCGACGACGTATTATCTAAGTAACTTTCAAACTTAACCTATTAACTATGTTTTTAGAAGGCCTTCTCGTCTGACTATGATTTTGCAAATCATTGAGCCTAATTAAACGGCTTATTGCATTCTGTTAACCGACTGTGAATGGTTAAGTAATGGTTTAAAATGGCTTTGAAGTAACAAAGGTAAGGCAATTAGAATTTGTATAGAGTTGCAGTTTTTGTGTTTTGTATTTTTATGTTTTTTATTAGGTACCTATAGTTAAATGTTGATCCTGTAAACCGTGTCTTGTTTTTTTATTAAAAGTAACTCATAAGTAGGTTAGTTACTTTGGAGACTAAAAACATGAGTATTATGTGGCATATATGAGTATGTGTCACCACTGCTATTAAAATGGTGGAGGAAAATCATCATGAGAAAAATATCCTAGAATAAAAAATTCGATGACTAACCCGCACTAGGCCCGCGTGTTGGATAACTGACATTACAGCCCTCTCACAGAGAGGAGGCCTGTGTCCCAGCAGTGGGAACAATATAGGCTGATTATGAACAAGTATAAATGGTGCATCCGAGCATGGTAGCAGAAGGAAAATCATGGCGTTTTATTTTATCACCAAGACAGCCTCCCTCCAGACGTCATCCCTGCCAATTTCCTTACGAAACAAATTGATTATAAGCTTATACTTACTTTTACTGAATATAATTCCTGTCAGTCTTTATCTCTATAAACGCAAATTACAAGCCAAAACCAATATCGTAAAAGCTAAACCATTTATTTCCTTTTAACATTACGAGTTACAGTTAACAATTTCCATCAATTTCTCGTAACCACAGATATTATACAACCTACTTGTAATAAACACGAAAGCTACTACCTACTAATAATGCGTGGGAAAAACTTAATTCGTCGATAAGAAAAACGGAACAATATTTTACGATTACCATTAAGAAAATCGAGTGCTATAATCGGTAAAATTACATTGGTATAGTCGTTTTGAATGACGAACGCGCGGATTGTGAGTTCTATCTCATCGATATAAAGTTTAAATTATAATGACTGAAGGCGCGCGCTCGTGTAATGCCAGAACTAGTGATGGGTCGAGAGAATATGCTCTCACGGAGAATGTTCGCCGATCGAAAATATTCTGCGATATTTCATTTTGACGGATTATATTTTCGGCATATGGAGATTTTTTTTTTTATTGCCCTAGCCGCCGGGGCCACCTATTTAAGGTCATTGGTGTATCTAGCTGGGGAGCTAGATATACTAATGACCTTAAATAAGTGGCTGGGACGGACTGGATGCGGAAGGCGGAGGACAGGGTGTTGTGGCGCAGCCCGGGAGAGGCTTATGTCCAGCAGTTGACTGCGGTAGGCTGAGTGAATCTCACCTTACGAAATTTAAAAGAATTTATGTGAATTTTCCTGGAAATATTTTCGAGAATGTTCTCGCTCAGAAGAATTAAAGTTGTAGAGTAGGTAGATTATTTTGACGTCAACTTCGTGGAACGTTTAAATGAACTAAAAATTGTTACTATAAAAATAAATCGATATTCTCGTAAACTGATAGATTAATAAAATTCTCGTAAACTGTCTTCCAAATGAATATTTTCGAGAACTCAACAGTAAACTCAGTAGGCAAACATTCCCATTTCTCTAGGGAATTAACCATCACTAGCCACAACTATACCTAATAGTTGTAAGCCATTTACATAATCATTATCCACGTTAATGTTTTCTCGAAGCAATTAATACCAATAAACGTAGATATCAGGTAGCTATAGCAATAAAAATACTAAAGGAACCACTTAATTTTACAACTGTGACAATGTATGGCACTATGGGTGGGCCGATTGTCTATTTTCAGAGAGACACACGAAACCAAGATGGTAACATAAATAAGAAGTTTTTGGACAATTAATATCGGATGCTCCCTTGATCTATCGTTAGATTGCTTTTATATTTAGATTTAGTGCACTTTGAGCACGGTTTAGATTGCGTGGAACTTTCCTTACCAGCTGTTTTCCTAGTACTTTTGAAGACGCCCAGTTGTATTGATGAAATTGATGCTGTGGGTATATCAAACCTAGGATTAGCTTCAAAACACCTTTAAACATAATATGGCAAAGCATCATGCTTGTAACCTCAGAGGGTTGTGCATAGGTGTACCTATGGTAACACCCACATTTCACCAGGTAAGTTTTAGTCCCATGTAATAGGGGGCGAGCCTATTGCCATCAATCCCTGGGAAAAATCCAATAACACTTTGCCTGACTTGGGCTGGAAAACGAATCTAGGAATCACCTTAAAAATAAAGCTGAAAAGTCGTATCTGCCTTAAGTTACATAAACCTACAAACATACATAATCGGACTAATGTTCCCACTGCTGGGATACGGGCCTTCTCTCAGTGAGAGGGAGTGGGGTCCACCACGCGGGCCCAGTGTAGGGCGGTAGATGTCACATGTCTTCGAATTTTTGGTTCTAGGACATGCCGGTTTCCTCGATTTCCTTCACCGTTTTGAGAGCAGTGGTGATGAAATAATTTACACAAAGTAAAGCGCCTATCTGGGTTCGAACCTACGACCTACGACTCGTAAGTCGCGGCCGTTACCTATAGGCCACAGCTGCTCTACATAAATCTAGATAACGTGGAAATGGAAACTTTCGGAAAATATAAATAAAATGAATGCCTTGACACTTAAACAACAGATTACATTAAAATAATTATGTAAACGCATTAAAAAGTAAAAGCAGACATAAAATTAATATTTTCACATAGATATATTCTGATGCAATTAATTTCCTTCATAAAAAAAATAAAAACTAAACGAATAGGTCTAAATCTGTCATTCGGTGATCTGTTTTCCGTTGACATAAGATTGGTTTTCGTCTGTCATAAATCCTTAGCCGCCCAAGAAGAATACGTTGGACGTTTTCCGTGACAGAATAAGGCAAATTGTTATTATATTATTGATAGGCTTCCGTCGACTAGAGTCAACTAGAAATGTATTATAAAAAGAGGAAATGCTTATAATTTGACGTCGTGTGCATGAAAAATTATATATCTTTTGTCACTTAACAAATACGTTGTATTAATGATTTGAAAAATTCTTGTCAAAACTAATTTTTAATTTAGTTCCATATTTTTGGGTGATACAACTCTAATTCGATGTTACACGGTAGTCTAAATGCATTTAATGTTATTAAGAATCATACAGTATGATTTTATAAAAAACTTCTAAGTATGCATTATCTTTTTGGAAATATTTAGAACTGGCAGCGCCCCGCGGTTTCATCCGCATAAGTGTCGATCCCGTTCGAAAGACACGTGGCGCCATCTATTATCATAATAACGTTATTGTTGTTTTCCTCGGGAACAGCACTTTTTTCGGGATGAAAGGTACCATATGTCCGTTTCTGTACACCTAACAATGTATATGCAAAATTTCAGGATGATCGGTTCAGTGGTTTAGGCGTGAAAAGGTAACAAACAAAATTACTTTCGCATAAATAATATAGGTACTAATGTATGAAACGCAAACATTGCGTCTGGCGGAAACCAAATTTCATGACAAGTTTTTTTTTTTTGTGAGAGTACTTTGTGTCTTATTAAAAATGGTGGTTTTGTGGCAAAGACCTCACCTTTTTCCTTCTAATTCTCTCTATTTTTGCGATCTCTGGCCAAGGTAAGATGAAACATAATTAAAAACAATGGCACATTCTGTGATGGGTTTAAATAGTGTTTGCCATCTCTCTTAAATTAACCGATATTAGATACTGAGATGTTTGTCCAGTAAAAGTAGGTAGCACTCCATGTAAAATACTTCTGTGATGGGTTTAAATAGTGTTTGCCATCTCTCTTAAATTAACCGATATTAGATACTGAGATGTTTGTCCAGTAAAAGTAGGTAGCACTCCATGTAAAATACTGGTATTCAGCTGCATCCGGTTAGAATGGAAGCCGACCCCAACATAGTTGGGAAGAGGCTAGAAAGATCGTGATAATAATGATGATGACATATATGTGATATATATGTGTAAGTATGAACTATGGAGAAATAATCCGTTATTCCGACGAAGACACTGTTTCTCAACAAACGGTAGTTACGAAAACTTTAACATCTAATCCACAAACATTATGAAACGTAGACAGAGTAGGTAATCTATAGACTCATGGTATCCGTGTCACTGAAAGGGACAAAAAATTTTGGCAATCTTCATCATACTATCATTTTTACAGCTTACTACACTGCACCTTACCATTTCACAGTTGCGCAAATGTACTATTATTGAATTATTCACGAAAAAGATCTTATTTTCCGTTTAATGGCGGGGTAGTTTTTATTATTTCATTCATAAACGTCAAACTTGTTGTGCACATTGATGTGCTTAGCCGACACGCAGTAAGGGACAGAAATATTCTTACTCTGTCTCTTTTCTTTGCTAGTGACGTTAATATATTTCTCTTTTACTTGTGCGAATGAAATAGAAGATATGCAGCAGTTTATAGTTTACTCTGTCTACGTTACGAAACATTCTACCATTTGTCATAAGAACACTGATGAAAATACATAATGTCATTCACACAACGTTATTGGTATGTGAAATGATAAATCCAATAAATACATGTTAATTCCGTTTAAACTGTTATTACTTGCAATATTAGATTTTAAATATATGGGTTTATTCATGTGATATTTATAATAGCTTCATAACGACTAATGCAAACGATAATTTTGTCGAAAGACCGACATTTACCCAGTTTCAGCTTGATATATTGGTGAATTAATATCGAAATTATATCGCGCGTTCTGCTTCATTCATAACTGGTACGTACATTTTGATTGTCATATATATGAAAATTATTGTAATATTTTTTATGTAAAATAGGAAGGTGTCAAAGTTCATCGTCTGAAACTACAACTTCTCAGTAACTCTACTCTACTATAGTTTTCAAAAATAATCAGGTAAGTAAAGTATTACAGAACAGCTTTATAAACGACTAGCTGTGACCCGCGGTTTCACACGCATAAGTCTCGATCCCGTGGGAATATCGGGTTAAAAGTATCTTCATCAAGGTCTACCCATGTGCAAAATTTCATCCAAATCCGTTCTGCCACTTTAGCGTGAAAGCGTAACATACAAACATACAAAAAACATTCTCCATATTATATAATAATATAATAAATATTAATATTGAGTTTACTTAATATTAATATTTATTAATAGATCAGCTGGTTGATCAACACAAACATAATGTATTATGAAAGACCAATCCTGGAAACTACTGAAAAACTGCTTATTATTTTAGCAAAGCAACTTCTGACACCCAAGAAACTGACAGCCCCAAGGTAACAAAACAACAATGATACCACAGTTGAAGTATTGTGTGTCCAATTAGTAAGAGAACGAACCAAAAGCGGGCGTTGTCTAAAAATATATAAAAACACTCTGTTACCATTTGTCACGGAACGCCTTATATTTATCAAGATACCGTTCCGCATCCGATGTACAGGGTGATCAGTACAGTTGATTGTATATTATATGCTACAAAAATATCTGTTGAAGTTTTTCTCAAAGGCGATGTAGGAGCCCAGGAGCTACTAGGAAGATATAATAAACGGAGACTTACAGGATATGATCAGTATACCTTAACTACCTTCTGATGATAATGGAGAGTGTGATATAGAAATATCAGTGTATGGTAACAATTTAAGAACACAACTAATGGAATGGTAATTGAAAATGATGAAGAAATGTAACGTAGTGTTAAAGATTTGCTCAGGTCAATATCGTAAATGTTGGTCAGAAATACCAGTTGATAACAATTTTTAACTCAACGATGATGAGACAGCTAAAGAGAAGGCTACCGAGAAGGATGAATATAGTAAAAGCAAAGATGTAAAGGATGCTTTATTATTATATTAAAGTATTGTTAATCGTAAATGTGGTGCAGAAATACCAGCTGGTGGTAAGGTTTATGTCAAAGGTCATGATGGAGCTAATGAAAAGGTTACTGAATATGTTGAAGGCAGGAGAAGTGAAGACATACACACACAGGTTATTTTGTACCAGCTGGTGGTGATTTATCATTTTCATTATCTAAGTGAGATTCCAAATCATTCCATAAATTAAGAAGAATGTTCCTCCCATAAAAAAAACTCATGTCTCCCTCCCTGTATCAACCAGAGCATCCATAGGAATAAACACGGTTAACATTCCTATAAACAAGATTGTTGCAGCTCTTCGCTGATTGATGGATGCGCTCGCGCAGTCGCTATTAGTGACGGTTTATGGGAAAAATAGTTTGAAAAAAGAATGTAAAAAAGTGTATTCCGTTTTAGAAACATTGTGTTTTTAATTAGGTGATGTCGTTGAGATGTATTGATTGATTGTTTTTTAATAATTTTTATGACTGGCGACTTTTGCTTGAAAATATCGATAGGATTTGTTTTGAATTTAGGAGTAGTAAAGTGATAAAGATGAAGTGATGACCGAGTCTAGAGATGGTGAAGTACGACAAGTACTTAGGTGAAACTAAAATAAACTAAAAGAAAAAAACTGACATGACAGCTATCAAAAACTAAAACCCAAACAAAAAACATATTTTTATCAGGAAAACAGCGGAACTATTTAAAACGACATTATCTAATATCTTTATTTCAATGGCGCGCATCGTGCATCCAATATATCAACGTGTGAATCCCACAAATGTACCGCGGAAGCGACGCACGCGCGGCTTATGATAATTTGTATTTTGGGAGCTCGTAATGTTGGGAATCACGTGTTTTTTTTTCTTTTTTTGTGTTAGTGCATCTCTTGGAGCATGTTCGTGTTGAATATCGACTACAAGTTTTTTTATATGATAGAAGCAATATCATTTATGGTTTTCTGTTTGTATGAAAATTATATTGGCCTTAATATAAGTCTAAAATCACCAACCTGTCTTGAGCAAGCGTGGTGATCAATGTTCGTGCCTTCTCTTTAAGAGAAGAAACCTTTGCCCAGCATTGGGACAATAATAGGCTGGTATTATATTATACTAGCAGCGCCCCGCAGTTACACCCGCATAAGTTTCGATCCCGTGGGAATATCGGGATATAAGTATCCTATATGTTAATGTAGGAAATGGTCTATCTATGTGCCAATTTTCATCCAAATGTGTTCAACAGTTTACACGTGATTGAGTAACAAACATCCAAACATCTTCACAAACTTTCTCATTTATAATATTAGTAGGATTAGGATTACTTTCCATCATCTATAGTGCTGTAATAGTGTCATAATGTAAGCATCCAAGGAATAGAATTTACATCCCTTCTTTACAACTAGATAATAATGTGAACCGGTTTTTGTCTTTAGAAAGCCATGCTAATGCACTATCAGGCCCAAATTCTGAAACCGTGTCATCATCGTCATCAGCCTTATACACAGTCTACTGCTTCTCTAATCGTACGCCATTCATCTCTATTCTCGGCAACTCTTCTCTATGGTAGCAGCCACTTTGCGACCATAAAAAAATATGCAAACATAAAACACGACTCTAAACTAAAAGATTCCATATTTCACTCACATCCAGATTCATACTTGACCACTATTCAAGAATCCTCACAATTCAATTCACTTCTCATTAGCCTCATAAACAAAAACAATACACTATCCAAAGTTCTATTGCAATTAGCGGTTGCAGTGTTGCGTCATAGACAATCGTAGCAACAGTCGGGCCACAAATAGTTGCGTGTGGGCGACGCTCACCACGCTCGACCGGGAGTGGTGACACGGTAAATATTAATAT
Organism: Oligia fasciuncula; assembly: GCA_963082905.1. Taxonomy (NCBI): domain Eukaryota; kingdom Metazoa; phylum Arthropoda; class Insecta; order Lepidoptera; family Noctuidae; genus Oligia; species Oligia fasciuncula. The sequence continues at coordinate 10,448,066 of OY720403.1, forward strand.
GTTATAATAATTGTGCATTAATTATAACAGCATATGAGCTGTGAAATGTTGGTTTTTGAAGCGGGAAGTTGCTGACCGAGACATTGGGTCATTTTAATGAATTTATGATCATAAATAGTCATAACTTTTGAAAATGTGGAAAAGAAAAAGTGAGTTTTTTTTAAATGCACACGTCATTATGTCGTAGATAACTTTTTACGGGTTAGGTAGTAAGCTGTAAATTTTCATTCATAGTGTTAAAATTTGATTTTTGCATGGGAGAAATCAAATTGTATGTGGTATCATTATATCAATTTGATTTCCCCCGTTCTAAAATGTAATGTAGTGCTATTCTGTAAATCTCACCGTAAAAACATAGGTGAAGTGAGTTTGAAGTGACCTGTCGATCCCTAGATTCCCTAGCGTAAAGTAACAGGTTAAAAGCCGATAGATTTTGTAAAAAACTCACCGTGAAAAAAAGGTGAAGTGAGTTTTAAGTGAGCATTCCCTAGCGTAAAGTAACAGGTTAAAAGCCGGTCTATTCTATAACAATCTTACCGTGAAAAATAAGGTGAAGTGATCTGTCAATGGCTTACATCAGGTGGGATTACACTGACAGCTCACTTCTCGCTCACTTCACCTAAGTTTTCATGGTGAGATGGTTACAGAATAGCAATCAGCTGTTTTGATATGGATGCTGTTAAACTCGCTTGAGGGAAATAAATTAGTTCTAGTGTGTAAAATGACGCAGTGACTGCTATCCATCTTAAACGCACGCTAATTTGTGAATTCTTCATGAACATGAACATTTCGTATGCTGCAAGATACGCGGAAGACTTGCACTGTTTCATTTTCTTACTGAAAATACAAATATTTTTTCAACATTCTCTTCTCAAATAATAACTCTCTATATACTTTGTTAGTTATGCGGCCATGCATTAAAATATCAAAGAAACTTTCGAACTAATAACTCGTTGTAACAGCCACACAGTGCCAACAATGCTTGCGGCATACACCTCGATTTACGCGACATCGCCTGCATTCACAAAATACTAGAATCACACGAAATGAAGCAACAAATTGGACGGTAGCATACTGGCCTAAATATCGAGTGTTTGTCGACGCGTCTTATTATTCTCTCATAAATGTTTGACGTGTATTTTTCAACGCTCTTCAATATTTTTGAACGGCTATTTTCGTTACAAGACCGCCTCCTTCGTTTGTGCAAAGATTAGAATAGTGTCGGGATATAGATGCGATATTGTTTTTTTTATCGAAATTTAAACCAGGAGAGAACAAACAAGTGAATAGAATTTCTGTTCCATGTATTTTTTTTAATTCTCAAGTTTGTCAATGCTTCCCTCTTACTAGTTATGACGTAGTAGCTATGGTTTGGTTTAACTTTGGGAAATGTAACGGATGAAAACCAACAGATAGTGTTAAAGTGTGAAAGAAAAACAAAGTGTAGGTGCACCTTCACACAGAGTTGGAAATTATAAAATAATGTATGCAATAAGTAAATAAGTCAAAAGTCAAAACCATTGTTAGGTAACTAATAACTGTGTTAGGTTCAGGAAAATTGTGTCAGGAACAAAATCATATATGCTATAAGTAGGTAATTTTATTTCAAATTTTTCCTTCACGATTGTTTTTTTACAGTCAAATCAATCATCATCATCATCATTATTTCAGCCGAAAAATGTCCAATGTTGTACATAGGCCTCTCCCAAGCAACGCCCCTTCGACCGGTTCTGTGCTTCTCGCATCTAACTGATTCCTGCGGTCTTCACCAGGGTTTGTGCTCCGCTCGCCCCTTTCGATTAAAATATTCCACTCACCCCGTTTTTTAAAGGGCGAGTAGAAAATTTACATTTAAATAATTATTTTGGTGTATCGATTCGCCCCTTGCGGCATTTCCTTTGAAATTTTACCAAAAAAGGTATAGTTAGACAGAAAAATGCACAAATTATTTATAACGCCATATTTGATTAGTTTAATCATTCTATTTTTAATCTCATAAACTCGTGACACTTGTGATAGTATTTGCTACCTGGCGAGTAATTCATCAACTCGTCCTATATGCCTACGGCCCATTTAGGGCGATTTTCATTCTGCAAGTCTTCACACGTTTTCTGCCTACGCGACCATCTACAGCTAATATCACTATCTACATTTTCACACGTCAGTCACAGCGTCGTTTTGTGGGCTATTCTACAGCTCTTTATTGTCGCTAGCCCATTGTTTATTTAAACAATAACTGGACACTTTATGGCGCCGACGGTTTTTACGATTATAAACTATGCCTACATGTCATCTAGTTTTTTTCTTCCTAAATATTTTATTTTTATTGTCCCAAAAGCAAGTGAAACGTGACCACATGATATAATAAATTCAATTTTTTTGTCATGTAAATCGTAAATAACGCTGAAATTATGGCTGTGTTTAGTAATAATAAAGAAAAAGTTTTTCTCGAGAATGCGGTATTTGATTTAGTGTTGAGTTCCCCTCGTATTTTTGTTAATATGTGGTTTATTATTAGCACATTGTTAATGGCAATTAATGGTGCATCTCACGGCGATAAAAATGTCGAAAGAGTTTAAAAAATTAGGTCTATGATTTTCTGAGAATGAAAATATTGATGGGGCATTCGAAAACGATTTCTATTTTAGAAAAATAAAAATCGTAATGTCTAACAAAAGTCTTACCCTACTTACTAAATTTTAGTCGCGTAAATTAATAGAAGGAATTCAAATAACAGACATGCAAGTATTTGTAAGATTATTAGCGACTAGCGAAAGAGAATAACAAAAGCCATTTCTTCTATTTAACCCCGTTGTTTTGACGTGCCGCTCTATTCTGGTATTCGAGGAATCACTAACAAATCAGCACCTGTCACTTTTGTTAACGTATCCACGAATATCCGAGCCATTGTTTTAAAAGTAGAAAACAATTCAATCTTCACTTTTAAAAAATCTTGTGTTATTTTTGTTCGTCTTTTAAATGGCTCAGCGTACTTTGTTTTAGAATAACTCACGTGTTCGGGACATAGATTATGAACTTTAAGAAGAGTCGAATAAGATTCAAATTGGATGTTTTCTTGTAGGGATGTCAGATGTTTTCTTTTTAAAATCGTGTTGGAAACATTGTTGTCGCCTCTACAATAGGCCTGCACGCGTTGACAGTTGATAATCGAAGACAGACTTAACGAAGACAATGGAATTTTCAGTATTGTTTCAACTGAGTGACAAATTGCCGTAACGTGAATTTTTTTCTTCATTTTTCTTGGCACATTGTTCCTTTTCGTTATGAATAATAAAAATAAACAGACCTTTCTTTTTCTTTTCTTTTATTCGTTATTTACGGCCGGTGTTAATATTAATATGATATATGGGATTATTACTTTAGAATAATTTGTACGCCTCCGTGGATTAAAGTGACTTTTAATTTTATTATTTACTGCTTTTGTCTTGTGTGCGAGCTTAACCGTTGTTTTCTCGTTTTTAAGTTGAAAGTTTTACTTGCAGTAATATTTTATCTTGTAATCACAATATTTTTGGCAGATCATTTTTTGGGAAATATTTTACAAAGATGAAAAGGCTCATCTTACTAAAAGAATGATGTTCATGAACTTCTATATCCTTTTGACTCATTGTGTCTCGTGGTATGCTTAATACCAAACTGTATTAACATATTAATTAAAGCTGAATCTCTTAGTTTATTTTGGTCCATTATTTTCCTATACACAGGTACTTTATCATAATCGTATTGTGCACTTCTTTGCACGATGTGAATCTTCTTCTTCCATTTATCTTAGTCCCAGTTCTATCTAGGGTCGGGTCTTCTTGTACAGCTGCATCAGGACGATGTATCCTGGGTTGTCATAGGATCGATACTGGACCACCATGTAGCGGGAAGCACTACTTCCCAGGGGTTTCGTAAGGATTTTCAGTACAGTTTTTACTGAGAAACTATCATTTCTCTATCTGTTTCTATAATGATGTCTGTAATTTATATGGTGTACATACTATAGAGTATTCTATTCTATTCTCTTCTCATTACGTGGCCGTACCATCTAAGCATGCTTTCTTTTAGTTGGTCCGATGTGAGTGAATACAAAAAAAAATCGGTCAAGCGCGAGTCGGACTCGCGCACCGAGGGTTCTATGTAAATAGAATCGTGTCTCGAATATTTTTCCCGTTTTTTCGTTTCACAAATCTATGTAGGTACTTATTTAATAATAAGTACGTTAATCAGTGTAAGCAGTTAGGTAATGTACAGCTACATTCACCAAAAAAAATAGGTAACATTAATGAAGTTCATAAACTATAATAAAAGCACTGAATATTGCCCTAACTAAAAGATAAACTGGTTTGAGGGACCACCTTAACTTTGCCGTAAGTAAACTATTGTCCCCATATGTCGACATAGGTCGCGATTATTACCAACTGCAAAATAAATAGGTTTGTAATCACCCATAAACATTTTTTTTTGTAATCTAACTAAACATTCACGGTTTTCGGATTTTTTCCTTTACTTGTGCTACATGACATTGCTTCTTGCCAAATTTCATGATTCTATGTCAACGGGAAGTACCCTATAGGTTTTGATTCCCTTGCGAGTGTCAAAATATGCGGCATAAACGGAACATAAACGTTTGTATCTTTTGATTGCGTTAACTTAGAGGTTTGATTTTTTCACTGCTTCAAGGAATTGCAGCCTTGAGTATTTCATATTAATTTCAACTTTATAACTCCACGCGTTCCTGAGAAAAAGGGTCTTGACAGACGGACAGACAGGGTTCCGACAGATAAGGGTTCCGTTTTTCCTTTTGAGGTACGAAACCCAAAAAAACGAAGTATTCATAAGTTGTTTTAGTTTCTTTGGATTTCCCGTCAATACAGACGTGCAAAAGAAGTAAGATTTGAGTATGCACTAATCTTTCTAATACCCACGGAATTCCGTTGTATCGAAACAAAAACGTGAAATATTTATCCACTTTATCATTCCATGAAATATCTGATGCTTAGCACATTGTTTTCCTATTCGGACAATGACTTATTCGCCGCTTACTAGAATCGTCTATCGTTTTAGTTCGTTAATCTCGGAGATTACTCCGTCAAGGCGGATGTCACATAAAGTACACTTTGACACATCTCGAAATACGTGCCGCGTATGTTTACACTAGGACATCACTAATTGAGAAAAATTACAACACCATCTCATGCAGTATTGGACTTTAGATGGTAAAGTTACGGTTGGAATTCAGTTGAGTGAGCTTTTATTTATCTTTGCACCAACTGATTGGATTGTCATAATGTTCGAATTTGAAAATGAGTAATAGTTTTTGTTTTCTTTTAGATAAAATGTCGTTATTTTTTGTCGTTGCTGAGGTGGCAAATGGTGAATCGGTGACATAATCACACTAGTATTATAGAAGCGAAAGTTTGTGAGTGTGTGTGTGTTTATTATGTTTGTTACTTCTTCACGCTCAAACGACTGGACCAATTTTGATAGAATTTGGTATGGAGGTAGCTAACACCCTGGATTAACATATAGGCTTTTTAGCCCGATATTCTCACGGGATCGACACTTATGCGGGTGAAACCTCGGGGAGCAGCTAGTTATTATTACACTAGCTTCTGCCCGCGACTTCGTCCGCGTGAAATTTGTACCCCCACCCCGTCGCGTCGCAACACTTCGTATTCGCTTACCGTTCACTCTGAGTTTTTTTCTTTTTGCTCGGCTCCTAAGGGTCATAGCGTGATGCCTAGCCTATAGCCTTCCTCAAGAATTGGGCTATCAAATGCAAATTTTTTTCAAATCTGACCGGTAGTTCCAGAGATTATCGCGTTCAAACAAACAAACTCTTCAGCTTTATTATTAGTATAGATAAAAAACTCTATGGCCCATAACTCCTTAGTAGGTACCAACTCTTAACATCTTACACAAGTGATAACTTTTAAACGAAATATCCGATTGAGATGAAACAAAAAGTATTTTACTTCTTCATAAATACTCTTGATAACATAATGCTTAATTTCGATAAAGATTAATATTACGATACATATTTAACGTAGTTTTTTTTTTCTTCAGACGATTTAATAATTATTTTGAACACAAAATCGGTTATTGTGATTAAACCATGATAGCTAGACATATGTTCTCGCGGACTTTTTTGTAGGTCTTAATGGGCTCTACAAACCCGTAGTACATTATTTTGCTCTATTGTCAATAGTTTTTGCAGCGCACGCAAAAATAGGTTTTCGATTTTACACCTTGTGTTACAAAATAGCAATTTTATTACGGATCCCTAATTTTGAAGAAAAAAAATATAGCCTATAGCCTTCCTCGATAAATGGACTACCCAACACTAAAATAATCATTCAAATCGGACCAGTAGTTCCAGAGATTAGCGCGTTCAAACAAACAAACAAACAAACAAACTCTGCAGCTTTATAATATTAGTATAGATTAGGTACTCGTAAAACAAATTGTGTTGAAAAAAAAAGTTTTTTTTAATTGAAAAATATCTTGAGTTGTTTGGTTTCCTCACGATGTTTTTCTTCACCGTTTTGAGAGCAGTGGTGATGAAATAATTTACACAAAGTAAAGCGCCTGTCTGAATTCGAAACTTCGATTTCAAACTTACGACTGTACGACAGCTCGTGTTTGCCACTGGGTCACCACTTCTCTATAAGTATATTTTGATTAATCACTCTAATTTACAAATTATGAAATTATTTTTTTTGATAAGTACTACAATTTATTTTGCAATTAAAAAACAAAACAACTATTTTATTTAAAAATAGTTACAAAGCGGAAAACAATACAAAACATTTTAGAATTAGAATATAGGGCAGGCACACACTGGAAAATTTGACGTCATAGAGAAATAATATGTAATAGAGAAGTGAAGCGGGCAATCAATCGTTGTGCAGGAGCAATTAATAAATGGCTCACAGCCATACATTTTAGCGCTCCGTTGACGTCAAACAAATGTTCTAGGATTTTTTGTGACAAGTCTTTACCTTCATAATTCTTGTCTAATGTGACATACTGATTTGTATTAAGGCGAAGTTTTAGCTTTTAACTAAAAATTTAGTTTAGTTTTATAATTAAAAGTTGGATTAATATGAGCAATTGAATTACTAGATTATATTTGTGAAGTTATTAAATGTGAGTAGGGTGGCCTACATACCTACGTATTTAATCAATAATAGGAATAAAATAATTTATCTAGCAATAAAAAAAAACTTGTTACGACAAAACACGTGCCTGTTTTAAAAAAATATTAATAAAAGAAAAATTACACAACTATTATTTGCTTGTTACGTTTTTGTACAAAAAAATTACCATTTGGTTTTTTAAAACAAACGTTTAAGTTGCACTTTGAATATTAATAACTGTTTAGCATATTTTTCGAATAAAATCTTTGGAATCCATTCCACAAGAATCACATTCATCTTAACACACAATGTTTTGAATATTGTCACATTTATTATAGTAATATATTTTTATACAGTTTCTATTATAGTTTTACAATAATAACAGTATATTATTAAATTATTTCAAATATTTGTTTAGTTCACTAAATAGTATTTAATTGATAATTTATCAGCTAACTATAAACTTTAACACTAATAAAATCGTTTTAAATGATTCACGACAACAATATTCTATTAAATGTGTATTATTATCTGGATAATTGTGTATCTATAAAATTGTTTAAAAATACATTTGTTTTTCACAAAAAAAAAACGTTTTTAGGGTTCTATACCCAAATGGTCCGTCTGACCGTCCGTCCATCTGTCACCGGGCTGTATCTTTTGAAACGTAATAGGATTTTCATAGAATGTGTGCTACTATGGCTGCTATAACAACAAAATATAAAAATTACATTATAAATAAAGTTAAAAATTAAATGGGGGTTAAATATTGTACGGTGGTACGGAACCTTTGGTATGTGAATCCGACTCGCACTTGGCCGCTTTTTTTCTTTATGGTAATCTCAAACTAAACGAAATCCCTTAAGGTACAGTCAGCAAAAATATTACATGCAGATTAATGAAACTAAAAACGTTGAATTTATTAAGTATACAGTTTGTGACGCACCATATTAACCGAGTGCTAATTTTACTCCCACAAATTGGATATTCAGTTACGATATATGGCCAATTTTATGATACGCGCGCAAATTTCGATTAAGACGCGTCGCCTTTATGTTTTATTAAATGTAGTTTATGGATCTGACTGTACCGTGAGTGCGAAAAAGTTTGCCTTTGATTTGGAAGTTTGCGAATTTTGTGCAAGTATTTTTTTCATAATATGTTGTACATATTTTATTATGATTGGATTACCTTTTTACCGACTTCAAAAAAAAAAGGAGGTTATCAATTCGATACGTATGTATGTAATATTATTGGAATTGCATTATATTCACATATGATGATCTATTAGGGCTTCCAAACAAATATACAAAATTTCATAGACGTATGTATGTATGTATGTATGTATGTATGTATGTATGTATGTATGTTTGTCCACGCATATCTCCGGAACTATTAATCGGATCGTGATCATTTTTTCTTTATTGGCTTACATTTTCTTCAACTTGGGGAACAGTGCAAGTTTCATCAAGATCGATTAAGTAATTTTCAAGATATGGACTAATACGTGTAAGTGTGACGGCCTGGCTTATTGATAAGAGCTACGGGTGTAGTGTCAAAGGGAAAACATCTCAAAACCTTGGTCAAATACTAGTGCAAAAACTAAAAATTACGAAATAAAAAGTAATTTAAAAAAATTAAACCGACTTCAAAAAGAAATTAACTCAAAATTATGAAATAACTTTAATTTCGGAAGTCGGTGGCATAAAACTAAAATACAGATCCCAAGACACCGACTTCCGAAATTAAAGTTATTTCATAATTTTGAGTTAATTTCTTTTTGAAGTCGGTTTAATTTTTTTAAATTACTTTTTGTGTCATTCAGATTACATTATTGTGTATTTTTTTTCTATGGTTTTGGAATGCTTCTTTTAATAATAGCCTGGGAGACCGATTTCGGTTTTAGTGACCAACCTCAATAGATATTAGCCAGGTACTCAGGAGATTATAGTGCACAAGAGTGTGCGCAAACACAGGTGCACTCTCTGTTCCTTTACTCTCATAGTCCGATGGGATGGCAATCCGACACGATTGGGGAGAGATCAGGCGCAGGACCAACGGCTTTACGTGCTTTCTGAGGCACGGGGGTATTAAACCGACAACTTCCAAACTCCGGGCTGTTAATAAGAAATTCCTAATGGAAAACCCAATAACACTTTGTCCGACTCGGGAAGCGAGACCAGGACCCCACGCTCAGCAGTTGCGCTTGCAACCTCGAGACCAACGGAGCAATTCTTTGAATAGGTGTCTACCAATGAAAGTAATTTCTGTCATCTGCACTTTACTGTGTTGTGTGTGATTATCTTGTGCCTGCACAATTGCCAAGACTACACTGTAGTCTTGGTCAAAATCCTGGTGGGAAAATCCAATTACCTACAATTTGCTCGATCCCGGAATCGAACCCAGGAAGCTCATTCTCAGCAGTAGCGCTTGCGACCTTCATAAAGAATCTGAAGTACCATCAAAAACAGAAACCAGAACCAAATAGATCTTGGAATAAACCAAAAGTACGCCAAAAAAAAAACAATACCTACATACGTAACCCTCTATTCAGGGATCCCATCAATAACGGGTACTCGCTTTGCACCTCTCCCCCCACTTCCGACAAATTACACCCCCTTTCACCCCCAAACGCGTCAAGTATGACGCAATTATTGGCGCGATCCATCATCGGAGACGTGTAACACAACTAAATAATTTTCGGGTTAAACATTTCATTCTGTGGGGTAGAACAACGTCGCATTCATAGGGTTGATGAATGAGTGTATTAGCGGCTTTATAAAGTTGTGTTTACACTCACTTTATAGTGAAATCAAGTTTGGAGCTTTAAAATTGTCAAATTAGGCATGTTTTACACGAGTGTCGGTTGACAACGGTCGTCAAATAGCCATGCTATGGTTGTATTAGTTTTATCAACGCCTCCACATCCTCAGCATAACCAGCCTACAATGCTCCCACTGCTGGGACACAGACCTCCTCTCTACGAGAGGGATATGGCCACGCGGGCCCAGTGCGGGTTGGTGATGTCACATCATGTCTTCGAATTTTTTGATTCTAGGACATGCCGGTTTCCTCACAATGTTTTCCTTCACCGTTTTGAGAGCAGTGGTGATGAAATTATTTACAAGCTCGCGTGGTTAAAAAAGAGCGCATGCTAATTGAAACTGAAATAATACCTACTGAAGCTTTGTTTTTCATTCGTAGGTATAAGTAAATACATTTCATTTGCTGCAGTGGATTACGATTGACTTAATTGTTTGATCTGTATACCGAAGTAAATAGTTGGAAATTAAAGTGATCATCTTTTATTTTTAATCACGATATTATTTACATAATATAAGCTTATAAAAAAAATAAAAAATAGGGCATCAAAAAATTCTTCCGCAACGCTGTCAACAGGAAAAGTGCCCAAAAGGCTGGCAGCATTGCCCCTATGTATTTCGATGCTGATTCTGTCTGCCTGTAAAGTCTGATTGTATAATTTTCTTGCGCACAGCCTACTTCCTACATTTTACATCCATACCATGACATGACCACTTTCTATTTTTACCGGGATCTTCTGACCCACGCCGTAACCTTTGCCGACGGAAATCTGACTTTATTACGACCATATCATTTCCTGTGTCAACACCGTATGAAGTGGGCACTCGTTATAACACGTAAGGCCCGCGCGACTATTCTGTGAAAATCTCATCGAGAAAACTTAGGTGAAGCGAGCTGTTATCCCATCTGAGCCAATCTATATTCTGTAGAACTCAGCGTGATAACTTAGGTGAAGTGAGCCTGAAGTGGGCTGTCAGTTGTGTCAATCCCTAGCATCAGGTTGAATGACAGCTCACTTTAAGCTCATTTCACCTAAGTTTTCATGGTGAGATAGGTATTTACAGAATAGCCCCACATCTGTTTTGTAAATATCTCACCGTGAAAACTTAGGTGAAGTGAGCTTGAATAAAGTGACCTGTCATTCCACCCGATGCTATGAGTTAACACTATTGACAGTTCACTTCGAGATCACTTGTTTTCACGGAGAGATTTTAACAGAATTACAGAATAGATCAGCTGATGGTAGGGGTTGACACTATTGACAGTTCACTTTAAACTCACTTCACCATGGTGAGATTTTTACGGAATAGCACCGCTGAATTTTTTAAAGAATTTTCTTTTTTCCGTTATTCAAAAAGTACAAGCATAAACAAAACATTTATCCAACTTTATTACGAAACGAAAACCTTTCGTAAAACAAATTATCCCAGCTACACAATAGGCTTTTCTAATATCGGAGCGAACAAAGCGCCCTTTGGGTTCGCCCCATTGAGTTGGCGGCAATCCGTCAAGAGATGGCGCCACAATAGAGGATTAGCTGCCGTTATTACATCACCTTTGTGGCTGAAGTCCGTGTTATGATCGAGAGCTCAATATTAGGGATTATCACGGCTTCCCCATTTTCTTTGGGGGTGGGAGTGGGTTTAAAGTTCGTGCTTGGGGTTTTTTGATAATGGTGGTATGGTATTCGCGAAATACTTGACCCTCTGTCTACGGTGCCGTAAAATGTTTTTAAAACTGTTTCTTCTTTGTTATTAAAGGATAAAACAAAACGTAAACAGAAACATCACAAAAACCTCAATAGGTTTGTCCGGACGTTGAAACATTTTAGAGCAATCTAAGTACTGAGAACAAAATAATTCAAGTAACTTTAAATTCATAGAGTAACTGCAACCAGAAAAAACTGGCCAAGTGCGAGTCGGACTCGCACACGAATGGTTCACACACAGACAGACAGACGAACAGTGGAGTCTTAGTGATAGGGTCCCGTTTTTACCCTTTGGGCACGGAACCCTAAAAGTGCTGGGTGACATTAACAAGCGCAATGTATAGAATACAATGACATAATTATTTTAATTAGCTTGTTAATAATTTGTGAACTATTCAGCAAATTCAAGAACATCAGAATAAAGCTGTACACACACCGCAAAACCCATAAACCTATTTTTCTTTCTTTCAAAACGTAAGAAGGAAAGCTCACAAAAGTTTTGCAACAGAAATATTTATTCGATAATACGACACGAGTACAAGTACCTACTTATAATCAGAGGGTAGTTGCAGGGGGTGTAATAATACTCGGCTTACAACGGTATTACCATCGCGGAAGACGACTAATATTTGTATGGCTTAGGATCAGTGCACAATGAACAAAGATGTTGCGGGTTTGACAACATAGCCAAAATGTGTTGCATCGATACTAATATTATAAATTCGAAAGTAACTGTCTGAATGTTACCTTTACGCCTAAACCACTGAAATGATTTCGATAAAATTTGCCAGAGAGATAGATTGCATCCCGGGGAAGGACATAGGATAGATTTTATCCCGATATTACCACGGGATCGACACTTATGCGGGTGAAACAGCGGGGCGCAGCAAGTATTAACTATAAGTCCACGTTTCCTCAAATTTTTTTTTCCTTCACCGATGACAGTAGTGTCCAAGATAAACTCGGAAAGTACAGACGCCAGCACATCAAGCTACCCGAAACTGTACAATTTTCCCAATTAACCTTGACCCTTAAGTTTTAGCGATAAAGTTTAAAATCTACTAAAGAAATTTGACAGATTGATGTGCTTGGCGTCTCTACATATGATAAAAGTCACAAAGGTACTACCCAGATTTGAAACAAAATAACATGAAGTAATTTTTCTTCGCCAAAGTAAACACTCCAGTCTAACCTCCGCCTTATAGCAATCACTCTTAATGACACAATACACACGACGTTCACCCCGCGTTTGATTAACACACGGCCATGTTAAGGCTTCCGTCTCACCGTGTATAACGTGGCTTACCTATACCCTGCTGTGATCGCCGCCATCTTGTCTCATGTGAGAAATGGAGAAAAGACAAACAGGAATGCGTAATGAGGATACAATATTGAAGACACAGTTTAATAAAATTGCATACTTTTACATGCTATGTAACTTTTGGAGACTGATTTTATTGGTAACTAGCTGCGCCCCGCGGTTATACCCGGTCTCGATCCGGTGGGAGTATCAGGACTATTTAGTTCTGTCATAATATAGGTCATGTTTACCATGTGCCAAATTTCATCCAAATCCGTTCAGCCGTTTTAGCGTGAAAGCGTAAAAAACAAACAAACATACAAAAAAACAAATCTTTAGGTATATCTTTATAATGTTATAAGTTTAGACTAGCTTCTGCCCGCGACTTCGTCCACGGCAAAGTGCTTTCATAGAATTCCGAAAAGTAGGTATCTTGTGGGAGATATTTTGTATTACGCAGACATGAGCTTCCATACCTACTCTATTTTTTCCATCTACCCACATCGAAAACATAAAGTACATATTAAAATACCCCAGAAGTCGTAATTTCTCTTGTACGCACAACTTGGATTAAGATGCACCAAAAAATATCACAACTGATCCGAAGTTATAAGACAAAAATGTCAAAAAAATCATTAAATCATAACGAAAAACTGACTCAGCTGTCATGTTATGTAAACACTCGTGTTTCTGTTTTTTACATATGACAAAATTATATAATTTACGACAAATCATATACGGAGAATTTTGTTTATAATATTGTCACGGAGAGAAAATTATAAAAGTATAATTTATAGTCGGGGTAAACAACAATCGTATATAAACTAATAAAACGTGTCAGCGGCAAAATAATTGGGCCAGAAAATTATTATAATATTATAAATAGTTTAGTCTGGGTGTAATTTTGTACAGTGTCGTACGGGAACAGACCGCGGTCGTAACTCATAATTCTGTTTATAGCGTCGGTGCATCCTTGATACTTGCATGCGTTGTGTTGTTGTGAATTTTAGGCTGAAAGCGTAACTAACAGCTAAGAAGATGTCCAAAAAGCCTGTTTATTTATTGATTTCGTTGTTCCCAGTACAGAGGAGGAAGAAATAATTATGGAATATGCAGAAGAATAGGTAACTAAATAAGTACGGTATCTAATAGGTATTAATATAAAATATGTAAGTAATGTGCAGTTTTATAAACCAGTGCAATTTCGATATCGCTTAATAATAACCTGTAAAAATAAGTTTTTGTTAACTTTACTTTTTTTTAACTTCAAACTGTTTTGGTTGAGTTAATCAACCAAAATAGGTCCCTAGTAGATTTTTTTTTTTGGATTTTGAGATCGTATCTCCGTTTGAGTTCAAAATGAGATAAAAAAAATACATTACAATTTATTGTACTCTTAGCACACCAGTTATTGTGTGAATATTCATTACATATGTATTTAATAACAAAATAACAGACAGTTATCTCCCAGATAAGTGTTACTAATGAACATTTGTCGATGCTCACTGGGGCTACGCTAAAGATGTTATCGTACCTGTCAATTTTTGAGATCCATATCGCATTGTTGATTGCCACTGGAAGGCTTATTAAGTGAAAATGTTTAAATGCCTAGCGAGATAATAAGAAATATAACAAAGCTGTTGACTATAATGAAATGACAATTTAAAATATTTTGGTACAGTTACTAACGGCATTTGCGGTATCACTAGGTATATACTAATAATAGTGGACTACTATTGATGCTCAGGTAGGATAAAAACATCTACGAGAATCTAATACAAAAATAGTGACTTAATGGGTCCGTCTTTTTTTAGGTCATTGGTGAATGCAAGCGAGAAATACTATACGTTGCGTTGATCAAATTCAAATGGGATATTTTTTGCTAACGTTATTTTTTATTTGTTTTGCAACTCTTTTCTAATCTTTTTAACTGTGAATTGGTTATTAATTTTTGTAACAGTTATTAGTAACGATAAAAAAATAAAGGATTATGACAGATAGTTAAAATATCAAAATCACTCGATCCGAGCACAAATGGACAAAGATTTTATTGTACTTGATATTAAAATAATTCATATAAATAAAAAGCTCTTGTTTATTTCGACAACCAAAACTTGATGACGCGACGTGCAATAATTTGATAGTTTTATTGGTTATCAACGAAAAAATATCATGAAAAGGCGGTCTGTTTTACGATTTATTGTTTATTTTATATTTTGTTTCCGTCTCTAATAAATTAAGGATTTTTTTTCTTGTCATTAGCAACAGATTCTTTCGAATTCTTTTGATCTTTCCAGTTAAATTGGTCCGTTAATTTCTAGTAGATTTTTATTAAAATGTTTTTAGTGTTAATATTAAATAATGCCCAATTACTGTCAACACTAAAGAGTTGGAGGTTGCAAGAGTTACACTTTGTCTAAGCAGGAAACATAGATAATAAATGCATAAGTAAATTATGAACAGTTACTCCTAAGGAAATACGCTCCAGTTGCAGTGACGAAAAAACATGGTCCAATAATAATGTGTGTGTTTTTATGAATACTAACAATGATGTCGGTTGATTAATAAAAAATACTTGATTGGTGGTTGGGTCGAGTCGATTATAAAAACTGAAGTGTCACCCAGTTCCTTGCGAAAATATGCAGTATATGTTTTTTGGCTCATATTAACAGCTATGCTTATTAACTAAGCTTTAGGTACTTTGGGTTTTTGTAGTGTTCTGTGTTACGTTTTTTATTGTGTTTTTTAATTACACTTTTTTTATCTGAACTTTTTTCCGTCTCATTATGATGATGAGATAATTTTACGCATTATTTTTTTATTGGTACCGTTAGTAGTTTAAATATATCTACTTAAAGTTTTGGAACCGTTGGGATAGGAACTGACATGTTTACTTTTATATTTTATTAATAAATAATTATAAAATTTTAATAGATAGTTATTTTAGATTCAATAAGAAAATAGTTTGATCAAAATCTATAGAACTAGTAGTTTCAGATTTATACTTATAATAAAATCGAGCGACCGGTAACACACTATCAATCACAATATGAATCATTTTGAAGTATATTGTTAATCCATTGCTTCATTTTTTTTCTTCATTCGCTTAACCTAATTTAGTATACTTATCTATAATTATATTTCAACAGTCTTACATAAACAAGTTTTCACCATATTTATCTCTCTCTGTTAATAACCAGGATTAGCACTTAGTTTACTTTTTATTCCGATATTTCCACGGGAGCGGAACTTATGCGGGTGAAACTGCGGGCGCTGCTAGTTATACACATAAACCTTCCGGAATAAATTGAAATGATAGAGAAAAATGACACGAAAAGAGCTTTTAACTTAAAATATCACTATCTCTAGATAAAGTAAGAACCCGTTACAAAACTTACACCAACCGATCACCATTAACAACAAAACCCTCCACTTGTCGCCCAGTTAATAACAAATTAACAATATATAGCTATCCAATCAGCAAGTTCAATTCAAGTTAATAAGTTTTGTCTGTGAGTTAATCTTCCGGTCAGTAGCAGTGTGTCCTAGGGATTATATTGGCAATCTAATCAAACTTGCTAGACTGTCCCAGGGTTTATGAGCCTGTGGATTAGGGGTGATATTATTGTGTTATAATTAGTTGTGACGGAATTTATGGAAGCGGGAGTTGTTATGTGCAGTTTGTGGAAAGAATAATAGTAAAAATTGGTGTATGGTAAAAAGCGCTGTTCGAGATTCGGGGAATCACACTAATATTATAAAGTCGAAAGTTTGGGAGTTTGTGTGGGGGTGTATTTATATGTTTGTTACTTCTTCACGCTCAAACGGCTCGACCAATTTTGATAAAATTTTGTATGAAGGTAGCTGACACTCTGAATTAACATATAGGCTACTTTTTGTTCCAATGTTCCCACGGGATCGACACTTATGCGGGTGAAACCGCGGGGAGCAGCTAGTTATTAATATAAATTGTTAGTTTTTTAGTAGCGAAAAAAAAGTAATAATTCACCATCTGCCTAGCCATTTCTCGACTCGGCTTTCAGTTTAACGGATGCAGCTGAATATCAGTATTTTACATGGAGCGACTGCCTATCTGACCTCCACAACCCAGTTACTGGGTAATACGATAAGACCTCTTGGTAAGACTGGTTGTCAGATTTTCGGGCTTCTGACGACCCGTAGCGACTGTCAAAGATCCACGAATGACAGCCGGCACCAACGGCTTAACGTGCTTTCCGAGGCACGGGGTCTTGGCATGTAAAGATGGTCACCCATCCACGGACCAACCGTGGCAAGGGTAGCTTAACCTGATCGATCGACCCGTGCAGCTGTTATTGCTTAGCCACAAGCTAAAGTTAAGAGACGTTTAAATGACAAAAATGTATGGTTAAACAATCGCTAATCATTACTTAACTTTAAGGGGCTCACAGGACCTAAACACAAAAAAAAACGCAAGTCTTAGAAACAATAAAATGTTTATCGACTACAGTAAACAAAATCAGAAAAATATATGATATTTTTCAGGATATATGCTAGGTAGATAGTGTGTTGAAAACATAATACAATTATTTTGATACGATAGAAAAAAATCATGAAGATACCTCTAAAAACTTTCTTTTTACAATAAAAACCATACTAATATACATACAATCATTCAGATTTTTCGTCAGATTATTCTACAAGCAACATAGCTACTAAAACACTAGTGTTTTAATTTTTTTTGTCCAAACAATAAAAAAAAAAAAAAAAATTGCTTCATATTTTGCAAGAAATTACCAGCAGCGGCGGTGTGTCATCGCGCTTCTCTTTCTTTTCCATGCAGTCCAACAGTGACCGCGCGTTAGGTCATGTAAACAAAGGGGACAATGATCAATCAGGAAAAACTTCAATGCTTGCCACATTATGTTTGTAAATAAAAAGTACGAAACGGTTTCTAAACAATCTATAATTATACTCAAAAAAACATCTTACTACGTCTCGCGGGATTTAAACCCCTTCTGCAATCGTAAAAATAAAGTTCATAAAATACGAATTACCGGCAACCCTTAGTCTTCAGAGGCCATTAGAATTCATAAATAAGTCCAACAAAAATAAACGGGACAAAAAACACCCCAACAATTAACAAATTGGTGGCAGTTTAGGGTTCATCTTAACCGCTTCCTACTGTTGTAACTTGAGTGGTCGTTTTTTTTTTTAATTTACTGCGGTAATTCGAATCTTGAAACAATAAATAGTGACAATTATATTAAAAATATAGGTGGGTTATATTTAGAACCCCTATAAGGCACCTGCCCCACCGACGGCGACTAACGATAAGCAAGTAGAGCTAGCGACTAAACACGAGTTCGCGACGCGGCGACGAGCGATTACTCGCTAGTATGCGTATGTACGCACGGCGATACATCAAGCGGGCGGACGGAGCGTAATGGGTAGTTCACCGTCCGATCAGGACCAGGCCCGTGCCGGACGGCGCGTACGTGTTTCACGCGCGCCTCAAAGAGATGTCAGTATCATAGAAGGGGGCCCCTTGGGCCGAAGCCTGCCGGGTCAGCGGGATTGTCAGAAAGGGTTACCGCCTGGCCCGGAACATAAAGGGCTAAGGAAGGAACACGGGTGGCTTTTAGTCAGTAAGAGTCTGACACTCCCTTCCGCTCCACCCAGAGCGGGAAGGGTCATTTGATGAGCTGACTTATGATTGTGCGAAAACCTATACAATGCGAGGTCAGCTAAAACTGGAAATGTATAGCTTAATGTGTCGCCGTGTGTACCGAGCATGACAGCGAGTGTTCTGCCCTCCAAGCGAGCGTCGCAGAGCGAGTACTCTCTTTGATAGCCCTTGTTGCAGCGACAAACGTGTACTCGCCGGGCGTCTGTGTGAACAGTCAGCAATCAACTATTATTCTAAATGTATCTCTTTTACTCACTCGGGACGTAAAATCTTTTGTGAGTTTCTTGAGCGCGTAAATCTTTGAGTACTAGTCGCTTCCCCGTCGGCGCCGGTGGGACAGGTGCCTTATGAAGTAGAATGTTAAATATTTTGGACAAAATGTCACTTGCTGCATTAATTTTTGACACAGATGTCTATCTTTTTTTTAACGAAGCTGATAATGAATTTGCATAATTTCCGTGAATCTTTACTGTTTTATCTTGTAAACTACTTGACTATAATTTGTTACACGTCAGGCTCGTGTTAAGATTAGATAAAAAAACAAATAAACTTGACATTTGAAATATAAATGGTAGAACGTATGAATTTGGCAATGCAGTAGAAATGTGATTAAAATTATTGACATGAATATTGAAACACAAAATGTCAACACATCTGTCTTATCCTGTCTTGAGTAATTTTAGTTTTTATCGTTGACAAAGATGATTATATTGCAATATTTGCGGGCGAATCGTCATTTTTAAATAATATTATTTTTTCAATAAGAAATGGGTATTTAAATGTACCAATTGCTTAATACTTACATATATTTCTGGCTCGCCCACAAAAATAACCGCACACATAAATTAACTTCGTGCGAGTCGCCTATAGAAAAAATAATATTATTTAAAAGTGACGATTCGCCCGTTTCGGACGAGTAAATTAGTGCGAATCGACTAATAAGCCGAGCTTTAGTACCATTATTATGTTACCGTGAGTGCCAATTATAAGATAATTTCTCTGCTATTTAAATTAGCAGACGTGTGTGCAGTTTTCTACTGACTGTACTTTGGCTGACGAATTGAATAAAACTGACGAATCGACGAAAACCGGTAAACACTGGAAACTGTCGAGTTAACGCAACTGTCTAATCGGTAAAACTGACGAATCAACGAAACTGGCGTATTAAATAAACTGACGACTGAGGGAAACTGACCAGTGTTAGGCGGACTCGAAATTAAATGAAATGTTTATTTCTGTAAGTAGATCTTTTAAGATACACGTCATTATTTTGTTGGTCATAATTTTAAAACTAGATGGCGCTGGCATTTCCCAGCTGACTGATGCGAAATCTGATAAGAAATCTACAATCTACCTACCTACCTATTGAGCATTTGTAGACTGGATTTTGTCCAGTAACCAGTAATTACCAGAAAATCAAATGCTGTGGTTGCTGAATACAAACAATTTACCTACGTACAGATCAAGCTACCCGAAACTGTGAAATTTTCCCAATCAACTTTGCCTTCCGCTTCAACGATAATCAACCTTATGCTTTAGCGATAAAGTTGAAAATCTATAAAAGAAATTTGACAGATTGTAGTAGCTTGATGTGCTGCTGTCTGTACATCCTTCCGTGCGCTAAATAACTGTCGCCGGCTGACGCTGAAAACCACCGCTGGGGCTCTGTCTGGCATAGGGTTACAGCATTATGCTGAGCGATGGCCGTTTTGCGTAGCTGTGACGCATATTTGCCTACAACTTGTTCTTTTTTCTTTGCGTTATGTTCTAAACGTATTATCTTTCTTTCTTTTACGCGCTCTAAGACTTGGAGTTGCGGACACCAGCCCATTATACAATACTAGCTGCGCCCCGCGGTTTCACCCGCATAAGTTTCGATCCCGTGGGAATATCGGGATAAAAAGTAGCCTATATGTTAATCCAGTGTGTCAGCTTCCTCCACACTAAATTTTATCAAAATTGGTCCAGCCGTTTGAGCGTGAAGAAGTAACAAACATTACACACACAAACTTTCGCCTTTATAATATTAGTGTGATGTAGCAATAGCTACATTTCAGTGTATTCCTAAGAGGAATACAGGCGTTACCATAATTCCCGTACAATTAATACTTCCACCAACGCAATCCCGAACTCCAAACCCTTCCTCGCAACTAATTTTTTACGAAGCAAACATCTGTTTGTTCTTCCATCTATTTTGGGACTTCCCCTGACATTGTCCCGCAATTAAGGCGTATATTCATTTTAACTGCCGGTCATATTTCTATCTATGTACCAAACATTTTTATGCGATGTTTTTTGCCGTAATTAGGCATTTAATTGAGTAATTTATTGGTGTGTAGCAAGCTTTATAGCTTGTTATGGGCAGGCACGGCCCGCACGCACGACTGAGATTTTTATTTAGAAATTCTTGCGTGTTAATGCGAAAGTTTGTTTAAGTGTTTGTATGTTTGTTAACGTTTAACGTTTTTACGGCTAAACTACTAAACCGATTTCGATGAGTTTTTGTATATTTATAACTTGGTTGATTGGTGGTCTATCATGAAATATATTGGAATATTTTGTTTTTGTTTTTATTTAGGTAGGTACTTTATTCATGGGCGTGACCAGTATTTTATAAAAGTTGTATATTTTATTGTGATTTTGTATAAGTATGGTTTATCTTTGTGGAAAATTAAGTATAAGTCAGTC
Source organism: Oligia fasciuncula (assembly GCA_963082905.1). Taxonomy (NCBI): domain Eukaryota; kingdom Metazoa; phylum Arthropoda; class Insecta; order Lepidoptera; family Noctuidae; genus Oligia; species Oligia fasciuncula. The sequence goes on from OY720403.1 coordinate 10,469,398, forward strand.
AATAAACTAGCTTTAATTTATTACATTGCCTTACATTGATTAGTCCACTACATTGCACTAAGTAGAGAAATTAATTTAGAAGTTATACTTTAGATGAAAGAAGCTGAGCATTAGGTCTGGGTTCGATTCCCGTTTCGAACAAAGTATTACTGGGGTTTTTCCATCTGGATTTTTTCAGTAGTAGCCCGGAGTCTGGATGAGTGCCCGGTTGATGGCAATAGGCTCGTCCCCTATTACATGGGACTTAAACATAACTGGCGAAATGTGGATGTACTTTAGGTACAGTCGCCGGCACATCAAGCTACCCGAAACTGTCAAATTTTCCCAATCAACCTTGAACCTTATGGTGTAGTAATAAAGTTGAAAATCTATTAAAGAAATTTGACAGATTGTAGTAGCTTAATGTGCTGGCATCTGTAGGTACACCTAACCCTTCGGGGAATACATGTGTCATGTTATCTATGTTATCCTATCTAAGTTAAGCTAGAACATGTAGAAAGAAAATGCCACCATAATATGGCATCTGCCTTCTAACTCAAAGTAAAGGTAGGTACTTCAACCATTTTCCAGCATTTCTCCCAAACTTTTAATACTCATATAGTGTAAGAAGTTCCAATACTTTAATATCTGCAGGCTGACCTACATCGGAGATAAGCGCCGGTCGTGTGCACTGGGGTTTAAGACGGCCGACATTGCATCTCAAGTGTTACTTCCCTTAGAATTTACGTTAGTGTATGTAAGGCTTTATGTTCATATTTGCTTTGGTTTATTATTTTATGTTGATTTTTGTTTGAATTCGATGTTGGTCGTGTGGTAAAAGTTAGGTTGTGTTTGGTTGAGTTGAAACCTTCCTAATCCAGACTGTATGAGGTAAGGTATATTTACATATTATTTACTTTTTTGCTTTTCTACTGAAACTAGAGAAGTAACGGAGAGCAGTGGTGGCCCAGTGGTAACGGCCGCGACTTACGAGTTGTAGGTCGTAGGTTCGAACCCAGACAGGCGCTTTACTTTGTGTAAATTATTTCATCACCACTGCTCTCAAAACGGCGAAGGAAAACATCGTGAGGAAACCGGCATGTCCTAGAACCAAAAATTCGAAGACATGTGACATCTACCAACCCGCACTGGGCCCGCGTGGCCCACTCCCTCTCACAGAGAGGAGGCCTGTGTCCCAGCAGTGGGAACATTCTAGGCTGATTACGTTACTGAAACTAATGTTGGAAGAAGAAAGTAATGGATGATTGATCTCGATATAGATATTGCAAAATCAGAATAAGAAAGGCATACTGCGCATACTACAAAATTAAAGAGGATTTAAAACAAACAGGACATAATTTAATCAGCAAACGTGAGGTGGGACGCCCTCAAGCTAGGTGGAGCGACGATCTTCGCAGGGTGGTAGCACCTGGTTGGTAGCAATGGCGTGCAATAGCACACAGCAGCGATCCACTGCTGGACATAGGCCTCGACTGCTGTAGGCTAATGACGACAAAAGTAACATACTTCATCATTTTATAATAACATAGCACTCCACAAAAGATACACTAAAAACTCTCACTAAAAACGCTTTCTCAACACTAACCAAAAAAAAAAAAACAAGAAAAACTTAATCCGTTTACTAAAACATTGCCCCAAAAGTAGTTAAAACAATAAATATATTTCACGTCACTCACATGTCTGAAAGACAAGACTAAATGAAGCGAAATATGGTTATTGTCATATTATAATGTCAAAGAAGAAAATGATTTTAATACGGTCTTAAAATAAACCTGAAAGCTTCAGGCAGCTGAATTGGATACGTTAGGTGTCGAGTTGCTTCAGCAAATAAATTTTAGTTACATTATTATGATTTTAAACAAAGGAAGAGTGTTTCTTTATGATGAGATGGTTTAAGATGATGCATTTGACAGGTTTTAAGACTGAGTAAGTAGCAAAATGGAAATGATGGTCTTTTGGCGAAAGTTGTGAAATTAGATAATGGGACTTGAAGCATTACTGGTCATCTCAATGGATACTTCCATATCAAATAGAGATAGGAGAAGAAATACAGCTTCTTTTTAATATGGTCCCGTCTGAGCATAATTTTACCCGCTGGTTTACCCTTAGTTGATTGGTATATATTATTAGTAGCTTTTGCCTACAGCTTCGCCTGCAGGAGGCCGGAAATAATCCCACAGGAACGTACTACCTAGACAATAAATATCCTATGTCTTAACATAGCTTAGGTCTACCTGACTGGGCCCAAAATTTCTTCAAAATCCGTTCAGACATTTAGGCGTATAAAGGTAACAGACATACAGGGTAGCGAGATATTATACAACACCTACTTCATTGGTTTTATCTTTGTAAGACTAAACAAAAAGTGTTACTGCTAAATCCTCATTTTTTTCCCACTTTGTATCATCTCTACATATATATTTACCTACCCAAAACAGATCACAGACATTGTAGAACAAGCTTTAAGAACTTAATTGGTGTGTACAAATGCAAATGTCAGCTTAATGAAGCTCGTTGACAAATCAATGTCTTTTTCTTCTAAACTTAAAGCTTCATCTCGTGAATTTAGATATCCTTAGACGCTAAGGGTGCCTGCATAAAGATGCAGGTTCCCAGTACGGACATTTTGGAACGAATCGGTACTCATCGGTGCGGGTAAAAAGGTAACATCAGAGATTTCAATCGAAGATTTGCCCTGCCGCGTCAAAAGATGATGACGTCACTTCAGACACAAGGCTGCAGAAACTTGACATAATTGTCATGGAAACGTCATTATTATTGTGTGGGCACTTTTTCTTGCAACCTCGTACGTTGAGTGAAAATCTAACGATTTAAATCTTTGCGTCCCATACTTTCTGCATACGTGGATTGATTTATACCTGTCAGTACCAACTTGAACCGACAAATCGGGACCGGAAAACCTGTATCTCTATGCAAGCACCCTAATACTAGAGGCAGTATTCAGTAGAACATATAGGGTAGCTATAGGTGCGCCCGCGCAGGCTAGACCCCCGTGGCGCGGCGCATCTTGATGCGGCTAACGAGCGCCCGAACAATGTCTCTATTAGCTTATTCTGGAGTTTTAGATCAGGACTGCGGAAACTGTAGAGAGGTGTGTGGTGTATTTTTTTTGCAGTGATTTCTGAATATTTTTGAAAATTGATGTCACAAATTATATGTCAACACCCACTTAAAAAAAAAACTATGGCTTTTTTAGGAAAATATGATACCTAAAATGTTGAAAAACATGAGGCTCTATTTCTACAGTTCAGTTCCTATTTATTATTAATCTGAGTATTATTATTTTCATTTAAGCCATTAGGTATTTTATCTAGCTCGTATTGTACGATCTCATAAATAAAGAATATGAGTAATTTTTCTACAATAAACTTATAAATAGTAAAGAATAAATGATACCATGTATGGAAAACAATAATAATTTTGAATATAAGAAGTCATAAAATAGCTAGAAGCATAGATTTATGAGTCACTGTATATTTTATCGTACATTTAAACTTATTACTATGAAGTAATTAGCATTGTTTATAATATACAATAATAGTTATTAAGAAACAGGTGATTTCGCATCTTGCATCACGCATTATTCTAAAGTAATAGGAATTTTAATAGGATATTCTAGGTTGTTAAGTATCCATTAAATACGCAGTATTTTTAATTAGGTACTAATGGAATGTTAATTATTTTGTCCTGTAATAAAACATCTTACTGCGTAGGTACCATCGCAGACACTGGTGGAGGACCACTTTTCAACCTAATTACTACACCCTTATTATAGGGGTGAAAAGTGGTCGGCCGCTATTGTCCGCGATTGTACTTATTAGTTTTAATTATTCCAAAAATGACCACGTTGAATGTATATTGACTGCGAATTAGCTACTCTGTTTTAAAACTAAAGAAAACTGAAGTAATAAATTGTGACCGAGTCAAAAATAATTCAAGAAGAATAAAAAAATCGACTCCACATATTTCCCTGTCCGATGAAACAAGACCCGATCCCCTTACTCCACTATGCAAATAAAGTTAGTAGCAAAAACAAAGCGAAACACGGTAATTACACTTGGTGGAAAATTAACTGACATCGATACGGCGTACATGCTCTGGCCTGCACGGTATGGACGTAATGAGTCGAGATATCGAGCCTTAGTGCACGCCAGTGTATTTAGAGAAACATTTTTTAGCACTGAATTACATTTTAATGAGAACAATTAAACGATTTTAGTTGGAATGAGTGTTAGGTGTTTTTTGCACGACAGTGTAGCTCTAGAACCGTTTTATATATTATACTCGTACAATAAAGTAAAAATAAAAGCAAATGATACGGTAACCTGAAAATATTACAACCAAATCAATATTCTTTTGGTTTTCAGCCTGCATTCAAATAAACACGTCTTCCAAATAAAATTGACGTACCAAATGCCACAAAAAACGCAGTCTATTTTCGACCGCCATTTATAAAATAAAGAAACGCGATCTTTTCTGCATTTGAGGGTTAAGTTAACCCTGCGATCGCCACATAAATCTGCTGCAAAAGGGTTGTAAATCCAGCCAACCCCTTCCAAGAGTAGTGATGGACGACCACCAGTTTATTTTGACCCCTCTCCCCTTTCTTCCACTTAATAATTTCGGGTTAAAAGGGGGTTATTGCATGGATGGCCAGGGGTCAAACATAACTGGTCGATATGTATAAATACGAATAAAAATTTCAAGGAGAACCGAAGATATGTTTCGTTTCACCCTTTCTAGTCTATTTTGTAAATTGATATTGGTTTTTTGGACCGTTTATCTTTGGGGGCGTAAAATTTTAATTTGGTTTCAATATAATTGCCTTTCGAGAACGTTTTAAAAATATCAATAGGTGAGGTAGAATTCAATCTGTCAGAAATAAATAGTTATTGTTAAGGATAGGTACAGGGTCTAGTGGGTTAATAATAACAGCCGCGCGTCTCGATTGACGGTTAAGCTACGCTTGCATCGTTCGGTTCGTGGATGGGTGACATCGAGAACCTTCCATGCCTCGAATAGCACGTTAAGCCGTTTGTCCCGGCAGTCATTCGTAGATCTTTGACAGTCGTTACGGGTAGTCAGAAGCCCAAAAAGTCTGACAACCAGTCTTACTAAGGGGTATCGTGTTACCCAGTAACTGGGGTCAGATAGGCAGTTGCTCCATGTAAAATACTGGTCTTCGTTTGCATCCAGTTAGGCTGGAAGCCGCCCTAACATAGGAAAAGACTAGGCAGTTTGATTGTTAAGGCTAGGTACAGACAAATTTATTGACGCTAGGACACCATATAATAAAGTTAGTCTTATGAATTGCAATTTTATAATAATTCATCATTTCATTCATTGTATAACTAAGCACACCACAACTCGGTTTTTTAGCTACAAAATCAAAACCCAAAACGGAAAACATTTACGAGTATGTAGTTCCGACACATGTTTGCTGATACAATGTCCGAAATCCCAAAATATCAAAAAAAAAAACAAACCAAAAAAAACTATTTTAATCACAGCAACACAAACACAAAATTCGCAGCTAGTCGCACAAAAAAAAAAAAAATACAAGCAAATATTTCCATCCAATCGGTTTCTATTCCCTTGCCCGTGGGCTATTTTTTACTATTTTTTAGAGTTCCGCAGGTGGAAACACGACTCACCATTAAGGTATTGACGCGGGTAGTCCGCTCCTTTACGGAACCCGCAATAATTCACAAAGAAAGCCTACCGACTGTATGGGAGCCGTGTTTGGGCACAGAGTAGCTAAAGGAGGCAGAGTCGACGTTTTATTTACTTTAATAGTGTAGTGTAAAAAAAAAGAGTATTCTTGTACAGATTAGGTGGATGCATTGTTAAGTCGTACAAGATCCCTTGTTATGACTTAAAATCGCTTGAAAAATCTGCGTGATTATGTTCAATGAAAGAAGGTAGGTAATAAAAAACTTTTTAACAAAAAAAAACCGACTTCCAAAAAAAAACACTACAAACTGAAAAATAACTTTAATTTCGGAAGTCGGTGTCTTAGGGATCAGTATTTTAGTTTTTTCCACCGACTTCCGAAATTAAAGTTATTTTCAGTTTGTAGTGTTTTTTTTGGAAGTCGGTTTTTTTTTTGTTAAAAAGTTTTTATTTCTCGCTTTTTAGTGGATCTATTTATAATTTATCTATGTTACAATAGCCTAATGTCAACTTGCCCATCGCCTTTTTATATAATATTCCTTTTCTCGATGCAGGGACGTTAATTGTTGAGGAGTTCTCCTTTTATTAGTTTTTAGATTAGATGCTGATAATCCTGGCTGCAGCATCAGGCCAGACTTATGTCTACATTGCATTGAACATAAAATTTGTCCTGTTTAAAATGAGCCCAAACACGACTACGGTGCTCTGTAATTTCAAGGTTTGTACTTTTTCTGATGCTCCTGGCTTCAGCATCAGGTCTTCGGTGTTCCTCAGTAACAGTACGTTTATCCACACATCGAGCCCTTTTCAATGAGCCTAAACACGATATATCTGCTGTTAGTTGTCGAGGAGTTAGGTACTCTGCAGACTATCCTGACTGCAGCATCAGGTCATGACTTGATCATGAGACCAAATGTGGCAAATCAAACAATCAAACATCAAAACAATTTACTAAAACAGTCCTTGCCTGTTCGAGTAACTTCTTACTGTTAAGGAGTTGTACCTTCCATCATCAGCCCAGCTACCTGAGATGGTGACAACCATACACAAATACACAAGATACTTCATAAAATATGCGAAAAACAATAAGTGAGCCTATAAAATTTGAGGATTGCCCTCGATTTCTCTAAGATCCCATCATCAGATCCTAACTTGGTGACAATGGGACCACCTCAAAACTATCTACTTTCGAACAAAAAAAGAATTTTGAAAATCCGTCGACAATTGGCGGAGTATTCGATGAACAAACATAAAAAAAAAAAAAAAAAAACACACCGAGATGTTTTTTTTAAGTAATTTATAAGGTGATCATTTGGTCCTTGTCAGTTCTGGACAGAGAGAGGTGGAAGGAGTACGGCCTGGGCCCAGCAATAGGACATCAATAACTAGTAATAAAAAATAAAAAAAAACTGGACAAAAGTCCTATTGAAAACTATAATTTTGGCCTGACAATAATATGAAGAAAAAACAATTTTTACTTTTAGTTATATCATAACCAACGATCCAGCACCATCACTAAATAGGTAAATTATGACCACTAAAAGTATATTATGTCTATTTTAATAAAAAGAGTTTATTTATTATGTTTCGATCATTTCTACCAAGTAATTTTTGAATGGAATTTCAATAGATTAGAATAAATTACAAGTTTTAACGCATTTATTGTTCTCTACAATAAATTCCATTTGAGTGGGCCTTGTCTTATGATTGACTATCAATGTTTTTTTTTCTGTTAGAGAAGCTCAACTTTTTATAGCAACGAGGAGTACGCAGTTAGGATCATGGGCATAAATACCTTACATTTACGCAAGATTAACAAGTATTGATAGAAATTTTATGGTGTTACGAACATAGTACAGACGCCAGCACATCAAGCTACTACAATCTGTCAAATTTCTTTAATATATTTTCAACTTTATCGCTAAAGCTTAAGGCTCAAAGTTGATTGGAAAAATTTGATAGTTACTGGTAACTTGATGTGCTGTACCTATAGTGAAAACCAAACTATTATAAAATAGGTATTTCATAAAAGTTTAAATCGTTTTCACACGAAAAACACTTTTGAAAGTTGCGTAAAGGGCGCGCTACACACGGCTAAGATACTATACCTAATATTCAATTGACACACGACGAAGATAATATTTATTTCATATTTAAGGGGATTACAAAAGGATTACAAAGATAAAATATTTTAGTATCTTAGCCGTCTGTAGCGCCCTTAAATGTTAGACATAAATTCAGCTCGTGACTGTACTAAAGATACAAAAAAAACCGAAGACAATATTTTCTACTTTTTTTATTGACACATTTATTTTTAATATCGTAGTTGAAGAACACCTGTCATATTATCATTACAAAAAGAGTTTAGCTCTCTGCGTATTAACACGAGAAGTGTGTGACAGCTCCTTCGTCGTATCGATTTTTGTTTATGTATGGCATCTTGTAGTTCAAACTACAAGGTTATCGGCTGCTTAACCAGGGATGCCTTATTAAGCCAGCCAGAGCAGGCCTCCAGCCAGGGCAGGCCTCCAGCCAGGGCAGTCGTTTAACACTGTAAATGTTTTTTTGTATGTCTCTGTAACAACCTACTCTGTGGGCATCAAAGACGCCGGCAGTTGGCATAATTCAGCGCATACAGTATGCACTGATCGGCATTTTATCGGCGACGTCGGGGGTGCCCGCTAGTTTATGTAACCGATATTCTCTATTGAGACGTTTCTGCAATATGTTGCTTTGTTAGTACAATTGAAAGCTTGCGGTTTTATTTATTTTGTAATTATTTGAGAATTTTGAGATTGTGTTTTGTTTTGAATAAAAAGATGCATTCTCTTCTTTTTTACACGACTACCGCGAAGCCAAATGAAAGCGAATCGAACGTAATCTGTACGTTGTATGCCTTAATTACATGACTTAGTAATGACTTGTGACTCCGGCTATACGAAAACCGAAAAAAATAGACATTTAAATCTTGTTTATTTTAGATGGCGTTTTAGTCGTAGTTGGCTTTTATTTATTTAATACTTTATGAACACAAATGTAAAAGCAGACTTAATGTCGTTACTTACAGTCATTTTCTACCAGTCGGGTTCTTATTTTTAACTTTTTTTTTACAGTTTCTATTGCGCAAGTCAGAAGAAAATAATGAGTGTGTCTTAACAGAAGTTCAGACAAAAACTATAGATAACTGAATAGTATCATCATTTCTCAATTATCTACTTTTTAATTCGTAGTTTACGGTGATAAACAGTAAACTACTAAGATTAAAATATTTTCTGAAAAAAAAAAACTTATTGTTTTTTTATTATTTTGCTTCTATTTTCTCACGTTTGACGTCAAAGTCATAATAATAGTTTAATTTACAACATTATAAAGCAGTAAAATATGTCACATACACAAATATAAAAACGTAGGCAGGTGTCATAAAAATAAGTTTAGTATTGTAATGTAATACTTTTTGAAATGGGGCTATTATATTTGCTAATTATTATTATTTATGATAGTTGTAAATTATGTTCTATGTAGACAAGATTTCTATGAAGCGTTTACTCAACTTCTATTAATAAATTACATTAAACTTAGCAAAATAGAGAAAAAATAAACATTATTTGTTGATGAGTTGGTTTTGCATTTTTGTATAAAAACTATTTTTTTCTGGTATTTCAGATTTGGTCCATTAGTAAAAGTTGTTCATATTTATGAGTACTTTCGCCTACTGAAAGATCTTCAATAAATTAAGAGTTAACCTGTATATAGGGTGACTGGTAATTAGTGACCGATACTTAAACACGTGATTTTACTCATCATCATGAACAACTTTTACTATGGGACCAAACCTGAAATCTTGAAAAAAAAACAGCTGTTCTCTACATTTTGACGAGTTAGACGAACATAAATGTAGGGAACAGCTAATTTTTTTTTCGCGATTTCAGGTTTTGTCCCATAGTAAAAGTTGTTCATGATGATGAGTAAAATCACGTGTTTAAGTATCGGTCACTTTACCAGTCACCCTATATAAACAAATAGGTATGTTTTGTATTCTATAAATATTATAAATAAAATACACTTTTCGTGTCTGCCTGTGTGACCTGGTTGTTCTTCTAAAATTCTCATCGTATTTTGATGCGGTAATATAAAGAAATTTTTATTTTTCGTCAAGTCGTTAAAACCACGCGAAGCAGGGGCGGATCGCTAGTGATTAATAAATAAATATGATTTTGTGGTCTCTACCTACTAACCTCTTATCGTTTTTTTTATTTTTCTCTTCCACAAATACATATTTTATAATACCATCTTTATCTAGTATTTAAAAAACTAATATTACCTATCTAAATAAGGTTAACTATTATCCAATTTAGAAATAATAAAAATACATTCCATTCTATTGTGATAAATGTCAGCTTAGATATTCTAAACAATTCTCCTTAAGAATTATCCAAATTATCTATTAACATACGTATAGGTTTATTATAATAACATATACCAGAAATGTGGTATTTCGATTTTGTCAAAGATTCTGTCAAAGCCTCAGCCCTGTCTGTTTTTAATTTATGGTTCAGGCAAGGAAAATATAAAAAACAAATAAAATAATATTTATAAAAGTAAGTCTTTATACTTATTAAAATAGTAGATTTTGATTAAAAATAGTAAATCTGGACTTAATTACAGGAATAGGTAAAGCTAACATTTCCTAGGAAAGCAGTTCCGTCATATTAAAACGGTCATCATGAAAATCTGTCATTTTCACCAGTATTTGACATTTAGGTGTCAAAAAACGCTTTGTATTTAGACAGCTGTTATTGTGTGACCGTTCACTGCTTTCTCAGGAAACCGAAACTTAGGCCAAGAGAGAAAAAAAGTTTTTGGTCCTCATACTAAAAATCATTTAAATAAATAATATTTTAACCTACATATCTTAATATTCTGTGGGAAAAACTGAAACTAATACAACTTAATACATTAACTAATAGTGTTGTCCGGAATCTTTAGAATATTAAAAGAGTTAAAACCTGTCACTGTATATATATCATCAAGGCCTACAATCATTTATTAAGCGAATTATAATAATACATTAACACTACGCTTCCCAGCTTTCTTTTGATTAAGAATTAATTGATCTAATGTTTGTGCAAATGTTTGGGTCGATCTTCGATTAAAATCGATACCAGTTTTTTCGACTCTAAAAAGCCCCGGGATTTAAACAGATACCAGTATTTTTGGTAAAAAAAAAATTTAATAAATAAACTTGTCATTGGTATTATTTTACTAGACCCCTAATAAATAAAAAAATACACAAAAAAGTCTCTAAAAATAAAAAAAACAACAAGCAGCTACTTAACCCTACGATTCGGAAAGCCGATGTAAAAGGCCGGTTGGACACTACTCGAAAATTTATGAAGGTGAAACACGATTATGTTAATATAACTTGTATGTTCGACATATTTGTGATTTTCTCACGAATACGGCGACATTTGGTCTGCCTATAATGTCATTGAACCCGGTGAATTTGGTTGTTGGATGCGTGCATTCTAGAAATAATAATCATTATACGTTTTTCGTAAACGATAGTGCGGTTTTTTTTTGTTTTTCTGCAGTTTTTTTATAAATCGGATTGATTTTTTTTTTCATCATTCATTATCAGTCGTGGTTAGTGAATAAAAGCTTAAACTTTTTTGATTTTCCTCAAGAAAGCTTTTTGCATCGTTAAATGATGCTATATTATAATTATTACATTATTTACCTACATACATGGCGCAACTTTTATGTCATTGATATTATATTCTTAATATAATCTGGGCCGGTCCTAAAAATAACACTGTATGAATAATTTGCGTACCTATCCATTATATTTTTGCGATACTTAAAACCTGCAAGCTCAATAATCGTAGATAGGTTTTTCCACACAACTTTTTCTAGATACTTCAGCTTTTTCTCATTGCACGAAACCGACACTTTTTTGTAGGTCTGCCATTAGATAGGAAACCCACAAAGGCGCGTGCGGTATAGTAATTAGCAAATGGCCAAAGATCGGGTACCGATACCGATACCCTTTTTTATTTCTCCTTTCCCCTCACTATTCGGTTAGATCCTTTGGTTTCGGGAAAAAATATAAAAGTGAACGGCGTGTGTATACGATTACTCATCAGGACTAGATGAAGTAGTTATTTGACTTTGAATTTTGTTTTCCATGATGTTTTTCGGAATTACAGCAGTTTTGTTTCAATTAACGCTGGTTGGTCAGTAAATTAATACGAATAGGAGAGGCAAGGTATCTACTATTTTTTTTATGCCAAGCTTATCTTTTTTCGGTTTTCAAATAAAGGAAAATCATAATGACTTATACAATGAAAAAATAAGGCAGGTCATCGATGTGTGACACAATAGAATGCATTGTAATATTTTATTAACCCACTATTTTTTAACCCGTTGAATGTTCATGCTTATTTACTTGATTAACGCGTTAACAGCTCGAGTTATAATATTATATTTGCTTATAGCGTTTAAAGGATCAAATAGTTGCGATAATTATGTAAAAAGTGCTTTTCGTTAGTAAGTATGCATAATTCTAAGCAGTTTTAATACTAAGTGTACAGGCCCGGTGGAGGTACATAAAGTGGGCATATTATGGGGTCAAAGGCCATGGTTATGCATAAGTAGTGATAGGTAATGGCACATAAACCCTTTAGGAGGCTACTTTCCTTACAGGTAAGTACGAGAACCGCGAGAACGGTTTACTATAGTTTCACAGATGGTTAAAAATACACAGGGTTATTTAACCGGTTGAATGCCGGAATTACAGAAACAATTAAAAACCCATTGTGTCTCGCGTGTATATACGTTCCGGCATACTAAGGGTTAAAGGGTCTCCTATATTTTAGTGAGGTGACTTAAATAAGTCTATTTGTATTAAATTTTAAATACCCGCGATTTGATGTTACTTTGAACGTTTTCATCTTGATGACTAGCTTAAATTCTTTGTTTTAACCACGACAAGTATAAGTTCTAAAAAAACTTTACCTAAAAAAATAAACTATTTACCTCTTTCTTTTTTGCAGTGGAACACGAAGAAAGTGATTGTTATACGAGTAGGTATATAAAAGTATGATTGTAGAAGTATTGATTACCGAATATAACAATTAACCAAAAGCAACCTATCATTGTTTATGATTTTTTAATTACTTTTCCTCTTAATCTAGCTCTATTTGCACGATGAATTTTACGACCAATTAAAAAAAATATTGAAAGTAATAATATAATAATCAAGTAATTTAAGGCAGTCGTGAAGACATAACAGACTATAAAATATTACTTACTTCATGAATTTAAATGTTTTACCCACATTTAACAACGGTTTAATCGATGGCTAAATGGTGGCTTCTATGGTAGGTAACCTTAGGTGCACGATTGACCTTACTAAATGCTCCATTTGCTTACAAAAAAAATCGTGTTTTTGATATGAAAGCTTATTCGAAATTGTTATTTTTTCTTATTGAATTTGCGTTTTACAACCAATATCAAAGCCACAAGTCTTAGTCGTTCTTAATTTATTTTTCGATAAGTTTTTTTTTTACTAACCATGTGTTTTATTAACCAGACAGTCCAGTTCTGTAAAAAACTTAGGTGAAGTGAAATTCAAGTGATAGTCATTACACCAGGTGCAAGTAGACGAGCTTTTATTTAGCAACGATAACTAAATAATTTATTTGACACCCACTATTTTGTTACATGGCCTACACTAATTAACCAAATATTTACCAATAAATATTTATTTCATTATGTAGAGCAAACACATCAAGTACTTCTATATTATATGTTATGCCGCACAATTAAAATAACATAGCTATACATAACAGTAAATTTATTTTACGATATACCTATTTAAATACAATTACCGATATCTGAGATCACATCACTATCGTAAATATCTTATTAAGACGTAAACACCACTAAAGTTACTGATCCCAGAAGGTCAAAAACTTGTATAACTTGAACTCTTGATTCTCATTGCTTGTTTTCACGCGAGGTATTGTAAGAAAAAACATTATTTGGGATACGCACAGGAAATACAAAGAGTAAAAAAAGTGTATTTAAAACTTACAAAATAATATATTTAAAACAACCAATAAAATGAATAAACCAAAACAAAAGACTTTTGCGAAGCCAAAAAGGCTCCTATCTCAGCATAATGCTGCGATATTTAAAAAATAAATGCTGCAGCATTAGTATTCAGAAAGAAAAAAAACAAAATCAAAACTAGGCTGAGAATCAGCTATTTTTAACCGACTTCAAAAAAAGGAGGAGGTTCTCAATTCTGTTGTATTTTTTTTTATGTTTGTTACCTCAGTACGCCGCCGTCATTTATAAACCGATTTGGAAATTTATTTTTTTATTTAAAAGGATATAATTCCAAATTGGTCCCATTTTTATCAAAATCCAGTTCTGATGATGGGATTCATGAGGAATTTAGGGAACTCCTCAAATATTATAGGCACGGCACACCTATAGCGATTTGCGTATTTTTTATAGTAACTCGTGTATTAACTCTCGGAAACCACCATCTGGTGAAGTGGAACTGGAAGAAGACCACAGATGGCCACTGGAACTACTCAATAATAAGTATTTATATATTAATATGGTTGGTTTAGCTGAGTATTCACACAGCCGGCAAGTACTCGTTTGTCACAGCAACAAAAGCTATTAAAGAACTATAAAAGATTCGCTCAGCGACACTCGCTTGGCGGGCAGGACACTCGCCGAAAGAGGACAGTCCCTCACGATTAAAAAATATCAACTAAATTCACTTGGTGTAGGTACCTCGATACAGTAAGAAGACCTGAAAAGCCTCCTGTTTCAGCCTAAGATTCCATTTATCACATGCGGACTTGTAAATCTAACGGTTAGGCTTTTAAATAGAGAACTATTTATTTAATTTATTCAATCAGTGTCAATTAACGAAGTGATTGTTAGAGTTATATTTAGTTGGCGTGTTTTATTTATTTCGAACAACAATTCATTAATATATTGGAGGCAATCAAGGTAATTATGAACCTACCGCCTACAATGGGAATGGATTCGAATAAAATTCTTGATTTTCGAGTTTCTTCTAAATTGGCAGGCGCCGTTCATTGAGAAAACCGAATTAGCCTAGACACATGTTAGACGAAACGCATGGTTTAATGGTATCTAAATTGCTCTGACTAACAGAATATTTATTAACATAACATATCATCACGCCTGTAAACCTCGGGGGACAAGGCAGAAGTGTATTTGTAGCAACACACACATGTCGCCAGTTACGTTTCCCGTGTAATAGGGGGCGAGCCTATAGCCAATAATGGGGTACGAATCCACACTCCGGCTGCTACTGAGAAATTCCTTATGGAAAAATCCAATAACACTTTTTCCGACTCTGGAATCGAACCCAGAACCTCGTGCTCAACAGTGGTCGCAAGTGCTACTGCTTGCGACTACTTGCGTTAGGTACTTACGCATGGCAAAACTTACCTTTTTCTAACTCATCCCGAAGATCTTGAAATGAATTTCACTTCGCGATTGTATCTGAAAGTGAAAACATTATAATTAGTTATGAATAACGCAATAGTGACATAATAATAAAAAAAAAAAAAAAAAATTGTCCAGCCTTGATTGTCAAGGGTGGTAGAAACTGGACAACTAAAACTCTTAAAACCCTCCTAATCTAGAAGGGTCACGTCACACATAGCCCATAAAAGATATCCAACCACGAATGTTAAACTCAAACTCAAAGCATTTACATCTATTAAACCAATTACAGTCAGTTTTGAATGGTCAAGGAGTAGGTCAGTCAGAAAAGATGAAGCTAGTTACCCATTCCAAAGCGTAGAAGGTTCTTAAAGAGAAGAACGGGCAAGATCCTCCATGGACTCGATTAACTAACAAAAACAATATTTCTTAATACATAGATAGCGGCGACACGGCGTCAATTAGCGTCAGTAGGTACCTACTTCCACCGTATCTAAGTACAAAAATACGTACTCGTGAAATACATTAGCCACACAAGTTTTCAATGAAATCATTCTTTATAAAACAATAAAAAAAAAATTAAAATTGGTAGATCCAATATTTAAACTGGCCAATCACTGAAGTTTGCTGATGATACCGTGAAAATTGTGATCACACGCATGCCGTCTTACATTCTTGCGTTGTTTACTTCGGAATAGAAAGAAAGAAGGAAGACAAAAACTATGTTTATTTGCGGTAAACATGATGCAGAGAAAGAACATAAACACAAAAAAATAACGAGTTGAAGGAAAATATGCGTCACATACACGCAAAACGGCAATTGCTCAACATAATGCTAAGAACCTATGCGAGACAGAACCTCAGCACTGGTTTTCACCGACAGCCAGCGTTAACGAATGAATAGAATGCTGAAGATGTTTCACAATGTTAGTCAAATAATCTATCATATTTCCTTTACGACTATCACATTTCCTTTACGAGAAATAAGCATGTCTAATTTAAAGAATTCGAACGAAGAATGTGGATCAATCTTCGAATTCTCTAGTTATTAGGTGGCGTCAAAGCTATAAAAATAAAAATCAAATTCTTCTGCATCTAATATTATCAGCAAACAAGCTTTAAAGACACAAAATTCTTGCTTGAAAGCATGTTGTATCTTATTTACCTATCACAATATTATATTTTTTATAATCATTCGGTGGTATTAATATTTTTTGGCCCAAAAAGTTCCCCTAGTGTCCACGAATCCGCTTTTTCAACCAATGTGTCCTGCCAACAATGATCTACGGTGATGAGACATGGAGGCTCACAAAGGAGACTGTCCATCGCATTGACTGCACAGAGAACCATGGAGCGAGCGGTGCTTGGCATAACCAGAATAGACGGAGTGCGTAAGACCGAAATCCGTCGGCGGTCGAAAGTCTACGACGTCGGAGACAGAGCGAAGCACCTCAAGTAGAGTTGGGCAGGACTCTATAATCTTGTTAGACGCGGAGATGGCTGATGGAGTAAAGCAGTAACCGAATGGTGGCCAAGGTTAGGCCCAAGAAACCAGGGCCGTCCAACAGTGCGTTGCGATGATGAAATCGTCAAAGACGCTGGCAACACCTGGATGCATGCACGGAAACGGGAAGCATGGCAGAAAAAAGGGGAGGCCTGACTGAGGAGAGACCTAGCAGTAGATGACTCCGGGCTGAAATGATGATGATGATGATGATTCGGTGGTGTCCATTGGTATGGAAGTGTGAAATAAATAGCCATTCAGTTTTAGTCAGTTGTTATTTTCAAAACTCGTGTTCTTTCTTGACCTTCTATAACTACTTAACTTATTGCTGCCCTAATAACCACACCGCTACGAACATTATTCTCTTTAGGGCGAATTTCACCGAACTTTTATAACTAGAATAAGTCTTATCCTGAGAATAAATTTTGAATTTTTGACAGTTTTTCTACAGAACTGTCAGACGTCAATTTTGTTTCACCGATAAAAGATATCTGAGTTTGGTGAAATCAGCCTTTAGTCACACAAATAACAAAACAAACACACTTACAGGTAATATCTATCAACGAATCAACAAAAAGCTGCATTTAAATCGCAAGCAATCACTCTCCTTTGAGATGTACCGTGTGAATTCTGTTCGAGCCGCGGTTGCCGCAATCGATTCTTAAGACGATAATTTTAAAAAGTGATTTTGAAAAAATGCAAGAACAAAAGTGCCGCCTGTCTTTCGAAATTCGCAGATTACAGCGGCATCTGATAAACCAATAGTCGTGTAGTCATGCAGGTGTAGATTGGCCAGTGATTAGGTAATTTTTTATTCATAATTGGTTGGAAGATACTGGTTTTGTTTCTGAAATGCTATCGTCTAGATTTTGGTAGGTGGTGGAAACTTTTCGGTGTTGAATTTGATTCGTTATTTCATTTATTTGTGCAGAATCACGGGAAATTTCCATTAGGTACATTTGTTGTAAGTTCGAGATTTATACAATAGCTAACAATAAACAGCTGGTATTGTTCTAGTTTATATTTTTACTAGAAATTACAGCAGTTTTTCGTAAAAAAAAAAATTTTGCCATCGACACGCATAAAAAAAAGGAATTAAAGTATTCGTATTATAACCAATACAAAACACTGGAACACGCTAAAGCTCTACCTAATGTCACGAAGGGACAGAAATGACCGTTTATTTTTTGCAGAATTAATCACCCACTATGTTTACAAATTCCGTCATTCACTCAAACGTTATCAGGACCAAAAAAGGCTCTCCAGCAACACAACGAAAACATTTAAATAATTACGAATATCTCGGGTCCAATTATCGGCGTCCCGCGCCAATGCTCTGCGGGCGGACTACAGGAGACAAAGTGTCGAGATGAAAGGCACCGCCGCCGATTGTCGCGGCATTGTATCCTCACTCGTTAGTCCGGCATTATCGTATCAAGATTTATTTTAACGATTAAGTTTGTGGTGCAAGGGAGAAGTGAAAAGCGATTTGTATAATTCAAGACTCTGTACTGAAATTGCAGAACGTCTGAATTACAATAAGAATTCTTCCCAGTTTTATGCTGGTCAGTTCTGTCCGAACTAATTGTGGCCAAGTTCAATAAAATTAATAAGAGATACAAAAACTTAATCTAAGATAGTCCGAGTTTCAGATTATATTCGAGAAACATTAGAAGGTCAGTAATCTCGTACTTAAAAAACGTTCAAATTCTAGTCATAATCTTATCTAAGCGACAATCAATGACAATTTAAAGACTAGTAAAAAATGTAGGTGCTAAGTAAATTAAAAGTTTTTTTTGACAGATTGAAATTGAGATTTCGTTTTTAATAATATAAGTCGCTAGTCAAGATTGTCCCTAAGGTATTCGCTGCATGAAAATATTAAAATCAGTTGCTGCCCACAAATCTATGTTCATCACAGTTATACAACTCCATTCTAAATAGATTTATCACACTAATATTATAAGGGCGAAAGTTTGTGAGTGTGTGTGTTTATATGTTTGTTACTTCTTCACGCTCAAACGGCTGTATCAACTTTGATAAAATTTTGTATGGAGGTAGCTGACACCCTGGATTAACATATGGGTTACTTTTTATCCCGATATTCCCACGGGATCGACATTTACGCTAGTGAAACCGCGGGGCGCAGCTAGTTCTCACATAAAAGCATAATCATCCTATAATGTTCCCACTGCTCCTCCTCCGCTAAGATAGAGCGAGATATTGGGGTAAGATTCTCATATAATTATGCCTATTAGGATTTACACTTTCACTCTCACACACAAAAGTGACAGCAACTCCTAAATCGCTCCCGCTTCCGCCTATAGCCTGGAACCGCCTTAAATTCAACGATTAACGCTTATAGCTTCAGTCATTAAGCCACAATTGGGCTGTGTGCACCTTCACAATTATAGACCGACGGCCATTGTATTACATGAAACAATATGCCTGTTTTGTAGACTATTGGCTATTTCAATGGAAATAATTCCGATTGAAATCAAGGATTACGGATTTGTACAGAAATTATAATAGTTTGAGTAGTAATCATGGTCGTTAATTGAAAGGCTTTGTTGGAGGTATCCACACTAACCGACTATGTACGTTATGTAAGTAAGTAAGTAATAAATAGTAAAGTAAGTAAGCAATAATTTACAATAAAGATCTTACATGTTTTGCCAGAATTGTACTTAGCATGCATATGTTCACATAATACTAACATGAGAATTTGTTATCCATAAATTCTTTATGTATGTTATTTAGTGATGATTGTATCCTTTAAGCCACCGAAAGAAATAAGCAGTACATAAAAATGAAAAACATTAGTCTGAACTGCTTTAAATAGTTCCATAAGAGCCTAACGTTCAAAACAGTATTTTTACTGATCCGAAAACAATTAAAGCTTGAGGCAAAATGTTACCGTCATGACAGTAAACTTTAACGTTTTAAGTAGCTAAAAGGTCACAAAATTAACTGTTTTATTCATTTGGTGATATCGTTAAAACTATTGAAATTTACTTACATTACAGTAATGGTGGTTTGAATGGTGGTTTGGAGAGCAGTGGTGGCCAAGTGGTAACGGCCGCCACTTACGAGTTGTAAGGTCGTAGGCTCGAAACCCAGACAGGCGCTTTACTTTGTGTAAATAATTTCATCACCACTCCTCTCAAAAGGGCGAAGGAAAACATCGTGAGGAAACCGGCATGTCCTAGAACCAAAAAAATCGAAGACATGTGACATCTGCCAATCCGCACTGGGCCCACTCCCTCTCACCGAGAGGAGGCCTGTGTCCCAGCAGTGGGAATATTATAGGCTGATTATGGTAATGGTGGTTTTCCTTTCATTTTTGTTTTTTTCAGTAAATAGTACGTTCAATCATTAAAAGTTTCTGTTTTCTCTTTTACTGTTTTACAAACATTTCTTCTTACTGTATAAAGCCAGTAAGTCATAATGAAATCGCTTTAATGTGCTGTAGTAAGAAATTATTTTTTCAGCGTACATGTAGTGACTATCGTATACCTATATGTCTTTAGACAGTGCATTTATTAGACCTTCAGACTTAATTTCGGCTTTGACAACCAATCTTAGCGGAGACTAGCCTACGACACGGTAGATATTATAGTGCACGAGACAAAAGTATGCGCAGGTGCACTCTCTCATACCTAACTCTCAAGCGCAGGCCACACCGCGAGCTTTTTTTTTTTTTGCGGATGGGAAATCATCAAATCAGTCTGACACTCCCTTCCGCTCCACCCAGAGCGGGAGGGGCCCGCTCTGGGTGGAGCGGAAGGGAGTGTCAGACTCTTACTGACTAAAACCCACCCGTGTTCCTTCCTTAGCCCTTTATGTTCCGGGCCAGCGGTAACCCTTTCGGACAATCCCGCTGACCCGGCAGGCTTCGGCCCTATGGGCCCTTCCTCGATGCTGACATCTCTTTGAGGCACGCGTGGAACACGTACGCGCAGTCCGGCACGGGCCTGGTCCTGATCGGACGGTGAGCTACCCATTACTCTCCGCCCGCAGGCCCGCGCCTACGGTGGCCGGGAGTCGTCGCGAGCTGGCGGGCGGACGGGCTGGCGATGGCGGGCGAGCATCGTTTCACCTTTTTTATCGTGACAAAATTCAAAACTCCTGAAATGGCTAAGTAAGAGAAAAGGTGTAGGTCTGTATTAAGTACTTACACCACATTGCGATTAACGATTCTAATATTACAGAATGGATACGTTTCTGCCTCTTGTAACAATAGCAACCAAATAAATTTACCTACAGTTAGAATGTTGTAAAATAAATATCCATTACTTTTAAAAGGACTAATAATTGTGTTTTCGCATTCGCAGCTTCTGAATCCATCACGAAAATATTCATTCACAGTACTTACCATAAGCAACCAACATTGTAGGTACCAAAATGCGGACTCCCCAGTAACATCCTATCAAAAACCGATACAGTACATTTTATTACCCCTGGCTTTCTTTAAAATTGAACCATTAATTCGTCATCCATGATGTCACTGACTTATAGCACCATTGTCTCTTATAAGGAACGATATTTCACGATCCAACATAGCAAATTGCTTCATTTATATCGGAAAGGTACCAAAAAAGTGCTCACGGTACCTTTTGACGGTACACCAAGTATTTAGGTTAAAAGGTATTGTAAAATTTTATTTGTGTAATGATTTTTAATGAACATTTTCAAGGTCTTCATTTTGTCAAGAAAATAACATTTAACAACACACATACACACACACACAGTTAACATTGTTTGGATGGCAATGAAAAATGTAGGTACGTCTTTTTTAATATTTTCATTTTTCCTGAAAGGAAACTGAATGCTTTCGATAGATTGACCACTTAGCTGGTTGATACTGATATAGTAGATATCAGTATCAACCAGCTTACTTTGAGATCAAAACACTTAAGTTGGTAAGTATAAAAATATTTGTAATACAGTTCATAACCATCAGGTATCTTTTTTTGTTTTCGGGGGAAACCTTCAAAAGGCACCCGGTTTTAGTGAGGTAAAAATCCAACACGGGGAGTGTTGGATTTTTACCTCACTAGAACCACCCCGGTGATCACCATCAGCACATAGGGGTGGTCCCGGCTCTTCGTAAAGACCAATTCCGGAACCCACCCGTGCAAAGCCATCAGGTAGGTAGGTATAGACGCCAGCACATCAAGCTACTACAATCTGTCAAATTTCTTTAATAGATTTTCAACTTTATTGCTAAAGCATAAGGTTCAATGTTGATTGGGAAAATTTGACAGTTTCGGGTAGCTTGATGTGCTGGCGTCTTTTTCAAACTCAAACTCAAACTCAAATCATTTATTTCAATTAAACCTTGTACAGGCACTTTTGAAATGTCAAAATTAAATAGTCTGTCAGTTAGTCAGAAAGTTGAAGCTAGTTGCCCATTCCAAAGCGTAGATCTCTATGGAGAAGAACGGGCAAGAAACTCCATGGACACTCTTTTAAATCAAGATATTACAAAATCCTGGGTACATTATTCTTGTTGCTTCTATATGTGAGAACAATGTAAAAAAGACAGAAATGAAGAACTTTACTACATTGCGGCCGACGAGATAATGCGTTTTTGATATTCGTCAGTTTCATACAAATTCATACGTGTTTTGCGATTTTGATCTTTATTAGCTACTAGAATTGTTGCACTGACAGGTGCCAGGAGCGCAATCTCTTGACTTGAATATTTTCAAAAACCTAGTTTTTTTCATGTCACTGCCTAACCCTACACTGATTCGAGGCGTCCTGTTATATTAATTTTATTTTGAAAAGTACCTGAAATGCATCTTTAATCTTTATTTTAAACTTCCTTAACAAAAACGTCAATATACCTAATCTGCAACCAAAAACCATCATGTAGATACACACTACCTGAATAACCATCCACCCAGTTATTCCCTGCCTTACAACATGCAAGCAAATATGATTTTTCCATTGATGGGAACTTTCAAAAATCTATTTCCCGTCTGGACGTAGTTCCGGTGGGCACACCCTGTTATTATCCTGAAGCCATTATGTTGCTAAATGGAAGGGTCGAAAACGGAATTGTTTTTGGCGAATTTTCGTGTGTTGTGACGAGTTCGGAAAAGGGTTGTTTTTGGCATATAGTTTATTTTGTTAGTATGCAGAAAGGAGTTATTAAATTGAGAAGTAAAAGTTTTAGATTATCTATATACTAGTAATAAATCTAAGAAGTTTGTTTGTTTTAACGCGCTTATATTTGAAACTACCGGTCGGATTTGAAAATTTATTTTTGTTTTTCATAGTCCCATTCTTGAGGAAGGCTATAGGCTACTTAAAATCATGTTAGGAGCCGAGCAGAAACAAAAAAAAGTCAGAAAAAACGATGAGTGAAATAAGGGAACGGGCAGGCGATGCGTTACGACGCGACGGGGTGGGTCGGGGGAACAAGAAATTTCACGCGGACGAAGTCGTGGGCAGAAGCGAGTCATTACAAATTATGGTGTTTTTAAAATAAATTTGCAAATATGCTGGAACCGATTTCTATAGAAGTAAGCATCACCTTTGTACGTATTTTTCCGTTCCTTTCTTATCTGTTTTTATGTGTGTACATTACATAACTGTTAATATAATAAAATAAATACTTAAATAAAATATATTTTTTTTACACAAATACAATAATTATCGTAATAAACGACTTAATGTAAATTCGATAACAAAACAGTTAAGACTCATTATGCGAGCAAGGTATCATTAAAATACTTTAATATCCTAATAAAAGCTTTAAAACAACCTTATTTTAAACCCGACACCCCGCCAAGTAACATGTATCCACAATTTCCCGACTCACATTCAAAAAGACTTAATAACATCGTTAAAACAAAAAACAAACGTTAAGTAATCTAACCAAAATTATTCTGTACTTTTAAATATTCATTTTAGTCGAGCTACATGCAATTATAGGTTTCGAAGCGCCGCACACGCACGCTAGAGCTGCCTCCCGTTGATACGACAGCTTATGTGAGAAAGACAACAAATTATACCACATTATGTCCTATGACGAACGGCTTTAACGCCCAATGTAAAACTACCTTCGTTAATTTTGTTTCTAACCAAAAATGTTCAGAAAAAAATCTTTTATAGAGACTATGTTACATTGGTCAAAATGTTGTATCAAACAAATGAATACTAAACACAGTCTATAGGGGGGCTTTAATTAAATAATTTCTTCACTTTACATAAGCAATCAGGTGTGTTGTTTAGCATACAAATTGTTCTAACTAATGTTTATAGTGTTGAGCTATGGTGGCCTTTGTAATATGAAATCCGATATGAAATAAACGAGTTATAAATATTTTGAGGTTGTAAATTGAATTTTGAATTGGATACTTAATGAAACGGTTATGTTAATTACAAGTTGGGTTTAATTTAGTCTTTTCTCGATGTTAGTTGTGTACTGATGAGCTTTAACTTTAATGCGAGACTTTTTTAATTATGATAAAATAAAGATAACAATCGGTATGACTGTCTTTCTTAGGTATACCTACTTTTTAGAAAAAGCCTTATAATTAAATACTGAAATAGGTGATTTGATTGATATGAAGATACATAATTATCATCTGCCTCCCCTTTTCTCAACTATACCAGATATACATGGGTACAGGGTTATTGGAAAAACATTAACAGCCTCTTAAGAGGTCATCGTACTGATCATTATGAACAACTTTTACTATGGGACCAAACCTGAAATCGCGAAAAAAAAAAACAACTGTTCCCTACATTTATGTTCGTATAACGTAAGTCAAAATGTAGGGAACAGCTTATTTTTTTTTCGCGATTCTAGGTTTGGTCCCATAGTAAAAGTTGTTCATAATGATGAGTAAAATGACCTCTTAGGAGATTGTTAATGTTTTACCAGTAATCCCTTGCTAATAAACGTATTACATCAGATGAATAGTTACACACCGATTTCTCTCTTTCAGTTGTCAGTAATTTGACTTTTGAAAGAAGAAGACAAAGCGTTGTGTAATTTATACAGACGATATACAACGTTTATTAGTGTATAAAACAAGAAACTTCACGCGGACGTAGTCGCGGGTAGAAGCTAGTTTCCAATAAATACGCGGCTTACACAACACAAGTTTGTCCATTCTTTACACAATTCAATGAACTTTTAATCCCATATTTTAATCTTGAACCCCACCACCAGCAAGACCATTATTTTCTCCGTATGCCTCATCACAATAAAAACAAGAAATAAGTTTCATTTCTACTGATTAAAGTAACACTCTATCATTGACATTTAATCCTATGTAAATTGGGTGTAAAGTTAAGCATAAAGTATTGTCAATGATTAAATTTATTGTGAGTCTTAAGTTTTTTTATTGTTTAAATTATGTTTCCAAAAAAGTTTTGGTGGACACATTTATTTTGGGAGTAAGTGGTTCGAAAAGTCAAGTTTTTTTTTATCTCCTATGGAGTTTGTAAGCTGTCAGCTAGGAATCTATAATTTACATCAGCAATTAACATGCTCAGGAGAATATGTTTATTAATAAATACTAACGACTACGACTAACCGACGTGATAGCGTAACCTTACGACTTACAATGGCAATTGCAATTTTGGCCGTTCAACGACATTCATTACGTTATTTGCGTTGCTGAGCAGACTAATTTTTCAAACTTATGCCGCAATGGATTAGCAATTTACGTCGATTTTTTTCGGATTGTGACTGAAAGTAATTTGTTACGCAATTAAGGTGCGGTGGGCACAGTTTGTCTCTGTGATGTGATCAGACTATGCAAGATCTGCAAGCCTTCTGAAATTTTTAACCACGGTGTTTTATTTTATAGCATAATTTATTTAGAATAGCAGTTCCTAAGCATTGCGTGAGTAAACTGCCATTGATAAAAAGAAAGAACTTCAATTTTCATTTCAGGCAGCCGCCATCTTAGATTTGCATTTTGACCTCAACATTGACTTCAGTTCCCTCGAAAACCATGTTTAATTAATCATTTTAATTATCTCTTTCTATTAACTAAATGAAAAGTCGCATGGGGGAAGCATAACGCTTTTTCGTTACGTGACGATTTCTCCAATTTTACTCCTACCGCAAGGTCCGTAAAAGAACTGCGTTCCAAAACTAACACGCGAAAGACAATTATTAAAAATATATTATAAAATCATAAAACTTGAAAATTACAACATAAATTAGACACTTAAAAATACAAGCGTCGTTCCCAACACTGTTATAATTTGATTACCCATAAGTTTATCAAGCGGTTAAAATGAACCTCTCCACCGTTTATAGAAACATACTTTCTTTAATATTATACCATTATTAATTTACTTAAATTAATTTATTAATATCTTAAACGCATGAAATAATTAGATGCTTATAATTTTGTCATAAAATTATGAGTAACTACTAAAACGTCAGTAGAAGAGTGGGTCGCGGCTAATATATTGCTAAATGATGGCCATATTAAAGTCTATGGTGATACTGTGAGGCCCCCACTGTTTTATGACGACAAACGGCATTCTGACCGTCTTCTGGAATATGCTAGGGTCATTAATAGGTAGTTCTGTTAATGCTATAGTTTATTGCTTGCTAATAAACTGCCCTTTGCATTTCATGAGTCTATTTAGGGGTAGTAAGACCCACCAGCGTGCAGCGGGGTAGTTTAACAATATTCATTGCGTTGTTTACGTTGTTGAGCTGACAAATTTTTCTAACATATAAAGCAATGGATTAGCAATATCCTTCAAACTGATTCAAATTGTGATTGATAATGTTGACCATGTTCTGTTCAACCGTCATCCGCAAAGACATCATTCAAAGGCGCCCCTTTGAATGATTTCTTTGGGGATGAGGACTTAGATTTTAAACCTAAGTTTCCATCTTGTGTTTCGCTTGCACAATTACGTCTGGCGATAAGTCTGCGAGGCTGCAGTGGGACCGGGTGGGTTACACCTATAGGATGCATTCAAATAGGTAGGCCAGTGTCGTCACACAGTGGGTGCCTGAAGACGGACATTGTCACCGAGGCAGGCCTAAGTAACGCTGGCGTAACGATTTGGACTCGTTCCTATCCGATTGGACAGAGAAGGCACAGCACAAAGAAAAGTGGAAAAATATGGCGTTGACCTTTTGCCCGGCAACGAAACAATACAGGTTAATTTAAATTAAATTAAATCAACATTTACGTCTATAGATATGCAAAATAAATAAGGATTAGTGTAAATGTAAATATCTTTTCTAGTTTTGCTTTTTGCTTTAAGCTGACCACCTGTTACAAAATACAGCCAAATCCAGTGATGACTAACATCTTCTCATAACCCAAAATAGTGCAACAAAAAAAAAAAAACCATAAACTAAAAACAATATTAATAGCTTAACACAATCTTTTTAAATGTATGACAAATTAATACTTATCTCTACCGAAACGGCCCAAAATCAATTTCTCATGCTATCTGAGGTCATATGAGCTATGCATAAATACATTTTAAAGTAGCAAACATTTGAAAAGTTTCCTCGGCCCAAACAACTTTAATTTTACATTCTTCTAAGACCTTCTTTTAATAAACGTAGGGGTTATTTTCCAGTGTGCTGTGATGATGATAGTGTGGTGGTAACACGGTTATAGGTAGACAGACGGGCGGGGAATGAGTTTGTGAATATTTCAAATGCAAACTTAAATCGTTGCCCACTATAGGTCCTATTGTTCTCGCAGGTGGTTATGTACGAAAGTTGCTCTACTTTGAGTGCCAGAATTTCCTTTTTGAGGGTTCCGTACCCAAAGACTTCGCTGTCTGTCCGTCCGTCTGTCTGTCACCAGGCTGTATCTCATGAACCGTGACAGTTAGACAATTGAAATTTTCACAGATGATGTATTTCTGTTGCCGCTATAACAACAAATACTAAAAACAGAATAAAATAAATATTTAAGGGGGGCTCCTCTACAACAAATGTGTTTTTTCGGCGTTTTTGCGTTGTCGTACGGAACCCTTCGTGTGCGAGTCCCACTTGCACTTGGCCAGTTATTTTAGATCATTTTTATGGCTATATCAATGGTCTAAGTTTATCTTGCACTGACACTGGTAAAGAAAAAAACCGCGAAGAAACTTGGACTTTACAGTAGTTATACTTAAGTCTAAAATCGACAACCCGTCTCGAACAAGCGTCGTGATCAATGCTCGCCTTCCCTGTATGAGAAAAAGCCTTTGCCCTACAGTGGGACAAAGGCTGGTATTATTATCATTGGTCTAATAGATGTTATATAAATTGCCAAACTGGAGGTCAATAAAATTAAGCTTGTACAGACTCCAGCACATCAAGCTACTAAAATCTGTCAAATTTCTTTAATTGATTTTCAGCTTTATCGCTAAAGCATAAGGTTCAAAGTTGATTGGGAAAATTTGACAGTTTCGGGTAGCTAGATGTGCTGCCGTCTGTACTTCATTCGGTAGGCCTAAAATTATTACACGTGTCATGAATGGTTTGTGCTTTATAAGTCCTTGGCATGTGCTTGGCCCGTGACAAAGCTTGCTAGCTTATAAATGTTTACGATTACAATATTATCTCTACGATTTATTCCCGCACCCTAATTGCGTAACACACTATTACTCTCAATTTGAATCATTTTGAAGCATATTGCTAATCCATTGCTCCTTAAGTTCTAAAAATGTGTCTGCTCAATAACGTAAATCACGCAATGAATGTTGTTGAACTGTCAAATTGAAACCCATTGCTACTGATAGAGTGGGTTACCCTGCTGGTTTATGTTTCTCTACTAGAATATTTTTTCTTCTTATTTGTCTTTATTCTAATGAGTTTTTATACTGTTTTATAGCAATACACGTCTCTTAGTGACATCAAACATGTGACATCTACCAACTCGCACTGGGCCCGCGTGGTAGCTTACGGCCCACGCCCTCTCACAGAGAGAAGGCCTGTGTCCCAGCAGTGGGAACATCATAGGCTGATTAATGATTATACATTTGTTAGATCCAAGACGATTATGAAATTATTACGAACATGCAAAAAACTTTGTGAAAATGATATAACGTATTAGGTAATAAATAATTAATTTCTAGCCGTTAATTTTTTTATTACAAATATTAAGCTACTCTAACCACTTTCATTAATCATGGATCATAAGATCATGACAATCCAAAATTGCTTAAATTAATTTAAAAAAAAGCTTGATAAAAAATAATAATTTAATTATGAAATTGATTGAACTCTAATCTTTCTCTTTTTTTTATTTATTACCGACTTCAAAAAAAGGAGGTTATCAATTCGACACTTATGTAGGTATGTAATATTATTGGAACTGCATTATATTCACATATGATAATTATAATCTATTAGGCCTTCCAAACAAAAATACAAAATTTTATAGATGTATGTATGGATGTTTGTCCATGCATTTCTCCGCAACTACTAATCGGATCGTGACCATTTATTTTTTATTGGCTTACGTTTACTTCAACTTAGGGAATAGTGCAAATTACATCAAAATCAATTCAGTAATTTTTAAGATATGGAAGAATACGTGTAAGTGTGACGGCCTTACGACGGCTTATTGATACAAGCTACGGATGTAGTGTCAAAAGGGAAAACATCTCAAAACCTTAGTCAAATTCTAGTGCAATATTCACAACAATACTATTAGGTACCTACTTATTGTAAACAAATATTTCAGTTTTTACTTAAAACTAAAATTACTTTTTTTGTTCTCCTGTTTACCTACATCTAGTTATATATAGATTGTACATGCTGTGGTGTCCTGTAAATGAAAGAGCAAATGTAAAATAACCTTTTGTATTATCGAGATTCCAAATATATAAATAAATCATACAAAAAAATGGCAGTTTTAATAAACGAAGGTAATTTTATCTACCTACCTACTTTAATATGTGTTTTAAAAAAAAATGGGTAAAAACGGGACCCTATTACTAAGACTTCACTGTCTGTCCGTCCGTCTGTCGGTCACAAGGCTGTATCTCAAGAACCGCGATAGCTAGACAGTTGAAATTTCTTTTGTCACAGATGATGTATTTCTGTTGCCGCTATAACAACAAATACTAAAAACAGAATACAATAAATATTTAAGGGGGGCTCCCATACAACAATCGTGTTTATTTCGGCGTTTTTTTAAATAAAACTGTAGACACTAGAAGTTCAAAATGTCAATATTAATGTCTTGCTACAGTACGAAGATTGATAAACATTTAAATATTTAAAACGATGTAATCACTCAAGACGACAAGCTTTCTACTGGAATAGTGCATTTAGTAGCTGGCCTGACAGCCTGAGGTATGCCGTTCCTCAATTAACTATTGTCATGTAAAATGGCTGATTGATTGCAATTTAGCAGAACCATTATTTTATTTGTTATTTTCTAGTATCGTGTTACCCTAACTGGGTTGTGGAGGTCATAAGGCCTACTCTCTCATACCGTCAACGAAGATACGAGGCGGTCAGAAAATAGTTCGATACATCAGAATGAACCTTGAGGGGCCCGTGGCAAAATGATAACAGCCGCACAGGTCGATCGATCAGGTTAAGCAACTCTTGCCGCGGTTGGTCTGTGGATGGGTGTCCATCTTTACATACCGTGACCCCTTCGTGCCTCAGAAAGCACGTTAAGCCGTTGGTCCCGGCTGTCATTCGTGAATCTCTGACAGTCGTTACGGGTAGTCAGAAGCCCGAAAGTCTGACAACCAGTCTTACCAAGGGGTATCGTATTACCGAGTAACTGGGTTGTGGAGGCCAGATAGGCAGTCACTCCATGTAAAATACTGGTATTCAGCTGCATCCGGTTAGACTGGAAGCCGACCCCAAAATAGTTGGGAAAATTCTAGGCAGATGATGATGATGACATCAGAATGAACCTTACTCCCGATTATTTAACTTTGTCGGACGGGCAAACACATTGGGAGTAAGGACAACTGTCAAATCGTGTTGTCATTCATTCTTAGTTCGGGCTCCGAAGTAATCTTATGTCCGTCGGTAACACGGAGTACGATACGCCCGTAACTTCGACCGAAACTGCGGATTTAGTGGTTGGAGTGTAGACCCCCAGATAGGCAGTCGCTCCATGTAAAATAATGGTGTTCAGCTGCATAGGGTAAGACTGGAAGCCAACCTCAACAAAGTTGGAAAAGGCTAGGGAGATGGTGATTTTCTATTATACCTGCTTCCAAACTTGCAAAATTTTCTATATAATTTAAATATAATATAGTGTTACAAAACAGACTTAGGGCTGATTTCACCAATGAACTTGAACGCGATCACCACATCATAATCGCGTTCAAAAGTAAAGTTGTCAGTGACATAATTATTGTGGAATATTGACACTGACAGCTTTTGAACGCAGTTTACATGTGCTGATCACCTTCACTTCCATTTGTGAAATTGGCACTAAAACGCATTACATCAAATTAATAATTAAAAGGGGTATAATTTTAAACGTCGAGTTTCCGTAAATGTGAGTGTAATATTAATTGTATTATGCAAATAAACCTTCTGAAATCAATTCTCTAGGTGATTGTAAAAACCAAATCAAAATCTTAGAGGCATCAAAATCCGTTGCGTAGTTCAGAAGTACAACACGGTCACACAAACAGACCCATAAAGCGACTTCATTTCTATTATGTATAGATGAATTTAGATAATTGATAAGGTGTAATTGATCAAATACTTAACTGAAATGGGCATAATTCCAACTACGATACTTCCCATTTCTACAGACTCCAGACACTGAACTAGTCCAAGACTTCCTACAGTCACAAATAAATCTCCCACTACAATACCAACGGAAATAAAACACATCAACAGTACAAAGCTGCGATTTATAAGTCAATGTGGACTGCAACGCAATCAACAACCAGTTGCTGGCACAATGCTGCGCCGAAGGGCCGTACATAAGCCTGTCGAACCTTATCCATGTTTATTCTAACATGATTTGCTTGATCTGGAAGTCGATCTGCATCTAATCAGCCGTTTAACTTGCATTTAATTCAGTTTATACTTTAACTATTGGTTAACTAAACGACAGTTCTTATTGCTTCGAAAATAAAGTTGCCAATCGTGTGGCAATTTCGAGTTTGAGCGTTAAATTAGCAGCAGCGATGGTGTTAATTTTGTATTGATGAAACTTACAGATGTAAGTTATGAAGTTGGTTTAGTAATTCTGTTTATTTTGAGACGAATCGTTCGGTTACAGGCTCAGTTAAGATTGTGAAATTTAAAATTATTGTTAGGTTAGTGTAGATAAATGGCTTCGTTAATGTTAAGAAACTCATATAGTAAGTTTTAAGTAAGAATATATGTTCGTATTTATTATGCTTTTAGACAATATTATGTACAATGTAATTATTACACAACTAACTATTTACACTAGTTACTAAGTTAAATGACTACCTATATAAATAAATACAAAAACAAAAGGACACTTGGCGTCGAAATTATTTATGTACTTAGTTATTGCCTTTGAGAAAACATTAACTTCTAAACGTAAAAAACTTTTTCCAGCATTATTTAGTGCTTTTAAGTGGTGTTTATGTGCGTGTACTGTAGAAAGTAGCAAACACTTTTTTCTAATATATTTTTTATAAAATTAAAGTAGAGCACCTTTCATACCGTCATAGCCTCCCAAGTCAACAACTTGTCACCGCATTGCGTTGTGGTTTGCTAAAAACAAACAACAATAGAGAGGCTCTCTCCATACAATATCCTTTGTCAACCTTTTTATCAGGCCGCCGGAAGAGCGACAACCGTGGAGTCGTTATTAATATGATATTATTATATTTTTTAATAATGATAACTTATTTTATTGGAGGCGCAGGCCACAGGTTCTCCCTTCTCACACAGAAGAGGCCTGTGTCCCAGCAGTGGGAACATTATAGGCTGTTTATGTTATGTAACTTATGTTTTGTTTTTAAGATAGAAGATCAACCTTAAACAATACAAACCATAATAAATTACAACAGATTTTTTTTGGAGTTACGCAGGGTCAGCTTAATATGGGCACAAACGTACTGAGAAGAATTGATTTAATTTTAGGTCTTAATTATAGGAGAGCAGTGGTGGCCAAGTGGTAATGGCCGCGACTTACGAGTTGTAGGTCGTAGGTTCGAACCCAGACAGGCGCTTTACTTTGTGTAAATTATTTCATCACCACTGCTCTCAAAACGGTGAAGGAAAACATCGTGAGGAAACCGGCATGTCCTAGAACCAAAAAATCGAAGACATGTGACATCTACCAACCCGCACTGGGCCCGCGTGGTGGATTACGGCCCACTCCCTCTCACAGAGAGGAGGCCTGTGTCCCAGCAGTGGGAACATTATAGGCTGTTGTAATTTAGTAACCATGTAACAAAAAACTGTCCTTAGGTACCTCATAAGCAAAATATGTTACTCTATATCAATGTTTAAATAAACATATATCGCATAATCAGCCTATAATGTTCCCACTGCTGGGACATAGGCCTCCTCTCTGTGACCGAGTGGGCCATAATCCAACACGTGGGCCCAGAGCAGGTTGGTTAAAGTTGTTTACATAAAATGCCAAAGCCAGGCTAAAATAAAAGACGAGTTTCGTCATAATGATTATCATATTTTGCAGACAAAGACACAAGCTGATACATATCTGTTTTGTCTGCTCATCGCTTCGAATCAGTGCAAATATAAATACCTTAAACATACAGAAGATATCTGAAAGCAGACTTGGATCGATCCATCAATCAAATAAGCAAATGAACGCTACATTAACTTGTTTTCCTTGTTGAAACAAAGGCAAGTGAAGTCACGATACCTGCATATACATAAAACAGTTTTAAAACTGACAAACAACACAACGTAAACCACCGAAGAAACAAACTTGGAAATGGCGCTCCGTACGTAGAGAGCATTGCGGACCCACCATCACTGGCCATACCCCTGGTGGTATCCTGGGTCTAAAACTATAACACTGAGAAAATAGTGTTGTGGTAAACTAGTTTATTACAAATTACCCGGATTTTGGGTATGAGTAGGGTAGGAGTAGGTTGGGAGTAGGGTAGGAGTAGGGTAGGGGTAGGGTAGGGTAAGGGGTAGGACACCACGCGAACGAAGTAGCGCCGGGCAGCTAGAAATAATATTTATGGCAAAACAACGTTTGCCGGGTCAGCTACCACCTCCATGCACCCCTTGCGGTACGCGTCTAGGTCGTCTCGCTACCTCTTCATCGGCAGGCCTCGGCGGCGCCGCCGCCGTCCATTCTTAGGCACCTACCGAGTGGACATTTTTGCCCAGCGGTCACTGAGTCATCTAAAAATGTCTCATGTTCACAACATGTTGAGCAAAGTCACGGACAATAACTAGTCACATACGAGTAGGTACAGTAGAAAACATAATACATTTAATTCCATGTCAAGGTTTCAAAGGCATTCAACCTATATGTACAGTGTCTGCGATGATTTGCATAATCTTTATCTAATTGTTTTATTCTGTACATATATGTGTATGGTATCAATTGAGGTTGATTTCTTAAGTGATAGGCTATGTATTTATGTATGTAATGTGTGAATTAACTGGTATACTTGTTATCTGATCCATGTTTAAGTATTGGTTGGTGAATTAAGTAGGTACTGTTATGTGTTGTATTAAATAATAAGTGGTATTGGTATAGTTTTGTTATTGATCTTGTAATTGTTTTAACGTTTGTTTATTCAGTGTCAAAAACAAAATGGTGTTATCTTGACTTGATTTTTCAAATGATAATTTTTCATTCTGTGTATTTTTTTTCATATTTTGTTTGTGCTTTTAAATGTACCGCTAAATCGATGAGTATTGTAAATGTGTTCAGATGCTCAGCTTGAAAAACAGCATCTAGACTCTGCTACAACCAGAAAAAAAAAGTTGTTGCACACATACGCACTTATACTTAAATAGTTTTATTTTAAAGTATTGCTGTATTGTTATTGGTCGTAACAATATTTCTAACAACATAAATAAAATATACCATTCTAATTCTATATTTCTGAAATAAATTGAAAATATAAAATAAATCATCGAACAATAACATGTCATTGGTTTTAGTCCAGCACTTCGCTTCAAATCTGGCGCAAGCATTCAAGCTTCGCGAGTGGACGCAAGTGCACATTGTTACCTTGCATACTAAGAATAACATCTTATCTGCACTCTGGATAAAAATGAAGTTGAGATTCTGTGTGGTTATGAATAGGGTTGAGTTTTAAATGGTGGCTAGCTGGTAGTTACGATACATTGTATCAATCAATAAAATTCTATCTGCTAATCTTACAGCAATCGATTTGATGTCTTATGTTGCAACTTTAAAGATCACAATTCCGTTGTTTTCTAGTATGCAGTTAAGGCTTTTCGTAGAAAATCGTAGGCTATTGTTGCGAAAAATTGATTTACGTACAACATCTGTTAAAAGCGTAGCTGTAACGTTATTTTATATTGTTGTTTAACTTATGTTAGTATGTAGGTCGTGTGCAGGTGCTTAGCTAAAAGTTTTGTAAGTGCGGTAATGTTTACCGTTGTTTATTACTAAGATAATTCACTGGGAAACACTGCGAGTGAACAGTGTTGTTTTGAAACTAGATTAAAATCTTTAGGCTCATTTAGTGGGAACTTAACTTTAAGTACCTGATAACTTGACACGGCGACAATAATAGAAATGAGCTGTTTAAGTTATGATGTTGTAATCATTCCGTTTGGTGATTATTATGTTAATGTCTTGATAAAATATTTTAACTGGGTAAAGGATTGAAAGGAACTATTAGGCCTATACTATTGTCCGAGCGGTGGGATCTGCCCCTGTTGCAGAGGTGGATGCAGCTTCATGGTAGCACATCCCCTCGTTTTAGGTAATATTGTGTTTTTATTATTTTATTTTTTGGATGACATGTGTATTGTATTTTTTTATTGCTTTGAATGAGTTTTTTATGTATTTTAAATATTATATTGATTTATTATGACATGTATTTTAATAGTTTAATTTAATTTATTTATTTGATTTGATTTGAATGTCTGAGTGTTATTTTATTGTGTATGTGTTCAATTTTAATTTTATGTTTTTCTAATTGTAATGGACTTTGTCTGAAAAATAAATGAATTATTATTATTATTATACTGCTGCGGTTTCATAATCGAAGTAAAGATGGCAGTAAGGGCAGACCAAACTGGGTGCCGTAGTGAAATTTATGGGAGACCTATACATAGACGTGAACTTTTATTAGCCGGGATGTCTAATTAGACATCTAGCAGGCCTGCTTGATATCTAGCAGGCCTCGATTGACTTGTAGTGAGGAAGTTATGTAGGGATATAGGCCACTCGGGGGGCAGCGAATGTACAAGTGTCTCCCAGGTCCCCGGACTTATTTTATTTTATTTTATTTTATTATTTTTGGAAAACTTACAGCTAATCTGACACAATAGTTACTTAGTTTTAACATGATGATGGCCAATTACAAGTTTTCACACATAGAATATCAATTAACTATGTACTAGGTAGCAGACAGTGTTACTTTAATAAACTGTATATTCAGGGCTAAGTTATTCTGTCGAAGAAATTATTACAAAGAGCCTTCTTTAATTTAGGCACACTGGTATTAAAAAGATCTATATCAACTTCCTGGCAGGTCTCATTATACATACGGCTCGCTCTAATCATGTACGAGTTTTGTCTGTAAATTGTTCTTGTTGTTGGTATGTGCAACAAACGAGGTCTGCGCAAAAACGAAGAACATACGCGCAGCCCAATTTTGCTCAGCAGCTCAGGGATGTCGCTGGATCCGTTTGCAATTTTGAGTAAAAATGCTAGATCGGAAATTTTTCTTCTTTCGCAAAGTGGAAGAATATGAAATTTTTTACACCGCACGTTGTAATTAGGTAGATATGTTTTGGAACGAAATTGAATGTACTTAAGGATTTTCTTTGTATGCCCTCTATACGATCGATATAAGTATTATAGTTGGGGTTCCAAACTTGAGAGGCATA
The DNA here is from genome assembly GCA_963082905.1 of Oligia fasciuncula. NCBI lineage: Eukaryota > Metazoa > Arthropoda > Insecta > Lepidoptera > Noctuidae > Oligia > Oligia fasciuncula. Next base: position 10,506,090 of record OY720403.1, read on the forward strand.
CTCGAGGTGACTACGAACAAAGGAGCAATATAATATCTTAAAAGTTTTAATACTTCTAAAATCAGACGAGACCCTGCAGATAAAACCTAGTGCTTTCGACGCTTTGTTGACAATATTATTAATGTGACTGTCAAAAATAAGCTTTGTGTCGAAAGTAACCCCGAGGTCTTTGATAGAATTAACCCTGGCTATTGGTGTATCTAAGAGTTTGTAAGGAAAATAGAAAGGGTGAGGTTTGCGAGTGAAAGAGCACACATAGCATTTGGAGACGTTTAAGTCCAACTTATTAATATTGCAATAGGTTTGAAAATTGTCAAGATCCTCCTGCAGTAAGAGAGCATCTGCATGGGTGGCAACCTGATTCATGATCTTGATGTCATCGGCATAAAGCAATATTTTAGAGTGCCGGAAACAGGAAATCACGTCATTAATAAAAATATAAATAGTAGTAGAAGGAATAAAAGTTTTAGCCGGTAGGGGTCAAACATAACCCCCGTTCTTCTCAGACGGACGGTATTCTGAAGGATTTCCAATAGTAAAAAATTACCACTTAGTACCTACAGAAGCATAATCGCATTCATCATCATCATTTTAGCCGAAAGACGTCCACTGCTGGACATAGGCCTCCCCAAGCACCTCTACTTCGACCAGTTCTGTGCTTCTCGCATCCAACGGGCTCCTGCGGCCTTCACAAGGTCGTCGTACCACCTTGTGGGCGACCTTCCGACGCTTCCGGTACGCGGTCGCCACTCCAGAACCTTTCGGCCCCATCGCCCATTTGTTCTGCGAGCAAGCCCACTGCCACTCAAGTTTGGCAATTCTTCGGGCTATGTCGGTTACCTTGGTTCTCCTGCGGATCTCCTCATTTCTGATAATCGCATTATCCTATACCTTTAAGACAGGCTAAATCACTGATGATGAAAACATGAAATTTTCCAGTTTGTTGCGTATTTGTTTTCCATGGCAGTTAAGAACAACCTTTAGAAAACAATGTTAGCCAAATGCCTATTACAAAAGCAGCCACAAACCAGTCCTAAAGAAATCCACGTCCGTTCCACAAACGTAGCACAACCAGCCTCCTTTGCATAATTACATTTTCTTAAGCTCTTAGATATGTCATGCTTATAATCGTTCCAGATACGGGAAATAACATAAGATTACTTGGTAATTAGTCTAGTTTGTTACCGAGTTTGACTTTAGATTAAGAGCGTTTACGCCGTACGGCATTTCATACAAACTTTCAAGCCCTTACTTTTCGAAATGAATGAACCGATTTTAATGAAACTTCATACGCATAAGCAGGATACAAAGGTCTGAAATGTTAGTAGAAAACATTTTCGAAAAACAGTCTTACAGCCAAATTAGACCGATTTTAAATTTTCCATAGAAACAGAGATTTCCAGTTTTTTTTATTTTTATTAAGACATTTCGAATATGTTCTCTATTTTTAGACCGTTGTATCTCTAAGGTATTGTTTTTAACGAGTAAAATAGATGAAAATATGTAGGAGTTGATTCGGAGTTTTGTTTGGTTTAGATATTTTTGCTGAACAAGATAACATACCTATCAGTCATCTCATTTTAAGATAAAATAATATAAGATAATATAATTTATTTGTCCAAAACATGGGTAGGTATATTAAACACACAATATGGCATGCAAAATGTTACATTATACCAGTTATGTATTGCCCTGCGTACAGATAAATAGGTGAGTTATTTTTTTGTGATTGACTATTAAGTCTTGATGTTCTGACATTTTCTGACGGTCATTATATTCCTACAAAGTGTTATCCCATTCATTAGAATGGGATAAAAAAAAAAGTTAAAATAAAAGTTTATGGAGAGCTTCATGAAAACTAGGTTGCAAACCTATCTATACTTTATGGTTAATCAACAAGATAATCGTAAACAAATTAAAGCCGATTTCCTCACTGAGGAAACACAACGATGAAGAAAAGATATTATCTGTTTTGTACAGACGCCAGTACATCTACTACAATCTGTCAAATTTCTTTAATAGATTTTCAACGTTATCGCAAAGGCATTACGTTCAAGGTTGATTGGGAAAATTTGACAGTTTCGGGTAGCTTGATGTGCTGGCGTCTGTACAAAACATTAACTTGTCTTCATCATTTATCATACAACACTCACTTTTATCATCATATCTAACATTATGTCAGATAACAATACAGCCACTTTTCCTCTCAAATGTCAAAGCTATTGACTAACACGATGAATTCATCGAAAAATCGTCGGGACAAATGAACAAACAACAATTACATCACAACGAGCGATTGTACTCGGTTCGTACCGAATACCGATTAATTTATCGATTCCCCGCCGTATCGGAGAGGCGACAAGTAATCGATCATGATCGAGAGAGGCGGCGAACTGATCGATTGTTTTTTAAGCTGTGAATAAATTAAAAATCGAATAGTTATCGTGGATAATGATGTATAAGCTTGTTTGATGGAAATTCTTTCTTGAACAAAAGGAGTTCATGGGAAGATGGCGCCACCGCCATGATTATTTGTTTGTTACATTTTCGTTTTGTTTAAAGCCCTTTAATCGTCGATTGGACAGGTTAGTGTGGATTCACACAAGCGACACCCGTTGACGACAGAGGCAAGTGCAGCCGTCGACGCGTGTCGCTTGTGCAAGTTCTAACTGTGCTGCTGAGGAGTTTGTTGCGCCACGTATTCTTCCCAGCTAAACCACTAGGAAGTGGTGAAAAGTGGGCATTATGGGGAACTGTCTTGTGCAATTTTGACGTTCAAAAACTACTGATTCTCAACCTAGTTTGTAAATGGCTTTTGTTTTTGAAGTGTAGGTAAACTTCTTTAGGTGGGTTGGGCATTTTTTGAGATAGGAAAAAGCCATTGAACTCGCGCCACTGTTACCGTAAGCGACACCGCGTGTATTTTGTTTATAAGACGATTCAAAATATACCCGCTTCGGATGTGTTCGGCTGTCCTCGGGATGTACTCTGTTTTAATGTAATGGCAAAGTATTCTGTTTGTGTTTTGTTTTCAATTCTGTCGGCACTCCCGGAGTGCCACTGTTTTGTTTTCTTTGATTTTACGAACTAGACGCTTATAGGTGAGATTGGTCCATATTGGTTCAGGATCGAGTTGTGTGGAAAAAGGAAAGGGAGGCTTTTGCCCTGCAATGAGACAGTACAGGGAAATTATTATATACTAGCAGCGCCTCGCGGTTTCACCCACATAAGTGTCGATCCCGTGGAAATATCGGGACAAAAACTATCCTATGTCCTTCCCCGGGATGCAATCTATCTCTCTGCCAAATTTTATTGAAATCCGTTCGGTGGTTTCAGCGTGAAAATGTAACATACAGACAGACAGACAGAGAGAGTTATTTTCTGGATTTACCAGCTTTGTTGCTTGCTAATTTCTATGAATTTCTCCGAGTAGGTATATGCTTGGTTATGTTTGTGTTAAAAGTGGGTCGAAATTATGTAAGTGTATATCATCAAAACGGTAATATTTTCTCATTGTTTGTCTTATTTCGTTTTAGTAAGTTTAATCATATATTTATTTATTTGTGCTTATATTTATATGTAATTAGGTATATATTACATTCATAGTTTTGATAGGTTTATGCGAATCTTTATATTTAAAATATTTATTCCTCAATATTCATGTTGCACCTACCACTGTTTGTCTCTGCATCACCCAAAGGTTGACTGGTAGAAAATGCCTATGACATTATGTTCGCTGCTGTACATTTATGTGCTTGAAGTATTAAATAAATAATAAATAACGGGTGGAGTCTCAAGTTCTCTCACTTGCAAGTAACCGTTGGACTATTGTAGCTTCTATGCGTATTGTTTTGACATGTATTGAAAAACAGGTTTGCATTACTTGCGATCTAAGCCTAGCTTCGACCTTCGATTTTTTAACGCGACAGGTTTTATGGCGTACTGGATTTTCAACTCTCCGTGTTGAACCGAGCATCGAGAATCCAACAGTACATCCCAGTACGTCAAAAACACAACACTGTTAGACTTTCAATTTTCGGTGCTAAGCAGAGCGTCCAAAATCAAGAAAGCAAAAACTGTCGCCCGCGGGTCAGAGGGCTTATCTTTACCGATAAAACTTCTTAGCTTCTAGTCGAAAGTTAATATTTTTATTAGTCACACTGTGTAATCAAACACACGTGGATTACATCATAACTATTTTTTTTACAACAGAATTCTAATCCTATCATTATTTCGAAACGAAACACTGTATGCGTTCCCACAAAGTTACATAAGATTTCAATATTACAACTACCGTGCTCAGTAAATCAAATTAATGTTTGGATCAATATTTAGTCTAATAAAAAACTATATTACAGCCTGTCTGAATGTCATATTACCGATGTATTAACTAATTATTGCGCAAAGTCAATACAGTTTAGGAGTTTTAAAGAGCTCGTCATTAACGATTGATTAGTAATATTTTGACGAACAATTTAGACTTTTAACACTTAACCCTCGTACCCACGAGCGATTTTTTCACACAAATCTTAGTCCAACTACGCATGGGCGATTTTTTGACGTGACGATTTTTTGTCGCGCACTGGGTTTGCAACTCTCAGTGTTGAGCTCAGCATTGAAAATCCAACAGAGTGCAACCCAGAGCGTCGACCTTTGAAGGTTTCTCCTCTTTTACCATAATCAATCAACTCAGCTTATTGCAGTCCACTGCTGGACATAGGCCTCTCCCAGGCTGCACCACAACACTCTGTCCTCCGCCTTCCGCATCCAGTCCGTCCCAGCCACTTTCTTTAGGTCATCCGTCCATCTAACTGGAGGGCGTCCCACACTACGCTTGCCGATACGCGGTCTCCACTCAAGGACTCGTCTACTGTTCCACCGGAAATCGGTCCTTCGACAAACATGGCCAGCCCACTGCCACTTCAGTTTGCTTACTCTGCAAGCTATGTCGGTAACTCTGGTTCTTTTCCATAATCATCGGTCGGCTTCCAGTCTAACCGGATGCAGCTGAACACCGGTATTTTACATAGAGCGACTGCCTATCTGACCTCCACAACCCAGTTACTGGGTAAAACGATACCCCTTGGTAAGACTGGTTGTCAGATTTTGGTTCTTTTCCATAATGACCATAGGTAATTAAATCGGCATTAATTTATTTATCAACACAAAAAATGCACGTCCAACCAAGGCCGTTACCTCCATAGGTTCCGTTACATTTACGTTTAGGTTACACAAAATCAATATTTATTTACATAATTAATAACCAGATTGTAAACGAAATTATTGTGGGAAAGTCCAAAAGCTAAAAATAAATTTCAAAGCATTTGTAATAGTGTGACAGGTCACGCCACCTGTCGCAGATACGAGAACTACCGTTTTGAGGTTAATAGACTTAAAACCTAATGATAATGATGAATGGGTCTTAATTGGCGTGTGATCATCGTTTAGAATAGTAGCTTTGGCTTGTCCGCAGTGAAGATATCTAAATCAATCTGCCTAGCCTTTTACCAACTTATGTTGGGGTCGGCTTCCAGTCTAACTTGGATAATGAGATATCGAACCTCCACAATCCAGTTACTGGGTAACACGATACCCAAGTAAGACTTGGTAAGACTGGTTGTCAGACGTTCGGGCTTCTGACGACCCGTACCGCCTTTCAAAGATCCAAGAATGACAGCTAGGACCAACTGCTTAACATGCTTTCCGAGGCACGGAGGAGTCTCGGTATGTAAATATTGGAACAAAAAGCATTCCTTTGGTTTGTGACATTTGCTTTCAGAGTTTGATTCTCGTCGGCATTTAGAAAATCAGTAGATTATTTTTATAATTATTATGAAAAGTTCTTCATCATCATCATCAGCCTATAGCAGTCCACTGCTGGACATAGGCCTCCCCTAATGAGCGCCATAGCGCCCTGTCTTCAGCTTGACGCATCCAGCATCTGCCTGCAGTCTTTCGCAGATCGTCATCCCACCTGGCCGGAGAGTTCTTGAATTGTCCAAATTGGGTTAAGTTATGATCCAAAAGTTGTCTTTAAAAGATCGCTTTTAGCGCCCATTGTGTCACCCTATGTAAAACTACATTAAATATCTGTTTTCGCATGTTGTACCTACCATAATAAAGAGTTTTCTTAACGTTTTAATTTTGACATTGCGTCCCATCACAAGAATACATCCTGTATATAAAAGTTGGGCTACTTTAAGGTGACAATACTATTGCACACTCCGACACCCTTTCGAGGATTAATGTCACAACCGTTATCCGATGGTATGTTATTAAAATAACAAGTCATACTACGAACAGTAAAAAACTAGTTTCATACTATTGACTAATTTATTACCTAACCACGCAAGGTTTATTTTTTATTAGAATAGCTTTGATTTAGTAAGTACTTGTTAAGTGAAGTTATAGCGATGAAATCCGGCCAAAGCCTGGGGGCACGGCTAATATTTATATTATAATTGTGTTACCCAATGATCGGTATTACGGTTCCACGGGCTTCTACTATTGATTTCTCACAATAAATTATATTGAGCGCAAAGTGGAGCAGCTTGTCTTGCGTACTAACACTAGGTCTCGTGGCTACAGGGTGTTTCAATTATAACCGGGAGACAATATAATTACTTATCTTGTTCTAAAAAATAATTGGTGTGATAAAGATCTGCTATTGGGTAGATTGATAGTGAGGAAATTAGTTGTCATAGTGACAAAACAATAGCAAAGTTGGTAATTGCTAATCTTTGCATTGGCCTGATTTTTTATTAGCAATAAATGTTGTTCTTGGTATTTGATATATTATTATTGTTAACGCAGCGCCATCTTTGACCACCGTACGACGTTGCTACGGCCAATCACGAAGATAGTTCGAACGTTAGTTAAAATCATAAAAACCAATATCTTCTCAGTCGTAGTCTAATTAGCTTGCGTCGCCACGGTTAGATGGCACCACTTTTAATTAAGAAACATCAATCTTTGTGTAGATTCTGTCTATGAAATTTTATTATCTATGTTAACTTCAATTTTGCATACTCATTACAAACCTCTTGAACGAGAACACCGTTTTTTATTTCCTACGCCTCTTAACTGAAGAAATCTCTCCGCCCTGCTGGCGCACTATAACTCCAAAACATTTGGTCCTTCGAGCCGGATCTAAAGCGATCACCAGCGACCAGCTTGGAGTAAATCCTGGAGAAATACGACCACTAGCGGCGTGCAAACAAGAAGACGACCACTAGCGGCCGGCCAGGAGGAGCGGTTTCACTCAGGGGCGTAAGACCTTTCCAAATCCTTACCCCACATACCCCTTTGTCCTATTTGTACTAAAATCGCCTTATATCTTATAGGAACAACGGGTGTGGTGCGCATTATTCACCACAGTGGTTGCAGGATAACCGTGAGTACTCTTTCTTCCCATAAATCGTCAATATGAGTGAGGCGTTTAAGGAATTAGTGAGAAAACGGGGTCCTATTAAGGGTAGTTTGACGCTGTTTGTGAAAAGTGTAGATTCCTTGTCAAATTCCGATGAGTTAACTGCCAAACAAATAAACGAATTAAAGCTACGTCAGCGGTCGGCAGCTAACTTATTACAAAACTTTAGCACTATTCAATATGCTATTGAGGAATTAGTAGATGAAAAGGAATATGAAAAACAGTTGTTAGAACGTGAAATGTTTGAAAATTCGTATTACAGTGCTATGTCTACTATTGAGTGTCTGTTAGAAAATCAAAAGGTTAGTTGTACTAGTAGTGATAATTCTCAGAACTGCAGGAACAAGTTACTGGTTAAATTGCCCACTATATCGTTGCCCTCATTCGATGGATCTTACGAAAACTGGCTAGAATTTAGAGATACATACTTGTCAATGATTCACAACTCTGAAGAGCTAGATGATATCCAGAGATTTCATTATTTAAGAGCTGCCCTTACCGGTAATGCCCTTCAGGTAATTAAATCTTTGGAATTTTCTGCCAGTAATTATAAAATAGCTTGGGATCTGATCGAGGGTAGGTATGATAATAAAAATTTGCTAGTACATAATCATGTTAGATCTATTTTTTCTGTACAACCCCTTACAAAAGAATCAGCACCTTATATTCGTAAAATGGTTGATTCAATTTTTAGAAATCTACGCGCTTTAAAAATGTTAGGGGAACCCATTGAGTATTGGGATACGTTGCTAATTTATATCATTGTGTCTAAGTTTGATGCGGTCATAGATAAAGATTGGCAGCAGTACAAGATTAATTTTATTAAAACTACTAATGAATCCATAACATTTGACACATTGATTACATTTCTAAAGGAGAAAGCTGAAGTCTTAGACTTGGTCAAAGCAAATCATTCCAATAATTCGAATAGCAAGGTATCTCAAGATAACAATAGAAAACAGACATCAAAGGTTCAAACTTTTGTGTCTACACAAGGTAATCAGTCTTCAAATAATAATAACAAAAATAGATCTAAGCGTGTATGTGCTAAGTGTGAGGGTAAGCATCCCGTTTATGCTTGTAGTCAGTTCTTAAGTTTATCTCCGCAAGATAAACTAAATCTAGTTGAGAGTCAAAATCTGTGCTTAAACTGTTTACGGATGGGTCATTCCAGTAAAGACTGTTTTTTCGGGCCTTGTAGGCAGTGTAATGAAAAACACAACTCGTTGTTGCATGACGTTGTCAACAATGGAGACACAGTTTCTGCCGTATCACATGCTGCCTCTGATCTTCCGTCGCAACCCGCAGAGCATAATTCTTCAGCTAGCTTGCACTCTAGTATAATACACACCACTTTAGAACCGGTTTTGCTGTCTACCGCTGTGGTAGAAATCGCTGCAGATGATAATACACAGTATATCAGAGCTCGTGCTTTACTGGACAGCGGTAGCCAGCACTGCCTCATATCAAGTTCATTTTGTAAAAAAATTCGCGCTAAAACATTACAGTCCACTTATAAAATCAGTGGTATAGGTCAAACTGTTACAAAAACGAACGAAACTTGTTACATAAAATTACGTTCGTTAAAGAATAATTACACAATACGCATGCATTGTTTGGCCATACCGCAAATAACTTCCACATTACCCGCTTCTCAATTAGTTAGTAAGTTAAATATACCCGAAAATATCGATCTCGCTGATCCTTTGTTTTGCACACCTTCTCAAATAGATATTTTAATTGGTGCAAACTATTTTTGGGATCTATTACTTGAAGGTAGAATTCGGTTACCTAGTGGCCCGTATTTGAATAATACGAAGCTAGGATGGATAGTTTCAGGTCCGGTACACACTGAGAGCTTGCGCATAAATCAGGTGCAGTGTAATTTCGGCCAAATTTCAGAATTAGAAGTAAACGATCAGTTAAAAAAGTTTTGGGAAATAGAAGAAATTTCGCCATGTATAAAATCGCTTTGTTCTGAAGATCGTTTATGTGAACAATTATTCAATGATACTACTAAGCGAGACGACAACGGTCGTTTCTCGGTTAGGATACCGCTTAAGGAGTCACCAAATGCTCTTGGTGATAGCTACCATGTAGCTAAAAATAGATTTATGTCCTTGGACAGTAAATTACAACGTCAACCGCATTATAGGTCCATGTACGTTGATTTTATGCGAGAGTACGAAAGACTTGGACATATGACTCGTGTTGAGGATTACCCCATGCCGTGTTACTTTCTGCCTCATCATGGAGTCTTCCGTGAGCATAGCACTACGACCAAATTAAGGGTGGTCTTCAATGCGAGCCAAAAAACGTCGTCCGGAAAATCTCTCAATGATATCCAATGGACAGGTCCACCTCTTCAAAATGATTTGATGGTTATTCTTTTGAGATTCAGGCAATATCGGTATGTTGCATGTGCCGATATAGAGAAAATGTTTCGGCAGATTTCCATACAGGACGATCAACGTAACTTACAGTTAGTCTTGTGGCGTGAGAATAATTCCGATCCCCTTAGTGTGTATCGCCTTAACACCGTTACCTATGGAACGGCCTCCGCGCCATACTTAAGTATACGTTGTGTCCGTCAGCTGGCACTCGATTGTAATGATCCTGAAATCTCAAGAATTATATTAGAAAATATGTACGTCGACGATTTATTAATGGGCGACGACAATAAATCGCATTTATCTTACCTTTGTAAACGGGTTTCTGATGAGTTCGACTCTGGTTGCTTTCCGCTGCGTAAGTGGGTTTTCAATTCACCTGAAGTGGCTTCAAATTCCATACAGAGTGAAAATTCTAAAGAATTAATGTTAGACGAGAACCAATCAAATAAAACGTTAGGATTGGGCTGGTTAAACTATAGTGATCAACTTCATTTCACTACAAAAATTAAATCTGAGACATCTAAAATAACTAAACGTTTTATCTTATCAGTAGTGTCTCAAATTTACGACCCATTAGGTTTGTTAAGCCCTATTGTAATAGTAGCAAAGGCGCTATTGCAAAAACTCTGGCTATGCAAAACTGGTTGGGATGACTCATTACCACCAGATGTTTTGTTAAGCTGGCATAAATTCGTTCATTCATTAATCGATTTACATAAACTTAGGATTCCTCGTCACGTGATAGGGAATTCCCCTGAACGTATTGAATTACACGTATTCACTGATGCCAGCCAAACGGCCTACGGTGCATGCGCGTTCATACGTTCGGTAAATAGTAATGATGACGTAACAGTCAGATTGTTATGTTCTAAGACTCGCGTCGCTCCAATCAAACCGGTTACAATTCCACGTTTGGAATTGTGCGGTGCGCTAATAGGTGCTAGATTACAATCTAAAATAGTAAAATCTATGCACATTAATTTTGACAGGATCATAATGTGGACTGATTCAACAATAGTCTTAGGTTGGATAAGGATGTCACCGCATTCCCTAAAGGTTTTCGTCCAAAACCGAATAATAGAAATAAATGACCTGATGGCAGGTAAAGGAATTTGGTGTCATGTTGATGGCAAGTCCAATCCTGCGGACTTGTTATCGCGTGGTATTTCTCTGGCTGAACTCGGCAGTTCAAATCTGTGGTGGCACGGACCAGATTTTTTATTGAATGCGGTTGCCAACTGGGATCAAAAATGTGATATTCCACTTTGTGATAACTTGCCAGAACTTAAATCGAATACAGTTTGTATGCTTAATAGTCTTAATAACGATATAATTAATTTTAATCGATATTCTTCATTTGTAAAAATACAACGCGTTTATGCATATGTATTTCGATTTGTAAACAATCTACGTGCAAAAAATAAATCGGAACGGCGGGCACGTTATCAGTCGCGGAATTAAACAAGTCACTTATGTTTCTAACTAGAATTGCGCAACTAGAAGCCTTTCCAAGTGAATATAGTGCCTTAATTAATAAACATAAAATTAAATCGTCTAGTAAACTAAGTTCATTAAATATTTTTTTGGATCAAAATAGTATAATGAGAGTGGGGGGTAGATTATGCAATTCAGACTTACCTTTCGATCAGAAACATCCTATGCTGTTATGTAGTAAACATCAGTTCACCATACTTTTATTTAGGCATAACCATCATGATATGCTACATAGTTATATGTCCACAGCTTTTGTTATCACATATAAGACAAATGTGGTGGATTATAGGTGGTAGGAATCTGGCTAAGAAGGTTGTGCATCAGTGTGTCAGATGTTGTCGAATGAAGGCAAAGTCCATACAACCTATAATGGGTAATCTACCCAGTGAACGTTTCGAATCAGGTTTTCCATTTATTAAATGTGGCGTTGATTACGCGGGGCCTATGTATGTTTTGAACAAAAAGGGCCGAGGTTCTAGGTTAGAGAAATGCTACCTATGTTTATTTGTTTGTTTATCAACACGAGCATTACACTTGGAACTCGTGACGTCACTGTCATCAGAGAGTTATATCCTAGCTTTAAAAAGATTTATTTCCCGTAGAGGGAAACCTTCCCTCATTTACTCTGATCATGGTAGAAACTTTGTAGGTGCAGCCAGGGAATTTTCTGAATTTTTACAAAACAGCTGTCAAGGTATTACTGATTACACTTCGAATAATCAAATAGAATTTAAATTTATACCTCCCTACGCACCTCACTTTGGCGGTTTGTGGGAAGCTGGAGTCAAATCCTGCAAACACCATATAACGCGCGTGATAGGGAAGGCCCATTTAACTTACGAGGAGTTCAATACGGTTTTAGTACAAATAGAGGCCGTCCTGAACTCCCGTCCTATGCACCCAATGTCCGTAGATCCTGATGACCTTACGCCCCTGACGCCAGGTCACTTCCTCATCGGCCGGCCTCTGACGGCTCCTGCACGCGCAGACATCACAGCGAAGCCTTCACACGCTTTATCCCGCTACCTACGTGTCGAGCAGCTCAGGCAACACTTTTGGAAGCGCTGGGCCAAGGACTACATCTCCGAGCTTCAGAGACGTATCAAATGGAAGGAGAATCATGGTGCACTCACTCCTGGTTCCTTGGTGCTCATCAAAGAGGACAACTTACCGCCCCTCAAATGGCGGTTAGGACGAATCCTGCTGACGTACCCGGGACGAGACAGAGTTGCCAGAGTTGCTTGTATCAAGACAGCAACTGGCGTCATCGAGAGGGCGTTTTCGAAGATCTGCCCTCTCCCGGTCTCATCATCGTCGCCAGGAGATGAAGACAAGGGAGCCACCGTTGAGAGCTATGACTCTCAAGGGGGGCCAGTATGTTAACGCAGCGCCATCTTTGACCACCGTACGACGTTGCTACGGCCAATCACGAAGATAGTTCGAACGTTAGTTAAAATCATAAAAACCAATATCTTCTCAGTCGTAGTCTAATTAGCTTGCGTCGCCACGGTTAGATGGCACCACTTTTAATTAAGAAACATCAATCTTTGTGTAGATTCTGTCTATGAAATTTTATTATCTATGTTAACTTCAATTTTGCATACTCATTACAAACCTCTTGAACGAGAACACCGTTTTTTATTTCCTACGCCTCTTAACTGAAGAAATCTCTCCGCCCTGCTGGCGCACTATAACTCCAAAACAATTATTTTATTAGGTTTAAGACAAGTCAAATCTACTTTAAACATGAATGAATTAATCATACATCTAACTCTGTTAATTAATTTAATCCTATTAATATTATAAATGTGAAAGTTTGTAAAGATGTTTAGATGTTTGTTACTCAATCACGCATAAACCGTTGAACAGATTTAGATGAAAATTAGCACATAGATAGTCCAATTTTCCTGGATTAACACGTAGGATACTTTTTATTCCGATATTCCCACGGGATCGAAACTTACGCGGGTGAAACCGCGGGGCGCTGCTAATAAATATGCCTATGACTGGGTTTTTACTTTTTCGGGTACTTCCCACACACAAAAATAAAACAAACTAACTAAATAGGTGTTTCGTTTAAATTTCACCGTGGAATTCACCAATTCACTTTCTATTTAAATTTATAGTCTTGTTTTTGTCACATTATGTAGCAGTAACTAGTAGGCCATTAAGCAGTTAAATTAACTAAAACTCGGCTTTTTTTTGTCTAAGTAGGTAATATAATATATAACCAATACAGATTTGTTTTTTTTTTAAACCAGCACATAGTTAAAACCGGTGGGCTAACGTTAGATCGGTTCTGCACTACATCCGATCCGAATCAGAATGAAAGATCCGACTTCAATCCGAATTGGGAATGTTCTAAATTCGGACGGATAGAGCTCGGATCTAGTGCGCAACTCCTCATATAAATGGGACTAACTTCGGACCGGCATTTGTCGGATTCGGATCGGATGTAGTGCAGAACCGCTCTTAGCCCAAACTAAAAACCAGACTCTCAGGTCAGAATGATTACATACAAAATTAAGGTTATCTGCATTCAGAACCCAACTGACTTCCGATTTTAATCCTCAGTTATTCCAGAGTGATGTCTTTTTTGGCATCAAACCATTATGGCCATCATAAACCACGAAAAATATGTAAAAAAAACTTCCAAATACTCATAGGTAAAATAAAAACCGGCCAAGTGCGAGGCGACATATCATATTTTTTTTAAACACGTTCCTTTTTTGGGGACCCCCTATAATGTTTAACTTTGTTTTATTTTTATTATTTGTTGTTAGAGCTTCAATAGAAATACATACTCTGTGAAAATTTCAGCTGTCTACCTATTACGGTTCATGAGATACAGGCCGCTGACAGACAGACGGACCGACAGAGGAGGCTTAGTAATAGGGTTCCGTTGGCCTTTGAGTACGGGACCCTGAAAACAATTTCATAATTTTCGAGTCATCGTATTCCTTAAAAGTCTACACACTTAAACAGTATTAGTTTAATAGTCTCCCACAAACCAACCGTAAATTTTCACACACGCTATACATAGGTACACACGTACGCGCCCACATCCCGCGTCAGAAAGTGGACGCTCCTCGTTGCGCAAATGCAAAACAATCGAGAGTTGCGAACATATTAGATAACTGGTTTTTTGTTTGAAGCATAGAGTTAGAAATGTGTAGAGAGAGGAGGATAGAAATTAAAACAAATAGTTATTAAGATTTTATTTCTTCTGTCAGGTACGTGGAAAGCAGCCATCAAGGACGTAGTGGAGCTGACTACCCGTAATCCAGTGACAAAGACGATGATGATTTAAGGTTATTAATAGGTAATTGTAAAAGCCAACGAACGCATTGATCGCACAATGAGTTCAAAAGAGCATTATTAAAATCACAATGTTCAGTTCAAATAATATACGTATATAAGTTATGTTAAGTTTTACATTTATTTTCTATGTTCTGCATAAGTATAAAAGTAGCCTTTTGGGCACTGTTCCTGTTGACAGCGATGCGGACGAATTTTTTAATGCCATATGATATGATTATTTTGCTTATTTTTTCATATAAATGTACATATTATTATTATTTTAAATATTAGCATAGATTATGTTAATAGTATAATAGTTTATAAGTTAAGATTTATTTATAAGCTTCTCTTTTACTGCCACCGTTTTTACTTTCAAAGCTAAAAAAGCTTTCATGTTTCTCGAATTGCATTAGTATTCTTGGTTTACTGAGTAGGTATATTGTTCGCAGAATAGAATGGCCTATGGGGCGAAAGCTTTTAGAGTAGCGACCGCGTACCGGAAGACGTAGTGTTGGAAGGCCTCCCCACAAGGTGGACCGATAACCTTGTCTAGACCGCAGAAATCCAATAGACGTGAGAAGCACAGAACTGGTCGAAATAGCGATGCTCCTCGAAGGCCTATGTCAAGTAGAAGTCTTTCGGCTCAAATGTAGATGATGACTTGGCATTTTGAGGTACAGACGGAACATCAAACTACTACTATCTGTCAAATTTCTTTAATAGATTTTCAACTTTGTTGCTAAATAATAAGGTTCAAAGTTGATTGGGAAACTTTTACAGTTTCGGGTAGCTTGATGTGCTGGCGTCTGTACATTTCGAGCTCCTTGTAAACAAATACCTAACAAGTAGCCCAACAAAACATCGCCCCAGATATATATATAATAAAGTGATTGAAGTGATTTCTAGTAGTAGGTACTTAGTGAGATATTATATTTTTTAATGCCTCATCTAGCCACTCCTAACTCTACATTCCCAAACAGAAAGTGTACCACTCCAATCTATCGCAATCTGCCTAATTGATTGTTATGATTAGTTATATTTATTGGTCTAGCATTATATGAAGTTAAACTATATGTGTCGATGGTTATAGCAACATTACTAACAACCACTTTGTATGTGCCCATATATTATGGCCTAAAGTTAATGCGATTGATAATTAAAAGTCATTTGATAACGAAATATTGAAGAATCAGTCTGCTGATATTTATGACTTCATTTAAATGGGGTTCCAAATGAAATTGTTTTTCGAAATCTTCAAATTAATCGGTTATTGGTTTGATAGTATTTAATGTCCTCATAGTGAATGTCCTAAACCAAATGAAGGTTTCATTCATTTTAAAGTTTTGTATTGCGTTTGTTTTTCTTGTTACCCTCTAGTAAAACGATTTATTCCGGTCTGGGGGCCTTAAAAGGCCACTTTGGCAGAATCATACAAGGATAACATTATGAATCATAATGGACAGTTAACTGTTAGGTTCATCATCATCATTTCAGCCGAAAGACGCCCACTGCTGGACATAGGCCTCCCCCAAGCACCTCCACTTCGACCGGTTCTGCGCTTCTCGCATCCACGGTTAGGTTAATCGTATCAAATCCCATTGGTGAAGGATTTTTCAGTTTTTTTTTTTACTTTGCTAAAATACCAATTAATCCAATTCAAATTCAATCTCAATCTCTTTGATTATACCTACGTAGTGCAGCGATAAAAAGAAAAACACGGACTGTCTTCACCATATAATTCATAATGTTATCCTTTTATGGTTCTGCTAAAGTGGCCTTTTTAGGCCCCCTGATCCCCTGGATCCTCCGCCACCTGCATGCCCTGCTAGTCAATGCTTGTGAATCTCAAAAATGGATGGGAAATCGAGCTCAAAACTTCTCAAGTCACACCTAAATTATGCCTAAACTCGTAGTTGGATTTCCAACGCTAAACTCAGCGCCAAAAGTTGAAAATCCAACAGCGCGCTTTTATTTAGACATGTGTGTCGCCTGGGGTTAGTGAAAACGGGCAATAGCCCACGTTCAAATGAGCGATTTAGTTACGCGACAATATTTTTTCGCGTACTGGATTTTCAACTAGCAATCCAAAGCCAGATCGTAATCAATCCATTTCGCGAAAAAAATCGCTTAATGATAATAGCCCGTGCGAACCTGCGTCACTCACTAACAGTAGCAATGACTTTAATTTTGACAGTTCAACAACATTCAATGCGTTATTTACGTTGTGGAGCAAACAATTTTTTCGAACATATGAAGCAATGGATCAGCAATATCCTTCAAAATTATTCAGATTGTGATTAGTAGTGTGTTACGCAAATACGATGCTGAGTTTCCCAGCTTCAATTTCTTCCTTCCCAGGTCGGCCAAAGCGTGACCTGGGAAGAAAGAACTAAGCCCTAACGAATCGCATCAATTTTGCATCTTTATCATAACAAAGTCGTGATTCCAGCATCGTTAGATGTCTAGAATCTTTTAGTACGTGCAAACTATCAATATATGATTAGTCATAAAAGATAAGTGCAAGCAATCCTAATGAAACCCCAGCACACAATGCATGCACCAACACTTCATTACCATTATTATTAGTATTATTATCCACTCGTGACCACTCGTCATGACTATTAAAAATCTTCAACAATAATGGCCACCTAATATTTACCTGTTTAGAGTACTTAGATATACTTATAACTAGCTTCTGCCCGCGACTTCGTTCGTGTGAAATTTCTTATTAATAACCCAACCCACCTCGTCGCTCGCGCTATTCAAACTCAAACCATTTATTTCATTAAACCAATTACAGTCACTTTTGAATTGTCATGGAAAGTCAGTCAGAAAAATATGAAGCTAGTTGCCCATTCCAAAGCGTAGTAGGTACCTATGGATATTACAACCCTTTCGCTTATCGTTCTTTGTGACTTTTTTCTTTGTGCTCGGCCCCTGAGGGCCCTTTTTTTTGAGGATGGGAAATCATCAAATGACCCCTCCCGCTCTGGGTGGAGCGGAAAGGAGTGTCAGACTCTTACTGACTAAAACCCACCCGTGTTCCTTACTTAGCCCTTTATGTTCCGGGGCAGCGGTAACCCTTTCGGACAATCCCGCTGACCCCTGAGAGCCCTAGCGTGATGTTAAATACCTATAACCTTCCTCATGAATTGGGCAATCAAATGCAAAAAGATTATTTCAAATCCGACTTGTTTGGTAGTTCCAGAGATTAGTGCATTGAAACAAACAAACTGTTCAGCTTTAATAATAGTATAGATATAGATAATATACGTATAATAAGTAATATATGATGCCAATGTCAAATAACAATGATCAACCTCTGATCCGGGATGTCGAGGTTTTACATCAAATCTTATTTTGATAATATGATAATACAAAAAGTTTGATAGGACTGGGTCGGTAAAATGCTGCATGAGAGACGTTTCTGACAATCGATTTGTAGTGAAGGGCCTTGGACTTTGGGTTTGGATTTAAACTTTCTTAGCACATAGAAAGGTAGGTAATTAGGCTCAGCGTTACTCCAGTAGTTTGACATTGTAAGACACTGCACAACTGTCAAACTATAAGTGCATGATAGAGACGAGAAAAGTCTTAGTCGAAGAACGAGCTAAATAACGTTTACAGATCTCAACCTTAGACTTAGAAACTTAGACTAGAGGACCAAAAGCGGCACCCTAATTGCGTAACACACTATCTAATCACAATCTGAATCATTTCGAATAAAAAAATTATTTGCGCAACAACGTAAATAACGCAATGAATGTTATTGAACTGTCAAAATGAAAGACATTGCTACTGAAAATATATTACGCAATTAACCCGCTGATCTATATTAATAAATTAAGCCTATTGTAATTCAAAACAGGTTAGACGATTTACAAGCACTTACTTCCTAAATCTGAAAGTTGGGATTTCAAAATGGCTGAAGAAGGAAAATCTTGCAGAAGACTTTATAACAAAATTAGAGAAGGATGAGTGTTACTGTTTTATCTATACTAATATTATAAAGAGGTAAAGTTTGGGACGTTGTAAGGGGTCCTCTCTGGATCAACTGAACCGATTTTCAAAATTTAAATGAATATCAGAGATTTAAAAAGTGGGGGCGGAGCGGCTGGCGGGCGGTACGAAGTTCGGTGGGTCAGCTAGTGTATTAAAAATTAGAATTTATATTTCATTAAAAATGCTACTTATACAGGGTTATTGGAAAAACACCAAAGACCTCTTAAGAGGTCATTGTAGGTACTCATCATTATGAACATATTTTACTATGGGACCACACCTGAAATCGCGAAAAATGAATCAGCTGTTCCCTACATTTTGACGAGTTATACGAACATAAATGTAGGGAATAGCTGATTTTTTTTTCGCGATTTCAGGTTTGATCCCATAGTAAAAGTTGTTCATAATAATGAGTATAATGACCTCTTAAAAGGTTGTCGGTGTTTTTCAAATAACCCTGTACCTATAACTTTCCCAATCCTTATTTAACAAGCCTACATAATTATGCTTACAGCTCCTAACGATTGCGTAGTGTTAAGCAGCATTTTAGTGCCCGATAAAGTAACAATACGTTTCAAATGTTATTATGATGAGCTGTTAATTAATTATAATTTAACGCATCAGCTAATTTAACAATACTTGTCAAAACTTTTAATGTAAGGTTACTAACGTGAATTAATGAAGGAGTAAAACGAATATCCTATTATTGTTTTGGTTCTAAATAGAAAAAAATTAACACCTTCAATTTCTGTTCATATGGACATAGTAATGATTTCGTTTAGATATTTTGCTACTATTATGACCAATCAGAGCAGTGGAATCCCAGTGGTGACGGCCTTGAATTACGAGTTGCAGGTCGTAGGTTCGAACCCAGACAGGCGCTTTACTTTGTGTTATTTCATCACCACTGCTCTAAAAACGTTGAAGGAAAACAAATCGTGAGGAAACCGGTACATTCTGGAACCAAAAATCGAAGGCATGCGACATTTACCAACTCGCACTGGGCCCGCGTGGTGGATTATGGTATACTCCGACACACCGAGAGGAGGCCTGGGTCCCAGCAGTGGGAACATTATAAGCTGATTATAAAGATAAATTATCGAATCTCCTTGAAAGGTCTCCTTATGGTCATCTGCTGTTCTAACAATAATTAGGGCTATTTTCTTAGGTGTACAATACATTGCCACTGTAAAGTTTTTAAAGCATGTTCAGATTCGTAGACACTTTTAGAGGTTACATACCTCACTGGTTTTGGTCTCAACCACAGAAATATAAATCTTGATATACGTCAGTCAGTCTGACCCAAGTTTAAGTTTTTAGCAGTCTGTCTGCACTGTCTACCGCAAGTAACAGTTCCTTTGAAGTTTTTGTTATAATAACGGTTTTCGCTACATTTATAATGTATAATTTGTGAATAATTTTAGACAATCCTTAAGATTGGATGACCGCTTTAAATCCTAGACTGATAGATGACTTCATTTAAATAAATAAATGCTTTGAAGACTTATAATTATAATGATGCTGATACTCAATGAGCAAAAATTTGTGGTACCTACTTAGAAAATTTATTTAAATGCTTTGAGAAAAAAAAAATTGGGGCCAACAACCCCAAAAAGTCTTTTTTTTGTTATTATGTTTAGGTATCGATACTAATCACGTCTGCGGAGTTTTACTGGCTAATTTAATTTGACCTTGAATAGTCCTCTTCACTACAGTGACTCAGATTTATTTTCTTTTAATTTTTAAACTTTTTGTACTTCACAATTGATTAACTAAATATTTAATCATAAATATCCAAGAGAGAGTCTATAGTTTATGATATTTTAGATTAATAGGTATTATGTTCGTTTCTAACCTGCAAATGACGGCAATCAAACCTGCATATAGCAATATGTG
Source organism: Oligia fasciuncula (assembly GCA_963082905.1). Lineage (NCBI taxonomy): Eukaryota > Metazoa > Arthropoda > Insecta > Lepidoptera > Noctuidae > Oligia > Oligia fasciuncula. Next base: position 10,526,604 of record OY720403.1, read on the forward strand.
GGGGGTTAAAGTTCAGGACGGATAGGTGATGGGGTGTAACGAACTATCGACTACAATATCTGATAGACAATCAAATAAGAGCACTGACTTATATTAATAAGAGTCTTATTTTCTTTGCAAGACAGTTACAGACAGTCACAGATCAGCAAAGATTGCAAGTAATTTAACGTGTAAGATTTGATTCGAACCTTTAAAAAAGGACGAAGTCTTGATTCCCCTGCAGTTCCATGATAAACTTAGGCCCGTATTATAGAACCTCGCTCAAATACTACGCTCTCTCTACTTTCCGCGGCCTTGACGGGGTCACCACCGTCTGATGGCAGACGCGGTGGGGGAAGAGGAGTGTTGGTATGACGTTCTCCCTATCCTCTGCGGCTGAAAATTGTCAGGCGGCGGGGCCAATGACCTGACCCGTCGCAGGGGGACCAAGGGTGTCCAAACAAGGGGTCATCTGGCGCCCATGTGCTGGTTTGATCTCTGTGGTGGTCACGGCGTGCTATGTGTTCTGGTCCCCCGGTGATGGGGAGTACTCCCCAGAGGAGGGTCCGGTGACGGACAGCAGCGGCGGGTTCATGGATGAGTGCTAACGCGTGCCCGTGTTCCCGCCATAAGCGGCAGAGGAGGACACCGTGGAGTTTTAGTGGGTTAGAGTCCCACATAACTGCACTATCTCCCCGTGGTAGTGCAGAATGCATGAGCATTTCTCCACGTAAAAAAAAAAAAAGGTTATGTAATATCGCCCGCCCTTAGAGCCTTGAAAAGAGTTTGAATATTTAAAGGCATTTTAAGAGTGTTAAAACTTTTGCTGAATTCAAATTGGCTGGTTGATTTGAACCTAGCCTGAGTCCAACAAGCCCAAAGTCAAATATAAACATCCAGAAAAACGTGAGAATAAGACTACAGGAATCTTCTCTCATAACCATTACCTAAGCTCCTCATTCCCAGACAGGTGCAAGACAAGTATATTACAATGTAAAATTAAAGTCAAAATACTGTACCAACTCATCACATCATGCAAGCAATCGAGCGTACATTAATTCTTCATCCTTGATTGACAGTTGATGTTTCTATACTCTCCTATGTCAGCGCATAAATATTAATCGTTCATCGATATTGTACCAGGCATGAATATTATTTCCATCTACAACTAATAAATTAGCCTTGCCGCCTATTTTTTTAGCTCGAATTGAGATGGTACGAGTACTTTGTAATAAATCGTCTTTTTCGTGCAGTAAGTTTTGCTTAAAAAAATTTGCAAGTTTACAGCGTTTATAAATATGGCTTCAATATCTTTAATACAGGGTGTTGTGGCGCAGCCTGGCATAGGCCTTTGTCCAGCAGTGGACTGCGATAGGCTAAGTTGATTGATTGAATCATCAGCCTGGCCTTTTCCCAACTATGTTGGGGTCGGCTTCCAGTCTAACCGGATGCAGCTGAATTTTAAATGGGGCGACTGCCTATCTGAGCTCCACGATCCGTTGACGCCCCCTCCCCTATACGATACCCTTTGGTAAGACTGGTTCGGGCTTCTGACTACCCGTAACGACTGTCAAAGATCCATGAATGACAACCGAGACCAATGGCTTAACGTGCTTTCCGAGGCACGGAGGGGTCTCGGTATGTAAAGATGGACACCCATCCACAGACCATCCGCGGCAAGAGTAGCTTAACCTGACCGATCGACCTGCGCGGCTGTTCTTATTTAGCCACGGGCCCCTCTTTGATTGATTGAATATCAGAAATTATGTTAAGTACAACCGGACACAAATCCGGGCACAAATCTTCGAGACAGGTCAATTGTCAAATCCGACTCGGCTGGGCAGCGTTTGGGAAGTTAAGCAATATCTTCTCGGGGACGAGACAAAGACTCTCAGGAAAGACTTTCGTCTTGAGTGGTATGCGGTATATGGGAACATACCGCAGTGTCTCAAGACGAAAGTCTTTGACCAGTGCGTGTTGCCAGTGATGACATATGGCACTGAAACGTGGTCGCTTACAAATGGGCCTTATAAGAAGGCTAAAAGTCACCCAAAGGGCAATGGAGAAGGCTATGCTTGGAGTTTCCCTGCGTGATCGAATCAGAAATGAGGAGATCCGCAGGAGAACCAAGGTAACCGGCACATTGCTCGCAGAACAGATGGCCGATGGGGCCGAAAGGTTCTGGAGTGGAAGACCTTCCCACAAGGAGGTCCGACGACCTTGTGAAGGCCGCAGGGACCAGTTGGATGTCTTTCGGCTGAAATGATGGGCACAAATCCAAGGCTGCAACTGAGAAACTCCAGAAATTAACACTGCACGACCTGGGAATCGCACCCAGAATCTCATGCTCATCATCAAAATAGAAGGGAAAATTATCGTAACTGTAACTAAGACCGTCGATGCTTATTTTAAACTTCACGCTCTCGTAACACAAAGACTTGAAAAAACAGTAAAGCTAACAGTTGAAGCGTTTCGGAATATTAACAAGAGTGTTCGAGCTCTTGACCTCCGCGAAATATTTCGTATTGTAATCATTGTGCACCTGATTGAAGAGATACTTGTAATAAATTAGAGACTCGTTGATGTCAATGACAATTTTGAAGAAGCGCTCATTAGAATGGTAGCGTTGTATAACTCGGAGTGAGCGAGTAGTTCGGTGCACAATGTTTGGGAAAGAAGTTGAGTTTATTATTATTTTGTTTTTTATCGTCATTCTAGTAAAAATTCAAACAAGATTGTACGAGTACTACCTAATTTATAATAAAAATTTGTTGTACTGAAAATGTTTATTTTGTGCTTAATTGTACATATACATCGGACGAGTTGGGAATGAGTCGAAATACAGCATGAAACGAGTTAAGAAACTGACCAGTTGCACAAGGTGACGTATTAGTGAATGTGACCTATTAGGGATACCGACGAAATAGCTCATGTGACGAATGGTCATCAGATCCGATAGTATATAGGTAGACTAACTGACCAAGAGTCGTTGAGCTTAGAGCAATAGAATGATCAGAAAATCTAAAAGTACAAAGTCAACAATAGATGAGATGTAGACAAATGATCATTGACTGTAAATAACGGTTCCTAAAAGAGCGGTGGCTGCTCTAAAACTTCTGCAATTTAGCGGCGAATGACGTCACTGAAACGGTATTTATGAAAGGAAGATAATGTAATTTCCTACAGAGTCGTTTTTGACACTATAAGGTCAATCCCATCGTGAAAATCGGAAAACATCGTGAGGAAACCGGCATATATCCTAGAACCAAACATTCGTAGACATGTGACATCTACCAACCCGCACTGGGCCCGCGTGTTTGATTACGGCCCACTCCCTCTCACTGAGAGAACGCCTGTGTCCCAGCAGTGGGAACGTTATAGGCTGTTTATGTAAGTCAAACCCTGCTGCCAACATTTCCATGGTAGCCGTCACTGCTGTATTATGGCGCTCTTCGAGGAAACCATTGCTTAACGTTGAAGAAAACAATTGACTCTTGATATTTTGAATTTTAGCAATCATGCAGCATCGTATTTTATTCACAAAGACACAACAGTTACATTTTACAAGCTAACACTAAAATATAATTATATATATTAAACACAAATATATAATAAAACATTAAAGAAAAGGCAGGAGCTCATTGGGTATCAAAAAATTCGTCCATATCGCTGTCAATGGGATAAGTGCCCAAAAGGCTGGCAGCCTTACCACGTTGGATGGCATTGCTGATTCTTTGGGCTAAAAATAGGCCAGCGCTCTGCTCATGTGAAGAGTCAATTGAGTTTAATTTTAAAAGAGTTTAGTTTTTATTTCATGCAGTTGAGCTTAACATTATCCCAACGTTTCTTGCCAAAGAAACCACAAAACGATTACTGCAAACACAAATCACATCATAAAGATCTTTCACACCATCACACATCCCACAAACTAATCACATACACATATTTGGTGGTATGTAGGTGGCATTAGAAATAGTGTACATTCTGTACATGTTAAGTAAAGTTCGTACTTGACAATGCGCCTGAGTGCTCTCGACAATCGGTCTGAATTACGACACAAACGGGCTTCGGACAAATAAAATTTTAGGACCGTCTGGAAGTAAAAAGTACCGTTGGATAAATATTGGCTTGGAACATCTGTCGTTAGAACGAAATTAGAAATTGGTTAAGAACAATAGTTCTGTTGACTGATGACCAGTTAAAGCAAGCTAATAATTTGGTTTGAAGATGCAAATTAATGTTAAGTGGTTGGTGAGATAACAATCAACAACAAACAAAGGGGTTCTTACTTTTTTATGTGGTTTTACTCAAATTCTTATTGTTTTACGAGGAAAATAGCCAGCTCTATACGAAAGATAGTTGAATGACTGTGCGTTGGACGGAAGAAAAGAGATTTGTTTGCAAAGCGAGACCATTATTCGGTCTTGTGTGTCATTTCCTCTTGGTCTATCACAACAAACGTTAAAAATGCACAAGTAGCCAAATACAATATCCATGACACTCAAAATTGAAATACGAAATGAATATGCGTCGTAGGGTAAACATACCAACTATGGACGCTAATCAAACAAGAAAACTTGCTGTGTGTCCGAAGTATCGTTACGGTGGTCCAACAATTGTGTGGACCACCTCAGTTGTCGCGTATTGTGCGCAAGAGTTTGTTTTCTTTTGTTTAAGCAACTTTCACAATTAACCTGTACATGCGAAAGGTATGTCACAAAAGGTCTACTTGGATTTAGACAAAGCTGTTGACTATAGTTTTCGTTAGTCAAAACCTTTTATGGTATGCTATTTCAACTCTATATGCGCGATTAATTTTAAGTGAAATCGTGAAAGTGGATAAGGGACCGCGTATTATTGTTGTTGCAATAAGAAGGAAAGGAAAACCTGTTGAAATTATTCATTCAAATTAAAACTGTCTAAGTAACTTGAGACTCGCGACAACTCCTTTATTAAGTGACAATAATATGTGAGAAGATGAAAGTGTTGTTTGTGAGAGAATCAAGTGGAAATGTGATGGCATTTGATTATGAAACCTTTATTCTAAAACGATGAATAATTTTAATTACGTAAGCGAATACTGGAAGGGTTTCGTTCATAACGACTTTTTTATACGTCGTCACCCTCCTCTATCTCATCGTGGTTGAGATTTGAGCTCATCTTTAGGTCAACTATACGGGCTTTTTTGCTGCAGCGTCTGCGGGGTGCTAAGAATGGCATTCTGAAAATCATTGCTGCTCGATTTGACTGCCACATTCAAAAACACTGGGTAAGGTTAGTGAATAGTTTTATATTATAGTAGTCTACTAACCTAAACAGGTTAGTTGCCGAGCCTCCGTTATGACCCGTTCAGGTTCTTTGTCGCTCAAAGGATATAGAAAAGTAATAATAATACTAACATAATTGTAAGCTAATATTGTTGCTAATAAATAAGATATGGATTTTAATTATTTGAAATAAATTATTCTATTCTATTCTCTTCTCTATGGACATCTGTGAACAAGATGGTTTGTTCGAGCACAATATCTGCTTACTTTGTTGTATATATTTAGCTTTAAGAATACCATCACATTTTCCGTCAGCTACTAGTCAATTCTGAAGTCTAAAAAATGTGTCGTAATTGTAAAGGTTGTTACCTCCTTATAAGAGATGGGTCTGCTTCAACGAATTCATGAGATCCAATTCGTGTTTCGAAGAATCTATAGACACTATTGGATATTACACAGACACCTCATCGTCCTAGCCTTAGCACAGTATAATCAGCCTATAATGCTCCCACTGCTGGGACACAGGCCTTCTCTCTGTGAGAGGGTCAAAGTCAAAGTCAAATCATTTATTTCAAATAGGCACATTAAAGGCACTTTTGAACGTCAAAAAAAAAACTAAATAGAAATGATTCTAGTCGCCCATTCCAAAAGGTAGTTTTCGTATGGAGAAGAATGGGCAAGAAACTCCACCGTTACTCTTTTAAAATGTTTTACAAGGTCTTGTATACATAATATAATTATATGGGAGGGAGTGGGCCATAATCCACCACGCGGGCCCAGTGCGGGTTGGCGAATGTCACAAATGTCTTCGATTTTTTTTTCAAGGACATGACGGTTTCCTTCACCGTTTGAGAGCAGTGCTGATGAAATAATTCGCATAAAGTGCCTGCTTGGGTTCGAACCCACAACTTACAACTCGTAAGTTGTGGCCGTTACCACTGAGCCACCTCTGCTCTCGCCTTAACTCTGTTTGGTATCGCAGCATGTCTTCTTGAATCATCTCATTCATCATCAACATCACCTATCTCCCCTAAAGTCTTTGCTTTATAAGAACAAGTTTCCACTGCCAGTTTTATACCATACAAATATTTATCCGTAACCCTTTTGCCATCGATGGTACGCGCCTAACATCCAACATGTCGAATCTTCTCTCGCGTTAGACAATGACGGAAACCATCTATAAACTCAACTGGAATTTGAACCTCGACCTTTGACCGAGAAAGCAAACTACTGATGGGGCCAAAGAGTCATATTACTTAACAATAGAATTAAGTGTGGGGAATATATCTTATTGGAGACGTCTTTTATTGTTACGTTACGTCATGAGGTTAAGCAACATGGCTTGCGGTTTGGAAGATGATTGGGGGTCTGTGGTTGGTCAAGGACATTGTTGAGGTATTGATTGTAGCGTTATAATGAACAGTGAAAGGTTTGTCGTTAGATTATAGTAATAGCAGCTATTCCTAGAAATTATTGCCTCGACTGCTTGGTTGGTTTAGGGATCGCAAGCGCTACTGTTGACCATGTGGTTCTGGGTTCGATTCCCTTGAATGAAATTCCCTGAATTTTTCAGTAGTAGCTCATTATATCTTGGATAAATAGTAATACATTAATAGTTTGGATTAGAGTTGATGGCAATAGGCTCGCTCCCTATTACATGGGACTGGAACGTAACTGGCAAAATGTGTGTGTACTGTAGGTACACACACTTGACTTTATTCAAAGGCGATTGTCTAAGCAAAGTGTCGTATTTCAACGCTACATTCGTTATTTCGTGAAAAAATCGCAATTGAAAATGCCAAGTGTTGACATATTAGTGCTCGTGACTGTACACCTCCGTCTAATCCTCCGGAGATTGCAGGTGTTATGTGATGTTATGTTATGATAAATTTATGACCGACTAAGGGACATATTCGCGTTTAAAATAGTAATATACATTATTGTTATAATGTTAAGGTTTAGTTTCTAGCTTGATTACCGACCAGAAGGCCAGTTCTCGTAATTAAAAACGTTCAAAATCTAGTCGCAGTCTCATCTCGGAGACAAATAATTGTCAAAAACTTGTCAAAAATGTAGCTAATTAGAGTTATTTTTGACAGATTGAGACTGAGATTAGACTGTGAACGTTCTTAAAATTACGAGAATTACTCCTCAGGTGTTATTGGTAAAACATTAACTACCTATTAAGAGGTCATTGTACTCATCACCATGAACAACTTTTACAATGGAACCAAACCTGAAATCGCGAAAAAAAAAAATCTGCTGTACCCTACATTTATGTTCGTATAACTCGTCAAAATGTAGGGAACATGTTGTAGTAAATAACAATAATATTTTTGTGAATTGTTTTGATGTTCAAAATCATCGGCCATTAATTTAATCTATTTGCTTTTTTAACCAAGAATATAAACTTTTTATTTCTCTCTGCTATAAATGGCTAGAAATAGGATATTTTATCACATTTATCTAGCTCGCTTATTATTTTTAGAATACGATTTGTTGAAAAAAAGAGTGATTAATTACGATTCCATGATTGCATTTTTCTGTTGTCTACTGTCTAAGGAAATCTATAAAAAAATATGACATCATCCATCCCAAAACCGTATGCATAGTGAAGCTCGTTAAAAGAATTAATCGATTCATATTATTCAACATCGATACTATCTTTGGGTATCGATAACTGTGTTAGCGTAAAGATTAAATTCGATATCAGATGTTCGATGATGGTAAATTGATAGTAAAAAAGATTATCTATAAATTATGCCTACTTTATGTCTTGAATTTAAAATGAAGATGAATCGATACAAGTTGCATATTATTTATCAAACACGATGAAAAACAATTAGAAATCTCAATAAAGACAGGACCTAAACCCTCTAAAATAAATTGTTGTATACAACGGTGGTACGATAAAATATCGACCACGAGTGACCACGACTGATGTATTACAAAAGCAGACAAAAAAACGTCATTAGGTATGTACCTATAAAGGAACTCAGCGAGAGGTCATAATTCAATGATTGTCTGGCGAGTAAAAAACTACGGTAACTGACCACTCCAACATTAGTTAAAATACTTAACTTGTTATGAAGTTGTAAATGAAATCAAATGACACCAGAGAACTCATTTATATGCATCAGAAATTAATATTAAACAATGGCAAAAATATTTTATTTATTTATTTGGTTCACCAACAATTGTATACACTATTTTAAGCAATTTAAACAAAAGCAAAACATCGGAGTAAAGTGTAACAATCACATAGAGGCAAACTCTGCATGCGCACAAAACAAAAAATATAAATAAAGGACTATGTGAATGTGTATGTGTTGCGTGTGTATAATTATGTATGTACTGATTAGATTAGAACTAAATAAATTAGTTAAGTAAAATATCAACTCTTTTAAGAAAAAAAAATACCGATAACTATGCATTAATCTACAAATCCTCAACCGATTAATCTCAGCACTAGTGAAGTACATAGTCATACAAAAATAAACAACAATAATTCAAAGGCACTCAGCGAGTTGAGGTCATGCGCCATTGTTTGATAGGTAAAAAAGTTCAAGTGACCACCGGACCAGCGTAATTAGACACGTCGTTACGACGTAGTCTTTCAAACACTTCTAATGCGGATTTAAAACTTTTTGTTAGAGAAATTCTAGTGTTATTATTTGGGTTTTTGTCTACAATAGTATGGTAGAAAAAGTATTGAAGATGATACTTGCTGTCATCTTGTTGGAAACATTTTAAAACAAAAAAATGTAGTCACTTTTAATCAGAGATCAGAAATTATAGTCAGTTGTAGCCTATACCTACTATAATACAGACATTTCTACTACTAGGGCCATGATAAAATACTATTTTAGATAACTGTACTAGTAATGGTAGTAAATGAAATAATGTTGACAAGCTATTTGTGGTGTTTAGTTACAAAATTAAAAAATCGACTATCTCCATTCTTCCCTGACGTTAAAGGTTTTGGAAAGGTCCTGTATTACTAAAGCTTATATAATGAGGTGATCATGAGTCCGTTTACCTCTCCTCTTGTTTGACTGCTCATTTGGTAAAACAACCCAACGACAGTTTAAAATAGAGGTCAATATATTATTCAGCAGTGGACATTTACTGACTGCAATAATCCTAATAAAACTAGATTACCTGATAACATTATCAACTATAATACACTGATCTTAACTAGCAGACAAAACAAAGGCGCCAGTTATAATGGTATAGAAACTTTAAAACGCATGTCAGAGGTCAAGCATTATTTTATGTTAATGCATAGTCCGCCTCGGCGTAAATCAATTATACCGCGTGACCCGTAGAGGTCGCCGGTTCGATTCCCGAGCAAGTTGCGCTTTTACACCTATTAGTGTTGTGTAAGATTAGAATGCGAAATTATTTTCGCTGTGAACGGGTAATGATCGTAATGAGCGTCTGTGCTTTCATTATCAGGTTTTAGAAAGGTCAATTTATGGGCTAGTTTATGGGGTCTGGTTGAGTGTGGGATTTTCTTAGTGTGGGGATGTTTAGAATTAATTAATGTTTTGGAATAACATCGTGAGGAAACCGGCATATCCTAGAACCAAAAATTCTAAAACATGTGACATCTACCCGCACTGGGCCTGCGGGGTAGATTACAGCCCACTCCCTCTTACCGAGAGGAGGCCTGAGTCCCAGCTGTGGGACATTAAAAGATTTGAAAATATAAATTGGTCATTGCAATAATGGACTGTTAAAAAATGGATTAGTAATAGGAAACATATCAACAGACCGGGTTAGGAACACGACCATCCGTTCCATAACAAAAATAACTGATGTCACTTGGAAAGCTGCCACGCTAAAATGGAATTAGGCTGGACAAATCTACCGCATGTCAGACGACCAATAGGCCAAACTTACGACCCAATGGGTCGCTCTTAATGGCAACCGACATCGCGGCAGGTCCAGACGGAGATAGCGGGATCAGCTGGACTCTTCAACAAGAACTGGTCCTTAGCAGCTTTAAACAGAGAGGAGTGGAAAGAGAGTAGGGAGGCCTTTGCCCCACCGTGAGACATCACAGGCTTTTCATAATAATCGGCAAAATATACCTAGGAACAATGAAAGTTAATAAAAATCTTGAAAAAATTAAGGTTATGTTGCCCAAAAAAGTCAACAAGACATAGGTACTAAAAAAGTTTTAAAAATACCAATAGAGATTGTAAATATTACGACGATTTAGTCTATGCTGAATTGCTGAACAATTATTTAGTGTTAAAACTTAAAAATAAAGAAATAAACGTATTATATCAGATGAATAGTTACACACCGATTTCTCTCTTTCATTCGTCAATAATTTGACTTTCAAAAGAAGAAGACAAAGCGTTGTGTAACTATACAGACACTATATAACGTTTATTAGTAAGGGGGTATTATAGTAAGGGGGTATGTATTTATTTAAGTATAGTATAGTAAGGGGGTATGTATTTATTTAAGTATACTTATGTTAATTTTTTGCATTGTATGTGTAGGTTTATTTAATATTGTAGTTTTAGACTTCACACATTCATATTTTCTCTTCTTGTTCTCACACACTATTGTTAACATTTCTTTTTTACTTCTCCTTTCGCAGGTCTGCTGGAAGAAATTTCTTAAGAAATAAGCAGTACCTTTGTACTAAAATTATAATTATGTCATATCCCTATGTATTTTACTGTGTGTACCTACATAAATTATAAAATAAATAGATTGTAGATGAACAAACACAAAATAGAGCAGTTAGACTAGTAGTTAACAACTAGTAAAACAATGAACTTGACGAAGATATAATTATAATACCGTAATAACCATTTCCGGTCGTCCATAAATTATTCGCATCGAATCAAAAGTAGCACATAAGTTTCTAATCTCATAATTTAATTAACTCCGAGTTGCAGGTTACTAACAAATAGTTAATCATGGTAACACGTTTGCTGTTCGACCAACTTGAGGCTGGCCTGGGAAATTGAGAAGCTGAGACTTGTTTTCTGATATAGGTAGAGAAGTGAGATGGATTACGTAAATAGTGATAAGGAGCCGGATCACACTGGCAATTCCCATATTTAGAGGGAAGGTACATAATGCGGACATATTAGGGCACATAGGTTTGTGTGTTCCGGACAGGTACCTACGTGTGGCGACGAGGACAGCCACGGCTGCTGGCGGAGCCGCGCGATCGGACCAATCTTTTAAGTGAGGCGCCACTGCCGCGTGCACTCCGCACTCTCAACCTCATAGCTAGTGACACGGACCTATTCTGTTGTTCTATGAGTGAGTTCACAAACAATGCATAGTTTATAATAAGTTACAAAATTTAATTATAGTAAGGAGTTAGTAATAAGTTAGGATAAGAGTTTAGATAAATGTACACTATCGCAATGGGTTTCCCTGTAAGGATAGATGTAAGTTTTTTTTTAAGAACGTTCGCATTCTAATCTAGTCGTTCACAAACTTTCGCCTTTGTAATATTAGTGTGATTTGAATTTAGGAGCGTTGCCGAATTCAAAGAAGCTTTGCTGAGCTGTGGTTTCTGTTTGCCCCCTGGGAAAAAGGCGAGTTTGATTGAGTTTTTGGCAACGTTGTTTATCCTTTGGGCGCATTATGTCCAATTCGCAAAATGTCCAACTGTCCAATTCTCAATTGGTCCAGTTCGCAATTGGTCCAGTTCTTAATTTGTCCAGTTCGCAATTGGTCCAGTTCGTAATTTGTCCAGTTCGCAATTGGTCCAGTTCTAGGTGCAGGCCATAAACCTGAAGAAAATGTGTGGTATAGCTCAACATAAGAGTGGCCTATAACGTAGGTAAACTGCGATGCGCTAAATTCATTGATATACACTACACAATATAGAGCTTCTAGGTTAAACCCAGCAGAAGTGTAGACAGTCACAAAAAAACCTGTGACAATCACAAAAATATTGACAATTTCGATGACTGCTTTTAGTATTTCATTGTTAGTGTTCAAAAGCCAAAAAATGCAAGATCATCTTGTTACTAACATACCTACAAACGTTTTTAATAAGACATTTCAAAACACTACGGAACATGTTCAAAAGGAAATTTATTGTAATTGCACATAACCTATAATATTAATACATGAACTACAAAGGAGGCACGCTTTATTCCAATGACTATGGTATTTTGAATGCCTACTGTACGGTCAGCAAAACAGTGAGGCTACCGATTCACAAAAGGATTTTTTATTGCTGTACCGTGGGCAACAACAATGGGCTCGTGATGACTGAACAGTTTATGGTTGATAATCTAATTGTCAGATTGTATTGTGATTTGTTGATTGTATCGACGCTAGTTTTCGATGTAGCGCCAACAAAAAAAGTTTTATTAATATTTTGACAGAAAAAAAATGACAATCATAAATATATGACTGTTGTAATATTTTATAGTCTGTGAATTAGCTTGTTATTTAAATACAAGCCATCCAACCGCCCGATGCAAAAATTACAAAATTCCATACAAACTTTCTTCCCCTATTAAACTCCTTTAGGGGTGAATTTTCAAAAATCCTTCCTTGGTGCTCACGTTCATACAGGGTTATTGGTAAAACATTAACAACCTCTTAAGAGGTCATTGTACTCATCATTATGAACAACTTTTACTATGGGACCAAACATGAAATCGCGAAAAAAAATCAGCTGTTCCCTACATTTGTGTACATGTACAATGACCTCTCTGTTTTGCCAATAACCCTGTTTAAGGACCTCTTTTTTTTTTTTTTTTTTTTTTTACGTGGAGAAATGCTCATGCATTCTGCACTACCACGGGGAGATAGTGCAGTTATGTGGGACCCTAACCCACTAAAACTCCACGGTGTCCTCCTCTGCCGCTTATGGCGGGAACACGGGCACGCGTTAGCACTCATCCGTGAACCCGCCGCGGCTGTCCGTCACCGGACCCTCCTCCGGGGAGTACTCCCCATCACCGGCGCACCAGAACACATAGCAAACCGTGACCACCCCAGGGACCAAACCAGCACATGGGCGCCAGACGACCCCGTCTCTGCCACCCTTGGTCCCCCTGCGACGGGTCAGGTCATTGGCCCCGCCGCCTGCCAATTTTCGGCCGCAGAGGATAGGGAGAGTGGCCAACGTCATACCAACACTCCTCTTCCCCTGCGGCCCCACCGCGTCCACCATCAAACGGTGGCGACCCCGTCAAGGCCGCGGAAGGTAGGGAGAGCGGCGCACCGTAATACCGGCACTCCTCTCCCGCCGCGGCCTCCAACCCTCAGCCGCGATGCCTCCGGTACGACATCGCGGCCCGCCTCAGTTGCGATGTCGCCCAAGCGGCACCGCAACCTACATGTTGGCCGCTACGTCGTCGGCTTGTCGGCAAAAGCCCTGACGAGCGGCTCCTCCTCGGGTTCCTCTTCGCTTCACCGTGGGTGTCCAAGCCACGGCTACTGAGCCCCCCCGCCTCGACAATGCGGGCCAACCTTCATGCTTCTAGACCCAGGGGTTTAGGCTGTTCGTTGTTTGTCAGTAAATTTAAGATTTTTATTAAAATAGATAAATCGAAGCCATCATTTTCTTATTTTAAAGGGTACTCTGTTACCAAAACTCGCCGCTGGTTACTCCAAACGAACATGGAATCTACCTAATTAAGTCCACTTTGAACGCAACATTATACAAAAATTTCAATGTCTTAATTCATAATGATTCTATTAAAGCCTTTGTAGGTGTTACTAATGAAGAATAATAACATACTTAAGTTTTCTGAACGTTTTTGTAGCACTACAATGATTGTGTGGGTAGATAAATATAGTTTTACATACCGATTACGATACGCTAGAAGATTTTATGGGTAACGAAAACAATTTCTTTTGCAATAGTGAGAGTGTCGTAATTTTTAAGGCCGTATCTTGCATTGTTATTTTAGTCAATGGAGATTTAATTTATATTTTATGGTAAATGTTTTCAAATGATATAATTATATTGACATGATCTTATAAGCACTGTCCCACTGCAGGGCAAAGGGCTCTCCTCATACAGAGAAGGCACGAGCATTGATCACCACGCGTGTGTGTGTGTGTGATTGTATGTTTGTTACTTTTTCACACTAAAACGACTAGACCAATTTTGATAAAATTTTGTATGGAGGTAGCTGACACCCTGGATTAACATATAGGCTACTTTTTGTATCCCGATATTCCCACGGGATCGATATTTACGCGGGTGAAACCGCGGGGCGCAGCTAGTTAAACATAAATCCAGCGGGGTAATTGCGTAACACACTATCAATCTCAATCTGAATAATTTTAAAGCATATTGCTAATCCATTGCTTCATATGTTCGAAAAATTTGTGTGCTTAACAATGTAAATAACGCAATGAATGTTGATAAACTGTCAAAATGAGAGCCATGGCTATTGTTAGTGTGTTACGCAATTACCAAGCAGGTTTCCTCATGATTTTTTCTTCACCAAAGTTAGTAATGTCCAAGATAAACTCAGAAAGTTATTGTTCCAAGATGACGTCATACAGAATTTAAAGTTTTTTTTTAGTTATACACTTTTTTTTAAAAGAAATGGTAGTTTGATATGTTATTTAAAAAAATGCGATGTGTACATGGTGACCTTTTTAATTTGTTTTTTTTTCTTCTACCCACATTTTTTTTGCGAACACTACATCATCTGTGAATGATTACTCAGTTCTAAGACATCAACGCATCAAATGTTTAACAAAACAAGAATAACTTATCGGTAATAACGTATTATTTGCTAGCAAACACGTCGACCTTATAATAATATTGTCATTAGCAGACTAACAAAGTAGAATCCCAAGTTTTTTACCTCTAATCCTATGTACAATAGGTTGTAACCTTTTTTTTTCAGAGTCATTAATGTACATTTAATATTGAAAGGTCGGTGAACTTTTTACAATGTCGACTTTTGCTGTAGAGTAACGATATTTTGATAGTTATTGTATTATTGCGAAGTGTCTGTAACTGAGGTTTTATTATGGGAGAAGATTTTGAGTTGTTTGTAAGTATGTCTAGTATTGGGTTCTAATACTCACCTGCATGGGTACGCAAAAAAAGACCTGAACATTTGGAAAAAACCCTTGTACTGGCAAACAAAAGGACTTCATTAAAAAAAAAAAATTGGCAGTCTTTATAGTTTATACTTTATAACAATAACATAAGAGTTACATTAGAATGACTAACTAATACCACTACTTAAAAAAATATCGTAAATGTGTTCCTTTACCAAACTCTTTAGTAATATTGACGTCAATCGGCCAGTTTTTTGTATTTTGACACTAATAAAGTTTTAAAGCCTCCAAAGGGACAATTAATTAAAACGTAATTTTAAGAACATTCACATTCTGATCTCAGTCTCAATCTGTCAAAAAATACTTCTAATTTCCCTAAATGTTGACAAGTTTTTGACATTTTTTTGTCGCTGAGATGAGACTGCGACTCGACTAGATTTTGAACGTTTTAAATTACGAGAATTGGCCTTCTGGTAGTCTTAAAACAACTAGAAATCAAACCTAGAGGGTACTTACTCCATAACAAGATCCGTTAAATGTTTTTAAACTAAACTTCAAGCTATATCAACACTTTAAAATCCGCCATGACACCTCTCTCTACGGGCAAAAAACGCATCTTCAAAGAATGGTTCTTCAAACCATTCGCATTCTCTTTACATAACATGTAGGTAAGTATGAGAACAATGAATATAAACCTACTAAATTAACACATGCTTCATTTGAAGATCACACTTTATTTCGCAAAGGATTTTCTAATTAGCAGCATTCTGCAACAGTTTTATGTTACCCGACAAGATACGGTATGTGCTTTAGTTGAATATTAAAGTTTATACGCCTATGATTTTCAATTTGTTAGCTCAGCTATGTTTGATTTCACACTGTTGCCGCGCTGGTTAAGACTGTGGTTCATGTCAAGAGAAAAGGCGATTTCAGAAAGGGTTAAGCAGCCTTGGTTGTGTCGCAATGTCGATAAAAAAACATTTTAATATTGCAATAAACTAACAAAAAGTTCTAAAAGAACTTACTACTTCTTCTTAGCGTGTCGGTGTTTTTAAAATTGTTTGACCCAAAAACTAAGCAATTATTACTTCCTGACTTTATTTTTTACTGTCTAGCTTTTGCTGCTCGTAGTTTTTAACTAGTGCTGTCGTTTCGGGTCGGTGCTTACCGCTATCTAATAAGTCTGGTTTTCTATCGAAAAACTGCATTATAATAAATGTCGACAGACTTTACTCTCTGACTCTAACGTTCAAATGCAATTTACCTGTCATCAAACAAAACTCAATATCATTTCTAGACTTTCGCTTTCCGCTTCTAACTTGCACGCACATCATTCTGACAGGTGCTCAGTGGGTCCGTACATCAATCACGGATGAAACAATCGTGCGGGGTCAGCAGTTATATCGATGACAGATTGTCAGTAACCGCGGCATCCGATGTAATGCTTGGTAATTCCACATGTCATGCTCACTCGTTTTAGTTCCGCTACAAAAAAGGCATGTTACCTTGTTTTAACGTTTGCTGCTATGACCTCAGTTGTTGTCGGTGCGTTAGAAAGCTGGGTTTTGTGTGTGAGAATCGTGTCTGGGTTTTATAAGGTTTCTTTATTCTAGGAGCTTAAAAGTATTACCTGGCTATAAAATGTCCGTGTCCGTAGAGATTCTTGCCCGTTCTTTTCCATAGGAATCTACTATGATTTTGAATGGGCAACTAGCTTCACCTTTCTAACCGACCGACAATTCAAAAGTGTTGAGATAAATGCGTTGAGTTTGAGTTTTAAATAAACACTCCGGGGCTGATCTTTCCAACGTCAGATAAATTTTATCCGTGTAGTAAAAATTAAATCTGACAGTTTTTGGTGAGAAAACAGCAAAAAATTCAAAATTATTTTTATTTCATTTTATTGTGTTTGGGTGGCTTACAGCTATCAAATACAGAAGTAGTAGTGAGGTAATTAACGACAAGCTATTTACAAGCCTCCACAGTTAGCAATAGAGTACTGTTGTACACATTTGACTAACTATTCATTTAGCATAACACTAGATTCATCATTATCTACCGAGCCTTTTCTTAACTATGTTGGGGTCGGCTTCCAGTCTAATCGGATGCAGCTGAATACCTGTATTTTACATGGAGTGACTGCCTATCAGACCTCCACAACCCAGTTACTGGTTAGACTGTTTGTCAGACTTTCGGACTTCAAACATCCACGAATGACAGCCGGGACCAACGGCTTAACGTGCTTTCCGAGGCACGGAGGGGTCTCGGTATGTAAATATGGTCACCCATCCACAGACCAACCGCGGCAAGCGTAGCTTAACCTGATCGATCGACCTGTGCGGCTGTTATTATTTAGGCACGGGCCCGTATAACATTAAATTATCTACGTCATATAGATACCTACCGTATTGTGTGTCGTGTTGTTTCCCATACCTATTTTATTGCAGCCGTTAAAATAAACTAACCGGACCAACAATTATGATTATCCTAAGTTTTTGCAACCACATCGATAATCAAAGATCTTTGATTACGCTAGCTCCGTGTTATAATTGTACGTCGAACATGATTAATAGTTATAACCAACAAACAATGGACTGCTGACCAGGGCACCTTGAAATGCACACAATATAATGAACTTAGGTATTTTGCATATAAAAGGTTATGGAGTAACAATAATAAATTGGATTTGTACATATTGATAATACACGTTTATTTATTGCGAGTGTTTTGAAAGAGCAAAGGGATCTACGGGTTTGTTTTAAATTACAACACAGCAGTCTTATATTGTTTTTCACGGAATAGATATTGTTTTTAATAGATTTTTTTCATTTTTTTTCTAGCTGCGCCCCGCGGTTTCACCCGCATAAGTGTCGATCTCGTGGGAATATCGGGATAAAAAGTTGCAGTAATATCACGCCTTTTTTCCTTGATGTGTTAGGCCGAGGTGTAGATATAGTAATGTAGTAGAGGTATTCGTAAAAAATCGTATCCGTTTCTCGAAAATGTCATGAAGAGTTATTTGCTAAAAAACTAAAATGATAGATTGTGATGAGAAACGTAACCAAAACTTAACGATTAATATAATTATTGATCTACACCCTATCATTACTCAATCATTTAACACGAACGAAAAGGAAAAAAAAAGCGAAAATTTAATTAAGTAATTTATTAGATAATATTATTACATTTATGACGCGTAAGTTAAATCAAATCTGCAGTATCGATTAACTGAATTAGATATTATGATAGATGACCTTTCACGTTTCGGCTAGTCACCATGTGATACCTAGGAGAGAGTGACAGCTGATCGAAGTCATCAATCACGCCTAACCTATACGTATCAACATGTCTTAATAAAATCGTTACCAAACTTTGTGTAGATACTCGTCAAGTTTTTTTAACGTTACCCCCCACACTAGTTCTCATGTCTGTGGCTGTGATTATAGATGTATCAATTGGTACTAGAAAAAACCAACAAATTTAATAAATCCGACTAGCCTTTTCCCAACTATGTTGGGGTCGGCTTCTAGCCTAACCGGATGCAGCTGAATACCAGTATTTTATATGGAGCGAATGCCTATTTGACCTCCTCAACCCAGTTACTGTGTAACACGATACTCCTTGGTAAGACTAGTTGTCAGACTTTTGGGCTTCTTCTGACTACCCGTAACGACTTTCAAAGATCTACGAATGACAGCCGGGACCAATGGGCTTTACGTGCTTTTCGAGGCACGGAAGGTATATGTAGGTAATGGATGACCCTGTGGATGGATGACCATCCATCCACGAACTGACCGCGGCAACTGTAGCTTAAACTTCAATCGACCCGTCCGGAAAAAACCAACAAATTAATGTTTATTATAGAGCAGTATTAATTTCTTAGTTTATGATCTTATGACTGCGTCAGTGAGCGGAGTTTGCGCACCTGAATTTTTGGCCAAAGATGTTTGAACTTTTAACCATTGATACGCTAAGAAGAAGAAGTTTGATTAAAATTTCTAATGAAATCATCATCATCTGCCTAGCCTTTTCCCAACTATGTTGGAGTCGGCTTCCAGTCTAACCGGATTCAGCTGAATACCAGTATTTTACATGGAGCGGCTGCCTGTCTGACCTCCACAAACCAGTTACTGGGTAATACGAAACCCCTTGGTAAGAAAAAATATATAAAAAATTATAGTGAAATCTAGTTCAGAAATTACATAAAGAGCTGTCATGACATGACTAACAAAGAATTCTGATAATTTTTTTATTATTTTGTTATTTTACGAAGCTTTTAGTTATGAGCTTATTAATTGCTTAAATAAGCAATTAAGTAAGCGTCGAGGCACTAAATCTTATCAAAACATGCCTTTAATTTGCCAAATTGATCCTCTATTCTCACCTACCGTTTTACAAAAATTGAGATCAGTAAACATTATCATGAATAATTTAGATCAGGTAACATTATTTTGTTTTCTTCAAAAACTTTGCATACCTACATAGAAATCTAGAAACCATAGAACGAACTTAATAGGTATATAAAATATCGATGACAACTTACAGCTTTCTCGGAATATATTCTGAAGGTGAGGTCAAGGCCGAAAAGAAGTTTTAAATAGTTTTAAATAATTTAAAATTCTTTAAAAGGTGACCCACCGTCTAACGGTGTCTTTGAGTTATTATTATGAGAAGGTGAATCGTCTATATCTTATATGATCATGGAATATTGTACAGGTTTTAGTGAGAAATATATGGCTAATACATATTCTATTATGTTTTTTTTTATTGAGTGGTGTATGATAAATAGTTTTGTGGTAGCTTTCCTTTCTGTCTTTTGGATGCTAATAATGTTAACGGCTTTGCACTAAGGAAGTGATTATTATTACCATTTAAGGGGTTTTTAACTTCTTATGGCTTGTGGCTAAGTAATAAGAGCCGTACGGGTCGATTGATCAGGTTAAGCTACGCTTGCCGCAGTTGATCCGTGGATGGGTGACCATATTTACATAACAAGACCCCTCCGTGGCTCGAGCAAAGCACGTTAAGCCGGTGATCCCGGCTTTCATTACGGGTCGTCAGGAGCCCGAATTTCCGACAACCAGTAACTGTGTTGCGAAGGTCAGATAGACTGTCGGTCCATTTAAAATATTGGTTCTCAGTTGCATCCGGTTAGACTCCCGGATCCCAGCATAGTTGGGAAAAGGCTAGGCAGATTATGATGGGGCCTTTAAAGTTTACAGATTTCTGAAAAAAGCCTGACGCGTAAGCCTTTAATTTTATTGGCACACTTTTGTAACTAAGTAGGTATAGTATTTCACTGGGGGTAGTGAATGAAGTAAGTCTGTTGACAGTTTTTTTCTCTCTTCAGCAGCAACCTAAAAGCAACTCTATTGTGATGAGAATAAAGATTACAATGAGTTTGACAAACTTGTCAATGGCAGCAACCCAACAGCAACCTTATTCCAATGAGAATAAAGATCACTGTGATTTTTACAGTGATGCAAAATCAGGGGCGACTAACTGTTAAAGGTCTGTAGGTACGTATCATCATACATTTTTCATTCATGATTATTTTTTATGCAGCCATTAATAGGTGCAAGATGTGAAAACATATAACTCCCACACATCATTTATTTAAACACACAATTTAAATTAATATATAATCAATTTAACAATATAATGCTCCGTCATTTTAACGGTTTTTTCCTACTAACGACGGACGCAAAGGGCGAATGGTTTAACCTCTGACCAATGGGTGTTATAAGCGTGTGACATCTATAAATTTGATATTAAATATGACACTTTATTTTATTATAAACAACTTTAAAGTTAGAAAGCATGACCGCTAACAATTTATAGGAATGCCCATTGAAATACGCTTTTCAAATTAAAGTAAAGTTTATACAACAAAACGCAGGTACTTAACGCAATTTATTAATTATGTATACGAAGTGTAAATTCAATGTAAATTAATTATCTTTTAACAACTTTAAATAGCTTGTACAAGAGAGAGACAAAAAAAAGAGGTTGACAAAAGAGTATCTACTTCTTGTAAAAGTAGTTAAGTGATTGTCAAATTAAACGTACTACATCAATCAACTTATCATTGTAAAAGTTCAAATAATTAACAGACAACTCGGCCTAACACTTTAAAAATAAAAACAATTAAAACGATTAATTACTATTGAATAAGTAGAAGAAAAACCTACCTTCTCATAATCTTTATAGGGTAGGTAAGCGCTGGTTTACATAAATAAGAACTACGAAGTAAGGGGAATTAGCGGGGTAAATTCGTGACACACTAACAGTAGGAATGACTTTCATTTTGACAGTTCAACAACATTCATTACGTTATTTACGTTATTGGGCAGCAATTTTTTCTAAAATATGAATCAATGGATTAGCAAAATCCTTCAAAATGATTCAGATTGCAATTGATATTGCGTTACGTACTTAGGGTGCATAACTCCGTTATTAGATGCAGAAAAGAAAAAGACCCAATTCCAATCAGTACAATTTGAAAGTTTTCTAGATTCTAAAAGAACTAATTCACTAATAAATAAGTCTTTTCCCAGCAACAAATCGCAAAACACAGTCCAATAATATCCCGTCGTTTATATCTCAAACATTTATTCAGATTCACAGCTTCTATCATGACAAAATGACCGTCACTTTTCCACCGATATGACTCATACCACCTTTTGCTTACCCAATAAAAGGTAAAAAACACAATGACCCAATCTCAGGCTCATTATTATATAAGGGCCCGAACACACGTTTGACAACCGCACAACAACGACAGCACGTGGACGGGCGCTAAATTGTATAAAAATTAATAGTTTATTGACACAGACCACATATGACAGTTATATTCAACCGTATGTTCGATACTGACCACATCAAGTCCACGTCGCAGCCACAACGCAACCATCAGCGAGACCGCGCACTAGCGGCCGGCCACACCGCAAACACAACGTTACGTTGCCGTGATGACACTGTCACAGCCGGAGTCGATCTTTCTGTCTGCTAACACTAACCACAACGTTACCACATCGCATACTACTAACGACAACACAACCACATCGAAATTTGAAGTCGTAACAAATATGTATTTACAGAATTATAATCATTACAATCAGTAATACAACTTTATGTACAGTATTAAAATAATAATAAGAATATGTACAAGTATATAAAAAGGAAAGGAAAGAATCAAAGGGCATCAAAAAATTCATCCGCATCGCTGTCAACAGGAAACGTGTAATTTTGGCCCAAATTTTATGTATTTTCTACGCTCTTCCCCTTTATGGAAGCAGCCACACCTCTTGGACAAAATTGACCAAATTATTCGCAGCACACTGACATCCATTCTTAATGTGGTTTTGGACGACCGAGCGTGGCTGCAAGCCACACTACCCATCCGCTTTGGTGGCCTCGGCGTCCGCAAAATTACCAGCATTAGCTTACCGGCCTTCCTGTCCTCTGTCCACAGCACCGAAAAGTTGACCGGGAAGATTTTAGCCCCCTCCCTGGTTGACTCGGAAGTGCCGTGTTTGGCCGACGCGGTGAATGCCTGGAAAATGGCTTGCCCGGATACAGATCAGCCCGCGAACCCATCTACCCAGAGGCAGTGGGATGAGCCGCTCTGCAGGTTGGTACGGAATAATCTTATTAATACGTCCACCGATACTGCTGAGCGTGCCCGCCTACTGGCTGTGGGTGAGTGGGAGTCGGGTCTCTGGCTTCAGGCGCTACCGTCACCCAACATAGGCACTTTGCTGGGTGATTCCACTTTCCGGCTCGCTACTTGTCTGCGTCTGGGCGCCCCTTGCGTGGCTCCGCATCGCTGCCAATGCGGTGAAAGTGTCGACTGCCTCGGACACCATGGCTTATCCTGCAGTAAAAGCGCAGGCCGCATAGCACGGCATGCTAGCATCAATGACATCATCCGTCGTGCTCTTGTCACCGCCGGGGTGCCAGCTGTTTTAGAACCCAATGGCTTGGCACGCGACGATGGGAAGAGACCAGACGGAATGACCATAATGCCTTGGAAGGTTGGTAGGCCTTTGGTGTGGGATGCAACGTGTGTCGACACCCTTGCGCCATCCCATCTTCCAAGCACGGTGAGCTGTGCTGGGGCAGCTGCTGCAGGTGCGGAAAACCTCAAACGGCGCAAATACTCCAATCTCTTTGGAACGTATATGTTTGAGCCGTTTGGGGTTGAAACTCTAGGGCCATGGGGCCCGAGTGCCCACGTGGTATTTCGAGACATCGCCAAGCGGTTGGTCGACTCTTCACGTGACCAGAGGGCTGGCCTATTTTTTGGCCAAAGAATCAGCATTGCCATACAACGTGGCAATGCTGCCAGTCTTTTGGGCACGTTTCCTGTTGACAGCGATGCGGATGAATTTTTTGATGCCCTTTGATTCTTTCCTTTCCTTTTTATATACTTGTACATATTCTCATCGAAATTTTGTACTAAACGCAACTGCAAGATACTGAGGCGACACTACTCGTATTCACCACTGCTTGCCCGCATTTCGTCGCTGCGGTGTGGTGAGAGCAGTGATGGCCCCGACCCTGACTTACGAGTTGGAGGTCATGGGTTCGAACACTTCGAACCCAGGCAGGCACTTTACTTTGTGTATTTAATTTCATCACCACTGCTCTCAAAACGGTGAAGGAAAACATCGTGAAGAAAACGGCATGTCCTAGAACCAAAACTTCGTGGTGGGTTCCCTCTCACAGAGAGAAGGCCTGTGTCCCAGCGGTCGGAACGTTGTATTAGGCTGATTATGGTGTGGTATGGTTCTGGTACGTGTGATCGGGCCCTAAAAGCTGTTCGCAGTAGGCAATCGCCTGCATGCCATAATAACGACAATATACTACAAGATACAATGTTAACTATGGCTAAACAGTTACATCCTTAATCTTCGGTATATCTGTTTACAGGTAACTGTAAAAGGAGTTAACTACATGCCTGTGCAACTTATTAACGTGGGACTGGATGTGGTTAGTAATGTTATAGGTGGAGAGTAGTCTCTTTGAGCGTGGTTTAGAAGATGGAAATTTGTCAGATAGGTTTGTTTGTCATCTAATATGTATGTGATTTTCGTGCAAGAATAGAATACTCTTTATTGAGTAACAGCTGACCCCGCGAACTTCGTACCGCCTCAGATTATGAATTATGTTTTTTTTTTTCTTGAATTATTCCCATGTTTTAATAGTAACTGCTATTCGAGGTTGAGGCAAATCCAACAAATTAAATATCATAAAAATCTGTCCAGCCGTTCTTGAGTTATAAATGGTGTAACTAACCCGACTTTGTTTTATTTATATAGATGAATAGTATAATTATATTAAATCTTGACGATTCAACTACGAAATAAGTTACAGATCACGTTGAAACTTAACAGTTATTAGAAAACCAACATAGTACATTAGAATAGTAATGATGGTAAGGATTATTAAGATTTATTTTAGAGAATTTTAAGACCAGTGGTTTTTTACCCATACTAATATTATAAATGCGAAAGTGTGTCTGTCTGTTACCTTTTTACGCTTAAACCGCTGAATCGATTTAGATGAAATTTGGTATAGAGATAGTTTAAGTCCCGGGAAAGGACATAGGATAGTTTTTATCCCGATATTCCCACAGGAAACTTATGCGGGTGAAACCGCGGGGCGCTGCTGGTAACCTATAATTGAAAGCAGTTTTCCATTATCAAACCACACTCAACCTAAACCGCACTCACGCAATAGTTTCCCCATCCTTTTGACACATTTCTCAATCTCTCAGTCCACACCTTTTGGTTGTCACACTTCAACCACTTTCTTCCACAAACCACGCTCAACTCAAGTAAAACTGCAAGCCTCATCCAGGTACCTCTTTACCGGTGCCTCGTTCACACAGCCACCTAATCAACGAACCGGGCACACTTGTGTGCGTTGTCATTCTACTTTCTACATAATTTTTTACACTGCCAAGTCTATAGTGCAGGTTCTAATATTAATGTATAGTTCAAACATTGGTTTTCTTTAGAGCGTTTACGCCGTAGGGCATTTCATACAAACTTTCAAGCCCTTGTTTTTTGAAATGAATGAACCGATTTTCATTCAGGAAATCTGTTTCTATGGAAAATTTTAAATCGGTCTATTTATTTAAGGATTACCAACGAGATACATTACAATTATCTTTTACCATTAAATAACTTGTAAAATATACATTATCCTGTAATGCACACTCAATTACAGGTAACAGCTTACGTCTAATTTGACTGTAACACTATTTTTCGAAAATGTTCTTAAATAACTTTTTACACCTTTGATTCCTGCTTATGCGTATGAAGTTTAATTAAAATCGGTTCATTCATTTCGAAAAAACAAGAGCTTGAAAGTTTGTATGAAATGCCGTACGGCGCCGGCGTAAACGCTCTTATGCTGAGATAGGAGACTTTTTCGCCTCGTAAAAGTTGTATTTTATTCATAAATGGTTGCTCTAAGTGTTAGTTTTTCTATTTCCTGTGCAAGTCCTGAATAAATACTTTTTCCTTTCTTTCTGACTTTCTTTTCTCAGGCGATGTTTTTTTTTTTGTTTCTATTCGATCACAAAAATATTTCTGCTTGTGAATATAAATTGATGATTAATTTTGCTAGTAGCGGTTGTAGTTTGATTAATAGAATAATTATAAGGTTTTGTGAATTTTAATTTTGTGGAGTAGGAGATATTTTATAATAAAAATCTTTAAAAACTACCATTCAAGATTTAAATGATATCTAAACCATTAGAAGAAGTAAATAATTGCCTTACGGTATACGGCCACGTATTTACCTATGCGTATTAGGTAAACCGGCTCATTGGGACACAATACAATTAACAAAAAAAAAAATAAGCTACTTTATTTGCCTTAAATATTCTTTCTAATTAGCATTCCAACTCTCCATATTTATTATTTATACATTTTTATCCACAAGAAGAATTGACACCTTCTAATTTTTGTTATTATAATTCATAGTCAGGGCTATGAATAAATGTCACATATACAGGTCTGGTCATCCGCACCATGTTTGCTTTGTAGTCCTACTGAGATAGCATCTCGAGATACGTCTCAAGATATATCGACTATTGTAATCGCTTAGTAACCTGTAACTTTGAGTATGGTAACATAATTAGTTTTAACTAGCGCTGTAGGTATTTTGATAAAATGATAAGCGTGTCTTAGTAGAGATAAGATCGATACATTGTTGATAGCTAGATCACCTGGTGTTTTAAATATTTTTATAATTAGTAGGTATGAAGCTTGTAGAGTTGCTCATTATTTTTCTAGGTATGTCGATGGCTAAGACGAAAGAAACGGTGGATGGAATGTGTGAATGATGATACGGTTAGAAAGGGGGGTGACTATAGATATGACGACTTAAAGAGAAGTATGGAAGAAAAAGACATGTTGCGTCGAACCCAAATAAATTGGGATAAGGGAGCAGAGTGATAGGGCAATCGGGTTTTTAAATGAGTTAAGAGTAAGAGTGCTAGAATACTATGCAGAAACTGTTATCAATGATAGGGAAATCGTCATAACATTCAATACAGTAGTTTTTGGGATTCCGGGGCACATACAAATAAACACACAACATCAAGAAAATTATGATAAAACTTAATTTTGATGATGTGATGAAGCTATTACATTTAACTACACCCAAATATGCCTTAAAATCGTGAGAAACACTTTTTAATTCCATTTTTATAATCCAAAAATGCCATTCCCAGATCAATGTTAGATTAGAGATTACTGATTAGTGAAATATACACATTCAATGTTATAAAATCAAAACTAAATCTTCCATAATATTATATCGGGCCTTAATTACATAAACAGCAATAACAAAACTCTTTTATTACGAGTCGAAACTAAACGGAAGTGATGATGACATAAAGATTATGATCACGCTCTCACTTGACACTTTGACTTAACATACCCAAATTATATTTGCCGTATTCACAACGGTTTTCCAACCACCGATATATATATATTTAATAGCCACATTAAAACCACTCAAAGGGCCCGCACCAAAGATGCACACGACAATTAATTAGCTCGTAAATTAATATGCAAATAAAAACATTAACAAAAAATATCGACGTCGCGATAGGGAAGGGAAAGACATCGTAACTAATTCCACTAGTTACGTACCTACTTTGAGCAAGTGGTACGATAAATATCGATGGTCAATAACTCATTTTAATTGAATCATTCCGGCTAATAGTGCTTTCTAGACGTTTGACAGCACCGTCATTAGATACATGATAGAGACAGAAGACTGGATCTCGATTAATAAGTACGTCGTTTTGGTTTTAAATTCGGTATACGTTTTAGTGAAATGTTTATCTTTTTAATGATACAAAGATTTTTATTGTCGAGATAGACGATTCTTAATGAAGTTGTAATGTCAAAGATTTTATCCAAGTAAAAGTGGTTAATTCATCGTATATTAGAAACTTTCTATCTTATCTCCTCATGACTCAAACATGTTATATATTACTCTAAACGTTTTTGCATTTCTAATCCTGATTTCGATAAAACAAAAAATTACAACAAATACTGTGCACCTCTTTTAATTTACTTTCAAAAACAAAATAATGGCAACACGTTTTCGCTTCGCCATAGTTTAAAAAACGAAAACGTAGAATTGAAATACGGCCTCGTTTTAATTTCTGGTCAGTTCGCGGCGAGCGACAAATAAAGTGGCGATCCCGAGATGGTTATCTGCGGACAAATCGTCGTGTGTGTTGCGTACGCGCAGCGGTGAGAACCTAACGCACCTGTACCGGTCGGCGGGCCGCTAGGGATGGACGAGTGTCGATAGTTTTCAAGTTGTTTTATTTAGTTGTATTTTTATTTTGAAATATTGTGCATGTTTGTGGATGTTTAATATTTATTTAAAGACTTTTGGGAACATTAGTAAGCAAATTAAGTCACTGATTATCCTAAGAAATTAGGCGTAAATAAAAATAAATATTTTCTCACGATAAAGTTATTTTTTGTTTTCTATTTCAATTATACTATTTACTGGAAAAGATTAGATATATTACAATTATTCTTTTAAACAAAACTTGCATGTAGTGCTATGATAGAATACTAAAACCTGCCTACTTTAAAGTAACAACAGCAAACATAACCAGAAAAGACACAACCACAAACCTATCAAAATCTAATCTCCCATTTATCGACATCCAATCCGCTACCGCGTTATCGACAACCGATCAACTATCGATATCTATCGACATTACCCCTAGATCTCACGCAGCGCCGTCCCGGTCCATCGGGCCCGTTCGTTGCGAGTCACATCATAAATCACGCGCTAATAGCCGGTAAACTCATTCGCTAATCCGAATCGAACAACTGCGGGACGACCACGAACATTGCGCGAACGCAACTCGCTGTTTTTTCCATTGGAAGCTTCGGTATAATTATTTCAACGGAATAATTAGTTGGTATTAAGGAGATGTAGGCTTAGTTTTTGATTGAAATTATTAAAATTACGTTCACATCAAAAAAGTGTTATTTACATGTGAAACTTTTTTCGTATTAACTTTTTCCTTATATTTTTACACTGGTAACACTAGTTGCAGGGGTCAAACCGCAGTCATTCCATGTAAAATACAGATACTGTATCTAGTCAGACTGGAAGCTTACAAGCAACCCAGCTTAACTACTTGAGAAAACACTAAGCAGGTGATGATCCGTAAGTTTTATATGAGGTGGGAAAGTTTAAATAGTGATGGGACTATCCGTACTTGTTCATAGATAACTGGTAAGTTACCGGTAATTGCAGGTTTATATAGAAAGTAACAGTATTCGTCGCGTATTCTCTTTAATGAATAGCACAAGTTGCTCGAGCTCCTAAGATATTTCATTCAGATCTTTGTTTATGTCAAATTATGGTAATTGATTTAATTAATTGGAGGCTGTACTTAGTTGCATACCTAATTTTGTAATCTGTTTAAATAGTGGAATTATGTAAGCTGAAACTGATTTCAATATTGGAAGTCTTTGTTATATAGAGTATTCTTGTACCTAAATAATTTTTAGTAGCGTGTTCTTTTGGAGATAGTACATTAGTTTCGGACTCGAACAGAACCCTAAATCTATACTTATGTAATTCCAACCTAAACCATCTAATCTAAACGAATATTATTAAAGGAAAATGTTTATGTTTTGTATGTTTGTTTGTTACGTTATAACGCTAAAACGGCTGGAAGGGTTTGGATGAAATTTGACACATGGGTACATCATGAATTGGAAAAGAACATAGGCTATTTTTTTCCTGGATCGTAACACGAAGCATAGCATAGCTAGTAATATTATAAAATGTAAAATTTGTCAGTTTGTATCTTCGGAACTACTGATCCAATTCCAAGAATTGATGAACATAATAATTTGTTTAACACTAAATAAAGCTACAATGAAGCTCAACTTTACTGTTGATTACTTTCGATACCTGTAATGTTGTGCAAAGTTATATTAAGTGTCAAAGCTCTACTTACTTGAAGAAACCATGTTGAACATAAAAGTGTGTGGGTGGTAGGTTGATAAACTGCTCTGTGTAATGACAGGTTATTATCGCCTATCTCTTGGTACCTAGCCTTCCTGCCAAAGCGGAATCCCTAGCAAATCTACACTACCAATCTATTATATTAGGAATAGAACTTTCTTTCAATGAAATACGTCGAGAGATCATCAAACAGTCAGTTTTTTTTAATATTGTCGTATTCTTATTCTAAATATCCTGGTTCGTTGGTTGACAGTGTTATTTAGTGGTCTATCGTCATTTGTTTTAGATGGTTTTATATCATCAACGACGACGACCTTGTGAAGGCCGCAGGAACCCGTTGGATGCGAGAAGCACAGAACCGGTCGAAGTGGAAGTGCTTGGGGGAGGCCTATGTCCAGCAGTGGACGTCTTTTGGCTGAAATGATGATGATGATATCATCAACTTCTGTTTACTTACCTTTTTCATTGTTTTGAGAGATTTATCTTGCATTTTTGCAAATAGTAGGGTTAACTTTAAGGCTTATTTTCCTTTCTCCAGCACACGTAACATGATCACTTTTATCTCTATTCTACAAAGCTTAAATCTCTTTTTATAAACATTGTCATTTCTTTTCTTAATTTTTGACATAGCGTTGTAGAAATCGTTCCACAGTTCATTCACAGTTATTTTACCTCTGACAGCTGCAAGTCAACGGCAACTTTATTACAACAACAAAAAGATCATTGTGATTTTGACAGCCTTGACGGTTGCAGCAACCGAACAGCAACCTTATTGTCAAGAGAATAAAGATCACTGTGATATCAGCGGTAAATTAACTGTGAATGGACAGTACAATCTGTGATTTAGTCCTTCTTTTCCTCGGTGGTCATGCAACGCGTGCAGGGCAGCTTCAATTAATATTAAAATAACTTCAACTAGTTGCCTCTCGATGCAGTATAACCCACGTACCTGAAACAATTAAGTCTGGATGTTAGAAAACGGACGATCACTTTAGAAACCTGATTTCTTCAACTGACTTAGGACAAGCCTTCGATTGAGTAAAGCTTGGTTTCGTAAACGACGCAACGGTTATTAAAGGCAGAATTACCTACAGATAAATTGAGGCAGGCCTATTTAGGTACTGTCAAAGACTGAAGGTACGTTTTTAACTGGATTCCAGGGTTATGTTACGTTTAATGAAATTGGTCTAAATTGTATCTAATCTAGAGATCAGTAAAGATTGATTGATGTCATATAATTAGATGTAATATACAGTATGGATCGATTCGTAGGGGACAAAACAAATATAATTATGGTTGGATTGTAATATTTTAAAGGCAATCGCTATACAGTGAATGAAATCGCCGTAATTAACAAAAGAGACTATCTTTAATGCTAGACCACACAGACAAACGTCTAACATAAAATAAATCGCCATTAATTACTCAACGCAATAAAAGCGGTGACAAATTGCAAACGTAACGCCTTCGAAGAAAGACAGCCATCCGTTTTTCCCGACTTTTATGACTCAAAAGGCTTATTTCCTTTCGCCACAGAAATAAATTTAAAAGCACGTCCTTTAAATTATCGTATTGCCAGTCTCTTTTTGAAATCTAAATTTACTTTGCGCAACGACAATTCTAGTTTTCAAGCCAGTGCACAGTGTAGAGATAAGGGGACGTCCTACGCTGTTAGATGGACAGTAACCGGTCCAGTCTGATTGTGAAGTATAATGAAAAATACCGCTCGATCTGTGGCTTCGTTTAGACATCGGTAACGGGTGTGTTTCTCGTTGTGGGAAAGGAATTATAAGTAATTAGTGTGGGGATTTGTAACTTTTGTAACTTTTTCAAACTTTTAATGATTGCACATAGATACTATTTACTGAAAAAAAAGAGAAAACCACCATTACTGTAATGTAAGTAAACAATGGTTTGAACGCTATCACCAAATTAATAAAATAGTTAATTTTCTGACCTTTTAGCTAGGTACTTGAAACGTTAAAGTTTACTGTCATGACGGTAACATTTTGCCTCAAGCTGTAACTGTTTTCGGATCAGTAAAAAATACTGATTTTGAACGTTAGGTAGGCTAATATGGAACTATTTATTTTGTTTTGTGTCTCCAGTAGTAGCAGGTTGTTAGAGGCTTCACGATGAACGACACATTAGGCACCTTTCGGCTGGATTAATTACACGACTACTTCTAAAATGAGTAGTTTAAAACGATCCAATCCATGGTCATCAGAACACTACATACTTAGTTCATGCCCCGAAAAAAAAAACATTTAAAATATCTGGATCGTATTCGTAGCATTTAAGACAAATTAGTGTATCTACTTAAATAAAATTTTTCATATACTGCTAATTATCTATTACTATTTCACTTTAAACATCAACCATGGCAATCTATTTCGCATACCCGAACCCGTATCATCTTCAATCAAACCCCTCTCATACCGCGTCGTTTAAAAACCCGGTTTTTTTCAACAAAAAGTTAAAAACCAACCCAAAAAATCTCATCACAATCGTGACGTATTAAAACGGACACGTTCAAATCGGGCATGAAAATAATATCCCACGAATCGCTCCTGATTATAATTGGTGGGTGCTCTTGCGCCGCGCCGGTCCGCACGCGTACAGTTACGCTATAAACTATCATTAGGGCGATGCGCACTTTGTGAGGAAATTACCGCGGTTTTATTTGTTAGGTTTGTGAAATTGAGCATTGCAGGGTTGCCTGTAGTCTTTTTATTAAGTTGGTTTGAAGGTAGATGTGAGGAGACAAGTTTAATGTCGTTTTTGAAAGATTTATAGTTGCAAGGCACCTTGTCTTTGGCGTTGTGCTGCTGATTTGTGTCCTGAGATATTTTCTTATTGAATATAAACATACTTAAGTACTCATTTATAAACTCTTGCCTGTTGCCGGTGTCACAAGTTTTTTTAAATGTTTTTCAACAAATTAAATTAATCATTGAATTTTGTGTTTGTGCTCATAAAAGTAAACGAGCGGCACGTTACAGCGACGCGTCGGCGGCTGCAGTTGTGCTTTTTCATTGTCTTTTCCACCTTGAATAGCATTAAGAAGATTAAGAAGGTTTACGCTATCAAATTCATTTACAACACTTCCTAGCTGGTTAGTTTTTGCGTTAAATTTTTTCTCTCCATCCTGTCTTCCAACAATAAATTCATTAAAGCCACCGCTACTGTTATTTATATTAATTTTGACAGCGGCTCTTTCAGAGGAATATTCTTTCCTTATAGCCCATAAATCACCAGCATCCTCCCAAACAATACTGGCAACCCTGTCACACAAGTCCATACATTTTTATGAAGGTAGTTTGCGATTTTCCATAGTCAATAAACAGATTAGGTTGATTGTTTGATTTCGACCGATCGATCAAGTTGAATATCTAATTCGTTGTTGATTGTAGGTACCTCTATTGTGATTCGAAGCAGTCTACGGGATTGAAAAGATTGTAATTGGTATTATTGCAATATTGGCTAACGTTAAAATTGCTAACCTTTTGGAGGACTTGATTGAGCGGTTGAGTTTTGAAATGCTTAATTTCGGCGTTTTGATTTTAAGGATTGTTTCGCAGGAGGTGAGTTTCATCGGTTTATTGTCATTTATCTTTTTTTCATTGATCGATGGATGATTTGAAAATACTTTGCTCCAATATTCTTGCATTTCGCTTTGAATATATTTCAAAATTAGTTGCTTTGCCTTTTCTATTTTTTTGTGTATGATATTGATTTTTCTAAATATTATACAATGTTTTTGTATTTTTGTGGATTACAACTTCTTCAACATCATGAGAATCATTAAAAGATCACGGAAGCTACAGAGATTACTAGAGTGCTTTTTCTTTTTCCTAACTGCTAAGAAATCTCTATGCTTTGGGCTTCCTAATTCATTTTAGCTGAAGATACTCCAGGATTTCCGAAAGATACATAATGTCTCTTTGTTGTTGATTGTACATGTCTATTGAGGTTCGACTCCTTATTGGAATATTGGCTAACGTTAAAATTGCCAGCGTTTAGGACGAGTTCATTGAGTGGTTGATTTTAAATATTGTCTTTTGGACCGAATTTTGCTTTAGTAGTATTGTCAATAGTGGTTTTTACCTGGGCAATTATGTGGTTAATTAATAAACTATTTCTGGTAACTATGATGATGAGTAGTTCATTTGTAGATTTTAACTTTACAGTCTCTTTTATTTTTGCATGTGTTTGGTATTTTTAAGTTGTGTGGAATTTCAATGGAAGCTCCATCAACACAGATTCCATAGTAGTATAAAATGTATTTATCTTTTCTTAAATATTCTGTTGGATTAAAAAAATCAACAATCACTCCTCTTGATGACTGATCTTTTAACACGGCATGGGTAAAAAAGAAAGATTTTCTGATCAGAATTAAACAGAAAGTATTCTAAAGCATGCCGTAGATACATTATCTATACCTACTATACATATCGTCTTCACGACATTGTTGAAAACAATTTCCTCCTCGCAAGTGCCGTGAAGATAATTTGTATATGATTCAATTTTCTACATAGTAACAAAATGGACTTACTGTAACACAATTGCTCATTCATCTGTCTGCTCTTCTTGGACATATTTATACACAATTTCCTGGTCTGATAATGGGCATATAAGCTACTGTTCACTGGCTTTGTAAAATTGGTTATTTTATCTTCAGAATGGTTGTATACCTGCTTTAGATGTTTAGCTGCTCAATACTGGATCAATCCTAGGAGGTCACTTTGACCTTTTGGTTTTTCGTTTCTTCTTCTTCTTCGTGTCGCTGGCACAACAGTATTTTAGATCTTGTTGGCTCAAAACTTTGGTTTTCGCTAAAGTAACAGGACGATACGTTTTGTCACTAAACCAGCCAAGCTTTCATCCTTCTTCTTATCCTCCTCACTATCTTTTTAACATTATGATGATTTACCTAGAAATACGTGTATGACAAAAAAGATCTAACAAAGACCTTTTTGACATACACGAATTTCTAGGGTAGACAATTGGAAATCCTTCAATAATTTATCACGTTAAGATTAATTCATTGCTGTAATTTAAACAATACAAGTTTACTAAGACATTGAAATGACCATTATTTTATCAAAACCACAAATCAATTAAGGAAATCTAAAGTTGTGGAGTACCAGGCCCTCATAAATCCACCGGGCTACACAACGAGCAGGCGGCCACATTGTGAGGTGACGGAATGGCTTGCACGCTAACATTGGTTTTACGACACGTGTGCACTTGAAACTTGTGTGGCATTGCTGAGCTAAAGATTTTAGAAGAGACTCGGCATTTAGGATTGAATATCCAAGCTATTTAGGTGAACAGAAGTGGTACTACTGAGTGGAAACCAAAATTGAGTAATTGGGGATTCCTAGCATCTCGTCAAGGTCAGGTAACCTACCACTATAACCGGCCCTATAGATGCCTCACAGTAGCACATAGTGGCCAAACAAAAAGCGTTGATGAAGACTCTCTAATTAAGATAGCAACATAATACTATAATTTTATAGCCGTGTGAGTTAATTTGACTTGACAATCGGGAATAGGCACTTCCAGAACCAACGTATATATACGTGTAGAGAAGAAAACTGACCCTCAAGTCACTAATGAACATGATGTAAAGATTCATCTAACACTCCATACTACAAACTTACCTAACAATCTATTCACAAGTCACTTCCATAACATCTATATTTCCGCGCAAATCCTCGTACTCGTACGCGGCCCTTCTATGACATCACGCTATTGTCCAGCGCTAGTGGGCAGACAAAAGCTTGCAAGTGTGCGTACGACCTGCGCATGAGTGCGTTGGGAAAGACGGGCGTTCAGATGTGGCAAATAGCATTGTTGTTATTCTACGGAAAGCTGTTTGAGTATTATTCTTAGATATTATTGAATTTTGAGTACTTTCTTGATTAGTATTTCCTTTAGCTGCTTTGGCACCTGAGTACCTATTCAAGAGGTAACGCTAATCTCTGAGATTTTATTTGTCAGTTACGTAACAGAAACTTAATACTTAACTTTATAATGATTTCCTTTAAATTAGTTAAGTGAAATCTGCCAAGAAAAACAAATTCGATAAAATCTTACGTATCAAATACCACAGCTTTTGTCACGAGAGTAACGGTGGAGTTTCTTGTCCATTCTGCAGTTCTTCACCATACGAACACTGCCTTTTGGAAGGGGCGACTAGAATCAGCTCTAGTTTATTGTACTTTTTGACGTTCAAAAGTGCCTTTAATGTGCCTATTTGAAATAAATGATTTGACTTTGACTTTGAAACTGCCTCGTTTTTACGTTTAGAGGCCTAAATCTTTGGTCTACATGACCAGAGATTTCTGTGTCTAAACGCATCTCCTCTTCAGAACCAGGGCTCGAAAACTGATTGAATATTCGTAAATAATGCTTACTACCTTCGCTACTGTTTTATAGAAAAGTGAAACCTACACGGTAAAAATGTATGAAATAGCATTTTTTTTAATAACCGACGAAACATTTCAACTTAGTGGGGTTTAGAATCATGTACTGAATGCATGGTTACAAGTTGCGCGTCGATACCGCTACTTATCACTCTGTTTCAGCGATAAGTAGCGACCGACATGGGAGTATCATGTTGATGACATGCCTTCGTAGTCTGGCTTGTTAAAGATATTTTATGGGTTTTCGTAATACTTTGCAAATAAGTTGTTCTATAAATTAGAAAATCAGCTTTTCAACCCATCAACGCCTATAAAATCAGCCTCAAACTTCAACGCAGAGGCGTAAGCGGTCGTCCGTCATAACCATCCCACGTTGTTTGTCTACACACAAACAATGGGAGCTGACAGACTATAGTGTTTGTTGAGCTCTGTTTGTTCAGACTAAACGTTGCGGCAGGTAGGCGGTTACGCAAGTATTGTGGGTTAGCGACAATATCGGTGTGGTAGGCAGATTCAAGAGACTGATTTAGTGTGGTGACTATTGTTTTGGGAAAATTTATTTGGCTCTATTAGCTTTTTTATGTTATAGAGGCTTGCTGGGGGCGGTAGTGCCTAAAAGGAACCTATTCAGTCGACACTTAAAGATTTCTTGTTTACCTATAGGCATCTGGTACATACCACAGACTCAGACTCACTCACATGACGTGAGAAAAACTCTGGCGAAAGCGCCAGGGTTGCCCGCGAAATTCAATTTTTTTAATGTTTTTTGCAATTTGTTGGTCAGTATTAAGTTGTACGTTGATTAAAATATGATTCGCGGCCGTAACAAATACAGTGTGAGTCTTCATAATGTGCACATATCGAAATGAGGGAAACTAAGCTTAATTTTATCGACGGAAAAAATATTTAAAAAAATTGTATCATTTTTAAAATTCTTGTTCGCTGCTGTGACCCCTGTGTAACCAATCGCCCTCAATTGAGAATTATGTTTTTTTTTTAACAAAAATCTGATATTTTTTCATAAATTTTTACAATAATTGTAAAATTACTCAATAAAAACCCGATTACCTAACCTTTTTACCGACTTCAAAAAAACGGAGGTTATCAATTCGATACGTATGTATGTAATATTATTGGAATTGCATTATATTCACATATGATGATCTATTAGGGCTTCCAAACAAATATACAAAATTTTATAGACGTATGTATGTATGTATGTATGTATGTATGTATGTATGTATGTTTGTCCACGCATATCTCCGGAACTATTAATCGGATCGTGACAAATTTTTTTTTGTTGGCTTACATTTACTTCAACTTAGGGAACAGTGCAAGTTTCATCAAGATCGATTCAGTAATTTTCAAGATATGGACTAATACGTGTAAGTGTGACGGCCTGGCTTGTTGATACGAGCTACGGGTGTAGTGTCAAAGGGAAAACATCTCAAAACCTTGGTCAAATTCTAGTGCAAAAACTAAAAATTACGAAATAAAAAGTAATTTAAAAAAATTAAACCGACTTCAAAAAGAAATTAACTCAAAATTATGAAATAACTTTAATTTCGGAAGTCGGTGGCATAAAACTAAAATACAGATCCCAAGACACCGACTTCCGAAATTAAAGTTATTTCATAATTTTGAGTTAATTTCTTTTTGAAGTCGGTTTAATTTTTTTTTATTACTTTAAATTATTCTCCATCGTATCAGATTTCTAAACGTAAAAATACCATGTTTATAACTCAATCACAACATTTCCTATCAACTGTTAAAGAAAGGCCTTGCAATCACCATACACGTAAAGATCCTTTTAAATATTTTTTATTTTTTCAAATATTTTTTCCGTCGATAAAATTAAGCTATGTTTCCCTCATTTCGTTATGTGCACATTATGAAGACTCACACTGTATGTATATACAGAATTATAATAATTAAAGTCATCAACACAACTCTCTAAGACCAAGTAAATAGTCATTCAGTGGGATCTGAACGACTATTTCATGAAATCTTGACATTTGGGGATAATTAGTCTAACTTAACAAGTTGTATTAATAATTCTAATGATTATAATTCTGTAAATACATATTTGTTACGGCCGCGAATCATATTTTAATCAATGTACAACTTAATACTGACCAGCAAATTGCAAAGACTTAAGAAAATTTTAATTTCGCGACCTACCTTAGCGCTTCCCCCTTAGTGGTTTAAGTATTTCATTTTAGACAGTCAGTTAGGCTTTTAGCATTGGTATTTGACTGCCCAGGGTCTCTGAACGTTCAAGAAGGTTCTTGGTGTCAATCATTTGTCACTCATGGATGATATTTATTTCTCACTAAAACCTAAATCACCGTACCTTAAGCAAACATGGAACAATAAACAGAACTAATTGAAGGTCAAGTTTAAACACTCGACATTCATCTTTACATGCACATCACATACAACTAATACAAACTTCTCATACATGTATATTATGTAGGTAACATATCTGACACCATACATTTTATTACATACATTGTTGTAAGTGTCATTTGCGTTTAGCTAACACGTAACACGTAATTACTTTATTTATTTAAACGAATACCTGTAACATTTATTTGGTTTATTAGTCACAGGTTTTTAATTGTATTTTTGTGTGAGTATTTTTTATTTTGAGCTGGCAATATCTGCCGTCACCTTTACTATTTTCGCTTTCATTGCGATTGTTTTAATATTATGAAATTACGCCTGGTTCACTGCTCTCAAAACGATAAAGGAAACGGGCGTGAGTCATGACCCGACATGTGACATCTACCAACCCGCACTGGACCCGCACTATTTTTTCTGGCACTTACAAAACAAGAAGTCCTATAAAATCTATTTAATCTACACACTGACTATTATAGCAATGTATTGAATCTGTCAATAACAATGTCTACCAATAACTACCATGAAGCTATAGAATATCCAGAATGTTAAACTTATCATCATTATCTATGCATATCGCAATCCAATGTCGACATAGACTTCTCCCAAAGAACATTTACGTCAAACCAAGAAAACATAACAGGTACTTACTTACATCCGTAGGCGTTCCCAAACCACCATCATTTCTGTCAATACTAATTTATCACTAAATACTACCATTATCGGCCAAAACATCATAAACAAAAAATATCATAAAATACATGAATACAAACAATTAATAGTAACCCGATCCCCGAGATTTCATTAGGTAATAACTATAAGAGAATCGAGATAACAATGGAACGCTTAGACACAGAATAGAGACACAGAATAGATAGACTACAGAAGGATAGTCCTTACAACGAGGGAAAACAGACGCACGCACACACACATAGACCAGTAATCACGGATATTTAAAACTATCTCAAACAAATGCCAGTCGCGAGTGCACTCGGAACAAGAATTACAAGAATTCGGTTACAAGAATTGTTGAAAACAAGTATCACAGCATTGCAAGGTGTAAATGCGGGGTTAGAATAAATGTGCAAAATGACGTACAAGAGTAGTTGACGACATCAATAAATAGCTTTAAAACTTTGATGAACACTAGAATACTACATGATGAAGTTCTTTCTTTACCTTTTGTGGCTGCTGTGATTCAAACACAGTATTGATGCCGATTAAAAAAAATAACAGGTCTTTTTGAACTGTCAAGGAGTAGTTCTTTAGGAAAGTTGAAGCTAGAGGCCCGTTTCAAAGCGTAGGTTTCGCAATACGTGAAGCGTGTCTATGTTTGCGTGCGTTTCCGATCGTCGTATATAAAGCCAACCTTCTGTACCCATCTATTCTGTGGCCTGGAGCAGCGGTCGTCAACATTCCTCGAATGAATGGTGCATTAATAAATCGAGGGGTCCCATTAACATCTAAACGTAGATGTTATGATCAAGATTTATGATAATGCTCGCGACAAGATTGAGACACACTTGCTCATGTGGTTATGTAATGTTTCGATATTGTTTTCTGATGTACAAACGCCAGCACATCAAGCTACCCGAAACTGTCAAATTTTCCCAGTTAACTTTGAACCTTATGCTTTAGCGATAAAGTTGAAAATCTATTAAAGAAATTTGACAGATTGTAGTAGCTTGATGTGCTGGCGTCTGTACGTAGGTGTTTGTCCTGTGTTACGCAGGTTTGTAAATAGGACCGGATTTTAAGACACTAGGCCTATGAGCCTAATTTTTTATCCTGTCTACCTTTGAGCTGGTTTTTGCATTACTTGTAACAGATGTTTCATCCAATGATGAAAAAGAGTTCAGAGCCTCCACACCATTCGGATGATGCATATTGAGATTTAACATTTTCATTGAAAATGCCTACTTTCAGAGACCACTTCTTCTTTTTTTCCTCATCATCGGCGTAGCCTTTTCCCAACTATGTTCGGGTCGGCTTCCAGTCTAACCGGTTGCAGCTGAATACCAGCTAAATTTACATGGAGCGACTGCCTATCTGACCTCCACAACCCAGTTACTGGATAATACGATACCCCTTGGTAAAACTGGTTGTCAGACTTTCGGGTTTCTGACTACCCGTAACGACTGTCAAAGGTCCACGAATGACAGCCGGCATCAACGGGTGAACGTGCTGTCCGAGGCACGGAGGGGTCTCGGTATGTAATGATGGTCACCCATCCACAGACTAACCGCGGCAAACGTAGCTTTACCTGATCGATCGACCTATGCGGCTGTTATTATTAATTTGCCACGGACCCCTCAGTTCTTCTGAGTTCTTTTTTTTTATTTAGTTAAAAAGAGCATCAAGGAGTGATGATGGTATACTTTGAGCTGTCAATCCACCTATACTGCTGACTCATTCAGTTTGGCACTAACTATTCTTCTAAAATTCTTGCCAATAAGGGACACGAAAGTATACCTACCTAGTGTAGGTAATATATCAGGTAGCAATAAACACATACGAGATTATATTATTAGACACAAAGAGAGATTGAGATTTTTTTTTTGTTTTTTATTAGTATTCTATTCTATAATAAACCCTCCTCCATAAAAGATTCGAGAAATTTTAATTTCACAGACATCAATAAAGTTTAGAAGGTCATACATTGAATACGTTTTGATTGTCCGTAATACCACATCCGGCGGTGAACTGTAAATCAAAAGTGAAGGTGTATTAACACTGGCCACTTGTACTAGTTTAAATTTAATTAAAAGGAATTGTTGTAATTAGTGGAATAGGTAATATCTTGGTTGTTGTTCTATTTAGACCGTCTTTTGTTTTAATTTTAAGTAATACAGAGGTATTTTATGCGGTAAATCAAAACCGTTCATGGGCACTTATGAAACGTCAGGAGCTAGGTGCACGGTTGGTCGTTTCCTATGGAGAAGAAGCCCGGAAGCCTATTGCCATCAACGGGGCACCTGTCTCGTGAAGTACTAAGAAATTCCAAACAAATCCACTAAAATCATCAAACCTTACCGC
Source organism: Oligia fasciuncula (assembly GCA_963082905.1). Classification (NCBI taxonomy): domain Eukaryota; kingdom Metazoa; phylum Arthropoda; class Insecta; order Lepidoptera; family Noctuidae; genus Oligia; species Oligia fasciuncula. The sequence goes on from OY720403.1 coordinate 10,568,284, forward strand.
AATTGCTCAATACTTGTTCAATTAAATCAGATCGGATCTAATTTCATCATTCTATGATTTATGGGGCAAACAAAGTGACTTTAATTGACTGTCACCATAAACCAGTTGGGTAGCCTACACTTACCTTTCAAATATTATATATTATGCCTACTATTGTATTTAACCTTGGAGATGTAATAGCTAAGAATGCTAGATTAACATTGCGCTCCTTAGATTTTTAGGGTGGTCAGAATTGTACGAAACTATGGAATTAGAGTCGTGGGAACTGGACTTCTTACGCATGGCCTCGATGTCAAGAAATGAATGGTTTTATTTACCAATAGTATAGGTATATCTTTTATTATTACGAAGAAGAGAAAGATGCTTAGTTAAATGTGTGAGAGCCTTTAAGGAAGAATAGAGTGACTATATAGTAACTGGTGGCGAGTAATTTACTGGAATTGGGCTAAATGCAAAAGATTTTTCATAAAGATTTTTTTTTAATTTTTTTTTTTTAGTAAAAAACGTTGCCCCCCACTAGGAATTTTTCCTGTATTGTGGGTGCGTTCTCACAAACACAAACAGCCAGACCCGGAACAACTACCTGTAGGTCATACAAATATTTGTTCCGTGCGGCAATCGAACCCGCGACACGCAGCGCAGCAGTCAATCGCTTAACCACTGCGCCAACCGTGCCGTCAAGATATACGTACAGCCGCCAGCACATCAAGCTACCCGAAACTGTAAAATTTTCCCAATCAGCTTTAAACCATATGGTTTAGCAATAAAGTTGAAAATCTATTAAAGTAATTTGATGTGCTGGCGTCTTTACTTTTAGCTGACTGTCACTTAGGCCCTGCTAATCACTGAATGCATTTAGCGCTAAACTTATCACACTAATATTATAAAAGCGAAAGTTTGTGAGTGTGTGGCGGTGTGTTTATATGTTTGTTACTTCTTCACGCTCAAACGGCTGCACCAATTTTGATAAAATTTGGTATGGAGGTAGCTGACACCTTGGATTAACATATAGGCTACTTTATATCCCGATATTCTCTCGGCATCGACATTTACGCGGTGGAAACCGCGGGGCGCAGCTGGTTTGAAACATAATTCTGTCTCTGCCCTCTTCAAACGATTGACAGGAACAAAGCGATGATTTTGATATGTTTAGAGCTAACAACATTTAGTAATTTGCGGTGCAAGCAAGCATTCGCTTCGCAGTATCAGTCACGTCAGTATAGTTTCCAAGTATCATGCTGCAATAGCCAATGTCCGGTCCCATAGCAATGAGCTCGCCCCCCATTACATGGGACTTAAACATAACTTGCGAAATCTGGACGTATTTTTTTCACCTTTGCCTAACCCATTGGGAAATATAGTATGATAAGCATGCAGCAAAAAAAATAATAATAAAGAAACTGTCCAAGTGTGAGTCGGACTCGCACACCAAGGGTTCCGTACACAAAGCAAAAACACCGAAAAAACACACGTTTGTTGTATGGGAGCCCCCCTTAAATATTTATTTTATTTTGTTTTTAGTATTTGTTGTTATAGCGGCAACAGAAATACATAATTTGTGAAAATTTCAACTGTCTAGCTATCGCGGTTCTTGAGATACAGCCTGGTGAAAGACTGACAGACGGACGGACAGACAGCGAAGTCTTAGTAATAGGGTCCCGTTTTTACCCTTTGGGTACGGAACCCTAAAAAATAATTAAAAAAATAAATAAATAAAACAGCAGTTGAAAAAAGAACAATATCTTGAATCAGAAACACACGAATAAACAACAAAAACCAAAGTAGATGAACCAACTAGATGCGCGTACGACGACCGGCGACATCATAATCCTACATCTAAACTACACCATATCACCTATCAATACGGGTACATCTACTGCGCCTGAGTTCATGTGCGTCAAACAGCTGACCACGGATATAGAAACAGGTGTGCTCATTGTTAATGATCTGATGCTTAGATCCGATCTGATTTGGATGACATTTTGTTCGGAATAGAGTCGCCAGGTAGGTTGTTTTTGTTAGGATTTTAGTGACGTTTAGCTAGGTGGATTTACTGTTAATACAAGTTGTTGTTTCGAAGTAAAAAGTTGCTGTAATTAATAAAGAAGCGTTAATAGGTACAGCAGATGATTAGTTTTGGTCAGGTTGTTGTCATATTTAAGGCATTGTTCAGATGCCTGCACATCAAGCTACTACAATCTGTCAAATTTCTTTAATAGATTTTCAACTTTATCGCTATTAGCATTAGGTTCAAGGTTGATTGGAAAAATTGGACAGTTTCTAATTTTTTAGTTTGAAAACTAACTTTTGAGTTACAAGTCAACTGTAATTATTCATCCAAGGTGCACGGGAACGGGCACTTAGGCAAATGACATACTTAAGGCGAAAGCGCCAGGGTAGCCCGCGAAATTCAATTTTTTTTTACGTTTTTTGCAATTTGCTGGTCAGTATTAAATCGTACGTAGATTAAAATATGATTCGCGGCCGTAACAAATATGTATTTACAGAAATATAATCATTAAAGTCATCAACACAACTCTCTAAGACCATGTAATCCCCAAGAATGACTATTTCATGAAATCTTGACATTTGGGGATTATACTAACTTAACAAGTTGTATTACTGATTGTAATAATTAATTATTATGTAAATACATATTTGTTACGACCGCGAATTATATTTTAATCAACGTACAACTTAATACTGACCAGCAAATTGCAAAAAACGTAAGAAAATTTGAATTTCGCGGGCCACCTTACGCTTCCCCCTTAAGCAAATATTATTTAGGCTTTCACTAATAACCGTCCTACTTCCTATCTAAATCCTAGTCACACTACGCCGACCTCCTTATAGTAAGATTTATCTCTTGTCTCAGAACAATGCAATGCTACATAACTTAGTATATAGCGTCGCTTTGTTTGAATTATGTTTTAATAAGCTACGTGCTCAGATTAAAGCGTACGGATGTAACTTGCCCTTAATATACTGCTGTTAAATGGCAGTTGGTCTTTGTAAAGGTTGCTGTGTAATGCAGTAGCGGGTTAGGGAGATAATTTATTAGCATGTGTTTAGGCGACAATATATTATTTAATTATAAACTTTGTCATATTAACTTGTTACTACGAAAATTGTTTCAACCATCATACTAAGTATGTAATTTCATGAGACTTTGTGAATTCACAATATATATTTTTTTGCCTCAGTATAATAATTCTTAAGATTAAATAATTTGGACCTTGAAGGACTTGAGGGAGGCCTTTACCCAGCAATAGGTAAACAAAAAAAAAATAAGTTACTTAGCCTACTTACAATTTATTTATTTTTTTACTATTTATACTGCTTACTATTTCATAGGTTACTACTAAGGGCTGATTTTACCAAAGTCAGATATCTTTTATTCGTGGAATAAAATTGACTTCTGACAGGACTCCGCTACTGAATGTCGAAGTTTGAAATGTCGACGTATGTCATTATATTAGTTCTAATATGGACAAACTGTCAAAATTTCAAAATTTATTCTCAGTATAAGACATAATATTCTAGGTATAAAAGTTTGGTGGAATGCCTTAAACAATATTATTAGTCTTTCAAAAGATATTACTTAAAAATACTGTCATCTGGATTCTGGTACCTGTTTATCATAATACAGGGTGAAATTAAACTTGCTAGCGAAACTCCGTAGGCGTGATGGCTCTTTACATCTTAACATGATCAAACAGTAAAAAACATATTTTCTCAACTTATACGTCAACAACACCACAAGCGAGCAACCCAAAAAAAAACATCAAAACTTATTTTTTTTGTTTTATCGTGTTCAGATATCGATAGTCACGTCTGCGGAGTTTTGCTAGATAATTCAATTTGACCCTGTATATCTACTACAAAAAATAAAAATAAACCTCACATTAGTAATTAAAGCAACGAACGCTTTTATACAATAAAACGTTGTTCTTAATCCAAATTCACAATACCACTACCGAATTTAAAATTTCACGACTTCTGTTACGTGAATCGATTTGAACGCACCAAATACGAATCGATTGCTGAATCGAATCGTAATCGTAAATCGGATGAGAGTAGCTACCAAAGTGTAATGTCTATTAATCAAGGTACAATGCTGCTTTCTAGCGATGTGGACAAAAGTAATTTCACTCGGAATAGGTTATTTATTCGTATAGGGCGGACGAACAGGTGTTCTTGTCTGTATACAAGGTGTTGTCTTTGTTTCATTTTTTTTGGGGCAGGCCTTAGCCTAGTGTAGAAAGTCTGGAAATTGATTTTGTGTTAAATTTATGAATTAAATGAAGGAAATGAGGTGGAGGAAATTGTATAATAACAATTTCCACCTCATTTCCCTCAATTAATTCATAATTTTTTTTCACTTCTTCATTATCATTCTCCTCTCAAAGAGAGAAGGCTTGGGTCCCAGCAGTGGGAACGTTATAGGCTGTTTATATATAATGTATAATGACTAACAAAAAAAAAACTCGCAATAAAGCATCACCCTGTATATTAAACTTAGAAGACGCTCTCCGATGCCCAGGGAATAGTTATTAATTTGGAATTTGTTACAGCCTATACTTAAGCCACTATGTACCGCAGTTACGGCTCTGCGCATAAATATGAATACATCACACAATCGCCGAACGCATTATATGCAGGTACTTACTAAACTATACAGTTATTATGTGGGTAGTTTGGTAAAGCTGACCTTAAGTATGTGTAAATCTGTGAACTTTACGTTTTGGACGTTTAAACGTCTCTTAACTATAAGTTAAGTCCCTTTGAGTTAAATTATTTGAGTCATATTTAACGAAAATACTTATAGATGTCGCATCCGGTCATTCGTTTGACTATTCGGAACGCTAGCGCCATCTGGTGGCGCTCGACAGAGTCTAGCTTGAGTTCGTGGGAGTCGACGACAGCTCGACAGAACGATGTGAAGTAGCTCTTGGACATTGGACATCGTACGAACAACATGTGCTCAGAAACTGTCCCGCGTTCCGTATCTGGTGGTGTCGTGTACCTATAGTGTGTAATTTGCTAGTGTGATTAAACTGTTCGTAAAATTATAATCTGATTTAAACTGCAAACGGTTTTTCTATTGCGCATTATCCAACACATACCCACAGTAGCCCACACATACCCACAGTAGCCCACAAGCAATTAAAATATGGCTGATAATAACGAGACACACTATACCTTCCCCGTCATATACATATTTCTTCTTTCTTTCTTTCTAAATTTAAGTGTGTGGTACAGGACCATCAAACTGGAGAACTTTCTCCATGGGACCAATATCGTAATCGCAAAAAATGTGTCAACTGTCCCATAGAAAACGTCAATACCTACTCGACCTAAACGTATGGGACGGCAATTTTTTTTTTTTTTTTTTATAAAGATCTTACTAATTAATTAAATTTTAGTTTCTGTATAGTTTTAGTTAAGTTAAAAACAAAATAAAATAAATATTTAGTTAAAAAAAAAAAAAAAAAAGAATAATTAAATGTATTGAAACAATATTATAATTCGTAAATTTAATTCTATAAATAAATAAAATAGTATAACTACTAACTACTTAACTAATATAAAATTTATCACATTAAACATAGTGTTCTTCCTCCTCTCTCCTACTATCTACGCTGTGACAATTATGGACCCTCCATATTTGTGACTAATATAATTATTTCCATACCAACTATATACATTACGGTACGCAATAAAGAATTGAGAACTATATATATAATAGCTTCTGCCCGCGACTTCACCCGCGTGAAATTTTACCCTCTCCCCATTCACCCCCTTAAGGGTTGAATTTCAAAAAATCCTTCCTTATTCCTTGTCTACATTATAAAGGGAACCTCTGTGGAAAATTTCAGCTCTCTAGGTCCAAGGGTTTGGGCTGTGCGTTGATGAGTCAGTCAATCAGTCAGTCAGGACTTTTATTTTTATTTATATAGATTACAATGTTCGTCCCATGGAGAAAGTAGTTCAGTTTGATGGTCTGTACCCCACCCTTAAATTTGGCTGGTCTTTGAAAACTAACCCTGTATAAATCCATAGACAGACAGAGTTACTTTCGAATTTATAATATTAAAGTATATTATAAATTCGAAAGTAACTCTGTCTGTCTGTCTGTATGTTGCCTTTTCACGCCTAAACCACTGGACGGATTGTGATAAAATTTGGCAGAGAGATAGATTGCATCCCGGGGAAAGACATAGGGTAGTTTTTATCGTCATACCTTGGAGGCGAAGCCGCGGGAGGCAGCTAGTAATCTCTAAAGTTTAATAATTTATTGTAAACTAATCGATATGACCCTAATCAGCCTATAACGTTCCCACTGCTAGGACATTAATAATATATAATATTCCACAACTATCACACAACGCCGTCTAGTCTCAAGCTAAGCAGAGCTTGTGTTATGAGTACTAGACAACTGATAAACATACTTATATATTTCTAAATACATACATATATAGATAAATTACACCCAGACACAGAACAAATGATCATGCTCATCACACAAACATTTGTCCTGGGTGGGAATCGAACCCACGACCTCCGGCATAGCAGTCATAGTCACTGACCACTAGACCAACAGGCCAGATTGGCTGGCATTGGCTGCCTCCTGTTTGTGAAGTGGGCCGTAATCCACCACGACGGCCCTGTGTGGGTTGGTAGATATCACATGTATCCGAATTTTTAATTTTCTTTCGCCGTTTTGAGAGCAGTGGTGAAGAAATATGGAAATTACACAAAACAAATCGCCTGTCTGGGTACGAACCCATGACCTATTCGTAGGTAAGTCTGGGCCGCTAACACGCGGCCACCAATGCTCATAATCTACCAAAAATACCCTGTTCATTAAAAAGTATTGTATTCGAGTCCGCTCTCGATTCTGAACAAACTAGTTTCAGATTTACAGTTATTTTTATTATACCTTGTAGAATGTAATTACCTAAGGATGGAAAATTAAGCAAGCAAAAATAAAAAATAAATATTGGCAAAAGCTGTTTGTATCAATGCCTACATGAATAATTCCAACATCAGTTTTATTTTATCAAATTCTTAGAATATCTTTAGGACATTCGATATTAATAATATTAACAAATTCTTAGCAGGCTTAAGAAAGATAAAGGTGAGAAAATTCGCAACACGGGAGGATGAAATTAGAAGAATTTTAATTAAACCTCAAAACGATTAGGAATCTAAAATATTACCTTGATAATAGTTACCACTTAATCCTTTAGAGTTTTCGAGAATTACGACCCAATAAAAAGTGACCCCTGACTGTGAGTAAACTGTGCTCCAAGTGAGGTTTACTAAAAATGGTCAAGGTATAAAATTCCGGTTCACACTCGTCGAGTTTTTTTTTTTTATCTCAGACAATAGGTTTTTGTTTTACGAGGTCGACGGTCAGCTGGGTTTCTAGCAGGAAAATGATAGTAACATATCATAGCGATTACTGAGAAGCCAGTGTGACTAACAAGATCCAGTCATTGTTGTGGTATCCATAATGGACGAAATTCCTGAGAATTTTTTCTTCCTCGTTTTAAAAATGGCTCGGAATTTTTGGTGATTGAGCTAAAAATCTAATCTAAAATAATAACATCACGCTTGGAAATCCCAAAAAGGTATAGATAGTGATGATGCGCTCCTACAATCAGCAAATTCAGTTACCTATGTTAAAATTCCTATTGGACTAACTCGTCGTTATAGTTGTGTGTCGAAATCACAAATATTTTATTAACATTATAATTGTGAAAGTCATTAAACCTACATTATTGCATTACTTGGAGTCTCATTAAGAAAGGCCCCGTCAACATCAACTTGTCCACCCCTTCGCTGCCAGCATTCCACAAGTTCTAAATTTTGGTCCTTCGAGCCGGATTTAAACCTATGGATTATTTTGGCTCAAATCCAGGTTCTAGGCTTCACTGAGAATTAATTAACGTATAAACCCAAAAACATCTTTTCATATTTCTAAACATCTTAGAATATTGTTTTCAAATGTACTCGTACCAATATATCCATTAATGGTACTGCTATTAATGCAACGTCAGTAATCTTGTAAACTTCACACATATCCTGCAGTACGCTGTGCAGGCATACCTACTAATTACTGAGGCGTTCACGAGATGGAATAACAGCCTGTCTCTTCTCAGACACTTTAACCGTGTTTGCAGTTTTTAAACATGTCTTGTTAATACTGTACTAGCGAGCTTCGAATGCTACAAGAAAATTTTCTATTAAGTCGTAAAAGTTGCTCAATCAAAAGGAAAATCCAGTCCATTACATTGTCAATTACCATAATTTTAATTTCGAAAAACCTGTTTATTTTAATTATTGATTACTATTTTCCGACAATTTACACCAAGTGCCCTATTTATAGAAAAATACACAGGATACGTCACATAGTCAGTAATTACAATCATTACAAAACGAACAAAAAGCTAAATAATTTTCCTTTTAGCCAACACTTTCCCCAAGACGTAATTCACCATGAATCATAACGATAATTACCTGACTACCTGTCTTAGAAAATCCACAAAGATTCCAGTTGCGAACCTACTGGTTTGGTTGAGAAAAATCTTGCTCGACGCAGTGTCGTAATCACAAAGGAAATGGTCTAAGCCTGACTTGCGCAAGCGCGTAACTCGGATGTTGACGATTACTGCACTGCCGCGGGTGTTTGCAAGTCTAGTTACTGGCGCGTTTGAACGGGGCATTGTTGGGCTGATTTACGAGGTTGTTGCAAAATTGTTTTGTAAATAGAAAAAAATACTGTTATATTTATTTTTCTGTTTTTGATGCCCTATGATTCTTTCCTTCTTTTTACATAATTATGTACACATTGTTATTTTTATTTTAAGACTTTAAATTTATAAATGTAGGTAAGGACATACATATGATATATATTATGCCACTGTATTTTTTGTTTTTGTTGATTTTTTAGATAATAATAAAAAAAAATCTTCATTCTTACCTCATATAGTTTATTTCTGTTTTGTAGTCTATATACTGAAATGAAATAATGTAAAGACCATCACATTGCTTTCTAAGATATAATATTTTAAATAAGACCTAAAGTATCGCAATCTAACAGTCTGACACAACTTTGTATAATTGCAAGAGGCATTTTAAGCTCTACATATCATTGGTGTTGCAAATATTCCAAGCTCGTAAAGGTAAACGAGCTTGAAACTAAGCTCTATAAGTAGAAATTACGAAAATCCACAGAACCCGGTTTTAAAACCCAATCCGAACGAAACAGCCGTTAAATTGAGATTAAACCATTAACTTCTTCACGGTAATATGGGAGACAACAAGACACGCCTTTATGTCACAAACTGGGGACATTCACAAACAAAGTAACTCTATAAGCTAGTAATAAAATTCTAATTAATTCATTATGCCGACTTTAAATACAAGCCACAGATAATGACATGTTTCAATCGTGATCCACTACAATGTAAGTGCCGTTGGGGCGAGTGGTCAAGCGAGTTAACTGGAACGGTGTGAACGAGGCTCTGTGAAAGTGGACAGGGGAGAAGCACGGATAATTTCTATGAAAATGTGTTCTTAGGCCGCACAATTGATAGAAAATTGCTGGTAAGAGTGGGGCCTCTGTGCGGCAATTGCTCGTAGGTGACAGTTACCGCTTTTTACCTGAAACAAAAAAGGATAACGGGTATTAGTGTTGTCATTACGCTTAGCAATTAGGAGATTTTACCGTTTCATTTTTGGACACAAACAAAAGGAAAATAATTACTGTGGTTGCAAATCTATACAAAAAAATAAAATTGTAATTTCAAACAGCTTTTTGCTAAATGCATATGAAGGTGTTTACGATACTTATAACCAAAAATTAAATTTTAAAATTTTTGTTTGTCTGTCTGTTTGTCCCGGCTAATCTCCGAAACGGCCGAACCTATTTTTATGAAATGTGGTAAGGAGATACTTTGAGCCGTGAGGAAGGACAAAGATACCAGGCGTGCGAAGCCGCGGGCGGTAGCCAGTGCGAAATATTTGTTTTTAATTTGAACACACAAAAATGGCAATTGATCGATTTTTTTTTTCATTTTGACATTTCTTTTACGTTCATTGCATTATTTGAGTTATTTTCTATGAAGCAATGGTATAAGAATATCTTTTCTTTTGTTTTTTTTTTTTTTTTATCTCGATAAAAATCGCACCCGCGTGGTGCGGGCGAAGCCGCAGGCCCAATTAGTTCGTAATAAAATATGTGTGTATTTTCCATCTTGTTCTAAAGATAATTGCAGTAGCGATGTCAAGTCAGTGCAGATTGGCATCGTAATCCCAGTCTAACCATAGGTATGTCATTTCTTTTTAGACAAGCTTTGTCTACAGATTAATTTCGTACCCGTCTAAAAGCTATACAAACAACGCTAACTAACTTCTAAGGGCCTGTGCACACCACGTTTTTTAAATGCGCCGTTGACGCGCGTTTTAGAAACGTGCGTCTTCGGCGCGCTTTTTTCCTACAGAGCAGTGCCTGCCAGTATCTGACTTGCGTGCGTATCGCGTCTGTATCGCTACAAACGCGCGTCAACGGCGCGTTTAAAAAGCGTGGTGTGTACAGGCCCTTAATGTCGTCTTAAGTAGGTGACTAAAGTATGACAATAAAAAACGTCCAAACGATTTCACATGCCGATATCATTTCTTGTCTATCGTTAATTCATTACATATGACAATAAAAAGACAAAAAGCGGGCCAACTCGCGGCCATTCATATGTCGTAAAAAAACACTATAAAGTATTATCTATATAAAAAAGTTAGCGGTAGATTGACATCTGTCCGTCCGAGCTGCCTCATACGCTCGGTTGGGCAAAATCGGGTATTACAATTAAATTAAAAATCAATCACGTGTACACCACTGATAAGTTTTGTAGCGACAGCAGAAAAAATGTCAACCAGCCAGTTTTTTGTTTTTTAAGTGTTTGTTTTTTGAACTTCGTTTGGGTACAAACGAAGTTGACAAAAGAATTTGTCGTGTTATTTTTGCAGTGATAATTATCATCTACTTAGTTGTTACTTTTTAATGAAACTAGTAGTTAGTTATTTATTTTGTTAAAGTGACTCAATAAAGATTATCTATTCTAAAGATTCTACAAGGTTTAAATGTTGTAAAATTATACAAAATCGTAAATTCGACTCCCACTTGCCACGTTCCACATATTACAATGTTTGCACGACAATTTTACGCATTCCGTCATCGAGCTGTCAAATTGTTTGCCGCCATTTTTATTTTAAACTTTATGGTCTTTTGCTACTTAAATTCAGTCATAAATCAAACGTGATTTTTATGGTGATTAATTTTGTTCTAAAGCTTTCTGGCCTGTTTTCTTTTAACAGCTGTGTTCGGTATCTTAGGGGACATCTTTATAAATAATAGGATTAAATACCGTTTCAATTAAGGTTTTAGGCATAGTATTTTCCGCTTTAGATCGTTTATTAATGTGTATATTGTGACGTATAAGGAGCGTAACGCGTAATCCGTATGTTTTATATTTTTTTAAGGCTGGCTTATTTAAATCAGACACTGAAAATTTTGGACAAAAGCTCCCCATAAATGCTGGTTTTTTATCACGTCTAACCGCGTGAATATCACCAAAAGCAATAAATTGTCAATCAATACTTTATTTTACCTAATTGGCTCAAAAAATCTATTTTTGTAAATTGCTTAAAAAAAACACTTTTACACGTCGAAAATAGCTTCTATTTTAAAACTAGAAGTGTGTGAAGAATAGTTTTATTATTCTACACAACTATCACTTTCTCTGCTAACCTTACTTAAAGCAACATAATTAATGGTAGAATGATTCAATTGAATCCGCGGTATGCGTGAGTTTCCTCTCATTGTGGCTTGGCTTTCTACACACCTCCATTTCATAGCAAGGTGTCACATTGCCCATTATTGCCCAACTATGTCCAAGTATGTCCAACGCTGCTGTTGATAGATAGTGACAGACGGACTGGAATGCCGAAGGCTATATTGTTTTAATTTATATTATAATAGCTGTTAATTAGATTTTCGAAGATAGATGGGATTTTGTTGATTGGTTTAATTTTTGGAAGTAGTTTTTTAATCAATCGGTAGGCAACGTGGTATAAACTTTGTTTCAATGAGAACCTATTAGATTCACCCGAATCCGTTAGAGCTGGGATACACGAGACTATAACTTCCCTTGATGGCTGTCTTTAGCATAGTTTTGTGGAATAACTGGCATCTCCTGTCTAACGTATTGGGAAACTTAATAAACCTTTCGAATAATGCATAACATGGAAGTTTCTAGTCACAGTCACCATGCAGCCAAACAGATTTACGCAGACACTGCTATGAATTCTCTTTTATGGTCAATCCTTTGTCACTCTAATATATTTGTTCTACATTTGCCTCACACAGTTCGCTCCCAAATCTTATATTCCTGTTTCGTCCTACATGTTGTTCCTTATTTGCATCAGTCCTTTAAGATTTGAAACTGCTTTTTCTATCTATATAGCTTTGAAGTAAACTGCGCTTAATAAGAAACTTATAAACAGAGGAACTTGCCTCAACGAACCTACAAGCAATAGACGACAAACTTGCTACATAGTAATTATCCATCATTATACTTTTACTAGTGGCTATAATACTCTGAATACAGCTAGCACTATGAAACGGTAAGGAAAAGCAGTTGATAACGTTATTATAATAGGTTCCACTTTTTCTTGGGTAGATTGGAAAAGCTAGTCTAGCTAGGCAACGCCTTTAGGCAAATGCAGGGTCCATATAATGTTTTCCTTTATTATTAACTAACGATCCACCTCTGCTTCACACGTTTTACGACTTCACAAAACATCGAGATAACTGTATTACAATATGTTAGTTTAATATTAATGTGATGACCTCATACAGCCCAATTAGAGTGTTGAAGTTGAAAGCATAATACAATTACATAACATACATAATCAGCCTATAATGTTCCCACTGCTGGGACACAGGCCTGCTCTAGGTGAGAGGGAGTGGGCCGTAATCCACCACGCGGGCCCAGTGCTGGTTGGCAGATGTTACATGTCTTCGAATTTTTGGTTCTAGGACATGCCGGTTTCCTCACGATGTTTTCCTTCACCGTTTTGAGAGCAGTGGTGATGAAACAATTTACACAAAGTAAAGCGCCTGTCTGGGTTCGAACCTAGGACCTACAACTCGTAAGTCGCGGCCGTTTCCACTTGGCCACCACTGCTACAACATAAAACATACAATTACCAAAACTTAATTTTTTTAAAGCTATTTTATTACGAAAATCGTGTTGACCCAAGCATTACTTATTGCCTTGAAAAAAGATTTAATTTTCATTGGGTCAATTAGCGGTCAGTACCTACGGCAAAATACAAAAAAAAAACGATTAAAAAAAATGGAAAATCAATTCAGTAGTCAATTATGAACAAAGTACTTTCAGGACTTGCGTTTATTCCGTTACACCTGGTATACTTACCCCCCTTACTAATAAAAGTATTATATCAGGTGAATAGTTACTCACCGATTTCTCTCTTTCAGTCGTCAGTAGTTTGACTTTTGAAACAAGAAGACAAAGCGTTGTGTAACTATACAGACGCTATAGAACGTTTATTAGTAAGGGGGATAAACTTTTCGGAATAAATTATCTGGCAAAAACCGCATTAAAATGCGTTACATAGGTTAAGGAAGAAAGCGGTCACAAATATAGACACGAAAAGTGACTTTAATATACATGTATGTATAATAGATCTTCGAGCTATTTATCTCCAAATCAGTTTAAAAGAGAGAAAAATAAAATCACTTTTGCCTAAAACTTATAGGAAGGGATAGCAACAGACAGTTTTCCTTTCAAAAATGTTGATTGCACTGTTAGTGATGCATGATATTATAATTTTATAACACAGTTGCAAAAAAAATCTCAAGTGTGCAAATACGTTCTCGTGAAAGTTAGACTCTCAAATCTATTTTTTTTAGGAAGTCCTAATGGCATTACATAGCTGATCAAAATCTATTTGTATATGTCTAACCAACCAGTTTCAGAGAAAGCAAAATTAGACATTTGTGGTTAGACCTAGTAACCACAAATGTCTAATTTTTCTTTTCCCAATATTTACGACTTAAAAGTAACCGGTAGCCGACATTCCTTCTCACGCAAATTATGTAAAATAAATTCAATAAATGTTTCGTAACCTTAATTAACGCAGTTGAAGTTCCAATCAACAACGTTTTTTTTATTGGTACGAGAAAAATTTGTAACACCATAAACATTGTTCACTTTTTAATTTTATGACTATGGGCTCTGTCAATCATGCGGAGCCATTAAATCGATATACTATGTAATCTTAGTTATTTAAATACTTTCGACAAAATCACTCCCAAAGGCGAAACGGTGATGTAGTGTACCTAGTGAAGTGAAGCCCGATGAGTTATTGTTGAATGTGTGCTTTCTTTGTTAGTCGATTTACTTTAGTTTTTACAGTCGACGAGAGAATGCGTTTTTGACACCTGTCAATTATAAACAAAAGAATACGTGTTTTGTAAATTTGATTTTTATTAACTACTTGAATTGTCGCAGTGACAGGTATCAGGAATACATTCTCTCGAGGACCGGCGGCGGGGCAATTGCGTAACATATTATCAATCGGAATCGGTTTCATTTTGACAGTTCAACAACATTCATTGCATTATTTACGTGTTGATCAGACAAAATTTTTCGAACTTATGAAGCAATGGATTAGCAATTTGCTTCAAAATGATTCAGATTCCGATTGATAGTGTGTTACGCAATTAGGGTTCGGGATATAGGTAGGTTATTGTGTGACAATTTAGACTTATAGACTCTAGTCTAGGGGCCAATATCGCAAAGGAAAATTAGTTATCGTAAACTTAATGTGATAAAATTAGCAAAAGCGCGTGTCTGTGCCTGGCTGTTAATAAATCATTCGACCAATCACAGTCGTTTACGCACACTTGATAATTGGTCATATTAATTTTGCCATAATTTTAGTTCGAGAATTTGGCCCTATATTCTCGGGCCTCAATATTTGGTACTATATCAGAATGACGACTAATCTTCCTCTTTAATTGTAGATCTACAGATTCTACAGAATAAAAACACTCGCCGTATCAATCATCATCAAACTCGGATTTACTAGCTAGGCTGCGATTGATAGAAAAATAATAACGTTTCCAATCACAAAAGACTTGTTTCAACCCATAAAAACTACCATCAGATCCATCGATAAAATCGTTTCTTTGTCGATACTATCAAACAAAAGCCGACTATCGACGGTAGGCGGCACAACACTAATGAAAGCCGTTATACCTAATCACTAACGTTGTAAAAGCTATAATTTTGCAAATTGCCGCCACACATTGACGAAATAACTTTATAGGTAGCGCACATTATGAAAGTAATTACACTTACATACGGGTTGCCGTATAAATAGATAGATAGACACACTAGATAGTAAACTTCAGTACATAGTTATTATTTTAGTAATTAGAAATCTGAAGATATTATTATTATGGTATTTGGATTTTAGAGTTCAGTTAGTTCAGTCGTTACGGGTAGTCAGAAGCCCGAGGGTCTGAAAACCAGTCTTCCCAAGGGGTATCGTATTACCCAGTAACTGGGTTGTGGAGGTCAGATAGGCAGTCGCTTCATGTAAAATACTGGTATTCAGCTGCATCCGGTTGCGACTGGAAGCCGACCCCAACATAGTTGGGAAAAGGCTAGGCAGATTATGATTTAAGAGTTCAACATTAATTTGGCTGAGTTTGCACTTTTGAATCATTCTTTCCTAAACTAATGATTCTAGACCCACCAGCAAATGTATTTTAATGTAATTTTTTTTAATTCCCGTTCGTCCCTTGTTTTTTTTTTGGGGTGGGAATTCATCAAATGACCCCTCCCGCTCTGGGCGCAGCGGAAGGGAGTGTCAGACTCTTACTGACTAAAACCCACCTGTGTTCCTTTATGTTCCGGTGTAGCGCCCAGTGGGACGACGCGCGACGTCGGGGTGGGACGAACGGGAATACACGACTTAGTTCTAGAGATATTTTTGGTAATCTGGAGTTTTAGTCTTTCTAAAGAAAAATTATTTCCTGTAAACGCTAACTGTTTTGAGACTCTAGAGAAATCAGCACTTGCTTCAAGATCAAACACAAGTTTCAAGATCTCTGAGTCAATAGCACGGTGTCAGTAAATGTACCCAGCAAAGAGACAATGCGTTGATGTAATCTAAGCAGTAGTTTGTTTTTTATCTTCAAGACACATCAAACAAAACGTTTCATTGGTATTGATTACGTATGACAAACATTTTGGTGAATGCTCACCAGAGCATTAATTTCGCGGTAGTCCGAACCAAACTGTATTTACACACTATCAAGTTTCGTTCTCCATTCACACCTTAACGAAACATCGAAATGCTTACATAAACAGTTTTACATCATCATCTGCCTAGCCTTTTTCCAACTAGGTATGTTGGGGTTGGCTTCCAGTCAAACCGGATGTAGCTGAATACTAGTATTTTACATTGGGCGGCTGCCTATCTGATTTCCACAACCCAGTTACTGGGTAACACGTTACCCCTTAGTAAGACTGGTTGTCAGACTTTCGGGCTTCTGACGACCCGTAACGACTGTCAAAGATCTACGAATGGCAGCCGGTACCAATGGCTTTACGTGCTTTCCGAGTTTTGGTGTGAAAGATCCACGGACCAACCGCGGCAAGCGTAGTTTAACCTGATCGATCTATCCATGTGGCTGTTATTACGTGGCCACGAGCCCCTCAACAGTTGTATATCTTTGCTAATTTATAATTACAGTAACAGAGGTCAATGAAAGTACCGTAGAGATATCAACACGACTTAAATTCAAATCGAAAACTAAAATAATGGTTCACGTTACACCGTATAGGCGGGACGAGCAACCAACGATGCTTCGGGGGCCAGCTTATTGATACTTTGATATAAATTACCTATACAATAGAAAGTTATCTTAAATCATACCTGCGATATAGTAATTTGGGCGTCCCAATAATACATTTAATTCTCCATTTCTAATTGAAACAATACGAATGGTGGCTATAAATTGTAAAAACTGTCTGATAGTATAATTGACCTGCCTAGGACCGCGTTGGTGGTCAGAATGATAGATGGTAATGTTGTGATACGATTATACTAAACAGTTTTAATTTCTATTACATGTGTTGATGTGTATCAGTTTTTATGATCTGATGATGAAATGATATCTGATGATAGACCTTTTTACATAAGTACCTTTCTACGATGATAATTACTTAAGCTTGTTTTCAGTATTAATAATAATAATATATTTTAATAATATTTATTTCTCAAAAAATGCATATACATTATTTCGATCTAAAAATGGCTTAAGTTAGTGTTCCAGAGTGAAAAACCCTGACTTCTAAACTAGGTTTATGTACCTGTATCTTAGAAGCCATAGAAGGGTCTATGTTTATTTTGTACTAGCTGTGTTCCTCGGATTCACCTGCATAAGTCGCAATCCTGTGTGAATATCGAGATAAAAATATCTTATGTCCTAATTCAGGTTGTGGTCTACTCATGAGCCAAATTTCATCCAAATTCGTTCAACCGTTTTAGCGTGAAAGCGTTACAAACAAACATAGGTACATACAAAAAATCAAAACTTTTGTCTTTTTTTTATATTAGTTCAGATAATGTCCTCCGCCAATATTTCATGTACTTATGTGGTACACGTTGCTAATGTGGAGGCTTCAGTGGGATAACAAGAGGCTAAATTGTGGACCTTCTGTAGCATTGATTAGGTAAAAATCCTGTAACTGGCTTCGGCGCCGTGCCGTAGTGTTTTGTCAACAAGTTCGTAGCCGACCGCATACAGCAGCAGCAGACGACGTGACATTGCGACATGTAAATTACGTTGTATTAATTACATTACTTATATTGTACCTTTACATAGTGATGCATACGACACTGACGACCGTGGCGAATAAAACGTAGTATTTCACGGCAAAAAAACGTGTGTGTACAAACTAAAATAAAGAACAAAAGTCAAACAGAATCAAGAAAGTATTTTTTCTAATAAAAGTAGGCATACAATAAAATCCGGTATGTAATTATAACCTAAAAAATCTATTAAGTCTATCTAGAACATCTTGTCTGACAAACTTCCGTCCAACCTTTTGTCTCCCACACTTTCATAAAACCTCATCAATCAACCTACACACACACACACACATTTACACACCTCACTGACACACACACACACCTACCAACACTTACAAACTACACAATTAACTTTTTCCAAATGTCAATAACTGTTACCGTATACAATCGTAAGCCGTCAAAGACCATCGAATTAATCCCTGACTACCAGGTGGAAGTACCAATTTGTAACCATGATTGATAGTAATCCCTTAATCCGAGTGTCTGTCCGTCCTAAAAACTTACTGTTCTGGCTTGTGACGGTGATTTGACGCCTTGATTGGGCTGCAAGTCGTTAATTGAAGATGTGTTTGATTAAGAAGTAGGTGAATGTACGTCTTTATTGTGCGTGTGACTTCTGAAGTGGTTGGAGATTATACTAAGGCTGCTTTGTTCATAGCATAATAAGCCTATAATGTTCCCAGTTCCCACTGCTGGGATACAGGCCGCCTCTCTGCGAGAGGAAGCACGCCATAATCCACCACGCGGGCCTGGTGCGGGTTGGTAGATGTCACATGTCATCGAATTTTTGGTTCTATGACATGCCGGTTTCCTCACGATGTTTTCCTTCACCGTTTTGAGAGCAATGGTGATGAAGTTATTTACACAAAGTAAAGCGCCTGGCTGGGTTCAAACCCACGATCTACAACTCGTAAGTCGCGGCCGTTGCCACTGGGCCACCACTGCTCTACACACACCACTCCTCTCTGTTTTGTTCATGGTAAGTGGAACTCTAACTACCGCGTGTAGAAAAGCTGAATAGTCAATTTCTAAACCATAGCTTGAATGGAAGTATAACAAGAAGAAGAAGTACTACAAGGTAGTCTTGAAACTGCTGTAAATCCTTTCAAATCTCACTGAAGTTTGCATCTTAGTTGCACAAATTATAAAGACTGAACTTCTTTAGGGGAAGCACTATACAATAGGGAATTTAAAAAAAATAGTCGGGAGATGTCGTGGGACACCCGCACGAAGTTCCCTTCGCCTTTGCCCAAGTGTGCAAATGATCCAGATCAAAACGTTGCAAAAGTATCGTGACTGTCAAACTCTTATTTGCTAAAAATACGGCGAAATGGGACTTCATCAAAAAAAAAATCAGTAGCTAACTTACTTTTCTGAACCCCTTTTGTGATATCAGAACAAAAAACTCTATAAAACATCGTAACAATAACAACAATTTCTACGGAATCACTTCTCATCTAAACATTTTCTAAGCTCCACCGCTCATCCACAATCATTATAATCATCGGAATATTAATTAACAACTCATAAGACAGGTGTATCTTAAACACAAATAATCTTCTCCAATAACAAAAAATATAATTTGCGATAATGTTACAGCGCTTACTACTTTTATTTATTAACATTTTTTATTATTATAATTTTAATACTCAACAGTTGGCGTAAAAAACGATTTTTAGACCGTCTAGACAAAATGACAGGTTATTACATGAATTACAACTATGATCATGTACATGTGTGGTCATAAATAATTATTAACGGTATATATTAAGTGTGGTTGAACTAAATTTTATTGCTATAAGTAATTGCTACGAATAAAACCACGGATAGTAGCGAAGTAGCGACACTTTTTGTACTCTTTTAATCTTTAAAAATAATTATTTTAATCTGCCTTTGTCTTCGCAGGTTGACAAGAAATGGGGTACCGATGACATTATTTCTTTAGTGATAAATGCTAATTGCTGATGCTGTTAAATTGATAATTCTTTACGTTTACTGGTTTTGATAATTGCTGAAATGATCAATGATATCGTATTTTTCTGTGGTGATTGATCTTCTTGAGCAAGCGCTTTTTGTTCAATTGGAAACTTATCGAGTATTTTGTAGGAACCTTTTTGTCGCTTGGGTCGATAGCCTACCAGAAGTTTTATGGTCACCTGCAAACCAAGGAGGTTGATGATGTATTTCTATTTTATTAAACTTAGACACCGGCCCACCGCCGACGAGGAAGGGAAGTGCCTAGCTATCGACTATTTTCTCGCTCAAGAATTGTACAATAAAGAGAGCCGGCACTGTGACTAGTCAGATATCTTTAAGCCACGTGTCAAACCGCGGACAAGGAAGCGATTAGCTATCAACGATTTTTTTGCTCAAGAAACGTAAAAGAGATGTAGGTTTTGAGTCAGGAAATGAGATGCATAATTAATGGCTGATCGCTGACTGTTCACTCTCTTTTCAATCACTTGTCGCAGCGACAAAAGCTATCAAAGAAAGTGAGTACTTTCTTTGATAGCTTTAGATTTAGTTAAGAGACGCTCTTCTGGCGGGCAAAATACTTGCTGAAAGACTCTCGCTTTGTGCATATGCTACCAGCAAGTGACTGGGCACTGGGCAGTCTTTCTACTCATCGCACTCGCGCACTCGCTCATAGCCCAGCGACAAAACTATCTGAACTCGCTGCTCGTTGCTCGCCAAGTCAGTTTCTAGTTGCTAGCTTTAATCTCTTCTCGCTAATCGTCAGTGTTGGGACGAAAATCTCATGTGATCGTTTCCCAGCCACCTATCTCTCTGATGTGTAAGTTATATATAATATAAAACTTAATGCCAAACGGTACGACTATTGTAAATAAAGAATCGATCGAAGACGATCAATTTTATCTTAGCAATTGGATACGACTACCACGATACGAAGGCGAAAAGTTATAGTTAGCATTAAACAGAGTCTTTGCAATCATTTTTGTAAAACCTTTTGGTATCGAATATTTTGAATTAAAATACGTCGGTATACCCAGATTCAAAATTAAAACAGTTTTTTATTCCCATCATCAGCTGACTAGCCTTTTCCCAAACACGTTGGGGTCGGCTTCCAGTCTAACCGGATGCAGCTGAATACCTGTATTTTTCATGAAGCGACTGACATGGACAACACAGTCACTGGGTAACAGGATACCACTGTACCCGGTACCTGTTACATTGGTTATCAGAGTTTCGGGGCTCCTGACTACCCATAAAACTGTCAGAGATCTACAAATGACATCCGAGGGACCAACAGCTTGACGTGCTTTCCGAGGTACGGAAGAATTCTGGTGTGTAATTGATGGTCCACGAACCGACCTCAGCAAGTGTTGCTTGACCTAGAAGATCGACCCGCACGGCTGTTATTATTTAGCCACGAGCCACTCCCACTTTTAAGCTTCCATGATTATTAATTTTAAAACACTTTCACGTCCGCCGTGTTAAAACTCTGTTTGCACGACGATCAATAACGCAGCGACCAACGGACTCCATACAATATTTACTCATGTAAACTTACACCGTAATGTAAACAAAGCCTCGACATCATACTTTAAAATACTCGAATAATTTAATCGTTTGCTTGTCAATTAAAAAGCCTTAAGCATCGATCTTTAAATCGATACACGTAGGAATCGATGTATCGAGTCGAAGGCCCCATGCGTCTTTCTAAAGTGTCATTTGATTTTTATCGCAGAGATAAGGTTGATGACATTATTTTTTTTGTTAACGTTAACAGTGACATTTGACCTGAGATCCGTGAGAGTCTTTGTTTGTTTGGACTGTGTCGTTTTTCTTTTGTTTTTTTTTTAAAGAATATTCTTTTGTTTGAACATGATTTGAGAAGGATGAGGATTTATTTCCATTGTTGTTCATATTTACACGTTGGTCGTTCAATTGTTTAAAGAGAAGTTATTTAGGAATATCATTTATTTGCATTGATAACATCACGCCTGTATTTTTCGAAGGATTAGGCAGAAGCGTACAGTGAAGGGGCCCGTCAGGGCCGAAGCCTGCCGGGTTAGCGGGATTGTCCGAAAGGATTATTACCACTACCCCGAAACATAAAAGGTTAAGGAAGGACCACGGGTGGGTTTTAGTCAGTAAGAGTGATACTCCCTTCCGCTCCACCCAGAGCGGGAGGGGGTCATTTAATTTCCCACAAAAAAAAACGGGTCTCCCCGAAACCTAACTGTGTATAAGTATGCAAGGCAGGACTTGAACCAGTGGGCCGTCTTCCCTGAGGTCAGCTAATAGTTCGGGGCTAGAATATAGCCATTAAACGGTCACAGATAGAGACCATACTCAGCGGGGTAATTGCGTAACACACTAACAGTAGCAACGGCTTTAATTTTGACAGTTCAACAACATTCATTGCGCTATTTACGTTGTTGAGCTGACAAATTTTTCGAACATATGAAGCAATGGATTAAGACTAAGCTCCATATAAAAGAGGCGAGCCTATTGTCATCAACCGGGCATACATTCGGACTCCGGGGTGCAACTGAAAAATTCCAGATGAAAAACCCCAATACCATTTTGCCAGACCCGGGAATCGAACCCAGGACCTCATGCTTAGCAGTAGCGCTTGTAACCACTAGACCAATGAGGCATTCATTACATAAAATACCAGAACTAATAACGGAATTTTTAACGTTTCGGGTACCAAAATCAATCTTTTTAAACTACCTACTACTTCAAAATAATAATATGGTGAAATATGTCATCGCATCGCACAAGAATATTTATTTACCACCTTTTTTAATACCGCATTTAAATAAATACATAATCAAGTTAAGCCTAGTATGCTTTACTAGCTTCTGCCCGCGACTTCGTCCGCGTGAAATTTCTTGTTTCCCCAACCCATCCATCGCATCGCCTGCCCGCGCTGTTACTTCGTTTTCGCTTTGCGTTCTTATGTCTTTTTTAGGGTTCCGTACTCAAAGGCTAAAAACGGGACCCTATTACTAACACTCCATTGTCTGTCTGTCCGTCTGTCACCAGGCTGTATCTCATGAACCGTGTTAGCTAGACATTTGAAATTTTCACAGATGATGTATTTCTGTTAACAACAAAATACTAAAAACAGAATAAAATAAATATTTAAGGGGGCTCCCATACAACAAACCCGTTTTTTTAGGCGTTTTTGCCTTGTAACAGTTCGACTCGCACTTGGCCAGTTTTTCTTTTTGCTCGACTCCTATTATAGCTTTCGGTATGAATCAAATGCAAAAATAAAATACTAAATCCGACTGGTATTCGTAGTCCCAGAAATTAGCGCGTACAAACGAACAAACAAACCCTTCAGCTTTATTATTAATATAGATGGATAGATAACAAATCCCACTGTGAAAATCAGTGGGATTTTTTTGTTTTCCCACTGTGAAAATCAGTGGCATTTTTATTTCACAAAACATTTTCTTTCCATTATTTTAAATCATATTAACAGTATGTTGTGATGATACATCACATATAAATTGTTTCATGTTTTATTAAAACTAATCGAGTTTGTCATTGTGTGACGTTGATATTTCCCGGACGCGAGAGTTGCGTAATTGTTACAATCTGTATAAATTAAAGTGATGAAAAATTGTGTGCTAAACTTTTATAATTATGACATAATTTTTTTGCTGACATATAAATTGTGTGGCAGTATACAGGGTTATCATAATGATATTGTAAATATGAAAGTTTTTATGTTTGGATGTTTTTTACTCAATCATGCAAAAACGGCTAAACGGATTTGGTTGAAATTCGTCACTTAGATGGCTTATAACCTGGATTAATACATATGATACTTTTTATTCCGGTAGCATGTTCCGGTATGACAATTTCCGACCTCCATGCGAGTGAATCCGCAATAGCTAGTATTTTAATGAAACAAGTTTATAACTTCATCGAAAGACTAAATCTTCACCAAGAAAACTTAGAGCGTGTAACACTGAACTGGCGTTGTCTTTTGCACTGTTGCGACCAGTGCCCGATTAGCCCGTAAGCAAATTAAGCAATTGCTTAGGGCATCACGTGTCGGGGGGCAACATAAGGCAGAAACAGCACCGTAACAGTATTTGCTAGCACATGAATCGCAAGGCTGTATATCAGCAAGATATAACAAGACCGAAAAGTCACTCTAGAGATGTGCGCCAATCTTTACAAATCGCTCGTCGATGTTTTGGAAAAATACGAGGTGACTAGTGGATAGGAGGGCCTACACGCGTGGATTGCTTATGGCATCAAGTAGTCTTAATCCGACACTGGTTGCGACATGAAAATATTTGTGTTATTGTAGCTTGCTTGATGAAAAAAACACACTGTATCTAACTGCAAGAAAATCACGCCGTACGAGTATATCAGAAAACCTAATAATAACGAAGCAAATAAACAGTCAAGATTATTACAATAATCTTATTAAATCGTACAATTCATAACGTGTAAAAAAATCTAACATTTATACAACATTTTATTCAATTTCCCTAAAACTTGCTACAAATGGACATTTAAATATATAAAATATGGCCGATTATGTAGAGAAGGTGCTTTTCAACAATGTAGCGAGCGAATAGAGTCATCTCTACATTTATTTCGGTTACGGTTTTGAATAAATTAAGGTGTTTTTTTTATAAATATTTTCCCACAAAGTGTCGAGGAATGTGAGTAAGTAATGTGTATTGTTCTGAATCTAGAGTTACGTTTGGTAGAGTCTGGTAGAGCAGTTTCTCAAGATGACTTGTGTGAGTAAATTATAGAGAAAGTTCGATATCCGGGATATTAAATGTTAAAATATTTCTATTTGTTGTTAAGTAAGCTTTGTAGAGACATTCATAGTTGACTAAACTTTAAATTGTGATTTCACAAGCTTATTGTACCTACATACCTTGTTAGTTCTATGTAGTTCTTTGACTACACTAGATATTGTATTGAATTTTCTTATATAGCGTTATATAAATAACACTTTATAAAAAAAACAGAGAAAATTCAATACACGGGTAGAGAATTGATGGGTACTAATACCACTACGAATGTCTTGACTTTGGCATTGTATTTAAATGATGACGACCTAGTACATTAGCAACATCTTGCTACAACGATGATCATTATACTTTACTACTACTACTCGTAGAATAATCTGACGAAAGTACTAGTGTTTTATTTTTTTTGTCCATACAAAAGATTTTTTGTAAATAGATAATTGCAATAAATTACCAGCGTTGTGTCATCGCGCTTTTCTTGTTTTCTACGCAGTCCGACAGTGACCGCGCTTTAGGTCATGTTCCCCTTAATTTTTTACTTAATTTTAATTTTTAGTATTTGTTGTTATAGTGGACATAGAAATACACACTATGTGAACATTAAAAC
This sequence comes from Oligia fasciuncula, assembly GCA_963082905.1. NCBI lineage: Eukaryota > Metazoa > Arthropoda > Insecta > Lepidoptera > Noctuidae > Oligia > Oligia fasciuncula. Next base: position 10,593,628 of record OY720403.1, read on the forward strand.
TGTCTACCTATTACGGTTCATGAGATACAGCCCGGTGACAGACAGACGGACAGACAGCGGAGGCTTAGAAATAAGACCCATAAAAAGCAAGAACAAACATAGACAGTCACCTAAACCTTGATAGACGAACAATTAAAACAAAAGTTGATCGAGGTCACAACAAAATGGGAGGTTGTGCATTATCAACAAGTCCAAATAATAAGCAGGTGATGAAACCCTTTACACTTTTAGCTTCATTAACCAGCTTCAGAGTTGAGCCACACAAAGAACATAAATAGTATAATTTTAACTACTAAAATCACCGTTTTGATTTACGGTCAATTTTACACAGGCACTTATAACTCTGTTATTAAAATTTAACAAGGGAAACTAGAATCCCATACAGTTACAATACAAGCCAACACCAAACCAGTGTAAGATGAGCGGCATTATAAAGAATCTGAAAGGACTGTGTAGGTCAAAAGTGCGTGGTCATAATTCTCAAGCTTCCAGCATAAACTGATCTCTAACAACGATATCATTGTATGTTAAGCAGAGGTCTCAGTTAAATTGTAGGGGTACCGCAAGGAGTAATGTTATGCGGTAATGTTAAATCTAAGTTTATAACTGAATCTTCATTTACAGTGAGCGCCGGATGGTATAAAACTACTCCACTCTATGGAGACGGTATTATTTTATGATCCTTAATTAATTTAATTATGGTCAATTATCGTTTTGTTGTTAATAAGATAATTTAATTGAGGCTTATAATTAGCGCACATTTCTATAAATTTTATGGTATGGATTTTCGCATTCATTGATTGAATTAATGATAATGGGTGAAAATTACTTGATTAACCAATTTACGAAGGCTGGTTGATAAAAATTATAATTTTTATATCATAATAATGATGCAGCAAATGAACACATTGGTATAATAAATTAGGAAGAAGCAAATCTAATTGAAAATTCAGAAATCTATGACGATATTATTAGTCCTTAAACAAATGTGACCTAAGCTCTGCCATCCATGGAAGTAATCGTAAGAAAATGTATAACAATACAGTACCACAAAACATCTGTTATACCTTCACGACAATTCCAGAATTGAAGTTCATCCTAATGAAGCCCACACGCCACATCCATCATAATCAAATCAAGTTATCAACCACCAACTAGAGAAACAATTTGTGCACAGCAAATGTTCCAAATTGGCTTGTTGGCTAGTTGAGAAACAGGTGGCTGCCGTGGTCCATTACCATTGTAAATGTTACTGCAATTTTCTTCCTTCCTTGTCCATCAGAAAACTTATTACGTCTGTGATTCTGTGCTTTGAGTATGTTAGAAAAGTTACTGTAGTTTCTTGGGTTGGAATTCTGTGCTTTCTTGGAAAGTAGTTCCCGATTAATTTAGTTGATAATTTCATATGGGTTGCTATCGTTAGGAGATCGTTTGATATTGTCAACTAGACGTTTACCAAACTCTATTATTATGATTTTGATAGTGTTTTTGTTGGAAAGGCCAGACTAATCAAGTTATCAAATTATTTTTTCTCAAGCTTTCTTAAATTTTACTCCCTCCTTTTGATTTTCTAAATGGGATTTATGTGCTTTATCAGATTCATCACCCAATGCTTTAGGTACCTATAGTTCTTCACCTAAATCTATAGGTACTATCTGTGATAATACAATATGTTATCTTTTTTCCTTTTGAAACTGTATATATATCTGGTTCTATTGCAAAGTACCGCTTCGCTTTCAATCAAACCCCTGCCTTACAGTCAACTTGGTTCGGATCGTAATCAATATTTCTATTACCTGTATCCGCTTGTTAGGATCCTCTTCATTTAGCTTACATCCGCTGTGTACTTTATACCTCTACTATTGTATCCCATAACGTTTGTTTGTAATGAGCCCTAATACAACTATTCGTTAGGGGAACATCTTTTCGAGTTTTTATGCTCTTGCTGTACATATTATATGTAGACACGTAGTTTTGGTTTTGAAGTGTGGACTGTATGCGCATACAGCATTCAGCAACCTGTTTTAAATCTTATTTAGTATGCCTTAACTAACTGTTTTCACCTTAGTGGTTGTCCAGTGACCAATGGATGCCTAGTCTGTTATTATCATTTGTTTTGTAATAGTGTTAAGTAGACGTAGAGAAATCGCTATAACTATACATTTTTCCAATGTATCAGGTCGCCTACTCTCTTTAGATCAGAAAGGTTGTATCGAGAACAGAATCTCAAGTAATGAGACACACACGTGGGGGAACCTACATTAAACTATTTTAACATAAGCGATTTTCAATATTTTGCGTATTTAATTTCATCACAACGGTGAAGGAAAACATCGTGAGGAAACCGGCATATCCTAGAACCAAAAATTCGAAGAGAGGAGGCCTGTGTCTCAGCAATGGGATCATTATAGGCTGATTATGCATATTAACCGTTACTGTCCAGTTACATTTCATTCAAAAAGAGAACAAACAAAACGTAAAAAAGAAAACCAAAGCCCACAAATTGACATGTCACACTATGACGTCACAAAACCCGAACAAAATATCAAAAAGTATTATTACACTGTCACTTGCTAAGTGGCGTAAAAAAACGAATGAAATCTTTAACAAACGACTGTCAAACTGGATGCGTAGGAGTTTAAGAGACACCGCGCGGGGCTTTTTAACTTATTTGTCAATGTTGTCGATCCGACAGATGCGGTGTTGTGAAAGGGCCCTAGATTACTTTTATTTGGTGGGAATGTGACTCTGTTAGTAGCTGTTTTTCCTTGTTTGTTGCTAATGGTTAACTGATGTATAGTCAAAGTATAGGTAGGTATATAAAGTGTAAAGTGTTAGGTTAGAACGAATATAAATAGATGATATTTGATTTTATGTTTGCAGCAGAAATCTCCGATTTGCTGATCGCAACTTACTGTCTAGAGCAGGTTTTAGCAGCAGATTATAATATCAACCCCACATAATATACAGGGTGACTTGTAATTTGACATATTCCTTCCAGGACGTGATAGTGGGACCCATTTGCAACAATTAAGCACCCCATAAAACCTAAGCAGGAATGGAATAACTATGAAGGCCATTCAATTTGAGAGTTTAAAGGAAAGTGATATTTAGTAACGAATTCTGGGAATTTTAAAAAAATACCTAAATGAAAATGTTTATTATTGTATTTGGCTATACAAACTAAAAATAACAAAATTAAATTCTAACTTAACTAAAACTATACAGAAACTAAAAAATAGCGTCGAAAAATTCATCCGCATCGCTGTCGACTGGTAATGTACCCAAGAGACTGGCGGCATTACCACGTTGTATGGCGATGCTTAGCCGCTGGCCAAGATAAATGAAAATTGGGTTTTCTCGAATTTCATGAATTTTTGTCTAGGCTTTCCTTAAAAGCCCTGTATATGTCAAATTACAAGTCACCCTGCATATCTACCCATAAATCTACCTACATGAAGACTTTTTTTTTTCCGGATGGGAAATCATCAAATGACCCCTCTCGCTCTGGGTGGAGCGGAAGGGAGTGTCAGACTCTTACTGACTAAAACCCACCCGTGTTCCTTCCTTAGCCCTTTATGTTCCGGGCCAGCGGTAACCCTTTCGGACAATCCCGCTGACCTACATGAAGACTTATGGGTAGATACGCCCTAGAAACTACCGAATCTTTCGTGATACGAACCTTGCATTGTATTTTACGTCACAATTGTCTAATACTTATAATACTAGGTAGTAAACCATCCTTACAATCTCATAGGCTATCAAACGGTTCATTAGGTCAGGCATATGCAAATGATGGCCCGACTTATTTCCTATAAGGAAAGTATTTTACATTGAATGTGTTTAATAGTGAAAATTTGCTTGTAACAAAACTCCACATAAGCAGGTCGGTTGTATCTCAAAAACAGTTAATTCTCTTTTACTTTCATAGTTAATATTATTATATTTCGATTATTTGTGGATGATGATTGGTTAAAACTGTGTTAAGAATTTAAATGTTAATTTAATGACTAACTGACAACGACCACTTTATGTTTCTAATGTGGTATTAGTTTCGAGATATGAGAATTGTGGAAAACGTTTTAAGATTATATTAATGGTCGTGGGAAATTACTATATCATGACGTCAGACGGTAATAGTTACGTTTCTTTATATCTATGTATGTACTTTTAGTTAAAAAAATCGCATCATACACGTGATCAGTAAAGTTTCATAAAATAAAGAGATTTAATGTGACTTCTCTCTTATGTAAGTTTAGCTTCAAACATCTTTTAGTGTTTATAGGAGCACATTTCATGGTAATTTTGTTGGATCAGTTAGAATAGCGTCCTGCAAAAAAATTAACGTGTGTCGAATCATGAAGTAAAACTTTGGTGGCACGCAAAACCATGGTCCGCCGTAAGGCGTAAAATCAATCGGTTGAAATCAATGTAAGCCATTAGTAATATTTAAGCTTCCCCGGATCTCGTTCGCAGAGAACTAAAGGCAAGACAACACGCACAATGGTCTACTTGAAGGATCTTTATCTTTTTTTTTTAAATTTTTTTTATATGCAATGTGCGTTTTGTTTGTGCAGAATAAACAGTTTTTCTTTCTTTCTTTTCTTTCTAAAAGTGCTGATTTCTCAGCCTAGTTTGAATAAATGACTTTTGATTTTAATCTCTGGCTTTACATCTGAAAAATCTTTTAAAATTGAATGTTCAGCTTTTTAGGTGCATTGCTTTAAATAGCATTTGTCATTCGCAGACAAAATATTACTTTATTCATTTACATTTTGAACGACCAACCGTAGTTCGACCAATAAATTTATTGTGCATCTTCCCATACACAAGATGACAAACTGCCGTCTTTTGACATGATTATTCTATACCCAAAATCAACATCGATATTAACAAAATATTTATTTACTAGTAAAGTTCAAGAGGGGCAGAATCTATTAAATTTTTGTCATTTATAAGCCACACATCATTCAAAATAAACTGTAATAACTAATAAAATGTGGATTTATATTTTCTAACTCAATGGCGCTATATTAAACAATTTATGCACATATATAATAGGAGATACTTTACGCAATGCCACAAAAAGGATTCTTAGTCGCATTTCTGGATTTTCTAAACGTATCCAGGGATTGAATTGTTTGTTTTATCGAACATGTTATCTATACAAGGTGTACAAACACTGGAAACCATCGGCGTTTCTAATGATGCACACTGTTTTTTAAATAATTGAGCCACTTTGAAGTTTCTCGCCTTTCCTCACAGTTGATCGCAGTAACTAAGCAAGGGCACCCCAACCAAATGGGTTAGGTAAGGTTAGAACTGTGACCAACCGCGCGCGACCCGAGCGACCGCCACATCTATGTTGACCCCAAAATAGAGTTAATTTGAGGTTCACAAAAAGAGTTCAATAATATTTTTAGGAGCGCAAAATGCGAATTATTCGAGATTACATGCATATAAAAACTACTTCAGGTGCAGTTATCATAATGACTTAAGTTATATCTTTAAAGTCATCTTAAGAATTTCCAATTTCTCTCTGAGCCAAATCAAAAAATTGAGCGATTTATTACCATGTCAATGTCTACTGTTTGCGATTACATAGAACTAACGTTTTAAGTATCAGAGTACGGGTTCCCGACTTTTACGACTCGCCAGTAGATAAACAACTAATAATTTTAACTTTTTTATTCCCAATTCGGTATGTAAATTTAGAAACTTTATAGCCTTTAAGGGAATAAAAGTAAATAGGTATCACATGGATTTTTAACGAGTAAAAAATAAAAGTAAGTAATTCAGTTCGCGATTTTAAAAGTGACATGGACGAATCAAGCTATTAAGAAGAATTAAGATTTTTTGGGATTTAAATTAAACCAATACCTACTAATATTATTAGGTGAAATAACTCTGACTGGTAGTCACAGGCACTGATTTCGATGAAATTAAAGTGTTGTATCTATAAGTAGCTTGAACGCTTGATTATAAATATAAACATCAAAAAACAACCCCATATGGGGTGGAACGGGGCGTTCAAGTTAGTTTGGATAAAATCAACACGGACGAAGTCATAGCCAAAAGCTAGTATTTGTAAAAACAAATACCTACCTACTTAGGTAGAGCACTTGACTTACAATAAAAACGAAGCAAAGATTTTCACCCACGCTGTTTATAATCTGATTTGTTTTCAAGAACAATAGTTTTAAGTGCAGTTACGACACCTGACATGTGTCCCAAGTAAGACATTCGGCCTACACAGTATTTTTGTGTTTGTATACAAGTTTGTTACGACGTGATTGTCCGGTTATTTGCATGTTTACTGAATCGATAATGAGGATGGACATGCAGTTTACGTTGGGTTTAAGTATTTAGTTCGAAATATAATTCATGTTAGCAGAGTTAGAGTAATGAAGATGAAGAGTTTGTTAAGACGCGCTAATCTCTGGAACACCCAGTCGGATTTGTTTTTTTTTTTTTTAATTTGATAGCCTAATTCTTGAGGAAGGCTATTATCATTACGCTAGGACTATAGGGTACAAGCGTGATGTTCCGAGCAAAATGAAAAAAGTCAGAAAGAACGCTAAGTGTTGTATGTTTTGTATTAATAATCGTATTTTTTGTTAAGTATTTTCTGGTGGACAATAAAGTATACCTATATAAATAAAAAAATAAAAAAGTGAAAAAGAAGTAGGTACTAGCGCGGGTAGGCGATGCGATGCGACGGGGTGGGTTAGGGACCAAAAAAATCCATGCAGACGAAATTGTGGGCAAAAGCTAGTTGATGAAATAAAATGCAAGCTAAAGAGAGAATTTGTTATTTAACTTCAATTATGCACACTACCCGTACAAAAATTAATATTATAAATTCGAAAGTAACTCTGTCTCTCTGTCTGTATGTTACCTTTTCACGCCTAAACCACTGAACGGATTTCGATAAAATTTGGCAGAAAGATAGACTGCATCCCGGGGAAGGACATAGGACAGTTTCTATCCCGACATTTCCTCGGGATCGACACTTATGCTGGTGAAACCGCGGGGCGCTGCTAGTATTTATACATTTTGTAGGGTTCGACTTCCATCCTGACTAGTTGTTGCAGGAAAACAAATTAAAAGAAAATCTTTCAGTTTTCTTCGCTTATGTAGAATGTAGAATGAATAAATATTTTCTCTGAATAAAACTATGTGTGAACTGTGTAGATAATTGCTTGGCAAAAAAAATGTAGGTAATAATAATTTAAATATTTTTTACGCTACTACACGCAAGGTATGTAGATAAGTATGTTCGATTATTGGTACCTGCGCAAACTAAAAAACAAAAACTAGTTAAAAAAATGTAAGTTTTCTTCAACATAGGTTTTACGAGTCACTAACTGCATATTAAGCAGGTTTTTTTGCTAATAATTATTTTAAGCACCATATTTTTATGGTTTTTATTACCCCTATATCTAAATTAAAAATATGGCCAAGTGCGACTCGGACTCGCACACGAAGGGTTCTGTACCACAGCACCTACAATATTCATCAACATTTATATTTAGAAAAAAAAAACTCGTTTCTTGTATTCCACCTCTATTTTATTCTTATTATTGTAGCTATAGTAGTTACACACACTGTGAATTTTCAAATGTTTACTTATTACGGTCCAAAAGATACAGCCCTGTGACAGACGGACAAAAAGCGGAGCCTTAGTAATAAGGTCCCGTTGGCACCTTTTGTGTACGGAACCCTAAAAATATGTTACAAAATTGCTACTTTTATGTACCTATAGAGAAATACCTATTAAAATAAAGATAATGATTTTGACAGGTAGGTACCTACCTAGTCTTTGTAATGACAGCCACCTTTTAAATTAAAACTACCTATCATAAAACTTACCTTTAAAGAAAGGTCACATTGCTATTTTAATAATCAACTACTTTAATTAAACATCCTTTGGTTAATTGAGAACCAAACCAACCCAGTAACCCTTTGCCCGACCTGGAAATTGAACTCAGGCCCCACACTCAGCAGTAACGCTTGCAACCACGAGACCAACGGGGCAGTTACCTATTAATTTAATTAGACCCTTTATCACTAAGATGTTAAAAAATGAAAAATCGAAAACAGACTCATTTAATCTGCATTCGCAATTAATTTGCCAAAAATGTAAACAAATATGAGTTTATGGAAAAATAACTTTAAATCCTACATCATAAAGTTCAGTTTACGCTACAACTTCAAACATTTTTATAACTTTTTCAATAGTGCTAGTCACTCTGAAATCCACTTAATTACTTACCACTAAAATAAAGCTGATATTTGTTTAACATGAAATAACATTAATTTGTAACATAAGTTTGAATTCTCTATGCAACTCCAATATTTGTTCTATAATATTACGTTTATTGCTTACTGTTACTCCCCCATTTAAGTATCGTCGAAGCAATAAGTACCTACTTGAGAGCAGTATTGTTATCTTCCCACGTATTGCCTTAAAGTTGTAAATGGTCAACACTAATTTATCTGAATCTTAAAGTGCCACTAGTCGATATTTTTTCCATGCAAAATTCGGGAGAGTATTACTCCACTGTTTGACATTTTGTGGGCAAAGTTATACATGATATCATTTTGACTTATTATTAATTTTGTCTGTACGGAAACAGAATAGTAAAATGAAAAGCCATTAAAAAGCTATGAGCCAACAAAGATTCGATTTTTTTGCTATTTTTAACGTAACTTTGGGTTTAAATAAGTAATAAAAGAACTTTAAAATCTTGAAAACCAAGTCCGTACCGATAAAGCGCAGTTATCGAACAGTTCAATAAACTTTATTTGTAATTGATTTATGCAGTGGTTTTTTAATAAAACTTGATTTTCTAAAGCACTTTTCGATTTTTTTTACGGGCCTATCAGTTCGGAACGGTGTTTCTGTGCGTGAGAACTAGACGTTGTGCGTGTAGACTAGCGTCTAACTGCTCATCACTGATACTAGCTCTGTCGGACACGAAGCCAGATGAGACTGCGTGCTTTTTAGCCATGACCGCCAGTGAATTCGAGCTCGCGACTAGTTTACTCTTAAGTAGGTATCTTTACTTTCTTGCCTGTTCTTCTTCTTCTGGTAATTTTTCATACATCCACATAGTTTGCGGTCTGCACACAAGTATGACAAAACTGCGTCAGCTATGCGAGCTAAGCTAACTAAAATTAGCTTACCTCTTGGTCTGCAACCAGCAATAGTATGACCATTATCTGTAAAGCGGTAAAAACAAACTAAATCTTCTGAATAAGACGCGTTTCGATAATAATAATGGAATTGCTAAAATACTTAGAAACAAAAAATCTTCAAAAAGTTAAACTGTGGAAAAAATGGCACACGGTCACATACACACATAAATACCTACAACAACGTACACATAGGTTCAAACAAAAACACAGACACATCTCGTTAAGATAATTTTTGAATCAGAATCAGCTAAGTCCAATCCTCCTGTCAAGTCTTCACTTTCAGACTAATTGATCACAAGGTAATTAATTCTAAAAACATAGAACCCTTTGTTCAAATCGAACCGTATATCATATATCATAATGTTGATTTTTAAATAACATATACAACCCAATTAATCATACAATTAAAAAGATTTGACATGTAATTCGTCACTCATATGCGCGTACCGAAATTTCTCTAATAAAAAGCTATAAAGCTTTTGTAAAGCACAGACGGGCAACAGTTTGACCACTAATACCTAATTAACTTTTTTCCATACCGGACTGATACAACGCGCAAGAGACCCGAGCGCCCCTCCCGACCCCCGCACTGTTACCGCTCTCGCCATCAAAGCGTAAGTACCACGCGCTTACGTCATCAGAGCGAAATCTCAAGTTTACTCTTGCAGGTTGTAATTGTTAAAATTAATAAGAAGATAAGTATTTTATTGATCTTCTTGAATTTTATTATTGTTGTTTTTAGATAAATGTTCAACCATAAACGTAAGTAATTAAAATAACGCTAATATTTGAGACTGAACACAACAATTTATTACATCTAACGAGCTAACTTGATACATCTATAAAATCTGTAAATGAAACACAGTAATCGCATAGATTATGCAAATTATATCAAAACATGTATCTGAGCATCTAAAGACAGCAACATTGTAGCAACATGAATGCAACCTGACTTAAGGGGCTTACAGGACCAAAACACAAAAAATGCAAGTTTTAGAAACAATTATAATAAATGATCGACTACAGTAAATAAAATCTGAAAAATATATGATATTCTTCAGGATATATGATAAGTAGATAGTTTATCGAAAACATAATACAACTAATTTGATACAATAGAAAAAATCATGAAGATACCTCTAAAAACGTTCTTTTGGTTTTTATTGTAAAATAAAAACCATACTAATATACATACAATCATTCTGAGATTTTGTCAGATTATTCTACAAGCAACATACTAAAATACTAGTGTTTTTATTTTTTTGTCCAAACAATAGAATTTTTTGCAATAAATTACCAGCGTTTTGTCATCGCACTTCTTTTTCTTTTCTATGCAGTCTGACAGTGACCACAGTTTAGGTCATTTAAGCCCCTTAAGTCAGAATGTTCGCTCAGTCGTTTAGGACTTGTTTTACAGAATACAGGCAACTGTTTAGTAGCCACACTGTTGCCATAAAGTAACCCGTCTGCTTCCCCAGTAAGCTTGATTATGCACTAACAATAAAATAAGTCGGTCAGTTCCATTCCACCCACGGTTTCTCTTATTGGATAAGACATTGTATCAATGTTTCTGCTTAAAATGCGTAAATCAATATCTATATATATATATATACTAATAATAAAGCTGAAGAGTTTGTTTGTTTTTTGTTTGTTTGTTTGAACGCGCTAATCTCGGGAACTACCATTCGGATTTCAAAAATTCCTTCTGCATTTGATAGCCCGATTCTTGAGGAACGCTTTAGGCTATTTAACATCACGCTACGACTTTTAGGAGCCGAGCAAAAAGAAAGAAAGAACGATCAGCGAAATCGAAGTAATAGCGCGGGCAGGAGATGCGAAGCGACGAGTGGATGGGGGAACAAAAAATGAATGAACACGAATGAAGTCGCGGGCAGAAGCTAGTAATGTTATAAAATATATAAACTAATGTGTCTCTAATACCTGTGTGTTTTTCTTTTACCTGTGGATCGCACGCTTTTGAGAATAGGCGCAGTTTTTAGTGGCAATAAGGGTCAGTTCACACCGAGACGCGACGCGACGCGCAGTTTTCAAGATAGAAATACAATTACAGACCTTATCTACTACACAAAAAGGTACACGATTGAGTGAGCTACGCCGCGCTGCGCCGCGCGGCGTAACTCGACGTAGTAGTCGCTAAATAGTGTACCTTTTAGTGTAGTAGATAAGGTCTGTAATTGTATTTCTATCTTGAAAACTGCGCGTCGCGTCGCGTCTCGGTGTGAACTGACCCTAAGCGTGTGACATTTTATGTTTATACGTTGTTTCGTTTTGTCACATTTTAGATTAGGTTTGTAAGTAAGTTTATGTTGAAGATTTTTTACTTTAAACTTTCCTCAATGATATACATAAAATTATTGCCGTATAATGTTCCTCTTTTTGTTAATACTGGTATTCAGCTGACCGGATGGTCAGACTGGTAGCCGACCCGAACATAGTTGTGAAAAGGCTAGGCAGATGATGGAATGTTACTCTTTCTGAGTTTATCTGGACATTACAGACTTTGGTCAAGGAAATCATCATGAGGAAACCTGGACTTATCTAAACTAATATTATAAAAGAGAAAATATTTGATTTTTTGTATGTGTGTTTGTTACGCTTTTACGCTAAAACGGCTGAACGGATTTGGATGAAATTTAACACATATTTTGACCATAACCTGGACTAGGACATTTTACTTTTTATTTCGATATTTCCACGGGATCGAGACTTATGCGGGTGTAACCACGGGGCGTAGCTACTAAAGTTAATACGAGTCTGGAATCGCCAACCGACTTGAGCAAGCATGGTGCTCAATGCTCGTGCCTTCTCTGTTTGAGAAGATGTCTTTGGCCTGCAGTGGGACAATAATAGGCTGGTATTATTATAATGTTATTTGTTGACAATACCTGTCACAAAAGTCTGTCATATTTCTATTAAAATGTGATACCAATTAACAATTCAATTTCCAGTGTCAGTGTTAATATTTTAATCAAGAACCAAACCTGACGCTGTAAATAAACTTATTAGTTTATGTGTTGTAATTGAGGTTATGATATCAATATGGATTATCCGTTTCTGACCATAAGTTGCGTCTCCCACGATATCGTTAGTCATTGTCACAATCACCACGGTAGGTGCCCATTGGCTATTATAATAGCTAGTAAACTGATCGGCAAATGTTTTGACGCTCGAGGATAAGTTTAGAAACTGGAACAACTCGTTTGAAACAAAATGGATGTATTTGTTTTCGTCGGTTTATTTAATACATCATGGGTGCTACACATTTTTGTTCGGGACGGCACATTCGATTTGGACGTACACTTTGTTGAAAAACAAAGCTGACCCGAAGCAATTACTACACATATTCTGCTTTCATGCGGCTCGTGCTGATCGTCAATCGCCGTTCGGCGGCATCTACAATATTTTAATCATGTTCGGGTCGGCTGCCCACATTTCGACCTAATCTGATGTAGGTATTCAATTTTGCAGCCCAACTGTGCCGAATCATGCCGACCCGAAAAAATGTGCAGCATGCCTAATATTTTTATAGTCCTTTCCTTATTATTTTTTGTATTAATTAATTAGTTAATTTAGTTAACAACATATGACGTATTGTTTCTCACAGTGGTGCAATACTTCTATAACCATAGTGTTACGTCATCACAGAACAGGTGGACCACTCTTCTAAAACTATAACCTGTTATGGAAAGTTGCTCAGATTTACGAGCATATTTATTTATCTGAAGTTTTTAGATCTAACCTTTTAGATACTATCTTTATTGCATACTCATTTGACTTCTTGTTTATTTCGAACATAACCTATCATCACGCCTGTAACCGCCGAAGAGTTAGGTAGAGGAGTACAATACGACAGACGTAATTTGACGGGCCTGAACATAGGCACTAAGAACTTTCGCGCATGTTCTCTCACTCGCACTCGCCTCATGTCACCATTTGGTTCCTGAAAAATCTTACTGCGCAGCCTTCTGCGCAAAGTTCAGGCCCGCCAAGTAACGTCGGTCGTATTGTACCTATAGTACATACACATTTCGTCAGTTATGTTTAAGTCCTATGTAATAGTGGGCGAACCTATTGCCATCAACCGGGCGCAGATCCAGACACCGGGCTGTTACTTAGAAATTCCTGATGGAAAACCTAAGAACAATTTGTCTGACCTGTGAATTGAACCTAAGACCTCAAGAGCGTGACCATGACCTCATCATAAGACCTCCACCCAGAGTGGGAGGGGTCATTTGATGATTTCCAATCCGCAAAAAAAAAAAAAGGCCTCATGTTCAGCGGACGGCGAGTAATAGGTAGCTCGCCGTCCGGTAAGGACGACGTCCGCGTTGACGGCGCGTAGTGTTCCACGCGCGCCTCAAGGAGATGTCAGCACTGATTGAAGGGGTCCGCTGGGGCCGATGACTGCCAGGGTCGCGGGTTATTCGAAAGAGTTACCGTGGCCCTGGCACAGGCAACTGAAGGAACACGGGTGGGTTTTAGTCAGTAAAAGCCTGATATGCCCGCTCTGCCCAGAGCGGGTGAAGTTATCACACTAATATTATAAAGGCGAAAGTTTGTGAGTGTGGGGGTGTGTGTGTGTGTTTAAATATGTTTGTTACTTCTTCACGCTCAAACGGCTGGACTAATTTTGATGAAATTTTATATAGAGGTAGCTGACACTCTGGATTAACATATAGGTTACTTTTTATCCCGATATTCCCACGGGATCGAAACTTATGCGGGTGAAACCGCGGGGCGCAGCTAGTTTGATAATATTTCCCACCCAAAAATAAGCCTCATGCTCAGCAGTAGCGCTTGTGACCTCTAGCCCAACGAGGAATTCTTTCTAAACATAGGTACTTGGTTATTGCCTAATTTTATTGTTATTTTATTTTCTTCTATCGTTAATACTTACATACTTAGATTGCTTAGGTAATTGTAGGTGATTCAGAGAACCGCTTGCTTTTAAAGTCAATAAACTTTAAATCATTTAATTTCGATCCCATCATTATATTCTCCCACTTGATTATGGCTCATCCCTACATTTTTATCAAGTTATTTACGAAAAGTTATTTGTTTTTATCACTATTTTCAAAAGAAGTTTGAAAATCGGCCATCATTGAACAAAGCTTTTAATAAACAAAACAATGAAACCACTTTTAATCTATCACGTCTAATAATGTGATGAGCTTTGTCTCAACGTGCCTCAGATGATAGTAAGTGTCGAGACGCCTCGCCGTAACCACTGAAATTATGACGGACAGATGGGCAGGGGGCACTACTATGGAAACTCGATTGTTATTCACTTATTGATAATTTAAAAACAAGCGTATTAGCCCGTGGAAAAGTGATTTTACTTGCTTCAAAGTACCTAATAGTAATTTGAACTAAGTGCATCATGTAGGAGCAGTGGTGGTCTAGTGGTAGCGGCCCGGACGGCCGTGGGTTCGAACCCAGACAGGTGCTTTACTTTGTGTAAATTATTTCACCACCACTGCTCTCAAAACGGTGGAGGAAAACGTGAGGAAGCCAGCATGTCCTAGAACCAAAAATTCGAAGACATGTGACATCTACCAACCCGCTCTGGACCCGAATGTTAGATTCTAGCCCACTCTTTAAGAGAGGAGGCCTATGTCCAAGCAATGGGAATATTATAGGCTGATTATGCTATGATAGGTATACCATGAGTCGGGGGCCCGGGAGATACTTGTACCTACAATCGCCGCACCCCCGACGGGTATAAGCCGCTGCATGCTTACCGGGCCCCATCACCAAGTGCGGCCGCTCCCACGACCGCACTTCCTTCCATTCCAAACTGCGTGCCACCTTGAGGCAGAAACCAAGAAGGGTTAAGACATGTTTCAAATGTAGTATGAGTAACATCTGCATAATTAAAAAAAAATCAAGAATGAAGAAGATTTTCCATGAAGTTATCGCCCAGATACCTAAGTTAATTGGAACTTATTCAAAGGTAGTGAAAGAAATCACAGAAAGTCGTTAATTATGGCTATGTTTTAACATAATATTGTTTATGTTAATATTCTGATTTCGTTTATCGGCCGATCCGACATTTATAAATTAATTTATTTAGAGCCGTGCGGATTGTTTCTTAATCTAACAATCTATGAGAACTAAATAGCAACATTAATAAACATAAAAAGTGTTTAGCTAAAACTTTCACATTTTGAATTTAATCCCCGATTCGAAAGTAACTTTTATAAGTAAATTTTAATTTCACCGAACACTCTTAATAATTTAAACTGTATAATTTATTTAGTTTATTATACTAATTATTGGTAAATGATTTAGTTTTTTTTACTTTTACTGACATATTTTTGGGTAATATACTAATTATTGGTAAATGATTTAGTTTTTTTTACTTTTACTGACATATTTTTGGGTAATAACTACCGGGTGTAAGCATTATAATAGTTTTTGAATAGGCAATTTGTCTATGTTCTGCTTAATATGGCCTAAATTATGTTAATATTTCAAATTATTTTTCGGAATTTGATTTTAATTTTGGATTCTCTGTAATATTATCTGCAATTTGAGTACCTAAGGGTATTTTATAATAACATTATTCTTTAGAACACAAAAATTACAGTAGATTTCATAAACATTTACCTTACATCCACAAACTTTTTTGTAACTTCTCACATTTTTTTTACCTTAGCTCGGTTTTGAGAAACTGAGGTCATAGACATTTGAAAAAAAGCTTAGTTTTGCTTTAGATTTGAGGAAGGGTCGTCTCAGTAAAAACATTTTATTTTAGTCAAAATAAAAAATTTGGTACGAATTTAATAGAGACATTGATTCCAAATTCATCTTATAAAACTCACTCCCAAACCTAACCCTTTGTCTACAACACTTAGTAGCCCCCATTATCACGACAAGCTCAACTTGGACCGACAGGTGCACGCGCATAACTATGATTGAGCTATTGTTTCCCACGACTATGATTACTGCCCGAATGCCCGGGCAATCCGGGGCATCGCGGAGCAACGCGGGCAATGCTGGGCAAAAAATGCTCGTGGCGGTTATTTTGAATTAGACTTAAACGAAGTGAGCACTTTAGTAATGATAGTTTGTTTGAGCTGTTGTTGATGAGTTATGGGTAATTGTTTTATTGTTAATTGTTTTTTGTTCATTTATCAGGAAGAAACCGCTCATTATAAACTGTAGTTTTGTGAAATGCGTTTTAAGTAAGTTTGTTTCGGCCTTTCTTCTTTTTATTAGAGGTCAGACTGGAAACGCCGACCTCATCTAGTTTTTAAAATATGATTCACGTTTAAAAGTGTATATACAAGTGTTAGTACCAACTTTGGGTTGATTTTTCCAACGCCAGACAATTATAACAGAGGAATAATTTTGAATTTATGACAGTTCTTCCATACAAATTCTGTCAGACGTCAATTTTATTCCACGAATAAAAATTATCGGTCGATTTTAAAATCAGCTCTTACACAAATAAAATAATTTTTCTTTCACTGGGAGATAGCTGATCTTTTAAGGAGCAACCCACGCTGCAAAAAAAATCAAACTTCACGCGGGCGAAGCCGCGGACAGAAGCTAGTTTATTAATAAATTTATAAAAGTAGGTAATTAGAATTTGATTAATTTAACCCATAAAAATTACAATAAGAACCGTTACTTAAAGCTAGATAAAAACAACCTCGTCTGGAGTGCAAAGTTCGTCCATCACTGACAAACTGTCTGACACGCAGTAGGGCGCCCGCGCAACAATTAACGTTACTCCGTGTAATGATGTCTGTAACATACAATCATTCTTTAGACTTCTGTACCTACTTATCTTTTATACTAATTTAATATACTTTAATTCGTGAATATTCGCCCGAAAGTCTGACAACCAGTCTTACCAAGGGGTATATCGTATTACCCAGTAACTTGGTTGTGGAGGTCAGATAGGCAGTCGCTCCATGTAAAATACTGGTATTCAGCTGCATCCGGTTAGACTGGAAGCCGACCCCAACATAGTTGGGAAAAGGCTTTTTGGCTGGCCTGTTGGTCTAGTGGTCAGTGACTATGACTGCTATGCCGGAGGTCGTGGGTTCGATTCCCACCCAGGACAAATGTTTGTGTGATGAGCATGATCATTTGTTCTGTGTCTGGGTGTAATTTATCTATATATGTATGTATTTAGAAATATATAAGTATGTTTATCAGTTGTCTAGTACTCATAACACAAGCTCTGCTTAGCTTGAGACTAGACGGCGTTGTGTGATAGTTGTGGAATATTATTTATTATTTATTTTAAAGGCTAGGCAGATGATGATAATGACTTTAATTCGTGAATATTGTTTACCCTTTTATCTAGTTTAAATAAGCAATTATAAGTCACAGTCAGTTCACAGTCTTCATGCATAAGCATAATCCGCCCATAAAGTTCCCACAGCTGGGACACAGCCCTCATCTTTATGAGAGGGGCCGTAATCCAGCATGGGCCCAGTGCGGTGGATGTCACATGTCTTGGAATGTTTTGTTCTAAAACATGACGGTTTCCTCACGATGTTTTCCTTCATCGTTTTGAGAGGTGATGAAATTAAATACACAAAGTAAAGTGCCTACCTGGGTCCGAACTCACGACCTACAACAGTCATGACTACATCACCATTGTAGACATGACTCATCATCATTTGTAAGTTACTATAATGTTAGTTACATAGTGACCTCTGCGCGTGGAAGTGGCGAAGAAGAAATTATTTTGTAAATGTGAGGACTTTGTAGGCCTTGTAGAC
The DNA here is from genome assembly GCA_963082905.1 of Oligia fasciuncula. Lineage (NCBI taxonomy): Eukaryota > Metazoa > Arthropoda > Insecta > Lepidoptera > Noctuidae > Oligia > Oligia fasciuncula. The sequence continues at coordinate 10,611,591 of OY720403.1, forward strand.
TTTAGATCTGTAGACCATTTTTTATTTTATCAAGTACCTGGTACTTGTTGACAGGTCTACACTGTCCTCCCATACCTACCGTAATTTGAAAACAACGTAAAAACCATTTATTTTTAAAAAGAGTATTTCTTGCCGGCTCTTCTCCTTAGGAAACAACCAATTGGAACCGTGCACATGTGAAATAAAATATTTTGATTTTGAATTTTTGGGTCAACCTTTGAGATATTGGCGCCGATTCTGTTGTGTCACAAACTAAACTAAATTTAAGTTCAGGCATCTTTTTCTTTCTATTTCATTAAGAAAAGGACAGAAGATAAATATTAGTTTAGTCCTGTCAAATTAGTCAGCGCCTGACGTAAATTGACGTATTTTAATAGCCATTTTTTTAATCTCGTCTAAATTGTCTATGGAGTAGGTATCTTAATTTGACAGGACTAAACTAATATTTATCTTCTGTCCTTTTCATAATGAAATAGAAAGAAAAAGATGCATGAACTTAAATTTAGTTTAGTTTGTGAACAACAGAATCGGCGCCATTGTCGTGCCAGTGACACGAATAAGAAAAAGAAGTTAATAGAATAAAAGTAAGTACGTACACCAGGCTGAAATTACGAAAAAGTGCTCTCAAACTAAACGTGTTAGTTCGTTAAGTGGTTTTTAGGGTTCCGTACCCAAAGGTAAAAACGGGACCCTATTACTAAGACTTCGCTGTCTGTCCGTCTGTCTATCACCAGGCTGTATCTCAAGAACCGCGATAGCTAGACAGTTGAAATTTTCACAAATTATGCATTTCTGTTGCCGCTATAACAACAAATACTAAAAACAAAATAAAATAAATATTTAAGGGGGCTCCCGTACAACAAACGTGTTTTCATTCGGTGTTTTTGCCTTGTGGTACGGAACCCTTCGTGTGCGAGTCCGACTCGCACTTGGCCAGTTTTTTTCGTACAATATACTGTAATGGTAAATTGATTAGCAGAGAATTATGGAAGAAAAAGACGTGGCGTCGACCTTAAATAAATTGATATAAGGGCAGGAGAATTATGAATGTTGATACTGTGTTGGTAATTAATTTGTGGAAGAATATAAACAATATGTAGGTACGTAATAAGGAACATTTTCCAATAATTAAATCACAAAAAACTCAAAAGAAAAAGTAGAATGTAAGGATCGTAGCAGGTGTTCTGTAGTTTCTGCTTACCCATATGAAAGTTTAAGCGTCAGTTTATATACAGTCAAAAAAAGAGATAAGTATGCAGGATCGTCAGTCATATGTTGAAGTTTAGTAAGAAACCGATGGATGTAGTCAACTGAAATTAAATTTAATATATGAGCTGTTTGTTTTCAATTAATAAAATTAAATTTATTCGAGAACATGATCCAGGTTTCTTACTAAACTTAAACTATATCCGACGATCCTGCATAGTTATCTCTTTTGTTGACTGTACATAACTATGTCTGTACAAAAAAACGAACAATACCTAATGAAACTGCGCTGCACAAACAGATCAGTCACACTCAATACCACATTGCAAATTCACACAAGTAACCTTTTACGTAACATAATTATAAATAATAGAAATACAAAGATTATTGATATGGCGTAGATAATCACAATGTTTCCCCAGCCGTTGTACATACACAATGGCCCATTACGAACGATTACAAACGTAATCCTTATACCAATAGGTATGCGATGAATATTTACAATAGATTTAGTCACGAGTTCGAATAAGTTATTCAATAATAACGTAAATAAATTTTACTCCTGGAAGGATATTCTTGAAGAAAATTGTTAGCCTCGTAGTGAGTAATACTTATAATGAAACAAGGAAAAGTACTAAATAATTTAGTTACTTATAAACTCAAGAATCAACAACTAGTCAATTCAGTTTAGATCAGCCTATAATGTTCCCACTGCTCACACAGGCCTCTCTTCGGAAGGGAGTGGGCTAGAATCGACCACGTGGGCCTAGTGCGGGTTGGTAGATGTCACATGTCTTCGAATTTTCGGTTCTAGGACATGCCGGTTTCCTCACGATGTTTTCCTTCACCCTTTTGAAACAGTGGTGATGAAATTATTAACACAAAGTAAAGCGCCTGGCTGGGTTCGAAGTCAGGGCCGTTACCACTTGGCCGCCACCGCTCAATTCAATTTGACATCGGAAACAAAAGTCAATCGAAATACTATCAAAGCAACGTTTTCATCATCTCATTGATTTTAAATCGTCGCAGCATCTTTTCCTTTCACATTCTCAACAGTTATCATTCCAGTGTTTACTCCATATTGTGCGATTACCGACACTTTTTACCAATTCCGTAAAAAACTCCATCTATTCATAACATTTGATTACTTTTATTGCAGTCTTCTTACTTAAAATAATCTCACTAAAATTAAACTGAGTATCTATTATTTATTTATTTATTAATTAATTAAATTAAATCTGATGTTGTATTTTCTTTTATATTGTCTTCTTATGGTAAAGTAGCTCCTATTTATTTTGCATTGTATTTGAAATAATTCTCTTAATTTGTAGGTATGTATTTTTTATTTATGTCTGAGCTGTGTACTTCTTTAAGTGACATAATATAATATGTAAGTTCTTTTATATAATATGTTATTAGTGAACAAGTCGTTGGAGTACCTGTAGTAAATAAAATAAAAATTACCATACACACAGCCCATCCATCTTTTCTTTACATCATCAACGTTAACATTTACAAAATCTATAATTAAATCACAATCACCACTCCCCTTCACTGTATTTCGATAAAAAGCATAAATATATGCTCTTCAATTTAAGCTTCTACTTGTAACTGTCTCGTTTTAAGCAATGACATTGCCTCGAAGTGGCCTCAAAAGTAGTAGAAAATGTTTATGTCTGCCTCTGACCTGACCTCTGCCTTGTAATAAGTAACTTTTGTCGTATCTTTACTGGATTTTTCTAAATCGATAAGGGTATTATTGAATGTTATTTAGGGAATGCCGACAAAGGAGTTAACCGAGAGAATGTTGAACCGTTTAACTTGTACGAAGGTGTAATCTCTTTCTATAAACATTAACAACAGTTGAACCGAAGATCTGTCAAACGTCCATTGGATACTATCGGTACAGAACAGTTTTTTTTGGATTTTTGTTGGCCTTTGCACAGAATTGGATGACTTCCGGTTGTAACTTACTTATAGGTAAGAATCTTGAAAGTTGTGTGCGATTTTGCAAGACTGCTGATGACTATCTCACTGTAATCAAATTATCAATGGAAAGCCGTGACTGACAAGTTGACGATCCTATTAGTTCACTAGCAGCGCCCCGCGGTTTCATCCGCGTAAGTTTCGATCCCGTGGGAATATCGGGATGTCTTTTCCCGGGATTCAAACTATCTCTATGCCTTTCATCTAAATCGGTTCAGCGGTTTAAGCGTGAAGAGGTAACAAACAGACAGACACACTTTCGCATTTATAATATTATATAGTATAATAGTATACTCGTATATTATGGTATATAGTATGGATTGTTGTACGCCTAGGTGTACCTACTTAGATGGGTCCCATGGGATGTAGCCCTATTACCTAATGTAACATCAACATAGGAATCAAAAGACCTCCCGCTATTGATCATCTATCCATATAATAAAAAAATAGTAACGAAGTCAAAACAGTATATTTAATATTTTTTTTAAATGTAATTGGTATGTGTGAGAACGAGTCTGACGTCAAAAATATAGTTTTTAGAATTTTAATCCGTTTGTCTGGATATAATTGTTCCGGATAAGGACAAAAGCGGCTTAATGGATTTGGATGAAATTTGGCTCACTGATAGTTTATATATTTTTCGAAATCCACGCGGACGAAGAAGTGAGAAAAATCTACTTAAATCTAATTATTGACAAAAACCAATTAATAAATAATAACTCATAAACTTACCATTCCTACACCGGTAGTGATTTTAATCGTACCATTAGCAAGTCTTGTACCAAATAATCTTAAACCGTTGCTTCTAATACTTTCAAGTGAAATAATGACCGCGTTATAATTTTGTAGTTAAGATTCCGGATACAGAGGTCACTGGTTCAATTCACAGTGGACAGGTCAATAAGTAGGTTTGGAACATGTAGACTAGTTATATAAGTATTACCCAGTAACTGGGTTGTGGAGGTCAGATAGGCAGTCGCTCCATGTAAAATATTGGTATTCAGCTGCATCCGGTTAGACTGGAAGCTGACCGCAACATGGTTGGGAAAAGGCTAGGCAGATGATGATGATGAGATATGCTAAAGAAGCAAAATGATTAAGACATAGATGTTGCAATGTCAGATCACATTTGTTTGATTCCAACTCGTTTTATCCCATAATAATCATTTGTAATCTAGACGTGTTATTTATTACAATCGTTCGGCATAAAATTCTGCTTACCCATTTATTAGAATTTATCGATTTAATTATAAAACCTTAGAAATAAAAAAGGGGAAAACCTATTTCATAAAAAAATATTTTATATTTCAATGCACAACAATCTTCGGAATATCGAGGTCCTGACTTCATCAAAATATCGAGTTACATCAAGTCTTGTCGCTGTTATTATTCTGTACCATAAAAGCAATGTCCACTAAAATAACAATAATATGAAAATCTAACAATACTAGAATACAATAAGGATGTTTATCCGAATCCGTTTATCTATTTCATGTCTAAGTGTAGAGTTAGAGCCAGTCCACACGGCGCGTTGCGTCAGCGTTGCGCCAACGCGAGCGCTGCCGTTGGGTTGTTTTACATACAAATAACCATAGTGTACACACAGTGCGCTGCGTCGTTTGGCCGGCAATGCAGTTAAAATTCATGCGTTGCGTTAACGCAACGCGCCGTGTGGACTGGCACTTTACAAGTTAGGCTTAACTTGACAAGTTAGGCAAAACTAAAGAATAACTCGGGGGTAAGATTAGCTAAGTATTTTATTCTTCAACTCAGCCTATTACCGTCCACTGCTGGACATAGGCTTCTCCTAGGCTGCGCCACAACACCCTGTCCTCCACCTTCCACATCCAGTCAGTCCCAGCCACCTTTTTAACGTCGTCGGTCGACCATACTACGCTTGCCGATGCTGTTTCCACGGTTTCATTAGGTATTTTTTATTAAGAAATCAGGGACAAATTATTACACCAGCTACTATCTTTTCTATTGCCAAGCAAAAAACCTATTTTTAAACAGCAGTAAATTAACAAAGAAAAACGATTTTACTTAATTATTTTGAACTCACAAAAGTTACTTTGAACATGTAGAGTTCAATTTAAAAGCAATTAGCATTTTTAGATTATGTATCAGGTTACGCCATGTTTTTATAATGCAAAGCCTTAAAGCCTACAAAGAAAAAAACAATCGATAAGTTTTATTACAAATTGATGGATCATAAAAATCTAAAATAAGCACCTGTAAAAAATCTAGCTTAATTAATATTTTATTTCTTCTGCTGCCACTTCAAACACGATATAAATTAAAAAGCTCATACCTCATTATTAATCGTAGCTATTAAAATTATAGTTTTTCAGACAAACGACAGGACTTTGACCTCTGCACGCACTGACCTAAACTATGTTCTACCACTACGATTTTTTTTTTGCATTTGTCCCAAAAAAAATGAATAATATTAAATAATAAAAACGGATAGGCCGTTATTTTATTTTTTTACTTTAAATTTGGTAGACAGTACCTACATAACTAATTAAAAGTAACAAAACGGCACGCCACGCATAACACTGACAATTTTAGTAGACCGTTTACCAAGTCATGTTCTACAAAATTAAATCAGCAGAAAAAGTCATACAAATTCAGTCCGCATTCGTCTACCCTGCACTAAGCCACCCGACTCGTAAGTTACAGTCGACACCGCGTCACTCGACGATCAAGGTACGTTTTGCAAACTACTTACAAAAAAACAGATGAAGTGCTTATTATTATTTAGTTTTTAATAGAGTAAAAATTACCTGAGTATTTTTTTTTTAATAAAACGCAATAAAGCATCATCATCATCTGCCTAGCCTCTTCCCAACTATGTTGGGGTCGGCTTCCAGTCTAACCGGATGCAGCTGAATACCAGTATTTTATACATGGAGCGACTGTAGCGGTATCTACAACGCCACATGCGAACAACGCGTCATACTACGTCACGCAAATCCTACATCGCGCAAGCAGAGTTTACCGCGCAATTAACATAGATACAACGGCCCGACATGAATCATCGGGCAGTTGCCCGCCAGACATAACACCCGTCTGGTCGGAGGATCCTCCCTTTTCTATAGAGTATGAGTGAACTTTACACCCTGTTCCTCATACCTCTATACTGGTGACCCCGAACATGGACGTCAGCGCAGCCATCGAGCAAATACTACAGCGTGACGTCATCATCATCACTCCCGCAAGCTTTAGAGCGGCGAGTCACCCAGCCAGCCAGCTTCCACGGCTTCAACGGGTATCCTGACCACCAGCATGCAGCGACCGCGCATTCCTGGTCATCACCCTCAGCCTCATCAGCAACCTCGGCACAGCACACTGCACTTTCGGCCGGTCCACAAGCAGAGCCCTTGAAAAACGCTCTCCTGGTCGACGCCAGCAGTCAGCCTCAACCCGGCGCTGTACCACATCCGACGCACTGGAGCATAACGCAGCGCCACCCCGACTCACTGGGGACATCTTCGCAGACAGTTCCGACTCACCGTGAACTATGCGGCAACCGGTTCCGACTCACTGGAACCTCAGCTGGACTGGCAAGCATCGCAAGATACAAGACTCAGCCCACTATCGACCTCCGGTCTCCGGGGGGGAGTGATGTAGCGGTATCTACAACGCCACATGCGAACAACGCGTCATACTACGTCACGCAAATCCTACATCGCGCAAGCAGAGTTTACCGCGCAATTAACATAGATACAACGGCCCGACATGAATCATCGGGCAGTTGCCCGCCAGACATAACACCCGTCTGGTCGGAGGATCCTCCCTTTTCTATGGAGGTTGAGTGAACTTTACACCCTGTTCCTCATACCTCTATACGACTGCCTATCTGACCGATACCCCTTGGTAAGACTGGTTATCAGACTTCCGGGCTTCTGACTACCCGTAACGACTGTCAAAGATCCACGAATGACAGCCGGGACCAACAGCTTAACGTGCTTTCCGAGGCACGGAGGGGTCTCGGTATGTAAAGATGGTCACCCATCCACAGACCAACCGCGGCAAGCGTAGCCTAACCTAATCGATCGACCTGTGCGGCTGTTATCATTTAGCCACAGGCCCCTCCCGCAAAAAAGCATCAAACATAAAAAAAACCGTATCGCAAAATAAGTCGTACGAATTCAATCCGCAGCCGTCTGGCCCGCACTAAGCCACCCGACTCGTAAGTTACAGTCGACACCGCGTCACTCGACGATCAAGGTAGGTTTTGCAAGAAATCCGAAGTGGACGCACCGCCTTATACGGCTAGGTAGACGATCTAAAAAGTGGAACGCAGCCTGTCTAAGAGCGTACTATTGTGAGAATATTTATTGTCCTGATGATAATTGTTTTTAGCTTCGAAAGTTGCGGTAACTGGAAATGTTGGAGTTGGAAGCTTCTTGTTATAAGTGCGTGCGGTTTTCTTGTAGAGAGCTTTAAGAATTTATAAATCTTAAAGTGTCTTTCTAATTAAGTACTTACTTGCAATTAAAAATCATCAGATATACAAGGTCAATTTAAAATAGCTGGCGAAACTTCACAGAGGTATTTATTGAAGATAAATATTGATTACGGGGGGGTCAACGGACGCTGGGTATACCTATAGTACCTAATTTGAATTTATTAGTTTAATATTATTTTTTGTTTTATCCTACTTAGATATCGATACAAATCACGCCTGTGAAGTTTCGCCAGTTTATTTAATTTGACCATGTAGGGATGATAAAAATTAAGGCCACATATGAGTATGGTATCTGGACAGCGGAATCTATTCAAAAAATTTAAAGTAACATAGTATCTATTTATTTATTTAACCATTTATGTACACACATATATAAACAGACAAGTAAAACAGAACAGAAAAATAGGAACAAAGGTGATCAAAGGTGGTGTGGTGGTGGGTGGTGGGGAGGTGGTGAGTGGTGGTGGTGATCTATGTGTTAAGGATATGAAAATAAAGTTACCTACTTATTATCACATCACTACACCACATCTGATTAGACGTAGAAGAATAAAGATCTCCGCGCGTACCCTATGTAGTACGATACAATAGAAAAATGTGTCATTAGCGGAGCTTGAGAGGTCATTCCTGAAAAAACTATAAACATGAAAGTTGGGCACAGTATCTTATCTATTCCCAGTCTACTTGTATGCACTTCACCTGGCAATGCGGGACCAAGAGTACTCAAAAGCTTATAACGGTAAATAATCCAACAAAAACCCTTAGAAGTTACAATAATCATAATAGATTGAGAATACCTCCATTAAAAGTTCTCGTAAACCTACAAATGACTGCACACATCTTGAAATTCACATCTCGTCTATAATTCACAATAATACATTTGCAGTAGTTAAAAAACGTCATTATGAACCATCAATGAGCAGGTAAAATAGTAGAATAGGCTTACACTGCAGTGCAATAATAACTGACACACAGTAATCCAGGACAAAAAGTTAATGAGTTGAGGTGATCCAACATGTAAGGCGGGGCGGTAGCGAGGCGAGGCGAAGCTATCGCTGAAGTTGTCAAATGTCGATCTTGAAAATGGAACGGAGAATTTTTTTGTATATGATTTTTATTGCCAGTGTTATTTTTGTAACGACATAGATTAACATGCATTTTCATTTAAAAAGGAATTAATTTTACCTTTATTTCTTCTCAAAGTTCCACCTAAATATTGACTGAAGATTTCACTTCCCTCTAGTTTATAATGTAAGAGTCCTCATTGTCATCATAGTAATATCATCCCATACGTTTAAGAATGGGCCTAGTAATCGATATCAATGTTTTATTATTAGCTACGATTAGCTAAACGCTTAAATCACCACAGAAAAAAAGTCACAATATGTAGTGTGTATACAAGAGTTAGAAAATCAAACACTACGCTAAGAAATCATAGAAACAGAAACAGCTTACATAAGACACGCATTGTAACCTCACTAAATGAATGGTTAAGTACCTAACTAGTATCTAGTAAGATATATGACGAAGATAAAATAGTTACGAGCTATAAATTACAGCTCCTTCAGTAGTGGACGGTCAGCCTTAGGTCGCAGATGACACACACACATTAAAGCCATGATAGAGGGAAATGAGAAACAACGTGTCAGGTGAAAGGTTTGCTAGGAAACAATATTGCAAATACAATTTATTATAATAGGATTTATACAGCGATTTATGTACTGTAAACTAGATTTTAGTGAGCTTTGTTTGTGGGAACTTCCTTTGCGGTGATGTAACTGAGTTAAATGGAGATACGCAATTTGAATGTGCGTCCGCGTAATCAATTTATCGTACCTCTTTTGTTGCATTTTACTTTCTGTACTGTCCTTTATCGTACTCCTGTTTTTTGCATCCTAACCTAACCTAATCAGTCTATAATGTTCCTAATAATGGGACACAGGTCTCGTCTCAGTGAGAGGGTCTGGGCCGTAATTCACGCAGGTTGGTGGATGTCACATATCTTTGAATTTTTGGTTCTAGGACATACCGGTTTTCTCACTGTGTTTTTCATGGTTTTTAGCATGGATTCCCATACTATAATGTAGATAATAATATTAACATAAACACAGGAGTACTCACTTTCTTTACACTCAAAGTCGGCAATACGACACGTCGTGAGAAAGATCAGGCGCAGGACCAACGGCTTATTAACTAACACGGGGGTATCATACCGCCAACTTCCAAACCGGGGGCTGTTAGTAAGATTGTAGAAATATTTCTAGGTACGGGGCGATGCACGATGTCAAAAATGAAGAAAAGAAATGTCACTTAGTGTAGAAAGACATTATGTCTAGATTCTTCGTTAAGTAGTGATAGAAATGCTTCGCCTGCTGATCATCCCTGGCATTGATAATAATTATATGAAAATCTTTGATAATGTTATCGATGATCTTAGTTACAAAAATAATTATCATTAACAAAATAACAAAAATCATAAACGTAAAATTATTACAATCGAAACAAATGCACACCACAGCAAAACAACAGAAATAACAACTAAAACAACAGAAAATAAACACAAATAAACTAAAAAACATTTGAACAGGAGCGGTGTTGCGTGCGCGCCGCGTTCCGTTTCGCACGAGAGGGGCCTCAACTTTTTGTAGCATCCCATAATCGAAGCAGTAAATTGAAACCTCCGTTCGATAATACACAGATTACAGTGTATTATTTGTAATCTATATTTATATAACGTGTAATTTCTCAATTTTATTCGTTTAGTTTGGATTTGTTTGCGTTTTGGGCGGTGAAAGATTTGGTTGGAAAATTAACAAAAGTGTTGTGGTTCATTAAATTAAATAAAACAAAATAAAAGACTAACTAAATATATAAGTAAATACAAAAACAAAAGGAGCGATGCGGACGAGTTCTTCGACGCCTAAATAAGGCGTGATTCATAATGTTATCCTTTTATAATTCTGCCAAAGTGGCCTTTTTAGGCCCCCAGGTCTGGGTCTTCAATCCAGCATTGTTCTACTCCATCTGCCATCTGTTCTACACCCTATGTGACTCGCCCATTTCCACTTGGTCTATGGCTATTACGTTTCGTTCTTCTTCGGGTTTACGTGTTCCTAATTCGGTCTCGAAGTGATATACCTAACATAGCACGCTCCATTACTCTCTATAAACTTTATGACAAACTTATAAGAAACCAGTACCTGACTGCTAAAAAAAGGGGCATCTAATTAGCTAAATAATATTGGTAAAGTCTATGTATTGATTAGATTGATTTCACAAGATGATATCAAAGTTACAATAGCATTTGACAGCGTTTTTATATTGTGTGACATTTAATCGGTGCTAAATAAAATTATTTTCTTTCTTTTCTTTTTATCTACCTAAACATAAACAACACAAGACTACCTATCTCCGTGCTAAATATAAATTATCCACCTGCCAACCTAGCTGTGGAGTTAGTTAGTTTCCCCCTTGGGCTGTTAGGATATTTTGATAAAGCAATCTTTAAGGAGTCAGTTATTACCTAAGTTAATACAAATATGATTTGTGCATCTATAAGAACTAAATATTACACTCCTAAATCATTTTATCGAAATAGGCTAAAATTAACGACTATCTTTTACTGTAGTACTTAAAATATATTCTGAATTAGATGTAGATATTAATTTCGTTATATTATTGTGTGTAGTATTGTAAAAAGGAAAGGAAAACATTAAACTAGTCGGTTGCTTAACATCCTGCGCATTCATGTCGGACTGTCGGCCAATCGAAGATATACTTCGCATAACTCCTGTCCTGCCAAGCGAAATGGCGCAAGTCCGTTTAGTTCATTTTTGCAGACTGGGCGAGTATCTCGTGTTCAAATTTCTTAAATTATGTAATAGAGAAGAAAGGAATCTTTTCTTCCTTTGCTCATGCCTACTCTCTTTTTTCTGACTGTCATACTGAACTTCGAAATATCGACGTACTGTATTCAGAAGTACGAATTACGTGAGTTCGAAGGTATGCTTTAACGAATTACTTCTTTGAGAATGTTCATCATCGCGATGTACGGAACTTCGGAAGCTTGCCTTGACGAATTACTCAATTTCGAATGATCACTATCGAGAACCAAAGTGTAGGCACTGCGTTTATGCACAAATAGTATATATATCAGGGGATCAGAACGGAATAACTCGAATTTAACATGAAGAGTTTTTCATACTGTAAATGAAATTATTCGGGGTTCGCATTTGCTTAATCATTGTAAGTTTTTCTTCGGGTATTATTCATACGGCTTTTGAAATATCGGAATATCGTATTACCTACAAGCTATATGTTTAAAGTCAGATATCTTTTATTCGTGGATAAAATTGACGTCTGACAGTTCAAGTATGGAAAAACTGTCAAAAATTCAAAATTTATTCTCAGGATAAGCCTTATTCTAGGTATAAAAGTTTGGTGGAATGCGCCCTTAATCAGATGGTTTATACCACATGCTTTAAGAAGAGTGCTAATCCTGCCGAATAACTGTTACGCAGTTTGGCAGGTTTATGAAATGTGTACAAGCGTTTGTCCAAAATAAATGATTTATTTATTTAATAATATTTTATTAGACAAAAATTGCGAAGCGACGGAACACAAATTATACATTGACTTCTTTTAAGAACCACTAAATCTGATCAAAATCAATAAATCTAGCCGTATCCAAGTGGTTGTAGAATGTAGAATATCAGTAAATAACATATATTTTTTTGCTGATTTCTAATAGGAATATCCATATCATAATTTACATAATTAATTGAAATTAGTTCATAAATTTTGCATTATATTAATATTAAAGTGAAGATACAAACATATATTATCAAATAATTGCTAAAGAATACAAATGAACGAAAAAACAGCGAGGCCCATAAAAATTGTCATTAAATTAAACAATCGGTAGAACTTGTTACCGGCTTATAAGGCAGAAGGTATTGTGTATCTATCTAAATTTAAGTTATCTTATTGGCCCGACTTAATCCTAAGGCATTTAAATATAACTATTTATTTTGTTACGCATTGTTTTTTTTCTATCGAACAAATCAGGATCTCCGGAATCTTTGGAGATAACACCTTTATGAAAAGACATAGATCATAATGTGTTGTGTAGAATATATGGAATCGCTAACAAGCCTTATTCTTAACAAATGGATAGCTGTTTAGCATAATCAGCCCATAATGTTCCCACTGCTGGGAAACAAACCTCCTCTCGATGAAAGGGAGTGGGCCATAACCGACCACACTGGCCCATTGCGGATTGGTAGATGTCACATGTCTTCGATTTTTTTGGTTTTAGGACATGCCGGTTTCCTCACGACGTTTTGCTTCACCGTTTTGAGAGCAGTGGTGACGAAATTACTTATATAACATAAAGCGCCTGTGTGGGATCGAACCTACGACCTGTACTCGTAAGGCGCGGCCGTTACCACTGGGCCACCACTGCTCCCATAGGTATAGCTATTTATTTATGTCTAAATCAAAAAGTTGTTTTTATTGAAAGGTCCTTTCTGTTCCCCTCGCATTATGTTTATCCCATTGACATAACACCTTTATATTATTTTATACATTTATCATAATGCTTGAAAGAAACATAACAATTATAGCCAATCATTGAAAATACGTTGCAACGTGTGAAACAGGCATGCGGTGTCCATTATTATGTTTAAAATAAAGAAACTTAAACATAAAGCTACACCTGTTGGTTGCGTTCCATTCTGCAATACTTAGAGAGCATTAAGACCATCTCACACGGTACCTTCATATTTTGCGTGGTAGGCGTCAATACAATATTTGTTGGTGACAAATATTTTCTTGCTGAAGGCAATGCTAATATGTACTTATTTATAGTCAAATCAATTGGGCCATTAAAGGCTTTTTACCCGACTGCGCGACGCAAAGGAGTGGTTATCGTAAAAAATATTTGTGCAGTCAAGTTAGTTGTAAAATTGAAATGGCTGTTTTTTTTTTCATATTAATTGTTACTACCTATAACGGAGTAGGTATTGCTTATAACTCTGTTATTTATTTAATGCTACGCTCAAAAGTAGAAACTGCCAAAAGGCGAACTGAATGCCATCGATAAAGGGCACTTTCATCTGCGCATCAGCGTAGACAAAAGCAGGGACTTAAAAACACCTTCATAAAGGTTACAGAATTATAAGTGTTACATATTGAATTGATAACAGAATCAAATATGTAACCCTTGGTTTTTTTCAATGTGTTAACCCGAAACAATTTAAAAATTGTAACATTAATATATCGATAACCAGTGTTATTAAGTGTAACCGGTAAACGCGGCGGCGGCGTTGCCAAAATCGCCGCAATCCCGACTGGATTGAGGCTATTTTGCCATCGCTGCGTCTGTCTGTCCGCCGCGCGTTTTTGCGGTACCGTGCAATTACACCTATAAATGCTTATTTCTGTTACACATATTAACACATATAAAAGGTTTCACTTTGATTCTGTAACATTATTTGTATCATCTGTTTTTACTACCTACCTATTTAAAAATATGGACATCCGAGCCCAAAGTGACACAATTTATACTGACTTTAAAAAAGCCTTTGATAGAGTTGACCACATGATACTATTAAACAAAATTTCATATAATGGCATCAGGGGGAATTTATTGCGCTGGTTCCAGTCTTATATTAGTAATCGGAGTCATACTGTTGTAAGTAATGGGTACCATTATAACACATTTTCGGCAACATCTGGAGTTCCACAGGGATCAATTTTGGGTCCATTGTTGTTCATTATTTATATTAATGATATCGGTAGTTGCTTTCAAAACAGTATTTTTTTGTTATACGCTGATGACCTTAAAATTTATAAGAAAATTTCATCGATTAACGATTGTTATCTTCTTCAAGACGATTTAAATAGATTGTCAAGTTACTGTACCAAAAATAATCTAAAATTAAGCACCGACAAATGTAAATACATTAACTTTGCCAAAAACAAAAACATAATTAACTACAATTATTGTCTCTGCGACGAACTCCTTCTTAAAGAAACTGAAATTTGTGATCTGGGTGTACTTTTGGATTGCAAACTTCACCTCAATTTACACATTGAAAAGATAATAGCTAAAGCTTTCCAAATGTACAATTTTGTTATGAGATCGTCATCAGATTTCAAACGCCCAGTCACATATCTACATCTTTTCAACTTTTTATTGCGACCGCAAGTAGAGTACGCGTGTATGATATGGGACCCCTACTATGCAAAATACGATCAAGCATTAGAAAAAATTCAGCGTAAGTTCTTGAAAACAATGCAGTTCAAATGTCACTTGGAGCGTCTGCCGTATGAAGAGTCTTTGCAGAAATTTAACCTACTAACACTACACTCAAGGCGTCTGATACTCCAAACCATGATGCTCCGTGGACTGATACACAACAAGTTTGATTGCCCTGAACTTGTGAATAATATATTTTATATAGTACCCAGAACTGTAATAAGGCGAGAGGCGCGCGCTTATCCGCTCTTTGCTAATACCTCTAGTCGTACAAATGCGGGTGAACGGGCGCCTCTTCACAGATTACCCAAAATATATAACGAACATTTTGTTAAAATAGACATATTTACGTTAGCTCATAATGTATTTAAAAAAGAATTAGTTAATGCACTTAAAACCTAATAATTAAGTATAATATTAAAATAAACCCTAACTTCTTCCATACTGTATGTAAGTAAATTAATACTTATAGTAATATGTGGAGACGTTGTTGATTGTATGTTAACCCATTTTATTGTATACTAGATGTAAGACAAAATGTACAATTGTTTGTTCCCCCTAATAAAATAAAATAAAAATAAAATAAAATAAATCTGTTACATTTAGAAGTGTTTTTCTTTTATAGCAGTTTTAAAACACAGTGTTAAAAACACTTATTAAGTTTACAGTTTGAGTCCCTGGACAAAAGTGTTACTAATCATTGTAGTGGCTAAAATATTAGTAGTAGATACCAACAGGACATCCACAGGTAGACATTACTATTTAGAAATGACGATCCATTCATTATCACCAACAATTAACTGGCTTGTGTCATATTTAGAATTTTCTCAAAACATTGAATTTCATTGAGCTTAGCTACCCAGCAAAGGAATAAGTATTGTGTGTGCGGGGTTTTATTTCCAAGATAACAAAAGTATGTGAATCAATACAGGTTGCAAGACACCTACGAGAAGGCTACGGGCTAATGGAACTTAGTTCTCGTTGTTGGTTCCCGCGGCTGTTATAAATGTTAATTAATTAAATAAATATATTTTACGTATTACTTAGACATTTTTCTTCTTTCAATAAATTGATTTGGAGTTTTTTTCTGTATGTTAACTTCGTAAGATTTATTATAAGTTTAAAATGTTATAACATTTCGTTAGTGTACGTGTACAGTCTATTTTGTTCATTAATTTTTTAAAGGTATCAGTTATCTGACGATTAAACGATAAGGTTTCATAATACCAATCTAGCTAGAAAGGAGCTAAAACAATCCCGGTTTCGTATCAATCGGTTCTCACGTTTTTCCATCAACGAAAGAATATTAAATCATAAATATTTCAAACATTGATAAGAAATAAAACTATGAAACCGTTTACGTACATTTAGAAACAAAATAAATGACCCAATAAAAACTAACTTCGAAAACTTTTCATCGATAATCGAACTCGTTACTCGAACAAATCATTTGATTTGCATTACTTACAGAAAGTAATAACGTTATCAATATTTACTGCTTATGGTTTATGTATAGAACGGATAAATGTTCTTGTTGTATATTAAATGGAGTAAAAAAAAACGTCATGTAAGCCGTAGCTTGTTGGTAGCGACTTTAGCTGCGCATGCGACGACGGACGGCTTAATCAACGTTCTTAGGAAAGACTTCAACGAGCTGCAAAGGTGCAAGATTCTGTTTTCGGATTTCTTTTGTAAGAAAGGTTTTTATTTTTTAATAATAAGGTGTAAAAAGTTCGTATTATTAGAATATTATTATAGTGAGAATGGTGAAATAATTTACAACAACAAAAAATGCTTGGGTTTTTATAACTTTTTTTTGTGCCTAATATGATTAAAAACTGGTTGGTTTTTGGTTAATTATAATAACTATCTAATAAGTAGGATTACGTTATTACCCAGTATCGGTACATTCGTGAGAAGTAATTTACATGAACCGTAAAATCCGATAACTGCTCAAGACGACGGAAAACCCCATTATTATTTTATTATTATTATTTCCGTACGCAAAATACGCGCATTGACGTTGAGTTGCGGCCACCAGCCCGTATTAACTATTACCTAAATTACTTTAGTTTTGATAATCAATGAATTAATAATAAAACGTTCAGTTATTTTCTCAGAAACATTAATATACAGCATGTTTCCGAGTCATAAATCGGAATGTAACAAATTCTTGTTTAGTTTTTATCAATTGCATTGAATTGAAATAGGTTCTATCGGTTCTTATGCAAATAACATAAATTAGCAGCTATCGATATTTTATTCCAAATTGGTATTTTATTTAACCGTTATTTGTCTCAGTTAGTTGAACTGCAAATGGCATTTTTCACATTTTTGTGCAAATTTTTTTCGCGGGTTCTTTTTTTTTGCATTTGTTAACCAGAAGATACGGACTATGTAGAGACAGGACTATAAATTTTTGCGTTAAGTGCTGTTAGTTTATCTTTAATTTAGTAGTATGAATTTGAATACCTACCAACAGTCATAGATCTCTTATAACAGAGAAAGAAACAGTTAAATACTTTTATTATATGTCAGTGATGTAGATTATATATTTCAAGATTAAAGAATAATTAAACAATAAAGCAGGTATTTAATCTTCAAGTTAAAAAATGCATTAAAATATTTAAAAGCCTCTTTTTTTAATATTGACCACAAGAACAGAAACACTACTTAACCATCATCATCATCATCTGCCTAGCTTTTTCCCAACTATGTTGGGGTCGGCTTAGAAACACTACTTACCCAAATGACACAAAATTCAATCAAACATCACTACACTCTCACCAACAACTCGTCTAATAATCCAACAAAAAAAACCTATGTCAAAATTATCTGCGCTACTTGACGTTAGCTTTTATCTGACACCTTTGTATCGGTTGCCATGGTTACCAAACAGTCTCGGTCCAGTGCCAGCCAACAGGTTGTAACAAAAGAACACTTTACATCTATTTGTTTGCGCATGTGTGAAGGAAAAGTGATACTTGTTCCTAGTTGATTATTGATGTAGTGAGAATGGTTGAATTTCACATGTCTTCGTTTTGCGAGAGAACGGAAAAAAAATCATCCTGTATGCTCTAAGCAACTAATGGTGATAAACCAAGCCATCTGTTAATCTCTTCTGGAATTAATGACTTTCGAATTCAAATTTAAAAATATTTTATTTCATATGGGCACTTAAGAAACGTCAGAAACTAGGTGCACGGTTCCAATTTGCTGTTTCCTAAGGAGAAGAGCCGGCAAGAAACTCCTGGTTACTCTTTTAATGATGAGGCTAGGGGTGTATAACTTAACCATAAAAGTCTAACGTTATAACCATAGATATCCTTGGTTATAACCAATGTAACCAATGCGGCGGCTCTTGGGGTATTTCTTTCAGCTTACTGACATGTGCGAAGACGATTCTTAATCTAAAAACGAAGCTACTGCAAAATTAATTAAGAAAGACGTGCCACGAGCTACCCGAAACTGTAAAATTTTCCCAATCAACTTTGAACCTTATGATTTAGCGATAAAGTTGAAAATCTATTAAAGAAATTTGACAGATTGTAGTAGCTTTATGTGCTGGCGTCTGTACGTTAAACAAAATATTATTCGCGACCCTAACAAGTATCTTATTAACAGAATATTCAACATAGGTACATCCTGGCACTGAGCTGCAAATCGAAAAAAACGTAAGAAAATTTTAATTTCGTTGGCTACCCTGGCGCTTATTTATTTATATTTATATAAACTTTAATTTAAAAACATGTAAAGTAAGTTTAAAGACGGCGTGACGACGTGTAGTAAGACCTTAAGTAGTCTTACTAACTGCAGCTTAGAGAGAAATCAAACAATTCATTAGCAAGTTTTAGCACTTATAATTTCTCTTGTTGTTCAACAGTTCAACGACGTCAAAATGAGTAACTTCTTGAATATTTGGGTATTACTGGCAATACAACGTATGTTAGAAATCCGCAAGATTCAAAATGAATTTGACCACAGAATCGATTAGCTTAAATTCACAGACAAATAAATTAAGAATTCAAGCTTTTTCTTAAGCTTAAATTCATAATTTATTTGTCTTTAAGTGGTGATAATAGTATTTATAATGAGTTGAAAGTGAGCAGTGGCAATGGCGGAACATATAATTGAGGATGTTTAATTTTTGCCGGCAAGATCTCGTTATTTTCCTTTAACCAGAAGATACATAAGTATTAGTATTATATCATTTAGATAATATAAGTCTGATATTGACAACGCGTCTTGAGCAATCTTTGTGATCAATGCTAGAGTCTTCTTTATATGACAAGAAGATGAAGCAGATCTAACAGACGTCAAGCTTGATGTAAAGACGTTTAGCCATCATTCTCCTGCATTTATCCCAATTTTCTATATTTCGGGTCTTTTTCTTCAATACCTACATTTCTATTTTTTTATAGGTAAAACAAACAGTAGTACCTATACTAAAAATATACAGAGTGCCTTAAACATATGACTTAACAAATATACTACACACTACATTTTCCACAGATTACGAATTACACTAAGACAAACTGATTAGCAAACGTTAATTATTAGTCAGGGAATGTAGAAATATTAGAAGCTACTGTTGATCCTTCAAAATTTTGATTATACCAGTTCTAAAAGTATAAGTTTCTATCAGTCTACTAATACTGTTATTCAGCTGCATCCGGTTAGACTGGAAGCCGACCCGAATATAGCTGGGAAAAGGCTAGGCAGATGATGATGACTTTTCTATCAGTAGTCACCCCCTTTCTAAGCATATTATCTTTCACCCAGTACAAGTTTGGCGAGTAGTAGTGATAAACAAAAAAGGCTTCTCCCTTTAACTTGACATCTCGTTTTTACTGTGTGTAATAAAGAGGTATTCGCAACCTGTCAAAATTGATATTCCATTCATGCAAAAGATTGTTGATAGCTTCGATATACCTACCGGGACTGTAAATATTCTTATAATCATCTTTATTCTTATAATTATCTTCTAGGCGATTTTATATTTATAATGTGTTTTCTATTTATTCATTATTAACATTGATCGGATAATATTTAATTAATTAAGTTTAGCATCATTCAACTTTTAATAGAAGTTGTAACTTGTGTAGGTAATGTAAGTAAATTTTATTGAGTGGCGCTTTAATTAAGAAATAAACTTAATTAAATATAGAATAGAATTCAGCAATGAAATGAAAATAACAGATTTCATTGCTAAAAGTTATTTAAAAGATTTATCAGTACCTGTTTTGCTAATCTTACGGTAAATAAAGTTCTTATTGGAATTGCGATTACACCTGCTGCTGTGAAGCATTGCAGATTTATACTCAAATATTTTAGTATTTCAAATCTTTCAATAAATAAAGGCTAGTAACAGTTATAAATGCAACATAAACTGGTGTTTATGTTACCGACAAAAGGTGCACATACCTTATAGTCCTCAGTTATTAAAACGCTAATTACACTTCACTAGAAGTTATTTCACAAGTCACATCAGGTTACATACACTCGGACACTCACAGATCTAGGTATTACAATATGTCAACATAGTCCACTTTACCTAAACAATACAAAACAAAGTTTCATTATTATGTTTACAATCAACAATTATCACACCAAGTCTCTATGCAAGTTACAGGTGTAACGTAAACGCACGAATTACAGCCATACATTACCTAAACATCCGAAAAAAATGTTTTTCGAAACGTAACATTCCGCGTTTCATTTTCCGATCGCGTCGCCGTATAAGGGCGCGTCAAAAACGCGGCTGTGTGCGTAACAACCTGACCATAGGCTTGCGTAGTCGCAACTGAAATCACCTTGCAAGGCCCACTATACCTCTCTCGCTCTAAACATGTTTCTGTTTCTTTCTAGCGGGCATTGTGCTCGGTCCAGCGAGTGGTACGCAACTTGACAATAAATTACGTATAGGAATCTAATCAGTTTATTAGATGTGTGATTTTTTTAAATAAATTCTGACAGTTTCTAATGGTAGGACGATGGTCGTTGAAGAACCAGGATTACGGTGAAAACGTAGTGTTTGCCCGCATTGTGGCCGCGTGGTAGATTACGGCCCACTCACTCTCGCAGAGAGGAGGCCTGTGTCCCAGCAGTGGGAACATTATAGGCTGAGCATGTATGTATGTAGTGTTTGCTTACTGCGGTGACTGACTGAGGTCAGTTCGCGCATATTTTTTACTAGTTCATCTTGCAATGTATGTAGAGATTGAATTTTTCTTGTTGATCTTGTCATTAGATCTGGATTTTATGTACTTTTTCGACTTTATTACACTGATTCATTTTACTAAACTGTAAATGATTTCTTTTCCCAATTACCGTCATCATCATAATCAGCCTATAATGTTCCCACTGCTGGGACACAGGCCTCTCTGTGAGAGGGAGTGGGCTGTAATCCACCACGCAGGCCCAGTGCGGATTGATACATGTCAAATGTCAATTTTCCCATTCAATAACACTCAATTAGGCAACCATAATATTTTCGATAATCCTCGTTAAATCAAAGATGTTGTTTCTCAGTACGTACAGACTCCAATTCAAGTTGATTCTGTTTCCCACAATGCAAACGCTTAAGATCGGCCATTAAGTTGCAAAATAGAAAGGATTAGGACTCCGCATTCTTATATTACATTTAGTTCTAATGGAATGAATCCTGGCTAGAAGATAATCATCTGTTGTTTGAACAGATCAGCTTACATTCAACTAGCAGGATTACTTTTATTTTCTTACTAGCTGTTGCCCGTAGTTTTACTCACTTGCTTGAGGAACTTTTGTATCATCGGAATTAAAAATAACAACCAATCCTATCTGTATTCCAGGACATAATTTAGTAGAGCTATATGAGTGATATTCAAATCCGTTTTCGGCTGCACCTAATTACTTATTTATCATCAGTTTTGGGATACTCTTCATCTGCCTAGCCTTTTCCCAACTATGTTGGGGTCGGCTTCCAGTTTAACCGGATGCAGCTGAATACCAGTATTTTACATGGAGTCTATCTGACCTCCACAACCCAGCTGACTGGGTAAATCCGATACCCGTTGGTAAGACTGGTTGTAAGACTTTCGGGCTTCTGACTATCCGTA
The DNA here is from genome assembly GCA_963082905.1 of Oligia fasciuncula. Lineage (NCBI taxonomy): Eukaryota > Metazoa > Arthropoda > Insecta > Lepidoptera > Noctuidae > Oligia > Oligia fasciuncula. The sequence continues at coordinate 10,633,615 of OY720403.1, forward strand.
ACGACTGTCAAAGATCCACGTAAGACAGTCGGGACCAATGGCTTAACGTGCTTTCCGAGGCACGGAGGCGTCTGTAACACTATTTTTCGAAAATGTTCTCTACTAACTTTTTATACCGTTGTATCCTGCATATGCGTATGAAGTTTCATTAATTTCGAAAAATAAGGGCTTGAAAGTTTGTATGAAATGCCGTACGGCGTAAACGCTTTCTGACTTCTATCTTCTTCACAATGACTATAATGATAAAATTGTTGTAATGATAAAATGAAATACATTCAACACATTAAGACAAGTATTAGATTTTTTTTTGCATTTTAGAGAATAGATTTATAATCATTTGACATAATAATATTCACAATCTTTTATATACAAATAACTATTTACAATCTATTGACATAATATTTATCATAATGTTATTGTTTATTTTTAGTGAAATTTACTGTTTGAAATTCATAATTTATTATTTTTTCTGTAATAAATTAATTAATGTACTAATTATTTAATTTTTGTAATTCAAATACAATGCGAATTGTTTTATGAATACATAAATAAATAAATGAAATGGATAGGTACTAAAAGTTCTATTATCAACCAATTTAAATAATTATGTAGTAACATTTCAATAGTCACATTAATCGTAAACAATAAAACATTATATATCTAATCAAGTAATGCTTACATAAAGTTACAAAGCTGGTAATTGGCGTTAAGCAACAAATCGCGAAGGTTCACGTTCGATTCCCGGGTCAGACAGCCGGTGGTGATTTTACGATATACGTACTTATTAAGTATTCAAATGCGATTTTCTTGTTAAAACATAAACTTGGTGTAAGATTAGAAGGATAATTAATTGAAAAGTAGCCCTTTAAGTTGTTATTAATTATGTAACTTATTTAAATGTCAATAAATTGAATTATTGTAGTTGTTATGAGCAATTTGACTTTAATGATAAAGTTGGAAGCAATGATCCAACTTCAATAATTACAAATTCAAGGTGATTACAGAAACTATTAGAAAAAAATAAAGAAATGAAAATTGTTTATTCTGCACAAACTAAACGCACATTACTAAAAAAGAAATTTTTGTCCATTGCTTGATGTCAAGGACCAAAGACAATATAGAATGCGTAAATGTTACGACCGGTTACGACACTGGCAAATGTCAACAATAAAAACTAGATGTCAACAATAATTTATAAAACTTACGATTTTTCTAAATCATTAACAAAGGAAAATTCGAGGAAATGAATTGTATTTTATAATTTAGCAAAAATAGTTTTTATCTTGGACGGATCACCTCCTTGTACTACTATATGATACTATGAGCGAATAACCGTGCTCAGATGTTTTGTTATCATACAACTTTATAAGTACGAACAACAAAAGCTAAGCCATAGAACTCTGCTTATACAAATACTAGCGACCCGAAGTAGGGGTACTTCACACGGGTGCAAGGTACTGATGTGGCGACATGTTAAAACTTAAAGATTATGAAACAGCTTATTAATGATAACAGCCTCACGGGTTAATCAAAGGTTAAGCAACTATTGCTGCGGTTTGTTCGTGGATGGGTGACCATCTATTGCTGCGGTTTGTTCGTGGATGGGTGACCATATCGAACATATCGAGGTCCCTCCGTGCCTAAAACACGTTAAGCCGTTAGTCCCGGCTGTCATTCGTGGATCTTTGACAGTAGTTACGGGTAGTCAGAAGCCCAAAAAGTCTCATAGCTAGTCTTACCAAGCGGTATCGTGTGACCCAGTAGTAATTGGGACGTGGAGGTCAGATGGCAGTCGCTCCATGTAAAATACAGCCATTTATTCAGCCGATTAGACTGGAAGCCGACCCTAAAATAGTTGGTAAACCCTGGGCAGATTGATATCCTACGCATAAGCCTTCCGGAGTAAATGCTAAAAATGATGGTGAAAACTTCATCAAAATCAAATGTGTAGTTTAGGACAACTAAGCGGATATACAGACAGACATGAAAATCTACTTAGTATAGATTGTGCGTGATAAGTACGGAAAAACAAAGAAGCGATCATCGTTGTGGTTTGAGGACACCACACTGTGGTCAACGTTAGGAAAATTACAATAATAAGCGCCACAATGTATCATAAACAATGTATCATATCTTTGTGGAAATACTTGATGCGGTTTCTTGTCACTTGTTTTAACTGGAATATACCTACACGGTGTAAGTATCGTCAACGCTGGTGGGTCTAAAATTATGCACTGAATTTAAGGTAGCAGTTTGCGCGTCTATGTCCCTTATACCCTGTACATAAAGTGTTTTTAGGAATGCCTTAAGGGGGAAGCGCTAAGGTAGCCCGTGAAATTCAAATTTTCTTACGTTTTTTGTAATTTGTTTGTCAGTATTAAGGCGAAAGCGCCAGGGTAGCCCGCGAAATTCAATTTTTTTTAGGTTTTTTGCAATTTGCTGGTCAGTATTAAGTTGCAGTTGGTCATGATTAAAATATGATTCGCGGTCGTAACAAATATGTATTTACAGAATTATAGTCATTAAAGTCATCAACACAACTCTCTAAGACCATGTAATCCCCAAATGTCAAGATTTCATGAAATAGTCATTCAGTGGGATTACTTGGTCTTAGAGAGTTGTGTTGATGACCTTAATTAGTGGACCTTTCGTTGGGGCAGTTCATCAGGAAAACCTAAGTACAGCCGCGGCGACAGGAGTTTACAACACTCTCTTGACAGTCGGTCTCGCTATGCACATACCTAGCTATACCAACAAGATGAATAGTACAGTCAGTAACTGCAATTACCTTTGCATAAATGATTGAAATTTTTTAGAATTCGTATTCTCTTCACGAACGACGACGTCGATCGACGATCTTTGACAGTCGTTACGGGTAGTCAGAAGCCTGAAAGTCTGATAACCAGTCTTACCAAGGGGTATCGTATTACCCAGTAACTGGATTGTGGAGGTCAAATAGGCAGTCGCTTCATGTAAAATACTGGTATTCAGCTGCATCTGGTTAGACCGGAAGCCGACCCCAACATAGTTGGGAAAAGGCTGAAAAGTAGATAGTTACCATTTTCCGTACCGTTTTTCGGTACCGTTAACTGTAAATTCAGCCCATTTCCATACATACCATGACATAAATTCCAGAATTAAAAAAGGTTTTTCCAACAACGCATACATTATACAAAGTACATATAATATCATTAGTGACAGTAAATACCTAATTACCTCACCTTTAAACAAACAAGCTCCATACAGGGGGAATATTACAATTTGTAATACAATGCGCCCGCGCACCGTCCTGGGACAAAAAGTGGACGCTCCCCAAACAGACGGTAGTCAGTCGAGTGCTTGCCTTACACGTCGCCGATGTCGTTACTAGTGTTTTGTTGCAAAGAACAAGGAGATATAGAAGGTCCATACGTTTGGCTGTAATGTTGTCTGCAGAAAAAGCTTAAGGAGTAACAATATTATAATGAACCAAGGATTAGCTGAACCCTAAACCTCCAATGACTGCTTATGTAGATCTACTGCCCCATTTGTCTCGTGGTGAGACTTGTGTCCGTAGGGTCCTGGGTTCGATTCCCGAGTCGGACAAAGTGTTTTTGGGTTTTTCCATTGGGAATTTCTTAGTAACAGCCCGGAGTTTGGAAGTTGGCGGTGTGATACCCCCGTGTCTCGGAAAGCACGTTATGCCGTGCAGAGAGAGTGCACCTGTATCTGCGCACACACTTGTGCACTATAGTATCTCCCGCGCCGATGGCTAGACTCAGCTGAGATTTGTTGCCATGGCCGAAATTTGGTCTGGAGGACTTTATTTATTTATTTATGTAGATCACTTATTCCCATTTTAATTGTACAGACGCCACAGCACATCAAGTTACTACAATCTGTCAAATTTATTTGATAGATTTTCAACTTTATCGCTAAAGCATAAGGTTTAAAGATGATTGGGAAAAATTTACAGTTTCAGGTAACTTGATGTGCTGGCGTCTGTACAGTCAACAGCAAAAATTATTATTATTATTGAATTTCTGATTTTGATCATCTATCAAAATCAGAAATTCAATACTAATGAAGAGAGTTCGCGTCAGAACTGTGTGGCGTCGAAGTGATTCAAAAGTATCATACGTAGTAAGTATTCTAAGTAGTACTTCTACGCCACACAGTTCTGTCGCGAACTCTGTTCATTAGTATTGAATTTCTGATTTTGATCATCTACTTTTGCTGTTGACTGTACCACCGTTCCTTTCACGACCTTATATCTTTCCATGAAAAGGCTTCTGGTAAGGTAATAAGCTCTTTAGACTGGTCTGTCTAAGACTTGTATGCCTTTCTGTTCCGTTTTTATATTATTTATCGATTTGTTTTACTCTGAAAGTAAAAGTATTTCATTTAAGTAGGTAATAGTATTTATTGATAGGTTAACTTCGTTTTAGGTTTTTGAAAAGAAAAAGAGATTTCTGGAAGAGGCTTTTTTTTTGCGGAATCGTCAAATGACCCCTCCCGCTCTGGGTGAAGCGGAAGGGAGCGGGGGGGTGGGAGAAGCTTTGGCACAGGAATCTCTTTTTTTTTGCACAGGGTATCAAATACCCTGTTTTGGTCCACATGGTAAAAAAGTCAGCCAGTATAGTATAGTGAGAATAAGATTTGACGTTCAATCACGATATTTAGCAAGTGCGTCAGCTTCATCCTACCGCAAGGAGTGACACTTCTGCAACTCTTTATGCCTTCTTTGTAGACTTAGTATAACAGGAGATTTTTTGTTTAACACTTATGGCAAATACGGAACATTTGCAGGGGAGGCGCGGTAGTATTCTACATGAGTACAGTGGTAAATGGTAATGGTTGTCATTTGTGCCCATGCTGATTTTAGAGTTGAAGAAAAAAGTAGGGTGTCGGGAACAGGACGTAAGAAAGTAGTGGAACCTTTTGTAATGCGGTTCTGTTTTATTTATCGTTTATCCCCCTTACTAATAAACGTTGTATAGCGTGTGTATAGTTACACAACGCTTTGTCTTCTTCTTTCGAAAGTCAAATTACTGACGACTGAAAAGGAGAAATCGGTGTGTAACATTCATCTGATATAATACGTTTATTAGTAAGGGGGTATAAATTTTATAACATTTTAGGATCTGCCCGCGACTTCTGTCGCGTGTAAATCGTATAGTATACAATATACGAAAATAACAGTCACATTTTTATAAGACTCCCTCGGCTTCCTACCCACCGCGTCGCATCGTATCGGCGACTCGCGCTATTACGTCGTTTTTGCTTATTGCTTTTTTCTTTTTGTTCGGCTCTGGGTCGTAGCGTGTTATTAAATATAACTTTCTTCAAAAATTGGTCTATCAAATGCAAAAAGTTTTTTTATTTTTTTTTATCTTTTCTTTTTTTTTCTAGAAATTAACGCATTCAGACAAATAAACAAACTCTTCAGCTTTATCACATGGGTATTATATGAGGGTATCGCTTGCTTTCTATGTTGATCTAAAGAATTATATTATCGACTAGCTTCTGCCCGCGACTTCGTACGCGGATCCTGTTGGTTATGCCAGCGACAACGGGGTAGTCAAAATCGAAGATCTGAAACGTCTGATGTCGAATTCTAAGAACCCGGGGACTGGATAACAACGGGATGCGCGAGACGATTCGAGACGTCATTTTCAGGCAATAATGAACCAATAGGGTGGTAAACTTGGCCTTGCACTTTGAATGTTGGCATAAATGGGCCTTCTGAAATCTGTTTCGCAACAAAAGATGTCATTTGGAAGGCATTATTGTACGAACGAATGTTGTTCAAGAAATGTTTTGACTGTGATGGTCACCGATTAGCAGTGATCTTAATATTTCTGGAGGATTTTGTAATATTTCAATATGTACTTTCCCACCTGAGCAACACATACCGTTTGTTTCTTTTTGCTATTTAACAGCTTCACAAAAAGTAAAATTTTTAACCATACCTCCGATGGCGGAATATGTGGCGTAGTCAATCATAGGAGTATACGTAAATGCACTCCGTTCCTTATCAACCCAAGGAAGGTCGCCATGCCCTACGGCTATATCTTGAGACACATCCGATTCTTCAGATGATATCGAAATTCTGTTCAGAGAATGTCGAAGTCGATCAGAATTCAAACGTTCGTTGCGCTCTTCTTAATCTGTCTCTTCATGCCGTACTCCAGCAATTCTTTCTTTCTCACTTTCTGATTATGAATATTTTGCTGTGTGCTTGTTCGGAACAATGTATGATAATCTCACCGTATCAGCGGTCAGTCGCGCATCATATTCTTCACTGGTCTCTAGAGATCTGGATGTAGATGCGTAAATACGCTGAGAACGCAGGCGTGCTTCGCGATCCAAAGAGGTTTCCACGGAGCGAGTTGCAGCCTGATGTTCTCAAACAGCATCAAGTCTCTCCTGACGCTCTTCGGTAGATTCTTGGGATCTTATGATCCTCAATCTTTTAGCTCCTTTGGAACATTGGGAAAGATTTGACCTCTTTCTAGGCATGGTTATAGTTTTATTATGAAGATACCTGATCAATTAAAATCTAAGTGACTGCTCCCCTACCAAGGGTGCCCAGACACGGGATCGTCTGGCCCATGTGCTGGTTTGGTCCCTGGGGTGGTCACGGCGTGCTATGTGTTCTGGTGCGCCGGTGATGGGGAGTACTCCCCAGCGGAGGGTCCGGTGACGGACAGCCGCGGCGGGTTCACGGATGAGTGCTAACGCGTGCCCATGTTCCCGCCGTAAGCGGCAGAGGAGGACACCGTGGAGTTTTAGTGGGTTAGAGTCCCACATAACTGCACTATCTCCCCGTGGTAGTGCAGAATGCATGAGCATTTCTTGACGTTAAAAAAAAAAATGGGAGTTTTGGCCAGTAGAGTCAAATTTTCAATGATATACCATCGTCATCGAAAATCAGTCCTAAACTGTTACCGCCTTCACCGCGTGGAGGTGAAATTAGTGATAGCTTAGATTTCCACATCAGATGTTTCTGATCTTCGATTTTTATAAGTCAACAGGAAATGCCCATCAGACCGAGTAACTTTTACTAAGACGTCATTCCTATATGTGTTATGGTGTAGCTGGGCTCTTGGAGTTCCCCATCAGGTGTTCTAGATCTTCAAATTTATTCTCTCAGCAGAAAATCCTCATCACGTGGAACAATTTTTGCTATGGTACAGTTCGCTTCACAAATAAGGTACCCCCCTTGGTATTGACATCAAACCTATTTAAGTTTTTCGTAATGTAACGTAAGTGGCGTGTTGGTCTAATGGTTAACACTGCGGCTTGGCGATGCGGTGGTCACGAGTTCAAATCCGCGGATGAGAAGATTTCTTTTTCCTATTTTATTTATTTACCCTTTTTTTTAGTTTCTTTATTAGGTGATTTTCGTTAATTATTATTTAAGAAATCAAATGGAGGTTTGTAATAAAAGCTAGGCATTTTGATAAACAATATTGATTTATTTTTCTAATTACATTTCTAGGACTTCATGGAATCCACTTCCAGGTTGACTATACAGTTTTCTATCTGTGTTAAATTGGGATTATTTACTTAGAATATTAACTAAACACAAAAGAGATACCCTGGATGAGGTTTAGAACGTTTAACACTAGATAAAGGTTCGTTTATATATATATTTATAGAAACATAACTACAATAATATTTATTTATTTAAAGTTGTGAAAACAGATTTTTTTTATACTTACTTATCGGAAAAGACCTTTAAAAAAAAAGAAATTTTGTCTTTTGTGTCTGTGAATTACAGAGGAAGAATCAACATGCTAAACTATAATAGTATAGCAATATACATCTTTCTCTTTTATCACATTTTCTAATAACCCTTATTTAACACAACATTAGAAAAATATGTGAGGTCAGATGGTGCATCGTTAATACATTACAAGACTACTTGTAAACCAGATTATCTGGATTGATAATAATTATAAAGGTTGTTTGTTTTTGATTAACTACGAGATAAGGATCCCACAAATATTGGGAATTAATAACACTTGCTCATATATGTTCCAACGCAATTTTATCAGATACGTTACACAATCAATCTGCCGAGTAAATTGCCTTATAATAACGGAGAGGATGTCACAGTCTATCACTTCTTGATGTTTTGAAGGGTGCCACTAAATGAACATTCACAATATTACGTTGTCGCTCCATTTGTATTTTCTCTGGCCTTGGCGATCACATTTCACATCACCCGTCGCTTGATACCTTTGTATCCATCTACGAACTGTTTTTCTCTGCAATGAAAATAATAATATTAGAAATACATAAAAACATCCAACTAGTAAGTAATAATGCAACATTATTGCAACAATAAATAGGTAATATGTGGAAGTATAACATAAATCTTACCGTTATGCCCATAACTCGTGCTATTTTCTTTATGCTTTGTTCCTGTTCCCAGATAACAACAATTTTAGCCTTCAAAAAAGTTGTTAATCAAACCATACCATCGGTTAATAGAATCAACTGGTCAAAATTTGATAATATTACGACGAAGATAATTACACACAAGCGAATCGGCACGAAAACGAAACCATTTAAAAAATAATTATACCCTCAATCACAGTTTACTAAATAAAGCGAAGAAGTATTCTAAATTCAACCTTAACTCGCAGTTCATACAGCAGTTAAGTTTCTGAAGTAAAATGACGGTAGTGCAACAATCGGAATCAACACATTATATTCAACCAAACAAGCTAATTTCAACCTTATCTTTTAGTTAATTGAGGAGTTAATGCGTATTGCATTTTGTAAAACTAAGGTATTAAATATAAAACGAAAGTTGAAATTTAAACCTTATTTTCTAGAAGATTAGACCGTTAATAACCTTGTTCGTTTTATGGAGTAATACTATTCCAATTTTCGTTGAGGTTGACAACTGAGCCAATAGCCTAGTAGTATAAGACACGGTCTCGATGATCGGCTGGCGCCTGGTGATGCGGGTTCGTATCTTAATCGCACGCAAAGTGTCTTTTTGTAAGTTATTCTTGGTATACGGTTCGGCCAGAAGGAAGCCGAAAAAATACCTTAAAGAATTATTAAAAACTTGAATGAAACTTGCAAATAATATCTGAGGCGGACCGTTGGATGCGCTCGGGCAGAGATGGGTGCGGCGGCGGGGGAGGGAGCTGCTCAAGGCTCACGTGACGCGCCAGCGCCGCCGCGCCGCGCCCGCCGCGTCGCTCGAGCGACGAGCGATGGCGGGCCCGAGCGTGCTCGGGCGATAGTCTTTAAGTCTTGGGGGGGTTCCATTTCTCTGACGCTGACTGTACCATTTTTGTATCTCTTATAGTTAAGCTGGTCTGTTTCGGTTCTGCATCAGGTGTTCAAGTTTCCAAGAAACATTATAGCCTGAATGTTGTCCAGCCATAATAACTATACAACAAAAAAAAAATCATTCAAATCCGTCCAGTAGTTCCGAAGATCGGACGCGCAGGCCCGAGGCGTGTCCGTACTCTGATAGAATACCTTAACAAATGTTCGCCGTGATTCTTTAAATTGACATAACTTTTTTATTTATGAACCGATTGACATGAAATAAACACTAAATGTTAAGTGAAGCCTACTACAATATATTAGTGAAAACCGCATCTAAATCGAATAAGCCGTTTCTGATATTAGCGTGCACAAACAAACAGACAAACAGACAAACAGACAAACCGACAAACCGACAAACAGACAAACAGACAAAAAAAAAATTAATTACAATTTCGGGTTCGGCATCGATATAATAACAACCCCTGCTGAAATGAAATGAAATGATTTTAAATGAAATGATTTTATTTTTGTAAGTAGGTTTGTACAAACACTTTTACACGTCAGTCATGTTTTTTATAACTAGATGAAGTCGGCGTTTCCTATCTGACTACTCTGAGAAGAAAGGCCGAAACAAACTCAGAGGTCACAGTCTCTTTTAAAGTCCAGACATAATCTTGGTCAGGTTATATGAAGACCATGTAGATCGATGTCTGAGGTGGTCTTTTGAGGAAAGAACCACACAGATTGAGAAGACCTGTCCAGTCAGTGCACGCATTTGTCAAAAATCGTGCAGCTCAACTCAAGACTTAAGGAGCTCAACGATTCGACGAACAATACCAAAGAAAGGACATTTGGGTAGGCCACATAAATTACTCAAACTGCCAGACCATGAGAAAAAAAAACAGAACAGAGAGAATAATAAAAAAAATATATATAAGTATGTAAAATGACCCACATCGTCTTCACATTCACAATGAAAAAATAATATAATACTTTACAAAGTAAGCAAATGTCATTGTTTAAAAAAAAAAAAATATTCATCAATGTCAATGTGTATATAAAAAAGAAAAAAATCATTCAAAATGCAGAAATTGGAAGCAGCTCAATCCCAAGCCTTTTTGTCCTCAATATAATCTTTAACGGTATAAAAGGCTTTCTGGCACAACTTACGTTTAATGAAAGATTTGAATTTATTAAGGCTTAGATCTTGAACGTGGCTTGGTAGTTTATTGTAAAAGCGTATACATTGGCATCTGAACGAGCCACCTATTTTCTTGAGCCTGGTTGTAGGTACAACATATTTGTGTTTGTTTCTAGTATTTATATTATGGATATCACTGTATTTTTTAAACAATTTTATATTTTTATGGGCATATAAAAGATTTTCATAAATGTACTGAGAAGGCACAGTCATTACATTAATCTCTTTAAATTTGTCTCTGAGAGAGTGTCTCGGACTTAATTTATAAATTGATCGAACAGCTCGCTTCTGCAAAACAAAGATAGTCTGAATATCGGCGGCATTTCCCCACAATAGAATACCGTACGACATTACACTATGAAAATAGCTAAAGTACACTAAACGGGCAGTCTCTATATCAGTTAAATTTCGAATTTTTCTAACAGCGTATGCTGCAGAACTTAGCTTTTTTGACAATTTATCTATATGTGGACCCCACTGAAGCTTAGCATCCAAGGTTATGCCCAAGAATACTGTGTTGTCTTCAGGATTCAATTCCTCGCCCTTTATCAACACATTAGTTTTCACCTGCCTTACGTGGGGTAGCGTAAACTTAATGCATTTGGTTTTCTTCTCGTTTAGAAGCAAATTATTAACATTGAACCAGTGGACTACTTTCGAGATCGCGCTATTTACATCGTCAGTAACCAACTGCTGACGTTTAAGTTTAAACAAAAGAGAAGTGTCATCTGCAAACAACACTATATCATGATGATCCTTTATGAGGTACGGCAAGTCATTAATATAAATGAGAAACAAGAAAGGACCAAGAATTGAGCCCTGTGGGACTCCCATTGTTACTATAGATCCGGGTGATCTTTTTCCATTAACGTCAACGCTCTGAATCCTTTTACTCAAGTATGAAATAAGAAGATCCAGAGCAGTGTTTCGGATCCCGTAGTGGCGGAGTTTCCTGATTAACGTTTCGTGAAGAACGCAATCGAATGCCTTGGACAAATCACAAAAGATGCCCAAGGCATCGCATTTATCTTCCCATGCATTATAAATATGTCCTAATAGTTCAACGCCGGCATCAGTAGTTGAACGACCCCTTGTAAAACCAAACTGTTTGCTATGTAATAATTTATGTTTATTAAAAAATCTTTGCATTTGGTCTAAAATTAATTTCTCAAAAATTTTACTAAAGGTAGGTAGTACAGAAATAGGTCTATAATTTGTGGGGTCTGATGTACTACCTGATTTAAACAAAGGTATTATTTTACTATTTTTCATAAGGTCAGGAAACTCCCCATTGTCAATACAACTATTAAAGATAATAGCTAGAGTAGGCGCTACAATGTCAATAATAGACTTGGCTACTTCTACAGAATTACCCCACAGATCTGCAGTCTTTTTTACATTTAAAGTGTGAAAGGTTTTAATTATATCTCTACAGGTAATATATTCAAAATGAAATTCTGAATTGCAACCATTAACATTTTCTTTAAGCAAAGACTCAGCAACAGAAGGTGATGAGTTTAGTGATTTAGTAGTTGAAACGGGAATATCTGAAAAGAAATTTTCAAATGCCTCAGCGACTTGTGTGTCTGATTTTATTATGTTGTCATTAATAGACAGGCTGTAGTCAGTATTTCGGTTACTAGATCTTCCCGTTTCACTATTAATAATATTCCAAGTCGTTTTAATTACATTACTGCTGTTTTTAATCTTTGAACTCAAATAACGTGACTTGGCCATATAACAAACTTTTTTAAATAATTTTGAATAATTTCTAACATACAAATTAAATTCATCAGTGTTAATATAAGTCCTTTCATTGTACAGTTCATAAAGCCGTGTTCTACTTTTATGAATACCAATGGTAGCCCAATCACTGAACTTTTTTTTTATATATTTCCATTGTACAGACACCACTTTTCTACAAATTTATTATATGTATAGAAGATATAGACTAACGGTGATATTCTTATACGGAACCTGTCTAGTGCAGAGCAAGTGCGGCATCGATGTTTTTCTTCTTTGTTTAAGAAGATAACTTTGTCCTGGAGTGGGACAATTTTTTAACAAGGGCAGAATACAAAACAGTCAGTCTTTTTTAGTCTTGAAAATGCTTGTTCACTGGATCCGGATACAGGCCCTCATTTTACGAAATAGTGAGATTTGGCTAGGGCTTCGTGAGTTTTAGGGCTACAGAAATGGTTGAGGTCTCAAAAAATTTTCAAGAGCTACAAGATAGTGAAAAAAAAAATTGCAAAAGTCAAAAACTCTTTAAAAATATGCAAAAACGTTTAAAAAAAATCGCATTTAGTTAATGTCTTTTGTGATAAAATCGTCTCTATCTCAAAAACTAATCGCGATATCAAAGAAATAAAAAAAAACACCTCGCAGTATTGAGTTAGGCTATATTTAAAAAAACTGGCCAAGTGCGAGTCGGACTCGCACACGAAAGGTTCCGTACCGCAAGGCAAAAACGCCGAAAAAAACACGTTTGTTGTATGGGAGCCCCCCTTAAATATTTATGTTACTTTGTTTTTAGTATTTGTTGTTATATCGGCAATAGAAATACATAATTTGTGAAAATTTCAACTGTCTAGCTACCGCGGTTCTTGAGATACAGCCTGGTGACCGACAGACGGACGGACGGACAGCGAAGTCTTAGTAATAGGGTTCCGTTTTTACCCTTTGGGTACGGAACCCTAAAAAAACAGGATCTCTATCTCTGACGGTCTAGGTGCTAAGGTGCCCTTTGTGTAGTCGTATTTTGGACAACGCGCGGAAGGTGCTACTAGGCGCTTAGGGGCGAGGCGGCCCGCGGGCTGAGGAGCAGGAGGCTGCGAGCGAGCCATCGCGGCTGGGGCTGGCCGGAGAAAGCCGAAGCTGCGGTGGTGAGTGAGGGATTTTTTTTATCTTGAACACATCCATCTCTCGACGGTTACATTGGGGTAGATTTCGAATGGTGGTCGTGGTCTTGTGGGTGTTGTCATTTCGCTAATTTTTGAGAAATTATTTATAAAAATAATTTTAAATTTATTAAATTAATTTTCAATGTTTCCGAAGGTCGTGAAAGGCACGAGATCTGTGCATTTTTTTTTTATAATCCTATAGTGACACTTCTTTAAAATTAAGTTGACATAATCATAGAACCGGTCGAAGAGGCGGTCCTTGGGGGAGGCCTATGACCAGTAGTGAATGTCTTTAGGCTGAAATTATGATAATGACGATGAATCATTACAATATTTTTCTAAGTTAATTAAGGTAGGTACAATAAAATCGCTAACTTAGTATTATTATAGTAAGTTATAACTAACGCTTAATGTTCTAATATTTCGTGATTACTAACTAAGTTATTCGCCTATTAGCTTAAATTAAGTTTTATTTCTTGATTAACGACTCGGCCGGATTTGTTACACACATTTTTAAATAGATTAAGAGAAGAGTAAATGATGTCATGGGCATAAAATATATTATGTGATAGGTTTGAATTATGGGACATTTTTGTAAATACATAATTAGGTATAGTGTGCGAATGAATAGCGGATTAAAAAAAAAATAGTTTTCTTAGAACTTATTTCTAAAATGATATTTTCTCAATTTTATCCACCGGCTAAAAAATAGAAGCTGTTTATTTTTCAGAAAAAAAACCTCCATTTATTTTAAAGGATAAGGTTATTTGTAGGTAAACTTTTGGGGATGACTAACAGGGTTACTCTTAATTACTAGTTTGGTTATCCAAGAAAGCTTCAAAGAAAAGAATTTGATAGAGGCACATAGTTGCTATTAAAAAGTGCCAATTTCGGCAGGATGGCTAAAAAACATTTCACAGAAAAACTCGGAACTGAAAATGGTATCCAAATCCACTCTGGCGTTGGCAGTTACTAAGCTGAAGAGGCGGTCTAACCCATTTATCTTGTCTTATTAATTGTGCAATCCATTTTTAATATGACAGTCAATATTTTCCCGATAAAAATAATTACAAAAAATCACCCACGATGACCAAAGTTAACAGCAACAGGATACCGTTAACTGTTACCAAAACAATAAAATTGCCACGCCCCGCCCAACGGCGCGTACGCATAAATCAATACAAAACACAATTATAAGAAATTACACCAGCTGTTATAATTAAAAATGGTTGTACTTCATTAATGTGTCAATATATTAACAAATATAGGGGACCACCAGGTTGGTTACTTTTCTTGTTTTTTCAGAAGCTTGTAAGTCATTCAGATTTTCCTAGGCAATTTTCCGAAAATTTATGGCATTGCCACATTGTAGCTAAAATAACCTCCTCTGTGAGAGGAAGTGGGCCCTAACCACCACACGGACCCGGTGCGAATTGGAAGATGTCACATGGCTTAAAATTTTTGGTTCTGGGACATGCCGCTTTCCTCACGTTTTTCTTCACCGTTTTGAGAGCAGTGGTGATGATATAATTTACACAAAGTAAAGCGCCTGTGTATGTTGGAACCTATGACCTAACTGGTTCCTAGCGATCACTGTAAATATAATTTACGGACGTCTTCTAGTCGAGTCGACTTGTCGGAGGTATGCTGTCGACTTCTATATTTTTCTTGCGTCAACTCCTGAAGCTGGACTTTACTGAAACAATATGAGAAATTACATTTGAGACTCTTTAGTAAGAGGTTATAGAAGATGGTAACAGGTAAAATAATGTATTTGGGCACTTACAGTTGACTTACAAAGGAGAAAGCCATGAAAAAAATGGTTAAATATTCATGTATTCACTTGAACCATAATTTTTGAACACATATAAAACATACATTACCTAGTTGGTTACCATACTTAATTGATTTCTACATTATTGTATATGCAAATATAAATAATGTTATCAAATACAAAATGATCAATGATAAAATTATGATGAATTATTAATCAAAAATCAGAAGCGTTTTTAACCAAAAATATACATAATTACTGGCCATCAAAATGAAAAGTTTAAATCGTTAATAACTTCTTTCTATAGAAAAGTAGGTATTAATAAAGGTTTCCGTTATAAAAACACTTTGGCATTTTGCCGATAATTATTTTATTTGACCTCTGATGTATTGACAAGTGATTAAATGTATCTATTTATTTTGTTTAAGTTGTTTATAAACTGATGAAGAAGTTAGAATGATAATAACTTGATTATTTTTTTCCAGCGGTTTTTTAACAGTTAGGTACTTTTAACGACTACTTGGAACTTAGTTGGGCAAAAAACCCTAGGTATAACATTTTAGATGTTTGTTTTAAATAGGTACAACGTTTTACATATTTCTCGTACCTAGTATTAAAAAGGTTGTTTTGTTACCCAGTAACTGGGTTGTGGAGGCCAAGTAGGTAGTCGCTCCATAAAAAATACTGATATTCAGCTGCATCCTTTTAGACGGTAGTCGACCCCAACATAGTTGGAAAAAGGCTAGACAGATGATAAATTAGTAAGTAGGTAATTGTTGCCCTAGCAGAGTGATTAAAACATAAGATACTTTTCTAAAAGTATCCTTTCGAAACGACAGGTTTGAAGAAGGAATATTTTGTGCTTATAAAGAAAAGTAAAATTGGTTTTTCACATCTCCATATAAAACTGTCAACAAACTCGAAATTCTAATTTTAGATCAGCTGTTTATTATTAAAACGTTGTCTCCCAATAACGGGGAGCAATATCAAACTTTTATGATATTTTTATTGGTAAATTTTACAGTACCTATAAAAGAAATCGGCCGGCCGCTTTGACAACAAGTAAAACACTGCGTTTTACTGGCTAACTCACATTTATGTCCGTTTACAACTTAAGAAGTAAATACAGGTCCATTTATTAATCTAAATTAGAAGTTTCTAGTCGCTTGCAGACGATAGATTGAACCAAAGTGGCTTAACAGTAAACATAGAGATTTAAAAAAAGCCGCGGCGTCCGAAACTCAATTATCTATACGACCAATTGTCCGAAGCCCGGACCAATAAAATTAATCTGAACACAACCAACGCCATTACATACGGGACCGTATTAATCTCAAAGCGTTGATTAGTAAAACTATAAAAGCGGAAGTATCACAAGAATGCGGTTAATGAGAGACTGAAACCCGATTTTATGGTTGATCGTTAAAATGGCCGACAATTGTCTAATTGTTGCCTACTAAACAACTAACATCGTGGGAAGACGATGCCTCACTGATGGTGAAAGTCAAAAACTTGACGGTTTTATAGCGTCACCTGAATTCGAAATTCGAATTGTAATCGAAACAACGAATCGCTTTTAGGTTCCTATTTTTTTTAAATCAATTTGTTTTTTATTTTATTAATAAAGGTTTTATTATTATTAGCTTCTTAGTTAGATTAGAAACTTTAATGTTAAAAACAGTGGCTTATATGTATTATAGCTTGTGTCAGATCGGAGTTAATTTATTATTTTTAAGTGATGAGATCACGGTCATTGTGATTATAAAAGTAGGCTGTTGTTGTTATTAACTAAAAGGGCAGTTGTACTATTGATTAATCATGGCTATGATATATGGAATAATAAATGACTCACACGTCATTATCTTACTGTGATGAAGAAAAAAACCAGTAATGTTATTGTTATTTAAAAACATACTAAACACGTTATCTTTAGGAGTTAATATAAAGCAATAGATCTATCAATTATTTCACTATGTTTCATCCTAAATTAAATATAACTAAAATTCTCTTCTCTTTGTATCCTTTCCAATTTCAAATTATTTACAAAAACAAAACACAAACAGCCTCAACAACTATCAAATCGAACCTATTCAATAACCATTCAATTTCTAAAATCGAATCTTAACCTAACCACACAAATACACAAATTATACATAGAAGTACACAAAGTACACACAACTACACAAGTTTGCATAAAAACACCAAGTAAAGACAGGCTCTATTCAAACGTACCGACATTTTTCTGTCGCGTTTTTCCTCGACAAGTCGCAAGCGCAACATTGAATGCGACGCGACAATACGTCGGCGACACGTTGTTGACAAGTCGCGTTGTCGGATGCCACTTTAACGTTAATTGGATGTGTTTCGATCATTGATTTGTTGGTAGTTAGTTGCTACTACTATCTTCTAGCTGGATAGGTCATGAGAACTTTGTGTTGAAGAATGAAAATGTAATGGAAATTAATACTTTGGTATTAATTAATTATGGACAGCCATAATATTGATTATAAAATGTCACCAATGGAGTTCTTATAAATTGTAAATTCATACTAGGTACTTAGTTTTATAAACTAGATTGGGTTTTTAAATATTTTCAAGTGTAAGTCTCAGACGGAATATTTTTGTAAATTATGTATTATTTGATAGAAGTACAAGAAAAGAAGCTCATTTGTTTCAGCACCCTAATTGCGTAACAAACAGCTAATCCATTGCTTCATAAGTTTTAAAAATTCGTCTGCTCAGCAACGTAAATAACGCAATGAATGTTGTTGAACTGTCAAAATTAAAGACATTGGCATTGTAAGTATGTTACACTATTAACCCGCTCTGATTGCTCTAAATTTACTAGAATTTGACTAAGTTTTAACCCTTCATACGTTATTACTAAAACATGATTCAATGGTACCTACGATAATACCTAACCTACATGCGCTGGCACAGATTCTAACAATCATAACCCGTCATCCATCACACATAAGCACAATTTAATGCACATAACTTCAACAAAAGCAACACAATAAATAATCCCAGCTGATTATATTTACACGTTATGCCCACTCACCTTAACACACATAAAAACTTCATACTATACTAATTACATAACAAACGTTTATCAACAAAACGTGTCGTCGATTAAACGAGCCACTTAGATAAAATCAGTCATATATTAAAAATGTAAAAACCGTCAGAGCGTGACAACACAATGGCTATAATCGTATAAACACGCGAACAAACACTCCCAGTTTTTGTTCGACCAATCAACAATAATCATCACGCTATTACATGCCCTGTTAACCCTGTAATTGTTGTAATAAAAAATACTTAGCGAGTGCATTACGTGCAATCTCGCACTATAGTCTTACCAACATAAATAAACCTCTAGAAAACTTAAACCAACACAAGTTTCCACCTTATTTTTCTCTTCATAAAGGTGATGTGTGATTTTGTGAACGGTACAATAGCATGTGCATCGAAGCGTTAAGCCTCTGATTTTGTTATGGAATGTCTAAGGGCGTCGGTCTAATTGAACTGATTTTTCTTTTACACCTAATTTTCTTTTGTTTCACAGCTTTGTCTTGAATGTGTGTTCTTTAGTTCGAGTAGCGATTTAGTTGATGTTGTTATTGCAACGATGTACACGATTACTTGTAACCGTGTCAAGTTTTTTAATTGAAATGGTTTTTAAGGTTAATTATAATTAGGTTTAAAGTAATTGATTTATACTTGTTAGACCTATTACATGCTTAGAGGTTAGTTTTACCTACATAGATTGTATTAACCTATAATTAAGAATATTCCATTAGTAGTTTTTTTTTACAGGTTTTTCTATTACGAACAAGAAAACATGCAGACCTCCAAGTAACATCAAAACAAAATTTCCTACAATTCAATAAACATTCCGAACAGCGAAAACAATATCGTAAAAAATATTGTAAATCTTAATGTTTACCATTAACGTGCGTCTATTGTGCCAAATATACATTACAATTATAAATAATTGTTAAGTGCCATGTTATTACCAGCTGTAAAAGTAATGGCGGGCACGCGTTTGAGGGTTATACTGTGTAATTACGAATGATACTAGAGTATCATGTATGGCGAAGATAGGTGTTTGATTTCATATTACTTTGGGGCCTCAGGCTTTGGTTAGATATTTTAGGGTTAAGTTGAGAAAACGTAGAACTGAGAAGTAGTGTGAAGTTTGACAGGAAAGTGATCGTCGTCAAGCTCACGTCAGATGTACAGGAAAATTCATCTGCTTTTATTGATCTATAAATTCTGTAGTTCTGTGCAATCTGTACCTAAATACTGATTTTAGACCTGTTTCGCGTAGCAACCAATAGGTAAAACTATCATTCACGTTAATACAGTTGCGCCTGGAAAAGTTTTTGTGATGCACAAAAAAACCGAGACAATTATTAGAAGCAAAGTCTCGTTCATAATGAAATAAAACCGTATCGTATTAGAGACGGAACCTTCAATCCGCAAAACTTTTCTAGCTTGACCATATTTTGAGCATACCCATTGCTTAACTATCACCGTGTGCAACCATTTAAATGATATTATTTCTGATTTTATGGTCCATTTTATTTATTGCCTTTTTTCAGATTGTGTATTGAGAAGAACGTTATTGTTCGATATTAGATTTTTTTTTTGCTATACCCGTTTTTTGTCTTAATATATATTATAACTATGTCTGTGATGGGCCTTAGCTTCGTCAGCTTACAAAATAAAGAGTTATTAAGACTAGTTTTTGCTCCCAAAAACCATTTGATTTAGGTTGGGTGGAATAATTAAATTATATTTGCGAAATCTATTGTAAGAAACATTTAATTGCTTGTTATGAAGTTTATATTTATAAGATTTTATTTCAAAAAAAAATTAACAATAGATTATTATGTTATATTTTTTTTTGACTTTTCACTTTTATCCACTCGTTAATTGGTTTAAGCAGCAGACATTGCAAAAACTGCTAACTCCAATTTACATTGGAATTGATTAGAAAAAACAATTTAATTCAGGTTAGGACATTGACACATTAAAAACAAGAAAAGCAACGAGAAACACAAACAAAAATGGGAAACAAATTAAAAGTAGCAAAACAAAGAAAAGAAAGGAAATTAAAAAATATATTGAAAATGACAAAAATATATGCCCAAGTGCCATAACCGAAAGGTTTTCCACCTTTGCATTTGCTGGATGAGGAACACTTGGCGCTGAATCAAGTATACCGAGCTTATAAACTATTTTTGCCGAAGAATTCTAAAGAAAAATGGATTCGAACACCAATTAGTAAGTGACCATCGTATACATGACAGGACAACTAACCTTAGAATTGAATTCCGATGTCCGGCGGCCATTTGTACGTTTTCACGGCTCAGCTAGTTAGGGGCAGCCATTGATCCGTCCGTCTGTACACGTACAATGGCGCGGTTGGCGCCTAAGACCATTTAGCAGTCGTGTTCCAAGAGTTGGGTGATAGATGATTTTTGTAATGGTATTTACACTATTATTTTGTATTGCAAACACTTGTTAATCAGGTTGTTTTGTTGCGGCTGTATTTGCATCGGACATAGAAATACTCGTAGCTAGATCTGGTATTCCATTATTTCGTAATTTCAAGTAAACAGTTGGGAATTCCTGAGTTGTCATGTTTTAAAATTTTGCTGAGGCTCTGTTGTAAGCTATTACCATAAATATAACCGGCAGCCGATAATTTTGTTACTACTGAGAATTCTCCAGCAGAAAAACCCAGATACCTCAAGATAGGGTTTACGACATTATTTTGCACATTTACAGAATATGACATACATACAAATAAATAAAATTGAAGTGTCTGTTCGTAATGTCAAAATAACAGCTTTTTACTAAATGCACATTTTTTTTATTGTTACTTGTTTATTATAAACAAGTAACAATAAAAAAAATGTCAGTCTGTTTGTTCCGGCTAATCTCCGAAACGGCTTGTCCAATTGTCACGAGATTTTCACTGGCAGATAGCTGATATATAAGGAGTAACATAGGTTATTTATCCCGGTAGCACGTTCACGTGGAATCATTTCACTTTTTTCCAAAAGTACATGGTCAGTTTTTTTTTCTTTGAAAATTTTGCCCTAATAACATTTTTATTGCCAAAAGCAATGACTATAGAAATTTCTAATAGCGACCGGAATACAGTAGATTGGTTACTGTTAGCCTGCATCATCCCACTGCTGGGCAAAGCCCATGACTTCCAGCTCTTCCGATCCAGGGCTAAAGTGGACTACTTACGGGTCGTTTGCTTTTTCCAGCTCGTACCGCCATCTTCTGCGGGTTCCGTGGACGCCTTCTAGCTATGTTAGGGCAATGAGGTGCACCAAAATAACAGCTACGTGGAGTAGTGGTTATTTTGGCCCACAACTCATAAGGCATACGGCAGACGTCGCCAGGCCAGTCCCACTTCAGCTTAGCGGCTTTTTTATCAACGTCAGTAATCTGTGTTTTACAGCGCAGTGTGGTGTTGCCGTAGACAGAGTAAACTATAGACTCAGCAGTCTATAGTTTTCACAAGAAAAAGAGAAATATATTATCTAACGTCACTAGCAAAGAAAAGAGACAGAGTAAGAATATTTCTGTCCCTTACTGTGTGTCGGCTAAGCACATCAATGTGCACAACAAGTATGACGTTTATGAATTAAATAATAAAAACTTAAAAATGATAGTATGATGAAGATTGCCGGAATTTTTTGTCCCTTTCGGTGACACGGATACCATGAGTCTATAGATTACTCTGTCTACGGGTGTTGCGAATATGGTTTGTCAATTTGACGCCTAGAAAGTAAGTAGGTAGTCCAAGAAAAGTATGCCCATATCCAGGAGTGCACTTCTAGATACAATACTAATTAAACACAGATAATAAGACCAGTATCAAAGTAAGTGCATCAAAAATCTTTCATGGAAGATTCTCAAATAAGTATTGCATAAAAATCTTTTAAAAGCTGTAAATGTTCCTCCGTCCATTAAATATATATTTAGTCCGAGCGTCTATCCGAGCTACATATTATAATATATGCGTGTACGCACGTTAATGTGTTTCTTTTTGTTTATCAATTTGTATTTGTCCCCATATTATCGGCAACACGCCGGTCGGCTTACTTCACAAGGTTTGAGGCGTTTACAGAGCTGATGATACTTAGGTGTGACAAGTTGTTTTAGTGCGATTTTATTAAGGGCTGAAAGAAACGTTTACTTTAGATTCTTTAATTTCTACTTTTAAAAGTTTTGGTTAGCATGTTCTTCATCATCGTCCCTATCAGTCCTTTATTTGAGATTTATTGTTTGAGATTAGATAGATATATAAGTAGTTTAGTTTTACACTCAAAAGAAATAGCACAACACACAAAAGCAAAATTATATAATAATAATGATGATGATTAGTATTATTATTCTACTAGCTATAATGTCAAAGTTCACTTTTCTAAGCCATACTATGATCATTAAGGTCCTCATTATAAAATCATTCTCCGTGCGGTATCATCCTCTCCAGAAGCTCCCTTGAACGCGTCGACATTTCTCATATACGTTACTACCGACTCGGTTCATCGCTCGGTTTATTGGTCGACGTTTGTTACCCAGATAAACCTTTGTATTAGCTTTTATAATACTATCTTTGGACTATATATTGTGGCCGGTAACCACTTTAATGATTAAAACACGGTGCCGTAAAATTGTGCTTGATTTTTTATTGGTACAATTATTAATATTGAAATACATTTACGAGAAAGTAATTGCAGTTTAGTCGGACTCCTGTAGTATCTTTCATATCCTTTGCTTTTTACAGGACTTTTTATCGAATGCATTTTTGATTAGTGAATTTATTTTAGTTTGATTCTAAACCTTTCAGACATGACGTAGAAGAAGATGAATTGAAGATGATTGCTACGATTTAGAAGTTAGTAACAAGTTATATTTTTGACTCTACCTCATTTATGAATTTAGTCTCGATCCTCGTGTCTATAAACGGTGCCTAAATACACAACGTGTTCAGGATTAACTATCGTTTTGTGTTTCAAGCTGAATCAATCGCTTAAAGAGAATTTATCTCAAATATGGTATAGGGTTTTGGTCAGTGCAATGAGCGCTAAGCCTTAGTATACCTATATCTTATAATTGTCATACATAGGATAATCTGCCCAGGCTTTTCCCATCTACATTTGGGTCAGCTTCCTCTCTAACCAGATGGACATGAGCACCAATATTTTACGTGAAGCGACTGCCTATCTGAATTCCACAACCCAATTACTGGTAACACGATACCCTTATAGTGGTTGTCAGACTTTTGGGCTTTTGACTACCCGTAACGACTATTAAAGATCTACAAATAACAGCCGGGACCACCGAATTTACGTACTTTCCGAGGCACGGAGGGCTCTCAATATGTATTGGATGGTCACCCCATCCACGAACCAACCGCGACAAGCATAGCTTTACCTTCGATCGACCCGTGCGGCTGTTATTATAGAGCCACGAATCATTGTCATACCTAGGTAAGTCACAGTAAAGATATGAACAGTACGGAAACTACGTACTAACGTTCGAAACGGCACACTCACACAGACGCGCGCATCTACGATACCCCTAGCGATAGTCGCGGTGCTCTCAGTCACGAGTGCCGCTTAGAGGTACCGTAGATGCACGCGTCTGTGTGAGTGTGCCGTTTCGAACGTTAGTACGTAGTTTCCGTACTGTTCATATCTTTACTGTGCCTAAGTGTTAAGCAAATTACCGCAACAATTTTTCTTATCAACCCAATCACAGACTATTACGTCTATCTTCCAACCACACTCACGTATAAGCAGAATAACGCCTACCTATCCAGCAATAGCCTTTTGTTAAAAGATAACGCTAGCACAAACGAGCCACGATAAGACAGTATAAGTACCAGCGCCAGTATACGTTTTTCAATTGTATTAAGTTACATACAAAGATAGAATGCAATCAGGGACGTGGTATATGTTATTACCAAAGATATTTGCATACAAGCAATAACATTGTTTTGGTCTTATGTGGATCTGTAGGACTTAATAGTTAATGTGTATTGAAATAAGCCGTAATACACAACGAGCGGACGGGTGGAGTAAGGCGCGGTTCGCACAGGGCGGATGGGACAAGATTTGTTGCGGATATGAAAGATAAGCTTTTCTATCTCTTTTTGAATATTGCGCGTAAATGTTATGGTGCGGTATAGGAGGTCCTATCTTCTGATGCATTGTAATTAATCTACATCTGTACAAGATAATGGGTATTTAGTGGAAATCATATCCAAGAGACATGCGTAAAAGTAAACTTACCCCTATGACAAAGTCACAGTTTACCAACTTTTAACCAATGAATGTCCTTACTTCTTAATTTGCATTAATTTCTTCTGTGCAGTATCCAAGTCTGGTCCTCTCATGGTGTGGGTTGTGCTTATATTTAACTTTGTTGGAGTTATTTATTTCTATAAGTAATCATGAAGTTAAAGTGAGCATATTATTTAGTTGCAATTTTCATCAACATTGATTAAAATCAAAATTAAAATCAAAATAATTTATTTCACATAAACCTACATGGGCACTTCTGAAACGTCAGAAGCTAGGTGCACGGTTCCAATTGGTCGTTTCCTTCCTATGGAGGAGAACCGGCAAGAAACTCCACGGTTACTCTTTTTAAAAATAATTGGCTTTTACAATGTTTCCAAATTACATTAATCGAAAGGACCCAGCGTTTTCATTCTAGAATCGGATATGTTATTGCTGGTGTGCACTATGCTATCAGCCTAGATGCTCATCCAGTGGAAAACATATCTTGCAATACGTATACTTACAATTTTTCAAGTTTTAAGACTGTTAGCTACTATGTAAATATAATCTTGTTCGAAAATAAAGTATACTAGTTTTAAGTTGTATTGTTGTTTTATATTTACCAAAAAATTATCAAGGCACACATTTTCTACTTTGAAAGAGATCCTTGTAAAGTAATTATATTTTAATTCTTATAAAATAGACTTCTTTGTAAAATTCGGTTCCCGCCATCTTAATTCTCCGTCCGCCATTTTGCCACAGATTCACATTATCATCCAACACAGATAATCAACTATGAATGAATGGAATATCCATCTAAGTCGACACAATAAAAATACTCAATGAGCATTGACATACAAAAACGTCTCCAGTCTTAATGAGTTGCCAGAGATAAAAAACGCCGCGGCGGCACCACAAAGGATGGCAGAGCAAATAAAAGATCACAGTCAATGTAAAAGGTTTGCGTATTGTTTTATATTAAAGTGAAATAACAATAGGTAGCCCTTTCAATGGATAATGCCGCCACAATGAGAGGGGTTAAGCTTGGTTTGTATGCTGGTGAGAATGTTGCCATGTGTTGGTAGTTGGATGACCACATTTGATTATAACTTATTGCTAGGATGTCTCAGCCTTTCATGGTTTGTTAATGTCGTGTAATCGCATGGTTTCAGTATCCAAAAGGCTATAAAAATCCATAGCGGGAAGTCCTTGCATACTGCCGAAGAGACTTCGAAGAAATTGATCATTATTATTGCTAAAGTTATCATGTGAGATTGTATGTAGCATGACTATAGCCCGTGGTAGACAGAGGAAAAGATGGACGAACGCCTGGATGGATTTAAAGAATTGGCGAGAAGGAACACAGAGTCGAGAGAGGTGGAAGAAATGGGGGAGACCTTTGCCAAGGAGTGAGCAGTTCAGGCTAGAAAAAAAGTTGCAGGATATAATTTAGTCAAAGAAGACCATATGTTTCGGTATATAGCAGTATAGACTCTGGAGAACCAGAACCTTAAATGGCCAGCTTAGAAAATAATTAATAAAGCTAAGAACACATGAAACAAGAACATAACATGATTTCAAGTACTTCTACATAATTTATTCTTAATCCCACTAACAAAAATATGTCCCCCATAGAACCCAGCCCTACTTGGATCTGAACATAAGTGGACACCGTAGAGCCTTGTGAACATAATGTAGTAGTGAAATACAACATCACATTGTTCCGTCACCTGCACACGTCACCGCGCATTCGCTTACACTTCTTATTATCTGAACACTCATCACGCTTTTGTTTCTGTGAGGGTTGTTAATACACTAAGTAGTGTTGAAGAAATTTTTCGCAGATTTTTGTCCTATTGTGGTTTGGGACTAGACGAAAAACGCCTTTTCCCAACTATGTTGGGGTCAGATTACAATCTAACCGGATGCAGCGGAATACCAGCATTTTACATGGAGCGACTGCCTATCTGGCCTCTACAACCCAGTTACTGGGTAACACGATACCTCTTGGTATGACTGGTTATCGAACTTTCGGGCTTCTGACTACCCGGAACGACTGTCAAAGATCCACGAATGCCAGCCGGGACCAACGGCTTAACGTGCTTTCCGAGGCACGGAGGGGTATCGGTATGTAAAGATGATCACCCAGCCACAGACCAACCGCAGCAAGCGTAGCTTAACCTGATCGATCGACCTTTGTGGCTGTTATTATTTAGCCACGGGTCCCTCTAGACGACAAACGTATACCTCAAAAATTTACGAGCAATTTCGAGAAATATTTCAGTGGTAGCATTTTAGTCGCTTGGAGAAAATGAGGTTTTGTTAAGAGCTGTAGATATGGTTTTCTGAAAGGTTCAGTACACTAATGCTCGGTTCCTATAAACAAAAATGAATAGTTTTGCTTACCATTGGTAGAATTTTTTATTTTATTATCAGATAGGCAATCGCTCCATGTAAAATACTAGTATTTAGGTTCAGTTAGACTGGAAGCCGACCCCAACATAGTTGGGAAAAGGCTAGGCAGATGATGATGGTAGCATTTTTATTGCCAAACTGGGCACATAAATGGATTCGTAAGCTAATTTTACCTGTGATACCTATATGCATATGGGAGGGTCTACTTTGCAAAGCTATATCTATGGTCTTTGCTTCATTATTGGTAGAAATACAGGAGTTTTCATTTTAACCAATAACGATTCGTAAAGGCCATTAGTAGTGTTTGAATGATGTGCTGGGAATTCTGTTTTTAAGTCAAAATAACAATAAGACATTTAATTGCTTGTTGAAAAGTACATATTTACTGCCTCATATGAAAATCTTCAGCCCCATAAGTGTACTGACATCCTTCTCCACCCTGATACCCTCAAACCAAAGCATAGTCACTTTAGTCATTCTGTCCAAAGTACAAATTCAATAATCTATTCTAGGTGCCTTTGCTAACTTAGGAACCTAGAAACCGCGCAGTGAACTGAGATTCTAAATTCATACTCACTGTTTTTTGCGCGGGTTTGAATGTGATGAGGTCAAAATTATATATTTATCCATACCATTTCATAGTGTGATTTCTGCAATTATTATCAACTAATTTGACGTATTTATTCCTTTTTCAAACAATCTAATTAGGTTTATCATTGCTTAAATTTCAGATTATTTTAATATCGGATATGTTCATAAAAAATATGTCATTACACCTGCGCCGATGTTCGTGGTCAACGCACTCTTGCGCATTGTCTTTATTATTGAATGATTTAATACATTTGTATGACAGAGGCCCATGTTCAACACTGGATGTATGATGTATGTTCGGAATATGACATCCTTTTAACGTCTTTATCAATGTCATGGTATTTACTTTGTCTTTATTGCTTACATTTGCTTTTTTGTAGGTGTATTGTTGCAAACTGCGCATGAGTGTAAGACTATTAATGTATCGTG
This sequence comes from Oligia fasciuncula, assembly GCA_963082905.1. Taxonomy (NCBI): domain Eukaryota; kingdom Metazoa; phylum Arthropoda; class Insecta; order Lepidoptera; family Noctuidae; genus Oligia; species Oligia fasciuncula. The sequence goes on from OY720403.1 coordinate 10,661,527, forward strand.
TGTGTGTATCAAAATAACCCCAAGACTGGCGATATTTAAATACACCTAGGTAGAAAGGGGTTTCTGGCTAAGTAATAACAGATGCACGGGTCGATCGATCATTGTGGATGGGTGACCATCTTTACATACCAGATCCCCCCGTGCCGCGGAAAACACGTTAAGTGGGTCCTGGCTGTCATTCTTGGATCTTTGACAGTCGTTAGGGGTCGTCAGAAGCCCGAAAGTCTGACAACCAGTCTTACCAAGGGGTATCGTATTACCCCAGTAACTGGGTTGTGGACGTCAGATAGGCAGTCGCTTCATGTAAAGTATTGGTATTCCGCTGCTTTTTGTGAGACTGGAAGCCGACCCCAACATAGTTGGTAAAAGGCTAGGTTATAATGATAATAGGTGACGAGGGGGAGATGCATACTAGACTTGACAATAAAGACCTGTAAGAAGAATGCTCGTAACAACATGGGTCACCGTCCAACACGCGTCATCTCATGCCTTTGAACACGCGAGCCGTTCATTTTATTGCGTCGATAAGTGAGCAAGGGCAGTAATTACCGCTAATGGTTTCGATTGCTTGTGACAAATGAACAAACAGATTCGCCCGCGAATCTCATGTAACGCATGTATTACAGCCATCTTTGGAAGATGGTCTTTTTTATTAGTAGTAGCTTTGGCTTGATTGATTTGATGGTTAAAGAAACATGGATGATTTAACATATCGCAGGTATGTGATTTTTATGAGGTCTACGTTCCAAACGTGTTTAGAGAATGATGAAAGATTGTGTAAGATCATTTATGCAATCATTATTTTGTTGACAGGCTTTTTCGAAGCTCTTTGTTCATGGCAAATAACGTAGGCAGCTTTGTAACACTTCAGTGAAAATGTTAACTTACTAATATCATAATTATAATCATAGTCTATAATTATAATTGCGCAGTGATTGACCGAACCGCAAACCTTTTCTGGTTTAACTGTACGTGACTGAGTATGCATGCAGATTTCAGTAAAAAATATGTAGGTATGAATGACTAGTTCTTTTCTTTTATATCGAGGACCTAAGGAGTCTAAAAAGTCCTATAATTATAGAATAACCAACAAATAAACTTAACCAGATAGCTAAACTTTTAACGGCATTTCTTACTAATCTCTAGCTTCAACTTTCTGACTAACTGACAGACTATTTAATTTTGACAATTCAAAAGTGCCTGTACAAGGTTTAACTGAAATAAATGCTTTGAGTTTTGAATTGAGTTTAGAGTCTACACGATACAAAAAATTAATACCTACCTAACGGGAACCTAGTATTTGCTTATCTGCTAAAATACCCAAAAAGAAAGTTGGTAAAACTATTAAGTTATATCACAATATTAGTCTAGACTTGAAATTTGAATGAATAATTTTATAACACCTCAATACATACATTCATTAGTAGGTACTTAGAATTTACATAGAAATTGTGATAAAGAAATTAATTGTTTGCGCTTCTGTTTTTATTACCTAATATTGTTTCTGAATGTTATCACTGGAATTTATATTTATATTCTATGAGTGATATAAATATTTCTAGTTTTAAAATTGTTTTTTTTGCTTATAAATACGAGTATATGGTGCGTGTACGTGTGTTCCTTTGGTTTATAAGGGCCAAAATTGCAGAAGATCGGGAAAAGTGGAAAGATTGGAAGAGAGGCCTTTGCCCTGCAGAAGGACAATATAGCACTTTTATTGCGTAATACACTATCCATCACAATCTGAATCTTTCTGAAGGATATTGCTAACCCATTCCTTCATACGTTCAAAAAATTTGTCTGCTCAACTGAATGCTGTTGAATTGTCAAAATGAAACCTATTGCTACTATTAGAGTGTTAAGGTGCTGCCACACTGCCGTTTAAAAATGTTTATACACGTTAGTAAACATTTGTTAGGAAACATAATGTACCTATAAGTGTTAGAAATGTATAGGTTTTAAACAGCAGTGTGGCAGCACCTTTACGCAATTATCCCGTGCGTTCATAATTATAATTATGACTTTGACAGATCCTTTAATTAAACTAGATTTAGTAGGTATAAACAATAAATTATTGTTTGGCTACACAATAAAATGCTTTTATCATCATTATCCCCATGTCCTAAAACAATGCTAACTCGATATAATTATCTCCCTTGGAACTTTTCTCGTACCTAATAATTCTCCATGCAAAAAGTGCCAGCACACAAAGTCCTATAAACGCACACAGCACCTTGCACTCTGGTATTTTAACTACAAAACCACAACAACACAAGCTAAAGAATAAAATTTTAATATAAAATGTCTCAAAACGCCGCGGCGTCGAATCCCGGAATCCGGGATTATTAAGTGTTGTTCTTGTTGTTCTTTTTGTACTCCGATGTGGCTGTTTGAACTCAATATGTGGTTGCTCATTTAGAGGCCGGGATTAACAATAAAAACGAAATTTGATCATTGCGGCCGACGCTACGGTGATCCGTTAAGGGGAAGGCTGGTTTTGATATTATTTCGTTTTGGGTTTTGTCCTTGATTTTAATACTTAACGTAGCTAAATAGTTATTATCCGTAATACCTAAATAACTTAGCTAACCTTTTGACCGCCACAGTCATGTATAGATGACAAACCAAAATGTGCCCAGCACGTCACGGTTCGACTACATGACAGACTTTGACGCCGAGGGCACGTTTTTAATTTTTTGACGTGTGGCGGTCAAAAGGTTAAAGTATAACGCGAAATGTGGGTGTACTACGTTCTATGTTGTATGTTAACGGGTTTAGTTTCCGCACTTAGTCCTTCAGTGGACCATTGTGCGTGGGCCTTGGCGGCCGTCGGTGGTTATTCCAACCAGCCCGGGTGTACTACGTATACTAGCGTATGTTTGCCTAACCCTTCGAGAATTACAAGCGTGATGTCATCTTCTTTTCGTTTCTTGGCCAACCTGGCCAGCCGGGTGTGTAGACAAAACATAGTTGCATAATGCATTCTCTTTTTTTTCACTCAATTATTTGCAGCCTGAAAAATCAGATTATGGCTTCCACGTTGAGTTACACAAAAACCAGCCAATACTTCCGAGATCTAGCTTAATTTAAAATTGAACTAAAATTTTATTGGTACCTACCTAATTGTTTTTACTTAGAACTGTGGTGAAGGACTAAATAAAGTGTTAAAAGTACAGTAATTTATAAACAAGAGCCGAGGCATACGAAGAAAACCAAAAGCAGAGAAAAACAATCTTATTTTTTTTTAAATAACTATTGCCTGTTATTCCTTTCGTTACATTTTAACAAACTCAATGACTAACTCTCAATGGTAGAACTACAATTTACAATATTTAAAACATAAAACCATGAAATACAGCAGCACCTTCACCTTAACCGAGCATTTGCCGCGTTATCAGATCATCGTCCAGCCTGTCCAGTGTAAATAAATCCAATAGTTTACTGCCCAGCCATTGTTATTCTCATTAACCCTTTGTCTCATTAGACCCTGGCTTCATATTCAACCTTATTTTTGTTACCGATGACAGCTCAGATTAGATCCTTTTTTTATTTTATTCTTTTTTCGAAAACTTTTGTCCACCATCTTGGTTTTTTCTTTTTTTTCGTCATATAAAATTTCAACCAGTCTTATAATGTTATAGTGTTTATTGCTTAGTCATTTTTTGTTTTTAATTTTTGGAATACATTGTTGTTGCTGTAAAGCATAAATTTTATTTCGGATTGTCGCGTGGTTTAACGACGTTTGGTTCGTAATTAATTTTTAATTAAATGCAAATGAGTGAATGAAATGAATTGCTTCATTTAAAGTTGTATTTCATTTCTTTGTTTGAAAATTCAAATTAATTGATACCAATGATGTGAACTTTTAAAATCAATTAGTAGGCAATTAAGACTGAATAAAGAATGCTTCCTGATAATAATAAGCGTTATTTTAAATTAAACTGAAAAATTAAGTGTATTTGTTGGTCGCATACCTTCATGCCAACCTTTTTATGGGGTTGTCAAATGCAACCGCTATTTAGCTTTCTTACAAATTGCTTGCTTTCAAACTGATTTTCGAATTTTGGATACAGTAACAAATATTTACGTGGTAAAATATTGTTAACATTTAACAATTTGTGTACCTACATTAGGTACTGAACTCATATTTGGGTCTAGCACATTAAAAATCAGAGTTCAATGTGTAGTTTATGTAGAAAAATATAAATTAGTAATGTATTAAAAATCACTATGCTTCATTATTTCAGTTTTTATTATTTAATTCAGTCGTATTATTGGGATGTGACGATCAATAAGCAAGCGATTTTAGGATCTTACCTACTAAAGTATTGGATTATTGTTCGGAACTTTGACAAAAAACCGACAACAAACCACCATTTTTGTTATTAAAACTAAAAACGCAACGTTCTTAAAGGCAAATAACTTTAACGTGCCAAGCAACAACGATATGGTCGCTAATTCCCGGTATCGTGGCTACTTGCAAACCTTTTCAAATTGTTCTAAAGCCAGGTTACAACCAGCGAATTAGGTAACACGTTTGTCTAGCAATTTTGCTGCCTTTATTGCATTATCTGCCTTACTTTGATCTTCACGTGAAGCGTGGAAATCTCTCATCATGTGGAGGTTAGCTGTGATATGAGGCAATTATTCTTGAATTTTGTGGTATTTTGTTAATACTATATTCAAAGTCAAATCATTTATTTCAAGCAAGTAGAGCCTAGGCCTCCCACAAGGTGGACCGACGACCTTGTGAAGGCCGCAGGAACCCGTTGGATGCGAGAAGCACAGAACCGGTCGAAGTGGAAGTGCTTGGGGGAGGCCTATGTCCAGCAGTGGACGTCTTTCGGCTGAAATGATGATGATGATGATGAAGTAGCCCTTATAAAGAAACTTAACTCTAACGAACGAACGGAACTAAAACTTAACTCAACAAGAAAATAGATTTGAATCTAGGCACCCCTTAGTAGGTAATACTTTCTTGCCCATTCTTCTCCATACGAAACGAAAGAACGAGCAAGAAACTATTGGCTTTTACCAACATTAAAGACTTGTACAGCCTGTATTACTTACTCAACGTAATGGTAGCTTGGTAGCTTCTTTTTCCAATATAAAAAGATGCAATGATGTGTTCTCCGAAACACGGTTGGGTCTCGATGTGTCATCGGTCTCCTAGCCAGTGACATCGGCTTTACAATGTTACCTGTAATTAAAATAATATACAAATTTCTTGCTTCTGACCCAGCAGTTAAGGCTGTGCGTTGTGTACCAGTGAATAAATGAATTAAAGACTTGTAATAAGTAGATATTTTGTGTAAATGAATACGTCGCACTTCATTATCGAATATCTCCTGGTCGAGGTACGAAAAAATCTAGAGGCTAAATAGGTCAAGGTACTATACCACTGCGTCGATGAAGTCATCGGGACTTCATAATTCCTCCCAATCTAAATATTAATTAGAAGGGATAACAATACCCAGAACCTGTACCTAAACATGGGAAACTTTATTAAAACGTAACAAAAGATTAGATAGGGCTCTCTTAAAGGTCGTTCACACTCGTCCTTTGTCGCTGCGTCCGGCGATCCGTCAGCGTACAGATATGGATGTCATGTGTTATATACAGGGTTGCCGCTACGGTTTAATTGATTAAAGCTCGTTGGGAAAACTGTGGAGCTCCTGTAATATAAATAATTAAAAAAAAAATACAATTTAATTTTCGTGACACGGAGCATTTTAGACAACGATATTTTATAAAATAATAAATCCTCCCGTACGAATTTCTGCCTCGGTACCCATATTTGGACGGAGAGTAGCCCAGTACGCAGGAGAGACAGGTGTCAAAGTTAGCTAAGTAGGGAGTTATAAAAACATAAAAGTATAGCCAAATACTAAAAGTAGTCTTTCTAATCTTGTATAATTATAATATGTTATTGTTTTTCTTAATATTTAGACATGTTTTACACAAAGTTTTATTTTTACTATGAATTTTAAGATTTACAATAGTCTAAAGAAATAAAACCTATTTTATAACGATATAATAGCCAATATAGCTATTAACCCCACTTTCTCGTGACAGACTTAAACATTTAAATTAAGAAACATTTTAAACAAAATTTCAAGTCCACTCCACCCCTCTTCCGTCCAACGACAAAGTTTGACAATGCTCGCGGCAAACTAAAAGGCCTGACGAACAGGTGTAGCCGACCGGAGCTTTCTTGCATCGTCCACCGTCCGCCATGCAAGAGATAAGAGGATGCTGATTACTGAGCACTAAGTTATTTTTACACTTATCCTAGGTTTATCCTAGATAGGAAATGGGATTAGAACTTTAGAAGGCAGGAGGAGATCTATGTAGAAAAGGAGATAGTGTTGTGTTTTAGATTGTGAGAAAATTATTGTGTGTGAAATTGTAAATGTAGATGGGTTTTTTGAGCCAATATATAGTACTTACAATGGTTTTAAATCTGTTGGGTGATAGTCGTTGATAGAAGAAAATTATTGTATTGTAGAAGTCAATTGTTGTAGGTGATCTAACACTTATTAAAATGCCGAGTTTAAAAATGTTAAGAATACAACTTAGACTTAGATATAACTCAAGAAGGTTCTTTAATTTACTACAGGGTGGCAGGTACAGACACCAGCACATCAAGCTACTACAATCTGTCAAATTTTCAACTTTATCGCTAAAGAATAAGGTTAAAATTTGGGAAAATTTGACAGCTTCGGGTAGCTTGATGTGCTGGCATCTATATATCGACGCACAAGCTGTAACCATGAATTCAGCACATGATTCTAGACACCCAAGTATAGAAAACGTCGGTTAAAAAAAAATCTGCTGGTTCATAGAAAAGTACAACAAACGCGATCAAAATGTATGGAACAGCTCTTTTTTTTAATAACCAATAAAACATTTACACAACTACTACGAAACGAAGAGGAGGCTTCAGAATCATGTATACTCTAGTCACCAAAAGAGATAAGTTACCAGGGTCGTCGGGTGTAGTTGAAGTTTAGTAAGAAACAGACTGTTTCTTCATCATGATGATGATGAAGAAACAGACTGATGTTTACGAATGAAATTTAATTTCATAAATGAACTGTTTGTTTTCTATTATTTAGATATAATTTTATTCGAAAGCATCCATCGTTTTCTTACTAAACTTCAACTATATCCGACGACTCTGGTTACTTATCTCCTTTGGTGACCGTACCTACTGAACCAGGTTGCGCGTCGATGTAACGATGTAGGTATACATACCTAAAAATAAAATAGACTAAGTTTATCCCATAAAACATTTAGCAGACCAAGCCCCAATCTTAGTTTTCCATGCATTAAGTTGTAAAGTGTAACTTAACCGTTTCTTTTTATTTTCAGAAGTCCTCTGCAGTAGTTGCAGTAATCGGATAGCTTTTAGTGTTTTACCGAACAATTGAGAGCTACGATAAGGTAAGTGAGAGCAGCTAGGGCGCTCCTTAATGGGACCCGGCTGAACGTTGTGGGAGATACTAGGATAAATAGAGCCTCTATGAGGCATGACTGAAGTGGCTTGAAATCAAATGGGGCATCAAATTGTTAAGATGAAACTAGTCACATAAAAGTCGTCGAAATCGTTTTAAGCATGAAAATACAATTTTATATTAGATTTAAAATACTTACTGGAAAAGCTGACAATGGATAAAAAACAATGTATAGCTATATTTTTGGTTAGATATGAGGTGTCATCGTGAACCCTGGTAAAAAAAGTCAACCTGTATACTGCTACAGAGTGACATTTTTACAGTTGGTCTTTATATATACCACTATAAATCACGAATTACCACTAATACCATGCATAGTGACTATGGAAGTATTGTACAATAATTCAGAGCAAAATATTTTCTAATAAATTTTAGAGAGGTTACTTTAGAACATTCCATACTTTGAATTCGCTACCTCTTATGCTTTGGTCCAAACCCTTATCGATGCGGCTTTTCAGTTAAATGCTTACACGGGGCAATAGTGCCAATTTGTTGCATATTATCTACGACGAGGGGACAGATAACCTGACAGATTGGCATGTACTTAGTGCGATGTGGGCGGCTGGGAAAAATGCTCCTTACTCGCAAAATGAACATAATTGCTCACTATTCATGGAGCGTCAGTCGCCTCAGTACGTTTATTCACTCAAAACTGATGGATATTAGCCAATTATGTGGGTTTACCTATTGTATGGGATCGAGGGACACAAATCTATTGAAGTGTCATCTTTGCTACATTTTTTTCTGTTTTTGTTGAAAACAATCGTTTTTAATGTCATTTCTTCGTTTAGGACGTGATTAATGCTAATGTGAGTGATAAATTGTATTTATTTCTGTATTTAGGTTTATACAAACACTTTTACAGGTCAATAATAAACTAGATGAGGTCGAAGGATAGACATATCGGTCCAACCCAATCATTCTGCGTAGCCTTTTCCCAACTATGTTGGGGTCGACTTCCAGTCTAACTGATGCAGCTGAATACCCTGATATTTTACATGTAGCGAGTGCCTATCTGAGCTCCACAACCCAGTAACTGGTTAACACGATTCAAACCTAGGCAGGCGCTTTACTTTGTGCAGATAATTTCATCACCACTGCTCTCAAAAGGGTGATGGAAAACATCGTGAAGAAATGCCTGTGTCCCAGCAATAGAAACATTTTATAGGCTGGTAATCCTATTCAATAGGTGGCCCATATTCAAAATGTAATATTTACAGGCCCGGCATCATCATCATCATCATTCTCCTGCCTTTATCCCAATTTATTTGGGGTCGGTGCAACATGTCTTTTTCTTCCATACTTCTCTATTAGTCGTCATCTCGGTAGTCACCCCCTTTCTAACCATATCATCACTCACACATTCCATCCATCGTTTCTTTAGTCTTCCCCTACTCTTATAGCTATCGACATCCATACTCATTACAGGCCCGGCATGATAATGGTAAAATAACAAGTTCTTAAATCAGATAGAAAATACGTACGAAGTTGTCTGTAGCGTAGTTAAAAGAAGACATTTTCTATTTTTACTAATCTTATATCTTACTATCCATATTTAAAGACATTTATCAAAATTGCACATGAAGACCCGGGATCTCAGGTGCAAAGCTATTACCATAAATATAATAAAATTCATTACTTTATTACTTGACAAGGCTGTAAACTACAATTATGTATAAACGATATTACTTTCGATTTAATCTTTGAAGGGATGAATAATGCGTTCAATGAAGTTCATGAAGAAGTGCCTCAAATTAAACGGTTTACATATACATATTATAGCTCCGCTTTTGCATTTAGAGATCACTAGCTGCGCCCCGCGGTTTCACCCGCATAAGTGTCTATCCCGTGGGAATATCGGGATAAGGAGTAGCCTATATGTTAATCCAGGGTGTGTTTTTTTATCAAATTGGTCTAGCCGTTTGAGCGTGAAGAAGTAACAAACATATAAACACACACACACACTCACAAATTTTTGCCGTCATAATATTAGTGTGATTTTCCACACATGAATCAAAAACTCTGTTAAAATGTGCATTAACCTAACATTTAAAATGAAATTGTATCTTAGGTATGGTGGAATTGTCTTAAACATCTAATTAAATCAAGACAAAAAGATATTTGAAATATCGGTTTCTTCTTAATCTCGTGTCGATGGTACTCTTCCTTGTTGTTTTTTTTTTAAATATAGTTTGAGGGTTGAAATGTGTGTTTTAATTGTAATTTCAGCTTGATTATTATTGCTTTTGCTACTTGCAAAGGGCTTGTGGCTTAACAGCCGCACGGGTCGATCGATCAGGTTATTAAGCTACGCTTGCCGCAGTTGGTCCGTGGATGGGTGACCATCCTCACATACCAAGACCCCTCCGTGCCTCGGAAAGCACGTTAGGTCGTCCAGTAAAAAACTGCAAATGCCTGTAAATAGAAAAAAAGAATTAATCTACAACCTCCGCCCAACCCTTTAGGAAAACAAGGCGTGGTGTTATTTTTATTGTAATCTATAAAATATAACAACAAAATCCAATTATTAATATATTATTTTTGTAATCTTAATGTAACAATAAAAAACTTACACACGAAAGTAAAAATAATTATTTACTGCAGTAAATTCCTGGTATTAGGTCATTTGGAACAACAATTTTAAATGTACACAAACAATAATAAAGTGCGTTTTTATTTACGGCAGCAAACAGTAAAGTAAAGTAAAATTTAAAATCGCTAATAAAACGTTAAGAGATGAAGATTTCAGATTCGTACGTTACGATTTAACAACGTTGTAAAGTGTTGTGGAGTTAGTGCTCGAGATTTGTATTGTTACTGCTTTTCCTTAACCAAATAAACCTGATGATGAATCACCAAAACATTGACAAATTAGTTAATTCAAATTATTATTTATCTAAACCACAATTATAACACCTTTATCTTGCAAGGCGATGTTATAAGTCACAATGTCTATTGTCTATCGCTTTACAAAAAATAATATCAACTGAACAAAATTGCAACAACGTTATAATATTATCAGACCTTTTTCAATGATTTATTGTGGTTTTTGAATGAATCTCGGCAGGTTTTGCCCAAATATATCCTCCGATACTGTAATAAGCGGCTGGCGACCGACATAGGGGCAAACTTGAGTAGGTTAGTCCTAGCCGCTGGCACGTCAAACAGAGATGGGGCGGCAGCGCCTTAAAAAAAAAACAGTTTCCACTTCTGTCGGGCACGCCCGGAGTGGGCGTGCCCGACAGAAGTGGAAACTTGAACAATTACGTGCGTATTTTTTAATCGTCTTATAAACTAAACACAAACTGAATACTTTACCATCACTCACTGACATATCGGATATACCTACATTAAAACCGAGTAGGTACAATACAACCGACGTAACTTGGTGGGCCTGAACTTCGCGCAGGAGGCTGCGCACGAACGTTTTTTAGGAACCAAATGGTGTCATGAGGCGAGTGTGAGTGCGAGAACATGCGCGAAAGTTCGCAAAGGCTATACTCAAGCCCGCCAAGTTACGTCGGTCGTATTGTACATCCCGAGGACAGCCGGACACATCCGAATGTAGCGCGGTGTCGATTACGGTAACAGTGTCTCGAGTTCAATGGTTTTATCCCATTTAAAAAAATGCCCAACACGCCTAAAGAAGTTTTCACTTCAAAAAATATGTATTTCATAATCAACATTCTCCTGACCATATCCCAATTTACTTGGGGTCGACGCAACATGTCTGATTCTTCCATACTTCTCTATTAGTCGTCATGTCGGTAGTCACCCCCTTTCAAGCCATATCATCTTTCACACATTGCATTTATCGTCTTTTTTGTCTTCTCTTACTCTTACAGCTATCTACAACGTTATTTTTAGTAAATGCGAAACCTGAATATAGTTCAGTTTAAGTAACTGAATCGATTTCAATAATTTTTACCCCATGTTATATTTTGTCCCAAAAATATTTAAAAAAGGTTAAAAGTTGGACACCGAACGACACTAGTAGGTTATCCAATCTCCGCGTCGAATGGTCCTAACCATTCGACGTGGAGATTGGATACTATTATCATGGTATACCTAGGTACTATTATCATGAGCGCAAGACGGAGCGGCGCGGGTGAGGATTTTGTACGGACAAACAGGTAACTTAACAAGCTTATAACTTTTTTATTTTTTATGATACAGTTATGAAATTTTGTACCTACATAAATTCTTTACATAAAAATACTAGACATGTGTTTCGGGTTTCGCATATACTAAAAATAATCTTGTATATTCATACTCAAAACTACCCTCACAACATTTTCCTAACTCCTCCGCATTACATACCCATACCATTACAAGTGATTTACACACAACTGTTTAGTCACCAATGCCACTTTCGGACTGCATTTTATATCCTCATTTCTTATTCTATCCATTCGGGTCACACATCCCTCTTAGCATTCCTAAGAATTTAATGTATTTATTGAACTTACGATAATTATTGTGAAATATGTTATGCTAAGTATTTCAAAAGCTAAAGTTTAAATAAATAAATAATCAGCATAATTAATTAAGCAACAACCTAAGACTTACTCAGTGGCACTCAACTCCAAGACTTTTCCATAAATCCTTGCAACAAATCCTAAATGGCATCATGTAGGTCTACAATCTCGAATTTTTTAAGCAGGATTGATTATCTCTTCTTACTCAATATTTATAATGTTTTGATCATTAAAACTTAAATCTTTCTGAACAGTGTCTTCTATTAAAAAAAAAAATAAAGAAAAATAACATAATTTGACATATTATCACATAAAGCTACCTTAATCTAAGCCGGACAGACATACTACAGACATACTGCATTTTGCCATTCACGAAAATCGTTACAAAAACACACTGCAGGTTAAAACCCTAGACACACTCCATCACCACGAAAGACCCAATCGATACTGTCTAGTTCAGGAGGTCGTAATTGTGATATGGGCCGTGAGAATATTCAATTAAGCGGGCGAACTTAATTGCAACTTGATAAAGTTAAGTTGGCTCTAAGTGAACTATCTTCCGAACTAAGTTAACTGACCATTATCTTTGCCTTTGTGCTTGGTAGCCTCGTCCTCACCTAATTGGGGGTAGCAGGGTGTTGGGAACTTGTGGATGTGGCTTGTCTATGATTTTGTGTTATAAATTAGTTTCTTTAACAGGTATAGTTATAAACACGCTGTCAATGTGTGGGTAAGCGCTAAAAGCTCTCCGTAACGTCCGAGACAGTGGCCAAGTCGGATTAAGTGTGTGTGTGTGCTGACGCTACTCGTCTTCACGCACACAGAGTGTTTGTACAGACGCCAGCACATCAAGCTACTACAATCTGTCTAATTTCTTTAACATATTTTCAACTTTATCGCTGAAGCATAAGGTTCAAAGTTGATTGGGAAAATTTTATAGTTTCGGGTAGCTTGATGTGCTGGGGTCTGTACATTTGGTTACCACAATTAAAACGCGCGTGAGATAAAATACTGTACTCGGGATGTTAGACGGATCGCCGATGAGCAGAACAACTTAGTGCTGCTGTAAACCTGTATTGTTAGATATCGGATACTACTACAGCAGCATATTATTGTTGAAGGAAAACGATTTAAATAAATAAAGTCTTCGAGAACGAATTTCGTACATGGCGGCCAATCTCAGCGGAGACCAGCCTTCGGCGCGGGAGATATTATAGTGCACGTGTATGCGCAGGCACAGGTGCACTCTCTCTTCTCTCACTCTCATGCTCCGATGGGACGGCAGAGTTGTTAGGTTTTTCCAAGGAAAATAATTTAATGTGCCCTTAAAGATCATTCACTCACACACTCAGATCTTCATTCACTGCGAAATATTAAATATATTTTGTGTCTCTTTAAGAGTTTTAGTCAAATTACACCCAGCAAATGTCTGTAGAACAGGAAAAAAAACTGCAGCCAAAAGTTCAAGTAAAGCGTATTGCTATGCACAGTCAATGCTTTGACATACCCTTATAAGGCATAATATATTACACGTTGTAATGTACTGCTTTCATGGTTAATACCGGAGCTTAGCACTTAGAACGCAAGATATTGGTCCTTGGGATATCCACGCTATCGTAGCCAGGACCACGTCCGGTGCCCGTCCGGGTCTAATCGAGTTATTGTGAGCGGCACAATGCCGCAATCAGGCGCAGCCGCAGCGGCAACTGCAGGTGCTGTATTGTCGTGTGTGTGTGTGCGAGGTAAAGGATAAAGTTTAGATATTTTTTGGTCCTTTGAAGATTCTGGAAGTTTCGAGAATGATCTAGGGTCAACTTTAACTGATGTCTTTGAAGAGGAGGTTGAGTAAAAACGAGTTGAGGTTTACGTAATGTCTTACGGACTAAAAGACCATGGATGACCCTTAACATGGAAATAAAATGGCATGGAATCCCCTGGGCTGCTATCGATAACGCCGTGGAAGTGGCGAAATTTGGGGCCAACAAAATTTGAATAACTGTCGTGCTAGCGACACGAAGAGGAAGAAGAAGCGTGGAATCGAAACTGTTTTAACGAGAGTATCGGTAACAAGACAGCAGTAGCGAAGGGTCAATTTTTAGAGGTAAACCGGAGTAGATATCTTTAATATGATTATATTATTTGTCTATAGAATACCGGCTGTGCCACTTTTCAAAGGGAAGCCGGTAGGAATCGAGTTGTATGGAACCTTCGCCACTGCAAGACAGACATTTTATTCTGCTCTGCTTACAATCATATTATTATTATGGTAACTAACTACCGAGATTTAAAATTATACTGAGGATTATAAGTTACGATATCGTAAAAAACGTCATTGTCTAAATAAACACCAAACATTTCCACGCTCTGAACAATAAAATAATCCCCGAACTAAAAAAACTGAAACCTTTCATTCCACGACAAAATTAATACGGTAACAAAACTTCCTTCATTTTATTACGCACATTAAGTTTCAAATTGATTCATGGGCTCTGCGGCAATAAGAAAGAAATATAACGACTTCATATTATTGCCAGCGCAAAAAAATCAATTTGAGGCAAAATTCATAACTTGCAACATTGTTTTAATTGCAAAAAAGATTTTCTTATAATATTTTATAAGATGGCCGGTGGCCACCGCACGCTACAATAAAGGGACAATAAAGAAAACTAAAAACCGGTTGCAAAACAATGCTGGCCGCGCGGCGTTGCTTGACGTTTTTATCATTTCGTGCGGAGAACAAAAGCTTGAAGGCTTCCTGTTGAAGCTGCATCACCATTCTTGTGAGGCGACTTGCGGACGGACACACGGGTGGAGGGAATGGGCAACTTTGTTGTAGTGGTCAAGTTTTAATTAAAAGTAAAAAAGATGGTGAGGTGTATGTTTTGTGATTGGACAGAAAATACACGTAGGTAACCTCCGATAACCTCCGAGTTTTCTTCGTCTAAGATCTTAATTATAACCTACGAATTTTCTTCGTCTACGTCTAAGATCACGGAAAGAAGAATCGTTATAGTAATAGGTTAGTGTTCTTGTCTGATTTCTGAATGTTATTGAAACAAGTCTAGTTAAGACTTGTTCATAAGACAAGGCACAGATGACAACAGAATTTAAAAAATATATGAATCTGCCTAGCTTTTTCTCAACTATGTAAGGGTCGGCTTTCAATCTAACCGGGTTCAGCTTAATACCATTAGTTTACATGTAGCGACTGCCTATCTGACCTCCGTAACTCAGTTACAGGTTAAAAACCCCTTGGTAAGACTGGTTGTCATGCTTTTGGACTTCTGACTTCTCGTAACGACTGTGAAAGATCTACGAATGTCAGCCGGGACCAACAGATTAACTTGCCTTCCGAAAAACGAATTAGTTACCTATACCTAAATTAAACTCGTTTGTCAATCAAAGAAACTTACGAACACATTCCGCAAGTAGTTTCAACAAAGTAACTTTTGAAAACCTGGGGGGCAATTGCGTAACACATTATCAATCGGAATCGGTTTCATTTTGACAGTTCAACAACATTCATTGCGTTATTTAAGTGTTGAGCAGACACATTTTTCGAACTTATGAAGCAATGGATTAGCAATTTGCTTCAAAATGATTCAGATTCCGATTGATAGTGTGTTACGCAATTAGGGCGCTGATCTATCTTTGACACACAAAACAATTTACTTTCCAAACTTACCGGTCCTGTGTCTCCCAGACTCTTGTCCCGATACATTAACGTACAATAGAGGTGGACGATCTATTCATTGGCGCCACAATGCGATCGGATCGGACGATCGCGGCCAATCGCACGTGATCGCACTTGCAACGCACTGATAATAACATCACTGTTCCATGTAATTTGAATCCAATGCTGATCGGCCGAAACCGGCCGAAGTCGGAAGATTTCGAACGAATAGTTTATTGAGTGTGTAGACGATAAGTTATGTGTGTAAAGTAATATTATAAGGAAGGCTTTGTTTCTAAGAGATTATTGCAAAAACAGCCTTTAATATCAGATCCAACTGATAAGAATACTACAACTAAAGACTGGATAGTGCGTGTGGATGAAGATGCATTCGGTTTGTTTGTAGATTAATACATAAATATGTGGTTTAGTATAGAGGGGTCCGTGGCTAATCACAGCCGCACAGGTCGATCGATCAGGTTAAGGTACGCTTGCCGCGGTTGGTCTGTGGATGGGTGACCATCTTTACATACTGAGACCCCTCCGTGCCTCGGAAAGCACGTTAAGCCGTTGGTCCCGGCTGTCATTCGTGGATCTTTGACAGAAGCCCGAAAATCTGACAACCAGTCTTACCAAGGGGTAGGTATCGTATTACCCAGTAACTGGGTTGTTTGTTTTAAAAAACGATGCCCCCCCCCCAAACTAGGAACTTCTCCTGTATTGTGGGTGCGTTTACAAACATTTAAACTCACATACACAAACAGCCAGACCCGGAATAACTACTTGTACTACTGAGGTCTGATAGGCAGTCGCTCCATGTAAAATACTGGTATTCAGCTGCATCCGGTTAGACTGGAAGTCGACCCCAACATAGTTTGGAAAAGGCTAGGCAGATGATGATGATTTGTTTTAGTATCTAGGGGCTCATTGCTAATTATGATTCGTTGCCACGCTAGTCGATCGAAGGTTAGGTAAGCTACGCTTGCCGCGATCGGTTCGTATAAAGCCGCAATTATATTTAGCCCGCGCCGCGTGTCGCCACGCGTGGGTAAGCTATCGGTTACTTATATTTAGTGCGTGGCGTGGCGACACGCGGGGCGGGAATAATGTAATCAATCCTATACTAAATGTATGTAACCGATAGCTTACCCACGCGTGGCGACACGCGGCGCGGGCTAAATATAATTGCGGCTTAAGGGTGGCCGTTGGTCTCGGCTATCATTCGTAGATCTTTGACAGTCGTTACGGGTAGTAGCACAAGCCCGAAAGTCTAACCAGAACCAGTGCACCAGTCTTACCAAGGGAGGGGATATCGTGTTACCCAGTAACTGGGTTGTGGAGGTCATAGGCAGTTGCTCAATGTAAAGTACTGGTATTCAGATGCATACGGTTAGACTGGAAGCCGACCCCAACATAGTTGGGAAAAGGCTAGGCAGATGATGATTAAAGTTGTTGAGCCGACAAAATTTTCGAACATGCAGCAGTGAATTAACAATATCCTTCAAAAGGATTCAGATTGAGATTAATAGTGTGTTACGCAGTTAGGGGTTGCCGATCAAACTGGAAGCTGACCCCAACATACACACATCAAAAGTGTCTAGGGATCAAGCATTTTTATGCGGATTTCTTGAGATTGAGATGTGGCTTTGTAATAAATTTATGATTTTATAAATTTATATGGATCCTTTTTGGTGCATTTCATAATTTGAATCAGGAACTGTGAATCAAATTCGAGTAAAAGATGAAAATCAGCTGTCAATATTTTCCCTATAAAAACATACAACGCATTGAAGACATTATTAGTGCTACTGTTTCCCTACTACTGATTAAAACCAACGTTATTATGGAGCGGCGACGTCATTTAAGCAGGGAAGAAATGCTCAGAGCCGTGGGAATGATAGAAGCTGGTTCCCGGCAACGTACTGTGGCTTTAGCTCTGAATACAAGTCAGAGTGTTATCAGTCGACTTTGGACACGTTACCGAAGCACTGGTACCGTGGCTGAGCGCCATGGAGGACGGTATCGCTGCACCACACGGAGACAAGACCGATACATTCAAATCTTAACTCGAAGAGCTACAACAATAACCGCCGTGATGTTAGCCGTGAGGCTTCATCACTCTTCAGGGAACTTAATTAGCGACCAAACAGTCAGAAACCGCTTGCATGAAGTGAACCTTCATTCCCGAAGACCGCTACGGGTACCACCTATAGCAATGCACAATCGTAGGATTCGATATCAATGGGCTCTTGAACACAGAAATTGGGCAGAAGAACAATGGCGTTTCGTGTGCTTTTCTGATGAGTCTCGTTTTGGTATGAGACCGGATACAAGACGTATACGACACTGGAGAACCCCTGGACGCCAACAGCGATTAAAATCCTGCCAGGAAGTCCATCCTTATAGTGGTGGAACCATCATGGTATGGGCGGGTATTTGGATCGGCGGAAGAACTGAGTTGATTTGGATCAGAGGCAACCTCAACGCTCAAATTTATGCTGAGACGATTGTATCAGACGTCATCGTTCCTCTACAAGTGCAAATCGGTCCCTTATTTCAGTTAATGCATGATAATGCACGACCGCACACCGCAAGAGTTGTAAGACAGACTCTCGCCGCAGCTAACATCAATGTCCTGCCCTGGCCTGCTCAGTCGCCAGACTTGAACCCGATTGAGCATGCATGGGATATGCTACAGAGAAGAGCTCTGCCGAATATGGAGGGTATCCAGTCGCAAGAAGACCTTTTTTTGTTGTTGCAACGAACATGGGCGGCCATTCCACAGCGTGATTTGGATGAACTCATTTTGAGTATGCCAAACCGATGTTCTTGTGTTGTTAGTGTTCGCGGTAGAAACACGGATTATTAATTGTTTAAGTTACCCAATAAAATTTTAAAGAAAACTGTTATTTCAGTCTTTTTTTCGAACTTTTGTGTTAGTGGTTCAAATGTCAAAAATCCCTTTATTAGGAAAATGGCAAATTTCTTTATTAATGCAAAGGTGACTTGGTTTATCGTTACTGTGACAAACGAAAACACTTTATTTGATGAATCCTTAAAGAAAATTTTAATTAATATCAATCAGGAGAAAAGTTATTGCAAAAATATATGTTGATCCCTAGACACTTTTGATGTGTGTAGATTAGAGGAAAAGTAGATAGAGGAAAGTAGATAGAGGAATAGATTAGAGGAAAAGTAGATAGAGGAAAGTAGATAGAGGAATAGATTAGAGGAAAAGTAGATAGAGGAAAAGTTGTTTTGTTGTTTTTTTTTTATAAACTTTTTTCTTTCTTTCCTTCTTTTAGTCTTCACAACTTGTGGCAAGTTGTAGTGCTCGATAGTTTTGACCGTGTCAGATTAGTTACGGAAGGCTGAATACCGGGTATTGTGACGTAACTTGGGAAAGACTTATTTCCAGCAGTGCATTGTGAAAGGCTGAACTACTTGATTGAATGGTTTGCAAAATAGTGACTGTTTGTTTGTACAATGCCTGCAAGTTTTTCCAGTCCATATTATTATAAGTGTTCATTTTGTTTTACACGACCACAAATACATTAACATGTAACAGTCAACAAAGGAGATAAGTAGGTATGCAGGAGCGTCGGATATAGTTGAAGTTTACTAGGAAACCGATGGATTTTCTGGACTGAAATTTAATTTAATAAATGAGCTGTTTGTTTTCTATTAATTAAATTAAACTTTATTCGAGAACATCCATCGGTTTCTTACTAAACTTCAACTATATCCGACGATCCTGCATTCTTATCTCTTCTGTTGACTGTATATACCTACATGTCAGGTAAATATCTATGGTTGATTCCTCATGCGATTCGACATAAATTCGACATAAATCTACACCTTCTTCCCATGGGGATAGGCAGAAACTACGCGGAATGCCACCGGCTCCGATCCTTACATACTCTTTGCTTCCTTTACGGTCATATTTCTGGTCATACACGCACGCTGGTGGCGAGTAGGTACTATGCATCTGACCTTTCTGGAGAACATCACCAATAAGGCCACTCTATCTTACTAGGGCGTCCTTTCCCGGCGTTAATTCCTCAGTAAAAAAAATTAAGTGTAATCGCAACCGTTAACGGATCGTTAACCTAAAATAAAATCAAATTTAATCTGCAAAACACAGCATTTTACAGAATGTATTGCCAACAATGCTGGCACAAAACAATGAGTTAAAAGACAAATAATCGTCAGGTATCGGGTCTCGTATTAACGAGGAGTGTTCGGAACATTTGTCAAAAGAATAACACAATAACTGTTATGGATAACCGATAGTTTGTTGCCTAGTTAACTCTAACGAGGCCGTGGTGCAACCTGCCCATCGGGTGAGGGCACATCGAGCGTAAATGCATGCGAATTTTGTTTTTTTGGACTTCGTGTTTTATGGTGCCATTTGTCTTGGTATTAAACTGTACGATGTTTGATGGATCTTGATTTTGTTTTACTTTATTAAAAAAGTAATTTATTGAATGGTTACTTCATCAGAAGCTTTTAGTGTGGGAAAATGCTGTTAGAGGCCTGAGGGCATTCAAGAAATTGTTGGTTTAATTCATTGTGTTTACTATTTTTAATCGTCTACATCCCCAATTATTATAATATATGAGAAAATAATTACGTACCACTAAGACACAGAAGAACACAATAAATGTTAAATTCGTGAGATCGCTCCGTATACGATTACTTACTGCATTTTATTCATAAAATCATAAGTCAACCTAAACAACAAAACCACTCAATCATATTCACACAAAAACAAAAACGCTTCCTTAAAATAACAACATTTACAAACAAAACTATCCCAGTATGCCACAAGAACATTTCGATACAAATGCGAGGCGACGGGGGGCCGCGACCGAAACGCGCGTATTGTTGCTCGTTACCTGCGACAAATCGCAGTCGCGACCCCGGTGTGTCCCGGCCACTAGTCAGCTAATTGTGTGGCTATGAGAAACAATGCAATTATTTAAAGTGTGAGGGGACGATTATTTGTACGTCGGGATGAATAATAATTTTGAATAGCGTGGTTTTTCTTTTCGTGTAGGTACCTAACACTGCAGCGGGGGACAGGGCTTGTGGATAAGTAATAACAGCCGCACGGGTCGATTGATCAGGTTTTAAGCTACGCTTGCCGCGGTTGGTCCGTGGATGGGTGAACCTCTTTACATACTAAGATTCCTAGCTCCGTGTGTGGGAAAGCACTTTAAGCCGTTGGTCCCGACTGCCATTAGGAGTCTTTGGTCAACTGGACCCACTCGGAACTGGACCCGCGGGTCTAGTTGACGTAAACATTTATTTTCTGTGTTTTTATTGGTTAACTGGACCTACATTCAAACAATTGAAGACTATCTATTGTTTAAAGCTACCCGTGATACAGCACCGCACGGTCGGCTTCTCCGCATCATGTGCTCTGGCGGGCACCCCGCCTTGGGAACTCGAGGCGTGGGTGCTCGCCAGAGTGTATGAATGGACGGCGGGGCGGAAGGCGAGAGGAGAACGCCCAGCCCCGCAAGAGCGGGAGGCCGTCCGGCGGGAGGCGAAGGACGCAATAGTCGTCCACTGGACGCGGGACCTCGCCGCCGCAGTCTTCGGCCGCCGAACCCTCGACGCGATTGGGCCGGTCCTGCGAGACTGGCTCGAGCGGTCGCACGGGTTCCTCTCCTTCCGTCTGGTGCAGGTGCTGTCCGGACACGGTTGCTTCGGATCGTACCTGTACCGTATCGGGCGGGAGGAGACGCCGTCGTGTCACG
This sequence comes from Oligia fasciuncula, assembly GCA_963082905.1. Taxonomy (NCBI): domain Eukaryota; kingdom Metazoa; phylum Arthropoda; class Insecta; order Lepidoptera; family Noctuidae; genus Oligia; species Oligia fasciuncula. The sequence goes on from OY720403.1 coordinate 10,682,960, forward strand.
ACTGTGGCGCGGCGGAGGACACGGCGCAGCACACTCTCGAGGTGTGCCCGTCGTGGTCCGAGCCGCGCCGCAGTCTCACCGCGGCGATCGGAACGGACCTCTCGCTCCCCGGCTTGGTCAACGCCATGCTAGGGGATGAGGGGTCCTGGGCGGCAGTCGCCTCCTTCTGCGAACACGTCATGTCCCAGAAGGAGGCGGCGGAGCGCGTGCGGGAGGAAGACCCTCTCGCGGCGCCGCTCCGAAGGCGGAGGAGGGGTCGAAGAAGACGTCAGTATGACAGTCATCTCCGACTCCTCCCAGGTGGAAGCCAGCAGGCGACGGGTGCGGGGGCACCCTCGCCTGTATTGCACAGGCTTCCACCAGTGCCGGATGGGAATGGCCAGGTGTTCCCGGCCATTCCCGTAGCCCCCCCGACGGGGGGACATGCGGGGCCCACAAGATAGGTGGGCATGCGCCGGAGGGGTTGTGGATGCAAAGGCTGAGCCAGATTCCCATGACCTTCCCATCAAGGCGATGAGGGAACACCGCTGAGTTTTAGTGAATATACCGCCACCCTGGCAGGGAGTCCCACATACTCCGTCTCTTCCCCCGACGAGCGGAGATGCGTAACGTCATTTCTCAGCGAAAAAAAAAAAAAAAGCAGTTGCTCCATATAAAATACTGGTATTCAGCTGCATCCGGTTAGACTGGAAGCCGACCCCAACAAATATTTTTGATGCTATCTAATCCGTTATCTTTATTAAGTGTATACGTTATTAGCGGTACACTAACCTTGGATATTTAACGGTTTATTTATCTAAAACAACGAGTAAAACAAAAAAAATCGACTGTCCACAAAAACCGCAACGTTGAATATTCATACCACTGCAAAAATTAAAATTCAATACGCTAATAAAACTCTAATTATGTCATTTGAATTCAACGCGAAAATATCTCGAGCAAATTCGGCGAAACGAAAAAAAAGTTGAAAAAAAGTACGATAACTTTTTAAAATCGCATTCCAGAAAACAATGTTCAGTGGACTGACGGGCCTCAAGGCGAATGCATTAACGAAGTACACCTCCTTTGATATTATGTGTATTATTTTTTTATCTTGGTTTTTATAGGGTTCCTTTGAAGACGGACATGAACTACCTACATACTTACACAGATTTTAATTTTTAATTCAGGTACTTAAATAGTGATTTTATTATTATTTATTAGAAAATAGAAATATTATAAAAGCAAGGTTGGCTCAGTGGTAAAGTCCCCGACTTACGAGTTTTACCTACTTCGTGGGTTCGAACCCAGACAGGCGCTTTAATTTGTGTAAATAATTTCATCGCCACAGCTCTCAAAACGGTGAAGGAAACTTCGTGCGGAAACTGGCATGTCCTAGAACCAAAAATTCGAAGACTTGTGACGAGTTTTACCTACTTCGTGGGTTCAAACCCAGACAGGCGCTTTAATTTGTGTAAATAATTTCATCGCCACAGCTCTCAAAACGGTGAAGGAAACTTCGTGGGGAAACTGGCATGTCCTAGAACCAAAAATTCGAAGACTTGTGACATCTACCAGCCCGCACTGGGCCCGCGGTAGATTACAGCCCACTCCCTCTCGAAGAGAGTAGGCCTGTGTCCCAGGAGTGGGAACAGGCTGATTATTTCATAAAAAATAACAGTGCCTTATGTTACTTATCTAAATAGACTAATACTAAGCTAGAAAACAATAAGCCTATAACGTCCCTACTGCTGGGACACAGGCCCCAGGATTGGGCAGTAATCCACCATGCGTTTCATTTATGTAAGGACATTAAGGAAAAATGTGTGAATATTATTTTATTGTTTTTTTAACAAGTGTACGTTACCTTGACAGTAGTCAAGTTTTTATAACCTGTTGTATGCATAATCTTAGTTTCTAAATTGTAATAGTAAATATCTTTCATAATAGTTTTATCAATAATTCATTAACAAAACTATTACTTATGCGTCCCATTCCCAAAGAGCTTTCAACGTTATAAACGGAACCCACCACTCAACTCTCCTCACAACTTAACTCAACCTTTTTGCTCCTACCTCATTGTAACACACTAGTAGCTCCCTCAGTCGCCCGAAGCAAATCGCTGTTTATACCACACCGCCCGGTAATTTATTATTGCATTTTTTGCATTATCAATAGCCTATACTCTTCGGCTTTTTTGCTATATTAAAATGGCTATTGTTTATGAAAAATCGTTCGCGATTCTTATCGCTGTACCTCGATGTTGTTTAAGCAAGTTGTGAAATTAGCTCCCGTTGTATTATTGTGGTCGGGATTTTGTGGTTTGTTTGTAAACGCTTCGTTTTTGTGTGGGGTTTTGAGGAAATAGGGGTTTAATGTGTGGTCCTTGGGTTTATAGGCCTCTATGGTGATGGGTACTGGGTTTTCACCCCATACTAGTTACCGCAGGAATCCGCTGGATGCGAGAAGCACAGAACCGGTCGAAGTGAAGATGTTTGAGGTGGGCCTATGTCCAGCAGTGGTTTTTTGCGGTAAACATGACGCCTAAAAAGAACACAAAAAAAAAGTTGGGGGAAAACATGCGTCACATCCACGCAAAACGGCCATCGCTCAGCATAATGCTAAGACAAAACACTGGGAAAACTGTTACCTTTGTCGAACTTAGGTAAGCTTTGATTGAAATCATATCATCCTTCCTATATTCCAATTCATCCACCAAATATAATGTCCCAATTTACCCATTTGGGGTCAGCATAGCATGGCTTCTTCTTCCATACTATCAGAAGTATCAGAAATTGTCTCAGTATTAAAATCTGTTCATCGTTTCTTTGGTTTTTCTACTCTGGTATTCATCCTCTTTTAAATAACCGTCAGAATTTTTTCAAGCACCTCTCTAATTTGCAACTAAATGAGCTACCTACTTACGGAACCATTCAACCGAACAAAGCGAACTCAAAAATTTGCCATCTTTCTGTCGCCGCAATTTTCCCAATTTGCCAAAGATGTAAATAAGAAAAAACTCAAATAAATTGGAAGGGAACCACGACGAATTGTTTCCATGCACCTTATTTGGAAACCGCAAAGAGTTCGACAAAAGAGGTTTGTTCGGACTACTGGTCTTCAGTTATGTGACTTTTTTGTAAAGCTTTGTTGTGACGCCGTAGGCCATCACAAGTATTTCAGAGTTGCCAGATGTTAAATTTTATTAATAATATTGTCAAAAACGTGTGGATTATCACACCAACTTCTGATTTTTTTTTCACTGAAAATCTAGGAAATAGGGTATTATTGGTACTCTCGTCAGTATTGACTTTAAGTACGAACGAAAAAAAATGTTACCGAAAACAAAAATGTAATGACAAATAGATGAAAGAATATTGATCATAAAGCTTAAGCAAGGCTTGCATTTCTTCTTGGTCATCACTTTCATAATAATTGTTTAAGCCACTTGAGAACATTTTTTTTCCAAACTAGCAACACCTTGCATGACTGTCCCGTCATTTAGTCACCTCTGAAAAAAAGAAAACAATTGTCCGCGAAAAATCGTGCATTGTCCGTTCCAAATTCAAAACGAGGAAGAACGGGAATAATGGCGCTGGTTCTTGAAACAGGAACGTCGAGTTTTTAAAAAGGGAATCGTTTAAACGGAGGCCGTTCGCAGGTAATCACAGGCGACGTGCACCGAGCATAAGGATGCGTTCATATGGGAGATAATTAGATTTTACACAGCATCTACTTGCGGGGTAATTGCGTAACATTATCTGTAGCAATGGCTTTCATTTTGACAGTTCAACAACATTCATTGCGTTATTTACGTTTTTGTGCAGACCAATTTTTCAAACATATGAAGCAATGGATTAGCAATATCCTTCAAAATGATTCAGATTGTGTATGCAAGCGTGATAAGGGTGCTGGTGGGCCATTCAGTGTTGTGTCATTCTTAAACATGGGACAATACTGAAATGAGTCAGGCTTTCATTTCTCGCTGAATGTGACTACAGCGAGACCTTTCTTCATCAACACTTGTTGACTCTCAAATCATAAGGAAGATAAGCTTTAGTTCATTGAAGATTAAATCACTGAAGAAAGTAAAAATAAGCTCGCGGAAAATTCAAAAGAAATTCTGACACTCAACTTTTCATCATTCTAATTTTCCTGCAACCAATATGAAATCATCGTCCTACTCAACCAGTAGAAATTCATACAATAAATAAATTCAACGACAAATCACGCAGCCTCACTGTGCCCTCGACCCAAGATCGCGTGCACGCAGATACAGGTGCGCGCGATGCCCGGAGCGACGCCCGCGCAAACTTCATTCATTGTTACTTACGTACTGCCGATTATGCTGGTTACAATACAATTTCAGGTTCAACAACGTATGTAACGGTAGGTGACGGCCAATAATAGGGTTGGGAGTGTCTTTGGGTATTATTTTTTTGTTTTATCTTAGTGAGAGTCATTCCATGATTTTTAGAATGATTAGCAAGATATATTTGGATGTATACAGATGTGAAGTGTTCGACTTATAATAGCTAAAGGCCAAAATAGGTTTACAATTTTATTTTTTTGCTAATTAGGTAATCAGTTTCCCCAGTAAGTACCTAAATACCTAGTAAAAAAAGAGAGTTAAAAACTTAACCTCAACTAAAAACGAAAACGCTAACTAAAAAGGTCTAAACAAGACATTGATATTATTTTTTTTCGGTTTTCCTAATAGCTGGAGTCACACATCATTACTAAGTCATGTAATGAAGACATAAATAGTGCAGATTACCTACGTGTGACTCCCACGTAATCATATAAAACATAGACGAAGTCGCGAGCAGAAGCTAGTTTATACATACATACCTAAACTCACGCCTTCTGCCCAAGGTTGTAAGCAGAAACTACAGAACTCCACCAGATACAATCCTTACATACCTACTCCTTTTACCTCGTTTACGTCTATTTATATCCGATAGTCGAATATGTTTAAAACATTGTTATAAAACCCCTACCTATCTCTCACACGAACTCTAAATACGAAAATGGCACCCATTTTCTCAGCCTCCGAAGCACCACAGAGTACACGAACTTCCTTTAACAGCCGGTATTAGACCATTAACTAAGTGTGCCTACACCGTAATAACGTCTAATAAATACCCCACCCAATGTCACGCTCATAAAGGAAACTATTCGTAACATAAATAAAATAATTACAGCGTCTAGACTTTTGTCGGATGCGATCTCACGTCGGTGATCAGTCACTGCGCCGGTGATTAGCTCGCTAGAACACGGCGCTGCTCCCGAGTGGTGATAAATGTGCCTATCACCATTATCAGCGTTTAGCGGGTTTTGTAGGGACTTACGTCTTTATGTAAGATTCTGGGTTATGAATGTATTAGGGGGAAGTCCCCTAGTGACGGACATATAAGGTTTTCCGAAAATAAAATTAAAACTACTTCGAGAAATATGTATTTATTTATGAATTAATTAAATTAACAAAATATAAAATCAAAATCAATTAACAAAAATACAATCTCTGCGTAAACATAATCTTGGTACGTTAATTAAATTTTGGTAGAAAAAAGTTAGTCTTTAATATTGGCACCTAGTACCGGACGGGTTAATCTTCAAACCCCAAGCGCCAGACATTCTTAAAACATTGTGCATCTATCACATATATAGGTATCTCCACATTCCGGAACGTCTGCACATGCTTCATGGGCCCATTCTTGGCAGCTGGAGCATTGTTTCCAGTCCTCGTCGTGGTCCTCTAAACACACCACAAGTAGTTTTTTCCATATTAGATATTACAGTTTTCAAACTTTGCTGATCCCATTTTCCTTTCTTTTTGTCTCTTCCATGTTGAAATATCTCCCTCCTTCTATCCTGTAAAACAACAAACTCTCATTAGTATGATAAGTATACATGCTTAGTAAAAAAGCCAACCTATAAACTGTCCGGTGGTAAGGGACAACTTTGTGTCCGGAGGTAGGGGACAGGGAATGTCCAAAATTACGTATTTCATACTAAAACTGTTTAAGTAATTAATAAAAAATTTGACAATTTACGAATTATTATGAAACACTGTCTTTATTAACAAATAACAAAACGATTAAACACAAAACTATACCAGTAATACTCACTTGAAATTTACGAGACGCAACGCTTTCCCGCCAAAAACATCAATTCACCTCTCCCACCGCGGCTGTTCGCCTCACTGGCAAACTGCGTTGCGTGATCCTGTATCGCTACGTTCCCCCGCGCCCCTTTCACCAATATTTGAATAGATCGCGTTGTCGTTTGTCGAGATAGTACGAGTGTCCGACGCTAGGTGCCGTCCGGCGCTACGGGACTTCCCCCTAAAATGTGAATGAATTGGGTGCTGATTCATTTTGGTCATTTGTCTAGCTGGGGATAGCACTGTTTTTTATTAATAATTTCGATATTTAAAAAAAAACTTGGCATTCGATTTTTTCCTAGATTTATGTTCACAGCAGGGGTAGTGAAGTTATGCTTTTTTGTTTTAAATTGCATACATAAAAAAACAATTCGCGGGAGAAACGAACGACACGTTATCCAATTCTCATTGTACTTGTCGATAAGTTACTCTCGGAAATATCTTATTTTGAGGCTTCCATCTCTTTCTCATTCTGTGGGGCCCGTGGCTAAATAATAACAGCCGCACAGGTGGATCGATCAGGTTAAGCTACGCTTGCCGCGGTTGGTCTGTGGACGGGTGACCATCTTTACATACCGAGACCCCTCCGTGCCTCGGAAAGCACGTTAAGCTGTTGATCCCGGCTGTCATTTGTGGATCTTAGACAGTAATTGTTACGAGTAGTCGGAAGCCCGAAAGTCTGACAACCAGTCTTACCAAGGAAGGGGTATCGTATTACCCAGTAACTGGGTTGTGGAGGTCAGATAGGCAGTCGCTCCATGTAAAACACTGGTATTCAGCTGCATCCGGTTAGACTGGAAACCGACCCCAGCATAGTTGGGAAAAGGCTAGGCAGATGATGATGGGGCTTCCATCTCATGCCTGCTTTGTTCGTGTTGATTTTCCTAACTCCCAAATCAGTCCTTCTACAGGCTTTCCTGACGTCTTGTTAGGTTCTCTAAGTAGGTGATACTTTAGAGTGCACCTTAGTATTCAACACAGGTCAATGATGTTACTTAGAGCCGGCAAGCTGCGTATGGTAGGTACGTACTCCACCTTTCCCTCACGTACGCACTGCTAATCGACGCGGCTTGGTCTAGACACTTGATGGATTCGCTCCTCGGTAAGATAGGTATTGTTGTTTTCTTTGTGAGGTAGATTAACGGCAAATGTTTCTACAGTGTGAATGGCACATGTGCTGTGTTTATGAGCTGCTGTTTTGCCTGAGGTAATATTTCTATAAGTTCTCGTTCTTGTTTTATGTATGACTGCTTTGTGTGAGTTTAGCTCATCAGTTCTTCATCATCATCATCATTTCAGCCGAAAGTCGTCCACTGCTGGACAAAGGCCTCCCTCAAGCACCTCCACTTCGACCTGTCATCAGTTCTTATCTGCCCGAAAATTTTCTTCCCGTAATCTTTATTTTTGTTTTGGCATTACTCTACTAACTGTTGACGACCTTAAGGTTCTATGCAAAAGATTTCCTGCAATCATTACACATATCTTTATAATCAGCCTATGATGTTCCCACTACTGGGACACAGGCCTCCTCTCTGTCAGAGGGACATTAGTTGCAATGAAAACAAGAGGCTTGTCTCGCATATCAATCTGTTTTTAACTATAACTATAGAGAAGAGAAACCTAATAATTAATAATTTCGTTCAAAGTCTTACACCTCCAAAGCGAAATAACACCACAAAATCAACAAAATTACAACACAATATTACCACCAAACAAAACAGTGCCAGCAAATTAATTTCAACATTATCAACACAGCACACAATTTGTCCATTCTATTAATTACACTACGAAATTAAACCCCGAGCGAATGGATCAGATAATGTGCGAAATTGAATTGTCAATAATTACAAGATAGTGTAAGGTCAGGTATTCGAGCCTTACGGCCTTTGAGCACTCCTACAATAGATGTAAGATTGGGCCTAACAACATGCTAATTAATAGTTGGAAATATATACGTGAGGCTCACTTTCTTCCGTATACACTTGAACAGAAATCAATTATAAATGTACTGTTAATTCTATAATGTATGGTCGTAGCGTGAAGTTTCTTGAAGGGTCTTGAAGGCTAGGCTTGAAAATTTTGCGTTTATTAAACTCTTGAGTAAGCCTAGACTATATAATACAGGGTGGTACGGAAACTCGACGCGCAAACTGTTAAAAAGTCTGAAAGTCGATGTGGCTAGAAAGGGAGTGCCTTCTGATAAGATGGATGGCTAATAGAGATGATTATGAAATGGTAGGCTCTCAAAGCGGCAAAAGAAAATATCGAGAGGAAACCAGCATGTCCCAGAATCAAAAATTCGGAGACATGTGACATCTACCAACCGGCACTGGGCCCGCGTGGTAGATTATGGTCCAATCCTTGTCAATGAAAGAGGAGGCATGTGTCCCAGCAGTGGGAACATTAAGGGCTGATTACGTTATGAAATGGAAAGAAAGTTAGTTACTGCAATTAGCTGCCACCTTTGCATAAATGGTTGACTTTTACCACCAACCAACCCACCAACCATTTATGCAAAGTTGGGTCAGATATTTACAGTAACTGACTATGAAAATTGACATACATGCTTAAGAATTTGTGCTGATATTGTAATACTTGCAAAAGACTATTAAGTACCTAAGTCATATGTACGAACATAAAATGAGACAAATATTTGTACACTTATTTGCAATAACCGTTTTGACTGTGACTTTGACCTATCACGGTGACAGAGCTGCTTTTTACTCAGCAACTTCCATATGCAAATACCTCTTCACCGATACTGCCACCAACATCCTGAACAGTTCCTATAGAGCCTACCTATCCCAGCGCCGTTCAATCACAATCACGCGCATCATACGCGTATAATTTCTCACGCGTGTTCCCACGTGCGCCGGCGCATGGATATTAAATAAAAGATGGCCGATGCGCGTCCGTGCGGTTCTTCGTAGGGTTGGCTGTTTACAGTGATGTTTTAATTTAAAATGGTACAAGAGCATAATGGTTAACAGCAAATTGTAGCATTTGTAGAAGACACGATACAGAATCTGACTGTGAGTGTAAATGATTGAAAGTGTACTTACATAAACACACTATTAGGGAAGGACTGTCAAAAAAATCCTTTTCTCGTGTCGTATGCGATCCTTCTGTCCCCAAAATCAGCTAAAAAGACGACCATTAACTACTGAAACATGTACACGAATATGTTACAACGAATTTTTTCTACAGATAGAAACATTTTTTATCCCAACCAAGCACCTCCGCTTCAACTGTTGGTAAAAATCAGATTTATAACAATAGAAATTCAATAATTGAGCTCATTATCCACAGTAGCGCATTAGTATTAGTACCAGAGTTGCCAACCCTCAAATTAAACCCACCAGCTACCACTCTACAACAAATAGGGATGCACCTAACCACCATAACTTATCCCATTCATCGACGAAGGTCAACCGACAACCCTACCCAATGCTAATGTCTATGCCTCGTATGATATATTGACAGCAGCGGACGGACAGATACTATGCGTACACGGACTTGTGTGTGTCTGTCTGTCTGTGAGTTACTACTTAACAGCCGTGTTATTATTTTGTAGTTTGATACGGTACGCGTTTCAGCGGCGGTAGCATGATATATGGAAGGTTTTTAAGGATTGGCGAAGCTTAATGGTGGAGAAACTTGGTGGTTAGGATGTTGGGAAATGTCAAATAATGCATCGTCTATTCAAGTTAAACAAATACAAACTTTATTTTAAATGTAATTAAGTTGATTTCAGAGTGACTAGCACTATTGGAAAAGTTATAAAAATGTTTGAAGTTGTAGCGTAAACTGAACTTAATTGTGTAGGATTTAAAGTTATTTTTCCATAAACTTATAGTTGTTTACATTTTTGGCAAATACATCGCGAATGCAGATTAGGTACATTATACCTACATACTTATAGTAAAAAAACTTGCTAGGTACCTACTGCTTAAGCTTTCTTTTTCATATGGTCGGATTTTTTTTTTTTTTTTTGAAAAATGGCATCTCGCAGTTCAACCATAGGGGTTGTCGACTGCTCAACCGGACTTTCCTGTGGATGCCACAATAAATTGGGCCTCCAGCCAGGGCATAAAAACTTAAAAACTAAGCGACTACACGCTAAGGGCACCCCCCCGGGGGGTTCGGACCTCGGCTTAGGGCGTCGCTGGGAGAGGACAGCAAGGGACAGGCTGGATCGGAATTATTATTTAATGGGGACGAATTTAAAGCTACAGGCTCAGCGGCGCGGGCTGGCTCGAGCAAGGGTCGGGGTGGACATGGTACGGGGTGTCGCGACGGGCCTCGACGGCGAGGACGGAACGACGGATGTCGGGACTTGTACTTCTTGAGAGTACTGGTAGATTTACTACTCTCCTGGAGGAGAGTAGTGGCGTCGTCGGGGGTGGTGAGGGTATGCCTTGGTCGGCGAATCCTACTTATACGGGAGGGAGTGTAACGGGAGGCCGCCGCAATCAGGGGATTGGGATGCTTCATAGCAGAGTCGAAGTAGCGCTTGGAGAGGCGCTTCATGAACTGCTGGACGGTGGGGAGTTTGAGATCGACGTGGAGATTCACGTTTCGGACATAGAAGGGGGCACCCGTGACCTTTCTGAGGAAACGGTTCTGGAGGGTCTGCATTTTATGCAGGAAACGAGGGTTGGCGTGCGCGAAGATTACGCAAGCGTATGTCATGATGGGACGGATGACCGCGGTATAGAGGCGCAATTTGCACTTGAGTGACAACTTGCTGCGGGCGGTCAGTAAGGAGTGGAGCCTACCGAGAGCGAAAGCGGCGCGCGAACGCGCCGTCTTTATGTGCTCTTTGAAGTTGAGACGGTGATCGAGAATGACACCTAGGTATTTGGCTTGCTTACCCCAAGGGATCGGCTTGCCATACATAGAGATCGGGCTGGGGAGGGGGGTGAATAGTCGCGGTTTTGAGAAAAGTACCGCCTGACTCTTGTCGGGATTGACCTCGATTCTCCATTTCCGGAACCAATCGCCTAGGGCGTTTGCGGAGGTTTGGAGCTTGCGAGCGATAGAGCCCTGGTTGGGACCTGAGCAATATGGTCGGATACCGGCACCGATGTAGATATATGACTGGAAAAGGTGGTTAGACTGTTGATGTTAACTTACGATACGTGAAGAACTTGCTTAAAAATAATCACTCTGTATATTATGTAGTAGTAATTTGCTTCTACAGGATGTTTACATTTTCTCACGGATTGATTTGTAAGCGTCAGGACCCCTGGACCAATAGAGATATTTTATGTTTAGAAAATACCAAAATTTACTACTACCTTTTTGCTACTATTTAGTACCTATCTTCAAATATTTAGTACCTCTACTGACAGCGAAAAAACACGTAAAGAAAGTGGTCAGACATTCTGACGTCAGGACGTCTGGACGTTAATAGTGCAGCAGCTGAAGAACTGATTGTAATTAAATCTTGTGGTTCTGAATCTAAAGTGGATAGGTCCATAAAGAAAAGTTTTGTACAAAGGAAACTTCGTTCTTTCAATTTTCGTTTTCGGATTTCTTATTATTGTGTGTAGATTCCTATCTGAGGTACCTACTACGTAGTAGCCGTGTCACTATTTTGTAGTTTGATACGGTACGCGTTTCAGTGGAAGAAGCATGAAATATGGTAGGTTTTTAAGGATTGGCGAAGCCACTTATAGTTGACTTTAGTCCGACCTCGTAATTGATTTACCACTTTTGACAACAATGCTCAGTAAATTCAAACTTCACTAAAGTTGACTTGATACTATCTGACTGTCACATAGGCAAACAGCTTGTCGATATGTGACGTGCAAGTGGTACACCTTTTTTTTTTTTTTGCGGATGGGAAATCATCAAATGACCCCTCCCGCTCTGGGTGGAGCGGAAGGGAGTGTCAGACTCTTACTGACTAAAACCCACCCGTGTTCCTTCCTTAGCCCTTTATGTTCCGGGCCAGCGGTAACCCTTTCGGACAATCCCGCTGACCCGGCAGGCTTCGGCCCTATGGGGCCCCTCCTCGATGCTGACATCTCTTTGAGGCGCGCGTGGAACACGTACGCGCCGTCCGGCACGGGCCTGGTCCTGATCGGACGGTGAGCTACCCATTACTCTTTGCCCGCAGGCCCGCGCCTACGGTGGCCGGGAGTCGTCGCGCGGCTCCCGACGCCCGGAGCGTCTCCCGCGGCGGCTGGGACGGGAGGCTCTCTCCCTGAGCCGTCCCGCCACCTCCTTCGCTAGCATGACTGCTTCGCAGAAGGAGGTGACTGCCTCCCACTCCCTCTCGCCCCGGACCATGGCTTGCACCAGGGCCGGACGCGAGAGGTCGCCGCCGCTGCCGATCGCCTCTACGAGGACACGGCGGTGCTCCGCCCAAGCGTTGCAGACCTCCACCGTGTGCTCCACCGTGTCCTCTGGGCGATCCTGGCAATGGTGACACCCGGGCGTTTCCTCCCGCCTGATGATGTGCAGGAACCTCCCGAAGCTTCCGTGTCCGGTGAGGACCTGCGTCAGGCGGTAGGTGAGGGCACCGTGGCGCCTCTCTAGCCACTCCTCAAAGAGGGGTCTTATCGCCGCTATCGCGGCGTGCCCTAAGTGGTACACCTTAGGGTGATAAAGCACTTACGAGGTCGACTGATCTATACATCTGTTTGATGCTGACTGTACTTACCTACTTACCGGTACTAAAAATTTGGAAAACTGACCACTACAAACTAACAGGAAAAGTAATCAGGCCGACAAATAAAGACGAGCAAGTTATTAAACGGAATACCATAACAAATTCACACATTAATCACTCACTTTTTACATACAAACGCGATGACTAACTGTAAACCGAACCGAACTATTAATGTAACTGGAACGCAACAATTAAAAGAACAGGTTCAGATTAAACCATTACTATTGCTAACATTAATTTATTCAACAATACGTCTTGTCACCAATCGGGCAGCCATCATTATTTCGCATTCATTCCGTCTCAGCCAATAAGGTGTCAGAACGCGCCTCCCATACTTCTCTCACCCAATCAGCGAACGCCATTTGAAAAACAATAGAACATAAAAAATTCCGTCACGCTCTTCTGCGCTCGAGTCGACGTTCTAATTCGTGGTAATTCAATTCGTAGCTGTTCGGCATTCGTCGGTTTTTATCGGTATAATCATTTTTCTAGTTGGCATGTACCTCCTCTTTCATAATTTGCAAATCTTAATGTTTATATTTTATGCTAATGAGTCTGACGTCACACCGTCTGTAACTTCACTGTGAATAATCATTAGTAACTCTACCTATTAGTAGTCCTAACATTATGTTATGCATCTCAAACGGATAACTTATTGATTTTAAGGTAGTCGTTTAAAGTGCCCAATCACTATTGAAGCAGCATTCACCAAAGAAAACGGAAAATACCTACAATGTCTTCATTATCCCATAGAAATATGTCCAATTGTCTACTAACTACGATTAAATAAGTGGCATGTCCAATACCTGAAGGAAATTTTGATATAAAGCTTTTCACCAACTAGACGCATCTAGTAACAGTGAATAAGTAGGTACTTATATTCCACTAAGACCAAATACACCTTGTACAGAATACTTACAGAAATATCATCCTCCTGCCCTTATTCCAATTTATTTGGGGTTCACACAGCACGTCTTCTTCTCCCATACATCTTTTTCACCCGTCTTCAAAGTCAAAGTCAAAAAAAATATTTGAAATAGGCACATAAAATGCATGAAGGTTAAAATTTACAAAAAAATTAATTGAATCTAGTTGCGAAGGGGCAACTAGAATCAATAATTTTTTTTGTAAATTAAACGATATCTTCGTATGGAAAATAATGGGCAAGAAACTCCAACGTTATTCTTTTATTTAAAAATGTTTTACAATATTTATATGTGAATACGACTTCCCAGTATCCCCATTACTATAGCCTAGGATATAATTCCAAACAAACCAAGTGTAAAGAACAAAACATAGAACAGTCATAAGAATCCATCAATGATGCATCTACTCAATGAAAATCTTAAATTCATGATGCTAGGGATTGATACTATTGACAGCTCACTCCACACTCACTTCACCTAAGTTTTCACGGTGAGATTATTACAGAATAGCACCGCAGTTCCTTTTATAGCGCAAGTGAGGTCAAAGAAAGGATTTTTTTTAAATAATTTCTTAGTGTTCACTTTTCGGTGATAGTTTGTATGGATGTTTATAATTTTTTCCCATAGGAAACCCTATTTTATTAGCCCATTGGGTTTATTAGCTAATAAGTATAGGATGTTACTAAGTTAGTGCACCAACTTGAATCATCCGCAAGTTTTATCAGATCTTGCAACCGAACATGTTTACAATCCGCTTCTATGTAGCTTCTCCTAATATGTAAAACTGTTGATAATAAGTTAAAGATCATTTACATAGGGCACGAACTCTTATATAAAGGGTTATTACATGAACATCTTATCTGCGAGAAGGTTGATTGTTCACTAGCTTTTACGTTTTGTGATATTCATAGCTAAGATAAATATAATTATGTGACAGCCTCGTTGGTATAGTGGTGCATGAGGCAGCATGAGGTCCTGGGTTCGATTCCAGGCAGAGTGTTTTTGGATTTTTCCGCCAGGAATTTCTCAGTAGCAGCTCGGAGTCTGGATTAGTGACTTAAACATAGGTAACTGGCGCGACATTTGGGTGTGTGATAAGGTTAAACTCTGCTCTTACGCTTCCGGGATTAAAGGCGTGATGTCATGTTATGTGACCATTGTTTATAGAAAAGAAAGGTCACCCAGACTCTTACTGTAACTGGGATATTTCTAGAGATAAGGCAGTAACATATTTCTATTCTACATTGACAAGATCAAGATACAGACGCCAGTACATCAAGCTACCCGAAACTGTCAACTTTTCCCAATGAACTTTGAACCTTATTTTTTAGAGATAAAGTTGAAAATCTATTAAAGAAATTTGACAGATTGTAGTAGCTTGCTGTGCTGGTACACACATTTTTTTTGACCAAGCACGGTGATTATGACAATACTATCGGTTTGGCAAAGGGGTAAACGGTAGAAGATCGCGTGTTAAATTATACAAATCCTATGGCTGCATGTTCTCTCAAAACGGTGCCACCGTTTTGAGAGAACATGCAGCCATTAAAATAGAAAGAAATAATTATTATTTGGGACTCACAGGAGAAATATAAACTAAAAAGAGCAATTACAACTAACAAAGATACATTAAAAAACAAAAAAAACATGCCAACCGATAATAATTATTTAAAGACAAACTAAAACTGAAACACCGATGATTCAGGCTTAAGAGACGGAGATTTATAACGTATAAAACCTACCTTAAATTCCCATGCAAAACCGCAAGAATAACATATTCACAAACGCCACATTACAATCGAATGCGTGCAAACCTAGCCATTCCCACCAGTTCCCTAATTGCCTACGAATTGACCCGGCTATGCGGATACAGCTGACCCTGGACCAACAAATGGCACCACCAGCTTTTAATTCAACAAAAGCATCTGCAACTCGTTCCAGAATAGAATGAGAACACGGATTCCAACACCTAAGTACTCCTAATTAGGAAGACAACACCTACCTACGGGACTCAACTTCTAACGCATAGGCGTTAAACTTAGGGTTGCTGCTCTACTACTAGATACTTGGGATTTAAAATCGATGCTTTTCTACGTAAAATTGGCAAATGATAGCCATTGTTTATTTATTATCTCGAATGTGTGTCATTGTCTATAACTCTAAATATATTATAAACTAGCAGCGCTCCGCGGTTGCATCCGCATATTATGTGTCGGTCCCGTTCGAAAGACACGTGGCGCCATCTATTATCATAATAACGTTATTGTTGTTTTCCTCGGGAACAGCACTTTTTTTCAAGATGAAAGGTACCTATGTCCGTTTCCGTACACCTGACAACGTATCGGTTACTGAACCGATCATCCCGAAATTTTGCATATACGTGCTTGTTTGCCTAAACCCAGTGGTTTAGGCGTGAAATAAGGTTAAATATTAAGTTAGGATTAATGTCGCTATTCGAGTCTGTCTGTGACACCGCGTTGTTTTACTATAGTACGCAACGGATTTTGAAGAGATTTTCACGGTTATTAAATAAAATCAAATTAAAATGGACGATAAGGAAGACCGAACATATTTTCTAGAACCAATAATAATTGGGGAGGAGGCGTCCGGAGAGATACTCCTTTCATAATTTAACAATTTCTACAACCAAGTAACACTGCTGTGTTTCAGTTCAAGCCTCATAGGGTTCCAGTTTATTATAAGTACAAGCAACTTTTCAACGTTACCTCTAAAGTAAAAATGTATTTGCAGTCATGATTATGAATCATAAGGGACAGTTAACTGTTAAGTTAATCGTATCAAATACCATTGGTGAATGATTTTTCAGTATTTTTTTTTTGTCTGTGCTAAAATACCAATCAATCCAATCCCAATCTCTTTGATTATACCTACGTAGTGCAGCGGAAAAAAGAAAAACACGGACTGTCTTCGCCATATTACGATTCATAATGTTATCCTTTTATGATTCCGCCAAAGTGGCCTTTTTAGGCCCCTGTTGTTATAAAAGTCCATAATTAAACAACAATAAACTTCCGCGCTAACCGTACCAAAGGAACACCGTTAGGACCAAAAGCAAGTAACCGATAAACAACCGATCCATAAGATTCACACACACCTTGACAAAGTACACTCATTAGGTAGTAGGTATTATCTGCACTGTCTCAATTTATTAACCTAACCTATGTCCTACTTATCGCTACGTAGAGTGAAGCACCTAATTTGCATTTAACATTTATGAGGCCCAAGTTATCAATAGAACATAGTGTGGGAAAACGAGAAAATTAACCACTTCGATATTTATTTGATTGGTTTCATTTTGGACCGTTAAGGGCAAAAGTTCTTGCTGTATCATTTTGGACCGTTAAGGGCAAAAGTTCTTGCTGTTTCATTTTGGACCGTTAAGGGCAAAAGTTCTTGTTGTTTCCTTCGTCAATCATCGAGTCTCAGGATGTTTGATAGAACATGCAAAGTCAAATCATTTATTTCAATTTGGCACATTGACGGCATTTTTGAATGTCAAAATTCACTCTGAAATTGAATTGATTCTATTCGCCCCTTCCAAAATGTAGTTTCGTATGATCGAAATTGGAAAAAACATTTTATATTACAGCATTTTATAACCGTGAATCATGCGGTTAAGAAGTCGGAAAACAGTTTCAGAACAATATTTTGTTTGAGGCTGATTTTAGCACTGAACCCAGGCGAATGACATGGTGTATAGGAACTATACATACCCAGTAAGGAAACACTTTTTTTTTTTGGAAGTTGGGAAATCATCAAATGACCCCTCCCGCTCTGGGTGGAGAGGAAGGGAGTGTCAGACTCTTACTGACTAAAACCCACCCGTGTTCCTTCCTTAGCCCTTTATGTTCCGGGCGAGCAGTAACCCTTTCGGATAATCCCGCTGATTCGGACAATCCCGCTGAGTAAGGGGACACTGAGGATGATAAAATACCGAACTCAAAAACATATCGCAGTCTACTTATGTACTCACCAAAAAAAAGGCCTTATTTTTACTGAAGTCATCATGCTGGTTTATCAATTCCATCAAAGCCTACTTTGTTGTACAAGTTCAGCTCCTACCTGTCATTGGCGCGTTAGTGACAGGTTGCACCTTGTCCAGGTGATTTAAAGTTATTAAAACCTGAAAGTTAAAAGTAACATGAGTAGGCAAATTGACAACCCGATAAAAACCCTCTTATCAAGACAGTAGGTATATATAATCTAATTTATTATTATACGCCCCTCCACTGCTTGTTTCACACACATTTTATTTGTTTGTACAGAAATTTTTGTGACATTAGACGACCTCTAGGTACATAGTTTCCTGCAGTTAGTTACCTAGGTATCAATCAATTCTCTAAGCATTTATTAATCCACTGTTGGACATAGGCTAACGGGGTTATTGCACACTAACAGTACGTTGAATGACTTTAATTTTGACAGTTCAGCAACATTCATTGCGTTATTTACGTTGTTGAGCCGACAAATTTTTCGAACGTATGAACCAATGGATTAGCAATATCCTTCAAAATGATTCATATTGTGATTGATAGTGTGTACAATTAGGTTGCTGGTTATAGTTATCTACCCTGCTGTGCCTTAGTTGTTTTTCTAACATATCTAAATTCCCCTTTAGAACATGATACAGCTCTAAAATTAACAATTTGCTGTAAATTACAGGAATTACGAAACACGTATCCACATACGATATTTAACAGCTGAACTTTTACTTAGCTTGTTCTAAAGCCAAGCAATAAACCTCAGGATCAAAGATCGCAATGCTAAATCTAAGTCTAAGACAATCTGGCAGCCCTAAACGGTGGAAGGCGTTGCGTGTAATTAGAGATTGTATACATTAAGCGAATACAAATAAAGCACAATGCGACGAGCGGAGCCCGGCGCAAACATTAGTCTTCCTAGAGGTCGACGAAGATTTAGCCCCGGTGTTCACTGACCGATTGCACTGAACACCTTGCTTAATTAAAGGTTAAAGTTAACGTGGATTAACTGTTTTACATTTTTGCCATTTGCCAAACTTTGTATAAGATGTTTCTATTTAAAATCAAGACAATAGTCGATGTAGCATTTTTCTACAGAGTTAATCCAGATACTGCAACGGACCCAAGAACGCATAGGTACGTACGACATGCATATGGCCCCTATATTACGACGGGCCTTCTAAAAGGCCACCAGGCAAGGTTTTCCTGGCTTTCCTGGAAAATATAGTTTTAGTAACATTTGAGTAAACAGTATAGTATTTATATTAACTTTTTACACAAGATATTTAAGTTATTTGCCTTGTAATAGGTAAGTGTGAGAAAAGTATGAAATAAACTACTTTAAAGCTAGTTTTTTAATGTAGGTATTGAGATATAAAATGCCAAATTAATTGCTTTTTGTGTTGATAACTTTGATAAGGTAGGATTCGTAATAAATTTAAAATGAAAATATATATTTACTGCCGTGTGAATTCTGTTTTCTTCGCGCAAACATTTATTTAGACACTATCATAAAAACTATCTCAAAATTTAATTACCATCTGACATTGACTTTTTTGTCATTAATATGTAAATCAGACTAATTAATGCGGTAAAACCTAGTATTAATATGCAAGGAAAAAATATGTCTCGATTTATAACAGCTAAACATGAATATAAAGCGCTTAGTTTCAGCGTCGTAAATCAGCATCCAAACCAGATTTAAAAGTAAATGGCTGTATTTGTATATTTTTGCATCGTTTTATACTCATTGTATAGTCTAAAATATGCTATGGAATAAACAATAACTACACGGATGAATGAAAGCAGAAAACGTTAACTTTAACTGTTCCTTTTTTAGGTTATCTACATTTTTTAATTTAACGTTAATCTTTATCTTCAAAATTAGTCACGGTCTCATAAATTCAAACTACAGTTAAAACTCATAAATTAGTGGATCAATTAGTAGAACATTTTCTCGATTAGATTTCGTCTTAACTGCTATTTTGTCAGTAGGTACAGTTTAACAATTAATTAAAGTGCGTTAATCGCATGGTATCGCCGGCCTCTTCTCGCTGCAGTGGCATCGGCTACTCTAATTAACATAAACACCAAGACCATAGTTATTTATAACCATTGCCAATATATTTATATATAACTAGC
Source organism: Oligia fasciuncula (assembly GCA_963082905.1). Classification (NCBI taxonomy): domain Eukaryota; kingdom Metazoa; phylum Arthropoda; class Insecta; order Lepidoptera; family Noctuidae; genus Oligia; species Oligia fasciuncula. Next base: position 10,702,853 of record OY720403.1, read on the forward strand.
TGTAGCATGTGGATCCACTTGCATGAAATACGGGACTTGATACATAGCTTTTATTGTATTGGATTTATTGACTCCTATGGGACGAGGTAAAAGAAATATCAAAGGAATTGTGATAATGGTCTGTCTCTGAACGGATTTCGATAAAATTTGGCAGAGAGATAGATTGCATCCCGGGGAAGGACATAGGATAGTTTTTATCCCGATATTCCCACGGGATAGACACTTATGCGGGTGAAACCGCGGGGCGCTGCTAGCCAACAATATACAATACCAACAATCTGTGGACATGCTGAGTAGCCTTCTTGTCACAGTCCTGACGTGCAGCTGTCAACTATTTCTGTTTTGTGCTCGTGATTAAAGATCTAATATTTCTTTATTATTCGAGTTAATTATCTATTTGTATACACGAGTGTGACAAATAAACATATTTTTCTTTCTTAATTTAGAAAGTTTAGACACTGGCTGAGAGTGGCCCGAAATTCTGGGTAAATTGTACCCGAAGTAAAATAATAAGCGAGTCAGCAAGGGTTAGCGGAGCAGATTGTTCAAGGTGCCAAATCCTGCTTATGGAAATGAAGTATTTAATTATTTCGATAGCAATCTACACACAGTTTGCGACACATTGACATTAGACCAGTCCCTTCAGATACATAACATACTAAGAATAGAAGCAACGTAAGTATAAAGAACAACAGGCCGCGCAAAGTAATTATTCACCAGGAGAAATTGTAAGTGAATTGATCTAGATTTTATCTAGACATCGACACGGTGTTAGTAAGTGCTTTTCAAGTTTACGTGTTGTCTAAACTATAGATAAGGGACTTCTGTTCTATTTGGGTGTTTTCGATGGAAGATTATCATGAGACCTATTTTTAATTAATCGAAGCTTTTCCATCGAACAGTTGTACTGATCATCGGTGATAAGAATTTGAAAATAATTAATGCGTTACATTTTTTTTAGTATAGGTACCTATTTTTCCCAATGCTGGGAAAATGTTCCCCCATACTATTTAATTACAAATAATTTATTTTATTTCAAAAGTTTTTACTAATATCTTGACTGCCTTTTTGAATAGTAAGAAATCATTTTTAGGCAAGTAATTAGTGTCTAGGCCCAGTCTAGGGCCCTATTAGTTTATATTCGAGTTTGTTGTTTTTATTTTGTTAGATACTGGCATTCTGTGCTACGTAGAAACGGAATGATATTTTGTCTCACTACGAATCAAACCAAGGACCGTACAGTCAATCGACACATTAGTGGTACCTAATGTAGCGGTATCTACAACGCCACATGCGAACAACGCGTCATACACGTCATACTGACATCACGTAAAATCCTGCATCTCGCAAGCAGAGTTTACCGCGCAACTAGCATAGATACAACGGCCCTACATGAATCATCGGGCAGTTGCCCGCCAGACACCACACCCGTCTGGTCGGAGGATCCTCCCTTTTCTATAGAGTATGAGTGAACTTTACACCCTGTTCCTCATACCTCTATAGTAACACCTGATCTATGAAATTCATCCTTCTTGCTACGAAATAAAGGCGCTGTTAATGTCACATAGATATTTACAGTCCGTTCATAGTTATTTTACCTCTAAGTTTGCATTACTGTCAAAATCACAGTGATCTTTATTCTCATTGGAATAAGGTTGCTGTTGGGTTGCTGCCACTGACCAGTCTGTCAAAATCACAATGATCTTTATTCTCTATACAATAAGGTTGCTGCTGTCAGAGGTAAAATACCTGTAAAAAGACTATAGGTATCTACCTAGTTACTACTTTCTTAATAGCCATCTCATCTTACACACAGAAAACAAAACAAATAATCCACAAGACAGTAAGACGTATTAAGTCTGGCGGCCATTTTGCGGTAGCTGTTTGAAATCACGCGACGATAAGATGGCGGGACAAGAACACCATGCCTTGCATGTATGCAAATATACCATTAGAATGAAATATACTTGTACTTGTGACTTGTCCTGTTGCAGGTACAATTAATGTTTTCATGAATGTTTATAAATAGTTCCATGATGTAGATTAGGTGACAATATTTTATAGTAGAAGTGATTGAGGAATGCTAGAATTGAATAATTCAGGAAGGTGCAAATGTAACTGTGTTGGATGCAAATTGTTACGAAATGAAGCCTTAAGGCTTCATTTCGACTGTGATACATGATGTATCATTTATGCACAATACTTACTGGAAGACGACCCAAACATAGTAATTGGAAAAAGGCTAGGATGATGATAATGACTTGTTGTAGCTGGGTTATCAGATTTATTTCATCTAATATAGTGACATCTAATTAGGGTTTTTCGTTTTGAGATAGTTTAGGTATTCATTACGTGTAAGTAATCCAGATATAGGTACACAGTTGACTCCGCTAAATCCAAAAGGCGATAAAGTATATAAAATAGTATCAGGGAAATAAATGGATTTGGTAAAAGCTTTTGTAAAACTTATGACCTTAGTTCATAACAATCACATTAATATCCTGCAACACCGTCTACGCAGCTGTACGTATCCCGTTTGCATCACTCCACGGTGGCTCAAGACATCGTGGAATACATCAGAAGCAAGACCAAGTGGACCTTGAGAGTAGAGAAGTTGGAATCGCGCCACAACATAAACTTCAAATCGTTTGTGGTGCGGGTTCCAACTCAGTACCTGGAAACCTTCATGAAGGAAGAGTTTTGGCCGATAGGTGTAGCGTACCGACGTTTTCGTGGAAGGTTACGCGACACCACGCAGCGCAACACGACGCCGACACAGTCATCACTTCGTGCACAGTAGTTAGTTTTTATTAAAATATATGTATGTTTAGGTTAAGGTATTTATCTATGGGCCTGCGATGCCTGAAATAAATGGATTATTATTATTATTATTAATATTATAAAGGTGAAAGTTTGTGAGTGTGGGGGTGTGTTTACATGTTTGTTACTTCTTCACACTCAAACGGCTGGACCAATTTTGATAAAATTTTGTATGGAGGTAGCTGACACCCTGGAATAACATATAGGCTACTTTTTATCCCGGTATTCCCACGGGATCGATATTTACGCGGGTGAAACCGCGGGGCGCAGCTAGTAACTTATAAAATGCCAAACCAAGCAACCTTTAACAACATAAAAACAAATATTCCCAATGAAATAAACAAACATAACCAAAGAAGAACGTGCGACTGTTTATGAAAACAAAACAAGTGTAGGTACACGCAAACGCATCTACAATATAAATGGACACATTTTTCATAAATAAATTTAAATATCCGTTGGTACGGGTGTAAATCTCAGCGGGCGTACACTGGCGTACAGTAGCGAAGGGAACACGCGAACTAATTAATATGGAGTAACTGTCGATTTATAGGTGTTTGGTCTGAAGTTACGCGTTGTTCTAGCTGATGGTCTACGGGAGATGAATGTGGGGAGCTTGTTGGTTGAACTTGTAAAGGTAGGGAAATAGGTAAGTTGTGTGAAGTTAAGGAGGTAAGAAGGAATTGTTGGAAGTTGTGTGAAGTTAGTGAGGTAAGACTAAGAAGGAATTGTTGGTAAGTTGTGTGAAGTTAGGGAGGTAAGAAAGAATTTTGTTAGATCAAAGGACCAGTGTTTTCGCAAGTGAATTTTATTAAGCCTAGAATAATAATTGAATTCAGGTAACGATAGGTAACTTTAAATAATTATAGGTGGTAAGAATACCTACAGAATTTTTGTGACAGAGTATTTCAACACCTGGAAAATAACTATAAAACGGTATCCTTTTGATGTAAGTTAACCCTTTTCTTATTGTAATCGACATAATTTGAGAAGCGTGTAATTGGTTTTTGAATGAAACTATTACCAATTATATTAGCAATCTTTATACCCTAGTAATTACTTAACCAGCGCTCTAATTACGTAATACACTTTCCAATCATAATCCACGGGTTTTGAAGGAAATTCCTAATCCATTGCTTCATAGGTTTGAAAAATTCGTCTGCTCAAGAACGGAAATAACGCAATGAACGCCGCTGAACTGTCCAAATTAAAGGCATTGAGATCGATTGCCAATGCATAATGTTTGTCGCAAATTTTTCATGATTACCTACATAATTAAGTTCCCAACTCCGAAGTAAGCTAACACGCTCGTCGTAAAACCCGTCCGTATATTTCAATAATAAAGTACGAAAGGTCTCACGTTACAGTGTTGTCCACACAAAACCATACACTAAGCGCTGTATACACATAGATTTCATAGATTACCATCGTGCGGTAGTTCTTGTAAGTAACCGAATACTTTTTGACGATGCCACTATGTAGATAGTCACCGTATTTAGTGGTACTTTAGTGACAGCCCTTCAATTGGTTGGAAGTTATATGTAGAGAGGTTGGTGGTGGAGAGTGATTCTGTTTTTTTTTTTTGGGGTTTGATCGTTAATGTCAGTTAGGTATGGGGCCATGATACCAATGACGCACTAAAAGAAATAAGCAGTTAATAAAAATGAAAAAACATTGATCTGAACTGCTTTAAACAGTTCCATAAGACCCTAACGTTCAAAACAGTATTTTTTACTGATTCGAAAACAGTTAAAGCTTGAGGCAAAATGTTACCGTCATGACAGTAAACTTTAACGTTTTAAGTAGCTAAAATTAACTGTTTTATTCATTTGGTGATATCGTTCAAACCACTGAAATTTACTTAAATAGTATGTTCAATCATTACAAGTCACTGTTTTTTCTATTACTGTTTTACCAACATTTCTTCTTAATGCGTAAAGTCAGTAAGTCTTAATGAAATCGCTTTAATGTGGTGTAGTAAGAAATAATTTTTTTCAGTGCGAGAGTGGGAAAATCACGATTTGGAATGTTCGAAGTCTTTGTATGTCATCTTCTGCTTAGACTTGTCCCAACTGTGTTGGGGTCAGTTTCCAGTCTTACAGGATACAGCTGAATACCAGTATCCACACCCCAGTTACAACCCGTTATTGGGTAACACGATAGGTACCCCTTAGCAAGACGAGAGAGAGTCTTGCAGACTGAGAGCAGCGGTGGTCCAGTGGTAACGGCCGCCACTTACGAATTGTAGGTCGTAGGTTCGAACTCAGACAGGCGCTATACTTTGTGTAAATTATTTCATCACCACTGCTCTCAAAACGGTGAAGGAAAACATCGTGAGGAAACCAGCATGTCCTAGAACCAAAAATTCGAAGATATGTGACATCTACCAACCCGCACTTGGCCCGCGTGGTGGATTATAGCCCACTCCCTCTCGAAGAGACTGGTATACTGGTAAGCACTGGTCCTGTGTCCCAGCAGTGGGAACATTTTAGGCTGATTATGATAGCAAGAATATCTAATATGTCTGGAGATTACAAGAGACTGACCTCTCGTCTATGTAGTTTTAAAAAATAATTTATTCTGGACGTGTAAAAGTCTTTTCTGAACTAATTTACAGAAATAAATATAATTTATCATTATCAATGATCTCGGAGGTAAACCTGTGCTTATGGGTATTGTTTCTTTTGCAAATAGCAATAGATTTGTTTGTGTTCATGATCAATGAACCCAGGACGAAGTATCAATCGATTCATAGCTTAATGAATAAGCTTTAGTTTCCATATGTACAGACATATGGAAACTAAAGGTTATTCATTAAGCTATGCACATGAAGCTACTACAATATGTCAATTTTCTTTAACAAATTTTTTCTTCAACTTTATCGCTAAAACATAAGGTTCAAAGTTGATTGGGAAAATTTGACAGTTTCGGGTAGCTTGATGTGCTGGCGTCTGTAAAAAAAGTGCTTAAGAGGCCGTATACGAAATTTTGTCGATTTCGCCGTTTTACGTGATTTTACCGTTAAAATACTGTATTTCTGTAAATTTTAATGCACAATATCATCATCATTCAAAATCATCATCATTCATCAAAAAATCATTATCATTTCAAATATGATCTAATGTGTGAGCTACTTTTTTGTTTTTATTATTTAGTTTTGATTAATCGACTTTAAACCGGCGACTGTTTTGTTAGTAGTGGACAATTGTTTATACATTGTTAAACTAAAACAAACAGAAAACCTAACGATAACTGTGTCTAACCCTTCGAAGATTACAGGCGTGATAAACTAAAGAAAAAAAATCATAGTTACATACAATTAGAAATCAAAAAAAATTTTTTTTTTTTTTTTTAAAGTTGCCCCACACTAGGAATTTGTCCTGTATTGTGGGTGCGTTTACAAACATTTAAACTCACATACACAAACAGCCAGACCCGGAACAACTACTTGTAGGTCATACAAATATTTGTTCCGTGCGGGAATCGAACCCGCGACACGCAGCGCAGCAGTCAATCGCTTAACCACTGCGCCAACAGTGCCGTCAATTAATTGCTTAACTCTCCGCTATAAAAACACCCCAACTTATCAAAGCTCTAACTAAAAGTATCTACTTTAATTAAATTATCTTCTTTCTAGTAACATTCTTAAAGAAAAAAATATATATTCGCTATGAGGGTATCATGTTAAATTGGACGGCCCACGCTCTGGTGTACGTTTCCAATTTATTGGTCTCCGGGCACTAAATGTGAGCTCTACTCGGCTCGTTACATTTTTATTTAGATATCACTTTGAGGAAATTTCTGTGATATCTTGTAGAAGTACGTAAGAAGGGCCCGTGGCTAAATAATAACAGCCGCACAGGTCGATCGATCAGGTTAAGCTACGCTTGCCGCGGTTAGTCTGTGGATGGGTGACCATCTTTACATACCGAGACCTAAGCCTATGGTCCCTGCTGTCATTCATAGATCTTTGACAGTCGTTACGGGTAGTCACTCTGGTTGTGGAGGTGGGATAGGCAGTCGCTCCGACTGCCTATCCCACCCACCCAGTTGTATGCAGCTGAATATGTAAAATACTGGTATTCAGCTGCATGCTAATGTTTCCTTCACCGTTTTGAAAGCAGCGATGATGAAATTATTTACACAAGCTAAAGCGCCTGCCTGGGTTCAAACCCACGACCTACATCTCGTAAGTCGGGGCCTTTATTACCTCTGGGTCACCACTGCTCTCTACCACCAGAAGCATCGAAAATGGAGAAAACACATCAACATTTCAGACATAAACTGACGTTATTTAACAAACTTGGTCATTATATCGCAAGCAAATTCTTCAAACCTATCTAATCACTACGTCTTACTAAAAATCAATAACTAATACACCATAAAGTCATCTCCGTGATTGGCTCAAAGGCCCAGGCTGGCTTGCTATCAAAGAGCCAAAATAGGGTACCTGCTTCGGATATTAATAAAAATAAGAGTATACTAATAGATGAAGTTATACAGAGGATCCCAGTCAGCTGCATTTTCTTAAAGGAACCAAGTAAATGATGTCCAATCACCCGACAGACTATGGAGGATGCGCTATAAGCTGGTTGTCGCTGAAAACCAGCGCTGGGGCTCTGTGTATTTATTTTATTTCTTATTTTGATTGTTGTTTTTATCTTATCTGCTACACCGGTTGACGTCATTACGTCAACGCCGGCTGTCGCTGGAAACCAACGCTGTGGCTCTGTCTCGCATAGGGTCTTAGCATTATGCTGAGCGATGGCCGTTTTGCGTGGATGTGACGCATGTTTCCCCAACATGTTATTTTTTTGTGTTTGTGTTCTTTTCAAGCGTCATGTTTACCGCAAATAAAAGTATTTTCTTTCTTTCTTTCTTTGGAAAGATACCTTTTTTAAGACATTCCCGAAATATGATACAGGGTGGAAACGTCATTACGACAGTAAATTTAACTTTGTTTATCTAACTGCGGTCCGTTCACAGTTATTTTACCTCTGACTTTGCATCACTGTCCAAATCATAATGATCTATTATTATGTATCCACTAGCTGCGCCCCGCGGTTTCACCCGCATAAGTGTCGATCCCTGGGGAATATCGGGATAAAAAGTAGCCTATATATAAATCCAGGGTCACAGCTACCTCCATACAAAATTTTATTAAAATTGATCCACCCGTTTGAGCGTGAAGAAGTAACAAACATATAAACACACACCCACACACCCCCACACCCCCTCACAAACTTTCGCCTTTATAATATTAGTGTGATTTTCATTCTAATAACGTAGTTGTAAAATAAGATTGATTTATATCTGCAATAAACTACAATTTTAATGAATTTGAATAGGTGTAAGTATAAAGTTCAAATTCGTGGGCTGATCTGGCCCTTATTTGCACTAAAATTTATTAAATTTTTGATTTTATTAAATGTTTGAAGTACAGACGTCAGCACATCAAGCTACCCGAAACTGTCAAATTTCTTTAATAGATTTTCAACTTTATCGCTGTTAGCATAAGGTTCATCAAGGTTGATTGAGAAAATTTGACAGTTTCGGGTAGCTTGATGTGCTGGCGTCTGTACTTCAAACATTTAATAAACACTAAAAGCTTGCTTCTTCCTCAAATCAACTCAAATGCCATAATTTCTAAATTCCTTTAGTTTTTTTATTATTATGTGTACATCACCTATTTCTGAGATTGCTGGTTAACCCCTAATTGGCTTTTACATATAGTACTTAATTAATATAATTATATTAAACTTGCCTTTTTACAAAGAACGCAAGTTTTAGAAACTATAAAACTATATACATAAGATCGACTACAGTAAACAAAATCAGAAAAATATACGATATTCTTTAGGATATATGTGATACTCGTATATAGGATATATGATAGATAGTGTGTTGATACAACATAATACAACTAATTTGATACGGCAGAAAATAAATCATGAAGATACCTCTAAAAACTTTCATTTGACAATAAAAACCATACTAATATACATACAATCATTCTGATTTTTGGTCAGATTATTCTACAAGCAACATACTAAAATACTAGAGTTTTAAGTTTTTAGTCCAAACAATAGATTTTTTGTAATTCAATATTTTTTCATATTTTGCGTTGTGTCATCGCGCTTCTCTTACTTTCCTATGCAGTCCGACAGTGACCGCGCTTTAGGTCATGTAGTCGCCTTAAGCCCCTGAAATAAATAAAATGCAAAATATATCGTCTCATCCACGTTAGCACTTACCGAGCAAGTTCATAACGGCACCGCCGGATAAAATTGCACGTCGCATAAAGGAAAGCTGGCGGATATAGGAAATCTCTCAATACCACCCGGTGGATTCAGCTCAAAGCCGTGTCCACGTTGTAATAACTACGGATACTAGAACTTTTTGCTGTGCGCAGGACCTTTCAGATTGATCAGTTTTGATAGATGATGTTTTATTTAATAACTTTCTGATACCTACTGATATTTACATAGCAGGTGGTGTTAATTGAATTTTTGTGGGATAGGTACAACAAAAAAGTATGGATAATATTTATTTAAATGTTGATAATATTTACATAATCTATGCTAAAATTTAAAATAATAATAATATGTACATTTATATGAAAAAATAAGCAAAATGGTCAATAGGGCATCAAAAAATTCGTTCGCATCGCAGTCAACAGGAACAGTGATTTTTGTTGATGAGTTGGGTGAAGTTTATGATGTGACAATAAGGAGGTTATCTGCGTCAGATAAATAGAGAGCAAATAGAAAAAAAAGTTTATAACTTTCCATCTAGAATAACATTAGTTATGTCATAGATATATTTCTATGCGTAGATTAGATATTAGGTAAATAATATGATATCTTGTACAAACATAATTATGAAATGTAGTCTGATATAATTAATCTGGAAAAAAAATAACACCTTTATTATTTCGCGTAAAATACACAACAATAAAATAAACCTTTCATAAAGAAACAAGCGCAAATAAAACACGAAATTATACCAAACAATCAATTACAAAGGAAAAACTGTCAAAGCGAAATTCCCGGGAAAGCAGGTAAAACACAAAATATAAAACTTTCCGCGAAACTCCCGCCAAACGGGAACAAAACATTGATTAATGACGAAATGCACTCGAAAACAAACTGTCGAACTTCTTCAAATTCGCAATACAAATGCCTTTGGTATAACCCCTCGAAAATAATGGTTTCCTTTATGGGGGCACTTACCCTAAACACCACGAAACCCATATTGAAATTACAACTATATCTTTAACGCATTAAGATTCAAATTACCTTGACAAAAAAATGTAGGGTAAAAGTGCTAAAAGTCTCCAGGATTTTCTTTTCGTACTCAGTTTTGTTACTTTTTTTGTTGTCGCAGGCAAACGGAAGTAGCGTGTAGGGACGTGTGTTTCCTCCTTTTTTGTTGAGAAATTGTTTCGGTGCCATTAAGCTGTTGACAGATCGCCTACAGTGAATAATGCCACGAATTGTTTGAGGTTATGGGGGCCGCATTTGTGTGACAATGGGATGTTTAGATGTGCATTTAGCGTGTTTAAGGCGGGATTGATGGGTTTTGGTGTTTTTGTAGTATGTTTTGGTGTTCATCTGGGAGTGGAACTGACGTTATTCGGTAGTATAGATACTTGATAGGAAATGCACTATGATCTGTTCTAAAAGTATCTAATACTAGTAAAAGCTTAAGTAAACCCTGTTGACTCCACAGATGAGATGGGTATCGATAATTATTTAAACATGATAAAACAAAAAATGAAGTTAATTAGATGACATTTCTGTGGGGTCATCGATCGCAGTCAGTGTAGTCATTTGAAACATCAGTTGTTTTTATGTGTATACTTCACAGTAGTATCGATATGTAGACACGATAAAACTAAAGTAAAGAAAACAAATTTTCCTAAGTCATACTTCAAGTAACTCCCAGCGGTCAATGAAAAACCAAAAAAAAAAAAATATCTTGTTTAGGTAAAAATTTGGCCCTGTATATTAGTTTAGATTCGTATGTGCTTGTAACTGTTCCGTTGCAGGGCTTCTTCTAATACCATTAATAAATTAGGCCACGCTTGCTGACTGCGTGTGTGATTTTCCTTTAAGTTAAAGTTTTCATAATAAATGACAGTTTCCAAGCCTTGGATGAGGGGAGTTTTTCGAAAGCAAAAACTGTAGAACTGTGGGTACCAGCTTTGTAAAGTTTTCATTTTGATTTTCCTAGAATCGAGCCAGGGTGTATTGTAATTAAATCTTCCTCGAATCAAACATCGTATGAATACACAGGATAGGTTTTCACAGTTTTCCCCGCACTGAACCAATATCACACTTCACCAGAATCCATGCAACGTTACAAAACCCTCACTTAAACATGAAATCAAATCTAATTTATATTAGCAAGTATAAGTACACTTTATTCAATAAATACTTATATAGTTAAAGCGCAAAATTAACTAGATCCTGTTTGAAACAGATACCTTCCAGGGCTGCCAATAATTACCAACTGTTTCTCCACGTCAACAAAGTTAGCTTTTCACTTCAAATAACGTTTTTTAGCCTTTATTCCTGAAGCTTAGAGTTAAAAGGTGATTTGTTGGGGTGTACGTTTAAGTTGGTTTTGCTGTAATGAGGAGCGGTTGTCTCATCCATCAGTCTAGGCCAATTACAAGTGATCACGCGTGGTACCGCTCCTTGGCAACCCTATTTCTCGTCAACATTTTTTGTGACCACCGTAGCGACCGAGTTATTATCTAGACGAATTCGTGAGTAGAAATATAAGTTAATGAGGTGTTGCGCACGACATTTGAAAGGTTGCTGATTCCTTTCTCTGTTTATTTCGTAAGGTGTGATCGGAGATGTTATCATAATTCGCGAAGTGAAAGTTTTCTAACATATTTTTTTTGGTTTGGCGTACCAACAAATTAGAGCTCATGGCTAAATTATAATAGCTGCGCTGGTCGATTGAAGCTTAAACTATGCTTGCTACGGTCGGTCCGTGGATGGATAACCATCCATTACCCATTAAGACATCCGCCATGCCTCGGAAAGCACGGGTCCCGGCTGTCATTCTTAGGTCTTTGACAGTCGTTTCGAGTAGTCAGAACCCAAAAGTCTGACAACCAGTCTTACCAAGAGGTATCGTTTTACCCAGTAACTGGATTGTGGAGGTCCGATAGGCTATCGCTCTATGGCTCATTATCCAGGTTAGACTGGAAGCCGACCCCAACATAGTTGGGAAAAGGCTAGGCAGATTGATGGAGGTGTACAAACAAATAGTAATTAATTTTATATCATGACAATATTATTATGAAGCTGCTACACATTAGAATATCGTTCTCACGATCGTCGTCACATCTAAGTTATTCGATATACTCACCTGCCCACTCCCTTTTTGTTCCAAATAAAAGAGTTTCTTGACATTCTTCCTGATAGGATACAGCATTTTAGAATGGGCAATTTCCTTAATAATTGTTAAAAATCTAATCAAAATATGATTCTTCTTCTTAGCGTGTCGACAGCAATCTAAATGGACTCAGCCCGGAATTCGGCTACTTGTTTGGCGCCTTCACCAGCGTCCACCAGTTTCTGTAACGTGCAGCTGGCAGGACACGCAGGACACGATATTAAGTGTCCCATCGTTTGTGGAACAGCACCACATTTACACTCCAAGGCGGAGTCGTCTATGAATCTCCACCTGAACTGGTTTTCCTTGCATCGGCCAACCTGGGTCCGGAGTCTGTTTAAAGATATATGATTAAAAGGAATGATCTGTAGGGATTTCAGTAATGTAATGTCTATTTTACGTACGAAGATCATCGGAAAATATCGAAGGATATCGGATATGAGAGCAGTGGTGGCCCAGTGGTCACGGACACGACTTACGAGTTGTAGGTCGCAGGTTCGAACCCAGACAGGCGCTTTACTTTGTGTAAATTATTTCATCACCACTGCTCTCAAAACAGTGAAAGAAAACATCGTGAGGAAACCGGCATGTCGGAGAACCAAAAATTCGAAGACATGTGACATCCACCAACCCGCACTGGGCCCGCGTGGTGGATTACGGCCCGTTCCCTCTCATTGAGAGGAGGCCTGTGTCCCAGCAGTGGGAACATTTTAGGCTGATTATGATCGGAATACGTATTATGGAACAGGTGGAATTGGGCAGGACACCTGACAAGGCGTTGTGATGACAGATGGAGTAAGGCTGTGACCGAATGGCGTCCAAGGACTGGAAGACGAAGTGTCGTCCGACGGCGAGATGGGCGGACTACATTGTTGCCAACGCGGAAAAAACCTGGATGAGGCTGGCACAGATGCGATCGGATTGGAAAAAAAAAAAGAGATTCTATACACAGAAGTGGGTGATGTCGGGCTCTGGATGATGGATGATAATGGCCATTTATATCCGAAAAATTAACAGCAACTATCGCTTTCAAAGTATCGTTTTTCTCACATAAATATTAATTTAAAAGTGGTGTCGTGAGGTTACATCTATAAGCTATTGATTTAAAGTATGGGAATAATGCAGCCATAGATCACAGGATTACCGTGTAGCGACACAGTGACCAATCCACACCATAAATTAGTTAAGTTCATGTATTATTAAATTATGTATTTGGGTAAAGAAAATAATTTAAATTATCACGATTTATACCGAGTTTATACTTGATTGAAGTAGGTCCACGACTCTTAAGGTAGAAAGCAGTTACTTTAGTGGTGATAGCCCAAAGGTGACGTTGGATTAGCGAGCGTGAAGTCGTCAGTTGCAGGGTTATTTCACTTTTGAACCAAGCCAAGCTAATTTAGGTTACATTGATTTAAAAAGACTGAATAAAATCATTTAATTGACTTGTTAAAAAACAATATACATACTAACATTAAAAAAAATATTATGTAGAAGTAGGTATGTCGGTCCTTCCCGATTTGACGGAAGACACAGCACAAAGAAAGGTGGAAGAATATGGGGAGGCTTTTGCCCAGCCGTCGGACAATACATAACATGAAAAAAAAAATTAAAAATGTTTATTTGTCCCAAAACAGTTACATGGATTTTTTAGGAGACATCCCCTGTAAGTAATTGATAACACTTGTGTTGAACATACTTATGTACATAATCAGCCTATAACGTTCCCACTGCTGGGACACAGTCGGACAATAAGTATAGGTTACCTAATAGAAAAAAGTTATCTAAAAGAATTGCGGGAAAACTCATTTCGTACCAAAAAATTATTCGTCCGCATCGCTGTCAATAGAAAAAGTGCCAAAAGGCTGACAGCATTACCCCGTTGGACGCCAAGTCGCTGGTGATCTTCGAAAAAATCCCTTCACGTATTACTTTAAGAATATTTTCCCATTAAACAGGTATATACACACGCATATCAAACAACTTAATTCACAAAAGTAATTAATTAAGCTCTCTAAAATCCAATAATTGAGGAAGTTCAACATTAACAAAACTTCCCAGTAACTTGAACATAGATGTTCAAAGACTCGTATAGACGTAGGTAGGCGAAATTACTGAGAAAACTGTGTTAATAATCTTCCCATGTCATTATTGAACTTTTTGGTGGTATAACCGTTTTATTATAAGTAGGTAATCGTTATTATTTTGTTGAAAGTTTGTCGTACGTCGTCGACACACACTTTGTCTAGGTTAATGCGTTGAGTATGGTGATTAGATTTTGGAATAATAACAAATAGAGGATACTTTTATCTATATAAATACAGGATTATTTTTGAGGGACTTGTGGCTAAGAAATAACAGCCGCACGGGTCGTTCGATCAAGTTAAGCTACGCTTGCCGCGGATGGGTGACCATCTTTACATACCAAGACCCCTCAGTGCTTCAGAAAGCACGTTAAGCTGCTGGTAACGGCTGTCATTCGTGGATCTTTGACAGTCGTTACGGGTCTTCAGAAGCCCGATAGTCTGACAACCAGTCTTACCAAGGGGTATCGTATTACCCAGTGACTGAGTTGTGCAGATAGGCAATCGCTCCATGTAAAATACCTACTGGTATTCAGCTGCATCCGGTTAGATTAGAAGCCGACCCCAACATAGTTGGGAAAAGGCTAGGCAGATGATGACAGGATACTTTTATCAAAATACGAAATAGGTTACTTTGTTTGACTACAAGCGTTTAAATCACCCACAGCAACGTACTACCGGGATCAAAGTATCCCATGTAGTAATCGCGGTTATAAACTATCTGTGTGCCAAATTTCATCCAAATCGATTCAACCGTTTTGCGTCAATCCGGAATATACGTCCAGACAAACAGAAAAACGAACAAAAATTCTAAAATCTATATTTTCGGTATCAGACTCCGTCTTGTAGCAAATACTTTTCAAAATATTAAATGTAACACAAAACGAATCTGTAGGCCTCACAAATAACAACTATAAAACTGATAAGTTACTCATTTCAATACAGTAAATACAAAATATCAATTTAATGTCTTTTATGAAGTCATAAATCACCTTTGTAAAGTTTATTCACTTATCGCACGTACTGATCAAAATATAAACAAGATGTCAGAATACCTCCAGTCAACTCAGCCTATCGCAGTCCACTGCTGGACATAGGCCTCGTAGGCCCAGGCTGCGCCACAACACCCTGTCCTCCGCCTTCCGCAGCCAGACTGTCACAGCCACCTTCTTAAGAGCCTATACTACCTCAAATGGCTTAGCATGATCCTCCGTTATGTCGAAAATTCCGCAGCATTAATTTTGAAATAAATATATGCTAAAGTTGAGGATTAATGTAAGGTCTTATGTTAGACGAAAACACGATTCCATAAAATTTTCTCGATAGAAAAAAATTTCCAACGTTACCTCCAAACCGAACAATAAACCGCTGGTATTCAAAAAACATTTCAAATTAGATCATGAAACTTTGCGTACTAACTGAACTAACTATAAAGCAGGTCTTATGTTAGTTAGTTTTTTTGAATTACCTTTATTTTCACCGTAAAAAGCAAATACCTAAACTATTGGCGCTGCCTCCCGCCCAGCACCGCACTCTGTCTCGCTTTCACACAGTCCGCGAGCAGTATCGTGCGAGCGAGATAAAGAGTGAATTTTAGCTGAGGTAGTATAGGCTCTTAAGGTCGTCCGTCCATCTAGCTAGGGGGCATCCCACACTACGCTTGCCGATACGCGGTCTCCACTCTAGGACTCGTCTGCTCCACTGCTCCGCAGAATACCTCATTGTGGCATAATTGAAATGATCAAGGAAGAATCTTAAATCATTATATGAAAACATCTTGAGGTAACTTTCCAACTTGAGGTTCGATTACATGTGGCATCCTCCAACCAGCACTGGGCACACGAGGTTTATTATGGATGGCCCACTCTTACCGAGAGAGGAACCTGTGTCCCAGCAGTGAGAAGATTATACGCGGCCTTCGGGACCTGCTGAAGTATAACAAAAGAGTTTACAGTTCGATCTAGTAACCGAATTATTGAAAAACCCGGTTTTAATACTTGACAATATGACATGCTTGTGACAAGTGACGGTGAAAACCGCATCAAAACCCGTTGCGTAGTTTAGAAGAACAACTCGTCACACTGACAGACACGAAAAACTACTTTAGTCTAACTATAAATTAACACATAAAGACTTTGGTTTTTTTCAGCATAATTTTGGGAGTTGCTTACTAATTAGATAAAGCCTTATTTTCTATAGCATACGATAGGAAATGATGCAAATAAGTTTCCATCCAAACACAACATAATTATTGCCTACCTGAACGTTCGTAACTTCGAATCAATATCAATAATTAATTATTACAGCTTTATTGAATGAATCACATTAATTATCTACAATATTGCATGGCATGGGCGCACTAAATCATAGACCTAATGCATTAAAATTGATACGAATAGCGCAATATATTTTGTTAGGCATTAAAACAGGCATTAAATGTGATAACAATTGTGATAAAATTCATGTTGTGATGTATATGTGATGACTTTTGACATTAGGGTGTGGTTCCATATGAGCGAAGCGGACAGCGATTTTGGACGGTGTCTTTCCCTTTTACCTTTTTAAATTCATAGTTCTAGCTACCTTGTTAGAGTATAGTGGTGTTTTTTCGTCATTTCATCCGAATCTGAATTACATACTTTGGTTTTTCTTATTAGAAAATAGATTTTCCATAGTATTCACCCGTTTTCCATCAAAATCCGGCAAAACACAGACTTCCTATCCTTTTCTCCAATGATTTTCCCAATTTTTTTAAGTTTTGCTCATTCATAAGTAGATTAATAGTATCGACTCATGCTTCAAGTAACAACACGACAAAGGGTCGTTATCCCAAAAAAAAAACATTTTTTTATTTTTTTTATTTGTCGTGGTTAGATATCGATGCCCATCACGTCTGCAGAGTTTCCCTAGCTAATTTAATTTGACCCTGTATAGGATTATAACTTAGCGTAAAATTGAGTTATTCCGGTCTGATATCCTGAACCCCCCCCCCTCCACCCCTCCTCGATCCCCTGCTTGTTCGTCTTCTGTTTTAATCTGGATCAGACCGGAATAACTCGTCTTATCCACTATAAACTTTCTCATTCCGGTTTGATCCGCTTTTTCTTTTGTTTTTATTCCTTTAGATAGTATAACTACTAACTACATAGCTAATGGCGCCGATTCCCTTGTTCACAAACTAAACTAAATTTAAGTTCAGTACATCTTTTTCTTTCTATTTCATTAAGAAAAGGACAGAAGATAAATATTAGTTTAGTCTTGTCAAATTAGACCGCGCCTAACGTAAATTGACGTATTTTTAGTAGCCATGTTTTTAATCACGTCTAAACTTGCTATGGAGTATCTTAATTTGACAGGACTAAACTAATATTTATCTTCTGTCCTTTTCTTAATGAAATAGAAAGAAAAAGATGCACTGAACTTAAATTTAGTTTAGTTTGTGAATAAGGGGATCGGCGCCAGTATAAAATTCATTACATTAAACATACAGTGTTCTTCCTCCTCTCTCCTACTATCTATGCTGTGCCCGACAGGGTCCATAATTGTGACTAATATAATTATTTCCATACCAACTATTATGGTACGCAATAAAGAATTGAGATCGCCTCGCTATCGCTTATCAACGAGCCACGACCCGCCGTCAAAACTTAAAACACAACCAAACTTATGGGGACGGAGGTCGATGCGTGCACCACGGCTGATTTACGTGGTCTCTGATTCCATTATCACTACAGGAATTGATTCCACACGAAATTTATTATAATACCAACTCACAGTTCAAAGCTGTATGTTAAATTGTGGAAGCAAACGTGAGAATACAGTGTGTTGAGCTCGATCGGATTTGTAATTCGTGTTTTATGTGTGAAAATCTTATAAGTTATGTTTTTGTCGTTCAGTGACATTTAGTTAGAAACTATTACAGTTTTAGTGAAGTTTGAAGATATGGCGAAGAGCATGGGTGTTATGTAATCGTGCCTAAGGCTTAAGTGGTAATGCCACTACTAAGAATCATCATTCATCTTCATCATTTCAACCGAAAGACGTCCACTGCTGGACATTGGCCTCCACCCGGTATCCCCACTGACCGGTTCCGTGCTTCTCGCTTCTCTCCCTGCTAAGAATAATATTACTTACTAGCTTCCACCCGCGACTTCACCCGCATGGTATGTCGATAATAAGTAGTCTTATACTATGTCCTTTCTCAGGGTTCAAAGTGTACATACCAAATTTCATCAAAATCTGTCCAGCCGTTTCAGAGATTAGCCTGAACAAACAGACAGAAAAAAAGTTTTTTTATTTATTGTTTTTTGTTAAAAGTACCGTATAATATTATGCTTTCATATTTGCATTTAGTAAGAAGCTGCTATTTTAACATTACAAACAGACAGTTCAATTATTTATTTATTTGTATAGAATAGATGTGTAGATGTATAGATTTCTGGGCATACTTATTTGAAACACCTGTTCATTGAGAATTATTCTAATGCGATCCCCTGAATATGATTCAATGGTAGAAAATACTCGTCCTTTATCGGTGGATCTGATTTGGGGATCAGACTGAAATACTCCTCATTGACATTCTCAGAAAATCATCGCCTCCTTTCTTTCACAAGACAGGCGATGAGTAGGTACTCCTAGATTGGCTGCCAAGGAATATCAACTATATACAGTGTGAGTCTTCATAATGTGCACATAACGAAATGAGGGAAACATAGCTTAATTTTATCGACGGAAAAAATATTTGAAAAAATAAAAAAAATATTTAAAAGGATCATTACCTGCTAAAGTATGTTGATTGCAAGGCCTTTCTTTAACAGTTGATAGGAAATGTTTTGATTGAGTTATAAACATGGTATTTTTACGTTTAGAAATCTGATACGATGGAGAATAATTTAAAGTAATCAAAAAGGGTAGGCAATCGGGTTTTTATTGAGTAATTTTACAATTATTGTAAAAATTTATGAAAAAATATCAGAATTTGTTAAAAAAAAACATAATTCTCAATTGAGGGGCGATTGTTTACACAGGGGGTCACAGCAGCGAAAAATAATTAAAAAAATGCTACAATTTTTTTTTTTTTCCGTCGGTAAAATTAAGCTTAGTTTCCCTCATTTCGATATGTCATGTGCACATACTCACACTGTGTAATATAGGTGTGATAAAATATAGAGATTTTTTTATGTTTGTTTGTTGCGCTTTCGCGCTAAAACGGCTGACCGGATTTAGATGAAATTTGGCACATGAGTAGACCCCTGACCTGGATTAGGGCATAGGCTACTTTTATCCTGATATTCCCACGGGATCGATATTTATACGGGTAAAACAGCGGGGCGCAGCTTTACAAAATATAGTAAAATAAAGTGGCAAAATAAATCAACCAATTCCGGAATAAACAAGGCAAATTGAAACAAAATGACTACAGCTTTGAATCTAATGGTTATTGATAACTGTCCTGGAAACATGACTACTAAAAAGGTACGGTAATTGAATTACACAAATCTGTTGTTAATATTGATATTATCACCTACATACCGACTTCAAATATATGTATTAAAAGCATTGGGACAGATACCAAACTGATCGCCATTTACACATTGTTATAGGCAATTTTATTCAAAAAACTGACCAGTAATGGCTTATACAGCCTGTGTGAAGGAAGCTTAGCCTAGATATGTACATAATTAACATTTGAATTAGGCAATGTAGTTCCTATTAAGAGTAATACGTACGGGTGTGGCGGATAAGGCATGGTTCAGATGAGAGGTGTCAATTGTTTTTATTGGAGAGAAGCTTGTGCATGTTATAATAAAACTTCATTGTGTTTTTTGCTCTGGAGTTTTCTGTAACTGCAACGAGGTAGAGGTGTTGTGTTTTCAACTACCAACTCTTGTATCATACAATTTTCAGAACTAAAACATTGTTAGTGTACATATATTATTTTTGTTGCCTCGGAAAGCACGTTAAGCCGTTGATCCCGGCTGAAATTCGTGGATCTTTGACAATCGTTACGAGTTGTCAGAAGCCCGAAAGTCTGATAACCTGTCTTATCAAGGGGTTATTGTATTACCCAGTAACTGGGTTGTAAAGGTCAGATAGGCAGTCATTCCAAGCAAAATACTGGTACATAGCTGCATCCGGTTAGACTGGAAGCCAAAACCAACATAGTTTGGAAAAGGCTAGGCAGATGATGATATATTGTTCTTGTTCTTTTAGATTTAGCCCGTTTTTTCCTTCATATTCATACATTGGTGTAAAAATGAAGACAACAACAACACAAAACAACAAGTACAAAAATGTTCTCTCTTTTAATTCATATTAAGGCGAAAGCGCCAGGGTAGCCCGCGAAATTCCATTTTTTTTAGGTTTTTTGCAATTTTCTGGCCAGTATTAAGTTGTACGTTGATTAAAATATGATTTGCAACCGTAAAAAATATGTATTTACAGAATTATAATCATTAAAGTCATCAACACAACTCTCTAAGACCAAGTAATCTTACGGAATGACTATTTCATGAAGTCTTGACATTTTAGGATTATACTAACTTAACAAGTTGTTGCACTGCATAATAATAATAATAATAACAAGTTGTATTACTGATTCTAATGATTATAATTCTGTAAATACCTACATTTTATTGCAAAAAACGTAAGAAAATTTGAATGTCGTGGGCTACCTTAGCGCTTCCCCCTTAAAGGAAATGCTACCAAAACACGTTCAGCATCATTCTTTCGTTGCTGACACTACTTCACCATTACTGCCGCCCATTTAATTAATTCTATTACCTCCCAGAACACTGTAACACAGAATCGTGTTGTTTATTACTATGTCGGTACGCCAATAAAGAAATGTTCCCACACATTATCTGCACAAACCTGTGCTTGTGCACATTCTCGACGTTCTGCACTAAGCTTAAAAGAATTCACTTTCTTACCTAGGGAAATAATTAGTCACTGGCCTATGTTCAGTTCGTAAGCGTATGTTTGCGTAAATAGAATTAGTAGGTACTGATTATGTAGTGTGAAATATTCTAGTACCTAATGAATATGTCTTGTGAGAGAAAATAATATAATTATTAGTTAGGAGTATGGTGTAATTATGGTGATGGATATTTGGTGTTAATTTTAAGAGTTGAGTGAACTCGTGTGGCTTTGCTTTTCTTGAAAACATGTAGGTCCTTTTTTCCTTTCGTCATCCAAAAATGGCAACAATGAATATCATTTTTCATTCTTCATTACCATCACTATTGGTATCTTGAAGATAGCTCTTCCTTCATTAATACTTCCCAGCTAAAGCACTAGGAAGTGGTAAAGGGCGGGTGTTTTGGGGGACTGTCTTATGTAATTTTGATGTTCAAAAAATTCTGACTCTCAGCCTAGTTTGGATAAATGACTTTTGATTTTTATTTTGAATAATTAAAGCATAATCTTTAATCTTATTGAGCCAAATTTAGAACATTTTCATTTCAGCGATTCATTGTGATCATACTGCTAATTTCCATGGCTGCCCATTGTTAACTCAATTGATACTGTGATTCCATTACCCACGTCCACTTTGAGTAAAACCCAGCAACATTGTGCGCAAAGACTACAATATGATGCTGTTGTGCGCCAAACAGTCCATGCGGCGCGATTCGAATTCCAAACAATGATTTAAATTCAGCGCGCCGATTGGTCGGCGGCGAGTGACGCGGGACAAAATACGCTGTAATTGGTGATTGACATGTGAGCGTTTCCTGATTGGTTGCGTACACTGTGAATGTCGTTGTGTTTGAAATGTGATAGAATTGTTGGAAATTCGTTCCTTTATTTTTCTTTTGCATGTAAATGTCCGTATGTAAATGTCCATGTCCGTAGATTGCGATGTTTAATAATCTAATGTTTGAGGTGTTCATCCCATGTGGTTAAATTAAAGTTTAGCGGACCTCTACCATTAGCTATTCGTGATAATATAAACTATTAATGGCATAAGCTGCATATTTTCGAAGCAGGTTATACTTTTACCCTCTTACTAATAAACGTAGGTATTATATCAGATGAATATTTACACACGGATAAAATATTCTTACAAGGCTAAAAACAAAACAATACAAAGTGAAAACTAAATTTTATTTCCAAAGTAGGTGGCAAAAACGAAACAAAAAAAATATCCCATACCATAATCTAAACAATGAAAACTATACAAAAACCCTGTCAACTCTACAATTTCTTTAGCCTAGGCTGTG
The DNA here is from genome assembly GCA_963082905.1 of Oligia fasciuncula. Taxonomy (NCBI): domain Eukaryota; kingdom Metazoa; phylum Arthropoda; class Insecta; order Lepidoptera; family Noctuidae; genus Oligia; species Oligia fasciuncula. Next base: position 10,725,393 of record OY720403.1, read on the forward strand.
CTAAAGCAGTTGTATCATTATATTCAGCCCGTGAAGGCATCCAGGCTATGTAAGGTGCAATAATAGTGAGCCGTTCTCTACCAAAACAGTACGAGCTAATCAGACTCTACCAGTGATGGATGACTGTTTCAACGTGTAGAGATTTAGGAGTTAAGAGGTATTAAGTTATGTATTTGAAATTAAAATGGCTTGGGATGGCCTTTTGGTAATAACGTCATCTAAGATCTATACTAATATAATAAAACTAAGGAGTTTGTTTGTTTGAACGGTCGAATCTCTGGACCAACCAGTCAGATTTGAAAAAATATTTTCGCAGTTAAAGGCTATTTAACATCACACTTCGACCTTTAGGAACCGGCAGGAGCTAGTTAAATAATAAGCGTGTTTAAGAATTTTAGGCCTATCTTTTTGCCCTGAACTTTTAGTGAACATTCTAGGAAGGCTTTCATGCATCAAGGGCCTTGATTCAGAATGCGGTACTTTTGGACACGGCACGTATAATAATAATAATAATAAATTTTATTTGACATAAAAAGGTAAGTACACAAATCTGTATTTGTGTGACACTTAATTTAAGCATGCGAATATCCTAGTCCAAAATAAATGACCAATGACCCCCGTGCTAGGCAAAACCTGTGTTACAGGGGTTATCCATCCGTCCATTCTGAACATTACAATAATTACTTACAAATTGGTAATGTGTACTTTTGTAAAAAATAAACTAGACTAATACTTTTGAAGATAAGAAACGGGGAAAAGCGGGTAAAAATAGTTTTAATGGATTTATATCAAATAAAAGGGAGTAACTACATAAGTGTTGTGTGTGATTGTGTGAGTGTAGCTGTGTATGTGTGAGTGTAGATGTATGAGTAAGTGTATGTGAGTGCTGTGAGTGGGTGCTTGATTTGTTTAAGTTATGGTTTGAGTAATTCTTCCGTGCCGTCATAGTTTAGGGTTAGCAAGTATCCCTTTTACCCCAGTTGTTGATGTTTGATTCAAGACGTTTGGTTTGTTTGGGCTTGACGGGTAATTAATAAACAAATTGTTTTTAAATTTTCGCTTTTCTTGTTAATTGTTCCATACCTATTAAATTTAATGCTTTTGACAGAGCATAACCCATTTGCTTATAATAAAACATTAGTTCTCCGTATCAATTAGGGACTGACAACAAAAAACAAACAAATTCACAGCTAAAGGTTAGCAATAAATAATGACGTTTAAACAATAAAACAACAATATAACAAAACCATACATTGTGTAACGAATAAATAAATCACAGGCGCCATTTGTCAAGGCAGACATGACAGATTTATAAATTACGTTGTGAGTTTGTGAGGAGCTAAGATTTCAAACATTTACAATCGAATTAAATCGACGTCGCACATGGCAAAAGACGAGTCATCTATCATGGGATTTTACTCACAAAACCTCATTCTAAAACTAACCTTAAAATTACTATAAATAAGGTATAAATTCCAACAGGGTTCCCACCACCCTTCGTTAACAAAATGCATTATTAAACAGAGCGATTCCATGACCCCATTCGAAAAGCATTAGGTAGCGCATTATGTGTAATGTGCTTGTTTTAATTCAATTTTGATTATAACAAAGTGTGCTACTTAATTATTCAATAAAGTCTTCACGGGAGCTCGCTTATTGCCCTTGGAGGATAACGGAGGGAACTGAGAGACTGACTGAGGGTCTGAGTGTTGGAAACTGCGGGGTAATTGTGTAACACACTAACTGTAGCAAAGCAAGGTTTCATTTTGACATTTCAACAACATTCATTGCGTTATTTACGTTGTGCAGACAATTTTTTTGAACATATAATTCGCAATGGATTCGCAATATCCTTTAAAATGGTTCAGATTGTGATCGAAAGTGTGTAACGCAATTAGGGTATCGGTGATATTATACTATGAAAATATTGACCAAAATTCAATGTTGTGTACAGGGTTGCAGAATATTTAGTAGGTAACTTCCTTTCGTAATAAACTTGCAGAAGAATTTACTTATAAACGATGATTAGGTACAGTTAAGTGACGTTTAAACGTCAAAAATGTAGGTTTAGTTACACAGTCGCTAACCACTACTTAACTTTAAGCAACGTTTATGAATAAGTGTGTAAGTGTTTAAAAAATAATAATAACAATGGGTGATAAATAAGCATATCTTGATTTTTAACGATATTTTTATGGGAAGTAAAAAAAATTAAAATCTAAAATTGCACAAAACTAATAAAATATTAAAATTAAAATTCATTTATTTGTTTGTCACAGGTGGAAAAACAGTTCTTTACATAATTACATAAAGATCGCTGTAACATAACCCATAGGGCGTACTATATTTAACAGTCATTAAAAATCTATTTATCATTAATATTATTATTCATGTCAAAATACATTATAATTCGTTAATATTATTACTCATGTCAAAATACATTAAACATTACACAGATAATCTCATCATATTCTACCACATGGCCGTCCAAATGTTAAATATGTTGATCCATTTTATTAATAATAATAGGTCAAATTAGGGATGTCAGTCAGAAATATAATAATATAAATAATAATTTATTTAAATTACGAAGTCAAAGTATCATTTAAGTAGTCAATTAAATTATAGTAGTATTTAAAATTGCTTCTTAAATCCAGCCTAATCTAACTGTATAATATTTTATCATAAATTTGTGGGACTCTTCAGAATATGCTTTTCCGCATGAGAGCTGTCTTGCGTCCGCGTAGCATGTCATTTTGCCTGTTAGTTGTAGGTACAGTATCAGATGGTATAAGAAAACAACTTTGGGTTTAATCTTACAAATAAGGCTGTTTCATATTTCTATATAAAAGCCGGGCAGCGACCGAATGTTGTGCTTTTTGAAATTCATTGATATCACTACCCATGACATCAATGTAGGTCAGTTACCTGTGGTAATGGACGTATTTTTAGCGTTTTTGATCCGAATGAAATGCAAATTCTATAATCTAGTGATCTTTATATTCATATTATAAAATAGCATTTAACGATAGAATTAATAAAGAATTTATTTTATTAAAGTTGATAATCACAAACATAAATTCTTTACTTACATTTCAATTAAAAAAAAAAAGTATTAGGAGACCAAAATAAAATGCACACAAATTACTTAAAAAGATAAGATCTTATCAATAAATTGTCACGGATTGCTTAAAAATAAATATTTTATACAGATCTAGACACACTCATATCTAGGTATATCTATCTATACTTAATAAAAGTAATAGTAATAGTATTTAATATAAGTATAGGTACTCTTTAAAACTACTGATCCGATTCAAAAAAATATTTCACCAATTGGGAAGCTACAGTATAACCGAGTGTCATTGGATATATTATAAGTTAAAACAAGAGATTTCACGCGGACGAAGTCGCAGGCTAGTAAAAAATAAAAATGACTAGATATAAAATAAAAACTGCACCAGTAGCATTCTCGTTGTGGTTATTAGTGAAACGACGGGTGATTAGCGTAATCACCGCACACAGGATAACGATGGACGCATCTGTTAAACCAAATAGGTGCATTGAGACAAACATTTATATACATTTTTATTATAGCTTGAATGCGGGATTTTTTGCGCATTGGACGTATATTAATAATTATTACTGTCTTAACTTTTAAAGAAACATGATTTGATGATTTGCCTACATGTGTATGTAGGTAAGTGACTATACTTTAGATGTGGTGAGTCCACATCCAAAAGTCAGTCATCATTGAAGAAGTGGTAAATTCGTTAGGGTTTTTAATCAAGATGGTTCTACATCCACGAAAAGCAATGATAAATGATTTTATAAGTAAGTAGGTTTGTACAAACACTTTTACACGTCAATTATATTTTTAAAACGAGATGAGGTCGGCGTTTCATATTTGACTACTCTGAGAAGAAAGGCCGATATAAATTCAGAGGTCACAGTGTATTTTGAAGTCCAGACATAATTTTGTTCAGATCATGTGAAGACCATGTAGATTGGTGTCTGAAATGGTATTTTAAGGAATGAATAACACAGATTGAGTGGACCTGTCCAGTCTGTGCACGCATTTGTCAGAAATAGTGCAGCTCAACTGAAGACTTAAGGAGCTCAACGATTCGACGAACAATACCAAAGAAAGGACATTTGGGTAGGCCACATAAATTACTCAAACTGCCAGACCATGAAAAAAAAAATTGACAGAAATCATGCTGCTCAATAATGTATTCGATACAAGGCGGCACTGGTAACATATAAAGGAAAATAATACATGGCACACAAAGAAAAAAAAACAAGCTATCAAATATCCATTGAACGAAATACCATCACATCAATCCATTACTTCAACCCTCAAACACATCGTTATATATTTGTCAAAACAAATGCCACTACAACCCCGCGGGAGGGTTTAACCCTTCGTTACGATATCAATTAATCGGCTCAATTTATGAATTATTACGTCGAAACAAGCCCGGTTTCATATAGGGAATATTAAATGAGGTGGGTGCATAATGTATTTTGTCATGTTCAATGGAATTTTCATTGATTTAATTTTTTTTATCGTTTGGCACTTTACAGCTCTTTTGTTGAGTGCTTCAATGGTCATTGGGGATTAAAAGTATGATTTAACAGTTGTTTCACATTCCAAAAGTGACATAAAAGTTTAAAAGTAAAACCTAGTGGATGGAGAAAAAAATTGTGATTTCATAATAAAATGAGGTTTTGTTTCCAACAGGTAAACTGTTTGGATTGTTGCCACGATCGGTATAACTTTGGTGTTTCGTGACGATAAAGTAATATTTTTCAGAAAAAAAAAACTATTCATTCAGTAATTAATATCATAAATAACATATTACTCACACATGATCCCACAAAATAATGCATTAAAATTATAATACTTATGTATTACTAAAATTGCACTCACTCATAACGTTATCTACAAGAACTACTTTACGACCGAAAAAAAGAGAAATCTATGAAGACTTAAACACCGGGAGCTATAAAGATTTGCATACAAATAGTTGATGGGAATAAATCATGCAGGACAGTAATCTGCGGCCATTTTGATGTACAGCAGCGCCATCTGTGTCAACTGAATGAGTTATTATACTGCTATTTTAGGGTTGGCTCTCGTTTTGTTCTGTGGGTTGTAAAACGACCGAATGGTTTTGGGTTATTGTTTTAAGTTAATTTTAGAGGACTGTGTGTTACGAGTAGTGAAATATTGTTCCTAATGGTTTAATGAAATGAAATGAAATTGTATATTCTGTGAAGCGGGATCACTTTTACACGTAATCGCACTAATATTATAAAGGCGAAACTTTGTGAGTGAGGGGGTGTGTGTGTGTGTTTATATGTTTGTTACTTCTTCACGCTCAAACGGCTGTACCAATTTAGATAAAATTTGGTATGGAGGTAGCTGACACCCTGGATTAACATATAGGCTACATTTTATCCCGATATTCTTACAGGAACGAAACTTATGCGGGTGAAACCGCGGGACGCAGCTAGTATAAAATGAAAATAAGCTAGATGGAGTCGTCATTTCCTAACTCACTACCCCTGACAAGAACTGGCGAAATAATAAACTCAAGGCTCAACTCAATTTAATAAACTACCATAGTTTATTAATGAATGGTTGGTAAGCACTTAGGTATACGTATTGTTTTAAAATTAATAGGTTTTGTGCTGTCTGTATCGATTAAAATGGTATGCAAAATAACTATGACTATTTTATAAAATTAATCAATAATTTTTCACGTAACTTAAAATAGTAGGTCTAAGATTTTTAAGCAAGCTTATTCTTACAATTATTTTATTATTTTTTAGGGTTCCATACCCAAAGGGTAAAAACGGGACCCTATTACTAAGGCGCCACTGTCCGTCTGTCCGTCTGTCACCAGGCTGTATCTCATGAACCGTGATAGCTAGACAATTAAAAATTTCAAAGATATTTTTTTATTTGAAATGGGTTTGCTCTTGACTCTAGTCTAGGTCAGAGTTGACAGAGACAAAGTCGACGATGGAGTGAGCTCACCCAGAAGAAGCCTGTTGATGATATTATATTTCTATTGCCGCTATAACAAAAATATTAAAAACAAAATAAAATAAATATTTAAGGGGGGCTCCCATAAAACAAACGAGTTTTTTGGCGTTTTTGCCTTGTGGTACGAATTCCTTCGTGTACGAGTCCGACTCGCACTTGGCCAGTTTTTTATTAGGTTAGGTTAGATCAATTCCTTCCTTATTTCCTCAAGACAAGAGTTTTTTTTTATTATGTTTATAATAGGCAGGTCTGCATTAAGATGAATAAGCAAAAAAAAAATATCACTAAACTATGCATACAATTATGATTTAAAATAGGCAGGTCTGCATTAGGAAGAATAGGCAAAAGAAAATGTTCACTAAACTATGCATAAAATCACTACTTTTATCCTCAAATGGTTAGGCAGAGGTGTAGTTATAGTATCCTCAGATCTCGCTAGTTCACTAAATTATTTTACCAAATAATAAAAACTGCTCCCAAATTCCTCTTAAATAATTTCTCCATACTGCCAGCCCTACTAACTCAAAACGTAATATGATTTATAGGGCAACCCCTTAGAAGATTAACCCTTTATCCGGGGTCAAACGACACGAACACGCGAGGTCGTGTAGCCCGACACATAAGATTTTGTTATTTATTGTCTTTCGTCCCGCTGTCCCGCTGCCACGCAATATTTCAATCTTTGGCAGTATGTTGTTGGAGCTAATTGGTAAGTTATGAAGGGATGTCTTATTTAGGAAAAGAGCGGTATTCCTTCTAAAAAAATGTTGTGAAAAAAAAAGTTAAATTAACTCAAATAAATATAACAAAAATCGATTTTTTAAAAGATAGGTAAGGGTTTAAAGACAAACCTGTGAATAAAGGATATCAATGAACTTAACTAAAATGGCAAATTTTAGTTGAGTTAAGTTTTTTTGGAAAGATTTGCGTCACCACTGCTGGACATAGGTGTCGACTGGTTCTGTACTTCTCCTATCCAGCAAATTCCTACTGTCTTCACCAGGTTATCGGTCCACCTTGTGGGAGGCCTTCCAACGCTACGTCTTCTGGTACACGGTCGCCACTCCACGGGTCTACTCTCAACTCTCACGGGTCCATCAACGAACAAACGGACCCGTCCGAAAGTTATTGGTCCGTCAAAACAAATGTCATATTAAATTTTTCGTACGGGAAAATACATATCGAGAGTAGAGACAATTATCAAATCGTGTTGTCATTCATTCTTATTTCTTTCCCCGAATTAATCATATGTCCGTATGTGATACAGAATAGAATAGAATACTCTTTATTATGTACACCATATAAATTACAGACATAATTATAGAAACTGTAGGTACAAAGGGTGACACAATGGGCGGTCTTATCGCTCGATCTTTTAAAGACAACCTTTGGATGGATTAAAAAGGGGAAGGACAGACAAATACTGTAGGTAGTCTGTGGTATACCAATTACATAATACAATACAACCGAGAGAAAGTAGGAACCGCCCGTAACTAGCAGCACCCCGCGGTTTCAACCACATAAGTGTCGATCCCGTGGTAATATCGGGATACATCCTATGTCCTTTCCCGGGACTCAAACTATCTCTATACCAAATTTCATCTAATTCGGTTCAGCGGTTTAACCGTGAAGAGATAACAGACAGATAGACACACTTTCGCATTTATAGTATTAGTATGGATTATAATAAATATAAATAATAATAGATAAATAAACGACATAATAATAATAATAATGTATAAATTAATAATATAATCTTATTTTTTTTTTTTTTTCAATTATTTGTTTGGTAATTTAATTCATTTTGGGCTATGTCGGCTTGGTTCTCTTATGGTTTCTGATTCGATCACGTAGAGAAACCAAGCATAGCCCTCACCACCGCATCACCATCAGATCGTCAGATTTGATGGCGATGCAGTGTTTTTAAAATGTCAATTTCGTTAAAGAATGAGGAATGCCAAGGACTTTAAATTTTTTAAAAGTGACCGATCATTTTGAAACTTCTTTAAAAAAAACTTTTCCAATTGCAAAAAGAACAACATGAAAATGTTTCTTAGTAAAAGTCGTCGAATGGCTTTGTCACTTTGGCATTTAGCGGCAAACGATGCAAAATGATAGGTTGAACAAATAACAGTGATTATCCTGTACATTATAAACCTAATTTATACCTGAAATCCATAATTATGCCTAATTAGAACGTCATCCTAATAATAACCTATAAACATCTAATACTAAACACAGATTTCCACACTATTATGCATTATATTATCACAGTCCAGTGTTCCAGTCTAACGCAAGATATAATTAGAAAACACCATATAATGAGGAGTTTCATGAGCTAGGAGTTAAAACAAAACGATACTGCATCCTCTGCCGATGCCCCAGGGATAAGGCTTGAAGATGTACTCTTTTAATAACCGTTTCCACTCACCAGCCAACACAAATAGCTAAAAAGATTAGACGCATTGTACGGTTTGCAAAATAGTTTTGCAATTTTTTTTTTTACAAAAAATTTCGTTTTTTTTACATAAATGTCACTTTTCTTTTGTATGGGTAAAGTCAGACAAAATAATCGTTAGCTTAAATTGTCCATATTTTAATATTACAACTGTCATTCTTTGATAGTTGTATAAGGGAGCATTCCAACAAACTTTTATACATAGAATAAGTCTTATACTGAGAATAAATTTTGAATTTTTGTCAGTTTTTCCATACTAGAACTGTCAGACGTCAATTTTATTCCACGAATAAAAATATCTGACTTTGGTAAAATCAGCCAAGGACACGACAAACTGACGAAGGGTGTCAATTTGCTAAACATTTCATTTTCCTGACTGTATATTGTTCTAATAAATTCTTACAAACGATTTTGAGGTATTTTCAGAGGGTTACTAATACAATCTATCCCCATTAAGACATTAAAGCCTGTGTTCACCAACACTACAAACACCGCCACCGGTCAGGTATTAAACATTTGGTTTAAGTCAAATTTTCTAAGGTTTTAAATCTAGAACTGCCAGTCGATTCTGTAAAAATCTCACCGTGAAAACTTAGGTGAAGTGAGTTTGTTTTTGCTAGGAATTGACACTATTGTCTTTGACAGCTCACTCCACGCTCACTTCACCTTAAGTTTTCACGGTGAGATTTTTACAGAATAGCACCGCAGATCTGGTATTCAGCTGCATCCGGTTAGACTGGAAGCCGACCCTGATGGGGTCGGCTTCCAGTCTTTCAGTTGGGAAAAGGCTAGGCAGATGATGAACTGATTAAATATTTAATCAGTTGTTTTAAATGTTGGTGAACACAAGGCTAAATTCGTTTTAAATTTTAAACAACCATTAAACAGAACTTTGGACGCAGACTTAGTATTAAAATTGTATTATTCCAAGTCAAAGGGGTCTCCTTAAGATTATTATATAGGTAATAGGTAATAATAATCTCTTCTCGTATACTTAGCAGTAAATGTTAGCCACAGAGGGAATATTTTACGGGAACTAATTGTGGCAATAACCGAAGTTTGTGTTTAAAAGGGTCTGGCTGAAACAATTTGCGAAGTGTTCAGTTATTCTCGAGAAAATGTCAAGCTTCTCGTTTTCGAAAAAGTTTGGCGATATAAGACGAAAACTATACTTAGTAATTTTGTTTGTGACTGGTAATATACAACTGTGTCTGTGTGTCTGTGTATTGTATCTGTTGTATCGGGGTGTGTCGGGGTGTGTGTCTGTGTTTGTGTCTGTCTGTGTGGGTTTGTCATTGTATCTGTGTCTGTGTTGTTGTTTTATAGCTGATTTAAAATTGCGTAAAATGGAAAATAATACTCCATTTGAAATAAGATTAGACATTTAAATAAACCTTTTTTACAGTCCGTACAACCGATTTTGACTTCTATACCGTAGGCATAAGGATGGTATTAAAAGCAAAAAGTGGTTACAATACCAACTGGTTACTGCAGCTGCCATAATTATGTCATGCCACCAACGCAATAGAATTCAAAATCTTCAGCCAAAAGTGATAGTTTTTTATTGCAAACTTAGCTTTACCTAAGCACTATTGTTACTAAAATCAAAATAGTAACAAAATATGAACCTTAGTCTAAAATAAAATTTATGTAATTAAATTTAACAAATGCAAATGTAATTCAGCGTTTAATTGCAGTGTAGGTATTTATCTGGAAACCCAACAGACTAAAAAAAAACAACAACAAACGATTCAATAGGAAATCTAGTAATAGCTAACACACTTCTCAAAACTATATCAATCCCTAGGACACTCATACAAAACCAAGAAAAAAAAATTAAATCTTGTTTGCCTAAACAATCTACTCGTAACTAAAAAAAATGTATCTATTGAAATATCACTCAAATCCAATCATATGCACGACCTGACGTAACGAACTGTCGTAATAATGACAGAAGTGGTTCATGCATTTATTTATTTAATTATCCTCCTACTGGTACGCCTTACAGCAATTACACCAGGCAGAGCATATGATCCGAGGGGCAATCCTCGTAATTTTAATAAGGTTACAGTCTCAATAAGTCAAAAATACATCTAATTTCCCTTCATTTTTGAAATGGATTGTCGCTGAGATTTGCGACCAGATTTTGAACGTTTTTAATTACGGGAATTGTCCTTCAGATTTTGTCACAATACACAACACTAAGGTGCACGTCAAATATTTTTACCTTCAATATTTTTCTGCGGACGCTACGTCATAATGTTGCTATACGGTTGCGCCGGCGCATCTCAGGTAGCCTGATTTACTGCTGTCTTAATGAAACCTGTTATATAACTGGAATTATTTATTATTTTGTCCTAGGAACGAGTCTAGGCAGCAGCTTCTGTCTTAGATAATAATTAACTTTCTATGACTGTAGTTAGCTTGGTACAGTCGGGGGCAAAGAGTGGGGGGAATATTAATGATGCAATAATAGTAGTTTATTATGATTATTTTTTAATAATAGAGACTGTTTTTATAGTTTACGGTAGTGTTAAAGACAAGCTGGATTAAAACTGATAGGTTTTTAAGTTTTTACTTAGGTAGGTACCTACTAACCTATCTACATTATTTACAATTTCCTTCAATTTATGTTTCAGATAGTAGGTATAATTCCACAAAATTATCGGAAACGTTGGTTTTAAAATATGTTTTTAAGATTATTTTAACGCCATCTTTAAAAATAATGACCCGTTCAAACTCATGTTAACAATTTGAAACAGCTTCGAAAAAAAAAAAAAAACAAACAACATTCGTCAAGCTTATCTATGTTCGGAAATTCCTAATTTGGAAACACAAAATGCATTTATTTTTTTATTTGAAAAACAAAACAGATAACACCTCTTTGCTAAGCTGACCTTATAGTAATCAAGGGTCAATCTAAACTGGTCCTTTGAGAATCTTTAATTATGTTATTAAAAGGAAAAAAATGTGTTTCCTATGGACATTTCGTCGACTTGGTCGCTTATAGATGCCATTAAGAACACGTATCTAAATATCTTAAGAAATCTATCGTAAAGCCAGTAAAGACCGTAATTAATATCTTTGGAAACATTCGAAGTAAAAATTCGAGGCATTCGCGAGTACTGATGGTTCAGCTGATCAGGATTTTATAGAGCTGCTGTTACTATGTTTTTTTTTAATTAGCGACTGTGCTACTGTACTTAAAAAATGTTAGCTATTGACACGATGGTGATCTTTAAGAAATTGAAATGCAGCTTTTGAAATGAAAGTATATTAACCATTTAACTTCAGTGGTGCGCAAAAAATAAAGAAGCGGTCTGGTCTAGACGAAATAGGGACCGGAACATAGCAAAAAAAATGGAAATCAATCCTGTCGTAAAAAACATCTGATAATAGGGTCACGCCCAATTACATGGGACTATACAAATAACTAGCGAAATGAGGGCGTAGTAAGGTATACATCTGCCTAATCTTTTGGATTGTTTGTTGTGTAAAATGTTATCAAAAAATTCTCTAGCTTTTTTTTTTATCGTGTGGAAATCCTCATGGATGTCCACCACCCTAAGGTGGGTGGAGGGGTCTGTCAGACTCTTACTGACTAAAACCACACGGTGTGCAGTATTCTTGATCATATAATAAGCTCCACATCCAAAAACACCCTCCACTTGGTATCAACATCTCCGTAAATTCTGACACACATTGTTCCCAGTTGTACACAGTCCAAATGTCGTGTTGGTAATGATCATTTTTTTCACAAGATCGCATCTACAGCGGTGTTTATTTATTGAACGTTTCCACATAACTTCTTACCTTTATTAAAGAAGCAATTTATTAATGAAACAATTATTCAAGTGTTATCGCGGCATCTGTTAGTCGCCGAAAGTCTTGTGTATGGAGGTGGGTAGGTAGCGGTTATCTTGTGTTGAGGACTCGATGGTAATTTGTAACAGTACTGCTATTGGTAGTTTTTGTTCTTAGTTATGTGCTATTTAATAATATTGTAGAGTTAACAAATTATGATTAAACAATAAAAGGATAAAGTCAGGTAAAGGAATAAATAAAAAATTCCAACTTTTAAAAGGTTAACGGTCTTATTCATAAAAAAAGCTTATAGAAGGTTTAAAGCACACATTAGTTAAAATGCTCATTAAGCCTTTAAAACGTTCGATAAAATTTTGTATTCATAAACGCTTCATAAACGTTCGATAACTAAAACGTCCTATAACTTCAATATAAATATAAATGTTGCCATTTTATTGAAGTCATCCAACAAACTGGCCAACATATTGAGTGGTCAAACGAGAATATCTGTCTACGCACCGAATAATTGTGACCATAGACATTATGACGTACGGAAAACTAATTTATTGTCTACGGTTTCGACAGTTTTGCCGCGTTAACGTCATAACATAGTTTTTGACAATGAATTTGTTAATGTAATTTTATTGTCAGGCGAGCGAAAACCTTTGAATATTTTTTTGTATTTAAAAGAAATGGAATTAAGACCGGAGACTAGTTCCAAGAAAGGGCAAAGAAGTGAATACTCGTTTTGGTTGGAGGACGATAAGGTTTGTACTGTTACAACTAAAATGTGTTCAAAGTAAGTTTTGTTTTGTAAACAATCTTTATTTCTTATACTTATTCTTGCTTTTGCTTTTCCTTAGATCTTTGGAAGAATTGGTCAGGGAGAGAGTTTCCATAATAGAAAATGAAGGTGGACGCTGGTGATGGCGCCAAACAAGTAGCTGAATTCTGGGCACAATAAGAAGATAGAAAATAAAAACACATACTGACTGACACCAACGCGAAAAAGGGGAAAAAGGCGGCCTGGCATGATTTACGAATTAGGTGCCTATCCAATTTACTTATAAGTTACAAAGTTCCTGAGTAAACATATCAAGAACTTCGTTTGATGAAGAGAAAGAATTATAACATTAATTTTGTATTTCAGGACAGTAGGAAGAATGGTGCTTCACTACAAATAATAAACAGAAGAGGTGGCATAGATGGCAAATGAAAAGAAACATTTTAAAAATGTTGTTCTGCTAGCACAAGTTCTAGAAGCCGAATTAAAGTTTAGAGTATTTTAAAAATAATTTAATTAAACTGATATCTGTATATGTATAAGCTTTTTATTAATGCACTACTTGCTAAAATGTTTCCTCTTTATCTTCTTTGTGTCGCGGGGACGACTGTATTTTAGATCTTGTTGGCCCAAAACTTTGCCACTTCCACAATGTTGTCAGTGGCAGCGCAGAGGTCACTTTGACTGCATGTTTTGGGACACATAGGGTAGGATAGGAGGCGGAGCATGGTTTGCGACATAGCTTCACAACCACTCCCTACTGGCGCATCTCCCTGCAGGGTGTAAACCTACATGATCCACACGGAAGTCCCTGAACCGTCTCCGGACACAAGTGGGAAGATGTACCTCTAACCTGGTAAAGTGAGGCTACCTCGGTGGAATGTTTCCTGAAAAGTTTGTAAAATAGCATTTGCATTTCCCCTTGCAACTTGGGGTGACTGTATGATATTCATTGATATTGCTACCTACCCTCTAACTGAATGTCTCCATGGTCAACTGCAATATTGTAAAGGACTGCTCTAGCCACTATGGTTGTTGCATGTAAAAGACATTGAAAGCGTTGTTTCCACAGCCCAAAGCAGCAGCGTCCCACAGTAATTCTTGTTGCTATTCCTCATATCCAAGACAAACTTACGAATCTGCAGAAAATGCATTTTACAGGGAATGATAAGTTTTTTTAGCAACAGGTACCTATACCTAGGTATATAGGTACCTAGGTATACGTGCTAGGTACCGTGGTACATTAGGTTTTAAAAATACTACTTTTTTAAGATTAAATCTTACCAAACAAACCAAACCAAATGTACCACGGTACTTAGCTGTTACTAAAAAAAACTTAACATTCCCTGTAAAATGCATTTTCTGAAGATTCGTAAGTTTGCCGTGGATGTGACGAATTATGTCCTTCGTTATATTTTTCCTCGCTTCTATTTTGCATTGTAGTTATATAATAACTAACTAAATTGGTTAAACAGAAGTGCAACATAAATTTTAAACAACTGCACATGTTACATTTGTAGGTCAAACGTCATTTTCTATCAGCTGGTATAGAGTCGGCCATTTTTTTTTCCTTATAGTACTGATATAGTAGGCTTCTGGGTTTCATAACTTTATAGTAGGTTTATAGAACGTTTTAGGGCTAAAATGCGTTTATGAATAAAAATTTTTGACAACGAGACATTAGCAAGACTTTAGATGTTCTATAACTTATTATGAATAAGACCGTAAGTATTTTATATCATGTTTTGAAAATGTTAAAATTGAAAGTTTTTACTTCTTTGTCTTCTGTTTTTTTTACTTAGTTGTAGTTTTATCACTGGATTTTCATGTTTTTCAACACAAAAGTCTTATCTTGTCTGTTAAATGCTCTGTCGTATTATTTTGAGATTTGAGTGAAATAAACTATATTAAATCTTAAGAGAAGCAAATATCATTGTTTTTAGAACATCTTAAGTAGGTATTTAATGTTTCGAACTTATATATAATTAAATATTTTACCTTCGTAGGTAGGTACATAATAGCTGTTAATCCAATTACCTACACAAAAATATGTTCCTATTACGTATTCAATCAAAATGCTTTAAGTAGGTACCTATTATAGTTTTATTATATTTTCTAAATCCAGTTATTTATTTAAAAAAAACAGCAAATTTAAAAAAAAACCCATTTATTATTTCACCGTAACATAAAAAGCGACACATAAGTCTTATTCAACGTTGTCAAACCGCGCCTCCCAAAATGTTCACAGTGCGTGTTATGACACTTGCGTTGATCAAAAGTGTCAATCTCTCGTGTAATATAAATGCGGTTCGCGTTTTATAAGAATGCCGAAACAAGTTATTGTGACAGTAACATCTGATGTTACTTTGCTAATCTGAAAAAAGAGAAGAATAAGATTATCATACTGAATTTTTAATATTTGTATTGGTGCGCTGATGGTATCATTATTTTGACCACGATTTCGACGATAGTCTTACCAAAAGCACCTAAGGTTTGTATGCCAGAAAATATATATGTATTTCCTAAATGGGTCTACCTACGAACCCTTTTTTAGGCTAACCCTCCGCCTAACACCCTGAATATACCACATCAGAAAATGGGCACGTTGTTCATGAGAAAAACATTGATAATAGTTTAGTTATTTGAAAATTCAGAGAAATCCACAGAAAGAAGCATCTGTCTTAGTAACATATTCAATCCTCCTATTCCAGTTAGCCAACTAAAGCAAGTAACAAAGACAAAACCAAATTAAGGTGGTTATAACAAAAAGTGTGTGTCGCCGGCCACCGACGTGCTGTATTCAAAACAGTTGAGAAGATCTCTCTCAGGACATTCCCACATCGAGACTACTTTGGTGACGTTGTCCAATGTTGTCGACACGGCCGACAAAAGTAATTTAACACAGATGGTCAAAACACGTACTTAAATAAAAAACGTTCAAATTCAAGTCCCAATCCCATCTCAGCGACAATCAATGTCAAAAACTTGTCAAAAATGTATGGAAATTAGACAACTATTTTTGACAGATTGAGACTGAGATCAGACTGTGATCGTTCTTAAAATTACGAGAATTGAAACTATGACTTCCATTATATTTCTGGTTACTACTGCAATTTTTTGTATGTAACCCATAGATCATTAAACCTTTACACTTATCATTAAAATATACACATATTACTTTAATTTTGGTAAAAATTGTTATTATCTTTCGTTTCCTCGGCCTTACAAAGGGTTGTAAGCAAACTTTCTTTTCCAAAAGAAACAATTTTCATGTTAAGTCCAATGTAAGTGGGGCGAGCCTTCAACCGGGCACAAATTCCAGATTCCGGGCTGCTACTAAGAAATAGAACGGGCGAAATGTGGGTGTACTATAGGTACACCTCTGCCTAACTCTTCGTGGAAACAACGCGTGATGTATAGCCTGTTGTTAATAATTAACAAAGAAATTGTTGACAATATTGCATCACGAAAATTATTTTCGTGACGCAACATCGTCAACAGTGGAAAACGCAATGTCGTGCCCCTTTCCCGGTATCGGGCATCGTCGGAGATCGATGTATGTAGATCCGCCTCTATTTACATATGCCACGTCTATTATTTCACGAATTTAGCATGCAACGGTAATGCCAGACTGTTGACATGTGATCCTGGTATATCATTTGAAACTCCTGTATTAAATCTTGGCTTGAATGTTTGAACTTTCTAATAGTTTGACGTCCAAACATGGGTATTTTGATCAGTTGGTGGATGTTAGGTTGTGTTTGCACCTATTATGTACCGACATAGATGAAATAATTTATTAGGGAAATTCAAATCTATATTTCAATAGATTGGTTGCAACTTGAATAGCTTCACTTGTTACAACTAGGTACCTATCTCAGAAAAGTTTTGTAACATGTGTTTGCACGCACATGAATAACATGGCTATTGGCAGTGTTGCTTCGCTAGAACAAATATTTAACTTTGCATTGTTTTGAGTTTTACATAACTAAAAAAAAATGAATTTTGGTTGGTTCTTAAAGAAATCTGGCGGCTAATCTTTAATTAAAATAATATCTACGTGATTAAGGAATAATTTTCTGGAACAACGAGCCGTGTGCCCAATTGGATTTCCCATTGGCAAAAGTGACGAATTTCCGTATAATTTTAAATCCCCTATTGAATACTTTCAAGGGATTTATTTTCAAAAATCCTTCCTTAGTAATAACTTTCGTTATACAAGGAACTCTTATGCAAACTTTCATACTTTTAGACCCAGCGGTTTAGACTGCACGTTGTTAGTCAGGGAATTTACGATAGACATTATGCAGCCTAACTGCAGGTTTCCATGCGTGTGAAAATAATATACAGCCTTCAGCAAAATAAGTGCATAAACAACTTATAATAGGAACTACTAATGCCATAGGCGGAGAAAACCAATCCACACACATCTCTTATGTCCCCACTTTCATCCTCGTTTTGACACACGACTTCACCCATTCCCTCGACGTTGACATACGAAGTCGACAGCCCACAAACAGGACAAACTGGCCCACACATAAAGCACACAACATACTAAATCGCTGTACACATTCTAGAAAGTTCCAATGACTAATGCTAGAACATTGTGCGTAAAGCACATACGACTATCGAATCATAATTCTCGGTATGAAAGTTGTATCTCAATAAGTCGTCGAGGCAAAGGAAGTTATATCAAATGTTATCACACTATCATTCATCGGTGACGTTACTTTCCGCTGCGTACGCTCATGTTATGGATGTGGTGCAAATGTAAATGATTGTGGGAAATTGAGAATTGTTTCTGATTAGATGTTGATCGTTCAATTGGTGGAAGATTTATTACCTAGTTGTGTTTTGTTTATCAATGGAAATCATGACTTAACATACATGCTCATTAAAGCAGATGTCATCATTCGGCATCTTTCACTCGAAGTGAAACGGCTGACCACAAAATGAATCAAAAGTGAAAAAAAAAAAAATTCATCAGCAAACCGATTCAACGATGTTGGATTTGGGCACTATCTCTAACTCGCCTTCCGAATGATCGAAAAATTAAAAGAGTAAATGCACTTTCTACAAGCTATTGATTTCCCATTGCTGGACAAAGGCCTCACCTGTCTCTGTCGAGAGCTGCTAAGGACCAATTTTTATTAAAGGAGTCCAGCTCATCCCACCATCTCCGTCTGGGCCTGCCGCAATGGCGTTTGCCATTAACCAGGACCGTCTGGGTCGTAAGTTTGGCCCATTGATCGTCTGGCATGCGGCAGATGGTGTCCAGCCCAGTTCCATTTAAAGCGTGGCAGATTTCCGAGTGACATCAATTATTTTAGAAATAAAATGGATTGTTGTATTCTGAACCCGGCCCACAAGTTTAAAACCCAGAATACTCCGTTCCATAGCTCTCTGGCATACCTCGAGTGTGGACCTCTGCTGAATAGTCAAAGACCATGTTTGAGAACCATGTGAGGATGGGAAGAATACACATTCATTTATTCGTTTTGAACGTTCATTCCTATGTAATTTTGTTGGTATCGTGTGACTTTGGAATGACACAAAAATAACCTCAAGTGAACCATCCACGAGAGGGAAACGTCTGATATCAGCAAGGGGTATTTGTGCTTGAAAAGATTACTCACCGCAGTTTAATTTAAAGTTATTCTATTTCATTACAATCTAATAAGTCTCCTTCCATAACGGTCTGTAGATTTCCGTCGCGGTACTTACATGGATGATAGGTTTAGACTACATTCCACATTGCCATAAAACCATAACTACCTACATAATGTTTGGTAGACTGATTGGAGACAAGAGAGTTCATTACTTTGCTTTTATTTCTTACTAGCTGCGCCTCGCGGTTTCACCCGCATAAGTTTCGATCCCGTGGTAATAATAAAAAAATAAAAAGTATAAGCCTTTAAGTTAATCCAGGGTGTCAGCTACGTCCATACAAAATTTTATCAAACTTGGTCCAGCCGCTTGAGCGTGAAGAAATAAAAAACATATAAAACCCACACACACACTTACAAACTTTCGCCTTTATAATATTAGTGTGATGTGACAAGCCGTCTGGCCCGATGGTATTTCCCTTCGGCAAAAATTACAAAATTCCATAGGTACAAACTAACCCCTTTAGGTGATGAATTTTCAAAAATTCTTCTTTGGTTCTTACTTCTGGTGCAGCAGTGGTAGCCCAGTGGTAGCGGCCCCGACTTATGAGTTGTATCTACCAACCTGCACTGGGCTTTCGTGGTGGATGACGGCCCACTCCCTCTCACTAAGAGGAGACCTGTGTCCCAGCAGTGGGAACATTAAAGGCTGATCATGCTCACTTCCGTTATAGTTAAGGAGCTCTTGTGCCAAATTTCATATTTCTAGACCGAATGAGTTACTTAATGAATTCAAGATTTTTATTAAGTAGATGTATCAAATTGATGACTAGCTGCATCTTTAATTAAATTAATATTTATTACTTAACCGAAAATGTGAAAATGTGTTCTAATTATGTAGGCAGCAAGGCAAGTAGGTGCGTTTCTGATAGGTGTGCGTGGTGAGCTGAACATACAGTCTGTTTCATCATTTGTGGAAGATGTTATCTTGTAAAATCTGCTTATACTTTTTGGCCAAAAAAACTCAAAATCATTCACAGTTGAGCATTGTTCTTCAATACTCTTTTGCTACCAATTCTTTTGACGAGTCTCAACTACTTTTTACTCCAACTATGTAGGTATATTTAAAGAAGGAGTTGATGGCAAACCTTTTAACAAAACATATAGTACGACCACTAAGGTCTAAAAAGTTAGTAAAGAACATTTAAAAAATATGTGTTACAGCCAAATTAGACTGATTTTAAATTTTCCATAGAAACAGAGAATTCTTTTTTTTTTAAATAAGTTATTTCGAAAATGTTCTTTACTAACTTTTTAGACCTTTGTATCTTGCTTATGCGTATGAAGTTTCATGAAAATCGATTCATTCATTTCGGGCTTGAAAATTTATAAGAATTGCCGCACGTCGTAAACGCTCATAACTACGAAAAAGCCTAAAGGCAAACAAAATGTGATTGTCGACCAAAAAAAAAACGATTTATATTTCCTTCTAAATCATAATGTTAACACACTGATTGTCACTCCACTGATTACTTTCTGTCACTGATGTGATTAGTCACAACTTCTCCGGCTTTTCCGAAGATATCCAATGGAACCTTTCAGCGTCATCGTACAACACTATTCATATTCTTGAGTATAGAAAAGTAGCTACCAATCTATGCAGCACTCCCTACAAAATCAACGCTATAATTACCTCATAACGAAAAGCGGTTCACAGCAGGAAAAGCAAACATCTAAATAATTTCTCCGGCACACCTTTAGATACGATCGTTAAGTGTAACAGGCGTTTAAAAGGATATATCGTTCATATGAGTCGCAAGTTCTGTGGCGAGTTATTAGCGGAGGTGTAACTGTTACGTGTAGGGAGGGTAAGAGGTTGGTGGGTTTGTGGAAGGTCCTGATTTTATTTAGATTTGCATGTCTTAAGTTGCCCTGTTTCTTTCTCTATTTTACCCATATTTTCCACAAAATAGCATCCTCTCCATTTTACTATACCAACGATGTATAAGTAATTTCTGAATTATTTGATGGAGTTGTCATTGTTATCATAAGCATCGTTGGGTGGGTATAACACGGGGTGTTAAATCAATCTGTCTTCCTTGTTATGCTTTGGATGTGACACTGTTTGCCTGCCAATAACTGATTCATATTTATTTCTTTTTGCACTTCGAGTTCTTCTATTTTTTGCGTACTATTTTATTCACGATTCCACAGCAAAAAAAAAAAAACTTTTTCCAAAAAAAAAACAACCGACTTCGTTTTTTGACACCGACTTCCGAAATTAAAATTATTAATCACTTTGTAGTGTTTTTTTTTTGAAGTCGGTTGTTTTTTTGTTTTGTTGTACCTACCCCACACAAATTCAATTAACACTAGTGCATTAAAGAATTGAAGACACTGACTAAAAGAATCATCCAAATTCGCATAGAAATGCCGGAGATGTACAGTCACGAGCAATAATATGTCAACACTTGGCAACTTTCAATTGCGATTTTTTCACGAAATAACGAATGCAACGTTGAAATACGTCACTTTACATAAACCTATGGGTTCGAAAATACTATGTTCGTAATAATATAAAATTTCATTCAAAAATAAAGGAGAAAATCGCCTTTGAATAAAGCCAAGTGTATACATACTTATGCTCGTGACTGTAGTACATTTATGCATATAACTTCGTACATAAGAATAATTTACTTAATGTATTATATACTAAAACCTTCCTGGAAGTATGTAGATCATAATAATGTAAGAATTATCAAAATTGCTTCATTAGTTTTTGAGAAAATCGCGGACATACGACGATATTGAAGTCGGTTAAAAATCACTACTAATCGATTACACAATCTCAATTGAAGCAGTTGTTTGTGGTTAAAATATCGTGCTTGAAAGAATCTTTGATATTCCAAAGCAAGTCGTCTCCTCATCAAGTCCTATATATAGACGTAAAGCTGGAAACTCTAGCGCTGAACGTGTCATACAATCTAGTTTTCTATTTAAATGATACACTTTCGAATTACCTCATTTGTCTAGTCGCCCCGTGGCTTTAGCATTCGATTTCCAATTGTAGCCGTGCGAAAGAACTGTGGGAACACCGAGAACATCTGTAGAAGTCACTATGCCTTATTAGGAAGCTTATCTGATTCTGGGCCCTATGTGCATAGCTTAGTTAAAGTTAGCCGGTATTACGAACAATTATTTGATTTAATTGAGCAGTACCTACCAGTAGCTAAACGATAGGAACAATCTATATTAAAGTTTCTTTTACTTTACAAATACATTGCTAAAAATACCAAGTGGTATCGTATTACCCAGTAACTGGGTTGTGGAGGTCAGATGGACAGTCGCTCCATGTAAAATACTGGTATTCAGCTGCATCCGGTTAGACTGGAAGCAGACCTGATGATGACATTGCTAAAAATGGCTGTGAACCCAGAATGCTTCAAGGCGCAAGCACCAGGGTAGCTGAAAAATTCAAATTTTCTTACGTTTTTTACAATTTGCAGGTCAGTGTAAGGTTGTATGTTCAACAAAATATGATTAGCGACCGTAACAAGTATTTATTTATTGAATATGAACATTAAATTCATTAATACAGCCCTCTAAGTCTCAGCGGGATAATCCGAAAGGGTTACCGCTACCCCGGAACATAAAGGGCTAAGGAAGGAACACGGGTGGGTTTTAGTCAGTAAGAGTCTGACACTCCCTTCCGCTCCACCCAGAGCGGGCGGGGGGTCATTTGATGATGTACCCATCCTCAAAAAAAAAGTCATCTAAGTTCATATAACCCTATTAATTTATATTTCATTTGTAATATTCATCATGTTGCAAAAAACCTAAGACAATTTGAATTTCGCAGACTACTCTGGCGTTACCCCCTTAACCCATAGTATGTCGGAACGTAGATCCACGCGAGACACAATGGCTTTTTAATTGTTTCTGTAATTACGACATTCAACCGGTTAATGGATGATTTTCACTCTAAACGGTGTAGACAAAGAATGGAACTGCATTGGATAGAATGAAATTATTTCTATATCATGTATTTTCAATGCATGCTTTAGATAGGAACTGCAGAAAGTCTCCATGGCAACAGCAAAAGGATTAATTTCCAGTGAAGATTCTATAGAATCCAAAGCTTTAAAAATTGAAAAGCAGCACTCTACACTATCAATCTCAATCTGAATCATTCTGAAGTATATTGCTAATTCATTGCTTCTTATGTTCGGAAAATTTATCTGCTCAACAACGTAAAAGACGCAATAAATGTTGTTGAACTGTCAAAATGAAAGCCATTGCTACTGATACTGTGTTACGCAACTACCCTGTAGGTCTGGATGCCCTTTGTCTTTGCAGGTCAGTTATTGAATTAGACAACAGTATTTTGCTGACTATATATATCACGTCGCAAAGTAACTTCTATATAAGTTTGGTGTGAGAAACATCACTTAACCTCAGGCCCGCTAGACTTTGCATACGACTGCCAAACACTAACCTATCACCCATTCATAACCTCACAATCTAAGCCTCAACCTCACAATTACGTACATCCACCTAACGAATCGACACTCCACACACAAATAAACACTATTTAAACAACATTCGCTTAACAACATGATAAATTCGATTGACAATCGCGCGGCAACAAGGCTCAGAGTTGTACACAATTGCTCGTACTAATTTAAGAAGCGGTTCCTTATACAGCAGTAGGAGTGTTAAGAATGTACACTTGATAGGCGTTTGTATGAGTGCAAGGGAAGTACTTTGACGGGCGCGAGTAAGGCCTTATAGGGTTGTCGGCGTAGTGAAAAATTTGCTCTTCAACCCCCCTTAATTGGGTGTCGCGTTGTTTTACATGGTGTGGACACACGGGCTGAAGTGTGAGTGAGTAGCTTTTTGGTCGATTATTTGTATAAAAATCAAGGGTGCTTTTTTGTAATAATCAAATTGAGCAGTTCTTTTTTTTTGGTAAATATCGGCAATACGTTTGTATCTATACTAATATCATAGAAGGAACTATTGTGAGTTTGTATCAGGTAGAGGAGATAATCTTCGAAACTACTGATCCGAAAAATTCTTTGACTTTCATTCTTTGTTTGTAATGGGTACACAGTATTCCCGAGTATCATATTTTATGTTAAAATAAAAAAATTCACGCGAATGATGTCGCAGGCAGGCGCTAATAATTTATATTTCTGTTGCAATTTTTGTACGTAGAAATTTGACAAAATGATTATTCCATTATTTTTTTTAAATTATCGAATGTGTACAAAACCGTTGCAAATAAAGCTAGCAACATACTTATATCCGACGCATGATCTACTTTATAATTGATGCGCATCCTTCAGGAACCTGATTCAATTATGAGATAATAAGACCGACGCCGACGCACAGGACCAGAATAAGATTCATCTTTATGCCTTCTTCTTTAGTATGGATTAAGTCATTCAAGGGATATATTAATGTGCAATCTGTTGGTAATGATAACATTGTTTCTTCGTAAATGATTAATGAGCGTAAACTTGTTCTGTAGTAAGTACAGAACAATTTTACACTTAATTATCATCGACTAATTGGACAATTATCGTTTTTTGTTAAAGTTAACAAATGGTGTGATAACATTATTATAAAAAAAAAATATAGTCCCTGAAATGGTAGGTAACCACTTAAAATTAAATACCTACTGGTTAAGAAAAACAAATACAACAAAGAAAACACAGCAGTCGACTGTAGTGTTTTCTTTGTATTTGAACTGTTTTGTTTTACTAACAGTGACCTAAATAAAACAAAACGGATCATATCAATAAAGTAGGTACTTATTTAATTAACAAGAAGACTTCTACAGTAAAATATTTTCTAGATTTATTTAATGACGTACGTACTAAAAGAAGGAATTACGAAAGAAAGTTTTATGAGTTGAAAAGAAAGAAATAAAATAAACTTATTTGACCCACCACACTATACACCTAAAAAAATCAAGAAAAAACAGAAATGCCGGAGATGCAATACATTTATGCATATAACTTCGTACATAACAATAATTACCTAATGTATTATATACTAAAAGCTTCCTGAAAGTATGTAGATCACATTAATGAAAGATTATCAAAATTGGTTCATTAGTTTGAGAAAATCGCGGACATACAAACAAACATACATACGGGTCGAAAACAGAACCTCCTTTTTGAAGTCGGTTAAAAATAGTTATAACAGTGTCAACAACGTAGTTTCTTTTTTGCCAAAAAGCTAGCCGAACTTGTCACCCGTATGCCTCACGAACTAACACAGGGTTGCCACTGATTTGTTGCGGAGACGTTTCTTTTAGCGCTGATGTGGCGCTGATTGGGACGTATGAGGTGTTTGTGAAAGCATTTTTGTATTCTTTTTGCAGCTAATGATCACTCGTTAGCTGTCGAAGAATTTCCATGAATGTGCGTTGCTTTGTAACTTTGTATGCCGCAGTGTGTGTGTGCCTTTGTTTTTTTTTTAAAATATTCGTATAGTTTTTAATGAGATTTGTTATTTTCATTGTTTTGTTGAAATCTGGTCATGTTGTGTATTCTCTGCAAGGAATTCCCATGGCAATGTTTTTTATGGCAAGTAAAAATACTAAATATTCGAATTTATAAAAAAAAATGACAGTCGGGTAAAACTCCCGACACATGTAAAACTTGAATTTTTATCACAGAACATAGCGAAAACTGTGAAACACAAGACGAATTAGAAGAAATTATGAAACTGACAATTTACTATCCATGTTCTAATGAAGTCTCCAACATAATCACCTATAACCTGTTGGGACACAGGCCTCCTTTCTGTAAGAAGAAGTGGGCCTTAACCCACCACGCGACCCCAGTGCGGGTTGGTAGATGTGACATTTATAAAAAAATTCGGTTCTAGGACATCCCTTGGTGATGAAAAAATTTACACAAAGTAAAGTGCCAGCCTGGGTTCGAACCTACGACCTACAATCGTAAGTCGCGGCCGTTACCACTGGGCCAACACCGCACAGAAGTCTCCAAACTTAATAAAGTTAATTTTCCAGACGTCTCAAAACAATAAATATGAAACTTTAACATTCGCACCACACTTTCATACTTTATATTATACTAGCAGCGCCCCGCGGTTTTTCGATCCCGTAAAAATATCGGGATAAATCCTATATTCTTTCCTGGGACTCAAACTATCTCTATACCAAATTTCATTAAATCGGTTCAGCGGTTTAAGCGTGAAGAGGTAACAGGCAGACAGTCGGACACACTTTCGCATTTATAATATTACTAGCTTCCGCCCGCGACTTCGCCAGCGAGGTATGTCGATAAAACTATCCTATGTCCTTCCTCGGGATACAATCTATCTCTCTGCCAAATTTTATCGAAATCCGTTCAGTGGTTTAGGCGTGAAAAGGTAACATACAGACAGACAGAGTTACTTTCGAATGTAGTATGGATTTTTAATCTAAATATAAAGCCTTCACTTACATTCAAAGATAATAATTAATAATCTCAGGACTGGCTAATCCTAGCCGTAACGAATTAACGACGCGACGCAATATCTAGTACTTATAGTCTGAGCCTAGAACTGGATCTGAAGCAATCCAGGATTATAATGACGAGGCATAAGCAGTCGACAGTTTCAATGGGTATAATATAGGAGGCTCTGTTGAGAAACGCATTAAATGTTGTATTCGAAGTGATTGGTCGTTTTCGATAGCCTATTTTGATTTGAGTAGGTGCGTATAGAAGTGTTATAAAATATCATAACATCTGACTGGACAGCACCCTAATTGCGTAACACACTATCAATCGGAATCTGAATCATTTTGAAGCAAACTGCTAATCCATTGCTTCATAAGTTCGTAAAATTTGTCTGCTCACCACTTAAATAACGCAATGAATGTTGTTGAACTGTCAAAATGAAATCGATTCCGATTGATAATGTGTTACGCAATTGCCCTGCAGGTCCACTCAATTTGTGTGGGTCTTTCCTCAAAAGGCAATTTCGGACACCAATCCACATGGTCTTCACATGATCTCTTCTTAAACACAGGTGGCATGTGCATAGATCACCCCGATTGCTCAAGGTGGATTTGCGATTTCAAATTTATATTTACAAGGCTAAGTTTCCTTCACCGAAGTCAGTGATGTCTAAAATAAACTTAAAAACGAAAGTACGAAGATTGAAAAAGTTATCATTTGGCACAAAGCCGATTTTCGGTTTTAGTTCTATGCATGACAGCACTCAGTTGGAACTGCATCTAGTCTTCTTCTTGACTGTGATGGTAAAAAGTTCAAACATGTTTGGTCCAAAATTCAGATCATCAAGTGCACAGGTAGCATGAGGCGCAAGATGGAAGGTGGGCCACTCTAGCTAGTTCGTATAAAGTACAATCATATAAAGTGATAAAGTATAACATATCTATGAAGCCAATCAAAAAATAAAGCGAG
Source organism: Oligia fasciuncula (assembly GCA_963082905.1). NCBI lineage: Eukaryota > Metazoa > Arthropoda > Insecta > Lepidoptera > Noctuidae > Oligia > Oligia fasciuncula. Next base: position 10,752,547 of record OY720403.1, read on the forward strand.
TGTCACACGGAACAAACGCGCGGCTAAATAGAAGCGCGTTAACGCGAACAAATTGACGAGCTGTAACGCACCTATGTAGTGCGAGCGATGAGATTTGATCCTTTGATAAAAAATAATGAGTTATTGTGTTTTTCTGTGAATGAATTGACAAGGAATGCATTGTTGGTTTGTTTTTATTTAAAGATGTTAGTATCGATTAAGTTAGGATAAGTGGAATTATTGCATTGGGTTATCCTGTAATGGTACAGACGCCAGCACATCAAGCTACAACAATATGTCAAATTTATTAAATAGATTTTCAGCTTTATCGCTAAAGCATAAGGTTTAAAGTTGATTGGGAAAATTGTACCTACATTTCGGATAGCTTGATTTGCTGGCGTCTGTACTTATATGTAAGTAGATTTTTTTTGTAGTGATTACATAGTGTTATTTTGACGTTATAATTGAGTATATTTTGGATGCTACAATTGTTTTTTCACTATTATACGCCTTTCAATCACACTACTGGCCTATCTCAAAACGACAGCCTAGTGACAAGCAACAATATCGGTAGTGCAATAAAGAATTACATGGTATAATTGATATGGGGAGTACCCCATCTAACAGAGTTTTCGCTATAATGGGTAGTACACTATTATGGCTAAAACTCTGTCAAAAAAAAAAGAAGAGCAGTGCCCTGCGAATTTTAGTATATCCGTCAATGCTTTTAAACAAGGTCAAAAATAACATCTGCTGCATAAGAAAAGTTCTCAGCATTATCTTAAGTTCTTAACATACTCTACTTAATTTAACAATTGACACCCACAAACGCATGTTATTTTACTAAGATAACCTTCTGACATTCTCAAACCTACATCATCCCATGTTTTGTTAAACAACACTCCACTCACTAGACATCACCCATTCTACAATCTAACAAAGCATTATACAACACCATGATTATCCAACACCTCCAACGAAAGATAGTTTTAACAACAAACTGCATGTTTACATAACAAAATGTTATTGTACAAAATATAAGGTAAATAGTAAAATATGTCAAGGAAGCGAACATAATAATTGATGAACACTCGTCGCTCGGGTATTTTCAATATTGTTCCATGAGAATTTCCGCATAGAAAGTCCGGTTTTATGAGAGGCTACCAATTTATAGTGTTGCTATTAACAAGTAATTTATATCTTAATATTACAATAAGGTAAACAACGTAATTAAGTACTTACTAGCGTGTATCTGAATCTATGTTGTAATTATTGGCAGGATGCGAAGACTGTTCAGTGAAAGTTAGGGTTTACTGTTCTTTTAACCTGCTATATGACCTTGGGAACTTACTGCAGACACTCGAAGTTTATATAAATTCTGTATCATTTACTCCATAGATATGGTTTTTTAGTGAAATAAGACAATAATTGACAGTTAGGTGGTTAGGTGGGTTAGGTGTAGTGGCAAGAACACCGGGCTGATAATATAACGCCAGACTCTTTCATCAAGGTTTTTACTTTGGCAATGCACCTCTCAACCTTGCACTTAGGTTTAATGTCTGTCCAGAAATGAAAGTTTACGGTTCGCTAATGATGATAAATTGACACTAAATGTACTAACTAGTATACGTATTGATGTTTTACCTGAAACTATTTCCAAACAGCGAGATTTTTTTTAAGCAAAAAAAAATACTCTAGATATTTTTTCCAAGTATCAAATCCTGCTCGTCCTCTCGCCGTATCAAGTGCGGAAACAATACGGGGGATCAAGTTTACAAGCAGCTCAATTGGCCGGTTGTAATTTCGTCCCATTGTCTCTATGTCCCCTGTTCCCATCCGTCCCCTGTCCCCAGTCGCCCCAGTTAGTCCCAGGGGACGTCGTTACGTTCTTTGTATTAACATATTTACGAGGAACGAAAATGGCGATTATTGTTGCTTAATTTATAGGAGGGTACGACGTCTTGGAAATATGTTTTCCGGTTCAGTTTATTTTGGGTTATTGTTGAGTATTTTTAAGAAAAGTTCGTGTTTTTGTGGGGTTGATTGGCTTTCTTGATTTTCATTTATAAATGTGGTATATATTTTTCAGGAAAAGAATATTAGTTGTTATGTAAATATGTATTTCCTGTTGTCTCCGGTCGTGTGGGATTGCCGTCCCAATGGACTATGAGAGTGAGAGTAGAGTGAGTGCACCTGTGTCTGCGCTCACACTTGTGCTATAATATCTCCCACGTAGATGGCGTCTCCGTTGAGATTAGCTACCATGGCCGAAATTCGGTCTGGAGGATTTTTTTTTTTCTGATGTCAGAGCACACTCGTTTTGAAACGATAAACAAATAAAAACTAGGATGAATGGAAAGATGATAAGTTCTGATGTTTTCCATCCATTTAATTAGGGAAATACTTTCTTCCATTGCTTCAAGCTTTCTTCCCTGTACTTTTTTGGGCTTCTACTAAAACATTTACATAATCAGCCTATAATGTTCCCACTGCTGGGACACAGGCCTCCTCTCTTCGAGGAGTGGGCTGTAATACAACACGCGGGCCAGTGCAGGTTGGTACTCGTAGATGTTACATGTCTTCGAATGTTTGGTTCTAGGACATACCGGTTTCCTCATGATGTTTTCCTTCACCGTTTTGAGAGCAGTGGTCTATGAAGATATTTACTCAACCCACGACCTACGACTCGTAAGTCGAGGCCGTTATCACTGGGTCACCACTGCTCTTCAAGTACCTACATCATTTACATTCATCAAATCTTAGGCTGCCCGCCCAGGTCAGACTTTTTGTAGCACCGATAATTGGGCCGATTTTTCCTCCGATTCTTATGACCGATTTTGTGACCGACTCAACGTACACGTCCGTCACTTTGTCTTCAACACAACGTCCTTTCCTAGCAAGTGCATGCGACCGACTGTCGGTGAGTAGTGTGCGTTAACGCATACGTTTCCGAACGTTCCATTTTTCACCGATAACCGGATCGGTCGGGATGCACCGAATTTATTTCTGATCGACTTTTTGTAGGACGTGTGCGTTACACTATTGCCATCAGTATGTTATATTTTTCTCCTACAAAAATCGGTCACCGATTGACGTGGGCGGGCAGCCTTAAAGTCGAAAATTCCACTTTAAAGCTTTGGTCCCAATTGTTTCACAGGTTCTCACCTCACCTCACAAAAACAAAACAACATCTAAAAGGCTCCCAGCTATTCAACGAACGCTTCAGTGTCAAAGGCTTACAGTTACAAAGCCTATACTCGCATATAAATAAAATAATCCACCATACTTAACGTTGACAATAACAAATACATACATGCGACGGCTTTTAGCAACAATGAAAAAAGTCGGCTTCTAAATACCAACGGTAGGGATGGGACACGCATGACTCGCGACTCGCGGGACGAGTTTGACTCGAGTTGATAGTTGCAAGTTTATATTTTTGTTTATAATAAAATATTTGCAAATATATATTTATAGAAATACTATCTGTTGCCTGTGACTTCATCCACGTGTATTTTGTATTTCATGAAATATATACAAAGAATAATCGGGACAAAAAATTAACTCTATGTCTTTCTCCAGGCATTCGTAAAAAATCATAACAATCGGATCACTAGTTTCAGCATGAAAACACTCACAGACAGAGTTACTTTCACATTTATACTGAATTTTATTTAGGATATGATTTTAAGCAATAAAACCTGTGGAGATTTTTTAAATTAAAATTTTCTGACATACTATTTTACTATGGTTACAGATGGAACAAGAATGTTTACAGATCAAAAGAATAGAGAAAGACCAAATAAACGACACATAGATTTTGTGGAAAAATCGAGTGGAAAAGAGGTGTGAGGAAGGTTGAGATGACAGATGTTGGAAATGCGCGGAAAAAGCGTAAGTATGCATAACCCCATCCTATCTTGCAGTACTTGTCATAACCACTACATGTCAAAATGTATCAAGAATTGTCACAACACAGCCTGACTCAATTTTGACATCTGTCAAAAACAAAAAACGATAGCCACTCGCCTGCCAATCGAACGCGTCGTGCACATCACTACAAAAGATACAAAGGGTTACTCTCCACCGCAAGTCAGTTACTAATGGCGAGTCCAGCCAGAGATCACGCAAACAGATCCCGCTTGAAAGCAATTAAAGCACACCAGATTCCTTAGAGGACAGCCACCGGGAGCAATCAAAATAATCACAACGATTTAACACTTTCCTACCTTAAGATAAGTGATAAACTAAGTCTTGTTACGGTCGGATATCGAGTGACGTATTTATTTTGATAGTGCTAATGAAGCGAGTAGATTAAAATTGTTGGTCTGAATGGACATTGTTAGGTTAGGTGGATAGACTGGTTGGTTTAATCAGGCTGTGTTGTTGATTGGCTGGCGTATTTAGTAGAGACGGATGTCGTAATAGTAAGGCTTTGAACATCTTAGTTAGTAGGTAACATTAAAATCCATACTAATATTATAAATTTGAAAGTACCTCTGTCTGTCTGTCTGTATGTTACCTTTTCACGCCTAAACCACTGAACGGATTTCAATAAAATTTGGCAGAGAGATAGGTTGCATCCCGGGGAAGGACATAGGATAGATACCTCGCCGCGGTAAGCCGCGTGCGGAAGCTAGTGTTAAATAAGGCTTCAGTTTTGAGAATAATTTAGGTCAAAAATCGACATAAACCGAGCCAAAAAAATTACAGAAGAAATTGTTCCGATTTAAAAACTTTTTTCGGTCTCTCCATTATCGATATTTTATTTTTTCATCTTTGTATTTTTATTAATAACTGATTAACATTTAGGTGTCTCGAAAGCCGCGAGAATTGCTAATCTATTATGCTATAAATTCAAGTAATTCCTCAATAGAATCCACCTGTACTGTGATATCTCAATACTATTCCAACCCAGTTTCCCTAAAAGTCGCTCCTCGCAGAGTTAGATAAACACCATATAGGTAGGAATAGGCTTCGGATAAAGGAAATGGTCGTGCACTTGCTAATGAGCATATCAGACCATAACAAATCCATGGGAAAACGCCAGGGAACTCAGAAAAAGACAGTTTAAGGGATTTTATCTTGAAGGAACTTATCTACGTCAAAAGATTTTTTATTATGTAGGTATCTGGTAGGAGGCTCATTCGGGGAAATAGTACCTACACAGCCTTACCTGTTTTTAGGGTTCCGTACCTCAAAAAAAGACGGAACCCTTATAAGATCAGTTCGTTGTCTGTCTGTCAAGACCCTTGTTTTCTCAGGAACGCGTTATCAAGTTGAAATTAATATCAAATACCTAGGTACTCAGGGCTGCAATCCCTTGAAGCAGTGAAAAAAATCAAACCTCTAAGTCAACGCAATCAAAAGATACAGGCGTTTAAGTTCCGTTTATGCCGCATATTTTGACACTCGCAAGGGAATCAAAACCTATATGTACTTCCAGTTTTTTTTTTTTTTTTCGGATTGGAAATCATCAAATAACCCCTCGGAAGGGAGTGTCAGACTCTTACTGACTAAAACCCACCCTTGTTCCTTCCTTAGCCCTTTATGTTCCGGGCCAGCGGTAACCCTTTCGGACAATCCCGCTGACCTTGTACTTCCCGTTGACCTAAAATCATGAAAATTGGCAAGAAGCAATGTCATCATCCTACACCCTACCCTAGCCTAGCCTTTTCCCAACTATGTTGGGGTGGGCTTCCATTCTAACCAGATGCAGCTGAATACCAGTAAAATACATGGAGCCACTGCCTATCTGACCTCCACAACCCAGTTACTGGGTAGGTAATACGATACCCCTCGGTAAGACTGGTTGTCAGATTTTCGGGCTTCTGACTACCCGTAACGATTCGACTGTCAAAGATCCACGAATGACAGCCGGGACCAACGGCTTAACGTGCTTTCCGAGGCACAGAGGGGTCACGGTATGTAAAGATGGTCACCCATCCACAGACCAACCGCGGCAAGCGTAGCTTAACCTGATCGATCGATCTGTGCGGCTGTTAATCAGTCCTACCAAGGGGTATCGTATTACCCAGTAACTGGGTTGTGGAGGTCAGATAGGCAGTCGCTCCATGTAAAGTAGCGGACCCAATATAGTTGGGACATGGCTAGGCAGCTGATGACGTTAGGCATGCTGTAGGTACCTACCTATTGTGCGCTCTTATAATTTCTAACGTGACGATAATTATTATCGTGGACGTCCACGATCAAATGTAGGTACTGACATACGACGAGCATGTTATAATGTTTACACATAATGCTGCATAACAGCATAATGCTAAGACCCCTATGCGAGACAGAGGTCTCGCATAGGGTCTTAGCATTATGCTGAGCGATGACCGTTTTGCGTGAATGTGACGCATGTTTTCCCCCAAAATGTTATAATTATTTTTTGTGTTCATTTTATGCGTCATGTTTAGCGCAAATAAACGCAAATGAAGTAGACAGTTATGACCACTTCCAATCAAGTTAGCTGACAGTCTTTTCCAATTGATTACACACAAAAACATAATGATTAATGACATTTATAAAACTAAGAAAGTTGTTACATGATTCAGATATTCAACTCAATAATTCAAATTCAATATCATTTGTTCAATTTAAGGCATTATCAAACGCTAGTATCGAGACACATTAATTTGTTTACAGGGTTGCCAGCGTTGGAATAAACTTCTAAATAAATAATATTCGATCATTATTGAAACTGCAGATATTTAAAGATTGATTTAATAATATAATCAGATTAGAATAGAAATATTAGCCTGCGTTAGAATTAGTTTATACCTACATCTTCTATAGATAATAATAAAGCTGAAGAGTTTGTTTCTTTGTTTTCTTTGTTTAACGCGCTAACCTCTGGAACTGCCAGTCAGATTTCAAAAATTATTTTGGCATTTGATAGCCCAATTCTTGAGGTAGGCTATTAGGCTACTTAACATCACGCTAGGACCCTTAGGAGCTAAACAAAAACAAAATCTAAAAAAAAACGCTAAGCATAAATGAAGTCATAGTCCAGGCAGGCGATGCGATGCGACGGGGTGGGCCGGGGAAGAAGCAAGTCATTAAAAAAAATCACTAGCTTCACATTTTCGTAAGAAAATGTTATCAACAAGTGTGAAACTGTGGTCAAGCATAAACAAAACTTGGGAAAAATAGGTGACAACTTTATTCACATTCTAATTTTACACCAATTCTTTCAAGAATAGCTCATTGAAAGAAAGAAAAATACATTTATTTATCACAGAAACCCGTTCATACAAAAAGATAAGAAGTAAAGTGAAGCGATTATGCAGCACCTTAATTGCGTATTACACTTTCAATCACAATCTGTATCATTTTGAAGGATATTGCTAATCCATTGCTTCTTATGTTCGAAAAATTTGTCTGCTCAACAACATAAATAACGCAATGAATATTGTTGACCAGTCAAAATGAAAGCCATTGCTCCTGATAGTGTGTTACGCAATTACCCAGCAGGATCTATAGAACATAAAGAATGTTCAACTGAGGTATTAAACTAACTAACACGTTCAAACACGCATTATCCTCCCCCACATTGGCTACAACCGCGTCGTCATGTCCAACAGCCAGTACATTCAATGTCCTATCCTGAGATCAGCATGGAAAATCAATGGTAACAGCAATCGTAACCACATCTGCATAGGCTACTATGCAAATACTTAGGTTATCTTCTGTGATACGCCGTAAACTTGTCCAGACTACCATCATGGAAATATAGACCTTAGAGGACCAGTTTTAGGGTTTGGATTGAGCTGGAGTGTTCATTAGACAATAAAATAATGCAAAACACCTGACTGTTAGTCTTGTATTCTCGATTTCAACTGGTTTAGCAACATACCTACATTAAGAAACGGAATCATTTCTCAAAATATTAATAAATAACTTGTTTCTGTTGGTCTGTTGATTTAATAATGACCATATTTTTGGATTATAATATTTATTTGATGCATTTTATTAGTTTATGGCCGGTTCTATCTGTAGTATTCTTTGTTTATGCAAATGATTTTTTTATTTCTATTTTACAATGACTATTTTTAAAACTGATGGAATGGTCATCAAACTCATCAGTATGTAGTAGTTTGTTGGTATTATAACCTCCAACCCTAAGGTCGTTTTAAACCTGTTTTTTGGTCCTGTTAGCATACTGCGAGGGTGTTCGAATCACTTAGTCCAAGACAAACAAGTGTCCTGCAGGTCAATTGCGTAACACATTATCAATCGGAATCGGTTTCATTTTGACAGTTCAACAACATTCATTGCGTTATTTAAGTGGTGAGCAGACAAATTTTTCGAACTTATGAAGCAATGGATTAGCAATTTGCTTCAAAATGATTCCGATTCCGATTGATTGTGTGTTAATTACGCAATTAGGGTGCTGATGCATCTTATCAGAGAGATCTTCAATATAATTTAATCCTGCTGGATATAATGCTGAAGTAAGTAACTGTTAGCTTCCATCATCTACTACTGGGTAAAGGCTATGACTTCCAGCTCTTTCTACTACGGGGTCTGCCGCGACGCCTTCTGGTTGTGTCAGGACTCCACGTGGAAGTAATTTAGTCCATATTATTTTTGTCTCGGGGATTACAGGACCTAAACGCAAAAAACGCAAGTTTTAGAAGCAATAAAAGTATATAATCGACTAGAGTAAACAAAATAAAATAAATATATATTTATTCTTTTGGATGTAAGCTAGCTAGATAATGTATTGAAAACATAATATAACTAATTTGATACGATAGAAAAACCTCGTAAAGATACCTCTAAAAACTTTTTACAATAAAAACCATACTAATATACATACAATCATTCTGATTTTTTGTCAGATTATTCTACAAGCAACATACTAAAGCACTAGTTTTTTAATTTTTTAGTCCAAATAATAGATTTTTTGTAAATAGATAATTATAATTGCTTCTTATTTTGCAAAAGAAAAATATATCAACGATACCCCCTGTATGGACCATTCTACATTTACCATGCTACAATGAAAACCAAGAGACAGGAGACGACATAATCAGCAGAGCAAGAATGTAAGTTCTGGAGTCTTATTCCGAGATGTCAAAGCGTATAAAGTTTTAGTACGGGTAGTGCAGTTTATTACAACATGTTAGGGGCGATCGAAGTACCGACTGTTGTAAGCAAGTGTTCACATGGGAAAATTGCAGTAAAAAAATATAATATCATTGTGAGTCATATTTTTTCTAATTAGGTATGATTTGTGTTTAATCAATTATTTTATTGCCGACATGTCCTAGAATCAAACATTCGAAGTCATTTGTGACATCTAGCAACCTGGGCCCACGTGGTGGATTACGACCCACTCCCTCGCACAGAGAGGAGGGCTGTGTCCCAGCAGTGGGAACATTATAGGCTGATTATGCAGATGAATTATATTATTCACTCTCAATTATGTATTATTCCTTTTGTACATAAAACTATGTTATTTTACTACTGAAGACGGATTCACCGCTGAGGAAGTTAATATAACTAGCTGATTCCATGCTAAACCGTAACGTTACTGACTCTTTCCAGTAAACAACGGTATTTTTTTTTTTTTTTTTTTGTATAGCTCACCAACAATTGAATGCACTGATACAAAGATATGAGACACATCCAATAGGCTTATAGACTAATGTTTTTTTTATCCAATCCAAATTTCAATTTCTTACAGGTATTTAGGTTTTCCAATTTCTTACAGATAAGGTAAGCACATCATGCAATACTTATTTGTCGATTGATCCTGTCGATCGTCTAAATTAAAAAGGTTACTCGTGATTAGGGCACGGTAAACTTTTCCAAAACGTAAGGAAATATCATATAAACTCTCTCAATTCAAATTCTTTTCATCCATTCAGCTTACACAACATCATTGACGTGCAAAGGCCATACATCCTGAATTCCAGACGCTTAACTCATGTAATCCAGACAATTTAAGTCAAGAGGCAGTGTTATAATCGAAAAATAATAACATATTTCGGACGCGTTAATAAATGGCCCGTATGAACACGCCCTACCTCGCGGTAGCCGAAAATGCAAATCCGATCCAACGCGTCGCTTACGCAACTTTATTATTCTTATTTTAAATGTGTCTTTATTTTTAAGACTCACTTTTTTCTTTTATAATGTTGCCTTTTATTTATCTTTTATCTTTTTAGCCCATCCCCGTGTCGTGAGCGTTGATTGCATTCGTGAGTAAGAGCCAGATATTGTAAGTTTTTAAAGGGAGCCGCTTGATCGAAACCTTTTAAAATAAAGTGCATTGTCCAAAGAGTATTGTTTTGTGTATCAAATGTTTTTGATGCTTTTATAATTATTGCTGTAATTGGTGTTTATATTTTTTACGTGTGTAAGTAGTCTTTTTTTGCTTTTTCATAAATATTGGTTGATGTGATCATTTTCACTACAGTAATTTACAGTACCTACTGTATTTATTTTGATACGATGTATACTGCAAAGTTTTTCGTTCCAGAAGTTTTACCTGTCAGGAAATTCATACTACCAGTTATGAATTTCCTGCCAGACACATTACCTGAATGTGGTTAACTACAGGTGACTAAAGGTAGTTGCACCATAAGGAGACTAACCCATCGCATGTCGAGTTGAACCAATTACACGGTGACTCACTCAGTTCTGGTAACACAGTAAAGTACCAACCGCTACGGTGTTTGTTAAACTTCGTACATTCGCGTCAGATGACAGTCAATGTCACTCGTCGAGGTACGGTTCAAATGCTTTTGTACTGATGTTTCATTCAAAAACGTTCGAGCATCTACGCCTTTTACCTTTATAATTTTATTAATAATCCTATATAAGATAACGTATATTTTGACATAATCCTTAGACCACTTAAATAGCCCCAGCCTAATTCACCCAATCAACCTCGCAATCAATAAAAACAAACGTCAGAGTGGTCGCACATTTCGTAACACTATTCTAGATTCTAGGTCTTCACCAATTAGATTCGGAGGCTAGGCTGGTGAAATGTCGCGTATTTCCAAACGCATGCGGCGGAGCAACGACCCGCATACCGACAACCTGCTCTATGTGATGACAGAGTACTTGTTAGTTGTTTCGTCGTACGGTATAAAGAATAAGAGGATGCTGAGAAGAGGTAGCATTATTTGCATAACTGTCATTTATGTTGAGGAACTGGTTTTGAAGGATGCTGAAAAACTGCTTCTTAGAATTCTGAGAGGAAAGTAGTCGCCTACATTTTCATTGATCCCAGTTTGGAAAATTGGAAATAAAATGACTCAATAACCTCGCCTTTAACTGGTCAGAAAGAATTGGAAAGAGAAGTGATTCAAGAAGTAAAACATTGGGTAAGTAAATAAATTACAACTCAAAACTACATTGAAAATCTTGGTACAATCAACAGTAAATCAGTGGTTATAAGCATTTTTATGTCGTATGTAGCAGCAGCGTAGACGGTGTTCGTATTGCATATCATGTGTACGACTGTACGTATGATATATTTATGATAATCGGATATTTTTAATTTTACTTAAAAAGAGTACTTATAAGACTGTCCTTAGAAGTACTCATTTTAAGTAAATTGACAACAAACAATTGAAACAAACACATAACCCTCCTTTTGGGCTTCGCCGCAGTCGGGTAAAAAACATAAACAAAAGAAATTGCAAGTACGAAACAAATCAGAGCTTACAATTTGCACCACACAACAACCAGTAGCACAGAACAGCAACTAACACTCCCGTACAAAAATAGTTTCAATCACACGCCATTGATGCACTGGCTCTGTGCGTCTGTATCCTATTGAAACACAGCAAATTGTTCATGTCCGTTGATTGATGCTTCAGAGGGCCAATATAGACACAATGGGGCAATACCGAATGGAATAGTGCCCGGGCAAATTTGTGAATTTGTATTTTTGTGTTTCTATTTTCACGGAAATCGAATTTTTGTTTTGGATGTTGGGATAGAAATTATTGATTGGAATGTATAAAGTAAAATGGAAAATGATGGGATGGGGATAATTATGTAACATTTTGTTTTTAGGGACAATTTTCTTTTATTAGCACGTGAAAGCATTGGACTTGCTTTCTTGATAAGCTAATTATGAGATCTTCCTCTTCGTGTCGCTGGCACGATTGTATTACGAGTGTGCGACTGTACATAGTCTGTATTGTATTTAGTTAGAAGACGCACCGCTTAGGTATAACAAATGTTTGTTTGCTGCATGCTTCGAATTATACAAATTCATTTGTTTCTTGATAGCACTGGTGGCCTTGTGACCTTACGAGTAGCGACTTACGAGTTATAGCTCGTGAGTTAAAACCCAGGCAGGCCACCAAAAATTCAAAGACATATGGCATCCATCAACCGACACTGGGCCCACGTGATTACCAGCCTCTCACAGAGAGGAGGCCTATGTCCCAGCGGTGGGGACATTATAGGCTGATTATGCATTTTTTTCTTACATTCTCGATGTGTTTTGAAACGTTCGTAATATTTATAGATTTCACGTTTAGTTTTAGAAAGTAGGTAAAGCATCATTTAAAAAATAAAATTAATGGTGCAAGATCATCTAAGATAACCTAGCTACTATAAAATATACGAACGTATTTTATATTCGCCAGGTGTGCTTAGAATCGAAATTAAAACAATAAAAAAATACCAAATCCGAACTAATCATAACTATTCGTTTTATGACAATTGTAAATCGATTTCGAGTTCAACGACTCTATCTAATAAAAATGACTCGACACATTTCGATAAAGATAAAAAAATCATTAGAATATGGCGAAAAATAGTCGCTTTTTAATAGATAAACTTGGGAGATAAAGCAACAATAGTAAAAATACTATAATACCTATGAGAAAAAGATGAAGAGGTTGTAAATTAAAAGGAACATTGTTGTCAGCAGGTGAAATGATGTCATTTTGTAAATTTGCATCTTGACCTTGTCTCGTTAAATGCGTTATTAGAAAGATTATGGTAATACTTTAGGATATTGCGGAGTGTGTTAAAAGATTAAGGTTATTTTTTTCACTTTGTACAACATTAGATTGGTGTTTGGCAACGCCTCGTGTTATCAAAGTTTCTATCCTTTCTAAAGAGTTTGATTACGTTAGTATTATTTTTATTTTAGGAGGAGGTGGAAAGCCTACCTAATGTTGTCTATGTCTGCCGTAAGGTTGTGTACAGACATCAATTTAAAAAAAAATCCCATCCCTATTCTTTGTTACTGTTAATTTTTACTGGCACTCACACTTTCTGTTCTTTGAATAAAAATATGTCTTACCTCATTCTGTTCTTTGAATAAAAATATGTCTTACCTCATACCTAGCTGCTGTAAACAAAAAAGGGCAACTGAACCCATTGAACCGCGATCAACATAACAAACCGGGACTAAAAAAAAATATGTACAAATAGGAACCAGTCCCAACCATCCAACGGACATCACAATAACAATAAATCGTTCCTTTTTCACTGTAACAACTCTATCGACTCTGAAACCACTTTTTTTCAACAACATAGACACAGCCATTAAAAACTAAATATGACATAATCTGTCACAGTTGATTTATGACTTATCTGAGCCGCATAAGATCGAACCTCAGTAATTAGCGTCAACAAAACGTATATGGGCTGAGCCGCAGGCAATATTTACATGAAACATTACAATAAATCACTCGATTCACTTTCCTAAATTGATATTGTAATCCGTTCGCTTCGTTTTGTTTTTGTTTCTTATTGAATAAATGAAGACGTTGCTGTGATGCCGGTTCGTTAAATTGCTATCTCCTGACTCTGTGCTGCGGTGGAGTAGGGTTTCGTATACATTTTTTCGATGTGAAATACATTAGGAACATTATTTTCAAGTTGTTTGTAGTAATGTCCCCATTAACTATTATCTACACTAATATGTCAGTACTGTTTTATCTCTGACGCAATTAAGTTGATCGTAACGCAATTAAGTTGATCATTTAGGTAGTAAATGTAGCTTCTGAGGTGCTTAGGTATAATTTTTTAAACAATCACAATTCAGGCTCTGGAATTAAAGTTTTCTTGTATGTGCAAAAAAAAAACATAATAGGATTTGTCAAATTGCTCAGTTGAATCTTTTCCACTCTGTTAATTTTAACACTTTGCACAAGTAATAACAATAAAACTTCTATTTCGTCCCGTTCAATGTCCTTCAACCGAAGAAAAATTAAAAACAGTTGTGACTAAACTAAAACTAATGTTTTAACTAACTCGAAACTTTTAACAACTTTCATCTCCACCCCATTCCTAGTCCCACTTATCGCACACTCCGATACAAAATGGAGAATCACGATGTACAGAAGCTCTGAGTTATGTCCCCATCCTGCAGTGATATGTTCATTTCAACAATAAATATTGGTGGCCAATTAAACGCGAGGGGGCTACCGTACGCGCAGGCGTCGCGACGAGCCGTGATGTGCTGATTTTATCGGCCGATAGATGGCGTTAATCATAATAATGGAGGATAGGCGGTTAAGGCGTAAGTGGCGTAAGAAACTGAGTATGTAAATTGTGAAGTCCCATACGTGTGCTGTGTAGGTACGAACTTCTTGTGTGATTTAATCAAGTCGTTAAAGGAGGATTTTCGTTCCATAAATGCTGTCTAGATCCAGGTGAAATAGATCAATATGAAGATTTGCATGATTTCGATATTGTAACAGATTATCGCCAAAAATCAATGTGGTATCATCACCTCTAAAATATCATTTAAATGCAGTTTCAATAAGTGCATCAAAATGTATTTCCGGTAATTATAATAAACCAAGAAAACTCATTTAAAGTCCCCCATTACTTCTCATACGCAACAAAGTAAGGTATACATCTAACAGACATTCACAAATGTGAGAAACTCATCTGCATCTGCAACTCGCATGTCGCTCGATTAAATTGTTTTACTGAATCGATTAAGCTCTCGATCTCATATCGATTCTAGATCGATTATTTTTTGTTTCGTTCAACGTTTCATGTACGCCGCCGTCTGATGTCTTTATTAAATGGCTTGAAGTATTATAAATGGTCGCTGCAATACTTTTGTGTGCATGTAGTGCTACTGTTTCAGTTTATAAATGTATGTTGCTATGGCTGGTTCCATCGTAATGAGGTGTTTTATCGATATTAATGTGCATTTAGCTTCGGAGCGGTTGTTTAATGAAGTTATTGGTTGAGCTTCTTCTAGTCGGTTTAATAAAGTTTTTTTTATGAGGATTAAAAGAAGCCTAGTTGAAATCGAATCCGCAATAAAGACTTAGTGGAAGAGTTAAACTGGAATCCGAGCTCATAAAAGTTTAAAGACTTTGATATACATAATTATTTGTGTCATTTTGTAGTATTTTTTTGGTGTTTGGTACTTTCGGAGACGGAAAGCGCATTGTGATACCCCCTTTAGAAGGTAGCTGGGTCAGACTGGATGCGGAAGGCTGAGGACAGGGTGTCAGCCTAGGAGAGTCCTATGCCCAGCGGTGGACTGAGATAGGCTGAGTTGATTGATTGATTGACTTTTGGAGTAAAGTCTCACTGTAACTAAGTGATTCAATAATCTGTTTCAAGGTACTCATCAACTTCACATAACCTGTGAAGATAGAAAGTATGTCTTTCTCCTTTCTCAGTCGAGTCTCGACTGTCGAACAGCCTACTTGTTACGACTTGGTGCATTATCTATCTGCCTCAGGGCTGGACGCTCGACCAAACAGTTTAGTGCTGTCAATAGCCACCAGAGCTACCACGGCGTAACTACTTAGGATGTGCGCTGGGCTGTACGCTACTGTTGTAATGTTCGCAGTTATAAAGGCGCTTATGATTTATTGGCCTCGGTTTTATAGCACTGGCCAGTATTATAAAAGTTCTTAAGGTATCGGTAGGGATATAATTTGGTAGGACAGATACTGGAATATACCTAATGTCCTAGAACTTTGAAATAATGATCGATTCTTGTCTTAAATTCTTTCTATCTTAATTTTTTTATTTCTTCTAAAGTGTGTTTTATTGAGAGATATTTTTCTTCTATCCAGTCAATTGTAAACTTAAGTTTTTGAAGTAAAAATTCAAGATGTCACTAACCTAGTCCATTATATGTTTTGAGGCAGTCATCATCGTTATATGAGCAGTGGGTACTGTCTACCTTTCTTTTCGAACTCCAGCTGTCAAAGAGCCTACCCCTTACTACCTAGTGCATTATAATCTATCTGCCTCAGGGCTCGACGGTCGACCAAATAGTTTAGTGCTGTCAATAGCCACCAGAGCTACCACGGCGTAACTAGGTACTTAGCATGTGCTAGGCTGTACGCTACTGTTGTAATAGTGCCTATAATTTATCGGAGTTGGTTTTATAACACTGGCCAGTATTATAAAGGTTCTTGAGGTATCGGTAGGGATATAATTTGGCAGAGTAGGTACTGGAATGTGCCTAACTTCCTAGAAATAAGTATCGATTCTTAGCCATTTTTTTTTATATACTAATATTTTTTTAATTGCGAATGGTCTCTTGACCTCGATCACGCCTGATGGAAAGCGATATTATTTATGATATTATTTCTATCTTGATGTCTTTCTTTTTGATTTCTTCTAAAGTATGTATTTAGATATATTTTTCTTGTAATGTACTTAGTTATAAACGTGCCTATGGTTTATTGGACTTCGTTTTATGGCCTCTGTAAGAAAATAACAAGACACAAACTTCGATCATAGGTACCTAAGAGGTAAATACATAAACTATACGTTACAGACAGGCAGTTTAATCAAGATTTATTTTAAATAGCATCCATTGTTTAAGTATTACTTAGTGGTAGTACCTAAACGAAAATCTTTGGTAAGGTTTCTTCAAGGACAATTTCAGATGATTAAAATGATAAGGACTTGCACTATCCTCAAAATTGTGCTGAATATAAACTGCAATTACCAAACTATACATACTGGACCCACGTGGTAGATTACAGCCCACTCCCGCTTGAAGAGAGGAGGCCTTTGTCCCAGCAGTGGGAACATTATAGGCTGATTACGTCATGGTGATTATGTTCATATTATTATGGTGATGATGATGATTATGTCAAACTCTCATAAAACCGTTCATTTTAGTATTCGTCAACGACATATTCTTTCACCAGTTGATATAGAGCTAATCAATTTATAGATGAAGACTATCGTATCGATTACTAACTGTTTACCAACAAAAAAGAACTGTCATAATTAATTAAAACGTTTAATCGTCATCCCGGATACGAAATTAACAAAAGCCCGAAAAAAACACTTTAGACCATCTTAATAAAGAACAATGACTAATCCCTAAAGATATGTGATTAGTCAAACCATTTCAACGAATAACGTGATTCACAAAATTACCTATAACAAATCTTTTGCCATAGCTTATTTATTTAAATCTAATTATAATATTTCCCTAATATTGTATAAATTACATTGGTTCTGTTGTAATGTCGTGTCAATACGACTTCGGACTAATATAAATAGAAATAAAACTAATAGTACATGTGTTCGAATTTGACAAATTGATTGTAGTCGGTTGAATCCGTTGTTGGGACCAACGTTGGGGCCAATGGTTGGTTGGTGAGAAGATAAAGAGCTTTTAAATCGATGGTTCGAATGAATTTGTTTTTTTGTACTTTATCAAGGGAAAATATTCGTCACATGAATGTAGGGTAGATAGGTATGTGGATTATTTTAACATCTTGTGATATTTTACTTATATCTCAAATAATTATGCATTGCGATTTTTTTTTATTAAATGGATTATCAGGTGTATGAACGTGCAAAGGGAGTATGTAAGGATCGCAGGTGGCGTTCTGTATACTTAAAGAGTGTGTTCCATGGGAAGGTGTGAGTTTATGATAAGGATGTGATAAATAAATATCTATTATGTAATTATAATAATAATAATAATAATAATATTCCACAACTATCACACAACGCCGTCTAGTCTCAAGCTAAGCAGAGCTTGTGTTATGAGTACTAGACAACTGATAAACATACTTATATATTTCTAAATACATACATATATAGATAAATTACACCCAGACACATTAATATAATACATTATTATAAGGGAGGGGTTATTTATTACACATAGAATCTACATTAATATAATACACACATAATTATCATATATTTTTGAAGAAAACATAAAAACAGGAAATCAATAGAAGAAACCCGGTCACAAATTCAAGCAACCAACCATCCACAAAAAAAACGACATCATCTCAACCAATATTGGCCCCAACATTTGCTCCACAAAACCCCAACACACATTGTAAGCGGATAAACAAATTATAAAATGTTAATAGAATCGAACCTTTGACTCTACGCTACAATACATCATTGTCAGTCGGAGCGGAGAGATTAAAGTTTAGCAGACAGTGGGAAAGTTCAACCGACTGCCAGGCTGAGAGGTTATGTGTTATGTATGGAGATCAGGGAAGATGGTTTTGTGTTCGCGAATTTTGATGTATACGATTTAGATAAAATCTTTGACTGAAATGTAGGTAGCTCTCTGTATGTTCATAAAAATGTATATGAACATAGTTAAGAAACTGATTATGTATTTTTATTGTGTTTAGAATTATTGAATCTACTTAATAGAAATGCTAAATTCACAGACATTGCACAGCCTAAGTCGTCAGGTCTAGAATCGTGACATGTTGCACAAGAGTTCCTATAGCGAAAATTATCACCAAGGCTTTCCTTGGTGATAATTTAAAAATAAAAAAGCTTTCTTTTTGAATATTCATCCCCAAAGGGGGTTAAATTGCGGACGAAAGTTTGTACGAAAGTTCGTAATTTTTAACCCCATCGGGCACACGGCTTGTCCTTTAATAAATAACCTAACATTATTATGTGGTAAGATTAGGAATATATACTGTATTAATTAGCATTCGCTAGTCAATAAATCTATTGATAGATTGATCTAGATTTAAGCGACGCTGATAAAATCTCAGCTAATTGAGCTCACGCGCAACAAAATATAGGTTTAGGTAATGATTAATACTTAATGGCTGAATCGTCTAGTCAGAGTAAATCTTGGCCACCTGTTGGGCCCAAGTAAGGTACTTTAGAAAAGGAAGCATAAAAGAGAGAGACAGAGTGAATCTTGTAACTTATGAACACCGTCTTACTCTGAAGTCTGAAAACACATGACTTATTATTGCTGCCCGCTTCAGTAATATTCGCCTGTGTTTTTGTGCTCAGTGTACGTTAGCCATTATTTTTCTATTACCACGGCTGACCGTTCCCACATTAAAGTGAGACATCACTTAACCGACGGATAACCGTTTCCAAAATCACGTGACCTGCGCCTGCGCTGACAGCTGGGGCGAATTGTTCGTGACTTTCGTGGCTATAATATATTGTAATGTGTCAGGTGAAACGATTAGCATAATGTACGAGTAGTGCTATCATGTTTCACTTTGGGTGTAACAAGCGTTTTCACCAGGAGGGGTTATTTATTACACATAGAATCTATCTTATTCAATGTGGTCATGTCCGCACATGGATACCAGTAGACAGACAGGTGCACTTTCGTTGAGCTCCTCAAGTTCTGAGTTGAGCTGCACGATTTTTGACAAATGCGTGCACTGATTGGACAGGTCCGCTCAATCTGTGTGGTTCTTTCCTCAAAAGACCATTTCAGACACCAATCTACATGGTCTTCACACGATCTGACCAAGATTTTGTCTGGACTTTAAAAGAGACTGTGACTTCTGAGTTTGTTTCGGCCTTTCTTCTCAGAATAGTCAGTTAGGAAACGCCGACCTCATCTAGTTTAAAAAAATATATGATTCACGTGTAAAAGTGTTTGTACAAACCTACTTACAGAAATAAAAATCATTTATCATTTATCACTTTAATCTACAAAGCAACTGAATGCTTTGAAACAAATCGTCTTGATGATCCAGACAAGAAGCGCTAAATACGCAAAAGTCGTCCAAAACCTTCAAATTATACATACATATAATAATGCTGATCAGCTCTTCTGTACACGGTGTGACCGGGTTTCCAAGACTAAATTTGGTTTTGCTCGTCATCAAAGAGCTCACGAAATAAAAAACGTTATTGTTATTTTCCTCGTGAACAGCACTTTTTTTCGGGATGAAAGGTTTATGTCCGTTTCTGTACACCTGACAACATATATGCACAATTTCAGGATGATCGGTGCAGTGGTTTAGGCGTGAAAAGGTAACAAACAAAACTTACTTTCGCATTTATAATATTAGTTAGAATATCAGACTCAATGACGGCTTGTTTCCTCACACCTCGTCAACTGATCTGGTAGTTTTCTTTTGTAGATGGGCTTGGGAGACTGAAATGGGTCCCAAGCGTCCAAATTTTCAGTAGCATTGCATAAGAAATGTAAGATGGAATTGAATAAGACTGAAATGGAAGATGGAATTGAATAAGACTGAAATGGAAGATGGAATTGAATAAGACTGAAATGGAAGATGGAATTGAATAAGACTGAAATGGAACATGGAATTTAATTGAGGTTCTGATGTAACGGAATCTGATACTTACGAGATTGGAGTATATTTTCGGATTTGAATTATTCTTTATTACCCCCTACTGGGCTCAACTTATCAAATAACTATCTACCATCGGCTGGAAAAAAACAAGACGAAGTAGTCCTTTGAACGTGTTAGAATTTTGTTTACATGTAAATACTAAACAAAGGAGCTACGTCTGCCAATAAATAGTTTTGCAGTTTGGCAGAGTTATCTTGTAAAAAATGTATTTCTGTGAATAAAAAACACATTTTCATTTTCTTTTTTTTTTTACTAGATAATCTTTATTGATGACCTTTTAACAGGCAATGTTATTTGATGCTAAGCTACTGATAAACTGAAAATAGCCTTTAAATACCGATTTAAAGGCTATTTTCAGTGTATCAGTCAGTCAGTGTGCAGTCTTCCAATGCAATTTTTTCAGAATAGTATTGAGCTCCTTATTCAGTTGTTTATTAAGGTAGGATTACTATAACGTACGTTATAATTGCCTTCAATATTGAGGTCACCTGTCCTAGTGGTCCCATACGACAATTATCCGGAAAAGATAGGGCAAGGCACGTCTCATCCAACTTTGGCCCCACAGGTCACATAGTTACAGCTACAGTAACGATACATAATAGCGGTTTCTATACATAAGGTGCGTTATCAAACTGCATATTAATGCAGCTTCCGAACGTTCCCATGGCTCGTCATATTATCTCAGCGGTAAAATTATAAAATTTATTGCATCGGGCTGAGAAAATGTTGGCTAGTGATGGGCTGATGCGAATTGTACGAGAATAGTTTGTAGTTTGTGGTAATTGGATGGGTTTTTTAAGTAAATTAAGCAGGTTAATGGATTACGGCCCACTCCCTCTTACAGAGAGGAGGCCTGTGTCCCAGCAGTGGGAACGTTATCTAGGCTGATTATGCTAAGCAAGCTAAGTGGAGATGGGCTTCGGAAGATGTCATATAATTTCTGCAGCCAAACTTTTTGTTTTTATTCCATAGCACTAATTATTTTTATAATGAGCAAATTATTCAGCTTTGGACTTCTTCTTCGTCGTGTCTATAGAAAAGGAAAAAGGTTGTTTATGGTGTGTGCGACTCATCAACACAAAAATTTTGCTGAAATAAAAATGCTATCTGTTTAGTATTTTTACCTTTTCTTTTAAGTTAGCCTAGGTACTGTGTCCCTCCGCTGAGCAAAGGTCTCCCCCAAATCTTTCCAGGTATCCTCTTCTAGAGCAACCTCGATCCAACCCCTACGGTACGCGTCTAGGTCGTATGGGGCCCTTTTAAGAGGAACCGGGACCACCCCTTTGTGCTGATGGTGATCACCGGGGTGGTTTCAGTGAGGTAAAAAATCCCACAATCCCCGACTTCCCTCCCTGAAGGTTCCCCACACAACAAAAAAAAAAAAGGTCGTATGGGCCACCTCTTCCTGGACCGGCCTCGGCGGAGAAACACAAATTACAAAAACATACAACTTCAAAAATATTATATGGCCTATCTTTAATCACCACCTTGTCAAACTTGAATGTTGGCAACATCGAAATAACATGAATCGATTACTAACTATCCGGTGTCCCAACACTATCAGAAATGGTGCCGTACGCCCGTACATGATTAATGCGGTAATTAGTCTGTTTGGATGCTACCTATTGATAATTTAATACGTACCATTCTGATTAGTTACGGTGCATACCAAATTTCACAATTAGGAATCATTTGTGGCTCAAATTAATGATGGCAACTTTTTATATAGCGTGATTGAATATCGTTATGTTTAATTGCTTTACATACATTACTGAAACACATGAGTAGGTAATCCTACAGAGACTAAGTCTAATTTGATCGTGCTGTGATTGATACACTGATGATAAGATGGTCTGCGGGGTGATTGCGTAACACACTATCAGTAGGAATGGTTTTCATTTTGACAGTTCAACAATATTCATTGCGTTATTTACGTTGTTGAGCAGACAATTTTTCAAACTTATGAAGTATATCCTTCAAAATGATTCAGATTCTGATTGATATTGTGTTACACAATTAGGATGCTGGTCCACTTACTTAGTTGATTTGTGCACTCTGTGAGCTGATTTTTCTATTTGCTGTACGAGTTTGTCCACTCGAACTGATTTGTCTCCTGTGAATGTGCTCGTTTGATAATTATGTTCACTCCGTGAACTGATTTGTTCAGTCGTTTGGCTGTCCTCTGAATGAGCTAGTTTTTCCACTGGCATCTTTATTTGTGATTTTTCTACACGTGGCGCGCTGGTGTACATTTAAGTTAGTAGTGGTCTTATCACAATGTGAATGTACAGACGCAGACGCCAGCACATCAAGCTACCGAAAACTGACAAACTTTCCCAATCAACATTGAACCATAAATGCAATAAAGTTGAAAATCTATTAAAGAAATTTGACAGATTGTAGTAACTGGATGTGCTGGCGTCTGTACTATGAAGCTAAGTCTCTGTTGTATATCTATTCAATGTCACCACATGAATTCTTAGTAGGTAAGTTATCATAATGGTGGAGGGTAATGAG
Organism: Oligia fasciuncula; assembly: GCA_963082905.1. Taxonomy (NCBI): domain Eukaryota; kingdom Metazoa; phylum Arthropoda; class Insecta; order Lepidoptera; family Noctuidae; genus Oligia; species Oligia fasciuncula. The sequence goes on from OY720403.1 coordinate 10,775,601, forward strand.
TAAACACCACGCTTAGCAGGTGGATTAGTGATGTTATCTGTTTAAATAAATAAATTAAATTAATATTAGTAAGATTATCTTTTTGGGAAAACTGCTGGAGCACGACACGTATGTCGATGTTCTAATATATTTTAATCTCTAGTAAGATGATAATAATCTAAATGCTAAATTACTGTCGTTGATTTGAATATCATCTTCTCCAAAAAAATACCGAACAAAATTTTGTATTTTGAGGCATTCCAGCTTATTTTGATGTAAACTTTTACGACCGTACATACTTATCTACCACGTTGGGTACGTTGATCCACTTAAGTTCTCGCTGGGGGCGCAACAGCCTCGGTTCATAGCTGCATGTCTTATAAGAAATAATGTCAACGGTATGACAAATTCATTAAGTGCACAACATAGCATTGTTCCCCGAGCTAAATATGCAAAACCATATTTAACCTTTAGTAAAACATAAAAATCATCTCACAATACACGAGGTAGGTACAAGATAATACATTTATAATACAGGGCTGTGTTGCGATTATTCGCGCCTCCGTCCTGTGGTGGAGCGCCGCCGGCTAGCCGCCACTCTTTATAATTTGATCACATTTGTACCGCGGACAATGCGCGCCCAAAGCTAAGAGACGACAGTTGGATACAGGTGGCGTGGAGTCGACTTGGTTGGTGAAAGTTTTTGTTCAAGTATTCAGGCGTCTCTAAAAATAATTTGTTGTTATATATAGGTACAGGGTTATTGGTAAAAAATTAACCCTCTTAAGAGGTCTTTGTACTCATCATTATGAACAACTATTACTATGGGACCAAACATGAAATCGCGAAAAAAAAATCAGCTGTTCCCTACATTTTGACGAGTTATACGAACATAAATGTCTATGGAACAGCTGATTTTTTCGCGATTTCAGGTTTCAGGTTTTCGCGGGTTTTGAATATCTTATTGGCTACATCGTATCTGTTTTTTTTCTTGTAATGTTCATCTTTTGTATGTGCAGAATAAACTATTTTTCTGTTTTTACTAATGCTTTTTTAAAGCTGCTAGCTTTTTAGGCAGCTATCAGGACATAGCATTCTATTATTTTCATTCAGCTCATAGGAAAATATACACCTTTAGCTCTCTTGAGCACACTCATTACTAGTTAAGTATTTCAAAAAGTATAGCAAGTTAATTTTGACCTATTTTACATGCCTACTTATTTATCTTCATTCAAATTATTAACATGTAACACCTATGAGCCAAAAATTTGTAATACAAAGTTACAACCAACCTCTCCACTTCTTTCCATGTCCGACCCAACATTTCACGGAGGCAACTCCTTCAGAGGAGGTAGCCTGGGGCCTGCACAATGGCCGCTACTTTTTCCCCGGCCATAATCAACATTTGTATTCAAGTCATACATGCTGACCAAGCCCAGGTTCCACCGAGATATTGCTGAGTACATTAAACAGATAATCTTTGGAAATTTTCGGGTTCGCTCGCTTGTATGGTACAGAAAAATGTGTTTTGGCCTTTTGGGGTTATTATAATGACTGAATAAGGGATCAATTTGAGACAGGAGTTGTTTTAAATATTTATTTAATTTGAATGGTGTCGCAAGCGCTATTGCTAGGGGCAAGCAGGGCAGAAGTTGAACTGCACTACTTTTTTGTATGACGTTTTAATACAAAAAAGTAGTGCAGTTCAACTTCTGCCCTGTTTTAAGAGGTGATGGTAAGCCCCCTGAACATGAGGTCCTGGGTTCGATTCCGGGGTCGTGTAAAGAGTTGTTGGGTTTTTCCTTCTGAAATGTCTCAGTATCAGACTCGATATGATGCCGGACTGAAACATAACTGCCTAACTCTTTGAAGTTATGTTTTGTGTGCTTGATTTAGGCATATATCTATATTTCTTGTTTGTAATTGTTATGGTGGTGGTAAAGTGGATGGGTCTTTACATACCGTGACCCCTCCGTGCCTCGGAAAGCACGTTAAGCCGTTGGTCCCGGCTGTCATTCGTGGATCTTTGACAGTCGTTATGGGTAGTCAGATGCCCGAAAGTCTGACAACCAGTCTTATCAAGGGGTATCGTATTACCCAGTAATTGGATTGTGGAGGTCAGATCGGAAGTCACTGCATGTAAAATACTGGTATTCAGCTGCATCCGTTTAGACTGGAAGCCGACTCCAACATAGTTGTGAAAAGGCTAGGCAGATGATGATGATGGTATAAAATAAAGAGTTTTTTATCTTTCGATTTAATCTGAAAAATAGCTTTTCCATAACATATCCGGAGATGGTAAAGAAGGTAAGTAACGTGTATGCATATTATGATCTTGAAAGGAAGGGAGTAAATGCGTTTCTAAGAATTTTTGCCTTAGTGGTCTTCTCGTCTTTGAGAGGTCCAGATCATATTCATAAACGTTATTTAATTTATTATATTGCAACAATCTAAGATATTTATAACACGATAAACACATTACATTATTCAAATAAACCTAAAAGCATAAAATTACCTACAACACTATTTTCACGTCAAGAAATAAACAGTAACCTCAAATTAATTCTCATTACGATAATAACCTTATTCATTACAACATAATAGTAAACATGTCTTTCAAAGTTACAAAGAATCGGTAATAAATATCTACTTATATGGTCGACCATACTGTGGACCATAGACTGAGACTATAAAATATATTAATATAATAAGGTTGTATTAAGAAAGTCCTCATAATATTAATACCTTATAAGGCTGACATAGCCATGCTGTGGGAATATCAAGAAAGTTTTATTTTGATTAAACGTCTCTATCATCATCATCATTTCAGCCAAAAGACTACCAAACTCAAACTCAAAACTCAAACTCATTTATTTCAATTAAACCATTTACAGGCACTTTTGAATTGTCAGAAAGAACTCGGTCAGTCAGAAATATGAAGCTAGTTGCCCATTCCAATGCGTAGGTACCTATGGAGAAGAACGGGCAAGAAACTCCATGGACACTCTTTTTTTTAAATTCCACTGCTGGACATAGGTCGTAGCATCGTTACTTCGACCGGTTCTGTGTTTTGCATCTAAGAGTTTCCAGCGGTCTTCACCAAGTCATCGGTCCACCTTCCAACACTACGTCTTCCGGAACGCGGTCGCCACTCCAGAACCTTTCGGCCTCATCGGCTATCTATTCTACGAGCATCGTGCTCTGCTCAGTGCCACTTAACTTTGGCAATTCTTCGGGCTATGTCGGCTACCTTGGTTCTCCTACGAACATCTTGATCCCACGGATGAAAGGTCTGCCAAACATAATTAAAATCGATAAATAAATTGGGTTTGCATTTTGGTTGTTTCATGGCAATTAACAGATGTTAAAGCACACGATGTGAATACATTGTCCAATTAGTTTCTGAATACTCGTGATTGATAATACTGAGACTTGTACCATTCTAAATTCTCATACAATTGTGTATTCATTCTGTGTCGAAATTCGCATCTAACTTACAATTAAAACTAAAGATCGGATACCTTCCTTTATTCCTGTAATATTCTAAAGTAAAACTCTTTAAAGAGAGAGCTAATATTTTTGTAAAAATATAATTTAAAAGAGTGTCCATGGAGTTTCTTGCCCAACGGGCTCTTCCAAAGAACATCTTCGCCATAGATACCTACGCTTTGGGCAACTAGCTTCATATTTTCTGACTGACCCACACAACTGACAATTCAAAAGTGTAAATGGTTTACTTGAAATAAATGCTTTGAGTTTGAGCTTGAATGTTCTTTATTATTTAATTTTTTATTGTATTCATGATTTTGTTACATTTAAAATGTTCTTTTTATTGTTTGTATTTCCTGTGCTGGTCCTATTTTTTTTCTTTCTTTAAATAACACGGTTCTGTTACCCGACTTCATTTGAGGGTTCCTGTTAAAATTTGACAATAGACATTTCACTTTGACTGTAAGTTTAACCGCGCTTCGAAATGTTGTTTTTCCCAACAATTTGGCCTTATCCAAAAAACACTCATTTAATAACTTACCTGTATCTTTGAACATAACTGTACGATATTGTTTTATAATTACAATTTATATCTAAAATAGCGTAATAGGTAGTATACATATATTACGTACATAAAGATTATTTTATATTGGCACTTAGCATAATCAGCCTATAAATGTTCCCACTGCTGGGAAGCTCTTCTCTCTGTGAAAGGGAGAGGGCCGTAATCTACCACGCAGGCCCAGTGCAGGTTGGTAGATATCACATGTCTTTAAATTTTTGTTTCTAGGATATGCCAGTTTCCTCACGATGTTTTCCTTCACCGTTTTGAGAGCAGTGGTGATGAAAGAATTTACACAAAGAAAAGCGCCTGTCTTGGCTCGAACCTACAACCAAGAACTCGTAAGTCGCGACCGTTTTCACTGAACCACCACTGCTCCAGTAGACACTTATTAAGGCATGAATTAATTGGGTGCTCCCGTTACTTTACAGTTGAGTTTTTTTTTACATGTAAATCTTCTAATTTGGATTTGGATTTCTGATAGATAAGCAGTGACTTATAAGCCTGTTAGCAGAAAATTCTCACTCGTGCTGGCATATTAAAATACCTACATAATGTTTTTAAATGTCTTTCTTTCTTAATAGAACCACTCTATTTGCATTAAAAGTTGAAAATTACTAAAATACAGAGATTAGTAGGTGAGCTTAATTTAATGGAAAAACTGTGACATCTTTTGAGTTGAAGAGATTGTCAGAGGCCCTTGCACGTACACGCGACGTGAACGTTACGGACGTAAATTCAAACGATTTTTACATACATACATATGTACTGTAAATGCTTTATTGCGGCGCGGTTAGATATAGTTTCGCGTTATATCCTTTAGTATTTTGTTTTTTTTTGCGTCAATTAGCCTTATTAGAATCGCTCATAGATAAATAAAATCTTAAAACTAAGTAAATATTATTAACCTGAGAAACGAGTACTTCCATTTTCATAACTTCGAATTTACGTTAAGTTTAGGTACTCCGCGCGTTCTTGCTGGCCCTCAGATTAAATATACTACAGCACAATATAAGTAATAATATACTGTAGTTTCAGTGACGTCACCTCACTCGATTCGTATAATAAAATTACAATACCCATATTCTGAATCTAAACAAAAAAAAACACAAATTAAACTCATTCACACAACTTACCTTGATCATGGGCACGATTTTATCGCAAAAACTGAACAGTTATCACATATATTTTTCACCGTGGACATTACCAAAGTAATGGCATTTTAAATTCGGCCGCACAACCACTCATTATGTTGAAACAAAGGGCGATCATCTGAATAAATTTGCTAAATAATTGTTATTTCATATCTGGACCTCGGGCGATCGGACCCAAATTGTTGGAAAGAATTACTACCGGTTTTGGAGCGAGATTCGATCGAGGTGATGTTCATAATGTAGCTACGTTAGTAGATGGGGTCGATAAATAGGCAGATGGAGACAGTGCTTCTACTGCTACACTTAGGTTTCCTCATAGTAGGCGCCTAAAGAAGGTGGCAACAAACTAAAGGAAAGCCGTGACAAAGAAAGATAGAAGGGTCTATAAAGGTGCGTTCGTAGTCGTTTAGAATTGTAGGTGCCACAAACGAAGAGTTTTTAAGTTCTATTCACTGATTTGCGGTCTCAACTCAGAGGTCCCACTTTTCCAGCAGTGTTTACCGCCAAAGTGGTTTTACAAATAGTTATTCAAATGAGATATCGATTATATATAGATAGAGATATCGTCATTTTAATCACACGCGCCGACTCCGAAAATTCCAACCGGAAGTAGTGTCACTGAGAGTGACAGTCGCGCAAAAATGGCCGTCACTGTCAAAGGGTTAAGAAACGACAAAGGCCCCGAATACGACCAAAATTCGAGAACACACAGTAATAACTTATAAATTACCTATTTTCAATGTAATGGACTCGCTCATACTCGCATGATTTAAAGTACAGGTGCCGCATGCCGCGACGGAATGGGCTCGCCAAATAATTACGAATAATACCAGATGATGTTTTTAAGTGTTTAAACTGTTCGCAATTTTCGACCAAAAATACTTTATTTTTTACATTACTTTACTTTCAACAAACAGTTATTTTGACATTATCGGCAGATTGCAGGGAATTTTGGGTTGTTAAAGAGTTATCTTTGCTGTGTCTTATGTCCAGCTAAATATGTAATACTAGCGACCCGCCCCTGCTACGCATGGGCGCAATACATATATTAAGATACCTATATGAAAACATCGATATTCTGTGCTATATATAATTTTAAGATTAATGTGTAACCTTCCGAAATAAATTCTCTAAACGATGGTGAAATTCGCGTCATCGAACAGAACAACGCAGTCACACAGACGCGAAAAGCGACTTTAATTTAGAAGATATATGTAGATAATAACGCCCAGAGAGCAGTGGTGGCCCAGTAGAGCAGTGGTGGCCCAGTGGTCACGGACACGACTTACGAGTTGTAGGTCGTAGGTTCGAACCCAGACAGGCGCTTTACTTTGTGTAAATTATTTCATCACCACTGCTCTCAAAACGGTGAAGGAAAACATCGTGAGGAAACCGGCATGTCCTAGAACCAAAAATTCGGAGACATGTGACATCCACCAACCCGCACTGAGCCCGCGTGGTGGATTACGGCCCACTCCCTGTCACTTAGAGGAGGCCTGTGTCCAAGCAGTGGGAACATTATAGGCTGATTATGATGATAATGAATAATACCTATAAATAGATTTATAGAAAAATTATCTCTACTTAAAATTAAGTTGCATTATTTACCAAAGTGACCTAAAAGAAAGGCTAGGCACTCTAGGCAGCTAGGTAATTTCAAATGCAGGGGCTTCTAACCTTTCATTAATTTATAGTGTAACCTTTAACCCGCCATGTTTCTGTCAGACGTAGTCCTTAGCTTTGGCATTAATTGTAATAACCACTTGTCCTGTTAGGCCGTTATTCTAGATATAGGTGCTTTATCTTAAGCTTAGTTTATACAAGTGGACAGAGCTTTACGGTATATCAGTAGAAATAGACCAAGATTATAAGGATTCTCATTCGATAAATTAAAATAAAACAACAATTAATTTCTTTACAGTTAAAACTGCACTATCTAATGATCGATCAGCGCCAATAACTGTCAACCGATAAAAAAGAACATGTACAAAAAATTTAAAAACAGTTTAAGTATTCAAAATTATGCGTAACAGCAAGATTAGATTAAACAATACTATAAATAAAAGATCGCAAAACGCTTCGACTCTTTGGTGAAGACGTCAAGGGTAGTCAGAAGCCCGAAAGTCTGACAACCAGTCTTAGCAAGGGGTATCGCATTACCCAGTAACTGGGTTTTGGTGGTCAGATAGGCAGTCGCTCCATGTAAAATACTGGCATTCCGCTGCATCCGGTTAGACTGGAAGTCGACCCCAACATAGTTGGGAGAGGCTAGGCAGATGATGATAATGGATAGAAATAAGAAAAATATTGAAGTCGTAAATATAATTAAACTGATAAAACACTAGAGATAGTAAAATTTCAAGTGCAAATCTTCTGGGAAAAAATTTCGTCCGGATAAATACATAGGTGCTTAATGTGACAGAGATAAGGATTATCCATAATATAACACTAAATCTTATAACATTAAGCTTAATCTTTTAGCAGATTAAATGACCGTAAAAAACTATCTAGAAAAAAAACAGCGAATTCATAATCTACTTCTGTTTTGAAGTTTGTTTAAGAAGATGATTCATCATTCTATAAAATCATTTATCAAATAAATAAAATTTAGGTGTCTGTTTGTAATGTCAAAATAACAGCTTTTAAATAATGCATATGAAAGTATGTACGATACTCATAACAATCTTTTTTTTGTCAGACTCTCTGTCAGGCTGTCTAATCTCCAAAACAGCTGGACCGATTTTGAAGAGACTTTCACTGACAGATAGCTGATGTTCTATGGAATATTATAGGCTACTAGAATATTTTATCTGTGCGAAGTCGCGGGCATAGCTTCGTTTATAATATTGGGTAGTTAGTATTACCCAACAATTCATCCGCAATCACCCCGAAACTATAAAGAATCTAGAAGGTGAGGACCGGTTGTTTCAAACGGTTGGTTAACGTAACATACGTAAGTCAAGGCCATCATTCTGTAATTATAACTTGAAACAACGCGCTCACGCAGACACGAAATATAGCATAGATGAGAATTGTTAAAGATATCAACTAGGTAAATCATACCATATCTACGTAGTTAGGTATGCACTTTGTGCCCGCAAGTCAAGTGATGAAACGCACGCTCCATTTCTTCACCTTGGCCAAGAAAAAGTAGAATAAAATCCATACCCATAAACAACTAATGAATAAATTACTATCGATCCACTAGTCCGCGGCTTGGAACATCATATTTTATGCACGATTATCTCTATTTAACATAACCCACATAATCATGTTAATCAGAATACATAACAAATATAGAGAAAATTTAATTTAATATCGTTACAATCTATTTATAAGCAAATTCATGCGTCAAAGTATACGAGTAATATTAGTCTATATGAAGTGTAGGTACTTAGATTCTGAAAACATTTATTCAATAAACGACAAGTCAATCCAAAACAGGTACATTTTATAATCGCTGCATTAATTCATCGATAACAGTAATAAAATATTTACATGAGTAATGCCAACTCATTCTGTAATCAACCACTCCTGATCATAATTTATTTAGTTAATATATTTATGTGAAAGTCACAACAAAGCACAACGTTTTGAGTGTAAAACTAATGCCACATAAATTTGCAGACCCTACTCTCATACTAAACGATGCCCCGAGCAACTAACACTACAACCAGTTTCGTCTACTTGTCTTCTTATTACTTCTTCAACTGCTCCAAATTCAACCTTATCTTGATCAGACTTGAGTTTAGACTCGTTTGTATCAAACCCTTCATTTTGATGTTTATCATTTTACACAGTCAGTGTTTTATTTCTATCGTCCTTAATAATTTCTTCTCTTAAAGCTCAAAATTCATCCATCGATTGTTCTACTTTGCCTTTTGTTTTTGCTGCTACTGCAGCGCCTGTACAGTGAGTTACTCGAGAATTTATTTCTACAATAGAATCAACACGAAATGGTTTCTTAGCCGCAAGGAGAATAGCGACTGAGTTATTGCCTGGTAGCATTACTTGCTCAGAATCATTCACTATCTTTCCATCTGGTCCATTCTGACATACTTTACAACCAGGGCTTGGCTTCTGATTTTCTTTAATGACGCAAGATATATGAGGTCTTATGAAGAATTTGTTTCTTTATGCATCGTATCTTGATGAGTGTGATATTTTATATTGGTCTCGTCCGGTTTTAAAGAACCGATACGTTCTGATTTAATTGCGTATTTTTATTGATCTGCTTCGAATCATCTACTTGGTCGCAATCGACTCATCAGAAATGTTATTTATGGCTGTGCCTCTAACAGTTCCATTATTTCTACAACAAAAGTTCTCATTCCTATTTTGATTGATGTATCCAGGAGATTTGGTTCCACAATTATTGCGTAACTGTTAAAATTATTTCCACCGTACGCAACAGGTTAATGATAGCCGATGTTTAGGGCTCTACAGTCATCAAAATAATTAAGCAACTTGTGACGCTATCCAATATACACATATGTGAATAAATTACGCATAATTTACATCGTTTAAAACCTACACTATAATAAGAATAATCACATGTTTTTTATCCAACAAAAACGAAATACGTACATAAATAAACTCACTCCTTCTACCCTTGGGGTTAGGCAGAAACTACAGAACGCCACCTGCAACGATCCTTTCATAGTCCTTTTTCGTTCATACATCTGGCCATACAGAAAAAATTAATAGATTCGCAATATTAATCATATCAATATTCAAGTTAGTGTTACTAGCCGTTAACTTGACAACTCCTTTTCTATTTTATTTTCTTAACCCAATACCATTTGCTGAACAATGCAATCAATAATCCCAAACCCATTCATTGAAGTTTCCAAATTCAGCCCATTATACTTAGAAACATCCGCCACAATCCGTTCATTAGTTAAGCCCGCAAGCCCTACAGTTCCCTACATTGTCTATAAACTGACAAAGGCGTGCGTTCGCGCAACCGATTGATTTGCATAGCAGAGCGTTTATTAGATTTCGTTACGACTCCTAGCAGCGTTTAGCTCGAACGTTGCGACATTTCTCCCGACTATTGTACGATATTGATAAAATGTATATATGTACATTCATTGGGTTCTACTTGTGATTATTATGTTGTTTCTCTAATGTCCGTGTTCGTGTTGTGCAGTAGTTCGGTTTTATGTTATCTTTATAAGCCTTAAGCGACTTTGATAGTGACAGACTTTGTAAACAGGGTGCGAGTTATGGAGTAGGTAAGGTTTGGTTAGATATGTTAGGGTTGGACATAGAATTGTGATTTTATTTGGTTAGTCTTGTGTGCACTTTACTTTCAACTGGTTTGTTTTTCATATTTCGTCCATTGCTCTAATCTTAGCAGTAGATGTCAATATGCTGAACAAGCTTTAACTTATTGTCTAACTGGCCGACTCCTTGAAAATTCAAAAGTGCCTTCGATTTTGAGTTTATATCAAAGAATCAGAACAAAATCTCAAAATCTGATGTAAAATACTGGTACTCAGCTGCATCCAGTTAGACTGGAAGCCGACCACAACATAGTGGGGAAAAGGCTAGGCAGATGATGATGATGACCTGAGTATCAGAGCTCTATCGCCCCAAAACATAATTTAATTATATGTAAGGTTATTCAATCAGCAGCTCGATAAGTAGAAGATAGTCTATGAATTCGATAATCTAAGATTTTTTATAGAAAAGGACAAGGCACAAATAAAAATAAAGAAATCGCCACTCAATTATTTAAACACCTAGCTTATGTTGTTTTAATTTTAAGTAAACCATCTCCACGACATTACAGAGAAACGTTCTTCAGTATTTTAATAGCGTTATATTAAAACTTATGTTTACGTTAATTGCTAAAGCTATCAACGCTTGGCTTCAGGTTACCTTACCAATTATAAAATCATAATGGCCATCTATTTTTGTTCTTAGAACGAGTTTCCTCTGTACAATAAAAGTGTTAATTTCCGATGCATCGGATAATATGCAGACGGCGTACATTGTTACTTTTTTGTAAGAAATCAACAGGATGTAACTGCTTATCTGAACATGTGACCAGCATTAAATTGTAGGTCTTAAACGTAATATCTTCAACCTCTTCAGCTTCGTTATCATTAGCATTATAAAAACGACTAATCATTATTAAAACGAAATTCATGGTCTTTCACTACACCTAGTTTAGGAGTCAGAGTATTATCATTATTGTGACCTAGTTATAAGCCTTCACGCTCTTTTGTCCTTGGATTTTGTAATGAATTGGCTTTTGGTGGAATAAAGAATTTATTTATTATTATTTATTTATTTCCCTGAACAAGGTGGACCGATAACCTGGTGAAGGTCGCAGGAATCCGCTGGATATGAGAAGTACAGAATCGGTCGATGTGGCCACACTTGGGGGAGGCCTATGACATCTTTCGCTGAAATGATGATGATGATGACGTTGAATTAGAGTCCAACAACATGGAGTAGGGTTTGGATGAAACAATTCAAAATAATAATATTTCCAATAATCGGGAATAGTAGGTGTACGAAACCAAATACGCTAATCTATCTGAAGACACTTTATTACATAATATTTTTTTTTTATTCAAAATTCGTCAGATCAGGATTCATCAAAAAGCAGCTAAACTTAGTTTAACAAAACCTGTTGTTTACTAAGACTGTAAAGATAAAATATTCGCAAAAAAGAAAGGTCTACCGTTAGACAATCGCAACAGGTATTTACACAGAGATAATCTAAAACAATCGCCTTGAGGTATAGAGCAATTTGAACCGCAAGTGGAACCATATCGCGATATAACGATGAATAAATTAAATATATCGAATCTTACATCACTTCCTTTTGATAACAATGGAAAGGAGAAACAAAATAATTCAAATGATGCAAATCTTTGATGCAAAATGATGACTTTTGATTATTTTTTTTTTTTGCGATATAGTAGTGACTCATCGAGAAACCATTCAAAAAACGATTTTAACATTAAAACAGATTTTTAAACTATATTCCATTCAATAAAGGAGTTGTAGTGTGCGTGAGCATGGCAGGGACCTAAGCGATTCCTTCAGAAACTTGTTCAGGGAAGTGAACAACTGAACATAATAAAAGTACTGACGTCTAGAAGGTGACCCGGAGTTAGGGGCCCCTGGGCCATAAGTTCCCATTTTTGGATTTTTCGCAAATATCTCAAAAACGGTGCGTCGTCGTAGGGAAACTTTTTCTTATACCAAATGAAAGCTCATAAAATTCTCTGCTGCGTGCTTTATTTTTTTAAATTCTTTATTCATTACTTTGCAAAATAGTTTATTTTTTCTTTCTGTCGTTCTCTCTTTCTAGTCATAGGCATCTTTACTCCAAATTCTACAACTTCTGTACCAAAAGTCAGCACTTTTGTACCATTAAAGAGAAGGGCTGATCCTTTCGCAACCTCAATCATTCTTCCTCGACACTTGCAGATTGCTCTTCATTCATATAAAGTTTCTAACGCACTACACGTAAATCACGTTCACTATTAGTTAGCTTCGAGCTCCCGGCTGTTTTAACGCCTCAATATATTTACAGGCTATTAACATGCGTCTTATTTATGATACCGGTTATCACTTAGCTAATACGGTTGCTCTGTGAATGGTTTGTTGTGAAAGGGATGGATTTCTGGGTTTATTGTTTCTGATTTTACGAAGAAGTTGAATTGACTTGGCAATGATTGACTGTTGTTAGGGGAGGTCTTGATTAAAGCTCTCAGTCTTTCTTGTCAAAAAGTTTCATATTACAAGAATTTTAGTGATGTCGATAGCTTAAAACGGTGAAGGAAAACATCGTGAAATCGACATACTCGTATATCCTAGAACCCAAACAATTCGTCGCACATGGGCCCGCGTGCTAGATTACAGCCCACTCCCTCTCGAAGGGGGGAGGCCTGTGTCCCAGCAGTACATTATAGGCTGATTGATTATGCTTATTATGCGATAGCACCATGAAATAGAGCTTCCTATACTGGTTGAATATAATGAAGTAGTAGAGCTCCTTGTGAACTGTCAAATAGGCACAATTTCTGCCGCTAAACTGCAATGCTGTATTCTACTTGTCTGTGAAACATTTTAACTCTGTCAAAACAGTTGGCAAAGCTTTGGCCAAACCCCTCGGGGTGTTTCAGGTGCAAAGCCTTGCAGAAACCGCTTACCATTTGTTTTAAGTATAATTTAGGATCATATTACACAAAATTGTCTTTTTATGTACATTTTATATTAACCAACTCATGAAACAGCCAATAAAGACAGTACAAAGGCTGTCAGTATTCTGCGTCCAGGACTAAATTCCGATGAATTGTATTGCTCTCTTAAAAACGTGACCCACGTGAACCTAGTTCAAGAATTAAATTTTATTTAGCCCTATAAGAGCGTTTACGACGTACTAAGCTAAGCATTTCATACAAACTTTCAAGCCCTTATTTTTCGAAATGAATGAACCGATTTTAATAAATACAAAGGTCTAAAAAGTTAGTTAAGAACATTTTCGAAAAATAGTGTTAAAGCCAAATTAGACCGATTTTAAATTTTCCATAGAAACAGATCTTTCCAGTTATCTTTTTAAAATAAGACATTATAATAAAGCATTATAATCTACCTTTTTTTTTTTGCGGGTGGGAAGTCATCAAATGACCCCTCCCGCTCTGGGTGGAGCGGAAGGGAGTGTCAGACTCTTACTGACTAAAACCCACCCGTGTTCCTTCCTTAGCCCTTTATGTTCCGGGCCAGCGGTAACCCTTTCGGACAATCCCGCTGACCCGGCTGACATCTCTTTGAGGCGCGCGTGGAACACGTACGCGCCGTCCGGCACGGGCCTGGTCCTGATCGGACGGTGAGCTACCCATTACTCTCCGCCCGCAGGCCCGCGCCTACGGTGGCCGGGAGTCGTCGCGCGGCTCCCGACGCCCGGAGCGTCTCCCGCGGCGGCTGGGACGGGAGGCTCTCTCCCTGAGCCGTCCCGCCACCTCCTTCGCTAGCATGACTGCTTCGCAGAAGGAGGTGACTGCCTCCCACTCCCTCTCGCCCCGGACCATGGCTTGCACCAGGGCCGGGCGCGAGAGGTCGCCGCCGCTGCCGATCGCCTCTACGAGGACACGGCGGTGCTCCGCCCAAGCGGGGCAGACCTCCACCGTGTGCTCCACCGTGTCCTCTGGGCGATCCTGGCAATGGTGACACCCGGGCGTTTCCTCCCGCCTGATGATGTGCAGGAACCTCCCGAAACTTCCGTGTCCGGTGAGGACCTGCGTCAGGCGGTAGGTGAGGGCGCCGTGGCGCCTCTCTAGCCACTCCTCAAAGAGGGGTCTTATCGCCGCTATCGCGGCGTGCCCTGCGCTAGGTTGCGACAGTCGTTCCTTCCATGTCGCCATGAGATCGCGCCGGAGCTCAGTCCGCTCCGCAGCGATTTGCCGCGGAAGCGGAACTTCCCCCCGGCTTAGTGCCTCCGCGCGCCACTCATACACGCGCGCGAGGACTATCGCCTCCAGATCCCATGGCGGCTTCCAGATCCCATGGCGGCATGGATAGGTACTAAAAGTTCTATTATCAACCAATTTAAATAATTATGTAGTAACATTTCAATAGTCACATTAATCGTAAACAATAAAACATTATATATCTAATCAAGTAATGCTTACATAAAGTTACAAAGCTGGTAATTGGCGGTATGTCGCCGTCGCTGCCGATCGCCTCTACGAGGACACGGCGGTGCTCCGCCAAAGCGGGGCAGACCTCCACCGTGTGCTCCACCGTGTCCTCTGGGAATTATAATCTACCTTCCAATCTCTTCCAAATTAAGATCTAACCAACAATTAACTTAGCCGTTACAGTTAAAAAGTTAAACTGCCTGAATTCATTTGTATGCAAATTGCTTTCAATAGAAAATCACCCATAGATAGCCATCTATGAGGATGTAGACATAACTTTACTTGGATTGTAAGTGGTGGATAAGAAAATGGCTGCGTGTGCGACCTGAGTTGGTAGCTAAATGACACTTCTAGTTAAACTACAAAGTCTCTTAACAACGTTTTACTAGTCCGTTTTCAGCTGGATGCCTTTTCATTTCATGCCTCATTTATGGTCCACTTGCACAACAAATCACTAAATGCGCTTCTATCGCTGAACGAATCTAAACATTGCTTTATATCTGTCAATTGTTTAAAGTTGACCGGACCGAATACATTTGTTTTTGTAATTTGTGATGCAATTTAGCCTAATAACTATACTAAAATGTGAAGATATTAAACACTAGCGCGGTTACTATGAGAATTTGAAAAATATTACACCAAAAAAATATTCAGCAGAAGATTCTTGCTACAATTTTTTTTAAACTATCCTGCATTCATCGAATCCAAGCTGATAATAGAATACTATTATATTAATGATCTTCTACGTCGAACGCAGGTGATTATACGAAGGAGGCTCGAATTACGTGTAACTACCCGCATTCAGAACTGATTGCTTTAATTCTGACGACAGCTACCCGATACCCGTAATAATGTAAACATGCATTATCTATGAGATTGCTCTTTGTGTTACAGATTATGATATGATAAATTTGATCTAAAAAGTATCTATTTCGGTATTTTTTTTTGGGTGGAGACATATTTTGGTAAACTAAAACGAACATATTATTATAACGGGTGCAAAAAGACACTTAACAAAGCCCAGAGGCACTTCCCCGTCATTGTAATCATTTCAGAAGTGAAAACTTCTTTACGCGTAGAGCATTTTTTGAGATGGGAAAAACTATTGAACTCGCACCACTGTTACCGTAAGCGACACCGCGCGTGTTTTGTTTATAAGACGATTAAAAAAATACTTACTTCGGATGTGTTCGGCTGTCCTCGGGATGTAGGTACTCGGTTTTAATGTATATCCGATATGTCAGTGAGTGATGGCAAAGTATTCGGTTTGTGTTTTGTTTCCACTTCTGTCGGCACTCCCGGAGTGCCATTGTTTTTTTTTTACTGGACAATACCTGGGACCTTCTGGTTACGGAGATATTGAAGGTCAAAATTCCAACTTTTACTGACGATTTTTTTACGAAAATACAACTTTTAATACCCCCACGACCCCTGTAACGTTGCATGCACCTATAAGCACAACGTTTTGCGTGCGTTACATTGCGCGCTACCGCAAACAGCTCACACCAAAAATAAAAGTCGATACCCAACAATTTTTTTTGTGCAAAATGCATAGTTTGATGTACAGAATTCGAAGTTGACGGCTATGTGATGTGTGAGCAAGTGTTGCGTAAAAGAAAATCAACAAAAATAGCTCAAGAAAATACCATATCCAGACCAACTATGTACTAAGAGTCAAAGAAATAGGATATTTTTTTTTAATTTACCTCTAACGACCCCTTTCTTACTAACATCCCATACCGCTATTTTTATTGGTTTCCAGCTGCAATTAAACAAAAAATAATGTTACTGTTAGCCTGCATCATAAAGGGTTCTCCCCATGACTTCCAGCTCTTTCGATCCATGGCTAATGTGACCACTGGTCGTTGGTTTTCGCCAGCTTTTCTCGCCATCTTCTACGGGGTCTGCGACGCCTTCTGGATGTGTCTGGGCTCCACATAGTGATTATTTTGGCCCACCCCTTGTTGGGCATATTTTTGGACCAACGACGCCAGTAATCAACAAAATCTACAATATCCCAAAATAATTATTAGAAGTTTTCCTTCGAGCAACAACTAAGCCTTACTAATATTATAAATTCGAAAGTAACTCTGTCTGTCTGTCTGTCTGTATGTTACCTTTCCACGCCTAAACCACTGAACGGATTTCGATAAAATTTGGCGAAGAGATAGATTGCATCCCGGGGAAGGACATAGGATAGTTTTTATCGACATACCTCGCGGGCAAAGCCGCGGGCGGAAGTATTAAATAAAAACATTGAAAACCAATTAATTGTCCATATCCACCAACCAAACACGTACTAAAACGACACTAACAAAAACTGCACCTAGATCGAAAACAAACATTTTAGACAGCATAATTGGAAGTCAGCATTAAAATGACTACCGATAAGTCGGGGGACAAAAACTATAAGCTGGTACATAACTGGGCACTTATGTGCTAATCTGAAGTTGTGCCGTAACTTAATACATACATAATAAGTGTGATTACGTAAGACGGGCGCCCGGAGCAACGGGAGCCGAGATGTGCCAATCTTTTCCTTATTGCGTGGGGCTCACATGGAGGTGATTGAGGTAATAAGTCAATTGGCGTGTGGAGACGTTGTGGGATTGGGTTGAAATAAGATAAGATAGAGCAGTGGTGGCCAAGTGGTAACGGCCGCGACTTACGAGTTGTAGGTCGTAGGTTCGAACCCAGACAGGCGCTTTACTTTGTGTAAATTATTTCATCACCACTGCTCTCAAAACGGTGAAGGAAAACATCGTGAGGAAACCGGCATGTCCTAGAACCAAAAATTCGAAGACATGTGACATCTGCCAACCCGCACTGGGCCCGCGTGGTGGATTACGGCCCACTCCCTCTCACTGAGAGGAGGCCAGTGTCCCAGCAGTGGGAACATTATAGGCTGATTATGGTTATGGTATGGTAAGATAAGATAAGATAATGCTTTATTTCTCACCACAATATATAGGTACATCAAGGGATCAAAAACAATACATAATAATTTAATTTATACTGTGGGAGACTGGTGCCTAATCTAGGCGTAAAGCCTGTATTTCAGGAGGGTGGGGTTTCTCCACCCTTACAGATGCAATTACATTTAAATCAGATTATGCACTCGCACACAAATGCGGTAAGTTATAAAAGCAAAGAGGGAAATGGATCGGTAGGGAATTTTCGAATTAGTTCTCTGTTAAGTTTCGTTTTCAAAGTAGAAAACTAAACGGCCTAAAAAAAAAGAAAAAGTGTTTGAGAATCTGCAAACTGCGCTCTTTCATATGATACTCCACATGCCCTAGTAGCCCCACTTCGAATTTTTCAGACCCCCTTTCAGTCCCTGTTGCAAAAAAATAAAATTATTATTATTATTTCTTAATTGCAAAATAGTTGGGCAAACGTCATCTAAAACTGTTCTGTGAAATATAGCCCTAAGGGTTCCTTTTCACCATTTTGGTACGGAACCCTAATTATGCTTTTACTGAAGAAACAGACCGAAGAGAATAAGCGACTGATAGTACTATACAGGTATGAGGAACAGGATGTAAAGTCCACTCATCATCCAAAGAAAAGGAACCAGACTGGTGTCGTTTCTGGTGGAAAACTGCCCGATGATTGATATATACTAGTTGCGTGGTAAACTCTGCTAGCGCTATGTAGGATTTTGCGTGACGTCAGTATGTTCGTAGTTCGTATGTGGCGATGTATACAGGGTTATTGATAAAACAATAACAACCTCTTTAGAGGTCATTGTACTCATCGATATGAACAACTTTTACTATGGGACAAAACCTGAAATCGCGAAAAAAAACAGCTGTTCCCTACATTTTGACGAGTTATACGAACATAGATGTAGACCTAAGAGTGGAGTTGAGTGGAGTTAAGAGGTTGTTAATGTTTTACCAATAACCCTGTACACCGCTACATTATTGCTTTCTCACTAGGCAAGCGATGGTCTATAGGGAGAAATATCTGGCAATATCCACAATGTTTTCGTGAAATCATCACCTGTCGAATATTTTTAAACAAGATAAACGATTAGCTGTCATTCGTAGATCTTTGACAGTCGTTACGGTTCGTCAAAAACACGAAAGCCTGACAACAAGTCTTACCAGGGGTATCGTGTTAAATAGGTTGTGGAGGTCAGATAGGCAGTCGCTCCATGTAAAATACTGGTATTCAACTGCATCCGGTTAGACTGGAAGCCGACCCCAACATACTTGGGAAAAGGCTAGGCAGATGATGATGATGTATTGTATACATCTCTTGTTGGAGATCCTAAATTAATAAATAAATAGTTGGGAAAAAAACGATTGGTCCTGTAATTTTGATCACAACGGCTAACATGATCTATTGGAAACTTGTTCTGCCGTAAACCGCGGGACAGAATACCGATCACACGAACAATTTTCAATTAAAAACCCTTTCCTAGAACCTATACCACCCGCATGTAAGCCTGCATACACATCAGCGAGTACGCAATATACTATTAAACGGAGTCAACGCACCCGTGTATGTAGGTATGTGGCCTGTAATAACAACGGACTACTGTTCACCCGTACAACCGGCTAACCGCGCGACAACTCGCCGGGAAACCGACAGGACAGAGATGATAATACCATTTAATAACTCTTCTGGGTGTTATATAGAGATGATAACACCGTTCTTTGTTTTGTTTATAGAGTTGATGACACCACTAGATCTGGTTGATGATATTTGTCAGTGCAAGTAGATAAATCGAAAGAGATGATAATACCACTTAATTCCTGAGCATTCAAAATATTTTATAGAATTCATTAGTTACAACAGCAACGGGTTTGTCGAGCTAAATTCAAGTATCACATACTTACCTGTCGAAGTTTTTGTCGTTGCTTAAGATCTGTTCATCCAGCAGGTTTTGCAGACTCGCTTTATGTATCTATATTTATCCTTACGTTAAATGATGAGGGTTCCGCCAATCTTCTTGAGGATAACCTCCATTGTGGTCATCAAGGACGATGTTAAATATCCTCTATAGCCAATGACAACTCGTCTATCTCCAGTTTTAGTACATTAGGAAGGAATAAATATAAAAGAGGAGTCGTTAATTAAATAATAATAGTTATTACTTCCCTTGGGAGTCTTTCGCGAATGGACTAAAGTTATTGGAGCTGTTTATTGTAAACAATAAACAATGTTCAATTAGAAAGTCAATTTGCGCTATTATGACTGTAAAATTACTTGCTGAATACAGTTCTTCCAAAGGCCATTACAATAAAAGGTGACCGCCGATTTATAATTTGTTTTAAAAGACAGAACGCGGACAGAAATAGAAATAATTTTTTTTTTTCTTGGTTCTTGTCTAACTACGAGTATATGAGGGATTGTTCCATATTGGCTCAAGATCGAGTTAAGTAGAAAAAGGACAGTGAGTCCTTTGCCCTGCAGTGGGACAATACAGGCTGATTATTATTATGCACTAGCGGCGCCCAGCGGTTTCACCCGCGTAAATGTCGATCCCGTGGGACCCCGTGGTGTCAATCACACTAATATTATATTAGTTTAATTAATATTAGTTTGTGAGTGTGTGTGGGTGTGTGTTTATATGTTTGTTACTTCTTCACACTCAAACGGCTGGACCTTGATAAAAAATATGGAAAACGTATGGAGGTAGCTAACATCCTGGATTAACATATTATATATGTTAATCCAGGCTACTTTTTATCACGATATTCCCACGGGATGGAAACTTATGCGGGTGAAACCGCGGGGCGCAGCTAGTAAGATATAAAAGGAAAGGATAGAAGGTTATAGCTATATATATAGCTGGGAAGGACATCGACGCACAACCTGACACCTTGGACTCAGTATATAATTCTGGACCCCTTTTTTAATCAAATGAAATCATCAAATGACCCCTCCCGCTCTGGGTGGAGCGGAAGGGAGTGTCAGACTCTTACTGACTAAAACCCACCCGTGTTCCTCCTTTAGCCCTTTATGTTCCGGGGCAGCGGTAACCCTTTCGGACAATCCCGCTGACCCGGCAATTCTGAACCCCCTGCGTTGACATTTTTCGTCGGTTGCTGTTACATACATTTTGACTGCGTAGGTATTGCTCTTTTGTAGGAAACAGTTTTTTTTATTAATAACCGGATGCAAATTTCCCTGCCATCCAGTATAATTAGTGCTACAGGGCAAGAGTTGATGCAACCATATAGCTTTTCCAGAAAACCTTATAGATTTTCATTGTAACAATTATTTTGTAAATGAAGATGTGCAGGGAAACAAGTGTATTATATTAATGAAGACGATATTATCGGTCATTATTGTCTTGTAATTTACCGCTACATTAATTGCATAAATAGCGTATTCTCCACAATGAGCTAAGAGACAGTACTATGGAATATTATGTTACAAGTGCACATACATTATTGTAATTGTGTTATCTTAAGAAGATGATGGCGCAATGCGGTCTGCCAACAACAAAATAGTACAAGCGTGATGACATCACATTTTTTGTTATAATTAGCACGTATGTTGAAATTTTCATTTACCCTAGAATACGTTTTTAAATCAATAAAAACACACAATTCATTAATAAACTGCTTACATCAACAAAAGAATTTTAACTTACGTTGAAATTTTCATTTACCAGTAGAAAAGATTTTTACAGAACGCCATCAAACAAATCTCAATCAATAAATCAGGAACACTATTTTTCAGTTTAATACCAAGGGCGATACATAAACGTATCCTGACAATTTATAAACCCTGATGCTTCTCCAAAATTTTATTTTTACGACAGCATGAGCTGCTCCTATAAAAACCCTGCTCACGTAAAGCAGAATTTTATTACCTATTGCACCAACAATCTCTTTACATCAATGCTCACAACACAACATAGGTAACAAAAGTTCGAGCACTCGTTACAGGTAATAGCTGATTGTCTAAACAACGTGATAATCTAAGCAAGGAGGCGCCAGTCTTCCTGCTGCACTGAGTTAAAGCGGGCGACATGTTTATATGGAATTACATAGAGTTGGTAATACCCACAGAAATAGTAAGCATTTTATTCATGAATGGTGTTTTATTTTTTGTTGCTTGAAAGTTCTCTTTGAGTTGAAGTTAGTGGTTTAGGTTTACTTCAACAATCTACGGCTGGATGATAAAATTGGCGAATGTGTACATAGCTTTAATGAAACAATTAAGTACCTAGTAATATTTTAACTGGATAAGATATCAAGCGATTAATTAAGGAAGATTTTAATTATCCCAGTGTTTTAATTACATTTAGGACTGATTTTTCCATCGCCAGAAAATTTTTATTCGAGGAATATAATTTACGTTTGACAGTTTTTGTATGAAATAACTGTCAAAATTTCAAAAATATACCTGAAAAATGAGCCCGTAATTTTCACGGTTGCATATTTTGAAAAACTTAACTGTTTATCAATTATTTATAAGAATTATTTAATTATGACAAATACTTACATAAGCATTAAAAATCTCATACACGCAATCAAATGGTAAAAAACAAAGCCACAGTCTAAAAAAATGCAGTCCAACAACCGCGACACCCCTCAACGCAAAGTTTTACTCTGTGATTTTCTCCCGTCCAACAGGATTGTATGGAAAATAATAAATTGCGTAACAACAGGATCCTGTATTTGTCAGTCGCGACCGGTCGCACAATAATCGCAGCTTGCGTGTACATTGTAAATTATTATGTATTTGCATAGAGATGTTGATACCGTGATATTCTTTTTGGTTATTATTTTTATCTTATATAATAATAGAAATAGTTTAGGGCGAAAATTATAAAATAGATAGTGGAATTTATATTAACTTTTAATGTTCTTCATGGCATTAGCTTTTTATCCCTAACAAGTATGTAAATTGTAAAGGAAATTCAGAAATTTCCTTAACGAATTCTATACCAATGCTATTTCTAAAATAATATTTAATTAACCATACTTTGAGAGATTATGGCAATTCTAGCAATATGAACTCTGCTAAACCAGCGTCAGGCATAAGTTGTCTGACATCTAGCGCAGCCGTGAGGCATACGATACTATTTTTTTTTTTTTCTGTTTTTGTTTTCTGTGAATATTGTGTGCCTCAAATAAACTTATTTTCTTTCTTTCTTTAAACATGGGCCTGGTCTTTTTTTGTACTTAAGATCTCTGGATCCAGCCCTAACTATTTAATAATTTATCCACAGTTTAATTCAACTAACACACAAAAAGCACCCTCGTCAAAAACCAACAACTCTATACAAATATCAGTTTGCAATTAGATTGTCAATAGACAAGTGTCTCTGCGACTCGTTTCATTCCGATGGTGCGGTTAAGAAACACTAGTTACTAGTACAATCAACCGCGTCAATTGAACTGCGAAAACCGCCCTTATATCGACGACATAAATGTGATGTCTGATACCAGGGAGGTGTGGTTGACTGTACCAGTGTCCACTGTACATAAGTGTGGTTAGCAATTATCAACGACTTTTCTTGTACACTTTCTTTAATACAATTTCATAGTGGTTCATAGTAATTGATTCGGGATTGTGTAACTGTTAGTTGGTAGGCTTTTATGTTAATAGGCAATATTGGTTTTCCCAGCATAGTAAATAGTTGATAACATAAACTAAAAAAGCACTTTAGCAAAGGATTTGGGAAAATTACCCCATTGAATGCGAAAAATTTACCTACTAAGGGCTGATTTTTCAATCTACAGATATTTTTTATTCGTCGAATAAAATTTACGTCTGACAGATTTTTAATGGAAGAACTGTCAAAAATTCAAAATTATTCCTCCAATAAAATGATCTGGTGTAGGAAAAACCAATGTCTAGTAATTGTTAAAACAATACTTTCTGTCAAAGCTTTTTCCAAGTGATTACAGGGTGTTTTTTAGGGTATTGCGATATCGCATCAGCAACAACTCGCACTGGGACCGAGTGGAGACTACAGCCCACTCCCTTTCCAAGAGAGAAGGCCTGTGTCCCAACAGTGGGAACATTATAGGCTGATTGCCGCAGTACCCTTAAAAACATACGTACGTTACGTATACCTAAATGGTACAAAGGACATGATAGTCTTACTACCTAACATTTTCCGAATAAGTAGAAGTACAGACGCCAGCACATCAAGCTACTACAATCTGTCAAATTTCTTTAATAGATTTTCAACTTTATCTCTAAACTGTAAGGTTCAAAGTTGATTGGGATAATTTGACAGTTTCGGGTAACTACATTAGTAGATACGTTGGACTATTGTCGACTTTTGTCTTCGCACGTGGTGTGCGATTGCTTCTGTGCTATTCGTCCTACTGGCTACTCTGGTACTAATACTATCTTACAAGGCAAAATATTCTGTCAAAATTAAATACTAGTTCGATATAATAAACAAATAAAAGGTAGCACAAACAGGCCACACGGGTGTAATCTCAGTAATACGCCGTGATTGCCGGACGCGCGTGATCCAGCTGACCATCGCCGACCATTGCCGACCATCGCCGGCCATTGTCTACGCACACCACCTGTCTATGATTGCATGTTTGAACCCTCTAACGTCGTACGCGACTGAATTACGCGTGAATCGATAGTGGGCGAAAGATTTGTGTGGATCGGATTAAAATGGAATGCTGAGAGAAAAAAGAAAAAGGAAAATTGTTTATTCTGCACAAAAGAAACCAACATCACAAAAAAAAAACATGCTTTTCGTTGGTGAGCAAGCACATCACTTGCGAAAGGCTTGACTAATTTGGCAATTTTTTTGTTTTTAAATGTTCGTTGTAGTCCGTTAGGTTTTTATAGAAAGAAAAAATAGAAAAGTTTCCAAGAAAATTTTTGTTTTTTTTTCATTTCTTTTTTGTATCTTCACAGGATCATCATCTTCATCTTTACAGGATAACGTCTGTCGGGTCGGGTTAGTTAGTGCTAAGCCATTTGGTAGTAGATATAAATATGATTCGATGATAATATATAATAAAATAATTTTATGAGACAAGGTCTTGTTTACGTGCCATATTTTACAACCGTAAGCTTTTAGGCTATCATTTCTTCCAAATGCTGAAACGAAATTAAAAAGGGAAAACAAAGGCTCAGACGCTCAGTGCTGGTTGGTGGATGTCTTCGAATTTATGGGCCTAGGACATGCCGGAGGCCGCATGATGTTTTCTTTCACCGTTTTGAAAGCAGTGGTGGCACGTGAACGATGAACGTTTATTCCATGAAGTATATTTCGAAAACATACTTTTTAGGGTTCCGTACCCATAGGGTAAAATGGGACCCTATTACTAAGACTCCGCTGTCCGTCTGTTCGCCTGTGACCAGGCTGTACCTATCTCATGAACCGTGACAGCTAGACAGTTGAAATTTTCGCAGATGATGTATTTCTATGGCCGCTATAACAATAATTACTAAAAACAGAATAAAATAAATATTTAAGGGGGGCTCCCATACAATAAACGTGTTTTTTTCGGCGTTTTTGCCTTGTGATGTGACCCTTCGTGTGCGAGTCGGACTCGCACATTGGCCAGTTTTTTGATATAAAAGTCATATCCATAAAAATCGTAAAACTTAGAAAGCGATCATTAGTTCGTCATAGCTCCGCCGGCGGTGCTTCAATATTATGGTGTATTCAAACCTATCGTTTGAACAATGAATTGTAGATCTGTTATTTAGCTCTATTTCTCATGTTATGTCTATAATGCTCTGATTTTGTGTACAGACGGCGCCGGGTGCCAATCTTGTGATGTTGGAATTTTGTTCTATGAAAGAACGATGAAGTAGAGGTTTTCTGGATGACTTTACTTTATGGATACCTACTGATTTTTTAAAGACTAAATTGAATCTATGGTGAGTATATTTTGTAAATGAAATGAAATAAGACTTATCCCTTAAAATCAAATCAGAATCATTTATTTGCATAATGTAGTAGGTACAAAAGATGATAAATAAAATTTCAGTGCAAAGAAACATTCCGCCGTGTAATGATGGCATGCAAATATTTAATAAATAAAGTTAGTAGGTATATATTGTAACATACATATCTACTGCCGTCAAAAAGAAAAAGGACACATGTAACATTTTTTCCAAAATTTAGTAAAAAAAACTGGCATTTGCGCCTTTTTTTTCTGATTCCAATTATGTATACCTATAACTCAATTTTGAAAAAAATGTTAGTTGTGCCCTTTTTCTTTATGACGGCAGCATACTACAGTAATAGAAAAATTACTAAACATTTTTAGGTATTCATATTTTTTAAGGTTTTAGCATTACCAGACTTTACGTTAACGTTAGACGTTTTGACAGTACCGACTTCTGCTGGTACTGTCAAAACGTCAATAAAACGTTTAATTATGTCACTTAAAGACTTGACGTGGGCCCCGCACCTGTACGGGCTACTAACGTTTCCACCGATTTTCCCGCTAAGAAACCCATATGAAAAATGTGACTATTTCTTAAATCAGAAGCTATCAGATCAGTCAACCTGTATAGAGAAATTTCCGATTCAAAACATACTTCTTTTACGATTAAAATAAGCCGGTTCTCACTCACCACACTTTAAAAGCAATCTTTACACAAAAGTAAAGTATATCCCAGTTTATAAAGAGTCTCATCTCCCTTCTATACACATGCAAATAGCCGTCATTGCTCACTAAATCGATTTCATTCGGTCATCCATTCGGTCTTTCGGTCATCAATCACTGAAGAAGATTGAACGTGTATCTTCAGCGGGTACGTAGAGTTATCTAAGGTTTTTACAAAGTTATTCTATTTTAAAATTGAAAATGTAGATTTTTTTTTTCTTTTAGAAAAATGTACCTACTAATATAATATTATAAAATTTATTTATAAAGGTTTTGTAGTACATAAAGGCTAGTCGCTACATGTAAAATACTGGTATTCAGCTGCATCCAGTTAGACTGGAAGCCGACCCAACATAGTTGGGAAAAGGCTAGGCAGATAATGATGAGTACATAAGGGACTTACATAGTAGACATTATTAGTTACATAGTAAAACGAAATATTGGGTGAATTGCTGCACCCCTACGTCACTGAACTCACTGAGTAATCTATATTTAGAAGAGAGATATTTATGATTTCCATAAATACTAACCATGTGTAACTACCTAACTGCCCTTTTCTTTCAATATAAACAAAAAAGATAATACTTACTAGAAAACAAAAACCATTTTGATTTTTTTTTAAATAATATAAATCCTGCGCTTTTTTATATTTTACTATTGCTGAGTATTTAATTAGATTTATGCTCGCTACTCAGCGATATTAAGCCTTAAACTAAACCTAATTTCAAAGTTTATTAAGCCCTCAAAAAAAAAATCTATTTGGTATCCCTTTTATAAATGTCATTAAAAATACAGGGTGGCAGGAACATCGATGCGCAAACTGTAACCATGAGTTCATGGGGGGTTTAGGGGGTCGGAACCCCCCCTGATAAGAAATTTCTCACCGGTTATTAAAAAAAAAATACTTAGCTGTTGACCCCGTGCACTGCACTGCAAGCATTGCACTTTTCTATGAAACAGCACATTTTATTTTTGATAACCGAAAATATTCTACACAAGGGGAGAATATTGTGTAGAATATTTCCCCTTGTGTAGAATATTTTTAACCATGTTTCTAGAAAGAAACATGGATCAATTTGCGCGTTGATGTCACCCTGTCAACCCTTTATATGAATATTGACCAGTCACAAAAAAAATTAAACAACAAGACAATTAAATAGCTTGATAATTCATGAAAATCGATTTAAAAAAAACAAAGCTGTAAACCTTTTTACTATACAAACTTGAATATTCCCAAACATCTCATCACTGTATATTTTGATACAAACACACTCAAACGATTTATATTTTATTATATGCAAAGATTGAGTCCATAACCATTCTTAAAACCGTAATCAGTACCATCTGATTACGGATTTACCTCGTTAACAATCTTTTACCCAAACCTTTAAGAGCCAAATAAAAAGTTATGACCCCCAACATGAGATATCATAGTCTTTTAATATATGCTAATCGTATGCACCTGCTGCATATCGTGACATGTAGGCCTAGCACAAACGCGCGGAGTAAACGTAAAGCTACAAGGAGGTTACAAGGAGGTTTTGTCGCGTGGCCAAAATCGAAACTAGCGCCGCCATCTTGTTTCTTCAGTACATTTCGCAACATTATTGCAAAGATGTTTACCAACAGTGCCCGCGCTTTCAATGTCATTCGAGCGCCAAAAAATCCTTGTAGCAACATAAGTAAGGTAAATACGAGCGATTTCAAAATTGAAAATACTTGTTTCGCACATAATATTTAGGTAATTAGTTTCACCACTTTATTCATTGCTAGCTTTTGCCCGCGATTTCGTCCGCGTGAATTTTCAGCCCCAAACGCGACGAATCCCATCGTCCGTCCGTCCATCAAGTTACTCAAAACTGTCAAATTTTCCCAGACAACTTTGAACCTTATGCTTTAGCAATAAAGTTGAAAATCTATTAAAGAAATTTGACATATTGTAGTAGCTTGATGTGCTGGCGTCTGTACTTTGTTTCGCTTTGCGTTCTTTGTGACTATATTTGTTTTTGCTAGCTCCTAAGTAATAGCCTGTAGTCTTCCCCAAGAATTTGGGTATCAAATGCAAAAAGATTCATATCAAATCATTTATTTTTTGCCAACATCCGTAGGGGTATAGATGTTATACTGTTTTGATAATGTTGCACATGCACATGCAAAATTTTCACATACTGATTGGTAAAGAAAACCACGTTTTGGTTGCTACTATCAAAATACCATGCTGAATAACAATAAATATTACAAAACTAGCTAACCCGGTGAATTTCGTACCGCCATCAAAATCAGTCCATCCGTTCTCAAGATATCATCAAAAAAGCCGTTCCATTCAAAATGCATGAGAAAATGAATTATCTGGTTTTTCGTGATATTTTCCCATGTTTTAATAGTTATTCCGCTATTCGGCGTGGTAACAAATCCAACAAATCAACGATCATAAAAATCGGTCCAGCCGTTCTTGAGTTATTTTTGGTGTAATTAACCCGCCTTTGTTTTGTTTATATAGGAGATTATTAAATTGGAAAATCATTTTAACCATTTTATTTTTAATTTTTCAATGTCAAGGAGTATCTAGTAGTCAATATAATATAGATTTTTTCATTTCCGATTGGTAGTTCCAGAGTTTAGCGTGATCAAACAAACACTATTAGTATTAATCTATACTAATACTAAACAAACACTATTAGTATTAGTCTATACTAATACTAAACAAACACTATTAGTATTAGTCTATTACTAATCTAAACACTAATAACGCGCGATCATTCGAAAACCAGCGTCAGACAGCATCTGTCTGGCATTAATGCTGAAATGAACCTTTTTGGCGCAGCCGTGAGGTGAGGCACACACAGGTTGTTGTAACATAGTTTTTTTTTTATTTTGTTAATTTTGTAATTTGTGTTTCACGAACTGTGTCCAAATAAACTTTTTTCTTTCTATCTATCGCGCTAATCTCTGGAACTACCATTCGGAAGAAAAAAAATCAAGTAGGTATCACCTATATATATCTATTTAAAGATACTTGTTGTGCTTGTCGCAAAAGTTTTACCCAAAATGCTAAAGGATAAATTGTATTGAGAAATAAAATTTATCCTCTATCATTCAAGGAACGTTCGATTTTACGTTACGTTTACGTCGCACGTTCGGACTAGGGCCTCAGTAAGACCATCCCACGCGTGAAAACTCACAAAATGACATTAGATAAGTAATAATTAAACGTAGGTAAATGTTTAACAGTTATTCGAGAATTCTTTCGGACTATGCTGTACCAGGTTTTTAGTAAGAATACAAGGTGATAGGTATATGATACCCATATATTTTGGAGAAACATTTGAAGATGTCCATTATTTGAATAGATTAATGTTAAACTAAGTGCTATTGAAGGTGTAAAGGTACCAATAATTTAAAAGCTGTAGAATAGTATAAACGACTGTGTTGCTGAATAAAATTAAAGATTGAGAGAAAAGAATTAGAGAATTAGCAAGCTTTTAGTTGTACAGTATTTGTTAATTTGACAGAGAAAACAATTTAAAATGTATGAATATGCTTTTCCATTTTGTTGCGCTTACGACATTTACTATTTTTTTCAGAGGTCATTCGAGTAGCGTCATATGCAATACGACTTCTTCAAGTTTCAGAGCAAAGAGGTTTTCTTCTTCTTCAAGGTTTCCTGCAGTCTAAAATCTCCCCTGTAACAAATTATCAGGATTATTATATTTTGCCACATTATCCCAAGTATTTTGTAATTTAAATTAATATATTTATATAACAATATTTACATAAGTTTAGTAGTAAAAATAAAATAATCGCGCCATCCCATCTTTCTGGCTCAGCATGTTGTGGTGGCGCTGCGGCTGCGGCTGCGGAAAACCTCAAGCGGCGAAAATATAATAACCTTATCGGAAATTATATTTTCGAGCCATTTGGGGTTGAAACCCTCGGGCCGTGGGGTCCGAGTGCTCATGGTCTTTTTAAAGAAATTTCGAAACGGCTGGTTGACAATTCCCGTGACCCAAGGGCTGGCTTTTGCCTCTGCCAGAGGCTAAGCATCGCCATACAACATGGTAATGCCGTTAGTCTCTTGGGTACATTACCAGAATTTTTCGACGCAATTTTTTAGTTTCTGTATAGTTTTAATTAAGTTAGGATTTAATTTTATTATTTTTAGTATTTTCTTCAACAATTCCTACTAGTAAATCAGGATGAAGTCTAATAAAAACTTATTGAATGGTTTTGCTCCTCATTTTATTAGAAAGCCTACGTACACACTCCTTACATTTCCTAAAGGTCTTCGAACTATCTTCTTCTTCTTTTCTTGCATGTCGATGGCAATCTAAATGGACTCGTCCCAGCTTTCGGCTACGTGTTTGGCGCCATCACTATCGTCCATCAGTTCCTGTAACGTGCAGCTGACAGGACGTGATATTAAGTTTCCCATCGTTAGTGGAACAGCGCCACATTTACACTCCAAGGTGGAGTCGTCTATGAATCTCCACCTGAACAGGTCCTAATGCACAATTGCTCACGTTTGTAAATTTTCATAATATCTGACTGCGATTACAATACTGCTTAAGAAGCGGAGGACTTAAACGAGCAGTAAGTCTTACACGTCATCACTCGTTAGCGTTACATTATGCATATTGCGTAAGGTTACTCTGAGGTGACAATTGGTTAACAATCAACATTAACAGTACCCCCCGGAGTCCTTCATTTGACTATCTCAAATTTCTTTAACCAACAATCTAAAGTTACCTTATACGACCATCGAATTTGCATCGGAATCGTTTCCAATTTAACCAAATTCTCATACATACTTCTACATTGCGTCTATAATTAATCTTACACCGAACTTAATCTAATCAGGTGATAGTATAAAAGTAACAGTATAACCATCATTTCGAAAAATTCTTTGAGGTCTTGTATATGTTTAACATTCTTGAATTGTTCATGACAATATTTTTCAAATTCTGTTCTGCTTTAGAGTAATTATCATTTAAATTAAGAGCATCATGTGGAAATAATCTTACATACTTAGTATAGCACTGATCATTGCTGGTTTTGTTCTACAAGTCCGAAGTTTTGTCGAACAAAATGGGGAGTAGATGAAAGCATCGATGCTACAGATCGATACAAAGGTGTCTTAAAGACATTCCGATTTAAATTTAGATAAAAAATGTTAAGATGGAACCACTGTTGGGTAACAGATAAAAGATTAGATTTCCAGGTAGCCAGGTGTTGATAGGTATAATAATGAATTTTATATGCAATGACCTTTCTTTTTCGTATTGACTTTTTAACGGCGTAATTCTTTCTGGGAGTTTATTTTGTCTGCATTTGTTACCGAAATAAAGTCGGTATACAGATCTTGATTCTGAAATTTGATATTAATTGTGCCTCTACTACTTTGGAGGCTTTTACAATTCGAGTTTAAAGTCGAGTAATCCTTGTTCAGATCTGTTTATTTTTCCTTGATAGTATTGAACGGAGAAATATTGTCGTGTCAGACATCGATGTTTGAACTTTACGGTGCGTAATGAGCTTTCAATTTGAATAGATAAATTGGAATAAGGGAGAGCTCATGAAGTCTAGTAGCATTATACGCTTTATCTTCACGTGAATAACATTCAAATTAGTGTTGGACTGGCTCTATTTTGGTAAGTAAGTAGTAGTAATTTGGGTGTGATTTATATTAATTTATACAGCCGACTTATGTTTCCAAACCCTTTCCTTTTCAGTGAATTCTTGAGCCCAACACAATTATACTGAATACATCTATACAAATCCTGAAGTGTCTGTTTGTAATGTGCAAATAACAACTTTCTTACTAAATACTTATGTAAGTATATATACCTGCGTGACTTATAACAAAAAAGCAATTTTTAAAACTTGCCTGTCTGTCTGGTCGTCTGTTTGTTTCGGCTAATCTCAGGAACGGCTGGACGAATTTTGACGGATTTTACCTTTTTGACCCGGTAGCACGTTCCCGTGGGATAATTTATGACACCCACGCGGGTGAAGCCTCAGGCAGAAGCTAGTCTTTAAAGGTGTGTCCAGATCTGAGGAATACACCGCTCACGAGCCGCTTGCGAACTGCGCGCGTGTTGCTCGCATGCGGTTACAGCCTACGTTTGGTGCGCCGCTCTAGTGCAACGGCAAGGCTCGAATGGGGTGCGCGTGCAGGACGCGCGCAGTTCGTGCGCACACAGCTTCATTCGCGTTTGAACTATGAGCCTCAGTTGTGAATTTACTTGCGTGCGCCGCTCCAGTATGGCGCGTAGCTTGCGCGCGAGCGGCGCGTGGACGGCGCAGGGGCTGCGTACGAACATGAAATGCACGCACGCAAGTGCAAGTGGCTCGCGAGCGGCGCAATCGCCAGGTCTGGACATACCTTAATAAAATACAGTCCATACCCAAATTCAGTTTCAAACAAAAGAAATACGACTTTAGCCACTCATGATAACACTTTGACTATCATCAGCTATAACTGAGTTGTGATATTTCATATTCTACAGTCATACTGAGAATTTTATAACCAAACTGAACCAAGGATTGAAACCAGGAACTCAACAATACCTACTACCGATTCAAAGTGAAGCTCGTTAGCACTAGGTCAGCGTACAATAAGGCGATTGTTACCAGTGTTTATTACATAAACGGATATATCCCTACCACGCCACAATAAATTCTCGTCGACGACAATCAATCGGCGGCCCTCGTAGATAATGTACCAGGAAAAGACCATCTAGCTAACAATGGACATTTGCAATTATAATATAAACGTTATTGTACTACATAGAAGTACTTGATGCATCGCATTATAGCCCATCTAACGGAGATGCTTTGACATAGCGCTTTATGGAAACATCGCAATATACTTAAAACAAACTTACCATCTACATCTGATAAAACCCTTTAACAAGATCTGACAGCCTTATTTACAAAGACACACGACACAATTTTAATAAAAGACTTATTACGGAAACGCAAATGTAACTTTGTTAGCAAATCCGAACAGTGCCACCCGTAGACACCCTTTGTCCATTCCTTGATTGAATATCGAATGCATAATCGTAAACTTGAATCGATTCTTACGAATACGAAGAATCGATATTGAAATCGGCAAGCACTAAGGCTTTGTATGAATAAACGCACTTAGTGTGAAGAATAGGAAATCATAAAAGCATAGTGCTGTTCTACATACAATATTAAATCGAAATGGAGTTAATGCACCGATTATGCTGTATGTATTAAATTTCTTTTATATTTTTCCTTTAAGCCGCGATGGTACCTATTCAGCAGCTCGCATTCTGTAATTAGATTTTGCCTATAGGATTCTTTCATAAACATGGCTTTGTTCTCTTTTCAGTAGCATTTTAAAGCTACATTTTTTTATTATAAATAATTTCACATTCACAGCTCATTTTGTTATATCGTTCGCAACCATAAATTCTAAAGCTGTAAAACTGGATACATTTTCACAAACTGTTACAAGTAGCGCCATCTATGAATTTGAGCGGGAGCTACAGAGATCTGTTGGTTACACCCAGACGGGGTTGTTACTACCCTCGCACTGATACTGCTCCTCGGTTCGAACGTAAAAAAACATGTTCTGCCTTGATCACCATGACTACACGAAATAAATCTCTACCTAATCTTAGACTTCTACTTTCTCGCGATGCGAAAACCTTATCTACTTCAAATTATAATTTTGAATTCAAAAAGCAAGTCTTTGTTTTTCTCAAGGATCTAAATCGCTCGGGTTACCATATCACACGGCGAGTATTTCCAAGGAATATTGGTACAAATTATGCGACTGCGGATTCTTTCACTTGAGATAATGTATTCGATTCCGGACCGAGTCGATGGCATCGTTCACGCGAGCTTCGAATGTTAGGCGACGTTTTAACCGATACTACGGAAACTCGATTAAAAATCGAATGGGAATCGATTTGTTGTTCTGTGTTTGTTATGCATTCGAATTTGGTTTAAAATTGGAATCATAAATTAGGGCTGAGTAAGCAAAAGTTCATCGTAGAGTAATATTTCATGTTACTTTTTAATAAATAATCTAAATAAATTATTTGTAGGGTCAATACATTAAATTGGACCTGCAATAAATTATATTTAAAAGGTACACTTTTAACCGTTCTATTTGCATAACCTTTTACTTTTCACACTATAACAGTTCTAGCAATTAGAAAGACTTGCCAGTTTATTATAAG
Organism: Oligia fasciuncula; assembly: GCA_963082905.1. Lineage (NCBI taxonomy): Eukaryota > Metazoa > Arthropoda > Insecta > Lepidoptera > Noctuidae > Oligia > Oligia fasciuncula. Next base: position 10,810,236 of record OY720403.1, read on the forward strand.
CTTGTTTTATGCGTTTTTGAAGTGAAAACTTCTTTAGGCACGTTGGGCATTTGTTGAAATGAGAAAAAACTATAGAGGTATGAGGAACAGGGTGTGAAGTTCACTCATCCTCTATAGAAAAGGGAGGATCCTCCGACCAGGCGGGTGTTGTGTCTGGCGGGCAACTGCCCAATGATTCATGTCGGTCCATTGTATCTATGCTAGTTGCGCGGTAAACTCTGCTTGCGCGATGCAGGATTTGCGTGACGTCAGTACGACGCGTTGTTCGCATGTGGCGTTGTGGATACCGGTACCAAAACCATTGAACTCGCGACACTGTTACCGTAACCGACACCGCGCTACATTCGGATGTGCTCGCCTGTCCTCGGGATGTACTCGGCAAAGTATTCTGTTTGTGTTTTGTTTATAAGACGATTAAAAAAGTACAAACATAATTGTTCATGTATTCACTTCTGTCGGCCTGTTCTTCTGTGCCACTGTTTTTTGTTTTCATTTCTCAGTGATGCCAAGTCGCCTCCCTGATGGTGTAATGTAAAGGTCTACCGAGCATTTGAAACAAATACTGGTAATAATATAATCTTTTATCTCATCATCTGCCTAGCCTTTTCCCAACTATGTTGGGGTCGGCTTCCAGTCTAACCGGATGCAGCTGAATACCAGTATTTTACATAGAGCGACTGCCTATATTCGGGCTTCTGACTACCCGTAACGACAGTCAAAGATCCACGAATGACAGCCGGGACCAATGGCTTAACATGCTTTCTGAGGAACGGAGGGGTCGTTTCGGAATGTAGAGATGTTCACCCATCCACAGACCAACCGCGGCAAGCGTAGCTTAACCTGATCGATCGACCTGTGCGGCTGTTACTATTTAGCCACGGGCCCCTCTCTATAATCTTTTATCTGTCGTTCCCCATTTCAAAATTAAACCTAAAGCGCACAACAGCGTGGCGTAGTTTCTACCTACCCCCATAGGGATAAGGCTATTTATAGACGAAGGTTATAGCATAACATAACATCACGCACATCAGTAAACCTATAGTAGACCGACCTTTAGCCCAGTTATGTATAAGTACTACTTAGTACTTATACATAACTGGGCTAAAGGTCGGTCTAGGTAATAGGGGGGAGCGTATTGCACATCACTCGGGCATAGAACAGCGGGGCACATGCGTAACACATTATCAATCAGAATCGGTTTTGTTTTGACAGTTCAACATCATTCATTGCGTTATTTACGTGTTGAGCAAACAAATTTTTCGAACTTATGAAGCAATGGATTAGCAATTTGCTTCAAAATTATTCAGATTCCCACTGATAGTGTGTTACGCAATTACGGTACCGGAGTTCTAGACCTGAAATAATCCAGATGAAAACTCTTTTCCCGACCCGGGAATCGAATCCAAGACCTCATGCTCCGCAGCAGAGCTTTCGACGAATAGACCAACGAGGCAGTCGAATGCGAATAGTATATCTGTATTTATAAAATCAGAGAAAATCTTGTAACTTCAAATCGAGAACCAAGAGTACCGTTTAGAGATGTAAGCTCGATATTCGGTGCATTTGCAAGATCATATCGATACACGACGGCGAATATTTTGCGCTTTGAACGAAGACTGTCACTAGCAGACAACGTTACGATAAAATACCGATTTTTGTAAGAAAACACCGGTCTTTCCGAAATTGTTCCATTGATTACTAACTGGAGCTTTGCTTTTTGTTGCACAGTTTTTGGGATATTTGTTATTTTGGATACAACGATGACACTGACAGTTTTTAAACTGCGTTCAAGAGCCGTCAGTGTCAATATTTCCTAACAACGATGACACTGACAGTCTTTAAACGCGGTTTAGATGTGCGGATCGTGTTCAGATTCCTGAGATCTACTATAATAGTAAAGGATAACTCAATTTCTTCTGGCTTTTCCTTTGCAGACAAAAAATATTATGAACACCTGAACCTTCGCAAGTCATATTAATTGCATTACTGGAATACATTTAAACAGTATCTATAAACCTCTATGGGTAGGTAATACCAACGCACACTGACTACAAAACCAGGGCTCCAGTGAAACGGAGGTGAAATTAGAACAATTAACCTGCCGCCGTAGCCGCGGTGGCCGCAAATAGAGCCGCCGTTGATAGTGGCTAATGACTTGTTAGTACTGCCGCCAAATACACATGCGATGAGTAGGGATGTGGGGTAGTCGATAACTGACGGGTTTTTATGTCGATGCAACTTGCTTGTCATTTTACAAGTTATTCTTTTAGAAAGCGAAGAATCCTTAATTATAGTATTTATTAGTTGTCCCTGTTAATCGATCGTGAATCGATAATATTTAATCAAAAGGGACGACATAGCATCCTCAGTAGTTAAGTATCGACTATAAGGTTAATAAAAAGCAGTGCACTTTAAACACAATTTAAGCTGGTAGTCATAAAATATTCATTAAATAATTCTTATCAAGTTGACACTACTATCGAACCATTAGTACCTACTTAATATCAAAAAACACTCTTTTGTACTTAACATAATGTTTTCATTGCATTCGTCAGAAATTAATATTTAAAATATCGATAAAAGCCACATTATAAGCGCAACACTGGCAAGTGAGCAACGACCGACCGCGGTCGCCACTACACCGCCATCTATAATTGGTTTGCTCTGCAGCTGATTTTTATCTCCAATTATTGAGTTTTCACGCCAATTAAATATTATCTAGCTTCCGGTGGAAGCCGCAATATCGATATAATCATACCGTTTCTTGAAATGGCACAACCCTTAGAAGTAATACTACCTACGTTTGTTGAATAAATGATTTAATTATAAATCTATTGGTATTTTAAATTAGATAATGATTGTGGTACCTTTTCGTTTCCGTTGATCTAACATAGGTAATTGTGTAACGAAGTAGGTAACTATTTTATTGGTGCAGTCCGATAATTGTGAATAATTGGCTGAGTTTATTTCTATATCGATTAGGTATAGGAGGCAACGGAGGTAGATAGATTTACGTAAAGAGTTTTTCCGGTCTGATCCCCTGAACCCCCTCCACCCCCCCCCCCCCCTCCTCAATCCCCTGCTTGTTCGTCTTCTGTTTTAATCTCTAACATTCCGGGTTCCTCACGATGTTTTCCTTCGCCGTTTTGAGAACAGTGGTGTTGAAATAATTAACACAAAGTAAAGTGCCTTCCTGGGTTTAAACCTACCACCCACAACTCGTAATTCGGGGCCTTTACTACTGGGCCGCCACTGCTCTGCATCAATCACTATGGCCACCCTTCATCTCTTTTTTTACCTTGGTTACAAGACAAAATATGAAGAGAGGGTGTGTATCATTATTGGTATGTTATCACACTGGTACATGGATTGGTAGCCTAACGCAAAGATTAAAATCGTTAGATTCGACCTACCGTCTCAAAAGATGTTCGCGTTTCTGTTTCGTTTTGACACCGAAACCACATCGTTCTGACCCACACAATGTCGCATGCTATCATGGAAATCCCATACACGGGATGCGTGAGCTCACTCTACTCAGTAATGACACTTTTCGCGCGACGTAAGTATAATGAGAGTGTAGCGGTATCTACAACGCAACATGCCAACAACGCGTCATACTGACGTCACGCAAATCCTGCATCGCGCAAGCAGAGTTTACCGCGCAACTAGCATAGATACAACGGCCCGACATGAATCATCGGGCAGTTGCCCACCAGACACAACACCCGTCTGGTCGGAGGATCCTCCCTTTTCTATGGAGGATGAGTGAACTTTACACCCTATTCCTCATACCTCTATTAGAGCATATCTAACAATTTAAGAAGGAAGCACCAGGGAAGCACGCAAAATTAAATTTGTATCACGGGGTACCTTAGCGCATCCTCCCTAAACCTTTGACCTATTGGCCTTCAAATTACAATCACAAAACGAGAAAATCTTTTTTTTATACAAAAACACCCCTTTAACATTAAAAGCAACATCTTCCCACATTTCATTAAGTAAGTACTATTAAATAGTAAAGTAAGTAACAGAGTCAACATTTATCTCGGATACAATCTAAACTCTACTGCGCACCCATCCGGGCCCTGAACACAAATAACTACTTAAAAGGTCAACTTTCTCACTATTAACTTGTTCAGACATTGTGGCGTATTGATTAATACTGGTTAGTAACTCCTTTGGTGGAGATAACAATGTTTCTAGACATTTTAAGGACGCTGCAAAAACACATTTTCATTGATCTAAGGACAATGTGTGCACCACGCTATATTAACATTAGGTACTGTTATCACAGTGGATTCAGCGCGTCATCTCGTAAGCTATTCGATGACCCAGCACTTTATTAACACCTACGGCTAAAAACAGGTCTTTCCAGACTTAGAGGATGCCCCAAAACCACACGGACATTTGAGGTGTTAGTCAAAGAGAAAACCCTCACATTTAGGTTCACCTTATTGCTAACCTAGTCATAATGAGTTGACTGATTATGCCTATTATAAATTATACTTTTCACTCTCCCAAACGAAGTAGGATTTTCTTGCGAATTTCTGAAGTAGAATTTGAATATGCGCGACCAACAAGGTACAAAGTTCCCATACACATATTTATATGGTGCGTTTAGCGCAGACATTGGACAACTACATACATATATGCTATGGCTTATTATAGGGCTTTCTATGGGCGTAATTAAATTTGTGTACTAATAGCAAATACAATTAATAGCAACAATTACTGTATTTATACAGGTATGTAATTAGGGCTTTGCACATGTAATTACACATGGCCTACCTTAATTGCGTAACATTCAATCAATCTCAACCTGAATCATTTTAAAGGATTGTTAATCCATTACTTCATATCTTCGAAAAAAAATCTCCTCAGCAACGTAAAAAACGCAATGAATGTTGTTGAACTGTCAAAATTGAAGCCTGGTACAACTGGTAGTGAGTTACGCAATTACTCCTCTGTTCTATAAGGCTGGCGGTCGATTCTGTAAAAATCTCAGCGTAAAAATTTAGTTCAAGAGAGTTTGAAATGAACTGTCCTCCCATCTGACGCTAAAGATTGACAGTTCACTTCAAATTCACTTCACCTAAGTATTCACAGTGAGATTTTTACAGAATAGCCACGCTGAACTTCTGAAATGAGAAGTTTGTCAAGCTAGCTAATATGGCTTATTTGTCGACTTTACACGCAAACAGAAAAACAGAATGAGTTGGAATATAGCCCATAATTGCGTGGCCAAAATGGCGTGCAAGCTACTTCTGATACTTTCGTACAAGTTACAAACAAGATTATTATGGATCGTTACTGTCTTAAACAGTAACGATCATAACAGTCAAGTTCTGGAAAGGGAATACTGGAAAGGGGATACCAAGGGAAAACATATTATATTTTACTTAAAGAAGGTTTTTTGGAAAACTTTTTAGAACAACAGTAAAAACAGCTTCGGTGAAAATAAAGAGAACTACTTAAAAAATACCTATACTTTTTGGAAGACATTCTTTACTCAAAATTTACATTACTCGTCTTTGTAATAACTGAAACCATCTCGAAATTCTGCTTAAAAATAAAACAGTTTTACGCACCGCGGCTTTACAAAGAAATTAAAAAATAAACCTGCTATTGCGCTAAAACATAAAAGAAAACATCGTATTGTTCTGCTACTGAAATGATTCGTGTTTACTATCAAGTTGAATTGTGCAAGTTTATTTCCGAAACCGACTTACACAAGTAGCTTCTTCTTGCTACAAGAAACATTTGCTTTAACCACTTTTGCAATTACTTGCAAGTCTGTTTTTTCCAGAAGGTAAAAAATTCAAATCGCAGACGTAGGCAACACAGTGGCAAATGGAATGGGCATTCGGGTAGGTCAGATCTGCTGCATGTCGCATTAGAATTGGGCGAAAGTAGCCATTTATTGGGTTCCGGACAACAGAAACCGGCGACGCGGTAGACCCAGAAGGAGATGGCGATGGCGTTACGAATTAGAGTCTTACCTAAAGGATTGGGCTGTAATTGCAAGAGAGAGAAAAAAATTGAAAGATGGGAGAGAGGCATTTGCCCTACAGTGGGAAACAACAGACTCTAATAAAAAAAAACAGTGGCACTCCAGAAGTGAAAACAAAACGCAAACAGAATACTTTGCCATCACTCACCGACATATCGAATTTACCTTAAAACCGAGTACATCCCGAGGACAGCCGAACACATCCGAAGCGGGTAGTTTTTTAATCGTCTTATAAGCAATACACGCGCGGTGTCGTTTACGGTAACAGTGGCGCGAGTTCAATGGTTTTTTGCCATCTCAAAAAATACCCAACGCGCTAAAGAAGTTTTCACTTCAAAAACTATTAAGTACTACAAGTTACAAACACAGTGCATATCATCGAAACGATAACCGTATTTATTACTTATCTGTCAATATGCACTGTTAATGATGGTCCTTCAAAATGACTTCTGCAAGTATACTTGCAGACATACAAAGGTTACTGTTGGCGACTGTATTTATAACCTGTCACAATTGCAAATGACTGTCGATGCCTGTACATACGAGCAGTCGTCACTACATAGTCGAGCACTGTTGTAGATGTACAACATGACGCGTCCGACGCATTGTTCTCAAGCCTGTTCGATATAAATAAAGTATTATCTGCAATAATAACTTGCTCGATTGAACTGAACAATACGCTGAGCGGACGTGTGGGCGGCGGATACTATCGACCTATTGACGGGATTTATATAGAGCTGGTAATATAGGGGTCCCAGTGTCCCACAATATTCAGATCAAAACCAAGGAAGGTCAAAGTTTGCTGCTTTGCCGAAGACTTAATACTTATCCTTCTATGCTTCTAACAATGGACTGCAATGGACTTTGTGATGGATAAAAAAGATGTCATAAAACAAAAAACAAATATAATTCCTACTCATCCCTTTTTCTAATGTGTATAATTCGACACTCAACGTATAAAACATCTGATTTAAGAAACTGACCGACATGCTAAATGTAAAATCGCCAAGAAGCAGTATATTTTCTTACAGAGTCACTCTGTAAGAAAATATACATTTGTTCTGAAACAAAACAGCCACATGAAACTAAAACATGACATTTATTACATCCTTTTCAACAATATTCATCAAAGTTGTAGTATTAAAGTTCATTAAAAACATCCCCAATAAAAAAACAAAAATGGTATCATCATCTCCATAAACATCCCATCAACGACTCTTTGTTGAGGTCCAGTCTGATTTAATTGCGTACAGCGTTAATTGGCCATTGTCCTTTAATATTGTGCCCTCGCCCTCAGTTAACTATAGCCGATTGTTTTTGTGCTCCGTTGTGCCTTGTGCCCCGTTGTGCCCCGTTGTGCCCCGTGCGCTAATGTGCAGTCGTGATGTTTGCTTACCGTTTAGATATCGATTGAGATGTTTTGGGAGGGATTCGGTTAATTATTATTCTTGTTAGCATTGTTTTAGATTTGGAGGTATGCGTGGTCCTTTTGGATTGTTAGTCATCGTTAATTATGTATTTATCATGCTAAAACCGTCAGATGGATATTTGGGTTTTTCTTAAATTCCGTTGTGAACATTTTGTCCTGTTTATGAATATTAAGAAAACTAGGTTTATTTGTCACAGAAACACGCACATATAAAAAGATAATTAACTGAAATCGCACTAATATTCTAGAGGCGAAAGTTTGTGAGTGTGTGTATGTGTGTAAATGTTTATATGTTTGTTACTTCTTCACGCTCAAACGGCTTGAACAATTTTGATAAAATTTTGTATAGAGGTAGCTGACACCCTGGATTAACATAATAATATAGGCTACTTTTATATTTTAGGCGATATTCCCACGGGATCGCCATTTATGCGGGTGAAACCGCGGGGCGCAGCTAGTAATAAATAAAAACAAACTAGATCTATAATCACGAGCACAAAATAGCCGAAAGCTGCAAGTCATGACTGTGACAAGAATACTCAGCATGATGCTGTGCCACCGACAGCACAGGGCTGATTTCGACTTTTTTCTGTTTTTTTTTTTAATATCAAAAGGAACCATAGAGTTTTTACCGTAAGGTTTTGCTTTCTTTGGTATGAAATCAAACTACTACCGATTTTGACTTCTGATATCTAGGCAAATTGCAGGAATATCTTAACCAATAGTTACGTGAAAAGTAGCCATTTTTAGGGATCTGTACCCAAAGGGTGCCAACGGGTACTAAGCCGTCAGTCAGTCCGTCCATACGTCTGTCAGAAGCTGTATCTCATGAACCGTAATAGGTGTGAAATTTTCACAGTGTGTATTTTTACTGCCACTATAAAAACAAATAAAATAAAGTATAAAATCAAAGGGTCAGTTAGAATAAAAAAAATCACGGTTCATGTATGGACAAGAACAGTGTTTTTTGGAGGTTTTAGCCTTGTGGTACGGAACCTTCCGTGTCGTCAGAATCGCATTTGGCCGCTTTTTTCGTGAAGTTTTGTAAGCGAGCTGCTCCACTAAAACAATGACTCCATCATCCAGCTATAACATAAGTTAATCGTCAACCATTACAAGAAATTCTCTTTCAGCAACAAGAAAATATAATCTTCCATATCTCAAAATCTGCAGATCCCCAGATTACGCACTATCCAACGCACTATTAAACAACAAGGAAAGAATTTGCTACAAAAAAAAAAACATAATAGCTTCCAACGATGTTACAGGACAAAGGCGTTTAAGAAAACCTGCCTCCTCTGTTCTTTGAATCATATACATAATCATAATAATTAAATGTCGCAATGAGGAGCCGTGTTATCAGGCGGACGCAGAATGATGCTACTGACCACTTCACGTCACTCTATCAAAACCACCCTTACAAAAAACTCGACATACATTGCCGACTTAAAACTAACTTGGGCATCACCCTTTCAAACGAAAAAATCAAAGGATGTCGGACGACTAAATTCCGTCGCCGATCAAAAGGTGCCACAGTGTAGGAAAGTGTCAGACCAAGAACCAGTTAGGCAAATTATCTGCGAGGAATCAGTGACTCCACCTGCCGTTCAGGGCTGCGTTTATTTATTTATGTATTCTGTGTTGCAAAGTTCGCGTGATGAGACGCAATGTATTGTTGTAAATGGCTCGCGTGGCAACTTTTATTTTTACTTGTTGACGGCCCTATTGAATAAACTTTGGAATGTATTAGAAATAGATGGCGGGCTTATTATTTATGTGCGCTTGTGGTTGCGGGTTTTTTGCTGTAGAGGAATATTTTCTGCATTAATTAAAGAGGTTTGTCTTTTTAAGATATCTATGAATCTCTGTTCATTGGCTTCAATTACCTATACATAGTTCAATATTCTATAATTCTGTAGGTACAGTCACGACCATTGTTCAAAAGGTGCTTCCAGACATGGCCCTGCGTTGTTAGACTCACATAAAATCCTAATAATTAATTTTTGAGCTTTAAAATATTTTTGAACATTTTTTGCATTAATTATTTTTTTTTTTTTTTTTAAAACAATTAAAGAGGTTTGTCTTTTTAAGATATCTATGAATCTCTGTTCATTAGCTTCAATTATACATACTTCAGTCTTCTATAATTATGTAGGTATAGTCACGAGCATTTTTCAAAGGCCCTTCCAGACATGGCCCTGCGTTATTAGACTCACATAAAATCCTAATAATTAATGTTTAGAGTTTAAAAGAGACCTAAGTTCTGAGTTTGTTTCGGTATTTCTTATCAAGGACCAGTCAGCTAGGAAATACCAGCGCCATCTACTTTTAAAATATTGACCTGTCTCAAAAGATCTACTTACAGAAATAAACATTGAATTTCATTTCATAAATACTAAAGGTACACTTACGAAAGATTCAAAAAAGCGATTTTCACATAATGTTTTAATAGTTATGGTGTTGCGGACATAATTTCAGAAACCATTAGCATAATAGCATAATCAGCCTATAATGTGCCCACAGCTGGGACACAAGCCTCCTCTTCATTAGAGGGAATGGGCTGTAATTTACCACGCAGGCCCAGCGCGGGTTTGATGTCACATGTCTTCGAATTTTTGTTTCATGGTACATACTAATTGCCTCACGATGTGATCTTCACAGTTTTGAGAGCAGTGGTGATGAAATTAACTAACACAAAGTAAAACACCAGGGTTTGAACTCACGATCTACAACTCGTAAGCCCCGTTACCACTGGCCCACCACTGCTCCCCATAAAACATAAACTTCAAAACCATACTATTTTGAAACTGGTCTTTTCTCAAAGTTCGTTTAGCAATCGTTATTTCATGAGAAAAAATCTTTTGAATTTTGCGTAAGTGTTAGGTATTTATACTCGTTACTCTACAGAAATACAAGTATCAATCACCAATGTTTATATGTCTAAAAAGCTATCACACAATGTCACCTTTTCCACCTTTTCATTATTTAAATCAAACAAAGTATTAGTTGAATTTCTATTATATCCTATACAATCTCATTTAGAGATGTGCGTCATCATCTTGGATGATGACGCACATCTCTAAATACCCAAATAAAACACGAATTTTATTATAAATTTCACTCCAAAGTAACAACAAAAAACACATCAAAATAACTAACAACTTATTCAACGAAATCACCACTAAACAAATACAATAAACAATAAATATTTAGACAATAATAAATAGTTTTAACTTTTAAAACCATAGACAAACCCAACAAGGTATTAAGGCCATGCAACATTGAAGATTTTTCAATCAGCTACACAGCTGGGTTTCTAATTAAAAGTATAATGATCCATCCTATAGTAGTATAGAAAAAACTAATGTTCCCATAACCAGCATTATAATAATGAATAATAATTCGTAATTAGTAATTGTGTAACAAAAACTATTTACTATTTAGTGGAGCATAAAAAGTTAGTAATTTGGAATTTCAAGCTCACCTTCGTGACTAAATGTCATAAGATTTTTGTTTTAATTTGAGCAATTATTTATAAGTTATTACAAAATTAAATTTGATATGAATTTGGAGTGGTAAAGTAACAGTTATTTTTGTTTAGCTTAAAAATGATTTAAGAAGTTTTAGCAAAAATGAGAACACTACACCTAAACTCTGATTTTTTATTTGCTAGACTAAAATTACAGCTGCGATCGACCTTTTTTTGGCTATATTAGCTGTCATTTTGGTCTAGCAAATTAAAAATCAGAGTTTACTTACTTTTAATGTGCAATGCGCCATAAAGTTACTTAACTGCAACTTTTACTGTTACTGCTCTTTGATAATGTATCTGAAATGCTTACTTATCACAGCCATCTCAACGTATTTGGATACTTAACAATCTGCAATACTATCAGTAAGTATTAATATGCTGATTTTGTTTTGGTGTTCTTAGAAAAATTTACTGTGAAAATGAGGTTTCGTCTCTAGCTCGGAAATTATATTTATATTTTGCACCTCGGAGACATATTTATTTGGACGGTGATATAAAAGTGAACTGGCTGCCAAGTCTTTCAAATACGAGTACATGACGTTCGCAATCTTATCTCACAGCAGCCTAACAGTAAAAGTAGAACCACGCACACCCATCACAAATCACGCCTTACCTTTCCCTCACGACTTACTCGACGACCGGTTAATTATTAATTAAAATTGCTAATCAGAATCAATTTATTGATTTTCACTATATAACATTAGTTTTCCTCGCTAAGTTAGTCGTAAATCAAAATCAATTAAAACGGTTTGAATTGATTAAGTAGAAAGATTAATGCACATTATTGTATAATATTAGATGTTTATTCATTTATAATCTATGTATAAGGTATACGGATATTTTTATTGGTTGATTACTGAAGATGAGCTTGCTTGTATAAGGTCAGCAAATAAGAAAAAAAAACTCCTTAAATCAAACTGAATTTACTCATTCAGAAATTAGTATAAATTTTCCCAGATTCTCTTTTATAACTTATGGTAACATAAGAGTTATATTTTTTACCAAACTTGATTTAAATATGATCGTCTAGTTTGTAGATTCTAATACTTGTTTTGTCAAAAAATTGTTGGCCATAAGCCGTCATGAACACACATTCATTTTAATTTTTATTTATTTAGTCTGCGACTCAATTTCATTAAAGCATCCGTATTAAGCCATTCAGATCAAATTTTTAACTATGAAACTTGATTTCACTTTCAAGAATACGTTGTGTTATTTACATTAAAGAGCTTTATCAATGTAAACAATACAACGTCTAAAATCATACAATATTTTTGTTTGATCTGCTGACCCTACTTACCTGTAAGTGACGTCATCAGCGTCGTACAATCGCCTCCGATGGATGCATCACGCGCTCATTCGCAATTATCAGCTGATTACACTTCGCTGGATGTGGCAGAGCAGCTATTTCTGATCCGCTGCTTAAAACTATGTTTTGGTATTAATAAACTTGGGCACTTTACTTCTTTTATAGACTCTAGCTGACTGTAGCTTACCTTAGTACCTTAGTATATAAGTATAGTACCTTAGTATATAGCTAACAGAAAGACTCAATTTTTCCCAAGTGATCGAATCAGAAATTAAAAGAATCCTTAGGAGAAGCAAGGTAACCGGAACCGATGCGAGAAGCATACAACCGGTTGAAGTGGTACTTGCGGGACTCCTCCGTCCAGCAGTGGACGTTTTTCGGCTGAAATGATGATGAATGATGAAGTCTCAATAGTTATATTGTAATTTGTTACGGTGTTCCATAAACAGTACATATTATATCTTCAATGTGTCATATAGAATTAAGGCCCCTGTATCGCATACAGTGGTATGACTTTAGAATCATCCTATGACTGTAGTCATACCACAGTACCTGCGCGGCGGTTTATGGCACATGGAGTTTAGACTTTACACACAGACTGTATATTATATGATTGACTGATACGACGCTCTGCAAAAGCCAAACTATTTCTAAAACTCCTATAGGTAATTATGTTTTTCCCAACTTTAACATTGGGATCGGCTTACAGTCAAACCGGGTACAGCTGAGTACCATTATTTTGCATGGAGCGACTGCCTATCTGACCACCAGAACCCAGTTACTAGGTAACATGAACTCCTTGACTACCCTTAACGACTGTCATATATAGATCTTCGAATGACAGCCGAACGGCTTAACGTGCTCTTTGAGGCACGGGGGGTCTCGATATGTAATGGATGGTAACCCATTCACGAACTGACTGCCTGACTAACCTTCAAATGTTTAACAGTGCATACCTATATGCACTGTTCTATAAAGTTTCAGAAAAAGAAGTCAATACTTCTTAAACAAGAAGGAAACATCCAGATAACTTGTATGTACAGTCGGTGGCCAACATTATCTAACCCCACTTCAAGTGGGTCAGGCAATGTTGGACACCGACTGTACTTCCCATAAAATGTGCGTGCAGCACTAAAGACGACTAAGATGAGACTTCTATCTTAACAGATAAGCAAGGAGATTGAGACTGTAATGCTGCACATTTCTCTAGGCTGATCCTGTCTGTGAATAACAATGAACGTTTATTAATGGCCAAAGAATCAGCATCGCCATACAAGTGGCAAATTTGCCAGCCTTTGGGCACTTATGCGGACGAATTTTTTGATGCCCTATGATTCTTTTCCTTATGCATGTACATATTATCAATATTATTTTAAGTCTGTTGTAATATATATTATTTAAATACAAACTAATAAAAAACGTTTATTTTGTTGGTATTAATTTTAGTTTTCTCGGGTATCCTTCAATTTTCTGATGTTTTGTATAATCTATGACTCTGAAGCATTTAAAATTTATTGATTTTTCAAAACTCTTTTTAAACTGTAACCTTAAAAGGGTCTTGGCTACAGATATCTGTGTTGGAAGATTCATGGGCACATATTTACATATTTTATATTTTCACGCTTACAAGAGCAAGACTATACTTGACTCTTATTATAATTCCATCGGCTATACATTTATGAAACACCTTTGCTTCCACGGATATCAGCAAACTAAATCGACTACATTTAAGATACGTATAAAAAATAAACACAAATAAAAATCGTTATTAAAGTAAAAATAACTCGGCAAGTAACATCGGTATGCGTTACTAAAACAAACACAAAGGATGCGCGGGCGCATTTGAAATGATAATAAAACGGACAAATGAAATCGCACACTTAACCGTATCTTTGTGATGCGCTCGGACAAAGTGGCGGATTAAAGGCGGGCACAGAACTGACTCCCGGGCCCCGGGACCGGGTTAGGATCAAAATGGAAAGACCGCAGCGCGGAGTCATAATGAAAAGGGCGAGAATCATATAAGAACGAAAACATGAAGGTTCTTCTTCAAAAACAAATTAGATGATAAAATACTCTTTACAATGTACATAATAAAAGGTTAACTTAACGTAAAAACTTATTACCTCACAATACGTGCTATTTTCACTTCATTTCCAAACGAAAGCAAAACTGAAAGCGATGGAGCTAGATAAGCTTTCTCCCAGTGTTCTCATAGATTACATACTCAAAACTGCGCTAAAATTTATAAATTTTCTCAAACACCCTAAAAAGTCCGGGTAGAAAATTCCGGACACTGCCCGTGTGTCCTGCCCTAAAGCCCATGAAAACTAAGAACACGTCTAGTATCGTAATATTTGCGAATAATCCGCAAACTGGTAATACTATACGGACACTGGGAACACTGAGAAGTCTCAGATAAAGAAAATATCAAGACTATTATAGCCCGTCGCACGCACGTCGCTCTTACGTACGATTTGTGTGGATAAGAAATTATACGATTGATTTATGAAACATGGTAGGTACTAAAATGTTTTTACGCTCAATTTTCCTGGGACTTTTCTGCTGATTTTATATTGTATGTACTATGGGTCTCTCATAGCACAGCATCTTGATCAGTGGAAGTCTTCTTGTCACAGTCACGAATTGCAGCTGCCGACTATTTGTTTTGTTTATTAATTTTTTATTCAAGTTTTATTGACGTGTTTCTGTGACAAATAAACCTGTTTTTCTTTCTTTCATTTATTATATCTCTCGACCATTTCATCTTTTTTGTGTACTTGTTCATGGCAGGCCTGAAGCTTTTCAGTTCCCTCCAATTTTAAATAGATTATGTCTACACCAGAAGTAGTGAGTCAATAAGTAGGTACAGGAACTTCGAGAATTTTCCTTTATCATAACTCCATTTCTGATACTTTTAAAAACATGATCTTAACCACATTTTTTTTCGTCCATTGTCCCATACCATAATCAGCCTATAATGTTCCCACTGCTGGGACACTGGCCTCCTCTCGGTGAGAGGGAGTGGGCCGTAATTCACCACGCGGGCCCAGTGCGGATTGGCAGATGTCACATGTCTTCGAATTTTTGGTTCTAGGACATGCCGGTTTCCTCACGATGTTTTCCTTCACCGTTTTGAGAGCAGTGGTGATGAAATAATTTACACAACGTAAAGCGCCTGTCTGGGTTCGAACCTACGACCTACAACTCGTAAGTCGCGGCCGTCACCACTTGGCCACCACTGCTCTATTTGCCATTGTCCCATATAATCCAGAAATTACAATCCAAACATCATAATAAAAGAATGAACCAGCAGAACTTGTTCCAAATCCAAAAATAAATCATATTATTTCATCTAAATCTTATCTACATGTTCCCAACATGTCATTCGACTATATCTTTTGTAGTTTCGCATCCAGCGGCCTGTCATACGGCGGGGCTTAGCGAATTAACACCGGAGTTAAGTTGCATTATGTACTGTGCCTTTTGCAACGCCGCACCTCTTGATACCTGCTGCCACAGTCAATATAGAACAGCAGGCTAAGTCGTCACAACAATGAAAAACCTTGAATTAATTAACACCGTATTTTAGTTTATGTGCTTGTGCACGACGTCTTGATGCCCGTTACCACAGTGAATATAGAGAAGTAGTTACAGTTGACACAACTTGGAAATATTTTGAGTGAATTAATAACGGAGATAAGTTACATTATGTAATTTGCATTTGGCAACGCCGCACCTTTTGATACCTGTGCCATAGTCAATATAGAGCAGGAGGTTCAGTAAAACAAGAGTGAAATGTAATGCACTGGAGTCCGTACAAGTGCTGAACGTACTAAGAATTTGAAGTAGTAGCTTATTTTACGACTCCGATAAGCCCTATAAATGTCTTAGAACAAGATGGCTAGACAAGATTACTGGTCCGGCTTATGAGCTTTGATTAAAAACTTCAGAAATCAGGCATTATTAAGGTGTAGTTTGAAGTTAACAAACAGCCATTATCCATAAAATAATGCATTCAACATAATAACAGTGAGAGCTACTCTAGTTTACTAACTACCGATCTATTCTATAAAAATATCACCTAGCAAAATTTGGTGAAGTAAGCTTGAAGTGACCTGTCAATAGTGTCAATCCCTCACAAACCCCTAGCATGGTGCAGGAATGAAAGCTCACTTCACCTAAGTTTTCACGGTGAGGCCATTTTATTTTTAGAACGAGCTATTTGTCGTCTATTGTCAATCAAGAGACCGAATGGATAAATTTGCGAATTTTCATACCTACCTACGTAGACAGAGTAAACTATAGACTGCTGCATATCTTCTTTTTCATTCGCACAAGAAAAAAAGAGAAATATATTAACGTCACTAGCAAAGAAAAGAGACAGAGTAAGAATATTTCTGTCCCTTACTGCGTGTCGGCTAAGCACATAAATGTGCACAACAAGTTTGACGTTTATGAATGAAATAATAAAAACTACACCGCAATTAAACGGAAAATAAGATCTTTTTCGTGCATAATTCAATAATAGTACATTTGCGCATCTGTGAAAATGGTAAGGTACAGTGTAATAAGCTGTAAAAATTATAGTATGATGAAGATTGCTGGAATTTTCTGTCCCTTTCGGTGACACGGATACCATGAGTCTATAGATTATTCTGTCTACGCCTACTTACCTCATACAAAAAGTACCCTACTCCCAATCACCTGCACTGTGTCATTAACACAGCTAGTGTTGTTATCGATATGTTGTGCGTTGTTATGTGTTGTACAACATGTTAAATGTTAATTACACACACACTGATTTGTTGGTCGCTCGCCTAGCTTTTATATTAAGTCCTAGCTTTAATTTCCGGCTTTACATAATGTGGTAGGCAGTTATGTAATGGTCGGAGGCTGATTCGCAACTATTGTTCGTGGCGGGTTTATTATAGGAGCTGGAAAGACGATGGATTAGGCAGATTTATCTTAAACTATAGCGGAGCCCTGCGGTTTTGCCTGCGAAGATATAATAATTATTTCTAACATTTATTTTCAAATACAATACCATCACGCTTGTAAAGAAGGATTAGACAGAAGTGTAACTACAGTGTACTACCTACATTTCGCCAGTTATGTTTAAGTCTCCTTAGGCGAGCCTATTGACATTAACCAGGCACGAATCCAGACTCCAGGCTGCTTCTGAGAAATTCCCGATGGAAAATTGCCTGACCTGGGAATTGAACCAAGGAACTCACGTTCAGCAGTAGCGTTTGTGACCACTAGGCCAACGAGGCAATCAAATATAATAACTAAGTCGATATACAAGATAGCTCAGCTTTGAAAATGTTACCAATAAACATACATTAAACACAATTTCGCATTTTTTAAAAGCATGATAAAACTTATGTAATTGCCAGCATTAATAACGATTTGATTACCTAATCATCTTTTAGGTGCTAATGGATAAACTGGAAGGTTTAGGATTACCTACCACACCCCCGAAGAAGAGATTAAATCTCGGTTTGCTAAAAGTATTATGCAGTATCAAGAAATACCTACAGCTTTCAGCTGTAAAGCCACATTATGATTTAAAACTAAAAAAAAAACCGACAATCCTGTGGTGTTCACTATAATCTCTTAATAGGGGCTTAGCTTAGGGTTTAAAGTAAACCTACCAGATTATCAGTAAGTACACAACAACCCAACGACACTTCACGTGACCAGAGGGCTCGGTCGTTTTTTTTGGCCAAAGAATTAGCATTGCCATTCAACGTGGCAATGCTGCCAGTCTTCTGGGCAAGTTTCCGGGTGACAGCAATGCGGACGAGTACTTCGACGCCTAAATGTCCTTTGTTTTTGTATTTATTTGTATAGTAAGTTAGTTAGTCATTTAATTTAGTATCTAGTGTAAATAGTTAGTTATCTATACATACAATAAATAGACATTAATCAAATAAAAAATATAGTATAGGAATTATAATTTGATTGGTCCATAGTTACAAAATTAATTTCCAAAAATAATAACGTTGTATGCTTACTGTAACTGTTATTTGAACAATGGGCCCCCTAACTAGGCAGCGCCTGTATCTATCTAGGTTATAGTGTACAGTTCAAACATTTGGAACTAAAATTTAAAATCATAATGTGGCGTGTCACAGCTGAAGTGGAAAAATGTCAACCAATTTTTGGAGGCCACTTGTACATCACTACGTACAGACGCCAGCACATCAACCTTCTACAATCTGTAAAATTTCTTTCATAGATTTTCAACTTTATCGCTAAAGCATAAGGTTCAAAGTTGATTGGGATTTGACAGTTTCGGGTAGCTTAAAGTGCTGGCGTCTGTACATGTTTGAGTGTGTAAGCAGATTTCTAACGCATCCTTTGCCAGCATGACAGCATCGATAAATCTTCTCTTTCCTGCAGTTAAACTTTATAACAGTAGAAACAACTGGTATTAATTAATTAATTAACCCACGACAATAGTTGCCAATTAAGAACTGCACACTAAAAACGTAGACGTCAGCCAAAAGGCTAACCTAGGGCTTATTAATACTCTAGATTATTCTAGGCTATTTGTCTCATCAGTATCTAGATATATTTATTTCACCTTTCTTCACGAACCGTGAGAAAAAAACTCCAACAACAAAGATCATCAGATCACCAGGTAATTAAAAATAATTAAACCACACACAGACAGTACCATTTAATTAAACTTCCTATTAAAATTTTCGTAATCACGAGAGCAAGTCTTTAATTAAAAACCAAACATGATCAATTTTAAATAAACCAATATTTATAACCAGGTTCTAAGCTTAATAAGTTAGCCATTCAATTAATTGGAAGTCCGACTTTCAATTTAAATAAAGGGAATCATTAAGGACAGATACAATTCTTCAATCGGATCATTAATTAGTCAATTAAAGGGCAGTGTCTTCCTTATTTTACCTAGTTGAGTATTCCGACTAAATGAGGATCATAAATTACAGAACAATCGCATTTGACTTAAAGACGTAAGTACTCACCGGCAAAATGGATTAAGGCTTTAGTGATGTGGTGAGCGGTTGGCGGATTCTGAACAAATAATTTCCGAGGACCTAATGCTGCGGCTGGCTGCGTTAGCGAACAGTTCCATACGAGCCTAACGTTCAAAACAGTATTTTTTACTGATCCGAAAATAGTTAAAGCTTGAGGCAAAATGTTACCGTCATGACAGTAAACTTTAACGTTTTGTAGCTAAAATGTCACAAAATGATTTGGTGATATCGTTCAAACCATTTATTTACATTACAGTAATGGTGATTTTCCTTTTTTTTTTGTTGTTTTTTCAGTAAATAGTACTACCTACCTATGTTCAATCATTAAAAGTTACTGTTTTGTCGTTTACTGTTTTACAAACATTTCTTCTTACTGTTTATGGTCAGTAAGTCCTAATGAAATCGCATTAATGTGCTGTAGTAAGAATGTTTGTTTTCAGTGTAGTTGTGAAAAAGGCAGATGATTTAGCAATTTGCCGCCTCATCAGGCCTGACGCAAGTACAGAATGTCCGTTAATTTAGTCAATTTTAAATTCCATCTACAGTTCAAGAGCGGTTCTTATACAAAAGTAATTTGAGAATCGCCAACATCTCAAACACCTAAACGAAGCTAGGCCCTCCAGGTGAAGGCTGAAACACGAATTAAGTAAACAAACAACCCTACCAAAATACCCACGCTTTCCATACCATTCTCTAAAAACTATTTCCCACCTCGCTTTCCTCTCCCGCTCACAGTCTCCCCGCATCTCTATAAGCATTGCGTGTCGAACCAAAACGTATAAATGGAACCTATTAATACGAACGCATCTGAATGGCCTACATTGTTAATAGGAACATTGTATCCTAATGTATCTCATAGGGCTTCTAATAAACGCGGACTGCGAATTAAATGACTTGAATTGAACCGATAGTGCATACTTAGGTACTACAGAGATCGAGATCCAAGAATATGTATCTGTCAGAGAGTAAACTTCGTAAAACTCTTCCTGTGCTGTCAGGACATAACAGGAACCGCGCAGTGCATCTACATAATTATGTATGTACGTTGTTAATAAAAGAAAAAAAAATCGTTTATTTCATAATTCAAAATTAAAAGTTAAGTACTTGCCTCAAAGACATGTCAACGCCAATGAAGGGACCCGTTAGGGCCGAAGCCTGCCGGGTCAGCGGGATTGTCCAAAAGGGTTACCGCTGGCCCGGAACATAAAGGACTAAGGAAGGAACACGGGTGGGTTTTAGTCAGTAAGAGTTTGACACTCCCTTCCGCTCCGCCCAGAGCGGGATTTGATGATTTCCCACCCAAAAAAAAAAAAAAAAGTACTTACTCGTTTGATGATATTTTTTAATAGACACCTTTCATATTGACGGAGGTACCTTTTCCTTGACGTTAATATAAATACACCCCAAATGGCAGCAGAATTTAAATGTTGATAAAATGGTGTACTTACCTAGATAAACAGACGCCAGCACTGCGTATGGCACTCGTGGGTTGCAGCTGAAAATCAGCGTCAGGTGGTACACCTTTTTTTTTTTTTTTTTTTTTTTTTGGGTGGGAAATCATCAAATGACCCCTCCCGTTCTGGGCGGAGCGGAAGGGAGTGTCAGACTCTTACTGACTAAAACCCACCCGTGTTCCTTCACTTGCCTGTGCCAGGGGCCACGGTATCTCTTTCGAACAACCCGCGACCCCGGCGGGCATCGGCCCTAGCGGACCCCGTCAGTTGGTGCTGACATCTCCTTGAGGCGCGCGTGGAACACAACGCGCCGTCGACCCGGGCCTGGTCCTTACCGGACGGCGAGCTGCCCATTGCTCGCCGCCCGCAAGCCCGCGCCTACGGTGGCCGGGAATCGGCTATCGACTCCCGACGCCCGGTGCGTCTTCTGCGGCGGCTGGGGGCGTAAGGGCGCAGGGATTGCCGCTCCCTCACGCGCTCCGCCTCCTCCTTCGCGAGCATCACTGCTTCGCAGAAGGAGGCGATAGCCTCCCATGCACTCTCGCTCCGTACCATGGCCCGGACTAGGGCCGGACGCGAGAGATCGCCGCCGCCGATCGCCGCCGTGAGGACACGGCGGTGCTCTGCCCAAGCTGGGCAGATCTCCACCGTATGCTCCACCGTGTCCTCCGGGCGATCCACACAATGGTGACACCCGGGCGTTTCCTCCCGCCTTATTCGGAACAGGAACCTCCCGAAGCAGCCGTGTCCGGTGAGGACCTGCGTTAGGCGGAAGGTGAGGACGCCGTGGCGTCTCTCTAGCCACTCCTCAAAGAGGGGACTTATCGCCGCAATTGTGGCGTGCCCAGCACTGGGTTGCGACAGTCGCACTCTCCATGTCGCCATGAGATCCCGCCGGAGGTCTGTCCGCTGCACCGCGATTTCTCGCGGCAGCGGAGTTACGCCCCGGCGTTTCACCTCCTCTCGCCACTCCCATATGTGGGCGAGGACTTTGGCCTCCAGATCCCATGGCGGCAATCCGGCAAGGAGGCTCGCTGCCTCCCCGGAGACCGTGCGGTATCCCCGGACTAACCGGATGGCCATGACCCTCTGGGACGCGTTCAACCGCCTGGCTGGTCGCCGCCTCAGTGAACGCGCCCACACCGGTGCCCCGTAAAGGGCCATGGACCGCACGACCCCCGCGTAGAGCCTCCGGCAGGAGGCGTTTGGACCCCCTAGATTGGGCAGGAGCCGCTTCAACGCAGCCCCGGCCCGCTCCAGTCTGGGAGCCAAACGTCGGAAGTGTTCCACGAAATTCCACCGGCTGTCGAGGACAAGTCCCAGGTACTTCATCGTCGACTCGACGCCGATGTGAACCCCTCCTACCGTTATTTGGGAACCCGACGGTGGCGCGTTCCGAGGGCCATGAAAACACATGGCCTCGGACTTGTGCAGGGCCACCTCGAGTCCCAGTTGCCGGATCCTTTCAACGACTGTCGCAACCCCGCGTGTCGCTAGTTCCGCCGCCGCCTGGTGCGACCTCCCCTGCGCCAGGACCAGCGTGTCGTCAGCGTAGCAAACTACACTGACGCCGCTAGGGAGGTCGGCGCGCAGCACCCAGTCGTACCCGATGTTCCACAGGGGCGGCCCCAGGACCGATCCCTGTGGGACACCGCACGACATCTCTCGCCGGTTCCACTCTCCCTGATGACCGGGGTAGATGACGGCCCTGTCCGTCAGATAGGCCTCGACCACGCGACAGAGGTAGGTCGGCATCCGGTGATACCGGAGTGCCTCCCTGATGCAACTCCAGGGCAGGGTGTTGAAGGCATTGGCAATGTCTAAAGACACCGCCAACACGACCCCACCCCGGGCAACAGCATCCCCCGTCGTGAGGGCTCGTACGCGCATGACAGCGTCTACTGTAGAGCGCCCCCTGCGGAAACCGAACTGGCCCTCCGCCAGATCCGGTCCCACCCGCATCAGATGCCCGACGAGGCGGTCTGCAATGACTCTTTCAAAGAGTTTGCCCACCTCGTCGAGCAGCACGATGGGCCGGTAAGCGGACGGAGAGTCCGCAGGGCGCCCCGGTTTCTTAATGAGGACCAGCTTCCCCGTCTTCCAACGTAGTGGAAACTGGCCCCCCTCCAAACATGCGCTTAGGAGCCCCCTCAGTCGAGGCCCGAGAGCCTCCATGGCCAGAACCCAGGCTTTCCCAGGTAAGCCGTCGGGCTTTCCCAGGTAAGCCGTCGGGTCAGGTGGTACACCTTGTGTTGTCATCTGACATTATGCTGAGCTGAGGCCCTTTTGGCATTATAATCTTTGTTTTCTGTTTTTATAGTTTTAAGGTGTACTTATTTTGATGTAATGCCAATAAACGCATTTTTCTTTCTTTCTTTCTTTCACTTCAAGCTACTACAATCTGTCAAATTTTCAAGTTTATCGCTAAAGACATAAGGTTCAAAGTTGATTGGGAAAAATTTACAGTTTCGGTTACCTATCCAATCAAAGTTGTCAATATCAACAAAATAACGGTGCCATACTATTTTTCGTGATGCTATTTTCTTTTTTCCGTTTCACGACGTTGGGAACCTGGGTCTCTGTCGAAGTATCTACTCCAGTAAAATTATTGCATATTATATGCATTATCATATTAATATACCTCAGTAGTTGATATCAAGTCTAGTTTGCATTCACAAAGGTTGGAATCTTGTGCATATTTGAAGAGATCCAGGTTTGAATCGTGTTGCAAAAATAGATTTGTACGATTTGTTTTTGTCTTGCTTCTGTTCTTCATGATTCTGATATTGTATTAATTTTAACATCTGCTAGCAATTAGGCGATGATACAGGGGATAATTTGGTTACATCACACACAATCAGCCTATGATATTCCCACTGCTGGGACACAGGCCTCCTCTCAGCGAGTGGGAGTGGGCCGTAATCCACCACGCTGGCCCAGTGCGGGTTGATGGATGTCACATGTCTTCGAATTTATGGTTCTAGGACATGCCGGTTTCCTGACGATGTTTTCCTTCACCGTTTTGAGAGCAGTTCTGATGAAATAATTTACACAAAGTCTTTACTTTGTGTAAATTATTTCATCAGAACTGCTGTGTGTCTGTGTTCGAACCTACGACCTACAACTCGTAAGCGTGTCCATGACCACTGGGCCACCAATGCTCTCAAATCAATTTGGTCAAACTGAGTTGCAATTATTAAACGACACATACGTCTGAATACACTTGAATTGTTCTAAAGAAAGAATATACGCGACATTTTTACTAATATTAAGGATTTTACGACGTGAATTGTAAAATCAACTCTTACGATTTTTTAATATTTTTAATGGAATCTGGCTGGCAATCCAATTACCTAATTACTGAAGGACTGTTCCTTCATTACTGCGAGCTACTATCACTATGACAACTACAGTCCGGCCGACGAGAGAATGTTTCTGACACCTTTCAGTGTGACAATTCTAGTAGCTAATAAGGATCAAACTCGCGAAACATGTACACGTTTGTGTGAAACTGACGGGCCTAAATAACGTATTCTCTCGTATTGGCCGCACTGCAAACAACAATTTTCTGACTGACATTGAGGAATCTTCAAGGAAATAGGCACCTACAATCGCAAACCAAAGAAACCAATCTGCCTAGCCCTTGCCCAACTATGTTAAGGTCGGCTTCCAGTCTAACCGGCTCAAACTGCTTATCTGACCTCCACAACCCAGTTATTGGGTACCACAACGCCCCTTGGTAAGACTGGTTGTCAGACTTTTGTTCTTCTGACTACTCGTAAAGACTGTCAAAAATCTGCGAATGGACCACGGAGGGGTCTCGGTGTGTACCTAATGAATGGTCACTTATCCACGAACCGACCTCGACAAGCGTAGCTTCACCTTCCATAGAACGAGTCCAACATCACTCAATGATCATCATCGTCTGCCTAGCCTTTTCCCAACTATGTTGGGGTCGGCTTCCAGTCTAACCGGATACAGCTGAATACCAGTGTTTTACATGGAGCGACTGCCTATCTGACCTCCACACCCCAGTTACTGGGTAATACGATACCCCTTGGTAAGACTGGTTGTCAGACTTTCGGGCTTCTGACTACCCGTAACGACTGTCTAAGATCCACGAATGACAGCCGGGACCAACGGCTTAACGTGCTTTCCGAGGCACGGAGGGGTCACGGTACGTCAAGATGGTCACCCATCCACAGACCAACCGCGGCAAGCGTAGCTTAACCTGAACGATCGACCTGTGCGGCTGTTATTATTTGGAAATGGGCCCCCTCCATCACTCAATAATAAGACTAAAAAACCTCCATACCAACCTTCCAACCAGTCAGTTAATGAATAAAATCAACCATTCGTTCCCAGTAAAGCTGACACGGAACTTGTGCCTACAAAACAGTTAGACGGTCGACAAAGGCATCTAGCCCGTATAAAAATATCGAGTTGCTTCTCCGAGCCTTATATGCTGCACAATAGTAAACGTGGTTTGCGGGACACGCGAGCTAGGACGTAAAGTGCTACGGGTGACGGGATAATTGTTTTTGTAAGAATGTTTAGGAACTGCGGTACTATTCTGTAAAAATCTCACCATGAAAACTTAGGTGAAGTGAGCGTGGAGTGAGCTGTCAATAGTGTCAATTCCTAGCAAAAACAAACTCACTTCACCTAAGTTTTCACGGTGAGATTTTACAGAATCGACCGGCTGATAACGCATAGCAAGAAAGCTAAGGCCACTTTTGTAATAAGTGGTCCATGAAATTTGTTTTCGAGATCAGAAAATATTTTAGATTTTCCGAAGTATGTTAAAGAATGTCTCAATCGGGGATCACAGAAACAACACTGTCGAAACACCGCGACACTGGAGCGATTTTCACAAACAAAGTAAAAGCATTGTCACCGTCATATTTGACTGCTGATACTTACAAAGACAGACAAGCCTATCTAAATTCCTAGAACAACGAAACCAGCTACCAGTTTTACTCAAAGCAGTACCCATCAAAATAATTATCCATTGTACTAAAACCTTTAAACGAAAACCCTCTACATCCTAAGTCCATGCGTGTCTTCTGTAGAAATGCGAAAATCACTATTTATTGTCTAAGTGACGAGTCATAAATTGCGGAGACGACTACCAGTACCATTGTAGTGCGCAGGAGTTTTATTGTAGGACTTATTGAATACGCCTTGCGATTGTAAGGGAAATATTTCTTTATTATATTGTGTTACTTTGTGTTCTGTTGAGTGTTTTGTGTTTCTTGGTCTGACTCGTATATTAGTAAAGTATTTTTTTACTGTTTTTTTTTTAGCTTTTCTGTCCTAACTCGCACTGGCCCCGCGTGTTGGATTACGGCCCACTCCCTCTCACCGAGAGGAGGCCTGTGTCCCAACAGTGGGAACATTATAGACTGATTATGGATGCTATTTAGGTTTCTCTTAACAAAGTTGACCAATATGTGTGTAAAAAATTTCTTGAGTTTTTGGGCATTATTGTAGCAATTTATCTTTCGGCAGAATATATCTTAACTGGCTTATTATGTGTGGTGTAAACTACTCGTATTTTGGCGTTTTACAGCTGTGTTACGGGACTACACTAGGGACCTTGTATGCGCAGGAGTTTATTGTAGGACTTATTGGAATACGCATTACGATTGTAAGGGAAATATTTATTTATTATATTGTACTTTGTATACTGTTGAGTGTTTTTTGCCTTTTAGTCTAGACTTGGCTAGTAGCTAGACCATGAAAACAGACCATTTTTTTTTTTTTAAAAACGTTGCCCCACGCTAGTAATTTCTCCTGTATTGTGGGTGCGTTTACAAACATTGAAACTCACATACACAAACAGCCAGACCCGGAACAACTACTTGTAGGTCATACAAATGTTTGTTCCGTGCGGGAATCGAACCCGCGACACGCAGCGCAGCAGTCAATAGCTTAACCACCGCGCCAACCGTGCCAACATTGCTAATAAGCAATGGTCTGTTTTCATGGTCAATGTTTTAGGTACTTATATGGAGATTAATGTGGTTTTTTTTTTAATTTCCTGAACTAGCTTCTGCCCGCGACTTCGTCCGCGTGAAATTTCACCCACCCCCTATTCACCCTTTTAGAGTGGAATTTTGAAAAACCCTTCCTTAGTGGATACCTACTCTTCACAAAGAACACACCCTCCAACTTTGTGTGAACATGTCTCGGACCAGCGGTTTAGGCTGTGCGTTGATATATCAGTCAGTCAGGACTTTGAATTTTGTATATTTAGATTTGCCTGCTCTTGAGGGGCCCGTGGATAAATAATAACAGCCGCACAGGTCGATCGATCAGGTTAAGTTACACTTGCCGCGGTTGGTCTGTGGATGGGTGTCACATTTTAAGCCATCTTGATGAACAGATCTATGGATTCATGACTTAAATTCGCGGAAAATAGAAAACAAGTAGGTACCTACAGTCCTTTCACAGTTAATTTACCTATGATTTTACAACACTGTCAAAATAACAATGATCGTTATTTTTGTTACTATAAGGCTGCTGTTGGGTTGCTGCCACTGACAAGTCTGTCAAAATCACAATGATCTTTGTTGCTGCCACTGACAAGTCTGTCAAAGTCACAATGATCTTTGTTGCTGCCACTGACAAGTCTGTCAAAGTCACAATGATCTTTGTTGCTGCCACTGACAAGTCTGTCAAAGTCACAATGATCTTTGTTGCTGCCACTGACAAGTCTGTCAAAGTCACAATGATCTTTGTTGCTGCCACTGACAAGTCTGTCAAAGTCACAATGATCTTTGTTGCTGCCACTGACAAGTCTGTCAAAGTCACAATGATCTTTATTTTCGTTACTGTAAGGTTGCTGTTGACAACTGTGATACCTCTTTGTTGAAAACTTTCGCAATAAAAAGCAAGGTGCCTTACAGAATTTCCTATTAAGTTTTATCGTATTACACAAGCTCTTTATTATAAAAATAAAATAATAAATGGAAAGCTAATAAAATGGCTTTAACAGCTAACGCTACATGTTATTATAATTCTCAACAAATTCTTGGGGAATCGTAAAATTTATTCTTATTCAAGAGTCTTAAAGGGTCTTGTGTCACTTGTACATACGCTATGAATAAGAAAATTTTATCGATAATTAGTAGGTAGTATAACTTTTAACAATACGTTCGTGATAGGCTAGGAGCTAGGTTTACAATACGTATGAAAAAAATATTGGTTCTAAAAAACACTTTTACATTTAAGAAATATGTATTTTTTAACTAGTCAATTACTGTGTTTCCGATCCAACTACTGTGAGAAGAAAGACTAAAACAAAGTCTAGAGTTCAGTCTTTTTTATAGTCCAGACATAATGTTAGTCGGCCACTTTGCAGATTATGAATTGATCGGTAATTTGTAGGCTCTTTTGTATTGTGTGTTTTATTCAATTACTTGTCGCTATTTCAACAGGATTCAGTAAGATTTTTTTTCTTTTTTTTTGTATCTTGGTTTGGTTTCTGATCAAATTCTCTTTGAATATACTACGTTTGAAATAAGATTAAGATGTTTAAATAAAACTTTTTTACAGTCCGTTCAACTGATTTTGAATTCTATTGCGTTGGTGGCATGACAAATGCCAGCTGCAGTAGGTAAACAGTTGGTATTTTAACCACTTTTTTTGCTTTTAATGCTATTCTTATGCCTACGGAATGGAAGTCAAAACCAGTTTTTTTTAAATGTCTAATGTTATTCCAAAAGGAGTATAGTTCACGACGGGATATCTTCGAAAACATTACGTTTTTCCGCTACACTTTAAACGTAAATACAAGTAGGTAATAAAGAGCTTCAACGAAACTCAAAAGATATTCACAGTCCGCAACATGTCTCGAGAAAAATTACCTCAACTCCCGGTTCAAAAAGCACTATAAAACTAAAAATAGTGCCTCAAGGCGGTACCTTAAAGTGCATCTCGGGCTTAATCGTCCACTATGAAAACGGTATAACTGTCTCCCAGACAAATAAAATGAGTTTTTTACAACACCCTCTGTCGGCGAAGCTGGGACAATTTTCATTTTATTTCAATTGTAATTTTATAGTACATTTTCTATTATGGATGTGTTTTTATTTTTATTCGTACTTTTTATTAGATGTTTTTTGTTGTTAGATCCCTATCTCTCTGACTATTTGCATGATCGCTTACGTGTTGCGATTATGAATATTATTATTTGAATGTGATTATAAAAGGAATTGATGATACATGCTTACTTTAATCAGGAACTGCTGCTGGGTTTAAATGGGTAAATTACCAATTACTAAAGCTTTTGCAAATCGAACACGATTCCTAAACTATGATAATTTGATTGAAACTGTTAGGCGCATCACGCAACACAACGCGCCACGCGACGGGAAGCGGGAAACGGAGCTAAAAGAAGCCCGTTTTTATTGAACTTGTATGTAAAAAATCACGCGCTGGGACCTGCGACGCGTTATCAGTGCCCCGTCGCGTGGTGCGTTGTACGAGTAGTGTGTGATGCCTTACGTTGCCTTGACGAGTCGTAAAAGGCAGTACCTACCTAAAATTTCATCAGTTTTTGTTACAGGTAGTGCCTAAGCCACTGAAGCTGCCTCAGTGTCCGTGAAGAACCATGACCGAGGAACACACACATTGACATTTACCACTGTAATAATATCTTCAATGCAATTCTAGCCTACATTACCTATTTGCATTATGACAGCCCTAAATACGCTTAAGCCCTGAGTTTTCCATTACTCAAAACGGAAATTAACACCTAGTTATTTTAAATGAAAACAAACAGTAGCAACGAATTAAAATTCCCTCTCACATTATAAAATTTACAATAACTTTAAGATAATTACTATAGCTTTAATATCTCAGGAACAATTAATGTCTATCACGTCGGTCTGCCTCGGGCGGCTTCGGGCGCGGTCGGCTGAGCTCGGTAATTGCCTTGCGCGTACGCAGCCTCAAGCGACTGCAACGGCTACCGTCTCTGTAGTAGAGAAAACAATTTGTTTTAGTAAATAGAAAAATGATTTGTAATGTTGTCTCATTATCCTATTAGTAAATTGGTTTTTGAGTGATAGTAATTAGCGTAGGTGGGGTAAGCAGCTCGATTGATTGATTGATACCTGGGACTAATAGACTTATTGCTCTGTCAATTTCCTGTTTACGTTTAGTTGCATTGACATAATGACAAACTATGCATAAAATTTTTATTAATGGAACACACGGTTACCCTGATTGATAGGTCGCCAACTTGTCAGTAACATATTATTACCCAGTGTTGTGTGTAAAATACTTTCAATATAATTATCTACTAATACAAAAAATAAAGAAAATACATTCATTTAAATCAATGCGACTACTCGAAGGGCCTGAATTCGTAAGAAAGTAGCTATCCTTACTCATCTAGTCTTCAGTGCTGCCCACCTGGAAGTTACTGTAATGCAAGAAGGAGGTTGTTACAGTGAATGATGTGGTGTTGCAACTGGTGCTAAGACTATCGATTCTCGACAATCTTCGGCAATTTTCTTGTTATAACCATTGCAGGTAAAAAAAAAATTGCTAACCTGGTTGCTAAATTTATATACTTATCCTATACTAGATGCGCTCCGCGGTTTCACCCGCATAAGTTTCGATCCCGAGGGAATATCGGTATAAAATGTATCCTATGTCCTTCCGCGGGACTCAAAATATCTCTATACCAAATTTCATCTACTTAAATCGGTTCAGCGGTTTAAGGGTGAAGAGGTAACAGACAGATAGACAGACACACTTTCGCATTTATAATATTATAGGTACCTAGCAGCGCCCCGCGGTTTCACCCGCATAAGTGTAGATCCCGTGGGAATATCGGGATAAAAACTATCCTATGTCCTTCCTCGAGATGCAATCTATCACTCTGCAAAATTTTATCGAAATCCATTCAGTGGTTTAGGTGTGAAAAGGTAACATACACACAGACAGAGTTACTTAGTATGAATTAAAACGAGAAGGTTCCAAATACCTATATGTGCTTTACAATAGTAAACTTTTGGCTTTTCTTTAGAGAGGAGCACAGGCCTCATCAGCCTAGCCTTTTTCCAAAAATCATCTGCCTTTCGCAACCTAGAAACATGTAATGGCAGAAGCGACAGTGGATATAACGAAACAAGGTAGTGATACTAGTCAATTATGACGCCATCAAAAATCCTAACAACCCACAGATTTATTAGCAAAGATAGGTAATTTCCACACAGATGCCCACTAATTTATTCATAGAGTTTCGCAGTGTCCCGGTTGGTGCCCGGGCACTGACGCAGCCCCGGGCGCCTGTCTTGCCCCCAATTACGTCACTACTTGTCCAGATATATGATTTGTCGGGAATTTTAATGAAGTCTTATGGATCGCTTTCCAACCTGTTTTCTGTATCAATTTTATAATGAGCCGATTGTGAACGGGTTTCGGTAAGGCTTAGTCGTGCAATTATTCTGCCTTGATTTCGGTTGTATTGATATGGTTCTTGATTATATCGTTGTGTGGTCCAAATACGTGACGGGGGCAGGAGCAGGAAATTGATGAGGAGGAAAAATTACAAGGACGTCAACGGTTTTGAAATTACACTTTGAAGTGTTTGTTCGTGCAAACAATAATTGAATTCTGATACAATTTTACATTCAAGTTTTTATTTAGTACTTACTTACTGTTTCTGATGCCTGTAATGTAATGTAACATAAAAATATTTAAAAAGTCTCTCAAGATTCAGCTATCATCGACAATTTAAATTGTAACGGCATTTCGCCTCTGTGTAACCCTTGAAATTTCCCTTTACAAGGTTAAGAGTTGAGAACAGGTCTAAAACGCCCATTTACCTCAGCCATAAGTACCGTTGAACTTTCAAAAAGTACGTAAAGTATATCATTATGCACCGGCGAAATTCCCATGAGCGAAACAAAATTTTAATTAAACACAAAAGCTTGTTTCGGCTTTATCTTTCAAAAGAACAATGAGTGCAACAATTACAATCAACAAGACCCACTGCTCTTACGGGACTTCAGAGAGAAAAAAAGCATCGAAATCGTGACCCAAATTGCTCTTTTTGCACCGAGCAGCTCCGATAATGGCCGAAATTTGCCGAAAGCATACGGATTTCGGGGTCAATTTGATTTATTTACGGTTTGATACAGTTCCGCGTCGAATGCTTTTTTCGGACAATGTGACTTGAATTGATGAGGCAGAAAGGTTATTGGTGTCTTGGTGTTAATGTAATGGTTTTGTTAATGACATGGCTGGCGGTGCGCTTACTGTGTTCCCACACTATAATGTATTGTCGGGACAATAACTAAAGGAAATTAGTTTCTTTTTTGAAAGGTACTGTAAGTCAAAGCAGGAAAACTCTTTGTAGAACGAAATAATGTCTTTTTTGGAGACGATCATTGAACGAGTGCCAAGAGAGAGTGAGCAGCATTCAAAAGAGTGGAAGCCTATGGGAAGACCAGCACCGTAATTGCGTAACACACTATCAATCACAATCTAAATAATTTTGAAGGATAATGCTAGTATAAAAACAACCGACTTCCAAAAAACACTACAAAGTGAAAAATAACTTTAATTTCGGAAGTCGGTGACTTTTGGATTTGTATTTTAGTTTTTTGCCACCGACTTCTGAAATTAAAGTTATTTTTCACTTTGTAGTGTTTTTTGGAAGTCGGTTGTTTTTTTTTGGAAAAAAGTTTTTACTTTTCACTTTTTAGTGGGTCAGTTTGTCATTTATCTAATTTACAATAGCTTTTACAAAATATTGCTTTTCCCGATGCAGGGACGTTAATGGTTGAGGAGTTCTCCTAGTAAGAACCAGGAGAACTGGAGCTGAGAAGTCACCCTCAGCTCCAATTCACCATAAACATTGTGACGAGCATAAATTGCTTAGCAACCACATTAAAGTACCTAATCGAATCGTAACCCGTGAAATGCTTATTATTGAGTAGTTCCGGTGGCCATCTGTGGTCTTCATCATCAGTTCCACTTCACAAAATGGTGCTTTCCGAAAGCAAATGCACGAGTTACTCGTACTATAAAAAATACCCAAATGGCTATAGGTGTGCCTATAAAATTTGAGGGTTTCCCTCGATTTCCGTGGGATTCCCTCATCAGATTCCAAGTTGGTGACAATGGGACCACCTCGAGACCATACCCTTTCAAAAAAAAAAGAATTTTGAAAATCGGTCCACAATTGGCGGAGTAATCGCGTAACAAACACACAAAAAAAAAACATACCGTCGAATTGAGAACCTCCTCCTTTTTGAAGTCGGTTAAAAAAATGTCTGCTCAACAACAGAAATAACGCAATGAATGTTGTTGAACTGTCAAAATGAAAGCCATTCCTACTGTTTAGTGTTTTACGCAATTACCCCGCCCCGCTGCAAAATAACGTTGACATTTTTTTCAGCCTATGTGAAGCTGATTTCTTTTTTAACTTCTCTCATTGGTTTGTCTTGAGTTTGGATAAAACCTTCATGTACTGAATCGTTTAAAATGAAAATTATTAAGAAAACCATAGTTATCATATTATTGTTTTCAGACCAATCTTTATTAGGTATTAATATATTAATGAAAGAAAGAAGGAAAGAAAATACATTTATTTAGCACAGACAGACACACAATACACCAGATAGTCAGATAATAGTCGTACATCAGATAAAAACAAAAATAAAGATAAAAATAAAAAGTGCAAAGTCCGATGTAAGAAATTAGCAAGAAAGTGTGCCTCACTGCTGCGCCGAAAAGACACACCACCACACCACCACACCACCACACCACCACCACCACCTTTACTCCTTTCAACACAAACTCTTACCGTTAAATGCACTAACAATAATATCTAGCCATGTCAAGCTAGGCACAGGTGGCTAGCCTCCGCCTGAGGACATACTTATCCGTTTGGAATCGGACCCGTACGGAACGCTGGTACCTCCCACTGTCGTCAACGAGGTGTCCCGTGGAGATAATGGGATTGGTATTGTGGTGCAAATGTCTGCGGATGCTGTTCTGGTGTTTAGCTTTAGGGTAAATATTGAACGTTAAGTTGAGGTCAATGGAGTTGAACATTTACATCTCCTTGATAGAATATTTACTTATTGCTATTGTAGCGGTATCTACAACGCCACATGCGAACATTTGCGTGACGTCATGCAAATCCTGCATCGCGCAAGCAGAGTTTACCGCGCAACTAGGATAGATACAACGGCCCGACATGAATCATCGGGCAGTGGCCCGCCAGACACAACACCCGTCTGGTCGGAGGATCCTCCATTTTCTATAGAGATTTCCTCTATAATATTGTTAACTGAGCCTATGGGTGTGTAGAAATTATTAACTTTAGATTATGAAGCAGTTACTGGCCGGATACCTAAATCAAGCTGCCAATTGAATCTTTTTGGAGACAACTTTTTTGAAGTGAAAGCGCGTTGGGCATTTTTCGAGATGGGAAAAATCTATCCCACTAAAGTAACGATCGAAAAAGTAAAGATCGATCGACCTGTGCGGCTGTTATTATTTAGCCACGGGCCCCTAGGAACGGAAACGAACGAAACGAAAAATATCTCGGTATCGGAAAAAAAATCTGACAAAATTTTATCAAAATTGGCCCAGCCATTTGAGCGTGAAGAAGTAACAAACATACAAACACACCCCCACCTCCACACACACACACACACTCACAAACGCAACTCAGATTAGCTCCAATTAATGTTCTTCTTCCTACAGGTGACATAGTTTTTTATAACTAATTCGTCTATTATAACTTGATTGCCATCGCGTGATGCCACATGCAAATAAGCTTTATTTATTTCAATAACAAAACTTTAATGTAAAACTTTTGCGTAATGGACGAGTCATGTAGTTCAAAATAAGCTGTGTTCTTTTGTTTTATGGGCATTCAACTCTTCAGCAATTAGCTTATACCGCGTAAGCATATCCTTTTAGGGTTCTTTTCCCAAAGCGTGCCAAAGGAACCCTATTACTAAGGCTCCGCTCTCCGTCCGGCCGTCCGTCTGTCACAGGGCTGTATCTTTTGAACCGTAATAGGTAGACACTTGAATATTTCCCAGAGTGTGTATTATACTACTACGGCTGATATAACAACATATAACAAAAAAATTAAGAAAGTAAAAAATAAAAAAAAAACAACTTTTAAAAAACTTAAACAAATTCTTCATCTAGAAACATGTTGTTACTAAAGTATGTAGGATACGGAACCCTTCGTGTGCGAGTCCGACTCGTTTTTCTATCATTTTAGCAAATCAATGTTTATCACAAAACTATAAACATTTTAAGTCCCGTTTTATCACCTCCGGATTATAATAAATTATTTTGGTTAATTATCTCGCATTTTGTTTCTTTCCAATATTATTGTGGCAATTTTTTTTAATTATCTGAGAGATACCTAGTGTGTAATTAGACAAGGCCCGCCCCCAAGCTTCAAATATTTTCCGCCATCTAAATTTATGGCCGCGTCCTAACCAAATTAATTACGAGCAGTGGTGGCTCAGTGGTAACAGCCGTGACGTACGGGTTGTAGCTCGTATGTTCGAACCCAACTTTACTTTGTGTAGATTCTTTCATCACCACTGGTCTCAAAACGGTGAAGGAAAACATCGTGAGGAAACCGGCATGTCCTAGATTA
Organism: Oligia fasciuncula; assembly: GCA_963082905.1. Lineage (NCBI taxonomy): Eukaryota > Metazoa > Arthropoda > Insecta > Lepidoptera > Noctuidae > Oligia > Oligia fasciuncula. Next base: position 10,845,645 of record OY720403.1, read on the forward strand.
AAAAATAACATATTAACGTAAAAAGGTAACATATGAACGCGATGATCGCGTATTCGCTCGACCATTTTTGGTGGCTTTTGGTAAGGACACGGGTAAGAAGCGCAGAAAATGTCTTTCTCCAAAAATATTCTTTGAAGTGACACAGAACGCATGAGACTAAAGTTAGTTTCACAACCCATATGTCATCATCATCATCTGCCTATAGCAGTTTACTGCTGGACATAGGCCACTCCTATTGCACGCCATTCAACTCAATTTTCGGCAACTCTCATCCAGCTGCTACCAGCCACCCTTCGAAGATCGTCGCTCCAACTAGCCTGAGGGCGCGTCCCACCTTAAGTTTACCGATTCGCGGTCTCTACTTAAGAATACGTCTACCCATATACTAGGTACAAAATATTTTTTTTTTCGCGTATCACACTAATATTATAAAGGCGAAAGTTTGTGAGTGTATGAGGGGGTGAGTGTACGTGTGGGGGGCTGTGTGTGTGTGTTTATATGTTTGTTACTTCTTCACGCTCAAACGGCTCTACTAATTTTGATAAAATTTTGTATGGAGGTAGCTGACACCCTGGATTAACATATAGGCTACTTTTTATCTAGATATTCCCACGAGATCAACTTTTACGCGGGTGAAACCGCGGGGCGCAGCTAGTAAAAACATAAAATGTGCATTACAAAAAGCATTTCCTAAGCGCCAATCTCAGGACAATCTATCGAACAGTATTTAACAAGTCATTTCCTTCAATCAAGTATGACTCATGCGCAACTAAGTATAATAGTGAACACCCACTAAGATAATACTGAGCTTAAAACTGCAGGCTCATTCCTAGTGGTAAAACCTGTGGAAGGAGTTGCATAGTGATTGGCATGTTGTCAAAACAATAGCTGGATAAAACATATAGCTTCTATAAATAACTTTCTTTTTTTATTCATTTCGTTTAAGTAAATAAACGTTTTAATATATAATTAAATGCAAAAAAGAATAGTAAATAGATTGACTGACACAAATTTTATTCAGAGAATAAATAAATAAGTATAAAAACAAATACTATTGTTAAAAAGGAAATATTATAATAAATACCTCTCTTCTACTTCTAGGCGGCTAACATTTAAGTTTGTAAAATTCGGTTGTACTACAATAATAAGAAAAAAAATTGTTACATGGGTAGGATAAGCAGAACCCTAAACTATATGTAATGAAACTCCTGGATTTTTCAAATCTGGGAAATTGAAAAGTACCTAATTCTTTCGGTGGTGAGGAGGGATATGACCACATTGACCACTCTACTCACGAAAATTACACATGCGCCATGACTACCTTTTCTGCTGGCTCACGGAATGCCCAGGTGACCTCTAGCTTTAAGCAGGGTAGATTCTCCACACTACTTTACCATTATGAAGAAGAAGCCATAATAAAGGCTAACTTAGAAGAATCTTCGGAATCTGATGCTGATGTCAAACATGTAAGGCTACACAGATAATTAGATATCTTCGATATTATCATATAAATGTATAGTCTTGTATATCTACCTAACACCAACCAGCTTTCTTTCACCCATAGACCATGGGAACATGGTAAATGGCCATAGATTGCAAACTACATTCCCATATCATTTATAGCTGCCACCATAGTATCAAAGTTTCATATGAAATCAACTTTTTAATTCCCTTAGAGCGATTTACATTTCGCTAAACCTGTTTATCATTACTTCATATTTTGCCAGGGTATTCTGGTCTTTATTTGGCATAAGATAAAGGTTATTTTTTCCGTTAATGTGTGTAAATTGTGTAAGTAGAGAGCACCGTGTCTAAACCGCTGGCAGTTTAGATTTAAGTATTCTTATTTATTGCAATTTGTCAGTGAAACGAGATTTTAAACTTGTTTTAATTGCTGGCCGCTTAGATGGTTGTAGGGTTGAACAAAAATGGTTTGGATGATCTAATGATAAAATGTCTGTATTTCAGTCGGAATACTAGAGACGTTTGAAGAAACTGTCACTCTAGGATACGTACCCATTATGAGCAACAGGAACCTACGTTTTGATAACATGCATGTTGCCATTAATGTACTAAAATTATAATAATAATAAAGCCTTTAATTCCGAAACAAAAAAATATTAATTTTTAATTTTTAATAATACTAATTTCGGTGTGCCTCATGGCATAGGCCTCCTCTAACAATTTCCATTGTCGTCTGTCGCGGGGTACCCTCCTCCAGTTTGGACCTGCTGTCAGCTTAATTTCTTCCTCCCGTTGGGTAAGCTGTCTTCCCCGATTTCTTTTTCCATCCCTTGGATACAATTCTGTCACTACCTTGCTCCACTTTACTTTAGTGTCTCGGATCATGTGGCCTGTCCACCTCCACTTTTGTTGGTCTATTCTTGTTAGGATGTCGGTCAGTTTTGTTTTGGTCCGATCTGTTTCTAATTCTATCCTTTCTATCCTTCCTTTTTTATTAAGACTTACTCACAAAAGTGCCGTTCTGAAGGTTATGTACTAAAATTAGTGTTGTATTTTAATATGTCTAGTGTCTAGTTTCTTGTATCTATCATACAAGTTTTTTTTTTCTTTAAATTATGTATAGATACAGGATAACAGTAGATCTTTTACCACCAAGTTGAATTTAATTTCGTCGGTATAATCCTTATCGATAATTGTAAAGGTTTTATTAACGAACAGTTAGGTACTTACCTACATATAATTAACAAATTCTTGTATAAATCTTAAGAGTCTCCACTTCATGAATTATGTAGACGACTCAGATCATTAACAACAGTAATTTCCTTATCGGAGAATCCACAATAAATTAAATTACGGCGTGATTAATAATTGTAATTAATTATTTTTTTATGCTTGCAACCCTGCGTTACTAGTTGTTGCCGTTGAGCTGGGCCGCCATTTTGTTTTGTTTCCCGCGCAATATTTATGAATGTAACCGCAACACTAGCGCCATTGATAAATAATCGACCACAGAGGCTCCACACAGGTGTTCAGATAGGTACAATGATCGGAAGCGAGAAAGTTATAGAAAATAATGCCAATTATAAAGTTAAACGGCACTTTTTTCTTGTCATCGGTAATTAGATTGACAGGAGTCAGGACTGACAGTTAACCGTACGAGGTCTTGAGCATAACAATATTAACAATACTAGTTTGTTGGGATATCACCTGGTTTTTCTGCGAATATTTTGCGCTGTCACGCTTGTTATTGTTTTGGCGTACAACGTCGATAATTTATGATATAATTATTTTAATTGTTGCACCTACCGCGGTGTACAGGTGATGGCCGCATTCTTGAGGATAAAATTGATGTTGTATAATGTGACATCGGTTTTGATCTTGCAACAATGTTTTAAATAATAATATTCTGTGTAAACACATGGAGGGCTGCACCTGGCTGCCTCTTTTATCTAGTGGTCGCTACTGCTTACCATGAGGACCTAGGTTGAATTCCCGGGTCAGGCTGTGTTATTGGGTTTTTCCATCAGGAATTTCTCAGTAGCAGCCCGGATTCTAGATTTCTGCCCGGTTGATAGAAATAGGCTCGCCCACTATTAGGTACATACATAATCAGCCTATAATGTTCCCACTGCTGGGACACGGGCCTCCTCTCTGTGAGAGGGAGTGGGCCGTAATCCACCACGCGGGCCCAGTGCGGGTTGGTAGATGACATGTCTTCGAATTTTTGGTTCTAGGACATGCCGGTTTCCTCACTATGTTTTCCTTCACCATTTTGAGAGCAGTGGTGATGACATAATTTACACAAAGTAAAGCCGGGTCTGGGTTCGAACCTACGACCTACAACTCGTAAGTTACGGCCGTCACCACTTGGCCACCACTGCTCTGCTCTCACTATTACATGGTACTTAAAAATAACTGGCGAAATGTAGGTGTAGCTTAGGTACCCCTTTGCCTAACCTTTGAGGAATTACAAGAGTGATGATATGTTATTTTACTTGGAGGGAACGCTATCTTCTTAGTATATCAATCGCAAAGAGTTCAAACATGTTTGGCCCAAAATTCAGCTACGCGAACTCAGGTCACTGACGCAGTTATCGGATCACCAAGTGCACAGGCGATAGAGCATGCGGCGTAAGATTGAAAGTGGGCCATTGTCTGTGGGGACACACCGTATACGCACTTGGGGTCTGGGGGTCGGTACGAAATCCGTGGTTTCGAACGTAGTTCTGGGCGTTGTCGACCTCTTATCACTTACGGACATGAGATTACTTCGGGGTCCGAACTAAAAATGAATTGCAACACGATTTGACAGTTGTTACTACTCCCGAAGCCCCGTGCGAAAAATTTAATTTGACACTTGTTTTGAAGAATCAACTAATTTCGTATCTTCATTGAGGACTTAGAGAGTAGACTCCTTAAGCCGTCCATGAATCCGTGGAGATTCTCTATGCTCCAGTCGACTTGGGTCGGTCATAAACTTCATAGGCACAGTAAAAGAGAAATCGAATCCATCGAATAAATTCCAACAGAACCCAACAATATAGTCAATCGATTTATTCGTCAATCAGCGAGCAACACAAAATATTGTCAATCACGTCAATAAATTGGTTTGTCAATCAGAAATACAAAATATTGTCAATTTCCCTTTCCCATCCCTGTTTGGGCAATTTTACAGCGGATATTAGGGGAATCGATTGTTGACAACAATGTATTGATACATATTGAATGCTCTTGCATGGTATTTTTATACCATGTTTTTCAGTGCTTGTTTTTATTGCTTTATATTGATTTTTGAAGAAGTTTTTTTTTTATGTAGAATATGATTTAGGTACATCATTGTACTCATCATTATGAACAACTTTTACTATGGGACCAAAAGTGAAATCGCGAAAAAAAAAATCAGCTGTTCCCTAGATTTATGTTCGTTTATCTCGTCAAAATGTAGGGAACAGCTGATTTCTTTTTCGCGAATTCAGTTTTGGTCCCATTGTAAAAGTTGTTACTTGAAAGTAAAACTGACTGCATCGTTGGTCTAGTGGTCGTTATTGCTACTGCGGAGCGTGAGGTCCTGGGTTTGATTCCCAGGTCGGGCAAAGTGTTAATTTGTTTTATTTCAGGAATTTCTCAGTAGCAGCCCGGAGTCTGGATTTATGGTGCGGTTGGTGGCAACTGGCCCTTTATTACATGGGCCTTAAACATAACTGGCGAAATGTGAGTCTACTATAGGTACACCTCTGCCTAAACCTCAGGGGTTTACAGACGTGATGTTATTAGTAATTTCCTAAAGAAAACTGTAAATTCCGTGAAGAAAACTGTAAATTCCGTGAAGAAAACTGTAAATTTCTTGAAGAAAACTGTAAATTCCTTTAAGAAAACTGTAAATTCCTTGAAGAAAACTGAAAATTCCTTGAAGAAAACTGTAAATTCCTTGAAGAAAACTGTAAATTCCTTGAAGAAAACTGTAAATTCCTTGAATAAAACCCTAAAACGTCAAGCAAAAGATTAATTGCAAAGCAATATCTTTTTAGAATAAAGAGAATTTAAAAACTAGCCAAGCAAATTACTAGAGACAGTTACGAAATCAATAAGATGAGGAAAGATGGTGGATTGTAGAAAAGAAAGGTCTACATAGGTAACCGTGGGAATCACTTCTCCATAATACAAGTCATAATCATCTGCCTATCCTTTTTCCCAACTATGTTGGTGTCAGCTTCCAGTCTAACTGGATGCAGCTGAATACCAGTATTTTACATGGAGCGACTGCCTATCAAACTCAAAGCATTTATTTCAATTAAACCTTGTACAGACACTTTTGAATTGTCAAAATTAAATAGTCTGTCAGTTAGTCAGAAAGTTGAAGCTAGTATCTGACCTCCACAACCCAGTTACTGGGTAATACGATACCCCTTGGTAAGACTGGTGGTCACACTTTCGGGCTCCTGACCACCCGCAACGACTGTCGAAGATCTACGAATGACAGCCGGGACCAACGGCTTAACGTGCTATCCGAGGCACGGAGGGGTCTCGGTATGGTCACCCATAATACAAGTATGCTAATCTATAGTTATCACCACATAACACAAAAGAAAAGTCCTAGACAAATGGCTACCTACTTTACATGACCAATAACTTACCCTTTATAATCTAGCAAACAAATAAAGTAAGTAAACATAGGTACAGACATAATCAAAATATTATACAATGTTGTCAAAACATACATTTACAGTTGCCAAGTTATCGATAAAGCCGACAATGCTTAAGCCGCTTTGCTAACTTAAGCCAGGACACATGTGCGGTGCATTAGCTTAACAATAACTTAAGCTTTCCTCATCATCGGCCGGCTTACTTAAGCGAGGGCTGCGTTTAGACGATTGCGAACTTGATTGTGTATGGGAGAGTGGTATGGGAGAGTCGTTTAGCGGGTAGTGTTTTTGAATAGTATCTACTAGTCTATTATACTATAACAGGCCGACCGCTTAACTGAAACGTTGCCTGAGGTAGCTGCTATAAATAAATACTTAAATACATAATGTTTTTTTTTTGCGAAATAATTTTTATTTTTGACTTATTAGTTGTATCTACCCTTGCTATGTAATAATCAGTGACAGGAAGTTATTAATTCTGGCATTCAGCTGCATCCGGTTAGACTGGAAGCCGACCCCAACATAGTTAGGAAAAGGCTAGGCAGATGATGAGTAAATTATTAAAACATCATCAATATAAACTAATTGGAAAAAAATCGTATTATTGAAGCTAACTTAAAAACTACCAAAGCAAAGTTAATAAAATTTAAGTATATGGGGCCTGAGGCATACAATAACCATAAAAAAAAAAAATTGCAAATCCGTCTATATATGACGGAGTTATGCCCGAACATACATTAAAAAAACATTATATAGACATCCAAAAAATAAAATTGCGAACCTCCTCTTTTTTTGAGTCAATTAAAAATAGTATTGTGCTTGTTATTGCTACAGTAGAATGGCTGCTATATTATGTACAGGCAGGTATATAGGGTGACTGGTAATTAGTGACCGATACTTAAACACGTGATTTTACTCATCATTATGAACAACTTTTACTATGGGACCAAACCTGAAATCGCGAAAAAAAAATCAGCTGTTCCATAAATTTATGTTCGTCTAACTCGTCAAAATGTAGAGAACAGCTGTTTTTTTTTCACGATTTCAGGTTTGGTCCCATAGTAAAAGTTGTTCTTAATGATGAGTAAAATCACGTGTTTAAGTATCGGTCACTAATTACCAGTCACCCTATATAAAATATGTTTATGGCATAATAATGATGCAATTACCTACACTCTATCATACCACATAGAGGTGTCAACTGTATTTAAGACTAAAAATATAAATATTGAATCATTACCTCAATCGTTTGACCAATCATAAAGTCATGTTCGCACATAAATCAAAATAATAACATTATTTCAATGATAATTCACAAATTATTTATTTAACTACGAGAACTTTCCCCATCCTCTTCAACTAAAATGTATAATTGCATACTTACATGATTCTGATTACATCTAATTGACATATCTCATTACAATCAAGGCAGTGATTAGTGGAACGTAATCAGCTTGATTATTCGTGGCTACTATCTCGTGTGAACGCAGCATCTCGGGCGAGCTCCGTTATTTCATTGGCAAGTAGTCACTCCTGATTTATCCGGGCCTGCAGCGCTAATGTGTATGGTAAAAACTTATTATGCTTATTGTTCTCATACATTTGTGAATGGGTTATGGTTTGGCGTGTATTTGAGGGGTATCAACATGGGTAATAGGAACTGTTACAAGTTGGTAGGTGAGGTGAGTAGTGGCGGCCCAGTGGTAACTTCTCCGACTTACGAGTTCGGTCGTGGGTTCGAACCCAGACATTCGCTTTACTTTGTGTATATAATTTCCACCAGTGCTCTCAAAACGGTGAAGGCAAACATCGTGAGAAAACCGGCATGTCCTAGAACCAAAAAAAAAATTCTAAGACATTTGACATCTACCAACCCGCGCTGGGCCGGCGTGGTAGATTATAGCCCACTCCCTCTCGAAGAAAAGGGGCCTGTATCCCAGCAGTGGGAACAATATACGCTGATTATGAGTAAACGACTTTCAATTAATTTGACATACGACCATCAGATCCGTTTTTCGAGCAGCGGAGGTTCAAGCTGTGAACATTTAATACAGTTTCTTGCTTATTCTTCTCCATAGGGCAATACTATTTGGAATGGCCAACTAGCTTAACAGGTTTTTTTTTTTTTTTTTTTTTTTAATCTTTATTTATTTACAGGGTTTTTTCTATAAAGAATATGTCACCCCGATTATTGAATACAATAAATATAACAAACTAACCTACCCGCAACCTTATACCCATAATAATAATATGATATAGTGTTCTGGCCTCATCTGACAATGGTGAGGCCAGCACGCTATTATAATAGCCTACATTAAAATTATTGTCAAAAGCTTGACGTCTTTGGACTCCAATACGACTACATTCCGTCAATATGTGATGCACATCTTCTATGACTCCACAGACAGCGCAATTGGGTGAATCAACTCTGCGCATCATAAAACCAAAACTATTGAGAGGAACATGGCCGGATCGGAGTCTCAAAGCTATCACGACTTCTTGCCTATTCATCCTGCCCTCGCTGAACCAAAGCATACGTGGAAGCGATGGCTGAATCGTTTTGTACCAAATGCCCTTCGTTAGAGATCTTTTATCAAAATATTCTGACCAGGATTGAATACATCTATCTCTAACTAGGGGTAAAAGTTCAGTATGCCATGGAGGACAAGCATAAAATTCTCCATCAGACGCGGCTTCATTTGCCAGACGATCAACCATCTCATTACCATCGAGTCCAACGTGAGAAGGAATCCATTGCAATACAATAGTTTTATGTTTGGCAACTAGTTCAGTGATGGCCTCTAAGATACTATATGCCAATGGAATGCCCCTGAAAGGTGAAGTACTCGTGCATCTCAACAGATGGAGAAGGGCACTTTTCGAGTCAGTGAAAATAACAAACCGATCATCGTTCAAAGATTTGATGTAAGCCAAAGCTTCAGCGATAGCGATTAACTCCAAGTGCATTATTGATATTTTTGATGAAATACGGAATTTGAAAAAGGTACCAACTTGCGAATCAAAAAAGGCTGCACCACAATAGTTCTCATGTTTAGAACCGTCCGTATACATACAGTAAAAGCCAGAATATTGTGAATTTAAAGAATTACAACATATTGATCTCAAATTATGTACATGATAACAATGCTTAGGTTTATCAACCGAATCTAGACTAGGCTTTACAATACGTGATAAGTCCATATTGCTGACCCAAGTATCCATGGAGAACATGCCAATTTTACTACTACAGTACATATGTTCTTGCTTTAGGACATCATGAGACATAACTAACAGTGGTTTTTTCTTATTTCTCCAATAAGGATTATTATCACAAAGACCATGAAGCTTATCTAATATGCCTATTAAAGGAAAATCGTAACACTTAGATTTTAAGTAAAATTTACCAGCTAAATATCGGCGGCGAATAAAAAGAGGAGGCAACATCAATTCAGATTCCATCACGTGAATAGGAGTGCTTTTGATGAACCCACCTATTAACCGCAGGCAAATGTTTTGTAATCTGTCCAGTTTGACTAAATGAGTGTCGGCGCTATTGTCAAGTAAAAAACTACCAAAGTCGATGCGACTACGAATCAGAGAGATATATAACCGTCTTAAGTGGTTGGGATGAACACCCCACCCGGGTCCCACTAAAACCTTAAAAATATTAATCAGTTTAAGAACTCGTTCACGAACCTCATTTATATGTTTATTCCATCGGAGACCCCTATCTAGCCATAAACCTAAATATTTAACATGGTCTACTAACTCTAACAAAGTACCGTTTAAACGGACATCTATAACAGTAACTGGTCTACGAAAACCTCTACTAAACAAACAAATTTTACTTTTAGCGGGAGAAATTTCTAAACCTAAATGATTTAACATGCTGTTGATTAGATCAAGAGCAGACTGGATCTTGCGTTCGCCCTCACTAACAGAAGAACACTGCACATAAATAGCAAAATCATCCGCATACTGGGATATGCAAATATTGTTCTGTAAACGTTTACAAATATCCGACGTTATTATATTAAATAATAGTGGGGATAACGGATCACCCTGAGCCAAACCACTACCAGAATATCTACTAATAAAGTCATTACCAGATCTTATTTTGAGTACTCTTCTATGAAGAAAATTCCATAAATATCGGCAGATGCGTGACCCTACCTTAAAGCTATCTAAAACATTTATTAAAACAGTATTATTTACATTATTATACGCATTATTAATATCTAAAAAACAACCCATAGTGGAATAACCCTCGGAAAAAGAAGTTTGAATTGCGGAGATTAAGCAACTTAAGCCATCTAAGCACGACCTACCTCTTCGGAAGCCTACTGTGTTCGCAGAAAATGAGCAATTTTTTTCCAGAAACCATTCCAATCTTCGAAATAATATGTAGTGGAAAATCTTGCATATGCATGACAATAAGGATATAGGTCGGAGTGAAGAAACGTTACCAGGGTCACGACCAGGTTTTGGAATAGGTACGATACAAATGTCGCGCCACTGGGAGGGAACAAAACTGAGCTCAAAGAACTTATTATATAACGATAGTAAGACAGATTTACCTACATCAGGTAAATTCTTAATCATAGAATAAGATATATCATCGCATCCAGGAGATGTATCCTTAGATTTGATATATTTATCTAGCTCCTGAATAGAGATCTCGCACTCTAATATAGGGTTACTATGATGAACCGTAGGGGTCGGTGGGGAAACATAATCTGGTGTTAAAGAATTTAAAAGATTTGTGGCACTTTGGGCATCCACAAAATGTCTGGGCGAACGGAAACCTTTTAGCCATCTCAATTTGCGCCACATTTCACTAGACGATGTAGTGTGATCAACTGTAGAACAAATATTTTGCCAGTTTTCTCCCCTAGCCTGCCGAATTAACTTCTGCGATGTATTTATCCTATTGTTGAGAGTATCAAGGTTTTCGGGAGTCGGGTTACGCCTAAATTTGGATAATGCTAGCCTACGATGAGCCACAGCGTGTGACAGTTCAGAAGTCCAGTACGGCTTTGGAGTAAAATCTGAAGAAGGGTTTTGATTAAATTTAAACATCGGGATAAATTTGTTAGCAGCGTCATTCAAAATATCTAAAAATACATCATACGATTTTTGAAGATCATTTGGTAAACATAAATGGCGAAATTTTTGTTCCAGATACCTTTTATAGGAGGTCCAATCTGCTTTACCAAAATTCCTTTTAACAACTGAAGGTAGGCGTGACCTACATAACGTTGAGATTTTAATCATTAAATGGTCACTGCCAAGATTTTCATTTATAACGGTCCATTCAATGTTAAGCGCAATATCTGTAGAAACCAGTGATATATCTGGGGAAGTCTGTTGCAAGTGGTTGTCAACTAAACGAACTCGCGTATGTGTACCATTGTTCAAAGAAAAAAAGTTGCTGTCTATAATCGAGTCGTGAATAAGACTGCCTCTGTGGTCAGTTTTATAAGACCAGCTGACGTGATGGGCATTAAAGTCACCCAGAATCAAAGTTTTGGATGGCCACAATGATAACAGATTATACCAATCCTGCTGAGTGGTCATGATTCTAGTTGGACAATAGACAGCAACAATATTTTCGAACGGATCACAATTAAATAGTTGTACGCACACTACCTCGATACCGTTATTATTCACGTGAACGCGCCTCTGCTGCGCTTTAACAGATTTGTGTACTATAATAGCTACACCGCCGTATGAGTCATCTCGGTCCGCGCGATAAACATCATATCCATTAACTTTAAAATTACTTTCTGGTTCGAGCCACGTCTCACTTAGGGCAGCAATATGTACTTTATCCTGGCATAAAATTTCCTGAAACGATGCTAACTTAGGTCTGATGCTTTGGGCATTCCACTGTAAGATATTTAATTTAATTAATTTGTTAGCCATCACAAGGAATAAAAAACTTAAACAATGCTTTTAACCACGGCCACTCGGAAACAACACTCACTGACACTAAGGTTAACCATTCTAGGCATAATTGGTAGACACACCTTAACTTAAAAATTAAGCTAGTCTTTTTGAGGAAAATAACTTCCTTTATTCTGGACCACAGCTCATTGAAAGATGGACGTTCATCGTTGACCTCTGCATCATCAGGTGATTGATGAAAGTCTTTATCATCTGTATCTGAATTCCAAAACATCCAGTCTTCTTTTGGTGGCTTGTTTTTATTTTTCGGAGACTGTACCTTGGGTTTTGGAGGGTCATCCCTGACCATGGTGGGAGATTGGACTTTGTGAACAGTGGCCTTAGTCTGGACAATTTCGGCAAAAGTATGATGAAAGGGGGTTCCCGAATTCGTTTTCCTGACTTGTGAAGGTTCGCCTGCAAGAGGTGTAGAAGAGACACGATTTTCTGGGGCTACCGGAGCTTGAGGGGGAACGACAATTTCGGGGGGACCGGAATTTTCGGGAGGAACATAGCATTCTAGGGCTTTCCTGTATGTGCAACCAAACTCAGCCATAATTTCCCTTAGCCTTCTCTCCTTCTTATACACTGGACAAGTCTTACTAAGAGATATGTGGTTACCATTGCAGTTGACACAGGTAAACAATAAAGTGTCGCAATTTTCATGATGCTTACCACATTTCGGACATACCACGTTTTTCGATGGGCACATTTTCCGCATATGGCCTAACTTCCAACATTGGGAACATTGGGATACCTGGTGTATGTAAGGCAAAACCTTTATGTTTATATCACATACTCGAACTGATGCTGGTAGATGATCCCCGTCAAAACAAAGTCGAAGGGTTTCGCTAGGGCACCAACCTCCTTCATCCCTGTTGCGACGATCTAGCCTCTTGAATGATATAAGCTTAGCGGGGGCCGGACATGAAATATTTTCGCGGATCTCCTCATCAGTGAGATCCAGATCTACATCCTTGATTAAGCCATAGCAGACAGACAGCTGTAAGGCCTTCTGGAACCTCCATCCTTTCTCTAAAAGTTTCTCGCACATTATAAGTTTCTGCGCAGCCGATTCACATTCAAATTGAAAACGTATTTTAAAAGGACTTAAGTATTTAACCTGGCTAATTTTTGTAATATTATTTTCTTTTAAAATACGTGCCATTGCAAACTGTTTCGGGAGACGTTCCTTGAAGGACGCATAGACCTCATACTTTTCTTCTTTTACAGAGTTTTTGCTACCGTGACACAACTTTTTTGTATTCCCCTTAACTTCTGTCCAACCCTCTTCGTCTTCAGTACTGTCCTCTCTTTCCCGCTTTTTCGCTCGTAACAGCTCCTCTTTATTTTTACCCTCATCATCTATAGCATCCATGTCCGATGAATCATTCAACAAACTCTGTATATCATTATTGAATACGGGCGTAACACAGCGCGGTGAGGCGCTTACGTTATCAGTCATAGTGCGACCACGTAAGGCACACGGTAGGCCCGAGCAGCCGGGAGGTCCGGCGCACACGTATAGCGCGCGGTATTGCGTAAACAACAATTCGCGCGCAGTGGGGATAGCGATCCGATCCGCGACAAAAAACACAACCAAACCGCACGAGTGCCGGTACGGTTCTGAGCTTAACAGGTTGAATTCTGTAATTACAGAAACAATTTAAAAGCCATTGTGTCTCGCGTGGATCCACGTTCCCGGCATACGAATGGTTAATCAACTTTCTGACCGACTCCGTAGCTATTCAAAAGTGCCTGTAAATGTTGAAATTATTGAAATAAACACTTTTGAGTTTGATTTTGATCCGGATAAGTAATGCGTTAATCGGTGTGTTTTGTGATAAATGCTCGTTCCGCGTTAGAAAGGGTATTTGCCCAGCAATGGGACAACAATTGTTTTTTTTTTTGTTTTTGTTTTTTTTAATGCGTCATGTTTGCCGCAAAAGAACGTATTTTGTCTTTCTTACTTTCTTTTCTAACTGGCTGGAATACAATAGAAAAACTTTTTTTTTTTTAACTAACACTAACTTTACAGGTGACCCCAATACAATAGTGGCTTGCAAACACACACCAAATAAAATGAAGAATCAACTTACGGCTAATAAGTACTTAAAACAAAACAAAACTATAATGTTCAACTAGCACATTGATTCACCCATCCACAAACCGGCCGCGGCAAGCATAGCTTAACCGGCGATAGACCCTTGCGACCCCAATTCACCTAAGACATTGGCAGAATAGCAGACATCGGTTTAGCTTGCCATAATAAAAAAAATAGTACAGAATATACCCGTGCGGCTGTTACCAAATAAACAAATACTATGGCAACCCTACTCGATAACTACCATTACGTAGAATAGAAATACCTATGACGTAACGATGACGTTGTTGCTGCCGCTGATATTAATTCCAGCTATAATGTGCACAAGATGGCCGTAATGATAAGGAGCAGATCACATGTTTCAAACGTCTGAATTAACGGTGCATTTGATTAGTAATACAGTGTAATTGTGGCCTTAGGGTCTGTTCAGACGTGACACGACCACACCACAGCACGACGGTAAAAATGGCGGCGAACAGTTGAAGTTGCAGCCACAAAAATACTTGTGTTTTTTGGTCATAATTCGCATTTGTTTTAAACTACCACTTTGCTAGCGACATCGTATACCCTATATTCCTTAAACTAAGGCAAATTGAAATTTAAAAGATCCGGCCTTATTCCTTGTCTACATCTTATGTAAAGGAAACCCGTACCTGTTAACAGTGTAATTTGAAAACATTGTAAACGCCAATTACTTAAGAGTAACCGTGGAGTTTCTTTTCCATAGGTAACGACCAATTGGAACCGTGCATAGAACTTCTGACGTTTCATAAGTGCCCATTATAGGGTAATGTGAAATAAAATATTTCACGTATTGCACTCAATATTTTGACTTTGAATCACTGCAAAATTATTGCTTTCTATATCCAAGGGTTTGGGCTGGGTCAGTCAGTGAGTGATTCAAAACTTTTTTTATAATGTACTAGCAGCGCCCCGCGGTTTCACCCGCATAAGTTTCGATCCCGTAGAAATACTGGGATAAAAACTACCCTATCTCCACCCCCGGGGTTCAATCTATCCCTCTGCAAAATTTTATCGAAATCCGTTCAGTGGTTTAGGCGTGGAAAGGTATCAGACAGACAGAGTTACTTTCGAATTTATAAAATTAGTATTAGTATAGTATGTATGTTGTATGTGTTTTTATCAAAAAAAAAAGAAAAAAAAAGTATGGACAGTATGGATTGGTGATAAGCGTTGGTACCGGGGTGGTTCGCTAGTGGTTGCCAGTATTAATCACACGTTCGCAAGCAACGGCAAATTGACGTACGGGTAAATGTTCGTTTACATACAATTTAGTGCCGCTGTGGTGTGGTAGCACATCTGCATAGACCTTTATGTTTCGAGTTGCGGGTTGGGGTTCAGAATTATGTGATAATTATTGTATTACGGGTATTATTTTCTGTCTGTGTATTGAAACAAAGTCACTGTCATTGGAAATCAATGTGGTAGCCAATGTCTGCAATTTAGACAGTAGGAAATAAACTGTATTGGAAGTTGTGTATGCAGGCTTACTGAAGAACAGCAGCTGTATAATTTAACTTAACAATTGATCAGATCGGGCGATAATATCTCTATAAAGGAATCTAGTAGAACCAGTATGCGAGCTTCAAAACTTTAATGACTTCGGACTCTAGGCTAGACTTACCCCGTGTCCTAGCCAAAAGCGATCATCGCGCTAATACGCGATCCCGCGTTCATAATTATGTTACTTTTTGTTCGGAAAACCGGAAGGCGCCCTCTGTCAGCGCGACCACGCGTTTCGGTTCACCGAATAAAAAGGGGTGTGTGAACGCGACTATCACTTTGGTTAGGACACGTCCTAAACAATATTTATAACCTTAGACTATGAAATCCTTCAGCGGGATTGTCCGAAAGGGTTACCGCTGGCCCGGAACATAAAGGGCTAAGGAAGGAACACGGGTGGGTTTTAGTCAGTACCTAAGAGTCTGACACTCCCTTCCGCTCCACCTAGAGCGGGAGGGGTCATTTGATGATTTCCCATCCTCAAAAAAAAAAAAAAAGACTATGAAATCCTACAACCGAAATTGCAAGCGATAATTTAATTGTTTGTATGCATTTCCTGTTTGTCTTAATTTTTTAGGACCCCAATATAAGCCCAAATGATTTCAGTTACAGCGGCGCTTATATTCTGTAAAAATCTCACCGTGAAAACTTAGGTGAAGTGAGCGTAGAGTGAGCTGTCAATAGTGTCAATTCCTAGCAAAAACAAACTCACTTCACCTAAGTTTTCACGATGAGATTTTAACAGAATCGACCGGCTGATACATTTTTTGAGCAATAGCCTTCGCTAGAACCTTAGACAACTTAAAGAATAGATAAGTACTCCGTCGTGAATGGGACGTTTAAACCTACGCAAACTTGCTGTTATGCAACCAGTCTTACCAAGGGGTATCGTATTACCCAGTAACTGGGTTGTGGAGGTCAGATAGGCAGTCGCTCCATGTAAAATACTGGTAGACACTAGACCCCTGAGGCAGTCCTGACTTTGTGGATGGGTGGCCAATGACCATCTCTACATTCCGAGACGACCCCACCGTGGCTCGGAAAGCACGTTATGCCGTTGGTCCCAGCTGTCATTCGTGGATCTTTAACAGTCGTTACGAGTAGTCAGAAGTCTAAAAGTCTAACAACCAGTCATACCAAGTGGTATCGTATTACCCAGTAACTGGATTGTGGAGTTCAGATAGGCAGTCGCTTGTTGTAAAATACTGGTAGACACTAGACCCCTGAGGCAGTCCTGACTTTAATGAAACATAATTTAGCAACAAAAGACATTTACTAATAATAAATCCAAGACAATCGCCATTTATAACCAGTAGGTAGGTACTTAAAACCAGTTGCAGAACAAGTACATATTAATCTGAATATTGTATGTAAATTACCTGCTGTTTAGTAGATAATATATTAGCTTTTCGAACTAAGTAGGTCTTGTTTTGTATAATGATGTTACATACACTTATGTAGTTAGTTATAAGTAGTACATAATCAGCCTATAACGTTCCCACTGCTGGGACACAAGCTTCCACTTCACGAGAGGGAGAGGACCGTAATCCGCCACATGGGCCCAGTGCGGGTTGGTAGATGTCACATGTCTGCAAAAACGGAAACGGTGAAGGAAAATATTGTGAGGAAACCGGCAAGTTCTTGGACCAAGTTGTTGATGCCGAGCTAAAATAATTAGCCAGTCAATATTATTAATAGTGGGGTGTTTCCAGATTTTGCCACTCAAGGGTGCTCTTTGATTAGGTTCATAGTTTTTTTTTTATTAAAGGGAAAGTCAGCTTCTCTGGATTTCCTTTTTTTTTTTTTGCGAAATGGGCCTGCCCTTGACTCTACGTTGGAGCTTACGATTTTAGTCATATGCGACCTAGCCGAATTGCCATTTAGCCAGTCGATTTCCGACGCAAGGCGAATATAGTCACCTCTGTACATCCCGCATTATGGATCACTATCCTTTTTTATGTTGCAAACTTTAACCAATTAGGGAATACAATAGCTAGCTTTACTCCCGAATGGATATAAACCTCTACCCAGTACAAAATACCCTATTAGATACTTACGTAAATAATTAAATCGAAGTCGATTTCATTTTTAAATAACTTTTTTAATTCGTAACATTTAGATTTAAGTAAAAACTGGAATATTTGTTTGTAATAGTTTTTTTGCAAAGATTGCAATAGAATTTGACCAAGGATATGAAATATTTTCCCTTTGACACTACATCCGTAACTCGTATCAATAAGCCAGGCCGTCACACTTACACGTATTAGTCCATATCTTGAAAATTACTGAATCGATTTTGATGAAACTTGCACTGTTCCATAAGTTGAAGTAAATGTAAGCCAATAAAAAAAAGGTCACGATCCGATTAATAGTTGCGGAGAAATGCGTGGACATACATACATACATCTATAAAATTCTGTATATTTGTTTGGAAGCCCTTAAAGATTGTCATAATTATGTGAATATAATACAGTTCCAATAATATTACATATTTTAAACGTTTCGAATTGATAACCTCCTTTTTTTTGAAGTCGGTAAAACATCCACCATTCCAAAAGTAAACTCAACAATTACCTTTCACATCACAAAATAGCAACACACAACAAGGTAACAAGCGTGGCTGCGCTTCAAACTGATTTGAGTTGATTTCCTCTCCGCAGCCACAATCACACTTCTATCAAAGAATTTCCGCCGCCTCGCTCTCTGGGTGATTGACAGTAGCATGGAAATTAACTGTTAGCTGAATACGGATTATTGTTTGAAGGGTAGGAATAGAAAGGCTGGTGTGGATTTTGGGTTGGCTTATGGGTAAAAGTAAGAAGGGCTCATGGCCAGGTAATAACAGCCGCACGGGTCGTTCGATCAGGTTAAGCTGCGCTTGGCGCGGTCGCTCCCTGGATGGGTGACCATTTTTACATACCAAGGGGTCTCCGTGCCTCGGAAAGCATGTTAAGCCGTTGGTCCCGGCTGTCATTCGTGGATCTTCGACAGTTGTTACGGGTCGTCAGAAGCCCGAAAGTCTGACAACCAGTCTTACCAAGGGGTATCGTATTACCCAGTAACTTGGTTGTAGAGGTCAGATAGACAATCGCTGCATGTAAAATACTGGTACCTATTCAACTGCATCCGGTTAGACTGGAAACCGACCCCAACATAGTTGGGAAAAGGCTAGGCAGATGATGAAGCTTTGGTATAAGTAAGTAGTAATTCAATCATTAAAAGTTACTGTTTTGTCTTTTACTGTTTTACAAAGTGCTCTGAGTGGAATACCTCACATTTCGAGGTTCTTCTTACTGTAAGTCAGTAAGTCTTAATCAAATCACTTTAATGTGCTGTAGTAAGAAATTCTTTCTTTCAGTGCAGGTATGTACCTACAACCGTGGACAAAAATTTTCGATGCTTGTATGAAAAGTTTTTTTTATTACGAATCGAATACAGACTTAGTACAATTCGCGTCAAATAACTTTGCCGCTCTGAAGTAGGCAACAAGTCACTGCGCAGTAGTTAATCCTATGAATACAACAGCAGCGCGCATGGCGCGGATTGGCGCGGCTAGGAAAGAGCCTAGCTTCAGAGCGGCAAAGTTATTTGACACGAACTGTAGGAAAAGATGCTCAGTACGACGGTTAAAATTGCCCCCTTGAAGAATGCAGGTGACTAAACGGACATCCTGTATAATAAGGTTCAGAAGAATGGTGTCCATGTTTGTCTCTTTGTTGTCTTTTCCTTTGTTTCATAGAAAAAGCACCTGCAAATTATAAGAACCCTTCTCGAATGCAGATACCCTTCTCGAAAACTAATGAAAACTACTGTAAATACCTATCTAATATTAGCAAACACGCACTATACCTCATAAACAACGCCACACCTTATGAGTGTGTAACTGTGTACACTAATATTTTTTAAACGAACCTACAATCAATAAGGATGAACGGACAGACAGAAGTATTTGTGAGGCATCCATGTGTCGTAAGTTCTCTTTCGCCATACTTATTTGCATACAACGCCTTGATCTATAGAGTTATGTGTGTTTAGAGGAGGTTAATCCTAAATCTGAAGAGAAAATTAATGAAGCTGTAGATATTTATTATTTTGCTGTAGAGTTTGAAAAATTATTATTCTTGCTTTTGATAAGTCAATTCTTGAGGAAGGCTGTAGGGTATTTGACATCACGCTATGACCCTTAGGAGCCGAGCAAAAAGACAAAAGTCAGAAAGGTCGCTAGCGAAAACGAAGTGACAGCGCGCAGGTGATGCGATGCGACGGGGTGGGTCGGGGAACATGAAATTTCACGCGGATTAAGTCACGTTCGTCAGAGTAGAATATAATACGTTATTTTATGTACGACACCATAAGAATTACAGACAAATACAAGTAGACATCACAAACGTCATTGCATCAATTTATTATGATACATCCAATACATTGAGTTTTTAGAAAAGGTGCTATTTCCGATTGAATGTAACTGATTCTATTCTATTCTGAAAGTTTATTTAAAGCAGCAACATCCTCCCCGGACTATATATAGAGTTTGCTTGAAGCAGGTTTGCCAATAATGATGACTATGGCAACGTCATAATAAAACAACTGTGCGACAACAACAATAACGTCATAATAAAACAACTGTGCGACAACAACAACAACGTCATTAAAACCCAGTGACTACTGAGTTTCAGTTCGGCATAGAACTTTTTTTTTATTGTTGAATGGGCCCGCTCCATGACCTCGATTTATGATGGAACGAGTGTGCCCAGAAGAGACCTAAGGCACTGGAACTCCCACGCATCGACGAAACACAGCAGGCTGCTTGACGCCGGACTCCGGTGGGAGGGTGGTCGCAAACCAGATGGACGTTAGCCCTACCACCGTAAAGGAAGAATTGGCCAGTCAAATAAGGGGTTGGGTGTGACTGTTCAGGATGCGCCGAGCGCGAGTTGAGTAACTGGCGGAACAAACTGCGTTACACGGTGAGGCTTCTTTATCCATCCCAAAACTTTCCGTATCAAAGCATTTTTCGTCATCAGATCCATGCAGGACACCATGCAGTTCTCCTGCATGGATATACATTACATTTTCAATAATCTTGTATAATTGTGAAATTAATCTATGTTGGTGTGGCCGTATCCTGACATACTGTGGTTGCATAGTACCTACATGCTGTCTTACATCACTTATTATTTCGAAAATCCTTTACCGTTATCTTAATTGTTACTTCAACTGCAATGAAAAGCCTAACTCTATTTCACAGCTCAGGCTCGAGTAAAACAATTTATTAGTGTCATTTAAATGACACCTCACGATCTCAGACTTTGTCATATCGTTAACTATTGTGCGTTTTAGCACAACAATGTACGACATTAAATTATGCTTTCCGTAACGACTGCAACAAAGTCTGGTACCTAGGTACAGTTAGCAGGTATGTCGGGAATGCTTTTCAAAGCGATGGGATGAAAATTCAATTACTCCTTGTCCTAGTAAGGATATGGTGTAGCGGTGTTTGACTTGTGGGGTGAAACGTAATTGGGTCGGTTGTACTGACTCGATTTTTGGTTTAATTGTAGCGGTATGTCGGTGTCTTGAATTGGATGATACTTCGTTATTGTTTGCGACAAAAGAATAGCTAGAATATATGGGAATTATTTAAACAAAATATGAAGTTTTTTTTTTTTGCATATTAGAACTTATTACATCGTTGGACGTTTTAATTTTATTTGTAAGCCGTTAGTCCCGGCTGTCATTTGTAGATCTTTGACAGTCGTTACGGGTAGTCAACAGCCCAAGTCTGACAACCAGTCATACCAAGGGGTTTCGTGTTACCCAGTAACTGGGTAGTGGAGGGTCAGACAGGCAGTCGCTCCATGTAAAATACTGGTATTCAGCTGCATCCGGTTAGCTTGAAAGCCGACCTCAACATAGTTGGAAAATAGCTAGGCAGATTGTATGAAGATCCCCACGCCTACGATATCAGAATGTCTGGATACAGATCCAGATTCCAGACCTGTTACCCTGTTATTTCAGCTCCAATTCTTACCTCATTGATCATCCTTCAGACAAGGTAGACTAAAAAAAAAACAGTGGCACTCCAGGAGTGCCGACAGAGGAGAAAACAAAACACAAACAGATTCCATCACTCACTGACATATCGGAGTACATCCAGAGGACAGCCGAACACATCCGAAGCGGATATTTTTTTAATCGTCTTATAAACAAAACACGCGCGGTGTCGCTTACGGTAACAGTGGCCCGTGAGTGGTTTTTTCCCACCTCAAAAAATGCCCAACGCGCTAGAAGTATACATGTAAAAAAAAACTAACTGATCTATGGATGTTGTAACGTCTAACAGTAAAGTTTTTGGGATAGTGGCAGAGTTTGAAGTCAAGGGTTCTATAATTATTCTGAAGTCTACTTAAAGTAGCGGTATATGCTAGTAAGTATTGGTTAAAGGTGTCAATCATTAGTGAGCGCTTTACTTACAATGGTCACGTTGTGCCGGTAGCTATAGTCCAGAGTCCAGACACGATGTGATTCGTGACTTTCGTAAAACAATGCGATTATTTTCGACATGATCTGTTATTCGAAAGAAAACATGAATGTTTATGTAGGCCACTATGGATTACTTACAACTGTGTTAATGTTTATTTTCAACATTAAAGGGTCGCGGTCACGAGTAGGGGAGACCGAGGGGAGTTGAAACAATTTTGACATTTTAATTCATATATAAAATTCTATACACACTAATCGTATGAGTGTAGTGCCAATCGATAGTTCATTTCTTACACTTCAAATTACCTGTCACAAATAACGTGTAAGTATGAATTTGGTGGTGAAAAATGAACTTTAATGTAACAAGACATTTTGTTTCAACTCCCCTCATACCGAGGTATGTTGAAACAGGGGTCGAGGTGAGTTGAAACACTTGATATATGAGTAGAATTAAGGGTTGTAAAGTAGAAACGACGATATAATTTGAAGGTATTTATTGAAATAAAACATTCTAACATATTTATTATTTCGCTGTCTTTTTTTTCTTGGATATCTTGGTCTTTTTAGTTTTAGTTTCTGGCTTGGATCTTTTATGTGATTTCTTTTCTTCGTAATCAGGTTTTTAAACTTTTTTCTTAGTAGTCCTAGCTGCTTCAATTGCAGGTAATTCATCCTTTACAGGAGTGTCAGTTAAGATAGCGGATTTGTCGGTCAGTGTGGTTGAGGTTGTAGCTCGAAGCAGCATCACGCAGACTTTTCTGACGCAATGGAACTTCTTCTACGGCGAGATCGTAAATTTCGCGACTCGCCATACCTCCATTAGTCTTCCTTTTATAATCAGTAGGCATACTGAAACAAAATTGGCAAAAAAATAAAAACATACACCACACCGTATTAGCAATCACCCATACAAATCTTAAGCGAGGTGAGTTGAAACAGTCTGTTTCAAATCCCCTCAGTGTGAAAAATCCTCCCAATCTATAAACAAACAAAAATCCAGAAGCAAAACACAAAGAAATTAGTTTTACCAACGCCATGGTTTCAATCGTTAGTTAATGAGCTTTCGAAACATATAAAACCCAAGCTAAAATATAAACGCATTAGCAAAATACAGGTATCTTAAAAAAACGTTTAAAACTTACTTTTCACGATTTTTGCTACGTGGCAGCCACAACTACAGAAGCGCGCGTCAGAGGCACGCACACGAACTGCAGGGCCCGGCGGGTGGTGGAGAGCGGCTGATTTGTGTCGGTGCTAGCTCGCTAACAGTTTTAAATTCCGCGAAATCAGTGTTGTTTCAAATCACCTCTGTGTCAAAACCCCTCGGTCTCCCCTACCTAGGTTAGTCATGTAGTGCCAAGTCACAATAAACTCTAGCCACCACAGTGGTGATTCACCATTTATTTAGGTAATCAGAACCTGGGCCAATTCCCGTGACAAAAAACGTTCAAAATCTAGTCGCAATCTCATCTCAGCGACAACCAATGCCAAAAACTTGTCAAAAACAAAGATCCACGAATGACAGCCGGAATCAACCACTTAACGTGTTTCCGAGGCACGGAGGGGTCTCGGTATGTAAAGATGGTCACCCATCCAATGCAGGGAAATTGGAGGAATTTGAGACTGAGAACGGACTGTGGAAGTTCTTAAAATTACAAGAATTACCCCTTTTTTTTTTTTTTTGCTGATGGGAAATCATCAAATGACCCCTCCCGCTCTGGGTGGAGCGGAAGGGAGTGTCAGACTCTTACTGACTAAAACCCACCCGTGTTCCTTCCTTAGCCCTTTATGTTCCGGGCCAGCGGTAACCCTTCGCTGACCCGGCAGGCTTCGGCCCTATGGGGCCCCTCCTCGATGCTGACATCTCTTTGAGGCGCGCGTGGAACACGTACGCGCCGTCCGGCACGGGCCTGGTCCTGATCGGACGGTCAGCTACCCATTAAGAATTACCCCTCTGATCTTCTTCAAATCGACGCCTTAGAGTGAAATCCTCGTACCTAAGTGTAAAAGAAGTAACTTTTCAGGAGGAAGAAAGACCTGCGTGCTGTAAATTTTTTATACGGTGTCTTTTATGTTTTTTAACCGACTTCAAAAACGAGGTTCTGTATTTTTATTAATTAATATGGAAATTTAACACGCTTTTATATCCAGAACTTTTCGATACTATAGGTAAGATTGTCCGAAATGCATAAAATGCTACTTACCCTGTATTGCATTCCCGAGGTTTTCACTCGACGATAATTATGGGCACAGATAAAAGATTAGATCATGTTGTGGTAATTTTAGCCAGTTAGAACCGGGGCTGACTACTGGGAGTGAGCCGAAAGTTCATTTATATATCGCCACTCGTGGTCGGGTCGATGTGGTTCTTGGAGATCGGTGCCAATTGTTTGACCAGTTGTTCTATGTGGAAAATCACATGTTTCCATCGTCCAAATATGTAATACCAACTGGGCTATGGAGAACACTGGACGTAAACCAAAACTATGATCCATTATAACATTGTAACCCTGAGTTCACACCAGTTTCCTATACTTTTGGTTCAAAGAAGCTACATTTTTTGGTTAACATCAAACTGAATTCAAAAATATTATGAATAAATAGATACAACATAATGTTAGCTAATTATAGTTAATTACCTAATATAGTAAAATCTTCAATGAAGAGATTGGAAAGTATGTAAACTTTTTGAAATGGCCACTTCACAGAAAGGTCTAAGCTACCTCCATACAAAATTTTATTAATATTGGTCCAGCCGTTTGAGCGTGAAGAAGTAACAAACATATAAACACACACACAAACTTTCGCCTTCTTTAATATTGGTATGATTGTTAGTGTAGATTACAAAAAATGCATTTACCTAATTTTTATGTCCGGGTAGGCTAAAAGTTAATGCTTCAGTAAGGTGTTTGTTACTACAAAATCATTTCCATATTTTGCGAATTGCCCCGTCTAAATCTTCCCCACTCCAAATTCATTTGATTTAGGGTGTGAGCACACAACAGTGGTGTCGTAATTTTGACTTGTTATCGACATCGTTACGTTTATTTATCGTCTTTAAAACAAATATTCCGCTTGGAGCCGCTTTTTAATGCACCATCAACTTTATGATCGCTCGCAGCAGTCGCAGCATTGCGTTCAGCTAAATTGTTGCAAGTGTATGGAAAGTGCGGAATTATGTAATGTAGACTAGGTTTATTATGAAAGGAAGACATAATACTTTAATTTACGGTAGAATATACGGTAGTTAATTGTCGTAATTTTGTGGTTGTTAGGCACGCTTTTAGGAAAATGATAAAACAAGACATAATATAGAGGTACTTACTTATGAGGATGGGGGTGTAAAGTTCACTAACCCTCCATAGAAAAGGAAGTATCCTCCGACCAGACGGGTGTTGTGTCGAACCCAGGACATTATGTTCAGCAGTAATGCTTGCGACTACCACACCAACGATGAAGGAAAATTAAGTTTATTCAAACTAACAAATAAAATCGGTCTTTTTCTTGACAGTAACACCTGTATATTATGAAGATACTTGATAATACACTTGTTTAAACAATAAATAAATGAATTGAATTGAATTTAAATAGGATTTTTTATTTCTCATATTATTATGTAAAATGTGATTTCAAACATAAATAGTTTGTTTAACATTGGAGGAAAACAAGAACATCAAAAAGTCAAAGTCAAGGCATTTACCTATGTCAAATAGGCACATAAAGGTTTTGTTTCCGCTTCTTCTATTTATTATTCTATTCTAAATAATAGTTTCTGAGTTTTGCACAACTATCATCATTATGTATCCTGTAACTCTCTTTATTTTAACTTCCAGATGCCCGATGAGATCCAGAAGTGGAAATGAGACTACCTTTTCTTCAATCAACAATCAACTCAGTCTATCGCAGTCCACTGCTGGACCTAGGCTTCTCCTAGGCTGCGCCACAACACCCTGTCCTCCGCCTTCCGCATCCATGATGTCTCAGTCATCTTCTTAAGGTCGGTGGTCCATCTTCTCCACTGGCCATCGGTCTTTCGACAGACATGGCCAGCCCTTCAGTTTGCTAACTCTGCAAGCTATGTCGGTTTTTTTTGGATAATTCCATTTCCGATTTCATGCTTCAAAGAAACTCCGTGCTAACTTTTCTTATACGCGCATAAATGCCAAAACAGAATGAATAACATTGATATTCACTCAATTTAAATGCAAATGATAAACCCATAAACACAAAATAATGAGCACATTAAAATTTAAACACCGCCACACTCCATCAATTAGTTTCAGAGCAGTTAGCGATATAATTTATATCTGTAACTGACAGGTCTATGTGTCGCCATTGACACTTGCCCAAACGGAAAAGTGGAACAACTCCATTTAGAACGTGATTCTTATTGATTTGTACGAATCTATAGACAGGCAATGTCTGTTTATTAGGGTAAGGAACTTAAAGACGGTACGAGCAAATAAATATTTAAAACAATAGGTAAATGTTTGTACAGACGGCATATCAAGCCACTACAATCTGTCAGATTTCTTTAATAGATTTTCAACTTTATCGCTACAGCATAAGGTTCAAGGTTGATTGGGAAAATTTGACAGTTTCTGGTAGCTTGATGTGCTGGCGTCTCATCATTCTCCTGCCCTTATCCCAATTTATTTGGGGTCGGCGCAACATGTCTTTTTCTTCCATACTTCTCTATTAGTCGTCATCTCGGTAGTCACCCCCTTTCTAACCATATCATCATTCACACAGGCCATCCATCGTTTCTAGGTGTTCCCCTACTCTTATAACCATCGACATTCATAGACTCATAAATGTAAGTACCTAACACTCAGCAGACTAATTATAACAAAAGCTCACAAGAAAAACTACCGTAATAAAATAACTTAATTACGAAATTCGCGTCATTATTGGCCGCAGCGAAGTCCAATTCGCTTAGCCAAAAGCTCGTTTGACCCATTGACTGTGTCTAAGAAGTTGGCTTCAAAGCCAAAGAGAAAAAAAAGCAAAGAGTTGGTTAGCGGGATCGATACTAGCATTTTTTTTTGTAACAAACTTATCATTATTCAGATATTATTTTGAGGGTAGTAGATAAAAATGACGACTAGCCAATTACACATTCTCTCTCACACACACACACTCACACTCTTCACTCTGATTTTTCATTTCATAGACTAAAATAAAATGACAGCTGCGTAGTAATCAACACTGTCGATCGCAGCTGTAATTTTCGTTTAGCAAATTCAAAATCCGAGTTTAGATTCCAGTCCTTTCACAGTTATTTTACCTCTGAAAGAAGCAAGCCAACAGGAACCTTATCTTAACGAGAATAAAGATCACTGTGATTTTGACAGTGATGCAAAATTAGAGGTAACGTATGAAAGAACTGTGCAAATGTTTCCAATCAAGTTTGAACCTTATATTGTAGCGATAAAGTTGAAAATCTATTAAAGAAATCTGACAGATTGTAGTAGCTTGATGTGCTGGCGTCTGTACAATAGAAACAGATGTACAAATAAATTAACCCATACACGAAATCACCATAAAAGAAAACTCATCACACTAATATTCTACAGGCGAAAGTTTGTGGGGGTGTGTGTGTGTGTGGGGGAGGGGGGGGTGTGTTTATATGTTTGTTACTTCTTCACGCTCAAACGGCTGGACAGATTTTGATAAAATTTTGTATGGAGGTAGCTGACACCCTGGATTAATATAAAGGCTAGTTTTTATCCCGATATTCCCACGGGATCGACACTTACGCGGGTAAAACTGCGGGGCGCAGCTAGTAAAATATAAACTGCTAGGCAACAATTCAACAATTAAAGCAAAGTCAACAATTACTACACCTACCCTCTACTCAATTTTATTTGTCAGAACTCAAGAAACTTCAAGAGGCACTATTTCGCGGCTAATAAGTTTACTCTAATTATTCCGATTAAAAGCCTGTAAATGTCTTCTAAATCGTGAAATGCTCCACTGACTGTTATTTATTTACTGCGAAAATCGTGATTTAGCTGTGTAGCGGAGCATTTGTTTGTAGTTGTAATTTTGGATAAGTATGATTAGGTTGAGTGTAGAAATTAATTATTGGTGGGGTAATTAATTATTGGTGGGGTAATTAATTATTGGTGGGGTAATTAATTATTGGTGGGGTAATTAATTATTGTTGGGGTAATTAATTTGGCTTCCAGGTTATTTAAGAATCAATTTGCAGGTTTTAATTTCAAGTTTATCTTGGACACAGTGACCTGAACGAATAAAGTACCTACAAATTTTTTTTTGCTTGAACGGTACTTACCGTAACATATTAAAACAATAGTAAATTGTAAATCTATACATAGATATAATAAAATAGTAACGAAGTCAAAACTGATGTAAAATATTTAAAGATAGATGTAAAATATGTTCCCGTGGGATATTTTCTGAAAACCACGCGTGCGCGGGAACAACCTACTCGATAATACCGCCCTATTATTAACATAATGTAGAAAAAATATTATATCTGTACACATTCTCACTCTCATACAGAGAAAACACGAGAATTTATCACTACACTTGCTCATTAGGTCTCATACTGAGAAGGCACGAGCATTGATCACCAATCAAATCGCATTTTTTTATAAACTTAACACACACATACACACCTCCCCACATCACATTCACATTACACAGACACACACACACATTCACCATCATTCATTTCACACACACACACATTCACCATCATTCATTTCACACACACACATTCACCATCATTCATTTCACACACACACACATTCATCATCATTCATTTTCACATTTACATTATTTACGATTTCTTTGTGTTTTTGCGATTTCAGATCTTATTTCAAGTTTTCTCATGATGTTTTCCTTTACCATATAAAAAGTATTGAATAAAATTCATTCGATTGAAGATGTTTCATCAGCGATAGTAATTATTATATCCAATACTACAACATGAATGGACACTTAAATTACCAGCATAAATTGCCATAAATAGAGACAATTGGGAGAACCGTTAGCAGTAAAGACGTCGGTGTTACCAGGTATAATATGAAGTGATTATTTATAATGCACATACATTGTGCGGTTGAAATTAACGACACCTGCTTTGGAAAGGGTGTGGTACAAGTGTGAGAAGAGAAGCGATACTGCAGCTAAAATATTCTCTGAAATAGTAATAAATTTTAGGGTTCCATACCCCAAAAGGAAAAAACATACACACACTCACAAACTTTCGCCTTTATAATATTAGTGTGATAGTCCATTTATTTCTCGAAATATTGGTATAGATAGATGTTACATAGTTTTTAAAGTCCCTAATGTTCTGCCACTTCCGGCATACAAATACATTTTCAGGACTTTGGTTAGTTAGTTAGATTAATAAAAAAAAACAAATTTTATTTATTTATTTAATACTTCAAGCACATAAATGTACAAAGGCGGACTTAATGCCATAGGCATTTTCTACCAGTCAACCTTTGGGTGATGCAGAGACAAACAGTGGTAGATGTAATCATGAAAATTGAGGAATAAATATTTTACATATATCTAAAGATACGCATAAACCTATTAAATATAATATATACCTAATTACATATAAATATAAGCACAAATAAATATACATGTAAAAAGAAATAAGACAAACAATGAGAAAATATTACCGTTGTGGTGATACTGCCAGCTTCTTAAATATATATTAGAAATATTAGATTCTCCATTCCGATTTACATCTAAAAATATCATAGCATCGCTTACTCCTATCACTGGACCACAAGCCCACAAGCCACCCAATTGTGTTTCTTCATAAATATTTCTTGTCAGATGATTTATAAGCGCAGGTTGGTCTAATTATTTGGGTCAAGTCTTTACGAGATCAACTTTTTTTTTTACTCGAAACAAGCTTTCTTATTGTTTGGTGATTTTATGTTAAGTTTACTTTCATTTTTAAGAAATGGACATACAGACTTTTTGTTCCCGGAAATTCGATTACGATAATGTGTTGTTTTAAAAATTATGAGACCGTGGCTCTAATTTAGGTGGTTTATTTGGTTATTTATTAATTATTGTAGTGTTTTGTTATAAACCAGAGAACTTGTTTTAGTGTAAATACCCAATTAATTTGGTCGGCCGGAAAATATAAATATACTGAGCAATGAAAAAGCTTTATTGCAGAGGTCCCAGAATAAGGTGAATTAGTTTTGTTATCAGCCGGTCGATTCTGTAAAAATCTCACCGTGAAAACTTAGGTGATGTGAGTTTGTTTTTGCTAGGAATTGACACTATTCACAGCTCACTCCACGCTCGCTTAATTTAAGTGAAGTGAGCCGACTGATAGCCATGTCTGAGTGTTGGTATAGGAATCAAAGAAGCAGGTGACCATTGTTACGACCGGCCATACATAAGCGATGATGTACACTCCGAAGCTGTGTGGTTCACATCTCAATCTAAAGGTTTAATTTACAGGCTTTTCTCTAACCGGCAGGACACGAGAGCATGGGTAATAGTTTAAGGCATCTCGTCCCTAGCCTGCCACTTCTTCTCTTGATTTTCATAAGATTCTTGAGGGCAGCTGTGGTCAGTGCCGCATTAGCCCATAAGCAAATTAAGCAATTGCTTAGGGCATCACGTTTCGGGGGGCACCATAAGGCAGAATACCATGTTTTTCGTAGGGTTGTCATTTCGATTCCTTGCCGTTTAAAAGACACGATATTGACGTGGTTTGCACGTGGTAAGATTTCGCGGGGAATATAATACAGAATTGGAGCCCTGATTGAAATATGTTAATAGTTACAAAAAAAGGAGCTACGTCTACCAACAAACTGTTTTGCAGTTTGGCGGAGGTAAATATAATATGTAAAAAATTGTTTCTGTGAATAAACACTTCTTCATTTTTTTTTTTTACCATACTTTCACACATTTTGAAAAATGCCAAGACTTATTTGCTTTTGCCACAGTAAACCAAATCATCCAGTACTTTCGACTCAGCAAACCACATCCTATTAAGAAGCAGCTGATCATTGTCACGACCGGCCATACATACACAATGATGTACACTCCGAAGCTATTATATTGTGGTTCACATCTCAATCTAAAGGTTAACCGTGTGTCTGTTACTGTCAGAGATCGCGCCCCGCTGAGCTGTGTATGCGCACCGTAGACTGTCGCGTGGTGCGAGTGACGAGACATGGCGGGTTGTCGTGAGATCAGACGCACTTTGCTGATGTTAGGAGTTGCATATTCTCTGATGTTGAACTACGATTACCTCTTTGAGTGTGCCTAAACTTACATGTTCGTGAAGGCCTATAAAGTGAAATTCTATTTGCCATAACGATGACGGAAAAGACTAAAATGTATTGAATTGACATAAGGTATCAGCTTTTGTCGTTTGTTGTTTTGATAGCGATTCCGACATGCACTTGTCTTGTGTGTTAATGGAAGCCTGAATAGTGTAATACATGAATATGAAAGATTCTGATCTCAAAAAAATCTGAAAAAAATCTGCTGTCAAATGTCATATGTTGGCTGTTGTTATTGATTGCTAGCGTAGATAAATTAAAGCTCATAATCTGTGTAGTTAAAGCCCGAAAGTCTGACAACCAGTCTTACCCAGTAACTGGGTTGTGGAGGTCAGATAGGCAGTCGCTCCATGTAAAATACTGGTATTCAGCTGCATCCGGTTAGACTGGAAGCCGACCCCAACATAGTTGGGAAAAGGCTAGGCAGATGATGAATCTATGTAGTTGAAAGAATGAAAACAACCGACCACATAAGCTGACACGAGAGTTTTTAGTAAAATTTACTAGTGACTTTAAGAAAGATACGGTTTATTAAAATTGTGGTTCCAACAAGTTTATCTACAGGATGTGAGTGTGGTAAACCGTGAAAGATGGCTTTCAAACGCCGTTCCTTGCCGGTTAGATTACAAATATATGAAAATCGCTGTCCGCTATCCTTTTACACCGCTCCTTATAATTTGTTCTACTAAATTGTCTGTAAAACTCGCGCTTAGAATAATGTTTAATAACCTGCACACAGTCGGTTCATATGTAATCGTATGCTTGTTACAACGATTGGACGTTAGAACAAATAAAATTAATAATTCACTAACTCTTTACTTACGTTTCGTGAGTAGAAAGTATATTTGTTTTAATCACGAAAGTATTTAAATGTTGCCTTGATTGTTTCATGATGGTATCGTCAGTAATTTGATAGTCAGTTGAACTCGAATTGATGGTTAATTATTTTTGTGTAGAATTTTATGCTAATGCTATTGGTGTATGGTTTTTTTTTTTGGAGTTAGTTCGTGAGGAGGAAATCAGAGTGTATCGTGAATCTCAGGTGTGGTCGCTACCTATCAGAGTAAGAATTAAGTTTTTATTTGCTCTTCCATTTGACCTAGATAATAATTAGCATTGCGTGCCCAGTTGAGAGGGGAACCCGCTACTTCTAAAGCAATTTTTTTCGAAATATTTTTTTCTAGAATGAATTTGAGAAAAGCCGAAATGACAAAGAGAGGTGAACAGAGAAGCACCTTATCAAAGCTGTATATACCGGGTGGCATACATCGACGCGCAAACTGTAATCATGAATTCAGCACGTGATTCTACACCCCCTAGCGTAGAAATTTTTTAGTCTCTGATCAGTAAATCTACTGCTAAATAATAATTTACGCTGCCATTGTTATTAGTTGCCTAACTGACGAACATGAAATTCAGATAACCAATCATAACAATAGACAAGGGGTTAAAAGTATTATAAGATAAACCTTCATAACTAACAAATCAGTTGTAGAGTGCGTGAGCTGGGCCCTAAGCGATTTCTTCAGAAAGTAGTTTCAGGGTGCTTAGGGAGTAAACATACTAACCGCGTCTAGAAGGTGAGCCGGATGGGGGGGGGGTTTAAAAGTTCTCACTTTTGAGTTTTTCGCTAATATCTTTACAACGGTGCGTCGTAGAGAAAAAAGAAATAACGCCTAAGTAGCAGGCAACAGCTAGTATATGATAAAAGTCGTTCTTTTCGAAAATTTAACTTTTCCGGAACGTGTAGTTCGAAAATGGGTAGGAATTCGAAAAAGTGTGTAAGATAAAAGTTGTACAAAATTGTATTAGCTTTCATTACGTAAAAAATATTTTTTCTCTACGACGCACCGTTTTAAAGATATTAGCGAAAAACTCAAAAGTGGAAACTTTTATCGCCCCCGCTCCACTCCGGCTCATCCACTAGACGCGGGAACTTTTAGTATGTTTACTCCCTAAGCACCCTGAACAACTTTCTGAAGAAATCGCTTAGGGTCCAGCTTACGCACTGTATACCTCCTTTTGGGTCATTCGTTGAGTGGACTATTATGAAAGCTGTGCGTAAGTGAGTTATGACGCTGTGAGCTCGTGGCACTACTTTGTCTGATACAACAACGATCACCTCTCAATAGACCAATCTGTATAACGACGGCATCATAAACTTGTACAGCGAACCATTACAAAATAGTTCTACAGAATTTGACAGAACATAGAGGCACGTCTTATTCTCGATGATTGAGGCTGTTATATCTACTGACGTGACACTATTGTATCGAAACTTATACTAATGTTATTGTTAACAGGGTATACTTTCCCACAGTCACGACAAACTTCAATATTAGGCTGCGGAGCAATTGCGTAACACATTGGCGCCGATTTTGTAATTCACAAACTAAACTAAATTTAAGTTCAGGCATCTTTTTCTTTCTATTTCATTAGGACAAGGACAGAAGATAAATATTAGTTTAGTACTGTCAAATTAATCAGCGCCTGGCGTAAATTGACGTATTTTAAGTAGCCAATTTTTTAATTTCGTCTAAAGTTGTCTATGGAGTATCTTAATTTGACAGGACTAAACTAATATTTAACTTCTGTCCTTTTCTTAATGAAATGGAAAGATAAAGATGCATGAACTTAAATTTAGTTTAGTTTGTGGACAACAGAATCGGCGCCATTATCAATCGTAATCGGTTTCATTTTGACAGTTCAACAACATTCATTGCTGATGATCAGACAAATTTTTCGAACTGATTCAGATTCCGATTGATAGTGTGTTACGCAATTAAGGTGCTGGTCTGCAAAAGAAGGAGATGGTAAACTAGTCTGTCCCTGATCTGTAAATCTACTATTAGGTATCTAATACTGATAGACTAACTGACCGATCAACAACCAATCAAACCATAATGATTAAAACAGAACATTCAGCTACGAAATCCGGGGTAATTGCTTATCACACTAACAGTAGAAATGGCTTTCATTTTGACAGTTCAACAACATTCGTTGCGTTATTTACGTTGTTGAGCAGACACATTTTTCGAACATACGAAGCAATGGATTAACAATATCCTTCAAAACGATTGCGATTATGATCGATAGTTTGTTACGCAATTAAGGTGCTGATAATGGCGACCATATTGGAATAAAACAAAGACCGCACAACGACACCACCACATACTTGTACCGAATCATTACAAAATACTTCTAAACAATTTGCTAGAACATGGAGGCACGTGTTATTCGAGATGATTGAGGCTGTTATGCTGACGTGACACCATTGTGAGACAGGATCGGAATCGTATCGCTATCGTTTTACTAACTAGATTGGATCAGGTGGAGGGTTTATGTGGGAATGGGACAGGGGTTTCAAAGAGGTTAGTAAAATGCTATGTGCCACATAGCATGTGGCATAGAAAATTAGGAAGATAATTTTCTATGCCACATTACATTTTTCTTATATGTTGCTTGTAGAATAATCTGACAAAAAATCAGAATGACTTTATGTATATTATTTATATTATGGTTGTTATTGTAAAAAGAAAGTTTTAGAGGTATCTTCATGATTTTTTTCTATCGTATCAAATTAGTTGTATTTTGTTTTCAACACCTTATCAACCTAGCATATATCCTGAAGAATATCATATATTTTTCTGATTTTGTTTACTGTAGTCGATCATATACTTTTATTGTTTCTAAAATTTGCGCTTTTTGCGTTGGCCCCTTAACATAAATTAACACTACTAAATCTTCACCACCTATCACATAACATCATCCAGATTGACAAGCGGAGACAAATCCAGCAAATGTCTTGTCGTAGTGCGATACGGAATTATTGTCAGCCGCGCATAATGGATGTGTCGCTTTCTCATAGCCGTACAATATACACTGTACACTGCAGTGCAGAAAAACGGTAACACTAGGGAAACTATTGCAATTCTTACAAATATTATAAATGTGAAAGTTTGTGAAGATGTTTGGATGTTTGTTACTCAATCACGCGTAAACCGTTGAACAGATTTGGGTAAAAATTGGAACATACTTAGATAGACCATTTTCTGGATTAACACATAGGATGCTTTCTATCCCGATATTCCCACGGGATCGAAATTTGTTAAAAAAAGACATGTCTATGGGTTTAACTTGATTAGGACAAGCGGTACATGTGTACCACAACCGGTACAAATTTGTACTAGCTCGTCCCTGAGAGAAACACTCTCTGAAATTGCTGGTTTACTGTTCTATGTTCTTCCTCCTGTTTCATTAAAGCATCGTGTTCCAACAGTTGAAATGTGTTAAATGTTTGCAGATTTTGAAGCTTTAGGTACCTATTAAATATAACTAGGTAAATATGGGTGTACTGTAGGTATAGACGCCAGCACACCAAGCTACCCGAAACTGTCAAATTTTCCCAATCAACATTGAACCTTATGTTTTAGCAATAAAGTTGAAAATCTATAAAAAAAAATTGACAGATTGTAGCAGCTTGATGTGCTGGCGTCTGTACGTTTATGGTAAAAAATACTGATTTTAATGGTTTCATTTTCTTACTTCTGTTTGAATAAAGCATCGTGCAAGGCTGCAAGCATCGTTCCAACAGTACCTACTGTTTTACAAATTAGTATAGTAGTATCGAAGCTGATGACTTTAGGTAGGTATATCTAGAATGCAAGGGCCAGAGTGGTTAGTAGTAGAAGAAATATTTTCGTTATTTACTGGGATCGTTTTATGGTATTTTCTATGCCTTAGACAATAAGATAAAGATTGCCTAAGTGCAGACGCCAGCACATCAAGCTACCCGAAACTGGCAAATTTTCCCAATCAACTTTGAACCTTATGCTTTAGCGATAAAGTTGAAAATTTATTAAGGAAATTTGACAGATTGTAGTAGCTTGATGTGCTGACTGGTGTCTGTGTCTACAATTAAAACTCGAGCTAGATTCAAATTATGGCTCCTCTCAGAGTTAGCAATAAAATCAACATAATCAGCCTATAATGTTCCCGCTGCTGGGACACAGGCTTCGTCTCTTTAAGAGGGAGTGAGCCCTAACCCACCACGCGGGCCCAGTTTGGTATAATTATGTCACATGTCTTCAAATTTTCGGTTCTAGGGCATGTCGGTTTCCTCACGATGCGATGTTTTCCTTCACCGTCTTGAGAGCAGTGCAATAAAATCAGTAAGTTAATATAAATTGAGATAAGTATCCACTATCTAGAAATAATCTAAAACTTGTCAGAGCCTATCTTCTCACGAAGCTCGTAAATCTGTTTAAGGATTTAATTAAGTCCATTACAAGTAGTAACGGTGTATGAAACTGACATAATTTACTGCGTTCATTCACCACAAACTGTTAATTATATTATGCACTTCTGTAACACGGTTTTCGTGACAATCTATCATCGTGAGTTGTTAGTCGTCGATGAACCTCTTACTTAAACTGTTTCTTAATAATAATTGTAATTTCAACAGACCTTTTGAGGCAAAATAACTATGAAGTATGGGACATATTCATAGCATAAGCATAATCAACCTAGAATGTTCCCACCTGCTGGGACACAGGCCTTTTCTCTTCGAGAGGCTGTAATCTACCACACGGGCCCCGTGTGAATTGGTAGATGCCACGTGTCTCCGAATTTTTGCTCCTAGGACATATCGGTTTCCTCGCGATGATTTCCTTTCCCGTTTTGTGAGCAGTGGTGATGAAATAATTTACACAAACCAAAGCGCCTTCCTGGATTCGAAACCACGACCTACAACTGGTAAGTTGGAGCCGTTACCACTGCGCCCACCGCTGCTTCTTCAAAATAAAAAAAATAAACAATTTTCCGGTAAGTATTTTATTTTACATTTCACTGTGGCTTTTTTCGTGCACTGAAGTGTATTGACGTAACCGAACGTCACGTGCGAACCAATCACAGGCATTATTGGTCCGTGACGTCATCAACAGCCATTTTGTTCAACTTAGCTCTGATTTGTCAAACGATTGGAACTTGTATGGGAAATGTTTTCTGAAACTATTGCCGTATTATGATAAGTATGAAGAGATTGTCATTTCTCGTTGTGATTGAAGTATAATGGTCACACTTTGATTCAATGAGATTGGCAGGTACTTGGGAACCTAATAAGAAGCAAATCATAGATTCAATCAGCTCAGGTAACGCAGTTTGCTGTTGCTATAGGTATACATAGGTTCCCAAGTGTATGTGTGTGTGTTCTGTTAGCTGCTTGACGAATGATAATCGAATAAAAATACTAGCCACTTCTTGAGCCAAATGCAATTGTTGACAGCTCATTATGTAATAGCCTCCCCAACCGTTTTCGGTCACGGTGGCCAATCTCAAAGAAAATTACCTATAGTGCACAAGTGTGTGCGCAAACACAGGTGCACTCTTTGTTCCTTTACTCTCATAGTCCGATGGGACGGCAATCCGACACGACCGGGAAGAGTTCAGGCGCAGGACCAACGGCTTTACGTGCTTTCCGAAGCACGGGGGTATGAAACCGCCAACTTCCATACTTCGGACTGTTACCTACTAAGAAATTCCTAATGGAAAACGCAACAACACTGTCCGACCCGGGAATCGAACCCAGGACCGAAATGTCAAATGTAAGCTCAATATGTAAGTGCCTACTTACACCTGTACCTAGTGCTATTCTGTAAAAATCTCACCGTGCTAACTCGGCTGAAGTGAGCTTAATCTGAGCTGTCATTAGTGTCAATCCCTAGCTTCAGGTGGAATGACAGCTCACTTCACCTAACTTCTCACGGTGAGATTCTAACAGAATCGACCGGCAGCGCGGTAATCGCGTAACACACGAACAACGGTAATGCTATACACATTTTGACAATTCAACAACATTCATTGCGTTATTTACGTTGTCGAGCAGACGAATTTTTCAAACATATGACGCAATAGATTAGGTTGTTGTCCGGTAACAGTGTTGCCAGTTCAATGGTGTCTGGGTGTAATTTATCTATATATGTATGTATTTAGAAATATATAAGTATGTTTATCAGTTGTCTAGTACTCATAACACAAGCTCTGCTTAGCTTGAGACTAGACGGCGTTGTGTGATAGTTGTGGAATATTATTATTATTTATTTTTTTAGAGTGTTTCCTCTTCTCAGCTCTTTGGCTGGTTTTTGCAACATTTACGGACCGAAGTCAAGTAAATGCAGCTTGTGGTGTGTTATGTTAAAGATGTGTTGTGATGAAGACCTATTTCGTTTTCATCTATTTGCATGAACTTTCTGACAATGCGACATGTATTTAAAATTGCAGCTTTTTGTAGGGTGATATACAGGGTTTCATTTAGGTTTAGTAATTTAAGGCTATGGAGAAGGTAATTTGGGATGACGCCTGTTGTGGAGAGGACTATAGGGACTACATAAACTTTTTGTTGGCGCCATAGTTATTATTATTATTATTATTATTAAATGGTTTTTTCCCATCTCAAAAAATGCCCAACGCGACTAAAGAATTTTTCACTTAAAAAAAAACTATTTGCTAAAAGTTTTAAAGAGAGTTTGACAGGTTCTCAACTCAACTTCAAAATTCTCGATGATACTGTTACTCACGTTATCAAATCA
Organism: Oligia fasciuncula; assembly: GCA_963082905.1. Taxonomy (NCBI): domain Eukaryota; kingdom Metazoa; phylum Arthropoda; class Insecta; order Lepidoptera; family Noctuidae; genus Oligia; species Oligia fasciuncula. Next base: position 10,884,694 of record OY720403.1, read on the forward strand.
GAAGGAATAGATCGGCAAGATTGCAAGAACTGCATCAAATGACTACAAGATTGCAATTATAAACATAGCACCCGTCATAGAACATACCTACAACGACATCTTTATCATACGATTAATACAGCGAACCCCATTGTAAATAAAAGCATTCATGTGCAAATACCGTACAGGAATGATTGTGCATATTATTATCTATCTTAGGCATCAAGAACGGGTATTGGCAAGGCGTTCCGTCAAATAGACTAAGATCGAGTGGACTCCTCGATGTTTTAATAAGAATGAGATATGTTTGAGCGTGTGACTAAACGAGATACATAGTTGCTATGTATCTCGTTTAGTCACATGCTGCTGCTGTGTAGGTTTTTCTTTTGTGCCTGGTTTGTAATTATTTTAATGGTATGCAAAGAGAATGTTACTCAAGGGAACATGTGTCTATTGATCACCGTGTTTGCGAAAAGAAAGTTTCCTTGTAAAAGTTTTCTTCACTACATACCAAAACGTCCTTCTCTTCTCTCTCCTCATTCTCATCTAACCTAACCGTGCTGACTTTGTGGGATAGGACTATTCCTACTAGGTAATTATTACTAGATGTAAAAACAGAAAACAATGCATCTAAGTCACTGACCTGTGTGGTCAGTGATCTAAGTACCTACACTAATAAAGTAGGTAGGTACCTATCTACCTACTCATATAAAACCGAGAAATTCAAGGAAGAGAACGATTAATCCCATTCCTTCTTTATCTTTTATTCTGAAGTAAAAATTAAATACACACTTCTCAGCAACAATCGGTAGAATACTTACTATTTATTTTTAAATTATTAAATTATTGTTTGCGCCATCTAGGGGGAATTACTGGAATGATCATAAAAGTGAGAACCATGGTTAACAGCCGCCAGGCGTTGTACTCTCGCTATTGGTTCAAGACGGTGAAACTAGATGGCGCTACTGAAAGTTTCCTTACTTGCAAGTTGCAGTACGAAGCATACATTCTAGTTGTTCATAAAATTCATAGATGGCGCAGTTTTAGGTGTTAACTTTTGACAACAGGTGGCGCTACTTGTTTTTTTATAGTAAATAGTAACTTTATTTTATGTTTTTGTACTACAGAATAAAAAGTCACTTTTTTAAACTGTCTTTATTTGCAAAATGAAATAATTACATTATTTTTCTATGTAAGTCTTTAAACGACACACAAAGGTAGTAGTTCGCTATTTGTTAAAATAAACCAGATTATTTTGGCGCGCGTCAAAATTGGTAAGTAGGTACTAACGCCGCCATCTTGTTCTGTCAATACAATTTCTGTGACAATTATTTCACTAATGTTTACCTTTTTTTTTATTTATTTAACATTTATACAAAAGAATACAGGACTATTCATATAAAATAGCAACCAAAAACCACAGAGGTTTAACCTACCAATAACACCCCCAATAGAAAGTGCGTTTGTAACTCCTATTTAAAAAAAAAACCTATATATTCCACTAGCTTTTTTAAATTTTCCGCCTTTTGTATCTGATCCACACACATAGGTAATTTTAAGAACGTTTAGTCTGATCCAAAGACTACAATAGGTATAATGCTGTATAGGTAAGTCTGATCTCAGCGTCAATCTGTCAAAAATACCTCTAAATTCCTTACATTATTGACAAGTTTTTGACATTGATTGACGCTGAGATGAGATTGCGACTAGATTTTGAACGTTTTTTAGTTGGTAAAAGTAGGTTTTTATTACTATTTAGGTAGGTACATTAATAAAATGACCGTACCTAGGACTTGAGAAGCCTGATAAAATAGCTGCCTACTTTATCTATACATTTCCTAGTTTATCTAGGAAGGGTGATAGATTGATAAGTACCTAGGTACCTAGACAGTCAGACACGTGGAAGGTATTTCAATCAAATCACATGGTGTCACAGTCAAAGACATTCCGGCGACTGTCGGTTTCATTTCCTACCGTCTGTGACATCTTAACGTTTGTAAAGCAATCACATCCACCCTACATCTATTCACGTAGGTATAATAATTGATTTGAGGCGCAATAAAGATCTTTTCGTGGATCTTTGACAGTCGTTACGGGCCCAATAACTGGATGTAGAGGTCAGATAGGCATTGAATCTAATCTTCAGCTGAATCCAGTTAGACTGGAAGCTGACCCGAAAATACTTAGTTGTGAAAAGGCTAGACAGATGATGACGCAATACTGATCTTCTCATGATTTCATCTCCCTGGTTTTAACCCGACTGCCCCAGAAGGTTTTAGGGTTCCGTACCTCGGATTCCATGCCGGACAGTTGAAATTTTCACAGAGTGTTTCTTCTATTTCTATTGGGGCTATAACAACAAATAATAAAAATAAAATAATAAAAAAATAAAAAAATGGTTGCCTGTAAAGTCGGTTTTACGGGCGAAGATTTTACGTGACAACGACCGATCATCCGATCATAGTTGAGTGGGAGAGAGACGCAAGGCATTCGGCGGGCCTCTCTCTCGTTCGGTGACTCATCGTAACGTTACCGAGCGTTACACTTTTTCATAAGTGACTCCCAGTCGCAACCTAATTTAAGACGTTGTCACGTCAAAAGGCCGAAGAAGGGGGAACCCCTCTAATTCAAATAATAAAAATAAAATGTACGGTGTTACGGATGTAACACCGTACATTTTATTTTATTTTTATTATTTGAATTAGAAAGGTTTCCCCTTCTTCGGCCTTTTTTTCGGGCGGGTTTATTTTAAATTAAACAATGTGGTGGAACTGTATGTGAAAACCAGTAGGTATGTCTAGTAAGGAGGTACCTACTTACCTGCGTAACTCTCTACCAAGGTAACTATTACTTACTGAAATGAAAATATGGCATAATAATGTGCTGAATTTAAGTTTGCGAAAATAGGTACAGTCAATAGGTATTTGGCCTCTTGAAGCAGACTGAAAATTATTCCTTACTCAAAAGATATTTTTTTCATCTCATGAACATTAAGTTGGCTCTGAAGTATTCTTCAAGTATTCGAGTGGGCTCCGCAACGAAATGAGCAGACCACTTAGACGTTGTAATAAACCACTTGAAAATACACTGAATAATTTTATTCATTCACATTTTTGTGAACAAGATGCTTTCAGAATGACGAATGGAAAATCGCAGGACAATAGCATGAAATACATTTTGGTAGGTAGGTATATAGTTATCCATCTACCTAGATACCAATGTATTATTAGGTAAGTATGTAGGTATTATTTACATCGGATGTAAAGTCATGAAAAAAAAATGGTTGCCTGTAAAGTCGGTTTTACGGGCGAAGATTTTACGTGACAACGACCGATCATCCGATCATAGTTGAGTGGGAGAGAGACGCAAGGCATTCGGCGGGCCTCTCTCTCGTTCGGTGACTCATCGTAACGTTACCGAGCGTTACACTTTTTCATAAGTGACTCCCAGTCGCAACCTAATTTAAGACGTTGTCACGTCAACATAACCCTCCTTCTGGCGCAGTCGGGTAAAATAAAACAATATTCAGTTTTACTATAAAAATCATTCTTTAATAATTCTATGGAATAATCACTTTTTGAAATAAATATGCAAGCAAACCCACGGGAAAAAACTGATACTAGCAAATAGGGCACTAACCTCAAAAAGTTCAAAAGAGGTCGCATTGCAACTGACAGCCCGAAAATGCCACTCGCAACTTATAACAAAATAATTTCAAAAAAATAAAACTTTCAAATGAAGAACACTGATCGTCATAGAAACAAAAATCTCGTTGAGAAAAAACAGACTGTTTGACGTTGACGTCGTGTTGTTTTTTGTCTGAAAAATAATTGAATATTGCAAAAATAAATGATGTTTTCCGATGAAGAAATAAAAGAAGAAATACCGGAGAGTGGTTTCATGCGGCCGGGTGATGAGATTATAAGGTGCGATCTTCGTTTTTTTTTAGATAAATAGTTGAAACGCGGCCATACTGATTTGTTTTACGTTTGTTTTAATTTTGTTTTATGTTCATTTCGTTGTTTCAGCATACGTGAAGTGTGTCTGAATGATAAGTTCGACAGGAAGGAATTAGGATTCAATGGTGAACCGCTGCTATCGAATTCCGGGAGAAACGATGTACGTAGAAAAATGTTCTATTGTCTTATTTAGTGAGAAGAGCAATAATTTACCATCAGTTTTTGTGATGAAGACCTCGTCAGTTTCATTTCGCAACAAGACAGTTTGATTGACAGGTGAGGAATTGTCATTTTAACTGCCAGAGAATCTGTCTGCCAAAAAGTAACGTCTAATTGACGTTTCTTTGCAAGTAAATAAACAAAACAAGTTACATAATGTCACAACTGTAAATAATGAAATACCCCATCAAGCAAGTCATGAGAGCCTCTTTCTATATACACCATAGTGGCTGGGTTGTTCGTAAGGCCTTATCGTAATAGAGATTAGTGAATGAGTGTTTCCTGCAACGCCATTGGTCAACGAGTGAAGCGACCCGACGCCGACGGCGCGGCGTCTTCCGTCGTCACGCTGTCTTTCCGAGCTTTGACCCATATTCATTTAAAACACGAAAAGAAAAGTGTTATGCTTCCCCAATGTTTAAGCTCGGCGGTGTGTAACACGCATCGCGTCTGTTTTTTGCCTATGGGGTAGAAGCTAGACAGAGGTTTGTAGTCTCCATCCATTGACTTATATATTACTTACTTTTGAAATCATTGAGTCCATCGAAATTTTGCCAGCTTTTTTATAAGTATTTTAGGAGAGTGGTGAAGCGTTCAAAATTTACTAGCGAATGACGTCATCCACGTAAAACCACTAAAACGTTATTTTTGATAGTAAGGTGTGTTTTCCTAGAGAGAGGTTTTTTGACACCGTAATGATAAAATCCCCTGCTATCATTTTCATGAAAGCCGTGTCATTGCGACCGTATTGTGGCGAGCACCTCTTTTAAGCAACCGTAGCTTATGTCTCTAACCATCAAATTAAACCCAATGACCCAGGGATGTAACCCAGAACGCCACGCTCGACAGTCGCCCTTGCGACTACTAAACTAACGCAACAGTCAAAGTGTCACTAAACCTCCTTCATAATCCTCTTAACCACCAGCTCGACGTCCACCGTTCGATATTCCGTGACGGCTACTTCTCCGACGGCTTGGAGCAGCAACAGGCCAGGTTTGCGTGGACGGAGGAGGATGGGAACATCGCATCCCTGGTGTCTGAGCCAGGATTTGGCACTACTGGTCAGACAACCTTCGGCAAGGATTTGGACGCCGCGCTTAAGAGTGAGATGAAGGCAAGTACATCATCATCAGGCATCATGGTCATCTTCCTGCCCTTGTGCCATGTTACTTGGGGCCGGCGCAACACGTTTTCCTCTCCCCCGTCAACCGACACGCTATCATTCAATCCCTTTTCTTTCATGTTCAGTCAGACAGGGCCCCTAACCAAGTCCAGTTAATGACATACTCGAAACTACCTAAGCATTACTCCCTCTCTCAGCTCTTCGAACATTTCGGTTAGATTTCGAGCGGTAAATCCTAAATCATAGCAGTCGTCGTTCGATCTTGCTCGAATAAATGTAAATCGTTAAGGCTCCTACAAACAGGCGCGACACGCGACGCGAATGGCGCGCGATACAAAGGCACCGCTCGTTGCGCGACTTGCGATCGACACAAACAGTTGAACATCGGCGGCGTGTTATTGGTGAAATCCAGCCACATTATACGAAAACGATATTCAAAATTTCAACAAACGAATAACCCTTTGCCAGAGGTTTCGTGGTCACCATTTGCCTGATGTTGTATTTCACGTTTAATCGGAACTACCTATCTTTCTTTATGTTGAAATAAAAATGTTTGTTCAAACTTCTTCAAAATTAAATCTGGCGCTCTTTTTGGGATACCTTATAGTAAACTATGTGGCAATCGATTTGTAAAGCACATGCGTCATATTTAAGTAAGTTGTTACTTTTTTGTAACGAAAACGCGACAATCCCAGAGATAACACACGTTATGATCATACACCACCGTATCATAACACGAATTCATTATTTAACATTTTTCTTTCCATAGGAAGCTGATACGTCAAGTGCAGTGCTGCAGCCTACCAACAGAATTGGAATCACCTTCAGTAAAAAGAATACGTTCGGAGAGCCTCACCTCGTATCTTCTACATCAGCTGGTTCAAGCTCAGCTGGTTCTGGACCAGGTAAAATCATTCAAGACTTATTTATATATCATACCTTAGGTAAGATTCATTTACTTTTTCATGCGAATGGCATGCTTACTAGACAAATACCAATTTCTTTAAAAAATGCCTTATATACTGACTGTTGTTTAGTTTTCTTTGCGAAGTCAAAACATTTGCGTTACTCGCGTGACTAGGATTCACTTACATACTATTGGGGATACACTACACAACACCACACTTCACTATTATACACTACACTATTACACACTACACTACCACACACTACACTATTACACGTTACACTATTACACACTACACTACCCTACATAATATATATTGGGAACACATTTATCAACATTGTTGATTTTCGCTATCTCGTCACAGAGTCATCCCTTCAATGTAGGTACCTATCCCGCAAATTATTATTTTTTACGTTTCTTGCAAATTGCAGCGCTGTTTACCGTTTATGCTTATCAAAATTCAATACACGGAAATTATGATATAATAGTTACTAAATTATAATCATTTAGGTAAAACAACAAAAAAGCTCTCGAAATTATATTTCCTGCAAATAAGATTATTTCTTGAAAATGTGACGATAACTTTCTACCTTTTAATCAGGCACGGAAAAGAGCAAGGGTTCTAACACGTGCAAGGTGGACAAGGCAGACCCTCGCTCCAGGTTCCATTACGTGAAGTACGTGAAAAGACACGGACGGACAGTCAAGTTGTGGGAGTGTGGCATCTGTAAGTAGTTGTTAATATTCTACCACTTTTATCCGTTTTTTGCTATAATATTGTGTCGTGGGTTTGGTCCCAGACAGGGCGCTTTACTTTGTGTCAAAAATTTCATCACCGCTGCTCTCAAAACGGTAAAGGAAAATATCGTGAGAAAACCGGTATGTCTTAGAACCGGGCCCGCATGGATCCCTTCTTTTTTGTTAGGAAGAACCAATCAAAACGTAGAATAAAATTAGCAGACAATACACTATACAACCTTTGTGAGAAGTCTACCTTCTTCTTCCCTCGTACCAAGAACCACCAAGTTTGACCATGAACTAGGTAGGAGGGGGGTAGTTAAATCTGCCCTCTAACCGTACCACTCTCTTTCCTTTCAGGTAGTCGCGAGTTCCAACACCAATATACGTTGATGCGTCACCTGCCGACACATACAGACGAGAGGAACTTCCACTGCGCCGCCTGTGGCAAGAGCTTCAGACAACTGTCCACTCTCAGCCAGCACCGCGCCATACATTCTGCTGAGAGGCCGTATGCTTGCGAGGTATAGCATGCTTCTATTCTCGCAAAGCTAAAGGACTGGTCAAACTGAGGCCAATCTGAGGACAGGTCAAAATGAGTAGGAAGTCACGCAACTATTGCAAGCTTGAACACCTCCGTACGAGTGACACAATCGCGGGGAGCCATTTTCGTCCCGATTTTCGCACGGGACTCGCCACAGTTTGACCAGAGCTTTATGCAGACATAAGCGAAGATGGATACCTAGCCTTGCTAAATATATGGTCCTAAATAGTCCTTATCTTCTTTTGCTTACTACCCAGGTATGCAACAAAACCTTCAACCGTGTGTCCACCCTGATCTCCCACCGCAAGACCCATTCCGATGAGAAGCCATACAAGTGCCACATCTGTCCTAAAGGATTCCATCAAAAAGGTTACCTTTCTTTGTCCTTTCCTTTATTTTCCCAACCATGTTGTGGTCGGCTTCCAGTCTAACAGGATGCAGCTGAGTACCTACCAGTATTTTACATGAAGCGACTGCCTAACTGACCTTCACAACCCAGTTACTGGGTAATACGATACCCCTTGGTAACGCTGGTTGTCAGACTTTCGGGCTTCTGACGACCCGTAACGACTGCGAACGATCCATCTGGGATCAAACATAACACTAATATTTATAAATATGAACAGGACTGACCGGGACCGACCGACCCACCCACCGGTAATATGACCGGGAGATTATGACCATATAATTATGGTCAAAATCTCCCTTTGTATCATATGGCCATAAAGGCTGCTTGCAAAGGTCACTACATTGCGCATGTCTTGGCAACAGTCGTTAACCGGGATGTTTGAACAGCACCGGCAATACCAAGATTATTAAAAACTAGCTGACCCAGCGAACTTCGTACCGCCTCGGCGTCAATATGAACGAATGATAATGTTGAGAAAATGAATTATCCTTATATTTTTTTTTTTGTTAATTTTTTTCAAGTGGGAGGCGCAGCACTGGCTGCTCCACCACAACGCCATTTCGTCATGGAACAAATTCGCTTATGGTCCAACGACCGATTGCAAATAAAAAGAAAAAGTAGAAAAAAAAATAAAAATAAAAAAATCCCATGTTTTAATAGTTTTTTAGGTCACAGCACACGTATCAAACCGGAAAGGGATCGGCACCGTATCAACTCGAGCCGTTCAATATTCTTTGTATGAATTCTCCCTACTGCAACGCACAGTAATCGGAATCGTAACGTAATCTTCACGCCTCGGGACAAGCTCACTAACCGCGGTGCGGTGCATTACGGCTCGTCGTCTCCACGCTTACGGCTCGTCGTCCCCGCGCTTACCGCTCGTCGTCCCCGCGCTTACCGCTCGTCCTCCCCGCGCTTACCGCTCGTCCTCCCCCAGGCTTACGTCTCTTTGTCCACCCTTGCCCCTCTCACCCCTCCGTCCTGCCTGCTGCACCATGATACGCTTTGCAAAAAAAAATGGTTGCCTGTAAAGTCGGTTTTACGGGCGAAGATTTTACGTGACAACGACCGATCATCCGATCATAGTTGAGTGGGAGAGAGACGCAAGGCATTCGGCGGGCCTCTCTCTCGTTCGGTGACTCATCGTAACGTTACCGAGCGTTACACTTTTTCATAAGTGACTCCCAGTCGCAACCTAATTTAAGACGTTGTCACGTCAAAAACTGCACAATTTTAGTTACCCACGTAAGCGCATCATAACCATAATAATTAATCATTTGTCTAGATATCTATAGCAGTCTACTGCTGGACATAGGCCTCTCTAATCAAAGGTTATAACAACACCACTTCATCTCCACATTTATGCATAGCCATAAAACCTTGATGATGATTGTTGTAAACTCGATTCGTGACTAGGTACTCTTTTTGTAGCGGTTACTAACCACCTTACCATTAGCTGTACCGTACCCAAACAGTATCTTGAAAGATCACAGAATAACCTCAATAGTAATCAATGATAATCTCTCTTTCCCTCAGGCAATCTTCGCAATCATTTGTTCACACATACGAACGAACGTCCTTACCGGTGCAACATCTGCTTGAAGGGGTTCAACCAACAGTCCAACTTGGTCTGCCATAAAAACAAGGTAAGAATTACCTAATTGATTTTCATATTTTCATAGTAAAGTTTCAGTTCCATTTCTGCATGGAACAAATTTATTAATACATTCATGATACTCCTGACTGAGGAGCATTTGGCTACAAAAGTGTTAAGTATAAAAGTGGATGGGCGAAAAGATAAACACGGACTAAAAATAAGATGAAATGATGATAACGTTCTGAAAATTTGTCCCGGGAAGGGGTGAAATAGGGGATGGAAGATTGTCAGTTTTGCAGATGAGAAATCTCGTTGGGTGAACGGCTTATACCATCTACAACATCAAAGCGTTTCTTTATCCAGGCACATCCAGAGGATACGTACACCTGCCCCACGGTGCCCGTCCGAGGTCGATCAACCACCCCACGTGGTCCAACAGACTCACAACTTGATACTACAAGGTGATTTAAACCAGCAATCTTACCTACCAATACCATTTCTTCAGACATTTTCTACCCTACGCCAGGTACAGTCGGTCGATTCTGTAAAAATCTCACCGTGAAAACTTTTATGAAGTGAGTTTGTTTTTGCTAGGAATTTACACTATTGACAGCTCACTCCACGCTCACTTCACCTAAGTTTTCACGGTGAGATTTTTACAGAATATCACCGCAGATTGGTGAAACGATACATGAAAATGTAACACAAAAGAGCCGTCCAAATGTATGCATTGTGACATTTTTTTTTTTTTGCCTATATAGTAGTACACTAGCGCCCAATACCCCTAGCGTAGAAATTTTTCGTCCGTCACGGTCAAAATGTATGGAACAGCTAATTATTTCTTTTAAACTGACAAAAAATTTCAACGCAGGGGATTCAAAATCATGTGTACTTAATCCATTGTAACAAGTTGCGCATCGATGTCCCTGCCGGCCCTGTATAAAAGTCATAGCACACGTATCATATCGGAAAGGGATCGGAACCGAATCGCCTTTCGCCTCTCCGTCAAACAGGCGTCAGCCTAACGTAATCACGTAACCAAAGCGGATCAGAAGCTCTGATACATCGACTCGGCTAAGGCTAGGCGACGCCGCGCTTACGGCTCCCTGACCGCTGGTTGAAGGTGCAGCAGGCAGGCCGGAGGGGTGAGAGGGGCAAGGGTGGACGAAGAGACGTAAGCTCGGGTACGGAGAGACGTAAGCGCGGGGACGGAGAGACGTAAGCGCGGGGACGACGAGCCATAACGTATCGCACCGCGGTTCGTGAGCTTGTCCCGAGACGAGGCGATTACGTTAAGATTCCGATTAACGTGTGCGTTGCAGTAGGGAGTTTCATAAAAAGAATACTGAACGGCTCGCTGCCGATCCCTTTCCGGTTTGATACGTGTGCTATGACCTTAACCCAGCAACTACGCGAATTTGTTTCAACACATGTGTGTGTGTGTTTGTTTGCGTGATACATTTCATATTACGTTTCACTATCTGAACTCGGCATTAAACGTTCTTGAATAGCGACAACGTACAGTCAACAGCAAAAGTAGATGATCAAAATCAGAAATTCAATACTAATGAACGGAGTTCGCGTCAGAACTGTGTGGCGTCGAAGTGATTCAAAAGTATGTGATTGTAAATTATACCAAACATTTACTACTAGTACAGCTAACATTATATTCGTGATCAGTTTTGACTCCTATTGAATTTCGGATTTTGATCATCTACTTTTGCTGTTGACTGTACCTTTCTAGAATATTAAACCATTTTTTTAGATAAGAGTACTAAAAACGTTACGGGTTGTCATCTCGAAGGGCAAGGCAGAGGCCTAGAACACCACGCCAACACCGCCATGTCTTCGAATTATTGGTTCTAGGACATGCCAGTTTCATCACGATGGTTTCCTTCACCGTTTTGAGATCCTTAGTTGCGTCTAATCGCCCAAAACCAAGCAAATACAAATGTAAAGTTATAAATTGTTACTAATTAGATTCTTAAATGTCTAAGAATATCAACTAACATTTTAAAAACTAAACCGTTTTATCTACTAACAAGTTGCACTCGCAGATTCTCAAGTAATATGAAAACTTTTTAACGAGTTCCAACAGATCTCACGCTGCATTTAACCAATTTCTTCCTTATGTTAATGTTTAGAGTTTCTAACATTACGTACTCTTATGTTACGTAGAGACATTAAAGATTTAAATGATTTTATTTTCAGGCCCCAAGCAGATCATTGTGAAGTAACTTCCTCAGTGGGACCATATTTACCATCAGTAGCAGGCCCTTCAACATCAGACTGGTCCACCAAACCCTCAACCCACCTTCCAGACATCTGGGACATTTCCAAGTCTTTCCAGGAATCTGGTGACATTTGGAGCGAGGGTCCATGGGGTTCCATGAGCAATGGGGTGGTTGTGGATCCCATAAAGACGTACCATATGGGGGTGGCGTTGGCTACCAGACAGACCCCGTTTGCTTTACTGAAGCCTGAGAATGGAACTCCTGTGTTGGTGAAAGTTGTTGATACGAAGCTTCCGGGTGGGAAACAGGTACATACATATTGCTTTTAGTTCACCGTGGTGTGTTAGGTCGGGAAACTGGCTTCCGGGCTTGTTCTGAGGTCCTACACTCTAAGCCCGTCAACGAAGAAACGGGTCCGTCTGAAAGTAGTTCGATACTTCGAAATTAACTCTACTGCCAATTATTTACTTTTACGGACGGGATAACACACATTGGGAGTAAGGTCAGTTGTCAAATCGTGTTATCATTTTTAGTTTTGGCCCTGAACTAGTCGTTATGTCCCGTACTCGGAGTTGGAAAGGTCCGTAACTTCGGCCGACACTATGGATTACGATTGGACGAATTATTTTCGAGTGAAATGTAATTTCTGGGAGGAAATTACATTTCTAGATTAACTTGCACGAAATTTTCTTCACTCATTTCACGCTTAGGTTTGTTGTGATTTTATCAAAATCTAGCCTACAGTTATCTCCGCCCAAACATAAAAGAGGCCTTCCCTGTATGACAAAAAGGTATTTTCGGTTGCCCTGCAGTGCCTAAATAATAACAGCCGCACGGGTCGATCGTAGGATAAGCTAAGCTTGCCGAGGTCCGTTCATAGATGGGTGACCATCCATTACATATCTAGACTTCGGAAAGCACGTTAAGCTGTTGGTCCCGGCTGTCATTCGTAGATCTTTGACAGTTTTTTCGGGTAGTTAAGCCCAACAAGCCTGACAACCAGTCTTACCACGGGGTATCATGTTACCCAGTAACTGGGTTGTGGAGGTCAGATAGGTAGTCGTGTAAAATACTGGAAGCGTTAGGCGAAAAGTTAGGCAGATTCATAGTAAAACTTTGCACAATATTACACTTACTAACGTACTTTCTTTCTGCATTTATCTAAGTTATGGTTATTTCCATTACAGATGTTAGTGCCTGCAACAGCTGAAGATTTGCGAGTCGGAGGCAAAATCGTTGTAAATAATGATGATGAAGATGGTGCACAGGTATTCACTTTATGATCATCATCAACATCTTCATTCCCTTCTGCCCTTATCCCAATTTACTTGGGATCCTTATTAATGACACCCGTTTCGGTAAGATGATAATATTGTGAATTAAAATAAGACATACGGTCTGAGTCACACCGTCACTACACAATCGTAGTGATTAATGGCCCAGTGGTTAAGGCCTCGCCTCTCATGCACGAGGTGTTGTGGTTCAAATCCGGGGAAGTACCATGTGCCTTGCAATTCATATTAACCTGCTGTCTCAGTTTATCTGACACCACTGACATAGGTGAAGGAAAACATCATGAGGAAACATGGTCTAGCAGTTTGAGTATGTGGCCTACCCAAATGTCCTTTCTTTGGTATTGTTCGTCGAATCGTTGAGCTCCTTAAGTTTTGAGTTGAGCAGCACGATTTCTGACAAGTGCGTGCACTGATTGGACAGGTCCTCTCAATCTGTGTGGGTCTTTCCTCAAAAGACCATCTCAGACATCGATCTACATGATCGTCATATAACCTGACCAAGATTATGTCTGGACTTTAAAAGAGACTGTGACCTCTGAGTTTGTTTCGGCCTTTCTCCTCAGCTCAGAGTAGTCGGATGAGAAACGCCGACCTCATCTAAGTTTTAAAAATAATATTGACGGTTAAAAGTGTTTGTGCAAACACACTTACAAAATTAAAGTCATATATCATTTAACAAAGTCTGAAATCGCCAATCCATCTTGAACAAACAGTCTCTGTATTAAAAGATACCTTTGCCCTGTAGTCGGACAGTGATACAGAAAGATATCTTGCCTAACAATATCCTTCTATTCTAGCATGGCCCCATAAAACCAAGACTGGAACCCAACGGTGCCGTTCAGATCAGAGTGCCCGTAGTAGCGACTGTGGTGCCCAGGATACAACCCAGTGGCAGACTGCATCTTACTGTGGAGGAACCGCACCATGCTTATCACACCGCCTTGTCTGCTGATTGTAAGTCTTATTCACTTATTTAAGGACAAAAATAGGGATTAATTTGAAAGGGTACTTTATTGGACGTTTTTGAATGGGGCACTTTGAAACCGTTGGACATTTTGAGAATTGGAAATTTTGAACTTCAACGGCCTAAAAGTAAAGTAAGCTTTGCCTGCGCAGGTCAACCACATTTCGTATGTCTCAAGAACAGCACAAGTATATTCCAATAAGCATTTTTTGGTCTAACTGCGCAAGAATAGCCACAGAGAGAAGTGGCGACCCAGTGGTAACGGCCGTTATATACGCGTTGTACTCGTATGTCGTGGGTTCGACCCAAGCAGGCATTTTACTTTTTAATACAGTTGCTCAAAAAGTGGTGTATTGCAGGGACGTATAGCGTTCGGGATGTGGGCTATTACATAATAGTGCTTTTTTTTTACCTTTCCCGAACTCGTGCGTTCTCTTTCCCAACTGTCAAAATAATGTCTATTAAAAAGAAAAACTAACCATGAAGTTTTTACTAAGGAGTTTTTGTGATTCATACAAAAACGTATATTTCTAAAAAGAAGCTACTAATTTATTTCAATATTAGATTTAATGATTTAATTGAATGAGTTAGGTTAGGTTTCATTTCATCTCATTTTTCATTTTCATTTCATATCAATAAAAAAATATACTGAAGACTAAGCTGTATGGATAGTTCCCTTTGTCTACCAAAATGGGTGAAGAAAAAAAACTGCTTATATTCTACGGTTGGCGCCATTTTCCAGAAAAAATGATTAGTTTATTGTGTTTTAATTATTTTATTAAATTGCTTCATTTTTTCTCAACTGTATTAAAAATAGTCGTTCAGTACACCTGCGGAACCGTCATTGCAACTTGTTCCGACTGTCAACCCTCGCCTTCGGCTGCGCCTCGGCTCGGGTAGACATTTGTCGGAACTCTTTGCAATGACAGCCTTTCCGCACTTGTAATGAAATATACTATTTTAATACAGTTGCTCAAAAAGTGGTGTATTGCAGGGACGTATAGCGTTCGGGAAGTGGGCTATTACATACTAGTGCTTTTTTTTTACCTTTCCCGAACTCGTGCGTGTCTCTTTCCCAACTGTCAAAATAATGTCTATTAAAAAGAAAAACCAACCATGAAGTTTTTACTAAAGAGTTTTTGTGATTCATACAAATACGTATATTTCTAAAAAGAAGCTACTAATTTATTTCAATATCAGATTTAATTGAATGAGTTAGGTTAGGTTTCATTTCATTTCATCTCATTAAATTTCATTTTCATTTCATATCAATAAAAAAAATATACTGAAGACTAAGCTGTATGGATAGTTCCTTTTGCCTACCAAAATGGGTGAAGAAAAAAAAACTCTGCTTATATTCTACGGTTGGCGCCATTTTCCAGAAATTTTCTTTGCGAGTTTAGTTGTTTGTTGCACAAAATGAGTAATTTCGACCCTATTTTTTTTTAAATAACACCACCGGAACTCGGTATAATTGCACAAAATGCTTCGGAGAACATTTTACCGGAAAAGGCAAAAAGTCGTTACATATCTACATACGACTAATTTTTTGCGTGGAGAGAAGAGATAAAAGCAATATTGTGTTTTTATTATTTTATTAAATTGCTTCATTTTTTCGCAACTGTATTAAAAATAGTCGTTCAGTACACCTGCGGAACCGTCATTGCAAAGAGTTCCGACAAATGTCTACCCGAGCCGAGGCACAGCCGAAGGCGAGGGTTGACAGTCGGAACAAGTTGCAATGACAGCATTTCCGCACTTGTAATGAAATATACTATTGTGACTTGTGTAAATCATTTCATCACCATTGCTCTCAAAACAGTGAAGGAAAACATCATGAGGAAACCGGCATTTCCAAGAACCAAAAATTCAAAGACATGTGACATTCGCCAACCTGCACTCAGCGTGGTGGAACATAGAGAAAGGACGCCTGTATCCTAGGAGTGGAAACATTATAGGCTGATTATACATAGGCTCAGCTGCACACGTAGATATTTCTGGTAGACCGTCGCGTGTATAGCCGCTATTTGTGATGTTGATTATGATGATGATTATAACAAATTGATATTATTTTAATCAGTGGGTGAAGTGAACGTAGCCCCGTGCACATCACGTGACGAGCCTCGCGCTGGCCCGTCCAACGCGCCGCGCGCCGAGCCGCCTCGACACTTGGACTCCGGCGGGGAGTTCGATGACGGACTTAGGACTGGTGAGTAGAACCACAATGGTAGAAACATACAGGGCAAACTAAAACGTGGTGATCTAAAAATAAATAACTTGTTCTGTAATCAGTTAATAATAAAAATGCCTAAACAAAGATCATTAGTTTAGTTTAAAAAAAAAGTGAATCCACAGGAGTAAAAGAACAACACTGAATTAGGTGTTATTACCTACAGTTTTAGGTGCTCAGCGCCCTACGCTCCTTGTATATGACCGGTTGTCATCATTTTCATGGGTGTTCCGTTCTAAGTCACGGGAGGAACCTGATCTGGTGATTTGATACCTGCTTTAAATACCATGAGCTCACTTTTTGTTGACATTATATTTGAGAGCATGGCTAGCCGCGTAAGTGTCACAGACATTTACTAGGTTCCTAAGTCCACCGATCGTTGGATTCAGCAGCACCATGTTGTCTGCATAACTCAGATTATTTACATAAATATTGTCTATGTGACAGCCAACATGTATGCTGCTGCTGAGCTCCACGGTTAGCGCATTAATATACAGATTAAACAAAACTGGGGATGACAATCCACCCTGTCATACTCCACATTGTAGTGCATTATGCATCCGATAAGATGCCAGCCCACTTTACATAATTGACCTGACTCTGATACCAAAACTTTAGGATACCAATAGGCTATTTGACTGGTTTCTGATAAACATCTCAGATTATTTAATGGTGTCTAACGAGCCCACAAAAACATATTACTTAAAATTGCATAATGTATTTCTTTTAAAAAATAGTAAATGTACTGTTTAAATAAGCCGCCAAAACGTTATCTTTAACAATATGGCGTCGTGACGTCACGATTCACGTAAACAAACGTTGAAACGGTCGAGATACTAGACAAAAGTCATCTGTTCATACTAAATCATGACGTCATCTTAAGTTCAGCCAATCCAGACCGTTTTCGATTACGTGGTGCCAGATTTAAAAAGATGAAGTTTTTTCGGTATTTTTTTTATAAATAATACATTGTTTTGTAGTAAAATTAATGCAAATAGATTTTAAAAGCGATAATCTATACGAGTGTAAATAATTATGACCTTATTTTTTACATTGTCAAATAGCCTATTGTCTCAACAAATAAATGGTTTCCTTAAGCTTATCGCAGAGTTTATAATAACTAACATAGTCAAAAGCTTTGGAGAGGTCTATATCAAGCATAAAGGGGCGTTTTCTTACTCGTGTAAAACTCAACAGGGTAATAAATAAGTTGATAAGTGGATTTTTTGTGATGTCCGGGCATGGTAACCAAAGATTTTACTTTCTTCAGGTACTCGAATATCATCAACTTGTGCCCTGCCGCCTCCAGCGCCGTCTCCTCCTCTGGATCTCATCTCCTTGGACCTGTTTGAACCGATGGAATGTATACCATTGGGTAATTAACAATATTATTTTTACACAATACATTGTAAAGAAATAAAATACGTTTATTTGCGGCAAACATGACGCAATAAAAACATAAACAAAAAAAAAAGAAAGTACTGTAATAGCTAACTCTTATAAGCACTAACAAGAGCTTTTCATTATTTTGTTTTTAATTTTATTTACTAACTAAAAATAAAGCAGTAATTACAGCTTTTAGTACTAAGATTGTCAATAGATGGCGTTGCTAGTCTCATTTGGCATCATTAGAATCACATAAAAAATGTGTCTTGTTCTAAACGTTGCTCGGGTCGATTCCCTCACCAAAAGTAATTAACGCCTATGATTTTTCAGTATGTTATCCTTTTGACTCGACAATTTGATGGAAATGCTACTAGTATGTCTAGCAGCATGTGCTGTTTATTTTATTTTATACTTGTTATCGATTAACAATCATAGCAAACAATATTGTTGTTTTTCTAGGTCCTCAAATCACAGCTGTCGACAACATCGACCAGGCACCACCTTCAGATGACTCTGACATCTTTATTGGAGAGTTTGAGGTAAGTTACCTTATAATTAATTTTATGCGATTTATTGAATGGTGCACCCATTGAAATCTGGAATCTTGCTTTCAGATCGCTAGAATGATCGAAAACTACTCGTATTATTTTTATGTCCTACTGTAAATTAAGGATCCACAATGGCGAAATCTGGCCAGATTATTTTGACGATATAAATTAATAGTTTTAAGCTGGAGGTTCTTTCCTCCTGTAAGTACCCAAACCAAGACATGATAAAAACATTGACCGGCAGCAGCGTCCCTTCAGGTCTGTCACCTAATAACCTGTGCGGCAATTGCGTAACACATTATCAATCGGAATCTGTTTCATTTTGACAGTTCAACAACATCCATTGCGTTATTTAGGTACGTGTTGAGCAGACAAATTTTTCGAACTTATGAAGCAATGGATTAGCAATTTGCTTCAAAATGATTCAGATTCCGAATCACAAATCAGTTTGCCAATCGTCGTGACTTCTCATACTAGGTTCTTACGAACATTCATGGCTTGCAATATCTTTACAGGACCCATGGTCAGCAGCAATTTTCATTTATTTGCTTCCATAATCAGTTTATAATATCCACACCAGAACCATTCCTTTTCTTAAATAATAAACTACTCAAATAATAAAATCCCATCACCAGACACCGGCGCTATAACCCTGGAGAGTATTCGGAACATCAGTGACGGTCGCAATGACTAAGCCGAAACCAGGATTTTGGTAAATATCCCACTTTCCTATGACATTCCTCGGGTAATCCCATTCATCCACCTCAAAAATTCCACCCTAAGGTGGATACGCGGAAACATGTCCGAGAATTCGCCCTAGACCTAGTTGCATAAACGGAATTTAGGCAGGCCTCCGTCACTCCATGTACTTGCGCGCTATAAGTGCCTACCGCCCAGCCGAGCGGTCTCGGTCCGCCGGCGGATCAAATTCAGTGCGGTTTTCGCAAGCGAAGCGCGCGCACGCCGTTCAATTTTAATAGTGCTGTTCGTTCGTACGCGTATTACGATGCCGTGTGGTGCCTTATGTGCTGTAGATGGGTGTAAATCAAGCAAAAGAAGGGATAAACACCTTTTTTTTCGATTCGTAATTACCAGCTGTTAGCACTAACATAAAAAAAACAAATTATTTCTTACGGCTTAGTGCTTTATTTGAAGTCGGTTCTCTTTTTTTAAGGCTTTTTTTTTCATTTCTAGTGAACATCTCCGAAGATCATCATCAAACTAAGAAGTATTATACTTATTTTAAAACGTTCTCCTAAATGTAACAAATCCTTTTCTGAAAACCGCATCGATATCGGTTTAGCCAAACGCGAGATTATCGCGCACAAACATACATACCTACAAACCATACAAGTCAAACATCTCAGTTTGGCCTGTATGTCTGATCACCTCCTTTTTTTTAAGTTGGTTAAATATTTTATAAATGATAAAATTTTTAACTGCCACATAAAAGTCAGAACATATTCACAGTTCTCAATAACATAGATAAAAAGTTATGTTAATTTAATTTTATCGAAGAGGCAGCCCTGCGATTACTGTGGAATCGCGCGGTGCGAAGCAATCACTGCTGTACGCTTGAGCATTTAGGCGCATTTTAGCATACAGTGGTTGTTGACGCGAGGGAGTAGGCAATTATCGTAATAGGTATTGGAAATTTTCTATTGAGTGAAGTACCTGTTACGTAGTAACTATTCAGTAATCTGTGATTTAGGGGGGAAACTTGGACATGCGTTTCCGCGAATTCACCTTGAGATGGATTTTTTGAGGTGAAAATCTGAATAACCGCATTCCTTAACAAACCTTAGGCAGCATAAGTATTCTCGAACGCAAGTCGACATTACCACAATTCTGGCAGCAGAAGCTCCAATCAGAAAGAAAGTTTGACGGCTGGCCACACGTTCATACTGGTCGGAGCTTGCTTCCAGTGTGAGAGATATTATTTGAAGTAATTTATTGTCACTTAACAAATCTGCTGAATGGGCTTCTTCATTGACCAGCCTTGAAAATAATCAAAGAAACAAACACCGCGGTTGGCAAATAGATTGCAGGATCAGACGCTTGTTATGCTGCCCATCATTTAGCAGAAATAAAGAAAATTCGTGAGGTTATTTTACACAGGCATTATTATTTTCAGGACTGCATCAAGCTGTCAGATTCAGAATGAAAATTGAACATAGTTTATTTTAATTATTTTTTTTGTTTTACCTAGTTTTATTTGTGCTTGTGAAAAGGATGAGGTATTGATTTAGTGTTAAGCGAAATTGTAAATACATTATATTTTTACAGAGCATGTAGTTTTGGTTTCACTTTTTTAATCCTATATTTTTTTAAGGCTATGATGCAACACATGTTATGAAACATATGATATTATTATACAATTTGGGGACGCCAATACGACAGTAAAATAAAACACTAACGATAGGTACTAATTTAGCCAGTGTCGTATTGTCGATGGATTATGGATTTATAAAAACAAATCCTAACATACCTATATCTCACACACACACATTATATCCTAGCATAGGTACCAATTTTTTTTCGCAGTATCCTGGGGGTTCGAATTTCTCATGACTGACTCGTAGTCACACCAGATTGTAACACCAGTGTAGGAATTTTTTTCTAGATTGTAAGGAACATAATACTGCGCGCCAAAACTAAGATAACCGACGTTACCCAAAAAGCCGCTAAGCTTAAGCTTAAGTGGGACTGGGCCGGACATGTTTGCCGCATGTCAGATGACAATTGGGCTAAGAGAACCACCGATTGGGTCCCACTAAACGCACGACGCCATCGCGGCAGGCCAAGACGAAGATGGCGGGACGAGCTTGACTCCTACCGTAAGGACTGGCCGGCACTAGCAAAAGACAGAATTGTGTGGAAAAGGGAGAGGGAGGCCTTTGCCCTGCAGTGGGACAGTACAGGCTAGTTAGATAGAGATAGGTACCAATTTTTTTTTAATCCTAATAAGTAGGTATTTCAAATTAAAAAAGCAATTTTTTCAAACATACTAGTAGTGATGGCCCAACTATGAGGTTTTCTGATCTTTGAATAGCTCTTATAATGAGTAACTATTGGAATACTTATTTGACTTTTCGCAAAATAAGTCTGCGCACGGCCGAAATCAGAAATAATCGTTTGCGTGTCGCTATCTTGATGTTTATTTCAGGTATCAAGAGTGTCCTCTGTTCCGTGTTTTCTAAAGTAAATAATTGCCATCATTACGCAGTAAGTGATTTATAGTGCTGGCAGGAATATAATCTTGAAGTCAAACGTCGCGCGCAGACTTGTCTTGCCCTCACTCTATTATACTGGGAACGTCATAAGATACGAAGTGTAATTTAGTGTCGAACTTTCGTCACCAGCTTCTATAATGTAACTGTCTGTTGTTAAATAAAATAAAATATTACTTATTTTTCGTACGGGACACAACAAATGATTTCTAGAACAATTTACAACAAAATAATCTATCAATAAAAATGCCCACACAATAGACTGAGGGCTAAAAAAGGCAATTTCCTGTCTTCAATGTAAATAATCCGGGATATTATTATGACGTAGCGATGACGTGTATGATATAGTCTCAATATCGTCGTAGTCTCGTATTGTTGTCGGCACGTGGACGGAAATAGGCCCTTTCGGAGCATGCCACCCCGTGCCACCCCTTGTTCGCCCGGGTTTAGTGCGGAATGCGGGCGGCAGATGGCGCTAGGTGTTGCGAAAAATGTGGTTTGAAAAAAGGGAAGTTTTGTTGTAGGAAATCGTAACTACTTCCTTGTAAAAATTTATAAGATTCTTGTTAGTCTCTACAAAAAACTAACAATTTTGGAAAGTCTAGTAATTAAAATAAAATTGCAATTTTTTTCAAACTTAATTAATAGATAGGTACCTAGTAGGTTTAGGTCTACCAGAATCTCAGGCCAAAAAAAAAATTGAGGTTTTCATACATTGGCAATGTCAATCCATATGAAAATCACAATTATTTTATTATTTTTTGCCCTGATATTCTGGTAGACTTTTATGCAGTGGTTTAAATATTGTGCTGGAATCAGACTTCAATTAAACTGATGATTCCTTTGTGCAGTAAAGTGTACATTAAGATTCAATTTGCAAAAGTGGTTAGTTATTTGCAAAATCAACCTAACGAAAAATATAAACATAGGTTCATATAAAGGTATTATTCGTAACACAGCTTGTCTTCTTCTTAGATTAAAGGTACTATAAATATATTCCTTGAATATTATACTTACATGAAAATAAACCAACCATAGCCACAAAGGAAAAGATAATTTATCAGTAAAAAATGTTTAAACTCTTCCAAACTCTTTCCTTGTGCTCTACTTTGTTAGACCGTATTAAGCGATAGATGGCGCTACTTGCAGCAACATTACGTTAATGTTATTTTAAAAATGTAAGTAAAAAATAAATGGTAGTGCAAAACTTTAGCCTTTTTAGTTTTGATTCCAATCTAAATACGCAAACGATATAATGTGGAGATAGTATATTGCCACGCATCAATTATTATTATATTATATTAGCCGTTAATGTACCACGGCTGGGCAAAGGCCTCTCTGTCCAGAGCTGCCAAGGACCAATCTTTAGGAAAGGAGTCCAGCTCAACCATGTTTCAAGTAAATTCAATTGAAAAATATTTCATTCTTTAGTAAAGATACGATTCCCAGGTTTCCTAGAAGAACGTTTCCGTCATATTTATAACGGACGTCAAGAAAATCTAAAATTTTCACCAGTATATTGAGGTGTTAATAAAAAATTAGTTTAAAAACTAAAACCCGACTACTTTACAGTACTTACTGAAAAGGATGAAACAACAAAGTAGGTAGGTACCTTCTCGTGGTCCCATGCCGCTGTACTAATATACTTATAAGCTATGGTAGCATGCGACCACGGGAAGGTACTTTCTTGTTTCATCCTTTTCAGTAAGTAGTCGGGTTTAAGTTTTTAAACTTATTTTTTATTTAATTATTGTGGGGTTTATTTAATTAATATTTATATTTTTTGAGAGCAGTGGTGGCCCAGTGGTCACGGACACGACTTACGAGTTGTAGGTCGTAGGTTCGAACCCAGACAGGCGCTTTACTTTGTGTAAATTATTTCATCACCACTGCTCTCAAAACGGTGAAGGAAAACATTGTGAGGAAACCGGCATGTCCTAGAACCAAAAATTCGAAGACATGTGACATCCACCAACCCGCACTGGGCCTTGTTTTAAATTTATTACTTTGTCCTCTCGAGGACGCCATATTGAATTTAGTGTGACGTCACATAGCCTTTAACCAGCGAACGGTCAAGACGCTTATAAATATACAACGTTTGTCAAATTATTATAAGTACTTTTGAAGTTATCAGGGAACAGATGAACATAAATATACATACACACTGCTTAAAACCATATACCTTCCGTAATCGGGCATAAAACGCTCTGTATTTGGACATTACGGCCGCATGTGGAGGCCACCGGTCTTCTAGGAGACTAGCTTTAGTGCACTGATCGGTGCGTTGGGTCAAACAGCGTAATATTTTCCTTCTTGTAAAAAAATTGTATGAGTACCTACTCATACTATGGCTCGAAGGTTAAGTAAACCCAAGTAAACCATTTCCAAACGGAATAGGTGAGATACATAACTAGGCTCGGCCAATTAAAGTAATTTCGTCCCCCATTTTAAAGTAGGTACAATGAAACTAGTTAAAATTTAACTCATTACAACTCATTCGTCCTCCATTCGAGATCAGTCAATTTGCGACTAATGACATAACCGACCAACGTTCGACCGCAAAAAATCGCACAATACGCCAAAAAAATCACCATAGCATTTAACAAGAAGAATGCGACAATAAAACGCGAATTACGTTCGTCCAGTTTTTTACCAAAGCCAAGCGCGTGGCAAACACGCGACCTAAAATATTAAAACTGGTGTTAGATCTGACACGCGGCCTTTCCCACCAATAAATAGAGAAATCTTCTGACAACCCTGTAATGAAAACTTATAATCACTCTACAAGGGAAATCCAACCTTCCGTCACTCATCACAAAGTCATATTTCCTTTCAACTAACTTCACAACGACTTATCCCACAACGCCATTCAAATATCAACCTTATTTCCCTATTCTCAAAGTTGAATACCAAAAGTTCTAACAATAAATAAAATTAGGGTTGTCCCCAATTCCTAATACCGCCCCCGACGGTTATCGTATAATGCGTCGGCACGTGGCGCTGTTCGTTTTTTATCGGTTATTTTCGTGCGAACGGAGTGGTCTGGTGTAGACTGGCCTTACAATGGGTGACGATGGGTACTACGTATTGTATGCGGACTTTTCCTGGGAAAAAGAAGGCTTAAAGTCTGGTTCTGACAGTACTTTTAAGATCCGTTTTGTGGAACAGTTGTTGAATGCGGTTGAACTATTTTTAAGTTTGTTCATCCATAAAAGCCATAAGTATCTACGGGAAACACCGGATTGATCCATGTGGCAACGCTTGCTGGGGAAGGCCTATGTCTAACAGTGGACGTCTTTTGGCCGAAATGATGATCTATGAAAAAAATACAATCATCATCTGCCTAGCCTTTTTCCAACTATGTATGTTGGGGTCGGCTTCCAATCTAAACTGATACAGTTGAATACCATTATTTAACATGGAGCGACTGCCTATCTGACCTACAAAACCCAGTTTTTTTTTTTGAACGTTGCCCCACACTAGGAATTTCTCCTGTATTGTGGGTGCGTTTACAAACATTTAAATTCACGTACACAAACAGCCACAGCCACAGTTACTGGGTAATACGATACCCCTTGGTAAGACTGATTGTCAGACTTTCTGGCTATTGACGACCCATAACGACTGTCAAAGATCCACGAATGACAGCCGGGACCAACGGCTTAACGTGCTTTCCGAGGCACAGAATTATAATTATGAAAAAAATACAATATAGGTAACTTACCTTGTCGTGTTCTTCTACATCTCGTGTCAATTACTTATATTTGGCTTACCTAGTAGTTGAGAAAATCTCGGTGTTACTTATAAATAGTTTTAGATCTGTAGTGCTATTCTGTAAAAATACCAACGAGAAATATTAGGTGAAGTGAGCTGTCATCCCACCTAACTATGAATTGACACTATTATAATTGACAGCTGCGGTGCTATTCTGTAAAAATCTCACCGTGAAACTTAGGTGAAGTGAGCGTGGAGTGAGCTGTCAATAGTGTCAATTCCTAGCAAAAACAAACTCACTTCACCTAAGTTTTCACGGTGAGATTTTTACAGAATCGACAGGCAGTGCTATTCTGTAAAAATCTCACCGTGACAACTTATTCGAAGTGACCGTGGAGTGAGCTGTCAATACTGTCAATTCCTAGCAAAAACAAACTCACTTCACCTAAGTTTTCACGGTGAGATGTTTACAGAATCGACCGGCTGCTCACTTTAAGTTCACTTTCACCTAAGTTTTCAAAGTGAGATTTTTACAGAATGAACCGACTGTATCAGAACCATTTTTGATTTTCCTAATTATCTGTAAAAATATTGGTTCAATGAATATTAATAAAATAATAAATAAAACGCTTCATTGTTTAATCATTTTATTATAATATTTTAGGTAACAAACAAGTTCAAAAATACACATGTAATCCTTTAACAAACAGAATCAAATAAACTATCAATTTTAATAAAATATCATTAGCAACAAACAAACACTGGGGCTGACTAATCCCTCTCAAGGGTACAATCGACCCCCAGAAATATCATTTCATATTTTGATTATGATATCAATGTCACCCAGTCGCATTCGCAGGGTTTTTTATGTCTTTTGTCCGTTAATACACATATTAACCCATTAAAAGTCGCGTGGCGACATTATATGATATTTCACACGTATAATAAAATCATTGTTGTTATTAATGTTAGGTTTTTTATGTGAGAATAGAGGGACTTTTTATTGGATTAGGAAACACAAAAGCAAGAAATTAAATCTGAACAAGATTTAATTTTTTGCTTTTGTGTTTGTTGCAATCGATGGGCTTAAAAAAAGAAGTGAGAACAAGTGTAGTATAACGGTGCTATTCTGTAAAAATCTCACCGTGAAAACTTAAGTGAAGTGAGCGTGGAGTGAGCTGTCAATAGTGTCAATTTGTAGCAAAAACAAACTCACTACACCTAAGTTTTCACGGTGAGATTTTTATAGAATCAACCGACTGTACCTGAAAATTTAACTAAAACGTATGAGAAAATAATATAATAACAGCTAGCAGCAGTAGTATAATTACAGCTTATTACACACTAACTTCTGCCCGCGACTTTGTCCGCGTGAAACTTTGGCGTCGCATCTTATCGACTTTCAAATTCGACTGATAGTTCTAGAGATAAGCACGTTCAAACAAACAAACAAACTCTTCAACTTTATTGAAGTGAAAACTTCTTTATTTTTTGAGATTGGAAAAAACCATTGAACTCGCGACACTGTTACAGTTACCGGCACTTCTGTTTTAAGTTTTTGCCATTATAAAGACATCAACGCACAGTACATTTTCTTCGGGAAGAATGGCCTTCAAACATATTTATAAAATTACTATGCTTTTTTCAAGTTTTCACTTCTGTCGGCACTCCTGAAATGCCACTGTTTTATTAGTATATTATGGCCCACTAAGTCAACCCTCGTCGATAGCACTATACTGATTTATTTTCTTATCACCTCGGTACTGGACTGAGAAAAGCTGTTTGTATTCCTTTAGTCCATTTAGGTTATCCTGTTCGCAAATCTTAGAGACACAGTAACAATTTTGTAAGAGACCTCTAAATGCATTCAGTCCTCCAAGATTCAGCCATATCATCATCATCATTTCAGCCGAAAGACGTCCACTGCTGGACATAGGCCTCCCCCAAGCACCTCCACTTCGACCGGTTCTGTGCTTCTCGCATCCAACGGGTTCCTGCGGCCATAATTTGAAGTGAAATGCTAATTATAGTAGGGTAGAACAAGCTATCACAGTAGGACAATCAATGAAAAGCACGTTTAAATACAGACTACCCGCGCATTCATAAACAAACATAACATTTAAGCACCTGATGGCTCTGACACAAAACCATTACATATTCCATTAAATCAACAACCTCAATAAATCCCAGGCCACCCAACTTTAACGAAACGCGACCAATTACACGACAATTTCTCAAACACTAGGAAAACGCGTCTCATCTTATTCGCAATAATTAACGATGTTGCGCCTGCGACAGACGCGCAACAGTCGCGCCACACTCCGGCCACGCGACGGCCACGCGCCACGGATCAACGCGATTGGTCACAATCGTGCTGGTATGACGACTCAATCGGGATTTTGTTGGCAGTAATGAGGTATGACATTGCTTATTTTTTGGCAGTGATGGTTATTGGTACCTATTGTTGTGATATTTGGGTAAATTGTCAGCGAAGTTTATTTACTTACATTGTTTTGAAATATTAATCTATCTTTCTCTTCATTGAGCAAATAGTTGAATTTATACAACTTATCAATCATTAGCGTTTGCAAAATGTATTTATAATTTTGTTATGCGTTCTGTGCACTCTGTAACACCTTTTATCTAGATTCTAGATAATAGGTGTTCTAGATTCTAGAACGAAAGAGACAGACACATTATGTAACAACATTTATTAGGTATATACTCTGTATACCTCAGAAAATACATTCGATCCCATCACTTAGTACGATAGAATGTAATTTAATAGGCACAACATTTTTTTTTGTCAAAACTGATACACGTACCGTATTATAATGTCTGTAAGAAGTCTTAATTGAGATAAGTCAATAAGATAAGACAGTTTATATATTTATTTTATTACGCATTTTATAGTTCACTTTTACGTAATCTGGAACAGTTACCTACGTTCTAAGGCAGCTGTCAAAAAACGATTAACCTAGTGGACAGAGTGTACGTACCTATATATGTACATCCTTTTCTGTGGTAAAGTTATTTACCGATGTTTCATGAAACTTTGCCTGAATGACGTTGAACGAACCTACACAATTGGGTACAGATGCTATATTTACTTCATTCCAAATAAAACTCAAAATCAATTTTATAACATGACTCCATCAACAAACAACAGGAAATAACGAACACAGAAAGCCTTTCAGCTCCATTCGAAACTATAAAGCAATCATACAAACTATGGCTTTTAAAAAACAATACAATACATACATGCAGATGGTCGGCCCGGGCAGATTACGCGGGCATATACCACGCATCGCTGGAGACGCAAATTGTTCACTAAACTGATTACTACTGCTAGTTCCACATTGTCTTTGCCACCCTGTACCACCCACTGGGCAACTCTGCCCATCTATGGGGCTTTGCTGGAAGGACTTGCGAGTTCCTTGCTTGTTTTGTAATCTTTTTTCTTGTAAGTATCTACACAAATAGTATTTTTATTGGTCTGAGTTCCTATCTTACAATTTTTTTTTGTAAAATAGGAATAGGAACAAATAAACCCCACCTGCCCTGTAGTGAAATTGTTGTTGCATCACCTTATTACATTGTTAGTACTTATAGAGTCACCTTTTTTTTTTCTTAAACATCTTTGGAATGTAACAGGAAGTGTGTGATGATACGTTTATTTCATCTCTTCGCGGGGTTTTAAAGGCCTCAGGCGGAAATTTCTTATACTTAGGGGTTTCTACTGCTTGCTTAACATTCTCTTTTTTTTTATGCAAAAAAATTACAACTTCTGCGCAACAAAATGTAAGGATATATTTTTTGTCACGCTTTCTGGGTTGGTCTCTTATCAAAGCTGTTCATAATGAGAAGTATAATGACCCCTTATGAGGTTTTCAGTTACATATTTACAATTACACCCTTAATTAGAACACTAACAACAGATTCATAATTCCATAATATTTCCATTCCCTTCCAGCAATGTTATTTCATTGTGTAGTCCGCTATAAACCATCAAATTTCTGTATAAATTCATTATATTTCAATGGGGCCGCATTGCGTTTTTGGTAATACAATTTGTGTGCGGTCTGCTTCTCCAAAGTTGATTTCGTTTTTTGATAGTGAACCTTTATGGCTTTGGGGATGTGTAGTATTAATAGTTTTTTGATCGGGGATTATTATTGTGTTATAATTGTTTCAGTATTAATTTAGTTCGATTTATTGGAGATTTTCCGAAATTTACATCACGATAATTTCGGTCATAACATACTTTAAAATTGAAAACTTACTTTAAAGTACTTGAACTTTGATGAAAATGTGGAAAAACGGTAGTAAATTGGTTATTTTTAAACTTTATAGTTAAGGTAATTATTAGGTACTATCACTAGATGGCGCTCGTAGCAGCTAATATCAAAATCGTATTATCAAAAGTAAATTTTTATCATCAAATAAAATGAAATCTTTAAAATGTCAAAGAAAGTCGTTCGAATCACAAATATTATGTCCTAATCCACAAAAAAATACTTTTTATTTGTGATAATTGGCTATGCCCTTGCCGGTACTAATAAACGTTGTATAGCGTCTGTATAGTTACACAACGCTTTGTCTTCTTCTTTCGAAAGTCTAGTTACTGACGACTGAAAGAGAGAAATCGTTGTGTAACTATCTGATATAATACGTTTATTATTAGGCAGAGGTGCAACATCGCAGTGGTTTTAGCCGGTAAGAGTCCGCCCCTCTGTCACCCCCACATGGAGGAAGACCAGGAGCACTTCCATCGCGCACCAAAAAAAAGGGTTATTACACTCACACTTTACATATTATTATAGCGGTCTATTCCGTAACGACTCTCAAAGATCCACGAATGACAGCCGGGGCCAACGGCTTAACATGCTTTCCTAAGCACGGAGGAGTCTTGGTATGTAAAAATGGTCACCCATCCACGGATCAGCCACGGCAAGCGTAGCTTAACCTGATCGATCGACCAGTGCGGCTGTTATTACTCAGCCACAAGCCGCTCTACGTTATGCCAAGTCTTAGGCGGAAAGTCAACCATATTGCCAACTTTACATGAAAAAAGAAATATTACACATCAGTGCATACAAACCAACCCCGTTTCAAACATAATTACATACAAGTTCACACAGCAAATACAGATATCCAGGCGATTATAATTAGTAGGACGGGCCCTCACGACTAACGAAATAAGGGGCAGGCAGGGGTCCCTTTATGCAATAACTGCGCCTCTTAATTTGATTTTTATTTTGATCTCGTTTGGCGACGACGGTTTGATTGTCCCTTGCCTTGGGCAATAGGTATGGTTACTTGTGACTAGTAATTTTTTTGTTGTCCCTAATTGTTTTATGTTTGTAGTAAGTATGGCGACTCGACCTTAACGTTAACGATTCGATGGTCTAATTCTAAGGAATAAAAAAGTTAGGTTAGGTTTCCGAAAATGTCTGCCTTGTAAAGTGTGTCATCATCATCATCATCATTTCAGCCGAAAGACGTCCACTGCTGGACATAGGCCTCCCCCAAGCACTTCCACTTCGACCGGTTCTGTGCTTCTCGCATCCAACGGGTTCCTGCGGCCTTCACAAGGTCGTCGGTCCACCTTGTGGGAGGCCTTCCAACGCCACGTCTTCCGGTACGCGGTCGCCACTCCAGAACCTTTCGGCCCCATCGGCCATCTGTTCTGCGAGCAATGTGCCCTGCCCACTGCCACTTAAGTTTGGCAATTCTTCGGGCTATGTCGGTTACCTTGGTTCTCCTGCGGATCTCCTCATTCCTGATTCGGTCACGCAGGGAAACTCCAAGCATAGCCCTCTCCATTGGCCTTTGGGTGACTTTTAGCCTTCTTATAAGGCCCATTGTGAGCGACCACGTTTCAGTGCCATAAGTCATCACTGGCAACACGCACTGGTCAAAGACTTTCGTCTTGAGACACTGCGGTATGTGGGACGAGAAGATATCGAGTAGCTTCCCAAACGCTGCCCAGCCGAGTCGGATTCGACGATTGACCTCGCTTGTAAAGTGTGTAAGACTTGAGATTATACTTTAATTTCCCCGTATCCCCGAATATTTCTGTTATTCTTTGTCACACAATACCTTATTTCATGAGTTTCAAATATTCTTACATTCAGTAAGTAATTTGTAATATTCTCCTTCATATATTATGTAGTGTGTTAAGCTAACACCCTAGCTAAACTTGTTCAGATGGAGATTCATAGACGACTCCACTTTGGAGTGTATGTGGTGCTGTTCTACAAACGATGGGACACTTAATATCTTGTCCTACGTGTCCTGTCAGCTGCACATTACAGGAACTGATGGACTAGTTCATTTAAATTGCCATCGACACGCTAAGAAATCCATAATTTTTTATATAAGTACAATTATCAAATCACCATCTGTGTCGGCTAATTACAAAGAATCTTCAATATTAACTTCACATCACTTCAGGCTCATACCAATTAATGATCTCTGAACAAACGAACACAGGACAAAAGAAAATGTAAAAAACCGAGGGAAGAATTAAAATTCAGCAAGCAAATAACATACGTTACAAACATACTGCCATTCTTTGTTATTTAAAAACAACGAGCTTTGATATGGGAGACACTCGTGGACTCAAACGATGTAGGTACAGACAACCATCGGGACTGAAACCAACCCTTGAAATACAACAAAGAATATTCAACTCTATTTTGTATGGCTTGGGGGTGAATCTCCCGTGTCAGTTTTGGTGTACAAAAGGCATTTTTGTGAAGGGTCGTATGAGTATGAAAAATACACAAATTAATTTGACTTTGTACGTGGCATGTAAAGAAGATTGAAGTACCGTCTTCTTTTTGAAGCTAAAAGTCGTTACAGGTTTTATAATGGTAACAAAATTATACGTACTGAAGTACTAATAACAGTTTACATATACATATATGGCTTTGGTAAAAGTATAATAACTTCTCAGCAAGAGATAGAATGTCCTTTTCCAAAATCACAAACCAAACTATCTACCATGAATAAAATGAATAGTACATAGTTCCTACGAAGACCATGACTGTACGAGCAGGTAAATAAAATAGCTACAAACCCACAAACAAACAAGCTACGAACTAAGAACTCCCTTTACAAAATTCAATTAAAATGCCAACTAAACCAATAAGATTACTTTGCCAGAAGACGGAAAATCTCATAAATTTACGATGACAATACAGACTAGCAACAACTATTGGTACAGCCACTCGTCAAACGCAAATCGAATTTAGGAATCAATTTGTGTAGCGCCGCACAGAACAAATATTCAGGTAAAACGCTGAAAGGATTACAAAGAGCAATATTGTTGGGAAGTAACCTGGCTTTGTTTTTTTACCTAACTAACGGTTTTTCTATCAACAAGATACTAGCTAAGTGTTATACAGGGTATGCCAAAAAGGTGTGGTTAAATTTAAGGGTATGGTACAGATCGCCCGGAGGACACGGTGGAGCATACGGTGGAGATCTGCCCAGCTTGGGCAGAGCACCGCCGTGTCCTCACGGCGGCGATCGGCGGCGGCGATCTCTCGCGTCCGGCCCTAGTCCGGGCCATGGTACGGAGCGAGAGTGCATGGGAGGCTATCGCCTCCTTCTGCGAAGCAGTGATGCTCGCGAAGGAGGAGGCGGAGCGCGTGAGGGAGAGGCAATCCTTGCGCCCTCACGCCCCCAGCCGCCGCAGGAGACGCCCCGGGCGTCGGGAGTCGATAGCCGATTCCCGGCCACCGTAGGCGCGGGCTTGCGGGCGGCGAGCAATGGGCAGCTCGCCGTCCGGTAAGGACCAGGCCCGGGTCGACGGCGCGTTGTGTTCCACGCGCGCCTCAAGGAGATGTCAGCACCAACTGACGGGGTCCGCTAGGGCCGATGCCCGCCAGGGTCGCGGGTTGTTCGAAAGAGATACCGTGGCCACTGGCACAGGCAAGTGAAGGAACACGGATGGGTTTTAGTCAGTAAGAGTCTGACACTCCCTTCCGCTCCGCCCAGAGCGGGAGGGGTCATTTGATGATTTCCCACCCAAAAAAAAAAAAAAAAAAAGGGTATGGTACAGACCATCACATAATGTCTTCATCATTATCCAAGCATAAACATAATCAGCCCACAACGTTCCCACTGCTGGGACACAGGGCTTCTCTCTGACAGTGACTGGGCCGTAATTCCCCACGCTGGCCCAGTGTCAGTTGGTGTGATGTCACATATCTTCATTTTTTTTAATTCAAGGACATGCCAAACACTCGACATGCCACAGCCCTATGTCGACTGTTATTTTGACTGCCCTAAACTTATCTAAGAGCATACACTGTTCTTTACGGACACAGAAATCTTCCTGCGTGATTCTAACATCTTCAAATTCGTAGAAAAGAACAAATTCTTTCTAAACTTTTCAAAATCAAGTCTGAAAATGTTTAGTCTTTGGCACGGAGCGCCGTCTGGACCCAACGTAGAATCAGTTCAAGCCTAGATTTAGTAAATTTACTAGATTTAAAGTCTGCCGGTTTCTTGGGGCGCGCTATGCAAATTTTACTTATGTGCGCACTGGGGGAGATAATCGCTGCGGTTACAAATATTTTATTTGTGAAGTCGCTAAGTTTAAGTCTTGTGCCATAGTTAGGTAAGCTAAGCAAATAAATGCTTTGATTGCCAAATAGCAGAGCGGTGCGAGAGTTTGTAGAATATCATAGAATAATAAGCAATCTGTAAGTCATCCATAGTAAATAAATAAATAATAACTTGTATGACGGAACAACTGAAAAATATAACTGTTGAAGCCATGTTGATATTGTCATCGAGTTCAACTTATAGCAATAGCTAATAGGTTATGGTAGAAAATAAATAAATGAGACTTTCGGAAACTTGGGGCTGGACAACCTATCTACATATCTACATCTTTACACTATAACCGCTCCATAACCGCAGCGTTTTCGTCTCCCAGTGCGCAATCCCTACGAGAGTACCAACTGAATTTTCAATGAGGATGTCACAGCCTTTCACCCGGTGACATTTGCTCCTGCCACCGACTTGTTTGGACAAAAGGGGTTTTTGCCCCGTCAAGAGAAAATTCAACAGATTTCTTGCTACGAATTTCACGATTTTCCTGATTAGATTACCTACTTGAATTTGAATTTTGAGGGGTTTTGGCAAATTAATAAGGTTTAAGATAAACGGGTTATGGAACGAAATATAAGTTGTTTGAT
Organism: Oligia fasciuncula; assembly: GCA_963082905.1. NCBI lineage: Eukaryota > Metazoa > Arthropoda > Insecta > Lepidoptera > Noctuidae > Oligia > Oligia fasciuncula. Next base: position 10,918,985 of record OY720403.1, read on the forward strand.
AAACAATGAGGAGTTTTAAGTATTTTCGTAACTTGTTTATTTGTGAATGTTGAATTGTTTCTGCGATTGTTACGGCTTAGGTTTCATTCATTGTTAAAGTACCCAAAGGGTAGTTTTCTTAAATGTAGACATATCCATGATGACTTTTTGTTGCCTACTAATATTCTACCTATAGCTATAAATAAATTCTTATAGCCAATATTTCAATGACAATCTTCTTTTTCCTCGTATGCAGGCACCAAAGGTTCTGAGATATGCGAAAAGCTTATCAATAATAATAATATACCTTTTGATTTAATGATGCATCTCTTACATTTCATTGAACAGTAAAATACTACATCCAACCAATTGTAACACGTAGCCCCGAACATAATTGACCCATTTCAATAGCCACATTCAAAAGCACCGGAGCACGAAAATATAAAAAGTAAAAATTCAAATCCGACCACATTCGAATCCATCCGAATTCGGGCCCATCCGCGTATGTAATCTGCATCCATTATTTAGTCCCACAACAATACATTCCCGGGGACCTATTCTGGAAAATTAAAAACGAAATTCGAATCGAAATCGTCGTGGGTTCCGCACGAGTTGTCAGTGAAAATGGAAACTTAACAAGTGTGGTAAATAACCACAAATCACGGCTTCCTAACACCCGGGGCGAGATTTAAATTCACGCGAGTGTAGCCATCGTGTTGGGGGCTCTGTTTTCGTTGTGTGACGGTGTGTGTGGTTTGAGAATAATGTTAGGTGTTACTATTTAAAAAAGGTAGTTTTCAGTTTCAATAACCCAAATAAAGTCATATGCAAATAGGGACGCATCTCATGGAAAAAAAGCTTTGGTTATTTTATAACTTACGAAAGTTGATAGTACATTCTAGCCCTTTTGCGAACATAATAAGGACTTGATTATGTCACGAAGACTTACGAATTTTCAATAAAAATGTATGATTCGAACTACGCTAGACTGTTTTAGTTAATAAAGTCATTAATATTCTGCTTGCTTATTATTTTTCTCGTGCCGTCACCAACAATGGCAACCACATTTTTACCCAACAAAATCAACATACAACCATAACATACGCAACGCTAGAACCAAAAGACTGAGGGACCGCTGACGTATTATTACTTTTAAATTCATAAACACTCCAAAATATACCATTTTATTCTTCAAATTTATTCTCAACCTTATGAACATGATCATAAGAGTCTTCTGTATTATTATTTTTTGTTCTAATGACGTTATTGTTGCACTTGTCGTGGGTGCGAATACGGTCGGTGCGTGTCTAATTCTCGGTTTTTACAATTTCGTTTAATGCATCGAATTTTTCGGTAGCCGTGTCGAAAGATGAGATCGTATTGTTAAGTTGTCGAATAGATACGGTTAGATGAATAGGATGTGGTAATTTTTAGTTAACTGTGTGGTTACGTCTGTAAATCAATTTTGTTAATGATGGTTAGATGTGATAGGCGATGACAATGTGGTTGATTGTAAAGTTTTGCAAAAATGTGTCTTTATATTTACTTAAAAATATGTTTTTCTATGCAATGAAGTCTGTTCAAATGATTGCTAAACTCAGATTTTACGAATAATTAAATTTAAGTATTATGAGAACGAGTTAAGCACGATTTACACGTTACAAGTTTGTTGCCTGTAGCATAATAATAAAATCGAAGCTACAAATACAACTTTTATTGTTACTTTCAATTTAAGGTATGCAACAGGCGATGATATCCAGCTTCATAATCAGGCTTTATGTTGATAATTTATTTTTCGAATAATTTGTTGAGTCATGAATTGTAACATAATTTGTTTTAGTCTTCATGACAGCAAGTACCTAATGTAGACGAAACAACTGTACCTACAGCTGTTTAGTCTCGTAAAACTAATACTCTACATACCGTGATACTTAGATAATTTGTTAAGTGTCAAAATTCCATTATATTTTCAAAGTTACAAGAGGCATCATACGAGCATTTAATTCCAAATTCCTTTTCCACACATAACCCAGTTAGTCCCAATATATTACTCCTCACTTTGCAGTTATGCAGCAAACCTCATGCAGGGCGGAAGTGACGTCAGATCACAATAGATGGGCCCCGGCATCCGGCGCGCGCGCACCGCTTCCTGCCGACTTAATGTCGCGGATATATCCGAGCGTCTCGCGGATATATCCGAATGCAATTTAGCGGCTTTACCGAAAATATAGCGGTTAATGAGTGCGGTGGGAATGTTTAGTGTTATTGTGCTTTTGCACGATTTTGGGTAACAGGAAGTGGGAGCTATAAATAGTAGTGATAAAAGGGTACTAAAAGGCGTATTATTAACTAAAGCAAAAAAATGGTTGCCTGTAAAGTCGGTTTTACGGGCGAAGATTTTACGTGACAACGACCGATCATCCGATCATAGTTGAGTGGGAGAGAGACGCAAGGCATTCGGCGGGCCTCTCTCTCGTTCGGTGACTCATCGTAACGTTACCGAGCGTTACACTTTTTCATAAGTGACTCCCAGTCGCAACCTAATTTAAGACGTTGTCACTAGGGCTTTCAGTCTCGATGCATTACTGAGTCCCGGGAAAAAAAAAACGAGACTCGATGTGGTCTCGAAATTCCCGGGAAAAACGAGACTTTTGAGACTATTTCAAAACTAAGTTTCTTACTTATAGGCTATGCAATTAGGCAGTCAAAACTAGATATTTTAATCAAGTACTTTATTAAACAAACGCAAATAAAAAAAAAAAACCTTTACGATTTTTCTACGTTTGCAAGTCATGGATAGACATGGAAGTTATATTCTGTCCTTTGTCTTCCTAGGGGTTTAACTAATTATTAAGCTCAGATTCCAGCTATTCTTCTGTAGTCAAACTTGTGAGCTCCGCAATCGTCGCATCATTTGTCAGATTTGTCAGTTGTGGATGTATTTAACCTTTACACAACAATTACACACAATTCTTTTAAAGACACTGTAATTTCAGCTGTTGCATCAAGCTTTTTTTAAAAAAAAAACTGAGAAGGACTGTGCAAGTATTGTAAGCTCAAACTCAACTCAAAGCATTTATTTAAATTAAACCATATACAGGCACTTTTGAATTGTAAAAATTAAATAGTCGGTCAGTTAGTCAGAAAGTTGAAGCTCGTTGCCCATTCCAAAACGTAGATCTCTATGGAGAAGAACGGGCAAGAAACCAAAATCCTGGGTACATTATTCTTGTTACTTCTCTGTGAGAACAATGTAAAAAAAAACACTTAATCTAAGATACTTGTAACTTGCCTCAATCAGTCTAAGGATGCGCAGTGGATTGGCGAGACTTACGCTCAAAAAACTTTGCTGTAAGTCCAATTTCTTTAGGCAGAAATTTAGTGCAGTATCCGCTGTTAAAAGAGTAACGTCTCGTCTACGCCCTGTGTAGACGGTCTAAGGTCACTTTCATGATACCTAGTGAATTTGAGATTGCTTCCAATCTTAATCTTATCCAAGTCTCAAAAGTCTCGTTATTCCCGAGACCGAAAATGTTAGTCTCGAGTCTCGAAAATACCAAAAAATCGTCGAGACTCTCGAAATTTTCGAGACCGAGATTCCCGGGATGAAAGCCTTAGTTGTCACGTCAAAATGCATTTAATGGTCTTTAATTCATTGTTTTGGTTTTAATGATGATGTTAAAAATTACAGTAAAAAATAGAATTGGTTCTAATCGCCCCTTCCAAAAGGTAGTGTTTGTATGGACACAAATGGGCAAGAAACTCTACCGTTACTCTTTTAAAATGTTTTACAAGGTTTTGTATACACGATGGATTTATTCGTGGAACCAACCGTCGACTAAGAGTGATTTCGGCGAACCGTACCATCTCGGCGAACCGTACCATCGGCGAACCGTACCATCGGCGAAGAGGAGATCGCTATATCTACCGTTCTGAGCTCGATTTGGCATCAGGCACTGTACCAATATTGTTGGTAGTGATAGTTGACAGAAATGTGTATCTACGGGTAGCTACATAAGTTCTCAAGAACATTTCGCTATCTCTATCTGTTGTCTCTGCTACTCAACTGCTACGATACTACAATTCGTATTTTTTTAAACTATGATTTATTCTGGACCTTTTTTCAAAGGCTTATGGCACTTAATAATTAAACTATGTTCATCAGTATTAAAATTTGTTGTCCGTAAACACATTTAATCTCCATGTAATAATTTAAAAACAAGCACCACATTGAAAAGTATTTACACACAACACAACACAGTATAGACACATTGTTGAACAGACAGACAAACGAACATGTTGCACAACAGGCTTAAACAGTAGTTCATTAAGCAGCAGTTTAAGATGTTAAGTAAACATACAAAATATTATTGGGTAACTGGATGAGGTTATGTGAGAGGGTGGCATGCAGTTTAGAGTTGAGATTACAGGGAACTATAGTGTTTATTTTATTTATTTCATAGCACCCTAAATGCTTAACACACATTCAATCGCAATCTGAATGATTTTGAAGGATAAGGCTAATCCATTGCTTCATATGTTCGAAAAACTTGTCTGCTCATCAACGTAAAAAACGCAATGAATGTTGTTGAACTGTAAAAATTAAAGCCATTGCTACTGTTAGCGTGTTACGCAACTACCCCGCTGATTTATACTAATAATGGTTTCTGATATTTTTAAATGCATATATACTGCTTAGTAAAACATATTAGATTCTAAAAGACAATGTCGTTTATTAGCTTTAAATGCGGTAGGTAATACAGAAGGTAGTAAAAATTATTCTTGTGCGATGACACATTTAACCATATTTTGCCAGGAAAATACCTCTTAATATCTGAGTAAGGTGCCAATTTAAATAAACAATTATCCTGCACAATTGAATTAGGTAATACATATTAAATTTTTAAAGTGGGTAAGTAGGTACCTGTATCTTCAATGACATAAGATATTGTTGATAATACACATTTGACACAAGATAAAAAGAAACAGACCAAAGTTAAATAATATTTTAATATAATCTAAGTCTGGTCAACAATGCATTCCATTATTTTAAATTTATTAACAAAATGTTGATAAAATGTAATAAACAAATGATCTATGCCTACTTGTAAAGTGAAATATCTAACATAACAATATCTAAGTGACATATTTCTTCAAAATAATTGTCACAAAGGTTAAAGTTTTAGTGTTAAGATTCATAATAAAAGTAGCTAGCGTTTTTTGATAACGTTCATAGAACTTAATTAGTTTTGGGCTACCTACAATTAAAATTCCTGTTCCTTTAATAAACCTGCCGGTTACAATTTTTATCTATTACACCCGTGTTAGAAACAAATAGACTGACAAGAACATTCAACACACAACATTCTCTTCACGATGCATCACTTTTGAATGACACCATTCAAAAATCCCCCATAGATTAAGGACGCTAATCAACGAGGGTGCAAACTACCCCAAGTTACTCCCCACTGCAGCGGGGGCGAAGTGTTAAAAACACAATAAGATATAATACGCATCAAACACAGAAGTTCTACTAGCAAAAAATTAAAATGTAATCTAAATTCAACCCTATTCCTGCACAATAAGAGTAGGGTATGCAATTTGGGGGTGAAATTTAAAGTTGTTGAAATAAACTATAATAATTCGCAACGCCTTCAATGTGTCATATCAGTCATAGTGATACAAAATACATATTTTGAATTGCGCCCTCAAGCGCTTTGTGAAGGGGTGTATTTTGTACATTTTTATTGTGTTTTAAAGTGCCATAAATATTAATATGGTGATAAAAAGTTTAGATACAGTATCGTTTACGATTATGTCATTGTGCAGTTAAAAAATTAAGTGGCTTTAAAATAATTGTTTTGATGAAAATATATCTATACCTAATAATGTAACATGTTACAATTAGATACTATAACTGTACGCTCACATGGCGCCGAGATGGACAGAAGACATTGTTTAGGCCCCCAGGTCTTGCACCTGGGGGCCTAAAAAGGCCACTTTGGCAGAATCATAACAGGATAACATTATGAATCAAAATGAACAGTTAACTGTTAAGTTAATCGTATCAAATCCCATTGGTGAAAGATTTTTCAGTTTTTTTTATCTGTGCTAAAATACCAATCAATCCAATCCAAATCCAATCCCAATCTCTTTGATTATACCTACGTAGTGCAGCGAAAAAAAAAACACATATTGTCTTCGCCATATTATGATTCATAATGTTATCCTTTTATGATTCTGCCAAAGTGGCCTCTTTAGGCCCCCAGAATGAGGCTGACACAGGAGAGCGTGGGCATTGGCACAAAAAAAGGAGAGTTCTATGCCCAGCAGTGGGTGATGATGATACGTTCAGAATAATTTATAACGTAATATTTCCAAGGACCAATAAATCAAGAATGCACTAAAGTCAAGCAACGCAATTTTTGTTTCATGAAAAATCCTATATACTATTTTCCATAACTTTCTGACGATGTAACTACATATTTCAGTTTCGTTGAATTTCCGTATGATATGTACCTAAAAACGTTAAAGCTGATTTTTAGGCTACCCATAAAAGTATCTATATCTTTCTTGACATTCAAACGGGAGATAGAGGGAAACCCCACATATACCTACAATAACACGTAATATTCAGTGTGATTATTATTTAAATTTTCCATAGCAAAGTGTCGGGATGTGCGGCCCGCATTTAAATGACAATGGCCCAGCCTATTCGGATGTGGGCGAGGGGTCCAAAGTACCCTACTTTGTCGATTTATTTTCAACTTTAAAAATTTTATGTGCCTAACTTTGGGGAAGATGTGTTTTTAGAATTTTGTGTAAAAATAATATTTTTTTGGGTTGTTACTTTTTGCATAATGCTGTTCGAATATTAGTGATTGCAGTATGACGATATCTATGAGTCTTGCCTAGAATCTGGACATAGCAAGCTAATCAAGTACCTAGATGAGATTTACATACCTACATATAATGCACATTCTCAATTATCACTTAAATATTTAAATACAAATGTGTAAGTTAGTAATGAGTTAGACTTAAACATAACTGGTGAAATCATCATCTGCCCAGCTATTTCCCAACTATGTTGGGGTCGGCTTCCAGTCTAACCGGATGCAGCTGAATACCAGTATTATACAAGGAGTGACTGCCTTTCTGACCTCCACAACCCAGTTACTGTAAAATACGATACCTAACGCTAACTTATGTTCTTGCTAGACTAAGTGCTGATTTATCCAACGCAAGATAATTTAATCAGAGGAATAATTTTGAATTTTTGACAGCTGTCAGACGTCAATTTTATTCCACGAATAAAAATTATATGTCGATTGAAAAATCAGCCCTAAATGAGTTCCAACATTTTAAGTATCTAACATCATCATTACATCCCCTCTAACTTTAGATTATAAAACCCGATACATGCATGTAATAGATGACGTCCGTCCGTCCGTCTGTTAGTCCGGACCGTTTCCGACACGACACGTGGCGGGTTTAAAATATTTTACATTGCTACTTTTGCATAATGACCTTCTAAGGCTGATTGAAATTCTATTGCCAATTTAGAAATATCGATAAAAGTCCTGCGCTAAAGAACGCGCTAGTATTTTTGCAACGTTAAAATGAATAATTGAAAAGCATCACAGTGATTTTGAAAGATTGACCATCAGAACCCTAGAGACTAAATCCAGACTAACACATATCATCACACACACATCACATCACATGACATATCATATCTTTAAACCTAAGGGTTGAAAGATATTTATTCTCAAAAAAGACACAACGCCCTGAAAACACACATAGGTACATGAGAACAAAGCTTAAAATAAATTATAAATATAAAGTTCATCATAATATTAATAAATAATAATAATAAAAATAAGTTCATCACAGACGTAACTAGCAATTATTGTACACTCATCCAATCAATTTAGTTTTTAGGAAGGTTGTTATTTTGTGATTAAATATTCAGTCTAGGTAAACCACTCGTAGCACTCATCTGTCAGTCTTGATAAAGCATTCAAAGCATAACATTTTATTCTTGTAAAACTTTATCGAATTAAAAATCTATCAGAATCTCTTCCATCAACCAATATTAATAATTAATATACCACAAGTCAACAACAAACTTACAACGAAAAGTCAATAACTCCTCATTAATCTAAAAGCTCATACAAGTAAAAGTTGAAATTTAAAACCTTATCGGAAGCCTTACCGGTACAGCATGAATTGAGACTTAAAAGATCCACTCACTCTAATGAGAAAAAGATCTTCCGACTATTACTAAAAGCAAGTACAAGACTATTACAAAAGTGAGTACTATGTACATACTATAAAGCTTCCATTTACTGGGTACGCCTTTCATTGACTTGAATGTGCCCTGGCGGCTGAGAGTATGTCATGCTCACTCAAATGTCTCGCTGATGGTGGCGCGTGTGTTGGATCATTTAGCTCCCTATAAAATGGTTGAGCTGAATGGTGCTAATACATGCGTCATGTTCGTGAACGGGCGCCGTCAGTAGGGACTGGTCATCTCTTTGCTGCCATGGCTTATTTTAATTTTATTTAATATTTGAATTGTTTTTTTTTTTTTCATTACGGACGCTTTTAACGTTCTGCATCGTTCTCACATGCATAATTTTTAACATGAATGATGTAAACAAGACTTTGTAACCATATTATTTTGATTTAAAAGAGTGTCCATGGAGTTTCTTGCCCGTTCTTCTCCATAGGTACCTACGCTTTGGAATGGGCAATCTAGCTTCATCTTTCTGACTGACCGACCCCTTGACAATTCAAAAGTGCCTGTAATTGGTTTAATTGAAATAAATGCTTTGAGTTTGAGTTTGAGTTTGCACTGAAGTCAGACCTAGATTAACCTACATTCCTACAGGCTACAAAGAAAAGAAAAAAGAATTTAATAAGTAAAAAAGAAAAAGTACCCGGCTCGAAGGACCACGGAACTAATCTTACTCGAGAAGAAAAAAAAGAAATCTTTTCATTTCCTAGATTACGTCGGGTGGAAAGTGAATAGAATGGGGGTAAAAACGTGCTATACGGGATTGAAACTCATCGGAGCGGACGAACCCGGGCGCGAGCATTGTGCTATAGATCAGTATTGTTATTAAAATTGTGGTATTATACGACATATGCGGTTTGATTCGTCTGATTAGGCTTGTTATGGTTAATTCTTTGTGGGTTTTTTAGTAAAAAATGGTGATAATTCAGCTGTTTATAATCCTTGTCCAAGTAAACGATGTACTTGCGATTATCAACTACAACAGTATTCGTATAAAAAATAATACTAATTATGCTATTCTGTAAAAATCTCACGGAACAACTGAGATGAAATGAGCTTAAAGTGAGCTGTCGATAGTGTCAATCCCTAGTATCATGTGGAATGACAGCTCACTTCACCTAAGTTTTTACAGTGAGATTTTTTACAGAATAGCACTACAGGTTCTTAACGATACCATTTTATTTTAAAAAAATGTGACCCATTCCGAAAGGCAATAGCATCAAAAAGTTGCAATATTCTAACAGTAGAGCAGCATTCAACAGTCCTCAGACTGTCAGTTTTACGAGTATCAATAGTAATCAGTATTATATATTACATCTATCTATCACAGTTAGTTTGATAGCTAGGTCCGACGTTGTACCTATTGTTCTAGTTGATGCTTGGAGCGTTTTCTAATCGATCAATGCAGTCATGTAAAATCATGATTCTGAAACCCAAATTAGGAACCTTTTACAAGATGCGTACAAGTAAACATAATAATTATTAATACATAGTTAATTTTACCAGTAATTTTTTCCCTATAAGGATTAGACGACTCCGTTTTTTGGATCCAAAATCAGTCGATTGCGATCAGGATCAAATTTAAATGAACACCTTTTTTATTAACACAAACCTCTTCAATTATAATTTATAATTAACATTACAGGAATACACAGGTCAGTTAAAATACATTTTCGTATGATTTAAGTTTAACGGTTAAATTCAATGTTTGAAAAGATTGATTTTACTATTATATTATATATTATTAGGTATTTATTTTACTTACCAAACAGAAACCTCGACTAACAACAATTTTTCTGCCGAAACTGCAAATCAGGCCAAGCTTTGTATACGTTTTCAGCCAAAAAAAAACCTGTTTCGTTCAGAGTATAATTATAATTTACATTACAACAATACCTTCGTACATAGGTTAGGTACCTACCTAGTTACAGTGGGCAGTTGAGTTCATAAGCTGGTGAACACATGTGCAGCCACAGTACGCTACCCTGATGCGATTTGTGTGAACACTTCGTTACACCCGCCAGTAAGCCCCTTATTGATATAGCGTTATGTTATATACGAATGCATTGTTTTGCTTATTAATTTTGAAGTGGTGATGAATCTGTTGTTCATTTTGCTGCGGGTGAAATTTTGGTCCTTCGGTACGCATCGCTGAGATCAAAAAATTATGATTGTATATCACAATTACACAAACGTACCCCTGTAAATGACATTCTGACAATATGTTTACGTCTACTTACATATTTTTGTGTGTGCTACAAATTACCTAAAACATAACAATAAGAAAAATCTTTCTTAATAAACATCATTTAATAGCCTGGACTTGCCTGCCTAGTGTCCCCTTAGTGCAAAAGACTTAAATCTTTCTGTCACGTCATCGCTTAGTTACAAAAACTGGTTGAAAACCTCGAACCACGACCACACTAACATACTTTGACTTTAACTGCCAAACTGTCGGCTCTGTCAGTTTCTCGGTCAAGATGGGGTCCGTAAAACGGGATCGGTCAAGGTTAGAAGGCTTTTTGGGTAGTTGCTCATGCGCCTCATTAGCTGACGTACCCCAACAGGTCTGACTCTAAAGCCGTAGTGTAAGTTTTGTGATGGTTAACTAGCTTCTGCCCGCGACTTCGTCTCCGTGAAATTTCTTGTTCCCCAACCCACCCCGTCGCATTGCAACGCCTGCCCGCGCTTTTACTTCGCGCTTATTTTCTTTTTGCGCGGCTCGTAAGGGTCCTAGCTTGATGTTAAGTTGTTTATAGCCTTCCCTGAGAATTGGGCAATCAAATGCGAAAGTTTTTTTTTAAATCGACTGCTAGTTTTAAAGATTAGCGCGTTCGAACAAACAAACTCTTCAGCTTTATTATGAGTATAGATATAGATCAGATAGGCGATAGCAATCATGGAACCAACTACATTTTCTATCATTTTTTTATTTTTATTTCAAAAACTGAAATAAACTCCGTTAACGTCCCGAATCAATATCTATCGTGAACTTCAACATTTTCCAATAACGAAAAACGATACATAGTTTATCATAGTGTTCATAGTGTTATTTGTTTTTCATAGTCTAGTTTTTTTTTTTGTTTGTTTAGTTTAGTTTTTTTTTTGTTTTAGTTTTTCGTTTTTCCTACGGAGAGATATTAGGGGGAGGGCAATGACCGCTATTGCCACGCTGAAACGCGACAACTATAGTAGTTTAACGTCGTTCTGCAGTTATTGTAAGTAGCTGCTGTAGAGATAAAGATTATGATCTGCATGGTTTATGGCATGCAACCTTTTTGATAATTATAAGATAATGACATAACATTGAGAAACGCCAACACAAATTGAGAATTTCTAATCGCAATTTGTATAATGTTTGTTGTTGTTTGTTGTTTGTGTAATTTGAATTTGACCTGACTGGCCAAGGGACAAAGATATAAAAAAAACTGGCCAAGTGCGAGTCGGACTCGCCACACGAAGGGTTCCGTACCACCAGGTAAAAACGCCGAAAAAAAACACGTTTGTTGTATGAGAGCCCGCCTTAAATATTTATTTTATTCTGTTTTTAGTATTTGTTGTTATAGCGGCAACAGAAATACATCATATGTGAAAATTTCAACTGTCTAGCTATCACGGTTCATGAGATACAGCCTGGTGACAGACGGACATACGTACAGTGGAGCCTTAGTAATAGGGTCCCGTTTTTACCCTTTGGGTACGGAACCCTAAAAATGTAATAACATTGTTTTCAAAGATTATAATAATTACTCTATACAAAAGTAAATAGTTTTTTATTCATGAATTCTGGTATAGTGAGCATCCTTACTCTATTGTTAATTTATAGTTATAACGCAAAAGTAGCAGTTTAAGCTGCTTACAAAAGTTATAGGTAATCTGAACAATATTGTGTATAACGTATTGTACCTTTATAGTGAAACCAGCTTTTACTTAATTACGCAAGAGGGAACTTTTTGATTCACATTCACATTTTTAATATTGTCTAGCATAACAGTTAACGGATACAAAGAGAGAGCATTTTCAAAGCCGGTTTCAATTCAACACAATATTTTTAGGTCACAATAGGTTTACATACATATCCTATGTTTTATAGTATTAAAGCGTAACCATATTGGTGAATGCATGCGTCTGGCAAGTTATTTGATAGCCTGCAAACAAGAAATGTAACCTACCTGTATACCTGAGCTATTTTGATAAACTTGTAGGATTTTCAACCCACCTAAATAGAAAGAATATGACCGTTTTTGATAGCCTACAAACAGTCCGGCTATCCACAGGCAAAGCCATACCATTAGCCTAAAAACCACTGCATTCGAATCCCAAATCCGAACACGAAAGTTTTCGCATCCGCCATTCTTACAAAATACCATCTGCATAGCAATCTTGGAAATGCATTTTCCATGTAGGCGTGGTCTGAATCAGCCAATGTGCAGTCAGGCGATATATAGTACATCCAGGTTGGTAAGACCCCCCTCACCTCCCGCCGTCCACGGAATTCTGAAGCCAGAGGAGCAACATAGTATATTTTCAAAGCTCTTTTTGTAATGGTTGCGTTTGAAGCTCCGCCCATCTGCGCGCTCCGCTGATTTTCCCTATATGTTAGAACAGTCCAGCTGTATAAATTAGACAAGGACAGCGGCGACTTTTCTTAAAGATAGTTGGCTTATATAAGACGACATTGTTGTACATAGAGCCAGGTCTAACAAAGTGTTCTTATGTAAATGAGAACGTTATTTATGATTGGATGTAGACTCACAAATTGATGTCACCCTGTGAATATATGTGGAAACTTAATATGATTTTTATTCTGTATTGGAAATAACTTTCAGGTTATACTTACCTTGATTTTACGCGCGTGCAGGTTATTGATTTGCATACCGGTTCGGTTGTAATAAATAACATAGAAACGGTATTCTTTTGTTAGAAGATACATGAGAATTGGGTTTCTGTACTTTCAATAACATAATCCTACCACACCTATCATACCTTTAGATACGAAAGTAAAGCATAATATTATTCAACATATTGAGAAAATACCTAGGATTTATTTTCCGATGTGGTCGTGAAAGGCTACCTAAATATTCACAAATCGACGAACAGTAGTGAAGTCTATCAAATTAAATGAAAAATTGACGTCATAACGACAAAACTGAAGAGCAATTCCCGCAATTAAAAACGTTCAAAATCTTGTCACAATCTCATCTCAGCGACAGTCAATATCAAAAACTTGTCAAAAATATAGGGAAATTAGAGATATTTTTGACAGATTGAGACTGAGATCAGACTGTGAACGTTCATAAAATTACGAGAATTGCCCATCTATCCTTAGTTATTGTCGTTGTCGTAGCAGCGTAGACACTGCGTTGGCTACGGTATGCTACGCACGGAGACTGTAGAGCCTACACGTCTTTCGCTAGACTTCAAACTCTAGTTTCATGAAAGCAATGTGTGTTGGTAGGCTGTGTTGTTAATTATTTAAAGTGAAAATAGCGAAAAAATTTCATAGCGAAACAATATATTTTTTTTTAGAAATCTGCCTTTCTGAAATTGGGTGTATCAAATAAATACATGTAATTGTATATAACAAATCATTTACCTACTTAGAGAACCCAAAAAACCAAATGACGGACGATGACCTCATTTTACAGGTACTTAGGTACCTACTTCAGTTAAAAGCCTCTCGTCAAATATATGTCATCTACAAGTTTTCTCAATATTGATACCTACATAAACTATTTTAAAGATTATCGCAATATTAGTAAATAATCTATTTCAAAGATTATCGCTGAACGTCAATCTCAAAGTCAAACAATTAATTTCACACCATCTGTCAATTGATTTCGCTATCGTCGTATAAGCCTATGTACACAAATTCTGATTTGAAACTTTACAAGACGTCACAAGTACCGAAAGACCAAAAAAATCCCCTTCACATTACATTTTAAAACCAAAATTCTGTGGAGAATAAAAAGGACATAATTCATGAACTATACTCCGAAGGAATCCGTCTTACATTCTTTATAACGATCGTAAAAGGGGGAGAATAGGGAGATTTGCATGTATGGGGGTGCAGGGGTGGGGGGGGATTAAGTGAAAATTCTCAACTATTTGGTCAAAGTGGCTTTGATGCGACGGAACATCGATACAAATTGAATTTCGTTCTTATTCGAGATTAGTAGGGTTTTTATTATGTTGTGTCATGTCTTGAGATTTATTTCTTTAGGGAAGGATTTGTTTAGGTATTGTTTTGATTTGTTCTGATTCCTGCTAGCTTATATTCTTGTATGTTATATGTTCTTGTTATATAGATATTATAGGATAAGTTTTATTTAATTACATTTCAGCGCTGCTCTTAAGTTTGTTTTAATAAATTGGAATTACATATTATTATTTTTATGGATTACCATGAAGATGAACTAATTACCATGAGTATCAAACTCATGTTAAGTAGGTAAATCGCTACGGATCCTTGTGTAATTAGTTGTACCTACTTCATAATTTTATGATGATGTTTTAAAAAAAAACTGTGCAAACCCTTGTGATTTCAGACAAACCTAGTCACAACTTAGTATAAATAAATAAAAAAACTTCCTTTACCGCTTTCAACCGAAGGTAGTATATCGCAGAATCTTATTATAATACTTTTGCGGCAAAATGTTTCTTAGTTTTTATGACACGGGTGAAATACGGTTATGGGCCGAGTTGCCCAACTCTCCCCCGCTGAGTTTAAGGAGGGTTCAACCCGTATGGAGATTTGGACCCTCTTAAATCCTATTGTTTTGCAAGTACGAAGTCGGTATTTTTATATTGTAGTTAAGTTTTTAAGCGTCTATTTGTAAAATGTTATGGACGTAAAAGAAAATTGTATTGCTACACGAAGACCCTTTTTATCAAAATAGGCTGTGCACTGTGCAGCTAACAAGACCCCTTCAGTGATTGAATAATAATTGAATAATAATAAGTCTGTCTGTGTCTGTCTGTATATTACCTTTTCACGCCTAAACCATTGAACGGATATTTATAAAATTTGGCAGAGAGATATATTGCATCCCGGAAAAGGACATAGAATAGTTTTCATTGATATACCTCGCGGGCGAAGCCGCGGGCAGAAGCTAGTAAATCATAATGACTGACAAAAATCAAATTATTTACCTATTTGTTATCATCGTCTCGAAATTCAAAGTTCCGAAATTCATCTCTAAAATCATCAAACTCCTATAACACGAATCGACCTTTACACACAAGAACATCATTCGAACATACCTGTTTGCGAATACAGGTTTACATATACGAAACCAATTTCAGTAATTGTCCGCATTGCCACCACATTGTACCGGTTTCAATACGGCCTCATTACGGGTAATGGTCACTATACCGGGTGCAATTTTCAGTTTATATATCTCTAGCTATATTGTGGAGTAAGTTAATATATATCTACATAAATATGGTGTGTTTGTTGATTGTGTTAAGTGATTGGGGGCAAGATTCGATAGAGATTAGTTGAGGTAAGATTACCTCACCGGTCGAAGTGGCGGTGCTTGGGGGAGGCCTATGTCCAGCAGTGGACGTTTATTTGGCAGAAATGATGATGTTGATGATGATGCAGAATACCTCACATAAAGACACCCTCACACACACATGAGTAGGAAAACAGTTTGTATTTTCTTCTTATCCTTACTTACTTATTTGCTATTGACTGCAGTTTTCTATTGGGTACAGCAACTACCTCAGAATTAATGCAGAATTAATGTAGAACAGAATATTTTTGTTATTTATAAAAACAATAATTATGCTGAATGTTGAATTTTCACTTAGTAAAAAACTGAAGAAACTCGAAGGGTTATTTTTTGCTGCAATAAATTTGGTTGAATCCGGTCATAATGAAATCTCAAGAACGAATAAGCAGTAAACCTTTTAACATTTTCTAGAAGATGCTCCAGTTTAGTGCATAACAAAATGAACCTACAGATTACAAAGTTACCTACTTTACTGAGAAGAGACTTGACTTAGCAGTTTTAGTCGCCAACGTGTAACTGTTTGTAAAAACCTACAAAACATTTATACCTAGAGTAAGTCATATCTTGAGAATAATTTTTGAATTGTTGACATTTTTTTCATACTAGAACTGTCAAACGTCAATTTTATTCCACGAATAAAAGATGACTTTGGTAAAATCAGCCCTTACGAGTTACAACTCCAAATTCCTCAAGAAAATGCCATCTTCACCTAACTTCCATGTTACCTCCCTCAGGTCTCAATCACTCCGTTGCACCTCTTACAATGGCTATATACCCGGGTATGTAAAGCGCAGTACATACGGATAACCGCACTAAACCTGACGGGAGTGGATCAGCCATTACTGCTAATGACTTCGCCACGCTGCCTGCCTAGCGTTCCAGGGTTGGCAGGAGTTTAGGTGCGAATTTTATGCGACTTTTTGACTTCTGTTTTTTTGATACGAAGACCTTTTTTTGTGAATCAGGAAATGTCTATAATGGAACCTTGCTTTAAAATAGTAGGTAAAACTTTAGATACATACGCATGACGACATTCAAGCTATCCATTTTCAGTATAAGTTGACTTCGCAGTACAATTGGAGGTCAGTTAAAACTGGAAATGCAGAGCTTGATTTGTCGTCGTGTGTACCTGCTTGGTTTCGACTTATTTTTCGTCAAATGTAATTTTTGATAGGCTCTTTTAATTTAATGTATTTTAAGAACTCTTTACATAGCTAGGTAATCGTTAACGTTCAAATAATACACACACCCCCTTACTAATTTACGTTGTATAGCGTCTGTATAGTTACACAACGCTTTGTCTTCTTCTTTCGAAACTCAAATTACTGACTACTGAAAAAGAGAAATCGGTGTGTAACTATTCATCTTTATAATAATTATATAAAATTCAAAGTCCTGACTGACTGATATATCAACAACGCACAGCCTAAACCGCTGGTCCTAGAGACATGAAATTTGGAGGGTGTGTTCTTTGTGAAGAGTAGGTATCCACTAAGAATGGGTTTTTCGAAATTCCACCTCACGGCCAGTTTCTTCATCAACAGCTAAAGTAATCAGTAAAAGTATTGACTTTTACTTGACCATAACTGATACTACGGCAAATGTGTTTCTTCATTCAAGTAACAGCTAAAGTAAAAGTCAAAAGAGTTGCCATTACACAAACGTCGTAATTTCCCCAAAAAATCGTGGGGAGATTTTTTTATACATGGCAGCACCACAATTTCTAAGTGCATAATGATTGCTTTGTTCATAGAGTAAAAAATATGCTTTGTTACAAAACATTCTAATACTTCTTTTAGGTGATTGGTGTTTTAAATAAGTACCACAAGTTAGATGTATTGTTTATTATAGTTATATTTGTTACAAAAGTTATTGTTAGTATTTGTTCCTAAACTTCTTTTTATTTTAGTAGGTAGCTTATGGTTTAGAGCTATTTACTATGAGTACCAATATGTTCAATTCAAATGTTGTTTTATTATTTACAGTGAAAGATCTTCCAACTTCACTAACACAGAAATTGGAAAGTTGAAGAAGCTAATTAATAGATATTCAAAGGTGCTATTAACAAAAAAAACTAATGGGTTATCCATAAAACAAAAGGATGAAACTTGGGAAGTTCTTGCAAAAGAGTTCAACGCCTCAAATAACACGCAAAAAATGATCCTTGCGAATATTAAATCTCTTACGCCTATGCGATAAATAACGCACGATAAGTTCATCGTCTGATGAACTGGAAGTTTCACTTGACGATCTTAATGCCATTTTAATATTTTAAATAACATCTAGGTTATTATGAAGCTATTACACAGATAAATGCGCAGTGATTTATATTAGTTAAAAACTCGAACAGGCGTCGAACAAGTCTTACCTAGAACAATACAACTTTGACAAAAAGACTATTACTTTAGCTTTCACATCTGCTTAATGGGCAGTAAAGGTTAGGGGCAAAAGTAACAATAAAAGCATCAGCTAAAATTGTGAAGAAACATATTTGACCGTTACTTTGGCTTTGTGACGTTACTTTGGCTGTTACTATTGATGAAGAAACTGGCCGTAAGAGGGTGAATTGGGGGTGGGTGAAATTTCACGCGGACGAAGTCGCGGACAGAAACTAGTCTAATATAATACGTTTATTAGTAAGGGTGGTTACTATACAGGTCTTGATCTTTTTCTTTGTTTAGTATTATTATACTCGTACACACTTTTACTTGATCAGATGATTATGGGGAAACGAAATCAGTGCCAAGAACTTTTTTTTAAATAAATGTAAAACGAAAACGTTAATTGTTAAAGTCGTTGGGACCCGAATTGTGATCCATAACTTATAATACACACGGCTTGTATGTTTTAATTAGCACCACTAATCGCGCGCTAAGGCACCGCAAGTTGCGCAACGAGCGGTGCCTTTGTGTTGCGCGCGATTATATCGCGTGTCGCGCCTGTTTGTAGGAGCCTTAAAGCAGATGTCTCAACCCACCAACCATTTCTTTCTCGAATATTTCGCCCATGACGGATCAACCCTACAGCTGCCACGTATTGCACCGCTGCACCCGGCACGCTACAAACACACGGCACGGCATAAACATCGCCTCAGGTCTCTTCGACCCGCTGATTGGATTTATGTATGCGCGCTGACGGGTTGATACTGCCTGTTAGTACATGTTGAATATTCAGTATTGAAAACGCGGATATCTCCCGTGTTAATTCTGTTATGGTAAAGATTTTGTTGTGCTCTAGTTAACGGATGTGGAATCAAGTTGATATTTTATAGAAAGGTTGAAGTTTACATTGTTTTGTTTCGTTACTATAATTCAGATAAATAAACTAAGTAGGTACAAAACAAGACTCAACACACGTGATTTGAAATTGAGTAAGTTAATTGAACGCGAATTCTTTAGCAGAAAGTATTGCTTGTCAAAAATAATACTTAATAAAGATTTTTATTTCTGAACAAAGAATCCATAAAGTGTTAGTAACATAATGTTTATACGACTTATTATCTAGTGTTAGTATCAATCACCATCCGCACAAACTGCTTTACTTGGAGACTTACCATTGGAAATCCGCTGACCCATATTTTCTTCAAGAGATAAAAAAAAATGTGTTTAAAAACCTTTTTATTTCTTAGTAAACATCGTTATTGTACCAGCAGTGCGATTCTGTAACCATCTCACCGTGA
Source organism: Oligia fasciuncula (assembly GCA_963082905.1). NCBI lineage: Eukaryota > Metazoa > Arthropoda > Insecta > Lepidoptera > Noctuidae > Oligia > Oligia fasciuncula. The sequence goes on from OY720403.1 coordinate 10,938,459, forward strand.
AAACTTAGGTGAAGTGAGCGTGGAATGCGCTGTCAATAGTGTCAATTCCTAGCAAAAACAATCTCACATCACCTAAGTTTTCACGGTGAGATTTTTACAGAATCGACCGGCTGTAGTGCTACTCTGTAAAAATCTCACCGTGAAAACTTAGGTGAAGTGAGCGTGGAGTGAGCTGCCCGTCGATTCTGCAAAAATCTCACCGTGAAAACTTAGGTGAAGTGAGTTTGATTTTGCTAGGAATTGACATTGAGATTTTTGCAGAATCGACCGGCAGTTCTTAAAGATAAAAGAGTTTAGCAAAAACAAAACCACCATTTTGTTATTTTCCGTGAATGAAAATGTTCGGTAAATTCAGGAATACTAATTTTTCCCTCAAAAAGTAGGCTTTTGAAAAACGAGGAACCTTCTAGAAAACACCGTCTTTAAACCTGGATATTATGAATATATATTATTGAGCCACGCCAACCGAACCGTCAAATTCTCCACATCCCATCTACTCTTTTACAGCAGCCGTATCTAAAAAAAGCCTCCACAAAGTCAACGGCCGTACAAAGGCTATGTAATAGGCCTAATAGGCGAATACACAAATCGTCTAGCTCACTGGTTACGCCTTATCGCCTGCAGGGTAGGCAGGTGTGATGGTCAGCCGATAGGAAAGTAATCACCAGGAAACTGGTGTTTGGCTTTAAAATTAGACTCGATTAAGGGATGGGGAGAATGGAGTAACGATTGGCGATTTTGTGTTTTAGTTTTGTGTAGGGGAATGAGTGAGATTTCCGAAGGTAGTTTAGTAGATACTATTTTATATTAGATAAAAATATTGGAATGTTATCCAATTATATTTTTGGGGCTCACTGCCAACTAACAACTAGTTGTTGGTAATATTTAAGGCTACTCATGCCCCATGTTACTACTTTTGTATGTATTACCTGGTTATTAAACAATTTTCTATTTCTAATTAAAGTCTATATACCTGAACATATCCCTCGCTTTTGGTATACAATTAGATAGGTACTTAATATTTTCAGTAAGAGCCTGCACACCGATTGATTTAATTTCATGTTTTTTCACAAAACGTGCATATCGAATTACGTAAACTAAAAATGGAAGATAGAGGCAGTAGTCTTTCAGGGTCGCCGGTCGGTTTTGACTATGCAAGCTTTGCCCCTTGTAAATGTATGGCCAACCACACTTATATCAATCTAAAACCTCCTCAATACTGACCTCACACGTCATCCATTTTCCCACTACATCACAGGGCGTGAACGATCCACACAACCGGAAAACGTGCTGTTATTAATAAAGCCAACTACGGTAGCTTCCAATCTTTGTCATAGCTGCCTCTAACCATCGGCGCGTGTACAACTTGCCAGCTCGATGCATGTGCAAAAGCGACTAGTGTGGAAACACTATAAATGTCAAAGTGCACGCAACCAAAATTGAACTTTGTATTCTAGACTTCAGAGTTCTATTTTCAGTGGGTTGTGTTGTAGATATAAGGCGCGGTCTATACACTACGGTTTGCTCCTGTGCTTGACAATAATGCATGGCTGGACTAATGTTTGCTTTGTATCAAGCTACACTAGTTATGTCCACCGCGGTCCGCTTGGGGCGTGAATGTATAATTTGACTCGTGCCGGACTGGAGAATAGGCAATTAAAGAGGTTCATGCATTTTGTATGTGTCATCATTTGATAATTTTGAGGTTATGATGTTGCTGGGAACAATGTTATGGTCAGTGATTAGGTTAGTTTATTTGTGGGTTTTTAAACACCTATAGGTATTCCTACACCTATACGTGTTAACAGTCTATCTATGTAGAATCTGAGTTATAAAAAGTAGTGGTTTTCAGTAGGTAGCCCCTAGGGTTTTATTTATAAACGTTGGTTACAGTTAAGAAGACGGTTAAACGTCAAAAATGTATGGTTAAATAGTTGCTAATCTTACTTAACTAAGTAACGTTTATAAATCATAAAGAGGTTTGATGATCTTTACGTTAAAATCTGAATAGGTTTAGAGAAACTGCCAACGTAATTAATTGTACTGTATTACTGAGCTTTACGTGGGTCTCTAGGAAGAAGTCCCGACGGTAATTCCTTTCACAAGAAACTTTTCCAAGTTCTACGTCATATCTGTCTTTGAATTCTTACGTTTTTCAAGCCACTTAAAAATCAAACATTACCTCGTTTTATACATGAGTTATTGACTCTTTGTAAATAGGAACGTACTGAAACAATTTTTATAATAAGTAGGTACTATACTATCTAACCTTTACAAAACAAAATGGCTTCGAAACGTGCAATCTCTATTCAAATATGTAGTTTCCTACTTATACAGCTAGTTGGCATGTTACGTCTGCTCCGAGGCCTACACAAAAGCCTCGCGTACAATGGAGGCCTCTTGTGAACGCAGGCCTCCACAAAACACATGTCCTGTGGTCAAACGATTGCTTTTACGATGTAGCATGGCGGAGAATTGAGGTGAATGGTTGTATGGTTTTAGGAATTAGGATTTAACGGAAAAATTGGTTTGAAATTGTCTTAGATTGTTCAAGAATAATTCGGTGGATAAATAAATAAAAGGTTATCAAAGAAACGTGGTTTATGACAGTTATTTCCAAGGTCTTTTGTTAACTTCGCTATTAGTATATATCCTTTAAAAATAACGATTACCTAGAACATTGTCATAACAATAATAAGCTTCTCATTTACTTTTAGAGTAATCAAAATTAAGTGAATCTATCAAATAAGTATTTAGAATTAAAAGGACTTACACCTAATCTATAAAAATATAATGCTGTTCGTTAGTAAGCTTGAGACCAGCTGGACCGATTTGGCTATTTTTTGTTATGAACGTAACTGAATCAGGTTTTTATGGAAAGAAAAATTGGAAGTTTCCCAGGAAATTTTTCAAATTCTTGAAAAACTGAGTCTTTTTCTATGACATTTTTGTATGAAATTTTGGACAGGACGTCTGTCGGCCTTGCTAGTTAAGTAATAAAATAAAAAAATAATATTCCAACTTAACTAAAATTATATGAACCTACCATATAAATATAATTAACCACAACACAGCCTAAACTCCAATCTCTGCCTACCCCCGGTCTATAAAAGCCAGGCAGCCACCACAAAGGGCAGCTCTTGTGAACGCAGGACACCACGTAACACGTGTCGTGGTCAACGGATTGAATTCAGACTTATGAGTACGTAGATACGGCAAGGGGTATTGAATTCCAAGAAAAGTTATATGAAACCTATGGTATTCCTAATATTAAATAAACATTTACTAATGAGAAAGTGCATTTATCCAACCAATTATCCTCAATCCACAATAAATTTAAAAAAAAAACCAGCCAAGTGCGAGTCGGAATCGCACAGAAAGGGTTCCGTACCACAAGGCATAAAACGCCGAAAAAAACGTTTATTTTATACCCCTTTAAATTTTAACTTTATTTTATTTTTATTATTTGTTGATATAGCGGCAACAGAAATACATCATCTGCGAAAATTTCAACTGTCTAGCTGTCACGGTTCATGAGATACAGCCTGGTGACAGACAGACAGCCAGACGGACAGTGGAGTCTTAGTAACAGGGTCCCGTTTTTGTGTCTGTATGTGTGTGTGTCTGTGTGTTAGGTTTAATTTAGTATCTAACATAAAAAATTGAAATATGGCGTCGAAAAAAATTCCACCAAATCGCGGGCAACTGATAACGTGCCTAAAAGATATGCATTGCCACGTTGTGTGGCGATTGTTAGCTTGCTTGCCTATGGCTAGTTTTTATTTCACATTTTAATGTGTGGTCGACGTTCTCACGAATTTTATTTAGGTATGATCAGAGTTATTTCGAGTCATACAATGCAGGAGATTTTGGCGTGATTTTGAATCAACTGGATTATCTTTTAGTCGAGTTTATGAAAACTGAAATAAGTTTGGATTTATAGTTTCCCGTCCTGAAACAGTAGTTTGAAAGTGCCTTGCTTTTTCTTTGAAAATAATCCCAAACAAATCACCTATCTATCATTGCTGTTTATTTAGAATTAAAAAAACATGTACACTGGATAAACATTACTAAATTAACTAACAAACTATTAAAATAAAAATGTAATATCCTAACCTGTATTAAACTATTAACAAACTAAAACATGGCGATAATAAGTATTGCTTGTTAGAAATCATTGCATTTGTGTAAGTGTATATTTTCTTGTAATGAAGACTGACAAAGTTACAAAGACTTCGGGCAAACATAAAACACCACTATTTATCACAATCTTCACTTACAGCAAAACCAAGAAAACCCTCCGCCTAACCCCTTTAGATTTTCACCACCAAAATAATACAGTTAACCCTTATCTCGCCGTTCCCTCGTCTACGTCACAGATGCAGGCAGCGATTCATTCGGCAGCCGATGCACGTACGTTGGCTACACAATGCGAGCAGCCCGACTCACGCCGCTCTGTATGGAAATGCTGAGAAATACCTATTTATACCGGAATTGCTTGGAATGGATTCTGCCGAGTGGTGTAGGGTTATTGGTATTATTAAAGTACTTAATTTGGAATTGAATTTCAATTTGTTTTGTAACGGACAACTATAAATAAGTAGATTGTGAATTATATTAGAAGCTTCACTAATGTGAAAGATATCGTATGACAGGCTTCAGCGTCTTATATCGGCTTCAATTATTTAGAAAAATGAAATGAGGTTTCACAAACGTTAATTAGAAAAGTAAATCAGTCTTGTAATGTTTACTTATAAAAAATAATTACACGTTTAAGCAAATCATCTGTAACAGACTTTCGCAACTGGTTGATTCTACATTTGCTAAAGTCTGCAAAGCTCTCTCAATGTATCGGGAACCAGACGTTTTGGCCGGTAAATCAATTTAAATTTCCATCCTTTTCCTCAAAAAAACGGATACACACAAAATCTAAAATACACCTCACACATTGCCCTCTGGAAACCCTTTAAAAATAACTCCGTATTAGCTACACTACGGGGTATATTCGTAGGTACAACATACCCCAGCCGCGCATGATTTTTCCGCCCATGTGATTCCACTGGCTCCGAATTTATACCCAGTTTTTATTCGAAAAATATTTTTTTCTAACATGGAAAATATTTTAAAAACAGTTTGGCTTATTGCAGTGTTGTCCGTCGCTTTTTAGTTGATTTGAATTTTGATTTTTTTGTGTGAAATTGGAATAGGTGCAGCGAATATGGGTGGGCAAATAAAGTTAATTAGAATTAGTTTTTTGTCTGTTTTTGTTACAAGTTGTATTCGTACGTTTTTATGTTTTTGCTTTTGAAAAAGGTTTTATTTATGTCATGAAAATGGGATTACATATGGACTAGCTTTCTGTGTTACTATGAATATGTTGAGTTTTATATATTTTTAATTACATTTTGTGGTGACATAGTTACTATAGGCCACTGTGGCCTCTCTTTCTATACACCTATCTAAACGGCATCTTTATGTAAGCCGCGAGGATAAGCTTATGAGTTATAATCCCTTCATACTTAGAGACAATAACTAGGAGCCGCCGCATATTTTCATAGCTTCTGCCACAGAATAGATAAATTAACTGTTCTGTGACTTCTACCGGTGGCGTCGTCCGCATGAAATTGCGGACCCCGACCCGCCGCCTCGCATCTCATCGCCCACCCGCACTATTAGTTCGTTTTCTGACTTTTTTCCTTTTTGTTCGGCTCCTAAGAGTCGTAGCGTGATGTTAAATAACCTATAACCTTCTTCATGAATTGGGCTATCAAATGCAAAAGAATTTTCAAATCCGACTAGCGTATTCAAACAAATAAAAAAACAAACTATTCAGCTTTATTGGTAATAAAGACTAGATTACTGTAAAAAAAAAACACTTTTACACGTCAAATAAAATTAATGTTTTAAAACTAGATGAGGTTGGTGTATCTGACTACACTGAAAAAAAAAAAAACTCCAAAACAAACTCAGGGGTCACATTCCCTTTTAAAGTCCAGACATAATCTTGGTCAGGTCATAATTATGAGGACCATGCAGAATATCTGAGATGAGATGGTATTTTGAGAGAACCACAAAGATTTGAGTGGATCACGTCCTAGTCTTCACAAGGTCGTCGGTCCACCTTGTGGGAGGCCTTCCAACGCTACGTCTTCCGGTACGTGGTCGCCACTCCAGAACCTTTCGGCCCCATCGGCCATCTGTTCTGCGAGCAATGCCCAGCCGCAGGAACCCGTTGGATGCGAGAAGCACAGAACCGGTCGAAGTGGAAGTGCTTGGGGGAGGCCTATGTCCAGCAGTGGACGTCTTTTGACTGAAATGATTATGATGACGTCCTAGTATAATAAAAGGTTTAGTAGGTAAAAGTTTGAAACGAGTTTTAGTTTGTAATAAGTAATAGTGGCTACCATATTTCAGTCTATCTATATACCTATCATATAGCACATCTATTTGATATAATAGCTATAAAGGCGCGGGTGCACAGCCGGGCGTGGAGAGCGTGATTGCAAACGTTTGGGATCGCGCCAACTAGTCGACGTGAGCCGCGCTCGTGAGTAATGTGCTCAAATCATACGTGTAGGTGCGGTTGTATGGAATATTGCGCTTATAGGATACTAGCTATTGCCCGTGGCTACGAAGCCACGGGCAATAGGAGCCGCGGAGGTCGAAAATTGTCCCATGTGAAAGCACTAAAAAGTAACCTTGGTCCAAACCCAGGTCATGATCTATCTATGGGCCATCCGTTCAGCCGTTAAGGCGTAAAAATATAACAGATGGACAGAGTTACTCCGTTTTGTAATTTTATCGTAAAGGGCTTTTAATTTTGCCTAGGTAACTATTGCTTGCGGAACAATAACATAAAAATAATCACTCAAGCTATGAAAACAGTTATTGCAAGTTCTTTCAGCTGCCTTTTATATCTTTACATTTGCTTTTTCAAAGGCCGGGTTCATGGTAAAATGTTCAGGGTATTTTTTAGACTTTTTATATTTATATTATTTTTATATTATTATTTTATATACATCAGATACCCTGGACATTTTTATATAATTCAACGCTACAGGGTAGATAGCCTTTATTTTAAGTATTGTCCAAACCCAGGAAATAACATAGACATAGGTATAGATAATACCTAGATCTTACAGGTATTTAATTGTGTGATGTGCTAAGAAAGCAGCTAAAACTAATATCTACCTACCTTACTTCTATTGAAAACCTGTTTCTAAGAAACAGCTATATGTTAAACTTTCCAAACATTAGAACCACAAACTACGAGTTCAGTAGCTACCGTTAATTAATATTTTAACATCAAACGTGATCCTAGCATTACGCGGTACTTACTCGTGCCTCAGCGAGCTATATATTAAACTGTAAGTTAGTATTAATATCTACATAGTTTTACCACATTACGTCCCGGGGAAGATTTGCCGACGGGTGGCACAGTCCGGTTAACGGGAGGGTTATTAATTGAGGTATAAATCGCTGGTTAAAGTTTACGTTTGCTTTTTCGATAATATTGAGTTTGCTGCTAAATTATTTTGAGCTGCAAACCTGTAATTAGGCGTCGTACCTAATAATAAGAAAGTTTCAAAATAATCGAAAGTAATACCCGTTTCTCAGGACTGACAAAATACTTCTGTCCGTAGATGTATATTTCTATTTGTCCCATTGATCTCTGTACGGGCAAACTGAAAAACAACGTAATGAAAGCGTATAAACTAAAGTCCTCGTCTTTATTATAATTAGTACGAAATAGCACTTTGTTGTTATAAGCAGACCAGAGAACATCTGCTGCCTATCCTTTGAAACACCCACCGTTGAAAAAAGAGTAGGTAGGTACCTTATTCTTATCAGTAAGTGAACCGTATGAGCCTTGTGCCAGTTGATTTTCTATTGTATCGTACTACATAGGGCACGCGCGGGGTTTGACGGGTTGAGACGTTTAAACGTCCGAAATATGTATATGGTTAAACAGTCGCTAATTATTACTTAACTTTAAGCAAACCCTACCATGGTGTAGGTAATACGGGCTGGTGTCCGCAACTCCACGTCAATGCGCGTATTTTGCGTACGGTGTTATTTTTACCCCATGGTGTAACCGATCTATTTCTCCATCAAATATCGTCAAGCTTAGAGCAAATTGTGACACGGCGCCATCTTTGACCACGCTCGCGAGGCAAATTGGCGGTTTGTGGCTCTGACGTCACCACACATGGATGAAGCTGAAGACGTAATAGAACTATGTTATATTTGTGTACCTGTGTGTCTACGTAGGTATATGGGTGCGGTAACTTTTGAAGGTGGGTTTAGAGATTGTATAATGTATGGGTGGAAGTTTTTGGTAATGATAGACGTAATTAAAGTTAGTTTTTGAAAAGTGTGGCTTACTTAATAATGTTTGGAAAATCCGACAAAAAAATACCGACGTATAGAAACCTATGGTAGTTATCCGATGGAAGCGAAAAGGTTGTGGTTGGTAGTCCAAAAACGGTAGAGCAATCTGTTCCTTTTACTACGAATCATATCATTACCAATCTAAATAGCTAATGCATTCAACACTTTTCAAAGTTACAACGTTTTCTTTTCTAAGCAATCGCAAAATGTATATTCTTGAATTCATTTTTAACAAGTTCTGAATATAAGTAGCAACGAAAATCAAAATGTTTGTGTTGAATGGTGCTAATTTATGCGTCATGTTCGTGAACTGGCGCCGTCAGTAGGGACTGGTCATCTCTTAGCTGCCATGGCTTATTTTAATTAAATTAATCTTTTTTTTTAAATCTTTTTACTAGCAACGACTCTTCTAATGATCTGCATTGTTCTCACATGTATAATTTCAACATGAATGATGTAACCAATATTTTGTAACCATAATTTTCATTTATGATCTATAAGTCTCCGTGGAGTTTCTTCCGCGTTCTTCTCCATAGGTATGCTTTGATTTGTTTTCTGGTACAATGCTTTGGAATTCATTTTCATCTTTCTGATTGTCGGACCCCGTAACAATTCAAAAGTGAGTGTAATTGGTTTATTTGAAATAAATGCTTTGAATTTTGTTTGAGTTTAAATCAGAAAAAAAAAATTGCCTGTTGGATAAATTTCTCGTAAATAAGAAATTAGAAACAAAAAAATCTCATCATTACCTACATACGAACCCCTCTATTTGTAACAAAATGACTAGCTATAAGTGCCCCCTCACACGTGCTCGCAGCCGAGCGACGCGACCGTTGCGTATGACGCGGACGCGCGTGTCGGCGACGCGTTTACGCGTCAACGGGCGTCGCATTCCGGCTAAATGAAATTTTGGCTAAATATTTTAGTTGTGTAGTTCTGTTTCGACTTTGTTTAGTTCGAATGCTGGTTATGGAAGCGGAAGGTTTGAATTTATTTTACTGTAAAGTTGATTAGTGAACGTAGTCAGAATTTTTTTACCCGTTATAAGGTGTTTTGGGCGGAAAAAAAGCTTTTGATTGGATTGTTTTTGACTGTTAAACGATAGCCTTCTTTTTTCTTTTCACGGATGTCAAAGGATACAAATAGGTAGGTAATAGGCACAAAGCAATCACAACTATGTAGATGATTGTCAATGTCTACTACACATTATTCCGTTTTTCTATGTGCGATTACAGGTGTTACGTACATGATAAGGTAAGGTAAGGAAAAGGTAAGGTAGGTAAGGTGATTCGCCCCTTTGGTATAGTAGCAAGATCATGATCTTACACCAAAAAGCAACCCACAAACTTCACGAACCAACCTCACCTAGTTTCCGAGAAATGCTCAAATTCACAACTAACCCCTGTATCCGTCGGTTCCAATCAATATGCGATTAATCAGTCGCAGCGCACAGCGTAAGCGCATTCGCGCGGAAAATCTTACAAAAAATCGCGGGCGGTGAGCGTGGGGGCTTCACGCACTGACGGACATTGCGATTTAGACGCGGGAAACTGATGGCGTAGAGTCGATAGTTTCAGTCGTTATTAGGCCACCATTATTGAATTATTGATATATTTTTTTGACAAAAATCGTCTAAACTACGTGAGCTTTTTCTTTCGACTGACGATTTTGTTGATAATTTAGTAAAAATTCGCGCTTAAGTTATCTAATTGTACTTATTTTGCATCTGTATTGATAATTATGCTTACCTATATTAACAGGTCAGCGGGGTATCGGGATTTTCGTAACACAATGGCTTTCATTTTGACAGTTGAACAACATTCATTGCATAATTTACGTTGTTGAGGAGACACATTTTTCGAAAATAAGAAGCAATGGATTAGCAATATCCTTCAATAAGAAATTTCGAAACGGCTGGTTGACACTTCCCGTGACCCAAGGGCTGGCTTTTCCCTAGGCCAGAGGCCATTGCCATACAACGTGATAATGCCGCCAGTCTCTTGGGTACATTACCAGACGGCAGCGATGCGGATGAATTTTTGACGCTATTTTTTAGTTTCTGTATAGCTTTAGTTAAGTTAGAACTTAATTTTGTTATTTTTACTTAGAAAGATATATCTTTCAAAATGATTCAGAGTGTGTTACGCAATTAGGGTGCAGGCCATAGTATTAATTCGGTATTTTTTTAAACATTTAGAGGCAAAAGGTATCGATATTTCTTTCGATAACAGCAAGTATTACCTATAAAACTCAACTCCGGGCTATATAAAACTGTCAAAAACTTCTATAATATTCTTTCATCCACTGCTCACCGCAAGTTATTTTCCACATGACACTATTCCATCGACTCCGTTCAAGAGAAGGGTAGGCTGTGCGTGTCGATAACAGGCGACTATAAATCATTGCGTACAAATGTCTTGTCGTTGGGTGCAGCCGACGATTTGCGTTCCCCGCCTGTGTGTCGGGGGCATTGGAAAACGCTCTTTATTACATGAAGTTATTGTTGTAATATGTTTGTGATTGGTCGGTGATTGATTGAGGGATGTGAATGTATAGATTGTCTGTTGTTTGGAAGTGGTTGATTAGGGTTGTAGGTCAGTAAAGTGCATGTAATGGCTAATGGGCCTGGCGATTGATTGTTCCTAAATGATACTATCGTTACGTGGAATGAGATGGAGAAGGAGCACAGACTATCCCATATAACGTAACTAGCAGCGCCCCGTGGTTTTACTCGCATAAGTATCGATCCCGTGGGAATATCGGGATAAAAAGTAGCCTATGTCCTTTCCCGGGACTCAAATTATCTCCATACCGAATTTCATCTAAATCGGTTCAGCGGTTTAAGCGTGAAGAGGTAACAGACAGGCAGACACACTTTCGCATTTATACTAATTAGTATGGATGACATAACTTCATAGTTATAGTTTCATAATTAGAATACCATTCTGATTTTTCATGACCCACCTTCTAGGGCAGTCAAGTAAAAATGACTCTTGAATATCAAATGATTGGGCGTTTCAAAATATGGATTTGATATGTGAACATAATTATTCAGTTCCAGTTAATTCTGTGTTTGATTTTAACGAACGGTAAGATTGATTCTTAGATTGCTAAAATATTCAGAGATTGATATGATATATATACTTTATATCATAGTCAGGATACAATAAAGATTAAATTTTAATTTTAGCTAAGATCATAGAGAATTCTACCTATATGCTAAGATTCTGCCTACCCACATACCAAAAAACCTAAGTCAAACCAACATACCGAACCTTCACAGCCAATATCACATACGTACCCAAATAACGTAACACATTAGGACATGTGACGCCACGCGTGCAGGTATGTCTGACTCGCGCGTAAATCAAGCACGCCCTGTTACACGATTTAATTAATTCTCAAATAACTCGACGTTTTGTACAAAATAATTATTATTTCGTGACAAAATGTACGTCTAATTTGAACATTATTTCCTATAGTTTATTGTGTTATTATTAGATTATGTGCCATCGGACGCATGCATGTGATTCGATTGGTTTTGCTTTTACCAATGTTCGTGCATTTTAATTGTTCGAAATATTAATTTAGAACTTAAATGATTTTAGCTAATTAATGAAGGTTGTTAATTTGGACTAATTACAATTAATTAGTATGTTATTTTTGGTATTATAAATTCAATTCTGCGAACGCTGTTTTGTTTTCGATTTTAATTTGATTCTCGGTAATAATGAAAACGTTGTCTTTCGTAAAGTTAACAATAGCTACACATGAAATCTGTATAAGAAATATAATGTAGGTATTTTCTGTATTTTAAATATTCACAGATGTGAGTGCAAATGGCAGGAGGGGACGACCTAGGACATAATATAGTGACTTCATTGGTGATGTTCGTTAGAAAGGTCAGGAGCATAAAGCCACAGACACATTACTGTGTCGTGTTGTGTCGTGACTCGCGATACACCAATCAAACGAATCTGTTCAGGACTACGTCAAATTACAACCAGTTTTGATTGGCTAACACTGCGTCAGAAGGCGTCACGACACGACACAACACAGTAGTATGAATCCGGCTTTATACTCGCAATCGTTGTGCGTGATGACCATTGTACCTATGAACGTATACCAGGCAAAATGAGAATGTAAGGATCGTAGGAGGTGCTGTTCTGTAGTTTCTGCCTACCCTCATGGGAAGAAGGCGTGAGTTTATGTACGTATGTATGTGTATGAATATTGCACGACTCATAATGCGAAGCATTAGAAAATGCTTTACGATCGAAACATTTTGTTTGCCTCCTTTCTGCAACTGTTTCTATTGTTATACTCCTGCTAGTACACAGAACCTACTTAATTTGTATACCATTATGTAGATAATTTAATGGAGATTAATTCAGTACTTTTCAAAAAAATTTTTTTTTTTGAAAAGTACAGAATTAATCTCAATTAAATTATTCAGTGGAGATGAAAAAAACATCAAAATATTTCAATTCGTCAATCAAGTGTGAAACCTGAAAACATTGTAGCTTGCGAAAACATGAATTAATACAGTAATTTTTTTTTTATAGATTCATTTCACCCATAGGAGGAACCCTATTGAACATGGCTCTTTTATTATTCAAAGTAGTTTAATTTTAATTAATAAAAACTAACTAATATAATATCTAGATCTATGGTTTTTTATACGATCAAAATAGCAATGAGTCGATTATTTTGTGTTGGGTTAATTTCAAAGAGACTACGTCTTGTACTATTTTAAGATTTTTTTGTATTCAACAATTCAACATAACACTATAGCAAGCAATACGGCTTCGCTATAATTGCTTTTTGTCCTAATTATACTGTAATTTTGTAGTTTTATTCAATAACCGTCCGTCGGAAGATGACCGAAAATTTCACATCGGAAACCTGCATACAAGATCCAACATATATCGCATAATCAGCCTATAATGTTCCCACTGCTGGGACACAGTCCTCCTCTCGGTGAGAGGGAGTGGGCCAGTGCGGGTTGGTAGATGTCACATGTCTTCGATTTTTGGGTTCTAGGACATTCTGGTTTCCTCACGATGTTTTCCTTCACCGTTTTGAGAACAGTGGTGATGAAATAATTTACACAAAGTAAAGCGCCTGTCTGAATTCGAACCTACGACCTTAACCTAACCTTCCTTTCTTACTCGTAAGTAATGGACTGCTTCAACAACATATATAGCAATTTACAATTAATAATATATATCTTCACCCATTCCTACCTATGTTTCTATCAAACGAAGGGCTGGCATCCCTTACCCTCCAATTTACAAGATATTTAGTTAAAAGGGAAACCAATTGATGTGAAGGACGGCTCCAATTGTCTTACATTGAGTATTTCAGGGCTCGTTCAATTATGTGTGTTTGCTGTTGAAATTGCCTGATTTGCCTGTTCTGTGTGACATTTTGCTCGTTTTAACTAAATGTTTCAGGTAATGTGATTTTATTGAGATAGTTTCATACCAAATTAAAAGCACTTTTTAATTAACATTTCATTTCTGTTGAAATAAGCAGTGCCTTTGTGTTGTAGAAGAGTTTCTTTGTGTGTTTTGTTTAGTTATTTTTATGTATTTTTCTTTATTACTCGTGTGTGCACTTTATATTTTTTTGTAAATATCAGAAAAAATCTATTCGAGAAGATCTTGGGTTTTGTATCCTAGAAGTACCTAGCTAGTTTCCATGCGTTGCCGTCGGCTTCCCAGTGAAACAAAGCTCTGAACGGTTTTCAGCAGAAACGAGAGTTTTTGATATCTACATACGTAATTATTGTCGTAATAGGTATTATCTAATACCTAACGGTTTTATTGCTACAACAAATACAATAACGTAGAAAAAATTTTTTTGCCTCCTTTGTGCAACTATTTTTATTGTTATACTCCAGCTAGTACACAGAACCTACTTAATTTATATACCATTGCCGCTACCACTACCACTACCGCTGCACCGGTTTACCGGATCTATAGAAAAATCTCACCTACTTCCATACAAACTACAAAAAAAAACAAAAGAAATACTTACTAACTAAAACATACATTTATATCTCCCCCTAAACAACACACAGGTAAGCATAACTCCCCTATTTTGTAGGCCAGAGCATAGGTTCCTACGAAACCAAACGGGAAGGTATATCTTTCGTTTAGTTTTTTTTTATACTCATTACTAGAACGGTTTCCTGCTTTTTTGCCCTTTTTCCGCTGAAAGAGATAAAAAATGAAGATGAACTGCCGAGGTGCGGAGTAAATACGGGGTGCTAGGGATGGAGTGAAGTTGCTGCAAAAAATATCGATTTGTTGGGTACTTTTGGTGCAAATATTTTTCTCTAGAACTAAAAGTCATAGGATAGGTGTAATGGGAACATAAAAAATTCCAAAAGGACCTCAAAACCTGTAGCCAATTTTCCTTAAGTGTTTAAACTAGCAACACTACTTACGCGATCATCACACTGTACCGCGCTCCGTCACGTTGCGCGAGACGACCATAGAAAACAATCTGCGATTGGGTTTTTGTACAAACAGATACAATGTTAAATCTGCCGCCCCGCACTGCGCGACGGTGCGCGGTGCAGTGTGATAATCGCCTAAGTAGATCCGTAAGAATACAAATGAATTCTTTACCACGGAAGGTGATAGTTTTGCATACACTGCTTTGCAATAGTACAACACTGATGGCATTGTCGATGTTTTGCCATCACTACAATACTTCCAATATTATATTTAAAATATTTTTCACAGCTGTAAACGAAGTAAAATTCCGCTAAATACCTAAACTTAATTTGCTAGACCGAAATGACAGCTATACTAAATAATGTCATGTTGACAAAAAAAGTCGATCGAAACTGTAATTTAAATCTGGCACATAAAAAAATCAGAGTTTAAGTTTTTATAATGGAATATCACAAACATCGACACTTTCCCATCCCTTGACAGACCGCAGACCGCACGGGCCGGTAGGCACGAAAAGTCGTTCCCAGTTCAAATATATTAGAATATACATTACCCTACGTGACTGCCGCAATGAATGGACGTCTGTCCCGCTGTATAGAGGTACCAGTATAGAGTTATGGTACCTACAGAGGTATGGAGGTATATGGTGAAATTAATGAGTTTCGTGATCATGTAACGGAAGGGATGATGGAGTATTGATTAGAGGGTATATTTGATGCATTGCATCGATAACTTAAGGAATACCTTGTAAAACTGATGTTGGAGCATTTGGTAGGTACTGAAGATATCAGCTCTACGGAATTATTCTTCTTTCATTCAAATTTTTCCTTTTTAGGGTTCCGTACCCAAAGGGTAAAAACGGGACCCTATTACTAAGACTCCACTGTCGTCTGTTACCCGGCTGTATTTCATGAACCGTATTAGGTAGACAAATGAAACTGTCACAGAGTGTGTTTAAAATCAAAGGGGGTCTCATACAAGAATATATATGGTACGAAACCCTGCGTGTGCGAGTTTGACACGCACTTGGCCGGTATTTTTTTAAATATCATTAATTTTACAGATTTCGTCTTACCATTTCTATTCCCCTTTTATTACCATCCACCAAAAACGTTTAAGATAACTTAAAAAAAAACTTAAACACACACCACAATACATTCACTTTTCATTCACACATTTTTCTTCAAACTCAAACACCAAACATCACGGTACCTCACGTACTGATGCCACTTGCCTCCATCCATTCCTTTATATACGAACCTTATGCGTTGAAGCTGAAACTTTCAGTGAAGCTGAAAACCTTGGGATCCTAGCGCATGAGTTGAATGCGAGCCTCTTGGGGAAGGCTGCGATTTGTTTCAGGCCTGTTACGTGTCTAATCGGGTAAGGAAGTTTGGGAGATATTGGGTGTGCTGGAGGTTTGGTGAAAGCTGCTAACGTAGGTAAGTAGGAGCCTAGGTCATATCTGGTATGGACTTATTTGCATAAGCAAAGAGAAAGGGCTACCGATTATTAAAATCATGATAAAGCAGGATGATCCAATGAAAATTAATATCCAAAATGCTATCATCATCATTTCAAGCGAATGACCGCCACCTTCAACCTTCACTTCGACCGGTTCTGTGCCTCCCGCATCCAGCGGATGCCTGCATTCTTCACAAGGTTAAAATACTTTATTTTCTTAAAATGTTTGCAGGTTAGAAAAATAAACACCATCTGAAAGGAAGACACGTTAAAAGGCTAGATTAGAAAGTGTTAGGACATAAAAAGGTTTTATTTTATATTCTATAGTTTTGACCCTCCATGTATGTATATTTTAAAATGACATATTTCAATTACTCAATAATCAAAAAGAAATAAAATTGGGGGGTTTATTTACAAACGTTGTTTAAAGTTAAGAGACGTTTAAACGTCAAAAATTTATGGGTAAACAGTTGCTAATCATTACTTAACTTTAACCAACATTTATAAATAAACTCCTGTGTCACTAAGATGTAAAATATATCAAGCTATAAATCTTCCAAAATTCTTCAAACCAATCGAAGCCATCAACCTACCTAGCAAACTATAAGGCATAGTGCACAAGTTGCAGCCAACAAGTCATCAAAGAGTAGTTAGCAGATACTTCAGCAGTTAGGGCGCATTACGCAGTGCCGGGAACAGGCGGGCTTGCCTCTTGTGAGTTTTGGGGGCTATTCTAATATCTTGTCGAATAGAAGGCCATTTTGTAGGAGACCTTGATTTTCGGTGCAATTGGGGACGCAACACGCAGTGCCAGTTGTTATTCTGATATATTTTAGAAGACTGCTACAACAGCATCGTTGAGTCTTTGGAAAATTCGAAGGTTCATCCATTATAAATTCGAAAGTAACTATGTGTCTGTCTGTCTGTATGTTACCTTTTCACGCCTACAACTGAACGGATTACGATAAAATTTGGCAGACAGGTAGATTCCATCCCGGGGAAGGACATAGGATAGTTTTTATCGACATACCTCGCGAGCGAAGCCGCGGGCGGAATCATGTGCTGAATTCATGGTTACAGTTTGTGCGTCGATGTCCCCTACCCCCCTGTATAATATTTTATCTAAGGACGGACAAATCCCAAAGCACTGGTGGATTTCTTGTTTCTGAATTGCTGTCATTCAGACACATCCTTTGGTAGCCCAAAAACGCTGGTGTTGGGAAACAGCGTAAAAAACACTCGTTAAAATAATTGTATAAATCTCGATTAGTTTTGATAATCGAATCAGAATGCTCGTCGCCAGTCTGCCTGGGGGTATACGTAACAATGACGCGTGCGCTCAAAATAGTCCGCAAATTGAACTATAACTTAGTTTCTTACTGTCTCCTGAATCTTGAACTGTGCGTTGTGCGGACACGTTCTGTAATTGAACTTGAGGGACTGACTGATTTTCAGGAGTAGCCTTACTGACTTGTATCATCATTTCAGCCAAAAGACGTCCACTGCTGGACATAGGCCTGAGATGTTTCGGCCTGATGCACTTCTTACGAATAATTATGTTCACGTGCCTTCACTTTAAAAGATAACCGACTGGTTGCCGCAATACAACAATATATGCAATCATTTTTAATTTCTGAGTTCAGTATCACAAGGTGACTATGAAAGCTGCATCACTTGTTAGGCATTGAAATCGTTATTGTTCCATGTGATAACCACGTTTAACGTAATACAAAGTTTTATTAATGTCTTACGCGCATTCTTTTTACACTCTTTTTCACTAAACAATCGAGGAGCATCTCCCTGCAGGGTCCCTGGAAGTCCCTCAACCGTAAAGTGGGGCTACCTCGACAGAACACGGTAGAGTGGTACAGTACCTATTGTACAGTAGGGTGTGGACGTGCAGCTATGTCGCAAACTATGCGCCACCTCTTAGCCTACCCTCTGTGTCCGCAGATTCCAATAATGTACGTCCCAAAACTTTCAGTCAGTGACCTCTTTGCTGCTACCGACGACGCCGTAGAAGTGGCAAAGTTTTGGGCCAACAAGGTCTGAGAGATTCGTACCAGCGACACGAACAAGAAGACGACGAGGCAATACGCATATTCCAAAAATATACTCCGTGTCACAAAATTTCGTACAAAATCCGCAAAGAATATCCGTTAAATCTTTTTTCGGTCGTCACTTATCATCATAGATTAAATTTTCACCTTCAGCTAACTGAAAAAATCCATTACTTCCGCCAGATGTCACCGAAATCAAATGTCGCTGGCACACGAGATCCGTGGAGCCGGTGATATTTCATTTATTGCATCGGATAATGTTACACTCTTTGTAACATTTTATTACTCTTTAAATACTCGTATCTACTAATTATTTTCACAAAAATTCGTACAATATATTCAAAGTACAAAATCTTTTTTTACTTTGTATCTTAATACTTTTTTCTCCTTTTTTTTGTATTAAATATTAACGCTCAAAGATTTCAGTAAAGTAAGCAGATCTTTTTGAGACGCAAAATGTTGACAATTTTGTCGGTGTCAGAAGCACAAACTTTTTGTCAGCTAATTACGCAGCCAACACAATTACTAAGTAATGTCAAATACAGCAAGATTCACACTAAATTCATGGTGTACAGTCAACAGCAAAAGTATATGATCAAAATCAGAAATTCAATAATAATGAACGGAGTTCGCGTCAGAACTGTGTGGCGTCGAAGTACTACTACTTTGAATACTTACTACGTAGAATACTTTTGAATCACTTCGACGCCACGCAGTTCTGCCGCGAACTCCGTCCATTAGTATTGAATTTATGACTTTGATCATCTACTTTTGCTGTTGACTGTACCTTAAAAAACTTATCTGGAAAAAAAAACTACACTATCTGCTTACGGAAACGCACCAACCTCTCCATTCCTTTCCATTTCCAGGCTGTACCACTGAAACACAAAGTTTTTTTAATCGACAGACAGACGGACAGACATTAATCAACGTCGATCAGTCGCAGGCACAGCTTCACAACAAATTGGGAAACGATGGAGTTTTTATGGTGTATCGGACCTTTTGTCTTTGGACGAAGGATGAGTTATTGAATGTTAAGTTGTTGATTAGAATTTGAGTGGTACAGTGTCCACGTGTTTTGATTGATTTTATAATGAGGGAATAATGATTTACATACCTGCCGGTAAAAATCCACTTAGAAAACGTATCAAACTCTGCCTAATAGTTAGTATTATTGTCGCACAATATTTTTTTTGTATTGTACAGGGGGCCTAAAAAGGCCACTTTGGCAGAATCATAAAAGGATAACATAATGGACAGTTAACCGTTAAGTTAATCGTATCAAATCCCATTGGTGAAGCATTTTTCAGTTATTTTTTTTTGTCTGTGCTAAAATACCAATCAATCCAACTCCAATCACAATTTCTTTGATTGTACCTACGTAGTGCAGTGAAAAAAAGAAAAACACGGACTGTGTCCGCCATATTATAATTCATAATATTATCCTTTTATGATTCTCCAAAGTGGCCTTTTTAGGCCCCCATCGATAAACAAATAACATTGGGAAGAGAAAGAAACATCGAAAAAACAAAACAAAGTTTATTTTCTAAACATTAAAATTATTATATACCTACAATATATAACGCAACTAACTATTTACACTAGGTACTGAATTAAATGATTAACTAAATAAACAAACAAAAATTTTTGTATTTAGGACATAGGCATCGAAGTACTAGTCCGTATCGTTGTCGAAACATGCCCAGAAGACTGGCATCATTGCCACGTTGAATGGCAATGCTAATTCTTTGACCAAATAACGAGGCAGCCTTCTGGTCACGTGAAGTGTTGACCAGCCGGCGAGATGAAATTTCAAAGAAAAATTATTATGTTCCTTAGGATTATAGCATAGTGGAAAAACATCGGCATCAATAATACCTACCAGATGACGGCGCACAATTAGAATATTCATGAAATTTACCTCATGGTTTTACCTAGTAGCTAATCCTCCAACAACGCCTTTATAATATTCTGAACCATAAGAATAAGTAGAATCATCCAACGCTAAAATATAATATTTCAAATCCACGAAAATGTACATTTATTTATATTAACAAAATCCAAAATTTCATTAACACACAACGAATATGGAAAACTCCAATCTGACTTTATAATTGTACGGAAGCTAGTCGAATTGTTCCGCTGAAGACAACTAACTTTGCATATTTCAGTATTAATAATTAGGAAGTCTGTATAGCGCACAAAATGCGATTTATTCCGATTTTCAGATTTTATTATTGTTAGGTTTGGAGGTTAGAAGGATGGGAGGGGTTGGAGTTCGATTCTGGTGTGGTAACAAAAATGTTAACGTGTTACAAATACATCTCAAAATTGTTTGTTAAACCAAATGAAGTAGAAGCGAATGGGCTGTATGTACCGTGCATTCGCGATTTATTTGCTGAAAATGTAAACAAATATGTGTTAATGGAAAAAATAACCTTAATTCCTACAAAATAAAGTTCAGTTTACGCTACAACTTCAAACATTTTTATAAATTTGTCAATAGTTCTAGTCACCCTGAAATTAATTTAATTATCATTGAAAAGTTGATATTTGTTTAACTTTTACTTTATGTAGTTTGATTCCGGGCCGCGACTGGATTCCTGCTAATTCTTTGTAGTATTAATATATTGCATACATTAACACATTAAATGAAATGAAGAAAAATAATTTAACCACACTTTTCTTAATTACAAATAACTTTCAAAGTTTTAAGTCTATAAAGAAATTCACACTATTCCCATACAAAAACCCATCCTATAATCAGGTTCATAATCACAGTCACAGACATACCTCACCTCTATTTAATAATTGCACACGCATTACAAACCGTAACGTGTAAAATAAGACGGCAGGAAAACAATTTTCACATTATTGTCAAGTGAAGCTACGCGCTACGCGTCTACGCCGTGCTACGAGACTACGACGCTACGCCCCCCGACTTACGTATTCGGTATTTCTCGGTCGACGTCACCATCTTCGCGAGTCGTCGGCTCCTTCCGCCCCACTGCGTCCGCGCACCGCCGTCATAGATCGTATTATAAGATTTGTTAAAGGATTGCGTGGATTTTCTTCTCAATAAGATCTTTTGGCCGGTTGTTATAATTTGTGTTGAGTTATTAGTTAATTTAGTTAAACTTGACTGTTTGGTGCTGTTATATTTGTCTGTTCGAAACTGAATCGAAATTTCTTGGTATAATTCGTAATTACGTTCTTCCGGGACACAGTATTCGGTATCGAGCACATTCGAGTTACAGTTATTCGGGATTTCGGTCTTGGGACCGGAAACCGAGATCTTATTATTGAAAATAAGACCTCCTTTATTTGGAAAATAAACATAAACCAGATGCAATGATTATTATTGCACAGCAAAATCACTGAAGTCGAACTTTTTATCAAAGTCAAGCGTTTATTTGTCACGTTCTAAAACATACTCCACACGGGATGGGGGCTGAGAAGTTTCATGCGAGCTCTTCTCTCAGATGCTTGATGTGGGAAGCAAGTTTAGTAGTCACACAAAGCAAATCTCGACGGCGCGTTAAGTAGCTCAACTGATCCGAACTGACACGCGACTGAGACCAACAGTATCTACTGAGTTTTGTACAAGATTTTATAGAGATGATAACACCTTATACTTATACACTTATACAGTAATGAACGAAGGGTCTATAACCTAAGCTGCCGAAACGGTCGAAAGACCCTAATAGAAAACAGTGCAGAGTATTCATTCTTAAACGTCAGAAACGTTCGTCTTTGATGATGGTTTACCTACATGAGGTGAACTACAAGCTGGTCCTTCCTATTAAAAACTCTCAAGTAGGTCGTGAAATGATCTTGTTTGTGTTCACAAAGCCCTTTTCAATGCGAGATCAACTTTTAAATACTTTTTGTTATCTTATTGAAATTGATTTTACAATCAGCCTTTTTTTACTGCCCAACACGAAATTCTTTGTAAAAAAAACCTTTATATAATTTCTTGTAGAACCTATATCGATTTAACAGCTCTATACATATGCATATAAAATCAAATCGCGAGTGTGCTCTGTGGCGTGTAACAGGCGTCGAGTCGACTTCACCGCGACGGCGAGACGCACCGATATCGCACGTTTGCCATTTCACTTACCTTTATATTTACTTACAACCTCGGTATACGAGGTATGTGTATCATGGGGTAAAAAGACGCATCGCATACCACAGGAACATTAATTTGGATGTAAAATTGCGATTTTCAGTGTTTTGTAGGTAGTTAAAGAACCAAGTACCGTAACGTCTTCTAGCGTAGAAATTTTTCGTCGAATATTAAAAAAGTACTTACTTAATTTAAAAAAAAACGACTTCAAAAAGAAATCAACTGAAAATGAGGAAATAACTTTAATTTCGGAAGTCGGTGTCTTGGGATCTGTATTGTAGTTTTAGTTTTTTGCCACCGACTTCCGTTTGACGACACGGTTGGCACAGTGGTTAAGCGATTGACTGCCGCGCTGCGTGTCGCGGGTTCGAAAAAAAAAACTGGTGTTACCTAAAAAAGTGCAATACCTACGCGGTCAAAATGTACTGAGCAATTTTTTTTTAATAACCGACGAAACCTTTTGACACATGGAGCCCAGGTTGAAACCTACTGTTGAAATAAGTACATGATTACATCTACATTTGATCGTGGCAAGATTTCTTTGATATAAAAGTATTATCCACCTAATAAAAGTGCAGTGAGCGTAGATATTTCGTACGTGACAATTTTCGTTCACAATGGAACATGTCGCAGTCACCGTTTGATCTATTTTGTATTTTAGACACGACTCTAGTCTGTGCAACAGGAAGCAGGAATGGAATATCATATGAACTAGTATTTTTAATAGATCTAGAAAGTAAGAAAATCACGGCAAAAATAATCAGTCGTGAGTTCGAACAAGGACAGGTGTAAATAATTTCACCACCACTGCTCTCAAAACGGTGAAGGAAAATATCGTTAGGAAACCGGCATGTCCTAGAATGAAAAAAATCGAAGACTTGTGATCTCTACCACTCCGCACTGGGCCCGCGTGGTGGATTACATCCCACTCCGTCTCGAAGAGAGGCCTGTGTCCTAGAACTGGGAACATTACCTATAGGCTGATTATGCGAAGTTGTCAGATGAATAAAGCTGCGTTTACTTCTAAAAATCAATTAAGTAATTAAAGTAGGTGCCAAATAATTAATTAATTATCTATTATTTAATTACTTGGCACTTAATAACTTTTGTTTAATTTTTATGCCATAACTAGCTTCTGCCCGCGACTTCGTGTGCGTAAAATTTTACCCCCTCCCCCCCCGCTCACCCGAATTTCGAAAAACCCTTTCTTAGTGGATACCTACTCTTCACAAAGAACACATCGGCTAAATTTCATGACCAGTACCAGCCTTATATTACTGTCTTACTGCAGAGAGAAGTCCTCTTCTTATACAGAGAAGGCACAAGCATTTTTCACCATTATACTTGAATGTCCATATTTCCTCACTATGTTTTTCCTTCACCGATGATGTCCAAGATAAACTTAGAAAGTAAGTACATATGAACGGAAAACGTTACATTGATACTTGCCCGACTTTAACAACTGAGCCATCACGAGATTAATTTAATTTTCATCCTATCTATGTGCTAAATTACATTGAAATCCGTTCAGCCGTTTATTGGTCATAACAAATATCCAAGCATCGTCAGAAATCTACTTGTTTTTTCTTAATACAATTGTAATTTCTTTACCATTTTGTAGTTACTGTTACTCTTCGAAACATATACCTAAAGATATATTTTCTAATCTTCCTTTTTATCCTCTAAGCTGACTTTTCAATCGACAGATAATTTTTATTCGTGGAATAAAATTGACGTCTGACAGCTTTTGTATGGAAGAATTGTCAAAAATTCAAAATGATTCCTCCGACAAAATTATCTGGCGTTGGAAAAATGAAAAACCAGCCCTTAATGTCTTAAGCTTATATATCTATGTATTTATCTATTCCGGAACACGTAAAGAAATACTGTTCGTCATAGCGTGCAGCGATTGTGAACGAATCAACCGTCCACACGTAATCAGAACCTCATTTCTCCTTAAACAGCCCTTCCTGATACACTACGTATACCATGAACTAAGTTTTCATAGAAATATATTACAGTTACAGTTTACTGTAGTTATGAAAGTCCTTGCTTGGTATTGGTGTTATGTTGTGAAAACCCTGTAGGGTTATGGGGGTCATCATAATCAGCGCATAATTGGCCCGCGTGGTGGGTTATGATCCACCACGCGGGCCCAGTGCGGGTTGGCGGAAGTCATATGTCTTCGATTTTTAGGTTCTAGAACATGCCGGTTTCCTCACGTTTTTTTTCTTCACCGTTTTGAGAGCAGTTGTGATAAAATAATGTACAAAAAGTAAAGTGCCTGCTTGGGTTGGAGCCCACGACCTAAAACTCGTAAGTCGCGGCCGTTACCACTGGGCTACCACTGCTCTCGGCACGGGATGCTGCAGTATGGGGGTAAAAGTTTTTAATTTAGGAAAATCAAAAAGAATGTCTCTTGAAATCAGGACAGACCTTGTCTGTCGGGTCAGTTAGTATTTCAATAGTAATGTCCCGACGGAACGGACGGACGATATGTGAATCTGCAAAGTTTTTTCTGATGATATAATTATTTCGAATGCTAGTAATTCAAATAATAAGTATGTAAGTAGTAAAATCAGACTGCAGTCTAAAAATTAAATCGGAGATAAGTGATGTTAATTTCTGTAAGTTGGGTCGAAAAATCACTTTTTTATCACATCTATTAAAAAAGAGCTAGTGCACCTATTCTTCGTAAACAGGGACTAAAATAGCTCTTTAATCCCTAGGGACTAAAAGTGATTTGACATTGTTAGTAAAAGTTCCAATAACCAATGAGGTCAATCACGAACATTGTATGAACAAGTAATAGGCTGTATGATAAAGAAAAACGCGCGCGAGCCAAAACTCCTTGACTCCTTCGCTCCGCTCTGGATTGAAAGAAACACTTTCGCCTTCAAAATAGTTGTTTGCTTCCTTGGCAAACAATCTACTATTACACGTATTAGTTTAAGACTGTTAGCTTATATATTATTTCGGCCCAAGTCCAAAGCCTCAGTGGTCACATAAACAATTTCCTCGAGGACAATATGTTGGTATATTCGCCAAGAAATATAATTTAATCCGCGCACAATGGTCACATTGTGTGGTGGTGAGGCTAGATCCCTACCTTGGCTTTTTTACTTCAATAGCGGGGAAATATGTGGAGGTAAATACGGTATAGTCCTCATTGATCTGAGGAAAAACTTACATTATATCGCACCTCCGATAAAATAGGGTTACAACTCGAAAAACCTGGATTTTTAGAAAAGCGAAAATAATCAAACGGATTTGTTATTCAGTCTTTAATAAACGAAAGAAAATCAGGACGTGCGGCTCTCACGCAGTGTTGGTCACGATCACAGATATATGTAGGCTATATAGGTATCTATATCTGTGGTCACGATTCATGGAGCTTTAATACTGTTACCTAGACTATATAATATAGGTACACTATGTATTATGTAGCCAGGTCTATTGTTAACAATATGAACCTCCTGTTGTATAGTAACAATGAGCTTTAGAATAACGTAGATAGATATGGTGGCAATTCTGACTGACTGATTTGGTTTGACCTATGAATCATCATCATCTGCCTACCCTTTTCTCAACTATGTTGGGGTTATATAAATAATACATTTCCATACATATAGATATTTCGATTTAAATTTCTACTAGTTAGATTATGATAAATATTGCAATTAGTTAAGTGGCCTTCCAACACCAATATGTCGTAGATACTTTTACGTAAAAATAAAACCCAAATGTCAAAATCTTTAGTAAATTTGCACCCTTTTTTCCAGTTCCCTATACAAAAAGCGAATATAAAAACCTCTTTCCATTCGAAAAAAAGATAAGTGACTAAAACACCACTTTCACCACACAAAAGACAGACACACATTTATTCAAAAACCCAGCGAAAAACCATATCATTAAAAAGATCCCTCACACATAAATATAATTTGTGTTACCCTAAGTAGGTAATACAATTTCCAAGATATAAAGTCAAAGAGCTTTCACCCCCTCCCTTTCAACCCCTTCACCCCCTACGGTGCCGCAATAAACTTAATTACGTTAATACGACCTCAATACGTGATGCTTACAGCGTAGGGTGTACATCAGTTTGGGAGCGTAATTATAATTATTATGTTTTATAAGATTATGTAGGTACCTATTTGGGTTATTTGCTTCAAGGGCTTTCGAAGATTATACGGCGTTTTATATAACATAATATGTTATGTAGCTATTTAAAAAAAATCTAAGTGCAATGTACCTAATATAAAGTTCCGTAAGTCAGAAATTACAATAAATAATGATTCCCATGACGTTTATGTCAAAGGGGGGTGTTGGGGGTTAATATCACACGACGCCGACAATGTTACGTGTATAGTTCATAGTTTTAAGGTTTTTAATTATGTATTAGTTTATTATTTTATAAGATTATTTTATGTATTTTATCTATGGGCCTTAGTTGCCTCACAATAAAATGATTATTATTATTATGTAGCATTTATCTGCATTAATCAATTAACGCAGCGTAGGTATTGACAGTCATCTCAAGGTTTGTAAGACTTTTGCTTCGGATCTGATCTACATTAGTTAGGTACTTACTTGAGATTTTGGACCTTGATGTTTTCAAGTGAAGAGCTACTCTTATAAAGAGAAACATTAAAAAAAAAAGACGCAGAAAATTCTAAATGTTCAAGCTGAAAACTTAACCCGTCAATCCTCTAAGTCATGCCAACATGTCGACAGTAGCTACGTAGTAATTACGTGCTAATTACGTGAGGCAGTGAGCGTGCGCAATTAGTGAGACGCGACGTGAGAGTCACAACTCGCGACACGACGTCATGTACGAATCAAATCTTTGTTTGTTGCTAGTTTTTGCTTTAAATATTGTCTATGAAAGGGGTGAAATTTTTGTGGTATTATAATCTTAATGGGTTATGGGGACTTCCAATTGGAAGTCGTGAATATATACGACCAAACCTGAGGGGTGATTCCCATAATTTTAAGAACCTTCACAGTCTGATCTCAATCTCGATCTGTCAACATTACCTCTAATTTCCCCACATTTTTGACATAGATTGCGACTAGATATTAAACGTTTTAATTACGAAAATTGGTCTTCTGATGTTCTTATGTATGGCTGAGCACTCAATTTCTTGCTAATAAATCTGTTGTATATAGTTAGTCTCATAGCAAACAAAAAAGGCCAAGATATCTTAGTTCTGTATAATTAAAATAGTAGAATTTCCTGCACCCTAATTTCGTGACACACTGTTAATCACAATCTGAATGATTTTGCAGGATATTGCTCGGATATCTATGGTATTGCTTCATATATTATGTCCTGTTAATAAAAATAATTAAAAAAAAATAAACCGACTTCAAAAAGAAATAACTCAAAATTATGAAATAACTTTAATTTCGGAAGTCGGTGTCTTGGGATCTGTATTCTAGTTTAAGTTTTATGCCACCGACTTCCGAAATTAAAGTTATTTCATAATTTTGAGTTATTTCTTTTTGAAGTCGGTTTAATTTTTTTTTATTATTTTTATTTCGTAATTTTTAGTTTTTGCACTAGAATTTGACCAAGGTTTTGAGATGTTTTCCCTTTGACACTACACCCGTAGCTCGTATCAATAAGCCAGGCCGTCACACTTACACGTATTAGTCCATATCTTTAAAATTACTGAATCGATCTTGATGAAACTTGCACTGTTCCCTAAGTTGAAGTAAATGTAAGCCAATATAAAAAAAATCGTCACGATCCGATTAATAGTTCCGGAGATATGCGTGGACAAACATACATACATACATACGTCTACAAAATTTTGTATATTTGTTTGGAAGCCCTAATAGATTGTCATATGTGAATATAATGCAATTCCAATAATATTACATACATACGTATCGAATTGATAACCTCCTTTTTTTTGAAGTCGGTAAAAAGAGTAAACCTAGATAATGTGGATAAGACAGAGATTAAAACAGAAGACGAACTTGCAGGAAATCCAGGAGGGGGTTGGAGGGGGGGTTCAGGGGATCAGACCGGAATAAATCGTTCGAAAACACAACGTAAATAACGCAATGAATGTTGTTGAACTGTGAAAATAAAAGCCATTGTTACTGTTACACAGGTCGCATTTTAGTGACTTCGGCCATGATTACGGAAGGTAGGTATGTATCAAACCACGTACCATCAAACTACAAAATCAACACAATCAAAACTCAAATTACCCGACTTGTAGCCCAACATCGAGGTTTGATCGGAAGCAAAGTATTCCATCAAACAAAGTTCCCTAAAATATGACGTAACAAGCACGGTGCAACACCTTTACCCGTTGCATCGTCGCTTACTAACCCATCTGCAGCGCAATTACGACGCCATATTGGTCTCCCAACGATCAGCTGATCATGCGTGCTACCGATCACGGCAGACTGATGAGAAATTTGCCGCCCGACCAACGGGTAGGTTAGTCTGTTTAAAATTGATGTTAAATTTCGCAAGATTGAGGTCGGGTTTGAAGAAGATTTTTCGAATTGGAAAGTTTAAATTTCGGATTTGTTGGTTAGTGGGGAAGGATTTTATAGTTTGGTGCAAAATGCCTAAAATCTGTAGCGGGTTGCCAAAAAATATCTTCAATTTAGCGTTTCGATGGCAAACTAAATTGCCTTACGAACAGAGCAACGAGTATTGCACTATTACTTATCGTCCAAATTAATGCTCCATAAAATGCCGGTTTAAGACACGCAGGATATTATATTTTATAGTCTCCCATGATTTATGCTTACTTTCAACATGAATGATTAAACCAATATTTTGTAACCATCATTATTTTATTAGTTTCTTGCCCGTTCTTCTCCATAAGTACCTACTACGCTTTGGAATGGGCAACTAGCTTAATTCTTCCTAATTGACCGACACCATGACAAATCAAAAGTGCCTGTATTTGGTTTATTTGAAATAAATGCTTTGAGTTTCTCACATGCATAGTTTCTACAAAAAACATTGTAGTACATTCTGTCAATAATTCCATAAAAACTTCTGCAATATCCTTCCTTTAACCAGATGCTTTCAATAAAACTACAACATTTGTTTAAGTAGGTACTTAGGTAAGTGTATAATATTTAGTAACAAATGTTCCACTCATCTCAACGACTTCTCTATTTCACCCCTAGGGGTAGAAACTATTGTAGTCACAATTATGATGTTAACAGATTTTTATTGTTGTAAATTATTGTATTTCGATTAGAAATTATGCGGATCAATGGTTGTATATATCCGTGTTGATAAGAGCACTTTCTACACAAGTTAACAATCATAATGGATATATTGAGGGCTGGAAAGATCTATTATTATGTATGTAGGTACAGACGACAGCACATTTTCAACAGATTTTTAACTTTATCGCTAACGCATAAGGTTCAAAGTTGATTGGGAAAATTTTACAGTTTCGGGTAGCTTGATGTGCTGGTGTCTGTACTGTGTAATATGTAGGTATGTCAGCAATAAACCGGTCAATCCTAACACCGGATGACAGCTCACTTCACCTAAGTTTTCACGGTGAGATTTTTACAGAATATACTAAACTTGTAATGGACCACCATTACAAGTTTAGTATATTCTATAAAAATCTCTGATAAACAGAGAAAGAAAAAATCTGTCTATTCACAACAAAAAGAGCCAAACAATAGAATGAGGTGCGGAATAAAAATAAACAGAATTATTTTGCCCTTGTTAGGGAAAGTTAACAAATGCAAAATCCAGACCCAAAAGTCATGACGATTGACCTTGCCTTAATAAAAATGGAAGCCTGAAGAACACTTTTACCTAAAACAAAACAACTTCCATAAAAAATACTACCAAAACATGAATCTTGTAACTAACAACTAAGAATCCTTAAATAATCCTCAAATTAACTTCCTGGGGTGAGATTGTGAACGTTGATGTTACGCCTCATTAGCTCCTGTACTAATCATTGTAAAGGCTTGTGCTCAGTAAAGATTGTTTTAGTAATTGGTTTTATCTACTTATCAAATAATCTTAAATACACTAACAGATAACGAAAAGTCTAAACCATTGAGCCTAGAAGCATGAAATTTTGCACCAGATTTCCTGAATGGGGTTTTTGAATATTCATCCCCTAAAGAGGGGATGAAAGTCTTTAAACGATACAAAATCTTGATTACTTTCAAGAATCTTGCTTTAGAAAATGCTACTTTTTCTTTATTTATAACTAGCTAATGCTTACCAGTCGACAGCGATGCGGAGGAATATTTCGATGCCATATTTTAGTTTTAGTTAGGTTAGCATATTATATTTTTACTTTAATGGTCTGTTAGTTTATTTAGTATTCAGTCAATGTAGGTATATAATTTTCATCCTAAGAGCGAATGCTTTGCAATGTCTTTTTCATTATTGTTTTGTTAGGAACCTTCTCCGGCGCGCACATAATAACTTATCAAAGTTTCATCATAATCGGGCGAGCCATTTTCGAGATTTTGCGAGACTTAGGCTTCCTGTCCACGACGCACGGCAATTGTTTTTTTTTAGAGATATCACATTTTTTTCCAAATTTATTTATTTTGTACCAGGACCACAAAGATACCTACACGAAAACCAGTAGTATTGTAAATCCATGTCCTTATAAAAAAATACCTATCCGTCCGTTTTTCCAAAACCAAAATGTTCTTCTTTCACCCGCTCATTTAGCAAAGCCTTTACACAATGACGGAGCATTATCGTACACAACCTGGCTATTTATCTTTGATCTAAAGTGTCCGGCCACGTACCGGTTGCGGACCGGACCGATCCATCCCTCACGACTAATCGACCGTGCCGAACCGTGCCAACCAAGATTAATAAATGACGCTTAAAATTCAACCTTTTTTCGGCTAAGCTAATGGCGCAAAAATAATTAGCCGTTTTTTATAGCCGTTTCTAACGGGAGCGAAATTTATTATTGGATTTTCTCGTTGTTTTTTTCGTTTACTGTGCGAATGAGTTATGATTTTGTTTTTTGTTTCGCATTTTATGGTAGGATTTGTTTTGTTTTGAATGTAATTATTTTGGAGGTGTACCTAAGTGCGATTTTTCAAAATTGGTGGAAAGGTTTGGACAAGATTTTCCCGTACCTAATATAGAGAGCTGACAATATAAAAAAAAGTTGTTATGATTTTAATGACGATCTATAAATTTGCCACAGCTAAGTAGATAGTTCGTCTTTTGCAGTAGGTACCTGGGTATTATAGGTGTTAAATTAAGTAGGTACAGTACTTACTCATCTGCTTCAAAAAATGGAATAGGTATTGCTTTGTGTGCTCATAATTCACAAACAAATTCCTATTTCATCATCATCATCAGCCTTTAATGTTCCCACTGCTGGGACACTGGCCTCCTCTCAAT
Organism: Oligia fasciuncula; assembly: GCA_963082905.1. Lineage (NCBI taxonomy): Eukaryota > Metazoa > Arthropoda > Insecta > Lepidoptera > Noctuidae > Oligia > Oligia fasciuncula. The sequence goes on from OY720403.1 coordinate 10,970,361, forward strand.
GAGAGGGAGTGGGCCGTAATCCACCACGCGGGCCCAGTGCGGGTTGGTGGATGTCACAGGTCTTCGAATTTTGGTTCTAGGACATGCCGGTTTCCTATTTACAAGCATGTTTTATAAATGCATTATCATTCTTGCAAATATTCAGCAATAGTTTTAATATTTTATATTATATTTAAAGGGTTTGTACGGAAGCCGTGCAGTGACTGCTCCGCTTATTTTGCCTCCCTTACTCGTCTCCTAGCGACTGTTTGGGTGTTCATCAGGTTAACTGCTCGTAATGTAGGTATGGTTCAGGATTCGCTCTTTGTAGGTACGCTTTAGTCGGCTTTAGCCCTTTCTGAAATTTCTTCTATGATATTTACAAGCAATTGAAAAAAAAGTGAGTAGATATATTCCAAAGTTTTTGCTTCAATTTTCCTTGGCGTAGATGAATAAGATACGTCAGTAAGTATCGTATAGTACTTAAGTACCTACCTACATGTCGTTCGAGCTCTACCTACCTGAATGTAAACCTAAGTAGGTACCTGCCCGCAAATCAATCAGTCGAAGTACTAATCCATTAACATGCGTTGAAATTGGCTTGAGGCAATAATATCCTACATACCTAGGTACTGTTAGTACTTACATAGTATTAAGCCGATAGCATTTCGTAGTTTCGAGCAATTCTCTAGTGGTCGCAAAAGCTACTGCTAAAGATGAGATCCTGGGTTCGATTTTCAGGTTGGGCAAAGTGTTATTGCAATGGGCTTTTCAACTATGAATTTCTCAGTAGGAGCGCGGAGTTTTGCCCGGTTGATGGCAATAAGCTCGCCTCCTAGGTATTACATGGGACTTAAATATAACTGGCGAAATGTGGATGTGCTACAGATACCTACACCTCTGCCAACCCTTCGGGAGTTACAGGCGTGATGTTATCTTATGTAATAAGCAACGTTGAAAAGAGGGACTGACGGCCTACCTACCAACTATCTAGGATACGCCAGATGTTGGTACAAATCTATCGACGAATTGGCGCTTAGTCAGCTGTGGAGGCTTTTCTTGCATCGACGGCTGTTTACAAAGTGCGCAATAGTTTTGAGAGTTGATTCTAGTATCACGTGTGCTTTCTTATCCATGTTGGTTGAGCTTTTACATGGACCTATATAATATACCTACGAGGCACTAAGGCACTTATGCCACTGGGTCATATTCAAAATAATTGTATATTTACTACTGTCTTAATGTCCAACCCAATTATTTTCATAACGAGATGCAACTGACTAGAATTTCATAAACACACAGATAAAATATTTATTTGAGCTTAATAAAAAACAACGAAACATTTGGTAAACCTAAACAATTCATTTAAAAAAATTAAACCAGACATTGCGTAGGATCCGTTTCATACAAGTATTCTATGTCCACGTCTTTAACGGTAAACTAAAAAAAATAATTTAATTATGAACCATTCACAAAAGTTAAAAAAAAAAATATATTCAGAGAATATTGTTTAAACTTTCAACACTTTACTAAACAAAATATAAAATACTATTTAGTGTACTCCAAATTTAATTTATTAATGAGTGTCCTGATTTTGCACATATCTGTTATTCTTCTCTGTTATGCTATTTTAACATTATTTCCATGGCAATAAAGAAATTTTAAATACTGGCAAAATTAGTTCACTAGCTGTTACTACACGACGCGTAAGAATAAACGCTTTACCATTTTGTTCAATATAGTTTTTCAGCTCGTTTCGTTGTCGAAGAAAATTAGACTTTTAAAAGTAAATATTCAATGTGAGTCGTTTACAGTAGCGGTAAGTACTTACTGTTTTATTACTCATACTAGGAAAGGGCTGTATTGTGATATTTGTTATAACTATAAAATATTCGTATAATCATGTGAATTGGTGTGGAAATAAATAGATTTGTAGGATAGACACGTGCAATTAATTCATATACGTTATTTTATCTGTCACTTTTTTCCGTTACGTAACAGATATGAATGATTAGGCGTTATTCACATTGTCTCATGTATGAATTAATGAAAATAAAATATTAATAGGTACTTAGTGCACCGCAGGTTAGCCAAAACATTTTTTTTTACTTACATAAATTTATTTGAAGTATGTAAAGTTTGCGTATATTGTGCCATGTATTGCATTGCTGTGCCATGTATTGTCTGTGTGTGCATGTTTTACTGCGTATCCTCAGTCCTCACTGCTTGAGCCTTTTATACTAACCGCGCAGCCTCGCCGAGGCGTACCCAGCCTCTCGTCGGCCGTCTCAGTATCAGTTAAGGGGGATGCGCCAAGGTAGCCCGCGAAATTCAAATTGACTCAGGTTTTTTGCAATTTACAGGTCAGTGTAAAGTTGTATGTTGATTAAAATATGATTCACGACCGTAACAAATACGGCTTTACATAATTCTAATCATTAGAATCCTTTTGCCTTAATATTAATATCAAAATTTTAGGCTCGGTAGTTTCGGAGATAAGGCATTATGGCAATGATGATGATGAATTTATGGCAATTATACCGACTAAAATACGATCACCAAAATGTTATTTCATTATGTACCCACCTAGCGACCCACACCGACTTCGCACTCGTAGCCTGTTATAAACGTGTGCTATTTAAACTTGCCCTAATAATTCCTTTCTGTTATTTTTCTGTTACAATCAAATAATATTCATATCTGTTTCCTATCCGTAACTTACAATTATTTTGAATATGACCCCACTGCCATCGAGGAAGCGACAACGATTTTCTATCTCAGAAACGTACAAAAGATTGTAAGTTCCGTCTAAGTAACCCGTTGTCCTAGGTGATCGACAAACGCGGTAATGCGACGCGACACGACGCGACGCGAAAATATCAAATAGTCGTTATATGTACTTGTGGCCTACGTTGTCGTCATAATCAGTGTGCGACGAAACGCGACGAATTGCGAACTTGCGGGACGTGATGCGACGCAGTGTGCAGTAGGATTTTTCTAGAAGAAGTAGATTATATTTGATTTCAGAGAGGGTAAATAAAGAGTAGGTACAGATTAATAAAAAAGAGTACCGTTTATTAAATTTATTTAAATGTATTTTTCAGCACTTTCGGATTTATATGCTGAAACTCTCCAAACTTATTTCTATGATTTTCGAGTATACATACGCAGTATACATGCCCATGGTTGAAACTGATTGCCGCGTTTATCGCTCAAGAATGACTACAAAATAGGACACGCGTCGCATGAGGTATTGGTCGCATTACGTCGCGTCGCTACGTTTCGCGTCCCGTCGCTACGTGTCGCGTCCCGTCGCTCACCTAGGACAACGGGTGAGAGATAGGTAGGTACATAATTGATCACCGACTGTTCACACCGGCGGCGAGTAGTCGTTTGTCGCAGCGACAAGAGCTATCAAAGAGAGTAGGTACCTAGGTACTCGATCAGCGACAGTCGCTTGCCGAACCGAACACTTGCTTAGAAACTCCCGCTTGGTACGGTCACCAAAAGTCGATTAACACTTCAGTTTTTTTAAATTTCAGTTATTGACCAAAATATTTGTTCAAAATTGCAGCAGACGTAGGTACAATGCAATTTTAAACAAATATTTTAACTGACATTAAAAAAACGGAAGTGTTAATCGACTTTTGTTTCCGACTTTACATACGCATACCAGGCTAGTAATGCCTCCTCACCGCTGCGTACTCGCTGCTCATTATTCACCAGCTCGCTTTTAGTTGCTAACTCTAAAAATAAATTGTCGAATAATGTCGCTTCTCGTTATTAGGTGCCTAAGATCATCAGTTCTCTTGCCAACAATGATTATGTTGTAAGTAGCTATGGATTAGTAGCATTTAGTAACCACGGATTGGTGTAGTAGGTATACGAAGTAGCAGAAGTCAATACATGCTGCCGTCGGTAATGACCACTTTATAAAGGACAAAGCCTTCTTTCTTACAAAGATTTAAATCGCAAGGTTTGCCCTCACCGTACTTCACGTCAGTCACGCGAAAAATTGCCTATACCTACTGAGAAGAGTGAGCGCACACAATATTAAATAGCGTTTCCATGACAATAAAGTAAAGCGGTGATTGTGTGACAGACGTGTCAAAACGAAACAGAAACGCGACTATATTTTGACCCGGTCGCGGTAAGGCGAATCTAACGATTTAAGTCTTTGCTTATCCTATAATAAAAAGCGGAAGCAGTACATACATAAGTTTCTGGTAAAGCAAGTAAATAACAAGCCAAATATATTTCACTGTTTATTGAATTTTGAATATAATATCATTATAGATAGGTATTTACAATAGTATTCGAATGTTCTGAACTACAATATATTTTCGTAGCATTTAAATAAATAATAGTACACAACCAATAACTTTCTACCATACATAGATTTAGTTAGGTTTTTCAAAAAGCGTTTATTTGACTTCATTTAAAGAGCTCTTGAATTAAATGAACACGTGTTTGAGTTAAATGAAACTGGATCCAAGCCGAGTCTTAGGTACATTGGAAAACATATAAATTTATAAAAAGTAGAAGCTCTAAGTTATTGTGAAAACCTTTAGTTTCGGCGGCAGTGATTATTTTATATATTCTCAGTATTATTTAACGATACAGGTACTTATAATATATGTACCTATAATGTATTTCAATTACTGAGTTGCGATCTATTTCACTAGTATATATTTCATATAACTCTTTGGTATACATCCAGTGATATTTTAAAACTATATCTAGCTAACTTGTTGCGTGGTTCATTTATTAAATTGAGGTCATTTAAATTAATTTATTTCGGCCTTATTTCAATATTCCCACATTATATATATTTTTAATGGTGGTAACATTAATATTTTTCTTATAACTTAAAAAAAAATATGTCAAAATGTATAAAGATAAATCCTATGTGTTGTAAAAATCAATTTTAAAATAAGTCCGTAAAAAAACTACATGAACTAATGGTATTTTTGCTAATAATTTTAATAAAAAAGGACGGTAATGGTAATAAAAATGTAAAACAAGAAAATCCGATACAAAAATTGGTGTGACTTATGAGCAATTTCGATTTCTCGGGAAAATATCATGGGGTTTGTATATTGGCGTTATTACCTGTAGTATTGCATTTTGGCACATTTTATATCGCTATATTATATACTATTATACTATATTATTATATAAATATTGATATAATCTACATTACTAAACCGAACATCGATAGATATATCTAGCTATATGACAATATAACTTCATCTTTAACATTTATAAAAGCCGTGTCACATATACATACAAATAATTAATAAGATAAAGCAGAAGGAAGATAATAAATGAAAGAAACGAAAATAATTTGAATATTTTTTTACTTTTTTATCACATGGATTACACAAATCTCAAATCAAATAAGTAATCAGACTTCAAGGCGTCAAGAATTTGACGTCAAAATGTAGTATAAAACTGCGAAAGTGACGTTAGATTGTAGTAACGTCTCAATATCATACTACATTATGACGTAATAAATTCGACGAGTACAACGTCGTACAAGAACAAAAAAAAATTACAATTTCAAAATTTTGAAATTAGCGAACATTTATTTATAAACAATTGCAAAACGCCACTGGCTTGAGCAAACAGTTGCTTTAATTGAAGAAAACATGAAAAACATTTTTTCCAAACATTTTTTTTTTCGTCATTTTGAGACACGATTATTGTATGTACTTTAACTCGATAAAACTACTTGCAAAATTAACATCGGAAGCTCAATTTTAAAATTACAAACTGCCGACCATTTTAAATAGGCCTCTACATGCAAGCGAATCACAAAACTTTGCTTCGTAAATCATATATAGTAGAGATCTAGCTAAACTGGCTTTTGAATAACATGTAACATCCGTTTGATATGTTTTATGTACTATATGTTATTTTAGGCGTATTCGCTTTACTCGCGTCATAAGATTGTGTTAATATCAACAACCCACCTTCATAATATAAGGAAACCTTTACGTTAAAACTATTTACAATTACAATATATACGACACCGAAAATGGTAACGCAAGGCTATGCTAATCGAGATTATATAGTTAGGCCTACCCAAATATGAATTTCCAAAACGCGTGAAATAATACAAGCTTACTATAAGTAACATCAAAAATTTAATGTTAAAAAACACTTTTCAAAAATTTATAATTCAACGCATTATTGGACAAAACATTTACACAGCTGCACTAATTTTAACATTCGCATAATACTAACAGAAACAAAAATATACAATCAATAAAAACCTACTATGTATAAATATAACAGCCCCTAGAATTTTACTATTCAATAGTAAAATTGTTCATTTAACTATTTTCTATAATAGTTTATATAAATAAGGTTATGGTACGTAAAAGCAGTGTCCAAATTGAAATACAAATAGTCCTTTATTATAATAGTTTAGGACCAGCTATTTTTGGTAATTTTGAAGCTGGTCCAACAAAGGTTGCCACACATTACAACTCAGCTGCTCATCACTTTAAAGCAGGAAAATATCCTCAATATATAAAAAACTAGCAAATACAAATTGTCCTTACAGAATAAACGAACGCGCTTGTAGCAATTCCAAATGAACACAACGATACTTAAAACAATATTATATTCCTTGCTATTTTTATTACTTAGTACCTTATTGTAATTATACTTAACAATAATGTGTGCCAACCCTAAATTAACTCTAATCCAAACCTATTTTAAAATATGATTCAAAATTCGAGTAATATCATTAAAACATTGCAAAATTTTATTTCCAACTACATTTTATCAGCTTTCCTTTTTTTATTCATTAACTGCATATGTTAGTATAAAACATGCTAAAGATAAACAGACACTTACAATACTTTTTGGTTTTTACATAAATCCAAAATGTCTGACTCAATTTCCAAAACAATCAATTACAGACAAGACATTTAGATTTATTTTTTTATTTTCGCTTATTACATTTTAATATTTCCATTATAATAGGAAGCTTATCTTCCGGGAAGACAATTCCATGAACGTTTTAGGCAAATTAATCAACATCAAAAATTTCAAAATTTACTTCGACTATTACTATATCAATTTCATTTCTTCGATTAATGACCCGGCTACACGCTCCAACAAGCAAGTATGTAAGGTATATTGTACACACGGTAACGGTTAATTATGTTGTGGAATCTATATGTTGTTTTTAAAAACTGTGCAAGCACAAGCAAGTCGCTGCGTGTACCCGGGCCTTATTAAGACCTGGAAACTGATTGTAACGAATCTAAGTCATAGTTAACATTACCTTTCACAATTCTTCGGTAGACGCTATAGGAGCTTTAAGGAGTGGAGTTCTCGGACTTTTAGAGCCATCAGTATTTCTTGTAGGAGCTTGGAAGTCTTCGTTAGACAGCGAAGCAGGTAATGGTGCTATCTTCAGTTGATGTCCATTCAACTTTATCTCAGTAATGGAATGTGATCTGCCGTGGTTGACATTAGGTTTGTCTTTGTTTGAAGTTGTCATTGGGTCGTGTGTCGGAGTCTTGGCTAAGGATTGGGTCACTCTGGTCCTGTTTGATTGTTCTCTTAGTGCCATTTGGTAAGCTACTTCGAAGGCCTCGCCTAGTGTTAAGATTACTTCGGTCGCTTGATCCTGGAAAAGGAATAATTTCAACATAAATATTTATCGGGTTTCAACTAGATATTAAATATTATGCAATGATGATACGAAAAGCTTCGCTCCAATTCTGATCAAAAGTACACTATCGTGCGTACTAAAGAACTGAATTCTTGACATGACGAAAACAAGTGAAAATCAACAAACAAGCGAACAGCTCACCATAGTAGCGACTCTGAAGACATGGCAGTAGTGGCTCCTGCTTGTGTGATCCTTGGTGATGTACGCGAAGTGGGTAAGGTCATCAGCATCCTGACACGCGCAGTGGATGTTGCGGATTTCGTGCTCGCAGACCAACTCCTAAGAGAGAAAGATATCAATAAATAAAAGATTTAGGGAAAATCACGACTTACATAAAGTTACATAAAAAAAGTCCTTTCTTATTCACCAGTTGAATAACCTAGTAAAAAAACAAAAATATCACGAGAGTTGTGAAAATAAATCTGAAACATCCTATTAATTAAAAAGGCTACGGACTCTAATTAAAAGCATTTACAAATTTGGACTGTAGGTCCTTAAAAATGTACAGTGAAACTATCGTTTACCGGCCGAAAACATTTCATACCCGTCGGAATTTTAAAAAAGGCCGGATTTTTTTTAACGAATGCTGTCCCCAAACAATATTTTACTCATTTTTGACGTAAAAAAACAAGTCCAAATTAAATTTCAGCCGTGCTTCGCAAGCATAACATTGGAAAAACACTAATTATCCCACTTAACTAACCGTGAAGAGTTCTAACATAAAAATTCATTGTACAAAAAGGGGAACAGAGAAAAAACAATCCTTTTTTTAAGAAACACAAAGAAGAGATTGGTCATCGGTCCGATCAAGTGTGAGGAATGAACCGTAATTAAAAATCAGGCAAGAATCAGGGTCTTCGTTGGTCCTTTGTTACCGACCCCGGGATGTTTGCCGTCTTACACTTGGATGATCTTCAAAGACCTCTAACAGTCTCCAAAGTTTGCCCGTCAAGGATTGAAACTACAAACTTGGGAACAACGTAGTTGAGAAAAAGATACAAGACATGGTTTTTCTTTTTAACTTTTTCATCTCAGTGAATGTCAAAAGAAAATGTCGGACTAAATGGAAAGGTCATGTTGGCTAATTGCCAGGAGTTATTCTTGCTTAAATAAAATATAATAAACATAAAACTTCTAATAAGGACATAATAAAATCTTTTAAACTAGACACCGTAAACATTTCTAGTATGATAGAAAAGAAATTTGTTTAAGATTGATAAATGTTGCTAAGCATGTACAGACGCCAGCACATCAAGCTACTACAATCTGTCAGATTTCTTTAATAGATTTTCGACTTTATTGCTAAAACATAAGGTTCAAGGTTGATTGGGAAAATCTGACAGTTTCGGGTAGGTTGACCTGCTGGCGTCTGTACAGTCACGAGCATAAGTATGTATACACTTGGCTTTATTCAAAGGCAATTTTCTCCTTTATTTCTTAATGAAATTTTATGTTATTACGATCATAGTATTTTCGAATCCATAGGTTTATGTAAAGTGTCGTATTTCAACGTTGCAATCGTCATTTCACGAAAAAATCGCAATTGAAAGTTGCCAAGTGTTGACATATTAGTGCTCGTGACTGTACATACTTTGGCTAAGCCTTCGATCAATAATAGTACTAGATGCCCGATAAGCGCTTCAAAAACGGCCCGAAAAATACAAGCACGAATACTTTTGTGCTCTTATTTCAAATTAGTATGGTCCAATCATAGCCAATGTTATGACGTCAAAATGCCTCAGTGCGCGTTCAAAAGTTGTGTAAATAACCACCGTAACACCAAGATTTTGGAAGGAATATCTTTTTTTCGGTAAGTTTTTATCATTAAATGTTTTTCATAAAATAGTAACACAATTAAATAGTAAATATAAATCAATTAGCAAAAATATTATGATTGTTTGGCCAATGTTTGCGACAACGCGCCAACTACTCTAACAAACATTGAAGCATTGAAGTGTAATTCCGAGAACTACGTCTAGTTCCAAATTCGAGTAAGTACGAAATTGTCAACAAAATGTTTTTAACCTTATTGCTTAGACGTTAAGTTTCATTTTAGAATAAATATTTTTGTACTTATTATAAAAATGACTTTTTATTTTCAAGTGACATTTTAAATGTATTACTTCGATGATAGAAGGACTTAAATATTAATCATTTGCAATCGTAATTAAACTTTATGTTAGAGTGTTAAGGTTTATAATAATCTGAAGTTGTTAATATTATTAAACTTTTATCTATAGTTCGTAGTAAGAAATATAAATGTTTATCTGTGTGCAAACGTGGCCACTTTAGCGACTTATTTTTGTTCCTAATCATTCATCTAGTACTATTATTGATCGAAGGGCTAAGCATTATTCCCGTCACTGTTACACCAAAAGTGCAAGATATAGAGACGAGCACATATCTAACTAAGGAAAAGTTCGGGATAAGTAACGTCTATCAATCTTGGTCTGAAACTAAAATGTTAGCAGCTGCTTTCTGTTTCAAACCAAAACTCAAAGCATTTATTTCAATTAAACCATTTACAGACACTTTTGAACTGTCAAAGAATCGGTCAATTAGTCAGAAAGTTGGTGCAAGTTGGCCGTTCTTAGACAGGCAAGATACTCCAAGCATACTCTTTTAAATCAAGATATTACAAAATCCTGGGTACATTGTTCTTGTTGCTTCTATAAAGAGAACAATATTTAAAAAAATAAATTAAAACATTAAGATTACTTACCCTGGTGATAGTGTTTAGGAACTTGACCCCTCTATAGCTGATGGAGAGGATGATGTCAGGAGAGTCCCTCGGTTCTTTGGTACACTTCTTCAGCTTTTGTATCGATTTCTTCGTCGACTCCGTGCCTCGGAGCTCTTTGACCACTGTTGATCCTAGGTACTGGATAAAAAGATTGGAATGAACTCACAAATTTTTGGTACTTATTAAAAATATGAATGAGAATATGGAAGGTATCAATTGTAGATTAATTGTAACGATGGCGCTTTGGCAAGAATGCAGTGATGTTAGACATCGAGTTAAAATCTGTACAAAATTTATGATCCCCTACAAATATGAAGTTTCTAAAGATAAGGTTTAAGGGGCCAAGGTTTCTAAAGGTTTCCCTAGTAAGCAAAACACAGCATAAAATTCCAAAATACTTACATTAGCTACGTAAGTCACAGCCCCAGTAACCAGCACAAACGGTTGATGCTTCCACTGAGTCTTCAGCGCCCCTGGTACTCCTACCAGCAGTTCCGAAGGTGCCCTGATCTCCAGGTCCGAGGGCCTGGGTGGTTGAGGAGCGGGCCTGTTCTTTTTGCTGCGCTTAAGGGTCTCTCCACCAGGGGGCGCCAGGGAAGGCACCACAGGAGGTGGAACCGGTTTGAGGTTTTCCGAAGGTGGTAACTTTTCTTTGATTTCTTCTTTCAGCTGCTTTATGTTGCTCTTCTAGAAGGAATTGGTTGTTATTAATAATTGTAAGGTCTAAGATCTAGGATCTTTTATTATATTATATGCTGTGGATAACGCTGTGAGTTTCACATTTATATAATATCTTTGTTTATATTATTTGCGCAGATATAATGTGTTACTGTTTGTTTGTCCCAAATAAATAAATAAATAATGGCTGAAACAAATATTTTACTATTTATAAGCTTTTATACATCAAAATGTTAAAAGTTCGTTTAAAGATAAAAAAAAAAACTCTTTTTATTTTTCACACAGAGATTCTTCTTAAAAAAACACGGCGCTAAAAATACAGACACGAACCTCCCCTCAACAACTCTAATTAAATTAAAAAAAATGGCAACAAAGCATAATACACAACAAAAAGTAAAGTGCCACTCATACACAGATTCACACTTCAGAGGTGCAAAACAAAACGCGACGGGGAAAATTAAAAACATTGCCAGTAGGCGTAAAATTTTAATGAAGGCAATGAAAGGTACACAAGTAAATAATTGAATCATCTGATTTCATGGTGTCATTGGTGAAAAACTACGGGCGGGAATGAAAGGGTTGTTCCGTTAGAATAAGCTTGAATAGAACGGCATAATATGGACCTGTGGTTACTATAGTACAGTATTTTTACTTCACGAAGCTTTGCGCGCTTACTTGTGGTAACCAAATGTAGAAACACGCTGTGAATGTGTGCGTGAAGTCGAGTAAGAAAGAAAGAAAGAAAAATTATTTATTGCGACTCAGGACATCACAAACTAAACACAGTAAAATAAAAATCAAAGTTATATAAAAAAAAAAGTAACAAAAGGAATACGAAACAGAAAGTCCTATACGAGGCCAAAAGGCTCCTATCTCAGCATGATGCTGCGACATTTATTTTTTATATGTCTGGTATAACACACACACACACTTCCAACTTGGCCACTGTGTCGGTCAAAACCGAGAGCTCCTGCGCTTCCACACACATTCACAGCATGTTTGTACCCAAGTAAAGCGTCGCTACGTGAGATAAAAATGCTATACGACGGACGTAAGCACTGCAGCACATTGAGTTTTAGAAAAAAGTTCGTATTTGTAGTGTGGTGTCTTTCTCTCATACCGGTGTAACAGTCTCTTTCTAATCCACGATGTGTCTTACGCCCGGGTTTCGGTACTAAGTAAAATATAAATTTTCGAAGTCACTGAAGACCGGTTATCGAAGTTGCAAGATAAAGTTTATGTTAATATTTGGTCTAGTTTGTGAGTTGTAAAATACCATAACTACTTTATTAGAGAAACTTGCGGACCACCAGTGGATTTGCTCGCATACCTAGAGTTTATATTACATCTCGGGAGTTACTTCAAAAAATAGTTTTGGTTCGAAGTTTGGTGTTAACAGTTATAACGTTATTCATTTGTTTTCAGAAGGATTGTATACAGGATAGCAGGCACATCGCAGGTATGCAGGTGGGTTCAAAATCCTGTAGTAAATTCATGGTTTGGGTTAGGGAGGAATACCCTGTATACAAAGGCTTCCTATATAGTAAAGAATTCTAAGAAAAATTATCTAAAGAGGACTGGCGATTTTAATGACATCATCATACAGGCATAACGTGCTACCTAACATGCTATAAGACCTCCTCAAAGTTGTGCTACATTCAACATTACATCACTTGATTGTCTTAACAATAGTACCTATATGACTCACAAAAACAAGAAGTGTCATTTTTATATTAATCCTATCAGATTATCTTTATCAATCATTATTATTAGACCAAGCGGCCGTATCGAATCATATTTATAGATAAAGCCAGATTAGAATTGCAACTGTTTTTGCAACTGGCAACTGTTTTTATTTTGACATTGAGGTACAAGAGTTTTTCCAAGTTAATTGACCGGAAAAGTGGGTGAGTAGTGTCTGGAGGTTATTTGGGTGGCAAAAGTAAGTGACGTGTAATTATAGGTGTCCTTGCAATATTCAAATTGAATTAGTAGCTATTCAACAATAATATGTAGCTACAAGAATAAGTGATTGTTAAAAACTATAGTGATTAGAAAAAAAACATCATGACAATCAAGAACAGAAAAACATAAGCCTTTAATGTTCCCACTACTGGGATACAGACCTCTGCTCTGTGAGAGGGAGTGGGCTGTAATCCACCACGCGGGCCCAGCGCGGGTTGGTAGATGTCACATGTCTTCGAATTTTTGGTTCTAGGCCGTGCCGGTTTCCTTACGATGTTTTCCTTCACCGTTTTGAGAGACTGCTCTCAAATTATTTTATCACCACTGGGTGATGAAATAATTTACACAAAGTAAAGCGCCTGTCTGGGGTTCGAACCTACAATTCTTAAGTCGCGGCCGTTACCACTGGGTCACAAGACACGGAAGAAATAAAAACTCTTACGAGAGTTTTCGACTGCCGAAAAAAAATCACATTTAATTTCCTCAGCTGGAACTACCTGCAGCAGCGGAAGTTCACCCAAATCAGAAAAATATTCAGTACTCCAGGGGATCAGTCAGAAAATGATGCGTCAAAAAACCGCTAGTAATTCAAAACCATTCAGATGTAACACATAAATATTTGTCTTTTATAAAACATCCATCCTAAAAAACATTTGCCAACCCAACTATACAGTTAGAGCACGCGTGTTGCGCATACTCCCTCCGAGTGGGGCACTCCCAGTCAATGCAAGCTGAATAGACGTCGAATTGAGCACTAATTACCTATACAGGGTTGGCGACGTGTGAAATTAAAAAAAAAGGCAGCAATATGTAAAGGTAGGTACATGTAGGCTGAATTAGCGTCGCTTGTGGATGAATGGGATGCTGTGCATGTATGGTCAGATGAGTGGATGTGAAATTAATAAGGTAAGTATTTTTTTAGGTGAAGTTTTCAATGGATTTTAAACATGTTGCGTGGAGTTTAGCAATATAATTGTCTAGCTATCACGCTAGACAGTTGAAAATTTAAATTTTCATGGTGTATCACATGAAAATTTAAATTTTGGTGTCTGGTGACAGACAAACAGACAGACGGACAGTGGAGTCTTAGTAATAGGGTTCCGTTTTTACCCTTTGGGTACGGAACCCTAAAAAATATAAAAAAATTAACCACTAGTTGAGCTCAATTTGGGTAAAATTATTTCCATCTCTATTAGTTCTGGTCTCCGAAATTCAATAACAAAAAGTTACCCTGTTTAATAAAAATCTAAATTCACAAAAAAATATTTTCTTGATTCTTAAACAGGTTATTTTCTTATTTAAAAAGAACCAAAAAAACGTATCAACTGCTCCAAATAACCATGTTTTAACATTAAAATTCTGCGCAAAACGCGCACGAATCCTAAACTAGCTGAGAAGGTAATATTATGCGACTTTAGTACCTATGTGCCAAATACTTATGTTAAATAGTCTAGCACTAGTCTATGTGCCTAGATTAGATGGTCTTTAGAAAATCTAGAGATTTTGATATTATTTCACATTTTTGTTGTTGTTGTTAAGGGTCGTTTTTATTGTTGGTTGGTAAGGGTCGAGTGTTGGTCAGCGGGATTGTCCGAAAGGGTTACCGCTGGCCCGGAACATAAAGGGCTAAGGATGGAACACGGGTGGGTTTTAGTCAGTAAGAGTCTGACACTCCCTTCCGCTCCACCCAGAGCGGGAGGGGTCATTTGATGATTTTCCATCCGCAAAAAAAAAAGGGTCGACTGTTTCTGCTATTCTCTGGGTCCCTGAAGAATAATTTGTAGATGAGCAGCGGCATCTATCTTTTTTTTTTGTTACAGAATTAATATGCTTGGAAATAGTTATTGTAAGAACTGATCCAAATCATGACGGTACAATTTTAATTGTAAATCTTAACCAAAGAGGTATTACTAACATTATCATTTCGTATAACCATATGAGAAGAGGAAGCTACACAAACGCTTATGTAAGTACGTACTGTCAACATACCAGAGGAGGAAGACTATTATTATAATGGTAATGGTTTCTGACTTTTGGTTAGTTTGTATCCCAAACTACCGATTCACATATTATCCAAAATCAATCCATTTAATTCCAAAAATACAAACCTACCAAGAAACTCGACCAACCTCTCAAGACTTAACGCCAGCACATTAGTTAAAACTCATCTCGCCACCTCATCACGTGTTACTTGCATGTGACGAGATTAAAGCTGCTAATCCTTGTTAAATTGCTCATCTGGCTGCTAATTATAATCACGCACGTGCTACAGGGGGGTAGCCAGGCAACGCCCTCACAGGTGTCATGGTAAAGTAAGGCGGAATGTTCAAATGAATTTGGATTTTATTGATGGTGTCGCGTTTGAATGCAATCGGGGATAATGACTGTTGAATTTGATTTTGTATTGTGTCAGTTAAATTTATCACAAGTGTCGATCCTCTGGGGTTATCGGGATAAAAATTATTCTATGTGTTATTCTGATGTATAAGCTATATTACTGTTAAGTTTCATCAAAATCCGTTCAGTAGTTTTTGTGTGAAAGAGTAACAAACATCCATCCATCCCATCCTCAGAAACTTTCACATTCATAATTAATTGCAGGAAGTAGGATTTATAACCCAAAACAAAGATAATTGCAGGATTAAACGGTTCTCAAAATGATTGCTGACAGAGTGGACTGTCCATATGTGGTTCACGTCGTGTTGTTTACTAACATTGGAATACTACACTAACCCATACCTACAGTCTTTGCTCAAAATAAAAATTTGAATTGCATTTAAATAATCTATTTTCTATCTATTTTAGAAAACATACCACCAACTTTGTTTTGCACATAATATGTTACTAAAGTGCACGGAATGGATCGGTGTGTCTGCCACTTGACTTTAAACTACGGTGCTAAAAAGCTTAATAAGCTTTCGCAATTAACATAAAACAATTCAGATGCCTTATTATGATCCAATAAAAATCCTAATAAGTCCTGGGTTTTTATCGGAAAGCAATAACACTGAGTACAGCAGGTGGGTTCCATAATATAATATTAAACCAGTTAAGGCAAAGTATATTCTCGCAAAATAAATTGGCAATCACCGCACAATAAGTATGCACCTGCCTACCGTGTGTATTAAGGCTTATTCGATAACAATTTGGGGCTTAAAAGAGGTTTCCATTGCTCACTTGCTTGCATTTAATTTTTAGGGTTCCGTACCCAAAGGGTAAAAACGGGACCCTATTACTAAGACTTCGCTGTCTGTCCGTCCGTCTGTCTGTCACCAGGCTGTATCTCAAGAACCGCGATAGCTAGACAGTTGAAATTTTCACAAATTATGTATTTCTGTTGCCGCTATAACAACAAATACTAAAAACACAATTAAAATAAATATTTCCCATACAACAAACGTGTTTTTTTTTCGGCGTTTTTGCCTTGTGGTACGGAACCCTTCGTGTGCGAGTCCGACTCGCACTTGGCCAGTTCTTTAGGGTTTGATTCCGTCTCAACTTTTGGGTCAATTATTAATTTTATAATAATCTTTAACGTGTTTACTACTAACGATTTCTTGTTGGTTTTACTCGTCTTCAAGATCATAGCTTATTCTGTTCTCATATTCGAAGCGATTAGCTTTTAGAAAACATGTTACAAGTTAAACTAAAGTATTTATTCATTACAAGATAAAAATCACGATGAAGAGTTTTAGTAGGATATCAGTTTCTATGTCGCACTATAGTCTAATTAGAGATACATCAGTAGATGCAGTATCACAGAACATATATCTCGCACCCTTTCCATTGCTATCAATCGCTTCACCGATTTCATTCAATCCGATATCATAGCAACGCCCTCTATCGTCTAAATTGTCGCTTTGCTGCAAGGATATTCTTTTTTACAAGCTTTTTGATTGAGCGAATTGCTCACTTCATTGCTCAGATTGAACCATCCTGGGGCAATCGTATTTGATTTATTGGTATTAGTTGGTGTCTGTTTCATAAGGACTGTATCGTGAAGTGACAAAGAGTCTTATCTGTGATTGGGTGAATTGGTTTCGGACGTTAGTTGTTTTTGTAGATGGGTCCTGTCAATTGGCATACATTCTTTGATATTCATATCAATCAATTTTGAAATGAAGCTCCATTATAAAATTGATTATCAAGATTTGTTTTTATATTAACTGTGCTCACTAAATAGAAGATAAATTATAAACAAATCAACAAGCTCCAATAACAAATTAACTTTCAATCTAAAATAGCTGCTTTAATTCTACCACATGGCACTTCTACTTTCATCACATCCCATTCATCAAAAACAGCTAACTTTCTCGCTATATAATTTAAATATATCACGCCCAAGCCGTTGCCCTCGTTTCGTTTTTCAAGTCAATCTATCAATCCATTTAGAATTCGTCAACTGCCCGTCCCCAAAATCTGTTACGTGATATTTTTACAACACTTTATAGCACAGCTTTACTACCTATATCTGTGTGGTAATCGCTTTCTCTTGTTGATCAACCATGGTGTATGGGAAGTCATGCATTAGTATGCGTGGTGTTGACACCGACATTCGTAACCTATGAACATTTATTAACTATACATTATAATTTTTGATATCATTTAATGTGTCTGCTGCATTCGATTGCGCTTTAATTAATTTCATTCTTCGGGGTAATAATATTAGAACGGATTTCACGGCCTTAATGATTGTTAAATTGTGTTAATTAATACGTTTTTGGACTAATAGATTGCTTGGTATCTGTATGCACTGTGTGTGCGCTATCGAGGCGTCAATATCCATCGTAGCGGCGGGCGGCGACGCGGCGACGGGTTTCCGCAAGGTAATTGTCAACGGTCACGACGTGATTCTATTGTTAAACGAAATCTGATTTTGATAGAAAAAGTAATATTATTAGATATATAAAGTTGATGGTTACGAAGTCAAAAATAACGTACGACGTTATTAAAACAATGTGAGAAAATGATAATCTAAAACTCAAGATGACAGCACTCCATTCCTTTATACAAGACATCAAAGAGATGATTTCTCTGAAATCAATGAGTAATTGCTTTATTAGCATGAAATAATCCGTAAAGTAGTAATTATGTTAATATCATACTATTGTTCATTGTATCCTTCCATGGGGTGGAATTTTTTGCAAGGGATATTCGTGTTGATATAATTGTCACATGCATTATCACTCGAGACAACTGATTGAATGGCCACCTATTTAAAATGCACGTATGGTTATAGACAAACTTCTCGATTACAATAGGTCTACCTTAAGATGAGAATTCAACAGTGTTACAAAAGAAATATAACTTACCAAAGTATTGAGATCAGCATTAATATCTTCCATATGATTAGCAGGTCCATTGTGCTGTCCAGATACCGAAGCCAGGATCCTTTTCCTATGTCCAGCCTTCTGGATCTCCAGAACAGCAGTCAGTTCTACTTCCCAAATTCTTCTCACTCTATCCATATCTACATACAAATGTTTCCTAAAAGTATCGCTATATATCTCTAAGTTTATATGTCTTAGCCATTCTTCTACAGATTCGTTTTGGCTTTTACTTATATTGTTATTGTTATGATTATTGCTTATTTCAGTTATTTTAAGAGGTAATTGTTTAGCTGATTCTAGTATTTTTTGTCTATCGTTTTCTTCTATGCCCATCTCTCGGAGGTCGTTGTCGTCTATGATACCGTTCTGGAACAAATGATTATTGTTAGTTGTTGAAAATGGGTGTTAGTAGTTTTTGGATTCGGCGTTTCATTATTACAACTAATGATCAATAACGAAACAAATACAAATATTGCTTTTATTTCATCATAATCATCATAATGATTCATTTTAGGTACCTAAAATGAATCATTATATGTATGATGAGCATTTTTTTAATGTTAAATGGTGACTGTTCTTTAACCTAATTGATCATTTGATAGCAAATCGGCAGCGTAATATTGAACTACATTATAAAAAAACAACAGAAGATATACTTACAACAAAATCAATATCATCAAACCCGCTTTCCAAGAACAAGGTCTCATAGTCATGCAGTCCCATGCCAGACAGCCACAGTCCAAGATTGGAGGCCACAGACGGACTCAAGCTGGACTCGGAACAGCTCAACCCAAGCCGGGAAGTGAACTCCTGCTCAAGTTCAGACACGAAGACTGACTCCCTCACGAGCTTGCTTCCAAAAGACGCCATTATTTCCGAGATCTTAGCCCATTCCTCCTGTTGGAAAAATGGAAACTGTAAATAATAGATTGGTTTTTATAATTTTATAGGAATTACAAAGTATTTATAAGTAAATCTGGTTAAAATAGAAACCGAACCGGCCGAGCTGGTTAGGCCAGATGATGACAATATAAATACAGAATTAATTGTATTATTTGCAAGGTAAATAACATTTCAATAGATCCACAATCCAGTAAGATATTAAGACCAAGAAAATTAATTTGACTGGCCAGTGCCTACGCTTCGCATAATAAAATAATGAGCTTCTGATAGATGTATTATACAATTTATACAACGAGTTTGCGATGATACAATACATGTTTTTGCTTCAATTCCCAGGTTAGTTTAATATGGAAATAACTATATTTTTTATTATGTCTACCGTGTGAATTGGTAGACAATGGTTTTCTATCAATCAACAATATACAATCAACTTTATTCCGGTTTCTACACATGTGATTCATACGCTTACCTAGCCTAGAATGTACAGCACTTAAAGCAACCGGTAATTAATTACAAGCATTTGATTTCTTAGTGTGAAGTTTTAATTAGGAAACCATAATAGATATAGCTGGCGTGACGATTTGGATTCGTTCCCGACCGATTGACCGGAGAAGGCACAACATAAAGAAAACTAGGAAACTATGGAGGAGACCTTTGTCCAGTAGTAGGATAACATAGGTTAACTAAAAAAATAGATATTCATTCCATAAAATTTGTCCCAAGCGCATTGTCTGAGAGCCCAACTTCATCCAGAGCATTCAACCTACGATACTTCCCTGACTAGAGCAATGGTGCTAGATTATTTTTTATTTCTATTTTACTTATAGTGAAGGAGGTGTACAGTCCAGATATATATCACATAATTGTGAATAAGTGTATTCTTTCAAAAGTTATTATCATGAATACCGAAAGCACCTGCCCTCAAACAAATTACCTTTTAAAAACATATAAAACATAAGAACCACATCAAACTGAAATTACAGCTCAATTTTATCAACAAACATTATCATGAGAAGCATTGAATCGCTTTCACACGAAATTCAAACATCTGCTCTGTTTCTGCCACCTGCCTACCTGGACAGGACATGAGTATAATATACGACAGAGACCTAACTTCATACAGTCGCGGAACGTGAATACAAACAACTAAATGTAACGGCAATGTATGCGTAACGTTGGCGAGACTGATAGTATTCGTCTCGTTAATGCCAGTATGTTCCGATGATAGAAGATTAACCCAATCCTACCATATGACGGCATGTGTTGGTAAGTTTTTGACAAAATCATAAAAAAAAAAAATTGTTCTAACTGTTAAACTAACTTCTGACGATAGGTATGATTTGTAATGAACTAGCGCTATTATTATTTTCTTATTTTGGTCGCATAAGTGTCACTGAGGAGTTACTGGCACATGTCATGCGCCTTGTGGTAGTTTATCACTCAGCTTGCTAGTAATAAGTTCGGACTCCATTGGCTATCTACTCTTGTGCCTACACCACGTTATGTTATCGGGATCAGCACGTAATGTGGCCACGTCTCGCCTCGATATGTGGGTATCGCCCGCATACATGTGACACTTTTTTGTGAACAGTTTTTGTTAAACTTTTTGTAGAAGAATAATGTACTGGGGTGACTTTAAGAGATACGAGTATCAATGTGGCTTGAGAATGTTATTATCAATTTATGATTATGGCTTGATAAATTTTTAAATAAGCTTAGTGCTGCTTTTAATGAAGATATTATCAACTAGGAAGCAAATCATTATTAAGTAGTAATTTAGAGTCATAGAACGTTCCCGGAATCTCTTTGGCTACTATACATTCCTTGGAGAATCTCATTTAAGTAAAAGGTATACTAAGAAAACGACGCTGAAGTGTAGATGAGTAGGTAAAGATGTATGTGTATATTTTGTGTATCTGGAAGTGGCGTTACTGACATTTGATGAGATGTTCAAAGACTAATAGGTGAAAAGTAATCCAAGCCACTTACAAGGTGTCCAAATTAGAAGAATAAAAGTCGCCTATTTTTGTATATTTATTCATGTACACACATAAAGCATAAGCAGCCTATAGTGTTCCAGTAAGAGGGAGTGGGCTGTAATCTACCACGCGGGCCCAGTGCATATGTGTGCACTGGGCCCGCGTGGTAGATTACGCACTAATATTATAAAGGAAGTTTGTGAGTGTGTGTGTGTGTGTGTGTGTTTATATGTTTGTTACTTCTTCACGCTCAAACTGCTGGACCAACTTTGATAAAAATTTGTATGGAGGTAGCTGACACCCTGGATTAACATCAGGGCTACTTTTTATCCCGATATTCCCACGGGATTGACATTTACGCAGGTGAAACCTGCACCCCGCGGTTTCACCTACGTAAATGTCAGTCCCGCTAGCACATAATAAAGAAAAATACATACAGATAGAAGACTTTTCTCTGCAGTCCAACGTAATTAGTTAAACTATACACAGGTGCATGGTAGTCACACTTCCACTTTTCCCTACACGAGACCGCCTCCAAAAATATTCAGATAGCCACAGAACGCCAGATGCTCGCATCATATCTCAAACACAACATTTAATGGCTAATTTGCATTTAATGCGCATAATTCTGAAGTATTCTGCACAACAGCTGTCCTTCGGACACTGGCCATAACGTGTCTTATTCAGATGCAGCGCTCACCTGTCCTCATATGAGTACAGTGAACACCTGGGCACCTGTGCAGCGGTTTAATGGTGCATTGTCCTCAAATTGATACTTATTACTGGTATACTTAGCTGATGCGGTATTGTTTGATGGTTGATGAGTTCATTTGCATTTGCACGTATGTATGCATGTGGTTTGTTTGCGTAGAGGTATGCTGCATTGCTGCTCTATGGCATTCTTTATCCGTGGTTTTTGGAAGCCTAGTCAAGTTATTGTTCGTAAACCTGCTGCCAAATATTATGACAAACTGTTAGGCCCTATATACACATACGTTTTTGTTGTCATGAAAAACTACGGTTTATACGCCGTGTGTAGGCACGGTCGTCAGTATTGTATGGATCACTATGGAAGCCTGTTGACGGAAACCGTGACGTGTACAAAGCGCCTAGGGTTAAAGGGGGGACACCAAAGGAAAAGTCGTTCTAAGGATTTCAATAATAAGTTTATTATCCTTTGCTTAATGTATTGAAAAGTGTTTTATTAATATTACGTGCGCCGTGTGATACTCGTAGCTATCTCGATTCAATGGACAAATAACGACAACCACAAGACAGCACAACAACCAAAATATTTAATTTCGAAACCGTAATACAAGGATGGAAGAATATCAGAAATATGTAAATAAGTTTCATGTTTTCTATCCGCCTATTTTCTGACTCACAAGTTCAATTAATTCATTGGAAAAAGAAAACACGTTTTCAAACAGGAAACAATGAAAGAAAACGTAGTTTTTTCAAACACTTATCAACAAGTTCTTTGACAAGAATTAACATGAAAAACATTTAGCGTAACATACACAAATGAGCATTTTAAATGCAAAACACATATTTAAGTGTATTTTAATTTATGTAACTAAACGTTATCATCTGAATTAGCATTTCAAATGCCTGTTTTTACGAGTATGTCATGGTTAAAAGTTATCTTCTTTCCATTTAGTTAACGAAGCGAAAACATAAATATACGTGCATAGCCTTGCAACGGAAGAAGATATTATAAGACTCTATAAATCTTATCTGACAATATTCTGCCATGATGTCAATGTATGAGTTATTAGGGGGACTACAGGATCTAAGCGCAAAAAAAAAAAAAAAAGCGCAGGTTTTATAATACCTAAAAGTATATGATCTACTACAGTAAACAAAATCAGAAAAACATATGATATTCTTCAGGATATAATATGCTAGTTAGCAAAGCCGGGCATAACTCGTTAATCCCTTAATCGTTAATTAACGAAGTTAACATGTCGAGTAACGGATTAACTTTTAGGTTAACTTACAACTATGTTAACGGACTCGTTAACTTCCGTTAAATTTCCCAAAGTCCGTTAATCGTTAATCCAGCACAGATATCGCACGCACCGCGCCGCGCCGCGGAAAACACGTTCTGACATGTACGCCCGAGCCATACCATATAGCAGATACCTACTATTTATCTGGGCAACATAACAACCCCAGAAAGAGCAGTCATGGTGGACCAGTGATAACGGCACCGACTTTACTTTGTGTAAATGATTTCATCGCGATTGCTCTCAAAACGATGAAGGAAAAGATCGCGAGGAAACCGACATGTCCCAGGACCAAAAGAATTAGAATCAGATGAATTCATGGTTTCAGTTTGCGCGTTGATGTCCACCCTGTACTTGTCGCGTATGAGACAAGGTCCGTTATCATCCTAAATCAATATCTTATCGTGATCTCCTACATGTTATAATAACGAAAACCCTTCAAAGCTTGGGTCCCTACGGAGAGATATTAAGGAAAGAGCAATGACCGCTACTGCTGTGCTAAAACACAACACTATAATTCAAGTCAACCGTCTTTCAAACCCAACTCCATCGGTTAGCTAACAAACCGTCTGAACCCATGAACCATGACAGACAAGTATACAATTTGGCATAACAATAGCTTTGAAACATGGTGACGCATCTAACAAAGGCAGGAAGTTAGGGAATTATCTTTTGACGGTAAACACCTGTGGTTTAATGCACCCCATGTCATTATGCAGCATTTGGTTTTTCGGTTAGTACCAAGAATTTTCAGAAACCGTTGAATGATGATTAAGTACTTGATTGTAATAATGAATGTTTACTGCATCGCTGGTCTAGTGGTCGCAGGCGCTATGCTGATCATGAGGTCCTGAGTTCGATTCCCAGGTCGAGCAAAGTGACCCCAGGGAAGACGGTGGCACAATGGTCACGTGCTGCCTTGCATAGCGAGGCTCAGGGGAGGCCCCTTTACAGTCTCCCCAGGGATGTGCCTTACAGGCGTTGCACGGAATTGGTTGTTCCGGAATTGGTATTTTAAGAGGAACCGGGACCACCCCTATGTGCTGATGGGGATCACCGGGGTGGTTTTAGTGAGGTAAAAATCGCACACTCCCCGACCTCCCTCTGCGGAGGTCGTGTGATTTTTGAAGGTTTCCCAAAAAACTCACACTAAGGCTAAACTTTGACGTTTGACATTTTGTAAGGTTGAACTTTGACGTTTTATGACGTGCAAGTGACATTAAACCTTATGGTGCTGAAGCAATTAATAATTAGTCAACTATACTAATACAATAGGTCGTTACCACAATATTAGAGCCTTTTGTACACGGCACGGTTTCCTTACGATACGGCGTATAATCCGCGCCGTAGAAAAAACGTGTCCGTCAACAAGCTTCCTTAGGATCCTACAACACGACCGTGCCTACACACGACGAATAAACCGTAGTTATTCACGGCAAGAAATACGTGTGTGAAAAATGAGCCTAAAGAATCTAGAAAGAAAGAAAAAGTATTTATTGCGAGTACGAGTATATAGGAAGATCACAAACTAAACTAAACAGAGTAATATAAAAATCCAATTTATTGCGACATTTAAAAAATAAATGTCGCAGCGCTGGTATTCTGATGTTGTGATGTCACGGGCAGTTACAGAAATAAATAAATAATAGGTTTATTATGCAAAATATTAGCAAATAAAAAAAAAATAAAAAAAAATATCTGCGCTGCTGTGACGAGTAGAATCATCATTACTTCATCATCAATTGACGTCGAATTTCGAATAGAGATCTCATTGAAGATGAGTAACTATGACGAATCGTGTATTATGAATCAGGTGCTCAAATCACCAGGATTGGCAGACGAATTTACTTCAAAATGTAAAACGTATGTTCAAACTATTTTAAACACACTCGAGGACAATAGTTATGGTTTATTCAACGTTTAATAGACAATTAAAAACCACATAGCACCTTCCCAAACCACCACATTTTATTAATTATTGTATACTGCTGCAGAATTTAAAACTCGGTTTACCTAAAGCTCAACACAGCTGTTCCACACAAATGTAAAATACACATCGTGATTCCAAACTGACGTAATAGTAGGTACCTAGGTACTTGACCCGCGAAGATCTGTCCTCAAAGTTAATTAATTCCATTTTAGTTATTAACTACATAAAGTTACGACTTATAATTGAAAATAGTTGTTATTTGTAATAGCCAGATAATATCCAATGACCAAATGCAGATACAGTCACGGAATATATTGAAAATCATTTCTAGAAATTGTGCAATTTCCTCATAAAATCTGCCGGGTGGAGAATACAAATTGTTTTAATTAAAAGTGAATATTCAAGTCATTATTCTGTATACGGTTTTGTCCAAGCATTTTATTGTGATACTTCCTAGAGTGTCTTATACGACAAATGTAATGGTTTACCTAAGCACGATTAGATTAAAAGTATGTTAATTTGCTTGTACGACGTTTAAACAATATCATCTACCATACCATCTCGATAAAATCAACGTACGATCAGCTATCTCTAGAGGGATCCATAGCTAAATAATAACAGCCGCACAGGTCGATCGATTAGGTTAAGCTACGCTTGCCGCGGTTGGTCTGTGGATGAGTGACCATCTTTACATACCGAGACCCCTCCGTGCCTCGGAAAGCACGTTAAACCGTTGGTCCCGGCTGTCATTCGTGGATCTTTGACAGTCGTTACGGGTAGTCAGAAGCCCGAAAATCTGACAACCAGTCTTACCAAGGGGTATCGTATTACCCAGTTACTGGGTTGCGGAGGTCAGATAGGCAGTCGCTCCATGTAAAATATTGGTATTCAGCTGCATTCGATTAGACTGGAAGCCGACCCCAACTAAGTTGGGAAAAGGCTAGGCAGATGATGAACCCGCTACATGATATATTGTCTAGAATTCATACGAACCAAAGTCTGTTTTCACTAATATTAGGCGACAACTAAATGTAATGCCTAATTAAAAGCGCTCTGTTGGATTTTGCGCATCACTGAAAGTTGAAAATCCAAAAGCGCCCTTTCACCTAATGTACGGAAAACGGATATAATCAGTACTAATAACAGTATGTTCTCACCTGCTCATCAAACGGACTAAGTATAGACAGTGACTTCTCCCCACTTTGTGTCGAGCTGGTGGTATTACTGCGTCTCCTAACTTCGTCCTCCACTCCATTAATATTCCTCTCAGTCGCCTGTCCATTGCTGCTCAAGATGGTCGGCGGTGGCGGCGGCGGCTCAGTCGGGGACGCGTCGTATACTGACTTTAGCTTTCTCAACGTTTTCGGTCGTTCCGCTGGCATCGGCCGCAGACCGATCCCGTCTAGCGTTGTTGTTGAGCCTTTGAAGAGGCCTGTGGACAAGGAAAAGAATTTGGTTTAGTATGATATTGTATGATAATTATTCCCGGCTCACTCCCTCTCATCGAGATGAGGCCTGTGTCCCAGCAGTGGGAACATTATGGGCTGATTATGTTATGATAATTATTGAAGACAATCTGCACATCCTTATGTTTAACAACCGATTGTACAGACGCCAGCACATCAACCTACTCGAAACTGTAAAATTTTCCCAATCAACTTTTAACCTTATGCTTTAGCGATAAAGTTGAAAATCTATTAAATCAATTTTGACCGATTGTAGTATCTTGATGTGCTGGCGTCTGTACATTAGATACTAATTGCACACATTCCCTTGTGACCCACAACACTAAGATTTATGCGATCGAAGAGCAATACGTGTGTCTGTTTGTATGTCTATCTGTGTGTATCTTTGTTAGTGATGCAACACTTTATCTATTTTATTGTCCTCGGGTTGCGGGGACGCAGTTATTTGTAATGTATTGATAGTAACCAGTCAGGAGACGAAAATTGCCTGCGTAAATAAATTGAGCTGACAGGAACATGACGAAAATTACGATAAAGATAACAATTTTGGTTATGTATTTGGTTGGAATGCCGTTTTTCGAAATTTAATGGTTAAATACACCTAGAAGTAAAAAAAAAATCCGTTAAAATAAAGTACCGGTGATTATTGAATATTTTTATCCTTTTCGTCATTTGGCACGGGTTTCACAAGGAAATTTGCAATATTAATTTCGAATGAAAATCCGCCAAATTAAACAAAATAGGAGCACCTGAGAGCTAGGGTCTACTGTGAAATTTGGCAGGTTCAACAAAATCTTGGCGCTAGTAGACCATCTTTAAATAGTAACTTAGCTACCCAGTACCAGTACCCACCATAACTAACTACCTACCCACCAAAGGTCAAAAAACTTTAAGGCCTTCCTCCGCCTTTAGTCATCATTTCCATCTATAATCTACCTGCAAAGCAATTCATACTATGAATACTCAAATGGAGCGTAGTCTATCAATTGTCCGACCTTGCTGCTGCTAGCTAGACCAGTTGTTTTGATAACTGCCCGGGCCTTGGCACCGATAGAGGAACGACCGTGTTTTCACTTTTTATAATAACATGCACCTTTTCTTGTTTTGATTGGGCTACTTATGAATGATAGGGTCGTTAATGGTGTTATAGCTATACATACCAAAATACCTAAATATGCTTCAGATATTTTGGTTTAGATGTTAAAATAAAGGTCTTCTTCTTAGCGTGTCGATAGCAATCTAAATGGACTCGGCCCAGAATTCGGCTACTTGTTTGGCGCCTTCACCAACGTCCATCAGTTCTAGTAACGTGCAGGTGACATTAAGTGTCCCATCGTTTGTTGAACAGCACCACATTTACCTACACTCCAAAGCGGAGTCGTCTATGAGTCTCCACCTGAACAGGTTTTCCTTGCATCGGTCAACCTGAGTCCGGAGTCTGTTTAAAGACTTCCTGGTTACCCAAGGTAACTCATGTCCAGGTGGGAGGTCTTCAAAGGTCTTCAAAATAAAGGTGTGCTGGTCAGATACTCTTGTATCCATGTCGATCCATATTGTTTCTGTGCCCAGGACCCTATTTCAGTAACACACTATCAATCGCAATCTGAATCATTTTGAAGGATATTGCTAATCCACTGCTCCATATCTTCGAAGAATTTGTCTGCTCAATAACGTAAATAACGCAATGAATGTTGTTGAACTGTCAAAATGAAAGCCTACTGTTAGGGCCGTATTACAGAACCTTACTCAAGACTCATGTAATGCTTGAGTCTTGAGTAAAACTAGTTTCAACTAGTTTTAAGTAATGCTTGAATTTTGAATGAGATTCTGTAATATGGCCCTTCGTGTGTTACGCAATTACAGTTGCAGTTGTTTTTCTCATAGAAAGTATGGCTAAAGAAACTTATATTATCTTCTTGTTTATAGAATAAAAGATGTTTCTCATTTTATGAATCGAAAAGGAAAGAGTATCTGACAGTCTTAAACCTAGGTAAACATAACCCGATAAATAAATAAGAAATACTTTCCCACCTTTTGTGTTCGACATGTCTAAGTGATGCATGGTTAAGACATATGTTGTAAAAGAGAAAGGAAAATAATTAATGTATTATTCGGACATCAGTAATTCAGAAATCCTTATTCTACATCCTGTAACTTCAACAAGTAATGTCTTTTATTTAAAAGATAAGTATGTATGTAAGTATCTCTTTGATTTAAAACCGAAAGCGCAAAGGAACATTCTATCTATCCACACAGGAAACGCAAGTATTTCAGTACTAACTGAAAACAAAGGCCATCTAGTTTATATACTAATTGAACCATGTAAAATAATCCAGACACTCGATATTTACCTACGACCGGCGCGCGCGCATGCCACAATAATTCAGGCCAATTTATTTCTGAGTGCGAACGCGTGAAAACGATTTTCAGCTCATTATTATAGAGCTTGCTTGCTTGAATGTTTGCTGTGATTTATTTTGTAGTTGTTTCATAGGGCAAAGTATTTAAAGTTATATTTGCCGCGGTTAGTCTGTGGATGGGTGACCATCTTTACAACATACCGTGACCCCTCCGTGCCTCGGAAAGCACGTTAAGCTGTCCCGGCTGTCATTCGTAGATCTTTGACAGTCGTTACGGGTAGTCGGAAGCCCGAAAGTCTGACAACCAGTCTTACCAAGGGGTATCGTATTACCCAGTAACTGGGTTGACAGAGGCAGTCGCTCCATGTAAAATACTGGTATTCAGCTGCATCTGGTTAGACTGGAAGCCGATCCCATCATAGTAGGGAAAAGGCTAGGCAGATGATGATGTTGAGGCATCTACTCGCATATTAAGAAGAATATAGAGAGTCAAATTAAATTTGCTAGCGAAACTCCGCGGATGTGATGGGTTTAGATATCTCAACACGAGGAAAAAACAAAATGGACTGAATTTAGTGTAGTCACTTGAAATATTAGTTATCTATACAGGGTCCCATTAAAATAGATGGACAAATTTTAACACAGCGCTCAGTTCGTCTAACCAAAGATATCCAAGCAAAAAAAAAACTGATTAAAGTGATTTTATTCTGGCTAAAATAATAAATTAGTGTATTTTCGTTAGCTGATTATTTTTCTTGTAAGTATTATGCGTTTTTCTTATATATTTTTTTACCATCGTCCTTATTTTGGCGGTCTGAATGATTTCTAAAAGTGTGTCCATCTATGTATTTTAATGGGACTTTATATTTACATGCAATTTCTACCAAGAGTTTATTACGAACAATTAAAAAATAAGATAAACCCCCGCAATAATTAAACGATACGTTCTTTAAAGTATTGCTGTTGCTACGAAACATTTAAAAATTACAGGGACAGCAAGATATTTAACAGTAACTTAAGGGGCTTACGTAACCTAAAGCGCGTTCTCTGTCGGACTGCATAGAAAAGAAAGAGAAGCGCGATGACACAACGCCGGTAATTTATTGCAAAATATGAAATCTATTGTTTGGACAAAAAAATTAAAACACTATAGTATTTTAGTATGTTGCTTGTAGAATAATCTGACAAAAATCAGAATGATTATAATGTATTATAATATATTAGTATGGTTTTTATTGTAAAAAGAAAGTTTTTAGAGGTAGGTATCTTCATGATTTTTTTCTATCGTATCAAATTAGTTGTATTAGGTATATACTGTGTTGTATGTTTTCAACCCAATATATACCTAGTATATATCCTGAATCAATATAATATATATTTTTCTGATTTTGTTTACTGAAGTCGATCATATACTTTTATTGTTTCTAAAACTTGCGTATTTTGTGTTTAGGTCCTGCAAGCCCCTTAAAAATGAGTTGCGTTTGAGCAGAGCCATAAGCAACGCAATAAAAACATGATTACTTAAATGTGCATAAAACTTTATTATGATTAAAATCTAATGCTATAAGTTATGTCAATTATTACGACAGGACTTAGAGGTCAAAGCTATTTTTTATATAGTAAGTACGGTCAGCAACAAAAGTCGATTAACACTTAAGTTTTTTTAATCTGTTATTGAGCAAAATATTTTTTCAAAATTGCAGCAGAAGTGTAATACAATTTTGAAGAAATATTTGGCTCAATAACTGAGATTAAAAAACTGAAGTGTTAATCGAGTTTTGTTGCTGACTGTACCTATGTATATTTATGCAACCACTAATCATTTATTAATAGATAAACCTACAGCATCAGGTGTTTGACATTGAAAAATATTGAATAAATAATATATTCAGAATAAAATTAGCATAAAGTGAGCATTAAAGAATTGTCTGCTTTTAAATAATTCATGAGCATAACTTTTTACATAACATCGCATTGTTTAGTCTCCAAAATAAATGTCTCGCTTCAGAGATAGACTTATTTGTATGGTGCGTTGCAATTTGTCAATATTTCAAAATGTGTCATCATCAATGGCATAGCTCACTGTTGAATCACACGCCACCAGTTCACTGCTGAAATTAAACCTCTAACCAGGAGAGAATGGGTTCTTCTATTTCTGCTTTAACCATGTTTTGATCATCCCTTCCTCCTTTTATTTCAATTTATTTGTGGTCGGCACAGAACATATTATTATTCTTCTATTAAGCGTCATCTTTAGGCATAGAATTAAGAAAGAAATTAAGAATTAAGCACAGAATTAACACTGGATGGATGAAATGGCGGCAGGTCACGGGGACAATCTACGACTCCCGCATTCCCCTTAACCTTAAGGGGAAGATATATAAGATCATGATTAGACCTGCTGTGTTGTATGGATCAGAATGTTGGGCCACAAAAGGGATGAATGAAAGGCAATTGCATGCAACTGAGGTCAGAATGCTAAGAGGGATGTGTGGTGTTACACTTGGAGAAGAGGAAGTTTGAAAGTGGCACCGGTAACTGAAAAGTTGTGTGGAAATCGATTGTCTTGGTACGGGCATGTGTTACGGAGAAATGAGGAAAATGACGTGAGGAGAGTTTTGAATATTGATGTCGATGGCTATAAGAGTAGGGGATGACCAAAGAAACGATGGATGGAATGTGTGAATGATGATATGGTTAGAAAGAGGGTGTCTACCGAGATGACGACTAATAGAGAAGTGTGCATGTTGCGCCGATCCCAAATAAATAGGGCAGGAGAATGTTGATGAAGCGTCATCTATAAGTTTATTTTCTTCCTAGCTTTCTCTCCTTTCACACAATCCATCATCTACCTCACCAAATACATTGTATAAAGCGGCTATGACCTAAATACTAAACAAGGATTTTAAAAAAACATCTGAAACTGTACTATTATCAGAAGCATCATTTACCTTTCCAACACCCACGACATGTGTTTGTGTGGTCCTCATAAAGTCAGGACCACACAATAGGAACCAATTATATCTCCCATTAGTTCGAGCTTTACTTAGGAACATGTCTACCCAACTAAAAGGTAGCAAATGAAAGTGACAAGCTTCAGACAATGGGCACGAAAACAATGCCTATTGTGACCCTTTGAGGAATCGGTGTGAACCATGGAGTAGTAAGGAATGGAGGACTCATGTGTGAAGAAACGTTTGATGCGACAACGCGTTTAAAGTATATCTTTTAAACTGGTAAGAAATCATCGCACTCATTAAAATGGCCGATTGATCTCTATCATTATAAGTCATCTATGACAGACGGGGAATTCCTGAACTGAAGCAACAATTGGAACAGTTATACTGGCAGACGATGCACTGGCCAAGGCGTGTCTGAGTAAAATTAGCCAATACAATATGCCAGCTTTACATGTACGTTTTTATACAGTTACAGGATACTTTAATTTCTAAGTTGCGATAGAGCCCTGCGATCGAAGAATTTTCTTTACCCTCAGAATCGCTTCCTACAGTGTAAATGTTCTTCTGTTATTGAATACCTAAACGTTTAACCGTGACTAGATCCTAGAAAAATATGCATATACACACTCCATTTAATTATAATCTGTGTTGTGAACTATTTGTTTGATGAACAGGAAGATTACATGGCGGTTATGTGATTGTAATATTTTTACATTTTCATGGGAACGGAGGAATATTAAATGAGTATAAGCTACTTATTATCCCACGCATGTTGATGTAATTTATGTGAACTGTAAACGCGTACTTCGATATGTCGGAATATAAATATTGTTTGATGTCAAGTGTCTTTCGTTCAACAACCTCGGCTAATTGTGTCATAGGTTTATAAAAAAAAGAACAAGTTGAAAATTAACAGGAATACTTTAGAAGGAAAGAAATTGAAGAAGTCAGCGCTGCAAAGACATTGAAACAGTAGCATAGCGAATAGTCATACAAAAATGTCCATAGCTAAAAAGGTATAAATAGACCTCTTACAACAATACTAATGACAGAAAAGATAATGATGTCACATCACCAATCTTGGCAAACGCACTCGTGATCAAGGCAATTTAATGTAAAAAACGTATTAATCATTTTGTTTGACAAAACCTTCGCAAGTTAAAAGCTTAATTTAAAATGTGTCATTTTAAATTAAGCTTTTAACTTGTGTAAGGAAAAACATAAAATGTAAGATAAACAAAAGAATTTCAAGAAGGATGACATCATTAAAAGTTTTGTTTTCACTGTTTTTAAAACCACTTAAATTCCATACAGTGCCTTGCAACTGGCAACAGTATCTTATTGAAATTAACCATTTGAAACGAACAACTTGATCAGACGGATGTCCCGCCTATTTTGTTTCGTTTGCATTCAGACTAATCTCAAAAATTGCTAGGCGATTTTTGATACGTGCTCTATTATAAAGAGGGCCATTATGGTTAGTCTTCATGTACGAAAGCATTATTGTAGTTCGCGAACGATAGTATTTCGTTATTATTTTTATATCTACATCATATGATAGCATATCCAGCTAGAAATCGCAGTGACTCAAGAAAAACAGTGCTGCACGCAATATATACAGCGATATATCCTGGTTTGTAATGACTAATGCAGTTAATAAGAAACGTGTAGAAATTTCCAAAACTAGCGGATTTATAACAAAAATATTTGAAAAAATCTTTGGAACTCACAGTTTCCCATCAGAGTGGCAATCATTTAACATTCCATACAACTGTACCGTCGTCATCTCTTCATTAGTCAGATTTATTTTAAGAAACACCTTTAACTTATCACTAACTATTCCACTATCACTTTTGAACACACTTTCAGCACAAAAAAATCTCAACTTCATTAAAACTATTCACAACTTTTACTCTAATACTCGTAAATCCAAAGAAATTCGCGATTTCTGATGATGCAGTAGTAACGACAGTACTGTCAGCCGGTGCCCGTGCAACTGTCGAAGCTACCAAGTGAAACAATATTGATAACAGACGACGTCACTTATCGTCCGCACTTTATTAATCTGAATCAATTTGTTCGAGGAGACAATTGGAGGACAATTTCGTAGGATATGGGGGAGACCGGGAGACCACTGGGAACTGACTTAAACATATTTCTGTCTCTATCACTCTATTCACCATAAAAATCGATGTGAGCAGGTATGACACACCATTAGCTGATTACATAGGTAGGTTTGCGTCTGGTTATGTGTTCATGAATGGAAACCGTGACTCGTCAAACGTAGTACGACTACGAACGCCCCAGACTAGGTAAAGCTATAATGTCTTCAAGGTGGAGTTTCCCGGGATCGAATCTAGGCCTATATCTAGCAGAGAATTTATATATATCATTGAGATATGTGGAGATTTTGTAGTTATGCCTGGGAACCTTATTCTGAGGGTTTTATTGTCTCAACTTCTTCTCATTCTGTGTTTTTCCAGTAAAATATCTTAATACTTGTGTACTTGTGTAAACTTCTGGAAACATTTGTATTTTAGTTTGGATACGGAATTGTAGATATTTGGAATTCCAGATAAGGAGGATGTTATCAGGATATTATTGGAAAAAGGGCACTGTTTGGTTGACGGACGGGAAAGAACGTTATCTCTACAAGGAATTTTTGTGCGAATTCTAGCTCATCATCGTTTGATAACATAGGAGTGCCCTGTCTGTAGATTAAGAGATAAACTGGAAGACGTGGTTCCTGGCTTTCATTCTTCGTTTAGTGCGTTTATCTTTAATATTGCAAATAAATATTTTTACACGTTCAAGTTTATGCACAAAATCAACATCATCTGCCTAGCCTTTTTCCAACTATGTTGGGGTTGGCTTCCAGCCCAACCGGATGCAGCTGAATACCAGTATTTTACATGAAGCGACTGCCTATCTGACCTCCACAACCCAGTTACTAGGTAATACGTTACGGTACCCCTTGGTAAGACTGGTTGTCAAATTTTCATTTTTCTGACGACCCGTAACGACTGCCAAAGATCCACGATTGACAACCGGGACCAACAGCGTAACGTGCTTTCCGAGGCACGGAGGGGTCTTGATATGTAAAGATCAACCGTGGCAAACGTAGCTTAACCTGATCTGAAGTTTATGCCCAAAATATCGATGACTAAAATTCAATCTTTTGTAGAATTCAATATCTATATGTTACATAATGGTATGCTATCAAATAGCTAAATGGTAAACAGTCTGTGATAATAAATGAGTCTTAGGTATAAAAAATACATAGAAGTTTTTTGTTTTGATCTAAAAAATTACCTGTTTTTACCGGTTTTTCTAGACTAGACACATACAGACTAGTCCCAGCAAGTAACTAAATATATTATAGAAACATTAATCAGGTACGTACGACGGCATATCAAGCTATTCATTTCCAGTATAAAGTGACTTCTCATTGTATGAAAAGTCTATACAATGCGAGGTCAGCTAAAATTGGAATGTTTTAGCTTGATATTATGTCGTCTTGTGTAGGTACTACTGGAACATTTTATATTTTTATTATGACCGATAATATCAGAGACTTATTATCTCGTTCTAATATCTTCAAATATAATGATGATAATTATAATAAATCTTATTTATTACTATCACGCACGCGATAATATTAGAGGCGAAAGTTGTTACGTTAGGTTAGTATGGTCAATGACTTTTAAAACTGTTTTATTTTGGCAATCCCTTCGGGCACAACTTTAATGAAAATGATGCAGTATTATGAGAAGTATAAAACGTAGAGGCTTATTCAATAAAGCTGTTTAGATTATAGTTACATCATGAAACAGTTTATCATAAATCAGTTGATTTGCACACAATCGACTTTAATAATTATATGGTTTATATGCGTGCCCGCCATATTAAATTCACTATCTGTAACCCAAGTCTTACAGCCACACTCAGAAAGGTTCATTAAATTAGTCCTAATTAGTACTTAACTAATTATCATTAAATCTGTTAATGAACGATACATCCCAGAGACAATATTTAAGGGTTCATTAGTTAATGACAACTTTAAGTATCCGTAGGGCAGAGTAACGTCAAATTATCTTTGAGATTGCTTATCGATATACGATTGGTGTAGCCACACTTGAAAATGTGACATTATTAAGTAGCAAAAAACTTTATTTAAATACATTAAAACCTTTTATATTAACAATATAAATAAGAATTCGTTCATTTCCCGATCGTTTTTACATAAAAAACAAAACGAAACAGCTATTTTCATGTAAATAAAATAAAGTACACGGACCCTTTTTTTTTCTGGTATCACTAACTGTCAATGTTGTAAACTGTCAGTGTTAAGGTTATGTTTAAAGTTTATGTTGTGTTTAAACCGCCAGGAAAGAAAATTCGTGTGATAAAGTTTAACTTTAAAGCTTTATCTTAACATATATCATAGTAAGTTTCGTTTCTATGTACATTCAATGAATCTTACAATATGGCAGTAGCTAAACAAACATGTATTTGTAGAAATTAATTTGTGTTTGTTTCATTTTAGGACTCTACAGGAACAAAAACCCCGGTTTCTGGCGTAAATCTATAGCGTGCATGAAATTCTTGAACCGAGTATTTTGAAAAGGGATCAGAATAATCACGTAAATACCGCCTCGGCCCCACTACTCTATACCTTCTGGTATAGTCTACAAAATCAATAAAGTCTAGCAGATCACTCATCTTTACTATTGTTAAAACACTTATATTCATGTGAATTCTTTAAATATAAGTAAAATATAAACCTCAAACGTAAATGTCAAAATCAATCATTAGAAAGTTAAGTGAAGGTTTTGCCGTACTTAACTTTAATTGTCATTAAGGGACGGTAACGGAACATTAACTGTCTCTGAGAGCGAACTTTTTTAAATCTATACTAAGGAGCAACTTAAGTAACCATTAAACGTCTCTGAGTGTGGCAGTTAGATCGCAAGTCAACATGTAACTAGATTGGCACAGGTCGAAAATTGCTTTCAAAGTACGGAAAGTTTCTCTACAATTCCACCCTCTAAAAAAATGTCTTTTGATTTCAATGTCTATTTAAGTTAAGTTACGTTTCATTGTCCGTCTGTAAGTCCCAAAACAATTTACCTTTACTATTTGAACCTCCTTACTAATAAACGTTGTATAGCATCTGTATACCTAGTTACACAATGCTTTGTCTTCTTCTATTGAAAGTCGAATTACTGTCGACTGAAAGACACAAATCGGTGTGTAACTATTCATCTGATATAATACGTTTATTAGTAAGGTAAATATGTTATACCAATACTGAAATTCAAAGCCAACTTACCATCGCCTACAGTCCTAGAAGTATGCACAAGTGAGT
Source organism: Oligia fasciuncula (assembly GCA_963082905.1). Lineage (NCBI taxonomy): Eukaryota > Metazoa > Arthropoda > Insecta > Lepidoptera > Noctuidae > Oligia > Oligia fasciuncula. The sequence continues at coordinate 11,007,724 of OY720403.1, forward strand.
GTTATTTGCAGTCATGGTTAGAGAACACCCGATCTAATCCTATATTTATTGACATAACCACGAACACGCACATTACTTACTAATTTATCGTTACTTCTCTATCATCAGTATCCGTTCATATGTAACCCCTAAAATACAGGACGGTTACAAAGTCGAGCACATGTTTTAGATTAAGTTTGAGTTACTGAAGCCGCCATGTGCCCATGGCCAAGGTTACAAATTATATTTTGGGGTAGGGTTGTCAGAGAAAACATATTTGGTACGTTGACGTTGGCGTAAGATCTGTCTAAACTTTTTAAATGGGATATAATTTTGGTATTGTTGTTAAACAAGTAGAGTTACAAAATATAATGATGGTCAAAATAAAAAATAGTATCTCTGTAACATGGTGAATAATTTTAAAATTAATATAATACTTTGGTCTCATTTTCGGGTTAGTAAATATATTGTATTAATATCACATAATGTATTTACTTTGAAGGGAAAAGAAAAAGAAACAGATGTCTTCCATTTGATTACGAAGCCAAAACATGGCTTCTGAGGATTAAGTAGCTGATCTTATTATGTATTGACCTATCCAAACAATTTAGCTTAATCTAATTTACAGAATATCCTCTCTAATCTGCACAAAAACATTTGGTGACTGTGGCTTAGCTTTTGCCTTATAAGATTTCATCAATATATTCGTCAGGAAAAGTAAGTTAGGTTTAGGGTAACCCTATGGAGGAAAGATAACATATTCTTAGAAAGGGATGCACATTGAAATTTGAATATGCCTTATCTTTACACGTGTTCTGTGGGGTAAGCAAACAAACGGTTGTGTATATAATTTTATAAAACAATTTTGTTTCTTGATTTTTATTAATTGGACCTCGCTCCTCTTTATCCATGCAAGGGCTCTTGAGCTTCTATAGTTGTCGTTGTAGCGTTTTAATGCTACAACGCTACAACCAATTAATAAAAATCAAGAAACGAAATTGTTTAATAAAATTATAGAAGCGGCAATAGCGGTCATTGACCCACCTACCTACATTTTCTAGGATTTCTTATTTCATAAATTGAAATAAAGTCCGTTAACGGACCTGGATCACCTCAGAGGAGAAGAGGAAGACCTCAACCCACATGGATGACAAAGATCCAAAAGGACATGAGGGAGATGGGACTTACGGAAGATGATGCACAAGACCAAAACAAATGGCGTCATATGATTGGGAAAGCCCACCCCTTGTAACGAGAAAAGGCGAGACCAAAGAAGAAGTAGGTACGTCCTGGATCATCTATCGTGATCATCAACATGTTCCGATAACGAAAAACCATACATAGTTTAGCCTATGCACACACTACGATTTTAATCGTTGCGGTTTGCGGTAATAATCGCAAACACGAAATTTTTTCAAGCGAATTCGCATGCGATTTTTTTCCACAGTGCGCGGACTCTAGTATATTATTATTGTCTACAGATTGACGAATTTTCTTCGCAACGATTTATTTTCGTAGTACGCGCATACCCTTATTGTTTGAGTTCTTACAGAGAGATATTAGGGGAAGGGCAATGACCGCTATTGTCATACTAAAACGTGACAACTATTTTAATTATTTATCTACTCGTGGGACAAGGTATAAAACTTTGTTTATTTCCCTTTGTATATGTCCCATGTAAAATACGTAAATGAATAAAATGAAAGTTACTTATCTGTTTCACTCGAACTAAAAAAGTGTTATAAATATACAAGAAATAAGTTGAAAGGAAACACCATTATTTTTTAACAAAAAAAAAAGGTTGAAGATACAGTTCCTAAAACAACGAGTAACATCATCCATACGTCTTGCAAGACGTAGCTTTTTATAAGGCAAATACAAAATTAATGTCATACGAACTGCCACTTTGAAAGAGTTGAAATAAAGTTCATATTAACTTGGCTATTTAATGAAAATTAAGTTATCATTTTTGAATAGTGAAACTTGATAGCTGTCGTATTTTTTGTGTTTTAAAAACCTTGACACATGGTTTCATTTTGGTTTATAATAGAGCTACCTACTCCTGTAGGTATCACTTCACTATTATAACGTAGACTCTAAGGAAAAACCGGCCTAACACTAATACAGTGTGAGTCTTCATAATGTGCACATATCGAAATGAGGGTACCTAAGCGTAGTTTTATCGACGGAAAAAATATTTAAAAAAATCTAAAAAAAAATTTTTTGTAGAATTTTTATTAAAATTCTTGTTTGCTGCTGTGACCCCTGTGTAAACAATCGCCCTCAATTGAGAATTATGGTTTTTTTTCTAACAAAAATCTGATATTTTTTCATAAATTTTTACAATAATTGTAAAATTACTCAATAAAAGCCCTGATTACCTACTCTTTTTTATTAATTTAAATTATTCTCCATCGTATCAGATTTCTAAACGTAAAATACCATGTTTATAACTCAATCACAACATTTCCTTTCAACTGTTAAAGAAAGGCCTTGCAATCACCATACTTTAGCAGGTAAAGATCCTTTTAAATATTTTTTCCGTCGATAAAATTAAGCTATGTTTCCTTCATTTCGTTATGTGCACATTATGAAGACTCACACTGTATAAAATAAATCTTAGGGTAATTTAGGGACTTTCACATGTTGGTATGCTCTCGTCAGTCCGGAAGAAAAAAAAACTGGCCAAGTGCGAGTCGGACCCGCACACGAAGAGTTCCGTACCACAAGGCAAAAACGCCGAAAAAAACACGTTCGCTGTATGAGAGCCCCCTTAAATATTTATTTTATTCTGTTTTTAGTACTTATTTGTTTATTTATTTATTTGATGTTATAGCGGCAACAGAAACACATCATCTGTGAAAATTTGAACTGTCTAGCTATCGCGGTTCTTGAGATACAACCTGGTGACAGACAGACGGACGGACGGACGGACGGACAGACAGCGAAGTCTTAGTAATAGGGTCGCGTTTTTACCCTTTGGGTATGGAACCCTAAAAAGAATGGAAATCAGCAATCGTAATTTTGATATTTGAGATGTTTGTGCTCCTGTTATTCCGTTACACACTCGCCCACTAGGTACTGAGTTATATTTTTTGCTCCTTAAAATCTATTAAAGCGAAGGCAGGAGCGTTATAAAAACATAATAATGTAAATCTAATTATAATAATCATACATAAGAAAGTCTAAACACATAATGTAATAAAATTATGTGGGATATCAATTTAAAACGATGACAGCCACAATATGTTTACTAACATAATTGTGGCGTTTAGTAAATATGTACAAAATCTTTATGTTGTTAGATTTACAATCTAAACCTGATTGACGCTTCTCTTTTTGTTTATTTTTGCGTTTCACTTGAAGTGAAACATCTGAACACAAAATGAATTAAAAGTGCAAAATGAATTCTTTCTGAACGGATCCAACGATGCCGATTTTGGATTTGGGCACTCTTTCACTAGCCTACCGAATTATCGAAAAATTAAATGAATGGAACATTATGAACGTTCATTCCTCTATGTTTTCGGCGTCGTGTATCGTGGAATGTTACAAAAATTCACCTTCACTCGAGGGAAGCATCTGATATGAGAAAATGCGGACACATGGTCATTGGGGTTCATTTCATACAATTTTTTTAGGGTTCCGTACCCAAAGGGTAAAAACGGGACCCTATTACTAAGACTTCGCTGTCTGTCTCTCCGTCCGTCTGTCTGTCACCAGGCTGTATCTCAAGAACCGCGATAGCTAGACAGTTGAAATTTTCACAAATTATGTATTTCTGTTGCCGCTATAACAACAAATACTAAAAAAAACATAACATAAATATTTAAGGGGGCTTCCATACAACAAACGTGTTTTTTTCGGCGATTTTGGCTTGTGGTACGGAACCTTTCGTGTGCGAGTTCGACTCGCACTTGGCCAGTTTTTTCTTACATTAATATAATAACGCAAAACAGAACATAGGGACATGGCAGTGGTAATCTGTTCTGTACACATTGAGTTTGTCATTGACGCTCTGTGAACTTAGTAGGTTATAACTTTGACTGGTTTGAGTCGAAAATAGATCTAGATACAGTATCTACATAATTAATATTATGTGAACATTAAATAAATAAGAAAAGAAGTGTCTGCTTTGCGATATTAAATTTACGGGTTTAAAATAAAACAATAATTAAGTACATCGGGTTTTATTTGTTGACTTGAAATACATCGTGATATTTGTGGCCTTCGATAAGTCCACAAAAAGTCTTAAGAGTCCAGTTACTTACGCTGAACCGGGGGGGGGACTCAGACGAATAAACTGTCGATTTTCTACGAATTGTTACAAGAATCATTTTCAGTTACATTTAACTTCAAAATCGTCATTTCATATAAGGTAAAAAAACAATGATATAAGGTAAAAAAAACAATGAAACACGCACCATTTGAACAAAAAATAGATAAAATTTCGGGTAAATGCAATTCATAAAAAATCGTATGACCCACTATTTCCTCGTAATAAAAATGGCTACCAACTAAAATGACGCTGCTGCTGCAATGATGTCACTTTGATAAGAAGAAGATAAAGGCTGTTGCAATCGTTACTTATCAGTTATCAATAGCTTCTGTAATATCGCGAGAATTATAGGTATGGTGCAAATCAATATAATGTATTAGATACAACGATTATGTGTGTTGTTGTTATTGTAACTAATGAGGGTCTGTAGGTTATCTCATTATTTAACCTTTTGACCGCCACGGACGTCTATGGACGTCAAATCAAAAAGTGCTCACGACGCCACGGACGCGTCCGTGGCGTCGTGAGCACTTTTAAACGCACGGCACGTCTAAAATAACCCTTTTTTACAGTTCAAAATAAACAATTATTGTGTAGGTATGAAAGATGGAATTTGTCGCTTGGCGTAGAGAACACGGATTTTCGTGATTGACGTGGCGGTCAAAAGGTTAATTCGATAATAACGGCAAATTGTAGATCATCAACGAAACAAAAGGAGTAGGTATGTTAGGACCAATTTGTGAATTAGTACATTGATGCCGAACCAATTTATTAGTAAACAAAACTGGGCTGAATCGACACATTTGCATGGTGTTTAGATATATTTTTCAGGTATCTGTTGCATGTTCCAAACATAAAGAAAAAACAAGAAAAAAAGAAGACAAATAAACATATTGCTGTAGTCTTCAATAGAGCATATATTGTAGCCACGGTAGAGAGGAACGTATTACCTATCTCATATCAAGCATACAAAAAAGACACATAAATACGAACTATCCCTACTATATAATATAAATCCCTACTATATAATATAAATAACTATATCCGTGTCGGTCCCGGAGAAAGAATAGGACCACCCCATCTCGTCCCGTGGGTGTCGTAAGAGGCGACTATTTGACTAAGGGAGCTCCAGACCCAGTGCATACCATATAGCACTTTGGGTCACCCGCGCGATGGCGGGTAAACCATCAACAATCGCATTCCCAAGGAGGGTTGGTGTCAGGCAGGCGGCCGACTGTAAAACTTTGCCAAACCTTTTAAGCAACATGATGAGTAATAATATGATGCGCGATAGGGCTAGGGCGTACCCCACAGGCGACGCGCAGGGGCAGCACCCGGCTCCTGTGGGAAGAGGACTAGGGTTGTTGCACCACCCCGGGCGGGGGCAACGTAAGAAGCGAGCCCGGGAAGTGAGATTGAGGTATGCAAGTTGGAATGTTGGGACGATGACTGGGAGAGCCAGAGAGTTAGCGGAAGTATTTAAAAAAAGACGAATAAATGTGGCGTGTTTGCAAGAAACAAAATGGAAAGGAACGAAAGCGAGAGAAATCGGTGAAGGATACAAGTTTTTCTACTGTGGTAGTAACGGGAAAAGAAATGGCGTGGGAATAGTGTTGGACAGTAATTTGAAAGAAGGCGTGATGGAGGTAAAGAGAATTAATGATAGACTAATCGTTGTAAAAGTTATGTTAGAACATGTAATGCTGAATGTAATAAGTGTGTATGCACCGCAGGTGGGATGTGATGAAAGGGTGAAAGAGAAGTTTTGGGAGGACTTTGACACAGTTTTGACGAACATTCCGGTGCATGAAGAAGTGATAGTTGGAGGTGATTTTAATGGACATGTGGGAAGAATGCGAGGGGTTTATGAAAGAGTGCATGGAGGATGGGGTTTTGGTAACGTAAACAATGAAGGAGAGACACTGCTTCAATCAGCTACCGCATTTGACCTGGCAGTAGCCAACACTTGGTTCCAGAAGAACGATGGACACCTAATTACGTACAAAAGTGGCAATCACAAGACGCAAATTGATTACTTTCTGGTACGACGCAAATACTTAAAGCATATCAAAGACTGCAAAGTGTTACCGGGAGAAGATCTAGTCTCACAGCACAGACTCCTAATTATGGAAATGGTTGTGGAAATAAAGAACAATAATAACAAAGAGCGACCCCCCCCCCCAAAATAAAATGGCATATGCTGGAGAAGAATGACTATGCGAAGAAATTTAAAGAGCGAGTGGTGGATAAAATGATATATATGGGAGACATGAATGATCGAAGTGTAAATGAATGCTGGAATGAAATGGCAGGGTATATTAGGAGTGCAGCGAAAGATATTTTGGGAGAGACGAAAGGAAAGGGTACGATAGATAAGGATACATGGTGGTGGTCGACAGAAATACAGAACGTGTTGCAGGATAAAAAGAGAAAGTTCAAAGAATGGCAGAGTGTTGAAGATGAGAATGTTAGTTTGAAAGCAGAAAAAAAGAGTGAGTATGATGCTCTAAAGAAAAAAGCCAAGAAAGCTGTGGCCATAGCAAGAGCAAAAGCCCAGGACAAGCTTTATGACACACTGGATAATCCAGCAGGTCAAAAACATCTCTACCGGCTTGCTAGAGCTAGAGAGAGAAAGACGAGGGATATTTGTCAGATAAAGTGTATAAAGGATGAAACTGGAATAGTTCTTTCGGATGCTGAGAAAATTAAGGATAGGTGGAAGAGCTATTTCGAGAGACTGATGAATGAGGAGAATGACTGGAGTGGTGTGCTTGAGAATAAACCAGTAAATGAGGGGTTAGTGAGAATGATTAGTATGGATGAAGTGAGAATAGCAGTAAATGGGATGAAGAATGGTAAAGCAATAGGTCCGGATGGAATACCAGTTGAAGTATGGAAGTTATTACGGGTAGATGGATGGACGTGGTTAGCTTTATTCTTCAATAAGTTGTTGCTGGAAGAAGCCATACCTGACGAATGGTGTAACAGTTCGCTGGTGCCCATCTTTAAAAACAAAGGTGATGTGCTGGAGTGCAACAACTATAGAGGAATAAAGCTAATGTCACAGTATGAAGGCTTGGGAGAAAGTTATTGAAAGGCGACTGCGAGAAGAGACTGAAATTTCGCAAACCCAATTCGGTTTTATGCCTGGTCGAGGAACAACAGATGCCATCTTTGCCATCCGCCAGCTGTGCGAGAAATACAGAAGTGCGCATAAAAACTTGCACATGGTATTTGTTGACCTCGAAAAGGCATACGACAGAGTGCCTCGTGAAGTTTTGTGGTGGGCGCTGAAGGAGAAAGGTGTGCCAGGGAAGTATGTGCAGTTGATTAGAGCGATGTACAGTCGATGCAGTACCCAAGTCCGGTCTACAGTGGGCACTACTGGCAGCTTCGATGTGGCTGTCGGCTTGCACCAGGGTTCAGCACTCAGCCCGTACCTCTTCGTGCTGATAATGGATTCTCTTACATCGGATATCCAAGAAGAGGCTCCCTGGTGTATGCTGTTCGCCGATGACATTGTGCTAGTTGCCGAGAACGGCCTAGAGGTCCAGAGCAGATTGGAGGTGTGGTGGGAAAGACTCGAGACCGTTGGCCTGAGAGTAAGTCGGACCAAAACCGAGTACCTGTTTTGCGACTTTGGTGGTCTCTCCAGTTCTGTGCCCATATCTCTCGCCGGAACGCCCTTACCGATCTGCTCCGACTTTCGGTACCTCGGGTCGCTTGTCCAAGGAGATGGCGAAGTAGACCGAGACGTAACGCACCGGATCAACTCAGGATGGATGAAATGGCGACAGGTCACAGGAACAACTTGCGACCCACGGATGCCCCTCAAGTTAAAGGGGAAAATTTATAAGTCCGTGATAAGGCCTGTCGTACTGTATGGGTCTGAATGCTGGGCCGTGAAGAAGACGGATGAAAAAAGATTGCATGCAGCGGAAATGAGAATGTTGAGATGGATGTGTGGAGTGACGAGAATGGATAAAGTAAGAAATGAGTATATAAGAGGAAGTCTGAAAGTGGCGCCAGTGACAGAAAAGTTGAAAGGAAATCGTTTGTCTTGGTATGGGCATGTGATGAGAAGGGACGAAACGCATGTGACTAAAAGAGTGATGGATATACATGTTGATGGATGGAGAGGGAGAGGAAGGCCGAAGAAAAGATGGATGGATTGTGTGAGGAATGATATGAAAGAGAAGGGAGTGAATGATAGCGTGACGGTTGACAGGGGCGAATGGAAGAAGAAAACGTGTTGCGCCGACCCCAAGTAAACATGGGATAAGGGCAGGAAGATGATGATGAAATACGAACTATCCCGTTTACTCATAGACAGTAGACACGTGTCCATAATGACATGCAGCTGTGACATCTAAAACGTTCCTCTTCCTCTGACGTCATTGCAGAAAACAGTCACATCAGAGAAAATACAACAAGGATCACAGAAAATCATAGATGTATGAAACAAGATCATCCAATTTATCTTGACCTTTGTAGTGGCGCTTCATGTCAAGGTAATTGCTATAAGAATAGAGGAAGAGTAAGGAATCAATGAATGGATGAGAGAGGAGAAAGTCAATGCTGATATGACAGCTGGTAATGATGAAGGACATGCTCGGCTGACCCCAAATACAATAGAAACGCAGGAAGATGATGATTCTGGACCACAACGTTACAGAACCTGGCGTATTAGAAAATCACTGATGGTTACGCGACACCGTGAGGAATCATTTAAAACATAACATCACGCCTGTAATCCTCGAACGGAGGGTTAGGCAGCGGTGTACCTAAGAAGGTACACCAAGAATTCCACACAATCCTTAATAATGGCCAGAAATTGCACACACACAGGTCAATAGTCATAATCAAGGCTTATTTATGCCTTCTCTGTTTGAGAAGAAACCTTAACCCTGAATTGGGACAAAGGCCAGTAGGCATTCTAATTAAGGCTTCCACTTTGTAACTAGATAGATAATTATCAAGATAAGGAACAACAAACTGAATGTCATACTTAACAAACTTCAAATTCCATTAACACAGTCCACCAAAAATTTATTAGATCCTTTTTGTTACAAATGGTCACTCAAAAATCAACTTATTCTCTAAAGTATTATGAACACTGCTATAAGCTTGAACTTTCAGAAAAACTTTTCGTCTCTTTGGCAATTCAATAGCATATGAAAATCACCTAATTGACTTATTGTTTTGAGTTACTTTCCCCGATTTACCAAGTATCAAATTATACTGGACCCAACCAATGAATCACTGGCTCACTGGGCGATCCTCGTGACTCAGTTTCATGTTTCATCTTACTCATTGGCGGTAAAACTATGGGTATTTGATAATCGCTCTCGTTTTTATGAACAGCCTTGATAACGGACGAGTGTTACGATGTGATAATGCGGCAGATTTTTGTATTTTGAAGGATATGTGTTACTGGAGATTACTGTTATCGGCTTTTTGTAATATATATATTGTAACTCATGTTTTGATCTACATTTGAATGTGTTTAGGTATGGACGGTGGTGGGACCGTGTTATTTTACTCAAATTGTTGCAAACGGTTGACTTCTGGAGCCTTCAGATGTTTTGATTTTAAAACCGAGCGATTTATTTCGTTACAAATTCGAAAACATGCGCACAAAGTTACTTGTGCCGCCTCCATAGGATGGGACCTGACAAATTCTAATAAATTGACCACAGTTTTGAATCATTATTTATTAGGTGTACCTAGGTACTGATATGTAGTTTACTGACGGCAAATGGAAACGTCTGGAACCTTGAGCTAAGAGCAAAATATATATGTAAACAAAACAAACATCAAAATAGCACCAAGATTTTTCCTATTACATTCTCATAAAAACATTATTACCGCCAATAAAAGAATGGAACAAACACAACACTTCTCGGAAGATTAAAATAAAAATCTTGAACGATATTAGCATAAGAATACGCTTGGAACAAAATAAATAGGTACACTTGTGCCTATATTTTGTATTGCTGCACTCTCTGAGTTATTAATAGGTGATACAAAAGACCCTTGCAATAAATATTATGGTGGCCATAAAGGGTGGACAAAGGGAGTTCGATGACTTGATCGTGGTTTGTTTCCATGGTAATGATGTAAGGTTTGTTTAGTAATGTTTCAGCAGGTAGTCAAGCACTTACCTCAAGGTTCTTTGTAAATTAGGGTAGTTTTAGACCGTCTTTTATCGTTTCATTGTCTCATAGGGGTTTTGCTTTATTATGAAGAAAAGGTCCTGTTTACTCTCAATTACTAACTAAAGTCTCTTGTTTATATGGCCTGAGAAAGGCTGTTGGGGAGATTGCGTGCAGAAAACAAAGAATTACGTGTTATGATTTAACTTGGGCGACGTTATTGACATAATTAAGTTATTATTGATTTAATTATCATATTAGCTGTCTGGCAGAGTTGAAAGTGCAATTGCACAAGAGTTATTCATGCCTAAATACGTACCTACCTACCACTGAAGTATAGCACTGGGAAATATTTTACCAAAATCCCACGCAAAACATAGCTTGAAACTCCGAATTAGACAATGACAATTACGATTAAGGTTAAAAATCATCAGGAAAAATTAAGCTTACATTTTTCCTTTTGTTCTCTTTAGATATTTTTAGCGTGGCAATGGCCCAATGGCATTCTAAAGTCAGCCCCAAACTTAGACTACTGCTGCATATCAGCAGCGTAAAGTTACCGTACGTACCTACTTCAAAATAAATTGTGTCAGCCCCGAGCTTTATTGCAGTATCTAGCGATCTTCGCAAATAACAGTAAATATATTATTTATCGTACAAAACAATGGAACAACACCCCACTCGATGCACTGACCCTATAGCACCTGCTGACCTTGCAACGCCGCAAGCTCTAAGATTTGTTTGTGTTACACAACTTGTTTCATGTTTATTATTATTCGAGGCTTTGGCTCTGTGTCTATTATTATTTACTATTATTTTATGGACGTAGTGAGCTAGCGCGCGAGCAGTGGTCGTTTCTACGCTGTGCAAGATGTGGCCAACGCCATTATTTTTGAGATCCTATGTATTCTACAAATGTAATACTTACATTAAATTGTGCAGGTGCATCCTACCTTAACATAATACAATGGTTTGCGTTTGCACAGCGTGTAACTTTGTTTTTTTACAAACCCATTGTATATCATGTGTAATTGTTTTCCTAGAATACTCAGATCTCTATTTGGGGCTTCCCTGACTGCAAGATTTAGTAACAATTACTTAAATATCTGGTTGCAACAGTTAACTTTCTAAACAAACGTTCCTATTTAGGTACCTAAAACGAATTCAGCTAGGTATGCAATTTTGACGATACGAGGGTATTCAACAAGTTACTTCTTTGTTTTTATATCAAAATTGTTTCTGCAATTAAAGTGATCAGTGACATTAAGGATAGGTAGTCAAAACCTTCAAAACGAAAAGTATAAAATAAACAAATTATTTTTCTTTCGTATTCGACACTCCTGTAATCCCTGAAGGATTAGGTGATAAGTAGATAATCTTTATTTGACCGTGTATCGATCATTTCATTGGAATTAAGTAGGTATGTTAAATGGAAAGGACAGGTACACACGAGAGTATGACGTCACATGTCACCACGGTCACACTTGTCGTGATTTTCTAAGAAGGTGAGTCATGTTTAGTGAAATAATATCGACGTTAATACACATTCGATGGTTTGACCCAACTAGGTGTGTGGATTAGAGACCGAATGACTCTCATGGAATCTATGTATGACAAATCATTCTGAGAAAATAACGGGTCACCATTACGATTGGGAATCGCAATAATGAGGTACTTAACTAACAATTTCGTCTCCCACATAGTGTCCAAATACAACGTACACGTAATATGCTAGACTGATTTGGTCCACCATTTTATCGGGAGGTGTTGAAGTATAGCAAAACCAAATCTATCCTACTTCAACACTATCGTCCTTCGATCAATAACTATCGTCTTTCTCATTCTAACTCATAATTTTTTTTTTTTTAATATACGAGCACTTGACTGAAATCCTCACGTTCTCAAAATTCTCATAGTGACTGTTCTGCTCTTTTAGGCCTGTGTGGGATCACACGTCTCACGTGATATTAGTGATACACACCTTTCAATACATAACTAAAAGGATAAAAAACGTATTACTTATTGAAATCCTTAGAACGGCTTTTCCTTTCAGGAGGGACTGCTTTATGCCTTCCTGCGTAATTTTAAAGACACCTAGGTTTTGAAAAGGTGATTTCATTTGTGAAACACAGATAAGTTTTCCATTTTACAATAATACTTTTCCATACTCTAAAAAAAAAAAAAAATAGGTACTAAAACATAATATTAACGTAAACAACTATTGCATGTCACTAGGTAAGTCCTACACAATACAAAAACGTAAACAAAGCCATGCCGTAACACCTATTGTACTTAACCAACGGTTTAACTTATCTGATGTTACAAAATGCAGCCTTTTGTTGTATTTATTTATTTTTAAAAGAGCATTATGTAGTGCGGCAAGGCACTTCTGTGAAGCAATCTTTCACTTATTTACGCTACATTGCACTGCAATACTCAGAATATTATATAAAGCATCCATTACTTGGTGTGTTGTAAAGGATAAATCGTACTTGACTGAAAAAACTGCGAGAAAATTTTATTCATTAAGTAATAAAAAATCCAAATAAGTACCTATACCTAAACTGCAAGTAAATTAAAAAAGAAACAAGCGACTTCCAAAATACACTACATAACTACTTATAAATTGAAAAATAACTATAATTTCAGAAATCGGTGTCTTTGGTTTTCTTCGCGAGCTACCTCTACCAAATGAAAAAAGAATCTCGTAAATCGGCCCAGAAAATCCGCCGAAAGCGTAAACTCCTCCTTTTTTTAAGTCGGTTAAAAATAAAGTTCTTTTTTGCATGTTAAGTGTTAAAGACGAAAATTGCGAAAATACTTTCAGCAAATAACAACTGTGAAATATTCAATAAATACATCAATCTATATGCTACGTCCATCAAAATGTTGCCTATACACACTTTTAAATTGCCAAAATACACAATCATAAATATCTGTATGTACACAATACAATTTCCGTCCTAATACCTAGCGATCATCCGCACATTAACGGCGTGCGCGCATGTTTGTTGAACGGTTAGCACCGCATGTTCTATTACAGATATAACATTGTACAGAAATTCCTATACCTACTTCTTACTATAGTTGGCTCACACATACATATGCAGCGCTATTTTATATGGGATTTACCGAGTAGCATACATAACTCTTATCGACATGAAAATATTATGGTGAAATAGATATCGATTGAGATAGCATAATCAGCCTATAGGTAATGTTCCCACTGCTGGGACACAGGCCTTCTCTCTTTGAGAGGAAGTGAGCTGTAATCTACCACGCGGGCCCAATGCGGGTTGGTAGATGTCACACACCTTTAGAATTATAGAGACCTAATTCGAAATTTGAAAGATTAATTTTCAACTTTGACTCATAAAATTACCTTGCACGACCATCTTCATCGAATCTTACTAAAACAGAGACTTAATATGTCAGTCTTGTCAGATATATCAAAGTTGTCTAACCTAACTTAAAATGTTTTATTAAGATTCGACGAAGATGGTCGTGCAAGGTAATTTTATGAGTGAAAGTTGAAATCTTCAAAGTTCCAATTAGGTCTCTATAATTCTGCATGTCTTTGAATTTTTGGTTCTAGGACATGCCAGTTTCCTCACGATATTTTCCTTCATTTTCGATTGGGATATAATGACGGTATTATGGTGGAATAGAAAAAATCTTTTTACACTGGTCATACGCTCGAACAAACCAAGGTAGATCATGAGTTCAAGCATTTATATGATAGTAGGTTTTCAAAGATCCTTCTAAGAAGGTCCGGGTGCAATTCCTGAAGGTCTGAATTTTATTTTGCTTAAGTTCTGTTGCAACTCTTATTCTGCTAGTTCTGTTTTGAGAGATCTAAGGTTCCGTCAAAACTGGAAAGAGGGCGCGGGCTCGTGGCAGACGGGAGGAGTGGAGGGAGGTCTTTGCCCAGGAAAGAATCTGCGCAGGCAAGTAGAAAAAAAAGTTTGTACTGAGTCTAGTTCTGTGCTCTTTCTGTGATCTCATGGACTACTACATATTAGCAGGTGTTACAGCATTTTGAAGTGTCCACACACCTACACTTTTAAGCGTGAGTTTATGTTTGTGTGCATGTATGCTATTTGTATTGTATTTTTTTTTGTAGCAACTTTTTTTATTTGGTATGGTTTTTCTATCATGAATTATTTGGTCTGTAAAATTTTATTTATGAATCTAATGAACACCACTAATGCTGTTATTCACATGGCCACCCACTTGGCAAAACTAATCTTGAAAGTACCATCAATTTTGTTTTTTTTTTTTTACATTATTCTGTGTGCACATGTAATATGCCTGTGTGCGTGTATTTTCCAAATAATGTAAGTACAATTCACAATATTACGGCATATAACATGTTGTTTGACGAACATTTAGCGAAGCACGTTCAGTTGTGACTCTGTGAGCCACAGAACACAACACCATAGTTAGCACGTAATGTGTGTTTGTAGGACATCGTAATATGTCCACAAGGTTCATTTTATTAAAGTGTTTTATGGGTGTGTGGGTTACCATGTTGGTTTTGTAGTGTATTTCGTAGGCAGTGTGTATTCCACAAGTCTCATTTAGTTAAAGAACATAGTCTTTTCTCATGGACCCACAATGTTCCTACTTCTCATTGTACAGACGCCAGCACATCAAGCTACCCGAAACTGTCAAATTTTCCCAATCAACTTTGAACCTTATGCTTTAGCAATAAAGTTGAAAATCTATTAAAGAAATTTGACAGATTGTAGTAGCTTGATGTGCTGGCGTCTGTACACAACATAATATCAAAAAACCCAAACCGCTGAGAAATTCCAAATGGAAAAACCCATTCACACTTTGCCCGACCCAGGAATCGAACTTAGGACCTCATGCTGAGCAGTAGCGCTTGCGACCGCTAGACCAACGGGGAAGTTTCATCGTACCCAACAGATATTTCTACATAACAGTAAGATAGCTCTATCTATCAAGCTGGCGTTACACACTACGGTCCACCGGAGAGGTCTACCTGTGCAGGTATGCTTGCGCAGGTGAACCGGGGCGTGTGTGAGACCTGAGACCTGTGCAGTTTTTTGAACCTGCGCAGGCGACCGGCGCAGAATCGAAAACCTAGGTATTCTTTCGAGTGACACCGTACGGTGTACCTACCTGTAAAAGAACTGAAGACCACTTCGGTACACCGGCACGCCCCATACACGCTACCGACGTGTGGTTGACCTCTCCGGTAGACCGTAGCGTGTATGGCTT
Organism: Oligia fasciuncula; assembly: GCA_963082905.1. Classification (NCBI taxonomy): domain Eukaryota; kingdom Metazoa; phylum Arthropoda; class Insecta; order Lepidoptera; family Noctuidae; genus Oligia; species Oligia fasciuncula. Next base: position 11,023,384 of record OY720403.1, read on the forward strand.
ACATAAGCCAGCCATCTTTCCGATATAAATTCTAAAGCGTTACAAATTCAAACTCCAATACATTGTTTCTACCATTTTGCCTTTAAGCTGAAGTAGGTAATATAATTGCATTTCATTGCATGTCATTACATAAACACCTGCTTGGAAATTATACTGGTTGCATTTTAAACACCCAATTTTAGGTAAACATTTAGAGAAACACTATGTTTTGTCACAAGTTTACTACCACAGCTGACCTCTTTGTGACAAACAGTTTACACGAACCATAACTAAATAAACTGCCATAGACGAGTATTACAAGAACAGTTGAAAGTTTCTTAGAGCTTCATGCAGTTGGAAAAGGCTTGACTGCTAATAAAACAAGAAAATGGAAAAGAAAGGCTTCAGCGTCTAGTGATCAATTGTGGTTTTGCTAAGAGTACAGAAGTTATGAGAGAAAGTGGGGAAGATTGAGTCAAAGGATTGCCATAGAAAGTTCGAAAAAAAAATGCTTTCCTTACGTGAATCTCTTAGTTAACTTAAAGAAGTAGACAATTAATGTAGATTCATTGTCTACTTTATTTCTTGTACCAGTGCCAATTAAGAAAAGCTAATGCCGTAGTCCGCGCGGAACTAGTTGGCCGCGCCTTAGGTATGTGAGCGGTGGGACGGAGGGGCCGGCGCTTGCTGTCATTAATCTCATGTGCGTTGCGAACATTAGGCAACCCGCCACCTCACCCCCGTCCCGCCTAAGGCGCGGCCAACTAGTTCCGCGCGGACTATAGCTAGTCAGCAACGTGTTAGCGAGGCTGACTGCTCAGGATGCGCCGGACTGGCAATTAAGTACGTTGGTATTGCCACTTATATAGGCTATTTAAATGTACTTTAACGGAGACGGTAATGATGACCACGTTATCCAAACGGGAAATGCTAACAAGGTCCCATCAAACCATTTAACAACCTAACAAAACTTTTTAATCGACGATCAATACAACTTGCTGCGCACACGCAACAAAACGCACTGATTAAATAAATATACCTACATAACAATAAACAATAGTTTAACAACACATTATCAAGGTGAACGCCCTCTATAAAAGGTATAACACCCATGGTAATAAAGGCTGTAATAAAAACGCCAATAAACCTATGGGCCACAATAGCCCTTTGAAAGGGCTAAATGAGCGCCATTGAGCAGTCAGGAAGGGCCGGAAGTCGCAGGTACCGCTTCCGGTTTCGATGCATTCAAATCTCGAACTCGGTTGATGGTAGATAACCGTTTTATTGGTATATTATTTACGGGTAGGCAGGTACCTACCTATGTTTAATTGTTGAGTCATGCGCAGTTAAATATACTCGAAACGTAGGATTTTTTTCAGGGCTAGGTTTTTATTATTGCACTGCATTACACCATTACAAATGTAATTGCATTCATAGTGGACATGACTGGATAACATAGGCATGCTTTATCAAAGCCAGAGCATTTATTTCAAATCACACTAATATTATAAAGGCGAAAGTTTGTGAGGGGGTGTGTGTGTGATGTTTGTGTGTTATATGTTTGTTACTTCTTCACGCTCAAACGGCTGGACCAATTTTGATAAAATTTTGTATGGAGGTAGCTGACAATATAGGCTACTACTACTACTAAGCACTTTTGAATGTCAAAATATCCTGTGTTAGTATACGAGTATGGTTTCATCTCTTTGCGTGTCTCAAAAAACCTAACAATCATTCCTACCTAGTGACAATAATGACTTAGATGTTATCTAAGTCATTATTGTCACTAGGTGCAATCCAACTGCAGGAGTTCTAAACAATTTTTGATATTGACACAATCATTCATCATCAGATGATGAGTTTCCCGTTTGGAAAATTCATCACCATATTGAGGTAAGTATAAACTTTCTTTATTAAAGTGGGACGACAGAAGAGTAGCTATTCTTGATAGCAACACACAAATTTTATTTTGGAACACATGTCTTGAAACATCACGCCTTTATTCGCCGAAGGGTTAGCCAGAAGTGACCTACTTTTAGTATACCCACATATCGTCAGCTATGGTCAAGCTCCATGTACAGACGCCAGCAAATTAAGCTACCCGAAACTGTCAAATTTTCCCAATCCACATTGCACCTTATGCTGTAGCGATAAAGTTGAAAATCGATTAAAGAAATTTGACAGATTGTAGTAGCTTGATGTGCAGTCTGTACCTAACACGGAACGAGCCTATTGTCATCAACCAGGCACAAATCCAGGCTCCGGGCTGCTACTGAGAAATTCCAGATGAAAAAACCAATAACACTGCCCGACCCGGGAATCGAACCTTGGACCTCGTGTTCAGCAGTAGCGCTTGCGACTACTACACCAACGAAGCAGTTAATCATGTGTTGGACTTTTGATTTATTTGTGCCATAGGAGTAGAAAAAGCGGAAACTCGTAACAACATTGAATAATTAGCCAACAAATATTACAAAATTAAATTCCTATATACAGGGTGTTTGGTAGAAGGACCGACACAATTTTCTTAGGGATAAGAAGTGGCATATTATCCTAGTTTTCACTCATAACACCTGTCTTAAGGGTAATTGAGATAATAATATGTTCCTTCTTAAGCACCCGAAATATCGTCATAACTTTTTTGTTTGTGGTTATAATAGTGCGTCATAATTTTTGGTGTAATCTTCAATGTACATTTTTGTACAATCGGTTCTAGAAAATTACGAGGGTGCTTCCAGAGTCCTAAAATTGTAATAAGGAACGAAAAATTTCAATATAAAAATTCATAATAAAAACGAAAATTAAAACTATTTTGTGCTAGCAAATGATCCCCAATCCGTCAAAATAATGTGTCGGTCCTTCTATCAAACACCCTGTATAAGGCCAATATATTGAACGGTAGCCAATCAAATAATTTGGCGGAAACAACCATTGTTTTAACCTCGACAGGTTAACAGTGATATAATAATCGCGACTAATTTCATTACCAACTCATTTGCACGGATACAGTAATAGGCATAATTACTAGGCTTTGGAATTTACCTGCATAGTAAACTCTATGACCTAGTATTAAAGTTCAGAATGTGTTACACTAATCGCCAAAAACCAAATTGGTCATTCGAAAAGTTGTTTCTCTCGTCAACTGCCTGTGATTTAGGCAGGCGCAATAGTAATTTGAAGGCAATTTACATTATGCTGATGAATAATAATTAATAAGTAAATAGTAGCAATTGTCAAGAGCCTGGACTAATAGGTGCCTGAGCCTGAAGAAGCTCTTGTTAGGCTGGCTGCTCTACTACTACGCTTCTGTCGAAATTTTACATCAAATATAAGTCTTCTCTTTTTGAGAAGAAAATCTTTATGAGAAGACCTAAAGACCAGACCAAAAATGCCAAAACAAAATCGCTAAATCAATTTTCATTGTTTTTATCCCTGTACAAAATGTACTAGGTACCCTACATTTTTAACATGTCCCAAGCAAAACATTTCTATACATAGCTGGCAAGTCCTTGAACTGATTGATAATAAACTGATAAGAGCTGTCACAGTAAACATACGGTAGACCGGTAGTGATTGGTTATCGATGTTACCACTGCGTTTGAATTTGCATGAGGACCCCATACTTTCATTTAAAACTATTAATGTAAGGTACAGGGTTTAGAGGTAATTCCTGCCTTTGAAAACTGTAGCTGCCGTTAAGTGAATATACCTACATATTTTTTTCTTTACTCTGGGTGTATCAGATTGTACCTACCCTGCGACCTAGTGGTGTACCTTGGGCAATCTGCTTCTGTCGATTGGCTACTCTTTACATCATGGTAACCAAATGACTCCTATATTTATGGTTTTGATCATTTTGATATGATGCATTTTGACAGTTCAACAGCATTCATTGCGTTATTTACGTTATTGAGCAGACGAATTTTTGAAACATAATTATGAATTAGGTTTGAAGCCTATTCATTCTATAAGTCTAATGTATTAGCAGATCAAAATCTTTTGGATGGTCATAGAAAGTGTGTTACGTAGTAAGGGTGCTGATATTCAATTGAAATGCTAAGAGGTCATCTTAACATAAATCTCTACTAATGATGCAGCAACGCAATTAACTTATATTTATATAAAATTAGTCCAACAGTATAAAACTTAGTGACTTTCATATAATTTAGAGCACCATGACACACCATAAATTAAAAGGGATAGTAAGAACCATGAAACCCGCATTACGTGGTTGATTAAAATCTTATTGTTCTATAATCCCGTGTAACCATAAAAACACCTTTCCTTAAAGAAATGTATGAGAAAAAGTAAACATTCGCCTCACGTACTCAGATCACAATGGAAGATATATTCTGTTATACCAAAAACATACAAAGAAATATAAATCTTATGTCTTTAAATTACAGTTTAAAATTCAATGGTGTTTTTTTTGTACTTACATCTAAATGAATAATATTATACAGTCTGGCTCTACACGAATCCCATAAAATATGTTTTATTGTTTAAAATATAAAGTATAATTTCGCTTGTAATTTTTTTTCATGGGATTTTGAACAGGAAAATAGTTAAGCTGTTGGAATAAAAATTTTATCTCAAAGGATTTAAGTCTATTTTTGGTTGTATGAAATTTTGGCGACACGAACAATACCCATACAATTTTACACCTTTGCCGCGATGTAGCTTGACACAAATGGCCTTTATAAGTCTGAAATGCTCCCGATTTTGTATGGGTATTTAATTTTCTTCATAATGGTCCAAGACCTTATCTTTTAAGAGTATAATAGCGTCTTGTATCTTTTTGGTAAGAATATTCTCAGCATTGTTTGTTCGAGTTATTAATGGTTTATTTAAAAAAAAGATTGGATACGGAACTTTGTTTATACTGTCTTGTTAATTGTGTAAGTTAAGTTTCCTATGTCAGTTTTGGGTTCTGAATGAACTCAACATAATTTCAAATTCATCAGATTAAGAAATGAATTAGAAAATAAGTTCATAAATCTTTTATGTATTTTTTTAAACACTTTTTATTTTTAGTGACTAAACAAGTGAAAACATACCCATTTGCCCCTCAGTTGGCAGGTAGTCCGGAATGATTGGGCCTCTATCACAGAACTTCTCACAGAAAAACACTAACATAACATAATACTGTTCACTTGTCAGATTTCATTCGCACTCATTTTTGTCACTTCGTAGAATCAACCTTGAAATAAAAGAGAAAAAAATTAAAATAAAAGAAGTAAAAAATATAAGAAGAAAAAAAAACGAAAAATCTTAATTAAAATAAAATATATATTGGGAAATAAAAGGTCAAAAATTTTTCTAGTAAAAGTGATAGCGGTTCAATTGGCATATTTATAATGGTTAGGTACTTTAAATGTTAATAAAATAATTATGATACAACAGAAACCTCAAAAAAACTAATACTTGAACGGAATTTTACTTTGTTAAATAAAGCTCATTCCGTGGATCCCTCACTAAATAGGTTAACAACATATTAATAGGTTTATAAGTACCGAAAGTACGTATCAGCTACTCATAATAAGCGTCACATAACAAACGACTGAGTTTGTTATCATAACGAACCATAAAACACCATAACATAACATACCCACAGCTGGTTGTTATCTTTAACAGTTTCAATCAACTTCTGACAGTATAACACTTATTTAAAGTGTTTGTTTTCTTTGCCTTTGAAATTAAATTTAGAATCTGTTAATAAAACCTATATTTTTATTTAAAAAAGATAAAAGTTACTGAAACTTTGTTTAAATAAAAAACTTTTAAAAAATACGTAAATTTTAGTATGATTTAAAATGTTTTCGTCCTTTTATCTACTAAGTAACTCAAGAAAGTTATACAACTAGAATAAAAATAAAAATTTAGGTCATAGCCAAAAATAAAATTTTATTTAGATCAACACTTCTGTCTTCCGGACAATGTTCTATGGAAACATAAATTAGGAAAATTAGTGTCTAAACCACCAGTAATTTAGTTATAACTAAACGTATTAACAGCTTGGCGAGAACCATAAATGTTCTGCACATTAAGGCGCTTTCACACATGATAGTTTATTAATAGACAGCATAAGGAAAATCAATTTAAAAATAAATAGGAAGATAAGGTTAATATATAATTTTGGTTTGAGTGGAAAGGTAAATAGGTACCTACAGCGATAGTCTAATAGAAAAAATGGTTTTATCCGCGTAAGCAATAAAAAATCAGGTTAGAAATTACAGCAATTATTTTGAAAAAAAAAAGGTAGACAGCAAAATGCATTCACCAGCAATATTATCGCGGAGTACTTTTAAATACCCATTGTTCTTAGACAATGCAAGAAACAATAGCATCTTTTCCCTAAGAAATAAGAAAAAACTTTTTAGAGCTTTAAAATCGCCATTATTCCTTCAGATCTGAGCAGCCCCTAACCACCGAGCAAAAACAATAAGAAGGCATCGCCCGCGAGTTCACTGTTCGAGAATAGAACTCGTTCTAAATATAAACAGGCCGTTAGTGAAGCGCCGCGGGAACACACGTTCTAAAATTAAAATGGATTTTAAAATTTAAATCCTGACGTTTCTGTCACGTTCAAGGCCGTGTCCCGAAGATTAAAAAATATGCGTTTTTTTTCTGGACATCTGACAGAGATCATACGTCCACAAAGTTTTAAATCCAAAATGGCTGCCATTGCAATGGTTGTGTAAACAAAGTGGAATATAGGTCTTTAATTACATTTATAGACGCACATTGTCTTAGCCTTGCTACGCAGTCAAGGATAATGTGAGCGTGGGCGTTTTTATTGAATGGATTCCATACTGATTGAACAGAATATACGTAGGTTAGGTAACCTAGCTATTGCGATCCTTAGTTTACCTGTAGATGAGCAGCTAGCAAACAATACTTAAGTTTCAATATATTAAAAGTAGGTACAATAGTTGGGCTAAAAGTCCAATTAGGTAATATTAATAAATCTGGCACATGTCAGAACTTTTCGCAAACTGCCCTTTTTAGAACGAAGTTCTTTACCTTGCGGTAGGAGTTAACTGGTAGAAATTGTCACGTAAGGAAAAAGCGTTCTGCCCTCCTCGACTTTCTCTCTCTGTCTCTTCCTTTTATTTACGAGAGTGTGAGTGTCGTGTTTATTGTACCTTTTTTTGTTGCTATTTAATTTTTTACTTTTTTTTATTTTCGATATGTGTGTAAGATGTCATTTTCATGGTTTTTCGAGATCGCTGATAACAAATAATGGGGTCAAAATCAAAATTTAAGCCACCAAATATTTGCAAAGTTTTCGTCATGGATGTCGTTTTCATGGTTTTCGAGGGCGCTAATTGTTATTTATAATGTTTGCAAAACCTAGTGGAACAACATTCCGCGACTGTACATACATACATAATTTTGATATGGAACAATATACATATTTCACAGGATTATTAAAGTTTGTATTAACAACGGGTATTTAAACTAAACTGTTTATTCACAGAACAGACGGAATGTTTGCGAGTGATATTAAACAAAAGGAAGTGAATGTACGAACAATAATGCACACATAGGTATGTGTGCATATTTTATCTTTAGGAAGTAAGATTAGCTGCTGGAGGCGGTAGTACCTACAATCTGAACATCATATATAATTTCTCCTGTGTTGCATGATTACACTGATGATTGTATAATTTACTCGCACTCTCTACTTGAAAGCAGTGGTAGCCCAGTGGTAACGGCCGTGACTTACGAATTGTGGGTCGTGGGTTCGAACCCTAGCAGACAATTTACTTCCTGTAAATTATTCAATCATTACTGCTCTCAAAACGGTGAAGGAAAACGGCATGTCCTAGAACCAAAAATTCGAAGACATCCGCCAACTGGGCCCGCGTGGTTGATTATGGCCCACTGCCTAACACAGAGAGTAGGCCTGTGTAAACTGTGTAACTGTAAACTACTCAAATGGCATCACAAGTCATGCAGTAACTTCCTAACTTGTCAACATAACGATCGATCTCTGCTTATTTGAAAATTAATTAGATTTTAACAGAACACTAAAATTCTATTTCCTCCAAAGACAATTTTTAAATATAGAACTGACGAATCTTGCGCGTAGGCAGCAAACGCTAAATATCCCTTATTCTGTTGACAGACAGACAAATTGGTTTTCTAAATCCTACCACTGTTTTAGACGACCAGTGTTAAATGAACTCTTTGCTAAACCAGATAGTTTCAACTCAGGGTTCAATATTAATTAGTCTTGTTTATCTAATTTTGGTTAAGAAATGATCCCCTTATGGTTTGTGAAATTGTCGGGTGTCTGTTACATGTAAATTTAGACTGGAAGCGGATATTTTTTGTATCTTCCTTTTCTTATATACTTAGTAGGTAGAGACTGGCTTTGGTCGGAATATATTTATTTTGTCTGGCGACAACAAACGGTACTGTTTGTGAACGATTTACGCAATGGTCTGGCTTCTTGTATTGTATGTTGAGTTTAAATACCCGTGAAGTGGGAATATTACTAAAGAGAAACACCTGCTGAAAATGTAAGCGTAGGTATGGAAAGTTTACAAAATATGGAATGTTGAAAATTCGATTGAAGAGACTAACAGCAATGCGGTCAGAACACTAGCTTCAACTAAACACTGCTGCTACAGCTAAACTACAGTACAGCAGCAGCAGAGCAGCAACAGCAGCAGCAGTGCTGCAGTTTGCTACTGCGGTTGACGTTGAACCGAGTTCTGGCAATAGCTGTATTAAAATATGTATTGTAAGGAAGAAAACAAAATGTTTAAAATTAACTTGGGGCTGATTTTTTCATATGAGGAATAAATATGACAGTTTTTGTATAGAAATTATGTCAAACCAACATTTTCATTCTTCAGATAAAAGGTATCAGTCTGGCGATTGAAAAAACAACTATGCACTAAACAAAACCCTTTTAAAAAGTTAACTTTTAATGAACACAGAAATGCCCAAACCTATGAAAGTGAATAGGTATCTCAAACTCCTAATCGTAAAATAAACAAAAAACAAACGTTACTAACCTACCGTATTTTTTATGAAACATTTTTGTGTGTAAACAAAACAGACGCGGGACATTAAAATGGGAGATGGGACATATGATGGGGACAGTTTCATGCTCACAAAAACTAACGACACTGTTGTTTACTGATATAAATCAATTTCTAATAGCTTTTATGTCTTCATTTGGTCCTACAGAAAAAAATACCGTTACCTACTTTTTTGGTAAGTTTATTTAGGACTGATTTTTGAATGGTCAGATAACATTTAGCTGAAGGCTAAATATGGTGGTTGACATATTTTCTATACAAAAGCTGTCGAATCACCATTTTTATTCCTCAGATAAAAGGTTTCTGACAGTTGAAAAACCCGCCCTTAGTTGTTACACAATTTTGTGTTGTGTGTGTTGTTGTTAAACAATTATTTGAGTTTATGTCATTATAAACAACTTTTACTATGGGAACAAACCTCAAATCGCAAAAAAAAAAACAGCTGTTCCCTACATTTATGTTCGCATAACTCGTCAAAATGTAGGGAGAGGCTGATATTTTTTTCGCGATTTCAGGTTTGGCCCCATAGTAAAAGTTGTTCATAATGATAAGTACAATGACCTCTTAAGAGGTTTTGGGTTAATTCATTAACACCTTGTATATAGATATAAACGAAATCATGCTTGAGAGACTTTTTGACGAGACTGCAGTAAGAAATGATGATGAAAAGATGACAGCTGATACAGTACCAACAATAAAATACGCCATATAATAGAAAGCAGTACTCAGTTGTAATTTAGCTGAAGCTAAAGATACCCAACATAATAGACGGTCGAAGCTCAACAACACAACTTAAAAAGACATAACAATGCAAAGATCTACATAATCTTATCCGTCACAATAAACTTCATAACATAATGGTTACCGGCTCAATTCCTAATCTTAGTGGGCGACCTTAAAGGTTCCAATCATTGTCCATACCACCATAAAAATCTTGCTTAGCAACAGATCGTTCTTTATAAAACAGTTTTTTGGATAAATAACGGTATTAAGAACATTTCATATAGATTCCGGTGGGTGTCACCACTTGTCTGATATGGTACTTAAAGTCCACTTAAGAGTGACAGGTACAAATATTTTTTCAAGAATATGCCGCGGTGGTCCAATATTTGGTTCCTGCTGTGTTTTTCTACCGTTTTTTTTTCTAAACAGCTTAATGCTGTTCTTTTTAGGGTTCCGTACCCAAAGGGTAAAAACGGGACCCCCGGACCCCCCCCGGACCTATTACTAAGACTTCGCTGTCTGTCCGTCCGTCCGTCTGTCTGTCACCAGGCTGTATCTCAAGAACCACGATAGCTAGACAGTTGCAATTTTCACAGATGATGTATTTCTGTTGCCGCTATAACAACAAATACTAAAAACAGAATAAAATAAATATTTAAGGGGGGCCCCCATACAACAAACGTGTTTTTTTCGGCGTTTTTGCCTTGTGGTACGGACCCTTCGTGTGCGAGTCGGATTTGCACTTGGCCAGTTTTTATTTTTATATAGTCTGAGTACCTAGGTACCTATAAGGAAAAGTTTCTTTGGAATATTGACGATTCTTCGGTTTACCCTATACATATAAAAAACCACCTATGCATTGACTGTTTGCATATAAAATCATGTTTCTCTCTTATGCAGCTGTCTCTCAAGAAGAAATGATGTCTCTTAAAAAAACTGTCTTCATCAAAACCTCTTAAACTTTAGGCCAATAACTCAAAAGTATGGCCTCCTTACATAAATAAAAATAAATTGAAATCCCAGGTGTTGAAAAACGCAAAAATCAAAAAGAAGTAAATTACAAGACAACATGCAAACGAAATTAACACGTAAATTCACTTAAAAATTACAATAAAACAAAGATACTGCTACTAAAGGCAATAGGTCGTCCCTTCGATGTAAAGCGGCGTACAGATTATACGACTAGTGTTGGGCAGTAAGTTGGGCCTTTAAATATTTTGAAAACCAAACATTTGAAGACATAATGAGACATAAAAAAGACATAACTCAGTTTGATGATGAGTAGTGTCACCGGTATGATGTCTAAACAAATGGGATGATTACTAAGCATATTATGGATAATATTTTTTACGAAGAAAGTCAGATTCAGAAGTGACTAGACAATACAAAAATATTTCGAAGGCTAAAACGAACAAAACCCTTTATGTAAGGGTAGTGTAAAATAAAGTGTTTAAAATATCATTATTTGTATCATCATGTAAAAATATAAAAAGTGGAACGGATTTGCGTAAAATACCTAAAATCAAGTCTATTCTAAGTTTTAACAACCTCTCAACCTCTTAAAAAATAAGTTAGATTAAAATTGCTCATAGTCTTATTTAGGCAAGATTGTAATGAATTATTAAGAACCTGTTTTATTTGTGTTACGCATAGAAAAAGAATTGACTTTTTAGGCTGGTAGTCTTCTAAATCTTCCTAGATTCGGTTCTAATTCGGAGCAATCAATCGTCCTTTTATCGCCTCGTGAAATCCTTTTAATTGGTCAAAGCAGGATCTCTAACGGGACTTGACCCCTAAATGTCCAATCTGTTTTAATTTTATTGGAACTGGTTTGGAGAAACGTGCTTATCACGGTCACGGAAACGAACTCGCGTGTTCACTATCACGGGAGGTTATATTACCTTCTCGTCTTCGAGATTTAATTTATCTTTTATGGTCATCTTTCTTTTTGGGATAAGTTGAACGATTAGTAAGCACGTGATTTTTAGTTAGGCTTGGATGTTATTTAAAATTTCTCATTTCGCGATTAGTATAAGTACTAGGATTCGGAATCAATTTTCTAAATAGAGCATTTTTAAACTTCCTTATCCATTTTTTTTTATCTAGTTCTTGGTCCAACTTGGTCCTCCAAATAGAAATGGCATTTTGTTAAATGTTTTATTTAATTATATAAGCTCATTAAAAACCAGACAGGATACTCAACGTCTAGCGTCTGGTAGATTTCCTGATTTAGTCTACAAAGCACCATTACAAAACAAAGCTTGTGAGATCAAAAAAGGTTTTAATGCCCACCACGTAAGGATACCAAAGGCCAGTGCAAAATAATATTAGCAGAATGTGTGATTAGTACCATCATTCACTCCATCATTTTGTATGACATCATGCGTTTTGTTCGTCAATTTAACACGTGTGCAATTAGAGGTATGTAGTTCTATACAATAGCTAATTGGCTACTGTTATAACAAGCCTTCAGACCTTACAGAGTATCATCAAAGTTGGCTATCCCATCATTTATCAGCACTGCCAATATGCGTAATTAGAGCAAAACCAATGAAATTTACCAGGGTAGAATATATTTGACAAAATCAGCTATTTCAACTATCGATTACATATTAACCAGTTATTTTTTGCCCGTAGGTAGCAAATATGTAGGTAGCTAGATTACATCATCATAGACATTCGGCTACTAAATGTGTAGCCACGTGTGTCTAATAAAAGAGGCCTCTATACAGTAACTAATTGATAAATAGCCGATGATTAGCTCACTTCCCTAGTATTGCGCTTGCGCACGTTCCGCGCAGGCCGTCACGTCCATCGTTGCGTCAATGTGGCTACACGTAGTCACTATATGCATAATAACCGATTCAACATTCTTTACGATTTTTCGTTCTATCAGAATATCTATTTATTATATTAATAGATAAATAAAACAAAGTCAAAGGGTTAGTTACACCTTTTATAACTCTAGAAGGGCTTATTAATTTTGTCGTACATTTGTTATTATTGATTCTGAGGCGGTTCAAAGTTCGCCGGGTCAGCTAGTATATATATAATATAACAGATAGGTACCAATGGTTTGTTCTTTTGGACTATCGTTAACTGAAAATATGATTATTTCTAGAGATAGTTGACAGTTTTTAGAGTCTAGAGTATTTGCTCGAAAGATGAATGTTAAAGAAAGATCAATTGCTTGACTAGTCTCTTCAATTTCGTTTCTAACACCATCGAAAATGGACTTGCCCTGGAGTACACTAAAGATTTTGTTACTTTTATACTGTCATCAACACCTACTATTTAGAGAATTCTGATATATAAATAATAATAATCTTCAGTTGTTTTGTTCAGATGCTCACAGAATTCCAAGTGCCAGAAGCAAATACGTTAGCGACCGTTTGATGTTACGTACGATTATGACGTGTCGAGTTTAAAGATCGCATCAATTTATAAATAGTGTCAGTTTCCTGGCGAATCTTTTACGGACATCGTTAGTAGTGTTATTATTAAGAGACAGGGTTTATTTGGGTTTGTTTTAGAGATAGGAGAATAAGCTTTAATGCTATAGACAGCACAAGTACTCGGAGCCATGAACATAGATATGACGTTCGTATAAGGAAGAGGGTATAGGAGAACTAAGAAAGCTCTAAATCGGTTTTGAGTTTAGCATTTAGCTGTGCTAAATTGTTCATTCCTCTGACCCGCCTTAATGATCATTGCATAAATATTATTTTAGATTCGTATAAATATTTACATTTTATTGTCGTGCCCATGTTCTTCTTATATTAAATAGTTTAGCAACAGCATGCCGTTTTAAATTTAGAGCAAACGCAACTTAGCATTGCGTTAATGTTGGAACGAAAGTTGATGTCGAATCGTTTCGGTCGCTTCCTGCCGTTTCGCAGAAACATACGCATTTTAACGCTACTGAATTCACATTAGATATCGAAATACAAGGAAAACTTAGGTGGGAAATAGGACTCGTACGTTTCGACCTAAAAACAATGGATTGCAACAACTAAAAGCCACATTTAGCATGGACATACTTTGTAAACATTGTAACTAAATTCTTTCAATATTTATGTAAACTTCAACAAATTGTTGGATCGAACATGATTAATTACTTTACTAAGAGTAAACCCTTTCAAGTATTCATAATATTTCAGCACCTACCTGTAACACTTATACATAACAGATGACATAACCAATAAGATAAACAATTTAGGTACAATAAGTGCATAATTACTATTGCTATTAATTAACTGTTTAATATTAGGCAATATGGAAATAACAAATAAAAATGACAATTAAGACTTACAAGCCATTTTAATATTATAAAAGTGAATAATACAAAAGGACAACACAATGATAACAATTTTTGATATACTGAAGCAGGAAGTTAAAATTCCGTTCAATTGCGATTAATTGTAGTAATCAAGCAATTGTCAAGAGGATTACATTGCTGAAATTAACAATCATAATAGAAGATGCGATAAAACAACTGAAAAAGGACCTAACAGTCCTAGAGATAAGGTTGAAACTGTCCTTGTTGATGGAATGTGGTAAGTAAAGGATACTGAAGTAAATACTCGACTAGTTAACGAAGGGAGACAAATGACAGACATTTAAAATTTAATGGCGCTTATAAAGCAAGTTATGTGAATAAAAACTTGATAGGATCGGACATTACAAGAGACAAATTGTTTTCGTTTTTATATTGAAAGCAGACTATTAGAATTAGAAAGGAGTTTATAAATTATAAACATTTGTAATGTAAGTGCAACGTAATAATGTATACCTCATATTCGGAAAGTTGGTACAGCAGACAGCACAAAGTTATCAAGGAGAAATATTGCAAGTAAGTAATGTATTTAGAAAGTCGCAAATATGAAATGTAACAATAACAATTCTGGGAACTATAAAAAATATGTGCAGACATTAAAACGGTTATGATTTGTAACGGTATAAATAAAGTGACAATGGGTGCTAAAACTTAGTCAGAACCACGTCTGGCATAAATATTGCAAAAATTTGTAGGTATAAAGGAACGTTTTAAGCATGCAAACTAACAAATCATGGTAGGTACCGCAACCAAGGTCAATATCATTCTTAATCCCACCTAACTAACCTTATCAAATATAATTTCCATGGTTTTGTTGACCATAATGCTCCCATAACAGATCCAGATTACATTGAAGGTCACGACCTGCATAGATGATATCACTGATGCGACGTAGGTACAATCCATTGGAGGTCACCCTACCAACATAAAAAGACCCATACTTGGTAATATAATTACGTCCTTTAATTCTGATTGTCATACAAAAGAGGGGAAGGTAGGTCTGACAATCCTGGTACTGCAAGAGTTGAATCATCAAAGATAACAATAAAATGAAGAGCGAATATACGCAAGTACTAACTGTTCATTGTTATATACCTATTGTGTTCTACGAAACGTGACCCATGGAGGTGTAAATTGGATCAGGGACAGTTTGGTGAAGTTTTTGGTAATGAAGTGACGAAATGTACAGGGAAAATTCATGTGATAACTATTTGTGACTGATGAAGCAAATAACTTGCTTTGTTTGATTAAAATACGTCTTATGGTAAGTATGGACACGAAATGGGAATATAGTACACAAGTACCTAATAATATATACATATAAACCTGTTAATACCCACGGAGAGAAGTCGACGGATATTGATGTAGGAGATAAAATTAATTAATTATTTTTCAAACAAAACTTTTGTTCTACAGACTTTGATCATCCAAAATCATTCACAATTCCCAAGTTACAGGCAGGCACCTACTACAAAAAATACTTCCGCTCTTTCGTCTATGTCATCATACAAAAAACAGTTCCCACAACTAACTGTACCACTTTTTCAACAATTGATGCGTACATCCTCCACAGCGGTACCTGGCTGCATCCGCTGGCGAAACTGATAAAGCCTGCAACGCATTGCCTCATTCTATACACGTAGGTAATATAAAGTGTGGAGCAATGGAGAAACGTTGTGAAAGAGACGCAGTTAAGGATGCTAATAATACTTATTAGAAAGATAATTTTAAGTACCTATGTGAGAATTGACGTTGGGTTTATTCTTAGCAAGTATTCCTCAGTTGACACAGCAATGTTTTGCTGTCATAAATCTCTTGTCACATTGTAAGTGATGCCATCGCTTTAGGTAAAGGGTTGTTCAAGGTCTGGAAGGGGCCTAAACATCCATAAATACTAAACTCACACTTTCCCATGGGGGTAGGCACAAACTAAAGGACGCTCCTTTGATAGCAATACATTTGGGATTTATCATATGCAAGTCCCTCATCATGATCCATGGCCACAATAAGACGTGATTCAAAAATAAGCATGCAGATTTTGATGCGTAAGATATCGCTGGGATTTTCTCGTAGTGATAATAACATACCTTGTTAGAAAATGACTCGTACATACGTAATTACGTAGGTAGCACTGAGTGTTTCCACCTCACCTACAGCCACCATAATAATGGCCAAAGATGAGAGCTTCCTTTATATGACGTCATCAACTGCGATGTATGTTAGGAAATGCGGAGATTTCGAAGCTATGCACTTATCTTTGGCGAGAAGATAATTTAGATAAGTAAGGTATGTTAAGTATGACAGTAACTACTAGCTACTTGATCCACATAACGAACATAATTATGGACAAACAAAAATGATTATTAAACTTTTCATATTTAAATGTTGATCTACGTAATTTAGTAAGAAGTTATTATGATTTACAGCAGTGGTTAAATAAACAACCAGATAATTCATTCAAATGAGGTTTGTTATCATTATATGCACTTGTCATCATAATATTGATCTTAGCATTAAATTAGGTCGATTCCAGTTCAAATTCTATTTTAGGTCCAGACGCTCCAGAATTTTCTACCTGAATCATGTTTATCGACTAGCAAAAATCTAGGTTGAAATTCATCTTTGCGGTTTTAAAGATGCTCAGAAGCATTTGCCCAATTTCCGAGATTCTTAAAAAAATTAATTGTGGTATAGCCATCATATTTAGAGAATTAATAAAATCTTGGAAGTATAAAAGATTTTCGAGTTTTGTCGGCTTTGATAGTCGTAATTTTATTTCCTTTGATCTGGAAACTATGAAATTCTTTAGTATCTTATAAATATTAAGCGCTGTTTCTTTCTGTGTCTTGTTCCAAGAATAGAAGCAAAATACTGTCATTAATAATTGCGCAATTTTGTTGAAAAATAACGATGAAAACAAGGAAGGAGTTAGCTTTGTCATGAAACCTAATATAAGCGGTGGTAAAGAATATTAACTTGTAAGTAATACAGCACCCTTAACACACTACCAGTCTCAATTTGAATTATTTTGAAGGATATTGCTAATCTATTGCTTCATAATATTCGAAAAATACACGTAAGCAACGCAATGATTTTTTTTTAACTGTCAACTTGAAAGCCATTGCTAAATTGCTACTGATAGTGTATTACGAAATTACCCCGCAGGCCTTTCTCAACTTGTTCTGTAGCAGAATCTACCGCCATTTAACATATAAACAACATTGTTAAGCCAGACGAGATTATTAATACAGTAATTTGTGGTCGACTGCCACACCCACACCACCACACGTGGTCATTTATCTGTCTCCTTATCTGTAAGTAGACGGCCAAGCATGGGTCATTAACTATCGCTTGACGAAAGTTCACTGTCAATGAACTCCTTCCTTACGATTTTTACCCAACTGCGCCAGAAGGAGGGTTATGTTTTTTAAACTATTGAAGCAAGACTATGTAAATGAAAATCGTAAGGTCCTTATTCCAAAACAAGGTTACTCTTGAGACCAAACCGATCTACCAATTTTGTAAAAATCTCACCGAGAAAACTTAGGTGAAGTGAGTTTGAAGGGAGCTATCAATAGTGTCTATCCCTTGCATCAGATGGAATGACAGCAGAGGCTTCAACCTCATTTCACCAATGAGCCATTAATGAGTTTAGAACTTTACTCCGACAAAATTAAAGTTCGTATTACAAAAACTGACCTTAAACCCGAGTCTAAATAGTCATTTTTTTATTAAGGACTACAATAGTCAGAATAAAGTTCAAAATACAATAACTGACTCGAAGGATTGAGCTTTGACTAAAGTTGGAACTCGTTTGGTAATAAGACGGTTATAGTTTTAGGTGTTGACAGTGTTAAAAGCTACGAGAAAATCGAAAACTATTAGAGGTGTTTCAAATGAGCAAATGATGACAATTTTGTAAGTAGTAACAGGAATGCAATGCTTCAAATTGCATACAAATTGCCTGTCGTTACCAATGCACATACCTATTTACTCGAAGAAGCAATTTAAGTGATGGTTTCGCAATCGTCATAGCTTCGTGACGACAGACGTAGGGGAAAAACCTTTCGAAACTGAAAACTTACGGTTTCCTTATCATTATCATGTTCGATCTTATGTCTGTAACTTATATTTCTGTATATCGAGATCTATACGTAGGTATACAAGATCGAGAGTACTAGACTAAAAAAAACACTAAATGAAAATGTAGTGGAAAAGCTTTGATTTAAGACGTTCTACGATTTTTCCAACGCCAATAACTTACCTACAAGACACATGTTGCAATAAAACACACTTTAAAAATTCTTGCAAAGTATAAATATATCATTAATAATTGATATGCATGCGACAATTATCGTAAATGACAACACACATTAATTATTAAATAGTTATTGTGATATTACACTCGTTACAAACGTTGTGCATGCATACGAAGAATGTAATAAATAATTATTGACTGATAGATAAAATGTCATTCGGAGCGTTTGAAACATCTTTGAACTTTCGAAAATAGTATAACAGGATATATTCATATTTTATTGTAAAGGAAAATACTAAAGGATAATACATATTTGGAAGAATACGCATTACTATGGGTGGTCTACCTAATGATAACGACAAATGTCAACATCTTCCTGCACTAATCCCAATGTATTTGGGATCAAGGTGACACGTCATCTTCCATACATCTCGTTAAATTAGCCGTCTTTTCAGTATTTACCTCATGTCCAGCCGTGTCGTCTATCTAGGAATCCGACCACTCTTTGGTCTTCCTTTTATCTTATAGCCATCCACATCCATACTCAAAACTTTCCTCCGAGATGTCCTTCATTATTAATATTACAATGGATTTGGCAAATGTGTTGCCAAACAACCAAATCACAGACGTACCTATACCTATATTAATAATTCCAATTTGAAAGACTTCAAACTGACCCAGTTTACGGCAATCTTACTTGTCTATAAAGATAAGCAGTGCATTGATGTTTATCTTTATCTCTTTACAGTAGTACATTCTTAATCCAATCTTCGTCTTTCATTTAATATGCACGTGTACCTACCAGACCAGGTAAGGAAGAAAATCATAAGTACTGTTTTCGTAAATATTTTTTTCCGTCTCTTGTTTTGTTGTACTGTATTTGTATATCTTTATCCATTAAACAGTAAATGTAGGTCACAATAATTGAAAGTAAATATAATGAATATAATATTTTAACAGTCTTCCTCTGACCATATTTATCGAAGATTTCTGTTAATTGTTAACCAATTAATAAACCTGTTCAATTCATTTAAGCGTGTGTGATTTAACGAATCGTAAAAAATCAAGAAATGCATGTCTTATCGTTTGAAATTTGATCAGTTAGTTCAGCTTTTATCAAAAATAGAAAAGAGATTTATTAGCTACGCAGTGTTGTTTTTCGATGTTCACAAAAGTATTGGATTTCTCATTTGAAACAAGGTGCCTAATCCTGACATCTGCCAGTCAAACCTTTGGGTACGATAGCTGATACGATACACCTGACGTTGTTATTCAGTGTTCTGTTTTTTACCTGCCACATAATGTCGAAAAAGGTAAGCCAAAGAATTGTTACAAGACTAAGTAGATGAACAAAAAATCAAATTTCGTAAATACTTATATGAGCCCTAACAAATAAGTTAACATTTGCTCTCACTTTCAACATTCCAAATTCACTTTTGATATCGTTTTTTTGACTCCTATCTCGTTCCTATCATAAATCAAATATTCCGTGTGTATCTTTCGACATTTTTTGCTATGCGGAACCAGCCCTCTTGAAAACATATCGCTGCCATCCGGGAGATGGTCTTGAGTGCCGGAAACAGTTATAAATCTATAAAAACAGCTAACAAGGAATCCTTCTTTGGATAGAAAGTTTTTGATCATAGCCAGATGGCTCACTTTGACAGTAAGCTATCGACGATTGAAGATAAGGTGCAGGAAGACATTTCAAATGTTGACTTATGATAAAAGGCAAAGAAATTAGATTAAAGACGTAGACGAAAAACATACATTAAAAACTGTCCTTTTCCGTATATTTCAAGTTAAATATAGGACAGGAGCTACCATAGAGACTGTAGGAGGAAAAAAGATTATACAGCAAGAACCAGAAAGGAATCATATCATGATTGAAGGTACTAGTCGTGGACTGGTTAACGAGATCATGATTACTACGTCATTTATTTTAAAGCGAACCCTAGCCTTAATTACTAGTACTGATACAATATAGGAAATATATGATAATGACGTAGAAGATGAAAACCTAACTGGAGACAGTGTTGACCATGATGAGACCGATGATAATCGTGTTTCAAATATTATATATACAACAATAAATATGCAGTTACTGTAAAGGCTTTCTAAATAAGTAATACATAGTTACTATTTACATGAACTCTGTTTCCTCAACTGCAGTGGAGTTAAAACCGCTGATATGGTCTGGTTTACTTTACTGGCGAGGTACAATTTTATTTATTTTTCTTTTTTGTGAGCACACTCCTGCAATCTTTGGTGCAAACGTGTTTTAAGGTGCGTTGACATCAAGTACTGCGGTTAACTTGCTAGGAATAAAAGTACCAACTGGGATATAAAATATTTTATGGACGATTCCTTAGAGAGAAAATTCTGTATAGTTTTCGCAATATAAGAAGTACAGCTGTACATAGTTAGACTAGATATAGATAAGTGCTATTGGCAAGGAGATTTTTAGAAACTCACGCAAGTCCAATTTATTATTTTAAGAACCTAGAAGCTATTTTAGCACTATAAAGTATGATGAAAGAATGAAGAAATGATTTTCAGCGAAAGAATGCTCTATAATGAAAGGCTTTAATTCAAAGATTTCTGTAAAAGTAAAATCGGTAACTGTGCAAACAATACACTGTTTGCAAACTCAGTCAAGTTTCACAAAGTTACAACCGTCTCTAACAATTCCCTGTAATAGTAAAAGTCTCTTTTAAAGTATGCCTAATGGTTTCAAGAACCATTAACGCCGCCGTCAAGACAGATCAATGGACATTTCTTTTTATACGCACATTGTAAATACACAAAACATTATACTTTTTACTACTTTTCTCTTTGGTTCCTAAACTGTATGGTTTAACATAATGGTCGGTGCTGGCCAAATTTACGTACTTTTAAGGATCAATTAACATTAGAATAGCCTTGTTCTTCATACGTATGGAAATGAGGTACTGTGAGTCTAAAATTAGGTACAATATTAGCCTGAGGATCTCAAGGTATAAGGCACGAATCCACTCTGCTCTGTCTTCTACATGCACGATATTCAAATGCATCGACCGAGCTCTCCTCAAGGCTTTTCTATAGATACAACAGTTGTAAACTGGATGCTAGGTATGGGTCGTTGTCTAATAAATGGCGATATAATCGCCCCCTATCACATTGGGAACAAATGCCGTCATCAACAAGATGTGGGTGTCAATACAGACGGAGGTACACTTACATCGAATATTGCAGATGACAGTAATACTATATCGGTTCAAAGCTAACTAAAATTATCGATTTATTCTATAATAGATTTAAGAATTAAAAATGAAAATCATTATACTTTTTTGTAAAATATAAGTGATTCATATCGTGTCAAAGCCTTAGACAATTCTAACAAAAAAGAAGGAAAATACCTAAGAATATTATTTCAAGACAAGAAACAAGAACATTTTATACAATATACTAGAACATTTCTATTTGGTTGATTAATATCCAAATAGCATCAATAGTCCACGTGACCTCATGACAGAGCCAGAGCCCATGTGCCTATCTCGGGTTAAACTAACGTTTGCACAGCACACGCTGCTTAACAAAACATTGACTAAAACCAATAGTGAGTCACTAACTGTTGATATAGCTACCATATGAATTGCCGTTGCATAAGTTTTGGTAACAAAAGTTCTCTGCAATCTAAATGTTTCATTATTTCAGCTTTGAATTCGCTGTGGGTATTAAGTAGATCAAAAAGGTGTTTTGAATGTAGCGTTGAGTCTATATTAGTGCAAGAATGGTCTATAAGACCTTGATGATCGACGTGTGATTCTATCTTGGGGAAACATATTATTACTTGCAGGACAACATTTTAGACTTAATTTGTTTAAGCAAAATATTATAATCATCTTTTTTTCTACATTAAGTGTTTTGTTCCAACTAAAGATTGGAATTTTGTCTTTTTCATCCGCCAAATAAGCTCCAACGTTGCCATTAGCAAACAGGTGATGTATTATACGACTGCTTTTCTGCCTAACTCCTCAAGATGCACAGGCATGATTGATTATATTTCCATCTTCTCAACATATATTTTCAAACAATGTATTGGATATTCAATTAGACTCATCCAAACATTTGCATCCTGTTTCTATAACTAATTTGCAAGAAAATACAGTATTGTTGGTGCGGTAGGTATATTATTTGTCAGTGATAGAATTTAATTTTGATACTTTCAATATCAACTGGGGTTTTGCCTCAAAGAGGGAAAACAGCATAATGATAGTCGGATGTTCGTATCCATAAAATGTTCATTTTGATACGTAGGTACTTATTGTTTATTAATAATATATAAATAGCAGACATTCCAGCGCTTTCCAAGACGTAGGTATATGTTTTACGAATAATTCCAGTTCATATTTTTCACCTTCGGAAGAAGAACAAGAGGAAAATGTAAATAAACAAATATTATGATGTCAGGTGCATAAAATGCAAGGTAACATTATTTTGGCATATAACACATTATTATTCAACAAAGACTTCAGAATCTGTTATCTGAAGGAAAAGTTGAAGGTTATTCGTCTTTTACAACATATTCTGACACAGTCATTTAGTTGTCCCCATCATTCTTCACTACGCAATCGTTATAGACCAAATCTAGATTTTCTATAGTGAAGTTAAAACTAAAATCGTCATTAATAACGTTTTTAATAAGAACGTTATTAATGATGACGCAAGAGACAAAATTAGAGTAGACCTCATTAGCATGGAGACAGCTAATTTCACTTCCTTAATTAACAATTCCTTTTACAAATGTCACTAGAAAATTACCATTTATCTTGCTGATCACGCAATTTTTAGTTTCATTTGTACTTTCGGAGTATTTTGTCCAACTAATCGTTCTAAGAGCTTAGGTATAATGTACTTGAATGAATGATAAATCAAGTTTATTTTTCTTCGAAGATTAATTGCCTTTGAACCCAAAAAATTATAAATTCTTATCAAATATGAAATTGATAAAAAAGGAAACACAAGACCAGTCCGTTGTTAACTTGATCTTCGTTATCAAGTTCATTAATGTCATTATCAAATTATGACCATTAAATCCAATATAAATTAAAGATACATTAGTACGAGCGATAACATTGTTTACAGTGGTATCACTCTGTACATATTTGCGTGCAATTTTACGTTCAGTCGCAAATTCATTCAAATTTTGATGACTCAAATTCTGTTTATTTTTGTTGCTATTATACCAATATGATTCATACGTCTTATACTTTAACAAGCTTGAAAGTAACCAAGGATTTCATCAATATTACAAGAAGTACCTAGCACCTATTAATAAGTGAACCAAACCACTATCACGTTTATCTATAAGATAATGACTTTATAATGTTAAGTAAGATAATATTAAAAGAAAATACGAACCTTTAAATAAATTAAATGGTGAACACTTACAACAAAACTGCACTATATAACGAAAGCACTTTTTAAGGTCTGGTTACACTAAATCACAAGAAGGATCTATTTGACCGATCAATAAATCGACGAAAATGTGCGTGTAGCGGCGTTGATCGATGCCCGAAAGCAACTGACAAGAGGAATTGCCGACCCATGCGCCGGCGCAGGATTAACCGACAGAGTTTAAAAGACCACCTTTGCTTCAACTGATACTGGTATTGGAGACTTTTTTAACTGGCAGGGTTAAACCGTGTTTATTCACCGTGAAACTAATGTATTTTTAGTAAATACGTCGCAGGGCAGGTAACAACTACTGTAGGGCCAAGGGCTTCGATTGTAAAAGTCTGCTTAGAACTTATAGATGTAGTACTGACTAGTACTGTATTAGTAGATGGAGGTTAGAAGAGTCAAAAAAGATTTACAACTTGCGTAGATTCAATTGGGTTACAGGAGAGAAAGTATGTAGGTATAGTAATTTTGAAAATAATAATATTATTAATATAAAAAATGGTACTTAATGCAGAAGACGAAAAAGGAAAACAAAATGTTACTCCGGGATGGAAACCTTAGGAACAAGAGTCTACTATTACCGTATTACGTATAAAACCTGATGCCTCGATCGAAATTGTAGTAATGAAACGAAACTGGTTTCACTATTAAGATTTCGATTAGATTTTAATAATAAATTTTCCGTTACGGTATTACCAAACTGTTGGAAATGTAATAGATATAAAGTTTAATGAATAGATTATGTTTTTGTAAATGCCAATGCTAGTAGTCCTATTAACTAGTAACAAACATTTATAATCAAGCAAGTAAAAAGTGCAATGAAAATAGAAATACTTCACTTTATACTAGCTGGTTTCAGAATTGGAATTCCAACTTCTTTAACCGACTTCCTTTACAAAAATTGGTTCTTAAAAAATATTTAGCTTCGCTGCTATAGTCAACTCTGACTAGTTATTGTATGCTACTATACCAATTCTTAGGATTATATAGACATTATTTATTTACATTTCTGTTACAGTTTGATGTTCAACAATGTAGTAGGTACCTATTTGTCATGACAGTTTTCATAGCAAACTACTACAAGTCACATGTTTGTGTGATCTTTAAAATCATTACGCTTTTCAGTAAGGCTAAAGATATGACAAGACATAAATTAAGAGAAGTCATTAGTCCTAATAAAAATATCACTCAACTTTTATTTCAAATCAATCACAAAGAAACGTACACATAATCACGAATCATCACAATTCGTTCGAGTGTTCTATATTCGGAAGTTTCGTGGATCGTTCGGTTCGGATCGATTTGGATCAATAACACGGAACAGTAGCGGTGTCAACGCACTGCGCCCGCGCAAGCTAAGGACGACCAATTACGAATCCGTCAAGTGGGCTGACATTTATTAGACTGCTGATATAATTATACTTTTTTAACTGTCATTCCTGGATATTTTTAAACCTGTCATTTATTAAATTGATCTTCCATTGAAGGTGTCATCTCCTTTTAAGGGTGCGGCATATGTCAATCGGTGGAACGCAATAGGTTGAGTTGATATATGTATTTATTTTTTGGAACTTAAACTTAAATGTATATCGGTTGCGTGTCCCTTATCGAACAACTTTGATGAATGTGACATTAAAACATATCTTCCTACGCAAGTTGTTAAAGTCGGTTAAGAATGATGGTTCACTTAAGCTTCCGTAGGCGCTAAGTTAACTATTTATCATACTTATCGACTACAATGTTAAAACTCAATAAAGTTATTAGAATATTTGATTGTAAACACATTTGTCAAAGGTTATGGGTTTATAACAAAATAAACAAATAACTAGAGCTCGCGAAAAAGGAAAGAACAGAAAAGAAAATCAATCAGATATTACAGGCTGAAGAAAAGATAACGAATACTACAAAATTCAAACTTGTACCTACGTTTACGCGCAGAAGAAATAAAAACATTAGAAACTAAAATTCCACAGAAGATAGACCTTAACAAGGATATATTTTATGACTGGATAGCATTAACTAGGTACAGCTTCAGGCAACATAAATGATAATTTAATATCGGTACTCAGTTGTGTAAGGAGAAAATTCTCCGTTGGAAAGCGCTAACATATTTATATCGACGTATTGCTTAACAGTATCAATATCGGATAGAAACTGGTTAAGATTATGATGCATAAATAATCTCAGATCCTGGCTGTAAGTAATGAAATAGAATCCGCTGGAGGCGTTAATACATAATTTGTGGAGTACAAATAATAACGCACTAAAAGCTTTATTTGAAAAACAATCCGAATGTTATACCGTTATTTATTATATAACAGACTCCAAAGACGATAAGTAGCACGAGGAGGAAGAAGACAGAAAAAGCGCAATTGGTGCTAGATTCGACAATATTTCGTACAACAACACTGCAGACCAAACCAAATATGACGCAGAAATTTTCCAAGCCAGCCAAACAACATCGATCAATTAAAACGACGAAAAAATCACACACTACACCTATTCTTGAACACAATGAGCTAGTAAGACCAGTGGTAATTGAAACCAATGACTCATTAAAGGGGCAAGGGGCAAATCTCCAAGTTTTGTCGGAAGCGGCCTACTAACAGGCGCGTGACGTCGACGAGACGACGCCGGCGCTGCGTCATACTACAGACTACAGACCGATGTATTTCGGATTTGTTTTGGGTAAAGCTTTAAGAAGTATTCACTGTAAAGTGTCTGACTATGGGAGGAATTTCTGGTAGCCCTGTGAGGGGAAAATTTATGAATGGTGTCGGTTTGTGTGATTTATCGTTTGAAGGTTGGGTCTAGTCATCGTCATCGTTTTGACCTACTTGTTTAAAGGCTTCATAGGTTATAGTTACGGAATCTAAGAAATATTATTTATACTTATAATCTCCAGTAACACATACACATCAAAATTACGTTCTGGTACAGCTTAAAATAATTTAAACGTCATCATTTTCAGCCTTTACATAACACTTCTGTGAATTAACATCCTCTATAATAGGTATCTCATCCACCTCGATTCTGTATCAAAAGGAACCCTATTTGAATCTAAAACATTCTGAAAATATCTGTGTACTGAACAAGTATACAAAATCAGTGGCCTTGACAGCTACTTGCACCGCACACCATTTGACATTGCACAGGACATTATTAAAACATAAATATTTATACAGTCTACCAATACTGTTTCTTACTTGTATGGTAGCAGATGGACTAACAGACACTATAGTAAATATATAAGCAATATATTGTACCTTAAGTTTGTTAACATAAGGTTTCATTTTCGAAGAGTTTGTACTCCTGCCGAAATTGTCTTTGTTTGGGTTTTGGTTAGGGCTAACATTGACTTTAGCAGTTGCATGGTTCGAGACCGAGACACCTCGGAAAACACAACCTTGAGCATGGAGACAAAGAGCAATTCAATTTTTTTAATGGTAAAGAACGACCGCAAACTTCGGCTGCTTCTGCGTTCAAAGTGTGAATTATTCAGCCCAGCAGATAAAAAATTACAGTATAGTGTGGTTTCTATGGTATATGAACGAAGAAATACAAGCATATTTATGCATATTTATCAGCAATGATACTATGAAGTACAGAATATGAATCACTATTGTTTACGTTTTCGATATAAAATTATATTAAAAGCATATGACAGCCCTATTAAAGTCGCGACACACAGGCGACAACAGTGAGTCGTTGCGCTAGGTCGCGGCGACAGTTTATTTTAAACCGTTTTGACATTTTGACACTCGCGAGTGTTTATTGTAGGACGAATGTCGGACTGTCGATGAGGTGATTATTGTTTTTAATGTTTAACCTTTGGTGTATCTGTTATTTTTTATATATAACATTATGCTTGTATTATCTGATGGGGTGGGCAGAGGACAGAGGTGCCCAGTATCCAGTACACAAATTTCACCACAAATTTTATTAGATTTGACGGGAGTAAGCATTATCTATTGCTATTAACTTGGCATCAGTGATGAAAAACTCAATAACACTGACCAACCCAGGGGTCGAAATCAGGGTCACAAGCTCCTGTAATTTATCTACATACTTCAATATTTAACAGTCCTTTTGGTCTGAAGATAAGATGTTTTTATAAGTCAAAATCATGAACTAGTCCAAAAATTCATGTTTCATTATGGCGAATTTTCAGGATTTTCAAGTCCTTTATCAGGCCTACAAAGAAAACTTAAATTCGAAAGTGGATGTCTCTATTGTATTTACAGTATGGACACAGAATAAATATGATATGGACACGCTTTTTATCTTATCTAAATCTCCTGATAACAATACTTTTTTTTTTTTTAATACGAGTATTATGGCGTCAATGCGATATTATGAATTTATATCGACAACACTTTATGCCATATTTATCAATGATTTGGTTTTAGATCTTGAAACATCAAGTTAGTAAGTTTAATGTTATTGTATTATACACATAAACCTTGCGGAATAAATTATCTAAATGATGGTAAAAACCGCATCAAAATCCGTTGCGGAGTTTAGAAGAACAGAGCGGTCACACAGACAGACACGAAAAATGACAATAATTTATAATATGAATGGATGTAGGTATGGATGACTTCAAAATAAATAAACAAAACACTGACGATTACATTCATTAACAATTAAATAGATCTACCTATACTTAGACTTACAGTATAATTAAATAAGACGTGACCAATTATAAAGCTGTGCAAGGTATGTCTCGAGATTTTTCTCTCCTAATTTGAGTTCTAGTCAATCGTGCACCAGGTTATCAAGAATAAATCGAAAGGCTTATCGAAGTGTATGACTTTGACCTTCATTCTAGCAACAGTTATTGTTGTAAAATGTATTATAACTAGGCGTTTCGTTTTCAAATCGATTATTGCATGTTTTTTCTAAGCCAGACATACATGCTTGAACCCCATTTCATGGATATTCTGACATAATAACATTGAGAGCAGTGGTAAACTGGTGATCCAGTGGGAATAGCCGCGATTTACGAGTTGAATGTCGTAGGTTCGAACCCAGACAGGCGCTTTACTTTGTGTAAATTATTACATCATAACTGCTCCAAAATGGTGAAGGAAAACATTGTGAGGAAACCGGCGTGTCCTAGAACCAAAAATTCAAATATATATGACATCTACCAACCCGCACTGGGCCCCCGTGGTGGATTACGGCCCACTTCCTCTAACAGAGAGCCTGTGTCCTAGCAGTGGGAACATTATAGGCCGATTATGATGAACATTAATCATCTCAATATAGCTTAAAATGATAAATGAGATAGTAGACTTAAAAAAAAATCAAGCTATAAAAATTTGTTGCTCAGCTATGTAAGGAGTCCTCCTTACTACTTAGGCTGGAGTCGAGAGTTTCGATGAAGCAAAAGCATCTCCTTGGTCTAATCGAGCATTAACAGAAGTTTATTACTAATATTACTAATGACCTTAAATTTTTAAATTAATACACGTTTAAGCAGTGCAGTGCAAGCGCAGCATAATCTCCATCAGAGACCGGTTCGTTCCGAATTAACCTATGACCCGTATATTTATTTCAAAACTTTTATTTAACTTTTACTGTCTTTTTTCTCACGGTACCAAACCTTAACCTACATTTGACAGTATGAAATAAAAATTATTTCTATATGACAGTATACCCAGTAGGTTAGGTACCTACTGGGTATACTCTCATATAGAGATATAAATAGAATAGAATACCTACACTTTATAATGTACGAGTACACCATACGAATTACAGATATAAATGTCGAAATATGTATGATGATAGTGTGTGAATGTATGACAGTTAATAGTGTGGTGGCACAACTAGAAAATTAGGTTAAATTATCAAACATCGTGAGATAACCTAAACTTGCAGCATGTTTTCCAAAGTCTGTAAACACGAAACACTATTTTCAAGTCAGTAATCTTATATTAGCTTATGGGAATATGGGGTTAACCGAAATAACAGCAGTCAATCAATCAATCCATCAGATATTTGACAACCTATTAAATTGAAAGACTTTCAGAAACCGGAATTTGCTGTCTTATATTGGCTCTTAAAGAAGAAGCATTTGGAGGCCCCTGAAAGTTTATTTCAATTACACCATTTACAGGCACTTTAGGATCGTCAAGGAGTCAGTCAGAAAGTTAAAGCCAGTGGCCAATTCCAAAACGTAGATCTCTATGGAGAAGAATGGGCAAAAACCCCATGGACACTCATACAGTAGCCGTACAGGCTAGAATATTTATATCTACGGAACCGCCTTTCAAAATAATATTTAGCATAATGTATCTATAGGTTTACAGTATGTCCCCAAAATTAAAGCGAAAAGCGGTCATGAACGTGATAGTTCACAGTAAAACCAGATTTTATTTTATATCTTGTCTTTTGTAAGCTGTTTTGCGAGTTAATAAACCTGAACAAGTGCCTATTATCCTGCCTAAATCGCAATAGTCAATCAAGCGTAAATTGCTTGTTGTAATTGTAGGCGATAGAGTAAGACTATTATTATTCTCGTGAACGATTTTAAAGCCCAAATTGTGTGCCTGCTGATTTGTGTAGAAGCGTAGGTAATTATGAGGTTCTAAAAACCAAAGAGTAAAGTACAGACAACTTTGTACATACACAAATACGGGTTAGTACTTATTCCCCCCGTTCATATTCCACCCGAAAAGTAATATACTTTATAATCCCGTTTTATCAGACGAAATCGAGTTGGTACAGTAAAAGCACGTATATACATTGTATATAGTATGTCGCGGGCAGAAACTAGTTTTAAATAATTCCAGTAAATCTAACAGCAACTAACCTCTTTCAAATCCAAAATGCATACCCATATTACACCACAAAAGTCATAAAAACCACCCGCACATTACTGCACCACCTACAATTTTACGACAACAAAAGGTACTTTCACGCACCCATCAGCAGCTGACCGCAAAGCATGGTGTTTTGACAAACAAACCGGCGCGGGCGCAGCTAGTATGTCAACAATAGAAAGGGCTCGGTCACGCCTCTTACTAAGTAACTGTCGTAACCGCTAGGCTTGGAGAAAACATGGCGTCGTGCTTAAGTTACATTTGATGTACCTACTTGCTGGTGTTTTGTTTCTCTTTTCTAGTCAGGTTTTTTTTAACTAAGACATAATCTTTTATTTATTTTAGTTTAATAAAAAACTGCAATCTGCCAATTACATCAGCTAAAGATAAACTATTAGACATACTGACATGATCGTCTTCCATGCCAAGTCTAATCCAATCCACCTTCAGTGTCAAAACCTTACTAAATATAATTCGATTTACCTTCACCAGTAAATTCCCGCAATTAAAATCGATCAAAATCTAGTCGTAATCTCATCTTAGGGACAATCAATTGTCAAAAATTTAGGGAAATTAGAGATATTTTTGACAGATTCAGACTTAGATTAGAATGTGAACGTTCTTAAAAAATACGTGAATTGCTGTTTTGATGTCATTGTGGTGGCGATGCGCGATGGTATGACCAGCCAGTTTCCCGGTGATGATTTTGATCTCCTTTATTCTTACAATTTTTAACCAAAATGTTTCTGATTTTGCTTAAATTGCCATTAAATGCTCAAAGTGTCTAGTCCAAAGCTATCAAATAGGAACGAGTCAAATAGATCTTGACAGATGTGATAAAAACATGCATAATATCTTCAGCTGAAAGCCAACGACCTATTTATTGCTTCCAGCAGCTACAGCTGATTACAGCTTGCGTGAGGCAACACACATCGGATACACTACACGTTTTTCTTTCGCACGAGATGTCTAAGTGTCATATGGTTGAATTTGCGGGATATTAATGTTTGTGTTGACAGATCGCTAATCTGGCCAGCTGGTTTCAGACGTCAAAACAGGATAAGGGGCGAGAAAGAACTTAGAAAATTGGACTAAGTACCTACTTTAGGTTTTATAATTAGACCAATCGTCTTAGACCTTGCTTATTCATCGTCATCATCTTAGCCTAGACTTTAACCAACTTTGTTGGGGTCGGCTTCTATTCTAACCAGATGCATCTGAATACCAGTATTTTACATGGAGCGACTGCCTATCCGACCTTTAACAAAATATCAAAGCTTCATTCCAAGCATATTTCAGTTAAACAAAACCTAAAACACATAACCATAAATAAAACAACTTAATAGCCCATATAGAACAATTCACCCAGTTTCAACTGAAATAAATTAACAACGGTATAAACTTTCAACCTTCAGTTACGTTTAAACTTTAAAAAAGAGACATAACAATATATCCTTTCGCACATAAACGTTGGACGCGGGACGAATGAAAAGGGGGGAAATAAAAAAGGATAACAGATGGCGCCGGTGTCGCGTCGCCGCCTGCGCATAGTCGCTTTTTATCACAAAGCAGGATAAGAATCAGAAGGTCTACTCGTCTACCATTGGTATTAAAATTTGTGTAAGAAGACTAAAGGGTAACCTGTCCACCACCCTTATTGAATAACACACTATGAATCTCAATCAGAATGATTTTGAAGGATATTGCTAATCCATATTGCTTCATAATTATGTTCGAAAAATGTGTCTGCTCAACAACGCGACGTAAATAACGCAATGAATATAGTTGAACTGTCAAAATTAAATCCATTGCATGCTACTGATAGTGTGTTACGCATTTACCCCGCAGATCATCGTCTGTATAAAACGTAAGGATCGAGCAGTAGACTTGTGGTTGACCAGCCGTGCTATTCTGCAAAAATATCACCGTGAAAACTTAGGTGAAGTGAGCTTAAGAGCCTATATACTACCTCAGCTAAAATTCACTCTTTATCACGCTCGCACGATACTGCTCGCGGACTGTGTGAAAGCGAGACAGAGTGCGGTGCTGGGCGGGAGGCAGCGCCAATAGTTTAGGTATTTGCTTTTTACGGTGAAAATAAAGGTAATTCAAAAAAACTAACTAACATAAGACCTGCTTTATAGTTAGTTCAGTTAGTATGCAAAGTTTCATAATCTAATTTGAAGTATTTTTTGAATACCAACGGTTTATTGTTCGGTTTGGAGGTAACTTTGGATTTTTTTCTATCGAGAAAATTTTATGGAATCGTGTTTTCGTCTAACATAAGACCTTACATTAATCCTCAACTTTAGCATATATTTATTTCAACTTTAATGCTGCGGAATTTTCGACATAACGGAGGATCATGCTAAGCCATTTGAGGTAGTATAGGCTCTTAAAGTGAACATCAAGAAAAAAAGGAGTGACAGACTGACATCTGTCATTCCCTAGCTATCTCTAGCGTCAGGTGGAATGACAGCTCACTTCACCTAAATTTTCACAGTGAGATTTTTACAGAATTGCACTGTTGGACCACTGCCTCATTAGATCTTAAACGATGATGCGGACACCGATGCGTACACATTGGTATAGTACCTTAGCTTGCTTAAAGATAACCTATTCTCTTGTGAGTTATATAATTTTACCTTCAGGCGCTCAACAGAGGATAGTCAATTTGTCCATGATAATAGAACGTATGGAAATACATACAATAACGCACACCTAGGAAAAATAGACGTCAGGGATTTCCATACGATATTTATTCGCGAACGAATTGTCCATTGTCTGCTTAGCGATTCATCAACTTTGACTTTGTTTTCCGCAGCAAATATAGTGGTGTGGTTTCTTAACAAACTTTGATAAAAATGGGCCTTCTGTGTCAACTTTCTTTTTCTTCCTGTTGACGCCGTTGCAAGGATATTGCATGTATGTAATACACACGCTAAGGCCGAGTTTCGTGAATTAATGCAACTAGGTACCTGTTTTCCGTGATAATTATATTCATTTGCATATAACTGTATTATAATTTCTTCGAATAAGTGAATTAATTAGGATAAAAATGTATTTAATTTTCAGTGGTGTAACTGGACCCTATAATGAGGTTTATTGTTTATTTATTATGATCATTAGGGTCAATATATCAACCGTCAATACGTTAATAGGTCATAATATGAATGCTGAACAGATGTGTAATCATAAGAAGTCTTCATTAAGACTTCATATAATAATGTGAGTATTATGAACTTGTATGTATCTTGTACGAGTTTCATAATTGTCGACATCGACTTTAGTCTTGGATGACGATAACTTGTCGTTGACAGACATTTTGAATTAATAGATATAATACTCTTTATTATGTACACCATGTAGAAGTGCTTATATGCCTATGGGGGTCAGATGGGCATTCGCTCCATGTAAAATATTGGTATCCAGCTGCATCCGGTTAGACTGGGTAACATAGTTTCTTTTTTTTTATTTTTTATTATAAGGACTTTTACACATTGTGCATACCAGTCCCATTATACCCTAAGATCTGACTGCCAATAGCTTATTATACTAAAATTATAAATATTACAATTTACTTCAATGCCATTAATTCAAACATAACATAAACGTAACATAGTTGGGAAAAGGCTAGGCAGATGATGATGTACCTATATGTGCTTAATTATAATTGCGTCACAAACTTTAAACCACAATCTGAATGATTTAGAAAGTTATTGCTAATGCACTGCTTCATTTGTTTAAAAAATTTGTCCGCTCAACAACGTAAATCATAGTACGAAAAGCCTATGGGCCATATACAATGCGAAGTCAGCTAAAACTAGAAATGAATAGCTTGATATATTTTGTGTACCACAAAAGTATTGTTGATGACCATCAAAATATGTACTTAGTAGATAAGTACCCTCGAAGACTTGTACACCCAACATCACTTGAAAACCCAAGGTTTTTCTCTACTAGCATCAAAGATGTTATTTAAGACGCAAGGTATTTGCGGTTCTAAGCCAATGTTCAGCCAATCAGGTTTTATTAACAGTATGAGGAAGTCGGCGTCACTTGCGGTGTTCCGGCTTTTGTACTGTTATACCAGAACTGAGTTATTAGACTTGGTTATATGACTATTGCTTAGTTTGTAGATTGAATACACAGTATTGCACAATATTTAAAGGAAAAGCAATGTCTCAATCTCTCTTCTCCTAATCAGAGATTTCTGCCAGGCAACCAGAAGAGTATAGTGGTGACCCAATGGTAACGGACCCGACGTACGAATCATGGTGGTCTCACGGGTGGTGGGTTCGAAACCAGCCAGGCGCTTTACTTTGTGTAAATAATTTATCCCCACGCTCTCAAAACATAGAAGAAAAACATCGTGAGGAAACCGGCATGTCCTAGAAGAAAAATCATAGACATGTGACATCTACCGACACGCTCTGGGCCCGCGTGGTGGATTATAGCCCACTCCCTCTCGAAGAGAGGAGGCCTGTGTCCCAGCAGTGGGAACATTAAATGCTGATCATGCTATGAATCAGAATAATGCGCCTTCTTCTAAAAGAAGACAGTGAAAACTTATTAACTTTAGTTTTGTACCTTCTGTTCTGAAGCACATGACCATTGTGTAATGAAACGATATTTATTTCTGTAAGCAGATCTTCTAAGACACTTTTACAAGTCCATTACTGGTCAATATTTTAAAACGAATGACCTTTTCACCAGCACCAACCACCACTGCATACATTTTTTGGGACATAGCATCCCGCAATTCTGCTGGCTACTTAATTTCGTATGAAAACACCCAACGGCAATACATAGCACCCTCAAACCTTGTACTTTCGAACTCACACAATCCCAAACAAACCTTCAAACCTTCCAATCAAAGATTTCAACAGCTTCATACCTAACAGGCTCACAATAACTGTAATAATCTCCAACAGCGAGAATTACAGTGTTCTCGTAATATTACCGCGGCGCACGCGCATGGTCGGCCAATGAATGACGCCTGTCTAATGGAGGCAAGAGATATGGTAATAAAGCTACCACCGTGTACCGTAGGCATGGTAAAATGACGCTATAAGTAGTTAAAAATACCATTAGTGGTTACGGTGAGGAATGTTCCGGTTGTAATTACCAACTACTTATTTTATTCGAATGGTTTATATATACCTAGGTAATGACGTATCCAAGTACCTTGTTGTCGATATTCCATCATCATCATCATAATCAGGATATAATGTTCCCACTGCTGGGACACAGGCCTCCTCTCTTTGAGATGGAGTGGGCTATAATCGACCACGCGGTTCCAGTGCGGGATGGTATGGTAGATGTCACATGTCTTCGATTTTTTGGTTCTATGACATGCCGGTTTCCTCCCGATGTTTTCCTTCAACTTTTTGAGAGCAGTGGTGATGAAATTATTAACACAAAGTAAAGCGCCTGCGGGGTTCGAAGTTTGAACCCACGACCTACAACTCGTAAGTCGGGGCCGTTGCCACTGAGCCACCAGTGATGTCAGAGATATTTCAAGCCGTATAAAATTCTAATATTTCTGAAATCTTCAAAAAAAAAAATTATATCAGTTGAAATTTACGTCTCACTTTTTCTTGAAAATCATTTCTTACGGAGGAAATTCATCGGAAAGGGTGGAAAATCATGAATGCCTCTTGATATAAAATAATTCATAGTACTTAATCAGGACACGAATTAAATCCAGTCACGTCAGGTATCAATAACAGACAGTTCACGCTATTCAAATCCGTCTCAAATAGCGTAACTAAAACACTAAAGAAAAAAAAACCATGCGTCATTTTAGAGCTCACACGCTTTTTAAACGCTAATCACTCCCATCTTACTATTTCGAAGCGTAAATAATTGGGCATTATAATAGCAAAAGTTAAAAACTCGTTAAACAGAAAGTAGGCAGATACCTATTACCAAAGCACTTCTTAAAATTGATTTGAAGAAGAGTTACAAGTATCATTAAGTACCTACCAAAGTACTTGACTATGCAACTATGTTTGTAATCATTTCTGACTGCCTAACCACAGTAACCCTTAGGAATGTCTGCAGCGTTTGAAATTGATGTTTGTACATACAGTTATTGAGGTAGATACCATATAGAGCTTACGAAGACGTCAATATAGTATTTAGCACGAAGTCAATATAGTTTTTTTAGGAATCCTATGTCGGGTTATGACTAGGAAAACCATCTTTTTTGTGGAAGAACATTAAGGCCAAAAGTGGACTCTGTTGCGGAATAGGGATATCGGTACAGTACATTCTACTGTACATCGTATACCTACTACCAAAGTACTTCTTAGAATTCAATCAACTAAGCCTATCGCAGTCCACTGCTGGACATAGGCCTCTCCCAGACTGTGCCACAACACCGCCTTCCGCATCCAGTTTCTCCCAGCCGCCTTCCTCGGGTCGTCGGTCTTCTTAAAATTAATGTTTGTAATCATTTCTGCCTCCAAACCACAGCGGCGACGCATCGTAATGTCTATGGTTTGTGTTAGGAATGTTTGTACACACAGTTATTGAGGTAGTAACACAAATTGAGCTTACAAATAATAAGGAACCTGTAGCAAAAGCTTTGAGCAAATAAACGTCATTTTTAATCCAGTTCCAAGTAAGCGCGAAGCTAAATGGAAGCTATCTTTCGGGGAATAATCTGTCCAAAAATATATCTTATTCTGAGCCGACCCAAGCCTATCAACTGCCCGTAAGGTAAGCGAGGAGTTTTTGAGCTCAAATGAAAGATATTTTTCCACCACAGAGGCACCAAATCAATAGGGATAGGTACGGGCAGAAGGATGAGTATGATAAGGTGAGGACCTTCAGACTACTACCAGTCTAGTTTAAGAGGTTAAACTAGACTGGTAGTCATCGTACTTAATTAATACATTCGGAATCATACGCAGAATATACTGCATCATCTCTCTTGTAGTCGTAATGATAAATGATTTAATTCTGTAAATTGGTACAAAAAAAAAATTTACACGTCAAAACTAAAATACGTTTTAAAACCTGATGAGGTCGGCGTTTCCTATCAGACTGCTCTGAGAAGAAACACCAAAATAAAATCAGAGGTTTCACCATTGCCTTAAACCATAACAAATATTTCACCACCTCAAGTTAATAATCTACTTGAATAACATTGTATCTGTTAACCTAAAATTACTCCTTACAACTTTAAAGACCCAATTACTTGGTTCTTGCGTGTACCAACTAACACAGCGAGGTGTACGGACGCAAATTATATCAATTACCTTTCATATTACACCTATATTGAAAGTTATTATGGAAATCTAAAGGTCAGACTTAATAAAAATACGTGGCCCAGAGCCCCTGTGATTACGGGACCAACAGGTGAAAGGTGTTATATTTTTCGTACCCTGTATTATGTAATACAGGATGTATCCGAAAGGTGTGCTCAAATTTAAGGGTGTTTTACAGACCATCAAACTGAACCACTTTCACCATGGGATCAACGTCGTAATTGAGGAGAAATAAAAAGCCAATGTACGCTAAATACGTGCATTTTTTTCCGAATTGACGTGGAGTTGCGGACACCAGCCCTATTACCTATAATAGTTTGTATAATGTTACTTTTTTATTTAAGTACTTGGATCAATCATGCAGCAGGAAGTTTATTGAGTAGAAAAATCAAAGGTCAGCTGTAAAAAAAAATCAACCCTTCAATAATAGTCTTAACAATAACTTTGCGCATGAGTGATTCCACTAAGTTGAATTGAAAAGTTGAACTGTGAATTGTTGCACGTTGCATAAATGCTATCATAATCCAAATGAAACTCAATACAACTCGTGAGACAACGCAATGACGTCGAAAAGTGCCTTTTAACATTGACTAGTATAAAATATCGAAAGATGTGAAAACTTTCACAATAAATTGTCAAGTAAGTACTAGCTTCTACCCGCGTGACTTTGTCCGCGTGAAATTTCTTGTTTTAACATAACATACCTACAGTGTTACCATAGATTCAGAACATGATTCTTGACAGCCCTGTGTTGACATATTTCGTCGGTTATTAAAGAAAATCAGCTGTTTCATACGTAAAAGTGCAATACCTACGCGGTCAAAATGAATTGAACAGCAGTTTTTGTTTTTTAATAACCAACATAAAATTTCAACGCAGCAGGATCCAGAATGTACTGAATCCCTGCCATCCTACATATCCCTTGACACTCGGGAAATACTGTACCTTTCCATTAGCGAAAGAATTTACGGAATCTGATTAGAAGTTCCGAAGATTACACTCTACATACAAACTCACTTTACCTTTTTATATGGAACTAGCTTCCACCCGCGGCTTCGCCCGCGAGGTATGTCGATTAAAACTATCCTATGTCTTTCCCCGGGATGCAATCTATCTCTCTGCCTTTTATCGACATCCGGTCAGTGGTTTAGGCGTGAAAAGGTAACATACCGACAGACAGACACGAGTTACTTTCGAATTTTTATAATAGTAGTATGGATATGTATAGATAGGTAGGCTCCGGCCTTAAACTTTCAAATGCAACACGTTACTTAGCAACTCATAAGCTGCGATAACATCATATTGTTATTGTTACCAATCAGGAAGAGAATGCAACGGTACACATTGCCAAAGCGCTTCACATCAATACATTTTATCAAGCCAACCTATTATACGTTAGTTCCGTTACTTACCTAACGTCATAACTAAAAGGGACCATCCCTATATAGTAAACAGATGACGGCATCAAGGTTAAAACCATGGATATAAGATTTTTTTTAATATTACTATGGTTAAAACCCAGTGAAAACCAATGGATAAAAAGGTCAGAAAAGCTGTAAGCCACAATTTGGAGTCTGACTTATCAGAATCAATTGGATGTTTGATCATAATCAATGTCCTTTGTTTTTTGTATTTATTTGTATAGTAAGTTAGATAAAGTCTGTCAAGCGAGTCGAGTCCACAACCCTTTTACTGATTTCTTATAATGGCAATACTATGATCTGTCAAACAGATTGTCACAAATACTGTTGTAACCTCTTAATAATCCGGTTTTTGTTGAGTTTTTTAATGTTATAATGCCGAAACCTATTAAAAGTAGTGTCAGGAGCTTGTTGTTTACAATGATTAATAAATATAATCATGTACAGAGTGAATCTGACGACGTGTTATCGCAAAAACGACGACTTTTGGATGAAATCGTTTCAACATCAGGTAGGTTGGCAACAACGTGTTGATACTTTTAGCACAATTGTCTAACTTTTTTTATTTTACTGTGATGTGATCACGATTTCCGTTTTGGTTTAGATCCAGACGTCGTGTTCATGACCTTGAAACTTACTGGGGCATCTTTAAGTGAAAACTACTATAAAGATTGTTGTCATTTTTTTGCAGCCACCTTGGATGATGAATTAATAAAAAGCACAATTTATAATTTAGTTAAGCAAGTCATAGCCATAGAAGACAATAAAAAAATGAAATCTGAAACAGACTATCTGACAAAAATTGCTGCTATGACAGGTTAGTACACATTTATTGGTTTACCCTGCATTTTCTACATATTATTATGTTATCATAAAATTTGTGCGTTTGATACTGAACTGACATATTGAATTTTCAGATTTAAGTGTGAAAACACTGCGGAGAATTAAAAAAGAAGGTGCTATTAACCAAGGTGAGTGGAACACACCAGGGAAAAAGCGTCCACGACAGCCAACTGTAGCCAACCTGGATAGTTTTGATTTATCAGCCATACGCAATAAAATTAATGAATTTTACTGTGTGAAAAGGCAAGTTCCAACTCTACGAAGTTTGCTTGCAGATTTAAGAGAGTCTATTGGATTTACTGGATGTCATGAAACATTGAGACAATTATTACTCAAAAATGGATTTGAATTCAAAAAAAATAAAAATGAGAGATCTCTTCTTCTTGAAAAGTATGAACTAGCTGCATGGCGACATAGGTATCTCAGAGCTATTGACGAAAAGCGGAAACAAGGAAAATTAATAGTTTACCTCGATGAAACCTATGTCCACCAAAATTATAAAGTTAAAAAATCATGGCAAGGGCCATCAACAAGCGGTGTAATTGATAAAATATCATCAGGCAAAAGACATATTGTTGTTCATGCTGGATCCGAAAAAGGTTTTGTCCCCAATGCTTTATTAGTATTCAGTACTAAATCAAAAATGGCAGATTATCATGATGATATGAACAGAAATAATTTTATGAAATGGTTACGTGAAAAATTAATACCTAATTTAAGTCAGCCCAGTGTCATTGTTATGGACAACGCTAGCTACCATGTAACACAAATAAATAAGCCACCATCTATGAATGCTTTAAAGGCTGACATTCAGAAATGGCTAACTGAAAATGGAATCCATTATGAAGAATTTTTCACAAAGGCTGAGCTTATGTACCTTGTGAATGAAAATAAAACAACTCCAATATATGAAGCTGAAGAATGTTTGAAACAACATGGCCATGAAGTTTTGAAACTTCCACCATATCATTGTGACCTGAACGCTATTGAACTCATATGGAGTTTGGCTAAAAGAAAAATAGCCAGCAAAAATTTAGGGATTCCAGGTAATGAAATGGAGAACCTTATAAAAGAATGTTTTAATAGTGTCACAGCCAATGATTGGAAAAAATGCACAGATCACACTGTCGAAAACAAATATAAAGTAAGAGACAGGATATCCGAAACTGAGTTGGAACCTTTCATCATTTCTGTGCGTAATGATGATACTGACAGTGATTTCTCATATGAAGGCATTGAATTTCTTGATTCTGATTTTAGTTCTGATTGTGACAAATAAATACATTGAAATGCTTTTCTTTTAATTTATTTCAAATATGTTTTTTTTTTAATCAAAAATTCAAGTATCAATAAGTTTTCAGCGTGCTATATCAGTGTTGACACCTGAAAGATTTTTGAATTTGCCGCCTTTTTCGTGGGACTAGACTCGCTTGACAGACTCTAAAGCACATTCCACCAAACTTTTATACCTAGAATAAGTCATAACCTGAGAATAAATTTTGTATTTTTGACAGTTTTTCCATACTAGAATTGTCAGACGTCAATTTTATTCCACGATTAAAAGATAATCTGACTTTGGTAAAATCAGCCCTTAGTCATTTAATTTAGTATCTAGTGTAAATAGTTACAAATAATCTGAAAAATAAAATTTATGGTTTTAATAAATCTATGTTTAAGATTTAGAAGATTGAATCAACACTTGGGTATAGCTATCCAGCTAAAGCGGTTTAATAAAGAGGTTAATTATCAATGTCGCTTTTAATGTTTCCCTTAGATGCTGTTTCCTCTGTGGTTGCACGCAAAGCCATAGCCAACCATAACTTTTTCAACACCGGTCCAATATAGTTATAGTCCGCGCGGAACTAGTTGGTCGCGCCTTAGGAATGTGAGCGGTGGGACGGAGGGGCGGGGGCGCTTTGTCATTACTTTGTACGTGCGTTGCGAACAATAGGCAACCCCGGCGTCCTCACCCCCGTCCCCACCCAAGGCGCGGCCTACTAGTTCCGCGCGGACTATAGTACCACGGCGACACATCAAGCTATACTAATCCAGTTTTACCTGACCTCGCATTGTAAAGGTTTTTTGTACAATCAGAAGTCAGCTTATACTGGTTACGTATAGCTTGATGTGTAGCCGAGCGTACCTTCAGTAGCTGCAGCTCGGTTGCCCAACTAAGTCTCGTATTACGCACGTTTATTGCCATTAGCGGGTTGTCTTGATAGAGATTGATTGGTGAGTAAAAAAGTAATTGCCTCCGTGGCATAGACGCTTATTTATTAATGCATACCGATGGGAATGAGGCGATGGTAATCATTCAACGGATACTAGCATAAGTAGAGTTTCGAAATCTTTGACGCTTTGTATGTGTATGGTTGAAGGTGAGGCTGTCACTCTGCAGGTTAAGAGCAGGACTTTGAATTGGAAATAAAACTCAGGTTTCTTAAGCCAGGCCAATGACCATTATGAGTTGATTATATAATGAAGATTTCGTAGTTAAACCAGCTATCATGCATAGCTCACAGTACCTATCAGGATTAATGAATTAAACAAAAGTTTGTGGAAAAACTTTCATTATTATATCTATAATCGGTTCTACGATTATTGCATGTTTATAATATCACATCACTTGTCAGCTAAACTGACTCCTACTGTTTTTTCCGCCTTCTAAATATAAGTCTCCTAATTATTCCAAGAACTTGTCATAATATTCATAAAGGTTGCATTTAGGAACCAAATATATATTATTTCCAGTACCTTGGCTTGATAAAAATATTCATAAGATAAGGATGTCATATAAAAAGAGCGACCAAACGGTCTTGATTTCTTAACCTAATTAGCAAATACGCCAATTACCGTTGGTATCAAATGAGAATGACCAAAAATTATGAAACAAACAGTAGCCCTTAAAAGCAAAAACAATAATCGCCTACAGCCATCTAAAACACAGTAATTCCAGCACCAATGTCCATATAAGGCTTCAGAATAATTTCATATTAAACATTTATTATGA
This sequence comes from Oligia fasciuncula, assembly GCA_963082905.1. NCBI lineage: Eukaryota > Metazoa > Arthropoda > Insecta > Lepidoptera > Noctuidae > Oligia > Oligia fasciuncula. Next base: position 11,066,559 of record OY720403.1, read on the forward strand.
AGAACCGTTACCACGAAAGGAACAGACACTGCTGTAGGTACATAATATCCATGGGAACGAAAAGCCGCAGGGTCACATCTAAGGCATAATACCGTTTAGTGCATAATCAATTTCGTGAAAGCCGACCACGATTCTCTCTTATATGACAGTGCTGTTGTGCCTTCAATGATGACCCTTTATCATCCAATTATCATAGTCGTGTGTTATTTCGAAGGTAAGATGATAATTGGCTAAATACTGAATAGGAAAGTTCATAATGTAATTTATTCGTATTAAATGCACATGCTGAAGACAGGGCGCTATGGCGCTCATTAGGGGAGGCCTATGTCCAGCAGTGGACTGCTATAGGCTGATGATGATGATGATGATGATGAAATGCACATGAATGTACACAAGGCGAAAGTTTTATGAGCTTAGATTTATAGCTTACTAGCGACCCGCCCCTGCTTCGTACAGTTTTTAATAAGTACTTGATAGAAAATCGAGATTTCTACCTTCCGAAACAAATTCTCTAAATGATGATGAAAACCGCATCAAAATTCGTTGTGTAGTTTAGAAGAACAACGCGGTCACACAGACACGAAAAACGACTTTAATTTATAATAATATATGTAAAGACATAATTTTTCCCCGAATGAAAGACTGACTATTTATTATTGGGATGATCATTGAGCTTGCAGCCTAACTGGTCTCAGAGAAAACATCATAGCATTGCTAGTAAAGAGAGTTCGAATTCGGCAATTCTTTACACGGTAAGGCGAAAGAATTGTTCTTTACACGGTAAGGCGAAAGAATTGAAAGCTGACAAAAACTTTCACGTAAATAAATGAATATTCACACACATTTCCCAATCATATTTTTCAATACCGACCCGTCAAACAGTCCCGAAAACCCACAAAAGTTTATAGCAGTGTAAAATGTCAAAAAACCGACTTGTTTGGGCAAACACTGCAGTGCATCCGCGAAATGTTGGGCAGCAGTTGTGCGGCGAACAATATGTCTGTTTACCGTCTGCGAACCTAGTGGTGCGTGCCACTGCTGTTTGTACTGTAAACAGCGAAAAATAGGGAAAAACTCGGAAAAAGCTCCACTACATTGTAACGAAATTCAAGTTATTGGGGCTGTCTCAGCTATGTAGAGAGCGGAATATTCGTTAAACGCTTATTTTGCATATGTACAAATATTTTATCCGTGTAACATGATGCCAGTACGAATACGTGCTTACCTGTAGGATTCTTTTCAAGAGTTTCGAGAGGGTTTAAGTACCTGTTAAATTCATAATTTTCATGCCAAGTTGATTTTAGTACCTGAGCTCGGGAGCTCGGCAGCTCAGGTGCACACGTTTTAATCAAGTACTTAATCTTATCTATACCCAAAATCTACAGGGTACTTTTCAAACGAAACAAACTTTCCCTCTTTCGACACTCAGATTACGGTAAAGTTTTCGCAATGCTTGATATCAGAACACATCGTAAAGCTGTGTTGTGTACAATTGTAACGAACGCTTCCGGATTATTTCCAGAGCCCGATGTTGAACAAAACCAACGCAGTATCGCGCATGAATCAATGAAAGATCAGAGGCATGCCTTCATAGCACAATAAAACATAGGTATTTGAAGTTTAAAGGTTGTAATTAAATCCAGATAGTACTTATGGCAATGCTTCAAGAGCTGATCACATGGGATCCCGTAACAAGACACCTAGAATAAAAGATAGCTTACTCAGTTCCAAAGTTTGGAATTCATGATTATCCTAAGCTTCAGCTTCTTCAAATCCGAATCGAAGCAGTCATAGCATTAACAGTTAACCAAAGGGCCAACAAAGCTGTCACGCAATTAAGTTAGGTACTTTAGCTTAAATATTCGTAAAAATACCTCGAAACACAAAAAGATCAAGAGCTGAAAAAAACACTTGAAATCTTTTAATGGTTACAAAGTACCTACTATCGAAATTTACAAAAATCGCCAGCAATAAAAGTAAGTATTCCCGAAAAAATGCCACAATAGCACTAAACTTCGTCGTTTTAAAATTTGCCAAAGATGTCAACAACAACGGCAGCTCGAAATTGTATTAGAAACAAAAGAAATCACTTACCGGCAAAAGGCACATCGCACACGTACTCTTCGACGCAGTTGTCAGTGTTCCCGCTCCTGTCTGTTGCTCCACTGGCCACTGACGCTGCTGATGCTGCTCGGAGGAGGTTCACCTCCGTCTCGGTCTGACTGTCGCGGAGGACCGACCTTCGTTTGTATTCCTGGTGGGAGAAAGGATGAATGAAGACCGGTTATAAAAAGATAAGATTTTTTGTGAGTTTCAAATAATGATAAGTATCTACCTCAGTTTTATGTATTAGGCCACAGTGATGGTGCATAGTATTTTATTGATGGTAATACGGCACCATGAGAATTGATATAAATACTTACGTAAGAGCCCTTTCTCGAAAAGATAACCCTCAGTATAGCTTAAGGCATACTTTCTATGGACAAAGAGATCGAAACCTGGCTGCATCATGGATAAAGTAAGATAGTGAGCGAGTCGTCGAGTTGTATCTACCTACCAATGCTAATCAAATAGGTACTATAACCAATCATCTACTGGCAATATCATCAAATTTGAATAAGCATCTAATGCCACACACATTTTAGAAGCAGCAGCTGTGTCTCAAAGTATTTCGTAAACTTTCTTGATACGGTAATGGTGTTGTCCGAATGTCCCATTTGAATAAACAGTGAACAGTTGTCAATAAAAAAATGTGGTTTTATATGGTTCTAATGAAATGGTCTAATCTAATCAGAAGTGACTTTTTGAATACCAGATGAACGTGGGATCGCATATAATTGCTACTTTAAATCACCATAACACGCCTACGTTCGTAAAAGGGGTAGATGAAGGTATCTCCAATAGATTTTGAGTTTTGTTCAATGCTGTGGATTACCGGGGATCGAACCCAGAACCCACAATCGACTATTAATGGCAATTACGGACCGTCACTGGTTAAAGTAAAGACTCTGGTATCTTTACCTATAATGAAGCAAATACCTCAGGTTTGCATAGTAGACCTCTCTCCTTACAAATCTATTTACATGCCCAGTTTGGCAATAAAAATGCTATCATTGGTAAAAAGAACGATTCGTTCTTGTTTAAGTATAGGAACCGAGCATTAATAAACCAACGAAGCAGGCAACTGATGTAGGTAATCACAAAACAAAAGAAATCAGGTCTTTCAGGTAATAAAACCATTGGGTGTTGTTTTCATGAGGCATAAAGTTTGGTAATTTTATCGATAGCCTCAATAAACCTGATAGGAAAAGATATGGTGCTATAAAATATTGTAATGGTAATAATGTGCATTTTATTGCAAAGAAGAGATAGCTGCAGCTGGGTATACATATTTAGAAATATCGATCAGATTGTTATCTTTCAAGTTTAAGCTTATCAAGTCGGTCGAATCATGCATCTTTTACTTACCTTACTTTGGAGAACGTTTGCACTCGTTTATCGTATTATTTCCTTTTTATCAAGCACATAATTTTTATATTTTAATCCTTACAAGAATACCTAATCTTGGATTAACTTATTTTTAATTATCAGTATTCAGCTCAGGAGCTATTATTATTAATCAGTAAACTGCTTTTCATGTGAAGTGCTGTAAGTATGAATAATTTAATAACCAGCCGCTGGAAAACACTTTATGATTTAAAGACAACAACACTTGTAATTGTTTTTTGGCTTTTTAGGCATCCATCTACACTTTAATTTTTTAGATATAATATTAAGTATTAAATCAAATGTGTAAATAGGGTCAATGTTGTTATTAGGTGAGACCTTAATAAAGACGCACGTCTTAAAAAAATACTACTATACTGTAGCTGTACCCATACGTTACTGAGGTAGTAATATTAGTGCATTCCCTTTAATTTTCTATCCAGATTGACAACCCCCCTTTAACTCTCAACACGGAGACGTGTTGAGAGCGAATCTTAGATTGCGAATCAAGAACCACCTAGTGCCGATAATTCCCGGTCTTGAGGAGCCTTGACGTAACATTGTTTCCTACAATTTGCAAGCGGTGCAGAAGCGAGGTGGCCTGATTAAGCTTGTCACCACGATGCACAATTAACTTGACAACTTGAACAACGTTCCACACGTAATCTTAGCTTGTATGAAATTAGAAATAGGACAGTTTGGTAAAAACCTTGTACCTAAGTGGTTGACTGATATAATTTTTGACTGATAGGTAAAACTAACCATGAGTACCTGCCGGTCGATTCTGTAAAAATCTCACCGTGAAAACTTAGGTGAAGTGAGTTTGTTTTTGTTAGGAATTGACACTATTGACAGCTCACTCCACGCTCACTTCACCTAAGTTTTCACGGTGAGATGGTTACAGAATCGCACTGCAGTACTCAGATTTTTAATTTGCTAGAATAAAGTGACAGTTGCGATCGACCTTTTTTTGTCATCATGACATTATTAAGGTTTCTATTAAATTATAAATCTGAGTACAGGTATATTTTAAGCCATTGATAAAACAATGAGAAATTGAAATTACAATGAGTATTGTAAATTAGCTTGACAATTTGAACAACATTCCACATGTATCTAGAGATGAAGAGTGACTTTTGTTATATTTAGTGGGAAATTCGAAATAAGCCGGTATTTTTAAGAATTTGTGGGTACTTAATTTAGATATGACTTTTACTGTCGGAGAAAACTAACTATGAATAGTTCGTCAATATAACTAAAAACGATACCTACAGAAGTTGTTTTACTTAGACATTAATCAAATCTCAAATTGTTTATAATATTAGGTATAAGTAATGAAGTTTTGTTTGTTTGCATGAAAACGTATGTACTTAGGTGCAGTCAACAAAAGAGATAAGTAGGTATGCAGGATCGTCGGATATAGTTGCAGTTTATTAAGAAACCGATTGATGTTCTGGAATAAAATTTTATTTTATTAATAGAAAACAAACAACTCATTTATCAAATTAAATTTCAGTCGACAACATCCATCGATTTCTTACTAAACTTCAACTACATCCGACGATCCTGCATACTTATCTCTTTTGTTGACTGTAAATCAGATTAAAAAAAAAAACACTCAATAGAAACCTACAATATTGCAGTCATGATTTAAGTTATAGTAGACTTCCACACGGTCGAAATCGCGGACAGAACCTAGTCTGAAATGAACCGATATTAAGATAAACAACAAATTAGTTTAATTTTTGGAATGCAATCACGAAGTGAAACTTGGCACTGCAACCAGCCGATCGGGACGTTATTGCTATTCTAGTCTGACTAGGCGGACGGCACTGCACTCGCCTAACTTTCGCAGTTATTTTAGATCTTTGAATAGCCCGGTAAGTCGTTAGTATAGGGGTTCAATCAGTCGAATAAAATGTCACTTGGTATGTTTAATATTCTATCTTCATTAATGAAAGTCTAAATTATGATAGTTTAATTGCTCAAAATCTATCTAAATTATGATAGTTTAATTGCTCAAAATGTATCTTCAGTCGATGTACTACTTACTGAAAAGCAACTTCTACGTTAACTACATGTTGCGGTGTGCATTCGTCCAGGCGCTCTATGCTCGCCAAGCCAGGGTCGTATTTAGGTGCTTATACGACAATAATGTGCAAAATTAAAATCTAGTGATAAAATAAACGTGTCTGGGGCAAAACTGGCACTATAGATAAGCCAAGAAAAAAATAACGCAAATAATAAAATAACACATTCACTTATAACATAATTTTATTTTAATGCGAAAGTAAATAAAATCAAAATTAATACACAAAGCCTTAGTTAAATAAGTTGCTAAAACTAAAATAATTTCACATTTTCGTCCGATACATTTTGGGTCAGTCTGATTGTCTTTCCAATTGCAACATAGGATAATACTCAAACTCAAATTAATAAAATTAAAAACTAGACGGAAAAACAACTACGTACTGAATATACTGTCATGTTGGTAAAATATAACACTTACTAGTACATGGAAATTAATAAAATCGTTTTGTGAAATACTGAGAAATTAAATGCTTTATAAATACGGTAAGTATAACAGATATTTCATTAAATGCATTAAATTTCGGCACAATATCAACGTAACACCTCACAAGGGGCACCCTTAGCGTGTAGAATTTATAAGTTTTATGCCCTGCATGGAGCCCTTAATTTATTAAGAGTATTCATAAGATTAAGCAGCCCACAACCTCCTAGATCGACCTGCGAGATGTCATTAATAAAAAAACCAAACTATATCAACGTAAAAATCAATATAGTACCGTTGTCAAAATAGAAAACGGTGCTACAGAAATTCATAAGGCACTTCATAGGACGTTTTTTATACTCAACTCAGTCTCCAAACAGTTAGGCAATGTATTTTCACAATTCCATCATTGATATATGTCGTTTTAAACATAGAAATAATATATAATATTATTAGAAAAGCAGTAAAGAGAGCAGAGCAGTAAGTTTGTCCTTCTCAGAGGTTCATCAGGTTTTAACCATAATTGATCATCATTTTATACATCACTTCTATGTTTGCACTCCAAATAATATTTCATAACAGCATATTTCACAAAACGATTTAAAATCTTAGCTTACAACTAAAAATAGCACCTTACGGAATACTTAAGCAAATAAAATATTCTATTTACAGACAACACTAATATATATACTCTTTAAAATTAACTTTAGAGCACCATAAGTGAAAAATATTAACCCCTTTTAAGGACACGCTATCTCTTTCTGTCATCGGTCATTTTCAATACATTAAAATGAGATAGCAATAGAGATGCATCATTCACCTTTAAATTTATAAATCGGGGTCAAAGACTAGCGCTAAACAGATACGGTTTAAAAAATATTATCATCAGCTATCCACTACGTCACCCTGCGACTTTTTTCTAATTCTTATCTCTTCTACAACCTCCATAATCAGCTGAAAATGTTTTAAAATAATTTAAATGATTTTTTTTAATAAATAAAATGTCTAGTTACATGCTCGTTCATGCAAGGGTGTGTTTGTGCATGTTTAAATAAATAAGAGTGCCTAGTTCTTACAGGTGGATAATTTGTGAATTTTGGACGTATTTGTATAAGTACCGTCTGATTTAAGTTTATAGGAATGATGATTCAAGTAGGTATACTCATAAGGGTTTCCATTGTTACATATACGTAGGGTTAGTCACAGTAAAGATAAACGTTTTTCTTTAACGCCATGAAAGGTATTTTGTGTTATATATAACAGGAAGAAAATTAACATAGTTATATAAAAATAATAATTGAAATAGTACCTAAATATTTACAAACATGGTGACAGAAAGCATAATTATCTTCCTACTAAAGCAAAATTTTAAGAACTTCCATTTTGGAACCGATACGAGTATCTAACTAATATCTGATAACCTGAACTGATAAACAAAATCAGTAATTAATCATCATTTCTATAAACCGAAAATCGTAAACAACATGTACTACAAACAAATAGCATTTCTATTTCGGACTAACCTGGCTCAGAGGCCTAATCCTTTCATGTATACAGTTCTCAGCCTGTTTGGCTGAAGGAGGTGGATGGTCAGGCGTCGGTGGCTGCTCATAATGCGTCGGCGACAACGGAATCGAAGCCCTCTTCCCCTCATAATACCGCTCACAATCGCTCGGACTATTCATTGACTGGTCGTCCAACAAACTTTCTAAGGAAGACTTCTCTTGGTTCGAGTATTTTCGTACTCTATTATCGTTCATTCTCTGTTCATAGTTTTCGTTTGGTACGAAGTTGTTTCTTCTTAGTTTTCTTCTGGGGTTTTGTTCTTTGACGACGATGTTTTCGTACATAGCCGTGATAGCGACTGGTTGTGAGCGATGCTTGAGGCTGGGTCTTGGGTTAGGAACTGGGGCTACTCGGGGCGAGTTGTGGTTCTCTTCGTATTCCGAGTAAGATAGCTTGCTGTCGACGTATTGGTCCACCGACCGACCGTGTTTGAGGTAGTGTTTAGCACCCTGTAACAAAGAATTGAGTATTTTAGGGATATTTTGTGTAGTGCTGCTCCTAATCCTAATAAGACTACTCTGAAGGCTTTTTCTGACTCTTAAATACATTGTCATCTTCATTAGCCAACTTATTGCACTCCAAAAACTGCACATAGACCTCTCCATCTTCCGCCACTGCCATTAATAGATCGATCAATCTATCTTCGCAAAATGGTTGATATTGGTTTCAATTATTTTTCGAAAGCCGTCGCTCCAAATTGTTCCCAAATATTTCAAGTTATTCTATTCAGCTTTAACCTAAACTTTTGTCTAGGTTTCATTGTTTAAGCATAAAAACTAGTCGTAGGGCCCACCTTCCACCGAGAAATTCATCAATGTATCTTCACAAAATGGTTGACATTTGTTGATTTTACAATGGTTTTACTCATTTTGCGAAGATCGTCGGCGTCGCTCCGAATTATTTCCAAATATTTCAAGTTCATCTATTTAGCCTTAGCCTTTATGTTAGGCTAAGGTTCAGTCTCTAAGCATAAGTAGTCACGTACCTATTTATATGAAAACGTGACTTAATATTATTGTTTAAATCTCATTAACATTGACCGTTCCACATTAAAATTCTTGTGCACTACGCATGACCGCATATAGTCGTAGTCGGCAGTCCGTGCATTGGAATTGTACAAATCTTTAGTTCATTTGGAATTTAGATATATTCAAACTGGTATATATTTTTGATGTATTCAACGAGAACAGAATATTTGAAAACTAGAAGCCGGCTCTAGTATACTTGGGCAAAAAAATGTCCTGTAGGGTTCGCAAAGCAAGACTTTTGATGGATGAAAGTGCATTATGATAATGAGGTCTGAGACCATTCGCATCACTTGACATCATGTCAAGCCTTATCCTACAGTATGTTAATGAAGCTTTCCAAATAGCCACATTCGTATAGCTATCAAAATGTTACTAATGTTACCTACTTCAGCATCATCTTTTCCAAAAGAGCCATGATTATGGCTCTTTTGGTATAAAAATGGATTCCATTTGAACAGTTCATTGTCTACTTGGTCTTTTTTTTTTTGCTATAGCACTGCTACTTTCATTTAATCTCTAGTAGCTTACCTTCTATAATCATTGCCAACTACCAAAAACATGCTATACAAAAATAGCAATTTTACCATAGCAAAAATTACCTGTATATCATCCAAATCGTCTTGACTCCTCGCGTGGGGTCTCAGCTCATAGCTGTACCCCGAAGAAGGGGAGTTTGCGTGGGTGGGGGACACTGACAGGTTCCTCCGGGGAGGTTTCTTGGGAGGGGTGGGCTGCAATACATACGAGACGTGTTATGGTGGTCGTCGGTAAGGTAATGTTTGACGTAGCATGGGATTTTGGGATGCATAGGAATTTTTGGAGCTGGGAAATGAGTACGAAAAGTGATGGGAATAATCAGGAGTACATAAGTATAATATTTTATGCTTTAAATATTTTGTTGGCAATTGGCATATGTTGTGTTACTCTCTCAGTCCTAAACAATACCTACAAACCACCAAATTCCTGATATAAATTGACGATACAAATGAACGTTAATGAGCAATTTAGAAGGCTGCCTATCTACGAGAATAGCAATCAAATAGGCGTCTATTTCTGTACCATCTCGTTGTCATCGCAGAAGCGAGATAAGTGCCCGCAATTGAGTAATAGGTAATTTGAATGGCGATGAGGATAACATCGAATGGTGGTACAAGTAGTGGGAGGATGTGAGCGGATAATAAATCTAGTTGGCGAACAAAAATTTAATAATAGTGACATTTAAGATTTTGTTTTGTGGGAGATGAAAAATGTTTTCCTAAGATAAACAAAGTAGGTATACATAGAGATATTCTGACCTTCGCGTCAATTTCTTTTTAACGATTTGATGAAAAGAAACAGCTTAAACCAGTGCCAGTAAATGCAACCAGAAATTAAAAGTGGGTAACTTAAATATAACGCAAAATCCATTGCTGAAACTACCTAATAAATAAGCATGTAGCATATGGGCAAATTCTTAAGTAATCATAAGACATATTCCGGAAAGTTATGTAAAGATTAGCTGGACATATTGGTATTATCCCAGAGAAACATATGTCAAAGTCCCCACTTGAAATCGCTATTCCCTTGTCACTTGAACTACACCACGTGGCCCAAGTGGTCCAAGTAATTCAATCCTGGGCCGCGGATGAAGGGTAAATTGGTTGCAGCCGGTCACTGAATGGACAATTTTCTACATAAAAGCCTATTAGCCTACAGATGGTAGACTAGCCGAGATTATAGGGACGAGAGAATTCTCTAGCAGACTAGAAATTCTGCTAGATATTACGATAGATGTTTTATATCTCACTATTATACCTACTAGGAGAAATAACTGTTACGAGCTTCGGGTTCGTGACAATAAAAACTGCCGATTTAATAACCAAAAATAACAATTTATTTTACAACACTAATTACAACTCAAAACACTAATTAAAAGAACACAATCACACTACTGATCACTCTTAATTCGCACTTGAAGATCGCTTAGATGTTTTCGCTCTTGTCGCTTTATCCAAACTGTGTCAGCACGCGGCCCACACCGGCCTTATATAGTGCCGCAGATAGTTCTAGAACCTTCCACTGTAGAAACATCTAGAATGTTCGAGTACATACCGGCCCCGACCGACTAGGTAGGTAGGTAGGTAGGTAGGTGTCGATAGTTCGAGAAAGTTCTACAAAGTTCTAGTATCGAATTTTCTAGAACGATCGTGACTCGACTAGTTCTGCTACTCGATACTAGATGGCGCTAGTGGTAACTAATGTCACCATGTACCAGGCTTTAATTGTGGCGCGCAACACTGCCCCCTCCTAAGACATGCTCGTCCCGAGCATTATCGGCCCCATAATAACGCGCCAGTCGGTCCACATGGACGATCTTAGGAGTACCTCTTGCACCTTTCTGTATCCGGTAGGTTACGTCATTGATCTTTGTCACAATCCGGTACGGTCCGTCCCATTTAGCTTGAAGCTTAGGAGATTTCCCTTTGCTGCGGACTGGATTGTGCAACCACACTAGTGAACCTTCGTCGAACCCTTTATTGTTCATTTTGCGGTCATAACGGGTTTTCATCTTTTCAGACATTTGCTGGCCCGATTGTCTGACGTGCTCATAAATGTCATTCATTTTGTTCCGCAAGTCATTCGCATAATCGGTTATACTGTGTGGGGCATCAGGTGGTATTCCGGTGATCAGGTCTGCAGGCAGCCGTAATTCTCTTCCAAAGTTTGCGAAAGCTGGTGTCACCGATGTACTTTCGTGAACAGCGCTTCGATATGACAACAAAAACGGTTGTATGTGCTTGTCCCAATCTCGTTGCCGATTTTCCACAACTTTGGCTAGGTACCTCTCCAATGTCTGATTAAATCGTTCCACCATTCCATCCGACTGTGGGTGGTAAGAAGTTGTTCTGGTTTTATGAGTACCCATAACTCGACAAGTTTCCTGGAATATTTGTGACTCAAAATTCCTTCCTTGATCACTGTGAATCTCTAAAGGTACTCCAAAACGACAGAAGACTTCATGAACTAATTTATCTGCAACTGTCGAAGCTTCTTGATTTGGAATGGCGAAGACTTCCGGCCACTTGGTGAAGTAATCCATCACAACCATGAAATACTTGTTGCCACTTTCACTTACCGGAAACGGCCCCGCTACGTCAAGGGCTATCCTCTCCCATGGTGCACCAACATTGTACAATTTCAATGCACCTCTACTGCGAGTCTGAGGTCCCTTTACAGCTGCACAACTTGTACATTTGCGACACCAGTCCTCGACATCGTCCCGACAGTGGACCCAGTAAAACCGTTCTCGTATCTTCAGTAGAGTCCGTTTTACTCCCAGATGACCTCCTGAACAACCATTATGGTACAGCTGTAGAACATCCGGTACTTGAGCTTTAGGGACAACCATTTGCAAATGACAGCTGTCTCCCCGAGCATTTTCCCATTTACGGCACAGGACTCCATCCTGAATCACCAAGCTGTCCCATTGGGCCCAATAGCTTTTTGTGATCGAACTCATCGCTGAGACGTCACTCCACCTGGGCTTAGGAGCTCTGGCCTTCATCCACTCCAGAATCGGCTTGATGTCCGAATCTTCCTGCTGTGCACGTTGTAGGCTTTCCTTCCACTCGTTGCTGAGGTCTGTCTTGAGCATCCTCACAGGTACGACTTCTTTACTTTCTTGCCTAGTACAATGCTTGCAGTCTTCAGGACAAGGTCTTCTTGACAATGCATCTGCGTTGCCATGTGATTTCCCGCTGCGATGTTCGACCACAAAGTCGTATTCCTGCAGTAGCTCAATCCATCTCGCAACTTGTCCTTCTGGATTTTTGAACTGCAATAGCCATTTCAGTGCAGCATGGTCAGTTCGTACGTGGAATTTCCGCCCCAGAAGATATTTGCTAAAATGCTGCAATGACTTTACCACAGCAAGCAATTCCCGTCTCGTGACACAATAGTTCTTTTCCGGCTTTGACAGCGACTTGCTGAAGTACGCTATCACAACCTCTTGATCACCATTCCGTTGAGACAACACACCGCCAAGTCCTATGTCACTTGCGTCTGTGTCAATTATAAATTCCTTGCCCGCATCAGGGTACCCCAAAATAGGTGTTTTGCACAGACGGTCCTTTAGCTCCTGGAATGCGATGTCGCAACTTTCATCCCAGCAGAAATGTCGCTTCTCTTCGGTTAGCTTATGCAGGGGTTTGGCTATGTCTGCAAAGTTCTTGACAAATCGCCGATAATAGGAGCACAAACCCAAAAATGCTCTGACCTGCGTCTTGTCTTTTGGAACTGGCCAATCCTTGACAGCGGCGATTTTCTCTGGATCCGTGCGGATACCTTCTTCAGACACTACATATCCCAAAAAGCTAACCTGTCGTTTGAATAGTGAACACTTCTTCGGACTTAACTTGAGGTTGGCACTCTGGATATTCATGAGCACGCGTTCCAGGTTTTGAAGATGTTCTTCAAACGTGCGGCCTACGATGATGATGTCATCCAAGTAGACCAAACAGGCATCGCCAATTAGTCCAGTAAGTACAAGTTCCATCAACCTTTCAAAAGTTGCCGGAGCATTGCACAATCCAAACGGCATAACTTTAAATTGCCACAGACCCTTTCCTGTCGAGAATGCAGTTTTCTCTTTGTCCTTAGGGTCAATTTCGACTTGCCAGTAGCCACTTTTCAGGTCCAGCGTGCTAAACCACTTTACCCCAGTAAGCATGTCCAGCGTGTCATCAATTCTTGGCAAAGGATAGCTGTCCTTCTTTGTAACGTCGTTCAGACGACGATAGTCAACACAAAACCGCATGCTGCCGTCCTTCTTTCTTACCAGCACTACAGGTGAACACCATGGACTAGATGAAGGTTCAATAACACCATCCTTCACCATTCCCTCAATCATGGTTTCCACTTCCTTTTCACGTGCTACCGGCAATCTCCTTGGCCGCTGACGGATAGGCAGTTCTTCTCCTGTGTTTATTTTGTGTTGAACTAAGCCAGTCTTCCCGATGTCAGCATCGTTTGACGAGAAAACATTGGCGTACTTGAGTAACATCTTCTTCGCCTTGACCATTTCATTTTGGGACAGAGCGCTGCGGCAGTCTTCTAAAAGTGTGGTCACTTTCGTTTGTGCATCCTTGCTGAGGGTCCCAGTCGATAGATATTGGCATCGACGCAACCAATCCACTTCCTCGCAAGTACCAAGTAGTGTGCCTTTTTCTATAATCTGTTCCTGATCACAAAGGTTCAGCACACGTACCCCTGAGATGTAGGTGGCTCTGACCAAAGTTCGTGCCACTTTCCATGGAAGGTCATTATCTACCCTTTCCACGAGTACACAACGATGAGTTTGCCTAGGATTCCGAGGAAGACTAACCGGCACAATCGTTTCCGATCTCGGCGGAAGAACAATCTTCTTAAGGCTGTACACATTCCCAGGTAACGCCCCTTCCACGAAAAGTTCCTCTTGTCCACATTTCAAAACACCTTGCTTGACGTCAATCTTGCAACAATTCTTCCTCATAAAGTCAAGGCCCAGGATGCAATCGTCCATTATATCGGCCACGATGACATTATGCAGGTAGATTCTGTTGCCTAGCTTCAACTCTATCTTCTTCTCTCCATAGACGGGTATGCGCTGACCGGTGGCTGTTACCAAATTAATGCGTTCTCGGTTGTATGCGGAGTCCCCAAGGGACCGACTTGTAAGTTGGGAACTGACAACTGTGCGAGAAGCTCCAGTATCTATGGTCAGCTTACACGGCGTTCCGTTGACCTCGCCCTTGATGATTAGGCTGTTCCCGTCATGGGTTTGTGTGATCGAAACCCTTGGGGCTCTTTGAACATCAGCCAGCACCCGCCCCGCAGTCCTGGCTATTACTCGTTTCCCTGCTGCTGGTGCTGGGCGGTGCTGTTAGCCGCACTGCCCTCTAGAGATCGGCCGTCTTCCCTTTCTGCAGTTCGCTTAGGGCAACTGGATCGAAGGTGGCCCTTTTCCCCACAGCCGTAGCACCTAGGGCTGTATCCTTTATTGCGGTCGCGAACTGTAGCCGCTGCAACCTCCCTGACGCGATGGGAACGATGATCCTGCCGCACAGCTTCCACCTCCAGTGCATGGGCCAAGGCGTCCTTAAGCGTCCCGTGGTGACCGAGCCTCACAGCAGCTCTAACTTCAAGGTCGCGGATGCCGTCGATGAATGCCTGCACCAGGTTCCCATCAATAAGCGCAGGTACAGACTGGTACGCTTTACGAACCAGCTTCTCCACTTCAAGGGCCCACTGCTGCAGGTTTTCATTACTGCGTTGCACGCGATCCTTGAGCTGCGCACGAAACACGTGTTCCAGGTGAGCGTCGCCATACCGAGCCTCCAATGCCTCAAGAAGCTGCTCGTAAGTCACTTCCTTACCGAGAGCTTCCAGAACAGATAAGGCCTGGTCGCGCAGGCCTAGGGTGAGGGCAGTCATGGCCTGATTTTTATTCCACCCGTTCGCCTTCATGACAGCCTCAAACTGAATTTTGTAGGCCGACCAGGAAGAAGTTCCGTCGAAAGGTGGCACTTTGAATCCACGTAGCGAAGGTGTTGTAGCTACGGGAGCTGCGATTCCATCCCCAAGTTTAAGGTTACCCAACTCCTGCTTCACATCAGCAATGACGTCATTAAACTTGCTGATCTGAGTTTCAGCTTCTGACAGGCGGTTGTCATGCCGGGCAACCTTCTCCTTCACCTCCTTCATGTCTTTCCCGAAGGTTGCGTGAAGGTCCTTCATGAGGAACATTTGCTCTTCCTGGCGGCGCACCTGCTCCTCCTTATCCCGTTTGAGCTGTTCTTCCAATCGATGGGCCTGTTCCTCTTGTCGGCGAGCCTGTTCCTCTTTATCACGCTGGAGCTGTTCTTCCAGCCGACGAGCCTGTTCCTCCTGTCGGAGAGCCTGTTCCTCCTGTCGGCGAGCCTGTTCCTCTTGTCGACGGGACTGCTCCTGCAGCATCATCATCAGGGCAGCAAAGTCTGGTGCTGATGATGCTGGAGCAGCTGTGGACGGGCCCTCCGTGGTCGGTAGCTGGCCTTCCGACCTCTGTGGCGTTGCTCCACCGAATCTCCTCTGGTCCGTCTCTTGCTGACGTTGAGTCCGGGTACGGATACCCTCCGTGTCGTCTTTGGGTAAAACCGGCATAATCCTTGCTTCTGACACCAATTGTTACGAGCTTCGGGTTCGTGACAATAAAAACTGCCGATTTAATAACCAAAAATAACAATTTATTTTACAACACTAATTACAACTCAAAACACTAATTAAAAGAACACAATCACACTACTGATCACTCTTAATTCGCACTTGAAGATCGCTTAGATGTTTTCGCTCTTGTCGCTTTATCCAAACTGTGTCAGCACGCGGCCCACACCGGCCTTATATAGTGCCGCAGATAGTTCTAGAACCTTCCACTGTAGAAACATCTAGAATGTTCGAGTACATACCGGCCCCGACCGACTAGGTAGGTAGGTAGGTAGGTAGGTGTCGATAGTTCGAGAAAGTTCTACAAAGTTCTAGTATCGAATTTTCTAGAACGATCGTGACTCGACTAGTTCTGCTACTCGATACTAGATGGCGCTAGTGGTAACTAATGTCACCATGTACCAGGCTTTAATTGTGGCGCGCAACATAACCATCAATGCAAATCTACTGAATGTTACGGTACTTGATGAGGCATTTATGATCAATAATTCTGTACTTCTCTTTATTGTCTTGTAATGATAGCAGCACATGGTACGAAATAGAAGCACATAGAACATACTTAGCACAAGTACGAAATACACAATTAAATGTTGAGTAGAAACAATGTGTTTTCAAAACCATTCAGAAATCGTGTTTTATAGCCATTTTTATGTTCGTAGCGATTGATTCGGTTACCATGAATTAAAGTCACAATATGCAAGATAGAGGCTTGCCTAGTTTGAGGCCAACGTTAAAACAATGTAATCCTTTGGGAATATATCTATACTAATAATAAAACTGAAGAGTTTGTTTGAACGCACTATTCTCTGGAACTACCAGTCGGATGTGTTTTTTTTTTGCTACTTATCTTAACGCTAAGACCCTTAGGAGCCGAGCAAAAACAAAACACGACAGAAAGAACGCTAGCCGAAAAAGAAGTAATAGCGCGGTCAGGCGATGTGATGCGACGGGTTGGGTCGGGGGAACCAGAAATTTTACGCGTACGAAGTCGCGGGCAGAAGCTAGTTTTTTATAAGCGTATCGATATCACCAAGATCAAAATTTAACAATTCAATCTAAATCAACGAGTGTTTCCAGTACTAAAATCCCCGGCAAATTAACTCCAGCTTACTCTAACAATACAAACTCGATAATGCATTTAATCTGTCATTAAATTACAACTGAAACCATTACGCGTTAAACGTTGCCCCATATTACGTAGCTCGGTTTACAAATTCACTAATTGCAATAGTAAACGAGGGAACAGTAAACAGTGGATAAAACCGTAATGTTTACGTATAAATAAATGTCTGTTCTTTGGTGTTGGCCTATTTACGGTTTTGGCCCAGTGAAGTGTTGCAAGATGTTGCGTTTAGACAGAATCATCATAAACGTTACTGCATCGGCCTAGCTAATACCACTACAATGGAGTCGAATGGGTTATTGCCATCTTCTTAGCGTTTGTGCTGCTCTGTGGTACTTGTCCGCGGAAGCGACGGAACACCGTCCTGCGGCCAGAAGTCATCATCCATGTCGACGGGCAGATAACAATTCGGTACGCGCACCACGAAAGCCTTGAAGTTAACGTTGCGGTGCGAGTACAGAAACTGCACCCACGTTAGCGTTCATCAACTGCTGCAGCGTACAGGCAACAGGACACGCTGGACACGATATTAAGTGCCCAATTGTTTGTGGGACAGCACCACATTCACACTCCAAGGCAGAGTCAATTGCATATCACCCGAGCAGGTTTTCTTTGCTTGAGTCCGAAAGACTTCCAGGTAAGCCAACGCAGCGCATTCCCATGTGCGAAATTTTCAGCAGGTAGAACGAATGGGTTTGGTAGGGAAGCACTATCTAGCCACGGCTTTAGCCTGTCCTTATATTATTGCGATAATCACTGGTTTTGGCAGATTGGTAATCTTCAGCAGTTCAATAAGGATGATACTGTCTATTCCGATGCAACACTTTTGACGTCTTTTGCGACACTAATATTATAAGAGTTGAGAGTGAGAGAGCTGGGAAACGCACAAAAAATTGGGTTTAAGTGACAGTCTGATCGTATTTACCCATCTATTTGTATATTTGTGACTTAATCGAACTGTTTGACGTCCTACACAAATCACTTACTGTTCCATTATTTATCAACTAACAATGCCGTAGCGATAACTCGCCTATATAGATATAATTACAATCGCCACATGTTTACATATTACGCTGTAACAATTATCACGAACCACTTTCCATGCACTACAACACCCATTTAATTACGAGCCTAGCGTGACCCAACCTAATTTCTATGAAGCCTGCTTTCATAGCTTTCTATAATATATTCCCTTAGAGACTAATATTTCGGAATAATTTCTGGCTACACCTGCCTTAAATGTAACTGTTAACGCCAATTAATTTCGTGTAATTTACGCGGAAATGGGAATTTGACCGATGGAAATTCGTGGTGGTAATTTGGTTACTTTGAAGTCGGGCGGGTGACCTGTTACTGCGATTGATTATGGTAATTTTGGACGCTAGTAACAGAACATTATATTGATAGGGTTTGATGTAGAAATGATTATTATATGGGAAACATACATCTTTCTCTCTCTCTCTCGTCTTATATTGTCGTAGCCGATAGACTTTCATTAGGATCGATCGTCCATAAAAGCCAACATGCCATGTTGGAACTAGCCAAAATGTTTAAGATCTATAAAACGTTGAAATTATCCTATAAAATCAACCTAAAAAAAAATAGAACCAAACAGTATTCAGGTTGCATCCCATCACCAAACCAACACAGACCAACGCAAAACCCATTCTGGACAAACTCCACCTTACAACAAAATTAACACACAAAGCAATAAACCCCCAAAACAATACAAACATGAAAATTTCAAAGGTCTTTTCCACGAATCCAGACTTCAAGTACGAAGGACTTCAAAGGGCTAAGATATAAATTGGCGGCGCAAGCGCAACGTTGATGCGCGCGACAGCGATTAATATGGCGCCGGAACACGCCATTGATTTGTACGCGAGATATTGACCGTGACCGATGGAGCTTGTTGCACGTGATGGATGGGTCGCTCAACAAAGGGCCTTTTTCAGTCAAAATCCACTAATAACATTTTGCATCTTTAAGGGGCATTTGTATTCAGCATTGATCGTTTACAGAAACAGAACTATAGGAGACGGCAATTTTGGCATAATTACCACAAACATTTTAGAAATTGCCGAATCTTTTAGAACTCATCACTGTTATTTGCAACCAAGGCCAAACAGCGAAAAAACATTAATTTGCAGATCTTGATAGCCTCATCAGAATTTATGTATTCTTAATTGACAGTTTGTATCTGGTCGAAGAACGAAAACGCTAATTGAAAGAGGTGTTTAACCTGACGAATACACATCAGAACCATATACATCAAAGGGCAAAGTGCCCATGTGGACCTGGTCTGTTTGAACACCAATATTTGACTAAAATCGACTATTTTGCTTTCTCCAAACCCATATTAATCCATCGACAGGAAGGATATTTCAGTATGTTTATGCAACGCAAATATTATAGACGTAAATAAGATGATGATGCACATATTATTTATTATTTTTAGTAAAAGCTACAACGAGTCCCGGTAACCCAAATCTTTACGATGAAATCATCTATCTGAATATATTTATAAAGGATACAATGCATAGTGGATGGGCGTCTGCTTGGCCACATGTGGATGTTGCAATCATTAACTGACGACTATATGATAGGTAGAAATAGTTTAATTAATGGACCGTTTATTGTTCGTTGATTAGCATCTGAAATTAAAGTCGATTCTTAGAAAACTGCAATGAGATGTCAAGGAAAAATGTATTGTTAACTTGGGACAGTTATGTTCTGTACCGCTTCTTAAGAAAGCAAACTGATTTTCAGCTTCGCAGACTTTGTTGTTTTTTTCTTGACCAGTCATTGATTAATTTAGGTTCGCAACTGTTTGCCCTAACTGGCGTAAACGAAGTAGGTTTTCAACAACGTTGACCTCTAACAATGTGTCATGACCATCTGAAAGCTTTCACATAATAAGCAAAGTTTACAAAACATATGAATTGTATAGCAATACCATACTAAATCGAGAATGTAAAAGAGGGCAAGGTCTTTAGATCAACATCCAGTCCTAGTAACCTATTTATCGTTGTTTTAAATTGACTATCTTTCGTAAACAATTGAGGATCTTTTTAGGAAGTGGCCAGACCGACCGATCTACATTGGAAAGGAATGTTGCCTTGATCCTTATGATAGAGCCATCCCATGGCTCAAAGAATTTTTTACCCCGTCGTATATCAGGGTACCTAAGTTGAAAGCAGAACCTATCGAACTTTGGGATATTCGCAAGTATGCGGAAGTCAGAAAGAAATAGCTCACTGTAAAATTACAAGAACAGTAGATTGACTGGCAGACTCTAACTCTAAAAACGATTAAGATGAAAATAAACTTTTCTTAATAAATCCAAACATTTAAACAAACACAAAGTAAACAAGCACAACATGTAATTTTCAATAAACACCTGCAGGTATTTCCCGTGGTGAACTGTCAAAGCGTGTTCCGCGTAAACATGTATACCACTGGCTGGACGCCAAGCGCGAGATATTTCCGTGCTGCTAAACATTCGGCATCAATGATCACAAAATATCTGCAATTACATCACTGGGCTGTATTTTAGGACTGGTGACAATGTTAGGATAGTCATGACATGTGCTTTCATTGACTTCCGCTAACATTCTGTGTCCCGCGAGAAGGCATTAGGTTTCGGGAAGGCGATTATCATAACTCCTCGAAAGAGATGGCTTCTTCAAAGGAATTGGTTGTGGCTTGGAAAAAAACCTCTTAGGAGTAATTGTAAAACTTAGAAGACTTATATTTTTGACTTGACCTGGTACTCTACAGGCTATGTAGGTAATCTTCTACCATAAGCTTGATAAACTTTCCAAAATTAGCTTCACTTCAAAGCAGTAGGTGAGATGAAAGAAATCTAATGGGTTTCAGGGCCATTCGAAAAGCTGCCTGTAACTGGCATAATTTTCTAATACGTCCTAAAGAACTTCACTGAACTTAGAAAACCAATTTAGGATGAAATTATACGAAACATCTATAAAAAGTGTGGATTCTCTTTTTTAGTCTTTGATATGTTATTTTTGTCGACATGTGAAATTACAAAACATCGGAATTGGGTTAAAGGGCCCTTGACACAAGGTTTTATAGCGTCGTTACAATAAAGTATCTATTATATACCTCTGTTTTTATACATAAACATTTGTCACGTGTTTTATTTAAGAAAACATCGTCGATCTCACTTTTGAAATGTTTTCATTAAGTGTCAGTCTGTTTGTTGTATCTCGTGTGCATCAAGTTTTTATGGAGAAAAGGTCAATGTTTAAATATAATATAATTATCGCAATCCGTTGGTACGAGTACTTGTCTTATCATCATCTAACCCTACGTTCCTACAGCTAACTTTAAAGGCTAAAAGGTGCAACTTACATTGAATTCACACGCACTTCGCTTTGCACATTAAACACACACAAACAAACCACTCACACTAAAACACACATAATATGCACTTGCACCAAGAACCACATAACCGCGCATAATATTCTGCGATTACCGATTCCTAATCGATAGCGCAAATATCTCGATTCCCGATTGTAATCGAATGCGTTGGAGCGTGCAAACGCAGGCGTCGGTTTGATACGCGACGGCGCGACTGACCGCCCAATTTCTTTGCGTCAACTCATCGCGTAGTCGTGCCATGTGGCCGTCAAGAGATGTACCAGTTATGAACAATGCTGCATATGTTGAACTAAATATAGATAAGTGGTGTTTAGACGGAATTCTGCAGACGAGATAATGCTATGGAATGATATAACAAGATATGATTAAGGACGCTGCCATATTAGTCAGGATCTTAAAGAATAATCGCAATATTTTGCGATTCTATGAAGGTATAGATGATGGCTGGAATTTCAAATTTGTAAGCGAAAACATAACTTTGATTGGGTCAGGGATTAACGAAAAAATATTTAATGAAATAGCTGTATATCTGATCCTTTGTAACTTTTGTTGTTACTCAACAAAACAGGTTATACTTTATGTATCATCATATTTTGTCATTTATTGTGTGAATACAAAGAAAATGTATTCAGACAATATTGATGGTGACAAAAGTCATTAAACAACTGGTAAATAAATTAATCAACTGTCTGCTACATAAACATCCGATACACAAACATATGGCCACGTTAATCGCTTTTCTCACGAGCTTTTTATTCAGTTTTTATTCGAAACTTAGACGTCATTACGATTTCTTTCGTAGTTTATTTTCGTCATGCGGGTTAAACAGAATTTCTCTCATTTCCTACTTAACTTTTATTTTACGTAATAACACTATCCTAGAAACAAGAGTTACTGAATTGGTTAGATAGAACTACACTGAAGAAAGTTTATCGACCAAGAGAATTTTATAAGTATGCCCAAAAGGTGATCTATTCCATCCACAATATCGACATCGTCATAAGAGCAATATCCCAAAACATGCAGCCAAAGTGACCTCTGTGCTGCCGCCTGCCACAGATAACGCCGTGAAAGAGGCGAAGGTTTGGGCCAACAAAATTTAAATACCTGTTGTGCCAGCGACACGAAGAAGAAGAGTAATAATATGATTGTGTGTGAAATCACAATTTATATCGCCGTAAGGTTTTGTACCTTTCGGGGACATATAGTGTGATTTTGACACCAATAGCTGATAAGGTAGTATTCCAGATCTGCTACCCTCGTTCCTTGCAGACAACACCGTGATTGAATTAATTCTAATCCCTATTGCATTTACATCTACTGTGTCATTTCGTGACAGCATACCGTGACCGCAATTGTTCATTTTTATAATTTCCCCGACTTCGCGTGACACACAGCGATCGTGCAACAGGTCATCGGGGGGACAAAACACGAATTAATTATATACCTAGCTGTTGTTCTTGTAATTACTACAAACAACATTGAAATGCATGTTTCGGATTCATTATTCAAATAGGTTTGGCTAATTAGTTTAATTACCTAATTGATTATGTCTACGAAACATTATTTAAAATGTCTTAATTACCATTGAGTTTGTAGCTTTTTGTTGTAAAAATATCGTATTAGAACACCAGTAATGGGGCGGAAGGCAAAGGACAAGCTGTAAAGAAAAGATCCTAGTTCAAGACGCGTTTAATTAATTCCCGCGGACATTGATGCACATACCGTCACACACAGCTGAATGTTAATCTCTTGATTGTGTTTAATCACAAGTATTTTTCCCACAACCAATTAGGACCTCGTTCATATGACAGCGAAGCAATAAATATATCAATTAGGCCTTGTCTTTACTAACGAACGACCATTCTTATGCCTTTCGTTCTTAATCAATTCATTCAGTGCTTTTAACGCTTTATCGGTGATCGATTGACCTTAAAAAGCCGATCTCTGAGAGGTTTACATACCTATTGTTTTTTTTTTGTACTAAATGTAATTCACTTGATGTTTAATATCACAATTGACTTGATTGACCTGATAAAGTAGAAACGATGGGATATAAAAGGATTGGATTGTAAAGGAATTCGATGTTTGGAAATATACTTAGAAAATACAATAAACAATATTGATTCGCAATGGCGTGAAATTATTTTTCGTTGCATAGTTACATAACACTTACCCGTAGATGGTGCGGAAAATTAACGGTGAATTTTTAGACAGAGATACCGATTTGCGAATCAATTTATAAATAAAATAGGGAGAACAAGTTAGAAGAATCATAAATATTTTATAAAGTATGTTCCTTACCGAAACTTTGCTGTATTCGTGATGGTGCGCTAGAAGTAAAGGCGCACAGCTAGAGGCTGCACTGGACACGCTCAGCGCATCGCCCTCGCTGGTGCCCTCCGCCTCATCCCACCGCCGACGCCCCGACCCGCTGCGAACACCCCCGACCAATCCCGAACCCCGCTCAAGCGAAGCACAACCAAGCGACTCGTCCGCATCGGCCCTCGGAATACCACTATCATCCTCGCACTCAGACGAAGAACTTTCAGAACCTTCTAAGCAAATACCACTCTCATGTTTCGAAGAAGAAACCTCTGATTTATCTTCGGAATTCTCCTCTACGATAACATCGATTTCAGGTTTGTTTTTACTTCCAAATCTGAAGGAGTCGCTGTGGACCCACGGTCTTTTCGCCGTGCTTACTTCTGACTTCACTGTCTCCGCATCAGAAACTTCGCCGTCCGAGTGCAAGGTACCATCGTCGGAATCATCTGACGAGTCTTGACAGGATTTAAATGACGCGTCAGATTTTATGGTGGTGTTCGAATTACAAGTGTGAAGTGACCAGTGACCGGAATATTCCGAGGAGCTCGATTTCCTTATAGGCAAATAGACACCAGAAGCGTGAGATAGAGTAGAGGCGGTCGATGTTGAATGTTCATTTAATGATATCACGTCGGCAATGTCTTTGATTGAGTAAGGACGTGCAGATGAAGACGATGAAAGTGTAGAAGGGTGTGACATTGGAGTGTAAATAGGACTGTCTAGATCAGCTTTGTTTGCACTCAGATTAGAATTTCTCGCGATAATATGATCTAGAGTAACCACCGCGTATGGGTCTTCTAAATGGCTCGGCACCGATTTATTTTTGGGAATATTTGATTTGGATGCTGTCGAATAAGGAGAAGTATCTAAAGTAATATCGGGCGTTGAAATACTACGTTTAATAGCAGAAAATTTAACGACTAGGTCAGCGGGAGAATCACGTCTGCTTGAGTGCAATGTGCAGGTGCCAGAGTCGCAGTAACACTGAAATGACGAAGATATCATTTCAGATTTGTTTTTAAGTGCTTCAATGTCTATAGTCACTTTTCCATCTTCGGCATGAATACTTTTATCTAAAAGGTCTTCAGCACTACTGTGGAACTTGCGTGGTCTGGGCCTACAAAAGCATATGGCAGTTTCATAATAGCTGTCTCTTTTGTCATTCGGGACTTTCGTAAATGGTGGTACATCACTATAAAGCGTGTCTCTATTAAAAATGTAAATAAATTCTTTGACTGTAGGAGCTTTATATATGCAGTGTCCTGTACCCCTTATGTGATAATGTGCTAAAGTTTCTTTTAAAAATGCATTGTTCCACTGAGGGAAATCTTTAATTTTTACTGAATTTCTATCTACTTCAATATTTGTGAATGTTTTATGTCTAAAAAGAACTTTCTTCTTACCAAGATTGTCGGCCTTTTTATTCGGCATGGTACCAGTCATAGACAAATACAAAGGTTTTTCTTCTACATCACAGCTGCAATCAACATTTTCTAAAGCACTATTTTCCGTCATATCCGAAGAATCTGAAGAGTCAGAATGAGTTCGAGATATTGTTGATTTCGAAGCAGAAAATGCAGCACTCTTACCATGTCGAAAAGACTTGGACTTTTCAGATAGTAAAATATCTTCTAGATTAGTTTCATCTATCATAGAATCCGGCGATGATGTGGACGATCGACTGCACATCGACAATTTTTCATCAAAACTATCCGAACTAAGTGTCTTAGGAACAAAAGTTCTTTTAACAGGTTCTGGTTCTTTCTTTTCTTGAATTACAGCTATATTCTCATACAACGTTTTCTTTTGAATTTCATCAAGAGGTTTTATAGGAATGTGGATTCTTGCAGCAGGTTTTGGTATGCTTTTTTTAATCTCCATCACCACGTTTGCATAAATATTTTCGTTGCTATTTGCACCAGCCGCCATTGTCGCTCTCGGAGGAGGTTTTGGAAGCGATAATTTCTTAATGCTACCACCATTGTCAAATTTAGAAAACTCATATGGCTCGTAGCATTCGTTTACTGAGTTTGTTGATTCTGTAGATACAACTGAGGTGACTGATCTTCGATCTTTTATCTCCCTCGGTTCAAATATATTTAGCTTCATAGACCTATTAACCGCTTCATTAATATTTAAATCTTTGTTACTTTTAATAAAGTCTATTTCTGTAATTACCACAGATTCTGGGATAGATTCTTGGGAATCGCTGAGTTCATTGTTCTCCGATATATTAGGTAAAGATGTTTTAAATCCAGGGCAGCTTCTATTACTTCTGTTAACGACAGAGTCTCTATTTAACGTGCCTAACCGATCTAGTGATATAGTATCAAATTCATCATTACATACGATTTCACCAGATTCCTCCTTTTTCGACAGCATTTTAAAGAATTTACTATTTCCTATAAGCATTGTATTTGAATTGCTTTTGTGATCCGATTGTTTCGATTTAACATCGACTTCCGCTTCACTGTTAGATATGTTAGGAGCTGAATTAAATTTCGCTTTCAGGCCCAAGCATTTTGAAGCAAGCTTTTTAACAAAACTTTGAGGATGATTTTTTGTTAGAGACGATGAAGATGGAGATAAAAAGCTTTCGTTATTATTAGTTTTCTGGGTCTCTGTGGTTTTCCTGTAAAACACATAAAGCGACAAAAAAATAAAATAAATCATAAAAATAAGTTTAACTTAATTTAATATGATGTCATGAATTGTGTTATTTTTTTTCATTTGCCACCACCAAAAGCGCGAAAGTCCGTACATAAATGGAAGTAAGAAAAAGAAACAATAAGTAAATACTTAATATATAGATAATTATAATATAAAAACTAAAAAATTACTTTGTTAACGATATTTTTTTTTCTCTACCAATCGGCAATAAGTTGTTTTACTTGAGACAGCTTTTTCCTAAACATGCCGCCCGTTTTAGCATCTAATGTCGACGATTTTTCTTGGTTTGATTCGGTAAAGCCAGTGTCATCAAACTTGTATAATAATGTTGCGTCATTTTCTGCATTATAATCAATACAAGTGGAATCCTTTTCATCTTCAACCATTTTTGGTTTAATATAACCCTCATTCAAATCATTTATTGAAGAATAAATACCCTCTTTGTTTTTCATGGGAACATACACATCCTCACAGCTGAAATAAATGTTTTGGCTATCACCAATCTGTCGAGCTCTAGCGTTAATCTTTCTTTGAACTTTCATTTCTCTGTCAGGATCTTCATGACAATAACAAGGCATTGGTTCAGTTTTCTGTCTTGTTTTAGTGAAAGGCTGGCCATGTCCACGGCTTGCTAAAGGATTTATTTCATATAAATACGAATAATCATAGGAATTATAAAGGCATCCAAAATCACCTCTAAGGTGGACGAGATCGGTATTGTTGACTTGAACAGACAATGGTCGTTCGTGCAGTCCTTCAGGAGACATTGTAACATAGTCTTCGCGATTTTCACAATCGTCTTCATTGTTTTCCAAAGGCAAAGGCTCGGCACACATATCAGGTTTAATGCAAGTACCTGTAAACGTATGGCTTCTATGAATATGATTATTACCGTTCATAATTACGTAATCATTTTTAGCGGCGATATTTGTATCTACCACATCCTCCGACAATTTGCTATTAACATTTTCATATATATTGTCTTTGTCGTAATCGTTGTTATTAGGAACATAATCGTTAACGTATATTACGTCAGCATGGTTCTCATCAGGCTCACATACAAACTTCGACACGTAGGCAATTGGTTTTCGAGGAGGCTGTGGTCTCTTTTTCAAATCACTCAAATCATTTGAAATCATATTCTGATTTCTTTGCACTTGCCCCATAGTGCTTCGCCTGATTCTATCACCACGGTCAACAAGTTCGGTTTGTACTGCATGGACTACACCTACTTCTTTCTCTGACTCGGGCCCAGCCTTCGATTTGTTTCGCGATTTGAACTCGGAAATGAGTTGGTTTTGATTTTCTAATAACTCTGTGCATGCAGTATCCGATGAAATGACGTTGCCTAAAATCTTAAGTTGTTTATTGTTTCTGGCTTTAAGAACAAAGCTTTCACTTCGCTCCCTCATATCGCCGTTAATAGAACTATTGACAATATGTCTATTAGATAAACTCTGATTTTTTAAACGTGCCTCTGGTGATGGTGTTAGATTGTAAGCATTAATCACATATAAATTGCCATTTCCCATTTCTGGGGAAGCGTTAAGTTTGGGGTTATGCAGGTTAGCAGTCGCAATATCGCTATAAGACCTGTAAATTGAAACAGTTATTTCGTGTAGGTGATTAGCTGAATCATGTGGAGACGATTCATATTTTGACGTGACAACGTCTTAAATTAGGTTGCGACTGGGAGTCACTTATGAAAAAGTGTAACGCTCGGTAACGTTACGATGAGTCACCGAACGAGAGAGAGGCCCGCCGAATGCCTTGCGTCTCTCTCCCACTCAACTATGATCGGATGATCGGTCGTTGTCACGTAAAATCTTCGCCCGTAAAACCGACTTTACAGGCAACCATTTTTTTTTTTTCTTTTGAAATTAATTTAATTATCAACATTTTGAC
Organism: Oligia fasciuncula; assembly: GCA_963082905.1. NCBI lineage: Eukaryota > Metazoa > Arthropoda > Insecta > Lepidoptera > Noctuidae > Oligia > Oligia fasciuncula. Next base: position 11,094,799 of record OY720403.1, read on the forward strand.
GTGACAACGTCTTAAATTAGGTTGCGGCTGGGAGTCACTTATGAAAAAGTGTAACGCTCGGTAACGTTACGTTCTTATTTTAAATTAGGTTGCGGCTGGGAGTCACTTATGAAAAAGTGTAACGCTCGGTAACGTTACGTTCTTATTTTCATTTAATTCCTTGTTCCTATTGTGCAATTTAATTATATTCATATCAATAAATATTCTACCGAGAAAAAGACGTTGTCACGTAAAATCTTCGCCCGTAAAACCGACTTTACAGGCAACCATTTTTGACGTGACAACGTCTTAAATTAGGTTGCGGCTGGGAGTCACTTATGAAAAAGTGTAACGCTCGGTAACGTTACGTTCTTATTTTAAATTAGGTTGCGGCTGGGAGTCACTTATGAAAAAGTGTAACGCTCGGTAACGTTACGTTCTTATTTTCATTTAATTCCTTGTTCCTATTGTGCAATTTAATTATATTCATATCAATAAATATTCTACCGAGAAAAATACGTTGTCACGTAAAATCTTCGCCCGTAAAACCGACTTTACAGGCAACCATTTTTTTTTTAAAAGCGTAACATTTCATTCAGGCACTTCAATAGGGTGGGAAGCTTTCTTTTAAAATTTCATTAGGTTTGAATATCATTCCTTTGGGAGCGTCCACGTTTTCAGTAAAGCTGGAAGTGCTCCTCCTTAAGTATTTAGCTCGCCATCAAAGAACGTCGTTGGGAGATATTTTTCTCGTGTCACAGACGTCTCACCTAGCTGTTTGCAGACAAAATCAGAGACACGGAACATTTTAATGAGGCAACCCGTATTCAAAGTTTTTGTTTACAGTCCATTCTTTTGTAAACTTACATGTGATTATTTTTTTTGACGACGCTAGCGTTTTCTTTTGCAAGGGATTTTTTTTTCCGTTAGCTATATGTGTTATGTCTACCTATGATGTTACTTTATTTAAATTTAATATAACTTTTATAATCAGCGAGAAAGTGATTTAGATTGATTAATTAAATTAACGGTTGTGTATGTTGTATAACTAATAACTAAACTTTTTCAAGATTCCTAAACCGTATCACAGACACTTAGATTAGACGAGTTCCTCACTCATTTTTAGCATAAATACCACGATTTCCTTTATTTTATTTTTTAATTAAAAAACTGTCCTAAACGTGAAACGAGGTTCTAAGATAGCAATCATAGTTCAAAGGAGACACGTCGTATGTCGTAATTGAGACGAGGCACTCCAATTAAAACAGAATGTTTTGAGCTTGTCCTTTGAATGAGCAGGCTCCTTTACAGCCGCGCTTACCAACCACGAATCTCCCTTTACGAATCAACGGACAGATTTAAATAAAAAGAAATCGTGCGTGTTAGTATTAAATAGATGAAGAAAAAAGATACCCCTCACCGTGTTAATGGTTTTTGCGTAATGAGTTTTTTGATGTTTTATGAATTGTGTGTACTTGTGAAATGTCGCACAGTCAAAGGCAGGAAAATTTAAATGTGACTTCTGACGTCCACAAACGAAAAGAAAAAAATCGAAGTGTGTGGGACAGAATTGTGTTTGCTGCAAAGGACTGTGCACAAAATGCATTTACGCTAACTTAAGGTTTTGCTACTTTTCTTTGAAAAGTGAATTAAAAAGCAGTCATGAACCGATTTCTGAGTCTTCTTAAATTAACGTAAAGCTGAATGTTTGAGCAGTTTTTGCATAAAAATTGTTTGTAGATACTCTATTATACAGTGTGAGTCTTCATAATGTGCACATAACGAAAAGAGGGAAACGTAGCTTAATTTTATTGACGGAAAAATATTTGAAAAAGTAAAAAAATATTTAAAAGGATCTTTACCTGCTAAAGTATGGTGTATGCAAGGCCTTTCTTTAATAGTTGATAGGAAATGTTGTGATTGAGTTATAAACATGGTATTTTTACGTTTAGAAATCTGATACGATGGAGAATAATTTAAAGTAATCAAAAAGGGTAGGTAATCGGGGCTTTTATTGAGTAATTTTACAATGATTGTAAAAAATTATGAAAATATATCAGATTTTTGTTAAAAAAAAACATAACCCATAATTGAGGGGCGATTGTTTACACAGGGGTCACAGCAGCGAATTTTTTTTTTTTTAATGCTACAATTTTTTTTTCCGTCGATAAAATTAAGCTTAGTTTCTCTTATTTCGATATGTGCACATTATGAAGACTCACACTGTATATACTTAGCTTTAAATGCCAAAAAATAGTAAACAAATGAAGTGCCCAAAGAACCTACCTACGAACGGGGTGAATAAGTTGCAGGGGGTATCCCTATTCACCCCGTTTGACGGTACTAACTCAGACACTGATCTACAGAAACTATTTTTTAAAGAACCAAGAATTGTGTGGTTAGATTATTTCCAGCAGCACTTTATACATAGCAGTTCCTATTTCCTATTGGTAACTGCCCCAGTTCTGTTCGCAGTCATGCTTTAAATACATTAGCATTTCATTTGTTTATTTTTATTTTTCACTACGAAATAAATCGTAGAACTTCGGCCCTGTGTCTGGCTAATTTGAACTTTATGCTAAAAAAATAAGACTCACATTACGGCGTCGGGGCTGTAATCCGGGACGGGAAACGGTGGTAACTCTTTGTCGCTGTCAAAGTTTCCCATGATGTTTTCATACTCTGTCAAAATTGTACATGTAACTTAGATTGATGTTATTCAGAAGAAAAAAAATTGTTTAGAAGTTATTTTTATATGAAGTAGGAGTTTATTTATAAACGTTGCTTAAAGTTAGTAATGATTAGTGACTGTTTAACCATACATTTTTATGTTTAAACGTCTCTTAACTTTAAGCAACCTTTATAAACCCCATGATAAATAAATGAATCACAATTATTTAATCGCATTTATTGTTATTATTTAATGACATATTTTATGGAACTAAAGTTTTATTAGGTAGGTATACATGAGACACAGATACAGGCTAGATAGATAAATAATATTAAGTACGTATTTTATTTAAACCGATGTTAATAAATTAATCACAAAATCCGTCATAATAGCTTGTTAAAACAATTAGATCAGACAAGGAAAATATTATTTTGCCTGTTAACTAAATATAGCAATGCGAATGGTCAATCACCTATAGGGCTGTCCTGTTTTTGGATTGGGTGCAAAATACAGTATGCGGTCGTTAAAATGGCACATCGAATTTTAAAACGAAGTATTAAGAAATATACAGGGTGCCATTAAAATATATGGACAAATTTTAACACAGTGCTCAGTACGTCTAACCAAAGATATAAAAACACAGATTAAAGTAATTTTATTTTGACCTAAAATAACAAATTGCCGGCACATTAGTGTATTTTCGTTAGCTGATTATTTTTCTTGTAAGTATCTTATTCGTTTAACTTATATATTTTTTTACCATCGTCCTTATTTTGGTGGTATGAATGGTTTGTAAAAGTTTGTCCATCTTTTTTAATGGGACCTTATATAAGGACCCTGCCTATCCCCATGGGAAGAAAGTGAGATTCTGTATTGCTTTGTATTGTATAGCGTCATCTCTGTCAATCATACCTTTATGACTTTCGATCAACAATAGTAGGTAGTGTAGTGGTACTAGATTTCCGATGAACGCATTAAAAACGGCCGGAGGTATTATTTTGCAATATACTTTTTTCAACCTTATTGCTTAGAAATTATGTTTTATTTTTCCATAAATAAGTTTGTTCTTATTACTTTTTAATCAACGATACATATAAATATATTACGAACGATAATAATCTTTATGTTTGAATGTTAAGGTTTATAATCAAATTCATATGCACTCGCGGCCACTAGAGCGATGTGTTTTTGTTCCTAATCGAAATTGGTGACAGTCTTGTTTAAAAGCTCGGTGTGCCTTATTAACGCCAGGGTGCTATATCTAGTTAGAAATACAAAGATATGCGGTACAAAACTAACAAAGAATAAAACAAACATTATTTAGTGGTTTATTAATAAGAAGATAGCAACTAGCTTCATATTTTCTGACAGACCGACTTCTTGACAATTCAAAAGTGCCTGTAAATGTTTGAATTGAAATAAATGCTTTGAATTTTGAGTTTGAGTTTGATAGATAGCATTTATTCAGTGCACAAAAAGACGTAGCACAACACACAAATGATAACAAATTACAAGAATATACAGGGTGGCAGGGAGATCGATGAGCTAACTGTAACCATAAATTCAGCACATGATTCTAGACCCCCTAGCGTAGAAATGATACGTAGGTTAACAAAAAAAAAACCGCTGTTTCATAGAAAAGTGCAACACCTATGCGGTCAAAATGTTAAAAAACTGTCCAAAAGTATCAACGCAGTGGCGTACAGAATCATGTATTGAATTCGTGGTAATAGGTTGCGCGTCGATGTCGGGATATCACCCTGTATAAAAACAAGGTGCCAACATACAAAAAAAAAATGAAAACGTACTTAAATTAATTTAAAAAAGTGCGGTGTGCGTGTCAAGATTGCACCAAATGGTCGTCCAGCTCAGAATATCAGTGTTAGGCAAATGTACCTGACGCTGATATTCTGCTGGATCCCTGCAGTGACATACAGACGGTCGAGCAGATGAGAAAGAATAAGTTGAAATAATGTTAGTACATATTTTACTAAGCATGGGCAAGTTCAAACAATAGCTACCGTTTAGTATAGCTACGTTGAGCTCCGCTGAAAGTTGCATGAAATTACTATAAAGGTTAAATCTTAAAGCCACATTAAATTGCACTCCGTTAAAACCTAAAACAAGCAAAAAATAGAGCATAGACAATATAGACATACAGGTGATGTAACACTAAGGCCGCGAACACACCAAACGTGTAGTCAGCCACCGACTGTGAGAATGTATGACATGAAAAACAAAAGGTAGTCAGGCTCGTGGCTAACTAATAACACCCGCACAGGTCGGACATTCCATTACCTATACAACCGAGACCCCGCCATACCTAGAAAAAGCTTGAAAATTTTGAAGGATCATTCGTAGATCTTTGATAGTCGTTACACGTAGTGAGAAGCCCAACCGGCTGACAACCAGTCTTACCAAGAGGTATTGCGTTGCCCAGTAATTGGATTGTGGAGGTCAGATAGTCAGTCGCTCCATATAAAGTACTGGTATTCAGCTGAATCCAGTCACACTGGAAGCCGGCCCCAACGTAGTTAGAAAATGGATAGGCAGATGAGTCAGTCGGCAGCTGCTGTTGGTTTTTTCATATATTTTGATATTGACGCTCACAGTCGGCTGCCGACTATACGTTCGGTGCGAAAGCGGCCTAAGACGAATGAAAACCTCTTTACCATTCAAAACAGTTACCGATTTTGCGTTTAATCCATCAACACCAGCGAAATCAGTAGACAACATACCTGCTTGGAACATACCTCGTATGACTTTCCTGACTCTTCTGGTCGCTTCTTCGGGATATTCATCAAGGAGATCGTAGACTGTTTTTCTTTTAGAGTCCTGGGCATGAATGTCGGCTCCTTTGTTGAGGAGGATGCGGACTACTGAGGGTTTACCGAAGCAGGCTGCTTCATGAAGAGGTGTTCCGCTGTGGGTCCTCACGTTAGGGTCCATTCCAGCGTCTATGAGAGCTGTTACCACATCCCTGATGGAGGAAAATTACCAGTTAAGGAAGATCACAAAGACAGGAAAGATATGATGCGTAATAACTTGTTAAAACATAAGATATTCCGCTGTAGGTCCTTACGTTGCAGCGTCTATGAGAACTGTTACCACTTCCCTGATAGAAGGTACCTTTGTCTTCTGTTAAAATTGGTCATAAAGACGAAAAAGGTTTGTTACGTAATAACAATAACTTTTTTAAACACACCGAGATGAACAATGTCAAAGATAGACTAGAGACAAACGTTGAAAATAGTATAATAAAAGGTTGACATTGTTTGCTGTCTGATTACATAATCTACTGTTGACTCTTTGTAATATGATGAGAGGAATTTATTTATTCAAAATTAGCTCATGTCCAATAAAGATGACACAGTCTAAAGTAAAAGTGCGCAGTGCTGCACACCATATTTCAAGTTAAACAAATATCAACTTTATTTCAATGATAATTAAGTTGATTTCAGAATGACTAGCACTATTGACAAAAGTCATAAAAATGTTTGAAGTTGTAGCGTAAACTGTTGTAAAGTTTATTGTGTAGGAATTAAAATTATTTTTCCATTAATTCATATTTGTTTACATTTTTGGCAAATAAAGTATACCAAATAGCTTAATCGATTGTAAATAATGTACATCCATACTAATATTACAAATGCGAAAGTAACTACGAAATTTTACAGATAGGTAGCCTAGGAAGTTAGGAACTGAAAAATAGCCTTTATTTTGCATCCTGATTATTTAGGTAAGTATAAAAAAATATATATGAAATCCATACTAATATTATAAATTCGAAAGTAACTCTGTCTGTCTGTATGTTACTTTTTCACGCCGAAACCACCGAACGGATTTCGATAAAATTTGGCAGGGACATAGGATAGTTTTTATCGACATACCTCGCGGGCGAAGCCGCGGGCGGAAGCTAGTACTTACACAATAAACGCAGGTGAATTCGCGGGTAATAACTACTACCTACTACGTATTCCAATTCAATAAAACCTATAATAAAATTGAAATCGACAGCTACAAGCAGAACATGTAGACTGGACGACGTACATATCGACATTCATAAACCAATCATTCATATTCATGTGGCTAACGAAGCCCGGACTGGACGCATAGAAATTTTATCAAAAGCCTCTGATTTTTGTAAATGAATGTGCCGATTGCACGTCGTTGTTTTTTGTAAATAACAGAGCATGAATAATTTGTGTTTTGTTGAGAAATTAATTATATTGGTTTATGAGCAAACAAGTGATAAATAGTAATAACAGGTAACTAAGTTTGTTATCTCCCAAAATATGTGTAGTTTTTCCAAGTCAGAAAGTATTGCATTACATCTTATTATAAGAGAGCAAACTACAAGACCTTAAGAAACTTAACAATAGAATAAAAGGTATGAAAATCAAAGAAGATATAACGAAATGCTAAATAAATTCAGCGTGAGACAACAAATCATAAATTCTAATTCTAATAAACCTTAATTTGCTAAACATAATGACAACGCTACAAGACGACGCGAATAGATAACATTACCGTGACGCGAACGTTTCATGTTATAGACGTAAGCGATTTGCCTATGCTTTTATTAATGTTACTGTTATCCTGCATCATCCTATTGCTGGGAAAAGGCTTCCCCCCATGACTTCCAGCTCTTTCGATCCAGCGGGGCAATTGCGTAACACGTTATCAATCGGAATCGGTTTCATTTTGACAGTTCAACAACATTCATTGCGATAATTACGTGTTGAGCAGACAAATTTTTCGAACTTATGAAGCAATGGATTAGCAATTTACTTCAAAATTATTCAGATTCCGATTGATAGTGTTATGCAATTGTAAGCGTAGCTTAACCTGATCGATCGACCTGTGCGGCTGTTATTATTTACCCACGGGCCCCTCCCTTACAATTAATACTGTGCCATAATAGTATATTTCATTACAAGTGCGGAAAGGCTGTCATGTCATTGCAAAGAGTTCCGACAAATGTCTACCGGAGCCGAGGCGCAGCCGAAGGCGAGGGTTGACAGTCGGAACAAGCTGCAATGACGGTTCCGCAGGTGTACTGAACGACTATTTTTAATACAGTTGCGAAAGAATGAAGCAATTTAATAAAATAATAAAAACACAATATTGCTTTTTTCTCTTCTCTCCACGCAAAAAATTAGTCGTATGTGGATATGTAACGACTTTTTGACTTTTCCGGTAAAATGTTCTCCGAAGCATTTTGTGCAATTAAACCGAGTTCCGGTGGTGTTAATTAAAAAAAATAGGGTCGAAATTACTCATTTTGTGCAACAAACAACAGAACTAAACTCGCAAAGAAAATTTCTGGAAAATGGCGCCAACCGTAGAATATAAGCAGAGTTTTTTTTCTTCACCCATTTTGGTAGGCAAAGGGAACTATCCATACAGCTTAGTCTTCAGTATATTTTTGTTATTGATATGAAATGAAATTTAATGAGATGAAATGAAATTAAACCTAACCTAACTCATTCAATTAAATCATTAAATCTGATATTGAAATAAATTAGTAGCTTCTTTTTAGAAATATACGTATTTGTATGAATCACAAAAACCCACATCCCGAACGCTATACGTCCCTGCAATACACCACTTTTTGAGCATTTTGTGCAATTAAACCGAGTTCCGGTGGTGTTAATTAAAAAAAAAAATAAGGTCGAAATTACTCATTTTGTGCAACAAACAACAGAACTAAACTCGCAAAGAAAATTTCTGGAAAATGGCGCCAACCGTAGAATATAAGCAGAGTTTTTTTTCTTCACCCATTTTGGTAGGCAAAGGGAACTATCCATACAGCTTAGTCTTCAGTATATTTTTGTTATTGATATGAAATGAAATTTAATGAGATGAAATGAAATTAAACCTAACCTAACTCATTCAATTAAATCATTAAATCTGATATTGAAATAAATTAGTAGCTTCTTTTTAGAAATATACGTATTTGTATGAATCACAAAAACCCACATCCCGAACGCTCGCGTCCCTGCAATACACCACTTTTTGAGCAACTGTATTAAAAAATTGTAATGCATGCCTACTTACCAGTATTTTGTTACATTAAAACATTTAAATAAACGAGGTGTATAAATGCCAGTTAAAAATACATAAATCCATCGCTGTTTAAAGGACTGAGTATACAAACAAACTACCAATCCGTTTCACAAGCGTGGTGACTATGAAAATATCTTCGTTCGTCCAAACGTTCATTAAATCAATCAGTTAAAACCTCAGATCGCACATGTTCTGTTGATAATATTGTCTGAAACTTGTCATAGCTGCTATGATCAATGCAGTTTTAAAAAGCTAAATATTATGAAGCTCCTGCCAACTTCATATTAATCCTGATTCATAATAAAACAGTACCTACTCTAAATGCAGCAAAAAAACCATATCAAAGGCTGTCTATATCGCATACTTGGCTTGGCTGGCCTGTTGGTCTAGTGGTCAGTGACTATGACTGCTATGCCGGAGGTCGTGGGTTCGATTCCCACCCAGGACAAATGTTTGTGTGATGAGCATGATCATTTGTTCTGTGTCTGGGTGTAATTTATCTATATATGTATGTATTTAGAAATATATAAGTATGTTTATCAGTTGTCTAGTACTCATAACACAAGCTCTGCTTAGCTTGAGATTAGACGGCGTTGTGTGATAGTTGTGGAATATATTATATTATATTATATACTGCAACCGCAAATAGAAGTACTTTGTAGATACCTATATCCATTTGTACTGCATCTATTGTATTATTGTTTTGCATAGCGTCCATCGGTAACAAAACAACCGTTTCGATTGTGTACTGATTCGCACGTACGCCTTGTACAGTCAATAGCAAAAGTAGATGATCAAAATCAGAAATTCAATAGGAGTCAAAACTGATCACGAATATATGGCAGCTATACTAGTAGTAAATGTTTGGTATAATTTACAATCACATACTTTTGAATCACTTCGACGCCACACAGTTCTGACTCGAACTCCGTTTATTAGTATTGAATTTCTGATTTTGATCATCTACTTTTGCTGTTGACTGTACACACGACGACATATCAAGCTATACATTTACAGTATAAGCTGACTTCTCGTTGTACGAAAAGCCTATAGAATACGAGATTAGCTAAAACTGGAAATGTATAGCTTGACGGGTCTTCGTGTGTACAGTCGACCGCAAGTCCTTGGTAGCACTTTGACCTTGTGCTGGGGGCGTGGCGTAGCACGGAGTTTTAATAGACTAAGAGGCCACCTTATGCTGGTCTTGTTTACACTCACGTGCGGCTGCGGCCTACTGTACGTACGTCGGATGATACGTTTGATATGGAAGTCTATTTTTAACCGACTTCAAAAAAGGAGGTTTCTCATGATAGTTACTGACAACATCTCACTACCGTGCATTCGCGATTTATTTGCCAAAAATGTAAACAGATATGAATTAATGGAAAAATAAATTTAATTCCTACACAATAAAATTCAGTTTACGCTACAACTTCAAACATGTTTATAACTTTGTCAATAGTGCTAGTCACTCTGAAATCAACTTGATTATAATTGAAATAAAGTTGATATTTGTTTAACTTGAAATAGGATAGGGGTGTGCTGCACTGCGCACCTTTACTTTAGATATAAGCATAATCAGCCCACAATGTTCCTATTGCTTGGACACCGGCCTCCTCTCGGTGAGAGAGAGCGAGACGTAATGCACCACGCGGGCCCAGTGTGGGTCGGTACTCGGTAGATGTCACACGTCTTCGAATTTCCTCACTAGATATGATGGAAATCAAATAAGCGAATATCTATGAATGAGACCATAAAGGACGTACCTTACCATTCAATAGCTTTTGCACGCGGCTTCGCCCGCGTTGTTGTCGGAAAATATCCCGGGAACGTACTACCAGGTTTATAAATAACCTATGGATGGCAAGGGTAAGTGGGAAGTGCCTCTGCACTGCTATCTAACCATTGCAATAGTATATTTCATTACAAGTGCGGAAAGGCTGTCATTGCAAAGAGTTCCGACAAATGTCTACCCGAGCCGAGGCGCAGCCGAAGGCGAGGGTTGACAGTCGGAACAAGTTGCAATGACGGTTCCGCAGGTGTACTGAACAACTATTTTTAATACAGTTGCGAAAAAATGAAGCAATTTAATAAAATAATAAAAACACAATAAACTCAACTAACTAATATTTTTTTCTGGAAAATGGCGCCAACCGTAGAATATACGCAGAGTTTTTTTTTCTTCACCCATTTTGGTAGGCAAAGGGAACTATCCATACAGCTTAGTCTTCAGTATATTTTTTTTTATTGATATGAAATGAAAATTAAATTTAATGAGATGAAATGAAATGAAACCTAACCTAACTCATTCAATTAAATCATTAAATCTGATATTGAAATAAATTAGTAGCTTCTTTTTAGAAATATACGTATTTGTATGAATCACAAAAACTCTTTAGTAAAAACTTCATGGTTGGTTTTTCTTTTTAATAGACATTATTTTGACAGTTGGGAAAGAGAACGCACGAGTTCGGGAAAGGTAAAAAAAAAGCACTAGTATGTAATAGCCCACATCCCGAACGCTATACGTCCCTGCAATACACCACTTTTTGAGCAACTGTATTAATAAAAAACAATTTCCGCACAGTCTCCAAGTCCCCCTGATTGTCAGACTTTTAGGCCCACTTGCAGGTTCATGGATTATCCTAAATCGAGTTAACTGCCAACTCAAACAAATCACACTAATATTATAAAGGCGAAAGTTTGTGAGTGTGTAGGGGGGGGTTGTGGGGGTGTGTTTATATGTTTGTTACTTCTTCACGCTCAAACGGCTGGACCAATTTTGATAAAATTTTGTATGCAGATAGCTGATTCCCTGGATTACCATATAGGCTCCTTTTTATCCCGATTTTCTCACGGGATCGACATTTACGCGGGTAAAGCCGCGGGGCGCAGCTAGTAATTCATATTGCGCCACCAAGCATTAGAGGTAAACCTAGAATTAAACTTATAAATATCTAACCCACCGCTGTGAGAGATTTAAATAACCTATCCATTAAAATCACCTAAACTAAAGCAAATCGCCATTTCTCGTAACATAGGGACTTTAAAATCAACAGTCACAACTTCACAAGGTGGTTACCGCATGCCACGCGTTGCCAATTTAACCCTTCGACAAGGCGCGGAAAATAGGGCTTCATGAACACCGAAGTGGTGACAGCAGTTGGATACGGCATAATAAATACTAACATCGGCCCGCGACTTTGTCCACATGGAAGATACATATCCTATGGCACTCAGCAATAGGGTAGATTTGTATGGTTCAGTACTTTCAGAGATTACCTCATAACATACGCATAATAATCAGTCTATGCTGTAAAAATCTCACCGTGAAGTTTGTTTTTGCTAGGAATTGACACTATTGACAGCTCACTCCACGCTCACTTCACCTAAGTTTTCACGGTGAGATTTTTACAGAATAGCACCGCTGTTCTCAGTGCTGGGACACAGGGCCCCGCGAGGGAGTGGGCAATAATCCATCACGCGGGCCCAGTGCGGGTTGATGGATGTCACATCATGTCTTCGAATTTTTGGTTCTAAGACATGCCGGTTCCTCAACATGTTTTCCTTCACCGTTTTGACAGCCAGTGGTGATGAAATCAATAGATACACTACAAAGTAAAATGCCTGCCTGGGTTCGAACTCACGACCTACAACTCGTAAATCGGGACCATACCGTTCTCAAAAAAAAAACCGTGAAGTACCTCTTACGAACAAATAAGTTTTACCTCTTCAAAATATTAGTTTAGACTGAGGTTCAAGTAGCTAAAATTTCTCTGATCTGAAGGCATCCGGCAATCAATCTGAATCCGAATAATTTTGAAGGATATCGCTAATCCATTCCTTCATATGTTCAAAAAATTCGTCTGATCAACAACGTAACTAACGCAATGAATGCTGTTAAACTGTCAAAATGAAACCCATAGCCGCTGATAGTGTGTTACGCAATTACCCTTCTGATCGGTTTTCTCGTTTCCATTGACGCACTACCCTTCTCTAATTTACCGACAATTTCTGTCGATACTAAGGTTGTCCAGCTAAAATGGTTAGCGCGGCGAGTGACTAAGCAAGAACAATGGATATCTTTCAAAGTATCAACTATGATTAAACATATGGATTGTTTATTAAATAGCAGCGGTCAATACGTATATGGAACACTACCGTCACTTACTGATCGATGGAAAATGCACCATTAATGTCTGTTTTCAGCAACTCTAGTTGAATCTATGAATCCATAGGTACTAATAATATAAAGACGTAAACGTGAGTTTGTGGGGGGGGGGTAATCTTCGGAACTACTGATCGGATTCCGAAAATTTCACTAATGGGAACAATCAGCTCTTACATACATTTTCAAATTTCAAGCGGATGAACTCGCGGGCAGAAGCTACTGCTCAACAACGTAAATAACGCAATTAATGTTGTTGAACTGTCAAAATGAAAGCCATTGCTACAGTTACTGTGTTACCCAATTACCCCGCTAGTTTCCTCACGATGTGACATTTGTAATACTATTCCCAAATATACCGCATCTGCTAAAATATTGACGCTGGCAACACCGACATGTAAACAGGCAGGAAAGCTATCGACGCGTTATAACGAACGAATGAATATGAATAAGACGCAATTGCCGCACGCCTTTGCATTTACATAATTTTAATAAATAACATATACCTACTACCTATGTATTAGCTAAGACGGTTAAGAGGAGGGAAGATTCTTCAGTATGTTTCTAGATCTAACGAGTCATCATCCTAATCAACTTATAATGTTCCCACTGCTGGGACACAGGCCTCTTCTCTGTGAGAGTGAGTGGGCCGTAATCCACCACGCGGGCCCAGTGCGGGTTGGTACATATCACATGCCTTCGAATTTTTGGTTCTACGAATTCCTGTTTCCTGACGATGTTTTCCTTCACCGTTTTGAGAGCAGTGGTGATGAAATAATTTACACAAAGTAAAGCGCCTGTCTGGGTTCGAACCTACGACCGACAACTCGTAAGTCGCGGCCGATACCACTGGACCACCACCGCTCAAACGAGATCAAACGAGTAGAAGGAAAAATATGATAAGGAAGCGAATATCAAGTGTCCGTCACCCCAGTTGCGTAAGACACTTTCAATTATCATCCCAAGGATTATGAAGGAAATTGCTAATCCATTGCTGTATGTTTAATAAATTCGTATGCCCGACAACGTAAATCATGCAATGAATGTTGCTGAATTGTCAAAATGAAAGGCATTGCCATGGTTAGTGTGTTACGAAATTTCCCCGCTAGTCGGGTTCAATAGGTACCTACCTACGTAACAATCATGTGAATCAACAGTAGGTTAAGTCAAGTTATTTTTTTTTTATGTTGGATTCATTCGCCAATGTTTCAGTATAAGTTATACGATACCTATTGGCTTCTTTTCAAAAACACAATAAAAAATTACGAGACGACAAATTTTGCAAACATTTTCGTCGTATTTCCATGCCCAGGCTACGCTTACATCCGCTTTGTAATCTGTGAATCATACGTTGTATAAAACCATGTGAATATAACACTTACTTGCTCCCATTCTTGCTGGCCCTGTGAAGTGGGGTTGATGTGAACACCACATTACGGCAGGCGGGGTATCGGTACTGGTCTACTAAATGAGGCCGAACTTGTAGTAGGTGCTGTACTACTGCCAACCTAGGAGAAAATATCAGAATTAAAATAGAATTGAATATAGAAAAGCGTTGAGAAAAGTTTTTTGGAATTACATAGAGCTGTTAATCTATAATTTTATAATCATGTTAATACAAAATAGGCTATTACTTCCATGGTTACCTATAGCAGCTCTATTACATCTCATCATCGCGCGTTCGTATTTCCGAAGACAGACGACGATTCCCGAATAGCACACTTTTCATGGTAAATATGTACAAGTCATTCTGTTATCAACTTAATTTCCACTTTCGCTAAGTTTATATTTGTTAAAGTGGAGATAATGTCAATTAAAAACAAGGATTTTAATATATTTTAGGTGCTGCCCAGTGCCCGCGGTTTTACAGACGCCGATTAGTAGTGCACTAAAGCGAATTTGAGAGTTATCTTTGTCCAGCAGTGGACTACGATGTATGGTCATCATTCTGAATACGAAAACTCGGTCTTCGGCAAATATAAGCTACATTGCAAATAGCAATGGGTTATCCCAGTAGACGACAAAAGGTTTATCTGAAGATATATAGGATTCAGTCACAACAACTTTTAATTGCAACTGTCTATTGGAAGTTTCCGACTTGATGCGATGATGTGAATCTTAGAAGAGCACAATATGCTTATTGTAAGGTCTGTGTTTAGCAGTGATATCCATATTTCCTGTCCGCGAAGCAAGTACAATAGCAATTAAACAAATTGATTATGATTGTTTCTATTTTGTGATTAACATGTTCTCACCTTCCATACTGCGCGGCGAGGTCCAGGGCGCTTTCATCGTTATTGTTCTTGATGGTGACATCGGCGCCTCGTGAAACCAGCTGAGCCACCACGTTGACGAAACCGAACTGAGCGGCTATCAGCAATGCTGTTTCATGGTCTGACGTCTGCGGGACAAAGGATAGGGGTTATTTTTGGCCTTTATGAAAAACTCGCTGTGCCCGCGACTCCGTTCGAGTGCATGTCTTAAAACAAGTTAGATTTAATGTGTTTTAATTTATTTGCGTGGAATCCTATCTAATCCTCTCTAATCTAAAATAAATTAGCCAAGTTACCTACTCCTTACAACATCAGTCTGCGAGTGAACAAGTCCCGTTAAAATCGGTCGAGCCGGTTCGGAGTTCGGAGATTAGTAGGAACAAACAGACAGACAAACATTTAAATAATTGTTTTTTTGTTATTTGTACCGTATATATGCGGTCATTATATACATTTAGTAAAAAGCTCTTATTTTGACATTACTAGCAGACATTTTATTTATTTGTATCTATAAATATAGAATGGTTTTAATATTAGACGCCTTGGTGAGGACATTCTGTTAAAGTGGCTCTGCACCTTATTCCAATTGTGTAATGCGCCACAAATATAATGTAATTTTGTTTGACTTGTGTGAACAAGACTCGTGCATTGCACTTTATTATGCTCATATGGCAGTTACCTTCGCTGGGCAAAGATGGTCTCTTTAATAGACTACACTTGTTATAATATACTAAACCGCCCCTAAGACGACCCACTGACCAAAAGTGGCTTATTCTCATACTTTTTCTGCGGAACTATAACGCAAAATTGCTCACTTTTGTTTTTCGTCTCAGCTTTTGAACTAGTCTCGTATTTCGGAATCTAAGCTCTGTAAATTGAGCCGCGACTAAGTAATCTCCTTAGAGTCGATTTTACCAAAGTCAGATATCTTTTATCCGTGGAATAAAATTGACGTCTGACAGTTCTAGTATGGAAAAACTGTCAAAAATTCAAAATTTATTCTCAGTATAAGACTTATCCTATGTATAAAAGTTTGTTGGAATGCGACCTTAGTCGTATTTGTACCCAAAAATGTTGCAAATCGTGTTCAACGCGCCCTTTTACTTGGCAATATCTTATCCGTATTCAAATGTCGACGCCCCAGCAAATACTGACCGGTTCTAGGTAAGGTAAGTCACAGTTCCCAGGCTAGTTCTATTTAAATAACTATCAATGAATGTAACAGAGGCTTGTCGACAAGCAATTTAACTGTCTTAGTGACTAATAAACTATTGTAGGATAGTCGTAACTTCTAAGGCTTTGATTCGATTAATGTTTCATTGCCTTAAACGTGACATCGCAAATCTATCCATAGAGTAGATTTGCGACATTTACATAATAAACGGAAAATACTTTGTACAAAACTTTTGATATAAATCATCTTAAATTATCATAAAGAAAAGTTACGTTTTCTATCCATGTATTCTTTTAAAACTATTCTCATAAATCACCACCCAAAGTTTCTTTCAACTTTCGTATTGACAACATAGTTTCAAACGAGTATATACTGTATTGTTCAGTAAATAGGTCACATTTCTAGACCTCCCCAAAGTTTTTCATTAAACTTAAGGTTTCCGACACATAATACCTTGTCACGAGACCTGGAATGCCTCAAAGCAGGTATGCGAGGGCCGGGTGTTGTAAACTAAACTCGCAAGTAAAGGGCGAAGCTCTGACGTAATCAACATTCCTGGAATGTTCTGGAACTTACTAGCGGCTCGCGGATAAGTGGGTGTCGAAAACATATGTGGAGCAACATTGTCTTTGTCAGAAAAGGTAACACATGGGTGCACATTAGGTCCCTATAACTATTTCTGCCACCAAGCAGCGGTGCTGTGTTCCAGTTTTAAGGGTATGGGTGTCAGTGTTGATACAGTACAGGCACACGACATCAGCAAAGCCTCTGGTATTAGGTACAGATGTCCTGAAGCTGCGGTGACTATACTATAAGTACTAACAGGTTCTTTCATCATCATCTGCCAAGCCTTTTCCCAACTATGTTGGGGTCGGGACCAGACCATGAAGCAACTGCTGACATCCATAATGCAGTAACTGTGTATTACGATGCCCCTTGTCAGACGTTCAGGTTTCCGACGCCTGCTTATTTGCGAACCAATAAAAAAAACGTCACTGCTGAATATGGGTGAACCTATACTATCCTTCTACCTCTGCCTAAATTTCTACACAGAAAAAAGAAAAGAAGAGAAGAAGAAGAAGAGAAGAGAAGAAAAGAGAAGTTTTTTTTTTCTATTTCTTTTTTTTTTATACAGGTGCAATGTTATGTGAAAAAAGCTAGAATAAAAAAAAAATGTTTCTAAAACTTACCAGCTGATCAATAATGCACGGCGGATTGTTGTGGGCGAGGAGCATCCAGCAGACGTCGGTGTCACCGTTGAACGCGGCCAGGTGAAGGGGCGTAGCACCTTTCTTGTCCACTATGCATGGCGACGCGCCTACTGACAGCAGCACTCGCACTATATCTCTGGAAGAGGAATGGTGGAGTTAATATGATGTAAACTTTACATTACAACAAATTAATACAGCTGCTCTGGAACACTAGATACTTAGCTTAGATCTGAGAGGATATTGTACGCATTCATTAAACTTTTTGCTTACCGAGATAAGAGTCATTTTATGTAGTTCAGAGAGGGAATATTTACAGTGCACAGAGCTTTGTAGAATTCCATAATCTTGTTATAAATAAAACTTTTTCATAGTATACATTTCAAATCACAGCTAAGTACCTACTTAATTTATTTGTAAAAATGAACACATTGGTACTGTTCCAATGTCCCATTGTTTACGAGTAATTTGAATAAGTTAATGATTCATTTATGATATCAACTAGTTTTTCCCGCTATAACGTTATGCCCGCTCCTCTGACGTCAGACAGACTGTGCTAATAGTATCAATGCAGAGGAAAAGTGGAATAACAATGTTTTTCTTTTGTCATTATTGCTATCATATTTGTACTTTGTATAGTTGCCATAAATACTATTGGATTGCATGTAGGTAAACAGGCTGACTTTGAATTCCTATTATTTCTGACGAGGGGAGAAATAATCATGGAAATGAACAACTTTTAATAAGGGACCAACTGAGAAATAAATAAATGATGGAGATTGAAGATTTTTAAATGGAGCCTGGCATAACAACGGTGTCCGTCATTTTGTTTTTTTTTTTTTTTCTAAATGTCGGCCACGCCTTAAACCTATTATAAAATGTTACTGATTTCTCATTAATATTTTCCTTATGACAGCTTTTAGAACTTGCGTAACCTAACAAGTTCTAAAACAATTTAAAATTCCAATTCTCGAATGTAACGAGTTAAAATAGGGTAACGTTAAAAATATGGTTGTTAAATAGTGGTCTAAGAAATTTAAATGTTTTATTGGTTACTTCAATAAATTATTATTTTTATAATAAATGGCTATCCTGAACAACAAAAATTGAATTTGTCTAAATCTAGGTATCATTATTCGACAATAAACAAAAATCAGAAACTTACCTGTGGCCATTCAAACATGCTTGGTGAAGTGGTGTATACCCATTGTCATCTTGAACATTTACGCCAGCACCTCTACGTAAACTGTAACAAACAAAAATAAAATAAGTACAAAAAGAAATTCGCAGTCGGTAGGATTCGAACCTACGCTCCCAGAGGGAATCTGATTTCTAGTCAGACGCCTTAACCGCTCGGCCACGACTGCCGCGGAAAAGTGGTTGAAATTACCGTATGGTTGACACATTTATAAATCGAGATAACATGTTAAGATATTATGCGAGATCAGCTTAAAATTAAATAGGTATCCATTATTCCGCTCCACGAACCGACTGCCGACCGACTGATCTATTTGCTGTCCATCGTTTTGTACAATATTGTTTTCCTCATTCATAGTTTTAATATAATACCTACGTCACTAAAGCAAGTAATTATGACCTATACGGACAAAAGTAATAACAACGTTGAACATAATAATTAAATTAAAACGCACCCAAACAATTTATGTTCTAAAAAGAAATTGGTAAGATTATTTTATCAATGAAACTTTTAAGGTAATTTATCTATCAACAAACATTGATTATTCAATTAATTTGTGAACAAAACTTTATAAAATCTCTTTACTACGCCCTTGACCCTACCAGGTGCGGTCGTCGAACTGTGCACCTTTTACAGTTCATCAGAAGTAGGTACAAACAAAATCCAACTGTAAAAGTATGCAGCGAAAGGTTATTTTTACCGTAACAATAAATTATGAATAGCTTCAGTCAGATGTGTCAACAATGGCACTTGCCGTAACGAGCCATAATGTGATTACTTTTGCTGGAAAAAATATTTGGGGAAAGACCCGCAACAAAAGTGTTCTAGACTCATCCCTGTTGATTTAACCTTCAAGACTCATTTAGTAATATTGAGATGGCGGTGAAGTTGGTTGAGCTGTGCTGAGAAACAGCGAAAGAGAGCGAAGCAGAGCAGTGAGAAAATTCCACTAACAGACACTCTTCATTTTTAATATAAAGCATTTTTATTGATATTTTTTTTTGCTCAATCACCGCTCAGGTCCCTAGCTCATCTATGGTGGAAAACCAATCCTTCTCATACAAAAATTTCAAGCATCCCCGAGATGTGTCGTATCGTATCCACCTACCTACATGCAACCAACACTTGGGCTGGTATACGCTCCCTCCTATAGAATACGTTATGAAGTTAAGCTTATTGCCCTTCTCCAACAAACACCATTCCAAGTTTCCAACCCTCGCCCCGGGCTGTTACTTCCTCGTACCTACTTTCACAGAATTTCCAAAATAGGATTACGGACTGTAAGAGGAATAAGAGGATTGACCTATCTTTACAATAATATTGTGTCGTTTTAAGTAGGAATGTAGTACCATCTACGAAGGCGCAGCCAGAAGTTAGTACCTATACTAGCTTCTGCCCGCGCCTTCGTCCGCGTGAAATTCCTTGTTCCCGGCCCCAACCCTCACATATAGCAGCATATCGTCTGCCCGCGCTATTACTTCGTTTTCAATTAGCGTTGTTTCTGCTTTTTTTTTGTCTTTTTGCGCGGCTGCTAAGGGTCCAAGCGTGATGTTAGCCTTACTCAAGAATTGTGCTATAAAATGCAAAAAGATTTTTTTTAATCCGACCGATAGTTCCAGAGATTAGCGCGTTCAAACAAACTCTTCAGCTTTATTATTAGTATATAGATAAGGCTAGAATGTACTGAACTACTAACCGACACCTCGTGGAATTAGCATAGTTTTGGCACGGTAATGTTAGTGGTTTTTGTCAGGGCTAATCCTATGCTCAAATTACACCGACCAGCCAGACTAACGACACGATTTTTTGCTCTGGTATTTGACAAAAACTAAAGACACTAATAAGCAGGTATGTACTGTCATAACATTGTACAGGTCAACCGTTAGAGTGCCAAATAAACAATTATGAGAATAGCGCAAACGGTACAATTTTGCGTAATAGCTGTACAAACATTTAGTTATGTTTTCGTGTCATGTGAACAAGTCGTGAAGAACTGGTCATTATCGCATTAGTTATAACGAGAACCGTCCATTGTAATGGATATGATTATCAAGACGATGAGTTCAAAGAATGCAATGAAATAAAGCCAAACTATTACGACGCCTAGCATTTCCCACAGACAAAGGCAAAAAGCGCACACGAATAGCTCGCGCATAACTTTAGAATGAGGTCATATCTACCCTGAGTCCCTGAAGGAGGCGCGGGCCTCTCCGAGCCAGAAATTAAATAAATTAACAAATAATTTACCTAATTAAACTGTAAATTAACAAGAAAGCCACGTAAAACACGCATCACACCTAAATTAAAAAGCAAATAATGTCAAGGCCAACGTAAAAACCCATTGCTACAAAAAAACACACACGATCGCCTTCCATGCCAATTTGAACTCTACAAGTTGCTGTTATAAGATCGATGTTTTAGAAGAGGTTGAAAGATATAATATGCAAAATGACCAGTGTATGAATATTCCAAGAACCGGAAGTTACGTGCCGCGGAGCTGCCGCCAAAGGCATCGTGCGTTGGGCCTTTCCGAGAATCAAAGCCTCCTTGAATCATCGTCATGGATCCGTTAAACGAATTCTCAAATCGATTTGACCACTATAATGACAGCTGCGTAGGATTGCAATCGATAAACATTGTTATTATCAACGTTATTATGAATGAAATTCTGAGTAATATTCAAGACATTTGTTTGATATCAATATCACCTTATCCGGCCTATAAGATATTGTCGAGAAGTAAGACAATTTTGTTCAATCTTTTGATTCCAATAAGAAAATAAAAAAACAGGACGATAAATCACTTCAAATGTGTATCTCTGAAGATTAATTTGAAGATCAGTCCTTGATATCAAGGGCTCTCGAATGGGGGCGACGAAGGTAGATAGCAATTTCCGAAAACGCCAACTCGGCAGGAAGTACAAGGCGTGGATAATGACGTTGAAGCTAAGTATGCTACTTAATTACGTGCACAAGTACTTAACACTAATGAGTTACTAATAAATTGATAACCCACATTAGTAAGGTTCTAATTGTGTATGACACTATCACTATTTTATCTTTTGCGTACGATTTGTTGATAAACTTCAAATGTCAGTCGCATTCTCAAACGTTAGTTTTTGTCTCATTGGAGGCTCCAGTTGACGTGATAGATTTTTCCCATAGGATAGTATAACACTGGGTGGTTGCTAGTGAGTCACTGGTTTTGGGAATATGGAAAGGCGAACATCCTGAAGGTCAATTCCCGTAATTAAAAACGTTCAAAATCTAGTCGCAATCTCAGCGACAATCAATGTCAAAAACTCGTTAAAAATGTAGGGAAATCACACTTATTTTTGACACAGATTGAGATCAGACTTTGAACGTTCTTAAAATTACGAGAATACCCCTCTTATGTTGACTATTGGAATTGATTGATTAATAAAACTTTATTAACTTATTACTTTAGTAAAGCTAAGTAGAAAACTTTCAACACGAAGCTAATTCTGAAGACTCTCAGATGAAAAATGTAACTCAACGCCACAGATTGTAATTTGAATTATAATTTGTGATATAATCGGTATCACAGTTTCTGTTTAGGCCAAAGGTTAGCATTTAAGCACAATACTTGTCGTGTCATGTTTTACCGGTTTTACCTTACATTATCGTTTAACCGAAAACACGGAGAATACATGTTACAAATGTGATTATTATTTACATAAGATCATCGAGATAATCAAAACTTGTGGATCAGTAGATCCTAATGATTATAATTATGTAAATACATATTTGTTAAGATCGCGAATCATATTTTAATCAACGTACAACTTCATACTGACCAGCAAATTGCAAAAAACTTAAGAAAATTTGAATTTCGCGGGCTACCTTAGCGCTTCCCCTTAATAGAGTTTCAGTTTTGTAATTACAAGTTTACTGTTACCATTTTAGATAGCAAGATATTTAATACGAATTTATTTATTTTCTGCGATATTTCCTTATGTCCTTACACGACCTTAAAAGACCTTTAAGGACAAAACTCTAACATATCTTTGAGCAACAACAATTTTGTAAAATATATTTAATTATTACATATTAGTTCACGTTTATTGTGACATTTACGTTCTTTTATCCTTGTCTAAAGCATGATTTCCACCAAACGGCTCGCATCGCATCGGATCGGAACGGATTTTACAATCTTTAAACGATATTAAATCGTGTACTTAAGGTCTATATTGCCAAGCCGCGCACAGCAGCTTGACCGAGGGCTTCCGCGACACGCGATCGTAGCGGAAAGTATGCTGCGACGCGCGATCGGCTCCGTTCGGCTGTCGTCGTATCCGATCGAATCCTTTTGGCTGACGTCCAAATTTTTCTTTTCTTCTTCTGTGTTTTATGATTATTTTCTTCTTCTAATGCAATAAATAGCCAACAGTACTATGTCAACATCAACATTTTCAACAAAAAATTAAAACACAAAACACGGTAGGAATGAAACTATTGACTAGGTGCAGAAACGAATGCAAGCGACGGTACGGAGCCGATCGTATGCGCCTTCATCTTTCATACAACCTTAACACCAAAAGTCATCATGTTCATAATTGCCTCTCTAAACTATAGGCTCACTAAAATTAATCACGAACAAAGCCAAAAGTGAACGTCCATTGCAGGATTGTTTATAGTGGTAGAGTAACAAAAGACAACTTTCTCCTAACCCAATAAAATCAACCGCATAGTAACTTGATCGAAGACGTATCACACTTTTTGAGAATAACGGGACATACAGATGTAGTGAGTCTGTATATAATGAGTCATACAATCGTAAGTGAAACATAAACAACAACCACGGATCAACAACACACGAAGTTGCACATACATCAACTCACTACAAATAATTAGGTAATCGAACGAAGTTCTTGATAGACTCAACTGTCCTATTGGTATTGGACGTGTCTAGCTCTTTATCTACCTAAAACAAATTCGCGTCGGAAATGTTGTCGCTCATAGCAACCTAAATCATTTATTTAACATCCGGTAGCGGTTTTTTCGGTCTAAATCTAGTTCACTCACCTGTCAGCCCCGAACATTCTTTGACTCAACTTCTTTGTCTTAACCCAACTCCTGTGGAAACTGTATCGAACGTCGCTCAGATTCAAATCAAAACTGTTTTTATAATTGCAGCACTGCACAGTTTTTTCACCATCACTCTTTGTACTAGCCATGTCAAAGACAACGTATGAAGTGAAGAGTAAACTTAATAAAACTTCAATTGTAGAATCGTGACTCACGGGCAGTTACAGGATGGTTAATTTAATAACTTACAATGTTTAACTGTTACAGAGAACGAAACATATTGTTTAAAACTATTCAACACGACACAAGTGAGTGCAGACGGCAGGTTGAATGAAATTTGTGTGTAATTGTCAAAACAGAGGGACGATAAGATAAGTTGAGATAAGATACGCGAATTGGACCAAGGAAATGCAAAATGGCTAATAGACAAATCGACTTTATGGGGTTCCGTACCAAAATGGTAAATGGTGAGAATCAGTCTGTCTGTCTGTCACAGCTGGATATCTCAAGAACTACTAATGCTATCAACTTGAAATTTGGAATAGTTTTAGATGACGTTTGCTCAACTATTTTGCATAAAAATATATGTTACATATTTTTTGCAACAGGGACTGAAAGGGGGTCTGAAAATTTCGAAGTGGGGCTACTAAAGCGTGTATCATATAAAAGAGCGCAGTTTGCACATTCTCAAACTTTGTCCTTTTTTTTAGGTCGCATAGTTTTCGAATTTTGATAAAAAAAAAAAAAAAAATACCGTGCCCCCCCCTATCTCCGAACTGTGCAAAGTTTACGTAAAGATTAGAGGAAAAATAAAACGAAGTCTTTAAATAATTTAATTTATTTGTAATTTCTCTATATATGTATGTATTTAGAAATATATAAGTATGTTTATCAGTTGTCTAGTACTCATAACACAAGCTCTGCTTAGCTTGAGACTAGACGGCGTTGTGTGATAGTTGTGGAATATTATTATTATTATTATTATAAATAGCACACTTTTTCAGAAATCATCAACAAAAGTTACATTAGTTCCACTATTGGTCAAGAGATGGCGCTGACTTAAAACTGCAATATTTTACACCGCAGTGCACAGTGTTAGAATTCTCTGACGATTATAGGCCTCGCCGATGAACATTTTTTTTATAGTTTTTAGCTCAGTATACTAGACGAAGTATATGAAATACCGGGACCTTTGTATTTACTCCGTGACCGGGACGTATTGATGATATAATTACTGTTTCAGTCAATTTTAGAACACAATAAATTACTCATTTGTCAACGAAAATCATTAATATGGAATGTCTATTTTCGGTAATGATGCATTGGGGTAAATGCATTAGGGTTCAGCCTTAAAAGGAAATTAAGTTACATGCGTGTTTGAACAATTCGAAATGCGAAGAAGGTAATGAGTTTTGTAGAATAGAAAGTAGAAATAAATAATTAAATCAATAATTCCTCAATTAACCTGCTAGAAATATTTCAGAGGAATTATGAGGAAGGTAGGAAGTAGGGACTTCTTGCCCAACATCAAGGGTATTTATTGCATAGGATTGGCCAAGCCAAGGACTTCCATCAAACGTTTGCTATCAGAAACAAACAAATATGATGGTCCCGGTGATGTTACTGGCAAGAGTTGCATGTCAACCAACGACAGTATGAACATCAAATCAATGATAATTACACACAAACCACTTAAAAATCACAAATTAAGAAACAGATTCCAGAACATATAACCACTTCTCACAACACTATTAATGAAACGATAGAAAATAAACTAAGACACACTAGATGTAAGACAGTCGTAACTTAACAACAAACTGTTAATGAATCAAATATAACAAGCAGCATATCAAATATGAAATAAATACATAAGACGCAGTTACTAACATACCGAGCTAATGATTTTACTTGAAATCGTATCAATAGAGGAACATGTTGGAAACCTTGAAGGAAAACCTAAGAATGTTCCGTTCCGGTGTCCTTAGCGAAGTTAAATGCATTTGAATAAGTTAATTAATCAATTAGTGGATTACCTACACAAGCACCTAACGATGTTTTCTTTGTCATTGATTTAAGTGTTGAATCAATTCGTAACTTGGCAATTGTTACTATATTTTTTAACCGGTGATTAGTACTGAATGGAATTGAGCAGTGGTGGGCTAAAGGCTGCGACTTACTAGTTGTAGATCGTAGGTTCAAATCTAGACAGACGCTTTACTTTTGTGTCAATCATTTCATCACTACTGCTCCCAAAACGGTGAAGGAAAACATCGTGAGGAAACCGCTTAGGACCACAATTTCGAATTGTAACATCTACAAACCGACACAGGGCCCGCGTGGGGGATTATGGCCCACTCCCTCTCACAGAGAAAAGGCCTGTGCCCCTGCAGTGGGAAAAGCAGCAATTTCATTTAGTAGCATAACCAGCCGGCTGGTTATGCTACTAAATGAAATTTGCTGCTTTTCTCAGTCACGAACAAGTTTTTTTCATGATCATCGTCGAGCTACAGTAGTCCACTGTTAGCCATAGGTTTAGATACTTACCTGTTATTTAAGCATCGAAGCAAGTTAACAATAATGTCGTTAGTTTTAGTTAGTATGGTAAGCGCGTTATTAAAAGCCAATAACTGAACCATATTGATAGTAAGTTCATCTGTGTTTAAATGTGCCAAATTATTAACTTAATCATCATCCTCCTGTCCATATAGATACAATTTCCTTGGGGCCTGTTCAAAGAGTCTTCTTTCTTTGCATCTCTTATCGACTGTATTCACCCCCATTTCCAACCATTTCATCTTTCACACAATCCATTGATCGTTATTATATCTTTAGTCATCTCTTACTCGATTTCCATTCGGAATCTTTTACGAGTACAAAAAGCTGTAACTGTTGTTTACACAGTTAAACAATAAGTCTGCAAAAATAGCTTCTTTACTGTATTTTTAAGATAATACAAAGCTTAGCCAACCGTAAAAAGTAATGGCACCTGGTTTGTGCGACAATAGAACTATAAACCATGCTAGATTTTATAAAATTACGACCACAAGACCAGGTCAATGGGCTACATCGTCATCCGGGAGGACCACAATTGCTTATTGCGTAGGATTTCAATTTAAAGCGTTTTTCCTTGTGGGAATAGGACACGCCTTTTTTAAGAGGATAGTAAACGGATAATAATATTGATGATTTCTACAGGGTGGCATACATCGACGCGCAAACTAACCATGAATTCTGCAGATGGTTCTAGACCCCTGGTGTACATATTTATCGTCAGTCAAAAATTTTTAACAGGGGATTCAGAATCATGTACTACATCCATGACATCAGGTTGTTAATGTCCAGCCTGTATAGTAGGTTATATAGGTAGGTACGCCAGATTCGTCAACGTTTTACAGGAAAGTATTTCATATGTAAGTGGTCTTCATAACTAATAACTCACTCCAGTTCAATGATATGCTACCCATTTGGCAGTTCTTTATTTTAGACTAAACAAACAATTTGCCAAACATCAAATCAAACAAGTTTCCGATACTAGGAACAGATTACATGATAATCGAGCATTGTGACCATAAAGATTAGATAGTAAAAAACTGGCTCGCTACGTACTTATACCTAAATAATCAATTTTACCTGTGTAGCACGTAATGGAGCTTAGGCTTAGCAACGGAAGGTTGTCGGTCTAAAAAGAACTCATGTTAAAGATGATATATAATATTTAGGATTTTTAGCAGAATTGATTAACATAATGAAATGAGCACAGGAAAACCACAAATACAAAAAGAAATACATATAACATTTAAAACATATTACAGTTACAAAATAAGAATACAAGGGTATAAACCTGAGCCTTCTATAAACCCCCCTAAGAAACACACTAGGGTCAGAACTGTACCGTTTCAAAAAGTTAAATTTCATTGTATTTGGAAAGAAACCTATCACTTCACAAAGACACTTGTCGCACTTCACAGCAGTTACGTTATCACTCCGTTCTCATGCTCAATATTGATATTATAAAAATATTTACAAGAAAGCTATGCGAGCGTTCGAACCGCGACCGAAAAGTGACTAACGAAAAGACCGGTGAATGAATCATAGGACCAACAAACAGGTCGCTTCACTTAGAACTTTTTACTGCGGTATTTTTTTTGGATTAACTGTTATTCAGCTTGGGAACGAACGGTCTAATTAGAAAGAGAATCGTCCTAACTATGCTATAATTTGTCAAACTGTTTTAATTTTGGACAATTTATCCGCAATTTGATAACGTTTTAATTAACCACAAATTCGTATTTATATAGATATATACATACTTATCATAAATTGAAGTCGCTTTTCGTGTCCATTTATGGGACGGAATTGTTGTAACTAAACTACACAACGGATTTCGATGCAATTTTTACCGTCATTTAGAAAATTTATACCGAAAAATGTGTATGTAACACATTAGTATTTAGTTAAATACTAATGTGTTACATATACATTCTGTCAACTCGTAAAAACCGTGCGAAGCAGGAGCGGGTCGCTAGTAACCGATAAAAATATTTTTACAGGATATTTCGTTATAATCATAATCATAAAGTTTATTTGTGAAATCGTTATGCAGTCATATTACCAAATTTGGTTATTTGACTATTTGTTAACCACTGTATACAATAACGCATTTACGTTAAATACTGTTGTGGTCACAGTTTCATTAACTCATTTACCTTGTTATTAACAAAACATATTTAAGGCTACGCCGACCGCGCAGTGGCGCCCTCATCGTTTGTTTGGTTATTTCTTTTATTTTAGAACGAAAATGCAGAAAATAGCACGTTAAGTTGTACTCCACAAGATTACACGTTAATATTATTATAAACGGTAGTTTTACATTGTTTAGTTTTATTATAATCCTTAAAACGGAAAATAGTGGCTACTATTTTCCGTTTTATTTTATACGTGCTTATTTTCTGCATTTTCATTCTAAAATAAAAGAAATAACCAAACAAACGATGAGGGCGCCACTGCGCGGTCGGCGTAGCCTTAAATATTTTAGATAAAAATAAGCTTCGTGATTCTACGTGGTCTAAACTAGTGATGTGCCTGGTGGCAATATTGCCACTGCCGGCAATATTCCCAATGTTGCCGCTACCGGTAAAATACCAATATTGCCGGCAACATTGGCAATATTGCCAAAGTTGCCTGTCAAATAATACCAATATATTTTATTATTACTGCAATTGTAATCATCGTTTAGTTATATTTAGTGTAGTATATCGATCATAAAATATTTGTAAAGATTGACACTTTGTTATTTCCAATATTATACATATACTTATACCTGTATTTTATATGTATATGAAAAACAAGTACAACATTAAAAGAAATGTTTCGAATTTATGTCTTTTTAGGGTTCCGTACCCAAAGGGTTAAAAAACCGGGCAAGAGCGAGTCGGACTCGCGCACCGAGGGTTCCGTACCATCATATGTTTTTAAATTTTCACAGGCGAGCTACTTATTAGATCTCGTTCAAACCAATTTTCGGTGAAAGTTTACATGGTAATGTACATCATATATTTTTATTAGTTTTATCATTCTCTTATTTTAGAAGTTACAGGTGGGGGACACACATTTTACCACTTTGGAAGTGTCTCTCACGCAAACTATTCATTTTAGAAAAAAAATATATTAGAAACCTCAATATCATTTTTAAAGAGCTATCCAGAGATACCCCACAGGTATGGGATTGATGAAAAAAAATTTTTGAGTTTCAGTTCTAAGTATGGGGAACCCCCAAAATTTATTGTTTTTTTCTATTTTTATGTGAAAATCTTAATGCGGTTCACAGAATACATCTACTGACCAAGTTTCAACAGTATAGTTCTTATAATTTCGGAAAAAAGTGGCTGTGACATACGGACGGACAGACATGACGAATCCATAAGGGTTCCGTTTTTTGCCATTTGGCTACGGAACCCTAAAAACGGGACCCTATTAGTAAGAATTCGCTGTCTGTCCGTTTGTCCGTCCGTCCGTCTGTCTGTCACCAGGCTGTATCTCAAGAACCACGATAGCTAGACAGTTGAAATTTTTACAAATTATGTATTTCTGTTGCCGCTATAACAACAAATACTAAAAACAAAATAAAACAAATATTTAAGGGGGGTTCCCATACAACAAACGTGTTTTTTTCGGTGTTTTCGCCTTGTGGTACGGAACCCTTCGTGTGCGAGTCCGACTCGCACTTGGCCAGTTTTATTCAATACACAACGATTTTCAATTCTAATCTCAATATTTATGTGTTATTTCTAATAGTCACTACCGTGTATGGCAATATAGGCAATATTGCCGGTAAAATACCGGGAATATTGCCAAAAATGCCGGCATTATTGGCAATTTTACCCAAAAAAATATTTTATTGTACACAATGTAGATTATGGCCTTTAAATGCTAATTTTAAGTATTGTAAAAAGTTTCCGGAGTTAATCAGACTTATAATTAAGCAATATTCCCAAATATTTCCACTCCCGGCAATATTGCCGGCAATATTTCCACCAATATTCCCACTTCGGGCAATATTGCCGGCAACGGCACATCTCTAGTCTAAACGTTGTAGTAATTAGATTGGAAGAAACACATAAAGTGATCAAGGACTAAAATATAAGTAAGTGATAAATAGACTAGACGTATTCTCATAAAGTTGTTCAATAGAATGAAGATAGTTAATTACGCGCTTAAAGAAATAATTAGACCCGCTCAAATAACTGCGCGAGGGCAGAGCCTTGACAAGCAAAAACAGCAAGTGCTTTACATTAATTACATAACAAATTAAATCATAAATGATTTCCTTAAAACAAAAGATCTTATGCGTTTCCTGAAAGATATCGTCATGTCTGCCGCGTTACTATGAATATTCATAAGACCAAAGGCAATGATATTCGCTGCTGCAAGTTTCTGGAGCAAAAAGATTACATTCAAATCAAGGGGGAAGAACCATTCATTAACAATCCCGCAAAAACACTTTCGGCGTTATTTTTGAAGTGGAAAAAGACTAAGAACGTGTAAATAAAATGCTTGACGCTTTCAAAGAGAAAAAACTGGCCAAGTGCGAGTCAGACTCGCACACGAAGGGTTCCGTACCACAAGGCAAAAACACCGAAAAAAAACGTTTGTTGTATGGGAGCCCCCCTTAAATATTTATTTTATTTTGTTTCTAGTATTTGTTGTTATAGCGGCAACAGAATACATATTTTTTGAAAATTTCAAATGTCTAGCTATCACAGTTCTTGAGATGCAGCCTGGTGACAGACAGATGGACGGACAGACAACGAAGTCTTAGTAATAGGGTCCCGTTTTTACCCTTTGGGTACGGAACCCTAAAAATATATCACGTCCCGTACGTCACGTATATGTCACGTCAGGTAGTACGAAGTTCCCATTCAAATGATGTAATTTACTTTAAAAAACATAACTAAACGTGTTTGTATTTAATATTGAGCTTGAAACAAGAGTTATGTTACGTGATTTTGTTAAAAGAGACAATACAACATGGGAATAACGTTTGTCATCCTTCGGGGAATCAAATATACAAAAGCAATTGTATATTAATATACTTTACATAGGTACGTATCATGTATGATGTAGGTAAACAATATCAATTAGAGAGGTGAAGTAATGGGGCAGTCCCAGGTATGAACCATTAAAATCGTATTAAACATACGAACTCAGATAATGAATAATTACGAAGCGTAACGAGCGATATGGGTTCTGCTTCAGCATACCTCGACAATTTTGAATAAGTTTCTGTGGTTAGCAATTTTTATGCACAGTCATGAGCACTAATATGTCAACACTCGGCAACTTTCAATTGCGATTTTTTCGTGAAATGACGAATGCAACGTTGAAATACGACACTTTATATAAATCTATGGGTTCGAAAATACTGTTCGTAATAACATCAAATTTCATTAAAAAATAAAGGAGAAAATTGCCTTTGAATAAAGCCAAGTGTATACCAACTTAACTTATGCTCGTGACTATATACACATTCTTCGTAGTCATCAACATAACTCAACGACGTCAACGTATTTTCTTTCTTTTCTTTTCTTACTTTTTCATCCTCATTATCCTGCCCTTAACCCAATTTCGGTTTGGCACCGCATTTCTTCTTCTTCCATGCATCTCTGTTATCCGTCATCTCAGTCACTCCCTTTCTAGTAATATTATCATCTTTCACACAATTCATGAAATCCATCATCGTCTGTTTGGTCCTCCCCTACGCTTAGTAGTGTTGGGAGAATGATCTTTCTTTAGTGTTTACTGGAAACAATATTCTTACAACGCACGCAAAAAGTTGAGCTTTTTATGACATAGTTGGCAATAAAAACAGCTGATCCCAAATCCTTCTTTTAACGATAATATCCATTTTAAAGATGCTTAAAACTGAGAAAATTTCTTCCTTACCTCTTTACCAGAAACATAACTTCAGGCTACAGCATTTAAAGATGAAAATTGCTTGGTAACAATAAGAATATTAGCCAATGTTGCGTTGCAAGTCTTGCGAGCTTCAAAGACATTTGCTGCAATTTATAACCTACAAAGATTTATGGAAACAGAATGAAATTGGGTCGATGTGATAAGTCCATTATCTGATTAAAAAGTGCCTTGAAGCTTTGTTGATGCGTAATACATTATAGAGGCTAAGCAGGTTAGTATCTAAATTGCTAGTCACACGCAATCGTTCGTCTTCCTTACGACTGGCGCTTACGCCTACAGAAATATCTCCTTCCAAATTAGATTGATTCATTTATCCTTAAGGCCTATGAGACGGATATCTGATTCGAGATAAACGTCTTTATTTTATTTGGATTTTTTTACAAACCAATTTGGTTCCTCAGGTTTTTCAAATTTTGAGACTTGCTTGTTGGCACCAATGGCTAACTCTACTGCCCGGGATTTTCCAACTTGAAGAATATTTTTCAAACTGCAAGTGAAAGTTTTTATCATAAGTAATGCTATCATGTTATTAGTACCCTTGCTTTATTTTTGTCCATTTACATCTTTCTTGGGTTAAAATCAAGCGACAAAATGGATTCATTAGACCAAGAAGCTTCAATGTTTATGTCTGGTGTATTGTATTTTATAATGATTCCGTATCACAATCCAAGGCTTCAAATATAAAAACGGTTCTGTTAAAGAAGCATCATAAGTAATTGAGCTAGTTAAAATACTGCGATAGTAGTAACAGGTCTATAGTTTCATCGCCTACATACTTGGTCCTAAAGATTGTGACCCCGATTCCCTTAATTGACTCGAACAGATTGCACGAAGGCCAATAGTTGACACGCAATTTTTAATCCAAGATTCGCAAGGAATCTATGCGGTATTGTAAAAGGCGACTAGGGGATAATTTCACAAGGTTGGGCAGCAGAATCTGTATGTCCACTGAGTATCACTATCGTAGTTTGGCTGAGCTCACGGGTTTCACCTCTTTCGTAAAAACGACGGATCGGGAACCCCCTTTTTCGGTATTGAATAATAACATAACATCAAGCCTGTAATGCCCTAAGAGTTAGGCAGAGGTGTACCATGAAATAGGGGGCGAGCCTATTGTCATCAACCGGGCAGAAATCCAGACTCCGGGTCACTACTGAGAAATTCCTGATGGAAAAATCCAATAACACTATGCCCGACCTGGGAATCGAACCCAGGACCTCATGCTCAACAGTAGCGCTTGCGATCACTACTAGACCAACGAGGCAGTTAATAATGTCGAGGCAAAAGGACCAAAGCGCTTATGAACACCTACTACACTAATATCTTGGATCTCATTCCCAAGAGTTCATGAGTTCAACCTTGACTATTGCGTTAGTGTGTGATTAACTTTTTATGTTGATTTAAGGACAAAAAATTGCATGTACTTCGTATGCTAGCTTAGGTACCGAAACAACAAATTCGTTTTACGTAAGTTTAAATCTTCAAGCTTTATAGAGGCGAGACGTATCGACTATCTTTAAGTAGGGTTGTCTCAAATGTATCTGCCTATCTGCGCCCGGGGATTTCCATAGGACCAAACCGGTCGAATATTTTCTGAACACGTTTACGATTCATTCCA
The DNA here is from genome assembly GCA_963082905.1 of Oligia fasciuncula. NCBI lineage: Eukaryota > Metazoa > Arthropoda > Insecta > Lepidoptera > Noctuidae > Oligia > Oligia fasciuncula. The sequence continues at coordinate 11,128,680 of OY720403.1, forward strand.
AAGCATTGTACAAAATAATAATAAAATATTCATCATGTCAGTGCGTCGAAGATATAATGATAAAATTTTAATTAATCGAGTGATTTGCAATTTTTAACCGTCACTTTTTCGAGGTCATGCAACGGTGGTTCTCAATATAGGAAGCCTAAACTAGGAGTTGCAAAACATGGACCCTACACTGCTATTCGATATTGTGCACATGTTTTAAGTGCAGTTTTTGAGCGCATTTTTATTGCTTGCCAAACTTGCGGTGTCCGGTTCGAGTGTTTTGCATACAAACACCTTGAATCTAGGGTTGTCAGGTATCTGTTTAATCATGGCAAATCAGTTTTGTTGTGGGCCTTCACTGAACGAGTAACAAGAGACTACTCTCTTGTCAGAGAGGCAGAATAGGAAGTAGCCTAGCCAGTACCATATTTATGGCAAATTAATACTTTGGAGATAAATTAATGATACATAAATTATTTTTACACGTGAATCATAATTTTAAAAACATCTGGGAATTTACTAAAAGTTACAAATCTGACGAACCTTTTTATTTACTTTGAATTGACGTTACTTGCTTCATTTTAACAGCTCGTTTATTTCTCATAACCGAGTCGATCACTTAAGTTGAAATCCGGATTTCTAACCCTCATTGATTTACAGATTTTGTACTAAAAAAATTCTCTGCCACCCCTAAAAGCCTACAGCGGTAGATATAGGCAGACAGTAAGACAAAAGTTCAACGTACGTTTCTCAAACATCGATTGGCGTCTGGCCAACCGCCAAACACTTCACTTTAATGGTTTGACTTATCCTACTTCCTATAGATAACTGTGCGCAGATGATTTTCGATTATTTATTCTTACGCATTTATCATGTTGGGCAGTAAACTCTCACTCTGGATTAACATATAGGCTACTTTTTATCCCATTATATTGCCACGGGATCGACATTTACGCGGGTGAAACCGCGGGGCGCCGCTAGTAACTTTATAATAAAGGTAGCAGCCGCTGGCGCTGCTTTCTGCATTTTATTTGCCTGAATACGTTACCTAGCTCTAAAATATTTTGTGCTTTTGGTTTTCTGTTACTTATTCGAAAGTTATCAACGGATTGTAATTCTAAACGAGTACTAAGCAGCTTGTCGTGTTTACGTAATAATCAAATGTTTACATCTGTTTTAAAATACCATAATTTTAACTGTTTGTCGGCTCTAATCTCGGAAACGGCGTGGCCATGTTGTGATGAGTAATTAAAAATTACACATTGAATGCCTATTTACTTTCATATCCTGCAGAAACACTCATTTAAAGCATATTAACATCTATTTCTGAATAAAAATATACAATAAAAAATCACTCCACTTCGCAACTATGACAAGTCTTGGATTCCTAGGTAAGTATATACATAGGTACTTACCTGGTTTTTCTAACTACTTTATTAAAAATAGTTTCTGAATTGTGTTATTTGTTACATAAATGAATACCAGATGGCAGACCAGATGCCATAAAAAGAAAAAATAAACTGCAAAATTTATTAATAACATTATTAGGGGTATTTTCATCACATTGAATGACTGAAACTTTGGAGCAACCAAACCAATGGACCGCGGGAGCCTAATAAATAGTTTTTAAATTAAGTAGTTCAAGAAACAGCATTAAATTGAATGAACAATGATCCAATTACCAGAGTAAACATCATAGTTTACATTGATTCAATAGCAATCAAAAGAATTTAAAGAAAGAATCAAACAGCCATTCAAATTGCTGATAATACAAGTGAATGACTGAACCATAGGAGCAACAAAACAAATGTTTCAGTTTTCAACAAATAACACAAGCCTACAAATAGATAAGAGTAGAGATGATAGGTTCTCAGTAAAAACAGTCCTGAATATCCCTGCACAACGGCTGGGAACAGGAAGATCCCCCTTTACTTGTGGTCCAGTATTGAGAGGGAGGTGAAAATGTACTATGACAAACATGGACAAATGGTCCTGGTGCCGCTGTACAAGAAGACCCACCCCAGATAGAACTATGAGTAAGGGATGGAAGACGAAGTAGAAGTAAAGCCTATAACTTAGACAAGAATAACTTATTGTAAGCAAGATCTAAAATTAAGTGGTACCTCCTACTTAATTTGTCTTACAACAATTACTAAGTATCAAAAATTTATCAAACTCAAAGCATTTACTTTAATGAAATCATTTACAGGCACTTTTGCATTGTCAAGGAGTCAGTCAGTTAGAAATATGAAGCTAGTTGCTAATATGGAATATAGAAGGCATGGCCTAGCAGTCAACGGTTTTACCGATTATGTCAAATAATAATGATAACTTAATAAGTGTTGAACTTATCTTGGAGATACGACAGGAACACATATTCAGATTGGACCAACTACCGTCAATGAACAGGTAGTTTTTTTTTTTAATGTTTATCAATTGGGCAATATATGGCCGATGATGAATATGGTTACTACCCAGACCTACACAAACCAAGAGTCTATCATATATATCAATGGGGGTTTGAATAGGGATTTTTTGGTATTAAGAGACTGGGTTTTATAGTGTGTAAGGAATTCCAGTTGTATTTCTTCAAAATTACTTCATTTACCCAGTTTTTGATATTGGTTAACCATAGCCCCGGCTTAAAGGTAGTCCTGCAGAATTATACAATGGGACAACAATGAGGACCATTCATCAGTTCTTAGGGCTTTTTAGGGCTTAGGGCTGCCTTAACTGGGATGTTTTACGATAAACATGCATTGATTTTTAAATGAAGCTATAAGGAAAATCTATCTACATTCAAACATATCAAACTAATGTATCTACCTATATTTATACCTATTTCTAAGGCATAGTGTTATCCGACATTATCTACGATGCAAAATTATAACCAAATCATAGACAAGTTGTTAGATTTTTACTACTAACTTAAGAGAGATGAACTTAAATAATTATCTCTTGGTTGCCAATTACTTAGTTCATGTTGTATTATCATGGAATTATTGAAAACAAACTGAGAATTAGATATTTTTAGGTATTACCTCATAATATGCTCAATAACATGCACTTGTAGTCAAGTACTGAGTAATCAAAGTATAAAAATAAAACTCTTCAGCTTTATAATACTTAGTAAGAAAATTTCCCAGTCTGGTACTAGAACTTTTGGTCAGTGGGTCGCCTTAGGGGCGATTAAAAGGACAAAATACAACTAAAAGTTCTTTAATTGTAAGTTGTATTCTATTGTTATTAAAACATTGTTGCACAGAAATTGTAAGGGCATGGCATGTTGCTACTAAGTAAAACCATAAAAACAAGTTAACTTTTAAGATTATATTTTTTATCTTGAAAAGATAATTCTTCACAACTCAAACCACACTAACATGCTCCATGACTGACATGCAATTATCAACCTTATTGCGTGATACTAAGTTTGCATTTATGGTGCAATGGGATGGTATCTATAATACGAATTACTTGAGTAGGTAATTATTGAAGTAATAGGTAATTATGTTACAAATGACTATTGACCTGCAACAGTGCCTCAGTGGACATTAAACATGCTATAATGATTGTAAATAGCGTCTAAGAAATCATCGTCTGTCATCAAACGACGATAAGCACGTAAACATTAAAAAAAAACTACGTGATAACAATACACCATTGTTGATACAAAGATAACATTTTTAGGTCATTTTTGAACCCAGTGACACGTATAAATAGAACCATACAACAGCCTAGTACGTCTACAATAGATTGAACTTCATTATTCTACCAGTTAAACAATAACGGTCTTATTACAAAAAAATGCTTAAGTACTGGTTTAAACCAAGACTAAAAGGTCTAGGTTTGTGACTGTATTAAAGTTAGTACTAGTATCAAAGTGTGTTCCGATTACAAAACGAAGACTATCCGAGGATCTTTTAGTACCAAAGAAGGTCCATGGTTCAAATAATATCCACAGATAAGAAACAAAAATGGCATTCTTTCATTCGTTCCTACAGGCTTTATCTGAAGAAACGTTCTGTTTCTATAAATATTGATATTATATTAACACTTGAAATGATTAAATAATTATTTATCATAACAAAAATATGTCATAAATTGTTCTTTGTTTAGGTTACAATATAATGAACAAGCACAACTTGTACTTTTGACGCGGTTTTTATAATCAAGTTGTCATATTTTTTAACACCTCTAGCATGAAATGGAATGAATTACATTCGGCTGTCCGCGTAAATGTTTACGTCCTTTTGATTATGTATATGCACTCCTTATTAATATTATTCTTAGTATTTTTATTACTAATAACAGTCTGTTAGTTGGTTTGTTCGTGAGTTGTTGTCACAAAACAACTCGAAAAATTATGTTTTACTAACTTTTTCTTCAGAACTCCAGAAAAAACTGAAACTGTTGTGTGTGTTGTGTTGTGTTGTGTGTGATGAAACTGTTTCAGAGAAAACTGGAGTTCTGAATAAAAAGTTTGTAAAACATAATTTTTAAACTATTAGGTACCTACCGTAGGTAAACAATGCCTTGCTTATATAAGGATAATGATGCCTTGTTTCATCTTATTTCGACTACCTAACGCGGATGTTCTTATTATTATAGGAAATATTACGTAATGCGCAAACCACTTGCACTTCAGGACTCAATGGGCATCCTCGAGGGTCGTGGGATAAATCCTCACGTAAAACATCCACTATTTTTTCCTCAATCGTTTTGTGAACCTATACTTATATTTAAAATCTTCGTCACTCAATTCAAAAGGATTTACACGATGACGATGTCTGTAAGATCGCCGAGACGTTTCCAGCATATCCAAATCATCCAAATCCATCACGTCAATCATATTAATATCCATTTTTTGCGATTTGCAAATAAAAAGACACAATAATAATCAACGCTAACCTCAAAAATAAATTAGTACCGATGTCAAACCATGGTTAAACTAGGGGTCTCGGCGGACTAACTTTAGTACCATACATAGTTCATGAACTAGTGATAAACTTCATTTTGTAATAGCGTTTTATTTAGTCATGGTTTAAACCTAGTGATAATCCCAGTACTAAATTTAGATCGCGTTTTGGAATAAGACGGTTTAACATCAATCAGGACCCACCTTGTAAATGGACCACTTATATTAGTTATTTGACCAAGTATTTTTTCCACTGTCCGCTTGTCGCCTTCGCGAGCGGCGTTTAATAGCTCCTGGCCCCTTCCCATGGCCCATTAATGTTAACAACCACACACAAAAACAACACCAAAATCAAACATTTCAATTTTTACACTAGACTTCACTCACTACACATTACAACTTCATTGATCGCGCCGCCATGTTTGAAAATTTTGACGTGAGTGCGCTCTAGCGGCCTACGAAGGAATCGATATCACAGAAGACTATAAATTACTATCGAGAACGGGACCGATCTCAAGGCGCTTACTACCTACTAAAACTAAGGTCTTAAAAAATTTGTTTTTTTCATAGGCATTTTTAGAGCTTATTATCACTACTTCATAGTCTTCACAAAAAAGTAAGTAATGAGTACTACGATTTCCACCAAAAGTGTACAGCACTGAGCACTGACCTATTTATTATAGGTCAGTGGTGTACAGCCACTCACATTTTTTATAGAAACTTTGGGACATGTGTTAGAGTTAATACGCGGTATACGCTGTAAAAATATGCAGGCTATTCTAATTTTATTAATAATGAAACCTATGTTTTCTAATGTCGATGACCCACTTCCGCATTTTATTTTTGCCGTATTCTAGCTCATTTTGAAAGTTTTGTTCGAATACTTCTATAAGTCACTAGCATGGAATTGATCTAATGCTAAGGATACACATGCCAGTAGCTGGCACAAAGTAGCTTGCATGTCATGTATTCACCAATCAGCTTGCATGCCGTGAACCATAACAACTTCTGATTGGTTAATACCATACTGGTATGCCAGCTACTTGTATACTTTTGTGTAAGTTACAGGCATGTGTGTGGGAGCCCTATGATCCAACCCCCTAATAACTTTTGGCACAACAACAATTTCCTTCCTTCCTTACTATAACTTTTTCCTACTGTTTCACTGTAATTTTAAATTCTTACTTATCTGTGCAAGTTTTATTATTTCGTTCGGAAAAAACCGGTCAAATCGTTCACTCCGTTCAACTCATTCTTTGCCGCTTGTCCTCTTGTCATTCATGTTACCGTCATTTTGCTGTCAGTGTCATCCGGTAAACTATTGTATTTGTATTGTCTTGTTTTGCCGAGTTCGTGTTCACTTGATTTGATTGCACGTAGTAGGGGACAAAATGTGAATAATTTTATTGTTGTTTCATACACATATATTATCATAGTCTGGTTCGTTGCTCCAATAAATAGTTAATATTAACTACAATGTCGATAGTATTTTACAGCAGAAGTGATCTTGTCAGTGTCAAAATGATCAGCTGTTCCAAATTATTTACTCTTTAGTGGTCTGGCCGAGAAACTTTAATCTAAATCATTAAAACGTTAACGAACTTGGATAAGTGAAAATGCTCCTTACAATGGGTGGTAGATTTAATTTAATTTTTATTTCCTTATTGTACTTTGCTGGTTTAGGTGCTACACAAGGTAAATCATAATTTATATTATTCTGTATGAAATGCTAATGTATTGGTATTATGAGGACGCTGTAGGATCTGTAAAAATAAAAGAGAAAAAAAAAATACACTCATGTAGATACTGGAACTGATACCTACCTACCTACCAGTTTGTATTATGGGTATTGTATCACTGTATACTGCTTTGGTATTCCCTACTGGTGTGCTGGAGTGTCAATTTTGTGTATCTATGCTAAAATGGAGCTGTTGAAACAAATTCTAATATTGTATTGTAGAAACCATTTGTGTCTGTATTCTTCACTACACTTATCCAATTGTTTCTTTGTTCCAGATGCCAACATATTGTTAACAATACCTCTAAACAAGACTATAACGTTCGATGACAGAGAAATTTACGGAGACTTCATTACATTAAATGGAAAATCAAATGTACAAGTGAATTTCGGCAATGTTGATAAGAGTTTAAAATTCATAGTTTTTCAAGTGCACACTCATATGTTTAACGTTTCTCTTATTATGAGCGACAAAAAAGGATTAAGTATTGCTAATGGAACTAATTTAGGCTTTGTGAGTTTTTTAGATGATGAGGGCATGTTTAACATATCTAATTATAATATGAATGTTACTGTGCGTGCATATGTTTCGGTGCATGGCTACAAGGAAAAAGGTATGATATTTTTGGTTTCTTATTTCACTATTCTCTCCTCTGCTATTTTGTCCAGTTCCATTTCTTATGGCTGATTCCTGTAATTATAGGACCCGTATTGGTTAAAATTAGGACTCTTGTATCTTTACTAATAATGAAGCAAATACCTCATAGCTTTATATAGTAGACCCTCCCTCCCGTATGGAAGTAGCTATCACTCGTGTAATTAGGATTATGGATATATTTAATGCGCAGTTTGGCAATAAAGAATGCTACCATCGGCATCGGTAAGCAAAACAATTTGTTTTTTTTTTTATAGGAACCGAGCATAAATGTGATAATTACACTGTATTTCAAACACATAACATTTTACATTTATAAGCATTTACCTACCTACACAAAACACTTAAAAAATTCAGTATACCTACTTCAGTATTTGTAGTTTTTATAGGAAAAATGTCTTTTATGAAAAAATCACACATAGATACAATATTTGGTTAATTGTCGCAAGTCATCATAAGCTATACTTATGGTAGGTAAATATATTTTATTTCTGTAAAAAAGAAAATTTTAAAAGTACCTAGGTAGATGAGGTTGGCAACTCGATTATTCAACATAATACATAAAATCGCACATATTAAGCTTGTGTATGGTTTTCCTGTATTGTGCCCGTGCAGACACATAACATACCCACTACATAGGCACATATATTTCATTTATCAATATTGAGTAGGTCCATTATATTGGTTCTTCAAAGTAGGTACTGCTCAAGTAAAAGTAGATACTTCAGGACGATTTTTCAATAGTCAGCCTAGATAACTTTTATCTGAAGAATAAATATGACTGTTTGACAGCAGCTGTCAGACCGCCATATTTATTCTTCTGAGAAAAGTTATTGTAGAAAAACCGGCCAAGTGCGTATCGGACCACAAACAATGAAGGGTTCCTTAGTTGCGATGAACATTTAGATACGCATGCACCTTATATCGACCGCAATAATACGGTTCGGGGCTGGCCACATCTGTCGCAAGTCGGAACAGCAAACCGGGCAAGAGCGAGTCGGACTCGCGCACCGGGGGTTCCGTGCCATCATAATATGTTTTTAAATTTTCACCGGCGAGATACTTACTAGATCTCGTTCAAACCAATTTTCGGTGAAAGTTTACATGATAATGTACATCATATGTTTTTTTAGTTTTATCATTCTCTTATTTTAGAAGTTACAATACAGTGGGGGACACACATTTTACCACTTTTTACGTGTCTCTCGCGCAAACTATTCAGTTTAGAAAAAAATTATATTAGAAACCTCAATATCATTTTTGAAGACCTATCTATAGATACCCCACACGGATGGGTTTGATGAAAAAAAAAATTTGAGTTTCAGTTCCGTGTATGGGGAACCCCCATAATTTACTGTTTTTTTCTATTTTTTTGTGAAAATCTTAATGCGGTTCACAGAATACATCTACTTACCAAGTTTCAACAGTGTAGTTCTTATAGTTTCGGAAAAAAGTGACTGTGACATACGGACGGGCAGACAGACAGGCATGACGAATCCATAAGGGTTCCGTTTTTGCCATTTGGCTACGGAACCCTAAAAATCAGCCATTAATTTATTAAAATTACGTATCGGTAATAATATTTTGTTATAAACTTTGTCGATGTTCCTACAATAGATAGTGGTGTACTTTCCCTCCACACTTCAAATATCCACCCGGTACCAATATGAAAAGAGTCTATCCCGTATCTGCCACGCCACGTGCTGGACATATTTCGACCTGTTTTATACTAAGTGGACAGTTACTGGCGACCGCAGACCGCAGCCACTAGCGGAAGTTTTATACATTATACAGGGTTAAATTTTATACAGGGTTATTGGTAAAACATTAACAACCTCTTAAGAGGTCATTGTACTCATCATTATGAACAACTTTTACGATGCGATGGGACAAAATCTGAAATCGGGAAAGAAAAATCAGCTGTTCCCTACATTTTGACGAGATATACAAACATAAACAGGTAGGTAGGTAGGTAGGGAACAGCTGATCTGCGCGGAACTAGTTGGCCGCGCCTTAGTAAGACGGAGAGGCGGGGGCGCTTTATTATTACTCAGTACGTGCGTTGCGAACAATAGGCTACCCCGCCGCCCTCACCCCCGGCGCCTTGGGTGGGCCCAAGGCGCGGCCAACTAGTTCCGCGCGGATTATAAGTTGAAACTGTAACCAATCACGCGCGAGTCGAATTGGTCGCAGTAACTAACCAGGGCACCCTGACCAAATGAGTTAGGTTAGAACTGTGATCAAGCGCGTGCGAGCCAAGAGAGCGAAGCGAGGCGAGCGACCCTTCAAAGGCCAAAAGGGCTAATTTAACCAGTTGACTGCGACACCGATACCCATCAAGTTGGCGGAGTTTTGCTAGCTAATTTAATTTGACCCTGTATAACTTATCAGGAAATAGGACAAACTGCTGAACACGTGTGTCTGCCACGCTACGAGTATTCTATTCTACGCGGCTACGTCCTGGACCTTAATTGCATAACACACTATTACTCTCAATTTGAATCATTTTGAAGCATATTGCTAATCCATTGCTCCATATGTTTGAAAAATGTGTCTGCTCAACAACGTAAATCACGCAATGAATATTGTTGAACTGTCAAAATGAAACCCATTGCTACTGATAGTGTGTTACGCAATTACCCTGATGGTCCTGCACCCGAATTGCGTAATACACTATCAAACACAATCATATTGCTAAACCATTGCTTCATGTGTTCGAAAATGTGTCTGGTTAACAACGTGAATAACGCAATGAATGTTGTCGATCTGTCAAAATGGAAGCCATTGCTACTGTTAGTGTGTTACGCAATTACCCTGCTGGACACTACCTACGACGTGCCCTTGAATATGAATCGAGCTTAAGGGGCTAACAGGACCTAAACACAAAAAACAATAAAAGTATGTGATACAATAAAAACAACAACAAAAGTATATGATAGACTACAGTAAACAAAATCAGAAAAATATATGATATTCTTCAGGATATATTTATGCTAGGTTTAAGGTAGATAGTGTGTTGAAAACAATACAACTAATTTGATACGATAGAAAAAAAATCATGAAGATATGTACAGACGCCAGCACATCAAGTTACTACAATCTGTCAGATTTCTTTAATAGATTTTCGACTTTATTGCTAAAACATAAGGTTCAAGGTTGATTGGGAAAATCTGACAGTTTCGGGTAGGTTGACCTGCTGGCGTCCGTACCTACCTCTAAAAACTTTCTGTTTTTTTGTCAGATTATTCTACAAGCAACATACTAAAATACTAGTGTTTTAGTTTTTTAGTCCAAAGAATAGATTTTTTGTAATTAAATAATTGCTTAATATTTTGCAATACCAGCGTTGTGTCATCGCGCTTCTCTTTCTATTCCATGCAGTCCGACAGTGATCGCGATTTAGGTCATGTAAGCCCCTTAAAGCAAATGTTGATCCAAAAACTATATTTACAGATCCAATACCTGGCGGATGTACCATGGAGTTCCCATATCTTCAAATATATCCATACCTTTATACCCAGACATTCTCCGACTACATATTAGTGGAAGCCGCGGCGCCAACTCGGAATGGCTCAGACCGTAACTGTGACTACTCTTCGGACCCAACTATGACGTTTTATATGATGTACCTGCCGGAACTGAACTTCTACGAGAACCCTTATTTTACTGGAATCAGGAAGATGATGACCCTCAAGGGTATTGAGGAACATGGAACTGTTGTACGTATGCTTTTATTTTGAACTGCTTAATACCATAATAATAGTATTTTTATACAAGTGCTGCTATCTATACTATTTGCCTGAGGTCACAGCGCAGTGCGGTAGGGGTGTGGTGACGTGATGCGAGAGTTCAGTGATTCGTCAACTTGTGACAACTATCACCCCTCCCGCACCGCGTAGCTACCTCAGGCAACGTCTCAGTTAAGCGGTCGGCCTATAATAATAAAGCTGAAGAATTTATTTGTTTGAACGCGCTAGTCTCTGGAACTACCGGTCGCATTTTAAAAATTATTTTTGCATCTTATCGCTCACCTCTGAAGGTTATAGGCTACTTAACATTATGCGAGGATCCTTAGCCGAGCAGAAAGAAAAAGTCAGAAAGAACGCCGGACGGGCGATGCGATGCGACGGGGTGTGTCGGGGGTACAAGAAATTTCACGGGGTCGCGAATTGGGCTATAAAATGTTAAAATAATTTTTCAAATCCGAGTGGTAGTTCCAGAGATTTTCCAGCGCGTTCAAATTCAAACAAACTCTTTAGTTTTATTATTAGTACTAGTTTCTGCCCGCGACTTCGTCCGCGTGAAATTTTTTGTTGTTTCAGTAGAATTTGAGGTATTTGTTTATGGAGGTCGTATGTGAGAGGACTACCCTTATAGGTACCTATCTGTCGCCAAGCTGCGTGCCTGTATTCCAGTTTGAGGGACATAAGTAGATGCCGGTGTACACATGAGACATTTCAGCTTATGTCTCTGGGCTGGCAACACTATTGTGCTGCCTCTCGTATTGCAGATGTCTTTAGGAAGTGTTATATTATATATACAATACATATATAATTAGATAGGCCGTTGTCTTGTTTGCCACCCAATATAATAGTAATAATATTTAAAAAATAAAAAACTAGCCAAGTGCAAATTGGACTCGCACACGAAAGGTTTCCGTACCACAAAGTAAAAACGCTGAAATAAACACGTTTGTTGTATGGGAGCCCCCTTAAATATTTATTTTATTCTGTTTTTAGTATTTGTTGTTACAGCGGCAACAGAAATTCATCATCTGTGAAAATTTGAACTGTGTAGCTATCACGGTTCATGAGATACAGCCTGGTGACAGACAGACGGACAGTGGAGTCTTAGTAATAAGGTCCCGTTTTTACCCTTGTCCCACTGCAGGGCAAAGCGCCTCTTCTCATACGAAGAACGCATGAGCATTAATCACCACGCTTGCTCAAGATGGGTTGGCGATTTCAGACTTATATTAACTTTTAGTCCAGGTTTCTTCACGATGTTATACTTCACCGATGTCAGTAATGTACAAAATTCCTTGAAAAAATCACATTAGTACTTGCCCTGATTTGAACCCACAACCTCGGCGAGGTCTTAACCATTTGGCCGTCACGACAATTTATTGACAATTTGTTAATAGGTACCTACCTCATCATCATAACCAGCCTATAATGTTCCCACTGCTGGGACACAGGCTTCCTCTCTATGAGAGGCAGTGGGCCATAATTCACCACGCAGGCCCAGTGCGGGTTGGTGAATGTCACGTCTTCGAATTTTTGGATCTAAGAAATGTCGGTTTCCTCACGATGGTTTCCTTCACCATTTTGAGAGTAGTGGTGATGAAATTAAATAGGTACACAAAGTAAAGTGCCTGCCTGGGTTCGAACTCACGACCTAGGACTCGTAAGTCGGGTCACGTACACCTAACATAATAAAATATTTTCGTTCCAAGATTCCTTACAACTCCATACCGGCTACGCGACGTATGTTGAGTGCTTACCCTGGCACTGGAGCCATTTACGTAGTTGTGGCGAAGAGTCACTCTACATTTGGACATTTAACACCTTACTCTGTGTACGTACCGAGCCACAGTTATGGCTGTACCGACGTCGCTGAAGGGGGCTGCGAAATGATTGGTAAGTTTCATCTGTGTTTTGTTTTTCACTTTCAATAGGCTATTTGACAATGTAAAAAATAAGGTCATAATTATTGACACTCGTATAGATTATCGCTTTTAAAATCGATTTGCATTAATTTTACTACAAAACAATGTATTATTTATAAAAAAAATCCCGAAAAAACTTCATCTTTTTAAATCTGGCGCCACGTAATCGAAAACGGTCTGGATTGGCTGAACTTAAGATGGCGTCATGATTTAGTAAATTTCTGTCTATCGTTGACAGAACAGATGACTTTTGTCTAGTATCTCGACCGTTTCAACGTTTGTTTACGTGAATCGTGACGTCACGACGCCATATTGTTAAAGATAGCGTTTTGGCGGCTTATTTAAACAGTACATTTTTATTTACTATTTTTTAAAAGAAATACATTATGCAATTTGAAGTAAGTAATAGGTTTTTGTGGGCTCGTTAGACACCATTAAATAATCCGAGATGTTTATCAGAAACCAGTCAAATAGCCTATTCTGCATGCGTCTAGGGCATACAATACGACCGACGTAACTTGGCGGGCCTGAGTATATAGCCTTTGCGAACTTTCGCGCATGTTCTCTCACTCACACTCGCCTCATGCCACCATTTAGTTAACCTAAAAAACGTTCGTGCGCAGTCTTCTGCGCGAAGTTCAGGGTCGCCAAGTTACGTCGGCCGTATTGTACCTTGGTTGAACGCCATCATCTTCAGCCTACAGCAGTCCACTGCTGGACATAGGCCTCTCGTAATGCATGCCATTCAACTTGATTTTCGGCAACTCTCATCCAGCTACCACAATGTCTACGAGTACAGTAATTATGAGCGAGGTGCAAGTGTGAACGTCATCAAGGACCATTGGCACAACTCATGTGTTGCGCTGATGAAGCATACTTTGCTCATATTTTATTTGTCTACCCAAAAGCTTATAGGTGTACAGGGTGAACGGGACATCTACGCGCAAACTGTTATCATAATAAATTCAGAAAAATTTCTATGTAGATTTTTTTCGGCACCAAAAATAAAATCTGCTATTTCATACAAAAGTGCAATACCAATACCTTTTTTTTTTGCGGATGGGAAATCATCAAATGACCCCTCCCGCTCTGGGTGGAGCGGAAGGGAGTGTCAGACTCTTACTGACTAAAACCCACCCGTGTTCCTTCCTTAGCCCTTTATGTTCCGGGCCAGCGGTAACCCTTTCGGACAATCCCGCTGACCAATACCAATATCTACGGTAAAGATTGAATGGGACAACAGATTTTTTTTCAATAACCGACGAAAACTTTACTACATCTCGGGTCTACATTGTGAATTCTGAGTTCGTTTGTATGAAGTGGTACGGGAGTGGTATTACAATTAACGTCAACTTTCAGATGACTGGTTCTCACAGATACTATGTGTAGTATTGCTGTTGGTTGGCGTGTTCCTATGTTTCTTTGGACATCGGTTCTTCAAGACTGAAATGTTTTTCGCTGGATTCTTCAGCGGTGTCATTATAACATACATACTGTTAGCATTGATAACTGTTGTTGATAAGCCTGGTAAGTAAATATGGAAACTAAGCATATCTGGATTGTGACCGTTTTCACAAAAACTAGGTAACGAATGCCTAAATAAAAGCGCGCTGTTGGACTGGATTTTCAAGTTTCGGCGCTAAGCCGACCGTTAGATATGGTAGTAAAAACGTGTCGCCTAGTGTTGGTGAAAACAGACATTAGACCCCGAAAGAGTCCTAAACAGTAAAAAATAGACAAACAGTTTCATTACCGTTGAAAACTGGTCCCTAATCCATAGTCTAGCACCTTACCCCCTTCTGCTAACCTAAAACTGCACCATTACATGGCTATCTTGCCATTTGTTTGCCTTTCAAGCCTTCAAAGTCGAAGTCATATCATCAGACCATTAAAAGGCAATTTTGAAACATCACGAAATACAAGAAAAAAGAAAAGTTGATTCTAGTTAGCCCTTCCAAAAGGCCAATTCTTATGGGAAAAATGGGTAATAAAAAAAAATAATCTTTATTTCGGATAAGCAGCATCCATATGGGTTAGTAAACAAAAGGATACCTTATATCTATGTTAGTAAACTTATTTTCTATTTGGAAACAAGGATGTTGTTCGAAATGCATCTTCGAACAACATCACCTAATAGCGGAGACTCGCACCTCCCTGCTAGTGCTGCTGGTCTGGTACTGCTAGTCTTCAGGATGGAGTTGGAGCTCCCCCGCACTCGTAATAAACTTCATAGTAACTCTTGGTTAACGAGTAGCTTATCATTCTTATACTTAGGTACCTAAGAGTGAGTTGCATCAGCTAACTATAACCATAACCAATCTCATGACAACCGTCAAATCTCCGGTTAAGCAAAATTCGGGTTGCATCGTATTGAGAATTGTTAAAATGACGTCATAAATAACTATAACAAGCCATTTTTAACTATAATCAAAGCTTTGACAGACGTCAAATCTCCGGTTAACATCGTTTTAAGTTTTGTCATAATTGTTAAAATGACGTCACACATAACTATAACATTAATCGACCAAATTCGGCCGGTTAAGGGCTATAGTTACGGTTAGTGTCATTGTAATGTCATCTGCTTTGCAGTTGTAACCTATAAAAATATTGTGTTGTTGAATAAAGTACCTATTAAAACAAATTAGGTATGGTCTTTACTCCGCGAAATATTGTGGGAATAAAGCTCTTCTAGCGATGATAGTGACAGTGAATCCGATTTGCCAGTTAGGAAGAGAAAAAAAATCACCATCGCATTGATCGATTTCATAAGTGTGATGAGAATAAATTTTTGGACAGATTCCGGGTTTTTAGTTCCCAAGGGTTCTTGTTTTCAGCAAGGGTCCTCCCTTGCTGAAAACAAGAAACCCCTGAGAATATTTTACTTAAGAATATCGATTTCTAATTTCAGTTTTTTTATTTTTAGTTCTAGCTTCACTGTTGCTCTTCAGTGTGTTGCTTTAATTGCCAAAGAAACTTAAGCTCTAGCGTATGCTTCTGCGTATTCTTCTGAATTTTTGGTTCTAGGACATGCCGGTTTCCTTACGATGTTTTCCTTCACCGTTTTGAGAGCAGTGGTGATGAAATAATTTACACAAAGTAAAGTGCCTGTCTGGGTTCAAACCTACGACCTACAAGCTGTAAGTCGCATCTGTTACGACGGACACACCACTGCTCAGCGAGTAGGGGTGTTTTCAAACGTTAAAAAAAAAACACATAAATTGTACATAACAAAGCATTTTTATTTCTGTAAGTAGGTACCTACTTATATTAATTTCAACGTCACACGACTTAGAAGTAGGTAATATTTCATCTAAAAAATATGCAGGTCGCTCCACCGATGAAAATACATAAATACCGCATGCTCAACATTACATGTGCACAACAGCCAACTATACCAACGTCTGCCCACCAAACAGTTGCAACCTTGCAATAGCATCCAGCAAGAGCAGCTCGGTGTTATAAGCTTATTCTAACTAATATTATTATTGTTCTTTTTGGTGTGCTGGAATCCACTGCAAAATAATGTTCTTTCCCGCATTCATCAGGCACAGTATGCGTTTGCTGTGAAAATCGCCATATGATGTAAATATTCCTGTATCCAAATCTCCATAATGTATAACAGTTTCAATACTTTCTTGCATTGTCTATACGCACTTTCGTTAAACTGCACAGATGATTTGATTTGCGTTCGTGAATCCATGCGTTCTCAAGTTACCGCACATCTGCAGCAGTCTCGGGCAATGTTTTCGCACATTGCGTTGCAATCTTACTGAACAATTAACTCAACATCCTTCTGGAGTAAATGCTGTAATGCATCTTCCAATAATACAATCCTTCAATTACATACAGGAATACAGAAATATCAATTTCATGCAATTCGAAAGAAACGGAAAAATAAAATGAATGTTATTATCACTTGACGTCTTGTCTTTCTGACAGTGTCAGATAGTGATGCGGCTCGATTTTATTTAACTCGTTACTCAAATAAAAAAAAATAAAGAATCGAGTCCATTTTCTCTCGATGTGCCACTCGGTTTAGTTGCGGTTAGATAAATATCATCAACACTGCCACACTAGTTAACTATCATTCTTGGATAATAAACCAGGTAATAAATATATTTCGTGTAATAAACCGTCATAATACTGTAATGTACAGAGTCACAGAGTTTTAATAAGAGAAAATACATGTTCTGTGGGTTAGTGCTGTCAGTTAATAAAGTGTAATTTTTCATTAAATCTTCACTGATTTTATCAGATCAATCTGATAATCAGTGGAATGTAAGACAAAAAGCTCTTTACAAAGTCGAACAAAGCCAATCTTAGCCGAATTATTATTATTATCAGCCATTTCTGTCCCACTGCAGGGCAAAGGCCTCCCTTCCTTCAGTCACTGACTTAAACACCTTGGTACATTACCAATATAGAACGGTTACTGTATTTTTGATCTTCCTATGATTCTGTTCTTGAGTTTTTAATTTACATAATCGAGTCAATCGAGTGCCTGACCGTTAATGACTGAGTAACATCACTAGTGTCAAACAAAGAAAGCGTGATGACAACAAGCTTGAAGTGTTGCCCTTGTCAAAAAATTACCCACGTACATTTTGGGGAAATATGACGTCTTATCACTTGTCACCCTTTTAACTTTAACTGTAAAACATGTAAAATATATGACGGTGCAACAGCGGATAGTAGATTCTATGGTCATGGTTATGGTTACGATTAAATTTAACTTTGACGCAAACTATAACGGAGCTTTTGATACAACCCACCCTAAGGGTGGGTTGTATCAATTTCCCCAAAATGTACGTGGGTAATTTTTTGACAAGGGCAACACTTCAAGCTTGTTGTCATCACGCTTTCTTTGTTTGACACTAGTGATGTTACTCAGTCATTAACGGTCAGGCACTCGATTGTCTCTATTATGTAAATTAAAAACTCAAGAACAGAATCATAGCAAGATCAAAAATACAGTAACCGTTCTATATTGGTAATGTACCAAGGTGTTTAAGTCAGTGACTGAAGGAAGGGAGGCCTTTGCCCTGCAGTGGGACAGAAATGGCTGATAATAATAATAATTCGGCTAAGATTGGCTTTGTTCGACTTTGTAAAGAGCTTTTTGTCTTACATTCCACTGATTATCAGATTGATCTGATAAAATCAGTGAAGATTTAATGAAAAATTACACTTTATTATCTGACAGCACTAACCCACAGAACATGTATTTTCTCTTATTAAAACTCTGTGACTCTGTACATTACAGTATTATGTATTACCTGGTTTATTATCCAAGAATGATAGTTAACTAGTGTGGCAGTGTTGATGATATTTATCTAATCGCAACTAAACCGAGTGGCACATCGAGAGAAAATGGACTCGATTCTTTATTTTTTTTTATTTGAGTAACGAGTTAAATAAAATCGAGCCGCATCACTATCTGACACTGTCAGAAAGACAAGACGTAAGTGATAATAACATTCATTTTATTTTTCCGTTTCTTTCGAATTGCATGAAATTGATATTTCTGTTTTCCTGTATGTAATTGAAGGATTGTATTATTGGAAGATGCATTACAGCATTTACTCCAGAAGGATGTTGAGTTAATTGTTCAGTAAGATTGCAACGCAATGTGCGAAAACATTGCCCGAGACTGCTGCAGATGTGCGGTAACTTGAGAACGCATGGATTCACGAACGCAAATCAAATCATCTGTGCAGTTTAACGAAAGTGCGTATAGACAATGCAAGAAAGTATTGAAACTGTTATACATTATGGAGATTTGGATACAGGAATATTTACATCATATGGCGATTTTCACAGCAAACGCATACTGTGCCTGATGAATGCGGGAAAGAACATTATTTTGCAGTGGATTCCAGCACACCAAAAAGAACAATAATAATATTAGTTAGAATACGCTTATAACACCGAGCTGCTCTTGCTGGATGCTATTGCAAGGTTGCAACTGTTTGGTGGGCAGACGTTGGTATAGTTGGCTGTTGTGCACATGTAATGTTGAGCATGCGGTATTTATGTATTTTCATCGGTGGAGCGACCTGCATATTTTTTAGATGAAATATTACCTACTTCTAAGTCGTGTGACGTTGAAATTAATATAAGTAGGTACCTACTTGCAGAAATAAAAATGCTTTGTTATGTACAATTTATGTGTTTTTTTTTAATGTTTGAAAACGCCCCTACTCGCTGCGCAGTGGTGTGTCCGTCGTAACAGATGCGACTTACAGCTTGTAGGTCGTAGGTTTGAACCCAGACAGGCACTTTACTTTGTGTAAATTATTTCATCACCACTGCTCTCAAAACGGTGAAGGAAAACATCGTGAGGAAACCGGCATGTCCTAGAACCAAAAATTCAGAAGAATACGCAGAAGCATACGCTAGAGCTTAAGTTTCTTTGGCAATTAAAGCAACACACTGAAGAGCAACAGTGAAGCTAGAACTAAAAATAAAAAAACTGAAATTAGAAATCGATATTCTTAAGTAAAATATTCTCAGGGGTTTCTTGTTTTCAGCAAGGGAGGACCCTTGCTGAAAACAAGAACCCTTGGGAACTAAAAACCCGGAATCTGTCCAAAAATTTATTCTCATCACACTTATGAAATCGATCAATGCGATGGTGATTTTTTTTCTCTTCCTAACTGGCAAATCGGATTCACTGTCACTATCATCGCTAGAAGAGCTTTATTCCCACAATATTTCGCGGAGTAAAGACATACCTAATTTGTTTTAATAGGTACTTTATTCAACAACACAATATTTTTATAGGTTACAACTGCAAAGCAGATGACATTACAATGACACTAACCGTAACTATAGCCCTTAACCGGCCGAATTTGGTCGATTAATGTTATAGTTATGTGTGACGTCATTTTAACAATTATGACAAAACTTAAATCGATGCAACCCGAATTTCGCTTAACCGGAGATTTGACATCTGTCAAAGCTTTGATTATAGTTAAAAATGGCTTGTTATAGTTATTTATGACGTCATTTTAACAATTCTCAAACCGATGCAACCCGAATTTTGCTTAACCGGAGATTTGACGGCTGTCATGAGATTGGTTATGGTTATAGTTAGCTGATGCAACTCACTCTAAGTGTTTCAGATCTTCAAACACGCAAAAAGTAATAACAAAATATTATTTTAGCTCTGCTACCCGCAGCGGCGGTGTCTGGCCTGTTCTTCGGCGGAATATGGTGGTTATTCTGGTGGCTGTACGGAATACCAGTGCTTGCAGTATTATTGCCATCACTGAATCTCGGGTTCTTACTGGCTTCCATATTTTACTACAGATTACCAGGTAAGGCTATAACAGATTTTTTTTATTTTTTTTTATTGCTATATAATGGGCCTGCTATGGATGAGGTCTATGCTGAAACGAGCTTGCCCAGAAGATGCCCGTTCACTGTGCTCAACAACTGAGATTTAAAAAACTGAAGTGTTAATCGACTTTTGTTGCTGAATGTACCTACGTAAACATGACCTTATCGTTACAAAATTCCACAAAAAAAAACCTTATCAACATTTATTAAACCGAAGACAATATTTTAGGAAACATAGTATATTTGGAGTGGGACTTCAATTTCTGGAGCCTCTTCGTCCTGGTGGTGATGCTGACGGCACTAGCAGTCGTGTCCGTATCCTATGCTGCGAACATCCTATGCTGTGCCGTGCTCGGCGGGTACGCAGCCGTACTGTCCATCGATTATTATATGGGATCCAACTTCAAGTTCATCATTATAAACGTCATTAGAAGATCTGTGGTCCCGCATTTTAATAAGGCTTTCTTGGCGCCACCTGATTTTCAGTGGAGAGGTGAGTTATACCAACATAAATATTTTTCCCACATTGGAAGTATCGGGATAAAAAGTATCCTATGTGTTATTCTGATGTATAAGCTGTATTACTGTAAAGTTTCATCATAATCAGTTCACTAGTTTTTGCGTGAAAGAGTAACAAACATCCATCCATCCTCACAAACTTTCGCATTTATAATATTAGTAGGATTAAGTAGGATATTAGTAGGATAGTAGGATTTCTTTGTTGTAATTTTTTTTTTCTAGCATTATTGTCAAAATAATATTGGCACATCCTGGTTCCGATCTGTAGGTTGGACTAAGTGTTATTGGGTTTTGCCATTATGATTTTTTCAGTAGGTAGATGTCAGCTGGTGGATGGCAAAAGGCTCACGAGCACTTTAAAATAACTGGCGAAAGGAGGACCGGACAAAATGGATCCGGCGACCAATAACAACCAAACATGATATGCCATTAGATAGGCATTTTAATATAGAGCAATACCTAATTACCTACTATGGCAGTTCATTTCAATTCGCTGTGTAAAACGATATGGCGATGTTTCGTGGTGACGCACCTGGACAGTCTTTTGATAACGGAATAAGTGTTACTTGAATAGAGCGTATGCATTCCGATGATAATAAAATAATATGGTACAATCGAGATGGTCAGATGATAGACCTAGACGCTAGATAACGGAACTCCTAAATAACTACTACTTAGTAGTTAAAGCCCTCGAGTGTGGACTCGTAAGACATACATCTTATGAGTCCAAAAAAAAAGTCTATTCTACTAGTCTATACAAAAAACATATAGAATAGATAATCAGTTTTATATCTTCCATTGTATTTTTTTTTGGCGTAATTACATGTATAGGTACATTTTGGAAAAAAAAAATAATTACCTACGTCGAAATATTTTTGGACTAGTATCATTCGTTAACCAGGAAAAAAACAGAGGAATTGGTTAATATGGAATCAACGCCAACGACCCGACCGCGTCTCCTCTTAATTAAAAGGAAAAAAAACACTAGAACCCTCAAAAAATGCTCAAAATTGCCGCTGACAACAGAGGCCTAGTGTACAAAATTGACAAATATAATGAAAAAAGAAAAACATACAGACACAGTATGATATAATATCCTTCTTATTCTGTTTATGAAATATATTTGAAATTAGTCCAATATTGGAGGAGAAAATAGGCGAGAGCCAAACCTCGAATTATGATTTTTTACTTAGGCTTTTTCAAATAGTCTCTGCAACCACATTTCCTGTTATGAAAGAAAATTACAATAATAATTATACTCATAAGAATATTACAGCGCAGCGTCACCTTTAGAGTAAAGATACCTATAGGAAACGTAGAATTGGTAAGCACGATCGGGAAAAAAAGTTCCGTTCGTCAACACTGTCGACGAATGAAACTTTTTTTCCCCGATCGTCAACACTGTTGACGACAATGTGTTACTGATCGGGAATATTCGGTCCTACGATACATTGGCCATAACTTTTTTCACACAGCGCGCAGCGATTTGAAATGAGCTGCCATAGAAGTGATTGTATTATAATATAAAATACTATGTAATGACATATTTGCGGTTGTTATTGGTGTTTAGACCAGTTGGCATACATTTTTGACGATTCTCCTTTGAGTTTATGTATACCTCTGCTTATCCTTTCAGATGTGATTTTATGTTATAACCTATTACAATACTACAGGCTCACAGTAGGTGTCTATCGCACTGTTTGCATATTATGTTATTATGCGCGGCAGCATAATATTTAGCGTCCTTCAGGTGACTAACCTATTAGGTAGTACATTGTTGACAGATGAACTGCCCAGGTTCATAAATTATGTCCTAAGTGGGAGATTAGGTACCTACTTATTTTGCAATAACAAATTGACATGTGCAACTAATCAAACGAAAACATGTCTATAGGACAATCACCTCTTGAATTTATCTATGGCTGTTTTCATAACAAAACTGTCTTATTGAGAATATTTTATTACGTTATTTTGCATTCGGCATTAGTCTTTTCTTGGTAGGTAGGTACCTATTTAAATGTTATAAAATTAAATATTTTAGGCAGGTACTTAGCTAAGTAATAACAGCCGCACAGGTCGATCGATCAGATCGAAGCTACGCTTGCCGCGGTTGCTCCGTGTATGGGTGATCATCTTTACATACCAAGACCGAGGGGTCTTGGTATTGTTACGAGCTTCGGGTTCGTGACAATAAAAACTGCCGATTTAATAACCAAAAATAACAATTTATTTTACAAAACTAATTACAACTCAAAACACTAATTAAAAGAACACAATCACACTACTGATCACTCTTAATTCGCACTTGAAGATCGCTTAGATGTTTTCGCTCTTGTCGCTTTATCCAAACTGTGTCGGTCGTCGCGCATCCCGGCCTTATATAGTGCCGCAGATAGTTCTAGAACCTTCCATTGTAGAAACATCTAGAATGTTCGAGTACATACCGGCCCCGACCGACTAGGTGTCGATAGTTCGAGAAAGTTCTACAAAGTTCTAGTATCGAATTTTCTAGAACGATCGTGACTCGACTAGTTCTGCTACTCGATACTAGATGGCGCTAGTGGTAACTAATGTCGACATGTACCAGGCATTAATTGTGGCGCGCAACACTGCCCCCTCCTAAGACATGCTCGTCCCGAGCATTATCAGCCCCATAATAACGCGCCAGTCGGTCCACATGGACGATCTTAGGAGTACCTCTTGCACCTTTCTGTATCCGGTAGGTTACGTCATTGATTTTTGTCACAATCCGGTACGGTCCGTCCCATTTAGCTTGAAGCTTAGGAGATTTCCCTTTGCTGCGGACTGGATTGTGCAACCACACTAGTGAACTTTCGTCGAACCCTTTATTGTTCATTTTGCGGTCATAACGGGTTTTCATCTTTTCAGACATTTGCTGGCCCGATTCTCTGACGTGCTCATAAATGTCATTCATTTTGTTCCGCAAGTCATTCGCATAATCGGTTATACTGCGTGGGGCATCAGGTGGTATTCCGGTGATCAGGTCTGCAGGCAGCCGTAATTCTCTTCCAAAGTTTGCGAAAGCTGGTGTCACCGATGTACTTTCGTGAACAGCGCTTCGATATGACAACAAAAACGGTTGTATGTGCTTGTCCCAATCTCGTTGCCGATTTTCCACAACTTTGGCTAGGTACCTCTCCAATGTCTGATTAAATCGTTCCACCATTCCATCCGACTGTGGGTGGTAAGAAGTTGTTCTGGTTTTATGAGTACCCATAACTCGACAAGTTTCCTGGAATATTTGTGACTCAAAATTCCTTCCTTGATCACTGTGAATCTCTAAAGGTACTCCAAAACGACAGAAGACTTCATGAACTAACTTATCTGCAACTGTCGAAGCTTCTTGATTTGGAATGGCGAAGACTTCCGGCCACTTGGTGAAGTAATCCATCACAACCATGAAATACTTGTTGCCACTTTCACTTTCCGGAAACGGCCCCGCAACGTCAAGGGCTATCCTCTCCCATGGTGCACCAACATTGTACAATTTCAATGCACCTCTACTACGAGTCTGAGGTCCCTTTACAGCTGCACAACTTGTACATTTGCGACACCAGTCCTCGACATCGTCCCGACAGTGGACCCAGTAAAACCGTTCTCGTATCTTCAGTAGAGTCCGTTTTCCTCCCAGATGACCTCCTGAACAACCATTATGGTACAGCTGTAGAACATCCGGCACTTGAGCTTTAGGGACTACCATTTGCAAATGAAAGCTGTCTCCCCGAGTATTTTCCCATTTACGGCACAGGACTCCATCCTGAATAGCCAAGTTGTCCCATTGGGCCCAATAGCTTTTTGTGATCGAACTCATCGCTGAGACGTCGCTCCACCTGGGCTTAGGAGCTCTGGCCTTCATCCACTCCAGAATCGGCTTGATGTCCGAATCTTCCTGCTGTGCACGTTGTAGGATTTCCATCCACTCGTTGCTGAGGTCTGTCCTGAGCATCCTCACAGGTACCACTTCCTTACCCTCTTGCCTAGTACCATGCTTGCGGTCTTCAGGACAAGGTCTTCTTGAAAATGCATCTGTGTTGCCATGAGGTTTCCCGCTGCGATGTTTGACCACAAAGTCGTATTCCTGCTGCTGCTGGGCGGTGCTGTTAGCCGCACTTCCCCCTGGAGACCAGCCATCTTCCCTTTCTGCAGTTCGCTTAGGGCAACTGGATCGAAGGTGGCCCTTTTCCCCACAGCCGTAGCACCTAGGGCTATACCTTTTATTACGATCGCGAACTGTAGCCGCTACAACCTCCCTGACGCGATGGGAACGATGATCCTGCCGCACAGCTTCCACCTCCAGTGCATGGGCCAAGGCGTCCTTAAGCGTCCCGTGGTGCCCGAGCCACACAGCAGCTCTCACTTCAAGGTCGCGGATCCCGTCGATGAATGCCTGCACCAGGTTTCCATCAATAAGCGCAGGTACGGACTGGTAAGCTTTGCGAACCAGCTTCTCCACTTCAAGGGCCCACTGCTGCAGGTTTTCGCTACTGCGTTGCACGCGATCCTTGAGCTGCGCACGAAACACGTGTTCCAGGTGAGCGTCGCCATACCGAGCCTCCAATGCCTCAAGGAGCTGCTCGTAAGTCACTTCCTTACCGAGAGCTTCCAGAACGGTTAAGGCCTGGTCGCGCAGGCCTAAGGTGAGGGCAGTCATGGCCTGACTTTTATTCCACCCGTTCGCCTTCATGACAGCCTCAAACTGGATTTTGTAGGCCGACCAAGAAGAAGTTCCATCGAACGGTGGCACTTTGAATCCACGTAGCGAAGGTGTTATAGCTACGGGAGCTGCGATTCCATCACCAAGTTTAAGGTTACCCAACTCCTGCTTCACATCAGCAATGACGTCATTAAACTTGCTGATCTGAGTTTCAGCTTCTGACAGGCGGTTGTCATGCCGCGCAACCTTCTCCTTCACCTCCTTCATGTCTTTCCCGAAGGTTGCGTGAAGGTCCTTCATGAGGAGCAGCTGCTCTTCCTGGCGGCGCACCTGCTCCTCCTTATCCCGTTTGAGCTGTTCTTCCAATCGACGGGCCTGTTCCTCCTGACGGCGGGCCTGTTCCTCCTGACGGCGGGCCTGTTCCTCCTTATCGCGCTGGAGCTGTTCTTCCAACCGACGAGCCTGCTCCTGCAGCATCATCATCAGAGCAGCAAAGTCTGGTGCTGCTGATGCTGGAGCTGCTGCGGACGGGCCGGCCTCCGTGGTCGGTAGCTGGCCCTCCGACGTCTGTGGCGTAGCTCCACCAAATCGCCTCTGGTCCGTCTCCTGCTGACGTTGACTCCGGGTACGAATACCCTCCGTGTCGTCTTTGGGTAAAACCGGCATAATCCTTGCTTCTGACACCAATTGTTACGAGCTTCGGGTTCGTGACAATAAAAACTGCCGATTTAATAACCAAAAATAACAATTTATTTTACAAAACTAATTACAACTCAAAACACTAATTAAAAGAACACAATCACACTACTGATCACTCTTAATTCGCACTTGAAGATCGCTTAGATGTTTTCGCTCTTGTCGCTTTATCCAAACTGTGTCGGTCGTCGCGCATCCCGGCCTTATATAGTGCCGCAGATAGTTCTAGAACCTTCCATTGTAGAAACATCTAGAATGTTCGAGTACATACCGGCCCCGACCGACTAGGTGTCGATAGTTCGAGAAAGTTCTACAAAGTTCTAGTATCGAATTTTCTAGAACGATCGTGACTCGACTAGTTCTGCTACTCGATACTAGATGGCGCTAGTGGTAACTAATGTCGACATGTACCAGGCATTAATTGTGGCGCGCAACAGTATGTAAAGAGGTCGTGCCTCGGAAAGCACGTTAAGTCCGACAGAATTATAATCATTAATGTCATCAACACAACTCTCTAAGACCAAGTAATCCCCAAGAATGACTATTTCATGAAATCTTGACATTTGGGTTGTATTACTGATTGTAATGAGTATAATTCTGTAAATACCTACATATTTGTTACGACCGCGAATCATATTTTAATCAACGTACAACTATACTGACCAGCAAATTCCAAAAAAACGTAAGAAAATTTGAATTTCGCGTGCTACCTTAGCGCTTCCCCCTTAATCCTTTCGTCTCTTCTTGCAGATATCGCCGTGGCGTTCATATGGCTGGTGCTAGCAACACTAGGGTTCCTGTTCCAACACTGGCACAACAGGGGCAGACCCCCCTTCCCCCCGCCGCCGAGGGCTGTTAGACCGAGCATGTCTGAACCGATATCTTATGGCTCTTTTCACCGCTCGAGACGGTAGGTTAATTCATATTAATCTTTTATTCATTCACAATTTTGCTTCCAATAATTTTGTTTTGTTTTTCGCACTTAAGTTCAATTTCGAGATAAAAATTTGCCTATTTATCTAATTCTTTGCAAACTTCAAGCTTTTGAAATTTTACCCAATATTTGGGAGAGTCTAACACTTGACTAAATTAAAGCCAGCGTTAGGCCGAAATATAGCACCTTATTTCAGATTCAGTTATCAGCAGAGATAATTAATTGGATCTGTAGATTTAAGAAAAATATATAATAAAACGGCGAAAATATTCCAACCTGATTGGGAGTTATATGCTCGAGCCGTTAGGGGTTGAAACCCTAGGGCCACGGGGTCCGAGTGCCCACTTGGTTTTTCGAGATATCGCCAAGCGGTTAGTCGACTCTTCACTTGACCAGAGGGCTGGCCTATTTCTTGACCAAAGAATTAGCATCGCCATACAACGTGGCAATGCTGCCAGCCTTTTGGGCACTGTTCCTGTTGACAGCGACGCGGACGAATTTTTTGATGCCCTATATTTATTTTGCTTATTTTTCATATAAATGTATATATTATTATTATTTTTAAATATTAGCATAGATTATGTAAATATTATCATGTTATGGATTTAAAATATCTGTAGATTACTAGCCCTCTGGTTAGTATTGGAAGTCCTGTTAGGAAATTGATGACAAAAACTAAAATTATTATAATATGCTTTATCCCTATAGCTACGAGTATACAAAATCATTATCATGAAAATATTTTTCCTCCTTTAATAGTGATAATACCTACCTACAAGTAAAATAACCATTGCGTTTGAGTGTTTCCCCAATTAAATTATAATTCATGGTCTTCCGCATGTAAGGTACATACCTAAATTACATACCAGTCAACAAAACGACAGGGTACGCAAACTATACCTAACCATGAATTCAGCACATGGTTCTAGACGTAGCCTAGAAATATCTCGCCGGTAATAAAAAAAAATTGCTGTTACATACAAAAGTGCAATACCCACGCGGTCAGAATTTATGGAACAGCTAATTTATTTTTATTAACCGACGAAAAATTTTAACGTAGGGGAGAATCAGGTATTGAATCCATCATAATAGGCTGCGCGTCGATGTCCCAGCCTCCTGCACCCTAATTGCGTAACGCACTATTACTCCCAATTTGAATAATTTTGAAGCATATTCCTAATCCATTGCTCTATATGTTCGAAAAATGTGTCTGCTCAACAACGCAAATAACGCAATGAATGTTGTTGAACTGTCAAAATGAAACCCATTGCTACTGATAGTGTGTTACGCAATTACCCTGCAGGTAGTAGATAGACATTTTGTACCGACATCGCGCTTGCCTTGTGTGTCTCATTGTGCTCGAAAGAGATAAGCACTATACTTTCTCACTCGCCCGTATAAAACACATATTTAAAATAATATTATTTTCTGTATTTTCAGGCCAACATACCAGCAGAACACTGGCGACGGTAGCACGACGCCTGTTGATTCAAGAATGTACAACGAAAGGACTTCCCTACTGGCTTAGTAACTCAATTAAAACAATAACATGAAGAGTATGAACTAAGGTGACAATACTTACCTATTCTTCCATCTATTTAGTTTTTGCAGACCGTTACTGGAACGATCATTATAGTTATTCTAACTTACTACAGGAAAAAAGGAGTTTCTAAGGAAAAAGATCTCGCATATTTTGGTTATTTAAAAGGTAACCTAAAATATTGAAAAATAAATAATACCTACTTCGTTTTTAAGCGTAACTCTTGCTCAATGCACGTACAGAATCGCGTTCTTTTATTTATTACCCTACCGTTTCAAGGTTATTAAATGCCTACAGACCGGCCGTCGAGAATGCGTTCCTGCCCGACACATGTCAGTGAGACAGTTCTGGTAACTAATAGAGATCAAATTCACATACCACGTATTGTATTTGTTTGTATGAAACTGATGGGTGCCAAAAACGCATTCTCCTGTCGGCCGGACTGTAGTTTATTCTATTACTCAGAGTGAATTTGGCCTAATTATAAAATAGTACATTTAAATTACTCGTGAACTACTTATGATTTTTAATTTTCTATCAATATTTTTTTTACGTTCATGGCATTGTAATGTCTTAGTAATTAATTAATTATATATTTTTTTATAGGTCATTTTGTTTTAATATAATTTTAATGTAAAGTTTCGTGGCTCATTTACACGTTTCCAATCGCAAGTAGAGTGCGAATTACGGAATTTAAATGCATAAAACAAACTGAAGAACCACTGGACTAATGACTAAACTTGTTTGTTCACACAGCCTACGTTTTAGTAGCAGACTAAACGCCTTCTGATTGTGACTGGAGACGTGTAAATGGCTTTCAAACTTTTTAGAATATAAGTACTATAGAATACACCAAATATGCTTACAAATGTGCCTAGATGTACTAGAAACTCTTCAAAAGTATGCTCTCTCGTTAATCACGACTATCGTGACAATGTAAACTGATTTTTATGTTACGACAGATTTTAGAGGAAATGCGATTATTATTTGCCTAATTTGTATAGGCAGATCGCTACTAGCGACCGCCATGACAATTCAACGTTAGCACCTTCTCATCACTATGCATTTAGCAAGTGACCAGAACCGGCTACACCTTGCGTATTGGTACAAATATTTGCCAAAACAAATTGAATTTTATGATTATAAATATAGGGTTTATTTTGTATACCGACTACCCTGTGTATGTCCCTAAAAATGTATGAAAAGAGACTGTCGCCGACTATTTCTGGCGCTCGCGAGTCTAGAGCTACAGTTTCCAAGAAGAACGTTTCCATGACATTTATAACGAACGTGATGAAAATCTCTAATTTTCACCAGTATTTGACACCTGCTTACAAGACCTAAACGCAAAAAACGCAAGTTTTAGAAACAATAAAAGTTTAGGATCGACTACAGTAAACAAAATCAGAAAAATATATGATATTCTTCAGGATATATGCTAGGTAGGTAGATAGTGTGTTGAAAACATAAGACAACTAATTTGATACGATAGAAAAAAATAATGAGATACCTCTAAAAACTTTCTTTTTACAATAAAAATCATACTAATATTTATTCTTCTACAAGCAACATACTAAAACAAACACTAGTGTTTTAATTTTTTTAACCCAAACAATAGATTTTTTGTAATTAAATAATTGCTTCACATTTTGCAATAAATTACCAGAGATGTGTCACCGCGCTTCTCTTTCTTTTCTATGCAGTCCGACAATGACCGCGCTTTAGGTCATGTAGGCTGTTAAATCATCAGTTAACTATGCGCAATTCGTAGACAGTAAGACATTAACTATACGTATTTTATCAGGCGTTAATCTTTCAGTCCTTGGATTCTTTTTGAATGTCAGTCTCGTCAAATATAAAAGTTGAATCACTGCGTGCTACATCCTGAGTTTTTTAATTTCCTAAGGAGTTCCTCCAGTTTTTATACATAGGCCCCTTAAGGTGTCAAAAAACGCTCTGTATTTTGGACATTACGGCCGCATGTGGCTGTCACCGCTCTTCTAGGAAACTGTAGCTGAGACTTGATCAGACTGTATCAATAATACCGTGTACCAAAACTAAGGCCCGTATTACAGAACCTCACTCAAGATTCAAGCATTACTCAAAACTCGTTTAGAGTCATTTGATTCGTTAAAACTATTTTTAAGTAATGGTTTAGTCTTGAATGAGGTTCTGTAATACGGGACGTAGAGTTATGAAAATGTCAGTTTTTCCACGACTGTCAGTTGTCTAGTTTTATTGGTGGAGTAGTACCTAATGAAAATGTCAAGGATTTCCATGTAATACTAAAGTAAAACCTACTTATTTCTTCCTATGTCCTAATGACATAAGTATATTAATTAATGATTATATATAATTGATATTATGCCAATCATATCAAACGCGCTGTAAGACTGTATCGTGTGATTTTATATAGACTTGAAGTGTAAACATTTCGATTTCTATGCCAATAAATATGTTATTTAAATACTTACTTGCCCTGTTTAATTGGTACAACAAACTTACTGTAACTTTATAGTCAAAAATATTAAAAATTAGTTTTAGTATTTTTTGGTCAGCGGAAAATGAAAAAGGGAAAAGTCTGCAATAGGATAAATACAAACATCGAATGTTTACGATAACATTTGCCCGTAACATGGCTAATAATTGAATTCGAACAGCCACAAAAACTCAAATAATAATTACAGGACCCTCAGAATACCGTCAGTCCCACAACACAAGATTAGCCATTCAAATCAAACGCATTCGGCCTCATCAATAGATAGGGGACAGGCAAACAGACAAAATGTAAACCAATTATAAGCGTTGATACTGTGCAGTTGCTTACTTCGGACACAGAGGGCGCTGCGCGCGTGTTTTTGATAGAAGACAATTGTGCTGCATGTACGGGGTGGTATTATCTGATCGGCTTATGATGCGCTAAGAGTGGACGAAATGTGCATTGTGTGCAGTTGTGTAGGTAATTGCAGATGTGTGTACAAGCGTTTCTGGTAAAAGGTGCTGTTTTTATTCTATGACATAAAATACTGGACACAAAAACGATTTCTAGAATAGGACATACATATAAAACTGGATACAAGGGCTGGACAAAAAGAATATAGAGACAAAAATAATTAGAATTCAGGATAAAAATATATTTTAGCCTTAGATTTAGGTACAGATGCAGATGCATGGATGCTTTACGGGGATTCATGAATGGGTATTATTCAGAATTCTTTAGTAATCGTTCCACAATTAAAAATAATTTTGCAACGCACTGTATTGCGATCCCTCTGCGTTATCACTATAATACCTCCAATACAACACGTTTAATCCCATCCCATTGTCGCGGTCCCCCATCAAATGCATGGGGACTGGGGTGCTATACAAAGTTAACCGACACAAAATTAATATATACCGCCCAAATATACTTAACGGAATAATTTCCTCACACTATTTTTAGGGTGGCAACACTGGCAGTTTTGTGGACGCAATAAGGTTGCAACTCCCGCCATCTGTAAAGAGGTTATTAATAATATTTGATACATCTTTATTAGCTCATTGTTGCATTATTAGATACACTCGAGCTTCCCATTCGTCACTGTAAACGATGTTAGGGAGTCAAAGAAAACGAAATACTAATGGTTAATGCAATATTTATTAATAAATTTCACTGTAATCTCCTCAATCTATATGCACTTATATCAATTAATAATTTATTTTACACTTAATTAAACTAAATTACTTTACATACAACGTTACTGCCTATACCACGTCCATATTGCATTTTTTTAATGAAAATATATATTATAAATGTACATTTTAATAAGTACCTAGTATTTAAATTATAATTTGTGCTGTTTACCAGCACCATTATGAAAAAAAATATGACAGAAATATTTTTATTTTGTATACAGTTTTGTACAGTTCTTAATAATCTCAGTGCTGTAAAATTTAGTATTCGTCCAAATCGTCCAAAATGTTTTGTGGCAAAATAATCTTACAAATCTATATTTTAATCACAGCAATATTGACCTTAATTTTACCAATAAATAATAAATTAATTCGTTTCAAGATGTGCTAATGAACTTGAGTTGACACATTACGTACAACATCTATTTAGTAACAATATTATACAAGAATCATCACAATACTACAAACATGATTAGTTTGTATGACAATTTGTTGGTGAAGGCAGGGGTGTGAAACAAACGCTATAACGAAGCTCATTGCCACGTTTTTTCTCTATGGCATTAACATTTCGCACCCCTATTGCATACATCAAAGAAATGGAAAGGGTTGTGCACGCAAAGGGCGCATAACACTCGTTTATTACAAACGTTGGCACAAACAATTTACGTTTATTTCCCGCCGCCGAGGACACCCCGGCTGCCTTTATATAAACTTTCTCTACTCGACAATAGATGGCGCTGTTCTATATTTACAATTGCACGCTATTGTTTTACTAGCTTACTATTTTATTGACCGTACGCAATGAAACATGCCTAAAATATGTCGTGTTTAATGTACAAGTATTATGTTTAAGCAAACGATAAATTAAATTATACAATTGTCCGGCAGTGCGCAGCACACATCATCGTGTACGGTCGTTTGCTTACGACTAAGTTTGAACATCATCAGTTGCCTCTTAATATTAAGGTGTAATCCGAGAACTATTGTACATAAATTAAAATAACTTGCACCATTTAGAAATGAAATCTCACTAAAATGAAAACTGGGTTGTGAAACGAACTGGGTAATTTAACAGTCTCTTGTAAACACTTACGATACTGAATTGTTTTGTTCTTGCAAGTCCGCCGCCAAAACATTGGCATCATGTCCGGCCGTCATGTTGATAGCAGCGTTCATAGACAAGTGCGCGTCGGCGTAGTTGTGCGCAATTTCGCCGCTAGATGGGGACTCCGGTATGTTAGTCGGGTTCTCAGGCATCGACAGAAGTCGATGCGGGAACCCGAATAGCTGAGATCACTGAAGCCGTCCCCAGTAGTTCGATGCGAGTTCTGGCCCTTGCGATGGTATTTGCACAGGCACGCTCACGCCCGCTGATATTACACCTATGGAACAAAGAGGGAGGGTGTTAATAAACATGCAAGATTTTTATGATACAATTGAGATGAGATGTCAGTGTTTCAATTATGTATAGATATTATTAAGTAATACTTATAAGATAATGCGAACCTATTAAAAATTAAGAAACACAATAAGTACCTAGGTATTTCCGAACTATTTGAGCGAAAATAATCTTTGTACCTATCTATTCATTTAAAATCATAGGTAACAACAGAGTGTATCAGAACCGGAGGGCAATCAAATAGGTTTGGCACTTCATTACGCCCTGTTTGCCCTGCTGCATCTAGCTCAAATCAAGCCCAAATGAAATCATCATCAAAGCCAGTCTGCCTATCTGACCTACACCTAATCGTAATCGAAAATTCCTATTTCACGATACAATTCGCAACCAATCAACTTGTCTGTACCGACGGCACATGTTAACACAATCAAACGTGAAACCTACTCGTATTAACGTCATGTATCAGTATCGGCCGGGCCATATGTCTAATAGGATTCCGATTGCATTCCGTTTATTACACACAATCGCGTTATCTGTGCACGGTAGGTCTGCCTCGATTATGTGACGTCGCGCCCGTCATAAAGCTATTCGTAGCCGTACGTTTGTGACGTTATGTCGTATGTGTGTCGAGTAGTGTAGCTATAGCCTCTGTTTTGAAAGTTTGGCATCAGTTTGATGTTATGTATTGAGTTTTGTGGGATGCTAGAAGTCTTTGTCCAGGATATAGGCTTCTAAAATGTAAAACTAGGTATGAAGAAATCGTAGAGAGTGCTTATAGCATTAAGTTTCCCATGTTTGAATATAATATACCAATCTAAATTATTTTATACTTTTTAAATATTTTTAGACCTAAGTAACTGTGTTCGAGTTCACTATCGCAAAGATGTGCAAAGCCGATGGTTCATTTTCAATAGGTAGGTACAGACGCCAGCAGGTCAACCTACCCGAAACTGTCAGATTTTCCCAATCAACCTTGAACCTTATACTTTAGCAATAAAGTCGAAAATCTATTAAAGAAATCTGACAGATTGTAGTAACTTGATGTGCTGGCGTCCGTACCTTCTTTTTGAGACGAGCTAAAACCATTCCAGCTATTCCATTCCAGCAATAACCGTCCAACAATTAATAGCGGTCCCAATGTACGTTATTATCGTACATAACACATACATTGTGAACGACATCACAAATATGCTGCCTGTCTAGATTTATGAAGCCCTTATTTCGATCGGCTGGCCCCCGCGCCTGTGGCCGCCCGATAACAGTTTTCCGTTCCGCCGGCGTTAGTAAAGGGGTAACACCGTTTACATTCATTACACGTTATTATCGCCTCTAAACAGCTCCTGTGAGACTCGTTTAGTCAATGGTTTGTGACTGTGCCCTCGTGTTTATGATGCTTACGAACTTACCATCGTTTATTGATGATTTGTATGTTAATATTATTGTTCGAAATGTTTGCAAGTTATTTTGCATTAAGTACCTAATTACATTTTTTTTTCTTCACTTTAATAATATGATTCGTTCGAACAAAGAATATTCCATAGCACGTATTTTCATAAAAAAATTAATCTCGGACTCAGACTGAAATGAAAAATACCTCATACCCGCTGAATTCGTAAAAGAACCGGAGCCAAAAAGCGAAAAGTAGAACAAATCCGCATTATTTAATACCGCCCGAAGCTGGAAATGCACCCGTCGAAAGAGCGCAAAAGAGTAAATGAAACGAGAGCGTGCATTTTGAATTGTGAAAAACTCTTTTGTTCGCGGTTGGTGCTGGAAACTCGGCAGACGAACAATGCCGCGAAACGCCCCAAACAACAATAATTCATACCGCTTTCCGCCACCTACGGCTAAAAATGTCCGCCGCGTGATATATAATATCAAATGGAAAAGTTACGGCTTTTTAAAACAATAGCATTGCCAGCCCCTCAACGGCTTAGTCTTTTTCTGAATAATAAATTGACACTCCTGCTGTTTAGACACGTTTTGTTTAAGGTAAGTATCTAGTCTAGTTTAATTTAGAAAGCTGTATTCAATGTCTTTTATATTTTCCTATTCCAACTATCTATTAACAAAATCAATTTAAAAGCTATTTGTAAGGAACAGACAACGGCAAATCCAATCGGAGCATGAATACCTATTTTTCCTTTTCTCTTTTTTTTGTTTCCCCCGTCATGTCGCGGTCTTGTGGGCCAGACGCCCCTTGCTCTTGACTCGGCATTTTTTTTCACATTTTATTACGAAGTTGGTAAATATTTTCCAAAGCTTCTCGTGCCGATTGCGTGGATTTTGTAGCGTTTTTGTATTTTGTTAGTGAGAGGAATTACAAGTTATCGCGTAAAAAGGTTTTTATTATCCTTTTTCCAAAGCAACTACCATTCATGTTTCGGAGCAACGAACGCCTATAAGATGTGAAGACGTAGTTGGACGTGGTCTATGGATTATCTAATTACAAAACAACAACTAAAACAAAGTAAAAAGAAAAAAAAAATGTACATAGATAAAGTCAAACTCACCAGTGCCCGCGGTTCCCTGCGGCTGTGAATACGCTGGATGCTGCTGATGTGCCGCCGGCGCTCTCGAGTAGCCTCCACTACCCAACACGTCGCCAAACATGTAAGGGTACCCGCCATCCCGCTGCTGCAGGCACGACGAAGTCAATCCGCCCGACATCGCGCTGTCGGAACCAAGCGCACTGTCAATGTCGTACACAGTGAAAAATATTGAAGGCAAATAAAATATAAAGGAAAATAAAAAATAAAGAAGCAATTTTTTAGCTGTCTTGACCTTTGTGGCTGAATGTGTAGTTGATTTGCAATATTTATGTTGTTTGACGTTTATGGCTGAATATTAGGTTACTTTTGCGTTTAGAAAAAGATATCAATATTTTGATACCTAGTGTTTCAACCGATTTCAACTGATGATACCGTTAGTTAACTTGAAGATGCAAAAGAAAAAGCCCAATCAAATATTATATTATCAATATCATACAACCAAAGATGAACATCAAGCAGAATAAAAGAAAAGTTAGTACAAAAGCAAAAACATTCCCGGTGGATTGAACTATTATTAGTTCTCATTCCACTAAGTTAATTTGCTCTGGGACGAAAGCTAAAACTCGCAGAGTTCACTATTAAAAATCAATCGGTGTGGAAAGTCGGCCGACCTTCGTTCGTAGCGTCTCGGTGCATTGGCGGGAAACGCAAGGAGGCGCGACCTTTGCCGCTCGATTTCGCGCGCAATTTAATTAGTGTCGCTGCTCGATGATAGATGGCGATACCGTACGTTTAAAGGTTTTACGGTTTTACCTAAGGTATTTATTTGTGATGTTTTTATTATATTGGTGATTTCTTTCTTTTAGTTTTTAAGTAGACGTCTACATAATATTAATAACACAATGAAAGGACTTCGCGGGGTCTACATTCCTAAGATTTCTTAAGCAATAAAAAATATTAAAATGCAATTATGTTAATATTTTACAATCCTACACATTTCTTGGGGCCAAAAAATCAACACCACATCGAAAAATAACTTGACACCTTACACAGTTTACCATTTTACCCGACCTCGACGATGCCATAAAGATAGTAATGTTTTTCACTCGTATGTATGTATTTGTCAGCTACTAACCTATAAGACTCCCCCATAGTAGCGATGGGTTGCGGTATGGGGCTGTACATAGAGTTGAAGCCCCCATTGAGTGGTATTCTTGGCGTGGGGGGCGCGGGGGGTGAAGCGGCTGGTGCATCCCGTCTTTGACTCCGGAGTTTTTCTTCGCGACGCCACTTCGCTCGCCGGTTGGAAAACCAGACCTGTTGGAGAGGAAAATGAGGATGAGAATTTTGAATTTCCTTTTTTCTGATCAACGTTCGGATCCTATTGGAATGGAAGCCGAAAACACAAAATCCTATAAGAAAAAAATACCCAATAATCTTTTAAGAATTGTACCTACCTACGTCTATAGTAAGTACCTACCTATTTATAATCAAGTTAGAAACGGCTATAATAACAACAAGGCTTTAACTAAATATAAAAATAAATAGTTTTCTGAGTAGCTGAGTTAGTTTAGCAAAACTTCTTCATAAGCGCAGTCCATACCTACTAAATGAATTTAAGAGACCGCGAATTACGTAAGATCACTCAACATCTCATCCTAAAACAAGACTTCAAAACAAAATTCCAAGTTGTAACTGAAGTCTAAACATCTAAACAATTAAAACAAACTGAGCGTGGACGCTATATTGTGACATTGAACTGCGTGAAACGGAACGCGGCTCCGGAAGCAGCCCCCACGTGCGCGCTACTTCCGCCGGCAGCCATGGCGACGACAATATGGCGCCCGAAGCGTTCCCGCGCTTTGTAAAGGCGGACTTGCCACAGTTGCCACTATTGTGCATAGTGTAACACCTATTATTCTCAAGTATATAGGTATGCTAGTTTGTTGCTAGATCTATAGGCGGTAAGGGCTGACACACTTTCGTAGGATAGCCTTTTTTCTGTAGGTACATATATAAATTTGTCTAGCTGGGTGGAACGTTTACGATAGAATAGTGAGTACCTACTTGTCTACATTTTAGGGAAAAGTAATTATTGGTTACGATATAAAACAACATAGCATTGATTTATCTCATAATAACACATCGGGTAAATAAATCAGCAAATAATTCACCAAAACGAACTATGTAGGTACGTTCTCTAAATAAATGTTAGTAGGTAAATAAGCGCGTTATTTCACAGAAAAAAAAATCGTTCAAAGAGGTTGTGGAGGCAATATGTCATAATATTATTGCTCCGGTCTCCTACAGAATCGCCAGAATGTTGCCGACAATATTTTATTGGAGCCCTCGCGAACCAAGCCGAGGGGCGGAAAGGCCGGGTGTACACTTACGAATTGTACGCTAAAGTCACCCACTTGATAGTAGATTGTAGTTAAGAGTGTTTCAATTGTATCATTCGTTACTAATTTTGATAGATGTTTTACAAATAGACGACTATTTCTTCATTCTAGTTACTTATTAAAATCTTTTGAAAGAACGGAGGTAGGTTTACATTTTAGTTCATCATTTGAGTAGGTATCCCTAAGTAGTTTTTCCTTCGTTATAACCGACTACCTATTTTATAATTACAGTAAACATAAAAATTAAAATGATTAATCCAGTTTACTGTGCTAAAATGTTTTATCAAATAACCGATAGATCTATAAGTAGTTCATGTTCATGCATAATTACAGTTTTATCCAGCACATAATAAGGGTTTACACACAAATTAAATAATGATGGCGAATTATTAATGGTACGTAGAATTAATTTTTACCTAGCCACGTTAACGTTAATTAATTAATTATCAAAAGCACAAATTAACCGTCTGAACAAGTGGAAAATTGACTTCTTTTTCGGTAGGTAATTAAAATAAACTTTTACCTGTTTGACTGGCTGATAAGAAAACAGAAAAGGCAAGATTACTTAGACAAAAAAAATACAGTTTTTTTTTCTAACCCCAACAAATCGCCCTCGGACTTCTGTCCCTAGCCTTACGTCACGCTAAAATGTAGTGACGTGCCTCATTTTTTCCCGCCATCTATAGATATTCCGCCCTGACAGCGATGACAGGCCTTTTTCCCGCCTCTCAGCTATTTCCCGTGGCCTTTTACAAATTGTTCTCCTACCCTCATAGTTGGGATGAAAATAAAGTTACCGAGGGTTCCTTACCAAATGGGATTTCTCATAATTTGGTTACACAACCAACGAGTTGCGGACCGTAATTGTTTTTGCTTGTGAATTGCGCTCTTATTAATACAGTATGATGTATTTTAATTTATTAGTTTTCGTGTTGTTACTGTTTTAATTGCAGGTTGTTTTAGTATTTTTAGTGAAGTTAGCTAATTAGTGGTGTTGGGTTTTTGTTGTGAAATGGCTTTAATGTAGGATTTGTCACTGAAATGTCGTGATTATGTGTTGTATTCATTTGTCACTGAAGCTGTTATTCCGTTCTGATACAATTTGATTTTGAAATGTTAATTAATTAGTTTAACAAGTTTTGTGTTATCATAATGCGAACGGGCATTTATTTTACATCAATTGTTTGGTCGCTTAGTTTAGGAGTCAGCAACTGTTTTGTAAAAGTTTTTGCATCCGATCGATTTAAATTAAAAAATCTGATATTTAACTCACTAAACGGACATTACTCAAATGGCACAAAAACGCAAAAACAAGATAAATCAGAACACATTTCTAACACCACGAAATCTGTACACTTACTCAAGTCCTCTAACCACTATTCCTAATTCTACC
Source organism: Oligia fasciuncula (assembly GCA_963082905.1). Taxonomy (NCBI): domain Eukaryota; kingdom Metazoa; phylum Arthropoda; class Insecta; order Lepidoptera; family Noctuidae; genus Oligia; species Oligia fasciuncula. The sequence continues at coordinate 11,168,707 of OY720403.1, forward strand.
TTATTGTGAACAGAATAGAATAGAATTTGGCTTGTTTTAATAGTAAAAATGTTTGTGTGCGGCAATGGGTGCCAATTTTTCAAAACACCGTCTCTCCCCCCGCGGCCGGAAACGCACCCCCGCTTCCTGTAGGCCCCAGGATCGATACCTCACCCCGCCAGCTATTGTAACTGTGGCCACGTGGAAAATATTCAGGATAATTCTCATGATATTTTATTGTGGAATTTTATATTCAGTGAGATAAAAATTGAGACTTCTATAGTTCTGGTGTGTGCTGAGATTTTTTTTTCTGTAAGCTGGCTGCTTGTTCAGTTAAATGTAAATTAAAAGTAATACGAGTATACGGTAGTTTTTATTTCTTTTAAATAAAATTATTAGGGTCCTACCGTCCTTAGATCTAGGAAGGACAGAAAAGGAACAAACATTATAAAAAAATTGCCGTATATTATTTTTAATTCCCATTCAACTGAATAAATGGTTGGTGATCGTGAATCAACAATTTCTTACAGGCAGCACACAAAATTCAAAAATAATCTCTAGGTTCATCCTTCTTATTCAGTATCATCATGGTTGCACTGTAAACCTCCATCGTTTGACACAGCCTTGAACCCCGCAACACGTGGGGTCCCGCCGAATTCCAATTTGTGTTCACGCTACTCCTTGAAAGCCTAGCTCTTTGACTATGCAAGGGAAATGGGACTTTGTGCCGCATAGTTAGAGTTCAATGAAGCTTCGACTGAGCATCCAGTGATAACGTACAGGGCTGTGTTTTGCGTTTGATATTGCCCCCACTCCTGGTATTTATTTTCATGTTTAGGGAATATTATGAAAATTTTGCAGGGTAGGAATTTTGTAACTTTTTTTATATAAGTTGAGGTAGAGCTTTTATGAAACTGTTTAGTTCCTCCGGATACGAGCATTTAATTAAAAAACATATTTTGTTCTTCCGTTTTTGCATTGTTAAAATCATGTGTCTCTAGTTGTTAGAAGTTACCTTTTCATATTCAGGGTCAAATTAAATTAGCTAGCGACAGACGTGATGGGTAAGTATAACTAAATACGATAAAATAAAAAAGATTCGATGTTTCTTTTCTGAGGGGTCAACGACCGTTGGCGGTTTTGTAACTTAAAGTACGAGTTGAGAAAATATGTTTTATTTTTTTTATACAGGGTGGAAACTTTGCGTGGAAACGGGGCAGTAAGGGGAAGTACCTTATCCGTTGCAGCTACGCGAAAATGGTCTTAGGAGACTATCCATAACTTTTTATGGAATTTTGATCCCCATTCACAGATTAAAAAAAAATACAGTTAGCAAGAAAATAGCCATTTTACACAAAAACATTTTTTGATGCCAATCGATCCTGTTTCTAATACTGATCAAAAACTTCTAAGGGACCATCAGGGAAAAGTTTTCTGCAATTTGTGACTTTTTGAGTACTCCAACGATGGTTGGTCCGTAGAAGTTTTTGATAGTATTAGAAACAGGATCGATTGGCATCAAAATTTTTTTTGTGTAAAATGGCTATTTTCTTGCTAACTGTATTTTTTTTAAATCTGTGAATGGGGATCAAAATTCCATAAAAAGTTATGGATAGTCTCTTAAGACCATTTTCGCGTAGCTGCAACGGATAAGGTACTTCCCCTTACTGCCCCGCTGAAAGTTTCCACCCTGTATATAAATGGTTCCCTTCACGTCTGTGAAGTTTACACAAAAAAAGTGATTTTTTAAACTGCTATTTCAAGTAAAAACACTAACAGCACAAAAAAATCATCTTTGTTTATTTTTTATTTTATCATGTTTAGACTCGATCACGTATGCAGAGTTTCGCTAGCTAATTTAATTTAACCCTATTTATAATCAAAAGTTTTATTTTTCACAAATAATTAAGTAACTCTTTAACTTCATCGGACAGCGTATAATGATCGATGCATTTACTAGTATTAACTTAATCGGTCTTCTTTCCTTTAGAAGCAAAGTCATCACTCAGTTAAAAACCGCATTTACCCCCAAAAAGGCTCAAACTAAACGTCCACACCATCACTAAGGTATGTCCATACAGCCTTGCCAAGTACTTGTTGACCGTGCTATGTGATAGCACCCCACGAATGTTAACTAAGGCCGAGACGAGAGGTTAATGTAACAGCTTAGCCCCGACTCCCGCTGAAAACAATGTCGACCACCGACGCCATCTTGTTTTTTTTTTTTTACTTTCGCGCAGAGAACAAGAAAACTCCGGCGTTGGAACTTTCGTACTTTTCATGTTTCACTCAAGTTTTAGTTTTTTGTGTCTACTGCTACCCGAATTGATATTCTTTTCTTTTACTTTGACGCTTCTTGTGTTATTTATGTATATTTTTGGAATTTTTTCACGGATATAATAATATTTTGGTAATGGAACTTGATTTCGAACTTATATTTAGACTAGACTCTTCGTATTGGTTTGTTCTTTTATTTCTAAAGCTACGTTCAAACTTGTTAGCACATCGAGTTCTTGTGCTGAAACCATAAGCCAATAATATTATCTGTGGCCAATATTATTATGTGCCCTAGTGTTACTAGATATTTATTTCCTAGTGCATATGTAGTGCTGCCAAGACTTTACACTTTGGGAAATATATTTAGCTAACCTACCTAAGCAGTTATTGTTACCCTTTTTCATTATTTAAAGTACCCTACACTGTAATGACTAATTTCATTAGGTGGGTATAATTCAAACAAATGAACGAACACTTATATACAATTCAGTAAAACACGATCTAAAAGTTGCACTTTATTTTAATTCGATTTATGGCAGTATTGTCAGTAAAGAGGTTGAAAACTTAAAAGGTTTGCAGTCAAAATCTCATTAGACCATTATAAAACTTCCGCCGAGTTTGCAACACTTTGATAAACGACTTTTTAAACTGTTGGCAACACTAAGTGCGTCGCGTTAAGTGGAATAGAACATTATTTACCGTACATTGTTCCATGGGGTGACATTTTTAATATCTACAATAATTTTAGAAAAAAAAATCGTTATGCGTAGTTATTTCTATCCCGTGTTTATGAAGTTTGAATTTAAAACTGTCGATTTATTCTGTAATAAATCGCATCAGTTGGAATGACAGCTCACGTTAACCTAATTTCGCGACCATCTCATTTATTTATTTGACAGTATTTTTTGTTTTTTCTTGCAATGTTACTCAATATCACACTATTTATACATATTCGTTACTGTTTTTATCTGACACAAATTTATTTTATTTATTTTTTAAGTACTAGCTTCCGCCCGCGGCTTCACCCGCGAGATATGTAGATAAAAGCTATCCTATGTCCTTTTCCGGGATAAAGTAACTTAGGCGTGAAAAGGTAACATACAGACAGACAGACAGAGTTACTTTCGAATTTATAATATTAGTATGGATGCATACCTACACACGTCACGTTGCAGTATAAAACTGATTTACATCCGTCACCTCACACATCAGGTCCAGTTGAAAACCAGCGTCAGGCACTAGATGTCTGGCATTTTTGCTGAACTAGGCCTTTTTGGCGCAGCCGTGAGGCACACTTTCCTGCTAACTTCTTACATCGGACTTTACACTTTTTATTTGATCTTTTGTTTGATATTTTGATGTATGTATCTGGTGTATTGTGTCTTTTAGTCTGTGCTAAATAAATGTATTTCCTTTCTTTCTCTTTCTTTCTTCAGCTAAGTTTTCACGGTGACATTTTTACAGAATTGAGGGGCTTGTGGCTAAGTAATAACAGCCGCATGGGTCGATCGATCAGGTTAAGCTACTCTTGCCGCAGTTGGTCCGTGGATGGGTGACCATCTTTACATACCAAGACCCCCCCGTGCCTTGGAAAGCACGTTAAGCCGTTGGTCCAGGCTGTCATTCGTGGATCTTTGACAGTCGTTACAGGTCGTCAAAAGCCCGAAAATCTGACTACCTGTCTTACCAAGGGGTATCGTAATACCCAGTAGCTGGGTTGTGGAGGTCAGATAGGCAGTCGCTCTATGTTTACTGGTATTCAGCTGCATTCGGTTAGACTGGAAGCCGACCCCAACATAGTTGGGAAAAGGCTAGGCAAATGATGATGCACAGAATTGACCGGTTGAATTCAACTTGGTATTAAAAGTGATTTTCTCCCTCAGCAATTAATAAATGAATACCCGCATTGTTGAACTACCAGACCAACAAACAATAATTAATTCATTACGTCTGTGTCTGCGAAAAATATTGAATAATTTACGATTCAACCTCAATCATTCACAAAAAAAATATTTACCTTTCCCGAAAATGGAATACATTACCGAAAAATCACACATACCAAACTAACGTAATATTACTCTTATTAATTACTCCACATTAATGGTAAGCAAACAGTCAAACAGCCCGGGTAAGACAAACATAGTCCGTTGAAAAATTCAAACAATAAAAACAATGTGGTTAATATTACCGACGTAGTTCTCCCAAAATATTTACTTTTGCTATGTAATAAGTACATGCTCTGGCTATAATATTAACCCACCCTTGTTTTTTTAACATGTTTACTAAAGACGCATCTACATACTGGGTAGCTACGCAAACATACAGTGTAAACAAGCCCTTATGAGCGCATCCCCAATAAAGCCCTCGTCCGATTTTAGTGAGATTTTATTTAAATCTGTTTCAACAATTTAGGTGGTAAAATGTTCTGTTAAGTTAGGTATATGGTCCGTACATGTACAAGCTCTGTATAAATATCGCGAATACGACTATCGAAATTCCGCCGAAACGTTTGATAAAATGGTACAAATTTGTTTTTTTATAGCATTGTAAGTTTTTCCAGTTAGGTGATTTTCTAGATGATTTTTTGACTCTGATTAAATTGTTTTTCTCTTTCTAACAGCAAGTTAATTGCTTAACACAGTATCAGTAGCAATGGCTTACATTTTGACAGTTCAACAACATTCATTGCGTATTTAAGTACGTTGTTGAGCAGGCACATTTTTCGAACACCTGAAGCAATGGATTAGCAATATCCTTCAAAATGATTCAGATTGTGATTGATAGTGTGTAATGCAATTAGGGCGCAGTTTAAGTTATCACAGTTTAAGATCTAATCGCAATTTTTCCTGTACCACCTACCAAAGTTTTCTGACTTCAACCAAATAGCCGCTCTTTGATCGTATTTAGAGGCAATGTTAGTCAATAGTTCAAAGTTACGATGACGTATCGATACAGCCACCTTACCGCGGTGTAAACTGGATTTTATTTTACCTGGATACGTGCCTCAGGCAATCCAATCTTTTCTGCCAGTCTTTCCCGCGCAAACACGTCTGGGTAGTGCGTCCGCTCGAATTCTGTTGGAGAAGAAAATATAGTTAATATCATTGTTGAAGTGATCATCTTTGAGAACATAATAGTTATCTTAGTTATCAAAGCTAGCAAGCTAGCATGAACGAGCATTTTAATTTGTCATCATACAGAGGGATTACTTACAAACTATAAAAGAAAAAGCCTAACAAGAAATACCATAAACCTATGTTTTCAGTCGACGTTGAAAAATCGGCAACGATCTTTTATACAAAGCATGAAAAAAATAACCATTCTAAATAAAATAAGGATGGTATTTAAAAGTACTTCAATTTATTCCCATTTCATTTACCTAATTTTGCCTGTGTTCCACCAAATATACTGAATGTGCACCAAAATATGTTCATTAAAATATGTCATAACGAGCATCTATTTAACAACTGTTGCAAATTTGTAAAAATAGTAATACACCTAATTTTAAAAACAAGCATTTATTTTTTTAAATAACAATAATTTTTTTTAAAAATAATCTCTTTTTCCATATTTTTTTTCTTTAAAATTTAGTCGTTTCTGCTTCACTTCTGTCACAGTTTTAACCTAACCTAACCTAAGCATTTTTTTAAAAATAATTAACCTCGTAACTAATTCGGTTCTCGATAATGTCCATTTCAAAAAAATTAAAATAGTAAGTTACAAATATTTTGTAATATTTGGTGCACGATCAGTATTTTTCGGGGAAGAATAATATTTTAGAAATGCATACATAGATGTACCTTTAGATTTTTGGTGAACACAAAAATATTGTCCATAAAATAATCCTAACTGACTTCAAACAAAATCAAACATCACAAGTCAAATTATCACAACTCAAAAATTTGAAATACAGGTCCAAACCCAACAAAGACCTCTCAATCACTAAGGCAATAAACCAATACGATATGAGAGAGCAAACAAACAAACAAACACAGAATAAGTAAGATTAACAGCGCGACATCAATAATTGGGCCCACTGCCACCGTCCGAGAGCAGGGCAAACATCAGGGGACCATATTTATTTACTTACTAATAACCGTGTTATAGCAAACAATAAATAAGATGAAAAGGACATTGGGAAATAGGTTTATGAAGGCTCCAGGGACTTATTGACTGGTGCAGGGAAGGTAGATAGATTTGGGGATGTGACTGCGAGTGATTCTTTTGCTGTTTGAGATGAAGTGGAATCTTTAGATCGATGAAACGTTAACGACCAAATGAAAACAGCGACTTAATTTCTTATGAAAATAATTTATTTAAAACCCAACTCAGTGAAGTAAAAAAATAAGAATATTTTGGGAAAGACACGAATTGAAGTGAAACTAGTTAGCAATTAGGAGCTGCCAATGTTGATTACGATAAAGCTGAATGAGTTGATCATTGAAAACATTATCTACCCTTCACTTTAAACTGAACTAATTTCTTGTCTAGTAAGTTATTTTTGTAAACTTAGGACATATAACATTTAATGTAAGAGAGCAAGCATGGATGATACAACAAAAAATACCTACAGATGCTTATGTAAAGAGAGTAACAAGAAAAATCTCTTATATCCGCTTACCTTTCTCAAGGCTATCTATCTGGTCATTGGTGAAGGAGGTCCGATTCCTTTGCAGCTTCCTCTTGAGCCGTAGCCTCATCTGCGAGTCTTCGTCTCCTGATGATGCGTGTTCACTATTGCCGTCTGATCCAGCCTCCGATTGTAGGGGATCTGCTGGAGAAGGTTTGGTTAATACGAGTGAATATTATGAAGAGAGACAAAATGCTTAGAAGGAGTAATACAACTTCAGTTATGGATGGTGATACTGATATCATAGAAATCAACAAGAGACATATCAAACAATTATTCGAGATTTAATGTCGTCCTTTTTAATGTGGAAAGAAGTCGGATTGAACAAGTTATTGTACTTCCATCATCAAAGACTCAAGGAAAGCAATTACACTTTGAAAATATACATTAGTTTAATGTACCTACATATATGTAAGTATTTCATACTACGTCACTATGCAGAATATGCGCTTAAACCCCAGTTTTCTCTCTTGAAAGGAATGAAAGGCAATGAGCAGGATCATTCAAATGGACTCTCAAGTCTTCAATGCAGGAGTCATCAACAAAATGTTTAGCATACAAAGAGAAACTCTTCATCATAAACTATCAACAAAGCACTCGAACAAAATGTTGCACTCGACGACTATCAAGCAAATGCGTCAGCAGAATTGCACAAAATTGCCCCTCAGAAAAATTACATGTAAACCAGTCATCTTGACCCCTTGCTATGACAAACATGTTTGAACGCAGGTACCAAGTTACCCCGGTTGTTTACTACCCTCAAAGTTAGGGTGATAGTGAAATTAAACGTTACTCGTAATGTTGTCGACATGCCTCCAGCTAATTGATTAATTTGCTTTATGGTCGGAGCACTTGAGTCCGGGGTTCGATTCCCGGGTCGGTAATGTGCGCACGGGTTACTGAGTCCGCTCAATGGACGTACTGTTAGGCAATCTGTCACATTTTTCTGATGATACACCGACGTTGTGTGGGCGTACAGCCAATATAAGTAATGGAAGTTAACATTGCGTGACTTAAACTAAAAATATACGTGGATGAATGATTATTATATATTATCTAATCTCACAGACAACTTAATGAATCAAAAACACTTTTTTATTGATAGAAGAAACTGGGTTAGTTTTGTAGACCTTACCAAAAAAGTTATCAAACTAATTGAGAAAGTCACATAAAATAAGTAAAAACACGAGACAGAACTTTTAAAATACGCCACAGTAGCCTTTGAGGCTCTTATTCTAGAATAATGCTTAAGCATGAATCTCGAATTAGAACTAGGTTTGAGTAGAGGGTATGAAAATCTCGAATTAGAACTAGGGTTCCAGTCATCTGCCAGTCGAGTTCAATCGTTCTAGCTATCCAACTAAATCTCGAAGGTATAGGTTCCTTAAAAGCATGCACCATCGTCGAAAGTATCATCGCTTCCCACTGGTCAGATTATGGTCAAACGCAAGCCTACCATAAGAAAATCATTCAATATTGAATATAAGATTTAAACTAAACCAAACCAAACTCGATCAGGCACAAAGGTAACACAAAAACGACAAAATTGTAACACACTCGCTGTAAACGTGGCACTCGAAACATGATTGATGCGCGACATTCGCTCAGCGAAACGTGGCGGGCTTTCCGATCGGTTGACAATTTTGATTGATCGCGCGTCGCCGGCGACAGTGTGTGCGCGCCCTTAGGACAACGACACCTCTAATGAGGTTGTGTTTACAAACGAACGATTTGTTTTATTTTGACGCGATCTTAGATCGTTATAAGTTTTATTTGGAGGGTTAACTAGTTCTGCCTAAAAGATATATGGGTTTCAAGGGCTTTCAACAAATTTCAGACGTATAACTACGGTATATCAGTGTTAAAAATTGAGAAAAAGCTAGTTAATCTTGGCGTATATTTTACAAGTAAAAATCATTTTGTAAAAAAATCCTTAGTTTGGCAAACTTTTCTTCAAATAACGTTTATTTATCAATGGTCTGAAACCATTCCTTTGTTACCAATATTATTGCCATCCTAACAATCAACATTTTTATTATTTATTACCGTTTCCCAAAGAACATAAAGGAGCGGTATTCATTAAAAAAATCAATTCAGTCGACGGCCGTACATACCACAATTCCACCAATAACGACCTACAAATGATCGAAGAAAAAACTTCCTCTATCTAAGGCCTCGAAGGGCGGGATGAAACACGAAAAATACATAACAGAAAATAATAGTAGTAAGAAAATAAGAAAAGGAACGAAATAAAAGTGGGGGCGGTGGAAAAAAATTGGAGAAAATAAGCACAAAGGGAGTGAAGAAAGTCGGCAGTCGGGGAGATAAAGCGGAATTGGAGTTATCGGGGCGAAACACGACGGTCGTAGGTGGGGGCCGATTGCCGGAGCGCGATTATGTGAGATCGATACTGTCACTCAACCAAGCAGGGCCGAGTGACGAGCGGGAACAGCTCATTTGGTTATTAGCAATTAATAAAAAAATTAAAACAAAACCGGTCGAAGTGGAGATACTTGAGGCCTATGTCTAGCAATGGACGACTTTCAGCTGAAATAATGTTGATGATGATAAAAATTAAATGATTACCTACAAGTTAACCTCACTGCTCATTCCTCACACTAGATCTTCTTACAGAAAAGGATAACCCATTAATTTTAACCTTTTGACCGCCACACGTCAAAAAATCAAAAACATGCCCTCGTCGTCAAAGTCTGTCATGTAGTCGAACCACATGCTGCTGGGCACATTTTGGTTTGTCATCTATACATGACTGTGGCGGTCAAAAGGTTAAAAGACCTCAGTAAAAAACTAAAACTCCCAAAACCATGTTATCCAGGTAACTGGATAAACAATAACTCAAACTTATGTCGGCAAGTGCATCAGTCGATTCATGAAATTACAAGGCCTTAAACTATTTTAATAGAAGCTGAAAATGTTACAAAGTGTAAAAATCGCGCCTGCTCCTGTCTTACGACATGTCCTTAAGAACAAGCCCTCTGCGGCTGGACAAGGCGCGATCCGCCTAATTCACCACGCTTCCGCGAATAAATGTTCTGCTGGATACATTTCTTTATACTTCACCACGTGGAAATATACATAATGACTTGTTTCAAGGTTCTTTGCCGAGGTAAGAAGCAATTTGAACAAGTTTGAGAGCAAATTTTCAATTTCTCAGTACTTTACACAGTTACGACTCTTGAATTCGGGGAAATGCTAAGCAATTTGGAGTGGTGGCCGAGTGGTAACGGCCTTGCCTAACGAGTTGTAGGTCGTAGCTTCGAACCCAGGCTGGCGCTTTACTTTGTGTAGGTACCTAAATTATTTCATCACCACTGCTATCAAAACCGTGAAGGAAAACATTGTGAGAAAACCGAAATGTCCTAGAACCAAAAAATTCGAAGACATGTGACATCTGCCAACCCGCACTGGGCCCGCGTGGTGAATTACGGCCCACACCCTCTTACCGAGAGGAGGCCCGTGTCCCAGCAGTCAGAATATTATAGCTGATTATGCCAGGCAATTTCTTTTTCTTCCTTAGTATATGTACTTACATATAAAATTGACATAAAAACACACCCTAAATGAGATAATACATGAATCTAAATAAATCGCCAAATTAATCCCAAATACTTTAACATTCACGCCCAAATGGAGACAAGATCATAACCAATTAAGTTTGGCCCCCTGAGGGGGCAAATGTACCGCTCATCTAATACGTTTGAGGACCGTCTGGGGACAGCAAGGGTCAAGATAGATTTGCTTGTTTTGTAATCAACCGGTCACTAAATGTCCTCGACGTGGCCATCTGAATTACTTAGCGTGGGGCTGATAAGGTTCAGTTTTTATTATTGTTGCTTCAAGTGGGCCAATTCGGATAATTTTCTTTACGTATGTGGGGGATTGTAATGAATAAAGTTTAGTGTTCTGTAGTTGTGTCTGTGTAAATACTGTTTTTGGGTATTTTAAGTGCGATCATAAACTTGAGGGGTCTTGATTGGTACCTAACTCTAGTTAATTTTTTCACGTCTAATTCGTAAAAGGATTGTTTTGGAATTTCGGTCAAGTAGAACTCTCAATGAAATCCAAAATTATAAAATTCAAACTAGAAAAATATTAAACACTAGCTTTTGCCCGCAGCTTCGCCCGCGTGGATGTCGGTAAATATCCCACGGCAACGTACTACCTTTATTACCCTATGTGTTAATCCAGGCTATAAACTATCTGTGTGCGAAATTTCATACAGACATCCAAACAAACATTTTTCGTTAATATTTCAATATATTATTACTAAAGCTAAGATCGAAACACAGTTTTATTATTAATAATTTCTCAGTGTTCCAAATCGACGCAACCCAGTCCAAAATCCCCTTTTAATATCACAAAACGATCAATTTCAATCACCGTTTATTACTGAATGAGCGATTCACGATACTAAACGCATAATTGCGCTGTAATACAACCTCAAACACGTGTTTCGTCTAACGAGAACACTTTACATGTTAAAGTCAATTACAAAACTCCACTTGACGGGAAACCACTTTGGGAACTGAATAAAAAAAGCCATTGTTTCACACTAACTGCTTTAAGAGCACTCAACTTTGAACAGTAGTTCGATATTGATAGTTTTTGTTTTATCGAGTTGGTGGTGACACCTGGGACTTTTTCTTTTAAATGGTAGTTTAATATTGGCATGTTATTTATGTAGGTCTATAGACGCTTAATGTCTGGAGTGAAGTTACGAGATACACGCTGAAGCGATGCGCGTCTTGCGACAGCGACTGCGGAGAAAACAAATGAAAGAAGAGGTTTAGTTAGAGCATGCCATGAGTTATCAAGACGCGGCTTGTGGAGCGACGGATGGAAACATGCCTACAGTTCGCGTCAAATAACTTTGCCGCTCTGAAGCTAGGCTCTTTCCTAGCCGCGCCAATCCGCGCCATGCGCGCTGCTGTTGTATTCATAGGATTAACTACTGCGCAGTGATTTTTTGCCTACTTCAGAGCGGCAAAGTTATTTAACGCTAACTGTACTATCTATGTCCGTCAACAAAGATACGGACCTCTCCGAAAGTAGTCTACCCTTCGGAGTGAACCCTAATCCCGATTATGTATAACTGTTTCGGACGTGTAAAAACACATCGGAAGTAAGGACAACTGTCAAATCGTGTTGTCATTTATTCTTAGTTCGTTCTTAATTTTATGTCTGTAGGTGATACGGAGCAGAAATCGCTCGTAACTTCGGTGAATACTACGGGTTTCATGCTTAGGGAGTACTCGAGGAGACACGCGAACGTGTCGCTTGACGAAAATCGCGTTACAAGTCGCATCGCCCGATCCGAGGCCCCGGCCTTACACCGAAAGCTTTCAGCTATGCAAAGGCTTTTTTGCTTAACAATTTAGAATACGATCGAAACAAATTGAATGGAGTAAAACTGCGTGTATAACAAGTATAAACACGAATGATTTGCCAGCGGCCGCAGCGCGTCACTAGTTCGCCACCAGCAAATATTTGTTTCCGGTTCATACCTAACTGGATCTGTTGTGTACGGTTAGAAAATGGTTAAAATTTTATCGTCACTGATATTTCATGGGCGGTTTTGGTTTCGGCGAAGTCTGTTTTAGTGGGGAAATAAAAATAAGACTGGGTCGTTAACTGATAGTGTGAAATAGCAACGTTTGCTATGAAGTTTAGGAAGTTGTTGTTTTCTGTTTTGTATTTGAATCTCGGAAAATACAGATCACCAGTCAGGTGGGCATTCTCCTTTGAGTCAAATCAATTATTCTAGAAACACGAAGTTGATTAGGTATGTGTTTTTTTTTTCAGAACTGCAGATTATTGTTTTTGGATTATTATTCATTCGTGCCAATTCATTCTGACACTTTTTAAGCTACGGTCAAAAATAAGCTACGTAGTCTAATTTATCTTCACCAATAATACTCGCCAGTGTCATGATCACCATCATAACCTTAATACGAATAACCCAAATCAATTATCGTTCCAAGATCGTCAAGTATATTAGCGATCGATTAGCGCCAACCATTGTGGCCAGCATGTTTGTCTCCGCACCACTGTGCTAATTCTATTGTGTGCACGTATATCAGAGAGCGACACACAAACAATTTGTCCAATTATTTGTGCCATGTTCCACTGGGCAAATATTGGACAATTTTGTGTGGTTCGTTGGATTAGGCACACATAGACTCTTGTTTGGTTTTGTGACTAGTTTTTAGGACTTAATTGATAGTGTGTAGTTTTATTATTGATATGACATAAGGAGCCGAAACGAGGATACTCACGGGTCGGCTGGTCCATAAATTCAAGGTCGCTCTGCGAGCTACGGAACGAGCTACGCTTGGAAAGTGTGTATGTCTGTCTGTTACCTCTTCACGCCTTAACCGCTGAACCGATTTAGATGAAATTTGGTATAGAGATAGTTTGAGTCCCGGGAAAGGACATAGGATAGTTTTTATCCCGATATTCCCATGGGTTCGACACTTATGCGGGAGAAACCGCGGGGCGCTGCAAGTATTATAAATGCGAAAGTGTGTCTGTCAGTCTGTCTGTGACCTCTTCACGCTTACACCGTTGAACCGATTTAGATGAAATTTGGTATAGAGGTAGTTTAAGTCCTGGGAAAGGACATAGGATAGTTTTTATCCCGATATTTCCACGGGATGGGTATCCAAGATTCACAGCGAAACTAACTTACAGAATCAATAGCAGAAACTACATATAAAAAATTGTATGTACCACACTATTTGACTCCCAAATCAACGGGAAAAAGCGTACAGCCGAGGCAGTAGCTACAAAATTGGAAAAAAACGCGTAACACTTCAAAACACGTTGCATACCCACACGTAGATATGTAGTCTGTTACAACGAGCGTCAATCACACTCGCGAGAGCTTTTTGTGCGAAAATACATCGGCCGTTTTTATATTTTTTTCCATTTTGTATACTTCCGAAACATTGGGTGGAGCTACCGAACCGAGAGCAAAACAGTGCGTCGAATATTAAAAATGTGTTGTGGCCCGATATCGAACAGTGGGCATGTGTTGCGATTCATAAGGGTTGAAAATGTGAAACTTGACGCGTCTAAAAGTAGCTGTTACGGCAGAGTGACGTGTGAAAGTTTGAAAAACTTATGAATGATAATTTTCAGCAAAAATGACAATGAAAGTTACGTTTACGAGACATGTTTTCAGCTTTCATTTCCAGACGGAGAATACGAAAATAAAGCTATATTGTTGTAACATATGGAACATCAAGTCTTCAAACTAAAATATAACGATAATTCAGAACCATAAAGGGATTCGTAATTTCGGTAAAAACATATTTGTGCCGTGGTCGACGGGCCGTGCGCAATAAAACCTGCCCCTTCGTATAATATTCGTACAGCGGGCTATTGGTCCGGTCCGTACTTTACATACGCCGGTTAAAATATATTCGGTTATATTTCTATGTACGTAGAGGTTTTATATGACTGCCTTTTTTGGGGTTCGCCGTTGTTCCTATGAAAGCATAACTGTAAAAGTAATGTTAAAATGTGAGGTTCTTTCTATGAACGTTACATATAGTATCTATTTGATATAGTTTTAATATGAAGCACAATATTTCAAGCTCAATCGTCTCACTTTAAAATAACATGCATATTTTAGCCCCCACAGTTCTCCTTCAATGTATTCAATTCGGAATTCAAAATTACGAATTCATTCAAGAGTCTAAAATGCTGCTTTTTGCAATTTTGCTACATAGATATAACTTTAACTCAGCCGGGGGCACCTTTCGAAATCGAATTTATAAAACTGAATGCCGTTGCTCGAGTTAATTAAGCTGGTGCCCACCCTCCACAAATATACATAACACAGTAATATTTGAAGTGTAAAAAGCATTCGCCATTTTATAGTGTTGCCAGGAATGTCTGGCCTTTGTGTGTATTATTTTATGGCTGTCATTAAAATTTAGTGATTTCGCTTTGTTTGATTGTATTAATTACTTGGATGTGTTTGATAGAGTTTTATAGTTATTGTTAATCAATGGATTATTTAGTGTATCAGTAGCTACCTATTCAGGCATAAGTTGAAGTATTTTCTCAATTTTTTTTTTTAATAGGAATATAGATTCAATTTAAGCTGAATTGCGACTTGTAATGTTGTTAACCGAAACAGAATTCTTAGTAAAAAAAAAGACAAATATTCGTAAATAGTAAGTTTCAAACTTGACAAGCTCGATAAACCCAAATAACGTTCAATCATTCTATCGTAACCCGATGAAAACTTCAGCCGAGTTGGAGCAAATTCTCGGAAAACTCGGAAAATTGGTACCAATGGTGGCAAAGGCCGAAACGAAACAAAAGTGTACGGGGTGGTACCGTGTTACATACTTAGAGGAAGAGGCTTCTTTTAGCAGCGGCTCGTCGGTGCAAAGTCGGATATTATTCGGGTCACGTACTGCGGGCTAAACAACGCGAACACGTGAAAAGTATGAAGAAAAGTTTGTGGTGCTAAGTTGGTAGAAGACAGAAGTACAGACATTGGAATAGATAGTCTTTTATTTAGACAAAAATGTGAGAAAACTTCTTCTTGAGTCGGCAAAGATAACCTTCTAATAAAGTTTTGTTGAAGATGAATATAAGTGGTTTATTGAAATAATAACAAGGAGAAACTATTTTGAACAGTGCGTGGTTTTACTTCTTAGAGTTTGTTCCTACTCATATATTTTACAATTCTCTTTGTTAGGTACTACGTATTTTCTCATCACCGACAAACAAACTTTGTCACTAATCCCAGTCCATTCGAAGTGAACCTTCTGATTTCCCTCTACCTCCCTTAGGTTCAAGGCACGGAGCATCACGTCTGAAGGAGTGTGGAGTCAAGGGGTTGATCCTCACAGCTGACCTGTGATCTTGAGGTCATTTTTGAAAGGAGACCTCTCACTTGAGTAGGTTTATTAGCATCCGACGCACGAGATGAATGAACACAGTTTGAAGGTAGTTGTAGTTTTATACGAATTAGGGAGGAATGAGTGGGCGCGAGTTTGTGGGGGATTGTTAGTTTATTTTAGTCGTGAAAAAGTTGATAATTCTTTAGCCTTACTTATTAGATTTTTTTTTACAAATTATAAAAAAAACTTTATTACTCAAAAGATTACAGAGATTTTACATTGGCCCCAAACTAGGCAAGCCAGTATTGTGGGCCCCAATATGGAGGGTTCACCATTTAAACATTTATTTTAAAAACATTTTCGGTAGTAAAAGTAAAATATGTTTGCTTCAAAATACAAAAAAAAAACTAAATAAAATCTAAGAATCAAAATTGTATTTGGCTATACAAACTAAAAATAACAAAATTAAATTCTAACTTAACTAAAACTATACAGAAACTAAAAAATAGCGTCGAAAAATTCATCCGCATCGCTGTCGACTGGTAATGTACCCAAGAGACTGGCGGCATTACCACGTTGTATGGCGATGCTTAGAATCAAAATTAAAGAAAACATAACAATCAAATCGAGAATTAAAAGAAAATATAATAAAACTAGAAAAAGAAAAACGCTATTATTATGGGAATAAGTCTGTGATCATGTGTTGTGAATGAGTGTGAATGTGTGTGATCATGTGATGGTGAGTTTGAAGGTGTTTATGCGTGAGTATGAGTATGTGAGAAACGAAAGAATTGTATGTGTGCAAGAACTATTTAACCACTGTAATAACCTTTTCTGCTACGTCATAATTATGACAAGTGTGGTAACCAGCGGTGCTATTTTGTAAAAACCTCACCGTGAAAACTTAGGTGAAGTGAGCGTGGAGTGAGCTGTCAATAGTGTCAAGTCTTAGCAAAAACAAACTCACTTCAGCTAAGTTTTCACGGTGAGATTTTTACAGAATCGACCGGCTGGATGTTAGTGTATGAAGATGTTCGTAGTGTATGATGATGTTAGTGTTCAAAGTGCATCCAAATATTTTTTGAAATGCATTTCAGTATTTATAGTGTCACTAATCTCGTAAGGAAACGTAAAAATTGGTCTATTGAAATGCTTTTTTGGACTACTCTTTGTACAGACGCCAAGCACATCAAGCTAACCGAAACTGTCAAATTTTCCCAATCAACCTTGAACCTTATGCTATGTAGCGATAAAGTTGAAAATCTATTAAAGAAATTTGACAGATTGTAGTAACTTGATGTGTTAGCGTCTTTACCATCATCATCATCATTCTCTTGGCCTTATCCCAATTTATTTGGTCGGAGCAACATGTCTTTTTCTACCATACTTGGTATAGCATAATCAGCCTATAGTATTCCCACTACTGGGACACAGGCCTCCTCTCTGTAAGAGGGAGTGGGCTGTAATTCACCACGTACGCCCAGTGCGGATTTGTAGATGTCACATATCCTTTGTAGATGTCACATATCGTCAACGTTTCCTCACGATGTTTTCCTTATCCGTTTTGAGAGCAGTGGTGATGAAATAAATTACACAAAGTTAGTTGGGTTCGAACCCACGACCTAAAAATCGTTAGTCGGGGCCGTAACCACTGGGCCATACTTCGTATACGTACTCTAAAAACAAAAAAATATTTTTCTAACAAAAATGACAAGCCCAGCTTAGATACCACTATCATCAGTACACGGACTAACATGGAACTCGCAACCACAAACGAGATTACACTAACACATTCACACTCATATACGATAGTACACAGAATACATAAGTACACAAATAAAACACAAAAGAGGCATATAATCTGGCAGGCCACAACAACCAGTGGCGAGGTGTTTGTGAAGAAACTCGGTAACAACGTACCACCCGCCCACCCTGCCAAGAAAAGGGGGTGGTAGGGCTGCCCCGAGAAAAATGAAACATAAATTGAACCACCTTGAAAATATGGTTTGGATTTGATAATGGAATAACGCCTTTAGAATTAGAAACATTCATTTGTCACTGGGCTCATTATGTTAAAATTTAAAGATTTTTCTATCCCATGCCAATTGCTCAAGTAGTAAAAAAACCCGTCTATTACTGTCCCACTGCTGGGCAAAGGTCTCCTCTCATAAAGATAACGTATGAGCATTGATCACTGCGCTTGCTCAAGACCGGATGGCGATTTCAGACTTATATTATTAACTAGTAGCAGCGCCCCGCGTTTTCAGCCGCGTAAGTTTCGATTCCGTGAGAATATCGGGATAAAAAGTATCATATGTGTTAATCCAGGAAATGGTCTATCTATGTAACAATTTTCATCCAAATCTGTTCAACGGTTTACGCGTGATTAAGTAACAAACATCCAAACATCTTCACAAACTTTCACATTTATAAGATTACTAGCTGACCCGGCAAACGTTGTTTTGCTCCTACACTACTCCTACCCAACTCCTACCCTACACCCACACTACTCCTACCCTACTCCTACACTACTCCTACCCTACTTCTACCCTACTCCTACCCTACTCCTACCCTACTCCTACACTACTCCTACCCTACTCCTACACTACTCCTACCCTACTCCTACACTACTCCTACACTACTCCTACCCTACTTCTACCCTACCCCTACCCTACCCCTACCCTACCCTACTCCTACCCTACTCCTACACTACTCCTACCCTACTCCTACTATAAAAAAAAAAAAGTATCCTATGTCCGTCTCCTGGCTCTAAGCTACCTCCCTACAAATTTTCAGCCAAATCGGTTCAGCCGTTCTTGAGTTATAAGTGGTGTAACTAACAGACTTTCTTTTATATATATAGATAGATAGAGAAGATAAGTAGGATAACTCCAGGTTTCGTCACGAAGGACTTTTGTTTTTGTAATTTAATGAAAATAAAAACAATTCTAAGCTTTCTTATCTGTAGTTTCGTCTAAGGATTAAGAGATACAGGATAATCTGCCTTCCAATACATTTGATCTCATGTTTGTTTTTTTGTGATTAAGTGAATCAGCATATTTAGCATGTCCGATAGTTTTAATCTAAAGTGATGTTTTAATTATCATAATTTGCAATACTAAGTCTTTAATCGGATTACCGTGAAGAATTTATAAGTGTCCCCGTCAGTAAGCAGCATTTATGCGTAAGTTGGAAGAGTCGTTGGGTCTGACATTTAAAATGCTATTTATAGGTACTAAGCAGATCAGCTTGATGACTACTTTCATCTTGTATAAATGTAGGTATACCGCACTCCTTCCAGATGCACTGTCGAACCAAAAACTTCATGGTTTCGGGATCAAATAATCTTCCCCTAAACCATCTTAACCTTGTGTCAGCCCTACACATCCGTGTCGTCCCCAAAGGCATGAATCGCGACACGGCGTCAAAGCGAAATAGGAAAAGAACATCTAGCAGTGTCACGTCATATCGATATATCGATAGATAGAGGTGCCGGTCGATACATGTTCCGCTCGACTAGAGGAGAGCTATGTACAAGCGTTTGGAACTGAAAGCGTTATTCATATTTCGAACTCGCGTTTGGTGTTTTGAAGGCTCTAGTGTTGTTATTTTGAATAGTTTCGATATCAATTGAATGTGGTGTAGTCTGCACGATTAATTCAATCGAGTTGTCAGAAGTTAGACTTTTTTTGAATTCGATTTGTTAATGGAAAAAGTTTGTAACGAATATTTTGCGCTTTTGAATGTAACGAAGAGTGAAATGCCTGTTGGTCTTTCAAAGTGGGTGAAGTTCTTAAAACGTCAATCGACCAAAACCAGAATTGTAAAAGACTATATCAACGATATGTCTTTTCGCTTAGCACTGCCAATGTATTTTTCTAATGTGAGTTAGTTTTTCCGCCTTTTTGCTTCAACCACTGCCCACTATTTATAGTGATATATTATTCCTCACTATTTAGACAACAACATGGCAGTCTCCACCAACCAAATATTTGAAGACATCTACCAACCCGAATTGGGCCCGCTTGGTGATTACGGCCCACTCCCTCTCGCCGAGAGTATGCCTGTGTCCCAGCAGTGGGAACATTATACATTGATTATGCTAATGGCAGTCGCCCTTACTTATTCATAATCTATTCTAAGTTCTAACCTCTCTTATGCTCCTCAGCAGTAGTCCTATTCAGCTGAGGCGGCAATGGTGCAGGTATCGCCGGCGCAGCTGGTGCGGCCGGTAACCCAGGATACCACCAACCCGTCGCCGCTTGCCCGTTGAACATCCTTAGCTTCTCATACACGCTGTCGTTTTGCGCAGACGCCGCTTGCTCCTTTTGAGATGCTAGGTTCCGCAGCACCCGATTGATTGAGGATACCTGTGAGGAGAAAAGGGTTAGTATGTGTTGTTTGATAAGGAGAATTTGTGAGCCCTTTAGATAAGTCTTTTATATTGGTGTTTGTCATCAGAGTTAGTATTAGGAATCGGGAGATATTTGACAGGTATTTTTAATGAGTTACAGAGAAAAATTAAAAGGTCTGGCCACTGGTGTCTATTAGCCCAAAAATGGCGAAAATGCTCTCTACTTGTAAATGTTAAAGAATCTGTCTCTGCTTGTTCATGGGTGGGCCTGACTTTTAACACATGTACAGACGCCAGCACATCAAGCTACCCGAAACGGTCAAATTTTCCCAATAAACTTTGAACCTTATGCTTTGGCAATAAAGTTGAAAATCTATTAAATAAATTTGACAGATTGTAGTAGGTTGATGTGCTGGCGTCGCGTCTGTACGAGTATCAAACAGAAAAGTTTGGTGTGTGAAAGTGATACCTACTAAGATTGGCATTTGCATCATTATGTAAAAGGAGAGAATATTGATTAAAATTAGGTATACAGTGAAGCTGAAGTAGGCTAGAATACATTTCGCCAATATCTTCTCAATCTGACATTTTAGACCGTGGGAATTGATTCCAATTGATCAGTGAGAAAGATTTGACCGTTACATGTGCTGAGCATATGCGTTGATTCATTTGATACCTATACCCAAAGGAACCTAAAGTCTTCGTCACAAGAAGCTATACATTTTATATACACACATTTAGGGGTTAGCAACCTTTGGATCAAATAAAAAAATACAGTTTTGTAATCATTTTTATTTTTATATGGATATAATTATGTTAACACACACATCTAATCACTGTCGTCAGATGATTCCGAGGATTCCGCATCTGCATTCTGCAGCATTGACAGCGTCGTCAGCGTGAACTTACTTTAAAATAGAGGTCCAAATGTTTACGCTCCATGAGTCAGACGCGTTTCAATACCACAAAACATTAGACGACAGCGCTTTATATCGCTAAAATATAACCCGACCAAGTGAAATTGCTCATTAGTTTCGTATTACACGTATATTACTTCGAGTTGATTGAATTTGGGATTATTTGTTGTTGTTGATTCTTTATTTAAAAATTTTATAGCTTCTCGTGACGGGGACTTTAACTGATTATTAGAATTAAATAAATGGGATTACGTCTATATTTGTGGTAAGATATTAGCTAGTCAAAAATTCGTAGACATGTGACACCCACCAACCCGCACTGGGCCACGTGGTGGATTATGGCCCACTCCCTCTCACAGAGAGGAGGCCTGTGTCCCAGTAGTGGGAACGGTATAGGCTGATTATGAAGTAGATTATACCAATGAGCAGTATTTCAATTAGTTAGTGAATAAACCACTTAAGATTTAGTCGGCCGTCTCTTCTCTGAAGACCTTTAGGACCATAACATTACATCATCAACAACTAAGGCTACTCGTAGAGGCTCTTTGTAAGCACTTAACAGAGCACTCAACGGTGTGAACGGGTGAACGGACCATATTGACTACATACAGAGAAAGCATAAGTTCGTTGACCTTCTAGGCTATTTTAGAAATAGCTTTCGGACCCGATTTTTGTCGTAGACAGTAGTGCTACGGCGTAGCAGCGTAGCGGCGTAGCACTTGTGAAATATAGAAAAATACACTTTAGGGTATGTAGTGTCTTATTGTCATTTTATTTCTCTACACACGTATAGAGTTTATTAAGCATGTAATACTGAGTTGAATTACGTGTCGTAGTAGAGAATTTTCAGCGTAAAATATTTTTCTTAGGCGTACGGATTGTGTGAATTTTTAACTTTGCTATGTATCCTGTATGTGCCAAGGTTCACTGTCGGATTTAGGCAAAGAGGTATGAACTGGTTGCTTAATAGGTACAAAGGAGAAGGTAACGTAAGCTAAGGTATTTGCTTTGAGCACCAAATTTCACAACTAAATTTAATCCTAATCTCGATGTTTTCATTGATTTATGGAAGCGGTGGTGGCCCAGTTGTAACGGCCCCGACTTACGTGTCTTAGATTCGTAGGTTCGAAACCTGGCAGGCACATTACTTTAACTAGTTTATTTCATCACCACTGCTCGTAAAACGGTGAAGGAAAACATCGTGAGGAAACCGGCATGTCCTAGAACCAAAAATTCGTAGACATGTGACATCCAGCAACCCGCACTGGGCCCGCGTGGTGGATCATGGCCAACTCCCTCTCCCTCTCCATTATAGAAAAAAAAAAACAAACAACAAAATTACAAAGCTCAACATCCTATAGGAAAACAATTCCACCCCCACACCAGATTAATAATAACCTGCTATACATAACTAGATACATACCCCATCGCCCAAACAACTATCTAATAGGAAATAAATTGCGCCTCGAACCCCACCCTTTTAACTTGCTACCACGTGTAATTTAAAATCTAATATGATTACTAAATTCCAATCGGGAGCCTCAAAGGGACACAGATTAGGGCATCCCGTCCCCCCTGACCGCACCCCACCCCCGCGGGCCCTAAAAACCCCAATATCTATCTACTTTCACCGAAAACCACGCATGCGTAAAAACCTAACTCACACAAGTATAAAATTCTATGTACCTATGCCCACTTTAGCATGGCGTTGTATGCCTACTATTTTGTAGTTATGTTTTCGGTTGGGGCGTCCCCGTGTATAATATCTGTTTTCTTGTTGCCATTGGCAACGGGGAAATGTATTTTTCCTTCGTCGGGAAATCGGTCGGCGATTACAATGTACGGCTGTTTCGCAGCTCGGTATTTTGTTCGTAATCGAAATTTGGAATGGAAAGATGAATGGCTTTGTGAGCAGACGGAGAAGGTAGGTAGGTCGATGTGAAAATGTTGAGAGGTTTTGTAGGCAGTTGTGGGGAGTGAAGATTTTGATTACATTGAGGAGACTAATGTATTTATTTGCTGATTTAAAAAGTAGGTGTGTGAGGGGATTTAAATTGTAAAAAAGAAGCATTACCTATTCTGCATTAGTAAAAAAAGATAACTCTTGAAATATCTATAAAAAATCTTGAAAGTTATCTCTGTTCACCACACAAAATATTGTGAAATATGACTTCCAAAAAGTCTCATTAGAAAACCTAGAATTTTTTTTTTTCTTCACTATCACCACACTTATAACTTCCAATAACCACAAATATCCAATTAAACCAATATTAACACACCCTGACTTATCAAAACCCTAACTGAACTATCACAAAATATAAATACTAAATTCAGCCGAGCGCTGGCTGGTACAGTCACGAGCAATAATATGTCAACACTTGGCAAATGTCAATTGCGATTTTTTCACGAAATAACGAATGCAACGTTGAAATACGACACTTTACATAAACCTATGGGTTCGAAAATACTATGTTTGTAATAATATAAAATTTCATTCAAAAATAAAGGAGAAAATCGCCTTTGAATAAAGCCAAGTGTATACATACTTATGCTTGTGACTGTACACGTCTGAATTAATCCCTTGTATCGCTAATGGAAGATAATGCACGTTGTAGATAACTGTATATATCGAGCATAGCTTATAATAACCGTTATGGCCATATTCGGGAGGTTTCAGCTCTTTTTTGAAGTGAAAACTTCGTTGGGCATTTTTTGATTTGGAAATGTAAGCGACACCTCGCGTGTTTTGTTTATAAGACGATTAAAAAAATACCCGCTTCGGATGTGTTCGGCTGTACTCGGTTTTAATGTATATCCGATATGTCAGTGAGTGATGGCAAAGTATTCTGTTTGTGTTTTGTTTTCACTTCTGTCGGCACTCCCGGAGTGCCACTGTTTTTTTTTTTAATAAGAGGGTGTTCTGCCTAAACTTAGGGAGCAGTGGTGGGCCAGTGGTAACGGCCGCGACTTGACATGATTTGTAGGTCGTGGGTTCGAACTTCGAACCCAGACAGGCGCTTTACTTTGTGTAAATTATTTCATAATCACTGCTCTCAAAACGGTGAAGGAAAATATCTAGAGGAAACCGGCATGTCCGGGAGCCAAAAATTTCAAGATATAGGTATTATGTGACATCTACCAACACGCACTGGGCCCGCATGGTGGATTACGATCCTCTCCACCGAGAGGACGCCTGAGTCCCAGTAGTGGGAACATTATGGGCTGATTATGTATCTAAACTTCAAGCGGCACAATAGGCTATTTGACAATGTAAAAAATAAGGTCATAATTATTGACACTCGTATAGATTATCGCTTTTAAAATCGATTTGCATTAATTTCACTACAAAACAATGTATTATTTATAAAAAAAAACCCGAAAAAACTTCATCTTTTTAAATCTGGCGCCACGTAATCGAAAACGGTCTGGATTGGCTGAACTTAAGATGGCGTCATGATTTAGTAAATTTCTGTCTATCGTTGACAGAACAGATGACTTTTGTCTAGTATCTCGACCGTTTCAACGTTTGTTTACGTGAATCGTGACGTCACGACGCCATATTGTTAAAGATAGCGTTTTGGCGGCTTATTTAAACAGTACATTTTTATTTACTATTTTTTAAAAGAAATACATTATGCAATTTGAAGTAATAGGTTTTTGTGGGCTCGTTAGACACCATTAAATAATCTGAGATGTTTATCAGAAACCAGTCAAATAGCCTATTATTATTATTTATTTATTTTAAATAGAACGGCCGAAGCCCATTTATTTAACACGGTCATGTATTTTTCTCACAAAAAATTTATAATTATTATGTCAAATGTGTTTGGTTATGCTTTACTAATTAAGACTAGGGTCATAATTTCAAATTATCGGGTAAGAGCATCCCTAATGCTCTTACCTGATAATTTGAAATTGGAATTTATCAAAAATTTTGAGAACTCGCTGTCCATTTATCATTCCCTTGGTTTATAATCTTTAGGAGGTAACTAAGAATGAATACACTGATTTTAGAAAAAAAATCCGTTGTGCAAAATGGTGGATGTGCGTGCAATAACAAAATAATAATTAATCAATACCTCCACCGGCTTACTCGTAACGAATTGGAATTACTTATAAGGAATACTGAAACGAAACCAGTTTTAATTCTTCAAAGGTCAAATTAGAAATTGTTCTCACATTCATCCGCTATGACTGATTGAAAACCAATTACTAAATTCAAATGCACCAATAAGTTATCACAAAAAAGTGGCTCTATTATAACGAAAACATTTTGAATTTCGAGCACCGAGTTAACCAATAGGAGCGGTGCATTTAAACGCGAATTCTGCTCGTGACAGCCGTGCGGCCAATCAGATGGGTACACGGGAAGATTAAAGAGCGTACGTTCCTATTAGAATTTTAAAGGATTCATTTTTTCCATTTATTCTTCCACGTGAATTTATTTTGTTTGAAGTGGAAAGGAACTGACGGCTAAATAGAAATTGAATAGAATAGATTTCGATGAACGAAGGAAAAACATTTTTTAATGGAAATATTTATGATAAACCCGAAAAGTTTATCCGTTAGAAGCGTTTTATACACGAGTAAGTCGAAAAATAAATAATTAATTTGCAAAGATATTTCTTTAAGCAAAATTATGGATATCAATTGAGATCAATGGACAGTAAATCGATTTGAATTGAAAATAAGTACCTACCTTGTTTTGCAATGTTCGTTTTAATTTGTTAATTTATGAGATACCCAAAAACTGAAACATTTCAATTATCAAGTCTTACTCTCTTCAAAAACATATACCTAATAAATAAATAATAAAGTTACTTTTCAAATAAAGGAAGCAAATAAATAATAAAGTTACTTTTTTGGACTATTTTATAATATGACCATTTTATTAAAAACTTTTTCAGATACCTACCTACTTTATAATTGAACAGTAATTGCTAATAAATAAGCCTTTCTATTTCATTCGCTATAATTAAATTATAAAAAACTCACTTTCGATATAAAGTGACACATTCACGAAATTATGACCCTAAAAAGAAGGTTTACTTTTTTTTTCAAAAAACACAAAAAATCAGCACGTGTCTAACCAGAACTCGGTTACTTCTGTTTTTTAAAAGAGTATTTGTTCAGTTGTCATTATTTGAGGAATCGGGCTCCTAATTGTGTATTCTTTCACATTATAACGCTACGATGGATGCAGCTGTTGTGTTTTTTTCAAGTATCTATTCCATTATAAAATTTGTTTCGCTAATTGGCTGTTTTGATAGCCGATTTGATGGGAAATTAAATTAGATTTTTTGAAATTGTGTTTTTGATACTGCAGTTTTAGTTATGCCATTTTTGTTCTTTTGGGTCTCAACTTGATCTTTATCATCCTAAAATATTAAATCGTATAGTTTTTATTTGCTTTATTATCTTTGCTATAGCTTCATACTAATTAATTGAAAATCGATTTTACAAATAAACTAATTAATTGATAATCGATTTAATCTTGAACTAATCGATTTAAATATTCACTAGGAACGTCCTCATTTTTTAATAATAAGAATTATCTAAAAATATTTTTTAAATTTTACAGCTTTTAAATCTAATCTAATAAACCTAATAATGAATCACTCTCAGATTTCTCTTACCACAGCATAATAATTTTATTTTTACATGTTTCCAACTTACGCCCTTTTCGAGTCGAGCGAGCCGAATTAGTGACCAGCGAT
Organism: Oligia fasciuncula; assembly: GCA_963082905.1. Classification (NCBI taxonomy): domain Eukaryota; kingdom Metazoa; phylum Arthropoda; class Insecta; order Lepidoptera; family Noctuidae; genus Oligia; species Oligia fasciuncula. Next base: position 11,195,463 of record OY720403.1, read on the forward strand.
GTGTGTAAAGGGTCTAAAACTTTCGGCAGTTTTAGACGAGCGGCAATGTATGCCGGCCGTGTATACAGGGGTTAAAACGAGTTTTTTTTTTAATATGCACAGCTTTTACACTGTGGATGATAAAATGTTTTTAGTCACTGATAAATATTTTCAGGGCTCTATGTAGTTAATTATGGATGAAATTAATTATTGTTTGAGCTTTATTGCACAAGTTTTAGAGTAACGTTTTGAATTAATCATTTCGGGGTTTGTGTTTGCTAAATAAATCAGATGATTAAATTATGAACGCTGATACAATATGCATCGGTTGATAACTCCTACGCTACTCTAACAAATTCTGTAACATTTTTGTATGCTTGATACTTCACTTTAAAAATAATAATAATAATAATAATTTTTATTGACATAATACAGTTGTTACATAGTTTATTGAAGCCCTGACTCCTGAGCTAGGTAGTAACCTGTGTTACAGGAGCCAGTGTCTTCGCCCATTTGTGGTTCATGTATTTATCCATGTGCAATAAAACAATACAAAAAAAAAAACAAAATAAGGAAAAAAAAACCTAAAATATAACAAGGAAACTAAATTTAAGATGCACACATACTCTTTGGTAGGTATACAAAATCTTTGTGTGTTTGTGTGTACGGGAGTGGGGGTGTGTATGTGTGTGTAAGGGAGTGAGGGTGTGTATGTGTGTGTGTGTAGGTGGGGGAGTGTAGATTGTTTTATGAGTACTGGTATTGTAATAGATCTTCCGTCTGGTGGTAATCTAGTGTTTGAAGCCATTCGAAGATTTTTAATTTAATTTCTTTAGTTGTGAACGGATTAATGCTAAGGGTATTGTTTAGTTTATTGTAAATGTACTTAGCCATGTAAAAGTGTTGTCTTCTAGCGGAAGCGGTTTTACATCTTTCTGGTCTACATACATCAGTGTGAGTAATAGTTCTCTTCACTTTGGTGGCGTGAATTACCGGTGTCACTTGGTGTTGTTTAATTGTGAGATGAAGTAGGTATATCTGTCTCACGGTAAGTACTTTACAGTTTTCATAAAGATCCTTCGTAGGAAACCGGTACGGTCTAAAGGTCATGACCTTTAACAAAGATCTTTGTGCTCTTTCGAGGTGAATCATAAAGGTTTTGCAAGCGCCTCCCCAGGCCGTGATACAGTAGCCCATGACTGACTGTGCCAGCGCAATATACACCGTGCGGAGTAGCTTAAACTTAGCAACGTGTCGAAGCTTCTTAAATGTCCATATGAGTTTCCTAACACGGGAAGTGGTCAATTCAATGTGTGGACGCCAGCTTAGTCGTTCATCCAGAAGTACACCTAGATATTTTACTGACTTTTTTTGCGAGATTGGGAGACATGGGCATTGGTGACCATTTAAGTCATTGCAGGAGTGTGCTTTGAGACTTATTTCCAAGGGTTTTGTATTGGCGAAAGTAAATTGCAGATAAGAGGTCTTTGAAATATTCAGGGTTAGTAAGTTACTTCCTAACCAATGAATTATTTTATGTAAGCCCAACTCAACAACAAAAAAGAATGTAACCACGCTCTAAACTACTACTCAACTCAATTCTTGAATAAAATACAGTTATTATTTAATTTCTGACATGCATAAATAGTTGGCGGGCCCAATAAGCCCGGCACTACCGTACAAGGCCTGAAACCCGATACGTCTGACAGCGCTCAACTTCGTGACAGGCGCGGCTCTGCGCGTGCGCAGACAACACCCTGCGCGGACACATTGTTATGTTGAAATATTGGGTTGATATATTTGTTATATTAAATTAAGAGATGGATGGAATTGTTTTTTTATGGTTTATATTGTTTCTGGAGAGTTTTATGGAGAGGATTTATTGGAAGGCAAGTGTCAGTTTAGTGATGTTATTAGCATTTTTAGGACAGTGCTAGGCATGCAAACAATGTATAGTTAGAGCCCAACAACTTTCGACCATGTAGCAAAAACTCAAGCAATGAAATTAGAAATAAAGATACAATTCCTTAAAACAAACCATGAAACGAACAAGTCTTAACTATAATTACTAAGATAAACATCTAACTCGTAACATCTAATTAAAAGCGAGCATATTATATCAAGTTTCGCGACGAGCGATAGTGTCTAGCGATCGTTTCTGAACGCGGGCGATCTCCCGTCACTATGACAGTTGACAGGTGTCACGAGCAGGGCCGCCAACATTAAAATGTGGTATTATTTTATTTCACGTGAGAATCGTTCATCATTTGTAGTGTCATGTCGGGTTATGAGACTGGACGTTGGATGTAAGGATGGGGGCTGATATTTCTTGGACTAGTACTAGAAAGTTCTTGGTACTTCAGCTTGCGTTTGTGATGAAGCTTTTAGGAAATGGAAGTGAAAAAGCGCAATGTAAAGTATTGCAATCATTTTTATTTGTATTGGGCAATATTTTGTACTTTATTTTCCGTTGAACTTTAAATGAATATTTAAAAAAAAACACTCAAAAATACTAAGCAAACTGTTGTTCTTTCGATACGGGTAACACGTTCACAAAAATAGTAACATATCCAAATTAAATTCACTTAAAAATGAATTAATTAATAGTTATCTAATTAGATAAGAACCCCTTGGCAGCCCTCAGATGTGATGCTTCGGTGCACCTCATTACCCTGACCACGAACATGGCAATAGATCATGCAGAGAGCGATAGTGCTAAGATCCACCGGCGTAGGTGGTCCGTGACACAAAAAAAAATGTTAGAAAATCGAACATTTACGCGGTCAATCGAATTTGTTGGGGGTTACGATCGATCAACGATATTGTGGATGGTTTAATTTTTGATCTCATTTTGTGATTTGTTGATGAATTTTGTTTGACTATGGAGCAGTTTTGTCGATTTAAGAATGGATGGTTATTTTAAACCTATTCCATACCTATTCGATGATGGTGCCTCTAGGCCACCCATTACACGTTTCAGCCTCGTAATTTTGAAATTTTAATATTAATTCGTCATAAAATCGACATAAAACCGACAGATTTGATACTTATCTTAACTATGTACACTGAGTATCATTCTGAAACACGACCCTCAGAATCTTATTAACGAAAATACTCAAACCAAAACTACAAATAGACTAACCAGTAAGAACTTAATCACTGCGATCTGTCCCCAAAAAGACATACAAAAGAAACATCCTCATTGAATGGAAATCCCTGTACCATTAATCTATCCACTTTTCCATGACCATTCACCATCTATTCGATACCAAAGGTATCTTCACAAAAACCATTACTATGAATACAAATACCCATACAGGAAGGGGCCTTCATCCCCTAGAATTACTATTAGTATTATCTAAAAACATTTTAACGTACACGGTTAACCCGCGGAGACCCGAGTTCGATTCCCCGGTGAAAAGCGATTGTAGGGTGCGGTCGTAGGGTGTTTTTTGCAATTCTCTTAGGGCGCACAGATTGGGGCGGTCTGTCTCAGTTCATTATGGATGTTAAGTTGTTGTCAGTGATTTGGATTGAAGTGGGTTTTTTGTTGTTGAAAATGTTGATAGTTTTTGCGATAGATGCTTCAACTTCAACTAACTTATAATTATTAATAGTGTGTATAGCACGTACCGTACCGTATTATTTAACTTTTTAGCATTCAGCGAAGTTTGGAGACACATTCTAGATTCTCATCTTGAACGTTGCCTCGCGAAAGGTAGATAAACTAAGCTCTGATAATAAGACCAATAATCATACATCAATGCAAACTAAATTATGTCAAACTATTTCGATACTCATCAAAGGACCAAACATAGTCCCCTGAGGGACGCTAGTTAAAGTACCGAATATGTCACATAACGTGATGTAAGTGAGAGCAACAGTCTGTGACAAAGGGCTGTGGGGAGCATTGTCCCCGTTTTAAATACCGTATTGTAATCGAAAATAATTACAGTATCCATTTCTAAAAACATATTTCGAGCTTGGCGATGTCATTTGCAGTGGTTGAGTCTTAAATTGCGTGCTTATCAAGTTAGTCGCAGTAACAAAGATCCAAAGCGCGTCTATCCCTGTGTTCGGGATTATCTTGGTAGCTGGATTTTCTTACAGCTTAGACTTTGCTATTTAGTGCGGTTTCTGGAGGAATACTTTGGGTGCAGTTGCCATAAATATTGTACAAATGTGGCAATAGTTGCTTGTTTTTTCTTTTTTCCCCACGGCTTTTTTACCTGTCACTTCTACAACTAAATTTTTAACCAGTGCACTAACTGTAACTGTGAATTCAGCACGTGCTTCTAGACATAGAAATTTTTCGTCGGTTATAAAAAAAACCGGTTTTATAGTAAAGTGCAATATTTATGCGGTCTAAATAATTATGGCAGAGCTAATTTTTTGTTTAATAACCGACCTAAAATTTCAACGCAGGGAGGATCAGAATCATGTAGACCGTACTGAATTCATGGTTACAGTTTGTAGTGTTTGCACACTGGTTAAAAAATATTTATCCTGTATAGGACGCAACTCATCGTAATACTGTCAAAAAAAGGTAAACGCGTCGTCCTCGATACTTTAACCAAAACTAAACTAAAAGGTGGCTCCAATTACATGAGTATTGCGTGTAAACGAAAACGAGAGCGTTCATACGCCACATAATACGTACGAAGCCTCCGAAATGCCTCACAGTAGCGTTTCGGCGGTGTCAAGTTCCCGGACTAATTCTGACAGCTACAAGTTTGGTAGTTTATACATTTTCAAGCTAACGAGACATAGATTGTGTTTATATTAGTATTTAGCGGTTATTTCAAAATGAAAGCCTCTTCCTTTGGTTTAATTGGTAGTTTAGATCTTTATTTGAACTTTGAACAAAATACACAGCATAATTAGCCTATAATGTTCCCACTGCTGGGACACAGGCCTCTTTTCGGTGAGAGGGAGTGGGCCATAATCCAACACGGGGGCCCAGTGCGGGTTGGTGGATACACAAAATACACACACTTTAAGAGACATTTGTACTTACTATTTTATACGTCTACATTTTGATTACATTAACAACTATTTATTAAAATGACTAGGTACCTAGTATCTTCTTAATAAAAATTCAGTCTCGTGTTCACATTCGATCTAGTTTCAACAAATCGGCAGAATCAGCCGCCTCGGCGCGCCTCGCTCGATCGAACTCATGAATTCTAAATTTAAATTAGATGTCTGCAAATCGTATTTAACGGTCCTTGGGCGCAACTGTTGATTGGCGATGTTTGCCACTTTCGTGTTCTGCGGTTGGCGCCATTGTTTTCTATTTTCAATTTCGATTCTTCGAAAATTATCTTTTTAAAAATGTTTTTTTTCTGTGTTAGTAATTTTTATTGTGTGGGGAATGTGGGGATATACCTATTGATCCTGTCTTACCAAGGGGTATCAACCACTATTATCCAGTAACTGGGTTGTGGAGGTCAGATAGGCAGTCGCTTTATGTTAAATACCGGTATTCAGCTGCATCTGGTAAGACTGGAAGCCGACTCCAACATAGGTAGTTGGTAAAAGGCAGATTGATTGATTTATAAAATATTGGATCTTGGTGGCATTTATGAAAACAAATATTTACAGATTTCAGTTCTTTTTTCTGTGTGACTTGGGTGAAATTGTGTTCGATTACAATGAAAAAAAATCGTAAAAGTACTGACCGATTTACATTCACGGCATTTAAAATACATAATTCCCTTACTCTAGTATAAAATTCCCTTACATCACCATAAATATCAGTGGACTTAAAACCGTCAATTCCTATGCCATCATAAGCAGTTGACGTTAATCCGCGAGACAAGGGCAGCGATACAACTCGCTGCAGATCCTTACAGCATAACCACAAGTGTGAAAGAGATATCGAATATTCTGTGCATTCACGCGTAAACGTGGAATTATTGTATAGCGCCCAGGGAGAAAAGCGGCGTAAGTATGCGGTGGTCTTTTGAGAATTTGTTTTCAGCAATTGAGTAATTTTCATGAGTAACGACTATGTAAAGCTTTCAGTTATATTGTTTGATGTTTGGTATAATTAATATTTTAGTAAATGTCTAGAATATAAGTTTCTTTAATTTTTTCTAACTTTTTCTTACAAGATTCATTTGGCCAAAACAGTCAATGTTCTTTGGTTCTAAGAACAACCCTAAGTTACGTGGTATAAAAATATTCATAAAAATAACTACACAAAAACTCACTCAAGCTTAATAGCATCGCAATATAGTTCTCAATTTGCATATCATCCAGAATCAACTAAGAATATTCACAGTAAGCGGTGCCGACGTCACATAAGCCTCTCTGACACTTTTACACTTACACCATTTTGCCGCCGAGCAGTAATCGATTGTTCCACGTATTTTTGTCCGCTTTTAGTTGGTAAGAAACATCACGCCCATTCGACCGTTATGACTAGGCAGCGGAACGCACGACATATATCTGTCCTACTCTAACACGTGTGTGGACCTATCAGCTTGTCCCTTTCACCTATTTGCCCAGTGGGCCGAGTGCGTAGGTACGACAGTCATAAAAATAGCCCCTTTGGCGCCGAATCTTCTAGGGGTTTTCGGTATTTCGATTTTGTGTCCTCTTGTTACGTAGGGTGGATAATGTAGGTATTTTTATGATTAGTTATAGGTACTGCTTTAGTAGATAGGCTTGGCAGGGGATTCGCAGCCTAATTTCTTAGGTTTATAGACAACAAGACTGTTAGTATCTGACTAAATTAGATCTTGAAATTGATTGTGACTTGTTTCAGTATAGTCACAAGACTACTAGAGACGAAGGTTTTATTGGAAAAAAACCTTTTATTCAAATTAGACATTTTTGAAGTTTGCAGACAATGAGCCAAACAATACCCAAGTCGAAATTTTTGATAAGTGGGTAATTTCACATTACCTTTTATGTCAAAACGATGACAAATCCCCCAAGATAATGTAACATATCCACAAAACCAACATTTTCGATTCTCTACACTCAAGGGTCACAAAAAGTTTTTTTTCTTTGGCATTGTGTCACCAAGTGTTTACTTTGTGTTACGTATCGTGATCACAAAACATTATATTTTTGGATTGTGACATTATTAACAGAAAAATTGGTTCGAAGTGTAAAAAAAAAGCCATGAGCAAATTTAAGCATGGCTTTGATGGTTCCTTACGTATAGTTCTGAATTTTATTATGGAGATCATTGTGGAGTGGTACCTATATGTAGTAGCGTATATTATAACATTAAAGGGAACGTTGCGCTGAAGACTCGTTTATTATTTAAGGCCTCCGGAATCCCCCACACCTCACCATACACTAGAAACAAATGTAGATAAGTACTCCTTTAACTACGTGTCAGTTTTTTTCGAATATGAAAGCTTCCTAAACTGTTCTATTGCTAATGCCCTGTAAATAGCTTTGTCTTCGACTAGTAAATTCCATTAGAACCCTTTTCATAAATTTTAGGTTCTTCTCTATTTTACCTACAAATCGTCGACACTCTATCTACCACTACTGCCGGTCGATTCTGTAAAAATCTCACCGTGAAAACTTAGGTGAACTGAGTTGGCTTTTGCTAGGAATTGACACTATTGACAGCTCACTCCACGCTCACTTCACCTAAGTTTTCACGATGAGATGGTTACAGAATCGCATTACTGATCCCTAAAAATTACAAATTTTTCACTTTGTTATTTTTTGCCATGATTGGCCGGGCAGATGTGGAGCCGTCTGGTTCGATTACCATCCGCGTCACTTCAGCAATGGCTTTATTTTATATCTTGTACGCGATATTTTTCGCAGAGAATCGCGGTTTTTATAATTTTTTACTCCTCTCGTTAATTGTGGGGTAGGATGTTGGCGTCTCTCGTTACTTTACATGGATTTTATGATGTTGTTGTAATTGCAACTCGGTTGAGTTTTATTTTTATTTGCTTTGCCGTGGCCTAGATTTAATGTGTACGCACCGGCTACGGCTATGGGAAAAACATGTTGTTTTTCTGAACTATATAATATCATAAAGGGAAAAGGCTTGATTTTTGTATGTTTGTTAATGACGCTTTCACGCTAAAACGGCTGAACGAATTTCGATGAAATTTGGCAAATGGGTAGACCATGACCGGGATTAGGACATAGAATAATTTTATACCGATATTCCTACGGGATCCAGACTTATGTGGGTGAAATCGCGGGGCGCAGCTAGTGTGAGAATATAGTGCTTCGTGTTTATTATTTGAAAAATCAATGTTATTATGAGATTTACTGAGATTATCATCTTTTACTCTGAACATAGAGGTCTACACAACAGCCCATATTTTTTTTTAAATATTAAAATATTAGTATTTTGAGTACTACTCTCAGTAGTCACTATCTACTTGATTTTTTTTTTATTGACCCTCAGGGATTACAGTACATCTTTTAAAAGGTTTTCTTTACATTTCTTTGAGCACTCAATATTATCAGGACACAATTCAACATTCAATTTGTTATTGACATAAAAGTTGACAGAGTCAATAGTAAAATGGAACCGAAAAATTTATGAACTGTCCATTATAATAGGAGTATTTGTATGGGTCTATACAAAAACCTAATAAAACGGCATCAAACATCCCGAACTAAAATTTTATAAGCCATCATCAATAACAGAATGGACCGTTTCTGTTGAACACGGTCCATCTTGAAAAGATTTCGGACAATGGACCCGCGCCCGTCCGAAGCATATGCTCCTAAAATGTAAAATTGCGAAATTGGATTAAAAGAGAATTATTGTCACCGAACTTTGTCCAGATTATTTTGATGGGCGTCACAATGGGTGCTCGAGCATATGTTTTGTGAATTTTAATTAGATATATCGTATTGCCGATAATATTTTGACGTTTCTGGAATCGGTTTAATAAATACTTGAGTACTGGGTAGGTCAATAGTCACAGCTTGATTGACATACATTTGTGTTAAATGGGATTCCCATCGGATTGGGCTTGTTTTGCCAGAATTCTAAAATAGCCCATGTAACAGAAAGACAGCCTGTTCTTTAAACCTATAAAGAAAGTAAAATAGTCATACTCACACTAGGTATGTTGTCGTTATTGCACACGTTTTCGCTCAGCAGACGGTCCCGGATCTCCCAGGCGAAGATCGAGGGGCATTCTCTCTTGTAATCAGCTATCTTCTGGACCACCGGCGTGGTGGCCACTCTTGGCTTGGACCCTCCAATCGCACGGGGCTTTATCGACCCCGTCTCGTAATATCTGCGTGCAAAGCTGAATTTAGTTTGGAAGATGAAGGGGACAAATGAGCTAGTTCTTTTTTGCTCAAGGTCAGTTGGATATTTTTTTGTTGTGTGATGATACCTGCACCCATATTGCGTAACAGACTATCAATCATAATCTGAATCATTTTGAAGGATATTGCTAATCCATTGCTTTTTATGTTCGAAAATTTGTCTGCTCAACAACGTAAATGACGCAATGAATGTTGCTGAACTGTCAAAATGAAATGCTACTGTTAGTGTGTTACGCAACTACCCTCTGGTCCCTGGTGTGTGGTTGGTAGTGTGTGTGGTGAATATACAGGATGGTTTTTTGTGGAGTGTTCAGAATTGGGGAATAACCTACATTAGATGTCCAACACTCAGAATCAGTCAAGTGTGCTGGATCAGCAAATATTGAATTGTTACATTACATAACATCACGCTTGTAATTCCCGGGGTAAGGCAGAGATAGGACCTATAGTTCACCCATATTTCGCCAATTATATTTTTAAGTCCCATGTAATGGGGGGTGATTTAGGTAATTTTGGTATGTTGCATTTCAAGATCATCTATTCCATATTTAATCTGATCTCAATGTCATTTCAAATGAGGCTGCTTAAAATCATTTCGGAAACCCTTAGCATAATTAGACTATAGGTAATGTTCCCACTGCTGGGACACAAGCTTCCTCTCGGTGAGAATGAGTAGTTAACCCCACCACGCGGGCCCAGTGCGGGTTGGTAGATGTCACATATCTTCGAAATTTTGGTTCTAGCGTGTGCTAGAACCAAATTTACGGAGATATGTGACAAACACAAACACGTCACAATGTTTTCCTTCACCGTTTTGAAAGCAGTGGAGATGAAGTAATTTAAACAAAGTAAAGCGCCTGTCTGGGTTCGAACCTACGATCTTTCTGAAACCCTTGGTAAGGTTTAATGACTCAAGACAGGAAGAATTGCAAAGTTTTTTTCGCACGAGTAACTCTAAATTTTTTTTTATTAAGTTACTCGTCAAGACAAGGAATTAGCATGCCTATTACTTATAAGCATCCTACGTGGTGGACCTCTGCTAGTTTTCTCTTGAAATCGAGAACGAGTTTTGTTAAACTAGATTGGTGACATTCTTGTCTGATCATTCAACATATCCACCATCGTTATTCATTTGGAGCAAAATGTGGTGATAGTTGAGTATAAGAGCTTTTCAATAAGACGAGACGATATATAGCCCAGAAACAAACAAAACAGAATCCAGATGGAAAAACCTAATGTTTTTCAATTTGGATTCTGTTTTTTTTTACATGGGACTTAAACTTGACTGGTGAAAATGTGGGTGTATAGTCACGAGCACCAATATGTCAACACTTGGCAACTTTAAAATGCGATTTTTTCACGAAATAACGAATGTAACGTTGAAATACTACACTTTACATATACCTATGGGTTCGAAAATACTATGTTCCTACTAATATAAAATTTCATTCAAAAATAAAGGAGAAAATCGCCTTTGAATAAAGCCAAGTGTATACATACTTTTGCTCGTGACTGTACTATAGGTACTCGTCGTACCCTTCGGAGTATACAAGCATGATGTCATAGAATTAAAGTAAGGGTCTTCCATCCCAAGACTTTCATGTAAAGTCGTCATATACCTAGTAACATGTCCCGACATTTAACTCCCACTATCTACAAAACACTTACTCCCAAACCTACAATTTACTACAAATTATCAGAACATCCCCTTTCAACTAAAATACTATTAAAACACAATTACAAACATAATCTCTAGCATCCCCTTAACTTCAAGTACCTATACGAAACGTTGCCAAATTCCGTCTGATTGTCCTCTTGGACCACTGAGGGAAATTATACTTTATATTTGTAAGAGTAAGGTTATAAATGCCTTGTGTTGTGTGAGGGTGGCTATCGGATGTACTTGAATCATTGTATTGTTCGGCGATAGACATGTGTCGATATTTCGGGTCTTGATTCAAATGTGTTGTGCCAGCATATTGTATTGAGAATTCAAGATGTCAGATGTATTGTCAGCGGCAGTTTAGTGTTAACAACCTTTGTTCGTCAACATTTTGCTGGCTGAAAATAATATAGACGAAAGTGGTTATAAATAGGTAGTAGAAAGAGAGAATGTTTCAGAAAATCTTCTTTCTTACGGAATCTCTCAAAGGCCAATGACCAAACCAAGACCAATGTTTCTTGCAATTTTATAATCTGCAGAATTGCAGAAACTGCAATTTTTATAATTGCAAAAACATTCTGAAAGCGTTAGAAAAAAAAAAGAAAAAAAAAGAGAAAAAAAGTATCAATTGCCAACCACAAACAAAATCAAGCTGACACACAAACTACCAGAAAACCGTTACAAAATAATTATACAGCAGTAACAACAAATAACAAACATGGTTTCATCGGAATTGTCATCGATAAAGTTTACTTAGGCATTCTCAATAAACATTTACAGGGATATTAAGGCCCATCGTCGGATTGTAATCGCTTTCGCCTCGGGCGAATTTTGGCTAAGGGCGTTTTTCGAGGGCCCCCTGTTGACTGCTTTTTAATTGAGAACTTTAAGTTCGATGAACTTTGATTATATATTGTGCTTTTGGTAAACAGAAGAGGGTAGGTAGCTTTGTAGGAGAGGTAGGTATATAAAATGTTGGCGGGTTTTTGAGGGGTGAAAGTTGTAGGTGTGACAATGAAACCTTGGTGGTTGTACCTAGGTGCGAAAATGAAGTATTTTAAAGGAGTCATAATTAAATTTGAATCTATCTTTGATGGAGCTTAGATTAATTACTTGAGAAGATTAAGAACAAGAATAGAATCGGAGAATCTATAGTACCTACTAATAATAAAGCTGAAGAGTTTTTTTGTTTGTTTCGTGGTCGGATTAAAAAAAATCTTTTTGCATTTGATAGCCCAATTCTTGAGGATGGCTAGGCTATTTAACATCAAGCTATGACCTTTAGGAGCTGAGCAAAAAGAAAAAAGATAGAAAGAACGACTAGCGAAAACGAAGTGATAGCGCGGGCAGGTGAAGCGAAGGGACAAGAAATTTTACGCGGACGAAATCGCGGGCAGAAGCTAGTTAAGGAGCTTACAGGACCTAAACACAAAAAAACGCAAGTTTTAGAAACAATAAAAGTATAGGATCGGCTACAGTAAACAAAATCAGAAAAATATATGATATTCTTCAGTATATAATTGCTAGGTAGATAGTGTGTTGAAAACATAATACAACTAATTTGATACGATAGAAAAAAATCTTGAAGATACCTCTAAAAACTTTCTTTTTACATACAATCATTCTGTTTTTTTGTCAGATTATTCTACAAGCAACATACTAAAATACTAGTGTTTTAGTTTATTAGTCCAAACGATAGATTTTTTGTAATTAAATAATTGCTTCTTATTTTGCAATAAATTACGAGCGTTGTGTTATCGCGCTTCTCTTTCGTTTCTATGCAGTCCGACAGTGACCGCGCTTTAGGTCATGTAAGCCCCTTAAGAATAAGACTGTAAAATGTCTTTAGATGAATGCGCAGTTGTAGCCCGCGAAATTGATTTTTTCTTACGTTTTTTGCAATTTTCAGGTCAGTGTCAGACTGTATCTTGATCAAAATATGATTCGCGACTATAACAGGTACGTATTTACAGAATTATAATCATTAGAATCATAATACATCTTTCTATGTTAGATTTGTACCATAAGAACAAATCTCTTATGAAAAAGTTTTTATTGAACAAATCTAACTTAGAAAGATGTATTAATGATTTTCATGTAATGTCAAAAAATCTTTAGGTCACGCGTTGCGTCATATTAATTTAAATTATTATTTTGGAATACATTTTAATTATTTAAAAAAGAGGTCCGATTAATAAAAAAGGAACCGTTTTTATTGTGACGTACAATACGACCGAGACGTAACTTGGTGGGCCTGAAATTTGCGTAGAAGGCTGCGCAGTAAGGAACCAAATGGTTACATGAGGCGAGTGCGAATGAGAGAACATGCGCGAAAGTTCTTAGTGCCTATGTTATGACCCGCCAAGTTACGTCGGTCGGTCGTATTGTATGTATCTAAGATATTGCATTTTTGTTCTGTTGGGCCGTCACCATTGACTTATAGCCGTCACGGATGACATTACTTTCAATATTGGTTTCATCTGAACTATTGAAATATAATTAAAATCCTTATTGCTTTTCCATAACGTAACCTTTGTGTGATAATCCTTAGCGATGCCTCCAGCATTCATCGTCATCGTTCATTCGTCATTTTCACGAACGTAACCTCAAAATATTAAGTAGGTAAGTAAATGGCAAATAAATACGAATTGCGGGAATCCATGTAAAAAATTGTTAGCAATAGGTATAGGAATTAAATTCTCCTCCAAATACAATAGGTTTGGTTGTGACAGCGGACTTTTTTCGTTTGATACAGGGCGCCCTATATTTGACGGCTGGTTACTACGACTATCAGTTTTACCAGACATCACGTTACGAAGCCAGAAATTGAACTTACCTAAAAAAATAAACATTCAATGTCGAAATTCAATATTAATGTAAACGCTTCATTTGTTTACTCATTACCAAATAGGTAAAAACACTACCGAAAACCAAACTTTGATCAAGTAACTAAATTGCTGGCCACAAACTCAACAGAAATTGCAAACAAATTGTCGCCCAACCGAGCAATTATTGCATCAAACAATAATAAATTGATCGAAATCATTGCTGTGCGGGCCACAATGCTGCGGCCACTCGACCAACCTATATTCATTGTTTCAACTACACTGCTCGCTCCTCAGAACGATACCGACAATTCGCGTCGTGAAACCCGTTGTCACAACTCAATGGACACGCAAGTGTAAATAATGACGTAGCTGTGAGTGCTGTGACGTCAGGGGGTCGGAGATTAGATGTAGATAAGCTTGAGGGCAACGAATGAGCACTTATCAGAGATTGTTTTTGAAGTGGTTATTTAATAGTAACCGAGTTACGTACGCCCTATTGAAAATATGTCATGGGGAGTTCGATAAACGTTATTTTTATTTGTTGCAAAAATCGAAACCATTGTATGAACAACATTTAAAATCAGACTTTACAGAATGGTAACCCTTTAAATTCGCAATCTTGTTAAAAAACATTTTGGAAACAAAAAAGAAATCCTTATCACGAAAATTTTCAATTTTTAACAGACGATTATCCCGTGATGAATAAGGAACCAACAATATCTTGAATCTAAAAGTTTCCCAAAACATTGAGAATGGCTATCAAATGCGAGTTAACAGCGGGACCTCTCCTTAATTAGGAGTCCTGCTACGTTAGCCCTTCTGTGTGAGCCCTAAGGAACACTTTTCAACCCCTTTACTTAGTAATTGGCACGATAAGAATGTCCAGGGGCGTGTGAGAACGATGTAGGCACTTGCAGCCGTTGCGAGACGAGAGAAAGATATAGGTAACGGGAATTTTTCAACTTCGATTATCGTGGGTATTGATAGGATAACACAGCCAAGGGAAATTAAGACTGGAGGAGATAGGGAGGGCAAAAACATGGAATCGTTTTGTTGTGAGATTTTGATACTTTATTATTCAAAACAAATATATTTAGAAGTTTCAATATTTCTGTAGTCTGACAGACAATGTATTTAATGTAATTTATGTGGAGTTAGCAGACCCAATAGAGGACATCACACGATAAAAAAAAACTTGCTACCAAGAAAAACTGCAGCCAAATAATACAAAGCGTTTTTTCCCACAATAACAACTTGTTTCGCCAATATCTTAACAAGCAAAACATTACAAAATAATAGCATGTGCCCACAGGGCAATATTATAGGGTTCGCTAAGCCGAATTTATTTTTCCTATAAGATCTCTTGAAGTGGCGTCAAGCCGTCTCCCTCAGTAGGGGTGCCAATTACTGGAAAATAATGTTTTTATTTTGATTTTTATTTAGGGGCGGTCGTGGGACAGCCCTGAAAGGCACACCCTATATTAAAATGAGGTTAGTTCTTTGATTGACGTCTTTACATTTTTTATTGTTCGATTGACTTTTGACTTTTTTGGTTCCCATTGAATCAAGTATGTGTTATTTAAAAGCGCCTTGGTTTTGTGTGACATTGATTTAATTATTTTCTGACATAAATAGCTACGTGTTGTCTGAAACTCGTTAAGTTCATGTTATTGTTATCGTAGACTTCAGACTCAGTATATGAAGTAGTAGTATAAGAGTATATATATAGTAGTATACCTACATCTGCAACAGCTTTGTGGGGCTTAGCGAAATCAGTTATGTAAAACCATTACGAAAACAATTCCATTACGATTAACACGAATACTTCACTGCCGGCATTTCAATAAGCACTCGATCCGAGGGCCGAAATCCTCCGTGATCTCCAGATAAAATCGCAATCAAACAATAAAATTGCCGTCGAAATTAGAGCCGCACCCCAACGCGGCCATCGCAGGCACCCGATGTCGATTCCCACCTAGCGTCCCCGCTGCGCACACGTCAACCATTCAACAAAAACAATACACTATGGGAATGCAAACTCAAACTATTGTATTGATTAAGTCATTGAAATATTCTTTAATTTTGTCCACGAAAGCTTTGTCGGAGCATTGTGTAGTTCCTTAGGCGGTATTATGGGAATTCCATCAATTTGCTAACGCGTGGCGCAAGAATTTGACCCCATCGCACTTAGACATAATCGATTCTTTAACTTTTGTTGGCTCACAATAGGTTTTGTGCGAAATAATTCGTTTATTCGTGTAATAGTATTCGTTTTAATTGTTATGGGTGCTTGTTCCTTAGTAACACGATGACTGAATGGACTTACCAAAGAATTAGGTCTTTCTTTAGAATTGACAGCACTCCTTGAGAAAATAAGAATTTCAAGTAATATGATGTTATCATCAAGACGGTTCTAAATGAAAAGTGTCATTTGGTGGGTTACAAGTAATTCAGTAGTGTCAGACGTTATGATAGATGATGCTCTTTGTGTAGCGGCAATTTTCTATCTCGCGATGAATTCTCTAGACCTTGAAATTTATATAAAAGCCCTATTAAAGCGAGTTGCCGAGGAGCGATTACGAAGGTTTAAGATTTTAGGTAAACATATTTTTGGAATTTTCGGATAAAATTGTTAAAGAGTATTAAGGATCTCAATAATGATATTAAAAGAACATTTATTAAAGGTGGTTGATCTGAAAATATTGATGAAAAGTTTTAAAAAGACTTAGTAGATATGAATGATAATATTTAAGTGTAAAATGAGTCACATCACAAAGACAACATAGATACTTAAATTTGTGAAATAACTTTTCAAACGCTCACGTACTTACTTATGCGTAACTACTGTTGAAAATCATCAACAACTAAAAAGCACCCAAACTAACACAAAACAGTACAAAAAAACACTTAAAACCAACATACCTGCCGAGTATCTTGGAGACGCAGCCGTTGGAGACTTGCAGGATGCGGCTGATATCGCAGGGCCTCGCGCCCGAGTGCGCCAGCTCCACGATCTTCTGGCGCGTCGAGTCGGGCAACGGCCTGCCGTTGACGTAGACCCCGCCGAGCTGGTTGATGCCGCTGTGCCCGGCTGAGGAGCACCCAAATAGGGCCCCGCCCCCCATCGCCGCGCTGTGCATCAGCTCGTCTGTAATAAATGGTGGTGTTAACTGAACTGGTTAGGGGTAAGGTTGTCATAATGTTGGCTTCTAAATGACTACATTGGCTACCCAGTAATTTAGAGACACGAGGGACCATCAAATTTAAATCACTAAGCATGGCAAACGAATTCCTTTAAATATACCTACAGGGTTATTGGTAAAACATTACCAACCTCTTAAGAGGTCATTGTACTCGTCACTATAAACAATTTTTACTATGGGACCAAATATGAAATCGCGAAAAAAAAATCAGCTGGTCCCTACATTTATGTTCGTATAACTCGTCAAAATGTAGGGAACAGCTGATTTTTTTTTTTTGGTTTGGTCCCATAGTAAAAGTTGTTCATAATGATGAGTACAATGACCTCTTAAGAGGTTGTTAATGTTTTATCAATAACCCTGTATATATCAGAGTAATAAATTACTACGTAATTACAACGCATGGAACATGTTTGCTATCAATCAGTCTGATCGTCCATTAAATATTTATGAGAAACTGTTTTACAGATGTTTACCTCGTCTAACGCTTTTTGAACCTTTGTTTCATCGTCATTACAGAAAAATTTGGTAAGTACTTTAAAGTTTGAACTTTTAAAGCTTATCTTGTGGTTCTTCACAGGCATTGTTGATAGATATTGCGAATATTTCATTTCATCTTTTTTGTGTATATGTCTGATGTATGAAAAAGGTTCTAATCGAAGTTCCAACAATAAAACATCACATCTGCACCTCTTCAAGTTCTGACGCTTCCTCAAGTTTTACTTAAGTGGTATCCTTATATATAGAAACACCCTTTTACATTAACTCCTAGATAATATCAGCCTCAAACTATAGGCAGCGCCCATCTTTCAAAAAAAGGTCGTAAAAAACGTAACCCGTTTAAAAAAATAATCCGCTTTGCGAAAAGTATCTTCAATAAAAAAGGGGTTTCGCGGTGCACGATAGAAAACCACAAATTTTTATCTAATCTTCGGAGATTCAAAGATATTTTGAGTTTCATTGTTTGTATGGACCGTTAATACATCTTCTTTGGCATTTTTTGTGTTTGCGTGCGGATTTCTTAGAAAGAAAAGAAAATACGTTTATAAACGTACATTACGTACGTTACGTTTTTTTTTAATATTAATATTCTATAGGATCAAAACTAGGATCATACATTTTTGGAGATTTCATGTTTATGTATTGTTTTATTTGTTCAAACCTACTCCAAACATATCCTCACACATCGAGCAAACAAAATGACTCCCAAACTATGTGCACAGGGATCCTTTAATCGGGTACCAAATTAGACGGTTGGTCCGTCCACAATTATAACCACGCGAACTGTTTACAAGCCAATAGTCTTGAATAGGAGTGCATTAGATCGGATGAGCCAAACCGTTGGTCTGACAATTCTTTTTATCCACCCCTCACAAACACGCGGTAAAAAGTGAACAATTGGATGCAATTTGTGGGCGAATTTGGGCCAGGCCCTTGATTGAGGCCCTAAAGGGTGGGGTCCAAAGTTCATTGTTTTGTCCCGGCAATTTTTTTTGCGGCCGTCTCGTGTATAATTTTCGTACTTCGTGCATCGAATCCAGAGCGGCTGTCTTTTGTTTTTTTTTTGTTCTTTTCGTATTATTGGACATTCTTGTATTCGTTGATTGGTGCTGTGGATGCTAAATACAGTCATAAGCAAAGCTGAAAGCTTTACACATACATCACTTAATCAAACCTCCTCTCTATGAGAGGTAGTGGGCCGTAATCCACGACATAGGCCCAGTGCGGGTTGGTATATCTCACATGTCTTCGATTCTTTTGGTTCTAGAACACGCCAGTTTTTTCACGATGTTTTCCTTCACCAATTAGGGAGGGGTGATGAAATAAATTACACAAAGTAAAGCGTCTGCCTGGGTTCGAACCCACGACCCACCACCATGCCATGCCACCATACCAACCATACCATGCTCGTAAGCATTAACATTTGTATGTAACTAGAATTTCCAATAGTACTAAAATCACTAGCTGGATATGGCTTGAAATAGTCCAATAGAGTTTAGATGAAAGAGTTTCGGGTTTTTACCGGTAGTAGGATGCATAGATAGAGCACAGAAGCTTTGATTGGATTTGGCAGTTCTAAGCCACCTACCCCCGAATTCAACCAAAAATTTTAAAGTCTAGACTTTCCCGAACATATTAATAACCGCAAGTCGTCCACCAATTTAGTGTGCGTTTCGAGTGGCAAGTTGTCGCGTCGCCGTTGTTAATCGCGCCCGGTGCTCACCTTCCCGCGGCTTGCTAACAAGCTCGCGTTAAAAGAACAATGGACAATCGTACGCCCACCCTACGCCCCGCCGGGTGTACGGGATAGGAGGTAGCGGTAGCGGTGAGCGATTTTGCAGCGGAGATTGGCAGTTTTTGGAAGGGTTGTTGGTGGTTTTGTGGCGAATTATTATGAAATTAAGTCTAAAAATTATGGTGTATAAGTATATCTGTATAATATATCAGAATTTTTTCTAAGAATAATATAACACCGTTCCTTTACGAATAATGAGGAAGTTTTCTTTGGTATTTCGTTAGTTTAACGTAGTACTAAGTAAACTGCTTGGCCTTTTCCCAACTATGTTGGGGTCGGAGTCCAGACTATCCGGATGCAGCTGGATATCAGTATTTTACATGCAGTGACTGCCTATCTGACCTCCACAACCCATTTACTGGGTAATACGATACCCCTCGGTAAGACTGGTTGTCGGACATGATATACCTATTATTAAGTCAATTTGAGACCTCCTTCAAAGCTTCTAACCACATCTAGCTGAATATTCTGAAAAATCGTAGTAAAAAATATAGGTAAATTAGACGTAAATTTGACAGATTGTGACTGAGATTGCGACCGTTCCTAAAAATAGGCGGGAATTGCCTGTTTGTTCTTCCTATAAAAAAGTCCTCCGGCCATGACCCAAACCAGCTAGTATTATAATGCATAAGTGTGTGTGCACACACACTCGCTCTTCCCTCACTCTTATAGTCCGATGGCACGGCAATCCGACACGACCGGAGAGAGATCAGGCGCAGGACCAACGGCTTAGCGTGCTTTTCGAGGCACGGGGGTATCACACCGCAAACTTCCAAACTCCGGGCTGTTACTAAGAAATTTCCAATGGAAAAACCCAGTCTGCCCGACCCAGGAATCGAACCCAGGACCCCACGTTCAACAATCACGCTTGCGAGCACGTGACCAACGGGGCAGTCTTCCTATACTAAAGATTCCATTATGACAGCTTAGTTTAAATCTCAAATCGCTCTCGCAACCGCTCCCGCTCCCGCTCACATTAAGGCCTGTTGTCACACCCACTGTCGGCGCAAGTACGCATGTCGTGTGAGGGAGTGTTTTAATTTCAGAGGTGCAATTTATTCGAGCGATTTATTTTTAATCCCCGTTTTTATGGGTGCGACGCTATAAATTTCATTTATAGTTGTTGTTATTTATTTTTTTAGTTTTTTGTGTATAGGTAGGTAGGTGCGTAGGTACCTATGTGTGTGCGCGGTTTTATTGCGGATAACTCTGGATGTGACTTTTAGTGCATGAGTTCTGAGTTCGGGATGGTGCGCGGAATTTTGTAAAATATTCTGATGGTTTTTGCCTGTGGGTGGGTAGGTAGTGTGCTCTTTCGATTAGGAAAACAATGGTGCCGATTCCCTTGTTCACAATCTAAACTTAATTTAAGATTAGTGCATCTTTTTCTTTCTACTTCATTAAGAAAAGGACAGAAGATGAATTATAGTTTAGTCCTGTCAAATTAATCAGCGCCTGACACTTCTCCATACAAGTTTAGACGTGATTAAAAACTTGCCTAATAAAATTACGTCAATTTACGTCAGGCGCATATTAATTACACATGACAGGACTAAACTAAAATGTATCTTCTGTCCTTTTCTTAATGAAATAGAAATAAAAAGATGCACTGAACTTAAATTTTGTTTAGTTTGTGAACAACAGAATCGGCACCAATGCAGTTATGCATTTTACTTCGTGACAAAAAACACTTGTTAGTTATAGAACAACGTGGTTCAATGTTGTACAACATTTAAGTATAATTCTAACTCATCACATGTCTAGCCTTTTCCCAACTATGTTAAGGTCGGCTTCCAGTCTAACCGGATGCAGCTGAATACCAGTATTTTACATGGAGCGACTGCCTATCTGACCTCCACAACCCAGTTACTGGGTAATACGATACCCCTTGGTAAGGCTGGTTGTTGTGCTGGAACATTAGGTAATAATTTTAACTACTTAATATTATAAATGCAAAAGCGAGTTTGTTTGTTTGTTACGCTTCCCGTTAAAACGGCTGAACGGATTTGGATGAAATTTGGCATATGCGTAGACAGACAATGACCTGGAGAAGGACATAGGCTACTTTTCATCCTGGATTCCAGGTGAAGTCACGGGCAACAACTAGTTATGTAATAAAAAAATATTATCACCTCACCCCATGATATTCACTTAACGTAGCACAAAAACTGTCGTTAAGACGTTAAATAGATAAAAACGTCAAATTAAACATTAATCAAACTTTACATACAGACAGTACATAGGGGTTACAACCCTGTCGACAGCACACCTGGTGGCATCCCCCACTTAAATACCCTTCTTATTATTATTTTGTATCTGTTTTTGAATTGCTTAAATCTATGGGGGAGATTTAATTGTACGCTAAACGCATAGTCGCCATATTGGATGCGCTGAAGCTTGTCAAACGATTTGAATTTGGAACGGATCGCATTAATTTCTGTTACCATAGAGTATTTACTTAAAGTTAAACCTGTTTGGAACAGACATTGATGGAAAGGATTAAAAAATAGTATCTAATCGTATGCTGTTTTGTTGGTTCTGTCCATTGAACTTTCTATGAAAGTGTAAAATATACCTACATAGTTTTGTATAAAATTACATTTAGACATTTTCAGATACCTAAACATATATCATTGATTGCATAAGACTTCAAGATACGGAGTCTTGTCTCCTAAGCACAAATAAAATATGAATTAAACGACTATCAAAAGAATTAATGTACGCCACTGTATATTGCATGCCAAAAGCTTTCGCAATTAGTCTGTCCTCTTTATTTGCTACTTTCTGAGAAAATTAATCGCTGAAATGTTAATCAGAGATAAATATTAACATCTACAAAATCGTAATTATTGACGTTAGTCCCTAAAGTCATTGACATGCAACAATGGAGAACCTATCAAACTAAAAAAAAAAACTTAATAAAAACCGTTTTTGTAAACGTATTTCATGGCGTTTTGTTTCGCCGTGACATAATTTATGGTGAATATAGCGAACCACGCCCCTTTAGTGGATGCGTAACAAAAAACCGTCATTGACAAACGGGTGTCTATGGTGAGATGAGTATGAGTGCTTATAGAGTTTGAAATTGGAAAAAGTTTGTTTTTTTTTCTACTGGATAGTGATGTTACGATTTTTAGGAACTTTATGGTAGTTTAGGTATACTTAAATTTCTAAGTGAAGTATTTTCACGAAAAAAAACTGTCTTGTACTTAATACTACAAATAACGGTAATTTACCAACAATTTGATAACTGAAACCTAAAATAAACAAAAACAGTCTCATCTTGGATTTATGTTAAAACGCAAGCATTGTTTAAAAATTAAAAACACTGCAACAATAAGTACTCACTTAAAAATCAAAAACTTAACAATGGTTTTAGTATCTTTTAACAAAAGAGTTTGAATTGTTCTTTGCAAATTGTCATTGAGAATACAGTTAAGTAAGAGATAAACTATTTTAACTAAAGTATTCTGTCGTCTTAACTTTTGTTAGACGGCTTATGTAACTAGTTTACAGTTTTATAAAAAATGGAGATAGATTTAATTTTTACTGTTATGTATCTGATTTATTTACAGGTAAGTATCTACCTACTTTCTAAACTTCAGTCAGATAAAAATGTGATTTAATACTACATTTGCTGTAAGTCAATTAACTAAGATATCTAATAACTTTTCATTTTATTGTTAATAGTGTGTACAATATTTAATTTTATACTAAATCGAACACTGTGTTCACAACAATGAAAAAAAATGGTTGCCTGTAAAGTCGGTTTTACGGGCGAAGATTTTACGTGACAACGACCGATCATCCGATCATAGTTGAGTGGGAGAGAGACGCAAGGCATTCGGCGGGCCTCTCTCTCGTTCGGTGACTCATCGTAACGTTACCGAGCGTTACACTTTTTCATAAGTGACTCCCAGTCGCAACCTAATTTAAGACGTTGTCACGTCAAAAATAAATGTAATAATTTAACTAAAACTAACCTATACACGCCGTAATACGATCGGGAAATACTCTAGCTATTCTAAATTCAAAATTTGAATATTCAAAGCGTTCCATCGGACACAGTCAGCCCGTAGCGGAGTACTCAATCATTAAAATTCCCACAGTGCAGCAACAAAGAAAAGTCTATTTATCCCTCTCCAACAACTGTTTTTCCGGTCTATTTGTCTTTATCTGGCGCTTAATGTGACACAATTGTCGCATGCTCCGTTTGCTTGGCTTGGCTATGGTGAAATATAATTATATTTCTGTTATGCTTCAGCCAAGTCACCAGTTTTAATGGATTGAGGTGTATTGTGAGGTTCAATTCGCTATTTACTTCCTAAATTCTTCACTAGAATAACTTGTCACTGTGTTTTTGAGTTGTTTATCAGTATTTTGCCACTGGAGTATCCAAGATCGGGATTTTTCATTAAGTGCCCTGGACTGGAGTCATTGTAGTTTATCAATGCCTGTAGTCGATGTTTATTGTATCGGGAACAAACGTGTAGGTGTAAAGTTAAGTGACGTGACTTAAGTTAAGTGACGTTTAAACGTCAAAAATGTATGGTTAAACAGTCGTTAATCACTACTTAAAGCAACGTTTATGAATATATATATATAATCGTAAGTAACAACTCAAAAGACGACGTTACAAACAAAACATATATTACAGCTACATTTATACTGACAAAGCGGCTTCAGCAAACACTAAACTGGTATTTACCAAAAGGTCAGTTAACTTTAACAACTTGTAAACTTGCTAAGTTAGTCAAGCTACCTTTAGTAGGCTATGTAAATGAAGATTAAGTAGATCTTTGAGATGCAGAGGAGAGAGTACGTGTTTGAGGGGTTGTGGGCAGATGAATCGAAAGGTAGGATGGAGAAGTTAAGCTGCGTGGGTGAGATCTGAGCTTGGATGGGTGATCGGCTACTGTGTAGAAATTTTATAAAAAATATACATAGATAAGACAAGTCAAGTCATGTGCGCGATGGGGTTTCCCATCGTCAAAAATGACGACCTATCATACGAAACTTCAAGTCATTTAGGGAACGAATTTTTTAAAATCCTTCCCGAGTGCTCACTTTCGTTATACGAGTATGTATACGGAACTCTTCTGCAAATTTACATGCTAGGACTTAGACTGCGATTAGCGATTTAGACTGTCTGTGAATGAATGAATTTAAGATTTTTATCAACCAGATGTGTACCTAAGGGCTTCGTGGCCAATGGGATTGCTCCATCAACATGAATAAGCAAAGGTTGATTCTTGGACCAAAATCAAGTGCTTCGAAGTTTACGTATATACCTATGTGTTTGTGTAGTTGTGTATGTTTATAAGAATCGTGAAACGTATGTTTAAGTAGAAAATAATAGAAAATTTTACTGTTTAGTGTGTGACCTTTCGAATAAGTTGTCAGTGAGTGTTGTATCTTTATCGAAAAGGTTCTGTATTGTTTAGATTTTAGATTAATACATACGTAGATGGACAGTCTCAATGATTCCCTGCTGATCTGAGAACGAAGAAAAAATACAGGTGAAGTACAACATCTATGAACTACAAACTATGGAGACGGGATTTTTGCAGTGCGCAAGAGTGGATTACTGCGTTTATGTCTTTTCTATCTATACATATTACAAAGTAAAGTGGCTTTTCGTGTCTATTTGTATGATCGCGGTGTTCTTGTTAAATACGGATTTTGACGCGGTTTTCATCATTAGCAAATTTATTCCGGAAGGTTTATGTGTATTAATACATATTAAACTTACATAATTATAATAAAGACATCTCAATGTTTTGTCTAGTTTTGCTAAGCCGGGGAAGATCGCTAATAATCACACTAATATTATGAAGGCGAAAGTTTGTGAGTGTGTGTGTGTGTTTATATGTTTGTTACTTCTTCACGCTCAAACGGTTGGACCAATTTTGATAAAATTTTGTACGGAGGTAGCTGACACCCTGGATTAACATATAGTCTACTTTTTCTCCCGATATTCCCGCGGAAACGACACTTGAAACCGCGTTGAAACCGCGGGGCGCAGCCTGTATAAAGTGAACGCGCAAATAGAGTACTATGTATTCGTAATGATCTTAGATCCCTATTTTCAGCGGGGTAATTGCGTAACACACTAACAGTAGCATGGCTTTCATTTTGACAGTTCAACAACATTCATTGCGTTATATACGGTGTTGAGCAGAAAAAAATTTCGAATATAAGAAGCAATGGATTGGCAATATCCTTCAAAATGATTCAGATCGTGATTGAAAGTGTTTTACACGATTAGGGTGCAGGTTGTTTGGATGAAACCAGAGCTGGTCTGACTTAGCTCTGAAACGAACGTTGCTTACTGTATAATCTTTATGCTATGACTTATGAAATAACTGATCCCAACTCAAAAGTAAGAAAATAACATCATCCGGATTTTCATAAAGGTACAATTCTTTTTTTTTGTCAACTTGAGTCAATATTGGTTAAAGCTGAGGGTTCTAATCTGGGCAAGTACCCAATGTGACTTTTTCCATATGTATAGTCAACAAAAGAGATAAGTATGCAGGATCGTTGGATATAGTTGATGTTTAGTAAGAAACCGATGGATGTTCTCGAATAAAATTTGATTTTATTAATAGAAAACAAACGGCTCATTTATCAAATTAAATTTCAGTCGACAACATCCATCGGTTTCTTACTAAACTTCAACTATATCCGACGATCCTGCATACTTATCTCTTTTGTTGACTGTACCTACTGTCCGAGTTTATCTTGGACATTATTGTCGTCGGTGAAGGAAAACATCGTGAGGAAATTATTTTATTTTATTTTATTATTTTATTTTATTGTATGAAATCCTCAACCCGTCTTGAGCAAGCGTCTTCTCCGTATGAGAAGAAGCCTTCTCTGTTTGAGAAGATGACTTTGCCCTGTAGTGTTACAATACTATTGTTGTCCCACTACAGGGTAAAGGCCTGTTCCTGCACCCCGATTGCGTAACACACTATCAATTTCAAACTGAATGATTTTGAAGTATATTCCTAATCCATTGCTTCATATGTTCGAGAAAATTGTCTGCTGAACAACGTAAATAACGCAATGAATGTCGTTGAATTGTCAAAATTCAAGCCATTGCTACTCATAGTGTGTTACGCAATTATCCTGCTGGTCTTATTACTCTCATCCCACATTTCGGAAAATTGGCGAAAAATTCCAAAAGAATTCCAAGTCCCGCCATACTAATCTTCACTTCAAGACCTGTTCTAATTTACAGTTCTGTTTACCTCGTACAGCTGAAACTTGATGATACACACAAAGGGAAGCAACTGATGCAGGGAGCGTATTTGCAGCGAGAGGTTAATTAACTTTAACGGGTTACTAAGTTGGTCGGGCAAGTCGCATCCAAGTGCTGGCGGGAAAACACTTGAGAAGATTACAGAGGTAAAAGATTGGTTGGTAATAAATAAACTATGTAACTTTTTGATCCTTAAGAAATGTCTATTTTTGGCTATCTTTTGGATTGTTTGAGATCTTCTAGAAAGTATGAGATATGAACTTGGGGCCTAATAAAGTTACGTTGTTAACCAGACACATTTTCGAACACATGAAGCAATGGATTAGCAATATGATTGTGCCTAATAGTGTATTACGTAATTCGGGTGCAGGACCTGGGGCCTAAAAAGGCCACTTTGGCAGAATCATAAAAGGATAACATTATGAATCATAATATGGCGAAGATAGTCCATGTTTTTCTTTTTTTCGCTGCACTACGTATCTAGATATAATCAAAGAGATTGGGATTGGATTTGGATTGGATTGATTGGTATTTTAGCACAGACAAAAAAAATACTGAAAAATCCTTCACCAATGGGATTTGATACGATTAACTTAACACTTACTGTCCATTATGATTCATAATGTTATACTTTTATGATTCTGCCAAAGTGGCCTTTTTAGGCCCCCTGGTACTGAGCACGAATGCACCAAGTAAGGCCCTAAACCGCGCCTTAGGAAAACCGTGTCTGTCAACAAGCTTCCATAGTGATCCATACATAACGTGACCATTTATTTTTTTTGTCAGAGCAGGGCCCTTGCGGAATTAAACAAAAAAAAAACTTATTTTATTAGGTATTTACTAAAAAGAGAAAAGGACATGAAAAATAATATATTAGCTAAGTATAATATGTAATTTTAACATTACAAGACGCATTTGTTTTGTATTTGTCGGTGGAGCAAATTAGTTTTAAAATATCGGGTCCAGTTTTTAAGCAGGAATGGAGCTTATCACATGATTTGTCGATGTTAGTCTTTGTAATTAAAATACTGGTATTCAGCTGCATCCGGTCAGACTGGAAGCCGGCCCGAACATAGTTGGGAAAAGGCTAGACAGATGAGTCTTAGTAATTAAAATGTATAGACTACTTATGTATCTATTATGGTTTGTGCTGTCTTATGAATAAATTGAATATCGTTTGGTCCCTTTGTAAAAGCGGGACATTTTTGCTCTGGTTGGGGACAACGGGACAGACAGCCTAAAATCGGGACTGTCCCGCCAAAAGTGGCACGAATGGTCACGTTATCCATACAACACTAACGACCGTGCCTACACACGACGAATAAACCGTAGTTTTTCACGGCAAGAAAAACGTTTGTGTATAAAGGGCCTAAGGTAACATAAATTAGAACAATTTTAAAATTGAAAATACTCTTTTCGCTCTTATTATAGGGGGTAGGTATACCCCCTTAATAATAAAGTATTTATCAGATGAATAGTTACACACTGATTTCTCTCTTTCAGTCGTCAGTAATTTGACTTTCGAAAGAAGAAGACAAAGCGTTGTCTAACTATACATACGCTATACAACGTTTATTAGTTAGTAAGGGGGTTAGTACCAAGACTTTATTAATATCTATGGGTGTTGGTTTTTGTGCTTGTCGCAAGAATTTAAACCAATATGCTATAGGATTGTTGTATTTTGGATTAAAAATCGTCCGAATTTCCGTTACCTACGTTTATGTTCAAAGGTATTATAGACAGGGTTATTGGTAAAACATTAACAACCTCCTAAGAGGTCATTGTACTCATCATTATGAACAACTTTTACTACGGGACCAAACCTGAAATCGTGAAAAAAAAATCAGCTGTTCGCTACATTTTGACGAGTTACCTATACGAACATAAATGTAGGGAACAGCTGAATTCTTTTTCGCGATTTTTGATTTGCTCTCATAGTAAAAGTTGTTCAAAATGATGAGTACAATGACTTCTTAAGAGGTTGTTAATGTTTTACCAATAACCCTTTATAATAACCCTATATATTCGCAAAAACCATTTTTTTTTACCGCCTCGTTGAGCAACTTTACTGTTGTGCATAAGGTATTGGGTTCAATTCCCAGGTCGAGCAAAGTGTTATTGGGTTTTTCAATCTGGAATGTCTCAGTAGCAGCTCGGAGTCTGGATTAGTGCCCGGTTGATGGAAATAGGGTCGCCCCCTATTACATGGGACTTAAACATAACTGGCGAAATGTGTGTGTATAGGTACCTACTCCTCTGCTTAACCTTACAGGGAATTCAGGCGTGATGATATTATCCATACTATAATATTATAAATTCGAAAGTAACTCTGTCTGTCTGTATGTTACCTTTTCACGCCTAAACCATTGAACGGATTTCGATAAAATTTGGCAGAGTGATAGACTCACAATCACTATCACTGAAAATCGGGATAAAAACTATCATATGTCCTTACATAGGATGTAAGGAACATCGGGATAAAAACTATCCTATGTAAGAAGGACATCCCGAAGAAGATCGGAAAAAGACTCCCGTAGAAGAAGGACTCCCGGGATCAACACTTATGTGGGTGAAACCGCGGGGCGCTGCTAGTATGTTATATTTTTTTCTTGCCAGACCAAGATCGGGAGTGAAAATGATCGTCTTCTTAGTTCAAAATTGTAATTTGGTTTTTCTATTAGGAATTTCATTGTAACAGCTCAGAGTTTGAAAGTTGGCGGTGTGATACCCCCGTGCCTCGGAAAGCACGTTAAGCCGTTGGTTCTGCGCCTGATCTCTCTCCGGTCGTGTCGGATTGCATGTCATCCCATCGGACTATGAGAGTAAGGGATGAGGGAGTGCACCTGTGACTGCGCACACACTTGTGATCTATAGTATTTCCCGCGCTGAAGGCTAGACTTCGTCAAGATTGGCCGAATTACGGTCTGGGCGACTATTATTACAAAGTTAAAAAAAAAATACAAGGATTTATTTTATGTTTTATAATGCGCACAGCAAAAGAGTGGAACTCTCAATCTGTGTCTGTGTTTCCGAGCGCAAACAACCTGAATATCTTCAAAGTTCTTACTTTGAAGAGATTCAGGTTGTGAACAGGCGAGTGAGCTTACCCAGAAGAAGCCTGTTCACTCTTGTGAACAGGCTTCTTCTGGGTAAGCTCACTCCATTGTCAACTTTGTCTCGGTCACCTCGGACCTAGACTAGAGGCAAGAGCAAACCCATTTCAAATAAAAAATAAAAAAAAGATTTTATCAAGCTTCTAAATGCGTTATTTTATTATTTCCGTAGGTGAATTTTTTTCTGAGACATCTAAACTCTTTTATTACTCCTAAAGTTATGATTGTCCATATTGCATTTTAGTGCACGATGCTTTCCAAGACAGCCTAGCCAATTAGTAGAAAGAGTATTGACCAAACAACCGCGTCGTGTATTCCTAGGTCAGCTAACTTTAAATTGCAAATTGGTAACTTGGGAATCTGCTAGCTTAGCAAAGGCAAACGCTTGTTTAAAACTGAGTAATCCTTGCTTAATGTAAAATTGTAACTTTGTTCTAATATGATAGGTACACTGCGGGGTAATTGCGTAAGACATTAACAATGAATAGCAATGAAATTCGTTTTGACAGATCAACAACATTCTTTGCGTTATTTACGTTGTTTAACTGACAAATTTTTCGAACATATGAAGCAACTATAGCTTCCGCCCGCGGTTTCGCCCGTGAGGTATGTCGATAAAAACTATCCTATGTCCTTCCCCGGGATGCAATCTATCTCTCTGCCAAATTTTATCGAAATTCGTTCAGTGGTTTAGACGTGAAAACGTAACACACAGACAGACAGAGTTACTTACGAATTTATAATATTGATGGATGGATTAGCAATATCCTTCAAAATGATTAAGATTGTTATTGATAGTGTGTTACGCAATTAGGGTTATGGTCGAGAATATTAATAAACTATTTCGATCCCGTGGGAATATCGGGATAAAAAGTATAAGCCTATATATTAATCCAGGCTGTCAGCTACCTCTATACAATTTTTTTTCAAAATTGGTTTAGCCGTTTGAGCGTGAAGAAGTAACAAACATATTAACACACACACACACACTCACAAACTTTCGCCTTTATAATATTAGTGTGATATGATTTACAAACAGTATGTGTACGTGTGTCAGAGTCAGTTTAAGAAAATATGTAGGGTTTTTGAGGTCATTTGATGATGATGATGAACAAATCGTCTTAAGTATACAGAAATATCCCTAAGATACAATTAATTCGGCCATCTTCGTCTAAGTGCACCCTCAGACAATACAAATCAAATGAAACACCGTCTCCTAAGTGAAGTCTCACTTAATAAGCTGTGAGCAGTTGAGCACCCGAACCGTCTGCGTAGGCACTAAGTTGTAATAGTAGGTGCACTTGATTAAGTCTACATGAGGGAAAGTCGGACTGTCCGGTGAGTGCACGCTTTGCCTGAAGGGTCTACTTATACTGGCTTTGTGTGAGTACTAAGGGTAGGTACTGGAATTTATAATAAATTTATGTGAGATGGGATATGTTTCTCGACAGGACCATAACCAGTTTGGTGTTGGCGGAATCTTCTTTACAAATAAATAAAGTTGAAGTGTTGTTTGTAATGTCAACTCACCAGCTTTTTACTAAATGCTTAAGAAAGTATACTATGCCATCGGTACTTATAACAAAAAACAATTTATGAAATTGTTCTCTGTCTGGCTGTTCCGGCTAGTCCTCCGAAACGGCTGAACCGATTTTGATGAAATTTCGTATGGGGATATCTTGAACCCTGGGAAAGGACATGCAACTTTTTATCGACATTGGTACCACGTGGGTGAAACCGCGAGCGGAAGTTAGTCTGTTTAAATAATTGAGTCACTCATGTGACGGATTTGGCAGTTGATTGATCGCATTATCGATAACCCTATGATAAGTTTGCAAATTGAATATCCCGTAGGTTTCATACCTTAACAATCTTCCCTAAATATGTATTAAATCATTGCGTCAGATGGAGATAAAGTTAAGAGCGTTTACGCCGTACGGGATTTCATACAAACTTTCAAGCCCTTATTTTTCGAAATTAATGAACCGATTTTAATGAAACTTCATACGCATAAGCAGGATACAAAGGTCTAAAAAGTTAGTAGAGAACATTTTCGAAAAATAATGTTACAGCTAAATTAGACCGATTTTGAATTTTCCATAGAAACAGAGATTTCCAGTTATCTTTTTTTAAATAAGACATTTCGAAAATGTTCTCTACTAACTTTTTAGACCATTGTATCCAGCTTATGTGTATGATGTTTCATTAAAATCGGTTCATAAATTTCAAAAAATAGGGGCTTGAAAGTTTGTATGAAATGCCGTACGGCGTAAACGCTCTTAAACCGTCTCAAGAGCACTATCTGACTCTTATTAGGTACTATTCCCTGTCGAAAAGCAACAATGAAACCAAAAATAAGTAAAAGTATGGTAGCAGAAGTTCTGCTGTCAAACAGTTTCACACAAGAACTTCGCCAACCAAAACGCGAGTTTGAATCGAGAACCCGAAGTACAGCCAACAAAACCAAATCCGAAGTCTGTTAGTTAGGAAGCCGAGAACTTAGCTCTTACGTAGTAAACCGAAACTTGTATAGTTGTAAGTTGTAACTGTAGTAAACAAGCACCTAGTTAACACTTATTGATACTTAACGTTGACTTGAAAACTTGACGACTTATTGTTATCACGGATAAGTTTGCCTGTTTGCTTTTCGTACAAAAGATATGGAGTTTCATATCTGAATGATATTGGTTAAAGTTACGACTGTCTTGGTGTCTGTGTTGCCTAGTTTACAGGCGATTTTGTTAAAGTTCGATTTGAGTATTTTGAGGTCTTTTGTTTGTAGAAAGCGTGACTGTGAATGAATCTATATTTTCTAAGAAAACCAGAATGTTACTGGTATGAGGATCATCTTTTGTCATGGAAGGCGTTTTGCTTTCCTGTCAGTCTGTGTTCCAACCCTAGTCCTCAGTTTCTCTATGATCGTGAGTTAAACTTTAAGGAAACCTCTCTAGCTTTCCTCTTTTTTCTGCTTACGTTGTTGTCCTTCGACCACAACTTAAGCTTAGAACAGCCTTTTTTATACAGGGTTATTCGAAAAAAAAATCTGCTGTTCCCTACATTTATGTTCGTATAACTCGTCATAAAGTAGGGAACAGCAGATTATTTTTTTCGCGATTTCAGGTTTGGTCCCATAGTAAAAGTTGTTCATAATGATGAGTACAATGACCTCTTAAGAGGTTGTTAATGTTTTACCAATAACCCTGTATAAGTTAGGATGAATGAAGTAAAAACTCAACGTACCCTTATGCGGCATCTTCCAGAAAGCTTCTGCCGCCGTGGTGGGTTCCCGCGGCGGCGCGACCAGCCCGCCGACCAGCGTGGTGGCGGCGTGCGCGGGCGCCGGCGCCGGCCGCCCCCAGCCCCCGTGGAGAGCCACCCCGTAAACTTGCCCCCACACCACCCTCTACTCCCACTTAATACCCCTGAACTCCCCCCCCACTCCAATTTGACCCCAAAAATCTCTAAGCGCACGCGCACTTTAAAACTTATGCGGCATCTCTTCGTGACCTGCGAACAAAGAAATTCACGTTTAAAGAAATTTATTGACCCCAATCCAACATTAGACAATCGCATCATCAATTACAATCAAGGCTCGTCATTACGCTCCTTTGAAGCCTTCTCGTTCCGTCCCTTTTCCTCTTATAACTTTTTGTACTTGAAAGAAAGAGTGCAGAGAGACTAATTGGTAGATGATGCTGCTGAATTGTGTGTTAGTTGGAAAGCGCCATCTATTGTTGCATAGTACAAATAGTCGGTTGGTTCGTGAGTGCCGATAATGATCGATGTTAGATGGTAGTAATGAAGTTAGATGCCGAGATATTGTGTGTATGCCACCCATCGAGTTCCGAACGGTAGTCGGACCGTACGTTTTTGTTTCATTTTATTGTTTGACTGAGATGTCGGCATGATTAGACCATGTGAGATTACTTACATAATGTGTATCGAGATTTGTGTTCAGAGAATCGCGATGCCATTTGTTCGAATCAGCTGATCGACTGATAAAAACTTTGACACAGTAATTTATGATTTATTGCTAAAACATTTCATTACACTTTTTCTTTTTGTTTAAGCTATGATTCTGTAGTTATCTCGTAACTGGAGGTCCACTCTCTCAGCACGACATCCGTAGTTTCGGTCAAAGTAACGGGTGCTTTTGACTCCGTAACACTTACGGACATAAGATTAGTTTGGGGCCCGATCTAAGAAAGAATGACACCATGATTTGACAGTTGTCCCTACAACCGATGTGTTTTTAAATTACCCGTCTGAAATAGTTATAATTATTCGGGTGTAGGGTTCACTCTGAAGATAGAATTACTTTCAGACGGGACCATAAATCTTCGTCGACGGACTTGAGAGTGTAGGACCCCAGTTACCTATAGCAAATATTATCGACGTATATGGATGGACCCATTATGAAAATATTGGTCTGGAAATAAAATGATTTCAGGTACCAACATTTTTTATGTTAGACTAAACACAGATTCTTTGATCGAACCCTAATGTCTGAGATATTTTGCGTTCAATATTAATAACATTTATTCGGATGAACGAAAAATTCTACTTTTGATTTAAGTACATATCTGAGAGAAAATAAAAACTAAACACGTAAGATGACATGAGTAGGAAAAGTATTTGATAATAAAAAATATCTCAAGGGAGTGCTCGAACTCTTTATAGGCAAATCCACTATTGGCATTACATAAGTCAGAACCTCACAGGTATAAGTATTGGGACGCGTATTTGATCTTTTCAAGCTGACGATCGAATGATTTTACTTTGATATATTTTCCCCTTCGGAGTGAGGTACAATGGCCGAAAGGAGACTGGGGGTCGCCTAAATTGAACTCTCACTTTGAGCCTAGTCAAAGCAAGGCAAGGGTCTAAAGTGCCACGACTAATATAAAGTCACCGAGTACCGGCGTGTGTTTGGACACTAATACCAAACCTCCTTGTTGAGATTCCGAAGAAATGAAGGTGTGTTTTCAAGTGTTTGTCGCGAAGTTTTTTTTTGATTGGTCGTTTTTATTAGACATTGATGCTGTGTGATTAAGCCGTGATTTCATAAATTCCTTTAAAGAAAGAATCAGGGAAAACGGGGTATCTACTAATACTGATCAGATAGAGATCTCCAAGAAAACTATTATAAACGCTTTAACCACTAAGTATACACAAGACAAAGGGGTATCGTGTTACCCAGTAACTGGGTTGTGGAGGTCAGATAGGCAGTCGCTCCATGTAAAACACTGGTATTCCGCTGCATCTGGTAAGACTAGAAGCCAACACAGCTGGGAAAAGGCTATGTAGCAGAAAATATTGGTTAAAAGAAAGCCCTTGAAATTGAGGAAACTTATTGGCAATCAGATTATTCTTTCCTCAAATATTTACGCTTACGTAAAAATCACTCACTTCTAAGAAAAAAAAACATACATCAAACTACCTCCATATAATCAGCGGGCACATGAATAACAAATATGATACAGCCGAGCAATCGAAGGAGTTATCTCGCGGCGCGATCGGCGGCGTCTTTATACTCAATCTTTTATCTGTACCACACTGACGGTGTCCAGTTACTGGCAACTCGGAAACTGTTTCTAATTAACGTTATTAGACGGCTATGGAGTGGTAAAGAGTTTGTGATTGCTTCAGTTTTTATGAGGTTATGTTTAAGAAAATGGTGGGAAGATTTTCTTTTTTATAGGATTATGCATTTCTGCGAACTTTTAGGTCGTTGGGAGTTAGATATTATGGATCTTACAAGGTTTTAGATACTTAAATACTGATCAATGTTTGATTACACTTAGAGAATATATTGGGCAGATTTGCTCGTTGTAAGCCTCAGTATTTTTTTGCGAAACGCTTTACGGTTTTTTCTTTTTATAAAAGTTGCTCTAGCTCTGTAAAAGCAATCTGGCTACCAAAATAGGTTGCATATTTTTCTTTTTGCTCTATTTGTTTTAGAACGTTTTTAGTGAATGTTGCATTATTGGCGATGAAATATATGATGCGATAGGTAGGTAGAGGCAGTGACAGTAGTGACGTTTTTGACGAAGCATATATTGTCAGTATTCAATATTACGTAAAAACAAAAAAAAGATGAATAATTTTTGAACTTTAACAAAGATACTTTCAAATAAAGTCGGAAAACTTCCCAAAAAACTTTCCACATCAGATATAAACTTGGTATATTTACAGTAAAACTTTATATAACTCCGGTAAAGAACAATGTTTTCTATAACAATAAAATCTGCATAGAAGAATCTCATTTGCAACTTTTCAGACGCACACAGCACACAGTGTAAAAATATCAGTAGGAAAAAAAGTATATAAACGCCGAGGAATGTTAAAAAAACACAGTTTTTCGTTGTAAGTGGCCGTCTGGTTTCGTCAAAGGGGTCCGGAGACTGCATGCAAAGCACTCTAAACGGGGATAAAGTCGTCTGCAACGATTTTAAATTCTAGCTTAGCTCGCCTCGCAGATAATGTTGGCATGTCGATAAGTTCTCTGTTATTCTGCTGTGGCGAACAGTAATAGGAATTTGCTTTTATGGTAATTGTACTACTGGAGTTTATAGAGTTTAATGCTTTGTTTTGAGTTCCGGTTTGTCACTCAGGTAGTCTATGAGAAAAAAATATGAAGAAGAGTTTTGATGCAATTAATTTTATAGAAGCGCGATGTGATGACTTCAAGGTTCACATCGCGAATCTTAAACTCATTCATTAACTGACAGATAACGCACAGCCGAAACCGGTCTAGAAGCATGAAGTTTTTCACAAGATTTCCATAAACAAAGAAATTGGCAAACGTACCAAAAATTTATTACCAAATGTACCTCAAGTGGGTCTGAATTTAGAACTTGATGGCAAAAAACTAGACGCTGTTACGGAAACTGTATTTCTAGGAATTACTTTAGATTCAAAATTACAATGGGGCGCACACATTAGAGCTCTCTCAGGTAGATTAAGTTCAGCTGCATATGCAGTAAGAAAAATAAGGCAGTTGACAGATATAGCCACAGCTAGGTTAGTATACTTTGCTTATTTCCACAGCATTATGTCTTATGGTGTTCTGCTGTGGGGATCGGCAGCTGACGTAGATTCAATTTTCATTTTACAAAAGAGGGCAATCCGCGCAATCTATCAAATGGGTCCTCGCGAGTCTCTTAGAAACAAATTCAAAGAAATTGATATACTAACTCTGCCTTCTCTTTATATTTTAGAAAGTATTTTGTATGTTCGCAAAAACTTAGGACTCTTCAAAATAAGAAGCGATTTCCACAATATAAATACACGTAGTAAAAATGAAATTGTGTTACCTAAATTTAGATTAACTAAATAAAACTAGCAAGTCATTTCTTGTAAACGGCGTCCGTTTTTATAACAAGTTGCCAAAGTCGGTTACAGAACTTAGCGATGGAAAATTCAAAACCTTCATCAAACGTGTCCTTATCAAAAAAGCATATTATAAGATTAAAGACTATGTTGAAGACAAGGTAGTTTGGCAATAATTCCTTCTGCACATGTGGCTTCCCTGGCTACTCATTAACGGCTTAACTATTTACATGTCTATTAACTGCTCTCAAATTACGATGTTCATTTTTTATTTACTTTACTTTATTTACTTTTTTGACATAATCTCTTTATTACTTGACGTTATATACAGAAAATTTAAATTTTTTCCATCTCTTTATTAGTGGTTGTAATTGGAATCATATCACTAGGTTTTATTAGGTTTTTATTTTTTATTTATCCTTTTGATAGATTCTTATTTTGTAAATGTGAGGACTTTGTAGGCCTTGTAGACTTTAGATCTGTAGACCATTTTTTATTTATCAAGTACCTGATACTTGTTGACAGGCCTACGCTATCCTTCCATACCTACTGTAATTTGAAAATATTGTAAAAATCAATTATTTTTAAAAAGAGTAACCGTGGAGTTTCTTGCCGGTTTCTTCTCCATAGGAAACGACCAATTGGAACCGTGCACCTAGCTTCTGACGTTTCATAAGTGCCCATGTAGGCTTATGTGAAATAAAATATTTTGATTTTGATTTTGATTTTTGGCCACTAAGGCAGGATTTGAAAATTCATCGCCAAAAGGGGTTAATTAAGGGATGAAACTTTGTACATATAATTAATAATAATTAATAAATAATTAATTATTTTTTTGCAATAAATTCATGATAGTACACTCATTCGCGTCCCAATCTCCCAACGAAACATACCTAACCCAAGAATTTACGAAAAAAATAATTGACACACCCGATTTAAACGCATCACTAACGTATTCCATACTCCTAAGGATCCGATGTCTGGGCTGCGCCTCATTAGACCCGCTTTGATTCAGCCTCGGTTCTCGCAGGTACGGCTAATGCCTCACTCTTTACTCAAACGAATACATTTCTAATCGTATTCACTTTTTTCTGGGATTAAGTACTATTTGTTAGGGATGGGAAAGCAAACGATTTTCTTTAAAAAAAAATCGGTCTGTTAAGAAAATCGACTGGAAATCTATTAATGTGTTCTTTCATTAGCTTTTGGAATGCGAACTGAATAACATTTGAAACTAACTTCAACAGTTGACGGTAGAAAAAATAGGACGCAAAAATATAAAAGAAAACTTGACTTCTTCACCATCATTTTAGATTGACAAATGACATTTCTATTCAAAGCAATTGAAATGAAAAAAAAAAACACAACTAGTGATGTATCAAAGCAGCCGCCACTTACAGACGCACGTGCGTCGATCCTAACAAAAA
This sequence comes from Oligia fasciuncula, assembly GCA_963082905.1. Lineage (NCBI taxonomy): Eukaryota > Metazoa > Arthropoda > Insecta > Lepidoptera > Noctuidae > Oligia > Oligia fasciuncula. The sequence continues at coordinate 11,233,847 of OY720403.1, forward strand.
TTCACATACAAAACATATACCATTTCACCGAGTGCTCTTACTGCCTTAAGTTGCAACGTCAAAGCCAGGCCTCTTCCTTTTCACTACGTTTTTAAAATAAAACAGCCTTTCTGTATACGTAGTACATAATTAACAGTGATGTGGCTCCGCAAAGTTTTTAGAGTAAACGAACGCAATGCTTAATGCGTTCTTTGAGTTTTCGAGTGTCATCGTACTCGCATCGCGAATTTTTTTTTCTATTTTTGTTTTGTTGTTTTTTTTTTCAAATAACGAAGCTAAGGCTTGTAATTAATGTGCTGTTGAGGATCTCTGGAATTCTTACATGTTGAATTATAAAAATTCTAGATTGACATTTCTGCACTGATTAAATAAACACGAGTAATATTATCGTGATAACGGCCGTAGTAATATTATCGTACAGGATAGATCATTCTAACATCAAAACAGTCTGTTTTAAAATAAATGTGCCTTTACATCATAAGCTACCGAATACCGCCGAAAGGTGCCGTCAAGTCTATACAGTTCTCTCAGAATAGAAATAAATTACAATCTCTCGGTGCACTGCGGCTGTTAGTACGGTCAGCAAAGCACTCCCGCCGATTTGTTACATTGATTTCTAACTGACACGTACAGACAGCAACGGTATGGAAATGAAGATTGAATTATATTAAGTTAGGACTTCTAGTTAGTTTATTATAAGCTTTATTTTTAGAATTTTGAGCAGTTATCTAGACTCTTATTTTCACTGGGTTTTTGATCGATTATTCAGCGGTTTTTAATTTGACGTCTGTTGTTATCTTCTGCGAATGATCGATTGGGTGATATTACTCATAAAAAGTTGATTTGGTATCATCGGTTTTAAATATTAAATATCAATGTGATAATTGGATGGAAGTAAAACACTTGATACACAATAAATTTGGATTAACATTACTCTTTGTGAGCGTCAAACGCGTCTCTCTATTTTTCGCTAACTAAAAAATCCATCATATCAATTTGTCTGCTGACGCTCCTAGCGCCTGATTCGACAACCGCACACAACAGTAGGTTACCACGTAACGTCGGCACGATAAATCAATCGTACCATTGTGACGTACCTACAGAATAAGGCCTCCTCACCTACACAGTGGGTAAAAAAGTACGCTTGGTAGAAAAAAGAAAAAAAGTACAAAAATATCAGGTGTAAAGATTTCTATGAGTTATTTGAAAGTGATTTGTGAGCTAATTTTTATAATAGACTCTTGATGAGTGTAAGTTGCGTTTGATGGTGGAGAATGCGGACTTTTGGTATGATACGTCATCTTAAATCTTAATACATATTATAAAATTAAGTCGCGTTTCGTGTTTGTCTGTGTGATTGCGTTATCCTTCTAAACTACGCAACGGATTTTGATGCGATTTTCACCAGTCATTTAGAGAATTAATTCCGGAAGGTTTGTGTGTACCTATACTACATTCATATTAAAAGTAGTACATATAAATGAGAAATCTTCATGTTTTGTCAAGTCGTAAAAACCGTGCGAAGCAAGGGGCGAGTTGCTAGTTAAAAATAAATAAATGTTTCGTTTCGTAGCTTTAAGTTCACTGATGTTATTGAGGTTTGCAAAGTCATAGAGACTCTGTGTTTCTCAAAGATACAATAGTAAATTAACGTTTACCATTCAAGTCTAAGTGGGACTTAATCTTGTAATAAACGTTTATCTAGACAAAATACCTATGAGTTTCGTATGGGATATAATTAGAGAACGCTAATTATAGCATAGGTAACTATTATTTTTCAAATAACAGAAGACCAATTGTCATAACTTAAAACATTCAAAATCTAGTCGCAAACTCATCTCAGCGACAATCAATAATAATAATTAATATAATTTAAAAAAAAAACAAAAAACTTTTACAATTAGGTGTAGGTACATTTAGCCAAGAGTAGCATTTCCCATACAATTATAGTGCCTAACAATAAACTAAAACTAAAATATCTTTTATTACAGGTCTAAGTAATGATGGTTCGGAATTAGTGTTAGGTAGCGCCCCACCCGAACTAGGTTTATTCAAACGTATGTTTCAGGCCATCACTTTACATTTCAATTAAATTGGGGCATTAATTTTTTACATAAAACTGGTATTAAATTAATTAATTTACAACTCTGAGAAAAAGGACATTGGTACATTAATACTTAATATTAAGCCTATGTCAAAAACTTGTCCAAAATTTACGGAAATTAGAGGTATTTTTGTCAGATGTAGACGAGATCAGACTGTGAAAGAACTTAAAATTACGGGAATGACCCCTCTAGCTCTGGTATAATTACTGCATATTTTTATAAAGAAATTTAAACACTTTTAGTCGTTAATTTCAGAACAATATACGGTGTACTAAGGTACATATAAAAGCGAAAACCGGCTTAACATAAATAAATTACAAAGCCACTTTATCTGCACGTTTTGCGCAAAGGTGAACGCTTTAAAATTTAATAACCATTTCATTAATAAATCTCTTTTTAAAATGTCATCGACGAATTCATACGGACATTATGTCGGTCTTAAAACAAATAAAAGATATTAAGGGAGATACATGAAAAGCTTTTTACCTTTAAAAAAGGTTCTATCTTAATCCTTATTGAGCCTCATCATGGGAAGGATGATGCTATTGAGATCGAGAAGGTGTTATTTTGAGCCCATCACAGATTATGTTTATTTTAATTTTTTTGGCTATTATGAATTAGAAATCGTAACACTGGGAGTCGGCGTTATTAAAGAGATTATTAAACATTTTGGCTTAGGTTTATTAATATTAATGTCGTTATGAACTTATAGGTATCTTTGTGCACAATGGCTTCCTTTATTAAAATAAAATACCTGTAGTTATTTTCTAAAGCTTTGGATTTCTTGGATTTTGAAGTTCTAGGCCGGGTCAGGAAGAGGAGGCGAATCGACCTAGATGCTTACTGCAAAGGTTGGATCGAGGTGGCTCTAGAAAAGGATTCCTGGAAGGATTTGGGGGAGGCCTTTGCTAAGCAGTGAGACAGTGTAGGCTAAATTAAAAAAAAAGGATGACATTTTGAAAATGTAACTACCGGTGCAAAGATTTTAAGATGTCATGAATTTTAAAGTCAAAAAAACGCTTAAATCGATTACTGAACTTAAGATGTCGTAGTCACATTAACAAGAGTAGCAAAATTGCATTTAGCACCGTGTAATGACAGCATGGGAGAATTCTTTGCGAAACTATCAATGGTTATGTCTCTCTTTGTCAAAAATATGTCATTAATACACGGAAAAAAATGTCAAAGTGCTGCGAGGCACCCCTGGGAGTTGTTACATAATAGGGATGTCAACACTCCAGCCCGATGGCTTTTCAAGTATAAATAATAGTCGCTTTAACATTTGAATAGTGCTACTTTTGCAATACTTACTTTGTCGGCACGCTTGAATTGATTTACAAGTTTCGATTTATTGATTTTTCTGTTATTATCGTCCAACCGTATGTATGTGTCGGCCATTTTTTTTACTGTGATCGTAAAATCCAGTTTATGACTTTGGTAAAATATAAATTCCGTTCTTTTTATGTCGCATCGATACATTGCACGCCCTTTTTTCTTTTACGAATTAATCTGTAATTTCATAAGACGTCTTAGCTATAAAAGTCTTGTGTGCTAATATTATTACATTGACAGTAATAATTATTAAAAAAAAGGATAACTCATTAACACAATTTTCCTCAATACCCAAAATGCCATATCATACCCCATCATCTACCTAGCCTCTTCCCAACTACTTACATTGGGGTCGGCTCGGCTTCCAGTCTAACCGAATGCAGCTGCCTATCTGACTTCCACAACCCAGTAAATGGGGTAATAAGACACCCCCTGCTAAGACTGGTTATCAGACTTTCAGGCTTCTGACTATCTGTAGCGACTGTCAAAGATGTACCTAAGTACCTACTACAATTTTGTTGTCACCCTAAATACTAAAACCAACTTGAACCATCTTACAATACATAAGAGGAACATCTTTAGCAAAATTAGCCGGTCCCACGTCACTGTCACCCATTTTACTTCAAGTATCGGTTACCGCAAAAATTATTCGGTCTCACAATACTTCCCATCTCTATTTAACGAAATTAACAATTCGGACTATGTTCACAATAGAGCCCATTCGAATTTTTCGAACTCGGCAACTTCAAAGATATTTTCGAATTTGTTTGTCTGTTTGCTTTTCGAACGGTTTTTTGCTGAAAAACGTTGAACGTGATTTTTTTCTGACGATGTGTAAGGAAAAAGTAAAAATATATTAATCTTAATTTAAGTTTTCAGGAAAAGAGTTACTTAATTTATACAATGAATAAAATTAAGTTAACGAAAGTTTTTTCTATCTTTTTGTGTTTGGTCTGTTTCGATTTAGGTATTTGATTTTATTCCATTTGTATTAAGTAGATATTTAAACAAATGTCTAAAATTAGTTTTAAACGTACCCTAATCCTTAAAAAATAATTAAATTTTGTTATAATCACCTAACTCATTTTATATTATTTTTTTGATTCCTAAATAATGTTTGCATGTCTAATACCTACCTATAAGGTAGATTGTACAAGGATCACCAACTTCACTGTTCAGCCTCCTTTTTGCACCTACAATCTAAAGTAATAAATTCTTTACTTTAAAAATTATAAAACATATGATTAAAGTTTTCAGCAAATGTTACTTAATTTGAATGAAGAGACGCATCATCCCATCGATGTTCATAAATATTTATTGAAGCTACATTTTCGCAGGATACCTACAATTTTCTTCCAACAATTTTCCGAATTTTGTAGCTTTTTGGACAGTATTTTTAACCATACCACTTTTATACAATTTTCTATAAACTTTATTGACAAGACTTTAAATGGTATCATGTCCCAGTAAATTGGCCAATAATTATATTTTTACAAAATGCTAGGCCAAGAAGTATTATGTTACAGCAAAAACGAACAATAAGAGCAAATGTTTACTATTACAAATTATACCCAACAATGGAGTTTGAATCAAATGATTCGATTACTTTACAAAAAGTCGGTGAGATAGGCCAAACAAAAATATCAAGTTACATTTATGGGGTAGCTGGGTATTTGGGACACAGGTAGGTTAATTTTATCATCGGTTTAAAAAAAAACATTGCAAAAGATAGTTACAGTTAGTTAAAGATATGTTTGCAATTTTTTTATCTTTGGTAATTAACATTAAATAATATTATGCAATTTTTATAAATGAAATTTAAAAAAAAAACACAGGATTTTGTTCCTTTTTCAGATTGTTTGTGGTAACAAAAATGTTGGTTACCGTCAGTTAGGTCCAAAATATTAGGTACTGAAGGTTGCTAAATAAATCTTACAGAGTTTTTTTTAGATTTTCTGGTTGGTAACGTATAGACCTTTTTTAACGCATTAGTCTTTTGTTTATGTTTGTGGAAAATACAATGCATAAATAGAATTTTGAAACTAGGTAGGTGCTGTTTACTGTTACCCCAACACAAAAAAATGGAGTAATAAGCCTACTGGTCCTACATTCTGTTGGGCGTTTACAACATTGATCCTCATTGCAAATAAATTGGCATCTTGAACAAAAATAAAATATTTTATAAGTTTAAGCAATATGCATCCATCATAGAAAAGGGTATTAAGTCACTTTGTTTATTTTCAGGATGTTCCGGTTTTCGTTCGGACAGCTCTACAGTTTTCCGGACGGAAAAGCTTCTTACAAACAAGTAACTTATGCCTGAAATTTGTCACCGGCAGAAGACTATGTTGGTACAGGTAAGTGGTTGAAAAATACAGATTGCAGGTGTCCCAACAATTGGCCTAGTCTTTATATACATGAACACCTACCTAAAGGCGGAATCAGCGTCACAGTAGCATCAATGAACTCACTCAAAAGTCCGCAACACAAATTCACTTAAAACTAAAAAAAACTACACAGTCCTTGATACGGATGCGGCGACGCGTGATCTTATAACCGGAATTCTTTAATTTGACAAGTTTCTAAACGCACCCGATGGTCAGTGTAGCGCGTAATCATCGAATACCCTAAGTATTGAGTGAGAGCACGCTCGGAGGCTGCGAACCGTTCACGATGTCACGGCTCGCTTGCGACTGGCCAAGCCATCTGATTCCAAGTCAGCCGTGTGAGCATGACTGGGGGCGGGGCCTAGAGGGGACGAGTTGTACCGACTTGTTCGCGCTCACCCTAGGGTGGGTGACGCACACACGCAAGCCCGCACACAGACACACGCTCGTGTCTACCAACGCCCACATTTACGCGGCTACGGCAGTCGCTTCGAGCATGCTGTATAACACCGTCCTTAGCTTTTCCCGTTTATTGTTCTTGTATATAGTTGTAATAATATTTAAATTGTGTCTCAGCGTCAAGTGTGGAATGTGGAAAAATGAGCCAAAATTATTTTTGCAGTAAAGTGGATGCAGTTTGTTTTCTAGTGATTTTTCAGTTAGTTGTTGGAGAAAGTTTCAGGTTATTGTTGTTGTGGGTGTCTAACATCATTTGCCTGTAAAAGAAAAATAAAGGCTATGGTAAATTTTCAGTTTAAGTGACACTTAAATGAGTCTTGGCTCTACAAAGTTGGAGTAATGCCGACCTCAGCGAAACCCCGAAGTTTTTGACGATTGAAAGCTGCTAAGCATCCCACGTACCCACTGTAACTGAAGCGTTACGATCGTAAAGTGCGATAAAATATTTTACTACTCTCCTGCCAGCACCCACAGGTTTATGTTCACGACCTACTATAATGGGGGGTGTAAAAAGTCCGCTGGCTAAGCTCAAAGGGGTACTAAAAGAGAACCTAGTTTCTAACAGAGTTTGTACTAAAAAGTAATGTCATATTGCATTGTTTTTCGGGGTTGGGTTTCAGAAGTCAGGATATATTTTTTGGTGAAATTTAGCTAAATAAACTCTTACCAAAGGGTATCGGTTAACCCAGTAACTGGGTTGTAGAAGCTACGTTTAAAATAGGCGCTGGCATTCAGCTGCATCCGGTTAGACTGGAAGTCCACCCCAACATAGTTGGGAAAAGGTTAGATTTTTTAGCTGCCATGGCACACTGTCCCCAGTTCATACAAAAGAGACCACATTTCTATAAATTGAAAAAGCAATTCAATTCACCCATATTATACACAGTTGACCACAACCACTTGATACTTTAAACATGTTATGTCACGCTAACACAACATAGTACTTTTCGTTCTATACTACCAATAATATCAAGCATGCTGCAGGCCAAATATAAATCATATACACTGAAATTAACAAACGGGAAACAATAAAACAATTAAAACTACTGAAATAACCACACTTCCTAAAACTTAACTTCCAAGCAAGTTTACTCCACAAAGAGCTCTCTTATCTATAAGAGAAGGATTCAAATATAGGAAATCCTGCGATATACAGCATAATAATTATAGGTCCTATATTCAGCACACACAATACACTTTCCCTTCCTTAACCACCTCAACATGAATCCAACACCGACACTGACCTCCACTTACTTGGAAATGCCAACAGTAACCCTAAAATAAAAACAATCAGAAATATTTTCCAAACCTAATTCCAAAAATATACAGACTCTAACGACGGATAGAGTTAGATATTCTCTCTTCGTGGGTAGATCTATTTCAAACAAAACCTACATTCCTCAGAACATTGAACTTAACAGACAATCTCAACATGTCATCACCGTAGTCTTACAAACCTCATTCACGCCTACTTCCATCTAAAAATAGTTCCATAATAACATGAACGAAAACGAGCAATGTCCCAGCAAAACAAAAACATGGCGCAAGTACAGTCACACGCAATTAATTGACAGTCATAAAGTACAACGTGATACCTCGCAAAATCAACAAAACGGTTTCGCACGCCGCCGCCGCCTCGCAACAATGGCGGACACGCGGCAATCGTCACGCCGCTTAGCACAAGAATGACTTAGCCCTAATTTATATCAGCCTAATTTCACGCCTGCTCATACTTATTGTGAGATTTCGCGATACCATGTCACGGTATTCGACACGGCTGGTTACTGATTGAGCCGTCATTTTTTATAACCCACGCGGCTAAGGTCAGAGATGGTCGTCTTCAACCAAATATACCTTTTTAGGTTAGGTTTGTTTGCCAAATCTTCGATACAATGCTCCAGTTGGATGCTTAATTTAAAATTTTGTTCAACACATATTAATTCAACCATTAAAATCGTTGTACTCGGACAATAGAAGTCGCGGCCGATTTACTAAAAAATAAATAATGGAACTTTTTCACGTATAAAGAAAGTGTTTGTCTAAGAACAATGTGGGGTACCACAGCGGGACATCTAGATACGCGGGGCTAAAGTATTTTCTTTACATTTTTTTATTTGCACTCATACCTTGGGTGAATAGAGTCGGGATCCTTAATTTACGCATCGATAGACTTATTTTGTAGTTTCGCATTTGTAAGGGATTGTTCTTCGGGCGCGTTTTGTAACATTGCGTTTGTGAGGCGAGCAATTGAGCTATTGTGCAAAATAACGACGACGATGGGTTTAAAAGGGCGTCCAAGGACTTTAATGTTATGTTACTCATAACACAAACAATTAATTAAGATCTACTATCGAGTAGGCTTGCCCCCTTTTACTATGGACTTAAAAATAAGTTAAGTTTATCGAGTAGTTATATCAATACTTCTACCGGCCATCCTCTATAGATTCCATTCATATTCATAAATCTCCTACAGCATCGCGAACAACAGTTCCAAATGACCCAAAAAAACGCCTACTATCCTTGTTTACCCAAACAAGCCCCTAAAACTAATATCTCCAATCCCAAATGATCTGCAATTGGCAAAAACTCATAAATCAGTACATCAGGCTAGGGATGGCTCGCCGTACGCAGCTGCTGCACCTTACACGCATCAGCGGCGACTCACAACATCCCTCGCACGGCTTAAGTAACGAATGCTTTGTGCATGCCGATAGATTCGGTGGCAGCCCTGAGGGAGGAGAGGTAGCGGTTTGGATGGATATTGGTAGGTAAAGAGGGCAATATGCTAAAAGCCTGTGGGTATGAGTCAACAGAAAACCAGTGTGAGAGAGAGAGTTTCATAAGTATGAGACCTGCACAATTAGGAAATGGCTATGTTGATAATTATGATCAAAAGGGATTAAATAAGTCAAGGTATTTAAAGAAATACAACAGGTAATACCATATTCATTAATAGAAGACATCGATACACTCAGAATATTTAAATATTGACACTGATTGGCTATTTCGAAACAATTGACGAATCTATTGGAAAAAAGTCCTTGGAAAAAAGGTTATCTACAGATTTTTTTTCAATAAATAAAACATCAACTCCTATAAATTGTACCACACGATCATATTAAAAAAGGACGAGAATCCTTTTCAGCGGTAGGTTACAGATTAGACGGGATGCAGTCACTTTGAGTGTCTTCCGCAACCACCGCGGTTTTTTTGCGGTTCCTTACTTATGTCGCTTTCGCGGCAGGCGGACAAAAGGGTTATTCTGTTTTCATATCTATTGGTATCAGTTTATAGGTTTTTAAGTATTTTTTGGGACTGAGCTTTAGAATAGCTCTTTGATGCAATAATGAATAGGAATACTACGATAATAATAACTCTCTGCCAGTCTGTCCATTCCCTTCCACATTTAACCCGTCTGCTTTCAAAGAAAGAGTGATCAGGCATCTTCTGGGCATGCTCGTTCCATGGTAGACCTCATCCATCCCTTTCCAACAGGCGTGATCGAGGTCAAGAGTAGGCACATACAGCAATAAAAATTTTTTTTTTTGAAAAACGTCTTATCTCGGACTAACGACCAACTTCTTTCTCCTGCATAATGAGTGTAGCCAATCCATTCCTGTTTTTGGAGCGATCAGAATCTAGTTGTGACCCTCAAAATGCTGAATACATTCACAGGTTTAATATTGAGTATATAATCCAGACCAGCAAAAAAGTTGCAGCAAAGGACGTTTAGTGTTGTTTCTGTTCCAACCCACTTACGGATGGGAAGTTAAGCTAACGATGAACCTTGAAGAGAATCTATTACAAGCCTCCTCAGTACATGTCTACCTACAGGGTAGACTTAATTATATGGATGGATCAATGCTTGCCGATACGCGATCTCCACTCCAGGACTCTTCTGCTCCACCGGCCATCGGTCCTTCGACAAACATATGGCTAGCCCACTGCCACTTCACTTCAGCAGTGGCTGGGATGGACCTTATGCGGTAGGCGGAGGCAGGGTATTGTGACGCATCCTGGGAGAGGTCTATGTCCAGGAGTGGTCTGGGATAAGCTGATTTAACACGATTTGCGATCAACTTTCTACCTATGGGAACACATTCTCGAATTTCTTAGTAATTATTATAACAATCACGCATTTTTTTATCAATCATAATCATCATTTCTTCAGCCGGAAGACGTCCACTGCTGGACACAGGCCTCCCCCAAGCATCCCTAATTCGAAAGGTGCTGTGCTTCTCGCTTCCAGAGGATTCGTGCGATCTTCACAAGACTTCACTATTTTTATCAATATTGTCCTACAAATACGGATCAAATACAGATCGCAAAGAAACTATTAAAAATGCTTTAACCAATAAGTATGCATAAGACAAAAGGATATCGTGTTACTCAGTAACTAGGTTGTGGAAATCAGCTAACTAGTCGCTCCATGTAAAATACTACTATTCAGTCGCATCCGGTTAGACTACAATCTGGCCTTAACAAAGTTGGGAAAACGCTAGGCAGATGATGATGATCATCATAATCAGCCTATAATGATTCCATTGTTAGGACACAGACCACCTTGTGTGAGACAAAACTGCTAAAAATAATCTTGTCATCAAAATGAATTAAATCACGAACCAAAGACCGATCTTATTCCGGGTTTATGAACATAATAAATAAAGCAACAACAGCCCCTAATGTACCAGGAATACATGGCCGAAAACAATAGTATTTAGTATTCAACTTAATGATATGGACCCTCGAAGGAGGCCGTAAATGAGGTTCTGAATTCATACCCACGTTGCATCTGTGATAATTACGAGGGGGATATAATTTAAATTGACTCAAATATTTATGAATATGCATTTAACGGTTTTTTTTCTTTCTTTTATGTATTTTGGTTGAGTGGTTTCACACGGTTTGAATCTTTTTACATGTTTTCGTGTTAAGTATTTAGCTACCTACTTCAAAATGGTTGAATAATTAACTCATAAATAGTGATTGTAGGCAAAGTTAACTGCTAAATATAAAAACCACTCAGTATAAGAAAAAGAAACACGATTCAGCATAAAAATCTGGCATTGTTCTACATAAATAAATATTAAAAACAAAATAGCAAATTCATTAAACAAATAAATATTTACTAAAAATACGTGCTGGAAACATAAAGTCATAAACAAACTTTGAAATATCAATCCTAAAAAATAAACACATTCAAACTCTTTGGTAAGTATTTTTTTTTATAAAAAACACCATCTGCGTATTGGAAAAGTAAAAAGGGCATTCCATTTTCAAAATATGACGTTATAAATGTGCGTATGGCGCGCTTTCCCCTTCTGTGGAAAACGCACACAGAGAAAATACATTTTCTAACTCACACTACGAAACACTCAGTAGGTATTTTCAAAGTTATTGTAAGCCATATTGTGTCGTCTATTCATAACATTTCGTAGGTATTTTTTCTTATTCTAAAAGCACATTTTCATATTTGAAACCGAACATTTTTAAAGAAGTCCAACTAAAGAATGTTGCAAACCAACACATTAAAAATTATGACCAATGTTGTGTCGAAGTCGGTACATGTTATTCGTCGAATACATAATTTCAAGTTAATCCACTCCTTACCTCTTGCAAAAAACGAAATATATAAATAAATCGAACAGTAACCGATACTAAAACAACACGATGCATCATATTTCCCCCGTCGCGGTATAAACACACGCACGTGTTTTGTCCTTGTCCCGCGCGCAGGTTTTCCGCATCTGTCTGACTCATTCGTCGTGGGGCGGGCTCAACACAGCGATTGGTGGAGGGGAGAGATACTCGGCGGCCGACGGCAACCTCCCGTCGGCAATTTCCCGACGCACCGCGTTCGAAAATCGAATATTTGCGGCCGTGTGGAGGATTTGTTTATTGTGTATGATTAGCGTTTTATAGTGCCAGTGTGATTTGTGAGATTTATGTTTGCAACACTTGTTCTAGATCAAAATGTTTTAAAATAAATAATTAAATAGTTTTTTTGACTTTAAAGCCACTTAAAAAATGCTACTCCAAATAAAAAATTGTTTGTATTTTTAAACGTCAAATTACGTTTTCCTACAAAGTAAAAAATATTTAGATCTCACAAGGCAGTCTTTGTGAAATAACTCAATGTAATATTATTATTATTTATGTAAGTACATACATATCATTTTCTGAGCATAAATCCTTCAAGGTGAACTCAATATGACATATTATATTAAAGATGGACAAGACATAATCATACTAGGTACAAACGTCCATACTTACACATAAAAAAATATTTGTTGCTTTTTGTCATAATAGAAATAAATAAACACATAATAGTACTGAGATAACGACACAAACCTCCATAGAAATTAATACTATTATGATTGTATTGATTCTCAATTTAATCATAAAACAATACCTGAATGCTGAATTACATTGAATGTCTGATACATTAGCAACATACCTTCTATCTATAGCATAAACAGCCGGTCGATTCTGTAAAAATCTCACCGTGCAAACTTAGGTGAAGTGAGGTTTTTGCTAGGAATTGACACTATTGACAGCTCACTCCACGCTCACTTCACCTAAGTTTTCACGGTGAGGTTTTTACAAAATAGCACCGCTGCAGCTGGTTACCACACTTGTCATAATTGTGACGTAGCAGAAAAGGTTATTACAGTGGTTAAATAGTTCTTGCACACATACAATTCTTTCGTTTCTCACATACTCATACGCATAAACACCTTCAAACTCACCATCACATGATCACACACATTCACACTCATTCACAACACATGATCACACACTTATTCCCATAATAATAGCGTTTTTCTTTTTCTAGTTTTATTATATTTTCTTTTAATTCTCGATTTGATTGTTACGTTTTCTTTAATTTTGTTTCTTAGATTTTGTTTAGTTTTTTTTTAGAATAGCACCGCTGCTTTCATATTGAACATGATGATATTGAAATGTAGAATTGGTTTTATAATGAAAAATTAAAATTATTGCGTCGGTGCTAACCACTGACCATTTATTATACAAGTTCAGGCTTTTTCTGGGTAAGCACACTCCATCGTCGACTTTGTCTCTTTAGTAGACTAGAGTCAAGAGCAAACCCACCGCAACTAAAAAAAAAGTACGATGACATCATACTGTCGATGACAAAACGAAGAATTTCCCCATTTTAGCGCTGATAACAACGCGAGCGTCCGTGGAACAAATATTTTTGATAGCCAGTTTTACAAAATTCGCATACTCACATGATAAAAATGTTTAAAATATCTCGTAGTAAACACAAACTACACAAAATAGTCTTATTCCACGATTTAGACCTAAATCATCAGAGACATAGGTAGGTACCTAAATACCAAAACAACACGACGACCATTTGCAACAGTGTGTCAATTTTAGTTCCTGAGACGCTGGAGCGGGGTCGGCACAAAAAACAACTGTCGTTTTTTTTCATTACCTATATTAAAATTTTGTCCAGCGTACTTGTTTATTAGAGGTCAGTGGTGCCAACTAAATAAATTGGTATAAGTATTTGATTTTTCATGAACATACAACATAAACACAGACACACACACACATAGACACAGACACACACACACACAGAGCCTCCATATCGTGAAGTTTTGGCTGTTTCTTGTAATTTTCGTCTGCTTACTAACTTTAGTAGAGTCACGTTGCAACTCATCTAAGGGCTGATCTTTCAATCATCTGATAACTTTATTCGAGGAATAATTTTGAAATTTTGACGGTTGTTTCATACAAAAACTGTCAAACGTCAATTTTATTCCTCGAAATAAAAGTTTTCTGGCATTGGAAAAATCAGCCCTAGGTAAAATTATAAGTTGGTAGTCAAGGCTACACCTCGGTGTTAACACTTTGACCTTGATTTGGCGTCATAGAGGCCAGAGTTTCAATAGAATGCGATGCCAGCTCATTCTTTTTGTTACCCCTGACGTACGGCCTATTTTATTTACCAATGAAACTTACAAAAATCCAAGTCATCCATACTATCCATACTAATGTTATAAATGCGAAAGTGTGTCTGTCTGTTACATCTTCACGTTTAAACCGCTAAACCGATTTAGATGAAATTTGGTACAGAGATAGTTTGAGTCCCTAGAAAGGACATAGGATATCTTTATCCCGATATTCCTACGGTATTGACACTTATGCGGGTGAAACCACGGGGCGCTGCTAGTAGTAAATATATGATACAAGCTCATCGAGTTTTTGAAAAAGCTCGACTTTGTAAAATCATCTCTGCAACTCATACCAGCGGGGTAACACACTATCAGCAGCGATGGGTTTTATTTTGACAGTTCAACAACATTCATTGCGTTACTTACGTTGTTAAGCAGACACATTTTTCGAACACATGAAGCAATGGATTAGCAATATCCTTCAAAATGATTTTGATTAAGAATGAGTCTTTTACGCAATTAGGGTGCTTTGATTGACAGCCTTTTTCCAATGCTCGATCCTAATTAATATTATAAATGCGAAAGTACGTTTGCTCACGCTAAAAAGACTGAACAGAATTGGATGAAATTTGGCACATGGGTAAACCATGTCCTGGAAAAGGACATAGGCTACTTTTCATCCTGGATCGCAGCCGTAGCCGCAGGCAACAACTAGTGTGTCGTATTTGACCGGTAGGCTGTCCTGCGGTGCTATTCTATAAAAATCTCACAGTGAAAACTTAGGTGAAGTGAGCGTGGAGTGAGCTGTCAATAGTGTCAATTCCTAGCAAAAACAAACTCACTTCACCTAAGTTTTAACGGTGAGATTTTTACAGAATCGACCGGCTGTTCTTCGAATTTCCTATTAACCACCACAACGCACCAAGCTTATCAAATTATTACCAATATTTTTCATATAATTTTCCAAGTCCACGAGTTTAAACAACATAATACCGCCCTAACCAACAGATAATACTGCTGTTACCATCGATCTAAGGGTGAGTGCACACAATTACCGCGTCATACGGATCGCGGCGCGCCTCGTGCGTATGCGCAACCCTTGGTTAACGTTGCACGAATACACGTTTTGTTTGAAGATCACTGCCTCGTTGGTCTAGTGGTTGAAAGCACGATTCTGAGTGGGTCCTGGGTTTGATTCACAGGTCGGGCAGTGTTGTTCCGTTTTTCCATTTGGAATTTCTCAATAGTAACCCGGAGACCCGCCCTCCAATTACACACTTTGTTTCACAAGCCGAAAGATTTTGAAGGAAATACCTAATCCATTGCTACATAAATATTAAAAAAAAAAATTTTTTTTGAAAACACATAGGATACAAATGTGGAGACGACAATATGATCATAAATGAAACTTCGTATAAGTCATGATATTCCCAACCTGCACACAAAAAATCAAATGAATATATCCAGTAGTTTAGCCACAGGACATGTATTTTCTACATGATGTATTGTAAACAGGAGAGCACGCGACAGGTCAACGACACACCAGCTATCAAAAAGTACTCTGTGCGACACACGTTGCCAGCTCGCTTACTTCGAAAACCTACGCCTTTTCTTTAAAATTTATTTTCTCAATGCAAATTATACTTTATGCCTGAGCACTAAGGTTCATAAAGCGTGGCAGCACAACTAGATAAAAAAAAAAAATGGTTGCCTGTAAAGTCGGTTTTACGGGCGAAGATTTTACGTGACAACGACCGATCATCCGATCATA
Source organism: Oligia fasciuncula (assembly GCA_963082905.1). Lineage (NCBI taxonomy): Eukaryota > Metazoa > Arthropoda > Insecta > Lepidoptera > Noctuidae > Oligia > Oligia fasciuncula. The sequence goes on from OY720403.1 coordinate 11,249,826, forward strand.
GTTGAGTGGGAGAGAGACGCAAGGCATTCGGCGGGCCTCTCTCTCGTTCGGTGACTCATCGTAACGTTACCGAGCGTTACACTTTTTCATAAGTGACTCCCAGTCGCAACCTAATTTAAGACGTTGTCACGTCAAAATGGTTGCCTGTAAAGTCGGTTTTACGGGCGAAGATTTTACGTGACAACGACCGATCATCCGATCATAGTTGAGTGGGAGAGAGACGCAAGGCATTCGGCGGGCCTCTCTCTCGTTCGGTGACTCATCGTAACGTTACCGAGCGTTACACTTTTTCATAAGTGACACCCAGTCGCAACCTAATTTAAGACGTTGTCACGTCAAAAAATCATCTGCTCATCAACGTAACGCATTGCATGTTGTTGAATTGTCAAAATGAAAGACATTGAAAGTATGTGTGTTACGCAATTACCCAGCGCCGGTTCTACCTCTATTACATGAGACTTAAAACAAACTGGCGAAATGTGGGTATAGGGACATATACACCTGTACCCTTCGCAGAATACAGGCATAATATTCTGCATTATTCATGAAATAACCGATAGCAAACCGTCAACACTACACCGATATTTAGTCATATACGTTCTGAAAGGCAACAAGCATATTTCGTAAAAGCGAATATTGGTTCATCCATACATTTGAACAGCACGCAAGCTTACAAACAATCATAAGATGATAGTCTAGGTCTGTGCCATTCAAATGCATGTACCAAGTTGGAAATAGAAGGGTTTTTCCTAGAATCGATTTTGGAATGGGGTTTTGAAAGCCTTTTGATTGGTAAAAAGGAGACTAAATAAAACGACTGCCGTCTGACCTGCACCATCCAAACTCAAACTCAAAGCATTTTTTCAATTAAACCAATTACAGGCACTTTTGAATTGTCAAGGAGTCGGTCAGTCAGAAATATTACGCTAGTTGCCCATTCCAAAGCGCAGTAAGTTCCTATGGAGAAGAACGGACAAGAAACTTCATGGAATCAAAATATTGTTCCAAAATATTGATTACATCATTCAATCCAATATTAGATGATTACCGGCGTTTATTATACGTTCCTTCAACCTGTGGAAGTCCGAAACAGCCGGTCAATTCTGTTAGAATCTCACCGTGAGAAGTTGGAGATGAAGGTGGCAGGTGAAGTGAGCTGTCATTCCATCTGAAGCTAGGGTGACACTAATGACAACTCACTTTAAGCTCAGTTCACTCAAGTTATCACGGTGACATTTTTACAGAATAGCACTACTGCCGGTCGATTCTGTCAAAATCTCACCGTGAAAACTTAGGTGAAGTGAGTTTATTTTTGCTAGGAATTGAAACTATTGACAGCTCTCGTACTCCACGCTCATTTCTCCTAAGTTTTCACGGTGAGATTTTTACAGAATAGGACCGCAGTTGCCTAAAACAAAAGACTTTCGAAGACCGCTTTTGGAATGATAAGGGTAATTCTTCAGGGACAAAATTTTCGATGTCTGTGGGTATATTTCTGTAACCAACTAAAAAAACGGCATGTAATATTTTTTTTTGTACAGTTTAGCTTTATCCCTTACTGGGACAAATGATTTTTTTTAAATAATTGCTGTCTAGGTACAAAATAAAAATATTTGAAGGTCGTTCTTCTGATTCATATAGCGCGTCCGTTTGCCATTTTCCGGAACAAAATGGTCGATGTCGCATTTTCCCTTTGATACATCAATATAAATTATAATTATATCGAAAGGAAATGAATTGTCCTCTTACAAAAAAAATGTGTATTAGTTATAACTACGTTAGTCTGTTTATAAATAAGTAAAATAGAAGTGTCCGGCGTATAATACTGATTAATGTGGCGTAAGCTGCGCTTGACCGTACTTGGTCGGGTAATAATAATGAGAGTCTGGCTTCCAGCGCGGGGGGAAGCCAGTCGTGCAACGGACGACCTAGAAGGTGGACGTGCGGCTGGTTGGCTTAGATCCGGTATTACGAAGGAAAATACCTGATTCATCTGTGTTTGGTTCAGGTGGCATCCTGATTACAATGCCTACTTTATAAAATTTATTTTATTGTTTTAAAACTTCAATCTGTGTTGCGTGTGATGCTTTTGGGTTATAGATTCGTGTAGAAAAATGAAAATAATGAAGTCTGTATGTACGATGAGTTATGCATGATTGTAGGCAAAATCCTGATTCATCTGTGCCTGATTCGTATGGTCAAAACCCCATATGAATAATAAAATAAATTAGTTTTTCCCCTCTCCAGCACGATAGGAGCGCTTTTGTTGCGTAATTCTCCTTGCCCAATTTTTGACCGTGTACAAGTCAGTAGTTTTAATCATAATTATTATTATTTACTTAGCTATAACCTTTTGAATAATAAAAAAATGACAGGAGTATAATCTTGTTCTAAATATGATACTTTTGATATGTCTTAGTCCTATTTAAGAATTAATAATTATTGTTTAGAATTTACATTCTTAACTAACGGTGTATTTATTACTTCTTATTTCTGTTTCTGATTAATATGTAACACATTCTGATTCATCTGGGCACAAAATTAATATCTTGAAAACTACTTTATAAAAACGAGTCCCTCATTCAAATATATGTTATTTAGTATACCTATTTTCATATGAACATGTGTTACAGAGCTGAAAGTGAAATTAAATTTTGGCCATATGGATCAGTCAAAGAATCAAATTTCGAAGAACTACCCATAAGCGATCGGATTTTGTTTTTATATCAATTATTCACATTGTTTTAAATGTTTTCAGTGTGACTCATGCGTACTTATGTTTCGGGTTTGCACGAGTAGTTTAAAACTTAAACCGAGCTCATAATTATGCATTTTGTTTTTAACAGACAAGGCACACAAGTACCTACCCAAATAACCATTAGAAAATGCGAAATATGGCATCATGGAACCACCTATTTTTGTGTATCAGTGGACAACGGTTCTATTTATTTATACTAAGTACCTACCTAGATTTATAATGCGTAGTAAAATTGTTTGTTCTTCCAAATAAATAAAATAGGTAGGTACTAACACGGACCAAAAAGACGCTTTCACGTCAAATTTTAAAGTAGACACTCACTTATTACTGTACCATACAATGTTTAAATATAAATAACACGTCACTTTATCCTCAAAAGGTCCTCCATTACGCTGCCTTGTCAATAAGGTCAAATAACACTTAAAACAAATACAGACATGAGACATAGTAGGTACACTAGCGGACAATATACAACCAATTACGATGTCACATAGATTGGAATGCGCGTCTTGCCTCCGATCCCTTGATCAACAATCACGTAAGAGGATATGACGTGATACTAACGCAATTTGTAGAGTCAAGACAAGGGGTTATCAAAAAAATAATACACGAACAGGCTTTGATATGCGTGACCAAAATATGATGTAATAGTTGACACACTGTCAGTCAGTCAATCTGTCTAGCCTTCTCCCAATTATGTTGGGGTCGGCTTCCAGTCTCACCGGATGCAGCTGAATACCGGTATTTTACATGGAACGACTGTCTATCAGGGGCTTGGTAGCTTTGCAAGTAAAATAAGGCTGCCTTTTCACCAGAGATGAGCAGTGCCGGATTAAGACTACTTGATGCCCTAAGCAATCCACGCCTGTAGGCTATCCACTAGTCACCTCGTATTTTTCCAAAACATCGACGAGCGATTTATAAAGATTGGCGCCAACTCTAGAGTGACTTTTGGGTCTTGTAATATCTTGCTGATAAACAGCCTTGCCATTAAAGTGCTAGCAAATACTGTTTCGGTGCTGTTTCTGCCTTATGATGTCCCCCGAGACGTGATGCCCTAAGCAATTGCTTAATTTGCTTATGGGCTAATCCGGTACTGGAGATGAGCGAGGATGCGTAGCGAGTAACCAATACTAACGCTAACTTAGTTCAAGCTATGAAATGAAGCGATGTTATTGGTTGGTTTCACACACATCCCACGCTACGCATCCTCGCTCATCTCTGGTGGAAAGGCAGCCTAAGTATATTTGTGTATAACTAGCTTCTGCCCGCGACTTCGCATGCGCGAAATTTTCTGACTTGATGCTATAGCCTTCCTCAGGAAGTAGACTATAAAATGCAAAATTTCATACCTATTCAAATCCGACTGGTACAAAGAAAATCTTCAGCTTTGTTAATAGTATAGTTAATAGATAAGAGCATGAAGAATAATCAAAGAAACCCTATAGAACTAAAAACCCTCTCTCTTGTTCAGCCTTTCACCACCCAATGCTGAGTGTAGGTATCCTGCAATACACGCCACTCTTCTCTGTCTTTATAAGCCAGAGACGTGCCAGCAATCTTGACCAGGTCGTCGGTCCAGCGCATCGGCTGTCTGCCCACACTTCCACCAACTATGAACTGACCAACAAAAACCATTTCAAATATTATATCCCAATTTTAGACAGCTGCTAATGTCCCAAAGGGCTATAATTATTACATAGATATATATAATATAGGTACACTTAATTACCAAATGGCAACGATGGCAAAGCATTTCGTGTTCATATCATCCTCGCGCAGGCATCGATATCACAATACACCATAATTTGTAGGTAACATCACTGACCTAATTCTGGCTATCATTAGGATTAAGGCAGGTCATCAAAACCTCTATTACAGATGATTTTACCCAGTTTTCGAAGTATTATTAACCGGAGTTTATCAAATCGATAGTACAGACGCCAGCACATCAGTCTACCACAATCTGTAAAATTTCTTTAATAGATTTGTAACTTTATCGCTAAAGCGTAAGGTTCAAAATTGATTGGGAAACTTTGACAGCATTGCCTAACACACTGTCAATCACATTTTGAATGATATTGCTAATTCATTGCTTCACATGTTCGAAAAATTTGTCTGCTCAACAATAACGCAGCAATAAATGTAACTAACTGTGTGTATGTGTATTGCTAACGTAGCAATTAATGTTGTTGAACTGTCAAAATGAAATCCATTTCTACTCTTAGTGTGTTACGCAATTACCCCGCTCAACTCCTCAAAAATCACAAACTGTTCAAACATGGTGAATACTGTACATTTCTATCTATATGATTGACGTTTAGTTATTCTAAAACACGAAATTAGCCAACATTTATGTAAATACCCACGAACAACCAGGAAAACTGAAAGAAACAAATTATTAAATCGGTTAAAATCGACAGGAAAAGAGGAGTTACCTACTAGAAGTTCATTAAATCCTAGACCCAAAACTTCTCATTTTAAAACAATTCCCAAATCCCACTCCAACTAAATTATAACAGTATTTCAGTGCGATCGCAACAAAAATCACACCTTCCTAAAAGCATTACGGTGAACGTTTATAATCGGCTAAATATCGAATTGTTCCATCTATTGTTTGGAGGCTTTAAACCCTCGAGAATTGGTTTCGAGAGTTTTAAGCCTACCGCCTTCGGAAAAACTGGAAAACGACACGCAAAAACCACCCTTATTCCCACAATCCTTGAGTCGAAAACTAATCGGGACGCATCTAAAATAATTCCTGAAAAGTGAAAGCTTTCCTACGCAAGGTATTTAGGTTTAAACTCCTATTGAAAGAGGTGAAAGTTTAGGGGGTGATTTTGTTGCTGAAAATTAAACTTTATTGTGTGAAAGTAAAGTTTATTTTGGGGTGTGTGTTTGAGAGAATAGTAGAGGAGTGTTGAGAAGATTGTGCAGTAACGAGTCTACACACAGAATGTAATTGTATCGGGGATCAGAATCGACCCCCGCGCGAACAGGGATGGGACACGGTCGATATGTTTGTAAACTGGTGCAAAGGAAAATGAAACTTATTGACTTTCAATTACGGCACGATCATTTTATCAACAAAATGATGCAGTCAAATTGATCCTTTCTGTGAATAGAGAATAATAATTATGTTGACGACCACGAAGAAATAACGTTTTCCTAATCTAAAAAGGCGTAAAAACACCCTGTATATTAACAAAGTACCTACTTATACCTACATAAAAAATGTTGTTTTTGTCTTTAAGTAATCAAGCGATTAGATAATCTAGCTATGATGGGTCCTACCTACTGAAAACGTATGTAGAAGATAATCTTCACCTTCTTCTTCTTCCACACTAACTCCATAGAAGATTTCATTATGTCGATCGAATGTTAATGAAATCATGACAAGATATAAGAAAAAAAAATTCGTTTATTTGCGGCAAACATGACGCAGAGAAAAAATGCAAAAAAGAATAAGTTGGGGAAAAATATGCGTCACATCCACGCAAAACGGCCATCGCTCAGCATAATGCTACGACCCTATGCGAGACAGAGCCTCAACGCTGGTTTTTAGCGACAGCCTTTAGCCAAAATCTCACTTATTTTTCATGTAAGTATTTATTACTTGAGAGCCTACTTTCTGCTGATTCCATTTCCTCTAGTTTACTTAAATATTTTCTACATAATCAATTGACTTCAGCAATTAATTGTGGCCGGAGTTTTCTGAAGTTGATTATATTGTCGTGGGGAAACTGTTTTAAGCTCTGTACTGAAATGAATAAGGATGTGTTTGTTTTAATTGAAAGTCACCCTATAGTTTCTAGCTCAAGGTCGATCAAGCAGGCTGGATCAACATCAAAGACGTTCGATCACGTTATGTAAAAGAAAAACAAATAGAGGAAGAAAATGTTTTTTTGGCACAGAAACATGTGCATATGAAAAAAACAAACTTACCTGCTGAATTCAGTACCTAACGTCAAGGGGCTTAAAGTCTGTATCATCATGTCACGTCCTGAAGTCTTCATACATACCTATGCTCACTTAGCATACAAGATTTCTGCTAGTACAATTGAAGGTAGCAGTTGTTACATAATTTCCCAAAAATACTAAATGCTACTTAATAGCTAAAACTCTACCAATATACGAAGAACTTGCAATTTTAAGTAAAAAACTCAACATTTTCAGAGTCATCACGTCAATTTCAGTAATGCTTATTATGGTTTCACACCACCATTTTATCGATACACAACCGTTACGTTTACATCTCGTCCCCTCACTACGTCCCCATGGGGTTCGACCCGCGGTAAGCCAAGGAGGGGTCGCTATTTATCGATGTGTGTCGTTTTATTTTTATTTGTCTCCCTTTGTTATAATTGTTGCTTAATGATCGGTCTCGTTTTATTGGACGCAAATGTGTACTGTCTTGTTTTTGAGTTTTTAAGTCTTCTCTTGTGTGACGACGTGTGGTCGAGTGAATCGTGGTGACTTCTTCAAATTAAGGAATCTTCATTGTTTTACTTTCAGGTGAAGAAGAAGAAGAAAATACGTTTATTTGCGGCCAACATGACGCATAAATATAAAAAAAACAAAATAACAATTTGAGAGAAAATATGCGTCACATATCCACGCAAAACGGCCATCACTCAGCATAATGCTAAGACCCTATACGAGACAGAGACCCAGCGCTGGTTTTCTGCGACAGCCGGCGTTGACGTGATGACGTCAGCCAGTGCTGCGGTGCTATTCTGTAAAAATCTCACCGTGAAAACTTAGGTGAAGTGAGCGTGAAGTGAGCTGTCAATAGTGTCATTCCTAGCAAAAACAAACTCACTTCACCTAAGTTTTCACGGTGAGATTTTTACAGAATCGACCGGCAGCATACGATTAGGGTACCCTACTGCCTTTTATAGATTTTCTTTCTTGCAAAAGATGAGAGATGAGAAACACAGATAAAGATCAATGACCTGTTCCAAGCTTTTACATTAAATTTCATTATACTTAGGCTGATGAATTCCTGAACAGTTTAAAAAGAAAAAGTAAAGCAAACTTCCTCAAAGTGTAAGTGGAATGATTTTCAGGAAAAAACAGATCAACTAGATTTCTAGAGCTTTACAAATTAATAATCTAATAAATAAAAATTAATCATCTGAGGAAGAACTAAATGTATGACTTATTGGAATACGCTAAGTCAGGCTAAGTAAGTACTAATTTATCAGTGGCAAAATGTGACTACTAACGACATCTATACTGTTTTCTAGGTGTACGAAACTCGGCAATAGTTCCTCCCTCGCAAAAACACAGAGGGATGTTAATAACCAAGAGGGAAAGAGGACACCGTTTCCCTCCCGAATTCGCTACCGCCCGAGAGATGGCGCTTATGTAAATAAAGAAAACCTGTTACTACGAAACGATTCTCACTTTTGAAGTAAAGAGTTTGTTAATTATTTTAAGTATCTTATTGTTTAAAATGAGATTTCTGCTAATATTTGCGTCACATTATTTAATAAATACAATATTTTCGAATTTGGTTGACTTTGCTTTAATATCGTAGCATTGGTGCAGGACATATTCGATTTAATACTAAAACTATGTGGATGAATTAAACAACAGCTTATGAATTTTACCTTGTCTTTATAAATCACACTTAATATTATAAAGGCGAAAGTTTGTGAGTGTGTGTTCATATGTTTGTTACTTTATCACGCTCAATTTTGATAAATTTTGTATGGAGGTCACACCCTGGATTAGCGTATAGGCTACTTTTTATCCCGATATTCCCACGGGATCGACTCTTATCCGGGTGAAACCGCGGGGCGCAGCTAGTTATAACTATAAAATATCTGCCTGAAAATCTAGACACCAATAAACGGGATCAGTACCTACTCAGTCAGAGAAATCTACAGTACGATCGTAGCTTATAATTTTAACAGAAGAACAGCTAACTAACTATACAAAAACAAAAGTACACATCACATCATTGTCATTCGGAAACGTGCCCAGAAGACTAACAACATAACTTAATAATGTTAATTCTTTGGCCAAAGAACGAGTGTCGACCACAGGATTAAGGTTCATAATACCTTGTTAAGTTTCTACCTTAAACAGTAGTCAGGAAAAGCCGCAGCTTTTGGTAGCAATATCGCAGAAAATAATGTTAAAACATACGTCGGCATTACTTTGTGTCGGCGCGTTTAGCGGCGTCTCTGTGGCGATTAGATGCGTTTGCGCAACAAAACTGAACGATTTTGTTAATCTTGCCGCCATTGTTGCGAACAAACAAGTGTTTAGTTTGTAAACAACGTTTTTTGGTTTTGTGTTGGAGTAAAAAAGTTTCGTAAATCTTATGTTTATATTTTATTAAGATATATAGTCTGGGAATGGATCGGAACATGGCTGATGATTGGCTCGGTTGCATTTCTAGTCAAGCGAAATCATAACACAAATTATTTCAAAGGTTTGGGGATCTTCTTTGTTATTCACAGTCCTAATCACAGGTAGGGATAAAAATATTGTTAACATCCCATTTATTTCTCAAATAATACGTTTGTAGAAACATCTTCACAAGAAATATTCTTGCTAAGTCAGACCGAGCTTCAGCCAAAACCTTCCATGCACTTTATAGCGTAGCTAGTAACCACCAGGAGTCTGCAAGTTGGCCGTGTGATACCCCCGTGTCTCGGAAAGCACGTTAAGCTATTGCCCTGCACCTGATCCATCTCCGGTCTTGCGGATTGCCGTAACATCGGACTATGAGAAAAATTGCACCTATGTCTGCGCACACACTTGTGCACTACAAATATCTCCCGCGCCGAAGGCAGGTCTCTGCTGAGATGGGTCGCCATGGCCGAAATTCGGTCTGGAGGACTTATTATAGCGTCAACATTGGATTAGGATAGTGGCTTTTGTGTCATGTGGTGGTAACAATAAAGTTTCACGATTTGCCTTGTCTAAACTGACTAACTGAACTGTCTAACCGAACCAAGGTGGACAGGGCACATTGCTCGCAGAACAGATGGCCGATGGGGCCGAAAGGTTCTGGAGTGGCGACCGCGTACCGGAAGACGTAGCGTTGGAAGGCCTCCCACAAGGTGGACCGACGACCTTGTGAAGGCCGCAATAACCCGTTGGATGCGAGAAGCACAGAACCGGTTGAAGTGCAGGTGCTTGGGGGATGCGCCTATGTCCAGCAGTGGACGTCTTTCGGCTGAAATGATGATGATGATAAACCTATTGTAGGTAACTTACTACATTAAAACCACTAACAAAAACTACATAGAAGCAGATCAATCAGTGTTATTCCAAAAAATATAATTATAAATATCCTTGTCTGGTATATCAATTGTTGATAATCTTCTAATCCCACCCCGCAACCTGAGGTAGAATCGTGCGGGGGAGGGGAGGGGGCGAGCTAAAGAAATCCTATTTTCATAGTTCACTTAACCAACCGCCGTAATTTTGTTAACACGCATCACCGCATTGGGCTCCTGTTGAAATGTACTATGAATCTTGATACTTGAATGATGTTAATCGGTCGAAAGGTTTTTTTTTCCATATTTAACACATTGAAGGACACTGACCGAGACACAATAGAAGTTTTATTGTTATTACGTCGAGAGGCGTTAAGTGTCCCGCGAAGTGTTAAGATATAATAGTAGAGCTTTTCGTGAAGAAGTTCTTCTGGAGAATTACTGCCATCATACCTATTTCTGCCACCGAGCTATCCTGTTCCACCACCGAGTATCTGTGTTCCAGTTTGAACGGCATGGGTGTCCGTATAATTATAATCACTTAAGCTCCGTCACTAGGATGGCAATGGCATTGCAAATGTCCATAGGCGACGGTGACCTCTTAACATCAGGTAGGCTGCCTGTTTGCCACCAAATAACCAAATACAAGTGGAGAAAAATAGTTAAATATTAAAATTTTCGGTTAGCTGGAGAATTAACTTAGGGATACTTACCTACTTACTTGGCCATGTCCAACCTCGGCAGTGATTATAATTATCATTTAATATTGCACTCTGAAAATTTGTGAATATTATCTTGGTCTGTAACTGCCTAGCTTACTTTCGTCGTTTGGACAGTCATAGGTACCTATTAGTATACAGATGGTGCCATCCACTAAGATGCGCCCCACTCTTCTTCCTTACGTTACGTTACGTTAACGTAACGTTAGTAGTTTACGCCAGTTGATTCCACTAGTGTTATAGTTTTTTCGATACCTACACACTAATTACCCACTAATAAGTGATTAGTGTGGTGGCCCAGTGGTATCGGCCGCGACTTACGAGTTGTAGGTCGTAGGTTCGAACCCAGACAGGCGCTTTACTTTGTGTAAATTATTTCATCACCACTGCTCTCAAAACGGTGAAGGAAAACATCGTGAGGAAACCGGCATGTCCTAGAACCAAAAATTCAAAGACATGTGACATCTGCCAACCCGCACTGGGCCCGCGTGGTGGATTACGGCCCACTCCCTCTCATAGAGAGGAGGCCTGTGTCCCAGCAGTGGGAACATTATAGGCTGATTATGAAGTGATTAGTGTGTATAGAAAAAAACTAAAACACTAACGGAATGTTGCACACTTGTACTGTAAGCGATTAGGAAGAAGAGTGGGGCGCGTCTACGTGGTTGGCACTATTTGTACTAACTCCATAAACCTTTTTATTTTCATCCCAAAAGTATCAAGTCAGTTAGCTCGACGTACAAACGTCTTAGATGTTTACAAAGTTATTCCATATTTTCAATTTGAACAGAAGTCGGTGTGGGAAGGCGGAGTGTTTCTCTTTAGGCTCACAACAAACTCCGAGCCGCTAGATTATATTGTGTTTTATATAGCAACCTCTTTGTTATGTGCCGTTCTACCCTTTTGGGATGATTGAGGAGAAGCTTTGATTAGGAGAGAAAAGTCTGTAAGGTGCGACAGCTGCTTGTCTTTCCACTAGAATTACTTTAACGCTGCTTTAGTATTGTGATTTCGTTTGCTGCATCCTGGAAAGCCATGTTCGCTACTAAGTTGATGGTTGACTAATATTTTACAAATAAATAAAATTGAATGTCTGTTCGTAATGCCAAAATAACAGCTTTTTACTAAATGCATATGAAAGTATATACGGCAGGTACATAAAACAAAAAAAAAAAACAAAAAAAAATTGTCTGTTTGTTCCGGCTAATCTCCGAAACAGCTGAACCGATTTTGATGAAATTTGGTATGGGGACACTTTGAACCCTGGGAAAGAACATAGGTTAGCTATACTTTTTATCGACACACCATGCGGGCGACGCCGCGGGCTCAGCTAGTCTAACATAAACCAATAGTTCAGATATTAGAAAATATTAAAATTGCTATTTAATCATATCTTTTGACTTGTCTGTCTGTCGACATCCGCTGACTATAGAGCTTTAATAATCATCAAGTCGTGTACCCAATGGGATTTCCTGTCGACAAAAATAAAGTGGAAATTCCATGCAAACTTCCACCCCATATTTAACCTCTGTAGGGGTTGACTTAAAAAAGTCCTTCTTTAGTACCTACTCACTTTCGTTATACTCCAAAGGAATTCATAAGCAGAATTGCATTCGTCTAGAACCAGCGGTTTAGGTTGTGCGTTATTTGTCAGTGAATCAATTAATGATTTTAAGTATTTTTAATAATTAGATAAATACATGAATATTTATTGTGCTTGGGGGAGGCCTATGTCCAGCAGTGGACGTCTTTTGGCTGAAATGATGATGATGATGATGAATATTTATTCAAATATACCTCCTAAAAGTAAAGTCTACTGTAGAACCATTCGGAACTGCGGAGTAGTTGTGTAACACACTATCAGTAGCAATGGGTTTAATTTTGACAGTTCAACAACATTCATTGCGTTATTTACGTTGTAGAGCAGACAAATGTCGAACATATGAAGCAATGGATTAGCAATATTATTCAAAATGATTCAGATTCGGGTTAATAGTGTGTTACGCAATTAGGATGCAGAGCCACACCATACTGATATTCTTCCTTATTCTAGGATTTAAATAACGCTAAATCCCTTAACACTGTTATTTTCTCTGTAAAATAAGCTCTATACAGATTTTTTTTTTGTTTTGCTGATGGGAAATCATCAAATGACCCCTCCCGCTCTGGGTGGAGCGGAAGGGAGTGTCAGACTCTTACTGACTAAAACCCACCCGTGTTCCTTCCTTAGCCCTTTAAATGTTCCGGGCCAGCGATAACCCTTTCGGAAAATCCCGCTGACCCGGCAGGCTTCGGCCCTAAGGGGGCCCCTCCTCGATGCTGACATCTCTTTGAGGCGCGCGTGGAACACGTGCGCGCCGTAACACGTACGCGCCGTCTATAAACTGCTTCATGCACCAAATCTCGCTTGGAATTTTGCCAAACGTGAAGTCTATCAAAGATTGGAATATGAACTCGTTTATCGATCAATTAAAATAGAATATAGATGGTAAGGCATTTAAGCCTCAAAAATATATGCACTATTTAACAACAACCTTAACTATAATAATAGTCCCGAACAGTAAGCCCTAGCACGAACGTGCGATGTAAGCGTATCTAACGTAAATTTTAACCATTTTTGAATCGAAAATACAACTATTCTGTAGCATTTTGGTCTTATAATATTTGTATTTGGCGATAAGCACAATTAGTATTAACCATAATATGAACAAAGATTTCAAACTAAGTAAATGTGTTCGACACTTCACGTGACCAGAGGGCTGGCTCGTTCTTTGGCTAAAGAATTACCATTGCCATTCAACATGGCAATGCTGCCAGTCTTTTGGGCACGTTTCCGGATGACAGCGATGCGATTGCGATGTATGTACAGACGCCAGCACATAAAGCTACACGAAACTGTCAAATTTTCCCAGTCAACTTAGAACCTTACGCTTTGGCGATAAAGTTGAAAATCTATTAAAGAAATTTGACAGATTGTAGTAGCTTGATGTGCTGGTGTCTGTACTTACTTCGACGCCTAAGTGACCAAAAAACAAAAGGATTTTTCGTCTTTAATTATATATTTAGTTAGTTATTTAATTTAGTATCTACCTAGTGTAATCAGTAAATGTTACCTACGTGCTTAACGAGTATTTTCAACTTTAAAAACGTTCGAATCTACGTTATGTTTACTCCGCGCTTTCGTGCTAGGCCCACAGTTCCTTCAAAATGACGACATACGGTAAATTCCTTAGCCCAACAATCGAGTTGTTATACCGACGATTATTATCGATTAATAATCGGTTGGACGCTCGATTAGACGAGGACACGAGACAGCCGTCGCAGGGACAACGTGCCAAATGGCGGAAAACACGAATTATGTTATCAAAATAATTATTTATGGCCCAATGGGTTTTTGACGAGCATTATGAGAAAATCTTGATGGTATAGATGTCGTATTGACGGATTTGGAATGTGTATATTTAGAAGTACCTTATGGTGTAAGGGTATGTCTGAGAAGTGCAGTTTTTTATAGTTAAGAAAGAAAAAAATTACCTCAAGTAATTTGTATGCTTGATTTTGGCTTAATTTACTTTAAACGTTATTGGGTTTTTCTCAGTAGCAACCCTGTGGAAAATGTATCTAATGTATCTACTTACATATTTGTAACTGCCTTTTTTTGCTCATTGGAAAATAACAGATCATGGTTCTACAAAATGAAAATAGGTACTTAGTTGCCATTCGATTTTCGAGTTCATTACTATAATACTTTGGGTATTACTGTTAGTAGTACCTATTACAGGTGAGTAAAACTGCAGTGGACTCTATAATCCCAATAAATAATGAATAGAAGTTGCTGTTGTTGTTGAAATACCTATTAGCTTATTCCAGTCACATGTTTAGGAATTATAGTCGTCACTTGTTGTTGACGTGTTCGCAGGATTGAACTTGTTTACTTTGATCTCTGAAACCTCCACATACTTACAACAAAACAGATATTTATTCGATCAAAATGATTGTTGACAGCCAACCCAAATACTGAGAAATGCGTGTAATTGTATTTAATTGGCCGTTAAACAATATTTAATTCGCCAGCAAAAGTGCTGATGATACTTCCAAGAAGTCGGGAGCAACGCACTGCATCACCGAACGGAGAACCTCACCGTCGCTCGCCCGCGCGGAAACTGTCACAATTTGACGTTTCCCTTGACGTGACGTTCCATATTCAAACAGCCCGCCTTTTATTTCTGTTTCTTTATCTTCATCTCAATCTAACGGCCAGTAATGTTACATTTTAATTTTTAATACCAAAGCGCAAAGGTCGTATATCGTGTATGTACCTTTGAGTATATTGGATTTATAATTTTAATCGTCTGTTATCTCGATAACCTGTTGTGGGGTATTTCATTTCGTGCATCGGACGCGATGAATGCATAATTAAGTGGAAGCATTTTATGATTTTCGTTAATCCGATGGTTGTATTTCGTGAATTACGTCACAAAGAAACCTAATTCCTGAAAATGCTTTGTAACCTGTAAATAACACTTTTTATGCGAACTTACTTTTTATGTTTATATTTACACGCATGCCTAAGACTATAGTTATACTTTATTGGTTTTACTTTTTTGGGCTATTTGTTATACTGAGCTGTGAGTTAAATTTATTTGTCTCAGGCTTTCGATTGCGTACCTACCATATCTTCATTAAAAATAAATGCCATTCGGGATGCCTTCTTAAACTTATAAAAAATCTTTTATAACGGTAAGTATAACGATTGAAGGTTAAAGATTGTCTCTCTCTTCCTCCGGAACTGCAAAGAAAGAGTTCCCCAAGGAACTGCTTCAGGTACGCCCTTTTATATAAAATCTCAGTATCTAGAATAGCATCGAAGTAACTGACATGGAACGAAGCTTTTTGAAGTACCTATTTCAATATAATAAAAATAAATAAAAAGCAGACTTGCAGAGTGTCGTTTCTATTTTCACTATTGCATAACAACCAACCCAATTAACAAAATAAAATATTCATAAAAACCTTATAAATTATTTATCGAAACACTTAACACGTATAAAACAAAATTAACGGATTTTTTAGATGAAAGTAAAAACGTCCGACCTCTTTCGTCGGCCGCTGACGTTACACGTCATGTTTGAATTTCGAACACACGAACCTTTAAAAAAAATAAGTTTACTTTTTTATTCTTTTTTTTACCGCGCTAAGGAACGCAACCCGATCTCCAAAATTCACTTGCTACCAAGTTTATTATTTGATACTCGGGGCGGATTATTTTTTTATACCGGCCTTACGCAGCGGCGTCTTTGCCTCTTTGTTAGATCGAGTTTTTATTATGTAGGAGTTGTTTGTACTGAAATTATTTAGGTATTTATGTTCATTGATCAGTTGGTTACAATATCAAATTTGTATGGATGGTATGATACCTCCGTATTATATAATCGGTTTGTGCCAAAGGTTTCGTACCTGTATTAAAGATTGATTGAAATATTTTTGTTGCATGTTTTACTTATTTCAGTATTTCAACATAATTATGACACACGTTGCGATGGTATTCAAAAGCAGCACAATTATTATTTACTAGCTTCTGCCCGCGACTTCGTCCGCGTGAAATTTCGGCCCCCGACCCATCGCGTCGCATCCCATCGCTCACCGGCGTGCTACTACTCCGTTTTCGCTTAGCGTTGTTTCTGACGTTTTTTTCCCTTTTGCTCGGCCCCTAAGTGTCGTAGCGTAAAGTTAAATAGCCTATAACCTTCCTCAAGAATTGGGCTATTAAATACAAAAATAATTTTTCTAATCCAACTGGTAGTTCCAGAGATTACTCCCTACATACAAACTTACAAACTTTACCCCTTTATAGTATTAGTATAGATAATTATTTCAGCCCATTATTGTCCTACTGCAGGACAAAGGCATCTTCTCATACAGAGAAGGCACGAGCATTAATCACCACGCTTGCTCAAGAAGGGTTGGTGATTTCAGACTTCGGTATATTAAGGTGAATGGATAGTGGTAGACCGCGAAATTAAACTTTCTTACGTTTTTTGCAATTTGCAGGTCAGTGTCATGTTGTATCTTGATCAAAATATGATCGGTACATATTTACAGAATTATAATCATTAGAATTAAAATACATCTTTCTAAGTTAGATTTCTACCACCAACCACCAATCTCTAATGGAAAAGTGTTTACGGTAGAAATCTAACTTAGAAAGATGTATTAATGATTCTAATGATTATAATTCTGTAAATATGTACCTGTTATTGTCGTTCATTCTTTTCCTTAACTGTAAGTCCGCAGAGCTAATATGATACACGTGACATTACTTACTCTCGTGTCGTCTCGTCGCGTCTATTTCTGTCACTTTTCTCGTTTTCTGACAGCGCTGCCATACAAAATACTCGACTCGTTCTGTCAAATTTAATGTTTTCTCATGTTTTCCTTTACATTGTCAGAAACGTCCAAGATGTTTATCTTCAAGATGCTTTTTCTGAGTTTTCAGAATGGACATTAAACATAGTATGAATTGATGAGTCGAGTTCATTTGATTCAGTAGGGAGGCCTTTGTCTTCCCGTTACAAAGGAAGTAGAAAGTGTTTACAAGCCGTCTAAAAATCTTAAAGGGCCTAAACAGAGACATTCCAAACTCACATATTCCTTTTAAATTTCTCACAAAACGCCCGACGATCATTCAAAATATTTTCTCACTAATTGTAATTTAAACTATCGCTATCTTGTTACCCATCGTTTTGGCGCGCGACGTCGCCTGGTGGTCCTCAAAACAGCTGACACTTTCTTAGAGCATCGAATTGTCAAAATGTCGACCGATCACCATTTTGGACCGACTTTGATTTCCCATCCGAAGCCCAAAAGGGAAACGAAAAAACCGACTTTATCTCTACAAAGGTACGGTTTAATTTTGATGTAGTTGATTAGGATTGAACGACAAAAACTTAAAGATGATAGAGATAAGATGTGAGACGCCAAAAATCGTCCCGTAACCTTTTCTTGTTGATATTTTTTGATGAAATTATATTTTTGATAATTGATATTTAAAAGCTGTCTATTAAAAAATATTCATTCTTCGATTTATTTAAATTACGTCGATCATTCCTTGACATTCCTATCTGAAAAACTTTTTAAATTTCTATCAATTTATTTTAGGATTCGTTTATCGTGAAGGTCTGGAGAACTATGGCCTCAAAGAACCACAGAGTAGGTCCCATTAAACGCTAGGCCACACTAAATTTTTTTCTTAATGGCACCTCGCAGGTCAACCTGCAGACCAAGGTGAAGATGACCGAGACGAACTTGACTCCTACCGAAAGGATTGGGCCACATTAGCAACAAACAGAAATGAAAAGTATCTGGAAAAGGGAGACAGAGGCCTAAGCTCACCGCTCTGTAAACAGACAAATAGTTCATGCTGCAAAAATATCTTCGTGTCTGGAAAATGCTACGGGGAGCTGCCACTAAATGCGCTGGATTAACATTTAAGTATCGTAACGTAGTCAACTTATGTGAACAAACACTTTTTAACCAAAATAATGTCATTAATACTGTGTGGTCGGTACGTGTGGGTGCGTACAGTCACGAGCAAAAGTATGTATACACTTGGCTTTATTCAAAGTCGATTTTCTCCTTTATTTTTGAATGAAATTTTATATTAGTAGGAACATAGTATTTTCGAACCCATAGGTATATGTAAAGTGTCGTATTTCAACGTTACATTCGTTATTTCGTGAAAAAAATACAATTTAAAGTTGCGAAGTGTTGACATATTGGTGCTCGTGACTGTACGCATGTCTGTGTGAGGCCTAATTATTCGGAATAATCGTCGTGTATCGTTAATTAGTCGCGACGACTCTGTCGCGAGACCGCCCGCCAACACAGCGGAGCTCAAACTTTCAACTAACTTTGGAAGAGATAACAATGACACTGAAAGTAACGTATAAAGCTATTATTGAAGATGTAAACAGATGGATGGAGCTCGCAGTTCGAAGAGAAAATAGAGATACAACACCTGGCTTTCTGTTTGCGGGAAAAGGACAATTGACAAAACCACAATAAATTGCTTTTGACGAAAGCAGCATTCAGTATACTAGACTAAGCAGACAGCAGAAGAGGAAAATTACAATAGGCAGTCGCTTTATGTAAAATATTGGTATTCAGCTGCATCCGGTGAGACTGGAAGCCGACCCTAACGTAGTTGGGAAACGGCTAGGCAGATAAATAGAACACTTGTAATTATGTATTCCAATCTTGTTCATCCTAAAACAACCAAACCTAACCAGCAGGGTAATTGCGTAAGTGCGTAACACACTACCTATCAGTAGCAATGGGTTTCATTTTGACAGTTCAACAACATTCATTGCGTTATTTGCGTTGTTGAGCAGTCACATTTTTCGAACATATGGAGCTACGGATTAGAAATATGCTTCAAAATGATTCAAATTGAGGGTAATAGTGTGTTACGCAATTGGAGTGCAGAACTACCAAGGTCGAAACCATCCAATTTGAAGCCACCTTACTAAAAACTTTGAGCAACCATTATAAAATGATGGATCGTACGATGAGCCAAGGTGTCAGAGGTCCTCTGAAATACAATATTAATCGTTATCGCGCAATCGATTCGACCCAAATGTTTCGGCGGTTCATGGCACGTCACTAGTTCAAGATTCTTTTTTTTTTTGGTCTAAGGTTAGTTGGTACAAAAATAACGATTCTATTTGAGATTGTTACGTAATTTGTTAATTAAGAAACAGCTTACTTGGAATAATTATTTATGATTTAATAACAGTCTTATTTTGTTTTCTTTTCTCTTCTTTCCTTCTTGTCTTTGGTTTTGAGTTTCTGTTTTGGAAACTAGCAGAAAATGCCAGCCGTTTAGTCCGTTTTTGTGAATTTATAAAGCACTAGCTGCACCCCGCGGTTTCTCCCGCATAAGTGTCGATCCCGTGGGAATGTCGGTATAAAAAGTAACCTATATGTTAATCAAGTGTGTCAACTACGTCCATACAAAATTTTAACAAAATTGATGCAGCCGTTTGAGCGTGAAGACGTAACAAACATATAAACACACACACACTCACAAACTTTCGCCTTTATAATATTAGTGTGTTTTTTTTTTTCAACCACTGACATACTCTATTTATATATATAATTAACTATTTTACAATTTAACTCTAAAATATACATATTATATAGTATATACAAGTATATAAAAAAAGGAGGGAAAAGAAAAAGAGAGAAGCTCATTGGGCATCAAAAAATTCGTCCGCATCGTTGTCAATGGCATAAGTGCCCAAAAGGCTGGCAGCATTACCACGTTGGATGGCAATGCTTATTCTTTTTCTTTGGGCTAAAAATAGGCCAGCCCTCTGGTCACGTGATGAGTCAACCAACCGCTTGGCGATGTCCCGATATATTTGATGAGCACTCGGACCCCAAGGCCCTAGTGTTTCAACCCCAAACGGCTCAAACATATAGCTCCCAATAAGGTTGTTATATATATATATTAGTGTGATTAAATGACTGACTGGCCTGTTGGTCTAGTGGTCAGTGACTATGACTGCTATACCGGAGGTCGTGGGTTCGATTCCCACCCAGGACAAATGTTTGTGCGATGAGCATGATCATTTGTTCTGTGTCTGGGTGTAATTTATCTATATATGTATGTATTTAGAAATATATAAGTATGTTTATCAGTTGTCTAGTACTCATAACACAAGCTCTGCTTAGCTTGAGACTAGACGACGTTATGTGATAGTTGTGGAATATTATTATTATTATTAATAAAAAGTAATTTAAAAAAATTAAACCGACTTCAAAAAGAAATTAACTCAAAATTATGAAATAACTTTAATTTCGGAAGTCGGTGTCTTGGGATCTGTATTTTAGTTTTATGCCACCGACTTCCGAAATTAAAGTTATTTCATAATTTTGAGTTAATTTCTTTTTGAAGTCGGTTTAATTTTTTTAAATTACTTTTTATTTCGTAATTTTTAGTTTTTGCACTAGTATTTGACCAAGGTTTTGAGATGTTTTCCCTTTGACACTACACCCGTAGCTCTTATCAATAAGCCAGGCCGTCACACTTACACGTATTAGTCCATATCTTGAAAATTACTGAATCGATCTTGATGAAACTTGCACTGTTCCCTAAGTTGAAGAAAATGTAAGCCAATAAAAAAAAAATGGTCACGATCCGATTAATAGTTCCGGAGATATGCGTGGACAAACATACATACATACATACATACATACATACATACATACATACGTCTATGAAATTTTGTATATTTGTTTGGAAGCCCTAATAGATCATCATATGTGAATATAATGCAATTCCAATAATATTACATACATACGTATCGAATTGATAACCTCCTTTTTTTTTTGAAGTCGGTAAAAATGACCACCATTTTTAACCGACTTCATTACTGCCATACTCGGATCTTGTACCCTAGTGTCATTGGCTCGCTTAACCACGACATCTGATTCAAGTGAGGTAGGGTAGCATCCACGGATATCTATGGTAGCGTCTCATGACTGGAGAAATGTTGTGTTAGCTAGATCCATCATACAATAATAATTCAAAAGCCGCTTCTTTGTCTTCTTCCATCAGTATAATAATAATGATTACTAAATATTTGAACATCCTCAGCAAATAGAGACATTTGCGTGGGGCGTGCTGCGCGGGCGCCAGCGAAATCACCCGAGCGTACCCGGTCCACTTGACCAATCGCCTGGCTGACAGCGGTTAAGTTGTCATATTATATATTTACTAGGTTGACTTCATGCGTTTGCTTGTTGACGGAAAATGGGAAAACCATATTGATTTGATGCTTATGAAGGAGGAATACTATTTTTTTAACTGCTCTTGGTTTTACAAAGGTAATACCAAAATAATTTGTAAATCAAACATATTCAGGTAGTGTGTATTTATTCCGATTGGTTTACAGAATATCTAGGTTCCCAAATATATATCTTGAAAGGACTCTGATATAAAGACGAGATATGAGGAATTTCAAATTATTTTTCCCTCAACTCGTCATTAAATCAGTATCCATTCAAAATATATATCTGGACAGCAGTGGTGATGTAATAATTTACACAAAGTAAAACTCCTGTCAGGGTTCGAACCCACGACCCATAACACTTCTTAACACAGTCGCGGTTGTTACCACTGGGCCACCAGTGCTCTCATAGGGTCTCATAGGTCGCGCTAGTATAAAATAGCTTTTCTAATATTAAAAATACATAATTTATTGCAAGACTTCTCTAGAAAGGTCAACGTCTTTTATGAATTTACAACTTTACACAGCTTACTGCACTGCTATATTTATACTATAGTTATCATTTTCCATCTTCCTCCATTAGATCACAGTTTTCATCTTCCAATCATAGTTGAACCATCTCTACAATATTGTCTCTATAGTGTTTTAGCTTGTTAGAAATATTCCAAAATTGATTTCTCGTCATGTTTTTTGCCTAACTTATATTTTCATCCATTGTCAAATCACTTGACAGGAGTCTTCCTTTATTTCTAACCATTGTCAATATACATCATAACATTTTTTGTGATCGACCGCCCAGTAGCTTACAACTTACAAACCATGCTATATTAACTTGCCTTTGTCAAAATTTATTGGCCAAAAGTTAATTTTTGCATTCACCTCGCTTTGAAAAACTCTCCCTTTTAAACTGCACATAGTCATCAAGCAGTTCTTTTAGACCTAATTGCGAATCAATAAAGGGTAGTTTTGCGTGGTTGGGGTGTTTGATAACTTTGTCAAAAGTTAGTAACAAAGAAATGTCATTATGATAATCCGTTTTCGGGTTCTATTAGTTGTTTGTTGTTTATAAATTGTTAAGTTGTTTGAAAATGTAAAAGTATGTTTCTAAGAATAGTTGGAATTTAATATTGAGCTCCTTACTTAAGTAATTTGGAAGTTTTTAAGTATTTTTAATACTGATGCCTGGTTGAGGTTTGAATACTTTTTTAAAGGCTTATTGTGCGGTAAAAAATTAATGTGCTGTAGCTTTTTCCACTTGAGATTTGAGATTTTAATCTTTTATATTGTTAAGGATCCCGGCCGGAGACGGAACTTAATAATAATCTAGTTACTTCTTCACATTTATAAAGAGGTTAGATTATACATAAAGTGCTGGCTTTCTGCTTCCGAACTTTTTCACCCTTTTACAATAGTTAACTCCAAGTAAATATAAACTAACTGTGTATGAAAATGGGTTCCATTTTAAATCAATCAACTTAGCCTACTGCGCGTCTTTGGTTATAGAAAAGACTCGGTTCTCCAGGTTTCATTTGTTTCATTTTTCGTGACATTAATCACGAAGGGTTCGGCAAAGTTGCAAGTGTCACATGTTGTTTTAGTGCACCCTAAAACAACCTCTAAAAAAGACAAAATATCTGACTCCTAAAAGATCAAACCATTTGTGATGCCAATGTTTAAAAAAAATTATGCAATGAAAATAATACAAGATAATAAACTTTTAGATATTTACACTACGTAACAAAAAACACCGTATGAGACGTATATTGATAAGGCTTAGGTTAAGGTCAACGAGCATTCGTTATGAGAGAGTGGTCCTTCGACACCTCGTGATTGACAGCCAATTGTGCAGGATAATGAAGACAATATATTCGCATTCGTGGTACACACAGCGACACATCAAGCTATACATTTCCAGTTTTAGCTGACCTCGCATTGTATAGGTTTTTCGTGTAGGTACTCAGAAGTCAGCGTAAACTGGTTATGTATAGCTTGATGTCTAGCCGTGTGTACAGTGCCAATACTAGGTTCATGTTCCTGTGGCAGAAAGTAAGTAATCACACTAATATTTTATAGGCGAAAGTTTGTGTGTGTGTGTGTTTATATGTTTGTCACGTCTTCACGCTCAAACAGCTGGACCAATTTTGATAAAATTTTGTATGGTGGTAGCTGACACTAGCTATTAACATATAGGCTACTTTTTATCCCGATATTCCCACGGAATCGACACTTATGCGGGTGAAACCGCGGGGCGCAGCTAGTTTTTGGAATAACAGGAGTTATTATAGATAAGTACGGACGCCAGCAGGTCAACCTACCCGAAACTGTCAGATTTTCCCAATCAACCTTGAACCTTATGTTTTAGCAATAAAGTCGAAAATCTATTAAAGAAATCTGACAGATTGTAGTAACTTGATGTGCTGGCGTCTGTACATTTGGCAATTTCAAACGATACAGCGGCTTATGAAAAAATGAAAATGAAAAATGGTTTATTATTTTAACAAGTAAACTTTAAAAACTAGTGATTGGGGCCTCCTTTTAAGCAGATAAGCCTGTGTTAGGAGACTCCGCTCTTCCATAACTTAATAAGTATCGTATAGGTACTTGTTTTATGCAAAACTAAAAGGAATAATAATACAAAAACAAAAAGAAAAGAGAAAATTAGAAAAAAGAGAAAATTTGTGGTTTCTATGAACAGAGTTTACGGCAAGAAGTGCTATCTAAGAACAGAGATCTCTGTCAACAGTGCTTCCTATGAACCGAGATATCTACAAACAATGTTTTTTATCAACAAAGTTTTCGACGAAACGTGCTATCTAGGAATAGAGATTTCTATTAGCTGTGCTTTCTGTATGTAGTCGTATCGTATCGTACTGATATAATTTGAAGACACGATATATTTTTTACATATTTATTTCTTACGGCTCATCGTGTGACCACACAAAATTACCAGTGCAGACCCCCGCGGCTCGGTAGCAGAGGTCAAATTGTGATTTAATTAATTTCAGATGTAACACCACACGGACTCCCTTTTTGGTAAGCAATGTAATTGAACAATCTTACTCATTTGTACTATTGCGCATTATGTTGCAAGTCGATTTTTAATTCACTGGGTGTGTGCAGACAAACAGACAAAAATTCTATAAATTAATATTATATTTACGGCATTAGAATATTTCCCAGACGTAGCAGTAATGTTAAAAAAATTATGTACAGTTTTGACTTTGCTACGAAGTTATTATAGGTATGTATAGATTTATTGATTTCCGGTAGATATTAGATGATTTGCAAGAATATAACAGTTAGTCAAGTCATTAGTTGTATTTGGGTGGTCAGTGTCGGATCTAGATGATTTTGAAATTAATCTTAGAAGTGCAAAAATGCAATTCATGTTTCTTTTATGAATAAGAATTATACTTGTTTTATGGAGTATTAGCTGTGCCCGCGACTTCGCCCGGGCCTACAAAATCGGCTTATTTACTATATATTATTGGTAGTATCAGTGTTAGAATCTCAGAGATGGGTCCTCAATCCATACTGTCAACATAATATTAGCCCTTACAATTAAAATTAACGTATTGAATCAAGTTTATGAAGTTCTGCTAATCGTATTCTCCCACAGTAGATACTGTGAAGGCTGCCCGTGGGTTATGATTAATGGAACCAATAGTTTATAATATATTGAAGATTACCTTGTTAGTATACGGGTCATACAGTCATTTTTATTCATCAAAAATATTTACACTATAGCGTATGTTAAATTAGCTTGGAATGGTACCCTTAGAACCACATGGTGTGGTAGAACGTTTAAGAACTGTTAAATTTGAATTGCATGACTGTTAAAAAGTTCCTTTCTATCTTAATCAGCACCCTAATTGCGTAACACACAATCAATCGGAATCTGAATCATTTTGAAGCAAATTGCTAATCCATTGCTTCATAAGTTAGAAAAATTTGTCTGCTCAACACGTAAATAACGCAATGAATGCTGTGGAACTGTCACAATGAAACCGATTCCGATTGATAATGTGTTACGCAATTGCCCTGCCGCTCGGCGAGATGAGCAGACGACATTACCATCGCGGGTAGAATCTGGATAAGGCTGGCACAGGAGCGTGGGGATTGGAACTAGAAAAGAGAGGTCTATGTCCAGCAGTGGGTGAAGTCGGGCTGAGGATGACTAGGGGCTAATCATTTATTACGTAAGACAATTTGAGGGGGGAAGGTGTCCACACTAGTCTTATTTTTTCTTTCATGGGGGTGGTAGGGGTCTAGTTTGTTCTTACGTAAGATTTCAAACGTACGCAAAAATACATTTTTTTGTTGTTACTTTTTCTTTGCAATTTTGCTAGTACTTAGTAGTAGTTTTTCTTACGTAGAGGGACGGGGTGTCAAAATGTGGTCAAAATTGTATTACGTAATAAATGAACAGCCTCATAAGACGAATCATTATCAAGCTATATGAATCGAAATTAAGATATGTGAAAGATTACACAAAAGGTTAAAAAAAGCATGCAAGCATGCTATAGAAAGTCATGCCTGTTAAGATTTCTACAAAGAATTGCGTAGCTACACCTAAAAGCAAGGATCACGTATTTCCAACCATAAGTTTCAGAATACAGATACAAACTTGAGGCTTACGTTCAGCAAAACGAGACGCTACAATAGAACTACACGTGAAAATAAAACTAACACCAACTAAAGATATAAAATCAAAGAGAACATACTTATTTGAGCTCAATTATAAGATTCACTATAACATCATGATTATCTATGTTACAGATCAATTCAAGTGGCAACCAATATCCAGTCATGCAATTCATGATACGGAAATCAAAGCAAACAGTAGCAAAACATTCAGTTATCAAAATGCAAAAGTTAACTAGCAACATTGACCCCTACTAACACAACTATACCTTTACACCTATCTCCATCAATTGCTATACAATTCTCAACCTTAAAGCCAATTACATAACGAAAGAAGTCTAAGATTGATGATGTTACAGATTGTAGATGTATTTTTGCGTTCAGGTTAGAACTCAGAGCTGTCAAGAACCGTTGGACCGTATAATGGAAGCTCCCAAGATACGTCCGAACTTTGATACATATGAAATTATGTTGTTTTTATTTTTGATTTATTTACCGATACCATCATTAAGGACGTAGGCCTTGATTGTGTGAAGTTATTTGGTGTTTCGCAATCGGTAAAGCGATCTTCTATGTATAAGACTAAGAATGCTTCTGCCCGCACTATGCTTTTCTTCCTATCATATTAATGCAACAGACTTACATATTTTCGATTCTCCAATAATCTCCTAGGAGCTTATTTAATATCAAGGTAGTCACCCTGTATAACTTATTGCCACGTTGGACTTAATCTTAACAACCACTCATTGAGCCACGGATTACAAAAATCCGATACTCCTAACCAGCGAGCGGTCACTTACTGACAAAAAGGACTTCAACAATGTTCTTGAGGTGTCGGCTTCACAAACAAACACCAACATACAAACCATTTATGCTCTAGTGCATATCCATTACATGCAACAATTGTATTTAAATCCTCACTAGGCTGCCGATACGACATCGCCTTTACCTTGCCGCAAATTAAAAAAAAACTACGGCGCTGAATTCTAAGTGACCATTGGTGCGTTTGAATTTGGAAGGCGTATTAGGCTTATTGTTCAGCCGTAGACAAATAATGCGCAGGAGTGATTGAATGTGTAAGTAGATAGTTTGTAAGATTTTGTTGCAATTTGCTTAGATTTTGTCGATAGACTGTTGCACTGCCTTAATCAAGAAAATAAAACAAACTCCAATCAATTTAGCGTAGCGTACTCCATAAAAATATGCCTTATTATGGTAGTGCCGCACCAAAAAGTCCTTATCAATTGATTTCCCTATAATTAGGAAATGAGTATTTTTGCGAAAAACCATGGAAAACCTCCAAAAAGCAGTTGCAATCTTTTTCTTTTTAAAAAGCTAGGAAAGTTAATTTTTAGACCCACTTCAAAGCATCCCTGATCCGAACTTACGCTTCAGTTGACCTCCTCACCGCCTAATCGTTGGTGTTAGTCCCTGTAAGTCCCACATTCCCAGTAATGGTCACGTTCACTGGTTTTCAATCGATTTATTTGAAGGCGTAATGGCTGACCAGCTGTATGCACACAATGGTCTTCGAGATTTTCTGGAGTGATACCTCTTAATAAACACAATGTAGAGATTTTGGATGGAGTGGGTTCGTAAGTATGTAAGTAAGTACTGTAAGGTCGTCACTTACAAGTGTGCCGAAGATTGTAAAAATGTGTTTATTGGCAGCAAAAAAATACCCCATAAAACTAAAAAAACAGAAAACAAAGATTATAATGCCAAAAGGGCCTCAGCACAGCATAATGTCAGATGACAACACAAGGTTTACCACCACATATAAACTTAGAATCACATATCCATGTGCTTGTAAAATAAAATGATAACTCATCGATATGGAATTAATTAATCATTCATTAATTTCGTCATATTAATATTAATTTCATTTAGACCAGACGGAATGACCATAATGCCTTGTAAGGTTAGTAGGCCTTTGGAGTGGGATGCAACGTGTGTCGACACCCTTGCGCCATCCCATCTTCCAAGCACGGTGAGCTGCGCTGGGGCGGCTGCTGCAGGTGCAGAAAACCTCAAACGGCGCAAATACTCCAATCTCTGGAACTTAATATGTTTGAGCCGTTGGGGTTGAAACTCTAGGGCCATGGGGCCCGAGTGCCCACTTAGTATTTCGAGACACCCCCAAGCGGGTGATCGACTCTTCACGTGACCAGAGGGCTGGCCTATTTTTTGGCCAGAGAATCAGCATTGCCATACAACGTGGGCTGCCAGTCTTTTGGACACGTTTCCTGTCGACAGCGATGCGGATGAATTTTTTGATGCCCTTTGATTATGTCCCCTCCTTTTTATATACTTGTACATATTATTATTATTATTTTAATAGTGCGGTTCTTCATTTCGTTAATTATTCATTCAGCCCTAACTATTCGTCCAAGTGTTGTCCCATTTTTTTTTCCTAGTGCTCTATCAGGCTTCATAGTGTATTGCATCTTATGATTGCTAGGCTTGATCACTTCAATAATGTTGTCATGTCCGGCATGCGTGTTAGAAAAAAACTCATACAAAATTACCTACATGCAATAACAATGTAGCCCAAAAAACATTACTTAGCTCCGTAGGTACCTTGTGTAACACGCGTCCTGGGAGGTTTCGGCACTTTGTGGGATTATCCCTGGTGTATCTGCAATCCTTGCATTGTGCGAACGGGCAGACGAACCGCCGCAAACGATTGTCGGCTCCATACACTTGTCGGCTAATAGAATGGATTTAGATTTGGTCTTTGGGAGTGATACTGCCGACATTCGGCTCCTAACAGTTATATTTTCTTGCGCCGTGTCAGCATGGCTACTGCAAAGAATAATACATAGGTACTTGCTCGCGGTTCTGTTCATATACACCATAATAAACCCAGGAATCTCACTTGTATTGGCATGTTATAAAATATATTATATAGATCTATATTATATAATGAGGAGATCTGCATGAGAACCAAGGTAACCGACATAGCCCGAAGAATTGCCAAACTTAAGTGGCAGTGGGCAGGGCACATTGGTCGCAGAACAGATGGCCGATGGGGCCGAAAGGTTCTGGAGTGGCGAAGGCCACAGGAACCCGTTGGATGCGAGAAGCACAGAACCGGTCGAAGTGGAGGTGCTTGGAGGCCTATGTCCAGCAGTGGACGTTCTTGGCTGAAATGATGATTTATCATAATTTATCATCTACATAATTAGGTATACTTATTATTGGCAGGTATATGTAGATCTGCATTCGCCTATGTTTTACAAATAAATTGATTTTTTTATTTAATTGGATTGAGAACCTTCCCTTCCGACCGATCCTTCTCTTCGAAGGATTGTTTTTATCAGCCACGGAGCAATTTTATTTATTAAAAAAATATATTTTGAAAGCCTAAAATAACTTTTGCAATACTAAGCTGGCTTCTTTAGACACCATTACCTCAATTTCAATGGCCACATTATAACTGGAAGCATAACCACATAGTCAAAGCTAATGATACACTTGACACAATAAAACATTCGCTAATATTAATATTAACACACACAAAAGCCAAAATTATTCTCAATCAACAAAAGGGGAATCCATCGAGTTTTTTACAAGCAAAAGAATTTCTTTGATGCGGCACACAGCTCACAAGTAGAAGGTATCAAAGTAACATAAGCTTAATTATCAATTGAAAATCTTCGTAATGAATGCTTGTATAGTGCTTCTGGAGCTTTAGGGTTGCCAGGAAATTAATAAAGTTTAAAGTTTTTTTTCTATAAGTTCAGCATTACACGAACATAAATGTAGCAATAGATTAGCAATATAAGGATATTATACAAAATAGGGTGCAGATCTATTGCATGTCAATGTTAATTGTTTTTCTAGGGCCTCCGGGGCCTTTCAGTAAATATGAACGACCATTACATCTATAAATGTATATTGTATATTGTAAAATTCTAAGTCCAGACTGACTGATATATCAATACACAGCCTGAACCGCTGGTCCTAGAGACGTGAAATTTGGAGGGTGTGTTCTTTGTGAAGAGTAGGTATCCAGTAAGAAAGGGTTTTTCAGAATTCCACCCCTAAGATAACTGCAGGAGTTCGTTTATTTTCGAATGCTATATTGCTAACAGTAGAGAATTATGGAATAAAAAGATGTCTTGCTTCAACCCCAAATGAATAGGCTATTTGACAATGTAAAAAATAAGGTCATAATTATTGACACTCGTATAGGTTATCGCTTTTTGTATTAATTTTACTACAAAACAATGTATTATTTATAAAAAAAATCCCGAAAAAACTTCATCTTTTTAAATCTGGCGCCACGTAATCGAAAACGGTCTGGATTGGCTGAACTTAAGATGACGTCATGATTTAGTAAATTTCTGTCTATCGTTGACAGAACAGATGACTTTTGTCTAGTATCTCGACCGTTTCAACGTTTGTTTACGTGAATCGTGACGTCACGACGCCATATTGTTAAAGATAGCGTTTTGGCGGCTTATTTAAACAGTACATTTTTATTTACTATTTTTTAAAAGAAATACATTATGCAATTTGAAGTAATAGGTTTTTGTGGGCTCGCTAGACACCATTAAATAACCTGAGATGTTTATCAGAAACCAGTCAAATAGCCTATTGGGATAAGTGCAGGAGAATGATGAATTACTGGCATTAGATACTTAGGCCCTTTATACAGACACGTTTTTTTGAAATGAAAACTTCAAAAAATTTTTACCTATCCGACACCGCTTCGGATGTATTCGGCTGTCCTCCGGATGTACTCGGTTTTAATGTATATCCGATATGTCAGTGAGTGATGGCAAAGTATTCTGTTTGTGTTTGGTTTTCTTTAAAAACTACGTTTTATTCGCCGTGTGTAGGCACGGTCGTCAGTTTTGTATGGATCACTATGGAAGCTTGTTTTTCACGTCAAGCTATCCGAAACTGTCAAATTTTCCCAATCAACTTTGAACCTTATGCTTTAGAGACAAAGTTGAAAATCTATTAAAGAAATTTGACAGATTGTAGTAGCTTAATGGCGTCTGTACAAAGGGCTTTATTTAGGCTCTATCTATCTCAGCTGAAATATCAGCTAAACTTCAATCATTCAAATTGCAATCACTAATCGACTGCTACGAAAAAATGTTTCTTCATAGTAGATTCTGCTGTATATACTCAAAATAAAAAGTAATTTAAAAAAATTAAACCGACTTCAAAAAGAAATCAACTCAAAATTATGAAATAACTTTAATTTCGGAAGTCGGTGTCTTGGGATCTGTATTTTATTAGTTTTTTGACACCGACTTCCGAAATTAAAGTTATTTCATAATTTTGAGTTGATTTCTTTTTGAAGTCGGTTTAATTTTTTTAAATTACTTTTTATTTCGTAATTTTTAGTTTTTGCACTAGAATTTGACCAAGGTTTTGAGATGTTTTCCCTTTGACACTACACCCGTAGCTCGTATCAATATGCCAGGCCGTCACACTTACACGTATTAGTCCATATCTTGAAAATTACTGAATCGATCTTGATGAAACTTGCACTGTTCCCTAAGTTGAAGAAAATGTAAGCCAGTAAAAAAAAATGGTCAGGATCCGATTAATAGTTCCGGAGATATGCGTGGACAAACATACATACATACATACATACATACATACGTCTATGAAATTTTGTATATTTGTTTGGAAGCCCTAATAGATCATCATATGTGAATATAATGCAATTCCAATAATATTACATACATACGTATCGAATTGATAACCTCCTTTTTTTTGAAGTCGGTAAAAATAGGCACGAAAAGTAAAAAAACTAACCAAATAATATGACATGTTTTCGATGACCGATTTTTTTAGACATCAGCACCAGCCCTAGTCGTCTTATTCGGTAGCGCACAAAGCCAAAGCGGTGAATCAAAGATGGCGGCCCGTTTGAAGCGCGCGCGCACCACTGGCCGCTCTCTTTTCAATATCGCCTTTTGATTTGCCGTTTCCCAGTTCTGTTAAGGCGAAATAAATAAAGTAGTTGTTGTTAATGTTTAGTAATTGATACCGTACTTTAGCTGTACTTGATTTTGGATGTTTTTCCTTGTATTCAGTTCAGAAGAGCGATGAAAGTCTCGAAACATCGTTGCAAATATGCTTTCCTAGTCTTATTATTCTTCGTAGCAATCTTGTCAGAGCGGTCGTGATGTAGTTTCTTGCCTAGGGGCTGATCTGATTCACCTCACGATTTCTCGCCATCTACTTCGATTACTGGTATTTTTTGTGCACAAGAGATCGCCTACTGCGGATTTAATTTGGTCAGGCCATCTCACGGTTAAGCGTACGCCTCTCGTCTCGTCTAGTGCCCTTCATTCTACCACAGCGCTCTGTAGAGTCAACCTCACGCCTCGAGATGTGTCCCAAGTATTTGAGGACATGCATTTGGACCAGACGCCTTTTGATGTCGAGTTCTTGGCGTATTGAGGTGTTTTTGCGAAACTCGATCCACGATACCCAAACCATTTTTTTACAGCACCACATTTCTAGAACAATCTTCTTCTTCCCGATGTTACGCAACGTTCATATCTAAATGATATTATTGATCGAATACCTTGGGAACCAGAGTGAGGGTCCCGTGGCTAAATAATAACAGCCGCACAGGTCGATCGATCAGGTTAAGCTACGCTTGCCACGGTTGGTTTGTGGATGGGTGATCTTTACATACCGTGACCCCTCCGTGTTACTAGTCTTATCAAAGTACTCTGTGCCTCCGTGCCTCGGAAAGCACGTTAAGCCGTTGGTCCCGGCTGTCATTCGTGGATCTTTGACAGTCGTTACGAGTAGTCAGATGCCCGAAAGTCTGACAACCAGTCTTACCAAGCGGTATCGTATTACCCAGTCACTAGGTTGTGAAGGTAAGATAGGCAGTCGCTCCATGTAAAATACTGGTATTCAGCTGCATCCGGTTAGATTGGAAGCCGACCCCAACACAGTTGGGAAAAGGCTACGCAGATGATGATTCATGATAATGTTGTCTTTCACTTAGTTTAAACAAACCTGGAGCTTGAAAAATTAAACTCAAAGGCACCTACCTACCTACTCATGATTTCATGATCTAACTGACATGTAGCATTGTGCGCGGTAGACAGTAGATTATCTCCACAAACAGAGATTGGCCCCTCGCTGTGCGCGTCAGGCTCCCGTGCCCGTGCGTGTACGCAGGTAGTGGTAGCAGAAACATTTTGAATATTAGTATTGGAAAAAATAGTTTTGTAAAATGTTTGCGAGATATTTTTTAATCCCTAATCATTATTTTTTTAATACACATTGTTTCCATGCATAAACAGGGTGGTCAAAAAGTCGTGGATCAAACGAAAGAGAGAGTTAAAGGAGGTAATTTCCAACAAAAAATCTTTTTACAGCATGGGCATAATTCAATTGCCCCAAAAGATATGAATATTTTTGTATACCGAGTTTTTTTTACAAACGGTGTTGTATAGGTACCAAATTCAAGAGCAATAAATATTTTTCCAAAAATTTTGAAGCGTTACAAAAAACGATTCCTTTAAAAGCGTTGGAAAAGACCTCCTTTATCTCCCTATTTCTTTTGATCCACTATTGGCTGAAATATGACGATGAATGTAAAAGATGTCGGAAAAATCAAGCCGACGAGCGTTACTCCTTATGCGCCGCGTAAACCAATAGAGTTATATGAAAGCAATGTATAATTGGTACCTATATTTTCCGACATCCACGCGGGCGAACCAGTAGGCAAAAGCTATGCCAATAGTAATAAGTTGCTCTTCCTGATGCCGATGGACTACTATTTCGTAAATTTTTTAATCTTTTTTTGTAGGTAATTAGGATATTTCATATAATAATATGTAATTAATTTTATGTTCAAAGTGTAATAAAGGAAACAATAATAATAAAGTTTAATAGACAAAGAGTAACAATACAATTTTGCCAAATTCGATGACCCACAAACTTATCGCAGCTTGTATCTTGTGGCTCTGGATTGATTGTCCTTGGGAACACCTGAATATGACTATACGACGATATGAATGAATGAATTTATTTGTTAAACACCTACATGCATTGATCGGCAACTTTGCCAACGGCGTACTATAGTTACAGCACAGTAGATATAATAATATTAAAATTAAATTCAGAAACATTATCCATACTAATATTATAAATTCGAAAGTAACTGTGTCTGTCTGTCTGTATGTTACCTTTTCACGCCTAAACTACTGAACGGATTTCGATAAAATTTGGCGCAGAGAGATAGATGGCATCCCGGGGATAGATTTTATACCGATATTCCCGCACACACAAGATCGACACTTATGCGGGTGAAAACGCGGGGCGCTGCTAGTAAAATAACAAATTATGTATTTAGAAATTCAGTTAGGTAGTTTACGAGTAGATTAATTAATATTAAATTTAAAAGACAAGAAGCCCAATATGCTATAAACCTATGGTAAATTACAATAATTAAAATAAACTGTTTTTGCTACTACTCCCCACCATGCGCAGTGACAGTGGTGAGGTCTTCAAGCTGTCAAGAGCACACCAGTTCATCCGTAGTCCGCGAGCCCACTGGAATGTGGACACGTGATTACTTATTAATTATGAAGGTTTAATCAAGAGCCTGTCTTTCTTTTATACCTAGGCTATCAGCCTTGCATACTTGGTAAGTAGATTATGTCCTTGTAGAAAGCCCTTCATTAGGGTCATCGTATAGATATGGCTGGCCAATCAGAGTCGAATCCAGCGCGACTCATTCACTCCCACGACTAATCTCTCTAGTTTGAACACAATATACTTACAAGTTAGTTGACACGATGTAAAGTTCACTCATTCTCCATATAAAAGGGAGGATCCTCAGACAAGGCGGGTGTTGTCTGATCAAAAAGTACTCTGTGGGTGAACTACTACCCGATGATTGATATCGGGACGTTGTATTATATACTTGTATGCAAGTTGGTGCTTGCGTGATGAAAGATTTTGCGTGACGACACGGTGATCCGTAGTTCGCATGTCGCGATATAGATGCCGCCACAACACAATCAGCGCGAGCAACTTGTCAAACTGGTGTCACAGATACTGCTGCTTTTGCATCAACTGAGGATGCTCAATGGTGCTCAATGGCTACGTGTTTTTCTAAAACGAGGTTACTTTATGCCCCAAGTGCTACTATATGTATATGTTTATTTAACACTATAAGCGCACAAATTAATGTACAGGGGCGGACTTAATGCCATAGGCATTTTCTACCAGTCAACCTTTGGCTGATGCAGAGACAAACAGTGGTAGGTGCTATTGTGAAAAATTTAGGAATAAATATTTTTAAATATAAAAGGACGCAAAAACCTATTTAAAACTAATACCTTTTCAGAAAGATATACTTACTCCTAAAAGGGGTAACTACTTGATGGTGTTTCACCAACCAGCTTTAATTATAAGCAATTAATATAATTATCATAGGTACTCATAACTTCTAAGTTCCGAACAGTTTTCCAAAAAGATAGAATGCCAGGGTTCCATATTGCAAATCATTTAAATCTAAAGTTGGGTACTGACCGGTGTTACGGGTCGTAATGTACCGTTCGCAGCGAGAATCACAGATAAAAATACTAAATGTACAAGCGAGAATGTTACGTTACGTCATATTCTAAAATCCGTGTAACATGCTCGTTTCGAACTCTTTGCTCGCCCTTGGTTCAGATTCGTTGCCACTCGTACTCAAGATGTCGGACGACGAAGTTGTTCGGATCTTTGATTTTACTCAATTTTGTATAATCCAAATTAAGAAGAAAACATAAGGAAAAAATAAAGATTCGCCAAAAAACCAACAGCGGGGTCGAGCACTCGCCGACTCGAACAACGAGCCGCTCGTTGCGAGAGCCTTGTTTCCCCGTACTGACTGCACGAATGCTCGCCTTGTAACACGTTACTCAATTTTTGACGTTCAAAAGTGCCTTTGAAATAAATGCTTTGACTTTGTTACATTACGCCCCGTAACGCCGGTCAGTACCCGCCTTTAGACAGCAATTATATTAATCAACTCAGCCTATCGCAGTCCACTGCTGGACAAAGGCCTCTCCCAGGCTGCGCTACAGCACCCTGTCCTCCGCCTTCCGCATCCAGACTGTCCCAGCCACCTTCTTTAGGTCGTCGGTCCATCTAGCTGGGGGGCGTCCCACACTACGCTTGCTGAGCAATTATATGATAATTGAAACACAATTTGATTTATAGTATTGCAAATTGCCTTTAATGGACGAAAGCGAAAGTAAATAAAAATCATATGACAAGGACCGATAACAGAATATTTTTGGTATGAAAATATTTTTCATAATTTTCATTTCAACGAAACGTTTTTCACTTGTACCTACAGACAAAAAGCTATTTGCTATTTTTCCAGATTGCATGGTTGCACCCTTGACTTTTCACGAGGAATAAGAGCCTTTTCCGTTTTCATAAAATCATTCAGACGAGGTCTAAGTCTTTAAAAATCCAATTAACATCGAAATTATCCTTTACCTCCTTTTCTTCAAATGACCTGGTCCCAGAATTAGTGGAGTACCAGCGACAACCTCCCAAAAATGGGCTCCAAGGCGATTCACATGTTACAGGATTCTCTAGACTTTTAGTTATAGGCAAGGAATGAAGTCTGGTTTTGCTGAAGTCTGGACAAGCAGGGCGATGCATCGACGGTTCTGGGTGGAAGTGAACTGGCATGAAGGCGTTGTTGATGAAGGATGTTGATCCATTCCTCATTGTACAATTGTTTGGCTTGCAGGATCCTTGTCCGGACCATGTCTTTTGAGCCTCTTCCGGGTTGTCTTCAACCGAGTCTCTTCTGAATCTTCGAACATCACTCGGATAATTTTTACCGCTGCCATAACTGAAGCATTTGTAGTAGTTCACTATCGGTACGAGGGTCTGTTTAAAAAGCGTTACTGTTATAACCGACACCATTTTGAGTTTTTACTCCAAATGGCAAAACAATTTTGTTTAAAAAAAAAATTGAATTTGTGAACCTGAACCTCAGTTTGGATTTTGAGGAAGAGACACAAAAAAATTGTGGGGACTTAAAATTTCGTGGTATTTTTTTTCAATGTTCGTTGTTTTCTGACAAATGGACCAATGACAGTAGCTTGACCAAAGATTTTAAAGTTTATGGACTTTGATGATTCTGCTTTCTTAAAGAGTTCTGTTCACTGACCTCTATTAAATGTATATTAACTGGTTGACATGTTTCACGAAAGAATTCCCGCGGCAATAAGAAGAACTAATTATCTAATTAGCACATTCCTACTACAACCTCCTGCCTCAGACACCTTTCTCTAATTCAGATTGAGCATTTTATTAACCAGTGCCTTTATTATGACTAACTTCTGCCCGCGAC
The DNA here is from genome assembly GCA_963082905.1 of Oligia fasciuncula. Taxonomy (NCBI): domain Eukaryota; kingdom Metazoa; phylum Arthropoda; class Insecta; order Lepidoptera; family Noctuidae; genus Oligia; species Oligia fasciuncula. Next base: position 11,287,340 of record OY720403.1, read on the forward strand.
TTCGTCCGCGTGAAATTTCACCCTCCCCCATTCACCCTCTTAGGGGTGGAATTTCGAAAAACCCTTTCTTAGTCTTCACAAAGAACAAACCCTCCAAATTTCATGTCTCTAGGACCAGTGGTTTAGGCTGTGCGTTGATATATCAGTCAGTCAGGACTTTGAATTTTATAAAGGTATACAAGATGTTGAGATAAATAAATAAAAGTTATTTAGTAAACTTACCAAAGACTAGAAAATAACTTAATGAAGTTATGAACTTATGCACAAAGGCGCTTCCATACCGAAGTTACTGGACGCGGGGTAAAGGCTTTCAGTCTATCAAAAAGTACTCTGTGTTAAAGGCCCAGCGTCCTAACCGGCAGGGTAATTGCGTAACACACTATCAGTAGCAATGGGTTTCATTTTGACAGTTCAACAACATTCATTGCGTTATTTACGTTGTTGAGCTGACACATTTTTCGAACATATGGAGCAATGGATGAGCAATAGGTTTCAAAATGATTCAAATTGAGAGTAATAGTGTGTTTCGCAATTAGGGTGCATGCAGTAATTTATTTCATCACCACTGATCTCAAAACGGTGAAGGAAAACATCGTATGGAAGCCGGCGTGTCCTAGTACCAACCATTCGAAGACATTGTGACATCCGCCAATCCGCACTAGGCCCGCGTGCTGGACTACGGCCCACTCCCTCTCACTGAGCGGAGGCCTGTGTCCTACCAGTGGGAACGTTATAGGCTGATTATGCAGCCTATGCTGTAACCACAGCTTCACTACGAAAAAACTGATCTTCTTCTTCGAGTCGACGATGTTAACAGGTTTTAATGGCCCACAACTTCGCCGCTTACACAGTCTCGTCGGTGGCAGCACAGAGGAAAAACAATCAAACAAATTAACTGGTTACAGTAGAAGTTTATTTTGATTGTCTTTTCAGTTCAATGGAAACAGCGCAGCCTCAAAGCAGATCCCAGTAACATGTCACTCTCTACCCTCAGGATTGTGGAGTGTTGGCTTTTCCTTCCTCTTTTTATGTTCCTCGATCTGTTGTTTAATTTTCTGAGTAAGAAGGCCTTCACTCCTCAAGGGCACCGGGTTAACAAAGCCAGGCATTGTCATGGACTCCTTCTCTTGTCTTAACTTGTCTTTCTGAGGATGATGTTTGTCTGTTTTCTCCGCGTAATTTCTTAAATTTGTTCCACAAGCCACGAAGCTTCCCTGTACGACAGTCAAACATTCTGGATGATGTATTATATTTGAGCCCCTGGAAGGTACTCTAGGATGCATCTGTGTGAAGAATCGTATCATCTTGGCTTCGGATCTTGATGACTTACATGTTAATATTTGAAGTAGATTTTCAGTGTGTAAGTTAGTTAGGTTGAAGTTTTTTCGAATGCATTTTTACATAATAGTTTTTGCAATTATCAAAATTAAGTTATAATTTTGGACACATTTTGGCAGATTATTTATTTTGTGAAAGATTGATGAAAAGTACTCCACAGACTAAGAAGAGAAGTACCCTTGAAGTACTCTGTGGATGGTAGTTAAAGCATAGATTGCAAACATCAATGAGCTAAAAAGTTTTTAATAATATTTTTATTTTAAAGCCAGGTGTAATAAGTAATGTAATGTAATTCGAAAAGTGTGGACGGCATACAAACTCACCGCGAATCCTGTAGGTATGTGTTCGACTGCGAGTGGTTTTGTGTTCGCGCTAAAACCCAACATCCGATTGGACAGCGCGAGCGTTACATACAGTAATGTTTGTAGTCCCGTCCACACGCAGAATTCGCGTTACATCACACGATACATTACATTACACATGTTTGGACTCGGCGCGCGGCGGACCAAGGATTTTGTTAAGTAACTAGGTATACATTGACGTAGCTAAAATTATTGCAAAGGTAGCAAATAGTAGAAATACAGTATTAAACTTTCATGTAGGCTGATTTGAGATCCAAGACTTGGTCCCACATCTTGACGGTAACCTCAAAACAGCATCATCATCATTCAGTCGTAAGACGTCCTATGATAGCCACAGGTCTTCCCCAAGCAGCACCACACCGACCGGTCTGGTTACTAATTTAATTGTATAATTTATCATTTTTATGACATTGATTTTACATTCTGTGGTTACCTTAACTCAAACACTTTTTTTTTACTAGCCTGCGCTATCCCACTCTTGGGCAAAGGCCTACCTCCACTCCTTCCATATTTCGCGAGCCCGCCTGTCCTCCTTCTAGTTTTATCAAAACCTATCCAGCTATCTCTGTGCGCAGTCTCAGGACACCAGTTCTGCGCTATTTGGGCCCACAGTTTGTCTGGCGTGCGGCAGACATGTCCTGCCCAGTCCCAATTTAAGTTGGGCAGCATTTTAAGCCACATCAGCTATATTTGTTTTGGAGCACAGTATTGCGTTTCGAACACGATCGCTATATTTGTTTTGGAGCACAGGGGGCTTACCATCACCTCTTAAAGCAGGGCAGAAGTTGAACTCAGACTGATTGACTGCATGCAGATGATCTGTTGTAGAAAGGCAAGGGCCTGTGGCCAGGGCGGAAGCCTGCTTGCTTTCTATTGTATTGATTAATTTTTTGTAGGTATGCGATTTTAAATCAATGGGTCTGTAATTATTAATATCGGATATATCACCCTTTATGTGGAGCAGAATAATATTACAGTGACAGCCGACAATAATCTTTAGGAAAGGTACCTGAATGCTGTTAAAGATCCGGGTGATGTATGGAAGGAGAATATGACAATAATATAATCATTTTATAGGAAAGTCAAGGGCATCAGCAGAGTAAGGCTAGGAACTCACGGAGCGATTTTCGCCCGCGTCCGCTGCGGTTGCGGGCCCGCAGCTTCTGTAGAATGCAAATATTTATATAAAAAATTAAAGCACATTTCACGACGCGTTTTACGCCCGCGGTGTTCGCGGTTGTATGCGGCTCCCGCTGTACCGGCGGGCAACTAGTAGAATCGCGCGGGCCGCGGTTACCCGCAGCCTCGGCGGGTGGCGCCCGCGCGCTTTGCGGTCGGTTGCGATCGGTTGGCGGGCGACCGCGGGGGCCGGCGGGTGGCGCGGTGGGAGGTACGGCCGGCCGGCCGGTACGGAGGTAGGGAGGCGGCGGCCGCGTAACCGCGCGAATAACCGGTCTCGTGAGTTTTGAAATAAAACCGCAGATCCACGACCGCGGCGGTTGCGGGCGAAAATCGCTCCGTGAGTTCCTAGCCTAATATAGTTCATATTCCGTGGTATACATTCACAATTTATAGGCCAATTCCCAAACAAAAAAAAATGGCCTGTCTGAGACACAGTAATAAAAGACTGAATGTATAGTATCAACTGAATATAATTTAAATCAATAATATTATTGTAATTCACATAATCTTATCAGTTTTTCGGCAAAATAAAATTATAAAAGCCTATGCTTGTGTGTTTGTCTGCCTAACCCTTCAGGGATAGGTACAGGCATGTGTGTATAAATTTGTAAACTTCATTTAGGCGGTTTTTCTGCGTACTCTATCTTCTTGCCTTGCTTCAAATTTTGCTTAATTTCTTTGAGTTGCTCTCTCTGCCGTTGGTGGAAATAGCCTTCTTCCAGGGCAGACCCAAGTCTGCCCAGTCCACCCCCTGCCTCTCTTATCGAGCCCCCTGCACCACCCCCCTTTCCTGCCCCTGAGCCAGGAGTTCCCGCTGGAACTGTTAAATCTATAGGTGGACTTGTACACAATTTCATGTTACATCTTGTGCGATACCTCATAGATAGCTTCCTCCACAGTATTAAATTCTGCCCGGTCTGCCCCCGTACATTCCCACAGAGCCTCAACATTACTGAAATGACTTCCAACTCTTTAGTTTTTAGCTCTTCGGGTATCACCACAATTTTGTTTCTCGTGCGATTATAAATCTTCAAACGCAGGAGGTGGTCGGATAGAGGAATTTTAGATAGGAGTCTTTTTGATTTTTTTGATTTTACCACTGGATTAGAAGTATATTTTTTTTTATATTACAGCTCTGACATTTGATTGAGACTTTTATGATTCGATGCCAGTTGCAATATATATGCCAAAAAGTTTTATGTTTGAAAAGTTCAGGCATTGAAATTGTTAAACAATGTCCACACATTTTTCCTTTACAAATACCAGAGGCGTTATGCGTTGCCATCCATATCTCATAACCATCCTATAATGTTCCCACTCCTGGGACACAAGCCTCTCCCTGTGAGAGGGAGTGGGCCGTAATCCACCACGCGGGCCTATTGCGAGTAGGTAGATGTCATAATGTCTTCGAAATTTTGGTTGTAGAAGATGCCGGTTTCCTCAAGATGTTTTCCTTCACCGTTTTGAGAACAATCACTGGTTATGAAATTATTTACACAAAGTAAAGCGCCTGCCTGGTAACAAACTTACGACCACTGCTCGTTTGAAATATATCATGTGCTTGTAATAGCACAGCACCCACGTCTGTTTCTTTGGTAATTAATTCTTGAATTTTCTAATGAATTACTGTTTATAATTCACTTTACCGATAAAATAATTTGTTTTGCTAAATTGCACGAATGTGTCAAATTACCACTAATTATTTTCTTACATATAAAAGAGTGCAATAATTAGGCCCGCACAATACTTAGTATTCAGTGGGATTATGAAGTGAAAATGTAACTGCAACTGGTCACGAAGCTGATTTAAACTAACTCCCCGAAATGGATTTATTGAAGGTAAGTTGGAAATAAATTACTCAAATTAATATGAACTCCGCTACTAAGATCGGTTCTTAAAGAGAGGAACCCCTTTTCCTTTTTAATGATATTATCGCAGAAGTAGTTCAATGCTCATAAAAAAATTCCTTTCAGATCTCCTTACTTCTATTTTCTGCTGTATTACATGTACATCCAAGGTAATATTAATTTGATATTTTAAATCTTTGATTAACTAATGAAAGTATAAAGAAATATTACTCATGGAGATATTGAGATAATTATATTTCTGGGATCAAATATTAGAGATAGTTATTCTCGTAATTTTACTTTCAGCACTACCAACAAACTTAAATCTTGGCAACATAATACAAGGAAAGTGAATAATTTACCAGATGACAATAAACACTGTTTCTGTTACCCAGATGGTCAGTTACCAACCGTCCAACAACTACTAGATTCAGAAAACAATGGTCAGGAACGTTTGGTCATATATCTATACAAGAATGGCGTTACTAATGAAATCAAAATGTACACACCAAACGCTAATAAGCAAGTACTTATACCAGATATACCCTATGAGGCTGGTGATGGACTAGTCACTGTCACCGCAGAAGATCTTTACACATTATTATACAATAACCCTTATAAGATAAAAGTGTATAATGATCATGTTGAAACGCTCGTCCCCACTGTAACAGATTCTATGGCCATTGGACTAAACACGGGTGCAATAGAACATATATACCCAAATGGTGAAAATTATTTAAATCCAAATAACAATTATAAAGGCAATGAATACAGCTTGGCTGAGAATATTATAATAGCTAATGGACCAAGTGGGGACGTTTTCAACGAGCAACAAAAAGGATCGACATATATTCCGGCCAATGTTTTTCCTGAACCGTATGACAACAGCAACTTAACACCGGAGCAATACTGGATGGCTAATAACTACCCATATATAAAACCAGACGACCCCCAAGCTATACCGCTCAATCCTCAAGTTACCCCGGACGACCCTCAGGCTATACCACTCAATCCTCAAATTACCCCGGGCAACCCTCAGGCTATACCACTCAATCCTCAAGTTACCCCGGGCAACCCTCAGGCTATACCGCTCAATCCTCAAATTACGCCGGGAAATCCTCAGGCTATACCGCTCAATCCTCAAGTTACCCTGGGCAACCTTCAGGCTATTCCGCTTAATCCTCAGGCTACCGAAAATTCTCTGGTTTTACCACTAAACCCTCAGTCTTCTCCGTACAAGCTTCAAGTTACCCCGATCAATGCTCAGTCCATCCTGCCCAACCCTCAGGCTGTCCCAGATAACTATCAAGATTACCTAGTTAACCCTCAGGCTACCCCGGGCAATCCTCAAGCTTTTCCAGAATCATATGTTGGTGGATTAGATCAGCATGTTGTGTATACGTTCCAGGAAGATCAAGGATCAAATAAATTACAATCGGGTTCCCAAGACATTAACAACCCTCTATCCGCTCAATACATGACCTTCAACATTTGGTTCAATCAACAAATGAAGAGATTCCAGAACATACACCTGCCAAATGATATAAAAACTATCGACAGTAATGTACTTAGAATACTGGTGCAGAAGACCTTCTACGAAAACAATATCTATGTCAGTGCTGATGGTGTGATAACAGACGCCAAAGGAATAGTTATAGACGCGGCTAACTTGGAGCTACGGCCTTTGTTACTAGGTGAATCATTAAATCACCAAATACTACAAAATGCTCACAAACTAATAAAACTGCCTAAACATTTGCCATATTTGGAAGGTATATTAGTCACACTTGTGTCTCCACCACAGATTTTAGGCATAATACCGTTAGGTAAGACTTTCCTACCTGAAACATCCTACATGGCCCAGTCATTAGGGGGGTTAACCACCGTAAACGGCAGCATGATTTACCTTGACAATTATGGAAACGCTGTGTCTACTTCAAGTCCAGCTAAAATACCTTATACTTTGGCTTATAAACAAATATATGCAGGACCAACCAATTACTATGCATACTCTGGGGTTAATGGAGTACCGATATCTGGAAATTCGAATTCAGCGACTTACAGTAAGGCCTTGCCTCTTGCTTATCCATACACAATTGGAAACAAGGAACCACAATTAAGCGAACGTAACTATTGGAGTAGTGGGCCATATCAAACTGTTTCAAAATTGCCTTTTCCAACTGCTAACTGGAATCTTTCAGAGCTTAAACAACTTTTGGGACAACGAAGGAAAATTTCAGATGCAAAAATAGAACATCTTATCGAAGCACCTCGGAATAGCAAAAAAGGGAAAGGTCGCAGAAAATCTACCGGTAAAGGAGATGTTTTAAGCGAAGTCACTACAGCTGAACCATTTCCAAATTTCAATTCATCAGAATCAGGTAGAAGATTTCCAGCTCCATCACTTACAGGTGTAATGAAGACGTTACTATATCTCCTCAATGATCTACCAAGTCGGAGAGGTTTAAATTCTACAGAAGAAGTTGATATAGTGAACGAATCCGAAAGTAAGAATGATGAGGGAGGCCCTGATTTTAGAATAATTGGAGGAAATGCTGCTACTGGCAGTGGCACACCTCTAAGTAATAAAGGAAGGAGTGGTTCTACGGAATATGCTTAAGCGGTACTGTAAACGCAATCAATTTTAAATTTAATGTTATAGCACTTTTTTTTTTACGATATTATAAGTATTTAGGTATAAGTACATCGTTCTATAATGATGAAACGGCTTGATAATGGAATATTGATCATAAATAGTTAATAAATACATGGGTTTGGGTGGCATCATTACACTGATTTTGATTTCAATAATAAGTTTTTGTAATTTACTATTTTCAGACACAGGGACAGCTGCTAAATGCATGTTAAGTCGTTTAGTTGGTAAAATCATCTTACCGTCTTACATGGGAAACGTAAACATTACCATTTTATTCTTGAATAAAACGACATCTACCAATTTTCGTAAATAACAAGTTGAGCAGACAATACTTACCTCATACTATTACATATAATTTGTCTAATTGTTAATAGATGTCGTTGTTCGCACATACGTAACAACGCCATCTACCCTCGAACTAAAAGATTACGTACATTACACAGATTACACTGTAAGGAAATAATTTTACTGTTGCTAAATAGATGGCGTGGGCCAATTTAGTTTACAATTACCACACCAGAAGGCGATAATTTATAATCTAAGTAAGTCATGCAAATATAAGTTTGTTTGTAGCGTAGTAACTTAATAGTAGCTCAAGTTAGCTATTAGAGTTAATTAGTGTCTTCATTCGGTAGTTAGAAATATTAAAACAAGATGGCTATGATTTGTTTACACTCCCCGCGTGCACGCAATCCGTCCGTCAAGTTAGCATTCGAGTCGAGCTACTAGTAAGCCAACCTCCAGTCAGTGGCCGCTAGTCAGTCACCGAATACTGTACCAGTCATATTGGTGCGCTCTAAAAATATCTTTACGCGGACAGCGGCATGTTAAAACGAACAAAATAACTAGACTTTTCAATGACAATAAGTATGAAACAACTTTACAAGTGATCCAAAGTTTTTGATTCACCGTTTTCGCCGTGTTGAAACGGGGTTTTTGAACTAAAGTTGATATTATAGTGAATTCGCGGTATTCTTGGTGTGTCCTATTGTTTGTGCATGGAATCAATGTTGTACCTATGAAAGGATGTTATCATTCACAAGGTACTAGGAAACTGTATTTTCAAAATTTCATGGGATTTAAGAGCTGGTAAGTTTTGTTTTTTTTATTATTCTGCTAGTGCTTACTGTTAAGTTTGAGTTAAGTAAGCGTTATTTCCAGTGCACGTTCATGTTCTTTTTTCAAAATTATTTTTAAGTCAGCGTGTGGGCTACCACATACCTACATGCTCATTTAAAATTATAGATAACTAATAAAAAAAAAGATATATATAGAAGAGAAAGGTCCTTACACCTTAAAAAAAAAAAAATATTTAAATTTTAATAGTGAACTGAAGGACTCAGTAGAATCTTAAATCGATAATTTCCTCAGGTAGACATATAAATTTTAATTACCTACATAGCTTACCTTCTACTACCTTCACATTTCATTCTCAAAGGTATGAATGAGACTTTTTATGACTGAAACTCACAAACTTTAATCATCGTTTATAAATAAACCCCTGAATAAGCTTACAGTTTAGTAGGAGGTAGGTATAACAATAATTGCCTCTTAAATAGGTAGGTAGGTACGTATCTAAGAGCAAAACATTTAAAGGAGTACCTAATTATATAAAAGCAAATAATACAATAATTTAACAGAATTAGTTAAGATTCTAATTACATGCTTTATAAAAATAAAAGTCCATGAAATCAGCGGTCTGCCTTGAAATAAAATTACATAAAGCGAACCAAATTCAATACTGCGAACTATCAAAAAATAACCATGAAATTAATAATCAATATAATATTGACAAAATACCATTGGCAATCGAAACAGAAACAGTAACATTTCACAATTTTTGCATAAAAAGAGCATGTTGGCATTGGACATCGTCCATTGCCACCTTGTCTGCTCCGCGAGGCACCCTTGCAAAACTGTCATTGTACCACTAACTAAGGTTTTGCAACTTTTTCTCTTCTCCTATCAACATTCCGGTCAATATAACCATGACTTTAAATTTGTGGTTTCATAGATTATTGTTTGGTTGTGAACTTTGGTTGTGAAGTGATATTTTTTCTGTTTGAGCCTTGTTCTTTATTACGATTAGGAAGGTTATTGATTATGCTATAAGATATTTCATATTAATTTAGCTTTCCTTAAATATTACCTACCCTAATTTTCTGCCTTACCCTATGCCCTGCCTGCCCTATCCCATGTTTAAGGATCAGTCTGTCTTCTTCTTTTATTGAATGTGTATCTGCCGCCATTTCAGTATTCACCACTTTTTTTATTAGCAATACACTTCGTCTGTCTCTGCTCATGTAGCCATTCATAGTCATACTCAAAACTTGACGTTTTGACTCCATACATATGACAGCACCTATTTGGATTAGCGTCCTTGCCTTTGTTGTTAGTCCAATTTCCTCTGGCTTACAAATCTAGTTATTCCTGATTTCATCTAGGTAATGACTCTCCGATTACGCGGCACGTTGGACCACATCGTCTATTGATTAAATTGTACAATAGGCTACATGAAACCACTGAATTACCTAATGAGTCCAGCACAATGAGTAATGTTATGTATACTACACTTATTGAAGGATTTCTGCCTAATTTGATAGACCTTTTGTATGAAAATAGAACGACAGATGCTGAATTAAGTCCAAGTGCAACGTTTGCAAAAACTAGTCTTACCAACAAGAAAAAAATCCTTTTTGTTCATGGAAACTCGTAAGCGGCTCATGAACAGGTAAAATAATGAAGGTCATTAGACCTTGATGTGGTCAGAGGCAATGATTCGGAAACAAAAATAAGAGAAAATAATCATTAGTTACTGCCAAGAATTATTGTGTTTCGAATAATTTCTTTTGTGGTTAAGTATCGAAATCGAAAAATAATAGCAACTGTGGTAAAGCAAAATTGGTACCTACCCTATCTATTATTGAAACATTCAATGTAGGTGTGTAAAAGGAAACGTTGTCGAAATATAATAAAACATTCAATAAGATACGCAATTTCGAAAATGTATTCAAAATGTAGTTACTACCTATTTTGCGTTCACAATTTAGCTTCCCAACATGTAAACAAAACATGTGGTTTTTTACAAAGTTACCCTAATACCCAGACATTAAATTCTGCGCTACAACTTTTTTTATGACTTTTCAATAAGTAGTTACGTAAATTACACTAGCACTAAGTTAAGTGAAAGTAACATTAATTGGAAAAAAGGATTTGAATATGGAATACTTAAGATGAACTTACTTTTCGAAGAGTGTAGGCTGTGCTAGTAATTTTATTAATAATCAGTTAGATGACAAAGTAATTGTTTAAATTCGTCATTAAACATTTACCGTTATTTAACTATTTAATTGCAAATTAAACCACAACATTGATACTGTAGGTAATACAAATAATTATATTGAGGAAATTAGCATCGTCATTTAAATTAATTAATGCTTTAATGCCACCGCAAGATTCAAAGATATTTTTGAGTTTGATTGTGGTTGGAGATTTTGCTGAGGTAATTGAAAAAGCATTACCTACACGTTATTGGAAGAGCAAAAGGAAACCCGTGATAGAATCATCGTACAATAGAACATTACGAAACTATGCTTAGATTTAAAGTTACATATACTTATATAAAAATAAAATGAAGTAAAAATATCGGACTGACGGAGTGGTTGAGCACCAAAATGTGAATGACGTATGACCCAGAGTGAACAACGGTGACAGATTCATAAGAAAAATGAAAATCAAAGGTGGTTTCCATCTTAGTACAAAAGTTGAGCCAACTATGTGTTATTACGTGTGTTATGTCACTAATCTTGAGGACGAGGTGCGAAGTTTAATAATCAATTAATTGATAGAATCGCTTTACAGTAATGGGTACATTATGAAACTATGCTTACATTTAAAGTAACAAAGTTAAATAAAAAAAAAACAAGTTCATTGAATATTTCACTTGTAACTTAGGTATAAAAAGTTATTAAGTATAATTCAACGCGTTTTTCTTGGAGATTCATGCCACATGCCATATACTGAGATATTTAAGCATTTTTGTTCCAACCATTGGTTATGCTATGAACAAAAAAGTTTGCCCGTAACCTTTTATGCAGCTAACACTTAAAAGTCGAATTTCAATTAAAGTGTCTTCAAGTAGGTAGCTGTAGTCAAGTCCGAAATAGAAAAAAAAACACCCATTAAAAACTTGAAAACCTGTAAAAAATTTAAAGCTTCCGTAACTACGCTCTTGAAATTAAGAATTTTTAAACAGGTTTTTCTTAAAACTATATTAAAACAAATGTTAGAAATCTAAAATCATATAGCATAATAAACTGAAACTTATGTATTACGAAGACATTTCAGCATCAGTTTTATTTACTTTAGTGTTGATAATATTATTATTACTTAATTTTGGCAACTGCGTAACATCATCATCTAGGTATTTGACTACATTATTATTACTTTAGTTTTATTCACTTGCTTGGTTACCTAGGGTGAGCTATACGTAATATTATCTACTACAACGACTTTTAACTCTCAATTATTTTTATACTCAGTTTCTCGAAAAACTACTTCTTCTGTAGGTATTAGGTATGTTTTTATTCTTATTCTTTGTCTATTTCTTTTTGAGATTTAATTTTCCTTATTAGATACAAAGCTGTTGCCCGCTTCATCTGCGTGTATTTTGTATTTCATCATTTATTAATACAAATATATCCGGTATTAAAAGTAGCATATGTCCATCTCCAGGTCTCAGGCATCTTATCTGTTTTTATAACGATCGGTACCACTGACCAAAACCACTAGTAAACAGCTTTACTTTGTGTAATTTATTTCATCACCACTGCTCTCAGAACGGTGAAGGAAAACATCGTGAGAAACCGGCAAGTCCTAGTACATCTTTTTTTTTTGAAAATTCGAAGGTATATGACATCCACCAACTCGCACTGGACCCGCGTGGTGGATCACGGCTCACTTCCTGTCACCGAGAGGAGGCCTGTGTCGCAGCATTGGAAACATTATTATGCTTATGCTATGGATTTGCTAAAAATTCCCACGAGAACCTTCCTTACTATCTAGACCAGTAACAAGAACCATCCCATGATTTAATTCTACGCTATCTATGTATTAAATTTCATCGCCCTCAGTAGATTCGTCCACAGTTATTGAATTGCATGCAAAGACAAACATGTCATTCGAGTCACGCGTGAAATCTATTGAATTCTATTTAGACAATGACATGAATATTTACTTTGTAAGTAATTTATTTTTTATTTAATTATTGTGAATGTGAGGACTATGTGGGTCATTTCTTTTTTTCCTTCTTAGTTTTAATCATGATCTGGCAGTTTGAGTAGTTTATAAATGCGGCCTACCCAAATGTCCTGTCTTTGGTATTGTTCGTCGAATCGTTGAGCTCCTCAAGTTCTGAGTTGAGCTGCACGATTTTTGACAAATGCGTGCACTGATTGGACAGGTCCGCTCAATCTGTGTGGTTCTTTCCTCAAAAGACCATTTCAGACACCAATCTACATGGTCTTCACACGATCTGACCAAGATTTTTGTCTGGACTTTAAAAGAGACTGTGACTTCTAAGTTTGTTTCGGCCTTTCTTCTCAGAATAGTCAGGAAACGCCGACCTCATCTAGTTAAAAAAAAATATGATTGACGTGTAAAAGTGTTTGTACAAACCTACTTACAGAAATAAAATCATTTATCATTTAAATTCCTGAATAACTTGGCAGAAGGGACTTAGAATAATGTAGGTGCATTCATATTGTAGTTGGGTATTGGGGCCTCGGACTAGGTTCTTGATTCTAGTTTGATTCAGACTGATATTGCACGACTCATAATGCGAAGCATTAGAGAGTGCTTTACGATCGATTTTTTTTTGCCTCCTTTCTGCAACTTTTTCTATTGTTATACTCCTGCTAGTACACAAAACCTACTTAATTTATATACCATTGTTTAGATAATTAAATGGAGATTAATTCTGCACTTTTCAAAAATTGATATGATGCAGTAGAAACGAAAAATACATCAAAATATTTCCAAAAAAAAACCCGTCAATCAAGTGTGAAACCTGAAAAATTTGTAGCTTGCGAAAAAATCAATTAATTGAGTTTATTTTTTAATAGATTCGTTTCACTCATAGGAGGAACCCTATTGAAAATGGCTATTTTTTAAAGTAGTTTTTTTATACTTCCGAATGATCGAAGAAGGCAATGAAAGTATCAGATGATCGTTCAAATTGAAAATTACGTAAGAACCAATGTAATTACGCGGTATCGTGTGAATGGGGAATGAAACAAAAATGAACATTCACCCTATCAGCTGTAACAAACCTACTCCTGACTGACCTGCACCCTAATTGCGTAACGCACTATTAGTCGGAATCTGAATAATTTTGAAGCAAATTGCTAATCCTTTGCTTCATAAGTTCGAAAAATTTGTCTGCTCAACACGTAAAAAACGCAATGAATGTTGTTGATCTGTCAAAATAAAAGGGATTCCGATTGATAATGTGTTACGCAATTGCCCCGCGGTATTCTATTTCCCATTGGTAAATAAGAAAGAAAGGTTGTCTTTAAAAGATCGCGTTTAGCGATAAGACCGCCCATTGTGTCACCCTTTGTACAGTTTCTATAATTATGTCTGTAATTTATATGGTGTACATAATAAAGAGTATTCTATTCTATTCTAAGTAAGTAGTGCCTTAAGCATTCATTTCATACTCACAATCATTGAGTACAAAGTGACCCGATATATTTTTGTTAGTGTCGAAATCAAATCTATATTCAAGATTAATCCATATTTATTATGTTATTCTTCCTCATGCAAATATTGCCACTTCTAAAATTTTAAAGGATAAAATTAAAATAAATATTAATTCAAGATTCTGCGATGCTCTTCGTATTATATAAACTTGATTTCCCCGAATCGCAATGTCATTCATTGAATACAAATCAAGCAATGCTTAGATGGCGTCATGATTATGAACTTGTGCTTATTATGTTTAAAAAATGTATTAGTGTTACCTAGTAACTTGGTTGTGGAGGTCAGATAGGCAGTCGCTTCATGTTAAATACTGAATCTAAACAAAACTAAATCAGCTTCATCGAAGCCGAATCCAATATATAGTTGTCAAAAAACTAGGCTATGATGACTCCTACTGTAATTTGAATGTAGGTATTAAAATGAAGCGTCCAATATATAAACTTGAAGGTTTAAGGTTACTTCAACTCCTCTAGTCGTTTATCGATTTACAATAACTTGCTTGGTAGGATGAATGAATCACGTTTATTGCAACTTTTCAGTTGATGGTTTCACTAAAAGCTTACTATTTACCCTTTTTCATAGGAGTCGTTAATTTCGGTTACATTATGATTAAAGTTAGATTAGCCTTGTAGGCTAGATTAACTTTTATTTTGGTAATCTAAATGGTGTCAGTTCAAAACTCAGTTACGTTTACGAGATTTGATTTATTTGATGTGACAGGGCGTGCAGAACAACATCCAAAAATATTAGAAGGGATATTTTTTGCCCAAACTTCTAGCTGATTCTCATGCGAGTTGACTGAAACAGATTTCTCAAGTCTAGAAGTGCTGCAGCTAAATCTGTTGCATTAATTTCTGCCTCATCAATTCGTGATAGAAAACAACTACGAAACTTTATGTAAGTAAATAGATTATTATGTAGTACAAATATGGGAGGACTAGTTTACAAACTAATATCATTCCCTTCAATTTGTCTTCTGCAATGATAAGATTTATTTGCGTGAATTTACGTCGTACACCTACTGCACTGAGATATCTTTAGGTAGTTGCATATCTGCCGATAGCCTAACCTAGTAAAGAACTTCATAAAACGCATCTTAATGTCAACCTGTTAAGGTTTAAAATAGTTCGAGGTGAACACTTGAATGGACTAGTTTTGAAGATAATGGCGCCCATCGTAGCACTACAGGTCAGGAGATGACGTTGTGGTAGATAATAACACTAAATTGCTGATATTTGTAGTACTAATGTTTAGGCAATTTTGTGTATCTATGACTGCAGTTAGAACGAAAATATACCTAATTTATTTGGTACCTAGTACAAAAACTTGGACCAAAATGTTCATTCAGACAAACTTTCAGGAAGGACGAGTTCTTTAGATATTCTCAAGAGTTTGATAGTCAGGTATCCATGGGTTTTCTAATTTTGAAAGAACATATAACACACATGTTCCTAATGAATGAAGAAGTGGATCCAGAAACTCATGTACATACCTAGTTATTGTTAGCAGAACTCTAATATTAGCTAATTTTCCTCCTTCACATGAATCATATAAAAAACATAGGTATTTAATTTATTGGGTCATAATAATCTAAACACTAGAAAGTTTATTACCCTTGTCTTTGGGGAATCCCATAAGAGCAGTCTTGTAAACAACAGATTCATTTTAAGGGAAAACCCTCCAAGATTTACCAGGGTTTATTCAATTTGATGTATCCTAAAGCCTTTGTTTTTAACACTGTGTTTTTAACAAAAACTATGGTGTGTAAATATCACTATTAGTATTGACTACCCTTTCTATTTACAACGTGTCACAAAATTCGACGGTAAGCCACCAGTGAGTGGACCTGCTCATGATCCTACTCGAGAAAAAAAAATATTTAAATATTTTTGGAAATAACAAAAAATACATTGAAATCCTTCGAAAATTGACACCCCTGATATTTTTAACTACCATGACCACAATTTTTCAAACATTTCTGTTTTTTTTTTTCTATCGGCAACCTATGTAGCACTGCTATCCACCTCAACCCCTAAAAATCCCAGAATGCCTGTAGTTTTTACACAAAAATCACGTGGCAACCTATGTAGCACTGCTATCCACCTCAACCCCTAAAAATCCCAGAATGCCTGTAGTTTTTACACAAAAATCACGTTGTATATTGATAAGTCTTACAATCAAACTAGTCAGAACATCATCACTTTTTGAACTTCAAAATTACATAAGGTCGTTACTAGTGCTTTAGCTGGAAAGAAGTGGCGCAACAAACTCATTGACGCATCGTTCATTTATGTCCACTATCAAAACAATATAACTCATTAAGATGGTTACGAACCGGTTTAATTTTACCCGTTTATCAGTTTTATGCCACTAATCCACTATTACACCTATTTGTGGTACTGCGTATTATAGTACTAATTCTGTCCCGTGCATTTAGCATGAGTGAAAGGTAAACTGTTACTAAATAATTTCGAATTCATTACCTTTTAGTGCAGTAGGGCAAGAGTCTCTGTTCTTGCCTCCACAAAAATAAGATCTATAACCCATTTGAAAGGAATCTAAGTGTAAAACCGAAAGGTATCGTGTCCCCGACCCACGACATTTTCTTGACAAACGGCGTCACGAACAAAATAATCGTGAAATATTCGCTAAATAAGCTGTTTCAATGGTTTGAGAAATACCACTTATTCCAGCTACGGATCTTGTGATTATCTCTTTGTTTATTGATTTGCCTCTTTTGAAAGACTGGTTTTCTTGTCATCGGCTCTCTTAATCTTGAAATTACTATGAAGTTTACGTAAATTCTTACAAGAAAAACTATTGAAATTATTTGTTTGCCAAATGCATGTCTCTTGCAGCAACTTGAGTTAAACTCTTCTATCGGGATGTGCAAATATTTGCCATATAGGTACTTAATACCATACAACAACTATTTAAAGTCATGGTAAATATTTGTCAAATATTTGTCATGAATTTAAATGGTTGTTGTACCTATGTGACTTTAATTTCAAGTGTAATAAAGTGTCGTATCAAGACATTAATAGTAACTTGGTGCCCCTATATGTTGCACCATCCTCGTGAACTTATTTCATAATAGTCCTTTAGACGTCACTGTTCATTTCGAGTTAAAAACTCGGAACTTTATCACTGTTCCTTCTATCCTCTATCCAGTCATTACGTATTGTATCTCAGTATTCATGTTCTCTCCTATACCATTATCTTTTCTATGCCACCCATAAATTGAACGATCATTTTATAATCACCATAGGTACGTCTATTATTTTCCAACATTCCTAAGTATAGGTTTATACAGATCGGAAGATAAAAGAAAAACCTAGTAACCACGTGTTATCTCCCCTAAAACTAGGACAAGTAACGCAATACGGTTGGACAATAGTCCAGTTACTAGTAGTGCTATTGAAACACTTAAATCTAGGTTATACTACTAACATGCGCCCCTACTACACTTATTGTTGGAAGGGGGTAAACGGCAACATTTACTTAGACAGAATGCATAATTAAGCTCTAAGTTACATCTAGAATACATTTTAAAACGACTTGTTGAAAGAGCTCAGTATGATTGCCGCAGGGTTCTATCTTGGGTCCCTTGCAGTATTCTATTTTTTTTATTTTCTTCCTTCTTTATTTGTCTATCTAGCCTATATGGTCCCATCGCTGGACAAAGGCCTTTCTCTCCTTTTTCCACACACTTCTGTCCTCTACTATTGTGGGCCAGTCCTTTCATTAGGAGTCAACTTCTTCCTTACATCTTCGTCTTGGTCTGCAGCGCTGATATTTAGGAATATATTTTAGAAGGTAGGTATAGTTGATAATACTTTTTCTAACATATTCAATATTCATACCATACAGTTACCTACCTACGTACAACTTAAAAAAAAACCCACATCAAATTCCAACCTACAGCTTTCCACGCAAGATTATATCAGCTCACTTAAACACTCTCCTCACGTACATACAACCTTATTTCCAACCATAAAAATGCACTGTGGGTTAAAAGATCAACAGCCAATGGCTTTGTGCTTACAGACGAACGGAAGGACCAATTTAGGAGAGGAGGACCATTTTAGGTCAATTGGTCTACCGTTGCTCCATAAAATCTGTTATGATTGATTGCTCGTTGCTGTCTTGCTGACAGCCCTATTATTGACCGAATGCAGCGGGTTAAGTAGGGGTTATGAGTTTATTATGTAAGTTGTCTGTTGTATAGATTTTCTACTTAATTTGTCAGTGTCGTCTTATTTGTTTGAGTTTAACTTGAGCAAAGAGAACGCTGAAATAAAAGATAGGAACGTATGTTTTTTGTTTTAGGCAATAACTGCAATAATCTTATAATTAAATAGAAGGTTATAATGTTCCCACTGCTGGGAGCGTAGGCCAGCCTCCGGGTTGGTGACTGTCACATATCTTCGATGTTTTAATTCTAGGACATGCCGATTTCCTCACGATGTTTGCCTTCACCGTTTCATTCAATCAAAATAAGGTGTTCATCACACCTTTCATATATGATGATAATTTTATTGAGATGCATGTTAAGGTTAGCTTAACAATAAAAATATATCAAACGTCGGTCGTTTTGTTAAAATACATTCTCAGTATTTTGTCATATAAATCGAAGTCGTTGCCCTAATTTCAAGCCAATTAAACTAAACTTAGACTAGATAACATTTTGATATCCATGACATACGTCAGCACATCAAGCTAGTACAATCTGTCAAATTTCTTTAATAGATTTTCAACTGTATCGCTAAATAATAAGGTTCAAAGTTGATTGGGAAAATTTGACAGTTTCGGGTCTGTACATTTGTGAAGTAGATATTAGTAGGTGACTATTTTAACATAACATAATATCACACCTGTATTACCCGAAGGGATCGGCAGAGACACTATTCCAGTAATACACGCTACACTGCACTATTTTACTATAGGCCGACCGCTTAACTGTGGCGTTGCCTGAGGTAGCAGCGCAGTGCGGGAGGGGTGTGGTGACGTGCTGCGAGAGCTCAGTGATTCGTCAACTTGTGACAACTGTCACCCCTCCCGCACCGCGCAGCTACCTCAGTCAATGTCTCAGTTAAGCGGTCGACCTATAACTACATCAACGAGGCAAATATGTAGTGGTCGTAAATAGTCGTGAAGCAGCTGCAGATTGAAGTTTGGGGTGTGATTCACAAATTGAATAGAGTTACTGGGTTTTTTCTGACACGAAATTCTCATCAGTCCTCCTAAGTATGAGTTGTGCTAAGTAAATAGCCAGGAATTAAAATATCATACTAATCCTAAGAAGCAGAAGAAGTCACGGGCAGAAGCTAGTGGGCGAAGTAGGTAATAAAACTTAAAGGTCATGTGTTTTGCAACGTATTCGTGGGATAGTGGGATATCAACATAAACACACATTAGTCTCACATTTAAGATAACTATACGCTGGTCTGTATAACCGCAAAGTGTTCTTGAGAATCGGCAGTTTAGTATCGAAACGAATAGCAATAACGATGAAACTTGGAAAAGGAAAAAATCTATAAAAACTATTTAAAATAACATTTGACAAAAAACGGCCAAGACCTCTTTTCGAAAGGTCAAAATTAAGAGATATTTGTTTTTTTTTTATGTCAGTCAAAACAACTATAATAATTATCCATTTAGCCACAAAAACTTGTGCATAGTCAACCAGATATTCAACAAATAGCTATAGGTACCTAGCGATAGCATCCAAATTGGCAATCTTCGATACCCTAAGTAAACCCGAGTCCTAACCAAAAAGAACTTCACGAGAATACGCGATCGTCCCGCACTTTTCTGCAAGGTGAAGACAACAATAAATTAAACTGCGTATATCTAATGAGGTTCTCAGTCTGCGTACGAAAATTCAACCAAAACAATCTAATAGTTTAGTCATTATAGCTAGTCAAAGTTTGGCTAAATCCATAGTAGGCGCATCACTAGCACTACTATTTACTTCGTTTAATTTCGATGATAGGATTTATTTGTACCTATATCCATACGAATATTATAAATTCGAAAGTAACTCTGTCTGTATGTTACTTTTTCACGCCTAAAGCACTGAACGGATTTCGACAAAATTGCCAATTAGATAGATGGCATCCTAGGGAAAAACAAATGCTACTTTTTCGTCTCGGTAGCACGTTCCCGGATACTTTTCCGAAATCCAGGCGGGCGAAGCCGCAGACAGAAGCTAGTGATTCATACAAACAATCACGTCGACCGCGTTACTCGCGCGACGGTCGCTTTCGGTTAGGACGCGGGGCGTGCGCGGGGTGACCATTCACACCTACAAACTCCAGCGCATCCCAACTAGATACTAAAACAAACAATAAAACATCCTGCAGTGTCAGTAGGTAATTAAATAGAAGCTCAAATCATGACACGATCATACAAAACTGGCCAAGTGCACAGGGCAAAAACGCCGAAAAAAACACGTTTGTTGTATGGGAGCCCCCCTTAAATATTTATTTTATTTTGTTTTTAGTATTTGTTGTTATAGCAGCAACGGAAATACATAATTTGTGAAAATTTCAACTGTCTAGCTATCGCGTTTCTTGAGATACAGCCTGGTGACAGACAGACGGACGGACGGACAGACAGCGAAGTCTTTGTAATAGGGTCCCGTTTTTACCCTTTGGGTACGGAACCCTAATAAAACGATGAAAGCAAAGGTTACTTTAATTGAAGTTGCGTGAATCTTGCAGTTTCTTGGTAGTCTGAATATTAAATGGTTTGTTAGAAGGCAAGGATGACGAACCTATGACAGGCTTATCAAGCGTGGCACTGAATTTCGTACTAAATACAACGAATTTTTTAAAAATAGTTTATGCTTTGAATCTGCAATTGTGTGTAGCTGTGTAAATCTTGTTTAGTTTATTTCTGGGGGCCTAAAAAGGCCACTTTGGCAGTATCATAAAAGGAGAACATTATTAATCATAATGAACTGTTAAGGTAATCAAATCACATTGGTGAAGGATTTTTCAGTTACTTTTTTTTTGTCTGTTAAAATACCAATCAATCCAATCCAAATCCAATCCCAATCTCTTTGATTATACCTACGCAGTGCAGCGAAAAAAAGAAAAACACGGTCTGTCTTCGCCATATTATGATTCATAATGTTATCCTTTTATGATTCTGCCAAAGTGGCCTTTTAGGAACTTTTTGTTTAGATGTCGTATTTTTTTTTTAAATTCTGTGGTAATTAACAGAATTTTTTTCAAAGTAGATAGTTGTGTAAAAGTTTTGCCATGCCTGTTATATGGTGAGTATTTTACATGCTGTTGGCCGACAAGCTACCCTGTTGCACCATCAGACAAGAATACAAATCACACGTTTCAATACAAAAGACTGCTTCACTCTCTTTTTGTTTTTGGCGCCAAAAAAATATTCGGCTTTTGAAATGCAAATTAGGACTTTGACAGATCCTACGTTAACGTTTTGTTTTTTTTTTAAATAAGTAAAAAAAGAAGGTTTATTAATATGACAGTCCATTGAGACTTTTCGGAGTTTGCATGTTAGATTAAGGTAGCTATTACCTACTGGCGCTGCCTGCTTTGGAGACCACGATTCAAATAACTATGTTAACTATTCTAGTCACAGTAAGCATTCAATAATATTATTAATTTAATTTATTTTGTAACAATGGACCAATAAATTATTAGTAAGTATTCTTATTGTCGTCGACCTCGTCCGGGATTTTTTTTTATTCTTTTACTGCTTTACAAAAACTGTCAAACGTCAATTTTTTTCCACAGATTAAAGATGACGTTTGCACAATCTGTCTTAATCCAGAATGTGTCTTATATCGTCGCACGAAATTGAAAATGGCGGACGCTACACGTTATTTTTCAAACGATTTGTTGTTTTTTTTCGTAGTTTTGTAGGTAAAAGAATATCAGTCTTCTGACGTTTATACCTAAATAGAAACATTATGCTGTTAAATTATATAGGGTGTTTAGAAGCTGGATACAAAGCCCTAAGGAGATGATAGTTGACATCATTTAGAGCATTTTGACTAAATGTTTGTAGTTAAAAATAAAAAAAACATACTTCGTCTAAAACATGTATGGCTCAAAATGCTGTAAATGGTGTCAACTATCACTCCCTTAAAGCTTTGCACTCCGCTTCCAAACATCCTGTATAATCCAAAGGCAACTAAACTTGTTTTTAGGAAATGTGTTTGGCATTCATAAGTACCTTGGGCACTGACTTGTCTTTAAGTTATAAAAGTTGTTTCTGAATTTAATTTGTAAACAAAACTGTTAATTAATGTTTTAATTTACTTGAATTTTATTATGTAGATACTTTAAAAATCACGTAATAAATAACGTAACAAATACCTACATGATGTCCTTGGGTTGTAATATTTTAATGTAGAAAAAAAGGGAGTGTGCACACGATAGAAGTGAAAACTTACGACTAGAGCCGAGTATACGCGCTTCAGCGTCACCGACCGACTCGAGCGTGACGGTTGTTTGGTTCACTGTTCAGAAAAAGCGCAAAGAGCGCCTAAAGAAACTTTCACTCCAAAAGAAGGAACTGAATTTCCATCGTAATCATTCTCCTGGCCTTCCGGTCGATTCTGTAAAATTCTTACCGTGAAAGCTTAAGTGAAGGGAGTTTGTTTTTGCTAGGAATTGATACTACAGCTCACTCCACGCTCACTTCTCCTAAATTTTCACGGTGAGATTTTTACAGAATAGCACCGAATCCCAATTAGTCATCATCCCTGTAGTCTCCTTTCTAAACATGTCATTATTCTCAAAGTCCATCCATCGATTCTTTGGTCTTCCCCTACTGTTTTAACCACTGAATTCCCATTCCAAGTGGTTTCCTAAAAAATAAAAAATTTAATACTTATTTGGTCAGAGCTAGACAAATAGATAGTTAATAAACCAGAATAAATAACTATAAAACAAGGTATGTTTATGGTAGTATACTGAGGACAAAGTCCTTTCAAAAGCTGGTTTTCCCCGGAGGACGGCTGAGGTCAAATAGTCGCTCTACCTACCTACCATCGCGTTGTGGTAAATACGGATGCGGATTTTCTATAAAAAAAACTAGTTTAAATCTTAATTTTCCAGCATCTTAATTCTGCCGAATCATCATCTGCCTAGCATTTTTCAAATTATGTTGGGTTCGGCTTCCAGTCTAACCGGATGCAGCTGAATACCAGTATTTTACATGGAGCGACTGCCTATCTGACCTCCACAACCCAGTTATTGGGTAATACGATACCCCTTGGTAAGACTGGTTGTCAGACTTTCGGACTTCTAACTACCCGTAACGACTATCAAAGATCCATGAATGACAGTTCTGATGATATAGTTCTGCCAAATATGTTTGTGTAATATGCTGGGGAGTTTTTTGCGCTACTTCTTCCCAGCTAAAGCACTAGGAAGTGGTGAAGGGCAGGCGTTTTGGGGGACTGTCTTATGTAATTTTGACGTTAAAAAAGTTTTGATTCACAGCCTAATTTGAATAAATAATTGTGATGTTAAGCCTGTTTTAGCATAGGTACGTTGCTAAATCCACAATAAAATCCTAACTCATCTGTCCCCATTTGGGTAAAGTTCACAGAATCTAGCCGCAATGCTATTCTATTAACGTAATTCTATTCAATGGCTTTATACATTAAGTACCCACGTGGTGCTCAACCTTCAATCTTGGTGCAATTTGTCAGATTATCGTCGCTTTAACTATTCAAAATTATAAGAAGATTTTAACAATCATTTCGTAATACTAAGTACCTAAATACATTCTACATAATCTCGTAATTGATGTGTACATTTTACGATTTCATTTAACAACCAAGGTAAAACCCACGTTGGCCGGTGAGAAACCAGACGCAACAACAACTTTGTTTGATAATCATGCTGCTATTGAATCCTCTAAATATCTGCTATTGCAAAAGAAACGATACCCGAATGGGTATCGTTTTACAGCAAACTGAATAGTGTGGGTACTAATCTGTATACACAAATTAAATCAAATCTATCCATTACTTTAATCACTATAGCTAGTTAAAGATTCGCAGAAACACGGATTTTAGCAGAATGAAAATATTTTGATTTTGTGCAAGTCATCCTAAATGGGCCGTAGGCATGTAGCACGAGTTGATGAATTACTCGCAACATCCATAGTCGGTTCGTCACTTACCTACTATTTAGTTATCACTTACCTACTATTTAGTTCACTACAAAAAAACCTTTTTTTAAGATTTTTTTTAAATAGTTTCAACCACGCACAACGGACCGAATGAGAGTCTAAGTGCAGAAAAGGGAGTCCCATCATCATCATCATCATATAGTTTCAAAATACTCCTATAGTTTGCTACTAGTATTTTCATGTATTGTCGTATTGTTTTCTCCACATTGTATACAATGCATTGAATGAGAGTCCCATCGTTTCTTTTTGCTTTGCATAACATTGGAAAAATAAGTCAACAGCTTCGTTGTACAGCGTTGTCCCAATATTGTAATGTTAGACTAATGTATTGACCATGAGTAGGTTCCCATACGAGTACAAATATAACTACTAACGTATTCGTATTCGAAATAAAACTAAAGCTGCGTGGCTTTAGTTAAAGTAGTCCTATCCTTGCTTAAATGATCCTAGGTAAAGCTTCATTATTTTGGCAAGGCCAATATGAGAGAATGATAATGATGTTTATTGTCAATACCTAGTTACAGAAGGTAACGATCTTAAAACTAAATAAACCAGTAAATGAAGCACACATTGTCCAAAAACTTGGTAATTCATATCTACTAATAGGTAAAGTCGAGGTACACAATTAGTGCAACAATCATTAGTGCGACATTAACAAGTAAGTTTAAGCGCTAAGGTAGCCCGCAAAATTTAAATTTTCTTACGTTTTTTGCAATTTGCTGGTAAGTATTAAGTTGTACGTTGATTAAAATATGATTCGCGGTCGTAACAAATATGTGTTTACATAATTATAATCATTACAATCAGTACCTAATACAACTTGTTAAGTTAGTATAATCCCCAAATGTCAAGATTTCATGAAATAGTAATTCTTGGGGATTACTTGGTCTTAGAGAGTTGTGTTGATGACTTTAAAGATTCGCTTTCGCCGATTAAATTCGTGCAAAATATTCCAAGGCTGCACCGTCGCATGGCAATGTACGGTAATTTTAGAAGGATTCCTGAAGGTAATCGCAGCGTGTCGAATTTGATTCAGTCACAGCTGATCCTAACACGATACTTGGTGAGGCTAAGATGATACCTTTTACTTATTCGCTGACAGCTCAATAATATCTACTCTAAATGATTGATTTGCTTATTTATTCTCAGGCTGCGAAGGGTCATAAATGCCTGTATTGAACATAAAACCTCAATTTAGTTTCGTTTTGCTTCGCTGCATCGTTGGAACAGGACTCCTTCCATCTATAAATCTGGGCTGAGGTCAGACTAGGGAATGGGGATCTGGAGTGGAGATCTGAAGGATGTAGGACTTAAAATTGGTTGCCCTGTGTCACTCAATTCTCGAAACATCATGATGGACGCTGGTGATGGCGCCAAACAAGTAGTTGAATTCTGGGCCGAGTCCATTTAGATTGCTATCGACACAATAAGAAGAAGACTCACAACTCTTCTTCAAGTTTTGACTCCAAACTTGCACCCTAATTGAGTAACACAATATCAATCTCCGTTTGAATTATTTTGAAGGATATTGCTAATCCATTGCTTCATATGTTCGAAAAATTTGTCTGCTCAGCAACGTAAATAACGCAATCAATGCTGTCGAACTGTCAAATGGAAAGCCTACTGTTAGTGTGTTACGCAATTACCCCGCTGCTCCTGATAAAACGATGATTGCGAAAGATTTCTTATGGGAAAATTTCTTGGTCACCAGCTCAGTCTGAAATCGGACCTTAGGACCAGGCTTCATCACAATGAATATGTATTACATTTTCAAAGTTGTACCTATTACTCAATGATCCAAGTGAAGGCTGCTAACAAGCGCGTAAGCGCCGCATACTTGGCGATACATTGAAGCAATAGACTTGCAATATGTTGTAGTTGTATTATTGCAATAATAAACTAGATACGATTGTTTCGAGTGACTCAACTGACACGCGCTGAACCACTGACTGACTATAATAAATACTAGATTAAAAAAACACTTTCTTTCATAAACCACGCACGTATTATTAAGTATAGCTGTAGTAGCGGGGAAATTATAAATATCATTATAATGTGTACTTAATTGTGCAATTAATTCACGTGAAAGTACGTTACACTTAACCTTTTCTAAGACACTAGCTACTACCCGCGACTTCGTTCGCATGGAAGTCGTAAGATACACAATGTCTATTCTAATATACCTAACAGCCACATTTTTATAAAACTCCCTGACGCTATGACTTCGTTTTTGCTTTAGCGTTCTTTCTTTTTGCTCGGCTCCTATTGGTCCCAGCGTGATGTTAAATAACCTATAGCCTTCCTCAAGAATTAGGCTATCAAGTGCAAAAAGAGTTTTCAAATCCGACTGGCAGTTCCAGAGATTTGCGCGTTCAAACAAACAAACAAACACTTCAGCTTTATTATTAGTAGTATAGATAGATGACAAATCTTCAACTGTCTTATTACTCCTCCTAGGAGTCTTTTTTCTGCTCTTCTACTACCAATATAATATGTATAGTAGGCCTCCAGACCGTATTTCGGCCAATCTCAACGTGACGTACAATACGACCGACGTAACTCGGCGGGCCCGAGCTTTGCGCAGAAGGCTGCGCAGTAAGATTTTTTAGGAACCAAATGGTGACATGAGGCGAGTGCGAGTGAGAGAACATGCGCGAAAGTTCTTAGTGCCTATGTTCAGGCCTGTCAAGTTACGTCGGTCGTATTGTACGTTCTAATCGTAACGTTAACGGGATATATTATAGTCCACACCACAATAGTGTGAGTGTCACCCTCTCTTCCCTCACTCTCAAAGTCCGATGTCTGTAATTTAGTGGCATTGAAATCATGATTGACTTGCACTTGACCTTTTTGTAGGATTTTCCGAATCATCAATTATGGCGCTGGCGAAATTGTAGTTGCTCGGCCATTAACTACTACTGACAGCCATGTTTTTGTATAGGGTAATTTGTAGAACACTGCATAGTCATACACAGAAT
This sequence comes from Oligia fasciuncula, assembly GCA_963082905.1. Taxonomy (NCBI): domain Eukaryota; kingdom Metazoa; phylum Arthropoda; class Insecta; order Lepidoptera; family Noctuidae; genus Oligia; species Oligia fasciuncula. The sequence goes on from OY720403.1 coordinate 11,314,653, forward strand.
GTCTTTGTACCTCAACATCAGCTCCGCCCCATCATTCACAATGGTATCTTAAGGTGTCACTAGTCGATATTTTTTCCATACTTTCGGGAGAGTATTGCTCCACTGTTTGACATTGTGCATACAAAGTTAAACATGATATCGTTTTGACTTATTATTAATTTTGTCTGTACGGAAACAGAAGCGACACTATAACAGATAGGAATGACGTCTTAGCAAAAGTTGTTTAGTCTATTGGGCATTTCCGGTTGACTTACAAAAATGAAAGATCTGGAACGTCTCGAATCGTCTCGCGCATCACGCTGTTTTCCCGTCCCCGGGCTCTTAGAATTCGACATCAGACGTTTCAGATCTTCGGTTTTGACGACCCCGTTGTCGCTGGCATAAGCAAAAGGATCCGCGTACGAAGTCGCGGGCAGAAGCTAGAGTAAAATAAAAAGCTATTAAAAAGTTGAGCCAACAAAGATTCGTTTTTCTTGCTATTTTTAACGTAACTTTGGGTGTAATTATGTAATAAAAGAACTGTAAAATCTTCAAAACCAAGGCAGTACCGACAAAGCTCAGTTATCGAAGAGTTCAATAAACTGTACTTGTAATTGATTTATGTAGTGGTTTTTTCATAAAACTCGATTTTCCAAAGCACTTTTCGAATTTTTTTACGCGCCTATCAGTTCGAAACGGTGTTTCTGTGCGTGAGACGTTGTGTGTGTGCTCTGTCGGACACGAGGCCAGGTGAGACAGTGTGCTTTTTGGCCATGACCACCAGTGAGTCCGAGCTCGCGACTAGTTTACTCTTAATGGGTTAAATACAAGTATTACTGACTGACCACATAAAAGATAAAAAGAGCATCGTTATAAGACCCTGTTTCACTGTAGATACGTACCTATGTGTTCTTCTGGAAAACGTCACATATCACTTCAACCTGTCTGGGTTCGAACATACGACCTACAACTCGTAAGTCGCAGCCGTTACCACTGGGCCACAACTGCTCCACAATACAAATTTAATACAGCAAACTGCCCAAACCCGGCTCGCATAAAACTTGATATGAAACTTGTCTCATTCAAAAATCAAACCGCCACCTGTTCCGACCTTGCCTTCGGAATTGGTCCGTTTGTCCAACTACCCATCCACTGCCAGTGAAAGGTATTGTCCTTGACTATAACACGGTTACCTATTACGTATCACTCTTGTGTCAAGTTTAATGTAATTCGATGCGCAGGAGTGCAACCGTCTTGTGCTGTAATAGGTAATATTTTTCAGGAGTTTTTTTTTTATCTAAATGTTTTTGGTGATAGGACCACTGTGCATTTTTATTGATGCTCAAAATTCGTATATCATTTTTTAATAATAGATTATGTTATTAAATATTAAAAACTTTGACCTCTGACTAAACTTGTCATTCGATGTTAATTTTTATTAGAGAAATACATAGCATTGTCATTCAACCTTTATTTTGGTAAAAGATTGATTTTTTCGAGAGGTCAGTCCTAAAGGCTAGGATTAAGGCCTAAAACTTTATTTGGTAAAACTAACATAAAAATATTCGCGTTTTAAATACATGCAATACTTACTCATAAGTACAATAAACTTGCTCACTTTATTTGAGAAAGGAGTAACCAATATAAATCCACAATAAAAATGAAAGTATCTAGCAAACTCCAAGGATAATAACTTACTGACCTTTTATTATGAATTATAGACTTATAGCCTTTTAACCAGCGCGTACTTAAAGACGAAACTAGCTACTTACTACAGGAATTCGATAAAAACCCGTAGATACTTCAAAGAAACGGAGAAGCCATTCATTTCTTATTTATGATATGACTAGCTGCTGCCCGCCACTTCATCTAAGATCCAGGATAAAAATTAGCCTACCTATGTCCTTCTCCAAGTCATGGTCGACCCATGTGCCAAATTTCATCCAAACACGTTCAGCTGTTTTAGCGCGAAAGCGTAACAAACAAACATACAACAAATCAATAATTTTCTCTTTATAATATTGTTTTAGACTAGCAATCCGCCCCTTCTCACGTGTGCAATGGCTTCATGTCAACACATCGATATTTCTGTGCTACTTCTAAGTTAAACGGTATTTACACATAAACCTTCCGGAATCAATTCTCTAAATTATAGTGAAGATCGTGTCAAAATCCATGGTCCATCCATAAGATCTAAGCGGTCGCACAAACGAACGACAATTTTTTGCCTTTTCGTACCAAAATACCAAACAACTACAGGTATTACGATAAAAACCCGTCCTTCAGAAACACTGACGTCATAAATCACTTATTTATGATATCGCAGATGGTAAAAATACTATAATTAAATATTTTAATAGTCTTTGGTTTATTTTTGCCCAACAGTTCCGGGTGTTAACCACTGTGCATTTTAGATCACGTTTCTCTGTTTTTGTTGTCTACGTTCTTGTTTATTTTGAGCTATGTCAGCATTTTTTGCCGCCCGTTTTGATTACTGTGCTACTTTTTGGCGCGTTGATGTAATTTAATGTAAATAAGTTATAGTAGGTATTCATGATTTTGTATAGGTAAGTGTTAAGGTCTATTTTGTGGCGAAAAAATAATTTTATTATTTATTACGACGATTTATTTTAAGTATAATTATCTTATTAATGTTTCTGCTTATTATATTTGTACGTATATTTAGAACATAATTAAAATGAAATAATAATTATTTCACTCTATTTCCAGCACCCTATAATTGCGTAACACACTATCAACCATAATCTGAATCATTTTGAAGGATATCGATAATCCATTGCTTTATATGTTCGAAAAATTGTCTACTCAACAACGTAAATAACGCAATGAATGTTGTTGAACTGTCAAAACTATTGCTACTGATAGTGTGCTACGCAATTATTCCGCCGTTCTCTCTACTTATAGCTCTGGCTTGAATCTGCAGTTATTTTAAATACGTTTTATTAACATAACAATCATGTAATTATAAAACTATGAACTTAGGTTAAACAAAAACAAAGCTGTTTCGAAAGGAAAATAACGTTTGTTGAAGAAAATGTTAAATATTATGATCATAATTGTACCGAAACAATTCTAAGAGCTAATGTTATTAATTTATTATACTGAAGATGTTTATATCTATGGATAAGTAAATAAATTTCTATGTAATTATTAATCTCATCTCGGCGACAATCAATGTCAAAAACTTGTCAAAAATGTAGGGAAATTAGAATTCTGATTTGACAGATTCAGACAGATCAGACTGTGAACGTTCATATACTTAAGAGAATTGCTCTTCTGGTCATGTAGCAACCTAGTTACTGTACCTCAGAGGTATACAATAGTAACCCCACTTTTTAGAAAATAATGTTTCTTGCACCATTAAAATCGCAAGAACCAGTTCTATAAAATGGTATATGACATTAAGTCCTATGACATCTATGAAAAGAAATATCCAATCGTATACGACATTAAATCCACTAACGTCTAATGGGTATAGGACCTCAAATGACGATAAGATCTCTGAGCCTAATGTGCTGTAATTATGTGTAATACATAATAATTCCATCCAATAAAAAAAAAATGCTGTTGAGTTTGTTTCAATATATTTAAAGCAACTATGTCAAAATTGCATTCAAAGTTACACTCCGCGCATTTTTGCCTCTCCTGTAAAATTTTCGTTTTATCACATAATGTTGTATACCTTTGAGGTACAGCTGGTACAGTTGTATATGTACTTTTTTTCTCAACCGTGCGTTTTTATACGAATGACGGGAAAGTTTTAGTTTTATAAATAGCAATTAGCTGGTAGACTTTTACAACCGGGATGAAAGTGATAAATTCCAAATAACTATTATAAAAGTCTGCCTAACACTATAAAACGAACATTTGAAAAGAAAACCAATAACAAAATAGCTTTTTATTGCACCTGATTGCGTTGATGCGAAAACTTTTAATTAGTTTACAGCCGTGTAGTCGATTTTTATTTTATTTTAGTCGAACTAAACTAAATTTAGTGAAAAAATATAGTGTTACTCCACAGTCATTTGATCCGTTGCGAGTTCGGTTATAACTGAATTAAAAATATCCGTAAGTTAAAAGACTTTTGATCTGCAACCAATTACTGGTTGGATAGACTTCTAAAGGTTATAAGAGACCAAACTGTAAAGTCATTGTATTTATAAGTGCTCTATTCTAGGACTCCTAGGAATGATGTAAATGTCCATTGTAAATGTGGTCCTTGGTAGTTTTCAGAAGTACTCACGGTCCTCAATAGTGAGGGACCGAAGTGGATCCAAGGATCAATGAAGGACCAATGGCTTAATGATGTTATTTTACCTTTTGTATAGTCCTGGGTATGGAATGCGGAGGACAGGGTGTTGTGGCGCCTCCAGGGAGATGCCTATGTTCAGCAATGGACTGCGATATGCAGAGTTGGTTGACTGACTAGTGCTCCAGATCAAATTTCGGCCATGGCGGCCAATCTCAGCACAGACTTACCATCGATGCGGGAGATATACATTCAAAATAGGACATGAAATCGTTTTCATATGGTGTGTTTTTATTGCTTATAAAAACACACCATATGAAAACGATTTTTAACAACGTGAATATTAATTGTAGCTTCTTATAAAACCTACAATCATTCGAACATGATGGTTTTTCGTTCTATTATCTAACTATTTAGAAGGAAGTCGGTAGTGGAAGTCAAGTATACTTGCGTAGGTACCTGCTGACAGTTTCCACACCGGTAATCACTGACTCAGCCGTGATTTAACGTTCATCCTTTGATGCACACGATATTTAGCCTATCATTACGAGCTCATGACATTTAGCTCGTGCATTGACTTTAGTCTTGGTAGGTAGTGTAGGTTCTTTGGAATTAACTATGGTATTAGTCTGTCAAGTATAATGTTAATGATCTTGCAATCGTGCGATCGTGTCATCAATTAAATATGTTACGGCTAATAACCGTAGTGCGGCTACACCTAGTTTTAGCCGGGTACAACTAGGTGCATCCTACGTCGACGGAGCCTGCTTCGCGGGGCTCCTATTTCGGTGTAAAGGGTAAATAACCTAACAAAAGGTAACCTCGGGGTGCCTTTCGCTCGCTCTTGCATCCTACGTCGCCTATCGACCGACCGCAAGCATGCAACCGATGTCACCCGAAGTACACACGAACCGCATGTGGCCAGCTGCACCTACTTGTACCCGGCTAAAACTAGGTGTACCCACACTTCGGCTATTAGCCGTGACATAGGTATAGGTACTGTTTAACTTTATGCATACTTCTTGTATCTACATAGGTACTTCATTTCTCGGAAATATAAGTTCCAATATAATAAAATAGATACCTTCTCCATTTCCAAATATACTATTCCGAATAAGCTTAGCCTGAAATAACTTAAGACTATTTAAAAAGCTAACCCGAATCACTACCTATATCCCGAATGACTTCAGCACCACACATTATAAATTTATAGCATCCTGAATTCCCAAGTTCTGATGTTTGATTCGGTTCTAAGCTTTACACGTCGCGATTTAGACTTCTAGACAAGCCCATTGTAAACACAACAGAATTTTCGTTTTGAAAACTGGAGTCTACGGTTCATTAATTAATTGTTTGTTTATGAAAGCAAATATGTATAAACTTTGCAAAATCTCGTCTCAAGGAGTCAGAGTCACATCTTTCTTATCAGACCAAAAATCTCGGAACTATACTTACCCCAACATAACTCCAACAAAGACTATAAGAGCAACTAAACGAAGTACCTACCCACAATTATTTCATAATTACCCTACGTGATTTGGGGTCATTATTGTCCGTGAGTTTACAATGAAAATCATTTCGTCACGTTTGGCAGACGATGCTTGTCTTGTTCAATAATCCTGACAGACTTGAAGCTGGTTGCGTAATTAGAAACAATTGTCGGCAAAGAATTGATTGCAAGAAAAATCTCTTAATGACTGTCTATTTCTATTGGAGGTCAATAAGAAAACTAGGTTATAGAAACTACAGATACACATTCTAAATTATTGTTCTTAGTTATGTTGGGAAATATAGCTAAGCTCAATGAAACGTACCATTTTGAATGATCTGATAATCAAGACTATGCAGATACTGAGTCTGTTTTCTGTTCCATAGTATGGAAATGTTCTGTCTCTGTTGCTTCATTATCACTGAGAGTTATCACTCCATATCTGGCATTGGCCTCTCTATATCAATCTTTGGAATTTCCTATTAAAATCCTTTTCACTCGGCAATCCACAAGCATCTCTTCAACAACCAAGGTGCCTGCAAATATTATATATGCTTTGTTGAAGGTCAAACAGTTTACATTGAAATAATGTTTTCCATCAATAACAATTACCGTATCTTCCTTTAACTTTTTACCTTGTTCTTGTAAGACCTTCAATTCTTCATCATAATGAAACATCAAGGTTATCGGTAATTTCCTTATAATAAAACGCACTATAAAATACAAATTACCCAACTACTGACAAGGTCGAGGCACTACAAAAAACTTTGCTGGATCATCTCTGAACGACTTTGGGAGATCGGCTTTAGGTGTTATTGAGATCAGTCTTATCAATTATAATTAGAATGTATCGTTTACTAAGTGTGCAAAAAATTATCAAGCTTTGCTTAGATTATGTCACGATTTTTTACTCACGAAATCTTAGATCTAATTGGGCATGACACTTAAAACATAAGAGCTTGCCTAGCATATACTATAAAGATATTAACATTATTTAAGTAGCGGAAGTATATACCACTACAACAAGCAATAAAATGACACACATTACTAAAAGTAGTTGCTGTATTTTTTACTATTTTTAATATTATTCATTCACGTGTACGAAGCATCTTGCATATGATTAAAATTTTATAGAATTCCTGTTTCTTTGATCACTATGGCATTTAGAAAGACATGTTTATTATAATTCTTTACTAGGAATCCTGCACAATTACCATACTAATGAATGAAGCACTCAATGAACATAATTTCTCAATTATTATTATCTTTATTTCTGCTTCCACTATGCATCCGCCGCTTGCATCATTTCATCATTGTCCTCTTTACCTGAACCTTCCTTCTCCATGTCATTCAAAGTATAAAATATATTAATATTATACCTATTATAGAACAATAGTTTATTTATTCCATAAACCCGTTCTCCTTCAAACAATTTTCCCAGACATAAGATCCCATTGTGCTCAGGCAATGTCAGGTCATAAAACTAGACCGTTATTTTCATCACTTACATGTCTAACTACTGCTTACCAACGTTTCAGATGAATTGCATTAACTATTGCTTCAAAAAAAAGGTCTAAATTAAAAGAGGCTCACTAGCACTAAAATTAGTGGTTATCATTTTTGCAACGACTTAATAGTCATTTGTTTCTGGTCTAATGATTTCCTGATCGGTGGGTTTCAAAATGTTGAGGATTATTTTATGCTATTTTTTTGATAATGTGCCGTGCGAAATAATTTATTGGGTTATACTTATGAATGTTTATGTAAATTCCCAAACGACTCGTCGCTACTGGCGTTGTCTTTGAGATTCTCAATGGTAAGAAACAATTACTTTTGTGTGCAATAAATCAATAGTCTGTCTTCATTGTTGTCAGTAGTAAATGGTATATCTGAGGTTAACGTGATTATATTTAACAAGTACCGTGGCACTTTATCACCATCATCTTCCACTTTGTTAGCAACAATTGCGAAATCCAATTTTGCTCGCAAATTATTTACCCTTTTTAGGTAACTGAATTGATTCAACATTACAAAATGTCTTGGAGCAGTGTTCCGCCAATGTCCGTACTTTAGGCCAGCCCCAAACGAGATCGATTTCAACTGTCCTTTCACTATCACGCTCTGACGTTGCTTAACATTTTCGCGTCGAGGGCATTATTAGTACAATCACATTTTTATTTGCAGGTTATTATATAAATAGGTGCTCTGTTATATTATCAATGATATAGAATGTATTTGTTTTAGTTATCTACGTAGATATTGCATGTTGCAACGGTTGGGTGGTTCTCCGTAGTGTGAGTGTGACTCGTGGAACCGGTGTTGATATTTTATGTTTACTCTTGTTCGCTTGGTTTTCTCACGATTCTCAAATGTTTCTGCAAGTTTAATATCCTCTGTATCCTTCAAAGGGTTTTCAGAGATGTACATATTGCGTAATTTCTTTTGCCAGTTTATATTTAAATCTCATGTGATAGAGGACACGCTGGCCCCAACGTAGTTGGTAAAAGGCTAGCCTTTATGTTGGGGTCGATGTGTTAGGGTCGGCGTGTTGGGGTCGGCGTGTCTGCCTAGGCAGATGATGATGTGATAAAGGAAAAGCGAGACTGTTACCACTAACCAGCATCTATCCCGACTCCGGAATGTTTCAGTAGCATGAGACATTCCTAATGGAAAACAGATTGACGTGAGTTGAAACCTAGGATATCATGCGCAGCAGTCCTTTTTTAGACCACGAGATAATTCAGTAATTTTGTCACCTTCTGAGTAGCAAATGATTATGTTAAGAGAATATGAGCGAGTATAATTATTGTCATCAGCCACCCTACCGATCCCTTTTTCGTGCTGTTACTGAAAAATTCCTAATGGAAAAGCATACTACATTTTTTACGACGAGGAAGTGAAACCCTGGACCCCAAGCTCAAACAGTCGCTTTTGCAACTAAATCAGGCAGGCATTTCAATGACATCGCCTGCTTTTGTAGCATATACCAATTATATAGACAAAAGTGTTGTATGCGGATGTTTTAAACAAAAAGATACATTCTTTTACGTATTTTATCCGCTTACAGATATATTTTATTGAATGTCAGCTACCTTGTTAAATGCTTGTATAAATTCACGATACAATACTTTATAATTATTGTGGATTTATCGCGTGCCTGTAAATTATCACCTCACATTTGTATAACTATATATGTGAGTTTACTAACGACTCCACTTATTTCCATTGATCAATTTCATTACTTTATTAACCCTAGTTTACCTAATTAGTGGTAGGTACCTAGGTAGGTACCTAGTTAGTGGTAGGTACTTACCTACAAGAAATTTTATTTTTCATTAGGTGTGTGAAATATTTAGTTACTTGGGTACTAAAATGCTAATCCAGTATCTGTCCTTGGAATTAATTAATAAATCATACCTTAACACCATAAAACATTTGGACTTTACATGTAGTAAGAGCAGTGGTGACTAGGTACTGGTGACCCAGTGGTAATGCACATTACCTACTTTGTGTGTTTTATTTCACCACCGTTGCTCTCAAACCGGTAAAGGAAAACATCGTGAGGAAACCGTCATGTTCTACAACCACAAATTCGGAGACATGTGACATCGACCAACATGCCTGCATGCATGCGTGTCCCAGCAATGGGAACGATAAAGGCGGATTATGTTTATGCTTACCTGTAGCAACTCTAGTGAAGTTAGGTAGTGTGTTTTTACTGCTGCCCATTCTCTCATTCTTCTATGATTCTTAAAAACCAAAATCCATGTTTTCTCTCTTTCTTTTATTGACCCACCAATGCCTGTTTTGTTCAGTGAACTCATTGTTGTAACTAAGTACGACAATTGAACCACTTACCACACAGATTTGAAAATGAGTGTGTCATGCAGTCCATATAATTATGTAGTTTAAACTAAGAAATTATATATCCGATATATCCACACGAATTGAAAACCCCGAAAGTCACAAACCAGCTAAACAACACTAAGCAATTATATGAACCTCAGATCGGAACAGGTTCACCAACCGAGCTGACAGATTATCAGAATTGCGAAGCACAGCATAGTGAACAATCGTGAGAATTAACATGTAACCCATTGTGTTATGAACCACTTTTTATCGTTATGCATCTGTGCGACCTTTTTTTTAATACTGTTTGAAATGTGTGAGCCATGAGCTGTTATATAGGTTACACTTGTTTTGATTGTTATAACAAAGATGCTTGCATATCGCTTGCCTCGTGGATAGAACCTCGTGTCGAAGTGAGTCAAACTTATAAACAGAGTCCAATTAAAATAGATGGACAAATTTTAACACAGTACCTACGTCTAACCGAAGATATCTAAACAAAAAAAACTGGCCAAGTGCGAGTCGGACTCGCACACGAAGGGTTCCGTACCACAAGGCAAAAACGCCGAAAAAAACACGTTTGTTGTATGGGAGCCCCCCTTAAATATTTATTTTATTTTGTTTTTAGTATTTGTTGTTATAGCGGCAACAGAAATACATCATCTGTGAAAATTTCAACTGTCTAGCTACCGCGGTTCTTGAGATACAGCCTGGTGACAGACAGACGGCAAAAACGCCGAAAAAAACAAGTTTGTTGTATGGGAGCCCCCCTTAAATATTTATTTTATTTTGTTTTTAGTATTTGTTGTTATAGCGGCAACAGAAATACATCATCTGTGAAAATTTCAACTGTCTAGCTACCGCGGTTTTTGAGATACAGCCTGGCGACAGACAGACGGCAAAAACGCCGAAAAAAACACGTTTTTTTGTATGGGAGCCCCCCTTAAATATTTATTTTATTTTGTTTTTAGTAATTGTTGTTATAGCGGCAACAGAAATACATCATCTGTGAAAATTTCAACTGTCTAGCTACCGCGGTTCTTGAGATACAGCCTGGTGACAGACAGACGGACGGACGGACAGCGAAGTCTTAGTAATAGGGTACCGTTTTTACCCTTTGGGTACGGAACCCTAAAAAGTACTGATTAAAATGATTTTATTTTGACCTAAAATAATAAATTGCCGGCACATTAGTGTATTTTCGTTAGCTGATTATTACCCGACTGCGCCAGAAGGAGGTTTATGTTTTTCGGGTGTATGTATGTCTGTATATTTCTTTGGCACGCTCTGTGGCCTAAACGGCTTGATCGATTTCAGCTTCAGAGGTGCCGTTAGTATTCGTCTTAATTGTGAGAGACACTGGCCGATTTTTGGCGCCATTTTATGTCTTCAAAAAAATTTTTTTTTTCAAAACCAAGAGTGAGTGAGTGTGTGTGAGTGGGGTATCAAAACAAAGGGTATTAAAAGGCGATTACAAAAAAATCGGCTGTTTCCTACATTTATGTTCGCATAACTCGCCAAAATGTAGGATTCATAATGGTAAGTACAATGACCCCATAAGAGGTTGTCCATTAATTACCGGACAGCCTGTATATATATAGACATCTAGAAGATGATACCAGTCATTAAAATGTTACTAAGTATGAAATAAATGTGAATTTGCAAAGACTCTCGTAAGCTCTTAACGAACGTATCAAATGCAAACAATCTTACAATTAAGTAGCACAATCTTAGTTCATCTTAATTTGCGTTAGCTAGCACGAGGTTAAGTGAACTTATTTAATTAATTAATAGTGCTATAATTACTATTGAAATGTCTGCAGCTGTATTCCCATGAAACTTATTATATTCGTTTATATGACTTTCATTATATTAAGATCTAAGTTATGTTAGTATGACTTGGAGACGTTATGACTTGGATATGACAGTTATGACTTGGAGACGTTAAAATTCCATCCAAGGTTAAAAGCTGAGCGGAGCAGTAGTGGCCCAGTGGTGGCCGAGTGGTAACTGCCGCGACTTGCGAGTTGTAGGTCGTAGATTCGAACCCAGACGTGCGTCACCACTGCTCAAACCGGTGAAGGCCATCGTGAGGAAACTGGCATGTCCCAGAACAGAAAATTTGAAGACATGTCATGATGTGACATCTACCAACCCGCACTGGGCCCACGTGATAACGGCCCACTCCCACTCGCCGTGAGGAGGGCTGTGTCGCGGGATGTTCCTCCGCGCCGGGTCAGCAGTAAGAGTCTGATACTCCTTCCGCACACAAAACTGCTAGGCAGATGATAATTCCACTCACTGCGCTTACAACATACTAGGTACAGGAATTTCCCCAACCGATTTAAAATCGAATTCTTCTAATTAACGACCGGATATTTTTATAAGTTAACCTTGATCTAGTCTCATTCGTGATAATTATTAATATATTAACATAAGCCCAACGTGTACGAACGAAGAAACGTGACAAACGATAGTCCATAGCACGGTAGGTAATATCCATAACGACTTATTTAAACCTCTAATACTTCCTTCTATAGTATTTGTTGATCGTATTTGTTTTGATATCAAGGTGAATACTAGAATATTGGCTAATAAAGCAGGATATCATAAACACAGCAAAATATTGAAAAAACTAAAAAAATAAATAAAGAAAAATATATCAAGTAATGCTTTTAAAATTCCTATATTTGGTGATGATATAATAATGTCTGCTGCTGCAGGTCTGGTAGCAAAAAAGACTGTATATCCATTAATTAACACCTCAGATGCTTTGACTGGATCGATTTCTGATGCGGTACTATCATAATTGACGGCACGGTTGGCGCAGTGGTTAAGCGATTGACTGCTGCGCTGCGTGTCGCAGGTTCGATTCCCGCACGGAACAAATATTTGTATGACCTACAAGTATTTGTTCCGGGTCTGGCTGTTTGTGTATGTGAGTTTAAATGTTTGTAAACGCACCCACGATACAGGAGAAATTCTTAGTGTGGGGCAAAGTTTAAAAAAAATATATATATTGATTCTTCACCTAGCTAGATCAAACGTATTTCCTCACTAAATTACATATACGGCCATCTGGGCCCCAATTTACTGAGACCACCTTTTTTTTTCTTTTTTTTTTTTGTGGATGGGAAATCATCAAATGACCCCTCTCCTCTGGGTGGAGCGGAAGGGAGTGTCAGACTCTTACTGACTAAAACCCACCCCTAAGACCACCTTAGCTAATTCCGTCAATCTCGCGTTCATTTAGCGCGGTTTCGGTCATTGTGTCACGGGTAGACTTATCGGTCAGTTTATGAAGCAAGCTTAGCATACGCATAACGCGTCGTCTGCCCTATTACAATTTAATGTTACAATATAACTAATGATAGAACCAACTATTCCAATATAACATAAATCTTTGTTCAAATCTCTATTTACAAACAAAAACAGAACATAATCTACGGAATTCACAAATGCCATCGTGCCTATACCGGCTGCGTGAATTAGAAATGTCAAGAGCACGTGACCAGCCGCCAAGCTGCGCGCGCGCCGGTACAGTCGCGCACACAACGCAAAGGTCATCTTTGTTCGATATTAGCGAGATTTGGTTCGTAATGATTATGTTTAAGGTCGGGTTTAGATGGTTTTGCGAATGAAAGTTGAGTAGAGTGATTTATTAGACTAAGCAGAGCTGCAAGGTTAAGATTCTTGGATTTATGTGCTTGCGAAATCTTTATTTGGGATTTTCGGTTAAATTCTTATTTAGATTTGTGTTTTTATAGGGAGATAGGTAGTTTCACGGCCAATTCAAGTCTTCTGATAGATGGGCACTTACATTCCTCAGGGAATTCATTTAGAAACCCTTATGTTATTTAGGTATATACTAGTCACACCGTATGACTAGTGATAAAGTAATTAAGTTCCTACTTTTTATTTCTGAAAATCTAAACAGCTTGCTTATTTGCAATATTTTTAATGACGGTTTAATGAGGTTATGATTTTGTGTGCATTAATCAGTTGTTTAGTATTAAGGCGATTGCTTCACAGACAACCGAATGGCTACTGCCTAAACATTTGGATAATTAGGTCACAAAAGGTCAAATCGACGCGGTAAGTTATTCAAAATGTTAAAAAAGTAGGTACCTAACCTTAAAATAGCCTCGACGAGAGACCATAATTTAAAAAAAAAAAAAATGCTAGCTGCATATATTAATATTTTGAGGCATAAGCACATAAGCCTGTTATGTTCCCACTGCTGGGACATAGGCCTCCTCTCTTTGAAAGGGAGTGGGCTATAATCTACCACGCGAGCCCAGTTGGTAGATGTTACGTGTCTTCGAATGTTTGTTTCTAGGACATGCCGATTTCCTCACCATGTTTTCCTTTACAGATATTTTGACGAACATCTATAATTTATGTAAGTAGATCGGTGATTTAGCGACCCAGCAGTTGCTGAATAGCTTGGCTCAATGAACGGAAAAATTAGTGGTAACAAACCCAATTTAAGGCAGAATTGTCAATGTGGCATGCGAAATCGTTGTCTTCCTGCGGTTACCTCTGTGCGGTCGCGGCCTTAATCTAAATAAAAGTGAGACAATACACACAAATTGGCATTAACAATAAGCAGCCTTTACATTGTGTTAAATTGAGTCCGGAAAACTAGTTTACAAACTAAACTTCAGTAGGTATATTATAGTTGGAATGAGGTGTCATTTGTCCAATTAGGTATGATACCCTTAAAAGTGCGCTTAATTTTGGCTAAGGGCAAGCCCTGTTTGAAGAATTTAAACTGAGTCTCTTCCACCTCTTCTTCATCACCAACCAATTCTCGCATTTCACCCACTGCTGGGTAGGTACCTATAGAACTCCTAGTGGGGTTGGCAGTTTTCCACACACTTCTACAAACTCTAATTGAATAACCCAAATAAGATCAGTAATTTCGTAATGTAAACAGCAATTACATCTACTTACCTACACTAACAAAAAAAAAAACAATGAAAAATCAGCTGTGCACCAAATAACCACAGAGCGTGAATTCAATAGCATAACCTTCAATATTAGGGAAAAGTTCACCCATACTCTTGACATGGATGGTCAACCTTCGAATCATTTCATGTAACATTTAAATTGCATGTCTTCTCCACGCCTGAGTCATAAACCGCGACGAAACAATGAGTAAGTATGTAGTAGAACTAATATAGTAATGAAGTAAAATTATGTTTATTTATCTGTTGGTGTACGTTGTTTACAACTGAAACTGATTATGAATTCATGAACTTCTTCATTATCATCAGTCCAAAGCAATCTGCTGCTGGTTGCATATATTTGTAGTACCTTTTAGCGTATGAATCGATTGATTGGTTAATTTAATTAAAAGTACCTAATTGCGGTCATTTGCAGTGCTGAATATGCATTTTCTTTGCTTTCTTTTACTTCGTTTACGTTCATTACTCGTGAAGGTACGAGTAATTAGTATTATTACTCAAATTGTAGGTACTTACACAAGCCGCTGATGCCATAAATAAAACAAAAAAAATACAACAGATAACAAACAACAACAAATAGGAAAAGGTGCATGAGGACGGACGGCACCGCCGAGGCCAGTCCAGGAAGAGGTGGCGAGACGACCGAGACGCGTACCGCAAGGGTTGGCTCTAAGTGGCTCTAAAAAAGGATACTGGAGGGATTTGGGGGAGGCCTTCGCTCAGCAGTGTGACAGCGAAGGCTAAATTAAAAAAAAATTGGAGATGCTTCTCGAGTTTCCAATCTCTGTCTTTTGGTGGGCCGAACATCATGTTAGGCGCATCCTAGGAAAGCGGTTCTGTCATATTATAACGGCCGTCACAAAAATCTGGTGCCAAAAAACGGTCTGTATTTGAACAGTCGATATGTGTGACCGTCCACCGCTTCCTCAGGCAAACAAAGCTTTACCGATAGTTTTTCTTCACATTGAGCTTTTCTTTTAAAAAAACTGAGGTAGGTACAATGAAATGCCTAAAGCCCAGGCTAAATGTTTTCTTTTCATTATAATATTACTATTCAAATGAATGACGTATTCGATAACAAACCTTGCAGGTGTTAAAACAATTTATTACGAATATTTGTAATAGTTGTAATAATGTATTTTTATTATTTTAAATAGTTATATTAAATAATGTTTTACCTTGATTCTTATTGTCAAGCACGTCAAACTATAATTAATTCTACTTACATTATACCATTATAATACATATGAATTTATAATGAAATACAATAAATGAATCGATACAAGATTTATGTTGATAGTTACACGTTTTTCATAAATCTTAACGTGACCATGATTTTGATTTAAACAAGGATGGTCTTGATAATTCATCGAAGATCAATGTTTGGAATTAAGAACGTAGATGTCGACTACTCAAAAGTTCTTATGCTTGTTAGTAATTTTATTCACGACTGCCAGTGTTGACACTGTCGTTACGAGTACAAATAAAAAATGATTATGATTTTATTTATGATTATGAGTAGTCAGACAGAAGCCCAAAAGCCCAAAAGTCCAAAAGTCCCAAAAGTCTGACAACCGGTCTTATCAAGGGTTATTGGTGTTACCCAGTAACTGGGATGTCACATAGGGAGTCGCTCCATGTCAAATACAGAAATTCAGCTGCATGCAGAGAGAGATTACTTACAAGAAAAAAATATCTGTCTTGTTCCAAAAGACAGAAAATTTTAATATTTTCCGTAAGCATCAATTTCAAACTTTTCGTTGAATTTGAAGTTAAGGACAAGTTTGAAATTGAAGTTACTATTTCTAAATAGTAACTTCAATTTCAAACTTTTCCTTAACTTTTAAATTACGTGTCGTGTCGAAAATGTAGGGAAATTAGAGGTATTATTAACAGATTGAGACTGAGAACAGACTGTGAAGTGTAAAATTACGAGAATTGCCCCTCAGATTGTCTAGCCTTGGCACACCGATATAAGACAATACAAAACTATTCAAAATCAAGCCTTTGACAGACTCGCTTGATGTAAACCACTACCCATTACTTCAAGTTTTCCTGCTATAAACAACAATTGACTCGTAAAGCTTCGCAATTTAGCATGTATTTAGACTTGACTTGTCCGTCTTAAACCTAGTAACCTGGTTACCATACTGACCTTGTCAGTGCATCCGAGACAAAGTGCGCATCTTTATGCAGGCTTACAACACTACACGGCCGAGAGAAAATATTCAGGGGTCACATTTTAAAAGGTCAGTGAATTTAATATCTTGTTTTTACTGAGTAGAAAATAATGGAATGTGATGGGTCTGACATTGATTGTTTTTGTAGATTGATAGGTAGTTGATTTATCTATTGCAATCTGTTTTGTGCTCTGCTGGTGTTGTGGTTGAGAGTGCGGTTGCTGTCTTGAGGTCCCATGTTCTATCTTCCCAGGTTGGGCAAATTGTTATGTTAATGGGTTTTAGTGTAAATGGCAAAGGGTTCGTTCCCTCTTATAGGATCTATTATAACTGTCGTAACGTAGGTGTGACTCAACTCACCCTTAGCAAAAGGCGTGTGATTGTGTTTCTTATGAATTGGGACATAATAAAGACCAAATGAACAGAAGCCAAAAACCATAAATCTTCAGACATCACATTATATCTTTCCGAACTCGTTTTTTGCGGGCATGCAGTCTTTCACAGTTGACGTCTTTGGTTGCAGTAACGCTAGCAAAAAAAATTGTTGAAGTATCATCGAATACATTTAATCTGCGTTCGCGATTACCTTGCCAAACATGTAAACAAATATGAGTTATTGGAAAAATAACTTTAATTCGTGCAGTATAAAGTTAAGTTTACGCTACAACTTCAAACATTTTGAAGACTTTTTAAATAATGCTTGTCACTCTGAAATCAACTTAATTAAGTACCACTGAAATAAAGTTGATTTTTGTTTGACTTGAAAAAACTAAAATTGGAAACGTAAATTTGAATAGACACTACGTGATTTACGTATAGAATCACCACGGCTTCCTGCATTCGGAAACATTAACTAACTGACCCAAAAAAATAGTCCTTCAAAATGTCCTTTTAAAATCATGACACAACACATTACATCATGGCTACCAACCTCTGGAATTATTCAAACCTCAGGCCGGCCATGTTGAGTCAAACATCGACCATTATGGGAACGGGACGGGAATAATAATGTGAGGTACAGGATATCGACGATCAGGCTCAATGTTCCGGGCACTGACCCCACGTGGCCCATTCGAGTACAAGATGGTCATAGTTGGACGATTTGTGAGGATCTTGGGAATATTTTTTGTAAGGGATGTTGGGAAAAAAATGCTTTTGTTAAAGGAAATAAGAGATCTCCATGTAAAACTGAATCTGGGAAATCAAAAGCAGCATTTAATGGTGTAATAAATTTATTATTGCAACGGTAGAACGACACTGTTCATTAATTGTTGTAAGTAACAGTAATAGTGGATAAAATTTTTGTGGCCGAACACTGTTTCTCAAAATACAGGTTATCACCTAGTTTGAGAGGCAGGGTTTTAAACATTTTGTTACAGATTTTACAACAACAAAACCTAACATAAATGTAACTATCTACCCATTGATTCTGTAACTATCTGTATTTTTTCTTTTTATGAATAAACATGTATAATTTTTTTTTTTTATTATTATTATTATAAGGGGAGAGACATTCAAAATAGATAAAGTATCCAACTAGAAGTCATCATCTGCCTAGCCTTTTCCCAACTAGCTACGTTGCGGTCGTCTTTCAGTCTAACCGGATGCAGCTGAATACACTGAATACAGTATTTTACATGGAACGACTGCCTATCTGACTTCAATGACCACAATCCACGGGTAATACGATACCCCTTGGTAATACTGGTTGTCAGACTTTCGGGCTTCTGACGACCCGTGACAACTGTCAAAGATCCACGAATGACAGCCGGGACGAACGGCTCAACGTGCTTTCCGATGCACGGAGGGTCTTGGTTTATGAGGATGGTCACCCATCCACGGACCAACCGCGGCAAGCACAGTGCAGCTGTTATTATTTAACCATAAGCCCCACCCAAGTATGGATGTGAATATGTAAGAATGAAGGATAGGTAATTATTTTACTATTATAAAAAAGCTTCTTCACGCGGCTTTGCTTGCGTGGATGGCGAAAATTATCCCAGGGGAACTTTCTACCGGGATAAAAAGTAGCCTCTGTTCGATGCAATTTGTTCAGTGGTTTAGGCGTGAAAATGTAACATACAGAGAGAGTTACTTTCGAATTTTTCATATTAGTATTTAGTATAGATTCGAAATCCTAAGTATGGTCTTATTTAGGATCTCGAATTTATAAATCCAAGATCCTAAATATGGCAAACCATATTTAGGATCTTGGACTTATAAATTGGATTAAGAAATATCCATTGTTGTTTCAAAAAACAACAATGGATATTTCTTAATCAGAAATGTTACATTTTTGTACCATATAAAATCCGTAATAATCACTTTTTTACGCTTTGGAGTACCTACTTACTGGTAATTACAATAATCGCCATTTTCTTTACAAAGTTTTGCAAAAAAAACTTAGATAGTTATTATGAAGTGAATATTCTTGAAAGATTTCTTTAGCTACTTCTATTGTCATATCAACACAGTCTATGCTACGAGTACAAAGCCTACAAGAGGCAGCAGCCGACCTATTTTGTAAAAATGTCACCATAAAAACTTAGGTGAGTTGATGTGAGCTATCATTCTACGTGCATTGCCAGCTCACTTCAAGATCACTTCACCTAAGTTGTCAGATCGACTGATGTTGTGGAAAAAATACAGGAGGCAAGGATATCGATGTACAACCTATTATCATGGATTCAGTATGTTCATGATTCTTTTTTTTTTAATAACCGACGAATCATTTCGACGCATGGGAGTTCAGAATTATGTACTGAATTCATGGTTACAGTTTCCGCGTCGATGTCCATGTCCGTACCACCGTATAAGCCAGTCAGCAATATGTTAGCGGAACTGACAATAGTCACCTACAATTGAGTATCGCCACACGGGGAGGGTAGGTACTTGGGGGGTACCTAGATTAGAGAAAAAATTGTTTTACCTTTCCTGTCCTCAAACTACTGAATGAATTGATAATTTCTTACAATAACTTACAACATTATTCGAACTAACATACGTTTACATTGTCCGTTCACACACAAAGTAGGGGAATTCTCCAACAGTTGTATGTTTTGTAAAGAATCATTGAACTATCAGGTCGTATGACGATCTAATACATAACATTGTCGCCTTCCATGGGTTGTTTTGATAGCATTTTCCTAAATCCTGCTTATCTTGGTTTGTGTATAAACAATGGGCAATGTCAGGTTGCTTCCCATGGGAACTGGGTGGCTGATAAGGGATTTTGGTAAAATGTTTTAACTGCGTACTACCCAGGATGTAGTGAAAAACATTGTAGATGGTCCTAATGGTGGTGGTTAATGCCTATCTCTAAATCTGACATTGAATTTTAAAATACTCTCTTTTTAATTAATAGCATGTGATGAAGTTGCATTTTATTTAATTAAGTGCCATGCATTGGTACCTACCATTATTTTATTATTCCGACTTAGGGCTGATTTTTCAATCGACAGATAAATTTTATTCGTGGAATAAAATTGACATCTGACAGTTTTTGTATAGAAGAATTGTCAAAAATTCCAAATTATTCCTCCGATAAAATTATCTGGCGTTGGAAAAATGAGACCTAAGTAGTTAAGTATAAAGATTAGATTATAGAAAACTACACCATTTTTATTTTTGTTAGCCATTGTATCCCACTGCTGGGCCTTGTTTCCTTTCTTTCTTTTTTGTAATGTCCTTGTTTCTTCCAACCTGTCTTTACCATTTGTTTTTTTTTGTCTGTCACCATTTTATTAAATGATCAAAATAATAACGACCGTGTGATAGGAAATGTTCAAATTTGGACATACCTACTTACTTTTATTTCAAAGCAAAGGCAAAGGCCTCCCTATCTTTGTTCCATTCCTCCCTGATTTGAAGCTAGTGTGTGTGGACCAACTGTGTGTAGGCGTACTTAAAAATATATATTTTTTAAATCCATATTAACTCTAAAACTTCTCTGAATTCACAATATTTTCATATTTAAGACTAGACATTGTCACACACACACACACACACACTTATACTCATTGACTTATATGTACCTATATTACTAGCGCTTATACTCAGTTGGTAGTTGATGTCGTTGTTATACTTAGTTTTACAAAATAACAAAGTGAAAGAATATATATTATAATAATATATTATAGATTGACATTGTTTTATAAAATTGTATTATATTCTACTCAATTTCCTAAGATTTCATAATAGAGGAAGGCTCAGTTTGCCACAGTGACTGATAATTACGTCAAGATAGGCAACGTAAACTTGGTGAGGCAATTTTGGTTAGTTAATTCATGACACCGTCAGGCCACTGTTTATTTATAAGATTGAGGGAAAGTCGTGTAGAAGGAACACTGACAGATAGACGTTAGAGTTCCATCAATTGGCGAAAAAACGTCTAATTTTCTCACGTTTTAAATACTATTGTATTAGTAGGTATACCTATTTCGGGATATTCTTAACTAGTAGGTATCTACTGAGCCCAGCAAAAAATATTTCAGTCCATAAGATTCAAAAATGTTCGTACCTACATAATTATAGAGTAACTAGCAGCGCCCCGCGGTTTTACCCGCATAAGTGTCGATCCCGTGGGAATATCGGGATACAAACTATCCTATGTCCTTTCCCGGGACTCAAACTATCTCTATATCAAATTTCATCTAAATGGGTTTAGCAGTGTAAGCGTGAAGAGGTAACAGACAGACACACTTTCGCATTTATAATATTAGTATGGATATATCTATCATTTCTAAAAAAAAAACTTAATTTAAAGTTGTATACTTCCGAATCGACCGGCCACCCGGTTCACTATTGTGAAACCACCACCATAGCTCCATTGAACTATTGCCTGATTTGTTTAGTCCATACAATTTCTAACCCAGGCCAAAATGACAGGTACTAAATTATACCACCATGAATTCTAAAACAGCTACCATTCCGCCACGACATTTACAGGCCCTCACAGTGCTTTGAACCATAACTTACGATCCTAAATCAAGCAACAATGCGCAGAGCATAAACAGCGGATTTAATCCCAAGTTTATAAGATGTCCATTACTTAAACATGACCGTACCAATGACCCGGGCTGGATAAACACATGGAGAAGCAAGAAAATGGAGTGCTAGTCTGTAATGTTCTTTGAACCCAACCCAACGCGGCAACGTCTTCCTTCTGAATTTCTTTTACTAAAGTATTTTTAAACTTTTTTTTTGTTCATAATTATTATCGCTCTTGAAAAGTAGTCTCTTCCGTCCGTTACTAGGTACCTTCCCTTTAGTAAGATAATTATTAATCACATTTTATCAAGCCCTAGTTTAACCTATTATCATTATAGGCCTGTGTTATCCCACTGCAGGGACAGGCCTCCCCTACCCCTTTCCCGGTCTACTGCGGTTGTAGGCCAATCCTTTAAGAAGGAGTCCAGCTCATCCCGCCATCTCTGTAGTTGTTCAGGCTATCTGGAATCCACGAAAAAAAGCTAAAGCTATGGAACGACTAAATCACAGTTAAGAGGTAAGCATACGGGCTGAGATTTGGTTGTGACTCTATTATAGGCACCTACCTATCTACTTCTAAGAGTCGTCTCTCACAAAGATTTTCGCTCTGGCTATGTTCGTGTCCCAGCACATCAGAACTCTATTGACTAGCTACTCTGTGGTTTAGCTGGAAACCGTATGACTCATGCGTCGGGATTCCAAATTGTATTCAATCCTTTTATATCTTGGAATTGTAATGGCTGGAATATACCTTATGAGGAAATTACGTGTTTACAAAATGGTGTAGGTACCATTGTGTCTTCAAATGGTGATAGAGTCGTGCGAATTGTTAATGACGCAGGAATATTTTCTCTCTTAGTAATGTTTCATATTACCCAAGTCGAAAGTACCTATGGGAAACTCAAACAAGTAAGGGGCTCATAACAGCCGCACGGGTCGATCGAAAGTTAAGCTACGCTTGACGAGGTCGGTCCCAGGATGGGTGACCATCTATTACATATCGATACCGCTCCGGGCCTCGGAAAGCACGTTAAACCGATGGTATCGGCTGTCATTTGTAGATCTTTGACAGTCGTGACGGGTAGACAGAAACCCGAAAGTCGACAAATAGTCTTACAAAGACCCAGCGCACACCGCTGGAGGCGCGGCGGAGAGCAATTGAAAACAACAATTTAATATAAACCATAACTACCTTGATATACGGTCAATATAAGAATAAATTCGCACGCGGTGCTCGGAGCGCCCTCAAGCTACTACAAGAGCATGCACGCGACTGCTCCAGTCGCCGGGAGGTCAAATAGGCTGTCACTCCATGTAAAATACTGGTATGAACTCGAAACTGGTACCTCGCCAGTAAGAAATATGATAAACCTATCACAGAAACAGTTATATGCAGAGTTTTTCATTAAGCCAACCGCAAGATACAGTAATTTCAACTTAACTGTAACTGAAATTGTTCTTTGAAAACTGCATTAACTTATTCTCATATCATAATCATTCTATGTATCTGTGCAAACAAAAAAACAAACTTACAATTATCTTATTAAATCATAATTTTATAGATAATGCCAAGGGTGGGCACCCTTGGCATTATCTATAAAATACCAATAATTACCAATATTGTTACATTAGTGATTGCCAGTTTAATTTCCTCCGTTGTAGGTACCTAAAGTCTTCTTTATAAATAAAACAAAGTCGGGTTAGTTACACCATTCATAATTAAAAAACAGCTGGACCGATTTTCTCCGCCCCAAATAGCAGAATAACGAAAAATACACGAAAAAAAAAATGAAGATAATTTATTACCGACTTCAAAAAAGGAGGTTATCAATTCGATACGTATGTATGTAATATTATTGGATTTGCATTATATTCACATATGATGATCTATTAGGGCTTCCAAACAAATATACAAAATTTCATAGACGTATGTATGTATGTATGTATGTATGTATGTATGTATGTTTGTCCACGCATATCTCCGGAACTGTTAATCGGATCGTGACCATTTTTTTTTTATTGGCTTACATTTTCTTCAACTTAGGGAACAGTGCAAGTTTCATCAAGATCGATTCAGTAATTTTCAAGATATGGACTAATACGTGTAAGTGTGACGGCCTGGCTTATTGATAAGAGCTACGGGTGTAGTGTCAAAGGGAAAACATCTCAAAACCTTGGTCAAATACTAGTGCAAAAACTAAAAATTAAGAAATAAAAAATAATTTAAAAAAATTAAACCGACTTCAAAAAGAAATTAACTCAAAATTATGAAATAACTTTAATTTCGGAAGTCGGTGGCATAAAACTAAAATACAGATCCCAAGACACCGACTTCCGAAATTAAAGTTATTTCATCATTTTGAGTTAATTTCTTTTTGAAGTCGGTTTAATTTTTTTAAATTATTTTTTTTTCACATACATTATTTTGATTGATTCTGAGGCGGTACGCAGTTAACCGGATCAGCTAGTATATGATAAGCATAATCAGCCTTTATTGTTCCTACAGCTGGGACACAGGCCTCCTCGGGAGTGAGCCGTAATCGACCACGCGCGGGCCCAGTGCGGGTTGGTAGAATATCACATGTCTTCGAATTTTTGGTTCTAGGACATGCCGGTTTCCTCACGATCTAAGATGAGCATCTTAATTTGCATTAGCCTACTTACAAAAACAGGTTTATTTCCAGGGTTATATTTTCTTTCCATTCGTAATATGAGATGTTAATTTGCATACATCTGTAACTTGCGCGGCTTTTCTTGGTAAGAGCACTACGATCAAATCCATTTAGTTGTTAATTTTATTATCATTCTATTTATAGAAAAATGGCTTGGACATCACATTGATGGTCTAAGCTCCTTTGAATGTTTTTAGAATCAGAGCCATATTGCAACAAGAAAACAAGCAAACTGCATCTAAATCTTTGCTATCTTGGCCATGGCAAATGTAAACAAGTATTTCAAAGTTATCTTCAGTTTTAGCTCGAGAGATAAAAGATTACTGAGTTGACATTTTTACATCGATTTTTCTACTCGAGCATACCTACCTCACGACACAGTCACCACCACTCAATCAACAGTTTGCTTCAAATTGAATTCTACACAACATAACATCACGCCTTGAAACCACGACGGGTTAGGCAGAGGTGTAGGTACCTAACAATAGTGACGGCTACAAAAAAAAATAGAAAAAAAAAACAAATACAAGTACATAGGTACCTATGTATAAAATAAAACCTCACTTATACAACGCAGCGCACTAATTAACTTCATAGTTGGCCACGCAAACCTAATCTCGCGATGCAGAACTAATCTTAGAACATTTATTTTACCACGCCTGGATTACTCATACTCGCTATTTATTACATTTGAAAACTTGAAAACATGAAAACAACATTTCTGAACCCGTAAATGTTAATTTATCGTGTTGTAATCATTTTCGCGGTTCAGGGCAGGTTAATGAACTGCGAAAATGATCACAACACGTCATCTTGGTAAACAGTTGTGTTATCATATGCTCGCGTTCCCTACGAACTACCTTCATATAATTGAATACTATAGCTTCTGTTCGCAACGTCGTCTGCATCAATTTTTTCGTTTCTTTGAAAATCAAAATGTCACACAAAAAACGTTTAAAAGCATAGAAATAATTCTGCTATAGTTCAATTATCGTTTTTCCTAGATGACTATAATTAAAAACACCTGCGTTCACAATAACATTAGAGAAGTGAATGGTAATTATTACTAATCCCATGGAATCTAGTGACTGGGCGCCATATTAGGATCTTGCAACGTGTTACTATAAGTTTATCTCTATCAGTCTATCTTGTTACGACATTATGGCTGTGTGTTGTCAGCTAGCAATAAATAGATGATACGGTTGGTGAATTATAGTGTTTACCTTTACCCTTAGTATTTAAGTTAACCCCAAAAATTGCGGTTAACCTACCCTAAAATCAAGGTTAAGTAATTAGATTTACCCTCTAGAATTAAGTTTCGCCCTGGCATTGTTTAGTAGAAGGTGAGTTGCAAAGGTTAGATTGTGGTCGGGTTGTGTAATTGTTTTAATACTTAGGTAACCTGTAATTGTTATAATGCAGGGTGAAGGTTCTCCTCAAACAGATAATGATTGAGCACTGACCAAGCTTACTCCAGACAGGCGCGGTCGCAGCCTGAAATTTTGGAGGGGGTCACTCACTACACTAATAAAAAATAGGTATCTGGAATAAAATAAACATTATTGCACAAGACACCATTTTATTATTATAAATTTATCGCTGTTATTATAAATTTATAGCTAGAAATTTTCTTTTATTATTTGGCAAATTTTTGAGATTTTTCAATTTGACCTTAGATTTTGGGGGGGGTCATGTTCCCTGTGACCCCCCCCCCCTTCGGACCGCGCCTGACTCCAGACCGGCTATTAGCTACAATGGGGAGTTTGTTGCGCCACTTCTTCTTCGAAACTAAAGCACTAAAGTGGTGTAAGATGGGCCTTTTGGGGGGACTGTCTTATGTAATTTTGACGTTCGAAAAGTGCTAATTCTGAGCCAAGTTTGAATAAATTACTTTTGATTTCATGATAAATTGCTGGGTGGAATTTGGCCAACCCTTAGCGCCTTAGGTCATAGACGTCCGTATGCCTAACCGTCCAAAATCTATCAATATTTACAGTAACTATGATTATGGACATGAAATAACGTCACGATTGCCAGTTGTCTAATCAGTTTTGCCTAGTAAAGATGCTATTTCGGTTCTAACACCTTTCTTAACGATGTTTCGGTACTCCATTCCAGTGTCATATAAAAAAATTCCACTCTTATGCCCATTTCAACTTTCGGCGGATAAACGAGCGTTCAAAATTCAACACTGCAGTTTCATTCGGCTAAACAGGGTCAGTTCACACCGAGACGCGACGCGACGTGACGCTGCGCGCACATTTTAATAGAGCGACTCAAAATATAACTTTATTTACAACACGAAAAGATACACATTTCATTATGAGATATCAGAATACGCGTCGCGTCGCGTCTCGGTGTGAACAGACACTTAGATGTCACGTAGTGGTAGTGAAAACGGACAAAATACCTACACCCCATGCATAAATCAATGCAAAATATTCTGTATTTACAAACATGTCTCCTGTAATAAGTTACCCGTTAAAGATAGGCATGTTTACAAGGGATCAATTAGGATTCAACTGCTAACGCGTTAAATCCGGCTGTGCTTGAGGTAACGTTAGCAAATTAAGACTTAAGAACATTGCAAACCCAAAGCATTTTTTTTAATAATATTTAGGTAAGCTATAGGTACCTTGTGGCTAAGTAATAACAGCCGCACGGGTCGATCGATCAGGTTAAGCTACGCTTGCCGCGGTTGGTCCGTACTGGATGGGTGACCATCTTTACCAAGACCCCTCCGTGCCTCGGAAAGCACGTTAAGCCGTTGGTCCCGGCTGTCATTCGTGGATCTTTGACAGTCGGTAGGGGTATCGTATTAACTAATAACTGTGTTGTGGAGGTCAGATAGGCAGTCGCTCCCTAAAAAATACTGGTATTCAGCTGCATCCGGTTAGACTGGAAGCCAACCTCAACATAGTTGGGAAAAGGCTAGGCAGATGATATTTAGGTAACCTATAGGTACCTACTTAGTCAAGAAATTAAAGTTATCTTGCATATCCGTATAGCAAGAGCGTGTGACGTTGTCCTACGTCAAATTGATCGTCAATATATTTTTCTATACTAATATTATAAAGAGGTAATTGCCCCGTTGGTCTCGTGGTCGCAAGTGCGACTGCTGACCGTGCGATCCTGGGTTTGATGTCCAGGTCGAGCAAAGTGTTATTGGGTGATTCCATTTGGAATTTCTCAGTAACAGCCCGGAGTTTAGAAGTTGGCGGTGTAATACTCCCGTGTCTCGGCTTTTCACGTTAAGCTGTTGGTCCTTCGCTTGATCTCTCTCTCTTCTTTTTCTCCCAGTTAAAGTTGGTACTTATGTTATTTTTGACTAATAGTTTTTAGTTTAAAATAAATAAAACATACTTCGTCACATCACATCGCATTTGCAAAATGCTGTAAATGGTGTCAACTATGAGCTGAGCTTTGTACTCAGCTTCCAAACACTCTGTATAATGAGGTAGTGAGTTAGTATGTAGGTGTAATCTTCCGGAACTACTGACCCGATTTCGAAAATTCTTTCACTAACGGGAAGCTACAGTATTACCGAGTGTCCTAAGATATATTTTAATTTCACGCGGACGAAGTCGCGGGCAAAAGCAAGTTACAATATAAAGCTTGTGACACCTTATTGATAATATTGTTTCATTAAAACCACAGCACCAAATAAAACTAAATTAATTCTGCAATAATAATATAACAGCAGGTCAGTAATTAATATTACACAACGTTTCATGTTAAGATAGACCTAATAAATGCGTAGAAAGTGTCCGCGATCTATTATGTTATGATACTGAACCAGTAATCGTAACTCAGTTAGGCAATAGTTACTGGGTCAGTTAAATGTACTTACAACTGCTTGTAGGACTTCCTGTATAATCAGTTCTGTGCTTACCTATGTATTTAAATTATGGCCCTTTGTATGGAGGCAAATAAATCATGCTATAATATTTCATATGTGAAAGTAACTCTGTCTGTGTGTCTGTTAGGTTTTAACGTCTAAACCACTGAACCAATCGTTATGGAATTTGACAGATAGGGACTTGCAGGCTAATTGCGTAACACACTAACAGTAGCAATGGCTATAATGTAGCAATAGCAATAGAAGTAGTAGTAGTAGTGCAATGGTTAATTTTGACAGTTCAACAACATTTGTTGTTGAGCAGACAAATTCTTCGAGCATAAATGAAGCAACGAATTAGCAATAGCCTTCAAAATGATTCAGATTGTGATTGAAACTGTGTAACGTAATAGGACCTAGAGAATTTTTTTCTGGTAACCGGTAAACTTCTACGCAGGGGTTTTATTATTTTTATTTATAATAAAACGTTGCCTCACGCTAGGAATTTCTCCTGTATTGTGGGTGCGTTTACAAACATTTAAAGTCACATACACAAACAGCCAGACCCGGAACAACTACTTGGAGGTTATACAAATATTTGTTCCGTGCGGGAATCGAACCCGCGACACGCAGCGCAGAAGTCAATCGCTTAACCACTGCGCCAACCGTGCCGCAGTTACGCGTGCCGCGTGCCGTGTGTTTTCAGAATAATGTGCTGAATTCATGGTTACAGTTTGTGCGTCGATGTTCCAACCACCCTGTATTCTCATCTGAACAAGTTAGCTTTGCTTACCGATGAATTTAGCAGATGGGTTGGGGATGGCAATTTCTTCATTAGAAAGACAGAGGGATGCTGCATTGTTGGTATCTTCCAGTCCTTTATCTGGAACCACGCGAATTTTATTTATAACTGCACTAGCAATCTGAAAAATAAATCAAGTTTTTAATCAACACACATAATTGCTGGGAATCGTTACAGTCAGCCTTATAAAATCTATTGTCGACTCATTCAATAAAAACGTAAACAAACAATATGAATATCGTACTCATATCAACTATCAAATAACAAATGCACCTGTTTTGCTATCTGTACGCAGATGCGCACGAGTTGCGTTTGTTGTCGTATCCCGGCTATAAATACTCGCGCGCAGCAGGAATGCTTAGTTTACCCGACTTTGTAGGTACTTGTACAGGGTAGTTCTGTCAGCATTTGTGTTAAGTTAGGTTTTAACGCCATCGCCATTAGATTAAACGTCAATAAATGTATGGTAAAGTAGTCGCAAATCTTAACTTAACTTTAAGCAACGTGTATAAATAAAATAAATAAATAAATAAACCCCTAAATTTTTACCTAAAATCATCCTTTGTTGAGTGCCCTTTAGCAAACTGTGCATGAACTTTGGTGATTTTCGGAAACCATGAAAAAAACCCAAAAACACTTCAGTATCATATACTTATTATAACTTTATAAGTTCTTAGTTTTTTCTTGATTTGTAACTAGCGAAACGTGGGTGAGAGCAGTGGTGGCCAAGTGGTAACGGCCGCGACTTACGAGTTGTAGGTCGTAGGTTCGAACCCAGGCAGGCGCTTTACTTTGTGTAAATTATTTCATCACCACTGCTCTCAAAACGGTGAAGGAAAACATCGTGAGGAAACCGGCATGTCCTAGAACCAAAAATTCGAAGACATGTGACATCTACCAATCCGCACTGGGCCCGCGTGGTGGATTACGGCCCACTCCCTCTCACTGAGAGGAGGCCTGTGTCCCAGCAGTGGGAACATTATAGGCTGATTATGGAAACGTGGGTACTATTACGGGCAGCAGGGACATAGACGGTCGGTTATGAAAAACAAACAGTTGTTTCATGGAAAAGTGCAATACCTACGCGGTCAAAATATATGGTACAGCAATTTTTTTTTCAATAACCGGCGAAATATTTCAACGTTAAGGGTTCAGAATTAGGTGCTGAATCCGTAATGCGGGCCACTCACGATCAAGATCACCGTCAAGTTTGCAGTGGACTTGTAGCCACGTCCAGTAAACTTGACGGTGTATGGCTATGCATACCCATACGGACTTCAAACCGCGTCCAGTAAACTTGACGGTGAACTTGATCGTGAGTGGCCCGCATAACAGGCTGCGCGTCGATATCCCTGTCACCCGATGCCCTGGAAGTATACATAATTATAGGTAGACCGTAGACTTCTGCCTAATCCTATGGAAAACACACGTGATGTCAGTTCTTTCCCATTACAAAAAGTCCAACCATCAACTATAATGGACGATCATAGAACACGCCCAAATAATTCTCCTTACCAAAATGAGTGACCCAGACAAAATTAACAAACTAAAGTTGCAGTCATCACTCGTCAAGGAAGATGCAAATTGCAACAATTAGACCAATAAAATTAACATCAGATTCATCTGCATTTAACTAAATAATTACTACTCCTACTTTAAATTAAGATACATTTCGCAAATCCTACTATAATATTATACATGTGAAGGTTAGTTTGTTTGTTGCTCAATCACGCAAAAACGGCTGAATGGATTTGAATGAAATTTGCAACACAGATGGAATATAACCTGGATTAGCTCATAGGATACCTACTTTTATCCCGATATTCCCACGTGATCGAGATTTATGCAGGTGAAACCGTGGGGAGTTGCTAGCAGTGGCGGAGGTTCCATACAACTCGATTCCTACCGGCTTCCCTTTGAAAAATGGCACAGTCAGTATTCTATCTATAGAGAAATAATATACCTAAGCATATTTAAGTTATCTACTCCGGCTTACCTCTTACAAAAATTTACCCTTCGCTACTGATGTTTTTTTTTAAATGGGAAATCATCAAATGACCCCTCCCGCTCTGGGTGGAGCGGAAGGGAGTGTCAGACTCTTACTGACTAAAACCCATCCGTGTTCCTTCCTTAGCCCTTTATGTTCCGGGCCAGCGGTAACCCTTTCGGACAATCCCGCTGATACTGATGTGTTCGTGGGATTTCAAACAAAAGCTTGCACCGGCACACAGATTGTTATTACCTGAGTATGGGATACTTTTTATCCCAGTAGTACGTTCCGAGGAATAAAATTTCCGACCTCCACGTGGACGAAGCCGCGGGTAAAAGCTAGTCTAGCTATTATATACTTTAATGTAAATAACATCTCATTCCACTAGCATTTAGTATTAATTTCAGTCTAAATCCGACCATCTTGTTTAAATTGCAACATCAACTCGAGTGTTATTCAGATTCGAGTGCTCTTGAGATTTTGTAAATGGGTTAATTAGACCATTATGATTTTGATTGCGGTCTTAGTAATGTTATGTGTAAGTTTGTGTTTTGATGCACTAAGATATTTCGCTTCGAGTTTATTATTGGGAACTTTTCTTATTATTATAAGCCTGTGTTGTCCTACTGCAGGGCAACGGCTTCCCTTCCCTTTTTCCATTTTTCCCGGTCTACTGCGATTGTGCGCCAATCCTTTAAGAAGGAGTCCAGCTCATCCCACCATATCTCTCTTTGGCCTGCCGCGCAGTCGTTTCCTGCCATTTGGGATCCACTGAGTGGTGGCTTTTGCGTATTGCTGCTCCGACATGCGACAGATATGGCCAGCGCAGTTCCACTTTAGTCCAGCAGCGGCCGCTATTTGTGTTTTGGAACGAAGTATAAAGTTCCTAATGATAAATTGTTAGGTACCTAATCCATAATCAGCCTATACTGTTCCCACTGCTGGGACACAGGCCTCCTCTGCGTGAGAGGAAATTGTTAATGCCAATTGTTAGTGTTGTTGTTTGTACCTATGCTAGGCAAATCATTAAAACATATGAAACACGTTGTACAGACGCCAGCACATTAAGATACTACAATCTGCAATTTTTTTTTTTTTTTTTAACGTTGCCCCACTAGGAATTTCTCCTGTATTGTGGGTGCGTTTACAAACATTTAAAGTCACATACACAAACAGCTTTATCTCTAAAGCTTATAAATGGTTCAAAGTTGATTGGGAAAATTTGACAGTTTCGGGTAGCTTGATGTGCTGGCGTCTGTACCTAGTTGAACAAGCCTAGCTACCTATTTACCTACTCTAAAATGATGAAAGAGACGAGTTAAAAAAAGTGAGAGTTTACAGTAGGTAGTTTAGTACCTAACTCTTCATGCAGCGGACTAATTGCTGAGTAATTAGACTAGTAGTCTGTGATACTCCTTATTGGTCCTGTGAGATCCGTATTGGTCAGCACTTAGTTAGTTTAGTCTTAGCGTAGTAATGGCAAAAAGTTCAAACATCTTTGGCCACAACATTCAGCTGCGTGAACTCCGCTCACTGACGCTGTCATATAATCAGAGGTGACAGGGCATTCAGCGCAGGTAGTGGGCCATTGCCTGTGGGGAATTGCCGCATACGCACTTGAGGTCTGAGCCGTCCATGAACCCCCATCTGTGGAGATTGTCATTGCTACGGCGGACTGGGGTCAAGTCTATTTAGAGATTTGTAAGTCGGCCACGGTAACGCGTGCCCAGGCAGCAGGCTCTCAGATGGTTCGATAAAATTGACAGGGGATACAGCTCCCGCTGTGCATCTTGCTGTGGAGGCGTTACTATTCGCTGGACTAGCTGGACCTATGCACCCAAAAACACATTTTCAGCTCTCTAGCCCCTGGGGCACTGAGACGTACTTGTGGATTGGGTAATATAAGTTTCTTTAGTGTTTTATGTTCATTGTAAAGTTTATAAACAAACAAAATCTATGGTTCAGCTAATATTTGCCAACATGCACTAAGCTAAACAATTTAATAGTAAGATAAATAGTAAAAAATACTTAGTGTAGGTACACAATCTTACCTACCTATGTATTGAACAAATTGTTTAGTTAACAGAGGAAACATGTATACTTGCGTAAGTAATACATTGTTATTGGGAAGTAAACAGGTATTCGTTGTGTTTTACTTAGACATTGAACTATGAACTGACACTCCTTATGTGTGTTGTCATAATAAATCTTCACGCTTTTACGCCGCGTCCTAACCAAAAGCGATCGACGGCACTCTTTTTAACCCCCGACGGAAAAAGAGGGTGTTTTAAGTTTAATGTGTGCCTCTGGCTTCGTAGCTCCCAAACGGCTCAACCGATTTAGTTTTTAGGGTTCCGTACCCATAGGGTAAAAACGGGACCCTATTACTAAGACGCCACTGTCCGTCTGTCTGTCACCAGGCTGTATCTCATGAACCGTGATAGCTAGACGGTTGAAATTTTGACAGCTGATGTATTCTGTTGCCGCTCGTTATAGCGGCAACAGAAATACAAAGGCTGTGTTTCAAATTTTTGCTGTCTAACTTTAAAGTTAAAATTTAAAGGGGTAAAAGAGACGCTTTTTTTTCGGCGTTTTGTGCCTTGTGGTACAGGAACCCTTCGTTGGCAAGTCCCACTCGCACTTGGCCGATATTTTTTTTTTTTAAATATGACTATGCATAGTTGCGCAATCAATCAAGTCACGTTTGTACGTCAAAATTCATACGAATGATTGCGTCGATTGCGAACTCGTGCGAGGATCGCTTTTGGTTAGGACACGGGGTTACAGTTACCTACAAACATTGTAAGAGCATTCTGTGTTTTCTTCATTGAATGGTTAATTCTTAACAAAACATCGCGGTGTTCTACCTATTTGACATCTAAACACTGTTACCGTTGTGGCTAAGTTTTGGGTTTTGGTCCTTCACATCTTAAGGGGGAAGGTGGCCCTCTAAGGTGGCCCGCGAAATTCAAATTTTCTTACGTTTTTTGCAATTTGCTGGTCAGTATTAAGTTGTACGTTGATTAAAATATGATTCGCGGTCGTAACGTAACAAATATGTATTAACAGAATTATAATCATTAAAGTCATCAACACAACTCACTAAGACCATGTAATCCCCAAGACTATTTCATGAAATCTTGACATTTGGGGGTCGCGGTTCGCGGGTTCGATTCCCGCACGGAAGAAATATTTGTATGACCTACAAGTAGTTGTTCCGGGTCTGGCGGTTTGTGTATGTGAGTTTAAATGTTTGTAAACGCACCCACGATACAGGAGAAATTCCCAGTGTGGGGCAACGTTTAAAATAATAATAATAGGATAACATTCCCTACACGGATTCCCTAACTACTGCCTCGCTGGTCTAGTGGCCGTAAGCGCGACTACTAAGCGTGAGGTCCTGGGTTCGATTCCAATGTCGGGCAGTGTCATTGGTCATTATCAGTTTTCCGTCGGGGATTTCTCAGTGGCAGCCCGTAGTCTGGATTTGTGTTCAGTTAATGCCAATAGGCACTCAAACATAGGTAACTGCCGAAATTTAGGTGTACCTACTACAGGTACCTACACTTCTGCCTAAACCCTTTGAGAAAAACATTACAGGCGTATCTAATGTTATGCTCTAAGTATGATTCCTTAACCAAATCAAAATCCTACGCACTTAAAAGAAATCAATTCAAAAAACTCGAAATTAAATGTCTCCTCTCATAAGTAAAGAGCGTTTACGCCGTACGGCATTTCATACAAACTTTCAAGTCCTTATTTGTCACATGAATGAACCGATTTTAATGAAACTTCATACCTACGCATAAGCAGAATACAAAGTTCTAAAAAGTTAGTAGAGAAGATTTTCTAAAAATACTCGTAGTGTTACAGGCTTACAGCCAAATTAGACCGATTTTATATTTTCTATAGAAACAGAGATTTCCAGTTATCTTTTTTTAAATAAGAGATTTCGAAAATGTTCTCTACTAACTTTTTAGACTTTTGTATCCTGCTTATGCGTATGAAGTTTCATTAAAATCGGTTCATTCATTTCGAAAAATAAGGGCTTGAAAGTTTGTATGAAATGCCATACGGCGTAAACGCTCTTAACTCTTAAACGAACTCTTAATGCATGTCTTGATAGCACATTTAATTCAATTTACATTGACACTCATTCGGCAGGCCAACTATGGGGCAAGGCCAGATCTAATGGACGCGCGGCTTTACGATTCAACTCGATAAAAATCTTGATTTCACTGTGGCAAGTGGTTTATTAGAATCTTAGAACATCTTCTGAATTAAATATATTAGCATTGTTATATTTTACCAAAGTCAGTATACCTAACTTTTATCCGTGGAATAAAATTGACATCTGACAGTTCTAGTGTGAAAAACTGTCAAAAAATTTATTCTCAGTTTATGACCTTATTCTATGTATAAAAGTTTGGTATATGCGACCTTAGAGGGATATTTATTGGTTGTTGGATGGCTAGGTAGGAAAATTAGTTTACAATATAACAGCATGCAGTTTTGACTTGACTCTTGTATTAAATGAAGTACCTACTGTAGAATCCTGTTGATCCCGTTTCCCGCCATTCGTGGTAAACTGACAGTTGACGTTAGTGACAGCTCCCTCACTATTGATGTACATGAGATAGTGTTTACATACATCTTCAAATAGGTATATTACATATGGCTACACTGAATGTCTCGAAGAAATCAGTCAAACATGCTTGAATTTACACTAGAACGATGGTCATACCTAGCAAAAAAAAGAAAATAGCTTTAAATTATATTTATTACATAAGTTTCTGGCAAAAACGGTACAAATGTATGATATACAAAATTTATATCTAGATACAGGAATTAGACAATCAAACGTTGGAGAAGAAAATAAAACAGATACACAGCTTGTTTGTGCCTACCGTGAGGCACGAAATGGCTAAGCAACAGTAGTTTTTTTATGTAACAGCAATGAAGTTTGTAATAAATCAATAGCAATATAGCATGTCATGATATAATTGACACATTTCCACCATTAAAATATGATACCTTCGTGCTGCAGTATTATCACGACATCTCAATTCTGTATTATATTGATGCACCTATACCATAAGCCGAAGAAGCCACACAGCTAGGAGCTTCTTGGCGCTTTCAGACTTACGGATTACGTAAGCGTACGCAATGGCAAAACCAAGCGTTGGTCCTCTAGGAGCATGTCACAAAGCACGCAAGGTAACGCGTTCAAATTAAAATTATTTTATTACACATAAACTTACATGGGCACTTATGAAACGTCAGAAGCTAGGTGCAGGGTTCCAATTGGTCGTTTTCTATGGAGAAGAGCCGGCAAGAAACACCACGATTACTCTTTTAAAAATCGTTAGCTTTTACAATGTTTTCAAATTACACTGTTAATAGGTATAAGGGACAGTGTAGGCCTGTCAACAAGTAACACCACTAAGCCAAACACGACGTGGCTGTAGTCGACCTAAAGAAGTCGACGTAATTTAGCTGTTCCCGTCATCCATGTCAAGGGCTAAACAAGTGTGACCGTTCCAAACGGTCTTAACTCTGATTAGGATAACAGGTTCTTGAATAAGATGTTGTGCGTCCAATAGTAGAGGATTATCAGCATATAAACTGTTTAATGTCATAGCTCTTGCATTACCTGCCAGACTCTTGGACAGCATCAATTTGTTTAACTGAAGCTCATTTTCTTTAATTCGATATCGTGCCGTGTCTATCAAGATCATGGTTATCTCTCAGCCGTCGCAGAGGTAATTAGGCAGACTTCGAGATATTGGACCGCGACAGAAAGACAACACACAACCTGAGTCACGGAAGACATACGTAGGTACCTATTAGATTAGAAGGTGTATTACACATTACAAATTTTTAGGTAATTGACAATAGCGCATCGCGGCAGCAAATAAAGTTCAAAACAGCGATACTTTTGACATTATTTGAATCGAATGACCACCAAAATAAAAGTAATTTTGCAGATTTAATTAAATAAAAAAAATTATGCATTGAATTCCCTTTGTTATCCTTACATAAAATAATTATGATAGATACCGCTCAAAATTTTGAGAATTATGCGACGAAAAATTTAGAGCTCTGTTTCACTATTGTTTTAATCATGATGATATTTTACTTTAACGAAATAATTTTGACTGTCTTTTTTTTTTGAACATGTTACAAAACACAAATTTTTTTTCTGGTTTGTAATATAGGTACAGGTACCAATACGCCTAACTGTGCGACAAAAAACTGAGCGTTTTACGGTGTCCTACGTTTGGGCAGCCCCTTAACGAGTGATGTAGAAACGAAGTCACGAGCAACTGATACTAAGCTAAATATCTAACGAACTAATAATATTATATAACTTATTCAATTTCCTTCCAACTTAATTGATAATTAAAATGTATGACTCATAAAACGACATTACTTTGAACCCGAGGCCAAAATTAGAATAAATGAAAATTAAGTCTTCAAGAC
The DNA here is from genome assembly GCA_963082905.1 of Oligia fasciuncula. NCBI lineage: Eukaryota > Metazoa > Arthropoda > Insecta > Lepidoptera > Noctuidae > Oligia > Oligia fasciuncula. The sequence continues at coordinate 11,352,164 of OY720403.1, forward strand.
TAATTTATATTCTTAGATTATTATCGATGTCTTGAAGGCGACAAATCTAAAACTGTAGCAAGTAGCAAGGTCTTTGAGCCAATGATCGGTTCACACTTTTTAATACTTTTAATTTGTGCCGCAACTAATCTATTTAGTTCCCATTAACTTGCCTGTGATCTGATTTAGAAATTCTTTGATTGTAAATTGTGTGGTGGTGTAGGTACCTACATACATAAATCGTAGAATTAGGTAATTGTTCTAAGCTTTATCTTCTTTACCTGCCTTTAAATCTTAATTAGACGAATTTGACAGGACTAAACTAAAATGTATCTTCTGTCCTTTTCTTAATGAAATAGAATGAAAAAGATGCACTGAACTTAAATTTAGTTTAGTTTGTGAACAAAAGAATAGGCACCATTATCGAAGCAACGAAGATTGCAGCAGACGAGAACAAAACTGTTCAGCTAATGACAAAGACACGATATATTTAAGACACGATAAACGAATAACTATAAAACCAATAAAAACTTCATCGAGCCTTCTAACCTTGACTGGTGTTGACTGATGACGACCATTTTTTTAAGATGGACATGTTAACCAAAATCTTGTTCAAGCTTGTTAGTTATTTTTAGGGTTCCGTACCCAAAGGGTAAAAACGGGACCTTATTACTAAGACTTCGCTGTCTGTCCGTCAGTCCGTCCGTCCGTCTGTCACCAGGCTGTATCTCCAGAACCGCGGTAGCTAGACAATTGAAATTTTCACAAATTATGTATTTCTGTTGCCGCTATAACAACAAATACTAAAAACAAAATAAAATAAATATTTAAGGGGGGCTCCCATACAACAAACGCGATTTTTTTGCCCTTTATTGTTCGATATCAATAATGGCAACAGGTAGGTACTTGAAATATTCACAAAATACTCAGTTGTATTTTTACTTTAATAATAAATAAATAATAAAATTAAAATAAAATAAAATAAATATTTAAGGGGGCTCCCATACAACAAACGTGTTTTTTTCGGCGTTTTTGCCTTGTGGTACGGAACCCTTCGTGTGCGAGTCCGACTCGCACTTGGTCAGTTTTTTCTTCCAATTTGTTACGCACGCATGTTAGTTGGGTATGGTAATTATGGAGTGGAATACGATTAATTAGATACAATTTTTTCACGATTGGAATATATTTATCATTTTTAATTTTTTCTCTAGGTAGGTAGGTTGATGAAGTTGTCAGGTAGGTATAGACGTCAGCACATCATGCTACCTGAAACTGTAAAATTTTCCCAATGTACTTTGAACCTTATGATTTAGCGATAAAGTTGAAAATCTATTAAAGAAATTTGACAGATTGTAGTAGCTTGATGTGCTGGCGTCTGTACCTAGTTGATGTTTTTTACATTAAAATGATTTTATTCTTCATCTAAGTGCGACTCCATAAAACAAGCTACATATTATATCTACATATAAACGTTATCCAAATCTACATACTTAGTTTATTCCCGTAGCTGCGTAGGTATATGTTTTTTTTTTTAATTTACTTTATTTCATAATACTTATCCTATTTTTTACCGACTTCAAAAAAAAAAGGAGGTTATCAATTCGATACGTATGTATGTAATATTATTGGAATTGCATTATATTCACATATGATGATCTATTAGGGCTTCCAAACAAATATACAAAATTTCATAGACGTATGTATGTATGTATGTATGTATGTATGTATGTATGTATGTATGTATGTATGTATGTATGTTTGTCCACGCATATCTCCGGAACTATTAATCGGATCGTGACCATTTTTTTTTTATTGGCTTACATTTTCTTCAACTTAGGGAACAGTGCAAGTTTCATCAAGATCGATTCAGTAATTTTCAAGATATGGACTAATACGTGTAAGTGTGACGGCCTGGCTTATTGATAAGAGCTACGGGTGTAGTGTCAAAGGGAAAACATCTCAAAACCTTGGTCAAATACTAGTGCAAAAACTAAAAATTACGAAATAAAAAGTAATTTAAAAAAATTAAACCGACTTCAAAAAGAAATTAACTCAAAATTATGAAATAACTTTAATTTCGGAAGTCGGTGGCATAAAACTAAAATACAGATCCCAAGACACCGACTTCCGAAATTAAAGTTATTTCATAATTTTGAGTTAATTTCTTTTTGAAGTCGGTTTAATTTTTTTAAATTACTTTTTATTAACCTAATCGCTTTTAAATTAGCCGACAGGCCACGTCCTAACCAAAAGCAATCGTCTCGCAAGTTGGTACGCGATCGTCGCGCATGTACGCAATCGTCGCGCACTTTTATATGAATACCAGCTGCGCCCTGCGGTCTCACCCGCATAAGTTTTGATCCCGAGGGAATACCGGGATAAAAGTAGCCTATATGTTAATCCAAGGTGTCAGCTACCTCCATACCAAATTTTATCAAAATTGGTCCAGCCGTTTGAGCGTGAAGAAGTAACAAACATAAACACACACACCCTCTCACACACTCACATACTTTCGCCTTTATAATATTAGTGTGATGTCATCACGGATATCTATGGATGTCATAGTGAGACGAGATCAATCAAGTCGCCTTTGCAGGACGTCAAAATTAAACATTAAAGCGATCACGTCCTCACGCGAAGATCGCTTTTGGTTAGGACGCGGCCTTAATTTTATACCTATCACAGACTTGTATACTAATTTAATCCTATTATAGGCCTAGATTAATTTAAACTACTGAACCATATGTACACTTTCTGTAAACTTATTATTTCAATATTTTTTATTTTTATATTATTTATTTTATACTACAGTTGCAACTGCACTGCTGCAATGACTTAATTCATAAAACTAAGGACTTTCTCTTCCTTATTATTTGCTTTATTTTGCTCAACTTTAATGAGCAAGTAACATATATTTCAGAGTCTACTTCCTACAATAATTCGTTTAATAGGTAATTATCTACTTTTCATACTTAAACTGACATTAAAACGTGTAACTTTGTTACAATCGACCCAGTTCGTTAAAAAATGCGGAAAATTACCTACAGCGGTCGTTTGTTTGTCAACAATAATACAAGTAGGTAGCAGGAGGATGTGTAACAACGAAAATAGCTCTTTCATGGTTACCATGTTTTGCGTACAGCTGCTTTCATTTCTCTGAAAATTACCAATTAGATTCACCACATCTTATAATCACGAAAATAAAATAAGTAGATTCTTTATGGATACCTACATATTTTTGCGATTTTCATAACTAGGTTAGTTTCCGAACAAATCTATATATAATCTATAGGTATCAACGCACAGCCTAAACCGCTGGTCCTAGAGACATGAAAATTGGAGAGTGTGTTCTTTGTGAAGAGTAGGTATCCACTAAGAAAGGGTTTTTCTAAGTTCCATCCCTAAGAGGGTGAATGGGGGAGGGTGAAATATCACGCGTACGAAGTCGCGGGCGGAAGCTAGTGTTCAATATAATGTTTAAACTACTTACATAAGTAGGTAGGTACATGTAGTTACCCATGGTAAGTAGGTAGGTACCTAAGGTAGAAATATCTGAAAAATCGTAATAGTTACGCTAAAACCTACAATGTTAGTTGTTTTGGGATGTTTTTCCATTCCATTCGAACCATTATCATGATCATTATCAATTTATCAATAGGTATTAAGTATTTTGTATTGTTAGTTACCTTCTCTTGTGCATGCCTAACTGCACCTTACGTGGGTATCTAATTACCTATTATAGGCCCATACCTACCTTCTTTTATATCTCGTAACGAGATATAGGTAAGTAGGTAGAGATTCTCGTTCAATATATCCAATACAACATAACAGTTCGATAACAATATCATACCTACTCGTACTGTATCGTAAGCAGACACAATAAACATGAAGCAAAACATAACAGCGGGGTAATTGCGTAACACACTATCAGTAGCAATGGGTTTCATTTTGACAGTTCAACAACATTCATTGCGTTATTTACGTTGTTGACCAAACACATTTTTCGAACATATGAAGCAATGGATTAGCAATATCCTTCAAAATGATTCAGATTGAGACTGATAGTGTGTTACGCAATTAGAGTGCAGAATGAATGTATAGTAAGTAATACCTACTTACCTACCTACCGACAAAGGTACCTATCTAATCGCTGTCAGATAACGGACGCGTTTACGAATCTGACAAAAATAAGTAGTTTTACAGGCATTTTGCAGCAAAATGAGACTAAACCAAATGTAACTAATAATTACCACAGATAGGTTACTCCTTCATCTTCAAATGGTAGCTATTTTTCATTAAAAAATGTTGGTTTTTAATATAGTAAAAAATAATTTCCGTTGCCTCTTCACACAAAATCGACGATATCGTGCTGATTTTGGAGATATTTTTCTTCTATTTAATAACATAAATTTATTTATTTAAAAATGTTTTATGTAAGCAGACATGTTCAACTCAAAAAGGTAGCAAAAAGAACTATCAAAATGTTACAAATAGGCTCAGAAAAAAATTAAAATCAGAGTCTATTTTTTCACATATTTCGCTGTAACGCGTGAATCTTATTGGATTGAAATAAGGGTTATTTTACTGGTCACTGTCTTGGTTTATTGCACAAAAATTTGTAATGAAATATTAGTCTGCGCTCGGCCGCCGTCGTGAGTGGACTCTGTGTCGCTTGTAAGCAGCAGCTTGTGCTGAAAAAGATCGCTGTACGGATACAAAATATTTGACATACCAAACATGATACTTCACGCATTCTATAATGTACCTACTACCCAAGGAGAGATTTTATTCAGTCTTATAATTTTTCTAGAAGTAGGGATTATAAATTCATAATATTATTATTTCGTTTCGGACTTGATGGAGTGACCTGCAGGTGTACTTCGAAGACTGCTACTGGAACTAATAGCCGAGCTGAGCTAGATGTGCCGAGTTTGGGCTCATTTCGTTAGTTATGTTGAGACCTTACCTCCGGACTTGATGGAGTGACCTGCAGGTGTACTTCGAAGACTGCTACTGGAACTAATAGCCGAGCTGAGCTAGGTGTGCCGAGTTTGGGCTCATTTCGTTAGTTATGATGAGACCTTACCTCCGGACTTGATGGAGTGACCTGCAGGTGTACTTCGAAGACTGCTACTGGAACTAATAGCCGAGCTGAGCTAGGTGTGCCGAGTTTGGGCTCATTTCGTTAGTTATGTTGAGACCTTACCTCCGGACTTGATGGAGTGACCTGCAGGTGTACTTCGAAGACTGCTACTGGAACTAATAGCCGAGCTGAGCTAGGTGTGCCGAGTTTCGGCCCTTTTTGGTAGTTATGTTGAGACCTTACCTCCGGACTAGATCGCGTGACCTGCAGGTGTACTTCGAAGACTGCTACTGGAACTAATAGCCGAGCTGAGCTAGACGTGCCGAGTTTGGGCTCATTTCGTTAGTTATGTTGAGACCTTACCTCCGGACTTGATGGAGTGACCTGCAGGTGTAATTCAAAGACTACTACTGGAACTAATAGCCGAGCTGAGCCTGGTGTGCCGAGTTTCTGCTCATTTCGTTGGTTATGTTGAGACCTTACCTCCGGACTTGATGGAGTGATCTGCAGGTGTACTTCGAAGACTGCTACTGGAACTAATAGCCGAGCTGAGCTAGGTGTGCCGAGTTTGGGCTCATTTCGTTAGTTATGTTGAGACCTTACCTCCGGACTTGATGGAGTGACCTGCAGGTGTAATTCGAAGACTGCTACTGGAACTAATAGCCGAGCTGAGCTAGGTGTGCCGAGTTTGGGCTCATTTCGTTGGTTATGTTGAGACCTTACCTCCGGACCTGATGGAGTGACCTGCAGGTGTACTTCGAAGACTGCTACTGGAACTAATAGCCGAGCTGAGCTAGGTGTGCCGAGTTTCGGCCCTTTTTGGTAGTTATGTTGAGACCTTACCTCCGGACTAGATCGCGTGACCTGCAGGTGTACTTCAAAGACTGCTACTGGAACTAATAGCCGAGCTGAGCTAGGTGTGCCGAGTTTGGGCTCATTTCGTTAGTTATGTTGAGACCTTACCTCCGGACTTGATGGAGTGACCTGCAGGTGTAATTCGAAGACTGCTACTGGAACTAATAGCCGAGCTGAGCTAGGTGTGCCGAGTTTGGGCTCATTTCGTTAGTTATGTTGAGACCTTACCTCCGGACTTAATGGAGTGATCTGCAGGTGTACTTGAAAGACTGCTACTGGAACTAATAGCCGAGCTGAGCTAGGTGTGCCGAGTTTCGGCCCTTTTTGGTAGTTATGTTGAGACCTTACCTCCGGGCTGGATGGAGTGACCTGAAGGTGTACTTTGAAGACTGCTTCTGGAACTGATACACGAGTAGAACTAGCTGATAAGAATGTGTATAGTTTTTAACGCTTTAACTCGATTGTGATTTTAGGCCAAGACCTAAGACGTTTGGGAAAAGCTCTGGTAAGAAACTTCATAGATCCAAGATTTAAAAGAAATATGGAACTACAAGAACATTCTTCACATTGTCATACTTAATGTTTTTTTTTTTGTTTTTTTTTCCGTCACTTTTATTATTTTTTATCATTTACAGCTCCTGGTCCGGTAAGGTCCGGGTAAGGTCTCAACATAACTAACGTAATGAGCCCAAACTCGGCACACCTAGCTCAGCTCGGCTATTAGTTCCAGTAGCAGTCTTCGAAGTACACCTGCAGGTCACTCCATCAAGTCCGGAGGTAAGGTCTCAACATAACCAACGAAATGAGCCCAAACTCGGCACACCTAGCTCAGCTCGGCTATTAGTTCCAGTAGCAGTCTTCGAATTACACCTGCAGGTCACTCCATCAAGTCCGGAGGTAAGGTCTCAACATAACTAACGTAATGAGCCCAAACTCGGCACACCTAGCTCAGCTCGGCTATTAGTTCCAGTAGCAGTCTTCGAAGTACACCTGCAGGTCACTACATCAAGTCCGGAGGTAAGGTCTCAACATAACTAACGAAATGAGCCCAAACTCGGCACATCTAGCTCAGCTCGGCTATTAGTTCCAGTAGCAGTCTTCGAAGTACACCTGCAGGTCACGCGATCTAGTCCGGAGGTAAGGTCTCAACATAACTACCAAAAAGGGCCGAAACTCGGCACACCTAGCTCAGCTCGGCTATTAGTTCCAGTAGCAGTCTTCGAAGTACACCTGCAGGTCACTCCATCAGGTCCGGAGGTAAGGTCTCAACATAACCAACGAAATGAGCCCAAACTCGGCACACCTAGCTCAGCTCGGCTATTAGTTCCAGTAGCAGTCTTCGAATTACACCTGCAGGTCACTCCATCAAGTCCGGAGGTAAGGTCTCAACATAACTAACGTAATGAGCCCAAACTCGGCACACCTAGCTCAGCTCGGCTATTAGTTCCAATTAATACATAGGTACGTACTTTGGCAAGTACTTGATTAATCACTGTCCAGTGAAATTAAGTAAATATAAAAAAAAAATACATGGCAAAAATTAAATAAAATTAGGCTCAAGTATCAAGTCGTGTCAGTTTACTCATAATTTCACCGCTTCGCGCATGTCGCTGTGTGTGTGAGCCGTGCACGTGTAGTAGTGAGACTCAATACCTAAAATTGAAGCGCGTCAATTCGTAAACGCGTCCTTAAGTAACTCAAGCAGTGGCGCCGATTCTGTTGTTCACAAACTAAACTTTTAAGTTCATGCATCTTTTTCTTTCTATTTCATTATGAAAAGGACAGAAGATAAATATTAGTTTAGTCCTGTCAAATTAAGATACTCCATAGACAATTTACTTAGACGAGATTAAAAAAATGGCTATTAAAAATACGTCAATTTACGTCAGGCGCTAACTAATTTGACTGGACTAAACTAATATTTATCTTTTGTCCTTTTCTTAATGAAATAGAAAGAAAAAGATGCTTGAACTTAAATTTAGTTTAGTTTGTGACAACAGAATCGGCGCCAGTGTCACCATGTGTCACGGTTGGACACAGGCCTAAGTACCTACCTACTTTACAAAGTGGATTTAATTTTACCGTTTGTTGTTTTACTGTGATGTTGGTACCACATATAACCTTTTTTAGGGTAGGTACTTATAATTTTTTTCATATTATTATCATAGTTTTTACAGTTATGAATGTTCAATCCATGTAAAATACTGATAATCAGCTGCATCCGGTTCGACTGGAAGCCGACCCCAACGTAGTTGGAAAATGGCTAGACAGATGATGATGATGAAATTTTACTATTATGTAAAATATGTAAATGATGTCTTTCATAAATCCTAGACTCAAAGAGGCAAATTAGGTACTTTGCATCTTTGAGTCTAACAGGAAAATTTTTGGCTAAAATTTAATGACCCCAAAAAAATTGGTTGAATTGAAAAACCCGATCGGAAAAGTAATATTTTACTTACCTTCTTTCATCGCTAACAGCCTTTTATATTGATTACCTTGGCCATCAAGATAAAAAAAAATGTTTTAGGTAGTTAAGAATACCCACTTATCTAATAAAAAATTCAATGCATTTCAGAAACACGAATGATTCTACACAACAAACATTGACAATCAAATAATTTTCATCTATTTACCTATTGTTGCAAAACATACAAAATTACACTCTATTAGATTAGGTACAATCATCAATTTATTTTTAGCTCGTAAGTTACCCGTAGCTCCATCTATTATCCGCACGTGAAAACATTTCATTCGAGAACGCGAACGCTAATTTCGACGCAATACGTATGTGTCAGGATGGCCGAGCGGTCTAAGGCGCCAGACTCAAGGTTTCCTTGCCTGTCAAACAGGTTCGAGTTGTTCTGGTCCTCTCTGAGGGCGTGGGTTCGAATCCCACTTCTGACAAAAACTTTTTGCATTTTATTATAACTTTTTTGTTATTTTTTCGTGATAAATAATGTATATTGCTGTGTCATGTTTTAAAATCAGTGTCAATTATATAATAAAACATCAGAGTGCTGATTTCGGGTAACACATTATATCTGCGCAAATAATATAAACAAAGATATTATATAGGTACTTACATAGATGTGAAACTCACACCGTTATCCACAGCATTATAGTTTATCATGCATTGGTAAGTTACTCATTCGCAAAAGATCCAATGCAGATGGGTCATCCTATAGTGAACTATTCGTGAGTTTAGCAACCAGTAACAAATATACCTACCTAATTATGCAAGTCGTGAGATCGTGACCTTAACCTCCTCAATACCTATAGAGCCATTACACGATTACATTGTCATCATCGATGTATTGTTTACATTACTTCGGTGTATAATAAACAGCACAATACCCATGGGCGTAGCTAGGTGGGTAATGCCCACTCTAGAAACTTCTTTGCCCACCCTAGAAAAATCGACAGCATTGAAGATTGAAGTACTTACGGTTTAATCGCTTTTATTGGGGTTCCGTACCTCAAAACCGACCCAGATGCAAGGTTTGTAGAGTTGGGCTCTCACTAATTGACTGTGGTTAGATTAGCAGGACGGCTGCCCCCCTTAGACAAAATCCCTAGCTACGCCAATGACAATACCCTGTTTTGAAAACATCCAATGCTCAATATGTTTTCTAATTTACAAGTACCTACCTAAATAGGCATATCAAAGGATTGTCACCTAAATACCTTAATATCTGGAGATGTGCCCAGTTGATGGCAATAGGCACTCGCCCCCTATTACATGGCTGGCTGAAATTAGATAGGTATCAATTTATTACTAAGTGGCGTCAGACTCAAAGTATTTATTTCAAATAAACCAATTACATGCACTTTTGAACTGTCAAGAGGTCGGTCAGTCAGAAAGATGAAGCTAGTTGCCCTTTCCAAAGCGTAGTAGGTAGATACTGTGGACGTCCAGATGGGAGCTTCACAATATAATTAAAAAAGCTTTGACTTGGATATTTACGACTTTACAATATCATGTTATTTCTATTGCCTCTATTAAACAAAAATACCTTATTAGAATATTTGAAACTTGCTTGAACGTTCGAATGGAACACACCGGCAGTTATAACCAGCCTGTACCTACTGCTAAAGGTAGGGCTACATAGATAGCCTAGCCTCTACAGTACCTATGGAGAATAACGGACAGAAAAAGTTTTCAGAGTGGATAGCAGTAACTACCTATCCTATCATTAGTAGACTAGCGATTTGCGATATAACAAAGAGAATTCTGGAAGATGGCCAAAATATTTTCTGAAATAAAGAAAACTTTGGAAAAAAAAAATGAAAACTTTTATCAAACAGTACCTAGTCTAGTCTAGACACATCATTCCATTGTTCACTGATTTCTTTGTCAACTAATACAGCGCTACCACTACTATTTTTACAGATGATGAGTCAATTTAGGCGATTCAGGAACACAATGTAATGCTTTGTGTTTTCAGTCTATTCCTACCTACTTACATAAGTACCTAGGTATGCGAGTTTACGAGATCTGGCTGGACAAGGGCCTCAATTTCCTTCTAATAGTGCATACGGCGTTTTGTGTGCTCAATTTTTTGATTAGGAGTCGTACCTAAATGTCGCGTTTAACATAGGTAATATAAAGTCTGTACATCTATCAACGTTTCTAAATGGCTGCATTCCATGGTCCTGTAGTCGGATTGGCATAAATCACCCCCAGTTTTACATAGAAGAAGAAAAACCTATGGATACCAGATAATGAGAAAGATCCGTGAGAAAAGATAAAAACTTCCACCCCCCCTTAGCGCGTTTTTGTAATTTTTTCCTGCCGAAATCCGACCTCGCGTTTTGATACTTTAACAAAATGTAAATTAACTTGTTTCCTTTTAATTTCCAGGTGTGTAGTGCGTGTGTGATGGTGCGCCTGCACTCGGTGCTGCTGCTGGCGGTAGCACTGTGCGGCGCCGCCACCACACTCGACTCGGAGCTCGGGCTTGGGAAGGCGATCAATATATTTATGAGGTAAGACGGTTGAAAAACTGACTCATTAAATTCTGCTCATATGCACATGCACAGAATTCTAAGATACCTACGTATCTTAGAATTCTGTGCATGTGCATATGAGCAATGAGTAGTAATGAGCAGAATTTGCTGTTGATTTACTCGGAAGTAATTGTAGTTGCCTGTTATCGAAAATCGGCCTGCCTAAATTAGAAGTTGATGGGTGATAAACTGCCATGATAACAATATAGGTCAAGAAATAGACGAAACCTAGAACTTGTATCGTGGTCAATCGATTTCCACATAATCCACGACTTACCTACTGCAAATCTCACCAATGAAATTGAGCGCTATCTGCACATCTAAACCGCGGTCAAGAGCCGTGAGTGCCAATATTCCGCAAAAACGATGACACTGACAGGTCTTGCATGATTTCAATATTACAACACTTTGATAAGCATAACAGCATCCATAATCAGCCTATAATGTTCCCACTGCTGGAACACGGGCCTCCTCTCTGTGAGAGGGAGTGGGCCGTAATCCACCACGCGGGCCCAGTGCGGGTTGGTAGACGTCACCTGTCTTCGAATTTTTGGTTCTAGGACATGCCGGTTTCCTCACGATGTTTTCCTTCACCGTTTTGAGAGCAGTGGTGATGAAATAATTTACACAAAAGTGCCTGTCTGGGTTCGAACCTAAGACCTACTCGTAAGTCGCGGCCGTTACAACAGCATACTGATATTTATTCCTGGCACTTCAAGCAGTTGAAGTGCCAGAAATAAATATCACCATGACGATAAAAACCACCAATTAACTCCTGAAATCTAAATTCCAGGTATGGCTACCTCAGCATCTGCATGCGGGTGGTCCCTCGTAACGACACAGAAGGCTGGGTCTTCAGGGAGCCAACAGTGTCCGTGTTCAGAGAGGTGGAGCAGTTCTCGATCGCGCCAACCCCACGACACGCGAAGACTCTGTTCGATGGAGACTTCCACATGGAGTTCTGCGATAACCTGAAGCAGCTGCTGCAGGCTTACTTTAGGGATTTTAGTTTTGAAAGGTGAGGGGTTTGGTTACCATGTAATTTATATTTAATTGCAAGAAGCCTTGATATTTACTGAACCAGCTTATGTTGGCAATGCGATGCCAGAGCTCAAGTGGAAAGTTCAGAAGTTCAAGACGAACCATACTTCTAATACACCCTACAGTTAAAAATACTTATTTTTAAGACCTTTCTTTTAGCAAGAGTCCCCTTAGCATCTGCAACAGGTTTGGCTTTCAAAACGGCGTCAAGCGTGGAGTCTGCAAGAGATGACTTTCCTCTCTTTATTTTTGTATCACCTTCGCCCACATCCCTATGACAAAATAGATGGATGGGCTTGAAGAAATTAACGGCAAGTATTCGTAAGTACCTACCTACAGATTAAGAAACTCGTCGGGTCAAGGAACACAATCTTTCTCATACCTTATTAATACACCTACACTCTTATCTCTCATTATTACCTACCTGCTAATACCTGTTTTAAAAACTTACAGATTAGAACGTCCATGGCGCGCGTTCACCGCCGGCTGGCCAACGGACATCATGGCGAGGAACCTCGGCATCAACTCCTCCTTCATCAATGGAGACCACTGCTATGTCCTCGTCAGAGTGTCCAGGTAATTATCATCAGTTTTATGGCTTAGACTTAGGCCCACTTGCACCGCAAATCATTAAATACGCCAGTTCAAAGATAAGAAGTAGAGACTGAACTGAACTGGTTTTTTTTATTTGACCTCTAAACTGCCTCCAACATTTGGCGATACCCACTTAAGCGGTTAATCAAACAAATGCCACAGGGGTATATGTCACAGGGGTAAACAGGGTCCAACCTCGTAACTGCCTGCTAGATTGTGATGTGCTAAATCGAAGAGATGCGAAGAGTCCTAAATGACTCGTCGTTGGAAGAGAAATAAGCTCGACAATCTATCGATTTTAAAAGATACTGTTACGCTTACGCCAGCGGCACGAAGAAGAAAAGGTACTTAAAGTGTACCTAGTGATACTCTAAGAGTTAACGCTTTACATGCCAGGAAGACTGCTCTGAATAAATCTCACTGACGAGACGCTTCTTAATCCAATATTAGCAGGTGTTTACCCACATACCTATGACATCAATTCCAAGCTTACCTATACTAATGTAATCTCAATCTCCTTCAGGTTCCGCGAGACAGCTAAACTAAAAGACTTGCCTGGTAACATCGCAGTTGAAGACGTAGTGTATGACGCGATACAGGAGTCCACACTAGGAGACACGGCGTCAATAGCCGACTTTATTAGGAAGTATGGATCGCATTACATCGCGTCATATATCACTGGGAACTCGTTGTATCAGGTGAGATATCTATAATTTATTGTCACGTGACTAAGATAGGATTATTTATGTCGAATCTTATTGTAGCCTTTCTTCTGGGGACATGCAGTTCATAACTCTTTTGTCTGACTATAGGACGATAGTCGGACAAAAGCATTACCTATAAAACAAAAACTTGATTATAATTCGCCAGAGACCAAACTTAGTTGGTAATCACACTATAATATTATAAAGGCGAAAGTTTGTGAGTGTGTGTGGGGGTGAGGGGGTATGTGTGTGTGTTTATATGTTTGTCACTTCTTCACGCTCAAACGGCTGGACCAATTTTGATAAAAAAAAATATGGAGGATACACCCTGGATTAACATATAGGCTACTTTTTATCCCGATATTCCCACGGGATCGACATTTGCGCGGGTGAAACCGCGGGGCGCAGCTGGTACAATCATAAAGAGGACTACGATGATTGCAATCGTTATGCAGAATAGATGAAATATCAGTGGGGTAGGTCCATTCACAGCAGTGGAAGCTAACAAGCTAAATGTAATTAGTGTAATAACGATAACTCTTATCGTTTTTGATTAAAAATCTAATTGTAAACGCCACTACATAATTACTTGAGAGATTGCCCCACATAGAACATCTATAGACAGCAATGGTATACAGTTCACCTAGTCAATATGAATTGTACCAATACATTGCATGTTATAATATTTCCATCCAACTTCAGGTATTTGTGTTTTCTCGTGGCGTGTACTCCCGGATAAAGGAGCGCGTCAAATCCCGCGGTATCTCTGACATACCGGTGGCTGAGATGAACAATTTCTTCTCGCCGCTCTTCGCCGAACACGTTGGCGCTGTCAAGGTTTGGACTGTGTGTCACTTGAAGCCTGATTCTACATTTTATTTGATAAAACTAGAATACAATAGTAGAAATATTATATTTTTGAACAGTTTAAAAAATCACTCTGTACAACTGAATCAAAAATGGGGGCGCTTATCATGCCTTCTCGCTTACACATTCAAGACAGAAATGATATGCGAGTGAGAGGGCATGGTTTTTAACGCTACTTAATTCAGACTTAATTAACCAATTACTTACTTGTAAAAAAAAATTGTTAATGTAGAATCAGGCTAAATAATGCATGAAATCTATCCATACATTATCATTTCGATCACATGGATGGCATTATGCATTACTTTTCAATCAGCAAACTTCTTTTCATTCATATCATATCAACATCATTGTCATTGCGCATGACCTTATTAAGTCATTTATATACTTTCCACACATTCTCTCTCTTTCTCTATTTCTGATCATTATTTTTCATTACCACACCATTTCAAATCTTTAAAAACCTCAGAAAATCTTTTTAAGGTCTACAGAATCGTAAAATTGTTTTTTTTTTGTATATTTTATTAAGCATCTAAATAACAAATTGTGCATGGAATACATGAATAAAGCACTTTTATGAAACGAAAAAAATCAACCAGCAGTTTTAACTAAACATAGGTAGTAGAACCTTTTAAAACGATAAATTAAGAGCGTAGACGGGCTGCGCGAGAATTGAGAAATAGGTATTTGAAGAAACTATTGCTGTCTCTCTCCCTCTAGTCTCCCCCGTAGAGTGCGATAGGGACAACTGCAGCTCAGAACGATTTTACCTAGAAAAAACCATGACCGATCGACGTTTCGTATTCCCCTGTTTTCTCCTCAAAACCTAAGCCGATTAAAATATTTTGGTATCAAAATTTAAAGGAAGAATAGATCTATGCCCCTATCATTTGTTATCTTAAAAACATTTCAATTTTCTTTGGTAGTCGTCTGATTACGTAGGTAAAAACGGGGCATTTTTTTAGGTTTTCAGATAATCATATTTATTTTTGTAATAATTTTTTTGAAAAAAAAAAAAATAACAGGGGCATGCCTTCAGTAGACCTAGATTTTTATAAATAAAAATGATTACTCTTGAGGCATTATCCAGGAAGAGAATACGGGAATACGTTTGTATGGAAAAAATGCAGCCCGTCTACGCTCTTAACACACCGACTCACCGTATACAATACAAGGTTCAAGGTAACCTAACCTAACTAGGGCATGAGACAGCAATATAAGTTGAAAGAGAGAGAATATCATAAAAAAGACGAGAGAGCAAAAAAAAATAAATGAAAAGAAGTTTAGAACACCAGTCTAACCTCGAGTCTTGACAAAACCCTGGAGTACGCGCCACACAATTTTAAAATTAGAATAAAAACATGAATATTGTCTATGCTCTCACTCCAGGTGTTTGTGTTCTCTAGAACGGCTTACTCTATGATCAAAGAGAGGTTAAAGAGTAAAGGAGTAGCTGATATTACTGCTAAGGAGCTGGAAGGCTACTTCTCGCCGTGGCACGCCAAACATATAGGCCAGATTAAGGTAAAGATATAAATACGATGTTTTAGAAATGTAGAGTTAAAAAGACATGGATGATTGACACGCAACTAGTTGAAAAAACAAACAGGAAAATATAACACTAGCATTTATTACGTTTAAGACAACTTTTTAGTTCATTCAAACACCAGCCCAGTTCCTGTCTGAACCTGGCATTAATTTGGAAAATGAATGAGTAGTTTTCAAACTGTGTATAAAGCTGGGTTCAAACAGAGCCAATTAATCTTTGGCCTTCCATAGCCTGTTTCCTTAAATCCTCAGATTGTGTTCTGTTTCTAATATTTTGACTACAACCTAACAAAACTCGGATTTTTTATTTGCTAGAATAAACTAGACAGCTGCGATCGATCTTCTTTTGTCAATATGACACTATTTAGTATATTATATTAGCTGACATTTTGGTCTAGCAAATTAAAAACCAGAGTTTTGAGTTCTTTCTTGTCATAATTCAGTCTTCAACCAATACGAGTACATTTCATGAATCATTGCCAACCGAAAATTCTATAATTTTTCAGCATTTCATAAATCATGGTCAACTATAAGACTAGTTATCTTGTTAACTGTTTACATAATAACTTTTTTATTTCCAGGTGGCCAGTGGTAACAAGACGGTAGAAAACTGGGCGACAAAGCGCCTAAGAGTCCATTACTACATATTCTCATATCCTAGCCTATTAAAGTTACATGGAGAACCATCTCTGCTAAGAAGTTTAGACACATTACTAGGAAATGAAGCCTTATTACAATTAGAATTAAAGACATTAGCCCCTGCATTCAAAGATGTGAAAAAAAAGAAATGGTTCGAAGAAGTCATAGACAATTATTTAAAACTTTGGGAGAGTAACATGTGACGTAATATAGTAAATTCTTTAGTGAAATAGATATTTTTGTGACGTGACTAAAGTAACATCTATTTAGTTGCGATTTGGCGGTTAATGTCAACATTGATTTGTTAAAAATGTTGGACACGGCCAAAGTTAGAAATCTCATATTGAAACAATGCATAAAAGTGGCATTTTAGCATTTTTTTTTAAATACAACGAAGATATTTATTTTATTGTGAATTTTGAATTAAAAATATAGTTTTAAGTACAATAAAATGGAAATGAACTTATTAAGACAAAGTGACTACTTAATGTTTAAAATAGTATACCTAACGTAAATACGGTCAAAATAAAAATAGATTTTATCGAAGAGTGAAATGAATCAAGTTTTGAATTATTTGTACATAGAATATTTTTACAAAGTGCCTTATATACTTCCAAAATTATTGGTAAGACGAGACGAGCGTTAAAATGTAAGAAATGATAATAATATATCGTCGACCGTATAGGTTCAATTAAGGTAAGGGACAAAATACCCAAAATGAGTTGAGTATACAGTTTTGTTCAGAATTTTGCGCTCTTTCGAATGGTGTATATGAAAAAATTCTAGCTTAAAAAAAATGTCCCTTACCCTACTGATTTTTGGATTCGAATTTCGAATCAGCCCCATAATAACAATGTATCTGAAAAACTATGCAATATAGCAACTTGAAATGGTGTAATTACCGCCGCCAATCCACTTCAAATAAGGTAAGGGTCTTCCCAATCAACGAATTATTCTTCACACATTTTTTCAACAAACCTTTACACTATTTTTTCATTATAGATTGGATCCAACGTAGAGATCAATTTAATGTAAGGGACATTACTAACAAAATACGTTGGTGTAAGGGACGTCTATTTTCTTAAATAGCTAACTTATTTAAATAAATGTTACACAGGTAGATAGAGCACTAAAATACAAGATTATGTGTGAAATCAGATCCGATAAAGGTTAATAACAAAAAAAGTTATAGGCGATTTAGTCCGAAAAAAAACTTTGTCGGCCTCTCCTGAAAAATCGTATTATGTCCCTTACCTCAATTGAACCTACGGTCGACGATATGATTCCATAGTAGGCTATGAGACTGGAGTGATAAGTATAAGTCGTCTAAAATAATCCTTATTAGCATTATGCTAAGACCCAACAATGCATAAGTACCACAAATTTAAACACGTAGAAATATTTAAATAGTTACGTTAGTTATTAATACAAATACCACCAACCAATGCGCTTCTTTTGTTAACTTGTGTCTACATACTATTTTGGGGTTGTTGCCCATGTCAGTCCATTATTTTGTATATTCTGGAGAATTTGGGTGCTCTAGGGTTGATTTTAACAAAATCAGATCTTTTATCTGTGAATTGAAATTGACGTCTGCTTCGATAAATAATACCAACGACGTCTCACAGTTCCTAGTAAGGAAAAATTGTCAAAGAACCATAAAGATACTCGATAAGACTTATTCTAATATAAAATATTGGTTTAAATTCGCCCTTAATCATATAAAGTATAAAATAAACAAGTTAACAGCCGTATATTAAGTCTTACTAGAGCTTATTCCAAATCATATTGTTACTAGTACACCAATCCACCGAAAGAGGCGCTGTGTAGGTATCTTCTGTTGAAATTTTTATTCCATTATAATTTTGTGTAATTTCATAGCCTTCGTTGGAATCAGTGTTACAAGATTCTCAAACTATTTTTAACTCTGTCCATTAATATAGATAATTTTTGACTATTTTAAATGACCATAAAATATAGTTGTAACGTGCAATAAGCGGTTTCGTGAGGAAAGCGGGATCAATCACTGTATGCATTTAGTTTCGAATAAGTAGTTAAATTTTAAGTTAAAACAATAAGGTGGTGTAAATATTACTATTTTGATAAAAATAAAGTTATTTTGTGACTGATGTTGTGGTTTAACTATTTTTTATTAAGTACTTTCTTGGCAGCCCGGAGTCGGTTTTTTTTTCTAGTTTGTGAAGGTCAGTTATGCAGTCGCTCCATGTAAAATACTGGTCTTCAGCGGCATCCGGTTAGACTGGAAGCCGACCCCAACATAGTTGGGAAAAGGCTAGGCAGATGATGATGATGTTGTGGTTTAACTATTTTTAATTAAGTACTATCTTGGCAGCTTGGGAGTCTGGATTCGTGTCGGGTTGATGGCAATAGGCTCGCCTCCTGACTTACACATAACTGGCGCAATGTGGGTGTACTATAGGTACACTGCCGCTGTAAGTAAAAGGGGCGCATCTGAGGAAAGGGAATGGAGAAAAATGAGCCTTAATGGATGCGCCTTTTATGTTTAGTAAGGTTTATTTTTCTTTACATTTTTGGCCGATATTCGTCCTTTTCGCTTACTGCGGCAGTACACCTCTACCGGGAATACTGGCATGAAGTTATGTTATGTAATCATTGTCCTAAATGGTAAAGGGGGAAATCAAAGAATACATGGGATATATTGTATGCAAGATCATGTAGTTAAAATCTGATAGTATTGCTAATAGAGATGGATAGAAGAATGCAGTAGGTACAGTCAGCAACAAAAGTCGATTAATACTTCAGTTTTTTAATCTCAGTTATTGAGCAAAATATTTGTTCAAAATTGCGTTGTACTTCTGCTGCAATTTTGAACAAATATTTTGCTCAATAACCGAAATTAAAAAACTGAAGTGTTAATCGACTATTGTTGCTGACCGAACCGAGCTCAAATAAATTGGGATAAGGTCTGCATTCGCGATTTATTTGCCAAAAATGTAAACAAATATGAGTTTAAGGAAAAATAACTTTAAATCCTACAAAATAAAGTTCCGTTTACGCTACAACTACAAACATTTTTATAACTTTTTCAATAGTGCTAGTCATTCCGAAATCAACGTAATACCCATTAAAATAAAGTTGATATTTGTTTAACTTGAAATAATATTAATTTGAAACAAGTTAGAATAAACTTTTACCTAATATATTTTTTGTCGAAGTGAGAGAGTGACTGACTGATACACCTTTGCCTTCCTCTTCAGGGAACGCAAACGTAATTTTATGTTAGTACCGACTATGACTTCCAAATTCTGTTATCTTAAAAATTGAGGTCATTCAAGAGTTGGGATAAACCTGCTGATGATGATATTACATTTTTGTTTTAGCTGGCAACTTTTAGCTACAAAGTAAGTACTTTGCGAGTGCAAAGACCTAAAGTTATCTGATAACAGTTCTTAGTAAGTAGTGAATGAGCTCTTTAGTACCTACTAGTAATTAAGTAGGTAGTTATCTGGGGGACTGGATATGAAAGCGAAAGGACCCAATGTGGCAAAATTTGAAAGGGGCCAATGTCCAGCAGAGAACTATAATACTGTCTGGATTTAAACATATTTGTCATTATACTTAGGAATCAGACATTGCAAAGTTTGGTATAGAAGGACACTTACGAGCGTTTACGACGTACGGCATTTCATACAAATTTTCAAGCCCTGGTTTTTTTAAATGATTTTAATGAAACTTCATACGTAGCAGGATACAAAGGTCTAAAAAGAACATTTTCGAAAAATTGTGTTACAGCAAAATTAGACCGATTTTAAATTTTCCATAGAAACAGAGATTTCCACTTATCTTTTTTTAAATAAGACATTTCGAAAATGAATGATGAATAGAACATTATAAATATAAAATATGCGAGAAACCAGATCTTCGCTAGGTAGTTTTTGAGATACTCGTATAAATGTGGCCCTGCTGGGGAGACTCTCTCTAGATCGACCACCTATAAACCCTTATATTTTTTGAACCAGTGACCGACAAATTCTGATATTTGGCGACAAATTTCGACTAATTAGCTACAAATTTTTTGTGTTATCAAAATTAAAATTCCTGATGGTGGCTCTGCCAGAGTCAGTGACACCAAATTACATGCCATAATTGAGTTTCGTATAAATCCAATTGCTCACCACAACCGACTCACATTCCAGCCAACTGTAGATACGCCATTTAAAAAGACCCAGTCACATTATCCAGCAGAATGTGCGTCATATAAAAGACCCATAATCAAAGTAATAAGAAAATAAATGCAAATAAACTCTTGAATAAAGACTATTTTTATTAACTCCGCGATCGAATTCACAAGTGTTCACCAGATAAGGGTTAATTCACACAAGAGGTGAGGCGGGGTTATCACGGCGCGTGAATGGAGCCGTCTGGACCAACCTTGATTTTTAGTTGGTTGACCAATTTTATTTAGAACATTGATTTTAAATAGTTGGCTAATTCCTTTTGTTTTAGCAGAAGATTAATACTTCATGGTCATCATAATTTCAGTCGAAATACGTCCACTGCTGGAAATAGGCCTGCCCCAAACACCGCCACTTCGACCGGTTCTGTGCTTCTCGCATCCAGCGGATACCTGCGGCCTTCACCAGGTCATCAGTCATCGGTGGGAGGCCTTCCAACGCTACGTCTTCCGGTACGTGGTGGCCAGTCCAGAAACTTTCGGTCCCATTGGCCATCTGTTCTGCGAGCAATGTGCCCTGCCCACTGCCACTTAAGTTTGGTTAATACTTAGAGCCAACAAATAGCAGGAAATGTTAAATAGAACCAAACTGAAACGGTATCCGAATAAAACTGTGATTAGCATATTTTAGGTATATTTAAAAAGCCAGCGAAGGGTTCCGTACCATCGTACAATAATTAAAAGGACATATTAGAAATAAACACGTATCTTGTATGGTGGTTATTATTTGTTGTTACAGCGTTGTTACTGTCCACCTATTACGGTACATGAGATACAGCCAGCTGACAGACAGACCCACAGACGACCCTACAGACAGATGGACGGACGAATGGCCGGATGTGTGTGACGGGCGGACTGCGGAGGCTTAGTAATAGTGTCCCGTTGGTTCTTTGGGTGCGGAACCCCAAAAACGAGGTTCAATTCGACTGATACTAATAGGCATAGCGCCGTATGGGCTAATAACCGCTTCTTATGTACCTACCGCGATTGTTTATGTTTAACTTTGATCTTTCAACTCAAGCGCACGTGGCTCCTCAGTACTGACGCAGTTTAATTCTAGGTACTGGCTCTGCGTTATCCGGAAGACGAATAAGGAAAGTATTTAAATGCCTTATAATAATACCAGCCTCAACAAAATATTTTATTTCACATAAACCTAAAGTGTATTGAAACCAATGTTTCAAATTGATGTTATTTCAAGTTAAACCAATATCAACCTTATTTTAATGGTAATTAAGAGCGTTTACGTTGTACGGCATTTCATACAAACTTTCAAGCCCTAATTTTTCGAAATGAATGAACCGATTTTAATGAAAGTTTATACGCATAAGCAGGATACAAAGGCCTAAATAACTTTTTAGACCTTAAGAACATTTTCTACTGTACTGGGTACTGGCTAAGGGCAAGATTTACAGACACAAACGAATGTGAACCTTATTTTAATGCGTATAATGTTCACATTATTTTAAGCGAATGAGGACAAGTGCTTCATACGATTATGAACATTAAAGTTATACTAATAATGTTCACATTCGTATGAGAGGGTTTACTTAACAAAGTCGAAAGCGCGGTCTGTAAATCTTGCCTTAATTCATAAACGCTTAATGGTTAAATTCTATAACTATTTAATTTCATTGACATGAATATGACTAGGACAAGAAGTATTGATTAACAACTAGCTGCGCCCGCGGTTTCACACGCGTAAATGTGGATCCCGTGGGAATATCGGGCTAAAAAGTAGCCTAATTCAAATTTTATCAAAATTGGTCCCGCCGTTTGAGCGTGAAGACGTAACAAACCTATAAACACACACACACCCCCACAAACTTTCGCCTTTATAATATTAGTGTGATATGACATGTAGGTATTACTGTGACGTAATAGGTACGTACCCACTTCTTGGGAATTAGTAGCCAGGGATTTTACTCATACGCATGCGCCTCACTAATTGCAGTTGGGTTTGCTCAAAACCACACACTACTGTAATAGGTAGGTAAAACAAGTGGTTTTCGAGTTTAATTCGGTCGATACGACTGACGCAAACGGGAAAATTGATCGACAATTTGGTGAAAGGCAAGTTATACCTACTTATCTATGTATAAATAATAGTGTCGTGTAGTGTTATTGGGTTTTCCATCTGGAATTTTTCAGAAGTGACCCGGAGTCTGAAATTTTGCCCGGTTGATGGCAATAGGGTCGCCCCTATTACATGGGACTTAAACAGAACTGGTACGCTCACCAAAGGAGATAAGTAACCATTGTCGTCGGATATAGTTGAAGTTCAGTAAGAAACCGATTGATGTTTTCGAATGAAATTTAATTTGATAAATTAACTGTTTGTTTTCTATTAATTTTATTCGAAAACATCCATCGGTTTCTTATTAAACTTCGACTATATCCGACGACCCTGGGTCCTTATCTCCTTTGGTGACTGTACTATAGGTACACCTCTGCCAACCCTTCGAGGTATACAGGCGTGATGATATGTTATGTATAAATAATATATTAAACAATTAAAAGAAATTGTCACATTTCTCATTTCCATCTTATAATAAACAAATTGATCTGTCGTTTTGACTACTAACGATAATTTAATGGAATCCAATTAGAAACATATTTTATCATATATCCATGACCCATTAGACTATTTTTTTTTTTTTACATCAGTATTGAGATGAGGACAGCTGTAAAGTTATAAGAGTTGTATTTGGAATTTTCTATAGGAATATAATTTCTATTTGTCTGCTACCAGTCGACCTTATGTAATGCTGGCTGGCAATAAAATAACTCAGGTGGCATTCGAACAGTCAAGCGAATTTAGAATGAGCTGTCAAATATTTGTTTTGGTTTTTGGTTTTTAGGTTTGGAACAAAAGTGACAATATAGCAGGAATGGTGTAAAGATGTAAGCTCGGAATAAACGTAAAGAAATCATATCGTTGTTTGATTTCTTATAGCCTACCGGTACAAAGCAGAATACTAACCTACCAATTGAGACAAACCGACAGAACACTGTGAATGAAATATGTTTACAGGTACTTAAAATTGAAGACAAAATTTAGAACAATGGTCTTGGCAAACATAAGGTCAAAAATTCTTAAAAATTTGAGACTTTATAATTGAAAACGTACAAAATTTCTAAAACTGATGAGACCGACTAATTTACAACTCGGACAATTTATCTTAAACACTATACTAGGAAGATACAACATTAAAAATTCACTATAAAGTGATATAAAGCTCAGCAAACAGGAAATGCATGCCAATCTGTTGCAGCAAGCGGAGATGCGAGTTATATACAGCAGAGATGGCAAACATGTGGTAGGATGCAGCAAAGTACCAAAAATTGGCACTACGAGTCTCACTATATATAAGACACTGAATTGTAACACAGTTTCCTAAATATATTAATGGACACTAATAAAAGAACCTCAAAGAATTCCCATTTTGATGTTCTAAAAATAATAAATAGACTACTGCGACCAACTTGGATGTAGCATTCGTTTTTTGAAGCTCATTTATTAAAGAAGCGAACATTATTAGAAGATCAACCAGTTAGAAGATCAATTAAATATTTCCCTTCTGACTTATATAAGCTTAATCAATTCTTTAAAAAAATTATCATCACGCGTAAATCACCAATCTAAATATTCTGAACCACAGCCCATGTTTACAAAAAGGTTTGTCACCCCTGCGCCACTGATAAGTACCAACCAACTAATCTGTTAGGTCAAGTTCACAAGCTGTTTACTTTGTCGAGTTATTAGCAAAATGTGAAAAAAAAAAACAGTTTATTAGCCGCGTCGCCGCGGTTTATAGCTATAGTTTGTATTTGAAAATGTTCGTGTTTTATTTTGTAGTTTTATATTGTTTTTGCTCTGTGCTGTGTTACAGCGAGGAAGATCTAGGCTACAGTTTAAATATTGGAAATGCTATTGATGTGTTTGCGAAGTAAGTCTTGATTTGTTTTATTATAATGTGTTTATAAAGTGCGTTGTAATACAATTAAAGCGTGCGTAAGGAAAATAATTAGTGTAACTAAATTGTGTTAGTGTTTACTTGGAATTGTGTAGTTTAAGTTTTCGCTAAATAATTAAAAGATGGAAGATATTTGTAACTTTTTTCAAAAAGATTAATAACGAAAGTCAGCCTTCTTTTGTGTTTTAAAGTTATTCCTAAAATAAGTTTAAGATTCACGCTTATCGCAAATTTTGTGTCATAAATAGTGAGTGTAATTTTGTTTAGTCTCGCTGTTAAATTATTATTTAATAATATACGAAACTAAGTACACACTCTGATTCGGTTTAACACTCTTGGTTTGTATGATGATAAACTCGGGACATTCCCAATTGTAAACATATATTTCTTTGGGCGCCTACTTAATAAAGTAATAAATCTATTCGTATTAGGATAGTAATAAGTATATTGGTTTTTTAGTTTTTTTTTATAAAACAATTAGGGTTATGATGTTTTTGTTACACTTTTTATACTTCTTTTCTTCGTCTACGTTCATTTCGGTAATTTCTCAAACGTTAAAAATAGAAAAATATAATTATTTTCATGATAAGTACAATAAGAAAAAGTTTCAAAATCATCACTGAACATCAAAATATAAACCTTATAAGTCAAATCCCTCTTCAGTTACGGCGACCTATCACAAGTAACCCAAGTGATATCAGCAGACTACGAGGGAGAAGAAGTCGACGACCCCATAGTTCCCTTCAGCGAGAAGAATATCCGAGTGTTCTCAAATTTCACCAGTAAAGAGACCAAGGGAGATGTCGACGGCATCACTAATATGGAGCTGTTACTGTGTGAGACGTTTGAAGATCTCCTCGACGCATACTTTAAGAATTTTCAGATAGAAGGGTAAGTTATGATGAGGAATTGATATATTGGAAGATGTTCTAGACTAGAGAAGCCGTTGGTCCCGGCTGTCATTCGTGGATCTTTGACAGTTGTTACGGGTCATCAGAAGCCCGAAAGTTTGAAAACCAGACTTACCAAGGGGTATTTACCCAGTAACTGGATTGTGGAAGTCGGTTAGATAGTCGCTCCATGTAAAATACTGGTATTCAGTTGCATCCGGTTGGACTAGAAGCCGACTCTAACATAGTTGGGAAAAGGCTAGGCAGATGATGATGATGATATTCTAGACTAGAAAAGGATTAATAAACCTAACACTGTGTGGGTTATAGCAATTAATTGACGTATTATAATGCGCATTAACACTAGACCTGCCTACACTTATAGTGACGATAACAAACAAACATTTCACGCTTAAATTAGCACGAATAGATTACACAGAATCCTAAAAATAGAGCAACTTTACAAGTATCTCATCATGAATCATCAAAACATCTTAAATACCTCTTTTTACAGAGCAGACAAACCCTGGAAAGCGTTCATGGGCGACTGGATTCACGACGAGATAATGCGAACTTTCGGCATAGAATACGATCCAAAACCAGACTGCTGCTTCGTCCTGGTCAAACTGACCAAAGTCCACAAAACCGTAGAACTTGGCAATTTAGAAAGAGTCGCTGTTAAAGACTATGTTCAGAGAGCCATTGAAGACCTGAATGTAACTGACACGGCAGAAGTAAGGAAATTTATGAAGAGCTATGGGACGCATTACATTGACTCTTATGTGACAGGAAATCTTATTTACCAGGTATGTATAAAATTAAATACTAAATAAGAGATATTGGAAAGCAGATAGACATGTTTTCCCAAGAAATCATAAAAAAATATCGTTATGAGTATTGAACATCAGTGAGTATGTTTTACTTTATAGCAGGCCAGGTTAAGCTTGCAGTGTAAATGCGACAGCGAAATGGTTTGACTTCTGGGATGACACTGAAAACCCTTGGCTACGCACACAATATACTACCCAGAGTTTAGTTGAAGTTTAGTAGCCTAAACAAGCTTATAGACATTATGTAATATTTTCCAGGTGTTCAAATACAAGAGGCGTGGGTTCGAAATGTTACGTTCATACATCGCAATGCGCAACACCAGACGGACGGGTACTGCCAACCTTCGTTTCTACTTCTCGTCGTATTTCCTCAAACAAGTCGGTGATATTAGGGTACGTTTAAAATAAAAATTTCAACATTAGACCTTTAAGCACCACCAGAGTTTGCATCTATGAATCTACTCTATGTCAATATTCCGAGTAGTTAGAAAAGCATTTGATTGACTTTTACACAACATACGACATTAAAATCTATCCAGATAATGATGTATAAAGAGAAACAGTGGCTTAAACGGTATTAAATGCCCCTCATTAAACACGAATCATACAAAACAAAAGCAGATCATGGTATAAGTCCAACTGCCATAACAATAAAAACGGCGTTCCACAGGGTAGCATACATATTCCTATACTAATCATACTCTTAACAAATAACTTTTTTTGTCACTCACAACCAACCAAGATATTGAAAGAAATTACCAAAAATCTTTGTATTGGCATCCACAGATAGCCAGCGGCAACAAGACCATCGAAACTTGGGCGCGAACCAATCTCCGAGACGGACAATACTTATACTCAAGACCAAGTCTTCTACGACTGAACTACAACGCAGTTTTAGTCGGCAAGTTAAACAGTTTGATGGACAAGGGAGCCTTAATAGGCCTTAATTTAAAGACCTTAAGGCCTTTGTTTAAAGATAGGCGTAAAGCAGATAGTTATGCTGAAGTAGTAGAAAATGATTTGCAACTATGGGAAGTCAATGCTTAGTTTAATTCTATTATATGTTTATGATTTTGAGGCGTTTTCTAAAAAGCTAATGTTAGCTAAGTATGTGTTTTTAATATGTTTATAAATTGGATGAGTTGTGTTAGTTACTACTTAAAATAATATTATCGAAATGTGTGATGCAGTAATTTAATTTGAAAACAGAGGAGTGCAAAAAATTCATAATAAGTAAGTACTTTAAAATTATACCTTTTGCTTCAGTCAAACCATAAGTCACTGAGCAACTTCCTGTGGCCAAATCACATACGAAATACTACTTAATAAATACTGAATGTTTTGTAACAAAAATATAGGAATCTACCTGAACACTGTAAATATCAGTATTTCAATATAAACAACATTAAAACAATTTTAATAACTGAATTAGTTTCAATTTAGTTTATTTAACATTTATTAATATCTAATATACAGACATCAAAATTGTCACATAATTATTATAAAGCTTGACTTCAAATCTTACTAAGCTTAGCGCAAACTTAAAGGCGACTAGTGAACAAATTAAATATTACATTTCATAAATACGTACTTAATTAACACAACAATAATATATTCAGAGATCTTAAAAGCTCGCGCATAAAAGCAACTACACTGTTTAGTATCTTTCATATTTGCTGTATCTCAGCGATTCTTTTAAAAAAGCTAGTTCATATCCCTCTCCGCACACAGCGATTGCGAACAAGATCTTAGTGACGTTTTCCATTAAGACACTGCCCCATAGCAGCCCTCGGCTAAGCTACACACGTGTACAGTCAACAAAAGAGATAAGTATGCAGGATCGTCGGATATAGTTGAAGTTTAGTAAGAAGTTTGTTTTCTATTAATTAAATTTAATTCGAAAACATCCATCGGTTTCTTACTAAACTTCAGCTATATCCGACGATCCTGCATACTTATCTCTTTTGTTGACTGTACATACCTCCGTTTTGTATGAAAATGTAGGCTACATCCACTGCGACCCGCGATCACGCTACGAAAGAATGCATGGCTTGAAAACAAATGAACCGCGCAGATAACGTGGGTAACCTCTCGGTGCACATCCTACGTAGCAGTGGACGGTCGACTTTGAAGTCGTTAATTACCACACTTATGAATCGGAAATCCGTTTGGAACGTTTGCGACCATAGTCGCAGTTGCTCAGTGCAGCCTAGCCATAGATCGCCTTTACCATCGCCTTCCTAAGCCTTAACAAATTACTGTCTAGATAAATCCATACAAAATATACTTCATTTTCAATTGATATTTTTTCCAAGGCGACCCTTGATACTTAGATAAAATTCAATTTAATTTCCGAAACCACATCAACAAGTTTCCGTTAGGGGTTTAAGAGATGTTAAATCAGATTGGTACTTGATATACTATCTCAAAGAGCAATGCACGGATAAATTCACTGGCTGAAATTCTATCCACAGTTTGGCAGGTACATTCATGCCATGATTAGAGGGCTAGCTTATTTTAAACCCTTTGTTTTGATGCCTGACTTTTACAGGCCTGTCATTTCTTTGCCTACTATAACTTTTCTTATTAATTTAGGTTTTTCTTCATAATAAAATTTTAGTCATTCGATTAATATATCACTCATTTGCATCCGCGTCTTTTTCTAATAACCGATATTTCTTCTGCATTAGGCCAAACATTTGTTACTTGAGTACCAAAGAACATTATAACTTACAGCTTAGACACATATCAACATGGCGTCAACGATACGTAAAACTTGCAATAAATTAATTGAACGCAATAATTATTATTATATTCATTAGGAGATTACAATGTTATTAAAATGTACTGTTAAATTATTTAAAATTTAAATGTTTCTTTGCATAAAAGTGCACAATTACCATTAGATTATACCTAAATATCGATTAATGGATGTTTTATTAGTATTTTTAAATAGTTTTCTATTTTTTATATTGCCTAAAAATGTAGGTACTTAATATTTTTTTAATGTATTAATTATGCACTTCCATACAAAGATCTTCTGACGTATTTCTATTTATTATAATAAGTATTTATTATTCTATTGATTAAACATGATCTTTAACATTATTCCATAACTTCGATTTAATCGACTGAATACCGTAGACAACTGGTTGATTTTTTTGGAAAAATTATAAAAGAACAAGCTAACACTTATTCTTGCAAAGTATATTACAAATGAATCGTCAGTCACATCAATATAAACTTTATAAAGTCCTTTCTGAAGCTCGATAAGATTTTATCACACCCATGAAGGGGAGTCCAGATAAACGTTATTCAGACATTTAAAATTAGTCTTATTTCTATCACCGCGTATTTATATAACACATTTTACTGTTCCCTCGTTCGAATCCAAATTCATTGTACATTTTTAGTATTTCAACACAGTCCAGAAATTAAAGAAAGATGTAGGTAGTTTTATTATTTTAAAACATCTTTTCTTTCAAAATACCTTCGCGAAGTTACACATTACCATTCGTAATAGCGTTAATAGCATGATTATTCTTGTATACCCTAAGATTTTGGGTAAAATTATTATTTGGCACGTGCAGTCATGACCTATATCTACATAGGCTCAAAAGTTTCGTCCACCCAACTTCCCACTTCATATTTCTGCCCCGGTAGTTACATTAACAGCGTCGAATATTCGAGTTATCGTGATAGAACTAATACTGGCACTACTTGGCTTATTAGTAAAAAAAAAACAGTGGCACTCAGGGAGTGCGACAGAAGTGAAAACTTGAACAATTACGTGTGTATTTTTTTAATCGTCTTATAAACAAAACACGCGCGGTGTCGGTTACGGTAACAGTGTCGCGAGTTCAATGGTTTTTTCCCATCTCAAAGAATGCCCAACGCGCCTAAAGAAGTTTTCACTTAAAAAATCGCGTTCCTTGAGGAATACAAAATTATTATAATATGTAAAAAACTCTGTCTGATCCCTGACAGTGTTAAGTATCGTGCTTAAAGACTATTCATGTGGTAACTTTCAGAAAAACTTGCAAAAAAAACAAAAATTGTTTGCGTGATGTGGGTGTGTTATAGGTACATCACCAACCCACACTGGGACCGCGTGGTGGATTACAGCCTGCTCCCTCTCACTGAGAGGAGGCCTGTGTCCCAGCAGTGGGAACGTTATAGGCTGATTAATTTATGTGCGAATATTTAACCAAATACGCCAAGTGTAGTTCCAGCATAAGTTTTACCCCGATAACCCGTCACTATTCATCAGTTAATGTCTTATTTTTGTTTGTGTGGTACCTGCAGCTCTCATCTCTTCTCCCCGGGGCCTTGTCTTCTTCGGGTCTCAGTGTATCTCGTAGGTGCTTGTTACGCGGGTGCACGCGAACTGGTTGCGCGACACCCGCTTTCCGTTCAGAAGGAGAAGCAGTGGGTTGTTCACGCGGATCGATTTGAAGTCGTAGGTCTGGAATTGTTGTTGTTTTCTATTAGCATTATATGTACGGTATTGTTGAAGATGAGTTGTGGTGTTTTAGCGTAACTAAACGAATGGTTGATGACAGAAGAATTGTGGATTTTCAGCAACAAGCATGGCGGTATTATAAATTGGTTTTATCCTTTGTAAATGTAAGTCAGAAACTTCGTAAGACATTTTGGAATTTTAGGTTAGGAAGGCCCAGTAACTTCGCACTGAATTAACCCATGTGCAAAATGGTACTAGGGGGAAATACTAGGTAGGGGTTGACTACCGAGATAACGAATAATAGAGAAGTATGGACGAAAGACATGTTGTGCCGACCCCAAATAAACTGGGATAAGGGCAGGCGAATGATGATAGTCATTGCCATCTTCATAAAAATTCTAAAAAAAAACGCACAGGCGATCAGATAGAAGAACACAAAATTAACTTTCTACACACTGCGAGTCTTCTAAAACGTTACCATACATAGTGAACGGACAGGTCAATTTAACAGGCATTTCTGCCCCTTTGAAAAATCTTCTGTCCAACAGTGAAAACCATAAAAACAAGCATTGAAATGAAATGAAATGAAATGATTTTATTTTTTGTAAGTAGGTTTGTACAAACACTTTTACACGTCAATCATGTTTTTTTTTTAAACTAGATGAAGTCGGCGTTTCCTATCTGACTACTCTGAGAAGAAAGGCCGAAACAAACTCAGAGGTCACAGTCTCTTTTAAAGTCCAGACATAATCTTGGTCAGGTTATATGAAGACCATGTAGATCGATGTCTGAGGTGGTCTTTTGAGGAAAGAACCACACAGATTGAGAGGACCTGTCCAGTCAGTGCACGCATTTGTCAAAAATCGTGCAGCTCAACTCAAGACTTAAGGAGCTCAACGATTCGACGAACAATACCAAAGAAAGGACATTTGGGTAGGCCACATAAATTACTCAAACTGCCAGACCATGAAAAAAAAAAAAAAAAAACAGAACAGAGAGAATAATAAAAAAATATATATATAAGTATGTAAAAAGACCCACATCGTCTTCACATTCACAATGAAAAAATAATATAATACTTTACAAAGTAAGCAAATGTCATTGTTTAAAAAAAAATATTCATCAATGTCAATGTGTATTAAAAAGAAAAAAATCATTCAAAATGCAGAAATTGGAAGCAGCTCAATCCCAAGCCTTTTTGTCCTCAATATAATCTTTAACGGTATAAAAGGCTTTCTGGCACAACTTACGTTTAATGAAAGATTTGAATTTATTAAGGCTTAGATCTTGAACGTGGCTTGGTAGTTTATTGTAAAAGCGTATACATTGGCATCTGAACGAGCCACCTATTTTCTTGAGCCTGGTTGTAGGTACAACATATTTGTGTTTGTTTCTAGTATTTATATTATGGATATCACTGTATTTTTTAAACAATTTTATATTTTTATGGGCATATAAAAGATTTTCATAAATGTACTGAGAAGGCACAGTCATTACATTAATCTCTTTAAATTTGTCTCTGAGAGAGTGTCTCGGACTTAATTTATAAATTGATCGAACAGCTCGCTTCTGCAAAACAAAGATAGTCTGAATATCGGCGGCATTTCCCCACAATAGAATACCGTACGACATTACACTATGAAAATAGCTAAAGTACACTAAACGAGCAGTCTCTATATCAGTTAAATTTCGAATTTTTCTAACAGCGTATGCTGCAGAACTTAGCTTTTTTGACAATTTATCTATATGTGGACCCCACTGAAGCTTAGCATCCAAAGTTATGCCCAAGAATACTGTGTTGTCTTCAGGATTCAATTCCTCGCCCTTTATCAACACATTAGTTTTCACCTGCCTTACGTGGGGTAGCGTAAACTTAATGCATTTGGTTTTCTTCTCGTTTAGAAGCAAATTATTAACATTGAACCAGTGGACTACTTTCGAGATCGCGCTATTTACATCGTCAGTAACCAACTGCTGACGTTTAAGTTTAAACAAAAGAGAAGTGTCATCTGCAAACAACACTATATCATGATGATCCTTTATGAGGTACGGCAAGTCATTAATATAAATGAGAAACAAGAAAGGACCAAGAATTGAGCCCTGTGGGACTCCCATTGTTACTATAGATCCGGGTGATCTTTTTCCATTAACGTCAACGCTCTGAATCCTTTTACTCAAGTATGAAATAAGAAGATCCAGAGCAGTGTTTCGGATCCCGTAGTGGCGGAGTTTCCTGATTAACGTTTCGTGAAGAACGCAATCGAATGCCTTGGACAAATCACAAAAGATGCCCAAGGCATCGCATTTATCTTCCCATGCATTATAAATATGTCCTAATAGTTCAACGCCGGCATCAGTAGTTGAACGACCCCTTGTAAAACCAAACTGTTTGCTATGTAATAATTTATGTTTATTAAAAAATCTTTGCATTTGGTCTAAAATTAATTTCTCAAAAATTTTACTAAAGGTAGGTAGTACAGAAATAGGTCTATAATTTGTGGGATCTGATGTACTACCTGATTTAAACAAAGGTATTATTTTACTATTTTTCATAAGGTCAGGAAACTCCCCATTGTCAATACAACTATTAAAGATAATAGCTAGAGTAGGCGCTACAATGTCAATAATAGACTTGGCTACTTCTACAGAATTACCCCACAGATCTGCAGTCTTTTTTACATTTAAAGTGTGAAAGGTTTTAATTATATCTCTACAGGTAATATATTCAAAATGAAATTCCGAATCGCAACCATTAACATTTTCTTTAAGCAAAGACTCAGCAACAGAAGGTGATGAGTTTAGTGATTTAGTAGTTGAAACGGGAATATCTGAAAAGAAATTTTTAAATGCCTCGGCGACTTGTGCGTCTGATTTTATTATGTTGTCATTAATAGACAGGCTGTAGTCAGTATTTCGGTTACTAGATCTTCCCGTTTCACTATTAATAATATTCCAAGTCGTTTTAATTACATTACTGCTGTTTTTAATCTTTGAACCCAAATAACGTGACTTGGCCATATAACAAACTTTTTTAAATAATTTTGAATAATTTCTAACATACAAATTAAATTCATCAGTGTTAATATAAGTCCTTTCATTGTACAGTTCATAAAGCCGTGTTCTACTTTTATGAATACCAATGGTAGCCCAATCACTGAACGATGCATTACTATTAACCGAAATAGTCTTGGGAATAAAGGTGGAATCAAATTGTTTACAGTATACATTAAAAAAAATATCATAAAGATGATTAGGATCAGCATGAATAGACAAAACTGGTAATTTATCAATGAGTTTAACTTTAAAAGCCTCCAAGCGACTTGCAGTTTTGGGGTTAACAGTGATATCCTTTTTAGCCACTTTTTTGTTTTGATTTTGAATAGTAATCCTTTGCCCGCAATGATCAGAATCTAGTAAAGTTATAATTTCTTTGTGGCTTGGTATAATATCTGTATATATATTATCTAGGCATGTGGCACTAGTAGGGGTTATTCTTGTGGGCTCCAAAAATAGGTTTAGAAGATTGTAGGACTGAAACAGACTTAAAATTTTACTACAAGAACCTGAGTTTTCTAATAAATTGACATTAAAATCACCGCAAATGATAACGGACTTGTTTGAGTTACAAATCCTGTGTAACACTTCATCCATTACCTTTTCAAAGCAGTCATACAATCCTGAAGGGGGTCTATACACACTTAATACAATAGAGTGCTCCAATTCTACACAGGCAATTTCAACCGTACGCTCAACTGATAGGCTCACAATATCTATACGATCTTTAAATTTGAGCTGGTTACTTACTAAAATTAATGAGCCACCATGTATAGCATTTGTTCTGCTAAACGAACTACCAACCTGGTGATTATTAAAATTGAACAAGAACTGGTGGCATTTCAGCCAATGTTCTGTTATACAAAGTATGTCAATACTATTAAAATTCATAAATAATTCTACTTCTAATTCTTTGTTCATAAATCCTTGAATATTTTGATGCACTAGGTTGATACTATTGACTGATTTTAAGCTTTTATTGCGTACATTATAGCTAGAGGTTGCCTCTATTGTCTTAATTTCTAATTTAAATTATTAGCAATGTCATTAATAGTGACCAAATTATTGGCAGAATTATTTATAATGTCATTGCATTGCTCAAAAGAAGCAAGTTGTTTTGCCAAATTTTTGGCTGTAATAGAAAAAAAATAAGATAGCGACACAGCTATCTGTCTTTTATAATAGTCAGAAAGATAGTACATAACAATGTTATATCTATCTTTTGTCAAATAGAAATTATTACTAACATAATTGTTAATATCAACTAAATGGAACATGTTATTATTAAATGTCAAGTTATGCATTGTCATATTCAATTCAAATCTTAAGCTATTTTCTTCCTGTGGCAAACTGTTACTATAAGGGAATGTAAACAATACAACTTTTCTTAAACTAAGGTTGCATAATGTTCTATGATACTGGAGCAGTTCTCCTTTGTTTACATTTCCCCTATTACCCATAAAAATTAATAAAGTTGTATCCTGGCTAAAGTTACATTTAATAAATTTTTTCATAATATGAAACAAAGAACAACCAGGCATACAGTAATTTATTATTGAGTGTCCCGGATATTCAGCTGTTAACAAGTGTCCTAAGTCCTTACCGATCTCATCACAAAATAACACAATATCATTATTTATTTATTAACATACCACATCTTCCGACTCATGCTTGTGTGTCCGCATCAGAGGCTCGGGTATGGCCACACAGTCGCCGATAATGGTGCCGCGGCCATCCGCCCAATTATAAACCGTTACTAGCACGCATTCCATGCTTTCATCCACCAACGCGAATGTGCTGTAATGTGGAAATGTTAGGGTTATTTGAGAAATAATTAGCTTCAGTTTTGGAAAACCTATTCATGTTATGCAGATTTATATTCAAACACAAAACGAATTTGAATATTTTTTTAACGATATGGTTCCTCAAAATTGACATGCATTAGACGAACACGATTAATATTTTAAACAAGTGTCTGACTGTTTCGTGGAACAGTAGAGCAGCTTTGTAAGGTATTTTTATTAGGAACTAGCTGCGCCCCGCGGTTTCACCCGCGTAAATGTCGATCCCGTGGGAATATCGGGATATAAAGTAGCCTATATGTTAATCCAGGGTGTCAGCTACCCCCATACAAAATTTTATCAAAATTGGTTCAGCCGTTTGAGCGTGAAGAAGTAACAAACATAAACACACACACACTCACAAACTTTCGCCTTTATAATATTAGTGTGATTTCTAAGTAGCAGGATTTGTGCCCGATTAATGGATACAGACTCCCTCCACTCCTTAATAACATAGACACCGCCACACTAACGAAATGCGTATGTATTCACTTATTTAAAACTCGTCTGCCCAGCCCTTCGGGGAATACAGTCGTGGTTACCAGATATCGATTTGAACAGGCCGATATATGTATGGATCTATAATTATTAGGCGCTACACAATAGGCACATTTGCCTTTGTATTGGGATCACACTGAAGGCAATCCATCAAATGCACCCAATTTGGTAATGCATCCTATAGTCGTGTCTATAATGTGCATAATTGACACCTAAACATTATCTCGAGGAGGCTATTTTAATGTAATAAACGAAAACCTTAAAGCCCCGTATTCATTGGAAACAAAGTTCAGCAACTTTTGTTTACCATGAATACGGAACATTAGTACGTTGCCAACAACACTGCAGCATATCATGTTGGCAGCAACATGTTTCCCGCAACACAAAACATGTTGATGAACATGTTGCGAAACAATGTTTTCCAATGAATATGCGGCTTCAGGGACACACATACCACACAAACGATCGTTCTATGACTCCATCTTCAAAGTAGCTGTCGATCACAGGGCGGGCAGTGTTCCAAGCAGTTAAACTAAGTGTCCATTTCGAAGTGGGAAGCATTCGGACAAGAAAAAATACGTGCTTTTATAAAACAGAAACTTACAAACGGCGAATTTTGTACAAATATAAATGTTGCTCTCGATTTCTTTCGTATTTAAATTGCAAGCAAGCAACTTCTCAGGTGTGCGGTTATAATAAAGAGAAAGAAGTTTTCGCAAAGAAAAAGAAAATTTATTTACAACAAAATAGATATTTTATTTTTGTGGTAAGACTAAAGCCGAAGTTTCTGTTCTCTCTAGTGTTGTGGAGTAGCATTCCATATCAATCGACGGCGAGGTATAGTCTGTTCCAAATAAGTATCGGATGAAAGTGTAAACAAACCCTGTTCAGGTTATAATTCTTACACAATCACTTACTAAAGGGAATGCGTAACACATTCATCTGTATGGAACGAGGGAAGGTTGCTAAGGATTTGTTGCACGACTTTTTCTTCCCAGATAAAGCACTTGGAATTGATGAAGTACGGGTGTTTTGGGGGGCTGTCTTATGTAATTTTGACGTTCTAAAAGTGCTGTGATTCTCAGCCTAATTTGAATAAATGACTTTTGGTTTTGATTTAGATAACTTATAAATTATTCCAACAGTTATTGCTTAAATAGGGTTATTAAATTATTCAAACGATATAAATTCCACAATCATCAACGAAAATGTGAGATTATAAAATTAACCTCAATTGTCAAATGTCAAAAAAAATCTTCAAGGTGATTTAAAGTTATGATTATTCAAATAATCAAATTAAAGCACTCCATTTTTAAATGGCACGTGGCACTACAAATTGGCATCCAGAGTTACGTTTTCTGATCGATTTGTTTACATTTTCATCAGCTACTTTTGGAACAGACTATAGATCGAGTAAATCTTCTAGTACAACTGTCGACCGATATCGGCTAATCTCATGGTCTACCGACCGATAATTTGGACCGACTTTGGTTGCGTGGATGTGGTAACACCCATAGAACACGACCACTACTCCACACCACATTCTAGCAAACCTACAAACTAGCACTCCCATTTTGGACGTGTGCAGGATCGAAGTGACTTTTATAGCATGGACTAATTCGAAATTAAGCTATAACTAAAATGATTTATATACAGTAATAGAATGGTTCATTAATGGTGACAAAGTACATGAAAAAGACAACAATTTCGCATTAAAACGTCAACATTTGTGGGAAATAAACGGGAATTAGTGTTTTTTTTATTCCTCGCTTCTTGTTGTTTAGTTGTATTGTGATAGGTACCCATCACACTACAACTTAGTGATTGTCTTTAATGGCATCCCTTTTGGAACATATGTTTGAATAAAATCTTGGATGAAATAATGCAATGATCTAGTATTAGTAGCAGAAACTACACATTTTATACACACCGCAAAAGAGATTGGTATGCAGGCAAGAAATAAACATTCTAAAACTCATTCTGTAGAACAACATATTCTATGCTTTATAAATATAATACTTTTATGAGGACCCATGTCAAAGATTTGTCAATTCAATTTTAGCACAAGCACAAGTTTTCAAAAGTAGCTGCCTAAATACTAAACTCTTTCGTCAACTGTATATCAGAAACCTCAGGGGCGACCATCCATTTTTTTTCTTTAAAGGCCTGCAAAATCTACCAAAAACGCAGTACCTATCACTAAAAAGGGACAGATACTTACAAAGGTACTGCGTTATCATTGTGTATGGAGCCGACGACTTTGCCCAGGATGACCTTGGCTTCGTTGGGCCCTTCTTGCAAGGCATCGAGGCGGGTGCGTTCCAGCGCCACCTCGCGGCGGTCGGCGAAGGCGTGCAGGCCTTCGCCGTAGAGGCCCAGCATCTTCTTGTCTATGGACTGGGGAAGGAGGTTGGTTAGTTCATAATCTTAACTGTTACAATATGTTAATTTTGTGAAAAGAATAAAATAAAATAGTCGAATATTATGTAATCCTCCAGGCCGTATTTCGGCCATGGCGACAATATCAACGGAGACTAGCCTTTGGCGCGGGAGATATAGTGCACAAGTGTGTCAGACACAGGAGCACACCTTTTTCTCTCATAGTTTGATGGGACGGCAAACCGAGACGACCGGAGAGATCAGGCGCAGGACCAACGGTTTAACGTGCTTTCCGAGGCACGGGGGTATCACACCGCCAACTTCCAAACTCCGGGCTGTTATTAAGAAATTCTTAATGGAAAAACCTAATTGTCGGATTTGGGAATCGATACCCAAGACCCAACGTTCAGCAGTCGCTCCATGTAAAATACTGCTATTCAGCTGCATCCGGTTAGACTGGAAGCCGACAAGTTCAAGTCAACATAGTTGGGAAAAGGCTAGGCAGATGATGATGATGATGAACGTAATAATAATTATTTATTTCTTTTTTTTTTCTTTCAAATCCGCCACACTTTTGCAGGATGGCAGAGCCAGATAGATATACTAACCTGCACCATAGTAGCCAGTCGCTTGCCCTTCAGTTTCCCGCGCGTCTTGACGAGCGCATGCGCTGAACTGACGAAGGCCATCAGTCGTGCGTGCTCCTGCTTCGGTGGCTCCCATGGTGGGTCAAGGCGGCTCGCATACTTGAAGTTTTGTAGAGCTTCGTCGTAGAATTCTGAGTATTTTAGTGCCTGGGAAAGAGTACATGTATGGAAGGTGTATAAATATTAGCTGTAAATTTATTTTTTCAGATTACATCTAAGCCCACGTTCGCACGAATATTTTTATATCGCGGAAGGATTTTATCGCGCACTGGATTTTCAACTTTCGGTGTTGAACCGAGCATTGAGAATCCAACAGAGCGCACTCCAGCGCGTCAAAAAAACACACTGTTGGATTTTCAACTCTCGGCGCTAAGCAGTGCGTTGAAAATACAGTGCGCGAAAAAAAAAAACCGCGGGTAAGACGCGCCCGTACAAACCTGGGCTAAGAGCATCAATTAAATTAGCTAAGTGCAAAATACAAAAGTTCCATCTGACGCTTTTAATAATATATTTATTCATCACTTAGGTTCCAATAAAATTACAGTTCAATTATTATTTTAATAACAAATAGTAAATGTCACCCAAAGGTTGACTGGTAGAAAATGCCTATGGCAATAAGTCTGCCTCTGTACATTTATGTGCATGAAGTATTAAATATATAAATAAATAATAATAAAATGAGATCATTCAGATAGAAATTGAAAGTGTGTTACGCAATTAGGGTACGGTTTAGCCACTCAGCCAGTTGCCGCAATTGTTATTGAAGATAATAATCTTCAATAACAATTGTGAATGAATTTAAAGGATATTGCTAATCCATTACTTCATATGTTCGAAAAATGGGTCTGCTCAACAACATAAATAACAATGAATTTTGTTGTAAAAAAATAAACATATTATATCAAACTTACAATTCCCTTA
Organism: Oligia fasciuncula; assembly: GCA_963082905.1. Classification (NCBI taxonomy): domain Eukaryota; kingdom Metazoa; phylum Arthropoda; class Insecta; order Lepidoptera; family Noctuidae; genus Oligia; species Oligia fasciuncula. Next base: position 11,392,199 of record OY720403.1, read on the forward strand.
TTGTAGTACAAATCAGGCTGCCCCTTAGATATAGGATCCAACTCTGCCTGCCTATAAGCTTTCATAGATTGCTTCAATGTATCTGGATCTTGGGCCACCATGAAGAACTGGCAAAGGTATGCATTCCCCAGCACGGTCCATGATACACCATCTTTAATATCCTGGGCCACAGCTTCTCTGGCCAGCTCTACGCTTTTCAAAATGGCTGGATGTGCTTCTGAGCGCTTCTTGTCGCCACTCTCTTGGCGTAGGATGATTGAGAGGCAGCGAAGGGATAAACGGTTGCGCTCCTAGATAAAATATTTTTCTATAAACTCAACAAATAAGTCGCTTTTTTGTGGTTCGAAATCATAAGCTTAAAGCAGCAATTGCAATAATTACGAAGTGATGACCATATAAAGAGGAATAACTGATAGAGGAGAATTTTTACGCCATTGACAGACTTTTAAGAATTAAATATTCAGCTCAGAGAAAATGTGACAGACAGATCTAGAAATTATTGTAACAGCAGCAATCCCGTACGCAAAATACGCGCATTGACGTGGAGTTGCGGATACCAGCCCGTAGTACCTAACAGCAGCAATATTAACACATTCAAGAGCACTATGAAACTACACTAACTACAGGAAACAACCAATTGGAACCGTGCACCTAGCTTCTGACGTTTCATAAGTGCCCATGTAGGTTATGTGAAGTAAAATATTTTGATTTTGACTTAGCTGTCATAAAAATAAAACTTCTATTGTGTCTTGTTTACCGTGCCGAAATCTTTTAAATAATGTCTGGAATGTATTTTTTTTTATTCATGTTTTTCTGAAATAAATAATACTTTTAAATCACAACTTACATGTTTTAATGCCCCCTCAAAGCTTGCCTTTGCCTCCTTAACATTCATGTTCTTCCAGTAGCATTCACCCAGTTCATTCCACGCATCGATCAGATGAGGGTTAAGTTTAACCGCTTTGCTAAGACACTGCGTGGCTCTAGCATCATATGTGGGGCATATGTTGTAGCATCGACCCTTCATGTATAAGAACTTGGCACGGTGAGCGAACGGGATTTGTGAGTCCACTGAAAGTTTTGTGTTGATGTTTACATCGATCATAGGAAGTAAGACCGGGATCTTAATGATGATGATGATGAATGATGATGTTTACATCCATCAAGTTTACTAGTTTTGATGACTAATCTTAGTAATCGTTAAGCTATTATAAGAATGCAAAGACTGCCAATCACACAAAATACAATAGATACACCAGTCAAGTCACATAGATAGCAACAATAGTCAACAAATTACAGCAAGACATAGTGTATTTTTTTTTTTCAGTTTTTAATCCAATTAAAATGACATTTTAAGGTTTCTTACCATCAATTGACTCAAATTTCTCAATTAGTACTTCTTTCTTTTCTTCCACACGCTTGTTCTTTTCAGTGGCCATTTCAATGGGATGGTTTTCAAAAAATAAATCCCTAAATGCATACAGGTCTTGAAGCTCTTTCTGCAAAAAATAAAATCGTAATAATTTATACTTACCTCTACAATGGCTTTTACAATTTCGAGATAATTTGTATTTATTAATAATGTAAAAGTAATTTTATTTATGCCAGACGAGCCGCAACTAGAAAAATCCTTAAATAATAAAATTATAGCGATCAATTAAACAACATGTTTCTTTACTTACCAATAAGCCGTCCATTAGTTCTGCTACATTCTCCACAATATCAGCTTCAGTTTCGGAGTCTTGAGACATGTTCACGATTCTTATTTCACACCCTAATTAATTCAATAATCGGTTGTAATTTTAATTTAATAAATCACGGAATTCCGATTGCCGATTGAAACCTCTCAAGATCCTGAAAAACTAACTAACATAAACACAGAGGTTTACTTTTTAGTTGTCAATTGTGTTGGAGAAGGACAGCAATACAGTTTCAGTAAAAAACATGAAATAGAAACATTTCATGGAATGCTTAGTAATCTCATTCACTTATATTCGAAACGCAACATAGTCTATGACACGATTAATTGATTTTTAATTTCGCTCCGAAGAAGTTTGCGTCACTTTTACAATTAAATCTTGAAGAAGGGAAATAAAATTCATAAATAACCAAGAACGTAAATTTTATTTTATTTGGCTCATTGCAACCACGAAGATAATGAATTTGTTCCACGTTTTAAACATGGCACTGTGGTGAAGTGTGGTGGAGTGTGGCCGACTGGCCGTCATTATTAGTCATTAATGTCATTCACAATCAAAAATTACTCTGTGGTCATTATGTCAATGACAATGATGAACATTCGGCAATGCAGAATGCACAGAGTACTTTTTCCGTAGACAGAGTAATCCATAGACTCATGGTATCCGTGTCACCGAAAGGGACAAAAAATTCCGGCAATCTTCATCAAACTATCATTTTTACAGCTTATTACACTGCACCTTACCATTTTCACAGTTACGCAAATGTATTATTATTGAATTATGCACGAAAAAGATCTTATTTTCCGTTTAATCGCGATGTAGTTTTTATTATTTCATTCATAATTTTTAGTATTTCATTCATAAACGTCAAACTTGTTGTATGTACACATTGATGTGCTTAGCCGACACGCAGTAAGGGACAGAAATATTCTTACTGTCTCTTTTCTTTGCTAGTGACGTTAATATATTTCTCTTCTTCTTGTGCGAATGAAAAAGAAGATATGCAGCAGTCTATAGTTTACTCTGTCTACGACTTTTTCATAGGATAGACTGAAAGTCGATGTTACCAACTTAGTAGATTTTCCACTAAAACTGGTGGTTTCCACCCCCCTTTTAGTGGCGAAATATTGCATTAATTAGTGGCTGGTGGTTTTTCTAGTGGTTTAGTAAATTCAGTTTCAATTACTGAAAATGCTATCACTCAACCACTAAGCCACTAAAACGTTACGAAATATATTAAGTATTTTTACTTCATTTAATTTTCAGGAGTATGTATTTACTTTTACTGTATACATAAATCAATTCCAATAAAACAAATCGGTACCAAAGAATCATATAAATGTGATACCGACCGTCGGTTTCACATTTATTGATGAATAGAATATCACTTTAAAAAAGTTGTTCTTATTGAATAATTTTTAAGTTCCTCATCTTGACTTGTTGATTTACTAATATTATTGTATGTTGATTTACTGATATTAATTTTTTTTTTTACTAATATAACTAGTTTAATTACTGTTTTCTTTCGCAAAAACCAAAAATTTGTTTAGTGGAAATTTTAGCAATTTTTGGAGTAGGTAGGGCCAATTTTTGTTTGTGGTTTAGGGTCAGTACACACCGAGACGCGACGCGACGCGCAGTTTTCAAGATAAAAATACAATTACAGACCTTATCTACTACACAAAAAGGTATGTACACGATTCAGTGAGCTCGAGCTGAGGCGCCGCGCTGCGTAGCTCGACGTAGTAGACACTGAATTGTGTATCTTTTAGTGTAGTAGATAAGGTCTGTAATTGTATTTCTATCTTGAAAACTGCGCGTCGCGTCGCGTCTCGGTGTGAACTGACCCTTACTGGTGGTTTTCAAAGTTGAACCAGGTGGAGAGCTAGTTTACCTGTTGGCAACACTGCTGAAAGTATTGTGTATCTGTATTTGTTGTGATTGTGTTTTGGCTTTTGGCACATTTTCGGCATAGATAAGAATAAGTACTAACGTTTCGGCTTGTGCAGCTTCTCTCACCATGTACCATTAATATCTATCTGTAAATAGTAAATGCGTATGCGCATAATTTCACTCGTCTTGTTGTGCTATTGTGTGACTTCGCTGCAACAAAGATACTACTTACAATGGAATACTCACAGAACATGAATACCATAACGGGGGCATACCATACAGACATCATAGTAGACCAAAGTGGTGAAACTAAATGTGGATTGTGTAAAATATTTATTAATGACAGTGATATCTCTATAGAGGATCATCTAAACGACACAGAACATGCAAACATGTACATTGAAAGGCTTATGTTTCGGAATAATATTGTTGTGAATGGTAAAAAAATTAGTTGTCATTTGTGTAATCAAGTTTCTGATGTAACAGAAATATTAAACCATATAGATAGCACTCATCACAAAGATAAAATGAGCGTTGTGAAGAAATTAATTGAGAAGGATGGAGGATTGCTTGTGTTACCGGAGAACATATCTAAAATTGGCTCTTTAGCAAACTGTTTGGCCTGTGACCGCTATGTTGATTTCAATCAAGAAGCAATAAAGTCCCACATTGAATCTGCAAGACACAGAAGAGCTCGAGCTATAGCTGTTCAACCACAAAATGCAATATTCTCAGTTGAGGACAGCAGTGAAGATCTCTGGTGCAAAATCTGCCAAGTCTACTTTGAAAATTATATAGAAGTCATATTTGAACATGTTGATGAAGATCCAGTGCATTTAAAAAATCTACACAAAATACACCTGTTGATCAAAGATCAAAATATAAGTATTGAGAAATTCTTATATGACCCTAAGGAAGATAAGGCTTTCTGTAAGCAGTGTGGAATTGAAGTACCATGTAATATTGATAACTTGAATAGTCATATTAGGGGTAAACAGCACAAATCAAGATTAAAAATATGATTACCCGCAATAATTATTTAATTAACACTTGCACAACTTTATTTGCAATAAAATAAATATTCTATTTTGCGGTTTTTATTTGTTCACTCAAACGCAGGCCACACCGCCAGCTAGCGGGCGGGCGGGCTAGGCGGGCGAACATCGTTTCACCTCTTTACATACTTCGGTTCACACCGCGAGCTACCGACTAACCTAACGAGCTAAGCTAACGAAATATCCGACGATTCCATCGAAGCTACTCGTTCACCTCGTTGGCGCGCCCGCGCTTCGCTAGCTTAGCTCGCCCGCCAGCCCGCTCGCCCGGTTCGTTCGCCCGTCCTCCCCGTTTCGAGTAGATTAGTCGACCCTCGTCTTTCGAATAGCAGTGTAGTGTTTACGTTTGTGAATGGCAATGGACAGATAGAACGCTAACCTCTCGCTCTCCCATCCGCGCCCCCCGCTTAGCCCGTCGCTCGTCTGTCCGTAGTTTTCGGTGTGAACCCCATAGTTAGCTCGCCAATATTTCGCGTAGTTTGTTGGGCATGTGATGAGAAGGGACGAAACGCATGTGACTAAAAGAGTGATGGATATACATGTTGATGGATGGAGAGGGAGAGGAAGGCCGAAGAAAAGATGGATGGATTGTGTGAGGAATGATATGAAAGAGAAGGGAGTGAATGATAGCGTGACGGTTGACAGGGGCGAATGGAAGAAGAAAACATGTTGCGCCGACCCCAAGTAAACATGGGATAAGGGCAGGAAGATGATGAGTTTGTATAGTTTCCTTCGTTCGGTTCGCCCACCCGCCTAGCCCGCCCGCCCGCTAGCTGGCGGTGTGGCCTGCGCTTAAGTATTCATCTTATTCTTCTTGTAACTTGCGACCAATACGGCATGAAATTTTACTTTTCCGAGGAAGGAAAAATATGTGGTAGCACATAAGGGTAGGATTTAGGATAAATATTCAATGAATTTAGGTGTTTACAAAATGTATTTTTTTAGAGAAAAGAGTTAAGTACTTAGTACCTACCTCTCTCTCCTCTCTTTCTTTCTAGTAGACTAGTTCTCAGCAATGCAGACTGCAGTGCTTATTTACCTAGGTATTATCTACCGCAGACCGCAGAATTTATGTAGCACATAATTATTATTAACGAGAAAACAATGCCCGGGGATTTCTGGGACAATATTGATGACACAAGTTGCAACAGCTAAAAAAGTTTAAATATTTATGGTATAAAGATTTTTTATAACTTGAAATATAGAAAATAAGCCCAAAGATTTCAGATAAATGCTATAGTTTATAATGATCAATTAGGTATTATTGAGAAGAAAATGAGAATGAGATTTGTCGCAACCAAAATGTTGCCATTTAAAAAATATTTATCCCATTTGCATTCTGTCATCCATCATCGATCTTCTGTCAAAGAGACGGCAAAAAAACTTTAAAATATCACCTGTCAAACTGTCAACTCAACCCCAAAAAATTTCGCGAAATTTCAAGTTACTCATTTTAAACCGTAATCCGCTGCTAATATAAATCGTTATTAGTGTAATTAACGTAACAATTGTAATAAGTTAAAATGAAAACAGGTTTGTTATACGGGGTGGTCGCCTGCTCAAAGACGCGAGTACGTTGCGTATTTTGCGGGGTTTATATTCCGAAGGCGAGTAAATGCATCGAGCAACACACAAACGGTGCAAAACACAAGGAAAACATAGAGCTGATGAACGAGAACGGCATATGTTTTAGTAACGACATACTCCACTGCAAACCATGCAACCGAAACCTGCCTGACGATGAGTCTGTTACAAAGCACATCGAGAGCGATGACCATGCGAACTGGATGGCGGCAATGGACGACCTCGTCGATGGTGAGTTCATCACACTAGACGCCTTTCTGTCCTGCGAGAAAGACGAAGTTTTCTGTGAGGTGTGCAACAGCAGCGTAAACTGCTCCCTCCAGAGCATCGAGGAGCACGTCAACCACATTAACCATAGAGCCAACATCACCATGCGACTAAAACCCCTCAATGGCATATTCCCAGTAGATAACGAAGATGAAGTCTGGTGCAAAGTCTGTGACGCATACATTGATAACACAGTACAGAGCGTACTCAGCCACATTGACGATGATGAGCAGCATATGGAGTGGTTCACTGAGATTGAAGATCTAATTGAGAACCAGGAGGTTTCTATTGAGTCTTACTTGGCAAATGAGCACGAGAACTTTGCGTATTGCAACAAATGCCAAATGGAAGTAACCTGTAACGCTCAGAGTATTGAGAGCCATGTGCATAGCGAGGCACATTTGAATCAGTTTGGATTATAGGAAAACGCCCCCCCTTGCTACCGTCGTGGACGTGGCTAGTTGGGTTCAATGAGTATTATTTTCAGTTCTGTTAATTTTCCCGTTAATAATTTTCATACTTTTTTCATTTAACTAATTTGAAAACTGAACATTGTTTTGTTATTATTAAGATTTGTTACAATTCACTGAAATATATCACTACATAAGAAATTTGAACTATTTTACTGTAGTTAATTTAATTAATTGATTGATATTTTTTTTATTGAACACAACTAGCAGTTCTTTCAGTTTAATTGAGTTAAATGTGAATATAAATAAATACACACCTGTTGATCAGGGCCTGAGAAGTTATAACCCAGTAAATAATAAGCCTTATTCAAGTAAATTATTTGCTGTTCGCAAAATATACATCATAGTTATAGGCTTCAACAAATATTCAATCTTTATTTATGTCCATAGTAAAATAGTACCAGTGCTTGTATTTACTCATTAGATATATTCAAAATGTATATTATGATCTCCATATGAATATCCTATAATTTGTTTTAAAATTATTAATTACATATTCCTATCCAATTGAGCCAATTGTACTGTCAGTCTAATTTCGTACAGTTGTTATATTATATATTCTGACTGATACAGTTCCTAGCAGCCATTTGATTACTGATCACAGTTCCTAGCAGCCATTTGATTTCCGATCACAGTTGTAATTGTTTTATAAAGGCGCTCCCTCATCGAGAGCATTCGCCTGTAATGTAACCATCGAAAATTCCACTGTAACGGCTAGGGCTTTGCAAGTAGACTGGTGCAGGCCATCAACTGCTAGGTAATGTGGAGAGATAATTGAAACCAGCAGGATTAATGTTAATACATACAGGGTGGCAAAACTGAAAACATGAATTCAGCACATGATTCTAGACGCCTAGCAATAAAAACAGTGGCACTCCGGGAGTGCCGACAGAAGTGAAAACAAAACACAAACAAAATACTTTGCCATCACTCACTGACATATCGGATTCAAAACCGAGTACATCCCGAGGACAGCCGAACACAACCGAATGTAGCGCGGTGTCCGTTACAGTGTCGCGGGTTGCGCGTCGATGGGGTACCACCCTGCAGGTATATTAAATAGGTAGAAGTAACGGCCAGGTTGCCGGTAAAGGTTACATTAAGGGTCAGTTCACACCGAGACGCGACGCGACGCGCAGTTTTCAAGATAGAAATACAATTACAGACCTTATCTACTACACTAAAAGGTAGGTACACGATTCAGTGAGCTACGCCGCGCGGCGGGGGCTCCGCGCTGCGTAGCTCGACGTAGTAGGTAGACACTGAATTGTGTACCTTTTAGTGTAGTAGATAAGGTCTGTAATTGTATTTCTATCTTGAAAACTGCGAGTCGCGTCGCGTCTCGGTGTGAACTGACCCTAAGGCGCGTCCGAGGCCGGCCTCGCGAGGCTTTTGCTATTGTTTGCAACGCGTCTCCATTAAAAGAACTCACGAGGCTCGGCTGCGCGGCCCTGGGGAGACTCGCCTTTACAGGCGAATGCGCCCGGCACATAATGTATAAATCACTTTCAACATTATTATTGTTCATGCATCACTTTATAATATTTAGGTATCAAATCAACATCTTGTTTAAATACTGTAGTCAGAAGTTATTTCAATTAAGTAATTTTCATGTTGCTTAAAATGTATGGAAATGGTCAACATGTGTACAGACCTTTAGGACCTGTCTGCTGCTATTTGGGTATTAGTAGCCCTGCAGAACTAAACTAAGTATCTAATATCCGTATTCACTAATACTGAGCGAAACCTAAATAAAAGCGCGCTGTTGGATTTAAAACTTACGGAACAGATCCGAGCGTTGAAAATCCAACACCGCGGTTTTATTTTAAATGTGTCGCCTATTACTGTTAGTGAAAACGGGCACAATTGTAATAAATGAATGTTAAAGTTTACTAACACTTTATATTGATTTAAGAAACTTTCTGCTTTTTCAGCCCTTCTAGTCTCCTACTCTATATTATTTTTTGGCATTTTTACACAAGGGAACATAAAAAAAAGCGAAAAGTCTCAGACATAAGTGGGTGTAGTATTAGATCGGTTTCACAGCCTGATTGAAACTTTATTGTGGCTTGGAACATGAGGCGAGTCGCTGCGCAGTAACAAATACACGTGTCAGCGGGTGAGGGGTGAGGTACTGCGCGGCTGCGTAGCTAGTAGCGCACTTCACAGCCGCCAGCGCCACAAAGTTGGATCGGGCTGTACCAATATTTCATGTACGGTCAGCAACAAAAGTCGATTAACACTTCAGTTTTTTTAATCTCAGTTATTGAGCAAAATATTTGTAATGTGATATTTTGCTCAATAACTGAGATTAAAAAAACTGGTGTTGAATCGACTTTTGTTACCGACTGTATCATCGAGGAAACTTACTGCCCAATTTGAAAACAAAATCCCGTGCACACGTTGACCACATCTGTTAGCAAGCGTTACTATAGCGGCCGAGCGCTGCAAGCAAGAATAGCCCAGCCCTTACGGAGTATAGATGTAAGTTTCCTCGATGGTAGATAACTATGCATATAATATTATGTATGTATAAAAATGTAATGTGAGCTTTTATATTTTTTATTAACGTGACGATATTATCGTGGACGTCCACTTCCGCAACTTCATTTATATTTCCATACTTTTTACTTTCCTGTGTTATCGTGATATCGTGACGTGGACGTCCACGATAATTTATCGCCACGTTAGAAATTATAAAAGCGTACAAATGTACAATATATAGGGTGACTGGTAATTAGTGACCGATACATACTTAAACACGTGATTTTACTCATCATTATGAACAACTTTTACTATGGGACCAAACCTGAAATCGCGAAAAAAAAATCAGCTGTTCCCTACATTTTGACGAGTTAGACGAACATAAATGTAGGGAACAGCTGATTTTTTTTCGCGATTTCAGGTTTGGTCCCATAGTAAAAGTTGTCCATAATGATGAGTAAAATCACGTGTTTAAGTATCGGTCACTAATTACCAGTCACCCTTTATATGCCCTTTAGAATTTTGATTTAAAATTTTGATTTTTTTTTTGTATTGAAAATTCATCTGAAGACCAATATTGAATTATTTTAAAAGTTACAATAGTGTGACATTCCTATATTATTATTTATTATTATATTTGCACCATTTTGTGTTCTATTTCGTGATTGCAATTGTTTTGGCACCTGTCAGATAGCTTCATGTACAACCTTCGATCAATAGTAGGTACTATTATTGATCGAAGTGTACAACATAGTTATTCATTCAATAAAACTAAAATAATATCATTACCTATGTAATATATTTTATTCATAAATAATATTTCAACTACAAATAAATACGGAAATATAGATCTGTGCTATAAAAACAGAACTAAACATTTATTCAATTCATTATAATATAATAGTAATCTAATCGAAAAACAATAATTATTCTTTTTTTTTATTATAAATATGCTTGTAAAAACATCGCTACGTATTTTATGTTTCTCAAATTCTCAGAAATAATAATTATAAAAGGTCCCCGAATTATTTTTTAGCTGAATACTATTATTATAAATTAATTTTGTATTTATTTATATAATAATAACTTAGTTTAACTGTTTCGAAAACAAATCTGTAATTATTTGTCTTTTGTTTATATTGGGACGATTTAATTTTCATCATTTGTGATATTGTTAAAATAGTTGTTAATTTTTTTCCAAAATAAACATGATCAAAAATAAAAACGTTGATTTTTATCAAGTTACAAAACACTTTATCAAAATAATACCTACATTAACTATTAATAATTTAGTAACATTTAACATAGATACCTACTGAACATATTTCTACTAAATTGTGCAGTTCTGCATCGTTCATACACTCGTTGCAGTTCGAAGAAATCCAACAATAACGGTGTTAATTATCTGCGACCGAGCTCACGCGAAATTATAAATTAATGACGGATGAAATTCTTACTCAAACAAATCTAGAGCAACGCACATTTCTAGAAAAATGTTCTTTCCCTGTGACTCGTTTTATTCCCCTGCTTCGCATTAATCATTGAGATTTCTCTATAAGGAAGGGCGCCCACGAGCAACTTAGTTGCCCAGCAACTTTTATGTCTCTGTCGCGTGTCACTGACTGGCAGGGTCATCATCAGGGATTTTAATTTTGTTATCACAAAAAAATTGTCGCTAATTAGTCGATATTTGTCGCCAAATATCAGAATTTGTCGGTCACTGGTTCAAAAGATATAAGGGTTTATAGGGGGCCGATCTGGAGAGAGTTTCACCAGCAGGGCCGTAGATCGAAGAGTTCTCGAAAAACTCTTCGATCTAGCTCTTGGACTATACCTTACTAATTGACCTCATTACATCTCCTAAACTAAGACCCGATGAAATCTGTGTCTTGGCGTCTGATTCTGACTAATTGGCGAATAAATATGGGAGAAAACAGATCTTCGCTAGGTGCCCTAGTTTTTGAGATATCAAGGTGGCCCTGCTCATGCTGGGGAGACTTTCTCCAGATCGACCACCTATAAACCCTTATATCTTTTGAACCAGTGACCGACAAATTCTGATATTTGGCAACAAATTTCGACTAATTAGCGACAATTTTTTTGCGTTATCAACATTAAAATCCCTGATGGTGGGCCCAGCCAGAGTCAGTGACACCTCTGTGGCTGTCTTCCCGCCGAGATTGGGACCGACAGCAACGCTACTTTGCCGACGGGGGCGGTTGACCGGCAACTTTATTATCGCCGTGCGCGCATTTGCATTGCAACCAATAAACGGGCAACAGTTGCGTCGCAGGCCTGTCTCTAAGAGCTATTACGCACTGTCGACTGGTCGCCGGCGACTTGGTCCCTCGGCGACCAAGTGCGTAAACACCTATTTAAACTTTAAGAGTCACAGTCGCCGTCGACCGATTCGCCGGCGACCAGTCGACAGTGCGTAATAGCTCTAAACCTGCGGACAAAAAAGTTGCCCAGCTGTCGCGTCGCTACATGTGCGCATTTTCATACAAACCCATAGACTTGATGTGAGAGACAAATCAGTTGCGGAGACAAAAGTTGCTCGTGGGCTCCCCTCCCTAATATGTCAGTTTAATATTAAAGTATATTATATATATGAACCTTCCGGAATATATTCTCTACTTACCTAAAAGTATATGATGAAAACCGCATCAAAATCCGTTTCGGAGTTTAGAAAAACAACGCGGTCACACAGACACTCGACAAGCGACTTTAATTAATAATATGGATAGAGATAGAGAAGAAGATAGAGGGTATATAGGTACCTATCCTAGATGTGCATTGCTATTGAACATTTGTGAACTACCTACCCACTAAAACTTAATTTTCGGAAACTAGAACACGTTTTTCTATTACAAGAAATTAATGATCCAAAGGGTAAGGTTCATCCTCCTCGTCCACTTCCTTAATTGATTCTAAAGATTCGTCCCTGCACGAGTGCCTCGGTGACTGTTCCTGCGGTTGGCTTGGTCCAGGGATACGCAGGCAGGCAGGCACTGGAGGTGGTTTCGGTATCTCCGTGGGAGGCTGTCCAAGTCTTGAGGAGATTCTTTCATCGTCTAAGCGCACAATTCGGAGGATGTCTGCTGCACAACAGTCGATGCGAGTCATGCAATGCGTCAAGTGGTTCCGCAGGGTTCTGAGATAAAAAGAAGTAGGTAATTTTTAAGTCACCTTTAAGATTCTCTGTTAAAAAATAACTGAAGTTGTTTTTACGACTTGACAAAACATCGAGATTTCCTTAACCCTTTGAACGCTATTGTCACATATACGTGAAAAGCAAGCGCGTGCCCGTGCCGTGTATTTGTGTCGTTGGCGTACCTACACGCCAGCGACACAATTACCTATGTGACAAAAAATGCAGTGCACTTTATCACGAAATAAACAATTAAATCATTACTTTTGTGTTTTTATTTGTATACCTTACAATATTTAAAATTGTGGCTTGGCGTGGAGGGCACGCGCGTGCGTTTATGCTCTGGCGTTCAAAAGGTTAATAAAGGGGATTGAAGGTTTTTTTATATGGAGCCTGGCATACCTACAGTGACCGCCATTTTGATTTTTCATTTACTGGGACAGAAACGAAAAGCGACTTAAAATTTATAATACTATGTATAATATAAGTACTTAGATGCTTTGTCAAATTGTTCCACTTACATGACACTCTCAAGATTGGTCCTGAGCTGCTTGCTGAAGTTCCTCAACCTCGCGAGCTCGTCTCTCAGTTGCCTATCCACTTCATCCCTCGTGTGTTCCCCGACGGGTCTCCTGGTGCGATCGGCTAGCCTGGCTTCCATCACACGCTCTTGCTCCATCGTCTCTAAGATACTCTGTTCTGTCACTGTCAATTCTTCCCCCAAAACTTGGTAGTCTCGCATGGTCTGTGAAAATATCCAGAATGTTCTTGGATTTTTCTGCTTCGCTTTTATTATTATTATTATTATTTTTATATTTTAACATATCTCGGGACCATGGGGTCCCGGTCCTTTGGAAGGCGTACCAGGGGCCGAAGCCAACTCGCAGAGGCCCGTTAGAGATTTTCAATGAAATGAGGCACCAACCGACGATTATCCCTGTTCGCACTATGCAAGTGCACCCAAGGACAACCCCCGGTTGGTGTAGGACTATTGCAAAATATGGAAACAAAAATATTGGATTATGGGTTTTGGTGGCTAAAGTGAACTGGTTATCTAAGACTATGGAAAAACTATAGCCCCTGCCTGACCGATGTACTCTATAAATTACACAGATTAAATGGCAGGGGGTGACTTGCACACTCAATAATGGGCCCCCGAAAACGGTCGCTAGCACATAGTGTCGTAGCGGCAAGGGGGCAACATGTCCTGAGGTGCTTATGAGGAGTGGAGAGGTATTCCACGGCTATCAGGACAATCCCGGAAGTACGGTCAAGATCCCTACCAGCATCTTACTGGGATACTTCCTTCCTCCGAGCACGTTTGCTCTTGCGAATCTCCACTCAAGCCAGCCAATAAAGGCAAGAATGAGGTGGGAGCTCTGTTCCTCGTCATTGTTCACTCCAGCCGGCCAATAAAGGCAAGCCAGAGGTGAGGAACAAGACTTCTCCCTGGAGATAGGGTCCGTGGGGTCGCTACTGCCCAACAGCTCGCCACATGCTGCCCTGCGGATTTCTGTATCTCTCTTGGTCTGGCTCCTAACTCTAGACCTGTTCCGGCAAAGTAAACCCTTCCGGCACAGGCCTAGAGTTCTGAGCGCGCAAGCCCCACCACGACGTCAACGTAGAGATACGGCGGTGGGGTTATTATTATTATTATTATGAGCCTGTTATGTCCCACTGCAGGGCAAAGGCCTCCCTTCCGTCTTTCCATTTCTTCCTGTCATATTAGGAAGGGGCTTTTATTTTGTAGATTTCTTTTGACAATTTTTTTAATGCAAGGAATTCGGAGTCTTTGTCTGCACTCATTGAGTCATTGTGTATGTGTAGTGTTTAAAATAAACGAGCTGACTAAGATTGCAATGTAAGGGCTGATCAATATTTTAACGAGGTTTATTGGCATAATGCAATTGATTTAATAGGCGCCATCTGTGCTTCTCGGACTGGCACCAATAAATCATATATGAAGATTGTTTGATGAAGGGAACATTGCATTTATTTTTGTAACAAAATATTTGATGATAAACCTTCAATTATAGACATTGTGTGTGAATGACTAGATTCACTTAAAAAAAAAACTAAAACTTTGTGTAGATAAGTACCTAGGTATTTCAGTTAGGAGAAACTAGTCTGTCGGCCTAGGTTCATGTTTAGGTATCTAATATCCTATCGGTACGTCTGCCTACCTGTGGAAGTGGCGAAGTTTTGGGCCAACAAAATTTTAAATACTGTCGTGCCGGCGGTACAGTGTAATAACGGCGGGGGACTTTGAGTAGGTCGTAGGTTCGAACCCAGACAGGCGCTTTACTTTGTGTAAATCATTTCATTACCAACTGCTCACAAAGCAGTGAAGGAAAACATCGTGAGGAACCCGGTATGTCCTAGAAGCAAAAATTCGAAGACGTGACATCGACCAACCCGCACTGGGCCCGCATGGTGAATTACAGCCCTCTGAAAGAGAGAAGGCGTGCGTCCCAGCATTGGGAACATTATGGGCTGATTATGTGCCAGCGTCACGAAGAAGAAAGCTGTATAGGTACCTATTCAATACCCTGTCTCACTCACCTCTTCTTTTTGCCAGTAAACATCCTGCAATTTGACTTTGTTCGTGTTCAAACGTCTCCTAAGTGCTGAGTCCACCCTTGAAGCGTAGGCTTGTGCTGTTATTGAAAGGTACACCCTGGCTCCACGCACCTGATGAACATTCAAGTAAGAAAAAAGTTAGGTGACGTTTAAACGTCAAAATTTTATGGATCAGTCGCTAATAATTTCTAAATTCTTAAACAAAGTTTACAAATAAAAGCGTGAAAGTGTTAGGTCCTGAGCTGTACCTAGTGCTGTACGTAATTCACTTGTCAATAATAGCTAACCTTTTGAAAATCAGCAAGTTCAACCGACCTAAACAGTAGATAATATTAACTAAATTTTTATCAGCCGGTAATTTAGGAACATTCAGATGTGTAATCTATATTATACCTATCTACATTATTAGAAATGATTATTTCCGATGGAAATATCAAGAGTAAAAAATTATTTCGTAACTGGGTTGTGGAGGTCAGGTAGGAAGTCACTCCGTGCAAAACAGCTGTAACTTGTTAGACTGGAAGCCGACCCAAATAAACTTGGAAAAAGGCTAGGCAGATGAAGTTTATAAAATTGTACACTGTAGGTACCTCTTGCCTGGTGACGATCGCGATACTAAGCGCTCGAAGTCCAGCTGTCTTCAATGCTACGCAGCGATTCTCCCAGCGAGTCACTGGAGATGCTCTAAATAGAAATAATTAAGAATGTTTTTACGAATAAAATAGGTACCTACACAATTTTCATGTAAGCAAGTGTGGCGACGTCTACAACACCAAATGCGAACTACACGTTACGCAAAATCCTGCATCGCGCAAGCATAGTACGATACCCGACTAACACATCACAACGTCCCGACAGCAATCTTCGGACTCCTGCAGCAGGAGCCTCCTCCTGCGCGGGGCCCTCCAGACATAGCACCCGTCTAGTCGGATGATCCTCCCTTTTCTTTGGAGACTGAAGAACTTCACACCCTGTTCCTCATACCACTACCTATAGGTACTGGTAATCCCGAACATGAATAATAATGCATCCTTCGTGCAGCAACTTCATCATGGGTCTATAGTTGTTGTATCAATAATTTTGATCGTCTTAGTATATTAAACTGTGACCACGGCAGGCGATTCAAACATTGTGTCGGTATGTTTGTAGTCGAGTTATCCTTCGTGTCTTTGGGAACCTTGATCGAAGTCTGGGGGTCTACTCCGAAGCGGTTAACCACCGTATCGGCCGAATGTTCGGTCATTTTCTACTACCTTTCATTTCCTATATTGACTATAGGTCCCGATCCCGACCAAACTGTGCCAATCCGAACCTTTTTAGAACCCTTACCCTTTTTTTACCTTTTTTTTTTTAAATTCGTAGTAGGACAACAATATTCGAATCAGAAAATGACCGAACATTCGGCCGACACGACAATCAACCACTTCGGAGTAGACCACCCAGGACTTGTGCTAGGCTAAGTACCTAACCGTGTCCATTAGACTCTATGTTACGACTGCCCTGCCCTGAGAGAAGCCGAGAACCGAACGAAGTGCAAGAACATCACATCACACTAATATTATAAAGGCGAAAGTTTGTGAGTGGGCTGAGTGTGTGTCTGTGTATGTGTTTATAAATATGTTTGTTACTTCTTCACGCTCAAACGACTGGACCAATAAACATCTGGGGTGATGTGTGTGTGTAAATGTGAAGTGAATTATTGATCTGATTTCCACCGTTTCAACGATAACCAAAAGTGTACCTTTTCTTCTTCAGTCTCCGCCCGCATGGCCCTTTAAATTGAGTGCCGGGGGTAATTTTTGCGCAACCCTCCTCAACACGCAGAGCTCTTTCTTTATTGAAAATATCTGTTGCTATCTGCCTCTTGGTCTTCTCAATGCTATTAGACTGCGACTCCAGAGACAGTATCAGTCTTTCAAATTTCTTCTTTTGATCACGTAAAAAATTGTATTCCTGGAACGTGATGACGTACCTGCATTATTTACGTGAAGAAGACATAATATCTTAGTTGAGTGTTCTGTTTGTAATAAATATAAATGCGTTTGTTAAACTGTGAGACATTTGTCGACGGCATTCACTGACAGAGAACTCATAGTCAAAACGTTTGGGTCTAGAAGAAGGAAATTTTGATCAAGACTTCCATAAACAGCGAAAGTAACTTTTCAGGGTTTTTCCGTAGTACCTACAAGGAACCCTTATAGTTTCGTCGTAAGGAAGAAAGTGGTTCTTATTAGTTAATATCTAATCTGTTTAAATAATTATCTTCGAAAATCAATATTTTCTTGTATTTAGTATCACTATTCGATAACAGATGGCGTTGTGCCGTGACGTCACTTTTGTAGATCGCGGTGTTAAGATTATGACCTCCGTGGTTACATTATGTTAAAGTATTGTTTTACTCTACATACCTAATTATACAGGGTGATTGGAAGATGGGTGCAAAGCTTTAAGGCGATGATAGTACAGGCAATTCAGAACCATTTAAGCCATGGTTGTCTTAGACGAAGTCTTACCACTTTTTTTTTACCAATTTCTTAAGATTTTTTCGAAAATTCTTATAGTTTTAACTAAACTACTTATTTATGGCCAAATTGAATGTTATACGAATTCATTTTTATTGTTTTTAATTAAAGTAATGTGTAAGCAATCTAGCAAAACATGTTTTAGGCCTCTGTGTCGTTAGACATTTTTTTTACAGATATTTAAAGTTCATAACAAATTTTAAAATTTATAAATACTTTTTGTAAACCTTATTTTAAAAATCACGGAGTGTGCTTTTTTTGTTCAAACCTTTTTGAAAACATGCTTGATAATCGCTCTTTCTTTTGAGGTAACATTTACGCAGGTATCTTACAAATTATTGAAATTAGGACCTAAAAACCAATTTAAGGGAGAAATTTTAAATTTTAGGCAGTCTAAATAAAACAACATTTGAATTAAATTTATTTATGTTTCATGGTCAAAATGTTGTCCGTGATTCCTAATATAAGCACGGCTCCGTCTTCTCACTTCTGTTGTTGTTATTTTCAACATCATCTCCAGCTTCATTGTTTCAAACTCTGAATTCATTCTCTCTATCAGTTCTTCTCTCGTGTTTATTTCAACATTCGTATACACTAGCTCCTTGGCCCGGCCCCACACGAAAAAGTCCAGCAGGGTCAGATCTGGTGAGCGAGCGGGCCAAGGGATGGGTCCATCTCTGCCAATCCAGCTGTCAGGAAAACAATTATTTATGTGTTCCCTTACATTTAACATCCAATGCGTTGGACAGCCGTCTTGCTGAAAGATGACTGTACTGTCTCTTGCGAATATCGGGACACCGGTTTCCTCTATCAGCTCTGGTAAATCCACTTGTAGAAAGTGCAAATCATTTTCACCATTGAAAGTCTCCGGTAAGAAGTGGGGCCCAATCAACGTCCTGCAAATTACTCCAGCCTCCAGAATTTCCTCTGAAACGACACCTGCTTCTTAAAATGTGGATTGTTGTCTTTGGCGGCCCATTCATGAAGGTTATGAAAGTTTTTAATGCCCTCCCTAGAAAACTTTAATTTGAAATCAATCTTGTGGACGGATGAAAGCAAATTTTCTAGGGAGGGCATTACAAACTTTCATAACCCACACAACACATGGGGAACACTTAAATAATTGGTTTCCTGACAGCTGGATTGGCAGAAATGGACCCATCCCTTGGCCCGCTCGCTCACCAGATCTGACCCTGCTGGACTTTTTGTGTGGGGCCGGGCCAACGAGCTGGTGTATACGAATGTTGAAATAAACACGAGAGAAGAACTGACAGAGAGAATGAATTCAGAGTTTGAAACAATGAAGCTGGAGATATGATGTTGAAAATAACAACAATAGAAGTGAGAAGACGGAGCCGTGCTTGTATTAGGAATCACGGACAACATTTTGACCATGAAACATAAATAAATTTAATTCAAATGTTGTTTTATTTAGACTGCCTAAAATTTAAAATTGCTCCCTTAAATTGGTTTTTAGGTCCTAATTTCAATAATTTGTAAGATACCTGCGTAAATGTTACCTCAAAAGAAAGAGCGATTATCAAGCATGTTTTCAAAAAGGTTTGAACAAAAAAATCACGCTCCGTGATTTTTAAAATAAGGTTTACAAAAAGTATTTATAAATTTTAAAATTTGTTATGAACTTTAAATATCTGTAAAAAAAATGTCTAACGACACAGAGGCCTAAAACATGTTTTGCTAGATTGCTTACACATTACTTTAATTAAATACAATAAAAATGAATTCGTTTATCATTCAATTTGGCCATAAATAAATAGTTTAGTTAAAACTTTAGGAATTTTTGAAAAAAATCTTAAGAAATTGGTAAAAAAAAAGTAGTAAGACTTCGTCTAAGACAACCATGGCTTAAATGGTTCTAAATTGTCTGTACTATCTTCGCCTTAAAGCTTTGCACCCATCTTCCAATCACCCTGTATATTCAGGAATAAAGAACAACAGAATCGTACTATATTGTGATAACGGGCTACTACGGAACCTTACACTGTGCGTGGCCCGACACGCACTTGACCGGTTTTTTTTTTATCAACCTGTATTGTCCCACTACTGGGCAAAGATCTAGTCTATAATTTTCCACTGTTCTTGAGTTGCTCTTTTCGGCCAATGCAAGTGTGATAGGGAAGTATTTTTGAAAATTCATTCCCTAATGGATTTAGAAAGAGTATGAATGTTTTTAACCGACTTCAAAAAAGGAGGAGGTTTCTCAATTCGACCGTATATATGTTTTTGTGTATGGAATTTTGTATTTTTTGCCGATGGGAAATCCCATCGGACGGCCGCGGGCGCACGGCTTGTAAGTGCCTTTTCACACGTCCCGGCAACCGGGTAGCCGGTGCCGACTATCCGTGTATAGCAATGTACGTTAGCTTTCACACGTAACACCGTAGTTTGCCTGGCAAGTGTTACCGGATAATCGGCACCGGCTACCCGGTTGCCGGGACGTGTGCAAAGGCACTTCCTAATAAGTAGGAATCATTGGCGAGGCTCAAGTAGGTATAGATCTATAGCTAACAAAATAGGTAAAGTAGGGGGTGGAATTCAACTTGCTAAGTTTACGTTAAATTAAGGTTTTTGGCTACGTAGCCCTATGGGTTTTAATATTAATCACCTGCAGAATAGCCTCTTCCACACTGTCAGATAGAGGACTCAGCGCACCAGGCTGAGACGCGTCACGAGAATGCTCGTCTATCTCATTCTGAAGCCTGCTGATGACCACCCGAAGAGCATTGTGCTCATAATGAAGAGCATCTGCTGCTTCAGTCAGGCGTTTTGTCAGGTCTTCCAGTACCCAGCGCCAGGAGGCAATGTCAGACATTCTGAGGTGGTAAAGATAATAAAATATTTCTGAGTATTCAATACATAACATCCACATTTGTGTTGTACTTAAGAATTAAGTTAGTAAATCACAAAAAGAAAAAACTGGCCAAGTGCGAGTCGGACTCGCACACGAAGGGTTCCGTACCATAAGGCAAAAACGCCAAAAAAAACACGTTTGTTGTATGGGATATAATAAAATTAATATTTAAGGGGGGCCATTAAATATTAATTTTATTATTTATTTTAAAGTAAAAATACAACTGAGTATTTTGTGAATATTTCAAATGCCGACCTGTTGCCATTATTGATATCGAGCAAAAAAGGGCAAATAAATTGCGTTTGTTGTCAGGGGAAAAAAATATTAAATATTTATTTTATTTACTTTTTTGGATTTTTTGTTATAGCGGCAACAGAAATACATAAATTGTGAAAATTTCAACTCTCTAGCTATCGCGGTTCTTGACATACAGCCTGGTGACAGACAGACGGACAGACAGCGAAGTCTTAGTAATAGGGTCCCGTTTTTACCCTTTGGGTACGGAACCCTAAAAACAAACGAAATCAAATACACATGATGTATCGAACCGGTCTGCTAGACAAGACGAGCTTCGGTTGTTTGGATATAACCCCTTCAGGGGGATGACTTAACGCTTAAGCGTTATAGATCTGTACAGTTTACCTAAAATAGGTATTTTTTGTGGTCTTACCTGTCCTGCAAACATTTCTTGAAATGATACTCATTGGTCTCATGTGCATAGCTATTGAGCATCACCAGTTCCTGGGTATCATTCACCTGCTCGACTACCTTCGCGTTCAATTGGTCATTTAGGACCCTTAGACTTTCAAGGTCGCAGGACCCCAGGTAGCAGGTCTCGGCGTACATTATTCAAATTTTGATTTCCGTTGTATTCAAAGATTTAAAACGTGTTTATAAAAGTTTGTGTAGGTTATGTTTTGAGTGTCAGTCATTGTCATTTTTTTTTTTTTTTATGTCGTATTGAGTTTGTTCATACTTTGTTTGGAATCCATACTCCTTTTGTGTAAATACTATCCCACCAAAAACATTCTATAAAAAACTAGCCAAGTCTCGATGGAGCTGCTTGTTCATCTCTAAAAAGTAATGAAATTAAGTATGTGATTATAGCTTACTGAATGACGAAAATTTCTGCGTTCTGGTCTTATCCAGAGGTTCTCAAATAGGGGCCTGAAAATGCGGCGAAATGGTTCCAGTAAAGGATGGTACGGCAGTGTTTGCTTCACGCTCGACTTGGCGGGGGCACTGCCGTGCCCCCCGATAATGCCATTCAAGGTGCTTTGGCCCTCAAAATACGTTCGAGATATTCAAACAGAATTTAGTTTTCGGTTGCTCCTTGCTGTCATCCTGTCTCTATTACTTTAAGGTGTACGCATTTTAGCGATACAAAAACTTGTCAGCATTTGTTTTAAAATTAAGTGTGGGAATTTTGAGATATCACCCTTCCATCGCCTGGTTGGTTTAAGTAGGTATGTCTGTACCTTATGTAGATAGGTGTCAGGTAGGAACGCGCTATGACTACCGGACAAGTCTAGTGAAACAGGAAGTTTTCCTGATCGCTCAAATCTGTTAGAGATTCTAAAGGCCAAACCTCTTTAGGCGCGTTTAGCGATTTTCGGTAATTATACTAATTATTATCAATTAATAGGGTTGTATGAAATTTAGAGGGTTAGTACATTGATGATTTCAATTATTATAATTAAGTAAATAATTAGGGATGGGCCGAAATTCGGTTCACGTATATTATTTAAAATAATATACTTATTACGGTCGCGAATCATATTTTGTTCAACATACAACTTGAAACTGACCTGCAAATTGCAAAAAAAGAACGTCGTGCCGTGGGTCCCCCGACCCCACGGCAGGAATTTTGTTTTCTTCTTCTCCGTTCAAAATGAAAATCCAAGATGGTGGCTGCGAAAAATTTAAAATATTCGCAGTCGCTATCTTGTATTTTCATTTTGACCTCACTATCGGCTTCAGCTCCGAAAACCATGAAAACGATACCGATGACGTAAAATTTGAAATTTTTTGCAGCCGCCATCTTGGATTTTCATTTTGATCTCACTTTCGGCTTCAGCGCCCTCGAAAACCATAAAACTATCTCCCTCACTCTGTGACTCTCTCTATTATACTTTTATGTAATAAAAAGTCGCAAGCAGGGGTCAAAACGCTTTTTCTTTATGTTACGATTTCTCCAAGTTTACTCCTACCTCAAGCTCCGTTAAAGAACTTCGTTCCAAATACATACCAGAATTTCGCAGGCTACCTTGGTGATTCCCCCTTATGTTTTCACTTCTATCGGCTGTCGTCCCTATGGCTGCTTATGTTTTTTTCTTCGCTTTATGACTTGTTTATTACCTACAAAAGCTTCAAATGGAGTGCAATAGGATATAGTGAATTACGAATGTTACAATTACGTACGAACAAGTAGAAAATTGCAAGCCCTCCGAGGGGAGTTTGCCGGAACTTAATCTGCAAAGGAACATTATCCAGGCGTACCTATATTCATGTTTATTTGCCTGTTCAACAGTTTCGTTGTTCGCATTATTCATGAACAAAATAAACCGATCTATTCTGTAAAATCTCACAGTGAAGACTTAAGTGAAGTGGGCTGTCATTCCACCTGTTGACGCTATTGACAGCTCACTTCATGCTAAGTACTCACGGTGACTTTTACAAAATATCACTAAAGATGTTAGGGTAATAAAATCATAATAAAGTTTGCTTAAATTAATTTTACTTAGAGTAAGCGTGACCACATTTTGAATGTAAAAATAATATCTCGTTACCCTTAGCGTTTAGGTGTACAGGTATGGTTCGTATCAATGATAAAAACTACAACAACAGCATTTAACTAAAAACTAAATTCTACAATCTGTCAACAGTTCCTCATCCACCACAAGCAGAATGTGCGAGACTACCAAAACTTTATTTCATTATTATTGATTAACTTCTATGAAGATGACGTAAGCAGGTTTGAGCAGAACGAAGTAGATCAGTTCTGCGACGCTGATGATGCTGAACCCAAGGAATAAGCTGAGAAGACCACCAATTGCACCTGTAAAAAAGTAGTGTCGAAAGTTAGTCAAAGCTTAATAAGCTTCTAGTGTTCCCACTGCTGGGGCACAGGCACTAGTGTCCCCACTGCTGGGGCACAGGCACTTCTCCTCTATGAGAGAGAATGGTCTTTAGCCCACCATGCGGGGCCAGTGTGAGTAGATATATGTCTCATGACTTCGATTTTTTTTGTTCTAAGACATACCAGTTTCCTCACTATGTTTTTCTTCACCGTTTTGAGAGCAGTGGAGATGTAATTCTTGCCTGGGTTTGAACCCACGACCTACGGCACATAAGTCGGGGGCGTTACCACCGCACTGCTACCTGTTAGTCAAAATGGACCACAGCCTGATGAAGGTCATTGAAATCAGTTAAATGTGCTGATTTCAATGGCTGCTTGAAAGGAGCCTTCCTTGAGTATCGGACAGGTCATCGTCATCATGTTACTTGGGGTCGGCGTAACACCTCTTTTCATTCTCCCCTCTCAACCATTACGCTGTCATTCATTCCTCTTTCTTCCTTACCATGATCACACAATGCATACCACTTTTCTTTGTTTTCGAGCTCTCTTGACATGTTTGCCGCAATGATGCTTCTAGGGTATGGCCGGTTACCATACCAACCATAATCAGCCTATAATGTTCCCACTGCTGGGACACAGGCCTCCTCTCAATGAGAGGGAGTGGGCCGTAATCCACCACGCGGGCCCAGTGCGGGTTGGTGGATGTCACATGTCTTCGAATTGGCCGGTAAAGAGCAACTTATTTTTGGTCTTACGGTCTTATCTTTCAAAAGATGGGGCCTATAAAGGCCACTTTGGCAGAATCATAAAAGGATAATAGTATGAATCATAATATGGCGAAGATAGTCCGTGTTTTTCTTTTTGTCGCTGCACTACGTAGGTAGATTCAAAGAGATTGGGATTGGATTGGATTGATTAGTATTTTAGCAAAGACAAAAAAAAAATAACTGAAAAATCCTTCACCAATGGGATTTGATACGCTTAACTTAACAGTTAACTGTCCATTATGATTAATAATGTTATCCTTTTATGATTCTGCCAAAGTGGCCTTTTTAGGCCCCCTGTTCGTTTCAACTCACCAATAAAATAATAGTCGTCATACTGCGCGTGACGGTGTTGTCCCAGGAACATGTCGTCGTAAAAGTGGACGTTCAGTTGCGTCACTTCACCCCTGCAAAAAAGATACAAAATTACAATATTTTGTCGTCAATAGTCACGTAATAGTCAACGCGCCTCTCGCGTGATTTTTTACATATCTACAAATTAAATAAAAACGCGCTTTCGCGCGGGGAATTAGACTTCGATTCCCGCACCCCATCGCGGGGCGCGCTGTAGTGTGTGATCGGCCTTAGTCCGAGAAGAACCTAAAATAATCAGCAGGTTTGACAGGAGCAAATGTAGGAACATATGAACGTGGAGAAATGAAAAAGCTTAGGTATTCAAGGGTAGGGGCATTGTCACTTGTAATTTAAAAACTATTTATCATAAGTAATTCTCACAGCCTCAGTTGACCCCATTTATGCGAAGTATTCTCCATGTCCTTGGTGAAGTCTGAGTAGAACACCTGGCTCGCGTAGATGACGTCATTGCACGATGGGTGACAAGAGGTGGATTCCTGAGAAGTTCCTCCCTCGTTCTCGCTTTCTGCGTAGTACGCGTAAATGAGCTGCTCTTCCACTTTCTCTGGGAACCAAAATTATTTCTACATATTGAGAAGGATGTGCCAACCCGTCTTGAGCAAGCATGGTTGAGGGTTGCCCAAAAGACCATGTCCAAAAAATCCAATGTAATTTTTCTTGAACTGGATTTAACACTTTGTCACTGAACGTTGGTAATTTCACAATGTATGTCATGTATTATAAAGGTAATGCCTCTTAGAGCAAATGTTCAACCTTCCACCTTGCCCTATGTGCCACAAAAATGCAGTCAAAGTGATCTCTGCGCTGCCATCGACTACGCCGTGGAAGTGGTAAAGTTTTGGGCCAATATTTGATACACTGTCGTGCCAAACCGTCGAAACGAATGAGAAAGCAATTGGTAGCCATTGCGACGATTTAAATTCATAACATTAATAAATCCATTTACACACGTATACACACTCCCACACGCAGACATAAACACGAATGATCCAAATGCCAAATAAACAAATTGTAAATTATGGTTTTCTTCAGTTTAAAAAACACTTGACACACGAAACTACAAGTTATAGGTATCATAACTTCGTAAGGGTGCTGGTTGCATCATCTGCCTTTTTTGTTAACTAGCATTAAGTCAAGTAGCATTAAATAGTATCATCTGTAGGTACAAGCAAGGTACCTGGTACAGATGATACTATTTAACGTCAAAATTATTATTTGATTAAATTATAAAAAGACTTTATCACTTGTTATTCTTATTATCAGGTATTCAAAGAGTAAATGTCCTTTGTTTAAACGAGTCACTTATTATTCTAGACAAACCTTCTACATTGCTAATACACTTGAAGTCATCTTTCGTGGTACAGACAGGCTCCCAGATGAATTTTCCTGAAAAATTAAAATTATTTCACCTTTTTATTATTTGCATAGTCGGTTTTTTAATCTTTTCTACTGGAGCTGTTTGTTATTCGGACGTTAAACCCAGGATCCCAGATGAATGTAACTAGCTGTGCTGTTGCTACTTTTTTGTAAAACAATTTTACTGCCATTTCTATACCCAATCCAAGTCTGAAGAATTTGTAAAAAATGCACCCTATAATTGCGTAAAACACTATCAATCACAAATGATCCATTGCTTCTTAAGTTCCAATGTCTGATTGACAAGCAACGTAAATAACGCAATGAATGTTGTTGAACTGTCAAATTGAAAGCCATTGCTACTAATAGTTTGCTACCCCGGCTTTGTAAATTGTAACGGACTGGTGATTGCAGGAGGTACCAAAAGTATGATAATCGAGTAATTTTGCAGGGTGAATATTCAGCGTTGTAACTTTGTAAGGGCTATTGGGCATCCTGTAATAAATCAGTGAAAACTTGGGTCAAGTGATCTTGAAGTGAATAGTGTCAATCTCTCAGGTGGAATGACAGCTCACTTAGACAAAAAGAAAATAAAGTAAAAAAAGAAAAGAAAAAAATAAAGAAAAGAAAGGAAAGAAAGCAAAATAAAAGAAAGAAACGAAAGAAAATAATTCAAATAAAAGAAATTAATGAAAGAAAATGAAGAAAATAGTTACGTTTAATTGCGGTAAACATGACGAACGAACGTTTTTTGTTCGTCCGTCTTTTGTTACTTCTACGATTTTGTTATAAATATTGTCAGTTAGTTACAAGTGAAGCTATTGGAAGCGCGTTAAAAAGAATAAGTTGGGAGAAAATATGCTTCACGTCTACGCAAAACACCATTTCACCTAAGTTTTCACGGTGAGATTTTTACAGAATATACCGGCTTTAAGGGGCATCGTTTCTACTTACTTGGCCAATTATAAAGCACGCAATTACACATCTTCCTAGCCTCCTGGACCAACAGGTCATGTTTACAGTTGCTATCAGTATAGAACTCATAGTACTGCAGACTCTTCTCGCTTTGGAAGAAGCACAGTCTCCTGTAGGGGGATAGGGCTCGGAGGGAGAAGTCGGTCTTGTATGTGAGGGGTGTGACCTCGATGGTGGTCATCCTGTCCATCGGCAGACGGAGCACGGTGCTGGTGTAGACGTGGTCGGTGGGAGAGCTGATGAGGATCTGGAAACCAGGAATAAGATTATCGTATGATGGTTAATGAACCACGTCGATAGGTAGTTGGTTAATATACATATTTTGTGGACGCAGTTCGTATTGTTAGGGTTACGATGTTACTTTCTTTGAAGCTTTACAAGCGGCCTTGTCCCTTTTCACGTTGTTGACGATGTAATTGATAAAAGTAAAAAAGTCTACCAGCCGGTTGATTCTGTAAAAATCTCACCATGAAAACTTATGTGACGTGAGTTTATTTTTGCTAGGAATTGACACTATTGACAGCTCACTCCACGCTCACTTCACCTAAGTTTTCACGGTGAGATGGTTACAGAATCGCACTGCTGAAACCCGTTGACTATGATAGGAATAATTGCTAAATATCTGCGTAGATACGATTGCTGTAAAGTCGCTTTTTGATGAGCTGTTCGTTTGTTACTTTATGAATTACAGAAACAAGGGTCAATATACACGGTCAAATTGAATTAGCTAGCCAAACTCCGCAGACGTGATGGGTATCGATATCTGAACATGATAAAACAAAGAAAAAACAATTTGATTTCCGTGGCTAAATAATAACAGCCGCACAGGTAGATCGATCAGGTTACGCTTGCCGCGGTTGGTCTGTGGATGGGTGACCATCTTTACATTCCGAGACCCCTCCGTGCCTCGGAAAGCACGTTTAGCCGTTGGTCCCGGTTGTCATTCGTGGATCTTTGACAGTCGTTACGTGTAGTTAGAAGCCCGGAAGTCTGACAACCAGTCTTACCAAGGGGTATCGTATTACCCAGAAACTGGGTTGTGGAGGTCAGATATGCAGTCGCTCCATGTGAAATACTGGTATTCAGCTGCATCCGGTTAGACTAGAAGCCGACCCCAACATAGTTGGGAAAAGGCTAGGCAGATGATGATTTTTTTTCTGAAGTACCACTAGTAGTGTAGTTACTTGACGTAGTTGAGTAGGTATATCTGTTTTTTTTTGTTTTATCGTGTCTAGATATCAATACTCATCAAGTCTGTGAAGTTTACACAGAAAAAAAAGCGATTTTGAAACTAACATAACTACAGTCGATGACCCAAAAAAAACATTGAATCATTTTTTTCTTCGTTTTATCGTACTTGGATATCGATAGCCATCACTTCAACGGAGTTTCGCTAGCTAATGTAATAGACAAAAAAATCGAACTCACAGTAAACCCCAAGCTCTTTCCTTCACAATCGTACTGATGCTCAGTATTATTGAGGAATAGCTCCAAACTCAACCCGTTAGCTTCTCCGGACGCCATGACCCTGAGCGGTTTCATAGTCAGGTCTGGAGGAAACACCTTCGGGTAGCCGCTGTCCAGCCCCCACTCCAGGGCAGCTGGCTTAGCATCCGCGTCAAAGGTCTTGTGCCAAGCTAGGGTGTTGTTTGTCCTGTGGTAATTTCAAGGGTTAAAGTAAATTGCTACAGGGAGAATCGACATTCAGGAATGGACCGAATAATTGCAAAAATAGTTACAACTATCAATGTTTGCAGGTCTTCGCTCCAGACGTTCATAAATGAACAAGATATGACATGATGCCAAATGAGCTCTTCCCTTTTTTTAATATCATCATCATCATCATTTCAGCCAAAAGACGTCCACTGCTGGACAAAGGCCTCCCCCAAGCACCTCCACATCGACCGGATCTGTGCTTTTCGCATCCAACGGGTTCCTGCGGCCTTCACAAGGTCGTCGAATAATATACTTGAACATAATAAATATACAGGGTTATTGGTAAAACGTTAGCAACCTCTTAAGAGGTCATATCATTATGAACAACTGTTACTATTGGATCAAAACTGAAATCATGAAAAAAATCAGCTGTTCCCTACATTTTGACGAGTTATACGAACATAAATGTAGGGAACAGCTGATTTTTTAAAATAAAAACTCACCGAGTTTGAGTTTTTATTTTTTTTACATACTTTTTGACATAATCTCTTTATTATTTTATATTCTATTTTTCACCTCTTTAATTCTAATTTTTCACCTCTTAGTGGTTGTAATGGGAATCATTTCACTTGGTTTTAGTAGGTTTTTATATTTTATTTTTTATAGATTCTTATTTTGTAAATGTGAGGACTTTGTAGGCCTTGTAGACTTTAGATCTGTAGACCATTTTTTATTTTATCATGTACCTAACTCTAGTACTTGTTGACAGGCCTACGCTGTCCTTCCATACCTACTGTAATTATTTTTAAAAAGAGTAACCTTGGAGTTTCTTGCCGGTTCTTCTCCATAGGAAACGACCAATTGGAACCGTGCACCTAGCTTCTGACGTTTCATAGGTGCCCATGTAGGTTTAAGTGAAATAAAATATTTTGATTTTGATTTATTTTTCCAGTTATGTTTAGGTCCCATGTTATTACATGCGACCTAAACATAAAGTCTGGAAAAATGGCGCGAGCCTATTGCCAGTAACCGGGCTGCTACTGAGTTTCAAATGGATAACTCAATAACACTTAGCCTGACCCAGGAATCGAACCCAGGACCTCATGCTCAACAGTAGCACTTGTGACCAATAGACCAAAGGGGTAAGCACGGTTTATTTTTGTTAGGAAGTCTTATCGTAGTTACCTAAATGCTGTTGACAGGCAAGCTTCCAACGCCCGGGGCATGTCTGTTAGTCATTTTAGATAGAGAAACGAAAAATTAAATTAAAAGTTATTGAGTAGAAAAAGGTCTTTCTTTTTCAACTTAATTTTACTTTAATTTTTAATGTAATTTTTCTTTATGTTTTTATCAGAGGTTGTCAAAATGTG
Source organism: Oligia fasciuncula (assembly GCA_963082905.1). Classification (NCBI taxonomy): domain Eukaryota; kingdom Metazoa; phylum Arthropoda; class Insecta; order Lepidoptera; family Noctuidae; genus Oligia; species Oligia fasciuncula. The sequence continues at coordinate 11,422,352 of OY720403.1, forward strand.
AAAAATAACACACATGAATAACGCTGGAAAATGGTATTATATATTTTTTTTGTTGTTTATTTATTTTTATTTTTTTTGTTTTTTTCATTTTATATAATACTACCTGCCGGTCGATTCTGTAAAAATCTCACCGTGAAAACATAGGTGAAGTGTTTGTTTTTGCTCGGAATTGACACTATTGACCGCTCAATCCACGCTCACTTCACCTAAATTTTCACGGTGAGATTTTTACAGAATATCACCATATCCTCTCATGAATAGGTTTACTTTGAATATCAAAAATATAGATACATAGTTTATGGTCCAGCCGATTTATTTTGTAAAAAGTCACCGATGAAAAAAAACAAAACTTAGAGGAAATGAGCTTGAATGAACTATCAATAGCGAAGTGAGTTGTCATTCCACCTGATGGCGGGGATGACCCCGCCCCCGGCATCAGGTGGAATAACAGCTCACTGCAAGCTCACTTCAACCAAGTTTTTCCGGTGAGATTTTTACAGAATAGGTCTGCTGTACCTTTACTTACATAGCATTGAGTGGTAAACTGTTAAAAGCGAAACACAGTCCGTAGTTAGTAAAGATTGGCTGGAAGAGCTCGCAGCACTTCTCCATTTCCCACTTGGTGTCATGGAGTGCCGGCCAGTTGCAGGCCTTGACCACTTCTGGACAAGTCGGAGCTCCCTAGAAACAAATAATATTTCAGGCAACGTTCCACCTTTTTGCCTGCTGCTAAAAAAATACAAACCAGTGAAAAAAAATCAAAGCCGATGTACCGAAGAACCAAAATCATTTCTAAGGTCGAAACAATGGTCTTGGAGAATTATTTTTTAATAAAGTACTTCTAGATATATTTATATACACTTTAAGGTACACCAGAATAAACATAACAAAAAAATACAATGGATAGTAGGTCTACGAAAATTCAAAAAGCTTGTCAATTTTTACCCGACTGCGTCAGAAGGAGGGTTATGTTTTTTTACACAATTATGTAACTGATTTCTCTAACGTTTCTTTAACAGGTACCTACAGCTTCAAAGCAAAATGCAAAATTATCGAAATCGTTGCGATTCGAAATTCGAAATTCGAAAATTCGTATTCGAAATTTTGTCTATGGGAGTATTGCTTGCGTTCCATTTTCTTTAGTCGAGTGGTTAGATGTAGTACATGTGTGCCAAAAACCGTGAGTTCGTAGCAGCATTACGAAATTAGTTATCTGTAGTTGAAAATCATAAAAAAAACAAATGACGGCGATGACGAGATTTTTTTTCTGTACGAGTCGTGTATAAGTGGCGAGGGCGCCCCGCGGCCCAAAATAAAAAATGTATGGGGACATAACAATACCCCTCGCGCGGGAAGCGAACATGTGAGTGGTTAATGTGATAGACGTAGCAGGACGATCCACTAATCGACTTATCTCTTAAAACACTATGGTTAAGTGTTATACAGGAGAGGCACGCGCCAACGCTGCGATCGACAACGTGCCGCTCGTGTATTTGAATACGTTGCTCAAATCGCACGGTGAGAATAAAAGTGACCTATTTCAAAATTTAGGTAAAATGAGTTAAATATACAAAGTGACTCAAAAAAGTACACTCTTTCACATCTTATAAAACATCTTATTTCTTAAAAAACAAGGCCATTAAATGGCCTGTTTTTTAATATAAGATGTTTTTTTTAAGTATATTAACTCATTTTACCTAAGTTTTGAAATAGGTCACTTTTATTCTCACCGTACGAAATACCTACACGAGCCGCACGTTGTCGACGGCAGGTGTAGACGTGTCAACGACAGCCGTAGAGTAGATATTATGACGACGCGCGACGTTGCAGTTACCTCTGCCGTTGACGCGTGCCGCTCGTGTGTATGCAGACTAACGGTCTCCCCACATTTATCGACGCGGAATCGGCTAACACCGGTCAAAAAAGCCTTTATGTCTACGTAATAATACCATTCGCGTCGGCTCGGCTCGCACGACGCGTCGCGACGCCGGCCGATGGCGAAACGAGCGATGAGGGCGATAAGTCGAGTAGTGTGGTGATACGCACTCGGTTTAAGCCGATTCCGCGTCGATAAATGTGGGGAGACCCTTTTTTTTTTTTTTTTTTTTTTTTGCGGATGGGAAATCATCAAATGACCCCTCCCGCTCTGGGTGGAGCGGAAGGGAGTGTCAGACTCTTACTGACTAAAACCCACCCGTGTTCCTTCCTTAGCCCTTTATGTTCCGGGCCAGCGGTAACCCTTTCGGACAATCCCGCTGACCCGGCAGGCTTCGGCCCTATGGGGCCCCTCCTCGATGCTGACATCTCTTTGAGGCGCGCGTGGAACACGTACGCGCCGTCCGGCACGGGCCTGGTCCTGATCGGACGGTGAGCTACCCATTACTCTCCGCCCGCAGGCCCGCGCCTACGGTGGCCGGGAGTCGTCGCGCGGCTCCCGACGCCCGGAGCGTCTCCCGCGGCGGCTGGGACGGGAGGCTCTCTCCCTGAGCCGTCCCGCCACCTCCTTCGCTAGCATGACTGCTTCGCAGAAGGAGGTGACTGCCTCCCACTCCCTCTCGCCCCGGACCATGGCTTGCACCAGGGCCGGGCGCGAGAGGTCGCCGCCGCTGGTGGGGAGACCCTAAGGTGATATTTTATGTCTTACAACTCTCAACAATAGGTATAAGGCGATTTTTTTTAAAACAAAACAAAATATAAACATAAACATCACAAAAACCTCAAAGGTACTAGAAAAAAAGTTTTTTTTTTAGTTAATGTTTCCATACGTTTTTCTCAGTTGACGTTCCAAATTCAAATCACATTAATGACCAGCGGGGTCATAATGAAATTCAGTATTATATTGTAGTCTGTGAGTACAATATTAATGCCCGGGTAGAGCCTAGGTTTGAATGACATGTAATTTAACGTTACCGAGCAGGTGGTGTGAAAAAAAATTGTGAGGTAGTTAGTAAATAACAACCATAATGTAAAAAAACCGAGCAAGAGCGAGTCGGATTCGCGCACCGAGGGTTCCGTACCATCATATGTTTTTAAATTTTCACCGGCGAGCTACTTACTAGATCTCGTTCAAACCAATTTTCGGTGGAAGTTTACATGATAATGTACATCATATATTTTTTTTAGTTTTATCATTCTCTTATTTTAGAAGTTACAGGGGGGGGGGACACATTTTACCACTTTGGAAGTGTCTCTCGCGCAAACTATTCAGTTTAGAAAAAAATGATATTAGAAACCTCAATATCATTTATGAAGACCTATCCATAGATACCCCACAGGTATGGGTTTGATGAATTTTTTTTTTTAAGTTTCAGTTCTAAGTATGGGGGATCCCCCATAATTTATTGTTTTTTTAATTTTTTTTGTGAAAATCTTAATGCGGTTCACAGAATACTTACCAAGTTTCAACAGTGTAGTTCTTATAGTTTCGGAAAAAAGTGGCTGTGACATACGGACGGACAGACGGACAGACGGACAGACAGACAGACAGACAGACATGACGAATCTATAAGGGTTCCGTTTTTGCCATTTGGCTACGGAACCCTAAAAACGACGACGATGCTAATCACTTATTGAATTTTTAAACAGCATGATGCATTTTCAAAGGGAATCAAAGATTTTTTTGTAGGTATCTATTTTTATAATTACTTTTTGTTACGTATTTCCCATTGGATTTTTGTTGGAGCGTCAATAATTAGAGTAGGTCTTAATTTTTATAAATTAATTTGATTTCCATGATCAGCAAGTGAGCTGTCCTTAAAAGTAAAACATACATTCAAATACTAAAACACTGTATATTTATGTTTACCTGAACAACAAATTCAGTAAGCCTGTGAAACTGCACATCATCCAATCGGGTCCTTCTAAACTTGTTGTCGTTAGTCATCTTCGGGCACACCATAGCGGCGAAGAACTTCTGTAAACTGAATATCACGTTATGTTCCCCGAAGGAGCTAAAGCTAGGGTTTCTTAAAAGAACGTTTCCGTCATATTATAACGAACGTCATGAAAATCCATCATTTTTACCAGTATTTGACAAAAAACGCCCTGTATTTGGACATTTGACAAAAAAACGCCCTGTATTTAGACATTAGGTACGGCTGCATGTGTCTCTTCTAATCTGCATTCGCGATTTATTTGCCAAAAATGTAAACAAATATGAGTTTATGAAGAAATAACTTTGAATCCTACACAATAAAGTTCAGTTTACGCTACAAACATTTTTATAACTTTTTCAATAGTCACTCTGAAATCAACTTATTTACCATTAAAGTTGATATTTGTTTAACTTGAAATTTGTTTAACTTTAGTTTGAATAGACTTTAGGAGACCGAAGCTACGCCTAATCCTTCGGGTAAATATGAAAACTGGAGAAGTGGGTTTAAGCCTACACAAGCGTACAATATTACCCACATGTCGTTAGTTAAGTTTACGTCCTATGTAGCATTTATGAGCACAAAATTAGGCTCCGGGCTACTAGGCACCACTGAGAAATTTCGTAATCACATTTGAGATCGCTCGACCAGCGAGTAATGCCTTGATCACACTTAACTGTGTAGATGGGCGAGACAGTGCAGGGCTGGTGCTCGGTACGTGTACCTAAACACATCACCGAGTGCTCAGCCGACCGCCTGAGGCTGACTCGTTTGTCCACTCGGCAGGTGGACATGCACTCGGTGCGTACTCGCCACTCGGCGCCACTCACGTTGCTTGCAGCACGCTACCGTTTCCCGCGATTTTGTAAATTGGCATACTAACTCGGTGCCAAGGTAAAAAATACGAGTAAATGCCTACTCGTCCACCCAACTCTCTGCCTATTATAAGTCTGTGGCCTAGTACACAGACTTGCCTGGTATCATTTTGCTGTCTCGCCCGATTCGGTCGTGTGATCAAGGCATCAGTGTGAACATTTTATAATTGAAAGTCACTCTTAATTTAAAAACAGCTTCCTGATGCAAGGAAAATTTTGCAATTTTCTGTTTTGCAGTTAGGGTTGCCATGCGTCCGGATAAAGCCGGACACAATCGGACGGCTAAATCAGACGGTGTCCGGCCTATCCGGCTTTTGTTAGGCTTTTTAAATTTGTTATTATATTGCAATTTAAAAAGATTTTATGGTTAATAAACGTTGTGTTTTAATTTTTTTCCATTGTAAATTGCAATAGTAGTTACTGCTAAACTACTACCTAATTATTGTAATTAATATTGAATGATTACTTAGTGATAAAGAAGACTGATTAATTCAATTTGATTGTTGTTTCATTAAAATTTAAGAAGATTTTATGGTTAATGATTATATAAAAGCCTTGTTTTACATTTTTTTTAATTGTCGTGATAAACTAAGACTAAAAAATTAAGGATGTCCGGCTTTTCTACCCAAATGTCCGGCTAAACTGGCTGATCTGTCCGGCTTTTCGGTTTTAAGACCTGGCAACCCTATTTGCAGTTAATTTGCTTCAAGTTTTTTGCAATCTGTTATGCTTCATGAAAGTAGGGATTACTTTAATATTGTAAATGAAAAACAGGTTTCTTTTTAAATTCATTAGGAACAGGAAAAGTAGGTAAAGCTTACAATAGTGATCCTAAGTAAAAAAAATATTCAGGTAAAAGAAACCAGAAGCCGATATTAATGTAAAGATATCTAGCAAAATCTTTCTTGAAACATTTGTAAGGAACTAAACAACTAGTACCTAATTGGGGTTTCCTTTTAAGCAAATAAGGCTGGGTTAGGAGACTCCACTCCTCTAATTAATCACGTATGGTTAGAAAAGTATGAACCGTATCCTAACTAATATTTAACGGCTGCACAGATTTCAATGAAATTGACTCACAGTTAAACCATGACCTGAGTTACATCACCCTTTTTATCCCGGTAGTTCGTTCCTGTGGGATAATTTCCGACCTCCACGTGGGCGAAGTCTCGGGCGTAAGATAGTTAGACAATATTTCCTTACCCCTCAAGCTCCGAAACATTAGCATACGACATCTTGACATGTAGATGAGGGCAGATCACCACAGTAGGAAATGGGACAGCCCATATAGGAGTGGGCACGGAGTCTATGACATTGACGAACGGCGTAGAAGTCCACTTGCAGAACAGCTGGATGATGACCACGGCACAGATGAAGATGCTGATAAACATGATCACTATCCATGTGGCTTTCTCTTTTCTTCCGAAGGTTGGCTCGAAGATGTATCTGGGGATGGAGAAGTTAGTAAAGAGACAACACTAGCTAAAAGAAATATAAATATTCTTGTATGGAATACAAGTTGGCAAGACAACTGGCCAACAACGGTATCAATCTTAAATAATGATGGTTGTAATTATGAAGATTGCAAGCTGCAACATGGTTTTACGTAAAATGGCCAATCCTATTAGAAAAAAAAATCGCACTATTGACATGTGTAGCGTTATCTAATTCTGCTAAGTGAAAAAAAAATGCAGATAAAATGAGTATAATAATAAACTACTCAAAAGAAAATAGGGCCCACCCAGTTACACGGGCCACAAAAGCACTTCATTTAAAAAAAAAAAAAACTAGCGCAAAGATAAATGAAACTTACTTAACTCCATGAAGAGATCCCTGGTAGAAGAACTGCTTTAATCCTTTCATGACTTCACTGACCCACTTCTCCAGCATAGACCTGGGGCCCAGCTCCTCATTAATAACCGTCTTTTCAAAATCCTTGTTAATTATCTTGTTCTTGTTAACGTTAATTACATCAGGACTTATGTACTTAAAGTCTTTCAAGTAATAATCGCGAAAATACAAGTTCTCGCCCATCGACAAATTGTTAGGAATACTGTTGATATCATTGATCTTGTTTTTGTGATACTCAAACATTTTAATATAATTGGCGAATTAGTGAAATTAATTGAAATGGAACCTACTTATGTCTTTACTGATCAAATGTAAGCAAGGAATGGCACAAATTGCTGAACTCTATCCAATACTAATGGTACTTGTATTAATGGTACTTGTATTAATTGAAGTAAATACTGTTAGTGCATATGTGAGGAGTTAAACTGTTTGTCTGTATGTTTGTGTGCTGTTTCTGGACTTTAAGTGGCACAAGGACCAAATGCAATCTTCAAAGTGTAGATTTAGATGGTGAAATAAGGTTTCATCAACCAAGGATATATTGTACAACAGAAAAATCTAAAAAACTAAATTTAATAAAAAACAATGTTAATTGTATTTCAGCCTATAATGTTTCACTGCTGGGATACAGGCCTCATCTTAGTGAGATGGGCTTGTAATCCACCACGCGGGCCCAGTGCGTGTTAATAGATATCACATATCTTTGAATTTTTGGTTCTAGGATATGCCGGGATTCTTCACGATTGAGACCAGTGGTGATGAAATTATTAACTCAAAGTTAGCCGCCTGTATGGGTTAGAACTTTCGAACGTTCGAACGTGGAAACGAGCGAAAGTGGGTTCCACGACCTACAATTCGTTAGTTGGGGCCGTGTTCGTATTCATATCATATTGTATTCGTATTGGTAAATATGCTATTCTATATGGTTGAAATTTGGTTGAACAAGTGTCGATGTGTATGATGTCGCAGCAATATGCTGAGATAAGAGGTTTTTTGGCGTCGCGTTCCACGGGTCTTTTTTCCATTTATTAGTCTTTATTGCTTTTTTATTGGTAGTATTTCGTATAAGTGTCTCAAAATATTTTTCTTTCTTCCTTTATGTGTCTGAATCTTTTTTCATCAGTTGGTACTGCTGTATTAGCATGGTATTCTATAATGAATATTTCCATAAACAAACCCGCACCACAAGCTAGTGGAAGTGGTGACGGACCATCAATATCTCGTAGCATTACCGTAGTTGGATGCACTTAACTGTATTGCTAACATTTATCGCGGTTAACCCCTTCATTGCTGTAACCATTAATTTGGTACAACAAATTGTGGTCTGTACATAAAATGTTACAATTAATTTAGTGACGGCAAATATTGATGTTGGAAATTCGGGGTCAATATCAAACCTTGTTAATTCACTTATGAAATTTGCAAGCCTTCTAATAAAATGACATAACATCAAGCTTATTTCCTCTGAAGGGTTAGTAAGAGAGAAAGCGGTAATGGACTCCAGATTCCAAGTAGATAAGATTCCATGTATAGTCAACAAAAGAAATAAGTATGCAGGATCGTCGGATATAGTTGAAGTTTAGTTAGAAACCGATGGATGTTGTCGACTGAAATTTAATTTGATAAATGAGCTGTTAGTTTTCTATTAATTAAATTAAATTTTATTCGAGAACATACATCGGTTTCTTGCTAAACTTCAACTATATCCGACGATCCTGCATACTTATTTCTTTTGTTGACTGTACGTCATTTCCCAGCTAGGACATTTTGTGTACCATATTAATACATTTCGACAGTCATATCAAAGTCCCATGTAAGAGCAGGTTCATTGCCTCCAACCGGGCACATATCCAGACATAAATTGTTACATGAACCAGTGGATAATGCATAGGTAATCTTCAAAGCAACAATATACTTAGTGTTGTTTCAATTACGTTACGCCAGCAATGTATCAAGTTCCTTTTGTTATACAACCGCCTCTAAGCACTCAAAGAAAATTGAATATGATGTTGCTTAGTCAGGAAAACAGGCTTCTCTTCCTGTCCTTAGCTTAATTAGCCTATAATGTTCCCACTGCTGGGATACCTGGCCTCCTCTCTTCGAGAGGGAGTGGGCTGTAATAGATTACAACCCACTCCCTCTCGAAGACATCTACCAACTTAGCCCGCGTGGTAGACCACGCGGGCTAAGTTGGTAGATGATACATGTCTTCGAATTTTTGGTTCTAGGACATGATGGTTTCTTCACGATGTTTTCCTTCACCGTTTTGAGAGCACAATGTTTAACTTTCTCAAAACGGTGATGAATTTAATTTGATAAATAAGTAAAAATAAAATATTTTTGTTTCGGACATCTTAGAGATCTATAAATTGTAAGTAAAAGGATTGCACTTAAAAAACTATTGTTAGTACCTAAACTAAAGACGAATCAATGGAAAGACCCCTAACAACTAAAATACAAAAACAGCAATCTAGGGTTCCTATTGTCTAAGCACAAATTATCTTATTATAGCGGAGGAAGTATTTATATGCCGCTACAGCATTCAGGAATTAATGCCTGCACTCTATCTAGCCTTGAATATTTTGATGTAACACCATTTTGACGGCTCACAGCTTCTTTTAACAATTTTTTTTTTGAAGTGAAATCTTGTTTAAGCGCGTTGGGCATTTTTTGAGATGGGAAAAAACCATTGAACTCGCGCCACTGTTACCGTAAGCGACACCGCGCGTGTTTTGTCTAAAGGACGATTAAAAAAATACCCGCTTCGGATGTACTCGGTTTTAATGTATAACCGATTATGTCATTGAGTGGTGGCAAAGTATTCTGTTTGTGTTTTGTTTTCAGTTCTGTCGGCACTCCCGGAGTGCCACTGTTTTTTTTTTCTGAATGTGCCTTTATCTCGATTCATTGATTTCATGTGAAGCTTATTCATTATCTAGGCATTATATCTTTTTAACTCCTACTCTATGAAACTTCACGTATTCAATCAAAACGTATCAAGATATCAAACGGTCTTATCATATTATATCAAAGTCAAAAGGTCGACTTCGCATATCCTAATGAATATTACCTACAATTAAATGATTACAGGTTGCTTTTGTAGTCTGTTCTTGTAAGAATAATTTTGTTTATAAAGACTAGTTTTAATGGGTGTAAGAATACCCACTCCCACTCCCATAATCAGTGCCTTTTCACACGTCCCGGCAACCGGGTAGCCGGTGCAGACTATCCGGTAACACTTGCCAGGCGAACTACGCCGGTAGGTACGTGTGAAAGCTAACGTACCGTCAACAAAAGATGTAAGTATGCAGAATCGTCGGATATAGTTGAAGTTTAGTAAGAAACCGATGGATGTTCTCGATTAAAATTTAATTGTATTAATAGAAAACAAACAGCTTATGTATCAAACTAAATTTCAGTCGACAACATCCATCGGTTCCTTACTAAACTTAAACTATATCCGACGATCCTGCATACTTATCTCTTTTGTTGACTGTACATGGCTATACAATTCGCCGCCGGGTACCCGGCACCGGCGGAAAAGCGCCTTAGTTACAAATTGCGCACTGACGTAGTCAGTGAATTTTCACGAAAAACAAAAGTCGTTTCCCAGCAATTATTTTTGCACAAAGTTACTTAGTTTGATGTACAGTCAACATGGAAGAAGAAAACGTGTTGCGCCGACCCCAAGTAAACATGGGATAAGGGCAGGAAGATGATGATGCGTAGCCGACGCGACGGCTTCGTGAAGGGGCTTTTTACACCCGGTACGTACAATATTTTTCTGGATTTGATGAGGATGGCACAGGAGCGTGGGGACAGGCACAGATTTGAGAGGAGAGGCCTATGGCCAGCAGTGGTTGAAGTCTGGCTATGGATTATGATGAAGATTCAGTACCATAGCCAAATATATACCAAAGTTTTGCTAACGGGTTGACAAAGATGGACCTCGACCTTTGTCTAACCTTCTAACTCAAACCCAAAATCAAGGCATTTATTTCAATTAAACCAATGTCAGACACTTTTGAATTGTCAAGGTACATATTGCTTACACTTTTGCTATGCAATAATACTTAAGGGATTGAATTTATACAATGCAAAGATAGTTTTATCAATCTTCAGCAGGTCCAAAAATATTTTCGAATGCTAATTAATTAGTATAAGCATCCTTGTGGAGCAGGACCAGCTTTGAGCCAAACATTTTGTCAGCGATGTACTCCCCCCTCGCATCGCTGACAAACAACATATAATAAAGCTTTGATTATTTTTTATTTTTTTTCATTCAATACGTGCGTCTATTTTTATAACATCGAGCAAGCACAGATATAAATTGTTATTCCTTGATATTATGGAAAAAGTTTCGATAAAAACGAACCCCAATGTTTTCTTTAGCTGTTAAAAAACTTGGAATGGAAATATTACAGCAATGCCGTCGGCGAATTGAAGAGTTACCTCAGACTGTTTTTCACATGTTTTTTTATCGAAGTTTTATCTCAAAGTATTGATAATATAGATAGCTTTTCTTTGATGTAGACCGTGTATTAAAATAATGCTCAAAGTTAAAAGTAAGGATTGATTTTATAGATTATAGGTAGACAAAAAACATATGTAAGTATCACACTAATATTACAAAGGCGAAAGTTTGTGAGTGTGTGTGCGTGTTTATATGTTTGTTACTTCTTCACGCTCAAACGGCTGGACTAATTTTGATAAAAGTTTGTATGGAGGTAGCTGATACCCTGGATTAACATATAGGCTGCTTTTTATCCCGATATTCCCACGGGATCGACATTTACGCGGGTGAAACCGCCCGCCGGGCGCAGCTAGTACTAATAATAAAGATGAAGAGTTTGTTTGTTTGTTTGAACGCGCTAATTTCTGGAACTACCAGTCGGAGTAAAAAAAATCTTTTTGCCTTCGATAGACCAATTCTTGAGAAAGTCTTGTAGACTACTTAACATCAAACTAGGACCATATGAAGCCGAGCAAAAACTAAAAAGGTCTGAAAAAACTCTGTGCAAAAACGGAGGAATAGATGGGGCGACGGATGTGATGCGTTGGGGTGGGTCGGGAGAACAAGACACGCGGACGAAGTCGCGGGCAGAAGCTTGTATATAATAAATAAATAGAGAAAGGATTACGGTAGGAGGGGCTCGTGGCTAAACGATAACAGACGCACTGGTCGGCCGAAGGATAAGCTACGCTTGCCGCGGTCGGATCGTGCATGGGTAGTCACCCAGGTAGTCACCTTTACATACTGAGACCCCTCTTTGCTTCGGAGCACGTTAAGCCGTTGGTCCCGGCTGTCATTCAAAGATCTTTGATAGTCGTTTCCGGTAGTCCAAAGCCCAAAAGTCTGACCGTCTCACCAATGGGTATATTTACTCAGTAACTGGTTTCTGTCGCTCCATGTTGATGCTGGATCCGATTAGACTGAAAGTAAACGCCATAATAGTTTGGAAAAGACTAGGCTGATTTTTTAAGGAGTGCACACGGTAGATTCCAATAATTCTGCCTTCTCTTTTATCTTAGAAAGTATTTTGTCTGTTCGCAAAAACTTAGGACTTTTCAAAATAAGAAGCGATTTCCATAATACAAATACACGAAGTAGAAATGAAATTGTGGTACCTAAATTGAGATTAACTTAAACTAGCAAGTCATTTCTTGTAAACAGTATCCGCTTTTATAACAAGTTGCCAAAGTCGGTTACAGAAATTAGCGATGGAAAGTTCAAAACCCACATTTAGCGTGTCCTTATCAAAAAAGGATATTAAAGATGGCGTTGAAGACAAGGAAGTTTGGAAATATCTTTATTCGTTCTACACATGTGGCTTCCCTGGCACCTCATTAACGGCATAACTATGTAAATGTATATTAACTGCTCCCAAATTACGACGTTTAATTTATTATTTTAAACTTTTTACATACTTCTTTGACATAATCTTTTTATTATTTGACATTATATACCTACAATTCTAATTTCAACTCTTTATTAAATTTAGTGGTTGTAATGGCAATCATATCATTTGGTTTTTAATTATGTTTAATTTATCTTTTTGATAGATTCTTTTATATTTTGTGAATGTGAGAACGTTGTAGGCATTTTTCTATTTTATTAAGTACCTGATACTTGTTGACAGGCCAACATTGTCCTCCCATACGTCTGCTAACACTGTAATTTGAAAACATTGTAAAAGCCAATTACTTTTAAAAGAGTAACCGTGGAGTTCCTTGCCGGCTCTTCTTCATAGGAAACGACCAATTACAACCGTGCATCTAGCTTTTGACGATTCATAAGTGCCTATAAATGTTTATGTGACATAACATATTTTGATTTTGAAATCAATTATGTATTTAGGAACCACAAATAGGATTATCTTAAACTGTATTTACAATGGTATAATAAACGTTGTGACTGCAATCATTTGCTTTCCCAAGGGAGACTTTGACCCCATGCATCGATTCCTATACCCTTGTTGCAATAAATAGCAGTCAGTAGGTAAGGTAAGTAGGTAGGTCCAGGTAGGTTTACCTTCTGCGCGCGACTCCGTCCGCGCTGAAGCCAACTATACCACAAAATATATCCTATGGTACTCGACAATAGTGTAGCTTTGTATCAGTGAATTTTTTAAATTGGATGAGTTCTTTCGGAGATTACCTCCTAACTTTACCTCTTTTCTTTTTTCTCTTTTTTTACAATATTAGCCTAGATCTAATCATAGCAGCTCTAGGTAGGTAGGTAATACTTTGGCTCGTCCTGGATTAACAGTTTCGTAACACTCTATCGTGATCGGAAGGATTTTGAACGAAATTCGTAATCCATTGCTTCATATATTAAGTATTATTGTGTGTGTGTACCTCGTAACAGTCGGGTCGATCGTTTAGGTTAAGCTTCGCTTGCCGGGGTTGATCCGAGGATGGGTGACCATCTTTACTTACTGAGACCCCTCTGTGAAAGAAAGAACGTTAAGCTGTTGGTCCCGGATGTCATTAATGGATCTTTGACAGTCGTTACGGGTTGTCAGAAATCCGGAAAGTCTTACCAAGGGGTATCTTATTATTACCCAGAAACTGGGTTGTGGAGGTCTAGGCAGTCGCTCCATGTAACATTTTGGTATTCAGCTGCATCAGGTTAGACTGGAAGCCGACCCCAGCATTGTTGGGAAAAGGCTAGGCAGATGATGTGAATGTGTGTTATTATGTGGCATTATTGTGTGTTGTGTTAAGTAAATATTCGTTTGAATATTCAAAAGTGCCTGTAAATGGTTTAATTGAAATAAATGCCTGAGTTTGAGTTTAAGTTTGAATAGCGCAATGAATATTGTTGAATTGTCAAACAGAATTGTGGGATTTGGATTGTGGGGGATTGGAATTGTGCAATTGGGATTGGAGTGTGCAATATGCAACGAGCAATTAATTGTATGCACGCCATTACCCTGCTGACTCCTTGAGGTCCATAAGATAGTCAGCCTCATTACCTACCTACCACTGACATAAAAACAAAACGTAAACATAACAACACGCCTGTAGTCCCTGAAGGGTCAAGCAGAGATGTACCTATACTTAGTATACTCACTCAATTCGCACGTTATGTTTAACACCCCTGGAATAGGGGCGAGACTGTTCCCATCAACCAGGTACAGACGCCAGCACATCAAGCTACTACAATCTGTCAAATTTCAAAAATAGATTTTCAACTTTATCGATAAAGAATAAAGTTGAAAGTTGATTGGGAAAATTTGACAGTTTCGGGTAGCTTGATGGCGTCTGTACAAATCCAGACTCCAGGCTGCTACTGAGGAAAAAACAAGCAATCCGTAATACTAAAAAAAAGCAAACCAAAAGCAAGAAAAAAGTCACGGATAAAAATGTAAATAAAAAAACGTTTCAGCTCTGCCAAAAATATTACGGAACGGAATTAAAAGTCCGGTAACGTTTAACCGGCCATTTTTAATTAACCTGTCGATTTCGTAAAAAGAACTCCTACTTCAAAGAGCGGTTGGTTGAATGACAAACTTGATTCGATTATTGTGTTTGATGTTAGACTTTTGTAGGTACTAGCACAGGCAGGTCTTACCGGACGTAACTGTCCGATACATAAAGCTGATGGTTTTGAAAAATAAATACTTAAAGGTTTTTTCTACGGAAATTGGTTTTTATCTCGGAATATAAAATTTACATAATATAATATACAAGCTAACAGACTTATAATAATAATAATATGTATCTAAATGTTTATAAAAAATGAGGGAAAAGAATCATAGAGCGTCAAATTCCTCCGCATCGCTTTCATCAGGAAAAGAGAGGTCAGTGATTCCAGGCATTCCAGCTAATTCATACTTTTATATTTCGAACCAGTATTTCGTTGTCAGCTGATAAAAATACATAACCTTTTTAGTAAGTATAGTCAGCCTCAAAATGATGATTCGACCAGAATTCTTGTTTTGGAAAATCCAAAAGTGTCTTCGTGTCTTTCTTTGGTTCTGCATTTTCGTTTTATGCTACCGACTTCCGAAATTAAAGTTATTTTTCAATTTGTAGTGGTTTATTTTTTGGAAGTCGGTTGTTTTTTTTTTTTGTAAAAAAGCTATTATTTTTAAATTTTTAGTTTTACCTATAACATCGTCAATATAAAGTAAGTGGAAAAAATACGTAATAAAGATAACTCAAAAACTACCCAAGCAAAGTTGATATGGGACCACCCCTCAGGCATACCCTATCCATTAAAAAAACATTTTTAGAATTGATTCACAGTTGCCGGAGATATCGCGTAACAAACATACAAAAAAAAACATAGTCGAATTGAGAACCGCCTCCTTTTTTAAGTCGGCTAAAAAAAAGAAAACACCAACATGAGGAAACCGGCATGCCCCAGAACCAAAAATTCGAAGACATGATGTGACACCTACCAACCCGCACTGATTACGGCCCACTCCCTCTCACCGAGAGGAGGCCTGTGTCCCAGCAGTGGGAACGTTATGGCTGATTATGAAGTGCTTGTATTTATACTTTTGAGGCTAAATGATTGGTTCATAATGTTATGACAATATTGGCATTTTTCAGAATTTACCAAAAACACTATAAATTAAATTGTCTACTTCAAGTATCAAGAATTCTGTAAAAAAGTTGCATAAGTCCTGAAACCCTGCAAAGTCAAGGATCGCATTTCAAGACTAAAGGATTGCAAACGTACCTATGGACTTTCTAGGAATAAAAAATAAATGCACTATTAGCCTTTTTCCAACTATCTAGGAACGCCTTTAGATAGACAGTACCCACCTTATAAAGACAAAAGTTCGGTGTCCCTGTCACCATTCTTCATAACCATGGAATTAGTAAATATAGCCACCAGCATAAATACCTTACAGCCCCTCAAAATTCAAAAGCGTTTTCCTTGTGAAATGAACATTACAACTTTGAGATATGACCTTTCTAACAATAGTATGGTCACGATAATACTATGATCATAACACCATGAAATATCTATCAATACTTTAGGAGAAAATCGCTTTTGAATATTGCGTAAGTGTAATGTATTTACGCTCGTGACTCATATCCATAGAATTTGTAAGTACTATATCTTGCCCGCAGAATAGCCAAACTTAAGTAGCAGTGGGCAGGGCACATTGCTCGCAGAACAGATGGCCGATGGGGCCGAAAGGTTCTGGAGTGGCGACCACGTACCGGAAGACGTAGCGTTGGAAGGCCTCCCACAAGGTGGACCGACGACCTTGTGAAGGCCGCAGGAACCCGTTGGATGCGAGAAGCACAGAACCGGTCGAAGTGGAAATGCTTGGGGGAGGCCTATGTCCAGCAGTGGACGTCTTTTTGGTTGATATCTTGCTAATAACCTAGTTGACAGTCTTTTACTAAATCGCGAGGTGTAACCAATATTTTGAGCACAGTAGTGCACTTAGAGACCTTATATTACCTAATTACTGTTAAACTACAGAGTAAAGGATCGTTCTATTGGTTTGACTGCAGCGCATAAACGAATTATCAATCCCCTCGCGTAAGTAATTGCCTGTATAAAACCATGACCATTTTACAACGTAAACCAAACGATGTCCCAACTCTTATCCTGCCCTCTGTGCCTTAAAAAATGCAGTCATAGAAACCCCGAGTTAATATTTATGCACACCGGCCCGGATAGGTACCTAAGGCTTCCTTTTGACGCTGTGGCCGATGCCCACCGGGGTCGCGGGTTGTTCGAAAGAGATACCGTGGCCCCTGGCACAGGCAACTGAAGGAACACGGGTGGGTTTTAGTCAGTAAGAGTCTGACACTCCCTTCCGCTCCGCCCAGAGCGGTAGAGGTCATTTGATGATTTCCCGCCCAAAAAAATAAAAATAAAGGCTTTCTTTTAACTATTCATACATTTAAGTATAGAAGTTACTTTGTCGACTTACATAGAAAATTCTGAGAAAAAAGCATGTAGGATGTAAGAGCGAACGAGGCGAGGTCCAAAAATGTTTCGGTAAGGTTTTCTTTGGATCATTCAAACACCCTTTTTACCTAAGAAAAGCTACTCTCACTCGAACACCGACGCTGCGTGGAAGTAGCTAAAGAGCCAAAAATTCTTCAAAAATTTTCCCTTCCAGACATGGCCCTGCATTCTCACATAAAATCCTAATAATGTAATGTTTGGACTTTAAAAGAGGTAAGATATAACAGCCGAACGTTCGATCGATCAGGTTAAGCTACGCTTGCTGCGGTTGGTCCGTGGATGGGTGACTATCTTTACATACCAAGACCCCTCGGTGCCTCGGAAAGCACGTTAAGCCGTTGGTCCCGGCTGTCATTCATGGATCTTTGACAGTCGTTACGGATCGTCAGAAGCCCGAAGGTCTGACAACCAGTCTTACCAAGGGTGGGGGGGGGGGGGTATTACCCAATAATTGGGTGGCGGAGGTCAGATAGGCAGTCGCTCCATGTAGAATACTGGTATTCAGCTGCATCCGGTTAGACTGGAAGCCAACCCCAACACAGTTGGGAAAAGGCTAGGCAGATGATGACTTTAAAAGAGATCATGCGTCTGAGTTCGTTTCGGCGTTTCTTTTCAGACATCAGTCAGCTAGGACATGCCGCCGGCGCCATCTAGTTTTAAAATATTGACGTGTAAAACTATCTTAACAGATCTACTTACAGTTTCATTTCAATAAAATCTAAGGTCGAAAATGGCCTGAACTGCTTCGAGAAAAGGATGGTACAGCTGTGCCGCTTTTTGCTCGACTTGGCGGGGGCACTGCCGTGCCCCCAGATTAACTGTCGTGCCATTCGCCATGACGAGAAGAATGTAAATCTTTACATTCTAATATTATAAATGCGAAAGTGTGTCTATCTATCTGTCTGTCTGTTACCTCTTCACGCTTAAACCGCTGAACCGATTTAGATGGAATTTGGTATAGAGATACTTTGAGTCCCGGGAAAGGACATAGGATACTTTTTATCCTGATATTCCCACGGGATCGAGACTTATGCGGGTGAAACCGCGGGGCGCTGCTAGTACATAATATTTGTAAATTATTGTTATTACCTACCTACAAAATGGCATAGAACGAGGTAGAAAATTCGTTGCTCATTAAATTGCTAGCTTAATTATTAATAGTACTAATGAGCGTTTAACCGCAGATTTTAATGCTGGGTAAACGCATCTATTAGCAATAAGGGCTTATAATAATTATGATGATAGCATTATGGAGAGCAATGGTAGCCCATTGGTAACGGCCGCGACTTACGAGTTGTAGGTCGTAGGTTCGAACCCAGACAGGCGCTTTACTTTGTGCAAATTATTTTATCACCACTGCTTTCTGAATTTCTCCTGTATTGTGGGTGCGTTTACAAACATTTAAACTCACATACACAAACAGCCAGACCCGGAACAACTACTTGTAGGTCATACAAATATTTGAAAACGTTGAAGGAAAACATTTTGAGGAAACCGGCATGTCCTAGAACCAAAAATTCGAAGACATGTGACATCTACCAACCCGCACTGGGCCCGCATGAGACTCCCACTGCTGGGACACAGAGCGGAGGCCTGTGTCCCAGCAGTGGGAACATTATAGGCTGATTGCAATGGTTTCTTTTGTTTACAAATGCTAGCGAGCCGACCACAATAATACAATTCACTTATATTGTGATACCACAAGTCAGGGGTCACCGTACTGGGGAATTAGAGATAACTTCATTCAACAGAACAACTAATTTGACAAACAAATATAACTTGCTTACTTATATAGCTTGAAATAAATTATGATTATAGTTTTTGGTTTTAGTTCGGCCGTCACCGAATACAGACAGGAATACAGGTAGGTATGGTATTACGCGACTTGTTTTTAGGGTTCCGTACCCAAAGGGTAAAAACGAGACCCTATTACTAAGACTCCACTGTCTGTCTGTCCGTCTGTCACAGTTGAAATTTTCACAGATGATGTATTTCCGTTGCCGCTAAAAACAGAATAAAATTAATATTGAAGGGGGGGGCTCCCATACAACAAACGTGTTTTTGTCGGCGTTTTTGCCTTGTGGTTCGGAACCCTTCGTGTGCCAGTCCGACTCGCATTTGGCCAGATTTTTATTCTTTCATTAGAAAAAAAACTATCTACTTAAAATTAGAGTTGACTCTACATAAGGCTAAAAAAGAAGGGCGCGATTTCGCAATGCTGCGACATTTTTTATTAGCTCTATTTTATCCCTTACATGTACGAGTAAGTTCTTATATGCAACGACATAAAGAATCAAAATGGGATGCTCAAGTTATTTATCTTTAGCCTGACATTTTTTTTAACAGGTGACTACTGGCATTGCTTTGTTTTAGACAGGTTTAAATTAGCCACTACAGAGCATTCAAATCAGCTTGCTGAGCAGGTACAGTAAACAAAAGAGATAAGTATGCAGGATCGTCGGATATAGTTGAAGTTTAGTAAGAAACCGATGGATGCTTTTGACTGAAATTTAATTTGATAAACGAGCTGTTTTTTTTTTCTATTAACAAAATTAAATTTTATTCGAGAACATCCATTGGTGTCTTACTAAACTTCAACTACATCCGACGATCCTGCATACTTATCTGTTTTGTTGGCGGTATATTTGGTACTGTTACTACACGACACTTTTACGTTGAGTAAAGTCAGGGCAATTAATTGCTAAGCAAATCGATTATCAAGCTGAATTGTCCGTATATTGAAATTGCAACTGTCATTTTTGGCAGTTGTATGAAGGGGCTATGATAAATTGACGTAGGTTGTAAATTTTCTTCGCAATTCATTTCCCTTTGTATCATTTATTTTACAACGAAATTAGTTATTCTGATACAAACTCGAAACATGAAGACCTACTGGAACCATTCATGAATTTCACAATCCATACTAATATTATGAATTCGAAAGTAACTCTGTCTGTCTGTATTTATTTATATATATTTTCACGCCTAAACCACTGAACGGATTTCGATAAAATTTGGCAGAGAGGTAGATTGCATCCCGGGGAAGGACATAGGATAGTTTATAACGATATAACTCGCGGACGAAGCCACGGGCGGAAGCTAGTATTAAATAACTGTGCGGGTCAAGACTGTTAGATCGCACTCTACAAACACCGAGACATCCATCCATACATATAATTATGTAATAATATGTATTGGTGCTAACTCAGTTCTTATCAGAGACAAGTGAAGTGTGGTCGGTGTTGTGATATCTTAGTGACCTCTTAAAAGAAACGATAAATAAATTAAAATAAAAAAAAACGAGGAGACTATTGATTTTAATTGAATTGTAGGAAAAAAAATGTAAGTAATCAATTTAAAATATTCGAAATAAATAGTAGTTTTGCAGCACAGTTTAAGTTTTATATATGTATTTTATAAAAACCAGGGGGCCTAAAAAGGCCACTTTGGAGACTCTTATAAGGATAACATTATGAATTATAATATGGCGAAGACAGTCCGTGTTTTTCTTTTTTTCGCTGCACTACGTAGGTACAATCAAAGAGATTGGGATTGGATTTGGATTGGATTGGTTGGTATTTTAGCACAGCCAAAAAAACAATAACTAAAAAATGCTTCAGCAATGGGATTTGATACTATTAACTTAACAGTTAACTGTCCATTATGTTATCCTTTTATGATTCTGCCAAAGTGGCCTTTTTAGGCCCCCTGATGTAGGTTCGGGGTTCGGGATGAATAATTTTTATAACCATTGCATGTAACTGACAAAGAAAGACTTGTGATTTGAATAGACGGACAATTTAAGTTGGTAGGTACTTAATCTGCTTGGCAATTAATTAATTTATTGCACCTACCCGTATAAAAGAATCCTAAAGGTGCTCTCTCACTTGGAGCATCCGCCTGTAATGTAATGTTACAGAGACGGTCATTACATCAGTGAGGGAGCAGAACCGAGCATTTCAGTGCGCAACTTGATGATACAATGGTTGATTCTTTATAAAATATCCAAACCGCCTGTCTATCGTCGGTTTTTAAATAATTTGCACCAATATCGTTTCGGTTCTGTTCTGTTTTTTTCGTAAATAACAATGTCGAATTAATATTGCCGCGCTTAGCACATCGACCGCATCGTCTGACATTTTGGAATCAACTAAATGCTCAAAATCTAATGTTACATTACAGGCGAATGCTCGTCACTCAGGGAGGGCAGTATTGTAAAGTAATATTGGCACCTCATAGTATTTTTTTTTTAACTTTGCCCCCACACAAGGAATTTCTCCTGTATTGTTGTAGGTGCTTTTACAAACATTTAAAGTCACATACACAAACAGCCAGACACGGAACAACTACTTGTAGGTCATACAAATATTTGATCCGTGCGGGAATCGAACCCGCGACACGCAGAGTGGCAGTCAATCGCTTAACCACTGCGCCAACCATGCCGTCGTTTAGCTATCTTCTCTATCATGTAACGAAATGTGCCTAAAAGTGACGCGTCCTAGAAATTTCACTCATCATCTGCCTAGCCTTTTCCCAACTAAGTATGTTGGGGTCGGCTTCCAGTCTAACCGGATGCAGCTGGATACCAGTATTTTACATGGAACGACTGTCTATGTGACCTCCAGTTAGACACTTAGTAAGACTGGTTGCCAGACTTTCGGGGTTCTGACGACCCGTAACGACTGTCAAAGATCCATGAATGACAGCCGGGACCAACAGCTTAACGTGCTTTCCGAAGCATGGAGGAATCTTGGTATGTAAAGATGGTCACCCATCCACAGACCAACCGCGGCAAGCTTAACTTAACCTGATCGATAAACCCGTGCCGCTCATATTCATAAATCCTGTTTTCGTTTTCAATCACAATGAAAACTAATGAAAATACAAAAGTATACTCCTAATTTAAACAAACTGTTATTTATTTCTTACAACGTAAGTCCATTACAAAAAATTCTGTAATGACTTCCGACCTTTTACAATTACAATAAGAAGAGCTAAAAGGGTGGATGAGTCTTATTAGTACAGCATTATGTTTATTTTTATGATAAAAGAAACCAATTCGAGGTGCCTGAGATCTTTCTTCCCGGCTTTGTGGATAGCTGGAGGTGTAGCGCAAATAGTTTTTAATCATATCTTTCTGAAGATTATAAATGTAATGATATTGTTTATGTTAAGTGGGCGGAAATAAGTTGGTTTTTGTGCTATCTTGAAAATGTTAAGGGACTGTTAGTGTCCGAATAGAATAAAATAAACAATATCCTACTAATGTTATAAATGTGAATGTTGCTCAATCACGCAAAAACGTCATAACGGATTTGGATGAAATTTGGCACCCAGATAGTTTATAACCTGGATTAATTTTATCCCGGTCTTACGTTCCCATGAGCCACGCGGGCGAAGCCGGAGGCAAAAGCTTGTATTCAGTTAAACAGAATTTGAGTCGCTGGATAAGCTAACTGGGACTTTATTTGGAATTGAAGAAATACCTACGTCTTATTGAAGCTAAGCTGAAGACAGGGCGCTATGTCGCTCATTAGGGGAGGCCTATGTCCAGCAGTGGACTGCTATAGGCTGATGATGATGATGATTCAATGCTTTGGTCTGATGGGAAATGGACTTGATCAGTGTTTGACAATAGTGCCTCGTATTGAAGAACAAACTCCATGAATTTCAAACTCCTTTGCCATGTAATTCACAGAACGATAACAAGCTGCGGTGCTATTCTGTAAAAATCTCACCGTGAAAACTTAGGTAAAGTGAGCTGTCAATAGTGTCAATTCCTAGCAAAAACTAACTCACTTCACCTAAGTTTTCACGGTGAGATTTTTACAGAATCGACCGGCTGTAGTCTATTCTGTAAAAATCTCACCGTGAAAACTTAGGTGAAGTGAGCTTATAGTGAACTAGCTGCCAATAGTGTCAAACCCTAGCATCAGGTGAAATGACAGCTCACTTCAAGCTCACTTCGCCTAAGTTATCACGGTGATCTTTTTACAGAATAGCACCGCTGGAGTATAGTGGTACCTCGCTGACTCCTGCAGTATTGTCTCTCTTCTTCCTTTAGTCTATTCAAAGGTTGTCGGTAACATATCGCTTTTAGCGACAAGACCGTCCATTGCGTCACCCTAGATTAGATGTAAATTTCTTCATTTATATCTTGAATCCATTGGGTGTTCATAATAAAAAGTATTCAATATAATGCGCTTGCATTATATTGAATACTTTTTATTATGAAGAAATTCTGATTATGAAGAAACTTCATCATTTAATTCTCTGTGTCTTTTTTCAGATAAACATGTCTCCAAATAAAGTGCTGTTATCAATTACGATATTGTTATCGTTGGTGTACAAGTGTAAGTAAAAGACAACGGAAATGTTTAATAAATATGTTACGCGGTCCAGTTATACACGAGTAAAGTTTATTGACATGATCTGAAAATTACGCGCTTTTTAAGGTTCTGTGCCCAAAGACTTCCCTCTCACAGAGAGGAGGCCTGTGTCCCAGCAGTGGGAACATTTGTTATGATGCTATATAAAAGACTGCTAGCGATACCCTATAACCAAATCTAGTCTCTGTCTGACCCTGGGCAGTATCATAACCGACGTGTATATAGCCATTTCAAAATTTCACAGAATAAAGTATCAAATCGGAAAGGGATCGGCACCGTATCAACTAGAGCCGTTCAGTATTCTTTGTATGAAACTCCCTAATGCAACGCACACTAATCGGAATCGTAACGTAATCGCCTCGCCTCGGGACAAGCTCACGAACCGCGGTGCGGTGCGTTACGGCTAATTGTCCCCGCGGCCGCGCTTACGGCTCGTCGTCCCCGCGCTTACGTCTCTCCGTACCCGAGCTTACGTCTCTTCGTCCACCCTTGCCCCTCTCACCCCTCCGGCCGGCCTGCTCAACCAGCGGTCGGCGAGCCGTAAGCGCGGCGTCGCCTAGCCGTATCCGAGTCGACGTATCGGAGCTTCTGATCCGCTTTGGTTACGTGCTTACGTTAGGTTGATGCCTGGTTGAGGTTGAAAGGCGATACGGTGCCGATCCCTTTCCGATTTGATACTTGTGCAACTTTAATACAGTCATGTGTCCTCGTAGTCAGTCGTGGCCTCGTACTCGTTCGGTTTTCTGTTTTTGTAAAGATAACATTGCAGATACTGCAATCAAAGCCAATTAATTTGTACTTTGTGTCATATAAAAGTCTTTGCAGATGACCTCTTTAAATAATTGCATTTTTTGTCAGGAAAAAAATCCGCTGAATAACAAATTAAATAGTATTCAACATTTTTAAGTCTGACAACCAGTCTTACCTAGGTTCCTCTAACACGATACCTCGTATTAGGTACCCAGAAACTGGGTTGGGGAGGTAAGATAGGTAGTCGCTCTATGTAAAATACTGCTATTTAGCTACATCTGTTTAGACTGGAAGCTGACCCCAAAATAGTTGAGAAACGGCTAGGCAGATAATGATGATAATTCAACAATTTCCAGCAACCGCAATCTACTGCTTCTACTGCAACAGTGCCAACAACTCAGCCTGCATCGACCCCACGCAGTTCGACGACGAGATGCGCGGACGAATCATACCGATCATCGACTGCGACAAGGCAGTGCCAAGAGTCGACGAGTATGAGTTCTTCTGCAGGAAGATTGTGCAGACCAGTAAGTTTTTGGAACACAGTTCCTCTAACGCGGCATGCGGTAGAAGTTGACTAGTAGAAATCGTCACGTAAGGAAAAAGCTTTACGCCCCCCCCCATTCGACTTTCTGTCACTCTCTGTTTCTCCCTACTAGTGAGTGTGTACGTTCGAGTATCGCGTAAGTTACTTCGTTCCTGACGAGGGACCCCGACCGCATACTTTTTTTAATCATTGACTGGTAGAAATCATTACGTAAGGAAAAGCATTATGCACCTTCCAAGTCACTTTATCTCTCTCCTGTCGATCTACGCAGAGTGGCTGGTTGAGAGATGTTGACAATCGAGCTCAATGACGTGCATTTGCAGAGGCCTGTCCGTGTCCCGGCCTGTGGCTGTTGATGATGATGATATAAAAATAGAAATGGTTGTTTCCATTAAAAAAAAACATACTTATATCCATGTGTGCATGTGTGTGTTTATATGTTTGTTACTTCTTCACGCTCAAACGGCTCTACCAATTTTGATAAAATTTTGTGTGGAGGTAGCTGACACCCTGGATTAACATATAGGCTACTTTTTATCCCGATATTCCCACGGGATCGACATTAACGCGGGTAAAACTGCGGGGCGCAGCTAGTATAAATAAAAGAAGAAAAAAAATTTAATGATCTAACAAGCACTATTATTCTTCCAGTATACCACCCCCACAAAGACTCCGAGCTCCGAGTGACCCGCGGCTGCGGCTGGGTGCGTTACGACAAGGACTGCTACCGCGCTGACAACCGTGACCATATGGAGACTGTCTGCCAATGCTTCTCTAACTACTGCAACGGTACTGACTCTGTGAACTCCGCCACTACCAGCGCTTTGTTCGTTGCGCTTGCCATGTGTCTCTACTTCTACCGCTAGAAAATATTCTGTTTCTTTAACGTAGTTCATCTTCATCGAAAACATTCTTCTTTTCTTCTCATTAAGACAACTTCCAACGGTACAAGAATCTTTTGGCCTAAATGGGCACTAACGTCGCCATCTTATCTTTCTAATACAATTTCTGTGACAATTTCACTAATGTTTACCAACAACTCTTCCCTATTAGTGTCTCTCAGGCGACAAAACATCCTCGTAGCGTCAGATCTAGTGAATCGTACCTTGTAGAGCTCAGAGTATCATGTTTGTCGCCCTTGCCAACTGCCTCTGCATCTATTCGTGGAGCAATAGTTCTAAAAACCATATATATTTACCCTCTTGTCCTGGATCATCTGCTTCTTACTTCATTCACGAGAAGGATTGCTACCGAGCTGATAACCGTGACCATCTGGAGACTGTCTGCCAATACTTCTCCAACTACAGCAACAGTGATGACTCTTTGAATTCCGCCACCGCCAGCAGTGCTTTGTTCGCTGTGTTGGCCATGTGATGATAAATGATAAATGATTTTTATTTCTGTAAGTAGGTTTGTACAAACACTTTTACACGTCAATCATATTTTTTTTTAAACTAGATGAGGTCGGCGTTTCCTAACTGACTATTCTGAGAAGAAAGGCCGAAACAAACTCAGAAGTCACAGTCTCTTTTAAAGTCCAGACAAAATCTTGGTCAGATCGTGTGAAGACCATAGATTGGTGTCTGAAATGGTCTTTTGAGGAAAGAACCACACAGATTGAGCGGACCTGTCCAATCAGTGCACGCATTTGTCAAAAATCGTGCAGCTCAACTCAGAACTTGAGGAGCTCAACGATTCGACGAACAATACCAAAGACAGGACATTTGGGTAGGCAGGGATGATAGATGGGCTCCGAGTATCACGATTGTAGCCCTTTTCATTTGTCTCAATTTCTATTGGTCAAATTAGGACCAATAGTTCTAAACGCCATAATTTATTTTAGTATCTGATTATGGATATTCCTTCTTATTGTTCTACATAATACTACCTATGTAATAGTAATACGAATTTGCTTTTCTACTGCATCTGTTAGCTTTAGCTACGTGCTTGCATTTATACGCGGATGTTCTAGTTACGTACAAATATAATTATTCATAAGAGAACTTTTAGATTCGTTAGTTTGTAAGTGAAATATTGATGATACTTAAAATAAGATTTATCTAAATATACGATTACAAAACACATAAACGCTTACTTTTTTGGCGAAAGGCCTACCCCTACCACATGACTAAACATAACTGGCGAAATGTAGATAAATAGTAATAATAATTCTAATGTACAGACGCCTGCACATCAAGCTACTATAATCTGTCAAATTTCTTTAATAGATTTTCAACTTTATCGCTAATGCGTAAGGTTCAAAGTTGATAGGGAAAATTTTACAGTTTCGGGTAGCTTGGTGTGCTGACGATCAAAACACCCACTGTTTCGTCAATCGTCATCCAGCGAGCAACAACCACAATACAGAAATAGGGAGCCGCCACGGGCTAGCCGTAATCCAGACAGGTCGTGAAAGCCCTCGTTTTGCACCGCGCACACGGCACAATGTTTGAACGTTACTTATTTAGTAAAACTCGGTGTACTATGCCAGTAGCAGCGGCATCGATGACGTCATTTACCTGTGTTTAAATAACTCTGTAAATAATTTGCAGGTGTAACCTTTAGTGTGATTATCCAGCTTTTCTGCAGGTTTTTTTTTGTGTGACGTGGTCTTCAGTAAAAAAAATGTTTAGGGGTAGAACGAGTGTTTTTAGGATTATTTACGTTATTGAGCAAATAAATTTGTTCGACCATATGAAGCAATGGATTAGCAATATCCTTCAAAATGATTCAGATTGTGATTGATAGTGTGTAACGCAACTAGGGTGCTGGTTCCTTAATATTCTAAGCTGACTGTCCCGTTGGTCTCGTGGTTGCAAGCGCGACTGCTGAGCGTGGGGTCCTGGGTTCGATTCCCGGGTCGGACAAAGTGTTATTGGGTTTTCCATTAGGAATTTCTTAGTAACAGTCTGAAGTTTGGAAGTTGGCGGTTTAATACCCCCGTGCCTCGGAAAGCACGTAAAGCCGTTGGTCCTGCGCCTGATCTCTCCCCGGTCCTGTCGGATTGCCATCCCATCGGACTATGAGAGTAAAGGAACAGAGAGTGCACCTGTGTTTGCGCACACACTTGTGCACTATAATATCTCCTGCGTACCTGGCTAATCTTCATCATTGAGATTGGAGACTAATAATATTCTAAGCTTATCTAGCTTATTAATTTGGCTTTACTCTTTATTTATTTTTTGCTATTTTACTCAGATGTCTACAAACGCGTCGCTCACAGTGAAGCTCCACGAAAATAGTCGACAGATGATCCGTTATTGGGGAAATAAATAGAGAACATTGTGGGAAAACCTGAATGTGTAATAAATACAATAGCTATTGTTAGCTATTTATATTAATCTTTAGGTATTTTTATGATATTTACAGTATTTTTTAAATAACACAATATTCATTGGATCTGTAGTTTAGTTTTTTGCCACAGACGCCTGAAATTAAAATTATTTTTTACTTTCGGATAAGTCTGTTGTTATTTTTTTTATAAAGTTTTTATTTTTAATTTTTTTGAAAAACTTAAAACTGTACTAAGGGACCACTACGCGAGCTTCCTCTACCAAATAAAAATGATTTTCAAAATCAGTCCCCAATTAACAAAAATATCATTAAAAAAAATACAGTTGAACATATAAACTCCTATTTTTTTGAAGTTGGTTAAAAAAATAAGCCATGAGATTCCCCATCAGCAAAAATGATGAACTTTCTTACAAACTTTCATCCGCTATTTAACAAACTAGGGGATGAATTTTCAAAAATCCTTCCTTAGTGCTCACTTTTGTTTGTAAGTTATATTAAGAGGAACATTATTGGGGGAGCAGTGCATGGTATCGAACCCAGGCCGGCACTTCACTTTGTATATATAATTCCATCATTAGTTATTACTACGAGGGGCTTCTCGCTAAGTAATAACAGCCGCACGGGACGATCGATAAGGTACGCTTGCAGCGGTTGGTTCGTGGATGGGTGACCATCTTTACATACTCCCTCCTTGGAAAGCACGCTAAGCCCGTAACGACTGTCAAAGATCCATGAATGACAGTCGTTACGCTTAGTCAGAAGCCCGAAAATCTGATAACCAGTCTTACCAAGGGGTATCGTGTTACCCAGTAACTAGGTTGTGGAGGTCAGATAGCCAGTCGCTCCATATAAAATACTGGCATTCAGCTGCATCCGGTTAGTCTGGAAGCCGACCCCAACATAGTTGGGAAACGGCTAGGCAGATGATGATGATGTTGTTGATTATGTAAGATACGGTAAACACTTTACACCTGCAGAACTATTCTGAAAAAAAAAACTCTCCGTGAAAACTTAGGTGAAGTGAGCTTGAAGTGAGTTGTTATTAGTGTCAATCCCTAGCACTGGTGGAAGAACTCACTTCACCTACGTTTTAACGAGATTTTTACAGAATAGACCGGCTGTAATAGGCGTACTTACATACCAGCACTGTTATTTAATTTTTTTTCACATTATAAGGATTTGTAAATACAGCGGTATCCCAATATCTATACTTATAATAAATCTGTAGAATTGAAAATTCTGTACATTGAAAATATCAAAAAAATAAATGGCAGACTAGACCGACACCGAACCCAAAAATGTGATTATAAAATTTTTTGTCAGTCTGTCTGTCTGTCTGTTTGTTCAGGCATCACGCAAAAACTACTGGTTCGATTACGATGAAACTTGGTATAATTATTCTTTAATATCCTGGGCACTACATATAATTCAAAGTCCTGACTGACTGACTGATATATCAACGCACAGCCTAAACCGAGGGTCCTAGAGACATGAAATTTGGAGGGTGTGTTATTTGTGAAGAGTAGGTATCCACTAAGAAAGGGTTTTTCGAAATTCCACCCCTAAGAAGGTGAATGAGGGGAGGGTGAAATTTCACGCGGGCGAAGTCGCGGGCAGAAGCTAGTATTTAATAAATATATTGGCAATAATCGACAGAGCACCGATCGTGTACCGTAAGCCCTAACATCAGGTGGCGTAGCACTTTACATATTCGTAGCACGTAGCACGTAGCATCGTAGCGTCGTAGCTGTTACGAAGGTTCAGTCAATAAAGGTTATGCATTCATAGGTTATATGCAAATGTAGCTTGTATTAAAATTTACAAGGATATTTGAACATTTATAAGTTTCCTATTATCATTAAACGAAGGGAAAAAAATGTAACAGGTTGATAAAATTATTAATAGTTGGGTATACAAACTTTAGGAATGGAAAATAAAAATGATTTTGGTCAAAATAAAGTTGAAAATACCACGTAGGACGTAGGTACCTCGACTTATTTCTCCTTCAAACACTTTCAATCAAAATCTGAACGATTCGAAGGATATTTGTAATCCATTGCTTCATATGTTCGAAAAATTTGCATGTTCAACAATGTAAATACGGCAATGAATGTTGATGAACTGTCAAAATGAAAACCATTGTTACTGATAGTGTGTTACCCTGCTGAAGCTAGCAATAATACAGCCTTCATGTATACAACTTGGCAGAATTAAAAATAACTGCATCTGAAGATGCAGTTATTTTTAATTCTGCCAAGTTGCATTTCAATAACATTAGTACCTCCTAAGTCAATTAATTTTGGAATCGTCATTGTGTGATTAGTAATTTTTTACACCTAATTTACCACGGAAGAGCACTGATTTCCAAGACACAGGTTTTTACTTAGTTTGGAATTCAGGAGTTCATATAGTTTTAGTCTACTTACTTACATTAATTGTATCCTAGTGCTTAGGAATATGACTGTATTTAGACTATATTTTATTGAGTCCAAATAAACGTTATTATTATTTATTATTATTACTTTTAAACATAATATCACGCCTGTACTCCCCAAAGGGTTAGTCAGTGGTATACCTATTGTACACCAACATCTCGCCAGTTATGTTTAAGTCCCATGTAATAGTGGGCGAGCCTATTGCCATTAACCGGCCACAAAGCCAGACTGCTACTGGGAAATTCGGAAAATGAAAAACTCAATAACACTTTGCCCGACCCGGGAAACGAACCCTCATGCTCAGCAGTAGCGCTTGTGACCACTACCAACGAGGCAGTATTTTTGAATTAAGAATTTGAGATAATTATCAAGTTATGGAACAATAAACTGAATGTCATAACTTTACAAAGTACAAATTCCATTGCCACCAAAAACCTATTAGGACCTTTTTGTTACAAAATGATCACTCAAAAATAGAAAACTGATTAAGTGGCGATGGAATGTAAATTATCTGAGATTATGAACACTACTTTATACAGTAATACTTTTGCATTATGCTTATTTATACCGACAAGCAAGCGTGCTTTGGGAGGCTTCAAGCAAATCTCTGACATTTCCACAATCCTCGTGGTTTCAAACAAATAAGAAAACAAATGACTACCACGTGGAGTTTCACAATAATTATAATCCCCATACAGCTTCTAAAAAATCTACCTACTGCTCATAATATTTCTGTGAACACTTAAAAAAAAATTACATTTTTATGTCTTTAGGGGCCCGTGGCTAAATAATAACAGCCGCACAGGTCCATCGATCAGGTTAAGCTACGCTTGCCGCGGTTGGTCTGTGGATGGGTGACCATCTTTACATACCGAGAGCCCTCCGTGCCTCGGAAAGCACGTTAAGCCGCTGGTCCCGGCTGTCATTCATGGATCTTTGTCAGTCGTTACGGGTAGTCAGAAGCCCGAGAGTATGACAACCAGTCTTACCAAGGGGTATCGTATTACCCAGTAACTGGGTTGTGGAGGACAGATAGGCAGTCGCTCCATGTAAAATACTGGTATTCAGCTGCATCCGGTTAAACTGAAAGATGACCCCAACATAGTTGGGCAAAGGCTAGCAGATGATGGAGGTACATTTTATTTATGTCTGAAATGGACCATTTTTTAATCCTAGACAAGTAGGATGTTTCTTTTTTTAATTTGCCGTCCGTTGCCTGAGGCGGGCTGATCCCTCGGTGTCTTGTGACATTTAAATAATAAAATATTAAATTAGTGGCAGAAATGAGACAATTCAAAATGGATGCCACTTGCGTCTGTGTCAATTTGTGGAGTAAATAATTAATTCCGTCTAGGATTATTTTAGAAATAGATGTCGGTGTTTTTATAGAATGGGTAATGAATTGAGGAAAACTATATTAGGTGCCTATAATAGATTATTTTTTATGTGTTTTATTCTTCTTTTAGATTAGGTTTTTTTCAGGTAAATTGGTGTTATAAAAGAACAACATACCAACAGACCAAAGAAACGATGAATGGACTGTAAATTATGATATGGTTGGAAAGAGGGGTGACTACCGAGATGACGACTAATAGATAGGTAAGTGAAGAAAAAGACGTGTTGCGCTTACCCCAAATAAATCGGGATAAGGGCTGGAGAGTGATGATTTTTCTAAGATGAATTGTTACACTTGACAAATGATATTATTAAATTTATAGAGCTAAGGCTTTTCTAGAAAAAGACTTTGAAGCCTAATTTAACTGATTCGTGGTTATTTCTACGCTGAGTTTAATTAGCAAAATCTCGGAATCGATTTACTTCGAATAAATCTCAGAACATATTAAATTCTCTCATAACACGAGGATAATACATGTCAAAGTGAAACAACAAAGTATTGGACTGATCTTTATTTCAATAACTTAGAATTTATAAACAGTTAAATATAAATACTATTTATAATAATAATAATAATAGTTGCCAAAATTATTTCACGGATTTTTGTATTTAAATGAATAGTAAAACCCCCAGCCTAGGAAATAAATTTGGCAATGAATACGTTTTATTTTAATAAATATTTTAAACTTACTTTAATACATTTACTTACAACTAATCCTTACAATAATGTTGACGGTCGATTTACACGTAATTTAATATAATTAATAATTTATGCAATAATAAAACAATTAATAGTTTGTTGTAGGCGAACCGGCGGTGTAAAAGTGTCTCGTTTCTACTCGCAACATTAAATTAATCTATATTTAAGAGGCAGCGCATATTATAGACCAACTTACAAATGAAGTGACATCCCAAAATCGTGACAAAAAAATAACGAGCCCTAAATAAAAAAGAACATTTAATTCGATTAACAGCTTGAATCTAGAACGAAAAACAAAAGACAATCAGTTTTTTTTTTTCAGTCTAGTCTCACGACAGTCGTACGATATGCGCTGCGTCTTGGGGTTCAATCGTCAGGGTTCAAAGCGGCATGTGTTTAGTTGAGGGTCTGTCTCTTCCTCCGGTCCTCGTGAACGGGCTCCGTCTGTTCTGGCTCGCTGTGGTCGTTCAATCCGTTTTGGATGGTGATTTCTGGGGACAAAAGAAAATTGGTTTAGGGAACGGTCAGTAGAAATTGGTTGGTTTACAAAATATTGAGCAGTGGTGGCCAAGTAGAGCAGTGGTAGCCAAGTGGTGACAGAACCCAGACAGGCGCTTTACTTTGTGTAAATTATATCATCACCACTGCTCTCAAAACGGTGAAGGAAAACATCGTGAGGAAACCGGCATGTCCTAGAACCAAAAATTCGAAGACATGCGACATCTACCAACCCGCACTGGGCCCGTGTGGTGGATTACGGCCCACTCCCTCTCACAGAGAGGAGGCCCGTGTCCCAGCAGTGGGAACATTATAGGCTGATTATGTATGTTATGTACAAAATATTGAGAGTTTCAATTAAGTAATTCGATTTCTTGTAAGAAAAGTATAAGTTTGAGGACTATCTTTACAACAACATCATTAATTTAAACAGGCCTTATGCTGATTTGCCTGCTTAATAAATTACGCTTGTCAATGAAGAGCATTAAAAAAACTTTGATACTTCAAAAATACCATACCATAACCATACCATAATCAGCCTATAATGTTCCCACTGCTGGGACACTGGCCTCCTCTCAGTGAGAGGGAGTGGGCCGTAATCCACCACGCGGGCCCAGTGCGGGTTGGCAGATGTCACATGTCTTCGAATTTTTGTTTCTAGGACATGCCGGTTTCCTCACGATGTTTTCCTTCGCCGTTTTGAGAGCAGTGGTGATGAAATAATTTACACAAAGTAAAGCGCCTGTCTGGGTTCGAACCTACGACCTACAACTCGTAAGTCGCGGCCGTTACCACTTGGTCACCACTGCTCTACTTCAAAAATAAAAATTATTAATTATGGAATTTTGCAGAGAAGAAAGAATCGAGATTAAAAAAGTAGGGATATAAAAAGTTGTCGTAAACGAGTGAAATCTGGCTAGTACTATGCATTTAGCACAACACGTACACTTACAAACACACAAGCACACCACACACACACGTGACATGTACCATTCAAATTCAATTTCAAATAGCCTTTATTAGCAATCTTACAAACTAGTTTAACAGTATATTTAAATTAAGAGTTTAGACATCCGAAATCTCTAGATAGCATAGCAATCTAGAGATTTCGGATGTCTAAACTCTTCTTTAGCATAGGCCTCCCCCAGGCTTTTCCATAGCTCATGATCGTGAGTTTTTTTTCCTCCATGTCCCTACCGCAGTAGTTTTCAGGTCGTCTTCCCATCTTTGAAATGGTCTTCCTCTTTATACCTGAAATCACCTCTCTAGTCTCCACTCTAGAATCGTACCCTGAGCATGTGAGCCTGCTGACTTATAAAATACTAGCTACGCCCCGTGGTTTCACACGCGTAAATGTCGATCTCGTGGGAATATCGCGATAAAAAGAAACCTATATGTTAATCCAAGGTGTCAGCTACCTCTATACAAAATTTTATCAAAATGGTCCAGCCGTTTGAGCGTGAAGAAGTAACAAACATATAAACACACACACACACACACTCACAAATTTTGGCTTTTATAATATTAGTGTGATTTTCTATTTCTATTTTAACACCTTACTATACAAATCTTCTTACCATCTTCATCACTCTTGAAGGACCTTCCAAGCCGGGGTCCGAACCACATGCCAGGGCTCTCAGTGCGTCGCACGGCCATAGGTATGAACTCGTGAGAGTCGGAGCGCAACAGCGACAAGTCGCTGCGACCGACGCGCGGGAACGCGTATAGTTGTCTCTTTTCTGCTGAGGGCTCGTAGTCTATGGAATAATAATTAAAGTTAAGGGAAAGTACCAGGGTAGCCCGCGAAATTCGAATTTTCTTACGTTTTTAGCAATTTGCAGGACAGGTTGTGTGTTGAACAAAATATGATTCGCGACCGTAATAAGAATGTATTTACAGAATTATAAATCATTCAAATTCATCAATGCAACCCTCTCATCTAAGTTGAATTACTATTTCATGAAATATCCACCAATAGGATTTTCGCGAGCTACCCTGGCGCTTGCCCCTTTTAAGATAAGAGCCTTAACTGGCATGAGGTCCTGGGTTCGATTCCCAGGTCTGGCAAATTGAAAGAAAGAAAGAAAATACACTTATTTAGCACAACTAAAAGACACAATACACCAGATACATACATCAGGGGGCCTAAAAAGGTCACTTTGGCGGAATCATAAAAGGATAACATTATGAATCATAATATGGCGAAGACAATCCGTGTTTTTCTTTTTTTCGCTGCACTACGTAGGTATAATCAAAGAGATTGGGATTGGATTTAGATGAGATTGATTGGTATTTTAACACAGACAAAAAAATATAACTGAAAAATCCTTCACTGACGGGATTTGATTATGATTCATAATGTTATCAAATAGAAAGTATAAAGTCCGATGTAAGGAATTAGCAGGAAAGTTAATAAGAACAGAAGAAAAGAATGAATCAGGAAGGGATTAGGAGAAGTTAGGAATTGTTTTTGTGTTTTTCTATCTGGAATTTCTCAGTAGCAGCCAGGAGTCTGGATTTGTCCCCGGTTGATGGTAATAGGCTCGCCCCCTATTACATGGGACTTAAACTGACGAAATGTAGGTGTGATATAGGTACACCCCCGTGGGTACACCTCTGCCCAAGCCTTCGGGGAAACAAGGCGTGATGTTATGAAGCTAAGATAAAAGAGAGGTTCATTCGGAGGTGGAAGAATGGCTCATTCGGAGGTGGGAGAATGGCTCATTCGGAGATGGGAGAAAGGCTCATTCGGAGGTGGGAGAATGACTCATTCGGAGGTGGGAGAATGGCTCATTCGGAGGTGGGAGAATGGCTCATTCGGAGGTGGAAAATATTTGCAGTCGACAATTAGTTTCATTGATCAAGTCCCATGAGGACTACTCAACTCAAAGCATTTATTTCAATTAAATTATTTACAGGCACTTATGAATTGTCAAGAAGTTGGTCAGTGAGAAAATATGAAGCTTGTTGCCCATTCCAAAGTGTAGTCGGTACCTATGAAGAAGAACGGGCAAGAAACTCCATGGACACTCTTTTAAATTATATTGTTACAAAAATATTAGTTACATCATTAATGTTGAATTCATAATTATATGTGAGAGCAATGTAAGAAAAGACGTACGCGTTAAAAGCGTCCAGAGTACAGCAAATAGTAACAAAACAACAATCCAAAATAAAATAGGTTCCTTCACGATTACGATGAAGAAGACCTGTAAGATTTTCCTGGCTGGGTTACAATCAAGCTCTTCAAGACGTAAGATAACACAACGTAGGTACGAAGTAAGTGGTTTCAAAAAGAAGTAAGTTATTAAGTAAAACCAGTACATACCAAGATAAAGATCGTTGAGAGGCAGTTGCCATGTGTTCCGCGACGCTCTCCCGACCCTCGGGAATGGATACAAGTTCAAGACGCCATCCCGCCGGAGTTTCGCGCTGCTGTCTGTGCGGTAAGCAGAATTTATAACTAGTTAAACATATGTAGCTGCCTTTGTAAGTCAGGAACTAAGTTTGGGCGAGTTTGTGATGCGGTTTGATAGGTACCTAGGTTATGAAAGTCTTTGGTTTCTCTTGGGAACTGTGAAGTCTAGATCGTCTAACAGTGTTATGGTCTGGTGGCATCAAGTGCAAGTCCAAACTAATATTATAAAGAGTTAAAAATATTTGTTTGTAAGAAGAACTGAGATGATTACAAAAATATTTTTATTGATAGAAATATACGCTATTGCCATAGGATATCCTAGTTTATGTTAAAACAAGGAACCTTCACGCGGCGAAGTCGTGGGCAAAAGCAAATATTAATAATACAAATGAGGTTCAATTCTCAAACGTAACTCAATTTGAAGTTAACTGTTAAAGTCTCGTGCTATCCCTGTCTGTTTAAGCAGTATTGTAAATACAGAAATACTTTTGAGAACGTCTCAAAGATCAGTGTTATTTAAGAAGTTGGTAAGCCAGCCTGTGATAGTAATTACATTACAAAACAACAACGTCAAATCGTTGTTTCATTACATGTGAAGATACGATAAGTTATTATAAGATTTTTTTTATTGCTGCTATTTTACAGCATAAAGCCGTGAACGGTCTGTATAACTAACAATGTCAAATTGTTGTTTCACAGATGCATCAGCATTAATTTATGTTTTCCAGTCAATGATTACTGAACGAATTTTATATTCGTTATAATAATCGTGTCAAAAAAAATCATTTGCGTAGGCCTAGTAATTGGACATGGTTTTTCTGTATGCAAATGAAATGCATAAAAATTAAATGACATGTCACTCTAGTTTTTATTTTAATATAAATCGTTTTTGGACAATTAATTTCAGCAACAGCAGCCATCTAATAGCAACCATATTGTAACGAGAATAAAGATCACAATTATTTTGAGCGACTTGTCAGTGGCAGCAACTGAATAGCAACCTTATTCGTATGAGAATAAAGATCGCTGTCGTTTGGACAGTGATGTAAAATCACAGGTAGGTAAAATGCGCTTGCTTGGTTCCTTACCCAAGCCATTCGTTCCACCCGCTGAAGACCTCCCACCTGGACATGAGTTACCTTGGGTAACCTGGAAGTCTTTAAATAGACTCCGGACCCAGGTTGGCCGAAGCAAGGAAAAGAAAACCTGTTCAGGTAGAGATTCATAGACAACTCCGACTTGGAGTGTAAATGTGGTGCTGTTCCACAAACGATGGGACACTTAATATCGTGTCCTGCGTGTCCTGTCAGCTCACGTTACAGGAACTGATGGACGCTGGTGATGGCGCCAAACAAGTAGCCGTATTTTGGGCCGAGTCCATTTAGATTGCCGAAGAAGAAGAGGTAAAACAGCTGTGAAAGGGCTGAAGCAACAACACTTGCAAAATTTGACTTCAGCAAGCAATTATTACTTAGAAATCTAGTGTAAATGTGCTTGTCGCGATTGTTTACTCCACAGATATAGATATAGATAACTCAAGTATCATGATCTGTATGAAAACCAAGCGTGCCATTTTTTTACTAGGTACCTACTATGACGCCACAAGAACAATGTACTTAGTGATTGGAAAATCAAATCGATTAAATTATATCTATGGTTTACTCCATTTACGAAAATTCTTTCCGTCTAAATCTGTCAAAAATACCTCTAATTTCCCTAAATTTTTTAAAGTTTTTGACATTGATTAATCGCTGAGATGAGATTGCGATTAGATTTTGAACGTTTTAAGTTACTTCAGTTTACTACTCTAAACTTCACTAAGGTGAAGCCCACGAAATTTAAATGTTCTCACGCTTTTGCAATTTGCAGGTCAGTATCAGGTTGTATGTCAACCTAAACATGATTCGCGGCCGTAAAAAATATTTAGGTATATTAATTAATAGAATTACTAGCTGCGCTCCAGCGGTTTCACCCGCATAAGTGTCGATCCCGTGGGAATATCAGGATAAAAAGTCGCCTATATGTTAATTCAGGATGTCAGCTACCTCCATACAATTTTTTTATCAAAATTGGTCCAGCCGTTTGAGCGTGAAGAAGTAACAAACATATAAACACACACACACACTCACAAACTTTCGCCTTTATAATATTAGTGTGATAATCATTAAAATCATCAACACTCTCTCTTAGTTCATGTTACACTATTGAACACTATTTCTTGAAATCATGACATTAGAGGCCAATTCTAACTTAAAGAGTTGTATTGCTGATTCCAATGATTTATAATTCTGTAAAGCCATATTTGTTACGGTCGCGACACATATTTTAATCAACATACAACCCGACACTGACCTGCAAATTGCAAAAAACGTAAGTAAAATTGAATTTTGCGGGTTAGGTACCTTAGCGCATCTCCCTTGGTCGAAAGTAAGTTAATAAAAAAAAGTCGTCCTTGTCTGTATCTCTTCACAAAACATGAAAAAAAAACAATAATAAATATATAGGCCAAACTGGCTTCTTGAAGAAAAAAATACAAATACGCCTTCGATCTATTTTTGAATAAACCACAGATCCCACAAATTGACTGATGGATGGTCTGCACTAAAGGAATCCGCAAATAGTTGGAGGAAACCCCGTCATAGATTACAATCACAGTTTTTAGACCTTTCCGATCGATACTAGCGTGATGGCTTGATCCTTGGGGCGAGTGTATGGGTTTGAACTTGGCAACCTTTAGCGTTCAAAGGTTGTCAAGTTCTAACCCTGAACTTTGTCACATTAAACTCGTTACTACTAGGCTACGTACGCACTAATCGGTGACTTGCTTAGCGCCTAAAGTCTAGCGAGTCACCTTGCGAATAGCGAAGTGAAACAAAAGCTCTAGAAGTAGCTTATAGTCGTAGACAGAGTAATCTATAGACTCATGGTATCCGAAGGGGACAAAAATTCCAGCAATCTTCATCATACCATCATTTTTAAAGCTTATTACCTAGTACCTACACTGCACCTTACCATTTTCACAGTTGCGCACATGTACTATTATTGAATTATGCACGAAAAAGATCTTATTTTCTACTCTGTCTCTTTTCTTTGCTAGTGACGTTAATATATTTCTCTTTTTCTTGTGCGAATGAAAAAGAAGGTATGCAGCAGTCTATAGTTTACTCTGCTCTGTCTACGCTACAAAAATCATTTGGCGCCTGGATTTACAAATCAAAATGGCGGCATTAGTTCCAAATGTTGCCACATTCCAAAAAAACCTCGTAGCGTTGTAGGTACCTAAAATGCGACGTCACTATTTGCATCGTAATATATGACAAGGTTCTAAGTAGTATTTAACAAATCAAAATGGCGGCATTAGTTCCAAATGTTGCCACATTCCAAAAAAAACTTGTAGCGATGTAGGTGCCTAAAATGCGACGTCATTATTTGCATCGTAATATATGACAAGGTTCTAAGTAGTATTTTGGTAGGCCGACTGAAACAAACCTTTCTGTTTTAAATTAATCTTGAATCAGTGCTAAAGGCGGTGAAGAAAATTATGCTAAAAAAAACAAAATATAGTCTAAAATCACAAAATGGCTGTTAGCTTGTGGTGAATTGTAGTTTTTTCTCTATAAGAAAAGAGGTCTGTGCTTAGCAAAGGGATACAATATAGAAGCTGGTTTACACTGATATTGTGCCTGCGTTCTGTTTGTATAAACAGCTGCAGCGCTATTCTGTAAAACTTGCTATCGAGATCAATTCACTATTTGTAGTGGTGGAAACGAAAGTTTTGACGTTGACATCTGACAGCATTAGTGAAGACTTCAGGTGTTGGTTTTTGCAGAGAAGCCTTTTTTTTCAGGACCGCTTTTGATCACTGTCTCATATCATTTTGTGCATGATGCGTAGGGATAGCGTAGTATATATTTTTCCAAAGCTGTGACACAGCACATTATGATTTAAAATTCTGGTGATCCAAACTGGTATAAGTAATGTGGTTATTGACAAATTTACCTACTTTGACTTGCCATAAAAAAGAATCAAGTAAGTAATCCCTTAGGAGTACCACCAAACGGGGTGAGTAGGGATGCAGGGGTGAATTGGGACAAAACTTTAAAATGGATTTTAGCGTTGAAATTATACAGTTTGTTGCCGAAAAGGGCAGATAATCGTTAGTTATAATACAGTAAGTAAACACATTTGACTCCTTTTTGGCAACAAAGTATATTATGTCAATGTTAAAATTTTCGTCCCGATTCACCCCTGCATCCCTATTCACCCCGTTTGACGGTACCTGTTTATTTCTTTATTTTAAATTATAACCGAGGCCACTGTATATTCGAATCAATATGATTGGTTTGATAATACTAACGGGGTTTCCAAATTATTATGTTCTTTAGCAAAGATAATAATGTTAACAACAAGTTTGATATTATGAGCAAAGTTCGAATTCTCGGGTAATTAATGAACCAAAATATAGTTTACTATTAAAATATAGAATGCTTGTTACGTCATCGAAATTTTCAGTTGTAATTATGTATATTGAATTTGTTTTGTAATATTATCTATTAAATAAGGGTCTTGTTTAATAAAGTGACTTCTGAGCTATGGGATCCTGCGTTCAATCCCCGGGTCATGCAAAGTTTAATTAGATGTAACAGCCTGAAGTCTATATTTGGCCCTGTTAACACGTTCACCGCCAGTGTATCAGTTTTGCTCACGCTTCTCAGTGTGTAAATGATATACCGTGCCGTTAGCGTTCAAAGAATTGTTTAGCATGTTGTCCTCAGTGTATCAGATGGGTTGTGTGATGTGTATCATAAAGGATACACATGGCCTAAGAGATTTGACAACTAACAAAAGTGTTTGGTATACCAGTGTATCATTTAGGATACACACTAAAAAACTGAAAAAGAGCACAAGAAGGGAGAGGGTAGAATTTAACATGTCATCATAATCTGCCTAGCCTTTTCCCAACTATGTTGGGGTCGGCTTTCAGTCTAACCGGTTACAGCTGAGTACCAGTATTTTACATGGAGCGACTGCCTATCTGAGCTCCACAACCCAGTTGAGAACAGTTAAGACTGGTTGTCAGACTTTTGACGACCCGTGACGACTGCCAAAGATCTACGAATGACAGCCGGGACCAACGGCTTAACGTGCTTTCCGAGGCACGGAGAGGTCTTGGTATGTAAATATGGCCACCCATCTACGGACCAATCGCGGCAAGCGTAGCTTAACCTGATCGATCGACCCGTGCGGCTGTTATTACTAAGTCACAAGTCAAGATTTTGACATGTATATACCATCATCATCATCATCTGCCTAGCCTTTTCCCAACCATGTTGTGGTCGGCTTCCAGTCTAACCGGATGCAGCTGAATACCAGTATTTTACATGGAGCGACTGCCTATCTGACCTCCACAACCCAATTACTGGGTAATACGATACCCCTTGGTAAGACTGGTTATCAGACTTTCGGGCTTCTGACTACTCGTAACGACTGTCAAAGATCCACGAATGACAGCCGGGACCAACGGCTTAACGTGCTTTCCGAGGCACGGAGGGGTCTCGGTATGTAAAGATGGTCACCCATCCACAGACCAACCGCGGCAAGCGTAGCTTAACCTGATCGATCGACCTGTGCGGCTGTTATTATTTAGCCACGGACCCCTCTATATGACATGTATATACCATAAATATAGCAATATAAACAAAAAAAATATATAAGGAAAAAATGTATGACTAGGTCGACTACGCTTGGCGGTGAACGTGTGACGACACATTAAGTACTTGCAAAATGTGGGTGTGCGATTCACCCTCTATGTACCCTTTCGGGAAACATGCGTGATGATACTAAATTGTCTACTTTGTTTAGCGTAGAATTAAAATCAGAAACGATGGAATTTGATATGAAAACTGTTTGTAGGTACCTATGTTAATACCTATATTAGATGATAAGGAAAATACAACGAGGCAATTGATTGATGCGGCTCCTAAACTGAAGTCCAATCGAGTGAGTGACGCTACATCATGATATTTTACCATTTTTAGTTATTACTAAGCCTCAGCTGTCCGTCTGTCTGTCAGCGGACTGTATCTCATGAACCGTAACAGGTAGACAGTTGACATTTTCACAGAATCTATTAAATATTCCCGCTATAACTAAAAATAAAAAAAAAATATAATGTGGTCTCCATTCAAAGTAACGTATTTTTTTGGCATTTTTTAAGCTTGTGGTACGGAGCCCTTCCTGTCGCACACGAAGGGCTTCCGAACCACAAGGCAAAAAATCAAAGCTTCTCAATAATATAATATACTTTATGTATGTACTAATTGAATTTTGTAAACACACAGATCACCTACAGTATGTGTCTCTCCTTCCCCGTTTTAATCCATCCAAAGGTTGTCTGTAAAAGATCTCTCTTAGCGATAATACCGCCCAATGTGTCGTCACCCTTTGTAAAATTTCTACATACATATTAAAGTGTAGGTATTCTATTCTAATATTTTTACCTCATTAAAAATCTTAATAATTCCCTACACTCATGTTAAAATTTAACATGATTCTAATACCATCCTTCGAGTTTTTCATTTCGTATTCCCGGCGCGAAGGTAATATTAACGGCAGGCAATAATCCCATAAACCGCTTTCATAATATTTTGCTGATGTTTTGCTTAAACCGAAGATTTAACCCACGCGGTGGCGTGGAGGTGCTTGTTGCAATTGTCTTCTTTATTTACGAGTACGAATTTTTAAATTATCTATTAATGTAGGTTTATAAGGGAGGTTTTAAACGAAAGGATCGTGTTCGCTGTATCTTTAAGGGGCTTACAGGA
Source organism: Oligia fasciuncula (assembly GCA_963082905.1). NCBI lineage: Eukaryota > Metazoa > Arthropoda > Insecta > Lepidoptera > Noctuidae > Oligia > Oligia fasciuncula. The sequence goes on from OY720403.1 coordinate 11,465,647, forward strand.
CCTAAACACAAAGAACGCAGGTTTTAGAAATAATAAAAGTATATGATCGGCTACAGTAAACAAAATCAGAGAATTATATGATATTCTTCAGGATATCTGCTAGGTAGATAGTGTGTTTATAACACAATACAACTAATTTGATACGATAGAAAAAAATCATGAAGATACTTACCTCTAAAAACGTTCTTTTTACAATAAAAACCCTACTAATATAATTGTACATACCATCATTCTGATTTTTTGTCAGATTATTCTACAAGCAACATACTTAGTGTTTTAATTTTTTCGTCCAAACAATAGATTTTTTGTAACTAAATAATTGCTTCATATTTTACAAAAAATTATCAGCGTTGTGTCATCGCACTACTCGTTCTTTTCTATGCAGTCCGACAGTGACCGCGTTTTAGGTCATGTAAGCCCCTTAATGAGATATACTCTGCCTCATGTTACCCAAGCGTAACAAAATAATATCACCATCATCTGCCTAGCCTTTTCCCAACTATGTTGAGGTCGGCATCCAGTCTAACCGGATGCGGCTGAATACCAGTAATTTACATGGAGCGACTGCCTATCTGACCTCCACAACCCAGTGATGAATATCCCTTGTGAGGTTGGTTAACGAAATAATATCTACCTTCTTAAATTCACTAAATAAAAATTCTTATGTCTCTGCTGGTAAAGAACGTACAGCTAAAACCGCTGAGTCTAGAATCATGAAATATTGCGCAAGAGTTCTTTGTATAACGATACTGAGCACTAATGAAAGATTTTATAATATTTGTTGTTAGGTAGGTATGTACGGTTAAAATCAAAATCAAAATATTTTATTTCACATAAGCCTACATGGGCACTTATGAAACGTCAGAAGCTAGGTGCACGGTTCCAATTGGTCGTTTCCTATGGAGAAGAACCGGCAAGAAACTCCACGGTTACTCTTTTTAAAAATAATTGGCTTTTATAATATTTTCAAATTACAGTAGGTATGGGAGGATAGCGTAGGCCTGTCAACAAGTATCAGGTACTTGATAAAATAAAAAATGGTCTACAGATCTGAAATGGTTAGATAAGTTATTTTTAAGTTGATAACTACACTACCGCATTAGGGTAAGGCCTGTAATTATTGGAAGGATGATAAATAAATAAATACTTACATTTTTATAACTTTAACCCCTAAAGGGGAAAACGGGAATGAAATAAGGGATGAACGTTTATATGGAAATTCGTCATTTTAGTGATCGAAAATCCCATTGGGCACACGCCTTGCGTAGTATAAAACCTAAACTGGAAACTAATCAATAAATTTAAAAAAACACGTTCGTATTGTTATTTATTTTCGTATTTACTCCCTTTTTTCTTCGATGGTTTAGAGTAAGGTTCAGGGATTTATTTCTCAAAACTCATTCTAAAAAACAAAACAAAATCGGCTTAACCGTTTGGAATCTACGATGGCGCAGTCAGATATAACACCCCTCTGTTTTTGAGGGGGGTTAAAAATACGCCGAGTTATATTGATGTCGTATCTGCTACGTAGAAGATGCTACAGCTTTTGAGTGCTACGAGCTACGCCGCTGCTACGCAAATCTACGCTTTCAATATTTTTTGGTCTAAAAACTACTTCAATTAAATTGTATAATATAATAATATCAACAGTTTAAATAAGAGGTCTTATTTGATGATGAGAAGCATGGAATCTAAGCATCGTCACAAAAGATCATAGTCAACACAAAAGTTATTAAAAGTTGTATATCTCAAGATGAAGTATCATATGCCATTAATAGCTGTAAAGTACTTGAAACCAATAATGGTCGAGCAAATGCATTGTCTAGAACTCTAGAAGCTACGTTACCGTCTCTAAGCATGAAATTAAGCCATTTCCTTGAGTTAATTGGCATTAAAGGAAAATGGCAGCAGAAAATAGCTCATAGACTGGTTATTAGAGCTTGTCCTACTTTAAAACTCGGGTACGTCTATTATTTTGTGAAGTATATATGTTAATACTAGTGAAAAGGTAACATACAGACAGAGTTACTTTCGACTTTATAATATTAGTATGGATGACCAACTTTTTTTCAGGCTGCAATTTATATACTTCGAATAATAACTAAGTCAAAATCTCTGGGTTACGAAGCAGAAGCATAACATGAGCATAATCAGCCTTATTATGTGTCCACTGCTGGAACACAGACCTCCGCTCTGTAAGAGGGAGTGGACAGTAATCCACCAAGGGGGCCAAACGTGGGATAACACAAGACTACGAATTTTGGGTTCTAGGACATGCCGGTTTCCTCACGATGTTTTTCTTCACCGTTCTACACCATAGCAGTGGTGATAAAATTACACAAAGTAAAGAGCAAGCCTGCCTCTTCGAACCCACGACCTACAAGTCGTCAACCACTGTTCTTCTCTCTGGTATTAGATAAGGTCTAAAACATCACCAACTTGTGTTTTTATCAAAAATCGATTACTAACAGCTTCACGGTCAATAAGGAAATCTAAATAGACCCTTTTGAATTTGTCCGAATCAATGTATGACGGAATTCTTTGAAGTCCAATGGGGTTTATTAGTAACGGTTGAACTCATTCTTACACTCATCGGTTTTGAATAAAACACCCTATAGTTTATCTACAAATATATCTATTTGTAAACAGTAATGCATCAGCAAGTAGCCTACAACGTTCCCACTGCTGGGACACAGGCCTCCTCTCTGTGAGAGGGAGTGGGCCGTTATCCACCACGTGGGCCCGGTGCGGGTTGGTAGATGCAACATGTCTTCGAATTTTTGTTTCTAGAACATGCCGGTTTCCTCAAGATGTTTTCCTTCACCGTTTTGAGGGCAGTGGTGATGAAATTAAATGCACAAAGTAAAGTGCTTGCCTGGGTTCGAACTCACGACCTACAACTCGTAAGTCGGAGCTGACCACTGAGCCACCACTGCTCTGCCAACAGTAATATTGGTTTTTAATCTTCCATTAGTTTGTTTCATTTACATTTTAAAAAACGTTGTAATAACTAACACGGATCGTCAACCAGGATTCAAGATTGTGATTTTCTTTTAGGGAGGCCTATAGTCCGAAAATAATTACCTAATTTTTAGCAAAAACTTTTATTTATTTATTAAAACTATATTATGCACAAGTAAAATAATACTATGCACAGGCGGACATCTTTTACCAGTCCACCTTGGGTGATACAGAGACAAAACCAAGCAGGTGCAACATACAGGATAAATAGCTCGAAATAACTATAAAATACAAGAATAATACTAATACATAGTATACACACATATAAACAAAATGAAGTCAGGCGAAATAACAATAGAGGAGAAAACGAATCCAGCAAATCACCGCTGGGATGTTTCGGGCAACTTTTGACGGATAAGTTCACGTTCCTTCAATTAGAATGCGTTCGTTTCAGATGGCATCTATCATACGAGTATGTATGTTCTGCAGAGATATTTTAAGTTTTTTCTGTAAATGATTATATTAAAATACTTACGATAGGTGCTGGCGATGGCGGAAGCCAGTAAAGCCATGGAGACGACCATCCTCATTGTTGGCTGCATTCTAAGTATCTGCTGGACAAACAAATATTTAAATTAATGCTAAGGTACCAGCGAAATTTAGTGCAAATCAGAATTGTTAAACCCTGAATGTCCTTTGACCTTTCACGTGTGTAGTTTCCTAAAAACAGTTTCTATTTTTTTCAGGACAAGACTTTCATGTAATCCACTTTGCCGTATTCTACGCAGTTATCATAATCAGGCTATAGCCTTCCCACTGTTGGGACACAGGCCTTCTCTCTTCGATAGGCTGTAATCTACCACGCGGGCCCAGTGCGGGTTGGTAGATGTCACATGTCTACGAATTTTTCGTTCTAAAACATTTGGTTCTAAGCCGGTTTCCTCACGATGTTTTCCTTCACCGTTTTTGAGAACAGTGGTGATAAAATAATTTACACAAAGTAAAGTGCCTGTCTGGGTTCGAACCTACCTATCTACAACTCGTAAGTCGCGGCCGTTATCACTTAACTACCTCAACTCTAATATAACTCGCAAAAACACATTAGAATAACAGAAATCCTACCCACAATCTCCTGAAAATACTTCTGAAATTCCCACAGCATCCCACATATTCCGCTAATCTCCATTTGACCTTAATCATACGTTGTTTAAACTTTTAACAGGTAATGTATGGCCCAGTTTATCTTTTATCTGTAATCTTCATCGCGTTGAACGGATAAAGAAAATCTCAAGTTATATGAAGGTTTACATAATAATGAGGTGAGAAATGGCGGCGTTGTACTAACTTCTGAAGGTATTTAAGTAAGTACTTTAAGTAGGTACATACGACAAAATATCAAACTGTACATTTCTAGTATAAGCTGACCTTTCAATGTACTGAAAGCCTATACGATGCGATGTCAACCTATACTGGAAAGACGTCGTTGCGCGTACAAGTTTCGTATGGTTCTAAGTAGAAGTATGAATAAACCACATTAATGTGAGTGTTTCTGTGTAAGTATTTATTTGATATTTTCTTGCGGAAAGGACAGATTTATGTCAATAATATGTTAAAAGTAAATTGTTACCCCCTTATTATTATCAGATGAATAGTTACACACCGATTTCTCTCTTTCAGTCGTCAGTAATTTGACTTTCGAAAGAAGAAGACAAAGCGTTGTGTAACTATACAGACGGTATACAACGTTTATTAGTAAGGGGGACAGTTAATAAGCAAATTTAATAGCCAGATGACGACTAAAAGAGAAGTATCTACATAAGGAAGAAAAGAAATGTTGCGCGAACCCTAAATAAATTGGGATAAGGAAAAGAAAAAAAATATGATAATGTTGATGATGATTATTCAAATCTGGACTGTTATTCTTTTTAGTTGTAGCTATAACACGGTAAATTGACGTAGGGTGTCAATTTTCTCAAGAAATAATTGCTCTGACTGTACATTTTAATTATACATATAAAGATACAGTAAATTACTGAAAAAGGCTCTTTTGAACGTCAAAGTTTACAAGAAAATAGAATTGCTTCTAGGCGCCCCTTCCAAAAGATAGTTTCCTATGAAGAAAATTGGCAAGAATGAGCAAATTGGTTTTCTAAATAGTCAGCCTTTTAAACCTCAAGTGTTATAAAAAACCAATACTTTTAGCTGGTCCGGTATACCTATATTACCTATAGGTACCTACGTGTATCCTAAAGTAGAACGTTATACTTTCTCGTACAAACTTTTGCAAGATATTGTACTATTGCTAAAACTTTGTACACTTGTTACATACATACATACGTAATCAGCCTATAATGTTCCCACTGCTGGGACACAGGCCTCCTCTTGGTGAGAGGGAGTGGGCCGTAATCCACTACGCGGGCCCAGTGCGGGTTGGCAGATGTTACATGTCTTCGAATTTTTGGTTGTAAGACATGCCGGTTTCCTCACGATGTTTTCCTTCACCGTTTTGAGAGCAGTGGTGATGAAATAATTTACACAAAGTAAAGCGCCTGTCTGGGTTCAAACCTACAACTCGTAAGTCGCGGCCGTTACCACTTGTTAATTATAAACTATTTTCTTTGAAACTTAATTACGATAGGTACATACACGTCCTCAACGTATGTAAGTGATACGGGCTGTGATGTCACGGCTTGGTAAAGCCTTTAAACGATTTATGCCTGTTAGCTTCTTGGAAAGAAATTGAATTAAGTCTTGAGTTGAGCTGCACGATTTTTGACAAATGCGTGCACTGACTGGACAGGTCCTCTCAATCTGTGTGGTTCTTTCCTCAAAAGACCACCTCAGACATCGATCTACATGGTCTTCATATAACCTGACCAAGATTATGTCTGGACTTTAAATGAGACTGTGACCTCTGAGTTTGTTTCGGCCTTTCTTCTCAGAGTAGTCAGATAGGAAACGCCGACTTCATCTAGTTTAAAAAAAAAAAAACATGATTGACGTGTAAAAGTGTTTGTACAAACCTACTTACAAAATAAAATAAAATCATTTCATTTCAATTAAAAGGTTCCTAAGCCAGTTTATTTTCTTAAAATAGCGATTGGAGAAGTTTTAAATAGAAAAATAGACACGTAACATTGGAAGGGGGGAGCGCAAGACCAGTCGCTGGGATGATGTTATGGGGAGGCCTATGTCCAGCAGTGGAGATCAGGTCAAGTCTTTCGGGTCATAATAGAATGAAGATGATAGGACGCAAAAAATATAAGAGTTAACGTACAGTCAGGATTGATCGAACTAGCAGCACCCCGCGGTTTCACTCGCATAAGTGTTGAACTCGTGGGAATATCGGGATAAAAAGTATCCTATGTGTTATTATGATGTATAAGCTTTGTTACAGTAAAGTTTCATCATAATCCGTCCAGTAGTTTTTGCGTAAAAGAGTAGCAAACATTCATCCATCCTCACGAACTTTCGCATCTATAATATTACTAGCTGCGCCCCGATCCCGTGGGAATATTGGGATAAAAAGTAGCCTATATGTTAATCCAGGGTGTCAGCTACCTCCATACAAGATTTTATCAAAATTGGTCCTGCCGTTTGAGCGTGAAGAACAAACATATAAACACACACACACACAAACACACTCACAAACTTTCGCCTTTATAATTATACTTGATTTTTGTTAGACTTTTATGCTATACCAACAAACGCAAAGACAAGTTCATCATAAAAATAAATAGACGGTTTGATTTGAATAACATGAAAGCAGACGAAAGTTTTACTTTTTCTCACAAATAGTTCGCCGCTAGTTCAGAGATGTTGAAACAGTCGGCTGTGCTTTGAACATAGTTGAAAAATCTGGCTTTTTCCTAGAATAGAGTTATAACGAGACCTTTTTCGAACAATGGATTTTACAGACTATAGTAGAATAGAAGTACCTATAGTTAAAAGCTGAAGAAAACTGTTTTCAGAATTTATAGGAGTTCATTGTTTGAATGACACACACCTTAAGAGTACCATTTTTTATTTCGTGGGGGACACCTTCAGCATGCATTGCCCCGGGCTTCGGGTATAAGACCAGGGATTGTGGGATTTTTACCAGCTAAAACTACACCGGTGGTGGTCACTATCTGCACATGAAAGGGGGGGCACTGTTACCCCTCAAAAGCATCTACTTGAACATGTCCAAAGACTGAACTTATGCCTGGTTGATGACAATTGGCTCTCGCACCCTTTACATGGGACTTAAATTGGTTAAATGTGGATGTACTTATAAGTCACCTCTGTCTAACCCCTCGAGAAAAATATGCGTGATATTAAGTTTACCTATCCTACTTGTGTGAAGATTATTTAATATGAAGATCAGATCATGTGAATACCATGTAGATTGGTGTCTGAAATGGTCTTTTGAGGAAAGAACCACACTGATTGAGTGGACCGGTCCAGTCAGTGCACACATTTGTCAATAATCGTGCAGCTTAACTCAGAACTTAAGGAGCTCAACGTTTCAGCAATATTCAAGGTGTAAGGCCATGTAATGTATTGACTACAATAGGAACCACTTTCCGACAAAGGTTAGTTACACAAATAAACATGCCTTGACTGACTCAAGTAACTGTAACGAACACAACCACTTGCTAAATTAGTTGGTTACTACTTAGTGAGTCCAGTAAGACCTTTGAACTAAGTAATGTTTCGTACGTTTTAACATATTTAAAGAGGTTACTTGAGTTGTGAAGATGTGACAACGGATTTAGAAGAAATTATTACATCACACTATAAAGTTGAAGTTCAGCTGAAGAGCCTGATGCAAAATACGGTTCCAACGGCACTGATTTCGACTCCGTTACGATCATAGATATCCAAGTTACGATGTTAGGTGTAACACTGGTGGAACACTATTTGAAAGTGTTAGATCGACCATATTTAAAAAAAAAAATGTGTTTTTCTAGCACTGTCTCTATAGTCTTTTCCCAACTATGTTCGGGTCGGCGTCCAGTCTAACCGGATGCACCTGAATACCAGTATTTTACATAGAGCAACAGCAAAGAAATAGTCAGTCTAAATTAAAAAAATTAAATGAATTTTTATTATTTTGCAGGTATATAAAATAATCTTGCACTTCTTTAAATATTGTGTGTTTATTTTGTGCAATAAGGTATTGCAAATACGCAAAGCAATATGATAGTATTCACCACTCTTTAAAAGTTGAAACATAACATTTCTTTTTTACTGAATTTTCGCCAACCGTTCCTATATTAATATTTTTTTTAATGCTTAAAGTAATTTTAACATCGTACCCTTTTAAATAATGTATTTTATAAATTACAAAATCAACAAAAAATTTGACCCGACAACGGACCTTTCAAAAAATATTTTTTCACTCTCAAAAAAAAAAGGAATATTTTTTTATCAAATGGTAGACACAAGTTTCCACTTACCTCTTCAACCTGTTGCACGTCGAATGCTGTGCCGTGATCCGTATCCACAGTTTATATAGGCCCCGACACCGGAGCAACAGGGATGCTCAAACTTTTGCACGTGTAACTGTAATTATAAACCCCCGCAGAGTTTGAAATTATGTGACGTCATTTTCTTTTTTATAAAAATATGTTAGCGTAAAGATGTTTTAAAATAATTATGCGCTTTTTGAAACTTAAAGAAGTGTGTATAATAAATGTATTTACAAGTAAAGATTATTTTTTTGACGTGACAACGTCTTAAATTAGGTTGCGGCTGGGAGTCACTTATGAAAAAGTGTAACGCTCGGTAACGTTACGTTCTTATTTTAAATTAGGTTGCGGCTGGGAGTCACTTATGAAAAAGTGTAACGCTCGGTAACGTTACGTTCTTATTTTCATTTAATTCCTTGTTCCTATTGTGCAATTTAATTATATTCATATCAATAAATATTCTACCGAGAAAAAGACGTTGTCACGTAAAATCTTCGCCCGTAAAACCGACTTTACAGGCAACCATTTTTTGTTGTAAACTTCTGTTGGACTCTAAAGTATTTGAGGTTGAATAATTACACGGTCAACAAGATTTTGGCGATTCACATATTATTATATTCGTGAAAATAATCAAACTTCTTTACCTCTAACGTTTCGATTTATTAAATAAATGATGCAACTATTCATAATATTAATAACATAGTACAGCGAAATTTTGCTAGGTCAGCACGAGACGTGATTTTTGCAAACCTAAGCTACGTCGATGAATTCCTAAGTTTGACTTACTTTGGACTTTGATAAATCGAGAATTAGTTCTATTTCTAGATACTCTGTTTATTTTTAGTCCAAAGTAGTTATAGAGGTATGAGGAACAGGGTGTTAAGTTCACTCATACTCTATAGAAAAGGGAGGATCCTCCGACCAGACGGGAGTTATGTTTGGCGGGCAACTGCCCGATGATTCATGTCCGGCCGTTGTATCTATTCTAGTTGCGCGGTAAACTCTACTTGCGCGATGCAGGATTTGCGTGACGTCAGTATGACGCGTTGTTCGCATGTGGCGTTGAAGATACCGCTACATAGATGACATGAAATCAGTCAACCGGGCACAAATCCAGACTGCGGGCTGCTACTAACAAATTCCAGTTGTTAAAATCCAATAACACTTTGGCTGAACTGGGAATCGAACCCAGGATTTCATGCAGCCGCTTGCGACCCTCTATTACATTGGGATTTAACATAACTGTCGAAATATGGGTATACCTGTAGCTCTGCCTAACCTCTTGGGTAAATCGTATCTTCAGGCGTGATGGTATGTTATGTTATAAAATCAGGATAATTCTAGCTATAAAGAGGAAAAATCGAACGAATGAACTAGGTAACTAGAACTCTGTTTCTAGAATTTTATTTATTTTACCCCATGTTTCGGTCGCCTTCCAGTCTAACCGGATGCAGCTGAATACCAGTATTTTACATGGAGCGACTGCCTATCTGACCTCCACAACCCAGTTGAGAACAGTTAAGACTGGTTGTCAGACTTTTGACGACCCGTGACGACTGCCAAAGATCTACGAATGACAGCCGGGACCAACGACTTAACGTGCTTTCCGAGGCGCGGAGGGGTCTTGATATGTAAAGATGGTCACCCATCGACGGACCAACCGCAGCAAACGTAGCGTAACCTTCGACCGACCGTGCGGCTGTTATTACTTAGCCACAAGCCGCCTACTTATTTTCCTGTTGAAAACGTAAATCTATTTTAACCAATACACAGCTGAACAATAAAAAAAAATATTTCCTGTAGTCGGACTTTTAATTAGCTGCAGTCAAATGACAGCTTATGTGTTACTTAAATAACTCTTTTTGTTTTTTCGCGGCCATCAACCAAATCTGGTTTTTCTAGTACAGAATAGTGTAACAAACGAAACTTATTTGACATATAAACCTATCTCTAAACTCAGTCAGAAATGAGTTACTAAGAAGTGTAATTTTACTGCCGCTAATTAAAAGTCGGACTATAGTTAAAATCTTAGTTCATCTCGGCAACATCGCAATAAACCTTTGAGCACCTCTGCCGGTGATGGTAGCGGAATCACGTCCGCAGTGTTTAAGGATAATTCATTTACGTTTCGCTCTGTGGCGGGAGTACCGTGGACGCCCACGCATTCACAACTACCCATATTCATAGGAACTTTACTCTGTGACCACATCTGGACTTGGCTTCGGGAAAAAGTCCCAGTGGTTGGAGTCTACTTTTTAAGCACGGGGTTTCAGGTTTGAATCCGGGAAAGTAGCAATGTTACTTTTTCAAATTCTTAATGTACCTTCTAAGTTTATCTTACTACTTACTTTACTTATATCTAGTACAGACGCCAGCACATCAAGCTACCCGAATCTGTCAAATTTTCCCAATCAACATTGAACCTTATGTTTAAGCGATAAAGTTGAAAATCTATTGAAGAAATTTGACAGATTGTAGTAGCTTGATGTGCTGGCGTCTGTACCATAAATCGCCAAACCGATTTGAGGAAGCATGGTGATCAATGCTCATGGCTTCTCAGTATGAGAAGGTGCTTTTGTAATTTTTATACAAAAAAAAAATACAAAAGGTTTTATTGGCTTAAAGAAAGGGTAATAATGGATAGACAGACAATAATTTTACATAAACACAGTTGAGTTTGTACACACGGCGACACATCAAGCTATATATTTCTAGTCTTAGCTGACCTCGGAATGTCTAGGTTTTTCGTACAGGCAGAAGTTAACTTATACTGGTTATGTATAGCTTTATGTGTAGCCGTGCGTACATCACAATTTTTTGGTTTAACCTTTGTCCCCCAAACTAAGCTACTAAGCTTGCTATTTTTTTATGATGAGTCCCAGTTATTTCCAAGAGGGAAAAAACATTAAAACTGGAGCGGGTTAGCGATGATACTGGTTTTAGTAAAATAATAAATCGAAATGTTTGAACAAATCTCATCAAAATCAAAATGTTTCCTTATTTTCAGGAGAGTGAAGCGTCAGTCGACTATTTTTGTTTTTGGCACGTGATTATAGATCTATTTTTCTTTATTATTAGAGTTAATTATCTTTTTGTATTCACATGTTGCTGTGACAAATAAACCTATTTTCTTTCTAAGTGCGCTTAGCTCTCCTGAAAACAACATAGCATAGTAGGTAGTTGTAAGTTAATTAATGTGATAATGTTTTACAGTCATCATCTGACTCTCATTTCAGTACCATAAGTGTTAGGTGTCATAATTATTAAGGAAATAATTACCGTGTTTTACCTCTAAAGGACTCGACGGTGGTCCGACGACCTTGTGAAGGCCGCAGGAACCCGTTGGATGCGAGAAGCACAGAACCTTTCGAAGTGGAGGTGCTTGGGGGAGGTCTATGTCCAGCAGTGGACGTCTTTCGGCTGAATGATGACCTCTAAAGGCGGGTCCTGATCGGCGTTACGGGGTGTAATGTAGTAAGCGTATGTTACACAGAGAGCGTTCGTGCAGTCAGTACTAGGAAACTAAAATGGGAATCGTGATTATTTTGAGTTGTTTCGTATGATTCTGTCGTAACTGGGTTATGGAGGTCAGATAGGCAGTCGCTCCATGCGAAATACTGATACAGCTGCGTTCAGTTAGACTGGAAGCTGACACCAACATAGTTGGAGAAAGGCTAGGCAGATGATGATGTATGAGTCTGTCGTAACTTTTAGTTTATCTTCGTGATTTAGTTGATGAAGAAGTGTCTTACCAAGTGGTATCTGTGGGAACATTAATACTATCTTTATTTTACAGAAACGGGCTGTTCGAGCTATTTACAACCGACCTAGGTTTTCCCAAGGGATTTCTTTCGAGAAAGATTCAAAGAAATAGGCATTTCCACTGTAGTCTCAGAATGTATGTACAGGGTTATTGGTAAAACATTAACAACCTCTTAAGAGGTCATTGTACTCATCATTATGAACAACTTTTACTATGGGACCAAACCTGAAATCGCGTAAAAAAAATCAGCTGTTCCCTACATTTGTGTTAAATGATAAATGATAAATGATAAATGATTTTTATTTCTGTAAGTAGGTTTGTACAAACACTTTTACACGTCAATCATATTTTTTTTTTAAACTAGATGAGGTCGGCGTTTCCTAACTGACTATTCTGAGAAGAAAGGCCGAAACAAACTCAGAAGTCACAGTCTCTTTTAAAGTCCAGACAAAATCTTGGTCAGATCGTGTGAAGACCATGTAGATTGGTGTCTGAAATGGTCTTTTGAGGAAAGAACCACACAGATTGAGCGGACCTGTCCAATCAGTGCACGCATTTGTCAAAAATCGTGCAGCTCAACTCAGAACTTGAGGAGCTCAACGATTCGACGAACAATACCAAAGACAGGACATTTGGGTAGGCCGCATAAACTACTCAAACTGCCAGATCATGATTAAAACTAAGAAGGAAAAAAGAAATGACCCACATAGTCCTCACATTCACAATAATTAAATAAAAAATAATAATAAAAATTACTTACAAAGTAAATATTCATGTCATTGTCTAAATAAAATTCATCAATGTCAATGTGTATATAAAAAATCCGCCATAATCTTTGAGGACCATGTAGATTAGTGTCTGAAATGGTCTTTTGAGGAAAGAACCACACAGATTGAGCGGACCTGTCCAGTCAGTGCACGCATTTGTCAGTAACCGTGCAGCTCAACTCAGAACTCAAGGAGCTCAACGATTCGACGAACAATACCAAAGACAGGACATTTGGGTAGGCCGCATTAACTACTCAAACTGCCAGATCATGATTAAAACGAAGAGAGAAAAAACAAAAAAAATTACCCACATAGTCCTCACATTCACAATAATTAAAATCATATAATACTTTATACAGTAAATGTACATGTCATTATTTAAGTAAAAAGATACTTAAAAAAAAAAAAAAAAAAATTATTAAAGTGTAAAATAGCAAAAATAAAACAACATTCTAAACCTATTGGAGCAGCTCAATCCCAAGCCTTTTTGTCCTCAATATAGTCTTTTACAGTATAATAGGCTTTCTGACATAGTTTTCGCTTTATAAAAGATTTGAATTTATTAAGGCTTAGTTCTTGAATTTGGCTAGGAAGTTTATTATAAAAACGTATACATTGGCATCTAAACGAGCCACCTATTTTTTTGAGCCTTGTTGTAGGAACAACAAATTTGTGTTTGTTCCTAGTATTTATGTTATGGATATCACTGTATTTTTTAAACAGATTAATATTTTTATGTGCATACAAAAGATTATCATAAATGTACTGAGAAGGCACAGTCATTATATTAATCTCTTTAAATTTGTCTCTGAGGGAGTGTCTGGGACTTAATTTATAAATGGAACGAATTGCCCTTTTTTGTAAAATAAAAATTGTCTGAATATCGGCGGCATTTCCCCACAACAGAATACCGTACGACATCACACTATGAAAATAACTAAAGTATACTAAACGGGCTGTCTCTAAATCAGTTAAATCACGAATTTTCCTAACGGCATATGCTGCAGAGCTAAGCTTTTTTGACAATTTATCTATATGGGGGCCCCATTGAAGCTTGGCATCCAACGTTATGCCTAGGAATACTGTGGTATCTTCAGGTTTCAACTCTTCATCCTTAATGAGAACACTAGTTTCTACTTGTCTAACGTGGGGTATGGTAAACTTAATACATTTCGTTTTTTTTCCGTTAAGAAGTAGGTTATTGACATTAAACCAGTTAACTACTTTTGCAAGGGCGTTATTTACATTGTCAGTAACCAGCTGCTGACGTTTGAGTTTAAATAAAAGTGAAGTGTCATCTGCAAACAACACTATATCATGTTCATCCCTTATGAGGTAAGGCAAGTCATTTATATAAATAATAAATAAAAATGGGCCGAGAATTGAGCCCTGGGGGACCCCCATTCTTACTACAGATCCGGGTGACCTTTTTCCGTTAACATCAACTCTCTGAATCCTATCACTTAAGTAAGAAGATCCAGAGAGGAGTTCCGGATTCCGTGCAGTTTCCTGATTAATGTTTCATGAAGAACACAATCGAATGCCTTGGACAAATCGCAAAAGATGCCCAAGGCATCGCATTTGTCCTCCCATGCATTATAAATATGTCCTAAAAGTTCAACTCCTGCATCGGTAGTCGAACGACCCCTTGTAAATCCGAACTGTTTGTTATGTAGTAATTTATTTTTATTAAAAAATCTTTGCAATTGATTTAAAATAAGTTTTTCAAAAATTTTACTAAAGGTAGGTAGTACTGAAATAGGTCTATAATTAGTAGGGTCTGATGTACTACCCGCAATTTTCAAGTTCGTATAACTCGTCAAAATGTAGAGAGCTAGCTATCACTGTTCATGAGATACATCCTGGTGACAGACGGACAGACGGACAGTGGAGCCTTAGTAACAGAGTCCCGTTTTTGCCCTTTGGATACGAACCCTAAAAATGGTATATTTTGACCACGAAAGTGTTTTTCTATGAAACAGCAGTTTTTTTTTTATTGTAACCGAATATACAGTTCTGCGCTAGGAGGTCTAAAATCAATTGCTAAATTCATGGTTACAGTTTGTGCGTCACCCTGTTTATAAGAACGGAATCATTATATAAAAAAAATCATAACATTCCTCTTTCCACATTACGATTACTCTTTTTGTAATATTCTGGAAGGCGGTTTCACATAAAAAACTCATGGCTTTAATTTTCATAAGTGGCTACCCTTCCTTGGTTTGCTAAGAGGTTATATTGTACTCTATTTGTTTCTACCATTCACCACCCATAAACTCATTTGTTTAGTTTTTATAATTCTGAGAAAGAACGTCTGTGTTTATTTAAGTTCAATGTTTTTAACGGCCTACGATTTACGAGTCCTAGGTCCGTAGGTTCGCACTCAGTCAGGTGCTTTAATTTGTGTAAATAATTTCATCACCACTGCTCTCAAAACGGTGCAGCCCACTCCCTCCCGAAGAGAGGAGGCCTGTGTCCCAGCAGTGGGAACATTATAGACTGATTATGCAACGTATTTTTGGTATTTTTGACGTTACAATGAAATATAAAATTTGGTTAAATTAGATGTACCATATTATAGTATTAGCTAGTAACTGTCACAGGCCCTCAAAATGGATGAAAACGAGCATTTATCTTCAGCAGACAGGTATGCTCAATGAAAAGGTCTTAAAATGTTTTTTTTTCGGTTTTTATCGCATTTAAAATCATTTGCGTTATATCTAAGAAAGAAAAAAAAGACAGAAAATACGTTTATATCCGGCAAACATGACTCAGAGAAAGAACACAAAAAATTACAAGTTGAAGCAAAGTATGCGTCATATCCACGCAACACGGCTGTCGTTCATGTTCTATGCGACACAAAGCCCATACTGAAAAAAATAGTAAATAGAAATGAAATAACATTAATCTGAACTGCTTAAAACAGTTCCATATGAGCATAACGTTCAAAACAGTATTTTTTACTGATCCGAAAAGAGTTAAAGCTTGAGGCAAAATTTTACCGTCATGACAGTAAACTTTAACGTTATAAGTAGCTATCGTTCAAAGTAGATATCGTTCAAATCATTGAAATTTACTTACATCACAGTTTTCCTTTTTGTTTCAGTAAATGGTATGTTCAATCATTAAAAGTTACTGTTTTGCCTATTACTGTTTTACAAACATTTCTTCTTACTGTATAAATTCAGTAAGTCTTAATAAAATCGCTTTAATGTGCTGTAGTAAGAATATATTTTTTTCAGTGCAAGGGGTGGTTTTCAGTGACAGCCGGCGTCGTATCTCATTTAAAAAAAAAAACAATATAGATCCATCAGAAACGAGCGTTAGAAGCTTCAACCCACTACAATATGATCTCTTACACCTTTGCTAATAAACTGTGGGTAGCAACAATGGTTTATTTTCGTAGTTAATAACGAAACGATACAGTTAACTGTTTAATATTCGCAACATGTGATGTGGTTCAACGGCAAAACTGAAATTAATGTGCCCGTAGGCGAGGTGTTAACACCCAAGGTTGGTTATAACAAGTTTATTGTCAACTATCTTTTTACTATTTATTAGTAGCTCTGTATTTTAAGTATAGATAATGAGAGGTTATCAAGAATTGGCTAGTAAAGTTTTAGGAACACCATCATCTGACTAGCCTTTCCCCAACTATGTTTGGGTCGGCTTCCAGTCTAACCGCATGCAGCTGAATACTAATATTTTACATGGAGCGACTGCCTATCTGACCTCCACAAACCGGTTACTGGGTAATACGATACCCCTTGGTAAGACTGGTTGTAAGAGGTCAGATAGGCAGTCGCTCCATGTAAAATACTGGTATTCAGCTGCATCCAGTTAATCTTGAAGCCGACCCTAGCATAGCTGGGAAAAGGCTAGGCAGATGATGATGTGGCATGTTATTTTTCCAGTTTCGGATGGTTATCGTCCAAGTGACTAATCCGGACTTCGGGCTGCTACTTAAAAATTCCTTACGAAGTAAAAAATCCAAAAACATTATTGGTAAACCTGGGGATGGAACTCAGGAAACTGCATTGAGCACTCGCGCTTGTAGACTACTGGACCAACGAGGCAGTCGAATAAAATAATACAACAGTCTTACAATAATGGTTTTCTTGCAAAAAATAAGTCAACTTCTATATTACATATACAATATTTCATATAAAGAAAAACCATTACCAGCAGTTTAACAAAAGAACATTTGTTCATCTTCCTAGCAGTTTCATGAATACATCTGTAATATTTACGTAATATATGAGCTAACAGTTTTCAAATAATATTAAGAGGGAAAATAATCACAGGCCATATCGCTATTAGTCGACTTTTCACGTGACCAGAGGACTGGCCCATTATTTGGCCAAAGAATCAGCATCGCCGTACAACGTGGCAACACTGCCAGTCCTTTGGGCACTTTTCCTATTGACAGCGATGCGGAGAAAATTTTTGATGTAACCATTTTTCCTCTTTATATACGTGTACAATATTAATAAATCGGTACAAAGTAGTCTCTAAACGTCAAAGTAGTCTACGAACATCGATTTGAGTAATACCTCAAATACACAAATATTACTGACAAAGGAAATAATACCAAGGTCTTAAGTACTCACGTATTGTTTTGATATATAAACCGTCTTAATTTAAAGGGCACGGTTGAAAGAAAGGATCCCCGAAATGGAATAGGGCGTCTCGCAAAAAGGATTTACTACGCTTTTGCTACGTCGTAGCTGTAGCAATCATCTCAGTGCTACGAAAGCTACGCGCTCGTAGCAGATTGGCTACGGGTTTAGTTCTCTTCTAGAAAATTATTGTTTGATTATTGGCTGGTTTATTTAAAAAAAAAAAAACTTTGTAATACATTTTAGAAAATGGTTCTAATATTTAGATTTTAATCATTTGTAAGTCATATAATATTAAAATTATTATTAGTAAATTAAACTAATGTTAGTTACTCGTGTATACATATGAAGCAATGGATTAGCAATATCCTTCAAATTATTCAGATTAAAATTTATAGTAAGTTACGCAATAAGGATGCAGGTGTACAACGATCTCTTGAAGCGTGGCCAAAATTGGAACTAACGCTTTTTTTGTAATTGTTTCGCCTTGTCTGTCTGTCTGCGGCTTAGCTCAGAGACTCTTTGTACTAGAAAGTTCGAATTTGGCATGGGTATACAAATGAATCACGCCAACAAAGTGATTCTCCGTAGGTTAAGAGGAAGTGGTTTTAATTCAGCTTGCACGATTTGACCAATACATATCATCTAACTAACAAACTACTTTAGTCCACAAATCTAAAAAGCTGTCCCGTAAATTCTGTCAGCAGTGTAAGTGTCAACCTCAAACGTCACCGAGCGCGGTAAAAAATGAACCTACTTACATCTACTTACACGCCATCATAATGAATCTTTATTTTTTATTCAAAACTCCGATAAACAAAATGTCTATTGAATGGTTTTGTAGTTGGATTGAGGGGTCTTGATACTTGAACTAAATTTTTGTTAATACGACGTTTATCAAGCTATATTTTACCAGTTTTAGCTGACGTATAGGCTTTTCGTACAATGAGAATTCTGCTTATACTGGAAATGTCATCATCATCCGCCTAGCCTTTTCCCAACTATGTTGGGGTCTGCTTCCAGTCTAACCGGATGCAGCTGAATACCTGTATTTTACATGGAGCGACTGCCTATCTGATAACCCCTTGGTAAAACTGGTTGTCAGACTTTCGGGCTTCTGACTACCCTCTTAACGACTGTCAAAGATCCACAAATGACAGCTGGGACCAACGGCTTTACGTGCTTTCCGAGGCACGGAGGGGTCTCGGTATGTAAAGATGGTCACCCATCGACAGACCAACCGCGCGGCAAGCGTAGCTTAACCTGATCGATCGACCTGTGCGGCTGTTATTATTTAGCCACGGGCCCCTCATACTGGAAATGTAATAGCTTGATATGTCACCGTGCGTTCAATTCGTTATTTTACGTCAACTTCACTTATTTATTTATTTCGTCACTAGAAAGGCAAAAGTACTAAACTGCAAAAAGGGCATTTTACAGGAGAGCGGTTTAAACTTTTTTTAAATACTAAATCTGGCATATCTTTTTTTCTAGCATTCCAATTTAAATATGCTGAAGGCAAAAAATCATTGTTATATTATTATCTATGTGTTAAAGTTGACATATTGCCTATTATTACTGTATTTCCGAAGATAGTGTCGCTTTAGTATAAATGCTCTGTCCACTTCGTAAGGCAATAATACTTATCTTCATAAAAATATTCAGGTACAGTAAAGCATAAACACTATTCAATAAATCCATTGAAATTTAAGAACGCAAAAACAACTAACATGCATTCCAGACTAATACATTCTTAGTCATTATTACTTATACGTAATAATTAAGTGTAAAGATCTAAAACAATTTGACTTATTGCCTTTTAGTCGTATATTTGCTACTTACCTACTTCTATCAACTCTCATCATCATCATCATTTCAGCCGAAAGACGTCCACTGCTGGACATAGGCCTCCCACAAGCACTTCCACTTCGACCGGTTCTGTGCTTCTCGCATCCAACGGGTTCCTGCGGCCTTCACAAGGTCGTCGGTCCACCTTGTGGGAGGCCTTCCAACGCTAGGTCTTCCGGTACGTGGTCGCCACTCCAGAACCTTTCGGCCCCATCGGCCATCTGTTCTGCGAGCAATGTGCCCTGCCCACTGCCACTTATGTTTGGCAATTCTTCGGGCTATGTCGGTTACCTTGGTTCTCCTGCAGATCTCCTCATTCCTGATTGGATCACGCAGGGTAACTCCAAGCATAGCCCTCTTTGGGTGACTTTTAACCTTCTTATAAGGCCCATTGTGAGCGACCACGTTTCAGTGCCATAAGTCATCACTGGCAACACGCACTGGTCAAAGACTTTCGTCTTGAGACACTGCGGTATGTGGGACGAGAAGATATTGCGTAGCTTCCCGAACGCTGCCCAGCCGAGTCGGATTCGACGATTGACCTCTTTCTCTAAGTTAGACCTACGTAACTTGACAGTTTGTCCTAGGTAAACATACTCGTCCACGACTTCGAGTGTAGCGTCTCCGATCTTTATGGGAGTGGGTGTTACATGGGCATTTGACATGACCTTCGTTTTGTCCATGTTCATTTTAAGACCCACTCTTTCGGAGGCTCTACTGAGGTCATCGAGCATTGTACTGAGGTCCTCTATAGTCTCAGCCATGACTACGATATCGTCGGCAAACCGAAGGTGAGTTATGTACTCGCCGTTGATGTTGATGCCAGCCCCTTTCCAGTGCAGCGGTGAACAGTTTCGGAGAGATAACGTCTCCCTGTCTTACACCTCGCTGCAGAAGGATAGGTTTCGAGGTCTGATCCTGGAGTCGGACTGACATAGTGGCGTTTTCGTACAAACACTTCAGCACCTCGATGTACCGATAGTCGATCTGGCACCGTTGAAGAGACTGCAGCACAGCCCATGTCTCGATCGAATCAAAGGCTTTCTCGTAGTCCACGAACGCTAAGCAGAGAGGCAGGTTATATTCTTCGGTCTTCTGTATAACCTGTCGCAGCGTATGTATGTGGTCTACGGTGCTAAAGCCTTTTCGGAATCCGGCTTGTTCGGGAGGCTGGAAGTCGTCAACACTGCGCGCGAGACGGTTCGTGATGACTCTCGAAAACAGCTTGTAGACATGGCTCAGGAGTGAGATGGGCCTATAATTCTTAAGAAGGGCATTGTCGCCCTTCTTAAAGAAAAGTATCACCACGCCTCTGTTCCATGCCTGTGGTGTTTTGCCCTCGAGTATGACGGAACCAAACAGCTTCTGAAGGGCCTTAAGAACGGGCCTTCAGCAACTCGGCCGTAATTCCGTCATCACCCGGCGCCTTGTTGTTTTTGAGCTGCTTCAGAGCCATCCTAATCTCGTACAGGCTGACGTCCGGGATGTCTTCGGTATAGTGCCGGGTAAATCTAGCTCTCGGGTCGTTTGCCAGATTCATAACGGGGTTACTTGTTGACGTGTATCAACTCTAACAATCTAAATCTCAATAAATAAAACAAAGTCAATAATAATAATAGTTACACTATTTATAACGGCTAATAACGACTGGACTGATTTTGATGATCTTTGATTTGTTGAATTTGTCTCCGACCCGAATAATAGTTTTTTTTGTTGTTGTAATGATTGTAGTAGTACTAGTGTTACAGTGTTGTGTAGGGTAGGGTAGCTTAGCTTAGCGTACAGTAGAGCAGCGTAGCCAAGAGTAGCGTAGAGTAGGGAAGCGTAGTGTAACGTACGTAGTGCAGGTTAGGGTAGTGTAGTAATTTATATTCGAGGCGGTACGAAGTTCACCGGGTCAGCTAGTGATTGTATACTTACTGAACAATTGCAGCGATTGCAGCAAAAACAAGGAAAATAAACTTATGTTCTACACGGAAAACCAACTTTTATTGAAGCTTTTGACAAATTATTATCATTATTATGACAATTTTCTGGTGTACATGTAGAAGTCTTCACTTTTTTGTCTTCTATAACTTTTCCACTTTTAGTTGTGTACCTATTGTTTTCCACTGTTCATTTGATTGTTCATAACTTTCCTCTTGCTAATTTTTCGTTCTCCTTTTTCTAGCTCTGTGTTCTCTTTAGTGTCATCTAACACAATTTTTGCTGATATTTTTTTTCTATTTTTATTCTTTTTTTTTGTTTACGTTTTTTGGTAATTTTAATTTGGAAATCGACTGAAGCGCCAATGACTATGCGCAACGCTTCAAACGTATGATCCTTAAATGTTACATACCATAACAAAATCCAGAAAAATACAGCTGCAATAACTGTCAATTTATCATTAATATTTTTACTGGAGGAAACCGGCATGTCCTAGAACCAAAAATTCGAAGACCTGTGACATCCACCAACCCGCACTGGGCCCGCGTGGTGGATTACGGCCCAACTCCCTCTCATTGAGAGGAGGCCAGTGTCCCAGTAGTGGGAACATTATAGGCTGATGATGATGATGATTTTTACTGGTTTCAATACTAATGTACCACCACAGTTTTCTTGGAGTAAAATTTTTATAGCTAAAATACTTTTTCATCAAGAAAGTAAAACGTCAAATACGCCTAATAATCACCACACAATGTAGATAATTGTAGCAAAGGTACTAAAAAGATTTTCATTTAAAAATGTCGAAGGGCAAAAGTACTAAAGCGTTAAGTCCATAAATTTTTACGTAAGGCAAATTTACTAAGCGACCCCATTAGTTACAAATTACGCATTTTAGGTTTCTCAACAAGGGTCGACAGGCAGATGGCAATAAGAAAAAAAAACTAACCAACATTATCAATAAAAGTCATATAAATTCCTTTAGGTAAGTAAAAAAGACGTATCGAAAAAAAACAAAAATGTCACTGCTAAAGCGCCAGTAACTTTTTAAGTATTGCTCAAATTGATATGAGACCAAGACCAGTGTGTAGAGAAAAAAAAACCGAATCCAACCATATAAAAAACTCATTTTAGCTAAAATGGCGCTTTAGTACTTTTGCCTTTCCGGTGACGATTTAAACTTTTCGCACAAATAGGTACAAAGGCGGACTTAATGCCTTAGGCATTCTCTACCAGTCAACCAAGGGTGGTGAAGAGATTAAATGGTAGGTGCTTTGGTTGAGCGACTAACGGCACACGAGCGGATAATTTGTTCTTTTTTTTTAGATTTAGAGAATATCAACATATTATTATTCTTAGGGCTGATTTTTCAATCGACAGATATTTTTTTATTCATGGAATAAAATTGACGTCTGACAGATTTTGTATTGAAGAACTGTCAAAAACTCAAAATTATTTCTCGGATAAAATTATCTGGCGTTGGAAAAATCAGCCCTTAGTTGTATAATTTCAACTAAAATAATTGACATTAATATTCCTGCAGAATTTAGGTCTGTAATTATGCAAATGTTGGAATAGGTCGTATAATACAACCCACTCTGGGACCTTGTGGTGGATTACGGCTCGGTTCTTGCTTACATAAAGGATGCTTGAGTCCGAGCAAAAGGTACATGCCCAATTCGCTGCTGGTCTCCTGCCCCTCTCCCGTATGACCTATATTATCATGTATGTAACCTTCACTACGTCGTGAGATGTACAGACGCCAGCACATCAAGCTACCCGAAACTGTCAAATTTTCCCAATCAACTTTGAACCTTATGCTTTAGCGATAAAGTTGAAAATCTATTAAAGAAATTTGACAGATTGTAGTAGCTTGATGTGCTGGGGTCTGTACAACACCAAAACACGTACCTATATTATTATTTGAATAACTAATGATCAGCAGCTGTCAAAGTGGACATGACTTAGGTTAATCTTGGGGTGAAATCAAACAGCTGTGTTAATATTTTATTAAAGTATCACAATCACTAATTTACTAAAATGATTGGCATTCACTTGGTTGAAAATTTCTCGGCCCAATAAATGATTTCTTTTAAAACCAGACAAGACCCAATCTACATGGTCTTTAAATGATCAAGACTAAGCGTCAGCTCACACCGGGACGCGACGCGACGCGCAGTTTTCAAGATAGAAATACAATTACAGACCTTCTCTACTACACAAAAAGGTACACGATTCAATGAGCTACGCAGCGCGGCGCCGCGCGGCGCAGCGCTGCGTAGCTCGACGTAGTAAACCCTGCATTGTGTACCTTTTAGTTTAGTAGATAAGGTCTGTAATTGTATTTCTATTTTGAAAACTGCGCGTCGTGTCGCGTCTCGGTGTGAACTGACCCTATGATTATGTCTGGACTTTAAAAGAGATTGTGACCTCTGAATTTGTTTCGGCCTTTCTTTTCAGAGTAGTAAGATAGGAAGCACCGACCTCATCTAGTTTTATTTTTAAAATATGATTGACGTGTAAAAGTGTTTGCACAAGCCTACTTACAGACCAAATCATTTATCAAAATGATGATTTTCAAAAGATTACAGACGCCAGCACATCAAGCTACCACAATCTGTCAAATTTCTTTAATAGATCTTCAACTTTATCACTAAACCATAAGGTTCAAAGTTGATTGGGAAAATTTGACAGTTTTGGGTAAGTTGATGTGCTCGGGTGCACCTATACCACATTTCGATTAAAGTACAACAAAGGAAAACAAATGTTCTTGACAAAGTAATTAATTATCGTACTGGTATCATAATTACCTAGCCACCAAAACACCGAATCAGGCCCAAATTAGCAAGTATCAAAAATATTAGTCAGTGCAACATATCCCAAGTTAATATGATCACGTATAGCATCCGGCACTCCGTCTCAATTTGCGCGGCGCGTGCTAAGCGTCTGTCTAAATAATTCATACTTTGTTGAAGTGTCGTCACCAAGGACCTATTTGGACTGTAATGATTTTTTTATTGCTGTTTACATACATTTGTTACTGAGAATGTAACCTTAGGCGGTAATGAATAAGAACTATTTTTAACCGACTTCAAAAAGGAGGAGGTTCTCAATTCGTCGGGACCTTTTTTTTTTTCTTTTTTTTTTTTATGTATGTTCCCCGATTACTCGAAGATGGCTGGACCGATTTCAAAAAATATTTTTTTGTTTGAAAGGGTATACTGTCCAGGTGGTCCCATTGTCATCAGGTCAGGATCTGATGATGGAATCCTGGAGAAATCGAAGGAACTCTTCAAATATTATAGGCACACCTATAGCGATTTGGGTATTTTTTATAGTAACTCGTGCATTTGCTCTCAAAAAGCACTATTTGGTGAAGTGGAACTGATGATGAAGACCACAGATGGCCACCGGAACTACTCAATAATAAGTATTTCATGGGTTGCGATTCGATTACTTTATTATGGTTGCTAAGCAAGTTATGCTCGTCACAATGCGAATGGTGAAATGGAGCTGATGGTGAAATACCAGGAGAACTCTCAACAATGAATTTCCCTGCATCGGGAAAAGCAATATTTTGGTAAAGGCGATGAGCAAGTTGACATTAGGCTATTGTAACTTAGATAAATTATAAACGGACCCACTAAAAAGCGGGAAATAAAAACTTTTTAACAAAAAAGAAAAACCGACTTCCAAAAAAAACACTACAAAGTGAAAAATAACTTTAATTTCGGAAGTCGGTGGCAAAAAACTAAAATACAGATCCAAAGACACCGACTTCCGAAATTAAAGTTATTTTTCACTTTGTAGTGTTTTTTTTGGAAGTCGGTTTTTCTTTTTTATAAAAAGTAAAACATTCTACTTGGTAGGAAGAAGTTTAATAAAAAACTAGTCTTATTAAATTCTTCCTTTTCCATAAAAAAAAATGTTAAATCCACCACTATTTTCTTATAGATTCCAAAATATTAGAATTCCTTGATTCACGTAGAATTTAATGATTCTCTAAATTTCAAGTCTAGGCCAGTATTGTTTTATAAATGACCATAATGCTTGACAAATTGTGAATCCAATCCATCCATGGATGAGAATAGGTATTAAATAAATGGGGACGCTACCAGTCCACAAGGAAAGCGACCTCAAAGTTACCGAATAGAAGAATACATCATCAAAATTCAAGAAACGTAAAAAAACTAATTGTCATAATTAAATATTGTTACTTAAGATTCAGTCCGATTACTTATCTACCTTTTAAACTTTGTTGATCGTGCTCGGAATTTTATTGAAATGAAACGCCCAGATTTCGGACTGAAATAAATCGAAGCATTTATTTAAAAAGATACAATATTTGACTTAAGAGAAGTAGGTAAATATTTCATTTTAGAAGTGAATAATTTTACATTTGAATGTCTCTGTGGTAAAAACACAAATCGGTGTTTTACAAAGATATTATTAAGCACCTATACATCCATACTAATATTATAAATTCGAAAGTAACTCTGTCTGTCTGTCTGTTACCTTTTCACGCCTAAACCACTGAACGGATTTCGATAAAATTTGGCAGAGAGATAGATTGGATTCCGGAGAAGGACAGGATACGTAGTTTTTATCCCGATATTCTCACGGGATCGACACTTATGCGGGTGAAACCGCGCGGGGCGCTGCTAGTTCTAATATAAATATGGCTATCCTGCCCGATCATCATCTTCATTAGAAACATATAAAGAGAGATGTAAAAGTAAGAAAAATCATCATCATCTCGGTTATTATCCCAATTTATAAGATGTAGGCGCAGCACGTCTATTTTATTCCAAATATCCAGCGGTGCTATTCTGTAAAAATCTCACCGCGAAAACTTAGGTGAAGTGAGCGTGGAGTGAGCTGTCAATAGTGTCAATTCCTAGCAAAAACAAACTCACTTCACCTAAGTTTTTACGGTGAGATTTTTACAGAATCGACCGGCTGATATCTCAGTGTTCACTTTTCCAGATGAATTAAAAATAATATGGCTAGAAAGCCATATTCATACTCAAAAATGTATTTATTCCTCACGACATTGTCAACTAAATGTTCAAGTGAACTAAAGAAAACTCTGTATAAACGATAAACCGATTAGTCTCGGTTTTCCGGAAACTTGGTTATAACCCAACGCAGCCACAAAGTAGGTACCTACACAAGTACCTTCACGACCTAGGTACGAGTAAACAACACAGCTATAAAGGAGGAACGCTAAAAGCGGGCGGAAATTACTGTTAATTCAGTTTCGCCCTTGATCTAGCTAGCGGGAACGCTTATTTTGAGAGTGCACCCTTTTTAGGGTTCCGTATAAAAATGGTAAAACGGAACCCTTATGGTGAGACTACATCAGTCTGTCTGTCTGTCACAACTGGTCACTAATTCACTATGGTCACTATGTCAAGAACTACTAATGCTATGAACTTGAAATTTGGAATTTGGACTGAAATAGGGTCTGTAAATTCAATGTGGGGTATCATATAAAAGAGCGCAGTTTGCACATTCCCAAATTTTTTCTTTTTAATTAGGCCGCACAGTTTTCGACTTTTGATGAAAAATGGGAAAAAAATACCGTTCTCTTATCTCCAAAGTTTGCAAAGAGAAAAATCTGAAATTATTCTATGTGATAGAAGTTTATGTAAAGATTACAGGAAAAATAAAACGAAGTCTCTAAATAGCACACTTTTTCAGAAATCATCAACAAAAGTTACATTAGTTCCACTATCGGTCAAGGGATGACGCTGACATAAAACTGCAATGTTCTACACCGCAATGCAGTATTAAAAATCTCTGACGAATAAAGGCCTCGCCGATAAAAATTAAAAACATGATGGTACGGAACCCTCGGTGCGTGAGTCCGACTCGCTCTTGACCAGTTTTTTTACTATAGAAAAATATACGGCGGATGTTGCAAGGATGCATCAACCTTTTTAATTAAAATGGGGTAGAAAATATAAACTGGTATTTTACCCAAATATTTCTACAGAAAAGTTCCTATCTTTACAACGGACTTTCCTATTTATTTAGTAAAGTTATTTGGTATATGTAACTGATTTGATAGTTAAAAACACTTTTTTACTTTGGTATTTAATCACCAACTAATTAAAAATATATAATAAATTCGTGAATTTGGTGTACCAATAACAACTTGATGTTGATGATGTTGCTGACTCTAGCACATAAGTAATTATTATGATGTTTTCCATAATTTTATTTTTCTGCTTGACTGCCTCGTTGGTCTAGTGGTCGCAAGGGCTACTTCTGAGCATAAGGTCCTGGGTTCGATTCCCAGGTCGGGCAAAGTGTTATTGTGATTTTCTATCAGGAATTTCTCAGTAGCACCCCGGAGACCGGATTATGACTGGCGAAATATGGGTATACATACCAATGGGATGCCTCTGCCTAACCATCAGTACCGGATTAGCTTATAAGCAAATTAAGCAATTGCTTAGGGCATCACGTCTCTGGGGGCACCATGAGGCAGAAACAGCACCGAAACAGTATTTGCTAGCTTATGAATGACAAGTCTGTTTAGCAGCAAGATATTACAAGACCCAAAAGTCACTCTAGAGATGTGCGCCAATTTTTACAAATCGCTCGTCGATGTTTTGGAAAAATACGAGGCGACTAGTGGATAGGAGTGCCTACAGGCGTGTATTGCTTATGGCATCAAGTAGTCTTAATCCGGCACTGCTAACCATTCGGGGGTTACAGGCGTGATGTTATGTTTTTTTCTCCTTTTCTTATTTATTTTCTTTCCTCGATTGTACTAGGCACCTTCAAACCTACCTCATAGTAATTTACTATCACAACATGCATATAAAATGCAAGTGATAAAATTGACTCTCTAATTAATAGCTTTAATTGGATTACACCCTGCTGGGACACAAACTTATTAGCTTAGCTTAGTATGTACCTACCATCTGCAGTCGATTAACAACCTTATATCCGATAGTTAATTAGCAAAATTGTTTTATCTGGTAAAAAAACATTGCTGAGAAATTTATTATATTACAATTCACTTTATGTAAAAGTATACAGTACAGAAAAAGTACTATAAGTGGTGGAATGTTTCCTTCAGCTTTCATTTGCTTTGGAATGATAATAATGCGTTTACACAGTATGCAGTTCAATGAACTATTTATTTGTTAGAGTGGTTAACAACGCCATCTTTTGAGGGGTGCCAACATAACTATAAAGCCCTGTCACAAGCCCTCTGTTTTCAACACAATGTAAATGGTACTGCGACATCTTGTCCCAAGCGCGTGATTTTCATATCGTCCACTCCGCCATCAAGTGAGGGGTCCGTAAACTTAACTTTACAAAAGTGAAGTATAGATGGCACGACCGTCACTAGTGAACATGAAAAAGGTTTGTTAAGAGGGTTGGGTGTCCCTAATCCCTCTTGAACAAAATATAAAATTGCTATGCAAAATTTAATAGATGGCGCCACTATTATGCGCGATGAAAATTTGGCCCAAGGTTTTTTCGCTTTACGAGTTGTCTAGGTAACGTAGGCAGTGCTAGTACTAACTTTTCCGATGCATTCATTTCATAGACATTGATTATTTATTTTGATTTTTTGAGGTAACGTAGGCAGTGCTAGTACTAACTTTTCCGATGCATTCATTTCATAGACATTGATTATTTATTTTGTTTTTTTGGGGATTGGGTTACTTCCAATGTATCCTCCAGTAAGGATATACTCATATTTTAATGTTCACCAGTTCGTCATGATGGTGCTGAAATATAGTTTAAAATATGTATTTTGTTTTGAGTGGTTTTGGGTAGGATCATAGATAAATAGATAGTTTAATGTTTAATTACCTTACCAAATAATTATTATGTATGTACCACAAACTATAATAGGCTGATCTCAATAAAATAAAAATTTATATTAGGACTTATTTAATTTTAATAGCATATTTTTTAAATTTCTTAAGGTTAATTTGTGTCCTAAATTTATTATAAGAATAAATTTATACTTTTTGCTGTGACCTACAGGGTCCATAATTGTACCTTAGCTTTAAGCCATTGTAACATCTTCTACAACATTATGGAATGCAAATAAATATATGAATATGAAGTCGTATGTGGATTTTGAAATCGTTGATGCAGAATATACTATTGTTTCGAGAGCCATAGGTATTCCCCCACTAACATAGTATTGCTAACCCAGCACTAATAGAGATTATTTTTTTATTTAATGTTAGGTATTAGATGTCAAACAAGCCGACGCTGACGTAAAAGCCAATTCTCGTAGTTAAAAACGTTCTAAATCTAGTCGCAATCTCATCTCAGCGACCATCAATGTCAAAAACTTGTCAAAAATGTAGGGAAATTAGAGGTATTTTTGACAGATTGAGACTGAGATCAGACTGAACGTTCTTAAAATTACGAGAATTGCTCGGATGCGTTGCCATCCTAGACACAAAAAACTGGCCAAGTGCATGTCGGGCCACGCATAGTGTAGGATTCCGTAGTAGCCCGCTATCACAATGTAGTACGATTCTGTTGTTCTTTATTCTGGTCTCTTAGCAAAACCTTCGACAGACAGACGGACGGACATGACGAAACTATAAGGGTTCCTTGTAGGTACTATGGAACCGTAAAAAAAAAACGTTTATTTAGCACAGTACCGTAACCGTATTTATACAAGGAAAGTATTTGAATTTAGAGATATGCATGTCAAATAAGTTTCGTTTGTAACACTATTCTGTATTAGAAAAACAAGATTTGGTTGATGGCCGCGAAAAAACAAAAAGACGTCAATTTCAGTCATTTAAGTAACACATAAGCTGTCATTTTACTACAACTAATAGGCTATTTGACTGGTTTCTGATAAACATCTCAGATTATTTAATGGTGTCTAACGAGCCCACAAAAACCTATTACTTCAAATTGCATAATGTATTTCTTTTAGAAAATAGTAAATAAAAATGTACTGTTTAAATAAGCTGCCAAAACGCTATCTTTAACAATATGGCGTCGTGACGTCAAAATACACGTAAACAAACGTTGAAACGGTCGAGATACTAGACAAAAGTCATCTGTTCTGTCAACGATAGACAGAAATTGACTATATCATGACGTCATCATAAGTTCAGCCAATCCAGACCGTTTTCGATTACGTGGCGCCAGATTTAAAAAGATGAAGTTTTTTCGGGATTTTTTTAATAAATAATACATTGTTTTGTAGTAAAATTAATGCAAATCGATTTTAAAAGCGATAATCTATACGAGTGTCAATAATTATGACCTTATTTTTTACATTGTCAAATAGCCTACCTCTTTCTCTCATAGAGTTCCTTTTCCCTAAAAAACTCCACATGGGAGCTACGTTTCGTTAAATTAATGTTGTAATTACCATATTTAGATAACCGGTATTCTGATGCACAGATATGACGATGTATGTAATTCAGTGTAGGTTTAGCGTTTCCAAGGCTCAAAGATCGAGTCAGATTGTAATGAAATCTTGTGTTTTGTTAGCATACTTGAGGTGCATTGTAACTTTGTGTGTCAATTAAGTTGTCGTATGAGCTTCTTCGAACGAGGCATGGGGCCCATGGGCCAAATCTACCACCATGTATCCGGCGACATCGAGGCAGACCCAGGAGTATATGGCAGGACGAGATTGACGTCTACAGACAGGATTGGTCCAAACTAGCTCAAGACACCAATCATACATTCCACTCCTCTTGGAAAGGAGAATGGGAGACCTTTGCTCAGCAGTGGGACAACATAGGCTAAAAAAAATAAGAAGAAGGCAAAATGAAGTTTCACCCGCGTAAATGTCGATCCCGTGGGAGTATCGGGATAATAAGCCTATATGCTAATCCAGGGTGTCAGCTACCTCCATACAAAATTTTATCAAAATTGGTCCAGCAGTTTGAGCGTGAAGAACACACACACACTCACACACTCATAAACTTTCCCCTTTATAATATTAGTGTGATAAGTATATAGATAATTATCTAGATGATGTATAATAATCTCATAGACTACTATATAACGCTACAAAGCTTCTGCATCACATCTAGCTCAAAGCCTCCTATATCCAGTCCTTTCACACCAAAAGTAGATTCAGATTCTTATTCCTTTTTCCCTGTCCCTCATACAAAACTGAACACAACGTAATTAACACTGCAACCCTGGTGTTTAGCCTAGCGTCGGTATTTGCATAATAATTGCATGCGTCCGCGCCGAGCGCCTTGTACGGGAAGTGCAGCAGATGGCTGTAGTGGCGGCGGAATATTCATACGCTGGATGTGCAACCATTGTTTTATGTGTGTACTTCCATTGTTGGGAGTACCTACCGGTAGATTTTAATTATATACTTGTTGATGTTGATGGGAAGTAATTACATATGTGAGCAGAGCTGTGGATTGGGTAGTAACGATATAGTACATTACGACACATGTGAGTTAAGTGGTCCATTATTGCACGGCTGCTAAACTCCGTGCATTAATAGACTACTTATGTCACACGTATCGTATACTATTTTAGGTATAGCTTGTGTGACCTAAACCCGTATTTAAGTCACGCTTTTCTGTGTAAAAATGGACTACTTAAGGCGACTACATGACCTAAATGTAATGTCTTTGTCGGACTGCATAGAAAAGAAAGAGAAGCGCAATGGCACAATACTGGTATATTTCAATATATGAAGCAGTTATCTATTTACAAAAAATCTATTGTTTGGACTAAACAATTAAAACACTAGTGTTTTAGTATGTTGCTTGTAGAATAATCTGATAAAACATCAGAATGATTGTTATGTATAATACCTAGTATGGTTTTTATTGTAAAAAGAAAGTTTTTAGAGGTATCTTCATGATTTTTTTGTGGAGAGGTTTTACTACTGATTGTTTTAATAGATCAGGAAAACATCCCGATTCAAATGAGAGATTTACTAAAAATGTTATGATTGGTGTTAATTCAATTGCACAACATTTTAGAATTTTTGTTGCTAACTCATCATAATCTACTGAGTTTGTGTTGTTAAAAACTAGTCTGTGTATCTCTTCATAGCCATATGGTTAATGCGGTAATGCATCGTTTTCAGGAACTTACATTGTGAACGCTCGATACAGTCAGTATATTTATTATAATAGGGACTCCACACCGGCACTGCATATTATTCTAGTTGAGACCGGATTAATGATCAATGCTAATGTAAATAATGTGCTCGGGTGGACGAATTCCGTGACCGATCTTATGACGAATCCATACCTACTGACTCATGATTTTATCAACATGTGCGTCCAGGTGCAGTTTGTCATCGAGCAATAATCCTAGATCAGGAATTGTGTTAACTCTGGCTAAGATTTTACTTTGTAGTCCATTAGGGGTGTTTAAATAGGGTTTTATTTTTAGTAAAGCTAACAGCAACATTTGGAAGTAGGAGTTTGTTTTTAATGCAATACTCTACTAAGCGATTAAGATCTAGTTGAAGTAAGTAAATTTTTAGATCTTCCGCGTAAAGTAGGAACTTAGAGTTATGAAAACACGTATCGATATCGTTGATAAAAATTACAAATAACAGAGGTCCGAGAATTTAACCCTGAGGCACCCCTAACGCTGCGGCTATGGTGTTGGAATGGAACCCATTGACAGCTACTTTTTGTGTTCTATTTGACATATAAGAAATTAACCAAACGTAACATATCCCCGCAGATACCGTTAAAGGCTTCTTCAAAAGCTTTTAGATAAATTAAAAATAATGTGTAGGTATATTAAGGGCCTACTAATATTTAATAAAAAAAATGTTGTTATATTCATATTTGTACCAACTTGTCAGCTCTTACAAGACTAGAAAGATATGATATAGAAAATAAATTTCTAGAAGCTACAAAAGGAAAATGAACAAACAGTTTATTTTATTCATTTCAGTCGACTATATTAATGACTCTTCTACATAACAATCACTTTCACTAATGAAGGCAGTGCATGTGTCCGCCTACCCACAACGACCGCCACCGCAACGAGTGTAAGCCTATTATACCGCTCAGTTGACAAGAGGGCAGCTAAAGGGACAGTTTGAGAGGACAGAGGGATCTGCGGTGCTATTCTGTAAAAACATCACCGTGATAACTTAGGTGAAGCGAGCTTAAAGTGAGCTGTCATTCCACCTGATGATAGGGATTGACACTATTGACAGCTCACTTTAGGTACTTTCTGATACTGAGCACAACAGCTTCAAGACTAACGTCATTTCAAGTTTTATATCCGCTTCTTGTATTATTATATCCACGTAATTACTATTCCAAGTTATGTGACGAAAGCATGAAATTTAATAGGGTTAACTGCAATTTAATAATTGCAGTTAACCCTATTAAATTTCATGAAAATAAGGAAACAATATCTTGAAAAAAATGTAGTATCTTGGATATCAGGAAAAAGTTAACTTACCAAGAGGCTCTAACGTAACATTTTGAAGGCTAGCTGTTGCCAGCGACTAAGTATGTGTGTAGCATAATCAGCCCATAATGTTCCCACTGCTGGGACACAGGCCTCCTCTCTTTGGGAGGGAGTGGGCTGTACTGCCACGCGGGCCCAGTGCGGACCGGTAGACGTCACGTCTTCGAATATTCGGTTCTAGGACATGTCGGTTTCCTCACGATGTTTTCCTGTGTGTCAGAAAGTGTGTCAGACTCTTACTGACTAAAACCCACCC
Organism: Oligia fasciuncula; assembly: GCA_963082905.1. Taxonomy (NCBI): domain Eukaryota; kingdom Metazoa; phylum Arthropoda; class Insecta; order Lepidoptera; family Noctuidae; genus Oligia; species Oligia fasciuncula. The sequence continues at coordinate 11,499,669 of OY720403.1, forward strand.
GTGTTCCTTCCTTAGCCCTTTATGTTCCGGGCCAGCGGTAACCCTTTCGGACAATCCCGCTGAATCTGTCTAGCCTTTGCCCAACTATGTTGGTATCAGCTTCCAGTCTACAGAGTGACTGCCTATCTGACCTCCACAACCCAGTTAATGGGTAATACGATATCCCTTGGTAAGACTGGTCGTCAGACTTTCGGGCTTCTGACTACCCGTAACGACTGTCAAAGATCCACGAATGACAGCCGGGACCAACGGTTTAACGTGCTTTCCGAGGTACGGAGGAGTCTCGGTATGTAAAGATGGTGATCCTCCACAGACCAACCGCGACAAGCGTAGCTTAACCTGATCGATCGACCTGTGCAGCTGTTATTATTTAGCCACGGGCCTCTCGTCGTTCTGAGAGCAGTAGTAATGAAATAAATTACACAAAGTAAAGTGCCTGCCTTGGCTCGAACCCACGACCTACTATATTTGGTAAGTCGCGGCCGGTACCACTGAGATACCCCTGCTTAAAGTATTACACAAATACTTGGGTATATATCAAAAGTAAATATGACCTTCAACTTAACACCACACACATCGCTACGATTGCTCGGAAGTCGCATACGGATCGCAGTCGCGACCGCGACGCTTCGAGTCGAGATTCCTGGGCAATTGCGTACACGCTGCGTTGAACGTCGCCCCTCAGAGTGTGGAGGAGGATTCTTTTAAGAACAAAAGTGTGTTTTTTTTTAAATACTTTTTGCTAAAAGGTCAGAAATATTTACTCTGTAGTGGAGTAGTTAATTGATTAGCAATGTTTCGTACGAAGTCGGAACGGAAACGCAGAGGACTCCTTACTTTTCTTCAACTCAGTCTATTGCAGTCCACTGCTGGACATAGTGGACATAGGAATAAAAAAAAATTGTAAATTGAGTTGCATTTTTTTTTTTTTTTAAGAACTTCTTCAGGCGTATTTGGTATTTTTTGAGATGGGAAAAAACCATTGAACTTGTCAGTAAGTGATGGTGTTTTGTTTTCACTTCTGTCGGTATTCCCGGAGTGCCACTGTTTTTTTTTTACTTTTCTTAGAGCAAAAATAAACAGGATGAACTTTTAAATGGGACGTTAAGTTTATGTTGAGCAAGCGTGGTGGTCAATGTTCCCTGTACTTATGAGGAGAGGCCGTTACGACGAACAATAACGATTAGGTACGAGAATTGGCCTTAAGGGGTTAAGGCCAATTCTTGTACCTAATCGTTATTGTCCAAAATCTAGTCGCAGTCTCATGTCGGCGACAAACAAATGTCAAAAACTTGTCAAAAATGTAAGAAAATTAGAGGTATTTTTTACAGGTTGAGACTGAGATCAGACTGAACGTTCTTAAAATTACGAGAATTGTCCCTCAGGTGTCAAGAGTCAAATGCTCAACTTTTATTTTAAATAACCTACCTCTCTAGGTAGGTATCTACTACTTTTACTACTCTTGAAGTCTAATCAACTCTCCAGGTCTACTACAGGTATCACCCTGTATCCAAATGTCATCTGATCCATTATATTGAGAACAAATCTTCTTATTCAATTGGTTACGTTTATAAAACTAAGTCAAACCAAATTCAAGGCTTCAATTAAAGAGTCCTTCAAGAAGATCATATTCCACACTAAGTTACCCTCAACTTGACTTATTGTAGGTACCACGCCAAATTGAGCAGTAAAGAGGACGTGTAAGCACCCACTTAGATGAAAACAATCTTAACATCTCGGCCGGTTCTCACTAACCAATTGTGATCATACAAACCTGTCGAATGTATTTGCCTATTTTAAAAAGTAAGATGAGAAGTAATCAGTTTAGGAATACGAATAGATTTTTTTTTATAGTTGGGCTCTCTCTCGTAACTTATAGGAGTGTTCTTCAAGGCCATTAACTAAAAGACTTTGTTAAAAATCGTTAAGAAACCTCTTTTGAGAAAACAAGGGAATAGAATATCGACACTAAAAGAGAAAAAGAAGGAAACCAGCGCGCTGCGAAACAAAAAGGTTACGTTTCAATTTCAAAAATCGTACAAAACAAAACTCAAATTGGGAAGCGCGCGAAAACGCAAATTTTAAGCGCATCGATTGGCTGAAAATGGCCCGTGGTTACGTGCCATTGGTCAAAGATAATGTTTGTGTGACTAACAATTTTGTGCGGGGGAGATAAACCGAAACCCGACCGCAAATGTTGACAGAAGCTTACAAGGTATAATACAATCGAAAATAAATTCAATTGCCTGGGTTTATGGTAGGTTTTTGCTTGGTTCTTCTGTTATAGTTGGACCAGAAATGACGAGTGTGCGATGAAAAGAGATGGAAAATTGGACGCGAAAGCCTTTTTGTCGGTTGCAGGAGGGAGATCGGTTATTTATTAAAGGGTTCCATTACATGTTCTGAAAATAAAAAACACAAAAATATTCGGATTTTCATTTTTGCTGTTAGAATAGAGCTTTCCATTGAAAGCTCGGAAAGTTACAATTCATGCATTTACTTACCTAATAATTTGGACAAACCAAAACAAAAAAGTGAATGATTTATGTATAAGGTTCTTAAACAATTCCTACTTACCTGCAGAAATGCAGATAAGATGCAAGTAAAGACTTAATCGAGATAAGAAGAACCTTCAACTATCTAACTTTAACGCCAAACAATTGATCAAAAAGAGATTTGTACCTACCTAATGCATTATATTCATCTTCCTGGTAAAACATTGTTTAAATATCTCTTGTAAAACTATGAAACTAAACTTTTACAAAGCAAAAATTGCTTACTTTTATATCTGTTAATTTACCAAAAATTTCAGAACATCAAAAATAATTCAAATAGTGAAAATATGCTACCAACATAGCCGTATCAAGTGTAAGTCTAATCTTTCGCTCATCACTGCCAAACCACTCCAAGTAAAAGATATCGACATAAATTAAACACATCATTAACATAACCAACCCCTTATTTCGTGAAATAATTTTATTATAATAGATAATTTAAAACTGCCCAAGTTCACCCCACCACTGGTGGGGGTTAAATGAGGAATGGGCGGAGCGTGAATTAAAGCTACACAATATAAATCTGTGCGTCTCTTTCGCACAAATGAGCAATCCTAATAGCAGTAAGCGGCTTACAATGGGTGTTGACACTCTCTCGTATTGCTGTCTCTTTTTGACCCGGGCGTATGGCAATAGAGTCGTTTCAATGGCCCTTCATAGTTATAAAGGTATAGACAAGCACTGGAGGTCCACGTGAGATTTTGTAATCAGTGAATTGGCGCCTTTCACAAGTAGAGGCGCAATGTCCGCGCGTTTGACAGTTTGACGTTTCGTTTGGCGGGAAATATTATTGTGTGTTGACAGACACGCGGAGGTGCAAAGGCATTACGTGTCATACGTATATACAGCCACCGTTAATACTGTGAACTTTTTGAAAATAATTTAGTGATGTTAGAAGCGGCCAGTTGAAGATAGTTTCAGTTATTGCTTGTGCAATAACTTGGATTTTTTGTAGGAAGTAATTTAAGGTAAGATGTCTTTTGAATACTACATTAATTACTTCCTAAACTTTTTACAAAATAATTTGAGAATATCTCCAGAGAAGCGGAAATCTCAAAAAGTTTCTAATCCAGTTTTACAAAGCTGGCAGTGTGGGTACTTATGTCTTAAACTTGTATAAAAAAATACAGAAACTAGTAATAATGAAATTACATGATACTACATGATTGAAATACTTAATTACGATTATATCGTCGCCATTAATAATGCAATTATCTGTCTTCCACGAACACGTACGGTCTCTGTAAAAGAAACAATATTATGCATTAGTTACTTCATAAGAAGATTGATTCTTATTAGACGGGACTTAAATGCAACTAAAAGATGACTACCTACTCAATTATTGATTACCTATTGCATTACACAATATGGGCCCCCTTAGGGCTAAAGATTTAGGTAAGGCTAAAGATATCTGACTTTGGTAAAATGATTTACCAAAGTCAGATATCTTTTATCCCTGGAATAAAAAATGTTCTGGTATGGAAAAACTGTCAAAAATTCAAAATTTATTCCCAGTAAAAGACTTATTCTAAGTATAAAAGTTTGGTGGAATGCGCCCTTAAACGTATTTAATCAGATGAATAGTTACACACCGATTCCTCTCTGTCAGTCGTCAGTAATTTGACTTTCGAAAGAAGAAGACAAAGCGTTGTGTAACTATACAGACGCTATACAACGTTTATTAGTGAGGGAGTATGTATTTAGGTGGAAAAAAAAAAAAAATGAGGTCATTAGATATACTTAAACCCTGTCGGGCACAGCAAAATAGTAAGAGAGAGGAAGCTTTGAAACGTATCAGTCTTCTTAACTATGTTTAATGTTATTAGGGTTTTTGTTCTAATAGTTATGTCTGTAAAGGGCTAAAGGGGCCCGTGCCTACATAATGACAGCCGCACAGGTCGATTGATCAAGTTAAGCTACGGTTGCCGCGGTTGGTCTGTGGATGGGTGACCATCCTTACATACCGAGACCCCTCCATGCCTCGGAAAGCACGTTAAGCTGTTGGTCCCGGCTGTCATTCGCGGATCTTCGACAGTCGTTACGGGTAGTCAGAAGCCCGAAAGTCTGACAACCAGTCTTACCAAGTGGTATCGTATTACCAGTAACTGGATTGTAGAGGTCAGATAGGCAGTCGCTTCATGTAAAATACTGGTATTCAGCTGCATCCGGTTAGACTGAAAGTCGACCCCAACATAGTTGGGAAAAGACTAGGCAGATGATAAGTTATGTATGTAAAGCTACTAATAATTAAATGAAAAACTATCTACGTAAAGCAGCCTATATTGTGTCATACCCATTTACAAAATAGCCCAATTTTTAAGAACTAAATAAATAAAACAAAATCCAAATAAGTATGTCATAAAATCTGTCATGTGGCTGTTACTTAAAGTTCCCTTACAGAAGTCTAAAAAATCATTCCAATAAACCTAGGTTGCAGAAATGTTCTAATCTTGGCTAGATGTGTCTATTATAGCAGTCCCTTCGGGTTGGGTTTTCCCAACATAGATACATCTACATTAAAAACCTGAAATTGACTGACAGACAACGCACAGGCTAAACAGCTGGGTCTAGATCTATACGCATGAAATTTTGCACAAGAGTGGTCAAGTAACTTGAAAGACACAAGAGTTCCTTATCCATATAACGAAGGTGAATACTAACACCAGGATTTTTGGAAATTCATACCCTAAGGGCTGATTTTTCCAACGTCAGATAACTTTATCGGAGGAATAATTTTGAATTTATGACAGTTCTTCCTTACAAAATCTGTCAGACGTAAATTTTATTCCACGAATAAAAATTATCGGTTGATTGAAAAATCAGCCCTAAGAGGGTAATCGGTGAAAAAGTTTGTAGTTCGTCAGTTTTGCCGATGGAAAGTCCCATCCCTGAACACGGCTTGAAGATCATACAAAATCATCATGATTTGGCAATCGAAATGGTTGTAACTTTGATATTGCCCACAGCAGGCCCTACTCTGTTTCCACTTCTCTCTGTTCAAAGCTGCTAAGGACCAGTTCTTGTTGAAAGAGTCCAGGTCATCCCGCCATCTCCACCTACATTTAGGTTATTAATTTATAGGACTTTAAAAGAACACTAGTAACTAAAAATGACTCCCAAATCTTCTCTTATGTCGTATCAGCACGCACTATTGATGAGAACCAATACTTTATCCGCCACTCCATGTAAATTACGAATTTTTTCATACAAATTTTAATACCCCAGTAAACCCCTTCAGAGCCAGATTTAATGAAAGCTTGATGCAAAAAAGATAAACCTGTCCTTTCTCAGAGTTCATGTTATCTTTATACCTAATTTCATGTAACTACAGAAATCGGTTGAGTCGTTTAGCCGTGACAAGGAAAGACGCAGAGAAATAGAGAGACTATCGTGTTTATAACTTGCTTTTGTCCGCGGCTTCGGCCGCTTGCACCGGGATAAAAAGTATTTTGTGTCCGAACACGAGTAATGGTATATCTTTGTGCCCAATTTTATCGAAATCCGTTCAGCCGTTAAGGCAGCATGAACTGGTAACAGACAGTTACTTTCGGATTTACAATATTATGGTTATGGTTACAATATTAGTAAGTAGATAATAGTATCTATGGATTTAGAAGTATGTTCCTATAGCTAATGCCATAGTAAAAGTGTTAGCCAGTCAACATGATTGTAACGAGTCTGACAACCTTATGTCCAGAAGGTCAATTCTCGTAATTTGAAACGTTCAAAATTTAGTAGCAGTCTCATCTCGGCGACCAACAAATGTCAAAAACTTGTCGAAATGTTGAGAAATTTGGGGTATTTTTGACAGATTGAGATCGGACTGTAAACGTTTTTAAAATTACAAGAATTGCCCCTCAGGATAGACGTGAATAGCAGTGCGATTCTGTAACCATCTCACCGTGAATACTTAGGTGAAGTGAGCGTGGAGTGAGCTGTCAATAGTGTCAATTCCTAGCAAAAACAAACTCACTTCACCTAAGTTTTCACGGTGAGATTTTTACAGAATCGACCGGCTGATCTACATAACTCACCGTGAAAACTTAGATGAAGTGAACTGTCATTTCGCTTGACGCTTGCCAGGGATTAATACTATTGACAGCTCACTTCACCTGAGTTTTCACTGTGAGTGTTTTACAGAACAGGCGGCCTAAAAAGGCCACTTTGGCAGAATCATAAAAGGATAACATTATGAATCATAATGGACAGTTAACTGTTAAGTTAATCGTATCAAATCGCATTAGTGAAGGATTTTTCAGTATTTTTTTTTGTCTGTGCTAAAGTACGTGATTATACCTACGTAGTGCAGCGAAAAAAAGAAAAACACGGACTGTCTTCGCCATATTATGATTCATAATGATTGTTATCCTGTTATGATTCTGCCAAAGTGGCCTTCTTAGGCCCCCTGATCGGCAAGTTGAAGCTTCTCGTGTAGTCTATTTCAACGCACCCCAATCTGAACTGCTAGTAATATATGAGCTGTTGACACACAGTCTTACTACTTACTAATTGCTTATTCTTCGTCCTTCTAACTCTTGGCTCTGTAGTTGTAACTGGCTCAGTAATTATTTCTTCCTTAGTAATCATTTCTGTAGTTATTTCTTTATTAACAATAATTTCAGTAGTGATATCTTCAGCAGCTGTCGCCACAGTATTTTTTACTTCATCAGCTATCGTTGCTGTTGTTATTCCATCATCAGCTGTTGTTTCTGCAGTAATTTCATGATCTACTGTTTTTTGTATTTTTTCATCAGATGCTGTTTTATTAGTTACTTCTTCTTCATCAACTGGTATTATTTCTTTATTAACAATCATTTCAGTATTGATATGTTCAGCAACTGTCGTCACATTATTTTTTACTTCATCAGCTATCGTTGCTGTTGTTATTCCACCATCAGCTGTTGTTTCTGCAGTTATTTCATGATCTACTGTTCTTTGTATAGTATTTTTTTTATCAGATGTTGTTTTATTAGTTATTTCTTCATGAACTGGTATTTCTGTAGTTATTTCTTTATTAACAATCATTTCAGTATTGATTTCTTCAGCAGCTGTCGTCACAGTGTTTTTTACTTCATTAGCTATCGTTGCTGTTGTTATTCCATCATCATCTGTTGTTTCTGCAGTTATGTCATGATCAACTGTTGTTTGTATAGTTTTCTTTTCATCAGATGCTGTTTCGTTATTTACCTCTTCATGAACTGGTATTTCTGTAGTTATTTTTTCAACAGCTATCATTTCAGTATTAAATTCTCCATCAGCTGTATCGACTTCTACCGAACCGTCGGTAGTTATTTTTTCTTCAAATGTTTCCGAACTGTCAAGTACTGTTTCTTTAGGTAAAGCAGCTGTAGTCATTATATGAGGTTTTGTTTTGGACTTAGTAGCATGACTAAATTTAACCTTTCGTTTTCTTTTCTTGTTTACTTTAAGATTTCCTCTTGTTTTCATGTTATTACTAGCATCAGTAACTTGTTTAACATGCTTCTTTACATCAAATATTTTACTAGGTACAACTTTTAAATGTTTGAAGACTTTAAGCTGTTTGTTGGCGTTACCTGGTTGATTTCTATTGATATAGAATTCTTTCTTTTGCTTTTTGATTCGTTCTAACATAGCGCTTTTAAACTGATCAATGTTGAGGAAAGGGTTAGGCATTTGGGATTCTACTGGATTATTTATGTATATTATTGGGTCTTTCCGTTTAGACTTTCCTTCTAGTCTTAAATTGTGTGTTTTTACACCATCAACTTCTTTCAATTTTTGGACATGTAACGTATAGTGTGAGTGCCCGTCCTTTGTGAAAAGTCTTCGTGTTATGTATGTTTTTTCTGGAACAAATATATAATTAACAGAATAATTTCATGCTATATATGGGTTCATTAGTTCTTTATCCGTGTTTCTATATCGACGGATATCCTCATCATTCTATATGAATTTATTTAGGGCCAGCGCAGCATCTCTTCTTCTTCCATACTTCTATATTTGTTATCACCTCAGTATGTCCACCCCCTTTTTAGCCATATCGTATTTCACTCAGTCCATCCATCGTTTCTTTGGTTTTACCTTTTCAACTCTTATAGCCATCCACAGTCTTACTCAAAACATTCCTCACGACATTTTTCTCATTCCTCACATGCTCATACCATGACAAGCATTTTCCATACAACTTTTCAGTTATTGGTGCCAATTTTACCCTTTTTTATATCCTCATTACTTACTATATCCATTCGCGTAACACCACATCTATTTCGACGGACATATTATTAACGGTATTTATAATAGTGTCGATTTCGTGGGAATATCGGGATAAAAAGTAGTTAATCCTGGTTATAAACTGTGCCAAATTTCATCCAAATCCGTGCAGTAGTTTTTGCGTGAAAGAGTAACAAATATCCATAAAAAATATTATTAGTAGGATAGTTGCATGTTGGAAAAAAATCTGAATAATATTTTACCATTCTCGAAAGCATCTTTATACATAGAGTACAATTGGTCGATCAACGTATTTAATTTACTTTCTTGTCTACTTAAGTCTCCAGCGTACACTTTACAATAATCTATATGACTGAAATACACTATAAATAATATTTGTATATAGAAGAAACTATACGTTTTATACATGGTACCTGGAGTAGGTTTTAGGTGTTACCGCAGTCTTTGGTTTCTTGCATGAACGGTTCATTAAAAATTAATTATCGATAACATACGATATTATGGTGTTTTATAGTTAAAAGAGAGAAATGTATGGAATGCTTAACTACTCTTTAATGAATATTATTTAACCGTGAAGCCTATAATGGTCAGTTGTGAATGAAATGCCCTACCACACATATGTGTTGCAGAAGTAGGATGATATGTAGTACATATCTGTTATAATAACACCTCAACCTTCGTGGTTACCTGCTAAGAGAGGATGCGACAGAAATCCTGGTATAGGAATTGGTACCTGTAGACTAACCGCTGCCATAGAAGCAAAACATTATAAATAATTATACAGGGTGGGCAAAAAATCGTGGATCAAACGAAACAGGGCGATAGTTGGGGTTATTTGCAGTAAAAAAAAAAAATATCATCACTACAAAAGTGCTTTTATGACAGTGGGTACCATTAATTGTAGTAAGTACCTATAACTAACAGCACAATTTTCTGTTGTAGTAATCTTTGATACTACGTAAACACATCACACTAATATTATAAAGGCGAAATATAATAAATCTAATTAGAATCTATTTTTCACTTATTCATATGTCAAACCATTATGATAATAGTTAAGTATCTCGACATAATGACAAGGTTTTCCAATAATAAATTAATTAATTTTGTCGAGCTATAGGTCTAAGCTCAAATGGATGTCCATTCGCCAAAGAAGAAGTTTGCGCGCTTTGACCACGCTTTCCTCCCGTCTCAACTCTCCCACTCCTCCTTCCTAACTCGTGTCTCACTTCCAATATCTATGTTCTTCTCACGCTAAGAATCTGCGTTCTTCTAACAATCTTCTCCTACTCTGTCCTTCTCATACTTCTGACTTTGTTCATTCTTCCTTTCATATTCAGTCTATTCTTCTTTGGAATGCACTTCCTTTTGTATATATAATTATATATTATAGCAAATAGTATGTATGTGTATATAACCTAGTTATGTGTTTGTGTACCTAGTTTTAATAGTTTTTTTTTTTGTCATTGTTCCTCTCAACCAAAGCACCTGCCATCCAATCTCTTCACCACCCTTGGTTGACTGGTAGAGAATGCCTAAGGCATTAAGTCCGCCTTTGTACCTTTTTGTGCGAAAAGTTTAAATTAATTCATTAAATAAAATAATAAATGTAGAGCCTTTTGTCAGTCACAATTCAGCCAATTGATTTGGGTATCCTATTCGTTAGGTTGTAACTTGTAGTTACGCAATATATCAGTGAGATGCAAATATTTCAGTGAGATATGCAATTTTTTCCTTTTTTTAAATAATTAATTTTGTACCATGTAAAAAGCTGGCATCTCTAAAAATGTAGTCTTTTATCCATAATCGTTATGATTTTATCGGGACTGAAGTCGTCGGATACGGTGGAAAATAAATGGCCTATTCTATAAAAGTGATGTTTCGTTGCGTTTAGCAAAGTTTTGGGAAAAGCCTAAAACATGCGGTTGTTTGAAATCATCAACCGAACAGCTGATAAGTCGGCTTTTTTACAGCTATCGTTTTTGTGAGGAAATACTAAATTTTGATATTAAATTTTCCACAAAAAAAACCCCTTAATAATAAACGCAAAGTAATACCAGTACTAACTTCGGTTTCATTAAAGGTAATTTTTACAACAACAATAAATCGAAGAATTTGGGGTATGCCTATATAGCATAATCAGCCTATAATATTCCCACTGCTGGGACACAGGCCTCCTCTCTGTGAGAGGGAGTGGGCCATAATCCACCACGAGGGCCGGGTTGTTAGATGTCACAACTCTCCGATTTTTATGGTTCTAGGACATGTCGGTTTCCTCTCGATGTATTCCTTCACCGTTTTGAGAGCGGGTAATACATACCAACTGCCGAATTTTCAATCAGCAGGATTGTATAGCCATATTAACCAGCATGTCTGTAAACTATATAATCATTATAAAACTGGTAGGTACCTACATAAATATCAACTCATAAAATACCCACTGTGGAATCTCAAACTCCCCTTCCATCGTCCTAATCTTCACGCTTGGCAGGCGGATCCGTGATGGCAGTAGGTACACGGTTACTGCCACATAGGATGCCACAACCCTCCTGATAATCTCATAATCACCTCTTACAATACCCATGGGTACTGGAGGGTGGTTTGTGAAGCTGTGGTCGCAGCGGATATTATGTCAAGTGTGAAATGTCTGCGCTTGATTTTCTTTAAAATATAGTAATAAAAAATAATTTAAATATAAGTACATACAAGGTGGAGATGATAATAAAAAAAGTTTGGTATAGCTAACTAACTTCTGCCGGCGACTTCGTCCGCGTGTTTCGTCCCCCGAACCATGGCGTCGCATCCCATCGATCACTTAGCGTTCTTTTTGTTTTTCTTTTTTTTCTTCTTTCCGACTTTTTATTCTTTTGCTCAGCTCTTAAAGGTCGTAGCGTGATATTAGATAGCCTATAAGCTTCCTCAAGAATTGAGCTATCAAATGCAAAAATAATTTTACAAATCCGACTGCTAGTTCCGGACATTACCCCCTACATATAAACCAACAAACAAATACCTCTTTATAATATTAGTATAGTATAGATGAAGATCGGCTGTCATTCGTGGATCTTTGACAGTCGTTACGGGTGGTCAGTACCCCGAAAGTCTGCCAACCAGTCTTACCAAGGGGTATCGTATTACTCGTAACTGGGTTGTGGAGGTCAGATAGGCAGTCGCTCCATGTAAAATACTGGTATTCACCTACATCCGGTTAGACTGGAAGCCAACCTCAACATAGTTGGGAAACGGCTAGGCAGATAATGATGATGATGAGCTAGTCGGCTGATCGGCAAAATCAAAGTCAGACCATCACTACATTTTTTTTAATTTCGTTGGATTCATTTAGCATATTCAGCCTATAATGCTCCCATTGCTGGAACATGGGCTTCCTCTGTGTGAGAGGGAGTGGGCCGTAATCCACCATGCAGGCCCAGTGCGGGTTGGTTTTAATACATGGTGGTTTCCTCACGATGTTTTTTTCCTTCACCGTTTTGACAACAGTGGTGATGAAGTTATTTACACAAAGTGAAGCGCCTGCCTGGTTTTGAACCCACGACCTACAACTCGGTAAGTCAGGGCCCTTGCCATTGGGCCACCACTGCCACTGGTCTGCTGATTTATTTGGTAGATTCAAAATACTCCTATGCGTTAGTAGGTACCTATTAGCAGTGTTTTCATTTTTTGTCTTAATTTTGTCTCTTTATAATGTGTTTAGCTCCTATTTATGTCCACACAACAGACAAAGGAAACAATTTAGGAAACTAGAATAAAGAAGGCTTGAGAAAAAAGTTACTCCTTATGTCTTCAGAAATTTCTGCCACCTGACCTTTGACAGGATTAGTTGGTTTGGTGCCGAAACAAACCTTAAAAGATATTATCTTCGGTGTAAAGTGTATACAAGTACAAAAACTAAAGTGATTGAGCTGTATCGACATACGCTGTGTTAGATTCGGTGATGATAGTACAAAGAAAAATTAAAAGAAGTTCATAGTTCGATCAAATACGATATTCTAGGTTAATTTCACACGGCTTTGTGTTTTTACACCTATGAATAGATGCGTCGACTAATAATGTACAATTAGTTTGACCTATGCCAGACATAGTACCTATTAGTCTCCAAGGTCAAGCAACATTGCCCTGGTTCTGCAAAGGCATATGCTTCAGTTCATTCGGCGTAGGTATGCAGTAACAAATGCATTTTGTTTAATAAGATCTTTGCAAGAACAGCCACCGACACACGGTTACTCTGAATTATGTTATGCTGTGTATTATTCTACCTTCAGTAATGGCAACTAAAGCCAGCTCCCTGGTTAAACTGAAAACCGAATCAAAAATATTAGGGGCAAAAAAGACTGATTTCAAATATTTAAGTACTTACATTTTAGAAACTGCAGATTTTCCAACCACATTTGTCATCCCGTGACCTACTAATATATGATCCCAGGTCGCCACCATAGAAGAGTACGGGGTATACACCATGCTGCCGGCGCAGCAGCTACCTCCCATCAGCCCCTGGCCCCCGGACGGGAACCTGCTGGACAGGATGGACGACCTGGCTCACAAAGGTAAAGGTAATGGTGACTATATACCATGACTTGATACTTATTAGGTTAAGGTTACGGTCTTTGTACTACGCAGATAGTTCTTCGTCAGCGTCTTACTAAATTCTGTCAGGAGCAGCCGGTATATTCTGTAAAAATCTCACCACGAAAATGTAGGTGAATAGAGCTTGAAGTGAGCTGTCAATACGGTCTAGCATCACGTGGAATGAAAGGTAACGTCAAGTTCACTTCACCTAAGTTTTCACGGAGAGATTTTTACATAATAGACCGATCCTAATTTATACGGTATAAAATAGACCAACAGAGTCCTAATTTATATGGTATATAATAGCCCGTGAGAGTCCTAATTTATATGGTATATATTAGACCGACAGAGTCCTAATTTATACTTCAAAATTATAACACAATTCAGGATTGTGCTATAATTTTGAAGTCCAGAAATATTTGAGTATTTTTTTTACCTAATTAAGGAATCTATAGCATCATTGGTTAAGACAGCTGCATAGATATAACGGTATTTATAAACAACATCTCTACTGTGAAGTAACATTGAAGTCGTTAGTCTAGTATTTGTTGTATTAACATATTGGTAGTAATTCCGCACCTTCCTCCCTGAGTTGGATGAGCAAAAATACAAAGTATTCCTATTTATTTTTTGAAAGAGAGACTTGATTGAATTTAAATCGCTTAGACCAGAAATACTGGGAGTCTCTTTAATTTTTCAGCAGTAGATTCCAACAGAATATTGTCTCCCTTTCCCTCGACATGTTTACCCTCTAAAACTGTTATTATTACGAGGTCCCCCGATCAAATGAGGTCACACTAAAACTGAACATAAACTAATAAGCTGGTAACATCGTAGTGAAGCTACACAATAATACAGAATCAAAGTCATGAAAATTGCCACCTCAAACCAAAAGGTTCTTGCCACTTATTATACTTTACCATAATTTTGTGAGAGTAGTGGTGGCCCATTGGTAACGGACATGACTACGAGTTGTAGGTCGTACGTTCGAACCCAGACAGGGGCGGCATGTCCTGAACCAATAATTCGAAGACATGTGACATCTACCAAACCGCAATGGCCCCGCGTGGTGGATTACGGCCCACTCCCTCTCACTGAGAGGAGGCCTGTGTCCCAGCAGTGGGAACATTATAGGCTGATTATGATAACTTGGTGAAAGTACACTATAGCATAAAAATTCAGCCCTGAAAGCAAAGCCCATGGATGGTGGCACCTTGTTGTATAGAAACTGTACAAAAGTCCCGGAAGTCAGATCTTAGTCAAAAAAAAACTTTAGACAGTAGCTTGAATTTGATCCAAAAAAACAAGCCCGTCACGTGAATCAAAACGCGTGATTAATTGGAGTAAGCAGTGGTATGGTGCGGCAGGTCACAGCGGTGTTAACCAGCTCGGCGGGGTGTTTGTAGGAGGCCGGCCGCTGCCCGACTCGACGCGCCAGAAGATCGTGGAGCTGGCGCACTCGGGCGCACGGCCCTGCGACATCAGCCGCATCCTGCAGGTCTCCAACGGCTGCGTCTCCAAGATACTCGGAAGGTCTGTATAACCTTTGTATATAGTAGCAATGTGGGAGTGTGGATTGGTGAATGTGAGGCATTAAAACTTGACAGATATTTGATAACATGAGGTAGCTCTTTTTTTTTTTTGATGGGAAATCATCAAATCAAACCTCCCGCTCTGGGTAGAGCGGAAGGGAGTGTCAGACTCTTACTGACTGAAACCCACCCGTGTTCCTTCCTTAGCCCTTTATGTTCCGGGCCAGCGGTAACCATTTCGGACAATCCCGCTGACCCGGATGAGCGATGAGCTCTTCGCTACACGTTTTTCTAAAGTGCACTCCCAAAATCGCCAAGATACTCCGCAGTTCTGTATAATCTTTGGTGGATAGTGTCAGTTTGGGAGTGTTGTTCAGATAGGGCTTGTGGCTAACTAATAACAGCCTCACGGGTGCCTCAGAAAGCACATTAAGCTGTTCGTCCCGGCTGTCATTCGTAGATCTTCGAACTTTCGTTACGGGAAGTCAGAAGCCCGAAAGTCTGACAACCAGACATACCAAGGGGTATTCAGTAACTGGGTTATCTGGCAATGGTTCCATGTAAAATACTGGTATTTAGCTGCATCCCGTTAGAGTGGAAGCCGACCCCAACATAGTTGGGAAAAGGCTAGGCGTATGGTGAGTGTGAAAGTGTAATTAGAGGACATGTGAGGGATATAAATTTACAGATATTTGAGTAGACTAGGGCGAGGCGAGTGCTACACGTTTTTCTCAACTGCACTCCCGTTCTGTCACGTTTGTGTGTGTGTGTGGGGGGGTGTGTGTGTGTGGGGGGGGGGGGTGTGTGTGTGTGTGTGTGAAAAATTTACTTTTAATCCGAAAACTTGAGACAGTTTTGCATCTCTATTCTATATGTACAGTAGTCCGTACATAAATGGTAACACAAACCAGCCTCGCATTCTAATAAAACTCCGTACTACGCTATTCCAGCTCAAGGTCAAAGCGTTAAGACTTACGTGCGGTCGACTGTACGACATCAAAGCTAATTTATAGATTTTTTAACTTACTAGATATATGAATAGATAAAAAGGAATTCATTTTTCTCGCCATACATTGAAACAAATGAGAAAATTGTAATAAAATTTTGAAGAAATCGTCGTTCAGTGTTGCATTTTTACTGAAAATATTCTCCTCTAAACCACAAACCTTCAAATTCACATTTTAAATCGAATATTGATAAATGATAAATGATATTTATTTCTGTAAGTAGGTTTGTACAAACATTTTACACGTCAATCATATTTTTTTTTTTTTAAACTAGATGAGGTCGGCGTTTCCTAACTGACTATTCTGAGAAGAAAGGCCGAAACAAACTCAGAAGTCACAGTCTCTTTTAAAGTCCAGACAAAATCTTGGTCAGATCGTGTGAAGACCATGTAGATTGGTGTCTGAAATGGTCTTTTGAGGAAAGAACCACACAGATTGAGCGGACCTGTCCAATCAGTGCACGCATTTGTCAAAAATCGTGCAGCTCAACTCAGAACTTGAGGAGCTCAACGATTCGACGAACAATACCAAAGACAGGACATTTGGGTAGGCCGCATAAACTACTCAAACTGCCAGATCATGATTAAAACTAAGAAGGAAAAAAAAAAGAAGAAATGACCCACATAGTCCTCACATTCACAATAATTAAATAAAAAAAAAATAATAAAAATTAATTACAAAGTAAATATTCATGTCATTGTCTAAATAAAATTCATCAATGTCAATGTGTATATAAAAAATCCGGACATAATCTTTGAGGACCATGTAGATTAGTGTCTGAAATGGTCTTTTGAGGAAAGAACCACACAGATTGAGCGGACCTGTCCAGTCAGTGCACGCATTTGTCAGTAACCGTGCAGCTCACACAACTCAGATGCAACTAGTAACATAAATAAGCAAATAATTATTTTTAATTAAACCCCGTCGCCGTAACCGCAAAGTCAGTCTAAAAAAATGCACTGACGTATTATAGCTAGATAAAAAGCTGGACTTCTCATGTTACCCGCCCGTCACTACTCTGTGCCGTCACCTTGCGGACAGCTAGTCACGCTGAACCATGGGGCCGGTTGTAACATAGACAGAATAGTAAAGGCATGTTATAACAGTCTGTCATGTGACATGGTCGTCAAAAACCAATTTTGTATAGAAATTGTGTGTAACACACCATTTAAGCTAAACTCAAACAAACTTTGATGAATGTATGACTGCCTTGCATGTAAGCAAGTGCCATACTATGGCACATGTTCTATTCCATAATAAACATCATACACTTATACAGGGTTATTGGTAAAACATTTACCTACAATCTCTTATGAGGTCATTGTAATCATCTTTATGAACAATTCAATCGCGAAAAAAAAATCTGCTGTTCTTCCTACATTTTGACGAGTTAAACGAACGTAGGGAACAGCTGATTTTACACAACAACACAACAAGAGATTTCAGAGAACGAGAAATTTCACGCGGGCGATGTCGCGGGCATAAGCTAGTATTGAAAAATTTTCAAAATCTATTTTATATCCATGCTCATTGACATTAATGGGGTTTATATATACCTAAACGTTGCTCAATGTTAAAGCGCTACCTCGAAATAAATCGAAGCGACTAATCTATTAAGCGAGCGAAACTGATGCAATTACTTTTGAAACGCAAAAGAAGAGAGATGGCTATAATGTGCGTGCGCTCGGAATAAAACGACGTATGTGCCAAAACGAATTTACTCCTTTTTTTAAAATAAATGAATTAAATTTAAAACTGCTTTGAGTAAACTTTGATATGATAACTCTCTATGTTTTACAGTAAATTCCATTGAATAACTCTTAGGCGTTACACCGTGATGTCGAAAAAAATAAAAAAGTAGATATAACTTTGCATTTTTTTTGTATCGAGAAAAATTCATTGAATTATACGTATTCCTTTTACATGATACTAGACCAAAGAGTCAAAAAACATATACCAAAATGTTAAATCCCTATTCCACAAACTTAACACGTTACACGAAATAGAAAAACCAATTTTTTTTTTAATATATCACCATAGGAGACGTTTTATAGTCTAAACATTTATAGGTAAGCTGTATTATGGAGTACTATATCTACAAGTTCCGTGGATTATTCAGACGTTAATAATTATTTAATTTTATGCAACTCAAAGCATTTATTTCAATTAAACCGAAATTAAAAATAAGTTAATTGAACAAAAATAAAAATAAGCCGAAGCAGCGAAGTGATGACCAGCCCCAACTGATGGCGCCCGTTCACGAACATGACGCATAGATCAGCACCATTCAGTTCAACGTTTATAAATAAACCCCAATTGTCCAGAAATATCATAATTAGCGTTATCATAGAATAGAATACACTTTATTATGTACATAATAAAGTGTATTCTATATAAATCATAATCATCATCTATCATCATCTTGAACATCAGCAGTTGGAAGCTGTGTCATCATTTCACATTAAGATTTAAACATTTTTACTACGTACAATTAATATCTATCATATTCCGTAATCGTTCTCAAACCAATACCCCATCATTTACTTCACCTATGAAACATCAGCAGATATCGTGACGTGACTCCGTAATAATTAAGTATAGTCCATTCTGGGGTTTTCGTTGCGGTCAGAAGCTATGAGGCAGAGCATTAGGGTAAAATCATTATTGAATTTGTCATAAAAACCCCTTCTAGATTTCCTTAAACAACCCCTCTCACTTAACCTATGAAACACATCAACCATTTAAAGATACATGTGTAGGTATTTAACAGAGACCAAACTTCACACTACCGCGTTGCAAGACTATGTGTGCGTAACGTCTCAGTGCAAGTCGATAAACTGACGAACTACACAATAATTAGGTCTCATTTTGAAAATGTGAGTGTTTAACGAATTATTACGAGAGCTGTTCAATGAATACACAATCTTGTCAACACCACGCACATGCCGTGCCAAGTAGGTCTACTGGGTACAGCAGGACAAGCTGCTCAAGTGATCGTGATCAAGCTTCATACGAATGAAGCATAGTCTTTTTTGGATTTTACCCATGTATACCATAACATTTTCGTACTTAAGCGGTCGTCTTATAACCACTGTGTTACAAGAAAGAGTGTTTTTTAGAACCTACAAAATTACAATAATGTGATTGATTACATTCGACATAATCCTTTCACATTGCGATGGCAAATACCTTAGCCCCATCGACTACGACGCCACTCAAAAGTAACGTGTTACATACTCAAATCCCCAATGGCCAGTATGCCACAGCACAAGCATTTCAATGGCGGTCCGTCCACGACGCAACCAATCAAAAACTTCAGTCGCGTTATTTTTGAGTAACGACGTTGACGATTGCCCTTAGTCTCTGTCGCATACCTACTCTTGTACAATAAGTACAGTTCTTTCCGGGCCAGTTGCGGTCAGCTATGAGGCGTGGCAGACTATGAGCCTGCGGTGGCGACCAGTTGCTAGAGGTATACCTTACCGCATACCTGGCATAGTTACTTCGTTTGTTTACTAGTTGTGGATGTATGGATACTGCGGTTGTTAGGTTTACTTGGATGATGAGGTTACAATTGGGATTGTAAACAGGAAATTCGATCTTTTTTTTTTCAATAGATAAATTCTGTCCTTGTCTATGTTTTCGTAAATTACATAAATATAAATTATTTACATAAATTCAGGAATTCATTATTGATTCAACTATCTGGTTTTCGCGATGATATTTTTATTTCTAGTTAGTTGTTCATTAAAATTGGATTACAATTCTGTGACTTTATTTTTAAACGAAATTATATTATTTCTGATATTTATTTATTTTTACTAATTAATTATTGCGCATTTTTCTTTCTATTCAATTTACCGTCAAAATAAAAATGATTAAAAGTGAAAGGCTCTTGATAACAACAAACTCACTTCCACCTCCAAAAAACAAAACTAAAAGTCTTCACTACCGCAATATAAAACGCGCGTCAGCTGGCGGGCAAAAGGGAATAAAAAGTGCACTTACCTGGCATCGAACCTGACACCGAGTAGTCGCAACCTGATACCGACGGCAGTCTGCCCACCCTCTAGTGAAGGGGACTGATAGTATAACCTAGTGACAGTATTAAATACCTAATTCTAGATTGGCATTAAAGACATCAAAGAGACAACACAAAAAAAAATTATTCAATGAATGAATGATGATGAATGAATAAAAAATTAATAATGAAATGATTCATTTTAGAGCAGAAATTTACTTGACTTTTGGAGAGACATTAAATCCTTACCTTCCTCTTACTCAATTTTCTAAAAACCCGCTCAATTTACCTACCTGTTGTCCAAGATCATGTCCACTTACATGATTAGTTGTTAAATTTTTTGCAAATCAATCACATGATTTTCACATTAGCTGCACTAATAATAAGGTCTTCAGTAAATCAGAAGACCAATTCCCGTAACTAATTACGTTCAAAATCTAGTCACAATCTCATTTCAGCAACAATCAGAGTCAAAAACTTGAGACTGTGCTTACAGTCCTTTCATTTTACCTCTCAGCAACCTTATTGGGACGAGAATAAAGATCATAATCACTTTGACAGACTTGGCAATTGCAGCAACCCAACAACCAACCTTATTAAAATAAGAATAAATATCACTTTGATTTGGACAGTGATGCAAAATCATAAGTAAAATAATATAGAGAAATTGCCCTTCATCATCATCTGCCTAGCCTTTTCCCAACTATGTTGAGGTCGGCTTCCAGTCTAAACGGATGCTGCTGAATACCAGTATTTTACATTGAACGACTGCCTATCTGACCTCCACAACCCAGTTACTGCGAATACTGGTTGTCAGACTTTCGGGCATCTGACTACCCGTAACGACTGTCAAAGATCCACGAATGACAGCCGGGACCAACGGCTTAACGGGCTCTCCGAGGCAAGGACCCCTCTCGGTATGTATAGATGGTCACCCATCCACAGACCAACCGCGGCAAGCGTAGCTTAACCTGATCGATCGACCTGTGCGGCTGTTATTATCTAGCCACGGGCCCCTCAATATAGGGAAATTGCCCCTCTGATGTGAAATTATTTGTACAGTAGCTACCAAAGTAGGTAAAAAACAATAAATCTTGAATAGGATTTCTCATCTATATTAGTTACCTACATCTAAAAACCTCAATTAGGTATGTACACTCTGCTAAAAATGCAACCTGAATCTGCCTTGGACTCATCTTGCAAATGAAATTACGCTTTGAAATTCCGAAGCCAATATACGGTAAAATAAATATATATAACCGTAAATTGTAAATTACAACTGTATAATTTTCTTTTCTAACACAGCATGCAAGTACTTATCGTAATCAAATAAATGCATAAAGCAAAATATCCATAAAATGTTAACGAGGTGTTTATTTCAGCTAGACTAGTGAAGTACTTGCTAAGTTAAGCAAAAAAACTTAGTTTTAGCTTAACGCAATTTATTAAGATAGATACCAAAATAATTGTCAAAAAAAAACCATGAGACTGTTTAAGGTCTAAGACCGAGATGTATAAACGTTGTTTAGCACGTAAAAAGGCTTAATAAAATTCCTGTCACTATCGCACAACTGTCAAAGCACGTCCTAAAGTAACGTTTATAGATCTCGGCCAAGAGGATTCCTTACCATTTTTGGTTTTGAAGAACGGAGAACTTAAATCTTTTCAGAGATAGGTAGGTACCTATTTCATTAGTGAGACATGAAAATGAAACCCGTAAATAAACCATTTTGTAGTGCATTTTAAACCGCCATCATAGAGTTCAATCAATCATTTATAGAATCGTTCAATCAATCAACACTTTCCTTACAAACCAAGCGTGTCATCATTCACTCGCACCTCGGCACTAATCAGAATCAGAATGTATTCATTTTTTATTAAGTAAATAGTTTATAGATTTACATAGTATGATGTTAATTCTTTTATAAGTTCTGCACCCTAATTACGTAACACACTATCAACCATAATCTGAATAATTTTGAAGGATATTGCTAATCCATTGCTTCTTAGTGTTCGAAAAATTTGAATGAATTTTATTGAACTGTCAAAATGAAAGCCATTGCTACTGACAGCATGTTACGCAACGCAGCTACACCGCTATACATTCTAATGACGTATAGAAACTGATAGCTTAAAATGTCTTACCGCGACAGAAGTTCGGCGACACGAATTTTATTAGTACTTTTGAAGTCTCTAGTGGCTGCTAGCGTGGCTATTCCGTGCTCTCTGAGCAAAATGCTTTATCACGAGTTAGCCTTCTGTCAAAATCACACCGTGAAAACTTAGGTGAAGTGAGCTGTCAATAGTGTCAAACTAATCAGACGGAATGACAGCTCACTTCAAACTCACTTCACCTCGATTTTCACGGTGAGATTTTTACAGAATACATCGGCAGCTCCTACATCATTGGGAGAAACATCTCAGCAGACATAACCATCACATAACATCAGATCTCATTCTGTTCACAGGTATTACGAGACGGGCTCAATACGACCCCGTGCGATCGGGGGCTCGAAGCCTCGGGTAGCAACCGCCGAGGTGGTCAGCAAGATTGCCCAGTACAAGAGGGAGTGTCCTTCGATCTTCGCGTGGGAGATTCGGGACCGTCTGCTGAGCGAAGGAGTCTGTACTTCGGATAATATACCTAGTGTAAGTGACTATTTTTTTAACTTAAGTTTACAATAGATATAACATAATATTACACCTATATTTACCAGAAGGTTAGGCAGAGGTGTACCTACCTACCTATAGTACATATACCCACATTTCACCAGTTTAGTATGGAATAGAATATTCGTTTATTTGTGAATAAACGAATATTCTAGTTCGTTTATTCTATTCGTAGTATGTAGTATAACTCTAAGATGGTAGGTCCGTAGGTAAGGTAAATATTGAAACAGTTACAAAGAATTTTCATACCACGTTTTCACATTTGTGCGAATGACTAAGCGATTGGAACTTAAATGAAACTTAAAACATAAGGGCACTGTTTTTCTGAAAACTTTTAAGAATACATACTTGTAGTACCTACATTTTTTAACCCACAAAAGAACACCCTGACAATAGAAGACATTGTATCAAATAATACATAGGTATCAAAGTCTTATGGCTTGCCAGTAATTTCTTGAGGTGGGTGCATATTTACTGCGAAATTGATGAAATAAGTCCTAACTTATTTCATCAATTTTAATTAACTCTCAGTAATTATGCACCCACCTTTACTAAACAACCGTATCTTCAAAAATATCGAGATCAGACAGTTACACTTCACCAAAACGCCTTCCAGAAAGTATGAAAAATACGAAAGGGCGCCTCATAAAATACAATGGGGTACAGCACCCCCAGCTATACAGCGGCTATATACAGGATGCTATAACGCCTTATCTTTCCCTGGCACTATACAGGACTCCCCTTTCTCCCCCCTGTCCCCACCACTTGGCGGCAAAACAATATGACGTTATAACTTTTTTTCTTCATTTTTTTCCCTTTTTTGAATACGGGGCCGCTCCCTACTGGGACATCCTTTAGACGTCGATACGTCTTCTGTTATAGAGGCTGCTCTTTTCAAGAGATTTTTTATTGAAAAAACAATGCAGGCCGCTTTTTTATTTTAAAGTATCAAGGCTTGTTGTTAACAAAAAAAAATTGTTTTCAATCGGAAAACTAACACAATCAAATCGAGGAAAAATCTGGGCAGAAATAGAGTAAGTACGACGCAATTTCAATAATGTAGCAATTATGATAGCCGGCCGCTTCTTGTACAGACGCCAGCACATCAAGCTACCTGAAACTGCCAAATTTTCCCAATCAACTTTGAACCTTATGCTTTAGCGATAAAGTAGAAAATCTATTAAAGAAATTTGACAGATTGTAGTAGTTTGATGTGCTGGCGTCTGTACGTGCGGCTACACATCAAGCTATATATAACCAGTATAAGCTGAGTTCTGATTGTACAAAAAACCTATACGATGCAAGGTTATCTAAAACTGGAAAAGATAAGCCGTGTGTACCCTCAAAATTGGCATAACAACTATTTTTAATAGTAGACCACAAAATGTTGGAAGATTTTGTAGTTATGAATTGTTTTAAAGGCATTTCGCCTTTAAAACAATTCATAACTACAAAATCTTCCATAGATTAAATTAAAACAAATCCAGCTGCAAAAAAATCTACATTTTAACATCATTTCATAACAACAACTCTCAGCTTTTACATCTTTTTCACAATAAAGTCTGTCTTTTATCAAGTGAATGTTAAGAGCGAAATACTGCCATGAATGCTAACCAGCCATTTGCCTTAACTCTTTCATAGTTATAAAAAAGCTACAAAACATAAAGACGCTATAAAAGTTAACGTAGCGCAAAAGATACAGTAATAACACCGAGAACCTCGCAAAAAAATTACTTCGACACTTTACGACCTGTGCCACTGACTATTTAAGCTGGGTTTACATTATGAATCTATTGTCGTGTCGTGAAACAGTAGTTTGTCTGTTCAGGTGGCCTACTCTCTAAGTCCATCAACGAAGACACGGGTCCGTCCGAAAGTAGTTGATCCGTCAAAACAAGTGTCAATTTTTTTTTTCTCACGGGCAAAGGCATGAATGACAACACGACAGTTGTCAAATCGTGCTGTCATTCAATCCTAGTTCAGGCTGTGAACTAATGTTACAACCGTAAGTGATACGGAGTAGTAATTGCGAAACCACGGACTTCGTGTTTACGGAGGAGTACCTAGACATCCTGTTTCGAGCTATAGCCACTGATAAATTTAACTAACACGTTGTCATATACTGAAATAATAATTTATGAGATTTCAGTTTGGGGCCCGCCCTATAGTCCGACTTTTAATTAGCCGCAGTAAAATTACAGCTTAAGTTAATTAAATGACTGAAATTAGCGTCTTTTTGTTTTTCGCGGCCATCAACCAAATCTTGTTTTTCTAGTACAGAATAGTGTAACAAACGAAACTTATTTGACATGCATATCTCTAAACTCAGTCCGAAATGAGTTATTAAGAAGTGTCATTTAACTGTAGCTAATTAAAAGTCGTACTATAAGAATGAATGACACCACGATTTGACAGTTGTCCCTACTCCCAATGTGTTTTTGTCCAACCAAAAACGTTAATTATTTGGGCATAGGATTCACTCCGAAGTTTCGAATTACGTTCTGACAGACCCAAATCTTTGTCGACGGACCTAAATATGGACCCCCGAACAGTCAAGCTATTCCACACTAGTGTCATAATGTAAACCCCGCTATATACAACACCCTTTAGCAACAAACGTCGCCCTCTCAAATACTTAACATAAATTAATTAAGATATTCGCACAATCATCCTGTTGGTGACGGTTTTAAGAAAAAATGAAAGAACATTAAGTACTCTCACCGAAGAATATCGAGAAAAACATAAAAACCGAAACAGAGGGAAAATTCTGAGACGGAAATACATATTTTTAATGAGTGCGAAAGAGTTGGCGAGCTATCTCTTTTTTCCACCGTCTAAAGGGGGAAGACGGGGCGATTTTGACACGACATGAATAAAGAAAATATGAAGGCTTTTGTTGCCGTAAAAATTCCAGTACAGGGGATAAAGTCTTTAAGTTATCAGAGGGTACCGTTAAGGATCGTAGATATAGATGTATAGCCAGGTAGGCATAACATCGGGGGGCGTCGGATGTCTTCGTACTTATCGAATATCGGGTTATATTGTGTTTACGTGGATTGTTTAAGAGGTGCTTGACGTTGAATATATTAACGTCTAGGGACGATTCGGTAGCGAAACGTCGCATTTTATTAACTCTGACGAGAAAGGTGAGCGTTGTTTTATTAATATTCTAGTTCATTATAACTTTGAGCGCGATCGATATGGAAAAATATGTTCGTATTATAAAGAGCTTAAGCAAACAAAAGCGTAACTATCGCTAAGTCTTCACAGTAACGACCCTCAACAAAAAATATAACGATACTAAACCTTGTTAACTATTCATACTACTATTAACATTATTAGCAGTTTAAAATTGTATTCTATATGTAAGACATTAAAGTCTATATTTATTTATTTACGTAAAATATGTGGTGAGAGGGTCAATTGTCGTCACAGGGTCATATCGCGTTGGAACATGCGTTCCCGTAGCAAATCACTTCCGGGCCACTAAATCCAGGCCAAATTAATGCATTTAGCACGCTCCCCGGCCCTTTAACTGGGGATGACAACTTTATTTCATTGTATCGCGATATTTTCTTGTCACTTTAACATCAGTGACGGGGACATTGTGATTTTTTGCTGTTAATGTCGACTTTTGGTTAAATGAATAATATTTCAAATAAATGGCGTACTTACTGTTGAAATAAAATTCGTGTCATTTGACTTACTTTTACTTTAAATTGTTAGTGTTTGTCACAACGTAAATAATAGCGACGTCTTTATCTAAATAAAGTTGAAGAGTTTGTTGTTTGAACGCGCTGGAACTACCAGTCGGAATTAAAAAAATATTAAATAATACATTCACCAAATCTAGATACAACATCCAATTTCCACGCCATAACGAAACTCAATAAATAGCTCGTTCAAAACACTGATTTAAAATATCATTACGATCATATCTGAGATTTGGATCTCAGGGGTCGGGAAAATATCGGCGCGGCAACAAATTGTAACAAAGGAGTCCGGCAAAGAAGATTATCGGAGATGACGCGTGTCGCGCACGTGACATGCATGTGGCCGATGATAGTGCCATCCACCCTACACTTTTCTAACTATTCGAAAACACACCTTGTGTTTATGAAATAAGGTTTGATTTTGTGCAATGGGAGTGTTTGAGTAAAGTCACAGTCACTGACAAGCAGAAATAGTTTTTATTCACAAACTTTTCGGTATAGTTTTGTCTGAATTAAAAACTTATAAAAGTTACTTAAAACTAAGAAGTGTTGGAGGGAAATTAATACCACAATTCAAAGGATTTAAGGCTTACATTGATGTTGAGTGCGTAATCGGAAGAGCAAATAAATAGAGATGGCGGTTGTCTTTCTGTCATGTGCTGCTAATATTGTTGTCACTTGCAGAAATACCTTTGGGGTATCGTTGTACCCCATAGTTTTTGTTCTGTTATTAGTCGCATTTGTAATTAAAAGTTACATTTTAAAATCTGAATAACTGCAGATGTTTGTATAATAAGTATACGGTCTATCGAATTTTACGTCATATTTATTTAAAGCAAGTCTAATTAAACAACAATAAAAGCTAAAGCTAAGCTTAGTTTTTTTGCTAGTTGTTTCAAGGAACGCCAGGACCTCTTTTTCTCGCTTCTCCTTGAACAATACTGCATTTCTAGTTATAATAATACCCTCTCCCTCTAATACTCCTCTTTTATGTAGGTAAACGATTTTTTTGCACTTCCACATTATCAAGAATCAGTGGTTTCACATTATACCTACTATTGAAGATTTTAACACAAACACGTAGCACAAACTTCCTATACCATGAATTCAGTACATTATTTTTTTCGATTAATAATAAAAAAAATCTGCTGTTTCATACAAATACTCTACACGGTCAAAAAGTTTGGAACAGTTTATTTATTTTTTAATAATCGAAAAAAAATGCTTTTTTTATATGATTTCTTTGCTGGGAGTCTACGAATGTGCTGATTTCAAACTACCACTTGACACTTCGATGTCCCTTACACCATGTATACCACCTACTCTACTACCTGACGTTCCCAAATTCATCTCAACATATTATTAGTCGCACCCCCGCTAATCCGAACCAGTTAATTACGAGGTTTATACTCAATAAAATGTAATATAGGAACATCCCTCCCCCCTGCACCCCCGCAACCTGGCGACCCCCGCCGAGCAACACGTGTGTGATAACAATATTTGACGATTAAGTAAGTACCTACATAATACAATGATTTGGAATTTTAGACGTGGGTGAAGTTCTTGGCTTATTACGAAGTTTAGAACACAAAATTGGTGATGATTTTGGCAAAAAAAAAATGTTTTATTCAATACCTATATACAGTCGCGTCCGCGCCTCGGTTCCGTACGGTTGCGCGTAGCGGGCATAAGCGAATATGGCTGCGAATCTTGTGAAATGTTCCAAATGTAACATTGTGATAAATGAGGTGTTAGCTTTTGTGAATAATAAGTTAGATGTTATGGACGAGGAGAGTATAAGTAGAATATGTATCAGTGCTTTTTCGGAGAACGACATAGTGGAGGCTAAGAACCTACTGTTTGAGTCTATCCCTGCAGCAACAAAGGAGAAAAAAACGAGGAGAGGAGACGGAAAGTCACTTCGAAATATTGACGACATCATTTGCACCCTTAAGGAGACAGATCCGGAAGAAATACCAATATTTGTCGCTCGGGAGCTGCAAAAATTGCCCCCGATTGTTTTTGATCATGTCGATGTTACGAAGATACTGAAAGATCTGGTAATAATTCAGCAAGATATTAGTGTTATTAAGCAACAATATGCTATGACTGAACAGCTGGAGAAGCTACAACATGAGTTTGATATGTTGAAACAAAATTCGTTGGTCAACAATTATGGGTACAATGTAAACAATAGGCGTGGAGCATGTTTAATGGAGAGCTTTGATGGTGATGGTGACCAAGTGCGACATCCTATGAGAGAAATTAGCACGAGTACTATGCATACCATAACTTCTTCGCCAGAAACCGTTTATCGTGAAATAGTGCGTGATAATTTTCTATCTGAGGGTAGTACAACTGCAATGTCGAATACGAATGCGCAACCGTTGCTTTCCGAACATAGCGAAATAAATGACGCGAACAAGTGCAAAACTAAACCGCATCCCAACAGCAATAAGGTTCAAAATTCTGTAAAGTCGAATAACGTTGCGATCACGACTTCTCAACCAACGACAAATACGGTGAGTCATGCTTCTCAGCTGATTGAAGACAAAGTGGCTTATATATCGAAGCACACGGACTGTATGATTAGTGCGACATCTGTAAATACCAAAAAAACGATGGCGGACATTGTGAAGGAAGGTGATTGGAAGAAGGAAACAGAGAGTAATGAGTGGATCCAGGTACAGAGGAGAAGACACAGAAATCGTTTTGCGGTAAATAGAGGGAAAGCCGAGGTAGATACAAATGTGAAGTTTAAGGCTGCTGAAATTAAGGTACCTATTTACATTTATAATGTGGCGAAGGATGTATCATTGTGTGACATTACCAAATATGTAACGGGTAAATCAAAATTAAATGTTACTGTGGAACAAATGAGCATGAAAGTGGATAAAGAGTACAACTCCTATAAAATATTTGTTCCCAAAGAAAACTTGGAACAATTTTTGCAAGATGATTTTTGGCCTGTTGGTATTGCCTACCGTCGATTTGTTAACTTTGGCTATAAAAATAAACGTACGAGCGCCTTACGGGCGAGCGAGCATAACGGAATCAATACTTAATGACTTCTACTAGAATAGCAACTTTTAATTGTAAGAACGTTGTAAGATCAGTGGAGTGCATAAGACGACTTTGTCAAAAGACGGACATAATAGCGTTACAGGAGACGTGGTTGTTTCCACACGATTTGGCATTTTTGGGAACCATAGATGACAGCTTTGCCTTTACGGGCGCCTCTGCAATGACTACGTCGGCTGGTGGACTGCGAGGGCGACCACACGGAGGTGTCGCGATTCTCTGGCGAAAAAGTGCGTTCCCTGTAGTGTCAGTGATTACGTGTGATAGTGTGCGGCTTGCGGCAATTAAAGTTACACTAGGAGACCGGTCGTTCTTAGTGATATCGGTTTACATGCCAACAGATTGTAACGATAATTTACTGGAATTTACTGAGTGTCTGAGCGAAATGAATGCAATAGTTGAGAACAATAATGTTGAAACTGTATTTATGATAGGCGATTACAACGCACACCCCGGTGAATTGTTTGCAAGGGAGTTGTTTTCTTTTTGTGCGGAACAGACATGGACATGCGTGGATATTAATAGCCTTCCGCTAGATACCTATACCTATGTAAGCGATGCACACGGGTGTTTGCGCTGGCTCGATCATTGTATTGTGACCGAGGCGGCGCTAAGCACTGTCACGCAGGTGTCCGTTATGTATGACTCATACTGGTCCGACCACTTACCTATTATTTTGGAATGCGATTTTAATGTTATTCACGCTGCGATTTTAAAGCAAAACAAACAGATTGACCGGGTTGTGTGGGGTGAACGCGACGCCAAGCAGATTAGTGAATATCAAAGTTACTGTCATTCACGTCTTAGAGAAATAGATTTCCCCTTAGAACTGAGTCAATGTTGTGATAAGATGTGCTGTGATCGTAGTCATTTATATCTGTTGGATGAAATGTATCGAAACTTAGAATGTATACTCTCAGAAGCGGCTGAATACAGTTACAAAGTAAAAGAGTTAAGGAAGGGTAGATATATTACTGGATGGAACATGTACGTTCGCGACGCCCATGCCAGGGCGCGACTTTGTTACAATATATGGTTACTGAATGGTAAGCCTAGCGCTGGTAGAATTCACCAAGACATGTATGAATCGCGGAAGCTTTTCAAAAATAAGTTAAAATGGTGCCAAGCTCACCAAAATCAAATTAAAATGGACATCATTGCAAAACATCATACAAATAAAGACTTCTGTAAATTTTGGAAAACAACAAATAAGCTCAATTATAAACCAAGCCTCCCGGTGAGCGTTGAGGGCGTGCATGATACCCGTGAGATAGCGGACCTGTTCCGACGACACTTCAGAGTCGAATCACCCCTGACGGGAGAGCCGCAGCCGCTGCGGATGCTCGATGCTGAGATGGTCTGCTCTGAGCGCAGTGTGTCATTCACCGCAAAGCAAGTTGCTGGTATAATTAAAAATATGGTAAGAGGCAAATCTCCAGGGCATGATAGTCTCAGTATCGAGCACCTGCAGCATGCTGGAGTTCACTTGCCTAGAATACTGTCTATGTTTTTTAATTTATGTGTATGCCATTCATATCTACCGGAACGATTAATGCGTACTATTGTTGTTCCAATTATTAAAAACAAAACCAGTGACTCTTCTAAGGTGTCAAATTATAGACCAATTTCTCTCGCGACTGTAATTGCTAAAGTTCTGGACAGTCTGCTTGGACGCCAGCTGGACAAGCACTTAAAAATCAATGACGCTCAATTCGGCTTTAGGTCTGGCTTGTCCACTGAAAGTGCTATCCTATGCCTCAAGCAGACTGTTCAGTACTACACAGCAAGAAAGACACCAATATATGCCTGTTACCTAGACTTGTCTAAGGCGTTTGACCTAGTGTCATACAATATATTGTGGGACAAACTAATTAGGGAAACCTCGGTACCACCGGAAGTGATAGGCATATTTAAATATTGGTATGGAAACCAAGTGAACCGTGTGAGGTGGGTGGACTCTTTGTCGGAAGAGTATAGGTTGGAGTGCGGGGTGAGACAGGGGGGTTTGACCTCCCCAGCGCTCTTCAACCTGTACATGAATAGTCTGATCGAGGAGCTCAGCGGCACCAGGATCGGATGTCATATAGATGGCACTTGTATTAATAATATCAGTTATGCCGACGATATGGTGCTGCTGAGTCCCTCGGTTGGAGCAATGCGGAGGATGCTAAATCTTTGCGAATCCTATGCAAGGGCCCATGGGCTCAAGTACAATGCACTCAAGAGTGAACTGATGGTTTTCAAAGCTGGTAATAAAAGCTACTCTAAAGTACCACTTATCACACTGGACGGCATACCATTAAAAAGAGTTACTAAATTTAAGTACTTGGGCCACTGGGTGAGTGAAGACCTTAAGGATAATTTAGATGTGGAAAGGGAGCGCAGGTCGCTGGCTGTCCGATGCTGTATGTTGGCCCGTAGGTTCGCCCGTTGTACTGCACGAGTTAAAGTAACGCTTTTTAAAGCCTTCTGCCAATCCTTTTACACGTGCGGCCTGTGGGTGAACTTCACGCAGAAGGCATATAGCGACCTGCGCATCCAATACAACAACGCTTTCCGGGTGTTGTTGGGGCTGCCGCGTTTTTGTAGCGCGTCCGGTATGTTTGCCGACGCAAATGTTGACAGCTTTTCAACCGTCATGCGCAAGAGATGCGCATCGTTATTATATCGGTTTCGCGCCAGCCCCAACACTATCCTGAGGACGTTGGCAGACCGCTGGGACTCTCCGATTCTAGGACGCTGGATACGACTCCATGCGGTGAAGTAGATTGGGATGGGAGAGTCTCTAGCGGGTTGTACTTAGTTTAGAATTTATATAATTACCCTAGAATTACCCGTTAGTTTAGTTTATTTACTAACACTAGATATAAGGCATTTTATACTGGTACTAACAAACTATGGAACTTGATTCTGAAATAAATGTTTATTATTATTATTATTATTATTATTATTATATAGATTAAGGAAGCCACAAGATTTTCTTAACACACAATTATATGTTTTAAAAACAGTCCCATGCGATAGGTTCGAGATAGGGTCGAGTAGGTATTGAAGTTTTGTATGGGACCGTTGAATTTTTTTTCGTGATTACAATGTTGGTCAGATGGAGAAAGTTGTTCAGTTTGATGGTTTTTGTACGCCCCTTAAATTTTACCACACCTTTCCGGTACATCCTGTATAATTCACTCCGTTTAGCTCAAAAGCGATTGGTTGACCACACCTTTCCGGTACCTACATCCTGTATAATTCACTCCGTTTAGCTCAAAATTTATTGATAGAGCTTGTAATTTTCAAAATTGCTTTAATTAGTTCTCGAATCATCTTCCTCATCTGCCTAGCCCTTTCCCCACTATTTAGGGTTCGTCTTCCAGTCTAATCGGATGCAGCTGAATACCAGTATTTCCAAAAAAAGAGGGTAGGTATGTGTTTATGAAAACTTACGACTGGAGCCGAAGATACACAATTCAGTGCCGAGTAGGTGTGTATGCGATTCAGCGTCACCGAACCATTCAGAAAGAGTTCAAAGTGCCCCCTAAATTGACAGAGTGTACCGGCTGGACGTTGATAAAAACTAAATTTGTAAGCGTGTATACTGAAAATTGACTCATGGTGGCAAAAACAAAATTTTATTATTATGATTGTTCTGCCAATTAAAGGGATAAAGGTTTCACTTCAAAAAATCAATCGGCATGTATTAAAACAATCAGGTCAAAACCGTCTAAAAAACAAAAAAAAAAAAGATATTAAACTTAAAACATTCAAAGTACAGTTCGCAAAAAAAATATTGACGTTGTTAGCCCAGCGATAGGGTGAGAAGCGAAGCGCGATAAGTATCGCTTCGGAACGCGTCGCCACGTGCGGCCTAAGCCGGGATATGCAATTTTTATATTATCCTCTTCTTATTATTATTGCCGTACAATTTCAGTGTTATTAAGTGTTTTATTTTTTGTAGGGGTATTGAGCGATTGAAGTTTGAAGTGAAATATAATAATATGAAAATGATAAACTTTATCTTCTTTCAGGAAAAAATGTTTTTTAAATAAACAATGCTCAACAGATAGGTTATCTCATAGGTTATAATCATCACATTTTTCTCTTTTCATTTAAAACTGTGATATACCTAATTGAAATAAATTAGCAAGACTCAACAAATACGAGTATTTACACAAAACTCAAGCCAAAATACAACTCCATACAAAATATGTGTCTGTATGCACAACGTGTAAGTAACAGATTGCGTATATTAGCACAAAATCCCACCGCTGCCGGTCCGGATGGATGATGCGGATCCCCAGGCTTGATTCCGGGTAGCGATAGCATCAGCATCCATCTATTAGTAATACATTTACCACAAAAACATGAAAACTACATAGTTTCTCGTAGTACAAATGGGAGTTTAAAAAAGCTTATGGGTTTTTGTAATAAAATTTTCTTTCATTACATAAACCCTAAGGTAAGGTCAAAAATTTCTCGGCCTGACAATTTTGATTTTCAGTTAATCAATGAATATTTTTGGCAATAGGTCAAAAAAAGCCAAATAGATGAATATTTTAAACGACTCATTATTGTTTAACAAAACCGGTTTTTATCGTATCTTTTATTCAGAAAATATTCTAATTAAAATATATATCTAAATAGTAAAAATATATAGCTAAAACGTAAACATGTACACAATAAATACTATTTTTTATTATTTTTATATTATTTATTTTATTCTGCTGTCCCTACCCCGGTTCCCTTGATCTGTAGCAATATTAAATAGCGATCACATCACAGATATTAGATAAGATACCGTTACAACA
Organism: Oligia fasciuncula; assembly: GCA_963082905.1. Taxonomy (NCBI): domain Eukaryota; kingdom Metazoa; phylum Arthropoda; class Insecta; order Lepidoptera; family Noctuidae; genus Oligia; species Oligia fasciuncula. The sequence goes on from OY720403.1 coordinate 11,533,847, forward strand.
ACTTGTTCAGACATATTGGGGTATTTTGTAGTATTAAACGATTAGTGTGTGAGCGAGATCGACGATTGATGTTAGAAGAGTAGGTACGTATTCAATTAATGTTAAGGGGCTTACATGACCTAAAGCGCGGTCACTGTCGGACTGCATAGAAAAGAAAGAGAAGCGCGATGACACAACGCTGGTAATTTATTGCAAAATATGAAGCAATTATTTAATTACAAAAAAACTATTATTTGGATTAAAAAATTAAAACATTAGTGTTTTAGTATGTAGTGCTTGTAAAATAATCTGACAAAAAATCAGAATGATTGTATCAAAAAATCAGAACGGTTTTTATTGTAAAAAGAAAGTTTTTAGAGGTATCTTCATGATGTTTTTCCATTGTATCAATTTAGTTGTATTATGTTTTCAACACACTATCTACCTAGCACATATCCTGAAGAATATCATATTTTTTTCTGATTTTGTTCACTGTAGTCGATCATATGCTCATAAGATCATATGCATATACTTTTATTGTTTCTTAACTAAACTTGCGTTTTTTTGCGTTTAGGTCCTGCAGTGCGATTCTGTAACCATCTCACCGTGAAAACTTAGGTGAAGTGAGCGTTGAGTGAGCTGTCAATAGTGTCAATTCCTAGAAAAAACCAACTCACATCACCTAAGTTTTCACGGTGAGATTTTTACAGAATCGACCGGCTGTAAGTAGTTTTGAGTATATGGTTGTTGTTGCTTGTGGTATGATTTATTTTAATGTAATTACACTAAATTACGTTTTGCAGATCATGATTTTAGTTGTATATGTAGGTTCGAATTGAATCGGTAATTCTGTATTTATTTATTTTAGGCAAATTAATCAATATGCCTATTCACTTTAAATTCATGATAGAAAACAAATAACTCAAAAATCATAATCAAAAGTCATTTATTTAAATTAGGCTGAGAATCAGCACTTTTCGAACGTCAATGTTACATAAGACAACCCTTTACCACTTCCTATTGCTGTCGCTGGGAAGAAGAAGTGGCGCAACAAACTCCCCAGCAGCACAGCTGTCTGTTTAGTTAGAAAAACTTGATTCTAAAAAATAGTAGGTTGCAAAGTAATTAACATTACAAGACACAGAGCATTAAATGGAATAATTGTTGTTTGCCATATGTCAGCTAGCCACGTCATCATCATCTGCCTAGCCTTTTCCCAACATGTTGGGGTCGGCTCCCAGTCTAACCGGATGCAGCTGAACACCAGTATTTTACATGGAGCGACTGCCTACCTGACCTCCACAATCCAATTACTGGGTAATACGATACCCCTTGTTATGACTGGTTGTCAGACTTTCGGGCTTCTGACTACCCGTAACGACTGTCAAAGATCCACGAATGACAACCGGGACCAACGGCTTAACGTGCTTTCCGAGGCACGGAGGGGTCACGGTATGTAAACCCATCCACAGACCAACCGCGGCAAGCGTAGCTTAACCTGATCTATCGACCTGTGCGGCTGTTATTATTTAGCCACGGGCCCATCAATACACCACTCACACCCCTCAACACACCCACGTCAATACACCAACAAATACAACTAATGGCAAATTCCACCAAACTTTTATACCTAGAATAAGTGTTATCCTGAGAATAATTTATGAATTTTTGACAGTTTTTCCATACTTGAACTGTCAGACTTAAATTTTTGTTCTACGGATATCAGAAATCCAATTCCCGTAATCGTTTTTACGTTCAAAATCTAATCGCAATCTTATCTCAGCGACAATCAATGTCAAAAACTTGTCAAAATGTAAAGAAATTAGAGGTATTTTTGATAGATTGAGACTGAGATCAGACTCTGAACGTTCTTAAAACTACGAGAATTACCCCTATGACTTTGGTAAAATCAGCCCTTAGTAACAAAACCATACAATAATTCTTATAAGCAGTATTCTTCTGATAGGTGTATCGTGTAATTTTAAGTAGGTAAAGTCACCCATAAAGATTCCTGTAACTTTCTAGACAAGAAACTGTTTAAAACTTTCAATTTCACTACTCCCAAGCCCCAACTGACTGTCTATATAAACAATGCCTATAACAATCTACATAAAATGCCCAAATTGTTAGTTTAAGGCAGTGAGTGTTCTCCACAAGGCATTCTTAGGGCCCTCTCGGTCGGCTGCACATCAAACGGCTGCGCCATCATAATCAGATGTTTAGGCTTTCTTTGATAAATAACCGACATTAGCATCTTAGCGGAATTTAATTTGTTTTCACTTGTCGCACAAGTTGGGTTCTCTGATGTTGGGCGAGGAGGTTCTGGAGGCTGGTATATAGTGACGGGATGAGGAGAAAGCTTGGCTTTATGGACAAAGCATCTTGTGTTGTTAACTATTATTAGTATTTAAATAATTTATGACTGAATTGTTCCAGAAACCTTGTTGTGCCTAAAGTGTACTTTGGAGCAAAACAATATTATTATTTATTTATTAATTCAAGTTACAAAGACTCATACACAATATATAAAATTCAATACAATACATCACACATACCTACATCAAAAAATAAAATAAAATACATTAACAATACAAAACAAAAACAAATATACCTATATAAGTATGTTTGAAGTTTTTATACAAATAGGTACCGACTATTCAGCTGCATCCGGTTAGACTGGAAGCCGACCCCAACATAGTTGGGAAAAGCTAAGCGGATAATGATATCGAATTTTTTTTTTGAGATAACCGACTGTTTTACAGTCATTAATTCAATGCAGAAGCGTCATTTAAAGAAAGCTGCATGCAACAAATACCGCAAAAAATTCGATAAACCACATGAAATAAAATTCATTGAAACATTCTGAAACACCAAACAGCACTACATACCAACATTAAATCCATCCACATTTTTCTTTCATCACTGAAAACACAGTTTCATCTGATTTCAGTTGACTTAATATGAATGTAAATTAGCAGACAGTTTAAAATTAAATCCTAACAAAACCCATGCAATCGGATATGACAATCAGTAAGTAGTGGGCTCAAATAAAGCTAGCGTTATCAAATCAGTGCCGACGCGATTTGTTTATCAAACGCGGGCTAAACGAGTGTAGTCGTTTAGCTAAAATCTTATTTGTACACGGTGGGGTGGGTGCGTCCCCCGGCTGTCGTACTCACGCATATGTTGGGAGTTTTACGCAGTTTTAATTTTAATCCCACTACGTTGCATGGAAGATTCGTATGAATATTAAGTGGTTTTGATTAATGATTTTTTTAGGGAGGTGGGATTTTAGTGGGATGTAGTTTTAAACAGAGAAGCATCAAAATCAAAATATTTTATTTCATATAAACCTACGGGTTACTCCCTGAGTACCCCGATCCCCGAGGTCCCCGTCCCGGAGAACCCCGAATACGATAAATATGATCACATGAGCACTTATGAAACGTCAGAAGCTAGGTCATCATCATCATCATATCAGCCTATAATGTTCCCACTGCTGGGACACAGGCCAGAAGCTAGGTGCACAGTTCCAATTGGCCGTTACCTATAGAAAAGAACCGGAAAGAAACTCCACGGTTACTCTTTTAAAAATAACCGGCTTTTACAATGTTTTCAAATTACAGTAATAACAGGTATGGGAGGACAGCCTAGGCCTGTCAACAAGTACCAGGTGCTTAATAAAATGAAAAAATGGTCTACAGATCGAAAGTCTACAAGGCCTACAAAGTTCTCACATTTACAAAATATAAAATAATCTATCAACAAGATAAATAAAATATTAAAAAAATATTAAAACCCAATGATATAATTGCCATTACAACCACTATCTTTGTTTAAAGCTTAGTACGATACTTACCCAGTGATTCGTAGAATAAGTTTGAAAAGTTTACACAGGTTTTTTTCTCGTCTGGCCAGATAACTAATAAAAAAATATTATAAATATTACTACATTTTTCTTGTTAAAAGAAAAATAACTTTTCCTTATTTTAAACTGTCCGTGAAAACTTGAGATAACGATTCCGTGAATACTTTTTTTGACTCTGTTAGTTGGTTGGACCACCTTTTATACAAAAATGAAGAAAAAAACCTTCTAAATTTCCTTCTTTTTCGATTATTACACTTTTAATAAGTCGTGTGCCCCATGGGATTTCCCATCGACAAAAAATATTTAATACAAACTTCTCTCCCCTATTGAACCCCATCAGGAGGTCATCATCTGCCTAGCCTTTTCCCAACTATTTTTCCAGTCTATCTGGATGCATGTATTTTACATGGAACCGTAAGCCTATCAAAGATCCACGAATGACAGCCGGGACCAACGGCTTAACGTGCTTTTCGATGCATGCAGGGGTCTCGGTATGTAAAGATGGTAACTCATCCACAGACCAACCGCGGCAAAAATACACAATACCTAATTCTAAATGTTGTTGTTAGTAGATAACTAGACACATTAATTAGTGCACACAAAAAGCAAATTACCCACATAATTACCCACAAATCCACAACACCGCGTAATTTCCTTAGCAATACCAATTACAATCTTTAGCCAAACATCGTATCATGACCACGAAAAGCTGATTTAGTTAGCCGCAAAGCGTTCAATATCGGCCATTGGGCGGTGCGTAATTGCGGCGGTATTGGAAGGTATTCGCGCGCCGCGGTCCGCGGCTCGGGCCATTCATTAGGCAATCTAGATTAGCATTCCAAACGGCTATTGTGTTCAGGTTGGCCGGAATTACGCTCGTTGTAAAAGGTAATAATGCGTTTGTCAACTGCAGCTCGTTCTGCTGTGGTTTTGGTAATTAGTGAGCTTGGCTCGCTGTTTTTGATTACCTGTGTGTTTCTGGTCTATTAACAGTATTAACGTTAAAATCCACTTAAGATAAAAAAGGAAAGAGATTTTTTTTTTTACGAATGCTACGCCGTAGCACATAGCCGACTACGCGGTACGCAGCTACGCCTACGGTAGATAAAATAACACATATTTTTATTACCGACTTCACAAAAAGGAGGAGGTACTATGTTCGGGTGTTTGTATGTTTTTTTTTTTTTATGTTTGTTCTTCGAATACTCAACCAATTGTCGACGGATTTTCAAAATTCTTTTTTTGTTCGAAAGTAGATAGTTCTGAGGTGGTCCCATTGTCACCAAGTTAGGATCTTATGATGGGATCTTAGAGAAATCGAGGGCAACCCTCAAATTTTATAGGCTCACTTATTGTTTTTCGCATATTTTATGAAGTATCTTGTGTATTTGTGTATGGTTGTCACCATCTCAGGTAGCTGGGCTGATGATGGAAAGTACAACTCCTTAACAGTAAGAAGTTACTCGAACAGGCAAGGACTGTTTTAGTAAATTGTTTTGATGTTTGATAGGGCATTTGCCACATTTGGTCTCATGATCATCAAGTCATGACCTGATGCTACCTAACTCCTCGACAACTAACAGCAGATCTTATGTCAACATTGCATTGAACTTAAAATTAGTCCTGTTTAAAATGAGCCCAAACACGACTACGGTGCTGTAATTTCAAGGTTTGTACTTTTTCTGATGCTCCTGGCTTCAGCATCAGGTCTTCGGTGTTCCTCAGTAACAGTACGTTTATCCACACATCGAGCCCTTTTCAATGAGCCTAAACACGATATAATATATCGTGTTTAGGCTCATTGAAAAGGAAGGAACACCGAAGACCTGATGCTGAAGCCAGGAGCATCAGAAAAAGTACAAACCTTGAAATTACAGCACCGTAGTCGTGTTTGGGCTCATTTTAAACAGGACTAATTTTAAGTTCAATGCAATGTTGACATAAGTCTGGCCTGATGCTGCAGCCAGGATTATCAGCATCTAATCTAAAAACTAATAAAAGGAGAACTCCTCAACAATTAACGTCCCTGCATCGAGAAAAGGAATATTTTATAAAAAGGCGATGGGCAAGTTGACATTAGGCTATTGTAACTTAGATTAATTATAAACAGACCCACTAAAAAGCGAGATATAAAAACTTTTTAACAAAAAAAAAACCGACTTCCAAAAAAAACACTACAAACTGAAAAATAACTTTGATTTCGGAAGTCGGTGGCAAAAACTAAAATACTGATCCCTAAGACACCGACTTCCGAAATTAAAGTTATTTTTCAGTTTGTAGTGTTTTTTTTGGAAGTCGGTTTTTTTTTGTTAATTCTACTTTCCAATACTCTGAGACAACAATCAAAATTTTAGTTGCGCGGTCTCGACATTTTCTGCCCAGTAACTGAACTCGCAACAAAGATATATTATACGAAAATGTCCAACAAATATGACAAACACAAATAAACCTACGTCCACACAAAACTTTAAACACTCTCCAACAATTTCACAGATGTTAATACTACCCCTAAGCGTAGAAAAACAGTTGACAGCGCAAAATCGTCACCCATCCGATAATAATAGGTAGTGATGTAAATCAAAATTCATAGTGATTACGACCCCAGCGCATGAGTTATGACTTATTAGGGACCCCACAGATAAGACTCACAAGAGACCCACTTGTAATAGCCCTGTATGTCTAAATGCCGCTTCGATGTGTTGTCACCTTTGTATCTACGAATGAAACTGGATTGTGGCGTTGCCATGTTTTTGGGAAGTATGGGATTGTGCTGGAAGGTTTTGGATCTTTGGAATCCAAGGTTTTGGAATCCAAAACTGACGTGACGATTTTTTTAATACTTTATGTATTCTATTATATCTAAAATAATTGTAAATTCAGTTTTGTATTAATATTTGAATTTAAATATAATCAATGTAAAAGTCATGAGCAAATGAATGAAATATGTAACTGTGCTAATAATGTAACTGTGTTATTAACTTCAATCTAATCTTTAGACAGTGAGTCAATTGACACATCATTTTGATTCATGTGACACCCCGTAGTTTTCATAGAAACCCGCAAATTACGATCTAATTTTAAAAATAACCATAACGATTGGCTATGGTTATTTTTAAAATTAGATCGTAATTTGCTGGTTTTTATGAAAACTAACTATTTTCAAACGATACGACCACAGAGCAATTATGGACACGGCATGCCGTCAGAAGTAGGACAAATCCCCGCGTCCCAAGTCGCATGGCCTTCGCACAGCTGCATAGGACGGTCCATTCCTTCCCGCTCGATCCCCACTGATATTTATTATAATTTTATGCGGCGTCCACGCTTCCCATCCCTTTGTGTGCTAAACGATGTCCTTGTCGCCTTTTTGTTGTTTCGAGGGGAATTAAATGTAATAACACAACTATCGAAATCTTTCGTGAATAGTAATGAGTTTTTTGCGGCGACTGTGCGATATGATCTGACAGTCAGTGTCAGTTGTCTATAATTACAGTTTGTTTAATGTGGTTTCGTGTTACAATGGGGTGTGTGGTGTTACAATGGGGTGTGTGGTGTTAAAATTATTGGTTTTATTAGAGTATGTTGTTAGTTAGTATTAGTGTTGTCCTTTTGAATGTGATTTGGGAATTGTGGTAATTTGGCAGGGTGCAAAATCGGAATTGGTTCTGAATTTTTTAAAAGCATAATAAGTTACGAAATGTATTCCATGAAAATTATATGAAAAAATATCGGTCAGTGGGTCGTCTTAGGGGCGGATTTAAAATATCACTTGTTATGACAAAATAATTAGGAAACGAGAAATTTATTTTTGAAATGGATTTTGAAGTCTAAAGCCCCGTACGTTTACAGATTTCTGAAACAAATTCCAAATTATGTTACATAAACAAAGATTTAATTTCAAGCCCAGAAAGGAAATATAAAATAAGTCGTTACAATCAACTTTCTTATGTGTTCCAATTGTTAACAATATCAAACAAAAAGAACGAAACTGTTTCTAAAAATAAAGAAAAAAACCGTTGAAAGTTGTCATTCTGATTCACTCGAGCGTTCATCCCCGTGCCGGTTGTAATAATACACTATTATATTATTTTATTAATAATAATTCCGACTATTATTGTCCTTAAAATCATTATTATCGACTCGAGACCGGTTCGCCAAGTAAACACAATTGACTTTTGCCATTTGGTTGGGTCACAAAGATTTAGGTTTTTAATTATATTGACCCCAGTATGTTTTCACTTCATTATTTTGCCATATTTCACACTTGAAACTATTCTTTTGTTTACAATGTGAAGTGCTTTGAGACAATTTTTATTTTTTGGTTTATTTCTTTATGTTCCGCGGACTTTCGAAAGGATGGTTAATACGCTATTAAATACGAAAGGGATAGGTATTACTTAAATCTTTAGTAATATCATGGATTCAGTGGAAATAAAGAGCAAAATACGCGTTTGCAATTTATAATATGAGCTGCGTAGACATATTATTAAACTTGGAAACTAAAGCTTTCTTTGTAAACAGTTTTTCTTAATGCACGTAATTTTCCGATTTGAGGAATATCCAATTGCACAAATCGGAAAATTAAGTGCACAGTCTGCATAAAAAGAACATTTTTTATTCCTGTTGTGTATTCCAATAAGGGTCATTCATAGTACCTATCATATCGTATATTTTTATTACCTTACAAATTATTTCGTCACACACCACTCTCTATTATTTTATAGCGACCAAACGTGACAAGACGACACCCGTATCTTCACAGAAATTTAATATACACATAAATCAATAATCAATTTTACGCCCACGAGAACGGTCCGAAGTATTTTTGTCGGGATTTTATTATTCTGGCAACACATCTAGTGGAAAATCGCGTCCTGCCGCCATGGCGGAAAACGCGCGAAAATCACACTTATTTTCGAATCTAGAATGTAACAAGGAGTTTGTATGCTTCGATTGATGCTTGCATAGCGTGAATTTGATGTTTGGTCACTCGATTTACCTGTTGGCCGTTGTTTGTTTGACATTTATAAGGTAAATGTAGAAGTCTATTGACTTACTAACTTTAAGAAATAGCGGAAGTAGATTATTAATTCTAATAAGTATGATCATAACCTTATGGTCATTTCTATAATTGCTTACTGTAGCAAAATTTTAGCAGTGTTACTAGGTATCATCTGGGTATTTAAATAATATTATTAAGTAAGGGTTCAATGCACACGTTCAAGTGTCAAATTGCCACTACCTTTCAACCACCAATAAAATCAATCAAGTCTAAAATCTCCGAAAACATTTAGACGTCAATATTTCAATTTATTGTCAAACAATAGGTACATCTTAGAGGCATTTACACGAATCACCCCACCTATGAGAACTAATAATAAATCTCTGCATATCATTTCACCCTCAAACGATTCCGAATACACTATTGTAAGTCGAACACATCGCCTTAAGTTAATACAGAGCATTATTGAGTGCCAACAGGACGCCCCCCATCGCGCCACAAAGCACAGACGTATTGACAAACTGCCTATAACTCCTATAAGTCTCAATCAAACAATGCCATTTATGAACTCCTTACGTTATTGACCTATTTCTTTGGCATATTAGAACGACAATTAAATTTAAATTTTGAATCGTGGGAATCACTCGAATTAACTGCAGTTTTGACTTTAGCTGTCATCTCGTATGGGCGGGAAAGTTTTTTTTTTCTAAGCATAGGGAGGCGGTGTCGTGGTTTCCACGGGGCGGTGTTGCATTCGCTTTCTTGTACTGTAAATCTATTGTCGGCTGATGAATTTATTGTTGTTTTGCACTTCCTTATTTAATTTATTTATGGGTCACTTTTATTTGCAATTAATTTATTTATGCATCGCCGGCGTCGTCGATTATAATATGTTGACAGGGCTATTGCATTTTGCTCGGAGCGAATTTATTACTATAAATTAATAAAACCATTAAGATTTTAGTAGACAGATTATAAACTCCTGTCATGCCCAGCCTTATCAGATACCTATATAATTTAAGTAATTAATTTAAAAAAATATGTATTTTTTCATTTATAATCCAGTACGCCAGTAAAACACCCACATCGCGCACAAAATTCACTAAGCAATATTTTCCTTACAAAAAGAATTGAAAACGCATGAAAGAGCAAAACAAACATGCACTCCAATTTCGAAAAATTTCGATTGCCACGCACAAAAAGTGCCAAAGACAAAAGAGTATAATCAATGCAACGAATAGCGAATAGAGGTGCGCATTTGTTCGCTTACTTCGCGAAACGGCGAGATGTCAAGGAGTCTTTCTACTTTCTAGTGAGGAGTCACTGACTCACCCAAAATATTGACTCGCAAAGTGCCGACTTTGGCGCACAATAGACACAGCAGGTTGCCTTTTGTAGGGGACCCTTCTGTACCTAACAATACCGGAGTAATGCACTGCTTTTTATTTTTTGCACATTAAAATTGTGAGTGGAGTAAACGAGCTTTGGGTAGAGGAAAGTCTTTAGATTTTCATTAAAATTTTTAATAAAAAGGTGCTATATGTTTACTTTTAAACAACCATTTCGTACTAAAGAAATATTTTAATTTTAATGAGATTATATAGCAATTAGGTATGTATTTCAAATTGCTAAAAAAGTATCTAATGAATGGTGACCAAACCGCAGTTGCTACGCTGAAACTAGTAATATTAAATAATAAATACCCAGCTTATCATTTAGTTTTTTATTTTTTATTAAATCCACTTCCGCGTCTAGACTGAAATTAACAAATAAAAAAAATACAACATAAACTAATAAAAACATAATAACAAGAAAATCATATTACCGTCAATAAAAAACTTATACGGCAATCAGAGAAATCGAATCGATCAATAGGGAACCCTCTATTTGCGCGTTCCGTTTTACACAACGCTCCGCGCTTTACAAGATGGGTCTCGCTAAATAAAAAAAAACGCTCTCTAAGCTTATTGAAAAGTATTCTCGCCCTACGTTCACGGCGTCTGAGCAAATATAAGATAATTTTCGCGCTTCACCTCACTCGGTATTTAGGGGGCACCTTTCATACTTTTTACTGTGCCGTTTGATAGGTACCAACACGACACGGAACGTTCTAATGTAATTTATTTTGTATTCAGAATGCGTCCCTCGTTGTATCGCCGCGAAACGCCTTGATTGGCGGTTTGAATTTTCTTTTATTTTTTTGAGAAAATATCTGACAGTTGGTGAAAAGTTGACGTACCTAACCTTCAGATATATTTTTGTAATTATTAGTTGCGTGGTGTACACAGGAAAGGCAATAATTTTTAATTGAGCGAGGCAGGAATTATCGATGAGCGAAAACTTTCTATTGAAACCCTTGATAAAACCGACCGGAAAGTCCTTAACCCCTCAAAACATGGTACAGTAGGTATTAACACTTATCTATGGTAATTTTATGTTTTCACAATTTTTATATTTCTTACTACGTAATATATTCCAGTAAACGTAAACTATCTCAATAAATGTATGAGAGCTCAATATAGTAGGCGCAGCTAGTACCTAATACATATTATGTATTAGGTACTAGCTGCGCCCCGCGGATACACCCGCGTAGATGTCGGTCCCGTGGGAATATCGGGATAAAAAGTAGCCTATATATTAATCCAGGGTGTCGGCTACCTCCATACAAAATTTTATCAAAATTGGTCCAGCCGTTTGAGCTTGAAGAAGTAACAAACATATAAACACACACACACACTCACAAACTTTCGCCTTTATAATATTAGTGTGATTAATAGACACCGTCATACCATGCTACATAACCTTATATTATTTAGAAAATGCTGGCCCGGATAACTTCAGAATTTAGATAAATGATTTTATTTCTGTAAGTAAGTACCTAGGTTTGTACAAACACGTCATATTTTTTAACTAGATGAGGTCGGCATTTCCTATCTGACTACTCTGAGAAGAAAGACTGAAACAAACTCAGAAGTCACAGACACAGTCTCTTTTTTAAAGTCCAGACATAATCTTGGTATATCATGTGAAGACCATGTAGAATTGTAGACTAATCGAATCATAGACAGTGGTAGAGTCGTAATATCTTTTTACAAGGCGAGTGCTACGATGTCAGGCTTTGTAAATATCGTGGGATCACTTACCCTTTCGTGGCATTAGATTAACCACATAAGTAGACATTAATCCCAAAATTCCCAGCTACTGGAAATCAAAAACCGGACTAAATAATAAATAAAACCAATTAACCGTATATTTAATTCTGAAACCACAAAAAACTGCATTTGGAATTACTCAAATGAAATGAGCACGGACTTACTATTGTCGATGGTACATTGTCTAAGTTCATGCATCTAAAGAAAATTAAGCCGTGTACACATATAAACATATTTACCAAAAGGGTTATTTACTAATTGGTGTATTAGTCGAGTACAATCGTGGAAACAAGTCAATCGGTGTGTGTAATTCGAATTAAAGGACTGTTTACACGTTTGTACTTTGCGTGGAGTTTATTTTTTTTATAAACGGACAGCGCAGACTGTTTTTACACATGGCCACACTTTGCGAACGGGTCGCTTATTTATATCTATGCGTAATGAAATTCTGTTAAGGGGTATTGTTTTTTTTGGCTGTAAAATATTGTAGGTAGGTAGGTAATAAGCTGTTTTTTTTTTAATAAATAAAATGTACTTTTCTTTGCACTTGTTAATTTTGCGGTTGTTCTTATCCGTTATCTTCATGCTTCGGCGCATCCTGCAGGCGCATCATGCTTCCCATTTTTTTTACATCGTCAATACTTTATAATACATCGCAGTATTATTTTGAAGTCTTTAACATCAAGGGTTTTCCAAGTTTACAAAAAGAATTTAAGAAAACAATGAAAATTAAACAAGGCAATTCTTTATTTTGTTATTACAACGCGTCATCAATTTTCTTTATTTCGAAACAAGGCGAAATGTTTACTGCGTTGCCAATTAATAAACAGAATAACAAACAAATAAGTATTTAATTGGCTCGAATCATTGATTCTTTCACAGAGTGCTTTCCTCAACAAACGTCTTGTTAAAAATTTCCATTTCATTTGTAAGAAAACTTCAACCCTTTCTAGCTATTTTTATTTATTATTTAATTTCACAGACGTCAACCGTTTGACTTTTAATTATGTGTCTCGTTATAAGTTTCTGATCGAACGAGTCTTTAATTTAAAACTTTTAAATGAAATACATCTCTATGATATCTGAAATATTTTAAATTTTGATCAGACGAATAACAGTGTGAATGGAATTATTAATTTATTTTTAAAATTATTTGATAACATTTAAGTATTTAAAAATTGTTTTTCACTTCTCATGCTCTAAAAGTTCGTCTTTATGTTGTGCGTAGGCGACCATAAAGTCGCTTTTTATGCTCTAGTGCATAATTTGTTTTTCTAAGACTACGATAATCAGGCCCAACCGCCACACGCACAATAAAACGTCGCAGATTAAAGTCATTATTTTATTTCATTTGCTTTAATTTATATCACTTCCGTGTTTTCTATCGTTAATTTAATAAAACCAGATAAAATAGTGGTCATTCATTATATAAAAACGCAAAAAAACGTTTTTATGTCTTGGCAGTATGAAGGAAGTACCTAAGTCGAATGAAACATGTTGAAAATTAAAAAAAAAATTGCAACATTTTTTAACATAGAAAACTGTTAAATACTTTATACTTGTTTCATTTTCTCGCAATCGGTAGGTATAACCTGCTGCTCGGGTAACGTCTCGGAGTAAAATTACTTTTAGGCACTAGTTGTACAATCTACTATTTTTCTGCTATAGGTAGGTAGGTACCTAATAGCCAATTCTGTAGTAGCGGCAAAGTAGTAATAGATTTTTTAATAAACAAATACCAACCTTATTTAACTCATACGATCAAACAAATCAACAGTCGAACTGTCAACAACACTAATCATAGACTCGAAAAAAATATAAGTAAAAACAAAAAACAGCGTTCGTTTTTCAAACGTGGTGCGCTTTCTCGGTCCATCGGGCATTCCGTCACATGCCAGTCACGACGGTGCTCGGACCACCGCGAGTCGCGTCTCGGGTTACCGTCTATCGTCTTACCTTGCCTTCCTGCCCTACGTCTAAGTTACTACGTCGCGTCATATGCCGTGGTGACAGTTGGCGAGGTGATATTCGGTTTTGTTTCATATTTTTGGGAGTTTGGGTGGGCTGAAAGGGAGGTTGTAAAAAAAGAAAGGCTTTTGCGGGGTCTAGGTGGGCACACACTTGCCATTGCGCATGCGCATCAAAATCATGTATGTCCGATTGTATTAACAAAAACCCGTAAGAAACAACATACTTACATATTAAAAATATATTTAACTCCGCCTGGTGTAATTGCTGTAAGGCGTACCAGTAGGAGGATAATTAAATAATTAAATTAATTTCAGTATATAAGATGATACATAAGGGCAGGAGAATGATGACAAGATGATATTTCGTGCAATATATTTTTATACATTTAAAAAAACAAGATCAGTGTAATTTTCCTAATAATTCTACTGGTATAAAGATTTAAACTTAGTGTCATAGTGATCTAGCTATCAATGCGAAGTATCGGTAACTGCTTAATCGCTCCATCAGACCTACCCATTCGTGGCTGTATCATAAAATAAATCAGTTAATAGCATGTTGATAGATTCTTAACAGATTAACTAATTATGTATGATGATAGCTACTTGAACTTGGTCAAAGACCACCACAATGAGGTTCATAAAGGGAGTATTGCCAAAGGTATTACAGTGTGCGGAAGGATGCAGTTGTTATCTCATCGCCCTTAGTTCCGACAAAACTATTTTTTAAAGCGGTGCGACGACGCCGACGACGCAACTCTCGCAACGCAAAAACTTCTGGCATAATTTACTAAAACATTTTAGGATGCCGTTGTCGATTTTTGCGATGCGACGACGTCGCAACGCTTTTATGTGGTGTCCTTTTATAACGCCAATGGAAAAAAAACAAGTTACTTATTCTAAGCAGATTCTTGTTAGGATATCTGAGGGCCTGCACAAAGTGACCTTTTTCAGCGGTAACGATCATGCAAAAGTCAAAAATGTATGGGACTGACATAACTTACCGAAAAGCTTATGTCAATATCGTTGTAGAAATATAGGCCTTCTGGAATAGATACTGTGCGATGTGATTAAAAATCCAATAAATAATACCACTCAGCATTTAAAAACAACTTTAAACACCTCAAACGCTGTACCAATAAACATCTTTAATTTTATTAATCAATTTAGAACACGCCCTTCCGATCGCGTGTCATCACTGCCCTTTATTATAAACATCGGGTATCATGGCACAGGCCCTCACTCATACAGCCAATAGGTTTTATCCTTATTTTGTTATAAAACCTCGACCTTTTTCATTAATCGATCTGATTTCTCGGAATTCGTTCGATGTTCAAAAATTGGGTCAGCGTTTTTTTTTTAAATGTTGGTATGGATGATGAATTAGGCTGTAAGGGATGATCAGGTTACATTTCTTTATTAAATAATGTACAACCCTCACGCCTTTAAACCGCGAAGGTTTGTTTGAGGTGAATGATACACCGATACACCTAGCTTAGCGATGTTGTAATTAGATTCCATGGGATAAATAAATATAGGACGCGAGAGATATTATAGTGCACAAGTGCGTGCGTAAACACAGGTGCACTCTCTGTTCCTTTACTCTCATAGTCCGATGGGATGGCAATCCGACAGGACCGAGGAGAGATCAGGCGCAGGACCAACGGCTTTACGTGCTTTCCGAGCCACGGGGGTATTAAACCGCCAACTTCCAAACTCCGGACTGGTACTAAGAAATTCCTAATGGAAAACCCATTAACACTTTGTCCGACCTGGGAATCGAACCCAGGACTCCATGCTCAGCAGTATCGCGCTTGCAACCACGAGACTGAGATCGCCTATCCATTTACTCGTATTGTTTCAAGCCGTTTACCCCGTAGATTCCTGTTTAGTACCAAAAAAAAACAATAATTGTCAACAAAAACGTGAACGAGATCATATTTAGATCAACATACAACCTGACACTGACCTGCAATTTGCAAAAAACCTAAGAAAATTTGAATTTCGCGGACTACCTTATCGCATCTCCCTTAACTTCTTGCACCGATTAACCATGACCCTTATTCCCAGGTTTCTTCGATAAACCGGGTGCTCCGCAATCTAGCAGCCCAGAAAGAGAAGGCGAACAACCAGCAACCATCCCCAGAGTGCTCAACACCGGTCTACGAACGCCTGCGACTGCTGGGGGCCCCGGGCGCATCACCGGCCTGGCCCCGCGCCCCCTGGCCTGCGCAGATTGATGCCAGGACCCCGCCCTACCAGCTGCATAGTCTGAGTCCTGGGCCCCAGGCTATCAGCTGCAACGGAGGCGATATGACAGCGATGAAGAAGAGTAAGTAAACAAATTTTATTTTCTTTGTGAGAAAGTGATTTTGTATAGGTTTTCTCTTTGTGGATGTGTGTTTTTAGGACTATCTGCTTAAAGAGTTATCTATCAGAAATCTATACTTAAATATCTTTCAATTTTCTAGCATATTTGAATAGCTTGGTTATATGTGCTATTTTTCGAGAAAAAAATAATACGATCGCCCGCCATTATTTTAAAGTTATGCCCAAGTAACGTTTGAGTTTTGTTATGTATATAATTGTGTTGACTTTCGTCACGTTAGCGTCGCGGTAAGCATTCATTTCGTACTTTGGTTGCATGTTGACAAGTAATATTGCAGCCAGAACAACATGCACAGTTTAAAATCCAAAAGTACATCAACCCGAACCAGGCATTATGCATAATCAATAACAACAAATGAAGTGCACAGCGTGGCCGAACATGCTCGTATACAACGCATAATGTATGCACACAGCAACAGCAAATTAACAGAAAAAATAAAATCGCAAAATCGCAACATAGGGAAGCGTGCGGCGGGCGGTCACTGAGAACAACGCAACAAAACTTTTTCACCAGCATTTTGATAGTCGATTTGCGGCTCCCCTAGTGTGGGGAGAGAGGGAAGGAGGGAGGACTGCGGGGGGACATGCCCGCCTACGGCTCCGTCAAAAACATTACTCTGCCCATCCGCCTGGAAGATTTAATTTTCATTTTTATCTGAAACATCCCCCTTTGTAGTGGTCTGTACTCTGTATCCAATTAGGCGGCTTTGAGAATTTTTCTGGTACACCCACATAGCTGCAACCGTTTAGAGATATGGAATTTTTAATTTCGATTCTAGGAACCAATTATAAACGATTTGTGCGATGTCTTAAACAAAAGAACGTTCATGTTATTTCTAAGCGAGAGGGGACGGACGCTTTGTAAGAGGAATTTTCATAAAAATGTATTATCGTATTTTTTAGATAAAAAGTCGAGATTTTCCACGAGATTCTATGCAATGTGACCTTGAGTCAGTGGCATTTCTTCTTATTCAGAGCCGTCGTAACTGCCTCCTACCGTGTGCAACTTGTTTTGGAAATTACCTTTACGATTGCATTTTTGGGCTGCTATATACCTACGAAATAAGTTTTTTTTTCTCCGTCTGCACTTGCTCATTTTTTCACTGATAATTAATTTAGGCAATCTCTTTATTACTAATATCTACTACATAATCAGCCAATAATCTTCCCACTGCTGAGCCTGAGACATAGGCCTCCTCTCGGTAAGAGGGAGTGGGCCGTAATCCACCACGCGGGCCCAGTGCAGCTTGGTAGATGTCACATGTCTTTGAATTTTTGTTTGTAGGATATGCCGGTTTTCTCACAATGTTTTCCGTCACCTTTTATAGAAATAGTAGGAGTACTAATATCTACTAACGGTCATGAAACTTATCAAATAAATAGTAACTAAAGAAATAATAAAAAAGTAATTTAAAAAAAATTAACCGACTTCAAAAAGATAACTATAAATTATGAAATAACTTTAATTTCGGAAGTCGGTGTCTTGGGATCTGTGTTTTAGTTTTAGTTTTTTGCCACCGACTTCCGAAATAAAAGTTATTTCATGATTTTGAGTTAAAATCTTTTTGAAGTCGGTTAAATTTTTTTAAATTACTTTTTTATTTCGTAATTTTTAGTTTTAAGTAAAAACTGGAATATTTTTTTGTTTTAAGTAGCTAAAAGTTTTGTTGTAAATATTGCACTAGAATTTGACCAAGGTTTTGAGATGTTTTTTACCTTTGACACTACACCCGTAGCTCGTATCAATAAGCAAGGCCGTCACACTTACACGTATTGGTCATATATGTACATATCTTGAAAATTACTGAATTGATGTTGATGAAACTTGCACTGTTCCCTAAGTTGAAGTAAATGTAAGCCAGTAAAAAAAATGGTCACGATCCGATTAATAGTTGCGGAGAAATGCGTGGACAAACATACATATATACATACATCTATAAAATTTCGTATATCTGTTTGGAAGCCCTAATTAATAGATTGTCATATGTGAATTTAATGCAGTTCCAATACATACATACATACGCGTCGAATTGATAACCTCCTTTTTTTGAAGTCGGTAAAAATATAATTTGATAGTGCCACCGTCTCCATTTAGTTGGCAGTGCGTGAAAGTGCCGGTAAAGCTGTAAGCGGATAGCCGTCCATTGGCTATGTCACGGCCGACTGGCTGACACCTTCCGTGAAGGCGCGTTACATATTATAATAATTATTTGGCTATTTGTTTCTGAGGATCGTATTTCTGGGGACTTCCAAGTATTGCGGTCGGAATTGGAATTGTAATTACATATATTGGTGACTGTCTGTGTGACCGCGTTGTTTTTTACCGACTTCAAAAAAAAGGAGTTCATCAATTCGACACGTATGTATGATAATATTATTGGAATTGTTTCTACACTACATCGGATTTTAATGCGGCTTCCACTGTCGGTTTAATTGTGTGTCATGCATTAATATTCATATTATAAACAAATTATGTTTTATATCAAATTATAAAATCCGTGCCAAGCGGAATATAGTATCATAATAATTATAACTCGTTGCTTCATTTTTCAGATATGATTATAACAATGTAGTTTCCCTACTTACTTGGTAACTTCGCACATATTTTAAAGATTTTTTAAAACTATTAGGTGACGTAATTCCGGTCTGACTGCACCTCGGTTGACACTTTGACGTGTAGCTCATTCCTTTTTCGTGCGCGGTAGCTATCGCACGCGCCCTTAAGCATCATGCCAAAAAGAAGCGCGCAATCAAAAATTGATCACTACGCTAGGAAAATTAGAAAAATTGAAGAAAAACAAAGACCGTTACAATCGTCATCGGATGATGAAGGTAAGCAAAGTATACTTTATTCTTTGGTGATCTAGAAGTGAATAGTGAAAAATATCAGTTTTGTAAATGCTCTGGGATTGACTGCGAGTCAATAACTTTGACATTGTTCAAAACTAAATTATAAAAGTTAAACTTTAATATTGCATCGGGATTGACTGCGAGTCTTTAACGATGACAAACAAGCACAGAAAATACGTACAATCTAAAACAGATGTAACGTTAACGTGCAAAATCAATTAAGAAATTTTATTCTTTAATATTGCATCGGGATTGACTGCGAGTCTTTAACGATGACAAACAAGCACAGAAAATACGTACAATCTAAAACAGATGTAACGTTAACGTGCAAAATCAATTAAAAAATTTTATTTCTTACACTACCCTCAGAATTGTTATCTTCAAAACCTTAATTACAAATGGTAATTTTAGGTAGCGAAGATCCTGATGTGGTCCCAGGCAATGATAATGAAGCTATTATGGAGCCAATACCCGTGCCAACCGACGTACCACAAGACGTGGAATCGGAATCTGGCGACATTCCTAACCAACACTATGCCCAGGCGGAACCCTGTCCCCCTGAGGCAACTACTGGTAGCATGGAACCTGAGTTAGACTGTTAGATCCTGATCTACTGTCGCCACTCGGTGAATCGACATCAGATTCGCCTGACTACGGCGATAACATTCACGATAATCTATCGCAGTTGTGGCTTCCTTTGCTAAGGAAAGGAATGCCTAAAGAAAACAAGGACAAGGTACTGAAAGAGTACCTTGTGCCAGACAATTGTAGGCTCCTTCAAGCACCCAAGTTGAATGCTGAAATCTCGGCGGCGGTACCGGACATGGTTCGCAACCGCGACAAGACACTTACAGCGTCTCAACAACAGCTAGTGCGGGAATCACCGCCATCAAGGCTCGAGTGAAATTAATCACACCTAGCTCGGACAAGGCATTCATAAATATCATCAACGAGTCCGAACGGGATAAATCACTGTTTGGCTCGTTCTTATCAGAAAAAATTAAAGCCGCCAAGGCCATTGAAAAGCAAGGCCTTTCCATAAAAAAGACCGCAAAGTTTCAAAATCGCCTCAACTTCCTAATACCCGCCAGTCCTACCCGGGAAACTGGAACCTGCCTCCTCGATACCCAGCGAACAGGGGGGGGGGGGCGAGGTGCATACAGGAGGCCGATGACGACGGCGGGGAATCGCTGTCCGTACACGATGTCAGCACAGCCGCCACAACGCCCGGCCTCGCAGGACAAACCTCGGGCTCCCGCTCAGCGTCACCGTTAACGCAGGTACATGCGGTTAGACTTACCCAATTTTATGACCGATGGCTAAAAATAACAATGTTGTTCTTGATTGGTTAAAAAATGGTTATCCAATACCCTTTCATACACATGTACGACAATCAATAATACCTAAAAACAACCTATCAAATACTGAGAAATCAGATATGATGAAAGCCGTTATGAAACTCAAATCTTTAGGGGCTATCTCAGAGTGCAATGTGACTAAAGATCAATTTATTTCTAAAATATTCCTCACATTAAAACCTAACGGCGATAAACGCTTTATATTAAACCTAAAAACCTTAAACAAGCTAATCAATAGCGAACATTTTAAAAATGGAGGATTACCGAACAGCATGCAAATTGATACCACGCGATGGATACCTTGCTACCATCGACTTAAAAGAGGCGTATTTCCTCTTAGGCATTAGGCATTCCGACCGTAAATATTTATCAATTTCAGCCCAATAATTCGCTAAGAACATATGGCTTTAATTGCATGCCGTTGGCGTTTGGCTTATCCGTTGCCCCACGGGTATTCACTAAGGTTATGAAGGAAGTCATAACTTACCTCAGACATCACGGTTTTCAGTCAGTTTGTTATTTAGATGACATTTTATGCATTGGAAATACTTACGAGAATGGTCATAATAACGTAAATGAAACTTTGAAACTACTCGAGTTTCTAGGATAATTGACAACAAAGTCAATTACGATAAAAGTATGTTAAAACCGCGACAATTCTGCAAGTACTTAGGATTTTGTTACGATACCAGGTATCTCAGTACCTATACAATTGCCAGCCGATAAGCGACGTAACATCATCGAATTAGTAACAAAATTCACTAAATTACAGCCATGTTCCATCCGCGAATTAGCTCGCTTTATCGGTATTCTAGTCGCCACTAGCCCAGCCCTTAAATACGCTTGGGTATACACTAAGATTTTAGAACGCCAGAAGTTTCTAGCGTTACTTAAGCATAATAATAATTACGAAGCTAAAATTAACCTACCTAATATTATATTAGAGGATCTGAACTGGTGGCTACACGCAACCTTATGCGACAGCCAAATTTTGACATCGAAATCTATACCGACGCGTCGATGTCAGGCTGGGGTTCTGTTTGCAACAACGCTCAAGTACATGGCAAATGGAAGTCTTCAGAAAATTATTGTCATATCAATTACTTAGAGCTGATGGCAGCCTTTCTAGGTTTGAAATCCTCCGCCAGTGATGCAACCAATAAATAAATAAAATAAACAATATTACTGCGCATGGACAACACCACTGCGATCAGTTATGTAAATCGTATGGGGGTATTCAATACCCCCACTTAAACGACTTGGCTAGGTCCCTTTGGAAATGTTGTGAACAGCGCAACCTATAGGTCATATACCTATCATACGTAAATTCCAAAGAAAACCGGGCAGACGCCGCGTCTAGAGTAGTCAATCCGGATACTGAATGGTCACTTTCCGATGAAGCATTCCAAGACATTATAAAATATTTTGGTCAACCTGAAATAGACTTATTCGCGTCCCGCGATAATGCGAAGTGTACCACATTCATCTCATGGAAACAAGACCCTGACGCAGCATCCGTAGACGCATTTACGATGGACTGGCAGAGCCATTTCTTCTACGCTTTTCCACCATTTTCCCTGGTATTAAAATGCCTTAGAAAAATTATTGATGACAAATGCACATGGCTTACTAGTTTATCCCAACTGGCCATCACAGCCATGGTTCCCACTATTGCAAAGCCTTATAGTTTCCGACGTTGTTTATAAATTAAGACCCATAAAACCCAAGTACTCCACCGCCTGGAATCCCCAATTGGTTTTAAACCATGTCTCAACATGGTTCCCTAATAGTGAGTTCTAACAGAAAAAAAAAAAAAAAAAAACTGGTGATCCTACTTGCAATTTGTACAGCTCACAGGGTACAAACGCTGTCTTTAATTAAACTCGAGAACATACTTTTCTCTGATAGCGGCATAAAGATCGTCATAACAGACATCATAAAGACATCCGCACCCGGCAGAGACCAGCCAATATTGTTCTTGCCATACTTCAGGAAAAATACGCGTATATGTCCAGCTACGGTGCTCTCAGGTTATATTTCTATAACTAAAAACATAAGACCTGAGAGTACAAACAATCTGTTGTTGACGTACAAACGGCCACAAAAACCCACTACCACGCAAACCATCAGTAGATGGATCAAACAAGTCTTGTCAGAAAGCGGCATTGATACCAGTGTATTCGCCGCGCACAGTACACGGCTCGCGTCAACCTCGGCCGCAAGCTTAGCCAGGAGTTAATATAGAAACCATTCGCAAAAGCGCAGGGTGGACTATTAGTTCATCTAATTCATTTGCTCGTTTTTATAATAGGTGCGTTATAAACGAAGGCGAATTTGCCAAATCTGTTTGCTTACGATTAGACATACAGACTGATTATTAATTCCTATTAACTATAGGTACCTATTATAAGATTATATTACACTACAGAAATGTTTATTTATGTTATGTTCATGTGATCGATAAGATCTTTATGTTTAGCTCGCTGAAGTTAATTCGAAATAAGTAAATATAAATGTAACGTACCATTACGGAAACATAAGTATAACTATAAGGCTGATTTGTCTATAGGTAAATAAAACCATAATGTTTAAAACCTTATTGTTTTCCATTTCAAAACTTTCTGACTCTTAACATCTACATTGTTATAATCATATCTGAAAAATGAAGCAACGAGTTATAATATATGATCAAACGAACTTCCAAGTGAAGTTCGATCATTATTATGATGAGTTGCTTCATTTGAAGATAATATGATCACCCTCCCTCCCTGACGCTTGAAGATTCCCAGATATAGAGAAAGTTTTATATCATACTCATGACTCTAAAAAATGAGCTACACGTCAAAGTGTCAACCGAGGTGCAGTCAGACCGGAATTACGTCACCTAATAGTTTTAAAAAATCTTTAAAATATGTGCGAAGTTACCAAGTAAGTAGGGAAACTACATTGTTATAATCATATCTTCAAATGAAGCAACTCATCATAATAATGATCGAACTTCACTTGGAAGTTCGTTTGATCATATATTATTTGGCGTTTTGTTTCTAAGGCATCGAATTTCTGGTGTCTTCAAAAATTGCGGTTGGAATTGTCATTTACTTGATTGATTGCTTTGATACCAGTAGTTAACCTTGTTTCCTTACAATTAAAATCAGACTGTATGGCTATTATAATCGTGTGATTTTAGTCGCCGGCGCCGCACAGATACTCCTATATCGGCTTATGATGGTCTTTAATGTTGTGGGGAAGGTGTAAGTCGAACCTCGTAAAGTGGGGCTACCTCGAAGAAACAGTAGGTAACAGGATGTGGATGTGGAGCTGAGTCACAAACTATGCTCCACCTCCTATCCTGCTATTTGAGCCTCAAAACCTGCAACCAAAGTGACTTCTGCGTTGCCTCCGATAACGCCGTGGTAGTGGGGAAGCTTTGAGCCAACATTTGAATAACTGTCGTGCCAGCGACACGAGGAAGAAGAGTGTTGTGTCATGCAATAGTTCAATGGAACGGACAAGCCTCACGTTTTATTATTTATTTTTATTTTTTCTTTTTGCTTTTGGCTCGTCCTGGCGGGGGCACTCCCGTGCCCCCAGATTTCCCTTTCCAAGAAAAAAAAGTAAAATAAACAAGCCTTAAAAGATTTTAAACTTTATACATAATAATATACTTAAAATGAAGTAGTATGTATGTATATTGGTAAAGGTAGATAGATTTCTAAGAAAAAGCCCCCCTGCCAACAGCCGTCTGTAGTTAAAGCTCCTCCGAGTAATTGGCCAACACAAAGTGGTGCCGGCGGCAGTACTTGAGGTAAAAGATAACCAGCGCAGAGTGGCGCACAGTAACAAAGCTTTTGGTAACGACTCGTTCTTGACACCTTTGTATAACTGTTTGTTAAATCGTCTGTTGTTCTGGTGGTGACGCGATTCATAGTAGACTATGATATCCATTAGTTGACTCTCGCTTTGTGGTTTATTATTCAACTAGCGGCTTCGCCCGCGTGGGTGTCGGAGCGTACAGCCGGGATAAAACGAATCCTATTTTAATAAACTATCTGTGTGACTAATTTCGATTTATTCCGGTCTGATAAAATAATAAGTTTCGAAGTGCCATTCAGTTGTGGCTTTAAATTGAAAAGTAGACGCTCGCTGTGAATATTGGAACTGGGGTAAGTTATAATTTTCAGACAACAGGCATCCCGATCGGAAAGAAAGCCTTTTCATTTCCCTCCATGTCTGCCATTAGCGGGAGACAATATTGATTAAATCCATTTCTCTAGTTTAATTATTTGGTATTCTACTTAGGCTTTCTGCCACAAAATTTTCAGATATAACATAAAACCAATATACTTCTCTCTTATCATCATGACCCTACTACCGCAGTCCTTCATTTTTGCTTGGCGCAGCATGCTTACTCCTTCCAGTCAGTATCAGCGGTATTCCCAATTCTTTACCTTTTTTTTCTTTTTTTTTCTCTATCTTTCACACAATCATGAGTATTTGGAGTAATTTAACTTTAATTTAATACACAGGCAGGGGGACATCGACGCGCAAACTGTTAATTTTTCGTCAGTTATTGAAAAAAAATTGCTGTTCCATACATTTTGACCGCGTAGGTATTGCACTTTTCTATGAAACAGCAGGGGCCCTAAAAAGGCCACTTTGGCAGTATCATACACGGATAATATATGAATCAGAATATGGCAAAGACAGTCCGTGTTTTTCTTTTTTCGCTGCACTACGTAGGTATAATCAAAGAGATTGGGATTGGATTTGGATTGGATTTATTGGTACTTTAGCACAGACAAAAAAAAAACTGAAAAATACAGTTAACTGTCCATATGATTTATAATGTTATCCTTTTATGATTCTGCCAAAGTGGCCTTTTTAGGCCCCCAGATTGTTTTTTTTTTGTTTTG
The DNA here is from genome assembly GCA_963082905.1 of Oligia fasciuncula. NCBI lineage: Eukaryota > Metazoa > Arthropoda > Insecta > Lepidoptera > Noctuidae > Oligia > Oligia fasciuncula. The sequence goes on from OY720403.1 coordinate 11,559,324, forward strand.
ATAACCAACGAAAAATGTCTACTCTACAGTCTAGAATCAGGTGCTAGTGCTGAATTCATGATTACAGTTTATGATTCGAGGTCCTGCCAACCTGTAGTTCTTGAAACGAAAAGGGATTATCAAAGATTGGTGCATTTCAAGAAACCATACAGGGAAATTCAGAACCCCTTTCTTCCTTTCTTTTGCTTTTCAAGAAAAACACAGACGAATTGAGTGCCCTTCCTTTTTGAAGTCGGACATAATCGATCAGCATACAAACATTTTCAAAACTTCTACCAACCTTTCATTCCTTACCTGACATTCTTCACATTTCTGCGTTACACGCGCGCCGTTTGCGAGCTATGTGCTACGCACCTGACCTTTTTGCTTACCTACCTACTTATAAGGTTGGTGTATGTCTTCAAGCAAGTCGTTTCTTCTGACATTTATCTACCTGATAAATCTTGTTGATTTTCGCCTTTCATGAATCCTTTCAAAGACCAAACCTACACAGATACCTACTATAGTTTTTTGACAATACATTTTCTTTTACAACGAAATGATGTCTTTCTCGTAATTTCCTTTAGATTTTGTTTAGTTTCACTTGTCAGTATGTTAAGATGGATCCCTGCAAGCTGATTTTGGACAACTTGCTTTTTTCGTATTACGTTTAACTTAATATATAGTCGCTCCAATACATTTTCATTTTGGTAACTCAGAGGACCTAAATAAATGCTGCAGCGCAGCGCCTGCAACCATGTTCAATGACAATAGCAAATTATAATTATTTCTGTAAAATGTATGATAGAAGATAAAAATATATACACTGGATAAACTTCTTATACTTACCTACTAAATGAACTGTTAAAATTATAATATAACATCCTAAATCTAAGCTAATAAGTATTATAAAGAGAAAAGATTACATTTTTTGTACGTTTGTTACGGTTTCACACTAAAACGACTGAACAGATTTGGATGAAATTTAGCACATGGGTAGACCATGATCTAATTAGGACATAGGATATTTTTATCCTGATATTTCTACAGGATCGAGACTTATACGCGTGAAACCGCGGAGCGCAGCTAGTTAATTATATTTCTGTGAATCGGTTAAAAAAACTTCTTTACACGGTCATCTCCGAACGAGGGAACTAAGTTTTTTTATTAAGACAGACGAAAGTATCCATTTAATTTAACTGCCTCTAAAATCTTATCCAGTATCTTCATCACAAACCAAATCACTTTTAATAATAGATAAATAAACCAATTGTCCCATATCTCTCGTGATAAGCGGGGTAACTAATTTTATTTGCGCCTCCCCTCCGTGGGGCCGTTGTGACCCCTTATTTATGACGTGTGGTGCAATGATGACCCCATGATGCATCGTGTAGTAGTGATAGTCTATGTTTATGTCATTTGTGTAGACACTTTAGTTTAGTTTATTGAAGAACTTATTTCAAATCCTTAACATGATAATATTTACATAATCTATGCTAATATTTAAAATAATAATAATATTACATTTATATGAAAATAGCCAAAAAAAAAGCAAAAGTAGCCACTGACTGGATTCCGAATAACAGGAATCGGCGACGCGGTAGGCCCAGAAAGAGATGGCGTGACGAATTGGACGCCTACCTAAGGGATTGGCCAGATTTAGCTAGAGACAGGAAAAAATGGAAAGACGGAAGGGAGGCCTTTGCCCTGCAGTGGGACATAACAGGCTCATGATGATGGTGATGATATGAAAATAAGCAAAAAAAAATCATAGGGCATCAAAAAATTCGTCAGCGTGAAGAGTCGACTAACCGCTTGGCGATATCTCAAAAAACACTCTTACTAATAAATAATTTGAAGAACTAATAAATGTTAATGTAAGTAGATACAAGTTCTACTAATCACACTAATATTATAAAGGCGAAAGTTTGTGAGTGTGTTTGTGTTTGTTACTTCTTCATGCACAAACGGCTGAACGGATTTTGATGGATTTTGATGAAATTTGGCACACAGATAGTTTATAACCAGGATTAACACATAGAATACTTTTTATCCCGATATTCCCACGGGATCGAAACTTATGCGGGTGAAATTGCGGGATGCTGCTAGTACTTAATAATTATGCGATAAGAAGGAAAGAAAGACAATTTTTTTTATTATTAAAGACACTTCCCTCGAATTATGATACTTACACTAAGTAGATACCTAAAATAAACTGGTTGACTATAAACTGGTGGTAATAGGTATCAATCTCACAAGATGGACATCCTCTTTTCCACGTTTTTTTCCTTTGTGTTCTCATGTTCTTTAACATGAATTTTATCTAAAGGGTGTCGAAATAGAAAATAGTCGTTTTAAAAGCTATGTACGATGGTACAGTGAACTCCTTCGTGAGCTTTGATAGAACACATTTTTCACTCGTGCAGAATGTGTGTAGAAAATATTTCTTAGATATAACTTCGACAATGTTGTATGAAAATTGATGGGTAGGATGCTGCATTCACATGGTACACCTGCGTCGCTTGTTCTTTTACAAATCGTGCTTTACACTTACTATTTCAAAGAATGTTATTAATTTGTTCGTTCAGCTATAGTGTTATCTAGAAGAGCGGTGGCCGCCAAATAACGGCCGCACAGTGGTGGCTTTCATGAAAATGATGCCAACGGGGCTTGACTCGGTGTCAAAAAACGGTCTGGGAAAACACACCCACTTACTTTCATAAATAACGTTTCAAAAAATTCCGGACATTATCTGGCTGCCACCGCTCCTCGAGAAACTGTAGCTTAACTTTCCATTTCTTCACTCTTTCCAGAAAACTCTCAATTGAAACAACAACCAAATCCCAAAGACTTCATGAATACCCGAATTATCTGCCAAAGTTTCACGCAAACTGTATTCAAGCGACCATTTATAAAGTCATCCCAGACTTCTTCGTCCAAAACTCCCATATAACACATCACCTACTTTCTCCATAAGATCATGGGTGCTTCGAACTGCGAGACAAACACAAGGTCAAAGGACTGGGACGAATAAATCCATTAGGGGGCGAAAACTAAATAAAACGTACTGAATAAAGGGAGGTGGCAAGGTCCGTGATAAAATACTGAGGGAGAGGGATAGATAGATGTAAGTAAAGTTAAGAGGGAAAAGGATAGAGGCCGGTCTGGACTCTCAAGATAAGGCGAAGAAAAATGTCGTGAGATATTTATTCGCGGGGACCCGTGAATAGATGGTTATTATGGGGTTCAGTAGTAGTAAATTAGTGAGATGTATGGCGTCCGTGTTGAATATTTATTTATTGAACGCGTAAGTTATTGTCCTTAACTTCGTCGCCTCGGTTTTGGGGGAAATTGTCGTTTATTTACGGTGGTCATTTATTGAATTACTTGAGGAATAAGATTATGGGGAGGAAACCCACTACAAAGTGTCTATTTACGGTCTACGTATTTTAATCTGTAGTAGATTTAATGGGGACTACATGACCTAAAGCGCGGTCGCTGTCGAACTGCATAGGAAATAAAGAGAAGCGCGATGACACAACGCTGGCAATTTATTGCAAAATATGAAGCAATTATCTATTTACAAAAAATCTATTGCTTGGACTAAAAAATTAAAACACTAGTGATTTAGTATGTTGCTTGTAGAATAATCTGACAAAAATCAGAATGATTGTATGAAAACCATTAGTATGGTTTTTAATGTAAAAATAAAGTTTTTAGAGGTATCTTTATGATTTTTTTTCTATCATATAAAATTAGTTGTATTATGTTTTCAATACACTATTTACCTAGCATATATCCTGAAGAGTATCATATATTTTTCTGATTTTGTTTACTGTAGTCGATCATAGACTTTTATTGCTACAAAAACTTGCGTTTTTTGCGTTTAGGTCCTGTAATCCCCCTAAGCGAGGTAGTCAATTCACAATAACTAGTTGACGTTTTCTGATTGTGAGTCAATGCCCCAGCCGCTAAGCTATTATCTAGACAGACAGACGATATTAAATTAAAGTGTCTACTTTGGATCATATTTAAAATTATTTTAAAGTTAAGAATTATAAAACTTGTAGACAGGCCTGTGCCTGTCTACATGTTACCTACCTAGTGTCTACCAACCTCAGTATTTCGAAAAAAAAATACTGAAAGCTTTTCACAGTAAAAAGGTAAAAATGAATATTAAGAATAGAATAGAATTTCTCTAATCTATTTCTCAATTCAAGTACCGAGTAAAAGAACATTACCTTTCCTCTTAACTGTGGGAATTTATATATTTATGTTTATTTATTTTAGCATTATGTATTTGTTTAAGTACCTAGGTACTTACATGTTATTTTTTTGCATTTTTTTTTAATGATTTATTTTCTGTAAGTAAGTTTGTACAAGCACTTTTACAAGTCAATCATATTTTTTTTTAAACTAAATGAGGTCGGCTTTTCATAGCTGACTATTCTGAGAAGAAAGGCCAAAACAAACTCAGAGGTCGCAGTCTCTTTTAAAGTCCAAACAAAATCTTGGTGAGATCATGTGAAGACCATGTAGATTGGTGTCTGAAATGGTCTTTTGAGGAAAGAACCACACAGATTGAGCGGACCTGTCCAATCAGTGCAAGCGTTTGTCAAAAATCGTGCAGCTCAACTCAGAACTTGAGCTCAACGATTCGACGAACAATACCAAAGAAAGGAAGGGGTAATGTAGGTATATTTAAAATTTTAGTCTAAGACGTTACAAATCAAATTATTGTCTTCTTGTTCTCACACACTATTGTCTACATTTAATTTTCTCCTTTCGCTAGTCTGCTGGAATAAATTTCTTAAGAAATAAGCAGTAGGTATCTTTGTACTCAATACTATTATGTCGTATCTGTATCATAAATAATTAAAAATAAAACTTTATTTTACATAAAATATGGTACTTAAAAGGTCTTACCGACTTGATATAATTTTATTAAATGTGCTCCATTTAATAAAATTCTGTCTCAATAAAATGGTGCTGATGCGAAGTTGTGAATGTTCAGGTTCATCGCCCAGATGTAATCCGTAGCAGTGTGTATATAGGGTACGATGGGACTCTCATCTCATCTCTCACAAATATAAATATTTCTACAGTTTGCTTATTTATTTCAGCATGCAAAATTACAAACAAAATCAAAGCCTCTTTAAACCATTCTTACGGTTTGAGTTCCGCTTGCCCCTTGCATCTTGCCCCTAATAAGAAGTAGGTACTACCGTACCTACTTCTTTTTATAAAATAGGGTGTCTGTTGGTGTTATTCTTTTGGATAACCTTGCTAGTTTTAAATAACTGAAATTGACATTTGATGCATAATTATTACAGCCGCGTCGAAAGAATGCGTTCCTGACACTTTTCAGTAAAGTTATAGTAATTTTTATTTCTCTCAAAAAGGTACAGTTTTGATTCATAGCGTCAAGTTACATTTTCCATATTATCCTTTGTAAGAGCTGGAGTCTATACTGGGTTCGGGAACTATATGACAGATCTCCAGGCTCACGCCCTTATAATTACAAATTTAATTGCACTTACGTACTACAACATTATAAAAGCTCCAAGTACTGAGAAGAAGAAAACTAATACAAAACAAAGTAGATGTGCTGTGTGTCTATGGAGAGTGTTGTATGTCCGTGAGTGCAATATAAGTCCTCACGCCCAGCGCCCGCGAAGGGCACTGGGCGTGAGCACCTACTTGCCCGAAAGTGTGTGTGGTAACTAATAAAGATCCATTTCACAAAACACGTACCTATCGTTTGAATGAAACTGACTGGTCAAGAATGCATTCTCTCGACGTTCACACTCTAGTAGCACAACGGGTGGGGAAATTTTCAACTAAAGGGACAACAAAAAACTCCTAGTATTTAAACTGCGTTTTAGGTATTGAATAGAACACTTGTCTTCTACAAAGTGGTCATTTACACCACAGAGCAGTAATAAACCCCTTAACTATTCCTAACCTTAAACCTATGTTGTATCCTAATTCACAATTGGTCCTTCCTTTTCACTTTCATCTCCTGAAAACCCACAGCTAACTGAAACAGCTGTAGACCCCTCCAAATACACCCCCACAATATAATCTTCCCGTCAAATGAATTCACTAAACACCGAAACAGATCCACTCGTATATCTCAAAAGATATTTTAACCCTAAGATGGCGAACCGAAATAGAAGGGGTATATGTAGGTACTAGGCGGTATGTATGCCTGTATGTGCGGCAGATCAAAGGGTCTGCGCGGCGCGCTTTGAACATGCCGACATACCACGCCGGAGCATACGGAGTCTATGTATGCTATATAAGCGGCTGTTTTGATACCATTTGATGATATTTAGGGATTATTAATGTGAATTATGTATGGTCTTCACATTATCTGACCAAGATTATGTCTGGATTTTAAAAGAGGCTGTGACCTCTGAGTTTGTTTCGGCTTCAGTGTAGTCAGATAGGAAACGTCGACCTCATCTAGTTTTTAAAAATATGATTGACGTGTAAAAGTGTAAACCAATAAGATTATAGGTGATTATGCTGGGTTAGCTTATGCTTTGGGGAAATCAATTATTGATTGACATCAACATTGCTCTCCAAATAAACAATATTGGGCAATCGATAATCATTGATTCAGCGTATACGTTATCAAATATTTGTACCAAAACGTTAGTTTTTTTGCAATACAAGGTCAAATTAAAACAGCTAGCAAAACTCCATCACGTTTGTGGAGTTTGTGGATATCAAAACATGACAAAACGATATCTTTCCACGTTTCTCTGCCGACAGCTGCCAAGGAACAATCTTTATTAAAGGAGTCCAAATCATCCCGCCATCAGGCATCGTTAACGGGCACAATACGACTTGTCAATAAATAAAACAGTCATTCAATTAACCAACAATCTATGCTCATCGTACGTCCCTAATCCATTAAAAACCCACAAAGCAACCTACAGTGGCAGAGACAACCCAGCGTCTAAATCCGCAGATTAGCGCACATGAGACGAACACGGACGGATAGATCCCGAGACAGCCATCCGTGGGACTGCGCTGGTACCGACAAAATAGCAATTAAATTCGCCTTCATTACACAACCCTCCTGTGATGACCGTACGGGGAATAAGGGTGCGATACTTGAATATATAATTATTATCATAATGTGAAGTTTTGTATTAATTAACTCTCGCTCAAGACGAATGTTAAAGTTCAGAAATTTTCTGAATAAAATCCACGTACACATTTGTGAAAATTAAGGTTTTATTGACCGTTCAAGACACATTTTACGGTTATCATTCTTAAATTGTGTGCTTCCTCTTATAATAAAAATGCGAACTACTTCTGCTTTCTTCTTTGCATAATTATCTATCTGAAGGCTGAAAAAGGTTGAAAATCCAGTCGCAATCTCATCTCAATTCTCAGCGACAATAAATGTCAAAAACTTGTCAAAATGTAGGGAAATTAGAGGTATTTTTGATAGATTGAGACTGAGATCAGACTGTGAACGTTCTTAAAATTACGGGAATTGGCCCCCTGACTTAGTGGCAGAATGCTTTAATTATTGAATTTAAATGATTTCACGCAGAGCAGTGGTGGCCAAGTGGTAACGGCCGCGACTTACGAGTTGTAGGTCGTAGATTCGAACCCAGACAGGCGCTTTACTTGTGTAAATTATTTTATCACCACTGCTCTCAAAACTGTGAAGGAAAACATCGTGAGGAAACCGGCATGTCCTTGAACCATAAATTCGAAGACATGTGACATCTACCAACCCGTACTGGGCCCGCGTCGTGGATTACGGCCCACTCCCTCTCACCGAGATGAGGCCTGTGTCCCAGCAGTGGGAACATTATAGGCTGATTATGACGCTGATGTTGAAGCTTCACTCACTGTGCGTGCGCTGAACGTATCGCATCAATTTTCTCTCACATTATGTGAACGCCTACTCTCATAAAGAACCACAAAATCTATCTAGCCTTACATAGGTACCTAGCCTACAAGCGTCCCCTAAAACAAAGTACAAATCCCCACTAATTACGTAAGCACGCACCGTGGCTCCGCGAGCGTCCCGCACAAAGGGTTCCGCGCAACGCCAATAACGCATGAAACAGGATTAAAACATGTAAACGCTAAAGGGTTCCGTGCCCGTTTGTGTGTAATTATACATGTTAATTTACAGTTACGTACTTTGAACGTACTGTGGAGTAGGTGTAGGAAGTAAAGGGAGATATAGACATGGTATAGCTTGGTGTAGGCTTCGTTTTTAGGGTTTCGCGCTCGAATAAGCGTGAACCGTAAACGGTTTGTTTGGTGTCAGTTGAAACGTAAACGATTTGAAGAATGGGATACGAATTATGTATGAGGTTAGCACGTGTGTATTTAATTTGTTAGTTTGAATATTAATTTAGTGATACGCTAGCAAGAAATAAATATCTTAGCAACATTAGTAGTGGGGCTAGAGCAGTGGTGGCCAAGTGGTAACGGCCGCGACTTACGTGTTGTAGGTCGTAGGCGCAGGCGCTTTACTTTGTGTAAATTATTTCATCACCACTGCTCTCAAAACGGTGAAGGAAAATATCGTGAGGAAACCGGCATGTCCTAGAACCAAAAATTCGAAGACATATTATGTGACATCTGCCAACCCGCACTGGGCCCGCATGGTGGATTACGGCCCACTCCCTCTCACCGAGAGAAGAGCTGTGTCCCAGCAGTGGGAACAATATAGGCTGATTATGTATGTATTAGTGGGGCTCGTGGCTAAGTAATAACAGCCGTACGAGTCGATCAGGTTAAGCTGCGCTTGCGGCGGTTGGTCTGTGGATGGGTGGTGAGATATATATATATTTTTTTTTTTTCAACAAAAGTTACATATATGTATTTCACAAATCTTCTGCCAAACTGCAGGACAGTTTGTCGGCAGCTTGTTATAGAATAGACCGGCTGTATTCACTTTTTAAAACTACATTTCGAATGATTTGAAAGGATTTGCATTATTTAGATGCAGTTACACAAACGAAGAGAATCAGAGGACAGGCACTTTCTAAAGCCGTATCTTATGCTTGAGCATAGATCATCATCTGCCTAGCCTTTTCCCAACTATGTTGAAGTCGGCTTCCAGTCTAACCGGATGCAGCTGAATTCCAGTTTTTACATGGAGCGACTGCCTATCTGACCTCCACAACCCAGTTACTGGGTAATACGATACCCCTTGCTAAGACTGGTTGTCAGACTTTCGGGCTTCTAACTACCCGTAACGACTGCCAAAGATCCTAATGACAGCTGGGACCAACGATTCAACGTGCTTTCCGGGGCACGGAGGGGTCTCGGTATGTAAAGATGGTCACTCATCCACAGACCGACCGCGGCAAGCGTAGCTTAACCTGATCGATCGACCTGTGCGGCTGTTATTATTTAGCTACGGGCCCCTACCGCTAACTTAGTTAAAGGAGCTACAATACGCAATCACTACCTAAAGACACCTGTCTTTCCAGCCAGATACCTATCTCTACAAACATAAAACCACAGCTTTCATACCCAGACCTCATTACTGTGAAAACAATGGGTAAAAAAAGATATAATAAATAAAAAGGCGAGGGGCGGGGGCGACGCCGCGCCGCCCACAGCTCCACCCACACAAACACAACACAACATATAATTATTATTGTGTGAACGCGATGCGGTTCCAAACATACACATACGGGATGTACATACATACCATTATGGATGAAGTTATGATATGTTAGTAGCGAATCGGGAGTAGGAAACGGGATTAAGGTGAGAGCAGCGTTGGAAGGTTGCTGGATTTAAGGATTTTTAGGGATATACTTACTCGTAACTTGAAAAGATTCAGCCAATAAGTTTCTAATAGAATTGGATTTATTTTGCTGTATCTTTTTGCTGTGTCTTATCTTGTTTGTCATGGTCCATTTTATGACATACTAACAGCGCACCGCGGTTTCACCCGCATAAGTGTCGAACCCGTGGGAATATCGGGATAAAAACTATCCTATGTCCTTCTCCGGAATGCATTCCGATTCTTTCTGGCAAATTTTTTTTTTCAGTGGTGTAGGCGTGAAAAGGTAACATACAGACAGAGTTACTTTCGAATTTATAATACCTATTAGTATGGATATTCCTGCCTTAAAATATAGCGGTCGTGAAGGATTTTTTTCCCGACCTCAGTAACAATCTCATCAATTGGGTATGTAGATCTGGTCAACTATCCTACAACATTGCGATGTTTTAGAATATACTTTCAGGACTGAAAATCTGGTGTTCTGTCCATAGACATATTTTTTTTTAATCTTTCTTATATCTACGATTCTACCATAAAAGCATTATCAACTACGTCTACTGAGATATAAAGGTATCTTGGCACTTATATACCAAACAACCGAAATGTTTGTGTAATGATCATAGATTACCTACCTACGCAAACATTTCGGTCAAGACACATTGTCTTGCTTCCGTGGATGTAATCTCAGTGGAGTAGGGCAAGGCTTTAACAACAAAGGATAGCTCGAGTTGCCATTCAGTTGCCTTAGGTAAGCTGCCATAGAAAGCCCACTATTTCATCATCATCACAATCCTGTCTCATCCGACTGCAGTACGAAAAAGCCTCTTCTGTTACGGACTGTATACCTACGTTGTCCTCCCATACCTACTGTAATTTGAAAACATTGTAAAACCCAATTATTTCAAAAAATAGTAACCGTGGAATTGCTTGCGGGTTCTTCTCCATAGGAAACGACCAATTGGAACCGTGCACCTAGCTTCCGACGTTTCATAAGTGCCCATGTAGGCTTATGTGAAATAAAATATTTTGATTTTGATTTTTGACTAACAACGTACCCTAAAGTCCGAATTTTAATCGAAAATTAAATCCAAACTGAATGCCCTGATGATACATTAATTTAAATAAATACTTAATTCAATATTCCGTCGTATCGTATCGATGGCGGTTCCACCTGTGCGCACTCGAGCGTTGCGAGCCCTTTTCCCGCCGTTTTGCGACAAAATGGCCGCCACGTGACTAGACTGGCGAAACGTCCTTATTCATTCATAGCCGAGCGCCGTAAATATTATGTGCTTTTAAATTTAATTGTGGGGTCTCTTGAATATTCACTTATGCACCTGTATCTTTATATTTCTTGATACTTTTTTGATGTAATTGGCAATTTTCTGCGTTATATACGAATGCTTATTTTGGGGGGGCTCGTGCTAAATCAAGCAAGGATCGTTTTTCAAGGTTAAGCCACGCTTGCTGAGGTCGACCCGTAGATGGGTGACCATCTATTATATACCGAGACCCCTCTGTGGCTTGGAAAGCACGTTGTCCCGGCTGTTATTTGTCAACTATGTTGGGGTCGGCTTCCAGTCTAACCGGATGCAGCTGAATACCAGTGTTTTACATGTAGCGACTGCCTATCTGACCTCCACAATCCAGTTACTGGGCAATACGACCCCTTGGTAAGACTGGTTGTCAGACTTTCGGGCTTCTGACTACCCGTAACGAATGACAGCCGGGACCAACGGCTACTTTCCGAGACACGGAGGGGTCACGGTATGTAAAGATGGTCACCCATCCACAGACCAACCGCGGCTAGCGTACCTTAACCTGATCGATCGACCTGTGCGGCTGTTATTATTTAGTCAAATTAATTAATATTTTAAATCATATGTATACTCGTACTGAAATTGCCGCGGGCAGAAGCTACTCTACTATATTAGGTATTGTCTAATTCACATATTATTTTCTTACTAACAGGAAAAACAGTAGGTAGGGATGCGTCCTTAACTTAATTACGGCATAATAATTTAGCTTTTTTTTTTATTATAAAGTATTCCTAAATATAAAAAATATAGTCGCAATATAATCTGCGCCATCCAGATTAATTTTACCATCCAATGGCCATTTAGCTTTTACAGAAACGCTCTCTGAAACGTTAAAAAGCGATTAACATTTTCGTCCAGTCCTTTTTATGTTTTTTTAACCAACAGCTAATGTAATAGGTACATGCTTTTTCTGACTGTTTTCCAGTGGAAAGTACTTACGAGTTGCATACCTATTCTATTTCAAATCGTTGAAAGTTCAAGGTTCGCTATTCTAGTAGCTAAAAGCTTCAATGTCAATATTTATTCTTCGTTCACTACCAAGTGAATATTTCATTCAAAAGAACTTGCCCGTAATTCCGTAGAGGTAGGTAGACACATTTTATCACTTATGTTATAAGTTACATGTGGAGGTGGTTTCTAGGCTCCCATTGACAATTTCCAAGTTTGACCCACGACTGTCGACTGTCGAAAAAGAAACACCTAAGTTGTTTTTATTTTCTGTCAATAGTTTGAAGTTGACAAAGACAGAATGATATTTTAAATACGGATTGAGTGATTTGTGGTGCAAACTGGCCTAAACCCATAGACTTTTGATACCAGAATTTTGATACTCAACATTCCAAGATATACACTACAAAAACCGCTAACCCACATTCATTAATACATTAAAACAAATGAATTACCATAAAAGAAAACCAAATCAAGTAAATGAGCAACCACAATAGTATATATTTATCTAAATACCGCAGGAAACCTCCGGGAAGGCACAAGGGAATCGCGAATGAAATACACGTCATAGAACGACATTTTTGCGATAAGGCAACACTGCGCCCGTTTTGTTTATGGGTAGGGCCGCCATCTTGCGCGTCACGGCGAGAAATAGGGTAGCCATGTATTGTTCGCTTTATTACTCAATGGGAATATTCTTTTTTTTTATTTTTCTTGGGGAGAGTGAGGCTGTAATGGCAGTCAGTTGGTATATTTTAATCAATTATTGAAATCACAATCTGTTTGAAATACGCATAGGTACCGTTGCTGTTGCTGTTGTCAGAGCTTACTCTACTAACTTATGTACCCTAACCTATAGAATACCATATTTGATCATGCTAAATTCAACTGTAATGTGTATGTGCAGTAAGGTTGGTTTATTAATAGCCCACAAATGAGGTTTCAGACGCAATTTATAAGTATAGTTAACTTAAAACCTCGGCTACATCATCAGTTCCCGTTCTATTCATGCCCAAGTATTTTTCACTACAAAAAAAATCCAGATCGCATTCATAATAATAATTAACCAAATCATAATAAAACTACCAAAAACCCACCACCACGGTGAAACCCCACCTCATACATCCACAAAAACTAATTCAACGTACGAAAAACATTCCCATTCCGTGGCGACATTAATTCGCGTTACATTTCGCTCCCCGTAGACATTGAGTGACAGTAAATAGAGACATGGCCATGTCTATTATCTGATACCGATCTACACATACAGACTTCATGAAACATTAATGTCCCAGCATCCTGACAGATGGGCTCCTGATACAAAAACATTTTGCCCCTCATATCTCCCTTTTCAAGCGATTTTCGACTCTGAGCCACGCTAATAAGGGTGTGAGAAAAGTTTTGGAGTGAAGCAAAATGTTGTTGTCGTATTTCGAGGTGTCATATTCGTTGTGGTCGAGAAATGAGCAGCACGACGAATGTTTTGATGGTACAGGGTTAAAAGAAAATAGTTCCGGATGCATTTTGTTGTTGAAACATCAAAAAACATTTTTTTTTAATACGATTCTCAAGTGAGACAAGCAAGCAAGTCCTTTATTGGAAATAGGGTAAAGTACGTAGTTATCAATGTCGCTGCGGGACATCCCTAAACGAGCTAAAAAGCTAGGCAATGGTTTATTCAAAGCAATGTTATGTAAATGTGAGTTTTCCTCATCCCGAGTACAAAGGTAACGTCCACGCTTTTAAAATATTCATAAATTCATTATTTCGTTGTACTTTTTGAAACAGATACCAGAGACATTGTTATATTTCATACCGTGTTTTGTTTCCTACTCTTGGTATATTCGCCATACAACTTGCCCCACTAGCATACACTTGATGAAAAAAAAAATTTGGAATACTTAGCCACTTATCTAATATATTTTGAATCAGTGTATGGAGGTTCAAGAAACTATATTAGATAACGTTGTTATATTTAAACGTCAAGTAAAATTTGATGAACAAGCAACAGTTATAGATGTGTGAATCTGAATCTTGAATTAAACCTACTACGACCTTTAAAGTTTTATAAAACTTATGTTTAACAAAATAACATGAACAAAATAAAACATTATAATAATGTTCGTCGCTGATCGTCAAAACATGCGCAAATCTAAACACACATACTCGTGTCGCGGGCCGTGCTGTAAAAACACTCGAGCCGCTACGTACGAGAGCACTTACCATGAGAACTCGCTCACTCACACGTCACTCACTTTCTAATTGAACAAGCATTTAGTTTTTAACTAGGTATCTTTTTTTTAATACATGATCGTTTTTGGATTTACAAAAAACGTCTATAAAAAATCGAAATCATTAAGTGAATTTTCTTCCAAAATAACAAGAATTTCACGAGTAAAAGATTTTCATTCGGAAGATGATAATTTAATTTCTATTTCAAAATGATTTGCTTTGAGAAAAAAAACAACACGATTTATTTTATGGTCAACGTAAGTTTGCTACGCCGTAGCAAGGTCTACGAATAGTGCTACGAACGACTACGAAATTTGTAGACGCTATAAAAAGGGTAAAAGTTATATGTTTTCGGGGTTCTTCTTTATTCTTAGGTTCTCTTCGTCCGCTTTCAGTATTTTTCAATGTCGCTTTTGGTTCTGAGGATGGATGATACCATCTAAATTGTGTAAAAAGTGGCGAAAAATTACTTTGTATACCTACTGATAAACATTTGACTCTGTTTAAATTTATTTTAGTGTAGACACAATTATTATACCTAGGTATTATCTCAAAATTAATCTCGTAGAGAATCTGAACTAGACAGGTCTGACATGGTCTGACATTACATCAAACAGTTTACAAAGATAACTTCACAAGCCCTGTAAATTCTCTAAAATAATTTCCATTTCATTCAAGTCAGTCATAATTTAAAGCAAGCCCCGCGATAAGAATTGAAAATTCAACTCGTTGCTAATTCATTAAAATTTATAGGTATTCTCTGTTATCTTCAGGTGTACCTGTAACCCCTGCCAAACTAAAGTGCACCTTGTCAAAACCAACTCGCCATTATTGGGCATACATTTTTAAGCAACGATAACACTATCGCTGGCGGGTTACGTGGTAGGCCGGGCCACGTTATCGTCAGTTTCTGCATGAACGCGTCCGTTACGGCCCCCTTTCCCCCTTCGACCCCACCAGTTTCCCCCATCCCCCTTGCTATCCCGGTAGACGGCAACGCGGAGATTTTGACACTTGAACATAATTTATACTATCCTAAAATAGTTTATGTTATCTAGACTGGGGATATCTCGGGATTTAGGTGTCTGTGAAGTTTGTGAGTGCTGTTCGTTTGTAATTATTGCCTATTGGGGGTTAATATTGTGTTATGTTGCGTGTGGTTACAGGGTTAACAGTTTACAAGTGTGGATAGTGATTTAATTTAATTATTATTGTGTAACTTTTGCCCTAAGAGCGTTTACGCCGTATGGCATTTCATACAAACTTTCAAGGCCTTATTTTTCGAAATGAATTAACCGATTTTAATGAAACTTCATACGCAGCAGGATACAAAGGTCTAAAAAGTTAGTAGAGAACATTTTCTAAAAATAGTGTTACAGCCAAATTAGACCGAATTGAAATTTTCCATAGAAACAGATATTTCCAGTTATCTTTATTTAAATAAAACATTTCGAAAATGTTCTCTACTAACTTTGTAGACCTTTGTATCCTGCATATGCGTATGAAGTTTCATTAAAATCGGTTCATTAATTTCGAAAAATAACGGCTTACAAATTCTTTGACAGTTGTAGGAACGGCTATAACACGGTAAATTAATGGAGGTAGTGTGTCAATTTGATACCTAATCATTTAACTTCCCTCACTATACCTACTGTTCTCAATTCGCATACCAATATGCAACAACGTTTATACTAAGACAATGATTTTGGTGACTGGGCGTTTGGTCGACTAAGACAAACCGCTATTCATGACATATCAAACGTGTACAATACGACCGACGACGGCGACGTAACGTGGCGGGCCTGAACATAGGCACTAAGAACTTTCGCGCGTGTTCTCTCACTCGCAGTCGCCTCATGTCACCATTTGGTTCCTAAAAAATCATACTGCGCAGCCTTCTGCGCAAAGTTCAGTCCGCCAAGTAACGTAACGTCGGTCGTATTGTACTTCCTGCGAATGCACCTGACCAACTTATGTAGGTTAGCTAAGTTAGGCTGTGAATACAACACATCTTGAAGCGGGCATCTGGTTAGGATTATTCTATTGGTACGGTAGAAATGTATAGTGTGATACACTATACAGGGTCGAATTAAATTAGCTAGAGAAACTACACAGATGTGATAGATCGATATCTAAGACGATAAAACAAAATAATTGTAGAAAAGGCTTTTGTTTTTTTTTTTCTCCTAATTACAGTGTTAAAGACCGCTGGTAGTAGCATAGTTATTTGAAATTATGAGTTTAGAACAAAAAAGTTCTTTATGTTATATTTATTTTTTACCGACTTCAAAAAAAAGGAGGTTATCAATTCGATACGTATGTATGTAATATTATTGGAATTGCATTATATTCACATATGATGATCTATTAGGGCTTCCAAACGAATATACAAAATTTCATAGACGTATGTATGTATGTATGTATGTATGTATGTTTGTCCACGCATATCTCCGGAACTATTAATCGGATCGTGACCATTTTTTTTTTATTGGCTTACATTTTCTTCAACTTAGGGAACAGTGCAAGTTTCATCAAGATCGATTCAGTAATTTTCAAGATATGGACTAATACGTGTAAGTGTGACGGCCTGGCTTATTGATAAGAGCTACCTACGGGTGTAGTGTCAAAGGGAAAACATCTCAAAACCTTGGTCAAATACTAGTGCAAAAACTAAAAATTACGAAATAAAAAGTAATTTAAAAAAATTAAACCGACTTCAAAAAGAAATTAACTCAAAATTATGAAATAACTTTAATTTCGGAAGTCGGTGGCATAAAACTAAAATACAGATCCCAAGACACCGACTTCCGAAATTAAAGTTATTTCATAATTTTGAGTTAATTTCTTTTTGAAGTCGGTTTAAATTTTTTAAATTGTTTTTTTTATTCTATGACCTCGCGAGTCACATTCCTATTTATTGAAGGTATTATTTATTAACGCCTTTGTTATGTATTATACCTGTACCGTAATGCACTTTCAATCACAATCTGAATCATTTTTAAGCATAAGTATTACTAATCCATTTCTTCTTATGTTCGAAAAATGTGTGCTCAGCGACGTAAATAACGCAATGAATGTTGTTGAACTGTCAAAATTAAAGCCATTGCTACGAAATTACCCCGCTGACTTACTAGCTTCGGCCTCGAAAGAAGCCTTTAATCTTGACGAATAAATAGTGCGAGACAAACGGTACGTTTCGTACTCTTACGTAGACTCATGCGCCCTGATTAGAGTGAAACTTGGTAACCAGCATATCGTTTTAACAGTTTGATATTAATTTATTTAATCTGTGGAAAATGAAGTGGGTATACGCATATTTGTTCATTTACATGTTAAGAAATTACTGTTTTCTTTTTATTTAGGTACTACTGTTGATTTTCCCTAATGAAATGAAATAAAATAATAGGTACTACCTTATCATTGCAGAAAATATATTTAGTTACAAAATATTCCTCCCGTGTCAATAACCCTCAGTCGTACTATTGGGAGACATCCCGCCCGCGGACGCTTCCTAACGGATTACCTACTGAAGGGACATTATAAGACATCGCGATATCTCATTGATAAATTATATCTAGATTTAAGATGGAGTTTTATCATTGTATGCTTTTTTGTATGGAAAACAAAATGTTATATACCTACGTTAACATTTGGAATACTTTCTGTATACGCAATGTTCACGTATCTAGGGTGTATGCGGTAGGTAAGCAGCCTAGCTAGGTAGGTACTGTAGAACCTTAGAGCGTTTGCAGACGGCATAATAATCGGTGGCCGATTTTTTGTAGGAGCTTTATGAAACAATACAGATCAAATGTATAGGCACACGACCTACAAAACGTAGGTCTAAATAACGTAGGGTGAAATAATCTGAGCGATTGTAGGACCTACAAAAGGTATGCAGTGTGCAAGCGTGCTTTATGGAAGATTTCAAATACATAAGTAAATATTTTTTTTACATTTACTTTTTCACTTCTGGGAATGATTGACCTATCGAACCTTAAGTACCTAACTGCCTGACTAGATACCGTTGCAATCTATATCTCTGAGATGCACTTTCAATGTGCCTTTTAGTATGTAATTATTATATTTTCGGGGGATTTGTTATTAGACATTAAATGCATGTTTTGGCTTAACACATCGAAACCGTTTGATTTAGGCAGATGCATAAGTACCTACTATTTACCATAGAGCAAACCAGCAAGCAACAGCTAGCACTAAAGACATTTAGGTCTACAATAGTTATGAAATATCAGATCAGAGTTTCTAAATTGAATATTGTCAAACCAACAAATCCTCCCAAAACCCAAAACCGCAAACCTCAAACACAAACAGTTATTATTCAAACTTTTAATCAGGCTTTCATAATTGAATCCCTACCACTCCCGAAGTTGTAGGATAACGCAAATTTACGACTAAGCAGACCAAGATTAACATCGTAACTCGAATAAATCCGCGGTATCGGGCCTGTTTGCTGAATTAAACCTCGCTTGTTCACTTTGTGGGCATAACTTTGCGTCTTTGCCGACTGGTTACCAAGAGAGAGTTCTAAGAAACTTGAATGTAATTCTTGTAAACGGTTATAGGTAATATAGCTGTTTTGGAGAATTTTGGACGGTATTGTTAAGTTCTGTGGGAGATTGAAATAGAATTAAGAGTTTGAAGTTAATGCATAGGATCGCATTTGAATTCAAATTTTTACGAGGATTGTCTGGTTTCCTCGTAGATAGGTAGGTACCTATACCTACCTGCAATATCATAAGACCTACTTGATAGGTATAGCCTAGGACCTAGGCTATAAAAGGACCAGGCACTTATTTATGCATCGGTACCTATGTTTTTATTAAATCAATATAAACACGTAAAATAATATCAAAGTGTGTAGTTTTCCTTCTCGTAACTGTTTCATGAATAAGTTTGTGCATATTAAAACAATATATAACAACTGCGACATCGAGGCATACCCAGGAAAAGATTGCGGGACGAGCTTGACGCCTACAGGCAGGATTGGTCCGCACTAGCTCAAGACAAGAGCGGAGTGGAAAGGAGAAAGGGAGGCATGTGCCCTGCGACCAATATAGGCTAAAAATAAATAAATAAACACAACTGCCTAAAACCTCCTATTTCTGCATTTTCTACATTGATTTTCTAGATAACAATCTGCACTCTATTTCGAAATATTTTATACTTACCCCCCAAAAAAACTTATACCCAAACTAGCTTTCGCCCGCGACTTCGTCCGCGTGAAATTTCACCCCCCAGTCATATTCTTAGGGGTGGAATTTCGAAAAACTCTTTCTTAGTGGATACCTACTCTTCACAAAGAACACACCCTCCCAATTTCATGTCTCTAGGACCAGCAGTTTAGGCTGTGCGTTGATATATCAGTCAGGACTTTGAATTTTATATAAGTATATAGATCAACATCCTTTGTCCATAGACGAGGAGCCTCTGGAAGGTCTAGAAGGTCTACATTCAGACGAGACGGGGTCCGGAGACAACTCCAACGCGGGGTCCAGCGGAGCTGATGATGATGCTGCTCGGCTGCGACTCAAGCGCAAGCTCCAGAGAAACAGGACCAGCTTCACGAACGAGCAGATTGATAGCTTGGAGAGAGGTCTGTATTATTTTTACACAATGTATAAAGACCCATCACATAGCGGTTATCTACGCATTTTGAAGGTACATCATTGAGCTAAAATTATTGCTCGGAAATGAATTTTTGATGCAAAAAACGCACGCTAAACATTGTGCTTATGGGTGCATGCAACGGAACATATAAAACTTGTTTTCGTGAAGAAAAGTAGGAACTTTGATCTTAATATTAGACCAGGTTCCCAGGTATGGTCCAGTACAAAAAAAATACCTATCATAATAACGGGGACCATAACTATATGACACTCGGCTTCGTTAAGCATCTTTTTACACCTGTTATATAGAAGGTAGTAATCTTTTTTCACACACCCAAGTGTGTAAACTGCAGGCGTAGCGATAAAAAAAACACACCAAAGGCGTGTTTTCCAGCTAACTTCGAGTGAAACACGCGTAGCGCGTACCTAAACCCGCACTCTGGCTTAACGTACCGTCCAGCCGTCACAAGAGAGACGTAAATTAACTGCAAATTCTAAGTTATTGTACCTTCACTCTATCTTTACAGAATTCGAAAGAACCCACTACCCAGATGTCTTCGCTCGCGAAAGACTCGCGGCAAAAATAGGCCTGCCAGAAGCTAGAATACAGGTGAGTTCCACAACTACTAACATGATAATGTAGCCAGCAGGGTAATTGCGTAACACACTATTCACCATTCCCACTAAGGAATGGTTTTCATTTTGACAGTTAAACATTCCAAAATTTTTTCAAACATGAAGCAATGGATCAGCAATACCTATCCTTCAAAATTATTCAGATTGTGAATGATAGGATAGTGTGTTACGCAATTGGGTTGCAGTTATAGTTATCGATATCCGTGGTTAGGATAGATAGACAACGTCACATTCTTGTCGTAGTAAGTAGGTAGATACCTGTATACATACCTACCCGCGTTTACATTAATTACATGCTGCAACATGTCCTACCTAGTACATAGGTAACTAGATAATTACGCGTGTGTATGCCCGGCATGTATCCAGTTGAGTGATTTGATAGGTGTAAGCTAAAGGTATAATTATAATCCTTATATGTTTGTACTTACCTAGGTGTAGTCAAGAGCACTAATATTTCAACACTTGGCAACTTTCAATTGCAATTTTTTCACGAAATAACGAATGCAACGTTGAAATACGACACTTTACATAAACCTATGGGTTCGAAAATACTATGTTCCTAATAATATAAAATTTCATTAAAAAAATAAAGGAGAAAATCACCTTTGAATACAGCCAAATCTATACTAATATTATAAAGCTGCAGAGTTTGTTTGTTTGTTTGTTTGTTTGTTTGAACGCGCTAATCTCTGGAACTACTGGTCCGATTTGAATGATTATTTTAGTGTTGGGTAGTCCATTTATCGAGGAAGGCTATAGGCTATATTTTTTTTCTTCAAAATTAGGGATCCGTAATAAAATTGCTATTTTGTAACACAAGGTGTAAAATCGAAAACCTATTTTTGCGTGCGCTGCAAAAACTATTGACAATAGAACAAAATAATGTACTACGGGTTTGTAGAGCCCATTAAGACCTACAAAAAAGTCCGCGAGAACATATATCTAGCTATCATGGTTTAATCACAATAACCGATTTTGTGTTCTAAATAATTATTAAATCGTCTGAAGAAAAAAAAACTACGTTAAATATGTATCGTAATATTAATCTTTATCGAAATTAAGCATTATGTTATCAAGAGTATTTATGAAGAAGTAAAATACTTTTTGTTTCATCTCAATCGGATATTTCGTTTAAAAGTTATCACGTGTGTAAGATGTTAAGAGTTGGTACCTATTAAGGAGTTATGGGCCATAGAGTTTTTTATTTAAACTAATAATAAAGCTGAAGAGTTTGTTTGTTTGAACGCGATAATCTCTTTAACTACCGGTCAGATTTGAATTCTTTTTGCATTTGATAGCCCAATTCTTGAGGAAGGCTATAGGCCATTTAACATCACGCTATGACCCTTAGGAGCCGAGCAAAAAGAAAAAAACTCAGAGTGAACGGTAAGCGAATACGAAGTGTTGCGACGCGACGGGGTGGGGGTACAAGAAATTTCACGCGGACGAAGTCGCGGGCAGAAGCTAGTGTATACATACTTATGCTCGTGACTGTACAAACTTATGAGGTTTATAATGGTATTATTATGATGCAATTTTGAAACAAGCTATATATTTTACTTCTAGAACACTAAAATTGATAACTGCTAACACAGAGTAGGTGACTACCAAAATCTCAAATGCAGTTAGCTACATCCTGCACACTTAGGTACTATAAGTACATAATAATTGTATTTTCTGGTGTACAATTAAGTATATAGGTATTAAATACCATAAAATAAAATGCATCTCATACATTATGTAGGTTGACAATGTCTCGCAGTCCGTCATCTTATAATTAGCAGCATCCTAATTATGTTTATATCTTTCCTTTCTGTTGAATGGCAGGATATCTGTTTATCTTATTTCACACTAAAGTTTTGCTACAATGTGTAGGTAAGTACACACGACGACATATGAAGCTATAGGTACATTTCATGACCTCGCATGTATAGGCGTACAAAGAGAAGTCAGCTTACACTGGAAATGTATAGGTTGATAAGTCGTCGTGCGTACCTACATACAACGCTACAGGGTTATTTATGCGTGTGGCCAAAATCGGAATTAACGCTCGCCATCTTGTTTTTTCAATACAATTTCTCAAATGTTTACCAGCATCGCCCCTCCCATCAACTTCATACGATCGAAAAAAAAAGGATCCATAATGTAACAGTTTATTTTTTCCTAAGGTTCTCCGTTATCCTTTTTAAACACAAAAGTTCTGCTACAATCTGTAGTATGTACACTATGTACCTAGATATTTTATTCATTAGAGTCAAAAATGTTCCCATTTAATTATTAAATTAGTATCACCAACAAGCCAGCCTTGTAACGATCCTAATAGCGCATACCGCGCTTTGTGTTAACCTAACCCGACGTTAAGGTATGGTTCTCGAATCGGCGCGCGAAGTGGCGGCGTGAGGAGAAGATCAGGTCGCAGCGGCGGAGCCCCGAGTGCGGGTACAGTGGGACCGCGCCTCATGCGCCCGCGCACCCCGCGCATCACCCGCCGCCCGCGCACCCCGCACATCCAGCGCACCCGACGCACCAGCCCTACCAGCCGCCGTTGAATGTTGATACGTACAGGTGAGTTGCATTACAGAACTTTAGGATGTCAGGCTTGACTCCTGAGAAACCCCCTGAAAAACACCAAATGTGACCCAAACCGGGTCACATTTGGATGTATGCACAATGCCATTATTACTGTCTTTCTACCTCCTATTAAAGTCCTCCAGACCGTATTTCGGCCACGGCGGCCAATCTCAATGAAGACTAGCCTTCGGCGCGGGAGATAGGTATTATAGTGCACAAGTGTGCGTGCAGAAACAGGTGCACTCCCTCTTCCGTCACTAGTCCGATGAGACGGCAATCCGTCACCACCGGAGAGAGATCAGGCCGCCAGGGCCTCAGGGCGGAGGGAGGAACTGCCACGTTGGTATAGTAGTCGCAAGCGCGACCTCCTATAACTCTGTTGGCAGATAGTGGTTTTATTTATACCTGCACAATCTTACTGAGTACTGACTTTATGAAGGTGTCTACCTGGCATAGATACCTATTCTATTAGCTGACCCACTGCTGAGACTTAAGCCTCCTCTCAGTAAGAAAGAAGGTCAAATTAAACTAGCATTAATTGTGGCTTTCTCTGACCTATGCCTAATCAATGGCAGCGCAAATATTACCTAGAACCGGAATACTAGAATACTACGTAAATTTACTCACGACAGACAACGCACAGCGTAAACCGCTGGCTCTAGAAGCTTGAAAATTAATTAATTAAAGGGGATGCTCCAGCAGTGGACGTCTTTCGGCTAAAATGATGATGATGAAAGGGGATGAAATCTATTGGAAATCCCATAGCCCTCATACGACCTGTAAAGTTAATGAAACTTCTCATTTCTAAAGTTCATCAAAATAACATCTAAAGTCCTATGTTCCCCAGCCCACTGACCCCCATGGGGTACGGAGGCGGCATGGTGCCGGAGACCCCAGTCTGTGACACGACGGAGGCCGAGCTGTGCAAGAGTGGGTTTCTGGGGTACCCGCGCTATGAGCTGGGGTATCGACAGCACCCGCACCCCTACGTCAACCATCATGGCTACCAGCATGAACCAGCGTCGCCCCCACCAGGTAAATATGTTTCCGATATGATATTATTAATGTTATGTAACCGAGTGAGATAAAATCCTCGTCATCCAGATTTTTTACGACATTGCTTATTTAAGCTACAGTTTCGATGGCCGCCACGTGTGTTCATTAGTCTTGTGTAGTTCATGAACGATGAACGAATAGGAACCGTATCTTCGCACTGTACTAAAAGAAACGTTTCCGAACGCTGGCTTGTAACCGGTCTAATAGGTCTAATAGCTCTTTTCGTACTCGTACATCGCCCGAACGAGAAAATGAAATACAGTCTCTGATTGTTTGACAGAAACGTTATACGTTTTCATTCGATGTCTGAATGAATGAGAACGAGAAAGAATAGCCGACGAATGACGATGCTATCCGAACCCGACCGACCGAATTCGCAAGAATGAGATGAGATGCGCGTTATTTCAATGCCTTAGTGTCTATTTTAGCTTATCGCCCAAACACGGGAGACGAGCTGTTTGAATGGTACAAAATAATTCAGTTAAAATTCTCTTAATATATCAGCTGTGTACTCTGTGGTAATAATAAATAAATAATTATGGATGTTGCATTTATATTTTTTTTTATTTATACGTAAGTAGTGGTTTATGTATAATAATGTCTGGAGTGCGTATTTGCTCTGTGAGTGATCCGGATCCGCGCTAGCGCTCTATCTATGCTCTATGGGAATGCTTACCGAGAGCGAAGACCGAATAGAGCTATTAGAACTAATAGAATGAACTAGTTCACTGTCCGAAATGAACTAGTACGGAGCGATCTTTAAAATGACCGAGCAGGCACAAGACTAGTGTTCATGTCTAAATACAGAGCATTTTTGACACTATAATGTCAAATACTGGTGAAAATGACAGATTTTCATGATGTCCGTTATGAATATAATAGAAAGTATAGAAACGCTCTCTTCTAGGAAACCGTACCTCGCTTGCCGACGCTGAAGCTATGACTAATTTCTGTTATGTTGGCAAAACTTGAATTGAACCACCACCACCACCACCCTGAACTGTATCTACCACTAAAGTCGTGAGGATGCGCAGATCAGCACCCTCTTGTCTGGGCTGATTACTCCAAGGGTGCCCCGTCGTTATTTTGCCTGTTCTTTTACTCAGCAAGTTCACAACTTCCTGATTAATATTTAGTTACAAGTAGGTAGGTATATTTTGGCGCCTGAATGACATTGACAAGAGGACGTTGTTGTAAACATTAGTACAGATGTCAGACATTGTAATGGCAAAACAAGATGGCGGCGTTAGTTGTTTTGGCCACGCGCCAAAATAACCTTGTAGCATTGTACACTTCAAAATCAAATACAAACCACACATTTTTAATTCCAGAGCTAGGTGGTCTTCTAGGCACAGGAGTGTCAGTGCCCCTGGCAGTGCCCGGACAAGACACGCAGCAGTACTGGTCCCGCCTCCAGTGACCCTGGTGGAACTAGCCGAGCACATTACAACAGTACTCAAACGCTTACGCTACTACTACCCGTTGAAGAGCGACCATTTTGGAACCGAGATATTTCGGCTTTAGTCTCTGGGATGGCAACACAACCGCGATGCTTTTGGTATTGCAGATGTCAAAAGTCAACGATGACCTTATCACCAGGTGGGTCGCATACTTGTTTGCCGCCCAGCAACATGAGAAATTGTGATCTGTTTTATAAGCAGCAGCGTATTACCAGGTCGGCAAATTGTACCTGTGTATGCTTGACAAAAAAAACATAAGTAGGTAAGCAGGTTATAACAAAAATCTGCCTTCTTGCTTTGTGCGTGCCCAGTTGTCAAGAAAAGATACTCAACTAGATAAAACAAAGTGTGCTGCTCGGTTCCAAGACGGTCCAACCTTGATAGTCGGGTTCGGGTAGTATGTATTTCTTTATACCGAAGTATATCATGAACAAATATATTATTTTATTTTTAAGATTATTTGTTTACCAAGATAGTTAACAATGCAAACAAGGCATACGTTTTCAAACAAAATAATTCTAATTTGAACACACTCTAAGCTTTTGCAGATTGATTTTCATGATATAAATAAACTTCTGTATCCGTTCTGTGTTCCACTAGGAAAACTATAAAAGAAATCTGTATCAGATGATAGTGATAAAACTAAACAGACATTTAAAGACATGGGTGCATGGCGGATGCTTGCCTATACACTGTCCACTAGGTTAACCATTTTTTGACAGATGGACTTATTAAGTTATTGCAGCAACGGTATAATTTTAACACACATTTCAATAAATTCACTTTAATAGAATAGAATACGCTGTAGGTTGTATCAATTATCGATTTATTTTATTGCCGAATAAAAAATGGTGCGGTTTCTTTACCTGTGTTTATTATTATTAAATACAAAACAATATAAATTAGCCGCTTTGTTTACTTTAATTTCAATTTAGCCGGTTTTATAGCGGAAATCAGCGTAAAAATAAAGTATGCACTGGTTTGCCCTATCAATTGTGTTGAAGTTTACATATAAATATGGGGTTTACTACATATTAAAAACAACGTTTTTTATCCATAACATTATATGAAAGTTTTAAAATCGAAATAAAACTTCTTGTTGAAAAATAAAACATCTTGTTTAAGGTGGCAAATCCATATCCTGGCAAATAATTTATATATATTTTATTGATACTTGAGTGGATGCAAAGATTTTCTATTCTGATTTACCTATAATATAAAATTATTATTTTCGATTTATTCATTTGAAGCGAATAGGTACTTTCGATCCCATCACTTATTACGATAGAATGTAATTTAATACGCATACCTAACCTTTTTTTATTTTGTCAAAACTGTTACACGTACGGTATTATAATGTCTGTAAGAAATCATAAATAAAATTTAATAATTCAATTAGATACTTTTACGTAATCTGGAATAACTACCTACGTTCTAAAGCACCTATCAAAAAACGGATAACCTAGTGGACCTAGTGTAGATAGAAAAAACTTTCCTGATTTTTACTAATACTTTACAGGCCTACCTACGCCTGTTTTAGTTTTTTTTTACAAACTTTTTCGTACTTTACGGTGATATTTTTTTTATTAATTTTATTTGTAAAATGAGATTAGATACTTAACTTACCAACTGATGTAACACGTATAGTATAAAGAATTAACATATCCACTAGATGCCACAAAACAGGACTCGGAGCACAAAAAATAGGCTCAAATTGTATTAAAAATAAATTAGAATATTTCATTCAAAATATTAATTAATAAATCTCTCATAGATTTTCTACTTTACCGTTATTGATGCACATGTAATGTTGTATCCTTATCTTGTAACTTTGAATGAAATAATTTAATATTTCGGTGTAAGTGTTAAAAAATATTTTATTAACAATTAGGTAGTTAGCTAAGATTAGCGTTAAATAAGTATTTAATTGTGTATATTTGTTGTAAATGTTTAATTAACAATTCTGAGACAAAATGAATTAATTTTGAAAATATCTGTTATAATATGAGGTTGAACATTTGTAGTACCTTTGCCTTATGTATCAAACAGTGGATGGTAGATACAAAATCACATTGATTTCCTCAATAATATCTGCTTATCTCCGAAACACAGAAGGCGTGAAGGGAGGAAAGACTAACTCATAAAAATTTCTTGATATTAAACAAAATTAACATTATCGTAGCGATGTAAATTTAGATTTTTTTATGAGAAACAGGGCTTGTTAGTTTATAAGTACAGAAATGTAAATAGTTACTTTCGTGTAATTGTTCATTGTGATTATCCCATTGTAAATGTTTTAACCGCGCAAATACGATGTTTAAAACTTAGATAATTTTGGTTATTAATTTTATTTTAACACTGTCTTAGTAGCAAAATATTTTTCCAAGGATTTTTTTATTGTACCTATTAGGATTTTTGCTAACCAAATTATAGGTAGGTATACTTTATATACATTACATGTAATTAGTGAAAATATTTTTTGTTTTAAACCTCTCAGCTTATAAAATAAATCGATATGAGTTACAACACTAGCTTGCATCAACTCAAGGTGTTAATTTCGAATTTACAATTAGTTTTTTAATGTGTATATGTATTGATTATAAATAAAAATGTGAATAATTGTGTGATGTCGATGAAACGTTTTAATAACATTATATGAATACACTTTTGGATCAAAGTATTTCTTTGTTTTATTTGGGCATAACAGCGCCATCTATGTGAATAAAAAGTAAGTTTCTTGTCTTCGTAGACAATGCTTGACTAGGTTTTTAAATTTGCAATAAAACTTCACCTTTTAGCAAAATTATTGTAATATTCAATAGAATCAATTAAAGCTTTTAACACACTACAATAATGTGAACAAAATACTAACGATTTAGCTTTCCTACCTAGTAAAAAAGTAAGCCACTTCTGTATTGCTTGTCACTTGTAGATACCACTTAGTTCTTCCGTAAACCTAAATATTGCTGTTATTAATCTAATTATGTCAAACAGGAAACTTTTGTACGAACATCTTTGCTTAAAACTTCAAAGCCTAGTAACTAAAAATAAATGAGAATCATAAATCGTCATCCAACAAACTGTCGATGTCATTTAGAATGCTTTTTTCTGAGCTGTCTATTTTATTCAGTTGTTGGTGACAGCTGACTACCACGTCCGGCATTACCGCGTTTTTGGTCAAATCCAAGTCCAGGTCTGACGCGGTAATGTCACTTTCATCCTGATCTTCACTAAGATCCACTACATCTATAGGTTCACCTAGCCTAGTAGTTTCTAAATCTATAATCTCAGTGTCTGAATCGACCTTATCTAAATCTACAGAATTAATCTCGTTTAGCTCTACGCTAACAATTTGTACTTCTGAATCTGAGTCGTCTGTTTTGTTAAAGTCCAAATCATCGTATTTTGGTTCATCTGTACTCATATTTGAACTCGACAGTCTGTGTCTTATAAGCCTGGGCTTGGCAGTTTGTCCTCTAAGCTTTATCCTCTTGAATTCGAAACAGTTATCAACAAGTTCGTCTTCTTGTATTTCGTAGATGTCACTTTGCTCTGATATTGTTCGTTTCCTATCGTTGGCATTATCACTCTGCTTATGATCGACTTTAGTTTTGGACGCTGCATGAGCATTACGGTCCAGTTTCTTATACACGACGGAGTTGCTTCTAACGACTTTGAGTATCTTATTGCCCGAGGTAGTAATAGTTTCATGTGTAGAGAGCTTTCTTTTCCTACTCAGGTTGAGTGTGATGGGTGTACTGTGTAAGATGGTGTCGCTTTTCTTCCTGGCTCTGATTTCGTCGAGGGAGAGTACTTTGAAGTCGAGCGAGGCGCGTCGCTCCTGCGCCTGCATGCCGGTCATCTCGTCAAGCGACACCCGCTCGTACTTGGTGGCGAGGTTGGTGCGCACTAGCTTGACCTTGGGGTCAGGCGGCGGCAACCCGTCGTAGCTGTAGAAGGCCGCAGCCTCCGCCTGTATTTTCTCAAGAAGCAATAACTCCTGAGACTTAGAACGCGCTACTTTAGTCGCGTCGTCAGGCGAAACAGTTTTAGTGGGCGTAGACGAGGGCGCGCTTTCATTATCCGACTCTGCAAGAACACACGAACGAACCGCTTAGTCGTACGCGATAATCGAAACTTTCGAAATGATTTTCGTAATTAATTTTGATGCGACCCGTCCGGCAACTTTGCAACTTCGCGGTGTGTTCT
The DNA here is from genome assembly GCA_963082905.1 of Oligia fasciuncula. Classification (NCBI taxonomy): domain Eukaryota; kingdom Metazoa; phylum Arthropoda; class Insecta; order Lepidoptera; family Noctuidae; genus Oligia; species Oligia fasciuncula. The sequence continues at coordinate 11,589,145 of OY720403.1, forward strand.
CGTAACGTCATCTGAAAGCGACTCTCGAAGGGTGGGCGGTCAAAAATAATTACAAAAATCATATTACGAAACATTTTTATTTACTCGTTGGTATATTAAACACAATTTGATTAAACAAAGCCAAAGTATAATTCTGTTCCGTTACGAGTTCCTATATCAGTTTGAATATTAATTAGCTTAAATGAAAGGTACTAGTCACGCGTTACTAATAATAAACATATTTTGAAATTCTTATTATAAAATAAGACTAAGATTAACATAACAACAACCCCGTATTATTTGAAACAAGAAACTATCAGTAGGCACTCGCGACAGTTGGCAACGCGGCGACCAGGCGCGGCACGGCAGAGTGCGCGCGCGCAGGTCGGTAGTCATATTCCCTCCGTCAACCAAAATGTCATGGAACACAACGTGTAAGTATCAAAAGTGCTGCATTACTAATTTCATTACATTTACCTCACTTTCGCACACATATACAAATCTTAGAAAATTCATTCGGATTCATAACCGATGGTGATCAAATGTGGATGTCAACTTTGACCTCAGTGACTAAAGTTCAAATCCTTCTTCCGATCCCTCCCGCCGACATCAGTTAATTATAATCAGCGAAGAAAAAACATATTCAAGGAAAGCGATCCACATTCAACAAAATCGGTTAGTAAAACGTAGTAATCTATGCTGACATCATTATGAAATGTTCGACGACCCATCCGAGCAATCACGTAGTACATAATGTCTTACTTTCAAGTCTTTTTTCACCATTTTATAAAATCGCTGCCAAATAGAGTTTCGAAATAAGTAATTACGTAAGATAGATAACACATAGACAGTGGCGCCGATTCTGTTGTTCACAAATTAAACTAAATTTAAGTTCAGTGCATCTTTTTCTTTTTATTTCATTAAGAAAAGGACAGAAGGTAAATATTAGTTTAGTCCTGTCAAATTAGTCGGCGCCTGACGTAAATTGACGTATTTTTAGTAGCCAATTTTTTAATCTCGTCTAAATTGTCTATGGAGTATCTTAATTTGACAGGACTAAACTAATATTTATCTTCCGTCCTTTTCTTAATGAAATAGAAAGAAAAAGATGCATGAACTTAAATTTAGTTTAGTTTGTGAACAACAGAATCGGCGCCAGTGATTAGTTCCATAATCGCAGTACATTTCACAAAGACTCAAGCGCTATCCGTATGACAGAAATTTAACTGTCTAACATAAAACATTAACATTCCAACAATTAATCTAAAGGTAAATAAATAGTTTATTAGTATAAAAAGAGACAAGACTACAACATTATACTAAATATAAAATGTATTGCTACAGTTACGAGAGAAACCAATTTTTTTTTTTTTTCAACAGCTGCCTCTTGAAGCAACCTCCCTTTGTACTAATTCATTCTAAAATTATATTCCTAATAACTTCTCAGTACACTTTTCCGCTAATTTATATAAAACTTAACATAATTTTACCTCCCTTTTAAGTGAACACGAAGAATTTAAAGAAAAACAAAGTTGGTGTGTAAAACTGAGCATGTTAAAATAATATATGAAACCTCCGGCTTAATCTATCCCCACCAATCGAGACTATGTTATTTAAATATTGATAAATAGTTTTATACATAAATAATGACTAGGCGTACCATGGACCATAACGCAAACCGATTCCTTTTTTTTTATCTTGTCCTGTTCACACTTTTGCGATTTTGTAATAAATATAGGAACTTTACTCTCAGTGCAAAAAATATAAGAACTGAATCCTTTTCTTGCCAGATTGTTTTATACAACAAATATATTTGACTAATCGCGTTCAATAAACATGTGCTATCATAGATACGGTAAATCGGAAGCGTTACCAGACTTTAACAAAGACCGCTAAGCAATCGAATGCTGTTTTTTTTTGTTAGCTTATCTCTTTTTTTTAATCTTTCTAAATTGGTAATATGATCTTAAGCACGATTTTTTTTTTTATTATACGGGGATCACAGCTTTATAATTCATGCTATAAAGCTGTGTTTCCCGTTGCGTATACCTAGAGATACATTTTTTTTTTCATTTTATTAGCTCTATCTAAATTTCACGGTGCGAATATATAAAGTATTGGGGGCAGGTAGCAGTGGGTACCTTTATAAACTGCCAAAGCCCCTTAAAACATCCTACATACTAACATACAAACAATTTAAAAAGGCATAAAGCTGTTTTTTTTTTTTCATTTTTTTTTTCACCTATGTTAATGAGTTACAATAATCGTGTATATATATTTTTATTTGTATTTTATATGTTATTAAACCTATTTATTATGTACTTTTCTATCATAGACAAAGATTATATCAACATCTATTTAAAAAAGTATTGCAGTGATATTTTGAGAGAAAACTGAATGTTTTTTTCTTAAAATATGACTGTAACTGTCTATCTATGTGATATAAATTGTTATATAACGATACAGTAAATGAAAAAGCGAGAGATATTAATGAATCTAATTAGCTAAGATATGAAATAGATTATATTCTCTAATTTATTGCACATACAAAAATACCAACGTCGCTTTTTCTCCATATTATTTCTTGAATAAGTGTGAGAAGAGAGCTATCATCAATTCTTCGTGAGTCAAATATAACCCCACTTTGTTTAATCATTGTCTATGGTATAAAAAAACAGCTAAACATTGTCTAAGTTAGAGTCAACCAAAAAGCCGCCTCTTCCGGCAACATAAAAAAAAACAATATTGTATTTCGTTAAATTAATTTTGGATCCAGTTTCTGATGTAACCGCCCAAACTCGTTAAATCCGCACCCACCACAATAATATTGAATACAAAACTCACGAAACTGAATCCAACTATAACTATACAATAAATACTATATTAATTGACTATTGGCGAAATAAAAACAATAATAATACCTTCCATAAACAGGTGTTAAGACGTCACGTCGCGAACTGGGTGAACAAAAGAAATGTATTTTCTTTCTACAAAAGTTAAAATTAATAAAGCGGCAAGTTGTGACCCACCCGCGTAAAAATATATAAACAATAAATTCCCATTTCGCTAGCGACGACAATAAACGTAGGAAAAAACTCTTAACCAATAACATGTGAATAAAGTAAATATATATATTTTTTTAAGTAAGTAATAAATCTAACACTTTCTCGGTCGTTTTTTTTTTTCACATAAATATGTTTTTATTGGCACAACAAAGGGTTGAATTCTAAAAAATAATATTGGAACCCTTTCAATGCGATCTACGACCATGAATTTGTCGAGAGGATCTAGTCAGCAGTGCCATAATATACATAAAGCATAGTGTTATATTTAGAAAACAAAAACAATAAATGAGCGTTTGAAATTTAACATCGTTAATGCTTAACCCTACGCACACCGCCCATAACTTGACAATGCAGAGTTTTCAACTACCGAATTATTATAATAATGTATGTCAGGCTCGCTGTCCACTGAAGCGTATCAATCAATCAACTCTAGTGTAAGGACATAAACAACAAACCAATTTCCACGTTGAAAGAAGAATGCATTCAAGCAACACTTATCAAGTCTTCGAGTTACATGGGAATAGGTATAGGAAGTGCATTGTATGACTAAATTAAATATAGTGCCGTTTACACGTCGTCCAATCTCTTCACGAAATTATTGATAGCGTCAAGTACGCGCGCTTCAGTGGACAATGAACCCTAATGTTACAACCACATCGTAAGCGGCTGGCTCAAACATTAGACTTAGTGTCTGCGAGCCGTGATATCGATATTACGAGCATATCTCTAAATGTCTATTGAAAACTCAAGTGCATTATTAGTACATAGTTTAATTATTTTACGTTTGGCTACAAGATTCGCTAATAACATTATTTGGAAAGACATCAAAATTACATTCTCGTCAAACAAATCCAAAGTGTCCATCAATGTCGTGTATATAGTTTATATACCTAGCCGTTCACTTTCCAACTTGCATATCAAAATTATACATTTATACGATTGCTTTTTATATCACATAAAATCATGACGCATAAAACTTGCTTGCAATCCTTTATCCAGTGCTCTTAAATAGAAAAATGTAAAGTACAATGCCACATATGGAGAATATTCATACTACATAATAATATACTAGGAAACAATTCACCATCAAATAGCTTTACCCACTTTTTCCTTACTTTATCTTACATCACTGGTCCGAATTTAGTCCAAACTTATACTTATTTTGATGGCTTTTCAAATTAGTGACAGCAAATCGAGCCGTAAGCCCCAATCATACAATTTGAGAAGTCTGTTTGCTATCGCCGCCGACTCGGCATCATCGTTGGTTCACACATTACACTATAGCCCCAACAATGACGCGAGTCCAAAGCATTTCTAGAAGATTCCACTTTCAAAGTACCACATCACATTGTGGCAGCTAAGACAATCGTAGCACGTACCCTCATTAGTTTTACAGAAATAGTTAACTTCTATAAAATAATCACTTTATCAAAGTACCATTAATTCACACAACCATTGCTTTGACAGCAGCAATCGTAATTTCAACCATAGTTAAAATTGACTTTCTACATCGAATTTCCTATACCATTTATTTATTTTTAGGGGCCGGTCCACGCTTTCTTAAATGAAACGTGAAACACTAGTTTCCTATACCAACTTATATGGTGAAAGATTGCTTCATTCGAGACTTCTCGGTCTCATTAGCAACAAAACTTCAAAGGAAGTATAGCTACTTTCTACATCATCTTTAACAACATCAATAATAACACCGAACACAACCATAGCTTGCAGTGGACCGGCTCCCCTCGGTTGTGGAATCTTTTAGAGCTGAGCTGGTCGGATGGTGTCAGTCGTAGCGTGGGATCGAGCTCTCAAATCGTCTGGCGGGGGCTTAGTACATGTAGTTTCAGTAGAGGCGCATACCTTCTTCGAAGTTGACGACGAGGGGGTCGACGGGCATGGGCGCGTAGGGGTTGGCGGGCTGCTCGTGCGCGTGCGGCGGCAGCACGCGCCGCCCGCTCAGCAGCTCGCTGGACGCCGGCAGCACGCCCAGGATGGCCGAGTCCAGCACCACTGCTGGGGGACCGAAGCCTTGTATACTTTATATAAGGAATCTACTTCATCAAAATCTTAAGTTCATTCACTGACAGATAACGAACAGCAAGAAGAAGAAAGAGCATTTTAGAAGCATGAAATTTTACGCAAGAGTTTCGACGCCAAAAATATTTAAGCAAGCATTTAATCTATTTTCCGTCAAGTTTAAATAATGTTTGTCAGTCTTTAATTAAACAAGGGTACTTTATGTTAATTTTTTATCACACATGCAATCTATTTTTCAATTATAAAATAATTTAAATAATTATATTGATAATTGTCACACGGCTATTTAATATTTTATGTAAACTAAGCTAAACATACCGTATTTAACACAATTCGTATATACAGATTTGTTATCATACTCAAACATACAAATAATGTGTATTGCATGTATATCTAACGTGACACATCAACATCACACGAATGGTAAATAAAACTGGAAACTATGAATTATATAAATAATAATTATATATTTCGCAACAGGTACGCAATTACGTAACATCAAGAGAAACTAGAGCAGTGCTGGCCCAGTGATAACGGCCGCGACTTACGAGTTGTAAATCGTGGTGGGTTCGAATCCAGACAGGCGTATTACTTTTTGTAAATAATTTCATCACCACTGCTCTCAAAACGTGAAGGAGAACATCGTATGAAACCGATATGTTCTGGAACCAAAAATTCGAAGATATGTGACATTTCCAACCTGCACTGGGCCCGCGTGGTGGACTACAGCCCACTCCTTTTCGAAGAGAGGAGGCTTGAGTCCCAGCAGTGGGAACTTTATAAACTCAAACTCAAAGCATTTATTTCAATTAAACCATGTACAGGCACTTTTGAATTGTCAAAATGAAATAGTCGGACAGTTAGTCAGAAAATTGAAGCTAGTTGCCCATGCCAAAACATAGGTCTCTATGGAGAAGAACGGGCAAGAAACTCCATGGACACTCTTTTAAATCAAGATATTACAAAATCGTGGGTACATTATTCTTGTTGTTTCTATAATGTGCGAACAATGTAAAAAAAAAACAAATGTAGAAACAACAATCATTTTTTGGGCCCGCATGGTAGATTACAGCACTCTCTCTATCACCGAGATGAGGTCCGTGTCCGGGCCATGGGAACATTATAGGCTGATTAATACAAGAAACTAGAGAATACCATATTGTGCTAAAATTTGTATTATCATATTATTCAACACTATGATAGTTTAGGTAAAGGAAATGAAAATGGGCTTTAATGTTTTTCTGCGGAAAAATTTCATCAACAGTGGCCATTGGGGGCTTCATTTATGCCAACACCTGCGCCCCGTGGTTTCACCCGCATAAGTGTTGATCCCGTGAGAATATCGGGATAAAAAGTATCCTATGTGTTATTCTGATGTATATAAGCTATGTTACTGTAAGGTTTCATTAAAATCCGTTCAGTAGTTTTTGCGTGAAAAAGGAACAAACACACTCACAAACTTTGGCCTTTATAATGCAAGTGTGAAGTGTGATAGCCATTCGTAATATTTTCGACTCTCATTCATCATTCCATTGAAAGCCTATACAGGGTTATTGGTAAAACATTAACAACCTCTGAAGAGGTAATTTGTACTCATCATTATGAACAACTTTTACTATGGGACCAAACCTGAAATCGCAAAACAAAAAATCTGCTATTCCCTACATTCTGACGATTTATTCGAACATAAATGTAGGGAACAGCAAATTTTTTTGTTCGCGGTTTCAGGTTTGGTCCCATAGTAAAAGTTGTACATAATGATGAGTACAATGACCTCTTAAAAGGTTGTTAATGTTTTACCAATAACCCTGTATAATATTGTCCCACTGCAGGGTAAAGGCATCTTCTCATGTACGTGCAGGCATGAGCATTGATCACCACGCTTGCTCAAGGTGGATTGGTGATTTCAGACTTATATTAATTATAAGTCCAGATTTCCTCACAATGTTTTCCTTCACCGATGACCGTCCACGATAAACTTATAAATTACATTAGAAAAAGTCACATTAGTGCTTGACCCGTACAACCTCGTACATACCCAACTAGCAAAAGATATTGTAAAAATGCCAGCAGCACGTTACTATTTCAGCTATTGGTGGTGAGAAAATGTCGAGTGATGATCTGTACACATTCTCACAACGCGATTTGGGCGCACTTCTCTCTGCTTTAAGTGATGTAAATATCGTAAGATTATCGTCTGAATAGCCAAATAGTCGAAAGAATATAGAGTAATCGCAACTCGAAAGTTACTAGTATTATATTAATCATCAGTACCTACTTATGCCTTTTTTCAACACATTAGCTTTTCCCAAGTCGGTAGAAGCTCTTTCATTCGACAAATTTATTGTAATAATAGCAGTGCGGTTGAAATCACTCGACTCTTTGATCGTGTGAATGCAACCAAGCAGCATTCATAGACCATTTTATTTCTTCAATTACCGGAGCTGTTTGTGAAAAGAAATAAAATAAATAATTTTGCCATATTATTTGTGCCATACAATTTTATACAGTCATATTGACAATTCGTGACCTAAAGTTAGCTCAAAGGTGTTTACTTTCCTAGGCGGGGTTAAGTTTTTCGTCTATATTCCTTACATTTTAGTTAATATTTTCATGGGCCGTAAGATTTCTTAGTAAATAATGAATTACAAATAATATTAATTGAATAGTTTATATAAATCGCCATTAATAGCAATTCACTTATCATCACAAAGCATTCACCAGGTTTTTAGCTGAGAAATAGAAATGAGGTTTTAACTTTACGACTTCTAGGACCGCCATTGCAGTTAGTTTGGGGTTCCTTAGCGCAAAATGTTAAATCCTTAATATTAGATCAAAATACTGTTATTAATACTCCAGAGGAATTTAAAAGAAAATTAAACATAACATATTTTAGTGATTTTTATTTATTTACAGTGCTGTAAAAGATTTTATTCAACTTTCATACCACAATTATGCTGTAAGACGGCTTTCAAATGATGTTTAGAGCACCTTTGGGGCTGTAATAGATAATTTTAAAGCGTTTTCTCAACTTCAAAAATTAAGCGGAATATAAGCCTTGTAAAAAGATATTAAATGACATTAAGTGCCGGTATAGTAACTGAGATGCTATTTTGTCGAATAAACAGCGTTTACTCTATAATAAAATTATGCTGTAATAAATACATGTCGAAAGATAATGCTATAAAAGCTAGTTTTACGACAAATTAGCAATTCAGTTGCTTTCAAAGAGCTGTCATAGGACTTACGGTTGCATGAAGGTGATCGAGAGATATCTTTATATAATTATCGAGTAAATGCAATATGAATTCGTCGAGTACACGTTTACTAGACATTTTCATACAGCCAAAAAGCCTTGAAGGCTAAAATATCTAGACAGCTGCTTTTAAACGGCTTTTTGAAATAAGAGCGTTTTTCGATTCACAGTCGTGAGAGTAATTGCTTAAACGATCTCTTTGCTAGTTGGGTAAGAGGCGAGGCCCTAAACCACTAGGACATCACGCCATTTTCCTCACTATTTTAACCTAAAAATATAAGCATGAGCGTTACCTTGGCGCTGTTGCTGCCACAGCAGCGGCACGGGCGCTGGGGCAGGCACGGGTGGCGGTACACCCCCCATGGGCGGCTGCTCAGCAGACACGGGCTCCGGCACGTTCACCGACGTCGGCACTTGCTGCTATTTGGAACGACGGGATAACGTTACTTCGTGTGTCGAGGTGGAATAGGTTTTTGTGAAAACCAGGGGGCCTAGCTTGAAAGATGACGGGATATCCAGCAACTTGGTCAGAAGGACCACCTCAAACATAAGAAATGGTTTGACAATAGATCGCCAACCTTAGAAACATGTTGAGTCTGTTTTCTAACCAGCACGGTTTTCGAAATGGGACTCAACTGCTTGGTGATAAAAATATGTTAAGTGAAGTGTCCCCGGAAGGGATTTTGCTACTTCTTCAAACAATCGACATTAATGAAATAATCGAGTTAAAAGATGGACAAAAATATTAATAACATGATGATTGGTGGTTTTCAAACCCTTTAATTTGACTCAGTTTAAATTAGATTGTAAAAAAATGGGTTACCTAATAGCAACAGATGTTAGTGTGTGTAAATTCAGTCAGATATACACCATGCCTCTTTAGTAGCCAGGAAAACTTTCAAGGGTGATACTTTAGTCTTAAACTTGCAAAACAAATATTTTCCCATACGAACTCGAAAATTAAGTATGAGCTTGTGATGAAAATTAAAAAAATAGATAAAGTGCGTTAAGGGTATTGTAGACGAGTATCACCCCTGAAAGTTTTCCTAGTTTTCTAGTAAAAAAGGCACCGTGTATTGCGTGTAATGTATGTGTTGTCTCACGGGTTGAGGCGGCGCCGGCTGGCTGGGCGCGATACCGTCGGTGCGCGCGTCGGGGTTCTTGTGCATGAACGGACAGTGGATCTTACGACAACCACCCGGCTGGTTCTCCCAATAGCATGGGATCTGCTTGCGGTTTTTCTAGAATATGACAATTTTGTTCTATTTATTAGAAGAAAACTTACACCTTCCGTTCGTCGTTTTGGTGTGGAATCCTGAAGATCTCGCAGGCACCGCAGCAGCATTTGTCACGGTCACGCCTATTTTGTGAAATTCGGCAAATTCCAAGATAAAGCAGACATTTGTTTTCTTTTCATGGAAGGACCACTCAAAGCTAAGCCAAATCGCAAAGCTTGCAGGGAAATATTTTGTTGTGGTAATCAACAACATCTTAGACCTCATCCATAGCTTTCCATCAGGCGTGACCGAGGTCAAGAGCAGGCCCATTCAGCAATATATAATTTAAAAAAAAGAACTATGAGTCAGCTGCTATATTCCTATTTTTGAGCTGAAAAGTTTGTCATAGGTTCCGAAGTTTACATGCTGCCAGCATTCTGACGAACGTGCTTACACATAAGTATACAAACTCGCGACAACGGCTCGCGGTCGCACGGGCTTGTAAACAAATAAGCTTCTGCCCGCGACTTCGTCCGCGTGAAATTTCACCGTCCCCCCATTCACAGAGGGTGAATTTCGAAAAACCCTTTCTCAGTGGATACCTATTCACAAAGAACACACCCTCCAAGTTTCTGGTCTCTAGGACCAGCGGTTTAGGCTGTGTTGATATATCAGTCAGTCAGGACTTTCAATTTTATATACATATATACAGGGTTATTGTTAAAACACCAGCAACCTCTTAAGAGGTCATTGTACTCATCATTATGAACCACTTTTACTATGGGACCATAGATAAGACCCCATGCTATAACAGAAAACGTGCACGCACATCCAAAGGTGTAGACGCCGCCTTAGAAATACGTGACAATGTTTCTTTTTTTTCTGCATATCAAAAAAACGTAATACCCGTAACTTATTATTATTAACTAATTTAATCCCCAGTGTATTAATGATACGAAATAAAGAATTGCTTAAAATCGTGTAATCCTTATCACCAACAATATGTGCTTATCTTTCGTTTTATGATGGTCTGATGGATTATATTGTACCGCAATAGGCCATACTGAACTAGTGACCGAAAGAGTGGTTAGTAAAATATGAGTGCAATGTTTGTAGTCCAAAGTCAAATGTTTGAGTTCCATGTTCGGACAGAAAAGTCTATTTTTTTTAATGAAATTGTCAGGTGCAGCCAGGATTTTTTTAATTTTAATTCTTATTACTCTGTAAACTCTGTATGAATGAAGGTTGCACATCACTAAGTTGCCAGTATTTCTAGGTTCTCAGAGGCTTGAAATAGGTGCACATCAATAAAGCAAAGGTGAAGTCATGAATTCTCCCCTGCCACCTAGTTCGAGCTTTAACTGTTGAACTCCTACAAACTACTTTTATGGATTTAACTTCTATTGCTTGACTTCATGATGTATGCCATCATTAACAGAGTGCAATTTTGCACTCTGTTTCTGATAGCTTGTCCGAAGAAACATGTTGTCAAATAACCTCGTCATCTGCCTAGCTTTTTCCCAACTATGTTGAGGTCGACTTCCTGTGTAACCGAATGCAGCTGAATATTAATATTTTACATGGAGTGGCTGCCTATCTGGCGTCCATGACCCAATGGATGGTCAACCATCCACGGACCAGCCTCAGCAAGCATAGTATAACCTTAGATCGATCCTTGCGGCTGTTATTATTTACCCAGAAGCCCCTCTCTAATCAAATCTGTAACCTATGTTGACCAAAATTCAAACATCTGGTTGTATTGGTTGCCAGGACAAGAGGTAACATAAACTTGAGAACAATTTACTAAGGCTTGAACCGGCTTACAAGAAACCAGCACTTACCTACTTAAACCTTGGAGAGTAACAAGTGTAGTAGTTACATAATCATTGATAATTGATATGCAAGGTAATTAATTTCTAATACATAAAGATAAGAAACTAGTGTACTATTTGCACAGCTGTTTAGGAAGTTTCGTAAATACAAATTAACATGTATACAAAGTGATCAAAAATGGTTGGCATTCTCTTTTTGGATAAAGAAAAACAGCATTTCCAAATGGCAATTTTTGAAGATTTATGTATATACGTAATGTTCGACTGTTTAATTCTGAATATTTGTGAAACAAAAAAAGAATATGATTTTACAAGTTTCAGTGGTCTGAAAGTAATACAACTACTACCTGCTACAATAAAACCGAACATATAGAACATCTTCAATAAATGAGACATCTACCAGATAAGTTAACTAGAACTTATGAAACAGGCCTGTGTATCATGTAATGAAAATTTGAAAGAATATCTGATGATTGTTGTAATGAAATATACGCAATACTACCTACAATATAGATGTTCTCACTAAATGACAACAAACCCTGGAGCTATTAAAGCTACCAGAATATTGACCAAATTGGCTTATATCCTGTTTTGGTGAAACTTAGAAACACAGCTGTTCTTCTTAATGAATTCAACTTGTCTTCTGTCTTGTAACCTGCCTTTCTGCAGTCTTTATGATTTTCTTAGACTTAAATATCCTACAGAATAATTATGACATTTAACTTTTATTCAAGCAATAAAATTGACGTCTTGACAGTTTTTGTATGGAATACCTGTCAAAATTTAAAAATTATTCCTTGAATAAAGTTAACGGATGATTGAAAAATCAGCCCTTATTTGAGTAACTTAAGATTAGCACTACATCTTCGTCAAACTTGTAACAAATGATATCCCCAAGTTTGGTCACACCAATAACAGAAACATCAACACAAAATCTGAAGAAAACATAATTATGCAACATTACAAAGTGTCACTTACTTCTACTTCTATACATACCCTCAATTCCATGTGACGTAGTTTGCAACGTTTATCAAGGCACTTGCCCTGCTGCCAAGCTGTGCACATTGTCTCGCACCCCAGTGCTGACGGTTCATGGCGAAACACACAGTTGTCCCCCTTCATAACAAATAAAATAAGTAACTTACTGAACAATTTGTAAAATATTGTAGCAAGTTATTACATTACTTGTAAACCACATGTAATGTGATATTTGCTCTTTGGTTTAAACCTAATTACTGGCTGACAAGCATTCGACACATGTGTTGTGTGAAGAATTAGCAATAATATTTAATAAAGCAAATTCACTTGAATACAATCGTAATTTTATTAGATTTCATATGACAAGATTGTTAATTACCCGTTACTATGGTAATCAGTTCTATAGACAAATCATACAAGAAGTTTGTATTTCATAGGTACAATCTTTACACCCACACTTCTTTTAAGAATTTGATCGTAGACCAATTCCATGAGATAGGTCGTTCAACCTAGGTCCATATAGAGGTTTAGTAAACATATCTGCTAGTTGCACTTGTGCTGCAACTTGCTTAACCACTAGTTTTCCTTTTGATACACATTCTCTAATGTAGAAGTGTCTCAGACTAATATGTTTTGTACGACGGTGAAACTCATAAGGGGGATTATATGATAATTTCACCGCAGACTCATTATCAATGCATAATGTAACTTTTAAAAATGCTGAGTTAGATAGATCTGCTAAAAGCTTTTTCAACCACACTATTTCTTGAGCTGTTTCGCTTGCAGCTACAAGTTCGGCCTCTGTTGTCGACAGAGCAACTGAAGTTTGTTTCTGACTCTTCCAGGCAATAGCAGTACCGCTATAAAGGCAAACCATGCCTGTGGTAGAATGCCCAGTCTCTGGATCTCCTCCATGATCGGCATCTGAGTAGCACATCAAGTCATCTGCTTTGGATTTACTCATTGGATAAAATGTTAGTCCTTTATCGTGAGTTCCATTAAGGAAGCGAAGAATTCGCTTTACAGACACAATATCCTCCTTACTAGGGTTTTCTAAATGTCTTGATGCAACTGACACTGCATAACAGATGTCGGGTCTTGTTGCAACCATCAGGTAAGCCAGTGCTCCGACACAGTTTCGATATGGAAATTTCATGTCTTTATTTTCATCAGCCTCTTCCATTTTTGACATCTTAAGTGCAGGAGATGTAACTGGTTTGCTGTTTTCCATGCCAAATCGTTTTAGGACCTTTTTAGCGTAAGCTGTTTGTCTTAAGTTTATTGATCCATCTTTGTTTTTATTTATTTCCATACCAAGGAAATAGGACGCTGGCTTCGTTGTTATTTTGAAGTTTGTTTCAAGTTCATTTAAAAACTCTTGACCAGCGCTGTCAGTGGAAGCCACCAAGCCGTCATCGACATAAAGTCCTACAATAACCTTTGAGTTTCCCTTGATTCTTACATACAAGCAGGGATCTGCCTCACTTCTCTGAAATTTTGCGTCTATTAGAAACTTATCTATGCACTCATTCCAGCATCTAGGTGCTTGTTTTAAACCGTAGAGGCTTCTCAAAAGTCGGCATACTTTTCCTTTAGGTACATTAAGTCCATTCGGTGGTGCCATATAAATTTCTTCTTCCACTGTACCGTTCAAGAATGCAGTTGTGACATCGAATTGTTGTAAATTCAGATTTTCTTTAGCTGCAATTCCCAGTATTGCTCTGATAGTTGCAAGTCGTGCCACTGGACTGAACGTTTTATCATAGTCAATACCTTCGCGTTGAGAGAAACCTTTGATGACTAGTCTCGCCTTGTAACGGTCTATGGTTCCATCCGGGTTTCTCTTTATTTTGTATATCCATTTGCTTGATAAAGCTTTTCTACCTTTTGGTAATGTGGCAAGTTTCCAGGTATTATTTTTCTGAAGTGAATTCATCTCGCTTTGCATAGCTTCTTCCCATTTTTCTCTATTTTCCGATGACATTGCTTCATTATATGTTTTGGGCTCAGTATAGTTGTCTTCTAACTCTGCCACAGCGTTCATAACAAAATCATCAAAACGTATGGGCTTGCGTATCAATGAATGATCACGCAAAGCTCTGGTTTCTGTTCGCTCGTTGGTAACTTCATTCTGAGATGGCATTGGTTCTTCAACAATTTCATCTTCTTCAGAAATTGTATTATTATTAGTTCCTGTTTGCATTTCTGTTTCATCTACTTCAGAAATTGTATTATTATTAGTTCCTGTTTGAATTTCTGCTTCAAACCAAGTGTCTTCTTCTCTTTCTTCTATTTCTCTATTTATATTTGGTTCTAGAAACTCAATCTCTACATATTCTTTTTCTTTTCTTATTTCATTTTTGTTATTTTCACTAACATCTCCTTCTTTTAAGACGTAGTAGAATTTCTGCATTATGTTTACATCTTTGGTTACAATCACTTTTTGCGTTGATGGTACCCAAATACGGAAAGCCTTCGATATTTCAGAGTATCCAATGAAGACTCCAGGTATTGCTTTGGCATCAAACTTATTTAAGTTTTGTCTTCCTTTTAGAAGAACGAATGCCTTTGCTCCAAATCTATTAAGGTGCGCAACGCATGGTTTTCTGCCAACCCATTTTTCAAATGGTGTTGCATTTCCAATGCTGTTGTTTGGACTTCTATTTGATAGGTAGTTTGCTGTATAGATGGCTTCGCCCCACAGATATATCGGTGCGTTAGACTCAATCATTAGACTCCTTGCTTTTTCCAGTAAAGTTCTGTTTTTCCTTTCCGCAATTCCGTTTTGATGCGGTGTGTAAGGTGCAGATAATCTTCTGGTTATGCCATTTTCTTTTAAGAAGTTGTTGAACTCATTGTTACAATATTCCGTGCCATTGTCGGATTGTAGGCATTTAATTTTCTTTTCCATGAAGTTTTCTACTTCAGCTTTATAGATCTTGAACATGTCTATGACTTCATTTTTAGTCTTTATGCAAAATACTCGACTATATCTGGTGAAATCGTCAATAAATGTGACAAAATATTTGTTTCCAGCACAAGAAGCTTTTGGCATCGGGCCACACACATCACTGTGTACAATCTGAAGTGGTTCAGAAGTGCGAGGTTCAGTTCTTGGTTTCCCGATCGTAGCTTTCATTTTGGCTTTAATACAAACTTCACATTCATCCGGCTGTTCATCTATCTTAAAATTAAGTCCAATCAAACTTTCATTCTTCATTGCTAGTTTCATATCAGGATAGTTCATATGTCCCAGCTTTGAATGCCATTCAGAAATATTATTATTTTGAACTAAATTTACTTTTTCGTCTTTTGCGTTTATCACAGTCTTGGGAAATATCGCATAGAGACCATCGTCAGTTCTCTTCGCTTTAATCACAATACCATATTTTGGATTTTTTACTGTAGCTCCATCCTTTTTGAAGAGTACTGTATTACCAGCATCTGTTATCTTCCCAATAGATAGAAGATTGGTACAAAGGTCTGGAATGAACAGTGTATTGTGTAGATTAATTTCTTTATTTGAATTTAGTAAGAGATCAACTCTTCCTTTTCCCAGTATGTTTGTGTTGTGATCTTTAGAAGCTAGTTTCAGAGTTTTGTTCATTTGTTCTATTTCACTGAAATATTCTTTGCTATAGCACATATGGGATGTGCATCCACTGTCCAAAATCCATTGTTTCTGGAATGCTTCATCTTTTGCTAATAATGCTAAGCTATTGACTTCTTTTTGGTTATCTTTATTCCTTTTATTTTTAGGATTATTCTTGTTCTTATTTTTGTAATTATTCCAACAGTTCTTAGTCATATGCCCCTTTTTATTGCATATTTTGCAGTATAAATTTGTTTTTGCATAGAACGATTCTTGTTCGCTTGGGCTTGTACTCGGTTGGGTTCCTTGAGTGTTTCTCCGCGCTTGAAATTCCTCTATAATTTTTATTTTTAGTTCATCCGGTTTCGGAAGGTTATCACGGGATTCAATCGCAACTCTAAAAGTTTCAAATTCTGAGGAAAGACTATACAGCATCAAAATACTTAATAAATCTTCATGAACGGCGACATTCATGTCTTCCAGTTTGTCTACAACGTCCATAAAGTTGTCTAGATGTTCCTTGATGTCGTTACCTTTCTCATATTTTTTCAAAATTAGTTGCTTCAGTAGCGTTGCTTTCCTCGCAGGACATTTGCTAGCGTGAGTTTCGTTTAGCTTTTTCAAAACTTCATAAGCTGTTTTACAATTTTTTACTTGTTTTAATTCGGACGGCGATATCATGAGAATTAACTCGCTGATAGCCAGCAGGTTTCCTTCAATATCCGACTCACTTGCATTTTTTAAGTCTATTTGTTGTTCTGCATATTTCCATAGTTTTCCTTTAACTAGAACGGCTTTGGCTTGTATTGCCCATGTGTCGTAATTTTCTTTATTTAAATTTTCTATTTTGTTCGACATCTTTGCCTTTTTTTTTCGATTAGGTATTCTCCTTGTTTTTCAGTTGTTACATTATAGTGTTTTTTCACTATTATTTGTAAACACTCTGCTTTGTACTAATCTTCTATATTAGTAACCACGTTAGGTTTTTTTTTTTCAACCACGTTAGGTTTTTTTTTTTTCAACCACGCTCTGCTACCATGTGAAGAATTAGCAATAATATTTAATAAAGCAAATTCACTTGAATACAATCGTAATTTTATTAGATTTCATATGACAAGATTGTTAATTACCCGTTACTATGGTAATCAGTTCTATAGACAAATCATACAAGAAGTTTGTATTTCATAGGTACAATCTTTACATGTTGTTATTTAAAAAGAAACAAAAGCTAGATGTAATAGGTTCACTTGACATCATGATATGCAAATAAACAGAACTTTGACCCATCCAGGGTATGTTCCAAGATATTTTATGAGACACCAAGGCTTGTAATTGTAATTGGAGGCATTTTTTCATGTTAGCTTCGGGAACAACAGTATCCAACGTCTATTTCCTTGAATACAGCAAAATAAGTGAGGTCTTCAAGAAATGTGCTGTTTCATTCAGTAATTGGTACAGAATTATTGCTGTAATATCAATTTATTGGTCTCATTCCTTGGCATTGCCTTAATCCTCAAGAAATATGTGATAAGTTTCCATAGATATCTTACTATCAACTGACAATTTGTTAGCCAGCATGTAAAAAAGGTCACCAATGCTAATTTTACCCTCAAATACCTAATAGTTTCATGACAAAATCTACTAGTATTGTTGTTATCACTTTTGTAAAAATTCAGTAATATTCGGTAGATTTCTTTCAATGTCAATAAAACATTCTAACCATAAAATATTAAATGAAGCAGTGCATAACACGTTAGCTTCCATGATTTTTATCAGACTCAGAATATAAACAATACGACTGAATACGACAAGAGTTTCATAGAACATTTTAATCATGAATATTTTCTTACCTTCGTGCATGTGGAGTAGTAGTAAAAATAGCAATCGTTGAATTTCCGTGGAGACTCCATGGTGTTATCCGCCGTAGAGGGTCTGTGAAATATTGGGTACACCGTCTAATAATGCCGACACCAAATTTTTTAGTATTACTCAATAGGCACTGTTAAACGCTACAAAATACGTCACGGGAGTAGTCTAGTGGATCCAATTTATAAATAACACATACAATAAGGCTGTAGTTACGTTAAAAACTAAGATTTTTCCATTTTGACAATACGTAAAGCACGGCGCGGACAAACAAGTTCCAAATTAAAAACTATCAATATGTCAAATCCAGATTGCACACTTTACTCACCGCGTATTAGATAAACTAAAAAAATAATTAAATTATACAACGAATATCTACACAATAACGCTATCTAACACAAAATAATATGAACGTCACTATTAGAAAGAAGATGTAGTAGATATGGCGGACATGTGGCGGACTTTCATTTCGTTTCGTCCGCCCCACCGTTTGATTGGTTGATCACTTGTCTATTTTGTACCATAGATTAATATTTTACTTTTTCGTAGTAATCGAGATTATGACCAAGTCTTAGTACAGTACAGGCGCCAGTTTTTATCGTGGAAAATTCAAACGACTTCAACTTGATGGCAATATCAACCAATTGTATTATAAAAAAAAATATTTTTGTACAGACGCCAGCACATCAAGTTACTACAATCTGTCAGATTTCTTTAATAGATTTTCGACTTTATTGCTAAAACATAAGGTTCAAGGTTGATTGGGAAAATCTGACAGTTTCGGGTAGGTTGACCTGGGGGCTTACTATCACCTCTTAAAGCAGGGCAGAAGTTGAACTGCATTGCTTTTTTGTACTATGCGGTCTTATTAGCAGGCCTGCAACAGGCCTGCTACGCTGACGTTTACAAAAACTGTTCACCTTGTTTTTTGTATAGAATTTTATACTATGGCGTGCTAATTGACAACAGTAAAACCTACTACTACTAGTCTTATCAAAGTACTCTGTGAGTAAAACGACTGCTGAACGTTTGTAACGTCAAATTATACCCATCTTGAATAAGTTACTATTAGACGAGCTTTTTCAACTTTGTTTTGTAATTCAGTGCCCATACAACACTTACTTTTATTATTTCTCTAATTCTTTTGTAGATGTGTGACGAGCACGAAATATTTGGAGAGTGAATATCGAATAGAAAAAAGAAACCGACCGACGACGACGGCGCGGCGTCGCACTAGGAAAATAAATAACCCTTTTGAAATGAATAAAGGGAATTTATGAATCAATATTTTTCTTATTTGATCTAGTACCTACTAAAAATAAAATAATAGTGACCACACGTAGCAATGCCTAGTGTAATCAATGTACTGGCCCCTCTGCTGTTTAACATCTACACTAATGATCAACCGGTGAGCTCAAATACAACCCTCTTTCTGTACGCAGACCTCTTGCCAAGCCACTCACTTTGAGGAGATTGAAAACAACCTTTCCACCGCCATCTCAGCAACGCCCTGAAACCAAATCCCTCTAAAACGCAGTCATGCGCATTCCACGTTCGTAACAGAAAAGCGGGACGAACATTAAATACCTATCTTATGGCAAGGGGTTCCAATCACCTACATTGGCTACAGTACTCACCCAAAGTATCTTGGCATCACTTTGGATAGGTCCCTCCCGGAGAAACTGCGAAAATGTCAAACAGAAAGTGCATCCCAGAAATCACTTACTCTGTCGCCTAACATCCACCAGATGGGAGGCATCTGCTCAAGTCGTGAGAACAACTGGAATGGCGCTTTGTTTTTCCGCAGGCCTGTCCAGTATGGAGCCGATCAGCCCACGCTAAGTTAGTGGATACAGCTCTAAATGAGACATTATTGATTATTACTGGTTGCTTAAAACCGACCCTGTTGCGAATGCTGTATTCACTGACTGGCATCGCGCCTCCGCAGGACTATAGCCAGCCGCATCGAGGGCGAAGCTGCAAGATGACCCACGCCACTCAATGCACAATTTTACTTCAGTGTCACAAGCTGCAGGTTTATTTATTCCCTAGGATGTCTACATTACAGTGGTAATAAAGAATAGTTCAACTTGTCGAACGGGAATACCTACTGAGAAATACGATCATAACATAGAGCACACTAAAACAGCTATTGTTTAGTGAGTAGTTTGGCCTCGGTTTTATAATTTAGTAAAATAGTGCACTTTTCAGTAATAAATAGTAGGATTAAACAATTTAAAGGTGTATAAAACGGTTCATGAAATCAAAAATCACATAATTAACAAAATATTTTTATTACTAATATGTAGGATAACAATTTCAACGTCGGACGACTTAGAAGTAAATAGTATTTCATCTAAAATTATGCAGGTCGCTCCACTTCTCATCTTGATACCATGTCTACATGTGCACAAGCACAACAGCCAACGCCAACAATGTCTTCGCACATTGCGTTGAAATCTTACTGAACAATAAAATTATTATTAACACAACATCCTTCTGGAGTAAATGCTGTACCGTCGTGAAGATAACCCTTCAATTACACACAGGAAAACAGAAATATCAATTTCATGCAATTCGAAAGAAACTGACTAAATCAAAGACTACAAGTACAATGCTGTATAATAAATGAATGAAATGTTTTTGGACACTTCTTGACACTTGTCTTTTTGACAGTGTCAGATAGATAGTGCTGCAGCTTGATTATAATATGTAACTCATTACTCTAAATAAAGGATCGAGTCCATTTTCTCTCGATGTGCCACTTGATGTAGTCGCGATTAGATAAAGTATTCAAACTAAGCTGAGAATCATCACTTTTTGAATGTCAAAATTACAAAAGTCGCCCAAAACGCCCGCCCTTCACCACTTCCTAGTGCTTTCGCTGGGGAGAAGTTGATAACGTGTAATTTGTCATTAAAATCGTCGTCGTATCGTCATTGATTTTCTGATTGACAGTGGAATGTGAGTAGGAGAAACACTCTTTACAAAGCCGATCTTAGTTGAATGTTACTGACTTAAATCAAATGTATGTACAGACGCCAGCAGGTCAACCTACCCGAAACTGTCAGATTTTCCCAATCAACCTTGAACCTTATCTTTTAGCAATAAAGTCGAAAATCTATTAAAGAAATCTGACAGATTGTAGTAACTTGATGTGCTGGCGTCCGTACCAATAAAGAACGGTTGCTTTATTCTGGATCACAGAGCATGTAACCTTTTTTTCTAGATCTTGCTTTAAGGTAGGTACTGGAGGGAGGTTCCCTCTAGTACCTACCTCAGATTCAACTTGAATTGAGTTTTCGAACTACATAATCGGGACAATCGAGTGCCTGACCGTTAATCACAGATTAAGTACTAATATGTAGCAACCGTTAATAACTGAGTACAACACTAGAGTCAAACTGACAAGAAACCAAAAACTGCAATCCGTTTCACGTTGTTTTTACTAAACTCGAGAGTGTAAACTTAAAAAAATGGGATTAAACACAGGAGGACCTGCTGCAGCGGCAATGGTTTTTCTAAAAATAGATTTGGTTACCACCTCGATCTGTATAAATATAATAGGAATATAATATATTTTTATTTAAAATAGTTAAAATATACGCTTCAATACACGTATTTATTACACTGACGACCATAACGGGAATTGAATCAATTGAGTGCATTATCAAAACATTTTCTTTTTATTGCGATTTCGTGATCCAGGTTAAACTTTATTTCAAAAATCGACAATTTAAAATGATATTAAGGTTATTTTTTTTAGGTATTAATTAATAGACGTTACACTATAGCGGGCCCAAAAATACTATCTTCTCTCTGCAACCATTTTCCACATTATTTTGCTGTTCCCATGCTTGGAAGGATTTGTTATACCTAACTGCATTTATTTCTCTAGGATTATTTAAGAACTCCCGGCGAAGCAGTTGGGTCATAATAACACGACTTGTTCGTGTTTTACTAAAAATAAAATTCACCACATTAATTGTTATAAAATCTGAGCGACATTCCAATCCAATTAAAAATGCGTAAATTAAGTACACCATTAGGATATTTTCATCATGTAAACAAACTTACGACATTGTGAAGACAATACAAAAATACATTTTTTTTTTTAAATTGTTGCACGACGCGACGTAACCACACACACGTTCAAAATCACATTCAATCTTTCAAAGTTACAAAGTTGTTTTGAACGTGAAATTGAGCTCTATAGTGCTTTTAGATATGGTATCAAGGTAATTTGCTATACATAATCATAGTTAGAATATGTATATACCTAAGAAAATCATGTTTCTATTATTTTCAAAAAACCGGTAATAGGAGATTTAAGTTTTTGAACGATGCCTATTAAAAAGACAATGGCGTTACAGCAGGCCACAGACAAGCGTTACCATTCAACTTCGGTGAAATTCGTGCAATAGTCGTTCACTTTTAATACTCTCGTAGTACGATTATTAGCAGAGCAGAAGTAGGCCTGCTTTTGAACTGAATGGAAATTGAACGTTTTTATAAAAGGTGATAGTAAGCCCCCTGCTGGCGTCCGTACAAACAAGACTGTGAAACAATATTTGAAAATTAAACGGGTATTTTGATTTGCAGCTGAAACATTAGGAGAATATTTTATTTATATTTATCAGCAGGTAGGTATGTATGCATACATATATACTATTCAGTTCGATCTTTGTTGCTTCTGTGTGATTTCGTGATTACATCAAAGATTTAGATAAACTCAATTTTAAACTCTGAATTTACGGTAACTTGACTATACTTTTTCAAAAATCAAAGACGTCCGTTAAAAGTTTAAACGCCAGTAATCGCTCTCACACTGAGTGAAACTACACTGTAGCAGAGCGATGCGATGCGCAAAATATTATATTAATAATCATAAATATTTTTTTAACCGAATGAAATCGGAGATTAAAATCGAATTGAAAATGCGCGGGCTACACACGAAGCCTTTCGTGACCTCGTGATGAAAACCTTTGTCTCGGAGTAGATACAAAGTTCGGACCGCTGCAGTGCAGTTTTCTGTTTAGTGCGGTCTTACGTTATCTTATATTACGTATGCTATTATACTCACCTACCGACTACCAGTGCCGGATTAGCCGATAAGCAAATTAAGCAATTTATTGCTTAGGGCATCACGTCTCGGGGGGCACTATAAGGCAGAAACAACACCGAAACAGTATTTGCTAGCACATGAAAGGCAAGGCTGTTTATCAGCAAGATATTACAAGACCCAAAAGTCACTTTAGCTAGAGATGTGCGCCAATCTTTACAAATCGCACATCGTTGTTTTGAAAAAATACGAGGTGACTAGTAGATAATAGGAGAGCCTACAGGCGTGGATTGCTTAGGGCATCAAGTAGTCTTAATCCGGCACTGCCGACTACCAACAGTACCAACCCTCAACTAAAGAGAACTGAACAATTCACTCCTTAAATTCTCAATAGTAACGAATTCACATGACTATGGTAATGGTACTCAATAATTTTTTGTCAATTAATATAAAATAACAGCACTGCGTTTAGATCAAGGCATTAGGGGATAGTACTTAATAGTAAAAGGGTCGAGGCATCTGCCTGTCAAACAACGACTACATGGAACACATTTAAAAAAAAAATTAAGCTTCCAACCCATAGAAATCTAAAAAACTTCTTTCTTTTAAGTGTATCTATGTTCCAACCCCTTCAATAATAATAACGAATTAACAACATCTGAGCGAAGAATCTCCTGTTTCTTGGCTCAGATTGTTCTCAATTCACCTACCTAACCAGTAGGGTTAATTGCGTAACACACTATGTAGCAATGGGTTTCATTTTAACAGTTCAACAACATTCATTGCGTTATTTGCGTTGTTGAGCAAACACAATTTTCGGACATATGGAGCAATGGTTTAGAAATATGCTTCAAAATGATTCAAATTGAGAGTAATAGTGTGTGACGCAATTAGGTTGCAGGTTGCTAGCAGGCGCGGTCGCAGCCCAATGATTTTGGGGGGTCACCAGGGTGCCGAGGAATATTTTTATGGAGGTACATCTCTAGCTCCACATTACATGCTATTCAGGTATCCAGCTTTTACTTGTTGCAAGGTACTTTTTGTAAAATAGTAGGTAGGTACCTATTGGTAAGAACAGTGGATTATGTAGGATGAGAAGGGCGAGCGAAGCTAACTCGAAAATTTTAACAACCCGCCTCGGATATGTTAGGTTTTACTTTGTATTTTCAAACAGAAATTAGAGTTACATTATCGACTTAATATGCAGGAAATCCCAAGCAACCAAATAAAAAATTGTAGAATGCAAGAGCGAGCGAAGCGGGCTCGACAAATTTTCGCACTCTCGCGTAGGTATGTAATATTTTTTTTATCATTCCAAAAGAACTAGCAATAATTAGTTGCTTTGTCATCTTATGAAGAAAAGTTCAGGAATCAAAAAAATGTAAGAGCGAGCAAAGCGAGCCTAATCTTCGATAAGCATAACGCTGCGCGGAAGAAGCCCTTAACAGACACAGTATGAACTTAGAACATCTAACCTAACTATTAATGACGTTCAGGGGCACCGACATTACCTATTTACTCAATTTTTGTCCATAAAAAAACTATTTATTTGACGATTTGTAATAAATAAATAAGTGACAAATAATGGTGCCTGTTTTCTTAGACACCGAAATCTCAGACCGAAATTTGTTAAATAATCAACTAAAATATGCCAGACCTTGTTACCGGTGAGACTATTTTAAGATTCCTTTGATAAGATTTATCCAGCTTAGGCGACCTCGCTATAATATTGAAAAGACACGAGGCCGCCCACACCACCCACGACTTGCGACGCCATATATTGGTCTTATATATTCTCCATAGGAATCACAGAATTTAGTCCAGCGTGGGATGGTCACGGACACTCAGGTATCAATCCTTGTGGAAAGTGCTCCAACATTACAATAGTCCAGGCCTCAATCATTACAATACCTAGGATATTATAGTAATCGGTGCCCTCGATGTAAAAGGCTTAAGAGCGTTTACGCCGTATGGCATTTCATACAAACTTTCAAGCCCTTATTTTACGAAATGAATGAACCGATTTCAATGAAACTTTATACGCATAGGTAGGATACAAAGGTCTAAAAAGTTAGTTGAGAACATTTTCGAAAAATAGTCTTGCAGCCAAATTAGACCGATTTTAAATTTTCCATAGAAACAGAGATTTCCAAATATCTTTTTTTAAATAAGACATTTCGAAAATATTTTCTACTAACTTTTTAGACCTTTGTATCCTGCTTATGCGTATGAAGTTTCATTAAAATCGGTTCATTCATTTCGAAAACTAACAGCTTGAAAGTTTGTATGAAATGCTGTACGGCGTAAACGCTCTTAAGGCTTGGTTTACACAGACTATATGGATATTCTAGGTTAAATTGTCTTGGTCTAAGCGCGTAGGTGATGTTCAATCATTCGCCTAGCCTTTCTGGACAGCAATCAAAATATACGAGTATATAGTTCTAGTTCTGATCGCCTGGCTATTAAAAATGTGCGGACGGGGAACCCTCTACGAGATTTTCCTTACGCGAAACTCGCACGCCCAGACTCGAATACCTACATAAAAGATAATAATCCACCATCTTGGATTTTCATTTTGACGTCTCTATTAGCTTCAGCGCCCTCGAAAACCTGGAAGACCGAGTCACAGATTTAATCGGGTCTCAGTTTAGGAGATATAATGAGTTCAATTAGTAAGGTATAGTCCAAGAGCTAGATCGAAGAGTTCACGAAAAAACTCTTCGACTAGCTCTTGGACTTTACCTACACCTATAAACCCTTATATCTTTTGAACCAGTGACCGACAAATTCTGATATTTGGCGACTGATTCCGACTAATTGGCGACAAAATATGGGAGAAAACATCTTCGCTAGGTGCCCTAGTTTTTAGGGTTCCGTAGTTCCTACAAGGAACCCTTATAGTTTCGTCATGTCCGTCTGTCAGAGCTGGTTTTGCTAAGAGACCGTTAGTACTAGAAAGCTGTAATTTTGTAGGAGTGCGTAGCACAGAGTACTTTTTGATAGACTGAGTGCGTAGGTATATCAATTACACCGACAAAAGTGGTATAATAAAATTTTGGAAAATATTTTTTTGTAGGGTAGCTCCCCTACATGTGAAGTGGAGATAAATATTATTTTCGTCGTCTACCCCATCGTGTAGGGTATCGTTGAATTAGGTCTTCTAAAATGACATTTTCGAAATATTACACTTTAAAGTGCACAAATTTTTGTTCCGGTCAGGCAGTCTAGGTTTTAGAGGGGAGGAGTCCCCTCTAAAACCTAGACTGCTGGCTTGAAAAATTCACAATGATTTAGCGGTTAATATAACTTTATTAGTTTAGCAGTAATAGTCGTTGAACTTGGGTGTTGGATAATTTTGTACCAAATACAAAATCATTAATCCTTTAAAGTGACTAAGATGAAGTAGTTGCTTGTTTATAATGGGTAAAGACTTGCATTGAAAAACAATTTTTTTTTTATTTAGAATATTGAACAACAGAATCGTACTACATTGTGATAACGGGCTAATACGGAACCCTACATTGTGCGTGACCCAACACGCACTTGGCCGGTTTTGAGATATAAATGTGGCCCTGCTGGGGAGACTCTCCAGATCGGCCACCTACAAACCCTTATATCTTTTGAACCAGTGACCGACCAGTTCTGATATTTGGCGACTGATTTCGACTAATTTTTTTTTGTTATCAAAATTAAAATCCCTGATGGTGGCTCTGCCAGAGTCAGTGACACAGAGTCAAAATGCAATAATGGTCAATTCAAAACAGATTCTCGGTGTTGTATGAACTTTATTTATAATAATTAATATTACATCATGATTTAAACATTAATTTACATAATACAATAAATAAATGCTCACGATAATCAATATGAAGTCATGTTTAAAAAGCGAATGTTTTTACTAAAGACAATAATATAACCTAACCTAATTTAACAAATCAAAATTGGAATCAAGAATAATGTTTCGAATAAAATGAAATCTAAAATAAAACAAAAAGGGCTGTTACACGATAGTTTCTGTAGCGTAACGTTTTATAGTACCTAACTATATGCAATTCGAATGTTTTTTTTTAATATCGAGTTTAAAATTATGTAATGAAACTACTTCAAACTCATAATACAGGTTAAGTCAATAAACAATGGAAAATAAAGTAAAAAAAAAAACACTTCATCGTTCATTACAACTTTTCAACAATAGTAGAGGAGTTCAACAGGATATTGAGTTTCACATCCCAAAACAGGTATTTCATTTTTTTTTTTATTACTTGGGCTAAGCGCGCACTGCGATACTATTTTTTTAATCGCATGATCACGTAAACATTTTCAAGCGATTAATTTACCTCAGTACGCGGATTTTAGTATATTGGTATTGTTCACACATTGGCGATTATTTTCGTCAACGATTATATTTCGTGGTGCGCGCTTCGCCTTAGAACAAAAGTATTATGAGTGTTGGATTAAAAGGGGGAAAATGAATGAACACAATGGCAGATAGTTTAGTGAAAATGGACAAACAATTTTGTACACAAAAATCCAATACTGGGAGGAATGTATCGATTACATTTTAGCTGGTTAATGAAACGTGGGGTACTAAAATATATTAATATATGGCCTCATCTCAGCTCTTAAAGTTTTCTAACAAACCTACTGGATGACGACTAGTCGCGCATCAATGAAACTAAACTCAACACTCCGAACACAACTCTTCAAACATCAATCATTTAGTAAAATAACAACAAATTAGAAGGTGAATAAGATGGTTGTTGCTATGGCTAGTAAGCGATAAAATTGTCAACATCGTAAACGAAACGAAATCGAAATAGTCATTAAATATCGCGGGATACTCTGTCTCTTACTCAAAAATAACATGAATTTCTGATCATCTATCTAAATATCAACCCCCAAAAAAATTAAATGACGGGTCTTTTGATCTTTACGCTGTTTATCGCCCAACAACCAACCATTTCACCCTAAACGAGTATTGCTAAATCATACCGCAAATTCTTAAAACAGTCTTCGAACACAAACAACCGAAAACTCAACACAAATCCAATTAAAAAATACATAAAAAATTAACTTACATAACATGTTATCAGTAATACATGACCTACGTCAATAATAGTTTTCAAATCGAATGAAAACTACATTGAACAATCATTATAGATACAAAACTAGGGTCATTGCTCTCGCTAAAGGCTATTTTATATCATTCATTATTATTTAAACATTGATTATTGTGTTGATTGGCTAAGGGATACGTATTACGTTACTACTACGTTATCATAGTAAAAACACAGACTAAACATTTTATGTTGTTTAAATAATTTGGTTTATACACAGGGAATTAAATTTTCTACACCACAGAAGTTAGTACCATACGATTTTAATTTTAGCTATAAACAATTATTTTTAGATACACTTGGCCCACTGACCTCTATTAAACATAGTCGCTGGACTAAATATACTATACGAAATGACAGTTGTTTTTTGTGCCCATTCAAAGCGAGGTTCTCAGGAACTAAAATTCAAATAAATAAAGTTGTGAATGTTCCATGTCGATAATGTGTCGATAATTTTCTTCAGACAGTGAGTAATTTTAAATTTACGTCTTTAAAATCATTGATATATATGTTACACTAGATTAGTAATTACCGCGCCAAGGCGTTACCACTGGAATTAAGACCACAGCCACAATCGTAGCTAAATGTCAGTTCAGGGCTCTGTGTGACGCCAACCGAAGTTAGCCGAGTGAAAATTACCGCCAAAATGGGAAAATGCGTAGTGAAAGAGTGCGATTCGAGGTCACAAAAACACAAAAAATTAACCGGAATTACTTTCCACACGTAAGTTTATTGTTTCTGTGTTTATATCAACGTATTTAGCTCAATGTTTAAAATAGAAAATTAATGTCGCCAGAAATTTCTGCAATTTGATTAGCTAAAACAAATTAGCAATCCTAGTTTCTAATTTCAAAAGATAAATATTACTTGTATTGTTTACGTTTCCGAAGTAAACACCAAACATCGAAAGAAAACTTGCCATCTACAATGTACTGTATACTTTAGCATGTTTATTTTAATTAAATACTTAATTTCAGATTTCCCACCGACTCAACTAAGCAGTTATGGCTCAACCATAGAAGTTTTTAGGCTAAATTTTAAGCCTATGCTCATATTTAAAGCTCACTGATCTGATCGTCATGCGCTATATAATTTTACTAAATCACTATCCACTAGTTTATAGCTTGCGATCTGACCGCGCCCTAATGAATTTTCAGTTAACCTTTGCAGCAATTATTCTATTACTTAAAAATGAAGCATAAAAATAACTGGGAGAGATTCGATTTTTTTTTCTCTTACGTAGTAAATTGTCAACGATAGTATGAAGTCCAGCGTACTTGTTTAATACAGGTCAGTGACTTGGCCTAATGAAGAATAAACGGAGAATATATTTACAGCAAAAACAATTTTTGAAACAATGAAATAACTTCGTTTACCTCAGAGAAACAAGTTTTTTTTTATAATATCTGCCTGGTATTATTTCATTGTATACAGGGTTATTTTAAATTTACTAGCTAAACTTCGCAGACGCGATGGGTCGATATCTAAACATGATAAAACAAAAAATACTGAATTTGATGTTTTTTTTGTGATGTCACCAACCGCAGTTATTGTAGTCACTTGAAATGTCTCTTTAGTTAGCCAATTTAAAATAAACCTGTATAGCCATCGGTAAATAAATATTGCCATTTACTTCTACGTATGAAACGTGAATGGGGCACGACTGCTTACAGTACAAAATACATGATTTTTGTTCATAGGTGCGACACAGTAAAACAAATGGATGACTTACCCACGTGACGACAGTAGAAACACTATGTAAAATGCCGCGCTGGTCACAAATCGGAATAATGAAGGCGGTTTCCACCAAAGCGAAGAAGAGAGATGACCCAAGCTACCAATAGGTTTGCATCATCGCGACATCATCTCTCCGCCTACATAGCTTAATTCCCATAAACCTTCGAGAGATGTACGGAAATGAGATGTCTTATGATCGACCGCTACAATCATATTTCTTCGGTCAGCACTCCATTTGCTTACTACTCCGTTAAAGTGCGACATTGAGTGCAATGAAACACACAGTGGAAAATACATTTGTGAACATTATTATTATATTTTATCCAATGTGCCTACAGTTGACCGGGTCTAAGTTAATAGCACATTATTATAATTATGGTAATATTCGATCGTAATTTCAATAATCTCAGTTTGTTTGGAATTTCGTTACAATTCTCTTGTTAATTTATTTTTGGGAGTTATCACGGTTTTTCTTTATCAGAGTGCGAAGAGTAAAATTCTAGTCTTTACACACGGTACACGCTTAATTTTAACATCCAATTTCTCACTGTTTCACTAACATAGGTAAACGGCAAGGAACGCATGGTCAGCAACAATAATGTTAGTGAAAGTTAATTAATATCCAGACCCGTTGGATGCGAGAAGCACAGAACCGGTCGAAGTGGAAGTGCTTGGGGGAGGCCTATGTCCAGCAGTGGACGTCTTTTGGCTGAAATGATGATGATGATTAGTCAGTATTGTTAGCTACATTTGTTGCTGACCCACATTGAATTATATCCAATCATCACGTATTTCTATGCAAACAGACATCGCTCAATTTAAAACATTTACACTTCGAATTCGTAATGTGGCTAGATATGACTTATAGTTACCGCCTACGATGTCA
Organism: Oligia fasciuncula; assembly: GCA_963082905.1. NCBI lineage: Eukaryota > Metazoa > Arthropoda > Insecta > Lepidoptera > Noctuidae > Oligia > Oligia fasciuncula. The sequence continues at coordinate 11,619,772 of OY720403.1, forward strand.
AAACTATTGATTTACCGCAGTTGTACTAGAGCAATACGCGTCGAAACTAACATTTTTGGTTAGAGTATCATCAAACCTTCAAAAGCACAATAGATCAGCGAATTTTTGACGATAAAAAATGGTTGTATTCCTGAACACAATTGTTTGGATGAGTGTTCTCGACTCTTTTCGCAAAAACGTAATGAAAACACAACTCTTGAAACTGATGTGGCGAAGGGCGTTTTGGGGAACTGTCTCATGTACTTTTGACATTCAAAGTGCTGATTCTCAGCCTAGTTTAATTAAATGACTTTTGATTTTGAAGAAAAGGGTTACTGTAAGTCACATCGGGCTACAAAACTCCAACATTAAAATTGTCAAGCACTGACTGCAAGACACAACAATGTTCAACCAAGAGAGACAGGTTCTATCCTAACAGAATCAACAAAATGAACCCTTACCAAGACACAAGTTCATACATGAAGCGTAATACCCTGTGCAAGGCGATACTGTTTAATTATATTGTCATGTTTTAAACTTGAGTTCAGATTCTTAGATAATTATCATGTTTTGGAAACACAAACTCTGCGTGATTCAAACCATAGTTCAAATTCCATTGCAATCATAATTTATTTCAGATTCTTTTGTTGATAGGTCACTCAAAAATCAACTTAAACAACATTTTTCTAAAGTAGATAGTTGAGTGGCAATGAATGTCAATTATCTAAGATTCGGAATTCAAGTATTCTTAGCAAGGGCTCACAACAATGGACGCTTGGACGCTACGTCGGAACACGCATAGGCCTAACATAAGTCTTAGAAACTAGATGAGAATGGACTGTCTAAAATGAGATTAAAAATTTCGAGTTATTTCAGGCTAGCCGAAAATAATTATCAATTTACGAAATAAAACAAGCGTTGTGTGTAGACGCGACTTAAAGCGAGAGTGAACGATCATTTTTATGGTCGATTCAAAAGCCGACTAGTTTTTGTTTGTCGAGTAATTATAAAATTCGACCACATTTTTCAGATGTTTGTTGTCACTCTCTAGTGTTTAAACGCGATAGTGCAAGTAAATCGATGACGTAATGAGAGAGCTACCAAATCCGCGGATGGTGTGCGTGTGAGCACCCTTATCTCTTGGAGGAGCTCTTAATTTGTTGCAGTTTGAGGCGTAGTGCGTCCACCTCAGCTTCGTTGCGTTGGGAAAGCGTCTGTGTTGTGTGCAGCTGTAAAAGAAAATTGCTATATATAAAGACAGCTTCTAGAATTAACAATAGGTGACAGTGTGGAATCTACTTCGCCGCATGCGAACTGCGCATCATTCTGACGTCACGCAAAATACTGCATCGCGCAAGTAGTTTGCCGCGCAACTAGTACAATATGACCGACGTAACTTTTAAGATTTTTTAGGAACCAAATGGTGACATGAGGCGAGTGCGAGTGAGAGAACATGCGCGAAAGTTCTTAGTGTCTATGTTCCTGCCGCCAAGTTACGTCGGTCGTATTATATGTTTACAACGTCCCGACATCTATCGTCGGGCAGTTTGTCCACCAGAAGCGCCAACCGTCTGTTCGGAGGCTCCTCCCTTTTTTATGGAGAATGAGTGAACTTTACACCCAGTTCTTCATTCTTCTATAACAGTAAGGGTCCTACGACTTTTTCGAACAACCCGGTGATTTAATTTGTAGTTGTAGCAAATTCTTCGATGCGAGCGTTATCTCTGTTTATTGTAAATCGGGATGGTTTCTGCAACTCCACGTTCAAGCGTGTAGTTTGGGTACGCAAAATATCTGCGTAATGAATCAATGTACAAACGCCAGCACATCAAACTACTACAATCTGTCAAATTTATTTAATAGATTTTCAACTTTATTGCTAAAGCATAAGGTTCAAAGGTGATTGGGAAAATTTGACTTTAATAATAACTTGATGTCCTGGAGTCTGTACCGTAATCTAAGTAGTTCTCGCCAAACGTGATGGCCGCTTTAAAGCCAAAGATTCCGGAGCCACCCCTGTGCACGCACAAAGCCAAAATACAACACACAATAACACTTGTAAAATAAACAAAATGTGAAAACAGATAAAAACAAACATTATTAATTTATACTTATTTTATTTATTATCTTTCATCCATCTTCTCACATAATTATGTAAATATGATTGGATTTTTGTGCAAATAATCCAACTTGAAGAGTTTGTGAAATCAGTTCTTATTCCCACCAAACTTCACAATATTACTTACGTCAAGTTGTGGGTCGATGCTGTGTGTTCGTGGTAACGTGTTCTCGTTTATGGAGTCGGCGAGCGTTCTGTTGTCGCCAACCGGCGTGCGGGGCTGTGACGATGGTGATGACTCTGTTTTTAAACCTGCTTTGGCCTAGAAATAAAATACATGATTCATCAAATATTGTCCTCCAGACCGTATTTTGTCCTCCAGACCGTATTTTCGCCACGGCGGCGGTCAATCTCAACCGAGACTAGCTTTCGGCGCGGGAGATGTTATCACACTAATATTATAAAGGCGAATGTTTGTAAGTGTGTGTGGGGGTGTGTTCATATGTTTGTTACTTCTTCAACCTCAATCGGCTGGACCAATTTTGATAAAATTTCGTATGGAGGTAGCTGACCCCCTGGATAAAAAGCCTATATGTACAGGCTTTTTATACAGATATTCCCACGGGATCGACATTTACGCGGGAGAAACCGCGGGGCGCAGCTAGTAGTACATAAAAGTGTGACAGACACAGGTGTACTCCCTCTTCCCTCACTCTCATAGTCCGACGACAATCCGACACGACCGTACAGATCAGACGCACCATCAACGAACGAAAAGATGTTAATAAAAAATAAAATCTACAAACCTGCAAAGCTCGAAGTCTCTCCAGGAATATCACGTGCGATTTTTCGTCGTTTTCATTACTAATGTCTGTAACAAAACACAAAATATTAGAACACTGCTCCAAATCATATTAATATAAGGGCATTTCATGAGAGCTTCTCAAACATTGTAGTCGAGTCAAGAAAAAGACTCACAAACTGGGGCTACAAAATATGAGACACGAACTTAATTATGAGTCACGATGCTCCAAAAAGTCGGAATTTTCCTAAAACCTTAAGGCGAAAGCGCCAGGGTAGCCCGCGAAATTCAATTTTTTTTAGGTTTTTTGCAATTTGCTGGTCAGTATTAAGTTGTACGTTGATTAAAATATGATTCGCGGCCGTAACAAATATGTATTTACAGAATTATAATCATTAAAGTCATCAACACAACTCTCTAAGACCATGTAATCCCCAAATGTCAAGATTTCACGAAATATTCATTCTTCAATCAACGTACAACTTAATACTGACCAGCAAATTGCAAAAAACGTAAGAAAATTTGAATTTCGCGGGCTACCTTAGAGCTTCGTGTCACTGACTCTGGCAGAGCCACCATCAGGGATTTTAATTTTGATAGCACAAAAAATTAGTCGCTAATTAGTCGAAATTTGTCGCCAAATATCAGAATTTGTCGGTGGCCGATCTGGAGAGAGTTTCCCCAGCAGGGCCACATTTATATCTCAAAAACTAGGACACCTAGCGAAGATCTGTTTCCTCCCATATTTAGTCGCCAATTAGTCGGAATCAGTCGCCAAATATCAGAATTTGTCGGTCACTGGACTATACCTACACATATTATGTGTAGGTATAGTCCAAGAGCTAGATCGAATAGTTCACGAAAAAAACTTCGACTAGCTCTTGGACTATATGTTACTAATTGAACTCATTATATCTCCTAAACTAAGACCCGATTAAATCTGTGACTTGGCGACTGATTCCGACTAATTGGCGACTAAATATGGGAGAAAACAGATCTTCGCTAGGTGTCCTAGTTTTTGAGATATAAATGTGGCCCTGCTGGGGAAACTCTCTCCAGATCGGCCACCTATAAACCCTTATAACTTTTGAACCAGTAACCTTCGATCAATAATAGTACTAGATGAATGATTAGGAACAAAAATAAGTCGCTAAAGTGGCCACGTTTGCACACACATAAACATTATATTTCTTACTACGAACTACAGAAAAAAGTTTAATAATATTAACAACTTCAGATTATTATAAACCTTAACACACTCACATAAAGTTTAATTACGTTTGCAAATGATTAATATTTAAGTCCTTCTGTCATCGAAGCAATAAATTTAAAATGTCACTTGAAAATAAAAAGTCATTTTTATAATAAGTACAAAAATATTTATTCTAAAATGAAACTTAACTTCTAAGCAATAAGGTTAAAAACATTTTGTTGACAATTTCGTACTTACTCGAATTTGGAACTAGACGTAGTTCTTGGAATTACATTCCAATGCTTCAATGTTTGTTAGAATAGTTGGCGCGTTGTCGCAAACATTGGCCAAACAATCATAATATTTGCTAATTGATTTATATTTACTATTTAATTGTGTTACTATTTTATGAAAAACATTTAATGATAAAAACTTACCGAAAAAAAGATATTCTTTCCAAAATCTTGGTGTTACGGTGGTTATTTACACAACTTTTGAACGTGCACTGAGGCATTTTGACGTCTTAACATTGGCTATGATTGGACCATACTAATTTGAAATAAGAGCACAAAAGTATTCGTGCTCGTATTTTTCGGGCCGTTTTTGAAGCGCTTATCGGGCATCTAGTACTATTATTGATCGAAGCCAGTAACCGACAAATTTTGATATTTGGCGACAAATTTCGACTAATTAGCGACTAATTTTTTGAGCTATCAAAATTAAAATCCCTGATGGTGGCTCTGCCAGAGTCAGTGACACTAGAGCTTCCCCCTTAAGGACGCGTTTACGAATCTGACAAAAATAAGTAGTTTTACGGTACACTTTGCAGCAAAATGAGACTAAACCAAATGTAACTAATAATTACCACAGATAGTTTACTCCTTCATCTTAAAATGGTAGCAATTTTTTATTAAAAAATGTTGGTTTTTAATATAGTAAAAAATAATTTCCGTTGCCTCTTCACACAAAATCGACGATATCGTGCTGACTTTGGGGATATTTTTCTTCTATTTAATAACATAAATTTATTTATTTAAAAATATTTTTTGTAAGCAGACATGTTCAACTCAAAAAGGTACTAAAAAGAACTATCAAAATGTTACAAATAGGCTCAGAAAAAAATAAAAATCGGAGTCTATTTTTTCACATATTTAGCTGTAACGCGTGAATCTTATTGGATTGAAATAAGGGTTATTTTACTGGTCACTGTCTTGGTTTAATGCACAAAAATTTGTAATGAAATATTAGTCTGCGCTCGGCCGCCGTCGTGAGTGGACTCTGTGTCGCTTGTAAGCAGCAGCTTGTGCTGAAAAAGATCGCTGTACGGATACAAAATATTTGACATACCAAACATGATACTTCACGCATTCTATAGGTAATGTACCTACTACCCAAGGAGAGATTTTATTCACAGTCTTATAATTTTTCTAGAAGTAAGTAGGGATTATAAATTCATAATATTATTATTTCGTTTCGGACTTGATGGAGTGACCTGCAGGTGTACTTCGAAGACTGCTACTGGAACTAATAGCCGAGCTGAGCTAGATGTGCCGAGTTTGGGCTCATTTCGTTAGTTATGTTGAGACCTTACCTCCGGACTTGATGGAGTGACCTGCAGGTGTACTTCGAAGACTGCTACTGGAACTAATAGCCGAGCTGAGCTAGGTGTGCCGAGTTTGGGCTCATTTCGTTAGTTATGATGAGACCTTACCTCCGGACTTGATGGAGTGATCTGCAGGTGTACTTCGAAGACTGCTACTGGAACTAATAGCCGAGCTGAGCTAGGTGTGCCGAGTTTGGGCGCATTTCGTTGGTTATGTTGAGACCTTACCTCCGGACTTGATGGAGTGACCTGCAGGTGTACTTCGAAGACTGCTACTGGAACTAATAGCCGAGCTGAGCTAGGTGTGCCGAGTTTCGGCCCTTTTTGGTAGTTATGTTGAGACCTTACCTCCAGACTAGATCGCGTGACCTGCAGGTGTACTTCGAAGACTGCTACTGGAACTAATAGCCGAGCTGAGCTAGACGTGCCGAGTTTGGGCTCATTTCGTTAGTTATGTTGAGACCTTACCTCCGGACTTGATGGAGTGACCTGCAGGTGTAATTCAAAGACTACTACTGGAACTAATAGCCGAGCTGAGCCTGGTGTGCCGAGTTTCTGCTCATTTCGTTGGTTATGTTGAGACCTTACCTCCGGACTTGATGGAGTGATCTGCAGGTGTACTTCGAAGACTGCTACTGGAACTAATAGCCGAGCTGAGCTAGGTGTGCCGAGTTTGGGCTCATTTCGTTAGTTATGTTGAGACCTTACCTCCGGACTTGATGGAGTGACCTGCAGGTGTAATTCGAAGACTGCTACTGGAACTAATAGCCGAGCTGAGCTAGGTGTGCCGAGTTTGGGCTCATTTCGTTGGTTATGTTGAGACCTTACCTCCGGACCTGATGGAGTGACCTGCAGGTGTACTTCGAAGACTGCTACTGGAACTAATAGCCGAGCTGAGCTAGGTGTGCCGAGTTTGGGCTCATTTCGTTAGTTATGTTGAGACCTTACCTCCGGACTTGATGGAGTGACCTGCAGGTGTAATTCGAAGACTGCTACTGGAACTAATAGCCGAGCTGAGCTAGGTGTGCCGAGTTTGGGCTCATTTCGTTGGTTATGTTGAGACCTTACCTCCGGACTTGATGGAGTGATCTGCAGGTGTACTTCGAAGACTGCTACTGGAACTAATAGCCGAGCTGAGCTAGGTGTGCCGAGTTTGGGCTCATTTCGTTAGTTATGTTGAGACCTTACCTCCGGACTTGATGGAGTGACCTGCAGGTGTAATTCGAAGACTGCTACTGGAACTAATAGCCGAGCTGAGCTAGGTGTGCCGAGTTTGGGCTCATTTCGTTGGTTATGTTGAGACCTTACCTCCGGACCTGATGGAGTGACCTGCAGGTGTACTTCGAAGACTGCTACTGGAACTAATAGCCGAGCTGAGCTAGGTGTGCCGAGTTTCGGCCCTTTTTGGTAGTTATGTTGAGACCTTACCTCCGGACTGGATGGAGTGACCTGAAGGTGTACTTCATCAAGTCCGGAGGTGAGGTCTCAACATAACCAACGAAATGAGCCCAAACTCGGCACACCTAGCTCAGCTCGGCTATTAGTTCCAGTAGCAGTCTTCGAAGTACACCTGCAGGTCACGCGATCTAGTCCGGAGGTAAGGTCTCAACATAACTACCAAAAAGGGCCGAAACTCGGCACACCTAGCTCAGCTCGGCTATTAGTTCCAGTAGCAGTCTTCGAAGTACACCTGCAGGTCACTCCATCAGGTCCGGAGGTAAGGTCTCAACATAACCAACGAAATGAGCCCAAACTCGGCACACCTAGCTCAGCTATTAGTTCCAGTAGCAGTCTTCGAATTACACCTGCAGGTCACTCCATCAAGTCCGGAGGTAAGGTCTCAACATAACCAACGAAATGAGCCCAAACTCGGCACACCTAGCTCAGCTCGGCTATTAGTTCCAGTAGCAGTCTTCGAAGTACACCTGCAGGTCACGCGATCTAGTCCGGAGGTAAGGTCTCAACATAACTAACGTAATGAGCCCAAACTCGGCACACCTAGCTCAGCTCGGCTATTAGTTCCAGTAGCAGTCTTCGAAGTACACCTGCAGGTCACTCCATCAAGTCCGGAGGTAAGGTCTCAACATAACCAACGAAATGAGCCCAAACTCGGCACACCTAGCTCAGCTCGGCTATTAGTTCCAGTAGCAGTCTTCGAAGTACACCTGCAGGTCACGCGATCTAGTCCGGAGGTAAGGTCTCAACATAACTACTAAAAAGGGCCGAAACTCGGCACACCTAGCTCAGCTCGGCTATTAGTTCCAGTAGCAGTCTTCGAAGTACACCTGCAGGTCACTCCATCAGGTCCGGAGGTAAGGTCTCAACATAACCAACGAAATGAGCCCAAACTCGGCACACCTAGCTCAGCTCGGCTATTAGTTCCAGTAGCAGTCTTCGAATTACACCTGCAGGTCACTCCATCAAGTCCGGAGGTAAGGTTTCAACATAACCAACGAAATGAGCCCAAACTCGGCACACCTAGCTCAGCTCGGCTATTAGTTCCAGTAGCAGTCTTCGAAGTACACCTGCAGGTCACGCGATCTAGTCCGGAGGTAAGGTCTCAACATAACTAACGTAATGAGCCCAAACTCGGCACACCTAGCTCAGCTCGGCTATTAGTTCCAGTAGCAGTCTTCGAAGTACACCTGCAGGTCACTCCATCAAGTCCGGAGGTAAGGTCTCAACATAACCAACGAAATGAGCCCAAACTCGGCACACCTAGCTCAGCTCGGCTATTAGTTCCAGTAGCAGTCTTCGAAGTACACCTGCAGGTCACGCGATCTAGTCCGGAGGTAAGGTCTCAACATAACTACCAAAAAGGGCCGAAACTCAGCACACCTAGCTCAGCTCGGCTATTAGTTCCAGTAGCAGTCTTCGAAGTACACCTGCAGATCACTCCATCAAGTCCGGAGGTAAGGTCTCAACATAACCAACGAAATGAGCCCAAACTCGGCACACCTAGCTCAGCTCGGCTATTAGTTCCAGTAGTAGTCTTTGAATTACACCTGCAGGTCACTCCATCAAGTCCGGAGGTAAGGTCTCAACATAACTAACGAAATGAGCCCAAACTCGGCACACCTAGCTCAGCTCGGCTATTAGTTCCAGTAGCAGTCTTCGAAGTACACCTGCAGATCATTCCATCAAGTCCGGAGGTAAGGTCTCAACATAACCAACGAAATGAGCCCAAACTCGGCACACCTAGCTCAGCTCGGCTATTAGTTCCAGTAGTAGTCTTTGAATTACACCTGCAGGTCACTCCATCAAGTCCGGAGGTAAGGTCTCAACATAACTAACGAAATGAGCCCAAACTCGGCACATCTAGCTCAGCTCGGCTATTAGTTCCAATTAATACATAGGTACGTACTTTGGCAAGTACTTGATTAATCACTGTCCAGTGAAATTAAGTAAATATTAAAAAAAAATACATGGCAAAAATTAAATAAAATTAGGCTCAAGTATCAAGTCGTGTCAGTTTACTCATAATTTCACCGCTTCGCGCATGTCGCTGTGTGTGTGAGCCGTGCACGTGTAGTAGTGAGACTCAATACCTAAAATTGAAGCGCGTCAATTCGTAAACGCGTCCTTAAGAGTGTGCAGCCGCATACTGTACAGAGTGGCAGGGTCATTGATGCGCAAACTGTAACCATGAATTCAGCTGATGATTAGTAGAACTGAATCCTTGGCAACAGATTGCGTGTCGGCAACGGGCGCCGTTTGTTCCGCCAGTTACTCAATTGAACGCTCGCGCTCGGCGCATCCTGGACAGTCACACCCAACACCTTATTTGACAGGCCAATTCTCCCCTTGCGGTGGTAGGGCTTTTTTTTTTTGCGGATGGGAAATCATCAAATGACCCCTCCCGCTCTGGGTGGAGTGGAAGGGAGTGTCAGACTCTTACTGACTAAAACCCACCCGTGTTCCTTCCTTAGCCCTTTATGTTCCGGGCCAGCGGTAACCCTTTCGGACAATCCCGCTGACCCGGCAGGCTTCGGCCCTATGGGGCCCCTCCTCGATGCTGACATCTCTTTGAGGCGCGCGTGGAACACGTACGCGCCGTCCGGCACGGGCCTGGTCCTGATCGGACGGTGAGCTACCCATGACTCTCCGCCCGCAGGCCCGCGCGCGGCGGTAGGGCTACCGCCCGCCTGGTTTGCCACCACCCTCCCACCGGAGTCTGGCGTCAAGCAGCCTGCTGTGTTTCGTCGATGCATCTTCTGAGCACGCTCGCTCCATCATAGACCTCAACCATCGCTTTCCATCAGGCGTGATCGAGGGCCCATTCAGTAATAAAAAATATATATGCATTTGAATGATATTTATTACTACGCGTACTCACCAATATTTTCAGACTTGAAGTCGTGTTTGTAGATGGGCATAGAGGCGAGTTTCCTATTCTCGGCGACCTCGCGCAGCCCCCGCTCCACATAGTTGCGGAAGTAGAACGATGAGCCTTGCATGAACGTCCAGATGTCTACCTCTGGATGACGCTCCTGTAAGACAAAAAATACATGGTTAGCAGTTTTGAACGATATATTGACATGTTTGGGACAATACGGAGATTACGGTTACATTACATTGGCATGTTCATTAAATCTTGTTCCAAATAAATTTTTGCTTTTAGCTTTATATAATTCTCTGTTGTTTGAATTGATCTCAAATTGCACCTCTGAAAGCAAGGCACTTCAGATCATGCTATGTAGGGACCTAGAGTAGAGTCAAGAGCAAACCCATTTCAAATAAAAAAAAATGTGATCCTGACATAACCTATTTTTATAAACAACTAGCTGCGCCCCTCGGTTTCACCCGCATAAGTTTCGATCCCGTGGGAATATCGGGATAAAAAGTATCATATGTGTTAATCCTGTTTAAAAACTATCTGTGTGCCAAATTGTATCCAAATCCATTCAGTAGTTTTTGCGTGAAAGAGTAACAAACATACAAACACACTCACAAACTTTCGCCTTTATAATATTAGTGTGATAATGTGATCTACAACTTCGGAGTTGTGGCTAGGCGTATGCTGGGGCGCAGGCGACGCAGGTCCGCGCAGCGCAGGGCAGAGCAGATTTTGTAATGCATGAAATTACCGAGTGCTGCGTACGTTGCGGCGCAGCCACGTGCGACGCAGTGCCTCGTTGTAGTGCCGGCACAGATTCCTGCGCGACTCGAACACGTCTATTCTTTGCACCAGCTAGAACGCGAATGCGTGCGTCTGTTAACTGTGTCACAGCATACGCTCGCGGACTATGTCTGTCTCGCCTGCACTGCGCTGCGTCACCTGCGTCCCAGCATACGCCTAGCCTTATTGCCGTTTCTTGTTCATAGAAAACTATCAATTTGGAACCGTGCACCTGACTTCTGAAGTTTTTATACATGCCCATGTAGGTTTATATGAACTTTTTGTTTTATTGTGAGTGAGTCATGAACGTTTTCACAAAGTAATTCAAACAACAATTTAGTGAAGTAAATTTTTTTATAGGACACTGGTGATTTCAAAATCAAAACCAAATCATTTATTTCAAGTAGGCTATTAAAAGGCACTTTTGAACATCAAAATTAACGAGAACAAAGAATTGATTCTAAATACCCCTTCTAAAAGGTAGTTTCATATGGAGAACAATAGGTCAGAAATTCCATAGTTACCCGGTTCCATAGTTGTCCCCTTTTACAATATTTTGTATACATTAGTTAATACTTATAATTATATGTGTAAGACAATGCACATCAAGCTACCCGAAACTGTCAAATTTACCCAATCAACTTTGAACCTTATGTTTTAGCGATTAAGTTGAAAATCTATTAAAGAAATTTGGCAGATTGTAATAGCTTGATGTGCTGGCGTCTGTACCTGGAATAAAATTACTATACTACAATAGGTACCTGGAACAAGATTATTCAAATCGTATTTCTACTATATTCTACTTACTCTCAAGTCATACAGCTGCGACAAGGCGTCCTTGTTGTGTTCCTTAGTGCCGATCCTCTTCAGTATGAGCGCGAGTTCCTCGTGCACGGCGCGCGGCAGCCGGCCGGCCGCGAGCGCCGCGTTGTTGGGTGGGACCGAAGCTAGGACTGAGCTCCCGTTTAGAGCGTCTGACGTGTTCTCTTTTTTTTCGTCGAGTTTTAGTTGCTGTGAAGAGAATACTAATATTTACAGACGCTATCTTGGAAAACAAGTAAATAATATATACAGAATGAAATCCAATAGGTGCGCCAAATGAAAATATCTTATTCAACGGGTTATAGAGGTATGAGGAACAGGGTGTAAAGCTCACTCATACTCTATAGAAAAGGGAGGATCCTCCGACCAGACGGGTGTTATGTCTGGCGGGCAACTGCCCAATGATTCATGTCGGGCCGTTGTATCTATGTTAATTGCGCGGTAAACTCTGCTTGCGCGATGTAGGATTTGCGTGACGTAGTATGACGCGTTGTTCGCATGTGGCGTTGTAGATACCGCTACAGGGTTATAAAGAAAAGTTAGACCATGTCATTAGGGAAAGGTATGCGACATACGCGATTTGGCAACGTCGCCGCGCGCATATCAAGCTAAATCAAGTATTATTAAATTTCATTATTAGTAATTATTAACGATGACAAAGCTTTCAAAAGTGATAAAAAAACTCCAAAACATATTATAGGTAGATATTAAAATTATTATCAATGTGAAATGAATTATTCCAAAGTTTGATAGCAGCTGCACGTGATAAAATGTTTACCTTGAGTACTTTGAGTAGGTAGGGGTACAGATCGGATTCATTGACGTCAGGTATTTGTGTGAGGTGGGTCGTGATGGAGCCGCCCTTCATCTTGACTAGGGTATGCACCAATGTTTTCACTGTCCTGTAACATAACATTATTGATTTTATTAACATTTTATTTCTACACCATTAGATCTAAAGAGGTATAATCCAAGTCATACATTTAGTTCTGCAGTATTACTACAGGCAGAAACACATTTGTAACACCCAACGCCATCCCACGCTTACTCATTGGCCACATTTTTATCTCGTTGAGCTATTTTCGTCATTTGGCCAATAAGTAAGCGTGGGATGGCGTCGCGTTTTAATAATGTGTTTCCTCCTTAAGACACCACTTCGTGTTGTAACTATTAGATCTGCTCGTGTCATTGTGATCATCAAATTACTATTAGGTGATTTCTGACTCTTGACACAGTATATTCTAGTTCAGGTAACAATGCATCGAATTAATGTTATGATTTCTTGTCTTCTGCAGTAGTAAATTAGGGGATCTTGCGGAAGCAGCATTGCTGTCCGGGTTTGAAGAGTATATTGCTACCGGTATAATTACAGGCAAAGGCAGGTGTAGTCCTTAGGAGGCGGTATTAATTTCCCATTAGATACTCCTGCTGGTTTACTGCCCAATAATAAAAAGTTTTTAATAGCTGATAGTGATAGGAAACATACCTGTAGGGCGTATCACTAATATCCGGGTTCTTCTTCCAGTAGCTATTAGGGTATGCCTTATAGAACAAGTGTATCCTATACAGCACCGCGTCGTAGTCTATAGAGTTGACATCCCACGTGGAGATCATCTTGAGGGTCTTCCAGAAGCATTTGAGGAGTAGGTCCTGGTAGCGAGGGAAGGCTGGGTCTGAGACACCGATGGACTCGTGGAGAAGGGATACTATTGCACTGTGGAAGAAAGTATATAAACTTTGTTAGTTATTTGGATTGTTACTGTTTCTTTTTTATTTTTACCTGTCAGAGAAAGTCCTGTCAAAATCGGTCCAGCCTTTTCGGAGATTAGTCTGAACAGACAGACAGACAAAAAAAAATTGTTGGTATAATTACTGTATATACTTTCATAAGCATTTAGCAAAAGCTGATAGGACAAGACACTTAATTTTTTTAATTTGTTTAAGTACTAAATACATCCTAAATAATTATTGGGATCTTCCATAGTATTACCACAGTATAAAAACCATACAGTAGGTCGACGCCTTTGATCTCGTGGTAAATGCCGACAACGTCTAGACATTATCGCGACAGCTAGGGTTGTCACTTGTCTCAAGTAAACAATATTAATTTATTTGAGATCAACATCGTCATCAACATTTTCATTACTATTATCATAAACAATACTTAACAATTATCAAAATATCGTCTTTTTAACCCCCCACGCAAAAACGACGGGGTGGTACAAGTTTGACGTGTCTGTGTGTTGTGTGTCTGTCAGTGGCATCGTAGATTTTGAACCGATGATGGTGAATTAGGTAGTCGGAAGTGTTCTTAGCTATGTTTCATGAAAATCGGTTCAAGATGGCCCCCACCACAAAATGGCGGATTACATAATTTTTCACAACTCCCTCAATATAGGTAAGTATCAAATGCAAGGGCTTGAGAAGTAGAATAATGTACACTATATTGAAAGGGAATGAGGAATATTAAGTAAAACTTGAAAATTATTTTTTTCCTAGATTGATGAGGAAACTGGAGTGATGACTGCTACCTACGACCGCTGAGTTTGACCATTTTTACGAAAGGAAATATTCTACTTAACATACGTTTTTCTACATCAGATAGTGTCGCAGTCCCATTTTCAAACAACAGGCCAAACGACATCTATGATGAAAAATTACATTGTTTCGCAGCCGCCATCTTGAATTTTGATTTTGACCTCATATTCGCTGTCAGCACCCTCGAAATCTTTGGAAACGACACCCATGACGAAATTTGAAAATTTTCGCAGCCGCCATCTTGAATTTTGATTATGACCTCATATTCGATGTCAGCACCCTCGAAATCCTTGGAAACGACACCCATGATGAAAAAATTTAAAATTTTCGCAGCCGCCATCTTGAATTTTGATTATGACCTCATATTCGTTGTCAGCACCCTTGAAATCCTTGGAAACGACACCCATGACGAAATTTGAAAATTTTCGAAGCCGCCATCTTGAATTTTGATTATGACCTCATATTCGTTGTCAGCACCCTCAAAATCCTTGGAAACGACACCCATGATGAAAAATTTGAAAATTTTCGCAGCCGCCATCTTGAATTTTGATTATGACCTCATATTCGTTGTCAGCACCCTTGAAATTCTTGGAAACGACACCCATGATGAAAAATTTGAACATTTTTGCAGCCGCCATTTTGGATTTTCGTTTTGACTGCACTATCGGCTTTAGCTTCTCAAAAGCCATGGAAATGTCAAGTAAAAAAAAATAAACTGAAAAGAAAAATAATAAGTAAAATAATTAGAAAAAAAAAACTTAACAAATAAGCAAGCACTAAAATGTTACATGTCGTATCTCTGTATTTGTCTTCATAAATTAAAAATTAAATAAAATGTGTACCATTACATTTTTGAAAATAGTATCCCAATAATAAAATCAATACCGAAAAGTCGAAATCATCAACCCTGAAAGTTATGTCCCGAACTACTAACACGGTGGCAGTATGCAGTTCGGTCTCGCACCTCCCGCGTCTCGCCCCTCACACCCCGCACGATTGCCCTGTCTAGACGGCTTCGTCGAACGACTGTATGATGTATAGACTGTGGTATTACTACTCTTGAGTAGGTATGAGCGTTATTTCACGTCACTAGTTACAATAACTGCTTATGGGGCATGTAACCGAATCACTAGTTTCGAGTCACACATAAACTAGTGATTTTTGTAACTAGTTACATTACCAATGCAGTGATCGAATGAAAAGCGAGACACGAAACAAAAGTACGTTGCGAGTCGTTTCTACATGGTTACTACTCTGTGCCTGTGTGCCTACTTCTTTGTACTGACCGGCAAAGCGAGCCGAGACTTCCCGAAATCACGAGTGATGACACGATGAAATCCGAACATGCACACACCAAGTCGCCAACTACGAAAATGATGCGTATAATTTTCATACGTATTACTTAGGACTTAGAGATTAATTTAGATTGGTCATTATTTTTAACCTTCGACGGGCGGCGTACGAACACAAATTTGAAATTGTATTATTATTTGTTTATGATTACTTTGAAAAGTAAACCTTGTTTAGTTCGTTGGTGAATATTGCACAAGTATGTAGTATGTACCTATGTATGTTGCATTTATTGTGAAAGTGACTTCCATGCATATTTTCGTAATATTTTTGAATAAATTGTGAATAGTGTAGTACGTATAAAAAAAACAGTGAATAAATAACTTTTTCGTCATGTCTCGATGCAATTCGAGTGTCCTGTGGAAGTTCTTCCAAAAACTACGTAATGAAAAAAAAGCAAAAAAAAAAAACAAAAATAACAAGAAAAAAAAAATGCAACAAGTGTGGTGAATTATATAGCTTCAAATCCTCAACCGCCAATTTAAAAACGCATTTGAAGAGGAAACATCTCGTATTACGTTATAGCATTAATGATGTAACTGCTTAAGGTAACTACAAAAACTAATTTGTTCAAAAAACCTACAGCTTGTGACATGTAACGATTACGTAGGTAACCATATAAATGTTCGTTTCGCAAATACTTCGGTAACACCATTTTGAATCACTGAATAGAATATGACAAATAACTAGTTACAAAAATCACTAGTTTTCAAAACAGGTTAATGTTCGTTTCGCAAATACTTCGGTAACACCATTTTGAATCACTGAATAGAATATGACAAATAACTAGTTACAAAAATCACTAGTTTTCAAAACAGGTTAATGTTCGTTTCGCAAATACTTCAGTAACACCATTTTGAATCACTGAATAGAATATGACAAATAACTAGTTACAAAAATCACTAGTTTTCAAAACAGGTTACGCCTTTAAAGTAACTAGTTACGTTACGTTTCGCGAAAACCACGTAACGACCCACACCTACTCTTGACTCTGTTGTTACCGCAGTGCAGTGTAAGTATGATACGTACCACAAGAGAGGCGTCCTAGGCGAGTGCTCCAGCACTTTGACGCACACATTGTTCAGTATGCGCACGAGCCGCTCGGCCTCGGCCCCGGCGCCGGGCGCGCCGCCCCCCAGCACCCGCAGCAGCTCGCCCAGCAGCGCGCACAGCGCCGCCTCGCCCACGTGCGAGCCGCAGCCGGCTGTCTCGTAGAACTGGGGAGACAAGATGGTCGTGGAATTCATTTTCGGACAGATGTTTTATAACGGAGATAAAAGACTGGTGGTAAAGTCTAACAGCCTATACCGTTCCCACTGCTGGGACACAGGCCTCCTCTCAGTGAGATGGAGTTGGCCATAACCCGAGCCTTCTAATATAATTCAATCATAATTCGAAAGACACGTGGCGCCATATTATCATAATAACGTTATTGTCGTTTTCCTCGGAAACAGCACTTTTTTTCGATATGAAAGGTACCCTATGTCCGTTTCTGTACACCTGACAACGTATATGCAAAGTTTCAGGATGATCGGTTAAGTGGTTTAGGCGTGAAAAAGTAACAAAGTTACTTTCGCATTTATAATATGAGTTAGGATTAGGATGAGCTAGAAGTTGATGGAGGTTGTATATTGTATACCTACACATATCACTATAAATTGTTCCGTAAAGGAGAAAAAGTCGTTTTTATCTATATAAATAAAAAGAACTGACTCATCAACGCCCAGCCCAAACCCTTGGACCTAGAGAGCTGAAATTTTGCACAGAGGTTGCCTTAAGAGCGTTTACGCCGAACGGCATTTCATACAAACTTTGAAGCCCTTGTTTTCCGAAATGAATGAACCGATTTTAATGAAACTTCATACGCATAAGCAGGATACAAAGGTCTAAAAAGTTAGTAGAGAACATTTTCGAAAGGTCTTATTTAAAAAAAGATAACTGGAAATCTCTGTTTCTATGAAAAGTTTAAAATCGGTCTAATTTGGCTGAAACACTATTTTTCGAAAATTTTATCTACTAACTTTTTAGACCTTTGTATCCTGCTTATGCGTATGAAGTTTCATTAAAATCGGTTGGTTCATTTCGGAAAACAAGGGCTTGAAAGTTTGTATGAAATGACGTTCGGCGTAAACGCTCTTAATAATGTATACAAGGAATAAGGAAGGATTTTCTGAAGTTCAACCCCTAAGGCAGTTAAATAGGGGATGAAAGTTTGTATGAACAATCTTATTCCTTGAGTTAATAAAGTTGAAACTTGGCAGGAATACTTATCTAAGTAAATTATGAAGTTTAGCATTTTTCGTTTTTCTAAACTACCCCTTAAATGGGGGATTGGGGGATGTCAAAATTTGTATGGAAGAATTTTAACGGTCGGTCCGATTACCTCGAAACGCTGTATTTATACTTAAGACCAAAAATAAAGAAGGTAAAGGGAAAGGTATCGGTGACAAGACCTCACTGACGCGTGAACATCTTAAATAAAGTGGCGGCAGCAGGTGACGTGGGATTTGCTAGAACTGATGTAAATGTACCTACATCCAATAAATTCAATTTAAATTCACGCATCAGTAATTCCCTGTCTCTCTCATATTTTACACAGTCTAAAAGTAGGTGTTGTACATCATCTAACATCCCACATACCTCACAATTAGGGGAATTAACTTTTCTCATTAGATGTCCAAATTTCTTAGTGGGATAATGTCCTGATCGTAACCTATTTGCTATGACTATCACATTCCTACAAACTTTATAATTAACAAACCATGGTATTCGAGGGGGCTGACATTGAATTGTTTTAAACCAAATTCCCTTCTCTTTACTTCTTTCATCAAAGTACTCTTTAAATATGTCATAACATTTATTTTTAACTTGCGCTATATATTCAGAATAAAATAATCTTACATTGTAGTCATGACCGTCAGTAGTTGCTAATTTTGCCCACCTGTCAGCCTCCTCGTTACCGCTTAGTCCGATATGAGAAGGAACCCATTGCAGTCTTAGATCCCTGCCGCAGTTTTTTAAAATATGCATTTGCTTTAATATTGCATAAGCTAGCGATGCACCTCTGGGGCCAGAGGCGCACCGAGCTATGTGCTGTAAAGCGCTTTTGCTATCAGTGAAAATCACCACTTTATTACAGAACAAATGACTAATACTGTTAATTGCTTCTAAAACTGCAATGAGCTCCAGCGTCATAATCGATGCATTACAATTAGTCACTTTAAACATAGATGAGGTCTTCTGACTCGCATCGTAATAAGCGGCTCCCTGACCATTCTCAGTTTTGGACCCATCAGTGAAAATTTTGTACCATCCGTTATACTTCTCATTTAATTCCTTGATAACCTCTGAATGAATCACTGAATTTTCGTAATTTCTCTTACTGTCTTTAACACAATCAAGGTTACATTGTATTATTTCTTTTTCATCTATAAATGCTGTCCAAATATCTAATGAAAACATGTTAAGTGGGTAGGATGAATCGCTGTCATATAGTTTACAATCCTGATAAACAGTACAAAGTAACGGCTTTCTTTTATTCCGCCAGTACTGACAATTTTCTAAAGTGGTTAAATCCTTTATTAATTTTATTGTATCATTATTGGTCCAAGACATACTTTTAACACAATATTTAAAAGCGAGATATAGCCTTCTATTAAATAAAGGAGGAATGGCTAGCTCAGCCTCCATAACATGTATGCATGTATGTATGTAAACTATATTTATTTGTGATGCTGTATAATTAGATGTGACTTAACGGGGCTGACATGTTCTCACAAGAACAAAAGTCCCTAAAACAAAAGATTAAAAAAAAAAAAAAAAAAAAGAATAACGTGTATCAGGATTTTTCTAAAATCTACCCCTGACGGGGTGAAATTGTAGTTAATTATACATGGGAAGATTTTACTGCGTGGCTTGATTAACTCAAAAATTCGTACAAATAATCTTTGAGTCAAGTAATGAACATACCCCAAACGATTTTACGAAATTCCACCCCTGTGGGAGTGAAAAGCGGGAATACAGTGTATATGAAAACTCTTATTCATTTGTTTGGTTAATAAACTTGAAACTTGGCAAGAATACTGGGTCTGGAATCTAGGTAAATTATGAAGTTTGACATTTTTGATTTTTCTAAACTACCCCCGCAAGGGGTATTGGGGGGTGTCAAAATTAGTATGAAAGTGTTTTAACACGCGGTCCGATTATCTCGAAACTTGGTATTTATACTTAGACCTGTATAAAATTCAAAGTCCTGACTGACTGATATATCAACGCACAGCCTAAGCCGCTGGTCCTAGAGACATGAAATTTGGAGGGTGTGTTCTTTGTGAAGAGTAGGTATCCACTAAGGGTTTTTGGAAGTTACCTAAGAGGATGAAATGGGGGGTTGATTTTTCTGTGAATAATTTCCGACCTCCACGCGGGCGAAGCCGCGAGCAAAAGCTAGTGTTATAATAATTGTCTTAATAAATGTGTTCCATCCAAATAGCCTCTTGATTTCAACAGAAGTGATAGATGAATTACATGACACATCCACTGTTAGCTCATGGATGACGATGATGCATTCCGCTAAAACTTACGCATCTTTTTCAGAAATAGTAGTTTATGACTATATTAAAAACTAGCTTCTGACCGCGACTTCGTCCGCGTGAAATTTCTTGTACCCCCACCCCGTCGCAACACTTCGTATTCGCTTAGCGTTCATTCTAACTTTTTTTCTTTTTGCTCGGCTCTTGGGTCATAGCGTGATATTAAATAGCCTATAGCCTTCCTCAAGAATTGGGCTATCAAATGCAAAAAGATTTTTTCAAATCTGACCGGTAGTTCCAGAGATTATCGCGTTCAAACAAACAAACTCTTCAGCTTTATTATTAGTATAGATATAGATAGATACTTTTCCGGGAAAAAAAAGTACCCAGGGTGGTGCCCATGATATTAAAGAATAATTACACCAAGTTTCATCGTAATCGAACCGGTAGTTTTTGCGTGATGCCTGAACAAACAGACAGACAGATAGACCATTTTTTTTAAATCACATTTTTGGGTTCGGTATCGGTCTAGTAACACCCCCTGCCATTTATTTTTTTTATATTTTCAATGTACAGAATTTTCACTTCTACAGATTTATTATAAGTGTAGACTAAACCAATAACTAACGAAATGAATGTGTATAAGAAACACGCTAATATACATACTTATGTGATAATCATTAGGACAAAGTATGTATATTAGCGTGTTTGTTATACAAAAAAAAAAATATAATCTGTTTTTCGTTGTCACTTGAAATATCAGTTTACATAGCATTAGCAGCTAATGCTATGTAAACTGATATTTCAAGTGACAACGAAAAACAGTTTTTTTTTTCCTGTTTAGATATCGATACCCATCATGTTTGCGGAACTTCGCTGAAGTTAAATGTTATCTTACCGTAGTGAGTGCACTGGCTAGATACTTGTAGGCAGGTAATGCGTCCGTGGGCGGTGCGGTGCGTAGTCTCCGCACTTGCGCTGCGATAGCGCTTATCAGTCGCGCCTCGTGCGGCGCCAGCGCTCCGCCGCGACCTGACACCAAGGCGCCTGATATTAGGGAGAGGGCGCGGATCGCCGCCTGGAAAGATATTCAAAGTCAAAGTCAAAGTCAAATCATTTATTTCAAATAGGCACATCAAAGGCACTTTTGAACGTCAAAATAGAAATGATTCTAGTCGCCCATTCGAAAAGGTAGTTTTCGTATGGAGAAGAATGGGCAAGAAACTCCACCGTTACTCTTTTAAAAATGTTTTACAAGGTCTTGTATACATAATAAAAATTCAATCAATTATGTAATCAATTTTAGAAAGCGTTCAGTTTGCACATCGTATATGAAGCGGGCAGCTTCGGGCCGGTCAAACGACGCGCGAGTCGATGGGTGAATATTTAATACAGAATTTGTAAAAACTCGTGTCATATCGGCCTTTGCCTTTATTAATAACATAACTTTGCAGATCCATCCAAAAACGGCACATGCGATGCTTTCTACATTGTATGCAACCGAAATGCTGATAGATGTTAGTACACTTTCTTACGGCCGAACCCAGTGTAGTAATATCAGAGCCGGGGATACACATGCCAGTAGCTTGCACACTAGCATACCAGCTCCTTGCAGCTACTGTCATGTGTATACGCTAACTGGCATGCCTGTAACTGGCATGCAAGTAGCTAGCACAACATTTGATTTCCTTGCATGCCCGTTGAGGTCACGCGGGGAGTCGCCAATGCATACTTTTGCGACGCGATGGCATACAAGGGCACAACTTGCATGCCAGTATTACTTGCAAATGTATTCATGCCAGCTATATTCCCGATTTACTGGCATGTGTATGGCTTTAAAACAGCCAATAAGCATAACAAAATACTCACATTCAAATCAGGGCTGGCTATAGAATGAATAGTATCAGCGAGTTGCGAGTCGTCCACGTGCGAGCTGAGCGAGTGTGGCTGCGGCGTCACCAGCGGGTGTGGCGCCGTGTGGCGGGGCGGCGACATTGCTACCATACTGACAATATAGAACATGGGTTATTATCAGTGATCGGAGTAGGTAGATTGAATCGGGGTCATTGATCCGAAACGTATATATTAATATGGACATTCCTCCGGAATTTCGGCATTGCAACGTTACGTGAAAACAGATAAATAATAAATTAATTTAGTTTTGATACCTTCCTTTAAATTTTGAATTGAGTAGTAATAATAATCACTACCAACATTAACAATACTTAATTGGATCCGGAAATACCGGAATTACTTTCCGGGAAAATGGCTGAAAAAATCAATCTACCTACTCCGATCATTAATTATAGTCTAAACAGCACACCACAAGACTACCCGCAGTATTTATTAATCCCTTTATTCCATCCAAAAGCTGTCTTTAAAATATCCCTTTTAGCGATAAACCCGCGCATTATGACACTATGTAAAATTCCCATGTTTCAAAACTGGAACATAAATATTCCGTAACGTATCGCCATACGAGCCACCCCGCTTTAAAAGATATTCTTGAGAGTTGCTTTTGGTCTTAAAGGGAATCATTAGATTTAAAAAGTTATTCAGTTGTTCACATAATAATATAACCCGAAAATTGTGTGGTCTACAAGCATCAATCACCATAGCCTGTGTCTCATCCTACCATACCAAGTGCCTCGATATACCAGTAAGGGCTGATTTTGCAACCGACAGATAATTTTTATTCGTGGAATAAAATTGACGTCTGACAGTTTTTGCATGGAAGAACTGTCAAAAAATCAAAATTATTCCTCTGATAAAATTATCTGGCGTTGGAAAAATCAGCCTTAAGTCCAGCTAACTACACAATTTATTCTCACCTGGACCTAATAGGCGGCTGTGTGTGCGACATCTGTGGTCTAACCCCACCAGTAGGTATGGGCTCGTCCAGGAACTTCAGGTCTATCTCAGCGACGTCTGGCTGCCTTAGCACGGGCACTGCTGCGTCCAGTTGCGCTATCAGTTCCGGGTCGAGACCGAAAGGACCCGTTATGATACGAGGTTCTGGTGGTAGGCTGCGGAAGATATTATTATTAGGAAACCTATAATATACAAGGTGTTGATTTGTATCCTCGTCAAATTTCAGGAGGTTGTCATAAAAAACATTTTAGTATTTTAGTACTTAGTAAAGTAAAAGGCGTTTGTTTGTGTGTGAAAGCGCGGTTATAGGGCTATTAACAGACGGACCGCGTTTAAATACGGCTGGGTCACACTTACGGATTTCCGTAAATAAGAGAAGAAAAAAAACCTACTTATCCATTTTATTGTTTTTTTGGGTCGAGAATCATTAGCATAATTACGTCCTTGAATTTGACTAGGATGCGAATCAACACCTTGTAGAGTATACATACACATATTTTGACGTGGAAAAGTGTAGGTACAAACCTACTTACAGAAATAAAATCATTTATATACAGGGTAATTGCAAGAGTACTCACATGGGCATTGGCGCGACCGGTGGCGGTAGTTCCTCCTCCTCTTCTTCCTCGTAGTCAGCCGGGGTCGTGTCCACTGATATCACACGTCTGGGAGGTGGTTCGGGCTCCTAATGGCGTGAAATAATTATACAGTTTTAGAAATTATCATCAGTTTAAATAATCACATATAAAGACGAGTAAACTTATTAGTTTAGTAGTAGAAAGCCACCTAAAAATAGAAAATTCTTAGTATGAAAAACTGCACATCAAAGATTTTGAAAACATGGTAGGGGATTACTGTTGGTCCATTATATGAGAAACTAATCTAAAAAACGATTAATCGGTTGAATGTAGTAATAAATTGTAGAAACAATTAAAAAGCCATTATGTCTCGCGTGGATCCACGTTCGAAGTGTTGGAAGGTGTAAATTTACACCTTCCAGTAATCCCCTACCATGTTTTCAAAATCCTTGATGTGCAGTTTTTAACGAATCTACAATAGGTCTTATTTGAAAACATGAACTGTCTACAAACATAGGAAAAACGATCAGAACTTTGTTTACACTTTCTACTCGACCTTTTAATTCAATTTGGAACAAGATATTTGTTGTTTTGTCTGTAATAAAAATATGTGACATTATAGAATATTTCTGTTAACTCTTTTAGGTATATGGAACTCTCCATACCCTACCCCCTACCATCTCTCAGGGTATACAAAAACAAAATTGAAATTTGTAAACTAATTTCTGTGTTATTTAACATTATTTGATAGAGTGGTAATAATTACACGAACCTCGTGTTGTATCTGCACAGGCCGGCCGGACGCTGAAAGTGGCACGAGCATAGACCGTCTCGACTCAGCACTGCGTGACTTGCTAGCACGCTTGATACGCTCCTCCAGCAAGGACAGATCCTTGTCCGAAATCTGTAATTGAAGCATTTATCATAATTTTTTTTTTTTTTTGGTCATCGTGATTGTCCGAAAGGGTTACCGCCACAGATATAGATAGACCTAGATAACGCAAGTATCACGAACTGTATGAAAACCAAGCGTGCCATTTTTTGACTACCTAGTATAACGTCAAAAGCTCGTGCTCTCGCTCACGCTTACCCAGCCAACAGTACACAGGACTGAGCGCGAAAGTGGCGGCTTATGATTCTTTATCGTAAGCTGTTGCGATTTTTGGCACGCGAAGTAGTTGCTCTTGCGTTATCTAGGTGTATCTATATCTATGGTTACCGCTGACCCGAAACAAAGGGCTAGGGAAGGAACACGGGTGGGTTTTAGTCAGTAAGAGTCTGACACTCCCTTCCGCTCCACCCAGAGCGGGAGGGGTCATTTGATGATTTACCATCCGGAAAAAAAAGCATTTATTTTAAGTTTCGCAAGGTACATGGAAAAAAATAAACCTTTTAATCTAACTATGCTCCTAAATGAATGTAAATAACTAATTTTGAGTCAGCGCAAAAAAAACAGAGGGACCTTCTTTTTTTCATTGGTAAAAAAAAAAGGTTTTTAGATCAAGTGACATTGAAAATGTTAAGCTCAGGTTTATCTTTTTCTTTAGTTTTCATGTCAAAATCCTCATGGATAACCAGATAAGGTTATACTATGTCTGATTTCAATGGATAAAACCACTCAGTGGCCATTCTCATTACATATGCGTTGGGAATGCACAGAGGCAATCTTAGTTCTAGCTTACAGAAATCATCTTCAGCCTATAGCAGTCCCTGCTGCACATAGGCCTCTCCAATTGTGGTTCTCGGCAACTCTCATCACCAGCTACCCTGCGAAGATCGTCGCTGCACCTTGCCTAAAGGTGTTAAACTTACGTTTGCCGATTCGCGGTCTTCACTTAAGAACACCTTTACCCTAACGGTCATCGGTTCTAAGGTTTATATTCCCGGCCTATTGACATTTAGCTTGCTTATGCTGTGAGCTATGGTGTGGTGTGTGTACTTTGGTTCTCTGCCGGATCACCTCGCTCCGGATTGGATCTCTCAGAAACTAACAGAATTACCATTGTAATATTATAAGTACCTGTCCAATCATCTTGTACACCTTCTCCCCCTCTAAGAAGTAGGCAGACGCGACACAGTTGAGCGCAGCAGAGCGCACGGCGTTGTCTCGGTCTCCGATGTGTCGCGCTAACTCTTTCAGGGCACCGCCACAGCCGCTGCCCATTACCGTCGAGCCGTAGGTTTCTAGTAAGTGCCCTATGCACTCTAGACATTCTGTGGCCAAGATTATATTTGAATTAACCTCTAATGTGGATATAGGTCTACATGTGTGACTAGTGTTTGTGTAACATGTTTTTCGACCATTCATTTTTAGTTATCCAAGCACTACTTGATACAAAGTACAGATAAAATCTTCTTATTCCACGCCACTTTTTTGCCTACTTGCACCACACATAATAAAATGCATTTAATACTAAACATATTTAAAACATCACTTTGTCTCTGTCTTTTCCAAACGATTGACAGAAATAAAACAATGTTTTAAATCTGTGTAGGCCTAAAACATTTAAATTGCTTTAAAACTTTGAAGTACATTATCTGTACTTCGGATCAAGTATTCAAGTAGTTCATAGAAAACTACAAAAAAACTCTAGAGACTTCTAAAGATACTTTTCTCATAGAGAGATATTTATTTTATTTTATTACCAAAAAAAGAATTGTCAGATCTTACCAGCCCTTTGTCTTGCATTCTTAGATTTCAGTCCTTCCATCAAGTATCCGAACAGCTTGGTTACAGAGTAAACAACGCATATTTGTTTGAACAGAGCTTTTACACCGTTTCGAACCGTATCCTTAGGATCACCAACCTGGGGGCAACACAAAAAAATTGCTAAAGTATACAATGTATGGAGATTATACCTATAAAAGTACGAAAAAATAAATTTAATTGGGTATGATAGCAATATAGTATCTGAACCTGAGCTCAACAAATACTTGACTGACATAATCAGTTGATAAACATTAGAATTTATGCAAAATGTAAACATATCATTGCCAATTCATATTGTAGATTATAAAACATTATCTAGCGCTACTATCAGATACACTTATCTTTCTAATCATTGTGAATTACAGCATACATGTACAGTCACGAGCATAAGTATGTATACACTTGGGCTTATTCAAAGGCGATTTTCTCCTTTATTTTTGAATGAAATTTTATATTATTAGGAACATAGTATTTTCGAACTAATAGGTTTATGTAAAGTGTCGTATTTATTTATAAACGTTGCATTCGTTTTTTTGTGAAAAAATCGCAATTGAAAGTTGCCAAGTGTTGACATATTAGTGCTCGTGACTGTACAATCCGATTCAAACTTCATGGCAGCTCTGAAGTGCGCTACTCACTGCGCATGCCTCACCCCTCACCTCCGCTGCCACGTGAATCTGTTACTGCGCAGCGACTCGCCTCATGTTCTGAACCGCCAGAAAGTTTGAATCGGACTGTATTAATCAAGTTACAGTTACGTAATAAGTTGTTTTTGTTTTAGCTAGACAACTATCCAACGAGACCTTGCCGTAACTAACCTGCAAAAGAAACAACTGATAGAAATATAAGGAGAACCAGGTTTTTGTGGAGCCTCTGAGTCCTCAAGGACACGTCCACGACTGACTTTAAGCCGCATTCGATAGTTTGTTGTTCTATCTTAACGCAGTACGCACACGTGTTAATCATTCAACTACTTTGTAAAGTATTATATTATTTTAATTATTGTGAATATGAAGACTATGTGAGTCACTTTATTTTTTCTCTGTTCTGTTAGTTTTTGTCATGGTCTGGCAGTTTGAGTAATTTATGTGGCCTACCCAAATGTCCTTTCTTTGGTATTGTTCGTCGAAACGTTGAGCTCCTTAAGTTTTGAATTGAGCTGCACGGTTTCTGACAAATGCGTGCAATGACTGGACAGGTCCACTCAATCTGTGTGGTTCTTTCCTCAAAAGACCATTTCAGACATAGATCTACATGTTCTTCACATGATTTGACCAAGATTAAGTGTGGACTTCAAAGTTTTTTTTCGGAAAGAGACAGTGAGCTCCGACTTTGTTTCGGCCTTTCTTCTCAGAGTAGTCAGACAGGAAACGCCGACTATCTAGTTTTTTAAATATGATTGACGTGTAAAAGTGTTTGTGCAACCCTACTTACAGAAACAAGATAATTTATCAACAATTCAACTTACCTTGAGCACCAGATAAGGTATAAAGCAATTAGCTTCATATTCCGGCATAGTATAATCACTGTCCATCAGATGGGTGAACACTACGGACAAATACTCCAGACCCTTGAGGATGACTGAAGGGTTGGTGTCGAAGAACCTCAGGGTGAGCCATTTGAGGACCAGGTCTAAGTTCGCCATTAATGCTTGGCCGTTTTCGTGTAAGTCTTCTGATAGTGCTTCTATTGCTTTTAGGTGGTATCTGTGGGGATAAGGTCCAATTAGTAACAGGAGGTTCTAACTTATATTTCGGGGGAATAACTCGGGTAAGCGCGGCGAGGGTGCCTGATGGGAATATTTAAGAAAAACAATAGGCCAGCTTGTTCTAATATGGAATTTATGAAGGCATTAAGACTGTTTTTCAATAACGTAACCAGTGCTGTCAACTATCTGCTTGTCTCTGTCTCATCTCGTGATTTCCCTAGTTCTATTTTTATATATCATTTCTGCCAGGATTGTACATTGTCAATAATTATCACTCATTATTTCTATTTTTACAGCCGGTAAACAATATGTTTGGTAATGTTAGACTCCCTGCGTGTTTCCACAGCTACGACGTCGATTTAGGAAAAAATTAGGCCGAGGTAGTTTGAAAAAACCCATGACAGAAGTCATTCTGGCAAATTTATTAAAATAAAATCCTGAGCACATACCTGAAGTCACTGTGGAACATGTTCCCGATGAGTTGCTTGTTCATTCCGGCAGTCGTCATCTGCTCCTTTAGAAGCTCGAAGAATTCCTCGCGAGGAGTTGTGAAGTTCCATTTCAATACTGTTAAACACAACAAACAATTTTCATTCTTTTCATCATGCTGTTAAGTTTTTGACTGAAGCTCCAAGTGTCAAAAACTTTTAATGCATAGTAGGACTTCTTCTAAATCGCGTTTACTGGCGAAGCTCTCACATGCATGAACACCCAAAACCAACTTTTATGTAATAATTACATTTCATATTGTTTGAAGACTCATACCTACTGTCTTATTACAAAACGAGTTCTAACTTTAGGCCTAGCCTAAACCTTCGAGCCAGTTACTGTAATTTGAACTTTATTCAGAGAAACGTAGTTTTTAATGCAAAATTAACAATTTAGACTCGGGTTTAACGTCAGTTTTTGTAATAAGAACTTAAACTATCGGATTATAGTTCTAAATTTAAAAATGGGTCGGCGGTTGGACCGTTAACCTTGTTTTGTAATAAGGCTGATATTGTCGTTTCCCTATGTTTTTTTCTGTATGTTCATAAATAATAAAATAAATACATCTCTGTTTTTATAACTAAATCCGATCTAATCTACCACTTACACATCAACCACACCCTATACATACACGACAAACAGTCAAAATTATTAACAGAATACCTTTATATTAATCTTACAAGTAGTATGTAAGTAGATCATTCACCAGTCACCAATCCTCGTGACACACGCAGCAAAAACGTATATTTCGATTTGAAGAAAATTAAACCATACATAAAGACAGGGAAATATAAAAGGGTTATTTTGTTCTAGAAAGAGCTAACCTTTGAGTTTCTGATCGTCAATGATTCGCTGGTTCTTAGCGTTGTTGTTTGGTAGGAGTGGGGAGCAATCCTCGTCATCTTTCTTGCCTCGACTTGATGATGAGGCGGATTTTACTGGTCCCTGTAAGAGAGGTGAGAATTATATAACAATCTGCTTACCAAAACAGTACAGCTGAAGATTAAAATGCTTCTGTCAAAATTCAGTGTAGACCAGAAGATACACTAGCAGACTCAAGACGGAGTTACTGCTATTTCTTTTTTATAAAAAATTTCAACCGAATGTGTATAACGCTAAAGTAGATATTCAATATTATTATCACTTGTCCTTTGAAGAGGGCGAAGCAATTTTAATTCTGATAGTCTGCGCTAAAACTAAGGCCGGAAATACTCGAAGCGATTGTCGCGCGAAGACGCGATCGTTGTCATGTCGTGTTCGGAAATCAGAAAGCGCCCTCTGTCGGGGCGACCACGCGATCAGCAGGGCAATTGCGTAACACATTATCAATCGGAATCGGTTTCATTATGACAGTTCAACAACATTCAATGCGTTTTTTACGTGTTGAGCAGACAAATTTTTCGAACTTATGAAGCAATGGATTAGCAATTTGCTTCAAAATTATTCAGATTCCGACTAATAGTGTGTTACGCAATTAGGGTGCAGGTTCACCGAAAAAAAGTAACATTGACGAGACCTCAAAAGAGCGCATTCCATCCCGACATAAAAACACACTGTTGGATTTTCAAGCCCGACGCTGAGCAGTACGTTGAAAATACAGTGCGCGAAAAAAAAATCAGCCGCGATAAAAATACGCCCGCGCAAATTTGGGCTTAGTCAGCCAATCGCGTCTGACAACCGCTTGGATATTTGTATACCGTTCAGTTTCATGCGCATTTATTTTTCCAACTTACCTTGCCCTTAACAACAGCGCCTTTCTTCTCACCTTCCTTTTTGAGACCGCTGGCTGACTTGACGCCGCGCGGTTCTTCCTTCTTGCTCTTAGTCGGTGGTAGTGGTTGCACTGGTAAGTTAGGACGAGCCTTGTCTAAGGCTGCTTGTACGACGGTTTTGGAGCCAGGCTGTATCAGTAAAACAAAGGTTTCAGAGACAGAAATTACAAGTTTGGCATGTGATTATGTCTATTTATTTAATTTTTGTGTACAAATTTAAACAAATTGCTCGTACAGCACCGTACGCGTGATAGAAGTGAAACTTTAAAAATAAATAATAAGAGATATTTAGTGTGATAGACAGAGAGAGAAAGAGATTTGTATCTTTCTGTTACGTAACAAAATGTGCCTAAACGTAACACGTGCTGGAAATTTTACTCATTTCTCGTCCAATTATCGAATTGCCGACTAAGAAGTTTTACTTGAAAAACTATATGGAGGTGGTAAATGCCTTTGGTATTTTTAGCCCTAGCATGGCAGCATGTTTAGTCCGAAATTACAATCCATGGTCACGAATAAATATAAGAGCGAATGGGAACAAATTTTGTTGCAGTGTTAGGTCCACATCTTTCGTTTAGGGCAAGTGTATACTATACATAAAACCTTCTATGATCGTTCACCGTGACATTTCTTTCCCATTGAGACATGATTTTCATGATCTTATACATCCATATTATGTTCCTTCTAGTACTCAAAACGACTTACCTTCAACTTATCAAGCTGTTTGTGCATAGTCTCGTATCCGAGGTGCAACATGAAAGGTAACACGCAGTCGCCCGTTACTTTACGCACGTCGACCGCGCGGTCCTCTAGGCACGCGTATAGGATGGGCAGGCAAACTGTCAGCTCTTCACGGGCGAAGGTTTTTGGAGGCACTGTAAATAAAAGCAAGAGCCGCGTATACTCTAGGGAACACAATATCCTCCAACGTGACGCGAAACCCTCAATCTACGTGATGCTGCAATGTTGCCCTGTTTCCCGCAACTTGTCGCGTCTCAAGAGACGCAGAACATGTTGCTAGCTCCCACGCGCTATTTCTCGCCTTGTGTAATAGAGTAATATAAATTTTTTTCGCGTTGTAGTAAGTGATTCCGCATCCACCACCTACTTTTTCGATTACGTTTCGCTTAACCGTTCGAAATAAGTATATGCAGCACTAATCGCCACAATCTCCATCCTCCAATCCTCGCGCGACATTTCTATAAACACCGACTATTGTGGACTGCAAAATGCTCCGCGATTTATTTCGGAACATTCACGTAATTATCGCTCCATTTGTCCACTAGTGTATTCAAGGCTAAGTTTTGGAGATAATATTGACAGGATGTTATTGACTAACCAAGTGAACAAAGGGAAGAGAAGCCTTAGGAGATTTCTCTCGCGTGTTCTTGTAAAGCAAGCAACCGCATCTCGCAATTTAATACTGACAGCGCCTTTATGCGGTAGCAGTAAGGGCGGCTTTCGTAGTTCAAGTGTTGAATGACAGTTCTTATCGAAGTTCGTAATTTTTTGCCGACGGAAAATCGTCGCCATTTGTACAATTATGAGCCTAATATGTATTATCAAGTGATAACTTACCATTAGGCAGATGTTCAGCCAGCCACTGCAGTAAGGTAGCTCTTAACAGCGGGCTGCCGGACTTGAGCGCATCGAATAACATCTCTCCTTCTAGCGGTCCGTGCGCACCCGCCTCGCGACACCATGTCTCTACGCAGGAAACGGCTGCTGCACGGATCCATTGCTTGCTGTCGCCGAAAGCTGGTGATAAACACATTATTACTATTATGCAGCGAGTGGGACGGAACTTTAGGGCGGAATTTTAACTCACAGAATGGTAGTCAAAGGAGGCATGAGTTAGGTTGCCGGTAGCTTGCAGTCGACCGACGATATCGTTACCTATGTGGCGGCATCTACATCGCCACACGCGAACTACGCATGACACTGACGTCACGCAAAATTCTGCATCGCGTAAGCAGAGTTGCAGAATTTACCGCGAAACTATTTTTTTTATTTTTTTATTTATTTATTTATTATGTATGTTGGACCATGAGTTCATGACATATGAGGTGACAAATATCAAGGCGATCAATCTCGACTTCGATTGGCCAAAGTTAAACCACTAATGTAAAATCACATTTACGTTTTAGTTTTTCAAACCCAACAGCTTTGACAAAAAAAAACCTGTATTATTTATTACATAAAGCTATACTTTATTCGATAAGAATAATATAGCAAATCAAAGATAGTGGTTATCCTTCAGTTACATGTCTACTTTCAAAAAAGTTTTAAAGATTTACCTTGAAAGAAAGCCGGGAAGAACGTCCTGACATGCGATTTACTTTTCGTGTTCATTGCCGTGGCCAAAGCCTCGCATATCTGTAGCGCACTTTGCGCCAGTTTCGAGTTGGAGTCAAGAAGGCGCGCTGATAGTGCAGCCGGTAACTCTCCTAAGGACGACTTGATTGGTGCTGAGCTGATTATTATAGCTTTCACCTTGTCTAGGGCTTCGTTGCGGACCTGTGTACAGAAAAACAAATAATTATACAAAGGTTTACGTCAGTTCTGCTTTTCTCGGTAACAACGACTGAGATTTATAGTCGCGTCAGGGGTGCCGCATGATCATGTCGATCATGATGATGATGTGATGAACATGAAATCGTGAAAAAAAAAACAGCTGTTCTCAACATTTTGACGAGTTAGACGAACATAAATGTAGGGAACAGCTGATTTTTTTTTTCGCGATTTCAGGTTTGGTCCCATAGTAAAAATTGTTCATAATGATGAGTAAAATCACGTGTTTAAGTATTGGTCACTAATTACCAGTCACCCTATATATATTTTGCAGCCCATGTGCTGAATCATGTCGAACTCGAACAAATGTGTAACACGCCTCATGTTCTATGTCTACATTTATATTACTAGTCAAATTCAAATTAGTCTCTCTATACTCAAATGGTGACAACAACATTGTAGCTAAAAGCTTGAAAATTTGGGCTTTTAGGGCCGAGCCGATGTATCCAGCCAGCTTCGCATTTTTCAGTAAATATCAGAGGAAAAAAGCAGCCACGCAATCCGCCAGTCGACACCGAAGAGCGGAGAAGCTTGCAAAAATTTTTTCTTATTCTCCAGTTTAGAGAAAATGCAAATATGGGCAAATAAGTATGATTCAGTCCGTATACCACCCTTCTTCATGCAGATAAGGTTGTCACTTGTCACACGAAAGTATGTCAACACGAGGGCAACATAGCTTGCTTGTTTTAATTGTAAAAAGCCTTACCTTCCAGTTCTTGTCGTTGATCTCGGCAATGAGAGCGTCGGTGATGAGCGGCGCGAGGTCGGTGCGCGGTCTGTTGTCTTCTACGACCACCGGTTCGTCATCTGCGGCGTCTTCGAATGCTTCCTCTAACTCGTCACCTACTGAAGCTTTACTTGCAGACTGGACAAAACAAAATGTTTAGCGAGAGTGATAAGCGTAGACTAAAATAAATGCTTCTATTGTAAGTTATGTTAACTAACGTGGCGAAAAAGAACTATAGAAAGAGCATAAAAGCTTATAGTATATCAAAATGATTTTTATTCCAAACAAGTGTTTATGTCAACACGACGGACGCCGTAATATATTCCAAAAAATTATCATAAATCGCCTTTGACTTGACCGATTGGTGCCCTAAGCGAATTGTCGTTTATATGTATTTTTATTCAACTGAGACTTAGGACCATTTCAGAGATAATGATGGGTCACAATATTATGTATTTTTATCTTACCTTAGTAACTGTACCAAGCTGCCTCGTAGGAGTAGGAGGTGAACTATTAGCGTGCTTATCAAGTTCCAAGCTGATAAGCTGCCGTGTCGCCGGCTTCTCCGTATCAAAGTGGTTGATCAGCGAAGGTCCGACGTAGAGAGACAGAATGCCTAGGAAGTTTACTGCAGAGGTACGGACGTTCGGGTTTGTCGCTGTGAGGGCCTTCTTGCAGTGAGCGATTATTGATTTTATGTTCATGCTAAAACAAAATATAAGTTTAGGAATTGAATCAAAAACTTGCTTTTATTGACCCAGAAAAATAGACACCGGTTATTGGTACATTTTGTCAGAGCACTGATATTGAATACATGTTTTGTAGCAAGTAGCTGTAGCATATATTGATGTAACTGTTTTTCTATGTTCAAATCTTTGACATTCGAAAAGTGCTGATT
Organism: Oligia fasciuncula; assembly: GCA_963082905.1. NCBI lineage: Eukaryota > Metazoa > Arthropoda > Insecta > Lepidoptera > Noctuidae > Oligia > Oligia fasciuncula. The sequence continues at coordinate 11,654,089 of OY720403.1, forward strand.
GTCAGCCTAGTTTGAATAAATGACTTTTAATTTTGAATCAGCCCTAAACAGTCTTTATGCAAGTTTAGATAAGGCGTTTTGCGATAGATACGCGCTAACCACATAAGGGCCGTTTTATGTGCGTTATACCAGATACTAAGGCATATTACGTCCAGTATTACTCGCGTAAAATGACTATTTGAACACAGACCTTACACTAAATTGCCAAAACATTCTAAGAAATAAGAACCCAGATTTTCAACCAGAAAAATATTAAAACTACAAACTTACTTGAAACCAAACTCCTTGATCGCGTTAGCCATCCAGTTGAACATCTCAGACTGTACTTTAGGGTTCTTCTGCGAGTCCATGGCGAAGGTAAGTCCTTCATTGAGGACATGTTCGAGCCCACAGGCCTCGGCTAAGGACGTCAGGCAGTCGGAACATATAGCCGCGCAAGATGCCTCGCCAAGTTTCGTTACTACGTCTTGGAGAATGAAGTCTGCGGCTATCCTGTAGAAGAAATGATTTTCATAAAAAGAGTGATGAAGGTTACTTGACTTGTGTTTTATTTACTTGTACAATACATGGCTTCACATTCAACCTTATAGTTTAATCAATCGCAAATGTAATAATAATCTGGTAACATAAAAAAAACTTACGTGGAAACCGGGAAGTTCTCAGTAATATACTTGCAGGCTTCAAGTCTTGCCTTCAGAACTTGCACATTGGTATCTTTCAGGCCTGGTTTTCTGTTCAAAGTGCGGTATAACACTTGTGAGGTCGCGTCGCTTGTTGATAGACCTTGTATCGTCGAGTGGAGGCTCTGCACAGAGGTTAGGCGGATCTTCCAGTTGCTGTCGCCGAGGGCTGAGGAATGAGAAATAAACGATTGTGAAAAGAAAAAAAAAAACAAGATAGAGACAAAATCTTTCCCTTGACCGATGTCTCCGGATCCTGTCCCCACGCATAATGCCCTACCAGGCTAACATACGCTGCGCTACAAATCAGCTCCACATCATCTTATGCCAAAAAGAGGCAGAATATGTTTACGCAGTCATTTCTCGGTCCACCGCAAGACAATGCGAGGACAAAACACCTTCTCCTACTAATATAATAAATGCAAGTTTTTGTTGGTTTGTACAGTCAACAGCAAAAGTAGATGATCAAAATCAGAAATTCAATACTTATGAACGGAGTTCGCGTCAGAACTGGGTGGCGTCGAAGTGATTCAAAAGTATGTGATTGTAAATTATACCAAACATTTACTACTAGTACAGCTGCCATATATTCGTGATCATTTTTGACTCCTATTGAATTTCTGATTTTGATAATCTACTTTTGCTGTTGACTGTACTTCTTTCACGCAAGAACGGACCCACGGATGGGCCGGATTTTTATTTTAGCATAAAGATAGTTTGAGGGCCGGACAGTGAGAAAGGCTACGTACTATCTCAGAAAGAATTACAGTTCATGTGGGATAGAGCAAAAAGTTGAGGGTAAAACCTAGTAATGTCATTACCTGTAATAGTATCACCAGGGAACAGCATCTCAGCCTTAGCGTCGACTTCCTCTTGCGACAGCTCCAGTTCTCGCGGCGGACTGGGCTGTGCGCGAGACGCCGGCGCTTTCTTAGCCGGGGCCTTTGCTGTAAATTCATTCATAAAGTTGACCTATAGTTTATTGTAAGTTTATGGATATCCATAAGATCTGAAATAGGGTAACATTTGACTGTTGTTTATGCTAGCAGAACAGATGGCATTCCAATATAAACCTTCTTCTTAGTGAACGCGGAGGAGTTTCGAGGAGATTCGGAGAATTTCGGAGGGGATTCGGTTCGGAGGTTTAATATCAGCAGAAAAGTCTCTGTGCATTCTCTTTGGTCTGGGCAGAGATTTACATATATGTTTGTTTGACTTTAACATTGTTTTATGTAATATTAGACGAAGTACCAAACACTTCTAGGTCTTCACATTGAGCTAGTTTATAACCTTTAACTGGGCAGCCTAACCTAGTGATAATGAGACAAATACGAAGAAGGAAAATCAAAAATATTATGCCAAGATAATTTTCCTTACCAGTATTATTAGGTCGTCTGACAGGTTTCGGGTTTGATGACCCAGCTGTAGGCTTAGCATCACCTTTACCAGATGGTGACCCCGCTGCCTTCGCTTTAGCCTCTTTCTTAGGAGCTGCGACCTTCACATGTATTACAGCCTGAAATAGAAGGGTTTCAATGTGTAAAGAACTTGTTATAAACAACCATCAACCATCTTGTATTATTCTACTTATGTCCAGAATTTTCTTTTATACACCTATACATTGGTCTTATTACTCGAAAGATCCGATCCGTCTTATGCCAAAACGAGTTTCATTCCAAGCTTAAACCTTTCAGCCAGTATTTGTATGTCGAACCTTATTCAGACTTACATTCAGTTTTTCACCTGAATCTAAATGTGAATACTGTTTTGACACGACCGAATTAGACTTATCGCCATACCCCCGTTTTTTTTATGTGTTCAAATCCTATAGATTCATATGTCAGCCAATCCCACAGCTTGGGAAATGCTTATGTACAGCAGTGGATTGTCATAGGCTGAGTTGTTAATCTCACAGGCGCAGATAGATTGCATCTGCACCCGGAACAGTCAGACCAGCTACCAACTCGCTGACTGGCTCATATTTTTACCACAGCATGAGCTATTCTCATTATAATTCATGCCAATACAAGAGCAGCACAACAGCGAACATGAGATTCCACAGCCAATTTATTGACTAACCGGGGGTAATGACATTTTCCTTCACCGCAATGAGAGGGGTACTATACTATTCGTCTAGTACTACAACCTCATCATTGCACATTCACTAACCCGCGAGATCCATACCTTGTCCGCAAACTCTTTGATCTTCTGTTCTTTCAAGTTGTCTAGTTTGCCAATGTGTGGGGCTATGTTTTTCTCGCCCACTAATTTGGTAGCGGTACCTAGGGCTTCGGCTGCGGCGTCTCGTACGGAAGGATCTGTAAGGAGAGGTAATTTATTCCTTAAACTTATGTTAAATATTGTTAAGAAATCAGTTGTCGGAATAGTAATTGTAAGAAATCATGCCGGATCTTATTACAGGCATCATACTTTATAATACCTATATTATTTCAAGATTTATACTGTATTTTACCATTTTTTTTTTATGCAAGATAATAAATTCTTCTGAAAATATTTCTTACAGCCGATGGTTTTTACAGCCCGATTCTAACTTTATAGCGACTTGGAGCACGAGGCAAGTCGCTGCGCAGTAACAAATTCACGTGTCAGCGGGTGGGGGGTGAGGTACTGCGCAGCTAGTAGCGCACTTCAGAGCCACCATGAAGTTTGAATTGGGCTGTACCAGTTAACCTAATATAAAAATAAAAAAAACTTACCAGCACTCTCCAGTAGCTTCAACAATCCAGCGACATAAGCCTTAACAAGTTTCTTGCCAAAGGCAGTGGGTTGCGTGTGACACAGAGCTCTGGCCAAGAACAGGGAGCTCTCCGCTTTTATTGAAGGGTTCTTATTGTCGAAGGCAGCTAGCATGTCTTCCATTATCGCTTCGAGGTTTGTCTGGTGGAATACAAAGATTTTTGTCATTGTGATTTGAAGGAACAAAAGTTTGCTTGCTTGCACCACAAATCACTAACTGCATTTTAAACGAACAAATACAGAATGAGGTTTTTAGTATGTTTAGCGTTAAACGCTTTTAGTTATAACTTGTGTGATAAAAGAAACATTCGAAATTGATTACTTCTTTTTTTAATCAACTTAGGTGCTAAATAGTCATGTTTGTGAATTGTTTATGTATTTTGGGTGCTTATGTCTTATTAATTTCGAACTCATTAGGAGTCCTCACTCATTAGTGAGGATTCGCCGCGTGACTCACTCATTACTTGGGGCAAAATAGTAAACAACCTTTAAAATAAACTTGATAAAAGAGTGTGAAGAGTGTGGGAACGTTATAGGCTGATTATGTATGTATGTAAAAGAGTTATTCAGACTTCAGGAACAAACTTTTTCTAGGAAATGACGCAGAATTTTAACTAAGCAACTAGTCTTTTATTTAGTTCTTATTTTAACCCTGATTTAGCATCACTGTCAAATTGAGAACGATATTTATTTTCGGTACAATAAGGTTGCAGTTGAATTGCTGCCACTGACAAGTCTGTCAAAATCATAGTGATCCCTATTATCGTTAGTATAAGGTTACTATTGGATTATAGCTGTCAAAGAAAAAAATGAAGTGTGACAAACGAGTCTAGTTATAGCCACCATCAACGTAAACATACTCACACAAGGATAAATAGCATCGATAGCTTCTCTCAACGCCGTCACCACATTAGTCTTCTTCTCTTTAAACTTCTCTAGAATAGCTTGCACACACGCGCATGCGTACGGAGAGAACTTGTTACGTAGGCCGGTAGCGATCTGCCCGAGGAGGCGACCGCCTAACGCGACCAGCATAACGTTTGTGTCTTTTGATATCACCTGGAACAAGGAATGTTGGTTTTATGTATGTAGGAAATTCAAAGTGTTAATGATTTCTTCTTAGAGGCTGAGAATCAGGATTTTATTTAGGTTAAAAGTAACAAAAAAAAACAGCTCCAAAGTATTCGGACTCTTTTGGGGAAAATAAAACTGCATAAAATTGACATAATCTTTGGTTAAAACAGCATGAATATGGAATGCATAATGGATCCTCAATGCCCTCTTAAGATAGATGCTGTTGAGCATGTATGTATCTGAAACACCTTTATAGAGGGTTACCCTAGAATGCCCTAGAGCCAAGCGAAATGAATGCCAAAATTAAACAATACCTTTTTCAAAGCCCTGACCAAATCCGCATAGTCTCCCGGCTCAAGCCTAGGTGCAGTCTTGAGCAAGTTATCTAAGGCGTCGAGAGCCTCTTTCCTTTCCTGCCACTTCTTCGCTTCCAGTTTATCGTAAAAGTCTTTGGGGATTTTGGATATGATCTCCACTGGGTCCAATAAGTCGTAAGGGTCCATTTCGCCTGAATCTCCACCGCCTGTTTCGGCGTCATCATCTTCTGTTGCGCCTGAAAATATTTATAAGAATTAAGAACGTTTTTAAATGAGAAGGATGACTGAGTACTGGTTTCGCACTCCTGGATTCTCTATTAAATTAATCTGTTGCCAATAAATTACTGTCCAACGCTTTATAAGGCTGTCATATCAGAAATTATGGGTCTCACATGGCTGGGGGGATGGGATCGAAAATTTGGTTCATGACTGTTATTTAATTAACTGTTATTCATCATCATCTTAAATTTCTTTGACAAAAAGGGGGGAATGTATTTTTTTTTACTTTTTGTTCATCTCAAACTGATACCTGACAAAGTTCTGCAGCAAATGTGGTACTTACCATCAGCACAGTCAGCAGCCGGTGTATCTCTGACTCTGTTCTGCTGTGACCTAAGGTAGCGTGTCGGTTGGGCGACACCTCCACCAGTACTGAACGCCTCTCTTAGTTCCTGTTGAATTACTGCTTGGAGGGACGCTATGTGAGGCTCTATGGCTGCGCCTATCCATCTGTGGAAGGATAGTTATAGGATTATTTAAAAAGGCCGCCATGTCCGGGTTATCTTTCTATAAGTAGATGACACAACAAAACAGTAAGGTATTGTGGTTATTACCACTTGTATCAGACATATTATAGGAGGGTGAGAAAACCAATTCGTAAATTAAAGAATCTCATCATCTGCCTAGCCTTTACCCCAACTATGTTTGGGGTCAGATTCCAGTCTAACTAGATGTAGCTGAATACCAGTATTTTACGTGCGAGTTAACCTACGTAAGGATACTAGATAGGTAGTATCTCCACAACCCAGTTTTTGGGTAATTCGATACCCCTTGGTAAGACTGGTTGTCAGAATTTCAAGCTTCAGACGACCCGTAACGACTGTCAAAGATCCACGAATGACAGCCGGGACCAACGGCTTAACGTGCTTTCCGAGGCACGGAGGGGTCTCAGTGTGAAGATGGTCACCCATCCACGGACCAACTGCAGCAAGTGTAGCTTAACCTGATCGATCGACCCGTGTGGCTATTTTATCACTTAATCACTTTGGACATAAACTAAATGTCACAGTCCATTTAGTATAGTAAATAAATCATATTAATTTTGTTCTTATTCGCCATATTAAAGAAGTTGCGTCATCGCAATACCGAATAAGGTACTGTTATTAATATTTGCTCTTACATCTTTATATGATTAACTGTGTCAATCATAAATGGAAATGTGGCACAAAGCTCATAATTATTATTACTGATGCATGTTTTCGTAACGCGGCATCGTAAAACATGACTTTGTATGCGAAGGAAATTAGTAGTAGTTTAATAAACTTGTTTCCAAATAACTGTAAACTGAGTTCATCAATCTTTGATGATTCCGGCAACATCTTACTTTTTTTTTTTTACTATTTGAAATGTTCAGTCAGAAGTGTGTATTTTTGATCGGCCATTGTTTTCATAATGTTTATAAGATTTTACAACTTGATTTAAAGTTGAAAACCTATTTCAAAATCACAGTAATATTATAAAAGCGAAAGTTTGTGAGTGTGTGTTTATATGTTTGTTACTTCTTGACTCTCAAACGGCTGGAACAATTTTGATAAAATTTTGTATGGCGGTAGCAGACTCCCTGGATTAACATATAGGCTACTTTTTAACCCGATATTCCCACGGGATCGACACTTATGCGAGTGAAACCGCGGTGCGCAGCTAGTAATACATAATATCACGCCTGATCCCGGAAGGGTTAACAGTGGAGTACCTATAGTACACACACATTTTGCCAGTTATTTTTAGGTCCCATGTATTACGGGGCGAGCCTATTGCCATAAACCGGGCACGAATCCAGACTACAGCTTAGTACTTATGGCCTATTTTTGGTGCTTACATGCAACCTCGTCTAGTCAGTTAAAAAGGTATTGGCATAATATACGAGACAAACAGGAAGATTTATAATGAGAAGAGATTAGGCTGACAAGCAAAGATATTAAGTTATAATAATAAGTAAGATTTTATAGGAATAATTATTGAAGATACCTAAGAGATGAACCGTAGTTTAATTTTATTCCGCCCGGTACCGTGGAGCTCGAAGAATTTCACAGTACTTATAAATTCATTATGTAAAAACCCAATAACAGTTAGCCCGACCCGGGAATCTAACCCAGGAAACTCATGCTCAGCAATACCCCTTGTGACCGACAAGGCAACATTTAACAATAATGTAAATTCAAATTACCTGTGCATCTCAACAACCAGCGCCTTCATCTCATCTCTGACCCCTTTATCTCTGTCAGACAGTAGTATAGGAATCTTCTTCACCATAGGCTTGATAGCTATCACTTTGTTGCCAAACTGTTTCAGTGATGTATGCAAGGCGGATACACAGGCTGCTACCACTCTGGGATTCTTCTGCTCCATACCTTTGATTAGCTCCTCTTCTACTATTTCGTGTTTCTCTATTTCTATGTACATTAGGGTTATCTGTAAAGAGAATTGAAGGGTTGTTAAGCTTTTAGAAATTATTATTTTACTCCTAGTGCCATGGATTCTTTTCTAGATCTTTAAACTCCCTGGTTGTGCAAATTCAACTTAGAAGCTTATTAACAGGAGGTTCAGAATATAACTCATATTAGTTTTGTAATGCAAAGGTGGATGGTAAAGGTTTTACAAGTTCTATGAACTCCTTTAGTAGACACACTTGCTTTTTTTCGGGAGGAAACCTTCAAAAGGCACCCGACCTCCGGGGAGAAGGATGTCGGGGAGTGTGGGATTTTTACTTCACTAAAACCACCCCGTTGATCACCATCAGCACATACGAGTTTGAAATGAAGAAGAGAAGTAAGTTTTTTAACCGACTTCAAAAAAGGAGGAGGTTCTCAATTCGGAGGTTTATATATTTTTTATTATGTTTATGACCTTAGTAAGTAACAATGTAGTTCATTATGTTGTGTACCAAAAACTTCTTTTTTCTTCGAAAGCGATTCGTAATTTACTGACAGGGCAATGACTTGTTCAATTCACTGAATAATGACCTGGTTAAATTGTTCTGAATAAACCAGGCCAAGTAAACGACAGCCTTATATTCATGCATTATATTCTGACAAATAAATGAATTCTATTCTATTATTATAATAATACTAAGTTAAAAGACGAGAGAATTTGAAATTATTAATTTTTTATTTTGGTCAGATATTGTAGGTACTCTGATTTCCTTCAGTGCGCATCATGAATGTTCGAAGAAATAATGGTGATGGAATTTCACTGAAACCCTCAGCACGTTGGGTTTTTTACAGTACAATGCTAAATAACATCAGCCCTAAAATGTTAAAGAATGTTTAATGAGCGTCCAGTGTGAGCAGTCAGCAAAAACTAGATGAAAAGCTTCCACCTTGCTGGCTGACTGAAATGCTAACCGAGGCATAAGCTATTCTCAAAAAGTTCGTGCGGATACTAGAGCATAAACAATATCACATGTATTTCATGTCTGGTCTACATGTTACGTAACTGACCTGTAGCGCAATGTCCTTAGTTTTGGTCCTGGGCGCGGCGATGCACTTGGCGACGATGCCAGACATCACCTCGCCGGTCGTCTTGCCTGCGTGCCCGCAGTTCTCAACGAACACCAGCGCAGCTTCCAGGCCTGTAACATGATTTAAAAGGTTCAGTATTGTATTTTATGAGAGCGCGCCAATCATATGTTCCTAATTGTAAGTCACACGAATGGTGCTTGTGAATTGCGCCAACAAAGTGTATCAATACTATCAATAGATTCAATGTGATAAAAGAATCATCTATACTTAATATTATAAAGCTGCAGAGTTTGTTTGTTTGTTTGTTTGTTTGTTTGTTTGAACGCGCTAATCTCTGGAACTACTGGTCCGATTTGAATGATTATTTTAGTGTTGGGTAGTCCATTTATCGAGGAAGGCTATAGGCTATATTTTTTTTCTTCAAAATTAGGGATCCGTAATAAAATTGCTATTTTGTAACACAAGGTGTAAAATCGAAAACCTATTTTTGCGTGCGCTGCAAAAACTATTGACAATAGAACCAAATAACGTACTACGGGTTTGTAGAGCCCATTAAGACCTACAAAAAAGTCCGCGAGAACATATGTCTAGCTATCATGGTTTAATCACAAAAACCGATTTTGTGTTCAAAATAATTATTAAATCGTCTGAAGAAAAAAAAACTACGTTAAATATGTATCGTAATATTAATCTTTATCGAAATTAAGCATTATGTTATCAAGAGTATTTATGAAGAAGTAAAATACTTTTTGTTTCATCTCAATCGGATATTTCGTTTAAAAGTTATCACGTGTGTAAGATGTTAAGAGTTGGTACCTATTAAGGAGTTATGGGCCATAGAGTTTTTTATCTATACTAATAATAAGGCTGAAGAGTTTGTTTGTTTGAACGCGATAATCTCTTTAACTACCGGTCAGATTTGAATTCTTTTTGCATTTGATAGCCCAATTCTTGAGGAAGGCTATAGGCTATTTAACATCACGCTATGACCCTTAGGAGCCGAGCAAAAAGAAAAAAACTCAGAGTGAACGGTAAGCGAATACGAAGTGTTGCGACGCGACGGGGTGGGGGTACAAGAAATTTCACGCGGACGAAGTCGCGGGCAGAAGCTAGTCATTGTATAATTTTGAAATTATCTACTGCTGAACATGGACCAAAATCAAGGTCTTATAACAACCTTCAATTGCAGTATGTTAGTTTTAGGACTTAGGAGGCTGTATCCATTCTTTCAACAAAATCTAGTCGCCTTTTACGATACCTAAAATTGGCTATATACAACTTACATACAGTAAACATGGCGCTTGTAATAGCTGACCGGTTAAACAGGATAACAATAAATGCCAAGGTAGTACCTTCCTGATGTCGTAATTTGCATAAGATATATGACTATAATATATTGCAATGTGATAAAACTGTATGAACCACAAGACATTCTCTGAATCCGTAGTCAGCATTTGTGTGCCTGCTACTGATCGATTAATTAAAGTAACTTTCCTTTAAAGGACTTACCAAATCCTACGCAAAAAATTAAGCAGTTAATCCATGTTGTTTAATCTTAGATTATCGTGGAATACATGGGACTTAAACATAACTGGCAAAATGTAGGTGTACTATAGGTACACCTCTGCGTAACCCTTTGGGGAATATGAGGGGCGTGATGTTATGTAATCATCCAAGTTTCAAAATAAATCAATAACAACATAAAGACTATTGGTCTCAATAACAAGCATTAGTAAAACTTCAGCCCTTTGGAAAAACTTTAGTAAGTTCGATATTATAGCGTGACTGCGAAGGGTTTCCGTGAAAATATTTATCGGTCGATGCCCTTTAGTTGTAATGTGTCGACCGGCGACGACAAACCATGAAAAAAATAAACATCGATCGGCATTTTTCGTTGTTATCAAATAAGAACAAATTTGATCAGCTTTTTATCCTACTCTACTAATATTATAAATGTGAAAGTTTGTGAAGATGTTTGGATGTTTGTTACTCAATCACGCGTAAGCCGTTGCAACAGATTTAGATGAAATTTGGTATAGAGATAGTTTGGAGTCCCGGGAAAGGACATAGGATAGTTTTTATCTCGATATTCCCACGGGATCGAAACTTACGCGGATGAAACCGCGGGGCGCTGCTAGTTCCTCATAACTCCTAATGTTCGGTTAAGTTAACTTTTCGATAAGTTGTTTATAAAAAAACTTGATTTTCTGATATTTCAGCGGATTCTGTTAAGTCATTGTAATTGAAAGCCGACTGTCTCTGCAGACAATGAAATAAGCTTGCGCTTCGGCTGCTATCATCGTAACTGCACTCCGCACAGTTAATCGCCGTTCATTATAATATGCTACCTATAAAGTTACTTTTGAATTCTCACTGCATTTTGCGAAAATATTTTAATGTCTATCATCATCGTTCAGTCTGAAAACGTCCAATGCTGGACATATTATGTCTCCCCCAAGCATCGCACCAACGACCGTAACTACTTCCTGCATCCAGCGGATTCCCGCGGCCTTCATCAGATCGTCGTTACACCTTGCAAGGGGTCTACCCACGCCTCGCCTTCTTCTGGAGTGGCGATCGTTTCCCGAGAATATACAACGTTATTTTTTTTGTTTATGCGAAATCTGAATATAGTTTGCTCAGAATAAGTAACTGAGTCGATTCCAATCATTACCGACTTCACAAAAAGGAGGAGGTACTATGTTCGGGTGTTTGTATGTTTTTTTTTTTCTTTTTTGTATGTTTGTTCATCGAATACTCCGCCAATTGTCGACGGATTTTCAAAATTCTTTTTTTTGTTCGAAAGTAGATAGTTCTGAGGTGGTCCCATTGTCACCAAGTTAGGATCTGATGATGGGATCTTAGAGAAATCGAGGGCAACCCTCAAATTTTATAGGCTCACTTATTATTTTTCGCATATTTTATGAAGTATCTTGTGTATTTGTGTATGGTTGTCACCATCTCAGGTAGCTGGGCTGATGATGGAAGGTACAACTCCTTAACAGTAAGAAGTTACTCGACCAGGCAAGGACTGTTTTAGTAAATTGTTTTGATGTTTGATAGGGCATTTGCCACATTTGGTCTCATGATCATCAAGTCATGACCTGATGCTGCAGTCAGGATAGTACCTAACTCCTCGACAACTAACAGCAGATATATCGTGTTTAGGCTCATTGAAAAGGGCTGGATGCTGAAGCCAGGAGCATCAGAAAAAGTACAAACCTTGAAATTACAGCGTCTCATTTTAAACAGGACTAATTTTAAGTTCAATGCAATGTTGACATAAGTCTGGCCTGATGCTGCAGCCAGGATTATCAGCATCTAATCTAAAAACTAATAAAAGGAGAACTCCTCAACAATTAACGTCCCTGCATCGAGAAAAGGAATATTTTATAAAAAAGGCGATGGGCAAGTTGACATTAGGCTATTGTAACTTAGATAAATTATAAACAGACCCACTAAAAAGCGAGAAATAAAAACTTTTTAACAAAAAATAAACCGACTTCCAAAAAAAACACTACAAACTGAAAAATAACTTTAATTTCGGAAGTCGGTGGCAAAAACTAAAATACTCATCCCTAAGACACCTACTTCCGAAATTAAAGTTATTTTTCAGTTTGTAGTGTTTTTTTTTGGAAGTCGGTTTATTTTTTTTACCCCATGTTATATTTTGTCCCAAAAATATTTAAAAGAGATTAAAGGTTGGACACCGAGCGACACTAAGTAGGTTATCCAATCACCGCGCCAAACGCTTAGGTACCTAGGTACTATTATAATAGTACCTATTGATAATTATCAATGAGCGCAAGACGGCGGCGCGACGCAAGCGGTACGGGTGAGCATTTTTTTGTACGGACAAACAGGTAATGTAACAAGCTTATAACTTTGTGATTTTTCATGATACAGTTTTGAAATTTTGTACATAGATTCTTTACATAAAAATACTAGACACGTGTTTCGGGTTTCGCATAAAAATACTAAAAATAATGTTGTATAGCTATCAACAACTATACTCTCTCTAAGATACATTGCATTCAAGCAACAATAATCCTTGTTATTGTGAAAGAGTATAGTACATTCCCGTGGGATAACTTCCGACCTCCACGCGAGCGAAGCCAATAGTAGTACAGCATACAAAAATCTCAACAACAATTTTGACAGTCGAGGTCGAACTCATGAAAGACATGCACATAACTGGATCATGTATTGAACTCCATTCACCTTATTTACTCGTTTGGACACGTCATGTGCGATGCCATACAATGAGAGCTGGTCAAAGTCATGTGATCTGACATGTGACTGAAGAAACCTTGCAACCATAATTAGTATAATTACTAAAAACGTTCCGAACATTGAGACAGTTCAATTGGATTATAAGTTTAACTACTGCGTTTAAAATGAGTCATTCATTTCATTCGTACGTTCTAGACATCAAGAATTAAAGTTGTTGATGACGGTAGGATAATGACCTTTTCGGTCAAACAAGTAGAAAGTGGAATCGTACATTTTAGAAGACAATAATCTATACAAATAAATAAAATCGAAATGTCTGTTTGTAATGTCAACATAATAGCTTTTCACTAAATGCATATATGAAAGTTTAGAGGGTACCTACTTATACTTAAAAAAAAAAAAACAATTTAAGTATAATTTTTTTCTTTGTCTGTCTGTCTGTTTGTTCCGGCTAATCTCCGAAACGGCTGGACTGATTTTGAAGGGACTTTCATTGGCAGATAGCTGGTATAATAAGGGGTAACTAAAGTTTTTTTAGAAGAAGAATTGGTAAAGAGACACTTGTGTTTCCCGACATCTACGCGAAGTCGCGAACGAAGTCGCGGGCACAGCTAGTGTCTTATATTTTACCAGTGACTTGCGTAAAGTGAAATATTAGACGAGGTTTGATTAGAAAGTAGCAATCGGCATTAATTTGACTAGATGACCGATTGGAAATGGCGAATATTTCGATCTCTAGGTCCAATTATCGTGTAAGAACTCACGACTGCTTTATTGGTCTAGCGATAGCGGTCGTAATCGTAAGCACGACTGCTGAGGTCATGGGTTTGGTTCCCAAAACGGGTAGAGTCATATCGTTTATCCATTAATATTTTGTTTTGTAGTAGCTCTGGATTTGTGCCCAGCTGACTGACGCCTTGCCCCTATTACATGGAATTAACATAACTGCCTCTTTAGTCTCGTGGTCGCAAGCGCTACTGCTGAACATGTGGTCCTGGGTTCGATTCCCGGGTCGGGTAAAGTGTTATTGTTTTTTTTTTATTTCTCTGTAGCAGCCCGGAGCCTGGATTTAAGCCCGGTTAATGACAATAGGCTCGCCCCGTATTACATGACTCAAACTCAAACTCAAACTCAAAGCATTTATTTCAATTAAACCATTTTACAGGCACTTTTGAATTGTCAAGAAGTAGGTCAGTCAGAAAAATGTGAAGCTAGTTGCCCATTCCAAAGCGTAGGTACCTATGGAGAAGAACGGACAAGAAACTCCATGGACACTCTTTTTAAATTATATTTTACAAAAATATTAGTTACATCATTACTTTTGAATTTATAATTAAATAATGTGAGAACGATGTAAAAAATAAACAAGACGTATGCGTTAAAAGCGTCCAGAGTACAACAAATAGTACTAAAACAACAATCCAAAAATAAAAATAAAATAATTAAAAATAAGCCGAGGCAGCTAAGTGATGACCAGCCCCAACTGACGGCGCCCGTTCACGAACATGACGCATAGATCAGCACCATTCAGCTCAACCATTTTGAAGGGAGCTAAATGATCCAACATACACGCCACCGTCAGCGAGACATTTGTGTGAGCATGACATACTATCAGCCGCCAGGGCACATTCGAGTCAATGAAAGACATATTACCCGGTAAATGGTAAAATAAGGTATAGTACTTACATAGAACTCACATCTGTGCTATGCAATTATACAATACAAATGAAATTGAGTTTATACAATGCAAAGATAGTCTTACAATCTTCAGCAGCTCCAACAGTATTTTCAGGTGTTAATCAATTAGTTGTGGTTGTGGAGCAGGACCAGCATTGAGCCAGGCATTTTTATCAGCTATGTAATCCCCTAACTTATAATATGCCTGACTGCATAGTGTGCGTTTTATACAAGACTTGAATTTTGTCTCATTCAGTTGAAGAATGTGGGGAGGTATTTTATTATAACATTTTAAACAGTACCCCATAAAAGATGAGTCTACTTTAGCCAGTCTGAAACCTGGTTGAACTAATAGGTCCCTATTTCTAGTACTATAATTATGTCTTTCACCTCTTTTACTAAAAAGATGTAAGTTTTTTCTTACATACATGATGTTTTCGTAGATATATTGACAAGGTACCGTCATGATGTTAATTTCCTTAAACAGTTCCCTCAGAGAATCGCGCCTGCGGAGGTTATATATGGCTCTGATGGCTCTTTTCTGCAGAATAAAAATAGAATCGATGTCTGCAGCCCGTCCCCAAAGTAAAATACCGTAAGACATGACACTATGAAAGTAACTAAAATAGACTAGTCTCGCGGTATCCACATCAGTAAATTGACGGATTTTTCTGACAGCATAAGCTGCTGAACTTAGCCGTCCTGCAAGAGATGTTAAATGAGGACCCCATTGTAGCCTTGAGTCGAGCGTGATCCCTAAGAAAACAGTTTTATCGACGAATTCTAGTTTCTCTTGATTCAATATTATCTCACAATCACTACCCTTGACATTTGGTAAAGAAAATCTTATGCACTTAGTTTTTTTTCCATTTAATACTAAATTATTAGCAGTGAACCAATTTTGGACCTGCAGTAGGGCGTTATTTACGTCGTCAAAATTTGTAGCACGTCTATTTACCTTAAAAATTAAGGAAGTGTCATCAGCAAATAACACCATTTGTGGTTGATTTTTTAATAAATGGAGTAGATCATTAACATACACTAAAAAGAGGAAAGGACCCAATATCGAGCCTTGTGGCACACCCATTTTTACTTTTAAACCATATGAATTGACACCATTTATTTGGACTTGCTGTTGTCTATCATTTAAATAAGAACTAACTAAACTGAGCGCAAGTTTTCCAAGTCCGTAATGCTCAAGTTTCAAAAGCAAGGTTTCGTGATCGACGCAATCAAATGCCTTAGAGAGGTCACAAAAGATTCCAATGGCGTCTTGGGCCTCTTCCCACGCGTTAAAAATGTGTTTTAATAAGGTTACACCAGCGTCAGTCGTACAACGTCCTTTGGTGAAACCAAATTGCTGATCGTGAAGGATTTTATTCATGTTAAAATGATTGAGCATCTGATTAAGCATTATCTTTTCGAACACCTTACTGAAAACCGGCAACACGGATACGGGTCTATAATTATTGGTGTCTTTACTGTCCCCAGATTTGAAAAGTGGTATTACCTTACTGTATTTCATTAAATCGGGGAAGATTCCTTGATCAACACACAAATTAAATACTAAGGCTAAGTAAGGTGCAATAGTCTCAATTATGGAGGCACAGACTTTAATGGACATTCCCCAAAGATCTTCGGTCAATTTGATCTTAATTTGCTTAAAAGCTTTTATTACTGAAGCGGGGTTTATATGTTTAAATTGAAATTCAACCGGGCAGGCTGGAACGTTCGCTCTTAATAAATCAATTGATACGTCGGATGAGGAATTTAAGGCTTCCGTCGTTTTTGATGGTATATTAGTAAAGAAATTTACAAATTCCTGAGCTACTTCTAAGTTAGAGCTTATGGCACCACGTGAAGTCTCCAATGTGTAATCAGTGTTTCGTTTTTTATTCCTACTAGTTTCGTTATTTATAATTTTCCAAACCGTTTTTATCTTATTTTCTGCTGATTTGATTTTATTGCTAATGTACAGGGCTTTGGCTATTTTGCAAGTATTTCTAAAATTTTTGGAATATGTAGCAACATACTTGCTGAAAGTTTCTGTATTGATGTAAGGCTTAAGGCCATACAGCTCGAAAAGTCTTTCCCTACTTATCCTAATACCTCTAGTTGCCCAGTCACTAAAAACAAAATTAGGGCAAATGTTTTTTGTTTTCTTTTCAAAAATTGTATTAAATTGAGTGTGCACTACTGAAAAGAAATCCTCGTACAATTTATTAGCATCATCCCCATCATGGCCCAGATCATTTAACTTATTATTTAGGGTACTATTGAATCTATTTAGTTTACCAGTCGTTATTGGTCTAAATTGAATTTGCACTTTTTGCAAAGGTGTTTTAAACTTAAAAGATACCGTTTGTCCACTATGATCAGACGGCAGATAATTTACGATGGCTTTATCTAAATAATCACAATCGCAAAAGACATTATCAATACAAGTAGCAGAATTTGGAGTTATTCTAGTAGGTTCTGCAAACACATTATATAAATTGAACGATTTAAAAAGGCTTAATAATCTACTGCTATTAGAATTATTTTCCAAAATATTAATATTAAAATCCCCACAAATAATTGCGGCTTTGTTATTGGATGCAAGTTTCGCTAAGACATCTTCCATTATTGACTCAAATAAAGAAAAGTTCTGATAATTAGGGGGTCTGTAAACGCACACTATGACATGCTTATCTAGCTCAACACAGGACAGTTCGATGCAATGTTCAACTGATAAACCCACTATGTCATTTCGTTGCTTGGATTTTAAACATTTTTTTATCATTATTAGAGAACCTCCACGCAGCATAGATTTACGGTTAAAACAACTGCCCACACTATAGTTCTCAAAATTAATTAACATTTGGTAATCCTTTAACCAATGTTCAGTACAACAAACAATGTCAAACTTTGTTTTTTCTAAAAACATTTCAATTTCTAATAATTTGGAAGAAATGCCTTGAATATTTTGATGAAATACTGTCAAGGCATTCTGCTGATCTCCTTTTTGATATTTACATAATTTAGAGCAAGAAGATACCTTGTTGTTGTTAGGTATAAGAATATTATTACTGGTACCTTCTGTTGTCTTACAAACTAGTTTAAATGATTATCCGGAGTTAATCCCAAGACTTCAATGTCATCACCAGGCAGTGAGCTCATAGTGCGTGAGAGAAATGGAACCTCCTTCGTATAATTTGTACAAATATTTATAGCATTTGAGCTACATTCATTCAGGCAAACCACCTTATTATTAGTATTATTACTAACTGTTGTGGTGTTAATAATACAAGACTTCGACATAATACTTATGTCTGAGTTTATATAAAAAGCTAATAGCCTTGCTATTATGTGTCTAAAACTAACAGGCAGATACACAGTACCCCTAGTCGACTTTAAAGTTTCAACATAACAGTTGGTGTCAAAATATACAAGCTTGTCACTGTAATGACTAACTAAAAAGTGCATATGCTTATTAAGCATATGAATATAATTGTTTTGTCTATTTGTTAATTTTTTAAAATATGGGAAAGCACACAATATTATTTTATTACAATTTAACTTTAACAACTCAGTTACACAGTCAGTTATTTCATATTTTTTGACCTTAGAACTGTTACCTACAAATACAGTAATGTTAGTTTTGGGATTAAATACATTTCCTGTTACTGATGCCATTATTTGTTTGTAGGTTGACCCTGGCATACAATTATTTTGAGTAGAATAACTCAGTTTGTTACTAATTAATTTACCTAAACCTCTTCCTATACTATCCGAGAACATAACCGAATCATAACAATCATGACTACTGAAAGATGGACGACTACCAGTCTCAAGCTGTACCAATTGAGAAAGATCTTCTACTATATCAGATACATCCTGGTTAAGGATACACTCTTGAGACAAACTCTCAGTCTGGGACGGGTCCTCCGTTACCTCAGGCTGGACAGCGACAGGGTGTATAACTGTCTGACAAGTGCACTGACACATTACTAACTCATTAGCAGCAAGAATGTGTTCTTTAATTTGGTTCTGAGAACCCACATATTTAATGTAAAGAGAACTAAGTCTGCTTTCAAGTTCCTGTATGTCAGACTGTAAGCGCTGTGTATCAATTTCATAGATTTTTTTGCTGTCTTCTAATTTGATTTGATAATTGGTTAATTTATTCATTAGATCAACACGTTCTTTCCTCAGTGGAATATGTTTGGAAAAGTGTTTTTGATGTTTTCTAAATTGATTACATTTTTTAATTATTCTATTCATTCTTGCATATTTTTTCATTTTGTTATGACTAAATTTATAACTATAATTCTGTTTCAGCAAGGAATCCTCAGTAAGGTCAATAGTTGTCAAGGAATGAGGGACTTAAATATAACTGGCGAAATGTGGGTGTACTATAGGAACTGAAAACGCGGGGGTAATAATGTTATGTTTGAACATAACTGGCAAAATGTCGGAGAATTCAAGATTTTTGGGATGCATGAAGAAGCCTCCTCGTGTAGCGCAGTTTGTTCCGCCAGTTACTCAACTGAACCGAACGCTCGGCGCATCCTGGACAGTCACATCCAACACCTTATTTGACTGCCCAATTCTTCCCTTACGGTGGTAGGGCTAACACCCGCCTGGTTTGCGACCACCCTCCCACCGGAGTCCGGCGTCAAGCAGCCCGCTGTTTCTTCGATGCGTGGGAGGTCGAGTACCTTAGGCATCTTCTGGGCACGCTCGTTCCATCATAGATCTAATCCATCGCTTTCCATTAGGCGTGATCGAGGTCAAGAGCAGGCACATTCAGCAATACAAAAAAATATGTATACATATAACTGAAGTCTTTGCCCACCCAACAACAACAGTTGTGAATGGCAACCATTTTGTTATGGTTACTTGTATCCGCACGCTAAGAATGCGAGCACGATTTTCAACGGTATCTATACGAAATGCTACATAGGACATCATGAACGGTGTGCATGAAATCAATACATTCCAAGTAGAGCTATGGTTTTTTGTCCGCGTGGCCTTGAACATAACGTCGGTCGTACACATTTCCCAAATGAAAATGAACTATATGCGGGGTAATTTCGTAACACACTATCAGTAGCAATGGGTTTCATTTTGACTGTTCGACAACATTCATTGCGTTATTTACGTTGTTGAGCAGACACATTTTTCGAACCTATGGAGCAATGGATATCCTTCCAAATAATCCAGATTTAGAGCCTATACTACCTCAGCTAAAATTCACTCTTTATCTCGCTCGCACGATACTGCTCGCGGACTGTGTGAAAGCCAGACAGAGCGCGGTGCTGGGCGGGAGGCAGCGCCAATAGTTTAGGTATTTGCTTTTTACGGTGAAAATAAAGGTAATTCAAAAAAACTAACTAACATAAGACCTGCTTTATAGTTAGTTCAGTTAGTATGCAAAGTTTCATGATCTAATTTGAAGTATTTTTTGAATACCAGCGGTTTATTGTTCGGTTTGGAGGTAACTTTGGATTTTTTTTCTATCGAGAAAATTTTATGGAATCGTGTTTTCGTCTAACATAAGACCTTACATTAATCCTCAACTTTAGCATATATTTATTTCAAAATTAATGCTGCGGAATTTTCGACATAACGGAGGATCATGCTAAGCCATTTGAGGTAGTATAGGCTCTTAAGCCATTTGAGGTAGTATAGGCTCTTAAGCCATTTGAGGTAGTATAGGCTCTTAAGCCATTTGAGGTAGTATAGGCTCTTAAGCCATTTCAGGTAGTATAGGCTCTTAAGATTGATAGTGGGTTACGCAATTAGGGTATTGCACTGTTGATGCTGATTTTGATTAAATCAGAGATAAGTGATGATTTCCATTAACTTCGGATTTTTATAAAATAATTTTAGTTTTTAGGGTTTTGTACCCCCAAAGGGTGCGAACGGGACCCTATTACTAAGCCTCCGATGTCCGTCCCTCCGTCTGCGGGCTGAATTTCAAGAACCCTAATACTTAGGTAGACAGTTAAAATTTTTAAAGTGTGTATTTCTGTTGCCGCTACAACAAAAAATAAAGTTAGAATTTAAAGGGGGTCTCCAAAAAAACCGGTCAAGTGCGAGTAGGATTCGCGCACCGAGGGTTCCGTACAAATTTGTAGGTATATAAATAGTTTATCATCTGGATACCTCCACGCGTTCCCGAGATAACGGGTCGTGACAGACAGATGGACAACAAAGTGAATACCTCCACGCGTTCCCGAAATAAAGGGTCGTGACAGACAGACGGACAACAAAGTGATCCTATAAGGGTTCCGTTTTTCCTTTTGAGGTACGGAATCTTAAAAACGTGTTCTTTTCGGCGTTTTTTGCCTTATGCAACATAAAATGCGTGGAATATATCTATGAATTACCTCAGTCCAGGTAGTGTTCAAGGTAGACTTCTAAGTCTAAGATATAGTACTTCAGTTACCACTAACAGCTTCAGGAAGCAATCATTCTTAACCCGGACATCGTCAATTGAGTGTAACTGAATAATTACTTATAAATTATGGTACTATTACGACATTTACGACATGATTCTTTTCAGATTTTTATGTTGGCTATGGCTACAGAGAACTAACTCTAGTAGGTACAGTTGGACAAGCTATTTTGTAGACAGGCAAAAATATTCATATTTCCACTTCACTGCCAATATTCGTTTAAATAGTGTACAATATTTTTATCTCACGAAGCGATGCGCGCTTTACTTGTGGTAACCAAGTGTACAAACACGCTGGGAATGTGTGTGTGTAGAAGAGTAGCGTCACACACACACATTTAAAAGTAGTTGCATCTGTAAACCAAATAGCTTCTTCAACTATGCGTAGCCTTTTCCCAACTATGTTGGGATCGGCTTTCAGTCTTATTATGTTCCGACTATACAGTCACGACTTCACGAGCATTAAATACTTTACACTTACGAAAAATTCAAGACCGATTTTCTAATGAAACAATGACTGTAACTTTGAGAAAAGACCTATTGCATACCTAGGTAGGTTTCGAAAATAGTATGTTCATCACACCGTAAAAATTCTATCAATACTTTATGAGAAAATCGTTACTATATGTCAAAAGTCACAAATGTATTTCTCCTAAGTCTATGATACTATTGACACTACACCCAATTCGTGAATAACCTGGCGCATGACCAAGAAACACGCAAACTCGTCTGTGAAAGGAACAGTTACTTGTTAGTCGTAAAACATCCCAAAGGATTCCCAGACTTTATGATTCAGAATTAATGCTCATATTAACCTACATTTTAAACGATTTTGTATTGTTGATGCAGTTACATACCACATACCGACAGCTCACTTGCACATACACAACTAGGAACAATTAATAACTGTCTGTAGATCTTAAAATAGTTCCTTGTGCAGAGAATTCAACCTACTTAATCAAATCTTAGTCAGGCGTAAAGGATTTCAGTGTACATTATTGTTACTTATATGATTCAATTCGATTAAGAATCAATTGTTATCTCCAAGTTACCTGGGCCCTGGCAAATTCTAGAACTAAATGAAGATAAAATATCTGTTTGTTAGCAAACAATTAAATAACAATGACAAAATGGCTTTAAAAAAGTGTTCTAAGAATAGATTGCTACCTATTGTAACAAAATAAACAACTTAGGGCCTGTGCACACCACGTTTTTTAAACGCGACGTTGACGCGCGTTTTAGAAACGTGCGTCGACGGCGCGCTTTTATCCTACAGAAGGTCTACAGGCTGCGTCTGACTCGCGTCTGTGTCGCTACAAACGCGCGTCAACGGCGCGTTTGTAGCAAAAACATGGTGTGCACAGGCCCTTAGACGGCGATTCGATAATTAATTAGACGAAATTTCAAGGACGCGTCACGTTTAGTCACATTTCGTTACATGAAAGAAATATAATATATTATATAACTCTTTCAGTCTCACACTTAATCTCTCTTCTTCTACGTTTACGGTGCTGCACGTGCAACCTTTTTAAATATAAAAATTATGATTACAATGGCATTTAAAACAGTAATAATGTTTTGGCAGTTGATGCCAAAATTAAATGACCTTTATTTAGATAAAACAATTCTTTCTGCTTCCCGTCAGCTTTACTTATAACTAGAGCACCAAATATTGTTACGCATTTAATATCCTTTAATTCATTTCAAATTGTAATAATATTCATATACCTAATACCTACAAACAGGGTGAATAGGGATGCAGGGGTGAATTGGGACGAAACTTTAAAATAGATTTTAATGTTGAAATAATATAGTTTGTTGCCCTCAAGGGCACTTAATTGTTAATTATAAAACAGTAAACACATCCTTTTTGGCAACAAACTATATTATTTCGATGTTAAAATTCCTTTTAAAGTTTCTTCCCGATCCACCCTGTTTGACGGTACCTAATTCCCAGAATTAGGTACCGTCAAACAGGGTGGAACAGGGTAGCAGACACCAGTCCATTATACAATACCTAATGCTGGTGATGAAAATATTAATTGTTAGCATGCAAACCATTTGTTTACAAATGCCAAGTAACCACATAAAATAGATATTAGCACAGCTGTCCGCTAATAAAGAATAATTAACAAAAAAAAAACCACCAAAAAGATAAAATAATAAATAATTTTGCATGACTCAATAGCAGAATAATGTTGTTATCATTACATATATGTTGATTGATACACACAATTTTCAGGAAAAGAAGCTCAAAATAGTCAGTAGGTAATAATAACATAATACAGTAAGTATGTGTGCATTCAACAGCAAGAATGTAGGTTTCATGTATTTACATGAAATAGAAAGGTCAGTGACCAATGCAGTTCAAATGTTACTTATTAAAGTAACAATTACCACTAAGGGGCTGGTAACTAAACATAAACAGCAATATCTATCCATTCATCCAGCATCCCATCACAGTCAGATTCTGTCAAGAGTTCAGCTCTCATTTAATGACCACAGTAATGGTGTGGTGTGTGGTGGTGGGATTACACAATACCCCATTGAGGACATATAGACATTCACTCCATGTAAGTATTCATATGTTTACACTGGACGCCAACCTCAACTAAGTTGGAAACTAACCAGTGAAGGTCAAAGTTTGCATTATAAAACAGATGCTATCCAACATTAATTTATTCAAGAATTCACATTCAACATTTTTCATAGGCATGTTCAGCAGCAGACATTACCAGGATAAGTATGACGAGTAGTTCAGGAGTTGCGAGGGAACAGATGAACATTCAGACATAACCTGTCTTCAATGATAACCCTCCATTGGCTTTGCCATAATTGGGTAAAAAGTTACATACCTACATGAAACAAAACAAGTAAACAAACAAATTTTGAACCACATACCTTTCTCCTGAGCGACAGCATTGCTGTCAGTGACAAACTTCTTGATCAGTCCCAAGTATTTACTCCACTCTGGTGACTTCTCATCATCAATCTGGTTGAATAGCTTCATAGCCTCCTCATAACCCGCTACCCTAGCCTTCCATAGCTTGTGAACACATTTCTCTTCTGTCGGCAATTTCTTATATTCATTCTCATCCTCCATTTTGGGTTTGTGTGCCTAGTCAAATTTTGATTCTAAACTGGAGAAAAATTAAAGATTTAGTTAGTGGAAATATTAAGTTGTTTGCAGTTTAAGGTCAGGGTTGTCAACTTAGAAAGAAAAAGAGAAGAAAGGACAAATGTTAATTGTCATTATTTCTGGTTTTAACTTGTATCTGTTTTTTTTTTCCTGCCAACTAATAACATATGGCGTAAAGGAAATGCATCACCAATTTGATTATCTAGATCTAGTGGAACACTACATCTTCAGAGCATAGGAAAATACTTTCCTTTAAAAACATTACTTGAATGTGATTTTCTTTCAGTACTAGGTATCATGAATGTTATTAGAGTTCAAAGATCAAACACAATGGGGCCTTAGCTACAGTTATGATAATATTTTTTATTAAATCTGAACGATACTAACACATTCCTGCAAATTCTGAACTGTTTAAACATTTTAAGATGTATTTTACTCTTTTTTGGAATACAGGATCATGATTTCTTTTTGATTTGACAATCATTTGCTCAAATCTGACTGAATGACGGAAAGTCAATAGCTTCAATATGCCTATTTGTGTCATCATGAGGGTACAAATAACAAAAACCATATGTGGGTAAGAGCCCATTTTAAACATGTTACCCTAAAAGGATTCAAGTTAGCCCTGAATACATTACATGTACATAACTTGCAATTTGCATTTGACCTTTTAGTGCAAGATTGCAGTTTCCCTAACAAGGTCATGAGTGTTTCCTATAGAATAAGGGTAGAAAGTAGATTGTATGTAAAACTACAGATAAAACGCTGACTTATCGATGTTCGTAGAACAATACTATGGTAAACAATGCACATGTAACACGTACTGTTGAATTACAATATCCATGAATATTATCTGACTCACACAACATGCAATGTGCAACTAATTAGTAAATAACGTTGAACTATTGTATATCAACTTTCATAACGCGTAGGCGTACAACTTGCAACAACTACGATCAATTTAGCGAATCACAAATACGTTAGTACGTAAGAAATGGTGATTCAACCGATCAAACGACACTTGCTTTCGAATATAATAATGGCTACCTGGCCAATATTGCGGAACAAATAGTTAATTACGAGCCGGTTCATTTATAGCCGTGCCCGTTTTACACCGAGATGTGAAATTAGATCGCATCTCAGCCGACTGAGAACGCCCGACACGACAAACGGTCACTTTCTCACTTTACAAACAAATCCAATCAAATGTCAGGAAACTTACCGTTATCAAGCTGTTTCTGCTGTGTCCTCTTGATAAAACTAAATTTATTATAACTAAACAACATAAACGATAGTTAGTTCACATTATCCAGCAACAAGCAATATTTTAACCGACAGAAAGAAATGCCTTTTTCTTTTTCGTCGTCGTTTTTTTAAGTTTGCGAAATGAAAATGGACGGAAGATTAATGTTGCCAGAAATTAATTTTACGTAAAACCATAACTGTCAAAATTAAAACAAAGGTTTGGTTAGAAAAACTTCGTGATTTAAATTAATTTATTTAGAATGCACGACGTTGCTAAATCAAATAAACACTTAAGTTATTAGCACCACTGAATATTATAAAATAGATAAAAGAAAAGCAGAGGCTGTTCATGAGCTTTAAAACGATGAATTTACAATAAATTGATCATAACAAAATCTATAAAAAACAAGGATTTAAATTAGCATAAAAATCTGATTTCATTCAGCGACCATAGACACCCAGGGCACACACTCCGCTAGGAGTAATAGTGTTCTGTGGACTGTGATAGACACATTATTTGTAAAAAAAAAAACTGTTTATTAATTTTAGCTTGGCAATCCCTTACGGAATAGTTCACACCGTTCATTCAACCATTCTATTTTGCCATAATCATTCGTTCCTTTGTTGATTTGCTTCAATCTTGAACACGGGAGAATTTTCAACAAAATAAAATAGTTCGTTCTGAGAACATCAGCGAGCGAGACGTGCGTCGCGTCGTTATCGTGACAACTGTGCGTTCGCAGTTCTTACAGTCGACAAAAATAAATAGTACCTCTGAATGCAATTGTTTTGATTTAATTACAGCTATTTGTGCGTTAAAATGTTGGGTAAGATAATGAAGTAATTAAATGGAGCGTTAGAGCCTGTTTAAAATAGACTAAATAAACAAGAGTGTTGTGTTTTCGTTCGGCGTTGGGGCGATATCGGAGAAAGAAGGGAATTCAACAGCTGTCTGTGCATAGTATGCTTCATATTGTGAGTATGTTATGCTTTTCTGAACATATAAATGTAAATCATTTACTCGTTAATTGAAGCGTACGATCGCTTTAAACGCTATTCTAGCAGATTCATATTTAATTACGTTGGCGTCTTTGTTTTTGAAACGTTGAAGTCAAAATTAGTAAACATTATGGAATGTTAGCAATGCCTAGTATTTTAATTGAATTCTAACTGTACGTGTATCGGAGGTTATTCATTTTGTAACTTGCTTAGCTACGTAGGTAGGTATACCTAGTTACCTGGGTATTATAACTAGGTTTGCAACAAAACGAAAACTAGTATCTCTGTTCTACATGAACGAACGAACATACGAACATTTTATTTTACAAGTTTAATAACTTTTGAGACCAATAAAAAGTTCCTATGCGGGATCATTACATAAATCGATCTTAAAAAAAAAATATTCTGCGTAATGCAGGAATGAATGTAGGTACATACTTACTTAAATAATGCTTAGTAAGGTCATCCTGTTTAGATATCGTCTCAGTCTACTGGATAATGTAAGTAGGTACCTACTTGCTTTCTCATAACATAACTGATAACGATACATTCACCCCATTTCATGAAAAATTACTTGCTTCAATATGACAAACAAAATGTATATGATTTTAGTTGATGCCTACATTCTGCAATAGCAAGAATACTACGCACACATTTCTATCTTCCTACATTATCCTTAAAAAACGAAGGTACCTGTCCTTTACCTTTTTTTTGCATAATCGTCTGGTAACTATAAAATAAATAGCTTTTAATAACATTACAGTTACCGCTACTATTCTTATGTACCAACCTACAGTACGTATCTCTTAATCCATTATTAATATTGCAACAAGATACACTATCCCTTATCACCTACATCATATTGATAGAAGACAATGATAGGCGCCTACTTATCGTAATAAGATCTAACAAGACAATCAAGATGTACCTTTATACCGTTTTGTAATTCAGTTATGGACGAAAGATCGGATTTCGACATTGTGTAAGAATTGGTGTCAACTTTAACACTATTGAGATACCAACTCATGATTCTTTAGAAAACTAGCGAACCGCCCCTCCTTTCCACGTTTTTTACGACTTGACAAACCATTGAATTGGTTATTACCTACATGTAAAGTATTATTATTAATGTTTTAAACACAAACCTTTCGGAATAAATTCTCTAAATTATGGTGACAACTGTCATTCCAATCACCAATGGAAACTGTAAAAGATCATCAATCATCTCAGAAAACTGAAAATTACGATGTTATTCGCCTACGAGTTTACGCCCCTCCCTATTACCTACCCGCAGAAAAAAAATACGTCTCGACAAGGCAAACGAATTCCATTTTCAAGTAGTTCATTCGAATAGCTAAAGACCTAATCAAAATTGATTACCAGCTACTTATTTTTCGAATAAAATATTGAAGGTAAATTATAAAAAAAAGTTAGCAACACTGCTAAGAAATTTTAGGTAAAACTCAGTTTCGTCTGTTTTAAACTTTTATTGAATAGCGTCACATAACAATAATACCTAATTAGCTATTGCGTGTAAAAAAAACAAGTCTTGCACCAAATATCTAGTGATGTTGAAAACGTTGACCATAAAATAAAAAAACCGGGCAAGAGCGAGTCGGACTCGCGCACCGAGGGTTCCGTACCATCATATGTTTTTAAATTTTCACCGGCGAGCTACTTACTAGATCTCGTTCAAACCAGTTTTCGGTGGAAGTTTACATGATAATGTACATCATATATTTTTTTAGTTTCATCATTCTCTTATTTTACAAGTTACAGGGGGGACACACATTTTACCACTTTGGAAGTGTCTCTCGCGCAAACTATTCAGTTTAGAAAAAAATGATATTAGAAACCTCAATATCATTTTTGAAGACCTATCCACAGAGATACCCCACACGTATGAGTTTGATGAATAAAAAACTTTTTTTTTTTTTTTTTGTGAAAATCTTAATGCGGTTCACAGAATACATCTACTTACCAAGTTTCAACAGTGTAGTTCTTATAGTTTCGGAAAAAAGTGGCTGTGACATACGGACAGACAGACAGACATGACGAATCCATAAGGGTTCCGTTTGTGCCATTTGGCTACGGAACCCAAAAAATGGGCCATATTTTTACACAGTAATCCGACTTCACCGTGTGATTCACAAACAAATCGGTAACATGGTTGATGCGTCTATTTACAATTCCGTTTGGTCAACACATGTTAGAGATTAAGGTGGATTATTCAGATGTTTTCATGGAGCCCAAATTTTTAACGCAAACATCGATTGCTGACGGGACACGAGGCGACAAAATAAGACCTTCAAATCCTTGTACTGGTTTGCTGTCAAATATGATTTAATTCCACTCTTAATTGGATGACTATAAACGGCTACAAAGTCAAATACTAAATATCTAGGCTAATAACTTGCTAGATAACCCAATTAGTTGTATTTTGGAATGTGTCCAAATACACTGGACAGCAAATAAACCGGGCCACCCGCTACCTTGGAACTCTGATTCGATTTTCTCAAAAAGTATAAAACTTACAACTATCATAGTTACTTATACATACTGAAAGTGCGTTTCATTATGATTAAAATGAATGGAAACTCATTGGGATTAATCAATTTTATTAAGTGATTATTAAGGATCTTACAATGAAGAGTCGTTTTCCAGTCGTGTTAATCGTTAGTAATCATGAAATGAAAATTAAATTAAAGCCAGAAATAAAGAAAAAACATTTAAAAAAGTTTTTGATCAGTATTCAGTATACCCTCCCCTTGCTCGGATAACTGCCAGCATCCTCGTATTCATCGACCTTACGAGCCTGACGATGAAATCTTGGGGAATTGCATTCCACTCCTCTTCAATTGCGATTCGCAGCTCTGGAAGCCTTGTTGGAGCAGGTATTCGGGCTCGAACCCGACGTTTCAGCTCATCCCATAAGTTTTCTATCGGATTCAAGTCCGGGCTTCGAGCTGGCTAGTCCATCGTACGAATGCTGACGTCGCGTAGATACTGGGTCACCACATAAGCAACATGAGGCCGTGCATTATCATGCATCAACTGCATATCCTGCCCGATATATCCTGCGTAAGGTACCACATGGTCTGCGAGGATTTCAGTAATATAGCGATGAGAAGTCAATCCACGTGTAGGGCCCGTCGGTTTGATGAAAAATAACGCTGTATGTACGGTTAACGAGATGCCGCCCCAGACCACTACAGATCCTCCTCCGTATGCAATAGTTTCCTCGATGCAACATTGAGAATAACGTTCTCCAGGGCGAAGATATACTCTCTGACGTCGATCACTTCCATGTAGACTCTCCCTGGTCTCATCAGTGAAGAGTACATTACCCCACTGCTCTAACATCCAATCCCTATGCTCTCGAGCAAATTCAAGTCGTTCTCGACGGTAGGCTACCGTTAATGCTGGGCCTGTTGCAGCTCTCTTTGGAGTCAGGTTCCGTTCAGCAAGTCTCCTTCTGACGGTGTCTGAACTTATAACCACTTGGCGTTCGTCACGCAGACTTTGTTGGACTTTGATTGTGTTGAGGCGGCGATTTCGCAGAACATTAAGTTGGATATAACGATCATCTGCTACTGATGTAGCCCTAGGTCTGCCCGTACCTGGACGGCTACCGAATGCTCTAGTCTCTAGGTACCGTCTGTAAACTCGTTGCACCGAAGATCTGCTGATTCGAAGTCTTCGAGCGCCCTCACGTTGCACAACGCCTGCTTGAAGTAGTGCTACAGCTAGAGCTGCTTCCTGAGGTATCGTATACATTATTGACCGATAAAAGTAGCAAAAATACACGTGTCTGAGGAAACTATGGACAAAAACTAAAGAAATGATAAGAAATATCCGACTTCCCTCATTGTAGAAAAAAATAATGCTACTCGCGAACTCTAGTCAAAACAGAGCAAATCGTTAGCATTGTGTTTGTTGCTTAATTACAATGTGAGTTGACGATACTTTAGAATAAATTTATAGTCATTTTAATCAGCATGAAACGTCCTTTCTGTGGGTATAACTTTGATATTGTAAGTTATATACCTACTTTTTGAGAAAATTGAATCAGAGTTCCAAGGTGGCGGGTGGCCCGGTTTCTTTGCTGTCCAGTGTAGTTCTAATAACACACGTAGTCAAAATCAAAGGATAACTAACAAGAGTAAGAGAGTGTTGTAGAAGTAGATACCAAATAGGCAGAGATCTAGTGGAATATATTTGAAGGTCCTCAAACACTGACACTGACATGTGAAATGAGATCTCGGCCGTCATTGTGTCGATTGTCGTATCGGCCAATGGCCTGATGGCCAAAAGCCTCGATCAACATTTTCAGTTTGTTAGTTTATTTAGCACTAGCTGCGCCCCGCGGTTTCACCCGCGTAAATGTCAATCCCGTATATCGGGATAAAAAGTAGCCTATATGTTAATCCAGGGTGTCAGCTACCTCCATACAAATTTTTATCAAAATTGGTCCAGCCGTTTGAGCGTGAAGAAGTAACAAACATATAAACACACACACTCACTCACAAAATTTCGCCTAGATAATATGTATTAGTGTGACTAGAATTTTATCCAGTCAGTATACATATATATTTTTATTATCCTCCTAAATAAATAGTTCGAGTCTACATTCACCGTAACATTATTATGTGCTTCACTAACGAAATTAATATCAAACAGTTTATTAATTAATCAATATTTACTCGCTATCTAAACGACAAAGTAATTCTACGACCCATGAAGTCATTACGACCTATGCTTTAAATGCAAGAAGAAAAATAGATTATCGGCACAGTAGCGTAATTGACACTGTTCTTAGGATATGGTAATACAAAAACAATAGATCAATGCATGTCATGAACTCATGATACGATAAATAAATGATCCATGACTGCAAGAGACATTCAATTGTCGACGATAAAATTGATGAAGTTCACATCAGTGCATTTGGTACAATATCCTGCGTGACCATCAAATTGAATTAAATATCTATTAGCTTCATTACTCGATACACGCTCATAATCGTTTCTATTAGTCGGTTCATCATAATCGATTCATTGTTTTCTTTGAATCTAGTTAGCAGTTAGTTACACCTGTTCTATCATCAAACGGTAGTTTCCACGGTTCTTCCGCGAACTTTTTCTCAGTCTATTCAATCAAGTTTTTGTCAGTAACTACGATAATTGAAGTTCGGTTGGTGTAAGGTCGTTAATTAGTGGTATCGATGGGAACTCCCGGATGGTGAGGTTCATCAAATTAATTGTATTAGTTCCGTGGTCCGATTGCCATTTAGAGCCCTAGAAATTATGAGCTCGTAAAGCGACTCTTTTGATAGATGGCTTTCTTAAGCTGAACTAAAGAAGATTATTTATATCCACAAATGAATTTTGTGTTATTTATATTTATTATTCTTCATGATAAATTCACGTTTAGTTCAATAGCATCTCCAAAATCTCACGTTCTTTGTATCATCTATTTCTCGTTACATAATTGCATTTTCAAGTCAAGCCATATTTACTTTGCGTTTAGCCAGCTAGATAATTTAAGTTACTGTAAGGACATTAATTAGTGGTATCGATGGGAACTCCCTGATGGCGAGGTGCATCAAATTGAGTTAGTTCCGATGCCTGTATGGCGAGCAATGGAGCGCAAGGCGACAGACGTGTGATCCAGTTTCCTCGTCTGCTGTATGTCGACGTTGTTTGAAAGAACGAGTAAGATGGGAATTTAACTCTATTGTGTGGAGAATTGTACCGATATTCTTTGTTTTGGAAGTCTTTTGTATTGATCTTGGAAAAGAGTCATTATGATCGGAAAACTTTCGACCTTTAACCGGTTGACGGCGGTAATTTCAGAAACAATTAAAATTGTGTCTCGCGTGGGTCCACGTTTCAGCGAAGAGTTAATATTGGTTAACAATATTAATATAATTTTACTGGTTCAATAAATAAATACAGTGTTTTATCATGTCGCGGAAGGTAGAAAATCGATAGAAATGACGTACATAACTACGGTGCAGTAGCCACTAGTAAGCAATTACGGCTCCATTATCGTCTTTTCAAGTTAAGCTACAAAAGATGGCCTCTACTGCTGCCAATGTCGGTTAAAACTGTACATATATCTTTCAAGGCATAGTGACTCATTCTTACTGTATTCGTTTAAACCTCTTTGGCACGAACCTTATATGTATAATAGAATAATAGTAGTAATAGTTGGAAAATACATCGTCTTTATTTTAATTTCAATGATATCTGTGACCTCCCTGAGTCTGTTGCTGAAGTCTACAAAATAACCATCATTATAAACGATGTAAAAATTCAGAATGAATGAATTTATGAGAAGAAGAAATAACAAGATGATAGAAGATTCGCTTACAATAAATAGTATTATTATATCCAATGAGTACGTTGCCCGACCTAAAAGCATATCGAAAATATATTTTTATTGGATTAACAAGCTTGTAAAAATAGCGGACCACACGCAGATGTTTGTTCAAGGATAATTTATTAGAAAAGTTCTGTGTTATAGCTAAGTGTGTCAATATTAATCGATCGTTAAAGTCCATTGAGCTCGTAAAGCCGCTCTTTTGATGCGTTGAACTTTCACCTGTAGACAATTTATATTCACAAAATGATCTTGGCTCAAAAGTCTAAAATGTCGTTTGTATTATCTCAACATGTTCATAAATATTCAATCCACGTTTGGATGCATAGCATCACCAGCATCTAAAAAGTTCTTTTGTATCATCTTCATCTTTTTCTCATTCCATTATCAAGTCAAGCCATATTTACTTTGCGTTGAGCTCAAGCGTGACCAGTCGCGGTTTTCGGGTAGATTATCACATTGTAGCACATGTTCTGTTAAATTAAATTACGGTGGCTGTTTAGCGATTTAAGCCCGGCTCAGTGTCAAATAGACGAGCATACGCACACAAATATTGTTATATTTCATTGTAGGTATCTTAAAGTTTGCGTCAATGTCAGTCCCCGGCCTTCCAAGAAACAGTTGTAAGTGATCACTGATATGTTTGCGTGTGTTAGACTTTCCTAAGATCTAGAGACATTAGCAATCAAGGTATCGTGATAAAAAACATGTTGCCGGTCACGTAAACGGCACACCTATCGAATATGGATAATGCAATCCCAACGCAATCCCCGCTACCGACGCGACGGCCATGTTGCAGCCGCCATATTTGTGAATCATGCGCACGCGCGGATCGCTGGACTCTTTATTATCTAAGGATGCAGTCTTGAAGACAATGCGTTTCGTCGTTATATATTAATAGAGTAATTAATGCATCCGTTGTTGTAACTACATTGTTATGTGCGTGTGCATTATGTAATATGTTTTTTCTTTCAGTTAGCTGCGTCTTCGCCTTCAGTTAACAGCTGAATACTTTCGTGGACTCTTTGAGTTATTTATTGGACTACTTAAAATTCAAATGCGCACTGGAAATTATAGAACCACGTCAAGCTCCGGTTAGAATTCTATTACAATAATTTGTAGACTAATTCAAACTGTCAGTAAGAAGGTTTCATTGACTGAATTATTGTCTTTAACTAAAGAATCAGTGTGAACTCTTATGCCAAAGAAAAGCAAAACATATTCTACAACAATCGTGAGAAAAGCTTAATATTGTAATGAGATTTACGTATCGTGTGACATGTGAGCATTGCTCGGGATTCCTCGTGCTCTGATTTGATTAATGGCATGTGTACGTGATGCTTGCTTTGCAAATCATTGGCCTGTTGATGGAATAACTAAGGATTTCTTTTGGCATTTGAAAAGACAATTTGTGAAGATGACAGACGCCCGGGTCAGCGGGATTGTCCGAAAGGGTTACCGCTGGCCCGGAACATAAAGAGCTAAGGAAGGAAAACGGGTGGGTTTTAGTCAGAGTCGGTCCCTTCCGCTCCACCCAGAGCGGGAGGGGACATTTGATGATTTCCCACCCCAAAAAAAAAAAAGATGACAGGCGCAGACTGCTCAAATATTTTCTTCCCTAATTTTAATTTGAAAGATTGTCGTCTTTTGACTACCTTCTCACCTGATGGTAAACGATGATGATGTTGACAATGATGCACGCTTTCCTAGAAGCAACTTATACACTACTTGGAGGACTCCCTGACTAAATCTATCGGGAAACGTAGACTGGCAAATTGTCCTACTTTGTCGTCAGTAAGTTAGAATTATCTGTAATGCGAACCGCTTCGTGCTTATTATTTGAAACGGCTTCTCTACCGTCTTGATCTAAGAATAGAAATAGTGCATTAGCTTTGACAAGTCAACACATTACAATTACTTGGATTGAAATACGACATTCGGTACTTTAGATAATTTTCTTCTTCCTCTTGCAGTCGACGGCGACGCCCATTTGTGGTATACATATAACAGCTACTTTGCAGAGTCTACTGGCTGATTTGTTTGTTTATTAATATTTCTATTGCCTTATCAAGTGTTCCAGATACTGTTTATCTGATTATCTGAGATATTGATATTGTGATTGAATGTTATTTTGAGAATACGAATTGCAGTGCTTACCTTACTCTAACAATAGAAAAAAATGACTCGGAAATTTGCAAATGGCGGCCGTAGTTAACGAATATTAGACCCCATTATTTATAAACGTTGCTTAAAGTTATGTAATGATTAGCAGCCGCTAATAACGACGTTTAAACGTCTCCTAACTTTAATCATCGTTTATAATATAAATAAACCCCACGGTCTTTATACGGAATACCTGCGTACAATTTTCTATTGTTCAAGATATTTGGACGTCTGCGTCGCTTGTATTTTAAATTAAAATTCAACTTATTTATTCTACGTAGGTATTCGTCTGATTTCAATAAACGGACCGATGTCGATGCCAGTAACTTAAAAATATCCTTAAGGTTACTCGAGGTCGTGTCGATACGCAATAAATTTATATTCTGTCAAATATTTCCTTGTTCCCATTCCTGTACAAGGACCCAATGAGAGGTTATCTGAAAGGACCAGAGGGCCAATTCTCTTAATTTAAAACGTTCATAATGTATATAGTCGCAGTTTCATCTAGGCGACAAACAAAATGTCAAAAACTTGTACAAAAATTAGGGAAATTAGAGGTATTTTTGACAGATTAAGACTGCGATCAGACTGTGAACGTTCTTAAAATTACGAGAATTGCCCTTCTGTTCAACGAGTTTTCCAATTAATTCTATTAAGATTGGAAACGCTTATTGAGTACCCGGTATGATGAGCAATTTCGCCTTCCAATCCAAAGTCTTTTGTTTTAACTGGCGAGAATTTGTTATTTTCTAATTATAAGTTTATTACTTTTTAGTAATTTAACTTGAGGTATAATTGCGGTAGGTACGTACCTACTCTACTTCTGAATAAATTTAATTTCTCTGCCTGTAGTTGAGATGTGAATTATACTGTCTTCCTGCAATTTTATTACTGACACCGACACGCCAAAACTCCATAATATGTTTTAAATGTTCAATATCCTGTACTCAGTCTTCTCTTCCATAAATGCAACTTTTAAACATTTTAATTGTGTTTACCGACTTTACCGTACACAGTTCGGACGCTACCTAGTTTAATGGCCGTTCAATTTCCTGGTGTTTTATTGTCGATAACCGCATGGAAGCTGCGGCAGTTGGTCGATATCCGATAATGTCGCAATAAAACTGGCTCGAGCCCAGTTTTAAGCTTTATCTTATACAGGTCAATGGTTTCAGTGTATCCGATCGGGTTGAACGACATCGCAATGATCTAAATCGGTTGACCGAAATATGTTCAGTATTCGATACTACCGCGAGTCCGCGACCGCAAACATCAACAAATCGCGCGGGAGCTACATTTTATTCACGAAATGTAAGTAAGTAAACATATACAATTTGTAACTGTCTGACCTATTTTCAATTCTAGAAATCTATATTTCATAATACACATCCGGCCTTACACATTAATGAAAATGATTCATGCTGTGATTCAACTGTGCACTCTTCACTGAATTTTAAGTGAATGTCTCATTAAAATTTCAACCTTTAATTTCAGTAACAAACTGTTGTGAGAGCTTTTCGAGGCTCGAGAGTGTTCAAACAGAATAAAAACATTGCGGGGAAAAGTAACCAAGCGCTCTCTACTCGCTGAAGCCATTATTATTGAATTTGAATATTTTATTTTATTCCCTTTTTGTTTTCAATAAAATTGCTAATGCAATAGTCTAGAGAATTTTTTTCTTCAATTCAGCATTGAAAACTCTATTAACCAATAGATATTATTACATTTATCAGTCGGCTCAGTCGCTCAGTCATTTGTCATTCGACTTTTTGTTCGACACCTACCAAAGCAAAAAACAATCGCCTCGACTTCAATAATCTACTACTTAGTACAAATTCTACTATTGATACTACGTAACCGAAAAAAAACAAACGATTGTTTGAAAATCGAATGAGCCATTTAAAATCAGAGTTTAACAATAGGAAGCGTTTGCAAGTTCCGTTTGGTCGCGCATGGCATAAGATTAAGAAACCGTTTTTGAGTTGACTTCCTGCGATGGAGGACTATTTATAAACTAATATGGCGGCACGGAAGCACCATGACCTCGGTGACGATACTTAAATGGAATATTGAGTAGTTGCCCGCTATCTGGAATAAATATTGGACAAGTGGCATCAAAATCATGCTTGGAGACTCGTCGTAAGTCAATTACACCTTGAACTTGTTATGAGGACAGTCGCCTAGTCGGATACTTCGGCATTAAGGTAAAGGAAACTATCCCAATGGAGTAATGCTGATGCTGCTAACACATATAGCTTTGAAAAGTCAGAACAAAATTAGAAAACCCAAATGACTTATGCATACCTACAACAAAATGAAGATAAAATAGATAATTGCTATGAACTATATTCCACAAAGTGGCGGTAGATACTAGATAAGAACACGGGTCAACCTTCTTAATGGGCTTGTGATTATAGTACATTATGATACATGTGTGCTATGTTGATCATTATGCACGAGGCGATATTATCGCGCGAGCCGCAGGCGAGAGCGATAAGAAAGCCGAGTGTATATTGATTAATGCACACGCGTTTCATACGACGTTTTTCAACACACTTGCGAGGAAAAAAAACAGACTTGTATTGTTAAATATTAACTTGTATGGAAAATGTCGCGCTGGTTTTGTTTTCCCGCGCGCCGTGCTAGCCAGCACTAGCTATGCGCGCGCAACATTGACTCATTTTAAATATATTAATCTATGGCACAGACAACACCGATACAGCCTATAGAAAAAATATAATAAACACAAACCTGAAAATTGCAAAAAACCTAAGAATTTCGCGGTCTACCACTGCGCATTCACCTTAAATTGTCTGTGGTCCCCTGCGAGTTCATTTTGCGACCAAGGACAATACAGACTATTTAAAAAAAAATTGAAATATAGCCCGCGGATTTTTTCTTTCGGCATGAAGTCTCTTTGGGCGCTTTTCGAATTAGCTATAATCGCTCACATCACAGCGCTCACATCATCTCCATGGACGTAATATTACGTCCATGCATCATCTCACATGCGTTCCGATTTAGATATTACTATTATGACTGCTGAGAGCTGGCAACAATTCGGAACACTCGTGAACGCGCTCACATGACAGTGCTTACACAATGTAAAAAAGATATTATTACAGTATTTCTTTGTATAAACACCACATTTCTTCTTCAATTTCAAAAATGCCACGTTAGTTTAATTTAAAGATGATGCAACTCAAAACAAAACACACACTGACACAACCTCATACACACACTGTAATTTTTGACAGCGCTCACGGTGATATTATTCTAGGGC
The DNA here is from genome assembly GCA_963082905.1 of Oligia fasciuncula. Taxonomy (NCBI): domain Eukaryota; kingdom Metazoa; phylum Arthropoda; class Insecta; order Lepidoptera; family Noctuidae; genus Oligia; species Oligia fasciuncula. The sequence goes on from OY720403.1 coordinate 11,692,222, forward strand.
ATGGTCGGCATTATCGCAAGATGGCGAATGTCATGACGTCATCTATGACGATTCACGGGACATCGTTATCGTTATCGCGCTCACGCTAATTCGGTTATTTCCCAATTCGGAACACATCGATTATTTCCCAATTCGGAACGCAGGGTTTGATGAGATTAAAAAAGCGCGCGTCTCCGACTAGTAAATAGTTATCTGTGGTATTACAGAACATGTGGATTAAAGTAAAGAAAAAGCACGCGTTCGTAATACACTCCATTATGGACCTTAAAGCGGTTTAATAAGAGCCACTTTACGAGCAAGTGTGTTGAAAAATAAATTAAAACTGGCACGTTATTATTGTATGTGCTTATAAACGGAACAAATGCACTAGAAAAATAATGCTTTTTTCCCGTCTTTCATCACAAGGTAAATATTGTAACAACTTATATGCATATAAAAGGATTATTACAATTTCATCTTTCTGGTGAAAATGCACAACATTATCATCACGCCTGTGATCCCCGAGGGGTTAGAAAGTGATGAAGCTATAATAATTATACCCACATTTCGCCAGTTATGTTTTAAGTCCCATGTACCTAATAAGGGGCGAATTTATTGCCATCAACCTGGCACAAATCCAGACTCCAGGCTGCTACTAAAGAATCCTGATGAATAAACCCATTAAAAACCCTGGTGAAAATATATGCATAAATGCACTGTCATGTTTCCACTCAACTCCCAAATTCCACTAATGATAGTAGAAGCTGAGCGAATTGTTCCGAAATGACAAAACCTTGAAAGAAAGTAGTTCCAAATGAGACAGACTTACGTATTCGTGGCACATTTCCAAACCAAAGTTAAGACAGAATTTCAGAATGACCGAAGACATCTCCAAAATGTTACGAAATTACATAATAACCAATGTAATAAAGGGCGAGTACCGTCAGCCGGACACAAATACAGACTTTGTGCTGCTACTGGGAATTAAGGGAAAACCCAACAACACTTTGTCCGACCAAGGGATCGAAGTCCGAATCCTCAGGCACTGCAGTCATGCTTGCAATCACAATACCATCGAGGCAGAGAAACATGACATATGTCCTATAACTAAAGCACACTGTTGGACTTTCAACGCTTAACTCAGCTCCGAAAGTTGAAAATCCAGCAGCGCGCTTTTATTTACATGTAATAAAACTGGCAATATACAGGGTGATTGGAAGATGGGTGCAAAGCTTTAAGGCGAAGATAGTACAGACAATTTAGAACCATTTAAGCCATGGTTGTCTTAGACGAAGTCTTACTACTTTTTTTTTACCAATTTATTAAGATTTTTTTCAAAAATTCCTAAACTTTTAACTAAACTATTTATTTATGGCCAAATTGAATGATAAACGAATTCATTTTTATTGTATTTAATTAAAGTAATGTGTAAGCAATCTAGCAAAACATGTTTTAGGCCTCTGTGTCGTTAGAATTTTTTTTTACAGATATTTAAAGTTCATAACAAATTTTAAAATTCATAAATACTTTTTGTAAACCTTATTTTAAAAATAACGGAGCGTGCTTTTTTTGTTCAAACCTTTTTGAAAACATGCTTGATAATCGCTCTTTCTTTTGAGGTAACATTTACGCAGATATCTTACAAATTATTGAAATTAGAACCTAAAAACCAATTTAAGGGAGAAATTTTAAATTTTAGGCAGTCTAATTAGAACAACATTTGAATTAAATTTATTTATGTTTCATGGTCAAAATGTTGTCCGTGATTCCTAATACCAGCACGGCTCCGTCTTCTCACTTCTGTTGTTGTTATTTTCAACATCATATCTCCAGCTTCATTGTTTCAAACTCTGAATTCATTCTCTCTGTCAGTTCTTCTCTCGTGTTTATTTCAACATTCGTATACACCAGCTCCTTGGCCCGGCCCCACACGAAAAAGTCCAGCAGGGTCAGATCTGGTGAGCGAGCGGGCCAAGGGATGGGTCCATCTCTGCCAATCCTGCTGTCAGGAAAGCAATTATTTAAGTGTTCCCCATGTGTTGTCTGGGTTATGAAAGTTTGTAATGCCCTCCCTAGAAAATTTGCTTTCATCCGTCCACAAGATTGATTTCAAATTCAAATTTTCTAGGGAGGGCATTACAAACTTTCATAACCTTCATGAATGGGCCGCCAAAGACAGCAATCCACATTTTAAGAAGCAGGTGTCGTTTCAGAGGAAATTCTCTGTCAATGTTTGGGCTGGAGTAATTTGCAGGACGTTAATTGGGCCCCATTTCTTACCGGAGACTTTCAATGGTGAAAATGATTTGCACTTTCTACAAGTGGATTTACCAGAGCTGATAGAGGAAACCGGTGTCCCGATATTCGCAAGAGACAGTACAGTCATCTTTCAGCAAGACGGCTGTCCAACGCATTGGATGTTAAATGTAAGGGAACACTTAAATAATTGTTTTCCTGACAGCTGGATTGGCAGAGATGGACCCATCCCTTGGCCCGCTCGCTCACCAGATCTGACCCTGCTGGACTTTTTCGTGTGGGGCCGGGCCAAGGAGCTGGTGTATACGAATGTTGAAATAAACACGAGAGAAGAACTGACAGAGAGAATGAATTCAGAGTTTGAAACAATGAAGCTGGAGATATGATGTTGAAAATAACAACAACAGAAGTGAGAAGACGGAGCCGTGCTGGTATTAGGAATCACGGACAACATTTTGACCATGAAACATAAATAAATTTAATTCAAATGTTGTTCTAATTAGACTGCCTAAAATTTAAAATTTCTCCCTTAAATTGGTTTTTAGGTTCTAATTTCAATAATTTGTAAGATATCTGCGTAAATGTTACCTCAAAAGAAAGATCGATTATCAAGCATGTTTTCAAAAAGGTTTGAACAAAAAAAGCACGCTCCGTTATTTTTAAAATAAGGTTTACAAAAAGTATTTATGAATTTTAAAATTTGTTATGAACTTTAAATATCTGTAAAAAAAATGTCTAACGACACAGAGGCCTAAAACATGTTTTGCTAGATTGCTTACACATTACTTTAATTAAATACAATAAAAATGAATTCGTTTATCATTCAATTTGGCCATAAATAAGTAGTTTAGTTAAAACTTTGGGAATTTTCGAAAAAAATCTTAAGAAATTGGTAAAAAAAAAGTGGTAAGACTTCGTCTAAGATAACCATGGCTTAAATGGTTCTGAATTGCCTGTACTATCTTCGCCTTAAAGCTTTGCACCCATCTTCCAATCACCCTGTATATACACAAGCAAGTACAAATGTGTCGAAATTAGAACCTTTCAGATATAGGTCAGTACAAAACCACGTATACACCGCATGGCTGCCTTCTGCAAGGTTCAAATTAAAAGTCCAAATGAACCATTTGGCATGACACGCGGCAGTCTTCTGCCAACAGATACGGTACAGAGCTTTCAATCTACATTTTGATTTACATCTATCGTTGCATTCGTGATGCTTCGTCAATCTTCGTTGTTGCTGATTGCATTTACAAAACATTTTTGACATATTGTTTCTTTATTTCTGCAAAAGGGTCGTGATGATGGAGTTATCCGTTTTGTTTATGGTGTACATAAGTGGGATATCAATTTAACCGTTTCCAAGTCTCGTACAGAATATAAATAGAAAGGACAGAATTTGCAACATATAAGCCAAAAATCGAATTTGCATTCAAAATTCCACAGTGTGAAACCTAGCACTTATTTCACGCTCACACACAAAGTTGGGTCTTGTTTAAAGCAGCATAACGGTCAGCGCTAATGTAATTTTAGGAATGCTAATTACTTCATCTACTTCTAAACTTCCCCAATGCAACTGTTTGATACGATTACAATTACTGTTTCATTAACTTAAAAGGATATTTGGCCACACGAGACGCAATTGTTTGGTTCAATGCTTTCATGTACGGTAATGTATATTTGCAAATGTATCAATGTTGAACCCTGTAGGCCTGACCTTGTGTGCCCTTTACAAGAGGTATTGTATTGAGAATCAAAACGAGGGTTGTTTAATACTCTTCTTCCTGTCATTATCTTTTCGTAAACATCTTTCTTATAAAAGGATACCATCTTGTTTTATTTTCATTACATCGATCAATGAGAGACGAGCAGCTGCTTAAATCTCTTTATGATATAGATCACTTATTGCTATAGCAACTTTTTTTATCCCCGAATCATGTTCGTTCGTTATTCGATCTTAAGACCTGCAGTTACTTGCAAACGAATGTTTACTAAAATGTTTCAATATTCAGTTCATGTTCAAACGTAGGCAACATCTTGATTGCCTTATATCATTCTAAATTTCAAAATTCTCACCGTGTAAACTTAGATGAAAGTGAGATGTCACAGTTTCAATCTCTAGCATCAAATAGTGACAGCGAACTTCAAACTTGAAATTAGAGGTGTTTTTGACGGATTGACATTTTTGACAAGTTTATGACATTGATTGTTGATAAGATGAGCTTGCCACTAGATTTTGAACGTTTTTACATACGGGAATTGACCTTCAGCTGATAGCGCAAATGACATTTCACTCACGCATAAAAAAGAAAAGTAAGTGTCATAATTTTACGACAAGCAGATGACACATCATTGCAAGCCCAGCATGTGGTATTTTTTCAGCTTGTCTCCGGGAGACGCAATAAACGGGGTGTGGTGGTACTAATCCACTTATACGTATCATAAATATGTTAGACAGTCCCTTGATGGTACTAGTTGGCACAAAATGTGTCTGGCTAAATTGGTTCAAGAACAGCCCTAATTTTGTATTTAGATGCGTAATGCTTGAGTTCATGCTTCACGGCATGAGTAATTTTGAATTAATTCAATTTTGTGGCTAAGTAATAACAACCGCACGGGTCCATCGATCAGGTTAAGCTACGCTTGCCGCGGTTGGTTCGTGGATGGGTGACCATATTTACATACCAAGGGTCTTGGCACGTTAAGCTGTTGGTCCCGGCTGTCATTCGTGGATCTTTGACAGTCGTTACGGGTCGTCAGAAGCCCGAAAGTCTGACAACCTGTTTTGCCAAGGGGTGTCATGTAATTAAGACTTGAGAAATTTTTGAGGAACAGAAAAGACTATGCAGAATATAAAACGTGTATTGAGTAAATGCATTTTTCTTGTCATAGCGACAAGAAAAATGCATTCCTACGGTAGGCTTTGTGGCTTTAATTATTATTTAAATTCATTCATATGTTTCTCTTCTTGTCATGGAGTTGGTATCTAAATATAAGTAATAGAATTCTGAGCACATACAATACGAACAGTTTCCACTGTTTCCATAATAATTGTTGCATTCAATACAATGAAACTGTGTAACAATATAATTTTCCAGTGCCGTTGTCTCTTCTCATTTTGTCCGTAATTGCACAAAGCGATGACGACCACTGGCTAGTTGCAATCAATTTACCTCAAACTCTACGCCATTCATTTAAACGAGTAAAGTCTGGAACGAACTCATCTTCTTGGTATTCCTTTCAATTACAATTAACGGTTACTAGGTCTTTTGATTCGGACCAGCAATATGAAAAACCACCACTCAGCGGATACCCAATGGCAGGAAAAGACTGCGCGGCAGTCCCAGAAAGAGATGGCGGGATAAGCTGGACTCCTTGAAGGATTGGCCCACAATCGCAGTAGACCGGGAAAAGTGGAAAGAGGGAAGGGAGGCCTTTGCCCTGCCGTGGAACAACACAGGCTTCTGATAATGAGATATTTTGTTTAGTTAGCTAACATAACAATGGACACAGATATTTTTCGACCTGGTTTTACTTGTTTTTTATGAAAACACATACATACATAAACTCTCGCCTTCTTCCCATAGGGTTGGACAGAAACTACAGAACGCCAGCTGCTACGAATGCTACGATCCTGACATACTCCTTTTGCCCCCTTTACGTTAGACCCGTTCGAGTCCGTAGTTTCGACGGAAGTTACGGGCATTAAATACTCCTCTTGGTACGTTCACTGGTCAATGGCCATACACGCACGCCGCGCCACGCCCGCGCCGGTTGGGAGTACGACGCACCGCGCGCGATTAAAACCTCAGTTGAAAAACTTAGAAATTAGAATGCTCTCTCAACTTGAAAAATAAGAGAGACAGATATTAAGAATTGCTCCTACCTCGACCAGCACCCTAATTGTGTAACTATTACTCTCAATTTGAATCATTTTGAAGCTTATTGCTAATCCATTGGCTCCTTATGTTCGAAAAATGTGTCTGCTCAACAACGTAAATAACGCAATGAATTTTGTTGAACTGTCAAAATGACACCCATTGCTACTGATAGTGTGTTACGCAAATACCCTGCGGTTCGCCGCGCCTGTCCGTTATACTCTTGCACACAAGCAAATAAATAAAAGCATCTGTAATTAATACAGTAAGTCCCAAGTAATTACATTGAGTAGGTCATTACCTCTCGTCTGTAGTTGAATACATTGTGTTGTCTAGTTATTTGACCGCGAGACCGCGACGCCAGAGGCGCCAGCGCTTGTTGGCAACACTGACTCGAATTCAAGTGCCAAACAATGCCGTCACTTGATATTCTCAGATTACTGTACAAGAAATATTAACACTGTAATGACTAGAACAATATGAGATTACCTGTGAATTGTCAACGTTTTTTAGTCAGATGGTCGCTTCATGTAAAATATGGTATTCAGTTGTATCCGTTTAGACTGGAAGCCGACCCCAACAAGAAAGGCTAGGCAGATGATAAATGGCTAGGTACTATACTACCTGTGAATTGTCAACATTTTCTTAGCTTTCTTTTAACTTTGGACTGGGTCCATATTGGTATTGCATTCAAATCTTTTGGTTGACGGAATGTATTTGGAAGGTTCATTTCTGTCCTTCGTCATATAATCAACTTCTAAATATCCCATAATTTATTTGATGTCCGCTTAGTAACTGAACATATGAAAGTTTATCACCATTATCAGACGAAAACACCTGCATTATGGAAGACCTTTGCGAGGCCAATGATAACGCTGTCGAAGTAGCCGAATTCTGGTCGAAGCTTATAAATTAATAAAAAGGGAATCATCGATACGACGAAGAAGAAGAAGCAGACAAGAGAATTTGGCTTCCCAGTCCACATTCTGGTCATAATCCCTAAGTTTCTTTACAACATCCCCTCATTTTTCTTGCTTTCAATGCGATTATTTGCGATATGATGAGACATCACCACATACCTATTCGGTGTCCTTTATACTCCAAACTAACATTCCAGTCTCCGATGATTCAGCCTTAACTACTACCCTACCCTAGATAATCAAATGTTACCCTTACTAAAGCACAATCCGACACTTATCCTCCGTATATCATAGATCAAATAACTTCCAACAATCCTCTAGATTAAAATTTATCTGGCGATGGAAAAATCAGCCCTATGACAACTTACAATGCATCTCGCAAGTCTATGTATACATATTCGTATAATAAAATAGTAACTAAGATTTTTTGCCTAGGTGTATGTTCCAGATTGGCGCAACAACGGTTGAACGGATTTGTATGAAAATTGGCACACAAATAGTTTATATCCTTGATTTAACACATAGGGTGCTTTTAATCCCGGTAGTACGTTCCCGTGGTATATTTTCCGACACCAACACGGGCGAAGCCGTGGGCTAGTCCTCCGTATATCATAGATCAAATAGCTTCCAACAATCCTCCAGTTAACTAGGACAACTTCAAAGGTATCTCGCAAGCGTACTGGGTAGTATTAGCAAAGATTAAAGGATCGACATGACAGGTAGAATGCGCGGCTTACACAATCCTACGTTGGAGAGACTATTAACTGGCTTGTTATATCTATTCGCTTTGTATTTCAAGGGGGTAAGCAGGACACGTAGTGAGGTCTTGTTGTTATGCGTAGCGTTTCTAAGCCTAGGCCTGTTTCGCTTAAAAGAACTGGCCTAGTGGCCGTGCGCTCATTAGGGGCATCCATAAGGTGTCGGGTTTTCATATTTTCACACCTAGTTACCATGCATGCTTTGGTGCATTAACACAAAGGTAAAATCACTTGGACGTTTCTAACACGGTCTTTAGCCTTTCTATCCGTGGAGTATGTCTATTATATTATATTTATATGTGATTTCGATCGTCTTTTTGGTAACGGTCATGCCACAGGCCATTACTGCTACAGAACGTCGTCGATAAGACTTTGAGATTATGTCATGCTCACTAATGTCTCACTGATGGTGGCGCGTGTGTTGGATCATTCGGGTCTCGACAAAATGGTTGAGCTGGATGGTGCTGATCCACGCGTCATGTTCGTGAACGGGCGCCGTCGGTTGAGGTTTACATTATTCTCTCAATATTGAAGCAACAAGAATAATGTATGTGCCCAGGATTTTGTAATATCTTTATTTCAAGGAGTGTCCTTGTAGTTTCTTGCCCGATCATTCCCATAGCGATCTACGTTTTGAAATGGGCTTTAACTTTCTGACTAACTAACCGACTTTTTGACAGTTCAGAAATGCCTGTAAATGGTTTAATTGAAATAAATGCTTTGAGTTTGAGATAATAATGATGTTCGACGTCTCGTCTTTCTCTGATGTAACCCTTCCATCGTCATTTACGACATCTATTTTAAGATGGGCTAACCTGCATAATTCGGTAAAGCAAACGTGTAATGTTATGCTATTTCTAAATAGACGTGAATGACATAGCATTCTTGATGTTTGCTACAGTAGCCTAGCCTTGTATCTAATAAGATTCCAGCAGCATTTAAAGTAGGCATGTCATTATTATGATATTATCCGATTGGTATGTTCAGGAGATCGTTTCTGATTATTCTTGTCATGCTTCATTCATATTTTGTGATGCATTTGTCTGGCTAGTGTTCATTTCTTTTATCTCTTTGGTTGGGAATCGGATTCTCTCTATTAGTAGGTACTTATGTCGTTTATTGATTGCATCAATACTTAGTCACCTGACCATGCCTCGTTGGCCATGAAAACTTGTGACTTCTTGAGTAATGTTCACATACGAAAGGTCAATATTATAAAATACCATGTTGATTTCACTATAGAAAAAGGTATACGTAAAAATCTGCAAAATTGCAGAGAAAATTCATCGTTGTTTCCTCGTATCGTCTTCTAGAAGATTTTCGATCTCTCTAAATGACGTACCTCCTTAGTCCTTCCCGTTCCCATGCAACTCTGTCTTGTAATCAAGTTTGCTAGACGTCATTCTCTCGTCAATATTACAATAGACAGCTAGGCTGCGCTGCCAGCGATGTCGTCCGATCAGATGGACGCTGAGTGACTACCTAAGTACGATTTCTGTTTAATTCATCAAATTGGCATCTCCAACACGTTCGGTGCGTTTGCATGTTAGCCATCTACTTGATGTTTCTTTGTAGGTATTCTGAATTAAGACATTAACCCCTTTATTCATAAACGTTGTTTAAAGTTAAGTAGTGATTAGCGACTGTTTAACCATACATTTTTGACGATTAAACGTCACTTTTTAATCGTCGTTTCGTAGATCATAAAATGACCATTCGGCAATATAAACTTTCGACATTTTTTTTAAACTGCAGCCCTATCCGTTCGATATTTGAACTTTCTGCATTTTAAACATAGGTACCTACGTATTTTTTATATTTATAATTTTCCTAAATACCTACCTGTTTTAATTCCTGACTATTGATTTAATTGTCTAGATTTTAGCAGCTAGATAGATCCAGTAATTTTCTAAATAACAAATCATGTATGTTAAGTATTTTGCAATAACAATATTTTATTATTGGTTGAGTTGCAAATAGACGGAAGACTCAGACGAGTTTAATAAAATAGCAACAAGATCTTATGTTGATGCTGTAGGAAAACCCTTTGAAACGGATCCCTAGAAAACTGATGCTGGCATGATTTCTTGAAAAATGAGTTTCAAACAAAAATGACGAAGGGAATAATTAATTTATGACAGTGAACAGTTATTTTGGAACACACTATTTTTTAAATTTATTTTCCACATGCTGGCAGCTGAAGTATGCGCCACCTACTGCGTTTAAAAATAAAAGCCCTACTCAACTCCAATATTATCTATGCTTCAATAAAGAACATGTACACACAAGAGCTACTGCTAGTTCATAATCATAACCTAATGGGTACCACTCGAACCGAAATCCTTGAATTAACAACGCTGTTAAGTACTATGTACATATACCAGTTACATAGTAACATGACGTGTGATGCAATACAAATGCGTTCGTTTATTTTAGGTCGATCTTATCTCCTGTATGATGCCCTATTTTAGACCCAAAGCTGTTTGGACTGGGTTTATAATCGAGTGTACACGAATGTGCTACATTAAATATTGTGAGTGCATTGCGGATTACATACCGAACTAGGTGGGATTAGGCATTGGCTTTTTGTAACTGTTTGGAAATCATTAAACTGTTTTATATACAGTACTTGCTGCGAATTCTACAGAATGTAGGTCGAGAGATAAAGTTTAAAAAATCATTTGTATTTTATCAACATTGGCTCGATGTCGAAAATAAATCTATTACCCATGTTGGACTTGGAATGTATTGGTTAATATGACACAAGTTTGTCGCAAATATATTTGATAAGCTAAACGTTATCGGCACAAAACTGATAACAGTATTGGTGCATTGCGTAGATATGCTTCGAGTACGCGAAATGGGTGCCAAACGAAGTTATAATTTACAAATTGCACGACTGAATATTGGCAAAGTTAATTATATTTTGGGTAATACAGATACCGACTATCTTTGTCGTAATTTATCGGCTTGTTTTTATCAACACATTGCATGCACTATTGCAATCTAAAATGCATGTTTTCTATAATAGTAATCAGTTAATCACTTACTATTTAATTACTTACATTCTTACTTTTAAGTTTTTTTTTTAATTTTTGCTAAGTATTATTTAATTTCCACGATAATATTTACATAATATAAAAGCTAACAGTCTTAAAATAATATTTACAAGTACATATAAAAAGGGAGGGCAAAGAATCATATGGCATCAAAAAATCCTTCCGCATCTCTGTCAACAGGAAAAGTGCCCAAAAGACTGGCAGCACTGCCACGTTGTATGGCAATTCTGAGTCTTTGGCTAAAATTTTCAGTTTATAACTGAGCTAAGAAACACGAATGGGACTCGTACCTACTTGCAACAACTGTTTTAAACTGTAATAGTTGTTAACCAGTTGGTAGCCATTAAAATTATATTTGTATAGTAAGTTTTGCACGTATACGTGTATACCTACGTTATACGGAAGCAAATGATTCAGGACATAGGAAACTGTCGTCCGTGTTCTCCCATTTAACTATTGAGGCCACTGCTTTCGATTTACCTCCTTGCGGTGCAAATCATCTTAAGGCCAATCTTCTTCCGCATTGGCGTTAAAGATTTTGTTGGCATTGTCGCTAAAATCGATGTCGAAAGACTGTCCTCACATCTTTAAGTACTTTTATATAGCATTTATTTAAGATTTTCTTGTTTAAGGACTGTCAAAGCACAATGCACCGTGGGTCAGCCTCGACCACGCAGATCACAGGCCAATAAACTATGGGTCTGTGATCGAACGCTTGCGCAAACGCATTTGAAACTGTCTACACACATCAAAGCCATTGTTTATCGTAAAAATATCTGTAAAGCGTCTAGAAACATGGAGTTTGTGCGTTCAAGAATAGACTTGTAGCACAAATAATTTAATTCGTTTGCTATGTCGAGTGTTTACTCTTGTTTAAATTAATTGTGTTTTGGTATTATGTTTGTGTTTGATAATTTATGGTTTTTACGTAGACAAGTAGGAAGTCCGCTTTGGCTGAAAGTTTTCCATGTCAAAATCAAAAGTCATTTATCCAAATTAAGCTGTGAATCGGCACTTATTGCAAATCAAAATTAAAAACCCCAAAACGCCCGCTCTTCACCACTTCCTAGCGAAAGCGCTAAAGAGCTGCGAAGAAGTGTCGCAACAAACTCCTCAGTATAGTATTATGTTTTAAACAAATAACGGAATACACAGAGATCGCAGTACAAAGGATATAGTTGCATCTAATCTAATACAGGAAGGCGCTAAACCTTCTATGACCAACGTCATTCAAATCGTCATCCATCTTAATTAAGGATGCAGTGCATGTTCATTTGACATTAAGGAACTCAAATAGATTTATTAGCATTCAATAAAACGAAGGCAATAACACTAATAGATTTATTTATAAGTAGACTGACGAATTAAAAACGGCTAGACATCAAATCTGCTTCACGTTTTCCGTACTTATATAAAACTAATAAACCATCTAGCTTCTGCCCACGACTTCGTACGTATTGTTAGTATAGATACAGTTATACTTAGATAGATTTCTATTGCTAATAGTAAGAAGAAATAACTAATACATGAAGAAAACAGTTGAGTTGAGGAAGTAATAAAGACAAATGATTATAATGGCCATTGGAGAGTTCTTAGAATCTTTGTATGCAATCTCTACATAGAAAACTCACGTTTACAAAGGAATAGTGAATAATAATCAGCTTTAAAATTGTGTATCATGATCATCATCTACCTAGCCTTTTCCCAACTTTGTTGCGGGTCGGCTTCCAGTGTAGCCGGAAGTAGGTGACCAGTACTTTACAGGAAGCAACTGCTTATCTGGCCTCCACAACCCAGTTACTGTGTAAAACGATACCCCTTGGTAAGACTGGTTGTCAGACTTTCGGGCTTCTGACGACCCGCAACGACTGTCAAAGATCCACGAACGAACGATCCACGACATTTCAATTTTATTTATTTGTATAAATTAGTATCTTACAATATCATCTTCAAGGAACAAGACTTCTTAAAGATTCAGAGCACGCTTTTACTGTAGGGTCAGATGATAATTTTATGATAACGTTTTTTTTAACAGATATTCATGACAAATACTCGTAATTGTTGGTAGCGTCTACTGAATAAAATATTTGCTTTAAAGATAACTGATCTGACTGAGTAATGTACCTTTTTAGAATGCAAGTAGCAAGCGTACAGTTTCTTTTTCAATGCAGATTTTGTCAATTAGTCATACTACGGAAACTACGTAAGTGTGTGACTGACAATAGTGAAAGATTCATCTCGGAAGTTCATGCTCATTATAACGCATGACGTCACAACTCAAATATTTATTGTTATTCAAGGCTTTCTGTCATGTAGGTCTAGTCGTCGCAAGAGCTACTGCTGAGCATGAGGTCCTGGGTTGGATTGCCAGGTTGAGCAAAGCCCGGAGTCCGGATTTGTGCCCGGTTGATGGTAATTGGCTCGTCTACAACTACATGGGACTTAAACATAGGCTCCTACAAACAGGCGCGACACGCGATATAATCGCGCGCGACAGAAAGGCACACCGCTCGTGGCGCGACTTGCGGTGCCTTTGTGTCGCTTGTCGTGTCGTACCTGTTTGAAGGAGCCTACTGGCGAAATGTGGGTGTACTATAGTTACACTTCTGACTCACCATTCAGGGATTACAGGCGTGATGTTATGTGTCTTGTTGAGTCATATACTAAATCCTTTCTGAAGTAACATCATCAAGAGTAGTAATTTTTGTATAATTGGACACCCTTTCTGCAAAGGATCTAATAAATTAATCTCGTTTATTTGCGACACTGCGTATGACAGAAATAGCCACACGAAGGGCGATGAATTCATAATACGCCTTTTTTCACGAGGGTTTTGACCCGAGAGGTTATACAAGGTGTATTTATATTTATAGGCGTCCGCGTCATACAGTGTGCCAAACATATTCGTGATTTTAATTATATATCATTGATGTAATTTTCTGCCTAGGCTTTTTTCCCAACTATGTTGGGGTCAGCTTCCAGTCTAGCCGGATGCAGCTGAATACCAGTATTTTATATGGAGCGACTGCCTATTTGACCTCCACAGCCCAGTTACTGGGTAATACGGTACCACTTGGCAAGACTGGTTGTCAGACTAAAGGGCTTCTGACTACCCGTAACAACTGTCAAAGACCCACGAATGATAGCCGGGACCAAAGGCTTAACGTGCTTTCCGAGCCACGGAGGAGTGTCGGTATATATATAGGTACAGATGGTCACCCATCCACGGGCTGACCGTGGCAACCGTAAGTTTCCCTGATCTTTCGATCCGTGCGGCTGTTATTAAATAAAAATAAAGTCCTCCAGACCGAACTTCAGTCGTGGCTACCAATCTCAGCGGAAACCAGCCTTCAGAGCGAAAGATAAGTGCACAAGTGTGTGCGCAGACACATGTGCTCTCTCTCTTCCCTTCCCCCATTGTCCGATGGGACGGCAATCCGACACGACCGGAGAGAGATCAGGCTGTTTTCACTTAGCCACGAGCCCCCTTATGACATTGCTGTATTATGTATATTATCAAACGCTACGTGATTGTTACATTACTTCCTAGTGTTTCAATGGAACGTTACATTACGTAACAATGAACATGTTTACACGTCAGTAGGGTTGTACGGACAATTACTTAACCAGCTTTAATTGACAGCTTTAAATGTCCGACTCGAAATTTATGCGATTCTATTCAGAACAGACGTTGAAATTGCGCGCTAGATTACCTATTTGTTTTATCGATTTTCTGTAATTGAATTGGGTTGTCGTGGGTAATTGCTGAGACACTTGAATAACCTCGTTATGGGCGTATATACCTTACATACGTAGGTAAATGAACTCCAAACCTCACAAATCTTAAGAACACCTTGAAACGACACGAGATATTATCCTCTCATTGTGTAATATAAATAATTTTATGTGTCTATACTAGTAAATAAAATTGAAGTGTCTTTTAGTAATGTCAAAATAACAGCATTTTACTAAATGCTTAAGAAAGTATATAAGTTAAGTACGTTTATTTAAAAAAAAAAACATTTATAAAAAAATTGTCTGTCTGTTTGTTTCGGCTAATCTCCGGAAACGGCTGGATCGATTTTGATAAATTTGGTATTGGGATACTTTGAGCCCTGGGAAAGGACTAGTACTTATTTTAATAACATACTACGCAGGCGAAACCGCGGGCGGAAGCTATTTTAAATAATAATATTATTAAATACTCATTACGATTGGACTTTGAACAGCCCTAAACATTACTTTGCGGTTATCAGAGTACCTAATAGGTACGTGATTCTGTCCACCTTTGTAATATCGACCTCCTACGACCTCGCGTACTCTATTAATTTCTGAACTTGACAGGGAGTGACTTCGAATGCAATGAAGTTATGAAGGCATGGTTTCAACCTCCATGAAGGTTGAGCTAACAATGAGTTTGTAACCTTTATTTACATATCCGGGCTGAAAAAGTGGCGTAGTTAGATGTAAATAGTTTTTTTTCTTTTCTTGTATGGCTTGATGGTTAACTAGTCAATAGTGCTGCTACTGGTTTATAATTGTTTTATTCTCCTTTCCCTATCTGGCTAGATTGGCAATACATCTCAGATTCTACTACTACGAACTAGAATCCATCTAACCCTAAAAAAACAGCCGGTCGATTCTGTAAAAATCTCACCGTGAAAACTTAGGTGAAGAGAGTTTGTTTTTGCTAGGAATTGACACTACTGACAGCTCACTCTCCACGCTCACTTCACCCAAGTTTTCACGGTGAGATTTTTACAGAATACCACCGCTGTACTGCGGTGCTATTCTGTAAAAATCTCACCGCAGATTTTTACAGAACCGACTGGCTGTACAGTTTCCTACCAACTCCTGCTTAACACAGTTGTTAGACATAAAAATAGCTACAACTGGATTTTGGTCTAGTTTCCTCAACACAAGTAATAACTCAATGTACTTTATTGATACGAAACACGCTATCTTGTCTCTGGTATTTTCGTTGCTAGTAAATACTGATTTACATTGATCTAGTATTTTAACCTAGTACTGGTATCAAGTGACACTGGATGGATATTTGACCAATCATTATCTTCCTGCCCTTCATCATCATCATAAGCCTATATAATAGCACGCCATTCAGCTCAATCCTCTGCAACTATCATCCAGCTGCTACCAGCCACCCTGCGAAGATCGTTGCTCTACCTAGCCAGAGGGCGTCCTACCTTGCGCTTACTGATTCGCGGTCTCCGATCAAGAACTCTTCCATTCTCCTCTGTCAACCGTCACGCTATCATTTACTCCCTTTTCTATCATATCATCCCTCACACAATCCATCCTTCTTTTCTTTGGTCTTCCTCTCCCTCTCCATCCATCAATACAATTATTCATCACTCTTTTAGTCACATGCTTTTCACCCATAGAGAATAATATAGTCTTTGGTTTCACCCCTCTTCATCACATACCCATTCCTAAACCAAGGCAAACAATATTTTGATCAACGTAAACACTTTTCAATTCGGTCCAGCATCCAATAGCCAGCGCTGGATTGGAATAGAGAAAGAAAGAAAATATTAGACCAGGTAAAGGCAAGACAAACAGGCGCGACATACACGAAGCAAGTGTTTGAAGGAGCCTTAAAAAAATATACACACACAAAAAAAACAGAAAAAACTTCCGTCACTAATTATGTTATTGTAATTTGTAAACAAGTTTCGAAAGGGATGCATATATTTATGTATGTATTAGAGTAACATTTCCTTCGACTGTTGAATAATCTCCTTCCTTTTGCTACGGTTTGATTTCAAGCGATTTTAATTGGTGCTACAGTTCCGATGTAACTTTAACAATAACTTTCTAGTTCAATGTGCCTAGCCTTTTCCCCAACACATACTCAGCTGCATCCCGGTTAAACTGCAGTCTAACCGGGATGCAGCTGAGTATTTGACACGTAACACGATACCCCTAAGCAGTACATAAGACTGGTTGTCAGACTTTCGGGCTTCTGTCTACCCGTGACGACTGTCGAAGATCGACAGCCGGGACCCGTGCTTTTCGGAGCTCGCATGGGTCTTGATATGTTTAGATTGGCTAGCTAAACCTTCGATCGGCTCGAACAGCTGTTATAACTTCAGCCATCACGAGCAATAGCTTTTTAGTTATTAGAGAGATTTCAAGTATCAGCATCAGCCGCTTTTCAAAGTTGTCTCTATAAGAAAATGCTCTAGGAATATATCCGTTAGTTACTCCACTTGACATTTCCAATTACAAAACTTCCAACATCGTCACTAATTTATTTCGTGGAACGTTACATTTCAATTCTAAATAAGTTCGAATAATATTCACAGGCAAGGCTTCATTACTCCAGTGTACATTTTCTTAATTATCACCAACTTTCGTGCCCTTTGTACGTGTAAAGTCGGCTTTTAAGGTACTTGACACGCATAACATTTAATTTCGAGAAATTCGCACCTCCCTTTAAACTTTACTGCTTCCGAAGCACGCACGCTTCGACCTTAATTTTAATTTTAATTAATGTCGCTTCCAGTGGTGAAAGTTCCTTTAATTCGGTCAAGGTGGCTTTATGGGTTTTTTTGTGGTCGCGCTATGGTTCTGTATTCTTCTTCATTGGTCAAAGTTAATGGTATTCTAGCCAAGGGCATAATGCAGATGATGTATAATACCTTACCCACGTATTTGAGCCGTTAGCACGCACATTAAACGCATTTTTATTACATTTTCATGAGCCCAACGATTTAATATGTGTAACATTCGTTACGTGAGTGTACCTTAGTACAAATTTGATGGCTATTGGTTTCCTACAATTTTTCTCGGGAGTTCGTGCCTATTACGTAATAACAGCTGCACGGGTTGATCAAAGGTTAAGCTATGCTTGCCGCGGTCAGTTCATGGATGGGTGACCATCCATTGCATCGAGACCCCTTCGTGTCTCGGTTGGTCGGTTATCATTCGTAGATCTTTGATAGTCGTTAAGGGTAGTCAGAATCCCAGTCTTACCAATGGGTATCGTATTACCCAATAACTGGGTTGTGGAAGTCAAAAAGGCAGTCTTTCCATGTAATATACTGGTAATGAGCTACATCCGTTTAGACTGGAAGCCGACCTCCAACATAGTTGGGAAAAGGCTAGGCAGATGATAGTTTCCTACAATATTTCCTAACACTTTAATAAAATAACAAATTATCACCAAAACAAATTAAATAAATGACTTTAACGATATTCGAAATCCGTTGACGCACTTTGCAGACAAAACCTTTAATTTTGTCTTCTAAATTATTTACGTCTTTTACAAAATATGAAGCTTAAATAATAGAAGAATATATTAATGGCTTAGTTGGCTTAAACTAAGCCATATATATTATTTAATATATCAATGAGCTAAGCTAAACAAAATGGAAATATTTTTAATAACAGTTTTTTATTTCGGCCGTCTGTGAACTCAGTGTGATTTATTTAATCCTTTTAATGAAAAGGTCTTTGACGTAGAGCGAAGACGGTTATTTTACTTTTTATAATTAATAATATTTTTCTTTGACCAAATTAACAAGTTTTATGGTTTATTTCTTTGAGACTTCCGCCGCGATATTTGGGCTAAAACGACGCTACGCAGACGCTGCAATCTTTATCAAGACTTATTGCACAAATTCTATCTTACTAATATAATAAATGTGAGAGTTACTGAATCACACAAAAACGGCTAAACGGATTTGGATGAAATTTGGCAAACAGATAGTTTATACACATAGGACTCTCTGGACCCAATTCTGAAGTCCACGCAAAGTCGCGGGCAGAAGCTAGTATTGAAATAAAACATTGTAAAAAAAAGATGTCTACATCTCTCATCAAAATAAACAATTTAAACTCAGTTGGTTTCGACTGTTGTTTCGACATAATTGAAAATGTCAAGCTAATTCGTTCCGATTGCTTATAAATGTTGTAATTAAGTTTATTTAAATATTCCGTTTACTAGTTTTTAGTTTAGACAAAATACCTACAGCTAGAGCTTAAACTACAATATGTTTACCACGGAATATACGGTTATGTTCGATTTTGCCGATATAAAAGAAGAAGTTATTGATGTAAACAAAAAAATAATCTACCTAGCCTTTTCCCAACTACGTTGGGGTCGGCTTCCAGTCTAACCGGATGCAGCTGAGTACCAGTATTTTACATGGAGCGATCTGACCTCAACAACCCAGTTGCCAGCGATAACACGATACCCCGATACATACAATATGTCAGACTTTTGGGCTTCTGACTACCCATAACGACTGTCAAAGATCTACGAACGGCAGCTGGGACCAACGGTTTATCGTGCTTTTCGAGGAGTCTCGATTTGGAATGGATGGTCACCAATCCACGAACCGACCGTGGCAAGCGTGGTTTAACATTCGATCGACTAGTCTTACCAAGGGGTATCGTATTACCCAGTAACTGGGTTGTGGAGGTCAGATAGGCAGTCGCTTCATGTAAAATACTGGTATTCAGCTGCATCCGGTTAGACTGGGAGCCGACTCCAACATAGTTGGGAAAAGGCTAGGCAGATGATGATGACTTGCTTTAAGTCCTGCACCCTAATTGCGTAACACACTATCAATCGGAATCTGAATCATTTTGAAGCAAATTGCTAATCCAATGCTACCTAAGTTCAAAAAATTTGTCTGCTCAACACGTAAATAACGCAATGAATGTTGTTGATCTGTCAAAATGAAACCGATTCCGATTGTATAATGTTTTACGCAATTGCCCCGCAGGTTTCCTCACTATGTTTATCCTTCTGCTAGATCAAAGTAAATGTTACTCCATACTTACCTGGAATTTTCTTAAAAGATTAAAATAAAGTTTCTCCTGACATCCATTATAATGTTTTGAATCTTTTGATTCTCCCATTCGCTTCGGTCCGGCGTGCAATAGACTACCAAACCGGTCTTGCTTCAGCTTGACTGTTGCTTTCGATCAAGTGGCTTTGAACCTTCGATGGTTATCAAAACGTTTAGGTACCTACGTGTTTTTCTGAATAGAGGTGATCATTGTATGTAAATAACTTTAATTGACAAGATGTCGGTTGCGATTTGATATGAAGCTTAAAATAACTTGTTTTAATGTGTAATATGTTGATTCACATGGTTTATCTCCAAATTACATTATTTTGTTTTTGTATTTACCTCCATTGCGATGTTTCAAGATTATTATTTTCTTTAGGTATGTAGAAACTAGATAGATGTGAGTGACTAAGTAATTTTAAATATAAGTTTTCTTTTCCTGTAACCATAATCAGCTTTTTAATGTTCCCACTGCTGGGACACAGGCCTCCTCTCGGTGAGAGGGAGTGGGCCGTAATCCACCACGCGGGCCCAGTGCGGATTGGCAGATGTCACATGTCTTCGAATTTTTGGTTCTAAGACATGCCGGTTTCCTCACGATGTTTTCCTTCACCGTTTTGAGAGCAGTGGTGACGAAATTATTTACACAAAGTAAAGCGCCTGTCTGGGTTCGAACCTACGACCTACAACTCGTAAGTCGCGGCCGTTACCACTTGGCTACCACTGCTCTCTTTCTTTTCCTATTTATATTATATTATAGCGTACATTTTACTTATGAAGTAGTAGAAAAAAGGTTTTTTTTATTTAACGCTCGTTCCATTAAAATCCCCTAAGCCCAGTCCCTCAGGGGACTAAGTATTTAAACTAGAAAACCATTGTTTTGCCTCTCAAGTTCTAACCATCCGAAAATGTCTGCCAACAAAATTCTCAGGCTAACCACGTGCAATAAATAGCGCAATAAAACGTTCTATGAGTTTACCAAGAAAAAGGCCGAGTCAAAGAGGTTTGGACTAGCCACAAACTTACGAAAAGCTCTTTACACACGCTTGACCTAATATGAGCGTGTCAGAAAGGGTGAATGTGTATGTGTGAACCTATATATAGGTATCAATATCAGCTTAATTAGCAAGCTTTTAGTGTGGTTGGTTGGTGTCATTTACTGTGTCTGGTGGTTACTAGTTATTTACTGTATGAAGTACCTATGAATATGGTGTGTAGGGAAAGGGTTTTATGAAGAAAAACACAGAAAGACAAGACTAGGCATTTATTTGAATTAGGCTTGTCAGATATTATATGTTAAGTAATGAGAAAACTAATAGTTGTCCGTTCCCAAAACTAGGCCATGAAGAAGGAAGGACAAGCAAACTTCATGGCACCTTGTTTTTTAAAGTAGGTATTGTATCAACACATTGTACAAGTACATTTGCATAAACAATTATTGTTAACATAACACATCAATGATTAATCTCTTGGACCATTTCTCAAAGCTATAGCAAATTAGCCATGGAAAGAAACATTAGGTAGGTACATGAGTATTCTGTAATTCGATTTAACACAAAAGCAATATTAGACTTATTATATTAGACCACCTATAGGACAACACAATTAACAGCAATAATATTAATTAACTTACGTGAACAGTAGTCCATCTTTTACCACAGTTGAATCCAAGAGGCTCCCTATTGGCGGGCTCACCTCTTTTATATTCCCCCCAATCTTACTCAAGTACATCTGACTTTCCCGCCATTTTAACAATCATACATTTTGACCAAATAACTTTAAATATTCACAGTCTTAGGTAAATCTATTTTGACAGAACTGTTTTAAAACGATAAAAGATATTCAATGTATTTTATAACAATTTATCAGACTATAATTACATGAAGTCCCTTTAAACATACATTCCACTGAGTGTACTTATATACAATTATTATTTATAACCACATAGGTAAGTATACATCAAAATAGCACATAAAATAAAGAAAATATTTCAAATACAATGTTTAATTCTGCTATCCTTAAATCTTATGTGAAAGTAAAATAAGTTATTGTATTTATTTGGACCAACTCACAAATCACCGGTTCGTTCGGAATCGTTGCTAATTCGTCTAGAAATACTCTTGACAGTTTCGACAAAAATATATACTACATACTAATTCCATACAATTTAAGAAAATAAATCAAGATTATATTCTATGACTCTATATACTCTATGACTTTGTATGTCCATAAAACGCGCTTGTCAGAATATGTAATTCTGACAAGCGCGTTTTATGGACATACAAAATGTTCTGTTACTTGCAACTGAATGGTCTGTAGAGGGCTTAATGCACGCTTGAACGACCAGTGTTGCACCATCTAAGATGAAATTCCATGTGAGTTATCGAGAAATTATTAAAAAACATTATGTATAAAGATGTGAAATCAGAATATTTATAAACACATTTCCGTATACATAATTTGCATATAAACGATCAGTTCTCACATTTGTATCAAGCACCCACATCGGAGTTTTATGTTCGTACGCACTGTACATAAATAAAACTTACGACAAAACATAGGAAAATCGCCTTTAAACCCTAGTGTGTCGACCTATATTAGCTTGGAGGAAACATATCGCACCTTTAAAGTAAAACCGTTACTAAACGAAATTATAAAATTTTGCAGGAGAGCCAATATTAGAAAAAAAGTCCTGTAATATTGGCTCTCCTGTAAAATTTTATAATTTCGTTTAGTAACGGTTTTACTTTAAAGGTGCGATATATGAACCTGTGTGCATGAAGTAGATGCAGAATGTGTCTGTATGTCGAAACCACTTATACTTACTTCCTACTGACCTCAAGGATCTTCCTAGTCGCCTGCTATTATGTACTACACCATAGATATTCATGGGTTTTAATTGCGTTTATTTTCCGAGTTAACGTTATTTGTTCCGTAAACCGAAGGAAACTACCGAAGTGAAGTCATAGACAGTAATACCTGTAAGTACATAATTATTTAATAAAAATGTATTTTATTTAAGACTGCATTTTTCAGTCTAATGCCAATGGATGCAATATACAGGGTTATTGGTAAAACATTAACAACCTCTTAAGAGGTCATTGTACTGATCATTAAGAACAACTTTTACTATGGGACAAAACCTGAAATCGCGAAAAAAAAATCTGCTGTTCCCTACATTATTTTATCTTCGTTTAACTCGTCAAAATGTAGGGAACAGCTGTTTTTTATTTTTATTTGTTGTTATAGCGGCAACAGAAATACATAATTTGTGAAAATTTCAGCTTTCTAGCTATCGCGGTTCTTGAGATACAGCCTGGTGACAGACAGACGGACGGACGGACAGACAGCGAAGTCTTAGTAATAGGGTTCCGTTTTTACCCTTTGGGTACGGAACCCTAAAAAGATCTATTTTGGTTTCATTTACGACAGCTACTAAAACTATAAATACCTAATTTAAATTATTATGAACCGTGCAGTTCGTTGGAAAAACATCGAAACACATCACGCGAATACTCGCCATCCCTAAGGGTTGAAAAGTTCAAGGGGAGAAGTTTCGCTTTATGTAAAACTACCTAACATATTAACACGAATGAAAGACTGGTTATGCTTTTGCTGATAATTAATTAAACGCCATCCATGTCTTTTTCATAATGAAACTGAAATTGTAGAGGATTTAAATACGCTTGCTTATGTTATGCAGAGGGTTGAAATCCGGCTCTGTGCGAAGGCTTCCGTACCACAAGGCAAAAAACTCCAAGAAAAACACGATTCTTGTATGGAGGGAGACCCCTTTCATTGTTACTATATTTTTTTTAATTATTTGTTGTTAGAGCGTCAATACAAATACACACTGAAATTTTTAACTGTTTACTTATTACATGTATATATCGCAGGCAATTTGTATGATTCCGCGTTTTACAAACGGCGTCGTCCGTTCAAAAACGCTCGCTGTTTTAAAATGTGCCGAACCCCGAGGTTAGGTTACTAGCCTCCCGGACACGCCGTGGCATACCTAGTCTACACAAAGAACACACCCTCCAAATTTTATGTCTCTAAGACCAGCGGTTTAGGCTATGCGTTAATGGTATATTAACGCATAGCCTAAACCGCTGGTCTTAGGCTGGTCAGTCAGGACTTTGAATTATATATTTAGTTGTAGGTACTTAGAGATAAGCACAGGTACTTTATGAATTATCAAAGACTCGGTTGAAACTTGAAGCTAGTTCCTCGTTCCAAACTGTAGTTTCATATGGAGAGGAACGACCAACATACTCCATGATTAAACTGCTTCGTACGTCGTATCTTTTGAAAATTCTGGATTTATGATCGTAGATTTAACTCCATAGAGTAAAATTGCGTCGTATATTTTTTCCCCTGCGCGAAGGACTTTGAAGGTTTTCCTACACGAATCGAACAAAAAGATAACAATACGTTATCATGAGCATTCCATAGCGACCTTGGAATAATTCAAATCGGTTATTCGACCGGTTCGTATAAAAAGTACAATAAAAACTGTTTGTTTGTTTTTTACCACGTTATATTGTTTGATTTATTTTGTTTACAAGTCCGACATTGTTTTGTTTCCGTGAAGTTATGAGATTTAGAAAACAAAAGAATATCAGGTTATCATGACGTAGCATGATGGATGGTTGACCGTTCCTTTATGACTAAAAATCAAATTTCGTTTCGTAAGATGATTTAAATAAGTTTTTTCTCCCACTTTTGGTTGATGGTGCTACAGATACAGTTTATTATTCTAATGTCTGCTAACAGCTATCAGTATGTTTTTCATTTGGAGTTGTTTTCAGTTCATTACCGTCATTATTATCAGTGTTTTCTACTGTTTGAAAGTAGGTCTCCTCCTTGTTAGCTTTTTCGACTTAGACTTCGTTCGTAGTCATTTCTTGTTTTTTTTTCATTCCAATTGTCTGTGGCGAACAATACCTTGTACTATTATCACATTTGACACTACATTATTTTATTATTTGAATTTTATGTTTCACGAACTGTGCCTAATCTAACGTTATTCTTTCTTTCTTTCATACTTACATACAATATTGTGTTTAAATCGAGTTTCACTGTAGACTGCTGTATACAAACAAGTATCCATACATATAGTCTCCGATTCACAAACCACGATATATGCAACAGTGTGAACAAAAGGGGAAATAAAGCGTACCCACATAATTTTACGACATATGAGTATATGAGTCATGTCAGTTTTGTTGAACAAAGGCTAATCATATGCTAATACAATGTTCATCGATGCTATAATCATTAGAACAACTGTTACTAGCTGATCGTTTTGTAATTATAGCAACTGTTGGTATATAATTATATGATTGTTTTGTGTTGTTTGTTCGAATTTGTGTCATTTGTAAGTACTTGATTCCTAAATCTTCTGTTTTGTTGACTTCTCCTTGCTAGTAAACTAGTATATGGATATGAATTAGTTTATTTCACATAGCTTCTGCTCGCGACTTCGTCCGCGTGAAAGAATAATATAATATATCCTATGACACTCGGCAATACACCTCCCATTAGTGAAAGCATTTTGGGAATCGGATCAGTAGTTCCGAAGATTACCCCTTACATACAGACTCACAAATTTTTCCTCTTTCTAATTATAAGTATGGAAGATTCTGGCGGAGGTAAGAACGCCATTGTTCAGCCCGCATAAAATGTTTTCCCAGGATGAAAAAATTCCTTTATCCTTTCCCTTTGCGATTTTCATCTTTCATTAAAATCGGCACAGAAAATACCTTCTTTATTTGTGAAAATGTCAAACAGAGCACGTAAATTGGACTTTAGCATGAGGTTTTTTCTATACCTACTATGATGATAGAAATAAAAACTCGTTGACTTGATAAAAGTATGTAGTTTCCTGCATTAGGTATTTACAAGAAAATCCAGGGTGGTCTATCCTCGCAGACCTCACGGCAAATCGTTTTGCATGTTCTATAAAACAGGCACAATTTAGATTCCAAACTGACACTGAAACATCGTGTGTGTGGCTTACAAATGTATGTATGAGATTCGTGTGATTTGTTTGGATGAGCGAAATGTACTGCGTTTGCGAATGTGTCTCTGTGGTGTTTGACGTTAATTAAAGGTCAGGCTGATGATGGATTTAGCAAATACGAAGATTCTTTAAAAAGAAAAAAAATAGATTGTGAAGAAATTGCCAAAAGACCAATTGAAGTAGGTATTTGCAATGTTGTTTTTAACTGTTCTACTGCGTAAATAGTTTATTTGCAAATAAATAAAGTTTTAGTTTCTAAACTCATCGGAATATTTATACAAATGAATGTTTTATTTATTAAGGACCAGTGTATAGTGTATACAATGATATATAAACTTTTATATTACGTCATTGAGTGTATATACTATACCTACATATTAAAATTATGGATACGCAAGTGCAGGGTGACCAGAATATCTTGATATTCCGCGGTGGCGCTGCTTCTTGCTAATAGAACTAAACTGTCAACTATGCGTCAAATTCAGTACATTTTCACATTTGGTTCCGATTTTCGCCGTATTTCAAGATGTATTGGACCTTGGGTAGTCCGATAACTCGTATATAATGATTATGTGCATGTATTAATAGTAGTTCATATGTTGATTGCTCGAGAAACTGTTTAATTACTTTGTTCAGTCATTACTGCGTTATAATTAGCATTATAAATACATTGATATTTCTTTATTAAGTAAAATCGTAAGCCTTAAGTACGATAAATGTTTTATTATTGCTATAATTTTTATCTTTAATTGTTATTGTTGAAGGTAATAAATGTCAGTTTGATAGTTAAGCAGGTATATTTTATTGCCTTAATTATTTATTGAAAAAAATAACCACGCCAACGCGTCTGGAATCTGATAAAACTACGTAAGAAACCACGAATCCCTTTAAATAAATCAGAACACTGCAGGGCCATCACAACGAGAAAAGGTTTTTGTTAAAAAAAATAATGTAAAAAATCGATTTAAATGTCTGACCTGTTAAAGCCCCACTGCAGGGCACAGGGCTCTTCTCTTAAAGAGAAGACACGAGCATTGATCACTACGATTGCTCAAGACGGGTTGCCGATAGGTGGGTAGTAGAAGAAACGTCTCTAATTATCAGATTTCACAATTAACAATACTGAACCAACCAACGTGAGCGCGAACCCTAGGACAGGCTAAGGGTTATCACAAAGAGAAATACTTTGTAACTGATAAGTGATACATAACATAAAGTATCTCTTACTCGAGAATGATTTATTGATACAGATAAACTAGGTATGCAAGGCGATATTGTTTAATAAATTATTGAAAATAATATGACGCCAATCTGTCTGGATTCTGAAAATAGCTAAGTCAGAAACCCTAACACTCAGTCAAATGAATAGGAATTTTAAAAAAGTAATCCTGTGTAGTACGTCAGTGTCACTGTCATTACACCAAAAAGAGTCTTTGGTGATTTTTTTTTTTATCTAGAAGAGATTATGATCAAGGATAGTGCTGTATACAAGGTGGAGACGAGAATACGGCAATAAATTAAACTGCGTAGGTATATCTAATGCTTGTTTCAGCCTGGATACTTAAATTGAATAAAATACATATAAGTAGCTAGTCAAAAATTCGGAAAACCCATAGTCGGCCCATCACTACTACCTACCTATTTAGTTTGAAAATTCACTTTTTTTAATTTCGGTGCTGTGATTTATTTGATAGATTCTAAAATACTCCATGCATCAGTATTGCCAGTGTTTTTGTGTATTACCGTATAATTGTTAACAAGAAAACTCATTATTCACACATTATAGTAACAAGTTCAAATTTCACAATTGACGACAAAAAATAAAATCGACGCGACTGAGTGCGAACCCTAGGACAGGCATAGGGTTATTACAAAGAGAAATTCTTTGTAACCGAATACATAAAGTACGTTCTCGAGAATGCTTTATCGATACAGATAAAATATGCAAGGAGAGATTAAAGTGTCTACTCAACATTGAAAGGCCTTTGGCCCCGTGAGAACACGTATACTATGCAGGTGCAGAACGGACATAAATATTTATAAAGCGATTTTCTTTTAAGCGATTAAAACAATCAAGTGTTCCGCATTTAAGTATCTCTGAACCCTTACTACACACCTTAGGTACCTACTCCTAACCCAGGTCGGGCATTTCTTAGTAACAGGTAGGAGTTTGGATGTCGGCGGTGTGGTACCCCCCCTCCGTCCCATCGGACTATGAAAGTGAGGGAAGAGAGAGTGCACATATGTCTGCACACCGACTGGTGCAGTACAATATCTCCCGCGTCGAAGGCTTAGGGTCAGTTCAGACCGAGACGCGACGCGACGCGCAGTTTTCAAAATAGAAATACAATTACAGACCTTATCTACTACACTAAAAGGTACACAATGCAAGGTGTACTACGTCGAGCCACGCCGCGCTGCGCCGCGCGGCGCAGCGCTGCGTAGCTCACTGAATCGTGTACCTTTTTGTGTAGTAGATAAGGTCTGTAATTGTATTTCTATCTTGAAAACTGCGCGTCGCGTCGCGTCTCGGTGTGAGCTGACGCTTAGTCTCCGTTGAGATTGTTACTATGTCCGAAAAGTCTAGAGGACTATACACATCTTACTGGTACGAAATAGATTATTTGTTCATATTAATTTTAACCAAATTTACTCAGAAAATCGCTTGGATCATAATCATCTGCCTAGCCTTTCCCAACTATGTTAGGGTCGGCTTCCATTCTAACTGGATGCAGCTAAATATTAGTATTTAACATGGAGAGACTGAAAAAAAAATGGCTGAAAATCGCTTGGATATCAGATTAAAAAAAAAAATCCTTTTCTGAGAAAATACACGGTTATTTTTAATTTTTTGCAAAAGCGTAACACGTTAATGCTCGTGACGACCCTTATAATATCGTGTTAAGTTACAGTAATGTTTTGCTTAGAAAGCACAGGATTCAGTTTCTTCTATTGTGCACATTGTTAGGGGCGAAGGGAAATTGTGAAGGCAGACAATCGAGGTGTCGGATTACTGACCTTTCCTTACTGTTCATAATTCTCATTTTACTGTATATGCTATAGGCTGGTGTCTGGAGTGAAAGGTTAAAAGGATTATGTTTTATGAGATCTAACACCTCATATTTCGTGTTAATATAAACTTAACCCTGCTTATGGGGCTCTATTTGAAGTTCGTGTTAACAATAAGTACCAACATTTCTTTATTAAAGAGAGACTTTTGAAAAATCCTAAGTAAAAAGTCGTAATTCGAGGTTTGGCTCTCGCCTATTTCCTCCTCCAATATTGGACCAATTTAAAAGATATTTCATAAACTGAATAAGAAGGATATATACTGTGTCCCTGTTTTTATTTTTTCATTAATAGTTGTCAAATTTGTACTCAAGGCCTCTGTTGACAGCGCGGCAGCGGTTTGAATTTGAGAATTGAGAATTAAATCGGCGTTTTTTGAGGATTCTAGTGCTTATAAAGATAATGTATCATCAAAAAGGAGAACATAGGGACATATAAATAGTTAATATTTATTATTCTGTAAAATATCATTGCTTTATGGTCATCAACCAGAAAGAAAACAGGCGAGAGCGTTTTGGAGAAACAACCGCATTTCCTCTTAATGAATAATCATAAGCCCAGAAGACGTGACAATGAAGTAGTCTCCATGAAATCTAGGGTACATTTATTATAATGTATTAGTTTTCAGCCTAGGTCCTCGAGCACACGAGCAAGGACGCCGACTACATATTTTTTTTGTCTCCAAAACGTAGGCAATATGGTCACATCCACCAGCGCCATTCTTGTTTTTCGGAGTTTTCACAGCACTGTGCTAATATCAAAACAAATAAAAGATACAATATTATTTAGAATTTATTTAGCATTAAGTCTGCTTAGAAACAGTCGTGCGCACAAAATTCAGATAACTTGTATTGGGGACTTCAAAAATATCTGCTAGGTACCTATTAGCAATAATATAGAAATGTTTGTCGCGCTTTAGATTGTCGAGCGAAAGTTCCGTTCGTCCTGTCGTTTGTCGAGAAAACAATAAGACGCACTAGACTAACTTACATCGAGCTGATGTGCTGTCGCACCACTGATGGTCGAAATAACGTACTGTCGCCCTAACATTTGTCGCGTATTTGTTTGTCGCGACTATGATGCGGAGTACTATCAAACACTGCGACAGTCACTCGCTAGCTCTTATCGGTTTTTAATTGCAACCAATGCCAATAAGAGGCGTCTTGTTTTAGATGTTTTACAATTTATCGTACGAGATCATTACATCTACATACTTTTTGGATCTATCAGTAGACAACGGATCAAATTTATCTGCCGTCGAAAAAATATCTCGGCACTGGTTTTTGTATATCATGTACAAATGAGACGATGCTTAGCTCGTCTCGTAGTTTTAGTGTTATGTTATAACAGCTAAATAAATACAGAAACAGTTATGATTATTACACACGCGATGTATCATCAGTGATAAGATTGGTGATATTATCTGCATCCGTATCTTAGTGGGGCGCCAACCATAGTGTTTAACTGGGCGGTAGGTCGGGTACCTACTTGTCTTGTTTAGAGGAAACTGGGGTGCGAATTTGTGATTGAAATAGTCGATAAGACATGTATCACCATTGGCATCCGTTCAATCTGATCAAGACCAATCACAGTTATGAATATTTAGCGTCAAGGCTCCTACAAACAGGCGCGACACGCGATAAAATCACGCGTCGCGCGCGATTATAGCGCGTGTCGCACCTATTTGAAGGAGCCTTTACGCAACTACCCCGCTGGATCATCTAATGACCTATCGGCTAACAGACATGTGACCAAATCCGTGAGATGTCTTATTTTGCCATGACCCATGCAGTTTATAACTACGGTAGATGTCACATGTCTTTGAACTTTTGGTTCTAGTACATGCTGGTTTTCTCATGATGTTTACCTTCACCGTTTTGAGAGTAGTGGTGATAATATAATTTACACAAAGTAAAGCGCCTAACTGGGTTCGAACCTATGACCAAAAACCAATAATGACTAAGAATAAGAATAAAATACGTCTTTCATTTGACAATCCCGTTACGTAATATAAGAGCCGCACTGTGCTCGCGTGGTGGATTATGGCCCACTCCCTCTCACCGCGAGGAGGCCTGTGACCCAGCGGTGGGAACATTATAATATAATAATATAATATATAATATAATATAATATTCCACAACTATCACACAACGCCGTCTAGTCTCAAGCTAAGCAGAGCTTGTGTTATACATTATAGGCTGATTATGCTAATATAAGGGCGCGGAGCCCTTATAGTACCCACTACGATAACACTTCAGTGATATTTCAGTTTATAGGTACTTTTACCTTCTCCAATATAAAACC
Source organism: Oligia fasciuncula (assembly GCA_963082905.1). Taxonomy (NCBI): domain Eukaryota; kingdom Metazoa; phylum Arthropoda; class Insecta; order Lepidoptera; family Noctuidae; genus Oligia; species Oligia fasciuncula. The sequence continues at coordinate 11,723,292 of OY720403.1, forward strand.
TAATATCTTATTTTTAATAGATCCCGTCCCACTTGATAGCGTGGGAGCTACTACACCTCCAAGTGTCGATATAAGCCTTGTACAGACGCAATAATAGTAGGAATCATCGCAATACGTGCACAATGGGGCAATTCTCTCATGAGTTGATAGCTTGAACCTTGGCTGGTTTACTTTATAGGCTAAGTATAAGTAAGCCTTCATTTATATGACACCATATTACTCAACTGACGCCTAATGAGGTTGTGCAACTAGAGGTAGCTGCGCGGTGCGGGAGGGGTGATAGTTGTCACAAGTTGACGAATCACTGAGCTCTCGCATGATCACATCACGGCATGACGGCACCACACCCCTCCCGTACCGCACTGCTACCTCACGCATCGGCCTATACAATTGTATCTAACGAGGTAGAATCAATTAGGTTTACATGCATAATAATCAACCTATAATGTTCTTACTGCTGGGACAGGTTGGGGTCGGCTTCCAGTCTAAGTGCAGCTGAGTATTTTACATGCAGCGACGGCCTATCTGACCTCCACAACCCAGTGACTGGGTAACACGGTACCCCTTGGTATGACTGGTCCAAAAGACATAAACGAGTCATAATCAGCGTATCCTTCGCAGCGACCACAATATGACCTCTGCAACCCAAATATTAAATAATATTCGAGATTTACATACATAGTATCGCGTGTAATAGAAATCTTCTTCGTTAATATTTCGACTGTTAACAAATATTTCATAACCATCTAATTATAATATATACGCAATCGGGTTATAGATTATAGACCACAGGTCAGCACCCTAATTGCGTAACTAACACACTATTACTCTCAATTATCGTACAATTTAACTCTAAAATATACATATTATATAGCATATACAAGTATATAAAAAAAGAAGGGAAAAGAAAAAGAGAGGAGCTCATTGGGCATCAAAAAATTCGTCCGCATCGCTGTCAATGGCATAAGTGCCCAAAAGGCTGGCAGCATTACCACGTTGGATGGCAATGCTTATTCTTTGGGCTAAAAATAGGCCAGCCCTCTGGTCACGTGATGAGTCAACCAACCGCTTGGCGATGTCCCGATATATTTGATGAGCACTCGGACCCCAAGGCCCTAGTGTTTCAACCCCAAACGGCTCAAACATATAGCTCCCAATAAGGTTGTTAATTTGAATTTGAATCATTTTCAAGCATATTGCTAATCCATTGCTCCATGTGTTCGAATAATGTGTCGGCTCAACAACGTAAATAACGCAATGAATGTTGTTGAACTGTTAAAATTAAACCCATTGCTACCTACTAATAGTGTGTTACGCAATTACCCTGCAGTTATGTAATATTATGTTATGTTTGATTTATGTCAAATTATAAATTGTGGTTTTGTGGTAATAAATATAATTTTTGTTGGGCTTTTTCTACACGTAATAAATCGTAGTAATAACAAAGGAAAAGTATATTTGTTGTTAATAATCAGACCAATATTAAACCAATAAAGTATCAGCACACATGCTGCTGCTGCAGGGCTACACACAATATCGTTTGAAGATGCTGGTGCCCTGGTATCCTCTCGAAAAGTGCCTTAATACCTTCGAAGACCGGGGTGTCATTGTAGAGTAGAATGGGAGGAGTATTTTAAGGAATCAGTGAAAATGAATTGTCAAGCAAATTTAAACCCTACATTTGCCGTGACGCAACTCAAGGAATGACATTTGTGATTTGAATATACGGACAAATTAAGTTGGTACCTGCTCATAGTTGGATTTGCTTAACTATTAATTTCTCTGACTTTACCAGAGACGTATAGTTTTCAGTTAACACAATTTTTCCCCAATACGACAATAGAATAGAATAGAATACTCTTTATTATGTACACCATATAAATTACAGACATAAATATAGAAACTGTAGGTACAAAGGGTGACACAATGGGCGGTCTTATCGCTAAAAGCGATCTTTTAAAGACAACCTTTGGATGGATTAATAAAAAAAGTTATTAAAATTAAATAAAAGTTGGAAGCAGGCGGGACCCATACCATTTTTATTATATTTTCAAATTTAAATGGGTCCCGCCTGCTTCCAACTTATATTTAATTTAAAATGGGCTTGTTTTTAGCTTTTCAGTTCTTTTAACTTAAGTTTTTTACCGCAGTCGGGTTTTAATTTTTTTTAATAACTTTTTTTATTTCCAGCTTTTTAGTTTACAAATGTGAAAGATTTCGCGGACGATTTAGTTCTTGGTACATGTTTTTTACGATTTGTCACTTCGAATTACTTTTAACCATATAAGTTGTTTATATTTTTGTAATCATCTTTTAAAGCCCTTTATTTTTATTATTATTAATAACCTTCCTTTATTTATTTTTGTTAATAACTTTTTTTTAACCATAATTTTAAAAGTGGACAAAGATTGTACCGACACGTGCAAGTCATTCCATAACCGTACCTACTGCTTGAACAGTAAAAGATTTGTCATAGAAACAATAATTACTTTTACCTTCAAGGCATTTTGTTATTAAATATGTATTCGTCAGAACGTCGACAGACTGCAAGCAGTCGTTAAAACGATTATTACTTAATTATGTATTCAAGCAATAATTATCGGTTTACAATCGATTTTTGTTGATAGCCAGATTAATTATTATACTAGGCAGAAAAGTTGATAAATATGTTCTGAATTGGTTTGACATTTGGGTTTACTGATTTAATAAAAAATAAATATGAGTACTTATGAGTTTTTTTTACGCGGTGCAGAAAGTAAGACCTTTTTGGAATGTGAAATGTTATTGGAGGCTTCCAAGTGTTAAATAATGTTAACTAATTATACACTCATCGTTGGTCTAGTGGTCGTAAGTGGTTATATCGTCGTTGTAAGCGCTACTGCCGAGCATGAGGTTCTTGGTTTGATTCCCGGCTCGAGCATTATTATTGGGTTTTCATTCCTGTTGGTGTGACCGCGTTGTCTTTCTAGAATACGCAACGCAGTTTGATGCCGTTTTTGCCACTGTTTAGAGAATTTTTTCCGCGAGTTTTATGTGTATTAACCATATATATATCTATGGTATATATATATATCTATGGTAATAACATATATAAATTAAAAGGCAAATACATATTATACGTTTTAGAGGTTTTTGTTTGTGTCGGGGTTTTTTTATTTTGCGAAGAACAGGGCGCTAGATAATTTCGCAACGTTGCGTTACCGCCAGACCACGCAACTCATGCGCCAAAGGCGTAACTGCCATTGTTCAAAGTATTAATTGGTCTGATCCACCGATAGATTCCCACTCTACCTACGTACTACCTACAATTATATTATTTATCTCGATTTTTCTAACAAAGACAATTGCTACCGACAAGAGACTAAAAGGAAAAACGCACGTTAATTTATGAATCGTTTGTTTATAGTGTCTGGTTATTACAACATGGATAGGAACGGTTACGTGATAGAAACACGTTTTTCTTGACACTTGAATTATACACAGATAAGTATTGGTAATGATGGGCCACAGTGCGACTGTGGCGCCACATCGCAAACGATGCGTCACCTCTTGTCGAGCTGTCTGTGCAATAACACCTGCATCGTGGGAGACATTTGCAAGGCCAATGATAACGCTGGCGAACTGGCCGAATTTTAGTCGTAGTATTTAAAACAGCTAAATCGATACGACGAAGAAGAAGTATTAAGTACTTAACCATTCGTAAGCAGGAACGCGGATCCACGCGAGACACAAGTAATTACGGCATTAGTCGATATTTTTGAGAATAAACACAATGTTTGTTTACTAATAAAATCACGAGATTTTAAGCAGATTTTTTATATTTTAGAAACCCGGTTAATATTTTGAATTGCTCTCATTGCATTTTACGTGAGAAACTGAGAAAGAACACGACAGCAACATTAATTCAATTAATTTGTCGTTATAATTCAACTGACTGACTCATCAGTCATCACCACTATGTTTTAATAAACACCTCCATTTAAATACAATAAGGCCGTTCAACCAACAGAACTTCTTTTTCAAATAAATGCGTCAGAACGCTCTCCTATACCTAAACAACAATACCTCTACTTATTTAAAAGACGGTACCTACATTTTCAAACAATAGAATTGTGGAGACCGATGGTCGTACCCGTGACCCAGGGAACCCTGACCTATCGGAGACAGCAACTAGTTGGCACACGAGGTCGCTTCTAACTCCTCATAATTCTAATAAAATTACTAGTAGGTATTTAGCACTTTGATAACGCAAGAGGCGCTTGCGGTCGCGTATTCGTTGATAAGGAGAGTGGATGCACTGTTGCGTAAATGTGTGCTGTAATAATTGTAATGTCACGCGCTCAGCCGGCACTCATAGGTCGGGCGGGATTTTTAATTTATAATGTAGATTTTATCAAGAAATTTGCATGCTTATCGATACAAATCTATACATTTATATAAATAAATAAAATAAAAATGTCTGTAATGTCACAATAACAGCTTTTTACTAAATGGTTACTTACTACCTACTGTTACTAGGCTACTTTTATTATTTTATAAAAAGAGTTAGGATTCCGCCAACCCATGAAATCGAATTTGGTTAAATACGTAGGGTAACAACAGCGTAATTCTCCTGAAATTTAAGCTAGCTTAAATTTCAAAATGAGTACTTAGTAAGTATAGAAATATATAAAATTTCCTAAAAATTAATATAATTATTGTATTTTATTTACACTCACAATCCAAAGGTTTCTTCAATTCAATTACTTTTGGTACACCTAATTTACATGTACTTATTATGTAGCAGTTGACTCATAAATAAAACGAAAACAAACTACCACCTACCTACTGAAATAGAAACTGCGCCCTTGGCAAGTATTAATTTAACGTATCGAACTTATACATATAGTGCATACTAATTCCATGATCGAACATTATAATAATTAATTTAGTCTATTCCCATCACTATCGCAACGGAGCGGAGTCACAATATTTTTCTTTTTTCAAATACGGAACTCATTGATGCGTTGCTACTGGCCGGTACAGAAAAAGTGGTCAATTATGAGTTCTCGCTCCATTTCTCGATGTGATTGGCTGGCGCTGGGGCAAAAAGATGCTATGAGGAAGTGAAGTACGGTTGTCGACTGATGGCACAAATTGATGGGAAATTCGATGACCGGTAGCAACCTTCAAAGAGACTTGTAGATGGTTTTTAATGTGGGAACAACTCTCCAATAGATATAAATTATCCAGAACATAGCATGAAAAATACAGTACCTAATTAACCTTTGCCCTTTTTAATGTTTGTATAAATGAACATTATAGATACCAGGAAAAAAAAATTAACATACCTAATTATGTATTTTTATCTAAAATTGGGAAGTACGAAATGAAAAAACTTGTTACCTACCTATTTGAAATCCAGCTTTATCTCTGGGGCTTTCTTGATTTTTGACCTCTTACTCTGAGAATTCCTCATAGACGCATATTTATTTATGTTTTGAAAACCATTTACACAACTATAAGAAAAATATAAATAAATCAGACAAAACGATGAACAAACAGATAAATAGATTCCTAACTAATTTTTAACGATCCCAAATCAAATATATGTATAATTAGACCAAAGATAAAAGAATGTTCACGCGCTTTCCACATTACCCGCGCTATTTACCGGTAAATAAAGTTTTAGTATCAATTTGGCGGTAGCGAAGCCGTCATCTTTTTAATGAGGAGAACATTACACACGAAAATTCTTCGGCTTTCTTTGAATGCTGAATTTTTATGACACAGAATTATGACTAAAATTTTAAATGTTCTCGGGACTTGAAATACCTATTAAAATACCTACCTACTTCATTGTTTGTAATTACTCAAGATTTTAAATGTTTTCGCGTTAATTTTATCTTACTTCTAATTTTTGCAATCATGTATCATACACGTGATTTTTCGTAGGTTTTTTTTAATATAATAACAATTAAGATATCGTTCGATGTTATTTATAAAAGAAGACCTGAATGACGACTGAGTTTTTAGTTAATTTAATATAGGTACTTAAATACCTCCTAGGTGTGGGTGTGCGGACTGTATTTTAAGTACTTTTCCGCCACCATTAACCATGACTGTGTCACCATTATAGTTATTGGCAGCCATAACAGCCAGTAAATCTAACTTTCAAGTTCCACCTGCAAAATCTAAAATAGTCGCATGCACCGAACTCGTAAAACGTGCAGTAGTAAAAACCGCGACACCTAAACACCCCCTTAATAGCAGGAGCATAAAACTCCCATAGACCATGGCCGTAGGGAGGCCCGGGGTGGCCCAATGTCAGCCAGCCCATTAGCCACACAAGTTCAGGGGAACCTTGGTATGAAGTTCATGATCGAATGGAGTCACGCGATGCCACGACGCCCACGACCCTTGCTAGAGAGGGGCTCGAATCTATCGACCGGTTTGTTTATAATTAGTTACCTACTCATTTTTTGATGGCTTCATGGAATTTCATGCGGAGGATTGAAGGACGTGTCGTGAGGAGTGTGAAAAATTAAAAAGCAAGGGAATAGGTACTGTAAGGATGGTTAATAGAGATGTTTAAAAGAACTTTATCACACTCATCAACTTCAACACACATGCTGCGTGCACTCTAAATTGGGATAAAGACAAGAGGATGATGCGTTAGATTCGATTTTGGAAATGATTATTTTTGAGTAGGTAACGCGTGACATTGTGTTTAGTTTGGGCACAGGCAAGGCCAACTGACATTGATCGAATCTTTATAAACGACTAGCAGCACCCCGCGGTTTCACCCGCATATGTGTCGATCCCGTGGGAATATCGGGATAAAAACTATTATGTCCTTCCCCGGGATGCAATTTATCTCTCTGCCAAATTTTATCGAAATCCGTTTAGCGGTTTAAGCGTGAAGAGGTAACACACAAACATACACACTTTCGCATTTATAATGTTAGTATGGATGTGGGTGCCAATAAGTTACTGCACATTATAAGTCCTAATCAAATTTGAAAGGTTGATTGATGACTGAATTGGCTGTTTGTTTATTGCTTTCTTCACGCGAATAGATCATGCCATGGATATTGAAACTTGCAAAACATTACGAAGTTAACTTGATAATTTTCAAGGGTGGATCCGTATCCAAAAGTCAATACATTTAAAGGTAAACAAACAAAAGATATCTCCCCATCATAGCACCATAGACTAAATACCCGTCTAACAAGGACAGGGCCGAAGTCACGGCCACCATACAACCTTGTTATATCATGGCATTATGAGCTGCCGCGTTCTATTTCACCCCTTTTTCGGACAAAGACAATGTTGGGGTAGTTTTGCCATTTTTATAGTGCTGTTTATTGTCCGCGATTTCGACAGCGTGTATCTTGTATTTCATAATTTTTTTGTGCATATATGTAGGATGAAAAGTCGCCTATGACCTTCTCCAGGGCCCAGACTTCCTTTCTGTCAATTCAAATTTTATAACGATTGGTTCACTGGATTACGCGTGAAAAAAAAACAAACAGACAGACTTACGTTCGCATTTATAATATTAGTAATCATTTTATGAGGCTAATATTTTCATTTTGATAAATTGTTTTTGTCAACATTTCGGCTTATTCTCGAAGCCGCATAATTATATAAGTCAAACAGATGAAGAAGTAAACAATAGTTTCACGCCTCGCCTATTACTAGTATTGGATAAGGAGAAAGTTTGTTTGTCTGTTTGCCAAGTTTTCTCTGCTAATCTACCGAATCGCTTTAGATGATTAGTTACTGGTGAGAGTCGAACTTATATACAGCATGTCACAGCATCAAACACCCTGATTAGAATATTATGTTTACAGTCATAAATCATAGGTAATACATACACAGATTTTTTACTATTATGGAAAATTATGGTCACTTTACAAATCTACGCACGCACTCGTAATATAACGGTCTAGCGCAGTAGGTACTTCGCCCATTTTGAATATAGCCGATACGTGGGATAAAATATACCTATAAGTAATGACAGAAGTTGGTTCAGTGAACGGTTCTGAACAAACTACTTTCATAATGTGCATTCATTCAATGATACGGTCATCAAGCGCTTCCCATCCTGGTAAATTTACATCCATACGAGGGCCCAGTTAGTAAACAATCCTTGAAGATGGTGTCTATCTTTAGACCCGAAAAAGACACCAATACCCCTGAGATTGTCGCCTGAAGGACAGCCGCTGTCATGGCCACCACACAACCTTGCCGAAACACCACGCCATTCAGAACTTCCGTCTTTATAACCGTCTAGGGTGAAAATAAAAGTTGTGTTTTGATTTTAACGTCGGCCATTATGCAATGGTCTTATATTGTCGTAGTTAATTTAAAGATTTTAATTGATAAACTTTTATAATTGGTTTTTGGTTCCAACAGACGTTATGGACACGCCAAATTCAATTAAATTCTTTTGGTTCTATGGTTAATAAGACCTAAGGACGACGACGTCTTCCAAGATTTATTATATTCAACAAAATTGTTGGCTCCATAATCATTCTTTGACTAAAATTAATAAACGTTTTAGTTTGCTTTTAATTTTAAGTCAAAAGTTTTTTACTTTTTGTTTTTTTTTTGCGAATTTTCCTTTTCATCCAAGTGTAATTTCAACTTTGAAATGAAAAGGGAAAATGGCGGACGCTTTTCCGAGAGCTGTTTACATTCTCGTGCGATGTTATCGACCTTTATTAGGTTTGATTAAGGTATTATTTATTACGACTAACCAATCAATACTACTTAATCAATTTATTTTAGGAATGGTTCGTTCAACTTTCTGCCTGGACGAAGAAATTGATTTACAGTTTTAGACTCATATTTCTTTGTTTAGACGTACCCAACATTCTATGTAGGTACCCAACGTACCTACCCAAGTACGATGTATCTAGGAGAAGCGCTGAGAACGACTGGTCAGAATATCAGGATATCAACTAAGTGTGAATGCAGGTACCATCCACACTTGGTTAATATCCCGACCAGTCGTACTCAGCGCTTCTCCTCCACATTTGTTATGCGCACAGCCAAAGTGTGGAATTCTCTGCCAGCGTCTGTGTGGCCACATTTAACCCGTCTGACTTCAAAACAAGAGTGAACAGGCATCTTCTGGGCACGATCGTTCATAGACCTTATACAACGTTCTCCATCAGGCGTGATCGGGGTCAAGAGATTCAGCAATAAATAGCAATTTAGCTAGCTAGGCAAATTAAAGAATTCGCAGCCGGGATATAGGAACTTTTTATTCTAGTTTAGCTTAATCAATCAAGTTTATTCCCTACCTCGTAATTGTAGCAAAAATCTCGTAAAAATCCGTTGTTTCGTTTGTTCAGCTTCCGACAGAAAAATTCGACGTAGGTGCACCTAATCAAACCATGCTAATGTAAACATTAGGTATTCACTACGTACAGTTCAGTAAATATTGTATTAATAACAGACGGCGGCGTTTTGATAACAGCCTCCCAATATCGGAATAATGAATCCATAAAACATGAATATGGAGAAGGAAAACAGTTGATAGTTGCTTCGCTATATTTAGAGCTTAGAATATTATTATATGCAGTTGCATGTGCAGTAACAGCCTTTGCAATTTTTGTAACTTAGGTGATGCCTATGTGGTCCTGCTAGGTAAGTGCGGACTACTAATACCATACTAACACATCATCTGCCTAGCTTTTTTCCCAACTCGGCTACCAGTCTAACCGGATGCAGCTGAATACCAGTATTTTAAATGGAGCGACTGCTTATCTTACCAGCACAACCCAGTAACTGAGTCATACGATATTATACCCCCTGGTAAGACTGGTTGTCGTGTCGGACTTTCGGGCTTCTGACAACCCGTAACGACTTCAAAGATTAAAGTATGACAGCCGGGACCACCGGCAACGTGCTTTCCGAGGCACTGAGGGGTCTCGGTATTTAAATATGGTCACCCATCCACGGACCGTCTGCGGCAATCGTAGCTTAACCTGATCGATCGACCTGTGCGGCTGTTATTACTTAGCCACAAACAACTAGGTAGTGTTTGTGGCTCATCATTTCAGCCAAAAGACGTCCACTGCTGGACATAGGCCTCCCCCAAGCACTTCCACTTCGACCGGTTCTTTGCTTCTCGCATCCAACGGGTTCCTGCGGCCTTCACAAGGTCGTCGGTCCACCTTGTGGGAGGCCTTCCAACGCTACGTCTTCCGGTACGTGGTCGCCACTCCAGAACCTTTCGGCCCCATCGGCCATCTGTTCTGCGAGCAATGTGCCCTGCCCACTGCCACTTAAGTTTGGCAATTCTTCGGGCTATGTCGGTTACCTTGGTTCTCCTACGGATCTCCTCATTCCTGATTCGATCACGCAGGGAAACTCCAAGCATAGCCCTCTCCATTGTGTTTGTGGCTACGCGGCGGTATTATATCGCGCACTGGATTTTCAACTCTCGCTGTTGAGCCGAGCATTGAGAATCCAACGGAGCGTATCCCAGCGCGTCAAAAAACACTGTTGGATTTTCAATTCTCGGCGCTAAGCAGTATATTGAAAATGCAGTGCGCGAAAAAAAATGTCGCGGGAAAAACGCGCGTCTTATTTTCGTCAAGTTTCAAGTTTGCGGTCAGCTCATTGCTACCAAACACTGTACCCACCACCACTGTGTGTATCCGTGTGTATGTGGGTGTGTGTATCCTTATCAGAAACTGTACCAACTACCAAGTAATCCTTCTGTGTTCTAATTGTTTCTTGGTAATCAACGTAGAGGTAGAGGTCATTCGCACTGGCGCAGAGTCGTTCACCTAATAAGAAGATAATAATTAAAACATGCGTGACACACTTTCGGTTTCACTTATAGGTATGTTTTATAGCCAGATTAGATAACATTGTCATTAATCATGTTGAACTGGAATTATAATAAAAAATAGCCCCATTATTAGTTATCTAATGGCTACGCTTAACGGCGGGTCTACTCTGTGAAATAATAAGGGTATAGCGAAATTTGTAACAAAAAGGTCCTAATAAGTTTTTGGTTGCAATGTAATTTGAACTTTGTTAAGTATGTCATTCAGTTGGTTGTTCTATAAATTAGAAATCATCTCAAATTCTTAATTTAAATATAGATTAGATACTAATGTCAAAACAATTGTTCGCTAACCTGCACCCTAATGAGGGATTTTCCTTCTTTTTTTTTTAACTCTTCCCGTCTCTGGATAGATGGCGCTGACCTTGGTAAGTTACTGCAAGGAACGGAACTTCACATCATTTTTTGATTATTTCACTTGGATGTAATTTTGAGATCGTAAAACGAAAGCAAACGAAAGTGTCAGTCAACGTTGAACTGTCAAAATGAAAGCCATTGCTACTGATGGTTAGGCAATTACCCAGCTGTTTGATGAAATAAGTACCTAAGTAAGAATTAATTTTAAAAATCTAACTTGTTATCTCGTAAAACATACGTCGTTTATAAAATTCATAACTAATATAGATTCACTAATATGAAATCAATGCTTATACTAGATACGTGTGTATATGCTGATCATGTCGGTACCTAATATATGAACTGCGAATAAGTAAACATAAAGCAAACTTCGGTAAGTTTTCTCTTCTACCCTACCCTATTAAATGTTAACAAGCAATTGGCTCTTATGTTTGTCTTTCGTCCCGAGATACGCAATGTACACAAAAGGCTTGAAATTGTTATCTCAACTTTAGCGGCTTCTTAATTAAATTCATTTAATATTAATTGAACATTTTCAACGAGAGAAGGGCTGTGAACGTCGATTGTTTTATAATTTTCTGCGAAACATCAACAGAATTTTTAATTTCAACAAAAATGGTAAATTATTTATGGTTACGATAAAAACAGCGTCATCCATCAGCCTATAATGTTCCCACTGCTGGAACACAGGCCTCTCGGTAAGAGAGAGTGGGTCGTATCCACCACTTGGGATCAGTGCGGGTTGGTAGATGTCACATATCTTAGAATTTTTGGTTCTAGGACATGCCGGTTTCCTCACGATGTTTCCTAAAAACAGATGATAAAAGAGAATACTATATGTAAATTCGATGTATGTAGATATATTGTAAAAGGGTATGATGGGGTTGGCATATCTTTAAGATAAAAACCCCTAAATAAAAACAGATAAAAAAAAAAAAAAAAAATGGTTGCCTGTAAAGTCGGTTTTACGGGCGAAGATTTTACGTGACAACGACCGATCATCCGATCATAGTTGAGTGGGAGAGAGACGCAAGGCATTCGGCGGGCCTCTCTCTCGTTCGGTGACTCATCGTAACGTTACCGAGCGTTACACTTTTTCATAAGTGACTCCCAGTCGCAACCTAATTTAAGACGTTGTCACGTCAAAAAGAGAATACCTACCAACTTTAGACTACCAAAACAAAGTGGCCAACTAAAGTAAATTGTTTTTGTGTTTATGTAGTGTCATAAACTTCATCTGCTAAGCCTTTTCCCAACTATGTTGTAAGATAATTTTTATTTGTTTGTGTTTTTATGAGTATACATGTATACAAAAAATCAGCATGCAAGTTGTTAAAAGTATTATCAACAGGTCGTCAATCGTCATGCTTGCCATATACAATGGCATAAGTACAAATATTTAAGTAGGTAAGTATTTATGCAACATTTTTACGGTATTCAAATTATACCTACAAGCTAATAAAATTATTTAAATAGAAATATATAACCACAATTCAATTATCCAAATTAAAATATAACACTCATAGTTAACATGGAAAAACATATAAAGTAAGTAGTCAAAACAAATAGGTCTAAAATAAAATAGCCATTAAAATTTTTTTTTCACACTAATAAAAAAATCATTGATGGTGTAATAAGCTTCAATTCTAACCGCATGCAGCTGAATGCCTATATTTTACAGTCGACGGTATGTAGTATCATAATAACTTATACCTAATATTGGGCTAAGTGCAAATAAATATTAGAGTAATTACGATGATCGTACACTTATTTTTTGTATTGATTATGATATATGACTAACGTTAAGATGATTGATGTCGTTAAAAGTACATTAAAACTGTAAACCGATCATCATTTGCGAAAACCGTTAACCGATCAAACGGATTTCTTCATAAAAAAAATGGTTGCCTGTAAAGTCGGTTTTACGGGCGAAGATTTTACGTGACAACGACCGATCATCCGATCATAGTTGAGTGGGAGAGAGACGCAAGGCATTCGGCGGGCCTCTCTCTCGTTCGGTGACTCATCGTAACGTTACCGAGCGTTACACTTTTTCATAAGTGACTCCCAGTCGCAACCTAATTTAAGACGTTGTCACGTCAAAAAAAACTAATTACTTACCGTTTTATTTATCTTGAGGGAAAAAGACTACTGGTTACTCAACCTGAGATGACTGGAGCTGAGACAAATAAAACAATGCGGTAGTCTGAGATAAGTATATTAATGAATAATAAAACAATCAACAACTAGTCTTGTTTTTTTGTTTCTTTTTACAAATGAAAAAAGTGCGAGTCGGACTCGCACACGAAGGCCTCCATATCACCGTACAATATTTTAACAATACCTACACATAAAAAAAATAGAGCGTTTCTTTTATGGGGATGGGGACACCCTTAATTTTTAACTATTTTATGTTTATTTTTTATTTGTTGTTATAACGGCGACACATTATACTATACAGGGTTATTGGTAAAACACCAGCAACCTCTTAAGAGGTCATTGTACTCATCATTATGAACAACTTTTATTATGGGACCAAACCTGAAATCGCGAAAAAAAAATCAGCTGTTCCCTACATTTTGACGAGTTATAAGAACATAAATGTAGGGAACAGCTGTTTTTTTTTTCGCGATTTCAGGTTTGGTCCCGTAGTAAAAGTTGTTCATAATGATGAGTACAATGACCTCTTAAGAGGTTGCTGGTGTTTTACCAATAACCCTGTATATATTTTTTATTTGTTGTTTCAAACGGTACACACGGCAAAACATCAAGCTTTATGACCTTTATACTGTGCTTTAGCTGACATTTCCAGTGTTAGCTGACCACGCATTGTATAGATCTTTCGTAAAATCAGAAACCAGCTTGTTATGTATATGTACAATGATGTGTAGCCTCTGTGAAAATTTCAAGTGTCTACTATTACGGTTCAAAAGATTCACAGCCCTGTGACAGACGAGACGGACGGACAGCGGAGCCTTAGTAATAGGTCCCGTTGGGTACGGAACCCTAAAAAGATAAAGTTTCATACTGTCACTTCCACCTAAGCCTCTTTTACCATTTTACGCAAAACATGACATTATTATAATCTTTTACAAATAAAGAAACGGAGATAATTTTATTAATGTAATAGGTAGGTACCTAGTAGGTACCTTACGTAATCATTCACCAGGAAGTTTTACTTTGGCATTGCAAATGTAATAAGTAATTTAATATTTTAATTACCAGAAGTGTAATGTTTCGGCTTAAAACCCCGTAAATTGTATTTGATCAAGATGAACAGTTTCTTAAACGGGAAAGATTTGGCTGAGAAAAAATAAGTTTGTTTTTTGATAAATTGTAACTGCTTGTGAGTAACTTTGCATCCTAGTCCTCTAATCCTTCATGAAGTAAATTATACAAGGACTTTTGTCTTTTATGAAAATAATAAATATTTTAAGAACGGACACAACAGGAAACAGTAAAACGACGCCATTATTAAAGGCAGGTATACAATGTCAATTTTCTTTTACGACGCACACAATCCCCAATTTCCTTCCGTCACTGACGCGGTGTGTTCGGCCATTTATAGCATTTTCACAAGCGATTTGCTTAAATCTTTTTGCTTTTTGTGAGGCCAGTTTACATTCATAGGGATGATAAGGTTTTCTGAGATTTTCTTCTAAGGTCAAAATATATAAGAAAACTAGCTTCCGCCCGCGGCTTCGCCCGCGAGGTATGTAGATAAAAACTACCCTATGTCCTTCCCCGGGATGCAATCTATCTCTCTGCCAAATTTTATCGAAATCCGTTCAGTGGTTTAGGCGTGAAAAGGTAACATACAGACAGACAGAGTTACTTTCGAATTTATAATATTAGTGTGGATAAATATTAGCTAGGTACAAGCAGCAGTAGCTCGTGGCTAAATGATAACAGCTGCACGGGTCGATCGAAGGTTAAGCTACGCTAGCCGCGGTCGGTTTGTGGATGGGGGGCCATCCATTACATATCGAGACCCCTCCGTGCCTCGGAAAGCACGTTAAGCCGTTGGTTCCGGTTGTAATACGAAGACCGTCGTTACGGGTAGTCAGAACCAGAAGCCCAAAAGTCTGACAACCAGTTGGGTTGTGGAGGTTAGATAGGCAGTCCCTCCATGTAAAATACTGTTATTCAGCTGAATCCGGTTAGACTGGAAGCCGACCCCAACATACTTGGGAAAAGGCTAGGCAGATAGATTTGAGTCAGCAATGAAATTTTTGTTTTTATGACTTGTACTAATTTATGTCTTTTACAGCAACGGTGACATTTCCAAATTCCAATGACGTTTCGTTTCGATATGTTATCGTACAAATGCGATTCTCTTTGGAACTAAATATCATTCGTATCGGGGTTATCGTTATCAATAATGTGAATGCTCTCATTATGTCTGCTTTATTATGAGTACACTTGTATATTATGAGAGCGACATCGTATCGTATCGTTTGCGAGTAAAATATCAATTATCAACACTTTTTTTTCTCTTTTTTTGTGTTAGTGTTCTTTCTCTGCGTCATGTTTTTTCTTTCTTTCTTTAACGCGTGAAAAATGGAAATGAATTTTTGACATGTCCATTCATAACAAGGCATTTAGCACTACGACCATTCACATTTTTTTGTTGACCGTATTTTGTGCCAAACGTTTTGTAAATAGAATTACATTCTCTTTCACTACATAGTATCGAGTTTACTTCTGTAACTGCGGTAAAAATAGAATTCAGACATTAGCATTGACATTGACTTACAACAAACACAGGTATACTCTCTCTTCCATCACTCTCATAGTCTATTGGGACGGCACGTAATTCCATAATCGCACGCATTTCACTTTTCAAGCTTCCATTTCTCACTTCGCGATTTGTTTCATACCTTACAAATAGTAATAATTTATTCACAAAAACATAAAGTTTGACAATAATGAGTAACAGAAAGGTATCAGACATAAGTAGAATTTTACAGAGGTTGGATACAAAAGGATGGTAGTGGGGTCAAAAGTCCTGTAAGAATTAAGAACCCTGTCCCCCAAACTAGGAAAATCCTGTACCTATCTTGGGAGGCAAAGGTGAGTTCCTTCGCGAGTTTTTACAGAATAGGGCTATAGATAGAGATGGAATAGTCTTTATTATGTACAGTGAGTGTACACCATAAAAAATTCAGATATAAATGTAGAAATTTTACATACGCTGATACAATGGGAGGTCTTATCACTAAAAGCGATCTTTTACAGACAACCTTGGTATTTATTGAAGGGAGAAAAAATACATTACTTTTTGTACCTACTGTATGTACAGGGTGGTGACCTGCATCCGTCAAAAGGGTGATTTTTATCATAATCAATTTGTCTCAAGAAAATCACAATTAATTTCCGATACGACATACCACCGTTAGACGAAGTGGAATGAACCTGCCCCACCTTCCCAAAGGAATAATGTCCTGGCGACAGGCCAATGGCAGTTACCTGCTTTTTTATTAGGGTTCCGTTACTAAAGCGTGCCTACTAAGAATCTGTCCGTCCGTTTTTCCCAGGGCTGTATTTTTGAACCGTAATAGATACACTTGACAATTCAATTTTTTTATTATTTGTTGTGAAAGCGGATGTATGTATAGTTTACACCATGACCGCGATAACAATAAATAATAAAAAAAATTAAAATTAAAGGGAGTCCCAAACTCCCAATACAAAAATCGTGTTTTTTCGGCCGGGAAAGTATTTAAGAAAATATAGTGTTAAATAAATAGTACGGTGGTACGGAACCCTTCGTGTGCGAGTCCGACTCGCACCTAGCCGCTTTTTCCCACTAATTACACCCTATGCTCTCAGCCGTAAATTCTTATTACCCTTAATAGACGATGGCAATGAACTTCCATAGTTCCATGTTCCCACTTTAGCAAGTTCAAGAACGATTCGACGATTTCTTATTACGGAGTCAATGACCCGAATCTTAGAATAAATAGCTTTTCGTAAAATTGGAATAAAAATCTCGAGTGACTGAACTTATGTTGACAAATAAATTACTCAGGAGAAAAATTCTGAGTAACATGAAATGAAATGGAAGGATTATTCATTTTACGTCATATTTAAAAAAAAATACGCTAGAATATAATTGACATTTCCTATCTGACTACCCCTGAAGCCCTGAGAGTGAGAAGAAATGGCGAAACAAACTCAAGAGTCAAAGCCTCTTTAAAAGTCCAAACATAATCTTGGTCAGGTCATGTAAGGACGCAGATTAGTGTCTGAAATGGTCTTTTGACGAAAGAACCCCACAGATTTGAGTGGAACTGTCCAGGTCCAGTCAGTGCAAACAATCGTGTAGCTCAACTCAGACGTGTGCGCCGATGCTAAAATCTCCGGCGGCGGGCGCGAGCGTTGTGAAATCTATTATAACTGTGTAGCTTGTAAAAACGTCTGATATTATTTAAAAGATCACAAACTCAGCAAAATGAAACTATTTTAATTAACGACTGTAATTGTCGTAAACAAAAAACGGGACCTTTTTGCCGTAACCGGCAACAGAAAACACCCGCTCGCTAGGCGTGCTTGTAGCAGGCACAAATAAAATGGCCTTCGCTAATTGCATAATTTGTATAGCATCGGAATTGCTGCTCGTCTATCTTGCCAGTATTTACTAATGTTTTCATCCTATAGATCACTGGCATCACAGGATACTACATATTTGAGGCATTCTTTTCCAATATCTTCTTGTCCATCATTATCATCAAATGCAGCCGCATGTTTTTCTACTATAGTTTTATGAGAAAAGAACTAGTGTCTTTGTCACCTGCATTTGATGAACTGCTGCGACTGACTTGAGTGGCTATTTCACTCGCTGGTACTATTTCTTTGGTACAGTTTACTAAAAAATCCCACCGCCGGCGCCGATCCGCGCCGCGCGGCGCGGGCGGCGCGGCGTGAAATTGGCACGAGTTCTAAATGTTTTAGAACTTATAGATTGTTGTGCTGTTGTGTTTCGTCGATGCGTGGGAGTTCCAGTGCCTTAGGCATCTTCTGGGCACGCTCGTTCCATCATAGACCTCATCCATCGCTTTATATCAGGCGTGATCAAGGTCAAGAGCGGGCCCATTTAGCAAAGTTCCAGAGATTAGCGCATACAAACAAACAAACTCTTCAGCTTTATTATTAGTATAGATTAACTAATGAGTAAGCTAAAATATCGTTCGTTCGTTTAAAAGAATGTGAAGAAGGTCAGACTCTGAGATCACGGCCGACCATCTCCGGTCAATGATATTTACCTTCAACCGTCAGGATATTTTATTTATTATTTATTTACGTGAATACTTTACTCGCTTGTAAACCTGCCTGCATCCATATTTATAATAACAAAGAAACACAATACTATCTTCAGTGATTCATTTATTGTCTATACTTTTAACTTTGTGGTCACTCCGTGTCATCGACCTTATAAAACATAAATATGTAGATAGTCGATATCTAGCTAGACTACGCCTTTATCAGCCATATTTATCTCTCGATACGGGATTTTTTATTAGACTGGCTTTTACCCGCATGGATGTCGGAAAATATCACACGGGAGCTACTACCGAGATTAAAAGTACCCTATGTGTTCTATTCTATTCTATTTTTAATTATGGCAAGTAAAGCCGATGTAGACTATTCTGCCAATATCAAAAGTGAATTGGAAAAGCAAGTGTACATACGTTAAGTATTTAAAAAAAATAAAAAATGATACAGTGGAACATTATACATCTTGAAGGGTTAGTACTGGACTGAAACAAACAAAAAGATAAAATTACATATTAGAATTGTTAGTACTTACATTAAAGTATACATTATAAATACCATATCCAAACATATCAAGTCTTAATCCAGGTTATAAACTCTGTCTATACGAGTGCCAAATTACACCCAAATCCGTTTAGCCGTTTGGATGAAATTCACAATAATTGCAATATTCACAATGATTTGGAACATACAAACATCCAGACAAACGAACAAAAAATTTAAAAAACTATATTTTCGGCATCAAACTCGTTCTCACAACTCGTAAGATTACTTGTATTTAAAAATATCCAATGTACAGTTTTGACTTCGTTACTATTTTTTAAGTATATAATATGCTTAAAATATAGAAGTCGTTCCACTGGTTTTACGACTAAATATCCTTTTAACCCACTTATCTACAACGGTTTTTTCTTGAAACAAAAAGTTTTTGAATGTCAAGAACAATATTTTGAATGAGGAACGTGAAAGATTTTAAGGATTGTCAGTGGTGCTTGTGGAAAGCGACATAAAGGCAGTTGTGCACGTAGAAATTTACTGGACATTATAATGACGGATATCTAGTAAAAAACAAGAAAATTATGATAGTTATGAGGCTCTTCTATTCAATTTCGCACCATAATAAACCCAGGTTCTAATAGGTACCTAATTCTTCTGGTTGTTAAATAACAGTGTGAATAATATAAAACCTGTCACCATTTGTTTTGATAGTAATAAATCCTATTATTTCTTATAATAAAGTTACCTTCTTAGGGTGTAAACCAACAAGTTGAAGGCTTGTTGATAAACAAGGAAGATAGTTTATCAATATGGAAGACATACATTACATTATAGTACATTTCTGAAGTTTATGACTTGTTTTTATCATTGTTTAGTCTTAACTCTAATTAAAAAAGTATTTTATTAATAAACAAGGTTTTATCTTCCTGAACATTCTAGAACCAATGATGATATTCACCTATGTGTACAAGTAAATAAATTTGAATTTAAGTCGGTTATAATCTTTTTAGCATTTCAAGTTCAACATAATAATAAGAAATGTTAAATCCGCAAAATTAAATTAATAAGCCAGGCAAGCTAAGGCATAAATAAGCCTCGTCTTAAAAACGATGATTAGAAACCTGAGTAGGATTGATAGAGCACATTTTTATAATCTATTTGTTTTTATTTTATTGATAAGGGCAAACAACATACACCAAATAACAAAAACAAAAATAATAAACATCGAAACGTTTTTAAATCACCGTTTGATTACAAAAAAAAGTCTCCACCAGACTTTCCACATTTACACCGGATGACTGAATTCACTTCGCAAACTGCAAACGTTAATTGTACACAGTTACACAATTAAAACATAGTACCGGTTCTTATCATGTATGCGTAGCCTATAAAGGCAAAGTAATTGAAATCGCCGCCTGTTCTGCCTACGTGACCATAATTATACCGAATTATTATTTTACTATAATTCTGACGTTCCGTTTCTATTGTTTCAGCTGCCTGCTGCTGTGAAGTTCCTGGCCGGTTATGGGGCAGCAATCGACTTCAACAACAACAATACTGACAAGAGCTAACGAAAGATAATGCGGCAGTACTGGCCGAAACTATCATGACCTTTGCCTGTTAAAAGAAAAAACAAGAGTCGACGTTTGAAAGTGGAACGCAACAGAACAGAACTTTAGTCGCACCAAAGAGTTCCCGCAGGAAGCTAGTGTTGTGCTAAAAATTGAGTTCGCGAAGATAACGTTATCGTGTTCTCAACTAGACCGATTGCGTCTGTTTTCGTTAACCGATAGCGGCGCTGATAAAGTCTTGTCGAGTTTTCATTTAGCGTCACACCGCAGACGGTCGCGGATCTACCGAGACGTGTTAAAATAGTGCTGGTGTACGCCTGATATCGTTTCGCTCGCCAATGTTTAAAAACATATCGACCGTTAGGCAAGTGTGTTCGTTTACGGTTCGAGTGTGGTCTACGTTGTGTAGTGGAACATTATTTTAGTGTATGTTGTAAAAATGCGTGGGTTGTGGTCTCGTTTTGCGGCGTTGGGGTGGGTGGTGTCCCTGGTGGGATGCCACACTCCTGGGAGTGAGCTGGAGTCTGTCCGGTACGGGCCCGGGCCCACGGAGGACCGGTTCATCAGTGACACGTACACAGTCTCCAACATCAATATCACTTATAAAGATGAACATGGAGAGGAGTACACAGAGACGTCTGAGGTGAGTGACCCTTTTTTCTTTTTTAATATAGTCAAACATTTGTCTCGTGAAACATCTTTTTATTTTTTTGTGTGTGAAAAATACTGGGAATAAAATAAAAGTTCTTTGTATGCCCTCAATTAAGTAAAGTTAAAACGTTAATCATGCATGATTCATGACAATCATGTCTTCTATCACGTAGTATTTTGTACTACGAATCCTAGAAAGGGAAAACACGCCCCTTTACCACCTTTACTATAATTGATTTCCTAGAACTAGATAATCTTGTTTGTGTGTAAAAATTATGTACAGACGCCAGCACATCAATCTACTACAATCTGTCAAATTTATTTAATAAATTTTCAACTTTATCGCTAACGCATAAGGTTAAATGTTGATTGGGAAAGTTTGACAGTTTCGGGTAGCTTGATGTGCTGGCGTCTGTACCTATTAAACCTATCGTGCTTATTTTACTACGTAAAGTGGTTTTCTTTAAGAATTTTTACTCAATCAATACACCATTCACTATAAAAACTAACAGTTATTTGATATTAAGGTATCTACATAACACTCAAACTCAAAGCATTTATTTCGATTCAACCATTTACACGCACTTTTGAATTGTCAAGAAGTCGGTCAGTCAGAAATTATGAAGATAGAATACTCTTTATTAGTTGTCCATTCCAAAGCGTAGGTACCTATGGAGAAGAACGGACAAGAAACTCCATGGACACTCTTTTAAATTTTAATTTTACAAAAATAATAGTTACATCATTAATATTGAATTTATAATTATATGTGAGAACGATGTAAAAAAGAAGTAGGTACGCGTTAAAAGCGTCCAGAGTACAGCAAATAGTAAGGAAACAACAATCCAAAAATAAAATAATTAAAAATAAGCCAAGACAGCTAAGTGATAACACGCTTTTGGTTGTTTTGATTTCCTAATCATAGGGTTTACTTACTCATTTTCTTACTACGGTAAATAAATTAGCGTTTTGATAATTAAAACAAATACTCGTAATAAATGTCACCAATATCTGCCTAGCGTTTTCCTAACTACGTTGGGGGTCTTCCAGTCTAACCTGCAGCTGAATACCAGTATTTTACATGAAGCGACTGCCTCTCTGACCTCCACAACCCAGTTACTGGGTAATACCCCCTTGGTAAGACTGGTTGTCAGACTTTCGGGCCTCTAACTACCCGTAACGACTGTCAAAGATCTAGGAATGAATGACAGCTAGACGGGACCAACGGCCTAACGTGCTTTCCGAGGCACGGAGGCAACGACGTGGTTATATTCTCTTTGCACGGAGGGGACCCATCCACAGACTAACCGCGGCAAGCGTAGCTATATAATATGTATAATACGTATACCTACTGTATAATACTGCCGTCTTAGCTAAGAATGCAGTAATCGCAAAAAGGCGGTTATGTCTAATACTGCGTTTTTTCGTATCATTGAAGCAGTTTTTATGCAAGTACGGCGAAAATCATTACATAAAAAACATACTTCGAGTGAATTTTCTTATGAAAATATTTTTTTTTCATGTACATGAACCTCATGGGATGCCATTTCTGGAAAAAAGTGAAAATCTCAAAAATGTCGATTACTGCATTCTTTGTTATCAGGGCAGAATATTATGTATACATAGACATACTTAATTCAGCATTCTCCTGCCATGCCCTTATTCCAATTTATTTGGGGTCAACGCAACATGTCTTTTTCTTCCATACTTCTCTATTAGTCGTCATCTCGGTAGTCACCCCTCTTATCATCTTATTTCTAAACGAATTACTTAATTATATTTTTTGAATACGTAAAGAGTATTTAATGTTTGATAAGATACGGTGATATCTCTCTCAGGAAACAAGTAATTTCTAGATAAAAATAATGAGATAAGATCTTATTATGACATTTTCTACACGAACAACTTTAATCATGTTTTTTTGCGTAATACCTAGTCAAATATACCTACTAAGTTTCAGGTATTTATGTTGTGATACGTTATCCAGTAACTATGAATTAAAATAGTGTTGTTACGTCTAAACACCCGCATGGCAGCATTCCACATGAACTATGATGCAAGTAAATAAATAGTAGGTACCTAAATACATGCAATTATTTACTAGAAGCCCAGTATAGCCAAGAATATCGTGGAAAAATAACGCTACTTGCAAAGAAGTCTGTCACCATTAATTTTCTTACACACAACTTATACTTTTTTTGGCAATTTTTCTTAATTTCATACAATTACGTTGGGCTAGATTTTAATGACGTTTTAATAAAAAATGCTGCTCTACACGTGTACTTAAAAATGTTTGTAGGAACCTTCGAATCCCATTCCTCTACATCTATAAACAGTGTCTTTTACTTCCCCACTTCTCCAAGGTATTTTGGACTGTGTACTCACAGTATGCTTGTCATTTATCATACGATTCGATTAGGTTCGTAATCGTTCGATTTTTATCTGACATGTCCATTGATTTACATACTATAGGGATAAGTATTGCGCACTTGTTTTTTTGGAAAAATGCACACAATTCGCAATGACGTAAAATGATTTACGAAACCCTATAGGTCTATTGTTTTAATCTATAATTAATTCATAATAAGCTGGTGTGACGCATTTGTGTTTGCCTTTCTTTTCCTGTTAACGCAGATGGCTTTAATTATTATCGCAATTATTGTAATTAATTAAGTACTTAAATAATTACTTATACAAAGGCAGGCTTTTGACGTAGTACTTACTTTGTATTAATTATGTGGTTTATCTCGACCATGTGTTTTTAGTGGCTATCACTCATCAGTGTTGAGGGAAAATGCGTCGTATTTACATTTGCTAATTTGGTACAATAATAAATCGTTATTATGTGGTACCTATAAAATATAATTTGTAACATTCAGTTGTTATTTTTAAAATCGTTTATCATTAAAAGTCATTTATTCAAACTAGGCTGAGAATCAGCACTTTCCGAACGTAAAAATTACTTAAGACAGTCCCCCAAGGCCCCGCCTCCACCATTTCCTAGTGCTTAAGCTGGGAAGAAGTGGCGCAAGAAACACCCAAGCAACTTGAAGTTTGAGGAGACAATGACCCAAAAACCTTCTTTCGTGTAAACAACATACATAAGAAGTATAGATATAATAGAAATCCAGAGTATTTTAAATTTAAAATAGCAAATAAATACTTCAAAACCGATAACCAAACTAGCTAACTGCCAGAGATTAAAAAGTGGATAAGTAACAGTTATTCGCGTTAACACCGCTTGCGAGACTGTTGATAAAGCGCAGTTCTGACCCACATAACGTTGAACGTAGAGTAACAGCAACAGCACAATATTATTATACCAGTAAAGCCGAGCGCATCTTACAGTCGCAACGCAACGGACCGCAGCGCAAAGCATTTTTATGTAAAAAAGTGCGGTGCGGCCCCGTCTGAAGTATGCGTTGAGGCATAGAAAATATATTAGTCCTCCAGACCGAATTTCCGCCATGGCAGCCAATCTCAGCAGAGAGTAGCCAACTGCGTTGGGAGATATTATAGTGCACAAGTGTATGCGCAGACAGGTGCATTCACTCTCATGGTCAGATGGGACGGCAATCCGACACGACCGGAGAGAGATCAGCGACGACGACGCAGGACTAACGACTTCCGATGCGAGGTTTTCACACCGACAACTGCCAAACTCCGGGCTGTTACTGAGAAATTCCTAATGGAACTGCTCCGTTGGTCTCGCGTTCGCAAGCGCGGCTGCTGGACGTGGGATCTTCGTTCGATTCTCAGGTCGGGCATAGAAAATGTACGAAAGTGATGAAAGAGGATTTTAGCAATGCGTTGCGTTGCTGTCTGCCCCTATCTGCGCTAGACTTAGCACGTCAATTGTAAAAAAACTCAGTAGTTTGTGCGCACGACAGTCGACGTGTCCTGAGGAATGCAATCAGTTTTATTTATTGTAAGTGCGAGATGACATGCGATCAGCCGGTAGATGATGCTGCAGGCCAATTAAAAATTATAATTGAAAAGCAAAATCTACGTAAGATCGGTTAGGAAGGAAAAGGAAGCAAGGTTAAGACGAGAAGGTTTCATCTCAAACAAGATGGAAATTAAATAAAATATTTAAATGAAAAAAACCTTGAAGTGGTCGACGAACTACCTGTGTCTAAAAATTAATTAATATTAACCAAACAGGTTTTTAATATCAATAATGACCTGTATTAAGTACATATCCATACTAATATTATAAATTCGATAGTAACTCTGTCCTTTTGGGTCGCGCCCGTTTGGCAACGCTACATATACTTACCTATAGAGGTGTATCGCATGCACCAGGTACAGTCAGTATGTTAAGTAAAATTTTTAAGGAATTCTGTCTGTCTGTATGTTACCTTTTCACGCCTAAACCACTGAATGGATGTCGATAAAATTTCGCAGAAAGATAGATTGCATCCCGGGGAAGGCCATAGGATAGTTTTTATCGACATACCTCGCGGGCGAAGCCGCGGGCGGAAGCTAGTACCTAATATTTCATTTTCAAAACAAATGAAGTAAGTATTCTCCCGGCTGTCATTTGTAGATCTTTGACAGTCGTTGCCTGTAGTCAGAAGCCCGAAAGTCTGACAATCCATCTTACCAAGGGGTATCGTGTTACCCTGTAACTGGGTTGTGGAGGACCGATAGGCGCTCCATGTAAAATACTGGTATTCAGCTGCTTCCGGTTAGACTGGAAGCCGACTCCAACATAGTCGGAACAAGGTTCAAGAATTTCACGCAGCCATGGCAGGCTGAACCCCTATAGACTGCCCCTAAGGAATAAAATTATTGACTAATAAAACAGAGATACTACATACCTACTTATTTCTTACGTCATCGAGTTTTATGTCCTCTCATACCCATATAATAAGGTGACATCTGCTCATACGCAGATATACCTAACGTTTATTTACTCATCAAATATTTTTAGTACCGTATTACTAATCGAAGGTGTGAAAATGGTAGTATTGTACGTTGATCGTGTGTCCAATAACGGCTAGAGGATGTTTGTATACTGAATCAATGATGATCAATAATATTTTGGTTAGGTAATGTTATTTAGACATAAATAATGCGCCTCCATGAAACGGTCGATGTGCCGACGCTTGGGAACTGCTGAATTGATGTGGATGATGCATGCGTCTCATATTTAGGTTTCGTGACACTTAATTACCCGTTTCTGCGTCCATCAACATGATTTTTGTCACCTAATTAATAACAAAATACAGTGAGTAACATCATCATCATCTGCCTAGCCATTTCCCAACCATGCTGGGGGCAGCTTCCAGTCAGACCGGATACAGAGAGTAACGTTTCAATTTAAACTGTACCTAATCGTGGTTTTTCCTTATCTAACCTCTACTCACCAAAGAAATTTTAGTTTCGTCCTGTCAAATTGATAGCTGGCTGGCGTTGAAAGCTGATTAATTTGACAGGACTAAACTCAATTTTTTAATGAATAAGAAAGAAAAAGATGCACTGAACCTAAATTTAGTTTAGTTTGTGAACAACAGAATCGGCACCACTGGCATGCAAATTGCAAAAACGTAAAAAAAAAAGAATTTCGCGGGCTACCTTACCGCGTCCACCTTATCCTTTGGTTCCCTAAGAAAGCGGTGAACAGTCACATAATAACGGCAGTCCAAATACAAAGCATTTTTTGGCACCTTATTAATGTAGGTAATAAAAATACTGGTGAAAATGATATTTTCATTACTGCCGTAACTGCCGTTATAATAATTATGACGGCACCGCTCTTCTAGAGAACTGTAGCTTTATCAACTTTTCACTGCTTTTAACGGTCGAAATTGTGATACGAGTCGACCTCGGCCTTTTTGAATTTAAAGGTTTTCTCTAAAGTTTCAAATAACATACCTATAATTATAGACCGCAAATTAATTTTAATTATGCTTCAAAGGTAAGTTATATAATATATGTATTATTCACAAAGCGAAGTTTGGTCGTCAGTTTGTGCTAAAGGGCACATTTGAGCTGCTTCGTAACGTAACTCATTAGTTGTAGGTCCCCGCACATTATAAAATCATCCGAAGGAGGAGGGGAGGGGGTTTAGCTTTAATCTGTATACGTTTTATAAAGTCCAAAGCTTAAAGGATCAAGAGAGGATCTAGGTTTTCGCTCAAGGGGGGCAAAAATATCTCTGAGGTCCTCTCAGAGATATTTTTACGGGGGGAATTTCTCAAGCCGTGAAAACCCTTTAAAAAAAACAGTGGCACTACGGGAGTGCCGAAAGAAGTGAAAATAAAACACAAACAGAATACTTTGCATGCCATCAGTCACTGACATATCGGACATACATTAAAACCGAGTACATCCCGAGGACACCCAAACACATCCAAAGCGGGTATTTTTTTAATCGTCTTATGAACAAAACACGCGCGGTGTCGCTTACGGTAACAGTGGCGCGAGTTCAATGGTTTTTCCCATATCAAAAATACCCAACGCACCTAAAGAAGTTTTCACTTCAAAAAACCTTCGGCACCTTTTTTCTGTAAACTCAACATTCTACCCCCCTTTCGAGGATGACTACGACTAATGTGTATGTTAGTAATACAAATACAGGTTATAAAACTATGGTTAATTAACCCCCGACGCAAACACGACGGGGTGTTATAAGTTTGGCGTGTCTGTGTGTGTGTCTGTCTGTGGCATCGTAGCTCCCGAACGGATGAACCGATTTTGATTTTCTTTTTTTGTTTGAAAGCTGAATTAGTCGGGAGTGTTCTTAGCTATGTTTGATGAAAATCGGTCCAAGATGGCCGCCGCCACAAAATGGCGGATTACAAATTTTTTCACAACACCCTCAATATGGGTATCAAATGAAAGGGCTTGACTAGTAGAATGCTATGCACTATGATAAATTTCAAATCCAAGATGGCCGCGACCACAAAATGGCGAATTACATTTTTTTTCATTACTCCCTCAATATGGATATCAAATGAAAGGGCTTGACTAGTAGACTACTATACACTATAATAAATTTCAAATCCAAGATGGCCGCCACCACAAAATGGCGAATTTTTTTTTTTCACAAACTCCTTTAATATAGGTATCAAATAAAAGGGCTTGACAAGTAGAATAATGTACACTTTATTGAAAGGAAAATGAGGAATATTAACTAACGAACTGAAAACTAAACACTTGAAAATTAAATAAATTCTAGTGCAAAAATTAAAAATATAAAAACCCCCGACACAAAATAATAAAAAAATTAAGGAATCCCTCCAAAAAGCATGAAATAAAAAAATAAATTTAAAATTAAGAAACCCCCGACACAAAATATAGAGTTTTGGACTATATCCGCGCCCGCTTACGATGAATAGCGATATCTGGATGACGAACCTTTTTACCCGGCTATGGCGAAGCCAAATGGAAGGGAAGCCGGAGTCACACGTAATCTGTACGATTTATGCCCTAATTACATGACTTAGCAATGACGTATGACTATAATGACTCCGGCTATACGGAAACCGAAAAAAATCGATATCGATGTCTTACTTACCTTTTTTGTTGGCGTTTTTGTTGTAGTTAAGTTTTTTTGCATAATTATACATAATAATATGTGTGCCATTCATAAAGGAAGAAATATTTCTCGAGTTAATTCGGTGGGTGAGTAAAGAACCCGGGCGCCGAAATCCAGCATCGTTGGATCGGTTCACCTACGAATTCATTTTCACTTTTGATTCAGATTGTGTTCAGACGTTTCACTTCGAGTGAACGATGCCGAAGGAAAGGCTGTATAGTATAATGTGCAAAAATTGAGGCATCTGATACCGGCTTTACATAAATAGAAAAGTTTGCTTTATTTCACGCATCGTCCATCAAAAGCTTTTCCGCCGTCCTGTTCAAACCTTTTAAGTTATAGATCTTGGGTCCGTTTACTTCTGGTCCTCTCAATTCTGTTATTATTTATGAAAGGTTTGTCTTTTTAACCGACTTCAAAAAGGAGGAGGTTCTCAATTCGTCGGAACCTTTTTTTTTTTTTTTTTTTTTATTTTTTTTTTTTTATGCTTGTCTACTTGCGTGTCTTTGGTATTGTGTTATTTCTTGCAATTTGGTTGTGAAGATAAGAAACAAAATATAGAGTGAAATTGCAAGAACTAAGTACACAGAATTGGATCAAAAACATCATGATTGGTGTCTGGCGTTTATGCTGAATAGCGGGGTAATTGCGTAACACACTATCAGTAGCAATGGCTTTCATTTTGACAGTTCAACAACAGTCATTGCGTTATTTACGTTGTTGAGCAGACAAAGTTTCGAACATAATAGCAATGGATTAGCAGTAGCCTTCAAGATGATTCAGTTTGAGATTGATAGTGTGTTTAAGGCTCCTTCAAGGCGCGACACGTGATGAAATCGCGCGCGACAGAAAGGCATCGCAAGTCGCGCAACAAGCGGTGCCAGTGTCGCGCGCGATTACATCGCGGTCGCGCTTGTTTGTAGGAGCCTTTAAGCAATTAGGGGCTGCCGGTCGATTCTGTAAAAATCTCACCGTGAAAACTTAGGTGAAGTGAGTTTGTTTTTGCTAGGAATTGACACTACTGACAGCTCACTCCACGCTCACTTCACCTAAGTTTTCACGGTGAGATTTTTACAGAATAGCACCGCTGGGCCTATTTGGCGCAGCCGTAAGGTACACAATACTGTTACTATACCCAACTATTTTCTTTTTTCTACTGGCCTGTTGGTCTAGTGGTCAGTGACTATGACTGCTATGCCGGAGGTCGTGGGTTCGATTCCCACCCAGGACAAATGTTTGTGTGATGAGCATGATCATTTGTTCTGTGTCTGGGTGTAATTTATCTATATATGTATGTATTTAGAAATATATAAGTATGTTTATCAGTTGTCTAGTACTCATAACACAAGCTCTGCTTAGCTTGAGACTAGACGGCGTTGTGTGATAGTTGTGGAATATTATTATTATTATTATATTATTTGTTTTTATTTTTGTGTTCTTTTCTTTGTGTTATATTCTTTCTTTCTTTTCTTGGACAAATATCAAACGAGTTGATACAAATATTAATTTAATTTTTCGGCCATACTCATGAGGTTCTTAAACAATAAATATAATTATTTAAATAACAGTACTTACCGTCATTTCATTAACTTGTTTACCTCCAAAAATGACGTAGTTACTCTATTTTTTTGACGTGACAACGTCTTAAATTAGGTTGCGACTGGGAGTCACTTATGAAAAAGTGTAACGCTCGGTAACGTTACGATGAGTCACCGAACGAGAGAGAGGCCCGCCGAATGCCTTGCGTCTCTCTCCCACTCAACTATGATCGGATGATCGGTCGTTGTCACGTAAAATCTTCGCCCGTAAAACCGACTTTACAGGCAACCATTTTTTGACGTGACAACGTCTTAAATTAGGTTGCGACTGGGAGTCACTTATGAAAAAGTGTAACGCTCGGTAACGTTACGATGAGTCACCGAACGAGAGAGAGGCCCGCCGAATGCCTTGCGTCTCTCTCCCACTCAACTATGATCGGATGATCGGTCGTTGTCACGTAAAATCTTCGCCCGTAAAACCGACTTTACAGGCAACCATTTTTTTTTACATAAGTATTATGTTGTATCATGAAATTGATTAATTATTATTCATTAACATAAGTATGTATGTGTTTGTTTACCGTATTGTAATAAAGGTAGGTAATGTGAAAAATCACTCTTTAGTAGTTACCTACGTATTCATACGTACCTGTAACTAATAAAGAGTGATTTACGATTTTACGTATTTGATTCATTACGTAGAATCGAAAATACTTAACTAAGAGTCAAATACAAACCATTTATTTAAAATAAACCAATTACAGGCACTTTTGAATTGTCAAGGGGTCCCGGTCGGTCAGTCAAAAAGATGAAGCTAGTTGCCCATTCCAAAGCGTAGTAAGTACCTATGGAGAATAATAATAATAATAATAATAGTGCCGCATTTCTTTAAAATTTCGTAAGGGGCCTCTGCGAGTTGGCTTCGGCCCCTCGTACGCCTTCCAAAGGACCGGGACCGCATGGTCCCGAGTTATGTAAAATATATAAAAAAATAATAATAATAATATTCCACAACTATCACACAACGCCGTCTAGTCTCAAGCTAAGCAGAGCTTGTGTTATGAGTACTAGACAACTGATAAACATACTTATATATTTCTAAATACATACATATATAGATAAATTACACCCAGACACAGAACAAATGATCATGCTCATCACACAAACATTTGTCCTGGGTGGGAATCGAACCCACGACCTCCGGCATAGCACGGGAAGAAACTCCACAAACAGAAGAAGAACAGAAGAACGGGTAAGAAACTCCACGAACACCCCACTCTAAATAATTTTTACTAGCAATTTTCCGCGACTTCTTCCCCGTCGATTTCATATTTTCCCCTACAACATTTAACACCTGACTGCTTCGTTGGTCTAGTGTTCACAAACGCTACTGCCGAGCATGAGGTCCTGTCCAAAAAATTAGACAAACAATGAGAAAACGGTACAAAATGTTCGAAACCTGAATGATGTCCTTTGTTGCACATTTTCAAAAAAAAGTTTGCATTTATAAACTTATGTTAGTATCCTCCTGTGCTCATGGCCCTCTCGGGCCGGAGGCCCCCTCTGGCTGGGGGCCCGTGACATTTTGCCCCAATGCCACCCTATAGTTACGCCACTGGGGGTAGGCAGAACTGTCTGTATAGGAAACTACAGAACGCCACATGTTACGACCCTTACATATACTCCTTTCGCTTCGTTTACTTTCCTAACCTTTTCTAACCAGTAAATAGCCGTTTCAGTTATCACACATACGAGTAGCAGTAATTACAATCATGCACGCGTTTTAACAGTAGCGGTTATGACGCAACTCATTGTATAAACTGTATATTGTTATGTCCACCAGTCCACTAGTTGATTGTAAGCCCCTCGTCCCCTCGAGCCAGTTCATACCTAGCCTTGCTTTGTTACATCATACTGAATTGTTTTAATTTATTACTGGTTGATAACGTAAAGGGGTATTGACTAGATGCCAGTGACTTCGTTCACATGAAGTGGCTCGTTTTAACATAAAACATAATTGTCCTATGGCACTCAGGGTCCAGTTATAACGTGGCTTCGTATTAGTGAAATAATTTTCGGAATCGGATCAGTAGTTCCGAAGATTCCCCCTACATACGAATTAACAAATTTTACTTCTTTGCGCATACATACTTACATATATGTATAGATTTATGAGATTGTAGGTGTGGTAGCTAGTTCAATGTATCGTTTCATGGGACACAAACCATTTGTGGACGTGTAACGACTATTGTCTTGAGCAGCCTAATTAATAAACAAACACACATTGTATAACAAATGTAGTACGCCGTGAAACTTTAGTAATATTCGCCATACATAACATAATACCGTAAAATGTGTTCACACGGAACAAAGGACCAGTGCAGTAAGTGTGTCATAAGTTGCATAAACATAATGCATACTTAAGGAAAACTAAATTTTGCGTATATGTGTGGAAAATGCGTACTACCTAAGTACATACATATTTAATTGATTATGACACAGTTGAAAATTTCACGGCTTACACTGAAATATAGTGTTATTAATTTAGATAATAATTCCTAGGTTAGGTTTTAAACATAGAAGAAAACAATACACTCAGAAATTAGGTGTATAATCATTCATTTTTGACAATAAAATATCATTTTCCTGAATTTGTTTTTTAAAACAGAATTCGTCACTTGTCACATCTATTTTCGTCATAAATTGAATGAATTGATTGTCGTTTTTTCGAAACTTATTAAATATCACTTCAAACGCTTGCTTTCAGTTAAATGAAAAAGCCTTATTACTAACATTGCTTGGTCTCATTACATTTACCACTGCTTTATTTCTCGGAGAAATGTATTTTATTTTGCTTGTTCTATCGACAAGGCTTGAGATTATATAAA
This sequence comes from Oligia fasciuncula, assembly GCA_963082905.1. Classification (NCBI taxonomy): domain Eukaryota; kingdom Metazoa; phylum Arthropoda; class Insecta; order Lepidoptera; family Noctuidae; genus Oligia; species Oligia fasciuncula. Next base: position 11,756,465 of record OY720403.1, read on the forward strand.
TAGTATCTAGTAGAATTACACGTGTAAAAGGCAATGGAGCATTGTATTTCCCGATAGCGATAATGTTATTATAACAGAGAAAACTATAATATACAGATGAGTACGTAGGTACACCTGTTAAAGTCTTACCAAGGGGTATCGTCGTGTTACCCAGTAACTGGGTTGTGGAGGTAAGACTGGAAGCCGACCCCAACTAAGTTGGGAAAAGACTAGGCAGATTGATACACCTATTAAAACAAATTGCACGCTTTTAGGAAAAAACAGTTGTCATGTTTTAAAAATATCTTATATGTCGACTCACTTCCTAAACGATTGTTTGTTACGTGATAGTCAAAGGTGTATAATTAGTAGGTAGTTCGCGAAATTCAAACTTCTTAAGGTTTAATTTGCAGGTTAATGTCAGGTTTTATGTTGATAAAATATGATTCGCAACCTTAACAAATATGTATTTACATATTTAATGATAATCATTAGAATCATCAATACAACTCTCTAAGGTAGTATTGACTTCAAATGTCATGATTTCATGAAATAGACATTCAACAGGGCAATTTGAATTTTGAAATTGGTTAAAATTGTCTTACGTAATAAATGAACAGCCCCTTAAGAGTAAACTAGTCGCGAGCTCGAACTCACTGGTGGTCATGGCCAAAAAGCACACTGTCTCACCTGGCTTCGTGTCCGACAGAACTAGTATCAGTGATGAGCAGTTAGACGCTAGTCTACACGAATAACGTCTAGTTCTCACGCACAGAAACACCGTTCCGAACTGATAGGCGAGTAAAATAATTCGAAAAGTGCTTCGGAAAATCGAGTTTTATGAAAAAACCACTGCATGAATCAATTACAAATAAAGTTTATTGAACTCTTCGATAACGGAGCGTACGGACTTAGTTTTGAAGATTGTACAGACGCCAGCACATCAAGTTACTACAATCTGTCAGATTTCTTTAATAGATTTTCGACTTTATTGCTAAAACATAAGGTTCAAGGTTGATTGGGAAAATCTGACAGTTTCGGGTAGGTTGACCTGCTGGCGTCCGTACAGTTCTTTTATTGATTACTTATTTACACCCAAAGTTACGTTAAAAATAGCGAGAAAAACGAATCGTTGTTGGCTCATAACTTTTTATGGCTTTTCATTTTACTGTTCTGTTTCCGTAGGTACAGACAAAATTAATAATAAGTCAAAACAATATTATGTTTAACTTTGGATGCACAATGTCAAACAGTGGAGTATTACTCTCCCGAAAATTGTATGGAAAAAATATCGACTAGTGGCACCTTAAGAATCGGAACATTGATTTGGCGCCGTACACGTCGCCCAACGATTCGTTCCGGTCGGGTCCGGTCCGGTGCCGCTCACCGCTCTGTGGGTTAGCTAGCTAATCATTATTCACGGTTGTTAATTTACTAAAATAACTTAGTTGTAGTAAGTTGCGTAAAATTGACTTTATGCTGTGTCCTCGCTTTTATTCTATTCTAATTTGGGGTTACCTCGCTGAGTTTGCATTTTTTCTGTGCGATATCGAGAACAATGATAGGGAGAGCAACTGATAAAAGTGCGTTATCTCGGAACTGGCCAAAATAGTCCGAATTTTTTCAATTTATTTTTTTCCCTGTAACAAAGCTGATAAAAATTTAAATTACAAACATCTTATATAAAAATTGGACTAAGACTTTAGAGCGGTTCCGGTGTTTAAACATAGCATCAATAAAAAAAAACCGGGCAAGAGCGAGTCGGACTCGCGCACCGAGGGTTCCGTACCATCATGTTTTTAAATTTTCACCGGTGAGCTACTTACTAGATCTCGTTCAAACCAACTTTCGGTGGAAGTTTACATGATAATGTACGTCATATATTTTTTTTAGTTTTATAATTTTCTTATTTTAGAAGTTACAGGGGGGGGGGGGGGACACACATTTTACCACTTTGGAAGTGTCTCTCGCGCAAACTATTCAGTTTAGAAAAAAAATATATTAGAAACCTCAATATCATGTTTTAAGACCTATCCATAGATAACCCCGTATGGGTTTGATGAAAAAAAAAATTTTGAGTTTCAGTTCTTAGTATGGGGAACCCCCATAATTTATTGTTTTTTTATATTTTTTTGTAAAAATCTTAATGCGGTTCACAGAATACATGTACTTACCAAGTTTCAACAGTGTAGTTCTTATAGTTTCGGAAAAAAGGGCTGTGACATACGGACGGACAGACGGGCAGACAGACAGACATGACGAATCCATAAGGGTTCCGTTTTTGCCATTTGGCTACGGAACCCTAAAAAAGATGTTCCTTTTGTCAAACGAAAAGTACTATAATTTACTAAACTTATTTCTGGAAATATTTTTTCCGCTTCCTCACCTAGCAAAAAAGTCGCAACGGTAACTGAGACTAAATCTGTAAATAAAGTATAAGCATTAAGCACGTGGCTGGGTAGGATCAACCTGATCGAATGACCTGAATAAGGTTCGCAACTCATCGCGTGGGTGTCGTGTCGGCTATTCTTAGGATCAATCGAAAGTATAATTTTATAGAATTGCCTTGGGAAATGTGTTATGTAAACTCATTTTCTTTGACATCGCCCTTATTAACCGACTTCAAAAAAGGAGGTTCACGGGACATTATGTTTGTTGTTCCATAACTTGAAAATTATATTATAAACAGTTGACGATCGATTAAATAAAGCACATTATTCTGTTAACATTTTGCTTAGTGCACCCAGCCTAACATGAAATTATTCATCGCTGAAAAAACAGTCTAAGATACAACCTGTCTAGTCATACAAATTAAAACTGTTCTAAAAAACTGAAACGATTCTTCGCTAACTAAAAACACAATGAAAGTCATCAGTAGATTACACTTAACGCACTAATTAAATTTTTTTCGAAGCCCCTTTTGATCCAATAACATTTATCTTCATTTCGTAAAGGACTTTACACCAATTAAATTGAATTATAAAGGTCTTGTTCTATTTATATTTATAAGAAAACGTCACCCGAGGGTAATTGAGGGGGAAGGTTCGAAGGACCAAGATTTTTGACACTAATAAAGAGAGAGCTTTTCGAACCCAGCCAGGCGCTTTACTTTGTAATTCAAAATGAATTTGAAAAGTGTAATTCGAGGACATGTGACATCCATCTACACGCACCGGGCCCGCGTGGTATACGCTGTTGTATATTATGCTATTGCTGCTAAATGTTGAAAAGTGGACTCTGAGTTGATTGATCGTTTCTTTGCTTACCTGCTTTTTACCCATTGTTTTACATAATAATGGCGATTTTAGCGCCTGACCATAAATAACACCCATTGAACAAAGGCTTTCTGAAAACACCGCTATAACCAACGGCTATGTTATATCATAGTTGGTTATGGTTTTTGCATAAACAGCACGCTTCGCGAGGTTGTTTGCCAAACTATGCTGTTAATAACATATGGAAGTCCTTAGAATCGAGATGTCCCTTCCAATTCCAATTCCAATTCCAATTTTTATAATAATGGCTCCATCGTTTTATCGATGATTCTGCCAATGTCAAGGTTGAAGGAAACAAAGTGTATTCGCCGAGATTGACCGGTTATACTGCCTTAAGAACGGTTTGATTACAACTGGATCTGTTTGAGTAGTCTGTAGGGACAACACAATATATATATTAGAATACATTGTTAATAACCAGACAACACAAATTAATTTTGACGAACACAATGAACCACCACAGCTATGAGTATGTTATAGTTTAATATTGTTTAATAATATAATTTTTTTTAATGTTTTAATTAATGGGGAATCAACAAGTGTTAAGAGGAATGGGATATTAATAGGTCTGGGGAAATTAGGGGGGAGAATATCATATAGCGGGACTACAAGATTACGACAAGAGAAGAAACAGATTATGTTAGTTGATGTCTACATGGAATGATATCAAAAAAACACTATTGAATTACAAACTACGTCTGTAATACATTATTGTACACTCAACGCTTTAATTTGTATTGTTTTCGTTCACAATAATAGGTAAACGTATGCGACCGTTCCTTACTAAGCGTCCCTGCTGCGTTGCACACGCACTTCATAACAACAATCCATGTGATAGGAAACTATGCCTTATAGCGCGGAATTTAGGCGCGTGCCCGGTCTTTTTTTAGTGTGTATGCTTTGAAGTGGTCGTTGTGGCAGACATAATTATGTTGGGTGTTATTCATGAGTCATGCTGTGATTAATCCTGCAGTAGGTACTTATCGTAAGGAATCCTCTTTGTATTGTTAAGAGAATTAACTATTAAACGATAAATTGAAGTTCACGCTTCTTATTAAAAACACTATTTACCGTTCATCCGTTTCTTTAATTAGGAACCAGTTTTTAAATGCCATGGTTGATATTTATTGGGAATGTATAAATAAAAATGAAATGCTGTTCGTTGGTAAGCGCATCATTTGAGAACGGCTGGACCGATTTGGCCGGTTTTTTTTTGTTAAAAATGTTCGTAATAGTTCGAATTTGGTTTTTAGGAAAAAAAAAACACAATTGGAAAAGTTGACCCGATAATTGGAAAATTCGAGAAAAACTGAAAGTGATGCTCTTTGTGATTTTTGAACTCAAGACAAGACCATATTGAAATTTTTACAGGAGAAAAATATAGCTAGCACTTAGTAAATAAAAAAACTTTTTATTTTCCAATAACTTGATAATTTTTAGCACTTGTATGTCATGGTTTTCGAAAAGAACCGTTCCAGGGAAGGATCGTAGGTGAGCAACTGGGGAAATCAATCTGGAAAACTTCATTGCAAAACAATCAGCAAAAAATACAGTTTTCCAATAAACGTTTTCATAGAAATCAACTTTCGTTATTGCAGTATCGGTATCAACATTTTTTATCGATTACCTTTATCAATCGAGGACATTTTTTCTTGAAATTATTCGCATTTATCACAGTTACGTACGAGCCCTGTTTTTTTGCCAAGGATTTGTTCTGTACACATATAAATATATTTATCCACAAATATCGCAATACTTAAGTGGCAGTAAGCAGATTGCTCGCAGAACAGATGGCCGAAAGGTTCTGGATAGCAACCGCGAACCGGAAGACGTAGCGTTAGAAGGCCTCCCAGAAGGTGGACTGATGACCTGGCGAAGGCCGCAGGAATCCGCTGAAGGCAGAAACACAGAACTGCGGGGCAATTGCGTAACACGTTATCAATCGGAATCGGTTTCATTTTGACAGTTCAACAACATTCATTGCGTTATTTATTTACGTGTTGAGCAGACAAATTTTTCGAACTTACGAAGCAATGGATTAGCAATTTGCTTCAAAATTATTTCGATTCCGATTGATAGTGTGTTACTCAAGTAGGGTGCCGGTCGAAGTGGCGATGCTTGGGGGAGGCCTATGTCCAGCAAAGGACATCTCTCGGCTGAAATGATCATGATGCAATACTGCTTAAACAATAATACCAGAAGAAAAAAGACAGCAGCATTCCTTTCCATTTAAACACGAGCTGGTGAATCCTCAATTGTGTTTTTTTTTTTTCTTCGTCGTGTCGATGCCACGACAGTTTATTCAATTTTACCCTAGCCAAAATGACATCTGCGCTGCCACCGATGACGCGTCACGCGGGTCAACTAAATTAAATTAAATTTTGTATTAAAGACAATGTAATAGGCGAAGTACCAGTTTCTTTTAACAGTTCGTATTCTAGGAACGAACAGGTAAAAAACTTAGACTAAACTTAAAAGAAACCTTTCCTAACTTAGCTAGCCTAGTTTCTAGTCACGGTGCAACCTTATACGAAACGTTTACAACTTTAAACCGTTGTTTAAACTGGAAGTCTTTAGTTTGTTTATACTGCTTGCACCCAGTAAGGAAGCGGAAATACTGCCTACTGTTTTTCATGGCGATCACGGTGAACGAACGACTCTACAATACGTAATGCAATACGTCAGAGATGGTCAACATTTTCACGTTATGTGACAAGACTTTATTAGTATACATTAATTTTAATAATTGTTTACATATCGTATAGGCTATATTTTATTATTACAAATGAATTAGACATATAGCCGAACACAATAGCCGAACTAGGCGAAAGAAGCTAAAAATATTATATTATTAATATTAGATTATTTTTGCTATTTAAGCCTATACAATGCGAGGTCAGCTAAAACTGGAAATGATATGGCTTGATATGTCGTCGTGTACACACGACGAAACATACATCATTACCATCGGAATGCCACCTTCCGAATAAGGCAACCCAAGGTTGAAAAGGCTATTAGGTTGACGATTATGATGACATAAAAGCCTGAAAACATTTAAATAAGCAACAGCTGATATATACCTTTTATATTTGGTTTTTGGAAAATCGAAAGTTCACTGCAATCTTGTTAGACGCTTGTCTAAACTCTGCCTTCTTAGCCTTTTCCCAACTGTTGGGATGGGCTTCCAGTCTTACCGGATGCAGCTGAATACCAGTATTTTATATAGAGCGACTTTCTATCTGACTTCCACAACCCAGTTACTGGGTAACATGACATGATACCCCTTGGTAAAACACTTTTCTAAGTTCCGGGGTAAAAATATTAGTGTCATATACCTACATAGGTCTCCACTTGCATTTGCATAATACATTGATACCCTTGTCTGTTTAAACAAGAGCATAAAATATAATGACGGATAAGGTCATTCCACATTGATTCACTTTCAGGTCGAATCAACTTATCTTGTTAGTTACATTATAAATCTAATCGCAACAAAGTCACTACACTTTAAGCACAGTATAAAGCTTTAAGGTTACTTTGTGATTATTTGCTTGTATTTCACATTAAAAAGTTGTTTGTTGTTTGTAAGCAGTAGGTATAGTTAAACTGTCGTTACAAGTCAATAACACCACCACCACCACCACCATCGTGTGTATAGTCATAGTTTTAAGGTTTTTAATATGTATTAGTTTATTATTGTATATTTTTGTGTATTTTATCTATGGGCCTTAGTTGCCTGATAATAAAATTATTATTATTTATTAATAAAACTGACTGGCTTCCCCCTTTTACGTGGGTTTAAAACAAAACTGTTGAAATGTGTATACTATGCACCTAAGTATAGAGGATGCCTCTGACCACTCTTCGATGTACAGCTGCCAGCACATATGACGTGCTGCCGTCTGTACAAGGTGTTAGATTTTGTTGAAGACTTCAACTTAAAACCAGTTATTGCTTTCGGTTAGGTTACTAAGCTGCCTAAAGCTGCTATGATCCTGAATTATGCAATGTGCATCTTTTTTGTGTCCAAGAGTAGTGAGGGTTGCAACGAAAAGAAAGAAAAATTGGTTTGTTTGTCATAGAAACACGTGCTTACTATCAGTTAACTCGATTAATAAATAAAAACAAATTGTGTAAAGGTGCGTCCACACTGTGTAACATAACGTTATTAAACATATTTATATAACATGTTTCTATAGAGAAGTTAGCAATGTTAAATAATGTGGTCGTGTTATATAAAATAAGTTTATGTGTTATATAACGTAATGTAGACGCACCCTGACACACTAACTGTAGCAATGTCTTTCATTTGACAGTTCAAAAACATCCATTGCGTTATTTATGTTGTTGGGCAGACAAATCAAACATATATGAAGCAATGGATTAACAATAAATATCTTTCAAAATTATTCAGATTGTGATTGATAATGCGTTACGCAATTAGGGTGCAATTTAACAGCAGACAAAAATCAAATACTTAGCAGAGCTAAAAGATTAACAGTAATAGGACAGTCCTTTTAGGTCTTTTGCTATTTAATTAAGGGTCAACAACATTTGACCTATGAATCATTGACATTATTCGATTACTCGTTTGGCGGCTCCATGTTTAGACAAATGACTATTATCCGAGCGATCGATGCAACAACCCAGGCGTTGCGCTTGCGTTGCATAGATGCAACAAAAGACCTTCATTTAAACTGTCATCATTATGAACACACATTTGGCAAGAAAACCAAGACGCACTGCAATAAAGTAACATGTGTAATGGGTTTGGGCATCAATTCAGGCTGAACTCACATGTTTATTAAAATTAATTTTTTTAACAAATATGTCGCACTAGGGCAGTGGTGGTCCATTGGTAACGGCTCAGACTTACGAGTTGTAAGTCGTGGGTTCGAACCCAGGTAGGCGCTTTACTTAGTGTAAATAATTTCATCACACTGCTCTCAAAACGGTGAAGGAAAACATCGTGAGGAAACCAGCATGTCCTAGAACAAATAAAATCTAAGACATGTAACATCTACCAACCCGCACTGGGCCCGTGTTAGATTACAGCCCACTCCAAGAGAGGACGCCTGTGTCCCAGCAGTGGGAACATTATTTTGAATTATTGCATACATACGCAAAGCTGAAAAATGTCGCCGGACATTCGACACGACGGCGACGTACGTATTTACATTTTAATTCGCATGTAAATTTCGTTTACGACTCTTTGGTGCGGGCCGGTACCTAGCACGAGAACCTAGTGCCTTTTGATCTCTCGTAAAAATCTTCGGAATATGGGGACTTTGTTTCAATTCCATCCGCAGTATTAGTAGCGAATTTCTATATACTAATAATTATATATTCGAAAGTAAGTAACTCTGTCTCTAAGTTACCTTTTCACGCCTAAACCATTGAAATGGCATCCTGGGGAAGGAAAGGAGATAGGCTACTTTTCATCCCGGTAACACGTTCCTGTGGGATAATTTCCGATATCCACGGGAGCGAAGCCCCAAGAAGCTAGTAAAAGATGAATTTAAAAAGTCAGACCAACTTGATGGTTGGAAACATGGTTTTTGGGTATTTTATAGGACGTTCAATTGTTTCTCGTTTCTACTAGGAGTTTACAACTAACTGGGCCATTGTAATGATGCTTGATGTAGTCACCACCTTTACCATAAAATTAACATTTGAAAATTCATTTATTCCCATCGATAAACTTGAAGCCTTCTTTAGTCACCGGTCGTTTCGTCTACAAGATTTCAAAGCATGATAGATACCTATTTTCATAAGGTATTCTTGCTTCGTCTTAAATTGTAATTTTAAATTTGGTTATGGCAGCGAGGATGTGGCGGCGTCAGGCGCGCCTATTGAATAAACATAGGGGTCCAAGGCCTTATCTGCCATCTGTGTCAGAAACTGAAGTAAACGGAGACGTCTTGTTGCCTTTGTTACTGGGGTAGTGTCGTAGGGCCTGCTGATGTTCAGTTAATTGATTGAATATTTATTTTAATATAATATAATCATTCTCTCCCGTGGCTAAATAATAACAGCCGCACAGGTCGATAGATCAGGTTAAGTAAGCTACGCTTGTCGCGGTTGGTCTGTGGATGGGTGACCATCTTTACATACCGTGACACCTCCGTGCCTCGGAAAGCACGTTAAGCCGTTGGTCCCGGCTGTCATTCGTGGATCTTTGACAGTCGTTACGGGTAGTCAGAAGCCTGAAAGTCTGACAGCCAGTCTTATCAAGGGGTATCGTATTACCCAGTAATTGGGTTGTGGAGGTCAGATAAGCAGTCGCTCCATGTAGAATACTGGTATTATATATACTGGAAACCGAACCCACCATGGTTGGGAAATAGAAATAGCTAGGCAGATGATGCATTCTCTTCCCCTTATGCCAATTTATTCAAGGACCGATCAACGTGTCTTTTTCCATACCCGGACTCCAACATGGTTGGAAAAAGGGGAGGCAGGTGATGGCGTATTTACAGACATTATCTAACTCAATTAAAACATCGAATTTGATTTTTAGCATCGGTTGCCACCTTAATGATTTACTTGACACCAGATTATATAACATACGTATCGAAAAACTTAAAAAATTTACAGCTCTATGAATAACAAAAACCTGTAGCCCCTGTAGGTCCTTACTTATCAGTTTACACATGTAAGTTAATTCACTTTAATGGATTATAAAAAATATGTCTGAGCCTATAAAGTCGTCATATTACTTTTATATTTAGGTGCAAGAAATAATGATAATAATAAAAACGCATTTGACCTGCTTCAAATATTTAAGAAACTGGAAACAGTTCTCACTTTGTATGACTAATGACTATACATATGTATATGTAACAAAAAATTAACTTTGGTATCGAACATGGAAACAACGGGTTGTTTTTAAAAATGCAAGATCAGAGGACCAGAAAACTTAAGGTTTTTCTTAGATTCTTGCATGTAGGCAGTTCCTTGGTCATAATGATGGTCAAACCGACAGGAGCTTGGATCTCTGTGTAAGCTATACCCGGCAACCTAATTGCGTCAATCAATCTCAATCTGAAACATTTTGAAGTATATTGCTAATCCATTGCTTCATATGTTCGAAAAATGTGTCTGCTCAACAACGTAAATAACGCAAGGAATGTTGTTGAACTGTCAAAATGAAACCCATTGCTACTGGTGTGTTACGCAATTTCCCCGCGGGTCGATAAAGTGGAAGGAGGACTGGGAGCTAACCCTTCATCTTTCACTAGAAAATATCGTCATGGGGATTTGCCCAATTGTTATAAGAGAAGTTTCTAGGTATGTTCTAGGTTAATGTAAAAGGCTGACTGGCAAAGATGGTCCTTATAATGACAACCTATTCAAATAAAATGCGCGTAATTGAACAACACACAAATGTCATATTAAACGGACGAGGTAGTATCCATTTCCTTTATTGTTATTTTGATCATATTATTTTTGACTAGCTTCTGCCCGCGACTTCGTCCGCGTGAAATTTCTTGTACCCCCACCCCGTCGCGTCGCAACACTTCGTATTCGCTTACCGTTCACTCTGAGTTTTTTTCTTTTTGCTTGGCTCCTAAGGGTCATAGCGTGATGTTAAATAGCCTATAGCCTTCCTCAAGAATTGGGCTATCAAATGCACAAATATTTTTTTCAAATCTGACCGGTAGTTCCAGAGATTATCGCGTTCAAACAAACAAACTCTTCAGCTTTATTATTAGTATAGATAAAAAACTCTATGGCCCATAACTCCTTAATAGGTACCAACTCTTAACATCTTACACACGTGATAACTTTTAAACGAAATATCCGATTGAGATGAAACAAAAAGTATTTTACTTCTTCATAAATACTCTTGATAACATAATGCTTAATTTCGATAAACATTAATATTACGATACATATTTAACGTAGTTTTTTTTTCTTCAGACGATTTAATCATTATTTTGAACACAAAATCGGTTATTGTGATTAAACCATGATAGCTAGACATATGTTCTCGCGGACTTTTTTGTAGGTCTTAATAGGCTCTACAAACCCGTAGTACATTATTTTGTTCTATTGTCAATAGTTTTTGCAGCGCACGCAAAAATAGGTTTTCGATTTTACACCTTGTGTTACAAAATAGCAATTTTATTACGGATCCCTAATTTTGAAGAAAAAATATATAGCCTATAGCCTTCCTCGATAAATGGACTACCCAACACTAAAATAATCATTCAAATCGGACCAGTAGTTCCAGAGATTAGCGCGTTCAAACAAACAAACAAACAAACAAACTCTGCAGCTTTATAATATTAGTATAGATAACCGATTACTCACGGGGTCGGCAAAAATGCATGTAGTGTGTCATTGCTTGCATCAGCACCGGTCAAAATGACCACTGAAAAATGTGTTTTTATCATGTTTGTAATTTTAGCTTGCAAATAATAATTGATTGTTGATTTATCTATTTGATGGCTACAATGAATTACAAACCCTCGCGTCACTCTATATTATACATAACACCGTCATTATCATCATAATTTACACTAGATTCCTAAATCGATTTGAACATTTGATTCGAACATTAATTGAATGGGAAAATTTTACAGGTTCGGGTAGCTTGATGTGCTGGCCGGTACGTAATAATTAATTTAAAATTATTTTATTTTTGTTGCAAACATTGATTTATGTGTATAAAAATACAGCACGAACTTCATAATGATATGATTGACACAAAAACATAGCCTTGATCTGTATTGTTAATCGGTATCCGATCATAAACCGGTTTTCAATAGGTACTTATATTAATGGGTATTGAACTGATTTCAACTGTGTTAGCCTTATAATAAGTAGTTTAGTTAGTGACTGCTGTGATTTGCTGCATCGTTGTACCAAGTTTTTTAAATATTTATTCGCACAGTTTTTACGAGTTGACAAAACGTTGAGATTTATTTATTGTGTTTAAGTTAAATAATAATGTATTAAACATTAAACATATGTTTCCGGAATAAATTAAATGATATTGAAAACCCCCACCGAAATCCATTTCGGGGTTTAAAGGACTAACGCGGCCACACAGATCCATTTCGGGGTTTAAAAGACTAACGCGGCCACACAGGCAGACACGAAAAATGACTAATAATTTATACCAATTACAAAGATTGAAAAAGGAAAAAAATTCTATAGATATACAAAGTGTGTATATATTATATAGGTAGTGTGTATTTATATAAAATTATAAATACACACTAGTGGTGTGGTAGCGGTGTGTGGTGTTAGTTAGTTAGGTGTGTATTTGTATAAGTTGTTTTATGATAATTGGCTATAAACAAAATATAGTTAGTCTATATCGTTCCCACTATTTGAACTCAGTCACTCACGCAGTAAGCCTCCACGCAAGCCAGTTAGTGGATGTTTTTTTAGTCCAAAACGATTTCTGACGATGTTTTTTTCCACCATCTTTCTACTTAATCTTTTTTTTAATACTTCTATTCACTGACAGTCAACACACAGCCTAAACTGCTGGCTTTAGAAGCATGAATTTTTACACAAGAGTTCCTTTCATAACGAAACTGAACACTAGAGAAGGATTTTTGAAAATTAATTCCGTAAAGGTTTCAGGATGGACTTTGTATGGAAGTTTGTAATTTTTTAAAGTAAGAAACGTGGAACTAGCGGTAAATTATTATCCTTTTTAGGGTTCCGTACCCAAAGGATAAAAACAGGACCCTATAACTAAGACTTCGCTGTCTGTCCGTCCGTCTGTCTGTCACCTGTATCTCAAAAACCGCAATAGCTAGACAGTTGAAATTTTCACAAATTATGTATTTCTGTTGCCGCTATAACAACAAATACTAAAAACAAAATAAAATAAATATTTTACGGGGGGCTCCCACACAGCAAACGTGTATTTTTCGTCGTTTTTGCCTTGTGGTACGGAACCCTTCGTGTGCGAGTCTTGGTCAGTTTTTTTGATAATTACTTATGAGGTTCTTCAAGAAGCGAAGATGCCGATAGGAAATCCCACATTGCTCGTTTTGAGATCAAAATATATACCTGCCAGTAAAACAAAGCCAACAACAAAGTTCCTACTTACCTCATTCATTTATTACTTTCCTAGCGAGGGACATAAATAAAGCTTCTTCCTTTGTTTATTTTCTTTGTAAAAAACTACGTGTTTTTAGCTCGAAGCAGGAAGTTTCGGAGGCTCCAGGGAACTGGATGCCTTTTTCCCTTATCTGTGGTCCCTAAGGACTTGTGAGGTCACGCGATTAAGTACCTAAGTACTTTGCTAATAGGTATAGTTTTGTTAGAAGTTCATTCATTAATCATGTTTCAGGTCATTGCTTGTGTTGGAAGTTAGAATTGGCAAACCCATTGTCTTTATTGATGGAAAATGGCTTTATTGAATAGCCCGACAGGTACACTTCTGAGGAAAGGTCTTGCTCCAATCTTCTGCACCTTTTTGCTGTTGTGAAACAATGCATTATTTTAACTTGTCTATGTCGCATTGACGCCCTCATCACCATTATTGTTGTTGGGAAATCCTCATGGATTCCCCTCTGTGTAGAAAGGAGGGTCTTGCTTGTGGGACTTCCACCTTCTAAAACCCTACTGTGTTCCTCTTTATCAGGAGACCTGCAGTAGCCATCAGACAGACAGACTAGGTTCTGCCCGCGACTCCGTCTGCGTGGAAGCCACCTATGCAGCATTGCAGCATTCCTCAATAGTGTAGCTTTCTATTGGTGAAAGAATACTTGAAATCGGATGAGTAGTTTCGGAGATAATCTCCTACATCTAAAGTTACAAACTTTACAGTTTTTAGTGTAGAAAGTGTTAAGTAATTGTTGATCACACAATTCAATAGTGATTCATAGATTTCTAATTTCACACTTCCTCTTTGCCGCTTGAGTTACGGTTACGCGCATAATCAGTAGATTATACACTACATGTATGCGTATTATTTTCTATTCGGTATTGCAATAACTTTATCGACATAATCGCGAGTATTGGTTACGTCACTAGCGCATCCGGTGTTAGTTGTACCGGAGTCGATTAACTTAGTGTTATTTATAAACAACTAGCTTTGCCTCGGCGAACTTCCTACTTACTACCCCTATCGAAATCAGTCAATCCGTTCCCGAGATATCATAAAATAAGCCGTTCCGTACAAAATATACTTATGAGTAAATGTTTTTTTTTTGTGCGAATTTTTTCCATGTTTTAATAGTTATTCTGCTATTCGGCACGGAGATAAATCAAAAATCATATAAATTGGTCCAGCCGTTCTTGAGTTACAAATGGTGTAACTAACCCGACTTTGTTTTATCTATATAGATTTATTTTTGTTTTGAACGTTAAATGAATTCACCGTAGTAAAATTAATTTAAACATCAACGTTACAATTTGTCCTTCCCTTTTGAATTACTACAACTAATTAACAAACAAAACCGCCAATCAAGCTAGGGTTTCTCGTCCACCTTACGCATAATATGTCCAATCACAGATTTACTCCCACACAACCGCTTGGTCAGCTTTCCGTTATCCTGCAACTTGCCCTAACAACTACCTACGCAGATCACTCAGGTGATCGGTCGCTATATCAAAAGTTATATATAAAATATACCTTTGTACTACCTTTTGTGTCAATCACATTGAGTGGCATGAGGTTTGACCTATTATGGTGCCGAGGGTACATACGAGTAAATGCCAGAGAGTGCATATTCATATCGGTTTATTTGAATCCTTAAATTTTTCGTCTTTAATAAACACCTGCTACCAGTGATTAGAGTTTTTCATTTTCGTGTAAAAACGGCTTTACATAGTTACTTCTCTGTCAGACTATGACTCTTCTCATATGTCTGTCGAGAATGAGAGAAGAGAGAGTTCACTTGTGTCTGCGCACATACTTGTGCGCTACAATACCTCCCGCGCCGAAAGCTGGTCTCCGCTGAGATTGGTCGCCATAGCCGAAATTCGATCTGGAGGACCTTTATTTTATGTGTCGAAGATATTGATAAAACGGGTTTATTTGCTAAACCCTGTATGTTACTAACCCTTTTTATCAAATTATTATCCACACTTGAATGTCTGGTGTGGATAGTTTTTAAATGTTTCAAGGTATACTAAACACCTCTGCCTAATTCTCTTTGCGAATTACAGGCGTGATGTTATGTTATGCTTAACAATAACTTCATTACTTATTTACACAAATTCCTCTGTTATCTTGTAAATATTATCCAAATGTAAAACAATATCGGTAGTGACAGCCAAAACATATCGATGTTTCTGATAGCTATTTATATTTCGTCCGTATTTTCTAGAAGATGACAGTCTGTTAAAATTGTGACGATGCCGCCGTGACGTCACGAATTATTGAATAGTTATCTACGCAGGTAGGATGTTCAGGCTGAGGGAAAGATATCGAATGAAATGTTTATTTGATATATGATAATCAACAGGTACTGGGAGAATCTAATATGGTATGTATGAGGGTTCGTATACATGACACGTTTTCGCCGTGTTTTCTGAGTCTCTTTTCGAGATTTTGTGACGAGAATATCAGTTAGTTACAGATTGGCTAGTTCTTATTCATTTGGTTGTCATTCCCGTTGCTGACGTTTTTATTTATTTCCTGTTCAGGCTCTGGATTTCTTCCTATATGTACCCAATTTACGCTTCCAACCATGTCTGCCTAAGTTCATCGTAGATACAATTCTACGAATTACAACTTTCCTTTACGTTTACATTGTGCAATGCAATACCATCCTACATTAAAAGACACCCTAACTTCTAAATATGAGAATTTCGCTGCAGACACCATATGGCGACAAAGTAGTTTCAGCTAGAAATAACCTATGTAGTTACCTAAGGAGTCTAATAGTTGATAAAGTATGATGGGGTTGGCGTATCCGTATGGAAAAAAGAAGGTGTGTGCTTAAACCACACGATACAAGTGAAAACTTACGACTGGACCCGAATATACGCAATTCAGCGCCGACTATTATACGTGATTCAGTGCCGAGTATACGCGACTCAGCGCCGAGTATACCCGATTCAGCGTCACCGACGCAAGCGTGACGGTTCAGTTTCCTTCACTATTCAGAAAGAGCACAAAGTGCGCCAGAAGTTTTCACTTCAAAAACCAAGTTTTCACTACTAAATTCCTCTACTAATTTAGTCATTCTGCCCTTTCAAGGCTTTCATTGTGAGAAGATTCTAACCAGTACCTAAGTAATTAGATAGTTTCCACGCCAGCCACTTAATTAGTGAATATCTATGCGCGCTGCAGAAGATTTGCATTCAGTAATTGACTTCTGATGTTGACTCCATTTGCTGTCCTCGTTGATTGACTTGGGTCCAATTTACCATGGATGGTAGGAGGTAATTATGTGCGGATTCTGGAAAAAATAAGAAGGAGAAGACCCATTTTTAACTTTAAATATGTTGATATGTAAGTTTATCTTAATAGACTCAACAACACCAACAACAACACCTTGTGGGGATTATTACTTATTTTTCCAAAAATCCCCACTAGGCTGAGTTTATTTAACTAGTGGGGATTTCTGGAAAAGAAAAAACAATTCCCACTGGTGGGGATTTGTCGGTGGGGATTTCTGGAATAAATCAAAGTATTGGTATGTGTACATTTATATGTATAAAAAAGAGGAGGGGAAGGAATCATCTTTTATCTAAAAATGGTGACGCTCCGGGCAAACAGTCAATGATAAATCCATATTTATTTTGACATATCGATGAGCGATATTTATATTTTAAAACCTAGACACAATGCCCAACCCAATTTCCGATACTGAAAATGTCATATCAATCGGATAAGCTGTTTACCAAGAGTCAGAAGGTAAACAAACAAGCCAATTCTTTTTCGACGGCGCGCGACGCGACGTGAAAAACAAATATTTTGATAACGTCAAATTGTGGATGTTTTGTAAACGAACTTAGGCATTGATTAAACGAAAGCTAATGGCATGTATGATAATAACTATCGTTATCTTAATGTACCTACATATCGCAAACCAGGTACATCTGCACTAGGAGGATATAAACATTATAAAGTATAATGTTTATATCCTCCTAGATATAAAATGTCTCAGCGAGAATAAAAAAGTGATTTTTCGGGATAGGGGAGACCAGCAATTCTCGTAATTTTAAAAACGTCTCAATCTGTCAAAAACACCTCTAATTTTTCTACAACTTTTCGCCAAGTTTTTGACGTTGATTGTTGCTGAGAATGTTGAGATTGCGACTAGATTTTGAAAGATTTTAAAATTACGGGAATCGGCCTTCTGGATGAGACTCGCACATACCAGGGAAGCATGGCCACAACAGGGAGGAGGCCGGTAGTCAGCAGAGGGTGGAATAAAACTGCCAATAATGATGATGATTTTTAGGGATTGGGATTTTCCATATTAATAATACCTACTTACATTTGTACGTAACTCAATGTTTTAGAGATTACTTAACTGAATGACCGAATTATAATCTGGTCCTTGAAATGTAAGTATTCTAAATTCTGTTTATACATGTATTGTGCTTAAGTGTTTGTATTGACCTCGTAGAAACACAAAAATTATGATTTTATGCTATGGCAAAGTTACATCTTTTCTCAACTTGCCCCAGCGACATTATTTTTTAAATTTTTTTCATGAATTCTTCATATACTTACTTACTTTTAATTGTTCGAAAATTAAACAAAATATATATTTCCATAAATACCAACCTATTTAATGTAGAACCTAACCTCGTTAAACAGATTGAGAAAAGGCAAAGCAGTAATTATCCTATGTCCCACCCTGTATAGACCAGCACCCAAATAACACAGTAGCGATAGCAATCACAATCTGAATCAATTTGAAGGATATTGCTAATCCATTGCTTCATAAATGTTCGAAACATTTGTCTGCTAAACAATGTAAATAACGCAATGAATGTTGTTGTACTGTCAAAATGAAAGCCATTGCTACAGTTAGTGTTACGCAATTACCATACTTAATTCATTACTGTATCCGTACATCCTCCGTACCAACCGGATAGCACAAACAGTGCAATGTAATGCAAAAACAAACTCCACGTTACATTCTAACATACAAACAAACACAAACTTACGAAACATAAGACCTCGTTAGATCTCATAAGCTAGGCGAGTACATAGGCACTAGGCAGTATATAGGTAGGCTGGCTTGGCATGAAGCCAGCCAGATGGCAGGCTCGAGGCAGCCTAATGTGCTGAGGTTATGCATTAATTAATGGCGGTGAATAACAATTAGGTGTAACGCCATCTTGTGATAGTGACCGTGGTATACTTATAGGTAATCGATTATTGAAATGGAATTCTTCTTCAGCTAAGTGAAGAAAACGAAAATGCTCGTAGTCTATTTGAGACTGTTGTGAAGAAGTTACTTACAAATACTTTGATTTTAAGGAATTCGTACCCAAAGGGTGCCAACGAGACTCTGTTACTAAGCCTCCGCCATCAGTTCGTCAGTCCGTCTATCTGTTAGCGGGTCATCTCATGAACCGTAATAGGTAGCCAGTTGAATTTTTTTACAGAGTGTGTATTTCTATTGCCGCTATAGCAACAAATAATTTAAAAAAAGATGGGGTTGGCTGTGTCATGGACACGGCCGTGTGTTATACTTAAATACGTTTACGTAACGGGGTTGATCCGCTCGGCCGCATTCATTCTTTTACGTTCCCGGCACTGCTTGACTCGGTCATAATCACGGATAATGGTCATAATGGTGTTTTATTGGTACCCTTCGATTGCTCTTCAGAAGCCCTTTCCTTACCCCGTTACGAGAGCCGACGATTGAAACTTAAACGAACGTCATAGCTTTTCCGAGTCAAAAGTTATACTAAGTTGCAAACTCTCGATACGCAGCTAAATGACCTCAAAATGGCGGCGCTTCCCGCACCACCGCGCGCGATGCGTCACAGTCCTCACTTGGCGTAATGAATTCTTTGCTGTCCAATGGTGTAATTGAATTTAAGATGGAAATGATAGATATGAAGCTGCAACACTAAACTGTATCCCCCGATTTTGTTATCATTGGTTTTTTTGACTTGCTTCTGAAGCTGACTGAAGCAATGTTAAAGACATATTCACGTCAATAAAATAATTGTACGGTGGTACCTTCTATGCGACTCCGACTCGAACTTGCTTGATTTGTAAGTAGATTTCTTCTTCAGTCAAGCTTCGAAACTCGTGTTGTACCTACAGTATCTAACAGGCTGTTGAAGAAGTTTCTTTGAAATACTTTTAGGAGATTCATCAATCATTGTGAACTAAGTTTCGGGACAAATACAACTGAAGATGTCTCGAGTGGAAAACTCTTTGTTTCAGTTAAGACATTTATCTCTAATCTGTTTTTGAATTTGATAAATCCGTTTTTGTAAATTCTACCTAAGCTCGATATTTTAATTATTTAAAATTAATAACATTATTACACTACATCGCGGCAGGCCGTGATGGAGATGGCTGGATGAGCTGAACTCCTTTAAAAGATTGGTCCTTGGCAGCTCTGGACAGAGAGAGGTGGAAAGAGAGTAGGGGCCTTTGCCCAGCAGTGGGACATTAATATCTAATGAAAGAAAAACTTAGACTATTCTGTCTTAAAACTTTTTCCACAAAGCATTCCACGATAAGCTATATCTGTTAGCAAGCAACAATTTTTCTATTTATCAAAACTAAACTCTTATTTTCTTTCTTTCCAGTCTGGTAAATACGGCGAGGGCTACATCGGGTCATCGCGGGGAGTGGCGGTGCACGTGCGAGCGAAAGGCGCGGGCGGAGACAGGGACCATACTGGCTGCACTTGGCCATTGCTGTCAGCAGCCGCGCCCAACGACCCTCTGCCCACGGAGCCCTGGGTCGCGGTCATTAGGAGGGGCAACTGCAATTTTGAAATCAAAGTGAGCCAAATATTGATACTAAATATTACTCTGTCCGTTACCTTTTCACGTCTCAACGGCTTAGCACACAGCACAGGTAGACCATTACCTGAGTTAGGGCATAGTATACTTTTTATCTCGGAAGTACCAATTTCGGCTGGGATTTCCCGTGGTATAATTTCCGACCCCCACGCGAGTGAAACCTCTGGCAAAAGCAAGTTTTTACAGGTGTCACACACAATTTAATGGCATAGTTGTACTTTTTGCGACATCGGGGATCAAAGAAAAAGAAAGCTGCTGTTGATGTCCGTCTTTGGTTTTAGCATCATATTAGGTTATAGCAGCAGCAGTTCATCACTTTTTGAAGGAACTGATCTGGGAAGTACTTTACGGTTTTGAGGGTATGCGTGCCGGTGTGATTACAAGCACACGAGATTCACTTTGGCTCTCTCTGGGCAGGCAACTTAGGCAACGGATCTGTCTCTCGAAGATGTCTTGCTTTGCACCCATCATCCAAAACAAACCTGGGATTTAATAAAGTGTTGATTTTCACTAGAACTGAAATGAAAACACGTAGGATAAGAACTTCACTATCAAACCTTTTTCTTTTACTGCCATGGTAAAATTACCTGCCTTTCAATACCCATATTTGGAATGTAAATAAAGTGCATAAAAAACAAAAACATTGCAATAATCAGTTTTAGTTCTAAGCAGCTAACGAAGCCGGTGGCTTCAGTCATGCTAATGCAATTAGATGCGATTGCTCGTTAGCAAAGTTCTTGTACCCAAGGCACTTGCATAGGCATTTATATGCAGTATTTATACGCATATTTGTTGCAAATATCACGAATGTTCTTAATGCAGTTAGAGGGATAGATATGTAAAAATCGATAACTCTCACCATCTTCCAAAGTTGGTAAGGAGGGGTACGGTTAAGGTGGCTGATGTATCATGTGACTGGAAAACAAGTGAAGATCAAAACTACGTCCACGACGGGAGTTATTCCCTTTCCCTACTCAAAAGTAATGTGTTCCAAACTCAAATCACCAATGAGTAAGAACATCACAGCACTAGTAGGTACACGACGCAATCAATCACAAAACTATAACTACTTACGGACTTATGTTATTTTATCTATGTAACGCGTTTCGCGTCGTGTACCGACTTAGCTGGTCGTGCAAATGTGTGCGAAAAGTACGCTTCTACTTAGACACACACATGAACACTCTCTCGTCATTAAGTACAGTAAAGTCAATAATAGATCAAATGTAGATATATTACACACCAGTCTAGACTAAAGGCAATACCCTTACAAGACACAGACGTTATAATGAACTTGTCACCAGCATGTACCGACCCAACTCAACTAAAATAAATACTCTAGTGAAATGGGGGGCATATACTTTGATCTTACATAGGGCTATATGTCGTTATACAGTCTTAGTCTTACATAGAACAGTAATAAGAAAAGATCTTTTCCTGGCTACTCGAAAATTGGTATTTGTTGTAATCTTGAAATTGTTTAAAATACCTCGTCGTCGGTCATAGAATATTATCCCCATTTATTTCAAACCACCGCGGGTTGATTTTATCAGGAACATTAAACAAACACAAAATTAAACTTTCTGCCGTCAAGCCATAGATTCATACTATGTGATAAGTATATGTGTTATGTATAAATGTAAATGGTACACTACCGACTACCTGCAGCATTGTCTCTCCTTTCTCCCTTAATACATCCAAAGGTTGTCTTTAAAAGATCGCCTTTAGCGATAAGACCGCCCATTGTGTCACCCAACCCTATGTAAAATATCTACATCTGTAATATTTATGGAGTAGATAATAAAGAGTATTCTATTCTTTCTATTATGTGACTCTTACAGTGTACCTCTGGGGTTCTGATGTGTATCACGGTCATCTTTAATCTCGTTGTTATAAGGTTGCGTGTCAGAAGTTAAATAACTGACAAAGGACTGTTGTAATGTATAGATAGAATTAGTTAACTTTCAGACAGTCATAATCGTCGTTTCGTTAATGAGGCGATGCAATGTATTGATTGTTATTTTTGAATGAATGTTGAGACGCTGTACTAATCCATAATACGCTGCTCACTTTATGTAATGATGCTTCCTCCCTAACTCATAAAATGACCTCATTTTTCATACTAAATCCTTTCAGCCGTTCCACGTGACGAGACAAACATTTGCTTATACTTTGTGATATAATATTAAGTCTTACTCAGTTACTCTTATCACGATTATAGCTAGGTATATTCCCTCTGACAGTTCATTGCAACGGTCATTGGAAGACCTATACTACTTGTCATCCCTTGCCTTACTCGCATTTTATTTGGGTTCGGCGCAGCATGTCTCCTTCCATACGTCTCTATCAGTTGCCGTCTCAGTATTCATTCCTTTTCTAGCTATATCATCTTTCACATATTCCTTCTATCGTTTCTATGGTCACCCCAGCCATCCACATTCATTTTAAAATCGTTTAGTTGGTATCCTACTTAAGCTATGGTTTCCTAGAAGAGAATTTCTGTCATATTTATAGCGGCCGTCATGAAAAGCTGTAATTTTTAACAGTATCTAACATTTAGGGGCCAAAAAACGCTCTGTATTTGGACATCACGGCCGCATGTGGCGTCTTTATTATTCTCTTCTCCATACATATAGGGTGACTGATAATTAGTGGCCGATACTTAAACACGTGATTTTACTCATCATTATGAACAACTTTTACTATGGGACCAAACCTGAAATCGCGAAAAAAAAATCAGCTGTTCCCTACATTTATGTTCGCTTAACCCGTCAAAATGTAGGGAGCAGCTGATTTTTTTTTTGCGATTTCAGGATTGGTCCCATAGTAAAAGTTGTTCATAATGATGAGTAAAATCACGTGTTTAAGTATCGGTCACTAATTACCAGTCACCCTTTAAAGTCATAAGTGTATTGTTTAGAAAATTTGCCAAAGCCCCAAGTTTATACCAGTTTAAAGCCCTAACATGTGACGGCTCACGCTCTTAAAGTATTAAGAGCTAATCCTAGGGTTAGTAGCAAAGCTGCTGTGTCTTGAAGATTAAAGAAAGCAAAGAATGTTATAATAACGTAGACTGTTAGCAAACAACCTTGATTGATTACGTAACATAGTTGACGCTTTCTAATTATTTAGAGATTAATATTAAATTATTATTAAGTAAGTCATTATGTAATTTTGTACAGCGTGTCAGGGACATCGACGCACAACCTGTAACCATGGCTCAGTACATGATTCTGAACCTCTTCTGTGTTGTTTATCGTCGGTTATTTAAAAAATATTTGCTGTTCCATACATTTTGACTGCGTAGGCAATCACTTTGCTATGAAATAGCAGATTTTTTTTGATAACGGCCGATAAATTTCTACGCGAGAATCATGTGCTGAATTCCTGGTAACAGTTTGCATGTGATGTCGGGATGCCACCCTGTAAAGGTTCAATGTGTAGGTAGTCTAATAGTGGCACCACCGGTGAGTGGTGACTGAAAAGTTGTGTGGAAATCGGTTGTCATGGTATTGGCAACTGATGCGAAGGAGTGAGGAAAAAAAAATGTTGAGTATGAATGCGGCTATAAGAGTAAAGAAAGACCAAATAAACGATGGATGGACTGTGTGAAAGTTGATATAGCTAGAATGGGGATGACTACCGAGATGACCACTAATAAAGAAGTATGAAAGAAAATAAGATGTTGCCCCGACCCCAGATAAATAGTGAGAGAATTATTATGATCAGCACCCTAAATGCGTAACACATTATCAATCACAATCTGAATAATTTTGAAGGATATTGCTAATCCATTGCGTGATATGTCCGAAAAATTGTCTGCTCTACAACCTAAATAACGCAATGAATGTAGTTGAACTGTCAAAATGAAACCCATTCCTACTAATAGTGTGTTACGCAATCACCTCGCAGTTTTATATTCGCCGTATTCGAAACGAAGTTATTTTCTCCCCAAACAATAAAAAAACAAATGAACTCCTTTATCTTTATCCGAGGATAAACAGCAGGGATTATTTGTCGCACAAGTGTGTAATACACACATCAAAAGTGTCTAGGGATCAAGCATTTTTATGCGGATTTCTTGAGATTGAGATGTGGCTTTGTAATAAATTTATGATTTTATAAATTTATATGGATCCTTTTTGGTGCATTTCATAATTTGAATCAGGAACTGTGAATCAAATTCAAGTAAAAGATGAAAATCAGCTGTCAATATTTTCCCTATAAAAACATACAACGCATTGAAGACATTATTAGTGCTACTGTTTCCCTACTACTGATTAAAACCAACGTTATTATGGAGCGGCGACGTCATTTAAGCAGGGAAGAAATGCTCAGAGCCGTGGGAATGATAGAAGCTGGTTCCCGGCAACGTACTGTGGCTTTAGCTCTGAATACAAGTCAGAGTGTTATCAGTCGACTTTGGACACGTTACCGAAGCACTGGTACCGTGGCTGAGCGCCATGGAGGACGGTATCGCTGCACCACACGGAGACAAGACCGATACATTCAAATCTTAACTCGAAGAGCTCCAACAATAACCGCCATGATGTTAGCCGTGAGGCTTCATCACTCTTCAGGGAACTTAATTAGCGACCAAACAGTCAGAAACCGCTTGCATGAAGTGAACCTTCATTCCCGAAGACCGCTACGGGTACCACCTATAGCAATGCACAATCGTAGGATTCGATATCAATGGGCTCTTGAACACAGAAATTGGGCAGAAGAACAATGGCGTTTCGTGTGCTTTTCTGATGAGTCTCGTTTTGGTATGAGACCGGATACAAGACGTATACGACACTGGAGAACCCCTGGACGCCAACAGCGATTAAAATCCTGCCAGGAAGTCCATCCTTATAGTGGTGGAACCATCATGGTATGGGCGGGTATTTGGATCGGCGGAAGAACTGAGTTGATTTGGATCAGAGGCAACCTCAACGCTCAAATTTATGCTGAGACGATTGTATCAGACGTCATCGTTCCTCTACAAGTGCAAATCGGTCCCTTATTTCAGTTAATGCATGATAATGCACGACCGCACACCGCAAGAGTTGTAAGACAGACTCTCGCCGCAGCTAACATCAATGTCCTGCCCTGGCCTGCTCAGTCGCCAGACTTGAACCCGATTGAGCATGCATGGGATATGCTACAGAGAAGAGCTCTGCCGAATATGGAGGGTATCCAGTCGCAAGAAGACCTTTTTTTGTTGTTGCAACGAACATGGGCGGCCATTCCACAGCGTGATTTGGATGAACTCATTTTGAGTATGCCAAACCGATGTTCTTGTGTTGTTAGTGTTCGAGGTAGAAACACGGATTATTAATTGTTTAAGTTACCCAATAAAATTTTAAAGAAAACTGTTATTTCAGTCTTTTTTTCGAACTTTTGTGTTAGTGGTTCAAATGTCAAAAATCCCTTTATTAGGAAAATGGCAAATTTCTTTATTAATGCAAAGGTGACTTGGTTTATCGTTACTGTGACAAACGAAAACACTTTATTTGATGAATCCTTAAAGAAAATTTTAATTAATATCAATCAGGAGAAAAGTTATTGCAAAAATATATGTTGATCCCTAGACACTTTTGATGTGTGTATAATATGTATTATACCAACGATTGATCACAAGATAACAGCTAACGGCTGATAGTGAAATAAATAGGGCTCAATGATTTGAGTTAGGTACTATTATACTGGGTGACTGAATTCATTGGCAAACTTTCAGGAGGTGAAAGTACTCATGAATAGAAATAAGCTTATATTATACAGGCTGACTTTGAAACAATTGACAAACTTTCAGGGGGTTAAAGTATTCTGGAATATTAACAACTTTTACTGTTGGAGCAACTCTGAAATAACGTAAAGAACAGCGTCTGTGTCATACAACGATTTAAGCAAAGATATATATATTTTTTTTTTCTATTTCTAAAAGCATCATAGTAATCAGTGTAATTTGCTTAATGACGTTCTGCGGGGTAATTGCGTAACACACTATCAGTACTTTCATTTTGACAGTTCAACAATATTCATTGCGTTATTTAGGTTGTAGAACAGACAAATTGTTCGGACATATCACGCAATGGATTAGCAATATCCTTCAAGATGATTCAGATTTATAGTGTTAGGTACACAATTAGGGTGCTGGCTGGTTCAATAAATAAAAATACATGTCCGTTGGGCGGGTAAGCTGTAGAGCATTTTTGTATGAAATAGCAGATACATTTTCTATACTCATGTTGGTCATTCTGTATAGCCGTAAACTTTCAATATAACGATAACAGGGTTTCTACAGGATTATTTTGAATAATGACACTAAAGTAGACCAATAGTTATTATTTCTAGTATTATTATGTACTTGCTATACAATATTGGTTTTCGTTATCACAAATATTACATAGCTAGCATGTGGTTATCTGGGTGCCCGATTCGATTTCGAGAGAACATTGTAACTATACATATATTTTAAAGGGATATCCATGGAGTTTCTTGCCCGTTCTTCTCCGTAAGAACCTACTACGCTTTGGAATGGACAACTAGCTTCATATTTCTGAATGATCGACTCCTTTGACTCAAAAGTGCCTGTAAACGGTTTAATTGAAATAAATGCTTTGGGGTACTAATAAACGTTGTATAGCGTCTGTATAGTTACACAACGCTTTGTCTTCTTCTTTCGAAAGATTACTAACGACTGAAAGAGAGAAATCGGTGTGTAACTATTCATCTGATATAATACCTACATTTATTAGTTAGGGGGCTAGAGTTTAAGTTCTTAAAGCAAACTACTTGCATCAAGCTATCTGAAGCGTGTAAAAACTCACGTACACCGGCACCGTAGTAAACAGCCTGATGCCGCTCATTTCTAAGATTTACTTCTTACTCGTGAGATTTACCGATAGCTTGCGGTAAAAAAGTTAATTAGAGATACTGAGATGGCTGTGTCGATGGAATTCACAAGTTGCAACATCATGCTGTAGTAACATGGTCAGCGGGATTGTCCGAAAGGGTTACCGCTGACCCGGAACATAAAGGGCTAAGGAAGGAACACGGGTGGGTTTTAGTCAGTAAGAGTCTGACACTCCCTTCCGCTCCGCCCAGAGCGGGAGTCATTTGATGATTTCCCATCCGCAAAAAAAAAAAATGCTGTAGTAACATAACGAAGGGTTAGCCAGAGGTGTATCTACCTATAAATTTCTACGCCGGGGGAGACCAAAGTCATATACTGAATTCATCAACGATTTCCCTACCAGCCTGTATAATAAATAAGTTTAGAATATAGGCAGGGCTTTACATTTAGAATGTCTTTACCTATGATGCAAATAAAACAAAGTGACTATACTTATTACCGAAGTAACTATTAATACTATAAACCTAGATATTACATATTATATGCAAGACCGGTCTAGTAGCAATATAATAATATTTATACGTCCTGGTTATCACTAGTGAAGTGAAAGGTTGTAGGAAATGCAAAGTGGTCGGACCAGTGAGCCGCCATGACGCCAAGATGCAACCACATTATACGGTGGATAAATGTCAGGATATTATGTAGTCTTCATTTGTCTTTTTTTGTGTAACTGTAAAGTCACAAGATATCCCAAGGGCTGTAAAATGTGGGCTTAGCAAATTATACACGGTCTATTTTCGAGAAACGAGTCAGGCTCGACCTAGTGTGGATTAAAATTATGTTTCCCTTGTAACAATAATTTTAGGAGTAGTTTATTTGTACTACTTATATTAATATAAGGAAATGTAAGAACACTATTTGGTTAATAAACGATTTAATATTATTATTATTATTCCTGCTTTATTTTTAGAAATTGCAATAAAACAAAAGTAAATTACTTATTAATCTCCTTTTATTTCAGGTGCAGAATGCACGGCGGGCAAACGCGACCGCGGTGCTTATATACAACGATCGAGATACCACCCTATTGGAGAAGATGAAGTTGTCTACTGACAATGGACGTAAGTACATTTTAATTGAATAATACCAATAATATAGAACACCGAAATTATGACAATCTTCTCGCGTACAAATTGAGAATTTTTACACCCACGTTTTTCTTGTCGTGAAAAACTACGGTTTATTCGCCGTGTGTAGGCACGGTCGTCAGTGTTGTATGGTAACTATGGAAGCTTGTTGACGGACACTCTTTTTCTAAGGCACGGTTTATACACGCTTTAAGAAACCGGCCGTGTACAAAGGGCCAATGTCGCGGCAAAATATTATCCAATCAGCAACATGGGGCGTCGAACCTACGTAACTATTCTATATATTTAAGAATAGTGAAGGCTATTTTAATGCACTGGGCATTGCATGTACTTAATGCCGATGCAATGACGCAAAATATTTTTTTTTACAATGTATATTTGTGGTTCCATTGCATGAAAATCTGTCATCAAAGACATTCATACTTAGCAACTGGCAGTGAATGCATTTCACGTCCACAAAGGACACTTCCCGGAAGGGAGAATTATCAAGAATTCAACAATAACTTTGAAGGAGCTCAAGAATTCATAATAAAATTCTTAGCAAACAATAAACACTTCAGAATACGACTCGATAAGTATAATGTATTAATTATTAATCCTTGCGTTATCTTGCACAATACAAATGACAATGCGGAAGACACGTACAGTACGAGGTATCTTGGCAGGTGGGGAAATCAATCAATCTGCCATTTAACTTAGTTTTTTTTTTGTAGCAAGGTCTAAAAGACATCATCATTTGCCTAGTATTTTCTTTAGTATGTTGGGGTTGGCTTCCAGTCTAACCGGATGCAGCTAAATGCTAGTATATAACATGGAACGACTGCCTGTGACCTCCACAATCAAGTAACTGGGTAATACGATACCCTTTGGGAAGACTGGTTGTCAGACTTTTGGACTTCTGACCGACGACGAATGTAGTGACTTTTCAATTTATTTGTACTTTCTGAGTTTATCTTGCACTTACATTACTGATATCTCTAAAGAAAAACATCATTAGGGTTGAAATATGGAACTAAATTGACTGTCTTTTGGTCTTTTATTATTTTACATTATATTCCTACAATTCTAATTTCAACTCTTTATGTAATGGCAATCATACTCGTAATCATTTGGTTTTAATAGGTTTTTATTTGGTTTATATTTTGTGAATGTGTAGATTGTAGATTTGCAGACCATTTTCTACTTTATTAAGTACCTGGTACTGGCCTGGCCCGTCAACACAGGCCAACACTGTCTTCCCAAATTAACACTGTACTTTGAAAACATTGTAAAAGCCAATTATGTATTTTTAAAAGAGCAACCGTGGAGTTTATTGTCGGTTCTTCTCCATAGGAAACGACTAATTGGAACCATGCACCTAGCTTCTGTCATTTCATAAGTGCCCATGTAGGTTAATGTGAAATATTTTGATTTTTTTATGTTTTCAAGCAAGCAGCTCAGTCCTAAAGCAATTAAAATATACTGGACAGTACTGGACACATTGTATGATAGTCGATAACGTAACTTCGGATCAGTACATTTCTCAAGGAGAACGTGGTCGGTACAGGCGAATATTGCCGGCTTATGTTATTTATTGCACAGTACAATATCGCTAGCATGTCATAAATCGGCTACCCTTTCACGTTGCCTTCCTTGTGTGACGACACCGGTATTAAATCTGTTGAGGTTGTCTGCGAAGATGTTTATGGTGACTCTTGTGGTAGATAATTACAATGTATTGCAAGTGGTCATACTCCTTTGAATTAAGCCCAGATTCGCACTGGCGAATTTTTTCCGCTGCGATTTTTATTTCGCGCATTGCATTTTCAACGCGCTGCTTAGCGTTGAGAGTTGAAAATCCAACAGCATGTTTTTTTGACGCGCTGGGATGCGTTCTGTTGGATTCTCAATGCTCGGCTCAACACAGAGAATTGAAAATCCAATGTGCGATAAAATCCCGCCGCGATATTTTTACGTCCTTACGAACGTGGGCTAAAACAATCATTCTCATCAATGTCCAGCGTTTGATGGAGTACCTACCTACGTGACATTGGCAAACTTCTGGTGACTCTTCCACTAAAGCCATTAAAAGATTGATTAGCAATTGAAATTGAACTGTTAAATTTTATAGATTTGTTAATTTTTGTTAGGCGGTTACCAATTTCAGATGTCCACCTCCTGGTTTTTTTTCGTCACTAGAAAACTCAAGGGATTTTCGCACCTCTTAACATTGCCCTTTATATTTTCTTGGGTACCTACCTACTAGCGGTAAATCTAAAAATAAACTTCTTTTGCCTTTTAATAACTTCCCACGCATATTGTATTTTTTTTTAACTAAATACGAGTATATAGAAATAAGAGTTTTTGTGAAGTTATCTCTTAGCACAGAATCGGGTATCTTAGAAGTAAAACCAATTGATGCCCACCCACTTGATCAACGCCAACATACCTAATTGAGAAAGTCCTAATCAAGATTTCTTCCCTTTTACTCCATTCTGTCAATACGATGGTCTGCGAGGATAAGTGAAACTTTAAAAACACCATATCTATACTAGAAATAATAAAGCTCAAAGCGTTTGTTTGAAATTTTTCCCAAATCTTGAAGAAGGATTATAGAGGCTGTGGACAAAGTCGCAGACAGAAGCTAGTTTAAAATAATAAGTGCTAGGTATTTTTTATCTCATTCATTTTGCAACTATTAAATTATTAGTGGCCAGTCGGCGACAAGACGAAAAGTAGTATAATTATCATTCCTGCAGCTGTCGCTTGGTGCAATAACTCGTGCAAATTGTTCGCCAGACAACAAGACAATTTTATTGAAGCTCTCGCCCTTTGTGTGGAATTAATTCAATTGCCACACGTGGCTTTAATAAGTCATCATGAACTATTGAGTCACTTGATCTATCATTGTGTTCTGCAGCGTTATTGCGGAACACAATATCATTAGCAATGGCATTTGGACAGTTCAACAACATTCATTGCGTTATTTGCGTTGTTGACTAGACAATTTTTTCGAACATAGCTAGCAATGGATCAGTAATATCTTTCAAAATGATTCAGATTGATAGTTTGTTACGCATTTAGGGTGCTGCAGCCATTTTATTACATACTTTAACAGCTCTAAATTCCTATAAAGGCGAGCTAGGGCTAGACTATTCATCTGTAATTTCTACAACTTCCAGCTTCTCTAGATTACCAGTTTCTCCAGTATCGTTATGAAAACCTGTATAATTTTTAACTTGATCATTTATAATATCAAAAACATTACGAAGACTCAGTCCACCAGTACCTCCTGCTACAGTTATGGCACACAAGGCCGACCGGTCAATCCCGTCGTATTGTTCACTCGCTCGCCTAATAGGACAATGAATTACAATCACTATCATATTATTTATACCTCTGCTTAGGTACAGATTATAGGCGGTATTGGGAAGGGCTCTAAAGTTATGCAATTTTAGCTTCTAGAGTCTCAGAGCTTGGCTGTTAAGTATTCGTAAAGACTAAGTTTGCTCGAAGCTCAGGGGGGGAACAGATTCAGTTGCCTGGGCTTCGATCAAAGTTAGTCTAAAACTCTAAATTAGACATAAACATAGTTTTATAACCTGTATTTTCATTATAGGCAAGTCGTAGTCATCCTTTTTCGATAGTTTGGAGTTTTGGACATTGACGACATTGTATGAGTTTAGGAAAAATAGGTGCCGAAAGTTTTTTAAAGGCTTCCACCCATAGATACCTACTTATAAGATTAAGATTTTCCATTTCTATGCTTTCACCGCTTTCCCCCTCCCCTTCGTCAGACAAAACATTTGCTTCCCCCCCCCCGTCCTTGAGCGAAAACCTAGATTCGCGCCTGGCTATCAAACGCTTCACTCGAGTGAAGGTTCATTTTTGTTTCATTGCACGTTCATACGACACCGACAAAATAACATAGGAATGATATGATTGAATTAATTGGATCGGTTCACTAATGAATTAATTTTTTACTTGTGATTCTACTACTTGAAGCTTCGGCTTAAAACAAGAGCAAGCGAGCGGGCCAGTTTTCTCTAAAATTCATGCATAAACTTGTAGCGGTATCTACAACGCCACATGCAAACAACGCGTCATACTACGTCACGCAAATCCTACATCGCGCAAGCAGAGTTTACCGCGCAATTAGCATAGATACAACGGCCCCGACATAAATCATTGGGCAGTTGCCCGCCAGACATAACACCCGTCTGGTCGGAGGATCCTCCCTTTTCTATAGAGTATGAGTGAACTTTACACCCTGTTCCTCATACCTCTATAAACTCATGCCTGTTAGGTACTGACGGGGCTGCAATCCTTACATATTCCTATTGCTTCGTCCACGTTCATGCATTTTATCATACACGCGCGCCGTTCGAGAGTACCGCCCACCTGACTTTTATGAAGGACTTCAAATTTAATATCAATGTATGTACATCTACTTTCAGTGTTGTTTCCTGGAATATAAGCAAAGTTATTTGTTCATTCGATTCAAAAGGGAATACTGTTATTAGATACAGAAATATGTGAAAAAAAAACGTGAATAAGTATATTTTTTATTCTACAAAGATCAACAGAAGTTTCGAAAGTTGAACTGCTTTCTAAACATATTATAAAGTTGTTTCAAACTGAGTATCCCATCTCGTTAAAATGCACAAGTGCTCTTAGAAACGCGTGTTCTTTATGTAGTGCATCCCAAAACTTCATTCTTTCGTGGAATGGATTCCTTCCCTTTGTGAGTTCTGATCCTATGCTGAGGTAGTTCAGCCTTTCTTTGTTTTCAACAGGATCCCAAGTTATTGGTAACAATGGGTCATCTTCATCTGGTGTGGGGTTTCTGAAAATAAAGTCGAAAATTGTTTTTTTTTTAAAGTTTGCACCTTGATGATTGATGATTCCATGATCTCTCTTGTACTTACCCAGTTTTGGCAAAATTGGTCCACATTTTAATTACTCTTTTTCTTGTGTTTACTGAATCTCGACTACCTTTGAATACTTCTGGCATTTTTAAACGAAACAAGAAAGATTGTTCTGCACAATGCCCAGTAGAGTTAAAGAAATTCAGTTTCTTTGGTACTGCCCATTCTCCAGCGTAGTTGAGAATATAGTAGTATACGGGACAGCCAGCCGTACAGAGCAGTCTTACTGTTTTATTGACATAATATGAAAAATAGTAATCACTTATGAGTTGTAAGTATTGTGTCCTTGTATCCGCCCTTAGATGCTCTTCGCCATCCAAGTAAAATTTCAATAACTGATGACCTATACTTTCTGATGATTTGTCTTTCTTTGCTAACTCTCTTGGCACAAGAAGCCTGACATTTTCGTTGTACTCCTCAAAATTAGAATAAAAATTCTCTCCAAGATGTTGAAACACAGCTCCTTCTATATTATTGCTGCCAATAATACAAGGCACTTTATTAAAATTACCAGATTTAAGCAACAAAAGTGGGCTCCTTGTAAGAAATGCAGCTTGTCCTTCCAGGTCAACTTCAATGCATGGCTTGAAGACAGAATCAATCAAATCCGTGTCGGCTCCTTCACCACTTTCTATCTTAAAGTTTTGAAAAGCTGTGGTAATGTCCGTCGCAGGAATAGTCCGTAGCTCTTCAACTATTGCTTCTTTACATGTTTTCTCGATGCCGAGTATTTTTGCCAGTTCTATGACGGCTAGTGAAGGATTCTTAGCTAAAGACCAGTTATTCAATACACTGGCGCTTTGTATAGTCGCTTTGTGAAACAGTCCGGTCGCCATAGGTGATAACATCATGAAATTGACAATAGATCCGCCTGTTGAGCTTCCAAAAATTGTGACATTATTTGGGTCTCCTCCAAAGGCACTTATATTTCTTTTGACCCATTTTAGAGCCATAACTATATCTTTGAGTCCGCAATTTCCTGGTGCTGCATAGTCGTTTATGGAGAGGAAACCAAAAGCTCCCGTTCTGTAACCGCATCGTACGAAAACAATGTTCTGGTCATTGATTAAAGTTGCGTCAAATATGTGATCTATGATGCAAGCGTAGCCGTAACCTCCAATCCAAAACATAACGGGAATGGGTTTATCAGGCTTGATACTCGGTGAGGAAAGTTCTATGTATAGACAGTCTTCAGACCCAGATATGACATTACTCAATGATCGACAAATAGGTAGAGGTGCATCTTGCGTACAGTCTATTACTTCTTTCCATGGCTCAATTGGAGATGGTGGCTGAAAAATACATACACACATACATACATTTATATTCATTTACTCCAGAAGAAAGATGACTGGCAAATTAAATGTTTTTTGACTTTCGTAATAGTTAAGGATTAATTTGACGATGTGGTATATGCTTATTTATTTATCACAAACACTGCTACCAAAACAGGAAGTTCCTAATGCGGTAGCGTGGTCCTTACCTAGACTTTTTTACAAAGCTGGTCGAGATTATAAATATCAGTAAAACATGACGGTTCAATTTTGTGATAGGTTTAGGTTTTATAATAAAAAAAAAGCGTTTAAGAATTCCTTTTAACTTACCAAGAATCGTAAGTTGCCTACTGGAGGTTTAGCATAAGGTATACTTTTAAACTTGAAACAAGAACCTTCATCAGTTTTTTCTGAATATCCGCAAACGGGACCATCTTTTGTTTCCACTATACATTTTGCATCCTCTGGTATTGCAGCCATTTTTATTGCTTCCCTGAAAAATTTAACCATGAAATTAATTAAACAACAAATTAGTCTTAAGTATGGTAAATATAAATACATATTACAAAAAAACAAATACTCGGCGTTCTATTTTTAAAAGCGTAGGTTTTAATTCTGATTGGCTTTCCTAAAATGATATATAAATTTTCAAAGCTTGAGGCAGTATCCGTTATATAGGTGTACCTACTACATCAGTACCTCGAGCATCAGTGCCTCAAGCGTTTAAAATTTATATATTATATTATTTTAAAATGTCACAAAAAAAAAAAATTATTCGTTTAAGCTCGCGTTATTCTTTCTTTTTTAGGTTACGTTTTTATTTAATTAAAAGTTGGTTTTTAAAAACATTTTTTTTTCTTATAAAAATTTATGGGGCGATGAAATCTTGTAAAGAAATCAATTTTAAACTCAATCAAATGAATGTGTAGGTACCAAGACATGTAGCATGTAGGTATCTATTTTCGTCTAGCTAAGAATAAGTAGAATAACATCCAAGCAGGAAAATCATTTAACGACGCTAAAGGAAAATAATACACCCAGTCAAGGCAATTGACATAAGACAAACACCATAAACATATTTGTAGAACAAAAAATACTTACATAACAAGAAGTTAACTATTTAAATGCTTTATTGATCATTAATAATATATATATCTCTATTAAAGACCCACTTTTTAAATATTTGAATCACATCAAAACAATTAAAAACACACTAGAGCGGACGTCAAACCAGTGTAAACACACAAACTGGTATGGCTTGACTCAGTAGCCTTGATATTGTTAGGTATAGGTAGTTACAGAAACGTTAATGTTCCTAGCGCTAGGTGGGGCCAATTATTTCATAGATTAGGATATGCTACATTACAAAAAAAGAGGTGATGGATTTAATTTTTTATTATAATTATAACGTCAATAAAATTGGATGATTCATCTTTTTATAACGAATGTTGTCTGTCATTTGCGGTTCATAATGCTCTTTGTCTATGGCACCATATTAATGTCAAGTTCAGTACATTTGAATTCAGAATTAATATACTATAATCCTTTTTCTTCGCCTGCTTATGTATACTGGGAACACTGTACCTACTTAATGTTTTCGACATCGTCCTTTGATAATTCGTAACTCCTCAACGGAAAAGTAAATAATAGCTCAGAGGTTAGATTTGAGTAAAAAAGTCTGTATGAATTTTGGCATTTCGTTATTAATCTGTATCGTTTGGTTTTTCATCTGTTTGGTTTATTGGGTGTTTCTAGTACGGCTCGTTTTTACCATTTTGGTACGGAACCGACGTGTTGTTGTTTAATATTTTGACGTCATTTTACTTTAAACCTAAACATACCTGTAGAAGAGGATGTTTAGTCCGATAGTGTTATTGATGGTGTAATTAGCAGGATGTTGTCGCAATTAGTCTCTTCAAAGACTTTAATTAAACTCGCTTTGACTTGTTCGACTCCTTGAGGATAATATTACTATCGCGTGTATTCACGTGCCTTTTTATATTTTTGTTTACAGCGTGTACGGGAGCAGCATACGACATATTCATAACTAGCTTTTGCCCGCGACTTTGTCTGAGTGAAATCCTATGGGATGGAATGCAATTATATCTTGGCAAAAAATGGATTACTTACCTAATTGGAAACTAACTAAGAGCAAGTTATACACCAGGTATAGCGCTACAGCTGTGCTAGGGTTCTCATTTCAAAATTTGAAAAGTCCTGTCAAACACGGAGATTTGAAAAAAGTCCGGACATTTTACTTTTAAATCTTTCTCTTTCAGTTCCTCTTCCTACCAATGTTGCTTTTTTATAAATATAACCATTAGGTATCACGTCTGTATTCCTCCCAAAGAGGTTATATAGTCTTTGGTATTCCCCGAAGGGTTAGGCATAGGTGTACCTATAGTACTCCCATTTACTCTTTAATATTTTCAAAATAAGCCCCCTTTCTCGAAAATTCCTGACTTAAGAGGCCGAACAAAGTCTGGACGTGGGCTCTTCCAAAAAGTCAGATAAATCCGGACGGATGGTAACACCAGCTGCAACCAAACGCTCATCAACTGCACCGTACCGTCCAAGTTAAAATCATTCACTCAATATAAAACGACACTAAGCAATCCCGGGGTCGTGGCAGACCACGTAGGAGATGGCGCGACGAGCTGGATAGGTTCCACCAAGACTGGAAGGAGGACGCGCGGGATCGCGAAAGATGGAAGGAGTGGAGGGAGGCCTTTGCCCAGGAGTGGGACAGCGCAGGCTAATTAAAAAAAAAAAAAAAACAATCCCCTACACATTCCGCCATTCAACCCTAACCCGCTTAAAAGTCTATTTTTACTGGAGTATAATTGTATAATGTGCCTTACGTGGCGTCGCCTTGACTGTGAAACCCGACGTGGTCACATTAGCGACATTAGTGCACATGTTGTGAGTAGGCGCAGCTTAGCTGGCCGTAGGAACTAGGCTGTGCCGACATAAGTATTTTAGCTTTTTCTGAGATGTAGAAGTAGGTACAGACGCCAGCACATCAAGTTACTACAATCTGTCAGATTTCTTTAATAGATTTTCGACTTTATTGCTAAAACATAAGGTTCAAGGTTGATTGGGAAAATCTGACAGTTTCGGGTAGGTTGACCTGCTGGCGTCCGTACGTACACTTGCAGTGTTACGTAAAGAAGGCTGCATTAATTATGCAAATATACCTGTATCAACACAGCAGGTACTTGTAAAATAAGTATCAGGTATAAATATATAAAAACCCGGCAAGTGCGAGTCGGACTCGCACACGAAGGGTTCTATACCACAAGGCAAAAAACGCCGAAAAAAAAAACGTTTCTTGTATGGAGACCCTATGGAGACCTAAAAACTATCGTTCGTCTTTGTTTGGCGTGTGCTGCAAAATGATGATCACCCTGTGTACATAATATAGGATAGGTAGGTACAAAGTAGATACTTGTTGATTCAAAGCTAGTTGTTATCTTATTGTCGGACGCTGACGCTCTATTTATAGCCAAAACATTGTAACAAAAAAAATTAAGTTATTTTTCACTTTGTAGGTAGGTACGTGTTTTTTTTGGAAGTCGGTATTTTTTTTTGTTAAAAAGTTTTTAGTTTTCGGTTTTTAGTGGGTCTGTTTATAACTTACAATAGCCTAATGTCAACTTGCTCATCGCCTTTTGCTGCCGGACATAGGATTTTCCAATCACACATCATTTTGCTAAACCCTCGGCTATTCTCATCTAGCTGCTACCATGATACCATCCACCATGCGCCACCACCTTATGAAATTAAACTCACACAGTCGCACATTTGTGACATCTCATTTACATAACAAAGCCGATATCAAATAAAATTTTGTTGTATTCCACGTTCACACGACTCCGACAAAATTATATATAGGAACTAGTAGCGCCCCGCGGTTTCACCCGCGTAAGTTTCGATCCCGTGGGAATATCGGGATAAAAAGTATCCTATGTGTTAATCCAGGAAATGGTCTATCTATGTGCCAATTTTCATCCAAATCTAGTCAACGGTTTACGCGTGATTGAGTAACAAACATCTTCACAAACTTTCACATTTAAAATATTAGTAGGTGTGATAATCGTTCATCTGCTCATTTTGCTTCTTCATTTTATTTTTCTATCGTTCGGTAGGCGGGTGAACATTATTATGATACATTAAATTTCTGACATTTACGTACGTAGGTAGTACCTACGCACGTCGCGCGCTATTGAGAAAATCGGACGTTGCACAATGGATTCCAAACAATAGGGTTTTAAGCAGAATTTATGATGATTATAGTCCGGGGATTATCTTGGAGAAGAGTCACTGTTGCTGTGCAGTAGATAATCTAAGATTACATCAGACGTATGATAAAATATCGTCTTAAAATGCTGTCAACCCCACTACTCTATTGCCAACCTTGTTGACCTGCATATCTTACCAGAACTTGAGCTTTTCTCAAAAAAATCGCCAAAAAAGAATTATCTATGTCCTACTGCTTATCCCAAACTAAACGCATTTTCTTTAACTTACAGGTAACATAAGTGCAGTGTTCACATACAAGTGGAAAGGCGAGGAGATAGCGCGTCTGGTGGACAACGGCACGAGGGTCATGATCGGCATCATAAAGGGGAGGACTTTCGCTCACGTCAGCAACAATATTAACAAGTACGTAACTTAGACATGTACCACTCCTGTATGAAAGATTCCGTATATCTCTGCTCAAGTCTCAAATGTAGGTAGTCATGTTTGGGCTTCCTCAGGTTTTCGTTGTGAAACCTTAAGACGGACAGAACCATAGTCCTTTCACAGTAATATTACCACTGCTTTTGCGTCACTGTCAGAATCACTGATCTTTATTGTCGTTGCAATAAAGTTGCTGTTTGGGTTGCTGCCGTAAGTAAAATCAAGCAAGGTGTGAGGGCTGTAGATTTGAGTTGATATTTGTACGGAGTCTGTCATTTTTAGGGTTCCGTACCCAAAAGGGTAAAAACGGAACTTACGAAATTTTCACAGATGATGTATTTCTGTTGCCGCTATAAGAACAAATACTAAAAATAAAATAAATATTTAAGGGGTGCTCCCATACAAAAAAACGTGTTTTTTTCGGCGTTTTTGCCGTCTGTCTGTCGCCAGGCTGTATCTCAAAAACCGCGGTAGCTAGACAGTTGAAATTTTCACAGATGATGTATTTCTGTTGCCGCTATAACAACAAATACTAAAAACAAAATAAAATTAATATTTAAGGGGGGCTCCCATACAACAAACGTGTTTTTTTCGGCGTTTTTGCCTTGTGGTACGGAACCCTTCGTGTGCGAGTCCGACTCGCACTTGGCCAGTTTTTTTGATATTTGCATCGAGTTCGAGAATCATAGCTTGTAACGATTTGTTTTTTTAAGTAGCCTTTTGATAACTAATCTTCCTAGTGTTTTTGGATAGACTAGTAAAAGAAAACAAATATTTTAAAACACTATCCATCTTGTCCTCTACTTTATATGATACAATCAATATTTAGAATAGTTACTTCAACCCCACACTGTACGTGGTGAAACCGTTAAAAGGTTGATAAACCTAACCCATAATAACTTACTGGTCCTATAATAATTAATAATACACTATCTATTCTTCAATAAGTAGGCACTATTATCTGTTAATACAACGTCCGTCCAAATTAACCTTTTGGCCGCCACACGTCAAAAAAAATCAAAAACGTGCTCTCGGCGTCAAAGTCTGTCATGTAGTCGAACCGTGGCGTGCTGGGCACATTTTAGTTTGTCATCTATACATGACTGTGGCTGTGGCGGTCAAAGGGTTAATGTTAAAAATGCGAAAGTAACTGTCAGTCAGTCTATAACCTTTTCACGCCTGAACCGGTCGTTACGAGTACCTATGTTCGACAGATGAAAGCCTGGGACTTGGAGAAGGACATACTTAGGCTACTTTTCATCATGTATATTTGTATCTATTACTTATATACATACATAATTACGAAATCCTAAACACACGCAGACGAAGTATGGGCAACAGCTATTATTATTTTAATAAAACATTCGTCCCGATTTGATGAGTCTCCCACCCAAATATTACATGACATGCGGATAAATAAGGAAGGCTGTGGGACCCGTCGAAGTGGAGGTGCTTGGGGGAGGCCTATGTCCAGCAGTGGACGTCTTTCGGCTGAAATGATGTCAAATGAACCCCATTGCTATTATACTGTTAGTACCTATGTTACGCAATTACCTCACTCACAGGTTATTTTGTAATTACCCTATCGAATACTAGAACTGTCTATGCTTCCTTGTTTATTGTTGTTTGCGTGTCACATGCAATGATTATGCAATCTTATCTACTGCGACTGTTTTTCTACAATACATAACTAATAGTAATTAATTTACTTACGTAGTGAGCAAAAAAGTACCCGGTTTTATTATTAAAGGTTATAACATGTTATTTTTTTTTGTTCTAGCTATGTTAACTTTAAACTGATCAATTTGTGTATAACTAAGGGCTGAGTTTTCAATCGACTGGTAATTTTTATTCGTGGAATATTTTTTATTGACGTCCAACAGACTTTGTATGGAAGAACTGTCAAAAATTCAAAATTATTCCTCCGATAAAATTATTGAAAAATTAGCCCCAAGTATAACAAAATAAGGTAATTATCATGAGAAAAAATCAATAGACCAGTTACCTACCAGTTATAATAAAATATTTTACTAAGCTGCATGGTCCTCATATGGCTTGACCAAGATTATATCTGGACATAACAGAGACCTCTGACTGTGAACTCTGAGTTTGTTCCAGTCTTTCTTCTCAGAGTAGTCAGCCGAACTCATCTAGTTTTAAAATATTAACCTTTTTACAAAATAAATATCATTAATTATAATATCACTATTTTAACTATCCAACTTCGCGACAGCAATGAAAGGGTTATGTTATTATCTCAATGCCCTACCACAGAAAGATCGATTTAAGGCTCCTTCAAACAGGCGCGACACGCGATACAATCGCGCGCGACACAAAGGCACCGCTAGTCGCGCAACGAGCGGTGCCTCTGTGAAGGTGTTTATTTAATTTCTTAATCTTACTTGTACTGTAACTCAAAAATGTGTGTGTTGTTTCAGAACGTCTGTGCTGTTTGTGTCGATTTCCTTCATCGTGCTGATGGTGATATCTCTCGCCTGGCTGGTCTTCTACTACATACAACGCTTCAGATACATACACGCCAAAGACAGGCTCTCTGTAAGTATATTCCAGTTGAACACAAACAGCTCATCTCGCCAGTTTTTCACTCGTAGGATTAGACAGAATGTGGGTGTACTATACTTGGTACCACTTGAACTAAAAAAAAATATAGGTATCATTAGTCTTGTAGTCAAAAGTGCGGTTGTCTAACATGAGATCCCGCGGGATAATTGCGTAACACACTAACCGTAGAATTGGCTTTCATTTTGACAGTTCGACGACATTCATTGCGTTATTTACGTTCTTGAACAGACAATTTTTTCTAACATGCATAATTATGAAGCAATGGATTAGTAATATCCTTCAAAATGATTCAGATTGTAAATTGATA
Organism: Oligia fasciuncula; assembly: GCA_963082905.1. Lineage (NCBI taxonomy): Eukaryota > Metazoa > Arthropoda > Insecta > Lepidoptera > Noctuidae > Oligia > Oligia fasciuncula. Next base: position 11,798,391 of record OY720403.1, read on the forward strand.
GTGTGTTACGTAATTAGAGTGCTGCATACGTAGACAGAGTAATCTATAGACTCATGGTATCCGTGTCACCGAAAGCCCGAAAATTTTGTCAGTTTAAATCAAACAGACGATCGCTATTCTTCCGACATTTGTTTGCTGTCGGGGGCAAGGAAAATCAAATCCAATCACATCGCGCTCAAAGAAGCTATCGTATCGAAAATGACAAATTTCGGTAAGGATACCGAAATGTGTCATTTTCGATACGATAGCTTGTTGAATGGTTGTGAATAGCTATGCAGGGCTCGATTCGCACTTTGAGCGCGATGTGATTGGATTTTTCGAATAAGACTATTTTAAGTCAATTAATAAAAGTGGCTATCCCAGTAGCCTCGAAAACCGTCAGCTTATAACTGGACCGTGAACGCAACCTCACTCAATCCTCTGACAGGAAAACAAGCGTGTTAATTATGTTTTTTTTCGTATAAAAAGTAATAAGTACTGCGTTCTAGATCAAGTTCAAATACTTTTACCAATGAGACAAATAGGAAGGAAAGATAAACAACTTGGCTTTCTAATCTAACATTGACCTGTCATGTGGCGCCAACGCACCAACAACACTTCGAGATTGAAATTATCTTGTATCCTTATCCTTGAAAAGTCTAGAACAAAAAGTACCTACCTCAGTAATTCCTAATCAAAGGATCCACCATATTCCACCTCCATATTCCATATTGGACCTCCATATTTATCGTAAAGTAACAATCAAACAATAACAAAGTAACAATCAAATTAGTCGTCTATATCCTATTGGACTTGCATTCAAGTCTGGTGACGAGTCTAGGACAAAGACAAACACATTTATTCGTCGGATATGGTAGGTACAAAGTTGGTTGGTATAAATGGATAAGTTCAACACATCCGCCGCTACTATTAGCGGCTATCGGCATACGAAGATTTACAATGTGAACCTAATGTACACGTGGGTAGGTATAAAACCTAACTTGTATACTACTTAAACTACAATACAAAACACCTAAACTATGGACATTTTATACTCTAATAATAATATACAGTATCAAATAAATACACATTTCTATTATCCAACTACCTGACTAAGGACTATGTTCTTGCCTTAAAAGATATACTGACATACGATTTAGTTTATATGAATTGGACTGCTTCGTTTTACATTCGAGGAAATATGAAACAATATTCTTGACATAATTATGATTATGACGAAGTTCAAATTGAGTATTGTTTCGATAATCACCGTCAAGAACGATATGGCATATGAATCATCATCGGGGGAGTCCTTTGCCTAACAATAGGATTGGGGGAATGTTCGCTCATCATAGACCTCATCAATCGCTTTTCATCAGGCGTGATCAAGGTCAAGAGCGGGCCCATATAGCAATAAAAAAAATATCAAAAAATGTGGGTAAATCCTAGCAAGTATATCTACCAAGTTAGTTAGTTGTAGAATTTGGGCCTCACATTAGGAAGGCTAATCAAAACAAAAAATAGAGAGGTATCAGACTCAAACAATAGCCTTTTCCCAACTATCTTGTGGTCGGCTTCCAGTCTAGCCTGATGCAGCTTAATACCAGTGTTGTTATTTCTCTCAGCCAATTAATAGATGATTAGCCTGACTTATGTTTGTCAATTATTTTTGTTAATTTCCTTTTGTATTATTTTTGTAAGTGCTGAATGTTAGTTAGGTAATTATTTTTAATTTCAGAAACGAATGTTAATTAGGTAATTATTTTTAATTTCAGAAACGTCTATGTTGTGCAGCCAAGAAGGCGCTCTCTAAAATACCTGTGAAGAGCTTAAAGACTGAAGATAGGGTAAGTAACGATTATTATAGGTAGTATTATTTTACATTCATGATAGGTTATTTCATTTTACAATGTATTTGATACTGATTCACGTTTATCGACAAACAAATTCGTATACACTCGTGTTCGTGTACATTCGTGTGTATTCGTATTCGTACTTAAAACACACTTAAGTAGGTATGTTTTTTTTTGTTCTAAAAATAAGTAAAATATGCCTTTTTATCTGAAAACACAACATTTTATGGCTTTTTCATGCTCATTTTTATGATGGTAAACACGGTACATTTCGTAATATGTGGTAACATTTTGTAATAGTATTGTTTTATTGTTCACAGGAAGTTCAAGGCGACGGCGAGTGCTGCGCCATCTGTATAGAACCTTACAAAGTGTCTGAAACACTTCGATCTCTTCCTTGTAGGTTAGTACCTATTACACGCCTTCCTATATTATATCAGTTTATTCCTGCTCACAATTGGACAGTTACCGCTACGAAGGGCTGCTATAATTGGCACGTTTGACAAACGGATGGGTCACCGCAGTATGTAGTTTTCAGAGCAAAATAGAAAAAAAGACAAATATTTTATTTTAGACACGCACAGGCAATACATACAATAAAAAGGAACGATAAAAAGTATGCTGCTTTCCAGCCTTCTGACTAATTCATTCTAGTGGATCTGAAAGTCAGAGGACGATGCCCGAGAACCATTCCCTCTTTAAATATTGTCTTAGGTTAGGTATGACACCCACTAAAGAGCCTAGGGGGTGAAATATTCGATGCCGGTGGTAATTATAACGTTTATTTTCTCTACACAAGTTAACAGTAGTTCTCAAGTCATCATCATCATCTGCCTAGCCTTTTCCCAAGTAAGTTGGGGTTGGCTTCCAGTCTAACTGGTGCCCGAAGTATGTTTCTATAATCTATAAGAACCTGTCTTACTGGTCACCACTATTAAAAGTACAATAGCTACCTACTAAGGAGTATTAAGAGAGCCTATCGTGTGCCATGAGTGTGAGTGAGTGCTAACATGAGTTATTCTTGTAAATCTCATGCTAGACACGAGACAAAATACGTTCTGCTAATTCTAAAATATTCTGTTTATTCCAGACACGACTTCCACAAGAACTGCATAGATCCGTGGTTGTTGGAGCACCGCACATGTCCCATGTGCAAGATGGACATACTCAAGTACTACGGCTTTGTGGTTAGTTACATTCTTTATGTTATTACATTATAATATTATTAAAAAGTTTATACCTATAGTTGCACGATTGTGTGCTACATATATTTGTACCTAGGTAATACGGGCTGGTGTCCGCAACTCCACGTCAATGCGCGTATTTGTAACTACATAATGGATAACGTAAAGATTCGTACGATTTTATCCCAGCGCCGAAGTTACCCCAACATACTCTAATGTTTATTAAAATTACTATAAATCCTTGCCTTTGAGACTATAACTTTGGAGCAATCGAAAACTTCAAAAAAGTTGATTGTGTTTTCTAAATCGGTTAAGACTGCACCGAGCGCACAGTGGCGCCCTCATCGTTTGTTTGGTTATTTCTTTTATTTTAGAATGAAAATGCAGAAAATAAGCACTATAAGTTGTGCTCCACAAGATTATACGTTAATATTAGTATAAACGGTAGTTTTAAATTGTTTAGTTTTATTATAATCACTAAAACGGAAAACTCAATTAACTAAGACTCAATTTTGAATGCATAAAGTAATGATAGGGTCAACACAATTTACTTAATAAAAATAGCTTTAAAAAAATTGTTTTGATCATTGTATTATGCTTTTAACTCAATACTCTAATTGGGGTGTATGAGGTCTTGCGTTCATTATGTTACGCATTGTATAATCGATCTTGTATATACGGGTAACAACTAGGAATATGAGCCTAAGTTTAATGTGAAATAAAGTTGTATTACATAAAGGTATCTCTTATAAATACTCATTATAATTTTGTAGTGGACCAAAAAATGAATTGATTAATTTAATTTCCAGTTCACGGGCAGCCAGGAGAGCATACTGCAGCTGGAGGTGGAGGAGGCGCGGTCCCGCGCGCTGTCGCCCGCGCGCAACCGACACCCGCTCACACTCGTAAATGTTATACATACTTTGTTATATCTATATATGTGCGCTTGTGATACCTTGTACTACCGGACTATTCTGTACTGCCGGTCGATGCTGTAAAAATCTCACCGTGAAAACTTAGGTGAAGTGAGTTTGTTTTTGCTAGGAATTGACACTATTGACAGCTCACTCCACGCTCACTTCACCTAAGTTTTCACGGTGAGATTTTTACAGAATAGCACCGCTGATCTCACCGTGAAAACTTGGGTAACATCTACACAAATAAATTTGAAGAGTCTGTTTGTAATGTTTGTAGTGGTATCTACAACGCCACATGCGAGCAACGCGTCATACTGACGTCACGCAAATCCTGCATCGCGCAAGCAGAGTTTACCGCGCAACTAGCATAGATACAACGGCCCGACATGTATCCATTGGGCAGTTGCCCGCCAGACGCAACTCCCGTCTGGTCGAGGATCCTCCCTTTACTATAGAGTATGAGTGAGCTTTACACTCTGTTCCTCATACCTCTATATGTTAAAATAACATTTTTTACTAAATGCATAATATATGATAGTTTAGCATCATCATTCGCCTGCCCTTACCCCAATTTATTTGTGGTCGGCGCAACATGTCTTTTTCTTCCATACTTCTCTATTAGTTGTCATCTCGCATCATCATCTGCCTAGCCTTTTCCCAACTATGTTGGGGTCGGCTTCCAGTCTAACCGGATGTAGCTGAATACTATATCACAGTATATATATTTTTAAATAAGTCTATCTGTGTGTCGGTTTGTTCCGGCTGATCTCCGAAACGGCTTGATCAATTTTGACGGAACTTTAGAAACATAATTAGTAAAGACTGACATTATTGTTTTCCGATATCCACGCGAATGAAGTCGCGGGCACAGATAGCAAGTTATGAGTGAGCCGTGGCTCCGCCTGATGCTTCATGGAGGGATTCATACAGCTCACTTTAACTAAGTTTTCACAGTAAGATTTTACAGAATAGACGGTCTGGTCGCAAACCAAACAAAAAGATAAAATGCTGCCAATGCTGTAGAGTAGGTATTAGTATTCTTGCTAACCCCTGAGCCTCGTTTACACGAGGAGAGTTCATGCCATTTTGTCCCATAAACATCCTCGCCTATGGTTGGTTTAGAAACTCTCCTCGTGTAAACGCATTTTAAATATGCTTGTGTTTATTAAACTGGTTTGAAGAGTAGCCCTGATTAAAATGGTGTCGGTTTTTATCGTCCTGTAATAAGTTTATCCGAATTGTTTTCTTTTTGCAAATGTCTATAGTAAAAGAATGTCCCTTAGTTCAGTATATTTTTTTCGGGTTATTTTTGCCATTGACACGCTAAAGAGAAGGTCAAGTGACTTCGCAAAGGAGCCTTCTCTTACCTAACAGCTTATTATTTACTCTAAGCAATTAATGTGTATCCCGTATTAAATAACTAACAAGACATTTAATATGAACAGTTAACGAGCGACAATTCGTACGAGGAGGCTGGCAGCGAGCGCAGCAGTCGCGCGTCGTCTCCGGACGAGCTGGTGCCCTCGCTGGCGAGGACTTGCGACTCTCCCAGACATGTTAGCAGGTAACTTATTATTAATCGTCAACAAACTAGCCACAGCGTAGTGCTTACAGTGTATGGCTGTGTTCCTCTTCAAAGATGACCTTTGGGAAAAGATCGGGGAGTGTAGGATTCTTATCTCACAAAATGTTGGTCCTCTTAAGAGACCAGCTCCCAAAATCCCGTTGTATAACGCCTGACACATCCTCAAGGAGACTTTAAAGGGGGTTTTCCTGAAGCTCGCTGCAGCACGGAGTCGTAGCCAACAGAGCAGATAATTTTAATAATTCGTGGGAAATCCACGAGTACTACTGCTGACAAATTGCTTTCTAGTTTGGCAGATGTTATGTTAAAGTCTGTAACAATATGGATTAAATAAATAAATAAACAAGACTACTTTGCCACCTTTAATTTATACTTATTGTTTACTTCCAGATCGTGCACATCGTCACCTTCGGGCTCACCTCGCGCGGAGACGTCTCGACCAGAAGCCGCGTCGAGTTCAACCGTGCAGGAGTGAGAGAAGTGCCAAACACTAGTGATACAGTGACCAACGTGATGTGTTCATTAATAAATACTCAACAAGAGACAGAGGACCTCCAGTGATGTGACCCTCGTTGAACGGTGGACAAGTGATATTTTTCGTAATTTAGGACGTATAGCGTAGGATATTTGGACTTTTGGATATTCACCGCAACTCCGCCTAGTCAACGAAATAAGTGTTCTTCCTTACGCTTGTGACCTATCAACAGTTTTGTAATAAAAAAAGAATCATTAAAAAAACGACCTCTTTTTATTAGAAATCAATCAAATTGTCGTACTTAATTATTGTTTTTGATTGGTTCGTGATCTCATAAGTTAATCGTATCCTATGTTTCTGCAGTAACTTTCAACGTGTGACTAATTTAAAAATATAGTCGTTGTGGTGGCCCTTCGTTTTGTAATTCTCGGTTATTCCGTTTATCCACCCCAAAAAATCCACCTTGAGGCGGATACGCGGAAACGCATGTCCTAGAATCCACGCTAAGCCTATAAATTCCGTTTATTCAACTATGCCTAGGGTGGATTTTCGGACATTCGTTTCCGCGTATGCACTTTAGGGTGGATAAACGGAATAAGCCGTAATTCTAACTAGTGTTTGGGATTAAGGGTATCCGTCCATAATATGATAATAACTAACACAATAATACAGTTTGTACTGCCTCGTCTGCTGTATTCTCGCACTGTGTCAAGCCATAACCTGTATACGCGTAGGTGTTGTAATGCAGCAGACTGTATCCTTTCTACTAAACGTCTATCCCTCTAAGGGCTGCTTTGTAATCGTCATAAGTTTATGATTTAGACCTAAGAGTTTTCTACATTTGTCAGCCATATGATATGAATGATATTGTAAGCTATAAATGTTCAGTAACTGTTTTAACTTGAAAGACTATAATCATATTGATGTGTAAAGGGGGCCATATCGCAACCGAATTCGTTTTTAATGTCAACTTAAACTGTACAGTTTGTATGTACTAGCTAGAGTTCCTTTGGAACATTATGTACTTGATGTACCTATTTCCGCATGGTGCAATGTTTGTGAAACTTTGTTAACATAAAACACTAATTTCGTGACTCCGAAAATATGTAGTTAATACAATCTAGTCTGAAGATGTGTCGCTTTTAAATTCAGTTATTTATGATTTACTTAGTAGTTTGATATAATTTAAATATGAAGTTGAAGTACTTTTGAAACATGAAAATGTATGTTCGATTTTGAACATTCAATACCCTTAAATAATAGATAGTATTGCTTTATCTCTTCTGGATTTCGATTCGAACATATTCAAGCATGTTTCAAGTGTAAAAACCTTGTATAAATAAGAGATAGGACCGATAAGCGCATTTTGCGAATATCGCGACATTTTCTCGTAATCAAAAGTAATGTGTTCACCCAAACTGTGTTTATAAGCGACTTATTACGTTCAAACTGTCTTTATCTTAATGAAATAAAAAATATGTTACTTTAAGGTATTTTAAGTGAGCATTTAAGTTATTATGTTCGAACATAGACAGAGGTACTTAAATCCATTGGATTTTTATATAAAACAAGGAGACTGGTATGTACTTTTTAATAACAAATAATTTGCGTAAAGATGTTTACATTCCCATTCTTGTTCAAGTCGAGTGTTCTGCGTAACTCCACGTGTGAGCATAATGTGTTGAAATAAAAACCAATACAGTATTGATATTTGTCTTTTATTGTGAACAACCCTTACATAAATTGCACTTCTACCATGGTGGTATCGAGAAACTACAAATACAGCATAGATTCGAACCTGAGCGGGTGGATCACCAATATGCTCAAACAGAGCTGTACAGGTCACAGTGAACGACACTACAAAAGGTGTCACTGAGTGGCAGAGCCACCATCAGGGATTTTAATTTTGATAACCGATTCTGATATTTGGCGACTTTCGAATAATTTTTTGTGTTATCAAAATTAAAATCCCTGATGGTGTCTCTGCACGAGTCAGTGACACCTACAAAAGGATTCCTCCCGCCGCTTCTATGGAACCGGGTTCTAAACAGCCTCATCAAAACACTCAACGACAAAGGTTACTTCACCGTAGGCTACGCCGATGTCATAACCGAAATAATAAATGGCACCCACGAAAATACCCTATGCAACCTCATGGGCCAAGCCTTGAAAATAGTAGTAGACTGGTGCAATAGACACCAACTATCAGTGAACCCTATATAAACCGAACTGATTCTCTTAAAAAAAAAAGAGAAAACACCACTACAACTACCACGATTTTTTTTAACTACCCTAACATACTCCTATCAGCCGACAGCAAATACCTGGGCATCTTTTTGGACAAACAGCTGAATTGGGTAAAAGATACCAACTACAAAAGCCAGCATATCCTTGTGGCAGTGCAAGTGAATGCTTGGCAGGAATTGGGGGATTAGCCCCAAGGTCACTTACTGGCTATAGGAAAGAGTTACGCACACCCATATACGTATACTCTCCGAGCGCCTCATTTCTGCAAACCAATTTAACTGCAACACATTGATATTGTAACGTATAACAGGACACCTCCTGGTCTGTTAAGAACATCTGTGTAAGATGTTGGGTGCCCCGAGCGTTGCTTTCCTAATCTGGGTGACGCCTGTGCATTCAAAGAGCACATGCGCAACGGTTTCCCCTCTATAGCGAGCAGTGCCCCGTGATGGCCCCCGTCACCAGGCGCAGGCCGTTCCTACCCAGGCGTTATAGACGTCTGGTTAGCCTGCCACCTATGGATGGCATAGCTTCCCTGGACTGCCTGCAGCCCGGTGTCAAGGTCCACCAGCGCTCCGCTTGTGTGGGTAAACTCAGGTAGCATAGGTTCGGGTCTATAGACTGACGTACTGGATGCTCTTCCAACCAGTTCGTCCGCCGATCCACACATCTGTGTCTCAACTTCTGGAGGGGGGTGGGGTGGTTGAAATAACCACCGACAGCCCGCCATGGCCCACGCACAATGGTCCACCTGAAGGATTAAGTGTCGAAACCAAACCCTCCAACATAAAACGTAACTTTGACTAGATCGGTCTAAATAAAAATCCCTGGCGCTTTCTCCAATCAAAATGACACACGTTTTTAAAGAAAAAAGATACTTTATTGACATCTAAACGTGATACAGAGAAACGTCAATACATTATTTACAAGAAAGTATAAAACAAGATCTTTAATGCAGTAACAAGTCTGTTACAATAAACATACCGTCTTTTTTCCATAATAATAACTTAAAAAAAAAAACAGAAAAATCATAATTTTCACAATGAACCGACATCCATTTTATGTAACCGACTTCAAAAAGGAGGATGTTATGTTACTATAAAGAATCACAAATCTACTTTATTTTACCACTACATACACCTTTAACATCAATTTATTTGATAAAACATTTAAGTTAAACAGTTATTCCATTACATACTTTATGATATTTGATTAAATAACTTTTTCTGGGATTACAATGATAGTATAGACACAAAGTATACCATTCTGGTATATTAAATTATTTTAAAACTTATCTAGAGAAGTAATGAATTGGAATCTAGAGGAACATGTATAATTTACTAAACGGTACAGTCAGCAACAGCAGTTGATTAACACTTCCATAACAAGCCTCAGCGAATACAAGTCTTCCAGAAGTTACTCATCTTCGATTTTAACTTTTTTTTGTTGAAAATGTTACTGTTTTCTGTTGGAGACTTTTGCTGACAGTATACCCTATGTGTGATTATTTTTATACCTAGACAAGTTGAATAATAAAACTTGCTCACCACAAATAAATCCACATAATCTACAAAACATAACGCCTGTATTCACCGAAGGGTAAAGCATCTGCTTAACCCATAACCTTGTTACTGCGCAGCGACTCGCCTTGATCTTTGGAATCCGACATATTCCAAAGATCAAAAACTTACTAACAAAAATATACAATATACACTCGTTGGAAACAAAAATAGCAATAACTCGCTGTTTCGTTAAATAAACACTTATCAGTCTTAATATATACAAAGCTTTTAAATTACTACAACCCAATTCAAACTTTATGGCGACTCGGAGCATGAGGCGAGTCGCTGCGCAGTAACAAATTCACGTGTCAGCGGGTGAGGGGTGAGGTACTGCGCAGCTAGTAGCGCACTTGAGAGCCGCCATAAAGTTTGAATCGGGCTGAACATCTTACTAAGTCATACAATACACCTAGTATCGAAAAATCTACTCTAACATTAAGAATGTATTATGAGGACAAATAAATCTATTGGTGGATCTATTTTATTATAAAAATGACGTATTCTCTACTTTATGTATCACACTAATGCAAAAAATGTAAAATTTCCTAGTAATCTAAACACAATACAGTTTTTTCCGTCCTTATTATAAGTAATTATCATTTGAGCAAATAAAAGAAAACAATATGCATTGTTATGGGCAGATACAGTATATTTCATCTTAAGTTAATAGAAATTTCCTCACGGGATGAGCAGACCCACACACTGATATTTATCATTTCTTTCCTGCAGCAGCGTCTGACGGCGAATGTTCGTAATGGGTATCATAAGCTGCAGCTTAGGTGGATAGTTACAGTTCGCGTCAAATAACTTTGCCGCTCTGAAGTAGGCAACAAATCACTGCGCAGTAGTTAATCCTATGAATAAAACAGCAGCGCGCATGGCGCGGATTGGCGCGGCTAGCAAAGAGCCTAGCTTCAGAGCGGCAAAGTTATTTGACGCGAACTGTACTTGAACTATGAGTTTAGTAATTTTTGTTTTATCGACATTAGATATTGATGCCCATCACGAACATTCGCTAGAGTTTAGTTTTGACGTTGTATTTAGGTCCTATGCCCGCCCTCCAATTTACTTCTCGTCGGTCTACATATGACCCCTCGTAAGTACGAAATGTCAATTTTTCAGGAGAGACAAAAAACTGTTTTGCTAATTATGTATATTGCATGCTCTTGGTTATTTTTATTAAATATTAAATAAAATACCGTATGTTTTCTTGTATGTACAGACGCCAGCAGGTCAACCTACCCGAAACTGTCAGATTTTCCCAATCAACCTTGAACCTTATGCTTGAGCAGTAAAGTCGAAAATCTATTACAGAAATCTGACAGATTGTAGTAACTTGATGTGCTGGCGTCTGTACATAAAAAATCACCTTGGCATGCTTGGTGTCTATTAATTCGTAGATACGTGGTATCACTATCGTTTCTGTAAATATTTACTGTAACTTAGGAGGTCTCGCTACCTTTTTTTAAAATGGTGTGATTCTTTCTCTTGATAAAAAGTAAATAAAATAGATACTGCTCATCCCTCAGGTCGCTTACTCATGTTAGTCGGTGTGTGATCGCGCGCCGTTGACCTCGAGCGCGAAGAACGCGTCGAAGTTAAACTCAGATCATTTGTCCCACAGGCCAGCCTCCTTCATCTTAGTGTGGAAGTACTTCTCTAGAGTGTTTGCGCATCTGTTGGAGAAACACATCGAGATATTTTTTTATGGCTAACAAACCAGCCGCCCATCTCAAGATTAAGTGGTCAGCGCTTATGGAAATCTGTGCTGACATCAGTCTCACATTATAAAAAAAAAACTATGCAATATTTTCTAATTTTACTTATACAGGGTGGTATCACATCGACGCGCAAACTGTAACTATGAATTCAGCACCTCATTCTAGATCCCCTAGGTTAGAAATTTATTGACGGTTAGCAAAATAAAAAAATCTTCGTTCCACAGAACAGTGCTGGCACCTACGCGGACAAAACGTATGGAACAGCAATTTTTTTTCAAACAACCGACAAAAAAAAATCAACACAGGGTTCAGAATCATGTACTGAATCCACGTTAGTAGGTATCGCGTCGATATCCCGGCCACCCTGTATGTATTCTTTTGAATATTTATTTATGTTTTATGCTGGATTATATTCGACCACAATATGAATTGTTACTGAATAAACAAATTTAAACTAACAAAGATGTGCCTTAAACAACCCATCTTGGCGGCCACGATGATAGGTATTGTGGTAGTACTTCCCTAGACAAGCTCCTTCAATGAGCTCTGCTACTACCAAACGGTTTTGTTTCTATGATATTATGTGGTGTTCGATATGTCGCCGCCAACTAGCTTAATTAGCTTTTCAGTTAGCAGCCTAGCCTAGCCTTTTTACTAAACGGCGCCGTTCAACTAGCGGCCTGATGATATTCACTATCGGTTGAGTTGAACTTAATACCATCCTTATGCCTACGATATAGAATTCAAAATCGGTTGAACGGACTGTAAAAAAGGTTTATTTAAATGTCTAACCTTATTTCAAATGGAGTCTAGTTGGCTGCGACCAATATAGTTTGAAGTCTCAAATTAAATGTTCTTTGATAGAAATATAATAAAAATTCATTGTCTTTGCCACAATCAAATTAGGAGTATGACAAGAGTATTGCTAATAAAAGGATACAGATCTAAAATGTATATAACAACACACTTACCTGTAGTAATCAGTATCAGGTGAGTTGTAAAGTCGGCAGTTAGTGAAGATCCTGGTCATATCAGCTATGAACAGCCGCTTTGACACGTAGTACCGGGCCTTTAGACGCTCGCCCATGGTGCGTAGATCTGAAAATATTAAACTTCTATTATAGTCTGCGGGGAGTGGGCTATAATCCACCACGCGGGCCCAGTGCGGGTTGGGTATGTCACATGTTTTCGAATTTTTGGTTTTAGGACATGCCGGTTTCCTCACGATGTTTTCCTTCACCGTTTTGAGAGCAGTAGGGATGAAATAAACTACACAAAGTAATGTGCCTGCTCGGGTTCAACCCCACGACCTACGAGACGTAATTCGGGGCCGTTACCACTGGGCCACCACTGCTTTTGTGTGTACCAATATTCCACATTTTCATACCAACAATTTATTCTGTCAGTAAAAGTTTTGATAGCAAAAAGCTTCGACCAATATCTTGAGAAGTTGCTGCACGACCCGGACAAGAGTCAGAAAGAGAAGGCAGTAGTCTTCTTACTAATGCAACCTACCCATAGGATATTTGATGTGATCGTAGTAATCTGGCACTTCAGACTTGTCGACTGGCTTCAGGAAAGGCCAAGCTGTTGCGTGGTTCTTAACCTGTGAATAATAAACGGTTATTTTTATTAGTTTGCTGCTGGACACGTCGCGCGAATGAACTCGAAGAAAAGCAAAGATCGTCACTCACTGGCCTGAGGGAGGACATCGCCGTCGAGGAAGACCACGGCGAAGGTGGTGTGAAAATCTGATACGGTTTGCAGGGCTAACAAGGCCAGAGATTGCAAAAGACGGAGGTTTGGAAAGAAAAAGGGGAGGTGCCCAGGAGTGGGACACAATATAGGCAGACAAAAGAAAGATTTGGTAAGTTTTTCTTTACTTCACATTTCAGCTGTCTCAGATAAGGTAACGTATCTGCGGTACAACTGGTGATGCTTTAATCCATAGGCGGAGGTAAACACTTATAGTATTTTTATATCACGAAGCGCGCTTTACTTGTGGTTACCACGTGTTAAAACACGCTGTGAATGTGTGTAAGTGCAGGGTCTGAGACAATAGCGAAGTCGGAAGTGTGTGTGAGTTATGTGGTCACGCTATTTTCGCGCACACATTCACAGCGTGTTTGTACACTTGGTTAAAACAAGTAAAGCGCGCGCCGCTTCGTGAGATATAAATACTGTTATATCAGGAGGACCGTTGGCTTGTTAACGTAAAAGAAAGACTATAGAGGTATGAGGAACAGGGTGTAAAGTTCACTCATACTCTATAGAAAAGATCTTCCGACCAGACGGGTGTTGTGTCTGAAGGGCAACTGCCCAATGATTCATGTCGGGCCGTTGTATCTATGTTAGTTGCGCGGTAAACTCTGCTTGCGAGATGCAGGATTTTGCGTGACGTCAGTATGACGCGTTGTTCTCATTTAGCGTTGTAGATACCGCTACAAGACCACTTGCTACCCCAATAACATCAAATATATCTGCATAGTAGAGTATAGTTACCCCGTGCAGTAAGTTCCTGAGCGTGGCGGGGTCGGGCTCGGGCTCGAGCTCGGCCGCGTGCGCGCGCGCCGGGCCGCGCCAGCCGGGCTCGCGCAGCCCGGGGATGCACTCTGTGGGGATGCTGCGGACCTGCACACACAACACATACCTAGTGTTGGATAACTTGTAAGGCTGAGTGATAAAAAACCCCTACTAACTAAAAAGTCCAAAACAAGTACACTTTCGAAGCAGCAGTTGTTTTAGTTTTAATAAAAAATGTGGTGAAGTTTTATCTACTTACGCCTTCTTTGAAGCATGTCATTCCAGGGTGTATTTTTCTGACATCTTTCTGCCGCATATCGATCAACTTTTTCACGATCTGTAAAATAGATCATAATCACAAATAAATAAATTTTAAATAAATAATAATTAGACAAATAATTTCGTGCATAATATTGTGAGTACACAATTTTTTACGTTTTTATAGACATTAATCCCCCTTATTTATAAACGCTTAAAGTTATGTAATTATTAAGTTTCAACCTCTTTTGAAATAAAAGCATTAAATGAATATAAGGTGGAAGTCCAATTTTTGCACGGTACAAATACGTAAGTAGTTAGTGTACTCACTTCAAATATTTGTACACCGATATCATAATATACTATGGTATGATTTTTTCCAACGCCAGATAATTTTATGCAAGGAATAATTTCGAATTTTTGACATTTCTTCCATACAAAATATGTGAGACGTCAATTTTATTCCACGAATAAAAATTATCTGTCGATTGAAAAATCAGCCCTAAGTCATATTATTAAGTGCATATTATATGATGCATACGTTAAAACTTTTTTGAAAATAATTATGTATCTGCCTACCTCCTTTTGCCTGCGGATGATGCTAGTAAACTGCGTATAAACGATGCGCGGGTTAAGTTCGCAGTGCATCAGCGTGGCGCCCTCGTAGTCCTTTATATAACCCTGGTACATCGCGCGCGGGAGTTTGATGTCCTTGCTGAACCCTTGTTTCTTGAAGTATCCTGGGGATGGGAGAAGATGAAGGAATATTAATACAGGCTCTTATTTAGATAGCCATATAATTTATGTTCTATTATTATTTATTCGCGACACCGTTTAATGCAATCATACAAGATGTTTTCTTTTTACACACAGTCACTATCCCATCACATATGATCACATTCTATAATATTGCAGTAAAAATCAATTATTATTCAAAAAACTACATAGCAGCATACTATGTAGTTTCATAATAATAATTGGTGGAATTTTAGTTAGTAGGAGTCAACTAGTCGGTATACTCAACTACTTATAGTTATTGGAGTTAATACTGACCGATAGCAAACTCGTCGGCGAAGGTAAGGAAGTGCAGTATATTGTTCCTGATGTGGTGATCCTTCAGATGGTTCATGAGGTGTGTGCCGTAGCCCTTCACTTGTTCGTTGGAAGTCACCGCGCAGAATACGATCTCGCTGAAGCCCTGTCGGAAAAACAATATTGATTATACTATGACATGTTAACTAAAGAACCTCCTAATATTTATTCTTCTGGAGCCAATCATCATTATCATACTATCCGTGTGCCCGAGGAACTTCCATAGGAACTTTCACCCGTACGAGGAATGAATTATCCTTCCTGAGCGCTTACCTTTGTTATAAAATGAACTCTTACGCTTTCAGACACAGCAGTTTAGGCTGTGTGTAGTGAATGAATGAATTTATGATATTTATCAAGGAGATTAGAATAGAAAAGAATACTCTTTATTATGTACACCATAAATATACAGATATAAATGTAGAAATTTTACAAGGGGTAACACAATGGATAAAATTGAATAGTAGATCTCATCATCTGCCTAGCCTTTTCGCAACTATGTTGGGGTCGGCTTCCAGTCTAACTGGATGCAGCTGAATACCAATATTTTACATGGAGCGACTGCCTATCTGACCTCCACAACCCAGTTACTGGGTAATACGATACCCCTTGGTAAGACTGGTTGTCAGGCTTTCGGGCTTCAGGCTACCCGTAACGACTGTCAAATCCGCGAATGACAGCCGGGACCAACGGCTTAACGTGATTTCCGAGGCATGGGGGCACGGTATGCAAAGGTGGTCACCCATCCACAGACCAACCGCGGCAAGCGTAGCTTAACCTGATCGATCGACCTGTGCGGCTGTTATTATTTAGCCACGGAGCAGAAAACGTCGTATTATCAGAATAAAACCTACACAAGGCTCAATCGTATACCACAGTACTAAATATCCTAAAGAAAGAATATTATCAAGAAAGGAAAGAGACAATACTTTAGAAATTATGAATTTACTTGCCTGTGCACTGAATGTCCTGAAGCAAATCCCACCAATCGGCCTGCCTTCCTTTATAAGGGCAAGTGTTTTGTGTTTGCTGTCAATAAAACGTGACAAACATTAAACAGGTGTCCAATAATCCAGTCACAAGAATATTAACTCCAATTTTTTTTTTTACCCGACTACGGTAAAGCCAAAAGAGGGTTATGATTTTAACAGGATGTGTATGTATGTATGTACATCTGTTCCCTCATATCTCCTAAACTGCTCGTCGTATTTTGACACGGTTATACGAAAACCAAAAAAAAATCGACATCGATATCTTGTTTACACCTTTTTAGTTTTTGTCGTATTCGGGTTTGTTTTAAACTTCCTTTTTTCTATTTGATCAAGACCCGCGAGAGCGGGTCGGACAAAATTAAAAGACTTAGTTTTCAGTCAAAAAAATAACTTACGGATCAAAAACTAATTGCGAAATATACTCCTTAGTCATTTCAGGTAACTGATGAGAGAATACGTTGTGAAGACCTAAAACAAAGCAGTAATAAAAAACAAAAATAAACTTAAATGTGTCCTATAACATTGAGGCTGCACTGGCTGAAAATAAAAAATAAATTAAGTTAAATATCGTTTTATATTTTTCTTTCACAAAAAAATGTAATGTTTTCTTACCTATAAGCCAAAGCATAGTCTGTTTGTTCACGGGTCCGGTGAGCGAGTTCCCAATCACGTGAAATTCAATGAGCTTGCGTTGCTCTTCTAATTTGGCTGCCTCATCGCGGGGCGCTTGCATTTGAAAAAGAGCCTGGAATATAAAAAATAAATGGTAAGTTAGAGGGCAACATCTATTCAAGATATACTGTTGCAAAAATAAAAACGAAAAACAGAAAGCGAAAAGTTTGAAGATCATCGAAAAATCGATACATCATCATCATCGTCCCATCTTTTAAAATTATCGACATAACTACAAAATTCTATAGCAATTTAGACCAAGATCAACTCAAGCAGTCCAGATGCTTTATTTATTATTGCCCTGACACGGTTGATCCTATCAGTCCGTACGAGGTTCATCGGGCGCTTCGCGAGATGAAATACAATACAAGTCCTGGGACAGACTGAATAACTACAGAAGTATTAAAATTAGGGCGACATGTTCTCGTACCTCATATCACAGCTTTTTTCAACACCATTTTACATACCGGACAAATTCCTCCTAAAAAGTGCCATTCGAATATAATTTTACTTCCCAAAAAAGAAGACAAAGCTGACATCTCAAACTATCGACCCATCAACCTCATTTAACATTTAAACAAACTGTCTATAAAAGTAATAGAGAACCATTTCGCTCCGACTCTTGACCTTCACCAGCCTCCAGAACAAGCTGGATTTCGTCCCAATTTCTCCACAACCGATCATTTCCATACCATTAATCAAGTAATAGAAGAATACAATGAATTTTACAAACCGCTTTACTTGGCGTTTCTGGACAATGCCAAGGCATTCGACAGCATAGACCATCAGTCAGTAATTATTGCCTTGGAGTCCCAAAACGTTGCACACACAACATATATTTATCTCATTGATACCGTCTATCGAAGTAGCTCTGCGAGCATTAAGTTACATATTTCTGGTCCAAATTTCAACATAGAAAAAGGTGTCAAACAAGGCGATCCACTCTCACCCAAGCTGTTTACAAGCGCACTGCAGGAGATGTTTGACAAGTTGCCTGATTCGTGGCAGTCACGAAGCATAAAGGTTAGCAGCCGCCAGCTAACAAACCTCCGTTTTGCTGATGATATTGTATTATTCTCCACAGCTCCATCAGAACTTGAAGAAATGCTACAAGATCTGAGCACAGCAAGTCTTGAGGATGGAATTTCAATGAACAGATCCAAAACACAGGTCATGACCAACAGCACGAAACCTAGGGTCGAGGTAGACGGACATGTGTTGCAAATATGTCGATGAGTACACACATACTTGGGCCAGATTTAAAGAATAGATAAGACAAGAAAGTCGAAAGACGAGTCAAAAAAAATCTTTTAATGAATACTGTCTTATGAAAGGGACAAGAAATATGCTGTCAAAGTACAGCCAGTTTTAAGTTTGTCAATTTGAGTTTAACACGTACAGAAGTAGAGATCGGAAAAAGATGTATCGATACTTTAACTTCGATGTCCGAGTAGTATAGATATTTTTATTCTAAGCCTGAGGAAGATGATATGACGATATTTCTCGGGTATGGACCCGACAAGTATCGAGACTTTTGATTCGATTACTGAGTAGTATCGCCACTTTATATATCGATCGATCGATACTATTCTTTCGATACCACCATTTACCCCTAAAAGATCATAATTCTCATGATCAAAATATTAATTCTTATGTGTGTGAATGCAGGAATCCGCTGGATGCGGGAAGCACAGAACAGGTTGAAGTGGCGGTACTTGGGGGAGGCCTATGTCCAGCAGTGGACGTCTTTCGGCTGAAATGATGATGTGTATACTCACATCAGGTCCGCACATGTAGTTGGGGTCAGTGATGGTGGCGACAATATCTGCGACAGTACGTTCGCTGACGTCATCAGCGGGCTCGTCCGCGATGCGCCTGCGCTTGGCCGCGCCAGCACTCGGTGTGTCGCCTGCGCGTTTACCGCCTTCTGTTTTAATTGAACCTGTTGGATTTAATTTTTTTTTTTAATTCGCATATTTTAGAAGGCGGACTGGCGGAACGTATGTACCGTCAACAAAAGAGATGACTATGCGGGATCGTCGGATATAGTTGAAGTTTAGTGAGAAATCGAACTTTTAATGAATTAGACCTTATTACCTGAGTAAGGTCTAATTCATTAAAAGTTATTAAAAGAATTACCTGAGGATAATGTGACAGTAGTGAAGCCATCCTTGCTATCTCCTGAAGCAGTAACACGTTCAAACTCGCCTCGCCTGCCAGCTGTTAAAGTAATTTGTGTTTATATTTCCGAACAAAACGACATTTCTAATATGCCTCGTCTCTAAATTATTGATCTTTAAAAAAAATTAAGGATCAACAGTAGCTTCTAATGTTTCTACATACCCTGACTACAATTAACGTTTGCTAATCAGTTTGTCTTAGTGTAAGTAGTTATCTGTGGAAAATATAGTGGGTAGTATATTTGTTAAGACATCATAATTTTGAGACACTTTGTATAACTGTTTGTTTTCCCTATAAAAAAATAAAATTAAACTTCATTGTTCCTATAAAATCGTTTGACCCTTATAAGAAATGGTTCGATTCATAAATCATTTCAGCCTGGATTCAGCCACTGCTGGGTATTAGGCCTCCCAGGTTATCTGCCATATTTCCAGGTTCCGTGCGTCCCGTGACTTTGACGATATCATCAAAGTTATAATATAACCTTTATAATAGATTCGATTGACTAGAAAAAGGGTAGAATAATGTGTCTGTCTTTTTGGCTGTACCAATTTATTTTATAGGTATGTGATTGCAGTTGGTAATATCTTAAGTTATTGTCAATATTTAAAAATGTTTCCTTTACAGTCCATTCATAGTTATTTTACCTCTGACAGCATCAACCTTATTGTAACGAGAATAAGGGTCACAATAACTTTGACAGACTTGTCAATGGCCTCAACCCAACAACAATCTTATTTAAATGAAAATAAAGATCACCGTGATTAATGTAAGGTTCACTCACGGTTCTTATTATCAAATATGGCCTGCAGGTGGTTGGGTGGGATCTGCTTGAACTCGGGGTCCCAGATCGGAGAGTTGGCACTGAAGATCTCTTCCTCAAGCAGCGCCAGGAAACGAGGGAAGTGGGTTAGGACTAGCACCTGTAGGAGAAATTATACTTTACTAGCTTCTGCCCGCGATTTCGTCCGTGTGAAATATCTTGTATCACCCCGTCGCAACACTTCGTATTCGTTTAGCGTTCTTTTTCTTTTTAATATTTAATTCTGACTTTTTTCTTTTTGCTCGGCTCCTAAGGGCCATAGCGTGATATTAAATAGCCTAAGCCTTCCTCAAGAATTGGGCTATCAAATGCAAAAAGATTTTTCAAATATGACCGGTAGTTCCAGAGATTATCGCATTCAAACAAACAAACTCTTCAGCTTTATTATTAGTAATAGATATAGATTATTAGATAAATAGGCTTAATAATAATTCCAGCCTGTCATTGTCCCACTGCTTGCTGCTGTCATTAGCACACTCTTGTCATACACAGAAGGCACGAGCATTGGTCACGCTTGCTCAAGATGGGTTGGTGATTTCGGACTCCAAGTAAACTATAATGACGTAGGACTTGCAAGTATGCATAACATAACATTAACTTTCAAGAACGAAGAGGTAGTCCCAATGTTGAACAAAACCATAGACAAGTCCAAAATAATAATAACGAGACTTATTCAATTTGGTCAGCGGGATTGTCCGAAAGGGTTACCACTGGCCCGGAACATAAAGGGCTAAGGAAGGAACACGGGTGGGTTTTAGTCAGTAAGAGTCTGACACTCCCTTCCACTCCACCCAGAGCGGGAGGGGTCATTTGATGATTTCCCAAACACAAAAAAAAACTATTCAATTTAGTAGTAAGAGTGAACGAGACAATAAATATTTTTTCTGTTTCCTTTTACGCAATTTTTTTTCTGGCACTAGTAGTTTTACATATTGTCATGTAGGTACTATTTACATGACAATATGTAAAACTGGACTAATTAACTCACAGAAAACCGCGACTTAAGTGCGGGTTCAGGTCACACAGTACTATTTAGAATATTTAAGATTAAACAAGTAAGAGCAATACTTCAAGCAAAGTTAGGACAGCTTCTCTTTTTATTAATATTTAAGCTATGAAAAAAAAATATCTGCATCATCGAATTATTGTGTTGTTTGACATACAACATTTTGAACCAACTCATTCAAATAGGCTATTAAAAAGCACTTTTGAATCACAACTAGAATGTTGATTACAAGACAGTAAAATTTATTCTAGCTGCCCGTTCCAACAGGTTTCGTATGGAGAAGAAACTCCATACCTGTGACTCATTTAAATTTTGTCATTATTTTAGATAGCTCTTTTAAAATCTTATTATTTTGGTTGACTTACCCTCTTTTCAGGTGGCATGCGGTCTCTCTCCGAATGGCACTTGTCCATCAGCTGCCGACAGACAGACTTGAATACGGCGCGTAGAAGCGTACGGCCGAATACCAGCGACGTGTCGTAATGAGGCAGCGAATCGCAGAACGCTGGGACGTGGCAGAATACTAGCCATCTGGAAGATTTTATATTCTTTAGATTTTTAGTTGATACATTATTATAGCTCGCAACTACGCGTGCGGTTATGACTAGCCAAACTATTCTATAACAATTTCACCGTGGAAAATTAGGTGAAGTGAGCTGTCAGTAGTGTTATAGAGGTATGATGAACAGGGTGTAAAGTTCACTCATACATAGAGTATGAGTGAACTTTACACCCTGTGACAGAAAAGGGAGGATCCTCCGACCAGACGGGTGTTGTGTCTGGCGGACAACTGCCCAATGATTCATGTAGAGCCGTTGTATCTATGCTAGATGCGCGGTAAACTTTGCTTGCGAGATGCAGGATTTTGCGTGACGTCAGTATGACGTGTTGTTCTCATGTGGCGTTGTAGATACCGCCACATCACTCCCCCCCGGAGACCGCAGGTCGATAGTGGGCTGAGTCTTGTATCTTGCGATGCTTGCCAGGCCAGCTGAGGTTCCAGTGAGTCGGGGTGGCGCTGCATTATGCTCCAGTGCGTCGGATGTGGTACAGCGCCGGGTTGAAGCCGACTGCTGGCGTCGACCAGGAGAGGGCTATTAAAGGCTCTGCTTGTGGACCGGCCGAAAGTGCAGTATGCTGTGCCGAGATTGCTGATGAGGCTGAGGGTGATGACCAGGTATGCGGTCGCTGCATGCTGGTGGTCAGGATACCCGTTGAAGCCGTGGATGCTGGCTGGCTGGGTGACTCGCCGCTCTAAAGCTTGCGGGAGTGATGATGATAACGTCACGCTGGAGTAGGTGCTCGAAGACTGCGCTGACGTCCATGTTCGGGGTCACCAGTATACAGGTATGAGGAACAGGGTGTAAAGTTCACTCATACTCTATAGAAAAGGGAGGATCCTCCGACCAGACGGGTGTTGTGTCTGGCGGGCAACTGCCCGATGATTCATGTCGGCCGTTGTATCTATGCTAGATGCGCGGTAAACTCTGCTTGCGAGATGCAGGATTTTGCGTGACGTCAGTATGACGCGTTGTTCGCATGTGGCGTTGTAGATACCGCTACACTATTTTGATGCAGTGTTGTACTGTTTTGACCCGCAGTATGTAGGTATATTAGTATACAAAAATCACGATTAGTCTGTTCGAAATGACCGAGAATCCAAAGAGTACCCAAATTTAAAAACAAGTTGGTAACTTAAACAGTTTGTTGGAATTAATAAAATATAATTATTGTAAATAAACATACCTTGTATAATTGATTTGGTATGCAGAAATGTCTTCAGGATTCGACACTTGCTGAAATTAAAATTCATTGTTTACATTTCAACATTGCGATAGTAAAAAAATGCAATAGTATAGGTTGAGGCACTGATTGTAATTTTGTAGCTTGAACTTGCCCATTAACTTCAGAAAGATAATTATGCACTATTTACAGATTTCATAACAATACAGGGTGGTAGGGACGTCGAAGCGTAAACTGAAACCATGAATTCAGCATATGATTCTATAGGTCGACCGCTTAACTGAGACGTTGCCTGAGGTAGCTGCGCGGTGCGGAAGGGGTGATAGTTGTCACAAGTTGACGAATCACTCAGCTCGCGTCACCACATCCCTCCCGCAGCTGCTACCTCAGACAACGTCTCAGTTAAGCGGTCGGCCTATAGACGCCAGAATTGAAAATTTTCGTCGGTTATAAAAAAAAATCTGCTGTGACAAAACGTTGTGTGTAACTATAGTAGTCTTTATAGTTACACAACGTTTTGTGTTATTTCGAAAGTCAAATTACTGACGACTGAAAGAGAGAAATCGGTGTGTAACTATTCATCTGATATAATACGTTTATTAGTAAGGGGGTTAGGCTATAACACCATCATAAATTAAATAGTCAAAAACTTACCAATTTCCTCACACTGGGCGTCTCAAAATTCCAATGGTTGAAGCAATGTAAAAACATCTTGGCCAGGTCATACATGGTCTGCCATTCCCTCTGCGGGAGGCTGTTGAACTTAAAGAGCACAAAGTTTGTGATGGCCTTGGCTATTGAGGGCCTCTCGAACGGTGGCTGGCCGAGTGGACCTTCGATCCGCGGGTGGGAGCGGGTGAGGATGCATTTGCGGAGTATCTGTGGAGTTGAAGAGTTTATTAATTATTTCAAAAGTATAAATAATCAGTATGAAGACTGGCACATATTGAAAATAGATGGGAGGCCTACGTAAGGAGTCAAAAGGCTGATTTAATATTATGATCTGTAAATTACTTGTAAGATTAAAATTAAAGTTAGTCAAAAGTCCAGAGACAATAATCTACAAACAAGTGAATTGCTGTGCGTGTATGAAAAAGGAACCAGATATCTGACTTATTAATTAACTAGCTGCGCCCCAGTGGCGGTACCTTCATAGAAGCAGAGAAGCCTGGCTTGCCCTAATAAAATCATAATTCACAACAACAAAATCAATAAAAAATATATTCAAAAAATTCCAGTCAATTAACTCGAACTCAAACATTCATGACATAGGAATACCATTTCGAAATCCGAACTAGCGCTAACTTTGGGCTAGGTTCGCGCCAAATTCGGAATTCGGCTCTAAACGCTATACAATGCGTTCAAATGCGCCATCTCGCTCACACTTAGTCTGGCTTTTACCTGGCTTGCATTTCCTTTCTCTGTCTCGCAGTTTTCGCATACAAATTGCTATAGAAACGTTTACATTTGTTGATATATTGGTAAGTACCTATACACAGAGTTCTATGAAATGAAAAGCCAGGCTTTTGAGAGGCATGAAGTTCGCGCAAATGCACTATCCGCGCGTTGCGTTGACCTGCGTAAAGTTAGTTGCGAAAGCACGTGTGGCGGGCGCGATGAGTCGATGACACGACGCGACTCAAACAAATTGTTATTGTTTTGAATACTTTGAGAATTAGTTTTATTATTTGAAAAAAATATTGATTGTGGTGATTGGTGATGTCATTCCCTATGATTTTGTAAATGGTTAATGAATATAGTGTTCTTTTATCATTGTGTTCGGAATCTGTCATCGAAAAGGTACGTAAATACATTGAGTTTTCTGCAATTTTCTGCCAATAAATAACTCTTTACTTCACCGTAGCCAATCTTAAATTACTGTCGGACTGCCGGTAGGTACCTACTTCTCGGAAATAAAAACAAGTATTTTTGTCAGTCAAGAAGACAGAATAAATAAAATAGGTACATATTCATTCGATCGTTTATTAGGTATGAATATGATATGACAAACCTATGTTAAAATTATCAATTGACTTTAAAATGTAAGTACCTAATTCATAAAATAATGCGTACGAGAAAATAACAATAAATCGATAGGTAGTAAAATTTGGAGGCCATCTAGTGCATTTTGATTGAACAAATTTTGCTAGTGACAAACAAAATGAAAAAAGGTCCGGCTAAGCGATGTGGTTCATTTATTTTACGCATTCATTAATATAGATGGCGCTTATGACAATTACGTACTGATGCTTGAAATAAGTAGTAAGTCTTCGTATTTTAAAGGTTTTCGTACCAAAATTATAATAATGATGTTAGTACTACTAACAACCATTAACAGCAAGAAAATCAGCCAATCCCTCAGTTGGGCGTTTTTTTATACCTTGAAAATCTGTTGGCTTGCCCTAATTTTGACCCCTAGGCACGCCACTGCTGCGCCCCGCGGTTTTACCCGCGTAAATGTCGATCCCGTGGGAATATCGGGACCTATATGTTAATCAGGGTGTCAGCTACCTCCATACCAAATTTTAGCAAAATTGGTCCAGCCATTTGAGCGTGAAGAAGTAACAAACCTATAAATACACACACACACACACTCACAAACTTTCACCTTTATAATATTAGTGTGATAAGTCAGATATTTGGTTCCTTTTTTTCGCCATTGTTTTATCTTAGGTTTATATTAAGCAGATGAAAATGCATTGTTAAACTTAAAATATGAATCGGCAAGGGCTACGCCAAGTAGCTGTTGAGTACCTCATCTAAATATTAGAAAAGTGTCAACCTACTTCTTATATATTTTAACTGAAGAGGCAAACACTTACCTTGAATAAATAATAGTACACCCGCTTAGTGTCATGGTCATCCTCCCTATGCATGGACATGAAGATGTTCTCCACATCCACCACAGCTCCAAGTAGCCGGTTTACTTCAGCCACTGGTAGACCTTGCAGTTGAGTCACATGTTTTTCTGAAAACATGACATTTGTTATGGTGGAGCTCTGTAGGCTTCTTGAACTTATGGCACATTAAAAAGCTTTTAAATTAATAAAAAACTAGGTAATTCATTAATATCCTGCTTCATAAGTAAATCCGGAAAAATTGTCCTCGACGAACGTATAGGAATCTACGCAATAACGTACAGTCGCCAGTACATCAAGCTACTACAATCTGTCAATTTTTTTTAATAGATTTTCAACTTTATCGCTAAAGCACAAGGTTCAAAGATGATTGGAAAAATTTGACAGTTTCGGGTAGCTTGGCTTGGCGTCTGTACATGGAGGATAAATAGACTGCTGGGATTTTCATACGTTCTATCGTCACTGACAAAGTGTTCATCGTCTGTTCAGCGCCTAATTTTGTCATTACAATCGTTTTTAACCGACTTCAAAAAAGGAGGAGGTTTCTCAATTCGACTGTATATATTTTATTTTTATTCATTTTGACAATACAATAAGATTTATTGCTTCTTATCATTGTTTGAAAAATTTGTCTGCACCATAATTAGATGTGTAGCAATGAGCCAGCTGGTGTCAATAACAAGTAAAATGAAATGTGGCGAAGCCCAGCACACACAATCTGAATTTTGGGATATTTTCAAAATGGTTCCGCGTCCTAATCGAAAACCAACTATTATAGCACGAGTACGCTCTTTTTTTATATTAATGTGACGCACTCGCGCGATCAATCAAGTCGCGTTTGTATGTACGTCATAATTCATACAAACGATCGCGTCGATCGTTAGGACACGGGATACTTGCACGGGATACTCCAAGGTTGCCTGGAAGCCAAGGTTGCCTGGAAGAGATCGCAGAAAGCGATAAGGCCGCCCATTGTATGTTTTGTATTAACCGTATTTTTTTTGTTATGTATTTTCTGGTGTACAATAAAGTATATATAAATAAATAAATAAAATAAAATACTTGCAATTCTTGCAAATGGTACGAGTAGGAATGGCGACTTGATGTAGAAATGTGAACAACGTACTACTATACCTACTACTATAGTTTCTACCTACTTTCATAGGAAAAAAGCGTAAGTACAGACGCCAGCACATCAAGCTACTCGAAACTGTCAAATTTTCCTAATTAACTTTGAACCTTATGCTTTAGCGATAAAGTTGAAAATCTATTAAATATATTTTACAGATTGTAGTAACTTAATGTGCTGGCGTTTGTACAATACGGCCGATGAATCATAGCCGGTCCGAACTTTGCGCAGAAGGCTGCGAAATAACATTTTTAGGAACCAAATGCTGACATGAAGCGAGTGTGAGACTCACACTAGCTTCATCCAGCCAGCTGTGAGTGAAAGGACATGCGCGAAAGTTCAGAGAACCTATGTTGAGGCCGGCCCTGCCTGTAGTTCTGTAGTATGTGACCTCTTATAGTTTCTGCCTATTTCCGTGCGAAAAGGGCATGCATACATGACTGTATGTTATTACCAACCTAGTACATGATTGCAGTTACGACATGGATCATTGAAGTTGGCTGGAGGCTGGTTGTCGGCGCGTGGGTTGCCTTTCACTGTTTGCTGTGGTGCAGGAGTCTTCCACCCGTTACATGAGCAGTCTGGTGTCTGAGAAAAAACTCATAAATTAGCCTCAACTCAGTATTTCTAACATGAGCTTTTGGGCTAAGACCTATGAAGCAGTTATTACAACTTTATAAATTGTTAATTGAGGTATAGAATGTTATGGTAAAATGTAGTACATATCTGCTTTTGACCCTTCGTATGGCAGAATCCACGCAAGACTCGATGGATTTTTAATTGTTTCTTTCATTATGGCATTCAACCGATTAAAGGACAATACAAAATTAATCTGCCTAGCCTTTTCCGAACTATGTTGGGGTCAGCCTTCAGTCGAACCAGATGCAGCTGGATACCAGTATTTTACATGGAGCACCTGCCTATCTGATCTCCACAACCCAAATACTGGGTAACACAATACTCTTTGGCAAGACTGGTTATCAGACTTCAGACGGCTTCTAACAATTGCCAAAGATTTACAAATGACAGCAAGGACCAACTACTTAACTTGCTTTCCGAGGCACAGAGGGGTCTCCGTTTGTTATGAATGTCATCCATCTCTGTCGGACACACCTGAGCAAGTGTTGCATAACCTTGAAGGGCGACCCGTGTGGCTGTTATCATACACTGTGTTCTTATGTTATCCATAAACACTTCTATAGCTTTTACAATTTAAATCTAACAAAGGAAGTAGTACTTAAAAAGGCTTCGTTACAAAGATATTTGTAATTTCATTTAGTGAAATTTAATTGAGCTATGCAGTAAGAAACCTTATTTTTGACAAGTTTCAGCCTGCCGAATCTTATGAATGAAAATACGTTGTTGCCAATTCGGATAAAGAGGCATACATATCGGGTGATTATGTCAAGGTATTTAGTTTGTATGAAAATTAACAAAAAATAAAAAATGAGAATTCATTAATGTGTCCATAATGAAAAATGCTTATTTCCATGGTCTGGTCGAAGTTTATATAATAAGTTTTTTTATTTGATATTTGTATTTTATTAATATTTATCATTTAATTGTGCTTTTGTGTGTTGTCATTTATTTTGAGTGCTGTAAATAAATGATTGAAGTATCTATCTTTCTCTATGACCACCAAATAATAGTTGCGTTGCGTAATTTGGGTAATCACCCTAAGGCATATGCCCGAACTTCAGGCAAAGATATAAGTAATTGTATTAATACAATAAATGTTGCAGTTCTGTGATGTTTGCACATTCTGTAGGTTTCGCAACATATATTGAGGTTTCTAGGGCACCACACTCATCTGGGTCAAAGATTTGACATTTTAATACAGTCAAATGGCTATAAGTAAAGAACTACATCAAATTATTTCTGCTTCTTATCACTGCTTAGGGTTTAGGGCTAGAATATTCTCCAGCTTTAATGAACCATTAAAGCTGGATGGCCTTTGTATTTAACAGAAATTGATAAAGCTTATGTTACCTGGCACTCTGAGTAAATAGCCAACTTGAGTAGCTTCTTATTATGCGGCCAGTTGTACACTTGTTGTTTTCTCTGCTGTATGCGCTGCAGGTTTGACTGCCTGGAGGCCTGGCCCTCACTGCCTGCTGGCGTTGCAGCGTTACTAGATGATGCATCATCCGCATTTACACTTGACGTTGCTAAAAATATTGAAAATTGTGATTTATATTTTGATAATATTTGTTACCTTTACCTTTTTACACCTTTTAGAAAGGTGGGTGGGGAGGGTGTGGTTTGTTTTTAGATGTAATAATTATAGATATAAGGTCTTTATGATGAGTTTAAGTAAGGCTGAGTACAAAATTATGTAGTGATTCTATTTGTAATGTTCTAAAACAGTAAACAGAAGATATTGTACAAAGAATGCTGTGGACATCTATAATGAACTTAAAATGAAATACAACGAATGTATTTACCGGCAACAATTGTAGTACAGTTACTGAAATTGTTTGTTGTTATTATATAATTGTAAATTGTTTATTTACCTTCGTGTCCGTGTGTTTGTGAAGAATCTGCTTCAGTGCTTGTCATAGCTATGTCCGCAATTTCGTCGTTGATTTGAGAAGACATATTAAATGCTTCGTAGCTTTCGCCTGCTAAGGCATTTACAGTTTTAACTCTATTTACGACAGAAACACGAGCACAAATAGCATTATTGATATTTTATTTCACCAAAATCCATATAAATTTGACGTTTTTATCTGTGAAAGTTTATGGCATAGACTACTATTACAATTGGTTTATGGGCGCGGCGAAACATTTACAGATGATAAAATTGCGTGATATTCTCTGCGTTCTTGCCGAGATCATAGAGAAAGCAGATTGAGAAACAGCGACTAAATCAGTGTGGCGATACCTTATCATGGAAACGTCAAACATTTTTACCGGGAAAAAAGAGCGGAATATTTCAAACGAAAAGGTTTTGCGTTTCGAAAATGTTACTAATAAAATGGTTTTTGATTACGAATTCAAAATACGATGTGATTTATCGAGTTAATATAAGTAATTACTTCATTAAAACACAGACATATTTTCGATTGTTATTCATCAAAAATATAATAATCGTAAAGATACATATTTAAAAAACATAATGTTTATTAATTATCATAACTGTCCAATTACTGTATCACTAACAATAATTATTAATGCCTTCTTATAACTCCACATGTCCTTTACAGTCGAATAATGTTCCATACAGTTCCGTAGTCCTTAGTCCTGGAAGTTTCAGTTTCAGCTGTATCAGTGCGCGCGGGAATTCGGATGAATCGGTCATGTTCTCTGCGGTTTCGCATAATACCAACTTTTCGTAATACCGTTTGGACTATGCTATATTTTCAATTATTTTTAATTGATTACAATAATAATATTTAGTGAAAGTAATAGACAACCTTTTTTTTTGTTTTACTTCCGAAATTTTTATTTTAAAAACTTTTTGTGAAAAAATTAAAAAATGGAATCAAAGTTATTCCTTCGAGGAAACGAGACTTATGACGATTTTTTTAACCGTTGTAACAATTTATCTCATTTTGACTGTAGTGAGGAAGAAATGCTATGGTGGTTGATGGGATCCAAACGTTTACCATTAAAGGAAATAGTGCCGATAAGTGTAATATTAGTCGTAATATTTCTGACTGGAGTGGTCGGTAATGCGTGCGTTTGTGTAGTTATTGTGAAGCATCCCGGGTTGCATACTGCGACCAACTATTATCTCTTCAGTTTGGCTGTTAGTGATCTGTTGCTACTGATGTTTGGTAAGTTTTACTAAAAGATAAATAAGTACTTAAATAAAAATATTGCTTTATGTATAAATTGTCATGTAAATGAATGGGTGAGTAGTTACTGAGACTGCTTAGCGTCTTATTGAAATTTTTATGAAATGTTTGAAGTACCAGTTTACTACACCTACGCATTTAGACCATAATTATTTAGACTATCGACAACGCATTATGCCTTGATATTTATTTATTTATATACTTTAGTGTACACCAGAAAATACACATAAAAAAATACATTTAACATACAAATATGTGGGGTTTCAGTCTATCAAAAAGTACTCTGTGATGTGAGGAGTTTTCTAAGGAATTTTCAGCTATGTTATTTGGGTATCTAAGCAACCATATCGACTTGCGTTTCAAATACATTAGTGACAAAAAACTTCTTTCATACTGGTTTTAAGATTTACTTAATATTTTCAGGCGAAGCTTTTTTCTGTTCAGTACAAACTGACCAGTTTATCTAGCTTAAATTAGAACTAGGCTAAGTTAGGGTAATCAAGGTATATTAAAACAAGGTACAAAAGAAGAACAATAATAGGTAAATTATGGGTCTATAAAGATTGCTCGTATAACTTAATTTTACTACGAGAGCACTAGAGACCCGTCATTTTTGATAAGATTGAATACTAATGAAGAAGAAATCTTGGTAACATCACCCAGGGGATTTGGTATGTGGGATATTTTATAGGTACCTACAGTAATTTTTCATCTCATCTCTGGTAAGTCTTTGAAATTCGACGAGGCTATAAATAAATCTGCTCCTTTTTACGACAGGTACTTTGACTAAAGCTTGAAAACTTCTGATTGGTGAATACCATATTGGTATGCCAGCTACTTGCATACTTTTGTGCAAGTTACAGGCATGTGTATAGCTAGCTTATAAAAAAGTCGAGAGGTGGCATGGAACACCTGGTTGGAAAGAACTTCCTTTCTCTGTATGTTGTAGATTAAATAACAGGCACAATGAAATAAATTAACAACGTTTGAGAAAATCAAAGTGAATAAAAAAAAATTGTGACGGTCAATATGTTACACTTTTTTCGGTCTAGCTCTCATTCGCCAAGTGTGCAGAGTATAAGGAACTTCGTGCGTAAGAAAATTCGTTCCAATAAATCCCTGCTATGACTGAAGAATAATAGGTCCATCTTAGTTTTGAGGAATCATAAGAAGTCCTCACTGATGACAGAAAGCTGGTTTTGCAGAAAATAATTGTTTTGTTCAATGCGTAGAGACCGTAAACAATAACTTCCTAAGCTGTAGTCTATATTCGAGAGGTGTAAGTATGTACTACAAACCTTTGTATATTTATATACTTAAGACATATATATACTCGTATCTTGCAACTTTGAGAAAATAATTAGGTGTTTCATATTTAACACCACGTAACTATGTAGGTACAGTCAGCAACAAAAGTCGATTAACACTTAAGTTTTTTTAATCTCGGTTATTAAATATTTATTCAAAATTGCAGAAGAAGTACCATGCAATTTAGAACAAATATTTTGCTCAATAACTGAGATTAAAAAAAACTGAAGTGTTAATATTTTGCTCAATAACTGAGATTAAAAAACTGAAGTGTTAATCGACTTTTGTTGCTCATCGTACAATCCGATTTGATGCGCAACTGTTTCAATATTCATTCAACCTTCGATGTTCGGCTAGTCATTATCATTTGCCTAGCCTTTCCCAACTGTGTTGGCGTCGGCTTCCAGTCTAACTGGATGCAGCTGAATACCAGTACTTTACAAGGAGCGACTTCCTATCTGACTTCCACGACCGAGTTACTGGGTAATACGATATCCCTTGTTAAGGACTGGTTGTCAGTCTCTCGGGCCTCTGACTTCGTCATTATCTTCCTGCCCTTGTCCCATGTTACTTGGGGTCAGGATAACACATGTTCTCCTTCCATTCTCCGCTGTTAACCGTTACGCTATCATTTACCTGCGTAATGTAAGGTATTTATGCTCGTTACCTATATAGTTTCCTCTACTTTTTGCACTTGAAATTCAAATTTTACGGCCTCATATATTACCTTAATAGCACTTTAGATATGTAAACCATCTGGGCCTTAGTTCCCTGAGTAACTTTTACGCATCTAGTCTATTTTAGTATACCATCTGAGATAAAGTACTACGTAAGTAATAATAGTTCTATGAGTATACCTACCTTTTTGCACAAGTCTTCGCCCTTGACCGATGCGACGTATGCTAATATATTCATTTGCCAAGTAATTAATGTGTACGGTGTACCGTCTGGTATCGAAAATGTTTGAGGACAGAGGACGAAAATTGATGATGATTTATAGATTAGAATAGAATAGAATTTTTCTTTATTAGAGTAACTCAGACTCAAAAACAAACAATATTGTTAGTAAAACTTATGACTAGGTATGTTAGTAAGCACAGACACTAAACAAAAAATTTACGAAACAACGGTGGTCACCGTTGCGACATCCCATGAGAGACGGCACAACAGTGACCCACGTAAACACAGTCTAGGCGACTCGCAACCATGTTTAAGACACTGTTGGAGCTGCCCCACACCCTGCGCACCAGGGAAGCGCACCTTTTACGCATTGTTGCGTAAAAGCAATCTACATGCGCATCCGCGAACATCCCTGACGCACTACAGAAACGGGGCAGCCCCACCAGTATCCTAAACGCGTTGTTTCTTTTAAATAATAGTTGACTTCGTACTGCCTAAGAATGAATTAACTTCTTTTTTTTTTCGTGACTTTTTCCCATGTTTTAATAATAATTATTCTACTTTCGAGGCGGAGACAAATCCAACAAATCAAAGATCATAAAAATCAGTCCAGCCGTTCTTGAGTTATAAATGGTTTGTCTAACCCGACTTTATTTTATTTATTACTAGCTGACCCGGCAAACGTTGTTTTGCCATATAAATTATTTCTAGCTGCCCGGCGCTACTTCGTTTGCGTGGTGTCCTACCCCTTACTTACCCTACCCTACCCCTACCCTACTCCTACACTACTCCTACCCTACCCATACCCTACTCCTACCCTACTCCTACTCTACTCCTACCCTACTCCTACTCTACTCATACTCCTACACTACTCCTACCCTACTCTTACCCTACTCCTACCATACTTCTAACCTACTCCTAACCTACTCCTACACTACTCCCATCCTACTCCTACCCTACTCCTACCCTACTTCTACCCTACTCCCATAGATATATTCAATTTTTCTCTGCGTAAGAACCATCCTCGTACTTCAAGGAATATTAGGCTCGCACACGAAGGGTTCCGTACCACAAGGCGAAAACGCCGAAAAAAACACGTTTGTTGTATGGGAGCCCCCCTCAAATATTTATTTTATTCTGTTTTTAGTATTTGTTGTTATAGCGGCAACAGAAATACATCATCTGTGAAAATTTCAACTGTCTAGCTATCGCGGTTCTTGAGATACAGCCTGGTAACAGACAGACAGACGGACGGACAAACAGCGAAGTTTTAGTAATAGGGTCCCGTGTTTACCCTTTGGGTACGGAACCCTAAAAAATAATTAGAGAAATCGGTTCAGCTGTTCTCGAGATTTGCGCTTAGCAACACATTCAGCGATTCATTTTTATATTATAGTTAAGATAATAGATTGAGATCCTTTCTTGTCCTGTTGAGAATGGGGTCCTGGTTTCGACACTAAAGTGCGGGCGGTGTTTTTTTTAGCTTTTGTATTTCAATGTCTTTAGTAGCAGCTTGGAGCCCGAATTTGTGTCCGGTTGATAACAATAGGCTCGCCCCTAGTTGGTGTAACTACTATACGCTTCTGCCGATTCCTCGAGGGATGCAAGCGTGTGTGTTATGGTATATAGTATTTCAGCCAATTTACACAAAACCATAATGAATTATACACCTAAACCACCCTTCCCCTTGAATTACTCCGTCCATTGGTGAAAACCGTGTGAAAATCCGTTCGGTAGATTTTGTGTTTATCGCGTTCAGACAGACAGACGCGGCGGGGGGACTTTGTTTTATAATATGTAGTGATAGTGATAATAAATAGTTGTAGCATCCGAGAGTGGCGATGATTACCTACCTACTTGCAGCCTTTTCTGAACCGTCATCCACATTGCCGACTGATAAATGATGATAAATTATTTGATTTTTGTAAGTTTGTATGTACAAACACTTTTACACGTCAATCATGTTTTTTTAAAACTAGATGAGGTCTGACTGAGGTCGGACTGACTATTATACTACGGCATTAGCATTTATTTCGAATTGTAGCAATATATACGAGCCAGGCAGGCAGGCAGATGCTGGATGCGTCAAGCTGAAGACGGTGCTATGGCGCTCATTAGGGGAGGCCTATGTCCAGCAGTGGACTGCTATAGGCTGATGATGATGATGATGATGATACGAGCCCACATAATTACATACATACATACACATGTACATGTCGTGTTAGGTGCTACTCTTGTTCACAGGTCTTTGTCAATTTACATGGAGTTATCAACACAAAGTCATTTTAGCTTGAGTCCCACATCTCCCTCACGTCCAATAGGTACCCTAAACGTTACGTGTCATGAACACTAAATGGCTAAGTAAATGGTGTTATGAATAAAAATAAAAATTCTCCCATCGCTTTCCCTTTCAACTTTCAGAGGATCTACTTAATTATTTTCTTGTAATCCTGTGATTAACCAATTAGGTACACGCTGCAATAATTTAGTCAAAATAAACCATTTTCAATTAAATTAAATTTCTTCTCTTCTTGATCTAGTATGTTTTTATTTTTCTTTATTATTCCTGTCAATTATCTTTTTGTAGGTAAATAAACATGTTTCTTTACATGACCACGTAATAGAAATGAATAAATTGACTTTCAGAAATCGGGGGTTAAATAATCAAAATAGGTACCTACCTACCTAAGAATTAAACTAAACCAGGAGGCACTGTATGATGGCACTTGTGACAGCACGTCTAAAATCCGCTATGTATTTTGATTTTTTATTAAAAACAATGCCTATAACCGATGACGATGCCGATGCGTCACTGAGACGAGTTGATAGACACTTTGAGGTTATAAAGAATCCAACATAAAGAGATACATAAATTCAAAGACACATGTTGTGCCGACCCTATTTGGGGTAATTTATTTAAATTGGGATAAAGGCAGGAGTATGATGATGATGACATAGATACGCATGGAATACATAACCCTGCCTATGCTGTCGCGCAGTCGGGTCAAAATACAGCTTATCGATTCGATAAATTACAGTTACAGCGGTACGACTTTATTGCGACCTTATGGGCCGTAATAAAGGCATCTGCACAGTAGGTATAATAAAGTAAGCAGTATTCCGTCTTCATACAAAACTGCCGAAACGATACGCTTACAAATCGTTGTGTAGGTACATACATGACTACTTAACAAGGTTTTAATAGAATGCTCTCCCATTGTTAAATTTTCCAGATTTTACAGCCCAAGATACAGTCAGTGCCCTGTTAGTGCGTGTTTATCTACCGAGCGGCCGTAGGTAATTATATCAAGGACACTGCCGAGACGTAATACTGCATACTTTATTAAACTGTGGCTTCTGTTTCCTCACATGCAGTAGCATAAAAACAAATGTCACAAGCCATCATGCAGTGCCGCCATTGTACTTACCTACGTAGGTACGGTCATCGGTCAATACGCAGAGAACACACGAGTGACCGCGATCGATACCAATATGTTTTTACCGACTTCACAAAAAGGAGGAGGTACTATGTTCGGGTGTTTGTATGTTTTTTTTTTTTGTGTTTGTTCATCGAATACTCCGCCAATTGTCGACGGATTTTCAAAATTCTTCTTTTGTTCGAAAGTAGATAGTTCTGAGGTGGTCCCATTGTCACCAAGTTAGGATCTGATGATGGGATCTTAGAGAAATCGAGGGCAACCCTCAAATTTTATAGGCTCACTTATTGTTTTTCGCATATTTTATGAAGTATCTTGTGTATTTGTGTATGGTTGTCACCATCTCAGGTAGCTGGGCTGATGATGGAAGGTAAAACTCCTTAACAGTAAGAAGTTACTCGAACAGGCAAGGACTGTTTTAGTAAATTGTTTTGATGTTTGATAGGGCATTTGCCACATTTGGTCTCATGATAATCAAGTCATGACCTGATGCTACCTAACTCCTCGACAACTAACAGCAGATATATCGTGTTTAGGCTCATTGAAAAGGGCTCGATGTGTGGATAAACGTACTGTTACTGAGGAACACCGAAGACCTGATGCTGAAGCCAGGAGCATCAGAAAAAGTACAAACCTTGAAATTACAGCACCGTAGTCGTGTTTGGGATCATTTTAAACAGGACTAATTTTAAGTTCAATGCAATGTTGACATAAGTCTGGCCTGATGCTGCAGCCAGGATTATCAGCATCTCAAAATTTCAACTGTCTAGCTAGTTCATGAGATACAGCCTGGTGACTGACAGACGGATAGTGGAGTCTTAGTAATAGGGTCCCGTTTTTACCCTTTGGGTACGGAACCCTAAAAATGACTCGAGTTCGAATGAATCCTTCTGGATGAATTAATGTTATTGCGAATCTCGGTGGATCGAAAAACGTTTGGAGTTCTTCCATTACATTTCGGAATGTGTTTAGATGAAAAAATGTTGTGTGACATGTGTGAGAAAATGTTTTTTTTACCGCGTCCTTAGGATAGGTGCAATGTTTACAAAAGAAGAACAAATAGGCTCTATATTTGTTTTACATTATAATTAAATCCTAAATTGTTAATCGCTCTTCTGTAAATTGCCTAAAATTATGTTGGGGCAATTAGTAATGAAACATTAAACATTTAAACTTTTCTAATGAAACCATTTAGGTCGGCTCTGAGAACTTTAAAGTCAATTAAATTTTAATTGGAAGTAGAGGTGCTACATACTTAATACATTTTGTTTTGGCAGTCTTGTGGGTCTCGCGGGTGATTCTATTGGGTTCGATTCCAAGGTCGGGTAATATAAAAAGTTTTTCCATACTGGAGTCTGGATGTGTCCCCGGTTATGGCAATAGGCTTGCCCCCTATTATGTTTACCTGGGATTTAAAATTTAAGTGGCTTCAATGTGGGTGGTAATATACACCTCTTCAATCAACTCAGCCTATCGCAGTCCACTGCTAGACATAGGCTCCTGCATCTCCCAGGCTGCGCCAAAACACTTTGTCCTCCGCCATCCGTATCAGTCCCATTCCATATACCTCTTATGTTTATTATTCTACAGGTATTTCGTTTATTATTATCTGTTTTATTTAACAAAACATCGTTTCGTAGCTTTGATCAAAGTTTTATTTTTGTTCAACGTAAGTAATTTCTTTTCCATTTAAGTTTTTAATCCATCGTTTAGCATCGCGTTGACTCGAGTTGTTTTGAACGAAACATGGTTAATTTCTGAACTGGTTAAAGTTGTTTCTGGCTTCAAATTTGGTTTCTAATTTGTTAAGCTTGTTCGTGACGCTCTTTATTGCGAGGAGTGTGGGTCGAGCTTAGATAAGTAATTTAAAGATAGAAATTAGAAAGTACCTGCCTACTTAATTTATCGTTATAGGCTGTAATTGTTGAAAGTTTACGGAAAATTCAGTGACATATACCTAAGTAAGACAGTCGTTACGTCGAGCAACCATCGTCTTACCAAGGACTATCGTGTTCTCCAGTAACTGGGTTGTGGAGGTCAGAGAGCAGTCGTTCCATGTGAAATAGTGATATTCCTATTCGGCTGTATTCGGTTAGACTGTAAGCCGACCCCAACATAGTTGGAGAAAGGCTAGGTAGATGATTATGATGATGTAAACTATTATTAAAGAAAAGCATCGGAACAGTTGAAATAGACGTTACACGTATACATGATTTCTACGACCGTTTCAGCTTTTTACCTATTTCTTTCCAAGGCACGTATTGAATGAAACATTCATTGCCCCGTATTAATGAATGTAAATCACTCCTATCAACCTATATGCTGCCCAACCTACCCCTCTGGGAAGAAGGCGAAAGTTTTGTACGAATGAATACTTGAAAAAAAAACAATGTCCCTTACACCTTTTCGTTGCAGCGGTTTTCAAAGCACCGTTCGTCAATGGATGCGCGATCTCTTTTCTTGGCTTCAGCCCTTGCTCTTTTTTAGAGTTTTTTAAGTGTGTTATCAATGTTTTTGGTAGTTTATTAGGGCTGGAATGTGGCTTGCTGAATGGTTAAAGTCTAAAGCCCCGACGCATTATCAACATACCACCCACACCAATCCATGTAGCTACGGTATATTCGCGTCGCTTAACACCGCGTGCTACAAAGTGTTTTTCCGAACGAATTTCGTATTTATTACGTTTTAGGAGCCGTTCCCAAACGGTGTACAAATGGTGTACTAAAACCGTACGAACAAAACTGTTTGCAATAGCTGTGACGTTACACATACACCTAAATATTCTATTATAGCTTGTTATGGTATACCATAACAACATTCTGTCGGCAAATGCATCGTTTAACCATGTAGGTAATATACCTCGTTACTGAAGTACACTGAAGTATGGAACCTTGAAGTTTTCATATTGAAGAATAGAATGAGATGTTTGTTGCAAAAATGGTTGCCCTAGTGTACGATAGATAATTACGAGATACGAGAGGCGTTCAATAAAAAAAATGAGAAGGGATACAAACTCTTTGGAAGTAGGTAGGTATAGGTAAAAAAAAACACTGGCTGGTAAAGCTGGAATATCTGCTATATACTTAAAAAAATAACTGATTATCTTTTGTTTTTAAATAATAGAAGTCATTTGTTTGTATTTGATGGTAGACTTTTGGCCAAAAGAAAAAAAAAAAGTGCTCACGATGAAGAGTTCTTTATGAAGGGAATTTAAGTTTAGAAAAAAGGTATTTCAAGAGTATTACACTAAAAGGTAACTAAGTCAAAAAATATATATATAAAAAAAATAAAAATTACCTGTAAAACTAATTTTCAGTTTTTATTGAACGCCCCTATTAGTTCATGGGCAACACGAGGTCTGTTTCTACGGCCTTCGAGGATTATACAGATTCAGTAACATATTTCCTGTGCAAATAGTATCTTTCCTTTTAAACTAAACGAGCGTTTTTTATTTCAGGTCTTCCAAACGATCTGTCGGTGTATTGGCACCAGTACCCATACAGCTTGGGTATCGTCTTCTGCAAGCTGAGGGCCCTAATCTCTGAAGCGTAAGTACCTTATCAATTTTTAATAGGTCACAGTATACGTACTACTCGTAGTTACAGTTTGACCATTAGATGGAGTATGTCCAAATTGGAAGGAAAATTGAACCGTGATGAGTCTCTTATGAATTATTACATTACATACGTATGTACCTAACATAACATCACGCCTGTTTTGTCTGAAGGTTTAGGGGGGCGTCATCAAACGGACACAAATCCAGACTCTGTGCTGTTACTGAGAAATTTCAAATGGAAAAAGCCCAATAACACTTTGCCCGACCCCGGATTCTAACCCAGGACCTCATGCTCAGCAGTAGTGCGACTGCGCGACCACT
The DNA here is from genome assembly GCA_963082905.1 of Oligia fasciuncula. NCBI lineage: Eukaryota > Metazoa > Arthropoda > Insecta > Lepidoptera > Noctuidae > Oligia > Oligia fasciuncula. Next base: position 11,838,513 of record OY720403.1, read on the forward strand.
AGACCAACGAGGCTGTCTTAATTCCTTCTTCATAATTCTTAATGTGATGACCCATTATAATGACCCAGAAATCAGCCAGTTAATGACCTAAAATAGTACATTACGATATGTGTGACTTAAGTAGTCTATTAATGCAGGGCGTTTAGCACCCTCGCTAAGTTCAGGCGCTAATTTCACTCCGAGCAATAATGGACTACCGTAACGTACTATTTTATAGCCCGTGTGACCTATACCCTTAAGTCACGCTTTTCCCTGTAAATATGGACTACTTAGATGGGCTTAGGTCACACCGTGCTATAAACAAAATGTACATTACCGGCAAGTTTTTAATAAATGAAGCGAAGTCAAATTGACATGTCCGTAAGGATTGAGGAGCCACATCAGATTTTTAAAATCTGATCTCACCATTATTTAGCAGCAATGTAGCTTATTTTGCAGCACGAATTCTAGATTTAGCAGCAAAATATATCACTAGTTATTTTAATGCAAAAGTGGCTCCTCAATCTAAATGTCTGAATTGAGGAGCCACCTGGAACTCGTTAAGTAATAGATGAATATTTATGAAAATTTTGCATCATTTAGCAGCAATTTTGCATATTACCGTCTAAAAATTTAGGATCTGTAGCGCTAAAATAAAATAAAATACAATACTTTTAATATGGCTCCTCAATCTAAACTCAAGAGGTGAATTTCTATTGGATGTGAGCGATCAATTAATATATTCGACATATTGATCATTTAGCAGGTGTTGTGTTTGTTTTTGCAGTATAGGAGTAAAATAGTAAAACAGAGTAAATTTTGTATATGAACGCATTTTCTTTGGCTCCTCAATCCTGACGTTCTAATTATATATGTTTGACTGTAGCCACCTGAGATCTCAACGGAATCTAAAGTCAAAGATACTAACATTTAGCAGAAATGTCTGCTAAATATATCTGCACAGTTCAGCAATGTATATATTTTGGATTCTGAAAAAACAATACTTAACTATTTTCTTGTAAATTCAGTGTGTAGGGTGACCACATTTTGGGGGTAGGTACCTACAATAGTTATTTGTGCAACAAGAGAGCAAAATCGTTTTTTTGCTGTTTTTGATTCTAAAGTTGAATCTTGAGTGTGGCGAGGGATTCAAAGGCACGAGATGCAAAAAACTTTGCTCTCGTGTAACACTTTCAGTCTATCAAAAAGTACTCTGTGTGTAACACACATAACTTTTCACTTCAGCAGCGAGAACACTTTCCCTGCGTTCCGAGATAGGGAAATAATCGATGTGAGCGTGCTTAAACCCGTACCAAATTAGCGTGAGCGCGATAACGACGTCCCGTGAATCGTCATAGATGACGTCATGACATGCGCCATCTTGCGAAAACGCCGACCATGCCCTAGAATAATATCACCGTGAGCGCTGTCAAAAATGGCAGTGTGTGTGTGAGGATGTGTCAGTGTGTGTTTTGTTTTGATTTGCATCTTATCATAAAATTAAACTAACGTGGCATTTTCGAAATTGTACTTCTGGCTGATAGTCGCCACCTAACCAAAGAAGAAGAAATGTGGTGTTTATACAAAGAAATACTGTAATAATATCGTTTTTACATTGAGTAAGCACTGTGAGCGCGTTCACGGGCGTTCCGAATTGTTGACAGCTCTCAGCTGTCATAATCGTAATATCTAAATCGGAACGCATGTGAGATAATGTGAGCGATTATAGCTAATTCGGAAAGCGCCCTTTGTAAGGCGTGTTCGGAAATAGCACCCATGTTAATTTATTATTCAAAATATATTACGTAACATTATTGAAACTAGAAATAAATATTTTCAGGTTAAATATCAGTTTTATTTGCAGTAAATACTTATTTTCGTTTAAATACAACAATAAGTTAAAAATTCAATAAATTACATTAAAAGACATAATTATCTTTTTGCTAAATTTCTTTAGTTGGTACGAAATTCCGAACGTGTTTGTCACTGAGATCGAATTCAAAATCGGAACTTCGAAAGGGCTGGTCTTTGCTTTGTCTCTCTCACTTTCTAATGGCGGGAAAGAGATAGAGTGTGAATGTTTCGAATTGTATGATTGACCCAAGGCTGAATAAGATATTCGCGGCTAAAAAAAGGATTTGATATCCTGTTTTCAGTGTAAGTACCTACATTTGTGCCGACTATTTTTATTTTTTTTACATTTATTTATTTAATATGTAGTATGTTCGGGTTCGAAGTTTACAAATTAAAATACATAAGTACTACGGTCGATTCTTAAAATAGACCAAATTTGTTAATAATAATACCAGAATTTGTAATGTTTTCGAATAAATCATATAAATAAGTAGGTGCTATAGAATTTATTCCTGCAACTATCGAAACTGGCATAGGCCACTACAAATGTCACTATCTTACACCGAAAGATGAGACGTTCTGTTACGATGATTACGATTCTAAAATACGTTTATGTACTAATCAGCCAATATTCATTCATTCTATAACTTAAAGCGAAATTGATTGCTAAATAACCAATAGGTACGATAGATATAATCTGTTATGGAAATATAAATTTATTAGATTACTTATCCTGGTTTCATTAATACGAGTATAATATGGTCACCCTACACACTGAATTTACAAGAAAATAGTTAAGTATTGTTTTTTCAGAATCCAAAATATATACATTGCTGAACTGTGCAGATATATTTAGCAGACATTTCTGCTAAATGTTAGTATCTCTGGCTCTCGATTCCGTTGAGATCTCAGGTGGCTACAGTCAAACATATATAATTAGAACGTCAGGATTGAGGAGCCAAAGAAAATGCGTTCATATACAAAATTTACTCTGTTTTACTATTTTACTCCTATACTGCAAAAACAAACACAACACCTGCTAAATGATCAATATGTCGAATATATTAATTGATCGCTCACATCCAATAGAAATTCACCTCTTGAGTTTAGATTGAGGAGCCATATTAAAAGTATTGTATTTTATTTTATTTTAGCGATACAGATCCTAAATTTTTAGACGGTAATATGCAAAATTGCTGCTAAATGATGCATCATCACTTAACAAATCTTATCATGCATCTATTACTTAACGAGTTCCAGGTGGCTCCTCAATTCAAACATTTAGATTGAGGAGCCACTTTTGCATTAAAATACTAGTGATATATTTTGCTGCTAAATCTAGAATTCGTGCTGCAAAATAAGCTACATTGCTGCTAAATAATGGCGAGATCAGATTTTAAAAATCTGATGTGGCTCCTCAATCCTTACGGACATAAATTGACAGATACGTAAATATTCGATATTATCAAACAGAATGCAAAAGTCTCTCATGAATACCAAAGAAGTATTGGGAAATCAGAATTGATTTTGAATGATTTGGGGCCGGAGTTTTTAGGGTAGATAATTTGGGAGCTTTCATTTGGTACTTTAATCTCGCATTTCTCGTGCCGGCTCGAAGTAGATTATATACATGATTAGCTTATATCAGCGGGGTTATTGCGTTAACCAAACAATTCAGCCTAATCGTGGTCCACTGAGTAAGTGGGTTACACATAAAATAACGGATTCTGGGAATTTGGACCAAGTAAATACACAAGTGGTGCGGGAATTTATCAAAATGTAGGTCGTAGAGGTAAAGCTGATACTTTATCACCTAAGAATTAACGAATTTTCCTTTTAACAAGAATTCGGAAATAAATAAAAGTAAACCACGTAACTACCTACCTAATCTCCTGATTGTGGGCCCTAAAATTTCAATTTGTACAAAAATCGTTCGCCCGAAATAATAAATGCAACGATACCAAACTGTCTTCATACCTCAGCCTTCATGTCTAAACTTCAAGCGAGAACGCTTCAGAATCTTAAATTATATTTCTCTTGGGTATGGCATGTTTTCTCGCAAATTGCTAAACAGCCCATAAATGAATTTCTTCATGTCGGTTTATATGATAAATTACTTTATTTCTGTATGTATTTTTGTACAAACACTTTTACACGTCAATCATATTTCTAAAAACTGGATGAGGTCGGCGTTTCGTATCTGACTACTTTGAGAAGAAAGGCCGAAACGAACTTAGAGGTCAGTCTCTTTTCGAAAAAAAAAAACTAAACTCCAGACATAATCTTGGTCAGATCATGTAGATTGGTGTCGGCAATGGTCATTAGGCATAGGTACGTCCTATAGTCCACACTCGCAATCGCTTATTCACACTAAGGTTGATTGTCACTTGTACAGAGTTGTTCGTCATAAAACGTCAAGTTCTATTTGTGTTTTAAGATGTGACTGTACGAAAAATTCAAATTTACCTAAAAAAAAAATTACTAGAAGTTTTTATAAAAAGTCGTAAACCAACGAGACTTTATCTAGATATAAGCCTACTATGTCATGTGTAATTGCAAAACATAATTTATCTGGGCGATATCGAATTCGTTGAGCCGTTCATGTGTAATAGAGTAGTAAATACCGAGGAAGACGGGCGGCGTGATGTCCAATAGAAAAACTCTTGCGACTTTGAGTAACACGAACAAACTTTCACATTACTATAGCAGGGATAAAGAAAAGTTACGAAAAGTGACGAACACTTCATTATTTCACAAACTATCTACGTCAACCAGATTGTTTCTGTCACTTTTGTTACACATAGGTATTCAAGCAAATAAATGCTTTGAATTTGTAATTTCCTACTATTATAGTAATTGAGATTTAATAATTTTCTCTGGAAGTTAGATTCTTTCGATAAAGAAAAGTAAAATTCGCAATGGAGAAACAACAATAATTACAAATCACTTTGGAAATTGATAGCGATTTCTCTGAAAAAATGCCTGCTCGTAATAAATAAGCTTCATTTTTGTTCCTGTAATAACAATCTCACCCTAATTACGTAAAAAACCCGTGAACATTATGTTCGACCACTTCCCTTTTCTTCCTTCCTTCGTTTTTGTTTTACGTGAAAAATAAACAAAAACATGATTGATATGCTATGGAAGAAAGATAGAGTAAAAGAAACGTAATGTAAAACTCAACTTGAGTCTGTTGCCCTAGTTTTAAATCAACCGAACTGTTCTACGTTAAAATCTCACCGTGAAAACTTAAAAAGTGAACTTGAAATGAGCTGTCAATAGTGTCAATCTCTGTGAAGTGAGCTGTCATTCCACCATGCTAGTCAGGTGGAAAGACAGCTTTTAAAACTTAGATTTCTTTTATTTATAAAGTAAAATAATAAAAGGCCTACCTATCTTTGAAAACCACGGATATCTATGTTTAAAACCAACAATAATATTCCTACTTTATTTTCGATATGATCTTCGACATTTTATTTAATCTCACCAACACAGTAAAGGACACTGGAAATTACTTTACACAAATAACAAAATCATATTTGTAAAAAATAATTGCAAATCAAGCACTTTATTGTAACACAATATTATCTTGAACCTCATAAATCTAACGGTATTATCTTGAAAAACTATTAAAATGCTCGCCAGTTGTAATACGATTCATATTTCATGAGAAGGATTTATAATTTTATACAGACAATGTTGCTGTTTGTTATATAATTTTATTGTGTTGCTGCATAACGTGCGGTTGTAACATTTCAGATTAATGTTTTTTCATTTTTATTTACTTACTGCTTATTTCTTTCAATGTAAATGGTTTCATGGCCACTAAATGAAAATACTAGTTGAAAATAAAAGATACGTCAGTTGAATTCAAATCGTTTTATCCTATACCCTTGTTACGCCAACAAGCCTGTACCTAATAGTAACTAGCTAGAATTCTTCTACATAAATGATAATAATCATTTATTACTGAATGTTCACCCAAAGCATTCATTTGTGTCTGTCCTAATGTTACCCGCAGGTGAGTTGGCAGTCTGGCAAGTGACATGCGTGTGAAACGATAAGAAAATATTGGATATTAGGCTCATTTATACGAGGAAAGCTTTGCCTTCTTTTTATCCCCTTTCGATAAGGCCTATCCGAGGCGTTATCAAAAAGGGATAAAAACGAAAATAAAATAGTAAATTTAGTTAGTACGATGAACTCATGTCGGAAACCAAGAATCGCCATGGAATCGCCTAGCTTTTTAAAATTTGAAGCGCGTCCGCGAAAAGTTACTTTAATTACCGACTTCAAAAAAAAAAGGAGGTTATCAATTCGATACGTATGTATGTAATATTATTGGAATTGCATTATATTCACATATGATGATCTATTAGGGCTTCCAAACAAATATACAAAATTTCATAGACGTATGTATGTATGTATGTATGTATGTATGTATGTATGTATGTATGTATGTATGTATGTATGTATGTTTGTCCACGCATATCTCCGGAACTATTAATCGGATCGTGACCATTTTTTTTTTATTGGCTTACATTTTCTTCAACTTAGGGAACAGTGCTAGTTTCATCAAGATCGATTCAGTAATTTTCAAGATATGGACTAATACGTGTAAGTGTGACGGCCTGGCTTATTGATAAGAGCTACGGGTGTAGTGTCAAAGGGAAAACATCTCAAAACCTTGGTCAAATACTAGTGCAAAAACTAAAAATTACGAAATAAAAAGTAATTTAAAAAAATTAAACCGACTTCAAAAAGAAATTAACTCAAAATTATGAAATAACTTTAATTTCGGAAGTCGGTGTCTTGGGATCTGTATTTTAGTTTTATGCCACCGACTTCCAAAATTAAAGTTATTTCATAATTTTGAGTTAATTTCTTTTTGAAGTCGGTTTAATTTTTTTAAATTACTTTTTATTTCGTAATTTTTAGTTTTTGCACTAGTATTTGACCAAGGTTTTGAGATGTTTTCCCTTTGACACTACACCCGTAGCTCTTATCAATAAGCCAGGCCGTCACACTTACACGTATTTGTCCATATCTTGAAAATTACTGAATCGATCTTGATGAAACTTGCACTGTTCCCTAAGTTGAAGAAAATGTAAGCCAATAAAAAAAAATGGTCACGATCCGATTAATAGTTCCGGAGATATGCGTGGACAAACATACATACATACATACGTCTATGAAATTTTGTATATTTGTTTGGAAGCCCTAATAGATCATCATATGTGAATATAATGCAATTCCAATAATATTACATACATACGTATCGAATTGATAACCTCCTTTTTTTTGAAGTCGGTAAAAAGGCCAAGAATGAAGTCTTTCTTTTATATTATTTTGATTGTTCCGTGTACTTTGATCATAGACAATCAGAATATAATAGTTCTGTTTCTGATCATAGCTCTCGTACGTTTTATTTAAAACTAACAATGCCTCGCGGTTTCACCCACATAAGTGTCGATCCCGTGGGAATATCGGGTTATAAACTATCCTATATCCTTTCCCGGGACTCAAACTATCTCTATACCAAATTTCATCTAAGTAAATGGGTTCAGCGGTTTAAGAGCGAAGAAGTAACAGACAGACAGACAGACACCTTTTTGCATTTATAATATTAGTATGGATGTAAGCTCCAGTGATTTTACAAGAAATCATCTATTTTTTTGTTAGGTATTCTGAAAATATTCAGACGTCTGGGATTTTTACCGACTTCAAAAAAAGGAGGTTATCAATTCGATACGTATGTATGTAATATTATTGGATTTGCATTATATTCACATATGATGATCTATTAGGGCTTCCAAACAAATATACAAAATTTCATAGACGTATGTATGTATGTATGTATGTATGTATGTATGTATGTATGTATGTATGTATGTATGTATGTATGTTTGTCCACGCATATCTCCGGAACTATTAATCGGATCGTGACCATTTTTTTTTTATTGGCTTACATTTTCTTCAACTTAGGGAACAGTGCAAGTTTCATCAAGATCGATTAAGTAATTTTCAAGATATGGACTAATACGTGTAAGTGTGACGGCCTGGCTTATTGATAAGAGCTACGGGTGTAGTGTCAAAGGGAAAACATCTCAAAACCTTGGTCAAATACTAGTGCAAAAACTAAAAATTACGAAATAAAAAGTAATTTAAAAAAATTAAACCGACTTCAAAAAGAAATTAACTCAAAATGATGAAATAACTTTAATTTCGGAAGTCGGTGGCATAAAACTAAAATACAGATCCCAAGACACCGACTTCCGAAATTAAAGTTATTTCATCATTTTGAGTTAATTTCTTTTTGAAGTCGGTTTAATTTTTTTAAATTACTTTTTTTATGCTTTGACTTTTATTCTAGAAATCTTTTCATTTTATTGTTTCTAGAAGCACAAGTTGAGTAGGTACCTACATTTCTCCCATCCTTTATTTCAATAGATGTCTAGAATTTTTATACATGAAGAACTACAGAAATTCTTATATTTCTTTCAGAATTTAAAAAAATCAAATCCCTAGCCGCTTCAATGTAACTTTTTCCTTCTGTCTGACACTTACCCAAAAACACTAGAGACTACTAATATTAAATTCTATTCGAAATCAATCTTGTAAAAAGGTCGAGAATGAAAATGTACGTACGTTAACAATTTATTTTTCATTTGTTTCAGTGCTACCTACGTGTCAGTGCTGACGATATCAGCGTTCTCTCTAGAGAGATACCTGGCTATATGTCATCCGCTCCATCTCTACACCATGGCAGGACTGACCAGAGCCTCAAGGATCATTCTTATACTGTGGATCATATCCATAGTGTGTGCCTCGCCATTTGCTGTGTACAGTGAAATTAGCTACAGGGATTATCCGCCAAGTAAGTTTTATTTATTTATATATACTTTTTTTATTGTACACCACAAAAATACATAACAATAGTACAGTTAACAGTAGTATAGTTTTATTATTAAGGAAGCATAAAACCTTATTTTAGTTATCATCATGTCCACATTGAATACGGCCTTCAATTGCCGTGACAGTGAACGGACAGTGGAAGGAAAATGCTATAATTTGGCAGATGATTAGGTACAGTCAGGGAAATTAATTGTTCATCAAATTGCCATAGTACGTTAATGTGCGGTGTTGTAGCCCTTTCATACGACTGTCAAAGAATGGCAGATATAATTTGAATATACGGACAATTTAAGTTGGTAGCCGATTTGATACACAATTAATTTCCCTGATCATAACTTAGGAACTCGAACGGTGTCGCGTCGAGGAGTGATTCCGTGATGATTTCCTTTTTAATACTTGTTTGACGACACGCGAACGGTGGTAAGAGCTGAAAGTTTTTTGGGAATAAATAACTGCTGATTTCAGCTAGTCGGATATCTACGCCTTAAGCCGACTGGGGCCCAGGGTAAACCTGTTTTTTTATTTACATAATGTTTTCGGCCGGTGTCCGATTTAGTTGAAGTCTTTTATTCCCCGGACCCATGTCTCGATGGAAGCATAAAATACCAGATTTCATTAACAGACCGGATTTTTTCGGGTAAGCCGGATGTTACTTTTTTCCGCAATGTTGCCATAAGCCACATGTTTTTTGTGCTGTTATTTTGTTTATTTAATACATCATTATTTCTAAGTGGCTCTGTTGTAGACCTACCTTTTACGTTATAAAATCTCGATAGGTATACGAATTTTTGAGAAATTCTATTCTTTCATTCATTTAATCAAATTTATTATTCAGCTTAAAATTCATTCGAATTTATCGAAAAGGTTGAATATTAGTAAGATATCCTTCGGTCAAAGACTACACGCTTTTATACAAATGTTCGTAAGTAATACAATTCTACAGTTAAGGAGTTAAGGTTGCCTAGGGACCTACAGGCTTGTTGTCCTCTCAAGTAGCTGTAATAGGGAAACATGGCAAAAATAAAATTAATTCCTGTACGTAGCCAGAATATAGCAATAGACAAGTCACAGGTTCTGCCCGCGACTTCGTCCGCGTGAAATTTTTTGTACCCCCACCCCGTCGTAACACTTCGTATTAGCTTAGCGTTCATTCTGACTTTTGTTCTTTTTGTTCGGCTACTAAGGGTCATAACGTGATATTAAATAGCCTATAGCCTTCCTCAAGAATTGGGCTATCAAATGCAAAAAGATTTTTTCAAATCTGACCGGTAGTTCCAGAGATTATCGCGTTCAAACAAACCCTTCAGCTTTATTATTAGTATATAGATATAGTTTTACGGGATAAAAAGTACCCAGTGTGGTGCCCAGGATATTAAAGAATAATTATACCAAGTTTCATCGTAATTGAATTGGTAGTTTTTGCGTGATGCCTGAACAAACAGACAGACAGACAAAAAATTTTTTAATCACATTTTTGGGTTCGGTGTCGGTCTAGTAGTAACACCCCCTGCCTATAAGTATAGATTTCCTCCATCTCCTTAGCATAAGCAAACTTTTTGTCTGACCCCAGTTGTAAGCCCGAACGACTGTCACGGTTCGATTTCTTTGAAGACTTACTCGAATACAGACTTTCGCGATCTTATAAGGACTCTCGTATACGCTTACAGCGAATCTATACCATAACTCTATCTACGACAACAATCAATCAGAGCCATCATAGTCATATAACGGGATTTCAGACCTTCAGAGGAACCTGTGGCTTTGAAAGTATATTTCGTCCCAAGGTCACACGTGGCCAAGTTTATCTTCATTCAGAAACACCAACTTCAAAATAATGAGTGTATTTAGAAGGAGAATATTATAATAATAAGTCAGAGGATATAATATCTTTAAAGTTAAAAACGTTGCAGTCTAGCCTTGGGCGAAGTTTACGAAAAGCGCTTTTGGTAATTCATTTACAAACTTAATTCAACTCTCGTTCGTACTTACAGCCTGTAATTTGAATATATTCCTAGGATAATATTCCAGTGTTATAGTTATAATGAAACTAAACTATCCTTGAAAATGTTTTAAATATATTAAAATAATAATAATAATATATTCCACAACTATCACACAACGCCGTCTAGTCTCAAGCTAAGCAGAGCTTGTGTTATGAGTACTAGACAACTGATAAACATACTTATATATTTCTAAATACATACATATATAGATAAATTACACCCAGACACAGAACAAATGATCATGCTCATCACACAAACATTTGTCCTGGGTGGGAATCGAACCCACGACCTCCGGCATAGCAGTCATAGTCACTGACCACTAGACCAACAGGCCAGTCAAAATTAGGCACCTTTGTAGCCAAATGAATTGACATTAGTTTTTTTGCATATTTTACGGTAGACGCTAATTTTTCAGGCCGAGGCGACGTTAAATATTCAATGCATATTCTTGAGAACATTGTGCGAGAAACTGTGCCTATACAGTACCTCATCATCATCATCAGCCTATAGCAGTCCACTGCTGGACATAGGCCTCCCCTAATGAGCGCCATAGCGCCCTGTCTTCAGCTTGACGCATCCAGCATCTGCCTGCAGTCTTTCGCAGATCGTCATCCCACCTGGCCGGAGGGCGTCCCACACTACGTTTGCCGAGTCGTGGTCTCCACTCAAGAAATCGTTTACCCCAGCGGTTGTCGGTTCTTCGCGAGATATGGCCGGCCCACTGCCACTTCAGCTTGCTAATTCTTTGAGCTATGTCGATAACTTTCGTTCTCTGTCGGATGCATTCATTACGGATCCTATCCTTCAGAGAGACTCCGAGCAAAGCTCTTTCCATAGCTCGCTGAGCGACTTTGAACTGGTGGACCAGCCGTATCGTGAGTGTCCACGTTTCAGCCCCGTAGGTCATGACGGGTAGGATGCACTGATTAAAAACTTTCGTTTTCAAGCATTGCGGTATAGATGACGAGAAGACTCGACGTAGTTTCCCAAACGCTGCCCAGCCTAGCTGGATACAGTACCTAATTGTGTCTTTGTTCGTCACTTTTTACAGATTTTTGCCCCATGTATAAAACGATAAAGAGCGTTTACGCCGTACGATATTTCATACAAACTTTCAAGCCCTTGTTTTTCGAAATGAATGAACCGATTTTAATGAAACTTCATTAGCATATAAACTCCTCTCTTTGTGAACAATTCTGACTTGTTACTAACAATAGGAATTAGTTCCCTAAATATTTAATTTCTTAGAAGTGTTTATTGGACATGTTTTTGATTTGGACATTTTTATTTTTGGACTTTTTTATTTTTGGACTTTTTATTTTTGGCCAATTTAAATTTTTGGACATTAATATGATTTGGACATTATTATAGTAATCCGATTTTCGGCCTAGGTAAATACCGAGGCGTTTGTTCTCTCCAACCTTAATTTCAAGACTTTTGTGTCCTTTGTAATTTAATTTATCTTATCTGTATTTTACTTTTGTGTAAATAGGCAAACCTATTACTTGTACTGTATACATGTTTTAAAGAAGAATGTAGACGTTTATACCTTCCTCATTTATTTTGTAAAGAAGAGGGTTAACGTTTGAACAAGCTATTGTGTTAGAAAGATATAACTTTTTGAACAGGTGATCATACTTAAAACTTCAGTCCAATAAAATTTTTGAATATACCATATTTTTAACCAGTAATCAAGGGGTATCGAGTTATCCAGTAACTGGGTTGTGGAGGTCAGATAGATAGGAAGTCGCTCCATGTAAAAGCTCCAGGTATTCAGCTGTAGCCCGTTAGAATATTAATTAAAATAGATTAGAATCCAACCCCAACATAGTTGAGAAATGGCTAGGCAGATGATTAATGAAATATCTTTTGTAGTTTGACATTATTTAAGAATTCCATTACGAAGACGTTACGTATTTAATTTCATTACAAACATAAAGATGAAAAAGCCTTTTACCGCGTAAAGCGTAATTTCCGTCACTTTTTTATGACAACGTAGAAACCAGACAAATTTCATAAAGGCTGTAAGACGAGGTGTTGGTTATCTTATCATCGTATTATACCAGCTGACTTTTTTTACCGTCTCGACAAAACAGGGTATAAAACGTGAACGGAGTAGATCATATGGCACAGAAATCTCATTTTTTTCTCACATTTTTTTTTTTTTTTTACATTTAATCCATTCGTTGAATCCGGTCGATGATGGCTTCAATCAAAGGATTGAATTCCACTACGAATTCTTTGAAAATTTCTGCGTAGGGTAAGTTAAATTTTAATATTATTTGTCGAATTAATAACTTTGTATTTTTTTTATTTTGTTTGTTTTTGCATGAAAAGTTTATACTTCAAATAAGTAATAGTATTTATTGACACGTTAATTTTAGGTTTTTGAATAAAAAGAGATTTCTGTGCCATATGCTTTTACTCCGTTCTCCTTTTATACCCTGATTACCCCGTCAAAGCCGCAGAAGCTAGGGAGAGCAGCGCACCCCAATACCGGGCCGGCACTCCTCTCCCATCGCGGCCTTCAACCCTCAGCCGCGATGGGTACCCCATACGAGTACGACATCGCGGCTCGCTTTAGTTGCATTGTCGCCCAAGCTGCACCGCAACCTACTTGTTGACCGCTACGTCGTCGGCTTATCGGCAAAAGCCCTGACGAGCGGCCCGTCCTCGGGTTCCTCTTCGCTTCACCGTGTGGGTGACCAAGTCACGGCTACTGAGCCCCCCCGCCTCGACAATGCGGGAACCCACCGGGGTCCGGGACTCCTCGTACAGCCTATAAAGCTAGACATATTACAACATACATAACACATAATCCTATAATATTCCCACTGCTGAGACACGGGCCTCCTCTCTGTGAGAGGGAGTGGGCCGTAATCCACCACGCGGGCCCAGTGCGGGCAACATGCAGCGGTATTACAACATGAATCTTATCAAATCCCAATGCACTAACAAAGCAGTGTTTGGTTAAATTTAATACCACGCGAGCCAATCTGGCTTGCATCCAGCAATCCATCAACATAGATTTATTACATATTTACCTATTACGATTAAGTAGGATTCCTATTTGCAACAACAGATGGAAAACCGCGAGTAATGTGTACAGAACATACTGAGGTAAACAACTGTCGTTTTTGTTGATAGGCTAAGTTCACATAAATATAGGTACCTAACCAAAGGTTGACTGTCTTGTGACAGCAAGTCTACCTAATGTATCACCATTGTCCGTACATAAATAGAAGTAGGTATAATGTACCTATTTGCAAATATCTCTCTTTTTATAATGGCTTTCACTTTTACGTAGCCTGTTATTGGTAAAAGGTGGGTTTTTAAAAATAGTTTTTTTAACCAAACCTGAAAAGCGACATAGCCAGCTGTTTTAAATTATTAATAATAGGTAAGTATAATAATAATTTATTAAACCAATGTTACAATTATTACCTTACAATTAACTTAACGTCGTCGGTCTGTATAACAGTTAGCGATCATCATTTGGAACTATACAGCGGCCCCCAAACTAGGCGGCGTATCTTGGGGCTAGAGATGTGATACATAATGCTATTTACTACTGGATTTTATGTAAGAATAGATAAGAAATTGCAAACGATTTTTTAAAACTATATTAAATATTAAGATGAAAGCGAAAGTAACTTAAATCGTAAATTATTAAAAACAGATTATTTCGTTTTCTCATTTAGCTTTTAACTAGCTTCTACCCGCGACTTCGTCCGCGTGAAATTTCACCTTCCCCCATTCACCCTCTTAGGGGTGGAATTTCGAAAAACCCTTTTTATTGGATACCTCTTCTTCTTGCGGTCTAAGGCGATTGGCACACTGCACCGCATCACGCAGCGGGTCGCAGATAACGCACTCACGCGCGTGATTTTTTACATACAAATTCAATAAAAACGCACTCACGCGCGTGGAATTTGGCTCCGTTTCCCGCACACCGCTGCGTGAAACGCAGCAGTGTGCCAATCGCCTTAGCTGTGCCTTGATATATCAGTCAGTCAGGACTTTGCATTTTATATTATATTGATAGAAAAGTTTATTCGAACTAGTCGTAAAGCAAATTGACGTCATATACCTCACTTAAACTTTAAAAAAATAAATAAGGGAAATAAATCGGACTTTATTAAGTACTCACGTTAATTAATCCTAACTTTCTACCTCACAATCTTCAGCCTCTAGGTCTAGGTCTACCTCAGAGTTAATAGGTTTTTAGTCGTACAAAAGTATAATTTCACCTAAATTGATAATTATAGATCCTATTGTATTATGAGAGAGTAATACGGGTCCAGTGAAACAGAAAAATCGATTAGGTCTTTGAGTAGGTCCGTACCATAGATTTTATTTTATTTTTTTTAAGTAAGTAGATACCTACCTTATTTCTTCGTCGAAGTTTGAAATCCTTTTTACGTAATGAAATTAAATACTTTGAGGATTGATTTATCAGAGAATTTCTATTGGAATTTGTTTTATTGCGTGTTTCGATAGCTAAGTTAAAGCTTTGTTTTAACAATGAGTGTTTTAGAAAGCTTTGGATAGAAATGTACGTATACCAGTAATGTTATCAATACAAGTTTTATCTAAACTGTCAAGTATTTTGTTTGGTTAGCTATGTTTCAAATACAAATGAATACGTTTGACGTACTTCCAATATCAACACACGTATCATGAACGCACTTAGACGTGGCAAACAGCAGGCGACCTAATGATGGTAAGTGGTCACTGCCGCCTATTGACATTTGCAATATCAGACGGATCACCGATGCGTTGCCATCCCGGAGATACAGTTGACATGTGTCATAATCCTGTAATTACACCGGCAACCATATACACTTATTATACTTCAAAAAAGAGGGTGTGTGCTTATGGCCACACGGTAGAAGTGAAAACTTACGACTGGAGCCGAGTATACCTACGTGATTCAGCGTCACTGACAGACTGGGGTCGAGTATACCGATTCAGCGTGACGGTTTAGTTTCGTTCATTGTTCTGAAAGAGCGCAAAGTGCGCCTAAAGAAATTTTAAGTGTTCACTTCAAAAACCGGCGGGGTCATTTTCTAATACATTTATTACGTTGTTGAGCAGGCGAATTTTTAAACCTATGAAGGATTAGAAATTCCTTTCAAAATTCTTAGGCTTGTCTGCAGATGCTTGGCATATCTTACAAAATCAAAAGTCAGTTATTTAAATTAGGCTGAGAATCAGCACTTTACGAACGTCAAAATTGCAAAAGACAGTCCCTCAAAATGCCCGCCCTTCACTACTTCCTAGTGCTTTCGCTAGGAAGAAAAAGTGGCTCAACAAGCTCCCTAGCAGCACGACTGACAAGAAACAAAATAAGTGCCTCGTATTACCTAACAGTTGCTATATTCGCCTCACAGATAGTGCTAGGAGCAAAGAAATACCGCTGCTTTAGTTTCCCACCATTTCCACACGTTCTCACTTTACATAAAATTGCGTCAGACCTTCGCTGAATTCAGAATAAACTCGTAAACTAGAGTACTTGTATCGATTGTGATCGAATAAATGTTTCTATAGTTGAAATGTTTCGATGTATGCTGGAGTTAAAGTGAACTGACGGCCGATGATGAATGACACTGAATGAAGTAAAAACGTTATCCGTTCAATATGCAGAATCGATGAGAGATATCGCAATGAAAATCTATTTTAAACAATGCATCCTGAAATTCCGGATGAGAAACCAATCTATACATAAAACATTCGTGAGATTGATTGACTGCGTTACCAGATTGTACCTATCGTTTTCACCTTTTTCGTTTTCAAAGTCAAGTCAAAGTCAAATCATTTATTTCAAATAGGCACATTAAAGGCACTTTTGAACGTCAAAAAAAAACTAAATAGAAATGATTCTAGTCGCCCATTCGAAAAGGTAGTTTTCGTATGGAGAAGAATGGGCAAGAAACTCCACCGTTACTCTTTTAAAAATGTTTTACAAGGTCTTGTATACATAATAAAAATTATATGTGTTTTAGTTTTCACCTTTACCACGGTGTGTACCAGCACTCTAAGGCCCGGTAATTTTAAGAAAATTTAGAAGTTCGATATTTCACTGAAATCACGTCCAATTTGAAAAAAAAATGAATATAATCTACATTAGTTGCTTGTCTAAACCCTGCTGTCGTAGATAAATCCGCCAACTTTGCCAGGTCACTGTTTCAAATAAACCCAACTTTCAGTGCGCTACCAGGTTTCTGATACCAGTTCTAATAGACCTGGTACAGTCAACAGCAAAAGTAGATAATCAAAATCAGAAATTCAATAGGAGTCAAAACTGATCACGAATATATGGCAGCTGTACTAGTAGTAAATGTTTGGTATAATTTACAATCAGATACTTTTGAATCACTTCGACGCCACACAGTTCTGACGCGAACTCCGTTCATTAGTATTGAATTTCTGATTTTGATCATCTACTTTTGCCGTTGACAGTACCCGCACTTGAAAAAAAAAAATACGTTCTATCGAAGCCAGGTCTAACCGACCTGGTATAAGTTTTTAAATAAATCTAGTTAAAATTGACGAGATAATCCCAAAAATATATAATTATGACTCTTTTCTATAGTCTCTTTCGCCCCCACACTGAATGCAAGGTACGTACCAGTTCTCAACTATCTGGTAACGCAGTGAACTGGTTTATACCTGAAACGAAAGTATTTAATATTGGAATACAGTTTATGTACCTACTCGGTTACAGATTATTTAGCAGATCAAATAATATAATCGCTCCCGAGTGTACTTTTATAATTAGTTACCTACTAGATACTCCTAGTGTTTCTGGATAATTATGTTATTAATGAGTTATTTTTTTATCTAAAAATCTACTAACATACAGCTACTGGCGCCGATTCTGTTGTTCACAAACTAAACTAAATTTAAGTTCAGGCATCTGTTTCTTTCTATTTCAATAAGAAAAGGACAGAAGATAAATATTAGTTTAGTCCTGTCAAATTAGTCAGCGCCTGACGTAAATTGACGTATTTTTAATAGCCAATTTTTTAATCTCGTCTAAATTGTCTATGGAGTATCATAATTTGACAGGACTAAACTAATATTTATCTTCTGTCCTTTTCATAATGAAATAGACAGAAAAAGATGCATGAACTTAAATTTAGTTTACTTTGTGAACAACAGAATCGGCGCCATTATCTAATATCCTCCTTGAAATATAACGAGTGAGTGTAGGGATCACACATCTTGGATTGATTGACATTTAATTTAATTTAAAACCAGTTTCAGAGCTAAACGATGTTCTTTGAAATAATTATAATCAAACTATCAATAGACACATTGATGGCCGCTGGTAATGGCGCCAAATAAGTAGCCGAATTCTGGGCCGAGTACATTTAGATTGCTATCGACACGCTTAGAAGAAGAATAGACACATTAAATAAACCTAAGTAGTATGTAGGTATAGTCCACTGCACTTAGTTCTATCATTTTAACATTGAAAGCGCCCATAATGTGGAAGCCGTAAGAGCGGTTTTCGTAGTGAAAGTGTAATGAGAATTAGGTGTCTTTAGGTAACACATAATTGAATAATCATGTACCTACTCACTACATTAAATTAACATGTCTTACACACGTGTAATATCTATTCATACGATAATAGTATATTTCATTACAAGTGCTGTCATTGCAAAGAGTTCCGACAAATGTCTACCCGAGCCGAGGCGCAGCCGAAGGCGAGTGTTGACAGTCGGAACAAGTTGCAATGACGGTTCCGCAGGTGTACTGAACGAATATTTTTAATACAGTTGCGAAAAAATGAAGCAATTTAATAAAATAATAAAAACACAATATTGCTTTTTTCTCTTCTCTCCACGCAAAAAAAATGTCGTATGTGGATATGTAGGTAACGACTTTTTGACTTTTCCGGTAAAATGTTCTCCGAAGCATTTTGTGCAATTATACTGAGTTCCGGTGGTGTTAATTAAAAAAAATAGGGTCGAAATTACTCATTTTGTGCAACAAACAACTAAACTCGCAAAGAAAATTTCTGGAAAATGGCGCCAACCGTAGAATATAAACAGAGTTTTTTTTTCTTCACCCATTTTGGTAGGCAAAGGGAACTATCCATACAGCTTAGTCTTCAGTATATTTTTTTTATTGATATGAAATGAAAATGAAATTTAATGAGATGAAATGAAATGAAACCTAACCTAACTCATTCAATTAAATCATTAAATCTGATATTGAAATAAATTAGTAGCTTCTTTTTAGAAATATACCTACGTATTTCTATGAATCACAAAAACTCTTTGGTAAAAACTTCATGGTTGGTTTTTCTTTTTAATAGACATTATTTTGACAGTTGGGAAAGAGACACGCATGAGTTCGGGAAAGGTAAAAAAAAAGCACTAGTATGTAATAGCCCACATCCCGAACGCTATACGTCCCTGCAATACACCACTTTTTGAGCAACTGTATTAAAAAGTTATATGCAGCCGGTCGATTCTGTTAAAATCTCACCGTGAAAACTTAGGTGAAGTGAGCATGGAGTGAGCTGTCAATAGTGTCAATTCCTAGCAAAAACAAACTCACTTCACATAAGTTTTGACGGTGAGATTTTTACAGAATCGACCGGCTGGGCAAGCAAGCATGGAAGTGGCTAATATTATGGTGTGCCATTTAAGTCACTTTCCATAAGTTAGGTGGAACGCTTCCTTTGCAACTCTAGGGCATTCTAGTTTTAAAAGTTAGTATCTTCCCAGTGTACAATGAATCAAGATTATTATTAATTGTAATACAACGACTACTTAAAAGCGATTGTCATTTAATTTATTTATTGAGGATCTCCAACAAAGGATACACATAAACAATAGAAATTTACAATAATTAAAAAAGGTTCAATTACAGGAGACCACAGCATGCACATTTAACTAGGTGTAAACACGATAAAAATAAGAGATAATGAGGATACATAATACGATAGATAATGAGGGTACTCTCAGGTATAGGTACTATCCCACCTTCCAGAAACATATGAATACAAATACAAATTGAGTTCCATTGAATGTCCTTGTATGAGAACATTCATTAAAATTCGGGCGTGATAATAACGAACTCCTCTAACGACATGCTCTACCCTGTTTAGTTAGCAACACACAAATTCTAGTTATCCCTACTGTGTTCATAAATTCTGTGTAACAATAATAAACGTTCTCGTTCTGTTTGTTTTGGACATGCGGAAGTTTAATGTGTGGTTATTAGTCAACATTTGTGGTCAGTTCCATTTCTATTTGTGGTTGTAATGTTTACGTTTTCGCATACGTGGCTTATTAAACTTCTACCTTATCTTTCTTTTCTTTCCCTTTTTTCTATAAAAGTATGAAACCACTCATTAAAATACATATCATGCACGGAGGCGTGATCGTGCCCAAAGTTTCCGAATAACGAAGATAATTACGTTCATCTGCTCCGAAACATTCCACAGATCAAACGAAGAACTTCGCATCAATATTTTCATTGAAATAACCACAACATAAAAATAAGAATAATCATTCAACCCTCTCTCTCATTAAATTCGTTGAGTGATGGTATTCGCAAGTTACACTAACAACTCCACTTCGAAATTGTCCTCATTCATTACAACCGAACAGTTGAGGAGTGACATTATCTTTGAAGAGGTTCTTCTTTAAAAGTTTCTGTTGACACACAACCACAAAAGACGGATGTTTGATGGGGGATGGCTTACTAAAGTTCTGTTTAGGAATGTGCTGCCTCACTAACGTCGAGTAGTGAGTGACCACCATGGCCCACAATTTTAGCTATACGGTCGACTTTTTTTTTATAATTTCGCCGTCAACACATACGTAAATGGTCTTTAGCTTCACGTTTGGTGACAGCTCCCGGGAACTTTTTCCGGAGGAAAATGAGACCTGCGTTTTCTGTTTGAATGATAATGCCAAGTAGATAAATACATTCAAATTCATCATTTAAAGGCTCTTACACACCGGCGCGACTTGTCGCGCGACGTGTCGCCTGGCGATTCTGCGATATTATCGCGCCGCAACACCTTTCACACAAGCGCTACACCGTGTAGCCGCGATATCGCCGCGACACCATACAAAATGAACATTTAGTATGGTGTCGCGGCGATATCGCGGCGATATCGCGGCTACACGGTGTCGCGCTACTCGTCGCGCCGCGACACCGTCGCGGCGCGACAAGTCGCCCCTGTGTGAAGTGTCGCGCGCGTTTCCATAGAAATTGTTCTATGGATATATATCGCAGAATCGCGTCGCACTGTCGCGTCGCGCCTGTGTGTACAAGCCTTAAAGGCTCTTACACACCGGCGCGACTTGTCGCGCGACGTGTCGCCTGGCGATTCTGCGATATTATCGCGCCGCAACACCTTTCACACAAGCGCTACACCGTGTAGCCGCGATATCGCCGCGACACCATACAAAATGAACATTTAGTATGGTGTCGCGGCGATATCGCGGCTACACGGTGTCGCGCTACTCGTCGCGCCGCGACACCGTCGCGGCGCGACAAGTCGCCCCTGTGTGAAGTGTCGCGCGCGTTTCCATAGAAATTGTTATATGGATTGTATATCGCAGAATCGCGTCGCACTGTCGCGTCGCGCCTGTGTGTACAAGCCTTAATACGTAACCGCGCCAACCACACATCACGTGTGTCTGCGCTTTAATCGATACTAGATTTTGCCTGCAGCTTGGCATTTGTGGAGTTCGTAAATTATCACTCGAGAACGTACTACCGGGATAAATAGTATCCTATGTCCTAACCTAGGTCCTGGTCTACCTGTGTGCCTATCATCGAAATCCATTCTGCCGATAAGGCGTGAAAAGACTGGCCGAGTTACTTTCGCACTTTGAATTCAAGCAAGTGTTGTACTTTCTTTTCAATCAAAGAATGAAAGCTTACCTATGTAGGTACTTAATGCTCAGAGATCTGACACTATAAAGCAACTACTAAAATATAGGTACTTAGGTATAGAAACCTAACTAGACTCCAAACAGGATGTGTCTTTAATTAAAACAAGACCATATTGTCTTTAACCAAAAATTTACGAACAATTTATTGGTATTTTGGAAAAATCTAAAAAAGAAGCTTTTCGGAGTTGTCCTACAAACCTCCTTATCAATTCCAAATTTTCTTGCCCTCTGATCCTCTTAACACATTTCCAGCCACGAACAATGACTAAATTCCTTTACAAGGTCAGGTGACAAGCAAAATCGTTCTAGCCAATATTGATTAATCACCAACAGAAGCGACCTCGTAGTTTCAATTTCAGCAGGAGTACTATTGAACCAAGATATGACAGAATATCACGGGTGTTAGAAGAAGTAGAACAGTCATAAAGTCACAGAGAAGGAAGATGAGGTTGTGACTTGTGAATGATCATAACTAGTTGATTGATAATCTCATTCTAAGAATGATTAGGAAGTAAGCTTCTTACAAAACAGTTGTGACTGTCTTACAGTCAGATAAGGCAGAGCGTACTGCACTGACGATTGAAAATATGGGATGATAGTAAAGACCTCACTCACTTCAAGCGTATAGTAGTACGCTGACTGAGAAAATGTATGAAAAACAAAGGACAGTCAGTCGACGGCTGAAGTCGTTTTTTCATACATTTTGAACTGAAGGCTCACTTTGGTGTTAACGCGGCCTTAGTTTTGTATAGTGGTGTGTACTGCAGGTGCACTGAGAAATAAATTTTAGAAACTCAAACGTTGAGCAAGTCTTAATAAGGCGTTGATGCGAATAACAGTTTATTTTCGGAACAATGAAGAAACAGTTAAGTGAAGTGATCAAGACAATAATCCCACAGAATAATTTTTAATGGTGTTCCATGGCGACCTCTCGCGTTGATATTCTATTGTTACTGAAACACTCCCATTTATTCGGTACTTCCCATTTTCACCACGGGTATCAAGACATTCCAACACAGAACTACCTAAATACATAAGGTTCATGTTTCAGTAGTTTGTGAACGTTTCGCTCGTAAGTAAAACGTAATGGCCATAAAGACGAAAATACACAAAAAGCGGCCAAGTGCGAGTCGGCAGTAGGGTGTTGTCGTTGACACGAGGGGTTCCGTATCATACTAATCCATACTAATATATTATAAATGCGAAAGTGTGTCTGTCTGTCTGTTACCTCTTCACGCTTAAACCGCTGAACCAATATAGATGAAATTTATGATAGAGATAGTTTGAG
This sequence comes from Oligia fasciuncula, assembly GCA_963082905.1. NCBI lineage: Eukaryota > Metazoa > Arthropoda > Insecta > Lepidoptera > Noctuidae > Oligia > Oligia fasciuncula. The sequence goes on from OY720403.1 coordinate 11,861,483, forward strand.
TCCCGGGAAAGGACATAGGATACATTTATCCCGTTAGTCCCTCGGGATCGAAACTTATGCGGGTGAAACCGCGGGGCGCAGCTAGTTACTTCTATAAAAAAATAAAGATAAAGGAGAAAGATAAGATACGGCTAAAATTATTTTTTTTAGCTTTGTTTTATTTGTATCATTTGTTGTTATAGCGGCCGTAGTTCATATACTCTGTCAAAAAGTCTCTACCTATATTTTTTTTTTAGCCTATTTTGTGTCCCCCTGCTGGGCAAAGGCCACCCCTTTTTTCTTCCAAACCTTCCTGTCTTGTGCGATATCTGGTCATGATGGCCCTGCAAACGACATAAGATCGTCACACCACATTCGCCGCGGTGTACCTCGACGGCGATTTCCTCTCTCAGGCGTCCAGTGACTGACGATCTTTGCCCAACTCTCCGGGGGCATTCATGAGACGTTTCCAGCCAACTCTCGTGGTATTTCTAACTCGATCTGTACGCATAACACCTATAATGCTGCGCTCTATTGCCCGTTGGCAAATCTTGAGTTTGGACTACTGTTGTTCACTAAGTGACCAACCTTGTGGACGGTAGGTTAGGACGGGCAGGATGCACAATTGCACGTGTCGATGAGTTTTCTTTTTACCCGACTTCGGAGGGAATATGATTTTAACCGGTATGTTCTTCTGTTCCCTCTTAACTTCAAAAGTATACTTATAATAATTTGACAAATGAGGTACTGTCTGAAGCGTCTTGACCGCTGATTATAGGCTAGGTGACGTCACACTAAACTCAATATGGCGCCCTCTAGAGGACATAAAGTAATGAATTTAAAAATAATTATTTTGGGATGGTGCCTTGTTGGGTATCAAATGAAAGGACTTAATTAGCACATTTAAAAATAAATATATATTACTGAAATAAACCCTAAAATAATTAAATAAAAATAAGTTTAAAAACTGAAACCCGACTACCGAAAAGCATGAAACAAGAAAGTACCTTCCCGTGGTCGCATATTACTTTATCATAAAAGTATGTTATATTATAAATTATGTTAATTATTATTAATGTTATTATTATTATCGGGAGTGTTCTTTTTTCTCAGCTCTAAGGCTGGTTTAGCTACATTTAATGCCAAGTAAATGCAGCGTGTGGTGAATTTTATGATGAGAGTGTACTTTCGTCTAGCTGCATGAATTTCCTAACGATTCTGCATGTTATTATATTATTATTTTTGGTAAACGGATTTTGTTTCTTAGCTCTTTAGCTAGTTTAAGCTACATTAACGGGCCCAAGCCAAGTTATGTTATATTTTTTAAATTATATTTTACAAAAATATTAGTTACACCATTACTTTTGAATTTATAATTAAATATAATGTGAGAACGATGTAAAAAATAAAAAGACGTACGCGTTGAAAGCGTCCAGTGTACAACAAATAGTAGGTACTAAAACAACAATCCAAAAATAAAATAATTAAAAATAAGCCGAGGTAGCTAAGTGATGACCTATTACGGTTAAAAAATAAAGCTCTGTGTCAGACAGACAGGCAGCGGACCCTTAGTAACAGGGTCCCGTTGGCAACAGCTGTGGGTATGGAACCCTAAACACATAGCAAAGAACACTTATCATGCGAGACGATATCCCAATAGAGGAAGTGTGTCAAGGAAACTTAATACAATAATGGCTTGAGTAGCTTAAGGGTTTTTTGTCCAAATATTAGCCTTCATTTATTTTGAAGACACGTTGTGAGTATGGATGAGAGCTCACTGAGTCGCTTTGTTGTACGATTATGTTTGTAGGAAAAATACAACATTAAAACGATTCGAAGGAAATAAAGAATTTTCTTTCCTGACAGCTTGTTTAGCTCTTTATAGGAGAACCAACAGCTATAACAATTGTTAATAAACAGGTTCTCACGGGTAAAAACAGAAAATGTAGTAAAAATCTTAGGATCATTAACAAGCACGAAAGAAAAGAATACATATAATAAGGTATATAGGTATATAAGCACCATGCACTTAAAAAAAAGTCAGCGTTCAGCCGAGTGCGTGCAGAATAGGTTTTGGTGGTAAAAGGGTTAAATGAGAACTGACAACTTATGTTGGTACTAATTTTATTCGTAAACGTCGGACGAACGGATTGAGGAATTTGAAGAAAATGATTTTTTTCAAAATAATATGGAAAGTACCTAACCTACAAAAAAGAAGAGCCCAAAATTTCGTGCAAATGACTTCTTTCACCTTGAAGCGTTCTGAAGTTTCGAATGTTAGGTAGCTACTTGAATGTATAAAATTCTGTAAAGAATCTTACAGAATTTTATACATTCAAGTAGTCGTTGATGAGTTCTTCCCCTAAGCCCATCGTCATTTATCAGATTTATTTTTTTATTTCATTTCAATTATAAAGAAAGTTCTAAAAGAAAAATCTATTGCACGACCCTGACCCTATATTTGAATTTATAATAGGAGATAGTCTGAAGAGTCTATTCGCACCACTTGAATAAATACAGCTAAGTTTCTTGTGATGACAAGAGTAAAGTTTGTACACACGTTTTCTTTTGCAATTTATTCACCGTGTGTGGGCACGGTAGTCAGTGTTATAATGGATCATTAAGGAAGCTTGTTGATTGGTCACGTTTTTTCTACGGCGCGGTTTATACGCCCCGTACGGCTTTTTTTTAGGGTTCTGTAGTCAACAAGGAAACCTTATAAAAAAAATGAAGCATTTATCTATTTACAAAAAATCTATTGTTTGGACTAAAAAGTTAAAACAGTACAGTTTTAGTATGTTGCTCGTAGAATAATTTGACAAAAAATCATAATGATTGTATGTAGGTTAGTAGGGTCTTTATTGTAAAAAGAAAGTTTTTGGAGGTATCTTCATGATTTTGTTCTATCGTATCAAATTAGATGTAATATGTTTCCACCACACTGTCTAACTAGCATATATCCTGAAGAATATCATATATTTTTCTGATTTTGTTTACTGTAGTCGATCATATACTTTTAGGCATTATAAAACTTGCATTTTTTGCGTTTAGGTCCTGTAGTTCCCATAAAAGAACAGCGCGGTGACAGACAGACAAAGCGGCTTTATTTTACAATATGTATGTAAAGCTATCGATGCACTCAGCAGAGAAGTACGAGTATGAGCGTTCAACATACCACCATCATTGGATACCTGACTATTATCCATTGTAATAACATCTTCATGCTTGAGAGAATGCAGCTGCTTATTCTTTAGATAAATTGTCTTTAGATATCTTTTTATTGCAGTGGCTTTTATTGGGGGAGCGACTATTTATCGGTAGGTAATTGCAGAACAATGCGCTCGTTGCAAAGATATATACGAGCTCAGATAAGAGAAATATGTGATTAAGGGCGTTATTTTCCTTCAGAATATAAGTACTCAGATTTAAAATTGTTCAGAGTCTCAAACGTTTATTCTTATCCAAAAAACATGTCGTACTTTCTCTAGAACTACCTACTAGTATTAGTTTTCACAATATTGTGACTAAATATTATAACTGAATAGCTAAGGGAATACAGAATACGGTCAAAACGCTGGTTTGAGTTTCCGAATTATAGCCAAATCATTTTCTTGATTGCTTTCTTGGATTGGTTTACAAATCGTTCCTCGTGAAGCTCCATTCATACATTTTCTTGAATAGGCTATTTGACTGGTTTCTGATAAACATCTCAGATTATTTAATGGTGTCTAACGAGCCCACAAAAACCTATTACTTTAAATTGCATAATGTATTTCTTTAAAAAAATAGTAAATAAAAATGTACTGTTTAAATAAGCCGCCAAAACGCTATCTTTAACAATATGGCGTCGTGACGTCACGATTCACGTAAACAAACGTTGAAACGGTCGAGATACTAGACAAAAGTCATCTGTTCTGTCAACGATAGACAGAAATTTACTAAATCATGACGTCATCTTAAGTTCAGCTAATCTAGACCGTTTTCGATTACGTGGCGCCAGATTTAAAAAGATGAAGTTTTTTCGGGATTTTTTTTATAAATATATAAATAATACCTTGTTTTGTAGTAAAATTAATGCAAATCGATTTTAAAAGCGATAATCTATACGAGTGTCAATAATTATGACCTTATTTTTTACATTGTCAAATAGCCTATTGAGTTGAACCTTGACAAATGTAGGTATTTTGAGAAAGCAATCACTTAAAGCTTAATATTGCAGTATTTTACGAACACGATTAAATCGATGTCTTGCAGGCATTAGAATTCGATAAATTGCTGTTGTGGCGTAAATTGGAAGGAATGTACGGTAGGCAGAGTTTATTGGTAGAAACAACACAGCAACACATGTCAACAATAGCAAACCCCTAAACAAAAGGGGGCAATCTCAGCAAGTTCTTTGGAAAACAAACTGAGGTTATTAGGAAATTATAAAGACGTTTTGATTAATTTCAAAGAAGATTTTATGTTAGCGAAAATTTAATTAAGTGTTTGTTTTAGCGTCATAATTTTGTGACAAAATAACTAATTTTGTGTAATTTTGTGTCTTCGTTACAATTAATTAATATTAACCCTTAGTATGCCGGAACGTAGATCCACGCGAGACACAATGGCTTTTTAATTGTTTCTGTAATTACCGGCATTCAACCGGTTAATTATTTAAATCATAAATTATTAACCTGTGAGTGCTTTATGTAGTCTACTCAATAAGAAGTAAACATAACGATCATCTCAGCAGACGATATTTAAAAGACTTAACACCTTATAAATACTTATTTACCAACTCTAGGCAAAGCGCATGCGAAAAGTTCGGGTCCTTTTCCCCACTCGCACAGTGCAGCTGTAGTTGAAAAATGTTCAAGAAAGTGAGGTGCATTGCATAGGGACGAAGCGAAGATGCGGGCGGTATATAATTCACTCGCTTCGCTACACCCACTTAGTTCTGGTGAAAAAGGATAAATGGTTATACATTAAAAAAAACCGGAATAATTGTCCTGAATGATAGAGAAAACCGCATCAAAATTCGATGTAAAGTTTAGAAGATCTAAGCGGTTAGACCCGACAGACAGACCCGAAAGGCGGCTTTATTTTAATAATACATTATAGTCTTTTGATATACATAGGAAGGTATTTACTTCTTTAAAATGATGATACCTACGTAGCATCATGTTAATAAAGTTTAAAAAATTATGACCCCAAAACTGGAGGATTTATCTAATTTAAATACCTCATTTGAACTTTACTGCCGGGCAGGTGTTGGCAACATATCAGATGCGATTGACGAGCTAATCCGGGATTTAGATGTCGTTAAAAAACTGGTCTGATCGATTCTTGGTGGCGGTTAGCCCCATCAAGTGTCAGGCTATCATAGTAGGCAGCCCCTACAGCATGAGGAAGCTGAATGGCTTAACTGCCACAAAAATTATTTTAAATATTAAACACTATTAAACAAGAAGTGTATGGATACATACATTTAGGGAATAATATAGTTTTATACATAAAAAGAAATCATTGAAATTAGAGGACTTCGGTGCTGATAATTGGGTCTGTGCCCCTACTATTACTAAACTGTATTATGTAAATGATCACGTCAGAAATAAAACTTTACAAGCAATAAATCCACCAAACTTTGTGTAAAATTTCGGCTTCGGGTTTAAAGTTTCGACCCGGATTATTTTAATTGCTCAATCTTTTAGATTGATCGACATTTATGCTGAGCTCTTAATTACCAGAGGTTTATGGCAGTAATTAACTATTATTGAACCATCAAGGACTTGTATTTGTTAAAGAGGTTGCACATTTCTAGGGTGCTTATGAAGACCAAATGTATCTTAAACAACAACAACATACTAAACCATATCTAAGACTGCTACTGTTGAACAAGCAAGGGTTCTTTTCTACGATCCCCTGGACGTACAAAGTATTTTTATTAGGAATTTCTCAGCAGCATCGTCAAACAAAACATCTCAAGCTCAGGAGACTAATTTAAATAAACATTGTACGAACTCAGTTTAAATTTTTCAACGTCTAGTTATTCTAGACTACAACGGACGACTGGTTATAGGTACTCGTAGTCGACGTTAGGTATGTGCAATCGCATGTAAATTAGTCCCTAGCGATCTTCAGTCTCTATCGCGTAGTGTTTTCATCGTTTCATAACATTGACGGTCTGCCGTTGAGAGCGGTACATATTGTGGCAGTGTGGTATGCTTATTGTTTACTTTTAATCGTAAGATCGCGCTTCTTTTTTTTAAAGAGGTAGACAGAACTATATTTCGACAGTTATTTTTAAGCCCCATGTAATTGCCAATTGCCATGAACTGGGTAAAAATTCAATATGCGGGCTGCAGCTAACATTAATTATGCGAAAAGCGAGTTAACTGTTCTGACTTTTAAAACAATCCTCAAGGCCTACGCACTCACAGTAAGGTGCTGTGAGTGCGTAGGCCTTGAGGATTGTTTGAAGTAATGATTAAATTTTCATGCAAAACATTTCGTAATTCATTTAATGTCTATTCATTTATGTCCATAAAAATATTTTTAATTTATTTTTAGCAATAAAGGTATTAACGCTGAAAAGGTCATAATTCTTGTAACTTAATGACGTCCATTCGATTGTCTTTGGTAGGTCCATTGTTCAGTTCTGTGAACTGTGAAATAAATGTTTATAATTTTATTTTTCCTCCTCGGAACACGTCCAATAATAATTGTATCCGTAAAAGTGTCCATCCGACAACAGTTTGACAGTATCATTTATAGAGTTATCAGCGGCTGACAGCCGACAATGACAATAAAGTCTTTTATAAAAGCGAGTACCTACCGAAATTCTCCGAGACAAAAATTATTGTGTTACGCCCAAGACGGGAACAAAATCGCCCAAAACTTTCAATAGACATAAGGGTTACAAAATGATGAGTTTCGTTGCATTTAAGGACGCGTTTACGAATTGACGCGCTTCAATTTTAGGTATTGAGTCTCACTACTACACGTGCACGGCTCACACACACAGCGACATGCGCGAAGCGGTGAAATTATGAGTAAACTGACACGACTTGATACTTGAGCCTAATTTTATTTAATTTTTGCCATGTATTTTTTTTTTATATTTACTTAATTTCACTGGACAGTGATTAATCAAGTACTTGCCAAAGTACGTACCTATGTATTAATTGGAAGTTTGGAACTAATAGCCGAGCTGAGCTAGATGTGCCGAGTTTGGGCTCATTTCGTTAGTTATGTTGAGACCTTACCTCCGGACTTGATGGAGTGACCTGCAGGTGTAATTCAAAGACTACTACTGGAACTAATAGCCGAGCTGAGCTAGGTGTGCCGAGTTTCGGCCCTTTTTGGTAGTTATGTTGAGACCTTACCTCCGGACTAGATCGCGTGACCTGCAGGTGTACTTCGAAGACTGCTACTGGAACTAATAGCCGAGCTGAGCTAGGTGTGCCGAGTTTGGGCTCATTTCGTTGGTTATGTTGAGACCTTACCTCCGGACTTGACGGAGTGACCTGCAGGTGTACTTCGAAGACTGCTACTGGAACTAATAGCCGAGCTGAGCTAGGTGTACCGAGTTTGGGCTCATTACGTTAGTTATGTTGAGACCTTACCTCCGGACTTGATGGAGTGACCTGCAGGTGTAATTCGAAGACTGCTACTGGAACTAATAGCCGAGCTGAGCTAGGTGTGCCGAGTTTGGGCTCATTTCGTTGGTTACGTTGAGACCTTACCTCCGGACCTGATCGAGTGACCTGCAGGTGTACTTCGAAGACTGCTACTGGAACTAATAGCCGAGCTGAGCTAGGTGTGCCGAGTTTCGGCCCTTTTTGGTAGTTATGTTGAGACCTTACCTCCGGACTAGATCGCGTGACCTGCAGGTGTACTTCGAAGACTGCTACTGGAACTAATAGCCGAGCTGAGCTAGGTGTGCCGAGTTTGGGCTCATTACGTTAGTTATGTTGAGACCTTACCTCCGGACTTGATGAAGTACACCTTCAGGTCACTCCATCCAGTCCGGAGGTAAGGTCTCAACATAACTACCAAAAAGGGTCGAAACTCGGCACACCTAGCTCAGCTCGGCTATTAGTTCCAGTAGCAGTCTTTCAAGTACACCTGCAGATCACTCCATCAAGTCCGGAGGTAAGGTCTCAACATAACTAACGAAATGAGCCCAAACTCGGCACACCTAGCTCAGCTCGGCTATTAGTTCCAGTAGCAGTCTTCGAAGTACACCTGCAGGTCACGCGATCTAGTCCGGAGGTAAGGTCTCAACATAACTAACGAAATGAGCCCAAACTCGGCACACCTAGCTCAGCTCGGCTATTAGTTCCAGTAGCAGTCTTCGAAGTACACCTGCAGGTCACTCCATCAGGTCCGGAGGTAAGGTCTCAACATAACCAACGAAATGAGCCCAAACTCGGCACACCTAGCTCAGCTCGGCTATTAGTTCCAGTAGCAGTCTTCGAATTACACCTGCAGGTCACTCCATCAAGTCCGGAGGTAAGGTCTCTACATAACTAACGAAATGAGCCCAAACTCGGCACACCTAGCTCAGCTCGGCTATTAGTTCCAGTAGCAGTCTTCGAAGTACACCTGCAGATCACTCCATCAAGTCCGGAGGTAAGGTCTCAACATAACCAACGAAATGAGCAGAAACTCGGCACACCAGGCTCAGCTCGGCTATTAGTTCCAGTAGCAGTCTTCGAAGTACACCTGCAGGTCACTCCATCAAGTCCGGAGGTAAGGTCTCAACATAACTAACGAAATGAGCCCAAACTCGGCACATCTAGCTCAGCTCGGCTATTAGTTCCAGTAGCAGTCTTCGAAGTACACCTGCAGGTCACTCCATCAAGTCCGAAACGAAATAATAATATTATGAATTTATAATCCCTACTTACTTCTAGAAAAATATTATAAGACTGTGAATAAAATCTCTCCTTGGGTAGTAGGTACATTATAGAATGCGTGAAGTATCATGTTTGGTATGTCAAATATTTTGTATCCGTACAGCGATCTTTTTCAGCACAAGCTGCTGCTTACAAGCGACACAGAGTCCACTCACGACGGCGGCCGAGCGCAGACTAATATTTCATTACAAATTTTTGTGCAATAAACCAAGACAGTGACCAGTAAAATAACCCTTATTTCAATCCAATAAGATTCACGCGTTACAGCTAAATATGTGAAAAAATAGACTCCGATTTTTATTTTTTTCTGAGCCTATTTGTAACATTTTGATAGTTCTTTTTAGTACCTTTTTGAGTCGAACATGTCTGCTTACATAAAATATTTTTAAATAAATAAATTTATGTTATTAAATAGAAGAAAAATATCCCCAAAGTCAGCACGATATCGTCGATTTTGTGTGAAGAGGCAACGGAAATTATTTTTTACTATATTAAAAACCAACATTTTTTAATAAAAAATAGCTACCATTTGAAGATGAAGGAGTAAACTATCTGTGGTAATTATTAGTTACATTTGGTTTAGTCTCATTTTGCTGCAAAGTGTACCGTAAAACTACTTATTTTTGTCAGATTCGTAAACGCGTCCTTAAGGCCGGCCCTAAACGATCAATTAAATTGCGCAAAATTACGAATTGTGCAATGTTTTTGACCATTTAGGGTTAGTATTGAAGATTGCGCAATGATTGAACAAAAATTTGAGCAAGTTTAATTTTTATTGCACCACCTTTTTTCATTGTACCGTCTAGGGACAGTATGGCACAATATTTTTTATTATATGTATAGCCGCCACGAAGAAAGCACGCGTGCACGGAATAAAATGGCAGATAGAAAAATTAACAGTTTACTTCAAGCATTGCAGGTTTTAAATAAAACCATAATATCAAAATTATTTAGGTACTACCCCAGCAGAGACCTTTCACAAGGGTTAAGTTTCTTAGCCGATTAAGTTGTTCTAGTATAAATTTAATTGAATATGTTATATCGTCTAATAGAAACACTTTATAGCCCCTGGGCCCTAGTTCTAGTCTCTGGTCGAAGCCTGTGATATCTAGATTAGACTAATCCTCTCCCGAAAACCGGCATAAGCTAATAAACTATGAAGTATACTATACAAATTAGTTGAAACTTGGGCCTCCAGCGTTCAGCTGTTGTTTTCTTAGATATAAATATGCAAAATACCCATAGTTCGATGAATATTTTGCATTATAAAAAGCCGTTTAGTTCCAAAGACATTTAAATATGTAGATTAAAGAAAATTATTATTTTTATCTTTATTATTTACTAGCTTCTGCCCGCGACTTCGTCCGCGTAAAATATCGGCCCCCGAGCCATCGCGCTATCACTTTGTTTTCGCTTAGCGTTCCTTCCGGCTTTTTTCTTCTTTCTCGGCTCTTAAGTGTCGGAGCGTGATGTGAAATAACCTATAGCCTTCCTCGAGAATAGGGCTATCAAATGCAAAAGAATCCGACAGGTAGTTTCAAAGATTAGTGCGTTCAAACACAAACATACAAAAAACAAACGCACTCTTCAGCTTTATTATTAATATTTAGAGGATAGATATAGATTCAAATGGAATAGGTGGAGTCAATTACACTACTACATGACATACACTTAAAAGGATAGCATTATCATACATTCACCACTCTGAAAAACAACGCGACAAATAAAGCGAGTTACACACAACACAGTATGTCGTTACCGCCGCACTATAGTCAACTGCAGTCCGTGAGAGTTTATTTGCAAGGGGAGGCACAATACTTGACCTATAATTGCTTACGGTCACTTCATAGAGATTCTTTTATTTATCTGGTCTAGATTTTTACCACAGTATTCGTTTTGTCGACGTCCTATTCTTCTACCCAGTCATATTTTGCACGGTCACTGTTCGTCTACTTAGGAGCATTTCTTTTTAGAAAATGTAAAACTTAAATGACTACTGAAAAAGCAAGATGTAAAAGTAAAATGTCCGGATTTTATTGCTAATGTCCCGATTATTGTCAGGACTTTTATGTCGAAATGGTAACCCTACTCTAGCTTCTGAATTTTGATGACTGGTAAAATCATAACTTAGGTAATTGAATACTATTCCCTTACCACCTCTTATTCAATCGACCCTCTTGGATGTGAAACAACATTATAGATAGTTAGGCTGTCTAGGATATAGTTTACAATTTCATTTTAAGGGGGAAGCTCTAAGGTGGCCCGCGATATTCAAATTTTCTTACGTTTTTTGCAATTTGCTGGTCAGTATTAAGTTGTACGTTGATTTAAATATGATTCGCGGTCGTAACAAATATGTATTTACAGAATTATAATCATTAGTCATCAACACAACTCTCTAAGACCATGTAATCCCCAAATGTCAAGATTTCATGAAATAGTCATTCTTGGGGATTTTTTTTTTTTTTTTGCGGATGAGAAATCATCAAATGACCCCTCCCGCTCTGGGTGGAGCGGAAGGGAGTGTCAGACTCTGACTAAAACCCACCCGTGTTCCTTCCTTAGCCCTTTATGTTCCGGGCAAGCGGTAACCCTTTCGGACAATCCCGCTGACCCGGCAGGCTTCGGCCCTATGGGGCCCCTCCTCGATGCTGACATCTATTTGAGGCGCGCGTGGAACACGTACGCGCCGTCCGGCACGGGCCTGGTCCTGATCGGACGGTGAGTTACCCATTACTCTCCGCCCGCAGGCCCGCGCCTACGGTGGCCGGGAGTCGTCGCGCGGCTCCCGACGCCCGGAGCGTCTCCCGCGGCGGCTGGGACGGGAGGCTCTCTCCCTGAGCCGTCCCGCCACCTCCTTCGCTAGCATGACTGCTTCGCAGAAGGAGGTGACTGCCTCCCACTCCCTCTCGCCCCGGACCATGGCTTGCACCAGGGCCGGGCGCGAGAGGTCGCCGCCGCTGCCGATCGCCTCTACGTGGACACGGTGGTGCTCCGCCCAAGCGGGGCAGACCTCCACCGTGTGCTCCACCGTGTCCTCTGGGCGATCCTGGCAATGGTGACACCCGGGCGTTTCCTCCCGCCTGATGATGTGCAGGAACCTCCCGAAACTTCCGTGTCCGGTGAGGACCTGCGTCAGGCGGTAGGTGAGGGCGCCGTGGCGCCTCTCTAGCCACTCCTCAAAGAGGGGTCTTATCGCCGCTATCGCGGCGTGCCCTGCGCTGGGTTGCGACAGTCGTTCCTTCCATGTCGCCATGAGATCGCGCCAGAGCTCAGTCCGCTCCGCAGCGATTTGCCGCGGAAGCGGAACTTCCCCCCGGCTTAGTGCCTCCGCGCGCCACTCATACACGCGCGCGAGGACTATCGCCTCCAGATCCCATGGCGGCAGTCCGGCAATGAGGCTTGCCGCCTCGCCAGAGATCGTGCGGTAGCCCCGGATAAGCCTTATGGCTACCACCTTCTGGGGCGCGTTCAGGTAGTGGGCGCCTTAACGAGTTTGAGTGAGGGTTACCTACTCTGTGTAAAAATCAATTTAGGTAAAAGCAGGATCTACTTTCGTGATAAATAGAAGGAAGCTAAAGTTAATAAAAATATATTTTGTACAAAAGGTGAAACAGACCCTTGACGTCACCTTTTAAAACGTGCGTAGCCTAACAAAAAGCCTGCAGCACGGTCTACTTTATTTTTATTTGACGTTATACCATGAATATGAATGAGTGTAATAATGGTAAAACGTAGACGTCCCGATGCAAACATCAATGTACTAAAACAAAGGCAATTATTTTGTAATATGCTGACACAGCTGTTTATAAAAAGTTTCTCCTAATCACCGGAAAGGATTACCGCGGCGTTTTTGTGAGTTTTTTCTTTTTAGTTTTACCCGAGAACTCGAATGGCTTTTGTTTGAGATTGCTTTAAAGTTGAAATTGCCATTGTAATAAATACTATCTTGCGTAACATGGTGCGCTGCTAATCACATCGTAATGCAGTAGTAACATACATGGTCGTAACTATGTTATGGCATGCGTATACCGCATGCGGTAGGACATGCGAGGCGAGGAGAGGGCGCATCGATGTACAGTCAACAAAGGAGAGTATACAGGAGCGTCGGATATAGTTGAAGTTTACTAAGAAACCGATGGATGTTCTGGACTGAAATTTAATTTAATAAATGAGCTGTTTGTTTTCTATTAATAAACTAAAATTTTATTCGAGAATATCCATCGGTTTCTTAGTAAACATCAACAATATCCGACGCTCCTGTATACTTAACTCCTTTGTTGACTGTACCTAATCATCGTATTATAAATTTATAACAATTCTTGTACAGCAAGCGTCTATTGTTAGCGATGGGATCTCAGGCGAAAGCTCAGTTTAAACAGGGTCAAATTAAATTAGCTGGCGAAACTTAACAGATGTGATAGGTATCGTTATACAGGGTTATTGGTGAAACATTAACAACCTCTTAAGAGGTCATTGTACTCATCATTATGCATAACTTTTACTATGGGAACAAACCTGAAATCGCGAAAAAAAAATCAGCTGTTCCCTACATTTTGACGAGTTGTACGAACATAAATGTAAGGAACAGATGATGTTTTTTCGCGATTTCAGATATGGTCCCATAGTAAAAGTTGTTCATAATGATGAGTACAATGACCTCTTAAGAGTTTGTTAATGTTTTACAAATAACCCTGTATAATGACCATAAAACAAACTAAATAATTTAAGTAACTATACCTACAACCAGCGACCGTTGACCCTGTGATCAACCCACACACATCAAATTAAAGTAACTATTTGCAGTCATCTACAATGACTTGCATGCATTATGCATGCATATGTTGCTTTGCATTTAAAAAACTAGCACGTGCTACGTTTTTTTCGCCTTTCTTTTACTTTTCATAACACGAGGCAAAGGCAACATGCTCGTAACTCGAAGCTTACACACAAGAACATTAATGCGTGTCTCAGATGCTACAAGTACCTACGAGGTTGTTAAGAGCGTCACGTAAGGAAGTATAATTTATAATCTCAAAGGAACATTCCACGTTATTTTGCTGAATATTTTAACTACCTTAACGTGATTTAGCGGTAGAACTTGTGCTTAAAACACACGCTTTGTCGTACACTTGCGGATATCCTAACTTGCAAACAAATGTAGGAAAATACTACTTAGATAAAGGTACATTTGAGTACTTGTTTCGAGCTCGATAGGACTAATTCAAGGAACACGAAATAAACGGGCGGAGCTCATTCCATTCAAACGGAACCCATTTGAATGGCTTTTTATTTTTCGTTTAGTTATATTAATGACCCTGTAGCGGTATCTACAGCGCCACATGGAAACAACGCGTCATACTACGTCACGCAAATCCTACATCGCGCAAGCAGAGTTTACCGCGCAATTAGCATAGATACAACGGCCCGACATAAATCAATGGGCAGTTGCCCGCCAGACATAACACCCGTCTGGTCGGAGGATCCTCCCTTTTCTATAGAGTATGAGTGAGCTTTACACCCTGTTCCTCATACCTCTATACTGGTGACCCCGAACATGGACGTCAGAGCAGCCTTCGTGCAAATACTACAGCGTGACGTCATCATCATCACTCCCGCAAGCTTTAGAGCGGCGAGTCACCCAGCCAGCCAGCTTCCACGGCTTCAACGGGTATCCTGACCACCAGCATGCAGCGACCGCGCATTCCTGGTCATCACCCACAGCCTCATCAGCAACTCGGCACAGCACACTGCACTTTCGGCCGGTCCACAAGCAGAGCCCTTGAAATACGCTCTCCTGGTCGACGCCAGCAGTCAGCCTCAACCCGGCGCTGTACCACATCCGACGCACTGGAGCATAACGCAGCGCCACCCCGACTCACTGGGGACATCTTCGCAGACAGTTCCGACTCACCGTGAACTATGCGGCAACCGGTTCCGACTCACTGGAACCTCAGCTGGACTGGCAAGCATCGCAAGATACAAGACTCAGCCCACTATCGACCTCCGGTCTCCGGGGGGGAGTGATGTAGCGGTATCTACAGCGCCACATGGAAACAACGCGTCATACTACGTCACGCAAATCCTACATCGCGCAAGCAGAGTTTACCGCGCAATTAGCATAGATACAACGGCCCGACATGAATCATCGGGCAGTTGCCCGCCAGACATAACACCCGTCTGGTCGGAGGATCCTCCCTTTTCTATGGAGGTTGAGTGAACTTTACACCCTGTTCCTCATACCTCTATAACCCAAAGAATTCCGCAAAATTTCTAGTATTAGTTTACCGGCTTTCATATCTTCGGTCCACGGCACTGATAAATTAATCAGGAAAATCTTAGCTTCCACACTGATTAATTCTGATGTGCCGTGTTTCACCGAGGCTATGGATGCCTAGAGACTCGCTTGCCCAAATACAGATCCACCCGACAATCCATCTTCCCAGAGACGGTGGGATGAGCCGCTCTGCAGAGTAGTACAGAACAATTTACTTGACTCGTCTGCTACTACTGCGGAACGTGCGCGCCTGCTGGCTGTGGGTAGGTGGGAGTCGGGTCTTTGGCTTCATGCACTACCTTCGTCGAACATAGGCACTTTCATCGACGACACTACTTTTCGCCTCGCTGCTTCCCTACGACTCTCCCCATCGCCGTCACTGTGGCGAAGATGTCAACAGCCTCGGATACCACGGCCTGTCTTGCAGCCGAAGTGCGGGTCGCTTAGCGCGGCAGGCGAACATTAATGACATCATCCGACGAGCTCTTGTCACTGTCAGCGTTCCAGCTGTATTAGAACCCAATGGTTTGGCACGCGACGATGGCAAGAGACCAGACGGTATGTCTTTATTTCCATGGAAGGTGGGTAGGCCTTTAGTGTTCCCACACTACGTGTGTCGATACTCTTGCGCCATCCCATCTTCCTGGCTCGGCATGCTGTGCTGGCGCTGCTGCTGCGGCTGCGGAGAACCTCAAGCGGCGAAAATATAATAACCTCATCGGAAATTATATTTTCGAGCCGTTTGGGGTTGAAACCCTCGGGCCGTGGGGTCCGAGTGCTCATGGTCTTTTTAAAGATATTTCGAAACGGCTGGTTGACACTTCCCGTGACCCAAGGGCTGGCTTTTACCTTGGCCAGAGGCTAAGCATCGCCATACAACGTGGTAATGCCGCCAGCTGTATAACGGACTACATGAAGACATAGTAAACCCAGCCCACTTCTAAACACACATACTACCATAATTATCATCTATCTATCGCAGTACACCTGCATTCAAGAGCTTTTGTGTCAATATTCAACAAATATAATGACACCGAGAATTCTTGAATGCGTTTAGATGTGCTGATCGTGTTCAGTTTCATTCAAATTCACCCTAAGTTAAACACCAACTCCCAATTTGCGTGGGATATCGACCCAAGCTGTTATCGAGTACCTATCTTTTCTTACATGTAACTGCATCCACAAGTTCGTCTCGAGTTGCGAAACTTTTAAAGTCTTTAAAGACACATCTTCGTTCAACTTCAAATATAAATGTTTGAACTGTTTTGAACCGACGACTTCTGCGCAACATATGTAGGAAACTGCCTCCTCAATTCGAAATGTACATTTGTTTTACGTATGACGCTGATAACTAGGAGATTAATTGCCTGATTTAAACAGTTATACGTTTAGCAAACCGTCTTTTTTTCCGTTAACCTGGATTGTCCCACTGCTGGGCAAAGTCCTCCCCATATTCTTCCAACTTTCTTTGAGCTGTGCCTTCTCCATCCAATCGGTTAGGAACAAGTCCAAATCGTCACGCCAGCGTTTCTTAGGCCTGCCTCGGAGACGACGCGCGACGCCCGTCTTCAGGCACTCACCATGTGACGAGTACGACTTTGGCCCATTTGTCTGGATGCATGGCATCTGTTGACTAAACATCAATTATCTTTTCTAAAATAGTGTTATCTACTCATCTACTTTTACTCCTTCCTTACTTCTACTTTTAAGATCTATCAAAATTGGTTTATTTTATTGATGTTTCTTTTTCAGATTCTGGTAACATATCGTTGGACTCTGCATTCTGCGCGCTGATGGCACCGTCTCCACTGCTAGAACTGAGCAGCATATTCTTCTTCTTCGTGCCTGCTATTCTTATTCTCTGCTTATACGCGAGGATGGGCTATCATATAAGGTACACATTGTTAGTATTTTCATCTATTAATAGTTTTAACTAAACAATAACTTGGTCCCTTACTCCCAAAAATCTCTTTCTAAATACTTGAAAATGACAGAAATTGTAGGCTAGGCTATCTTAATCATTTTCACGTCACTTATGTGTCTGGGATTGTTTGTAAGATATTAAAGTGATATAGTGTGCTAGTGGTTTGTATTACGGCTAAGTAGCTTAAGATTTTGTGATGATTCCTTAACCATGATAAACCCTTCAAGTACGTTTTCCTACGCGCAGCTTGTGAAAAAGTCTTATTGGATAGGTCACATTTATCTAATAGATTTCTTCATAGTGCTGTTTTATCCTGGCCCGTGGCTAAATAATAACAGCCGCACAGGTCGATCGATCAGGTTAAGCTACGCTTGCTGCGGTTGGTTTGTGGATTGGGACCATTTTTACATACTGTGACCCCTCCGTGCCTCGGAAAGCACGTTAAGCGGTTGGTCCCGGCTGTCATTCGTGGATCTTTGACGTTACGGGTAGTCAGTCCGAAAGTCTGATAACCAGTCTTACCAAGGGGCATTGTATTGCCCAGTAACTGGGTTGTTGTGGAGGTCAGACAGGCAGTCGCTCCATTTAAAATACTGGTACACAGCTGCGTCCCGTTAGACGGGAAGCCGACCCCAACATAGTTGGGGAAAGGCTAGGTAGATGATACTTTCTTATCTTTACCAAAGTTAGAAAAGAAAACAACACGACGGTCATTACTTGTCATCTAAACAATTTCTCGGTCAGCCTGGGTTTGGATAGTATCGGCCCTATCTTTTTGCGAAAGAAATCATTCACCTAATGACCTCGGCCATTACGTAGAACGATATTTTATCATACCAAAAAAAGAAATAACATTGATATACTATTTCATCACACACTCTTATTTATTTGAAGAACTAAGTTTCAGTTTTCCATTAAGTGGCATAAAGGGCTCTTGTCGCGTTCCCGCCTCAGTGAACATTCGTTGGACAATGAGTATTGTACACGTAATCGATCAGTGACCAACACTTCAACGAGATTTCTGAATTATCTGATCTTTTATTTGGGGAAGTTTCGGACCAAAAGAGAAACCAATATGTTTTACGAAATAAATACAGACGATTGCTTATCATGTTTGAACTCGAGTATGATATTTGGGAGTTGATTAATATTAGATATGATTGGATTGATATACAGCTGGTGACGTGTAAAATAAAACAAAAGAAGAAGTGGAATCGGTTGGAATAGAAGATGTAGGGTAAATGCTTAAGGCATTAAATCCGCTTCTGTACATTTGTGTGCTTAAAGTATTAATTAAATACATAAATAAATCTGAATCTGAAATTGCCGATTTTAGATACTGGTTATTGTGAAGATAGATATCTTTCATTCTATTTAGAATTCCAAATTCAAATTAATTTTATATTATTATTATTATTTATTATTGATCAAGTAACATAGACTCAATTACAATACAATTTTAGGCATACATTGTCAGAAGCAATAATTACACTTAAAAACAAATAAATAAATTAAATTAATAGAAAATAGAATAATTACATTAAATTAGATATATAGCAACAATTAAATTAAATTAGATAATAACAAAAATTAAAAATTAAATTAAATAAAAAAAAACATTACAAGGACAAAAAAAAAAAAAAAAAAAAAAAAAATAACAGATAGATCATTTATAATTTTCTGACCGGCATTGGAACAGCAACATGCCTGTCACAACCATGCCGGATATAAGGACAGTCCAGCCTGTCGGCAATCATTGCCAGGATGGTATTGGGGCTGGCCCGCACCCGGCGCACCAGGGACGCACACCGCTTGCGCATAGAAGCGTGGAAACAATCAGTGCGTGCAATCGCGAACATCCCTGATGCGCTACAGAAACGGGGCAGCCCCAACACCGCCCTGAACGCGTTGTTATACTGGACACGGAGGGCACTGTATCCTTTCAGTATAGTCAACCCACAGGCTGCACGTGTACAAAGATGTGCAGTACGCTCTGAAAAGCGTAACCTTAACACTAGCAGTACAACGCGCGAACCTGCGGGCTATCATATTGGCTCGTATCGACAGCACCCTCCGCTCCCGCTCCATGTCAGCATGGTCTTTCAGGTCCTCGGTGAGCAGATGCCCTAAATATTTAAATTGGTCCACTCGGTCCATTGGAACACCATCCAGATGGACAGCCGGTACGTTCATAGGGCTCGATACACCGCTGGCCTGAAAAACCATGTACTGGCTTTTCTTCCCATTATATTTCAAACCATTTGTCCACGCGCGTATTCCGTACACGTACTGAGTAGACTCCTCAACCCACAGATCGACGCGCTCAGCAGCACCATGTCATCCGCATAACTTATATTGTTGACACAAACGCCGTCAACATAGCATCCGACATGTTGACTGCTGAGCGAGCCGATCAGTTCGTTCATGTACATGTTGAATAATGTAGGTGAGGTCAGACCGCCCTGCCTTACGCCACATTCACTAATATAAGGGTCCGACATCGCCCCCGCCCAACGGACACTATTGACCTGGTGCCCGTACCAGTACCGGAGTATGCTGATGAGTCCCCACGGTAAGTCCGTGCTCTCCAGCTTCTCCCACAGGATATCGTACGAGACCAGGTCAAAGGCCTTGGATAGATCGAGGAAGCACGCGTATACCGGGGTCTTCCTCAACGTGTATATACTCAAGGTTTGCCAAAAATCGATGGAGCGTAGTATTTTAAAAGTTAAACTCACCGACCAAATACGCAACACCACAATAGGTACGCTCCAACTCCAACCTTAACCCAAGTCAGGTATGATGTATCGCCGATGTTGGCGGCAAGTCTGCGAGGCTGAAGTGGGACTGGGCGGGTCACACTTATGGGATGCATCTAGACAAATGGGCCAAAACGTCACACAGTGGGTGCCTCAAGACGGGCGTCCTCCCCTCAAAATCCTCCCCTGTAAAATTAACTACCCCTTTTCACGCAGTTAGGGGTAGATTTTCGAAAAACCCTGATACACGTAATTCTTTATTTTTGGTCTTAAGTATAAATACTTAGTTTGGAGTTAATCGGACCGCTCGTTAAAATTCTTCCATACAAATTTTAACACCCCCAATCCTCCTTTAGGGGGTAGTTAGTTTAGAAAAACAAAAAATGCCAATCTTCATAATTTACCTAGATAAGTATTCGTGCAAAGTTTCGTTTTTATTAACTCAAGGAATAAGATTTTTCATACAAACAAAATACCCCTTCTTAGTGCTCCCCTACATTATAAAACTAAGCCGCGTGGTATCACATTCCTAGTCCCAGTAGTTTCGGCTGTGCGTTGATATATCACCTAGTCAGTCGGTTTACCATTTTATAATATAGATGACATTTTCTTTTCAAAATCAGTTGTTCATTTGTTTTCCCGCCGTTCGATTTTTTTTAAATGTCGCTGTTTCTGTAGCCATGGAAAAATCTAAATTGCGTGCTATTTTTGAATATGAGTTCCGTGGCACTAACGCAGCACAGACAGCACGCTATATTAACGACGTATATGGACATGGTACCGCATGTAAACGCACGGTCCGTTTTTGCTTTGATCATTTCCGTTCTGGAAATTTGGATCTCAGCAATGAGCCCCGTGGCCGACCGGAACAACGATGAATTGAAAGCCATAGTGGAAGTAGATTCATCTCAAACCATGTTGTAACTTCCAGCAGCCTTCAACATAAGTGATCAATCGATACTGATTCATTTCCTTCAATTTGGAAAGACAAAAAGCTCGGAAAGTTGGTACCTACCGTATGAAAATCGCGTCGAAGCACCGCACCACCGACCGTCTCAAAACTATAGGAGTTACTGGAAACTCCGTCAGCCACCATACTCACCAGACCTTGCTCCAATTTATTGCCATTTTATTCAGAATTTGGATAACTTTTTACAGGGGAAAAATTTCAAATCCAACAAGGCGGTAAAAAAACCCTCTAAAGAGTTCATCGATTCCCGTCGCCAGGTTTTCTATAGCAGAGCCATTAACGAACTTCCTCATAATTTGCAAAAGTACATCTTAACTAATGGCCAATACTTCGATTAAAGAAATACAAAATTTTCTTAAAAAAAAAAGGGTTTTTCTATGTAAAACGGCAATTTCATAGACAGCATTTCATTTGCATGAAAAAAATCTCTTATCGCAACCGTCCAGTGTTGAACACAGTCTGTTACAATTAATATTCATGCATAAAATCCCCCTCCCTCTGTTATAATTTGCATTTTAAAACGATTTTTTTATCCTTAACACATATTGTTAAACAAATATTGTTTTTTTCCCACTTAGCTTTATATTTGTCGGTACTGACCATGGAAACACAGATTTATCAAGCCTTATTCACTTACCGTTTGAAGCTGCTGTAAACAAAATTAAAGACATTCCCAGAACTGTTTGAGAATATAAAAACTTAAATTTACTTTACTTATAAATTAGTTTTGTAATAAATAGGTACTTTAGGAATCTTGATTTCACATCACATTAAAATAACGACTTTAGATTTTTGGAAATTACATTTGTGTTACTTCACAGGTGCGGAAAATTATATTGTCATGAACATTTCTTTGAATTTGTTCTCAATGTAAGTAAATAATTATTATTCAGTCACGATCATAGCTGAATACCTGCCTTATATTTACGCAGGGTTAGCATAATCAGCCTATAATGTTTCCACCTCTCCGTGAGAGGGAGGGGTAGGGTTACGAGCATAGTATTTTTGAAACCATACTATTATGAAATAGCTCTTTTCTCAAAGTTTAAAAATCTATATTTCAAGGGATAATCGCTTTTGAATTTTTTGAAAAAATACCCATTTTTTTGCTACCTGTACTTTTTTCTGTCTATAAATACACATTCAAAAGCTCTGTCCCAAAAGCCACCCTGTATTTCATGTGTATTTATGCTCGTGATGAATTACGGCGGAATTTTGGCGGTGAAGAATTTACCTCAAAATTTTGCATTTAGGCAGCAATTTCTTGAATATAGTGTTGTTGAAGATATTTCATGTCAAAGCAATGGTACATTAAACGCAGACATACTGCTAAAAGAAAAAAGAGTAAAATCTCCTGTTACATGTAGTAGACCCTCAAGACAGCAAATTAATTTACGGTCAGCACTAACTTCACTCTCGAAGGAACGTACTAACACGAAAACTGTTAAAAACAAAAAGGTTTTTGGACGTTTTCAGTTAGAGTAGGTACAGTAGACATAGACCCCTGATAACAGAGCAGTAATGATTACTTCTTTATCTATATTTTACATATAATACAAATAGATAAAATTGAAGTGTCTGTTTGTAATATCAAAATAACAGCTTTTTACTAAAAAAAAAAAAAAATGAAATTATATACGCTATTTATAACAAAAACACATTTTTTTTAACTTTGTGCGTCTGTCTGTTTTTGTTCCGGCTCATCTCCGAAACGGCTGGATCGATTTTGACGCGACTTTCATTGGCAGATAGCTGATGTTATGACGGAACATATAGGCAACTTTTTGCCCCGTAGCATGTTCCCGTGGAACAATTTCCGACATCCACGCGGGCGAAGCCGTGGGCAGAAGTTAGTTTGAAAGTGAAATACTGGAATTCCAATTAAAAGCACAGAAACAACTTCTATCGGCAGTTGAGTGGCGACACAAATTCAATTTACCGTTTTTAATGATGCCTACAGTGCTACATTTCAGATTCTTCAAGGTCGACCGACTGACTTGGTTTTCAAAAGCATATCTAACTTTTAAGTGACTCCATTAGGGAAGTTCCGTTAATTATGTAAGGCGTGAATGCCAGGGTTTTTGTTGGTGAGATTGACACCGCACTCCGCCGAATTCCGAAATTGGCCTAACAAGAACAGCTTTGGGGGCTGTGCATTTATTACGTAAGATGATTCTAGGGGGAAGGGGGTTCGAAAAACTCTTATTTTTTCAGGTGGGAGGAATCTAGATTTTTCTTACGTAAGATCGCAAATGTAAGCAAATATTTAAAAAAAAGCAAGTAAAATTGTATGTTTTTATAAATATTTTCTACTTTTTCTTTCCAATTTTGGTGGACACTGATCGTATGTAAGATTAAAAGGGTCATTCATTCAAGTCTTATTTGTCTTACGGAGTCTTACGGGGGGGTCAGAAAGTGGTTAAAAATGTCTTACGTAATAAATGAACAGCCCATTTTTTATATACGAAAGTAGCTATAATAACAGGTGGAACTTTTGCAGCTGCGTAGAATTGTTACCTTATTGTTGATAAGGAACAAAACGTTACGATATTTTACCTTCTGGAAGGAAGAAGGTAAAATATCTAAACTATCTCGAAACTTGAAAGGATCGCGCGGCCGCCCGCGGTGCCGCGAGCACTCCGACGACTCGAGTTTCTCAAGCGATACTATGTATTATAGTAATAAAGATAAAGTTATAACAGTGAAACTGCTCGCCGCTTCGCTGCCATCTCGGTGTGATTTGAGCCTAAGGTTGTTAACGGGCCTGCCTGTTCAGGAAAAGAGCTCTGAGTTTGTTTTACAAATAAGTACAAAAAGACTATTCAAAGTATAACTAAGTTTATTTCTATTAAGTAGTAGGAACTTAATACACGTACCATGTTTATTGCTAATATTAGTCTTAATAAATGTTAGTTTGTTTGTATACCTATATGAAAGTATAGTTTGCTCTTTATAAATGGGTTGTCTCGCTCTACCGAGCGTTTGTACGAGATAGTTAAGATTAAGTGGGTTATTAATTAG
This sequence comes from Oligia fasciuncula, assembly GCA_963082905.1. Classification (NCBI taxonomy): domain Eukaryota; kingdom Metazoa; phylum Arthropoda; class Insecta; order Lepidoptera; family Noctuidae; genus Oligia; species Oligia fasciuncula. The sequence continues at coordinate 11,885,316 of OY720403.1, forward strand.
TTAGGACAAACCAGGAAATGATAGAGTGGAAACTATACCCCAGCGGTGGAAATAATGTTGGCTGGGAGTAATTTAAAGTTAAAAGATCACATAGGTTCGTGTGTCGATATTTTAATGGTTGCTTATATGTATTTTAAGACTTATCCGCAGGGACTTTTCTCGTAGCAGGCATTTATTGCCTTATGGAATTGGCAGCCCGATGTCAGAAAAATAATTAGGCTCATGCAAGGAGCGTTGTCTACCTATACCTTTTTATTCTTCAACTGTACGTAGGCAGGGTCTAACCTAACTCCTAAATACCATCTTCCGAAATCCCGAATGAAAATAGTGTTTCATCTTTTTACTTAGCTAGTATCGAAAATCTATGCAGCCTGAACCGCAACTGAAGATCTTTGCTTTTAGGTACTACAAGCAAAGCTGACAAACCGTAATTTAATGCCAATTGACACCCTTCACTTGTTTTAAAATTCGTCCCTTCGTGTTTTTCTAGAATCGTCCGCGAATCAGGGGGTCTACTCCGAAGCGGTTAACCACTGTATCGGCCGAATGTTCGGTCATTTTCTACTACCATTAATTTCCTATATTGACTATTGGTCCCGACCAAACTGTGCCAATCTGTACCTTTTTAGAACCTTTAACCCTTTTTTTAGCTTTTTTTATTTTAAATTCGTAGTAGGACAACAATATTCGAATCAGAAAATGACCGAACATTCGGCCGATACAGTGGTTAACCGCTTCGGAGTAGACCCCCAGCATTCGTAGACGATATCATCTAGAAAAAATACCGGTGCGTAAAAGAGAATTTCATTTTCGATGTTTTTCTTACTATGTACTCAATACGTACTTACGATACTTGAAACATACTGAAAATATCGCTGGAGTAACGTTATTAGGAACTATTCAACTGGTTAGTAATGTAACCTACTTCAAGTTACGCTACTTTTAATATTATTTTGTTCCTTAGTATGAACAGCGACGGGGCTTTCCTTTAACAAATCAATCATCTTAACGTTTCTTACTTATGAAAACCCTTTGCAGAGAGGTTCTATATTTAATACATAACCTTTCTGGAAAGGGGTTTCTTAAGTAGCTACTTACCTTTTGTAGGTCAGTAGTTCTGTCGACCAGGCTATATAGTTCTATTTATGGTGACGACCTAAATGCATATCATCTTGATTCTAAAAATAACTATCCTGAATTTTAGTAGTTTTCTACGCTTTAATATGGTTAATGTGCTTACGGTAATCGCCCCCGGAAAATGTAAATTTAACTTATCTGGCCGATAATTTTATACAAATCCTGTTCTATTTTATATTATTCTGATGTATGGTATATATCCTCTGAAACAGGCCCTATGTTGACAATAAATAGGTAGTTTATAGGTCCTGTTGTATAATCGAAATAAATCCATGAATGACCGATGTAATAAAGTTAAACTGAAATAACCTTCTTGTTCACAGATCGACTCGTGTCATGGAAAAAACGAAGATCGGCCTGCTAAACGGTCACGTGCATGGCGAGACACGCCAGGCGAAATCTAGAAAAGCTATCATAAGAATGCTAGGTAAGTTTATCCAAGTGGGTCTGGAAAATGACTGTAGAATCGTTTTCTTTGCAATTGGATTTTATTCGAGACAAGACTTTTATGCTAATAAGATTAAAAGTAGAGACAGAGGGAGGTACTTTTCCTATTTTATTTATTTCAATCAATAAACTGTTCGCCACCGTGTGTCGTGTTCTGTGTTGGGGCAAGCAGAGCCATTATGTTCAAATACTCTACAGTTAGGTACAGTAGCGTAGGTAGTTTACAGCAAGAAGTCTGTACGTTGAATGCAGGTTTTATACTATCTTCTATTAAGCAATAAAACAGAAGCCGCCATAATGTTAAGATCATAATGCATGCTTCTGTGAGGCCTTACATTGGACCTTTGAGGTTTGAACGGTTGAGCTGGCCGACTGGATATTTACGTCGTTGTAAAGTAGCATAAACGTGTTTAGACACAGATGACCCTCATACCACTCTCCACTCTGTTAGGTCCAAAGATATGAGGGTCAATCAATCAACTCAGCCTATTGCAGTCCATTGCTGGACATAGGCTTCAATAGGGAGTCTTCGGTCAGTTGGACCCGGTCGACCACACCATTAATTTTCTGTTTTTTTATTGGTTAACTGGACCATTCAAACTTAAAAACATCTTCTGTTTAAAGCTATTATTGTTATTAGCCATTTCGAGTGGGTCCAGCTGTTGTCCAAAGACTCCAATAGGCCTGCTGGAGTAAGATATGAGGGTACCTAAAATGAAAAATTATTCACGAGGTATCTTTAGACATATTTGTTTGTTCCCTTTCTGTTCCCATTTATTATGGACCTTATTTGACACGTAACATATTTGGTACTATCTGGTGTGTAAACCTAAGCGCACATTACAGCCGTATTGGGCCGTAGTGCATCGCATTTCACTACAATGTGTGGCACGCCAGTAGTGTGCGATGGCTCGTAAGTGAAATGTTGAAGGACGATTTTAAGATTGCGGTGTGGCTTGCCCAGATCAGAAATTAAGTCATTTATTCAAACTAGGCTGAGAATCAGCACTTTTTGAACGTTAAAATTACATCACAGTTCCCCCTGGGAACAAGAAGTGGCGCAACAAACTCCCCAGTAGCACAGCTGTCTATTCAGTTAGAAGAACTTGATTTTATACAATAGTAAGCAATTACGAAACAAAACATTAAAATTATGGCAACTATCAAACGCCAGTGTACTCGGCTTTGTAGTATAATAAGTTAACTAGCTTCTGCCCGCGACTTCGTCCGCGTGAAATTTCACCCTCTCCCCATTCACCCTCTTAGGGGTGGAATTTCGAAAAAACCCTTTCTTAATGGATACCTACTCTTCACAAGAACACGCCCTCCAAATTTCATGTCTCTAGGACCAGCGGTTTAGGCTGTGAGTTGATATATCAGTCAGTCAGGACTTTGAATTTTATATATATAGATAGATGATTGCAAGATCTTGTAACAGGATGATCTTCGTACGTTCCCGCGACCCCCGGCGTAGGTGTGAGATGGAACACCGGGGAGGTTTTGAGTCGGTAAGAGTCAGACAGACCCCGCCGCCCGCCCAAGGGCGGCGGACATCCATAAGGATTATCCACCCCGGATAAAAAAAAGGATGATCTTGTGACAGTTGCAGAGGCTTTTGTGCTCAAAAGCCTCTTCTTATATAGAAGCGAGCACTGGCCACCAAGCATGAATACTGCGTACTTACACCATTGATATTTACTTGTAGAACGATTTGAAATAACACATTATCTGGCTTTATCGTCTATAACACGCCATTAGTCGTACCTAAGTTTTGCGCTAAAGTTAAGTTTATGTGACTAAAAACGAGAAAAGGTCTCCTGAATGACTATTTAAGTACTTTTTTGTCGCAATAACGACCAAACTTTAATTACGTGGGTAAGGAAAGTCATCCACTCTTTGTATTTACTCGACTACGGCTAAGCAAAAAGGAGGGTTATGATTTTGACCGGTATGTATGTATGTATGTTCATCTATTCCCTCATAACTTCTAAACTACTTGTCATAATTAGACAAATGAGGTATCGTTGGAAGTATGTGACGTCACATTAAATAGAATATGGCGCCCTCTAGCGGACATAAGTCATGATCTAAAAAAAATTTTTTTTAGCATGCCGTTTTGGATATCGAATGAAAAGGCTTAATTAGCACATTTCATAAATATAAATATAAATATCACTACCATAGCATATAAAATTTATGTTAGTAAAGTCACGAGCACTAATATGTCAACAATTGGGAACTTTCAATTGCGATTTTTTCGTGAAATGACGAATGGTACGTTGAAATACGACACTTTATATAAACCTATGGGTTCGAAAATTCTATGTTCGTAATAACATAAAATTACATTTAAAAATAATGGAGCAAATTGCCTTTGAATAAAGCCAAGTGTACCTATGTCCCTATAATATACCGAAATTTCACCAGTGATATTTAAGTCCCTTGTAATAGGGGACGAGCCTATTGCCATCAACCGGGCACAAATCCAGACTCCGGATTGCTTCTGTGAAGTTCTAATGGAAAAACCTAATAACACATTGCCCGACCCGGGAATCGAATCCAGGGCCATGCTCAGCAGTAGCGCTTGCAACAACTAGACCAACGAGGCAGTCAATCGACATCAGCATCATCAACAAGCAATTATGGTAAGAAGAGACCCCTGCAGTGGGAATATTACAGGCTATCATTAACATACTTACGGGATAAAAATAAATGTACCTTTTAGATAGGTAGATCATTTACTATCCTGCTCGTAGCTCCTAAACAAAATCGTGCTGTAAGTTTCAACAAGAGGATCAAGTTCTGGTCGGCATTTGCAATATACTGCAAAGTTTCAACAGTGGGAAACTTCAGGCGATTCATTTGAACCGTGTCGACAGTATTACATTCACCACTGAAGTTTGAAATGTACTAGCAGTACTTACTGAGTGTATGAATGCGTGTTGGCATTCTTCATCGATGACTAACATAGATTAAAAAATACTTATTTTATAGTTTTGAAAATTGGCTTGCAATTATTGGAAAAATAAACTTTAAGAAAGTTTTAAGTATCGAAAAAGCGGTCTTGGACAAGAATGCATTTAACGTAATTAGTGACAATAATAATAGCACCAACTTTATTCACATTCTCAACATACCTATAACAATGTGGACAACAAATAAATTTAATGTTACAGTAGCGGCCGTATACTGTCCTCCAAGACACACGATAAACAAAGAACAACATGTACACTTCTTCAGACTCCTTGGACAGAGTTTTATATTAGGCGGTGACTTTAACGCTAAGAACACTTATTGGGGATCGAGATTAACTTCAAATTAAGGGAAGACAGCTCCTAAGTGCAGTGAAAGACATGCGGTGTGTGGTCATAAGTACTGGAAAACCTACATACCCCCGACTGACTCCAAGAAACTACCAGACCTTATCGAATATATCAACAAATTATGTCGAGTGTGAAAGAGGGGTACAATTAAGTCACAAAATATTACTAAGAGAAAATTACGTTTATGTTTATAGATTGGGAAGTTTTAGCATAGATTTGCAAAATATTATTGACCTAAAAACTTCATTAAAAAGCAAAAATTAGCTCGATTTTGAAGTAAAATGACAGGTTTACAGACAACCTGCAGTTCACCAATATTCTGCAAGATCAAAGAATTAAACTTGTGACCCCAAAATATGTTGCAAGGGAAATTCAAATCATACCTAAGCCTAAAAAAATCACCAGGGTACCTTCTATCTCCCGCGTAAAGCTTACAAGACTCTTAACAAAGCTGTTTGAAAAATTGTTTTTAAAACGCCTAAAAACGAGAGAAATTTGATCCCTGACCATCAGTTTAGTTTCATAGAGAAACACTCAACAATAGACCAAGTACATAGAATTACCAACATCATTATTCTGGCGTTCCATTCAGAAATTGACAATATTGTTTTGTATTTAACTCAAACTCAATCAGCTGTGGTAATTATTGGGATTTGGATGATACTAGAAATGTCATCTATGTAACAGTCTTTTGTTAGTTCATATACCTATGTATATGCATTTGAAAATTAAATTTAAAGAAAAAATATTTTGAATAAGTTATTCCAATGAAAATAGTAAGTAGGTTCCTTTTCGCAGCAAATAGATAGCAAGTTAAAAAATATCTGTCAATTAATTTCAGAAGAATCACCTTCATAGCAAGAATTCAATAAAGAAGAAATAATTTACATATTAGGTCAAACCTGTCTCGTGGAGGCTGAAATGCTCTTTTAAATATTTTAATTATTCAGCTTAAATTAATATAGCTGATCCACACCTGCTTTGAAAAGCACTATACCCTAGAATCGGGCACAGTTTAGTCAGGGAGAAGAACTTATAAATTATTATCATTTACATACAATTCAGTCTAAATATACACGTAAATTAAATCCACCTACGCACAGTTTTCTTGGCGTAAGCTTAAGGGGCATTATTTATACATGGAAATTGCAAATCCTCTGTCGCTTACAACATTCAAGGATGTCGAGAAAAGGATCAGTTTTCTTATAGTAGCGTTAACTTAAGAATAATATAATGCAGACAAACTAACATACATACATTCCCTAATACTATAATTTTATACATGCGAAAGTAACCCTCTCTGTCTGTCTGATACCCTTTCACGCGTAAACCACTGAAGCGATCTTTATGTGAACCAGGAGAAGGACATAGCTACTTACTATTCATTCTAGATATAATTTGTATTAAAAATTACACACAGACAAATACAATAAAAACTACTACCACTCTACTAAAACTCTCACGAACAGGCCTGTGTCCCAGTAGTGGTAACATTATAGACTGATTAGAAATGCAATCAAACCTAAATGTTAAAAACTGACGTTTTAAGGTATTACATAGTTACGTTATTGGCTTAGAACAGACTTGAAGCAAAAGCTATATTTACCACAGAAGTATTGTTTTAAGGCTCTCCTTATACAGTTCATTCCTAACAGGAATATTTGAAATAATTCCGTTAGCAAAAATAATTAATCGAAACACCTAACAGAGAGCAAGATTCTAAACCACCTATTAAAAACGAATCCTCAAAGTCCCCGATTGGTTATTAAATTACCAAAATTAAAACAACCGAACTGGAGTATTACAACAAGCAACAATAATCTTGGTAATCCAATCAAGCAATTTCGTATTTATTACTCAATTGAAAGTAATAAACCGATAAATACTACCTATTATAACTCGATTGAAAGCTCGTTGAAATAACGATAAAAGGATTTGTATGTTACGCCTGACTAATCCAGAAAACCGCTTATGGTACAGACGGACCAAATATAGCTAAAGTGTTGGTTTTGCTACGATAATACTCGTATTAAGTTCCTTTGTTTTCTTTCTGTATTCACTAATATCAAGCACGTAAGTAATTAGAAGGAGATCAAATATCTTTATGTAATGACGTGTAAACGCTAAGGGTTTATTATTCGCTAGCTGTTCACTCGCCGCTCGCGTCCTAGGCACACTACTTGGTGTTGGTACGTGTACCCGGATACAAATTATACTATTGTTAATCCAGGTCACAGTATACCAGTAAGCCAAATCTCATCCAAAATATGCGAAATCGAGTAACAAAAAAAATCGGTCAAGTGTGAGTCGGACTCGCGCACCGAGGAGGGTTCCATACAAATAGTTTATCACGGGAATCTTGTCTCGAATATGGTCCCATGTTTTGTTTGACAAATCTATGTACTTATATATAATAATATGTACTTATAACAGTGTAAGCAGTTAGGTAATGTACAGCTACGTTCACCAAAATAATTAGGTTACATTACTGAAGTTCATAAACTAAGAAGGCGCGGAATATTGCTCTCGTATCTTTTGATTGCGTTGACTCAGAAGTTTGATTCTTTTCACTACTTCAAGGGATTGCAGCCCTAAGTATTTGATATTAATTACAACACGCGTTCCTGAGAAAAAGGGTTCTGACAGAAGGACAGACAGACGGACAACGAAGTGATCTTATAAGGGTTCCGTTTTTCTTTTGAGTTACGGAGCCCTAATAATTCAAACTTTCAGCATTTGTGAACTTCTCTACAGATTATTTAACCAGCAACCGTAAAACAATTACAGGATAGGTAAATCTAGTGAATGTTAAAAATAACAGTCGAGAAGTTTCGCGGGACACCCGGTTGGAACGAAGTTCTTTTCACTTTTGCACACTTGCGAATGAGAGCTAGATCGAAAAAGTGTAGCATTTAGACCATCATGACACTTTTGTTACGTAATTTTTCTAATTATATTTGTTATTATTTTTCTCCTGTTGTAAGATTTATTTTATCTTTAATAATTTGAATATTAATTCCTTATTATTTTAATTTAATTAGTTTTAATTTAGGGATTTTATTTTTTTTATGTTGTACTAGATTAGGGGTTTATACAGTTATAGTTGCTGGTTGATCTTCAAATTCAAATTATGCAAGTGTCGTGACCGTGACGGTAAAAATGTAAAAAATTAAATCGGTACATCTCTCATTCGCCAAGTGTGCAGAGAATAACGTGAGATAAGGAACTTCTGTCCAAAAGGGTTTAAGATAAGTCACATGTAAAAACAACCGGGACAACAACAGAATATCTTATTAAAATTTCTTTGACTTGAAATTCGACACACAGAGAGCGTTATCCCGCAACTTTAACATTTGTTACGGAATCCTAATTAAGCTAGCAGTTCCTCACGTTGTTCTTTATCTAACAGATACCGTGTTATAGAAAAGAAAGAAAGAAGGAAAATGTTTATTTGGACACAGTTCGTGAAACACAAAATACAAAATTAACAAAATAAAAATTATGTTTCAACAACAATAGTGTATGTTATAAAAGTGATTTTATTGCTAAGACGTGAATATTCGATTTGCAAAGTAAAACTGTTTTCATATATTTGTTTATGTAGAATGTCGTTTAACAAAATAAGAGAGTGTTTGTGAATCAATCCACACCAAGAATCAAAACCAGTGTCGTAGACAGAATAGTTTTGTCTTGAGCCTTAACAATTTTATCAGTAGTTCGACTAAGAGACTGATGTTACAAGTGACTGTGATGACTTAAGACATCGTGATACTGGCGCACAGACTTATTGTTTTCCCATGGTGGTGGGTAGTAACTATAGAATGCCACCTGCTACAATCCCTACTTAGACTTACTCCTTTTGTTTCGTTTACGTTTATAAATCTGGTCATACACGCACGTCGGTTGTGAGTAGTACGCACCTGACCTTTCTGAATAACATCACCACTAGGGTCACTCTGAGTCCTGTGTATTTACTGTTAATGTTACTTTTTACGTACTAAAGATTCAGTACTTTCTGCAGTTTTGTAAGCAATATTCACATTTTTTTAATAATGGAGCGCAGTATTTAATAAATGTGAATGTTACGAACTAGTGTCCATGGAGTTTCTTTGGCTCGTTGAAAGTTCGAAAGTGTCTGTAAATGGTTTAAATTAAATAAATACTTTGACATTGACTTCGAGCATTCACAAAGAGCTCTACTACTATAAAAATGTTTGATAGTTTAGCCGTCGCAACAGACACACCAACTCAATTTTCAATATTGAAATAATTGAGTTTGTCTAAGAATTTACGAAGTCACTGTGGGGCCTTAACTGGTGTACCAATACAGTCTACTTCAACGCGCCGTGCAAATTGGTGGTCCAAATTGAATTAGCCGACCTCAAACGAAGTGGTCAAGATGCATCTAGGGAGCTAATATTCTAGTAATCGCTGTCATAATTAGGTTGCCACGTGTGTTTTGTGCGTAAAGAACAAGTTGGGCGTTGGATGAAATATGAGCAACGCCTGGGGTAATATTAAGCTGTACCTACCTATAATGTAGACTTGTGAAAATCTTTTTCTGATTTGAGAATAAAATATAACATGATTGATGTTTAAGTTGGGTAGGTATTGGTAACTTCTTATATTTTTACGGATTGGGAAATAAAATTCGTACCCAACTTAAAATGTATGACTGGAACTTACATAAAGGTGTCGTTTTTCATTTTTATACTTTTCGTCTTATTTACTACCTACTATCGAGAATCCATCAAAATGCTCGAAATAAATATCATCAATGTTTTCATGACACGCAGCAGCTGCTACGTAAATAAGTAATGTTTGTAATAAAATTCACAGTAAAAAAAAAATGGATTTAGTGCTCTACATAAATTTGGCTGAAATCTTTTTTATTTATTCAGGTTATTAACAGTAGGTACAGGCAGTAACTAAAAATAAAGGTCAATGGAGAAATAATGAAAGCTTTATTTAAATAATCGGTTGCCCGTTCAGACAAACGACGCTCTTCTCGGGTCGGCTGGTAGCAGATGGATGGGAGTAGCCGAGGATCGAGTGAAGTGCGAAGAATGTGAAGTGACTTGCGTGCGATTGTAGAGGCCCTTGGTCCAGCAGTGGACTGCTAAGCCTGATGATGATTATGTTGAGAACACGATAGTTGATTTCAAATTAGAGAACGTAAAATCTATGCCTTTCTTTGTTTACTGTTGCTTACATTTTCCTCAAGTTGTTTCAAGATTTTCCAATTTATTTTATATACTTTAATACCGAACAAAAACCAAATCTCTACAGGATTCGTTTATTAAAAAAAAAAAAAAAAATAATAAACGAATCCTTGAATAGACAAACAGAAGCGAGAATATATTCTGTGGATAGACTTAAATCATTTGGCAATAGCCAATGGAAACCGTGCTCTGTTTGTTGTGCCGCGCCACAAACAAGATAAAGCCCTCTTCTTTAGTTTCCTCCTATCTTTTTGGCCAAAAACCAAAGAGGGGGGGTTTAATCTACTAAAGATTCTTACTTTCTTTAGATCAAACAGTATTTAGTAAACAGTATCGACACTCTTTAAGCTTCTTCAAGATTTATGTGTTTTTTACGTTCTTTCGTTGGTACTTCGATGATTTACGAGTTGTAGATCGTAGGTTCGAACCCAGACCGCCGCTTTACTTTATATAAATTATTTAATCACTACTGCTCTCAAAACGGTGAAGGAAAACATCGTGAGGAAATCAGCATGTCCTAGAATCAAAAATTCGAAGACGTCACATCTAATAACCCGCACTGGGCCCGCGTGGGGGATTGCGGCCTACTCCCTCCCACAGAGCGGAGGCCTGTGTCCCAGCAGTGGGACACATTAGGATACATTTTTAGACCTCCAATATTTTCCACGTCTAAATACTTTCTTGTATTTGAGATTCCGATAAAAGACTATTGTGACCATACCTTTGCGTAAAAGATTTCATCACGGGCTAGAAACGTTTTCGAAACAAATATTATACAATACATTAACCAAACACATTTGGGATCTTTTCTCTTTTGTTGTAAGTAAAATGTAGGCGTCATTACCTATATCACTTTTATAGCACGAAAAAAAATGTAATCGTGTACAAAAATTCACAGGTATTCAGGCTCTATCGGCTGTGTGGTATCGTTTATTATTAAAGAGTAAGCTCTAAACAAATTGCTTTTACGTGAAAATGCAAAGGTAATAAATCAAGTTTAAAGTGCGAAACATGTTATTCAGTTAACATGACGTGAACTCAGTGAGAACGTATTATTATGTTAGTGAGCAAGTATTAGTGTTATGAGCGAGCTTTGTAACACTGAGCTTAGTATGGAGAATAATATTCATATTATTTTCCTGGAATGTTTCTTACACGTTCGTTTCACATCATGTTATAATACAGTTTGTTATAGTTCTTTTTCATCGTGACTTTACACTAAGTTGCTGTCGAGGTACGTTGTACAATATCGACTGTCGTTGAAAAATACTTACATTTTAGTCACGAAAGGTGGTAAAAAGGGTTATTTATCAAGTGAACCTTTATAAAAAGTGGATCCTTGCAGTACCTACGACAATGGCAAAAAAGAGAACAATATTTTAACTTGACAACACCTTAATAATGTACACTGTACGTACAGTCAACAAAACAGAGAATTATAGAACTACAAATAGTTGTTAAACAATGTCGAGCTAACTTCGTAATTGCTTGAATCTATGTCATAGTTTGAAAACCCGCCACTTTCGATGTGTCTTGATGATTGACTCAATGATTGCAGGTGTTCATAGGCGGCGGTGACCACTTACCGTAAAAGCCTTACGGTAAGTGGCCTTGCTTGATTGCCACTTTCCACCCAGAAACAACAAAAAAACTCGCACGTAATAATGTTATGCACATTATCAGCGTTACCTATATAAAGTTTTTTTCCTGCATATCAAACTGTTTTGTTTACTGTACAAGTGACTTGCAATACGTATAAGTTTGTAATATTCGGGGTATAGTGGAAGTTACAAATGAAATAAACTGTTTTGTCCAGTTCCTCCTTTACCCTCCTAATGTAAATTATATTTTTCCAAGAGACTTGTGTACAGAATCTTCTCTTTTTTCGGAATCTCGCTGACATTTCCTTATTAAACCATGTCCCCATAAACGGGTTCAGCTGTCAAAGCAAAGATTTCCTTAACATATAACAAGGGATCCGCTGTCAAAGTAAAGATTTCCTTAACATACTTAATATTATAATACCATTTCCCATCCGTTTTTTCTCTTTGCATTGTAATGTTATGGGTATTTTAAGTGTTTTCTTTCTGCATTAGGCCACGCAGATTACCATTATACGTTTATCACTTTGTCTGTTTGAGGCAGTTGGGCGTTATTTACAAAGGAATAACGAGGGTAGATATCTAACGATACGGCTGAACGACTTTTGTATCATTTGAAGGAAATTACAGCTTCCAAAATCACAGCTTTGGAAGGAAATTTGTTTGTCAAGCACAGATAATTAAATGCGCATTAAGTACAATTGTTTTTGGAAAACATAACATAACATCACGCCTGCATTCCCCGTAGGGTTAGGCAAAGGTGTACCTATAATACACCAACATTTTGCCAGTTTATGTTAAGTCCCATGTAAGAAAGATAAAAACGCAATTACACTATAAAAAAGGCATTTGATTGAATTTTTTTTTTGACAAAGCAAAGAAATGAAACAAAGCTGCGTATTGGTTCGATTACCATTCGATATAATGAACTTTTAAGTAACGGTTTTGTTTTTAGAACGTTTGTTTTTACAAATGTTGTGTGAATTCGCATTCGTTCTGTTTATTTTATTATCTTGCTCAAACGAATTGCGCAGAAAATGTAAAGCGTATATTACTTTCGTTTTAAAACTAACTAGACATAAAACAATGACTCGGTTGAAAGAAACTCTACCTTTGTAATAGCTGAAATACTGATGCTTGCTAGTAAGTAGCACGCTTATTTATAGCATGGTCACCTTGTGGGTAAAATATTCATACTCTTTTCGCAAACACATGCAATTTGTGTGTTACTAGGTAGCATCTGCTTGAAATCGGCATGATTTTGTGCTACTATAATTACTAATTTCCTTTGAAAATTATCGTTCACTCACACCAGCTCAGTAATCAGCGGTGCTATTCTGTAAAAATCTCACCTTGAAAACTTAGGTGAAGTGAGCGTGGAGTGAGCTGTCAATAGTGTCAATTCCTAGCAAAAACAAACTCACTTCACCTAAGTTTTCACGGTGAGATTTTTACGGAATTAATTGCTGTTTGATCTTTGTTCCGACACCGATGGTAGTGATGGTAATAAAGAAAAGCGATAAAAATGCTTTTCCATATGAGCTTCACTTAGTCTCCATCTGCCGTATCATTGACAAAGTGCTCAGTGGATATAGGAAACTTCGACAGTAAAGTTAAAGCTTGCCAAATTCTCATGTAGAGAAAAATGGAAGTTCGCTTCTCACTTGATCTATAAAATGTCGGATAAAGTTATCTCAAGCATAAAGAAAAATTTGACGTTTTAATAAACTTTTGAAATTAAACCAACGTTTTGGCAAACAATTTATCTGGCCCATGGTTTTACCTCAGTAGTAGTAAAAGTATTGTCTCCGATTATTACAATTCATCGTAAAAGGTAGGTACAATTGTTTATATTATCCTGGGACCAAACTTGCTAAAACCGAAACCCAAACTTTGTTTGCTAAACAATATAAATAAACCTTCCAACTGTTTCCAAACTATCATAAATTAGCTATTTTCAAATAAATCCAGGCTGACCTGTTTGTAATTCGAATACATAAAAGTCACTAGCCGAAATCCGTAGAATTTAATAGCTTTGCACATACGAGTTGGCAACTTTAGCAGAATGATATTACAAAATGTCTAACAATATAAAATTAAACCTATTTATTTGATATCAGACAGCAGTGGCGGCCAAGTGGTAGGCCGCGACTTACGAATTGTAGGTCGTAGGTTCGAACCAAAAATTCGAAGACATGTGACGTCTGCCAACCCGCACTGGGCCCGCGTGGTGGATTACGGCCCACTCCCTCTCACCGAGAGGAGGCCTGTGTCCCAGCAGTGGGAACATTATAGGCTGATTATATATGTATTTATTTGATATTATTTATTTATTCGTCAGTGCCCTTTATAATTAAATGTCATGTTTTATGAGTTCGCACAGTATGAGTTATTGTTTCAGAAGCAAAGATATAGGTTAGTGTCATAAGTAGATCTTTAAATGACTAATCGATTTTGTGACTAGATACTAATAAAAGGTAAATAAACTACTTATTTGGGCTAGATTTGCAATTTATTTCGAAACAAATTCCTCAAAGTAGTTTCCGCCTGACTTCATTTGTAGTCTGAAATACCCATATCTTAAACAAAATCCTCTGGAAGAAGATTTTGTAAGAAATTTTCGTCTTGGTTTAATTAATCTCATTAATTTTAGGCCGTGTTTAAGTGTTGCGTGTAATGAATCCTTTATAGCTGGTACCTAAACTGGGTAATGTTTTTCTGGCGTCAGTAATCTTATTATGTCCTAGTTGTTTTAAGACGATGTTTAATGAGAAAACTCGTGACGTGTCGACAACCTAAGATCTTTACCTGCTACAACTATGGAGAATATAGGTAATGGATAAGTGGATTTCATTGAGATATTTCTCAATAACTGTTCTTATTTGCAGCATGCTTATATAGTACATATTGATTATCAAGTCAATAATTATATACAAGATAGACAAATTTTTGTTTTGTTTGCATCAAAACACGTTTGATAAAGTATGAGCCATATAAAAAAAAATCTACACGGCTGCTTCGGCGTAGCAACGCAACGTAGCGATGCTTTCATTTTTATTTTGGCGTAGCGGTGCGGTGATGTCACAACTACGCCTCTTAAAACGTTTACCTACTATTCAACAGGCTTGAGTACTTACCTAACAACTTAGTTTTACTAACTAGCCATTTCTAAGTGCAAAACATCTTCAGTTCTGCCTAGAATTCTAGCTTGGCTAAACCACTGTAACTTACCTCCGAGGTACGAAATAATATGCAAAACAAAAGTTATCTTCCGTTAAGTTCGCGAAGTCTGAAAAAAACTTTAACTTGTAACTTTTTGATGAAATTTAATTTCATAATTTTGTCCACAGCCGCAGTAGTGATAGCATTCTTCGTCTGCTGGGCTCCCTTTCACGTACAGCGCCTGTTCTTCATCTACGGGTACAGTCTGCCGCAGTTCCACGTCATCAATGAACACCTGTTCAACGTCGCCGGAGCGCTGTATTACGTGTCCGCGACTGTCAACCCCATACTGTACAATGTTATGAGTGGCAGGTGAGAGTCAGTTTGTATTTTATGTTTCTTTCTAAGAAACTGCGTGCCTGTAAAGACAGAGTTATGTATTTCACTATGTGTAGTTTTATTTGAGATTCTTAGTACCCTCGAAGCATCTTAACGGCAGGATGGATTTTATTACATGATGTGTCTATGGACTCGTCTAGTTGGCGCGATGGTCATAGGCTAGGTTTTGTTTTTATAAAATCAAAATGGCGGATTTTCGGTCGTCGTTATCAAGACGTTAAAAAACTATCTTGAAAGCAATACATTACTCATTCATTACTAACTCGAGGAGACGATTCCTAACATAAAACAATCAACTAGGTTTAAATGAAAAAAAAAAAAACAAACACCAGACTGAAATTAAAAAGTCCAGTATCCTGGCCTCATACTCAGCAATGCTGCTTGGTTTCTGAAATATATATTGTGGTAGTACTCCGCGTGCTCGAACCTTCAACAAGAGCTACCTGTATGGATAAACTCAATTGTTTTACAAATAAGTACATTTTTTTTGACCGTACCTTTATAGTACTTTTATTTTGGGACGAAGCACAACTTAAGAATTAAGAACAAACAAACAAAAAACACAAAAAAAACAACAACAAACACAAATTAAGAATTTTTTGGAATGAGGGACCAAACTTCAGGACGAACTAAGAATAAATCACTCATAATGATGTAGTTTTTGAGTGACACCATTCATTCATCTTTCTTAGTTTTCCAGAAGTGTAAAAAGAAGGAAGCAAATCGCCTCCTTTGCTCTGGCTCTCTCCACTTCGAACTCCCACGTCCACATACAACTCCCACGTCCACATAATGTAACAATAGATTTATTAGCCGAATTATCAATATGGGGCCACTAGACCCTTCCAAATTGAATCAAACATTGAGGACACGAACGGACGGACTCGGTTATTTGTGAGGAAGGTTTTTCTCGCCTCACAGAGAGGGACCATTGATACAAGTGACTTTCATTAACTTGATACCTACGTATTGATAGTGAATTTTCTAAAAGAAAATTATGTTTGTGCCTACAAAAGCAAAGAAAAAAGACTGGCGACCATTTTTAATTATACTCTTAACAATGAATTTAACTTTCAACGTAGATTTCCACAAGTATTTACCATCGCATAATTGCTACGGACTTTTAAATTAGATATACTTTGTAAATAATTCATCCTTTATCTATTTTCTCCAAACAACTAAAAACTCGTCATTTATTGCTGTTCTCAACGTCTGGAAATGTCAATTATTTCCAAGTTACGGCGAGAAATACCGACAGGACAGTGAATGTTAAATTCAGCCATATCTGTCAGAACGATATTCCAGCAATGTTCCTTTCAGCTGGTATAATCCATACTAATATTATAAATGCGAAAGTGTGTCTGTCTGTTTGTTACATCTTCACGCTTAAACCGTTGAATCGATTTATATGAAATTTGGTATAGAGATAGTTTGAGTCCCGGGAAAGGACATAGGATAGTTTTTATCCCGATATTCCTACGGGAACAACACTTATGCGGGTGAAACCGCGGCCACAATATCGAAATATGTCGTTATATTTCAGTGGTTAAGCTATACATACATACTTGCCCGGATTTGAACTCACAACATCATGAGATTGTGGGTTCAAATCCGGGCATGTAACAATGTGGCTTTTTCAATTCATATGTACTTTCTGGCTTTATAAAAAAAAACGGACAATCGAATGATGAACTCTAAAATAAGGATTTGGTAATATTGTCATTTGGAGTTCAATATTGTAACTATCGTCTATTCAAACTTGTTTCAAATTAATATTACTCGTATTTCAAGTTAACAAATATAAACTTTATTTTTATTGGGAATTAGGTTGATTTCAGAGTCATCATAATCAGCCTATAATGTTCCCACTGTTGGGACACAGGCCTCCTCTCTGTGAAAGGGAGTGGGCCGTAGTCCACCACGCGGGCCTAGTGCGGGTTGGTAGATGTCAGTCTTTGAATTTTTGTTTCTAGGATATGTCGGTTTTCTCACGATGTTTTCCTTCACCGTTTTGAGAGCAGTGGTGATGAAATAATTTACACAAAGTAAAGCGCCTGTCTGGGTTAAAACCTACGACCTACAACTCGTAAGTCGCGGCCGATACCACTGGGCCACCACTGCTCTCAATGATCACTGATTTCAGAGTGGCTAGCACTATTGAAAAAGTTATAAAAATGAAAAAAAAAAATGAAATTCATTCATCACTATGTCAGTGATAATGGCTGTAGTATCGTTATTAACGAAATACGAATGTTTTTCTCGGGGAAGAAATATAGCCTTGATATTACTGGTATGCTCAAAATCTTCTAACAGTATGTACCTACTAAAAGTAGCCACACGCATATCATAGTTCAAGTAAATAGTATCTATTAAAATTAACAACATTATTTTGTTCCACGAGTTTCCCTTTTATTAACCAGAACATAGTCGGAACTATTGTCGCAATTTATAATAGTTAGTAGCAGAATAACAAGCGGTACGGATACCGTTTAAAATAGTTTAGAATGATAAGTACCTATTAACATGGTTTCCAGTAAACGTTAACCTACTCTTTGTTTCATAATGAAGTACTCACAGAAAGTTAACATAGAGTAGTTCCCAGAAAACTTATAGGGCGCTTTTTGCCAGACGATACATCAAGTGTAGGTATATAGACTACTCGGTATATTATCTCATAAGTATGGGAAACACGAATTAAAGAAAAGTTATGTTCGGATTTAGTAATATTTCTGATTTTGTAGTCTGGGATATACCTTATTTATAAACGTTGCTTATGTATACGTTGGATATACCTTATTTATAAACGTTGCATACGAGAACGTTCGTGATCTGCCTGTCCGCACTCGAGCGCGGCTTCGTTCTAAATGTTGTCGTGTCCAGTGTTTCTCAAAATATATAAAATAAGGTTCGAACTAGTTTGAGAACCCCGGTCAGGTAAATACAGTATACACAATACAGGTAAATGCTCACTCGCCATGAGCATTAACGAACGAAGCGTCGAGCATTCGCACAAAGCGTTACATTACATGGAAATGCTTTTGGTAACTGTGCTTTTCCCTGTTTTGAACCATTTGTAAGAACATTACATTACATGGAAACGCTCGAGAAAATGCTCTAGTGTATACTCACCTTTAACACAATACTACATCAATAGCTACTAAAACATTTTAACTCCAAACTTCAAAACATATTCTTCGAACCCTCAGAGCTAAGTTTTAGCAAATTCAACATGACCTACTTATAAATTACATCAATACCATTAAAATGTAGGATAACGCTTGTCTTGACAAAATGGCGTAGAGCTGAGTGGAAAGGAAGTGTTGCGGTTACCAGGGTTTCAACAATGAAACTCAAACTCAAACTCAAATCATTTATTTCAATTAAACCTTGTACAGGCACTTTTGAATTGTCAAAATTAAATAGTCTGTCAGTTAGTCAGAAAGTTGAAGCTAGTTACCCATTCCAAAGCGTAGATCTCTATGGAGAAGAACGGGCAAGAAACTCCATGGACACTCTTTTAAATCAAGATATTACAAAATCCTGGGTACATTATTCTTGTTGCTTCTATATGTGAGAACAATGTAAAAAAGACAGAAATGAAGAAACAATTCAAGACATAAGATTAAAAATAAGCCTTGGCAGTTAAGAGATGACCAGTCTCAACCGACGGCGCCCGTTCACGAACATGACGCGTGGATCAGCACCATCCAGCTCAACCATTTTGTAGGGAACCGAATGATCCAACACACGCGCCACCATCGGTGAGACATTTAAGTGAGCATGACACGTTCTCAACTGCCATGCTATTTCAAGTCAACATCAAAAATCATAATAAACGGAAACATGGTTCTTACATTTACAAAATTAAAAAAAAAAAGATTCTAAATTATACAAAACTAAAATTAAAAAAGTTATGTTCGTAATGTCAGAAACACAAAAAAAGAAAAAGGGAAGCACCTCTTCCAAATATTGAAATTAACTACAAAGATAGTCTTACAATCTTCAGCAGCTCCAACAATACTTTCAAGACAACCACAACTAATTGATTGACACTTAGTGTCAATCAATTAGTTGTGGTTGTGGAGCAGGACCAGCATTGAGCCAGGCATTTTTATCAGCGATGTAATCCCCTAACTTATAATATGCCTGACTGCATAGTGTGCGTTTTATACAAGACTTGAATTTTGTCTCATTCAGTTGAAGAATGTGGGGAGGTATTTTATTATAACATTTTAAACAGTACCCCATAAAAGATGAATCTACTTTAGCCAGTCTGAAACCTGGTTGAACTAATAGGTCCCTATTTCTAGTACTATAATTATGTCTTTCACCTCTTTTACTAAAAAGATGTAAGTTTTTCCTTACATACATGATGTTTTCGTAGATATATTGACAAGGCACCGTCATGATGTTAATTTCCTTAAACAGTTCCCTTAGAGAATCGCGCCTGCGGAGATTATATATAGCTCTGATGGCTCTTTTCTGCAGAATAAAAATAGAATCGATGTCTGCAGCCCGTCCCCAAAGTAAAATACCGTAAGACATGATACTATGAAAGTAACTAAAATAGACTAGTCTCGCGGTATCTACATCAGTAAATTGACGGATTTTTCTGACAGCATAAGCTGCTGAACTTAGCCGTCCTGCAAGAGATGTTAAATGAGGACCCCATTGTAGCCTTGAGTCGAGCGTGATCCCCAGGAAAACAGTTTTATCGACGAATTCCAGTTTCTCTTGATTCAATATTATCTCACAATCACTACTCTTGACATTTGGTAAAGAAAATCTTATGCACTTAGTTTTATTTCCATTTAATACTAAATTATTAGCAGTGAACCAATTTTGAACCTGCAGTAGGGCATTATTTACGTCGTCAAAATTTGTAGCACGTCTATTTACCTTAAAAATTAAGGAAGTGTCATCAGCAAATAACACCATTTGGGGTTGATTTTTTAATAAATGGAGAAGATCATTAATATACACTAAAAAGAGGAAAGGACCCAATATTGAGCCTTGTGGCACACCAATTTTTACTATTAAACCAAGTGAATTGACACCATTTATTTGAACTTGTTGTTGCCTATCATTTAAATAAGAACTAACTAAACTGAGCGCAAGTTTTCCAAGTCCGTAATGCTCAAGTTTCAAAAGCAAGGTTTCGTGATCGACGCAATCAAATGCCTTGGAGAGGTCACAAAAGATTCCTATTGCGTCTTGGGCCTCTTCCCACGCGTTAAAAATGTGTTTTAATAAAGTTACACCGGCGTCGGTCGTACAACGCCCTTTGGTGAAACCATACTGTTGATCGTGTAAGATTTTATTCGTGTTAAAATGATTGAGCATTTGATTAAGCATTATCTTTTCAAACACCTTGCTGAAAACCGGCAAAACGGATACGGGTCTATAATTATTGGTGTCTTTACTATCCCCGGATTTGTAAAGTGGTATTACCTTACTGTATTTCATTAAATCGGGGAAGACTCCTTGATCCACGCACGAATTAAATACTAAGGCTAAGTAAGGCGCAATAGTCTCAATTATGGAGGTACAGACCTTAATGGACATTCCCCAAAGATCTTCTGTCAATTTGATCTTAATTTGCTTAAAAGCTTTAATTACTGTTAAGGGGTTAATATGCCTAAAGTTAAATTCAACCGAGCAGGCTGAAACGTTCGCCCTTACTAAATCAAAAGCGAGGGAGGGCGAGGAATTTAAAGTTTCAGTTGTTTTGAGTGGGATACTAGTAAAGAAATTTACAAATTCTTGAGCCACTTCTTTGTTATCGGAATGAGTGATGCGGTGCCTTTTGACACTCCTAATGAAGCGTTAAAGCCTAAATGCTTTCAGCTACGAGTGAATACTTATTACTTAGTGCCCCCCTCTCATAGTTGGGCTAATCATATTATCTACTATACATAGTTGAATTCCTAATGGGTAAGAAAATGTTTAGAATTACCCTCATGAATAATAAACATAGTGCTTTACTGCTAAACGTCAGTCAACAATTAAGCCGAGACACTTGGTGGTACCTAATTATCATGTATTGATCATTTTCGTGGATAGGATTCTTTCTTAACAACTTACTGGTACTCGCAAGTACTTTATTATATGATTATTACATAATGCAACGCTTTTAAACATTTTATAGGACCTCTCATCGCGAAAATTTCACTGGTAATATCGACGAATAAAAAGTCGAAAACAAAAGTTATTTTATTACTTTTAGTATTCTTTTTTTTTACGATCAGGAGATTGCTTATCGTTTTCCACCTGTTGCCCATAAATCTACTCTCAGTAACGAACTCGGTAAATATTTGTTTTAGGGCTGATTTTTCCATTGCCAGATAACTTCCGAGCACAGGTCCTTTTTTCGCCGTAAGCCATTTTACGAATAGGTCCTATACTTACCCTTTTCGAGGAATAAAATTGACGTTTGACAGTTTTTGTATGAAACAACTGTCAAAATTTCAAAATTATTCCTCGAATAAAGTTATCAGATGATTGACAATGACGAAACAAATTTCGCTAAGAAGTCGTCAGCTTAAGACAGGATACGCTTTTTATTTATTAAACGTCACTTAGTAATTGAGTAGGAAGGTAGTTATATATAACAGAATAGAACTGGACATGACTGGAGTAAATAGAAAAGAATTACGTAAGATCATGACGATTATAATAACACATCGAAACGTGCGGCTGTTGGTGAATTGTAATCGAATCGCCAATTTTGTATTATGTATTATTTATATAATACATGAGATGTCACATAATAGAAATAAACAACAAAAGAAGATATAAAATATTTTGAATAACAAAAATGAAATATAAAAAAAACGACTTTCAAAAAAGCACTACAAAGCGAAAAATAACTTTAATTTCGGAAGTCGATGTCTTTGGATCTGTACCTATTTTAGATTTTGCCATCGACTTCCGAAATTAAAGTTATTTTTCGCTTTGTAGTGCTTTTTTGAAAGTCGGTTTATTTTTGTTAAAAAGTTTTTATTTCTCGCTTTTATGTGGGTCTGTATATAATGTGTCTAAGTTACAACAGCCTAATATCAACTTGCTCAACGCCTTTTACAAAATATTGCTTTTCCCGATGCAGAGACGTTAATTGTTGAGGACTTCTCCTAGTATTCCATCATCAGCTCCATTTCACCATTCGCATTGTGACGAGCATAAATTGCTTAGCAACCATATTAAAATAATCGAATCGCAACCCGTGAAATACTTATTGTTAAGTAGTTCCGTTGGCCATCTGTGGTCTTCTTCATCAGTTCCACTTCACCAAATGGTGGTTTCCGAGAGCAAATGCATGAGTTACTGTAAAAAATACCCATATCGCTATAGGTGCCCTATAATATTTGAGGAGTTCCCTCAATTCCTCATGGATCCTATCATCAGAACTGGATTTTGATAAAAATGGGACCAATCTGGAAAATTTAAATAAAAAAATAATTTTCCAAATCGGTTTATAAATGACGGCGTACTGAGGCAACAAACATAAAAAAAAATACAACCGAATTGAGAACCTCCTCCTTTTTTTGAAGTCGGTTAAAAAGAGGTTTATACCTTCTTGTTAGCTCTAACAATATTGACAATATTGTGTGTAATATTGTAATCTTTCAATTTGTGACGAAAGTAAAGGAATAGAGGTATTCCATTTAGAGCACGGATTTCAACCGCACTTGGACGAACCGCACCTGAGCACTCCCACTAACCCGCACTCAAACAAGATTTTGTAACGTGCGGTTCGGTGGAACAGTTTAGGTTTAGAACTTATTGTGCTGATATGATTAATTTAGAAACAGCATGCAAATGTATGTTACTGACAGCTGTTCTAATTTCAACATCCCAAACCTTGTTATCGGAAGCTAGGAATATTTTAGCTATTCTGCCCAAAGGCCAGTGAAGAGGTGGAGTAGAACTCTTTGTGAAAGTGGTTGTTCGGAAAAGTCCTGTCACTATACTAATTATTGTTGTCACCAAGCATCGTTGCTGTATTACAGTTTAAGAGGAAGGGTGCCGATGTTTAAAGGCAGACCATACATTTCTGCTTACTCACTGGGATGGCAACGCGTCTGCGATGCCTCTATTACCTACTGTAGATGTCCTGAAGCGACGGCGAAAAGAGAGGTCGCCTTGTTTATTTATTTATCCTCCTACCAGAACGCCATAGGTACATAGAGCAATTACGCCAACGGAGCATAAAATTACTTCATGTGCTGTTTTCCATCCATCCTGCGCGAGGTGGACATCGAACGGGTGGCGATCAGCGTCAACTCCATAGTTCCTTACCCAATCCAAATTGCGCACATTCTTTGCGAACTTTTTGAGGCTTAATGAATTTTTCAAAATAAATATATTAAAATTATAAAAACGGAAAGTTTTGATGTGTTCTGCCTGACACATGTTGGCCCAATGTTTGCCAGCCAATAAAAAAAAAACTTAATGGTGCACCGAACTTAAGTCCTAGAGTGAGTCAAGAAAGACTGAGAATGGAGGGAATAGATCTCATATTAAAGGACTTTACAATCAATCTTATCTTATAATCAATTAATCCTGTCTACGTCAAACTAAAACAAGACTTACATTTCCAGACTCAACATTTATTCTGTGATGTGCTAAGAAAATAATTTTTCTTTTTATTCTCGGGTTTGCACCAGTTTCTCACAGTAGGTAAGGCTTCAGTGACTTACAACCGATTCTCATAAAACTTATGATATCGACAAACCACGATTATTTATCGACAGGTTCCCGGGATACTTGATTTCGAAAGTTGATGATTCGATTTTTATTATATCGAACACGGTGTGTCGATAATTCAGTTGTACCTACGATGTTTTATTCCATCGATGCTTTATTGGTGCGATGTAACGTTTGTGCGAAAAATGCTGTTGCGAAAAACCCTACAGCGATTGCTCATTAGTTCGGTAATTTATTAGTTCGATAGTATGTCGTTTCGAAACGCCTACTGTTGTCAGTGACATTTAATTAATAACCTTAATTTGCATTATAGACGTTACGGAAATACCTACATTCGTTTATTAAAAAAAAAAAAAAACCTAGTTTATTATTTACATCAAGGTACATTAATGAAGTATATTTAAATATATTAAAAGAATCCTAATCTACGTATACCTAAATAATTTAAATTAAATATAATTATTTAATTTAAATTATTATATATACGAGTATGTATGCACGTGTTTTGTCTTTCTTTTCTTTCAAATAAGAAAAGTAGTAGATTGAAAGTTCGATAACAATGAACTAACCCGCAACTTCGTCAGCGTAAAAAGTTTTAAGCATCTATACCTAGTAGATACCTATACATATACAGTTATTAAGGTACCTTTAATTGAGTAACGATCCAGAATTTTCCCTGTTATTTGCTTGCTAACTTATGGTAAATTCAACCTTTAGCTCTATCATCCGTCTTAGTCACTTTAATCAAAAGTTACGTAGGTACCTAATTACAACGTTATCTAAACATTCAAACATCTTTCTCGTTTAAATAATTCAAACGAATGGTAAGGTATTTAATAAGATGACAAACTTTTAATAAATGTCTCAGTGAGCCTATGGAACTTAAAGCCAACAAACAGTTCCAGAGTTTCACCATTAGTTATAGGAGATTATAATACAATTAATTCTCGGGAATATTTCGAACATTAAGCAAGTTTAACCTCAAGCTGGAAACAATTGTTTGTAGACAATCGAGATCCTTAAAGGCGATATAAATTACTGTTTTCGGCCATGTCAAAAGCCAGTAATACCTAAGCTTTAGCACATTTAAGAAGTACTAACTTCAGTTATTGCGACGACTTAATTCAAGACTATCTTTTAGACAGATTGATAAACTGGGTGTCGAGAAAATGTTACAACGGTAAAAATGTTTTGACGAGAATTTTTGTACACAATTATAGACGAAAAAGTTTTAACTCTGAAGTATATTTGAAGCTCCAAGCTATGTTTCCAATAATAGCAACAAAATGAGCCATTAAATATTGATTCAATTTTCTTCTAGTTTCCGACGCTTGTTTTGTTAATTAAATTCTTTCGCTAATTAATTTTCTTAATTGCTTTTTCATACTTTGTCCTGAACCCAACAATTATTTTTTTTGTTCGGTATAAACAAAAGTTATTAATTATTTGGAGTACTGAAAGCCTAATAATTTTTTTCTTTGCATACCTACTAGTATATTATGTGTCAATACTTGTCATATGGTGTGGTTTGCGTAGAAAATCACCTTTTACTTTATGAGCGTTACTTTCAATGAGTGTTGTTGAAAGAGAATCCGGCACTATGCCAGGAAGTTTCTTACTGAACAACGATCCTTGTGCAGTAAGGAAAGTAATTGTTTCGCAAAATTTAAACCATTTCATAATATGCATTAGTACCACAGCTTACAAAGTTTAATGAGATATGTATATTGTATAAGCCCCTTTTAGCAGCGCCAAACTTTAATAGAATTAATATTCATTTAACTAGAATTAAAATTAGGTTGATACTACTCGTGTGTAGCATACATTACCTACTTTGCGCATGCAATATTGAAAACGGATAATAATAATATCTCTATGTAGCTTTGAAACTTGTTATTGTAACTTTTTGTGACTTGTACAGTCAACAGCAAAAGTCGATTAACACTTCAGTTTTTTTAATCTTAGTTATTGAGCCAAATATTTGTTCAAAATTGCATTGTACTTCTAATGCAATTTTGAACAAATATTTTGCTCAATAACTGAGATTAAAAAAAACTGAAGTGTTAATCGACTTTTGCTGTTTACTCTACTAACAGGTGTCGATTTGCAAAAGGCCAATGAACTGCCTACTTCCTTAGATACCTAACTACTTGGTCCCCTTTGCAAAGGTATTTGTAATTTAGTATGCGTGGGTGGAATCCAATTTAATGAAGGCATTCCACTGTTCAAGGTAAGTTATGCATTGTGTAGGTGACCGTAAAATTTCCACATGCTTTCCTTAAATGCCAATCACGTGTCCTGAAACCCTTTACAGTAGATTGAACACAACAATTTTGTACTATCAGACAAATGAGATTCTGAACCGCACTAAGCATAACTTTTCAGACATTCTAATATACTTAATTAGGTCGAATTTTGCTTAAACATAGTGTTTTCTGAGTAATAAACTTTTACAGTGACAGTTAGTATAATCCTCTCTGTTCAACAGTAGATAAGAATAATTCAAAAAAATATTTCTTGGTATGAGCTCTGTTTTGTGTACACGGTCGATTCAAACAAACTGAATATTTATAATATAACGTTTGTAATTTTTTTATAACAAGACGGCCCATTAATGGACAGATAGACTACCCGCAGTATTCATCAATAGAATGAGTTTCTTTAACACGTTGACTGCCAGACAACACAGACAGCGGTGGCAGTCAATATTATTTCTTGTCGCAAAACGATCCTATTTCATCACAATCTAAGACAAATTGTACAAATAACTGTCTGGAACTGTTACTCACACTGTAACTGCTATACCTATGGATAACCAACATAAAAATCTTATTGCTTTTGTTATATTCGTGGAGATCGTTTACTGGTTACACAATTTAGATCAAACTATTGCCTTACTAGATGAGGTAAATCTCCCGACCATCGAGAGGCGAGAATGATCTAAAAGTAAAGATGTTCTACGACTTTCTCAATTCCATTTGATCGTTTAGAATAAAATAGGTCTTGAATTAAAGAGTGACTGCTATTGGTAAACGATTTTAAAGTGTAGCATGACAATAGGATTGAGAGTTACATAGTAGGTATACTTTAGTGGAAGGAACTTAATCGGAACTTAATCTTGAATCGACGCTAGAATAGTTCATACTCAATCATCCGATTCAGAACAGATACATAGATAATGAACCGATGGGTTATTTATTATGGTCATCGTACATTCTAACAGTGATTGAAGACAGACTTTTACCCCCAAATCCTGCACCTAAATCTTTCCAACTCTTCAGTAGGTACACTTTAAAGAAACTTAAATTGCACGGAGACTTAAAATAATGTGCGTTTTATGTAAGTTGATGTAGGTACATACATTGAAACAAAAAAATGTTTGCCCAAAAAAAGCTACCTCAAAACAGGAATCAAAGTTGGGCACTCAACATATAGGTACTCTCCTTTTGAACGACTTCTACTTCCTCTTTGAATAGACAGAATTTCTTCCTGTTCGTAAAACTGGGCCGGCAACAAACTTAGTTTGAATCAACAACATGTAACGCACAACATATTTATCTACATTACTTTACTTAGCCGCTCGCGTGTCCCGCGTCCCAAGGTTACGTCATCACAAGTGTACCTACATTAGTAATATAGAAGTTGTAATTACATTACTAACTTAAGCATAATAAAATATTTTCAAAGTCACTATAACATAACTAACTTTGTATCCGTCAGATACGATCGCGATGTAATCAACGATTGCAGAAACCAGTCGCCTCTAATCCTCTCCATATTTCGTAGAAACAGAAAATAAGTATCTAACGAAGTTGTTTGAACTTGTTTGTTAGTTTTTAAAGTTTAACATTAAATAAATATGACAGGACTTGATTTTATTATAAAACACATGATTAGCTCATCCATCAGACATACAAATATTGCTCATCTTTTTCGTCGGTTTCGCGTAGCAGCTACGATATTCATAGCGTATGCTCGTAGCGGGCTACGCGGCATCTACAGTGGGTTTCGAGAGCAACCTCATAATTATAGTTGAGTCGCCTGACCATACTAAAGAGCGATGCACAGAAGGGTACTTGTTAAATATTGTTATGTCATTAGCAAAATGTGTTTACATTGCAATATGGAATTTGTCTCAAAACTCTCTAGCTGAATAGATTCCTCTACGAGCTGATTTTTTTTTTCACTTGTGTAAGTTTACGTATTAGATGTGTGTCCTTTATGTGGACTGGGTCTTCTTTAAAGAAAATTAAAAAAATTTAATGTAAAAAAAATCACGCTTTCTCATATTGAATTAAGGCCAATCGTTTTATTTACTAAACGGTGCAATGTGACACAGTTGGTTAACCCATTCATACTGAAGCCGCGATCAGCGTGGACTCCTACTGGCCAAAGTAATCTTAACTATTCGAATATGGTATCATCGATTCGAAAAGAAAAAGGTGAACCCATTTATGGACAATCACTTTGCTATGAAGCGTTTCCCTGTCGGAATGAATCGGAATGATCTAATATAATATTAGTAAGCTGTCGTTTGACGATTTGTCACCTGGAAGCTGATGATTTTAAGTGATAATAAGGTCGACAAGGTGCACGCTCAACTAGAAGTGACCCACGCACTCTCATAAAAATGAATTGAGAGCCGATACGATAAGAGCCATTCCCGATTTCACATTATGATTCTACTAAAATTTATCGCAGAAAAATTGTTAGAATCAAATTTTTATCTGAACACTGTTCCATCGTCGATTTCAACCATCGCTTTCTATCAGGCGAATCGAGGCCAAGAGCATTGCTCATTTCGCGATAAAAAAGGGTGTCTGTTTCGGATTTTTATCTTAGAGTCAGACAGAAAACGCGTATGCGAGTGGTTTTAAGAACAAAATATACCTAACACTTGTATTTTAATATCTTTAAAACTCAATCACGCAAATATTTATTCACTTCTTTAATTAAGACGGTAACCAATGACAAATTTAAAGACACAGTTTGTATATACACATGCACATAAAAGTGCAAATATAAAATCATCAAATTCATGTAAAGAGTTAACAACACTTTCATAAATCCCTCTCATAGTACTTCTGACATGCCGACAAAAACTTCGTCTGAATTTGATGTTGAAATCTTGTCAAACTCGACTCGATCTAATGTTACTTCTGGTTGATTTCTTCAATGTAGCCTGCGAAATTATTTTTGTCGTTTTTTGCGTAAGAAATATTGAATTTCAAAGGAAATCATGCTAAAGTGGAGATTGACCAGAGTAATAGGTAATTCTCGTAATTTTAAGAACGTTCACAGTTTGATCTTAGTCTCAATTTGTCAAAAATACCTGTGCTTCTCGCATTCAACGGGTTTCCAACGCTACGTCTTCCGGTACGCGGTCGCCACTCCAGAACCTTTCGGCCCCACAGAACCGGTCGAAGTGGAAGTGCTTGGGGGAGGCATATGTCCAGCAGTGGACGTGAAATGATGATGGTGATGACCTCTAATTTCCGTATATTTTTGACATTGATTGTCACTGAGATGAGATTATGACTAGACTTTTGAACGTTTTTAATTACGAGAATTGGCCTTCAGATCGTTTGATGGATATAAGTCCAAGAGATCATTAAGTGCGGCTAGAGTACGTGGTACTGGCGAGTTAGCACGCGCAACGGTGCCACATGGAGACACAGCAAACAGCCTGTGCTTTCTGCCGCGCCAGTAATTATCTGGGACAAGGACGCGAGCCAGCATAGCATGCAGATCAGGCGCATCAATAGTGCCACGGAGCGCCTTACAGGCGGCTATGGTGAGCTGATCTTTTGTTCGCCTTACCTCTAACGAATTATATTCGAGGCATCCCAGTAGCAATTTACTCGGATAGAGGTAAGTACGCTTTTTGTACCTTCTACAATAAAAGCGCGTAGGTACTTTCGTGTGGATTCCACACGTAGGAGCTGGATTCCAATTTGCTACGTACGAATGCATTAATTAATATTTTGATGGCATGTGGGAAGCGAAAATCGCGGCAATTACGTAGAACGAAACCCAACCTTTGGTAGAAGTCCTTCCGCTACCGTGGCATTAAGGTCTTAGAATAAATTAGTTATAAATTATTCATAATAATGTATTATGAGTTTGTAAACTTCCTTTGCTGACCAACGACCTCCTTTCTTTTTCGTCGTGCCAATAACACGACAGTGAATTAGATTTTGTTAGCCCACTTCCACGGCATCTTCGGTGGCAGCGCAGAGACCTCCATTACCACCATAAATGGTCGAAGGAGAATTGACTATAATCACCACACCACACTCGGTAGTCAAATATTAGTAATCATGTCATGGTATGTATACCTATACGTCATCATCATCATCTGCCTAGCCTTTTCCCAACTATGTTGGGGTTGGCTTCCAGTCTAACCGGATGCAGCTGAATACCAGTATTTTACTTGGAGCGACTGCCTATCTGACCTCCACAACCCAGTTACTGGGTAATACGACACCCCTTGGTAAGACTGGTTGTCAGACTTTCGGACTTCTGACAACCCGTAACGACGGGCAAAGATCCATGAATGACAGCCGGGACCAACGGCTTAACGTACTTTTCGAGGCACGGAGGGGTATTGGTATATAAAGATGGTCACCCATCCACGGACCAACCGCGACGAATCGAATCGATCGACGATCTGTGCGGTTACGTAGGTATAGGTTATTATTTTCGAATAGAAGGACCTTTTTATTACCTTAGTCGACTTTCACAAGGACTGTTAAAAGCAAAACCAGCACCGAGCCAATCTTAATTTGCTTTCTTTTAGATATACATATTAAAAAGATACTTTGCAAACATTTCCAACAAAACAACACTTTCAACGTAAATATTAACACAAGACATTTGATTAAAAAATGTTCAGGCCTAATATTTTTCAAGAGAATAATTTGGTTCAGTTGTGACCTTAAGCTTATTTTAAGGATTAACGGTAGTTGTTATAATAACAAAACAAATTGGTTTACTGTACCCTCAACAAGCCTAGATTAACCTAGTAACAAAACAACGGTGTTCTTACTAAAAGTGTAATATTAAGGCGGTGTCAAAACAACGGTGTTTTACTAAAAGTGTAATATTAGGGCGGTATCAAAAGGATATTAAAGTATGAAAACTTGTCCGTTATATTATAGTCGTTATAGGATAAAAATATCCAAGAAATACGTTTATTTACTAACAATATACCTATTTTTTCACAATTGTTTTCCAGGCATATAACAAAACAATAGGTAGATTGTAGAACTATAAAATGTATTTGGTATGTATATTCGGTAATCTTCGGGTTTCCGAATTAGCACGAACGTCGTGCCACAGAGTAAGAGCGGTTCTGCACTACATCCGATCCGAATCCGAATTAAAGATCCGACTTCAATCCGAATTGGGAATGTTCTAAATTCGGACGGATAGAGTTCGAATCTAGTGCCATAGTACGTGCAAGTGACCATAGTCCTATTTGTATGAGGGGTTGCCTCCTCATACAAATAGGACTATGGTCACTTCGGACCGGAATTTCTCGGATTCGGATCAGATGTAGTGCAGAACCGCTCTAACTACCACAGAGGCTAAGCTTTTAAGTTTTATAGTGCCGTGCTTCATTGTAGTGCACATAATTTGCGCGTTTATATAAAGTTTATTCTCTGTCGGGTAGCCTAGTACGGTTGCAGATACATCTGTCACTCAATAAAATTGACAGGTTTTTAGGAATTGCACAGAGTTGTTAATCTTTAATTTTGTAGTCACGGTAATACAAAATGCTCAAAGTAGGCAAATTCCATGGTCGTAACAGCTCTATATTAGAGCACATCATTGCGCGTTCGTGTTTCCGAAGATTGACGATGATTCCCGAAGCGCATACTTTTCTTGGGATATCTTACCTACTTCTGGAAAAACGATACACATATATCACATATAGGCCTCAGAGCTTTGTTCCATATCGTACGGACATTTGACGAGTGATTAATTACAGAAACGTAATCGTCGTTAATTCGTAGCGAATCTGTTAATCAAGTGAGACAGGCAACGCTAATTAATTAGTTTTAGAAGCTTAGGCAGTTGGATCAGATTGTGTATTTAGTTTTAGTAATTAGCACTATGATAAGACGTAGAGTGATACCCTCTCTTTTATTTTATCGTGAGTTATTATGGTGTAGACTTCTCGGGAACTTATAGTTTTCGATTGTTTACTGTCTATAATTATATCGGCTCGTATTATTTTTAAAATAATGGCTGTTAAATTATAAGGATGGAAGTTGATATTTTAATAAAAATGGACTAAGCGAATATTCCTTGTAAAATGATTACATTGACAAAAAAAAATTGAACCTCACATTTAATTTTAAAATAAAAAATAAATAAAACCCTTAGCAGACGGTTTTTCTCATAGCATCAGCAAAAAGAAAAACAAACGAAAAGGTTGTTTGAAAAATCTTTTAATAAAGTATTACCTACCTACTTTTATAAAGAGACAGTACTTCAATGGCACATATTTTCGCAGTTGAATATCAAAAGATGATTCAGCATTTATCATATTAGTATGGATGGCCAGATCATCATCACCGCTGGGACTCTGTCTCGCATAGGGTCGTAGGTAGCAGATGAGCGATGGCCGTTTTGTGTGGATGTGACGCATATTTAGCCTTTTTTTTTTGGTGGGAAATCATCAAATGACCCCTCCCGTTCTGGGCGGAGCGGAAGGGAGTGTCAGACTCTTACTGATTAAAACCCAACCGTGTCCCTTCCTTAGCCCTTTATGTTCCGGGGTAGCGGTAACCCTTTCGAATAATCCCGCTGCCCCGGGATATTCCCCTAACTTGTTCTTTTATTGTTTGTATACTTTCTTTGGGTCATGTTTACAGCAAATAAACGAAAAAAAATATCCTTTTGTTTTATCATCCTCTAACCCCAATTTATTTGGGAAAAGGCCTGATAGAGCCACACAATTAACTGAAAAATCGTATTTCAATTTATTAAGAACATCTATTTGTTTCAGATACCGCATCGCATTCCAAGAGACGCTCCTCTGCAGAAAGGTCCATGGTCGCCGAGATTCCCGCATTATCAATTTGGATCACACAATCTGTAGGGATGTGACTACTCTACCAAGCGTCAACACGAACAGCATCAAGCGAGACTCGAGAATATCATTCATTAGTAAAGTTGATTTCGTGAAGGATCCAACCCCGTATTGTGTTGGTGACGTCGAAGATAGGGATTGCGAGGAACCGAGTTTCAAAAGTTTTTCAAAAACGTGAATTTTTAGGTCAAGCGCACATTACAGCTGCGCTAAGGAGTAGCGCACCGCTTTGCTAAATTGCGCCAAAGCACATTAGGACTGGCGTCGGGCTGCGCCACAACGCAATAATTGTGTTAATCAGCTGTTGTCATCAAGTGTATCCAGTCCAGTGCAATGGATAGGCTCGCGCAAATTTGGACGGGCCTCTTGTCCTTATCCTTATTTATTTGGGATCAGCCCAACATGTCTTTTTCTTCCTTATTTTTCTAGTCATTGCGTTGCATTTCGCGTCACTTAGGAACATTTTGTATGTACCATCGGTGACTACAGACTATTAGTTATACTGTGCTACAGGTGAGATGCATCGCACCACATAACAGCGGCCGCAAAAATAGTGTGCGATGGTTTATACAGAATGTTCGTAAGTTATGTAGCAGAATTATTACAATGCATTGCGTTTCGCCGCGGACCGCCATAATCTGCGCTAGCCTTTAAGGTGTCAAGGTTAGCAAGATAATATTAATGTATATAAAACAAAAATAACTATAACCCTGTAAATAAATTATTTCTATTTTCAGTAGGTTATGGTAAGGATAAATAAGTATTTTTAAGAAACTTAATTTAGTTTCTCTAATAAGTGGTTTATTAATGCTATTTCTATTGAAAAGTTATTTTAAGAACAATGAAAGCTCTTTCTTCTAAACTAATTAAGATTGTCAATGAAGGTAGTAAGTTGAATTTTAATTAAGAAAAATATTTCTTGTAACTTCTGGTATTTATAAACTTTTCAGGAAGATATTTATTTTCTTTATCTTGTTAATTAGAACTTTTAGCAAGTTGTAGGTACTTCATTAAAAATTTAATTAAGATGAACTTTTGAGAACTTTGTTCCTGGAAAATTAATTACAGCTTATGAGCGTTTACGACGTACGGTATTTCATACAAACTCTCAAGCCCTTGTTTTTCGAAATTAATGAACCGATTTTAATGAATCTTCATATGCATAAACAGGATACAAAGGTCCAAAAAGTTAGTTAAGAACATTTTCGAAAAATAGTGTAACAGCGAAATTAGACCGATTTTCCAAAGACATTTCGAAAATGTTCTCTAATATTTATACATATGAGAAGACCCCTGCTCTTCAAACTAGGAAAATCCTGTATCTTGAAGGACAGTGTCCTTTTAAGGGATTGACACGTTTTACAAAATATTAATAACTGCGTAATAACTCTGATGCTAACATACATATATTTACTATAGGGGCTTAAAAGGTAATTGAACACACAAACACTCCCCGTGTTTGTGTGTGTGTGTGTGTTGCTGTTGAGTTCCGTTGGGGTGTGTGGTGTGGCAAATATAGTAAATACTAGCTGCGCCCCGCGGTTTTACCCGCGTAAATGTCGATCCCGTGGGAATATCGGGATAAAAAGCCAGTTGTTAATCCAGGGTGTCAGCTACCTCCATACAAAATTACATCAAAATTGGTCCAGCCGTTTGAGCGTGAAGAAGTTACAAACATATAAACACACCCCCATACACACACACTCACAAACTTTCGCCTTTATAATATTAGTGTGATCTGTCAAGGAAATGAAAAATTAGGTATTTTAGTTGTATTTTATAGAATAAATAAGTTCCTCTGTATCGCAATAATGAACTATAAATAAATAATATTCCTTAACAATTATGACACTGACAGCTCTTGAACGTGGTTTAAATGTGCTTATCGCGTTCAGTTTTATATTGGTGAAATTCGACCTAAGTTGTATGTAGGTATTACTCAACTGGGCACAGTTATTCAGAAAAATAAATGACACAAATAGTATTTCAATGACGGTAGTCATGTTATACATGTAGGTAGGTAGGTACCTTGTTTGCCACTTAACCCTTTTGCGGATTTTATTACCCTTACCGAACTTTCTCAATGTACAAAAGCCTACAATAGTTGTAAATGTTTCAACAAGTAAATAAAATATTTGATTAAATAATTAAAATGTATATTTTTTTGTAGGCTAATATTAGGAGAAATGATGCTAGCTTACCAAACTAATTAATTCTGACGACAGTAATGAATGGATAAAATATATTATGTATAAGCTAAAGTTGAATTTAGGAGATTAGAATGTAAGATCTGGTTTTAACACTAATTCAGCTTAAAACCTTAGCTCTTAAGACTGTATTCTTATTAAGTAAAAACTGGCATTTAAGCCTTATTTATCATTGTTAATGGTAAAGTCTTCTTTGGAGATTTTTTTCTGTATTATTAGAATTTTGGGTTACAAACGTTTGCAGTACCTACGGTACTTCCTTACCTTCAAACTTGTGTACTGTGGTTTTCAGTGTGTAAAGTTCACAGACCTTTGTTAGTGCAAGATTATTAGGTTTCAAACGAAAAGTTCAAATAATATTGGTAAAGAACGTTGATCAGCAGATTACTTACTTGAATTAATAGTAAAATAAGATTATCTAACACCTACATTTCTGTAATACTGTTTAAGAGCGTTTACGTAAACGCTTTTAAGAGTCGATATTAAGCTACCTTAGAAACTTATTAATTTAATTTTGATATAAATGTAAATTGTTAATAAAAAACACTGTAAAATGCCTCCGCTGTTTAATTTCATAACCTTGAACTGGGCTTAACAAATAAGACATGCGCCAGAACTTATGTCTGGCTTTAAAACTAAAGTAAAAGGAATTTTAACGAATATTTTCTTACAAGTCAGACGTGCGTAGGTTTACAACACGTGTAAGGAGCCATAACATTCAATATGAACCACTATGAAAAAATAAGTCACCATCACAACGCTCTACTTTCAAATGGCCAACAAAATTAAAATAAAAGGTTATTCAGCAAATTAATTCACAAAGACACAACAATTACTACATGCTTACACAAAAAAAAAATATATGCAAGTATATAAAAAAAATCAAACAAAAAGGCAAGAGCTCATTGGGCATCAAAAAATTCGTCCGCATCGCTGTCAATGGGATAAGTGCCCAAAAGGCTGGCAGCTTTACCACGTTGGATGGCAATGCTGATTCTTTGGGCTAAAAATAGGCCAGCCCTCGGGTCACGCGTAGGCTCAACCAACCGCTTGGCGACGTCCCGAAATATTCGATGAGCACTCAGACCCCAAGGCCCTAATGTTTCAACCCCAAACGGCTCAAACATATAACTCCCAATAAGGTTGTTATTTTTGCGCTGTTTGAGGTTTTCTGCTCCTGCAGCAGCCCACCGTGCTAGGAAGATGGGATGGCGCGAGGGTGTCGTCACAGGTTGCATCCCACACCAAAGGCTACCCAACTTAAATGATTACTTCAGCAAATTGTATTTCCACGATAAATTATTATTAATTATTAGTATTTTCAAATGTCTCCGAATTTTTGGTTCTAGGACATACCTGTTTCCTCACGATGTTTTCCTTCACCGTTTTGAGAGCAGTGTTAATTATTTACACAAAGCAGTGCGCCTGTCTAAACCACGGTCCGAACCCACGACCTTACAACTCGTAAGTGGGGGCCGTTGACCACTGGGCCACCACTGCTCAATGGCAACAAACAAAACATTACTTACTGTCTTGCCTTAATAAGATATATAAAATTATTAATAATAATCAATCTTTTTTAAATATGATTTATTCTTTTGAGTTGACTCCGCTAGCTTTCCACTTATTAGACCAATCGTAAAAGTAGCTTTTAGGTATACGGTGATCAATATGTAAAAAGGTTCTTTTCCTTAACCCACCTGCCTTCACCCACTCACAATTGTTTTACGTTGAAAGCGACATTTAATCCCAACTAAATTACTGCTCGGAATCCTCTAACAATGTTTTCACTCTGAGATTGAAAGGTTGGAAAACAATTTAAGAAAAAGGTACGGTTATTTACGTTGAGTTCAGAACGGTTTTGTGTGTTTTTTTCAGTACATTTTTTACAGACAATTATTAAGACAATTATTTTACAGACATTTTCTTTTCCTGTAGTAAATTATTGTTGCAACACCTTATAAGATTGTAAGAGTTTTTCTATCCTTCAAAATATGAAGTACTTAGTATAAATTATTTCATTATACATCCCATCAACTCATACAATAATAACGGAGGTTGGTTGTCAAAGTCAACCAGGCAACTCTGTATAGTAGGTACTAACTAGAAGTAGTAAGTAAAATTTATTTCTTATGACACCTTTGGAATGAAACTGGAAATACAATTAATACATAATTATGTTTTCATGATAAGCAGCCACTTTAAAAACAATCTCTTTACAATCATCCAGTTTTTGAACAAAATAAGTATCCCATTATCCTCCAAAGGGTACAGATATGTTGTTTGTTTTACAATGACCTTTTACTATCAAAGGATCACTTACTGAACATAATGTGTACCTCAGGCTCGTTCTATTTACATGCGTAACTAGCTACATACGGGCAGATAACAATCACGAAAGTAGGTCAACAATTACCAACCGGTTCTGTGCTTCTCGCATCCAGCGGATTTCTGCGGCTTTCACAAGGTCATCGGTCCACCTTGTGGGAGATGAGTACGCGGTCGCGGTCGCCACTACAAAACCTTTTAGCCTCATCTAAAGTGTTACATGCTCTGTGGCCTCATCGACTATCAGAGGGGCATATCTCGTAATTTTAAGATTGTTAATAGCCTGATCTGTCTCAATCTGTCAAAAATACCTCTATTTTCCCTACGTTTGTGTCAAGCTTTTGAAATTGATTGGGAATTAGCCCTCTGTTCAGCAAACCATGTGCCCTGCCCACGTTTGGCAATTCTTCGGGCTTTGTCGGCTACCTTGGTTCTCCTACGGATCTCTTCATTTCTAATTCGTTCACGTAAGGAAATTCCAAGCAAAGCCCTCTCCATTACCCTTTGGGGGACTTTTAGCCTTCTAATGAGGCCCATTGTGTGCGACCACGTTTCAGTGCCTAAGGTCAATACTTTGCCTGATCTCGGAATCGAATTCAGAATCTATCTGCCCTACTCCTAATATTAAGTAACAGTCATTCAATATAAGGATATTAGATTGTACGTGGTAACAGTAAAATATATTCTTTATTATATCCTGTCGAATATATCGAGACACTTGGCATAATACGGAATCTTATATTTTTCGAGGAAGACTTTCCGTTTGACGTCAATACGATATTTTTGTGTTGTTATTAGCAGCTACGGAATTCACAGAATGTGCATCAGATCTAGGGATTATTGACAAAACCTATGAGTCCTCTTATTAGACCGTAAGTAGATAAATGCGAAATTCTTAACATTGCTTCCCAAAACTTGCTAAGTACACCCGGTCGATTCTGTAAAAATCTCACCGTGAACACTTAGGTGAAGTTAGTTTGTTTTTGCTAGGAATTGACACTATTGACAGCTCACTCCACGCTCAATTCACCTAAGTTTTCACGGTGAGATGGTTACAGAATCGCACTGCAGTAACTTGACTGACAGATATTGGAAGTTATTAGCAGACGGGTGCTGCTGCTGCCTTTCGACATTACGAAGAGAATCACCCTGATCGGTGTCGACTTTTGTGAACATAAATTTAATATAAGTAATATGGAGAAGCAGATTTTTTTTTACAGGATTTCTGGCTCGGTTCCATAGTAAAAATTGTTGGTAGTGAGGAGTATAATAACTTCTCTTCAAGTATTCAGTCATTTCAATTACACCTTTTAAGTCTATGATATGGGTACACCCTATGACGTAATACCTATACAGGTGCACTGACTCCAATACTTAGTTACACCTCAAAGGATTGCTTTCAGGTAACCAAAATCATTCAAATATACTTTCGTTCTTCAATAATATTAATAAATAAACACATTACAACTCCTTTGCGTCGCGCAGTCGGGTAAAAATAAGTTCAAAAACTAAACCCGTCTACTGAAAAATAGGAAACAAGAAAATATTCTCATCTGAAATTGTTAAGTATCTACAAACTATTCAATATTTATGGTTTAATATATAAATAACTTACACGTAATGTATTTAATACATATTCATAGTGATGTTCAGAGGATAACCGTGGTCGTACCTACCTATGCCACTTTGCCTCAAAGTTTATAATCGCTTACTACTGTTAAAATGTATTGTTTTGTTAGGGTAGGTAAAGGCACTTTGATTGCTGCGTTTGCTCGCCTGCATTGCCGGGTACATAAAGACACAACGACACAACCAGTATAATTTACTATCGCAACAATAAACAACTCCCCAAAGGCATTCTCATTAATTAAATGGGAGTTTCGCCTCCACCGCGTGGAGGTGCTCCCAGCTTAAGTCATTATTATTACACACGTTTTGGTTTTTTGAAGTGAAAATTTCTTTAGCCGAGTTGGGCATTTTTTGAGATGGGAAAAAACCATTGAACTCGCGACACTGTTACCGTAACCGACACCTCGCGTGTTTTGTTTATAAGACGATTAAAAAAATACACACTTAATTGTTCAAGTTTTCACTACTGTTGGCACTCTTGGAGTGCCACTGTTTTTTTTTATAAATAGTCCATATTGTTTATTAAATTTTATGTATTTTGGGTAGGTAGGAGAGAAAATACGTTTGGCTCAAATCAGAGGCGTGATTTTATAGAAATTATTCCTAATTATCAGGTGCATGCAAGCAAAGCCGTGAACAACAGCTGACTATATATATATTTTTAAATGTGTTAATTAAGCACTTTCCTTTTGATACCCAACACAGCATGATTAATTTTTTTTTTTCAAATATCCTATAACCAGCGGACGATCAAGACGCATTAACCTATAATACTATAAACTTACCTCATTTGTCATATTTTGACAAGTAGTTTAAAAGTTATGAGGGAACAGATGAACATACATGCCGGTCAAAACCATAACCTTCCTTTTTGCTTCACATGAAACACA
The DNA here is from genome assembly GCA_963082905.1 of Oligia fasciuncula. Taxonomy (NCBI): domain Eukaryota; kingdom Metazoa; phylum Arthropoda; class Insecta; order Lepidoptera; family Noctuidae; genus Oligia; species Oligia fasciuncula. The sequence goes on from OY720403.1 coordinate 11,925,467, forward strand.
TCAAGCGAACGAAAAGCAATAAAAATATGACTCCCCAGTTTTCAAATAAACAAAATATAAATTTTGGAAAACTGATTTGCGAATTCCCGAAAGAGCGAAGTTGTACAAGTTATACGTCGCCAGCGCCGGCTGGTTGGAATTCCACATACTTAAGTTATTATGAGTTATATAGGCGAATGGTTGCGGAATCTAATATTGAGACCGCCCACAAATTATATATTATTATTATTATTTATTATGTAGGTAATAGTTGCGTGGCATGCCCCACGTCACGATTCATAATAATAGAGTAGGTAAGTAATGAGCTATAAATGCTAATAATATTCATGAAGTGTAGTGAAAATCAATCCTAGACAGGCAACTAAGTAACGACTTCGTGCTTTGCACGGTTTTCGCGAAATGACAAATCATCAAGATTTCTTTATTACTAACTTAATATTAATGTAATAAACAATCTCTCTAAATAGTGGTGAAAACCGCATTAAAATCTGTTGCGTAGTTTAGAAGAACAACGACAGATATACGAAAAGTGACTTGAATTTATATTAAGTACTGTAATATTTATATTAATAGTAAGTAATTATAGAAAATATACATAGAAGGAGTTATTTTTTTGTTACCGTGGCGTAGCCTGCGACACCAAGGAGTTTTCAACTGCGTTATCTTCAACTTAAACACTAAAAGGACAAAGGTAAAATACCTTATGTCTAATTTCAACAAACAAGTCTTCCGGTAGGGTAATGTGTTTTGTCATCTGTGAAAATTGGAACTTGGAACCTTATAAATTATGTCATCTGTACAATTCGGGAAGAGTAATGATTAATTAAAGAATGAACAAAATTAATTACAATCTGGGGCCACTCCGTAACATTAATAAAAGACGTCGGAAATGATTACTTACTCAAGCTCGGCTTAGTCATTTTATTATTTTAATATTAAATATAAATGAACGCGAATCTCTTCAAAGTAAGAGTGAAAAGGCTTCTTCTGGGTGAGCTCACTCCATCGTCGATTTTGTCTCTGTCAACTCTGACCTAGACTAGAGTCAAGAGCAAACCGATTTCAAAAAAAAAAAAAAAAGTAGCAGGAATTTAATAGGATCGTAGCACATTTCGAGTAGTATATCTAAAGTATCTATCTATTCCCAGGAGAAAAGGCGTATGTTTATGATATCGTATGTTTTTAGTTGGAAGTAATCCATCAAAAGGTATGACACCTTTGCACTTCTTGGTATTCTATTGTACTGCGTTACAGGATTTCATTATGAAAGCCGGCATCTATTTTATGATGAATAGTTCCATACCTTTACAGTTGCCTGGTACATATACCTTCACACATTAGCAAGAAGCTGGCAGTATCATCACAACGGTAATATTTTCTCATTGTTTGTCTTATTTCTTTTTAGTAAGTATATTCATGTATTTATGTATATTTATTTGTAATTAGGTATATATTATATTCATAGTTTTATTAGGTTTATGCGTATCTTTATATTTAAAATATTTATTACTCACTGTTCTTGATTGCACCTACCACTGTTTGTCTCTGCAACTGTGCTTGAAGTATTAAATAAATAAATATACCTACACATTAAATCACGCCTGTATTCACCGAATAATTTGGCAGAGGTGTAAACACAAGTTAACCCACATTTCACCAGTTATGTAAAGCCCCATGTAGGTAAAAGGAGGCGAGCTGCTTCTAAAAAAATCCTGGTGAAAAACCTCCCAGTTTTAGTTTAACTTTAGGTACTCGTTAAAAAGTGTTTTGCTTGAATTTCATTCGCCATTCTGTAGCCAACACTACAAAAATGTTTAAAATTTTACGCATAATGAAGGTCAGTTTCATCAAAGCTACGCCTACAGTTGCATCCACCAGGGTTTCATAAAAGGTACACTGACAACAGTAACTTTGCTCATATCGTGTAGTTTGCTTGTTAGTGTTGTCAAATAAATACTCACGCATGGTAACACAGTTTTGTGGTCACACAAAGTCAGATGAAACATGAGACATGAAACGTAATGACATGAGAGCTAATTGACTTTGGGTTGAGGACATGACGGCAGCAGCTCCGTGCCAGTTTGACTGACCGACAGAGAACGCTCAGCCTTACACTCAGTTTCTGAATTGAATTTCTTTTCAAACTAGACTCTAATATTACTTTTGGTGGTTTCTTCAATCTAGCCTGCGAAATAATTTTTGACGTTTTTTGCGTAAGAAATTTAGAATTACAAAGACAAAAAAAAAATTGACGTAGCTATTATTGACATTTTAATTTGAAATTATTGTATTAATTATTTTCTTAGTTTTCCTTATTAATGTATTGAAGTTTAAAATTTAATTTTGAAATTATTATATTAATTATTTTATTAGTGTTCCAACTGTATTTTTTTAAACATAATTTGTTAAATTTTGCATGCACTCAGGCAGAATGTGCACGGGCCAATATATATTTTTATTTTACCAACTTTTGTTAAATACCCACATTCTATGCGAATAAATGATTTGATTTGATTTGAAAGGAATCACCTTATATAATGCTAAAGTGGAGTTTGACCAATTCGCAAATTCGCATTCTCAATTCAGAAACCCGATATGGGTCATTATTTAGGGCGGGATAAAAAAAAAATTAAAAAAAAATTGGTTATTTTTATTAAATTTGCTTTATTATGGACGAGAACACGCATAATAATTACAGATAAAATAGAATTAAAGATGGATACAGCTTATTTATTAAAAAATCTCAGTAAAACGTTTTTTGTAGGTAACGAAAGTGATCGTAAAGACCACGAAAAATAACACTTTTAAGAATCATAATCAGTCTCTTAATTTAAACCTCTGTTGAAACTTAACCAAAGGTACGTATAATACTAAGAACAATAATTACTTAGAGAACAATGAACCTAAATAATAATTAGTCATGAAAAAAAAATAAAACACTTTGACCACGAAAGTGATGTCACCTAAGTTACCTCACTAAATCAATCTTAATTTGAGCCAGTGCTATCCGAATCAAAGAAAAAAATACGGTTTTTACGGGGATTCGGTGCTCCAGCATACCACAGTATCAGTTGAAGAAGGTCTAAGTTTACCAAGACAGAGCTCACGCGATGTGGATATTTAGCCTGAATTCGGTGTTTCAGAAGGTATAGCGAGCCTGCAGCACTTGTGGTATCTGAATCCAACGCAGAAGGCATTTCAGATGTAGATGGCGAGCTTGCTGCACTGGTGTTATGTAAATTGAACGCTGCTTCTGTCTTCTTCTAAGGCAAATGGAATATTTTTCTTTTTCTCTATTAACTTCTGCATTGTAATTTTTTTATGCTCTCGTCTTTTTGCCTTCTTTTCTTCATCAGTAGTTTTGTTGCGAGTTCTGGCCGTAGCTGTAAGAAATATTTTTTTATTTTTTGATAAATCGTATTTCGTTATTAAAATTCATGGAATGTTAAACTGTTGACCATAATTATGGGGTAGCTTGAGGTATTGGCGACTGTACCACCCCTATTCAATAAAATGATATAATTGTGAACAAAAGAAGTCAAAGGATGCTGGCTTCAGCAGTGTTATTAAGTCGGCATTAACCCTTTTTTAATCTTGACCACGAAAATGAGGACCACGAAAGTGATAATTAAGCACTTTACCGGTTCTAGTATGAAACAGTATTGAGGTTAGAAAAAATACAATAGCCTATTTGTAACATATCCATAATTCGAACAGAAGAAGTATGTAATTATATTTTTTTATTACCAACTTACCAAAATACAGCTGTCACGAAAGTGATGCACGATCTTTGACACAATATTTTTAACACATAGAATATGTTTTTAAACAAAAACCGTTAATATTTTCAATCTAAATTTTTTTGCGATATTAAAACAGCCAATTATAGTGTTGCTACTAACAAGTATATTTTGGGTTGACCATTATTTAGTTAAAAATAGTATAAAATATGAGTGACCACGAAGGTGATGATGGTTTTCGGAACAACATAAATCGTAAAAAAAATTAAGGATATAAGTCTGTTTATTTTTTGTCATTCATTTAAGATATAGTAATATACATTATTCATTACAAAAACGTAATGACAAGGTCCGTTTTAACTTAAATTATATTTTTAATAAACGCAAGAAGTCCAGTGTATATCACCTGAACAGACCACGTAACGTGATTTTTATTTAAAAAAAAATTAATTTCACAAAGTTTTTAATAAAAATAAATATTTAAACAAACATACAGTAATAAATAAAGTTAATTTCAGTTATAATTTGAATCAATAACACTCATTTCTATTCTGCTTTGTAAATTATTACGCCTGAACAGAATTTCACCACCTCAAATAATGACCCATATATGTCACTGACGATAGAAACTTGGGAAGATTTGCTCAATTGCTCATGGTATCTAAAAGCTTTTTCGTATCTGTAGGATACTTCTGATTAGATCTCTTGGGAGTTGAAGTTTCTATTTGCTCGAAATTACTATTATTAGGCAATTGAGTATGAATTGCCTTCAATTTTGATGCTGCTGTTAGATATCAAATGAAATTCATTTCAATATAAACACCTGAGGTAAATGTTGTTAAATATTAAAAAAGCACCATACTATAAGCACCATAATATTAGATTATGTTAAAAAGTTAACATTCATATCGCGTAGGCGTATATTATCGAATGAGCTTGTAATTACGAAACGTTTCTATGGTATCATCGATGGTATGCACCGACAATATTGCTTTGGCTTCACTATTTCTACTTTATTAGAGTTCTTGCTCGAAGTATCGATGTACTTATGAATATGTATAACTTTGCAGTTCACCAGAGAGCAAGAATGTTTCAAGAATTTAAAAACATTTCAAGAAAAGTTGAACGCGTAGCGTTTTCAGTCATGTGCTACGACATCGTAGCACTGGTAGCACGTTGTAGCCTCCGCTACGACGCGCGTCGTAGCAACGACAGAATTTTTATTGGACGTTTTTGGTGAACAATCACGGTATGAAAATCCCAAGTTTTTACATCAATAACACAGTTAAAAAGGTTCTGATTAAAATGTACGAATAAATACACATTTTTTCGGAATCAAGAATTCGGTAAGCTATATTGGTAACCAAGAAAAATATTTCATACCTATTTTCGATTTCGAACGATACCTCATTGCTATGTCAACGTTGGGCCATTAAAATGGACTGTTTTCGTCGACATTATTTTATATAAAAAGTAATTTAAAAAAATTAAACCGACTTCAAAAAGAAATTAACTCAAAATTATGAAATAACTTTAATTTCGGAAGTCGGTGTCTTGGGATCTGTATTTTAGTTTTATGCCACCGACTTCCGAAATTAAAGTTATTTCATAATTTTGAGTTAATTTCTTTTTGAAGTCGGTTTAATTTTTTTAAATTACTTTTATTTCGTAATTTTTAGTTTTTGCACTAGTATTTGACCAAGGTTTTGAGATGTTTTCCCTTTGACACTACACCCGTAGCTCTTATCAATAAGCCAGGCCGTCACACTTACACGTATTAGTCCATATCTTGAAAATTACTGAATCGATCTTGATGAAACTTGCACTGTTCCCTAAGTTGAAGAAAATATAAGCCAATAAAAAAAAATGGTCACGATCCGATTAATAGTTCCGGAGATATGCGTGGACAAACATACATACATACATACATACATACATACATACATACATACATACATACATACATACGTCTATGAAATTTTGTATATTTGTTTGGAAGCCCTAATAGATCATCATATGTGAATATAATACAATTCCAATAATATTACATACATACGTATCGAATTGATAACCTCCTTTTTTTTGAAGTCGGTAAAAAGGCAGTTTAAGACTCCATTCTGTTCTGGAAGCTGCGGCCAATGTCTATTCAATTTTAACTCCGAACACAAAATTAAAGATATGCGCGACAGCGGTTTTATTTTATTTTAAAGCAGTAAACTTCCTTTACGGGATGCGAGAATTTCAGTATTTTCATAGCAATTTTAAAGATGGTTTTCAAACTACACTTGTGCTAAAGAAAGACATAAACTATTCAACGGTGATATTATAGCCTAACTGAGATAGGTTAGAATTTCGGAGTTTAAAAAATTTTTGTGGGGTGAATTATTGTCCTTCCTACGCACACATTTTGTGTTGACATGTGTGAGTGCGTTATACAAAGAAATTAAGATGAATAGTGATGGATGACTATCGATTTTGCGAATCAGATGTCTGGGTATAGTGACTATTATGTATATTACATACTATAAGGTTTAGGGGGGAGTTTATAGTTCTGTATTTATTTATAGGAGAACCAACAGCTATAATAGAAGCTTATCAATAGAAATAAAAACTATTTGTGAACTATTTCAGTAATGTTCAAATTCGCTTAGGATCAACTACACTTTACAAACCTTATATGTAAATGTCGGTAGCTGTGACGAGGGTGGCCTCATGTTGGAAATTGTGATATTAAGAATGTTTTTATAGCTAAATCTGGTCGAATAGAACATAATATACATAATCAGCCTATAATGTTCCCACAGCTGGGACACAGGCCTCTCGGTGAGAGGGAGTATATGCAGTGCGGGTTGGTAGTTGTCACATGTCTTCGAATTTTTGATTCTAGGACATGCCGGTTTCCTCACGATATTTTCCGTTTTGAGAGCAGTGGTTATGAAATAATCCATCAACAACTGTGCCCTGTGCATAATTCCAAACTCCGGGCCGTTGAGAAATACTGAGAAATTCCTAACGGAAAAACCTATTATCACAAAGTCAAAGTTAAACGTACTACGTGACCCGGCTGCATTACTTTACAAAGGCCCAAGATTGTTGAAATCCTGGCAAAAACAAATTTCGCCCTGAAGGTCGCGTTAGGAGTCTCGTCACAACACGAATTCAAATTTGAAAATAATAAAAATGTGTTCTAAGTGCCGCTCAAACATCTGTTGAAGATCGTGAAGACTTTATTCGAAAGGTAAAATGGTACGCCGATTCCTAAGCTCGCGGACAGCGCGCGACTCACCTGTTTACACTTATAATATCATATCAATAGACTCATGACGCCGACCATTCGTGTGAACTAGTGATTATTATAATGTATTGTTTGCGTACATTATCTTTGTTACTTAGATAACTTTTACATTGAAAAAAATAAAATAAAGACGTTTGAAATACTGATTGTTTAAAATGCTTTTGAAACACTGCATCATGTCGGTGGCGGGGTGGTACAATAATAATAGCCCTTCCGCCGGGGACTTCAATTATTTACTTCGTAATACGACACCCGGCGCGCATGCGCGGAAAGTTAACTCTTAACACATTTTGTTAAAAAATATTTATGATTTTCTTCCAGAATTGACACAATCATGATTAACATAACTGTTTGACGTTTCGTATGGTCGATCAACATGTCGTCATGTACGTGTCGACTGGTCATGACTACTCTTTCCATGTCGCATGTAAACTAAGGCATGTCGCGTGTCTTTCCTGCGAGAAATGAGAATGGCTCGACTTGATTTTTACGAGGGAAAAGTTCGAATCGAACGGCAATAACGAATGCGAGAGGCGCGAGAATTGCCTTCTAGCAATGTTTTCATATTTTGTAAGCATAATTTTTTTTTTTTGCTAGCCTATGCTGTCCCACTGCTGGGCAAAGGCCTCCCCCAAATCCTTCCAGGAACTCTTTTCCCGCGCCACCTCGAACCAGCCCTCACGGTACGCATCCAGATCATCTCGCCATCTCTTTCTGGGCCGGCCTCGGCGGCGCCGTCCATCTTCAGGCACCCATTGTGTGGAGATTTTTGCCCAGCGGTCATCGTGCATACGGCTAATGTGACCCGTAACGTAAGCATAATATAATATTACAATACCCATTTTATGTAACATCTGTTATACGTTAAAGGTACAGTAGGCCGCACGTGTACGTGTACCAAAACCAGTGTAAGCTGACCTCATAAGAAAAGATTCGTAATAGGTAAGCGCTACCACTGACGGGTGGTCGACTCACCTTTTTTCTCCTTTCGTATAAGGCAATATCTTTGCTCCGGTCGCACCTATCTAGGTATATTTGGAGATAAAACCATAGCCAGAGTGCTAGATAATAATAACGCCTAGTAAATAATAGGATATCTATGATACGGTAAGATATACCTACGTACGAAAATACAAAAGCCAACCAGCAGGCCTACCAGAATTTTCTACTTTCAAATGCAATGTATTTAATTAGGAAAGTCTTATTTTTTTATTTTCACTAACAGGTACGCTATCCCCATACGCGATCCTTCTACTAAGGGAGGACAATCAACAGCGGGCCGGTACCACAAATGTATCTACAATAATAATGAAGGAACTCTGTACCTACTTTCGGCACACGTTCCCAAGATTTTTCTTTTATAAATAAACTTAATGAAGCGACATGATTTCTCTGCGGATTTACGACAACATATTTTATTCTGGAATCACGTAGTTTTGATAACGGAATATGATTTAGATATTGAACGCCATTGCGTTCATATGCATATACACATTGTGTATATCGCAGATGGATTGTCGAATCCGTTGTTTTACAAAACCGCTAGTGGTTTTACAAAACAGTTCCGTTATGTAAAACAATTGAACAACGTTCAGCATTAATCAGCCTATAATGTTCCCACTGCTGGACACAGGCTTCCTCTAAATGAGAGGGCCGTAATCCACCACGCAGGCCCAGTGCGGGTTGGTGGATGTCACATGTCTTCGAATTTGTGGTTCTAGGACATGCCGGTTTCCTCACGATGTTTTAACAACGTTCAGCGGTTTTCTATACTTAATTACTGAATTTGAACACGTGAATTGCATAAATGTTTTGCATTTATCAATGCAGCGGGTCAACGATTAGCTGTTTTGTAAAACAGCGTGAAATGAAACGTCAGATTGTACATTTTAGTTCTAAATCTTGTCGCTCGTGGCTCTGTGTGTCGTAACAACAATAATGGAGTCCAAAACAGAAATAAATAAAATGAGTAAATATTAAATTAACTTGAGTGAAGACAGTGATTTTAAGGACAATATTGATTAAAAGTTATAAGGGTTCTAGGAAAGACGCTCATTGCGACTGCAGATAAGCCATTCTGCATTACGTCTAAACGTCGGTAGCAATTTTGTAAAACGTAGCGCAATGACAATCCAGCTGAACGTTGTTCAGTTGTTTTACGAGTACATAACGGAGCTGTTTTGTAAAACACCTAGTGGTTTTGTAAAACAGCGGATTCTACAATCCATTTGTGACATGTATAGGTAACTGACACAAACAATAAATAAACGGAAATATTAAATAACTTAATTACTGTTTAGAAGTTTAGACTGTCTGAGGTCAATAACCCAGAGTCTAAAGTTTAAAGCTAAACTCGGCGTTTCGGGCTATCTTATCCTATCTAAGACTATGTTAACGATATTTTTAAGTTAGTCCCTAACAAAAAGTCTTTTAAACAACAGTTTTTTGGAGTAAAACTAAATGCTGCTTAGGATGTTCATTTTCAGTACCAATTCAAGTTTGCCTTAACTTACCCAGCCTTTTCTTAAAATAAAATTTAAATAAGGTTTGGCACAACACGGTAAAGTTTTCTAGTTAATTTTTGGTTAGCTTTCACATTGGCTTAAATAGTCTACTATTTTAGCCAATGTGAAAGCTCTAACATTCTTCTTTTCTTGCTTGTTACATCGTCTATATTTTTTTTTGTTACTCTTTCACGCAAAAACTACTAAACGGATTTTGAGGACACTTTACAGTAATATAGCTATACTTACATAAGGACAACACATAAGATACTTATATGCCGATATTACACTTATGCTGGTGAAACCGCGGGGCGCTGCTAGTCGTCTATAATTGACATGTGGGTAAAAAAACTCATAATCCATAGATTATGAGTTTATATTATTTAGATTTAAGAATATGTAAGTAGATATCATCTCCTAAGACGATATCTTTTTACATAAATGTACGTCAGTTCTGTGTTACCTACTTACTTCTTTTTGTGAATAATATGTAACCTTTCAGGGGGAGTTCAGAAATTCTATTATAATAACAAGATTAACGACATTTTCTTTTCAGAGAAGGGAATAAGTAAGGTCCAAATCTAAATGGAAAAATTGAGTCCCTTTTTATTAAATGAACCTAAATCTATGTAATCCTGATATGAGATTATTTTACGAATTTCTTTTTGCGAGCGTTTAAGTGTAAAGAAAACCTACGATCATACTAAACAGCCAAATAAAATAAAATTCTTCCTAATTTATTTTACTTATGACACTGTCCTGATCGTATTCTACGAATGTCTGAGTTATACAACTGCTTTGAGACCTTGGATTTAGATTGATTAATTCTGACAGCTAAGATATTACTTGCTATTAATAACATTCTCTGGTTTGTGGACGTGATCAGTTTTCGATTGTGTGCACTTAAAAGCCTATTACTTAGTTGTGATATAACCCTTATATAAGGATAAAGTATTATATCTAAAAAAAGATTATATGCAAAACGAGTCAGTACTTTTTACCCGACTGCGGCGAAGCCCAAAAGGAGGGTTATGTGTTTTATAATTTTTAAATCGTTCGAACTTACGGTACGTTTACTTCGCGAACTCGTGCAGGGCCGACAAAACATTAATTTAATCCTGAAACAAAATTATCATGGAACCGTCCAATTTTGCAGCTAAATCATTTTGTCGAAACCCATCCAGTAGACAAAGACAGTGATTAAGAACTTTGGCCAATAATTAACGATCCAGTCAGTTATACCCTTACCTACTAACTGCTCACTTTCCACGATTTATTGATAAATTAGCGACCCACCCCTGCTTTGCATGGTTTTTCAGACTTGGTAAAATATTGAGATTTCTTTATTAAATGTAAGTTTATTAGGATTGCATACAAACCTTTCGGAATAAATTTTCTAAATCGTAGTGAAAACCGCATCAAAGTCTTTTTCGTAGTTTAGAAAACCAACGCGGTCACACAGGCACATACGAAAAGTGACTTTATTGAAGGATCTCGAAAATTAAAGGATTCTTCACCTTTCCAAGTCTTAAAATTTTACGGAAGGTTCTCAAATCGAAGTCTTTTAGTATCTGAATGGTCTTGTAAACGTATCATGATAGGTGCTATTTTTCTTATTGATGATGAGAGAAGTTATTGAACATAATGGTTTAGCTGGTTGGTTATTCAGTAACAATTATGATTGTGTGGTTCATTCAGATCCTTAGTACTGTGAATATAGCGTTATCCTACTTCCTACTATTCTACTATATAATATAATATAATCCTACTGTTGGATGTTTTTACTTTTTTATAAAACATCCAATTTTTATCCCGATATTCAAACGGGATTGACACTTATGCGGGTGAAACCGCGCTGCTAGTACTTTACAAAATATCAGATTATAACTCTGCCGTACATACTTGCGTATTTGTTTTTAAAAATATCGACAAGTTCACTAAAGTAGAACATACGCACAACGCACAACCTCTTTTTATGGCATTCGCCATAAAAAGAGGTTGTGCGCTCCATCCTCAAGAATTAAACTGTTAAGTGATATATTATAATTATGGCAATAAAAATATATAATAAGTTGCCCAACATATATTATGTAAAACTGAAAAATTAGTAACAATATTCCAAAAAAGGCTAAAACTATACCTAAGCCAAAAATGTTTCTTCTCAGAAAAATAATATTTAGAGTCTAGCTTAAAATAGCGATTTTCTCTCATAGACAAAAGTGGCGATCTGTCCTATACAAACAATAAGATTTAGTCTATCCTAAATTTCTATCTTTGCCATTCAACGTGGCAATGCTGCCAGTCTTCTGGGCACGTTTCTGGATGACAGCGATGCGGACGAGTACTTCGACGCCTAAATATCCTTTTGTTTTTGTATTTAGGTATTTATATAGTTAGTTAGTCTTTAAATTTATCCAGTTAAATCAGTAGTTTACGAGATTTTTCGTGTAAGTCTAGGAAAATTGTGGTGCGCAATAAGTACCTTTAATAAAAGTTTAGAGAACTTTGTAATAAACGAAGTTAAATATTGACGATAAAACTAGTCACAAGAAAGCCTTTTTGTTAAAACCTACGAGATTTAAAACTTAAGTATACCCCTCTGATAAATTTTAATCTTTATACTAATAATAAAACTGAAGATTTTCTTTGTTTGAACGTGCTAATCTCTGGAACTACCACTCGGATTTGAAAAAACATTTTTGCTTTTGACAGCCCAATCTTTGAAGAAGGCTATTTAACATCACGCTAGGACTCTTAGAAGCTGAGCAAAAAGAAATAAAGTAAGAAAGTAGGTATGCTTAGCGAAAACGAAGTAATAGCTCGGGCAGACGATGCGATGTGACGAGGTGGGTCGCGGGCTCAAGAAAATTTACGTAATAGCTCGGGCAGACGATGCGATGTGACGAGGTGGGTCGCGGGCACAAGAAAATTTACGTAATAGCTCGGGCAGACGATGCGATGTGACGAGGTGGGTCGCGGGCACAAGAAAATTTACGTAATAGCTCGGGCAGACGATGCGATGTGACGAGGTGGGTCGCGGGCACAAGAAAATTTACGTAATAGCTCGGGCTGACGATGTGATGTGACGAGGTGGGTCGCGGGCACAAGAAAATTTACGTAATAGCTCGGGCAGACGATGCGATGTGACGAGGTGGGTCGCGGGCACAAGAAAATTTACGTAATAGCTCGGGCAGACGATGCGATGTGACGAGGTGGGTCGCGGGCACAAAAAAATTTACGCGGACAAAGTCAAGGGCAGAAGCAAGTAAAAAAATAAGTATTTTTAATATAACAGATGTAATTAATCTGTGGGTAATAATCGTTTAAGTTTGGAGGTGTAGTTACTTTGAGTTTTATCCATAAAATTAAACTTAAACCCTTAACTCATTTATTTCAATTGATCTTTATTTCTGAAATTATAATAACTAAATGATGTTTGAAAGTTAGGGGTACCGACCACACATGTTCGGGTCTGCACATTCGAGTATTTGTTGAACAACAAAGCCGACCCGGAATTACTTGCTACTAGGGCTTGCAAATATTCGACAATTTTGCAATTCGAATATTCGATAATTTTTTGGGGTTTATTCGAATTATTCGAATAATAAATAAAAAAGTAAAATTTTATAGAAATCGTGTCCTTTAGTTTCTAAATAGTCTTAATTCTCTCAATCAAAATAATATAAGTTAAAGCTAACGCAATCTTACAAGAATATAAAAATAAAACTATGAAAATAAAATTTTTTTCTGTTAGAAGAACACGAAGGATTATGTTCTAATCCTGTAACTAAGCTAACATGAAAATAGGCATAACTGCAATAATCAACTTGTATCTTCAAATAAAACAGAAATCACAATAATTAAAAATTAAGAATAATTTGAATGGTCAACTTAATATTTTACCTACTGAAAAACTAGGGTGGGTTGTATCAAAAGCTCCGTTATAGTTTGCGTCAAAGTTAAATTTAATCGTAACCATAACCATAACCATAGAATCTACTATCCGCTGTTGCACCGTCATATATTTTACATGTTTTACAGTTAAAGTTAAAAGGGTGACAAGTGATAAGACGTCATATTTCCCCAAAATGTACGTGGGTAATTTTTTGACAAGGGCAACACTTCAAGCTTGTTGTCATCACGCTTTCTTTGTTTGACACTAGTGATGTTACTCAGTCATTAACGGTCAGGCACTCGATTGTCTCTATTATGTAAATTAAAAACACAAGAACAGAATCATAGCAAGATCAAAAATACAGTAACCGTTCTATATTGGTAATGTACCAAGGTGTTTAAGTCAGTGACTGAAGGAAGGGAGGCCTTTGCCCTGCAGTGGGACAGAAATGGCTGATAATAATAATAATTCGGCTAAGATTGGCTTTGTTCGACTTTGTAAAGAGCTTTTTGTCTTACATTCCACTGATTATCAGATTGATCTGATAAAATCAGTGAAGATTTAATGAAAAATTACACTTTATTATCTGACAGCACTAACCCACAGAACATGTATTTTCTCTTATTAAAACTCTGTGACTCTGTACATTACAGTATTATGACGGCTTATTACACGAAATATATTTATTACCTGGTTTATTATCCAAGAATGATAGTTAACTAGTGTGGCAGTGTTGATGATATTTCTAATCGCAACTAAACCGAGTGGCACATCGAGAGAAAATGGACTCGATTCTTTATTTTTTTTTATTTGAGTAACGAGTTAAATAAAATCGAGCCGCATCACTATCTGACACTGTCAGAAAGACAAGACGTAAGTGATAATAACATTCATTTTATTTTTCCGTTTCTTTCGAATTGCATGAAATTGATATTTCTGTTTTCCTGTATGTAATTGAAGGATTGTATTATTGGAAGATGCATTACAGCATTTACTCCAGAAGGATGTTGAGTTAATTGTTCAGTAAGATTGCAACGCAATGTGCGAAAACATTGCCCGAGACTGCTGCAGATGTGCGGTAACTTGAGAACGCATGGATTCACGAACGCAAATCAAATCATCTGTGCAGTTTAACGAAAGTGCGTATAGACAATGCAAGAAAGTATTGAAACTGTTATACATTATGGAGATTTGGATACAGGAATATTTACATCATATGGCGATTTTCACAGCAAACGCATACTGTGCCTGATGAATGCGGGAAAGAACATTATTTTGCAGTGGATTCCAGCACACCAAAAAGAACAATAATAATATTAGTTAGAATACGCTTATAACACCGAGCTGCTCTTGCTGGATGCTATTGCAAGGTTGCAACTGTTTGGTGGGCAGACGTTGGTATAGTTGGCTGTTGTGCACATGTAATGTTGAGCATGCGGTATTTATGTATTTTCATCGGTGGAGCGACCTGCATATTTTTTAGATGAAATATTACCTACTTCTAAGTCGTGTGACGTTGAAATTAATATAAGTAGGTACCTACTTGCAGAAATAAAAATGCTTTGTTATGTACAATTTATGTGTTTTTTTTTTAACGTTTGAAAACACCCCTACTCGCTGAGCAGTGGTGTGTCCGTCGTAACAGATGCGACTTACAGCTTGTAGGTCGTAGGTTTGAACCCAGACAGGCACTTTGTGTAAATTATTTCATCACCACTGCTCTCAAAACGGTGAAGGAAAACATCGTGAGGAAACCGGCATGTCCTAGAACCAAAAATTCAGAAGAATACGCAGAAGCATACGCTAGAGCTTAAGTTTCTTTGGCAATTAAAGCAACACACTGAAGAGCAACAGTGAAGCTAGAACTAAAAATAAAAAAACTGAAATTAGAAATCGATATTCTTAAGTAAAATATTCTCAGGGGTTTCTTGTTTTCAGCAAGGGAGGACCCTTGCTGAAAACAAGAACCCTTGGGAACTAAAAACCCGGAATCTGTCCAAAAATTTATTCTCATCACACTTATGAAATCGATCAATGCGATGGTGATTTTTTTTCTCTTCCTAACTGGCAAATCGGATTCACTGTCACTATCATCGCTAGAAGAGCTTTATTCCCACAATATTTCGCGGAGTAAAGACATACCTAATTTGTTTTAATAGGTACTTTATTCAACAACACAATATTTTTATAGGTTACAACTGCAAAGCAGATGACATTACAATGACACTAACCGTAACTATAGCCCTTAACCGGCCGAATTTGGTCGATTAATGTTATAGTTATGTGTGACGTCATTTTAACAATTATGACAAAACTTAAATCGATGCAACCCGAATTTCGCTTAACCGGAGATTTGACGTCTGTCAAAGCTTTGATTATAGTTAAAAATGGCTTGTTATAGTTATTTATGACGTCATTTTAACAATTCTCAAACCGATGCAACCCGAATTTTGCTTAACCGGAGATTTGACGGCTGTCATGAGATTGGTTATGGTTATAGTTAGCTGATGCAACTCACTCAGAAATTAGAAACAAATGCTTAAAATATTTTAAAATTAACACAATATTTTTCAAAATAAAATAATCTTGTTTTGTTTTTCAACCCTGGACATAAAGTCACAAACGTAACACAAGTCTTATAAAATCAGCAGTATTGTAATAATATAATAAAATCAAACATAACAATAACAAGTAAGTAACGCAATTAAACCTTTGATGTAAAATCGTTTTCTTAATATTCAATTGTCAATGTCACACTAACAATGTGTGATATTGATAATTTTACATTTAGCGATAACAAAAATAATAAATCACGACATCAGATCAGATCTAAGTATCAGTATCAACACGCATGCAGAGAAGAGTTGGAAACGTCAATCCTCAACGCTATTTGAATTGAAATGAATTTCGCAAATGGCGCTATTTGATAGAGGAGGTCCTAGACAAGTAAATTTGAGCCAAGCATACGACTTTCTGCAGTGTATACCACCTACAAGTGTAGAGTGTGAAAGGGTGTTTTCTTCCAGCAAATATATTTGCAACCATCTAAGATTAAACGATGATTCCATGGATGCTCTAAGTTTCCTTAGGTCCCACTTCCAGGGAAAACGTTGAAGGACACGCCAAAGGTATATCATAGTGTACAGTCTTAAACTCTTGTCTTGTCTTTTTTTGCTGACGTAAAAAAAACGTACTGTAATTTTCTGTACTAATTGTTAGGGTGTTGATATTGATACTTATGATGTCGTGATTTATTATTTTTGCTATCGCTAAATGTAAAATTATCAATATCACACATTGTTAGTGTGACATTGACAATTGAATATTAAGAAAACAATTTTACATCAAAGGTTTAATTGCGTTAGGTACTTACTTGTTATTGTTATGTTTGATTTTATTATATTATTACAATACTCCTGATTTTATAAGACTTGTATTACGTTTGTGACACTGTGTCCAGGGTTAAAAAACAAAACAAGATTATTTTATTTTGAAAAATATTATGTTAATTTTAAATTTGTTTCTAATTTCTAAGTTTTTCAGTAAAATATTAAGTTGACCATTCAAATTATTCTTAATTATTAATTATTGTGATATCGACGGCGAAGTGCCAATACCTCCTAACTGACAAAGTCAAAAATTTACACAAACTGAAATAAAACGTTCAAAAATAGACACGTTGGTTTAGTTGGGAGGTCTAAATTTCCACATTTTAATTGAAATGATGTTGCAACTAAAAATACACTGAGGCGATTTCACTAAAACCTTCGAATAACGCCTTTAAATTCAAAACGATATAAAAAAGAAATTTTCTCAAAAAATTTCAGCTAAGAGGTATTGGCACTTCGCCGTCGATATCTGTTTTATTTGAAGATACAATTTGATTATTGCAGTTATGCCTATTTTAATGTTAGCTTAGTTACAGGATTAGAACATAATCCTTCGTGTTCTTCTAACAGAAAAAAATGTTATTTTCATAGTTTTATTTTTATATTCTTGTAAGATTGCGTTAGTTTCAACCTTGTTTGGACGGCGTGCATGAACGTTGAATTTTATGTGCACTATCAGATTGTTGAGTTTTGTTTCCTAGGAATTGGTCGAATATTCGAATATCGTAAAATTTCATTTTTTATCGTAGGCATACGACACAACGATACGGAACGCGAGACAGTTTCCTATTTCCGCTGGTCAAGAGCTGCACGACCTTTTTTTTTTTGGGTGGTAAATCATCAAATCACCCCAAGGAGTGTCAGGCTCTTACTGACTAAAACCCATCCGTGTTCCTTCCGTAGCCCTTTATGTTCCGGGCTAGTGGTAACCCTTTAATATATAATAATAATATTTTATTGACATAAAGTATGTTACATTAATATATGGAAACCCTGACTCCTGTGCTAGGTTGTAACCTGTGTTACAGGAATCAGTGTCTTCTCCCGGACCCCTTTCGGACAATCCCGCGGACCCGGCAATCTTCAGCCCTAACGGGGGGCCCGTTAGGGCTGAAGATTGCCGGGTCCGCTTCAAATGATGCTGACATCTCTTTGAGGCGCGCGTGGAACACGTGCGCGCCGTCCGGCACGGGCCTGGTCCTGATCGGACGGTGAGCTACCCACTACTCTCCGTCCGCAGGCCTGCGCCTGCGGTGGTTGGGAGTCGTCTCGCGGCTCCCGACGCCCGAAGCGTCTCCCGCGGCGGCTGGGACGGGAGGCTCTCTGCCTCATACATCCCGCCACCTCCTTCGCTAGCATGACTGCTTCGCAGATGGAGGTGACTCCCTCCCACTAGCTGCACCACCTTCATCTCTAACTGCACCATACTGCTCTGCAGGGCTCTCGTCCACTCCAACAAACTCAGGCTAGACTCTGTCGAGGGCCGCCCGGCGCTAGCGTCCCGAACAGGCAAACGACAGACCAACGTATTTCCGACATCTAAATTAATATAATTGTCATATTAGTACAGAAAGGTACTACAGAAATAATTTTTCAACACACTTGCTCGTAAAGTGGCTCTTATTGAACCGCTTTAAGGTCCATAATGGAGTGTATTACGAACGCGTGCTTTTTCTTTACTTTAATTCACATGTTCTGTAATACCACAGATAACTATTTACTAGTCGGAGACGCGCGCTTTTTTAATCTCATCAAACCCTGCGTTCCGAATTGGGAAATAATCGATATGTTCCGAATTGGGAAATAACCGAATTAGCGTGAGCGCTATAACGATAACGATGTCCCGTGAATTGTCATAGATGACGTCATGACATTCGCCATCTTGCGATAATGCCCGCCCATGCCCTAGAATAATATCACCGTGAGCGCTGTCAAAAATTACAGTGTGTGTATGAGGTTGTGTCAGTGTGTGTTTTGTTTTGAGTTGCATCATCTTTAAATTAAACTAACGTGGCATTTTTGAAATTGTGCTTCTGGCTGACAGTCGCCACCTAACCAAAGAAGAAGAACTGAAGAAGAAATGTGGTGTTTATACAAAGAAATACTGTAATAATATCTTTTTTACATTGTGTAAGCACTGTCATGTGAGCGCGTTCACGAGTGTTCCGAATTGTTGCCAGCTCTCAGCAGTCATAATAGTAATATCTAAATCGGAACGCATGTGAGATGATGCATGGACGTAATATTACGTCCATGGAGATGATGTGAGCGCTGTGATGTGAGCGATTATAGCTAATTCGGAAAGCGCCCAAAGAGACTTCATGCCGAAAGAAAAAATCCGCGGGCTATATTTCAATTTTTTTTTAAATAGTCTGTATTGTCCTTGGTCGCAAAATGAACTCGCAGGGGACCACAGACAATTTAAGGTGAATGCGCAGTGGTAGACCGCGAAATTCTTAGGTTTTTTGCAATTTTCAGGTTTGTGTTTATTATATTTTTTCTATAGGCTGTATCGGTTTTGTCTGTGCCATAGATTAATATATTTAAAATGAGTCAATGTTGCGCGCGCATAGCTAGTGCTGGCTAGCACGGCGCGCGGGAAAACAAAACCAGCGCGCCATTTTCCATACAAGTTAATATTTAACAATACAAGTCTGTTTTTTTCCTCGCAAGTGTGTCGAAAAACGTCGTATGAAACGCGTGTGCATTAATCAATATACACTCGGCTTTCTTATCGCTCTCGCCTGCGGCTCGCGCGATAATATCGCCTCGTGCATAATGATCAACATAGCACACATGTATCATAATGTACTATTTCAACACACTTGCTCGTAAAGTGGCTCTTATTGAACCGCTTTAAGGTCCATAATGGAGTGTATTACGAACGCGTGCTTTTTCTTTACTTTAATCCACATGTTCTGTAATACCACAGATAACTATTTACTAGTCGGAGACGCGCGCTTTTTTAATCTCATCAAACCCTGCGTTCCGAATTGGGAAATAATCGATGTGTTCCGAATTGGGAAATAACCGAATTAGCGTGAGCGCGATAACGATAACGATGTCCCGTGAATCGTCATAGATGACGTCATGACATTCGCCATCTTGCGATAATGCCGACCATGCCCTAGAATAATATCACCGTGAGCGGTGTCAAAAATGACAGTGTGTGTATGAGGTTGTGTCAGTGTGTGTTTTGTTTTGAGTTGCATCATCTTTAAATTAAACTAACGTGGCATTTTTGAAATTGTGCTTCTGGCTGACAGTCGCCACCTAACCAAAGAAGAAGAACTGAAGAAGAAATGTGGTGTTTATACAAAGAAATACTGTAATAATATCTTTTTTACATTGTGTAAGCACTGTCATGTGAGCGCGTTCACGAGTGTTCCGAATTGTTGCCAGCTCTCAGCAGTCATAATAGTAATATCTAAATCGGAACGCATGTGAGATGATGCATGGACGTAATATTACGTCCATGGAGATGATGTGAGCGCTGTGATGTGAGCGATTATAGCTAATTCGGAAAGCGCCCAAAGAGACTTCATGCCGAAAGAAAAAATCCGCGGGCTATATTTCAATTTTTTTTTAAATAGTCTGTATTGTCCTTGGTCGCAAAATGAACTCGCAGGGGACCACAGACAATTTAAGGTGAATGCGCAGTGGTAGACCGCGAAATTCTTAGGTTTTTTGCAATTTTCAGGTTTGTGTTTATTATATTTTTTCTATAGGCTGTATCGGTTTTGTCTGTGCCATAGATTAATATATTTAAAATGAGTCAATGTTGCGCGCGCATAGCTAGTGCTGGCTAGCACGGCGCGCGGGAAAACAAAACCAGCGCGCCATTTTCCATACAAACAAGTTAATATTTAACAATACAAGTCTGTTTTTTTTCCTCGCAAGTGTGTTGAAAAACGTCGTATGAAACGCGTGTGCATTAATCAATATACACTCGGCTTTCTTATCGCTCTCGCCTGCGGCTCGCGCGATAATATCGCCTCGTGCATAATGATCAACATAGCACACATGTATCATAATGTACTATTTCCTAAACCACATCTTTATTTTCTTTGATTATAATAAAAAAGTGATATCAAAAATCGTCTTATTTCCAATGAATTTAATAAAGCTTTGATCACATTTGACGGTTGAGCGCATCCACTGAAGACACAAAGGAATCTTTCACCATTGAGTGACAGACGTTGCTTTTGACAGTTGTAATCCTCCCTTTTACCTACTGAGAGAATATAATCTTTCTTGTAGAATAATTGTGTCTCTGTCCAATCAATCTGCCTAGCCATTTCCCAACTCTGTTGGGGTCGGCTTCCAGTCTGTCAGTCAGGCAGCATTTTACTGACTAAAGGGCCATAGCACACGTATCAAATCGGAAAGGCACCGTATCGCCTTTCGCCTCAGCGTCAAACAGGCGTCAACCTAACGTAAGCACGTAACCAAAGCGAATCAGAAGCTCCGATACGTCGACTCGGCTACGGCTAGGCGACGCCGCGCTTACGGTGCGCCGACCGCTGGTTGATGGTGCAGGCAGGCCGCGGGAGGGGTGGGAGGGGCAAGGGTGGACGAAGAGACGTAAGCGCGGGGACGACGAGCCGTAACGCACCGCACCGCGGTTCGTGAGCTTGTCCTGAGGCGAGGCGATTAGGTACGTTACGATTCCGATTAGTGTGCGTTGCAGTAGGGAGTTTCGTACAAAGAATACTGAACGGCTCGAGTTGATACGGTAACGATCCCTTTCCGATCCGATACGTGTGCTATGACCTTTTGACTGGTTGTCAGACTCTTTGGGCTCCTGGCTGTAACTACTGTTAAGGATCTACGAATGACACCCGGGATGAAAAACTTGACCAAAAGCGTGTTTTTTTTTAATTGGACATGGGGCATTTAAACTTTGTTTATTAAGTGGAAGATCTGTAAACTCCTTGCAAGCTACGTTACAGTATCCAAAAGTTAAATTAGTGAGGCCATAGGCACGCGATTCTTTTACTTGATGCTTTTTAGTATAAGGTTTTCATCATCTTTTATGAATCTTGATACTTATAAATCACTACATACTAGATATGAATTACAAACGAAATGTGACGTTAGCATGCTACACAACTAATAGCATAATCCTCGTAGATATTGTGGCGGTCCGGTCCCAATATCGACTCATACTAACTTATGTGGAATTCCAACCAGCTGGCGCTGACGACATATAAATTATACAACTTCGCTCTTTTCGCGGGAATTCGCAAATCAGTTTCCCAAAAAAATATTACTTGGCCTAAAAAAACTGGGAAGCCATATTTTTTTCTCTCTGTTGACGTGTTTCTATATCATTGAAGGGCGGTAGTAGGTATAATTATGGTTAATTGAAAGCAAAACGTTGAGTGACAGATGTTGAAACTGTTCAAGTCAGTACAGTCAGGGAAATTATTTATAAGCAAATTATAAACTACTAACTAAAGCTTGCGATAGTGATGATGATGACGTCACGCTGGAGTAGGTGCACGAAGGCTGCGCTGACGTTCATGTTCGGGGTCACCAGTATAGAGGGATGAGGAACAGGGTGTAAAGTTCACTCAACCTCCATAGAAAAGGGAGGATCCTCCGACCAGACGGGTGTTATGTCTGGCGGGCAACTGCCCAATGATTCATATCGGGCCGTTGTATCTATGTTAATTGCGCGGTAAACTCTGCTTGCGCGATGCAGGATTTTCGTGACGTCAGTATGACGCGTTGTTCTCATGTGGCGTTGTAGATACCGCTACACAGACCAACGACACTCTAACGACGACGAGCGCTGCGGCGTAGTCGCCTTGCTGACGACCATGGACGTAGTCACCTAGTTGTGGCGTGTGTAGTAGTTGTCAAATAGTCTCGGAGTTTTATTTTTTATTATGCGGTTTGACAGTCCTTTTCTTTGAAGCATAGCGACTTTTATAAGGTTAATATTCTAAATTGTAAATATGTTAATAAGATTACGCTTGGGTTTTCCAAAAAAATCCGCAGATCTGACACACATTATATTAATTCCTTAGCTGCTAATAACATCACATATCGTGTTACCGTGTTACGTGCGTACCGAGGTCAAACGGATAATCTTATTCGTAAAGTATAGGATTACCCGTAATATGAGATTGCCAAGAGTCTCGGGGGGATACTATAAAGAATATATTTTACTGTCACCACGTAGAACGGATTTTATAAAGGTAAGCGTCCACAGGCCCGCATCGCACGTATCGGACGCATCGCATCAAACGGATTAATTAGACTGCTTCCACTGTATCGGCAGCGATCGGATTGCCGACGCGAGTATCAGCAATCGGATTGCCGATGCCACCTTCATTCGGATTTTGGTAGTGATCGTACGTGCGGAAAGTGTTTGTGAGAATGGAAGAAAGCGATGGGGCGTGTCCACTGAACGGCATTCCGTATGACGTCATCGGTACGCATCGCATGTAGGCATTGCCGATGAGCGGTCCGTACGGTGCGGATCAGTGGACGCTGTTGTATGAGTTTTTATACAAGGCAAACTAAAATGCGTTACGTGCGATGCGTCCGATGCGTCCGATGCGAAACTGTGGACGCTTACCTTAAAAGGTAGGAAAGCGGATTACGATGGTAGGTATCGCAAAACGTTAAAACTACCCTCAATCGATACCTAAATGTGCTGGCGTGTTCTAAACAATTAATTAAAATAAATATTGAATACTTAACTGTTATTTGATATTAGAACACGTAGATTCTGGGTTCAATTCGCAGGTCGAGCAGTGTTATTGGATTTTCCATTAGGATTTTCTCCGTAGCAGCATAGAGTCAGGATTTTTTTCCCCAGTTGATGGCACTAGGCTTGCCCTTTATTAAGGTGCTTAAATAAAGAAACCGGTTCTCGGTGCAGGCAAGTCTGTGCGGGTCGATACCGATCGGTTCGGGTGAAATAGTCCCGCATTAACTTATGCGCTCACACTAAATAAACAGGTAAGACATGTAACCGTTTCCTTCTGAAGATCAACCTGCAGATACCTGTACCGGAAGTCGGGACCGAAAACTCGCTTCTTTATGTAAGCACCCTTACATGGGACTTATAATACATAACTGGCGACAGGTACTACTGTAGGTACAACTCTGCTTTACCCTTCGGGGATTAAAGGCGTGATATCTAATACTAGCAGCGCCCCGCGGTTTCACCCGCATAAGTGTCGCTCCCGTAAGAATATCGGGATAAAAACTATCCTATGTCCTTCCCCGGGATGCATTCTATCTCTCTGACAAATTTTATCGAAATCCGTTCAGTGGTTTATGCATGAAAAGGTAACCAGAAAGACAGACAGACAGAGTTACTTTCGAATTTATAATATTAATAGTATGGATATAAAAACACAAAAGAACTGTTTATACCGTAAGCTTTTAGGTCATAACAAAGATTTCCATTTTCCAGATTTTCATTTAAAGCTGGAATTGTGCCAACCTCGGTCACAGAAGATGCCAATTACGTTCGAATATAATAATATGTGAGCATTCACAAAAGATTTTCGGTTAAACCCTTATAGGTACCACTTATCTGTAGCCAGTGCCCACAATCACAGTTGGTTTAAGAGTTTAGAAAAAAAACAGTGGCACTCCGGGAGTGCCGACAGAACAGAAAACAAAACACAAACAGAATACTTTGCCATCTCTCACTGACATATCGGATATACATTAAAACCGAGTAGGTACATCCCGAGAACAGCTGAACACATCCGAAGCGGGTATTTTTTTTTTTTAATCGTCTTATAAACAAAACACGCGCGGTGTCGCGTACGGTAACAGTGGCGCGAGTTCTTGGGGTTTTTCCCATTTCATAAAATGCCCAACGCGTCTAAAGAAGTTTAGACTTCAAAAAAAAAAGTGTTAGTACCTTTTCTCGTAATGAATCCGGTTCGTAAGATTTAATTTGAAACACACACATATAAATGCAAATCTTTTGTAGATTTACGAAATGAAATGAAATGAAATGAAATGATTTTATTTTGTAAGTAGGTTTGTACAAACACTTTTACACGTCAGTCATGTTTTTTATAACTAGATGAAGTCGGCGTTTCCTATCTGACTACTCTGAGAAGAAAGGCCGAAACAAACTCAGAGGTCACAGTCTCTTTTAAAGTCCAGACATAATCTTGGTCAGGTTATATGAAGACCATGTAGATCGATGTCTGAGGTGGTCTTTTGAGGAAAGAACCACACAGATTGAGAGGACCTGTCCAGTCAGTGCACGCATTTGTCAAAAATCGTGCAGCTCAACTCAAGACTTAAGGAGCTCAACGATTCGACGAACAATACCAAAGAAAGGACATTTGGGTAGGCCACATAAATAACTCAAACTGCCAGACCATGAGAAAAAAAAAACAGAACAGAGAGAATAATAAAAAATATATATATAAGTATGTAAAATGACCCACATCGTCTTCACATTCACAATGAAAAAATAATATAATACTTTACAAAGTAAGCAAATGTCATTGTTTAAAAAAAAAAAATTCATCAATGTCAATGTGTATATAAAAAAGAAAAAAATCATTCAAAATGCAGAAATTGGAAGCAGCTCAATCCCAAGCCTTTTTGTCCAGCGGCGGCGACCTCTCGCGCCCGGCCCTGGTGCAAGCCATGGTCCGGGGCGAGAGGGAGTGGGAGGCAGTCACCTCCTTCTGCGAAGCAGTCATGCTAGCGAAGGAGGTGGCGGGACGGCTCAGGGAGAGAGCCTCCCGTCCCAGCCGCCGCGGGAGACGCTCCGGGCGTCGGGAGCCGCGCGACGACTCCCGGCCACCGTAGGCGCGGGCCTGCGGGCGGAGAGTAATGGGTAGCTCACCGTCCGATCAGGACCAGGCCCGTGCCGGACGGCGCGTACGTGTTCCACGCGCGCCTCAAAGAGATGTCAGCATCGAGGAGGGGCCCCATAGGGCCGAAGCCTGCCGGGTCAGCGGGATTGTCCGAAAGGGTTACCGCTGGCCCGGAACATAAAGGGCTAAGGAAGGAACACGGGTGGGTTTTAGTCAGTAAGAGTCTGACACTCCCTTCCGCTCCACCCAGAGCGGGAGGGGTCATTTGATGATTTCCCATCCGCAAAAAAAAAAAAAAAAAGCCTTTTTGTCCTCAATATAATCTTTAACGGTATAAAAGGCTTTCTGGCACAACATACGTTTAATGAAAGATTTGAATTTATTAAGGCTTAGATCTTGAACGTGGCTTGGTAGTTTATTGTAAAAGCGTATACATTGGCATCTGAACGAGCCACCTATTTTCTTGAGCCTGGTTGTAGGTACAACATATTTGTGTTTGTTTGTTACCAAACAACTTTATAATATGCTTGCCGTGGTTGGTTTGTGGATGGGTGAAATTTATATCGAGGTCCCTTCATGCCTCGGAAAGCACATTAAGCCGTTGGTTTCGGCTGTCATTCGTATAAAGGTCCTCTCAATCTGTGTGGTTCTTTCCTCAAAAGACCACCTCAGACATCGATCTACATGGTCTTCATATAACCTGACCAAGATTATGTCTGGACTTTAAAAGAGACTGTGACCTCTGAGTTTGTTTCGGCCTTTCTTCTCAGAGTAGTCAGATAGGAAACGCCGACTTCATCTAGTTTAAAAAAAAAACATGATTGACGTGTAAAAGTGTTTGTACAAACCTACTTACAAAAAATAAAATCATTTCATCATTTCATTTCATTTCATAAAGATCTTTGCGTAGTTACGGGTAGTCAGAAGCCCAAAAGTATTAAAACCACTCTTACCAGAGGTAACGTATTACCTAATAATGCTTGCCGCGGTTGGTCTGTGGATGGGTGACCATCTATACATACCGTGACCCCTCCGTGCCTCGGAAAGCACGTTACGAGTTACGCTTGCCGTGGTTGGTTTGTGGATGGGTGAAATTTATATCGAGATCCATTCATGCCTTTGGTCCCGGTTATCACTCGTGGATTTTTTACATTCGTTACGGGTAGTCAGAAGCCCGAAAGTCTGACAACCAGTCTTACCAAGAGGTATCGTGTCACCCAGTAACTGGGTTGTGGACATCAAATAGGCAGTCGCTCCATGTAAAATACTGGTATTTGCTAGTATCCGGTGAGGCTGCAAACCGCCCCAACATGGTTGGAAAAGAAGTAGGCAGATGATGATGACTCTTTTTAGGGTTCCGTACCCAAAGGGTAAAACGAGACCCTATCACTAAGACTCCGCTTTCCGTCTGTCACCAGGCTGTATCTCATGAACGCTAGATGATAGCTAGACAGTTGAAATTTTCACAGATGATGTATTTCTGTTGCCGTTTTAGCAACAAATACTCAAAACAGAATAAAATAAATATTTAAGGGGGCTCCCATACAACAAACGTGTTTTTATCGGCGTTTTTGCATTGTGGTACGGAACCCTTCGTGTGCGAGTCCGACTCGCATTTGGCCAGTTTTTAAATATTTGCTTTGTGCTTATTTAGGAGAAATAACGTCCCCTTTCGAAGCTAACCTTGGCTACGTTGCTACATTCTACAACCTGTCGGAACTTTACGACAAAACAAAAGCAACAAGATTGATTGATAATGATGTAGCATTAATACTTATGATGTTTAACTTGTAGACTTTGGTAAAGGTTGGCCTACTTACGTGATTGATGTCTGCCCGTGTTTACCTAGTTACAAATGTAAATAGAACGAGGGTAAGGTAAACAATACATTTTGTAAATGATTGTGAATAAATATTTGTATCTTTTGAGAGTAAAAGGATAACGGGTCATTGTAAAACAAAATATTGTATCCGGCAGATAACGGGATATTTTGTTTAAAAAGTGGGTGATTTTAGAGTGATGCTGTGCTGCTCAATCATTAAAAAACTGTTTTTTTTTTTCATTATGATTCGTGTGACTTAAGTAAGTAGCCTATTATTGCACGGCGTGAAATTAGCTATCGACGTGCGTGATTAGTTGATTCTGTGTTATTTCTGAACTTATTTTATTTCTGTTTTTCCGAACACAACAAGACGAGAGGAAGCGAGAGAATCAAAATGAATTCAACAAATTCTTCCATTCTACAACTTTGCAGGAAGAATTTGTTGGATTGGCAGAAATAAACACCTTTTTGTAATTTTATATCAGCTTTTATTTTATCACACTTTTCAATTGAATTTCTGTAGGTAAAACAAATCCACAATACAGAAAAATCTACGATACTTAGATTGTCCCTTTGTACCAATAGAAAAATACTTAAATACCTACTGGATGAACATTGAACATCAGAATCTGAGTGAACATTTTACCGAACGAATACAAAGCAAATAACGTTTTGAACCCTAACGTAAAAAACCGTATTTCTTAAATTGTTTTCCAAACTCTCAATCTGAGAGTCAAAACTTTTTTCTTTTTCCCAACCAGTAATTAAATTGGAATTAAATGTCGCTTTCAAAGTAAAACGATTGCGAGCTGGTAAAGGCACGTGGGATAATGCCTGAACTTTTAAAGAAAAGGAGATAAACCTTTCTACATAATTGATAACCGTATCTATATGTATTATATAAAAATGAAATGACGTTTGTTAGCCTCACTAAAACTTGAGAACAACTGGACCGATTTGGCTAATTTTGGTTTTAAAATATTTTTGGAAGTCCAAGGAAAGTTTAAAATGTAAGAAAAAATGAAGAAGTTGTAAGGAAAACAGTAAAAGCACCTGCCAAACGGGGTGCGTTCAGAAATGAAATAATACGAAGGTAATACTATTGTCTAGTTTGATTTATTCAATTGTTTGGTGTACATATTTTATTTCTATTTTAGTTTAATATCTTTGTGACTTTGTGAAAGTACTGCCATTTACCATTTTTTGTAGTTTAGTGTATTAGTGAAAATAGTTTAGTGTATTTACAATGCCAAGGAGAAGGCGACCTGACTTAAGTCGTAGAAGTCTCGTGCTCTGATTTTGTTTACTGTAGTCGATCATATACTTTTATTGTTTCTAAAACTTCGGTTTTTTGCGTTTAGGGATAATAGCTGTATTGTTATGTCAGAATTGCGTTCTAGAGTGACTGAAAATGAAGTGGATAGGCTTATAATGGAACGACCTTGTGCACATCGAACTCAATAACAGCGAGCACTACACAATGAAACTCAACGATTCCGCAGATGCAGTGCTCCTGTGATCCTGGAACTAGTAGCATTCCACTACGATCTGAAAATAGATTATTGTGCCAACAAATCTGTAAAAGTTCGGGAAATGACAATCATTTGTCAATATTGTAAGGCGTTAAATTCAACCGATCACCATAAAAACTTGAATATATTTTTGTTTTTTTTTTCTTTTTTTTTATTTCTGAGGCAGTACGAAGTTCCGCCGGGTCAGCTAGTAGGCAGTTTAAAAATAGAAAAAAAAACACGCTTTTATCACGCACTAAAAAAGTATCATCATAGAATAGAATTTCTATCTCTTTTTTTTTTTCTCTTTTTTTTTCATCATCATCATTTCAGCCGAAAGACGTCCACTGCTGGACATAGGCCTCCCCCAAGCACCCCCACTTGGACCGGAACCGGTCTAAAAAGTATAAGACAATTAAATTGAATTCTTGATTTATACATTTTAGTGCGGGATAAAAGCGTGTTTTTTTTAAACTACAAATTTTTATTTTTTATTTTTCGTTTAATATAATCTTCATTAAGTTAATAACAATAACGTCAACGAACTTATGACGATTAGGGGCTATTAGAAAACTCGAGGGGTTTACAAGTAGCCCCTAAAGAGTTCCACTATCCATCTCCTGGCCCCATCATCAGACTCTCGACACCAAGTGCAATATGTTAATATAATAATAATATGTTAACAGACGAGTCCATCAAAACGGGTCATAATGACCCCAAACAGGATGGGTTTACTTGTAGCCCCTTAATAAGTTCCACTATCCACCTCTTGGCTCCATAACGTCTTAAATTCACCAATAATAACAACATTCGAAGTTCCAAGAATTGAATATTATAATTTATTTTTAAAAGCGGCTCGAGCCCGTTCTCGTTTCTTAGGAAAGTGACATTATTTTTTTTACAAGATTAGATATCTTTTGTTTGTCTACTACTGATTTGAATATACTTTATTAGGAATGATCAAAATGTAATACCCTAGTACCCGATGTCTCACGTGGACGTCAAGAAGCAGACAGCAGAGCAGAGGCAGACATTGTAACCGTTATTTATATAATAATAATAATATTTATTTCTCAAAAAATGCATATACATTATTTCGATCTAAAAATGGCTTAAGTTAGTGTTCCAGAGTGAAAAACCCTGACTTCTAAACTAGGTTTATGTACCTGTATCTTAGAAGCCAGTGTCCCTTCAAAGTGATGTGCATATAGAAAATAGGACACACATTATCAATAATCCATTAAGGCAAGTTCAAGAGAAATAAAAATATAAATAATTTGATATATTATGTATTGTATAACAATACTTACAGAATACATTGGTTTGATGAGTTAACTGTTTTTGAGCACCCTTATTGCGTAACACACTTTGAATAATGTTGAGGGATATTGGTAATCTGTTCGAAGTGCTTCATATTATGTTCTAAAAAAATGCCTTGTTTAACAACGTAAATGACGGAATTATTGTTGTTGAACTATTATAAAATGAAAGCCATGGCTACTGTTAGTGTGTTACGCAATTACCCCGCAGGTAGGTAAAGATAACAATAAAACTAATAGGTACCTTAGAAGCAAATAGTAGAAGCGGTTCCTCCTCAGTTCTTCAAGATGAAAACAAAGTCGTTTTGTTTTAAAGCTGTAGTTTAAGCTCTAGTAGTACTTTAGAATACAATACTTTGTTAGTAAATATCAAAAGTAGATAGATGAGTGTTTATTACATGTTTATAGCTGGTTTTATTTCCTTTATCTACTATAATAGTTTATCTAGGTTTTACAGTTGACGATCAAGGTTTACTGACCATATGCCGTGACTCACTCGTCTGGCACAGTAATAACAGCCGCACGGGTCGAACGATCAGGTTGTGCTACACTTGCCACGGTCAGTCCGAGGATGGGTGACCATCGTTACATTACGAGACCGAGGGGTCTCGTGGCTCGGAAAGCACGTAAGGCCGTTGGTCCCGGCTGTCATTCTTGGATCATTGAGAGTCCTTACGGGTCGTCAGAAGCCTGAAAGTCTGACAACCAATCCTATCAAGGGTTATCATGTTACCCAGTAACTGGATTGTGGGGGTCAGATAGGCAGTCACTCCATGAAAAATACTGGTATTCAGGTGCATCCGGTTAGACTGGAAGCCGACCCCAACATAGTTGGGAAAAGGCTAGGCAGATTGCTGCTGTCTGGTGGAAATAGAGCTTTGTGTATAAAGTCTTTAAAAGTTTAGAAATCTAGATATTTTAACAAAAATACTAATAAGCATTGGCCAACATAATTGCTGCTTGCGTAGCCTATTTTTTCAATCATAATAATATTACTTCTCAGGGCGGTAACAAAAGTATTTGAACAGATTTATCAAAACTGAAAATTATGTTGAAATAATTTCGTTTAATTTTCGTTTTGATTTGATTTTCAAAAGGAATAATGTAGCAAAGGATAAAAGGTTAAGGGATGAAAGGCTTTTTTAGGGAAGGCAGGAAAGGGAAGGGATTTCATTAAGATTCACAAATATATATTTTACCTGAAATTATAACATCTAAACTAACATACATAATCAGCCTATAACGTTCCCACTGCTGGGACACAGGCCTCCTTTCTGTGAGAGGGAGTGGGCCGTAATCCACCACGCAGGCCCAGTGCGGGTTGGTGGATGTCACATGTCTTCGAATTTTTGGTTCTAGGACATGCCGGTTTCCTCACGATGTTTTCCTTCACCGTTTTGAGAGCAGTGGTGATGAAATAATTTACACAAAGTAGAGCGCCTGTCTGGGTTCGAACCTACGACCTACAACTCGTAAGTCGCGGCCGGCCGTTACCACTAGGCCACCACTGCTCACAATGACCGTCAATAAAGGAAGAAACAGCAAACATTTTATGTGTGCTTGCCTATATAGTTTCAGTAGCGATTCGATCAAATAGACATTGTGTCAATTTTTTGTTTATTTGTTGGGTACATACACTCCCACAGAAAGAACTCAAGGTTTTGCAGAATAACGAGTTTCATACGCAAAGTCATGATGACTTACAATTCTATACACGTCCACATTTTAAGGTTGTACGTTCATAAGTTTATTTAAGACATAACAGGACCTGTGATGGTACCCTGAGAGACACCAGTCATTTAGATGATTGCAATATATTTAACAGTTATTTTCATATTACAATTACAATATGTTGTTAAAGAAGAAGTTATTCGAAACTTTTCTCATGTCGACATTTACCTTGTTTCACGGAAACCGTGCTTATCAATAATAATAAAAAACCAGTCAAGTGCGAGTGGACTCGCGCGCCAAGGGCTCCGTACAAATTTCTGGGTATGTAAATTGTTTTAATTTTTTTTTTGTAAAGTAACTACAAATTTGCGGTTTTCGGATTTTTTATTTTACTTGTGCTACGCGACATTGCTTCTAGGTCAACAGGAAGTACCCTTAGGTTTTGATTTGGGAACATAAACGCCCGTATCTTTTGACTAGCTTTTGCCCGCGACTTCGTCCGCGTGAAATTTCATCCTCCCCGCGTTCACCCTCTTAGGGGTTGAATTTCGAAAAATCCTTCCTTATTGAGTCCGGTATCGACCGTGAACGCGAGCGCAAGCAAGATCACGCATCGCGATTGTAAAAAATGGATAACGTATCTAAGAGACTCAAATGTGCTAGTTGTAACATTGTGATAAGTGAGGTGTTGGCTTTTATCCAAAATAAACAGGATGTTATGGACGAGCAAAGTCTCGTACAAATATGTGAGAGTGCTTTTAATACGGCGGACATTAAATCAGCGAAGTCGTTACTCTTTGAATCGTTGAGCAAGCGGCCGACGACGCGAAAGCGGCAAGGAAAAACCTTACGAGACTTGGAGGACATCATCTGTTTATTTAAGGAGACAGATCCTGAAGAGATTCCGATTTTTGTGGCCAGAAGATTAGAAAAATTGCCGCCCGTCACATTCGATCATATCGATGTTACAGTGTTGCTCAAAAAGATAGTTCTACTTGAGAAGAGTATACAAGATTTTCAGTATCAGTATGCTACGAAAAGTGAATTAAATGACCGGATTAATGAATATTCTAAAACTTCGTCTTTTATAAATCACGAGAGAAATATTAACACGAAGAGAGGAGGAGGTAGATTTAAATTATTTGACAGTGGGCCGATGGCACTACCTACATTGTGCGGTGATGATGATGAATCAGAGGTCGAGCGCAATGTCTCCGCGAACTACCCATCTCTTTCCCCCGTGCAGCAACGGCCGCCTGTATCGCCGCCGACCCCGGCGAGCGAGCCTAAGGCAGGTGTGACTGAGACAAATGGATGCTTATTATTATCAGCTGATAAAGAGGAGCCGTCACGTAACTATCATGCACCGCGATCGCCAGCGCCGATTAACGAGGTAGCTAATCGATGTAAACAAACGAATGTTACAATTGATAAGCGACCCTCGTTTTCTGAGGTTATTCAGAAGGATGGTGAATGGAAGGTATTGAATAATGATAATAATGAAGAATGGACCGTGGTACAGAAACGGAGGCATAAAAATCGATTTATTAGCCAAAGAGGGAGTGCGACAGTTGATGTTGAGCAGGAAAGTGTACAATTTAGAGCGGCGGACACGAAAGTGCCACTATTTATTTCAAATGTGCATAAGGCAGTGTCAGAGCAGGCAATTGTTAATTACGTGTATGAGAAGACTCGAGAGCGAGTTTCACTAATTAAAATTAAAATGAAAAAGGACAAGGACTATAACGCTTACAAGATTTTTGTAACGAAACATAAAATTGATACTTTTTTAGATGATAGATTGTGGCCATCGGGAGTATCATTTAGGCGTTTTGTGCACTTTCATATGAGGCGGATAAATGAAAACAAAGATGAAAATATAGATAACAAAAATGGACAGTCTTAGTAAGATAGTAAGCTTCAATTGCAAATCACTAAAGAGGTCTACGGAAGGAATAAAAGAGTTATGTCGGTTGGCGGACGTGGTAGCCCTTCAAGAGACGTGGTTGCTACCACACGATCTGCCGTTGCTCAGCGCGGTTGATGACAGCTTCGGGTGCACCGGGACGTCTGCTGTGGACACCTCGGCGGGCCTTTTGAGCGGGAGGCCATACGGTGGCGTCGCGCTACTGTGGCGTAAAAGTTCGTTCGAGACAGTGTTGCCGATAGAGTGTAATAATGTGCGAGTGTGTGCGGTCCGACTAACCGTAAGTACTAGATCTGTAGTGGTTTTCAGTGTCTACATGCCAACGAACTCGAATGATAATCTTCCAGAGTTTACAGCCTGTCTTAGTACTATTCGTTCAATAATAGAAGTAGAGGAAAATAAAGGAGTTGAGGCTTTTTACATCATAGGAGACTATAATGCACATCCGAATGAGTTATTCTTTAATGAAATGATGAATTTTTGTTCAGAACAAAGTTGGGTCTGTGTAGATGTGAATATGTGTGATAGTAATACCTACACTTTTAGAAGTGAATCGCATGGCTGTAATAGATGGTTGGACCACTGCATCGTCACGAAGTCTGCGCAGAAATCAGTCGTTAGTGTGACTGTAATGTATGACTTGTATTGGTCCGACCATTACCCGATTGTGATCGAATGTGACTTGCATAAAATAAATTCTAAAATTGTAGATAATAACAAACTTGATGATAATCTTGTTAATCGTGTTGTATGGGGCGACAGGACGTCGGAGCAGGTTAGTGAATACCACGACCTCTGTTACTCTAAGCTGAGACTGATAGATATTCCTCGGGAGCTGAGTGATTGTTGTGATAAGTTCTGTCATCACAGAGAACATTGCTCAGCTCTTGATGAAATGTATCTCAATATTGTAGATATATTGGTACAGGCCGCCGTACATACCTATAAGATAAAGTGTCGGAGGAAGGGTGGCTATGTCACGGGGTGGAACAAACATGTCGCAGACGCTCACCGCGAGGCGCGGCTTAAATTTCACGTTTGGACGATGGCCGGTCGCCCGACTAGTGGTCGTGTTTATTGTGATATGGCGGAGGCGAGGAGACATTTTAAAGCCAAACTCAAGTGGTGTCAGAGCAGGCAGGAACAGCTTAAGATGGATCTCCTTGCTTTCAACCACGCTAACAAAGACTTCAAAAATTTTTGGAAAAACACCAGTAAAATGAATGTGAGGCCGAGTCTCCCGGTGAGTGTCGGTGGTGTTACTGACCACAAGAGTATTGCTGATGCTTTTAGGGAGCACTTTACGGTGCGGTCACTCTTAGGCTCGGCGTCTAATGGAGCGAACGGTGCTGAGACCATTGTGACAGAGCGGAACGCAAAGATTCCAGCCAAGATCGTGGCTAAAATTATTTCAGGAATGCAACGTGGAAAGTCGCCGGGTCATGATGGTCTCAGCATCGAACATTTTAAACATGCGGGAGTTCATCTACCTAGAGTATTATCACTATTCTTCACTCTGTGCCTAGGTCATTCTTATTTGCCAGAGCCACTTATGCGGACTATAGTGGTCCCTATAGTTAAGAATAAAACTGGTGACACATCCGACATGAACAACTATCGTCCCATCTCACTAGCCACCACCATGGCCAAGGTGCTTGACGGTGTGATGAAAGGTTGCCTCTCAGAATTTGTTAAAGTGCATGACGCCCAGTTCGGGTTCAAGGCGGGAGTGTCCACAGAGAGTGCCATCCTCAGCCTGAAACACACCGTCAAGTACTACACCGCGAGGAGGACGCCGGTATACGCGTGTTTCCTCGATTTGTCGAAAGCTTTCGATCTTGTCTCCTATGATGTGCTGTGGGACAAGTTGAGGGGCACGGGTGTGCCGGCGGAGTACACAGCCCTCCTCAGATACTGGTATGCTCACCAGACAAATCGGGTGAGGTGGGTTGGTACTCTGTCGGATGAATATCAAATGGAATGTGGTGTAAGGCAGGGGGGGTTAAGCTCGCCCCTGTTATTTAATTTGTACGTGAATCAGCTCATCGAGCGACTGAGCAGCACACATGTCGGCTGTCATATAGACAGTACATGTGTCAATAACATAAGTTACGCGGACGACATGGTGTTGCTCAGTCCATCGATGAGCGGACTGAGGAAGCTACTCACGATCTGCGAGATGTATGCGGAGGCGCACGGCCTTAAATACAACTCAAAAAAGAGTGAGGTCTTAGTGTTTACGGTACCTAAACAACAGCCCCGTCGTGTACCTCCGGTATATCTCAACGGCGTAGTACTTAATGTAGTGAATAGTTTTAAGTACCTAGGTCATGTTGTCACTAGTGACCTACGGGATGATGGCGACATAGAGCGCGAGCGCAGGGCGTTGGCGGTAAGGAGCAATATGATCACCCGAAGGTTCGCTCGCTGCACGGCAGACGTCAAAGTCAGTTTATTTAAGGCGTTCTGTCAGTCCTTCTACTCGAGCGGCCTGTGGGTGTCATATACGAGCCGAGCCTACAACGTCCTGCGCGTACAATACAACAACGCTTTCAGGATGCTGTTGCAGTTGCCGCGGCGTTGCAGTGCATCTGGAATGTTTGCTGCAGTTCACACGGATGGCTTTCACGCCATCATGCGTAAGAAAGCGGCTTCCTTACTGCAACGCTTGCGTAACACTCGTAACAGTATCCTGAAAATGATTGCTGGCAGACCAGACTGCTCCATCCAGAGGCACTGGGTGGAAATAGCAATAGGTTTGAAATGAAGCACCTACTAACAACACTAACATAGCATATAAGCACAATCTGTTACTAACAACTAATAACTTATGGACTTTCAGGTCTGAAATAAAGATGTTTTATTTTATTTATTTATTTATTCCTTGTCTACATTATAAAGGGAACCTCTGTGCAAAATTTCAGCTTTCTAGGTCCAAGGGTTTGGGCTGGGCGTTGATGAGTCAGTCAATCAGTCAGTCAGGACTTTTCTTTTTATTTATATAGATAGATTGCGTTGACTTGGAAGTTTGATTTTTTCACTGTTTCAAGAGATTGCAGCCCCGAGTATTTGATATTGATTTCAACTTGATAACTTCACACATTCCTGAGAAAAATGGTCTTAACTGATGGACTGACAGATGGACAACGAAGTGATCAAGGGTTCCGTTTTTCCTTTTGAGGTACGGACCCCTAAAAAGTCATTCAAGTACTATTAACGAGACAAAAACAAGGAAATTTTACATAATATACTAGAAGAATTCAATTACATATGTTCATCGATATAAGAAATTGGAATTTGGTCGCCGGAATTGCCTTCACATTTGCTCGATTATAAACGAAGACTTCAAACTTAGATCGATAGGTCGAATTATTATCGTGGAAATACAATTTGCTGAATAAATTCTTAAATTTTGTAGGCATCTTGATAAAAGATCGCTGTGATGGTGACAAATTTTTACATAGTGGTTCCTATTAAATGTTATGGCTCCATTATAATGATAAACGTTGTTGTAAAGAATTCTCTTGTACGCTGCTATGAAAATGTTAATAGATCTTAAGATAAATAAAAGAAGCAAGTGTAGTTTGTGAACCAGGCTATAAAAAAGTGGTTGTTTAACCACTTTTCCGTTACGGGTAGTCAGACTCTAAAGTCTGAAAGTCTGACAACAGTCTTACCACGGCGTGTCATGTTACCCAGTTACTGGGTTGTGGAGGCCAGGTAGGCAGTCGCTCCGGTCAGTCCGGTTAGATTGGAAGCCGACCCCAACATAGTTAGGGTGGATTTTTTGGGGTGGATAAATGGAATAACCGGTCTTTTCCCAACTATGTTGGGGTCGGCTTCCAGTCTAACCGGATGCAGCTGAATACCAATATTTTACATGGAGCGACTGCCTATCTGACCTCCACAGCCCAGTTACTGGGTAATTAATACGATACCCCTTGGTGAGACTGGTTGTCCGACTTTCGGGCTTCTGATGACCCGTAAGGACTCTCAATGATCCAAGAATGACAGCCGGGACCAACGGCCTTACGTGCTTTCCGAGCCACGAGACCCCTCGGTCTCGTAATGTAACGATGGTCACCCATCATCGGACCGACCGTGGCAAGTGTAGCACAACCTGATCAATTGAACCGTGCGGCTGTTACTTCTTAGCCATTAGCCCCTCTGTCGTTTGGCACCTAATACACTTAAACTAACATCTTTAAACTATTAGAGTAGACTTTAAGGAAATGTAACCTGTCTTTGGCAAATAAACATTATTATTAAACTTTATAAACTGAAAACTGAAGTACATAAACAAGTTTCGTAGTACTGCAAACGTCTACAGCCGGCTCCAGACGTGTGTAATGTAATGTATCGTGTAATGTAACGAATTATGCTTGTAATCCATTGGCTGTCGGTTTTTAGCGCGAACACAAAGGCTCTCGCAATCGAACAAATGCAGGATTCGCGTTGAGTTTGCGCACGGATATCTATGCTTTAGACTTATATTTTTTGCCCATTGTACAACATTAACTTTTTCAGGCACGCAGATGGAGCTGTAAAACATTTTAAGCAGTACATTTCCATGAACAAAATTTTCAAAAGTTCATCTTAATTAAATTTTAATGATGTACGACTTAGTTAAAATTGTAATTAACAAGACAAAGAAAAAAAGTATCTTCCTGAAAAGTTTATAAATAACAGAAGTTAGAAGAATATTTTACTTAATTCAAATTCAACATAGGTACTACTTTGTTGTTAATCTTAATTAGTTTAGAAGGAAGAGCTTTTCAGCGTCCTTAAAATAGCTTTACAATACATAATAATATATAATTATTAAATTAATTATATGTTATTTTCTCAGAAATACTTATCAATTTAACTTACCTTACCTTAACTTAACCTACTGAAACTAGAAACAATTATTTACAGAGATGCAGTTATTTTTGTTTTATACATATACAATTATATTATCGTAAAATGGGGTTAGTTTGATACTACGGGTTTACTTTGATAACAACCTTCGACTTATAAAAAACTTAATTTTATTCGGTACGTGAACGCATCCAAAAGGATTTTATTTTTTGGTTGGCACCACTGATAGTTTCTTTTTAATATGGTGTTGGTATTGTAGATATTCCGTGTGTGCTCGTTTATTCTATAATATAAAAAGGTTTTTTTTCTTTCAACTACCTACGTAGTAATGTTATCATTAATCACTACAAAACCGATCACAAAGGACGTATTTTTTGCTTGAAACCAAAACGGTGCAGAAATGTTGTATGAAATCTCATGGTTGCGCAGTTTTTCATTAATGCACTGTTTTTTATTTAGATAGAAATTTACCACAGAGGTTTAATGTCTACCATTAACTTTAATATAAAATGTATGCATTATATCAAAAAGATACGGGCTAAAAATAAAAATCGGCTGAATAAAACCGACTAGCTAGATGAAAAAAAAAAAAACAAATGGCGCGCATAGATACCATTGTAAAACTTAGATAATCTTTATTTAGCACCAAAAGTTTATAAAAATGGACAGAGAGCGATAGCGATATGAATGCAACTCCAGAAAGTATAAAAACAGCTGCAAATGAAATTGTTAATAACCTTTTGCCGCAAAAGTCGCGGGATAAATATTTAAAAGCTTAGGAAAACTTTGTTTTCATTAACTTGTTTTGAGTAGGTATATTTTATCACGGTAGGTAGATTGGTAGTTGAAAGAAAAGTAGATTACGCACCTTGCTAAAGTGAGTAATTAATGCACTCTTGTTAATTTAAATTTAAACATAACTCTCGTGCATTAATAACTCACTTTGCGCTCGATGCAACAATCTACTATTGGTGTATCAGTTACTGGACATTTTTAAGGTAAGAAACACTTTTGATGTCTCTAAAAATCTATAGTATAGTTTTCTTCATTGTTTCGTTTTATTTGCGTAAAAAGTTGTAGTTTTGTAAATACGAAACTGGTTTTGACAGGTTCGTTGTAGCTTGGCAGATTGTTTAAAAAAATCAAATATAAATCTTTGATCAGGGGTACGGGTTACTTTGTTCACTTGATCAATGTCGCCCCGTAGATCAAAGTTACCCCATTTATAGTTATGTTTATACTGTAATGCGATATTTTGATAGCTTTTTATAGTTTAAGTTGTGTTTTTCTTTTTCAAAACAATGCCTTGAACATGTAAAAAACCACTTGGGAGCAGAAAATAAAAATTACGCCGACTCCAAACTAGAAGGCAATTGCTAACGCAAGTCTGTCTAATCGCGGAGCTGCAGAACAGTTTGATAGTATAATATAATAATTTATACAATATAATAATTTACTATCTCAAAATACAGTGTGAGTCTTTATAATGTGCACATATCGAAATGAGGGAAATTAAGCTTAATTTTATCGAAGGAAAAAAAAAAAAAATTGTAGCATATTTTAAAAAATTTTTCGCTGCTGTGACCCCTGTGTCAATCGCCCCTCAATTGAGAATTATGTTTTTTTTTAACAATAATCTGATATTTTTTCATCAATTTTTACAATAATTGTAAAATTACTCAATAAAAGTCCCGAATACCTACCCTTTTTGATTACTTTAAATTATTCTCCATCGTATCAGATTTCTAAACGTAAAAACTGTTAAAGACAGGCCTTGCAATCACTATACTTTAGCAGGGTCCATTCCTCTTTTTAGTTTACATTAATGATTTACCCCAATTACTTCAAAATCAACCGAAGATGGTGTTATTTGCAGATGACACATCATTAATTTTTAAAATAGACCGACGGTCACAAAATCTTGACGACGTGAATAACTCTATTCTTCAGGTCCAAGATTGGTTTACGGTAAATAATTTAGTACTTAATGAAAAAAAAACCAAATGCATTAGATTTAAATTACCGAATGTTAGAAGTAGCGAATGTGAAATCATATTGAATGGCCAAAAACTAGAATTTATTGATCAGACAGTTTTCCTAGGAATCACGCTAGACGAGAAATTACAATGGGGACCTCATATAACATCTATTGCGGGGCGGCTAAGCTCCGCCGCTTATGCTGTTAGAAAGATAAGACAGTTAACAGATGTAGAAACCGCGCGTTTGGTCTATTTTAGTTACTTCCACAGTATTATGTCATATGGCATTTTACTATGGGGTCGGGCTGCTGACATTGAATCCATTTTTATTTTACAAAAGAGAGCTGTCAGAGCCATTTACAATCTACGTCGTCGCGAATCTCTTAGGGAACTATTTAAAAAGGTTAATATCATGACGGTACCTTGCCAATTCATTTATGAAAATATTATGTATGTAAGAAAAAATCAACATCTTTTTAATAAAATAAGTGATAGGCATAATTTTAATACTAGAAATAAAGATAAATTAGATCAACCTTTTTTCAGATTATCGAAAGTACATACATCTTTTATGGGGTACTGTGTTAAATGCTACAACAAAATACCTTGTGACATATTGCAATTAAATGAAAGAAAATTTAAAACTCATATTAAAAGTACACTTTGTAAACAAGGATATTACAAATTAGAGGATTATATCCAAGATAAGAATGTTTGGAAACATGCTGGTCCTGCTCCATAGGACAATCTAAAAGTCTAGACAAAATCAAACTTGTTCCTAATTTAATTTATATATATATTTTTAATTATGACATCTTATTCTAATTCAATTTTACAATCTGCGACTGCAGTGGCTCACACACTTGTTAAAGTTCAACTACTTTTGCATTTTTTCATTTTTCTTTTTTTTTAAATAACTTGTAAATATGTGAGCACCATGTATCTATCACTTATTTGATTTACCTGTCATTGCTTAATTTTTAATTCTTTTTACCTTTTGTGGTAGACTAATTTTATTATGGGTGCATCGTGTTCACATATAAATTTTATTATGTATACAAGACCTTGTAAAACATTTTTAAAAGAGTAACGGTGGAGTTTCTTGCCCATTCTTCTCCATACGAAAACTACCTTTTCGAATGGGCGACTAGAATCATTTCTATTTAGTTTTTTTTTTGACGTTCAAAAGTGCCTTTAATGTGCCTATTTGAAATAAATGATTTGACTTTGACTTTGACTTTGGTAAAGATCCTTTTAAATATTTTTTTATTTTTTCAAATTTTTTTTCGTCGATAAAATTAAGCTATGTTTCCCTCATTTCGTTATCTGCACATTATGAAGACCCACACTGTATATTAAAAACCAGGTATTCAGCCGGTTTTGTCTGAAGCACAAGAGAAAGCAATACTTCAGGCTGCAGCTAAATAATTATGCAGATTTTCGGTTTCCATAGTGGATTTATGCACAAGCAATAAACTTACCCTCACTACATGGAGCGAGAACATAATTTTGTCGAAATGTGAATTCACGTCGGCGTGATGTTGTTTTCAAAGCTCAAATATACAAATAAAATAAACGTTATTTGACAGCACAGTTTAAATACATGGCAACAAGCAATAAACAAGTACCAAGTAATAGAAATGTTTGCAGTCTCATGACATGACCTTGCCACAGGCATTTGAAGATTCCAGAGAATTCAAAGAGATTCCCAAGCCTTTAGAATTGGAGCGACTCATAAATGTATCTCGTGTATCTTTTTTTTCTACAAATATAGCTTTTCGATCTAAGGTACCTAAACAAAGCAAAAGGAGTACTTATGTGAAGATCGTGGCAGTGGCAAGTGGCGTTCTTTATCTATGCGAGTTTATCTATTTCAAACTTATGTTTAAATTAATATTATTTCAAGTTAAACAAATATCATCTTTATTTTAATGGTAATTAAGTTGATTTCAAAGTGACTAGCACTATTGAAACAGTTATAAAAATGTTTGAAGTTGTAGCGTCAACTGAACTTTATTGTGTAGGATTTAAAGTTATTTTTCAATAAATTCATATTTGTTTACATTTTTGGCAAATAAATCTCGAATGCAGATTATGTGTGTAAGGGTCAGCTTACACCGCGACGCGACGCGGCACGCAGTTTTCAATATAGCAATTCAATTATAGACCTTATCTACTACACTAAAAGGTACACAATTCAGTGAG
Organism: Oligia fasciuncula; assembly: GCA_963082905.1. Lineage (NCBI taxonomy): Eukaryota > Metazoa > Arthropoda > Insecta > Lepidoptera > Noctuidae > Oligia > Oligia fasciuncula. The sequence goes on from OY720403.1 coordinate 11,968,397, forward strand.
GTGGGCCGCACGGCGTAGCTCGACGTAGTAGACACCACCTCACTGAATTGTGTACCTTTTAGTGTAGTAGATAAGTTCTATAATTGTATTGCTATCTTGAAAACTGCGCGCCGCGTCGCGTTGTGAACTGACTCTAAGATTCGACAAAACATTTTCCCTTCCTCATTACCCCAAACGCTTATTATTACTCTAGATAATTTCTCCCGTGACGTCTTATTATGATAACCGCCACCTCGTCTTACCCCATTAGCCCTTATTATGACACTTGGCTGACTTCTACGTTGTCATAAAAAAATGTGGCGGAAATTTAGCTTCACGCGGTAGAAAGGTGTTTTTACGGTAAAAGTGGTATCTTTGTAATTAAATATACGAACCCCTTACTAATGAACGTTGTGTAGCGTCTGCATAGTTACACAGCGCTTTGTCTTCTTCTTTAAAAAGTCAAATTACTGACGAATGAAAGATAGAAATCGGTGTGTACATAATAACGAACAGGCACTGAGATATTCTTTCTTTAAAAAAATGTTGAGGTAGATAATCTTATCAATGGGTAGATTCTATTGTCCCAAGCAACTTTGACCCATTGAAAATGTTAACACAAAGTAAAAGGATATCTAGTTAAAGGGTAATTTTTCTTTGCCCTAACTTTAAGCAACTTTCTTCAGAGGGCTTCCTGTAACACCTAATTTGATTGTTCTATTTTTACTGCTCATACTGTTTTATCTGCAGCTGTGTTCTTTGACGGGACATGTTGAGAAAAACAGTATTAACATAAGTATTATAAAGATGTTTAAGATTCAATAACGTTTTTTTCGAGTCTTAAGAGTAGGCCTACTTCTTCATATAAGGAGTTTCTTTATTAGTTATTATCGTATCGTATACAATCAATCAGAGCCAGCATAGTCATATAACGGGATATCAGACCTTCAGAGGATCCTGTTGCTTTGAAAGTATATTTCGTCCAAAGGTCACGGGAAAGGTCACACTTGACAAAGTTTATCTTCATTTAGAAACACCGACTAGAAAAGAACAAGTGTACTTTAGAGAGAGAATATTAAATAATAAGTGTGTGGATAAAATATCTTTAAAGTTAAACACGTTGCATTCTAGCCTTCGGCAAAATTTACGACACGCGCATTAGGCAATACATTTTCAAACTTAATTCAACTCTACTTACAGCGAGTAGGTTTTTTAGGTAATTTGAATGTATTCCTCGCTTAATATTCCACTGTCTTCGTCATTAAAATCAAACCCAGAAAATGTGTTAAACACATTAAAATTAGGCTCTTTTTTGTAGCCAAATGAATAGAGACGTTAGTTTTTTTGCATATTTTATGACAGACGCTAATATTTCAGGCTGATTTGACGTTAAATATTCAATGTAAATTGTTGAGAACATTGTGTGAGAAAGCGTGCATATACAGTAATTGTGTGAGTCTTTGTTCGTCACATTTCGCAGATTTTTGCCCCTTCATGTATTTAGGAATACAACACAAAATTAGGTATCTCAAAATACTGATTACCTTTTATTTTAATAAAAGTATGTCATTAAATATATCCTCTTCTAAATCAGTGTTATCAAGGGGTATCGAATTATCCAGTAACTAGGTTGTGGAGTAAGGTGGAGGTCAGATGGATAGGAAGTCGCTCCATGTAAAATACTAGTATTCAGCTGCATCCGGCTACACTGCAAGCCGACCCCAACATGGTTAGTAAAAGGCTAGGCGTTTTTACATTATTTATGAATTGCATTATAAAGACTTACTAATAAACGTATTTTAACAGATGAATAGATATCTACTTTATAAATAAAAATGAATGAGGTGCAAAATAAATCACACGAACACGAAAGAAAATAGCTCATTCCGTGGTAAAAATAAAACCCAAACAACAAGGTGACTGCCCCGGGGAACATTTTTAATTATCGCCACTCATGGAGGCCCTATTATTCCCTCAAGTCGGATTTTTGTTTCTTTTTTCCATTAGAATCAGCCAGGGTTATGCTTGTAGCAATATGTACTTAATCCCTATTACATGGAATAAAAACATGACTGTCGAAATATAAGTTGTGCCGTTCGACACAGGCGTGATGGCTGTTTTTAAAGCTCAAATATTCCTTGAACTGTCTTTGCACAGGACAGTTTAAATACGCTACAGAAAGCAACAAGCATTAAACAGGTACCTACCCAACAACGTATTTAAGGGATGTTTGCAGTGTGACCTGACCTTGCCACAGGCATTTGAAGATTCCAGCGAATTCAAAGAGATTCCCTTTACACTTGAAGCAACTCAAATACATGTATCTCGTGTAGCTTTATCTTTTTCAAAAAAAGTTATTTTTATCAAGGCTCAGAATTTATAAACCTTTGAACGGCTACCTGAATTCTTTTGAGAAAAAAGATAAGATTAACCTTGACATATATTTTTATATTTCAATGGCAATCAAACTTAGTGATTGGTCTTGCTCAATAGGAAGGTCAACGAAAACGTGTGTGGGCAGCCAAATATCGAATTATCCACAGGTACATCTGTATATCTGCACACAAACCTCCTTAATTATAAAAGTTGTTTAGAGATAAGGAATAATTAAGTAAATAAAGTCCTCCAGACCGTATTTTGGCCACGGCAGTCAATCTCAACGGCGCGGGAGATATTATAGTGCACAAGTAACGTCAAGTCAAGTTATGATTAGCGTTTACATAAACGTTATAGTTAAGTAGTGTTGAGGCAAGTACATCTCTGTCTATCCTTTCGAAGGAAAACAGGCAGTGATATTGTATTGTGTTCTAAGTTATGATCTGGGGGCCTAAAAAGGCCACTTTAGCAGAATCATAAAGGGATTTTATTAATTCACAAACAACGCTTTAAATGATTTACCTAATTCATTAATTATTTAGTAAGTACATTCTAAGTGTCCCATCTTAGACCACTGCACTGCACTGGCAGAAGTTAAGGAAAACTTTACAAATTCTCCAGATAGGTCTAAACATTTTTTTAATCAAATGTCTTGTGTTAATATTTACTTTGTGTTTATCATGGAAATGTTTGCACAGTATATTTTTAATTATGTATAAGAAAAATGAAGTTGGTTATGTACTGGTTTTACTTCTATCCGTCTTAGTGAAAGTGTCCATCTATTCGGAAATAACAACCTATACGTATACATACCAGCTATTTACTAGTAGGTGACCTGACTACCGAGTGTGGTGTGGTAAATTCTCCTTTGACCGTTCATAGTGGTCATAGTGGGCTTAGGAGGTCCATTTACAGCCATAGTGACGATGCCATGGAAGTGTGTTGTTTTGGGCTAACAAAACGTAATTCACTGTCGACCTCTCTTCTTCTTCATCGTGACGAAGACGAAGAAGGTCGTTGCTCAGCAATGAAAGTTTACAAACTAATATATTACTATGAATGATTTCTGTGATTGAATTATAAAATACAAGTATTTCTTATATTTTGTTTTTAAAACATCAACGGCTGTGTTTCCTGTCTGGCTCTGAGAGGATACAAGCATATGGAGACATTGTAGTATCTTTTCTTTTTATCGCTAAATGGGCCTGCTCTTGATCTCGATTTGCCTGATGGAAAGCGATGGATGAGGTCTACGATGAATCGAGTGTGCCTAGAAAATGCCTGTTCACTCTTGCTTGGCTGACGAAGTTATGGAGTTATATGTAAAGGGAACATAGACGCTAGCAGATGGTTCCACACTTTGGCCGTGCTCATAATAAATGTGGAGGAGAAGTGCTGAGTACGACTGTTCTGGATATCAAACAAATGCAGATAGCACCATAATGCAGTATGTCTGGTAGTCCAGAAGCTGGTGGGAGCTCCTCGAGCGCACACTCTCCAAAGAGAAGTCCTCTTCCTAAAAATGTTTTGTTTTGCTGTGCCCGACAGGGACCACGATTGTTACAACAAATGTTACCTACCACCTAAGCATATACATTGTGGAATGCAATAAATGTTACCTACCACCTAAGCATATACATTGTGGAATGCAATAAATGTTACCTACCACCTAAGCATATACATTGTGAAATGCAATAAATGTTACCTACCACCTAAGCATATACATTGTGGAATGCAATAAATGTTACCTACCACCTAAGCATATACATTGTGGAATGCAATAAATGATTGAGTACAGTACCTAGCACAATCCATTTTATTTCCATCTAAAGTACGTAGGTTAAGTAAGTAAAGAACTTATACAATACACAAGTAAGAAGTAATACGTAACACTACAAATATAAATATTTACCCTCGAAACAGGTCTTACCTCTGTCGTCAATGTAAACTAACTTCAATATTGTTTCTACTAAAAGAAATAATAACAAAAGCCCATATTCGATACCTTGTACGAAACAGTAAACCTTTTAAATAAAATACAGCCTTGACACACTTGAATTCAAACCTGCTTATTTTGAATAGTTACTAAGTGAACAGTGTTCCGAAGAAAATTGGATTCAGAATTTTTTTTTTTAATAAAGTTCTGTGAAATTATAACGGGAATGGTTCTCTTTGTTCATTAAAATCATTTTTAGAGTGTATTCAGTGAGTAGGTAACTTCTAGTTGCGCCTGCACCATTGTCAAACAACACCTTAGCAAATCCATACTAATATTATAAATTCGAAAGTAACGCTGTCTGTTACCTTTTCACGCCTAAACCACTGAACGGTTTTCGATATAATTTGGCAGAGATATAGATTGCTTCCCGGGGAAGGCCATAGGATAGTTTTTATCGACATACCTCGCGAGCGAAGGCGGAAACTAGTTAAGGAGGATGGGCGTTTTGGTACCCGAAAACTAATTAGAACAAATAAAAATAATTTCTAAACAGTTGTAAATGTCGAATTATGTAGAACAACAGTTGTTAAGGGGGATAGTCGCAGTTCACTGTCCGTTCAGAGATATACACCCTTTTCTCTGAACGGACAGCGATATAATTGGACCTTTATAACTGTATATAAATTCTTTTTATTGGTGGCCATGTTTTTCGGGTACCAGCTTCCATACATTTTTGGCCATCCTCCTTTGTTTCCGCCTACCCTCACACGTTGTAGGACACTAAACGCGGCACGTAATAACAATAAAACTTTTATTGTGTCTAGTTCAGTGCCCTTCAACCGATTAAGTCTAGCAATCCTTCGGGCCATGTCAGTAACCTTGGTACTCCTGTGAATATCAGATAATTAATTATTCAGTCCCGCAGGGAAACGCTCTATAGTAAAGTGAGTGTCCATAAATGGGTTATTTTTAATCTTTTCGAATCAATGATGCAACATTCGTCTAGTTAACTAGATTACTTTTGCTCAGTAGGTTGCACCTCAGTTCACGGCTTCAATATAAACGTGTTAACCAACCATATAACTGGGTCGCATTGCACCGTTTAGTAAGGTGATTGGCCATAATTCAATATGAGGAAGCGTCTGCACCACTGAGTGGTGAAGGTAAAGAAGACCCAGTCCAAATAAAGGACACACATCTAATACATAAACAAACACAAGTGAAAAAAAATCAGCTCATACAGGAATCTATTCAGCTAGAGAGAGTTTTGAGACAAGAAATATTGCAATGACAGACTTTTTTTTTTTTTTAAACTTTGCCCCACACTAGGAATTTCTCCTGTATTGTGGGTGCGTTTACAAACATTTAAATTCACGTACACAAACAGCCAGACCCGGAACAACTACTTGTAGGTCATACAAATATTTGTTCCTTGCGGGAATCGAAACCGCGACACGCAGCGCAGCAGTCAATCGCTTAACCACTGCGCCAACCGTGCCGTCAGCTTACCAATGACGTAACAGTATTTAACAATAAGTACCCATGATAAGTACCCTTCTGTGCATCGCTCTTTAGTACGGGCAGGCGACTCAACTACTATAGAGTAGTTGAGTCGCCTGCCCGTACTAAAGAGCGATGCACAGAAGGGTAGTAATTAAGTTATGAGGTTGCTCTGTAACTCAACGACCATTACGAAACGGGATTCCTTCTTTTCGCATAATGTTCTTTTTCCTAATATACTTTGGTATAACTATTTTGGTATAATTTGTTTTGCCATTTTTTTTTGGAATACAGTTTATGTTGGCAATCTTAAAGCTAATTTGTTTTGGCATAAATTGAATTCGCATAATACTAAACTCCGTACTTCAAATTAAAATTAAAGTATTCTCTTAAAAATTCAATATGTTGTGCTACTAGGCGACGTAGGATGCAAGAGCGAGCGAAGGGCACCCCGAAGTTCGGTTTGGTTAGCTTCCTTTAAACCCTGCAGACAGAAATAGCCGTCGACCTGACGTCGTTAGAAATAAAACATGCAGCATGATAAATTTATGGTTTTATGCTTAATCATTATGATTTGAGAAATTATGCTTAAAAAAAATATGCTAGCTGTTATGCGTAAATAATGTTATGCGAAAATATAATTAGGAGAAACAAAAGTATGCCAAGTTATATGAGATCTTAAAATTTTATGCAAATGGATATGAACCTTACGAAACCCACTGTAGATGCCGCGTAGTCTGCTACGAAGTTGTGCTACGAATATCGTAGCTGCTACGCGAAACCTACGAAAAAGGTGACTTTTAACAAAATGTATCAAGCATTTGTGTCTGATAAGCTAATCATCTGTTTAATAATAACACCAAGTTCTGTCATATTTTTTTTATCATGTTAATATTAAAAACTGTCCAAGTGCGAGTCGGACTCGCACACGCAGGGTTCCGTACCACAAGGCAAAAACACCTAAAAAAAACACGTTTGTTGTATGGGAGTCCCCCTTAAATATTTATTTTATTTTGTTTTTAGTATTCGTTGTTATAGCGGCAACAGAAATACATAATTTGTGAAAATTTCAACTGTCTAGCTATCGCGGTTCTTGAGATACAGCCTGGTGACAGACAGACGGACGGACAGACAGCGAAGTCTTAGTAATAGGGTACCGTTTTTACCGTTTAACCCTAAAAGTAACAACCAAAAAGTGGATAAGATAGAGATTAAAACAGAAGACGAACTAGCAGGGGATCGAGGAGGGGGAGGGGGAGGAGCAGGGGGGGGGTTCAGGGGATCAGACCGGAATAACTTAATAAATCGTTCAAACAACTTCGTTATATAGTTTCTGTTTCTTCGAGTTGAAATATTTTTAGCTTTAGAAAATGTTATCTTGATTAGAGGCGACTGGAACTTATAAAACATTGACACATTAAAGTTTACGTGATTGTTGATTGCATCGCGATCGTATCTGACGGATAAAAAATTAGTTATGTTATAACGACTTCGAAAATGTTTTATTGGTCACATACTCGTACTACCGTTTTACAATTTAAATAGTGCGAGTTGTTAATTTATAATTTGGTAATATATAAAAAATAAGTTAAAAAAATTAAATCGACTTAATTAATTGTGACATACATCTATAAAATTTTGTATACAGTGTGAGTCTTCTCATGAAGACCCACACTTTTTTTTTTTTTTTTTAAACGTTGCCCCACACTAGGAATTTCTCCTGTATTGTGGATGCGTTTACAAACATTTAAAGTCACATACACAAACAGCCAGACCCGGAACAACTACTTGTAGGTCATACAAATATTTGTTCCGTGCGGGAATCGAACCCGCGACACGCAGCGCAGCAGTCAATCGCTTAACCACTGCGCCAACCGTGCCGTCGAACACTGTATACAAAATGTTAGATGTATGCACATTATTGTGCACATATCGAAATGAGGGAAACTAAGCTTAATTTTATCGACGGAAAAATTATTTAAAAAATCTAAAAAAAAAAAAATTGTAGCATTTTTTAAATTCTTGTTCGCTGCTGTGACCCCTGTGTAAGCAATCGCCCTTAATTGATAATTATGGTTTATTTAACAAAAATCTGATATTTTTTCATAATTTTTTACAATAATTGTAAACTATAAAAGCCCCGATTACCTACCCTTTTTTATTACTTTAAATTATTCTCCATCGTATCAGATTTCAAAACGTAAAATACCATGTTTATAACTCAATCACAACATTTCCTATCAACTGTTAAAGAAAGGCCTTGCAATCACCATACTTTAGCAGGTAAAGATCCTTTTAAATATTTTTTTATTTTTTCAAATATTTTTTCCGTCGATAAAATTAAGCTATGTTTCCCTCATTTCGTTATGTGCACATTATGAAGACTCACACTGTATTTGTTTGGAAGCCCTAATACATTGTCCTAAGTGAATATAATGCAGTAACAATAATATTACATACATACGTGTCGGATTGATAACCTCCTTTTTTTTTAAGTCGGTAAAAATAGGCAAGTAGGTACTTCCGTGGTTGTAACAGCTCTATATTAGATCTCATCACCGCGTTTTTATTTCCGAACATAGACGATGATTCCCGAAGCACATTCTTTTCCTTGGTGATCTGTATGTGTTTTAAATAATACTTAAGTTAGTCATATAGCTAGAAATTCTACATTACTAACTAAAGTTATGTTTGTGTGAGCTATGTTTGTGTTACGTGTGAAGTAGCTAAAGTTTTTTTTTTATTTTAATCTCTTATTTACCTGTAAGTACAATCCATACTATTATAAATGGGAAAGTGTGTCTGTCTGTCTGTCTGTTACCTCTTCACGCTTAAACCGCTGAACCGATTTATAAGATGACAGATTTACAGAGATAGTTTGAGTCCCGGGAAAGGTCATATTACTTTTTATCCCGATATTAATTCCCGCGGCTTCACCCGCATAAGTGTCGATCCCGTGAGAAAATCGGCATAAAAACTATCTGTACTTATCCGGGACTCAAACAATCTCTATATCAAATTTCATCTAAATCGGTTCAGCGGTTTAAGCGTGAAGAGGTAACAGATAGACAGACACACTTTCGCATTTATAATATTAGTATGGATTAGTATGGATAGACGAAGATCATTCGTTCGAGAGAGGTTTGATAGTACATATTGGATTCTCGTGCTCACAACTGACGTAATCCAATTTACTATCTACCATTTCAAACTTCGTTAGCGACCCGTTTCTGTACAATTAAGTTCTACGAATAGGAAGAAATTCTATCTATTCAAAGGGATTCATGTGGAGTGTAATAGGTTTTATGCCTAACTTTAATTCCTGTTTGATGTGGCTTTTATTTTGGGCGGAGGAAGTGCCCAAAAATGTAGTTTTGGTGTAGGTACCTGCTTAATGATATGTTAATGTAAAAATAGGTAATTTAACAGGCAAATACCCTAACGCACTCTTCACGGTACTGTTTATGTCACTTTAAAGTGTACTTAAGAGTTGGAAAGACTTAAGAAGGTGCAGAATTGGGGGTAAAAGTCTGGCTTTTAACTTACTGTAAGAATGTCTTATTCACTTGAAGAGGTAGAAAAAACTTAAATTAGCATTCATCTATGAGTATTTTCCGATGACCATAATAACTTTTAATGGGTTCATTATCTGTCTGTTATGTATCGGGTGATTGGAGTATGAATCTTTCTTTTTTTACTAAACTTGCAAATGGTTTACCATTTAGCACAGTCAATGCTGTTGTTCAAGACCTATTTTGTTCTAAACGATCAACAGGAATTGAAAACTCATAGAACATCTTTACTTTTAGTTCTATAGCATTTAAACACAGAGAACGATAAATCACAATTAATTTCGCCTCTCGACCTCTCTCTTACCTCGTATAATGAGGCAATTTTTTTATCTAAATTGTGAAACCAGTAAAAGATTTCTTGAAACAATTACAAGTTATCAATATAACAGGTGTTTATTATTCGAGTAACGGTGTTACCTTGTTTCGCAGAAAGAAATATCATAGAATTTCGTTTCGCAGAATATGTTTCATATAATATTTGGTCCTTGTATTTTTATTTCGAATATTATTGTTTCAACGATATTATTTACTTAGACAGGTAAAAATAACAAAATTAAATTCTAACATAACTAAAACTATACAGAAACTAGAAAATAGCGTCGAAAAACTCATCCGCATCGCTGTCGACTGGTAATGTACCCAAGAGACTGGCGGCATTACCACGTTGTATGGCGATGCTTAGCCTCTGGCCAAGGTAAAAGCCAGCCCTTGGGTCACGGGAAGTGTCAACCAGCCGTTTCGAAATATCTTTAAAAAGACCATTCAATTATTTACTTGAATGAAACATTTTTCTCGGAAACACAATTCAATTAATTTTATAATCACGTTTTTTTATTTAGTAGAATTATTTTTTAACGAATATTGATTGTTCGGTGTATTTCACCATGATATTTTATTTCAACGAAAATGTAAAAATAGACGTTATGCTAGACTCATTGATTGAACTTGAGAACTTAGGATGCAAGAGCGAGCGAAGCGAGTTCGGGACTTGGGGCACCCCGACTCGGACAGGTTACGTTCGAAGGGGACCTTCGTGTTAGGTTCATTTAAACCCTGTAGACAGAAATAGGGGCCCCGCAAAACGGGGCTCCGTCGACTACGTCTTATTAAAGATAATTAGTTAACTTTCTATACAACCTCTTTGTATAATTTAAGAATGCCGTGCATAATATGAAGTCACTATTAATGGGAACAACAAGTGTTTTGCTGTTTGACTAGAATTTACCCGCATTGTTTTTGTGAATGCGGTGTTGTAATTTTATAAGAATGCATTTTGTCAAAGGTATGAATTGAAACATTTAGAAACTGTCACTCGATAAAATGTTTTTCTTGGTAAAAAGTTTTATGGTAAACTATACAATATGAGGATAAAGAATATTTGATTTGTTACCTACTCTATGATATGAATACCTATCTAGACATTAAATTTAATTAAAATTTGTAACAAAAATCTATGATTTAATTTTTTTCAAATATTCTATGAAATGATAATATGAGAAAAAAATTATGTGAAACGAAATTGTTGTTGAAGAAACTCGTTCTATTGATGAAGTACAGCGGGTAGTCTATCCGTCATAGTAATGGGTGGTCTTGTCATAAATATCTAGCAAATGTAATAAACATTGAGTTAGTTGGAATCGAGCCTGTACACAAAACAGAGCAAATACTATGAAATATTTTATTCCATTATTCATATCTAATAAGCGATCTACATTATGATTATGAACATCTCTAATTTTTTTGAATCACACGAATATTGTAAAGGCGAAAGTTTATGAGTGAGCTGGGGGTGTGTTTATATGTTTGTTACTTCTTCACGCTCCAACGGCTGGATCAATTTTGATATTAAACAATTATGGAGGTAGCCGACACCCTGGATTAACATATAGGCTACTTTTTATCCCGATATTCCCACGGGATCAACACTTACGCGGGTGAAACCGCGGGGCGCAGCTAGTAAAAAAATGTGAAATCAATTTTCAAACAACATTATGTAAAAGAGGGATCGTATTTTCATAACAATCCTCGGTTGCGCAATAAAAGCTGCGTTAGGAAATTTCATTATGTATTTTCCATTATCATAAGCAATCAAAATAAAAAATAACTCCGAGGGGGGAGGGGCGGAGGGGGGTTCAGGGAAGACCGGAATAACTCAAAGAACGTGTGGTACTTCAAACATCTCCTTGACTACCTATTTAGCGAAGGAAATGTGCCGTTTTCCTGAACATTCCGAGAACGTTAACTAACTACGAATGTGGTTTGGGAATAAAGGAAATGAGCACTTACCTAATAGGATTACAACTAAATTAAGGAAAAGATTAAGTTGAGATTACCTACTGAGAAGAAAGCTTATTAGGTATTACGAACGAAATTGTTATATTTTTAGACGGGTGGACGGTATTAAGTTGTGATTGAAGAGCGGAGCATTAGCGAAGGGGTCCGCTAGGGTCGAAGCCTGCCGGGTCAGCGGGATTGTCCGAAAGGGTTACCGCTGGCCCGGAACATAAAGGGCTAAGGAAGGAACACGGGTGGGTTTTAGTCAGTAAGAGTCTGACACTCCCTTCCGCTCCACCCAGAGCGGGAGGGATCACTTGATGATTTCCCAACCTAAAAAAAAAGGGGGAAGTGAAACTTGCAGTTAATAATATTATAATGGCCACACACGTAATAGTTTAAAGTTAGGTACACTAATCAGCAAAGTCATAATTACAACTAATTAAACTAATAGGGACAAAATAAACTAATGACTTAAATCTAGAAGAAAAAAAAGAATAGAAAAAGTATTTATTGGCTCTCGCACAAGAAGATAGAAAAATAAGAAGAAATAAAAACAAACCGGTCAAGTGCGAGTCGGACTCACGCACCGAGGGTTCCGTACAAATTTGTAGGTATGCAACTACAAATTAATGCTTTTGGATTTTTTTCTCTACTTGTGCTACATGACATTGCTTCTTGCTGCAAATTTCACGTATCTAGGTCATCGGGAAGTAGCCTATAGGTTTTGATTCCCTTGCGAATGTCAAAATATGCGGCATAAACGGAACATAAACGCCCCGTATCTTTTGATTGAGTAGACCTAGAAGTTTGATTTTTTCACTGCTTCAAGTGATTGCATCCTTGAGAATTTGATATTAATTTCAACTTGATAACTCCACGCGTTCTTGAGAAAAAGTGTCTTGACAGACGGACAGACGGACGGACAACGAAGTGATCTTCTAAGGGCTCCGTTTTTCCTTTTGAGGTACAGAAACAAGCGGAAAGGACTTTACAATGTCTAGTTAAGGTAAGTTAGATCTCTACCACTAACCACAAAAAGCTTTTAAGGAAAAGTGTTAATGGTAGTAGGTAATCTAACTTAGAAAGATGTATTAATGAGTCTAATAATTATAATTCTCTAAATATGTACCTGTTATTGTCGCGAATCATATTTTGATCAAGTTATAATCTGACACTGACCTGCAAATTGCAAAAAACGTAAGAAAATTTGAATTTCGCCGTCTACCACTATCCATTCACCTTAAATGAATATGAAAGCTTCGTGCTGCTAACTCAAATGAAAAGGAGCTTATACTCGTATTCGTTAAACTTCGAAACCAGTGGTACTACTGTATGTGTAAAATGGTTTATTAAAATAGATTGGCTCATTATATAGGTACGGCCAGGGAAATGAATTATACTCGACTTTGTCCTCGAGATTAGCACACAGATTACATGTAGTAGACATACGGTGTCGCCATCTGCGCATCTGCACTGTTTGAGTTTTTTTTCAATTCCCGCCTTCGTCTGACAGCCCCAGCGAACTTCATTACACATTCAGTGCTTCGCCATTAAGCACACTTCCCGTTAAATTTATAATTTTGTGTTGTGCATCGGTTCGTTCTGACCATGGGTAAACGTTCTCGACCAGTGGAAGAGAATTATGAAGTCATTGCCCATAAATTCAAAAAGTTAGAGCGTAAATTAATGCGTGCACGACGCAGAGATCGACATAATATATCAGCAGGGAGGCGGTCATCATCCTCATCATCGTCGGACTCATCGTCGCGTTCTTTGTCTAGTTCTACATCATCGCGCTCACGTTCAAGATCGCCAAGGCGTGACACGACGGCGCCGCCGCAGCCAGAGCGTCTATGCATTGAAGGTAAACATTTTCAGCTACCCACATGTTCGGAAATGTAATATTGCAGTGAAATTAAGGGGTTATCACTTTATTGACGCCCTACGAACATTATTCTCACGTTTTTGACTAGTGCTGCGGACAATCTATGGGATTGTCACTTCACTAAAACGTGATTATTGAACATGACGAATGCATTGCGGACATTTTTTGGGAATGTCACTTTGCGATTATTATATAGTACTGCGAGCAGTCTGTGGGACTGTTACTTTACTATTAAAGGTACCTACCTAAATCCTATAACCACATTAGTCTGATAACGAAGGTATTGCGGGCATTTTCAGGGAATGTCACTTTACTAACTTGAGTTGTATTAACGACTTATATTATTTAATGCAGTCCTCCTATTAGACTAGGTAGGGTAATGCGTTCAGCTTATGGGGCTGTCACTTTACCTAAATAAATATACCTAAAAATGGGTTAATGTCTATTTCAGACATGCCTACAACGGCAGGCGCCGACGGCAATCCGCAACCGTCGACAAGCACCTCTGAGCCTCAGCCGTCAACCAGTGCCGCAGTGCCACTGCCGGTGCCTATGCCACCGCTGCATTCAGAAGCGTCACCTGCAGCATTGGAACTGGATGTTGAACTGCTGGAAATATTAGGGGAGGACCCTTCTCGGACCAAGATATACGGTATGAATATACAATCTGATCTTGCGATACGCCTGCAGCACATAGCTACTACAGGCTTATCTAAGGAAGAGCGCACGGAACTGTTACAAAGATATTTGCCTCCAGCAAATTTCACTTCAATTGATGCCCCCGTTCTCAATCCTGAGGTCAAGGCTGCCATCTCAGAGACTGTCTACAAAAGAGACAAAGGCATCGAACTCGGACAAAGACAAACTTCCTCCGCAACATCATGTTTAGCTGAAGCGCTCACCTTACTCATTTCATCCGAAACAAAAAATACGACACTAATCAAACTACTTATGGACGCTATCAAACTGTTGTGCGATAGTCTGTTCTCAGATTCTGTCACACGCAGGAACTTTGTGCTGTACAATCTGAAAAATGAGTTAAAAGACCAGCTGCAAGCAACAAAAATAGACAAATTCCTTTTCAGTGAAGATCTGTCGGAAGCATTAAGGGCAGCCAAAGCTATCACGAAGTCAGGAGCTAACCTAAAATTTACGCCGTATCCAACCAGCAAAAAGCCGGCGAAGAATAAATATAAACCACCCCAGAGAAATTTAAACTGGCGTGGTCCTCCCCTGAGCCACAGGCCGAGGGGGAAACAGAGGACGAAGGAGCCTGCATACAAGACTCATCATGACAACTCTTCGAAACAATTGTCGCGTCAAGATCGGATTCGCAGCCGCCGCCGGTAGACTCGGTAAAATATGAAGGCTTTCTTACTTTCGCGACCAATGGTCACTTTTGACGGGTGATAAGTACATCCTATCATGGATTGATGGTTATCAAATTCAGTTTTCTAGGCCTGTGAAACAGACCATATTGCCTACAAAAAGACTCTACTCCATCTCTGAGAAAGCTCAATTTGAAAGGTCAATTGATGATCTGCTTAGTATAATAATAATAATAATAATAATAATCGTTTATTTCGACCAACACAGGATCATAATCACAAAAATTACAAAAATTTGAAAATAAAATAAAAAGAAAAAAATAATAAAAAGAAACACAACATTGAAGAGAAAGATCATACCCAAACACATTACATACTTCGATTGCCCAGTATGTGAACCATACAACAATGGTTCAAGTACTGGCAATCGAACCTCTGCGCGAATCCCCTCAGGATGCCGTTGGAGCTAGCCCGAACCCTGCGCACCAGGGATGTGCATCGTTTTCGCATCGTAGAATAAAAACAGTCTACTCGCGACTCGGCGAACATACCTGATGCGCTACAGAACCGGGGCAGCCCCATCAGCACCCTGAACGCATTATTATATTGCACACGCAAGGCGTTGTACTGTCTGCGCGTGTATGAGACCCACAGGCTGCTTGTGTAAAAAGATGTACAGTATGCTCTGAACAATGTTGTTTTCACTTCTGTGGTACAACGAGCAAACCTGCGGGCCAACATATTCGCCCTTACAGACAACGCCCTGCGTTCTCTCTCTATGTCTACATCATCTTTCAGATCAGAGGACATCATATGCCCAAGATATTTAAAATGTTCCACCCTCTTCAGTGGTGTTCCACATAATTTTATGACAGGTATTGTTGTCGGACATTTCCCTCTGGCCTGAAAGACCATGCATTCACTTTTTCTGACATTATAAATCAACCCATGGCTGTGAGCGTAGTTTTCACAGATGCCCAACAGTTTTGAGAGGCCACATACAGAAGCACTCAGCAGCACCATGTCGTCCGCGTAACTGATATTATTGAGACATACATCATCAATATGGCAGCCGACACGGGTGCTGCTGAGCTCCTCTATCAGCGCGTTGACGTACAAGTTAAAAAGTTTGGGCGAAGTTAGCCCCCCCTGCCTCACTCCACATTCCGACCTGTACGGCTCGGAATATGCACTCGACCATCGCACGACATTGACCTGGTTAAGATACCAAAATTTAAAGATCCTGCTGAGTTCTGTTGGCAAGGATATATCTTTCAGTTTCTGCCACAGGATATCGTAGTTAACCAGGTCAAATGCCCTCGACAAGTCGAGAAAACATGCGTAAATTGGCGTTCGTCTTTCTGTGTAGTACTTGATAGTTTGCTTCACACACAAGATGGCTGACTCTGTGGATAGTCCCGGCCTGAAACCGAACTGGTTGTCACTTATGTTCAGGTATTTATCTAGTTGACTGTTAAGCAAACTATCAAGCACTTTTGCTACCGTAGTGGCAAGTGAAATCGGCCTGTAGTTGGATTTTTCAGAAATATCACCCGTCTTATTTTTCACAACTGGCACCACCACAGTTTTCATAAGTGCAGGAGGTAAGTAAGGAGTATAGGAGCCATCGCAGAATGTAAACCCTGCGCTGAGCAATTCTTGTCCCCTATATTTTTAGTTCCAAAATCGAATGGCAAATCAAGAATTATATTAAATCTAAAGGCACTAAATAAATTTATTGATACATCACATTTTAAACTTGAAGATCTACGTACGGCCATTAAGCTTATTTCTAAGGATTGCTTTATGAGTACAATTGATCTAAAAGACGCATATTTTTTAATACGAATTCATACTGACTTTAAAAAGTACCTTCGCTTTCAATTTGAAAATAGGCTATATGAATTTAATGTCTTACCCTTTGGATTGAATACTGCCCCCTTCGTTTTCACGAAAATCATGAAACCAGTGATCGGTTTACTTAGATCTTGCGGACATTTATCGACAATTTATTTAGATGATACTTTAATTATTTCAAACTCTTTCGAATCATGCCTGAAAAACATATCGGATACTACTAGACTTTTGAAGGCCCTAGGGTTCATAGTAAATACTGAAAAAAGTATTCTTACCCTTATTCTTCTTCTTCTTAATTTACTACTTGTAAATTCTTAGGTTTCATTATAGACTCAAAACGCTTACAGATTTCCCTACCTATAGAAAAACGGGAAAGAATAAAAATTTAAATTAATAAATTTCTTTGTATAAATCGTTGTAAAGTCAGGGAATTCACCCGTTTAGTGGGTTTGCTCACCTCTGCTTGCCCAGCAGTTGAATACGGCTAGCTTTACACTAAGGAACTGGAGCGCTGTACATTTCTGAACATAAAGGACGATGCCAACTATGACAAATTTATGAGTATTCCGCAGTCTATCATACCTGACCTTAAATGGTGGGTTCAGGCTATGAAAAGTCCTTTTAATTAAATTAAAAACAAATGACTTTAGTTTAGATATGTATAGTGATGCCTGAACTACGGGGTGAGGAGCAGCGTGTGGGGATGAACGTGCGAGCGGGATATGGACCTACAGTGAAAAGTCGCGACATATAAATTATTTAGACATTTTAGCTGCCTATTTAGGACTTAAAACCTTTGCCAAGTCGTATAACGACTGTCAAATACTATTACGAATTGATAATACTACCGCAATTTCATACATTAACCGTATGGGAGGTGTTCAGTTTCCTCACCTCACGAATATTACTAGAGAATTGTGGCAGTGGTGTGAGGAACATAATATATGTAGTAATATTCGCGTCATATATTAGTTCGACAGATAGTCATATCGCAGATGCAGAATCGCGACGTGTCCACCCAGATATAGAGTGGGAGTTGTCACATACCGCTTTTCAAAAGATCGTACGAATGTATGGTATTCCAGAAATAGACTTATTTGCCAGTAGAATTAATAGAAAATGCTCAAAATACTCGTCCTGGCATAGAGACCCTAATGCGTATGTTATAGACGCATTCACAATCTCTTGGTCTGGTATTTATTTTTACAGTTTCCCTCCAATAGCTATCATACTAAAGGCATTAAGAAAAATTGTTAACGATAAGGCTAAGGGTATTATGATAGTGCCGATGTGGCCCACACATCCGTGGTACCCGTTATTTAACAGTCTACTTATAACTGAACCTTTGATATTTCAATCAACTAAAAACTTAATTATTTCTCATTCTAGCAATCGGGAGGTGCATCAGAAAATTACCCTGGTTGCCGGAATATTATCAGGACGTCCTTTCTGAAAAGATATGTGCCACCAGATTCTATATCTCTCATGATAGCCTCACTACCAGAGAACTCACTGAAGCAATATGATTCGTGCCTCAAAAAATGGTTCAATTTCTGTAAAATAAACAAGGTTGATTTATATGTAGCCTCAGTTCCAATTGTCATAATTTTTTTAATTTTTTTTGTATAATTCAGGTGCTCAATATGGAACATTAAATAGTTGTAGATCAGCTCTCGCCCTGATTCTTGGTCAGGAATTAGGTAAGGACGACTGTATTTAACGCTTGTTCAAAGGAATTTTCAGATTACGTCCTCCACTACCTAAGTACAGCATTACTTGGGACACATCCATAGTCCTTAACTTTTTGGCTAATTGGTACCCAAATGAGACACTTAGCTTAGAGAAAATATCTAAGAAATGAATAACTTTACTTGCTCTGGCAACTGCACATAGAGTGCAGACATTTTCTAAAATTAAAATAAAAAATATAGAAATATTTAATAACGAAATTCGAATTAAAATTTCAAATTTAATAAAAACGTCCCGTCTTGGATCATCACAACCAATATATTAATACTGCCTTTTTTCCGGGAACGGCCAGAAATATGCCCTGCCCTTTTTTTTTTTTTTTTTGCGGATGGGAAATCATCATATGACCCCTCCCGCTCTGGGTGGAGCGGAAGGGAGTGTCAGACTCTTACTGACTAAAACCCACCCGTGTTCCTTCCTTAGCCCTTTATGTTCCGGGCCAGCGGTAACCCCTGCCCTGCCCTTGCATTGCAATCTTATATTTCAATAACAAAATCTTTAAGGAAAAATGATGATCTCTTTTTAAGTTTAAAGAAACCCTATATCTCTTATCACTCCGCAGACATTGAGCATATGGATTAAATCTACGTTAGGTAGTAGAGGAATTGATGTGTCCATATTTACTGCACACAGCACTAGACACGCCTCCACTTCTAAGGCACACCAACTCGGAGTAAGCTTGGACGTAATCCGAAAAACAGCAGGCTGGAGCGATAATTCCAAAACATTTGGTAAAGATTATATCTGATGTAAGTAACGATTCTTTTGCTAAAAGCATTTTGTTAAATACCGATTGATTTAACATTATAATGAGCAAAATTACTAAATTTATATTTTTGTATTATAGGAAATAAAAATGTTCCTCAGTTTTTTCAAAACTCTATTTAATTATTGTTGACATTTTCATAATGAACTCTCAACATCTACATGTAATCTCTATGCTAATCTCGAGGACAAAGTCGAGTATAATTAATGATTAAACGAACTTACCCTAATTGAAGTTCGATCATAATTATACGAAGACTTTGTCCGAAGAGATTAGCATCCCACCCGGCTCCCCAGTGTATTCAAATATCAACCAGATGCTCTGAAGTAAATGAAGTTCGCTGGGGCTGTCAGACGAAGAAGGCGGGAATTGAAAAAAAAAAAAAACTCTCAAACAGTGCAGATGGCGACACCGTATGTCTACTACATGTAATCTCTATGCTAATCTCTTCGGACAAAGTCTTCGTATAATTATGATCGAACTTCACTTAGGGTAAGTTCGTTTAATAATTAATTATTGATCAAATTGAACTGTTTAAAAAATTGTATGTAGTGTGTCATACTACGTAATTTTACCGTGTTATAGCCATTTCATACAACTGATAAAGAAAGGCAAGTTGTGATTTGAATATACAGACAATTTCAGTTGACCACCAGCGTTACATAGTTTATGTACAGAAAGCGTCACTATGTCCTAACCCCTCAAGTTTTAAAATAATACACTGCTACAACATTGAATTCCTTACGAATAATCTAAAGAATACTTCAAAAAGAGTCCATTGTGTTGACTCGGATTCGAACCATCGCATCACCGAACGTCGTCATACTCATACCGGCAGTTTGACGAACTAGCCAGCGAGCCCATATGAATTGCGATGAAATTGTTATCTACTATCGGCTGAGTCATTATATCTTTAGGTCCCTGTCTAATCGAAAGATGTTATAATTTGAGGGTATCCATTAATTTTACTTACTTACGTTGTCTATACCTTCAAGTTAGAACTTTGTATACGTTCACTTAAAACGGCGAAGAGCAAACGACTACTACTCGTATTTATCAATTATTTTTTTAAATGATTTCTGATTTTATGAGAACTAAAATAGTTGTTCTGTTTGTTGTAAAATAAGATCATAGTTTTGTTAAATAATAGCAATAATAAATATTATTAAATGATTAATAAAGTATTTTATTTTTCTTGATTTTTTAATTCTTTATAAATAATTACTACTTAAAACAAAATAGAAAAATATATCAAAATAATATAATGAACAAAAAGCACATTTCGTGCCTATATAGGATTTGAACTTCCAATCTTATGCACGGTAAGCGGTCTTGAAACCTCCAGTCTATTTAGACGATGAATAAGTTGTCGTAAATGTTAACCCTATTATTGTTGCTTGTCGTCGCAAAAGTATTGTTTTATTGAAAAAAACAATAATAAAAACAGAATGAAAAAAAATACTTACTTAAACTTATTTATTCACTAAAACAATACATTATTTAAAATAAAATGTTTTTGCAAAATACAAAAACCAACTTGGGCCTGTCACGGATTTGGACGCACATGTCTTTTGGTGGGGTAACTACTTAATGGAGCTGTGTGTACAAGGATCGTTGTTCTATGTTCCTGGCATAGTGCTGAGTCTTTTTTAATAACACCCATAGAATGTACCACCCAAAAAACGAAATTATAGATTGTTTGCTAAGGGAGCAAACAACTATTTTGAAGGCGAGTGTTTCTTTGAATCCAAAGCGCAGCGAGGGGTTCAAAGTACGTCACTCGAGCTTAAAATAGTGTTGCTCCCGAGGTGGACACTCTTTTTATCACCCTCTATGAAAAAAAAAGTAAGCGCAACTTATGAATAAGAATAGTACGTTTATTTATTTACATACAATTTTGAGTAAACAATTACGAACGAAGGCAGAATGCTTTTCACGCGTTTTTTATTTTTTTACGATTTTTTTTTTTTATTTGGCTGTTACTTGTCCATGCAATGTTCGAGATTGATCTCTTTGGTGATTGGAACTTTTACTAATAATATCCACATTCCCCAAATTCAAATCACTTTTAGTTCCTAGGGATTAAAGATCTATTTTAGTCCCTGTTTACGAAGAATACACTAGCTCTTTTTGAATAGATGTGATAAAAATGTATTTTAATTAAACAATTTATTGACACACAATATAGGTAAATAAGTATGCAAAAAAAATAATTAAATTAGCCTTTCTGTGCTCACAATACGCTCTAATTAATACCCTTTTTTATACCGCAAAATCAAAGAACCACTTCGTTGGTTTACAACACGAAAAAGCAATCAAAAGAACCAATTACTTACCGAAAAAAATTAATTAACATCAACGATAAAAGCGTCGGAAACTGGAGAAAAATTGAATAAAAAATACCTTTTTGAATGGCTCGTTGCTAATATTGGAAAACTAGCTTGGACTTCAAATAGATAAGACTTCAATTTTTGTCTGATGATGGCAGAAGAAAATTTCAGCTGCACCGGTCAGATTGGAAGCCGACCCCATTAAACACCGTGTTCTTCATGTTATCCATAAACTTTGTTAAACGCTTCTATAGATTTTGCAAATTAAATCCAACAAAGGAAGCAGTACTAAAAAAGTCTTCGTTACGAAGATATTTGCAATTTCATTTAATGTTTAATTGAGTCATGCAGTAAGAAAGGGTCTAAATTTAATTTTGACAAATTTCAGCCCCCGAAATCTTATGAATGAAAATATGATGATGCCAATTCTGATAAAGAGGCATGCATATGGGTGGCCTTTGTGTGAGTTTTTCGAATCACGTAAACTCACGTTCGATTGCGAGCGCGTTTGAATTTTGTATGGGAAATTAGGTTTCTCCTAGTGACCACCAGTGGCGCTATAACTTTTTTTCATATAAAACTTTTTTACAAAAAAAACAACCGACTTCCAGGAAACACTATAAAGTGAAAAATAACTTTAATTTCGGAAGTCGGTGTCTCTGGATTTGCATTTTTGTTTTTTGCCACCGACTTCCGAAATTAAAGTTATTTTTCACTTTATAGTGTTTTCTGGTAGTCGGTTGTTTTTTTTGTAAAAAAGTTTTTATTTTTTACTTTTTAGTGGGTCAGTTTGTAATTTATCTAAGTTACAATAGCCTAATGTCAACTGCTGATCACCTTTTACAAAATATTGCTTTTGCCGATGCAGGGACGTTAATTGTTGGGGAGTTCTCCTAGTATTCCACTCTCCTAGCTGATAATCCTGGCTGCAGCATGAGGCCAGACTTATGTCAACATTGCATTGAACTTAAAATTTAGTCCTGTTTAAAATGAGCCCAAACACGACTACGGTGCTGTAATTTCAAGGTATTTTGGAAAAATTCAAACGCACTCGCAATCGAACGTGAGTGAAAAAACTCACACTAAGGCCACAGATTATTTACGTCAAGGTATTTAGTTTGTATGAAAATTACCCAAAAATTAAAAAAAATAAGAATTCATTCATGGTGTCCATAATGAAAAATGCTTATTTCCATGGTCTGAACATCTGGGGGCCTAAAAAGGCCACTTTGGAGAATCATAATCATAATCATCATAATCATAATCATTTATTTGCACTAGGTATTGGTACAGCGTTGGTCTTAAATTTTAAGTAAGTTTCCTAATACATAGTCAGACATTTGACAACATTATGAATGTGAATTAAAAGGATAACATTATGAATTATAATATGGCTAAGACAGTCCGTGTTTTTCTTTTTTTCGTTGCACTACGTAGGTAAAATCAGACAGACAAACAGATTGGGATTGGATTTGGATTGGATTGATTGGTACTATTTTAGCACAGACAAAAAAAAAATAACTGAAAAATGCTTCACCAATGGAATTTGATACGATTAACTTAACAGTTAACTGTCCATTATGTTATCCTTTTATGATTCTGCCAAAGTGGCCTTTTTAGGCCCCCTAGTCTAAGTTTATGTATATCGTCTGGAACACGATGTATAGTTCGCGTCAAATAACTTTGCCGCTCTGAAGTAGGCGACAAGTCACTGCGCAGTAGTTAATCCTATGAGTACAACAGGAGGATTGGCGCGGCTAGGAAAGAGCCTAGCTTCAGAGCGGCAAAGTTATTTGACGCGAACTGTATGTAGTTGGCAAAGGGAGATTGATTGATGACAGAAGAATTTGTCTTGTCAAAACTATTTTGGTTTGCTAAGTGTTTGCGACCGCCTGTTTTCCAGTCTGTCTACAAGGTTGTCTTGACTCAGGTCGTGCGTAGCACTGACTAGGCGCGGGTTGGCGCTCTTGAGGTTAAACTTGCAAAATGTTAGATGATCCTGTAACTTCATTGTTCTATAACCTCCTATGAGTAATGGTGAAGCTCTGGAACTTGGTGACTTTAAGTTCCATAGGCTCCCTGAGACAGTTATTTATGGTTTGTCATCTGATTCAGGCAGGCACTTTACTTTGCGTATTTAATTTCACCACTACTGCTCTCAAAACGGTGAAGGAAACCGGCATGTCCTAGAACCAAACATTCGAAGACATGTGACATTCACCAACCCGCACTGGGCCCGCGTGGTGGATTATGGCCCACTCCCTCTTACGAAGAGGAAGCCTGTGTCCCAGCAGTGGGAAAGCTATAGGCTGATTATTTATGTTATGTATCTCTAACGTGTGACATAATAGTAAAGTGTTGAAACCCTAATGCGAAGGTTCAAGAAAATCCTTACAAAGATTGATAGTGCTGATTGAGCATAGGTACATATTCTAAAAAGAATCAGAACAATTTTTCAAACTATCTACAAATCAATCTGGGAAAGTTTTATGAAAAGGCTCCTAAAAACAGGCGCGACCCGCGATATAATCGCGCGCGACACAAAGGCACGACTTGCGGTGCCTTTGTGTTGCGCGCGATTTTATCACGTGTCGCGCCTGTTTGAAGGAGCCTGAAATCGGGATGACGTCACATGAACCTACTTTTTTTTTAACTTTGTGAATCTGGGGCAACTCCGATGAAACTAGAAGAGCCGATATAACTTCCGTCGAACATCTAAGAATAAATCTGAGTCTAGAATTTTAAGCCTTCTTTAATAGACTTGGTTCGATGTAGACAGTATTAATTTTATTGCTTGTTAGTAAAATCCTGTGAGATGAGATCTATTCTCTCTGTTCTTCGAATTTATTGAGTACTAGCTTCTGCCCGCGACTTCGTTCGCTTGGAAATGTTTATCCCGACCCGACCCGTCGCATCGCGTCGCCTGCCTATTACATTTTCGCTTAGCGTTCTTTCTGACTTTTTTTCTTTCTGCTCGGTTCCGAAGAGTCGTAGCGTGATGGCTATCAAATGCAAAAATAATTGTTCAACTGATACTGACAGGTAGTTCCAGAGATTAGCGCGTTCAAACAAACTCTTCAGCTTTATAATTAGTAATATATATTTCATCATTATCATTATTTCAGCTGAAAGACGTCCACTGCTGGACATACTTAGGCCTCCCCCAAACACCTCTACTTCGACCGGTTCTGTGCTTCTCGCATCCAATGGCTTCCAGTGTGGCCTTCACAAGGTAGTCGTACCACCCAATATAGATTTAGATTATCTCAATTACTCAACTTGAGTTTAGGAACAATCTTACAACAGAATAACAAAGAGGAGATCGAACGAAGTGACTATTTGATAGATAACAAACATCGATAAAATTCAATAGAAAGACATCCACCGTTTTTAAACCCGACAAAAACAGAGGGGTGTCGGGAGTATCTGTGTGTCTGTCTGCGCCATCGTAGCTCCCAAACGGCTGGACCGATTTTTTTTTTTTTGAAAGGATACTTAATCGAGTGTTCTTAGCTATGATTCAAGGTAATCGGAATATATCGGTTCAGCCGCTTGAAGATTATCAGCTCTTTTCTAGTTGATGTATTGATGTGAGCATCTTCCACAAGTCTGATTGAGTCGAAATTTGGCATTTCGTTACTTCAATGATATTAGAACATAGTAACCTTGAACTGCTGCTGCAGCATCACCTGGAATTTGCAGGATACCCAACTCCCTTAACTTACAGCAGAGGTATCGTGTTTGGGCTCCTTGGAATGGTCCCAATGAATAGGCTATAGATAGATGGTGACCAGGGGCTGATGATGGAGTAGGAAAGAGAAATGGGAGGACCGGACAAAATGGACCCCACGGCCAATAACAACCAAAAATGTCATTAGTTAGGCATTTTAATAAAGAGCAATAGCTACTATGGCGGTTCTATTGAAATTGCCGTGTGAAAAAAATTATGGCAATGTTCCGGATGTACTTGGACTGTAGCTATACCGGAATACTTGAATACTCCTAGTGGTCTTAAATTAGTCTTAGTGGTTTGAATATTCGCAAATGTACATGCATTCGATGATAACAAAATAATAAGGTACCATCGAGCTGGTCAGATGATAGACCTGGACGCTAGATAACGGAACTATTAAATAACTGCTGGTAAACCCATCGAGTGGGGGCTCATTAGATATGTCTCAACGAGTCCTGGTCATTTTACCCGTTGTTGAGGATCTGATGACACCTGGGGGCCTAAAAAGGCCACTTTGGCAGAATCATAAACGTATTTTGCTTTTTTTCGTTGCAAGAGATTGGGATTGGATTTGGATTGGTATTTAAGCACAGAAAAAAAAAATACTGAAAAATCCTTCACCAATGGGATTTGATACGATTAACTTAACAGTTAACTGTCTATTATGATTTATAATGATTTGATGAATTCCTTTTATGATTCTGCAAAAGTGGCCTTTTTAGGCCCCCTGGTCATTTTACCCGTTGTCGAGGATCTGATGACTGACCTGGGGGCCTAAAAAGGCCACTTTGGCAGAATCATAAACGTATTTTGCTTTTTTTCGTTGCAAGAGATTGGGATTGGATTTGGATTGGTATTTAAGCACAGACAAAAAAAAATACTGAAAAATCCTTCACCAATGGGATTTGATACGATTAACTTAACTGTCTATTATGATTTATAATGATTTGATGAATTCCTTTTATGATTCTGCAAAAGTGGCCTTTTTAGGCCCCCTGGTCATTTTACCCGTTGTCGAGGATCTGATGACTGACCTGGGGGCCTAAAAAGGCCACTTTGGCAGAATCATAAACGTATTTTGCTTTTTTTCGTTGCAAGAGATTGGGATTGGATTTGGATTGGTATTTAAGCACAGACAAAAAAAAATACTGAAAAATCCTTCACCAATGGGATTTGATACGATTAACTTAACTGTCTATTATGATTTATAATGATTTGATGAATTCCTTTTATGATTCTGCAAAAGTGGCCTTTTTAGGCCCCCTGGTCATTTTACCCGTTGTCGAGGATCTGATGACTGACCTGGGGGCCTAAAAAGGCCACTTTGGCAGAATCATAAACGTATTTTGCTTTTTTTCGTTGCAAGAGATTGGGATTGGATTTGGATTGGTATTTAAGCACAGACAAAAAAAAATACTGAAAAATCCTTCACCAATGGGATTTGATACGATTAACTTAACTGTCTATTATGATTTATAATGATTTGATGAATTCCTTTTATGATTCTGCAAAAGTGGCCTTTTTAGGCCCCCTGGACGCTAGATAACGGAACTCTTAAATAGCCACTACTTATAGTAAGTACACCCCTCCGTCCGTGACATCTACCAACCCGCACTGGGCCCGCGTTGTAGATTACGGCCTCTTCCCTCTCACAGAGAGGAGGCTTGTATCCCAGCAGTGGGAACAGTATAGGCTGATCATGTACACCCCACCCCTCGAGTGTGAGCTTACTGGATGTGTCTCAACGACTCCTGTTCATTTTACCTGATGACGAGGACCTGATATCTGACGTGGACGGTAGACGTCTGCACAAAGCATATGCTACAGCGGTATGAATGAAAGTAAAGTGTATTCGTGAATGTTTTAGCGGCGTTTTGCGTTTTAGTAATTTCATATTATCTTCGAAACTGTATCACCAATTGACATGCTGTAAAAGGCGAATCTATCTTAATGATGTCCTTGTGATCATACATTAGGTAATATTAAAAAAAAAATTTTTTATCTAAACGTAAGTAAGTATGTCGAAAAAATACTTCTTTTAAACTTGTAAGAGATATTTTAAAAGATAAATGTAAAAGATAGAAATATGGTGTTGCGGACTTTTATGTAGAATTATTTGAGGCGCACCAGGTGGCCACCTACGAGTAGCTCAGCTAAAATGGAAGATATAAATATAATTTATAGCCTATAGCGCTCAGGAATAATGAAGCTTGCTACCAGAGATTTTTCTTTAGAATTGGATCATTAGCTCCGGAGATTACTCTCTACATAGATACCTACATTTAAACAAACAAACTTTTACCTCTATAAAATTTTAGTAGGTATAGATTCTCTGTGAAGAACCTAGTGGTTTTTTTTAAATATTTATTTAAGTAATTAAACTTCTCGCACACAAAAAAGGTACAAAGGCGGACTTAATCCTTAGGTATTCTCTACCAGTCAGCCAAGGGTGGTGAAGGGATTAGATGGCAGATGCTTTTGGTTGAGAGGAACAATGATAAAAAAAAACTATTAAAATTAGGTACACAAATTACATAAATAGTTTATAAATACACATACTATAGCGCGCGAAGTATAGCGCCGTCGACGCCAGAGTGTACAAAATGGCGTCGACGGCACTATTCGCGGCGAGCTCACTTCGCACTCGCCTCGCTTTGGACTCGCTTGCAAATCGCCAGTGTGATAAGGCCCTTACTTTTACGCAATTCTTTCCTGTTTGCGACAATCATGAACAGATTTATTCTGTTATATATTTTTAGCAAAACGCAATTTGAATAATTATACTCAATTACGCTAAAGCAGATCTCGCCTAAAGCTGACGACTCCTAGTAAATTTCGTTCCTTAATGGATAAAAAAAAATTATTAGAGAGTTCCTTATTGAGAGTAGGTTTGAAGGCGCAACAAGCAGGAAAAAGTATCAAATATGTTACAAATTGATTGATGAAGGTAGGTACCAATTTATTTACATTATGACTTGACAGTCCACTTTTGTCCTGAGAATGATCAATCAATTTTGCGTTATCAGTACCTATTTTCGACTACGTTCTCGGTTCTTTTATTTAATAAAAATATACCATTTTTATCATCTCTTTTTCTGTTATATTTATTATAGCATTTAATTATATTCATCGAAACGATAAGCAATTTTCTGGTCATCAAAAGAAAAAAATATACTAAATGTAACAAAATAACTTTTGTTTTCAACATTTTAGTCGACGATATAACCAGTGAAATAAATCAAAGCCAAATTCTCTCATGTTCGTGATGACTTAGAGGTCCTATAAAACGTTCTAAAGCATTCCAATATGTAATAACCATAAAGAACTTGCGAGCGCCAGTAAATTGTCAAGGAAGAATACTATCCACGAAAATGATTGTGTACCTTTGGGATACATGATAATTTCTACCTTAGACTACATAAGTATTGTACTTACCACCAAGTGTCTCGGCTAACTTGTAGACTCACGTTTAGCAGTAAAACACTACGTTTATTATTCATGAGGGAAATTCTAAACATTTTCTTACCCATTACGAATTCTACTATGTATACTGAGCCCAACTATACGGAGTGAATACTTATTACTTAAACTTATTACTTATTGCCCCCCGGCATTAAGTAATAAGTATTCACTCGTAGCTGAAAGCATTACGCATCATTAGTAGTTTCAAAAGGAACCGCCACTCATTGTTGATACCTTGGTAACTGCAGCACTTTCTTTCCATTCAGCTCATTCTGCGCCATTTTGTGTCGAGACAAGCCTTGTTCAGCAGTGGTGCTGGTGGCTCAGTTGTAGGTACCGGCCGCGACTTACGAGATGTACCTAGGTAGGTTCAAACCCCAACAGTTGCTTTACTTGGTGTAAACTATTTCATCACCACTCTCTACTAGAGTCTCTCACTATTAGGAGTCTCCTAATACAGGCATTTTTTGCTTAAAAGGAGGCTCCAATCACAAAATTTTTCTGTACGTTTAAGATTATCAAATAAACTATTTATTATTATTATTATTATCTCCTTTATTCATTTAAATTCTTATAAATTATATTTTTAAATATTAGTATAAAGAAATATAAAAACATTTAAAAATATAAAAAATAGTAGCCCACCGGTATCGGGAAAAGGGTCCAAGCTACCGGCGGTCAGGGCTCCAGAGAGAGGAACCTCCTAACTATTCGGGCCGTGCCCAGAAGTACCGCTTTCTGGATCAAGCCCTTGATCCAGCTGCCCAACGAGAGCCTCCTCAGGTGTTGGTCGAGGCTCTTGGCAATTAAACCATTGGCTGTCACAACTATCGGCACAATGATCGCTGAGTCCACATCCCACATGTCGACAACCTCGTGAGCCAAGTCAAGATACTTGATTTGTTTATCTTTCTCGGCTTTCACGAGGTTCCCATCATGCGGGACGGTTATGTCAACAATCATTGCGCGCCGCTCTGGTCGATCCACCACCACTATATCAGGCTTATTGGCAACAATAGTCCTGTCAGTGATGATGGATCGATCCCAATATAATGTGATATCACCATTTTCGAGAACTGGGTCGGGCACATACCTGTAGTACGGCACCTCCGATTCCACAAGGTTGTATTTCAGAGCAAGTTGCTGATGGATTATCCTGGCTACAAGGTTGTGTCTATGCAAGTACTCTTCGTTAGCTAGACGAGAACACCCGGAGATAATATGCCTGATTGATTCTCCCGGCCGGTGGCATGCCCGACAGATGTCAACCGTGCCGTCTTTCACAATAAATCTCCGGTAATTGTTCGTCATCATAACTTCGTCCATAATTGCACAGACAAAACCTTCGGTTTCCCCAAAGAGGTCACCGAAACGCAGCCAGGCTACGGACGCTAATAGATCAACATCGGGTCCATGTAGGGCCCGGAAAAAGCGTCCGTGAAGCTCCTTACTCTGCCATACCTCCATGCGATCATTAGTGTCAAGCACTACTGGCTTGCGCCAGTTCTCTTTAGCCAAGGAGAGCGGGGTGAGGCCCTTGTCCACGGCGACTACATCTCGATGCATCCCCACGTCGGTTTCTAGAAAATATTCCCTGAGACTGCATATCTCGCGATTGTGGAGGGTCTTAGCGTTTAAAAACCCTCGACCTCCACACTTTCGCGGGATATACAGCCTCATTACCGATGACCGTGGGTGATGCATTCGATTTGCAGTCAGCAACGTACGGACCCTCCTATCCAGGGCGTCGAGTTCGGTCTGAGTCCATTTGAGTATGCCAAAAGAGTACATCAAAACCGGCATGACCCAACCGTTGAAGGCGCGCACCTTGTTTCCGCCTGATAGAAGACTATTAAGTACTTTTTTCAGGCGGCCAAAGAAGCGCTCCTTCAACGATTGCTTCATGTCAGTAACATTGATGCCTAACGCTTCCGACATACCCAAATACTTATAGGTTTCGGATGCGGAGAGGGTTCTAAGGTTTGTGGAATCCGAGAGTTGGGTTCCCACGGATTCAACAATCTCCCCTCGCTTTACATGCATGACCGCACATTTGTCCACACCAAATTCCATCCTGATGGCGCTACTGAAAGTTTGAGTTACTTTCAGTAGCTCCATTAGTTGCAAATTGTTGGGGGCAAAGAGTTTTAGGTCATCCATGTAGAGGAGGTGCGATATAACCTGACCACCTCTCCTCAGCCGATAGCCTAGACCTGAATCCTCCAGCAGCGTGCTTAGGGGATTCAAGGCTAAGCAGAACCAAAGCGGACTCAAACTATCACCCTGAAATATGCCTCGCTCGATCCTTATCGGTTCGCTATTCCTCTGAATATTTCGACATCCTGGATATCGAAGGACCGTCCTCCATTGCCCCATACACGACATCAGGAAGGTGCGCAGAGTTGCATCTACTTTGTACAACTCCAACACCCTCATGAGCCATGTATGTGGCACCGAGTCATAGGCCTTCTTATAATCTATCCAGCATGTCGACAGATCCTTTCGGGAACGACGAACCTGTTGGCTAATGGCCATATCAATGAGGAGCAGCTCCTTAGTACCCCGGGACCCGTTCTTACATCCATTTTGAGAGACAGACATGATGGAGTGGGTGTCTATATGTTTGTTAATTTTAGTTCTCAAAATGGATGTAAGAACTTTATAGACCGTCGGTAAACAAGTGATCGGTCTATAATTTTTGGGATCCGCGGTACTACCTGATTTATGGAGCAGGTGGGTTATTCCTGTCGTTAGGAACTGGGGCAGTGACCCTGACTCTAAGGCTGACTGGAACTGGGATGCCAAGCAGGCGTGCGACCCTTGGAACCATTTTATCCAAAAGTTGTGCAGCCCGTCCGGCCCTGGAGATTTCCAGTTAGGCAACGGTCGGACTGCACGAGCAACATCTTGGGGGCTGATGGTAAGTACCCCCATTTCTGGTATTAGATCGCACGCTCGCTCAATCTTCCCAGTCCAATCACCCTCGGTGTGACTGACAGGCACCGACCAGATGTTTCGCCAGAACGAGCACATGGCGTCATCATCCGGTAGGCACGTGTCAGTAACACCTTGGTCCGGTCGCTCCCAAGCCCTATAAACCCACCTTTCATCACTCTGGAATGTGCGATTCTGAGTGTATCGCTCCACTCGCCGCCTGTATCGACGAATACGGTTCGCCCATGCATACACTTTCTGCTTCAGGAAGTCGATGCGCTCCGTGACACAAGACATATAGTCTTGAGGACTGATATCAGTCCCCAAGAATGCCCGTCTCACAAAGCGCATCACTCTAGGGCGAGTATTGCCCTCCCTGAAGCAGATTAGTTTGCCAATGAGCGCTCTGGCCCCACCAATACGGCGTTCAATTCTGCACTGCCAAGCTGGTACGGCTGGTTTCGGTCGTGTAGCTCTAGAGTCATTGACAAATTTGACATGAGCTACACGACATGCCGCTGCAGCCGCGCAGTACAGAATCGAATGAGCATCGGTGAGGTCTTCGCAGCCATCAAAATAGTTTGACAACTGCGAATCCAGAACCGCCACCAGCGCCCTATTTTTGTTATGCATGGGCAAACGAGGTAAGCGTGGCCTAAGTTCGGGTGACATGAAGCGATATTCCCGAATCGCATCCTCCAAAGCACTCCTCAATTCCTCATTACATTGGGTACTTACGTTTGTAGCCCTGTCATTGCTCCCCTCGTCAGCATGACTTGTATCAGACTGCGGTAGTAGTACAGCAGTCTGCGACTGGGGAGTGATGACATGGCTACTCTGCATTTCACTTCGCAGGCGATCAAGTACAGTGTCATCCAACATATGGTTACGCTGAATGACACGCACCTGATCCGATAATCGTTGTGCCGAAACGTTGACAGCTGGTTCAAGCACCTGAAACAGAGAGAGCATCCGAACACGGTACGCGGTCAGATTGTTTCCCCCCTCTGTAGCCCCATAGTATGAGCGCATGACATTTTCATTGATGGATCGTGTCCATCTCATGCGCTGCACACTTTCGCCGGGAGCTGGGACCCTATCAGAGGCCGGTGGGCCTCGAGGTCCTAAGCCGTCCGGCGGCCGGCGTCCTCCCCGTCGACGAGCAGGTGGTGGCGTCGTGGGCGGAGAGAAATACTCGTCGCTCGAGCTCGACGCAACTGCCGCGGTCGGTGTCGTCACAGCGCTCACAGTGGGGCTGGATACCGGCGGCGGCGAGGCGGAGCTGAGCGAAGAGTCCGGAGGTGGAAGGCGTGCGAGACGTCTAGCGGCGGCAGATCGTGTCAACATTTTCTATTTTCCTTCTTCGTTTTTATCGGAGGTGACATGACAAATGTCACCTCCTCTGGTTCGGCAATTTTTGATTTAGATTTATCAAAATTATGGTCATTGTAAGTACTATTTTATGGTATGGTATTATATGGTATTTGGGCTATGGCTGTAGTATTTTAAAATACTTCTAAAAACTGCTTTTATAAATTGATTTCGGAAAATGGTTCAAAATGACGACTCGTTGACATTGGTGTTGCCATTATTATTATTATTTTAACATATCTCGGGACCATGGGGTCCCGGTCCTTTGGAAGGCGTACGAGGGGCCGAAGCCAACTCGCAGAGGCCCGTTAGAGATTTTCAATGAAATGAGGCACCAACCGACGATTATCCCTGTATGCACTATGCAAGTGCACCCAAGGACAACCCCCGGTTGGTGTAGGACTATTGCAGGATATGGAAAAATAAAAAGTTGGACTATTGGTTTGGGTGGCTAAAGTGAACCGGTTTCCAGGAACTATGGTAAAACTATGACCCCTGCCTGATCAATGCTTTATATATACACAGATAAAATAGCAGGGGGTGACTTGCACACTCAATAATGGGCCCCCGAAAACGGCCGCTAGCACATAGTGACGTAGCGACAAGGGGGCAACACGTCCTGAGGTGCTTATGAGGAGTGGAGAGGTATTCCACGGCTATCAGGACAATCCCGGAAGTACGGTCAAGATCCCTACCAGCATCTTACTGGAATACTTCCTTCCTCCGAGCACGTTTGCTCTTGCGAATCTCCACTCAAGCCGGCCAATAAAGGCAAGAATGAGGTGGGAGCTCTGTTCCTCGTCATTGTTCACTCCAGCCGGCCAATAAAGGCAAGCCAGAGGTGAGGAACAAGACTTCTCCCGGGAGATAGGGTCCGTGGGGTCGCTACTGCCCAACAGCTCGCCACATGCTGCCCTGCGGGTTTCTGTATCCCTCTTGGTCTGGCTCCTCACAATAGACCTGTTCCGGCAAAGTAAACTCTTCCGGCACAGGCCTAGAGTTCGGAGCGCGCAAGCCCCACCACGACGTCAACGTAGAGATACGGCGGTGGGGAATTATTATTATTATTACTCTGCTCTCAAAACGGTGAAGGAAATTCGAAGACGTGACATCTACCACCCCGCACTGGGCCCGCGTGGTGGATTACGGCCCACTCCCTCACACCGAGAGGAGGCCTGGGAACACTATAGGCTACATACAAGCGTTGTTCGACATTTTAATGGTTTTGATGTAATTTATAAGTATATCATGTTGAATTTGGCTTTAGGATTCGAAGAACCGAAATATGTTTTCATGTTTGGTGCTCTTTAGTAGCAGATAATGAGATTTTGTTAAAGTTTAGTGCCTTTTCACACGTCCCGGTTGCCGGGTAGCCGGTGCCGACTATCCGGTAACACTTGCCAAGCAAACTACGTATGTGTGAACGTAACGGCCCGGCTACCCGGATGCCGGGACGTGTGAAAAGCGCCATAACGTGAGCTAATAGTTGTGAAAGGCCAAGGAAGACTGATGATCGGTTTAAATAGAAATTTAAGAATCCAAAGAGATAAATGTGACAGCCGCTAGACTTTTTTTTACCCATGCTAAGTAGTAAACTTTTTAATGTCAATGGAACAAGAATAAAATAATAATGCCAGTTTTGTCAAATCTTTGAAATCTATTCGGACGAATTTTTTGATGCTCAGTTAGCTCCTGCCTTTTTCGTTTTTTTATTATACACTTAAATTATTTAATTTAAATATATTTAAAAGTTAAATAGGTTATGTGTATTAGAATTAAATAGTGTTAAAAAAATATATATCTTATAAATGGATATTAGAAACAAGTTTTTTACATTGCTTTATTGAAAATTGTGAAAAATATAAGAATGGCATTGTAAAGAAAAAAAATTAAAACAATTTTATATTATGTATTGAAATGGATTTATTTAGGATTGCATGCAGTATTTATATTTTAATTCAAACAATAAGAAATAAAAGGCAATTTTATTTTATTTTATTGAAAATCGTTCTTACAGTTATTGCTGAGTTATTCTTGCATTTTATTTTAACATTCACTGTCGGTATTTCTCGCCGTAACTTGGAAATAATTGACATTTGCAGACCTTGGAAACAGCAATACATGTCGACTTTTTACTTCTTTTGAGAAAATAGATAAAAGATAAAGTGTTTATATGAAGCTAATTTAAAAGTCCGTAGCTGCAATTATCCGATAGATAATACTAGTGGAAACTACATCGGATAACCTCCGATTCATTGTTAAGAGTACAATAAAAATGGTCGCCAGTCTTTATTTATTTATTTGTTCATTTATTTCGGGCGACGCAGGCCCATTAATACCTTAACCTAAACATACATAATTATTTTTATTATAAAATAGTATGTACAGTCAACAAAGGAGTTAAGTATACAGGAGCGTTGGATATTGTTGAAGTTTACTAAGAAACCGATGGATATTCTCGAATAAAATTTTAGTTTATTAATAGAAAACAAACAGCTCATTTATTAAATTAAATTTCAGTCCAGAACATCCATCGGTTTCATAATAAACTTCGACTATATCCGACGCTCCTGTATACTTAACTACTTTGTTGACTGTACTTCACCAAATAGAAAAAATAAAAAAATAGTGCTTTGCCTTTGTGGCTAAAAACATAATTTTCTTTTGGGTATCTAGTAATAAAAGCTCCGAAAAAAAAAAAAAAATCCGAGCCTATTCAAATTATTAAAAAAATCAGCTGTTCCCTACATTTGTGTTCGAATAACTCGTCAAAATGTAGAGAACAGCTGATTTTTTTTTCGCGATTTCTGGTTTGATCCCATAGTAAAAGATGTTCATAATGATGAGTACAATGACCTCTTAAGAGGTTGATAATGTTTTACCAATAACCCTGTATAACTACTAATTTTTCGACAACTTATATGCAAATACAAATAAAGAAACGACCGAATAAGATACTGAAAATTCCGAAAAATCAATACAGCATTTGCTGACGTAGTAGTTCTTGTGGAAAATTAAATAATAATAATAAATAATAAAATAATTAAATAAAAAAAAAAAAAATAAAAAAAAAAATAGAGATAGTAGTTAATTTTTTTTTTTTTTTTTAATTTAATTTTCCACAAGATTAAATTGCATTTTACCGAAAACTACAGTTAAGTAGTCATTTTAATCGTAACAAGAATTAACTATACACATTTTACAAACTCTGGCGCTTGTTAAACTATTGTGACATTATAAAAATACTTTTCTAAGTGATTCCATAGATACTCCTAAGAAATATTAAAATGTGCTTGTGGTCAATATCATTCATTACTTACACCTACTTACCTGTCACTGTAATCAAATAATACCTACTCGTAGGTATATACCTTGGTAAAGATATTTGTATTCTCATTCGCTCGCTCTTGCATTCTATATTGACGGCTCCTATTTCTGTGTAAAGAGTTTAAAGTAACCTAACCAAACCTACATAGTCTTTGATGCAACCGATGTCACCCGAAGTACGCACGTACGTATTTATTTCAGAGTTAAAAAAGTTATTCTTTATCCAATAGTGGAAATTAAGTTGGTTTCTATAGTGCTTATGGAAACGATTATTTTAGCAGAACATAATTATGTTTTCGGAAACTTAGTATTTATTTCGGAATTTAAGTTTGGTATTTTTTTTGGGAATTTTTG
Source organism: Oligia fasciuncula (assembly GCA_963082905.1). Taxonomy (NCBI): domain Eukaryota; kingdom Metazoa; phylum Arthropoda; class Insecta; order Lepidoptera; family Noctuidae; genus Oligia; species Oligia fasciuncula. Next base: position 12,005,136 of record OY720403.1, read on the forward strand.
TTTATTATTTGAAAGTACTGAATATTTTTCTTAGAATTGTAATTTGAATAAGCTCATGTTTGTTTATTAAATAGATTTTTTTTTTCGGTTGTGTTAATTTTTCGGTAATTCACATTCAACCACAGATCGTTGGAAGTTAATTTATTTTTCGGAAGCTTTATTATATCCCTTTTCCCTTTAGCAAAAGGTCGATGCTGGACAATGGCCCCGAAAGAGTAATTAAACCATCAATATGTGGGTGTCAAATTAATGGAAAGCTACTTCTATCATTGATCCCTCTCGATGCGTGGTGAGGAAGGTTATTTGTCCACAATGTTTAATTAAATTTAGAGAGGTGAAACGTGGTCGCTCATAATGAGCCACATTAGATGGCTGAAAATCAGCCCAAGGGCAGAGGGCACGCCACAATTGCGGCGATAAGTCCCCTCTCTGAGGAGACAAATAGATTCCAGGCACAAAAATAAAGCTGCAAGATTTTGTTATCGCAGAACTCTCCGAACAACATTCAAAGTTACTAACAATACCGTATTAACGTAGAATAACTTCTGTTTTGCATAATATTTTGTACCCCGGGGGTACCTAAGTACAGTGGTTTAACCAAGCTAGAATTCTAGGTAAAACTGATGATGTTTTTGCACTTAGAAGTGCTTTTAGGTACCTAAGCCTGTTGAATAGTAAACGTTTTAAGGGGCTTACATGACCTAAAGCGCGGTCACTGTCGGACTGCATAGAAAAGAAAGAGAAGCGCGATGACACAACACTGGTAATTTATTGCAAAATATGAAGCAAATATTTAATTACAAAAAATCTATTGTTTGGAGTAAAAAATTAAAACACTAGTGTTTTAATATGGTGCTTGTAGAATAATCTGACAAAAAATCAGAATGTATGTATGGTTTTTATTGTAAAAAGAAAGTTTTTAGAGTTATCTTCATGATTTTTTTCTATCGTATCAAATTAGTTGTATTATATTTTCAACATACTATCTACCTAGCCTATATCCTGAAGAAATCATATATTTTTTTGATTTTGTGTACTGTAGTCGATTATATACTTTTATTGTTTCTAAAACTTGCGTTTTTTGTGTTTAGGTCCTGTAAGCCCCATAAGAGATGTAGGTAGTTGTGACATCACCGCACCGCTACGCCAAAATAAATATGTAGGAATCGCTACGTTACTACGCACAAAAATATCAGATTTATTATAATGCCTTTTAATAATTTATATATACTCTCAGTCCATCATGCTGTAAATAAGAATAATCATTGAAAAATGTATCTATGAAATTGTATATTCTCCCTAATTGTAACAGGTAAACGACCTCACGGGTTAGGTAACAACAACTAAGATATTATGAGGTTACCGACTCCCGAAACATAACTTTTCCAGTTTTCGGCAATAAAGGATTCATTACACGCAACGCTTAAACTTAAGAATAATTAAACAAGACCGTAAACTTGAATCGTTCAAATTCAAGTCACAATCTCGTTCGTCTCGGTGACAATCAAACTTTGGAAGATGCAAACTTTGGTCCCACCCTCCAATAGTTGCATGTAATACATCGATGGTTAGGTATTTTTGAGCTGAACAAAAGTTACTATGACGCCAAGTTTTAAATCTCCGTTTAGAGTTATGCTTTAACCTATCAATTGAAATTGGCAAAGTCCTACTGCAGCGAACATTTACAAAATGAAATGTATTTATGTTACCGGCTAAACCCGATTTTAGGATGAACTAGTTTCGCCTAAGCCAAACCAGTTCTCCCGACACGGGTTGCATGGTTGCGGTCGGTCGTTTGGCGACGTAGGATGCAAGAACGAGCGAATGAGAATAAGGGTCTAGGCGAAACTAGTTCTTCCTAAAATCGGGTTTGACCGGTAACATATACAATAGTAATATACCGAGAAGCTGCACTGGAGGATTTACCTGAATTTAGCATTGATAAGGATGCTTGGCTCTTACGTGGTCGCATTCAGTCGCGACACATAAGAGCTAGAAGGTACAATTGTTACTTATTATTTTACAATAACAATAATATTATTCAAAGTTATTGTACCTACCCGTATGACCGGCCGACGCGTCGGCCGGTCATACGGGTAGGTACAATAACTCGACGTACTGTAGACCATACCTGTGCGCATATTGTGTCAATCGTTTGGTACTTAGGGTACGCCAGGCATGATTCGGGGGACTTGTAGGACCAGCCTTATTTGTAAGTGAGGTCCTCAGAATACAGAAAACTACTAGTACTCTTTTGTATTCTGAGATGAGGTCATACTCATCATAGACGCAGAGTAGGAAGAAAAATGTTTGATTTTTCTATGAATAAATACATTATTAAATAAATAAATTCATTGTGTTTTATTTCTAAAAAAACTCTTTACGACTCTAATGATAACGGTAGATAGGTAGATAATGATCTGCCTAACGATGTTGTGGTCGGCTTCCAGTCTAACTGGATGCAGCCGTATACTAGTATTTTACATGGATCAAAACGAAAGTTTTACGTAGTGGCCACTATTGTCCGTTTTAGTGATTATAAAATAAAACTAAACAATGTAAAGCTACCGTTTATAATAATATTAACGTATAATCCTGTGGAGCACAACCTAACGTGCTTTTTTTCTGCATTTTCTTTCTAAAATAAAAGAAATAACCAAACAAACGATGAGGGCGCCACTAGGCGGTCGGCGTAGCCTTAAGCTCTATATCAGCTCGATCGGGTTGATATCACAGGTGGTAAGGTGGCCGTCTCAATACCTCGTGGCCGTATTGTTTAAAGCTCGTCAGCTACGTACAGGGGGTTGGGCTTATGTTTGTTAACTTAACATAACAATTCGGCTTTTGTTAGGCAATCTTCGTAATTTATTCCATTGGAATCGAGCCACCCTCGTATTTCAGCTTTTCTTGTTTGTGTCGTAGGAAGTTTATTCTGTTGTACAGTGTGTGTTGACACTGGGCTCGTTCAAATTAGGTATTCATTTTACTTTTAACCATTTATCAACGTTTTCGGCATTCATATCATGGTGACAGTCCGCCAAGGCCTTGATTTTGTACTAAAAACTAACAGTGCATTTGGTACAAACCCTGTGTCAGAGCCAGCATGTACCTACTATGATATCTTTTCCCTAAAGAGATATGTTCCAGTGGGCTTTGGTTGCAGGTCACCACTTGTTATTGGACCTTGCTATGACGTTTTAGGCTTATAATAAATTTTTGTGTAGATTTGTTTCATCTAAATAGATGATTGGTTTTCCTTCCGCTCGTTTAGCAGCAATTTCTCGTATATAATGATGTCTCCAAGCAGCAATATTAAAACGTTCAACAAGAACCGTTCGTTAATTTTTATTTTTCTTGAACTCATATCCATTGGCAATTGATATTTTACGCAGAGTTTCTCTGAACTTAATTCTTCTAACAATGTTCGCAATGTCGGGACCTGGGATTCTCACAACATAAAATTCATTGATTTTATTTATTATTGCATCAATATTAAAACTGTTTAAATTCGATACTGTGCTTTTGTGGGGGCGTTTTTTCCTGGAGTGCCCCACATCCCTTCATTCAAAGATCCTTCCTTTTTTTTTTTACAAAGTATAAAATGCATATTTAATGATGTAGTAGGTACCCAAACAGTTTCATGACATAAAATAACTTTTTTACAGTGTTTTTATGTGTTTGTGAAATGGAACAAACACATAAAAACACTCTAAACCAATGCAGGTACAGTCAACAAAGGAGTTAAGTATACAGGAGCGTCGGATATAGTTGAAGTTTACTAAGAAACCGATGGATGTTCTGGACTGAAATTTAATTTAATAAATGAGCTATTTGTTTTCTATTAATAAACTAAAATTTTATTCGAGAATATCCATCGGTTTCTTAGTAAACTTCAACAATATCCGACGCTCCTGTATACTTAACTCATTTGTTGACTGTACATACCCGTTAGTGGAGATATATCCCTTAGTCTGAGTTTGTAATAGGTAAAGATTTTTTTTCCAGATAAAGATTTTAATTCCTTAACGTTTCAACAACGTTTTAAATTTCGCAGAGTCCTTGATATCTTCCAGATTATCTAGAAACATAAGAAAAGGTATCATCATTATCGTAAATATATCAAATAATCAGCCAACAAGGATCAAGATTACAAAGTCACACTAACCTAAAAAGTCCGAAGTCGTCGCATCTAAACATTGTTGTTTTTGTTGGAAAACAACTTCTTTCTCCTCTTGTTTAAGTTTTAACTTACTGATGTATGTAGCAGCTTTCGCACGTTACTTTTTATTGTTTTACCCTTATGCCTCGGCCACGAAAAAAACGCCACGCTTGAGGCGTCAATACGCTACAAGCGTCATTTCTAAGCGTCAAAAGTAAGGCCACGAACTTCAAATATTCGCCTGTAGCGTGGTACGTTGGTGGGGGAATGCATCAGTTCAGTACAGAAAAAGGTTACATGCTCTGTGAGTACAGAGTGAGCACGGGTCGATAGATATTACACGTGAAAATGTCGCTGTCAAAAATATCTAAATATTGTTAATGAAACTTAAAAAATAATTTTAATTTCTTCCCACAATTTTTTACAACATTCCTAAACTTATGTTGCGGATGTGAACTCATCCATAACGCAGGTCGATTTTGGATTGCAGTGATAAATTCTTCAGTATTCATATTGGATTAGTTACTATAAACGCGACAAAAACAAAACGATTTGTTTTAGACGCAGACGCGCGGAGCGACCGATTCTATCGGAAATCGTGGAGCGATTGTAATAGTAGTCTATGGTGGAGCGACTGTTTCGTGCACACTGTGGAATGTTCTCATACAATTGTTTTCGACGCTCATAAAAAACGCGCGTCGGATCATCCAACGCTCGTGCAAATTCGCTCGTAGCAAATTTCGCTGCTGCTTGCAGCGCTACTTCGTGGCCTTGTAGATAATAGACATACCTACATTTGTTTTGACGTTCGACGCTGATGCTTGCAGCGCAAGGCGAATTCGCTTGGAGCGTCGTATTTCGTGGCCCTCGGGTTAGAGTACACATATTTTTGAAGCACGTTAAGCCGTTGGTCCCGGCTGTCATTCGTGGATCTTTGACAGTTGTTACGGGTAGTCAGAAGCCCGAATGTTTGACAACCAGTCTTACCAAGGGGTATCGTATTACCCAGTAACTGGGTTGTGGAGGTCAGATAGGCTCTCCAGACTCCATGTAAAATACTGGTATTCAGCTGCATCCGGTTAGACTGGAAGTCGACCCCAACATAGTTGGGAAAAAGGCTAGGCAGATCAAATGTGTTCACAAAATACTAAAACAATTGCAATCACAAACTTTGACGTGCCTTTGACAGCTTAATAATGTTGCCATATTAAAACTTAAAAAAAAAACTCCAGGTCACGCTTTCATTTGCCAGACTCTACCTCTGACCTTGTCGGTGACTATACCTAAAGGACACAGACGACCAGAGTTATTAAAAGTCGGTCCGGTAATTGTGCTGATTAGAACAATGTGAAATATTTAAATACTCAATAAGGTACTAGTATATCTTTGTTAATCATCATTGTCCTCGCGCCTAAAGTTCCAAAATTCCAGTAACATAATATTTGACAATACTTAGGTTGTTCATTTAACATTTTTAGTAAAACACGATCTACACGGTTTGAAACCAGTCTACAAACCAAGGTGACCTTGAAGTTGTTGTTGCGAGATACCTGCTACACGGGTTACAACCAACATTTTCTTCTGCCACTGGTTTGCAACGCAGGCCTTTCTACCAAGGACGTTTAAAGGTCATACGAAATTGGTTTCAAACCACTGTCTACACTGTTTTAAACTAAGGTTTGAAACCACCGTTTTAAACCGTGTAGATCGTGCTTTAGACTTTAACTAAACAAAAGCCGCTCTGGGAATTCTAATCTCAACATTTTGTTTCTAAGAAAACTAAAACAAATAGGTTCAATTTCGTATAGTTAGACATTTTGTTATAACATTCTGCTAAAGTTGCTACACGCTAAGCTATTAAATCCTAGGGATTTCGTCTAGTACCTAACTTTTATGTGTTCGAGATACAAACAGGTCTGTCTCGATTTATTTGAAAATGGCTAATTTATGAAAGTTTGAAAGCAGTTAGAAGGTTTATGTATAGGTATCTGTAAAACAAACTTTGGATTTAGTTTTTAGCAAGTTTGGTCCCGGGATAATTTATAAATATTGCATCTCTGGCGTATTTGACGATAAATTATATTGGAGACAATAATTTTATTACTGAGGCAAAAGTTTGGGCTAGATAATTATTTTGTCAAAACGTTGGTTTTTATTAAAGTTGACTAAAACGTCAGATTTTTCTTGTCTTGAAAGCTTTCATAGCTTGTTTTGCAAAACTTTTCACAGCTTCATTGCTATATGCTTGAGATAACTTTATCCAATATTTTATAGCTCAAGTGAGAAGCGAACTGCCATTTTTCTCTGCATTAGAATTTGTCAAGCTTATCTAAACTTTCAAAGCTTTCTAAGTTCATTGAACACTTTATCACAGATACGGCAGACAGAGACTAAGTGAAGCTCCCAAGGGAAGTCATTTTATCGCTTTTCCTCATTACCGGAACAAAGATCAAACTGAGTACTGAGCTAGTATGGGCGATCGATAATTTACACACTCATACCTCAGACCAAATAAAAACCAAGACAGAGGGCTGTCAACAGTGAAGTGAAGCCGGTTTCGTAAACATATGTGCACAAACTGAGGTGTAGTTTGATTGTAAATGTGTGCGTGTGAGCGTGTATGCACAGAGCGGAGGTGTAGTTTTTGCATACTTCACTGTATTGTTCGCAGCGCTGTGTCTTGACTTTTTATTTGATCTGAGACTCATACCTGGGCCCTGTTTAATAAAGCTGACAATTCGAATTTATATGTCAAAAAATTACAAAATTGTAGAATTGTCGCACTTAAGCTGTTTAATAAAAGTGACAAATATGTCAAAAATCGACAGGTGAAATCTTGACATATTTGTCATGTGAAAACGCGTTTAATAAAACTCGACGTAATATGTCGAGTTTTATTTATTATTAAAAATTTTGACATGTCAAAAAACCACAGTCAATATATTTCTGACAATTGTCTGATTGTCTTGACAATAATTGTCACGACAATCAGACAATTGTTGAACATTTTTCTGTTTAATAAAAAAATTTAAGCGACAGGTGACAATTTGTTGTGAAAAACTTGTCAAATCTGCTTTATTAAACAGAAAATTGTCATGACATATTGACATATTTGTAGAATTGTCCGACAATTCTGACAGGAGCTTTACCCTCTGTCGCGATATCATATTTTGAATTTTGAAGGTGTTTTTAAAAGGTTTATTACAAAAAATGGTGTTTACATCGAGCAGTGAGAGTAGTGATGGTGTCTTTAGTCTTTATTGAAAATATCTAATGTTGTTAATTTTTCGGCTATTTCCTTCCATTTTTTATTTTTATATCGTGGGCCAATTGGTCACTAAACTTCCCAAATTAGTATATTCCTACTTTCATTAATGAGGCCCAAAATGGTAAGTTTTTTGTGCATTTCCATTTTACACGCGTTCAAAACAAACAATCGAAGTTGCACTAGTGATTGATTCATCTTTTAGCATCATAAAACAAAATTATTTGCAAATATGTCAAAAGTCGACATAATTGTCACGACAATCCGACAATTTTCAGAAATATTTTGACTGTGGTTTTTTGACATGTCAAAGTTTTTAATAATAAATAAAACTCGACATATGTCGAGTTTTATTAAACGCGTTTTCACATGACAAATATGTCAAGATTTCACCTGTCGATTTTTGACATATTTGTCACTTTTATTAAACAGCCTATGTGCGACAATTCTACAATTTTGTAATTTTTTGACAAATATGTCGAATTGTCAGCTTTATTAAACAGGGCCCTGGAATAAACCTGCTATGTAAAAGCACAAAAGCATGCTAATTTCAAGCAGATGCCTAGTAGGACACAATTTGCATGTGTTTACGAAAATAGTATGAATATTTTACACACAAGGAGACCATGCTATACAGTGTGAGTCTTCAAAATGTGCACATATCGTAATGAGGGAAACTAAGCTTATTAATTTTATCGACGGAAAAATTATTTATTAGGTAGGTTGATGTGCTGGCGTCTGTACCTACTCCTCTGCTTACTCTGCGGAGAATACAGGCGTGATGTAATGTTTTGTATGTTATGGCTGTATGTTGTTATACATATTTAATTATCTGTGCTTTACAAAGTAATTTCCTAACCAAAGCTGTGATTTTGGAAGCCGTAAATTCCATAGGCGTATCGTTAGATATCTACCCTACCGTTATTCCTTTACTTATAGATAAAGCGTATTTGTTTCGGAGAGACATATTCATAATAATATTCGATAATGGTAATCTGCGTGACCTTAATGGAGCAAGAAAGTTACCCATATTATAAAAGAGGAAAATTCAAGGTAATAGAATCTGTTAAGGAAAATCTCTGATTTGACAGCTGATCCCTTGACCCAAATAATGGGGACATCTTTGTAATAAAAATTGGGTTGATAAGAAAAGGACAGACAGCTTTTACATCTGATACAAGATTCTAAAAATAGGGAAGAGCTCTGTAGGTACAGTCAACAAAAGAGATAAGTATGTAGGATCGTCGGATATAGTTGACGTTTAGTAAGAAACCGATGGCTGTTCTCGGATAAAATTTTATTTATTAATAAAAAACAAACAGCTCATTTATCACTTTAAATTTCAGTCGACAACATCCATCGGTTTCTTACTAAACTTCAACTATATCCGACGATCCTGCATACCTATCTCTTTTGTTGACTGTACATGTCCCAGATAATATTATTTATATTAAGTAGGTGACGAAGGAGTGAGAAGGGTAAATTCCGACGCCATCGTCCTATCATTTGTAACTTTCACTATACAGAGAATAATGCACACAACACAATTTACCAATACACTCAACAAAACGGTTTGATATGCAGGAAAAGAAAAAACAGCTTTGCACAACGTCTACAATATTATTCAAAATGCGCACTCATTTGAACTTTTAAGGCAACCGACAGTCTGTCCTGTCCAAATTTCATAAAAATATCGCATAGAAAAAACTCTTTTCCAATTTTTCTTTCCCTAAATACCACACAACACAATTTACCAATACACTCAACAAAACGGTTTGATATGCAGGAAAAGAAAAAACAGCTTTGCACAACGTCTACAATATTAATCAAAATGCGCACTCATTTGAACTTTTAAGGCAACCGACAGTCTGTCCTGTCCAAATTTCATAAAAATATCGCATAGAAAAAACTCTTTTCCAATTTTTCTTTCCCTAAATACCTCGGATTGTAATGAGACACATTAAAAAAAAATATCTTTCCAGCCGTTCCCAAGTCATGCGTCTACCAAGAAACATCATTTCATTTTTAATTAAGTTTAAAGGATTCTGATTAGATACTTACACACATAGTTACTGAAAAAAATATCTAATGGATAAGAAACAGCCCAAACTAGGTTCTGTCTGTATCTTGGTGACATGGTTTAACAAGTAGTTCGTAGAATTTGGAATACAGTTTGTGGTTTAGAGTTGTTGTTTAAATATAATGTATGGCTGCAATACTCCCTCTTTTGTTGATTGTACACATTCAGGACGTGTTGACACGTTGAAATATTATTCTGTTAGCGTGACGTGAACTCAGTGAGAATGTATTATGTTAGTGAGCATTTGAGAGCAAACTTTATAACACTCATCGTGGAATGTTTCTTACACGTTCATATTCATACCACATCGTTTTCTATCTATACTTACATATTATTTCGTGTCTGTCTCTGTGACCTCGCTGTTTTGAGGTTTGACTGATGCGGTTTCCACCACGACTTAGGGAATTTATCTGAAAGGTTTATGTGTATAACACATTAATATTAAAGTACCTAACATATAATAAATTTCGATGTTTTGTCAAGTCGTAAAAACCTTCCGTGCAGGGGCGACTCGCTAGTACAGTATGTAGGTAGGTATGTTAGTTATTTTTTCATGTTGTTGCCATAGGTACATTGTAGAATATCCATTGTTGTTAAAAGGTACCTACATTTTATTCACGAAGGGTGATAAAAAGGGCCAAAGTTCAAGTGAACCTTTTTAAAAAGTTAATCCCGACAAAAAGAGACAAATATAATTGGCAAAAAAGAGAAATATATTTCATATTTTTGAAACATGATTTACTACCATTATCAATTCCACGTAAAACCAATTTATTTAGAGCTTGCTCTTTAACAATAAACGATTCCACACAGCCGATAGAGCCGAATAGGTACGTGTGAATTTTTGCACACAATTTCATTTTCTTTCGCGCTAGAAAAGTGATATAATATAATGGTATTTATTTTACTTACAGCAAGGGAGAAAAGATCCCGAATATGTTTGGTTAATGTATTAATATTTGTTTGGAAAATGTTGCGATACAGTGATGAAATCTTTTATGCAAAGGTACCTATACGAGTTTCTTTGCATATATCGTCTAAATATTTGTATTTGAGCTTCCGGTAAAAGCTTACCGGAGGCTCAAATACAAATATTTAGACGTGGAAATATTGGAGATCTACAATGCTTTTATGGAAAACATACTTTTTTTAATGCTATCTTTTAACCATCATGAAACGAATATATTCAGTGCTTTATTGAAATTGTATTTTATTTCTACGCATTTCCCCGTTCTTATTTTATGCTACCCATAAATTTTAAAATTAACTATTAAGTACTTACAAAGAATAACTGCATGCTTCGATCCAAAACAGAAATAGCTGACGCTGGCCGCGCAGCTGCTGGACTAAAGAGAAACTGGGCTCGCCACATCTGTCGCATGTCGAAGCAGCAGTACGCAAAACCACCCACAGTGGAACCCAGATAGCAGGAAACAACTGCGCAGCAAGCCCAGGAAAAGATGGCGGGATGAGCTTGGACTCCTTCTTATAGGATTGGCCCACAATGGCAGTAGGCCGAAAAAAGTGGAAAGAGAGAGTATACAAAAGAAAGTAAAATCAAATTAATAATAACGACACAGTTTACGAAATAAACCTCAAGTAAGACCCCCGCGTCCTTGGTTTGTGGCGGCACAACAAACAACGCACGGTTTCCTTTGACAATAAACATGATTGACGTATTTCCACAGAATGCATTCTCGTTTGTGATTGTCTGTTCAATGATTCGATTATTATGAATAAATATTTCTAATTTGCGTGACACACATTTGTTTGTTACAGCTTTGGTTTTGTTTAAGATTTAAGAATCCTTACTAATATTATAAATTCAAAAGTAACTCTGTATGTCCGTCTGTATGTTACCTTTTCACGCCTAAACCACTGAACGGATTTCGATAAAATTTGGCAAAAAGATAGATTGCATCCCGGGGAAGGACATAGGATAATTTTTATCGACATACCACGCGGGCGAAGCCGCGGGCGGAAGCCAGTACGTAATGATTTTGAAAAAATCTTAATAAAATACGCGAGTATAGCTTGTCCACTCTGAAATGATACGTAGGTACAATAAATGCGATAGCAGGGCGCGTCATTTCAGAGTGGACAAGCTGTACGTAAGTTAACATAGAAATATATTAGTTTTTACAAGTCGTAATTCGAAGTCAATTAACGCGTTCTCATCATCATCAGTAGGCTATAGCAGTCCACTGGTATATCTAGGCCTCTATAATCCCACGCTATTTCACGTGAGCCAAGACTCTCACTCAGACACTCACTCGTGGTCAACACGGGTGGGTTTTAGTCAGTAAGAGTCTGACACTCCCTCCCGCTCCGCCCAGAGTGTCAGACTCTTCATTCTTCTTCATCTCTTCAGACTTCTTCATTTGATGAATTCCCACCAAAAAAAAAGTCTCTCACTCTCATCCAGCTGCTACCAACCGACCCGAGAAGAGCGTCGTTTGTCCGAACGGGCAACTGAATATTTAAATAAAGCTTTTTAAACATTATTTCCCCAGTGATCTTTATTTTTAGTTACTGCCTGTACCTACCGTTAATAACCTGGACAAATAAAAAAGGTTTCAGCCAAATCGAACCCATTTTTTTTTTACTGTGAATTACAAACATTACTTATTTACGTAGCAACTCCTGCGTGCCATTAAAACATTAAAACTGATGATATTTATTTCGAGCATTTTGATCGAATCTCGATAGCAGTAAATAAGACGAAAAGTATAAAAATTTAAACGTCTTCTTCATGTTACTTCCAGACATAAATATTAAGTTAGGTAATTTTATTTCGCAATCCGTAAAACATTTATAAAGTTACTCATATCTACCGTACAAGTTTAACAACTTTTACATAATTCAAGTTATATTTTATTCCCTAATCTGAAAAAAGATTTATATAAAAGTCTACATTATAGGTACAAGTTAAACAAAGTAACATTACCTAAATGACCAAGTCAGGCATTGCTCATATTTCATCTAAAACCCAACTTTGTTCTTTACTCACAAGTTGTACGTGGGAACCAATTTGGGGATCAATTTAACTAAATTATGTCGACGACAAGTAAAGGATTAGCCCCTCAAATGCAACATCTTGGCCATTTCGTTTGAGGTCGGCTAATTCGTTTTGGACCACCAATTTCCAAGGCGCGTTGACGTAGACTATATTGGAACATTATTTTAACCCACAGTGGCTTTACAAAGTTCGTAGACAAATTCAATTATCCCAAAATTGGAGAGTGTATTGGCGAGTCGGTTGTGACGACTGAACATAAAAAAACGTTTTAGTAGTAGTGGCAGTAGTAGAGCTCTTCGTGAAAGAGCTCAAAGTCAAAGCATTTACTTCAATCAGGGTACAAGCTTTTATAAAGGTTGATTAATATTACCACCTGTTGTATTTAATTGGAAAATCCATTTCGAACATACCTACATAGGTACTTATATACATTTTGACAGGTCTCAAAACCAAAGGTTTTAATTGGATTTACGCAGGCATCATGTGCAGAACAAAGCGTGTTATTTAAGAGGTAGGTATTATTAAAAATCATAAACATTATGATGACGTTTCAAATATAACAATGTTCTAATAGTAGAACTTTGTTAAATTTTAAACGTCATCTTCGTTGACGTTCGTATTCGTGGTGAGGCATGTGCTGCCACATACTTTACCACCACGAATATGAAAGTCCACACATTGCGAATCATGCGATGAGCGCCGTGCGCTGCGCATACCTAGCAAAGTCTGTATCCGCCTTAATACACGCAACTGGCGTGCGTGTATGTGGTCATATGTACGAACGTAAACGAAGCCGAAGGAATATATAAGGATCGTAGCAGGTTTATTATGTATGTTATGTAAAACACAATAAGTCTGTGCGTAGACCAGTCGCACGACCTCTCATCCCTTGAAAACCTGTCACGGTCACTTGTAACATCAGTCTCAAAGTCGAAGTGGTCTTAAATCTACTGATAACATTGTTAAGGCTCAAGCAAAACTATTCTGTCTACGACACTGGTCTTGAATCTTGGTGTGGATAAGGACACTGTCTTATTTTGTTCGACATCCTACCTAAACAAACCTATGAGTACAATTCCCCTTTTATTTTGTTAATTGAATATTCATGTCTCAGCAATAACATTACTTTCATAACACCGGTATCTATTAGATAAAGAACAAAGTTAGACACGCTTGCTTAATGAGGTTATGTTTACAAACGTTAAAGTCGCGGGAAAACGCTCCCCATGTGTAGAATTTCAAGTCAAAGACAGTTTAATTAGGTATTCTGTTGTCGTCCCGGTTTAAGATTCACTGGATTTCTCTTGTCATTGTTGTAACGGTTGAGTTAAATCTGTAGTGAAGTTCATGCACAAAGGCTGAAAGTTTGGAAGTTTGCGAGTTTGGATGTTTGTTACTCAATCACGCTTTAACAGCTTCATCCGAGATTTTGAATGAGATTTGGCTCACTGGTATGGCTCAATATGACTTGGATTATCAATAGTTTTTTTTTATCCGGGTGTAAGTAGGTACCTTCCAAGTATTCTGCCTAGGAGACGATTGAACGGTTAGCTATGAACCCTTAGCGTTTCGCGTTATCTTAAAGGTATTCGCTGTCCCTTTTAATTACTTGCTTGCGTGAAAGATTTGTGAATTCAGAAGCAAAACAAAGCAACGCCATAATGGATCCGTCTGCACCCAAAGTGATTTACTGGATTAGCCAGGCTTAACTTTATCGTTATTTCAACGAGCTCTCCTTCGGAATCGACCTAAGTATATCGGTTTATTACCTTCAATTGAGCAGTACCTAAATTCGAAATTGCCTTGATTGGATTACCGAGATCATTGTTGCTTGTTGTAATAGTCTAGTTCGCTTGTTTTCATTTTGGTAATTTATTAACCAATCGAGAAGTTTGTAACTAGGGGATTGGTTTTTAATAAGTTGTTTACATGTTTTGATTAGTTGCACTAATTATATCAATTATTTCAAAATATTCATGTTAACCCCTTCGTCTCCTTAGATTAATATTTCTGAGATTATAACTTTTGCTAGAAGTCAGTTCTAGGTCATTATTAAAACAAAACTTGTCAAAAATAGCATAGTATCTACCTATATTTTTATCAAAGCTCCGACTCGATAGCGCGGTAGAGCATTGTCGATTATGTAATGCTAAGTATGGTATGTAGGTACAGTCACATTGATAGGTACAGTATTATGGAATAAAAATTGTAAACAATCAAATGAATTCTGTTTGATATAATTATAGTATATATATAAGTACACACGGAGATACATCTATACGTATGTATATATAAAATTCAAAGTCCTGACCAACCGACAGACAGACAGACAGACAGTCCGGAAGCAGGCGGGACCCATTTGAGTTTGAAAATATAATAAAAAAATGGTATGGGTCCCGCCTGCTTCCAACTTTTATTTAATTTAAAATGGCCTTGTTTTTAGCTTTTCAGTTTTTTTGACGTGACAACGTCTTAAATTAGGTTGCGACTGGGAGTCACTTATGAAAAAGTGTAACGCTCGGTAACGTTACGATGAGTCACCGAACGAGAGAGAGGCCCGCCGAATGCCTTGCGTCTCTCTCCCAATCAACTATGATCGGATGATCGGTCGTTGTCACGTAAAATCTTCGCCCGTAAAACCGACTTTACAGGCAACCATTTTTTAACTAATTTTTTTTACCGCAGTCGGGTTTTTTAGTTTTTTTTAATTACTTGTTTTTTATTCGAAAATGTTCTCTGCTAACTTTTTAGACCTTTGCTTAGGCGTATGAAGTTTTAAAATCGGTTCGTTCATTTCGGAAAACAAGGGCTTGAAAATTTGTATGAAATGACGTTCGGCGTAAACGCTCTTAAGTTTACGCTACTACAAGAAAGCCGACACTTTTCTCGACATCCTTGACCGTTGTGAGCGACAGCGGATTATTTTGCAATTTCCATGTATAAATAATGCCCCTTTAGCCTACGCCAAGAAAACTGTGCGTAGGTAGCTTTAATTTACGTGTTACTTTAAGATATATTTAGACTGAATTGTATGTAAATTATAATAATACTTATACAAGGTGTTTTTTTTATATCCCATAACTCTCTAGGGTATGAATGAGAGACCATATCGAAGAATCAACTGGCATATGAATCATTTTTTTTTTTTTTTTTTTTGTTTTCATTTTTCATACGAAATAATTCGACAATGCTACGATTATTAATGCAAAACACCCTTACGTGAAATATGACAACGTCGCATTTTCTTAGCTTGAAATATGAATGATAGGTTTGAATGAAAATGAAATACTTGTTATCTTGTTCTATCTTCGAAACTATGCATTTTTGGACCACGTATTCTAGGACCTTTTGTATTATTTTTAGGTACTTAAAGAATGTACCCAACCCTAGAGTTATGGGATATAAAAAAAAACACGTTGTGTAGGTTCTTCTACTAAACTGTTCCCGATTCCTGGCTACATAAATGATAAAGCTGCTCTGCACTTCCTATAAAAATGCCTGATTTTTAAGGCAGGTGCAGAACGGGTATTTTAAGCTGATAATTATATTACTACATCGCCGAGCCAAAATTAAAATATTTAACACCATTTCAGCCTCCACGAGGCTTGCAGGCTTAAACATCATGTGTGTTTATAAATTCTAACGTGACGATATTATCGAGGACGTCCACGTCACGGCGTCACGATAAAACAAGAAAGGACAGGACAGAACAGGGAAATAAAATGTATAGAAATATATGAAGACGCTTTTAATTTTCCGTCCAGTATATCGTATATTATATACGTACGCACGTATTTCCAAACATTTTATGGATGAGGACGTGGACATCCATGAAAATATCGTCAAGTTAGAAATTATAATGGCCCACGTTAGGTAAATTATGTATGTATACTTATCTTCTTTGTTGATTTTTTTGCGAGAAGGTGTTTCTCCGTCAAATTTTGTGGCAGATAATTCCACACAAATTCTGTCCCAATATTTTTAACCGGTGGGTATCTGCTACCTATTTTCTGTGAAAATGTACTTACTATTTTCATCAGGGTAACTTATTCAAAATATTTTAAAATGCATATTAAGTACAGACGCCACCAGCACATCAAGCTACCCGAAACTGTCAAATTTTCCCAATCAACTTTGAACCTTATAATTATGCTCCGTAATCTCGTCCTCATTGTTCCTTATTTACTATGTAGTTTGCGCTTCTTGCAGACTCGCCAATCACATTATTTAAAGATTTTTTCTTCATCAAGAAAAAACAAATGTTATCTATGGTTCACTCGTTGGCGCGTTCTCCTGACATCTGTCAATCCAATCATTGTACTTTTTTGTGCCGCGCGCTGATCACGTTTTCGTATATAAAAGTTCAGAAAAATTTTAACGAGATGGGAAATCTTAGAAGAAAACGAGACAAGAAATGAAGGAGCTGACCGAACGTCTGCGAGAACTGGAAAATCGCTTGAAGAAGCGAAAACGGAGCCGTCATCGAAACTCAAGGTATCGGCAGTTGAAATCATGTTCCTAAAATAACATAGGGTACCGTTATACTATACGCACAACAGTCTCGAGAGTTTTCACGAGAGGTTAACCATGAGAACGTAACTGTGCCGTATACTTACACAAGAACGACACCACATGAGCTTTCACGAGAGGTTAGCCGATGGTACATACGTTCAGTGTTATAAACACGTTTCTGCTGGATTCCTGGCCGTCTCTAAGAGTTTTCACGAGAGGTTAACCATGATAACATTCAACTGTGCCATATATTTACAATAGAACGACACCACACGAGCTTTCACGAGAGGTTAGCCGATGGTACATACGTTCAGCGTTGTACACACGTTCCGGATGGATCCCTGGCCGTCTCTAAGAGTTTTCACGAGAGGTTAACCATGAGAATATTCAACTGTGCCATCAACACCATACAAACTTTCACAAGAGGTCAGCCAATGGTCTGTAATAATAATTTATTTATTTCAGGTAAATAACCATTGCCACAAAACATAAATTAACAGAAAACATAATAAATAATTCAAAATAAAATCAGATAAAAACCAGTCTATATGTCCAGTATTAAAACACATGCTGTATCCCTGGAGCTATCACGAGAGGTTAGGCGTGGATTTAGATCTAAGCAGTCTGGGACTTAACTCTAATTATTCTTCATAGATGAGTACAAAGGTCAAGTAGGCAGTCGCTCCATGTAAAATACCGGTATTCAGCTGCATCCAGTTAGACTGGAAGCCGACCCCAAAATAGTTGGGGAAAAGGCTAGGCAGATGAGATGAGTACTAAGCCCTCTTCCATGGAGGGTACTACAGTTGGACTGTGACTGAAGTCAACGCAGCCGGACTGAGAATATCCATACTCAAGGCCGCTAATTATAATCTAATTCCAAAATGCTTCATATTTCTATATGTTAGTATAGAATGTAACTTACATATGCTATGTTAGTACTTCAATTCTACTAAAATACAGTCTGAAGGAGGCTAAGAGTGAAACGGTATACATACATACCCCAACCTACTTGTGAATGAAAAATCTACTTGTGAGATGCTGGGGTACAGTTAGTTACTGTACCTATGGAACTGTATGGCAGAAAATAAATATGAAACACGCATAATCTGTAGCATAATGAACCCACCAAAATTGAAAAAGGAAGGGTTGTAGCAATACTGAACCCACCAAAAATGAAAAAGAAAGGGTTGTAGCATAATGTAGTAAATAGGAGTGGAATCAAATGGAACCACCATGATCAGGGAGCAGCGAATTACAGTGGCTGCTGCTATTACACTCATTGGAAAAGTTTATAACAGTCTAATAACCTCCCAAGTGTTTGTATAGTGCAGATCAAATCGAAATATTAAGTTACCGAGCTAGATTACTGTGTGACATTTATCATGAAAATTGCAACACACAGATCCTTAATCCTACCCAGCCTTAACGAGGAAATGCAAGAATTGATGTAAGTAAACACCAATATCAGAATACCAGATAAATTCAATGCCAACAAATCATCGCCAGAACCAACATCATCACTAGCTCAGGTACAGACTGGTAGATTGCAGTATTTCTCTGAAGTATGGTATTACTAATCCAACTATACATGAGTTGGATCAAGGGTTATAAAGTACCTTTTACCGAGTTCCAGTTCAAGCTTCTGAATAACAACTTCAGTCAGAAAGAAAGCAATCTATCTCCATTGAATAATCCTTTACCAGGTGCCATAGAAACATGCTCCTGTCAATAATCAAATTTATCTAGTAACTGTATAATTTTACCAAACTCACATGGTACTTGGAGATACATATTAAATCTCAAAAACTTAATATTATGTAGTATGTTACTACTTACATAAGTTTTTGTCTACAATAATATATAGATAAAGAAAAAAAAAAAAAAAAAAAAAGAGGAAATCAATTATCCATATGAAAATATGTCAGAAGATATCTCCAGTTTCTATTTCAAGATATGTTAAAAGTGACATGCCTCGTATTTGGGCTAAGCACCGCATCCATGTATTCACAAACATCATGAAGCCAGCTGTCTGTCATTAGAGTTCATTAGGGTTTCATTTTGTCATACATTTTGACAATTGTATTCTGTGCCCTACCAATTCATATATAAAGTGTTTAAAAAAAAAAAAAAAAAAAATGTATCTGCTACTTAAACAAAGACGAGTGCCTAGACAGTGCTGCCAGTGTCTAGGATAATAAAATTGTTGGATTCAGTCCAGTCTGCCATTTCACTTTCTCAGGAAAAGATAGAGTTATCCTACAGTCCATAATATAAAGAATATTAAGTCTGAAATTAGATACAAGTAATAGAGTTTATCTAATTACTAGGTATTCTAGCATCTGCACCGGCAGCAGCTGTAGAATATAGTTATCTTTCCAATTCCAATTTATAGTAACGGCTCCATCGTTTTATCAATGATTCTACCAATGTCAAGGTTGAAGGAAACAAAGTGTATTCGCTGAGGTTGACCGGTTGTACTGCCTTAAGCACAGTTTAATTGCAACTGGATCTGTTTGAATAGCCTGTAAGGACAACACAATACATTTATTAGGATAAATTGTTAATAACCAGACAACACAAATTAATTTTATTATGGGACAAACACAATGAACCACCACTATGATGGTTAAATTTATACCAAGATAATGGAAAGTAACAAAACAACAATGAAAATAATAAAGTTAGAACTAGATTAAAAATCAATTATTGCAAATACAACAAAACTAGAAACAAATTTAAAATCATTTATTTGCAGAGATTGTTGGTTACCTTACATTCAACAAACCATAATAGAATTAAACAATTTGACTTTGTTCTTGAAATATTGCCTGATACTTCTCAAACTGGCTGGGGACTGGTATGTAATGACATCAAAATCCACAGGCACTGGACAGCTAATGATGAAAAGTTCCTTACCATACCTTGAACTAAGTACTAGCAGCAATTATGGGGCTCAAAACATTTGCAAGCTAAGTCAGATATTGTGAGGACTTAGAAAAGATATCACAATGGCCATAGCCCGTATCAGTCAGATGGGTGGTACGCGCTTTACTCATGTAAATAGCTTGGCTTGACAGTTTTGGCAATGGTGCGAGGAAAGACAAATATGGGTTTATGCATGAACCCATGAACCTGTTGTAAACAGGTCCAATACTAAACGTCAACATAACATGACTTCCTGATCCAAGTGCATGTTTATAGATCTATTTACTGTCAAATGAGATCTTCACACCCAATGCACAGGAGTCACTCACTGATTGCTACCATAATATTACCAGAGACGCTTTCCTGAGAGGAGAAAGACTGATCCCTTCAATTGATATAGTGCTAGCTTCCTTGTCTAGCAAAACAAAGGAAAACTATTTATGGATTTGCTCTAAATCAGTGGATTCTCTTCTGTTAGAATCAAGACATTGGCCCCTAGGCTCAGTCATGATAGTTATATAATTTTTACCACTAAGTTTAATGAAGCACTGTCATATAGCTCACTCAACATCCTAATGGTATTGAGTGAGCTATATAATAGACAGCAAATTCTCTAGTTTTAGCCCCCACATTGACACAGATGACAAAGGGGCAATATTTATATTAAGTAGTAAATAGTTTGGGACCCCAGTATCGTTTGGGTTATTTAATTTATTTCCTAATCAAAACCTTGGTTTAGAGTTACTAACCAAACAATTAGTAACCAGAATAGCTCCTGTGATTGCATACAGAATTCAAACCTTGTCATTTATTAGTATAAATAACATTCTTGTAATGAGGATAATATTAACACAAACATTCCAGATATAATTAAAACCTGGTAGATCTCAACTCAACTTGATACTACCATTATAAAGAGAATTTATCTATCTGTACTGCCCACAACCCTTAAATCGTCCTATCTAGATTTTATTATGAGTATACCTAAGACAATATTGTAAATCATTAATTACAACTATAAAAAAAAAAAAAAAAAAAAACCTTATGATGTCACCTCTACTGTAACCAATAGTAGATGGATAAAACAAATTTTAAGTAATAGTGGAATAGATATTTCTAAATAAATCCAATACAGACATGTCTCTACTTCAAAGGGCTCTGAAGAAGGTGTCAATATGCTGGTTGGACCACAATTCCTCAACCCTTGCTCGGTTTTATAAGAGTCCTTTTATTAGTGATTCTAATGATTTTGCTCCAGCTGTGTGCTATACAGAGTGATTGTTCATAGAACTTATTACATGTGCCTTAAAGGATTATTAATTAAACTAGTTGATTCAAAACGGAATAAGAATTCCAGAAACTAATAGTAATTAGAGAATTATAAATTAAGTTAAATAGTTACCCTATTTACCTTAATGGTAGACTGATTCTTAAATAGAAATACATATACAATATTAAGTAACAAACTTAGAATAACATGTTAGGTTACAATGTTCAAATATTGAACAATGCTCATTTTATGTATTACCAACACAATTGAACAATGCTCATTTTATGTATTACCAACACAACTTTATTCTTTGAACATCTACATAGTAAATAAGGAACAATGAGGACGAGATTACGGAGCATAATTATACAGATCGGACTAACTTACCTAGTGACGTCCGATCCTCAATTATGTGAAGTAATCTCGTCCTCATTGTATCCCAACCCTTCCCAGATAATCATCCTACTTGTATGTGTAGGATTGGATTCACCCCTTCTAAAAGTTGTGTTGTGCTGTATGCACTATGCCGGGACTATAATTATGATGCCCATATAGATCATCATGAAGTCCCGTTTTTATGCTTTGAAAGAATGATTGGATTGACAGATGTCAGGAGAACGCGCCAACGAGTGAACCATAGATAACATTTGTTTTTTCTTGATGAAGAAAAAATCTTTAAATAATGTGATTGGCGAGTCTGCAAGAAGCGCAAACTACATAGTAAATAAGGAACAATGAGGACGAGATTACTTCACATAATTGAGGATCGGACGTCACTAGGTAAGTTAGTCCGATCTGTATAATTTAGCGATAAAGTTGAAAATCTATTAAAGAAATTTGACAAATTGTAATAGCTTGACGTGCTGGCGTCTGTGCATAAAAATAACTTTTTTATATAGAATGACATCCCAACAATAACACAGCTGATTGAGTTTGAGTTATACAAAAACAACACTGACAATATCTGAACGAAACCAGGGGCCCAAGTCTGCTATTTTTATAAATTCGTCATTCCAACACGATCCCATTGTCATTTTGCTAAAAGTTCGTAATCTACTAAATTACGAACTTGGTTCGGTCAATGGCACAGAACTTATACTATACTCATAACGAATTAAAAGCAATGACTGCACAACGACGTTCTAATGGCAGGTCACTGATCAAAGTAACTGTCTAAATTTTAGCAGATTACCGCTTAAGTCAGTCATTAATTTGTCATTATGTACGAGATTACGTTCTATGCCATTTCTTTCAATGGAGTGTCAGTGGTTGACCATTGGAAAGTCATAATGACGCCATTATACCTATTAGTAAATTACCAAACTTGTCAAAATCAACAATTATGAAATCAATGATAGATCATTCTGACACTATTGTTATAGCAGACTTGAGGCCCAGAATAGATGACCTTTACAAAATATCAGCTGTGTGTGATTCAAATAAGAATTTACACAACACTATAAATTGGCAATTGTCAAAAGCTCGTGCCAACAATCGACAAATTGTTTCAGTGTGTTTAAATAGCACTGTAGGTATGTTGAGAATGTGAATAAACAACAATATTGAATTGAAGAGAGATTTTATTCGATTGGTCGGTTTGTTATTGATCAGCGGGGCAATTGCGAAACACATTATCAATCGGAATCGGTTTCATTTTGACAGTTCAACAACATTCATTGCGTTATTTGCGTGTTGAGCAGACATTTTTTTGGAACTTATAAAGCAATGGATTAGCAATTTGCTTCAAAATTATTCAGATTCCGATTTATAGTGTGTTATGCAATTAGGGTGCTGGAAATACCTTTTTTACCTTCTTTTAAAAACCTATGATGAGACTGAGGATCTTTTAAAAACACTCTCATAACTTCTCGTTTTTGGCCCAACATAACAGTTTAATAACCCAATAGTAATTCCACAAACACACTCACACACAAACATGCACACACACACCCCCACCCACGAACAGAAAACACACACACACACGCAGTACACAAAAATCAAACACTCACTCATACTCAATCACGTCCCACACAAAACAATCTTATTTTTACCATTACTTTATTCTTATTTTTTTTTTTTACCTCCGAATTTGTAACCATCTAAAATATTAATGTTATATAGATTTATTCCAATATACAACGTTGATAATAATGTATGTAAGTTAATTAGGGACTTGATTTGGGAGACAACACGTAGCACTATGCTCAATTTATTATTCTTTATCTAGGGAGGCAAACTGTTTCTCCTTAATACAGGTTGCACAGCTACCTAGCTAGGAGAACAGTAGTTCACCCCTACAAATATTTGTTAGGTTATGTTCTACGCTGCCATAATAACTTTAATATGTATGTAACACAAATACCCTTTAATGCAATAAATATTATTATTATTAAAAAAAAAAAAAAAAAATACTTATAACATGTGGAAGCCTATACCTATTAACAAAACATGTAGTTATAGGACTTGAGCACCTATTATCCAGGAAAATACCCGCCTCACAGTGAATGTCGCGATGGCTGCTTTTTACCGACTTCACAAAAAGGAGGAGGTACTATGTTCGGCTGTTTGTCTGTTTGTAATTGTCGACGGATTTTCAAAATTATTTATTTGTTCGAAAGTAGATAGTTCTGAGGTGGTCCCACTGTCACCAAGTTAGGGTCTGATGATGGGATCTTAGAGAAATCGAGGGCAACCCTCAAATTTTATAGGCTCACTTATTTTTTTTATAGCTTCGCCTTCAATACATGAGGTTTCAAATCCGGGCAGGTACCAATCTCACTTCTTGAATTCAGTTATGTACTTTCTGGGTTTATCTTGGACATTACTGATATCGGTGAAGGAAAAACATCGTGAGGAAACCCGGACGTATCGTTAATTGTCCCTAATTAATTAAGTCCAAGACCGCTTTTTCGATACTTAAAACTTTTTTAAAGTTCCATTTTCCGATAATTGCAAGTAAATTTTTAAAGTTATAAAATAGGTATTTATTACTTAATGGTGGCATAAAAGGAATTCATAATTTGAATTGGCTGCCATTTTGTCATTTCATTTGCCATTAAAAAAATTGGATTCTGTTTTCATGAAAAGTTTATTTGAAAATGCAAAATTGATGACATTAATATTGGTAAAAAAAATATATATCGCTCAAATGGCCACCTCTCTTGGTCTAGTGCTCACCAGCACTACTGCTGAGCATATGGAGTGGTCCTGGGTTCGATTCCCTGGTCGAGCAATGTGTTATTGAATTTTTCCATTAGAATTTCACAGAAGCAGCCCGGAATCTGGATTTGTGCCTGGTTGATGGTATTAATAACTGGCGAAATGTGGATGTAATATTGTAGGTAAACCTCTACCCAACCCTTCGGTTATTAAATTACTTCGGGTACTACAAACACTACCCAAACTAAGCCCGTCTAGTGCGCCTGAACAAAGACACTTGGTAGGTACAGTCAACAAAAGAGACAAGTATGCAGGATCGTCGGATATAGTTTATAGAACTTTAGTAAGAAACCGATGGATGTTGCCGACTGAAATTTAATTTGATAGGTGCGCTGTTTGTTTTCTATTATTAAAATTAAATTTGACGTTTATATTGGTATACGATGATAGTTGACGTCAATCTGATATTTTAATAGTAGATTGTTTGCCAAGGGAGCAAAACAACAATTTTAAAGGCGAGTGTTTCTTTAAAGAAAGTAAAGTACGTCACTCGAACTTAAAATAGTGTTGCTCCCGAGGTGGACACTTTACTTTTTATCACCCTCCTTATGAATAAGAATAGTACGTTTATTTATTTACATACAATTTTGAGTAAACAATAACGAACGAAGGCAGAATGCTTTTTACGCGTTTTTATTTTTTCACAAACTTTTTTTTAATTTGGCTCACGCGTTTTTTACTTTATCATACCGCCCGTTCGTAAAATGTTCGTGATTGAACTCTTTGGTGATTGGAACTTTTAATAACAATATCCACATTCCAAATTCAAATCACTTTTAGACTTTAGTCCCTAGGAATTAAAGTCTCTGTTTACGAAGAATACCTACACTAGCTCTTTTTGAATAGATGTGATAAAAATACTTTTATTTACTCTGATTTTTATAAAATTCAAAAGATGTCGGAGGAAAACGGCTGCAACCTAATTGCGTAACACACTATCGCTCACAATCTGAATCACTTTGAAGGATTAGCTAATCCATTGCTTCATATGTTCGAACAATTTGTCTGCTCAACAACGTAAATAACGCAATGAATTTTGTTGAACTGTCAAAATGAAAGCTATTGCTACTGTTAGTGTGTTACGCAATTACCCCGCTAGTCTAACTTACATTTTATCGTATCTCCGTAGTCGAATACTCCTAATATTCTTCGTTTATCCTTTTGAAGCTTTACCATGAACCGTTAGATTTCTCCTAAATATGTTTTGACATCCAGACAGATTAAAATCAGGGACCAAATCCAGATTATTTTTCAACTTTTCGTAACATTCATTTATTCATACTATGACTGCTATGCCGGAGGTCGTGGGTTCGATTCCCACCCAGGACAAATGTTTGTGTGATGAGCATGATGATTTGTTCTGTGTCTGGGTGTAATTTATCTATATATGTATGTATTTAGAAATATATAAGTATGTTTATCAGTTGTCTAGTACTCATAACACAAGCTCTGCTTAGCTTGAGACTAGACGGCGTTGTGTGATAGTTGTTGAATATTATTATTATTATCTCCTTTATTCAAATAAATTCTTATAAATTATATTTTTAAATATTAGTATAAAGAAATATAAAAACATTTAAAAATATAAAAAATAGTAGCCCACCGGTATCGGGAACAGGGTCCAAGCTACCGGCGGTCAGGGCTCCAGAGAGAGGAACCTCCTAACTATTCGGGCCGTGTCCAGAAGTACCGCTTTCTGGATCAAGCCCTTGATCCAGCTGCCCAACGAGAGCCTCCTCAGGTGTTGGTCGAGGCTCTTGGCTATTAGACCATTGGCTGTCACGACTATCGGCACAATGATCGCTGAGTCCACATCCCACATGTCGACAACCTCGTGAGCCAAGTCAAGATACTTGATTTGTTTATCTTTCTCGGCTTTCACGAGGTTCCCATCATGCGGGACGGTTATGTCAACAATCATTGCGCGCCGCTCTGATCGATCCACCACCACTATATCAGGCTTATTGGCAACAATAGTCCTGTCAGTGATGATGGATCGATCCCAATATAATGTGATATTACCATTTTCGAGAACTGAGTCGGGCACATACCTGTAGTACGGCACCTCCGATTCCACAAGGTTGTATTTCAGAGCAAGTTGCTGATGGATTATCCTGGCTACAAGGTTGTGTCTATGCAAGTACTCTTCGTTAGCTAGACGAGAACACCCGGAGATAATATGTCTGATTGATTCTCCCGGCCGGTGGCATGCCCGACAGATGTCAACCGTGCCGTCTTTCACAATAAATCTCCGGTAATTGTTCGTCATCATAACTTCGTCCATAATTGCACAGACAAAACCTTCGGTTTCCCCAAAGAGGTCACCGAAACGCAGCCAGGCTACGGACGCTAGTAGATCAACATTATTATTATTATCATCCACAGGAAACAAGACTTTTCTGAATGACCTTTCGAGACTTTGACCTAGCACATTGAGACGTGAAATCACTATCAAATCGTCTAGAAAAAGATCACGAAAAATTCGGAACTAATAACGTTACACCTTTTTCATGGAAAGTGACATATCAAGGCAATTATATCATAGATACTATTGATTTAGTACTTAATATACAAAACAAAATCCGTGAGAATTAAAACATACAAAGTTGTGACCCTATAGGTAGGTATGGTCAGTCCATCTCATACCTACGCATTAAAAATCATCATCTACCTAGCCTTTTCCCTATGTTGGGGTCGGCTTCCAGTCTAACCGGATGCAGCGGAATACCAGTATTTTACATGGAGCGACTGCCTATCTGACCTCCACAACCCAATTACTAGGTAATACATACGATACCCCTTGGTAAGACTGGTTGTCAGACTTTCGGGCTTCTGACGAACCGTAACGAGTGTCAAAGATTCACGAACGACAGCCGGGACCAAGAGGCACGGAAAAGTCTTGATATGTAAAGATGGTCACCCATCCACGGACCAACCGCGGCAAGCGTAGCTTAACCTGATCAATAGACGGGTGTGCGGCTGTTATTACTTAGCCACAAAAGGAAATGAATAACCAATCAATACAAGCGGTTAGGTACCTACATATTATGTACTTAGATACATTTTCTGAAATTTTAAAGTTAATTAATACTTGTGTCTACTGGGTTACTTGATTATCACAGTATAGTTAATAATATGTTACCTTCGTAATTAATGACTAGTTTATGTTTTTAAGCGTGTATCATGTGTACGAGTTTACGTGTTGGTGTATATAATAATATATTGTTATGTTATGGTTTTATAATAATTACTAGCTTCTGCCCGCGACTTCGTCCGCGTGAAATTTTACCCTCTCCCCATTCAGGGGTTGAATTTCGAAAAATCCTTCCTTATTCCTTGTCTACATTATAAAGGGAACCTCTGTGGAAAATTTCAGCTTTCTAGGTCCTAGGGTTTGGGCTGGGCGTTGATGAGTCAGTCAGTCAGTCAGTGAGGACTTTTCTTTTTTTTTATATAGATAGAAGAAGTATAGCGTAATTTGCTTCTATATTTTCTATTGTAATACCGTTTACTATCCTAGCTTGAAAAACTATCCCGGGCATTAGAAAGAATAGAATAAAGTTTATTTGGACACAGTTCGTGAAACACAAAACACAAAATAACAAAATAAATAAGTGAAAGTACCTAATGTTTTAAGAATAATAGTGTGTGTCTCACAGCTGCGCCAAATAGATTAATTACAGACTAACTTTACTAATTAATCTTCTTAACGAGTCAAGAGCTTTTCTCACATAGCTGCCGACATGTACACAATCTATGTGCTTCGTAGAAATCAAACTGATACGAAAATAAAGTCGAGGAAATTCATTGTTTTGAGAGCAGTGGTGGCCCTTACGAGCTGTAGGTCGTGGGTTCGAACCCAGACAGGCGCTTTTCTTTTTGTAATTTATTTCATCACTATTGCACCCAAAAAATTCGAAGACATGTGACATCTACCAACCCGCACTAGGCCCGCGTGGAAGATTACTTCCCACTCGCTGGAGAGGAGCCCTGAGTCCCAGCAGTGGGAACGTTATGCTGATGTAGGTACCTAATAGGTAATAGGTAATACGGGCTGGTTTCCGCAACTCCACGACAAAGCGCGTATTTTGCGTACGGGTGGGAAAATCGATTATTCGATCCACCCCAGCTCCTCAAGGAAGGCCAGCAACGCCTTGATGTTACTGACCGTCTCACGTAGGGTACCTGGGTTGCCGAAGTACTTTGCCCTGTACGTATCGACTACAGGGCAGTTTAGCAGCACATGTGCCGCTGTCTCGTCATCCTCCATGCAGGCTCTGCACAGCGGACTGTCTGTTACTCCTATGACATAGAGGTGTTTATTAAATGACCCGTGGCCGGTTAAAGCTGCAGTAACTATACGCAGCTTTTGCTTGGTTAGACGGAGAACCTGTTTCGTGAGGCGGGCATCCAATGCGGGAAGTGCTTCCTTAGCCTGCCTGCAATCGCCTTGATCCGTCCAAAGTTTGTCGTGCTTGTCTCTGGTGCGTTTCCTTACCAGAGTGCGTAGAAACCCGAAGGGGAGTGGCGCGATGGGCTCAGGTCCCACCGGTGCCATGCTCGACCCTCTCCTGGCAAGCTCGTCGGCTGCATCGTTGCCCCGCGAGCCGCTGTGTCCCTTGATCCATGCTGATGTAATGTAATTAATTGTTTATCAGGTTAATTACCAACTTAAAATTGTCTGTATATTCAAAACACAACTGTCATTTTAGACACTTGTATGAAATGGCTTTAACACTGTAAAATCAGAATTATAAATCGATCATATGTTAGTAAAACATTAAAAAACTCTGTAAGCGCACATGAGATAAATAATTTATTTATTAAAACTTTATGCACAAGTAAAAAAACTGTACAAACAAACTGTGTAAACAATTTATCTGATAGTACTTAATTGATCGAGAATATTATAGCTTAATTTATCAATCAAAATGCATGCAAACGATTTCTAACCGTAATGTGAGTCTATTACAAAATTTCAATTACCTAGTATCAGGCTTAATTAATTGGAAAATCACTTGAAATCCCCCGACACACGATTAAGAAGTCATTCAAGAGACCTCTCCACGATATTATTTTGTTGCAGAATGTGTCAAGAGGATTTTGATATCCACTTTAATAAAATTGACACTGTTATTTACTAGTACTTTTGTAGTACAGTCCAACACGCATACCACCCACAATTTGAGTTACCGCAAGTAGCGAATTACATATTTGAAAGGTGGCTAGAAAAAGGAAAATTTGTTAGGAAAACTGTAATATCTGTCTTTTATATATACAGGGTGGAAACTTTCAGCGGGGCAGTAAGGGGAAGTACCTTATCCGTTGCAGCTACGCGAAAATGGTCTTAGGAGACTATCCATAACTTTTTATGGAATTTTGATCCCCATTCACAGATTTAAAAAAAAAATACAGATAACAAGAAAATAGCCATTTTACACAAAAACATTTTTTGATGCCAATCGATCCTGTTTCTAATACTGATAAAAAACTTCTATGGGACCAACCATCGTTGGAGTACTCAAAAAGTCACAAATTGCAAAAAACTTTTCCCGTACATTTTGTATGAAAATTTTACGCAAAAGCTTTTTTAGTGATGGTTGAGATCTTTTTGTTGACTGAATAAAACGATAAGTTTAAAAACAATTCAAAATTCCATAAAAAGTTATGGATAGTCTCCTAAGACCATTTTCGCGTAGCTGCAATGGATAAGGTACCTACTTCCCCTTACTGTCCCGCTGAAAGTTTCCACCCTGTATAGGACGTCTCACGCCTATGCCACATGGAGGGAAAGTACCTTGAGTATTGTAGATGAAACATTTTACTGAAAGAAGACATTATTTTAATTTAAAAAACAATTTAAACTGCATTCATAGATTTTTAAATAATTACATGGTTGAACCGGGAATCGAACCCGCTACACGAGAAAAAAAATTACCCTATAGCTTTATCATACCGATCGAAAGGCTTCATCATATGGATTATTTTTTGCTAAATAACATAGTGTCAGAAATAAAAGAAAGACCATAAATTTCCTTCCCCGGGATGCAATATATCTCTCTGCCAAATTTTATCGAAATCCGTTCAGTGGTTTAGGCGTGAAAAGGTAACATACAGACAGACAGACAGAGTTACTTTCGAATGTATAATATTAGTATGGACGGCAAGTGAACCCGCTTCCATGTGGCTGACTTGCTTAGCAAAGTGTGAGCTATTCTGATACAATATTGTTCACGCTGACAAAGTAAGAAGAAGGTAAAATATCCACCTACGTGACTTGGTTCCTGATGAAGTGATGAACAATAGGGTAACAATTCTACAAGGCTGCAAAAGTTCCACCTGTTATTGTACTTAGGTACAGAACGCACCCTAAATAATGACTGATCACGTAACAAGGCACAACATTTCGTTAAAAAAACTGTCCTTGGAAGGCCAATTTCTGCATTACGAGCATTGCGGTGTCAATCTCACCAAAAAAAAACCTCACTTAGGATTTTCACCTTACATAATTAATGGAACTTCCCTAATGGGCTGATTTAACAACGTTAAGCTTCATAAAACCAAGCCAGTCGACCTTGAAGAACCTGGAAATTTTGCACTTAGTACCGTCAAACGGGGTGAATAGGGATGCAGGGGTGAATCGGGACGAAACTTTAAAAGCGATTTTAACATTGAAATAATATAGTTTGTTGCCAAAAAGGAGTCTAATATGTTTATTGTATTATAATTAACGATTAAGTGTCCTTTTTGGCAACAAACTGTATTATTTATACGCTAAAATCCATTTTAAAGTTTTGTCCCGATTCACCCTGCCTTCCTATTCACCCCGTTTGGTGGTATATTATATTGACGCAAATTCAATTTGTTCCGCAACCCAACCGCCGCTGGTTGAAGTTGTTTCTGTGATTTTAAGAATTTTTCAATAGTCAGATAATTTTTATCTGAGGAATAACTATTGCGGTTTTACAGCTTTTGTACCTATAGAAAATATGTCAAACTGTCATAATTATTCTTCAGATAAAAGTTATCTGACTATTGAAAAATCAGCCCTTGAAAGTAAACTAGTCGCGAGCTCGAACTCACTGGTGGTCATGGCCAAAAAGCACGCTGTCTCATCTGGCTTCGTGTCCGACAGAGATAGTATCAGTGATGAGCAGTTAGACGCTAGTCTACACGCACAACGTCTAGTTCTCATGCACAGAAACACCGTTCCGAACTGAAAGGCGCGTAAAAAAATTCTTTGGAAAATCGAGTTTTATGAAAAAAAAACCCTGCATAAATCAATCCCAAATTTACGTTAAAAAATTGCAAGAAAAACGAATCTTTGTTGGCTCATAACTTTTTAATGGCTTTTTATTTTACTATTTTGTTTCCGTACAGACAAAATTAATAATAAGACAAAATTATGTCATGTTTAACATTGAATGCACAATGTCGATCAGTGGAGTAATACTCTCCCGAAAGTATGGAAAAAATATCGACTAGTGGCACCTTAATGGAATAGATTCCAAAGAATATATGCCCCCAAGATACAGGCGCCGCCTAGTTTGGGGACCGCCGTAAAGATCCAAATGACGATCGCTAACAATTACAGACCACCGTTAAGTTAAGTTAATTATAAGACAATACATGTAACATTGGTTTGTAATATTCAATAAATTATTATTATTATTATTATTCAGTTGAAAATGTTCAGATTTTTTATTAGAATAATCGAATATATTATTTTCAAATAAAGAAGTATTCCTTACCGGCTTGTTTGCAGGGGTCTCTGCCTACTCTAGTCTAACTGAGAACTTCAAAAATACTTTTTGTTTTAACAGTTGTCTTGCAAGTTATAGTACCTATGCTCTTTCGAGAGTTACTGCTGCCCGTAAATTCCATTTGCTCTTATAAGGGTTTACATGTAACTGACGGCTTTACACAGTTAGCAGTATATCTGCGTTTAATGTACCATTTCTTTGACACAAAATTTCTTCAAGAACCACTATCTTCAAGACTCTCGCCCTGTTTCATTGCTGCCTATAAATGTACTTAAAGATCAGCAACTGTAAAATTTCGAGGTAAATTCTTCATCAGCCTAAAGTCACAAATACACAATTTACATGAATACAGGGTGTTTATTAAGAAATAAAAAATCAAAATATTTTATTTCACATGAACCTACATGGGCACTTATGAAACGTCAGAAGCTATACCTAGCTTCTTCACGGTTCCAATGGTCGTTTCCTATGGAGAAGAACCGGCAAGAAATTCCACCAAGAGGTACCTAACTTAACCACTGTAGATCAAAATGTCTCAAATAGTTGAGGTCAGGCTCCTAAGACCGTTTACCTGTAGTAAACGGTCTTAGGAGCCTGACCTCAACTATTTGAGACATTTTGATCTACATTAATGGGTATAGATCAAAGACTATATAACCTTCTCTTTGGTATACCTAGATAGAAAGCACAGGCGGCGAAAAAGCTTTTGTAAAATATAAAAAAAAAACAAAACAAAACAAAAAACACACAAAAACTTTTTCGCAAAATTCAAAAGCGATTTATCCCTTGAAATATCGATTTAAGAAAAGAACTATTTCATAACAGTATGGTTTCGAAAATACTATATTCCTAACTCTGCGTAAACGTAAGGTAATGCTCGTGACTAGACGTGCGCAGAAATCAATAATAGGTATTCATTTCAATTATATCAATAATAGGTATTCATTCAAATAATACCAACTATTTATTTATTTAATTAAACTACCTAAGTTTGTAACGCGACAACACAGCGCGCCCGCGTACTTCAGCGCGCTCCTCCCACCGAGCCCCACTCAAGCGCACGCCGCCGCCACTCCGCGGCCGGAGAGTATTCGTCAGTTCGGCTCGCACGGACACGCTTCCTTCGGAACGGTTTCGGGCAGTTGAGCGCTCCCTGGCTTGCACGGTCGGCATCCGTCGCGGAACCGATATCGGGCGGTCATACCGAGTATTACGTATTAGTACTCGTATTGTTAGTGTGTAGTTGGAGTTGTTTTGTTTAAGTGAACAATAAATTCCCTTCATTATTTACATCGGTTTGCGAGTGGTTTTATTGACACAACCTTATAAGTGGCGCACAACGTGGAGGCCGAAGATAAAAAATATTTAAGGCCACGGCCCACTCGCAAACCAGTTCGATTTGGAGTCAGTTCACCCGAAGAAATGGCTATCAACATGTCCGACAGCCAGTTCAAGGAGCTCATCCTCGCAATCACCACCGGCACACGAGGGAAGAGTACCTTCGCGCAATGCCCAGCTAAGTTTGGAGGATCAAAGGTGGAAGTTGAAGCTTTCTTAGCGGCAGTGACAGTGTTTAAGGAAGTGGAAAAGATATCTGACGAGAACGCTCTTGAAGGCCTACCTTTAGTTCTGATCGGTGACGCAGCGATTTGGTGGCAAGGCGTCAAAAGCAGCGTGAAGACATGGGAACTTTTTAAGCAACGCTTGCGCCATACCTTTGCTCCAAAGAAATTAGACTATGTAATCTATCAGGAAATAGTTGGTGTTAAGCAGGATAACCAGACCCCCACCGAGATTTTCATCGCCAAGAAGCGGGCACTTCTAGCCGAGATGTCAGAACCACATACGGCGCAACAAGAGATCAGCCTCATTTTTGGTCAGATTAGATTCGCCGTGAGGGAGAAGATTTGTAGGGATTCTATAAAAACTTTTGATGAGCTACTTAATAAGGCAAGGGACATTGAAAGAACACTGGCAGAGAAAAATAATCAAAAACAGGAATCAGAGTGTTTACACGATAAAGATACAACAACACAACATAAAAATAATAAAAAACAAAATAAGACACGCT
The DNA here is from genome assembly GCA_963082905.1 of Oligia fasciuncula. NCBI lineage: Eukaryota > Metazoa > Arthropoda > Insecta > Lepidoptera > Noctuidae > Oligia > Oligia fasciuncula. The sequence continues at coordinate 12,039,422 of OY720403.1, forward strand.
GTGGTTACTGTCGTCTTCCCGGTCACACCGCCGAGATATGCAGAAAGAAGGCAAGAGAAGAAGCAGATAAGCATAATGTTGTTGCTGTGAAGGCCGAGACTACCTCGAGCACCCAAAACGAAGACAAACCGAAGTTTGCCTGTTATGGTTGTGGTGAGCCAGGTGTGATACGCAGTCGCTGCCCAAAATGTAAAACCAAGGAGTCTCTAACGGCAGTTGATTTTTGTTTCTGCTCAGCCAATATGACTGCTGATGTACGACCACGTCCCACTGTACCTATTACCGTCGACGGAATGACTGGGATAGCGTATATCGATACGTGTGCAAAGTCGAGTGTTGCTTCCTACCAACTATATACACGTCTAGAACGAAACGGCGTAAATTTTGGGAAGGAGATAATGTACGTAACCCTCGCCGATGGAGTACCAAGGAGGAAGGACGTCCTTACAGTCGAGACGACTGTCAATCTCTATGGCCGAGACGTGACTACGTCCTTCGTAATCTTTCCTGACGCCCGAGAAAATAGGACACTACTTGGGGTAGGATTTATAGAAGATGCTATGTTGGCCCTAGACCTACCCCAACGAACTTGTCATTTTGTTGATGAACCACAGAAGAAGTACGACCTAAAACCAGAGGGTCTGGATGAATCAAAGGATATAGCGGGTGTTTTATCCAGTGTGTGCTTGCCAGCAATGGAATCGCCAATGATGAACACACCCAGCCCTGTACTATCGCCTGTTGGTATGACAAAATTCATTCCGCAACAGCAAGAGGAACCATCTATGCAAATGATGACGCCTCCACATTCTCCTCAGAGAAGTGACTTTATTGCGCCTGGAGCAACAGAGCAAGCCTTGGAACGACCTTATGGACCACTAATACCCATAGGATTCTCGACTCCACCTAAGAGACCACGAACTATCTTATTCGATGGATACTCTCCGATTATTGATGCCCTGTACGAGGATGCGCGTAGAAACATCAATAACGCCGACGTCGAGCTGTCACCAGACTCTGCTGGTTTATTCCCAGGAACTGAGATCTCTTCGGTTTCCATGTGCAGCCGTGAGTGCCTGCTGACGGAGGAAGAGACCAAGCGCTTACAACATTTTCTTGAGAGAAATAAAGCGGTATTCGTATCCAATGGCAAGCCAACCACGGAGACTGAACACACCATTGATACGGGATCACACAAGCCTATATCTGTTCCACCATATAGGCTATCGCCAGTTAAGATGCAAACCCTGAAGGTAGAAATACAGAAGATGTGTGAGCAAGGAGTTATTATGCCGTGTTCCTCCCCTTGGTCAGCGCCAGTCGTACTAGTTCCGAAGAAAGACGGCAGTACGCGAGTCTGTGTTGATTACCGCCAGTTGAACGCGATCACGACTGCAGATGTGTATCCACTGCCACGTATCGACGATCTCCTACACAGTGCTAAGCCTACGCGTTACATGAGCACCATAGACCTTCGCGCCGGCTACTGGCAGATTCATGTTAAGGATGAAGACCAACTAAAGACAGCCTTCATCACACCTTTCGGTATGTACAAATTTTTGAGAATGCCATTTGGTCTACGAAATGCACCTGCTACTTTTCAGCGCCTTATGGACAGATTTCGCATATCTCTTAGTCATATTAAGCTCCTCATATATTTAGATGACCTAATAGTCATGTCTACCAGTCTAGATGAACATTTTAGAGACCTGCAAGACGTTTTTAATCGCTTAAATGAGTACAATCTCACAGCAAACAAGGACAAATGCGTTTTCTTCTGCTCTAAGGTCAAATATCTAGGACATTATATAACACCTGATGGCCTTCAGGTGGATCCAGACAAAGTTGCTTCCATAATGGATATGGCCGCGCCAACAAACTTGAAGCATTTGATATCATTTCTGCAGATGTGTTCGTGGTATAGGCGATTCATCCCTAATTTTGCAAAGATCACCGAACCACTCTCTCGTTTGATGAAGAAGAATTCTGTTTGGACCTGGAACGATGAACAGAAAACAGCGTTTGACGAGCTGCGGAAACTTTTAGTTACAGCGCCGGTGTTGGTCCAGGCAGACCACACCAAACCTTTTACAATAAAATCAGACGCAAGTAACTACGCGATCGGTGCTGTTCTGGTGCAGGGGGAGGGGGACCAGGAACATCCAGTTGAGTATGCTAGTCGCCTCCTTACTCCAGCTGAAAGAAACTATTCAACAACAGAGCGAGAAGCACTAGCTGTAATCTGGGCTGTAAACAAATTTCGTGGTTTCGTCGAGGGAACGAATTTCACTATACTGACCGATCATCAAGCCCTGAAGTGGCTTATGTCGCTGAAGTCTCCAACCGGTCGACTAGCACGTTGGGCCCTGCAACTGCAACCCTATAATCTGACGATTAAATATATCAACGGAAGAACGAATGTTGTCGCCGACACCTTGTCACGTCCTAATTGCGATCCTACAATGGAAAAAGACTGTGGAGTATGCAGTATGGTAATTGATATGCCAAGGAAGAAATCAAAAGAAATAAGAGAAGAACAATTAAAAGACAAAGACATAAAGAAAATAATTAACGAACTAGAAGGAAACCAATATGAAAACGGAAGGTATTGGAGTACAAAAGGATATCTTATGAACCAAGGGCTACTCTACAGGTACAAATCAGAACATGATAATGAAAATGCTCAACTAGTTGTTCCCAAGCATGAGCAAGCAAAAGTTATCAGTGTGTATCATGATGAAGCCTCCGCTGGTCATTATGGAGTGGAGAAAACTATTGAACGCATTGCCAAGCGATACTTTTGGAAGGGGATGAGAACCCAAATAGAAAGTTATATCCGGAATTGTATCCAATGTCAGCGATACAAACCAAGCAATCTCAAACCAGAGGGCCTGCTCCAAACTACGGCTCTTAACCAAAGATTTGAAGTCGTATCCTTCGATTTGTTCGGACCTTTACCTAAAACAGCTAAAGATGAGACGTGGATCTTCATTGTAGAAGACCTGGCTAGTAGATGGGTTGAGTTATTCGCGTTGAAGCAAGCTACCGCAGAGGAATGCGCCAGAGTATTATTGGATGAGATAATTCTACGGTATGGCACACCAAGACGGTTCATCAGCGACAACGGGTCTCAATTTGTTAGCAACGTGATGCAGCAATTGACATACTGTCTGGACATTGCACACGGTTTTACTCCTGTTTATCATCCTGAAACCAACCCCGTCGAAAGGCGCAACCGAGATTTAAAAACACAATTGGCAATACTAGTAGGAGATAACCATAACAGATGGTCTGAACATTTGCCAAGCATACGTTTTGCCATGAACACAGCTGTCTGTTCATCTACTGGGTACACGCCAGCCTACTTAACTTTTGGCCGAGATCTTCGCACGATCGACGACATAAATCATGATCTGCGACACATAGTACAAAATGAAAATTTTGTTCCGGAGATAACACCAAAGTTATTGATGATGGCTACTACATTGAAAAGAGCCCATGAAATACAGGAGATGAAAGAGGAGAAGCGGAAAGAATACGCTGATCAGAGACGTCAACCTTGTCCTAACTATCAGCCTGGCGATCAAGTTATGGTTGATGTTCATGCCTTAAGCAAATCGTCACAAGGTTTCAGTGCTAAACTGGCACCTCGCCGAGATGGCCCATACCTTATCAAAGACATTCATGGACCATCTTCTTTTCAGATTGCTGATCCCGCCACTCCAAACCAGACTGCAGGGTTGTATCACTCCTCAGCCCTGCGTCCGTACTAAGGGTTGGCATCAGCCGCCCTGCCCGAGCCGGTCCTACCATTACGCCGGCGAGGTCGCCCGCGGAAGAACAAGCCAACTCCGCCGGAGGCCCAACCAACCACCGTCAAGCCCCGTCCCCGTGGGAGGCCGCCAAAGAAGCAGCAGCCTACCTAAGTCCTGTCTACCTCACCGGGACGTCTTCGGAGACAGAGGGGGAGACTGTAACGCGACAACACAGCGCGCCCGCGTACGTCAGCGCGCTCCTCCCACCGAGCCCCACTCAAGCGCACGCCGCCGCCACTCCGCGGCCGGAGAGTATTTAAGGCCCTGCGCGCCATCATTTCGTCAGTTCGGCTCGCACGGACACGCTTCCTTCGGAACGGTTTCGGGCAGTTGAGCGCTCCCTGGCTTGCACGGTCGGCATCCGTCGCGAAACCGATATCGGGCGGTCATACCGAGTATTACGTATTAGTACTCGTATTGTTAGTGTGTAGTTGGAGTTGTTTTGTTTAAGTGAACAATAAATTCCCTTCATTATTTACATCGGTTTGCGAGTGGTTTTATTGACACAACCTTATAAGTTTAATTAAATAAATAAATAGTTGGTTGGCAAAGGCGGACTTAATGCCTTAGGCATTCTCTACCAGTCAACCAAGGGTGGTGAAGAGATTGGATGGCACTGATAGCAGGTGCTTTAATTGAGAGGAACAATGATAAAAATAACTATTAAAACTAGGTACACAAATACATAAATATATACACACATACATACTATTTACTATAATATATACTTCTAATATATTTATACAAATATTTACTTACATTGATTCTAATAACAAAGAAATGTTCATGACAATATAAGTATAATTTACCGCATCTGTGTAGTAACACAAATGTAATTTCCAAACTTCTAAAGTCGTTATTGATTCCTAAAGTACCTATTTACAAGTCATTTGTAAGTACAAGTATATTTAAGATTTATATTCTGAAACAGTTCTGGGAATGTTATATCACAAATTTTATTTACAGCTGTTTTAAATAAAGTAAATCAAATATAAAAAAAAAAACTGTCTATGGTTAGTAAGGTTAGTCGGACTACATAAATATACTGTAACATGTACCTAAGTGAAAAAAAAACAAATGTTGTTTGTGCTATGTGTTCGGGATGAGAGTTCTTGTGCTCTCACCACCAAATTATTATTTGCGCTGGATTGGAGGAGATCACTTGGTTCCAATAAGATTCCTGGTTGCTTGAAGACTATTTATTTACTTGTTATCACTATGAGATCTCGGGGTGCCTTTTCCAGGGCGGCTTGCTGCTTGTTGAGTGACTGGCGAGTGTCCGTTGAATGCGCCACAAGTGCCGCAAACCACCCTTTTTGTACAATTTGCGCTAGCCGTACTCTAGCGCAGGTAGCAGGAGGCGGCGGGGTGCGTGGCCCGTTATTCCGGAGCGTTCCTTTGTCCTTTGTCTGGGACCGGGCTCTGCGCCGCCTCCCTCACAATCAAACTTTCTAAATGTAACCGTTAGGTACCTAACGGTTAAACCAACCGTTAGGTACTTATTGTTCTATGTTACAATCTTAGCTTTCTAAATCATACTTAACTTTCTAAATCTAATCGACTACACATCTTACTTACTAGCCCTACTAGAAAATGGTCTTTATTTCATACTTAAAACTTAACATCTATGAATCTACTTTACAATATCAAACTTAGGTACGCTACGTCGTCCGTAACAATGTTATTATGTACGTGGGCGTCCTGCACACTATGGATGAGTAAATTATTTATAATGCAAATTATAACCGAGCGAGGAGGATTTTATGCATGACTAATAATTGTAACAGACTGTGTTCATCTCTCGACAGTTGCGACATGAGAGAATTTTTTCATGCAAATGAAATGCATAAAAAAGGGTAATAAATGAAAAATAAAAATAAATCATGATGAATCATGTTTTACCATTTTTGTAAAACCAGACGCAGACCAAAACAGGTTCAGATTTATTTAATTTTATTGATTTATTTAATACTTTAAGCACACAGATGTACAGTCACGAGCAATAATATGTCAACACTTGGCAACTTTAAATTGCGATTTTTTCACGAAATAACGAATGCAACGTTGAAATACGACACTTTACATATACCTATGGGTTCGAAAATACTATGTTCCTACTAATATAAAATTTCATTCAAAAGTAAAGGAGAAAATCTTCTTTGAATAAAGCCAAGTGTATACATACTTTTGCTCGTGACTGTACAGAGGCGGACTTAAATGACATAAGTATCTACACCCACACACCACCCTACATCTTCTATTCCAACCGATTCCACTTCTTCTTTGGTTTTTACTTAGGTACTGCATCATTAATTAGCCTGCGTTATAGGTACTCTTGTTTACCTGAACAAGCTAAAAATCAAAATCAGGCATCTTTATTAATCAAATATATGACGTACGTGCGTCACTACAAGCGGAACACACTGGTAGCAACAAAATCCCACACGTCGTCAGCTTCATACCAAATCTAATCCTGTCTAAAATATTAATTACGTTATTAATAACGTCGATTATTAATCGACTAATTAATCGATTAATTTTGCGACTTTTGCTGTTACGCGGTATTTACCAACTGCTCTTCCGCGGTCTTGCACGCGCAGCGACGATATTAACGTCGCCGTCGATTATATTAATCGACTCCCAAATAACATACTTTAGTGCAAACATGATTAGCAATCATATCTATTTATTTCGTAAAACATATTATTTTCTCTCAGAAATCTTGTTGAAATGTCCGAAACTGACAAATTACGTTTACAATTACCTAGTAGGGGAACTCATTGTCCAACGAATGTTCACTGAGGCGGGAACGCGACGAGAGCCCTATAAGCCACGTAATGGAAAACTGATGCTTAGTTCTCGGAATAAATATAAGTGTGTGTGATGAAATACTGTTTCAATATGTGCCTTAACTCTTTTTTCGGTATGATTAAATATCGTTCTACGGAATCTCCAAGGTAATTAGGTGAACCGTCACGTCTTTCGCAAAATGTTGGGACGTTGCTATTCAAACCCAGCTTGCCCAAGAAATTGTTTAGATAACATGTAATGACCGTCGTGATGTTTTTCTTTCTAACTTTACGGCAAAGATAAGAAAGCAGTATGAAGAAAACTATAAATAAATTTTATGTAATAAAACTTTTCCAGAAAACTTCGTAGGAAAACATACATATAGGATTTATTATGGTTAAGAAATCAACGCAGGACCTAAACGCAAAAAACGCAAGTGTTAGAAACAATAAAAGTATATGATCGACTACAGTAAACAAAATCAGAAAAATATATGATATTCTTCAGGATATATGCTAGGTAGGTAGATAGTGTGTTGAAAATAACTAATTTGATACGATAGAAAAAATCATAAAGATACCTCTAAAAACTTTCTTTTTACAATAAAAACCATACTAATATACATACAATCATTCTGATTTTTTGTCAGATTATTCTAAAAGCATACTAGCTTATTATGTTTTAATTGTTTTGTCCAAACAATAGACTTTTTGTAATTAAATAATTGCTTCATGTTTTGCAACAAATTACCAGCGTTGTGTCATCGCGCTTCTCTTTGTTTTCTATGCAGTCCGACAGTGACCGCGCTTTAGGTCATAAGCTCCTTAAGCTGACTTATCCCTAATTCAAATAACTACACACTATGCATGTACTCCACTCTCATTTAACCATCAAGTACTGCCCAGACTCATGATTGATGACAAGAAAATGATAAGGATAGTCTGGCTAGGGAACAATTTAATAATAGAAATAATAGAGGGGCTTGTGGCTAAGTAATAATAGCCGCACGGGTCGATCGACCAGGTTTTTTTTTTTTTTTTTTGCCGTTGGGAAATCATCAAATGATCCCTCCCGCTCTGGGTGGAGCGGAAGGGAGTGTCAGACTCTTACTGACTAAAACCCACCCGTGTTCCTTCCTTAGCCCTTTATGTTCCGGGCCAGCGGTAACCCTTTCGGACAATCCCGCTGAACCGGCAGGCTTCGGCCCTATGGGGCCCCTCCTCGATGCCTACCTACTTGATCCTACTTGGCCGATCGGTTAAGCTACGCTTTTAACTTACCACGACCCCTCCGTGCCTCGAAAAGCACGTTAAGCCGTTGGTCCCAGCGGTCATTCATGGATCTTTGACAGTCGTTACGGGTCTTCAGAAGGTCGAAAGTCTGACAACCAGTCTTACCAAGGGGTTTCGTATTACTCAGTAACTGGGTTGTGTCGCTTCATGTAAAATACTGGTACTCAGCTGCATCCGGTTAGACTGGAAGCCAACCCCAACATAGCTGGGAAAAGGCTAGGCAGGGATCCCCAAACTATTTTGGACAAGTGACCCCTTTTCCAAAATGAACTGTTACCTCAGACCCCCATGGCCAAATTACCTACGCTCGAACTCATTATCTTGCACAAACTTGTCCACACTGACTTGTCGAGTTTTTCATCTTGTACGAACTTGAGACTTTACATTACTACAACAATGCTATTTCCTACAAAAATATTAATTATTCTTAGTACACGTAACACAACATAAACAATACAGTACTTACCTACCTATCGTAAAAGTTTTAAATAAGAACTTGTATTAATTTAATAGGGGTCGATTTTTAGACTTCGTCGACCCCCAAAATCAGTTTTCGTTTATGTCGACCCCTAGGAAACCCTTGGAAACCTTTGGGAATCCCTGGGCTAGGCAGATGAAAGAAGTATTCATAATTTGTACCTTAATTATGATACCCCATTCTCGCGTATAAGCAGAGAATAAGAATAGCAGGCACGAAGAAGAAGAATATGCTGCTCAGTTCTAGAAGTGGAGACGGTGCCATCAGCGCGCAGAATGCAGAGTCCAACGATATGTTACCGGAAACTGAGAAAGAAAATCCGTATTTTCATGAAATGAAAAAAAAGTGGTTAAAATGATTTTCCAATTTAATAATTTTAAAATATTTATGGATATTCACCTTATTTTTTTTTTGGTTATTCTGGGACCCCAACATACTTGCGATAAGGCTAGGCAGATGGTCAGCGGGATTGTCCGAAAGGGTTACCGCTGGCCCGGAACATAAAGGGCTAAGGAGGCACGGGTGGGTTTTAGTCAGTAAGAGTCTGACACTCCCTTCCGCTCCACCCGCGGAAGCGGGAGGGGTCATTTGATATATCCCATCAGAAAAAAAAAAAGTCTAGGCAGATGATGATGATGATTCAGCAATAATTTTGGCAGTAGGTTGTAATTTATGTGTAGGTAAATTTTGCGTGCTCAAGTGACGGCAGAGCATGGATAACATTATCAAAACATGTGAAACATCAATATCCCTACCCATTTTGGAAAAAAATAAATGGTTTGATTAATGGTTTAGTTTGATAAATCATGGTGACTAGTTTGGTAAATGCCATTGCTGCTATCTTGGCTCGAACTTGGATGAGATAGCGTAGAGATTGGCACAACCAAAGAGAGATAAGATTATAACTGTTCAACAGGGCTAGCATGGCCGGAGACATTTTATCCACGGGGAGAGGACAAAATACTGTTCCCCTCTGTCAATTTTGTCCCCCTCCGAGCATGGCATGACAAAAGTTTTATCCCCAGCCCATGCTAGCCCTGCAGTAAGTTGAGACTCAGTCAGTAAAATATATTCATATAGAGGCAGATAACAACAGCTTGTTTTTAACACATTTTGTTCATGTGATGAGGTAGTCAAGTGAACAAAATGTGTCAATGTCATCTGACAACCAGTCTTACCAAGGGGTATCTTATTACCCAGTCACTGGGTTGTAGAGGTCGGATAAGCAGTCGCTCCATGTAAAATACTGGTATTCTGGTTTTAAAATACTGCATCCGGGTAGACTGGAAGCCGACCCTAACATAGTTGGGAAAAGGCTTGGCAGATGATGATGAGTAGTCCAGTCTTGTAACGATAATATTTTGTGTCTCATCTGCATACTAAACGTTTTCGTAGACAGTATATTAATGTGACCGGATAAAACAACACGGTTTCAAGGTTTCATGAAAGTCACAGTATGAATAAAAAATTAACTTTGGCAAAATGTAACTCTATCAGGCGGTTCAAAACAGTTCAAGAATTTATATTCGAAGTTGAACAAACATGTTCTGCCTATCCACCCCCATGGGACGAAGGCGTGAGTGTGAGTTTTTTTTCAAACACAAACCAAACACAACAACCAAAACACACACTCAACAGTTGATTTTGAAGTCTTTAGAGACTTCACGAACATAATACGCACAATTTCTACCGGTATCACGTTTAAGCAGTTAAATATTCATCAAAGTAACGTAGAATACTCCTGTGAGATTTTTAATCATATTTCCTTACGTGACGCTCTTAACAACTTCATACTTGTCGCATCTGAGACACGCTTTAATCTTCTTGTGTGTAAGCTTGAGAGTTATACTCGTAACTCTCAAGCTTAGCGTTGGCTCGTGTTATGAAACGTGAAAGAAAGACGAAGAACGCAACACGTGTAGCCTTGTTAGCGAGTGCCTTATATAATGACTTATTTATCTTATGTGATAGACGCATGCTGTCCGACTTTGTTGACATTGTAATTTTGACTATTCAACTTGAGTTTGAGGCATGCATCAATGCAACCTGTCAGACAGACACGTATGCAGGGCGACGGTGTGATTACATAGAAATTGAGATGCGTTTAGTGCAAGTTTTCTCTCTTCTATCTTGCTAATAAAAAGTGTGTTTGTAAATTATACTTTAAAACCTCGCAGCCGGTCACCTAACCGCTGATCAGACCAAGTAACAAGTAACCACCCTCACTGGACTCTCTGTTACGACCGTCCTGAGAGAACCTGAGAACCGAACGAGGCCCTTCAGGGACACGACCTTCAGCAAAGAAGTACGCGACCAAGAAGATAAAATATTATTCCTAGAATCTATTACTTTTACGTACAAACCAGAGTTGCTGTTCTCCTATTTTCAATATGAATAAGCGTTTATCTGTTCGAAGTGGAGGTCGGTTGGCAGAACCATCCCGACTAAACCTCCACAGTACTGTATAGGTAGGTGGGGTTATAATGTGATTTACAACTTTATAACAAAATCAAACAATAAAGTCACACAAGTTCTCGGGTAAATCTAAAAAGACACAAACTTTAAACTCGGTGACCACACCGCGGTAATCCATTCCTGTCATGTCATACATCATAATTAGCAGGAGAACATTATAAACAGCAGACTGCTGCGTCAGTACATTACGTAATATATTACCCTTGTTTTAGTACGTTGCATTGATGTTTACTTTCGGAATATGTCGTTTTGCCTTTAATACTCGCCAGGGTCTAAAGTAAAAGAAAAATAAAGTACTGTAAGCTCTTTGTTAGACTACCCACGTTTTAAAAGTTGACCGAGAACAGAGGACATGTTTTAATTTCAATGGCCAAGTCTCATAAGTAAAGTCAATTTCATTTTACAAAAGAGGGCAATCCGCGCAATCTATAAAATGGGTCCTCGGGAGTCTCTTAGAAATTAATTCAAAGAAACTGATATACTAACTCTGCCTTCTCTGTATATTATCTTACAAAGTATTTTGTATGTTCGCAAAAACTTAGGACTTTTCAAAATAAGAAATGAATGAACCGATTTTAATGAAACTTCATAAGCATAAGCAGGATACAAAGGTCTAAATTTAGTTCTAGTTAGTAGAAACAATTTTCGAAAAATAGTGTTACAGCCAAATTAGACCGATTTTAAATTTTCCATAGAAACAGAGATAATTACTAACTTTTTAGACCTTTGTATCCTGCTTACGCGTATGAAGTTTCATTAAAATCGGTCCCGGTTATGTATGTACGTTATAATAATAATAATTAAAAACTTTAATTCAGACTAGGTCCATAAATTTGTTAGTATATTGGTGTTAGTAACAATAATGCTTATAAGGAAATAGGTTAGTATTGTTAGTTTTCAAGACAGTAATTCAATTTTAATTCAGACCTAGGACTGTCCCCACCCAGTCTTTCTGAAAGGGACAGTCTGCTCTGGCAGCGATCATTTATTTATTTATTTTATATATTTATTTTTAGAATGCATACATGCATTGAATGTTATGTATACTATTTACTGTATAAAAAAAAAGTTATAAAAAACCCGACTGCGGTAAAAAACTTAAGTTAAAAGAACTGAAAAGCTAAAAACAAGTCCATTTTAAATTAAATAAAAGTTGGAAGCAGGCGGGACTAGTAGTAAATGTTTGGTATCATTTGCAATCACATACTTTTGAATCACTTCGACGCCACACAATTCTGACGCGAACTCCGTTCATCAGCTCTGCTTAGCTTGAGACTAGACGGCGTTGTGTGATAGTTGTGGAATATTATTATTATATTATTATTATTAGTATTGAATTTCTGATTTTGATCATCTACTTTTGCTGTTGACTGTACCCCTTTTTTTACGTACACATTCTTAAACAATTTCGTGTTTCGATGAAGTTCGGTAGGTACGAGAACGAGTATACTAGCTTTTATAAAAGGCTCTATAATGGAGGGCTGTTTAGCCTTTGTTAGCTCTATAAACGATACTGTCATTCAAATTGAAACCGTTGTCGGATGTACGCTTTAATGAAATTCAATTTCCGTTAGACGTTTTGCGAGGAGGGAAAATCCATTAAAATTATAAACACACTTCACAGAACTGAAAATGTACCTACTAAAGACAATGAACATCATTAAGTTTCGAAAATTAATACCTTTTAAGCGATATAACCTTTTTTGAGGTATGAAGAACAGGGTGTAAAGTTCACTCATACTCTATAGAAAAGGGAGGATCCTCCGACCAGACGGGTGTTGTATCTGGCGGGCAACTACCCGAGGATTCATGTCGGGCCGTTGTATCTATGCTAGTTGCGCGGTAAACTCTGCTTGCGCGATGCAGGATTTTTCGTGACGTCAGTATGATGCGTTGTTCGCATGTGGCGTTGTAGATACCGCTACAAGATAATTTAAAAAGGTTTATGAGGACAAGAGATGAAACGAATTAAGCCCTGCAGTGCAGCGTAGTGTGGGCTCCTTAATCTTCGGACATCGTACGGACTACATGTGCTCAGAAACTGTCTCGCGTTCCGTATCTAGTTGTGTCGTGTACCACTGTAGTGTGTGATTCGCTCTTGGGAATAATTTGTTCGTAAAATTATAATCTGATTTTAACTGTAAACGGTTTTTCTATTGCGCAATAACCAACAATACCCATAGTACGCCCACAATAGTTAAAATATGGCAGATAATAACGAAACACACGTAACTTCTCCGTTTTATTTATGTTTCTGCATGTTTCAAGTAAATGTATTGAAGCATCACGAGATTCGATTGGTAAATCAATCCAATAAAGCAATCTAGAAACTGATTTGGCGATAAATCAGAAACTCAAACCAGCATTTGGACTGTACCTGATCTATATTCACAAACTCACTAACACTTGACGAAACAATATTGAATGCCTGAATAAAAACGCGCTGTTGGATTTTCATCTTTCGACGCTGAGATGAGCGTTGAAACTCCCATAGCGCGCTTTTTCGGTGTCTCGTAGTGTTAGTGAAAACGGGAATACGTGTACATCAGAACTTACGTACCAAATAGAGAAAGCTGATTGTCTTTTTGTTAAGACTGTATTTTCTACGTAAATTTTAAAGGAAAAGTATGACCTTAGTCAGACATTTAATTGGAAACGAAAAACACCATTGTATACCTAGGTATGTCGTAGATGTCTTTGCAACAGGCACATTGTTCTGCATTACCGATAAATAATCGCTCCCCCAAGACAAAGCAACTGCAATATAAAAGATGTCTAAAGACAATTTATCTTAAGGATAAGCATCTGCATTCGCCTAAGGCTATTACAATGAATAATGGTAAAATACGCTATCAAGTATCCAATGATAGATGTCTGTATACGCAGCAGGACTCTACGTTTAATCCGATTGAACGTGCGTAGTATCTAAATACTACGCCCTCAGAATCGTGTAACTGGCCAAGTGTGAGTCGGACTCGCACACGAAGGGTTCCGTACCACAATAAAAACGCCGAAAAAAACACGTTTGTTGTATGGGAGCACCCCTTAAATACTTATTTTATTTTAATTTTATTATTTATTATTAAAGTAAAAATACAACTGAGTATTTTATGAATATTTCAAGTACCTACCTGTTGCCATTATTGATATCGAGCAAAAAAGGGCAAAAAAAAAGGTTAGTTGTATGAGAGCCCCGCATAAATATTTATTTTATTTTGTTTTTAGGTTTTGTTGTTATAGCGGCAATAGAAATACATAATTTGTGAAAATTTCAACTGTCTAGCTATCGCGGTTCTTGAGATACAGCTTGGTGACAGACAGACGGACGGACGGACAGACAGCGAAGTCGTAGTAATAGGGTTCCGTTTTTACCCTTTGGGTACAGAACCCTAAAAATTAGCACCTTACTTAATTGCTGCAGCGAAATCTTAAATTATTATCCAGCAGGACCCTTCGCTGTTTGAAGGTCTTCAGACCTTCAGTATAAGTACCTACCTTAAAAATACCTTAGTTTTATTTTAAGATAATTATTATTTTATGAGGAATGCACCTGCAAAACTTTCCTTATTTTGTTTCGACGCTTTCAGCCCAGACAGTCATATTTCTCTTAAGCATTTTATTAGTACTTTTCAAATAACCTTACGTTTAATTCAAATACTTAGTTTGTATTTTTAAAACTTTTAGTAGGTACTTTTTCAGGGAACGAACGTTTAGTTTGGTACATTAATCAAAGAGAATTTTATTCATTTAAACCTGTCTATTTAGTTATTTTATTTATATGTACAGTCAACAAAAGAGATAAGTATGCAGGATCGTCGGATATAGTTGAAGTTTAGTAAGAAACCCATGGATGTTCTCAAATAATCCTTAAATATCCTTTTATGATTCTCCATAGTGGCCTTTTTAGCCCCCCTGCCAAAAGTAGGTATACCTATCTTATATCTTCATCAAAATATTTGTAACAAATCTAAAATGACGGGTCTCAGTAAATAATATAATTTAATTAACTAACTTTTTCTTAGCTTCTTAAGTTACAGAAGTGGAGCCGAACGAAGGTAATAAATTAACTTTGTCTTAACTTTACACCTAAGTTAGGGTTTTGGTTTTGGCTGAAAATGTTTGTTTCGGTCGGACATTAGTTTTTATGTAGTATCTTCAGTAAGGGGCTTACAGGACCTAAACGCAAAAAAAAAAACAGTTTTAGAAACAATAAAAGTACTACAGTAAACCAAATCAGAAAAAAATAAATGAAAATATATGATATTCTTCAGGATATATGCTAGGTAGATAGTGTGTTGAAAACCTAATACAGCTAATTTGATATGATAGACAAAAATCATGGAGATACCTCTAAAAACTTTCTTTTTACAATAAAAACCACACTAAGTAATATAAATACAATCATTCTGATTTTTTGTCAGATTATTCTACAAGCAACATACTAAAACACTAGTGTTATATTTTTTTAGTCCAAACAATAGATTTTTTGTAATTAAATAACTGCTTCATATTTTGCAATAAATTACCAGAGTTGTGTCATCGCGCTTCTCTTTATTTTCTATGCAGTCCGACAGTGACCGCGCTTTAGGTCATGTAAGCCCCGTAAGTATAAACATACAACATAAACATAACATTTGGACAAAAACCCATAAACTACTCAAACCATAGTTTCCTTGACACACTTCCTCTATTGGGGCATCGTCTCGCATGATAAGTGTTCCGCCGTTACTCCTTTTGTTTTTATGTCTTTATGGCCATTACGTTTTATTAAACAAGAGAAATGTTCACAAACTGTACTGAAACATTGTTAATGGACATGTTTATATGAATAACAAGTATTGACTTCCGTGTTGTGAGAGATTTATGTGATACCAGTAGCACCCTTATTGCATGACTCACTATCAATCACGATCTAAATCATTTTTAAGGATATTGCTAATCCATTGCTTCACATGTTCAAAAAATGTGTCTGCTCAACAACGTAAATTACACAATGAATGTTGTTGAACTGTCAAAATGAAAACCTTTGCTACTGTTAGTGTGTTACGCATTTACCCCGCAAGTTTGCTTAAGATCCCAACAGGGCGTGCGATTCTCCATACAAATGTATTCCCCTTTTTTCTTCCTGAATAATGCCCCTAGAGCAATTTTTTTTTTCATAAAATTAAGTTCTGCTGTAAACACGTCCCTGTTATTTTCTTTTTTTCAGCAACTAATTAGTAAAGAAAATATGACCTCTAAAAATTACAAAAAGTGCCCTATTTTTACCGCCGGTGATTAGAGGACTACCAGACAAATTAGAAAAGTTTTTAACATAAAAAAAATCTCTTTCTAAAAATGTTAATGTAAAAAATAATTGAATCGGCTCAGTTTTCGAGGAGAAAAAAGGGGAATACGAAACGTCGATCTCGTCCCCCCTTAAGTGATCACTTAGTCTGAAATGTTTCGCTTTGCGGAAGGACGATCATTATATATACTTCACGTTAAGTTGGTAGGTATGTGTTGTAATGGCTTGATACCTGTGGCGAAAATATAGGAGGTAATAAATGGTAAAGTTTAGGTAACAAAAGAGATTTTGACATGGAACGCCATTAAAATAATCCTGTTGGGTTATTGCTGTTACTTTATCGAAAATATACTGATGCTCGCAGCAACATTCAACACCTTAAAAGACCCGCCCAATGGTTGTGTTTCTAAGACTCCTTTCCTTAGAGCACCTGCTGTAGGACTTGAAGAGCTCTTTAAATAATAATAATAATAATAATTTTTATTCATAAGTTCACTCCGATAGGATTTCTTTAAAATATTGATAGCAAAACCTTACCGAGTAAAACTAGTACTGACTTATTTAAAAAAAAAAACCTAATAAAATACAATTATTTTATAAGGTTTTTTTTTTTAAATAAGTCAGTACCTACTAGTTACATTTACACACCCCGTTACAGTTAATACACCCTGTTCTAATCTTGCTTGAATGTTCGAATGGAACCCACGCTAAATTATAACCAGCCTGCAATAAATATGGTTAGGCTACATAGATAGCCTCTACACCGAGTCTACAGTACCCTATACAAAACTTCTATTACTGCCAACTATCACCCCATAGTGTTGAAGACGTCAGTGCAGTAGGCAGTGCTCTGTAGATCAGTCACAACTATTTTGTGAGAAGTATATACAATGTGAAACCGAATTAATGCACATTATGAAAGTAGGTTGTTAAATAAAAAATAATTAAATCTACGTAAATTACAGTCACACGTCCGCTGTACAGTCAAAACAAACCAAAATGGGCGAAGTACCTACTACTACCATTATGTGTTCGGTGCTACTCTAAGTACTATCACAGGTACTATTAAGTAGTTACTCTGTGGCTAGACTAGACCCTTATAATACGTGTGCGACTGTGTGCGTGCGTAGATTTGTAATGTGACCACAATTTCCTCCCACAATCAGCGCGCTAACGCAGCCCGCAAAATCCAAATTTTCTTACGCTTTTTTGCAATTTGCTGGTCAGTATTAAGTTGTACGTTGATTAGAATATGATTCGCGACCGTAACAAATATGTATTTACAGAATTATAATCATTAAAGATATCAACACAACGCTCTAAGACCAAGTAATCCTATTGAATGACTATTTCATGAAATCTTGAGTTTTTTTTTTCTATTTTTGTGTGAAAATCTTAATGCGGTTCACAGAATACATCTACTTACCAAGATTCGACAGTATAGTTCTTATAGTTTCGGAAAAAAGTGGTTGTGACATACGGACGGACAGACAGACAGACATGACGAATCCATAAGGGTTCCGTTTTTTACCAGTTGGCTACGGAACCCTAATAAAAATAGATCCCAGAGCATTACACAAGCTTTCATTCTTGACCCAACTACATAAACTGAAAAGAAAGTTCGATACTTAGCTCGAATTCAATAACCAATAAATAGTTTACGGAATTGACGTAAATGGTCAAGGGTATCGTTATGTTAGACCCTGGCTATAATACCTACGTGCTTGAAACTTGGATTGGAGCTTATTTTGAAATGAGATCTAGATAACGGACCAAGGGCACGTGACTTTAAAGAAAGTTTTTATAGCACTGATTTGTGTCATGTTTTTAGCTCTTTATGCGTTCGGATACCAGTGACAAGGAACTCACAGCGGTATTGCGCAGCCGCAGGCCAATGGTGGTCCCTCGCCATGACGTGATGAATAGACCAACCAAAGGCGTTACCGCTGGATCACGCGATACGCGCCGCCCGCCAGAGAAACGTCACTTGCTCGACCGCCAACTACACACATGCAGTTTGTGCTTTCTAATAATATTTAACCATCTAAAACTAAGTCCTATTGTGAATAAATGAGATCACCGATTTAAAAGTAATTGTTAATAATCTATGTAATAGCCTTTTTCGTTTGATGCGAATTAAACCCCATCTAGCATCTCAAGTCAACTCTAGTATTTATTTAAAGTTTTGTTCCCTATATCGAACACATATTTAAATCCATACATAACAATTATAAGTAAGTCTACCAGCCTGTCCTGGTCCTGGGTTTTTTTTGTTTTTGCGGTTGGGAAATCTTCAAATTACCCCTCCCGTTCTGGGTGGAGTGGCAAGGAGTGTCAGACTCTTACTGACTAAAATCCCGCTGACCCGGCAGGCTCCGGCCCTAAGGCAATGTAAGGTAATGTTTGGCAAACAGGTAGACAGGACCTGGGCTGATCCCCGGTCCAAGTGTGAGAAGGGAAGACAGAGGTGGTTTTTAGTCAGTAAGCGACTAACAGACCCCTCCACACGCCCGGGGGCGGAGGACCTCCATGCGGATTTTCCACCCCGGAACAAAAAAAAAAGTTACCAATGTCCTAACCCAGGTCGTACAGGAATGTTCCTGTGGTATAATATCCGAAGCGCGGGCGAAGCCTCGGGCAAAACCTAGTATCAAATTAAGTGCGGGGCACGTGATGTGTGGTTGGCGCGGTTACGTGTGATGAATTTCAATGCAGGTAACCAACCTACTTGGCATTATCATTCAAACGGAAAACGCGGGTCTAATTTTCCATTGAAAAAATATTGCCGGAAACTGTCACCACGCCCGAAGCTGAATATTATGTTCGGACATGGTGACGGTGGTAATTGTGAAAAATTTTGACCGTACAGCTAAGATTGTGTCAAAATACGCCATGGTTCACACTGTGGGACATGGTGGTCACTCACTCACTCTCACACGCCTGTAAGGCAGCACATTCCTAAACAGAGCTTTAATTAAACCATCCATCTTCAGACTTCAGTCTGTTGTGTGCAAATAGAAACTTTTCAAGAAGAACTTTTCCTCAAAGACAATGTCACTTAGACATAACCTCAGCTGTACGGCTGTAATGAATGAGGTTCACTGACCTGGGGCCTTATTATACAAGTTGTATAATAGAGGTCAGTGATGAGGACAATTCCGAGGTAGCAGGTTAAGGCCGCGTTTCCACTGACGCGGAGCTGGGCGGAGAGGAGCGGAGACGAGCAGAAATCGCCAATCACAATGGTTGAAATCCTCATCGCGTCACTCGTGTAATCTGTGATTGGACGATTCCTGCACGTCTCTGCTCCGCTCCGCCCAGCTCCGCTTCAGTGGAAACGCACCCTTATAAGTCCCGGACTCCACTGAAGCGGAGCTGGGCGGAGCGGAGCGGAGACGCGCAGGAATCGATCAATCACAATAGTTGAAATCCTCATCGTGTCACTCGTCTCGTCTGTGATTGGACGATTCCTGCAAGTCTCCGCTCCGCTCCGCCCAGCTCCGCTTCAGTGGAGTCCGGGCCTAAGGTAAAATTTATTGCTGTCAAAACTTTTGTCATCGTTTATATATTAAACACTGTTCATTGTAGATTTAATTAAATAATACTAATGGCTGCTATCGTTAATATCATTCTCCAGACTACATGTAATTTTAAACAATACGCTGTTATTTTACGCCACATTATAAAAGGGCCATGTTATAAGTATTATATATAATTACTTCAAAAATAAGTGTGGTTTTCTTATAATTATCTATTTGTGTTTCATAAATATCTCTCGCTATGAAAAAAAAACCGGTCAAGGGCGAGTCGGACTCGCGCACCGAGGGTTCCGTACAAATTTGTAGGTACTTATGTAAATAGTTTATCATGGGATTTTTTTTAATGTAACTACAAATTTACGGTTTTCGGATTTTTTCCTTTACTTGTGCTACTTGACTTTACTTCTTGAAAAAATTTCATGATTCTAGGTCAACGGGAAGTACCCTATAAAATTTAATTCCCTTGAGAGTGTCGAAATATACGTTTTTTGCGGCATAAACGGCCGTATCTTTTTTTTACGTTAACGTAGAAGTTTGATTTTTTCACAGCTTCAAGGGACTGTAGACCTGAGTAGTTATATGGTTTTAATTTCAACTTGATACCTCTACGCCTTCCTCAGATAAAGGGTCTTGACAGACAGGCGGACAACAAAGTGATCCAATAAGGGTTCCGTTTTTTCCTTTTGAGGTACGGAACCCTAAAAATACGACATAAATTAAGTATCGTACTACCTTACTTTGCAAAGTTATAGATGAATAAAGATTTTCCCGAGGAAAATCGTCAGACTTTTTCTAAAATTTTTGGACAAATTACTAACGAATAGAATAAATATCGATACTTATTATCAGTACTGTGATTATCGAGCTTCTAAGAATCTGGCTCGACTGACATATCTTTCTATGAAAGTTAGGGACGAGATAACTATAGCGTATTAATAGAGACACGTGTGTGAGACATGTTCATTCAACGTAGTGAGTACATGATCATCCATTTACGTATCTATACTAATATTATAATCTATACTATAATATAATATTATAAAGCTGCAGAGTTTGTTTGTTTGTTTGTTTGTTTGAACGCGCTAATCTCTGGAACTACTGGTCCGATTTGAATGATTCTTTTAGTGTTGGGTAGTCCATTTATCGAGGAAGGCTATAGGCTATTATTATTTTTTTCAAAATTAGGGATCCGTAATAAAACTGCTATTTTGTAACACAAGGTGTAAAATCGAAAACCTATTTTTGCGTGCGCTGCAAAAACTATTGACAATAGAACAAAATGATGTACTACGGGTTTGTAGAGCCCATTAAGACCTACAAAAAAGTCCGCGAGAACATATATCTAGCTATCATGGTTTAATCACAATAACCGATTTTGTGTTCAAAATAATTATTAAATCGTCTGAAGAAAAAAAAACTACGTTAAATATGTATCGTAATATTAATCTTTATCGAAATTAAGCATTATGTTAACAAGAGTATTTATGAAGAAGTAAAATACTTTTTGTTTCATCTGAATCGGATATTTCGTTTAAAAGTTATCACGTGTGTAAGATGTTAAGAGTTGGTACCTATTAAGGAGTTATGGGCCATAGAGTTTTTTATCAACATAAAATCCTGTAATAATCTTTTTCGAAATATATTTGTTGATGATTGTAAGTATAAGATCTTTGAAGAGTATAATAAAAAACCTGAAGAGTTTGTTTGTTTGAACGCGCTAATCTCTGGAACTGCCCAACGGATATGAAAAATTATTTTTGCATTTGACAGCCCAATTCTTGAGGAAGGCTTTACGCTACTTAACATCACGCTATGACCCTTAGGAGCCGAGTAAACAGAAAAAAAGTCAGTAAGATCGCTAACCGAAAACGAAGTGACAGCGCGGGCAGAACATACATTTCACGCGGACGAAGTCGCGGGCAGCAGCTAGTTATACATATAACAGTAGATACCTCATTCTCATTACACTTTCACTACGAAAACCGCTCTTACAGGGCCCTAATTCAGTATGACTACTTAATTATTCCTTACTTCAAAACCATGTGAATTCCTTATTTACGTTTATTTTGCGCGCCGTTTCGTTCATGGAGAATACGGCCCCTGTTTCCACATTATGAGCGCTTCAATATTAAATTGATACAACTGAGTGCGCTTGACTGTACCTATTATATTGTATGGGTCTATTAACAGTTTGTTCATAATTGTTTCAAAGAACATCATTTAGTTTAGAAATTGGTTTATAATTAAATGCCAATCAATCTCAAATGTTTGCTCCTACACTCGTTATATTTAAATGTGGATACCTATATAGCTGTAGATTTACAGCAAATTATACTTAGGTACTTGCTCATTAGCAATTTGTCCTGAAACAGAATTACTAGAAATAAGTACTTATCTAGTACCTAATTATAATAGTACATTTGGGAGCAATTAATGAGGTTCACCTTAATATTCCGAAAACTAATAATGATAGCTAATTTAAATAAAAAGTGTTCTAAAGCCTACCTAATAGTAGCTTAACAATGTTAAATAAAACGTGTAGGTAATTTATTATCTGTTATAACTACACCGGTAATTATTAAAAATACATAAGCGCGATATTGCAGAGGATTTGTAAATAAGCAACTTTTTCACTAGGCACTGTGGAGAAGAACCATCTTTATTAAACCACCCAGGACCCCTAAATTATTTTTGTCTGACTGGTTAGGTGGAGTAATAACACCATTCCTCTTTCAAGAGCTACAGAACATGTGGTGCTGTTACTGCGATTGGCAATCAAACGTGTGTTTTTTAGAGTTCCGTACCTCATAAGGAACCTCGTACCGTATACGATCACTTTGTTGTCCGTCTGTCTGTCTGTCAAGACCCGTTATCTCGAGAACGCGTGTAGGTATCCAGTTGAAATTAAACCATACTCAGGTCTGCGGTCACTTGAAGTTGTAAAAAAAACCAAATTTCTAAGTTAACGTAAAAAAAAAGATACGGCCTTTTATGCTGCAAAAATAGCAGATTGTTTGCCAAGGGAGCAAACAACTATTTTGAAGGCGAGAGTGTTTCTTTGAATCCTGAGCGCTGCGAAATCCAGGCATCCATTTTCTAAAGCCACCTCGATCCAACCCTTGCGGTACGCGTCTAGGTTGCCTTTTTTATTTATTTTTTATATATTATATTTTTTTTTTTTGCGGATGGGAAATCTAGTCTAGGTTGCCTTGCCACCTCTAATCCTCCTGGGACGGCCTTGGCGGCGCAATCCATCCTCAGACACTAGTGTTAAGTATCTATTTTTTTTATTTCGTCAAATCCATCTATTATTCCACGTATTATAATACGTGGCTCCAATAAGATGGAACCAGAAACCAAGCACCACAGAACATAATCGAATCTTTTAGAGGATTGTTTCCGAAACATTAAACTCCAAGAAATGACATTAATTATTGACACCCAAAGTCACCAGATTCGACAGGTCCTGACTTTTTCTGCGAGGTTATCTAAAGAAACTTGTCGTGATTAATTTTGAACACTAAAAGCAAAATATTTGTGATTCTGATAGTGAAATACATAATAAAGTATGCGATTTGGTGACAAACACGATAATCACTTTTGATCGCATACCAGCGAAAACGGAGAAATCTGGCGGTTGTAACTTTCATACAAAATTGCCAAGCAACTAAATGATTATGGAAAAATATCTGGTCATTGTCGTTTGTAATTATACCTTCGAACTGGGGGCCTAAAAAGGCCACTTTGGCAGAATCATAAACGTATTTTGCTTTTTTTCGTTGCAAGAGATTGGGATTGGATTTGGATTGGTATTTAAGCACAGACAAAAAAAAAATAACTGAAAAATCCTTCACCAATGGGATTTGATACGATTAACTTAACAGTTAACTGTCTATTATGATTTATAATGATTTGATGAATTCCTTTTATGATTCTGCCAAAGTGGCCTTTTTAGGCCCCCTGGCCACCTATGTGAACTTAGCCTATCAACAAACACAGTTGTTATGTTTTGTACACATTACTAGCAGTTTTCCATCTGTTGTTGCAAATAGGAATCCTACTTACGTCATCATCTGCCTAGCCTTTTCCCAACTATGTTGAGGTCGGCTTCCAGTCTAACCGGATGCAGCTGAATAACAGTATTTTACATAAAGCGACTGCCTATCTGACCTCCACAACCCAGTTACTGGGTAATACGATACCCCTTGGTAAGACTGGTTGTCAGACTTTCGGGCTTCTGACTACCCATAACGACTGTCAAAGATCCCCGAATGACAGCCGGGACCAACGGCTTAACGTGCTTTCCGAGGCACGAAGGGGTCACGGTATGTAAAGATGGTCACCCATCTACAGACCAACCGCAGCAAGCGTAGGTTAACCTGATCGATCGTCCTGTGCGGCTGTTATTATTTAATCCATCAACATAGATTTATTACATACTAGCTGCGCCCCGCGGTTTTAACCGCGTAAATGTCGATCCCGTGGGAATATCGGGATAAAAAGTAGCCTATATGTTAATCCAGGGTGTTAGCTACCTCCATACCAAATTTTCTCTAAATTGGTGCTGCCGTTTGAGCGTGAAGAAGTAACAAACATATAAACACACCCCCACACACACACACTCACAAACTTTCGCCTTTATAATATTAGTGTGAAGTGTGATGTGATTTACGTATTTAATCTTATTATGTAGGTAAATATGTAATAAATCTATATTGATGGATTGCTGGATGCCTGCCAGCCGGGCTTGCGTGGTGTTAAATTTAACCAAACACTCCTTTGTTAGAAATGCATTGAGATTTGGCAAGATTTATGTTGTGATAAGCTTTATAGGTAAATAATGTGTTATTATTATAAGGATTAGCGCTCCAACAGAGAAATGCTGATCACACGAAAAGCGACTTAATTTGATAATATGTAAGTATGTACAAATATGTATATATTCTGAGTAGGTTAGGTTCTTAGTTATCTACCGGTATTCTTCATTTTAAAGTCATACTTGTGAAATTATATCAAAGTGAAAGTTTATGAACATGTTTGTTACTTTCTCACACATAAACGAATAAACAGATTTCGATAAAATTCAGTAGGTACACAGAAAGACAATTGAGACTAATACTTTTAATGCGGATAAATGAAGAAGTTCCCTAAAAGCCGCCGAAAGGCACCTTCAAAAGCTAGCTGACAGTAAATTAAATTGAACTATTAAAGGATTAAACTAAGGGAGGACTGGTTTATAGTCTTATATTGAAGAGTGATAGACCAATTAAGAACAAAAGAGAACAACTCTTTGTCAAAAAACTCTTTAATAATTTAGTGAAAGAGAACAGCTATAATGGGAAGGAACACGCACCTGTTTGGTTTGAATAATGATCCCACGGCCTAAAGTACCTTCTCTTATTTAGGTAGGTAATTATTATACAATTCAGGGTGAGGAGGTTGAGGGTTTACTGTATTTTCTTTGTAGGCACACTTTCTTGCACAATATTCCCAAAAATTTACATTGGAATTTACGTAGACTTGGTCTGAAAAATCAATGTCTGCCGCAAAATATGCAGACGAATGTTTAAGTTCTTTCAGTGTTTAAAAATGAGCCCAATTTTATGTATTTAAAACATTTTCAGGGATATTTTTGACACTGGAATATTATGCGAGAAATATATTCAAATTACAAGCTTTATGTACTAACGAGAGTTGAATTAAGTTTGAAAATGTATTATCTTTGAAAGCGCGTCACGTAAAGTTCGCCCAAGGCTAGAATGTAACGTGTTACCTTTAGAGATATAATATCCACACACTTATATCATAAGTAATAGTACATTATGATACATGTGTGCTATGTTGATCATTATGCACGAGGCGATATTATCGCGCGAGCCGCAGGCGAGAGCGATAAGAAAGCCGAGTGTATATTGATTAATGCACACGCGTTTCATACGACGTTTTTCAACACACTTGCGAGGAAAAAAAACAGACTTGTATTGTTAAATATTAACTTGTATGGAAAATGGCGCGCTGGTTTTGTTTTCCCGCGCGCCGTGCTAGCCAGCACTAGCTATGCGCGCGCAACATTGACTCATTTTAAATATATTAATCTATGGCACAGACAACACCGATACAGCCTATAGAAAAAATATAATAAACACAAACCTGAAAATTGCAAAAAACCTAAGAATTTCGCGGTCTACCACTGCGCATTCACCTTAAATTGTCTGTGGTCCCCTGCGAGTTCATTTTGCGACCAAGGACAATACAGACTATTTAAAAAAAATTGAAATATAGCCCGCGGATTTTTTCTTTCGGCATGAAGTCTCTTTGGGCGCTTTTCGAATTAGCTATAATCGCTCACATCACAGCGCTCACATCATCTCCATGGACGTAATATTACGTCCATGCATCATCTCACATGCGTTCCGATTTAGATATTACTATTATGACTGCTGAGAGCTGGCAACAATTCGGAACACTCGTGAACGCGCTCACATGACAGTGCTTACACAATGTAAAAAAGATATTATTACAGTATTTCTTTGTATAAACACCACATTTCTTCTTCAATTTCAAAAATGCCACGTTAGTTTAATTTAAAGATGATGCAACTCAAAACAAAACACACACTGACACAACCTCATACACACACTGTAATTTTTGACAGCGCTCACGGTGATATTATTCTAGGGCATGGTCGGCATTATCGCAAGATGGCGAATGTCATGACGTCATCTATGACGATTCACGGGACATCGTTATCGTTATCGCGCTCACGATAATTCGGTTATTTCCCAATTCGGAACACATCGATTATTTCCCAATTCGGAACGCAGGGTTTGATGAGATTAAAAAAGCGCGCGTCTCCGACTAGTAAATAGTTATCTGTGGTATTACAGAACATGTGGATTAAAGTAAAGAAAAAGCACGCGTTCGTAATACACTCCATTATGGACCTTAAAGCGGTTCAATAAGAGCCACTTTACGAGCAAGTGTGTTGAAAAGTATTTTTTTTTTCTAGTTGGTGTTTCCGAATGAAGACAAACTTGGCCAGGTGCGACATATATAGGTATACAACCCGAATCTCTTCAAAGTAAGAGTGAACAGGCTTCTTCTGGGTGAGCTCACTCCATCGTCGACTTTGTCTCTGTCAACTATGACCTAGACTAGAGTCAAGAGCAAACCCATTTCAAATTAAAAAAAAAAAAAAAAAATATCCCGTGACATTTGGACGAAATCCTTTCAAAGCAATAGGACTCGTACCCTCAAGGTCTGACTAGCTATATTTATGAATCGGCTGGTTGATGTACTTTTGGTCAATCAATAGGTACCAACGGCTGGTTGACTGGGTGGCAGTTCTTTTGCTGTCAGTTGAAATTTGACTTATCAGACTTTATTGTGGTCTTAGAAAGAATTTTTTTATTTTGTTTTTTGTTTATTTATTTTGTTGTGTTGTGTTTTGTTTGAGTTTGCATAGTTTACTAACATACTGTTTACTTAAGTCATTGTTACTACTGTGCAAGCCTTTTCTTTTTTTAATATTTTACCTTTATAAACCTTTTGTTTATGCTTTTTCTAGCTTTTGGTTTTCAGTTTTGATTGACAAATTATGTACTTTTGTTTTACTACCAAGAACCAGCGCATTGTTATTTCAGTAGTTAATAGTTACTAATACATGGATTGGTGAGTACTCGTAGTCCAAAATAAAGAATATACTTAATATTATTATTTTTATACTTTCGCGTGTTTTTTTTAAAGTTTTCAATAGAACATAAAATGTAGTGTCTTATAACTAGCAATAATATTAAACTAATGCGGTCTTCCTTTTGTTCTGTCAGTCTCAAATATTTCGCTTAGGGTTGATTATACCAAAGTCAGATAATATCTTTTATTCGTGGAATAAAATTGATGTCTGACAGTTCTATTAGGGAAAAACTGTCAAAAATCCAAAATTTATTGTTAGGATAAGACTTATTCTAGGTATAAAAATTTGGTGGAATGCGCCCTTAGAGACATATTAGATATTCGTACTTACATTGTTGGTATATTTTCTCTGTGAGCCCCTTTTTTTTTTTTTCGCTGAGTAATGACGTTACGCATCTCCGCTCGTCGGGGGAAAAGACGGAGTATGTGAGACTCCCTGCCAGCATCGCCTTGATGGGGAGGTCATGAGAATCCGGCTCAGCCTTTGCATCCACAACCCCCCGGCGCATGCCCGCCTAGCTGGCGGGCCCCGCATGTCCCCCCGTCTGGGGGGGTCTACGGGAATGACCGGGAACACCTGGTCATTCCCGTTCGGCACTGGTGGAAGCCTGTGCAATACAGGCGAGGGTGCCCCCGCACCCGTCGCCTGCTGGCTTCCACTCTCTGTGAGTCCCTAGGCAACCTTAACTCGACTCAATATAATATCACATTCTCTACATGTAGTACTTTTGTAACCTTTCGATACATTCGAATGTATGAATTTGATATTATAAAAGCGAAAGTTTGTGAGTGTGTGGGGGTGTGTGTGTGTGTTTATATGTCTGTTACTTCTTCACGCTCAAACGGCGGGACCAATTTTGATAACATTTTGTATGGAGCTGACGCCCTGGATTAACATATAGGTTACTTTTTATCCCGATATTCCCATGGGATCGACATTTACGCAGGTGAAACCGCGGGGCGCAGCTAGTGGAATAATAAAATTACACAAGCATTCTTGTATCATGATTTCATAACGCAAAAGGGCTGAGCCACTTAAATATACATATATATATGTAAGGCTCAACGATGAAGAAAAAGAACCACATAAAAAATGTGGGTTAGGGAAGTATTTAAGAAAAAATGCGCAATATCAGGCTTACCCGGAAAATTCCGGTGTCTTTATGCAATATTGTATTTTCGTGGGTCCAGCCCGTCCCACACGAAGGGAATAAGAGACTAAAATCGGACACCGACCTGAAGTATTACCTATGTAAATAAAGAACGGTCGCGGTATAACCCCGAGGTTATACCGGTTTTTTTCAGCTAGTTTGGTTCATAAATCAGTGTCTTTTTTCACAAAAAAAACCAGCCCTTACCCACCCTTTGCGTGTCTTCAAAACGTATAATCAAATGGAGGGAAATCGTTGAAGTTATTTCTGCTACCGAAGTAAAGTTCTCATCGAACCTCACTCAAAGCACTCAAAAGACCGCATATAATTTGAAAGCGAACTCTTTTGTTCAAATAAAAAAGTAAATCATCACAGACTCACTCCCATGGACGTAATATATAGAACGTCCATGCTCACTCCTCTACACGACACCGTTTGAGTTAAGAAATTGTGATGTGAAGTTAGGGAAATTAATTGTGTATCAAATTGACTACCAACTTAAATTATCCGTATATTCAAATAAAACTGACATTCTTTGACAGAAGTATGAAAGGGCTGTAACATTTAGTACATAATAATTCCATGGCTGTAACACGGCACATCCACCAAGGTCACCGACATAGCCTGAAAAATTGCCAAACTTAAGTGGCAGTGGGCAGGGCACATTGCTCGCAGAACAGATGGCCGATGGGGCGGAAAGGTTCTGGAGTGGCGACCCGCGTACCGGAAGACGTACCGTTGGAAGGCCTCCCACAAGGTGGACCGACGACCTTGTGAAGGCCGCAGGAACTCGTTGGATGCGAGAAGCACAAAACCAAAAAAAGTGGAGGTGCTTGTGGGAGGCCCATGTCCAGTAGTGGACGTCTTTAGGCTGAAATGATGATGATGAACACGGCACATTGCCGAATGTTGTCAATTTGATAAACACCCTGACTGTAATCATCACTGTCACGGTAATTGAAAAGCCCGGAAGTATTCAAGAAACATAGAGATGATGTTTGTAACTAAATTAAAGTTTTATGCTTTCATAATATACTATTCTGAATCCATAGAACATTAATTTGCAGATAATCCCTGTAGCTGATTTCACTGTACACAGCAAATAGCGAGGCACACACTATGGATATGATCCACAGTATAAGAATGATCCTTGAGGCTCTGGTCAGTCCTGCCATGGTGTAGAGATGGAGCGGATGACATATAGCCAGGTATCTCTCTAGAGAGAACGCTGATATCGTCAGCACTGACACGTAGGTAGCACTGAAACAAATGAAAAATAAAAAAAAGACGTCGTACGTATTTTATCTTAGAAGGATCCGAAATCAATATTGTAGAAATACAATATTGATTTGGGGTCCTACGATAAAAAAAAGAATGGATGAAAATAGTCTCTAGATGTTTCTGGGGACGTGTTAGAGGGAACTGATAACATTGACACTAGACGGGGACTTTATTTTTAATTGAAATTGAATGTTATAGGCTTAATTTTTTTTTTTTAAATTTGAGAATCTCTGTACTTCTTTATCCAATAAAATACTAGACACATATTGAAATGAAGGATGGGAGGAATGTAGGTAATGTCAGCGGTATTTTAAATTTATTTCATTTATTATTCCAAGTGAACGTGTTTACTTCTCCGCGTCTCACCTAACTGTAAAAAAAAAATACCTAATTTGAAATTCGCTTGACTGTTCGAATGCAACCAGAGTTATTAGTATGCCAGCCTGCATAACATAAGGTCGTCTTTTGCAGACCGCTTTTACATGAGATACCCACACACTTGAATAAAAGGATCGACGTTGTCCTGATTCCGATCAAGATTGTTATTCATAGTCTTACTGCCTATGCCTATAAGAACAATTAGGTACTAACGCCAGAAATCATATTTACAATAATATGAGGTCCGTCCCTTGCAAGAGAAAGCATGTCAGGGCGAAAAAATCGCGATAATCAGACGCTACGACCAGTGTCAAAAAAGTTAAACATTAATGTGTGTGCTAATGCACCTACACAAACTAACGTCGCCATGTCCTCTTGTCCCTTGTTCCTGTCCCTTGTCCTTACCCTTGTCGCCAAAACTAGCGACCAAGATGCGACACGGCCTCCCAAAGGGCAAACAAAATGATGTGACAATTTACATCAGCCAGAATGGATTAAGTTCATCAAAAAACTTATTTCATTTCCATACTACAGAGCAAAATCTCAAAAATCGACTCCGTTCTCACTAATCTGTCTCCATTAAATATTAGTCAATCTTGACCGAACTGTGGGTCCTCATCATAAGCACTGTTTTTTTCCATTTTGAGCAGAACCAATTGTGTCAACTAAACACACTTTGCGAAGGCTATGCCCCGATGGCAAAGCTGGTCTCAGCCTAGACCGAGTATCACCGAGTAGGTATCACCCCTCCAGGAAATTACTTCTACTAATTCATCATCTGCCTAGCCTTTTCCCAACCATGTTGGGGTCGGCTTCCAGTCTAACCGGTTACAGCTGAATACCAGTATTTTACATGGAGCGACTGCCTATCTGACCTCCACAACCCAATTACTGGGTAATATGATACCCCTTGATAGGGCTGGTTGTCAGACTTTCGGGCTTCTGACTACCCGTAACGACTGTCAAAGATCTACTATATATAGAATGACAACCGGGACCAACGGCTTAACGTGCTTTCCGAGGCACGGAGGGGTCACGGTATGTAAAGATGGTCACCCATCCACAGACCAACCGCGGCAAGCGTAGCTTAACCTGATCTGTCGACCTGTGCGGCTGTCATTATTTTGCCACGGCCCTCTCAAATTACTTCTCCTAACTCGCATTACTAAATTCTGGAGCACGTTCATGCTATCTCGGCCTATCAAAACCCAAGTATTGAAGATGAAGATGTTTCACTCCTTTAGACTCCTTCAGACTCGGATTTTACAAACAACCTTTACAGTACTCAAGTGCTTCTAGAAACAATAAAACGAAAAGGATTTAAGTATAGAACAAAAGTCAAAGGATGAAAATTCCCGAGGTCTGGATATTTCCAGAATAAAATCCCTTGAAAATCACTACAAAATACATCTCAAATAAAACGTACGAGAGGTATGATCAGAAACAGAACCATTATAATCTGATCAAACAATGAGAATGATATAAAAGAACAACCAAACCCCCTGCCCGCCCCTGCCTTTTTACAATTAAGCTGCCACTTTAAAGGTTAATGTCGTAAAAATTTTCCGTGCGTGTCTCGTAGAAGACACGCGCCAGGTGATTGTCGCACAAATTGGTTTTGTTTAGTTAGCGCAAAATAAAAACTCACATACAATTACATACGAGACTCGTCATGCGATTTTCTCGAAGAGTTACCTATTTGATAACTTAAAATACAATTTTACGTTTTCACGGACATGCTTCCAAGTTTCAAAGGCTAGGCGTGTCTTGGTTTTAAACAGCAGTTTATCGTACGCACTGTTTACACCGGGTTAACTTTTTTATCCCCTGTCGTAAACGCATTATTGAGTCGAGAAACTTTCCTCGTATAAATAAGCCCAAAATGTGACCAATCTTTTTTATCTTTTCGCACAGTGTGTCATTTAGCTGTCACTTGCCAGACTGCCAAATCACTTGCGGGTCACATTAGAACGGACACAAATAAATGCTTTGGTGGACATTCAGTGATAAACGATTTTTCAGAAGAACCTACCTACCTACCATTAGTTTGTGGGTGTAACAAGGGTTTTGTGATATATATCTGAATTCAACTATCGTTCCTTTTATTTTTATTCAGTGGCCATTGTGTGAAGAACATTTAAATGCTGCCAAAGGAAATATTTTACGACTAGAATTTTATGATTTAAAAGAGTGTCCGTAGAGTTTCTTGCCCGTTTTTCTCCATAGTTAGTAGGTACGCTTTGGAATGGACAACTAGCTTCATTACCGACTTTACAAAAAGGAGGAGGTACTATGTTCGGGTGTTTGTATGTTTTTTTTTGTATGTTTGTTCATCGAATACGCCGCCAATTGTCGACGGATTTTCAAAATTCTTTTTTTTTTTGAAAGAAGATAGTTCTGAGGTGGTCCCATTGTCACCAAGTTAGGATCTGATAATGAGATCTTAGAGAAATCGAGGGCAACCCTCAAATTTTATAGGCTCACTTGTTGTTTTTCGCATATTTTATGAAGTATCTTGTGTATTTGTGTATGGTTGTCACCATCTCAGGTAGCTGGGCTGATGATGGAAAGTACAACTCCTTAACAGTAAGAAGTTACTCGAACAGGCAAGGACTGTTTTAGTTTTGATGTTTGATAGGGCATTTGCCACATTTGGTCTCATGATCATCAAGTCATGACCTGATGCTGCAGTCAGGATAGTCTGCAGAGTACCTAACTCCTCGACAACTAACAGCAGATATATCGTGTTTAGGCTCATTGAAAAGGGCTTGATGTGTGGATAAACGTATTGTTACTGAGGAACACCGAAGACCTGATGCTGAAGCCAGGAGCATCAGAAAAAGTACAAACCTTTAAATTACAGCACCGTAGTCGTGTTTGGGCTCATTTTAAACAGGACTAATTTTAAGTTCAATGCAATGTTGACATAAGTCTGGCCTGATAAGCCAGGTTTATCAGCATCTAATCTAAAAACTAATAAAAGGAGAACTCCTCAACAATTAACGTCCCTGCATCGAGAAAAGGAATATTTTATAAAAAGGCGATGGGCAAGTTGACATTAGGCTATTGTAACTTAGATAAATTATAAATAGACCCACTAAAAAGCGAGAAATAAAAACTTTTTAACAAAAAAAAACCGACTTCCAAAAAAAACACAACAAACTGAAAACTAACTTTAATTTCGGAAGTCGGTGGCAAAAACTAAAATACTGATCCCTAAGACACCGACTTCCGAAATTAAAGTTAGTTTTCAGTTTGTTGTGTTTTTTTTGGAAGTCGGTTTTTTTTTTTCTTAATGATCGACCCCTTGACCATTCAAAAGTCCCTGTAAATGGTTTAATTTAAATAAATGCTTTGAGTTTGAGTGAAGATTTCCTTTAATAAGGGAATTAAAAAGTTATTGTGTGTGGAGATACAAACATAGATATTTTAAAGCAATCTAAGGAAAGTAGAGATTATAATTACTTGTTAAATACGTACAACATAAAACATGTTATATTGATGCCTACTCGTGTAACAGAAAAAACACAAACTTGTATTGACCACATCGCTACCACTATCGAGAAAGGTGATGCAATAGTGCACGATTTGGGTTTATCGGATCACTCAGCCCAGTCTTATACCTGGCCTGTTGCAAAGCGGAAACAGCCAGTTCTGAAATGGTGGTATGAACTCAAACGAGATTACAGTGAGGACAATAAGAATAAGTTTTTAGAATCAATTAAGTGCTAATTAATTTTTATATAAAGACAACGTTTTAGAATCTGCAGTCGGATGCCAACAAGGTGATCCACTCGGGCCAGTCATTTTCAGTTTGGCTATCCATCCCATAATACAACAACTAAATTCAAAATTCAATGTGTGGTATTTAGATGATGGAACATTGGGAGGTGACGTGGATACCGTTTTAAAAGATTTTCAATTCCTTAAGCAGCAGTTCCAATCTATCGGCCTTGACCTCAACAACTCAAAATGTGAAATTTACATTTGTGACAATACTGACAGACAATCAACTATACAGAAATTCAATTTAATAGCCCCAGACATCAAAGTTTTGGAAAAAAAGTTCATTGCACCTCCTAGGTTCCCCAATTTTAGAAGACAGTTTTTCACCATTCGTCGACGAAAAAATTAAACATTTTAACGATATTTCGGATAGGCTTTCTAAAATTAATTTACATTCGGCTTTCACCCTTATCAGATATTGTTGTTTCGGTCCAAATTTTATGTATTTTCTCCGCTCTTCCTCTTTATGGAAGCAGCCACATCTTTTGGACAAAATTGACCATATTATTCGCAGTACTCTTACATCCATTTTAAATGTGGCTTTGGACGACCGCGCGTGGCTGCAAGCCTCACTACCCATTCGTTTTGGTGGGCTCGGCGTCCGCAAAATTTCTAGCGTAAGCCTACCGGCGTTCCTATCCTCGGTCCACAGCACAGAAAAGTTAACCACACGAATTTTGATTCCTGCTCAGGTTGACTCTGAAGTGCCGTGTTTGACCGATGCAGTGAACGCCTGGAAAATGGCTTGCCCGGACACGGTTCAGCCCGAGAACCCGTCTTCCCAGAGACAGTGGGATGAGCCGCTCTGCAGGTTGGTACGGAATAAACTTATTAATACGTCCACCAATACTGCTGAGCGAGCCCGCCTGCTGGCTGTGGGTGAATGGGAGTCGGGCCTCTGGCTTCAGGCGCTACCGTCACCCAACATAGGCACTATGCTGGGTGACACCACATTCCGGCTCGCTACATGTTTGCGTCTGGGTGCTCTTTGCGGAGCTCCACATCGCTGTCAATGCGGTGAAGCAGTCGACTGCCTCGGACACCATGGCCTATCCTGCAGCAAGAGCGCTGGTCGGATGGCACGGCACGCCAGCATTAACGACATCATCCGTCGGGCTCTTGTCACCGCCGGGGTGCCAGCTGTTTTAGAACCCAATGGCTTGGCACGCGACGATGGGAAGAGGCCAGATGGAATGACCATAATGCCTTGGAAGTTGGGTAGGCCTTTGGTGTGGGATGCTACCTGTGTCGACACCCTCGCGCCATCCCATCTTCCTAGCACGGTGGGCTGTGCTGGGGCGGCTGCTGCAGGAGCAGAAAACCTCAAACGGCGCAAATATAACAACCTTATTGGGAGCTATATGTTTGAGCCGTTTGGGGTTGAAACACTAGGGCCTTGGGGTCCGAGTGCTCATCAAATATATCGGGACATCGCCAAGCGGTTGGTTGACTCATCACGTGACCAGAGGGCTGGCCTATTTTTAGCCCAAAGAATAAGCATTGCCATCCAACGTGGTAATGCTGCCAGCCTTTTGGGCACTTATGCCATTGACAGCGATGCGGACGAATTTTTTGATGCCCAATGAGCTCCTCTCTTTTTCTTTTCCCTTCTTTTTTTTATATACTTGTATATACTATATAATATGTATATTTTAGAGTTAAATTGTAAGATAATTAGGTATTAATAAAAATAAAACAATTAAGTGCTTGTCTTTTAAGGATGTATTTGAGGAAACCACAACGAACGAAGCATTCTGTAAATTTTTCGACACATTTTTACTATTTTATAACTTATGTTTTCCTACTATTCGCGTTAAAGTTACTAATAAAACATTAAGTAAATTACAATGGCTTACTAAAGGAATAAAAGTAAGTTGTAAAAATAAAAATAAATCCCACTATAAATTAAAACATAAAAATAATGAACCTCATAAAAAGGCGTACAAAAACTATTGTAATATATTGAGAAAATGCATCTTGACGTCACGAAAACATAATAATACAAATTACATGAATAAAGCTCAAAATAAGTGTAAAGCAGCGTGGAATCTGATAAAAAAACATACTGACACAGATCTAAAGAACACATGTATCTCAAAAATAACAGTTAACAACATCGATTATGTAAGTCCTGACTCTATTGCAAATCACTTTAATAACTTTTTTATTAACTCGGTTACCAGGAATAGTTCAGACAGTACGTCAGATCATTCTGCCTTGAATCATAATATGGAAAACATTGAATCGATCGGCAATTCTATATTTCTCTACCCATTGGACGGCAATGATTTAAAAAAAATTGTAATGTCTCTAAATGATTCGAAGGCTAGTGGTTATGATGAAATTCGCACTGACATTGTAAAATTATCAGTGAATATGATTTTGGAACCTCTTTTATATGTTATTAACCTCTCACTAGAACAGGGAATATTCCCTGATTTATTAAAGAGATCAGTAGTGAAACCGTTATATAAAAAAGGAAATAAAACACAAATGGACAATTACAGGCCCGTTGCACTAATACCTATATTTTCTAAAATTTTCGAGAAAGTTTTTCATAACAAATTATCAAACTTCATTGAAAAACATCAAATTATAAAGGATGAACAAAATGGTTTTCGCAAGAATA
This sequence comes from Oligia fasciuncula, assembly GCA_963082905.1. Classification (NCBI taxonomy): domain Eukaryota; kingdom Metazoa; phylum Arthropoda; class Insecta; order Lepidoptera; family Noctuidae; genus Oligia; species Oligia fasciuncula. The sequence goes on from OY720403.1 coordinate 12,076,015, forward strand.
GGAGCACATCTTTGGCAGCCTTTCATTTAATAAAATCAATTACGGACTCTATTGATCATAAAATTCCTGTTTCAGTACTCTTTATGGACATGAGTAAGGCATTTGATCACGTCAGTCATGAACGGTTGCTAGAAAAAGTTTCTAGATACGGAGTCAGAGGAAAAGCATACGACTGGCTGAAGTCATATCTAAGTGATCGAGTACAGGCAGTGGAAGTGTCAAGCTATAATGATCTATCTAAAACGCGAGAGTTATCTCAGTCTTCGTTTTTGTTAAATAGATACGGCGTGCCTCAAGGCAGTATTTTAGGTCCGCCACTGTTCTTGCTCTACATTAATGATTTTGTAAATATCTTGAATCATAAATGTGTACTCTTTGCGGACGATACCACTATTATATTAAAAGGCACCGATAAAAATACCTATGAACAGGAAATAAACACGGCTCTCCGAACGTCCATAGAGTGGTTAGAAGCTAACAATCTAAAGGTCAACATTACTAAAACAAAATTTATGCAATTTCACACCTACCGATCAAAACCGTTGAATCTAAATGTAGCATATAAAGGAAACGCCCTGATAGAAACTAACTCAGTTAAATTTCTTGGAATATCTTTAGATAAATTTTGCTCTTGGAAAAACCATGTTAATGACATTTGCGGTAAAATTAATAGTTTTGTCTACCCTCTGAGGCGTATTAGCTGCGAGATATCTAGAAACGCTGCAATTACCGCATATCACGGCTATATATCATCCATTTTGCGGTATGGTATCATTCTTTGGGGTCGCTGTGTGGAAATTGATCAAGCATTTGTAATGCAAAAAAAGTGTTTGAGGGCTATATTTGGGTTGAAACAAATAGATTCCTGTCGCCCATACTTTAGAAAATATAAGATACTGACTTTACCATGCATTTATATCTTGGAATGCTGTATATTTGTCTTCAAGCATAAGAGTCTTTTTCAGCAAGCGACAAGCTACTATGCCCCTCGATCTCATTATACTAATAAGCTGTATAAACCCAAGACGAATCTCACACTCACGTCGAACAACAGTTATATTATGTGTATAAAATTGTTTAATAAAATTCCAAGTACCTTAACGACACTCCCATTTTTTAAATTCAAGCGTATTCTAACAAAAATATTAATTGATAAATGCTTTTATAGTGTACTTGAGTTCCTAGATTATAAGTTGTAGGTCATGAATTGTAGAATTAATATTGTCACATTATAAATAATTAATTGTTTCTAAATTAGAATGAATTTAATACAATTTACTTAAATTTAATTTATTTAATGCATGCACAATTCAAATTAATTAATTTTTCTTTCTTTTCCTTAATTTAATAGTTATGTAAAATTTGCACGCCGAAATGAATGGCAGAATAAGAGATCAATATATATTTAAGAACCTTCTGTACCTTATTTACGCAAATAAATGATTTTGATTTGATTTGATTTAAGAAAGATGTGCTTTGGGGTTTGAACGGGTAAGAAATGACCATAGCATAAGTACCTAAAATCGGTAGGTAATAGAGTAGTGGGGTAATTGCGTAACACACTATCGGTAGCAATGGGTTTCACAGTTCACAGTTCAGCAACATTCATTGCGTTATTTACGTTGTTGAGCAGACAAATTTTTCGAACATAATGGGTTAGCAATATCCTTCAAAATGATTCAGATTGAGATTGATAACTTGTTACGCAATAGGCTGCAGCTTTCTGTAGGTCATCATCACTCTCCTGCCCTTATCCCAAATATTTATTTGGGGTCGGCGCAACATGTCTTTTTAAAGAAAGAAAGAGAGAAGATAAGTTGATTTGACCCAGGTTAAGTAAGGCAAACAATATTCACACAAAAAACAAAAAAAAAACTTTATACAGTAGTACCTAGGTATGCCTCACGGCTGCGCCATTTTTTTCTTCCATACTTCTCTATTAGTCGTCCTTAAGTACTTAGGTACTAACAAATATAATTATGTAAAATATGTATAATATTGTAAAAAATTTGAAGAAAACGAAATACCGTTCGTATCTTCAAAATTTCAAAAATAGAGGAAAAGAGTCCTACTTTTTTATAAGACATGTCAAAAGATAAAAAAAAACCAGTCTCTTTTTTGGAGTCGGCGAAGAAAATACCATATCACAACCTCGCTTTATATATCCAACATAATTATTCAACACATAAAACTGGCAACATTGTCTGTATAAACATGAAACACAACATGAAACAACAACACATAACATGAAATATGGAACTTGTTACAACTGACGAGCATTTTATAAGGTTTTCAAGAAAATACCGTTAGATTTATGAGGTTCAAGATAATATTATGTTATCTACAATAAAGTGCTTGATTTTATTTGTATTTGTATTACAATCCTTTTTACAAATAGGTATGCTTGTGTTATTTGAAAGAAAGTATTATCCAGCGTCATTTGCTGCCTGGGCCAAGTCTGCGTGATATAATATAAAATGTTGTTGTATAATATGTACAGACGCCAGCACATCAAGTTACTACAATCTGTCAGATTTTTTTAATAGATTTTCGACTTTATTGCTAAAACATAAGGTTCAAGGTTGATTGGGAAAATCTGACAGTTTCGGGTAGGTTGACCTGCTGGCGTCCGTACATAATATAATAACTATAAAGAAATTGACTAAATATTCTTCTTGTCAAAGATGTAAGTAAGCCCGTATTCTAGTAGGTACCTATGATTTGAGTTCAGATTATTGCGAAATCTAACTTTTAAATCTAGTTTGAAAAGTACCTAAATCTTTCTTAAAATGGGCCACAAGTTTTTATTATATTAAGTTTATTCGCTATTAAATTAAGTTGTTTCGCTTATCGTTATTTCACTCTGACTAGATTGAATTAATCTAAAGAAGATTCTTTTAAAGCAAATCAATCATGTTTTTGTTTATTTTTCATAAAACAATAAACAAGGAAAGAAGAAAAAGGAGGTTGTCCAACAAAATGTGACACGGGTTTGGATCCAAGAATGATGGTTATTTATTGGGAGAAAATATGAGGAAAGTAGGCTATCATTATTTACCATAAACAAAACAGAGACATTTTTCGGGGAAATTGCTACAAAGAATGATGGGCATTTTTCTATGGAGCCTAGCCTGATGACCAATAGAGTACGAATGCATGTCAACTTATTGCATATATCCGGCAATTACTGTAACAAAACATTTTATCTCCAAGGCATGGAGGGGTCTTGGTAAGTATGTAAAATGGTCACCCATTCAGGGACCAACCGCGGCAAGCGCAGCTTAGCCTGATCGATCGACTCGTGCGGCTATTATTACTTAGCCATAAGCCCCCTCAATGTTATGAGTCAATAACTAATATTATTGAGAACTGCAGTGAACATTAGCGTCATAAACTAATACGTTTACATGGTACTTGCAGGTCTGATATCTCTTTAACCCGGTATTTCACAGCCTTCTGCTCATAATAAAAATTCATGCTTATGATATAAACTTTCATGTAATATAAGTTTAAGTGGTTCTTATTGGACATACCGGCCAAAACGCCTATCATTCTCTCCAAAGTAAGTTGTTATTACCTATAATTTCGGAATTACGACACATAGTGAGGTTTATAACTTGGTATAGTCAGCCCCGTAGCTTCTTTACTACTGGTGATAAAAACTTCCAGTTTATAATAAAAATAATAATGTACAAGTATATAAAAAGGAAGGGAAATAATCAAAGGGCATCAAAAAATTCGTCCACATCGCTGACAATAGAAAATGTGCCTAAAAGGCTGACCGCATTGCCACGTTGTATGGCAATAATGATTCTTTGGCCAAAAAATAGGCCAGCCCTCTAATCACGTGAAGAGTCGATCGACCAAGTGACCAACCCCAAACGGCTCGAACATATAAGTTCCAAAGAGATTGGAATATTTCCAGTTAATTAAAATTTTACTAAGGTTGAAATTCTCTAACTGTCAAATTGGTCTCACCAAAAACATATAGACTTTAACGTTGTATGACGTGCTACCACAAAATACAGTGTATTTTGTGCTACTCTGTGCAAGTGACATTCAACCTTAGTGAAATAAAGCGATTGCGAGGGTCGACTATACCAACTTGAAGAAATGTCTCTAGGGTGCGAGTGAAACCGTAGGTAAGTTGCAGTTGCGAAAATATTATACCTACTTAAACTATTACTATGTTCTATGTTATGGGTTTGGTTTCCGCACTTAGCCCTTCAGTGGACCATTGTGCAATCTTACTAATAAACGTATTATATCGGATGTATAATATATATATATATATATCACACCGATTTCTTTATTTCAGTCGTCAATAATTAGGCTTTCAAAAGAAGAAGACAAAGCGATGTGTAACTATACAGACGCTATACAACTTTTATTAGTAAGGGGGTACCTATATGTAGGTCAGCGGAATTGTCCGAAAGGGTTATCGCTGGCCTGGAACATAAAGGGCTAAGAAAGGAACACAGGTGAGTTTTAGTCTGTAAGAGTCTGACACTCACTCACTCTGAGTGCATTTATTATATTGTATATCGGTCGAACGATTTCTGTACCGTATTCTTGGAATTTTATGGGGGATCTACACTAGGTCAATTTGCGCCGTGCGACTGCATGGTCGCATACTAAATGGCCTCGCAAGCCGAATCGCCACCCCATTTACACAGCTTGTTAAAAACGCAGGTGACTAGTTCATATTGCATCAAAATATCGAGCTTCAAGCGGCGGATGATTGCCAGCGACTGAGCAATTTCACGGTCGATTTTGGTCACCGGCCGAATCCTACTCTACTTTGGAACCTGCGACTTTAGTCACCTGCGACCTAGCCGAAATTTAGACAACCATTTAGACAGTTGATTTTCGTGAATTGTGCGGCTATTGTCACCTGTATAAAGCCCGCATTAGAACCCTCGACAAACGGATTACTTTGACGGTTTATTTTCTTTTATTTTCGAACTCGAAAGAAACAAAATCCGTTTATTCTTGGGTGATAAAGTATCAACATATCGTCTACGCCTGCATTTTGACAACATTCTGATAAATGCTCACACAATTTGTGTATTCAATTCCCATTTGTTTACAAAACCACTTTATTCGGTTTTAACTGGCAATAAAAGCAAATAAATTCCGACTCTGTAATTGAAAACTTCTGTGGAATAAACATTTAGACTGCTTTCAAACAGCTAGGAAACGACCAATTGACCTTTTGCATTCGCACTGACTACCTATTCAATTCGTCGTCTGAAACGAGTGCTGATGAAAACTAAAGTCAGTTAGCTTTTCTTTATATAATTATTTATTTTATTAGGTTTACCGCAATATTGGTCTCAGCAGCCAAATTAAACAGAGAGTCAGGACTGGTGACGTGGCAGCAAGCGACATACAGCTGTCCGTGTGAGAAGCAGCTCGTCCTGAAGTCGACACCCGCAGCCTTCAGAACCAATTTCCTTTTATCCTGAATTAATGAAAGCTTACGTTCCTGCATATACTACCTGACTGATGCATTCTTATAGATTATTCCTGATGAACGGGTATCACTAACAGTCACCTAACCATATACATATTTTTATTATTACCGGATGACAGAAGAGGCCTAAACTTCATGTTTTTCTGCGTACGTTCTGTGAACTATAATAATGGATTCTTCATTTTGCTCTATTTTCTTTTGACGAACATAAAGTAATAATAATGCTTTAGCGCTTCGCAAATGTTCCCGGAAGCGGTGTTGACGATTTTCATGCCATAATGAGAAAGAGAAAGTTGGGGAAAGGTACATGATGATGATGAATGAGAAAGAGGGTGTCGTCAATAATGTGTAGGTTGCACGGAGGCTGCAACAGCATCCTAAATACATTGTTTAACTAGGTGGAGAACCCCTTTATTAGGCACTGGGTGCGGAGGCACGTGCCAACATGTGTTCAGCCTCGTAGTTACCTATTAGTTGTCGTTTGGTAGTTTGTAAGTTTCACTAACATAATTTTAAGTCGTTGTTACTAATACTCTAAGGATTGTGTGTATTTTTATGTGTAATCTACAATAAACGATATATTATAATTATAGTGGTTTAACATACTATACAATAAGGAAGGAGGTTGTGGAGGTCGGATAGGCAGTCGCTTCATGTAAAAATACTGGTATTCAGCTGCATCCAGTTAGACTGGAAGCCAACCCCAACATAGTCGGGAAAAGACTAGGCAGATGATGATGATGAACATACTATACAAAAAAAGGATCACAAACATCTGAATAGTTGGGAATCGAATTTACAACCACAGGTTTGCGAAGCAGTCGTCGAACCGCGGTTTCATTATAAAACTGTAGGTATAGATATAAATTCATTAGAGCCAAAATTTTAATACTTATTTCTTTTTGATCGCTTATTTACGTACGGTGTGTCAATTTGACTTCGCTTTAATTAAAAACTTGCCGGTAATTACGTTTTGTTTTTAGGTCTTCTCGGCCTGATGTAACGGTCATTAAAGTGAGTGACGTTGAAAAATTATTTATTATCATTAGAGACACAAAGCTGCTGCTCTGGTTAGACTGGAAGCCGACCCCAACATAGTTGGGAAAAGGCTAGGCACATGATGATGATGATAGAGACACAAAGTGCTCTCAAGCTTATTTTAATTAATATAATAATTATAATTAATTTAATTAATTAATTTACTCCGTCAGCCGGAGTAGATTATATTATAATCTTTAGTATGATTATATTATTTGTCTTTAGAATACTGACTGTGCCATCTTTTAAAGGGAAGCCGGTAGCCAACCAATTTGAAAGAAGCACCCAAATTAAATCATGTCAGTAAACACAAAAGTGAATCATTCAGTGTCATCCCTGTTCTCGATACCGGTGGGCTACTAATATTTTTAAATATTTTTGTCTATAAAAAATGTAAAGTTTATTCATCAAAAAGTAATCATACAATGTAACACAAGTACTCAATGATCCACAAACTAAGCCTCGCGAGTCGCTTGTATGTATCTTATGGCTCTGTAAAGCTAAAACTAAAACTTTATGTAAACTACTTATTCTGTAAGCGATCTTTTTCTTACTGCCTGGTACCATGCATCATCATTTATCAAAGCTAATTGACGTCTTTATAAGGGAGCGTTTGCCATCTCTATATTATATGCATAAACAAACCATATTTTATAGAACATTTGTACTTGACTTCAGATGATGTAGAAAATTTCTCAACATTTCTGGTTTATAAGTAGGTACGTGGTTTGTATGGTTACTATTATTAAGTAAATTTACCTAAGCGAAGTTATATTTACGTGGAATTTTTATATTATTTCAAGGATTTCCTAGAGTAACCTGCCTCATGAAATGAAGATTGAACTTGAAGTTTCGTACACCATACTTGTTATAATAGCGTCAAAAAGTGTACTAAACTAAATCTGTCTAAATACGTAACTACATATGTGCTTGTGTTATAATTGAGTACATAAGCATAACATTCACTAAACTTTTTCGTAAAGTAAATTCCTAAAACCCTTACTTTTTTGCGCTATTTTATAACATGCCACCAGAAAAAACTGAAGAATAGTTCATAAATGCGTCTAAGTAGTAGACCACAGTAGGCACTAGGTACTTAGGCATGTTCTAAATACAGTGCTTCAAATATTTGCAGCAATTGCACCTCTCCCTCAAGGCATAATTTTCCAATTCACGTTACCGAGCTGATGCGATTGGATCCAATGATCCAACAGTAGTACATATACTGTGACCTAGTTAAAGAGTGATAAAGTACTTACGCTTCAGAGATTACGGCCCTCAGCTTGCAGAAGACGATACCCAAGCTGTATGGGTACTGGTGCCAATACACCGACAGATCCTCTGGAAGATTTGAAACGAAAGACACAAGACACAATATTTTGGTCAGGAAAATTACAAATAGACTTCTTGCTTTAGACCGATTTCTCAATCGTCAGATATCTTTTATTTGAAGAATAGATATGGATGGCAGTTTGAAATATTCTCTATACAAAACCAAAAATTCTATTTCAAATCAAATGTTTATTTGCTAGAAATACATTGTTTTGGTAAAGAAAAAGCTATCTGGAGATTGAAAAAATCACAGAATCTATTAAAACCTCGAAAGCCGTAGAAGAAGATCACACCGCCATGAAGACCATCTTTAGATCCCATTTGTCATCTATCGAACTCTAGGACAAACCATTTTCTAACATACAGCCCAATTACTCCTTTACCTAACCCTAACAAGCAGTTTATAAATATGTCCTGTTTCAAAGAAAACGAAGAAAATTTTTCAAGGTTCTTCAACAAGAAAACATCAAGGTTCCATACTTCAATGTACTTCAGTAACAAGGTATATTACCTACATGGTTAAACGATGCATTTACCGACAGAATGTTGTTATCGTATACCATAACAAGCTATAATACAATATCTATAGGTATAGTTTTAACGTTATGGCTATTGCAAACAATTTTGTTCGTACAGTTTTAGTAAGTACACTATTTGTGTACCGTTTGGGAATGGCTCCTAAAACGTAATAAATACGAAACTAAGGCGGGAAAACTCTTTGTAGTACGCGGTGTTAAGCGAAGCGAATATACCGTAGCTACATGGATTGGTGTGGGTGGAATGTTGCTAATGCCTCGGGGCTTTAGGCTTTAACCATTCAGTCGGCTACATTCCAGCCCAAATAAAATTCCAATAAAAATGGTCGTTACACTAAAAAATCTCTGAAAAGGAGAAAGAGCACAGAAGAGAAGCTAAGAAAATAAATAGTGCATCCATTGACGAACGGTGGTTTGACAATAGTGGTTCGAGAGCAGTTAATACGTAGATTACAATATTATAACTTTTTTATTTTACACTAGCAGCGCCCCGCGGTTTCACCCGCGTAAGTTTCGATCCCGTGAGAATATTATAGTTATATTATATTTAGATAGAATCAAACTATCTCTATACCGAATTTCATCTAAATCTGTTCAACGGTTTACGCGTGATTGAGTAACAAACATCCAAACTTCTACACAAACTTTCACATTTATAATATTCCGCCCGCGAGGTATGTCGATAAAAACTACCTTATGTCCTTCCCCGGGATGTAATCTATCTCTCTGCCAAATTTTATCGAAATCCGTTCAGTGATTTAGGCGTGAAAAGATAACATACGTAGGTTCGAACCCAGACAGGCGCTTTACTTTGTGTAAATTATTTCAACATCGTGAGGAAACCGGCATGTCCTAGAACCAAAAAATTCGAAGACATGTGACATCTGCCAATCAGCACTGGGCCCGCGTGGTGGATTACGGCCCACTCCCTCTCACCGAGAGGAGGCCAGTGTCCCAGCAGTGGGAACATTATAGGCTGATTATGCTATACGTACGGCCGACTCCTTGTCATAGACATTAAAATATCAAGGCCCGTGCTTCAATTGTGAATATTTGTTTTGATAATAATAAATATTGTTGATTTTTTTTAAAGAAATGAGTTTATTTTATTAAATAATTTTGTGGGGAATCAGGATTTTGCTCTCCCCAAATTCGGGGATTTTGACCAATGATTTTGGGGAATCTGGAAAATAGGCATTGGCAACCCTGGTTGTCAGTAATTTGACTTTCGAAACAAGAAAACAAAGCGTTGTGTAACTATACAGACGCTATACAACGTTTATTAGTAAGGGAGTAAGTTATGAAGCCCACTTTTGAAGTTGTTATTAATTAAAACAGCTTGAAAGCACAAGGTGTTACATAAATAATATTTGAAATTCAATTAAACAATGGACTGTACCTAATACTGTTCGTAATAATTCAATTTGGATAGTGCTGGGCTGAATGAAATTATTAATTTTGTGAACACTTTTTTATTTGAGATTGTAACTTGAAAGTTAATTGTTTATCTACACACTCTACAAGTAGCACAGTTCGTGGTCGATTACTATACCTACCGATTGGACTAAAAACTAGTACCTAGGTGCCACTAAATCTATATAGGTAATAATAATAATGCTAGAGTTTGTTTTATCGAACACGCTAATCTGAAACTACAAGTCGGATTTCAAAAAATATTTTTGTATTTGATAGCCAGTTCTCACACATTCATCACGCTAAGACCGAAGATTCAAGCAAAAAGAACGCGGGCGATGCGATGCGACGGGGTAACAAGAAATTTCACGCGAACGAAGTCGCGGGGGGAAAATAGTTCGATATAAAATTATAGTAGGTTTTAGTAGGTATAACTATAAGTATAAGTATTAACTTAAAGTAACGTCCTGCCGTCCTTCAATGATCACTAAAACCATCTGAATTCGAATATGAAGAAACCTGAAACCTGAATGCCGGACGGCGCATACGTGTTCCACGCCTCAAAGAGATGTCAGCAGCAGAGAAGGGGGCCCCTTAGGGCCGAAGCCTGCTGGGTCAGCGGGATTGTCCGAAAGGGTTACCGCTGGCCCGGAACATAAAGGGCTAAGGAAGGAACACGGGTGGGTTTTAGTCAGTAAGAGTCTGACACTCCCTTCCGCTCCACCCAGAGCGGGAGGGGTCATTTGATGACTTCCCATCCGAAAAAAAAAAAGGACTGTTCGAATTAAGGTTTCAATATATGTTTGTGGTTGGTAAACACACTTTCCCAACACTAGAGATAATACCGCATTAATTTCATTGAAAACATAAACTGTTACCAAGCACCTTGCTTACCACACTATCAATCTCAATCTGAATAATTTTGAAGGATAGATATTGCTAATCCGTTGCTTCATATGTTCGAAAAATGTGTCTGCTTAACAAAGTAAATAACGCAATGAATGTTGTTGAACTATCAAAATGAAACCCATTGCTATACTGATAGTGTGTTACGCCATTACCCCGCTGAATTCGAATATGAAAAGTATTCGAATTAAGGTTTCAATATGTCTACGGTTTAATTGTAAACACAGCTTCCCAACAGAGATAATACCGCAATTCATTGAAAACGTAAATTTATCATTCTTGAGATTACTACTGTTACTGTTAGCGTTAGCCTGCATCATCCCACTGGTGAGCAAAGGCCTCTCCCCATGACTTCCAGCTCTTTGGATCCAGGGCTAAAGTGGACCACTGATCATTTGTTTGGTCCAGCTCGTCCCGCCATCTTCTACGGAGTCTACCGCGACGCCTTTTAGATTCACTATTAATATTCTATCTGAACACTTGTTGACCGAATGACCGCCAATCTTCTTACCTATAAAACTGCCATCTTCCAACGCCATCATCTTTTCAAATCAAAGACGCCGAAGTCTAATTCCTCGGGAATGCTGAAAAACCCAATAACACTTTGCCCGACCCGAGAATCGAACCCAGGACGTCATGCTCACTTGCTCACTAGTCCAACGAGGCAATCTGTATGTTAACTTATTACTTACATCCTTTACAAATTGGGAAATACTTGGTCAAAGAAAGATAACCTATGATGAGTTTGTAGAATTGTTGCTTGGTTGGTTGGTTACTTGGTTGGTTGGTTGTTGGTGGTTGAATGTTTGTTTGTAGGTAAATGGTACCTTTATTTGAGGAGGTAAAATTAAACCACGAATTAAATTTAACATAAATTTATTGAAAAAAAAAACCAGCAAACAACTTTGTTTCACAAAATAATAACATACAGATACTCCATGGCACAAAAACTTTACATGATTATAGACAATGATATTATAAGTAAAATATCATTGATTAGATATATCAAACTTAAAACAATTAAAAGGTTTGGTTTCATTAACATAATTATGTTTTTATTGATTTATATCGGCTAAGGAGAGCTTTTTCTATATAAAATTATAAATAATATCGTAGCCTAAAAGTGGTATTTATAGTTAGGTACCTAGTATTGTAGTAAAACAAATTCAAAGATGTTTTAAACATCGAAAACTTTGAATTTTGCAAAAAGTGTAAGAGGATTATAAAATAAATTGTTATGAATTACATTCACATCTGTAAATACTAATCCGTTAAATAGTGTCTTAGCCTATCAATATTTTTAATTTTAAAATTAATCTTAAAAGTAATGTTAACGTTATCCAAGAATAAAACAAAAAGGGATGGTTGATTTTCCAAAATGGCGAAGGATATTGTTCTTTGGAATAGATATACTTATATAGAACGTAAAATATTACATAATGATTAGTTTGTTATGATAATATTCCAACAATGCAAAGAAACACTAAAGAAAGTCATCATCAGTATAGCCCGATCATCAGCTATGCCATAAAAATAATAATAATTTGCTTCGGTAGTAATAGTGATAAGTATCCCCGGCGAGTGGGATACCAAAGTTCAATTCCCCCGCCGGAAACTTTGAGGGGCTCGTGGCCAGTAACAGCCACGTGGATCGATCGATACACCTGCGAGGTTGTGGTGGAAGCGCCAGGCGAAGCGCGGGCTACCCTGGCACTTCCCCTTTAAGAGCCAGTTTCTCGAACGAAAATTATCCAAGCGCGCGTAAACAGCTACGAATGGCTGTTGAGTAATCATTCAACCAATCAAACCAATTTACGCGCGTTTGACAATTTGTCATAATAATTGTTTTCGTTCGGAAAACTGGCCCTAAGCTGCTCTTTCCGTAGTCCGCCCACGGCTGCGTGACCATATCGAGAGCCCCTCCGTGCTTCGGTGAGCACGTAAAGCCGTTGGTCCAGCTGATCTATTCTGAAAAAATCTCACCGTAAAAACTTAGGTGAAGTGAGGATGAAGCGAGCTATCAATAGTGTCAATCCGTAGCATCAGGTGGGATGCCAGCTCACTTCACCTGAGTTTCCATGGTGAGATTTTTTCAGAATAGCACCGCGGCAACTCATCCCTCCCCGATCGTATCGGATTGCCGTCCCATTGGACTATGAGAGTGCACTTGTTTATGCACAATCTCCTGCATACATGGCTAGTCAGGTGAGCTTGGCTGCCGTGACCGAAATTCGGTCTCGTGATCGTTATTATTAAAGGTAGCTGCTGTACCTAAATATCTAACAATTTAATCATTTATAAGGAATAGTACTCAAGAAATCTTTTTCAACGCTTTTCTGGGGTATATAATAATAATAATAAATAGTAATAAATAGTTTATTTGATAATCTTAAACGTACAGAAAATTTTTCTTATATATTCTGTCTTTGTCACACGAAACTAACATTGTATCGAGAGTTGTTGGTGCATGTTCTATGGTGAACACAAAATATGACCTAAGTATTAAAAGCAAGCTGTCTAGTGTATATATTTGGCATTTTTTGTTCGTTTTATTTTACGCTTTTCAAACTGTTATTTTTTTTTATGTTAATTAGTTTATAGATGGTTCGATCAGTAAGACCATGACACCCTCATAGGTTATAATAATACAATAAAATTAATGACAGTAAATTTCAATTTCATCTTATAATTTTTTTTTTACAGTAACTTTATTTTAACACTACATACATATGCTATCTTACTTGCTGTTATAACTCGGAACTAGATAGTTGACAAAAATCTGAAGAAAAAAAATCTCAAATAGGTACAGTAACATATGCTACCCTAGACTTACATCTACAGCATATGTGTATATGCTTTAACCTACCTACCTACCTTTTACCTTTTTTGGTATGTTGGAATAGTGGACTTAGCAGTGAGAATAGTCAATCACGTGAACAGGCAAAAAAAAATGTAAAGCATAACTAACCAAAAATCTTATAAAAGTAAGTAATATTCTTTGTAAAATGTGCAAAAGATGCAATGTTTTATTTTATAAACGAGCGATCCGCCTGTGCTTGGCACAGGTGCAATGACGACGTGACAAAATATGGAGCTTTTTGTGTTATATGTAGTTTCAATTTTTATACACATAAACCTTCCGAAACAAATGCTCTAAATGATGGTGAAAACCGTATCAAAATCTATCGAGTAATTTAAAAGAATTAAGCTTTCACACATACAGACACGAAAAGTGACTTTAAATTATAATATTTATGGAAATAAATGTTATAGATATAATTTATAGGAGATAAAAATTAGGCAGATATGTATACGTATGTAGTAACTACACAGACCTTTCGCCAGTTGTGTTTAAAATGGAATAGAATACTCTATAATATGTACACTATAAATATCACACTAATATTATAAAGGCGAAAGTTTGTGAGTATGTGTGAGTGTGGGGGTGTGTGTTTATATGTTTGTTATTTCTTCACGCTCAAACGGCTGGACCAATTTTGATAAAATTTTGTATGGAGGTAGCTGACACCCTGGATTAACATATAGGCTACTTTTTATCCCGATATTCCCACGGGATCGACATTTACGCGGGTGAAACCGCGGGGCGCAGCTAGTAACAGATATAAATGTAAAAATTTTACAAGGGGAGACACAATGGGCGGTCTTATCTCTAAAAGCGATCTTTCAAAGACAACCTTTGGATAGATTTAGAAAGGAGACGCAATACTGCAGCTACCGTTTAAGCTACCCGAAACTAATATATATATATAATATATATAATAATATAATATATATATAATATATTCCACAACTATCACACAACGCCGTCTAATCTCAAGCTAAGCAGAGCTTGTGTTATGAGTACTAGACAACTGATAAACATACTTATATATTTCTAAATACATACATATATAGATAAATTACACCCAGACACAGAACAAATGATCATGCTCATCACACAAACATTTGTCCTGGGTGGGAATCGAACCCACGACCTCCGGCATAGCAGTCATAGTCACTGACCACTAGACCAACAGGCCAGCCAAAACTGTAAAACTGTAAAACTTTCCCAATCAACTTTGAACCATATGCTTCAGCGATAAAGTTTAAAATCTATTAAAGAAATTTGACAGATTGTAGTAACTTGCGTCTGTACTTAAGTAATAGGTTCAACCCTTAATCGGGCGCAATCACGGGCCTGTACTTTCCTGAAAGGACCTACAGCCACGCTGGTCGCTGGCTGGCTTATAGGCTACTTTTTATCCCGATATTCCCACGGGATCGACACTTACGCGGGTGAAACCGCGGGGCGCAGCTAGTATCAAAATAAAATCTAGACTTTCAACAGAATTTTATTCTCAGAAGTCGTGCTTGTGACTATGCCAATGACGCATTGTTTTTTTTTTTCAGTTTCCGTGTGTAGGTACAGGATGCGTTGCCAATAATGTTAATATAAATAGTTGGTAGATAGATTTCTTCATTCACAGCCAAAATATTGCCATAACAAGATAATTATCATGTTTTTGAAGTGAAAACATCTTTACACGCGTTGGGCATTTTTTGAGATGGGAGAAAACCATTGAACTCGCGACACTGTTACCGTAACCGACACCTCTGTTATAAGTTTTGGCCATTATAAAAACATCAACGCGCGGTAATTTTTTTTTGGGAAGAATGACCTTCAAACATATTTATAAAATTACTACCTACTTATGCTTTTTCAAGTTTTCACTTCTGTCTTATGCTTATTTACCTGTCTATATTCTGCTAATGAAAAGTTATTTTTGGTTACTCTTCTTATCGATTTGATTTAAATAGTCACGTTTTAGAAGTCGAGTATCAGCTGCTTATATGGTTATATATAACACTGCTTGCTGCCCACACAAAAACTAAAATTGTTTAGTAGTTTCTTTTTAAACGAGTTCAAAAAATTCGTCGTATTATTTTTTTCAAAGTAGCAAGTCGGTGTTTCGTTTAAAACCAAAGACAACCAGTTTTGCTTAGTGCACATTTTACAAAGAATTCAATTATCAATTATTTTATTCCTATCATAATCTAACTACTTATATTATATGCGTTTTTTGATGCGCCTATTACTAAAGCACGTAGTAGTGTTTCTAACATAATAATCGACTATAAAGTTTCTTATATACTAACTCCGGTTTCCCAGAGAACCTTTAACCTACTTATTTTTTATCTTAAATTACTTATAATATATATATATTTTTTATCATTACATAAACATTTTTTTATCTTAAATTACTTATACCATCTATCTTAGCCCTAAGACACATATGTTTTATCTTAAATTAGTATGTTACAAGTTTTCGGTATCAAATCTGTTATTTCTGCGTCAAATCCATGCATATTTACATCTTAAAATACCTAAAGTACTAGTGGATTCTGTAAAAGTATATGTTTGAATGGTAAATAGACACACGTAGTAGATATATTGAAATTAGTATCTTATAATGAAGACCGGACTATTTTTTTTTTGAGTAAGTAACATTTTCTTAAGTATCAGAATGAATCATGATTTTTTCATGAGTTTTGATAATTTGATAAAGATGCAGAATTCTAATGTAATTGAGCTAAACACGCATCTCTGTTATATTTGTTAAGTTATTGCTCAGGCAGGAATAATATAAGTAAGTAATTAATTGTCGATGTCGCTAACTAACCACATTGCAATAAACTCGTAAAAAAATTGTATTAAGTATGTCAATAAAAAGTGCTGTTTAAATATTTATCTACCATATTATAAATCCTCTATAAAGTTTCTGAAACAGCTTATTGCCAACATTAAAACAACCAGTGTCAAAGTAACCATAATATCATCCAAACGAGTGTTATAATGTTGTACTAACATTCATTGTGCAACTCCTTTTCAAAAAAAGAATATTGTCATGCACGCGCGTTTCACTACCACTAGCGCCGTAATTTAAAAATAGTAGATTTTATCATGCTTTATGAAAAAATAAGTAAGTGCAAGTTATGAGAATGAGGAAGAAATACTCATTTTTTTATAAAACTAAGTGAAATTCTAATTTGATTAAACAATTACGAACGAACGCAGAATGCTTTTCGCGCGATTTTTATTTTTTCCACAAACTTCTTTTTTTAATTTGGCTCGTGCGCGTTTTTCTTTATCATACAGCCTGTTACTTGTATATAAAATGTTCGTGATTGATCTCTTTGTGGAACTTTTACTAACAATATCCACATTCTAAATTCAAATCAGTTTTAGTCCCTAGGGATTAAAGAGCCATTTTAGTCCCTGTTTACGAATAATACACTAGCTAGCTCTTTTTAAATAGATGTGATATAAAAAAACTTATAGGTTATTCGAATTCACGTCGTATCCCGCGGCGTCCGCTATTTTTGTTCGATATTAGTATTGCAAACTTCGATCAATAACAACTGTTTCAGAACCTTGATTCATATCATGGGTGTAGATAAAGTCTTGTATACAACTGTACATAATTAGGTATTAAAACACTCATGTGATAAACCCACATTCGTATTATACCCCTTATTATACAACAGTTGCATAAATAACTTTTAAAAAATAGCCAGTAGTTTTGAAGATATGCCAATAAATGTAAAATATTCCTAGATGATGTTGATGTTGTTCTCTTTCACTTGTGAAAGGTTTTTCACCAGTGTGTATACGAATATGTATTGTTAAATCACTCTTTTAACTAAAACTGCACTGACATGTTGTATCAAATGTGAAAGATTTTTCACCTTTTTTTTTCATTTGAATACGTTTTGATAAAACTACGTTGACATACATCACACAAATAAGATTTTTCACCAGTGTTTTGACAAATATGAGTTGTTAAATCAGAATTTTGACGATAATTGCATTGACATATATCACAATCTTAAAGGGATCCCTTACAGATTGTCATATAATATGTCAGTGTAGTTTTCGTCAAAATGGTCATTTAACCATTAAGTGTACGAATATGATTTCTTAAATCACTCTTTTGACTAAGACTATGCAATAATATCAACTATGATACGAATACAATATTTTTCTTTTTGTAACAACATCTTTCTTTAGTTTCGGGATGAGTTATGATTTTTTAATGAGTTTGGTTAGTTGATGATAATGAAGTATTTCATAGTTGTGGCGCAGCCTGGGTCAACCTATGTCCAGCAGTGAACTGCGATAGGCCGAGTCGATAGATTGACGTTGACGTATGTCAATGATATATGTCAAGGTCAATCCATCATCTCAGTTTATAAAGTGTTTCACCAATGTGTATACGAATATGTTCTGTTAAATCAGACTTTTTGCTAAGACTACACTGACTTTCATCACACTGATAGGTTTTCAACACTGTGTCTATGAATATGACTTGTTAAATCACTCTTTTGACTCAAACTATGCTGATGTTACATATCAAATTTGACACGAATACGACATTTTTTTTTTAGTTTCGATATTAATTATGATTTTTAATGAGTTTGATTAGTTGATGATAATGAATAATTTCAGTGTAATCGAGTTGAACAAAAATATTGTTTAACTTTGTTAATTCCTTGTGGTGGTACCTATAATAAAAATTTGAACGTTTTTTAGGAATATTACTGATATTTCAAATTAGTAGTTTTTATGATTTTGGAAAAAACGAACATAATATCACGTTTTTTTTTATATTTAATATAGAATTCAAAAGTATGTAACAAACTATTTGCTTACAAATAAATTACCTACTTGGCACACATGCGACCGTCCATTTATTGTAAATAATAATCGTACAGTAATATAATATTTGGGCCATGACAAACGCAAAGTTAGAGTCATCAATCTATTATATCGGACCTCTCGCTCGCACTTACTATTATGGAGCAGTGTTGTTGGTCGTAACTGTGTAATTGACAAAATTATTCTAAACTTTACGTTTGTAATGGCCCAAGTATAGTTCAAATGCCTATACATCTACAAATTAATTTACAACTTCCGTTTTTTCCATTCTAAAATTATGTTTTAATAATAATGTGGATATTATTCATCGGTCTAGGCCTATTATTGTATAATGTACACTTTATATGTATCTCTTCTTAACCTAATTTAGAAATGTCAGCCCGCTTATGTAAAAATATTATTGTTAACGTAAATATTATAACGGGGTACCAATATTTCCGTCAAGTAATTCATGTATTGGAAAGTTGAATTTATTGAACCATTTTTGTTACAAATCAACTGTAAAAACGAAGTTTTTAATTGCTACTAAAACTATGTAAGTTAATTTAAAGAGATTTAAGAGTTCAGTCAAGACAGAAGAAATATGATAGTAAATATTGTTTATCTAGTTTCAGAGCTATCATTCTAAATCTAGCCTTTGGTTGGTTGTAAAGTGATTCGGCGGAAATATAGATACCATTACATACTAGAAATTGTGTAAAAATATATTTCGAAGTCACAACGTACAAAAAAACGAAGCGGGGCGGAAACGTTAGAACCACAGATAAAAAACAAACAACGAATTTTATGCACCTACAGGTTTGAGTACCGATCCGTTCCTTTAATGTTTGAAAACCGTTTACCGCTGTCAATTTCAAGTCCTCTATATGACTGTTGCATTTGAATTTGCGGTTTCTCTCGGTAACGTTATTTTACTGGATCGAAACAGCAACAGGAGGCATTGTATCAACAGACCAGCAAAATGGAGTATGTTAAAATGACTAGTCTCTCCGAAATTCGGAGGAATACTTGAATAACCTTCATTTAGTCGAACAGTTCTGGTATTCATCTGTATCCAGTTAGACTGAAAGACGACCTCAGCATAGTTGGGAAAAGGCTAGGTAGGCAGATGATGAGAAGCAGAGTTCCGCAAATGGTCGTAGCATGGTCTATATGGATTGATGACCTTAAAAAGGTGGCTGGGATAGACTGACTGCAGAAGGTGGACAACCTAGTGTTGTCGGCCAATTTGGGAGAGGCTGTCCAGCAGTGAACTGTCATGTTGACTGATTGGAGTGGAACGGTCTTACTCCGGTGAAGTTGAGGATATCCCAGTTGCGGTACGTTTTTCCTGGCGTAAATATTTCTAATCGTTACTTTCTCTCTCTCGTTATCCAGAAGCTGGGTTGTGGAGTTCAGATAAGCAGTGGCTCCATGTAAAATATTGGTATCCAGCTGGATCTGGAAAGCATTAGCATCATCTTCACAATATTTTAAATTAACTCGTTCTTCAATTTGTACGACATGCTTTATTGACGAATTAGCTGCTACTGCATTCACAAGAGCTTGTCGAATTTTAGACGCATACTGCTTTAGTTTCACCGTGCCATATTGTAAATTGTACAATAGGGACACTTTACTCAGCCGCCACGTCCGTCCCTTCATTGTAAATAGCGACTATTGAATCCCCTGTAACTATATTTTTTGTAGTTGAATTATTTTCCCGCTGCCTGACAGGTTCCGGCCGATATAAGGATATAGTATATTATTTGGTTTTACCTATTTTGTTGATATTTTTATCTAATTCGGCGGAGGTCAAAAAATAACCGTCACTGTTTGCTTTGAAAGTCTTGGAGAGTTGCGGTCATCATCAGTTTAGCTATATGCAAACTGCTTGAATGTACTACAAAATAGCAACAGCTGTGGCTAATTCTACAATGAGTCCAGAAATGGCTCTTGTTTAAGCGAAACTCTCAAACAAGTTTCTTACTCTGAATCAGCATACAAGATTTTTAGATGTTAATTGTAATTTCTCGAGTAAGAGTCTCGGCAATAATCGGTTCAAAATCAGAAATAGATTAGCAAAGTCCATTTTCTTCTTAAATATGGCCCCGTCTTTATCCGTTAAGTGCGTTTGCAAATGGTGTTTTTTCCGTGTCTGTTTTTCCGTTTACGTTTGTCGCTCCGGAATTACGTACCGCAGCGATTTGAAATAGTTTTAAATACCGGCTAGTTGGTTTTATTTATTGATTTAGGTACTCATGAATTAGGTCTGCGTATTCAATTTTGTTGTTGTAATCTATTATTCGCTGGATGCGTGTAAACGCAGGACCGGTCGTTGCGGTAGTTTTTGGGGGAGGCCTCTGACCAGCAATGGGCGTCTTTTGCCAGAAAAAAGATGATAATGATACATCAGTGCAGTACCTTTAGTAATAGATGCTGGGGGATGCCTACATTCAGTAGTGGACGTTTTTCGGCTGAATGATAATGACGATAAGATTCAAATTCAAAAGTATTTTTAAACGAGCTTTGTTGTCAGGAGCATTGGATACATCAGTCAAGGATAAGAAAACTTCTCGGAGTTGCGGTTATCATCACTTATTAGCTTGATCTAATGCATGGCAAGGATTGTTACCTGTCTGCGCAAGCGCAACTCTCGTACAAGTTTCTTATCCTCAATGAATATACCTACTAGACATTTTAGTTGGTATTTTAAGTCTCGACTATGGTTTTAAGTTTTTTTTTTTTTTTTATACCAATGTCAATATCAACGGCTGAACGAATTTTGATGAAATTTGACCATTATTATACCCTGTTTTCCCGGAAGGGTTAGACAGAGGTGTAGGTACATTATAGTAAAATATTTATGTAATAATCCAGGATATAATATGGTGGTACAAATGTTGTAACATATGGTATAAGTAGTTCCTGATGCAAGTGAAACCGCGGGCATAAAGATAGTTGATAATAATTTTTGAAATCCGTAGTTTTTCTGTATTCGGAATTCCGCTTCGTTTAGTTGTAGCTTTTACGTGACTATATTAAATTATTTTTTATATTTATGTATGGATTGCATATTGCCAGTTTAACACACTTTTAACCTAGTTTTTTTTCTTAACCCTAACTTAACTTAAAACTAACTTAAACTAAATTACTGCGTTTTAGCGCCTTTCTTAACTATCACTGGGATTAGAGAACTTATATGTCTTAAAATTAACCTTCAATCTATAAGACAACACGTCTTAGCCTATCTATTTCATATCAACACGAACTAACTTATTTTAAGTAACTACTACTACTTAGGTCTTACTTAATAGGTCCTAGTGCGGAGATTGCAGAAAGATAAAACATTAGTAGAAGTCATTATTTAGAATTAAGTTATTATATGATACAGCAACTTACAACCCGTAAGAGTTAACTTGACACCCGAGCGGCCATTCCCCCTCCCCCCACGATGTTACCGCCCGAGCGAAGTTTCATGTTGACTCTTGCGGGTTGTATGTCAGCTTAAAAAGTTTTAAATGTTATGACAGTGAGTTATGAAGAAGAGGCGATATGGAGAATATGTGTTATGGATGAAGAACATAATATATAATTTCAGTATAATGTGGAAGTGATTCCTCTCAAGCTCATACCTATTGTGTCTGTATGTCACGCCAACCGTACCATCGAGTATTGAATGTTGATATGTACGCTATAATCAAATGTAGGTTCACAATGATTAGAATAGAATAGAATGATTACATGTTCAATACTAAACAATATTGTTACAACTTCTGTATGAAACTTGTAGCTATGTGGCAGTTCGATAATGGTCCCCTGTCATGTCAGCGCAAGCTATGCAACAATAGCTTGGTGCAGTTGTCAGTATGATTATGACCGACTCGCCAGTATATTTGACCTAACTAAGTAGGTATCCTCACTTGTGGAGGCTCTTTTGAGTGACTTTAGTACAATGAAAATCTTTCTACAGCCCATTCCTAATCAACTTAGCCATGCCATTCCTAATGTTTTGATTTAATAAACCTAATGTTTTGTTTAAAGTGGGTAGTTTATGAAATCTTGGTGAATGTCAAACAGAAAACATTGCTATCAAAGAAGAATTACCAGTTGTTTGTGAGAGACTAGATGATATTATTGAGCCAAAAGAGGATAACAAAGTGATGATGGTATTTTTATATGAAAATATATATTATTAATGTTTTTTAAAGTTATTTTGTTATTTATGAAGTAGAAAGACAGTTATAATATGAAGAAATAAGGTATGAAAAGTGTTATTGTCTCAACAATTCAATTCCAGATTTTTAGTCAGCAGATGCTATATGATTCAACATTGTTACCATGTACATCTACTGACTTCATAATCAGTTTTCATTCCTTAGCATATTTTTCTAATACTATAATAAACTTTTTACAGCACAATCTATAAGCCAAGAGTTTTTCAATAGTTTTATGAAATATCCTACATAATTATAGATGACATTATTGACGCAAAGCATGGATGTTCAAATATTTTTTTATGAAAACAAGAAGAACATAAGTTATGAAGAACATAAGATATGAAGAATATAAGTTATGAAAAGTGTTATTGTCTCAAAAAATCAATTCCGGATTTATAGTCAGCAGATGAAACATGATTTAACATTGTTATCTTAATTTATCATTTTTCATTCATTCAATCAGTCATCCTTTTTTATATATTTGTTATTGTACATAATGTATAGTATAATATAATATTTTTACGATGATATTGCGAGCAAGATACAAAATTAACAGAAGGTTTGTTAGTTTATAATATTATTATCTATTTGAATATACAATATAGGTAGGTACTTAGCGCCCTATTGGTTATTTTTTGTTACCAAAGTGAATATACTCATACTGCAGAACCACACATTATTTCAAACATAAACTACCTTTGTCTGATTTTTGTTTTTAATGTTGATGTCAAGAATGATTCAAATTAATCATAATTGTATGCAATGTAAAGATGATTTCATGACATGATAATGGTGATACCTAAGGAAAGCAATTTAATATATTATTAATAGTTTGGAGAGTAAAGTGTAGTGGCCTTTTTAAATAAAAGCGTTTATTTCACTCACACACACACACAGAAGAAAAGACATATACGTACCGCGCTTATTATCACTAATATATAAATTTGATTTCTAAAACACACTTAACTTCTATACTTCTATTTATTAATTTAATTCTGGATATGAACCGCCATATTTTCAATGTACTCTTATTATACTAATTAACCTACATTTAAACATTAACTAATTTAAAAGGTTAAACCGCTAATCAATTTTCATACATTTAGGTTACCATTACCCCTGATTCAGGAGTATTAAATTGCACCGTAGTAATTTCCGAATTAGGAGATTACCCGTTAATGTGCATATATACCTATTTAGGTAGGTAAAGCAGTCCTACAAACAAACAACCTCGATATTGATAGACGGCTAGAATATGCTTTAGGACACGTCCTAACCGAAAGCGATTGCCGGGCGTGTACGCGATCATCTCGCTCGTTTATATAAGAACTAGCATCGCCCGCGTGGATGTCGGAATTTATCCCACGGGAATATGCTACCGGGACAAGAAGTATTTCTATGTCCTTCCCCAGGATGCCATTTATCTCCTTGCCAAATTTTATCGAAATCCACTCAGTGGTTCAGGTGTGGAAAGGTAACACACAGACAGTTACTTTCGAATATCGCGTATTCGCGCGACAGTTGCTTTCGGTTAGGACGCAGGGTTACAATAGTAACGAACCGTGTTTGTGTATCAATATTTTTGCGTCACCAGGTCAAATATGATTTAAAAAATCACTGGCTTTATTACCAGTAAGTACAAGCTTTTATGTAGTGGCAATAATTGTTAATATGTTAAGATTTGCTAAGCTATAGTTATTTCTGTTCAGCACAGTTTTTATTAAGTTTATGATCAAAAATGTATGTACAGTCACGAGCAAAAGTATGTATACACTTAGCTTTATTCAAAGGCGATTTTCTCCTTTATTTTTGAATGAAATTTTATATTAGTAGGAACATAGTATTTTCGAACCCATAGGTATATGTCAATTGTCGTATTTCAACGTTGCATTCGTTATTTCGTGAAAAAATTGCAATTTAAAGTTGCCAAGTGTTGACATATTGGTGCTCGTGACTGTACAAGGTACAAAAAGACTGAAAAAAACAAACTAAAAAACTGTTATGCAGTTTGGCAGATGTTATGTAAGTTAATGTATGTTAAAAAAGATTTTGAATAAATAAATAAAAAAACTTAGATATGCGGCCAGAATGAAAAATAACTTGTTAGTAAAGGACTGTTTTACCACGGCCTAAGTGTGCAAAAAAAAATCTTATTTTAAATCTTAAACACTATCTCACTTCCATACTTTCTAGCCTTACCTAATAGAACACTTGACCTTAATGTACCTAACCTACCTACCTACTACTTAATTAAACTCCCCTAAATAACCATAATGTAATTACCCATAAAATTATATAGAACTACTTATTCCTAATAAACACATACCATTCGAAATTTTAAAATTGACGCTTCCCGGTCCGGATTACCCCGCGTCCTAACCAAAGTGATCGGTCGCGTGCGCGTTCGTTGCGTTCATTATCTACCCACTCATTTGTTCGAAATGAAAGGCGCCCTTTGTCGGCGCGACCAGGTGTTCAGGTGCGCCGAATAAAATGAACGCAACGGTCGCATGTTCACGCGATGGTCGCTTTGGATAGGATGCGGTCTTAAATGGATATGTTATTATCCATATCTAAACTATTAATAATGAAGTGCATAGAACCCCTAACTTGATTGTTCATTGGACTACAGTGAAAGACAGAAGAAATTAATCAAAATACGAGTAGTAGGTACCCGTTCAGATCACTTTTTTTTTTCTGTTTTCGTCCATTCTTATTGTGGAACTAACGACGCCCTTTCTTCGCACAGTTTTTACGACCTAACAAAACATCGAGATTTCTTTAATACACTAAAAACTTCCAAAATAGTCTAAATGATGATGAAAACCGCAATAAAATCCATTGGATAGTTAAGAAGAACTACTTAAGCGGTCATACAAACAGGCACGAAAAGCGACTATGTTTTATAGACGGGAAAAGCGATTTTGTAAACGTCACTGCTACACATCGGTTTTCGGCGTTAAAGCGATTTCCAATCAACAAAATGTTTCATCTGACCAGACCTGATATTGTTCTTTTCTATTAGAGTAGCTAACCAGTCAGAAT
The DNA here is from genome assembly GCA_963082905.1 of Oligia fasciuncula. Classification (NCBI taxonomy): domain Eukaryota; kingdom Metazoa; phylum Arthropoda; class Insecta; order Lepidoptera; family Noctuidae; genus Oligia; species Oligia fasciuncula. The sequence goes on from OY720403.1 coordinate 12,101,677, forward strand.
TGTCGGTCTTATTGCAATAAGTATTTTTTGCCAGACATCCGTTTCCAGCTGACAGAAATAGCAAGCGATCATGTCAGCAAGGGAAGGTTCCATAACTAAGTAAGGCAGTAGCCAAGTTTCCTTTCATTCTTGCATTTAAGTATTCTTTTAGTCTATTTTTTTTTTATTCTGCTGTTAGAATGTTGCCTTCGGTAGAGTTTATAAGGAACAGGATGTAAAATTCACTCATCCTCATATCTGGTGGGTACTTCTCAACAATTGATGTCGGAACGTTGTATATTATGCTAGTTGCGCGGTAAACTCTGCCTTCGCGATGCAGGATTTTGCGTGACGTCATTATGATACGTAGTTCTCATGTGGCGATAAAGATGCCGCTCAAGTTCGTTATTATCTATGGCACAGACTAAAGATACATGTTCAATAGTGGCCATTTTTTGTTACAAAGATGTTTTTTTTATGTAAAAGAGCTACGTGTGTAAAATACTGGTATTTCAGTTGCATCCTGTTAGACTGGAATACGACCTGTAGATATATAGTTGGAAAAAGGCTAGGCAGATGGTGATGTGTCGTGTTTTTGTTTGCAAGATGTTTACAACAGATTCCTAATTAGATGTTTTGCTCTACATATTCTTTTTTTTTCTTCTTATATTGCATAGCATATAATAATATAGTCCAAGATCTGGCGCTGGTGGAAACCTTTATACTTCCAAAGTTATATGGTTCAAAGAAATGGACAGTTTAAGGGTAATGTTCAAACTTGATCCTTGTTTATTTATAAGATGTTACTACAGGATTGTAGTATAAAATTGATCATCTACCAGTTTATAAAAATAATCCTTTGTTTCTTCTATTGAGCCTATGGTAGCCTATGCTATGTACAATATTTAAAACTGTTCTTTTGTTCTTCTATTGAACATAGCTTTATTCAAAAGTTGTTAAATTACAACAAAATTTTGTCGTCTTGCTAATCATTCATTTGTTAAATTTTACACTATGATTTTATGTGTTGTGCAGAAGTTAATTTCGAGAACTGACTAAACAAGACTCTGATTTTTTATTTGCTAGACTAAAGTGACAGCTGCGATCGACCTTTTTAGTTTATTTCGTATTTTTATCGTGTTATAACTATCTAATATTATATGCTAGTTAGCCATTACATTCCCACTCATACACAAACAATTACTTTAAAATATTATATTTTCTATTTAGTTTCCTCTAAAGTCCACTTGTGCCGTTCGTGCAACGAGCTACAATATACAAACTTATTCTAAATTAAACTTACAATGACCATTACTAAGAGATGGTTATTTTTCAACCACAAAAAATCGCATTGATTGTGTTTGAAAAATTTATGAATTTATGGTTCTACATTTTTGATGAGATCTACAGAGATGGGGTCGCAGGGTTATACTTAATTTGATATACTATCTTAGAGACTAACTAAACTTAGGTACTATAAAACTTATCACTATCGAGACCCATACACGAAAAGCTTAATATCGTCTTTAGTAACTTCACAAATTGTTGGAGTTTGTTGCGCCACTTCTTCTCACTAGGAAGTAGTGTTTGGGAGGACTGTCTTATGTCATTTTGACGTTCGATAAGTGCTGATTCTCAGGCTAATTTAAATAAATGACTTTTGATTTTGATGTTGTATTGTATCTTTTTAGAATGATTCTAATTTCTGCGATGTTATTTTGTTTTGATTTCTTAACTCAAACTGATTGTGTCTTAAGAGCCTATACTACCTCGGCTAAAATTCACTCTTTATCTCGCTCGCACGATACTGCTCGCGGACTATGTGAAAGCGAGACAGAGTGCGGTGCTGGGCGGAAGGCAGCGCCTATAGTTTAGGTATTTGCTTTTTACGGTGAAAATTAAGGTAATTCAAAAAAACTAACTAACATAAGACCTGCTTTATAGTCAGTTCAGTTAGTATGCAAAGTTTCGTGATCTAATTTGAAGTATTTTTTAAATACCAGCGGTTTATTGTTCGGTTTGGAGGTAACTTTGATTTTTTTTTCTATCGAGGAAATTTTATGGAATCGTGTTTTCGTCTAACATAACACCTTACATTAATCCTCAACTTTAGCATATATTTATTTCAAAATTAATGCTGCGGAATTTTCGACATAACGGAGGATCATGCTAAGCCATTTGAGGTAGTATAGGCTCTTAAGATGTTTTTTTATTACTGAATGGGCTTGCTTGCTCTTGACCTCGATCACGCCTGACGGAAAGCGACGGATGAGGCATATTCATTTTTAGCCCCAAATTATTTACCTATGCATGTTAAACCGTGCTGTTACATCAAAAAACTGTTTATACTGCCGCCTACTCGTTTGAAAAGTTACAAGAAAAACAATAAAATCAGGCATTTAAAAATACTATATTTGACGAAAATGTGTGGAAATATCACACAAATATTATAAAGGCGAAAGTTTGTGTGTGGGGGTGTGTATGTGTGTTTATATGTTTGATACTTCTTCACGCTCAAACGGCTGGACCAATTTTGATAAAATTTTGTATGGAGGAAGCTGACACCCTGGATTAACATAAAGCCTACTTTTTATCCCGATATTCCCACGGGATCGACACTTATGCGGGTGAAATCGCGGGGCGCAGCTAGTAAAAAATAAAACACAATATTTAAATCGATGTAAGTGTAACAGTATTTTTAATAAAAGATAAAATAAAAGTAATGTTCAATGAAATGATTTTTATACATTTAATATTTGATGATAGTGATTTTGAAATGATGTGTGTTCATACATAAAATATGTGTGACAAGAAATATTTATGAAATGATTTTATTAATTTTTAAAGTTTGAGAATGGTTATTTTTTTGGTTTAATGAGTAGTTTTATCCAAAGTTTTTACTATTTTAAACTTAATATAATATGAACACGGTTGTCACCGGTGATAGTCCCTATTTCGTTTGTTTAAAAGTACTTTGAGTTAAAAATAATAAAACAATATGTTGTGGTCCGAAGGCTGAACTGTATTGGTTTAAATATTTTAGAATTAAATAATCATTTTACACTTTTTGTTTTCATTTGGGGATACCGAGATGACGACTAATAGAGAAGTATGGAAAAAAATACATGTTGCGCCGACCCTAAAATAAATTGGGATAAGGGCAGGAGAATGATGACTTTTTTTTATTAAGTTTTTCTCAAAGGTTAATAATTTATTTAATTATGCCTTGATGAATGACTCTTTATATTTTATTTTATTCCTTTGCAGTGAATTGGACTGTATTACGCGTTTCGTTTATGGGGATACGAGACTTATAATTAACTAAGCTAGTTGAGGTGGTTTTCCTTTTGGTTGTATGAAGTATTTTCATTTTTTTTATTTAGCAACTCACACATTGTGAAACACTGTGCACTGCAACGATGTTAAGTGTTGCACAGATATATCGTTATTATTAAAAGTTACGAAAAAACTATTTTATCATAATATAACTCGAAAAGAAAAAATAATTTCTGCACATCCCTTAATTAAATGGTGTTACCTAATACTACCATTATGTACCTAACACCTTGAAAAAATCGTTTAGACGAACTTGATATTTAAAAAAACTTAAAAAATACCTGTTGCGTTTTCAATAGTTGTTGACATTTTTAAAACAATACAATAAAACTTATTTAATAAGAAAAAACTATTAAAAGACAAACATACTAGGTATTAATAAATTTATATTAAAACGATCGCAGATCACGAATGGAAATAATTAAAATAAGTAAGTAATGAAAATTAAAGTGAATAAACCTAAGGCGGATTGCCGACATATCTGTTGTTGTCAACTAAAATATTATAATTATCAGGAATGAGATATTATTTTTAATTTTAATTCGGTACTAGAAATAAAAACATGAGTTTTGTAAAATGTTTTTGCTGACGAAACGAGTAATCATTAAAACTGTATGAATAGTTAAGAAAAAATATTATTATTCATTTAAAATATAATTTTGAATTAAATATTCGTATGTAAATATTTTATAGAAATGTCGAGTTCTGAATTAAAGGCAATGTGAAATTTTTATAAAAAAAAATCTTATTAGGTTTTAAAATATTTAAATTATTTGCAAAATAGATATTATTCATCCCTGACAAAAATAAAGGTTATAATGTAAAAGCGTACTAGTATAAGACTATTCAGCCACGTCAAAGTATATTTATCGAAAACTAAATCAAATTAAAACTAATAATTGAACGGTAAAGAGTGTTTTCTTTTTCAAATAAACAAACTTATATATTAAAAATATATTAAAATGGTATTAAATACCTACTATAAATTAAAAGAATAGGTAATCTAAAAAAAAATTTGATTTTAACTTGTTTCAGTGTAATTTTTGAAGTCGTTTAATTGTAGTCGCCATTATTTACAGTAATTTGTATTCCTGTTATTTATTATCAATATCCTAAATATGTCTAATATTTGCAGTTTTTTTTATGTTTTTTTAAACCGTATGTGTAGCCTCACCCAAATTGATTTGACTATATCAATTCTAAATAATTTTAATCCAAGACTATGAATGAAATGATTAGTAATTAAAAATGCAAACTCAATCTAAAAACTATGTAGCAACTATGTATAAATCTGCATTTATGTACATACTCGTCAGTACACGTAACAATAAGACGCCATATTGAAAACGCGGCGGCTAAAAGAAAGATTCTATGATTTTATCACTCCGTTGACGAGTAGCCGTTTACGACTTTAAGGATAATGCTTAAATTAATAAAAATATTTAAAGAAATTATCGACTATTAAAAAATCCATTAAATTATTCGATGCTACGTGCTAATTAAATATGTTACATAAGTTGTGCGCGTACTCTTACAGAAAGATTTATGAAAGAAATATAGGAACGAAACACGTGAAAGATGAAACATGACGATGAAAATACAAGATCTGACATGAAATCCATGAATTACAGATGTATGAAGAAATTGATTGGTGAAAAATACAATGATATTGTAAGTACGTAAAATAACAAGTTTCACATACAATAGTCTGAAAATGAAATAGAACTGATACAAAGATAAAATAAAAAAGACAACAAAAAAAAGTTCAATTAAAAAAAAACAGTAAAAGCGCGCGCACTGCTTTATTTTACACATCATTGGAACAAGCAATTAGAATACGTTTCAAACACACACAGAAACAAAACCGCATCAAAGTTTCATTCATACTCTCATTTTTTTAATACTTGTGTTACTGTCTAAGATTCTTACTTCACTACTTTAGAATACGTTTCAAACACTCACCTACATATATCTTCACTCAAAAATCGCTCTTATTTTTATAGTATTACACATTACAGTTTAATTTAATTTGGTTTATATTCTACCTTTTTTTTTTGATTCCGCAAAATACATTCGAGCTCAACTGTGACTAATGAGACAAAATTACTTTTTCTATTGTTATCAAACAAATTTTGATTTTCCCACAGTTGAGAGGACACCACTTATTGTTTATAATATACCTACTTACTAAACCAGCAATTTTTTTTAGCGCAGGTCTTTTATTTATTACATTTGGGAAAACAAACAGTAGTAAGTATATTAACATCAACAGTGGTGTCTTAAAATTAAATTTAACAAATATACTACCCACAACATTTTTCACAGATTACTATATATATTATATAATAAAACCATGCTGTTTTCATATATATTTACACATTACGGTTTAATTAGGGCATATTCTACCTTTTTTGCTTCCGCAAAATATATGTACAACACTTGTTTTTCTATATTATACCTACTTACTAAATAAACCTATTTTTTTTGCTTATTTTCTTATATCCTACGGCTTTCGCCAAATCACAATCATACGTAAAAATAAAATAAAGTATTTGTTTAGAAAATTAACGTTCCATGCCCTATTTTTATAAATAAAATTAAACGTTAACAGAACTCCGTTTTTATTATGTTTTTAATTATTCAGTTTTTTCACCCCGAAGGGTAGTTAAACTGAAAATTTATGTTTATTTTACGTTTAAACCCAGATTTCGAAAATATTTTAAAAGAGCGGTTAGACAGCTTGCATTTTTATTTCAAAGTTCCCCATGTGTACGATAATATTTGAATTATTTAACCAAAGACATTTAATTCTTACACTTAAAGCCTTAAAGAACATAATGAAATAATGGTTTAATTTCTTAAAACCTTAAAAATACGAAATAAAATTGTACTCTATAATTGAACGAAAGTGTCACGATAAGGTACGATACGAAAAAATAAAGAAATTAAAATTAAAACGCGCATCTAATGACGATAAACAATTCCGACATTGCAAAGGATTAATATACACTCCTCAAAAGGACCCCCCTTAATGTTAATATTTAGGATACAGCCATATAAAAATAGTTGCCTTAAAATATTTTTCGAAAAATAATTATATTCAAAGTTACACTCACGCTTAAAAAAACTTTCCTTAGCTCTACCCAAAATATAAATCACGATGTTTAAATAAAACTAACTAAAATGACATTGAATGCCTTATAAATTCGTTATCGAACTTCACGCAATGAATATCGCGGTTATGTACAAAATATTAAAATTCTAAATGAACCATAAACTTAACCTCCATTCAAACTTTTTGAATTTTGAAAACGAATAAAATATAATTACCTTATAAAATATTTTGGCCAAACAACATCAATCATTCTGTTTCAGAATTTGACTAAATAATAGAATACCCAATATACCAATATCCTTCGATTCACACTATTGTTATATTCACAATTGAGATACCTATACTTAACACGTTAATTTTATTTATCTGAACTTTTTTCCGGTCCCTTTTGAATGTTAATCATTAATGAACGTTTGCCTAAGTACACAAAAAGGAACGAGCGAAAGAGAGACATAAAGAAGGGTTGTAATACAGAAAACAGGGGCAGCGGAGTAAAGTTGAGCTAAAACGTCTAGAAATTGGACCTATGTTGAGCGGTACAAAGAAGAGCTGAAACAGTGGCATATACGAGTAGATGGATAATTAATTGTATTTTTAAAATGTGATCAATGTTTCAAAGCGTCCTGTGTACAGCTTCAAACAGTGACATGAGTTGGAAGTTACACTATCATAGCTCAACTTAACTCAGCATAAATCGCTTCAACATCTGTGTAGAAAATTGTCGCCATGACGATGATCCCTTATTTGTTGAGTGTTAAAATTGCTATAATTGCAGAGTGTTAAAATAGCTATCATTTAGAAAATGTTAGGTTAAAAATTGGAAATTTCGTGTAACATTTTGTAGGCGACAAAGTCCAAATACTTTTCGTGACCAGCATGGGTTTTTAATTATTTCTTGAATTACAAGTGGACGTCAATCTCTACAATGGCGATCTAACCAAGAGTACGCAAATAGAGACGGGTAAAAAGGGGCCAAGAAAGGCAAGGTTGAAGTAAATTAACCAAGAGTAGAACGGCATCTAGCTGAGCTATAGTGTCTATTAGAATTTAGACCTGGCATTGAGCGGTACAAAGAAAAGTTGAAACAGTGGCATACAGTACAGGTGATATTAATTTGTACTTTTAAAAAAAAATAACAAGATTTCAACGCGTCCTGTGTACCGCTTCAAACAGTAATATAAGTTGGAAATTACACTATCACAGCTGAACCTAACTCAGCAGACAACGCTCTACCCGTTTATGGAAAACTGTGCCCCCGGTCCTATTGGTTGAATGATGAAAACAGCTAGCATTTAGACTTGGAAGTTCTTTAATTTTTTTCAATTTGGAAGTTCTTTAAACATATTACTGGAGGTGGCATTGTCAGCATTCTCCAGATCCGGTATGATTTTTTTTATCATATCAAAGGATGTTATCCAAAATATAAACAAGACGGAACAAAAACTAAGACCAGAGAGGGGTACAGCTGAGTAAAGTTGAGCTAAAGTGTCTTTTATTATTTTGACCTAACGTTGAGCGGTACACAGAAGGGATGAAACCGTGGCGTTCAGGTGATATTCATTTGTACTTTAATACTATGAACAAGATTTGAAATCGTCCTGTGTACCGCTTCAAACAGTAACATAAGTTGGAAGTGACACTATCATAGCTCAACATAACTCAGCAGACAACGCTCCTCAAAACTATGCCCTTGTTCTCATGACGCTGATCCCTTAATTTTTAAAACAGCTAGCATTTTCAGACTGTTATGTTTTCAATTTGAAAGTTCTATTAACATATTCTGTAAGTGACGAAGTATCTAACATTTCTTTTAGACTAATTTAGATGGAAATTGTAACAATGCCTAACAGGATGATTTTTTTTAGAATACCTACGCTAAAGGGGACGAGCAAAACTGGGACAAGAAAGGCAATATAGCAGGTTGTAATATTGAAACCAAGAGCAAAGCGGAGTTAAGCTGAGCAAAGTTGAGCTAAAGCGTCTACAAATTTGCCCTCGCATCGAGCGGTACAAATAAGGGTTGAAACAGTGTCATACAGGTGGTATTTTGTACTTTAAATAAAAACAAATGAGCGTGATTTCCACGCTTTTTGTACCGCTCCAAACAGTAATAAAAGTTGGAAGTGACACTATCATAGCTCAACTTAACTCAGTAGACAACGCTCCACAACTTTATCGAAAAGTATGCAACTTGTCCCTAAAGTGCTCATTCCCTTTGGAAGCAGCTAGTATTTTAAGGATAAGTCTTACAAGATTTTAATTTTAATGTCCATCGGAATTCCCACAACAACGTACCGAATGAGAGTCTAAGTGCGGAAAAGGGAGTCCTATAATCATCATCATCATCATCGTCCATTGGAATTTTTGACGGTTTCCTGCAGTTAGAACTTTGTTCATTCTATATTGCTTTCAATCGTTGATATGTTACCTAATAAATTGGGCACCAAAAAGCAGTGATATTGTTCCAGATGATTTTTTTGTTTTCTTGAGTCCAGCGTTGTTTTTATTTTTGTTGACGACGAAATCCAGCAAAGTTGCATCGCGAATCCCACAATAATGTGAATCCTCAACTCTTCATTCCTTACATTTAAATTACAGTTACGGCGTAATTAAAGGAAAACACACAAAAAGGTTATGTTAAAAAGGATTTACTCTCCTCCTGCTTGACGATCCCCATCTCCTGGAGCACGGCTTCGAGACCTTCCGGCATCCTGCCCTGGTCGAGCTCCAAGTTCCACTTGTAATACTGGAATAGAAAAGGAAAATGTTTTTAACACCTGATATTTGACGCGTATCTTTATGGACCGAAGTCAGGTCATGGTAGGATGTTCGAGGGTTTTTTTTCGTCATCACTTGTTAAGCAACTTCAGATGTGAGAGTTTAAACATGATCAACAAAGGTCAGAATTTAAACAAACACCTTCAAATACGCCACCAATTTAGAACAATGGTATAACCACCATGCACCATAAACCATTACCTGTATTATGTGTGTGTGTGCTTTTACTATTTACTCCTAACATCAAGCACATTGAAGCTTTACTTAAATCTTTGTTTGCACTTAGGAAAAGGTCATGTTGACTTCACTACCTACCAGGTTTTTTTTTAATCCTCCCAATGAGGGCTACCTATTTTGTGCTCACCAGTTGGCGCCACTGTCGAGTAAGGTCCTGAAGTATAGCTGTGATAGTTTGTTATTACGGGCGTGAAAACAAAGTTTACATTTAAATCATATTAAACCTTTAAACCGTACCGTAAAAATATCGAGCATGCCGCTGTGTTGCACAGTCCCGTTTTGTTCGAAAAAAAAGGAGGAAATAGGTTTCCGAAAGATAAAACTGTCTCAAAGCACTGACATTCATTGACTTGTAACTCATATTTTCCATAATTAATCTCAGGTATTGCACAATATTCGCAACAATATTCTAAATAGAAATAAACCCGCATAGGCCATAGCCTAGGCGCATAGGCCATAGCATTTGACATTTCGGCCTCTAGCGGCAAATTGATACGCGATAACCCTCATTCAAGCAAGCCCTTACCAGTTTCAGGAAAGTAATTTTATACAAAAAAAAAATGAGTATTACTACGCTCATTTTCTGCGTTCGGATTTGAAGACGGATGTCGTTGTTGGCACATGAGATGTTTAGCTCTGTCTCTGGAAAGGCAACACCTGCTCTGAACCAGATACATACCAGAGGTTCTGGTATTGATTATGTCCTTAGGCAGTAGTGAACACTCATAATCTAAGTGGGCTAGTTTCCACCCAAAATCGTCAAACAAAATGATACTTATAAAGTTATAATCACGTACAAACCTTATCCAGCTCCTTCCTCAGCGCAATCACAGACCGTTCCCGGTCCGCAACCAGCTCCTCAAGATATTGGTAGCGGAGCTTCTTGCGCGCGCGACACTCCCGCGCAGACTGTCTGCTGCGTTCTGCTTGAACACATGAAGAAGGACCAACGTTAGGCTTGAGTCTTGGAAACCTTGATTAGGGAAAAGAAGTCAAAAGGTTTGACAAAATGACAAGGTTGGGTGAAGTGTGCTTTCTGTGATATGTTACGTTATGTGTTAAAGCTTTGTTTTACTCTGGACACCCGTGTCATATATTGTTATTATAACCATTAACTCCTAATATCTTTACCATTACATATATTCATTACTAGCTGACCCGGCAAACGTTGTTTTGCCATATAAATTATTTCTAGCTGCCCGGCGCTATCGTTCGCGTGGTGTCCTACCCCTTACTCTACTCTACTCCTACACTACTCCTACCCTACTCCTACCCTACTCCTAACCTACTCCTACACTACTCCTACCCAACTCCTACCCTACTCCTACCCTACTCCCACACTACTCCTACCCTACTCCTATAAGTAAATAAAAGTATTAAATACTATGTCCGTCTAAAACCGGATAAAAAGCCGAAAAGCCGGATCCTATGTCCGTCTCCTGGTTCTAAGCTACCTCCCCACCAATTTTCAGCCAAATCGGTTCAGCCGTTCTTGAGTTATAAATAGTGTAACTAACACGACTTTCTTTTATATTTATAGATTACTAGCTGACCCGGCAAACGTTGTTTTGCTCCTACACTACTCCTACCCTACTCCTACACTACTCCTACCCTACTTCTACCCTACCCCTACCCTACCCTACTCCTACCCTACTCCTACACTACTCCTACCCTACTCCTACACTACTCCTACCCTACTCCTACACTACTCCTACACTACTCCTACACTACTCCTACCCTACTTCTACCCTACTCCTACCCTACTCCTAGTATAAAAAAAAAAAAAAGTATCCTATGTCCGTCTCCTGGCTCTAAGCTACCTCCCCACCAATTTTCAGCCAAATCGGTTCAGCCGTTCTCGAGTTATAAGTGGTGTAACTAACAGACTTTCTTTTATATATATAGATAATCATTATCATTACTTTTTTTAAATAACACAGACATAAGTATCAGAGTTAATAATACACATAATAATGTTTTAAAGATCACAATATGTTTTCTTTAGTACTATATCGTCCCAATAGATGTCGTTACGTGTTTCAACTTATTGCAATAAAATGTAGTTATAGAATGCTTTAAATTGATTATATCTTTTGATAGACTGAAGCGATTGCGATGAAACAAAAACTAATCACTACTCCGAGGTCTACACTATATTTGAGTATAAAAATGAACCATATTGGTTTGGTACTTTTTACGTTGAACCTGTTCAAATAAAATATCTGTCACATCCAAACAGAAAAACCGACAAACAGACAAAAAATCCAAAAATTTATGAAATGGCATTTGTTGGTTATCCTTTAACACCCCACCTATTTTTTTTTTATATTTTAAATGTACAGAAACGTCTCGTCTACAGATTTATTATATGTATAGAATAGATATTCAGAATAAAGAACAACAGAATCGTACTATATTGTGATAACGGGCTACTTATACGAAATCCTAAAAATAGCCTGTACAGAAATGCCAACCTTGTTTACGTACAAAACTGGATTTGATAAAATATTTGAAGTACCTACACTACCTACTACATTGGCGTAAATAAACCTCGACATCAGCGATTACATTGATCCTCATTACTATCTAGGTGCTATCATTGATGTCTAGTATCAAAACACAGTCTTTGGAAATGTATTCAAGACCGACGATAATAAGACGTGTTTATGTTTCGAATATAATACCTACATATGTATCATCATCTGTCTAGCCTTTTCCCAACTATGTTGGGGTCGGCTTCCAGTCTAACCGGATGCCTAGCCGAATACCTATGTATATGTGTGTTATCTGCCTGTGTTCTCATATCTAAATGACTTCGTTAGGCAGGTAAACCTACAATTAAAATAAGGAGAAATACAAAGTCGGACTGGGTTAGAAATCGAAAACTAAGCAGGTACAGACGCCAGCACTAGCTTGATACTACTACAATCTGTCAAATTTCTTTAAGAGATTTTCAACTTTATCACTAAAGAATAAGGTTCAAAGTTGATTGGGAAAATTTTACAGTAACAATTTAAATTGGCTGTCATAATTTGTACTAATAACTTGACTTTGTTTAAACGCGCTAATTTCTGGAAGTACCAGTCGGAGTTTAAAAATAGTTTTGCGTTTGATGGCCAAATTATTGAGAAAGGCTGTATGTAAGCTATTTCACATCACGCTAGGATCCTTAGGAGCTGAGCAAAAAGAACAAAAGTCAGCGAAAACGAAGAAATAACGCGGGTACACGATGGCGATGCGACAGGTTGGGTCGGGGGAACAGGAATTTACATGCGAACGAAGTCGCGGGCAGAAGAAGCTAGTATGACATATTCTTGCTGTTTCGTTAAGAAATATTTCTCATATTCTCTCAACAAAGACAACGCAGACACGCATATGGTGTTCCAATTCAAGCAAATGTGCTTCATTAGTTGACCTTAAACCATCTATGTCGAAATACCGCACACCACATAATGGTGAAAGGCACGCTACACAAATCACATAGTCCACGGTACACGGACATTAAAACGAAGGCGTTTTGTTTCTATGCTATTCATTGCCATTACGATCGTTTTTGTGCAAAGTTCACTCAAGATTCCTAGAAAAAAAGTCTTAAGTGAATGGATAGTGGTAGACCGCGAAATTCAAATTTTCTTACGTTTCTTGCAATTGCAGGTCAGTGTAAAAACGTAAGAAAATTTGAATTTCGCGGTCTCAACTACCCATTCACCTTAATGTCTCTGGTTATGTTGGACGAAGATTATTTGTCCGACGAGTTTCAGACTCAACCGAAGTCCTTACTTACGCGTCACGCGGCGAACTCACGATTCGATTCGGACCGAAACAAAGTACCTACATTAAGACCATTTTCCTGTAGCTACAACGGTTAAGGATGGCCCTTGATGGCCCATCTCCAATTACCACTATGTACTCCTAATCTTACCAAATGGGTATCGTGTTACCCAATAACTGGATTGTGGAGGCCAGTCGCGAAAAAAGAATCGCTATGTAAATGACCAGTATTCATTTGCTTCCAGTTAGTCTGGAAACCGACTTGCTGGGTAGATGATGACTCTCAAAGCTGTCTTAAAGATCCTTACCTAGCTTCGCCTTCATGTCCTGTTTGTCAAGCTGCGCCTTGCGGCCAGGCCTGCGCCCGCGCTTTCCCCCCTCGCGCCTTTCCCCGCCCTCCGCACCCGACGCCCCCACCGAGCCGTACACCCCACCACCCAGCGACTCCTGGAAATAAAATAAAATTAAATGAGGATGGTGTATTTTTGAAAATTATAGGCACAAGCCGAGGGGATTTCGATGGGAACCCTTAGTGCTGTTTTCGTTATGTAAGGAATTCTTTTGCAAAATTTCATGGTCTAGAATCATGAAATTTAGCTCCCAGAGTCTGTGTGACCGCATTGTTCCTCTAAACTACGCAACGGATTTTGATGCGGGTTTCACCAACATTTAGTGAATTTATTCCGGAAGGTTATGTGTATAATATTTACATTAATATTAAACTTACATATAATAAAGAAATGTCGATGTTTTGTCAAGTCGTAAAATATTGCGAAGCAGGGATGGGGCGCTAGTAATAAAACAAATCATCGGACGACCCATCAATCAATTAAAACGAGTTCAATTCAATTTCAAAATCATTGCTAACAGATATACTACGCACATGAAAACGTTACAACTTGGCAGTGACAACAATGAGCTCACGACAGTAAGACGAAACGCAATACGACACCTAAATATGTCTCATTCATATGCTATTAATATCTTTTGTAAAAATTTTCCCTCAAAGCGTAAAGGCTCCCGCAGATGGGCGCGACGCGAATCTGTTAGAACAATTATTTCCATAAAATTTTCATAGACATTGTTCTACTAGAGTCACGTCGCACCTGTCTGCGGGAGCCTTAAGTTTTGGGCCAATTAGCAGACACTACCGTGAGGAGACAAGATATGTGATGAACATGTGTCACAGTTTTTGACAAATTCTCAGGTTACAGACACGACAAACTACGTCGTCGTCGTTCTGGGCAGAAAATATTTGTCTGTTTTTGTTATCTTACAATACTGTCAAAGTTATAGAAAACTAAAAACTTGCTAAATGTAGGATCATCTGATAATCTTAAGATCAATTATTTGATAAGATTATACGTTCAGCAAATATTTCCTAACATGAAACAGTGATAACATAAAAAAATTACCGAATCATTGCAGACTAAAGTTGTCAAGTGATTTTTTCTACATATAATCTTGTTATTCATTATGAATAATATGATCGCAATAGGCTCGCCCCCTTTCACACTATACAGGGTTATTGGAAAAACACCAAAAACCTCTTAAGAGGTCATTGCACTCATCATTATGAACAACTTTTACTATGGGACCAAACCTGAAATCAGCTATTCCCTACATTTGACGAGTTAAACGAACATAAATGTAGGGCACAGCTGATTTTTTTCGGAAATGACAGGCTTGATGTTACTTTTTGTGTAATTAAGAATCTAAGGGGTCCATAAGAGAAAGAGACACTATTATTAGAACATGTAAGTATAATTAATAAATATAGGTAATAGTCAAGTAAAATTAAATAAAGAAAAAGTAATCACTAAACCAGCGGATCCCTGTGACAGCTTACAAACTATAATAATATACCTAGCTTATCGATTCGACAAATTATAGTTCCAGCGGTACGAATGTAGTATGGCATCTGTTTCCTCACACTTAGCAGTAAATAATAACTGAAATTCGTAAAAACATGCACGTCACCAGCCATCTTAAAGTGCCGCCATTGAAGTTTGTCACTGTCAAACAGTTTCTAGAACCTACAAGCGGCCAACTGCTACAAGGACTCGTACACAATTTGATAATTTCCCACACAAAAAAACAAAAAAAAAACGGTACCTTCGTGACACCGTACACTATATATTTTTTTTAATACACATTTATTCAATAAAAAACACGTTTAGTGTATCCGGGGACTTTAATGTTTAACGTTATTTTTAACCGACTTCAAAAAGGAGGAGGTTCTCAATTCGTCGGAACCTTTTTTTTTTATGTATGTTCCCCGATTACTCGAAGATGGCTGGATCGATTTCAAAAACTATTTTTTTGTTTGAAAGGGTATACTTTCCAGGTGGTCCCATTGTCATCAGGTCAGGATCTGATGATGGGATCCTGGAGAAATCGAAGGAACTCTTCAAATATTATAGGCATACCTATAGCGATTTGGGTATTTTTTATAGTAACTCGTGCATTTGCTCTCGAAAAGCACTATTTGGTGAAGTGGAACTGATGATGAAGGCCACAGATGGCCACCGGAACTACTCAATAAAAAAAAAAGTATTTCACGGGTTGCGATTCGATTACTTTATTAAGCATGTTAAGCTCGTCACAATGCGAATGGTGAAATGGAGCTGATGGTGAAATACCAGGAGAACTCTCAACAATGAATTTCCCTGCATCGGGAAAAGCAATAATTTGGTAAAGGCGATGAGCAAGTTGATATTAGGCTATTGTAACTTAGATAAATTATAAACAGACCCACTAAAAAGCGGGAAATAAAAACTTTTTAACAAAAAAAAAACCGACTTCCAAAAAAAACAACTTTAATTTCGGAAGTCGGTGGCAAAAAACTAAAATACAGATCCAAAGACACTGACTTCCGAAATTAAAGTGAAAAATAATTTTCACTTTGTAGTGTTTTTTTTTGGAAGTCGGGTTTTTTTTTTGTTAAAAAGTTTTTATGTTTTTATTATTTGTTGTTATAGCGGCCAGTACACATTCTGTGAAAACTTCAAGTGTTTACCTATTACGGTTCAAAACATACAGCCCTGTGACAGACTGACGGACAACGGAACCGGGGGTAAACTGTCAAAGTCCGTCAATGAAGATACGGGTCAGTAGACTCAGTAGGTAGAAATATAGTTGAAAAGTAGTTGATCCGACAAAACACACAAGGCAAGTGTCAAATTTTTCGGCCGGGCAAAATCAAATCACTGTCAAATCGTGTTGTCATTCATCCTTAGTTCGGATACCGAACTAATCTTAGGTCTGAAAGCGATACGCTGAAGGCATCTCCCGTAATTACGCAGCTACTACGTCCAAAACTACGGACTTGCGGCTTTGGGCGTAGACTCCCTAGTGCCGTTGGCACCCTCTGGCTACGGAATCCTAAAAAGTCGCTTTACTTCACAATAGACACCACTTATTCATAATTTCGGTGTGCAATGTACCTATGCATGTTCCATGAATCGCGTAACAACAACGGGACGGAAGTTTCAATAATAATTATTCTCTCGGCTAAATCATTCGTAATTTGCTCGGCCGGTTATTCAAACTAATGGCAGTAATAATCACACCACGCTTTGTTAGTAAACTTTTGTTTGGTAGTGAAACACGGCTACATAGCACGTATAAGCATTATCAGCCTTTAATGTTCCCACTGCTGGGACACAGGCCTCCTCTCTGTGAGAGGAAGTGGACCGTAATCCGCCATGCGGGCCCAGTGCGGGTTGGTAGATGTCGAATGTCTTCGAATTTTTGGCTAAAGGACATGCCTGTTTCTTCAAAATTTTAAATAAAATACCTCAAGAGTTGGGCTATCAAATTCAAAAAGACTTTTTTAATTCGACTGGCAGTTCCAGAGATTAGTGCGTCAAACAAACTCTTCAGCTTAATTATATTGGTATAGATAGCGACCCCATACCAGCAGGGCTAAAACTAATTACTTACCAAAGGTATTACATTACAACGCTTATAAAGCCGGACCAGTATCAAGAGTACATACATGGTAACATCTTACTACCCACGCAAACCTTGATCATGAATTGTCTTGCCTTTCCCCAAATATATTCTTGTCGGCTTCCAGTCTAACCGGATGCAGCTGAATACCGGTATTTTACATGGAGCGACTGCCTATCTGTCTTCCACAAACCAGTAACTGTGTAACACGATACCCCTTGGTAAGACTGGTTGTCAGACTTTCGGGCTTCTGACTACCCGTAACAACTGTCACAGATCTATGAATGACAGCCGGGACCAACGGCTTCACGTGATTTCCGAGGCACGGAAGAGTCTCGTTATGTATTGGATGGTCACCCTTCAACGGGCCGACCTCGGCCACCGCAGCTTACCTTCGATCGGCCCGTGCGGCTGTTATTACTTAGCCATGAGCTCCTCAAAGAGAAACAAAGACCTTGATATAGCCCTTTATTTCGTATCGCTTGGCTCACAAAAGAAATACACGTGGAACATACAAACACATATATTCGAGCCTTCTTCCCATGGGGATAGGCAGAAACTGAAGAACGCCACCTGCTACGATCCTAAAGCCCGGTTTCCACCACGAAAGACTAATGAGCTGGAAATGGCTAAGCAGAGCGGACTTCGTTTTCATGAAATAGGTTTGCGTTTCCACCAAGAAAGAGTTTAGTGGTCTGATTCCTACCGCAAAAGAGAAATGAAACAGAAGAATGAGCGAGCTCATTTTTACTCTTTTTGCCCGCTGCGTCATTTCCGTTCAACTCTTTGTTTTTCTCTTGCGTGGTAAAAGAAGTCATTAATGGGTCCGCTCCGCTCGCGGTGGAAACTGGGCTTTACATACTCCTTTTGCTCCCTTCGTTCGTTCGACCCGTTCGAGTCCGTAGTTTCTACCGAAGTTACGGGCGATTCCTACTACATATTACCAACGGACATAAGATTAGTTCAGGACCCGAAACTATGAATGAATGACAACTAACAGCTATCCCTAATCTCTATATGTTTTGATAGTCCAAAAAAGTTAATTTGTAACTTGTTTTGACGAATCAACTACTTTTGGACGGGCCAGTATCTTTGTTAAGGGGCTGTTCATTTATTACGTAAGACCATTTTGACCACTTTCTGACCCCCCCCCCCCCCCTCCTCCTACGTAACAAAAAATAAGACTTGGATGAACACTCTCCCCCCTTATTCAATCTTACGTTAGATCAATAATCTGGCAAAATTGTAAATTAAAAGTATAAAAAGAATTTAAAAAACTTATATAATTTTTGCTTACTTTTGTGATCTTACGTAAGAACAATCTAGCCCAAACCCCCCCCACCCCCACGTAAGAAAAAAATTAGACTCCCCCCCCTAATCTTCTTACGTAGGTAATAAATGAACAGCCCCTAACGGACGTCAAGAGTAAACCCTCTGTACATACACGCACGCCGCGCCGGTTGCAAGAACTACGCACCTCACCTATCAGAAAAACATATTTATGTCCTCCTCGGGCGTCCCCTCCCGGCATTTTTTCTCACGCGGAATACACGTTGAAGTCAACCCAAAAATGTAAACAACTCTTGATGTAACATAAACTGCGTAGTATCGATCGAATTTGTACAACATTTGTACACAACACGTAAAAAAACCAAGGCAAACATCTATACACTGTAGTGTCTGCTAGTTCGTTGACATTAAAACCTCATTGGCAACACATAGTTGAATGCACATTAAACATAGCACTTATATTTATGGGGTAAGGTTCAGAATTGAACACATGATCAAACAATAACCCTGCTGTTTAGTACCGTGACAGTACTGAATGGGGGTAATTGTTTTAAGAAGCACGTTTCCACTGCGTGTGAGGAGATGCGGTGACATAAACAGAATTGATTTTTAGAAAACATGGTTTCTTTGCGTTTCGTGAAGTTGTTTTTGATTTGTGGACTTATGTGTGGGTTTTGTGTAAGTCGAAATAGCAGATGGAACGATGAAATTTTGGGAAGCGGGTAAGGCAGAATTCAGAACAATTTTGGCAAATACGCAATTTCACACTGTCGAGTGGGATATTTTCGGGCCATCGCCATTTTCAATTAATGGCTTTTCCAGTAGCTAGAACCAGGGTTGGATTTTGTACTATAATTATAGTATTTATACTATAATTTCGACCTTTGTACTATATACTATCCACATCTAAGGATAGTACGTTAAAATACTATAATTTAAAGTATGCTCCCGAATGCTTAGTTTTACGTCATATGAATATTTCGACCGTGCATCTGACCGAATTCTGATCTTGCGATGTTTTCTGTGTCGATGGCCGGAGATTCCCCGATTATCCTCCGCAGTATTGTACACTTCTCTCTTTCCACTAATCTCGTTCCTTCCATTCCATTCGAAATTCAATCAAAGTGACAACAATCGCTTGTGAATTTTTGTGTAAAATAATACGTTTTTAGTGTTTTAATTAGGAAAAGTTGCAGTGATGGTCATGAAAATGACGATAGACCGGAAGTATCAACCCCAAAGAAAAAACGTCTGAGTACTGGTGTTGATTTTAATGACTATTATGTTAAATTTAAAAAAATAATGAAAGTGTACTATAATTTTTTTATAAATACTATCCTTTTAATTTTTTTGTGCTATCTTTTTGAACGTGCCTAAATCCAACCCTGGCTAGAACCAATAATTCGAAGACATGTGACACCCGCACTGGGCCCGCGTGGTGGATTATGGGCTATGGCCCACTCCTTCTCACAGAGAGAAGGCCTGTGCCCCAGCATTAGGAATGTTTTAGAATGATTATGCTATGTAATAGTAAACCAGGTCGAAATTATCATGGTTGAAGACAACTATTTCTTGACTATTTTTTGACACCAAATTCAAAAACGTAAGCGTTCCGCGGTAATAGCGAGAAAGGCTCACCACACCACGTAATCCTCACCAAGGCACCTTTATATCTCTGGAATCACTTAATGACTATTTTCGAGATTTGGCATAGCGTTACGACAATTTTTTTACTATTTTTTAGAATTGGAACCAAGTCGATACTCCCAGCCGTTTGGTTGCACTAGAGGTGAGGATTGTGTGGAGACGTTCACCACACAATCCTCACCAGCTTATAGCGATAACTTCGGATTCCGAAGTTCGGAATCATAATGAGACTATTTTTTTCACCTTGGTGACTATTTATGACTATTTCTTGACTATTTTTTGGCGTTCTCAAAATTGATTTTCATGAAGTTTTCAAAGGTGAGGATTTTGTGGTGAAGGACACAAATTTTTCGTTCTAGGACATGCCGGTTTCGTCACGGTGTTTTCCACCGCCGTTTTGAGAGCAGCGGTGACGAAATTATTTACACAAAGTAAAGCGCCTGTCTGAGTTACAACTACGACACACATCTTGTAAGTCAAGGCCGTTACCTCTGGGCCACTACTGCTATTTTGCCTTCATTACCAACTGTCTAAAAATTGCCGAGTTACAGCATTATTTATCAAAAGCTGATGATCAAAAACCAAACAGTGTAGTACTTAACTGCAATAAACTCTCAGAACCTCAAGTAAATTTTCACACCAGGACCACGTGACATTCAGATTGATCCTTAATCAGGAAGTGCATGCAATTTATGCATTTGACATTCTAGAAGGGGACTGGGGTGCGCAAGTGGAACCAACGATGCGTTGAGTAACGAAGGACAAAATGATACTGACACGCTTGATGTTACTGAGTAAATCGATGTGAATATGACATCCTTTAAATAATAATGAAATACTACTTCAATGCAAAGTAAAAAAATAAATACGTGAACGCGAAATTGAGTGATTGAGAGAATTGTATTGTGTGTAGATCAACAAGTAACTCTAGTAGTAATTTTTTGATGCCCTATGATCATTTTGCTTATTTTTTTTTCATATAAATGTACATTATTATTATTTTAAATAGATATTAGCATAAATTATGTAAATTTAAAATACTCCCATAGTGAGGTCAAAATAAAAATACAAGTAAATTAAATAACTAGATCCGATTGATTTTAATTTTTTAATTTTTCAAACTAAATAAATACGAGTATCTACTTAAATCTCGCGACAAGCTTTTATATTATCATATACATTTTGTATAATGACGTTATAAGTTGACAGTAAAAGTTATAAAGGAAAAGTTTATTTTATTCTTTTTAGCGCATGTAAATAAAAGCTTGTTTTAAAAAGTTTTTTTTTAATTTTAACACGACTTTTCCTCCACGTGGCTTATGCGCGATGGCACACCCTGTATCGCCTAACGCCTTTATCCCAGCTTAGTACCAGGAGCAATACTCGGTCAAAATAAATTAGCTAGCGATACTCCGCAGACGAGATGGGTATAGTTAATTTGATTACTTTTTGTGGGGTCATCGACCGCAGTTAGTGTGACCGCACTTGAAATTTCTTTTTTATTAAAAAAAAAAATTAAAAAAAAATTAATTTGAGAAAAACAAAATTGAATGAATTGAGAAAAACTCTTACTTCAAGTAATAATACCTCCTAGCAGTCATTAACCCCCTAAAAACATATTTCTTTTTAGATCTGGATATCTAGCACATCTACAAAGTTTCGCTAGTTAGTTTAGTTTGACCCTTTATAAACTAAAGTACCTTCTGAACACTTAGATGAGTAACAAATGTTACTTGGCACTCGGCAGATCACGTATGAGCACTGAAGTATTTACGATATTATGCACATTTCATGTTATTGACCATAAAATGAATAAACATAATAATATGTAAGAGCAATATTCTACATAGGTACCTACTATAGTTACTATTAAAGTAATAAATTATGTAGTTTATTTATTTGGATTCGTACTCGTCCACTTTTCCAACGCAGATTCGAACCTAGGAACATCCACGAGGTTGCCAAAAATCTTAGAGGTACCGGTTTTATTAACATCGTGATCTTAATAATATCAATTTCCTAAACCCTACACGGCTACACAACAATCTTAAAAAACAAATATAAGTAAAAAAAACGAATCATGAAAACCCGGAAAAAACCGAAATCAAATCAAAAACTCACCTGAAAACCGACGAGCACCTTTACATTAAACTACAATGAAACCCACATCTTGCCAGCACCACACTTCGAATCGAACTAAATAATTTTAATGGGGGCTGCTGCACGCCTTGTCATCTCCGATTCCCGGGCGTAGCTACCTAACTCCCCTGCAGCCACCCGTTCCCGAGCAGCAGCCGAACGAGCTCGCCCGGACCGTGCAACGATCAATACTGCATCCTGAAATGCTATTTTGGACCGGGAGGGGATGTTGCGAAGATGCGTAGGCTAGCCGTCTGGGGCATGGCGCAAACCGGTTACCTATACGGGTTTCTACAATGTACTTTATAGGTAGACAGCGGAGGTGGGGTTAGATCGGCAGATGGGGATTATTATTAAATATTTTTGATGTCTAGACAGGGGTGTTTTCGATGGGGGAGATATGAATTCGGCAAACGATTTTAAATGGGAGAGGATAAAGACTAGATTCGTTTGATGTTTTTTGTTGTTGTTCTGTTTGTGATCAATATTTTTATTGATTCCGGAGATGACGATTAATAGAGATGTATGGAAGAAAGAGACTTGTTGCGCCGACTTCAAATAAATTGGGATAAGGGCAGGACAATTATAATAAAATCCATGATGTTTAGGAAAATATAAAAATTAGAAAAAGATATACATAATCAACCCTTAATATTCCCACTGCTGGGACACAAGCCTCCTCTCTTCGAGAGGGAGTGGCCTAATAATCTACCACGCGGGCCTAGTGCGGGTTGGTAGATACCTATCACATGTCTTCGAGTTTTTGTTTCTAGCACAATGTTTTCCTTCACCGTTTTAAGAGCAATGGTGAAAATGATATACCACAGGGAAAAAGAAGCAAGAAAATATTCCGTTTTACAAAAATTTTAGACCCTTTTCAAAAAACCGTATTTCACACTATGACTGCGACAAACAAAACTAAAATAATAATGTGACTTGGGAGAGGTCCTCGGCCGGCAGAGGAATGTGATAGGCTTACAACAATTGATTGCACGCCTTATCAGTTAGTTATTTATCACACAACGCATGTTGCACCTTTGTCATGACGAGAGACTTACGATTTGCGATAATGTTACTTGTAGGCGACAAATTAGCTCTCTAGTCCTAATTCCACCACAAAAAGCCGATAGTCAACCCGACTGTTTTTAATATTTTCATTAAAAAAGCAACGAAAATTACAAATAATTATTATATTTAAACGATTTTTACAAAAAAATCAACATCGTAAATAATTAACCTTAAATTTGCTCGTAAATTGGCACTATCTCATCTCTAGCTATATATTTTATACAAAAATTAAACGCCCGATGAACGTCAGTGTTGTGAAAAATTCGGTGACGTCAGCGCAATTCAAAATACTGGAACTGCGTAGTCAGCGCGGCGTGGTCTCAATCCCAAGACTTTTACTAACAAACCGTAAAAATTACGACCGCTTCAGCATTTGACTATCCATTGCTTTCTACGCTACAATTATTTACCCAGATAGCTTTGCAAAACACGCAATGGAAATTGAAACTAAACCATATTTCGTGTTGAGTTTTAATATCTTCGTTATTGTGACTACGTGTAGCGCTGCATTTGGGCTTTTAGGTCGCAAATTACGATTACTTACATTTATTATTGAGGACTGAACGTCCGTCGCCGCTATTTCAGGTGGAAAATTTAAAATCAATAGTACGTGGGCGCCATGCCGGCCATGCATCTTTTATGCGTTCGGCCTGGCCTGCACGTAGACTGGCGCCAGACGAAGGAGGTATAAATGGCGTCCTTTAATTATGCACAGGGTTTTACCTGGGTTGTCTTTATATGTGGATGTTTGGATCGAAACCAGAAAGTTTATTAGACAGGTGCATTGTAAGGTAATGTGATATTTAAGGCTTGAAGCTTTGTATTGTTATAAGTTTAAAGACTTATGTGCAGATATAGTCTTTATGATAGATGCTAATGAGAAAGTCACAGCCAGCCAGATAAAAAGGGATGCACCACTGTTTATTGGTTGCCCTTGTAAGTACTTCGCTTAATACCAGTTAAGATCCTTTGAAAGAAAAATCATAATATAGGTACTCTACTCATTATAATTTACTATTTTTCCAAGCTTCACTGGCCAGAAAAATTCCGTTGGCTACATTTTTGTAAAGAAATGTAGATTCTTTCCTTCAGTCACATTTTTTTCACAACGCTTGACAAAAACATCATGGTAACTTTAACGAAACCAAAATAAATTCATGCTTTCAACATAATATATTTTTGTACAAATTTCAACACTGGCCACCGTGCCTACAGAATCAAAAAGGTCACCCTCTCCCCAACGTGACCATGAAAGGGTAAAAACTCAAAAGTTTCCATAGAATTTTGTTAGCATACTTTACAAAAGGTTTTCCCCTCGGACATCAAATACAGGGTGGCTCAAGGGTGATGTCAAAAAACGTCACAAATAGGGCGTTTCAAGGTTCTTTGAATTCAAATGTTGCCATGTGGGAGCTTCAACCGTTTTCGCAATACTTCGTTTGTAACAAACTAACGACCCGACCCGGCTTTAGAAGCGAAATATTATTACATATTAATTCCATACTAAAAAACCTTCCTTATGAAATTCTTGACTGATGGTAACGGTGAATATTGCATCGAAATCAATCAAGTAGTTTCTGACTGTTTACTTTTAGTTTTTTTTTTTATCTATATTATTTTATAGAGAATTTCATTAGTATGACCATGTCACACTCATAGTTATTCTAGCTTTTAGTTGATGTGGTAAGTATAAATACAAAATAATTAAACCAAAAAGTAATTAAATACTGAAAGGATTTGCTTAGTAGAATATATGCATAAAAATGATAATTATGTCACATTGCTCCTGCATAGAATTGGCATGCAAGCAATATATAAAACATTTATTTTTTAATTGAAAGTCATAAATGAATCACATTTTAATTACATTTAATAATTTAAGATAATTTTATGTTGCGGTAAATGCTTAAACTGGTAATTTCTAAAGTTTTCCAATAGTTTTAGGCAATAAAGGGGATTTTTTTTCATTAACCCATGCTGTTTCACTGCTGGGAATAAGGGACGATATTATTTGTGCCCGTTTTATGGCATTGGGCGCGCCCCTATTACATGGGACTCAAACATAATTAGCGAAATGTGGGTGTTACTATAGCTACACCTCACCACTGCCTTACCCTTCAGGGATTACAGGAGTTCTGTTATGTTGTTATTTCTTGTATTATTATTAATTTTTTTTAACTTTGCACGCACAATGGTCCACTTGAAGGACTGCTTTGAAGTGCGGAAACCAAACCCTCTAGCATTGACAGATGTTTGACTTTTCCTTATTAATGTTATTATTAGCCTGTGATGTCCCACTGCAGGGCAAAGGCCTCCCACTCTCTTTCCACTTCTCTCTGTTTAAAGCTGCTAAGGACCAGTTCTTGTTAATGTGTGACATTTTAAATGTCAATGTTACCAATTCTTTAAAAGTTCCAATAGCTCGTCATTAGTTTATAATATTGAGAGAAGCTCAAATTGAATTAAATGCAGCCACATGAACTTATCAAAATTATGTTTAAATATACATAAGTACAAAACATAAAGGGCAATAGATTACATGTCTGCCAACGCAAACTGACATGACGACAGATTGTTGCTAAGGGCGTTATAACAATAATATTATTACTATATTTTTCCCGGTGACCTCTCGACATCTGCGCAGAATCCCAGGCCAGCTGATACAATCACAGTATTCGCAGATGAGTGTTTAAATGACAAAGGAACTTACACCTTGGAAATATACCTACCTACAGTTTTATTCATTGTGTAAATGGTAATTGCGAGCAAATCTGAGCTACTAAACCATCGTCCATTGGTGTGTAAACTGTAATCTATACTAGTAATCTTAACTGCAAGCTAATAATAGCATGTTGGATGTACCTATTGCGTTTTAAAAATCAATGTGATCAAACAATTGCCAACACATGTTTCGAGTCTACGTTTAGAGAATGGGAGCATTATATATACGTACCTAGTTTAAATTGATTTTGTTGGACATCTAATTCGGTTTCAGCAATCGTTTTGTTATTTTATTATAATATCATCATAATTGTTAACTTTCTATTTCACACACAAAAAGCGATTATAAAAACAACGAACTAAATCTTCCAACTAAAGTAATATACCGTTTAATCTAGAAATAATTTATCTATTTATGTACAGCTGAAATTAATAAACAATTTCTATTTTCCACATATCTTTGTGTGGGGCTGGGAACAGATCAAAGTTGGTCAATGTTACTACTCTACTTGTTTTGTTATCTCATTTACAATGTTGATAAACAAATAAGTATAAATGATTGCATGAATATTTTGTACTTTATTATACCTAATTAAACAAACATACCTATAATTTGGAGTACTATATTATGCTGTTTATATAGGTAAAATCGTTACCTTTCTATTACCACGCACTAGTCCTCTTCAACCATGACCTTACATTAGGACTTGAAGAGGTAACAATTACCTATTAGATGACCATTTAACCAGCTACCAGTAACTATGTTGTACATAATAAATAATATCATCATAACATAACAAGCAAATACGCAGTAAGTTTTGTTTCTCGGCTAGCAACAAAAGGCCGGCCGATACCAAGCGAACTGCGTCGTTCGTTCGCGTCAAACGATGTTCGTTTTATGCGGCGTAGTAACTGTCAGTTCCTAACCTTAAATATTTTGCATTCAACCAATCAAAACACTGCATACACACTACTTAAACATACCGGTGTAAATAAAAACATAATTTACATAAATTTTCTCACAAGAATCTATATAGAAATGTACCGCTACTCACGATTTATAGTGATTGTCGGAGTTTCGTGTCCGCCCTAGCGACTGCCTCAACGCACACTGGCTGCGGCGTGAGTCGCGACGCGTTGCGCAGTGGGAACGACCGCGCGCGTTCACTCTTCTTATTTTTTAAAAACAACTTTTTAAGTCGGCAATGGATCGGTACAGACAGACAGACTACAGCGAGTAGCACAAGCAGCGGACGAGACGTGTCGCAACGGCTCGTATTGTAGCCCTCCCCACCTTGGACAAAGTGACCTTATCGTTTGGCTGCACTCGGTAACAGTTAGTGCAATATAAGACGTACTTACTTACTACAGCGCTGTATCGCGACACTAATAGAGATTAATGCTTCTTCCAATAATACTGCAGACTGCTGAGCTTGCATTCTGGAAGAACCGGCTTTGTGGCCTCGCCTGACATAAGCTGAACAGAATAAAAATAAGTAAAATGGCAAACACTTACCGGTTTTTTTCTAAGCCGCTTTCCTCCAGATCCCCTCATTCAAAAACAACTAGATATTATATTACCCAGATACTCGAGAAATCAAAAAACAAAACAACAGGAATTTAGACATCATTTTGACAAGTAGTTACATCGGTGGTCGAAGGGGAACTGGCCGGCCTAGGTGCACAGAAGCAGGACTCAATAACGCAGCGCACTAATTGGAGACCCATTTCCATCAGACATGCGCTTGAATATCGAACTACTCTATTCTAGATGTTGGAATGAATACGAAATATTTTATCTCTCGCAGACCGATCGTTAAAATAAATAAAAAAGTGCATCGCACTTCGCATTGAAGGGCCACACCCTTCCGTCAACATTTCGCCGCATGCCCTACCCACCCCGTACCGCAATATTAGCATTCTCATAAAACTTGACCCCACATTTTATTTTGGGCTAAATACACATATATGCGATGCCGGAAACGTGGAATGGACAATCTATTTTTGCATCTAGACATTTCAGAGAGATCCCAAATTCCAACTTTAACATTACCTAAGCTCTGTCATAAAGAGTTTATGGCAGTTTGATGCGAATCTGTTTGCGGCGTAGGGTTGGAGTGTAGCCTTAGGGGCACTATGGCGCGAGGACTTAGAAAATTTTTCGAAAATTTTTTTTTTTTTTTTTCGGAAATCTGATTTTTTTTTTACAGTTTCGGGTTAACCTTGACCATAGAAACTATTTATGGTCTGAGAAGCATGGCCCTACGACGCACCGTTTCCGAATTGTGGGCCCCCGAATTTTATTCGATTTTATATAAAACGCTCTATATTTCCAAAATGGTGGCTCGGATGAAAATTTTTTCTGGTAAGAAATTGTTGCTCTAGTCTAAAACCATGAGATGGTGTAAAAGAAACCCGAGAAATATTGAGAAAAAAAAAATTTGCAAAATTTTCTAAGTGTCGGTCGATCTTTCAGCTTGAGTATTCTTAGGGGCGCACAGGACTTAGTCAAATTTTGCAAATTTTTTTTTTCTCAATATTTCTCGGGTTTCTTTTACACCATCTCATGGTTTTAGACTAGAGCAACAATTTCTTTCCAGAAAAAATTTTCATCCGAGCCACCATTTTGGAAATATAGAGCGTTTTATATAAAATCGAATAAAATTCGGAGGCCCACAATTCGGAAACGGTGCGTCGTAGGGCCATGCTTCTCAGACCCTAAATGGTTTCTATGGACAAGGTTAATAAGGTACTGCAAGAAAAATGGCCAAAATCTGTTAAAAAAAAATTCTTCGAAAATTTTACTAAGTCCTGTGCGCCCCTAAGAATGCTCAAGCTGAAAGATCGACCGACACTTAGAAAATTTTGCAAATTTTTTTTTTCTCAATATTTCTCGGGTTTCTTTTACACCATCTCATGGTTTTAGACTAGAGCAACAATTTCTTTCCAGAAAAAAATTTCATCCGAGCCACCATTTTGGAAATATAGAGCGTTTTATATAAAATCGAATAAAATTCGGGGGCCCACAATTCGGAAACGGTGCGTCGTAGGGCCATGCTTCTCAGATCCTAAATAGTTTCTATGGTCAAGGTTAACCCGAAACTGCAAAAAAAAAAATCAGATTTCCGAAAAAAAAAAAATATTGGAAAATTTTCTAAGTCCCAAAATTTTTTTTTAAACAAAAAAAAATTTTTCTTGTTTTCTTTGCTGCTCATAGTGCCCCTAAGCGTATACTCCAACTCTAACAAATCCGCCCCTAAGACGACCCACTGACCCGGCGTAGTAAGCACTGCGTTTCTTGAAATGTAACTACGCAGAAACTAACCTAGGTCAACCATGAAGGACATTGAAAAAAACTGGCCAAGTGCGAGTCGGACTCGCACACGAAGGGTTCCGTACCACAAGGCAAAAACGCCGATAAAACACGTTTATTGTATGGGTTTGTTGTTTGTTGTATGGTAATAAATAATCAAATTAAAATAAAATAAATATTTAATTTATTTTAATTTTATCACAAAGTAAAGCGCCTGTCTGGGTTCGAACCTACGACCTACAACTCGTAAGTCGCGGCCGTTACCACTTGGCCACCACTGCTCTGAAGTCGGTTTAATTTTTTTAAATTACTTTTTATTTCGTAATTTTTAGTTTTTGCACTAGTATTTGACCAAGGTTTTGAGATGTTTTCCCTTTGACACTACACCCGTAGCTCTTATCAATAAGCCAGGCCGTCACACTTACACGTATTAGTCCATATCTTGAAAATTACTGAATCGATCTTGATGAAACTTGCACTGTTCCCTAAGTTGAAGAAAATGTAAGCCAATAAAAAAAATGGTCACGATCCGATTAATAGTTCCGGAGATATGCGTGGACAAACATACATACATACATACATACGTCTATGAAATTTTGTATATTTGTTTGGAAGCCCTAATAGATCATCATATGTGAATATAATGCAATTCCAATAATATTACATACATACGTATCGAATTGATAACCTCCTTTTTTTTTTGAAGTCGGTAATAATTTTAATCTTAAGATTAGCTAAAGGATGGTGGTTTTAACCAACGGGGTAAGTAAGTAACACACTAACAGTAGCAATGGCTTTCATTTTGACAGTTCAACAACATTTTTTGCGTTATTTACGTTGTTGAGCAGAAAACATTTTCGAACATACATAAAAAGCAACTAGTGTCGATCCCGTGGGAATATCGGGATAAAAAGTAGCCTATATGTTAATCCAGGGTGTCAGCTACCTCCATACAAAATTTTATCAATATGAATTCTCAAAAGTTTAATTTGTTGCATAAAGAACGCGTTGTTTTGGGGATTTCTCCGAATAATAACAAAAGGAACAGTTCCTCATGCATGGAAACAATGATTTCAAAAGTAAGGATACGCCCGTCTGAACATTTTACATAGAAGTTCTTCGTTCGAAATTCGAAGTTCGCGCGCACCACTGTCAACTGAGTCGCGTTGGCCCTAAAACCGTCATTTTAGGGCCAGCGCGTTGGTGCCATTTAGTCTTACGTAGTCTTACGCTAGTAATATTTATGTCAATGCATGGAATTAAATAACTGCGCAGTACTTCAGTTACAAGGTAACTTAATTTTATGAGTACCTACCACCTTGAGAAAGTTTTCTGTGTATTATAATACTTACTAGCAGCGCCCTCGGTTTTACCCGCATAAGTGTCGATCGCGTGGAAATATCGGGATAAAAACTATCCTATGTCCTTCCCCGGGATGCAATCCATTTCTCTGCCAAATTTTATCGAAATCCGTTCAGTAGTTTACGCGTGAAAAGGTAACATACAGACAGACACAGTTACTTTCGAATTTATAATATTAATATAGGTAAGTATGGATAATGTTTAGCAGACTAGTACTAGAGACCTGGCGAAGGACCACCAAGCTGACGCAGCACTAACAGCAGACTGCAGTTAGTTCCTGTTTCTGCTGCTGTTGATGTAGCTGTTGTTGGATTGCCGCCCAAATAAATCTCATCAAGTACCAATTTTTAAAAAAACGGAACCATCATTTTTTTTTGTCCGTTTGACCGTCTGTCTGTCAAGACCTTTTTTCTCCGGAACGCGTGGAGGTACCAAGTTGAAATTAATATCAAATCGTAGGGATTTGATATTTGTTATGTAGGTATGTGTGCAAGGCGCGCGACACCGCGCGCCATCTATTGTACGGGAGTCCCGACTCTCGAATAAACCAGTGCGTTGCTAGCTAGCGATCGTTTCAGTTGTGTACACCCCTCCCTGCACCCCGCATACTTAACAATATTAATCTCAACTTGGCCTAGACCTACGTCTACGGTCCCTTGGAGCTCTAAAAAAAAGCTTCTAAGTCAACGCAATAAAAATTACGGCCACTTATGCGACTTATCTTGATACCCGCAAATAAATCAAAACCTGTATTCCTGGGTACTTCCCGATAACCTACAATCATGAAAAGAAGCAAGGTCTCAGCTTGCAGTACAATTAAAAGTCGAAAGTTATAAGATTAATAAAAATAGAAAACAGAAGAGGAGAAAGTATACCGCCTTGAGGAACGCCAGTTTCCAAATCACACCAGCAAGAAGAAGATGAAAACAAGAACAGACTGCGGACGTTCCTGAAGGTAAGAGAAGAGCCATTCCAGTGTTTCGGGAGAGACCATAACGTATGATAATATGATATTTCACTGCACAGATACCTGAGTAAGCACAATGCAGTGATACAGTGCGAAATTATAACTTTATCTTATCTAGTCGGCCGTTGCCGTTAAGTAGGGGGATACACAAACATACACAACAAGGTGTGGTCAGATAGATAACATGTTTAGTAGGAAGGCTGTTTGGTTAGGTGCGTTGGCCCCCAGCTGAGGAAACAGTGAGCCGTGGGCCCTTTGTACGGGGGAATATTTCATTGATCCTCGAAAAACCTATTGACCTTCTATGATGCGCTTATTTTTTACTTTCTGGCCTTTTCTCACACTTGGTCGCAGTAACTCAGCTAGGGTACCCCGACCAAATGGGTTAGGATAGGTTAGACCGTTCCCCCCTGGTGGGTCATTGTCGAGGCGGGGGAGCTCAGTAACTGTGGCTTGGTCACCCACGGTGAAGCGAAGAGGAACCCGAGGAGGGGCCGCTCGTCAGGGCTTTTGCCGATAAGCCGACCACGTAGCGGCCAACAAATAGGTTGCGGTGCCGCTTGGGCGACATCGCAACTGAGGCGGGCCGCGATGTCGTGGGAGGCATCGCGGCTGAGGGTTGGAGCCCGCGGCGGGAGAGGAGTGCCGGTATTGCGGTGCGCCGCTCTCCCTACCTTTCGCGGCCGAAAATTGGCAGGCGGCGGGGCCAATGACCTGACCCGTCGCGGGGAAACCAAGGGTGCCCAGACACGGGGTCGTCTGGCGCCCATGTGCTGGTTTGGTCCCTGGGGTGGTCACGGCATGCTATGTGTTCTGGCGCGCCGGTGATGGGGAGTACTCCCCAGAGGAGGGTCCGGTTACGGACAGCCGCGGCGGGTTCACGGATGAGTGCTAACGCGTGCCCGTGTTCTCGCCGTAAGCGGCAGTGGAGGACACCGTGGAGTTTTAGTGGGTAGAGTCCAACATAACTGCACTATCTCCCCGTGGTAGTGCAGAATGCATGAGCATTTCTCCACGTTAAAAAAAAAGGTTAGAACGGTGACCAACCACGCACGAAGCTAGCGGTGCCGCGGCAGCGGTCGGCGAGCGCTACATCCAAGTTGGTTGCAGACTTGCAGTTAAGTACCTACTACTCGGCTAATTTTAGTATTAGTAGAATATTATACAAGGTGTTTTTGTAATATCCCATAACTCTAGGGTATGAATGAGACCATATCAAAGAATCAACTGGCATGAATTGTTTTTCAATTATCATTTTTTAGGATTCCGTACCCAAAGGGTAAAAACGGGACCCTATTACTAATACTCCACTGTCCGTCTGTCTGTCTGTCTGTCACCAGGCATGAACCGTGATAGCTAGACAGTTGAAATTTTCACAGATGATGTATTTCTAATAAAAATAAAATAAAGTTAAAATTTAAAGGTTTTTTTAAATTTTAACTTTAAAAAAAAAAAAAAAACTTTAAACGTTTTTTTGCGGCGTTTTATGCCTTGTGGTACGGAACCCTTCGTGTGCGAGTCCAACTCGCACTTGGTCGGTTTTTATGTTTAAAATTTTCTTATAGACTAATTCATACTAATATTATAAATTAGAAAGTAACTCTGTCTGTCTGTATGTTACCTTTTCACGCCTAAACCACTGAACGGATTTCGATAAAATTTGGCAGAGAGATAGATTGCATCCCGGGGAAGGACATAGGATAGTTTTTATCGACATACCCCGCGGGTGGAAGCTAATACAAAATAATTCGATAAAGTCACGATTATGACATAATCGTGACTTTATCGAATTATTCAAAATTCTCAAATCAAAATTTACGATTTTTGGGAATAGAAGAAAATGTATTCGACGTTAGGTATTGAACATTTTCAATTCATTCTACAATACTTAACCTTTTTAAATGAAAACGAAAGTTACGAATTTCTTTTGTATACCTAATTAATAAGATGTGAAAGAGTGTGTACTTTTTTGAGTCACATAAATGAAATAAGTAGGTCACTTTTATTCTCACCGTGCGAATGTGTGTATGAACAACACCCTTACGTGA
Organism: Oligia fasciuncula; assembly: GCA_963082905.1. Lineage (NCBI taxonomy): Eukaryota > Metazoa > Arthropoda > Insecta > Lepidoptera > Noctuidae > Oligia > Oligia fasciuncula. The sequence goes on from OY720403.1 coordinate 12,135,402, forward strand.
AATATGACAACGTCGCATTTTCTTATCTTTGAATGATTGGTTTGAATGAAAAAAAAAATGAATTTACTCGTATTTATCAATGAAACTTAGATACAATGATAATTAACTTCGAAACTATGCATTTTTGCACCACATATTGTGTGCAGCGCCATCTATAACTTTTTAGTAGAACCATTTTACCAACACAACCACCTGTTTACAAAAGTGTATTATAACGAAACTAGATGACGCTACCAGTCGTGTAATTGATCCATTTTGTTTTCTTTGTTATCAAAGTTTTTACATAATCAGATAAAGTTATGTAAAAATAGGTCTATTTTTAGTATTTCCTGAATCATTTGTTATTCCATCAATATGTTTCTAAAAATTTAGCTTTGTAATGATTATGGATTTTGGCACTTAAGATAACCAGCGCCTTCCACCCACTTTATAGTATGCCTGAAAGAAATGGTCCTTCATTTGAATATTTTTGCCAGTATCCAATAAGTAAATGGATATAAATGTTACAAAGAAATTTAATTCTTTCTATAAAGACCTAGAATATCTTGTAACTAATGAAATATAAAGGGAAATGGTGCTAATTATTTCAGTTGCGATTATAATCTATGTGGGTCAGAGATTTGAGGTCAAAACGTCAATACCTTCTTTAAGATGTAAATTTTGCTGATAACTATTTTTAAGTATCTATCAAGAAACCTACACTATTTCCAAAAAACACATTTGCTTGATAAAAATCATGCTCCTTGTTTCTTAAAACATTACTATTCAGTATTTCTGTGATTCATCAATCACAGTATTTTTAAATCTAGTAGATTTACCCTTTAAGTGTAATATTAGGTACCAATATGTACTGCAATTTGAATATTAACTAGTGACCTTGGTACTTTGTTAAAAGGCAATCATGCCAAATATGTGGGGGACATGTTGCATGTCATAATAAACCACTCCACATGTTCATAGTAAACACAGCTGATAAGACCAGTTATGATGTTTTCATCCACCATTTGTTTGTTTTGCACAGCCATTCCATTCAACCAATAATGGTATCACTCATTAATAATCATGATCCAGCATACATGTGTCGAAACCTTACATCATGTTGTGCAATAGAATCTTACAGAAAATAGATTTTATTTAATCCATGTCATGTCATTATTATTACGGAAGTAAATAATTTGTACAATTTTCTGAATAATCAATCCCGACACCTAGTTATTTAACTTTGATGTAAGAAAAAACACGAGCTGGGATCATAAATAGAACTTAATAGCGTAGTAAACAAGCGTAACAAAGGAAATGAATAGCTACTCACGTTCTGTGATTCCTCCTCCAAAACAGCCATGGCTTCAAAATCGATGTTCATTTTAACAATTTTACACACGTAATACAGTAAAAATGCGAATTATGTATTATGCTATGACGATATGTCAATTAAACAACAAGGAAATTAGATAATTTGTAATAAAACTTGCTCTTCAAGGTATTGTTTACAAACTGGCAAGGTCATTTGACATATTTTGGTAAATAATATGGGTGCGTTCATTTCGATTATTGCAATAAAAAGAAAAAGCCCCTCCGTAATAGTATAGTAGACTAATCGACTACCGTTAAACGTCATTGTGACATAAACAAATAGTCCCCACTCTTGCCAATGTTGCCACGCACAAAAAATTAACGTCAAAGTTTTTCGGCCTCGCTAGTTTTTCTTTCTGTGATATAAAAAATCGTAGCTTTTATGTTTTTTCATTGAACTTGTGATGTGGCCTTAAAAACTATAAACCATTTCGTCTGCATATTATTTTAGAATGTGTATAGAGTGCGGTGTTACTGAGGTGGTTTTGTATTTTTATGTGCGGTTAATGCATTAGTGTCATTGTGAGATCACGATGCGTATCGGTTTAGTGTTATATTGGTGCGTATTTGCTTTTCATCTGTGTAAAGCGGAAGATGTGGAGAGGACAGAGACTAGAGATAATAGAGATAGTGGCAGAAGGCAGCAGTGGGGTCCAGTGGTGCGGAGTGGCTCGTTTATGAGCGACGCCGCGGTCACAGCATCCAATGAACAGAGTAAGTTTCTCATGACCCTGAATACGCTCATTTTTTCTGACTTCTCATGACACCTGTTGACGTCCTTCACTCGAGTCATGTCTGAAACAATTCGTAATTACACGAATACATGCCAATTATTCATTTTAAATACATTTGTAGTTACAAAACATTATAATATTCATAATCTTGTACCATTTCGCGGCTTGTATTTTTTCGTATTAGGAAATACGAGATGTGTCTGGTAATTAAGTTTATAATACATTATTCTTAGTGCTAATAATTTATTTGAATCTGCTAATAGGCAGTGAGAAATTTAAAACAAATTAATACCTTCAAATAAACATAAACACAATTAAATTAGCAATTGGAATAAATAAACTAAAAGGTTTAGTTTATTCAGTTTTTCCAGTTTTAATTGCAAAAACCTCGCACCTTGCTGGGATTTTCTTAATATCAGATTCAGAGTCCTGAGTCCCTAAAAATGCAGCTTTTTTTACAATTAAATTGATAACATAAAAAAATATCTCTATAATTTGAACTGCCTTTATAATCACAAACTATTCAACCCATCCTGTAACCATAAATTAATTAATTGAGAATCCTTGTCTTTTTGTTTACAATACCAAAAACAAGACCCAATCTCTTCAGTTACCAATTCCCACCTTATCCCCCTACATTAAGATCCAATTTCCTATGCCAAATCCTATGAAAACACCAGATGTTTTTCATGGACCACTGGTGTTACTTTTATTATAGTGCACACTTAATCTTACACTGTTGTCAGTTATACTGGATATAAGAGTTATGTCTGACTGTTTGACCACATGTTCAAATGTTTTGTTACTTGCTGATGAAATACCAAATATTATTATTAACTCTCCGCATGTCAAGTGTACACCATGTGTACCAATAACAATTTGTTTTTTTTTGCAATTGAGCCGATGTTGACTATTCTGCCAGTGTCACATATAGACGGCAGCACAGTGAAGGCCGTCGACTTTGCACTTTGTGGTAGGTCTACAGGTTCTGTTAGTCTCTGTAAGAACAAGGACAAGGGTTAGTAGAACATAAATATTCTAAAGTAGGGTACAGCACAAAGACATCTAAGTATATTATTATAATACATATTATTTACATAATTATGTTACAATTTTATGATTTTTATAAAATTGTAACATTATTTCCCGTTTTTGGGTAAAAGTCACCTCCATCCCGTGCCATTTATTCCTTTCTTTGGTAGCCTTCATTCAAAACTGGACCTTCATTATAAGAACAAATTAAAAGAGGCTTGACCTATTTTAACACTTTACTTATTAAGTAATTTATAAAACCAATCATGTTTCAAATAAAAATAATAGCTGAGGATATTGTGAAAATACAATTTGGCACTGATTCAAACATAGACGAAGTAACAAAAGGTATACAATGAATTGTTTGCATTAAAATAATACAAACTATTTTAATGGAATAATTATTGTTACTGAAGTAAATTGGAAATTGTGAACATGCATTGAGCGAACATTCCAATCAATGCTTGTGCCTTCTCTTTATTAAAAGAGGCCTTTGCTCTGCAATCATAGCCTGATATTATGTCATTTATTTATTTACTTCCTTATCTTATACCATCTCCCTAGCCTTTTCTCAACTATGTTGGGGTCGGCTTCCAGTCTAACCAGATGCAACTGAATATCAGTATTTTACATGGAGCGACTGCCTATCTGACCTCCACAACACAGTTACCGGGTAATAATAGGTAATAGGTAATACGGGCTGGTTTCCGCAACTCCACGACAAAGCGCGTATTTTGCGTACGGGTGGGAAAATCGACTGTTATTCGATCCACCCCAGCTCCTCAAGGAAGGCCAGCAACGTCTTGATGTTACTGACCGTCTCACGTAGGGTACCTGGGTTACCGAAGTACTTTGCCCTGTACGGTGCGACTACCGGGCAGTTTAGCAGCACATGTGCCGCTGTCTCGTCATCCTCCATGCAGGCTCTGCACAGCGGACTGTCTGTTACTCCTATGACATAGAGGTGTTTATTAAATGACCCGTGGCCAGTTAAAGCTGCAGTAACTATACGCAGCTTTTGCTTGGTTAGACGAAGAACCTGTTTCGTGAGGCGGGCGTCCAATGCGGGAAGTGCTTCCCTAGCCTGCCTGCATTCTCCTTGATCCGTCCAAAGTTTGTCGTGCTTGTCTCTGGTGCGTTTCCTTACCAGAGTGCGTAGAAACCCGAAGGGGAGTGGCGCGATGGGCTCAGGTCCCACCGGTGCCATGCTCGACCCTCTCCTGGCAAGCTCGTCGGCTGCATCGTTGCCCCGCGAGCCGCTGTGTCCCTTGATCCATTGAATGGTTACTTTATTGAGGTTACCCACCTGATTGAGGCGCTGGTGACACTCGTATATTATCCCAGAGTCAACTGTGTAACTGTTCAGCGCTTGCAGAACAGCCATACTGTCTGAGAGTATGCGGATTGAGTGGTCCTTCACTTCTCTGGCCATAATGGCTGAAGCGGCCAGAGTAATACCCATGCACTCGGCCTGGAACACTGTGTTGTGAACCCCCAGTGGAGTGGCTATATGTATGTTGAAATCCTCCGAGAAGATTCCAGCACCTGTTCCACTACCTGTTTTGGATCCATCTGTGAAGATACGCAGCTCTGCAGGGCTTAGCCCCTCGCATCGACGATCCTCGTGGAGTTGGATCTTGTATTTTTTATCAAAGATAAATTGTTTGGGTACCTTGTCGTTAATAGCTTTTGTAATGGGGAGCTCCTTGTGAAGTTCCTCAAGCAACATGGTGTGTTGTGTAGAACTCTTACCCCAGAGATTTAGTGTGTTAAGACGTACTGCCGCCATCATCGCTTCCTGCTGTATGAACAGATGAAGCGGTGGGATTCCCAGGATGGCTTCAACTGCTGCAGTCGGGGTAGTCCTCATGCAGCCTGTAGTCGCCATGCAGGCTAGCCTTTGTATGCGTTGTAGTTTGTTGGCGGCTGTAACTAGCTTGGTGCGGGGCCACCAGACCACAGCCCCGTAGGTGATCATGGGGCGGATCACTGCGGTATACAGCCAAAGTGTTATTTTAGGGGATAGGCCCCACTTCTTACCTATCATTCTCCTGCACTGCCAAAAGGTTATGCAAGCCCTATTCAGTTTGTTGTCCAGATGACTGCTCCAGTTTAACTTACTGTCTAGTGTCACTCCGAGGTACTTGACTTCGTTGGTTAACTGGAGTTCAGTGTCGAACAGTTTAGGTAGACGAAAAGGGCCTAAAGCCCGTTTATGAGTAAACATGACCAGTTCAGTTTTAGTGGGGTTAACTGAAAGGTCGAATTCCCTGCACCATCTCTCTACTATACGTAGCGCTTGCTGAGTAAGATTGCATACCGTGCCCGTTACCTTCCCCGAAACCAGGATGGCGAGGTCGTCAGCGTATCCTACTGTGTAATAGCGGTTGGCGTTGAGTTTGGTGATGAGGTCATTAATCACCAGATTCCATAGAAGGGGGGACACGACCCCACCCTGGGGGCACCCTCTGGCTATCATGGCCATCTGCTGCTCTCCTTCAAGGCGAACCACTCGTTTGCTTAGCATGCTTGTGATCCAGTCCGTTAGTACCTGTTCTACTCCATGCCTGGAGAGGGCGCTGCTGATACTGGAGAAGTTGGTTTTGTCGAAGGCTCCTTCGATGTCTATAAATGTGCCCAGACAAGTGCCTTTCTGATGAATCGCTTCCTCTATCTGGCTGACCACCAGATGAAGGGCAGATTCAGTCGACTTACCTGAGCTGTATGCATGTTGGTTACCGTGTAACGGTATAGTCTTCAACGCACCATCCCTCAGCTCCCTATCGCACAGCTTTTCCAGAGTCTTTAGTAGAAAAGAGGTCAGGCTGATTGGTCGGTGGGATTTGGCGTTTGTGTAGTCACCCTTACCTGGCTTAGGGATGAATATTACTTTCACTTCCCTCCATCCTTTAGGAACGTATCTAAAGGCCAGGCACGCTCTCAGTAAAGGCAGCAGTTTCATGGCGACAGAGATGCCCCCCCACTGTAGTAAGGCTGGGAATACTCCGTCAGGACCAGCTGCCTTAAAAGGGTGGAAGCTCCGGATGGCCCATTGGAGTTTCTCCAACGTGATCATCCTGTTAGCGTAAAACCAATCATTATCTGATGGTGTCTGAACTACATCCTGCCAGTCAATTACCTGTGTGAAAATGCATCCCGGGAAGTGAGTTTCAATGAGGACGCGTCTCGTTTCTTCTGGCGAGGATGTTAGTGTGTTGTCAGGTTTACGGAGTGTAGCGGGTCCAGGTGCATACTGTTGCGCTAGAACCTTCCTTACTCTGTTAGCTTGCTGGCAAGATTCGATGCTGCCACAGAATTTGCGCCATCCCGTTGTACTCCTGAACCTGATGCATTTTTTGTAGCTGGATTTGGCTGCGTAATAGTTATCCCAGTCCTCATCCGCACAAGTGTTCATGGCTCTATTCAGAGCCTTTCTTACCTTACCGCGCTTGCGCTCCAGCTCAGCGCCCCACCAGGGTTGTTTGCCCGGTGTGCTGCGAGGGGTGGTCTCTGGGCAGGCAGTATGGTAGCTGTCTATCATTGATTTAGTAAGGTGACTTACTTGAGCTTCAATCTGTGTCGGATCCGCAAATATTATCGGATTGTTTGGTGTCGCCAGCTTTGATTCAAGGCTGCGTGCGTAGGTGGCCCGATCCGTGTTGCGCGGATTGCGTCGCGGTTGTGTAGGTGGGACACAGACCTGGATGTCGAAGCGGATCCACCTGTGATCAGAGCAGGAGGCCTCCTTGGAGACATGCCACCCAGTGATAGCTTCCGCCGCTCCCTCTGTTGCCAGAGTGAGGTCAATAATTGTGCGGCTTCGCCTGGTTACGAACGTTGGTTCGGAACCCGTGTTTAGTAGGGTCAGGTTAGTGGAGAATAGATAATCTACCAAGGCCTTACCCCTTTCATTTTGCGTGTCCATACCCCACAGTTGATGGTGAGCGTTGGCATCGGCCCCAACGACGACGTCAAACTCGCACCTCTCGCAGTGACTCACAAGGCGGGCGAAGTCGTGCGGGGGCGGCGCCTCCACCTCGGGCATGTATACCGAGGCGAAGACGATCACCACCTCCGTGGCGTCATCACGCTGTATTAGCAGCTTTGCTGCAGAGACATCTCTGCAACAAAAATCGGTTAAGAGCTGTGTTTTGAGGTTACCCGTGATATAGATGCACGACCTGGGATGGTCGTGATCTGTGGTGACCAGGAGCTTACCACCAAGATTGGAGAGTCCTTGTATACGGCCTGCCCTTATCCACGGCTCCTGGATCAAGGCAATGGCCGTGTGCTGAACCTCCAGCCACTTGCGAAGCTGAGCCGTCGCGGTTTGACTGTGGTGGAGGTTTGCCTGGAGGATTTTACACGACGAAAGGGACGCCATCGCTGGCCAGCCCCTCCTCGTCCCCCTCTAGTCTGAGCCCGGCAAACAGGTCGCCCGCGTCGAAGCCGTCACCCCCCTGGGTCGAAGCCGGGGACAGGATCATGTCGTCCAGCTCCGTACCAGATGAAGGGACGGCGTCCTCGGTGGCGGCAGCAGGGGCGGCCGACCCCGCCGGAGCAGGTACGGTCGCAGATGCCTCCGGGTTGTCTGTAGTGGGAGATGACTCCCCCACTGGTGTCTGCAGCTGGTCTGGCAGTTCTGGCACCTCGCCGAAGGTTCCCGTGGCGGGGTCCCATCCTTGAGGGGCGTCCGTGAACCTTCCGTTCCGACCCTGGAACTTCACGTACACCGCTCCCAGTCCAATTGAGAGACGGCGTCCGGCCTCCATCAGGGTCGGGATCTGATCCACAGGGACGCCGACCACCACAAACCATTGCTCAGCCTGCTTGTCGGCAAAATGTAGCACCCACCTTTTGAAGTCGACCCAGGGATTCTGGTAGCTGAGGGCGCGGCCAATATTGGACGACTCACCATACACCCCCTGCTCGTCTGGGATCAGGATGCCACATCTCGTGCGTTTTTGAATCTCCGCCTGACTCTTGACCACCAACGAGATGTTATTAGGGAGAGAAAGGTCGGAGACTGTTTTCCGTAGCCAGGCTAAGGTGTGGTCGTTACCGCACCACAGTTTCACGACACCCCCGGCGACCAACGGCTTGGCGTTGAACGTCGGCCCCGGAGTGTCTGGTTTAGGGGAGCAGGCCTCAAGGATTATCTGCCTTTGGATGGCAGCGAGTACCTGGTCCGATACTTCCCTGCTGAGAAACCCGGTGCGTTCGCAGGTAATCGCGACGTCCAGGGTTGCGCTGGCAGCTTGGGCGTAGCTTTTTTGTGGGACCCGTTTGGATTGATCAAGCCGCGGCCGCTTATGCTCTCCCCGAGGTGTTGAAGTCTCGTTGAGAGCTCGCTTGGCCGCGGTCTGATCCTTCCAATCGGGTCGCTGTGTCTCGGAGTTACCTTGTACAGGCTGATCCTTCGAAACGCCGGTTGGCGGCTGGCTGGGCGCGGGTCGGCTATTGCCGGCCCCTACCTGCGACCGCTTTCCGGCGGCGAAGTTCAGCTGGCCGCTAGACGGTTTGACCGGCCCAGCGGCAGTGGCCTGCTTCTGACGACTGCCTTTACCAAGCAGCCTGCGTTCCTGTCTTCTCTCCTTCCTCGTCAATCTCTCCCTCTGCTTGCTCTGAGATGAGGAAGCTGGTGGACCTGAGGGGTCAGTGCGGGGGCATCGGGCTTGTTGAGTGCCTTTTTTACCCTTGCCCTTGCGTTTCTGCACTTGCCAGGCACGTGAGAACGCGTCCTCAATGCAACCGACCGTCTCCGTTTGACCGGTGACGGTCGCCTGATGGGAGGTGGGTTGAGGGGATAGCGGAGAAGGAGGGTGTTTGTCAGGACGCCCGTCGCCGGTGTTACCCGACTCCGAGGTCTGTGTGGAGAGGGTCAGACCGGCAGTGGTATAAGTCGTCGCCTTAGTCTTCACCTGAGTTTTTGAAGGGTCGGTACTGGTCCCAGTCAGCGCCGACGTCCTTTGTTTGTTTTGGGACTTTTTGGTTTTGGTCTTGGCTGCGGTTTTCGCCACAGCCGGACCTGCACCCGCGCTAGTACCCGCAGTGTGAGCTGCAGGATCACTAGGGGCGAGGGAAGTGCAAGCACCTCCCTTGGGAGTCTCATTGGCTTTCGCCTCCACTCCGGTTGGTTGGTTGTTAACTGGCCTTAATTTATCCATGTTACAGTTTTTTAAAAATTTCATCTCTCTGGCTTCCCACCCTCCGTGGAGCCCGCACCTGGGAACGTCTCACTACAAACTAGCTCGAACGTTAGGACTACCAGAGAGATATAGGTGCGCAAGGCTGGCTTACAGTGCGACATCGGGTGCTCGATCGGGTTGGCGTGGAAGGTTCAAAGGGCCAAACCCCCTACGAACTGATCAACCCTCACTTACACCGTCAGCATGACCTTTACCCACCGCTTTGGCCGCTCAAGAACGACCTCAGCGGACCTCACGCACCTCGCCTGTGGCCCTCTGACGGGACACCATGACCATTTCCCTACCCCCGGCTATTGGGTAGGGCCACCGTTTCGCTTGAAATCCAGACCAAAGGGGGCGTGTTGCCTTACGGGCACATTACAACCAGAGCCGCTCGGCTCAACCCCCCAGGACTCCTTCATCCCCGCTTACGGCGCTCAACTGCGCAGGTCCTAGCGCAGGTGACTGCTTACTCCTACTCGCCATCAGCTGACTTTAGTGATGGGCGGGCCCGCCACCACCCAGTCACAGGGGGTCGCGGTTAGGAGTGGAGATTGGGACATTGGAGGTGGAAGGAATAAGGATGTGGGTGGGATGGAGTGTAGGAGGATTGTGAGAGTTGGGGCAGGAAGATGAAAGACGGGAGTTAATGGGGTAAAGGGAACTAGGCTAAGGATGCGCTGACGCCTGGTGGTTTTTGTTGCGTCTGTTTCATAAGGAATCAGACCAATAACGGGGTGGCAACCTCGGGAAGGTGCATCCGCCAGACTTGCCTTGAGGATCTACACGACCGTTGCGCTCTCCCTCAAGACCCCGCCACCCTACCGCCTCTGAAGGAGGCGGCAAGGTAGGCCTGCATCTATACTACCAAGCAAAGCAAAGCAAAGCATGTCGTTGTGCAACCGCAAAAGCATAAATACAGACCCCCCCCAATTACCGGGTAATACGATAACCTTTGGTAAGAGTGGTTGTCAGATTTTCGGGCTTCTGACGACGCGTAACGACTGTCAAAGATCCACGAATGACAGCCTGGACCAACGGCTTAACGTGTTCTCCGAGGCACAGAAGGTTCTTGGTATGTTAAGATGGTCACCCATTCACGGACCAACCGCGGCAAGCGTAGCTTAACCTGATCGATCGACCCGTGCGGCTACATACATTACATACATTTTTTTAAATTTCTTAAAATATAAAAAATGTGGTCCGCCGGTGTCTGGAGCAGGATTCAAGCTACCGGTGGTTAGGGCTCTAGAGACAGGAACCTCCTCACGATGCGAGCCGTATCGATAAATACTACCTCCAACCATTTGACGAGAGCCTCGAGAGATGTTGAACAAGGCTTTGGGCCATCAGGCCATTGGCCGTTACGACAATCATTATTATTATCTACTGGCATTAGAAAAACCCGTAACTATTGAAATTATGGTGTGGGTTTTATCTATTTTTATATATAGATAAAACCCACACCATCCATTTAGGTGTGGTATCAGTGGTTCTTACGAATATTCACTAATAACAAAGGTACACAGAACTTTAAATAGAATATAATATGGTTTTATCCTCATTATGTCACATTGTTTATTTTTATATTTAGAACCTAGTTAACAGTAGGTGTCAGCAAGTAGAACTGGATGGATGTTTTTTTTTTTTTTCTTGTTCATTCTATACGAATCGGTTGTTGGACCCTAAAGCCGTGTACGCACGTACGAACAAAAACATGGTGAACATCGAACACTTTGTTCGCAAGTGCGTACCGCTGACGAATATAACACTGTGTTCGTGAAAAATGTTCGTGGCGATCCAATATGTTCGTGTTCAGCATGTTTTGTTCGTTAGTACGTACACGGCTTAAGCAAATTCGTTGCATGACAAATGGCTTTGTGGTGGAGCCAGCGCTGCGCCTCCCACTTACAGAAGGTGGTTCCTTTTCAGCATTTTCACCACTGCTGTCTGCTTTAACAGTTCAGTGACTAGTGGGTTTGGATGCAAGGTTAGGCGTGCCTTGTGTGAGGGTGGAATATTTCAAATAATATCATAGAATAATAAAGGTACACTTATATAAAAGTCAGTAGGTAGGTTAATAGCGGAAAGATCGAAGCCTTAATTTTGCTTGACATCTGGCGAAACAGTTGTCAACCGCAATTTAGGTTCACATCCAGCTGACCTTGTTGATAAATCAATTATTTCGCTTTACTAAAACACGAAGTAGATAGGTGTTCATTTTTAAACCTAAAAATAAATATGAATAATCATCAGAATAAATTATGATTATTAAAATTTCATGGAATGTAGAAGCATGATGGGTGTCTAATTGTAATGAAAGAATTCTTGAAGTAGGTAACATACAATAATATTTTGGTGTGACTAAACTGAAACGTTAATTTTGATTCACAGCGCTATTTTTATGTCTCGTTGTCAGCTTTCTTTGTAATACGTTTCAAATGTGATTGAGGGGGTTGTGACTACCTAATAACAGCCGCACGGGTCGATCGATACGGTTAAGCTACACTTGCCGCGGTTAGTCCGTGGATGGGTGACCATCTTTACATACCAAGACTCACTCCCTCCCTCCGTGCCTCCACCATAAGTTAGTCCCGGCTGTCTTTAGTAGATCTTTGACTAGTCTTACCAAGGGGAACCTATAACCCAGTAACTGGGTTGTGGAGTTCAGACAGGCAGTCGATCCATGTAAAATACTGGTACTGAGCTGCATCTGGTTAGACTGGAAGCCGACTCCAGCATAGTTGGGAAAAGGCTAGGCAGATAATAACACCCCTCTGTTTTTGTCGGGGGTTAAAAAAGAAAAGTCACTTGGACCACACATAGTGGGCTTTAGTAGTTAGAATGACTGACAAATTTTATTTTAATCTTATATGTTACGTAGGAAAGGGACACAAATATCTGTTGTAACAAATAAAGACCAGCACAAAACACAATTTTTTTTTTTTTTTTTTAAATTACCTATAGAATCTATCAAATTACCCTATCACAGTCCACTGCCGGACATAGGCCACTCCTAAGGTGCGCTACAATATCCGGTTCTCCGCATTCCGCGTCTAGTTTGTCCCGGCGGCGGTTTTAAGGTCGTCGGTCTATCTAACTGTGGGGCGTCCCACGTTTCGATTGCCGATTCGCAGTCTCCACTCAAGGACTGACTCCACTGAAGTCCGAAATGCATGACCGTTGGAAGGGCCGATGGCCGTTGAAGCTGATAAAGAACGCATCAATTTTTGTTCTATTTTGCCTTTTATTCGGCTACTTTCACTCGAAGTGAGACGTCTGAACACGAAATGAATCAAAAGTGAAAAATGGACTAATTAGTGAACCGATCCAACGATGTTGGATTTCGGCATCTTTCACTCGCCTGCCGAATGATCGAAAAATTAAATTTGAACATTTGACATTATTATTGTATTGCCTATTTCAAATAATGTACTGAATTTCATCTTGACATGGTAATGGTTATATTGATTTGATTGAATGCGATAATAGATAATATATTAATGAGTCTTTATATTTAGCTAAAACTGTTTGCATGCCTTAGTTAAGGTAGTTAGTACAGGATCATTTTATTAAACTTAACATCTGTAACTTGTACCTACTTTCTGTGCAAATAAAGAACTATTATATTCTATCAGCTTCTGCGGTCATCGTCATCGGTCCTTCAAAAGATATTTTTTGTTCTTCACTTAAAAAATGAAAAAAAAATCCTTTTGAAAGTCGGCTACGCTAATAAATCGGTACCATAATTTAGCCGGCAGACATCTATGTTTGCTTATCAGATTACATGCAAGTATCTCTATTTGCTGAACCGCATGAACTAAGAGATAAGGAGGAAAACATTTTGATATGAGAAGTTTCCTTATTGTGGCCAATTATTTATAACCGCCTTCAAAAAAGGAGGTTCTGTAGTCGACCCGTATGTATGTATGTTTGTATGTCCGCGATATCCTCAAAATTATGAAGCAATTTTGATCATTCTTTCATTAATGTGATCTACATACTTTCAGGAAGGTTTTAATATATATATAATAATTCATTAAGTAGGTAATTATTCTTATGTACGAAGTTACATGCATGAATGCATTTCCGGCATTTCTATGCGAATTTTGATGATTCTTCTAGTCGGTGTCTTCAATTCTTCAATGCACTAGTGTTAATTGAATTTATGTGGGGTAGGCACAACTAAAAAGTGAAAAATAAAAATAAATTTACAAAAAAAAAAAAACAACCGACTTAAAAAAAACATTAAAAAGTGATAAATAACTTTAATTTCGGTAGTCAAAAAAAAGTGTCAAAAAACGAAAATGCTGAACCGACGACGACACCGACTTCCGAATTTTTTTTAATTTAAGTTTTTATTTATTTATACCAGTTGACCACATAGGCAAGTGATCGAGTTCTCAATCAAATACTTAATGATGTGAGTTATATTTTGGAGAATTGTACAAAAAAAAAATAGGTTGTATATTGAATGTTGATCTATAATAATATGATTCGCGGCCGTAACAAATATTTATTTTATAGAATTATTATCAGCAGTACAACTCTCTTAGTTCATATTACCCTATTGAATGACGATTTCATGAAATAATGACATTTGAGACTAACTCTCCCTCTCACAGAGGAGGCCTGTGTCCCAGCAGTGGGAACATTATAGGCTGATTATGATGAGGCTAATTCTAACTCGAGGAGTTGTATTGCTGGTTCTAATTCTGTGAAGTCATATTTTGTTACGGTCGCGACTAATATTTTAATCAAAATACAACCTGCCAAAGAAAATATGAATGTCGCGGGCTAGCCTGACCGCATTTGTCACAGAAATACGTGCATACTTGAAAGAGATCAGCAACTCGAATAATAATAAAGATAAAAATACAAAATAGAAATATCATCACGAGCACAGAGCAGAAATAATAGTCGGCAGCTGCACGTCGGGACTGTGACAAGAAGGCTTCCACTCAGTATGATGCATGTTGATGATGTATGTTGTGTGTGAATCACAGTAGCTGCTGCTGCCTATGACTGCAGAAGAAGAGAAGCTCAGGCGGTGAGCTTCTCAGGCATAGTCAAGAAACTTCACGCGGACGACGAAGTCGCGGGCAGACGCTAGTTTCCAATAAAATATCCACATAATTTAATAAACTATCTCAGAACAACATTCAACCACTAAATATCACATAAAAACTAAACTTTCCCTCATAATTATTCCTTAATACTATTGTTTATTGAGCCTAGAAAATAAATCTGAGGAGAGATCCGAAACTTACCTAGCACATGTTCTGTGTGCCTAACACACTGGCACGTGAGAAGCGAAGCAGTGTTACTAGCAGACAGTGCATGACTCATCAAAATACGTGATATCAATGGCAGACGAACAAGCGGTCGATGCGTGTTTTCATCTTATTTTAGACTCGGCAACGTGTCGACGTGGCATCGATTGTATGTAGGTACCTGACTTGCGAGATGATACGTGCTCGGTGCTAGTCCCCAGGTGAAATGATTTTAGCTCATCGAAGTGATCATTGACAGTAGTCTTTGCTTTATTTTAAGCCTTCCATGAGTGACAGAACTATGCGATCGTGTGGCGAGCCTTGGACAGTCAGTTGCGCTTCCAACCTGCTGACTGGATTTTCTTACGGCACGAACTACAATCTCATTTGCTCAGATACAAATAAATAGCAGCAGGTAGGTAAAGTAAAAAAGTCATGCTCGAGTATTGCATTTAAGATTAGAAAAGAAAACATGTACAGAGGACATAGTTAAATGTTAAACTGAACACCCGTACAAGGCCAGAACGGGTCCTTATCTCAGCTCATGCTGCGATAAATAAATACGGTTAAAAGCACTGGTTTTCAGATAATTAAAACAAAATTTAGCCTTTAATAAAAAGTATGTACCTACCTACTTTTTTATCAAACAAAGACAAATCAATCTAATTACCTCCATCAGACAAACAGATTGACTTGCTAATGAGAATAAAAATCGACTAAACGACACTTCGCTAATCGGCCAAAATATTTCCGCGATCTTTTTTGTATGACACCAATTAAATATCTCATCAGTTAATCACATTTACAATTAATTTCCTATCGAAAATTAATAATTGAAATCGGTCAGTAGGTGCCGGAAACTATATTGTTCGTCCTAATGTTTCGGTTGGATATCTGTTTGCTAAAGGCAGCCGCACCGGAAACTGTGGTTTAACGCCAATATAAGGTCATAGATGTCTATAGTATTTGCGTCCTTATTCCTATAGTGAGTCATAGAGCTATTTTTATCCTGCCGTGAACTAGGTAATGTTAATGACTTAATCCTAACGTGTATTCCTTTTATAGATTTTGCTCTGTATTTCCACAAATTTTCCTTTTGAGAAGATTATGCTTCTTTTTGGGATGTGTGTCAACATAGGATCTGAGGCATATTCCAGAACGATGCGTAGTAACGAATCATCATTTAAAACTAGATTTCAGCAATGATTAGTAGGAAATCTGACAGTTTTTAATGGAGATTAATGAACGAGGAGTTGATCTAGTTTCATGAATATCCTCATCCGTTCTGCATTCTTAACGCGATGATGGCCAATCAACGTTTAATCAATCAACGGATGTAATCCTAGGTGGCCCTGTATTAATCTTTCTGAAATCCTGAGCTCTACATCTTTTTTAACATTCGCAAACAGTCTGACAAGGTCACGCACATTTATTTGTATTTCTGCCCAGCTCATGTGTCATAATCCTGTGCTCTGCATCTTTTCCTATACTTCCAAACAGACTGCAAATGTCACTCTTTGTTAGTTTTTATGTCCAGCTCATTGGAACATTCTGAGCTCTCCATCTTTTCCTTCTCCCCAAAATGGACTTACTTACAAGGCGACACTCTTGTGTCTCCTGCCCAGCTCATTGGAAAATCCTGAGCCCTGCATCTTTTCCTACTCTTCCAAATAGACTTACTAATAAAAAGGCCACATTCATTTGTTTCTCTGCCCAGCTCATTAGGAAGTACAGGCGAAAATTAATAATGTTTAAAGGGCGTCCACTAGTATGACATGAACGTAAACATATGTTGGCACAGGACGGCCGATCGCTTGATTAATTCCATGGCTAAATCAGTAACGTACCGTTTGGCTATTACAACTTACAGCTGTGATGCTAATAGTACTTTTTCTGACGTGGTATCGGCGCACGAGGGTTTCCTTTATAGATTTTGGCTTGGAGAAAGTTTCTTGATGTTTTGGGGATTTTCCACGGCTTTCTTTTGGATCTTTGGGAGGTAAATGTTGCAGTAAGTGATACCACTGAGATAGACTATCGGCTGCGGAAAATTCGCACGTCTATTGTGCGAGATGAGATAAAACAAAATTAGCAATAAAGTGTTAGCACAAAATACAGAGAGTAATTTTGTGGTGTTAGAGTTTGGCATTAACTTTGTTATGATGATTTATTTTATTACTTTACTATGAGATAAACATTAAACTATGCTTGCTACAGTTCCGGAAAACATAATCAGTACTTTTTACCTCCCACGGTATTAATAACTCATGCAATGTACGTAAGGCTGGTATAATTTGTTGCGTTTTCTCGAAGTATAATTTTGTTGCTTGTCTCTACATGGTTTTCTGTTTCTATGAAAAAAGGGATAGAAAACATTATAGAGTTATGCGCATTGTACGCCAGTCTGCATGTAATGGATCCCTTATGGCTTTTTGAGTTTGTTTTATCGCCCAGAGTTCTCCTGCCCTTTTCCTAATGTACTTGGCGTCGGCGCAACATGTACTTTCCTACTTCCCCAGTAGTCATCAACTCGGTAGTCTAGTCACCCCCTTTCTAGCCATAGTATCATGTTTCACACAGTCCATACATCGCCCAGAGTTCTTATAAAATCGAATTTATTTCAATTACAGCATAAGTTGTGACGATACAGGACAAAACAGCCCATCAGTGGCGAAGTTTCCATACAACTCGATTCCTATCGGCTTCCTTCTGAAAAATGGCACAGTCAGTATTCTATAGACAACTAATATAATCATATTAAAGATATCTACTCCGGCTTACCTCTTACAAAAATTGACCCTTCGCTACTCATCATCATTTGCCTAGCCTTTTCCCAACTAAGTTCGGGTAGGCTTCCAGTCTAACCGGATGCAGCTGATTACCAGTATTTTACATGGAGCGACTGCCTATCTGACCTCCACAACCCAGTAACTGGGTAATACCTGACCCTTCGCTACTGCGGCCCGTTATTTAATCTTGAATTCTGTGTTGGCTACCTTTAGCATTATTTGTTTATTCGCCTCAGCATGGGAATTACAGATATAAATGTAGACATTTTACATAAGGTGACACAATGGACGGTCCTATCGCTAAAAGGGATCGTTTAAAGAAAAACCTTTGGATAGATTTATAGGAAGAGAGACAATATTGCTGGTAGTCACTTTATCTAAGGCATCTGAGAACTTTATTCGAGGAATAATTTTGAAATTTTGACAGATATGTCATACAAAAACTGTCAAACGTCAATTTTATTCGGCGATGGAAAAATCAGCCCTAAGTAAAACAAAACTCATCGAAGTTCGACTGTTTCAGTTGCAGAATGCTTTATGAAAAATGCGAACAACTATTTAATCTAAACAAGTCCAAATTAAATTAAATGAAAAGTCCAAAATTAAACAGTAACAAACCGCGTTGATAACACATTGATTCATTACTCTATATTCAAGGCCAGTTGTTTTAATTCGTCCACATTTCACTAGACATTTACTGGGCTTTTTTTTTTTTTCATTCAGACTAACCTTGGGTATTATTATGAAGAGGCTGACGGATGGCTATTTGGAATTAGCTGTTAGTACTTAGAGATTGAATAAAACATTCTATTAGGTTTTTTTCTTTCCGTGATACAGACTTTTCCTCATATTTATCTCGTACCTCCATCGCTTATTATAGTTGTTGTTTGTATCATTGTTCTTCTACTGTTACTGTTCAATTAGCGTCTTATGTTTCGTTGTGGTTCGTAAAATCAATTAGCATAAAAATGTAATAATCATTGACTATTCTTACTCGATTATGTCTTTTTGTCTTAGTCTGGTTTGGTTAATGTTTGTTTTTTTTTTTTTATGTGTATGCTCTCAGACAGCACAGATAAAGACGGTTTTTTCCAAATTATATTGTCCGTCGAATCGCCGAAAACCAGCAGCGTCACTGCCTTATTAGTCATCTGCATATTATAAATCAAGTTTCAAAAGTCAGATTCACCGGCCGATCATATTGACCTGACCTTGACCAGTTCTGATACGCGGCCATACCTGTTTGTTGACGCAACATTCGTAATTAATACAGTGAACATTATTAAGTAAGAATCGATAAGGTAACAAATATAATAATATCATCATCATCATCATCATTTCAGCCAAAAGACGTCCACTGCTGGACATAGGCCTCCCCCAAGCACTTCCACTTCGACCGGTTCTGTGCTTCTCGCATCCAACGGGTTCCTGCGGCCTTCACAAGGTCGTCGGTCCACCTTGTGGGAGGCCTTCCAACGCTACGTCTTCCGGTACGTGGTCGCCACTCCAGAACCTTTCGGCCCCATCGGCCATCTGTTCTGCGAGCAATGTGCCCTCCCCACTGCCACTTAAGTTTGGCAATTCTGCGGGCTATGTCGGTTACCTTGGTTCTCCTGCGGATCTCCTCATTCCTGATTCGATCACGCAGGGAAACTCCAAGCATAGCCCTCTCCATTGCCCTTTGGGTGACTTTTAGCCTTCTTATAAGGCCCATTGTGAGCGACCACGTTTCAGTGCCATAAGTCATCACTGGCAACACGCACTGGTCAAAGACTTTCGTCTTGAGACACTTTATAATAATATGTATCCATATTTTTAAATTATTATCCATATTTTTAAATTGTTATGTTCAGCATTCTTTGGTTGCAGTTATATTAATTATTTTATAACCAAATCTTCTGGTTATATGCGAATCATACAATAGTAGGGTAACCGGTTTCGGTGCCGATTAGACTGGAGGCCGACCCCAACATAGTTGGGAAAAAGCTAGGTAGATGATCTATAATTATTATGATAAATTAATGTATTCAATAAATAAAAAACGTTATTTCAGACTAAGGTCCATAGTTTGTTAGTATTTTGATGTTAGTAACAATAGTGCTTAGGTAACTAGGTTAGTATTGTTTTCACAAATTAAATTTTATTTATTTAGTCCTATGACTGTCGTCAGTTCGCCACCCAGTTTCCCTGAAAAGGACAGTCGCTCTGGCAACGATCTTTTCAGAATGCTATTGTCACTCTCATTTATACCATGCAGGCGCTGTAGTATGGAGACCGATTATGACATTAGGCTAACACAGGTCCAGTCCACTTAGGCCCGGCGGCGCCCACTATCGGCATCGGCACTACTCTGGATTTTTATGCGACGAATAAAAATGTAACTTAATTGTATGACAATAAAACTTAAATTTCAATGACACGGTATGTCGGATACCCTATCTTTATTTTTGCACCTACGACGATTATTATCATTGAAATTTCAATTTTATCGTCATACAATTAAGTTACATTTTTATTCGTCGCATAAAAATCCTGAGCCGTGCCGATGCCGATAGTGGGCGCCGGGCCTTAGCTACTCATATTTTCTGCATGGATCTGAGCATCAGCCTCATCCAGTGAGGATACTTTTAGGACTTACAAGTATTGACAGGTTAATGTTTCACCATGACATGGTCTATACGGCCGTTTGTTACGCACACGTTTTTCTTGCCGTGAAAAACTACGATTTATTCGCCGTGTGTAGGCACGGTCGTCAGTGTTGTGTATGGATCACTGTGGAAGCTTGTTGATGTTGAGTGACAGGTTTTTTCTACGACGCGGTTTATACGCCGTGTGTACGCACGGTTCGTCAGTGTTGTATGGATCACTATGGAAGCTTGTTGACAGACACGTCACGTTGTTGTTGTTTTTCTACGGCGCGGTTTTTACGCTGCCCGACCCGTTCCGTGAAGAAACCGTGCCGCGTACAAAGGACCTACATAAGTACATATATCGTGGTGAATAACCCAGCTATTCTGGTATGGCTCGTGCCTATGATGCTGTCTCTAGTCGCTGGTTATCCCGCTGTTGCTATCATTAAAGTCCCACTTACATATGCTACTTTTTTGCGTGTCAGTTACCAATTTCTACACTATGGCTAGAGTTTTTTCCAGTGGAGCATAGAAACTCATATTCAGAAAGACGAGAATTTAAAAAAAAAACTGATCAAGTGCGAGTCGGACTCGCACACGAAGGGTTCCGTACCGCAAGGCGTAAAACGCCGAAAAAATCACGTTTTTTGTATGGGAGCCCCCTTAAATATTTATTTTATTCGGTTTTTAGCATTTGTTGTTACTTATAGCGGCAATAGAAAAAGAAGCAGCAGCAGTTGAAAATTTCAACTGTCTAGCTATCACGGTTCATGAGATACAGCCTGGTGAAGTGGTGACAGACGGACAGTGGAGTCTTAGTAATAGGGTCCCGTTTTTACCATTTGGGTACACTGCACCGTTTAGACGGCGCATTTTTTATTTTTGCTTCACCACAGGCAACTAAATCGCACCGTGTAGGTAAATCAGGAGTCTGAATTCTAGAAACCAGCGGGGTAGGTAATTGCGTAACACATTAACAAAAGGAATGTCTTTCATATTGACAGTTCAACAACATTCATTGCGTTATTTAAGTTGTTGCACAGACAAATTTTTCGAACATACTTAAGAAGCAATGTATTAGCAATTTCCTTGAAAATGATTTAGATTGTGATTGATAGTATGTTACGCAATTAGGGCGCAGGTCCGCCATTTCCAACTCCAAAATCTGTAGAGATTCCGCGCACCTACCTATCTCGTGTTTCATTAATATAATAACAACGCACATTGTTTGTATTCACAATTACACCTAATTGGTTCAACAATCACATGGCCAGTGTTCTCTGGACTTGTTAATTGTGGTGCCATTAACTCTCAACTAGGAATGAAAAGCTCCCATTGTTGATTACTTCAGGCCCAGGGTGATAAGTGGCTCTTGGTATTTTATCACAGATGCCAATAATGAGACTTGTAATTGGATGCTGTGGAATTGGTTGTTCCACTTACGGTTTGTTTGTATTCTGGCTTGTAGGTTTTCTTCAAGATTCAGGATGCGGGAATATGGGCATCATATTGTGATCAAAAACATACCAAGCCATACACACCTTCACATACCGGCTCCGTGTCGCGTTGGTCCCGGCTGTCATTCGTGGATCCTTGACAGTCGTTACATGTCGTCAGAAGAACGAAAGTCTAACAACCAGTCTTACCAAGGGGTATCGTATTACCCAGTTACTGGGTTGTGGAGGTCAAATAGGCAGTCGCTCCATGTAAAATATTGGTATTCAGCTGCATCCGGTTAGACTGGAAGCCGACCCTAACATAATTGGGAAAAGCCTGGGCAAATGATGAACGATGATTGTGATCAAAACCAAACTCAAAATCAAAGCTATTATTTCAACTAAGTAAACCAATTCCAGGTACTTTTGAATTGTGAAGGAGTCGGTCAGTCAGAAAGATGACTCTAGTTGCCCATTCGAGTTAGAAGGTGCACCTATAAGAACGAGCAAGGCACGTCTCATCTTACAATATTTGCCATTTGTTTAGTCGGAGACCTACTTGCTAGCCAAGCTAGATTTATTTTATTAGGTACGCTTTCTCGTGTCAAGGCAGGCAATTGTTTCTAGAAGAATCCCACGATCTACATAATATAAGACGTATAGGCGTTGCAAAGGATACTACCGTACAAAATGTCAATGTACTATGAATGTTCACTACCTACACCTCCCTATATTACTACCGTCTCCATTGAATCCTAAAACTGCACTCTCAAAGCAATAAATCACTTTTACAACCGCTCAAATCTCGAGGAAAACCGTTGATCATTCGCGAAAATATTCCAAAATAGATCATAATCTTCCAGAGTATGCGTTATTAGGGCAGTTTGTTGAACTCCTAACGTGAGTCGTTGTGTCTGAAAATCTTGTTTATTTTATGAGCATAGCATCTAGAATCGAGCCAAGTAATATGGATTAATTGTTCACGTCGAAGGAGGTGTTTCCTGTTTTCGTTTTGTAATGTAAATGCACTGATTAAATCTTTGCATACGATCGTTCTAACACTTACTTCAATTCTTTAAAGAAACTCCTGGTGCCTTGGTAAGGGCACCTCTTTCAGAAAGAAACCCTAAAATTGGGATCAAGGAAAGCAGGAAGGAGGTAAATGAAATATTAACACAGAACCGATCCGTGACTTTGCAATCCTTTCTGAACTGGACACTGGTTATCTAGTATCAGTGTTTACGCGGATGCTGCTGTAAATTCTGCTGATAATTAAAACCAAAGCCACTTAATCTGACACCCACGAGAAGTTGTGTGACCTAACTGTAGTAGCACAACATAACACATACACATATATGAAGAGTATGTGTGTCAACGGACTATTCTAAACATGACTAAATAAATCGTTAGGAAAAGACTCCACGCCCCACGTAGTAGATACAGCCAAAACAGAAGTCCCTAAAATGGAAGCATACATTGGCCGATGGGTATCACATCCCGAAATATCTACAACTGATACTATATTCAAACACCTAGTACCTACAGCTTGAAAAATCATACTCCTATTTAATCCTGTAAAGGAAACGAGTATTTGATAAAAACAATGGATGAGTATAATCGCTACTCATATAAGCAAGTACTTATTCGTACTCCTGCAGTTAATATCTATGATAATGTGCGATTGTTAGGCTGTATAATATTCAGCTATATCAAGTGTTACAGGGTTACAGCGAGTTATCATGAACTTGAGAGTGCTATTGCACGGCGCTTGACTCATGGATTGCATTGAATTGTACGTCTATTCAAAAGTTAGGGTCATCAGAATGAAGATATAATTTCTTTGACATTAAATTATCTTTGATTTATTGACGGCAGCGGGTGCCATATTACGTACTACCACTGAATACAGCCCCTTTATGGATGAAGAGAGGGAGGAGCTACAAAAAATGTTGGATGAAATATGGGAGCAATGATAATGAATGCAGAGGAAGTGAATGATAACGTGAGGTTGATAGAGGAGGATAGACGATTAAAAGATTTTACGCTAAACCCAAGCCGAAGATATAATATAGCTTGAAAAAAATGGCGTTATTATTAAAATTCATATTCATAATGAGCGCATAGGTACTTACTAAGGTTACCTTTTAGTTGTCAACGACACTGCAAAGAGACATTAGGTCACCTTTACTGAGACTAAGACCACACCACAAGAAAATATGAATTTTAATTGTGTATTCAGCAAGCAATGTGTACTCAGCAAGTTGAAAGTCAGATATAGAATATACAACACGTCAATACGGAATGATCGTTAATCATCGATAACCGACTTGAAACAAACAAAGTATGAAAATACATAGGCAGCCATTAAAATATTTATGTTTACGGAATTATGAGTGCACTTGACAGAAATTGCCGATGGACAGATTTATGTCAAAGTAGTTCAGCACTTTAATACATTCTAGTTCTCATCTAGATTTAACGTTGTTTGTTTATACCGCGGAGAATGTAGATCATAGACAATTCGTTGTCGACCTAATTTAGCCCGTCTTTCACCACCCGATCGAATACGTCACGATGTTGTGCCCTGAATAACTATTTAAATTATGTCATACAGTACTTTATCAGGCCAATCTCCTATGAAAGCAGAAACTGCATAAATAAAGCCATCTGCTATCATTACAACTTGATCCTTCGAAATAAATAACGTACAGGCATGCCCTTAATACTAAGGCCTGCCGTCATTGACATGATCACCTTAATCGTTTTGGTAATTGGCTTTCATTTCCAACATGTCATGACCACAGCATCAAAGATGTATTTTTCGTTCCTGACTTTTATTCTTACAACTTCTTGATTTCTACCATTGCTCAAAATATTGTTTATTATTATTATTATCCATTTATTTCAGGCATCAAGGCTCATATAAAACACATACAATACAATATGAATATAACTTAAAAATACTATAAATACATACAACATTATAATTACACTAACAAACAGCACACGAAGTGTCTGCGTCGTGTTTCGCTGACTGGTGTTATGTAGCAGGCCACAAAACCGGCGGTACACAACATCCTTCGGCCAGAACAAAAATATGAATGGCTTCCTTCTATTTCAAGTATGGGTTGGCTTCAGTAGATCGTATACATATATGACTTTTATTTAAACTTAGCCTGCCAACCCTAACTGCAACAGATGCAACCTACATTCTCATTACGGGCGTATTGCAGTTACACGACATGCCGTCAATGTCTCAGTAAGTAAATTTTTAAACGGTAAACCGTTCTTGGTATTGTTGGAGCTCCGACAGATACCATCAATTAACCTTTTCACCGTACGGACGTGTAAAGACTTTCGAAATGCAACTGGCGCCAGCGACAACCGAAACATATACTCGTACATACTTAAATTACGACCTTAGCTCTTTTTACGAGCTCATAAGCTTCTGAATACATTTCAATTTGTTTAGTTTGGTGCCAACATCCATGTTTTGTATAGTGTAGTCATCAAATTTTAAACTGCTTCGAAACGTCCATAAGGTAGCTAGCATAACGATATTTGCATATGTTTACTAGTTACACACATATCTTGTATAACCACGTACATTGAAATTAATAGTCTCGTTAGTTTCTGTTATAGTCCTAGTAGTTTGCGTCAACAGACTGTGAAGTTAATGCCCAGAAATATGTTCAAGAAACGCACAATTTAGAGCCGACTCGTTAAAAAAACAACGTCTATTGACCATCTTCCGTCATCATTAAAACAGAAAAACCAAATTCTAAGCATCGAATTTTCTAGAAGTGTAAATTAACTTACAGCATTGGAATTTCCCTTGTCGTGACTACATTTTTAATCCTCTGCTACTGCTTATAATGGAGTACAAGATATGTTTGCGTCACAACATCAATTGATCTTAATAAAAGGGGAGTTAAATGGCTGTATGTGTTGCTTTGTTGGACACGGCCGGCCAGTAGAATTGATTGTTTCATTCACTGCTTCTATTGTTATGACATCGTAATATAAATTACTTTTGTATTAGGTACTTAGTCGTCTCCGCTCTCAGTCTTCAAGTCTGTCTAACTATTGCTTGTAGTATCGTCCTTAAATCTCTAGTATCTTTAAATGGACTTCAGAACGGCCAATTGTCTTTTGAAAGAAAAAAAAAATCTTCTGTGCAATGATACTTAACAGCTTACAGCGATTTGTGCAAAGCCTTTGATGTTTTCGTTGTCAAAGAAGCTGGCTTTGTTTTTGTTATTATAAAATTTGTGTCTGAGCACAATGTTTATAATATAATGGATTTGAATTATAGTTTTAACACCTCCCTCACGTACATATACTGGCACTTCCCCAACTATAATACATCTTTGATAACGTGATATAGTAATAAAGGTAATATTCGCTAAACATTTTTTGGATTTTTTTGTAATTTTCCTGGTCTTCACTAAATTTTCGTGACTAGAATTTCAAACCTAAGTTGGCCTTTGTTATATTTCAAGGATTTGTTTGGGTTTTAGGGTCAACTTAGATAGTTTCTAGGATTTGACAAAGCAATTGGTTTTCCTTTGAGTGTCCATAGAGGGGCACGCGGGCGCGGTGAGCGGCGCGGGCTGCACGGCGCGGGGAGCGCGCGGGCAACTCACGCCATAGCTCGTTCATACAAGTGGCCGTAGTGAGTGCGCGGGCGCGGGCGCGAGCGGCCCGCGCGGGGCCCGGGGTTCTCAAGCTAGTTCGAGCTTTTGTCTAGTACAAATAGGTCTTCTTCACCCATATTATATTTTGACAAACATTGGACATGACAACACGCAGAACGCTCCAGTGCGGACAGGCAGCCCGCGCGCGTTCCCGCACCCGCGCCCATTCCGCCCCGCACTGCCAGTCTGGCCAAGCACTAAGAGTAGCGTCTGTTTGTTTTGCTACGGCAGTCATTTCAGCTATAAAGTCATCATTATCTGTTATAAAGCTTTGTAGCAGCTCCTGGTGTTCCAACAATGCTATTGTTTATGGTAGATTTAACGGCCGGCATGTACTTCAGTATCCAAATTGTTAGCTAAACATGCATGACGCAACGTCATAAAAATAGGTACTTACCTACTAACAATCTATGTGCTTAGCGCCTTTTTTATGTGCATACTTGAGACGGATTTTTGTTCATATTTAATTAGCATGATTAATTTTCTAGGTGGTTAGAAAATCAATTTTCAATGTCTAGCCGTGACTGTCGATCCATACCAGAAAAAAAAATTGGCCAAGTGCGTTTCGGACTCGCACACAAAGGGTTCCGTACCACAAGGCAAAAACCCCGAAAAAAACATGTTTGTTGTATGAGAGCCCCCTTAAATATTTATTTTATTCTGTTTTTAGTATTTGTTGTTATATGTTGTTATGTTGTTGCGGCAACAAAAATACATCTGAAAATTTCAACTGTCTAGTTATCACGGTTCATGAGATACAGCCTGGTGACAGACAGACGGACAGTGGAGTCTCAGTAATAGGGTCCCGTTTTTACCCTTTGGGTACGGAACCCTAAAAATGGTGGATATGTGACGAATCAATAAATTGCCGGCGGTCCATAACCAAATGCTTACAATAGAATCTGAATTTCCGGAAATTAAACTGTGAATAAAAAAAAGGAAAAAATAGGTGGAAAATGAATGTTTTTCTATATCCTGACTGATCTTCCCGAGTTCAATGAACCTGTTATAAAAAGAAGTACTTCACCGAGGTAAGGTCTGGTAAGGTGGTCGAAAATGTATCGAATATTTTAAACGATTTTTAAGGCTTGTCTTGTAATGAACATAAATACCGTGCAGTATCCACTTCCGCAATGTATACTCCACTATTGAAGAAAAACCACGTCACCCATTTCGCTTAGATGGTTTCCCGGCCGACTAGCATACGTCCACTTTACGTTAGCAACTCATAATCCCATTAATAAACGACTGTTACGACACTCGTGATAGGAAGCGGGGTGAACTATTCTTAGCCAAAAACCACGTGGTCCTATCAAATAGTTGATTGATGTTGATAATATTGATGATGACGTGAACCAAATGATGTGAATCGCTTCCATTGATGTTGCCGGAAAAATTTATTATTATTTTATTAACAACTCGTATATTTAGCGATTTAATGTTTTGCGGTTTTGGATTTAATTCAACTTGATTGATGGAACTGCGCGCTTTAACCTGAATTCTCGTTGTTAGGGTTCCGTACCCAAAGGGTAAAAACGGAACCCTATTACTAAGACTTCGCTGTCCGTCCGTCCGTCCGTCTGTCTGTCACCAGGCTGTATCTCAAGAACCGTGGTAGCTAGACAATTGAAATTTTCACAGATGATGTAATTCTGTTGCCGCTATAACAACAAATACTAAAAACAAAATAAAATAAATATTTAAGGGGGGCTCCCATACAACAAACGTGTTTTTTTTCGGCGTTTTTGCCTTGTGGTACGGAACCCTTCGTGTGCGAGTCCGACTCGCACTTGGCCAGTTTTTTTTGTGATCACTTGGCCTTCTCTCCACGTCCGTTAACGAAGATACGGGCCTGGTCGAGCTGATTAATTAACTTTTTTCAATTGACAACTAAAGGGCCCGTGGCTAAATAGTAACAGCCGTACAGGTCTGTCGATCAGGTTAAGCTACACTTGCCGCGGTTGGTCTGTGGATGGGTGACCATCTTTACATACCGTGACCGGTGACCCCTCCGTGCCTCAGAAAGCATGTTAAGCCGTTAGTCCCGGCTGTCATTCGTGGATCTTTGACAGTCGTTATGGGAAGTCAGGAGCCCGAAAGTCTGACAACCAGTCTTACCAAGGGGTATCGTATTACCCAGTAACTGGGTTGTAGAGGTCAGATAGGCAGTCGCTCCATGTAAAATACTGGTATTCAGCTGCATCCGGTTAGACTGTAAGCCAACCCGAACATAGTTGGGAAAAGGCTAGGCAGATGATGACGGACTCCCAAGGCACAGGTCCTAACTTACACGCCGAAACCCGCTTACCAAATAAGGTAGGTGGACCTTTGGGGATGCGGGCGCACAGAATGGGGACTCTGTCCGTCCACCAAGTGACCTCAGGGTAGGCGGTGGCACAGTGGTCACGTGCTGCCATGCACAGCGAGGCTCAGGGGAGGCCCCTTTACAGTCTCCCCAGGGATGTGCCTTACAGGCGTTGCACGGGGCGGGTTCCGGAATTGGTCTTTTAAGAGGAACCGGGACCACCCCTATGTGCTGATGGTGATCACCGGGGTGGTTTTGGTGAGGTAAAAATCCCCGATCTCCCTCCCCGGAGGTCGGGGGCCTTTTGAAGGTTTCCCCCCGACAACAATAAGAAAAAAACTTAAGTCCTAACTTAAGAAACTACTTCTGTAATTTGTAAATGTGGTACTGTCCGTAACAATGTTCACTTTTTTATTTATTATAGCATTTATAGCACAAATTATGATTCTAGAATAAAAGTAATCATCTGCCCAGCCTTTTCCCAACTATGTTGAGGTCGGATGCAGCTGAGTACCAGTATTTTACATGGAGCGACTGCCTGTCTGACCTCCACAACCCAGTTACTGGGTAATACGAAACCACTTGGTAAGACTGGTGGTCAAACTTTCTAGAATAAAACTATTATTTACACCAGGTGCAATACTTGTTTCGATCAATGCATTTCGACATTTAAATAGAACACATTCGTGTTTTATCGCGTTTACCGTGACCGTGTGGTGACGATGTAGCCATTTTGTGTATGACCATGGCAGGCTTTGGTCTAGATAATTGTATAAACGTAACCTCCGCTTTGTCTGATAAAACAGCTTCGTATAAACACATTTAGTTTTATGATATTGCCACCTACATAATAATAACGGTAGTTTTAGTATTTTATTAACTGACTTCATTCATAAATCGGCTTTTCCTTCTGTGTTTACTGAAACTTTATGAAGTGATTAATAGTTATCTTCTTTTAAATGCTAATATAATTTTTGCTTGTGCCTATTTCAACTGACAAGCTTTGTAGATATTATGTATATACTCATAATCATTTGTTACGTCTTTATCAATATCTTCAGCTCGGATCCTCCCCCCGCTAAGTTTAATTCCTTTCTTCTGTGGTAGTCCTCTCTAATCAATGCCGAACGCATCTTGATCTGTCGTTTACCGTTACTTCTATGGTTTTCAACCCACCGGCCCATCAATATATGTTTGGCCCAGCTGGGTATCCTTTTTTCAGAGCTTTTGCTGTAGCAGGAGAGTGAGTACAGCAGGCAGAATGCTCGCTGTAGCTAGTAATAGTTCTGCATAGCACTGGATTAGTTTAATGATCCACTTTTCGACTTATAGTAATTTTATCGTGACGCGCTCTTTACTTGTGGTTACCTAGTGTAAAAACACGCAGTTAATGTGTGTATAAGCGCAGGAGGTCTTTGTGCCTCCCGAGACAATGGCGAAGTCGATGCTGACGCTATTCTTCTTCCACGCACACATTCACAGTGTTTGTACACTGTTACCAGAAGTAAAACTAGTAACTTTACTAGTAACTTGTTTTTTTTTTATAATTTGTAAATATGTGAGCACCATGTATCTATCACATAATTGATTTACCTGTCATTGCTTAATTTTTAATTCTTTTTACCTTTTGTGGTAGACTAATTTTATTATGGGTGCATCGTGTTCACATATAATTATGTATACAAGACCTTGTAAAACATTTTAAAAGAGTAACGGTGGAGTTTCTTGCCCATTCTTCTCCATACGAAAACTACCTTTTGGAATGGGCGACTAGAATCATTTCTATTTAGTTTTTTTTGACGTTCAAAAGTGCCTTTATTGTGCCTATTTGAAATAAATGATTTGACTTTGACTTTGCGCGTCGCTTCGTGAAATAAAAATACTGTAGTATGCTTAACTTTGTTTTATGGCAATTATTTAGTAGCCTTCAACTCTGAATAATTACCACATAATGACGATTTCTGCTAACGCTTTTATAATGTGGCTTTGGGCAGTGTCGCACGAGCGCCTCAAATTATTCACACTGCTGATTATGTTGTGTCGTCGTTATCGCCACTACGTTGTTACCCAAGCCCTAACGGTAAATGGAAGTAGTACTATGTTTTAACGCTATTCTAACTCCATCACTTTAATGGTTTGACTGCGCGAGTAAAGCAAATTGCTCTGTGGTTACAGTAACAGTGAAGTAAACACTTCTACCTACAGTGCCGGATTAATCCTACTTGATGGCCTAAGCAATCCACGCCTGTGGGCTCTCCTATACACTAATCACCTCGTATTTTTTCAAAACAACGACGAGCGATTTGTAAAGATTGGCGCACATCTCTAGCTAGAGTAACTTTTAGGTCTTGTAATATCTTGCTGATAAACAGCCTTGCCTTTTATGTGCTAGCAAATACTGTCGGTGCCGTTTCTGCCTTATGGCGCCCCCCCCGAGACGTTCTTTCCAGGGGGCCTTTTTTTTTTTTTTTTTTGCGGATGGGAAATCATCAAATGACCCCTCCCGCTCTGGGTGGAGCGGAAGGGAGTGTCAGACTCTTACTGACTAAAACCCACCCGTGTTCCTTCCTTAGCCCTTTATGTTCCGGGCCAGCGGTAACCCTTTCGGACAATCCCGCTGACCCGGCAGGCTTCGGCCCTATGGGGCCCCTCCTCGATGCTGACATCTCTTTGAGGCGCGCGTGGAACACGTACGCGCCGTCCGGCACGGGCCTGGTCCTGATCGGACGGTGAGCTTCCCATTACTCTCCGCCCGCAGGCCCGCGCCTACGGTGGCCGGGAGTCGTCGCGCGGCTCCCGACGCCCGGAGCGTCTCCCGCGGCGGCTGGGACGGGAGGCTCTCTCCCTGAGCCGTCCCGCCACCTCCTTCGCTAGCATGACTGCTTCGCAGAAGGAGGTGACTGCCTCCCACTCCCTCTCGCCCCGGACCATGGCTTGCACCAGGGCCGGGCGCGAGAGGTCGCCGCCGCTGCCGATCGCCTCTACGAGGACACGGCGGTGCTCTGCCCAAGCGGGGCAGACCTCCACCGTGTCCTCTGGGCGATCCTGGCAATGGTGACACCCGGTTCCAGGGGGCCTAAAAAGGCCACTTTGGCAGAATCATAAATGGATAACATAATGGACAGTTAACCGTTAAGTTAATCGTAAGAAATCCCATTGGTGAAGCATTTTTCAGTTATTTTTTTTTGTCTGTGCTAAAATACCAATCAATCCAATCCAAATCCAATCACAATCTCTTTGATTATACCTACGTAGTGCTGCGAAAAAAAGAAAAACACGGACTGTCTTCGCCATATTACGATTCATAATGGTATCCTTTTATAATTCTCCAAAGTGGCCTTTTTAGCAGGCCTGGCTTTGTGCTCGCAATTCGGTGCAGCTACTGTGTCTACCTCACCCCCCTTTTCTTGCTATATTATGTTCCCAGCGGGGTAATACGTAAGACACTATCAGTAGCAATGGCTTTCAGTTTGACAGTTCAACAACATTCATTTAGTTATTTACGTTGTAAGCAGACACATTTTTCGAACGTGTTTTTGCAATAACCTTCAAAATGATTTTGAGATTGTGCTTGAAGTGTTTTAGGGTACCGATAAGACTCATGTCATCAATCCTGTCAATTCCAGTCTACTGTTGAATGGACGTAGGAAACTGGGCCATGGCCATAAAACTCGGGTCTCTGCTTCTACCTTATTTTTTTTTAATGGTATCTGGCATGTCAACCTTGGAGGTTGTCGTCTGCTTAACCGGTCTTGCCAGCGTGCCTCAATAAATTAAGGCCTCCAGCCAGAGCTTAAAAAAACTTAAAAACAAAGCGACTCGCGCTAAGGGCACCCCCCTGTGGGGTACGGACACCGGCTTAGCGCGTTGCTGGGCAGCAAGGGACCGGCTGGATCGGATTATTCTGCTTCTACCATTCTCAAGTCTGCTTTTATTTTGTACTTCCGTTAATGGTCATCAATAATCGCTCACGTGCATGTTTATCTTTGACTTTTTATCCGACTATTTAATTATATTTAATAGATTAGATAGCTAGGTATATCGGTATATTTCCTTTGTCTCATATAACAATAAATAATTAAAAGCCTATTAACAAATGGGCTTTTAAATTAACCTAGATTCTATTACCTACATTTTAATGATCAAATTAATTTGTTTGCATACAAAACTTTTATATGTCTATCGTCCGAGATCGATGTCTTCTACGCTGATCTGGAAAAAGTATCATTTGTGAACAGTTGTGGCCCGTGGGTTCGAACTCAGGTTCGAGCCAGGGGCTTTACTTTCGGTTTAAAGACATTTATTTCTCAAAAAAAGAACATAACGGTTCACTTACATAATGAGAAATGTATAGAAAATATATAAAAAAGTAGATACAGTCTCTGTGATCACCGATCACATACAGTTATACAAAACAACATAATTAAAAAAAATATTAGGTGACATTCAGGTGTTAGTACTTCGTCCTAATGTATTCTTCTAGGGCTTTCTTATATGTATGACATCTGTTACTGTTAAACTCATCATCAGGTATTTCATTATAAAGTTTTGCTCCCTCATATAGTATATTTTTCCTACCATAGTTACTTTGTGTTAATAAATTCATAACCACTGCTCTCAAAACGGTGAAGGAAAACATCGTGAGGAAACCGGCATGTCCTAGAATCAAAACTTCGAAGACATGCGACCAACCCGCACTGGGCCCGCGTGGTAGATTACAGCCCACTCCCTCTCGAAGAAAGAAGGCCTGAGTCCTGTGAGACCCTTATAGGCAGATTATGCTATAATTTGTGATAGGTACGCTGATTTGATGATAATGTGACTGGAATCGTCTGAAAGCCATCGCAAAATATTTACGAAAATATCATTCTCTTTATTGGGCCAATACTTATGTTTGTAATTCTTGCACGTGGATGTTATATTATAACACGTCAGTCACCTAATGATATCACTGCATACCTGTATATTGTCGATTTTCTTTATCTGTTCTTTATATACCTACACACCTATTCGATGTAAGTGCAATCTCTGGTAGAATATTCGATGATCGGCAAACGTTGAAATTCCTCGCAGACGCATCGTTGGTAGTATTTGATAGTGTTGTCTAGTCGAGGTCATTGGCCAGACAGTGGTGAATGAACAAGAATTAAGATAAGGAATAGAAATATTGAACTTGAGCATTTTAAAATAAGATTTGGTGGTAGGTATTTGTGGTGTTATGCAATATATTATTTGTTTTTAAAATGGTTTCTACTATTTGGTATTATACATAAAAGGAAAAAACATCGTGAGGAAACCGGCATGCCCTAATAGCACCAATAATGTCACATTTACCAACCTGCACTATGCCATTTATAGGCACTTTTGAATTGTCAAGAAGTCGGTCAGTCAGAAAATAAGCTAATAAAAAAATATTAAAATACTAGAACTTAAGTAGACTATTACAGGTGGGCAAAAAATCGTGGATCAAACGAAACAGGGCGATATTTGGGGCATTTGCAGTAAAAATTTCTCTGGCAAACACAATTTGAGTGTTTACAGTAAGGTTCTAAAGTTACAAATAATTTTTCGTGATACTTAAAAGATATTGAAAAAAGTGCCAATACTGATAAAATATTATGATACCCACTGTCATAAAAGCACTTTTGTAGTGATGATATACTTTTTTTATTTCACTTAGTTTTTTTTTTTACTGCTAATAACCCCAACTATCGCCGTGTTTCGTTTGACCCACCCTGTATAGGTACTGAGAAATTGGTTTGGAACGCTATGGTTGACTTTATAACACAAAATGTCGAACAAAAGACTCCGAGGGCATATAATAATTATCTCTTTTTTGTTGCTATTTGTTTTGCAGTCATGTTTTTATCAGAACCATGTTACAAAAACGATGTTCTGTGTCATAACTTGGCATAGTATTTTACTTGGTCTGGGTAAAATCCCCAGCCCCAAGACACAAGTTGGTGATGATGAAATCGTTAAGAATAGATAACGTGATGTTTCCGTTTAGCGTTATGTAAAACCCGTTCATTTCTGTGACAATCTTTAGCCTTTTGTCTATCAGGTAGGTATTTAATTTAATGAGTTACTTCATCGCTGCAGTAAAGTTTCTTCCTGGTAGAAATATTGTAGTGATTTCGCTCTTCATTTTCTCTGAGGGAAATCCTAACTGGGAAGAACAGAGGGTTATGTCGGACTCCTACTGATTTAACCCGAAGATTTTCCTCCTGTAGTTCTGATACTATTACATCCTCCTTAGGATCACTAGGGTGCTTTCAAATCAAGAACTCACTTCTTCACATTTACGCTACCATAAAATTGTCCTGAGCTATTGTTCAGAGCCATTTAGCATCATTAGATGACATCATGTCATCAACTGATCTATTTTGTCACAATCTCGCCTGAAAACTTAGGTAAAGTGTCTTGTGATTCCACAAAACTTTATAATTACAAGTTACAAAGGACACCCGGTCAGAAAAGAATAGTATTGTTTTCCTACAGGAAATAATTTTTACTATTACAGCGAAAGTCTGCAATTAACCCCCCTGGCTGCTATTTGAGATTGAAAAAGCCAAAAATCTTAAAAATATACAATAACAAAATATTATAATAACTAGTGTTATAAGCATAACATTTAAAAAATACCAACTTGTAATTGATATTTATAATTGATATTTTAACTATTAACTAGCAACGTGAATCTACAGTTAACCCCCTGGCTGCTATAAGGGTTTGAAACAACCTTTGTAAATGTTACAAGTGCGTGTACCACAAAACTCGGAAAAACCCGTAGACAGAGTAAACTATAGACTGCTGCATATCTTCTTTTTCATTCGCACAAGAAAAAGAGAAATATATTAACGTCACTAGCAAAGAAAAGAGACAGAGAATGAATATTTCTGTCCCTTACTGCGTGTCGGCTAAGCACATCAATGTGCACAACAAGTTTGACGTTTATGAATGAAATAATCAAAATTATGAATGAATTAATAAAAACTACACCGCGATTAAACGGAAAATAAGATTTTTTTCGTGCATAATTCAATAATAGTACATTTGAGCAACTGTGAAAATGGTAAGGTGTAGTGTAAAAATTATAGTATGAAGAAGATTGCCGGAATTTGTTGTCCGTTTCGGTGACACGGATACCATGAGTCTATAGATTACTCTGTCTACGGAAAAACCTTACAAATATGTTAATTGTAGTGACAAGTCTACAATATTATAACTCATGTAGGTTCATATTTGTTATTTAAATGTGTCACGCAATTTTTTCTACCATATAACATTTCGTAGAATTGTAGACTAGGTAAGGTTTTGTGGTATAGGACCTGACCTTGCACCCTAATTGCGTAACACATTTTCAATCACAATCTGAATCATTTTGAAGGATATTGCTAATCCATTGCTTCATATGTTGAAAAATTTGTCTGCTCAACAACGTAATGAAAGCTGTTGAACTGTCAAAATGAAAGCCATTGCTACTGTTAGTGTGCTACGCAATTACCCCGCTGATGTTTAGGACTTGATACTATTAAGAGCTCACTTGAGATTTTTAAAGAATATATCGGGTGGTCTCCTCATCTCACACTGTTTATTTTCACCGAAAGTCTAAGTACTTACATGGAATCTCACCAGCTTCTAGATCATTCGATGTTCCTAACGTCCACCGTCTTTTGTTTCCAGTTCTGTTCGAGGCGTGCCAAAATGAGCCCACTTGCCTTCAGGACCGCGCTGGTCTGGAAGCCATCACGGCGCTGCATCATCAGCTCGATGACGACGCCAACGGAAACGTCGACCTCAGCGAGAGTGATGATGTGAGATCACGACTTTGACTTCATTCTGTTCTCTTCTCAATACCTAATTGAAATCAAGAATCATGCTTGAGCCTCTACAATAGATAAAAAGAAATGAAAAAATGCATATATAGTTGTAGAACTGTGTACAGCATTATGTGCCCGACCATTTTATTGCATTTAAAAACAGCTTTGCAAAGGGCAACGATCGCTTGAGCGATAGACCGAACCTTGGTCATAAAACCTATATTAAAACCGGACAGTCTGGTAACTAGTTAAAGACAGTAATGTGAACTTTGAATGAGTAGGCAAATTGCAAATAATCCATAGTAATATTATAAACTCTAAATCAACTCTGTCTGTCTGTATGCTACCTTTTCACGCCTAAACCACTGAACGAATTTCGATGAAATTTGGCAGAGAGATAGATTGCGTCCCGGGGAAGGACATAGGATAATTTTTATCGACATAACTCGTGGGCGAAACCGCCGGCGGAAGCTAGTAACGAATAAAAAGCTTAACAAGCCATCGAATACAACGACCAAAAAAAAGTTCTGACATCGAAAAAGCACCTTAGTAAGTAAATTTTGAAGGCCGTAATTGCACAAAAGAGGTGGCGCCGGAAAGGCTTCGACAAAATCCTTTCAAGGTGTCTCCTTGAAAGGATTTGGTCGAAGCCTTTGCGGTGGCTCACTATAGGCATTTTTTTTTCTTCTAAAAGTCACATTTTATGTTATTTTGTTTTGTTAAACACCTACGCCACAGCCAAAAATTTGGCTAAACAACTTGCTTCTTTTGAGCAATGCAATGACATTATAAATAATTCTGCCAATAATTTGGTCACTATTAATGACATTGCTAATAATTTAAATTAGAAATTAAGACAATAGAGGCAACCTCTAGCTATAATGTACGCAAAAAAAGCTTAAAATCAGTCAATAGTATCAACCTAGTGCATCAAAATATTCAAGGATTTATGAACAAAGAATTAGAAGTAGAATTATTTATGAATTTTAATAGTATTGACATACTTTGTATAACAGAACATTGGCTGAAAAGCCACCAGTTCTTGTTCAATTTTAATAATCACCAGGTTGGTAGTTCGTTTAGCAGAACAAATGCTATACATGGTGGCTCATTAATTTTAGTAAGTAACCAGCTCAAATTTAAAGATCGTATAGATATTGTGAGCCTATCAGTTGAGCGTACGGTTGAAATTGCCTGTGTAGAATTGGAGCACTCTATTGTATTAAGTGTGTATAGACCCCCTTCAGGATTGTATGACTGCTTTGAAAAGGTAATGGATGAAGTGTTACACAGGATTTGTAACTCAAACAAGTCCGTTATCATTTGCGGTGATTTTAATGTCAATTTATTAGAAAACTCAGGTTCTTGTAGTAAAATTTTAAGTCTGTTTCAGTCCTACAATCTTCTAAACCTATTTTTGGAGCCCACAAGAATAACCCCTACTAGTGCCACATGCCTAGATAATATATATACAGATATTATACCAAGCCACAAAGAAATTATAACTTTACTAGATTCTGATCATTGCGGGCAAAGGATTACTATTCAAAATCAAAACAAAAAAGTGGCTAAAAAGGATATCACTGTTAACCCCAAAACTGCAAGTCGCTTTGAGGCTTTTAAAGTTAAACTCATTGATAAATTACCAGTTTTGTCTATTCATGCTGATCCTAATCATCTTTATGATAATTTTTTTAATGTATACTGTAAACAATTTGATTCCACCTTTATTCCCAAGACTATTTCGGTTAATAGTAATGCATCGTTCAGTGATTGGGCTAACATTGGTATTCATAAAAGTAGAACACGGCTTTATGAACTGTACAATGAAAGGACTTATATTAACACTGATGAATTTAA
This sequence comes from Oligia fasciuncula, assembly GCA_963082905.1. Taxonomy (NCBI): domain Eukaryota; kingdom Metazoa; phylum Arthropoda; class Insecta; order Lepidoptera; family Noctuidae; genus Oligia; species Oligia fasciuncula. The sequence continues at coordinate 12,173,522 of OY720403.1, forward strand.
TTTGTATGTTAGAAATTATTCAAAATTATTTAAAAAAGTTTGTTATATGGCCAAGTCACGTTATTTGGGTTCAAAGATTAAAAACAGCAGTAATGTAATTAAAACGACTTGGAATATTATTAATAGTGAAACGGGAAGATCTAGTAACCGAAATACTGACTACAGCCTGTCTATTAATGACAACATAATAAAATCAGACACACAAGTCGCCGAGGCATTTGAAAATTTCTTTTCAGATATTCCCGTTTCAACTACTAAATCACTAAACTCATCACCTTCTGTTGCTGAGTCTTTGCTTAAAGAAAATGTTAATGGTTGCGATTCAGAATTTCATTTTGAATATATTACCTGTAGAGATATAATTAAAACCTTTCACACTTTAAATGTAAAAAAGACTGCAGATCTGTGGGGTAATTCTGTAGAAGTAGCCAAGTCTATTATTGACATTGTAGCGCCTACTCTAGCTATTATCTTTAATAGTTGTATTGACAATGGGGAGTTTCCTGACCTTATGAAAAATAGTAAAATAATACCTTTGTTTAAATCAGGTAGTACATCAGACCCCACAAATTATAGACCTATTTCTGTACTACCTACCTTTAGTAAAATTTTTGAGAAATTAATTTTAGACCAAATGCAAAGATTTTTTAATAAACATAAATTATTACATAGCAAACAGTTTGGTTTTACAAGGGGTCGTTCAACTACTGATGCCGGCGTTGAACTATTAGGACATATTTATAATGCATGGGAAGATAAATGCGATGCCTTGGGCATCTTTTGTGATTTGTCCAAGGCATTCGATTGCGTTCTTCACGAAACGTTAATCAGGAAACTCCGCCACTACGGGATCCGAAACACTGCTCTGGATCTTCTTATTTCATACTTGAGTAAAAGGATTCAGAGCGTTGACGTTAATGGAAAAAGATCACCCGGATCTATAGTAACAATGGGAGTCCCACAGGGCTCAATTCTTGGTCCTTTCTTGTTTCTCATTTATATTAATGACTTGCCGTACCTCATAAAGGATCATCATGATATAGTGTTGTTTGCAGATGACACTTCTCTTTTGTTTAAACTTAAACGTCATCAGTTGGTTACTGACGATGTAAATAGCGCGATCTCGAAAGTAGTCCATTGGTTCAGTGTTAATAATTTGCTTCTAAACGAGAAGAAAACCAAATGCATTAAGTTTACGCTACCCCACGTAAGGCAGGTGAAAACTAATGTGTTGATAAAGGGCGAGGAATTGAATCCTGAAGACAACACAGTATTCTTGGGCATAACTTTGGATGCTAAGCTTCAGTGGGGTCCACATATAGATAAATTGTCAAAAAAGCTAAGTTCTGCAGCATACGCTGTTAGAAAAATTCGAAATTTAACTGATATAGAGACTGCCCGTTTAGTCTACTTTAGCTATTTTCATAGTGTAATGTCGTACGGTATTCTATTGTGGGGAAATGCCGCCGATATTCAGACCATCTTTGTTTTGCAGAAGCGAGCTGTTCGATCAATTTATAAATTAAGTCCGAGACACTCTCTCAGAGATAAATTTAAAGAGATTAATGTAATGACTGTGCCTTCTCAGTACATTTATGAAAATCTTTTATATGCCCATAAAAATATAAAATTGTTTAAAAAATACAGTGATATCCATAATATAAATACTAGAAACAAACACAAATATGTTGTACCTACAACCAGGCTCAAGAAAATAGGTGGCTCGTTCAGATGCCAATGTATACGCTTTTACAATAAACTACCAAGCCACGTTCAAGATCTAAGTCTTAATAAATTCAAATCTTTCATTAAACGTAAGTTGTGCCAGAAAGCCTTTTATACCGTTAGAGATTATATTGAGGACAAAAAGGCTTGGGATTGAGCTGCTTCCAATTTCTGCATTTTGAATGATTTTTTCTTCTTTTTTATATACACATTGACATTGATGAATTTTTTTTTTTTTTTTTTTTTTTTTTTTTTTTTTTTTTTTTTTTTTTAAAGAATGACATTTGCTTACTTTGTAAAGTATTATATTATTTTTTCATTGTGAATGTGAAGACGATGTGGGTCATTTTACATACTTATATATATTTTTTTTATTATTCTCTCTGTTCTGTTTTTTTTTCTCATGGTCTGGCAGTTTGAGTAATTTATGTGGCCTACCCAAATGTCCTTTCTTTGGTATTGTTCGTCGAATCGTTGAGCTCCTTAAGTCTTGAGTTGAGCTGCACGATATTTGACAAATGCGTGCACTGACTGGACAGGTCCTCTCAATCTGTGTGGTTCTTTCCTCAAAAGACCACCTCAGACATCGATCTACATGGTCTTCATATAACCTGACCAAGATTATGTCTGGACTTTAAAAGAGACTGTGACCTCTGAGTTTGTTTCGGCCTTTCTTCTCAGAGTAGTCAGATAGGAAACGCCGACTTCATCTAGTTATAAAAAACATGACTGACGTGTAAAAGTGTTTGTACAAACCTACTTACAAAAAATAAAATCATTTCATTTCATTTCATTACGGGAAACTTACAGGTAAAATTTATACAGTGTTCTTAAACAATAGACAATTGAAGGCCATTTACAAGTTTCCACGTATAACACTAAAAACAAAAAGACAACAAAAAAGGTCGGTACAAAATACCTATACTTAACATAAATTAGGAAATAAATAGTACACGCTGAACCACAAACAAAAAGAAAAACAACTAAACAAACAAAACAACAAACTAAAAGTCTTTTAGACGTAATTAATGCAAGTCTTACTAATCCTACTCCTTACTTATTTTCCTCTCAAAACTAAATCTAGACTAAATCCATGACCTGACTCTTAATATCAAGTTTGCATGCTAATAAAATTCTTACTGCATAGAATACTGAGAATAGTCAATGTGATAGAACTTCCTCAAATGTTGTTTTAAAGTAGGTTAGGTACCACCAGACCAGGTACCAGGTAGGTCGGTAGGTATACCCATTTATTTCCGAAACTAAACTTGTTACCGAAATGAAACACGACAATAAGGAAAACCAATCAAAATTATTTTGCTATGTTTATGTCCCTTGGGTCAAGGTTTTGTCCTTCTTTATATCTAACCCTAAGGCCTCGTGGCGTAGCTTTAATTGACCTGGAATAAATCTTTCTGCCATGTGATTCGTGGTATAAAATGGCTACCTATTTTCCGAAATACTAACATCATTACTGATCTTCTTTCTTATCTTATATCTATAATCATTACCTATGTCTGCCGCCAAGTTGCTGCTCCACCCAGAGCGGGAGGGGTCATTTGATGATTTCCCATCCACAAAAAAAAAAAAGTTGCTGCGATCGGGTATGGCTGCGAGTGTTATTACAAAGATATGTGACGTCTCATCTTTTACGTCGTCGAAACAATGAACAAACAATGTTGCGAGAGAAAAAGCTAAAACGACCCATAGCAACGCCTTTGCGATGCCTCTGGAATTGTAGTCCATGCTTTGACCAGGTCAGACCTACATGTTTGTTTACTACACAAAAACCAAAAAAAAAACTTTGTTTACAACCTGTAACTCCTGTTTCCAGTTCCTCCGCGAAGAGCTGCAGTACGACAGTGGGTATGAGAAGCGGCAGCGCGCGTTCCATCACAACGATGACATGCACATCTCCGTCAAGGAGCTGTGGGAGGCGTGGCTCAGATCTGAGGTTAGTACTCGATAATTTTGGAAAATATAAAGTACTAAAATTTTATATAGAAACAGTAACAATCTCAAATTCAATGACCTGACTTACTGATATATCAACGCACAGCCTAAACCGCTGGTCCGAGAGACATGCAATTTGGAGGGTGTGTTCTTTGTGAAGAGTAGGTATCCACTAAGAAAAGGTTATTCGAAATTCCACCCCTAAGAGGGTAAAAGGGGGGAGGGTGAAATTTCCCGCGGACGAAGTCGCGGGCAGAAGCTAGTTATTCATATAAGTCTGGTTGAATCATAATCAGACTATAACGTTCCCACTGCTAGGGCCCAGACCTCTCTGAGAGAGGGAGTGGGCCGTAATCTACCACGCGGCCCTGTGCTGGTTGGTGGATATCACATGTCTTCGTATAGTCTGGTTGAATATCTAAACTTAAATACATAAATCGGTATTGAGTTGAGGTGTTAAAAACAAAAATTCATACTTAATTAGTTTGGTGGATCCTTTATTAAATTAAATTCTGAAATGTATGCTTGAAGTTGGCGTTAATAGATTCCTTCTATATCGTCTAAATAAGATTGTATAATTTAACTTATCCTGCTTGCGATGATAAAATTATGTAATAATTTATGACAGTATGAATTGTTATTATGAATAAATAAATAATGAATGTTGATAGCAGGCTAAAAGGTCATAGAGCAAGTTCATTAATACATAATATAAAAAAAAACAGCACAAACAACATCTTCATATCAAATTGAGTTGGTTAGATAGGCTTGAAAATATTAAAATAATGTGACTCCCGCCGGTCGATTCTATAAAAATCTCACCGTGAAAACTTAGGTGAAGTGAGTTTGTTTTTTGCTGGGAATTGACAGCTCACTCCACGCTCACTTCACCTAAGTTTTCACGGTGAGATTTTTAAAGAATAGCGTCGCTGTTTATTTATTTATTTTATTTTATTCTGTTCGGGAAACATACAGCTAAATTAAAGAATGCTCTTAAACAATATGCATCTGAAGGCCATTTACAAGTTTCCACTAATAATTGTTTTTTTTTTGTTTTGATTGATTTTCTAATCATTTTATTAATGATACAAACTTCGATTGCAGGTGCACAACTGGACGGTGGAGCAGACGGTAGAATGGCTGTCGCAGTCAGTGGACCTGCCGCAATACAAGACCCTGTTCCTTCAACACAAGGTCACTGGCGCTACCTTGCCCAGGTAATAAATTTATATTAATCGCAACATCTACTTAATAGATCTACTTAAATTGCCTGACAGACATCGCACAGCCTAAACCGCTGGGAAGCATAAAATTTTACACGCAAGAAGGAAGGATTTTTGAAAATTCATCCCTTAATGGATGATTGTACGCAAGTTTGTAATGTGTGAATACAGCTTGTTTTTGCAATGAGTACCTCCTTGAGTGTAGCTACTAAGCTTTTGCCCAACGCAGCCTGGACAATCAGTCACGGTACCTACCTGCTGGTTGGCTCACTAGACCTAATATTCCAAGGGTATTAGTCTTAGGGGTATGGTTTTATCCTGTAACCGGGTTGTGGAAGTCAAATAGGCATTTACTCCATGTAAAATACTAGTATTCAGCTGTATCCAGTTAGACTGGAAGCCGACACCAACACAGTTGTGAAAAGGCTAGGAGGTAACGAGAGAAAAAAAAAGTAATGGGCCAATTATGTTGATGAAGGTCATGGGAATCCGATGGATGCGGGAAGAACAGCCTGTCTAATCTGTAAAAATCTCACCGTTCAAATTTAGGTGAAATGAAGATGATTATTGTCTTATGAAAGTAGTACTTATATTTAGTAGTATTCTTCTGATTGTTCTCCTAATATTTGGTGAGAGTAAGGATGATAAATAACAGTACCGAAACGGAAACCAAACAGTATTATGGTTTCGTTACGGACAAATTAGTTGCTTCATTTAATTTAAACAAATATACACCGTGTTCCGGACGATATACATAAACTTCGACCAAATGTTCAAACCATGGAAATAAGCATTTTTCATTATGGACACATTAGGTAATGAATTCTTATTTTTTGTTAATTTTCATACAAACTAAATACCTTGACGTAAATCACCCCATATGCATGCCTCTTTATCCGAATTGGCAACGTCGTATTTTCATTCATAAGATTTGACGGGCTGAAACTTGTCAAAACTAAGTTAAGACCCTTTCTTACTACATAGCTCAATTAAATTTTATTAAATGAAATTACAAATATCTTTGTAACGAAGCCTTTTTAAGTGCTACTTTCTTTGTTAGATTTGATTTGTAAAAGCTATAGAAGCCTTTGCCAAAGTTTATGGATAACGTGAAAAACACGGTGTATACGGTATACACCATGTTCTTCACGTTTTTTGCAGGTATACAGTATACCTGCAAAAATTCGTTTAAATTAAATGGAGCAACTGTCACGCGAACTAAGCTTATCTAACTGGGGAAGGCTGAAGACAGTTTACCTCCATTATTATTTGACTGAGAATTTGCGCCACGTGGAAATACTAGCCGTCTTTGACATAACCGGGCAATCTAGTTTTGCACAAATTGCGTGTTCATTGGGCCCCTATTGTCCGACGAACATACACCGCTTCTGATAAAAACACGGACCACCCGTCTCCCTCAACGGCATCATCATCTGCCAACTCTGGGTTTCTCTATGACTAAACCAGCTTAGAACGTTATCTCTAGTAATATAGATCATCGACCCTTCCCAGGCACAGTTAAGCCTCCTGACAGGACCTGCCTCAGGTTCTTTCCCGCCCATTATGTACCTGCACATTGCAGGATTTGAACGAGGCGATAGAGCTGTCCTGGTAGCTTCTTATTGGTCAGACAAAGTTTGTGTAGTAGTAAATTGACACTAAACGAAGAAGAACCCTTCTCCCTGTCAGTATCATAATAATAACTGTTAACTGCTCCATTGGTCTCGTGGTCGCAAGCGCGACTACTGATTCTTTGTTCGATTCCCAGGTTGGGCAGTATTATTGGGTTTTTCCATTAGGAATTTCTTAGTAACAGCCCGGAATTTGGAAGTTGGCGGTGTGATACCCACGTGCCAGTCCTACGCCTGATCTCTCTCCGCGAGTGTCGGACTGCCGTCCCTGAGGACTATGAGAGTGAGGGAAGAGAGAGTGCAGCTATGTCTGCGCACACACTTGTGCACTATAAAATCTCCCGTGCCGATGGCTACTCTCTGCTAAGACTGGCCGTCATGGTCGAAATTCGGTCGGATGACTATTATTATTATTAATATCCCAGTGTTCACACTAATATTATAAAGGCGAAAGTTTGTGAGTGTGTGTGGGGGTGTGTTTATATGTTTGTTACTTTTTCACGCTGAACGGATTTGAATGGAATTTGGCACACAGGTAGTTTATAACCAGGATTAACATATAAGCTACTTTTTATCCCGATATTCCCACGGGATTGACACGTATGCGGGTGAAACCGCAGGGCTCAGCTAGTTCCTTCAATAAAAGATACCAGCACGGATCGTAATGGACATCTAAAGAACATCGTAATAGATTTCCTTTCTGTAAGTACGAATACGAGTACGAGTATAGTTTTAAAACTAGATAGGGTCGTTTCCTATCCGACTACTCTGAGAAAGAACACCGAAACAAACTCAGACGTCTCTTTTAAAGTCCAGACATAATCGTGGTCAGATCATGTGAAGACCATGTTGATTTATGTAAAAAAAAAACGTAATTATTTCCCATCAGATTGGCAGTGAACAACATGCAGTACCTGAGCAACGTGTTGGGCATCAAGGACCCCATACACAAACAGAAGCTCGCGCTCAAAGCGATGGACGTCGTGCTCTTCGGACCCCCTAAAGGTAACGTGCATTTCTTGGACATAGAAATATCTACTTACCCCAATACTAATAAGGCTAGGCGTATGCTGGGACGCAGGTGACGCAGCGCAGCACAGTACAGATTTAGCAGCGCAGGGCAGGCGAGACAGACATAGTCCGCGAGCGTATGCTGTGACGCAGTTAACATACGCAGGCATTCGCGTTCTAGCTGGTACAAAGAATAGACTTGTTCGAGTCGCGCAGGAATCTGTGCCGGCACTACAACGAGGCACTGCGTCGCACGTGCCTGCGCCGCAACGTACGCAGCACTCGGTAATTTCATGCATTACAAAATCTGCTCTGCCCTGCGCTGCGCGGACCTGTGTCGCCTGCGTCCCAGCATACGCCTAGCCTAAAAGTTGTATAGCGTCTGTATAGTTGCACAACGCTTTGTCTTCTTCTTTCGAAAGTCAAATTAACTGACGACTGATGAAAGAGAGAAATCGGTGTGTAACTATTCATCTGATATAATACGTTTATTAGTAAAGGGGTTAATAAATATCTTGAATTCACTCATTGACAGACAACGCTTAGCCTAAATCGTTTGGTCTAGAAATTAGAAACTTGGAAATCGGCATTTACGCTTCTGTTAATATGTAAACTAGCGACCAGTCACGGCTTCGCGCGTGTTTTTACGACTTGTCAAATCATCACTATCCATCTCCGAGTGTATCAAGGTCAATAACCAGGTTGTTCGCACTAGTAATCTTTTTGATGAGTTGGTAGGTAGTAAACTAAAATCAGTGTGTGAGCCAGCTGAAACTATAGATTTGACTGGTGATGATACCATACCATTGTGTCCTATTGTTATGAGTCACAACAAATTAAAGAAATATATTAAAATCAAGAAATTAATTAAACGGTCACAGAGAGTAATAAAAAAACAAAAACTCTTAAAATTAAATCTTTCGCTTAGAAAGGAACGTGTTGTCTTATCGAAAAGTTTAAATACTTGTACTATTGAGTTAGATAAATGTAGGGAAAAGTATGACACTGATATCCAGCTCCTCTATAATGATATACTACACAAGGAGCATTTGCTGAAGGATATTTTTGAAAAATATGAAAGTTCACAACAACAACTAAGTGACCGCTTGTTTGAGGCTGGAGAACTCCTGGATTTGGTGAAGTACAATGCTGAGAGGTACGAGTCTCTGACAAATGATCTTTCATGCAGCGGTGCCAACCAACCACCACCTCTTCAACCTCAGTCTGACTTACCCCTTCCGGTGTTAGCTCTTCCAGCAGAGACCACACAGATAAACAAATCAATATTTTTTTGTGACGAGTTAGGTTCTGGCTTTGGAAAAATTTTACTCAATTACCTAAGCCATAGTTTTACCAATCATAGTTACCATAACATAAGTTTTAAACAAATGATAAAAAGAATTGCCAATGCAAACCTTGATAATTATTGTACTATGGTTTTGCTATTAGGTAATAGCACTGGTATTACCAGAAAGGACATAGTGGACGGTGTAAACACCTTATTAAAGTTAAACATAGGTAAGCTAATGTTGTGTGCTTTTCCTTACTCAGATACCTTATCATACAATGAAAATAATTATATTTGTAAGTTGAATAATACTATTCACAATCTGACATGTTGTCATAGTGACAAATTATTGTTTTTTGACACTAACAAGTTTGTTAGTGGTATTAAGTTAACTCAGAGAACTATATCTCTGTCTGGGGAATGTAGACATCTGATTGCTATGTTGATAGCATATAATATTAACGAGGTTATAGCTAATATAACGAGTTCTAGTATTAGTGACGAGTCCGTGTTGCCTAGTTATACTAACAACACGGTGATTAATTATGAATCGTCATGTTGTACGAAGGAGGATCCACCACCACCACCACCACCACCACCACCACCTATAATACCAACATCCTTGGAGACTACTACCAGTCAGATAGGATATTCTCCTCCCGCTGGAACATACTCGGGCAATCCAGACTCTCCAGTTGTAGTTGTGGAGGTCACTCCGGATAACTATTTAAACTAGTCAGTGAGACAACAGAAGTTACCCCTTCAAACAACAAATTATTATTACAGAATAATAAAAAGGTATCTTCTGGCAATATAATTAATAATAATAAAAAACCAAAGGGAGTGCAACATATTTTAAAATTATTTAATCAGAATATCCAAGGTTGCGCTTCCAAAATATTGGAAATTGAATTGTTTTTGGAAAACACCAAGTTTGATGTCATTTGTTTAACAGAGCATTGGTTGAAAGATCATCAAGTAAAGTCAATTAATTATGAAAATTATTGTGTAGTTAGCCATTTCAGCCGAAAACGTATGATACATGGCGGATCATTAATATTACTTAAAAATTCTATTAAATCAAAAGAACGAAAAGACATAATCGGACTGTCTGTTGAACACACCATTGAATTGTCCTGTGTTGAGCTTGATAAGCATGTTATAGTATGTGTATACAGACCTCCAAGTTACCAGAATCTATCGGTGTTTGATTCTGTAATGGAAGATGTGTTAAAGAAACTTAGTACTAGTAGTAAGTCAATAATAGTATGTGGAGATTTTAATATTAATTTATTGGAAAATAACTCGAATACTGTCAGATTGTTAAGTCTTTTTAGGTCATTTGATTTGTCAAATGTTTTTATTGAACCAACCCGAGTGACAGCTTCTTCTGCCACTTGTATTGATAATGTTTTTTGTAATTGTGATTACTTACACAAAGAAATTGTAAATAAGTTGCCATCTGATCACAGTGGACAAAAAATAACATTTAGCTCCTACATGCCTTTACAAAAAATTCAAATAAGGTTTAGGACAATTACATGTAAAAAGTTAGAGAAATTAAATAATTCTTTGGCCAGTAAGTTATGTGATCAGAATTTTAATAATATAGGTGACCCAAATGAATTCTACGCCGAGTTCTTTTCAATATTAAACGCGCAGTTTAATGACACTTTTCCACTAAAAACTAAAAATATTCACACAAAGTTTTTATTTAGTGACTGGGCGACTCCAGGTATTCGTAAAAGCAGGGAAAAACTTTTTGAACTCTATGGCTTAAAGCAACATATGAATAATAATAACTTTCATCAGTATGTTGCAAAATATTCAAAAACTTTTAAAAGTGTGTGCCAAAAAGCTAAAGCTCTTTATATTAGCAATAAAATAAAATCAGCTGATGATAAAATAAAAACTACCTGGCAAATAATAAATAATGAAACAGGTAGGAAAAAACAGCGTAACACTGAATTTAATTTAGAGACTGCACATGGCCCCATCAACTCAGATGTAGAAATAGCTCAGGAATTTGAAAACTTTTTTTCTAATATTCCCCTTAAAACTACTGAAGCTTTAAATTCATCCCCCACGCTTTCTGCTGCCTTACTTAAAAAGAATGTAAAGGCATGCCCTTTGGAGTTTAGGTTTCAGCATACAAGCCCCCACGCTGTTATAAAAGCTTTTAGAGATCTTAACATTAAATCAACAGAAGATCTCTGGGGAATGTCTGTAAAAGTATGTAGATCTTTCATCGAAACTATTGCGCCCTATTTAGCTTTCATATTTAACACCAGTGTTGACCAAGGAGTCTTTCCGGATCTTATGAAACATAGTAAAGTAGTACCATTGTTCAAATCCGGTGATAGTAAAGATCCTAACAATTATAGACCTGTGTCAATTCTACCAGTTCTCAGTAAGGTGTTTGAAAAGTTGATGCTCAATCAAATGTTATGTCACTTTAATAAAAATTCCATCTTTCATGAACACCAGTACGGTTTCACCAAAGGGCGTTGCACTACTGACGCCGGTGTTACCCTAATAAAGAACATTTTTAACGCCTGGGAAGAAGCACAAGATGCCATTGGAATCTTTTGCGACCTCTCTAAGGCGTTCGATTGCGTAAACCATGAGACACTTCTGATGAAACTGGAGCACTATGGAATTAGAAAAACAGCACTTGACTTGCTAAGATCATACCTGAAAGATAGAAAGGTTAAAGTTCAAGTAAACGGCGTAAACTCATTAGGGTCTGAAATGACAATGGGTGTTCCTCAAGGTTCGATATTGGGTCCATTCCTCTTTTTAGTTTACATTAATGATTTACCCCAATTACTTCAAAATCAACCGAAGATGGTGTTATTTGCAGATGACACATCATTAATCTTTAAAATAGACCGACGGTCACAAAATCTTGACGACGTGAATAACTGTATTCTTCAGGTCCAAGATTGGTTTACGGTAAATAATTTAGTACTTAATGAAAAAAAAACCAAATGCATTAGATTTAAATTACCGAATGTTAGAAGTAGCGAATGTGAAATCATATTGAATGGCCAAAAACTAGAATTTATTGATCAGACAGTTTTCCTAGGAATCACGCTAGACGAGAAATTACAATGGGGACCTCATATAACATCTATTGCGGGGCGGCTAAGCTCCGCCGCTTATGCTGTTAGAAAGATAAGACAGTTAACAGATGTAGAAACCGCGCGTTTGGTCTACTTCAGTTACTTCCACAGTATTATGTCATATGGCATTTTACTATGGGGTCGGGCTGCTGACATTGAATCCTTTTTTATTTTACAAAAGAGAGCTGTCAGAGCCATTTACAATTTACGTCGTCGCGAATCTCTTAGGGAACTATTTAGAAAGGTTAATATAATGACGGTACCTTGCCAATTCATTTATGAAAATATTATGTATGTAAGAAAAAATCAACATCTTTTTAATAAAATAAGTGATAGGCATAATTTTAATACTAGAAATAAAGATAAATTAGATCAACCTTTTTTCAGATTATCTAAAGTACATACATCTTTTATGGGGTACTGTGTTAAATGCTACAACAAAATACCTTGTGACATATTGCAATTAAATGAAAGAAAATTTAAAACTCATATTAAAAGTACACTTTGTAAACAAGGATATTACAAATTAGAGGATTATATCCAAGATAAGAATGTTTGGAAACATGCTGGTCCTGCTCCATAGGACAATCTAAAAGTCTAGACAACATCAAACTTGTTCGTAATTTAATTTATATTATATATATTTTTTTTTTTTTTTTTTTTTTATATGACATCTTATTTTAATTCATTTTTTACAATCTGCGACTACAGTGGCTCACACACTTGTTAAAGTTCAACTACTTTTGCATTTTTTTTTTTTTAAATAACTTGTAAATATGTGAGCACCATGTATCTATCACTTATTTGATTTACCTGTCATTGCTTAATTTTTAATTCTTTTTACCTTTTGTGGTAGACTAATTTTATTATGGGTGCATCGTGTTCACATATAATTTTTATTATGTATACAAGACCTTGTAAAACATTTTAAAAGAGTAACGGTGGAGTTTCTTGCCCATTCTTCTCCATACGAAATCTACCTTTTCGAATGGGCGACTAGAATCATTTCTATTTAGTTTTTTTTTGACGTTCAAAAGTGCCTTTAATGTGCCTATTTGAAATAAATGATTTGACTTTGACTTTGACTTTGACATCAAGATTTCCGTTGCATAGTTTAGAACAACAATTTAGTCTCACAGAAAGCCAAGAAAAGCGTCTTTAATTTTTAATTCAGAAACGACATCATCATGACCTATGAGTACACAATATATGTTCAGTGCATTAACATAATAATGTGGAAAAAAAATTAAAAAGTGTTTATTCACAGAAATATTTTTTTACAAGATATATTGCAGTTTGTTGGCAGACGTAGCTTCTTTTTTTTGTACATATTAACATACTAGCTTCCGCCCACGGCTTCGCCCGCGAGGTATGTCGATAAAAACTATCCTATGTCCTTCCCCGGGATGCAATATATCTCTCTGCCAAATTTTATCGAAATACGTTCAGTGGTTTAAGCGTGAAAAGGTAACATACAGACAGAGTTACTTTCAAATTTATAATATTAGTATGGAATAATATTTAACTGATCTTCAAAAAAGTTATTGATGTTCTAATGATGGACACTTTCGAGGGCAGCGACCGGCGAGCGCATCCAACTTGGCCGCAGTTACTTGGCTACTTAGTATTTTTAGGACCCTAAAATAGAAATTATTAGTGGTTCACAAAAAGAGGCGCAATTATTATAACAGAGCTGTGGCGGCATCTACATCGCCACATGCGAACTACGCAACACATTGACGTCACGGAAAAATCCTGCATCGCGCAAGCAGAGTTTACCGCGCGACTAGCATATATTATATTATATACAACGTCCCGACATCAATCGTCAGGCAGTAGCTCACTAGACAACACCCGTCGGTCGGCGGATTCTCCTATTTCTATGGAGGATGAGTGAACTATTCACCTTGTTTTGCATGCCTCTATACTGGAAGGCTAATTCCCGTAATTGAAAAAAATCTAAATCTAGTCGCATTCTCATCTCAGCGACAATACATAATCAGCCTATAATGTTCCCACTGCTGGGACACAGGCCTCTTCTCTGTGAGAATAAATGTGACAAGTTTTTGACTTGTCAAAAATGTATGGAACATAGAGGTATTTTTGACAGATTGAGACTGAGAGCACACTGTGAACGTTCTTAAGCCTATGAGCGTTTACGCCGTACGGCATTTCATACAAACTTTCAAGCCCTTTTTTTTTTCGAAGTGAATGAACCGATTTTAATGAAACTCTATACGCATAAGCAGGATACAAAGGTCTAAAAAGTTACTTAAGAATATTTTCGAAATGTCTTATTTAAAATAAAGCTAACTGGAAATCTCTGTTTCTATGGAAATTTAAAATCGGTCTAATTTGGCTGTAACACTATTTTTCGAAAATGTTCTTAAGTAACTTTTTAGACCTTTGTATCCTGCCTATGCGTATGATGAAGTATCGTTAAAAGCGGTTCATTCATTTCGAAAAACAAGGGCTTGGAAGTTTGTATGAAATGCCGTACGTCGTAAACGCTCTTATCATTACGAGATTTGCCCCTCTGGTGGTTCAATAATATTTTTAGGAGCACAAAATGGGAATTATTAGAGGTTCGTTTTAATACATGCGCACAACAGTTGTGGACTGAAGAAGTTTATCACCCTAAGGCCCTACGTTAATTGCTGGCATGGTTGATCGAAATAAAGTTACATTGCGTAGATTACCACATGATAATAGATTCGATGCTAAAGGCGACAAAAAGACACATTTTTGTAACATAACAATATGTATGTAGATTTTACATCCTTGACCTTAGTGCACAATGAATTTTAAATCTTTTTAAAAATCCGCGAGTGAGTCACGTCCCAAAATACTTAAAATTCAGGCATATCATAATACACATGTTCGGGTCGGCACATACGAACCGGCTGTATTTGTTGAACAACAAAGCAATTAAGTACTACACATACTATGCTTTCATTTGGCTCATGGAGATTGGCAAACTTCGTTCGGCAAGCATGGTTAATCTTATTCGAGTCAGTTCGGCACTTTTCGAGCTTAACCGAACATAATAATATATCTAATATTATATTCGATTTTACCTGTCGGCTGTACCGAATCATGCCGACCCGAACAAGGGTGTGGCTTTTGCGCTTCAAATTTGGACACAAGGAATGTTGTATAATTGTCGTCTAAGGAATGTTTATGATTCCAGTATTAAATCATTCAAATGCAAATCTATATAAAATTCAAAGTCCTGACTGACTGATATATCAACGCACAGCCTAAACCGCTGATCCTAGAGACATGAAATTTAGAGGGTGTGTTCTTTGTGAAGAGTAGGTATCCACTAAGAAAGGGTTTTTCGAAATTCCACCCCTAAGAAGGTGATTGGGGGAGAGTGACATTTCACGCGGACGAAGTCGCGGGCATAAGCTAGTACCGATATAAAACATCAATCTTGAAAACCACACCTGTGTATTTATATTTTAACCGGTTTCACATTATCTAATGGCGAAGACTCAAGATCAAGGTAACCGGTCCCTCAAATAGCCTCATATAAGATAATAATAACATTTGTACTAAACCCGTTCAGCCAAGCTGGAAATGCGATGTGTTAGTATTTATAGTATAATTAGCTATTATGTATGTCATCCAGCCTCATGGACTGTCATGCTAACTGGGTTGTGGAGGTCAGATAAGCAGTCGCTCCATGTAAAATACTGGTATTCAGCTGCATCCGGTTAGACTGGAAGCCGACCCCAACATAGTTGGGAAAAGGCTAGGCAGATGATGATGAGACTGTCATGCTTTGAAGTTTAAAATAGCGATGTCCTGTATTCATAAAGTTTAAAGGCTCTCCCCCACAGGCGCGTTACTATCGGTCGATAATATCGGGTGCGATATTCCGATATGAGTTTTTAGAACATTTTGTATTAGGACGCATACGATATGTATAGCTATAGATTGGCATATCAGTCCTAAAGTAAAAACTTTTTTACAAAACAAAAACATCCGACTTCCAAAAAATTATTTTATTTTAACACGTTATATTCATTGTCACTATTTTACAGTAATGCTTTGAAAACAATCGATAGATTTTGACGAGAGCTGACGATTGAAACTTAAAAGAACGTCTTCGCTTTTCCGAGTCAATAGTTATACTAAGTTGAAATCTCGATACGCAGCAAAATGACCTCAAAATGGCGGCGCTTCTTCCACCTCCACCGCGCGTGATGCGTCACAGCACAGCCCACACTTGGCATAATGAATTCTTTGATTCTTTAGCTATCCAATGGTGTAATTGAATTTAGGATGGAGATGATAGATATGAAGCTGCATCACCAAACTGTATCCCCCGATTTTGTTATCATTGGTTTTTTTTACTTGCCTCCTACCATGGAAGCAATTTTAAAGACGTATTCACATCAAAAGTATTTACAAGGCAGATGTGAGTGGAAACGCTGGGACGCCCTAGAAGGACATATAGTGACCTTATTGGTGATGTTTTTCAGAAAGGTCAGGTGCGTAGAAGTCGCAACCGGCGTGCATGTAAGATGTATAAACTTAAACGGAGCAAAAGTACTATGTAAGGATCTTAACAGGTGGCGTTCTGTAGTGTCTGTCTACCCCACGGGTAAAGTCGTGAGTTTTTGTATGTAGCTACTTATGTCATTCAATGTTTTTGCCAACTATCACTAATTATTTTTACAGTATTCATTCGTTCTTAAATAACCGTCATGCATAATTAAAAGTTAATAAGCAAAAGGTGTACTTAGGTAGGTACTTAACTTTTTTATTTAGTTTGCCACAATATAATTACTTTAAAAACCGTGTAGGTTGTAAGTACGCTAACGTCATATTTACTTACTTCGTACAATTCTTGTAACATCGACCTCATAAAAACAAAATTAATATTAAGTACCAGACAAAGTTTGGTACTTACATAATGTTTTGCCTCTTGAAGTTTAATATTTTTTACCGGCAATTATTCAGCGTAATGGCAATTTAATGGCGAAATAACCAAAGGATATGGTTGCATGTAATGTAATACCTAGGTACTTAGTTTGACGTTGTTACAAACAAGTATTACTTGGAAAAATAATTAGCTTGACTTCTTCGTTGGTCTAGTCGACGCAAGCGCCACTGCTGATCATAAGGTCCTGGGTTCGATTTCAAGGTCGGGCAAAGTGTTGTTGGGTTTTTTCATCAGCAATAACTCAGTAATAGCCCGGAGTCTGGATTTGTCTGGTTGATGACAATAGGCTCGCCCCATGTTACATGGGACATAGGTAACTGGCGAAATGTGGGTGTAGGTGGACAGGGATGCACATATAGATGTGCACCCCTGTCTAACTCTACGAAGAAAATTAAAGTTTTAATAAAATAAATAAATAAAAGAGGCGTGATGCCATGATGGTGAGAATTATCTTGCTAGTTTTGTGCTCAATAAATGTAAGAAACGGTAATCGGTATTGAATACTAGCTTAGTATGTAGATTAGACACTATTCCATTTTAGAGTTGTGTAATATCGAATCGACATGTCATTTCAAAAGAAAAATTAACATTAGAAGAATCGTATGTTTCATTGCAAAGAATTGCGAAGGCCGACTCCATTCATTATCTTGGTGCGACTGACGGCTATTATCAAAAGTTCTGTGAATAGCTCAAACTTCGATCACTATTGTAACCTCCTTTCAGGGATCCTCTTTTTAAACTTTAAATATTGGACTAACTCGTGACGGGTGA
Source organism: Oligia fasciuncula (assembly GCA_963082905.1). Lineage (NCBI taxonomy): Eukaryota > Metazoa > Arthropoda > Insecta > Lepidoptera > Noctuidae > Oligia > Oligia fasciuncula. The sequence continues at coordinate 12,191,203 of OY720403.1, forward strand.
TATGCTACACAAAAGTTCGGGTCGGCACATTCGATTCGGCAGCTGACCCGAAGCTATTACAACACATATTCGACTTTCATTCGGCTCGTACCGATCGATAAACTCCGTTCGGCATCTACCCTCGCTGAATCATGTTCGGGTCGGCTCTGCATAATTCGAGCGGTTTTTACCGAACATGTATCTACATTATAGTTGATTTTGCCGCCCAGCTGTGCCGAATCATGCCGAGCCGAACAAGTGTGTAGCACCTGTAAAATACAACCCCCTAGGATGATAAATGAATTCAAATTCAGCTAGTTTTCCAGAACGTACTATAATTCTAGACATATGGCCAATGTCACAAAACACAACTCACTATACCAACCAATAAACAAACATCAATAGAGCCAACATAAAAATAAATTGGATATCAACAACACCATGGTACGTTGAAGGTCAGTCATAGTGCAAAAAACGTTTCATTATGTGCTTGATAATAGATCTATGGCCATTGTTGTATGCTGATAAGGTTTTGTTCATGAATACTTGTCGGTGTGTCGGGACATGCGACAACTGTAGTCGGTGTGGCAATGTTTGATGTGTCTGGTGGACTGTTTACATAGTTATCTATTTTAATAAATGTATATGTCGCAGCCAACTGGTTTAATTAGCCGTTTAGTTAACCGTCTAGCCTTTTAACTAAACGGCGGCCGTTCAACTAACGGCCTGAATGATATTCAATTATAGTTTAAGTTGGAACTGTAACCAATCACGCGCTAGCCCAATTGGTCGCAGTAACTAAGCCAGGGCCCCCCGACCAAATGGGTTAGGTTGTCCCGGGAAAGGACATAGGATAGTTTTTATCCCGATATTCCCACGGCATCGAAACCGCGGGGCGGTGCTCGTATTAAATAACTGCTTCGTTGGTCTTGAGGTCTCAAGCGCTACTGCTCAGCATGAGGTCTTGGGGTTCGATTCCCGGATCGGACAGTCAGTCGGACACTAAAAGGTACACAATTCAGTGAGATGGGCCGCGCGGCGTACTTCGCGGTAGTAGACACCACCTCACTGAATTGTGTACCTTTTAGTATAGTAGATAAGGTCTATAATTGTATTGCTATCTTGAAAACTGCGCGCCGGTCGCGTCGCGGTGTGAACTGACCCTAAGCGAAAACGAAGTACTCGTAATAGCGCGGGCGATGCGACGCGACTGATCGTGTCGGAGGAACAATAATCTTCACGCGGACGAAGTCGTGGGCAGAAGCTACTTTTAAATTATATAGAACCTTAGTCTCAGGAGGCTGAAATAAATATCTCGATTATGTATGTATTTTTCATAATTTCCCGCCTATTGTCATCATCTGCCTAAACTATGTTAGGGTCGGCTTCACGTCTAACCGGATGCAGCCTATTGTGTCTTCAAAAAAATTCAAAAATAATTGATCGTCCATTCCGTCGCCATTGTTACAGTAATAACGTTTTGTTCGCGCGTGACGATTGTCCTATACGACTTTATTTGCATTAAGTGATCCCTGTATAAACATCGTATACGTCATGAAATCAGCTGGTTACTGTGTTGTAGGGTTTAATTATTATTATTTATTCATTAATTCATGAATCAGTAATTTATCAATGACGCTTTTTACTATGCGAACCTTACCAGAGAACAAACTTGTAACCAGATTCAACTACCATCTTTCATTAAGCCACTAGATTCTACCCGTGACTTCGCATATGAAATTTATTGTTTCAACATAAAATATATGACACTCGCCAATACTTCAGCTTCTAATAAGTGAAAGAATTTTCGGAATCGGATCAGTAGTTCCGAAGATTATCCCCTCTAAGTAAATACAAACTCACAAATTCTTTAAGTATTGTATTAATTAGTATAGATTTACAGCCATTATCAAGGTAAATGAAGTTGTAACCATAAGAAAATTAGGACTTTCGCTATAATGTCACCAAAGGGAAGTAGTAGTGGTAAGATGATCTGGTGTCCGCAACTCCACGTCCAGGCGCGTATTTTGCGTACCTACGGGCGGCGCGCGGCGGGAAAATCGATCACCCGACCCACCCCAGCTCCTCAAGGAACGCCAATAACGCCTTGGTGTTGCTGACAATCTCACGTCAGAGTATTTGGGTTTCCGAAGTACTTTGCCCTGTATGTGGAAGCCACCGGGCAGTTTAGAAGCACATGAGCTGCTGCCTCGTCTTCCTCTTTGCAGGCCCTGCACAGTGGACTGTCTATGACTCCTATGAAAAAGAGATGTTTTTTATATGACCCGTGGCCAGTTAGGTTTCCAAAGGGAAGTATTATGGAGAACTAGTTTAGGCTGGAAACTACGCGAATTCTCTAATTATTATGAAGCCTTGGCGAGGAGATTTCTTTTTGTCATGGACTCCTAAATATAGTATTAACAGGAGTTCAGGTCAGCAAAGACAGATATACATCAAAATCTCACATTCCATTTAGTTACGGTACCCTGAAAAACATACAAATACATAATAGTTTCAAAGAATTCACTACTGTAATGACTCGTTTAGCTATCAAATTATAACATGTCAACGTATGAAGGCATAGAGTGTTTTCCGATTGTGTATGCACGTTTCAAGCCATTACTATTGTTTGCCACTTTTTGTTGGTTTCTTTTATATTTTCCAAAGTGTTGCCGCCATTGGTTGGCACTAGACGAAAGATTTTTACGTTTTCCTTAAGTTAAGTGCGAAAATAAGTCAGTTTTGCTGTGTTTAGTGATATTTTGGTGTTTGTGAATTGTGTGTTGATAAAAAGGTGGAGGATCTCCGAAGACAGGATTCGAAGTGTTTAGGGTGGGACATTCGTATGTGTTCAGGTATCATTCAGGCCGCTAGTTGAACGGCGCCGTTTAGTTGCAAGGCTAAACAGTTAACTGAATGGCTGATTAAGCCAGTTGGCGGCGACATATACAAAAGCCAGAAACAATGCACCATCCGATTTTTATTGAATTCCCAAGAATTTAGAAACGTTTGTGAAAATGTTATGATTTTTTGCTAAATACAAGCGGCAACCACCACGACTTATTTTTCTTATATGCAGATGAACATAAATGCGGGCAATGACGGATCATAATTACACTCTAATTATGATCTGTCAGTGACCGAATAAATTGAATAGTGCTCTAATTATTAGAGCATTATTCAATTTATTTTAATGAGTTCTCCGCCAGACGAACAAGTCTCTCAGACAGTTTTTCAAAGTCTAGGTTGTGAATCATCAGCTCAAAATTGAGTGGGCAGTTGTGGGGTTTTTTTAGATGTCCAAAGTTCACCTAGGGGTTGTTTTTTTTTTCTAAAAAATACAGCTAGAAATTATTTATTCAGTTATTAGGATACCAGAAGCCTTTTTACACGTCATATTTAAAATATTAAATTAAGCTAGATGGAGCCGACATTTCCTATCCGACTACCGCTGAGAACGAATGGCAAAACAAAGTGGTCTCTCTTTAAGTCCAGACATTACACAATAGACTGTTATATCGTAAAAACCGGCCAAGTGCGAGTCGGACTCGCACACGGAGGGTTCCGTACGACAAAACATAAAACGCCGAAAAAAACGTTTCTTTTATACTCCTTTAAATTTTAACTTTATTTTAACTTTATTTGTGACCACTATTTTCTCCCACAATCAGTAATAGCTTTAATTAAAAAAAAAAACAATGTTTTATACATAGTAATAAAAATTCAGTGAATGTATTAAGATTATTACATAACTAGCTGCGTCCCGCGGTTTCACCCGCGTAAATGTCGATCGCGTGGGAATATCGGGATAAAAAGTAGCCTAGATATATGTTAATCCAGGGTGTCAGCTACCTCCATACAAAATTTTATCAAAATTGGTCCAGCCGTTTGAGCGTGAAGAAGTAACAAACATATAAACACACACACACTCGCAAACTTTCGCTTTTATAATATTAGTGTGATATTCTAATTGGGGTGTTTGGTGGTATGCGTTAATTCCGGGACATGTTGCATAATTATGTTAGTCATTTATTATCAACAGTAGTTTTTTTCATTCATTCAATTAGTAGGAATAAACGGTCAAAACTTGCTTTACTTAGCCACAAACGAGTAGCAATCAGTTGTAATTTAATTATATTTTTTCCTGTACTGTGACCACGAAATTTTATACACTGGTCCAAGTAGTCTTACTGAGATAGTCCGCTCAGTCAGTATGGTTACTATGCCAACTACTACTACTACTATGGTAACTACTGGTTGTAGGTATAATAAAGTTTTGTTTAGTCTATTCAAAGTCAATCAAATCAAAATCAAAATATTTTATTTCACACAAGCCTACAAGGGCACTTATGAAACGTCAGAAGCTAGGTGCACGGTTCCAATTGGTCGTTTCCTATGGAGAAGAACCGGCAAGAAACTCCACGGTTACTCTTTTTAAAAATAATTGGCTTTTACAATATTTTCAAATTACAGTAGGTATGTGAGGACAGCGTAGGCCTGTCAACAAGTACCAGGTACTTGATAAAATAAAAAATGGTCTACAGATCTAAAGTCTACAAGCCCTAAAAAGTCCTCACATTTACAAAATAAGAATCTATCAAAGGAATAAAAAAAAAACTAATAAAACCACTACAACCACTAATAAAGAGATGAAAAATTTGAATTGTCTGTAAAGTGTTGTTGATACTACGGCTATATGTTGCCTTTAGGTTTTAAAATCTACCTGTCTTAAGTTTTAAAACGCCAAATCCAATATATTTATAATATTATACATGCGAAAGTATGTCTGTCTGTCTGGTTACGTTTTCACGATTTAACGGCTGATTTGAATTTGATGAATTAAATCAACTTGGTTAGAATATAGGATAGGATTTTTATGTACACAACACATCAAGCTACTACAATCTGTCAAATTTATTTAATAGATTTTCAACTTTATTGCTAAAGCATAAGATTCAAAGTTGGTTGCGAAAATTTGACAGTTTCGGGTAGCTTGATGTGCTGGCGTCTGTACATTTCTGTGGTATAATTCCCGACACCCACGCGGGCGCGGGCAAAAGCTACTGATTAAAAAGATACAAAAGATAATTTTATCAATAACGTTTTGATATTAGAAGAACGAACATAGTTTTTTTATTTTTTATCATTGTTCCTCTCAACCAAAGCACCTGCCATCCACTCTCTCCGCCACCTTTGGTTGACTGGTAGGGAAAGTCCGCCTTTGTACCTTTTTGTGCGAAAATTTTAAATAAATAAATACTTAATAAAAAAAATGACACTTGGCAGTAATACATCCCACAAAAGTTAACAACTACAACTACTACTACAACACTGATGAATTTAATTTGTATGTTAGAAATTATTCAAAATTATTTAAAAAAGTTTGTTATATGGCCAAGTCACGTTATTTGGGTTCAAAGATTAAAAACAGCAGTAATGTAATTAAAACGACTTTGAATATTATTAATAGTGAAACGGGAAGATCTAGTAACCGAAATACTGACTACAGCCTGTCTATTAATGACAACATAATAAAATCAGACACACAAGTCGCCGAGGCATTTGAAAATTTCTTTTCAGATATTCCCGTTTCAACTACTAAATCACTAAACTCATCACCTTCTGTTGCTGAGTCTTTGCTTAAAGAAAATGTTAATGGTTGCGATTCAGAATTTCATTTTGAATATATTACCTGTAGAGATATAATTAAAACCTTTCACACTTTAAATGTAAAAAAGACTGCAGATCTGTGGGGTAATTCTGTAGAAGTAGCCAAGTCTATTATTGACATTGTAGCGCCTACTCTAGCTATTATCTTTAATAGTTGTATTGACAATGGGGAGTTTCCTGACCTTATGAAAAATAGTAAAATAATACCTTTGTTTAAATCAGGTAGTACATCAGACCCCACAAATTATAGACCTATTTCTGTACTACCTACCTTTAGTAAAATTTTTGAGAAATTAATTTTAGACCAAATGCAAAGATTTTTTAATAAACATAAATTATTACATAGCAAACAGTTTGGTTTTACAAGGGGTCGTTCAACTACTGATGCCGGCGTTGAACTATTAGGACATATTTATAATGCATGGGAAGATAAATGCGATGCCTTGGGCATCTTTTGTGATTTGTCCAAGGCATTCGATTGCGTTCTTCACGAAACGTTAATCAGGAAACTCCGCCACTACGGGATCCGAAACACTGCTCTGGATCTTCTTATTTCATACTTGAGTAAAAGGATTCAGAGCGTTGACGTTAATGGAAAAAGATCACCCGGATCTATAGTAACAATGGGAGTCCCACAGGGCTCAATTCTTGGTCCTTTCTTGTTTCTCATTTATATTAATGACTTGCCGTACCTCATAAAGGATCATCATGATATAGTGTTGTTTGCAGATGACACTTCTCTTTTGTTTAAACTTAAACGTCAGCAGTTGGTTACTGACGATGTAAATAGCGCGATCTCGAAAGTAGTCCACTGGTTCAATGTTAATAATTTGCTTCTAAACGAGAAGAAAACCAAATGCATTAAGTTTACGCTACCCCACGTAAGGCAGGTGAAAACTAATGTGTTGATAAAGGGCGAGAAATTGAATCCTGAAGACAACACAGTATTCTTGGGCATAACTTTGGATGCTAAGCTTCAGTGGGGTCCACATATAGATAAATTGTCAAAAAAGCTAAGTTCTGCAGCATACGCTGTTAGAAAAATTCGAAATTTAACTGATATAGAGACTGCCCGTTTAGTGTACTTTAGCTATTTTCATAGTGTAATGTCGTACGGTATTCTATTGTGGGGAAATGCCGCCGATATTCAGACTATCTTTGTTTTGCAGAAGCGAGCTGTTCGATCAATTTATAAATTAAGTCCGAGACACTCTCTCAGAGATAAATTTAAAGAGATTAATGTAATGACTGTGCCTTCTCAGTACATTTATGAAAATCTTTTATATGCCCATAAAAATATAAAATTGTTTAAAAAATACAGTGATATCCATAATATAAATACTAGAAACAAACACAAATATGTTGTACCTACAACCAGGCTCAAGAAAATAGGTGGCTCGTTCAGATGCCAATGTATACGCTTTTACAATAAACTACCAAGCCACGTTCAAGATCTAAGCCTTAATAAATTCAAATCTTTCATTAAACGTAAGTTGTGCCAGAAAGCCTTTTATACCGTTAGAGATTATATTGAGGACAAAAAGGCTTGGGATTGAGCTGCTTCCAATTTCTGCATTTTGAATGATTTTTTTCTTTTTTATATACACATTGACATTGATGAATATTTTTTTTTTTTAAACAATGACATTTGCTTACTTTGTAAAGTATTATATTATTTTTTCATTGTGAATGTGAAGACGATGTGGGTCATTTTACATACTTATATATATTTTTTTATTATTCTCTCTGTTCTGTTTTTTTTTTCTCATGGTCTGGCAGTTTGAGTAATTTATGTGGCCTACCCAAATGTCCTTTCTTTGGTATTGTTCGTCGAATCGTTGAGCTCCTTAAGTCTTGAGTTGAGCTGCACGATTTTTGACAAATGCGTGCACTGACTGGACAGGTCCTCTCAATCTGTGTGGTTCTTTCCTCAAAAGACCACCTCAGACATCGATCTACATGGTCTTCATATAACCTGACCAAGATTATGTCTGGACTTTAAAAGAGACTGTGACCTCTGAGTTTGTTTCGGCCTTTCTTCTCAGAGTAGTCAGATAGGAAACGCCGACTTCATCTAGTTATAAAAAACATGACTGACGTGTAAAAGTGTTTGTACAAACCTACTTACAAAAAATAAAATCATTTCATAACGTTAACTAACAACAAACGTTACACTTTTGTTACAATAAAACTAGATTAAACGATATCCTATGGTTTGTGTCGCTACTCGCTAGAATGCATGGATCGTAATGTCAGACCGCAAGTTATTATTACTTGTAAACGTGTTATTACTAGATTCACCACTTATGAGCATTTACCAGGGACTGTCCTACAAATATCGGCCTAAATTATGTTGAGCTTTGCCCTCCTTATATGCTTGATTGCTGCCCACTCGCCAATAATGAGTTGTGTATGTTTAACAAGATATTTGCGCGTTGTAGCTATTTTTTACCTGGCAACAGACTATCCAAAGCGATCCTCAAAAAAAACTAAGTAAGTTACATCATAATCAATTCAAAGAAAACAAGTTAGGAAGTTAAAAAAAAATCTTAGTAAGTATAGAGTAAAAAAAAATCTTAGTAAGTATAGAGTGTTGCTTTAATTTGGAATCATATGTTACGTATATTTAAGGGGGAAGCGCTAAGGCTAAGGTAAAGCTATATATAAATGCGCGTGATTACAATTTTTTAAAATTTCAACAAGCTACAAGCATGAGTAAGCTCATGCTTGTAGCTTGTTGAAAACTATGCAAGTAGCTTGCATACCAGTGTGACATTCACCAATCAAAAGTTATTAAGCCCGGAACATACATGCCTGTAACTTGCACAAGAGTATGCAAGTAGCTTACATGCCGTGTGCATAACAAGTTTTGATTGGTGAATACCATAAAGGCATGCCAGCTACTTGCATACTTTTGTGCAAGTTACAGGCATGTGTATTCCGGGCTTAATAGCTTCAGATTGGTGAATGTTACAGTAGCATGCAAGCTACTTGCATAGTTTTGTACAAGCTACAGGCATGTGTATTACAGGCTGTACAAGTGCACAACTGCGTCAAATACAAGAGATTTGTACGTAAGCACTAACGTACTCGAAGGATTTCATTTCACCTTATTATAATACTATACAACAAATCTTCGTCTCGTTAATAGAATATTTGTATGTTCACATTTATATAACAGCGTTTGTTTTAGAACCTATAATATGTGGGAAGTGTGAAAATTAAATATTTCATGCTATAACTTTATCGTATATAGCCACACAAGTTTCAATGATATCATCATATTTGACAAACTGTACGGCAACCGTGACAAATTAACGCAGAAATAGTTTTTTTTTTGCATGTTTTATTTGGTAAACAAACACTGTACGAAATTCATGAATTATCGCATTAATAACACAGTCAAGTTGGTTATGAAAATATTGTTCTTTGTTAGGACACACATATGATATTAATAACATCAAAAAATGCTTTAAATTAAACCTTGTAAGTGTAACGCATTAATTCTTCAAGAGTAGTGTACAATATTCGGGCTTTTTTGCCAAGGCAACAGGGGTATGTCTCACGCTAAACTAAAATGATGGTGTCGCTAGCGTTACATCACAACTTACGAGAGCGATTTAGCTTCATTCAAACTTGACTTTAGTGATCGGTAGCTGTGACAGTGAATACGCGCAAAAATTACTCTTATTTCGAAGTGATATTTAACGAAATATAGTGATTATTGATATAGAAATAGTGCATATTTTCCTATAATAACACTATCAATAGTGATGACTCATTTTAGATACAGCGTGAAGTAATTGCTACTAGTATGTGATAATAAATGTTTGAGACCTGGATTGCAGTGTGTGCTTCGTATGGTGTGTACCTGGCTTTTAATGGGCGTTATGTCGAATTAAATGATGATGGTAAAAATGTACATACCTTTAGTACCTACATGAGGTCCTTTTTCGTAACTATAGCATATAGCTGTATGATGCCTGATTGAATGTGTTCTTAACCGCAGTTTATCTATTCGATAATGCATTGGTTTGATATTCTATTATATTTCTGAACAATTCACAAAGAAGCTTGTGGTAACTTTGTCAAATAAATAACTATAAAGGGGTTTATGTATAAGCGATGATTAAAGTTAAGTGACGTTGAAACGTCAAAAATTAAAACGGCACGACACACACGCACACACATCACATTTGACGGCACGGTTGGCGCAGGCCTGCTGCGCTGCGTGTCGCGGGTTCGACTCCTGCACGGAACAAATATTTATATTACCTACAAGTAGTTGTTCCGGGTCTGGCTGTTTGTGCGTGAGTTTAAATGTTTGTAAAGGCACCGACAATACAGGAGAAATTCCTAGTGTGGGACGTTTTAAAAAAAAATTGAAAAGAAAAGCCGATATGTATACTTAATGCGAAGTCAGCTAAAACTGGAAATGTATAACTTGATATGTCGTCCTGCCGTGTACCTCAGATAAGTGTGAAAAACGTCAAAAATGACTGGGATTCAGTTTCTGGTCTGAGTACACAGCAGGTTTTTATAAATCTTGTAAAAATCATCAGATTTGGGGAATTTTGTTCTACTCGTTTAACACTTCTGAACGTGGATTCACACAAGAGTCGAGACACAATGGCTTTATAATTGTTTCTGTAATTACGGCATTCAACCGGTTAAACCAGCCAAAACTTTTGTAATTAATAAACTTGATTTCTATTATTGGCTGATTGGGCACCCGCTTAAATGGCACCTGAGTGAATGCACCTGACACACAGCGACACATTCACTCAGGTGCCATTTAAGCGGGTGCCCAATGTGGAATACGTCGTTTAAACGTGTCACAGTGAATAAGCGTTGAAATTAGCTTCATTCAATCACAAAAATGTCATAAATGATTTGTGTACTACGGTGTAACTGCCTCCCATTACAGAAATCCACAAGTAGAGTATAAAGGTAATATTGTAATAGGTTTTCCTTCTTCATTTGGCCTTTGTTCAAAGCAATTATGGTGATCTATCTTCACAAACTGTTCTATAAATTATGTTACTTTTAATAGGCAGAAAACGTAAACTCAATTTAAAAGGATATTTCATGTGACGAGGAAAATTATTCTTATAGGTACTCTAACTGCCGCACTCAATGACGTTACTGAAAAAGTAACGTTCCTGGGGTAATTTCGTAACACACTATCAATAACAAAGGTTTTCATTTTGACAGTTCAACAACATTCATTGCGTTATTTTCGTTGTTGAGCAGGCACTTTTTTCGAACATATAGAGCAATGGATTAGAAATATGCTTCAAAATGATTCAAATTGAGAGCAATAGTGGGTTACGCAATTATGATGCTGGTTAGGTACTTAAAAATAATCAAAACATAACATCACGCGTTGTTTTATTGAAGGTTTGGGCAGAGGTTTACCTATGTACACCAACATTTCGCCAAATGTTCAAGTCCCATGTAATAGGGGGCCTATTGCTATGTATAAAAATAATAATTTCTATTTAAATATTAGTTAAAATCTTTCATAGCTTGTCTAATTAATATATCTTCAATATCACCGAAGGCCAACAGGGCAATGCCCTACGTGACCATGGATGGTACCTATTCAATAACTTTTTTTTTGTTTGTAATAAGTAGTTATTTCAATAGATGACCGAATAGTCTCCAGTGTTTTGTACCAACTATGTATTACGAAAAGTAGCTAAGTGAGGGGCTTGTGGCTAAGTAATAACAGCCGCACAGGTCGATCGATCAGGTTAAGCTACGCTTGCCGTAGTTGGACGGTAGATGGGTGACCATCTTTACATACCAAGATCGCTCCGTACCTCGGAAAGCACGTTAAGCTGTTGGTCCCGGCTGTCATTCGTGGATCTTTGACAGTCGTTACGGGTTGTCTGAAAGCCCGAAAGTCCGACAACCAGTCTTACCAAGGGGTATCGTATTACCCAGTAACTGGGTTGTGAAGGTCAGATAGGCAGTCGCTCAATGTAAAATACTGGTATTCAGCTGCATCCGGTTAGACTGGAAGCCGACCCCAACATAGAAAGGCTACGATAAGGAAGGAACGAGGCGGAAGGCTAGGATATTACGAAAAAAATTATAATAGTTTACCTGACCTACTGTTTAGAGGTCTTTTAAATAGTTAGGTAGGAAATACCGTTGATCTCAATCATTAAAAATAACTTAACAAAAAAAAATGTCTGACTACAGTCAACCGCAAATCAGTAGTAACAATTTAACATCGACAGCTCCTTTATATCGTAGCAGCAAGGGAACTTGTCGTAGTTCCACTGTGTAGTTGACTGTACAAAAACGTAACCTTCAAACCTTCGGGATTCATCGTGGATTAACAAAGCGTGAAGCACTTATACTGCTATTAATGTTTTTACACTGTTGCTGTTTCACCTTTATGAATACCTTCGTACACAATTACGAGCATTTTTAACCGAATTCAAAAAAGGAGGTTCTGTATTCGATCCGTATGTATGTATGTATGCTTTTGTGTCCACGATTTTCTCAAAAACTAATGAAGTAATTTTGATAATTCTTACATTAATGTGATCTACATAATTTCAGGAAGGTTTTAGTATATAATACATTAGGTAATTATTCTTATGTACGAAGTTATATGCATAATTATGTACTGCATCGCCGGCATTTTTATGCGAATTTTGATGATACTTCTAGTCGGTGTCTTCAATTCTTCAATGTAGGCACTAGTGTTAATTGAATTCGTGTGGGGTAGGTACAACTAAGTGAAAAATAAAACCGTTTTTACAAAAAAACAACCGACTTCAAAAAAAAACACTACAAAGTGATAAATAGGTAACTTTAATTTCGGAAGTCGGCGTCAAAAAACGAAAATGCGGAACCAACGACACCGACTCCCGAAATTAAAGTTATTTATCACTTTGTAGTGTTATTTTTTTTTGAAGTCGGTTTTTTTTGTAAATAAGTTTTATATAATAATACCTACCCGCCTATTATTGCCCCACTGAAAGGCAAAGGCCTCTTCTCATACATAGAAGGGCATGCATGGTGATCAATCTTCGTCAATGATCACCATGCATCCCCAAAACGGGTTGGCAGTTTCAGACATTAACTGCTAGCTTCTGCCCGCGACTTCGACCGCGTGAAATGTCTTACGATACTGGGCAATACTATAGCTACCCCTATGTGAAAGAATTTTCGGAATCGAATCAGTAGTTCTGAATATTACTCTCTACATACAAAATTACAAACACACAAATGTTACCTCTTTATAAAATTTGTATAAAAATAGACTAGCTTCTACACGCGACTTCGTCCGGGTGAACATCGATTACCCCCTACATACAAACTTACAAAAAAAACAAACTTTATCTCTATAGAATATAGTAATAGATAAGTCCAGGGGGTCTACTCGGAAGCGGTTAACCACCGTATCGGCCGAATGTTCGGTTATTTTCTACTACCTTTCATTTCCTATATTGACTATTAGGTCTCGACCAAACTGTGCCAATCCGAACCTTTTTAGAACCCTTAACCCTTTTTTTACCTTTTTTTTTTAAATTCGTAGTAGGACAACAATATTCGAATCAGAAAATGACCGAACATTCGGCCGATACAGCGGTTAACCGCTTCGGAGTAGACCCCCTGAAAATGACCGAACATTCGGCCGACACGACAATCAACCACTTCGGAGTAGACCCCCTGGTTTCCTCACGATGTTACGATGTGATGTGTGTGTTGAAGAGTAATTTACCTTATTTTGATAATTTTCACAGTTACCTATTATAGTAGGAAAATATGTCGACTTACGACTATTTTATGGTCTGATCTCACCTTTAGATTAGCTGGTGACCTCCGTGCTGTAATTTAGCATTGATAGCATAAGTATCTGTTGAAAGTGTCATTAAACATTACCTTTGTAATTATATCGTAACTCAGACAATTTAAATTTAAAGCAGGTCCTAATAGTGTGCTTTTTAAATTCTAAGTACCTGTGTATTTTGTTTTTTTTTTTTATGTTTATTTAATCCTTATTGTTACAATTTTATTTTAACTTAACACCTGCCAAACTGCAAAGCAATTGGTCGGCAGTATTTAGGGCGAAAGCGCCAGGGTAGCCCGCGAAATTCATTTTTTTTTATGTTTTTTGCAATTTGCCGGTCGTAAGTTGTACGTTGATTAAAATATGATTAGCGACCGTAACAAATAGCTATATTTTTACAGAATTATAATCACACAATTTATATCATTGATCAAGATCAATGATATAAATTGTGTGATTGTGTGATTATAATTCTAAATATTTTTAATTCGTAATGTAGGTGTACTAAATTGTCGCTTCTAGTAATTACTCTAAGCAAGATATCAAGTGTTAAAATGTCACATGTCATCACCAATCGTGTTGATTAATTTGTAGCTTGCCTCATCGACGGTTTTAGTTCGTTGACACGTAAAGTGATAACACGAGACCACAACGAGTCAGTCCTGTTTTGTGGTACCCTATCGATCGATTGAATTATTGTTGAACAAAACGTGCCCCCGATGGGATTTCGCATCAGCAAAAATAACGAACTTTAATCCCCTATAATTTAACTCCTTTAGGGGATGAATTTTCGAAAATCCTTCCTTAGTTCCCACTTTCGTTACACATGGAATTTTTTATCAAAATTGTATTTCTAGACCCAGCTCTTTGGGCTGTGCGTAGCCTGTCAGTGAATGAATGAATTTACGATTTTTATTAGGGGATAGCTAAGGTACCCCGAAATTACGCTTTTTGCAATTTGCAGGTCTGTTTCAGGTTGTATGACGATTGAAATAACAAATATGACTTTACAATGTTGGTTTTATTTAGCCTACACTGTTTCACTGCTTAGCAATGGCCTCCCTCAAATCCTTCCAGGCATCCCGTTCTAGAGCCACCTCAATCTAACCCTGGCGGTACAAAATTATAATCATTAAAATCATCAATAGAACCCTCTAAGTTCTTTTAATCTTATTCATTGTTATTTCATGAAATAGTCATTCAATAGGATTTCGCGGGCTACCCTGGCGCCAGGTGTTTAACCCTTTAGTAGATAAAATAATGAGAAACACTTCGGAACAGGGTTTCCAAAAGGTCGTGGGGTAACTCAATGCTTGAGAAAAGCATAGGCAATCACTTATTCCATATTAGAATAAGAAACTATGCACCAGATTATGCTGTCCTTTGCCATGCTATACATTTTCTGTATTTACTTTTAGGACAGGATTCACAAGACCCCAACATAAACTATGGTACATTATTTTCTACAGTATGCCAAGAATTCAATAAAGCATGTCCTGTAAAAAAAGTTACTATCAATACTAAACCAAAATTTAGTGAATGGGCTACTGCTGGCATTAGAAAAAGCAGAGATATTTTATATAATCTGTATCACGAGAAATCATTAACCTCTGATCAAGCCCTTCATAATTATGTAAGAAATTATTCTAAAATATTCAAAAGAGTCTGCGCTGAGGCTAAATCTAAATTAATAAGTAACAAAATTAGTATGTCTAATAATAAAATAAAAGCTGTGTGGCAGGTAATTAACAAAGAAACTGGAAACACAAAACAGCGAGATCAGAATGAGTTGTCCCTAAAAATTGATAATGAAACCATTTCTGATAAGTTAAAAGTTGCTGAGACACTAGAAAATTTCTTTACCAACATCCCAATAGAGGTTACAAAGTCTCTCCCCTCATCACCTATATTAGCTGAAGCTCTTCTTAAAGAAAACTTTAATAAGGATATTCCAAGCTTTGAATTCCAGCCCATTTCTGTTGCCACAATTAAAAAAGCTTTTAAAAGTCTTAACATAAAAAACACTGAAGACTTATGGGGGATTTCTGTTAAGGTTCTTGGAGATATTATTGACACAATTGCCCCTGCCCTAACAGGCATATTTAATCAATGTTTAGACAGCGGTACGTTTCCTGACTTACTGAAACATAGTAAAGTAGTACCAATTTTCAAATCGGGTAGTAAGTCTGATCCCTCTAATTATAGACCTATATCAGTGCTACCAGCTATGAGCAAAATCTATGAAAAAATCATGCTGGACCAGATGTTGTCACATTTTAATTCAAATGGGATTTTACATAGTCGCCAGTTTGGTTTCACGAAAGGTAGGTCGACGACGGACGCGGGAGTAAAACTCATCAGTCACATTTTGGAATCCTGGGAGAAGTCCCAGGATGCAATTGGCGTTTTCTGTGACCTCTCAAAAGCGTTTGACTGCGTTGACCATAATACACTGATCTGTAAATTATACCATTACGGAATTCGTGGACAAGCTGCTGATCTTGTTCTTTCCTATCTGTCAAAGCGGCAGCAAAAAGTAAACGTTAATGGGGCGACGTCATCGGGGTCTTTAGTTAAGATGGGCGTGCCTCAAGGCTCAATTCTTGGCCCTTTCCTATTTCTAGTTTATATTAATGACCTTCCTTACCTGATGGCTAATTTGTCGGATATCATTTTATTCGCGGATGACACTTCCCTTATTTTTCAAATAGAAAAGATACGGATGTCTTACATGTTAACGAGAGTCTGGCTGTTCTTTCGAAATGGTTTGCAGCTAATAATCTTTTACTTAATGCGAACAAAACTAAATGTCTTAAGTTCTCATTACCAAATGTACCTCAAGTGGGTCTGAATTTAGAACTTGATGGCAAAAAACTAGACGCTGTTACGGAAACTGTATTTCTAGGTATTACTTTAGATTCAAAATTACAATGGGGCGCACACATTAGAGCTCTCTCAGGTAGATTAAGTTCAGCTGCATATGCAGTAAGAAAAATAAGGCAGTTGACAGATATAGCTACAGCTAGGTTAGTATACTTTGCTTATTTCCACAGCATTATGTCTTATGGTGTTCTGCTGTGGGGATCGGCAGCTGACGTAGATTCAATTTTCATTTTACAAAAGAGGGCAATCCGCGCAATCTATCAAATGGGTCCTCGCGAGTCTCTTAGAAACAAATTCAAAGAAATTGATATACTAACTCTGCCTTCTCTTTATATTTTAGAAAGTATTTTGTATGTTCGCAAAAACTTAGGACTCTTCAAAATAAGAAGCGATTTCCACAATATAAATACACGTAGTAAAAATGAAATTGTGTTACCTAAATTTAGATTAACTAAAACTAGCAAGTCATTTCTTGTAAACGGCGTCCGTTTTTATAACAAGTTGCCAAAGTCGGTTACAGAACTTAGCGATGGAAAATTCAAAACCTTCATCAAACGTGTCCTTATCAAAAAAGCATATTATAAGATTAAAGACTATGTTGAAGACAAGGTAGTTTGGCAATAATTCCTTCTGCACATGTGGCTTCCCTGGCTACTCATTAACGGCTTAACTATTTAAATGTCTATTAACTGCTCTCAAATTACGATGTTCATTTTTTATTTACTTTACTTTATTTACTTTTTTGACATAATCTCTTTATTACTTGACATTATATACAGAAAATTCAAATTTTTTCCATCTCTTTATTAGTGGTTGTAATGGTAATCATATCACTAGGTTTTATTAGGTTTTTATTTTTTATTTATCCTTTTGATAGATTCTTGTTTTGTAAATGTGAGGACTTTGTAGGCCTTGTAGACTTTAGATCTGTAGACCATTTTTTATTTTATCAAGTACCTGATACTTGTTGACAGGCCTACGCTATCCTCCCATACCTACTGTAATTTGAAAATATTGTAAAAGCCAATTATTTTTAAAAAGAGTAACCGTGGAGTTTCTTGCCGGTTCTTCTCCATAGGAAACGACCAATTGGAACCGTGCACCTAGCTTCTGACGTTTCATAAGTGCCCATGTAGGCTTATGTGAAATAAAATATTTTGATTTTGATTTTGATTTTGACTTCTGGTTAAAAAATATTATTTCTCTATGAAGAAATTTAAGTTTCACTTAAATCAGAACAATGTTTAATACTTTATTAAACTAAGCACTGTATTCGAAGTTCGACGAGGTACAATTAATTTGGCTAGCTTTTCATAATCGTGTTTCCTATGATTGATAAGTTGTCCACAGACATTTGCAAACTGAAAAAGTAATTCAATTTGCGCCGACACTAAACCTAGATTGTACTAGATAAGGAATTAACAATTTAATTCAATTAGTAGTCTTAATAATATAAGGTTACCTGATATCAGTTACATTTGTCTAGAACTTAAGACATCTCCGGTCTGATCTGTGATCTGATTAATTTTGTGAATGTAAGAACCATGTTTCCGTTTATTATGATTTTTTGATGTTGACTTGAAAGAGCATGGCAGTTGAGAACGTGTCATGCTCACTTAAATGTCTCACCGATGGTGGCGCGTGTGTTGGATCATTCGGTTCCCTACAAAATGGTTGAGCTGGATGGTGCTGATCCACACGTCATGTTCGTGAACGGGCGCCGTCGGTTGAGACTGGTCATCTCTTAACTGCCATGGCTTATTTTTAATCTTATGTCTTGAATTGTTTCTTCATTTCTGTCTTTTTTACATTGTTCTCACATATAGAAGCAACAAGAATAATGTACCCAGGATTTTGTAATATCTTGATTTAAAAGAGTGTCCATGGAGTTTCTTGCCCGTTCTTCTCCATAGAGATCTACGCTTTGGAATGGGCAACTAGCTTCAACTTTCTGACTAACTGACAGACTATTTAATTTTGACAATTCAAAAGTGCCTGTACAAGGTTTAATTGAAATAAATGATTTGAGTTTGAGTTTGTCAGTTTTATAACGAGGAACTGTCTGCAGATAGTAGGAGAAGTACTTATTAACAAATTGGCCCATCACCGTCATACAGATGTCGAAAAACGTTCACTTTTGGACGTATAAGCATCGTCACCAGATCAGCCCTGCTTCGCTCGAATCTCTCCTAGTCTCCTTGCACTTGCTTTCTCCATATTCTAAACCTCATGCGTGTGTGTCCCACAGGCAGTAGATGGAAGGACTGGCTCCTCGCGTCTCTGTTGCTGGGTGCCGTGGTGGGCGGATGGGCGGCGTTGCGGGCGGGACGCGCCAGCCGTCACCAGGTCCAGCGAATGCTGCGCGACATGGAACAGCTCCGGAAGGCGGAGATTGCGCTGAACGATATGCAGAAGGAACTGGAGAAAGCGCGTTTGGAACAGGTCAGTTGGTAATCTTAGTTTATATGGCTGAGCAAAGACCGATGGGATGAAAAGGTAGTTCATCTATGTAGAAATAAAGTAGACGTAGTTGTTGAAAATGCTTGCACATTATTTTAAAGATTCCTTGCGATGATTTTTTTCATCAATAATAACCCTTTCAATAAATAAACGCATACCGCGAGGGCTGGTTCGAGGTGACGCGGGAAAACTGTTCCAGGAAGGACTTGGGGAGGCCTTAGCCCAGCAGTGGGGCAGTATACTAAGACTAACAAAAAAATAAAACGATTCGTTCAGACAGCTAGTAAAATGAACGTATCGCGTTTCTATATCGAACATAATTATTTTAGGCTTTTTCTCCTGCTGTCAAAAATTTGAACGAAAGGACAGTATTTGCGTTTGGTCTAGTGCTTTTGACAGTTATCCTAAGTCCACCAGATCATGCTTTGCGCTATGTAAAAACGGTCCATCAAAACCAAACTTAAGGCTCCCGTTGATACGACTCTGGTGGAACGATTACTATAAAAACTTTAATGTAAATTGTTTTACCGGAGTCGCATCGCGCCGTGCGTCGCGTCGCTTCGCGCATGTCTTCGGGAGCCTGAATGTGTCTTTAGAGTTCTGGACCTAGCGTATAAGGCTCAGTCGTTTGCTCCAGTCACAGCAATTGAGGCACTTAGCGCTTCACCACAACATGTTAATGAACTGCTATTAACTAATGGTCTACTATGACCTTATTTGCGTCTCTAACTGCAAAATTTCAGTGTGCCATTGACGAATTGTTTATGGCAAAATTGACACATGTGTACCACAAGCGGCACGAATTTGTACCAGCTCGTCCCTGAGAGGCGTATGTTTCTTAGGAGCTCTTTCACGAAATGCGGTCGAATAAAATGAATCTTATTTAAAGTCGTATGTCCGAAGGATGATGTAATAATAAAGTTTCATTGTTTCTTAGAATTCAAAACAAATCAGTTTTACGAATAAATTATGTAATTTTGTTGTAATTGTCTAACTCCGCTAGAGCTGTCGGTTTTTATATCGTACACAATCTTTTGAAGCATCTTTTGCATACGTTTTTTATCAAAATAATGCAAGTTCATCTGCAATCATAAAATAAGTAATTTAAAAACAGTATTGCTGGATTCAGGTTTTCTCTCCGTGAGAAGGAGCGAACCGTAATCCATCACGGGGGCCTATTGCGGTTTGGTGGATTAGTTCAGTTTAATCAAATCTTTAATATATTTCCAGGAGAACGTGGCAACAGAAAAGAAGAATTTGGAGAAGAAACTGAGAGAAGCAGGTGACACGCCGCTACTGAACTCTGCGTCATCAGACCTTGAGGTCACGCAGCTGAAGGCGGAAATCGAGGTGGGTTAACCATATTTACTAATATGCCGTTGGTTCCTCTTCCTCGAATCAGCGTGAACTATTATTGACTAGCTGATGCCTGACGCGGTCGGCTATAGGCCGACCGCTTAACTGAGACGTTGCCTGAGGTAGCTGCGCGGTGCGGGAGGGGTGATAGTTGTTGCAAGTTGACGAGTCACTGAGTTCGCGCATCACGTCACCACAACCCTCCCTCCCGCACCGCGCTGCTGCCTCTGGCTACGTATCAGATAAGCGGTCGGCCTATAGGAGGTAGCTGGTCTGACTGCTCATGATGAAACTGACGTACCATCGCCACTCGTGGAAACTATTTTATTGCTTCCCATATTGTAGTTGGGAGAAAAAAAAACTGAAACGCCATTTACACGATGCAAGTTTGTTACCTGTGGGCCCTGTGGCATTGAATATACTTAATTGAAACAAAAAATTATTTGCATAGTCTAAACACTGCTTACTACTTTTATTGTTGCTTCAACTTATGCATAACTTACAACAACAACAACTTATATTGCATTGTAAATCAGGCTAGTGGCAGGAATAGACAGTGTTATCACTATCAGAGAGGCAATTCTCGTAATTTTAAGAACGTTCACAGTCTGATCTCAGTCTCAATCTGTCAATAAAAAGTAATTTTAAAAAATTAAACCGACTTCAAAAAGAAATTAACTCAAAATTATGAAATAATTTTAATTTCGGAAGTCGGTGTCGATTGGGATCTGTATTTTATATAGTTTTAGTTTTTTGCCACCGACTTCCGAAATTAAAATTATTTCATAATTTTGAGTTAATTTCTTTTTGAAGTCGGTTTAATTTTTTACCGACTTCAAAAAAAAAAGGAGGTTATCAATTCGATACGTATGTATGTAATATTATTGGAATTGCATTATATTCACATATGACAATCTATTAGGGCTTCCAAACAAATATACAAAATTTTATAGACGTATGTATGTATGTATGTATGTATGTATGTATGTTTGTCCACGCATATCTCCGTAACTATTAATCGGATCGTGACCATTCTTTTTTTATTGGCTTACATTTACTTCAACTTAGGGAACAGTGCAAGTTTCATCAAAATCGATTCAGTAATTTTCAAGATATGGACTAAACTGTCGTCTGTACTACACTGTCAAGCCATCTAGGACTTGGGCTATTTGTGTGATAATTTTCATCCAAATCCGAACAATCGTTAATGCGTGATTGCTTACCAAACATCCAAAAATCTTTGACAATACGCACTAACATTTATTCAACTTATAAAATGCGAATACAAAAAGTCTATTCAAATTAATATTATTTCAAGTTAAACAAATACCAACTTTATTTTAATGCCAATTAAGTTGATTTCAGAGTGACTAGCGCTATTGAAAAAGTTATAAAAATGTTTGAAGTTGTAGCGTAAACTGAACTTTATGGTGTAGGAATTAAATTTATTTTTCCACAAACTCATATTTGTTTACATTTTTGGCAAATAAATCGCGAATGGAGATTAGGTATGTTTGTTCTGGAAGTACAGACGCCAAGCATATCAAGTTACTACAATCTGTCAAATTTATTTAATAGATTTTCAACTTTTTCGCTAAAGCATAAGGTTCAAAGTTGATTGGGAAAATTTTACAGTTTCGGGTACCTTGATGTGCTGGCGTCTGTACATACTTACAACTATTATCTGTCATTTGTGTCATAATGGTGGGACTGCCACTATAATTATTATACACCATTTTGTGCTAATGTGATGACTTGAAGATTTTATTTTGTTGCGCTGTTCTTTTGTACGCAAACGTGACGTTTAATGTCACTTCAAGTTTAGAATATTTATTTTAAACAAGCCATACGATTATCATGTAGTACCTACACCTAGTACATTTTCAATTTCCAAACAAATCTGAGTAAAGGTAAAGAGAAATACCGTATCCTCAGCTGCATCCATACTAATATTATAAACTCGAAAGTAACTCTGTCTGAATGTTACCTTTTCACGCTTTAAACCACTGAACGGATTTTGATAAAATTTGGCAAGGAGATAGATGGAAGGACATGGCTAATTTTTATCCCGGTAGCACGTTCCCGTGTGATAATTTCCGACATCCTTGCGGGCGAAGCAGCGGACCGAAGCTAATTTGAGCATAAATTCTCAACCTCATCTTCGGCCTAGCCTTTTCCCAACTATGTTTTGGTCGGCTACCAGTCTAACGGGATGCAGCTGAATACCAGCATTTAACATGGAGCGTAGCGTAGCGTATTTGACCTCCACAACCCAGTTACTGGGTAATACGACTAATACGATACCCCGTGGTAAGACTGGTTGCCAGGCTTTCGGGCTTCTGACGGCTTAACGTTCTTTCCGAAGCACGGAGGGGTCTTGATATGTAAAGGTGGTCACCCATCCACGAACCAACCGCGGCAAGCGTAGCTTAACCTGATCGATCGACCCGTGCAGCGGTTATTACTTAGCCTCAAGCCCTTTAAAATTCACCTGAGAAATTAATATACCATGCGCCTATACTTTAAATAGTTCTCTCCCCATTTCTGTTCATCTGTTTTTATACAATTTATACAAGGTGGCAGACACATCGACGCACAACCTGTTACCATGGATTCAGTACGTGATTCTGAACCTCAGTGAGTTAGAATTTTTCGTCGGTTATAAAAAAAAAAATCTGCTGTTATATAGAAAAGTGCAATACCTACGGTACTAAACAGCGGGGTAATTGCGTAACACACTTTCAGTAGCAATGGGTTTCATTTTGACAGTTCAACAACATTCATTGCGTTATTTACGTTATTGAGCAGACATATTTTTCGAACATATGAAGCAATTAGGGTGCAGCAATTTTTTTTTTAAATAACAGACTAAAAATTTTTTCTCCGCCACCCTGTATGAACTCCAAAACATTATCAAAGTGAAATCCTCTTTTTTGTTATTGTTTAAATGTGTTATTCGTTTCGGCGACTATTTAAAGCCAAACTTTCAAAAACATATCCCCTATAATTTAATTCCAGATGTTACGCGCCGAACTCCGTCGCGCGGAAGGCGAGTTAGAAGACAGATGCTGGGCGCCACCTCCTGGCCTACAACAATGGCTACAGCTAACTCACGAGGTCGAAAACAGAGCGTATCTAAGGAAAAAACAACAGGCCGATATGCAGCTGCAGCAGGCTAGAGATGCTGTGAGTACATGTAAACTATACCACAAAATAGATAAGTACAAAAGCTGGGCCTACAACAATGGACAGGCCACCCCAGACTCATCCAGGTAAACAATGTTCTGCTGCCAAACTCGGAAGCATGAACAGTAGTTGTGTTGGACATACTGGCCAGTGACAGTACTGTCTAGAAAATCGTAAGAAAAAAAGCTCACCAAATCTTGGAGTCTTATACATCTTGACCAAACTTAAATGTGCGACCGAGAGCGATATTTCAAAAATAGCTTCTAAACTGAAGATCGTCACGTGACTTTCATACCGATTTCATATCGATTTACTTTGTACCAGAGTGTGCAAATTAATATATGTTTTTAAGATCCTACGGAACATAGCCGACTATAAATTAATTAAACAGGTTTATTTAGCTTTGTGTCAATCCATACTTACCTATTGCATAACTTCCTGGGGGGGTGCTGCAAAAACAATTTTACTCCCTCTAGAGCGCGCCCAAAGAGCAATTCTAAAAGTTGCTACCTTTCGCCCTTTTAGATTTCCTACACACCAACTCTACGTAGCATGTAATGTACTAACAGTAAGGCAATTATTTATTCTAAGCATAGTACAACACCAGCACACTGCACTTCCTTTTGACCCAGTACCTTCCGACAAGAGAAGGAAAGACTTGGTTTGCATAAAGCCCCAAACCAGACATGCGTTTGCTAATCGTTTTTATGTGTTCTTAGGACCTTTTCTGTATAATAGACTGAACAAGTTACTAAGCTTCTATAGTGTAAGCCAGGGATTCCCAAAGTGGTTTTCTAGGGTGGTTTTCGACATAAACGAAAACTGATTTTGGGGGTCGACGAGGTCTAAAAATCGACCCCTATTAAATTAATACAAGTTCTTATTTAAAACTTTTAAGATAGGTAGGTAGGTAGGTACTGTATTGTTTATGTTGTGTTACGTGTACTAAGAATAATTAATATTTTTGTAGGAAATAGCATTGTTGTAGTAATGTAAAGTCTCAAGTTCGTACAAGATGAAAAACTCGGCAAGTCAGTGTGGACAAGTTTGTGCAAGATAATGAGTTCGAGCGTAGGTAATTTTGCCATGGGGGTCTGAGGTAGCAGTTCATTTTGGAAAAGGGGTCACTTGGCCAAAATAGTTTGGGGATCCCTAGTGTAAGCTATAAAAAATGTAGCACAATGTTATCAGAATACTTAGCGTTACTCAAATACACAGACACAGAAAAACTTCTAGAAATTTTGTCATGATCATAATTTGATTCCCTTGTAAGTATTTACTTTTGTATGTTTACATAGACTTAGTATTAGGTAATAATGTACCAATGTGCTTTTTCTCAGAATTGTTAACTATTTTTATATCAGTTTTATTAAAAAATTAACGCTCCAATTCAATTGAAATGTAAAGTGATGACCTGAAACACAGGTTTGAATAAACCTAGTTCGGGCGGGTCGCTACCTAACACTCTAATTCCGTACCATCACTACTTGCACCTGTTATAAAAAATATACCTATATTATTTTTAGTTTATTTTTAGGCACTATAATTGTATGGAAAATTTTCTACTCTTGGATTAATGTACACCTTTTGTAAACGTTTTTATTAAATAAAATTATTATTATACAATTAAATACGTAATATTGTGTCAAATCAGCGTATTTGGGGACTTCCGGCGGGAAATTTTTACACTAGAATATAGCATATTATATTTGTTGATATTTGGCTTAGTTTGATTACTTTACAAATGAGCTGAAGGTCAAAAGCACACAGGTATGGCTCGTACTCACGATGTCTTGCTAACCAACTTTTTTTTTCCAGTGCGAGAAATTACGAAAGAAACGGTCCAGTTTAGTGGGCGCGTTCGTATCGACGCACGGCAAGTCTATCGACGATGTCGACCGCTCCATTGTGGAAGCTCGCACGGCGCTCAACGAAGTCACGCAGGAGTTACAGGTAAATGCACTTTATCATACACTAGCCTCTGCCCGCGACTTCGTCCGCGTGAAATTTCACCTTCCCCCCATTCACCCTCTTAGTGGTGAAATTTCGAAAACCCCTTAGTGGATACCTAGTCTTCACAAAGAACACACCCTCCAAATTTGATGTCTCTAGGACCAGCGGTTTAGGCTGAGTCAGTCAGCCAGGACTTTGAATTTTATATATTATTATATAGATACTATACATTAGTATATATCAATATGTAAGAATGTGGAAAATATAAATATTCGGTGACTGAGACAGAGGAAATAAAGAGGGCAGTTAACAAAGTCAATGTAATACTTGTGCCAGGGAGATTAATATTGGTTTACATGATCAGCAAAAGTATGTGGCCAGTATCACTGCGCATTGGTGATAAAAACTTTTTGTCTTTTAGCATTATACAATTAGGTTAGCTACTAAATAAAAATTAAAAAAATGGATTTTCATACACTTTTTCGACCCGCAAATTTGTACAACAGTAATGACGTACTTTCTCCCTCATTCAAAAAAAGTAATAAGGTACTTTCCGAGCGCATAGTATAAAATAACGTAAGCTTACTGCTTGTGCTGCTGGCGCCAGTAGTTGTGAAACTTAAACGGTAAAAATTGGCAAGTTTAATGTGGAGGTTTAACCTTTCGTACGTACTTCGAACGTGGATCCACGCGAGACACAATGGCTTTTTAATTGTTTCTTTAATTACGGCATTTAACCGGTTAATAAGGTCTGTATATTACAATCCTAATCAGAATAACATATGTTTCCAGGAACGCATGCACAGGTGGAAACAGATCGAGCGTATGTGCGGGTTCAACATCATCAACAACAATGGGCTGCAGTACCTCGAGACCGCCCTCTACAGGAGCGCTAACGGACGACCTACTGGACGAGGTAAACTTTATATAATAATACTGTCATTGCAGAAGCGTTGCTGTACGCACGGCTACACATCAAGCCATACAGAGTGCCAAGTGGGCGTGGATGGCCAAATCCGAAACTATGAGGAATAGCGTTGATGAAAACCAAAACTCCATCATTGGATTTTAAAAATCAATATTTCTAGCCAGGAATCGAACCAGATGATTTTGAAAAAAAAAACACTATTATTACACCATTCGATAGTGTCGCTGATAAGGATCAAATTCTGGGAAGTAATGACATACGGGAAACTTGAAATTTATAGCTTAATGTGTAGCCGTGTGTACCAGAAACAAAGCTGATATGTCTCATGTGTCTGTCTCAAACCGGAACACAGGGACGATTCTTGGCAAAAGAATTTTGGTCTACTTAAATCTACCATAGACTCATGTTTTTATTCCTCAGATTCTATTCTACAGGATACACTATTTTTATCTCACGAAGCGACGCGCGCTTTACTTGTGGTTACCAGGTGTACAAACACGCTGTGAATGTGTGTGTAAGCGCAGGAGCTCTCGGTACCGTCCGGAACAAAGGTGAAGTTGGAAGTGAGGGTGTGTGTGTATTATGTGCTGAGGATACTCTTCCTCACCCACACATTCACCGAGTGTTTGGACACTTGGTTATCACAAGTAAAGCGCGCGTCGCTCCGTGAAATAAAAATACTAATTATGTAACGTAACTACCTATAGCATCATTAATTTGGTAAATTTCCTCTCATCCCAAAACCTGTGAACTCCACCAACATATCTTCAACCCCCTATTCTCCTTCCAGGTCGCATCAGCAGTTCTCAAGACGACCTAAGTATCGGTGACGACGCGTCCATATGCGGCTCAGGTAAGAACTACGATGAGATGTCCCTCTTCCACGAACATGTTGAGTAACCTCGCTGACGGCACTGAACGTGGATGCATTCATATTGTCAGATTTATAGAAATGATGACTAGCCTAGCAATATCCGTAAAATTTGCACCCAAATACAGGGAAGACAACTTCCAAAAACAAATTTTACTTCTGTTAATTCGATTCATTTATTTCAGATAAATTACGATCGCTGTTTAATATAATCATCCATACATGTTTTTTTTAAATAGAAGGGGCCCGTGGCTAAATAATAACAGCCGCACAGGTCGATCGATCAGGTTAAGCTACGCTTGCCGCGGTTGGTCTGTGGATGAGTGAACATCTTTACATACTCCTCCGTGTCTCGGAAAGCACGTTAAGCCGTTGGTCCCGGCTGTCATTCGTGGATCTTTGACAGTCGTTACGGGTAGTCAGAAGCACGAAAGTCTGACAACCAGTCTTACCAAGGGGTATCGTATTACCCAGTAACTGGGTTGTGGAGGTCAGATAGTCAGTCGCTCCATGTAAAATACTGGTATTCAGCTGCACCCGGTTAGACTGGAAGCTGACCCCAACATAGTCGGGAAAAGGCCAGGCAGATTTTCCTTTGTAAATTGTAAACTTAAGTTGTTCCCACTTAACTTTTTTTTAAACATCACGCCTTTTTTCCCCGTAGGGTCGGGCAGATGTGTACCTATAGTATACCCACAACTAGGTAACAAATCAAGATAAATTTTTGAAATATCTAACACTATGAATGCATCTACTTCATTGATTTGGTTCTGTGCAATCG
Organism: Oligia fasciuncula; assembly: GCA_963082905.1. Taxonomy (NCBI): domain Eukaryota; kingdom Metazoa; phylum Arthropoda; class Insecta; order Lepidoptera; family Noctuidae; genus Oligia; species Oligia fasciuncula. The sequence continues at coordinate 12,219,083 of OY720403.1, forward strand.
TTTGACTTCCAAACTGAGAATAAAATCATCGATTTCAAATAATTATGAAACCTTGTAAATAATTGATGAATAATCGAATGAAAAGTACAGCTAAAATGTATCGATATTGAGTTGAAATCCTTAGTTCTCGATATACAGAAAATCAATCGTCAGTACTCGAAAGTTGAACGATAGCGTCGAACCATCACTTGTAAACCAAGTACACTTTATATAAAGTTGCCAAAAGACATATTTCGCTAGAAATTTTTGTTTTGCATTTAGTTTAGCAAACGTATTTTCGAAATCTTGCTATGGAGTGTTTTTGTTTTTTAAATTAAATTTTATACCACATTGCAATATTTGACAATATTTTTCAATATTGAATCTCAATAGGGTTTCATGTGTATAAAACAACAAACACTTCATAATAAGTCTTTGTAAGCAGTAGCGGCCTTTGAACGAAAGCGGTAATGTGCATACACACGAGGGACACGTGTCGACGACAGGGATAATTGCAACCGTCAACGCCTGCCGCCGATAACATGCCGCTCCCGTGTTTGAGCACCGTATGTGCACACTAATGCAATACGGCCAATGTGATCATGGCTGGTCCGAACTTAGCGCAGAAGGCTGCTCAAAACAGTTTTTAGGGACCATAAGGTGACATGAGACGAGTGTAAGTGAGAGCATGCGCTAAAGTTCGAAGAGTCTTTGTTCAGACCTTGCCATGTTTCAACGGCCGTAGTGTACATGCTACGGCTTTCTTACAAGGACCTAAATATAATAATGTCTTACCCCTGGTTCTGAAGGCTAGTTCGATTTTCAATGTGGTCAAAACTCATTGAGTACTTTTTTTCTTAAATTTTCTTATTATTTTTGCAAATTCTAACTTAGGCAGTACGATCATCATCCTAATGATTATAATTATGTAAATACGTATTTGTTGCGGCTGCGAATCATATTTTGATCAACACAAAACGTGACACTTGTAAATTGCAAAAAACGTAAGAAAATTTGAATTTTCGCGGACTACCACCGCGCCCCCTTAATGAAAGTTGAAGCTAATGTGACATTTTACATTAGATTGATCAAAGACTTAACCCTCAGAAATCAGAAGTTGGTAACTTAAAGGTCCGGAATGAATGATTTTTTTATTTGTTCTTTTATTACAAGTCTTATTCGTTCTGTCTTTCATATAATAATATTCAATAAAAACCTCAATAAGTGAGATCTGTCGGTGTCCACTTCAAAAGCGGCTATTACTTCTAAGAATATTTTTTGAAAGTATTAGAATAGTTAATTAAATATTTATTCAACGGCTTTGGCGGCAGGAAATTTTAACTTATTTTGGGTTATTCCGTTTATCCACCATAAGAGGAAACGCATGTCCGAGAGTCCACCATAAGCCTATAAATTCCGTTTATCCAACTAAGCCTAGGGTGGATTTTCGAACATGCGTTTCTGCGTATCAACCTTAATGTGGATAAACGAAATAACCGCTTATTTTGCCTGGTTTTCTTTTATTTAAAATACTATGCAAACTGTTGCAGCAATTTTTATAAAAAAAAAAAATATATAAACTTATATTTTGCATGATCATGTTTTAAATCCTAATTCAAATGTACAGAATCATGTTGTTTTAATTACCGACTTTATTTTATTTGGAGTTAACAAATATTAATTTCACTTACAAATGTTCTCAAGTTTCGAGCTTCTGCAAACTGAATTATATAAACTAATTTTTGAAGCGATGTGATAATATTAACTAGTAAAAAACAAGTAACAAGGAGATTGCTTGTGTAGTGATAACTTAAAAAGTTACCTGCTAACATTGAAGTAGCTAAAACTATTTGAACTGTGCTCAAATTATGTATCAAATACGCAGAAATCGTTAGTGTTGTACTTAAACGAAACGATTAATGGATCGATATAGATATTTTAGTCGATTTTGAAATGTCATAAAGAAATCGTTTTGTAATTTTTACTTAAATTAATCGTATATTATTATACATAAATAACTTATTATGAGCATCGATTTTCCCATCGAATTGTTTATTGTAGACCGTAGACAGTTTGATTAGTTTACAAAATATATTATCATAATAAATATTTCATTTAATAATCTTAATATCTAGTTCATCTTCCATCGATTTGTTTATACATTTAATTGTTAAACAATCGAATTGTTAGTAGAGTTCCTGATGTAGATCTTAAATATTTCATAACAGTGACATTAATAATAAGTTTGATAAACATTGTTATTTATTATTATTAGTTTCTAAGTAACAGTTTTATGTATGTATTTGATTAAATAAATCGTATATTTGAAAATTGATCCGTCACAATCGGTAGGAAGCTTTCAGGCTGAAAAATTGAAAAAAAAAGTTTCTTTTTTAGTTTTTATCTGAGGATTCCCAGATAAGTGAAGCATGTATGAAGTAATGTTATAGTAGTATATAATATCTCCTATCGGTGTGGGTTGTTCTTTCACTTTTCTATCACTGTGCATGATTGTTAACTAATACCACATACAGATTAGTCTCATTTAGTTATAATAAGCTTGTAGCAACTTTTCTTCGCACCCAAGTAAAAAAATGTACTAAATAATTTTAACGAAATTGTAAAAATGTAACTAAAGGCTTGAACTGGCAGCAATCAATACCTTATTGATGTCAAAATATTAATAATTAGCTTGAAAATAATACCGCTTGTAATATACCCCAGCTTGACATGTTTAGTAGATTATTTAGTCGATTTTCAACAAATGACTTGGAACTCTATGCACGTTTGAAAGCTTTTGACGATTGTGATTTTGTTTTATTTTGCCGCCATACCCTTCCCGGCTTCCATCAGTGTTGCAAGGATTTTTTAGTACATAGACTATAATAGTTATGCTTTATCAGTGTTTTTATTGCAACATTTTTATTCTTTGGCACTTTACAGGTAAGAGATTGTCATGTATCAATATTTTATGCTTTTTATTGTAGAATATATTACTTCAATATTATTTCATACATGCTTTCATCGGGAAATAGACGCCATTTTACCAAAAAAAATGGCGATTGGGGGATTATTTGCTTGTTTTTATGAGGTTTGTTGGGAATCATTATATATATTGTGATAATTACAGTGGCTGATAACTTCCTGTGGCGCGAGGACTCGTCTGGAAGCGAAGCAGACGCCCCACACTATCCTTTAGATCTGAGACTTGCGGAGGCTAGGTGAGTTGTTCACTTTGACAGATAAAGCTGAAACAGAATTAATGATTTTTCGAATGTTTTGCGTACTCATTAAGTTGACAAAGTTCTACATATCGCGGGTATCGCACTTTAATTTAATTTGTTAGTTTTCTAACTTGCCTTTTGACAGGTCATACTGAAGCTTCAGTTTTGAACTGAAGACTTTCTCTGATCCACTTTTTTTGTTGTGTAGTCCAGGAAAAACTAAATTCGTGTCTATGATCCATCAATCTCAGGCTCAAAATGAACCTTTTTCTTGCTATAAAACGATATTATTCTGCAGATTACAGCTCGAAGAACGCTTAGCTCAAGAAGCTCGCGAGCGACGTCAAGATGAGCGAATCGAGCGCCGAGCGGAGGATAAGCGAGTCGCTTTAGAAGAGTACCGAGCGAGGGCGTCGTACAACGATCTGCGCAAGAGTCCCACTGACGAACGGAACAAAGACCAAGTGCAGTTCATACTAGGGGGTGATAAGTAAGTTACAATTACTTTCTTATTGCTAAGTACTATAAGAGTGTACCATTTATAGGTTGGTTCATCTTCTATGCATTTGTCAGAATTTGGGAAATGTCAAAATTACATTCATTATGTAGGTAAACGGCAGTGAGGTAGTTTGGGGAAAAAGCTGCGCCCTGCAGTCCACTCATACTTTGTGTTCTACGAAGGCGTTTTAATGAGGTTACTGTAAGGAGTTAAAATAGTAGTAAGACATAAGTCGTAAATAATCATTTTTTCTTTCCAGTGTAAACTGGTCAAACGAAGGTGAGCTCTCCCGCGCGGTGGAGCTGTCCCGCGCGGTGACGTCACTGTCGCAGCCGCAGCTGCGCGCGTCGCTGCGCGGCGCGCCCCTGCCGCCGCCGCGCCGCCCGCTGGCCGCGCCCATCGTGCGCTCGCGCAGTACCGATGTAGTGGCGCTGGCCGGGGATGACCCGAGACCGCCGCCTAGGAATGCTTTTACAAAACAGAAGCCGTTAACTGAAGGTTAGTGAAGATTTTTTTTTTGTATCTCTTTTTAGATACAGTGTGGCAGGGATATGTCAATTCATGAGTACAGTTTGCGCGTTGACCTGTCCCTTCCACCCTGTATTTAATCCTTTGGTATTGCAAATATCCATAAAAGGTGACTTATACTTATCAAGTGAATCGCGTACTTGTTTGCCAGCCAATAACTTATTTTATTCTTTACCTAATTACTGTTAATCCTTTATGAACTTGTTTAAACGGCTCTGATTTTATAAACGATATCCCAATGACTATATTCACCATTAACACCTTCCAGACGCCCCAACACCCTCAAGCAACACGCCACCCGAAGAGGAATCGACAGACTCCTCCCTAATGGACGACGAAGGATTACCAAAGCCACGCAAACGTCGCATACACCTGCCTTTCGGTAAGAAGACAAAAACGCCTGCGTGACGTCAATTGGACACGTCGCGGTAGCATTCGATGAGGCACAGCTGAACGAAGCGTGTATGGTAAGAGTTCTGATGAAAGTTTTTTGGTACAAAGTTGAAAGGTATGGGTAGGAATTTTTGGGAGGTTTTTGGTGAAAAACTCAGGAAGTAACGTGGTCTCTACGAGTGACGATACTTTAACGTACGTTTGTCGAATCTGTAGATTACAGATCATTCTGGAAAGTATTGCGGTCCCGTACTTTCATAAGCAATAAGAAAAAGATTGTATAAAATCGGAGCTGTCAACGAGGAAAAAAGTTTTTTGACATGCTGAAGTTACTGCTAGAAAGACACTATGTATTTTATTACTGGACTGTGACAGAGTCCAAAAGGATTTTTTTTAGATTTTTTATTTCGTGTTTTTCTCTTGTTTTGCGTAAATGGCAACATTATTTTTATAGAAAATCTCTCAAAAACCTACCAAGACTGAAGTTCCAAGTATGAACTGTACCTTCCTATTTTGTACTATAAAAAAGCAAAGCTATCAAAATGTTAACTATTTTGGAATTGTATATCTCCGTTTCCATATTTTAAGTTGAGCTTCCTAAAATAAATTCTTGTAGAGTAATAGAAAATTAATAAATTGTTCGGCCAAATAAAGAAATGTTTTCGTTTCTTAGTTTAAAAGTCAATTCTAGAGGCCAAAAACATGATAAAGGCCAGTAAAAATAACCGTTAGTAATAATAATTACAGTGTATTTTTTCTTACTTTTCTTATTTGGTAAACAAATATGGTATAAAATCTTTTTTTTTTGCATAAACCACACATTTTATGTTAGTATGAACAGCTGAATCATTGTAAAAAAAAACATCCTGTCCAGAGAAAATATAACTTTTAGTTTTTCCGAATTTCCGGGCAACATTTCCTTTCCCCCCCAAATAACCTTATTCGGACTTGGACATACGATTTTTTTTTTTTTTTTAATAGCCCGGTCGGTCCAGCCGTTCTTCTCTCTACCAACGAACAGCATTTCATTTTTTATTTAAATAGATAGATTAACCATAAAAGCTCATACATTTTCTTCGAAATCGTAATCCCAACACGCCATTTTGTTTACGAAATAAGTCCTGTAGAAAAAATACGCTTTACCTCATAATGTCAATTTTGGTGACCATATTATTTATGTTAAATGTATGTCACTTTAACAGCGCGCTTCGTCACAGCTGTTGTAAATTCGGTTAAAATTTGACTGAGCGTCATTTGTTTTCTTCAGTGTTTGATTTTCCCCCTTAAATCATGATTTCTTGCACGTTTGTCACAGTTTGGCTACACTTTTAGTAGTAGTTTTAATTCATACATGAATTTTGTTATACTATTTATGTACTTAAATTCCCTTTTTCAACCCGTTTGAATGGTATTTATTTCTGAGTATGTGTTTGGCTATGTGGAATGTCACAAAAGCCCTTATATCATGGCCTAAAATCTGTTTTTAGATGGAATATAATTATGATTGTAAAGTATATATTTATTATTTAAAGTTTGTGTCAATCATAACTGCATGAATTAAACACACTTCATAGACCCGAAAGTTTAAGGGGATAATAAATCTAATGCACCACATTATTGACAGCCTCAACCAACAAAAATTGGCTAATAGACAAAGAAAGTCATATCAATATTAGGCACTTGTCCCACTGCCGACGATTAGCAAAAAGCGAGTAGAGCTAGCAACTAGTAACGAGTTGGCGACCAACGAGCAGCGAGTATGTAGTCCGGATAATTTGGTCGCTGGGCTATGAGCGTACGAGTAGAATGATTGCTACCAATGACTAAATTAAAATTAATTTACCAGTCACTAGCTAGTGACTGGTCAATCAATGCGGATGTAACTACCGCTGAGTGAGTATTTCCTTTTAATAGGTCTTGACGATATGACAAACTAATGGAGAAAGAATCCTCGCCGGTAGTGTGAACGTGTTGAAAATCAACTGTTAATATACTACGTATCTCTTCTTCTTCTACTACAAACGTTTATACGTTTTCTGAGCGAGAAAAATAGTCGATACTCTATATATCTATCTATCGTGACTAGTATCGACTCGATACTAGTCAGTCAGTCGCTTTCTCATCGGCGAGGCGGGCGGTAGGACAGGTGCATGAAGCAATTTGTTTGGCTTTTGTTATTTCAGTCAAGCAATCATTACTGTGGTCCGGACTTTAGTAGTTGGTTAGCAAATTTTTGTATTTCTAGCTACTAGCTCTTATATCAATCTTATATTTTATTTGGATAACGGATTTGCTTCGTGTAACGTTAGCCTATGTCGTGTGTTTAAGTACCTACTGTATGTAGAGGCAAAATTATACAAGAAAATGAAAGACATTTTGTATATTTAGATTATTATCGACTTTGCCTGTCTAGAAATTAGACCACGAATTTGTTTAATTATAATTTTTTTTTTTTTTTTTTTGAATAAAGACATTTTAATATGTTTTTGTCCGTTTTTGGAATGTTGTCTTGTGCAATCCAGTTGTCCCTTTTGTGAACTCGTCTTGTTTTTTTTACTACTTAAATTTCTTCGAGGTTGTAAAATAATAACGAATATTTTATTTTTATCTTTTAGGAAGGGTCAAGCTGGGAACCCTTATTTTGTGCAAACGTATTTTAGTTACTTGAAAACATCACAAAGTAATAATGTGTCTTCGATTTATTTTTTTATTGTATTCATATTAAATTATTTATATTTTGTAACTGATGACTGCCTAATGCGTGTTTTTCTTTGCTTTTTAATCCTGTGACTAGATTTAATTGTAAATTGAACATTTTACAAAGTTAACATTTTATAAAATTGTTTCTTTCCACTTTTCTTAGCATTGGTTATGTATTTGTTTCGTGTATACTACATAATTTACTTGTAAACGGTAGGGTTACGCACGCACTGACAGGTGGCTTGGTTAGCGCCTGGAGCCTAGTGACTTAACATCCTTACATATCGCTAGGCGGCTAGCGAACCAGTGCGGCCAGTTGCGAAGATTCTAGAGCGTTCGTTTCACTTCGCTACTCGCAAGGTGACACGCTAGGCTCTAGGCACTAAGCAAACCACCCGTCAGTGCGTACAATACGACCGACGTAACGGCGGGCCTGAACATAGGCACTAAGAACTTTCGCGCATGTTCTCTCATTTGCACTCGCCTCATGTCACCATTTGGTTTCTAAAAAATCATACGGCGCAGCCGCGCAGCGCGCAAAGTTCAGGCCCGCCAAGTTACGTCGGTCGTATTGTACGTAGCCTTATAATATTGTTATATATGTCCCTTAAAATTTGTTTTTGTCTTCAAATTCAGTTGTACTGTCGTCCAGAAAGATGAGCGCTCAGTTATGTTGTGATTATTGTAGTGTTTACGGCGTTTCGGGAAATGTCTAGTGTTCCTATATCATCGTGTATAATTATATGTTACGGAAACTTGCAAATGATTTATTGCATAGCGAACTTAACCGTTTACGTGTAGTTCTATTTTTATAGCGCCCAACGATGAAATGTACTGCGTTTTTAAGGCTAAGCGCGCACCACGAAATATAATCGTTGCGGAAAATAATCGCGAATCTGTGAACAATACCAATATAATTGACTTCGCAGACTACGTTTAATAATTTTTTGAAAAATTATAATATCGATCGCGATTTTATTTCGCATGAACATGCGGTTTAAAAAAATCGCATCGCAGTGTGCGCTTAGCCAAAGGCTGGATATGTCGGTCGCGTACGAAGACGTTGACGACAAATGGACATGTATCGTGTAGCACCGATACGCGACGGTTAGTCAGCGAGCGCGAGTCCATATAAATCAGAGATGTCGGCGCTGACCATCGGTCAACCACTAAATCCAGCCTGATAGTACTAGTACTAAATAATATCTTTGTAACGGCCGATATTTTCTGAAACGCCGCGTTTGTAAATCATTTGCTAGTTTAATAACTAATCGCAGTTTAAGTTACGATTAACACGAGTTTACCATATCGCATCATTCCCTTTTTTTGCGTAGTTATGATAGCGATATTATCGACCTTTTAGCTGTATAGAATTATTTGTAAGGCAACATGGTGCTAAATGAACGTTCTCAGACTGAACACCACGCATGGCTCAAATTTTTGTATGAATTTTAAATATTCTGTTCGTTTCGATGTGGTTTTTGTACTAAATCGCAACAGGATGTTGCGTTTAGCTCCTGCCGTCTTAATAAATGAGTAAATAAATCTTTGACGTTAATGAAAATTGATCTTTAATGAGCCTGACTTAAGTTCCATCTTCTATTGTAATGTTGTTTAAAAAATCATTTCGAGTTAGTTCAAGGCTCCAGTTTTGTTACGCCAATGTCAGTCAACAAATCAGTATCATAGACAATAGTTCAAGTTAATAAACGAAGGCTTATACGTAAATATTGTAGTGAGTTACGTGACCGACCGAAACACGATTTTCAACCGAAACCATGGTTCCTCTTCTAGTTTTGGCCGAAACGAAACCGGATTATTTGGCCAAAGCTTGCCGAAACCGAACCTTCGGTCGGACACTTAATTGAGATATCCCAATTGTGCATACAATCGTGAAATATTAAGAAATTCGTACTTAATGAAATTAATAGTGTAATGCAGATGCCGAGTACAAAATTTTTTTTTAACGAGTTGTAACCAGAAACGCCTACATGGTACACTTGTTGTCAATAATGTTAACTTTTAACATGAATTTTAGACATGTTTTAATTAGTTAATTAAATAGATTTATTTTACGGCATCATACCGTGTGACGAAGCAATAATTCGATAGCTTTGTCTTAATTATAATGTAAGACAACTATTACACAGGGCAGCTAAAATCTTCCTCATGTAGGTTTAACTTGCCTTGTTTTAGTTTGATGCCATAAAATAGATAGACTTTTTCACGAAATGTATATTTTGTAGACCCCAGATCTGATCGCGTTGTAAAGACAAATCGTGATAAATAAATTGTTACAACCATTAAAAGTTAATAAATTGATATTACAATATTTTGTTTTATTGCCATTATTACCAAATAATACAATTTTCCTTTTGAAATGGTTCCGTGCGGCGCCTCGACGGCCCGACTCCAAAACATCGTCAGGGAAAAGATGTTTTCAAGGGAGGATCACGACCCTCAGTAATGAGGAGTACGACTTGAGGAGGAGTTATAGAATGTTCACTCTATAAATTGCCGTCAAGTTTCGAGTGAATATTGCGCAAGTATGCTCGAACCACAGAATCATCTCTTGCACATTGTTTTGAACTCTATTTAGTTGATTAATACCAATCAATTTCAATAAAATCCTGCTGGGGATGTTTGCTGCTCTGATTGCACTGAAGTGCCTGAATACGTTTACGTAACGGGGTTGATCCGCTCGGCCGCATTCATTCTTTTACGTTCCCGGCACTGCTTGACTCGGTCATATGGAGTTTTATTGGTACCATTCGATTGCTCTTGAGAAGCCCTTTCCAACCGTGTACGATCTCAGATATTTGGATTTGGCTTTTTGACGCGTATAAGCAGACATTATAAATATATTTTCGATATTATTTTTATCTTAAGACATATTCACTAACTATTTTACACTAATGTTTTGTATACAATCGATAGATTATGACGAGACCTGACGATTGAAATTTGAACGAACGTCGTAGCTTTTCCGAGACAAAAGTTATAATAAGTGGGAAATCTCGATACGCAGCAAAATGACATCAAAATGGCGGCGCTTCCCCATCCACCGCGCGCGATGCGTCACAGTCCTCACTTATAAATAGGGATACTGCGACATAAAGCAAATATAGAACTGTTTAATCAGCCATGTATACAGTGCGAGTCTTCATAATGTGCACATATTGAAATGAGGGAAACTAAGCTTAATTTTATCGACGGAAAAAATATTTAAAAAAATCTTTCGCTGCTGTGACCCCTGTGTAAATAATCGCCCCTCAACTGAGAATTACGGTTTTTTTTTGACAAAAACCTGACATTTTTTCATAAATTTTTACAATAATTGTAAAATTACTCAATAAAAGCCCCGATTACCTACCATTTTTTATTACTTTAAATTATTCTCCATTGTATCAGATTTCTAAACGTAAAAATACCATGTTTATAACTCAATCATAACATTTCCTATCAACTGTTAAAGAAAGGCCTTGCAATCATCATACTTTAGCAGGTAAAGATCCTTTTAAATATTTTTTCCGTCGATAAAATTAAGCTATGTTTCCCTCATTTCGATATGTGCACATTATGAAGACTCACACTGTATTAGTAAAATTATAAATAAAACTTAACGCGTATAAATATTATTCATCGATATGACGATACCCGTAGGTTTTGGTTTGACCTGGGCCCGCGGTCCAGTCGCTAGTCGTTCACAAGTTATCCATTTTAGGACGCAACGACGGGCGTTCTTTGAAAATTAAACTTACTTTACAGGATACTTACTCATTTTAAGAAAACGTATGTGGAGCGACCCTGTGTTCACACGGGAGAAGTTCACCAGCTTTCCGTCCAACATTCTTCTCGCCAAACGATCACCTATCATAAGGTCGTGTTAGTGTCAGGTCCATCATATCACTAATCAAGAGTTGCAAGCAAGCTGTTGTAAATAAGTTTTTGTTGTGTATGTGTACCGGGCCCTACTTTGCTTTGTTATAGTTTGACCATGCCGCTGTACCGCGCCTTAGGTATGCGCGCGGCGAGACGGAGGGGAGCACCGGCTGTTGCGCTGTCAGTCCCGCCGTCAACGCTCACTCGTGCTCTTTCCTTCCCGTCCCCCACCTCGCCGCGCTTTCCTAAGGCGCGGTACAGCGGTATTGGTCAAACTATAGCAGTCATCACCACTGCTCAATTAGGGATAAACAAATAAATACGACAGACATTTCATTACGAAATTTATTTAAAAATGTTATGTGTACAAATACCCTATAGCTGTGGTGTACGCGATGCGAGCATAACGCTATTCCGTTCATCATAAAAAAGAATCACTCAAATAGCCATGGAATCGCACCGAAATTTAATTGTAACAACATAACAATAAAATTACGCCTATAACATAATAATTTGCATTGTGAAGACCTGTTACCACCAAAAGATGCATAATGTTATAGCGACACCGCAGTTCGGCACATTTTACAAATACAAAATAACATTATTTTAACATTAATTACCGTCTCATAGACCGTTAATTCCAAGTTGTTAACAGGCAGTGTTAAACTACATCACATCTCAAACTAGCCTAGCTACCGTGCCCGAAGCACCGACCAATTTAGATTACTAGAACAATGGACAAATAATAATAAAAGACATTGAACCACTGAAGGCGGATTATTAAAACGAGTTCAAGCTTCGGAGCGGGGGCGATAACGGCGGAACTTACAATTCATTAATTGAGCGCTCTAAATACATTATACGGCGCTCACATGCAGTCTGGAAGTAAAATTGTTCAACAAAAGGTGTGTGATTGTTCAAGCATAAAACGAAGTCATCGTCACCGTTTCGAAGGCTGCCTTGTCACATTCCTTTACTTTTGATGTTTTGACACGAAATAAGGAATGTGAAGGAAAAGACGGCATGCGAGGTCACTCAGTCCAACTCTTTCACGGTTCCTTTACTTAAAAGCATCCTATACTAGATTTCAGTCACTGCATTATAATTTAGTGCATTTGTGTATGGCGAGGTCGCTGGCGACTTTATCTTTGCGTATGTTCACGGCAGTAATCTTCGGAGACAAAAGCAGTACAACATCACTAATATCGATATAATTCCTTTAATTAAACGACAACTTTAAAGATGTTGCTTGAAAACCCGGTTGCCTCTAAACGAAGAGTCGAACACGTATACGAAATTGATTATGAAGGTCTATAAATACAATTTACCTTTTATGAACTGATTAAGGAACTCTGCCGCTCACTACAAAAGACCCAATACATTATAAAACTGAATTTATTGTGGGTTAAAACATTACCTAATTAAAACCTTCTTGGATGTTCTCTTGAGAACCAAGTTAAGTATAAATAGCTAGAGGTGGTCGAATGTAGTGAAGGGTAAGTAGATATTCAGCACCAAACATACTTCTCGTATGCACAGACCTCGACAGTTAGATAGAGTAGCGCAGTGCGCGCGCACCTTACTGTTGCTTGCACTCGGCGGGGTTGTCCTGCGGCCCGCCCTTGATTGGCTTCTTGCCTCGTCTCCGCGGCGCTGGCTCCTCATCCTCGCTCTCTTCCGTCGAACATTCCTCCTCCTCCTGACAACGCCAACACAACGTCAACACATATTACTAAACCTCATCCTCGACTCTCGTTACCTCGCATAACATTGAACATGAATTCTGCAACCATCTGCATTCTCGACAAACTCGCACAATTGCATGCAAATAATAAGGATAATATAAATAAAACACACTCGGAGTAAAAAGCATACAATTTTAATGTCATCATTACGACATCATGCCAAAAACATAAAGCCATTACCGATATATAAAAACTACCTGTGGAGCTGCTATACATTGACATTATTATGCTAACTTCAATAGAAGGTTACATAAATATAAAATATACATCTATTATCCGACCTAACTATTGTCAAATCAGTATTCATTATTAAAATACATAATTATTATATCGGATAGATCACAGTTGGCGATGTTCAAGTGATGATGTAAAAAATGCATTTTGGCACTAAAAAGAGATTCAGCGAATTCAATTCCTGGGCAGACTGCCGTTACGCACGGTGCGAAGGATCTACTAGCGTCTCAATGGAATGACAGTACTTTAATTTTCATTCAATAGGAAACATTAAATATAGCCTTAGAGAATAGTAATATCACATGAAATTTCAAAGTACTCAAACGAATATGTAAAATTCGTAAACAAAAATACACACTATAATTACTGTATAATAAATAAAAACGAGTAAAGTATAACTAAACTAGAAATGCAAAATAGTTGTCGTAACAGACATCTAACAAGTTTACATGCATTATACATCGATAATGAAGGCACCTCACTTTTCTCGTGTCAAAACTACGCGAGCCCCCTCGGGAGCTCGCTACTAAATCTACTCTAAAACATATTTATCTAGCCAGAGGGATAAACCATGCATAGAACGGACGACTGGGTGGTGAGCGAGAAGTTAATTATTAAAAAAATATTCTAGCGTACAAATACTACCGATTTAGGACAATAACCCGACGCGTCCCAGGAGTATTGCACGTTTCGCTTGGCGAACCGTTTTTTGGTACAATTTGAAAGAGATATGGGTTGATATGGTCGCGATAAGACTAAAGCGCGCAGAGCTCGTGAGCCGAGCCGCTAGGGGCCCAGGTCGAGTGACGTGGGCGCGTAGCGAGCTGCCGAGTGACGGATTATATAACGCTAGGGCGGTCGGACAACGTCTTGCATCAATCCTCCGCGTCGGACACTTCTTCCGTCCCAGAGTCTTCGTCAAAGTACGAATCCTCCTGAAACCAAATATACCGCTTTTGTTTGTGCAGCCACCGCCAACACCCACCAGACGTAGATACTGTATACTCTTACCCGTGGAAGATTTATGCAGACGCACTTATAATACACTATAATATAGGGGAGCGGGGTTTAGAATACATACTGTACCTTCGTCTGATATGCGGCGAGTGGGGAGGGGGGAGGCAAAAATCAATATTAGCACATCCGTGTGCTAAACTAGCTAAGCAAGCAATAAAAATGTTCTACCATGCAAGTAGTTCAAACTAACACCTCGTTGAAATGCTAGATGGCTGTAGAATTCACTGTTCCTGAAGTTATGCAGATAAGCAAATAAACTCGTCTAAGATCAACTCTTAGACGAGTTTGACGAAAGTTCAATCAGAAATAGCTTTGAATTCAGTAACCTATTCAGTTTGTTGCACTTATAAGCAGTGGTTAGTTCATTAATTTAGTATTCACTTTATAGTACTGTTAGTAAATTACTGCATACTTCTGATTGAACGATTTTACACTGTCTACAGTTTCAAAATAATCAGCTTTCATTATGAGATTCATGTCACTACTAATAAGCTACCTGCCTATTTTGAAGCGTATTTCACTGACATCGAAAAACAATAAGGTCAATCAGGGAAGCCTATGCGAGAATACCTGGGCACACTATACCACATTACAACCCCCAAAAACATAATGAAAATGAATACAACCTATACATAGTTACGAGATTATTTTGAGATGGTCTGTAAATGCAGAACCATTACAAAATGGTTGCATGTAAATGACGATAAATGAGGATATTTGTTAAACAGTCGTGAACCTAAAACAATAAAAATATAGTCATTAATTTTTACATTGACCAATGTCGGTTATGTTCTTTAAGCCCTGGTAAAATCACTTTTTGAGGAGTTTTTTTAATTTAAACCCACAAGTCATATCAAGTCGTATAAATTAATTTCGCGAGGCTTCAATCTTAAATCACCAAGTTTCAGACAGTTTTTAACAGTCCTTTAACGCAGAAATTTAAATTAAATTAGACTTGTACAAAGCGTAGGTAACATGCAAATAAATGGTACTACATTCACCCAGTTAAAAATGACATTCAAAAAAAATTTGGTGATATTTCATATGACCCCATGGTATATTAATTACTTCCACTCAGTTCTCTCAGCTTTCTAGCGTAGTACTTCCTTGACAGACCTATTCACGAGTTCTCACGTGTGCAAGCGTGTTCTACTGACCTCCTCCTCATAGTCGTCGTCATCATCATCGTCCAGCCCCTCGCCGGTGTACAGCAACACGGCGCGGGAGACCACGCGCTCGCGGATGTAGTGGCCGATCTCGAAGTCAGCTGTGAGCAGCGCCTGGAAGTTACGTATAAGTACGTGTTAAAGTTGGGAGGAATAGGACACCTGATAGGTAATTTAAAAAAATTAAATTTCTCGAAACGCAGAAAGAGATCAGTCACAGTAAAAATAAATTGCTTAAATATCTCGAAAAATGGTTCAAATGTAAATACTACTAAGGAGTCTCAAGGCAAACTGTTTTATAGTGTTCAAAGAAAGATGCCAAGGGGATTGGCCATCAATATGACCCCACCTACATTGACTGCAGTTTATTTAATACTCGAAAGAAAGTATCAACTTTCGTATTTACCTGGATATCAGAAGCGAGAGTCGAGTTAGGGTCATCAGGCATGGTGGGGGGCGAAAAGAAGTTGAAGAAAGAGTCAGCCTGCACCGACTTGGTGACGGTGCGCACCGAACCGCGCGACTTGTGCTTTTGCTTCTTCTTTATCGTTTTCACTGTCACGTTCTTGCCTTTCTTCCAGTTGATCTCGCAGCCCTGTTAATGTAAATGTGTGTAACAGATATAATAACTACCAAACAAAACATGAAACAGTAATTGCAGACTAACAAGTAAAACTTCGTTCCTCTTTCCTTATCCTGTTGCACTATCGACTCCATGTAGTTTCTTGCCCGTTCTTCTCCATAGGAACCTACTACGCTTTGGAATGGGCAACTAGATTCCTCTTTCTGTCTGGCCAGCTTCTTTGACAATTCAATAGTGCCAATAAATGGTTTAATTGAACTAAAGTTTATCGACGTGAACCAAAGACGAATGTTGTTAGAAGGGTAAACAAGAATACATAGTAATGCCCAAACCACATTGCTATGAATTTTGTATAATTAGATGGATGAGCCATATCTGGTAGTGAACAGTAGTTGAAATCTTAGCAATCGTTCTTGAGTCCCTTATTGAAGATGAAGAGTCTTTTTACTACAGTAAAGGTGATGCAAAGGATGGGATACAATGGGGCTTATTAGAAGGCTAGAAGTCACCCAAAGGGCAATGAAGAGGGCTATGCTTAGAGTTTCCATGCGTGATCGAATCAGAAATGAAGAGATCCACAGGCGAAACAAGGTAACCGACATAGTCCGAAGAATTGCCAAACTTAAGTGGCAGTGGGCAGGGCAGATTGCTAACAGAACAGGTAGCTGATGGAAGCACAAAACTGGTTGAAGTGGAGGTGCTTGGGGGAGGCCTATTGACCAGCAGTGGACGTCTTTCGGCTGAAAAATGATGAATCGATTTTGAGTCCCTTATTAAAGAGCCTTTTTACTACAGTAAAGGTGATACCGCTGTGGTTAGTTTAATTTAGGCACCACAATCGTGTATCGGATACCTTAATGAACGTAGTCCTTCATATAATCACAAGATGTTAGACTTAAACACGGGGTCAAGGAACATCGACGCGCAAACTGTTACCATAAATTCAGCACACATTATTCTAAACCCAGTCGTGTAGGAATTATTCGGCCATTATTTAAAAAAATCTGCTGTTCCATACATTTAGACCGTGTAGGTAGATTTTGCACTTGTGACATCTCCACACAAACATTCCCCGCATCAACGTACTTCGCGTCTGCTCCAGAGTCAACTGGTCACTGTACTAAGAGATGATGAATATAACCATCAACCATGAAATTTAACTCATCATCTGCCTAGCCTTTTCCCAACTATGTTGGGGTCGGCTTTCAGTCTAACCGGATGCAGTTGAACACTAGTATTTTACATGGACCGACTGCCTATCTGAACTCCACAACCCAGTTACTGGGTTGTATTGTACGATACCCCTTGGTAAGACTGGTGGTCAGACTTTCGGGCTACTGACGACCCGTAACGACTGTCAAAGAGCCACGAATGGCAGCCGGGACCAACGGCTTACCGTGCTTTCCGAGGCACGGAGGGGTATCGGTATGTGAAGATGGTCAACCATCCAAATTTTATCGAATAAAAATATCATATCAACTTCTTCAGCGCAAACTTGGCAACGTCGAATTAATAATTTAAAATATTCGTTACGTGCAGTCGTGCATTCAATTGTATGCTCTATCTCTCTTACGATAAAACACAATTTACTTTTGGGGATATTTTATTCTAAACAAACGAAGTGCTATTTTTTTAACAAATAATTCGGTCGCTAATGGTATAAAAAAAAATATTAACGAATATTTTCAATCAATAAAAATGTTGATATTTATTTTTAACAATTAACTATTATCCAATAAACAATTTCAACCAATATTCTCGTCCCTACACTGTACTCTAGAGTCCGCGCAGCGACCGTAGATCGCGCGAGCGCGCGCGTGCGAGAGAGCGAGACGGGTAGATTACCCCGCACGCATTCCTCGCCACCGATCACGAGTCTTCGACACAATTTTGGTTTTGCTTTTTTAATTGAATCCTATTGGCTAATATAATATTATACGTAGATTGGACTTCACAACTTGTACTAATAGCAAAACTATGTAAGCAGGCTTATTTTGGAAATAAATGTTAGAAATCCTATCATCAGTTGTTAGATCCCAATTCACACTAATATTATAAAGGCGACAGTTTGTGAGTGTGTTTGTATGTTTGTTACTTCTTCACGCAAAAACTACTGAACGGATTTGGATGAAATTTAGCACACCCATAGTTTATAACCAGGATTAACACATATGATACTTTTATCCCGATATTCCCACGGGATCGAAACTTATGCGGGTGAAACCGCGGGGCACTGCTAGTTAACTCATCACACACACACTTCTGTATGAAACAACCGACTTTTTTTTTGTAAACCGACGATAGATTTCTGTAGTTTCTAGAATCATGTGCTGAATTCATGGCAACAGTTTGCGCGCCAATGTCCCTTACAAGCGTGTGTAGTATTTGAAATGCTAAATAGTTGTTGTGGAAAATCTTTGTTGCTGAATAGCTAGCATTATATTGTGCCAATCGTGTGCATACCTGCGTATAGACGAGCATGCGACGCCGGCGCTGTCGGTACTGATCCAGCGCGAATAGTGAGCAGCGGGACAAAGCGGTATCTATTTAGCTGTTAAGCAGTACCCCTGGCACGAACTAATGGGTTTACCTAATATTAGCGATGGCTAGCTTTCTTAACACTACTGTGAAAAAAACAGTCCACCGACTCGCATTACACCCTCAAGGTGGTTGTTTAAGGCCCACTCCCTCTCGAGAGGAATCCCAACAGTGCGGACATTATTCGTGCTACTAAATCCCATCTTCTCAGCGTATCAATAGCAGATAAAAAAAGGTGCTGAGAAATTAAAATATAATGTTTGGCCCAAAATTCAGCTACAGGGACTTCGCGTTCAGCCTCAAGAACACAGGTAGATCAAACCCTACGACTCGTTAATAATTATGTCGTTCCCTATATATTAGGCGTTCGAAATGTGTCGATGGTATAAATACGATAATATAGTATGGTATAGTGACTATACTATTTAACTAAAAGTTCGTGCTAGGGGTAATGTTGATACTCTATTTCACGTAAAATGTGTCCTGGGATTTTTCAATATCACGATTCCACTGACAAAAACGAAAACTAAAATGATAACTAATCCAGGACACATCCCATGTGTAACCAAGTAAATGATAATGGGGTATAACAGAAAATTTTGACCTTAGACCTAATGTTTCATACATACTTACAGTGCCCAATAAATTTTTTCAAGAGAACTCTAATCAAGCTTATAAACATGGTGTGAATTTATTGGAAAAAAAAAACTGTTTTAATATGAAAGGCTTACCTTGCAAGAGTAGATTTCGGGACCTTCGAACTCAAGTGGGTTCTCATCATCAGGCTTGCACTTCATTGAGTACTCCTTAGTCAGGATGGTGTTTGTGAAATAATCGTTAGCGGCGAAGTGGAATTCCAGGGTGAAACCAATAGGGTCCTCGTGCATTTGCACTGAAAATGTTGATATGTTAAATATTGGCTAGAAGGATGTTTGTTGGTGATGTTGCAAGGAGTTCCTCAGTTGGTGATGCATGTAAAACAAATCAATCATGATTTCTTCAGTTATTGGGTGTTGGATTGTCATCATTAAATTGTAGCTATGTTTATGCCCAATTGGATTTAGTTCTTGTTTCATCACCTCTATTATATATACAAGTCCAAACTGGTACTAACTATTTATTTTTTAATCTGGAGGACTCTTTAGGTGGTTAACCTTTTGAACGCCAGAGCATAAACGCACGCGCGTGCCCTCCACGCCAAGCCACAATTTTTAATATTTACGGTATACAAATAAAAACACACAAAAGTAATGATTTAATTGTTTATTTCGTGATAAAGTGCATGGCATTTTTTGTCACATATTTGTGCCGCTGGCGTACAGGGCACGCGCTTGCTTGTCACGTATATGTGACAATGGCGTTCAAAAGGTTAAACATGACCTAATTCTGCTAATTTTTATAGTCAATTTTATCTTTATAATTTGATAATCTTACCTTTAATGTCCTGCAACGTCTTAAGGATAGGCTCATCATGTTCCTGCATCATTTCACAGAGCATTGAAACATTCTTAAATATGGTGTACCAGAAGTCCGGGATGCCCTTAACGTTGGGGTCCATTGGTGGTCTGAAAAGTTGTTCGTATTTAGAAGATTGTATGGGTGTGATGTGTCGGATTTTGTTTGGGTTAAGCCTCAGTTGGTGATGCATGTTAACAAATCTGATCATGATTCTTTCAGTAAAAGGTGTTTGGTATGTCATCATGTAAAAGTTGAGTTGCCCCTTCAAATTATCTAGTTAACTTTACAGTGTAAACTATACTATTAGTATAAAGCCACAGTACTAACTTTGTTCACAGACAAATCTTATTGCCGGGTACTGATTGTTGAAACATAACAAGAAATTAACTAATCATCTTAATTTATGCAAAATGTAAGCGAAATTTCTTTCTACGTGCTACATTACTGCCGTAGCTCATAAAACTTTGATTCTCGTGTGCTTCTTTTCACACAAGGGAAGAAGATACTGTCATATTTTGACATTGCTGATATGGGAACTTGATCCTTAACACAGCCATGTTTCAAAAACGGCTAAGAGAACTTATCGCCCTAATCATCCCCAATCCCTATACTTCGGAAAGTCCAATAACAATACTAACTCGGCAGGTTTCTCCTCAGGCTTCTTCTCCTCAGTGCCGTCGGTGATGGCAGCGCTCTGAACAGCGCGGGCCAGCTCATCTTCCTCATTCTCATCGCGCCACGGGTTCAGACACTCCTCATCATTGGGCTCGTAACCGCCGTTCACGACCAAGGCGCGCTGAGAACAAAAGATAGTTTGGTTATTTATATAATAGTAAAGAATGGATATGAATGTTAATGGAGAGGGGGAGGAAGACCAAAGATAGATTGTGTGTGAGGAATGATATGAAAGTGACAAGAGTGAACGATGGAGTGACGGCTGAAAGGGGAGAGTGGAACAATGTGTTATGGTTGTGGCACCGACCCTAAGTAACATGGGCCGGGGCAGCAAGATGATGAAGGCTAAATTTGAACTCAGATTATGCAAAAGAAAACACTAGTCAGATTTGTTTAAACTTTCGTTAAAGACTATGTGGCTGTTCAATATTCGATTCCCAGTTTGGCAGTGTTGTTGGGTTTTACTGTAAGGAATTACTAAGTCAAGAGCCTGGAGTCTGGATTTATCAAACCCGCTTGAGCTTCATTATATTGGCCAAAAAGTAACAGATGAAATGTGGGTAAATTATATACCTCTGCCTGCTCAAATATAGGCGTCATGGATCGTGCAATTTAAGAAATTATTCTCGAACGCGCCAATCGGATTTGAACTAAAACAAAAGACAGCAGCATAGATTGACTCTTCGTCGAGTTGAGAAGATTTTAGTTTTTAATTGATTCAGCATTGCAAGAGCCGAGCCGCCTGTCGATGTATTGATTTTGATTCGTGGGAATTCTACTAGAACTATCTTCATTACGTTATATCCTTATCAGTACTCATAAAACTATACCGTCGATATTGCGTACTTAACTTTATAATTATTAGCGGCATATTATATTCTATACCTTGTTGCCTACTAACAAACACGCTTACTTTGATAACAGATTATAATAATCAGAAGAGGCGTCAAACCGACAACGGCCGCTGGAGCAGATAATTATGTTCTTGCGTTGAGAACGTAAATTGGCAAACGAATACCATCATCTTCACCATTCAAACGTGGCGCCACCATCTTCCCGGGTTGTCAGGTTGATGGCTCAAAGTGGCCGAACATTGTGATTTTTAGATTTGTATAATATACTTTATGTATGTATTTATTGTATTATGTAAATGGACTACCTACAGTATTAAAATTTGTCCGTTCTTCCCCTTTTCAATCCATCCAAAGGTTGTCTTTAAAAGATCGCTCTTTCGATATTTATGTCTGTAATTTATATGGTGTACATAATAAAGAGTATTCTATCGAGTAACGTGTAATTGGAGATTTCATGAACTCCCTAAAAGCTGATGATGACTTGGACGGGCTTTCGAACCCATAGAACGATAGTTTGCGGATGAATGGGCAAAGATTTTATTGGCCATTCAGGTCAGAAGTACTGTGAGAGGGATTCATACAAGTGTTGTTTTTTTAGGGTTCCGTACCCAAAGTGTAAAAACGGGACCCTATTATTAAGACTCCGCTGTCCGTCTGTCACCAGGCTGTTTCTCATGAACCGTGAT
The DNA here is from genome assembly GCA_963082905.1 of Oligia fasciuncula. Classification (NCBI taxonomy): domain Eukaryota; kingdom Metazoa; phylum Arthropoda; class Insecta; order Lepidoptera; family Noctuidae; genus Oligia; species Oligia fasciuncula. The sequence continues at coordinate 12,241,244 of OY720403.1, forward strand.
AGCTAGTCAGTTGATTTTTTACAGATGATGTATTTCTGTTGCCGCTATAACAACAAATACTAATAACAGAATAAAATTAATATTTAGGAGGGGGCTCCCATACAACAAAAATTATTTTTTCAGCGTTTTTGCCTCGTGGTACGCAACCCTTCGTGTGCGAGTCCGACTCGCCCTTGGCCACTTTTTTTTATGTTTTTACCACAACTTGTACGATTCTTAATAATTGTAATTGGTTTTTAAACATTTTAATTAAAGTAATATAACAACTTCTAAACAACCCTGGTGAAGGCGATAGGAATCCGCTGGTCATAGAACTGGTCGAAGTGGCGGTTCTTGAGGGAGGAGATCTAATGGCTGAAATGATGATGATGAAAATAATAAATATAGTACATATCAGGATCGTATCAAAGAGTAGTTCAGGATTTTCTTACCTTTTCAAACAGAGGCTTGTACAGTTTCTCATACTTGCACTCAAGAGCATGCACTTCGCTGTAGAACTTGGCTTCGATGTCCACGAACTCCTTCTGGAGTGTGCGTAGAGCACGGATGCGCCTACGCACGTTCGGTGGCAGCGACGCCATTGCTTCAACGTGGATGCGGTTGGTGATGGCTGCCAACATCTCGTTACGGGTGATGCCGCTGTTGACAAGAGACAAAACTTTTAAATACTTATTTGTTTTCAAAGAGGTTTGTTTGTGTGGAAGAGGTGAATCCTCAGTTGGTGATGCATGTAAACAAATCTTATCACGATTGTTTCAGTAAAAGGTGTTGGTATGTCATCATGTAAAAGTAGAATTTGCTCCTACAATCAGCTTAGTTCACTCTTGTCACAGCCACATCTCAAAAACAGTTGAAGAAAAGCATCACATATTTTTGGTCTTTCATCCTTATATCAACTCGGCAGGCTAACTTTCTAAGGTTTTTTTATCACAAGTATCCTGTGACAGACCTTTAGAGCGGTTTCGCACTACATCCGATCCAAACCCGAGAAATGCCGGCAAGTGACCATGGTCCTATTTGTATGAGGGGTTGCGCACTAGATCCGAACTCAATCCGTCTAAATTTAGAACATTCCCAATTCGGATTGCAGTTGGATCTTTAATTCGGATCGGATGTGTGTTGGTAATGTTTCAAGCCGCATGTAAATATCGCGTCTAGTACTACACATCTCGTATTTATCTAATAATTTACGGACTAGATACGGTTGCATGTTATTCTCAGAAGGTATAATAAACTTGATCCAGTTAAAATACATAACCGATTCCAATAAACATCGTAAATCCTTGAGCTCTAGCCTTGTGTCATAGAATCGAATAGTGAATAGTCATGAAAGAATCGAAGGTTCTTCAGAGTCGTGTTGATTTTAGTTACCGATTTATTAAAGCAACAATCGCATTGATTTAAAAATCATTGTCGCCAATCACCATGTGAGAAATTCTCAAAACACGCGAGTTTCTTTTCACAAACAACCTGGCTTACGTTACGTACACAACCTGATTTACGTTCCACAACATAAAAACACCAGACCTTTCATCCCAGTGCGCAGTAGATTTACAGTTGCGCACGATTTCCCTGAAATAGCCCCGTTGCGCAACAAAATAAACAGGTTATAAACATCAGTAAACCGTGATGTAGACTATTAAGGTGTTACCTCTTCTAGGGTTATTAGTTTATACGAGAGGAACGACCTTCGCTTGTTACTACCATGTAGGTACCAGCGCTTTATTGCGAACTAAAGATACATAGATAAAGTATGTCATCCTTTTGCGCATATTTTCTAGCCAAGTCTACGTTTGTCTGCGACCCTCGTTGACTCGTGTTTAATTGAAAATAAAATACGAAAACGTTTCGCTCCATTAAGTGCCCGTCTTCTGTACTGCAAAATATTGTTTTAAGCGATTCAGAGAAGAACCAATTAAACGAGTAAGTACGTCATTTCATTCGATTGTTGGATCAAGTTATTTGATCGCATTTTACTTGATTGGAATAAAATGGAGCCGTACAAGTGACAAGTCCTGTGATTTAGTTGTATGAAAGGTAAAACCGGTTGGGAGCATCTAAGAAAGTGGCTACAGTCTGTATACTTGTATATTTTCATTCGACACCTCGAGAGGTCTTTTACGAATTTTTGGGGTTACTCATAGCTATTGTTAGGGTTGCCAGGCGTCCGGATAAAGCTCGACACAGTAAGGCTTTTTGGTTGCGTGTCCGGTCAAATCAGACCGTGTCCGCTGTAAGGCTTTTGTTAGGCTTTTTAACCTTTTGAACGCCAGAGCATAAACGCACGCGCGTGCCCTCCACGCCAAGCCACATTTTTAACTATTTAAGGTATACAAATAAAAACACAAAAGTAATGATTTAATTGTTTATTTCGTGATAAAATGCACCGCAGTTTTTCTCACATATTTGTGTCACTCGTAATAGGATAGGCGACACACGACTGGCGTACAGGGCACGCGCTTGCTTGTCACGTATATGAGGGTTAAAGACCAGTTAGCAATAGTAGTTACCTACTGCTAAACTACTATTGCAATTATTGAAATTAATAATGTAATTTGTATTGAATGATTATTTAATAATAAAGAAGACTGATTTCAGTTTTATTGTTGTTTCATTCAAATTTAAGAAGATTTAATAGTAGAACTAGCTGCGCCCCGCGGTTTCACCCGCATAAGTTTCGATCCCGTGGGAATATAGGGATAAAAAGCCTATATGTTAATCCAGGGTGTCAGCTACCTCCACACAAAATTTTATGAAAATTGGTCCACCCGTTTGAGCGTGAAGAAGTAACAAACATATAAACACACACAAACTTTCGCCTTTATAATATTAGTGTGATGATAAAAACCCGGTCCGGCTTTTTTACCCAAATGTCCGGCTAAACTGGCTGGTCTGTCCGGCTTTTTGGTTTAAGACCTGGCAACCCTAGCTATTGTGAATTTAGATAAACTGTCTTTATCAAACTAAACGAGTCTAGTCTATGAAAGTATTAATTTTATTGATTGTGTATAGTCACACACCCTTGTTGCTCGATTGCATTGCTTTTACTCCACAAACGGTACACACCATAACGGCTCAATACAAGAACAAACCACACACATTCCACAATATTATAGTTGCCTCGGAAATCAATACGTAGCGCGTCTAGGAATCTATAAAGTTTTTATTAAAGCTTTTCGATGCGCAGACCGACTTTCGCTACGGTTACCATTTGTATGCCGATATTTTTTACATAGCAAGCTGTGATTGCACTTTTTGTTGGTATAAAAACGGACATATTTGGCGGTACATTATCATGCGAAGTTCGTGTAGTGATTGCTTCATGTGAGCGTAAAAAGAGATTAATTAGACATCAAGATTGGTAGATAAAATACCTTCTTACTATATTATAGCGCGATAGTATAATTGGTTTAACTGAATATTTTAAGCGTGTAACGTCGTGTCTTATTTTTCACGGAATGCTGATGAGCGAAAAATTACGCCACGAAAATTAAAAACTTGATGATGCAAAAAATCTAGAGCAAATCGAAGAAACATCATCAGAGTTGTCGGTGTTTATACGGAAGTCAGCGAGAGGCAGTTTTGAGTTTTTATAAATCTATTTTTTTACTGTCGGTGTGAAGGACCGGAGAGCAAGAAAGAACCGGCTTTTTTACATATTCATGGACACTTATGTATCGGCTTCCTGCGTACTGCGTACGTCGTTACATTCGACGTAAGATAGCACAGTCTGTTATTTTGCCTTAGTTGCGGTCATGTCAATTTTATGTTTTTATTCGATAGCTGTAGTAACGATAAAGGTTTGGCAGAAATACCTATAGTATTTTTTTGTATAATTATAAAGTTATTAAGGTTTCATTTAAAAGTGAGAAAAACAAAATTAATTTTTAGTTTCGAAAATTGTTGCAATACATATTTAGTTAGTCCTTTAAATAAAGTAACAGCATAATATAGCATGTAACAAAAACCCTGTCCGATCCTTAAGAGTATTATTCGGCATCGTACTGCGTACCCATATACGTAACCATTTATTGGATTTGAGATTATTAATTTTCCCCAGTGAATTTAATTAAATAAAAATAAAAAATAAAGACTGATTAAAGGCAACACTGATCGCTCGACAAAGTTCACGTGTAAGTGTAAGTTCACCTACAGTTTTGTGTCAAAGACGCCGCCTGAGCGAGACGGTTTGTATGATCCTTTGTCATGAACCTGCTTTGTCGCGCGCCGCCAAACAAATTTATAACGAAAGAAACCTACGCTACGTCATACATACCTTATGCCTACGCTTAGGCAGGCCTATAAGCTGATATTGTTTTGTAGGCATAGTGATACGAATTTCAGACACAAGAAACAATTAATTGAATTAAATGTAGCTCTGTTATGGGCTTTTTTTAAATGTGATGTGCTTTTGGCAATGTACTTACCGACTGCAGGTATCAGTTCATTAAAACATCAACTTGTTGTTGTTGCATAGTTCGGCGATCGTGCTCCACATGTCCACCTCCAATACTAATACACATTCGACACCTTATCGCTAAATTTGCACGTACTTCGTGGTTCGTAATCAGTGGCACAAGGGATTTGTCGCATGTGGTTTGTCTCTAATTGTGCATTGCGTGGGATCCGCGGCAAACATAATCTAGCACTTGTTCCTCGATTTCCACGTTGCGCTCTCGTGGTCTTCCAGCATCAGCGGCCTGCGACTCGTGCCCATGAACACTGCCTGTGGTGTACACGGTTATGCAGGCGTTGGAACGCACACTCCGACGCGGTACTGTCACACCTGGGGCTGGCCTATTAACGTAGCGCACCTCATACCTTCTACGCGCAGCTGCATAATTACAGTCGGTCTTGCCTAAGCACATCAACATATTAAAATATTCCTGATTGGAATACGACATGTTCGCGAAACGATAGCGGCACGTGATACGTACGGACGTCCGATCGAAAGTTATCTCCACGAAAGACTGGCAACAAGTAGCGCGCCGGTAGGCAACCAGTCGGCGGCATCAAAGAGTCGGCGACTGAGCGGCGAGTTGAAAGAGTGCCTACAATGCGGTAGTGTAGGGCGGTGTTCTTTGAAATAAAAATAGGTAAAAATAAAAAGATTTTGCCGGCGGGTGGAGTGCTGTCAACTTATGAAAATTTGCCATATTCAGTGTTAAATTTTGCATGGATTATAAAAATAAAAAATCTGTAACTTTTGGTTTTTATGAGTTACATTTTTATAACAATTTTTTCTAGTACGTATGTTGAACCAGGAATACGCCTTTAATGGATCGGACAGGGTTTTTGTTACATATTGTATATTTAGATTAAAAAAAGGGGCATTGTACCTTTAATATATTAGGAGATTTTTTACTTTTACCGATTAACACAAAACATTTTTTTTTAATGTTTTCTTATCACGGTCGCATTTTATTTTCATTTAAATATATGCGTAATGTTATTGTCAATAATACCCTAAAATATGACATACGTCAATAGCAGGAATACGAAGATAGAGCGTTTCTAAATATTTTTGAAATTTCTATGGAAATAGGGTTGTCGCAATTGAAATAGAATAAAAAATAAATAAAAGTGCCAGATATTTCCCAAGTATTTAGCTAACTTTGAGTAAACTCTTTCTGTGTCTCTTTCTGGGTTGCTGTTGTCTGAAAACAATTACTACAATGTTCTCAATGCTCTAAGACTACAACGATACGTGAGCTAACCTAGCAGTCATCATCAGAGTTTGTCAAAACTTCTTCTGATGTTAATACGAGTATATTATCATCAGAAGCGTCTGTTACCAATTCAGTATTAGGAATATCAGCAAAACTTTGCGGTAGTGGATCATGGGTAATAACCAGTGATCGGAATAGGTAGAGCTAATTTGCCTAAAGTTCGAGGAACATAGACGAAAGTCGGAGACTTCCTTACGACTAAAATATTTTTTCGGGACTAATGTCGGGGTTTCGGGACATCACTTAAGTACATTTAATATTAATGTTATTAATAGAGTACACTAATTGAAATCATTTTCCTTTTTAACCGACTTCAAAAACAAGGAGAACATTCTCAAAAACCAGTAGATACGTTTTCTATTGTTAACTGGGTCCGGTTGGAGTGTAGTTTAAAAAACTTTTCGTTTTTTTTTTTCAGAAACGTCCCAATTTTATTGCAGTTTCGGATTAACCTTGACCATAGAAACTATTTAGGTTCTAAGAAGCATGGTCCTACGACGCACCGTTTCCGAATTATGGGCCTCCGAATTTTATTTTATATAAAACGCTCTATAATTCCAAAATGGTGGCTCGGATGAAAATCTTTTCTGATATGACATTGTTGCTCTAGTCGAAAACCACGAGGACCACTGATGTAAAAACCCGCGAAATATTGAAAAAAAAAAAACTTTGAGAATTTTTTTCAAATTTTTTGTCGGGCGAAAAATTTTTTTTCCTTAATTCATGTTGGGATACTGCTTGCACGGGGGTAACACAGGGGGGGTTAAATTTTGGTTATTTTTTGCCTAGGACGCACCGTTTTCGAAATATTTGAATTTAATTATTTTTTTATTTTATTCAACAATTTATGGAATTTTATTCAAACAGTTGTTTTATATTTTAGTCCGTGCTCAAATGTTGTACCTACTCGCAATCCTGTCGTTAATATTCAAAACAGAAACAGGAAATGAATTCGATAGTTGTTTTACTTTATTAATTTTAGTTGTAATTAGGTAATGTGTTTGAAACCCGGGACATAAAAAAAATTTTTTCGTAAGTCGTCTCCACTTTGTCTCTGTTCTTTTTCGAACTTTAGGTATTTTAGCTCACCTTTTTCCGATCACATTCTCCATTGTCGGTTTTAAGAGTGACAGAACCTTGCCGGGAAGAACGGGACGTTTATTCTTTGTATGTCGGTTGCCAATGAACATCAGCGATAGGAATGGGTCGGAAGACTCTAGCGCGCGGTGAAACAAGTCGAACACTGTTGTTTTGCGATCTAATTTTCGGGTGTGATGCTCACGGTCGTAACGCCAAAACTTGTTCCTTGATTCACCGGATTTGGGTTTTGACATTCTATCTAACGAGGGCGGACCCCTTCCCAATTCCACATGATATCCTTCATCGAAGATTCATTTTGATGTAAGTGCTTGTGCACTTACAAAACAAAAAAGAATAATAAACCAGATTTGTTTCATGATTTGTTAGTTACAGGTGAATCTAATAAAATCGTGTTAGTTATGACATGAATAGGCCAAGGATAATTAATGCTTCAGAAATAGTAATAGGAAATTATAATAATTGAAGAAGCCAATTTATTCCGAGCGAAATTGGTCGTTTGTTAAAGGCGCCTACATTAGTTGACAACCCTAAATTAAAACTTTAAAAATGAATATCTCCGAGTTCCTGTGTTCGTTGCTTCTTATTTTTTTTGTGGTAATACTTAGTATTGTACTAAACATTTACACACAAAAATAAAATGCGACCATGATAAGAATGACCATAAAAAAATTTATTATGAAATCATAGAAAAAATAAAATTGACGCCTAGGAGAACGCATTTTTTTAAGTTTAAATAGATGTAATGATGCATTAAGTTAATGGCTAGCGTGCCATGAAACATTCATTGTAAAATGTCCATTATGAGAGCCTAAAACACGTTTCTATGGTTTCTATGGATTTTTCTCGATTTTCGAAATATTTTGAAAACTATGACACATAAAACCACGGGGGTTTTAATAGAAGTTTTGTTTGGTTATTGTCTTTCTAAAAGCCTCAAAAAATAAGGATGGCCGCAACTAAGGCAAAATAACACACTGTGGATAGGTAATACTTCCGTCGTCAGTCCGAAATCAGCTCAAGGATACATTTCGCATGTGCGAAGATCTTGCTAAGTTTAGCGTAGTTCATTGTTAATTCAATACACATCACAAGTGTACGTAGTTCGACTAGTTCGTTCGTTATAACTTTTCGGTTAAAAATTTGACTTGCTGATGCGGAATGAAATCCTCAACCTTCCTTCGAAATCTTTCCAGATTTTAAAAGGTATTCAGTTAAAATTACTTTAATTGCGCCCAATTGGATGCTACAGAGGAAATAAACGAAACAACAAGTATCAGCTGCCCCACATCCTGAGTTGTAAGAACGGAGAGGGAAATGGCTTATTAAGTGCGCATCGCAAAACATTAACGTAACGTATTCGCTCCCATCCTGACTCATTGCCATTAAAAGGCCAGATCGTGAAGCACCTTGGTTACTTAGGTACTTTACCTTGCAGCTCGCCCTTCGGAAATAAGGTCTTATGTCTCTAGTAATGCAAAAAGGGTGCGAAATTGGCAAGCTAATAACTTTATTGAGGCCAAGCAAGAAGTCTTTGTATTTACAATATGCCTTTCAATTCTCAGTAACAATAGATTTTTGTTAATGTGCTAAGACATAAAGGAACTATCCATTTTACTTTTTATAAAAGGACGCCTGGTACGGATAATCGATTTTTAAATTGTGCGTAGGTATATTGAACGAAGACTGCTTCTAAATTGCATCCGGTACATAAAAAGTAAAAAATTGTAATAGTTAATCCACTTTTGCTTCAACACTATTTTTTTTTTGTGAAATTGTCAGAGCATGAGATGTTTTAACGGTCGTATTATTATAATTATCATTTCGTATAAAATGTGGATCACCGGTCGTTAGCGGAAGGTAATAGTTTTATCAATAACTGAAAGATAAGCTACTGGCATGAAAGGAACGAGTATGTCGTCATGAAATGAGTAAAAGACCTAGGTATGTTTGAGATACTATCTACTTTGTATGTTAAAAAAAAAGACGTGTCATTTCTGAAAATGACGAACGAGAGTTCAGAATGCATTCATACTTTTTTAAATATAATAATTAGCTCGTTTTGTAAGCACAACGTTTTTGTCTTTGATTGGCAATGTTCTTCATCGGAATGGAAACTCGTCGATTGGCGTAAAAAATTGTTCCAGTGCAGCAGTTATTTGGATGCAATTCACAATAAAAAGTAATTTAAAAAAATTAAACCGACTTCAAAAAGAAATGAACTCAAAATTATGAAATAACTTTAATTTCGGAAGTCGGTGTCTTGGGATCTGTATTTTAGTTTTAGTTTTTTGCCACCGACTTCCGAAATTAAAGTTATTTCATAATTTTGAGTTCATTTCTTTTGAAGTCGGTTTAATTTTTTTAAATTACTTTTTATTTGGTAATTTTTAGTTGTTGCACTAGAATTTGACCAAGGTTTTGAGATGTTTTCGCTTTGACACTACACCCGTAGCTCGTATCAATAAGCCAGGCCGTCACACTTTCACGTCTTAGTCCATATCTTGAAAATTACTGAATCGATTTTGATGAAACTTGCACTGTTCCCTAAGTTGAAGTAAATGTAAGCCAATAAAAAAAATAATGGTCACGATCCGATTAATAGTTACGGAGATATGCGTGGACAAACATACATACGTCTATAAAACTTTGTATATTTGTTTGGAAGCCCTAATAGATTGTCATATGCGAATATAATGCAATTCCAATAATATTACATACATACGTATCGAATTGATAACCTCCATTTTTTTGAAGTCGGTAAAAATGTTACAGTATCTTCCGACGTTTATGATTCCGAGTGCGACGCGTGAACGCGTGTGAAATACCCATGGCGATATTCTCCCACGATTGTTCATGGCGATATCGATAGGTTTTACAAAAATCGCACTACCGGGACTAACTATATTTATTTATATTTGGTGGGTGCTAATATTTGACATTGGAGAAATTTTGTTCTTTTTTTAAATAGGTAAAACTTTGTAAACTGTTTCTCGTTATTTCGATCTTGGAAAAAAAACATTACCTACTTTTTTTTTTTTTTCCTTTTGTTCCTTGTGGAACAGGCTAGGGTCAGGGACCATGCTGCCTAGTCATCAGTAACATTACCTACTTAGCAAACTGCTTACGTCATTAAAGGTAAAATTAAAGTTTGTCGTTTTTAATTACATTTCGTAATGGTAAGAAAAGAGTACGGTAGTAAAGAGATAGGAAATTGAAATACCTACCGTATTAATTAATTTAAATTGTTTACCCGAAAAGGTAGAAAGGCGAACTATACTCATTTCAATTTCCCATCTCTTCATAGACAATGGGTATGTTTGCTTGCAGTCAGTGCATTTTAGTAGTTGAGCAAAGATTTTATGCTCGGTTAAACTTAACCGCGTGGTGCTTATAAATTCCGTCAGTTAGTCCGAGCATTTATTGATCAAGTAGAGCGTAAAATGACTCATTAGTTCAATGACCCGTAATCTCATCTCGCGCCTTTTTGTCCGTGCTCCTTAACAAGTAGATCAAAGTAATCATAATGTCTGTGGACAGTAGGAATTCAAAAGAGGTTTTTATACAATTTTTTTTTTTCGTTTTATAGAACTTTATATAAATTACGGGTTTGTTCACATTATGATTTATTAATGTCAAAATAAAAATACTTGAGATATCAATAAGAATAAAACGGAAAGGAAAGTAATTTTTTTGTCTGTTATTTGGAGTCTGTACATTTTTTTTAATTTTGTGTCTGTTTTTTTATTATTTAATCCTTTTGAACATAAAAATATTTTGAAGATTTTATTAGTAATAGCTGTAGGCCATTTCGCACCAACAGCTATGAACTACCAAAATTGTCACAACTAAAATTGGATTTTTTGATAAAATTGGATTGGGATTGGGAACTGTGAAGTTTAAAATAGCTTGAATGAAGTTGATAAGCTGTTTCTACATTCTATGAATGTGCTAACCAGGAGGCGTGATTCATCTTACATGAATTTAGGACCTACTATGTGATGTAATCATTTTTAATGGGAATTAAACTCTGTTGGAATGTTGGATTTCTGATAAATAAGGGAACATTGTCATGCAATATTCAGTTGCTCCATTTAAAATATTGGTATTCAGCTGCATCTGATTAAGACTGGAGGCCGACCCCAACATAGTAGGGCTAGGCAGATTGTTTTTTTTTTGTCATGTTATTTTGACGTTTGAATTTGATCTGGACTAAAAATAGATAAAATTCAAAACCATTTCACAAGATTTAATATGATGAAAATTCTTGGAACACGTTTCAGTGGCCTGTGTTCTTTTACCGCAGAGCTAAACAAATTTTTTAAATAACTATTAAATATTAAATTACACTGATATGGTGACCCTGACCTTGTCAGACTGTCAGAAATTAAATAAAAAAATCCTGAAACAGCATGAGAACTATCTGTCAATCAGTGACAGGACAAGTGCTAAAATTAAAGTAAATAAAATGTTTTCAATTTACTATTCATTTAAATTTAAAATTCTTTACTGGTAAGTACTGAGTTAGCATAGCTTTTGGATATTTTATGAAGAAAGCAAAGAGTTTTTGTGTCAAGTCAACACATGTGGCTGACAAAGACAAGGCTGAAGACAGGGCTAACCTATACAAGTCTTACAGTCTTACCTTTTCATCAGATGTTGAGCCAGTTCACCACCCCCAACAATTTCCTCCTCCTCTCCGGACTCCACCTCTGAAGTGTGGTCATCACCAGCGCGCTCCACTGTACCCATGTTTATATCTAAAACAAGAGCACCTCGTTAGAACAACGGCGTTCGCGCCACGTTGGTGACAAATACCGGCTTCCGACAAATACTTTTATAATCAGTATCCTAATACAACACTACCGCACCAACTAACTTAAAACTACTCAAATAACCTATCTAACCAGCATACTTCATGATTTTTCATGTAAAACATAATGCGTAGTACGTTGAAAAACCATTTTGGCCGACCACATGGCCGACTTTGTTCTTGCACAATTTAGAAAACTATTACCACTTACGGATTATAAACGGACTTGCAAAGCAAATGAAGTAGCGGTTGGACTATATTTTTATCACAATTTCGATTTATTTGGCGAATTATTCCTTTTCAATAACGTACCTTACTGCCGACAAAAGTTGTGAAAAGAAAGATGGCGACGGCAGAATACGGCGAATGAGTGACCACAGGCACAGTGACTTTGAAATTGAAAATGACGGCGAATGAAATGAAGCAAATGAACGAAATATGGAAAGTTGGAAACAGAATGAAACTGGCAAGTTTATGAAGTTTACCATAATTTCCGGATCTTTTTTTCAGTCGTCGAACAAAATTTTCGAATACACGGGAGAAAAATGATTGTGGCATCAAACTTTGTGGTTTCCAATACCGTCCCAAACAGTCCCAAACTGGTGGTTTCTTAAATTTATTACTGTAAAAAGAAAGATAAAAGTTTCAGTGTTCAGCAGGGCCTGTGGTCAAATACCACAGGCCCTGGTGACCATTTGGCCTATTTAGTCTTTTTCTGGCAAGTCAACAAGGCTTGGTCTCAGTTGGTACGAGTTCGCTCTTGCAGTCCAGGTTCTCATAATTCTGAAACTATTCTCTATAAATCGACAGCGCGATCGCTAGCGACCAGAAAGGGGGCCAGATAGGGCAGCGGTGGCAGTATATTATGTGATTTTCAATTAATATTTAAAAAAAAACGTTCCTTATCAATTATAAATATTATCTGAGGAAAACGCGAATGCTGACAATTTGAAAAAACTGGCCAAGTGCGAGTCGGACTCGCACACGAAGGGTTCCGTACCACAAGGCAAAAACGCCGAAAAAAACACGTTTGTTGTATGGGAGCCCCCCTTAAATATTTATTATATATTGTTTTTAGTATTTGTTGTTATAGCGGCAACAGAAATACATAATTTGTGAAAATTTCAACTGTCTAGCTACCGCGGTTCTTGAGATACAGCCTGGTGACAGACAGACGGACGGACAGCGAAGTCTTAGTAATAGGGTTCCGTTTTTACCCTTTGGGTACGGAACCCTAAAAACTACAACCAGAGTTTTTAAAAAAACATGCCGGGGAGATGGGTGACGGGGTATTTTCTTTTTGCGACAACATTAGCTGACTAGCTGAGTTCAGCACAGAATAACTAATAGTACAGAATATCTACTCCTATGATCTTGAAGAAAGCCGCTTTTAGGCTGGCCACATACGTACGGTTTCCTGGTTAGGTTTCCTGATCAGGAACTCAGATTCGGATAGGTACTGAATTTCATACAATATCGTCTCTAAGCGCAAACGTTCATAAATTTTCCGGACGGAAATTTCGGAATGACGCCGGAGCGTTCTGAATGAAGAACGGAAAAAAACCGGGCAAGAGCGAGTCGGACTCGCGCACCGGGGGTTCCGTACCATCATATGTTTTTAAATTTTCACCGGCGAGCTACTTACTAGATCTCGTTCAAACCAATTTTCGGTGGAAGTTTACATGATATGTACATACATCATATATTTTTTTTAGTTTTATCATTCTCTTATTTTAGAAGTTACAGGGGGGACACACATTTTACCACTTTGGAAGTGTCTCTCGCGCAAACTATTCAGTTTAGAAAAAAATGATATTAGAAACCTCTATTATTTTGAAGACCTATCCATAGATAACCCACACGTATAGGATTGAAGAAAAAAAAAAATTGAGTTTCAGTTCTAAGTATGGGGAACCCCCATAATGTATTGTTTTTTTCTATATTTTTTTGTGAAACTCTTAATGCGGTTCACAGAATACATCTACTTACCAAGTTTCAACAGTGTAGTTCTTATAGTTTCGGAAAAAAGTGGCTGTGACATACGGACGGACGGACAGACAGACATGACGATTCCATAAGTGTTCCGTTTTTTGCAATTTGGCAACGGAACCCTAAAAACCAGATGAGTGATGACGTCATACTGAACCCAAACACAGCGCTTGCGTACATTTTAGCCGCTTTCCAAATTAGCTATACTATAATCGCTCACAGCACTCACATCATCTCACATGCGTTCCGATTTAGATATTACGATTATGACAACTGAGAGCTGTCAACAATTTGGAACACTCGTGAACGCGCTCACAGTGCAGTCAATATAAAAACGATATTATTACAGTATTTCTTTGTATAAACATCACATTTCTTCTTCAGTTCTTCTTCTTTGGTTAGGTGGCGACTGTCAGCCAGAAGCACAATTTCGAAAATGCCACGTTAAGCCGCGATTACATTACCCAATTTTAAGGAATGCTAACTAGGAAATCGGCAGATGTAATCGCAGTTAGCACAGATTGGATCCAATTTAGTGGAAATTGGAGGTCCAATCTTTCTACTTCCTAAATTGGATCCAATCTAGGATAGTGTAATCACGGCGCTACGATTTAGAACGACTAGTCGGCGTCCGCGCTTTGAGCAAAGTGGACGAGTAGACCGCGCGCACGAATGCTACCAAGGAGTATTTTTAGGGTTCCGTACCCAAAGGGTAAGGGGTCCGTCCGTCTGTCTGTCACCAGGCTGTATCTCAAGAACCGCGATAGTTAGACAGTTGAAATTTTCACAAATTATGTATTTCTGTTGCCGCTATGACAACAAATACTAAAATTAAAATAAAATAAATATTTAAGGCAGGCTCCCATACAAGAAACGTGTTTTTTTTTCGGTGTGTTTGCCTTGTGGTACGGAACCTTCCGTGTGCGAGTCCGACTCGCACTTCGCCAGTTTTTTTTATATAAATGCTACATACAACATGGCGACTGTATCGGAAACGACAGCATTGCTCACAGAAAAAAAAAATCCATGTGCTACAAGTATATGTATAATTTATACTATCCATACTATAATATCATACATTCGAAAGTACCTAACTCTGAAAACTAAAAAAAAATAATATTTATTTTTATTTTTTTTATATTTTTAAACAATATTAAATTATTATTTTCTTCTGTAGTTTTGATAAATACGGCGCCATCGATAGAAAATTCGAAACATGCAACCTAGTACGATTCTTCTTCACGAATGCGACGACGCCGACAATGCGTCTGAATGCGTCGTCTCATCGTCTGTCTCTGTCCGATTTAGAATCCAATTTAGTGTAGTGTAATCACTAGCTCCGATTTCCTAGTTAGAGTGTTCCTAGTTAGCATTGCTTAAAATTGGATAATGTAATCGCGACTTTAGTTTAATTTAAAGATGATGCAACTCAAAACAAAACACACACTGACACATCCTCACACATACACCGTGATTTTTGACAGCGCTCACGGTAATATTATTCTAAAGGCATGGTCTGCGTTATCGCAAGATGGCGCATGTCATGACGTCATCTATGACGATTTACGGGACATCGTTATCGCGCTCACGCTAATTCTGTACGGGTTTAAGCACGCTCAAATCGATTATTTCCCAACTCGGAACGCAGGGTTTGTACTTTCCGCCGCACACGCACGGAAATGTCGGAAATTTTCATTCAGTCCTCGCCAAAGAGTAAAGTAACTATAGGTATAGAGGTCCTCGCAATTTCGCAAAGAGTAAAGTAACTATAGAGCCAGAGCGCTGTGCCGAGTGGACGTTTATGTAGTATAATATTTTTTGGCGATCATTGTTTTACGAAATGTATGTATTGATCCCGCGAAAATATAATAATGTCTGTGGAAAAATATCCATGCATAATTATGGGATATTAATAATACGGACTATCACATCAGAGACATAAAGGACTTGACTTGGGAGCATCAGTAAAGAAATTTTGAATGATTGGGAAACCTGCACAGACAAAGCAAACAAATGTAATTATTTTTATTAGGTACAAGCTTTTATTTAACTTGTGTTTTCGTACGTGAATTTAAATGTTTGTAAACGCACCCACAATACAGGAGAAATTCCTAGTGTAGGGCAACGTTTTCTAAAAAAAGAAAAAAAGTGTTTTCACGAACGCGTACGCTCTACGTACTGGCACTCTGGCAGTATAAATTCCGAATACAACAAAATGAACGTCTGCGCTGATCTCACGGAATTCCGAATCTGAATTCCGGATCAGGAAACCTAACTAGGAAACCGTACGTATGCGGCCAGCCTTAGGACATCTATTCACATCATAATAATAA
The DNA here is from genome assembly GCA_963082905.1 of Oligia fasciuncula. Classification (NCBI taxonomy): domain Eukaryota; kingdom Metazoa; phylum Arthropoda; class Insecta; order Lepidoptera; family Noctuidae; genus Oligia; species Oligia fasciuncula. Next base: position 12,257,206 of record OY720403.1, read on the forward strand.
TTAGTGTCGAATGCAATGATATTTTAGTAAATATCATTGGTCGAATGCATGACTACTGACATGAAAGAGAAGTAGGTATGGAAAAAAGACAATACTGTTGTGTTGCGCCGACCCCACGTAAATTGAAATGAGGGCAAGAGGATGATTATGATTAGTGTCGAATGCATCAGGGTGTATGATCAGCCAGGTTCGTCACAATGTCGCCACGCAGTGAATACCTTTGCTCTGATTACAGGCGTTTTCATTGCTCTGGAGATTCACTTTTGACGGATTGGCGAGAGAAGGCAGCAGAGAGAGAAGAGAGAGATGTAAATCTATGGGGCCAATGATAAAGGAGGTTAGGGAGAAACATATTACTTTACTCTATGGGGAGAAACAGGGGGGAGACAGTTAGAACAAGCACCACTTCAGTAAAGAAAGAGCCGCCATCTACTTTACTTAACAGAGAAACTATTAGTTTCATAATTATCGATAGATGTCTCTGTAATCCCAACTTTAACGAAAATAAGAAAATCAATTTATCAAGTTCTCTAATTTAATATAAAGTATTTTTCTAAAGAATAATTTTAATCAAGTTCAACAAAATTATCACATTATTTTATTTCATACATGTCCAGCATTATCAAATAAGGCAACCTTGTCACGGAAATCCAAATTGTGTGACATATTCTGGCTGGCAACATCACACAATATGGTTGCCGCAACTTGCGTCTGCGTTTGTTTATGTTTCATAAGTCCATTTTGTGTTTAATTTGTGTTATAACGAAATGGTTAAAACTGTAACTGCCAATTCTATTCAAGTAGTGGGTGAAATTCAAGTTTTCTTATGTTTTTTGCAAATAGAAGCTGTGTTCATATCGTATTCGCTAATAAAAAATGATTAATTTAATGATTGTAATTTAGTAAATGTATCATCATTAGATTCGTAAATCGCATTCTAATCGACATACGACGTAAACATAGCTTTTATTTGCAAAAAACAAGAAAATTTGAATGATCACATGCAAAGAGTTTAATTTAATTATAGTAAACAATATAAACCTATACGTAAGATATAGGTATATATATACATCTGTCATAGAGCCTTAGTTCCTGTTAAGATATGTAGATGGCGTTTCGAATCGGAATGCTTTGAAATGGCACAAGAGGGCTCTCTTCTCCCGTATTATTATTATACTCTTTGGGGAGAAACCTCCTTTGCCCAGCTGTGGGACCAAAGAGTAAAGACTAATGACAGTTTATTAGAAAGGTTATTTCAACTCACATTCAACCAGTTCATTCAACTGAACTAAACGAACGAAACTCTATTCCAAGATTAGTGTTGCTAGCAACAAATAATCTTATGTTGTCAAAATCAATTCATCAACTGTCATAAGTGTCATATAAGTATAACATAACGGGTAAATAGACTAGTCGTCGCGTTGTTTGTTGTAATTTCTTTGAAATGGTTTGGTGATTTTGATATTTTTGATAATTCAATGTGTCTGAAATGTTATAGCAATTAAGTGAATAATTAGGTCGTGAAAATGCCACCTACCGTTCAAACAAATGAGCCGGAAAGAGACAAACGTCCACAACGGACGGGCGAAAGGAGGTTGGTACGTTTTCATAACTTTCAACCAAAAGAGGACTTACATCGAATAAATTCTCAATTTTTTTTTAGATCGGAGCTTGTGACCCGTGTGAAGTACTGCAACACACTTCCAGACATACCGTTTGACTTAAAATTTATTACATATCCGTTTCCCTCGGCGAGATTCATTCAATATAATCCGACCTCTTTGGAAAAGAATTATCGGTATGAAGTGCTTACGGAGCACGATTTGGGTGTTCACATAGATCTTATAAACCGGGATATATATCAGGGCGATGGTAATGCGATATTAGACCCGGCTGACGAGAAGTTGCTTGAGGATGACATCCTCACTCCTCAAGACTCAAAGAGGTCCCGACATCATGCCAAGAACGTGTCGTGGTTGCGTCGCTCCGAATATATCTCTACTGAACAGACAAGGTTCCAGCCTCAGTCTATGGAGAAGGTTTGGTTCCACCATCCTAATTTTAAAATAATCAGTGTCATTTGAACCGAGTGGATCAATTTCATTTTGAGCACTATTATTGTAGCCTATGTTTTATGTTACAAGTGTATGTATGTAACCAATTCTTCATGGTATATGCATAGGTGGTTACAGGACTAATTGAATATATTGAGTATAATTAGAAGAGCCACTTATTCAAAAATGAACTGCTCTAGACTTAGTTGAAAATAAACTTATATTTGAATTACGAATTTGAGACAATTTTCAAGTTATGGAATAGCAAACTGAATCATCATAATTATATAACAAAGTTCAAATTACATTGCAACCAAAAAGTTATTAGACCATTCTAACATTACTGTCCTATTGTTAGTGGTCACTCAAAAACCAACTTAAAATACATTTCACTAAAGTAGATAACTTATTAGATGTCGATGGAATGCAAATTATCTGAGATTATGAACACTCCTATAAACAAAAATATACTAAAACAATAATAAACATTTCAGGTTGAAGCGAAAGTTGGTTACAATGTCAAAAAGATCTTCAGCGAAGAGACACTTTACATGGACCGTGAGAGTCAAATCAAGGCTATTGAAAAGACATTTGAGGACAACAAGAAAGCTATAGAGAAGCATTACAGCAAACCAGGAGTTACTCCCGTGGAGGTTATGGAAGTATTCCCTGACTTTGAAATGTGGAAATACCCATGTGCTCAGGTCATATTTGACTCAGATCCTGCACCTGTGGATAAGAATATTGCTGGACAGATTGAAGCCATGTCTCAGGCTATGATTCGGTGGGTATTCGGACTGCGTTGGTTCTTTATTTCTTGTTGTGTTTACTGTTTGTAAACTATTTGATGGTTTCTGGTGTTATGTACACCCCTTAAATAGGTTTCAGCAGAAAACGAGCTGGACGAATGGCGTTTTTTTTTCATAACAGACCATGATGAACTTAATCACTTCAGTATGCAGCCCGGTCTTGTGGGCTATGAAGTTTCGAAAAATAGGCAAACTTCTGTAACATTTTTTTAAATACTACAAACGTTCAGCAGACTCCCTAAGAAACAGGATCTCCTGGTTTGGGAGTCAGGGTTTACTCTATCTGACCTTTATTCACTGAAATCATGCAACCTAGTTTGTATTGTTGAATTTTTTTTTGTATAAAGATTTTTTTTTGTCTTGCCCTTATTTCAATTTATTTTAGGTCAAAGCAAAAATGTCTTCTTCCATATTTTTTTATCTATCTAATCTAACTAGCTTGTATTGTCCCACTGCAGGGCGTAGGCCTCCCTCCCTCTTTTCCATACAATTCTGTCTTTTGCAGTCCTTTGGTAGGAGTCAAGTTCGCCCCGCCATCTTCAGCCATGTTTACCACATGTCAGATAACAAATGGGCCAAGAGAACCTCTGATTGGGTCCCACTAAAAAAATAGAAACAAATAAAATATATTAATTATATAAAAAATATAAGTAAGTACTTAACTATCAACAATTTCACCAACTCTTTGTCTTTTGATTTCCAGAGGCGTGATGGACGAAAGTGGAGAACAGTTTGTGGCGTACTGTCTGCCAACTGAAGACACAATACAGAAACGTCGTCGCGACATTACAGAGAGTATATTATACATGGACGGCGATACATATGAATATAAGATGGCTAGGGAATACAACTGGAACGTCAAGAGTAAGGCTTCTAAGGGTTACGAGGAGAACTATTTCTTGGTAGGTAAAAATGATTATATTTTTGAAAAAGGCGAATAAAAAAAAAATATTTAAAAGAAATTATTTTTAAATAATGCACAGATTGAGTAAAGACTGAGTGGATTTCACTTGGTGAAATACTCGCTTAGTGCTGCCCTGCTCTAAGATTGTATGGATTATGCTGTTGCAATTCTAAAGTATGTGATGAATATGTGTTTTTAGTCAAGCTGGCCATACTTTTGTGCTAACATTTTTGCAAATTGCCAATGTCTTTTAAGTTTGATGTTATTGAAGAAGATACATTCCTGCTATTTGCATCAGCGAAAGTACAATTAGGTGTTAAAACGAACTTTTATTTCTTTACAAACAATTCCCCTAAGTTTCATACTTTACAATATTTTTTCACCCAAATTATGACAACTAATCTCCAACAGGTGGTCCGCAACCACTGCGTCTACTACAACGAGTTGGAGACGCGCGTGCGACTATCAAAACGCCGTGCGCGCGCCGGAGTCGCAGCACAGGCGTTGACGCGACTAGTCGTTACGCACAGACCGCTCAGTGCGCCTGAACACCGCATGTTAAGGCTGAGAGAGAAGCAGCTTGAACCGCCACAGGTGAGCATAATTTAGAGTACAGATTTGAGTAGTGGCAGCTAAGGCGTTGACGCGACTAGTCTTCACGCACAGACCATTCAGTGCTGCTGAACATCGCATGTAAAGGCTGAGAGAGAAGCATTAACTGCCACAGCATTTATTTACAGTAGAATATTAACACCCCTTGATTAACTGGTAGAGAATACTTAGGGCATTCTGCCTTTGTACCTTTTTATATTGCAATAAGGAGGATGGACATAAAATAATTGGCAATTCAATCCCACCACCAATAACAACTAGACTTACATAAATTGTCCTGTCGTTTTTCGCTGGAGGGACATTTTGTCAACCGCTCCTTTGATCTCAATTGTAATTTTTATTAATGACAGGTTAAATCACACCCAATAATAATACCTCGTTTTTTACTTTGTGTATCACACACTAACCAGTCTAGGTAGGTCTGTCTGCACTACTCTAATCTATGTTAAAGGAGAATGACTAAGAGCGTACCTAGACACAAAGTTAATTGCGGCGTTATGAACTATGTTGATCTTTGTTGCCCTCATGGAGTAGTTTAATTAATCCTAAAACCTAGAGGATAAGTTAAATATTAAATCAATAATATTTCCTCACATATATTTTTTCTCCAAGTGAATTCAGACAGGCTTTCTTAGGATTAATTAAACTACTCCCTGAGGGCATAAAAGATAGACATAGTTCATAATGCTAGTAATTTTTTTTGTACTGGGCCCATACAGATTTGCTCATTGTCCTTTAGATGAGTTATAATTTAAAGCGTTTTTTTTTTAATTTAATCTTGTTTTGCCTTATTTAGGAGGAAGATGAAGAAGAAGAGGAAGACGATGATGATGATGACGAAGATAAACCAGGACAGAATGGAGATAAAGACAGGTACTTTAAATTGTTCTTTATTTATACACACATACGTCACTCACATGAGACCAACTTAATTTGCTTGCTTAACTTTTAGGGTACATAATGAATTGTAACTCTACTCTTTGGGACAAAAAGCTTCTAGAAAAGATATAAAAAATTATCAAGCAATAAAAGGTTGACAATTTTGTCCATTGCCTGATGTCAGGGCCAGAGACTAAAGACAAAATCTTCTGTCTTATTATTTGGCGGATGGAACAAAATTTATATTTTTTTTAAACTCGCCGTTTTTTTTATGGAATCCGTTAACCTTTTGAACGCCAGAGCATAAACGCACGCGCTTGCCCTCCACGCCAAGCCACAATATTTAAGGTATACAAATAAAACACACAAAAGTAATGATTTAATTGTTTATTTCGTGATAAAGTGCACCATTTTTTGTCACATATTTGTGTCGCTCGTAATAGGATAGGCGACACACGACTGGCGTACAGGGCACGCGCTTGCTTGTCACGTATATGTGACAATGGCGTTCAAAGGGTTAAACTAAACTAGCCTGAAACTACAGAATGTATAATTATTAAAGAAATCTAGCATTATAATAATATGGTCATTATCATATACTTTCAGATCGCGCTCTCGTTCAAAATCTGGCTCGAAATCTCCCCAAGGCTCAGAGCGGTCAAAGTCCAAGTCCAGATCAAGATCTGGATCGCGCGATCGGTCCAGGTCTAAATCCAAGTCAAAATCCAAATCCAGAAGTAGGTCTCGTTCTGGATCTGGCTCCCGAAAATCCAGATCTCGTTCCGGGTCTGCACGGTCGGGTTCTGCGAGGTAAGTAATCGAGTTTTTCTCATTGGAGTAGTTGGTTTTGAAATAAATGTAATTTGTTTCGTAATATAGACAAGCAGGCTGTATCCTGGTATAGACTCAAATGACATAACCATTAAACATACTGCGATAAGTTTAAGGCGAAAGCGCCAGGGTAGCCCGCGAAATTCATTTTTTTTAGGTTTTTTGCAATTTGCTGGTCAGTATTAAGTTGTACGTTGATTAAAATATGATTCGCGGTCGTAACAAATACGTATTTACAGAATTATAATCATTAAAGTCATCAACACAACTCTCTAAGACCATGTAATCCTCAAATGTCAAGATTTCATGAAATAGTCATTCTTGGGGATTACATGGTCTTAGAGAGTTGTGTTGATGACTTTAATGATTATAATTCTGTAAATACATATTTGTTACGGCCGCGAATCATATTTTAATCACCGTACAACTTAATACTGACCAGCAAATTGCAAAAAACGTAAGAAAATTTGAATTTCGCGGGCCACCTTAGAGCTTCCCCCTTAAGCAACAGCTTCTATCTCATTGTAAAAAAATATACAGGGTTGCGGGGACATCGGTGCGCAAACTGAAACCATGAATTCAGCATGGCTCTAGACCCCCTAGAGTAGAAATTTTATGTTGGTTATAAAAAAAAACCAGCGGTTTTATAGAAAAGTGGTCACCTACGTGGTCAAAAGAACAGCTAGTTGTTTTTGATAGCTAACCAACTAAAAATTTCAACGTAGTTGTTTCAATGGGTTAAGAATCATAATACTGGTAATCATACTGCTGGTACTGAATCCGTGGAAAAGGTTGTGCGTTGATGTCGGCACGCCGGTAAAGCTCGGCATGATTTTTTCCGACATCTTCAACAATCACCGTCATATTTCAGCCAATTTATACAAAACCCCTTCCTCATGAATCTCTGCGTCCGTCCAAAGCGTATGAACATCGCTCGGTAGTTTTTGAGTGTATCGGTTTCAGACATACAGACAGACACGGCGGGACGACGACTTTTCCTTTTATAATATGTACTGAATACTGATACTTCCTATTGTTCATTCACAGGTCCGGTTCTGGTCGCTCCAGGTCCCGCTCTCGCTCAAAGTCCCGTGCCTCATCAAGAGCGTCTTCCCGCGCCAGTTCCAGGAGTGCGAAGGGTTCGCGAGCCAGTTCTGCCAGTGGACGAGGGTCTAGAGCCAGTTCTAAAGCTAGCGGCAAGGTATGTATTGACTTAAGCCTTTATGTTGTTTGATGTATTGATTGACTTGAGTAATATTATATACTAGCTTGGTCCCCCGACCCACCCCATCGCATCGCATCGCATCGCGTGCCCGCGCTATTACTTCGTTCTCACTTAGCGTATAGCCTTCTTCAGAATTGGGCTATCAAATGCAAAAAGATTTTTCAAATCCGACAGGTAGTTCCAAAGTAGTACGTCCAAACAAAAAAAACATACAAACTCTTCAGCTTAGCATTTCGGTCACGGCAAAAAATGTTTTAATTTTTCGTCCGAAAATGAAAATTGCCAAAAATGGATATTTCGGCCGAAAACCGATAACGAAATTCGGGCAGACCTGGGGGTCTACTCCGAAGCGGTTAACCACTGTATCGGCCGAATGTTCGGTCATTTTCTACTACCATTAATTTCCTATATTGACTATTGGTCCCGACCAAACTGTGCCAATCCGAACCTTTTTAGAACCCTTAACCCTTTTTTACCTTTTTTTTTTTTAAATTCGTAGTAGGACAACAATATTCGAATCAGAAAATGACCGAACATTCGGCCGTTACAGTGGTTAACCGCTTCGGAGTAGACCCCCTGAAGTCGTACTATGCGGTTTTGGAACTTCAGTGTGATTTCACAGATGCTCGATTATCATTTTTAATGCTCTAGTTTGGTGATAATACTTTGCACTTTGATAACGTTTTTTATATAAAATTTTTACTCATTAATTAGTAAGACAAGGCGGATTTTTAAGATGGGGCAGTACGGACAGGTACCTTAAGAGCGGTTCTGCACTACATCCGATCCGTATCCGACTTCAATCCGAATTGGGAATGTTCTAAATTCGGACGGATAGAGTTCGGATCTAGTGCGCAACCCCTCATACAAATAGGACTATGATCACTTCGGACCGGCATTTCTCGGATTCCGATCAGATGTAGTGCAGAACCGCTCTAACTATTGTAGCTACAAGAAAGCGGTCTTAGGAGAGATTGTCCTTAATTTTTTGAGAGATTTAAATCTGCATTCACTGATTTTGAAAAACATCCAGTCAGCAAGAAAATGAGCAGTGGGAAATCATCAAATGACCCCTACCGCTCTTGGCGGAGCGGAAGGGAGTGTCAGACTCTTACTGACTAAAACCCACCTGTGTTCCTTCAGTTGCCTGTGCCAGGGGCCACGGTATCTCTTTCGAACAACCCGCGACCCTGGCGGGCATCTGCCCTAGCGGACCACGTCATTCCATACTGCCCTTACTTCTTCTCAAAAATCCACCCTGTATTAATATGAAACTAAGTAGAACTAAATGCTGGAACATGGTGTGCGTATGACCCATTTGCAGTCCCACTCTTCATCAACCTATAATAAAGAATGCAGCTAAGTCAAAACACTTCTGAAAACTGACAACTAACGAGATGTTGCCAACGAAAAAAAAACCGTTTTCAGACTTTATTGATAGATCACCCGGAGTCCTGCCAGCAGGACTTTTAAGTACTTAAGGAAGGACGCAACTTTTTTTGGTCACAGTACCGTAATTGTAAAACGCACAAAACACAAATTTTCACGAAAAAATTGAATATTTTAGTCTCTTTCACATTGTACAGACGCCAGCACATCAAGCTACCCGAAACTGTCAAATTTTCCCAATCAACTTTGAACCTTATGCTTTAGCGATAAAGTTGAAAATCTATTAAAGAAATTTGACGGATTGTATTAAGTTGATGTGCTGGCGTCTGTACAAGAAACGGTTGCTAAGCACAACTGACCATCAATCGGCAAGCGATGGCGCATGAGCATACACGGGGGCAGCGCGCCCCGGAAAAGCTTCCAGCAGGACAAGTCATCGGGTGATCTAACATTATTTCCAAGCCATTAACTCAATTCCATTATATTCTCCAGGGGTCAAAAGCAAGTTCCAGAGCAAGTTCTCGCGCCTCATCGCGAGCAAGCAAGCGTTCCTCGAGAGCGTCGTCCAGGGCCTCACGTGCCTCATCCAAGTCCAAAGCTTCAGGCTCTAAGGCGTCTTCTAGAGCCAGTTCTAGGAAAAACTCTGCATCAGGAAGTGGATCTGACAGGTCTAGGAGTAGGTCTGGAAGTGGGTCTAGGAAGGTGAGTTTGAATATCCGACTTGTTATTAGGTTAATCTTCTTAACTTTGTATTTACAATGACAGATCATTATCAAGTTTTGGAATCACAAACTCAAAGTCATACACAACAAGGTTCAAATTACATTGCAATCAAAATTTATTTAGTACCTTTTTTTGTAAATGGGCATTGCACTAATTGCCACTTCCTATTTGATCTCTTCGCCCCTTTTTAAATACTTGTATATAATTTGTTAAGCACTTTTTAACTGACTTTAAAAAGGTGGAGGTTGTCAATTCAACTGAATGGTTTTTGTATGTATGTTCAGCGATTGTTGGTTTTTTTGTCTGTAAATATAAATTGAAGTACTTATCTACTTTACCGTAAGGTAGTCTAAGTCAATTTTATTATTATTTCGAAATTCAAGTTTCCAATTGTAAAAACAGTTTAAATTTATTATTTTTGTTTCCAGGGTTCCCGTAGCCGCAGTGGTTCGGCATCCAGCGCGTCATCTGCTCACAGTGGCTCCGACTAAACCGACAAAACCTCAGACTATGTGTTCACTAGTTGTTGAATATCATCGTTGCTTCAGTTTGACGTGTAAAGTGTAATTTCAATAAAGCGTTAGGTATAATTTTGTCTTTTTTTGGCATAGTTGCGCCTCATTACGCCTGAATGTCTGTTGTCAATAGCAGAACAGTCATTTTGCATCACTGTCAAAATCAGAGTAATCTTTATTATCGTGACAGTAAGATTGCTATTGGGTCGCTGCCATTGTCAAGTCTGTCAAAATCACAATGATCTTTATTTTCGTTGACAAAGGTAAAATAACTGTGAACTAGCTGTACGAAGATTTTTTGGCGCGTAACCAAAATCGGAACTAAGTTGTTTTTTAGGGTTCCGTACCTTAAAAGGCAAAACAGAACCATTATAAGATCACTTGGTTGTCAGTCTGTCTGTCCGTCGGTCAAGACCTTTTTCTCGTCAAGACCGTTTATGTTCCGGAATCAAAACCTACGGTACTTTCCGTTGACCTAGAATCATGAAATTTGGCAAGAAGCAATGTCATGTAGCACACTTTCGATTTTGTCAGTGATGCAATATCAGGAGTAAAATAACTGAATGGGTTTTATTTCACTGATTTTGCATCACTGTCAAAATCAGTGATCTTTATTCTTATTGCAATAAGGTTGTTATTTTAGAAAGTACAGACGCCAGCACATCAAGCTACCCGAAACTTAAATTTTCCCAATCAACTTTGAACCTTATGATTTAGCTATAAAGTTAAAAAACTATTAAAGAAATTTGACAGATTGTAGTAGCTTGATGTGCTGGCGTCTGTACTATGTTATCGCGTGATGTCAAGCGTATCCTGTCTAATAAATGTATGGTCCATACAGTAACTTATCAGAAAAACTGGCCAAGTGCGAGTCGGACTCGCACACGAAGGGCTCCGTACCACAAGGCAAAAACACCAAAAAAAAAAAACACGTTTGTTGTATGGGAGCCCCCTTAAATATTTTTTTTTTGTATTTGTTGCTATAGCGGCAACAGAAATACATAATTTGTGAAAATTTCAACTGTCTATCTATCGCGGTTCTTGAGATACAGCCTGGTGTCCTGGGTCCCGTTTTTACCCTTTGGGTACGGAACCCTAAAAATTTAGGTTTTATCAGCGTGTAAGGACAAAAAATCAAACCAAGCCTTCTTATATCAATACTTTTATTAGTGCAACATCACTTGATTACATAAAAATACATTGAACGAATGTCTCGGAACGACAACGACAAATAAAACTAATTTGTTCCCTTTCCTTTTGACACAACACAACTCTTGGAATCATAATATAATAAAAAAATGGATACACTGTTTTTTGGAAGTGTATTTTGTCCCAAGTATTTATCATTCATGAATAAATTATCAGGAAAATGTTCTACAAAAAATATGTGGTCTTTATTCACACATAGTAGGTATAAAAATGGATTGTTTATAGCAGCTAATCTCGTTTAAAACAAAATAAATACAATGTCAGCATGCATATTACAGCAAGTAATAACTATAATAATATTAGTGAATAAATTGTAAATAAATTTACCTATAGGGAAAATCTCACTCGAGCAAAAAGCTAAAAATATTACACATAATTTATGGATTAATAATGCTATCCTAAAATTTTACTGCATGTAAAAATATGACAAAATACAATTTATTTAGGAAATCTCGATATTAAATTATAATCAGGCCTATCCTGTGTTCGTAATTTTGTTTCCAATCATGTAAACAAATAGGAATACGTGTTTCTGGAAAAATAACTAGTACTTACCTAGAGTTGAAGTTAGTTTCCATAATTACTTCAAATTTTGCAAACTAATCTTTTTACGACTTTTTCAGTACTAGTCATTCTGAAATCAATTTAATTGCCACGAGAATAAAGTTCATATTTGTTTAAGTCGAAATAACACCAATTGGAAGCAAGGATTTCATTATGGAATAGCTGTTAGCGCTTTTGTTCTGCGGTGTGCGGTGTCCTTAGGAGTCCAACATACCCTCCACCCTTCCCAGTTGTATCCAAGAGGTTTTCATACACGAATTTAGTTGTTTGTTTCCTAAACCACTAGTAGAGCTACAGAATTGCTTATGGTCATTGATCAGTGATGTGATCACACAGCCGCATAGCCTGATTGCTTATCGATACTTGCCTTTTTTTATTTAGTTACATTTAACGAATTTTAATATAATTCTCACGTCATACAGAGCTTCTTAATTATAGCAGCTATAACAATTTATTAGTTAAATGAGTGCACAGCCCATAAAATACATTATTTAGGTACTTCATTATGTTTATTAGTTACTTCATGAATAGACTACAACTAAGTATGTTAAAAGCTAGTATGGACAAGTTCAAGATTTTGTTATTTGGGGCTAGGCAGAAGTGCCAGTGGTTCCTACATAGGCAGGCCCATGTACACTATTCAACATCCCACTTATTTATAAACGTTTGCTTATAGTTAAGGAATGATTAGCGTCTGCTTAACCATACATTTTCTGACGTTAAAACGTGTCTAAAGTTTAAGCAACGTTTATAAATAAAGGGCTATAGATATAATTATAGTTGTTGCTTTAATTACTATTTGATTGCGAACAAGGATTAAATTCTCGATAATATTGCTATAGATCATTACACGATATAGTATAAAATAACTTTTCAATTTAAATATTTTTCAGGCAAATTTTTTGCACCTTTATATTGACTAGGCAATGATTTATTAAAATTTCTTATCATTCATGAATCTGCTATTCATTTTTATTGTAATATGTGATTTAGGCGGAAACCAGACATGTTTTATTTATTTATTGAATTAGTTTTAATGCTAGTCAGAGGGAAAATTCTCGTAATTTTAGGAACGTTCACAGTCTGATCTCAGTGTCAATCTGACAAAAATACCTCGCATCGTCACCCAGATAAGGTCAGAAAGTAGAAACCCTCGGGACACCCAGATCGTACACAGATGTTCTCAACAGATCAGGAGACTTATCAGCTTCTGGAGGGAGGTGGGCTGGTTGGAATAACCACCGACGGCCGCCATGGCCCAAGCACAATGGTCCATTGAAGGACTAAGTGCGGAAACCAAACCCTTATCATAGAACATAGAAGACCTCGCATACAATTTGACAAGTTTTTGACATTTGTTTGTCGCCGAGATGAGACTGCGACTAGATTTTGAACGTTTTAAATTATGAGAATTAGCCTTCAGGTTAAAAAGAACAGTCTACTTTACATATTTTTAAAACAGGGTCAAATTGAATTAGCTAGCGAAACTCCGCAGACGTGGGGGAGAAATTAATTTGACGATTTTTTTTTGTGGTTATCCGCCGCAGTTAGGGTAGTCGCTTGAAATATCAGATTAAAAGTGTTATTTGTGTAAACTTCACAGTCGTGTTGGGTACGTACGTACGTACGTAATCAGCCTATAACGTTCCCACTGCTGGGACACAGGCCTCCTCTCAGTGAGAGGGAGTGGGCTGTAATCCACCACGCGGGCCCAGTGCGGGTTGGCCTGTCTGGGTTCGAACCTACGACCTACAACTCGTAAGTCGCGGCTGTTATCACTGGGCCACCACTGCTCGATATCTAAACACAAAAACAAACAAAAAAAAAAATCATATTTTTTTTATTTTGTCGCGTTTAGATGTCGATACCCATCACGTCTGCAAGTTTCGCTAGCTAATTCAATTTGACTCTGTATATTTAAAGAGTAAAAATCTAGGGAATGAACAATCGTCACTACAAAGTAGGTTTAAACATTCATCATGCATGTTGTTTGTATGGTGAAGACAAATGGTTAATAATGTGTATAGTCGACCGCATAACTTCTTTATCACTCTAGGTTGAATGTCACTTGCATGTCTTAAAACAACAAGGTCTATTTGTTTTGTAACAGATAGATATTTTCAACCTTAGTGAAGTTTCAATTTACTGGGAAATGTTGCCAAAAGTGGGAATGCAATTGTAAGGTCGACTATTCAGACTGCAGATCTTAATAAAAGTTTTTCATAGGTAGTTTTAATTTCTAAATTCAGGCTAAAAACTCGCCGCATGTATAACAAGTGACGTGTCCATTACTCGGGAAATAGGTGTAAAATGTTTTTATTTACTGGGAAAGAATGGGGAAAACCGAATCACTAGGAGATGCGGCGAAACTGTCCTAGGAACTATTATTAGGTCTTTTTGTCATGAAAAATATTTCAAGAATAAAAGTCTTCATCTGCCTAGCCTTTTCCCAACTATGTTGGGGTCGGCTTTCAGTCTAACCGGATGCAGCTGAATACCAGTATTTTACATGGAGCGACTGCCTATCTGACCTCCACAACCCAGTTATAGGGTAATACGATACCCCTTGGTAAGACTGGTTGTCAGAAATTCGGGCTTTGACTACCCGTAACGACTGTCAAAGATCCACGAATGACAGCCAGGACCAACGGCTTAACCTGCTTCCCGAGGCACGGAGGGGTCACGGTATGTAAAGATGGTCACCCATCCACAGACCAACCGCGGCAAGTGTAGCTTAACCTGATCGATCGACCTGTGCGGCTGTTATTATTTAGCAACGGGCCCGTCTTTCAAAAATAATAATATAAAACGTTTATTTTCTCTACACAAGTTATGAACTTAATGCTAGACTTTGATAGTAGTGTACGAACGTTAGTGAGAGACTGGAGCCTGAGATAGGTTTATATAAAAACCTGTATTACAGGTCACCAGAGCCCTCCCGCGGCCTATTATTGAAGTGAAAACGTCTTTTGGCGCCGTGGGTTTTTTTTTTGAGATGGGAAAAAACGAAACATTAGCAATAAAAAATTCAAGAATCTTTTTTACCAACTTTGCTGTGCAGTGTCGAACTTAAAACAAAACACTAATGATAAATTACTATAATTTATCGACAACAGCATTGCGCTACACTATTCGGCGCTATCTACATTTGAAATATAGACCAAAACATTGACGTGTAAAAGTACCTTAAAAGATCTACTTACAGAAATAGGCATCAATTCATTTAATTTATTATAATTTAATCTGTCTCATTCCCACCTTCCATTACATCGAGTTTTTGGCCCGAGTTTAACTATTACCTACATTGTACGAATGTATCAAGGGCAGTATATTTCAGTAATTGAATATTATTAAAATAATTATACAAATATTAGGTTCAACTATATTGTATTTACTACAAAATACTGTTAAATAGTTCCTACAGTTATGTTATCCCGTACAAATATTAGGAGACACATTAATGGTTAATTAAAATGCATTAAAGTCCTTTATAAAGAGAGAGAGAGAGAGAAGATTGCAACTCTTGAATTCAGAATCTTATATAAATTGCCGCTTATTCAACTACCTACTTTAACATTAGGTAGTCTAAGTTGATTTTTGAGTGACCACTTGTAATAAAAACTTCCTTTTCTTTAGAGTTGCAATACAATTTGAACTTTGTTATGTAGGACTTTCAGTGTGTAGTTCCAAAACTTGACAACGATCTAAGATTCTGAATTCAAGTTCAATGGTTAAACTTTTTGCTTTTTTCATTTTTTCACATACTAAAGAAAGGCTGATTTTACCAACGCCAGATATCTTTATACGAGGAACAATTTTGAATGTTTGACTGCTTTTCCATACAAAAACTCTGTCTCAAATTGTATTTCACAGATACCTGCCGTTGGAAAATCAGCTCTAAAACTAGATAAATAAAGCTTAACTTCTACTCAGCTCTTCTTCCACGATGTCCATGTAATGTGAAGTGAACACTGCCTTATTGTGCATGACGTAACGGAGTAATGTACCGGACACTGACGTCAGTTCCTTAGATAGGGCTGATAGACCGATCGGGATCTGACGGGAACCTCCTCCGCATACTAGGATCGTTTTGAGGAATTCGAGGACTCGTTGACCTGGGGAGAAAAATGTTTCCAATGTCAATTGTGAGGGAGAGGTGAAACGTTCAGTGCGGTTTGGAATTTGTAAGCGTTGACCTATTTTGGGTTACAGCCGGAGAATAAAAAGGTTTATTATCCTTCGGATTACAATACGACCGAGACGTAACTTGGCGGGACTGAACATAGGCACTAAGAACTTTCGCGCATGTTCTCTCACTCGCCCTCGCCTCATGTCACCATTTGGTTCCTAAAAAATCTTACTGCGCAGCCTTCTGCGCAAAGTTCAGGGCCTCCAAGTTACGTCGGTCGTATTGTACGTACTGTCATCTCCTCTCAGGGAGAGGGAGTGGGCCGCAACCCAAGACGCGGGCCCAGTCGATACTTCGAATTCTGGTTCTAGGACATGCCGGTTTCCTCACGATGTTTCCTTCGCCGTTTTGAGAGCAGTGGTGATGAAATAATTTATAGAAAGTAAAGCGCCTGTCTGGGTTTGAACCTACGACCTACAACTCTGTAAGTCGCGGCCGTTACCACTGGGCCATCACTCTCGATGAGCCATATTAATCGGACGTATTGTACCTACAAAGCCTTGTAAATACTTACGAACAATCTCCCGGACCCTATGTTCGGGGTCTCCGAGCGACAAGATCTGTGTTCTGATAATCTCCTTAGGTTCGGCAGTGAGAGGCGGCTGGTTGAGGTTCTCTAGGAGTTGTTCCGTCACCAGGATTATCTCCTCAGCCAACGATGGGAGGACGGCCTTCAGTTCGCTGTAACAACCATCCATACTAATATTATAAATTCGAAAGTTACTCTGTCTGTATGTTACCTTTTCACGCCTAAACCACTTAACGGATTTCGATAAAATAGAGAGATACATTGCATCCCGGAGAAGGACATAGGATAGTTTTTATCGACATACCTCGCGGGCGAAGCCGCGGGCGGAAGCTAGTACATTATAGGGTCAAATTAAATTATACACTAGCTTCATCTTTCTGACTGATCGGCTCCTTTGACAATTCAAAACTGTAAATGGTTTGATTGAAATAAATGGTTTGAGTTTGATTAACTGGAAACATTACATACGTGACGGGACTTATAGAATAAGCGGTGGTATATTTTTATAAAATTGTGGCAGCATCTACAGCGCTACATGGGAACTACGCATCACACTGACGTCACGCAAAATCCTGCATCGCGCAAGCAGAGTTTACCACGCGACTAGCATAACAACGTTTCATCAATCGTCGGGCAGTAGCCAACCATATATAACACGTCAGCTCGGAAGGTCCTCCCTTTTATATAGCGGTTGAGGAACTTCACACCCTGTTTCTTATATCTGTATAAAATCCATCGGTGTCAACGCTTGACTAAATTAGGTCCTTTTTTTTTAGAAAACTAAATGTAAAATGGGAAAAGGCTAGGTAGATGATGCATAATATGGAGCGGTAGACTTGCATTACAAAAACATTTCAGTTAAACCAGAAAAAGTTTGCGCTTCTGTAATCTTCGTGTTTCCGAGTTAGCACGAACTTCTCGCCACAGACTAACCACTACAGAAGCAAAGCTTCTATCTTTTGTCCTGCCGCGATTTGTAGTAGTCCACCTAACATTGCGCGTTGTATGAAGTTTTGTCTCTGTTAGGTTACCCTTTCCGGTCGCAGATCGTCATCTGTTACTCAAAAGTTTTTGGAATAGCATAGAGTTGTTATTAATCTATAATTTTGTACTCGTAGCAATACAAAATAGGTAAGTACTTCGATGGTTTTAACAGCTCTATATTAGATTAGAACACTCACCATCGCGTGTTCGTATTTCGAAATAAGGACGAACATTCCCGAAGTGAATACTTTTGCCTTGGAGGTCTCTACTTACATATCATTCCCAGTGTTATCAATGAGGATGAGTATCTTCTCCTTCAAGGCTTGTTTATGCTTAGCAACAGTGTCAGGGTCGCTGCCACAAGCCGGGCTGGATAACATTATCGATGTGGCGCATATGAGGCGGTAGACCTGCGTGCCGAGCTCGGCGAAGCGGGGTGCGTCGAGGGATACAGTCTGGAATAAAAAAAAAGCTATTAGAGAAGGCCTACTTCAGATACTTTTCGATGACTTAAGTTTTTCAAGGCATATTGCTCGCAGAACAGATGGCCGATGGAGCCGAAAGGTTCTGCCGAGGCGGCCGCGTATCGGAAGACGTCGCGTTGGAGGGCCTCCCACAAGGTGGATCGACGACCTTGTGAAGGCTGCAGGAATCTGCTGGATGCGGGAAGCACAGAACCGGTCGAAGTGGCGGTGTTAGGGGGAGCCCAAACATCACCACTTCGACCGGTTCTGTTCCTATTTCCACTCCAGCAGTGGACGTCTTTCAGCTGAAATTATGAAAAACTTCATCATCATGATGATGATAAAAGTTTTTCAAGGATTGGCTCAATCACCAGTAGACCTTGAAAGTGGGTAGGGTCTTTGAACTGCAGAGGAATAGCACAGGCCTCTAATAATTACAACAACACACATACACACAACTCTCATAACTCTGATTGCATATTTTTTCTTCAAAATCCACTGTAAATAATACAGTGGATGAAGACGTGATGAGATAAATAAATATTATTGTGAAAAGTTTAAAGAGATGCTTGTGGCTAAGTAATAACAGCCGCACGGGTCGATCGATCAGGCTAAGCTACGCTTGCCGCGGTTGGTCCGTGGATGGGTGACCATCTTCACATACCCCTCCGAGCCTCGGAAAGTACGTTAAGCCGTTGGTCCCGGCAGTCATTCGTGGATCTTTGATAGTCGATACGGGTCGTCAGAAGTCCAAAAGTCTGACAACCAGTCTTACCAAGCGGTATCGTATTACCCAGTTACTGGGTTGTGGAGGTCAGATAGGCAGTCGTTCCATGTAAAATACTGGTATTCAGCTGCATCCGGTTAGACTGGAAGGCTAGGCAGATGATTATTACAGTATTAGCCTTACCTCAGGATAGCTCTTAGATGGATTCCACTCCAGTAGCTCGAGATAGGCTTTAGCTAAAGTCTGTGCGGTCACGTTTCGGATGATATTCTTATCTGTGACCGGGAGAGTCAGCCCTTCCAAGTCTATGTGACGTTTCAGCCATTCTCGAGTGTGTTGGAGACCATCTGTTACGACATAGGGAGAAATGAAATTGAAAAAATAAATAAAAAGCTTATATTACTTACTGCTATCTTCTTCACAAATGAAAAACTAGGAGACAATAAAAGTGGTTTTAAGCAACATAATTCAATTTTTTTTTAATATTCTTAAATTCATACATTCACCGACTGTCAAACGCACAGCTTAAACCACGTGCACACCCCGAAGGGGTTAGGGGGGGATGGAATAGGGGACAAAAGTTTGCACAGAAGTTCGTCATATTTGCCGATGGAAAATCCTATTGGTTTTAACGTAAATTGTAAATTACCTACTATTTTCTCGTGTTGTATTTGCTGTTTTTACGGTTGCGTACCTAAATGGTAAAATGGAACCCTTATGGTGAGACTGAGTCTGTATGTCTGTCTGTCTGTCACAGCTGGATATCTCAAGAACTACTAATGCTAACTTGAAATTTGGAATAGTTTTAGATGACGTTTGCCCAACTATTTTGCAAATAAGAAAGCAATAAAATATATGTATATTTTTTGCAACAAGGACTGAAAGGGCGTCTGAAAAATTCGAAGTGGGGCATGTGGGGTATCATATGAAAAAGTGCAGATTGCACATTCTCAAACATTTTTTCTTTTTTTTTGGGCCGCATAGTTTTCGACTTTTAATGAAAAATGTAAAAAAAAAATACCGTTATCTCCGAAGTTAGCAAAGAGAAAATTCTGAAATTATTAGCCGCTATAAAGTTTGAATCGAGCTGTACCTACTATCTACTTAATAAAATACTTAAAATTCACTGACAGACAACGTACAGCCTAAATCGCTGGGTCTAGAGGCATGAAACTTTGTACAAATGAGCACTGAGAATTTTCGAAAATTCATATCATGAAAGGATTAAATATGATGTGAAAGATTGTATAAAAGTTTGTCGTGTTTGACAATGGGAAATTCCATCACCCGTTGGGATTTCGGCTTTCCCCAAACTATAAAATTACTGACCTTCAGAAATCTTGAGTATCTCATCGAACTTGGCCCGCTCGTACTGAACGCTCTCCTGTTGAACGTGAGGTCTGATCATCGCGATCAGACTGTTTGCCAGGTCTAGCTTCAATATCTCTAGCGTTTCTAATATTGCACGGAAAACATCCACCTGGAAAGGAGTATTGATATTTAAAGAACATTTTGGTGTACCATTCAGGGGTCAACGTAAGTTGGGATGCCCTCAGGCTAGGTGGAGCGACGATCTTCGCAGCATGGCTGGTAGCAGCTGGATGAGAGTTGCCGAAAATCGAGTTGAATGGCGTGTAATAGGAGAGGTCCAGCAGTGGACTGCTATGGGTTGATGATGACGATGATTGTGATGATTCAGGGGTCATTTAGGGAAGTGATAGTGCAGGAAAGAGATAAAGCTTTACAGGACCAATAGAGGTCTTTTTGGCATATGGCGTGGTGTGATGACTTGGTTTGGGAAAGCACTGATTGAAATTGGTTACATAACGCACCAGGCTGTAGAATGAGACACACAAGTACAGTATTTTTATCACACGAAGCGACGCGCGCTTTACTTGTGATAACCAAGTGTACAAACACGTTGTGAATGTGTGCGTGAAGACGAGTAGCGTCAGCACATAACACACATACACACTTCCTACTTCGCCATTGTCTCGTACGGTGCGAGGACCGCTTAGGGTCAGTTCACACCGCGACGCGACGCGGCGCGCAGTTTTCAAGATAGCAATACAATTATAGTCCTTATCTACTTTACTAAAACTCGACGTAGTAGACACCACCTCACTGAATTGTGTACCTTTTAGTGTAGTAGATAAGGTCTATAATTGTATTGCTATCTTGAAAATTGCGCGCCGCGTCGCGATCTGATCTGACACACACATTCACATCGTGTTTGTAAAGCGCGCGTCGCTTCGTGATATAAAAATTCTATAGAATATAATATACATAAACTATATACAGATACTATAAAATATATATAAAGACGACGCTCTACAAAGTCGACCTTAGTCTAAAACTCGATGCGTCATATCAACAGCCGGGTACTGTACTTAGACTTACGGTATCTGTAAGCGTTGTAATATTCTGTATGATCTCGTCCCGCGCCGGCGCAGCAAGCTTCGCCATCAGGTCGATGACGAAGCTAGCATACTTGTGGAAGTCCAGGCTATTGTTCTCAGCCTGCTGTTTGATGAATTCAGAGTCTAGAACCTCTTCGATCATCTCACGAATGCGGGTGTGGCGGGGGAGGAGGATTGCGAAGAGACCCTGAAAATTTAAACTTTAGTTGTAGGAAGGTAAGGTTTAGATTTGTATGCGCTGTAGTTTGGGTAGTGTAAGCTTTTGAATCTTTATTATGAAAATACTCAATTTTCTTGGTTCCCTTTAGAAAAAAAGTAGAGAAAAAAAAATGGCAGCACCGTTCTTTTCCAAAACTACCATTTGTTTCTATGAACAAAATAATACATTATTACGATACGACGGTGTTGAACGCCGTGCATTATAGTCCGCACGGAACTAGTTGGGCGCGCCTTGGGTGGGGACGGGGGTGAGGGCGGCGGGTTGCCTATTTTTCGCAACGCACGTACTGAGTAATGACAAAGCGCCCCCGCCCCTCCGTCCCACCGCTCACATACCTAAGGCGCGGCCAACTAGTTCTGCGCGGACTATAATAAACTACTTAAGTCACACGTATCGTATACTATTTTATAGCTCGTTGACTTAATCCCGCACTTAAGTCACGCTTTTCTGTGACTTAAGTGCGGGTTTAGGTCACACAGTGCTATAATAGATAATTATCAAGACGTGGAATGGCGAGTGATGGCCGCAAGTTGATCGATCCCAACCAGTTGTTGTGCTGATCCCACTCCCAGCAAAATTATTTAATCTGCATCCTATTCCTACAATCACTATGAAATAATATAAATGTGAAACCAACTTTGTTAGTATTACTTTGTTCTGAACCTCGATTCCAAGAATGCCAAGGAAACGAGTACATCTAAGTTCATTAATGTAACAAAGTTAACAATTATAAATAACTGCTATGCATTGGATGTGTGCCAACTATTACATAAGACAGTCGCTGGATTTCAGAGCACGAAATAATTAAGAACACAGTAACAGTTACATAATAATATTGTGATGCAGCCATATTGGTTTGTTCTGTTCTAGCTTGTATGGGTAATTTTTTTTATTTTTTTTTTATTAGTAAAGATGCGTCTTTGCTTCACGTATTTACCCGTAAAAATTAATACCAGTATCAAAGGCTTTCAATAACCATGACATTAGGGTCAAAATATTACCATAATCATCATCATTAGAGCAGTGGTAACGGCCCCAAATTACGAGTTGTAGGTCGTGGGTTCGAACCCAGACAGGCAAATTACTTTGTGTAAATAATTTCATGGCCACTGCTTTCGAAACGGTGAAGGAAAACATCGTGAGGAAACCGGCATGTCCTAGAACCAAAAATTCTAAGACATGTAACATCTACCAACCCGCACTGCCCCCGCGTTCCTCTCGAAGACAGGAGGCCTGTGTCCCAGCAGTGGGAATGTTATAGGGTGATTATGCCATGTTATGCATCATCATCAGCCTATAGCCATCCATTCATGGACAAAGCCACAAAGGCCTGCCTATCCAATACCCACTGCATTTGATATTTGACTATTTGCATCCATCCATTGTCAATCAATCCAGCAGCTACACTGTAATGTAATAATAGCCTCCCGACCGACTTCGCGGTCACGGTGGCCAATCTCAACGGAGATTAGCCAAGTACGCAGGAGATATAATAGTGCAAAAGTGTGTGCGTAAACACAGGTGCACTCTATTTTCCTTTACTCTCATAGTTCGATGGGACGGCAATTCGGCACGACCAGAGAGAGATCAGGCGCAGGACCAACGGCTTAACGTGCTTTCCGAGGCACGGGGGTATTAAACAGCCAACTTCCAAACTCTGAGCCGTTACTAAGAAATTCCTAATGGTAAACCCAAATAACACTGCAAGCACGAGGCCAACGGGGCAGTTAAACACTGTAATGCATTACTTCTACATAATATTATAACTATACAATAAACATACCAGTTTGACATCTTCTAATAGTACAAGAGCCTGCTTGTATTCTGGTGGGTCAGAGTTGAGCTGCTCTCTTAGTATATCGAAATACGCTTTGTGCAATGTCTCTTTGACTAGTTTCTGATAACTGTAATGTAATAAAAATCACACTAATATTATAAAGGCGAAAATTTGTAAGTGTGTGTGTGTGTGTTTATGTTTGTTACTTCTTCACGCTCAAACGGCTGGACCAATTTTGATAAAATTTTGTACGGAGGTAGCTGACACGACATTTACGCGGGTGAAACCGCGGGGCGCAGCTAGTAGGAAATAAGAGTGGGATGAGAATATTTTATGTGTAATTCTGTCTAAATTAATTATTATAAAGAGAAAATATTATATGATTTTTTTTATGTTTGTTTGTTACGCTTTCACGTTAAAACAGCTAAATGGATTTGGATAAAATTTGGCATATGGGTAGACCTGGATTATTACATAGGATACTTTTTATTCCGATATTCCCAGGGGATCGAGACTTATGCGGGCGAAACCGCAGGGCGCAGCTAATATTGTATAAATTACTAGCTTTTGCCCGCGGTTTCGCACGCGTGGAGGTCGGAAATTATTCACAGAAAATTCAACCCCCCATTTCACCCTCTTAGGTGTGGAAATTCGAAAAACCCTTTCTTAGTGGATACCTACTCTTCACAAAGAATACACCCTCCAAATTTCATGTCTCTAGGACCAGCGGCTTAGGCTGTGCGTTCATATATTAGTCAGTCAGGACTTTGAATTTTATACAGGTCTAAGTATAAATACCAAGTTTCGAGATAATCGGACCGCGTGTTAAAACTCTTTCATACTAATTTTGACACCCCCAATCCCCCTTTCGGGGGTAGTTTAGAAAAACCAAAAATGCAAAACTTCATAATTTACCTAGATCAGTATTCTTGCCAAGTTTCAAGTTTATTAACCAAATGAATAAGATTTTTCATATACACTGTATTCCCACTTTTCACCCCCACAGGGGTGGAATTTCGAAAAATCCTTTGGGATGTGCTCATTACTTGACTCAAAGATTATTTATACCAATTTTCGAGTTAATCAAGCCACGCAGTAAAATCCTCCCCTGTAAAATTAACTACCCCTTTTCACCCCGTTTGGGGTACATTTTCGAAAAACCCTGATACACGTTTTTCTCTATTTTTGATCTTAAGTATAAATACTGAGTTTCGAGATATTCGGACAGCCCGTTAAAATTCTTCCATACAAACTTAGACACCCCCCAATCCCCCTTTAAAAAGTAGTTAAGAAAAACAAAAAATGGCAAACTTAATAATTTACTTAGATAAGTATTCGTGCCAAGTTTCAAATTTATTAACTCAAGGAATAAGATTTTTCATACAAATGAAATCCCCCCTTTTCACCCCCTTAAAGGTTGAATTTCCAAAAACCCCTTCTTAGTGCTCCCCTACATTACAAAAGGAAGCCGTGTGCAAAATTTCACATTCGTAGACCCAGTAGTTTCGGCTGTGCGTTGATATGTCAGTCAGTCAGTCATTCATTCAGTCAGTCAGTTTCTTCTTTTATATATAGAAAAATATAGATTATGAGGAAGTGATAACCTTCTAGTTCCTTTTACTAGATGTCTTCCTTATAAGTATAAAGTATGTATTAGGAAGGAAACAAGATGCAAGTATTGCAATGCAGGAAGCTAAGTTTTGTTGTATGCTTAAAGCTATGTCTATTTACAGAATTTTGCCATCCCATAGTTTTCACAAGATAAAACTGTTATACCTACACAATATTTTAAATTTAAATGACAATACTTTTACTGTGTCTTTATTGTTAGCATTCAAGTCGCAGGTGGGTGCAGGCTGCATCAGGCTAATAGGCCGATTTCCAAACGTCGAGGTACGAAGACAAGACGTACGAAGGTCTTCGATATCGGAAAGCGTATTATGAACCTCAAATGGAGTTAGGCAGGACCCCTGACGAGACGCGGTGATGACAGGTGAAGGCTGTGACAGAGTGGCGTCAGACGAGACGGCGGCGGTCGTCCATTTGGCAAAACCTGGATGAGACTGGATTTTTTTCCATCTATTAAAACTATTAACACGTTGACTGCCAGACCACAGACTCAATAGAAAATCTATTGTTCGCGGTCACCGGTGACCGCGGTGGCAGTCAATGCATTAATTATTGCTACTACTTAAAACACAAATTGCTTACCTATTATCTGGTGGTTCAAAAGGTTCCAGCTTGAAGTCCTGGTCCACAGCAATCTCATGGGCTAAGGCCATATTTTGCATGCCATGAGCGGCCTTCATAATGTCCTCAAGAGTCACAAAGTTGGGTGGAGAGGCTCCAGTAATTGTGGATCCTCTCACTCTGAACTGTATTGGTTCGCTGGCATAGTAACTGTGGGGAAGACATACATATATTATACAAACATACACAAATAAACTAATCCCTGTTTGCATGAAAAAAAAAAAAAAGACGTGACATCTACCAACCCGCACTAAGCCCGCATGGTAGATTACAGCCCACTCCCTCTGTGTGTGATTATGCTATTGTTCTAGAATACAGCTCTATTACTTGCTTTTGTATAAAGTTGATCAAACAAAGTAACAAACAAAATATTAATTAGGTCTAAAAAATAATTGCTTTGTCCATTAGAATTTGGCTTCAAATTTCTTACATCACATTTTACACTTTTAATTTAATTTTTATTGCTTTTAGCTGCTGTTAAGTACATAATAGATTGTTTGCCGTTTATTCTGTGCTAAATAAATGTATTTTCTTTCTTTCTTTCCAGTATTACAGTTTTTGTTAACTTCTTAATCTTTCATTAAATAGGTGAGGCAGAGATAGTGCTCTCACTACAATAATTTTAACACTTGAAAAACTTTAACAATGACAACCATAGGAAATATTGTTAAATCTATTTGTGATTATGACATGACATCTAATAAGATTTGTGAGTCATAGTTAGAATAATACTGTATCACCTAAATTGACCTAATCAGCATGTTAAATCCTTTATGAATCTCTCAGATAATAAAATCTAAACTCTAAAGGAATGTTCTAGATACTAAAACAAAATATCGAAGCCACAAACCTTGAAGCAGCAGCAGGCATTGGCTGTGATGCACTACGAGTATTCTTGTCTCCTTTCTCAGACCCCTGAGATCCCGAACCACTAGCATTCTCGCGGTCGCCCATTGCGAAAACTTAACACAAACTGACTGAGCTGAGGTAAAAGCAGTAATCTCTGTAACCTTTATAAGGTAAGCTACTCATCGGCATAGCATGAAAACAGTCAAATCATTGAACACAATGACCTTGAGTCAAACAACACTTAACCTAACTTTTACAACAAAGCAACGTTAGGTTTTTGGATTTTTCACGCGAATATTTTAAACATATACAACACATCAGGTTTTTATTGTAGTTGAGATTATTTTGTAAGACTTTTTGTGATGTTTTCGTTTATTTTTAACGAAATTCAACAGATGTTTTCATTTACTTGTCAATTTGGGTGGATGTCAAAATCGTTGTTGACGTTTTTGTTTCGTTACTCGCATGTGTAATGTGTTACGTTTTATACAGCCAATGCAACCTAGAAATAAATGCGGTGGTTTACTTGAATAACATCATTTTCATAATCAAAATGTTTTTTGTAACCAAACCAATCGTTAAGTTTTTAATTAATTTGATACAAACCATTAGTTTTTCTTCATTAGTCCGTAACGACTCACAACTAGCTACTGTAGAAGTTCTACTGAGAAGCAGAGCCTGTCAAGTTTAGTAGGTTAGTTGAAGTTGAGTAGTTAGAAAGGTAGTTGGGTAGTGGCTAGACAGATGCTATGGCTGCTATGGCTGGATAGAGCTGCTCGCAGCTTGACCTCACACAGATCTATCTAGCCATTTAGATTACCTAAATGCTTATCTTGATGTGGATTTGAGAAGCTCCTAAAACTACTTACACCGGACGCTGACCACCTCCTAAGATTGTGCATCATCATTTCAGCCGAAAGACGTCCACTGCTGGACATAGGCCTCCCCCAAAAAAAAACCGCTACCGTAACCAAGGGTAGGCGGGCCGCCGCGGGTACTAGGGGCCAAGTGTTTTTTGTGCTTGTCATTCTTGGGGGGGGTTTTAAGATTGTGCATGCAATAGGTACATTACCTCATTCTTTAAGCTTCGGCGAACCCCTTGCCTTTCTTGACCACTACCCGCAAAGGTTGTGTTTGCAGACATCATATTTTTTTTTTTTAAACGTTGCCCCACACTAGGAATTTCTCCTGTATCGTGGGTGCGTTTACAAACATTTAAACTCACATACACAAACAGCCAGACCCGGAACAACTACTTGTAGGTCATACAAATATTTGTTCCGTGCGGGAATCGAACCCGCGACACGCAGCGCAGCAGTCAATCGCTTAACCACTGCGCCAACCGTGCCGTCATAATCTACATAACACACTTCGTTTTCATTAGGAAACCTAGGTAGGTACACCAACTCCAAAGCTGTTGGTTTTAAAAATATTTTTCAGTGAGTGTTTAATTTGTAGTAGGTATAATGCACAATGGTCCCATGAAAGTGTTAAATGGGCGGATTGTTTACCTTAAAACACAGTTTCTGGAAGGTCCATCTGAAAATTACCGGTAACGGTTGTGGGGCACTTCCTTATTTTCGCTTTAGGTCCTTATAAAGTTTTCAAATTAGTAATGGTCGCAAAAGCTTTTAATTTTTCGCAAGTGCTATTGTGCTTTTTTCTTTCTTCTTATTTCAACGATCATTGATGATTTAAAAAGGAGACATGAAATGCTAGAAACACATAACGAGCCTATACGAGTCATCGTTTAAGTTCGATATGTGTTTCTGTTTCAAAGAATGGATTTTAGTCATCATCATCTCAGCTGAAAGACGACCGCCAGATCCCAGACCGCAGATTGCCAGAAAGACCAGTGACTTTCTCACGACCATTCACAACCGTCGGGTGTGCAGTTGTGCAAGCTGTGATGTCACTGTATATCATCGATTGATATGTTTACCATCGCTAAGTTAACTACTCATTGTGAGGAGTTTTGACACAGTTTTGAGGAGTTGGTTGGGGATTCCGCAGACTTTTCTAGCAGCAGCATCACGTTAAGGTTGCACACAATTGCAGTGTTAACAAAGTATTATAATAGACATACAAAATTTCAAGTCGATCGGCAGAGTTAAAGTGAAATAAATTACTGTTGTGTGGCTTAGTTCCCTACACCAATCAGAAACAACTCACGATTATCTTCAAAATACCAGAACAGATTTTCATGACTAGCTAAGAACCACCCCTATTAAACCAGTCTTCTAATAAAAAAAAACGCACTGAAATCGAACCACCCATTTGGACAGACATACACACAGATCACAGAACGACAGAGACGTCTTAAACTTATAACCCCTCTTAATACGTCGGGCCTTTTTTTGTAAGTCTGTTTTGTCCCACTCCTGGGCAAAGGCCTCCACTCCTTCCAGTTTTGAAGGAATCTGACCAGTTCGTTCAGCCATCTCCTACGTGGCCTGCCGCAACTTTGCTTCACTGTCTCAGTGCACCAGTGGGGTACTTATCACACTAGGAATGGCTTTTATTTTGACAGTTCAACAGCATTCATTGCGTTATTTACGTTGTTGAGCAGACAATTTTTTCGAACATAAGCAATGGATTGGCAATGTCCTATTATTGTTATATTAGACGACGGGGGTTCAAAAAAAAATCAAATCTAACTTCCTCCACCCCTGATTTTCTATTAACACAAACGAAATAAACAGCAAAAAGTAAACTAAATCAATCCTATTATAACGTTGAAGATAAAGCAAGCAGCGGAATGAAGGTAAATTTTCTCAAGTTTAAAATGAAATAGTTGTGAAAAAGCAATCCGCTTCGCCAAAGGCAAGGCACTACGTTTGCCTAGGTAAATTAGTTGCTAGTTCTGTCTATGAGCAAGTTAGATTGCCTCCTTGACTCTGCACGGCTCTTTAATTTTTCTCTGAAATATACTTAGTAGTTGGATGGTAAGTTTTTGCGTATTATAAAATCGCTTTTGGCTTAACAGAAATAAATATGAGATAAGATGATTTACTAGTAGGATACGATAGGATAGGTAATCTAAAATCAATCTGCCTAGCCTTTTCCCAACTAAGTATAATGGGGTTGGCTTTCAGTCTAACCGGTCAGACTGAAAGCTAACCATCAAACATCAAGCAACAAGCTGCATCCGGACGCTGCTGAATACTATATGGAACTACCTATCTGACGTCCACAACCCAGTTATTTGGTAATACGATATCTACGCCTTGGTAAGACTGGTTGTCAGACTTTCGGGCTTCTGACGATCCATAACGACTGTGAAAGATCAACGAATGACAGCCGAGACACGGAGGGGTTTGGTATGTAAAGATGGTCAATTGGTCACCCATCGACTGAAAACCGCGGCAAGCGCAGCTTAACCAGATCGATCGACCCGTGCGGCTGTTGGTACTCTAAAGACTGCTAATTACATGAGACCAAAATAATCGTAGGTGTATTATAGTATATGGCCTATATGTACATCTAAAGATTGAGTTTTATTTTGTGCTTCTGTTCTAACAGAATCCCTAATGGCATAGCAGTTGTTAAGTGCATTGGCGTCTCTCTCAACTTGTGATAATATTGGAAAATAGGGTAGTCTCAAGACTTTTCCACACGTATTTAATTTGCGCTACCTAGTGACAATGATTTTGACCTTATGTCTTGACCTCATACAAAAAACATTATGCTGCGTAGGTAATTCAGATCTTGCAAGACTGCTTCTTTAATTTTATTTATTGCTGCTTTAATTTTAACTCTTTACAATTACCATAATGTTCTAAATCAAAATCAATAGAAACTCACACACGAACAGTCCATTTATTTCAGGCGACGCAGGCCCATACATAAATACCATAACATAAACATACATTTATTTTATTATAAAAACAAACTATTGTGCACGAAGTGATGACCACAATATTTAAGTAATAGAGTCTGGGACTGCAAACTTATGATTGCCGCTCGTTCCAATCCGCTTCAGTTGAATTACTTCGGTTGAATTTACTTATCGTTCGAATGTTGGGTTAACTAGAGAGCTTATTGCATTTGTTGGCAAGTTAAACAGCTTTGCAAATTGCAGTGTGATAAGTGGGAAGCTAAAGGGATTTTGGGATGGTAAAGAATGGGCTATTCCGGCCATTGTGTCTTTGAGTTTGGGTGTTAGAAATGGTGAAACATGGACAAGCATGGATGACCATACTGTAGCATGCTTCTTTTCAACAGTAGTTATTAAGAAGTAAGTCAAAGTGCAAGACGGACAGGGTCCTACCTATGTCAATGGTCCTACCACAAAAACTTAGTTATTTGTTCAATGCGTGTCTTACATAGATATCCGTGGTGTCTTACGTCAAACTCCATACATTAATCTCTGCCGGAACACAGGCCTCCTCTCTGTGAGAGGGAGTGGGCCATAATGCACAACGCGGGCCTAGTGCGGGTTGGTGGATGTCAATGTCTCCGAATTTTTTGGTTGGTGAGGAAACGGGCATGTCCTAGACATGCCCGTTTCCTCACGATGTTTTCCTTGTTTTGAGAGCAGTGGTGATGAAATAATTTACGCAAGAATGTTTAGCCTAAACGGCTGGAAAACACGTACTTAGTCAATATTTTCAAATAAGGCATGGCTCATTGATCTCGGTGTGAAGGTCCTTTTTGTCGATCCGAGCAAAATGTGTCACAATGAGAATGATGTCACGATTTCGAATATATTTTAGATGATGTTTCTTTGTTCTGAGGGCTTCGATCTCCTGTACCCCGAGTGGATGTGCCATGAACTCGGCCGTCTAATGTTTTGCTTGTAAGCATTATATTATTAAGAATAAAAGATAAAGTGTGAGAATTTAGTTTATTTTAAAGTGAGCAAAGGAGCATGCTATCTTTGTTCACCTGATAGTAAGCAACCACTGCATCCAATGGAATGGAATGGACCATGCAACTACAGCACCAGCCGATTTCTCCGGTTTCTTAAAAACCAAGTTTAAGTAAAAAAATAATAATAGGAGGAACCCCAAGATAAGCATAATCTTATTCCTACACGCATACAATTATGATAACCAATAAAATCACGACAAAAACAACATTATTTGGTTATCTTCATCTTACGGAGCGTCTTAACCGCTATAATACGCTCTATAGTTGAATTTATTAGCACTTCGGGTGTGCACTGTGATTAGAAATGTAGATTTTGGGGACAAAAACTACGCTGTGTAGACCGAGGAAGCGTTTAGCATAGTAATTAAGTGTTTTGGATGTCCCGGAATTAATAATGTGGATACGTTCGCTTTATTATCTTGCTGGGTGGGATCAGATTTGGCTTATATCGATTTCAGGAGTCGTTAGGCGTTCGAGGAAGAAATGAGACTATGGTTTGTATTTTGTTTTATTTATTACTAAGGCACTGTCCTGTCTCTCCGTCTGTCACCAGGCTGTATCTCATGAACCGTGATAGCTAGACAGTTGAAGTTTTCACAGATGATGTATTTCTGTTGGCGCTATAGCAAAAAATACTAAAAACAGAATAAAATAAATATTTAAGGGGGATCCCATACAACAAACGTGTTTTTTTCGGCGTTTTTGCCTTGTAGTACGGAACCCTTCGCGTGCGAGTCTGACTCGCAATTGGCCAGTTTTTTGTTAGCCTGTACCCTAATTGCGTAACACTTCTTTTGATCACAATCTGAAACATTTTGAACGAAATTGCTAATCCACTCATCATCATCATTTCAGCCGAAAGACGTCCACTGCTTGACATAGGCCTCCCCCAAGCACCTCCACTTTGACCGGTTCTGTGCTTCTCGCATCCAACGGGTCCCTGCAGCCTTCATAAGGTCGTCAGACCACCTTGTGGGAGGCCTTTCAACGTTACGCTAATCCACTACCCACTTCTTAATAAGTACTTATTAGGTTTCAAAAATTCGTCTGCTTAACAACGTAAATAACGCAATGAGTGCTTGTTGAACTGTCGAAATAAAAGACATATTCATTGTTAGCGCGTTATGCATTTACATAGGTACTCTGCAGATTTGTCCTACTCCTAGGCAAAGGGCTCTCCGATTCCGTTTACTTCTCTAATGATTTCATTTACGAATCTAGTTTCGCAGCATGTCGGATGTGAAAAGTGACAACGCTTGGAGAAGGTTTGTGGTGGAGGTTTGGTTTGGTCTATTTGGCTGAGATAATTATGGTAATAACCCCCCCGCTGCCCCGTTGGTTTCTTGGTCACAAGCGCAACTGCTGAGCGTGGGGTCCTGGATTCGATTCCCGGGTCGGGCGAAGCGTTATAGGGTTTTTCCATTAGGAATTTCTTAGTAACAGCCCGGAGTTTGGAATGTTGGCGGTGTGATACCCCGTAGCTCGGAAAGCACTTTAAACCATGTCAGATTGTCGTCCCATCGGGCTATGAGTATGAGGGAAGAGGGAATGCACCTGTGTCTGCGTACACACTTGTGCACTATAATATCTCCCGCGCCGAATGATAGTCTCCCTTGAGATAGGCCTCCTTGGCCGAAATACGATCTGGAGGACTATAATGATAATAGGTAACAGACGCCAGCAGATCAAGCTATTACAATCGGTCATTTTTTTAAATAGATTTTCAATTTTATCGCTAAACCATAAGGTTCAAAGTTGATTGGGAAATTTGACAGTTTCGGGTAGCTTGATGTGCTGACTGTCTGTACCTACTTATTCCGGTTTTCTCAGCAATCAATGACGTATGATCAGGAGAGAGGAGTTGGTCAATGCTTTTCATGACCAACTTGGTATCTACTTCGCAGATTGCAGTGATCGTAAAACGGTAAAAGTAGGTACGTAGTACCTACGTATAAAATCCTTGTCAGTCCGTTGAATCGTAAAAGTGGACTGCGAAAAGGGTTTCTTTGATACTACATAATAAAGACGATGGCCGTCGGGCCCGCAAACTGTGTGTTTGACGTTCCATGCATTTTACAGCCGCCATTGTTTGCAGAAACTCGATCACTACTATTCATAAAGATAGAATATTCTAGTTTGTTAGTAAGTTTTAACCTTATTTAAAACTAGCCGTTGCCCGCGACTTCGTCTGGGATCCAGGATAAAAGTACCTATTCTATGTCCATCTGCCCATCCAAATCCGTCCAGCCGTTTTAGCGTGAAAGCGTTACAAACAATCAAACTTACTTTCGCATTTATAATATTACTAGCAGTGCCCCGCGGTTTCACCCGCGTAAGTTTCGATCCCGTGAGAATATCGGGATAAAAATTTCATCTAAATCGGTTCAGCGGTTTAAGCGTGAAGAGGTAACATAAAACAGACAGACAGACACACTTCGCATTTATAATATTCGTATGGATTATATAGCTTATATTATGCCCCCTAATAGACATGCGTAATCACTACTAATTATCGTAAAAGATCGACTCGTTATTTTCTTTAGAAAAATATCTGTAGGTACACAAGACTCACCAAGGAGTATCGTGTTTCCCAGTAACTGGGTTGTGAAGATCAGATCAAATTATTCAGCTGCATACGGTTAGACTGGAAGCCAACGCCAACATGGTTGGGAAAAGACTAGGTACGCAGATTGATAGCAAATACGAATTTCATCGAATAACAATTGTATCTCTTTGTACCGTATATTTGTAAATCCGAATCACAGTGTCCCAACAATAAAATTAAACAGACAAATCTGGACCTTATTGACAAATAAAACCAGACTGTTATTAACCCCTTTTTTATAAAAGCCTGAAATTATCACCGGCTATAACGGCATCGAGAACCGACCGACCAAATTCACATACACAAACAAGGATTAAAGAGTTTAAATTATTTTAAGAGATTAAAACGCATGATAAAACAGTGTATCCGCTGTCGACACTCCGGTCCAATGTTAATTTAACTTTAAATCCTGTTTTTAAGCAGATAGCTCCGGCGGCCATATTGTATTTATTGTTCTTAACACATTAAGCAGGATCAGAGTTTCGTACGTAAATTGTGTTTTGGACATCTGTGTGTTTGTTTTAGTGGATTATGTAGTTAGGGTTTCGTGATTGGGTTTTCATTTTATTTGTGAGGCGAACTTGTAATTGGACGTAGTTACACAAAAAGGATCCAATCCACGTGAAGGTAGTTTTGAGTTATAGGCCAATGAAGTTGTAACACAGTTTAGTCGAACATTTGATATGTTTAGATCATATGTGTTGTGATGATTATTTAGCAAATTTTTCGTATTTAATTTCGTATTAAGTTTTGTAGTAAAAGTAATACAATTTTATAGAGATACTGTGGAAAAAGTCGATTTTTTTTTTTTTTTTTTTTTTTTTTTTTTTTTTTTAATAATAATAATAATTTTATTTCATAAAAAAGTGGTACAGTCTGTTACAAAGTAGGGTGACAACTTAGGAGTAGTTTAAATCTAAGATGAGAAGGTAACAATACAATTCTACGATCTGATGTCCTAGCTAGGCTACTTAGTAGCCTGTATTAAGGACAAACAGCCCTCATTTCCCAAAAATAGGACTAGAGTATTTCTTAGACTGTTACATAATTATTAGTTATTACAGCATTTTAAACAAATAAAATAAAAGTCCAGTACAAGAATGTTTGAGTGCGAGCGCGTGTGTGTGTAGGTGTAAGAGTGAGAGTGTTTGTGTGTTCCTGTATTATGAGTTCATTGTTGTAAGAAGGGATTCAGTATCATCATAATTTTTGGTAGAAAGAAATTCAGTAATCCGCTGTTTGCACGTTAGCTTACAACAAGTTTGCAGTGGAATTAATGGGTTTATTCTATTATATAGAAATGGTCCTTGATAAAAAAAGAATCTTTTTGTAAAAGTAAAGTATGGATGAGGTACAGTACATATCCTATTTCTTCTTCTGGGTATTGTAGGCTGACGTGCAATTGGGGTGTTAGTGTGCTGTTGTAAAATCGTGCTGAGTATAAACAATTGGCGGACGGTAAGGACCTTGCATTTCTGGTAGAGGACAAAGGTAGGATAAAGTATTGGTCGAAAAGTGGCCACCTTCAGGACTGCTCGCTGCGCTACCTCGAGAGGCTTAAGAATTGATTTTGCAGCACCACCCCAACTTGTAATACAGTAAGAAATTACAGACTGGCACATTGCAAAATATACGGACCGTATGACATGTACGTTGGCAACGTGTCTTAGAGTTTTAAAAAAGTAAATCAGTTTGCGGACACGGCCAGTTAGAAGAGTAATATGTGCTTTAAAGTTGAGGTGCTTGTCTATAGTAATACCAAGGTATTTAATTGTATCTGTAGATGTAATTAGTGGACAGTTGCAGTTTGGTGTGTTTAATCTACAGGTGTGAGCTTGCAAAGTTACGGGAGTCGATGGTTGTGATGTAATGTTGATAGAGAAAGTAATGAGTTTAGTTTTTGAGGTATTTAAGGTAAGTGAGTGAGACATAAGCCAGCTACGTACGACATCAAATCCTTTCTGAGCGGTAGTTTGGAGACTAGACCACGAGTTGTCGAAAAAGGTGATGGCGGTGTCGTCGGCAAAAGAAACTATGTTTCCAGAATTTAATTTCATATTACAGAGATCATTGATAAACACCAAAAACAACGTGGGACCTAAGACACTGCCTTGCGGTACACCGTAGGCAATAGGCAGCACGTCACTTAAATATTTGTCGATTTTGACCCTCTGTGAGCGGCCTGAGAGATAAGAATGAAAGAGTTGAAGTTGTAGACCTCTGACGCCTAAACTTTCGAGTTTCGATAATAAGCAAGGGAGAGGAACGGTATCAAAAGCCTTAGCAAGATCGATAAATACAGTGAGACATTTTTTGCGATGATTGAGTTTGTCAACAATACCGGTTATCAATTTTAAGGCCGCATCAGAAGTCGATTTATTTTTCCTAAATCCGAACTGGTTGGTTGAAAGCAGGTTATTAGTCTCAAGGTAATTGATGAGTCTCTTATTTATAAGTCTTTCCATGAGCTTAGATAAGGCAGATAACACCGCGATAGGGCGATAGTTATTTATAGTACCACGGTCACCCCCCTTGAATATAGGGTGAATTATAGCCAATTTGAAAGAGGATGGAAAAGTGCCGGAGTCAAAACAGAGGTTAAAAATGTGGGATAAGATGGGTGACAGAAGCATGCAGTACCTATTCAAAAATGTCGTGGAAATGCCATCGTGTCCTATTGCAGCATTAGGTTTGAGAGACTTTATAACGGAAATTATCTCATCGGGGCTTGTTCCCAACATAACGAAAGAGTTAGAGCTACTAGTGTACGTAGAGCACTTATGCGGACCCGGAAGGCAGGATGAGGCTTGGGTTTTTGTAATACAATCAGCAAGATTTTTACCAATATTAACAAAGTAAGCATTAACATCATTAACGGATTGGTGAGGGGATGTGGAGGAAGAAAATAATTCAGTGGGAATGTGAGTAGTGATGTTTGTGTTCGTGATACGCTTAATTGTGTGCCATAAGAGTTTAGTGTTACGTCCAGCTTTGGTCAATTCTTCAGAGTCGAACTGTCTCTTAGCTTTTTTGAGGATTTTATTGCAGAAGTTTCTGTATCTTACATAGGTAGTTTTAATCAGTTCATTGTCAGGAGAAAGTTTTTGTTTTTTATGCAGGGCATCCCTGTTTCTGATGCACCTCAGAAGCCCTGGAGTAATCCAGGGCTTTAGGATCCTATTACGCTTTGGAACAATACAGGTTTTTGTGTTTATGGTGATTTTTTGGGAAAGAGTTTGCACTAGGGAATTCACTGCTGCATTGGGATCAGTCATGGATAATATATGTGAAAAGTCTGTTTTTTCCATAGCTAGATCCAAGGCAGCATAGTCGATCTTTGAAATTGTGGTCATGTGGATGTTATGGCGTGGGTTTGAATTTATACAAAGAAGAGTTGAGTAATGATCGCTTATGGTGGAATCAAAAATGAAGGTAGAAGACGGTAGTTTAGTTCGAAGAACAGTGTGGTCAAGACAATTGTCTCCTCTAGTTGGTAGACAATGTGTCGGTAAAAATCCATGGAATGCGAGACAGTTGAGATAGTCATGAGAGCGATGTTCTAAAGGAGAATTAGAACTATCTATGTTTATGTTTATATCACCTGTGATGACAACTGTAGCAAAATTGGTTAGGGAAGGTAAAATTTCGTTTAGCGATCTGAGGAAAATGTCAATATTCTCATTTGAGGGAGATCTGTAAATGCAAAGTATGGCTACATCTGACTTTAGTTCAACAATTAAACCGGAAGCAGAGCCATGAAATTCTGGTTCATAAACTTGGTGATCTAGTTTTGAATTAATGTAGACAACCACACCATCACTTTGATTCTGATGTTTAGTGGTGTGGTGACAAGAAAAGTTTTGGAGGTGTGGTAAGTTGGAGTTAGATAAGCAAGGAAGCCAACATTCGGAAAGTACGGCTATATCACACTCAAAAGAGAGACGGGTAAGATGGGTTTCAAAACTGAGAAAGTTACGATTAACAGATCTTATATTTTGGGAAAAGATTTTGTGGTAAGGAGAAGGGTTCTTAATGATCGGTAAACATTCTTCCGGTGTGCATTGGTAAATGTTAGATACAGAAAAGGTATCCAAATTATCATTTAGGGAGGCTATGTTATCGAATTTTGTTATTTATAAGTAACATATTAGGTAAGGTGACACAGTTCAAGCGATATTTTGGAGATATGAACAAAGAAGCGTGGTTTTTGGCTAGCTGAATGGTGTGTGGTGAAGTGTTATGAGATGTGAAGGAAAATAGTTTGAGTTTGTATGTTTGTAGTGTGAGTGTGGAGAAGTAAGTGGCGCAAGTGTGCTGGCGCTGAATCCTTTTTGCTAAATAAATAAGTGTAAGGGTGCTGCTCAAAATACATTCATCAATAACGATCCACATAATGTTTTAGTAACTTATTCAATAAAAATCAATGTATAATAATAGTTTTTTTTATTAAATATTAATAATTATTAACAAACTTAATGCTAACAGAGTATTTTTGGCTTTGAAACTTGCTAGTTTCGTATGAAAACTATCAATAAAAAGAGATCAAAATCTGTTGTCACTTTACCACTTTTGCTGCAAGAAAGTGCAGACTTTGAGTATGTATACTTAAAGGAAAACCATTCCCATATCAGCCGTAGGACGTCCACTGCTGAACATAGGCCTCCCCTATAGAGACCAAGTTTCAGTGCCATAAGTCATCCTTGGTAACACGCATTGGTTAAAAACTTTCGACTTATGGCACTGAAACTTTGTCTCTTACTATGGGCCTCATTAGTAAGCTCAAGATAGCCCAACGAGCTATGGAGAGGACTGTGCTCGGAGTCTCTCTGCGTGATCGAATCATAAATAAGGAGATTCGTAGACGAACCAAAGTTGCCGACATAGCCCAGCGAATTAGCAAGTTGAAGTGGCAGTGGGCAGGCCACACAGCACGCAGAACTGGGGCCGTAAAGTTCTCGAATGCAGACCACGCAGTGATAAGCGCAACGAAGGATTTCCACCTACAAGGTGGACAGACGATCCGATGAAGACCACAGGATCGCGCTGGATATGCAAGTCGCTTCCAACCGGTCCTATTGGAAATCTATAAGGAGGCCAATATATATAACTATGGCGAGTGTCTATAGCTAACTATAAGGGAATGTAGATAAAATATTTCTACTCACTACTCACTGCACCTGTTGGGAAAGTCAATCGAGTTACCTCAGTGCCTCAAGTCATCCTTGGTAACACGCATTGGTTAAAAACTTTCGACTTGAGGCACTGAGGTAACTCGATTGACTTTCCCAGCAGGTGCAGTATATTGGCCTCCTTATAGATTTCCAATAGGACCGGTTGGAAGCGACTTGCATATCCAGCGCGATCCTGTGGTCTTCATCGGATCGTCTGTCCACCTTGTAGGTGGAAATCCTTCGTTGCGCTTATCACTGCGTGGTCTGCATTCGAGAACTTTACGGCCCCAGTTCTGCGTGCTGTGTGGCCTGCCCACTGCCACTTCAACTTGCTAATTCGCTGGGCTATGTCGGCAACTTTGGTTCGTCTACGAATCTCCTTATTTATGATTCGATCACGCAGAGAGACTCCGAGCACAGTCCTCTCCATAGCTCGTTGGGCTATCTTGAGCTTACTAATGAGGCCCATAGTAAGAGACAAAGTTTCAGTGCCATAAGTCGAAAGTTTTTAACCAATGCGTGTTACCAAGGATGACTTATGGCACTGAAACTTGGTCTCTATAGGGGAGGCCTATGTTCAGCAGTGGACGTCCTACGGCTGATATGGGAATGGTTTTCCTTTAAGTATACATACTCAAAGTCTGCACTTTCTTACAGCAAAAGTGGTAAAGTGACAACAGATTTTGATCTCTTTTTATTGATAGTTTTCATACGAAACTAGCAAGTTTCAAAGCCAAAAATACTCTGTTAGCATTAAGTTTGTTAATAATTATTAATATTTAATAAAAAAAACTATTATTATACATTGATTTTTATTGAATAAGTTACTAAAACATTATGTGGATCGTTATTGATGAATGTATGTTGAGCAGCACCCTTACACTTATTTATTTAGCAAAAAGGATTCAGATCGACTTTTTCCACAGTATCTCTATAAAATTGTATTACTTTTACTACAAAACTTAATACGAAATTAAATACGAAAAATTTGCTAAATAATCATCACAACACATAATATGATCTAAACATATCAAATGTTCGACTAAACTGTGTTACAACTTCATTGGCCTATTTAGTCAAAACTACCTTCACGTGGATTGGATCCTTTTTGTGTAACTACGTCCATTTATTTTTAGCAAAAAGGATTCTAGTAATCTGGACCCTTTCTGATATTTGAGTGTGTTTATAAACTGTATTTCTCAAAAAAAATCCAAACAGTTTGGGGCGTTTTTGTGATTTTCCTAAAACACTTATTCCATAGAGTTACCATTTCTCAAGAATGATTCAAGCGCTTTGGATTCGTTTTGATGAAAAATATCTGATGCAGCCCATAGATGTGGCTTGGTACCTATCTGGTAGTTGTGGATACGTTTAAAATTGTGTTTTTTCGCTTGGGTGTTTTTTGACATTAAAGATATCACCCCAAAGATGCGTTTGGTATATATAACTCAATTTCGGGGAAAGTGTGGATTGGATCCTTTTTGCGTAACTACGTCCAATTATAGTGCCACAAACTTATCTTTCCCGGTGGCAAAAAGAGGAACTAACGTCGCCATTTTGAAATGTCAATCTGCCTGCCTGCTGAAATGCCAACCAAATGCGATATCAGCGACTACCTCACCGGCCAGATAAGTTTGTGGGACTGTATGTAGTAGGTTTTTTGTAGTCAGTATTTGGACTAGTAAGTAAGTATTATATTATTTAGGCAAGGTGTTGGTTTGAGAATGTTGGTTCAGGGATCCTGCCGTTTTGCCGAAAAGATTTTGCCAAAATTTCACTACCCAAACAAATTTTCGCAACCTTTTATTATACCAATGCAATGTTTGGAATAATTTTAGTATGCACATTTTCATTTGGTCAAATTTTTACTTGGCAGAATATTATTAAGGATAATGTCATTTAGGCATTTGGTCTTTAATCAAATGATTTATTACGGCAAACAATCTTTAGACAATAAACGTTTGGTCAAACGATTTGTTATGACAAAAAATATAAAGGTTTTATAAGATTTTTTGAGAATTTTTTTTTGGAAATTAAATAATTAAAAAATGCAATTTTATTTTAAAATAATCATTTATTTAATACAAAATATTTGTAACTTACTATTTTAATTTTTTTGCAATGGACATTATCGAGAACCGAATTAGTTACGAGGTTAATTATAAAAAAAAAAATGCTTAGGTTAGGTTAGGTTAAAACTGTGACCTCCTACGCACGAGCCGAGCGAGCGAAGCGAGCGGTGCCGCGGCAGCGGCCGGCGAGTGCCAGAAACGACTAAATTATATAGAAAAAAAAAATATGGAAAAAAGAGATTATTTTTAACAGGCTATCGAGAACCGAATTAGTTAGACGAGGTTAATTATTAAAAAAAAATGCTTAGGTTAGGTTAGGTTAAAACTGTGACCTCCTACGCACGAGCCGAGCGAGCGAAGCGAGCGGTGCCGCGGCAGCGGCCGGCGAGTGCCAGAAACGACTAAATTATATAGAAAAAAAAATATGGAAAAAAGAGATTATTTTTAACAGGCTATCGAGAACCGAATTAGTTAGACGAGGTTAATTATTTTAAAAAAATGCTTAGGTTAGGTTAGGTTAAAACTGTGACCTCCTACGCACGAGCCGAGCGAGCGAAGCGAGCGGTGCCGCGGCAGCGGCCGGCGAGTGCCAGAAACGACTAGATTATATAGAAAAAAAAAAATATGGAAAAAAGATATTATTTTTAACAGGCTATCGAGAACCGAATTATTTAGACGAGGTTAATTATTAAAAAAAATGCTTAGGTTAGGTTAGGTTAAAACTGTGACCTCCTACGCACGAGCCGAGCGAGCGAAGCGAGCGGTGCCGCGGCAGCGGCCGGCGAGTGCCAGAAACGACTAGATTATATAGAAAAAAAAAATATGGAAAAAAGATATTATTTTTAACAGGCTATCGAGAACCGAATTATTTAGACGAGGTTAATTATTAAAAAAAAAATGCTTAGGTTAGGTTAGGTTAAAACTGTGACCTCCTACGCACGAGCCGAGCAAGCGAAGCTGGGCCGGCGAGTGCCAGAAACGACTAGATTATATAGAAAAAAAGTCTACCCGAAACTGAACTAGTTAGACGAGATTAATTATTTTAAAAAATACTACCAGAATACTTAATATTATTATTACCTGTTTAGAATTTGTCCCAAGTGGAAAAAACACCCTTGTAATAAAACGTCTTCAAAGTTAGATCTTATGCTTGAAATGGCTGCCTTAAAACTGCGAAAACTGACGATACTAAATATTTGGCAAATGTAATTTTGCGTAAAATGAGTTATTCCAACTGAAATATTTGACTAAATAAAAATTGGTAAAAGTACTAGTTGGTAAACAAGTTATTGTTTAAACGTTCACTTGCCAAACATTAGGTTTGGGTTACAATTATTTGTGAAGAGATTTTTTGCTAAGTAATAATTTGGCAAATGAAATTATGCGGAAAATTGTTTGGGAAGTGATAATTTGGCAAAATCTTTTCGGCAAAACAAGGGAGACCCGTTGGTTCATCAATGTTGGTTGGCTTTGATTGCCAACTGTATAAGCACATAACTGTTACCTACTGTTATTTGATATTTTGTATACAGAAGCTGTTGGTGTACAGACCCCAGCACATCAAGCTACCCGAAACTGTCAAATTTTATGTTTTAGTGAAAAAGTTGAAAATCTATAAAATAAATTTGACAGCTTGTAGTAGCTTGATGTGCTGGCGTCTGTACGTTAGGACTCTGTTGACAGCGCAGCGTCAGCGGTTTAAATTGGCGGCATTTTTTGAGGGTTCTAGTGCTTATAAAAATAATGTACTTATCATCAAAAAGGAAAACATAGGGACAAAGAAGTAGTTAATATTTATTATTTTATAAAAAAATAATTGTTTTAAGGTCATTAATCAGAAAGAAAACAGGCGAGAGCGTTTCTATTGACAATAGACCCCCGCATTTCCTCTTAAGTTGTGGTTGTATCACCAAGCTGTATCTCATGAACCGTGATAAATGATTTTATTTTTTCTCTATAATTATTCTGTTGCCGTTATAACAACAAATACTAAAAACAGAATAAAATAAATATTTAAGGGGGGCTAACGTGTTTTTTTCGGCGTTTTTGCCTTGTGGTACGAAACCCTTCGTGTGCGAGTCCGACTCGCACTTGGCCAGTTTTTATTGCTACACCAAACTTCATGAAAATCTTCTCACTCCTCAAAGCGATTTCCAACATAAAATAACATCAAACTATCTAGAAACAAACCTGTAAATAACTAAAAGGAATCCAAAGCCGTCAGCAGACTTTATATTAAGTCTATAAGTCAGGAAAGTTGCTAGTTTGGTGGAGGCACCCGATGTTAAGCCGCTGGCGGGAACCACCACATTTTTAATGAACCTTCCAACTCTTCGGCACTAAGAAATTGTTTCCTGAACGCTTCTGAAGTACTTTCTGTATTTTGTTGCTGTGATTTAA
Source organism: Oligia fasciuncula (assembly GCA_963082905.1). Lineage (NCBI taxonomy): Eukaryota > Metazoa > Arthropoda > Insecta > Lepidoptera > Noctuidae > Oligia > Oligia fasciuncula. Next base: position 12,300,449 of record OY720403.1, read on the forward strand.
AAAGTAAAAGTTGGTGGAGTTAATCTTGGGTTTTGTGGATTAGACTAGCTGCGCCCCGCGGTTTCACCTGCGTAAATGTCGATCCCGTGGGAATATCGGGATACAAATATGTTAATCCAGGATGTCAGCAACCTCCATACAAAATTTTATCAAAATTGGTCCAGCCGTTTGAGCGTGAAGAAGTAACAAACATATAAACACACTCACAGACTTTCGCCTTTATAATTGTGATGGTTGGAGTTTTTTTGGAGAAAAGAAAATTCAAGGTTTTCGCCTGATGTGATAGGATTTTTATCAATTTGCAAGTGTTCTAAAGTATAGTAAAGCTAGCTCGCAGAAATGATAACAGTAAAATATTATAAAACGTGTACTTTTCGGGCGTGTAAATTCGTGCGAATCGACTAAAAAGCCGAATTTTCGTACCCTGCCCTGACCCACCGCGTCGCATCGCATAGCCTGTTAGTTCGTTTTCGCTTAGCGTTCTTCTTCTTTCTGACTAATTTTCATTTTTCTTCTAGCGTCTTAGCCTGATATTGGATAGTCTTCTTTTTAAGAATTAGGCTATCAAATGCAAAAATAATTTATGAAATCCGTCAGGTAGTTCCAGAGATTAGCGCTTTCAAACAAATAAACAATAAATGAAACAAACTCTTCAGCTTTATTATTAGTATTAGTATACATATATATGTATATAGATTAATAAGGAACCTGCTTATTTTGGATAAACTTAAATGACACGTAGCATTCTTAAATTCCTCTAACTACCAATATTTTGTGAAACCGCAGTTGTATTTATAAAATGGATTCCACCATTTTCTGAACGTCTTATAAGTGCAATTATGTGTCAGCCAGCTTTCATTGTTCAGTAATTGACACAGAGTACATGCGTTTAGAACTTTAGCCTTCTTCACAGCGTAGTGGTTCCTCCACCTAAAGAATTCGTAGTACTTCGTTTTATTTTGAATTGCTTCATACATCAATTTGGCTGTCATCTCTTCACCTAGCTGAGAGCCCTCTATGTACGAGTGTGGGGGTAAATGTCTGTGAAAAAAAACAAAGAAATGTGAAAAATTTAATTGGAAGAATATGAAGTTGGTATTTGAAGATTTTGATCCATAGATAGACTGTTGGTAGAACTTGCATTGAATGAAGTTTAACTCAATCAATCAACAGCCTTTCGCAGTCCACTGCTGGACGTAGGCCCAGGCTGCGCCATAACACCCTATCCTCCGCCTTCCGATTCCAATCTGTCTGAGCCACTTTCATTCATCTTACTGAGGGCGTCCTACGCTACGCTTGCCGATACTAAACTGACCATACTAAATGGCAAGATTTAAGTATCAGTGTAAGAAAGTCTGCATGAAAAAAGAGTCGACAGGTGTCGTGGGACACTCGGTTGCAACGAAGTTCCTTTCGCTGTATATGTTATGTGTATTAAATAACAGGGAAAATTAAATAAATTGACAACGTTTGAAAGTAACTAAATGCACGTCTATCTAGAGTAATAGACATACCTACCCTTATATACACAAATATTCATACTATAGCAAAGGTTTCGTGACGGTCAAAATGTTATTAAAGCGAGCGGTGCCGCGGCAGCGGCCGGCGAGTGCCAGAAACGACTAAATTATATAGAAAAAAAAATATGGAAAAAAGAGATTATTTTTAACAGGCTATCGAGAACCGAATTAGTTAGACGAGGTTAATTATTTTAAAAAAATGCTTAGGTTAGGTTAGGTTAAAACTGTGACCTCCTACGCACGAGCCGAGCGAGCGAAGCGAGCGGTGCCGCGGCAGCGGCCGGCGAGTGCCAGAAACGACTAGATTATATAGAAAAAAAAAAATATGGAAAAAAGATATTATTTTTAACAGGCTATCGAGAACCGAATTATTTAGACGAGGTTAATTATTAAAAAAAATGCTTAGGTTAGGTTAGGTTAAAACTGTGACCTCCTACGCACGAGCCGAGCGAGCGAAGCGAGCGGTGCCGCGGCAGCGGCCGGCGAGTGCCAGAAACGACTAGATTATATAGAAAAAAAAAAAATATGGAAAAAAGATATTATTTTTAACAGGCTATCGAGAACCGAATTATTTAGACGAGGTTAATTATTAAAAAAAAAATGCTTAGGTTAGGTTAGGTTAAAACTGTGACCTCCTACGCACGAGCCGAGCAAGCGAAGCTGGGCCGGCGAGTGCCAGAAACGACTAGATTATATAGAAAAAAAGTCTACCCGAAACTGAACTAGTTAGACGAGATTAATTATTTTAAAAAATACTACCAGAATACTTAATATTATTATTACCTGTTTAGAATTTGTCCCAAGTGGAAAAAACACCCTTGTAATAAAACGTCTTCAAAGTTAGATCTTATGCTTGAAATGGCTGCCTTAAAACTGCGAAAACTGACGATACTAAATATTTGGCAAATGTAATTTTGCGTAAAATGAGTTATTCCAACTGAAATATTTGACTAAATAAAAATTGGTAAAAGTACTAGTTGGTAAACAAGTTATTGTTTAAACGTTCACTTGCCAAACATTAGGTTTGGGTTACAATTATTTGTGAAGAGATTTTTTGCTAAGTAATAATTTGGCAAATGAAATTATGCGGAAAATTGTTTGGGAAGTGATAATTTGGCAAAATCTTTTCGGCAAAACAAGGGAGACCCGTTGGTTCATCAATGTTGGTTGGCTTTGATTGCCAACTGTATAAGCACATAACTGTTACCTACTGTTATTTGATATTTTGTATACAGAAGCTGTTGGTGTACAGACCCCAGCACATCAAGCTACCCGAAACTGTCAAATTTTATGTTTTAGTGAAAAAGTTGAAAATCTATAAAATAAATTTGACAGCTTGTAGTAGCTTGATGTGCTGGCGTCTGTACGTTAGGACTCTGTTGACAGCGCAGCGTCAGCGGTTTAAATTGGCGGCATTTTTTGAGGGTTCTAGTGCTTATAAAAATAATGTACTTATCATCAAAAAGGAAAACATAGGGACAAAGAAGTAGTTAATATTTATTATTTTATAAAAAAATAATTGTTTTAAGGTCATTAATCAGAAAGAAAACAGGCGAGAGCGTTTCTATTGACAATAGACCCCCGCATTTCCTCTTAAGTTGTGGTTGTATCACCAAGCTGTATCTCATGAACCGTGATAAATGATTTTATTTTTTCTCTATAATTATTCTGTTGCCGTTATAACAACAAATACTAAAAACAGAATAAAATAAATATTTAAGGGGGGCTAACGTGTTTTTTTCGGCGTTTTTGCCTTGTGGTACGAAACCCTTCGTGTGCGAGTCCGACTCGCACTTGGCCAGTTTTTATTGCTACACCAAACTTCATGAAAATCTTCTCACTCCTCAAAGCGATTTCCAACATAAAATAACATCAAACTATCTAGAAACAAACCTGTAAATAACTAAAAGGAATCCAAAGCCGTCAGCAGACTTTATATTAAGTCTATAAGTCAGGAAAGTTGCTAGTTTGGTGGAGGCACCCGATGTTAAGCCGCTGGCGGGAACCACCACATTTTTAATGAACCTTCCAACTCTTCGGCACTAAGAAATTGTTTCCTGAACGCTTCTGAAGTACTTTCTGTATTTTGTTGCTGTGATTTAAAAAGTAAAAGTTGGTGGAGTTAATCTTGGGTTTTGTGGATTAGACTAGCTGCGCCCCGCGGTTTCACCTGCGTAAATGTCGATCCCGTGGGAATATCGGGATACAAATATGTTAATCCAGGATGTCAGCAACCTCCATACAAAATTTTATCAAAATTGGTCCAGCCGTTTGAGCGTGAAGAAGTAACAAACATATAAACACACTCACAGACTTTCGCCTTTATAATTGTGATGGTTGGAGTTTTTTTGGAGAAAAGAAAATTCAAGGTTTTCGCCTGATGTGATAGGATTTTTATCAATTTGCAAGTGTTCTAAAGTATAGTAAAGCTAGCTCGCAGAAATGATAACAGTAAAATATTATAAAACGTGTACTTTTCGGGCGTGTAAATTCGTGCGAATCGACTAAAAAGCCGAATTTTCGTACCCTGCCCTGACCCACCGCGTCGCATCGCATAGCCTGTTAGTTCGTTTTCGCTTAGCGTTCTTCTTCTTTCTGACTAATTTTCATTTTTCTTCTAGCGTCTTAGCCTGATATTGGATAGTCTTCTTTAAGAATTAGGCTATCAAATGCAAAAATAATTTATGAAATCCGTCAGGTAGTTCCAGAGATTAGCGCTTTCAAACAAATAAACAATAAATGAAACAAACTCTTCAGCTTTATTATTAGTATTAGTATACATATATATGTATATAGATTAATAAGGAACCTGCTTATTTTGGATAAACTTAAATGACACGTAGCATTCTTAAATTCCTCTAACTACCAATATTTTGTGAAACCGCAGTTGTATTTATAAAATGGATTCCACCATTTTCTGAACGTCTTATAAGTGCAATTATGTGTCAGCCAGCTTTCATTGTTCAGTAATTGACACAGAGTACATGCGTTTAGAACTTTAGCCTTCTTCACAGCGTAGTGGTTCCTCCACCTAAAGAATTCGTAGTACTTCGTTTTATTTTGAATTGCTTCATACATCAATTTGGCTGTCATCTCTTCACCTAGCTGTGAGCCCTCTATGTACGAGTGTGGGGGTAAATGTCTGTGAAAAAAAACAAAGAAATGTGAAAAATTTAATTGGAAGAATATGAAGTTGGTATTTGAAGATTTTGATCCATAGATAGACTGTTGGTAGAACTTGCATTGAATGAAGTTTAACTCAATCAATCAACAGCCTTTCGCAGTCCACTGCTGGACGTAGGCCCAGGCTGCGCCATAACACCCTATCCTCCGCCTTCCGCTTCCAATCTGTCTGAGCCACTTTCATTCATCTTACTGAGGGCGTCCTACGCTACGCTTGCCGATACTAAACTGACCATACTAAATGGCAAGATTTAAGTATCAGTGTAAGAAAGTCTGCATGAAAAAAGAGTCGACAGGTGTCGTGGGACACTCGGTTGCAACGAAGTTCCTTTCGCTGTATATGTTATGTGTATTAAATAACAGGGAAAATTAAATAAATTGACAACGTTTGAAAGTAACTAAATGCACGTCTATCTAGAGTAATAGACATACCTACCCTTATATACACAAATATTCATACTATAGCAAAGGTTTCGTGACGGTCAAAATGTTATACTTTCTTTGGTCTCAATCGCCAAGTGAGCAGAGTATTACGTGCAAAAAGGACCATAGATTAAAAAAAATGCATAGAAATGATAAACCATAAAACATACCTACATAACATCACGCCTGTAATCCCGAAGAGTTACGCAGAGGTAGAACCGATTCGCCATTTATGTTTAAGTCCCATGTAATAGGGGGTGAGAATATTGCTATCAACTGGGCACTAGACCAGATCGGGCTGCTGAAAGAATAAAGTTGCGAAGAAATAATTAAATACCTGTTATAGTTAGCCCCACCAAGCACAATCGGAACAGCATGGTTGTGATAACCAAACAACACGGTACTGGTGATGAAGTCGTCCGCTAACGAATCTTCAAACGCTAGATAGAAGTAGTAAGTCGTCCTGATTCTGTAGAAGCATGGCTTTAAAGAGGTCCTGCCACATTTTCTGCCACAGGGACCAAAGACATCAACAGTGAGATTGTATTTTGCTAGATGTATCTGTAAGTTCTTAAGGAAATATTCTCTTTTGCTGGAGCTGGTACACTTGTCGAGGTATATAGCGGCAGCCTGGCTCTTCGATGAGAGAGAGCTTTTAAATTGTTGGGTGATTGGCTTCATGTCGTATTTCCATTGTAGATCTGCACCAAGCTCTTGGTTATTGGTGTTGTATACAGTGATGAATTTATAGGGTATTGAGGAGTCGAGTCTGAAGAGTAGAAATAAAATAAAATGAAAAGTCAGAAAATCATTCTTGAGGTAAACAAATGGTCAATTGTGAGTATCAGCCTAGGTTTACTGTACCAGACATCTAGTAAAAACTTATTGAAAGACACGACGTGTCCGTCAAAGATTAAATATATAAGAGTTTCTATTAAATTGTTGCTCGTATCCACAACTTTCGTATAAATTGAAATTCAATACTTGGTCATACAGCTCACTCAATAATTAATCACTTAAACACTCAAGGAAAAATATCTAAGCACGTTAGTCTCGTGCTAAAAATAAGGTTTTTCCCTTGAGCATCTAACTCTCTAAATCTTCTTTAGAATCTAGATAAAAAAACCACTTACTTATATGTCCAGGTCCAGTTGAAATAAGCATCATACACAGGACTGCAAACAGGGTAGTTACCAGCAGATTCGTTCGAAGCAAAAATATACTTCTGAACTACACTTCTCACCTTCGGCAAGTGCCAAGCTTGCTGGCTGATATCCTGGACATTAAAGACTATAGCATCAAAGTACCTAAGATCAGGAAAAAGACTTCTGTTCATTGTGAAGTAGCAGTTTAGATTATCACAGCGATTTCTCACGAAATATCCCTGTCCATCCTCGTCTATGCCAGGGAGTTTAGTCCACATTAATATATGCTTCATGTCTGGCATATATCTTTCGATTTTCTTCGCAATTCCTATCGGTTCCTGTTTCTTGATGAAGTAGCCGATGAGCGTCATAATAACGATATGGGTAATGAGTTTTAAACACTTTGTTATTCGAGCCATTCTGTCTTTTGAGACGATGAGTAGTTGGTCGACGAATTTGTGGATTTGAAGCAGTAGTACTGACTACTGGAGATGTTGTGTAAAAAGGTGTTCATTGTTCTGACGTACATGTAGAGAGGGTAAGTTGATACAAAGATTTCTAGTGAACACTTTCCTTAGTTGTTTACATTTTTGCTTGTTTTGACTGTATCGCGTGTTTGCGTCAAAACAATTTCCAGAACCTGACTGGAAGATTCTGAAAGATGTGCATAGTTAAGATGCATTGCATAACTTTGTAGCTCAGTAGGTTATGTTAGTTTAGCAATATTTTCACATTTTCTAGCGCTGAATTATTTTATGCAGCGTGCTTGCTTCTATACTGAAAGATTCTTTGAACGAAAGATTTAGTTACTAAGAAATATTAAAATACAGTACAGAAGCCTGAAGCCAAAAAATAAATTTATTATTTGATTTGTCACAATACGATTTGGCGCGTTTTTTCCATGGCGACAAAGCTTCGCGCGCTTATTGTGCACATGATGTGGGTTCGGACGGACAGCGAACAAAATTGTCCGAATTTTTTGAATGGCTTGTCCGATTAATGTTGTTACAAGGAAATTATTTTGATGGACGCTTTATAAAAATACTTTTTGTGCTTCAAATGTGATGTATGAATGTGTTAGGGGAAAAGAAAAATTAATCAAAAAACATCCAAAGGTACATTCAGGCTTGCCGTCGTCTGAAACCCAAAAAATACACACAATAGGAATACACGTTAGATAAATCGCTTCAAACGTACTAAAATATTGGTAAACTGGAAGGGAATTTAAATTAATTTTTCACGAAATACTTGAATAGACTGAATGGGAATGGATGTGTCCGTCTATTCAGGTATTTCTGTCCGCATTCCACTCAAAACTTATGCTAGGAATTTGAATTGAAAGTGGTTTTTATTAGCGGGTTAACAGTTGTAAATATTAATAACTAGCTGACCCGACAGACGCGAAACGTTGTCCTGTCCAAATTTCAATTAACTTTTCCATTTAGGTTTTCCTAGTATTCGGAGTAGGTTAGGAAGGTTTTAAAATAAAAAATAGCCAAATCGGTCCAGCCGTTCTCAAGTGATGCGCTTACCAACGAACTGCATTTAATTTAATTTGCCATAATACCATAATCAGCCTATAATGTTCCCACTGCTGGGACACAGGCCTCCTCTCGGAGAGAGGGAGTGGGCCGTAATCCACCACGCGGGCCCAGTGCGGATTGGTAGATGTCACATGTCTTCGAATTTTTGGTTCTAGGACATGCCGGTTTCCTCACGATGTTTTATTTATTGCGATACGAGTTGATGCTGTCGTCAAGGGACAATTTATTAATCGGTTTCGAAATGGTTGTGGTTGTGTTGTGTGGTTTTTAATATACCTGTCGGCGCGTCTAGAGAATTGGTTCGGCGATACCAACCTCTTTGCTTAATATTGTTTTTTTAGAAGATATGTCAAATGTCATTTTGACGTAACACCATGTACTGGGGAGGCGGCCCGCCAGATTGTAGAACAAAAATGAAGTGAGGGTACATTCACATGGGTGAATCGAAAAAGACGAGATAGATCGGAAGAATTGTGTTAAGATATCCAGTTGTGAGTAAATTAGTTGCGCTCGCGCCCCACGTACTTGGTGGAACGTCGTTCACGCGTTATAGTTAGTTAAATAATTGGATTAGATATCTTGTGATTGTTCATAATGATTTTCACATACTTTCAACTCCTCGCCCGCAAACCCACGCAACATAACCTCTTCTGATAAGGATGATCTATTGCCTTTATCAGAAGTGGGATCCAGAGGGCTAGATATTGAGGAGATTTGTGAGATTCCATTAGAACAACCTGTGATCAATGAAGTTTCCATGGGAAAACATGGTGAGAGTGAAGTGATGATGAGAGGCGGAGAAGGAGGGGTCTGTTGCCTGTTTTGTCTGTGGGGGGCCTGGACGCATTGGTTCAGCCTGCCCGGAGTGGACGTCTGGAGCTGAGCAGCATGCGGCGCGCGGATAGGTGCAGATTTACAAGCGTAAAATGGCAGGAGGTGCCCTGTCAACATCATTGGTGAGGTCATTTTGTTTCTTTTTGATAGTGGCAGTATTACGGAGATATAGAGGGTTCTTCGTGGATGGTGTGCCTATGCGTCGCGCGACCACAGGTGGGTTGCCTAATGGACCCATGTAGGACTGTTCGGGGGCGTTCCTATCGGTTGTCACTTGCTGAGGGAGAAATTGAGGTGCTGACTTTAGAAACATTATGCCTCGAGCGTGGAATTGAATTGCGCCTGGTTGCTGCAGGGCTAATGGATAGGTCGAAAGCGTAATGCGTACACTTAGAGCCTATTAACCATAGGTAATAGAAAATGATTCTAATAAAGTTTGGTGCGACGAACATGATGTTGTTCAACTTGCTCTGAATTGTACTCGATCTAGGATAACGGGATACGCACCCACTGAGCTCATGTTCAGTATTCAAGCCCAGTCGTTAGGTATTGGTATCTCTTAAATTTCACCCAATATCAGTACGAATGCTTCCACCCGCGCAAATTTAGAATGTATCGAAACGACGCATCCTGTGAAATTAAACAGGCTGCAGCACCCGATACTCGAAAGATTTAACCGCGGTAGGGTACAAGTACGGCCTTATACATATGCAAGGTTTGTTTTTGTCAAAGGTTGAGAACGCAACCAAACCAAACTGTCGCGTAAATTCCGGGGTCCGTTTGTTAAAACTCGTGTGCTTGAAACCGACTGTTACGAACTGAAATCCATGACTGGTACAACCGCATAAACAAATAGGTACTCTCATGAAAAATTGCGTCTAGTACCCAAAAGGTTTGAAGGATTAGTAGAATTAGCATCAAATACGATTAATGATGAGGCGCGTGATTTGGGACAACTTGACGAAATATCACCTATTGATAGCGATAATGATACTCTTTCGGTGTCCAGTGAGGGTACTCTGACCGCTGGCTCAGATACCGCAAGTCAGGAACCCTTACAGCTTCATACTCTGAATCACATTCGTTCATTCATGAAGCAGATGAAACTAAAAGTAGATACGTTGTATAGATCCTTCATAAACACGCAAACACAGTAGCATTTGCTAAGCGTGGTCGGAAGGGCTCTACCCGGTTCACGCCGCAAGGTGAGGTTTTGGCTAGTCGTAAGGGCCCAGTACGCCCGGTCTACGCCATGTAGAGAGTTGGTGGCTAGTCGTAAGGGCCCAGTACGCCCGGTCTACGCCATGTAGTGGTGGCTAGTCGTAAGGGCCCAGCACGCCCGGTCTACGCCGCATAGTGAGTTGTTGTTGGTCGAAGGGGCCTAGTACGCCCGGTCCATACAACATGGCTAGTCGTAAGGGCCCAGTACGCCCGGTCTACGCCGCATAGTGAGTTGTTGTTGGTCGAAGGGGCCTAGTACGCCCGGTCCATACAACATGGTAATTTAGTGGTTGGTCGAAGGGGCCTAGTACGCCCGGTCCACACCGCATGGTAAGTTAGTGGTTGGTTGAAGGGGCTTAGTACGCCCGGTCCACACCACTTAGCGATTGGGTGGCTAGGTAAAGGTGCATAGTACGCCAGCCTAGGCCGCATGGCGATTTGGTGATTTGACGAGAGGGCCAAGCACTCCCAGCACATGTTATGCTTTATTCATGTAGTTGAGGCTGTGCTTCTTTTTAGTGATAGACCACTAAATGTTAGTCTATACGTGTGCATGTCAGGAATGGACGAGCTGACTAATGGAATGTTATTTCCTCTGGTAATTCAGATGCGCAATATCAGCTATGACAAGCGCACGAGGGCGTGCGATAGTCAGGGTGGCCGTGTCGGCGCGTCTAGAGAATTGGTTCGGCGATACCAACCTCTTTGCTTAATATTGTTTTTTTAGAAGATATGTCAAATGTCATTTTGACGTAACACCATGTACTGGGGAGGCGGCCCGCCAGATTGTAGAACAAAAATGAAGTGAGGGTACATTCACATGGGTGAATCGAAAAAGACGAGATAGATCGGAAGAATTGTGTTAAGATATCCAGTTGTGAGTAAATTAGTTGCGCTCGCGCCCCACGTACTTGGTGGAACGTCGTTCACGCGTTATAGTTAGTTAAATAATTGGATTAGATATCTTGTGATTGTTCATAATGATTTTCACATACTTTCAACTCCTCGCCCGCAAACCCACGCAACATAACCTCTTCTGATAAGGATGATCTATTGCCTTTATACCTATTAAAAACAACAAAACAAATACACAAAATAATCATAAACAATAATTAATAAACTAATACATGTATTAGTATGTGTGTGTATATTAGTATGTATTAGGCTGATTATGACATGTATTAGTTTATTATTGCTTATGATTATTTTGTGTATTTTTTCTTTGGTCCTTCGTTGTCTGATAATAGAATGATTATTATTTTATTTTTATTAAAGACCTTTTCATTGACAATACAGGTACAGCAATTATCATTTATTTTCACTGGAACAGCATTAAATACAGAACACTATACTAGATTGCCCACTAAAAGCGCATTCAAAGAAATTCAGATTCAGCTGGAAAAGCGTATATAATCATACTTATATTCCGTGTATAGAATACTAGCAAATCGACCGGGCTTCGCACGGTTTTTACGATTAAACTAAACATAGTATGGAAGATTACTATTAATTTAATTTACCTCGTTGGTTTAGTGGTCGCAAGCGCTAGTGCAGAGCGTGATGAAGTCCTGGCTTCGATTCCCGGGACGGACAAAGTGTTATTGGGTTTTCCATCTGAAATTTCTCAGTCCGGAGTCTGGAATTGTCCGGTTGATGGCAGATTCGCCCGCACCTTGTTATATAGGACTTAAATATAACTGGCGAAATGTACACGTGCACCTCTGCCTAACCCTTCGGGGAATATAGGCGTGATGTTTGTATATATGTAATATTAATGTATTAATTTTATCAAAATTGGTCTAGCCGTTTGAACGTGAAGAAGTAACAAACATATAAACACACACACTCACAAACTTTCGCCTTTATAATATTAGTGTGATATGCATAGATAGGTAGATATGTTCACATAAAGACTATGCAATATTCATACAGCATAGCGAATACAATCCCAGTCGATATGAACAGTATGTCAGTGGTATATGAGATTTAATACAGATATTCGCAGATATTGTCGTGCCAGTTTAGTATTCAGAGGGTGGGAGTGATTTTCCAATGAGCGGGCTGGTACGAATGCAAAGACGCGATGTCTTCAGTGTGCCGCGGACAACGAAGCCGTATTCCGGAAGATAATTCGATTATTTAGAATATTTTCTATGTTTCGGTAGAGAGACTTTGTCTTAATACGGAAGAGTTGGTGAACTTGAAAAGATATAAAAACAGGTTGTTATTACAAAATAAACAGAAAGATATTTTGAACTGAAGGAGATCAAATAAAACTTGCTTTTGTTAAATAAGTCGTAGCAGATCATAGTCATAATGTACCATCGTAATATTACCTACCTACATGTTTCTCGTATTGTCCATTAAGTTAACCGTTACTTAGAATGTAGGTAACTATTTAAAGTTAACTTTTACGTAATCTGGAATGATTACGTAAAAGTTAACTTTAAATTGCGTAATAAAAATAAATTTATAAACTGCCTTAACTTATTGAATTAGGTATATTATTTGTGACTTCTTACAGAGATAATAATACCGTATGTGAATCAGTTTTGACAAAAAAAAAAATGATTGTTATGAGTATTAAATTACATTTTAACATACTAAGATGGGTTGGAATGTAACCGCATGAAATTAATATGTTGAAAATAATAATTTTGTATTTAGATAAATCAGCATAGAAAAACCTTGCATCCACTTAAAAATCAATAAAATATATAAATTATTTGCCAGGATACGGATTTGCCACCATAAACAAGTTTCTTTCATAAACTGTTAGGCATAAAAAACGGTGTGTTTCAATATGAAGTAAACCCCATATTATTTTATGTGAATACACTACAACACAATTAATACGGCAAACCAGTGGATATTTTATTTTTACGCTTATTTCTGCTATAAAACCTGCAAAATTTAGACTAAAGTAAACAAAGCGGCTAATTTATATTCTTTCGTATTGAATAATAAAATAATTAATACAGACATGAAAATATAAAGAAATCGCACCATTTTTAATCGACAGCAAAAATAGATAATCGATACTACAAATAGATTAAAGTATCGATTACGTTGCTGCAATCACTAGTTCCATCTGTCAAAAAACGGTTTACCTAATGGACAGGGTATAACTGGTATAACACCAAGTAAAAGATGGCGGGACGAGCTGGACAAAACCAACAAGCAATGGTCCACATTGGCTCGACCCCATATTAGGATGATGGAGGCTGGTAGCGACCGGCAGCAGAACCTTATGAATCGCACAATGTCTAGATTGATTTCAGACATCAATCTTATGTCTATTTATAGTTTAAATAGTGTTTCAAATTAATATTATTTCAATTTAAACAAACATCAACTTTTTTTCAATGTTAATTAAGTTGATTTCAGAGTGACAAGCTGTATAGAAAAAGTTATAAATAATGTTTGAAGTTGTAGCGTAAACTGAACTTTATTTTGTAGAATTAAATATATTTTTCTTTAAACTCATATTATTTGTTTACATTTTTGGCAAATAAGTCGCGAATGTAGATTACATGGTCTTCGCATGATCTGACCAAGATTAGGTAGGTATGTCTGGACTTTAAAAGAGACTGTGACCTCTGAAGTTGTTTCGGCCTTTCTTCTCAGAGTAGTCAGGGCCCCAATTCTGTATCATTAACACTTTTCAATAAGAGATTGGTGGTTGGTGGTAAAAATCTAACTTAGAAAGATAAATTAATGATTCTAATGATTATAATTCTCTAAATATGGACATGTTATTGTCGCGAATCATATTTTGATCAAGATACAACCTGACATTGACCTGCAAATTGCAAAAAACGTATGAAAATTTGAATTTCACGGTCTACCACTACCTATACAATAAATTGCCGTAGAATAAGTAAAGTGCTACCAGGATCTTTTGGAGCTCGAATATCAATGACAGGGCACCGTTGTTAGACATTTAAGCGTTTTTTTTTGTGAAACGTATTGAAAAAACAAGATGGCGGCGTTAGTTTTGATTTTGGTCACTCGCCAATAGATCCTTGTATAGCTATAGCTATACAAGGATAATGCCCATAATGTTATAACATTATGGGCTGATTTTTCTAACGCCAGATAATTTTATCCCATAGAATAATTTTGAAATTTTGACAGTTCATGCATACAAAAACTGTCAGACGTCAATTTTATTCCACGAATTAAAAAATATCTGCCGATTGAAAAATCAGCCCTAAAAGAAAGTGGAGTTGCAGTAAAATGTCAACGTTCTAACCTCTTTGATCAAACAAAACAATGAAATGATATCCACAGCCGCATATCCAGAATAGTCCCGCGCCAAGGTAGCGTGGTACCGTCTGCTAATGAGATTCTTTGGGTCGCGGTTTGCATTTCAGATCAGGCTGTCTCGACGTCGACTCTGTCTGCCTTGTTCCACTGAACTCATGCTCTAGTAATGTGCCACTACCACTGCAGTTCGGGAGTTTACTTTGGGCAGGCTTTTATATGTGGTAGTTGAAATTAAACTAGGTATGTTGTGGCCGTAGGATGGGTATTGCAAATATAGAGATTTGAAAATAGGGCTTAATAATAAGCATATTCAGCCTACAATGTTCCCACTGCTGGGACACACGCCTCCTCTCTCTGAGAGGCTCAGTGCGAGCTGATAGATGTCACAAATGTCTTCGACTTTTTGGTTGTAGGACACGTCGGCAGGGCTTAATGTATTTTTATAAAGTTTGCACAGAAGCATGATTACGCCTATTTTGCTAATTTGCCTGCAGAATTAGCAACCTGAAGTTGCAGTAGGCCGACCATGTTTGTGGAAGGACCGATAGTTGGAGCAGACAAGTCCTCCAGTTGTGACCGCGTATCGGCAAGCCTAGCGTGGGATGAACTACAAATAGATGGAGCGACCACCTTACAAAGGCGTGTTGAATTGACTGAATGCAGAACTTCCGCATTCAGTCCACTCCAGCCGCCGAGCGCCGAGCCGTACGTCTCGTGGCGCAGTTTGGGAAAGACCTATGTCCTGCAATCAAAGACTATAATATAATGCCTGCAATATAAATTAGTTATTTATCCACTATGCAATCGGCATTTTGATTTTGTTTTGATTGTTGCCAGTGTCGCGTGTCTTTGGTCCCTGACCCTGACAATCAAGAAATGGACAAAATTGATATTATAAAGAGGCTACATTTAATTTAGACAAAAAAAAAAGAATTAGTAAAGAGAACATTAGATATTGTTTTCCGACATCCACGCGACAAAGTCCCGGGCACAACTAGTTTTATTATATGTATGAATTGCTTCGATCCGCGGCTTCGCCCGCGAGGTATGTCGATAAAAACTATTCTATGTCCTTCCCTGGGATGCAATCTATCTTTCTGCCAAATTTTTATAGAAATTTACAGACATACAGAGTCACTTACGAATTTATAATATTAGTATGGATGGTATGGATATACATTTTCTTATACATACAGCAATAATATTATTTTATATAATGGAAAACGGATAGTTATCTCAACCTACGAATAGACTTACAAGGGTTCGTAAGTCAGTCTATAAAAGCTCGCACAATGCTCAATTTTATTCATTCCATGAATATGTCATTTAAAATATGATTTGTGTAAAAAAGGAATAAATTTAGCGTATAAATGTAACAATATCGTCGCGAGTGTATGAGGGGCATACAAAAAATCCTTTTATTGAAACTAGCTGGGCCCGTTATCCATTATGTATTAGGTACTTGGGGGCTCATGTCCGTTGTCATAGGGTATTATCTATACTAATATTATAATCTATACTAATATTATAAAGCTGCAGAGTTTGTTTGTTTGTTTGTTTGTTTGAACGCGCTAATCTCTGGAACTACTGGTCCGATTTGAATGATTATTTTAGTGTTGGGTAGTCCATTTATCGAGGAAGGCTATATTTTTTTTCTTCGAAATTAGGGATCCGTAATAAAATTGCTATTTTGTAACACAAGGTGTAAAATCGAAAACCTTTTTTTGCGTGCGCTGCAAAAACTATTGACAATAGAACAAAATAATGTACTACGGGTTTGTAGAGCCCATTAAGACCTACAAAAAAGTCCGCGAGAACATATATCTAGCTATCATGGTTTAATCACAATAACCGATTTTGTGTTCAAAATAATTATTAAATCGTCTGAAGAAAAAAAAACTACGTTAAATATGTATCGTAATATTAATCTTTATCGAAATTAAGCATTATGTTATCAAGAGTATTTATGAAGAAGTAAAATACTTTTTGTTTCATCTCAATCGGATATTTCGTTTAAAAGTTATCACGTGTGTAAGATGTTAAGAGTTGGTACAGACCTATTAAGGAGTTATGGGCCATAGAGTTTTTTATCTATACTAATAATAAGGCTGAAGAGTTTGTTTGTTTGAACGCGATAATCTCTTTAACTTCCGGTCAGATTTGAATTCTTTTTGCATTTGATAGCCCAATTCTTGAGGAAGGCTATAGGCTATTTAACATCACGCTATGACCCTTAGGAGCCGAGCAAAAAGAAAAAAACTCAGAGTGAACGGTAAGCGAATACGAAGTGTTGCGACGCGACGGGGTGGGGGTACAAGAAATTTCACGCGGACGAAGTCGCGGGCAGAAGCTAGTCTATACTAATATTATAAAGCTGCAGAGTTTGTTTGAACGCGCTAATCTCTGGAACTACTGGTCCGATTTGAATGATTATTTTAGTGTTGGGTAGTTCATTTATCGAGGAAGGCTATAGGCTATATTTTTTTTCTTCAAAATTAGGGATCCGTAATAAAATTGCTATTTTGTAACACAAGGTGTAAAATCGAAAACCTATTTTTGCGTGCGTTGCAAAAACTATTGACAATAGAACAAAATAATGTACTACGGGTTTGTAGAGCCCATTAAGACCTACAAAAAAGTCCGCGAGAACATATATCTAGCTATCATGGTTTAATCACAATAACCGATTTTGTGTTCAAAATAATTATTAAATCGTCTGAAGAAAAAAAAACTACGTTAAATATGTATCGTAATATTAATCTTTATCGAAATTAAGCATTATGTTATCAAGAGTATTTATGAAGAAGTAAAATACTTTTTGTTTCATCTCAATCGGATATTTCGTTTAAAAGTTATCACGTGTGTAAGATGTTAAGAGTTGGTACAGACGCCAGCACATCAAGTTACTATAATCTGTCAGATTTCTTTAATAGATTTTCGACTTTATTGCTAAAACATAAGGTTCAAGGTTGATTGGGAAAATCTGACAGTTTCGGGTAGGTTGACCTGCTGGCGTCCGTACCTATTAAGGAGTTATGGGCCATAGAGTTTTTACACTAATAATAAAGCTGAAGAGTTTGTTTGTTTGAACGCGATAATCTCTTTAACTACCGGTCAGATTTGAATTCTTTTTGCATTTGATAGCCCAATTCTTGAGGAAGGCTATAGGCTATTTAACATCACGCTATGACCCTTAGGAGCCGAGCAAAAAGAAAAAAAACTCAGAGTGAACGGTAAGCGAATACGAAGTGTTGCGACGCGACGGGGTGGGGGGGGTACAAGAAATTTCACGCGGACGAAGTCGCGGGCAGAAGCTAGTAGTTAATAAACGTATTTTCTTTCTTTTCTTTATATAATAGTGGTCCACGTATTTTATGTTGTAGATCAGCCGGTCGATTCTGTAAAAATCTCACCGTGAAAACTTAGGTGAAGTGAGTTTGTTTTTGCAAGGAATTGACATCTCACTCCACGCTTACTTCACCTAAGTTTTCACGGTGAGCGGTGGTGCGGCGTAACTGCGTAACACATGTGGTTCATTTCGACAATATTCATTGCGTTACTTACGTTGTCGAGCAGACAAATTTTTCAAAATCCTTCTGATTGTGAAAGAAAGTGTTGATGACATTGCTACAATCACCTCGTTTGCATATGGATTGTAGATTCAACTATTATATTGCACTTTGTTAATTAATGATCTGACCTTTCTTTAGTGACAAACCCATGGTGGGTTTGTGACACTTTTTAAGTTACCCACATGGAGAGCGACAAAACTTTTCTCCCTTTTTACTTATTTCCTATAAAAGGTCTTAGACAAAAAAAAAAACTGTGATCCAACCTTTCGCAAATATTTTTATGAAACATTTCAGAACTCGTCATTGCAGGACATGAATCCCATTCATGGTAACAACACTTTCAAGAAAACTATGAAATAACAAAAATATTCACAGTTTATAAAAACATAGTATGCTTTGGTATCCAGAGAAAGAGACTGTTTGGATACGGAGCGTTTTATGACACCTTATTGTCAAATATTGGTGAAAATTACAGATTTTCTTGACGGCCGTTATGATAATAATATGACGGAACTGCTTTCCTAGTAAACTGTAGCGGCATCTACACCGTCACATGCGAACTACGCATCATACTGACGTCACGCCAAATCCTGCATCGCGCAAGCAAAGTTTACCGCGCAACTAGCATATTATATACAACGTCCCGACATTAATCGTCGGGCCACCAGACACATCACCAGTCTGGTCGAGGGATCCTCCCTTTTATGGAGGATGAGTGATCTTTACACCCTGTTCCTCATTCCTCTACCTGTATAACCTTAGCTTTATACCAACACCAAAAACAGATGCTTAACCACCATATCCTCGTCCGACAATCCCGTATCGTCTCTTCCAACGGTCACGCGCAGCAATAATGCGAACATATCTGCAACATTCAGTTTTTGCCTCTACCTTGTCTCTTGGGGGCCACTGTATATGACATATGCGAAGGACTGCCTCTAAAATGGGCCCCCTGAATATATTTGCTCATTCGATATGAGAAGTCGCCTTTTGTCACCATATGTGTGACACGGGTAGTTTTTCGCACATCATACATATTTGGGCCGCCATTTTTTTTTGTAACTGTAGCGATGGAGTTTATTGGAATATTTTATGCATTTTTTTGTGTTCGTTTTTGGAATTTCGTTTTGTTTTTCGGGAATATTATATGCGATTCTATTTTACGAATTCAACTGTCCATTACCTACTCTTTTTTTTTTTTGGTAGATCAAGTTCTCTTTTGAAAACGCAGTGTTTTGCTGTTGTTAAAATAAAAATAAAAAACACATTGATATTAACAGACCAATAAATGATAGAGGTACTTAGAACTTGAGATATAACATTCTAACCAAATATTTTCCCGACATAAAAAGTATTTTTTGGTTTAATTGGATTCAAAATAACGAAGCTTCTCTAAAATAACTTTCTAAAACTTTCCGTGGTCATAGTGATGTGGGATTATTAACAAAACCGATTGATAGTAAAGGGTTAGCTTCAGAAAGAGGCGCCATTTAATAAAACATAATCCTTTCATAATCAGAAGGCCGAATCCCGTAATTAAAAACGTTCAAAATCTAGTCGCAATCTCATCCCAACGACAATTAATGTTAAATACTTGTCAAAAATATAGGGAAGTTAGAGGTATTTTTTACAGATTGAGGCTGAGATCAGAAGGGGTATATCTCGTAATTTTAGGAACGATCAGACTGAACGTTTTTAAAATCACGAGAATAAGGCCTCTGATGTTAGGTATTATTGGGAACTTTAATGATTTATTCTGGTTTCTCCAGTGAGGCGTTAGTTAACAATTGATTGATGTTTTCGTTACAGAATTGGTCTGTGTTGTGATTGTGTACATTGTAAGGTTAAGAAAATATATGTATAATAAAATACTTATAGGTATGTAAATAAATAAATAGAAAACTCTTTGTAATGTACACCATATGATATAAAGGTATTTAACGCATAGAACATACAAAGGCACCGACGAAAAGTCAGAACATACATAGGTGCACTGTACGATTTATCACTTCCCATGAAGACGACAAGCAACACCATGCTATACCTATCATAATAATATAGAAGTTACATGGATATAAACGTTTTTTTAGAAAATAAATTTCAGTAAGAGCCCACCTATTCTGTAAAAATCTCACTGAATCCCACTAACTTTAAGCTCACTTCGCTCGAGTTCGATCGAAGTGAGCTTAAAGTGAGTGGTCATTCTACCTACTAGGGATTGACACTATTGACACTTCACTAAGTTCTCACTTCACCTCACTTTTCACGGTGACATTTTTACAGAATAAATCGACTGGTTGCTGAGTGAGAAAGCACACATAAAAACTAACCATATCAACAAATATCCGGCCTTTGACTGCAAACAATTTTACCATGAAACATATTGTAAATAAAACATATTATTTCATATGTTAGTATGCTAGCACGTTCCGATGGTTATAACCAAATATAACTCACTTCAGTTAGGCCCGAACTATAAAATTAAATCACGCCTCAAAGAGATCGTGCTTCGAATAATTCTATATTGGAATCAGCTTATGTTCCAAATATGTGTAAATTATAATTGAATATCTAACACTGAAGAATGTTGATGAAGACTAATGTGGATTGTTTATAGAAAGAAAAAGAATAGCTACGGGATTCCATAGAGATTGGGTGTTCTACTGTTGTAGTCAACTAGACTATGTGGTGCAGAAAAATGACGCTGAAATGGTTAACAAATCAAATCAAACCACAAAAGGATGAGGAGTCGTCACAAGCACTATTTAGTGATGGGAAAATCAAATCGATTCAAAGACGCCGCCGCTTGCGGCACCCATCTCGCCCCGCCCCCGGGGCCTAGCGCCAGCGCCCACGCTCACCCAGCCAGCAGTACTACAGGACTGAGCACGAAAGTGGCGGCTTACGATTTTTGTACGTAAGCTGGGCACGCGAAGTAGTTGCTCTTGCGTTATCTAGGTGTATCAGAAACAATCAAAACTGAACACCACAATATTTATATTGTACAACGAACGAATCAAGAAATATATACTATTCAAGCTTATAGTTAAGACATAAATCACTGTTATAACTGAGGAGATGGAAATAGTCCTGAATAGATATCAAATAAACAATATACAGGGTCCAATTAAATTAGTGACTTAAAACATCAGTTCAGTACTTTTGTGTACATACTTCACGGAAGTATCAATATCTAAACACGATAAAACAAAAGAAAACAGGATTTTCTCAACTCATACTTCAAGTAACAACACTCCCAGCGGTCGCTGACCTCCAAAAAAACTTACATTTTTTTTTTTAACTTTGCCCCACACTAGGAATTTCTCCTGTATTGTGGGTGCGTTTACAAACATTTAAACTCACATACACAAACAGCCAGACCCGGAACAACTACTTGTAGGTCATACAAATATTAGTTCTGTGCGGGAATCGTACCCGCGACACGCAGCGCAGCAGTCAATCGCTTAAACACTGCGCCAACCGTGCCGTCAAATTGTGTTTTGATATCGTTTCCTATAACGTCTGAAGGGTTTCGCTAGCTAATTTAATTTGACCTTGTATATCGAACGAATATACGGATAACGGGCGAGATAACGGGCCCAGCTAGTTTCAATAAAAGTACTAGGCAAACATGAGAGCGAAGACACCGATTACTGTAGGATAGGAGATGGAAATACAGTAGGTTCCTACACCACCAATAAACCTGGCTAGACCACACTGGCGATAGTCTTGCAAAACGGACAGTCTGTAGTCCTGAAATCGATAATATCAATAATATATCGAACAACGAATCAAAGTACTAGGCAACCATGAGAGTGAAGACATCGATCACTGTAGGAACTACGACTAACTGCGCGCGGACAGGGTGACCACGCGTCTCGTCCGCGATCTATCTTCATCTGAGCACTGAGTTGTGTTGAGCTGTGTCCATTGTCTCACCTTTACTCGTATTCTTTCTATATAAATAACGAATTTGTAAAGCAAAAAATATAATTTCATACCTCATGAAACTCACAGTAAGCTCAAAGAAGATTTAACTGCCTTACCATCATACGAGTAGATGTGCCAAGCAGCGTAGTTATGGGTTTTTATAATACCTATCTTCCTTACCTAAGGTTTGACTTAGTTCGGGTGCAAAAGAATACAATGAAGCTAAGTTTTTACATATGCCTAAAGTGCATCTTTACAGCATGTCTTATCGGCTCCGGTACACCACTCTAAAGAAACTCAAACAAAGAAGGGCTTCTCAAAACGTAGAAAAGCACTCTACAGCAGCTCAGCTCTTACTCAACTCATACCAAATCCTGAAGAAATATCGACTTGGCCCAACATTCTCTCCAATCCCGTGACGTGAGACAACGGACCCCCTCCCCAGATTGACTGATAGTCCCATGTAATGGGGGCATTGAGTGATCACGCTCCAATCTGACAAGTTAGTTCTACTCTTTCGGGTCTGATCGATGGACGAAACACATCGTTCAGTTGAGAAGATGGATACGTTATTGATTGACTTTTTTGAGTTACACAGATTGGGATAAATTGGCTGATTGAATGTTTTTTTTGGTAGTATTTTTGGAGACATGGACGAAGAAAAATGGATTGTGTTTTAAATTATATCGAGGAATGGAAACTGCCTTATCATCAACATAAAAGGATGGAAGGACCACTTTTAGAATTTATGCCTTATTCTGAAAGAACTGGCGAAAAGCGGGTGTGCTTAACTGCTTACGCCTGCAATGCTATTTGAATTACTGACGACACATTATGCCGAAATTACGTTGCGTTGAATAGCATTGCAGGCGTAATCATGCCGAACTTCGGTCGCGTACCTTCGGCATAGTGTGTTTATAAGGCTCCTAAATAAAGGTAGGAATTTAAGTTCATTCTTGATCAACTTAAGATAGGATGATAAAACCTGATTTTTTTAACGGAGAAAACAAATGCTACACCACAAATTCCTCTACCAAAACTTTACACTCGCCTAATTAAACGAGAACCCAGTAAATAGTATTATCTAACGCAGATATCACCGCACGTAGGTATTAGGCAATGTTGCGGGGAAATATGCAATATCGTCAGCTCATACCACATCGTAATACTGTTGCAGAAATACCAGTCACTTAAATAACGGCAGACAAATGTTGGAATTTTCGATATGTGACTTTTAGACACGGGGCACAGTATGCGACATGCGTCTGCGACAGCTTGGCAACTAAACGTAACAACAGGCTACGGCCGACAATTTTTATCAACAGGGTGACAGGGAAAACCTGTTACCATGGATACAGAACATGTTTCTGAACCCCCTGCGTTGAAATTTTTCGTCTGTATTTTTTTCAAAGTTCCGCACATCGTTTGTCGAGCCGCAGAGTCGCAAAGACAGGCTAAGGGAGTCTCACACGCTCTCGCTTCTTGTCGCAGCGACTAGGCGCACACACAGACAGTCGGATGCTCTACGCTTT
Source organism: Oligia fasciuncula (assembly GCA_963082905.1). NCBI lineage: Eukaryota > Metazoa > Arthropoda > Insecta > Lepidoptera > Noctuidae > Oligia > Oligia fasciuncula. The sequence goes on from OY720403.1 coordinate 12,323,622, forward strand.
CGCATGATGAGCATCAAGGCAATTGCAACTAGAGGCTCCATATTCAATCACAAGATGGACAACACGACCGTCTCTCTCAAATGATTGCTTCCTGAATGACGTCTGCCGCAACGACTAGTCGCAGACGCAAACGACAGCTCTGTGTCTAGTCGCGGCGACAAGATGCATAGTTTGCACTGGGATCATTATTTTTTGGGAGATTCTAATAATGATACTGATGATGACATAAGACAACAAAGAGGTTGCTCATTTAAATATTCCAATTGATAGTCGTTTGTGGTACAAACTTCTAAATGAACGAGTTTTGATCCTGTTAGCCTATTCCTTGTTTAATTAAATATTTTTCTTTCAAGATTAGCACAGGCTGAACTTTCCTTGAAGCGATTTTTTTTGGTCTTTTGGGCCGAGCATTTTTAAAAGGGTTATATGTCAGCATAATTATCAATATTGAGACATGCTATTATTATAGTACGGTCATCGGTCACCAAAGGAGATAAATATCCGGATCCCGGTCGATAGTTAAAGTTGAAGTTTAGTAAAAAACCGATGGATGTTTTCGAATAAAAAAATTAATAGAAAACAAACGGTTCAAATTAAATTTCATTCGAAAACATCCATCGGTCTCTTACTAAACTTCAACGAAGGAATATTCAGAAGCAATGACTGAAATATGCAGAAAATAGGGTCAGCCCAGTATCAGAACAAGACTGTTTACATCGATTACCTACCTTGCCAGTTAACGCAAGGTAAATCTGAAATAAAACATGCAGATGTTGTATTGATGTATCTTTTTAAACATTGGCCACATTGTCACAGCCTTGAACATAGTTGCTAAACCTTTTGCCCTTTATTTTTGCAGTGTTCCCCTCTCCAACGCTCGGCCGGAGTATCCTCGTTATTTCAGAGTTATATTCAGTTATTGCCCTGATATAATTTCCCCACATAGTTCCAGGCAATATTGTCAACTATTTAACATTGCTTTTCGTAATTGATTTACGTGGCGTAGGCGCTAGGCAACGGAAACTAAGTTTGTATGGAAACAGGGCATTAAAGTAGTTTTTCATACTTTGAATTAGTAGGTAATGGTTTCGGAGATATAGGTGGAAGGTGGTCTACCTGTCTCCTCTTACACGTATTGGAGGTGAAGTTGTGGTCGATGATCGGAAGTGAAACTCCAACTTGCAGTTAATATTGTAATTGCCACACGTATTATAATTCACAGATAAGATACACTATATATTTAGCGCATCTCAACCTCCATAGGAAAGCGAGGGTCCTCCGACCAGACGGGTGTTGTGTCTGGCGGGCAACTGCCCGATGATTCATATCGGGCCGTTATATCTATGCTAGTTGCGCGGTAAACTCTGCTTGCGAGATGCAAGATTTTGCGTGACGTCAGTACGGCGCGTTGTTCGCATGTGGCGTTGTAGATACTGCTACAAAAACACTATGGCAATAGATGTTTTCTAGGCATCATCCCGATTTATTTGGGGTCGGTGCAGCTTCTCTTCTTCCATGCATCTCTATTACCCGTTACCTTGGTAGTCACCTTCTTTCAAGCTTCTTTCTTAGATTCCTTCCCCTTCTTAGATAATTTCGTGATAATGCATTCACTAATACGATGGTTTTGTTATTGTTATTAGTAATTAACTGTTTAATTATTTTATTTCGATGGTCCCAGTTTATCATTTATTTGTGACTTCGAGTATGCTGTCACGCCTTTTATGCTTGAAGGCTTTTATTTGGGTATTGTTTTGCTTACATTTCTAATTATATTTGTTTTGCTTGAGTATAGTTTTTTTTTTGTATATTGGCGTGGCTAGCTGACACTATGGCAAATAATTTAATTTAATGTCCCGTGTCTCGTAATGTTAATAACTTTGCATACTTACTTACTATTATATAGAAGCAAGTTTTCCTAATTGAACAGACGCCTGTGCTGCTGGGAAGTTAGTTGCACCACTTCTTCTTCCCAGTCACCTATTATATTAAGTGGTGATGGGCGGGCGTTTTGGGTAATTTCGGCTGTCTGATGTGATTTTGACGACGAAACGTGCTGATTCTCAGCTTAATTTGAATAAAATTACTTTTGATTTCGCTTACTCCGTTTTTCAATATTATAGTTTCACAACAAATTATATTCGGCTACCTAAAAAAACATCAGAAAGCGATCCGAAAACCGACTGTTATTTGAAATTGTTAAGGATATTAAAAATTGTGCAGATCAAAAAGGCTCTGAAATAAGCTCTAGCATGAAAATGAATGAAAGCATCTTCTTCCAATAAATTTTCCTATAGGTACATTCCGCGCAGTGCGTGCTTCACTATCTTCGTTAAATATTATAAATATTTTATCAGACATGGCTGCTTCTATTAAGTCTTGCTCCAATAAGGGCTCAGCTATACAGAACGCGGGTTGAAATCGGTAAGAGAGCCAACTGTGAATTCGTGATTAGTGGCAGTATAGTTCGCTGCAAATAACTTTGCCGCTCTGAAGTAGGCAACAAATCACTGCGCATTAGTTGATCCTATGAACAAAACGCATGCGAGGCTAGTGAAAAGCCTAGCTTCAGAGCGGCAAAGTTATTTGACGCGAACTGTGGTACAGTGCTTGCCTTGCCTTGCCTGCATTCACTCAGTCGTTGGTTCTCGTTCAATCAGTCGCTCAGTGTAACTACGGTACTAGTGTGACTCAATCTCACCAATAACAAGCGATCCGCCTCTACTTCACACAGTTTTTACGTCTTGACAAAAATTAAAGATTTCTTTTTAATACTTATGTAAGTTTTTAATATAAATATGTCTTACATATAAATCTTTCGGAATAAATTCTCGAAATGATGGTGAAAACAGGAACAAAATCTTTTGCGTAGCTTAGAAGAACAACGCGGTCACACAGACTTGTTTAGAAGAACAACGCGGTCACAGAGAACATTTTCGAAATGTCTTATTTAAAAAAAGATAACTGGAAAAATTAATATCGGTCTAATGTGGCTGTAACACTATTTTTCGAAAATGTTCTCTAATAACTTTTTAGACCTTTGTATCCTGCAAGCGTATGAAGTTTCATTGAAATTGGTTGATTCATTTCTCTAAATAAGGGCTTGAAAGTTTGTATGAAATGCCGTACGGCGTAAACGCTCTTAATAATCTATCTATCTATTTATTATTATATATATATATAAAAAAAAGAAAAGTCCTGACTGATTGACTGACTCATCAACGCCCAGCCCAAACCCTTGGACCTAGAGAGCTGAAATTTTGCACAGAGGTTCCCTTTTTAATGTAGACAAGGAATAAGAAAGGGTTTTTTTTAATTCAACCCCTAAGGGAGTTCAATAGGGGATGAAAGTTTGTATGAACAATCTTATTCCTTGAGTTAATAAAGTTGAAACTTGGCAGGATATCTAAGTAAATTATGAAAATTTGCATTTTTCGTTTTTCTAAACTAGCCCTTAAAGGGGGATTGGGGGATGTCAAAATTTGTATGGAAGAATTTTAACGCTCGGTCCGATTACCTTGAAACGCTGTAGATCAAAAATAAAGAATAACGTGTATCAGGGTTTTTCGAAAATCTACCCCTGACGGGGTGAAAGGTAGTAAATTAAAAGGGGTTAATTATACATGTGAAGATTTTACTGCGTGGCTTGATTAAGTCAAAAATTCGTATAAATAATCTTTGAGTCAAGTAATGAACATACCCCAAACGATTTTTCGAAATTCCACCTCTGTGGGAGTGAAAAGCGAGAATACAGTGTATATGAAAAATCTTATTCATTTGGTTAATAAACTTGAAACTTGGCAAGAATACTGATCTACGTAAATTATGAAGTTTGGCATTTTTGGTTTTTCTAAACTACCCCCTAACGAGTTTTAACAAGCGGTCCGATTATCGCGAATCTTGCTATTGATACTTAGATCTACATATTATATAAAATTCAAAGTCCTGACTGACTGATATATCAACGCACAGCCTAAGCCGCTGGTCATAGAGACATGAAATTTGGAGGGTGTGTTCTTTGTGAAGAGTTCCACTAAGAAAGGGTTTTTCGAAGTTCCACACCTAAGAGGGTGAAATGGGAGGTTGAATTTTCTGTGAATAATTTCCGACCTCCACGCGGGCGAAGCCGCGGGCAAAAGCTAGTATACATAATTTCTTCTATTCAGTTCTGTCCGAGGCGCACCTAAAATTATATGCTGGCCGCACGCAGCACGGTTTCTGCTCTTTCGGCCGCAATGCTGACAATCGCTCCGCCTCATTCTCGCTAGCTGTATAGCATGTCTTTAATTAGATGCATCGTGCACGCGCGGCCGCTAAATATTTCACGTGTTTCAACTATTACTGGGACTACGCACACATAGAATGAGTAATTTGTTCCTGTATTGTAGGAAGATTTGTGCGATATTTAAAGGGATGGAGAAATTGTGTGCTAATGTTGGTCGGAGGTTTTAAAATTAATTGGTTTTCGTTTACCTATGTTCAACAAATACAAACATTTGAATTTTAATGTTTGACTTAAGCCTGGGGGGGTGGAGGGGGGGTTCATGGGATCAGACCGGAATAAGTCGTTATCCTGCGCGTGTTTTTTTTGAATCATTACACGAAAGCATCCAAACAAAGAGGCGTGGCCATACACATTTGTGTATGTTTTTTTTTTCGGAAAACATTCCCCGCGCGGTTGAAGAGGGGAATGGTTTGTTTCATTTTCAACCGCCCCACGCACCGCGCACATCTAGCATTTAGCATTTTGAAAGCTTAATTCCAACTGACACAGGTTTTGAGGTTATATTGTCTTGTGAATAGTTGACATCATCATCATCTGCCTAGCCTTTCCCAACTATGTGGTCGGCTTCCAGTCTAACCGGATGCAGCTGAATACCAGTATTTAACATGGAGCGACTGCCTATCTGACCTCCACAACCCTTAATCAACATATGAATAGTTGACACTAATCTAAAAATATTTAATACGCAGGATACAGCATGTGTATGAAAACAAACGTTTATGTGTAAGATTTTTTCTGTAATTTTTCGAAAAAACACGTGCAGGAGACACGGCTTTATCTTATTGATATTGTACTTAGTCAATAAACATGTCTATAACAGTAATAGTATCGTTGTTTACTGAGACTACTTTATACTCTACTAATATATTCTCTATAGCTAAAGAGTTTGTTATTCAGCTGCATCCGGTTAGACTGGAAGCTGACCCCAACATAGTTAGGAAAAGGCTAGGTTAGCAGTCATGAAAACTTAGGTGCCATAAGCTAAAAGTGAGCAGTGGCATGACTGCTCACTTTTAGCATATGGTGCTAGAGATTGACACGATTGACAGTTAACTTCACCTTAGTTTTCAGATTTTTACAGAATAGTTTGTCTGATGCTGATGCTACAGATAGGATGACAGTTCCCTTCAAGCTCACACTTCTCTCAGTTTCCACATTATTGTGGAAACTTTGAAGATTTTGTTTGCAGAATAGACTGACTGAACAAAATCTCCTCTCATTTCTTACCTCTTATATCTTCCACTTCCCTAACTAGTGAAACATCTATCCTAGAACTCTAGACAAATACGGTTGTATTTTTCAAAAGGCTGTAGTGTAAAGGCCCCAGTTATTAGGTATGCTGTCGGCGGCCGCGAGGGTCCGCCATTTTTCCTCATAAAATATAAATTCCTCTTATAAGTTTGAGTGATCTTCCTGTGGTTATACGTAATTTTACGACGAAAGTTTTGTTAAGGCCGTGTTCTGACTGGGCTATTTTGTTCTGAAGAGCTTTTGGTAGTTGGCAGGGTTTGTGGATACGGTAGATTTCTTCTTGCGTAGGTAGTACCTTGGATTGTCTTTCTAGATACCTAGTCCACTAAAATCCAGACAATGCAATATCATAGTTTGATGGAACTTAAAATTTTGTTTGTAGCTTCGGAAAATTGTGAGAAGCAGTCTAATTAAACTTCTGTTTTACACGCTGACATTTTAATACTGTTTACCAATTTTTTGCAAAATTGCTATCTGTAACTACTATATCAATAGTTTTGTTTATAATAATTACCATGAAGATGATGAGTTTTCCCAATATATCGGTAATTCTTTCTTTAAATTCTATCGATTTGAAGGTTTTTTATTAATCTTGTAGTTAGCGATGGAAAGAAGTTTAATTTTTCTTTGTAAGTGACTTAAAAAACGAGGATGTTTTGAATTAATCTGTAGCTTACGTTGCGTACTAGGTAGGGAATAATAGATTGCGTACCCGAGAGGCCGCTGCAAATATAACTTTCCAAAAAGGGGGGATATACGCTTCAAATACAACTTGCCAAAAAGGGAGTCCGACACCCAATTTGAGTGCGGTGCTGTACAGAAAATGACTCACCTGCTGGTATGTCCCAAGTGTCCACATCCACACATGCACCTTTGATGATATAATGAAGGCTACTCACGTTGCTTTTAAGTGCTCATACACATGAGCGATACCCGTCAATAGAGGCAACTGCAATCTAAAAAAAGTACCATGAATTCGAAAAGAAGAAGTTTGGAACTGTTTTAAATATCTCAGCCTCTCGTCCCCTATTCTGAACAGCCCCTAAGCTGACTACAGTACGCTAATATAGCATCCTTGCTAGGGTACCGATGGGTTACTTCATAACTCGTGATTTGGCCCGTTTAATGGGCTTAGTTCAATGTGTTTCCGTGATGTACGCGCATCGCGCGTCAGGGAGGCTGAGTGACTCCGACGTTGTCTAATTCCGTGGTATAGTGTGTTTAACTTCGGTATTTAATCGGTTTATTTGGTAGGAGTTTGAGGTATTGGCGCCGATTCTGTTGTTCACAAACTAAACTAAATTTAAGTTCATGCATCTTTTTCTTTCTATTTCATTAAGAAAAGGACAGAAGATAAATATTAGTTTAGTCTTGTCAAATTAAGATACTCCATAGACGAGACATACTCTTTAGACGAGATTAAAAAATTGGCTATTAAAAATACGTCAATTTACGTCAGGCGCGTCAGGGGCAGGGACTAATTTGACAGGACTAAACTAATATTTATCTTCTGTCCTTTTCTTAATGAAATAGAAAGAAATAGATGCCTGAACTTAAATTTAGTTTAGTTATTCTAATTACGGTAAGCATACGGTATTTGCGGTATTAATATTATTTTTGAAATTTATATTGTAACTATGGAATATTAGTATATTATAATTAATATTAATCCGGTAGCTAATCCCAACTCCTTCCGAAACACCATCCATATTAATCAAAAGTGAAAATTAATTAAACAACATCCGAATTACTTTCGTAAATACTCGGATCGATGGCAAGCCGAGAACAACAGACGGTTCATTGTAGACGCATCTCAATAAGCCGAGAGCCGATTATTCAGTAATTTGCATCGGAGCGGGCACAACCCTATTACCATGTCAAAACCCGCGAACTCAAAGACAGACTGTTTGGCACCATGTTAGGCACCGGATAATGGCGGGAAATATTATCTATGGTGGTGTGTATCTGTGGTTTTATTTTTTTGTTTGGGGAATAATTGCTATAGTTGTTGCGTTTTAGCATGGTCAATAGCAGTCATTGCCCTTTCGCTAATCTCCGTAAGAACCCACACATCTAAACTAATAATAAAGCTGAATAGATTGTTTGTTTGTTTGAACGCGCTAATCTCTGGAACCCGATACCAGTCGGATTTGAAAAAATATTTTTGCATTTAATAGCCTTGAGAAAGGCTATAGGCGGTTTAACATCACGCTAAGACCAATAGAAGCCGAGCAAAAAGATAAAAAGTCAGAAAGAACGCTAAGCTGAAACGAAGCTACGGGGGGTTTTATAAAAATGTGGCTATTATTATATTACAGGCATTGTGTATTCTACGACTTTGACGTGAACGAAGTCGCGGGCAGAAGCTAGTTAAACTATATAATATGGTCTTTCGTTATTGGAACGTGTTGAAGTTCATGATAAATATTGATTCAGGACGTTATCGGACTTAATTTTAGTTTTTGAAATAAAGGAAATGTTAGAAAATGTAAGGTGGGTCAATAACTGCTATTGCCTTGATAAAAAGCGAAAACTATAGAAGGTTATACGCAGTGTCCTATTGCACTGTAAGAGCTACGCTTGCCACAGCCAGTTCCTGAACATAAAAATAACCAACAAACAATTTTATGAAAGAAGTGCTAAATAAAAATAAAATGACGAAATGAAGCAGGACGGGTCAACGGGATTGTCCGAAAGGGTTACCGCTGGCCCGGAACATAAAGGGCTAAGGAAGGAACACGGGTGGGTTTTAGTCAGTAAGAGTCTGACACTCCGTTCCATACCACCCAGAGCGGGACGGGTCATATTATGATGATTTCCCAAAAAAAAAAAAAACCAGGACGGAATATAACTAACAACTGATCAAAATTGGTATTTTCCTGATGTAACTAGAATATGGGGTCCTTTCAAGACAGTTGTTTCCCCTATCGTCATCAAAGGTTTAATGTATTTGCTTAAAGTCCTTAAAATACCCTTTTAATGAAGGACTGCGTCGCTGATCTAATCTGCGTTAGCGATTTATTTGCCAAAAATGTAAACAAATATGAATTAATGGAAATCAATCAATCAATCAACTCAGCCTATCGCAGTCCACTGCTGGACATAGGCCTCTCCCAGACTGCGCCACAGCACCCTGTCCTCCGCCTTCCGCATCCAGTCTACCCCAGCCACCTTCTTTAGGTCGTCCGTCCATCTAGCTGGGGGGCGTCCCACACTACGCTTGCCGATACGCGGTCTCCACTCCAGGACTCGTCTGCTCCACCGGCCATCGGTCCTTCGACAGACATGGCCAGCCCACTGCCACTTCAGTTTGCTTACTCTGCAAGCTATGTCGGTAACTCCGGTTCTTTTCCGGATAATTTCATTCCTGATTTTATCCTTCAAAGAGACTCCGAGCATAGCTCGCTCCATAGCGCGCTGAGCGACCTTGAATTTGTGGACCAGCCCGACCGTCAGTGTCCACGTTTCAGCACCGTATGTCATGACGGGCAGGACGCACTGGTTGAAGACCTTAGTCTTCAAACACTGCGGGATAGGCGACGAGAAGACTTGACGAAGTTTTCCAAATGCTGCCCAACCCAACTGGATCCTCCTGTCGGCCTCTTTCTCAAAGTTGTGTCTACCGAGCTGGATGACTTGGCCTAGGTAGACATAATCCTTCACAACTTCGAGAAGCGACCCTTCGATGTGGATTGGACTCGGCAAGACGTGGGAATTGTAAATTAATGGAAAAATAACTTTAATTCCTACACAATAAAGTGCAGTTTACGCTACAACTTCGAAATGTGGGTGTACTGCCTAACCCTTCTGGAAAATTAGGCGTGATGTTACGTTATGACGGATTTTTTTCAAAATCTTATAACCACAGTGTATTTTTTATGTAGGTAAGTGTACCTATTACAACTTGCGGTACAACAAATAGGTACAATCTAAGACGCCTAAAACGTTGTACTTACATACCCTTTTTTGTATTCCAAGTGCCGATGTCTAGACGCATAAATAAGAGACGTCATATGTAGAAAACTTTGTATCAAAGATTTGTATTTTTTCAACCAAGCACATGCATTTGTCAGACTAAGTTTTTTTGCGATTGATGACATCCATGTCTGTGTCGACACGAAAAGCAAAGAGCATATTGTTGGGATAAAATATAACTAGGTACCTATGTCTTATATAAAATGCAGGTAATAGGAAGAAGTGTTTTGGTACGTAACGATGGATGGGTGATCATTTTTAGATACCTCCCTCCGTGCCTCGGAATGCACGTTAAGGCGTTGGTCCCGGCTGTCATTCGTGGATCTTTGACAGTCGTAACGGCTCCTCAGAAGCCCGAAAGTCTGACAACCAGTCTTACCAAGGGGTATCGTATTACCCAGTAACTGGGTTGTGGAGGTCAGATAGGCAGTCGCTCCATGTAAAATACTGGTACCCAGCTGCATCCGGTTACACTGGAAGCCGACCCTAACATAGTTGGGAAAAGGCTAGGCAGATGATTGTGAGGGAGAAGTGTTTTGGGAAAAACAATGGGATAATTGCGTAACACACTAACAATTGCAATGTTTTTCATTTTGATAAATTCAACAACATTCATTGGGTTATTTACGTCGTCGAGCAGACAAAGTTTTCAAACTTATGAAGCGATGGATTAGGAATATCTTTCAAAATTCGTCGGATTGTGAAAGAAAGTGTGTAACGCAATTGGGGTGCTGCTTTACTTTTTCAGTAAGACACTAATCTGAAAAACTTCTCCAGCTACTTAAACTGAAATTTAGCCAAAAAGATTTTCTATCTTCAGTCGTTCGATCCATGATTTCATATCAGAGTAGGTCTTCAATCACCTCATTTAAGAAAGGTTAGTCAATAGTGCCTTCTCAACCAAAAATAAAGACGCTGAAAAAGTGAAACGAACTTTTAATAAGCACGGTATTTATTTTCCATCACTGCTGTTGATGTCACAGTCTAAAGTCTAACAGTCTATCAGCCTAACTGAAAGCCTACCAAATCCCTATCACATTAAGTTTCCAACGGCGCGATTAAAAAAATAAAAATGTTTAAAAAATTCTCAAAGTTTCGCGTCGAGGATTCCAAGTTGATGCCTAACTTCGGCTGGGGGAGCTTACAGAGGTAACTTTGGGAGCGTTTCGAAAACTCGACTTTATTCAATAGCATACTTTTTGGACTATTAGATATTTATAGGCTGGGGTTCTTAAGGATGTGTTGCTTATCTAGTAGATAAAGTTTAGTGAACATTTTATTTTTTATCGAAATACAAGGCATGTTTGTTTCTGTCATGTTTTCTTAGACATCTTTAAAATTATAGTAAGAACTATAGTAAAAGTGCGCAGTTCTCCACAACTCCACCCTATTTCAAGTAAAACAAATATCAACTTTATTTCAATGAAAATTTTGTTGATTTCAGAGTGACTAGCTATTGAAAAAGTTATAAAAATGTTTGATGTTGTAGCGTAAACTGAACTTTATTGTGTAGGAATTAAAGTTATTTTTCCATTCATTCATTTTTGTTTACATTTTTGGCAAATAAATCGCGAATGCACGGTAACTGCCTCGTTTGTCTAGTGGTCGCCAGTGCTACTGCTGAGCTTGAGGTCCTGGGTTTGATTCTCAGGTCGGGCAAAGTGTTATGGGTTTTTCCATCAGGGATTTCACAATATCAGCTCGGAGTCTGGATTTGTGCCCGGTTGATGGCATAAGGCTCTCAGTCTATTAGATGGGACTTAAGAGCGTTTACGCCGTATGGCATTTCATACAAACTTTCAAGCCCTTATTTTTCGAAATGAATGAACCGATTTTAATGAAACTTCATACGCATAAGCAGGATACAAATGTCTAAAAAGTTAGTAGAGAATATTTTCGAAAAATAGTGTTACAGTCAAATTAAACCGATTTTAAATTTTCCATAGAAACAGTAATCTTTTTTTAAATAAGACATTTCGAAAACGTATGTTTCGACACTCTCAAGGGATTCAAAATTTGTAGGGTACTTCTCTTTGAACTAGAACCATGAAATTTGGCAAGAAGCAAGGTCATGTAGCACCAGTAAAATAAAAAATCCGAAAACCGTAAATTTGTAGTTACATTAAAAAAAATACCATGATAAACTATTTACATATTTTATATTTTATTTTATTTGGAAAAAAAACGACATTAAATATGTAGGATGAGTGTTTTTAATGTAAGAGTGAATGTATTATTATGAGGAATGGAACGTAACGCATGAGAGAGAGAAGGAACGACTGTTATACAGCATCATATTGTAGTCTTTGTGTGAGAGGGCGGAAGACAGTTTGGGAAGGGAACGTTACGGGAGACACACGGTTAGAGGAAATAAGTTTTATTAAACCATTTAGAATGTTTATTTAAGCATTTTATTTGCCCCACACTCCCACATTCTACATTTTGGGGGCTCGTCCGGGATAGCGGGCATGTGGTTTGAAAAAACGAAATAAAAAAAAGACGATCGCATGAAAGGGTGAAAAACCAGTGGAAAACGACGAACAATCACGACGAAGACGCATTACAAGGACGGAAGACGTTAGTTGAAGACGAAAGACGTTAGTTGAAGACGAAAGACGTTAGTTGAAGACGAAAGACGCTATTGGAAAACGTTCCCAGAGAAATTCCCGATACTCAGATGACGATGGGTATGGCGGACAGCAAAGACGCATTTTTCAACATGTTTGAAGTGGCTCAGTTCAGTGGTGAAGACCATTCCTATGCATCCACAAAATGGGCTCAAGATATCGATGACAACGCGGAGATATTTGGATGGTCTGCGCAGCAACGGCTTATTATTGCTCGTAGGTCATTGACGGGAACAGCAGGGCTGTGGCGGAAGACGGAAAAAGTTCACAAAACTTACGAAGAACTAAAGGCAGCCGTGTTGAAGGAATTCCCGGATGCTGCGAACACCAAAGAAATGCACGAGATGATGGCGGCACGTAAGAAACACAAAGACGAATCCTATTATCAATATATGCTAATAATGAAAGAAATGGGGAAGCGAGCTGAATTCCCCGACTACGTCGCCATCCAATATATTATAGACGGAATTTCAGACCTGGAAACTAATAAGGCTATACTTTATGGCGCATCGACGTATCCGGCATTGAAAGAAAAGTTACTGTTTTATGAAAGTATGATGATGATGATGTACTGGCCAGTCGTGCTACAACTGTGGGGAGAAAAATCATAAAGCAAGCGTATGCCGAAACGGGTTAAAATGTTTCAAATGTAACCAATTCGGCCATATTAGTTCCAAATGTACAAGTCCGAGCGCAGCGGCAGGAAGCAGCGGAAATTCGGTCGGGACAGCAACGTCGATAAAACAGCCAAGAGCGGCCGGATCGACCAATCAGCAGTCACCGCAGGTGCGCTCGTCGGTAAAGCAGTTTAATGCCGCCGCCGGTACGAAGAAACATTCGGCTATGTTCGGGATTACGACGGCACCCGAAGATGGATCGGACGGCCATGATGAAGAGAGTTATAAGATGACGGTTGACGACGTTGACGTAGATGTCATGCAGATTGTAAACAAACCGAATGACCGATATAATAGGGCGATGAAATTCGTAGAAATAAGTGGTAAAATAATAAGTGCGTTGGTAGATACGGGCAGTGATGTAAATCTAATATGTGAGGACCTGTGGAACGAGTTAAATGTGCCGTGTAATAATGATAATACGATGCTATCTGGACTTGGACTGTCAAAAGTAAGATCGAGCGGAAAGATTATGTTATGTTTACAAATAGACAGCAAGAGTTATTCAGATGTAATATTTCATATTGTACCTAAAGGGTCCATGCCCTACAAACTTATTATTGGGCAGGAATTTTTGCAAAATGTTGTGATGGTAGTTCGTGAGGGTGCAGTGTTATTGTTGTCACAAGATGACGAATGGTTGTCTAGGGTGAACTGTTGTGTGAGAGATGTGGATGTTACAGGTCATATTTCCAATCCTAGCAAAAAGACGGAAGTTGAGCGCCTGGTGGATGGCTACAAGCCTGTTCAGACGAGAGATGCCCCAATCGAGATGAAGATAGTGCTGAAAGATGATGTGCCAGTAGCTCAGCGACCACGAAGGATATCACACATGGAGCAGAAGGTAGTAGAACAACAAATAGATGAATGGTTGCAAAATGGAATAATACAGGTGAGTTTTTCAGAGTATTCCAGTCCATTGGTACTTGTGAAAAAGAAGGATGGGTCTACCCGAATTTGTGTGGATTATCGCTTATTAAATAAGAAGATTGTAAAAGATGAATTCCCGTTGCCAATCATTGATGACTTGATTGATAATTTAAGAGATGCAAAAATATTTAGCGTGTTGGACCTTAAAAATGGATTTTTCCATCTTAATTTATTAAATAAGGATGTTGCATTTAAATTTAAAGACGAAGAACAATGTGCGTTCAATTCATTGAAGGAAAAGCTGACCAGTGATCCAGTATTAAAAATCTATAACCCCAACTTACCAACGGAGTTACACACCGATGCATCCAGTCATGCTTTGGCTGCAATATTACTGCAATTGCATCCAGATGGAGAGCTGCATCCTGTGCATTACATGAGTCATAAGACGAACGATGCTGAAAGTAAATACTCGAGCTACGAGCTGGAAGCGCTTGCTGTTGTGGAAGCTGTCAAGAAGTTCAGACATTATTTATATGGAATCCCTTTTAAAATCATTACAGATTGTAAAGCTTTTGAACAGACGTTAAAGAAGAAGGATTTGACACCAAAAGTGGCTAGATGGGCATTCATGCTAGGTGAGTACGATTATGAGATTGAACACCGAGCTGGCGGTAGGATGCAACACGTAGATGCTCTCAGCAGAAACCCATTTGTTGCGGTGGTGAGCCTTAAAGATGAGATAAGACAAGGACAGGAAACAGACGAAGAACTCAATGCCATCAGACAGCTGATTTTGAAAGAGGGTCAGTATCATGACTTCTGGATTGATAATGGTATTTTGTACAAAGGTGGAGAGAAACGATTAGTAGTTCCGAAGATTATGGAGAAAGAAATAATAAAGAGAGTGCACCTAAATGGTCACTTTTCAATAAGAAAGATGAAAGAAGCTATAGGAAAAGATTACTACATAAGAAACATGGATAAAAGAATAGAGGAAGTAGTCTTAAGTTGCATACCTTGTTTATTAGCAACAAGAAAAGAAGGAAAACAGGAGGGCTTTTTGAACCCTATAGATAAAGAAGGAATACCTCTGCATACATTGCATTTAGATCATGTAGGACCTTTTACTGAAACAAGAAAACAATATAACTATATACTTACCATGATTGATGCGTTTACGAAGTTTACATGGCTTTTTCCTACCAAGTCTACAACAAGCACAGAAGCGTTAAATAAATTAAGATTTCATCAGCAGGTTTTTGGTAACCCTACTAGGATCATAACAGACAGAGGCACATCTTTCACCAGTGGGGAATTTGAAGAGTATTGTAAAGAAGAAGATATCCAGCACATCAAGATTACTACTGGAGTGCCTCGAGGAAATGGACAGGTAGAGAGAATTCATCGTATATTAATACCTATGCTGACCAAGCTGTGTATAGAAGATAAGTCTTTGTGGTACAAGCATGTGAGTCGTGTCCAGAGAGCCATTAACAGTACCTACCAGAGATCTATAGACACCACTCCATTTCAATTACTGATTGGAACAAAAATGAGGTGTAAAGAAGATATTGGTATAGTTACCTTATTGCAGCAAGAAGTTATCAACAGTTATGATGAAAATAGAGAGAATATGAGGCTGAAAGCCAAGCAACAAATTCAAAAAGTACAAGATGAGAATAAGAAGACTTATAATGAGAAGCGAAAGTCTAGTTCATCGTATGAGCTGGATGATTTAGTTGCAATCAAGAGGACTCAGTTCGGCCCAGGTCTAAAAGTGAAACCTAAATTCCTTGGACCTTATAGGATTACTAAGGTCAAGAGAAATGACAGATACGAAGTTGAAAAATTGTATGATACCACAGAAGGGCCAAAGAGAACATCTAGTTCAGCAGATAACATGAAAAAATGGCCAGGTAAGGATGAATGAATGATAGTGTTTGTCTGTTATTTAACTTTTTATTTATCTTTTGTTAAAGGAGTCATGTGTGTGTGTATATTTAGCTGTATCTAAATAGCACTGCTCAGTATCCTTACGAATACCAGGTTATGTGTTATATACTGCTATGTGATACTTTGAGTTTGGATAGTAAGAGGTTATTTTTGTAATTAAAATAATAAGTTTTAGTGCTAACTCAACTGATTTTTTTTTTCTGTTATGATTTTTGCAAGTTGATACAATAATATTGTTTCGTTAAGTAAATAGCACTTAAGTTCTTAAGATGTAATAAGTTTTTTTTAAGTTCTTAAGGGTACATATTTTGTGTATTTACCAGAATTTAGATTCTATCATATAGTATGGTACAATGTTATAATTTAGTTATTCTGTGTAAACTTTGTTAGTAGCTAGATTGTTTAAGATAAGGTATGGTGAATTTGTGAAGTTATGTCAGTGCAGTGAAGGTGGATAGCTGGTGTGTGAATGAGGCTTGTAAGAGTGGCATGTCTGGAGAGTAAGCATATCTGGGGACAGATATGGGAGCAGGATGGCCGAATGTAGGATGAGTGTTTTTAATGTAAGAGTGAATGTATTATTATGAGGAATGGAACGTAACGCATGAGAGAGAGAAGGAACGACTGTGAGAGGGAGTAGAGTAGAGTGATGGCGGAAGACAGTTTGGGAAGGGAACGTTACGGGAGACACACGGTTAGAGGAAATAAGTTTTATTAAACCATTTAGAATGTTTATTTAAGCATTTTATTTGCCCCACACTCCCACATTCTACAAATATAACACATATCAGTAGTACTCAAAATATCTCTATACTAAATTTCATCTAAATCGGCTCAGCGGTTTAAGCGTGAAGAGGTAACAGACACACACATTTTCGCATTTAGTATAATAGTATGGTTTGATATGGAAATAGGTATTTTTATCCATTTAATAAAAATGAAGATACCATAACGAATTACTCCATCAAACATTTGAAGCCTACCAAAGCCAAACGTCAATACATTTACAAATAGCCGTACAAACAAACATTTTCCACCATTTTGTTTATTTTCCTCGTATTCCTCGTCTGTTTTCACGTATTTTTTCGTCGGCGCTTAGTATCGTGGGCCTGACAGTTGGTATCTCTGCCTGTTCCACCATATTGGCACGACAGTGTTGCCAACTTGTCATTTTTTAAAGGTGAAACGAACCGACGCGACGCGACGGTAGTTTACATCGAGTTCTGTTTGTGTTGAGCAATTTATTGGCTTGTTTGTGTTGTCTTGGCGGCGCACACACGTGAAAACTTTCGGGTTTTTTATAAAGCAAGCTAGTTTTTTAGGGTTCCGTACCCAAAGGGTAAAAACGGAACATTATTACTAAGACTTCGCTGTCCGTCTGTCCGTCCGTCCGTCCGTCCGTCTGTCTATCACCAGGCTGTATCTCAAGAACCGCGGTAGCTAGAGAGTTGAAATTTTCACAAATTATGTATTTCTGTTGCCGCTATAACAACAAATACTAAAAACAAAATAAAATAAATTATTATGGGGGGCTCCCATACAACAAACGCGATATCAATAATGACAACAGGTAGGCACTTGAAATATTCACAAAATACTCAGTTGTATTTTTACTTTAATAATAAATAATAAAATTGAAATAAAATAAATATTTAAGGGGGGCTCCCATACAACAAATGTGTTTTTTTTCGGCGTTTTTGCCTTGTTGTACGGAACCCTTCGTGTGCGAGTCCGACTCGCACTTGGCCAGTTTTTATTTAATACTTATAAATGGTCGACGTCGACGTAGTTTTATTCTGTAGGTACATAGATATTGACAAAAAACACTTGTGTCATACTATTATGTTACTTTTTTGTAACATTTTATAAGTTGTGTTTAGTGTAGGGTCTATACAAAATGTTAAAAAATTTACCTGACAAACTATAAGAGGTGCTTTATTATTATTATTATCTATTTATTTCAGGCATCAAGGCCCATATAAAACACAACCATCACCACCACCACCATCGAACTAAACAACTCTCACTATGAGACCAACGCTGAAATCACGAAAAAAAATCATCTGTTTTATACATTTTGGTCAAGTAGGTCGTAAAGCAAAGTCCTCTTAAAGTTTGTCGGGTTAAACTCAAACTCAAACTCAAAGCATTTATTTCAATTAAACCAATTACAGGCACTTTTGAATTGTCAAGGGGTCGGTCAGTTAGAAAGATGAAGCTAGTTGCCCATTCCAAAGCGTAGGTACTTATGGAGAAGAACGGGCAAGAGCTTCATGGACACTCTTTTAAATCAAAATAATATGGTTACAAAGTCTTGTTTACATCATTCATGTTAAAAATAATGCATGTGAGAACGATGCAGAACGTTAAAAGCGTCCGTAATGAAAAGACGAAAAAAAAAACAATTCAAATATTAAATTAAATTAAAACAAGCCATGTGGCCAGCAAAGACATCTCTTTGCTGCCATGGCTTTTTTTAATTTAATTTAAAAATTATCGTGAACGGGCGCCGTCAGTAGGGACTGGTCATCACCAGTCCCTAATGACGGCGCCCGTTCACGAAAATTTTTTAACACCTTATATTATTGTTACTGCAAGCAATGGCTTAAATTCTTTCCTAAAAATTTTAACCCAGGGTCGTTCAGAATTATGTACTGAATTCATGGTTTCAGTTTGCGCGTCGACGTCCCCTGCCACCCTGTAAACGTCATGGTACTTTTCCTGTCTGTGTTCGAACCCTTGACCTATAAACTAGTAAGTCGATATCGTTACCACTGTGCTACAGCTCTTGTAGGTAAACAATTTACTAAATTAAAACAGTGCAAACGGCCCAATAGATCTACAGGCCATGACTATTCGAATAGCAGTGTTGGCATGTCGATAGTAGCAATTACAATAATTCAAACGACAGGGCCTGACCTATCTCTGCGAGTACATTAGCTAATACTGGTTATATATGTTAATGTTGTCCGTCTGTGTGACGGATGTGGGGGTCATAGCGGTTGGGGACTGTGGGCCATTGTGTGATCGGTAGTGGAATAAAGGCTTCTACAAACAGGCGCGATATAATGGCATGATAATTATCTACTACGGTGGAAAGGACATAGAGGGGCCCGTGGCTAAATAATAACAGCCGCATAGGTCGATCGATCAGGTTAAGCTACGCTTGCCGCGGCTGGTCGGTGGATGGGTGACCATCTTTACATATCGCGACCCCTCGTTATGTAAAGATGGGATAAGCACGTTAAGCCGTTGGTCCCGGCTGTCATTCATGGATCTTTGACAGTCGTTACGGGTAGTCAGAAGCCCGAAAGTCTGACAACCAGTCTTACCAAGGGGTGGTCAGATAGGCAGTCGCTCCATGTAAAATACTGGTATTCAGGTGCATCCGGTTAGACTGGAAGCCGACCCCAACATAGTTGGGAAAAAGTTAGGCAGATGATGATGGAAAGGACATAGATAAAGTGTGGCCTTAGTACAGCTACAGACAAAAAGATAATAATATTTAAAAACATAACTCATAATATTTGAAAGCAAAACTAAACCGAAAATTAAACAAACATTATGAGAATATACATACATACACAATATACAATACATACTTCTTTCCTTTTATAAGAACAGGAACATTTTTTTTCGAAAGCACGTACTACAATGTGTACATTACTGTAAAGGTACTATTTGGTACCGAGCTGCCAACTGCAACTGCCGACAGGACGTGCAGCGGCTCATGCCTCGCTCGTGTCGGCATGCAGTCGCTGCGCATGCTGTCGGCAGTTGCAGTTGGCAGCTCGGTTCCAAATAGAACCTTTAATTTTAAATTATACCGTCTTCTAAGCAAGGTGTAGATTTCCCAGATATCGGTAAATGCAAATATTGATTTAAATTGTAAACCGGTGGTCAATGCATATTCATTCGATCGTGCAACTGCCAGCAGAAGCTACAATACTACATAGAAATACAACATGCAGCTCATGTATTGCTATTTCACAAACGATGGGACACTTAATATCATGTCCTGTCAGCTGCACGTTACAGGAACTGATGGACTTTGTAGCCGAATTCTGGGCCGAGTCCATTGAGATTGTTATCGAAACGCTAAGAAGAATAATGTAATAACATGTTTTAGTAAGCAACTAGCAGTATATTAATCAGATATTCAAATTTGTAATACGACTAAGTGCATGTCAGATCACGAACAATGAAAGTTGGGATGAATTTATCCCAAGAATAAACATAACTTTGAAGTTGAAATAATGTTGTCCCATAAATCGTCACGTCAATATGTCACGGTAAACTCTCCAATAGCAAAATGTAAAATTGATTATCCATACTAATATTATAAATGCGAAAGTGTGTCTGTCTGTTACCTCTAAGTTTGAGTCCCGGGAAAGCACATAGGATACTTTTAACTGTGTGTCTATACGACTTGTGTACTTGTGTCTGTCTGTCTGAATGTTACCTCTTCAAGCTTAAACCGCCGAACCGATTTAGATGAAATTTGGTATAGAGACAGTTTGGGTCTCGGGAAAAGATATAGGATAGTTTTTATCCCGATATTCCCATGGGAAACTTATGCTGGTGAAACCGCGGGGCGCTGCTATTGTAGGTAATATAAGTCACTTAGCTGCTTCGGTTTATTTTTAATTATTTTATTTTTGGATTGTTTGTTTTGTTACTATTTGCTGTACTCTGGACGCTTTTAACTGTACGTCTTTACATCGTTCTCATAAATATAAATTCAACATTTATGATGTGGGTACCTACCTAATATTTTTGAAAAAATATAATTTTTAAAAGTGTCTATGGAGTTTCTTGCCCGATCTTCTCCATAGGTACCTACTACGCTTTGGAATGGACAACTAGCTTCATATTATCTGACTGACGGACTTCTTGACAACTCAAAAGTGCGTGTAAATGGTTTAATTAAAATAAATGCTTTGAGTTTGAAGAAAAATACCAAAGAATTTTTTTTTGTGATAAAATTGCAGATTAACCGATTATCGGACTTTTCCATTTACCTGTGCTGTAAGACTTTGTTTCTTGCCCAAATTTCATGATTCTTGAAAGAGATCTATATGAGATCATGATACTGGCGTCAGTACCTATTTCCAAAGATAGACTATGACTCCCAAATCGCATACTTTTCTTTGGAAAGCTGTATTCATAATCATCATCTGCCTAACCTTTTCCCAACTGTGTTGGGGTCGGCTTCCAGTCTAACCGAATGCAGCTAAATACCAGTTGTTACGTGGAGAAACTGCCTATCTGACCCACAACCCACTTACTGGGTAATACGATACCCCTTGATAACACTGGTTATCAGACTTTCGAGCTACTGACGACCCGTAACGACTGCCAAAGATCCACGAATGACAGCCAGGAGCAACGACTTAACGTGCTTTTCGAGGCACGGAGGGGTCTTGAATAGTGTTGATATGTAAATATGGTCACTCATCCATGGACTGACTGATCGATCAATCCGTGCGGCTTTTATTACTTAGTCACGTGCCCCTCGAAAGCTGTATTCATAAAAAGCTTGTAAAGCGAATGCTACACAATACGTTGCATTTCTATAGTTCACGCCTGCTGAAGTTGTGAAAGTCAAACATAGGATCCGTCCGTATATCACCAACTACCAAAAAACATTCCTCTTTCATCGAAGTCCAAAAAAACCCACTACATTTGACGGAAACATAATATATTGCCGCAGTGATTCAACAAATCTGTATATTACGAAGGAAATCACTTAGTTCATGACAAATAGTGGCGGAGTGACGGCACTGCTTTTAAGATACATAATCATACGGCTCTAGTGGGACTGGGTGTCGCGGTTAAATAATGATCGGTGGGTAGTTCGGGTTAGGTTGTCGTGTTTTTGGGAGATTCGTATATGTTTTATGATTAAGTGTACGTTAAGTGTAGTTTGTCGTGATGGCCCAGTGGGTAAGGCTTCGGCTTACATGCACTAGGTTGTGGGTTCAAATCCGGGCAAGTACCAGTGTGACTTTTTCAATTCATAATTATATCTTTCCGAGTTTATCTAGGATATTATTGACATCGGTGAAGAAAATACATCGTGGGGAAACCAGTCTGATCTCAGTCTCAATCTGTCAAAAATACCTCTAATTTCCCTACATTTTGACAAGTTTTTGACATTTGTTTGTCGCCGAGATGAGATTGCGATTAGATTTTGAACATTTCAAATTACGAGGATTGCCTTCTTGACTTATAGTTAATGTAAGTCCGAAGTCGCCAACCTGTCTTGAGCAAGCGTGATCAATGCTCGTGCCTTCTCTTTGTAAGAAGATGCCTTTGCCCAGCAGTGGGACTATAATGAGAGCCAGTGGTGACGACGGTGAACCAATAGCCCAGTGGTGACGGCCCTGACTTACGTGTTGGAGGTCGTGGGTTCAAACCTAGGCAGGCACTTTACTTTCTGTAAATAATTTCATCACCACTGCTCTCAAAACGGTGAAAGACAACCTCGTGAGAAAACCGGCATGTCCTACAGCCAAAAATTCGAAGAAATGTGACTGGCCTGTTGGTCTAGTGGTCAGTGACTATGACTGCTATGCCGGAGGTCGTGGGTTCAATTCCCACCCAGGACAAATGTTTGTGTGATGAGCATGATCATTTGTTCTGTGTCTGGGTGTAATTTATCTATATATGTATGTATTTAGAAATATATAAGTATGTTTATCAGTTGTCTAGTACTCATAACACAAGCTCTGCTTAGCTTGAGACTAGACGGCGTTGTGTGATAGTTGTGGAATATTATTATTATTATTATTATCTACCAACCCGCACAGAGCTGGCGTGGTAGGTTACAGCCCAGTCACTCCCTCTCGAAGAGAGGAGGCCTGTATCCCATCAGTGGGAACATGCTATGGCATGCTATGCTGCTTATGCTATGTAGATGGCCTGATGATATAAAAGAGACGGATACTGGGATCGTTTTTTTTTTGAAAAAGTAAGTTAAGTGGTTTCAAATAAACTTTAATATAGTTTTAAAAATAAATATAGGTATAACTTTATCCGAGTGATCCTCAGAAACAAGTTATGAGTAATTTTCATAAACAAGTTGACAGTCAACTGACATTTATCAACCCGCACTGGGCCGGGCGTGGTAGATTAGACTCAATGAGAGGAGGCCTGTGTCCCAGCAGTGGGAACATTATAGGCTGATTATGCAAATAGAGAGATAAGAAACAAAGGCCCATAGTGACCAAAGGATAGATTCAAACTACAAATACTCCGGAAATCATCACCGGACAGATGTCTGTGTCAGTTTGCGTCAGATTAAACCTGTTTTTAATGCGCCTATCTGTATTCTGACGTGATTACTCGTTGTGCTCGGCTTAAATATGGCCGGATTGTCGGTGGCTATGTGGCTATGATGCTGGCTATTTAGAAAGACGTGTGTTATGCAAATGTATAGTTGTGTAGTGGCAATATTCTCTGGCGACCAATGATACATTAGCTTAGTGTTTGTTTAGATCTATGTGTAAATGTGACGAGTAATTGTAATTATAATGAAGAGAGGAGACAAGAGGTCCTGAGTTCCTGTGTTCGATTTCCGATTTGGACAAAGTGTTATTGGGTTTTTCCATCAGGAATTTTTCAGTACCAGCCCGGAGTCGAATTTGTACCCGGTTGATGGCAATAGGCTCGCCCCCTATTACATGGGACTATCATATAACTGGCGAAATGTGGTAAAACTATAGGTACACCTCTGTCTTATCCTTTGGGAGTACAGGCGTGATTTTTTTGTTTTTTCGGATTTTAGTCGGTTCGATTCCCGGGTGTGGCAAGCGTATTTTCAAAAATGTTTAATAGCAGTTTTGCTTCTTTTTGAAAATAAAGGAATGTTTCCTTTCTTCTCGTCCTCAGTATTTAGAGTACTTTTCCTCCAGGTACGCTTCGAAAATTCCGCCCTGTATATGCCAAAAAAACTTTGTACCAGTGAAAAGGTTGTATATAAATCAATTTATCACTTTTTAAGTGAAGTCTTTGAGTGCGGCATTTATGGAAACTATAAAGGAAGGCTGATAACCACCCCGCACCGGTTCATTTGAAACAATTATATTAACAGTGACAATGTTACACTAACATAATGCATAAACAATTAGTTTAAATGGTATGCCTACGCGGCTACGGCGTAGCACCGGGGTCTGTATCGTAGCCCCATCGTAGACCGTTCATAGACAATGTTTACGATATTGATTCTACGTTTGCTACGCGATGCAATATGCATTGAAATTGACCTCTATTGGATAATCATTGTGTTTTGTATTGAATAAATAAATATTTTCAGTAGTGTACTGCATATTATGTATCTATTCAAGGCAAATAATAAGATACAATACAATCTCTTAAAATAACTTTAGAAGGAAAGAATCTTCCTTTCAAATTGTCTAACCCAGTACAGGCATACACCCTCTGTTACAGTACCAATAAGTCAAAAACTGTATTGGGGACCTCGAAAAGTTGCTTTAGCGTCGTTGACAGATTTTATAGGATTTTGTTTCACGACATGGAATAATGACAAAAAAGTCCGCTTACAATTTAAAAATAAATTGAACTCCACTTTCAATAAAAGTCGCTTAGCAGGAATCCATCATTGATCCCTACTGTACCCCGCGCTATCACGCTAGAATCGAACCCAAAACAAACGGAGAGACGGCCGGATCAGCGGTGATCGATCGACTTAGCTCGCCCGACAAGGGAACCTCATTCATTCACTCTACTACACTACAACCTGTATTGATTGTTTTAAAAGTATATGACGAAAATGTAAACAAATGCATTGGAAAACATACCTGTGGATATCAATTTGTAGTTCCACTTACAAATTGAGTGCTTTAATTTGATTATTTGAATACTTAAACCCAAAATTCTTATTTAAATATTCTTATAAATGTTTTTCTATTTAACAATTGAGGTTATTTTTAAAACCTAAATTTTCCTTGTTGTTTTTTTAATTACAATTTATTTATTTAATACTTCAAGCACATAAATGTATAGAGGCGGACTTAATGCCATAGGCATTTTCTACCAGTCAACCTTTATGTGATGCAGAGACAAACAGTGGTAGGTGCAATCAAGAACATTGAGGAATAAATATACAATTTGATAATGTTATTCATACAAAACTTGCAGCTGTTGAGCAGTGGTGACTCAGTAGTATGGGCCGGGTCTCACGAGTTGTAGGTCGTGAGTTCGAATCCAAGCAGGCAATTAACTTTGTGTTTCAATTTCATCACCACTGCTCTCAAAGCGGCAAAAGAAAACATCGTGAGGAAACTGGCATGTCCTAGAACCACAAATTCGAAAACATGTGACCTCTACCAACCCGTACTGGGCCCGCGTGGTGGATTAAGGCCCACTCCCTCTCACAGAGAGGAGGCCTGTGTCCCAGCAGTGGGAACATTAAGAGGCAGATTATGCTAAACAAAAATTGATCGTAAAAGTAGTGATATATGAACTTGAAACTTTATAAAGAGACGAATTTGTTAATAATTTACTTTAGTGAGTGACTTTACCCGAACAGGTTTGTTTACACTTTCACCCGATGCTTTTGGAACAGGCATTAGTGCGTTGTGCCATTCTCTAAACATCACTTCGGAACTCGAAAAGTGAATCCATGATGATTTACTATGGCATGAACGTTCTAGAACGATGTTCAAATATGAATATTGAATGAAGTATCGAATGGCGATGACAGTTACAAACAAAATACTTGTTTAATGTGATTGACGGAATTGGCTCTGATACCGCCATAAAAAGTATTCTATACCTAAATTGATATTCGAACTCCTAGTCCCCAATAAAAAAAAAACAAATGTGTATTTGCTATATTGACCACAAACCTTAAAACCATGAATTCAGCACATGATTCTAGACCCGCTAGCTTTGAAAATTTTCGTAAGATCTAAAAAAAATCTGCTGTTTCATACAAAAGTACAATACCTACGTGGTCAAAATGTATGGAACTGCTAATTCTTTTTAAATAACCGACGAGAACTTTGAACGCAGGTGGGTTCAGAAATAGGTATTGAATCCATGGTAACAGATTGCGTGCCGGCCGATGTCCCTGCCACCTGCTCCCTAATTGCGTAACACTATCAATCACAATCTTTATCATTTTGACGGATATTGCTAATCCATTGCTTCATATGTTCAAAACATTTGTCTGCTAAACAACGTAAATAACGCAATGAATGTTGTTGAACTGTCAAAATGGAATCCATTGCTACTGATAGTGTGTTACACAATTACCCCGCTGTATTGAATTGAAACAGTATTTTAAAATTATAAGGGGTAGATAAAAAAAAGGTTTCTTTATTTGCATTCCGTAATGTTTAAAGTTCTTACAAGTGCTTAAAGCTAAGATACAATTACATACCCTGTAGCATAACCAATAGGTACCTAATATTCTCGCTACTGGGAAACAGGCCTCCTCTCTTCGAGAGGGAGTGGGCTGTATGTAATCTACCACGCAAGCCCTGTGCGGGTTGGTAGATGTCACATGTCTTCGAATTTTTGGTTCTGGGACATGCCGGTTTCCTCACGATGTTTTAATTTACCGTGTTTAGAGCAGTGGTGCAATTAAATAATAAAGTCCTCCAGACCGTATTTCGGCCACGGCGGCCAATCTCAACGGAGGGAGGCTTAGCCTTCGGCGCGGGAGATATTACAGTACACAAGTGTGCGCGCAGACACAGGTGAACACTCCCTCTTCCCTCACTCTCATAGTCCGATGGGACGGCAATCCGACATGACCGGAGAGAGATCAGGCACTGGGCCACAATTACTGACTGCTGGGACAGACAAAAAAAAAAAAAATAAGACAAGAAATAAAATTTGAGTTCACATTCGAATTCTGTGAGGTCACTTGGGTGAGGTTCCATTTGAACTTTACAGAATCTACAGATCACGGGAACCATTTCAAAAACAAACAAAAGAGCATCCATCCAATAACCTTCACTTAATCCGTACCCACATCCCGACAATCAAAGGAAAGTTTAACACAAAAGAAAGTAAACAGGAGTTCTCATTGGAAGTTAGCTAGTTAGCGCCGAAATAGGGGATCGCTGGCCAGCCAATATAACAAAGTTGCGCCAAACTTGTTATTTATCTAATCCTTGGCGGTCTGTGGACAGCCCTGTTGGTATCGCTTTTACTGAATGTGGGCCTGGAAGCGAGAGAGTTGGTTTTTGTAAAGTTTGTAATGGTAAATTGTTTTTTAAATACGTATTTGTTTCGTTGGTTATCGTTGACCAGGGAGCCTAAAAAGGCCACATTAGAGAATCATAAAAGGATAACATTATGAATCGTAATATGGCGAAGACAGTCCGTGTTTTTCTTATTTTCGCTGCACTACGTAGGTATAATCAAAGATATTGGGATTGGATTTGGATCGGATTGATTGGTATTTTAGCACAGCCAAAAAAAAAAAAACTAAAAAATACTTCACCAATGAGATTTGATACGATTAACTTAACGGTTAACTGTACATTATGTTATCCTTTTATGATTCTGCCAAAGTGGCCTTTTTAGGCCCTCAGATCATTATTATACAGATTAATGATTTATGGCAAAAATCGGATACGACGACAGGCGAACGGTGCGGATCGCGCGTCGCAGCATACTTTCGGCTACGATCGCGTGTCGCGGACGCCCGCGGTCAAGCTGCTGTGCGCGGCTTGGTAATATAGACTTTAAATACTGTGTACACGATTTAATATCGTTTAAAGATTGTAAAATCCGTTCCGATCCGATGAGGTGCGAGTTGTTTGGTGGAAATCATCCTTTAATTAATCTCAATCTGAATAATTTTGAAGGATATTTCTAATCCATTGCTCCATATATTCGAAAAAATTGTCTGCTTAACTACTTAAATAACACAAAGTTTTTTTTTTTTTTGTTGAACTGTCAAAATGAAAGACATTGCTACTGATAGCGTGTTACGCGATTACCTCGTTGACCTCAGGATGACCTTGAAACATACTATTACACACTACTTTATTGCCACTTTGCCACAAAGGACAGTTTATCCACTCATTAGCACATTTTGTTTTGCCATTTGATGTGGCAAAGTTTCCCTGATAAGGAAGAAAGGTAATCAAAGAGTTTTGGGTGCGTATCCTATAAAGCTGCTACAGTTGACCAAAGTATTTTGTTGGAAATGAGAGAGAGAATAATTGGAGACGGAGTAGAATAACAAGAAAAAAAAAGAAAAGTAAATGAAAATGAAAATTATTTAGTAACATAACATCACGCTTTGTATCCCCGAAGGGCTAGGCAGAAGTGTACGTTTAGTACACCCACATTTCACCGGTTATGTTTAAGTCCTATGTAATAGGGTGCAAGCCGGGCATGAATCGAGACTCCGAGCTGCTACTGAGAATTTATCAGATGGAAAAACGCGACAAGCTTCGCCCGACCTGGGAATCGAACCCAGGCCCCCATGCTCAGCATACCGCTTGCGACTTCTAAGCCAACGAGTCAGTCAAAAATTATTTAAAGTTAGTTATTATTACATCATAAATCCTGTCCCCTAGATACGTCATTATAATCATCACAGAATTATACCCGATATCATTTGTAAAAGGGGTTTGAACCCTAATCCGGGTAAGTCGTGGTCACATGTGATAAGAATCCTTAGGCTAGTTAACTATGTTATGTGGCACGAGTGTTGTACTGCGTCTGTGAGTATGCTCCAATTTTCATAATCAGCCTATAATGTTCCCACTGCTGGGACACGGGCCTTCCCTCTGTGTGATGGAGTGGGCCATATTCAGCACGCGGGCCTAAAGCGGGTTGGTGGATTTCACGTGTTTTCGAATTTTTGGTACTGGGCCATGCCGGTTTCTTCACGCGATGTTTCCCTTCACCGTTTTGAGAACAGTTGTGATGAATTTTTTTACACAAAGTAAAGCGCCTGCCTGGGTTCCAACCCATGACTAATATAATACCAAATCAACCAAATATCAACCAACTCTGAAGTTAGTGCTAAACCAAGCAGGCACTAAATTCTACATGTCCCTTTCCCGAAACGTCCATTTCCAAAAAAGTCTCTTTCCCGAAATGACCCTTGCTCAAAATAGAAAGAAAGAAGAAAGAAAGAAAATACATTTATTTAGCACAGACTAAAAGATTCATTTGTTTACCTACTGAAAAACTAAAGGTGGTAGAGTGCTATTATCCGTTCAGAGTTATTTTTACCGACTTCACAAAAAGGAGGAGGTACTATGTTCGGGTGTTAGTATGTTTTTTTTTTTTTTTGTTTTTTCACCAAGTTAGGATCTGATGATGGGATCTTAGAGAAATCGAGGGCAACCCTCAAATTTTATAGGCTCACTTATTGTTTTTCGCATATTTTATGAAGTATCTTGTGTATTTGTGTATGGTTGTCACCATCTCAGGTAGCTGGGCTGATGGTGGAAGGTACAACTCCTTAACAGTAAGAAATTACTCGAACAGGCAAGGACTGTTTTAGTAAATTGTTTTGATGTTTGATAGGGCATTTGCCACATTTGGTCTCATGATCATCAAGTCATGACCTGATGCTGCAGTCAGGATAGTCTGCAGAGTACCTAACTCCTCGACAACTAACAGCAAATATATCGTGTTTAGGCTCATTGAAAAGGGCTCGATGTGTGGATAAACGTACTGTTACTGAGGAACACCGATGACCTGATGCTGAAGCCAGGAGCATCAGAAAAAGTAAAAACCTTGAAATTACAGCACAGTAGTCGTGTTTGGGCTCATTTTAAACAGGACTAATTTTAAGTTCAATGCAATGTTGACATAAGTCTGGCCTGATGCTGCAGCCAGGATTATCACTTATCAGCATCTAATCTAAAAACTAATAAAAGGAGAACTCCTCAACAATTAACGTGCCTGCATCGAGAAAAGGAATATTTTATAAAAAAGCGATGGGCAAGTTGACATTAGGCTATTGTAACTTAGATAAATTATAAATAGACCCACTAAAAAGCGAGAAATAAAAACTTTTTAACAAAAAAAACCGACTTCCAAAAAAAAAACACTACAAACTGAAAAATAACTTTAATTTCGGAAGTCGGTGGCAAAAACTAAAATACTGATCCTAAGACACCGACTTCCGAAATTAAAGTTATTTTTCAGTTTGTAGTGTTTTTTTGGAAGTCGGTTTTTATCTCTGACAGCAGCAACCGAATAGCAACCTTATTGAAACAATAATAAAGATCATTGTTATTTTGGCAGACTTGGCAATGGCAGCAACCTAAAAGCAACCTTATTTAAAAGAGAATAAAGAGCACTAAGCTGTGGTTTGGAAATTGTAATTAACAAAACAAAATGGCGGCGTTCCAATTTTCGCCACGTTTTCTTGCGTTGTACCTGAAATCACAAAAAAAAAATTAGTGGGCGCGCGTGGTGGATTACGGCCCACTCCCTCTGACAGATAGGAGGCCTGTCTCCCAGCAGTGGGACCATTATAGGCTGATTATGCAACCTAGCACCAGGCCCTCTTTCCCACTGGGCACTCTGGGCAAGTGCCCAAGGGCCCCCGATCGACGGGGGCCCCAGTCAATCATTCTTTGCAGCCGCCGTTCCATTCTACGCATTATTAGTACCCGATTCATTAACAAAATAATTGATTTGCAGTGCGAATTTTAAACATCAACATGTGAATGCTAAGAGTTACTTTTCCAAATCATACCTAAATATTACAATTATCATGTGAGTGTAAAGAAACAAAAACGATTTTTGAATAATTTTAGAATTTTACTTATCTACTTTTATCTACACAGGGGCCCATAAGTTTAGAATTTTGCTTATCTACACAGGGGCACCGTGATCCATAAGTGACCAGGGCCTCCAATAGGTTAAAGACGCAACACCTGTTAACCTTTTGCCTTCTCGCCTCACAATACAACATAAGTCGCTAATGAAACATTTTGATAAAAATAAACCCATGTAAAGGACACGAAGCTGAAATTCCTAGCCATTTACACTATCTTTTAAAGATCAAACAGCAAATACATACTAAGCTAAGTACTGTACAGCGTCCATTTTCCCCTAATGCTTCTTTTATATTAATAGTATTAGTCTGCTCAACAATTTCAAAGAGTAGTTTGCTTTTAACTAATTAAAGTCGGTCCGGCAAAATAAGCTGCATCGCGTCATCAAACGAAAGCTTTTCTGTCCGGCTGTCCGGGTGTCCGGGTGTCCGGCCGTCCGCTTTGATAAAAAATACATGCTATAAGAATGTTCTAGTATTTTGTTATGTTTTCTTGGCTCGCTTTTGCTTCATGTGTTGGTGTTAACTCGGATTGTTTATTTAGTTTTTTTCTGGGGTTTTTGTATCGGGATATTTATGGTATGGATGCTTTTAGCTTACAAAACGTCATTTGTATATTAGATACACGTACACAATGATTCTGTACAAAGTCAGAGAAATTATTTGTTAAGCAAATTGATTACCAACTTTCCCAACTTCGCGACCTCGTTCGCGTGCATTTCGGGAAACAAATTGGATTTCACGTGTTTTTTTTTTTTAATTATTATAAAACTAGCCTTAGTTATTCCTTATAACATCAGCTATCTGCCAGTGAAAGTCCATCAAAATCGGTACTGCCGTTTAGAAGATTAGCCCGAACAAACAGACATAAATTTTTAAAATTGTATTTTTGTTATAATAATTACCGTTTAAACTTTCATGCATTTAGTAAAAATATTATGTTATTTTGACTTATCAAACCGACACTTATTCTTTTTACTTATTTGTATGTATGTAATAGCCAGGTTGGTCTTTCCGGATTTGGTCTAACAAAGCAACTGGTTGTCCGACTTAACGTGCTTTCTGAGGCACGGAGACGGAGGGGTCTTGGTATGTAAAGATGGTCACCCATCCACGAACTGACCGCGGCAAGCATAGCTTAACCTGGTCAATCGACTCGCGCATGAGCCTCTCACAAAAGCAACTACGAAGACATTTTATTTCTTTTTCAAATCCGCCTCTAACTGAAACTTCTTCAGATTATTCCATACAAAATCTCAATTCCACTAACTCAATTTTATGAGCCACTTCTAAACATTATTACCAGGTGCCCTCAATATTCTCATTTCGTACATTTCAGTTGTAATATCTGGCTTTACGTTATTGGAACTGCATTTGCAAGATGATTTTGCAGTATTTAAGCGTTGGCAGCCTTCCAGGAGATAGCAACGGTACACTTTCAAATATTTAGACAATATCTATAGTATTAGATGTTTGGGTAATACGGATAAGATGAGTTTTCGTTGGAATTGGAAATAAGCAAGTAATCTAGGTTTTGCTGTACTTATTGTTTTGTAGATAGTAAACTCGCTTTGTGGTAATCGTGGGATCTCTAGTTAGTTTTGTTAAAAATACATGTATTCTACCTCGTTGGTCTATGGGCGGATACAGACATTGCGAGGCATTCGCCGCGTACGCCTCGCAACACACGACTCAATATTAATTTGAAACCAGCGCCGCATGCTCAGGTCGACTGACGCATGCTCGGGGGGATCCAACCCCGTGCGAAACACTTGCCTTGCAATGTGCGTACCTTCAATTGTGGCGAGGCATGTGGTACGTAAGTACAGAGCGAGCCAGCGAATGTCGTGCGCGGCGCACGCCTCGTATAGTGAGTGTTTGGCTATGTCCACACGTACTCTTTGATCATGGAGCGTTTGCCTCCATACACTGGCTCACCTTAAGGCGGATACAGACATTGCGAGGCATGCGCAGCGCACGGCGCTCATCGCATGATTCGCAATGTGTGGAAGTTCATATTCGCGGTGAGGCATGTGGAAGCACGAATAAAGTGAAAAATAACTTTAATTTCGGAAGGAAAAAGTTATTTTTCACTTTATAGTGTTTTTTGGAAGTCGGTTGTTTTTTTTGTAAAAAAGTTTTTATTTTTTACTTTTTAGTGGGTCAGTTTGTAATTTATCTAAGTTACAATAGCCTAATGTCAACTGCAACTTAAAATTTGTTTAAAATGAGCACAAACCCGACTACGGTGCTGTAATTTCAAGCCGATGGTCCCGGCTGTCATTCGTGGATCTTTGACAGTCGTTACGGGTAGTCAGAAGCCCGAAAGTCTGACAACCCGTCTTACCAAGGGGTATCGTATTGCCCAGTAACTGGGTTGCTACTGGTTTACTAGCGGTTTGTTACTGGTTTACTAGCGACTGCCTATCTAGGCAGTCGCTCCATGTAAAATACAGGTGGTATGGTATTCAGCTGCATCCGGTTAGACTGGAAGCCGGCCCCAACATAGTTGGGAAAAGACTAGGCAGATGATGATGATCCAGATACGTACATATAACAGCCAACCATCGCCTTTGAAAGTAAGTGTTAGGTTTCTTGTATGCCTTTGCGAGTCCCTACCTTGTATAGCGAGCCTTCAGATAACACACATGTTCGTAATCATAGATATCCGTTTACGTAATACTAGCTTTCGCCCGCGTGGAGGTCCGTATTCATCCCACAGGAACGTACTACTGGGAACCCAGATCATGTTCTATCTCTGTGCTAAATTTCATTCAGATCCGTTCAGCCGTTAATGCGTGAAAATGTAATGGAATGTGGCAGACGAATAGCTAGAGTTTCTTTCACATTTATAATATTCGTTTGGATGAATGGATGCAGTATGCTGAGTATTATTTTGTTATTCTAGAGGTGCTGAGCGAGTTGTCCCGGGTTTGACCTCTGGGGTCGGATCGAGCCAAATCAAAAATAA
The DNA here is from genome assembly GCA_963082905.1 of Oligia fasciuncula. Lineage (NCBI taxonomy): Eukaryota > Metazoa > Arthropoda > Insecta > Lepidoptera > Noctuidae > Oligia > Oligia fasciuncula. Next base: position 12,357,025 of record OY720403.1, read on the forward strand.
TTTGTCTGAATTTTCTGCACCATTAAGTATTTCCCTATTATATCTACAGGGTGTTTGGAAGCTGAGTGCAAAGCTTTAAGGGAGTGATAGTTGTAGTTGTTTTGTTGATTTTTAACTACAAACATTTAGTCAAAAATAACATACCAACTTTAACTGGGAAAAAAATAAAAAGCATAGGTCTAAGACATGTATGGCTCAAAATGCTCTAAATGGTGTCAACTATCAACCCCTTAAGGCTTTGTATCCAGCTTCCAAACACCATACATAATCAGTCTGTAATGTTCCCACTGCTGGGACACAGGCTTACGGGCCTCCTCTTTGTGAGAGGGAGTGGGCCGTAATCCACCACGCGGGCCAAGTGCGGGTTGATCGATGTCACATGTTTTCGAATTTTTGGTTCTAGTACATGCCGATTTCCTCACGATGTTTGCCTTCACCGTTTTGAGCGCAGTGGTGATGAAATAAATTACACAAAGTAAAGCAGTACCTAAAGCGCCTGTCTGGGTTCGAACCTACGACCTAACTCGTAAGTCGCGGCCGTTACCACTAAGCCACCACTGCTCAATAATCAATAGAAGATACAATCAGTACATAAAGCTAATATTAGCTCCAATTCTATAATGGGAAAGCTGTTAGTATATTAAAGTTGCCTTTGATAAATACAATGCATTGAGCTTGAATGCAAGGCTGAATAGCGTAGGATGTAGGTATCTGTGTTTGTATACCTGGCTCAGGTGAATTTTGGGTAGAATTCGGAGAGTCCATCTAGATTGCTAGATACCACGTTTGAAAAGAAATTGGACATACCTACTCGTATGTGGGGCTGTATTTTTGGTGAGAATTCAGTGAATTGACAACAAACTTTCCATGGTATTGTGTTGTAACTTGGAAATCCTATTTTTAAATTACGTACATAAAGTTCCTATTTAGGTAGGTACTAACATGCTACTATTCATATTTTTTTATTAAATTGCTGTGCCCAACAGAATATCACGACGATTGTTTGCGTAACTAACAGTAACAATGGATTTCATTTTGACAGTTCAACAACATTCATTGCGTTATTTACGTTGTTGAACAGACACTTTTTTTGAAAAGCAATGGATTAGCAATATAGTTCAAAATAATTCAGATTGTGGTAGTAAGCAGTTTAAACACATGTGATATGTAATAAAGGATTGAATTGAATTTGCCAGATTCCTACTTGTTGTACAAAGTAGGGCTGATTTTTCAATCGACAGATAATTGCTTTATTCGAGGAATAAAATTGACAGATTTTGTATGGGGGAACTGTCAAAAATTCAAAATTATTCTTCCGATAAAATTATCTGGCGTTGGAAAAATCAGCCTTAAGTAAAACTACCTATAACATATCTATCTAACACAACTGTAGCGAAGTACTAACGAAGTACTAAGCTCATACTTGCATACCCAGTCCGAGGGCTTGAGGCGCTGCGTGCTGAAACACAGGTTATAAACCTAGTTCAGTAGCAGATGCTAATAATTAGACACAGTTGTAACTGATTTACTCTTAAGAATAAAATTTATAAGTAGCTAAGATAAATTGTGTACTTAACTAGTTTATTATTTTGGTCTAATAAATATTATTATTATATTATTAGTAGATTCTTTCATCATAGCATAATTATAATACTTCTATACTAATATTATAAAGAGGTAAAATTTGTTTGTTTGTATGTATGTAGGGCGTATTCTCCGGAAATCCCGGACAGATTAAAAAAAAATCTTATTGCATTTGATAGCCCTTTCTTGAGGAAGGCTATAGGCCTTCTAACATCACGCTACGACCCTTAGGAGTCGACCAAATGAAAAAAATCAGAAATAACACTATTCGAAAACGAAGTAGTAGCACGGGCGAGCGATGGGAAGCGACGCGATGGGCTGTAATTTCACGCGGACGAAGTCGCAGGAAGAAGCTAGTCAACCATATTATTATTATGAAAAATTAAACATTATTAAATTAAACTACTGTTGGTAATATAACGATTTATTTTATCTTCGAACCGACGACGCTGTTATAACAAATGTTACTAATAAATGACCTCATAAATAAATCCAAAAGATAAATACACTGTAAACAGAAATCGAACAACGTCGTTAGCTTTCAGATTCCATCTAAGGCATGCACTTTCACGTACATTTTCTATCGCGCTGGATACTTGACATCATAACCTTTGCTCTAGGGCAGGGCTGTCAAACCTTTTATCCAAAATCGTAACCAACGCCGCCATCTTGATTTTTCGATACATTCCTCATAGATATCCGACATTCCTAAACAATTTCATTCCAACAGCGCCCCCATGTCAACGTCATTCGGGCGCCAAAAAAACCTTGTAGCATTGTAAATGTGTATGCTGTGTAGTTTTACTTGAACCATATTAGTTAGGGTAGTTTTTGCTTGCGGCTAAGACCGTTATTGCTAACCGTGAATTTTAATTTGGAAATCCTAAATTTGCCTATTGCTTGCCTATTGCTAACCGTGAATTTTAATTTGGAAGTCCTAAACTTGTCGTGGAAGGTCTTGTCTAGGGAAGTACTATGGGTGTACCCACTTTTCAGCAGGAGCCGTCGCCTGACTTATCATTCAATCTATCACAAAAAAAATGTTCCACTCTCGTATCAGTATAAAATACATAGCATGTGACCAGTGACCATAGCGACCTCTGAGCTGCCACTGACGATGCCGTAGAAATGGCGAAGTTTTGGGCCAAGAAAATTTTATCCATGATCGACATGACGAAGAAGATACGAGTAGCATGCATGGCGGCCATTTGGTGATTGAATTCATATTAAATTATTGCCACCCATCTACTTCTCAAACCTATCAATCTGAAGGTCAAGGCCCGTAATGAAAAACGTTCAAAATCTAGTCGCAATCTCATCTCAGTGACAATCAATGTCAGAAACTTGTCAAAAATGTAGAGAAATTAGAGGTAATTTTGACAGATTAAGACTGAGATCAGACTTCTAACGTTCTTAAAATTACGAGAATGGCCGCTTGTAATTTTGCCGCAAAATCTGCCTACAATTTAAGGCAAGCGTCCCTACGTTTACCAGCCCTGTTCAATGTGATCGTGTAGCAAGATGTTCGCACTTGCTTCAAAATGGCGACCAAGATAAGATAGGAGAAGTGCTAAGTGAAAATATTCGTTCACCACCATGTACACTTTATGATATTTATTAACGTTTTATGGCATTTCAAGCCGTTTTGGGATATCTGTGGTGTTTTGATAAAAACAATCGATGGTTAAAGACTATTGCATTTTTTTTTAGTTGCATCTTCGAAATTGTTTGGGTTTAGAATGAGTATTTTTGAAGAGTTTTTAATGTTTTAACTTTCTTAAGACATATTCATGGTTTGATTTCTTACGGTTTTACTAACAAGCAGGTTTCAGCATAGTCCGTCTTGTTTTGGGGCCTTTATCGTGATCTAATCAGGAACTAGTCGAGAAAAGCCAACTCCTAAAAGTACATAACATAATCACCCTATAATGTTCCCTCTGCTGGGATACAGGCCTCCTCTCGGTGAGGGCCGTAATCCACCACGCAGACCAGTGCGGGTTGGTAGATGTCATATGTCTTCGAATTTTTGATTATTTTTGGTTTTTCCTTAAATTAAAGTAGAGAAAGAAAATACATTTATTTAATTTATTTGTAATAAATGTGACGCATTAGGCATATAAAAAACAGCCTAAAACATTAATAAGAAAAGAAAAAATAAGAAAGAGGAATGAAACATAAACAGTCAAATATTTGTTTTGATAATGTCAATAATTAAATAACACAATAATCAAGTATCTTGACTTGGCTCGCGAGGTTGTCGACATTTGAGATGTGGACTCAGCGATCATTGTGCCGATAGTCGTGACAGCCCTTATGTTAATAGCCAATAGCCTCGACCAACACCTGAGGAAGCTCTAGTTGAGCAGCTGGATCAAGGGCTTGATTCAGAGAGCGGTACTTCTGGACACGGCTCGCAATATCAGAAGGTTCCTCTCTCTGGAGCCCTGACCGCCGATAGCTTGGCCCCTGTTCCCGATACCGGTGGACTACTATTTTTTATATTTTTAAATGTTTTTTTATCTTTTTGTTTATAAAAATATTTAAAAATGCAATTTAGAAGTGTTTAAAAGAAATAACACTAATTTAAGAAGCAGCCTCATATAATTTCAAGCAACATTTTATAATATAACATCCACATTATCGTAATATTTTTCGTACTGAAATAATTTAAACATAATTCCAGAGAGTATATTTCGATAATTGCACAAAATAATGATGCTGATAAGGGCCGTGTTTCGTATAATTAAAGTCTTAATTCTTGGGTACTATCGTATAAAGCTGTTACATACATTACTCTTGAATATGAACGTGTGCGTGTACAACATTTATACATATTCTATTATATTAAAGTCGCTTTTCTTGTCTGGTCTGTGTGACCACGTTGTTCTTCTAAACTGCGCAATGAATTGTCATATGGTGTGCACCATTGTTTAGAGCATTTTATATGTATATAATACATTTATATTTAACTTTCATTTAATATGGACACCTGGCAAGGCACAGCGATGACAGGTGTAGTAAGGCAGTAACTGAGAGGCGTCCAAGGACTGGAAGACGAAAAGTTTCTTAAACAAGTTGACTCGGAATAAGAAATAGAAGAAATAAAATACGTTCATATGCGCTTATAAAGAACAAAAAACACAAAAAAAACATCAACAAGTTGGGGGAAAACATGCCATCGCTCAGCATAATGCTAAGACGCTATACGAGACAGAGCGCCAGCGCTGGTTTTCAGCGACATCCGGCGTTGACGTGATGACGTCAACCAGTGCAGCATACGAGTGGAATGGTTGCGAACCGATCCGTGTCAATTTTCAATTTTAAATTATCAATGTGCGTCTTTTTATCTAAGGCTACGGTTCCCTAAAAGAGCGATGGACGCCACACAATGGGCGCAGTAAGGCTTGTCATGAAAATTATGACAGCGAGGTTTGACGTTGTCAAAAAACTCTCTCTTGAAAACCACCCCAACTTACTTTAATAAACAACGTTTATAGCATTGTGGGACTTAAACCCGCACTTAAATCACGCTTTTCTGTGACTTAAGATTTAAGTCACAGAAAAGCGTGACTCGTGAGGTGAGAAGTGTGTCACGCTTTTCTGTGACTTAAATCTTACACTTTTACACATCGTATACTGTTTTACACGACGTGTAAAATCCTGATGTGATGTGTGCCTAAGGGTGACTTCGTAGCGTGTGGCGGCTACCGGCGTACGTCAACCGTATGCGGCGAGTCCATATAAAATGTATGACAACTACAGGAAATATGCCGGAGGCGTCGTTTTGTGGTTGTGGCAGGTGGCCCGTGTGCGGGGACCCTTAACGACCCGGTCACACGTATCGTAATGTCCTAATCAGTGACGTTATTCTCCGGTACTCCAAAAAAAAAAAACTTCTACTCTCTTCTAGGAAACTAGTTTAAGGACCTAATGACTGTGCCTGTCAATAGAATCTATGGTGCTGAATTTTGGGCCAATTATATATTTTTTATAATTATGAATAATTACAATTAATAATCATTTTTCAAATAAATTTGTGGCAGAAGTCCTCAAAAAGTTGTAGGTGCCATCTGCAAAATCCTTTGCAGTATCTATGCTTTTGGAAACGGCTTCTCCGATCTTCGCACCAGCAGCTGCAATAATAAAAACATAATGAACTTAGTTTATTAATAATTATTTCATACTACCTGACCGTACAGACTTTCTCCTGTCCAAATTTCAATTTGTATGTGATCGTTTTGATCCCATAGAAAAAAGGACGTTTAGATTTTCCCGAATTTGAAAATTTCCTGGGAAACTATTCCAATTTTCCCTTCCATAAAAACCAAAATCGGTATATTTATTACGAACATATTAAAACAGCCAAATAAATAGCCAAATCGGTCCAGCCGTTCTCAAGTGATGCGCTTACCAACGATCAGCATTTCATTTTTAACCGACTTCCAAAAAGGAGGAGGTTATATGTTCGACTTTATGTATGTTTTTTTTTTATGTATGTTCACCGATTTCTCCGTCAATTATGGACCTGTTTCAAAAATTCTTTTTTTGTTTGAAAGAGTATGGTCTCGAGGTGGTCCCATTGTCACCAAGTCGGAATCTGATGAGGGAATCCCATGGAAATCGAGGGAAACCCTCAAAATTTATAGGCACACCTATAGCGATTTGGGTATTTTTTACAGTAACTCGAGCATTTGCTCTCGGAAAGCACCATTTGGTGAAGTGGAACTTATGAGGAAGACCATAGGCCATCGGAACTACTCAATAATAAGTATTTCACGGGTTGCGATTCGATTAGGTACTTTAATGTTGTTGCTAAGCAATTTATGTTCGTCACAATGGTGAAGTGGAACTGATAGTGACTTCTCAATCCGCTCCAGTTCTCCTGGTTCTTACTAGGAGAACTCCTCAACAATTACGTCCCTGCATCGGGAAAAGCAATATTTTGTAAAAGGTTATGAGCAGTTGACATTAGGCTATTGTAACTTAGATAAATTACAAACTGACCCAGTAAAAAGTGAAAAATAAAAAAGTTTTTTTACAAAAAAAAAACAACCGACTCCAAAAAATACTACAAAGTGAAAAATACCTATAATTGCGGAAGTCGGTGGCAAAAACTAAAACAGATCCAAAGACACCGACTTCCGAAATTAAAGTTATTTTTCACTTTGTAGTATTTTTTGGAAGTCGGTTGTGTTGTCGGTTATTGGTAAAACATTAACAATCTCTTAAGAGGTCATTGTACTCATCATTAGGAACAACTTTTACTATGGGACCAAATCAAAATCGCAAAAAAAAAACAATTTTTTTTTCGCGATTTCAGGTTTCAAGTGGTCCACATTAGACCTGGATCGCAAGCACTGGAAGTCAGGGGCCTTTGTCCAGCAGTGGGATGATACAGTAACAGTGAGTAATACGCAATGCAATGAGAAGGGTTGATTACAGTAATTTTAAAGATAAACATAGATAATAATGAATTTACCAATGATGACAGAATATATATGACAGATAAACTGATTAATCTCTATCCAAAGAATACCATTAAAACGTAATCAGCCGGTAATGTTCCCACTGCTGAGACTCAAACCTCCTCTCTGTGAGAGGGAGTGGGCCTCAGTCCACTACCTGGGCCCAGTGCAAGTTGATGGATGTCATGTCTTCTATCTTCTTCATAATCTTCAATTATTTTTGTTTATCATTGCTTTGGAAAAATAAGGCCAGAACTTACCGGTAACTGGCCCAAAAATATTTTTGGGAAACTCAAAAAGATCTTTTGTTTGTTCAACAGGTACTCCTTTTAACACGTCCGGTAAAAACTTATCACCAATCTTCTCAGTACCGTTTTCTTTCTTAGATTCGTTGGCTTTTGCTTCTTTTTCTTCTGTTTGTTTATTATCTTTCATTAGTGGAACATCACTGGCTTCTTCAACTTTTGGTTCTGTTTTTGACGATACCCCACTTTTTTCTTCTGCTTTTACTTTCGATAGAACCTCACCCTCTTTATCTGGTTTAACGTCTGTTGGTTTTGTAGTTGTTTCTTCATCATTTGCTTGTGAAAATGTTATTATCCCAGTCTGCAAAATCTGAAAATCAAATTATTTTTCACTAGTTTTTGCCAGCGGCTTCGCCCGCGGGGAGGTCAGAAATTATCCTACGGGAACATACTACAGAGATAAAAAGTCCTATGTGTTAATCCAGGTTATCTGTGCCAAATTCCATTTAAATTCGTTCAGCCGTTTCTGTGTGATTAAGTATCAAACATACAAACTTTCACATTTATAATATTATAGTAGGATTGCACTAAAAAGAACAGAGAAGAATGTGGGAGGCTCTTATGATAGGTACGCCTAGGATGGCTTTCACAAGAATTGGCATGATGAAGCAACATATCTAGATTAATGGAAAGAATGGAGGGTTGGTCTTTCCCTAAAAGTGGGACAGAAAACGTAATAATACAAAAATAAAATGCACTGTTTTGATTATATTTGGTTGGATCTAATGATGTATCTTTCAAAAGATTATTAAAAACAAGGTACTAATCAATTTACAAAGTTAATTTAAAGACCAAGGTGTTAAATCAATATGTTACACTTCCTAATAGGAAAAACAATTTGTAGTTGAGTTTAATAGCCAATATAAACAATTGGATTTCACGGATGAATATTAATAAAGCCGTGAAAAATTATTAGATCTAGCTTCATTTGAAAAACCATTAGCACGTTCTTGATTGAATCTTCTTGTTCTGGCCTAATTCATCATCTGCCTAGGCCTTTTCCCAACTATATTGGGGTCGGCTTCCAGTCTAGCCGGATGCAGCTGAATACCAGTATTTTATATGGAGCGACTGGCTATCTGACCTCCACAACCAAGTTACTTGTTCTGGCCTAATTGAAATACATAATTTGTCCCATTATTTTTCTTACATTCTGTCCTCTTAGGTGTCGCATTATCGTTCACTCACCTTTCATTCATATCATCTCTCATCAATCCATCCATCCATCTTTTCTTTTGTTTCCTACTTCCCATCCATCCATTACCTAACATTTATTTCTCACGTTGTGTGACTGTGAATGCCTTTAAATGTTTGTAAACGCATCCACAATACAGGAGAAATTCCTAGTGTGGGGCAACGTTTTTATAAAAAGAAAGAAAGAAGAAAAGTAGAGGAAGATTAAAGAAACTTTGGGTGTGTAAAACGGATAGAAAAGCGGTGAAGACTGAGATGTCGGTTGATAGAGATTTGAGAATGAAGACATGATGCGCCAATTCCAAATAAAATCGGATAAGGGATGATGATATTTGGAATGAAACAGTCATGTAATGATCAACAGCAGTCAGTTGGATAACACGGTCTTAATAGTATGAAAATGAAAAATTCATCAATCTAGAAGTTATTGATATAAGAGGTCCCTCATTCTTTATTTTTATTTTTAATGCTGATAGACCTGCTCTTGACCTAGATCACTCCTGATGGAAAGCGATGGATGAAGTTTTGAAGTTAGATATGAAATCAAATACAATTCCTTTAAGTTTGGGGGATATCTAAAATATGAAAGATTTATTGAATACGTTGTTGTATCTACTCGTAAACATAATATTCAATCGAGATATATATGTTACTGTAAAAGCCCGAACTGCGGTAAATCTTAGGATTTACCGGTAAATCCTAAGATTGTGTAAAGTAAAGTAACCGAACCAAACCTAACCTCGGGGTGCCCTTCGCTCGCTCTTGCATCCTATGTCGACGGAGCCCCGCTTACCGCTCATTCAGTTATTGGACTGCTCAATTATTTTTAGAATTGACATTGTAATGTTTTCCAACTGATCATAATAACATCTCGAATATTTAAATAACAGCTCAAAAAATTAGTTCCCTAATCGACAATTTCTTACTTTTACCGGTGTTTGCGGTAAAACCTAAGATTCACCGACTGAATCGGCCGGTAAAAGTTTGAAATTAATAGTACATTATGATACATGTGTGTATATTGATTAATGCACACGCGTTTCATACGACGTTTTTCAACACACTTGCGAGGAAAAAAAACAGACTTGTATTGTTAAATATTAACTTGTATGGAAAATGGCGCGCTGGTTTTGTTTTCCCGCGCGCCGTGCTAGCCAGCACTAGCTATGCGCGCGCAACATTGACTCATTTTAAATATATTAATCTATGGCACAGACAAAACCGATACAGCCTATAGAAAAAATATAATAAACACAAACCTGAAAATTGCAAAAAACCTAAGAATTTCGCGGTCTACCACTGCGCATTCACCTTAAATTGTCTGTGGTCCCCTGCGAGTTCATTTTGCGACCAAGGACAATACAGACTATTTAAAAAAAAATTGAAATATAGCCCGCGGATTTTTTCTTTCGGCATGAAGTCTCTTTGGGCGCTTTCCGAATTAGCTATAATCGCTCACATCATCTCCATGGACGTAATATTACGTCCATGCATCATCTCACATGCATTCCGATTTAGATATTACTATTAAGACTGCTGAGAGCTGGCAACAATTCGGAACACTCGTGAACGCGCTCACATGACAGTGCTTACACAATGTAAAAAAGATATTATTACAGTATTTCTTTGTATAAACACCACATTTCTTCTTCAGTTCTTCTTCTTTGGTTAGGTGGCGACTGTCAGCCAGAAGCACAATTTCAAAAATGCCACGTTAGTTTAATTTAAAGATGATGCAACTCAAAACAAAACACACACTGACACAACCTCATACACACACTGTCATTTTTGACAGCGCTCACGATGATATTATTCTAGGGCATGGTCGGCATTATCGCAAGATGGCGAATGTCATGACGTCATCTATGACGATTCACGGGACATCGTTATCGTTATCGCGCTCACGCTAATTCGGTTATTTCCCAATTCGGAACACATCGATTATTTCCCAATTCGGAACGCAGGGTTTGATGAGATTAAAAAAGCGCGCGTCTCCGACTAGTAAATAGTTATGTGTGGTATTACAGAACATGTGGATTAAAGTAAAGAAAAAGCACGCGTTCGTAATACACTCCATTATGGACCTTAAAGCGCTTCAATAAGAGCCACTTTACGAGCAAGTGTGTTGAAAAGATTATTATAGAACAATTCGGACTTTTAACATATATATATATATTCTGTAAAAGTGGAATATGAATCAATACACAAACATATCATAGAACGTTACAGAAATATCCATGACGGAGACCATTAATGTAAAATAGGAAAGGGAGACTCTTTTTATTGTTTTCATCATCATCATCATCTGCCTACCCTTTTCCCAACTATGTTGGGGTCGACTTCCAGTCTAGCCGGATGGAGCTGAATACCAGTATTTTACTTGGTGCGACTGTCTATCTGACCTCCACAACCCAGTAACCTGGTAATACGATACCCCTTGCTAAGACTGGTTGTCAGACTTTCGGGCTACTGACGACCCGTAACTACTGCCAAAGGTTCACGAATGACACCCGGGACCAACGGCTTAACTTGCTTTCCCAGGTACGGAGGGGTCTTGACTAGTCTTGATAATTATGTAAACATGTTCACCCATCTAAGGAACAACCGCCGCAAGCGTAGCTTAACTCTGATCGATCGACCCGTCCGGCTGTATTACTTAGCCACAAACCCTTCCACCTCTCTTTCGATTGTTATACGTAAATATATACAAAAAATACTTACTGCAATAAAAAATAAACACACTGCTATGCGAGACATAGTAGAATATCTTGCGAATATAACTGTGTGAGGTGCTAAGGTATTCAGGTTTATTTCAATACTAATATTATACGTTGTACGTTGATGTGCAATTGGTCACAGTTGTTTGGAATTTAATAATGCGTTTTCCGTTCGTTTCTAATCGATATTATGTACGTTAGTAGTGATTGATTACCTACATGAGTAGGTGGTATAAATGTGGGTAATTGTGTAACACACTTTTTTTTAATAATACACACAATTTTTTTTATTTTTATAGTTGAATGGGCCCGCTCTATTAACCTCGATCACGCTTGATGGAAAGCGATGGATTAGGTCTATGATGGAACGAGCGTGCCCAGAAGACGCCTGAGGCACTGGAACTCCCACGCATCGACGAAACACAGCAAGCTGCTTGATGCCAGACTCCGGTGGGAGGGTGGTCGCAAACCAGCCGGCCTGGTTAGCCTTACCACCGCAAGGGAAGAATTGGCGAATCAAATATGGTGTTGGGTGAGACTGTCCAGGATGCGCCGAGCCCTCGGAAGTATGTTACGCAATTTGGGTTGCCGGTTCCTGAATTGAGTATTTGAAGGTCCATTCTTAGCGGCAGCCCGGAGTCTAGATTCTTGCCCGGTTCATCACTGCTCTCAAAACGGTGCACATAGGGGTATTTCATTAATCTAGCCGGCCAAAAATATTAGTGCGGGTTTTTTGGTTTAAAATGACATAATTAAAACAAGCGAAATATATACGGACAATAATTTTATAATTTCATAAAAAAAAGCAGCAAAACACAAATAAAACAAAAAAATATATATAAAAATGCTGAAAATAGGCCATATATTTACATATATTCTTACGTACACTTATCTACATTACACTATATATTTATATAATCTTACATATACTTATATACACACACTATATATTTACATATTCATAATAACAATATATATTTTTCAAATCAATTCACCTCCTCGTTCTCACTTTCTGATTTTGTTGGGTTTGGTGTAGCTGGAGGAGGATAACACTCTTATTTTGCTCCTTGAATTAAGCTATAACATGGAAAGAACTTTTTGTTCGTGTTTCTTATAATTTCATACTGTCCTCTTGTTAAGTCTGCATCTATAAACATTTTTAATGCTTCCATGGGGGTTAGACGCGATGGTTTTTCCCATTTAGACGAATCATAAGCTTTTTTGTACTTCGTTGCACGGGTCGGAGAGCTCATAATATCTTTGAGCACGTGGGAAGCATCGTGTTTTCCCGATTTACTTAATTCAACTTGAGCTGCGTGAAGTATTACACCATCTTCTACATTAGATCGGATACCTTCCGTTTTTCTTCTTTTGGTCCTTTCGCTAGATTCTCCAAACGATTTACAAGGGCGATCTGGACGATTTTCCGTTGTGACTGGAATTTCGAATGTACCTTCTAGCCAAAGTTGGTTATTTTTTCAAAAAAACCTCTTCTTTTTTGTGAGATTTAATCCACATTTGCTTCATTTCCAACTTAAAATGTGCAAAATTGTTTTTCAATATTTTTAAATGATCTTCAGTAAGATCGTCACTAGTGAAAAGGTGGTCTCTCAAAAAACATAGTTTTTCTTCCAAATTGCATAAATTTTCATTTTTCATAATATCAAAGAGAGATTAACGAGTCACTATTCTCACTCCGGAAGTACCCACTATATCTGGAACAAGTAAATATTGTTTTTAGACATAAATACTTTTTTTCACAAATTTTGCTTATTTTGACCGTAAAATTCAATGTTCTACGTTTTTGCGCATCCGCGCTATTCCGCGGCTAATTTATTTAGTATTCGTTACTCAAGGGTCTATATTTTTTATATAAATTACAAAAGTGGCCGGATCTATCCCGATACTAAAACAAATAGCTTCCTAAACATAAATTTCTTAAAAAAATATCCTTATTTCAGACTTTATTTCTCGACCACTAAAAGTATATTAAAATAAAATAAATTTTAACAAATATATTACATTTGGATTGTCACATACCTGTAGTTTCCGAATCCATTGCTATTTTGCACCAGGTAAACACAGAAAACTTCAGTTTAACACACAAAGTTAACGCTTTTGTAAATAGCCGATAAGAGAAACGTACGCAAGGTTCAATCATCAACTTTCGACTGAATTTACCTGATAACGCGCAACGGAAAAAGGATGGGGGTGGCGGTCTATTGTTTGTTGGAATGTCCCCTGCCTCAGGTAGTCACTGTAATTAGCATTCCTTAAACTTTGTTATTTTGACTTTTGACCGCCTAGATAGTTAAAATACCCGTATGTGCGGTGTAGAAAATACAGACCAAGACGAAAATAGCCGAACGAACTTGACCTACCGAAAGGACTGGCCTGGACTGGCAGTGGACGGACATGGATGGAAAAGACATTACGGGCTTAGTAGAGTAGATAAATTGATCCTTATCTTAGACTCCACCAAGCCAGAAATCACACGCAAATTACCCTATTTGCAATTCCTTAATTCTTCCACACAACGAACGAAAAAGACAAAAGAAATAGCTCCACATAGCGCTATCAATATAATAACACAATAGCTATACGTTAGTCCTTTGTGTGGCGGTGGCGAAAGGCGCGAATTGGGAGTCGAACCCATCGATTCCCAACTAATATTTTACACATTCATGTTGAAACAAAAACGTATAGAGCGCAGGATTCTGCTGTGGTGCGCTCGAACTTGGTAAGTGAATTTTTTTTTTTATATTTTTGAGACTAATACTATTTTCGTGTTATTCAGTAACTGGGTTGTGGAGGTCAGATAGGCAGCCAGTAAAATATAGCAATAGCAACTGGTGTTGTAAAATATAATGTTAAATACAGCTGCATCCGAAACATAGTTTGAAAAAGGTTGAGCAGAGCTGTAGAATATTTTGGAGAATAATTTATTGTTGCATCTGGTATTAATAATCATGAAAAGTAAGGTACGGCGTAATAGTTGCTGAATAATTGGTTAACGAACAAAAGTTTTCGCGATTGTATCTAATTTTTTAAATGTACGCACGGAGCAGTAGTGGTAACATTTTAGGAAAGCCTTAGCCAAAACTGGAACTGATCAGGCAGAACAGATTAACAAAAAAACTTAAGATCAATGAATATCGTATAAAATTCTACTCGAACTCGCTTTTTTTCGGATAAGACAAAATATTGTAAGTACTTTATAAGGAAATATAAACAGTAAAATTGATACAGTCAGCCCAAAAAAGACCAAAGCATAGTATACAATTTATTTAACCAAAACAAACTGACATTTTGTCCTAAAACATCTATAAACCGTATGACCAAGACAATGTACTCAGTGATAGTTCCAGAACAAGGTAAACAAGACTGGCAATATCATACCTACGACTTTTTTTGTCCTCTTCATTTCATGCATGACGTCACTTGTATTGTCATTTGTTTTTAGAGTTTAGATTTGAAATACAACACGTATATCGAAATAAAATATATTATAATACTAGCTGACCCGGCAAACGTTGTTTTGCTCCTACACTACTCCTACCCAACTCCTACCCTACTCCCACACTACTCCTACCCTACTCCTACACTACTCCTACCCTACTTCTACCCTACTCCTACCCTACTCCTACCCTACTCCTACACTACTCCTACCCTACTCCTACACTACTCCTACCCTACTCTTACACTACTCCTACACTACTCCTACCCTACTTCTACCCTACTCCTACCCTACTCCTACACTACTCCTACCCTACTCCTACACTACTCCTACCCTACTCCTACACTACTCCTACACTACTCCTACCCTACTTCTACCCTACTCCTACCCTACTCCTACCCTACTCCTACCCTACTCCTACTATAAAAAAAAAAAAAGTATCCTATGTCCGATTCCTGGCTCTAAGCTACCTCCCTACAAATTTTCAGCCAAATCGGTTCAGCCGTTCTTGAGTTATAAGTGGTGTAACTAACAGACTTTCTTTTATATATATAGATATGGAGACTAGCTTCCACCCGCGGCTTTGCCCGCGAGGTATGTCGATAAAAACTATCCTATGTCCTTCCCCGGGATGCAATCTATCTCTCAGCCAAATTTTCTTTCTTTTTCGAGTTACTTTCGAATTTATAGTATTAGTATGGATAGGCAGAAACTACAGACCGCCTCCTGCTACGATTCTTACATACTAAAAAAAGCAGCAATTAATTCGATGACGATTTTTGTCGGTAACCGCGTTCTACTCGCTAGGAACGACTGCACAGCGCCATCGCCACTGCGGCCGCTCAAATGTAAATTAAATGATGAATAGATACGCGCACGAATGCGCTTTGCTGTGTACCCGCAAAAAAATAACAACCAACCATTAATTCGAGATGTGGCTGTTGTTTACTCGGTTTTTCGGAGTACGTTTGCTTATATATTTCGTTTTTTGTTTGATATAGTTGTGTTTATTATTTATGTTTACGCCATTTGCTGATATGGAGTACATATACACAAACACATATAAACTCACGCCCTCTTCCCGTGGAGGTAGGCAGAAACTACAGAACGCCACCTACGAACCTTACATACTCCTTTTGCTTCGTTTACGTTCATACATCAGCGGGGTAATTGCGTAACACATTAACAGTAGGATTGTTTTTCATTTTGACAGTTCAACAACATTCATTGCGTTATTTACGTAGTTGAGCGGACAAATTTTTTGAACATATGAAGCAATGGACTAGTAACATCCTTCAAAATATTTCAGATTCTGATTGATTGTATGTTACGCAATTAAGAGTAAACTAGTCGCGAGGTCGAACTTTTTGGTCATGGTCAAAAAGCACGCTAGCTTAGTGTCCGACAGAGCTAGTATCAGTGATGAGCAGTTAGACGCTTGTCTATACGTACAACGTCTAGTTCTCATGCACAGAAACACCGTTCCAAACTAATAGGCGCGTAAAAAAAATCGAAAGGTGCTTCGGAAAATCAAGTTTTATGAAAAAACCACTGCAGAAATCAATTACAAATAAAGTTTAATGAACTCTTCGATAACTGAGCTTTGTCGGTACGGACTTGGTTTTAAAGATTTTAGAGTTCTTTTATTACTTATTTACATCCAAAGTTACGTTAAAAATAGCAAGAAAAACGAATCTTTGTTGGCTCATAACTTTTTAATGGCTTTTTATTTTACTATTCTGATTCCGTATCTACAGACAAAATTAATATTATTTCAAAACGATATCATGTTTAACTTTGGATGCACAATGTGAAACAGTGGAGTAATACTATCTCGAAATTTGTATGGAAAAAATATCGACTAGTGGCACCTTAAGGTGCTGTTTTGGGAAACTTATAAAATGCAAACATAATATTTGACTAGCTTCTGCCCGCTGCTGCTGGTCATACACGCTCGCAGGTTACTAGTAGTATGTACCCGACCTTTTTGAAGAACAACACCAATAAGTCCTTCTAGGGGGTCCACTCCACTCATATCTGCCTAGCTAGTGCCTCGTAAACCTTTCACATATCCTCTTTAAAATTTTTGATATCTTATTTTAAACCACACCGTTGCCTTTTTTTTTATGCGGATGGGTTTTTGCGAATCATGAAATGACCCCTCCCGCTCTGGGTGGAGCGAAAGGGAGTGTCAGACTCTTACTGACTAATACCCACCCGTGTTCCTTCCTTAGCCCTTTATGTTCTGGGCCAGCGGTAACCCTTTCGGACAATCCCGCTGATACACCGGTGCCTTAACATGTCATTCCTCACCCTTTCATTCATAGTAGGTAAGTAAATATGTGTGTTAATAAAATCACTAAAAGCACAGTTGACATGTGATATATTACATCAATGTTAAAACTGGCGCGAACAATGAACTCAATAATTTTGTCAAGTATGGGCAATGAGCACCTTCTTTTGTTTTCAATTCAAAAATAAATGTGAATCAGTTTTATTATTGGCGAATTATATTTTTTCCTAAGTTGCCTTTCGTTTTCATTAATTAATTCGATATGCTGGTGCCAGTATTTTTTTTTGTTACTCTACAAGTTGGAGACGACAATATATTAAGCTGCGTACCTACGTCTAATGCCATTCGCAGTCTGCATGCGAACATTCAATCAAATATATCGAACAGTTTAGTCACTATACCTAAAGTTTCCGTCACGAGAAGCTATACATTTTGTAAATAAAGAACTTCTACTAAGTTATCTAGCTATCCCAAATTCAATCAACACAAAGTAACATACGTGTAATACGAAACTAACGAGCAATTTCACTTGGTCAGGTTATATTTTAGCGATATAAAGCGCACGTCTAATGTTTTGTGGTACTGGAACGCGTCTTACTCATAGAACGTAAACATTTGGGCTGCCATTTTGAAGTATGTTCAAGCTGACGTTGTCAATGCTGCAGAATGCAAATCGGAATATTCGGAATCGTCTGACGACAGTAATTAGATGTGTGTGTTAACATAATTATATCCCTATATAAAAATAAGAATCATTACAAAACTGTTTTTTTTTTATTTGAACCAAAGGTTGTGAACCCCTGAATGTCTGTTTACAAAATTTATAGCGTCTCGTGACGAGGACTTTAGTCAAAGTTTCGCAAAACCCCTTTTGCATTGCTAGTGTTTTCATTCAATGTCGTATAGTCGTCTCCATATTGTATCCCACTGCTGCGCAAAGGCCTCCCCTTTTTCCTTCCATACTTCTCTATTATAAGCGGTCCCCGCCAACATGAACAAAATATTTCAAACTTTTTTTGTTTTCTCTATCAATTTAAGTAAACCAGCCTTACATTACATAATAAAACAACAACAAAATACAACTACATACCCGTTTTAAATGATATATTAGGTACGATTTTAATAACGTTGCTGACGGTACCCCGCACCCATATCAACAAATACGTCAGACGCGCGTAATCCAAGGTTTACGTGTATTTATTGTGCACCTGGTTTTGTAACGCTGGATTTTTTTGCTGTCCCTATGCCTATTGTTCGTCTGTGTTCAACGTGTTTTTTGTGCATTTGAAAACATCTTTTGCTGTGTAGTTTTGTACTCTTGGAAATGCCTTATTTTTACGGGTATGGTCGCTGTTTACAAATAGTTCTCTACCCTCGGTTTCTGTTTTTAGGGTTCCGTTCCCAAAGGGTAAAAACGGGACCCTATTACTAATACTCCACTGTCCGTCTATCTGTCACCAGGCTGTATCTCATGAACCGTGACAGCTAGACAGTTGAAATTTTCACAGATGATGTATTTCTGTTGCCGCTATAACAGCAAATACTAAAAACAGAATAAAATAAATATTTAAGGGGGGCTCCCATACAACAAACGTGTTTTTTTTCGGTGTTTTTGCCTTGTGGTACGGAACCCTTCGTGCACTCGTCAGTTTTTTTATATTAAACTACTCATTCGTAAATCTGCTGTAAGCTTGAACTTGAGTTGTCGACTCACTCACAAATAAATACAACTTAAAAAGTGACGATTCGCCCGTTTCGGGCGAGTAAAATCTTGCGAATCGACTAATAAGCCATCCATTCTTCTCTATTTGCAAAAATCTTTTAGACTATTTGAAATTGCACTTGACAAAAGCGATCCAAACAGTATCCTTTCCGGAAAGTACCATCCATAGCCAACAAATGCCCCACATAAGCATCCTCATTTACTTTTCCACAACCCAGTCTCATCAACGTATGGATTGGAAAGTCCTTCCCCCCGTATGTGACATGGAAGGGGCGTTACCACGGAACCGATGAGTCAGTGGGTTCGAATCCGCACTGTCTAATAAAATAGATACGCTTGAAAAGCACTTTAAACAAGAACGAACGAAATGTATTGCTTTACGTGGATTGAATTTTCGATTGTCGAAGATTTTGTGGATTTGCGAAGTAATTTGACGTGAGGTGTTTATCATTAAGAGGCTTACATGACCTAAAGCGCGGTCACTGTCGGACTGCATAGAAAAGAAAGAGAAGCGCGATGACACAACCCTGGTCCATTATTATTATTAGTCCAAATCATTACCAGCTTCGAAATAAACGCAAACAATGGCAAAATAAGTAGTTCTGCATCTTTAAAAGAAATAAAACAAACCCCTACATTTAATTTTATTTTCAAAATGGGGTAGGTATATCTGCAAATTGCATCTAAGCGGAAACGACACCCAAGATTCACTTTGAAGTGTCTCCGATACTGAATTCAGCATGTATACGTAGCCTGGCATATTAAACAAGTAGGGTTGTGCATTCATATCGATAATTCTTACTCTGTCGATCACTTGTTACAAGACATGCCGACAAATTGGTTTCAAATTCAAACTCAAAGCATTTATTTCAATTAAACCATGTACAGGCACTTTTGAATTGTCAAAATAAAATAGTCTATCAGTTAGTCAGAAAATTGAAGCTAGTTGCTCATTCCAAAACGTAGATCTCTATGGAGAAGAACAGGCAAGAAACTCCATGGACACTCTTTTAAATCAAGATATTACAAAATCCTGGGTACATTATTCTTGTTACTTCTATATGTGAGAACAATGTAAAAAAAGGACACAAATCAAGAAACAATTCAAAATATAAGATTAAAAATAAGCCTTGGCAGTTAAGAGATGACCCTCAACTAACGGCACTCGTTCATGAACATGACGCGTGGATTAGTACCATTCAGCTCAACGATTTTGTAAGGAACCGAATGATCCAACACATGCGCCACCATCAGTGAGACCTTTAAGTGAGACCATAGTTTACTAGACTACCAGAGACCATAGTTTTGTATAATTTAGAAGCATTTTTTAAATTTTGTAAATGTAAGAACCATCATCTGCCCAGCCTTTTCTCAGCTAGGTTGGGGTCGGCTTCCTGTCTAACCGGATGCAGCTAAATACCAGTATTTTATATGGAGCGACTACCTATCTGACCTCCACAACCCAGTTACTAGGTAATACGATACCCCTTGGTATATAAAACTGGTTGTCAGACTTTCGGGCTTCTGACGACCCGTAACGACAATCAATGATCATCAATGATGACAGCCGGGACGGGCTTAACGTGCTTTCTGAGCCACGGAGGGGTCTTGGTATGTAAAGGTGGTCACCCATCCACGGACCGACCGCGGCAAGCGTAGCTTAACCTGTTATTACTTTTAAAAGGAGGGTGCAAAGGCTTCCGCAAAGACTCAAAAGAGTACCTATCGATATAATATCGATACATTTCTAAACACCAGCTCCTCACTGTTCTACTCGTACAGAGAACGCTTAGTATTAGACGAAGCTTATTTGACGAGGCTACACACTTAGATTTAGCGCAGAAAGCTTTGACAATAACTGAGGAAACTGGTGAAGAACTAACTACTGATGCTAACAACTGCCTTGTTACAAATGCGGCGCCTAAATCTTCTAGTTTGATATAAGTAAGTATTTCAAAGAGAGACATGAAATGGAAGATACTTGTGCCTTAGAATGGGTCTTAAGGGGGAAGCTCTAAGGTGACCCGCGAAATTCAAATTTTCTTACGTTTTTTGCAATTTGCTGGTCAGTATTAAGTTGTACGTTGATTAAAATATGATTCGCGGTCGTAACAAATATGTATTTACAGAATTATAATCATTAAAGTCATCAACACAACTCTCTAAGACCATGTAATCCCCAAATGTCAAGATTTCATGAAATAGTCATTCTTGCCGCCCCTAAAATCTGCCGCCCTAGGCTCCAGCCTACTCAGCCTGTTGGTAAATCCACCACTGGGCCCAGGAGATACATATTGTACAGTCACGGCCAGAAGTCCACTTACACCGCAATGATCATTATCGCCTGCGCTATACGGGCTGCGGCGCCTATACACACATACGCATTTTTATCCGTGTGAGTGATGTTCCAACGCTAACAAACTAACATGTCGTGTAGCATCGCGCATTCGCGCTACGAGTAGTCATAGATGTGGTCAATGCTAGACAAGGATGACAATATCAGTAACTTGTTTCTTTATCGCAGTCTGATTATTTTTTTCATAGTAATGCAAAATTTCAACATGTGAGTATAAGTTAACATTAGCTAGATCGGTAACGAGGCTGCACTTGCTAATGTGAACGGGATAGGTGTAGGTTCGAATCCTAGTTGGGCCAGTTTTTTTTTAATGTTTTATATAATTATTATTATTTGTATGTTTTAGTAATTTATTTTAGTAAATTACTTTGAACAAATAGATATTACAATAAAGGTAATTTATTATTATAATATGATAATAAATGAAGCAAATTTTGATATGGTAACATTGTAATATTTTTTATACAAAAGAAATCCTTTACACTTATTTATGTTATATTATAGGGCCACAATATTTGCCTTGGCTTCAATACTAATATTAGCCTGCATATTGAATTGAGAAGAATACTAAAATAGCAACAACAAGATAACACAAACGCTCGTAACTATGTTCACCAACCAACAATAGCGAATAGTGGAATAATTTAGGTAAACTAAAGTAGTTAAAATATGAGGGTAGATTTACAAAGTGAACTTATCACTTTGTTTCAAATCTACCCTCATATTTTAATAACGACGCTAAGATTATAATTGTAAAACGAAAGAATATTCGTTTAGTTGTGGAATATTTAAAATATTTGTTAGCAACTCGGCATTTTTATTCACATGATTGTAATACTTAAAAAATATTTTTCATGTTTGATGTGAGACTCGAACCCGAACGTTCGCCATGCGAGGCACAATGCTAACTACTTTGGCCACCGTAACGCTCACTTAGCTTATTGAAATTTGTAATAACAATCATAAGCGGCCAACAAGTTGCCAATGTGTAGTGTTGTCAAACGTTCTTATAGAAGAAGGTCATAAGTACAACTAATATTCTTATGCCATAGTTTTGTGAGATTGCTAGTCGACTTCTGACCGTTATAGTACATTCACCGCACCCCCGACTTTAAGCAACACCTGCATTGCGTTTTAACCAATTTCAACAGCCCCACAGTTAACTGATGGCACTTGAGTAAGTCACGTTAAACAAAACGTGAAAACACCCTCTATTAATCATGTGCTAACTACCCTCGGAAAACTAACAAACATTTCGTTGCAGCTCTTCATTGGAACACGTTGAGCGATACATCAGCTTATCTTATCCAGTCATCGCAACTCATCGCCGAGTCGTTTGGCTTTAGTTTGTGAATGTACAGTGATGGTGGCTTTGATGATACAGGTTTTGGAGTGACATGGTGGTTAAAAAGTAAATAAGACATGTAAAACATACAAAAAAGAGATTTTAAGTATCAGTGAGAGCAGTGGTGGCCAAGTGGTAACGGCCGCGACTTACGAGTTGTAGGTCGTAGGTTCGAACCCAGACAGGCGCTTTACTTTGTGTAAATAATTTCATCACCACTGCTCTCAAAACGGTGAAGGAAAACATCGTGAGGAAACCGGCATGTTCTAGGACCAAAAATTCGAAGACATGTGACATCTGCCAACCCGCACTGGGCCCGCGTGGTGGATTACGGCCCACTCCCTCTCACCGAGAGGAGGCCTGTGTCCCAGCAGTGGGAACATTATAGGCTGATTATCTTATGTTATGTAAGTATCAGTGGAACATAATTTTTTTCCTGTACAGTCGCTAGCGCATCAAACTACTACAATCTGTCAAATATCTTTAATAGATTTTCAACTTTATCGCTAAAGCATAAGGTTCAAAGTTGATTGAGGAAATTTGACAGTTTAGGGTAACTTGATGTGCTGGCGTCTGTACATTAGATTTTGTTTATTTTTATGTGAATAATTTCTTTCGTTCGTATATTTTGTGTATTAGAATACAACCGGCAAAAGAAACGAAAAAAAAAAAAAAAAATACCCAGTTTGTTTTTTGCGGTTCAAAAAAAAGACGACCCACTGACCCATCCTTTTCCACTAATGAATTACTTACATCAAGAAAAAATCTAGTACCTAGTTCGTCCTTTTATCTTCTATCTACCAAATAATGATTTTCCCAGAAATTATCTGCAGTTGTTGAATTGTTTTAATTAATTACCTTTCGTATCTTCTGCATTGTTCAAGAACAAATTTTCCAAACTTCTCAAGTATATCCTTTCTTGGCCATTTTTATGGGCTGCTGGTCTATAAAACGTTGATGACTCAAACAATACTCGTAATCCGTACTCACAGAAAGTAGTGGCTCTGAAACTAATTAACAAGTTCTACCCGACATCGCTTCCCGGAGATTTCGTTCCGCGAACAGCTATTTTTGTACAAAACTTTGCTTTTCCCTTAGTTGGTAGTACTTACGCACTTTATTTTGTTAGCGAAGGAGCTAATGAATATCTGTGGTTAGCGAGGAATCTATTTTGGGTAACGTTGTGTTGTTAATCGCTGGCTTAACGCAGTTGTGGCCCAGTGGTAATGGCTCTCGACTTTCGAATTTTAGGTCGTGGGTTTCATCCCAGGCAGGCGCTTTAGATTGTGTACAGATGCCAGCACATCAAGCTACTATAATCTGTCAAATTTCTTTAATAGATTTTGAGCTTTATTGCTAAAGCATAAGGTTCAAAGTTGATTGGGAAAATTTGACAGTTTCGGGTAGCTCGATGTACCGGCGCGTCTGTAAATTATTTCATCACCACTAATGAAAACGGTGAAGCAAAACATCGTGAGGAAACCGACTTGTCCTAGAACCAAAAAATCGAAGACATGTGACATCTGCCAGCCCGCATTGGGCCCGCGTGGTGGATTACGGCCCACTCTCTCTCACCTAGAGGAGGCCGGTGCCCCAGCAGAGGGAACACTATGGGCTGATATGCTATTAATCTTTGTAAATATCAGAGCCATTTGCCTCGTTGGTCTAGTGTGGTCGGGCAAAGGTTTTTTGACGCTTTGCCCGACCTGGAAATCGAACCCAGGGCCTCTTGCTCAATAGTAGCGCTTGCGACCAGTAGACAAAAAAAACATACTTTTTATAATTATCTGTATCAAGAATTACTTATAAAAAAAAAACACTAAAGTTTTAACTTTAGTCCAAATACAGCACACCTTATTACCGTTAATATCTAAGCAAATAAATTGTGCTGCAATATTTAAGATGAACTCACAAAGTTAGAGTCAACTTGCAGTTTTATTCAAACAAGTTGCTGCTCAAAGTGTGTTTAACTTATGATTGCGATCCGCACCTCTTTTAAGGTGCAGTGGGAAAGAATATTATGGATCATGCAACAATATTTTTGTAGGATTTCAAGATTTTATGATGGATACTAAAATGGATACTAAATGACCGTAAATGACGTAGGAATCTATAGTAATAAATTAATAGTTTAAAAAACACTAGAAAACACGCTTTTATAAATGCACGTAAAAACAAAAAACTAATCGGTGTCAAAGTTCATTACAAGACTTTTCTAAGAAATCCAAAAAAGCTATGATACGATTTTCCATCATGAAGTTCCAGTTCATATCTTCCGGCTCCATCATCAGATCAGTTCGATAATACCATATTATTGTATTGTCATCAGAACTACATCCAGTTGCCAATTTTCATTACGCTACGACCCTTGGAAGATGGTTAAATTAGTTACCTTAGGTTCCATTACAAAGTTAGTTACATACAGGTCGACCTAATAAAAGCGTGTTAAAAATGAAGGAAAGATAGAACAATATCATCATAAGCCTAGCCTTTTCCTAACTATAAACCCTGAGAGGTTTTCGTTGTGTGGCTAAAACTAAATGTGAACCAGCTTAAATGTTTTAGAAATTAAAATAAATAAATGTAGGGGTCAGCTTCCAGTCTTACCGGGTGCAGCTAAAACCAGTACTTTACACGAAGCGACTGCCTATCTGACTTCCACAACCCAGTTACTGGGTTATAATACGATACCCTTGGTAAGACTTAAAAGAGAGACTTAAAAGGACTTGACTCTTGAAAGCCAGAATAATAGACGTCTGGAATGTCCACACTACCAAGTCTTACCATATTCATCTCAGTTGCATTCGTTTTAGACTCGTCCAAAGTTAAATAAACTCAAGATGCATGTGTTTGTCGCATAGACTAATGATGTGTGACGTCATACCCAAGTTACAACTTAAATTTTAAACACGCCCGCTACACCAAGTTAAAATTAAGTTTAAGTTAAGTTTTGATGAAGTTTCATAAGCTTAGTGCGAATACTTTTGGGTTACGTGTTAAGTAAGCACAAGTTGGAGTTAAGTTTTGAAACTTAATTTTTGGGTGTTAATATTTAATTCATGGTGTTTTAACTAAGTTCGAATAATTATAATTATATGTAAGCTAATACAGAGAAAAAAGTCATATTTTATTAATATTTAGAAACAAAATATTATTTTTGGTGGTTCTTGACCAATTTGACCTTATCATCATCTTGACATTATAAACAAGCAATTCTAATTAAAACTCTAGGTTGTAAACTAGTGGTTGTAATAGCAATCATATAATAATAATAGCAATCATCAATAATATAATCATAGGTTTTAATATTTTATTTATCGTCTTGATAGATTATTTTATATTTTGTGAATGAGAGAACGTTGTAGGCCCTGTATACTGACAATTTGTAGACCTTTTTTTTGGCTGATCAAGTACCCTGGGGGTCTAAAAAGGCCTTATAAGGATTCATAATGTTATCCTTTTATGATATATAAGATAATGATAAGAAATTTCTATTTTTTAGATTCTAAGTTATTATTATTTTTTTGTTTTGTTTAATAACCTAGTTTTATTATTATAATCTCATTTAGTAGCTTGCTGTTATGATTACTATTCACATATTTAAAATATACATATTTAACACGTGCTGTTCTATGTCAACCATTTATGACGGGGATCGGAACTGTTCCTCCTAAACACAGGTTATTCTGTAACCTATCTAGGAGAGCAGTACGGCACCCACTAACTAGATTAAGAAACTTTATGCTTGTGCTTTATATTATATTACCTTAGCATGTCATCTAGTCCTAGTTGAACAATAAACCTTTATTATTATTATTATTATGATTCTGCCAAAGTGGCATTTTTAGGCCCCCAGGTACTTGTTCACAGGCCTACACTGTCCTCCCATACCTATTAGGCCCCCCCCACATTAGGCGTGCGCCGGGTCGAGCGTTCCTCCGGCGTGTGACCGACGTGCGCGCCGCTCAGTGAAATTGACTCACGTCACGGGGGGGGGGGGGGGGCCTTAAGTCTGCAATTAGAAAACATTTTAAAGGCCCATTATTTTAAAAGAGTAACCGCGTGTTTTCTTGCCGGCTCTTCTCGATAGGAAATGACCAATTATTGGAACCGTGCACCTAGCTTCTGACGTTTCATAAGTGCCCATGCCCGTCGACGCACGTTTCTAAAACGCGCGTCAACGGCGCGTTTAATAAACGTGGTGTGCACAGGCCCGAACGTGAATTCATAAGTCTAGTTTACATAACTATTCAAAATTTTATCTTGCTGTTCAAAAACTGCTTCGATACAAATGATAAAAAAAAAAAACATTTTAAACCCACGATCTATTTTCGCGTAAAACCTATACATATAATAAATTTTTAGAAAAGTGGTGTCTGTACAATGGAAATATATAAAAAAAAAGTAGCAGGGGTTGTTATTATATCGATGCCGAACCCGAAATTGTAATTAATTATTTTTTTGTCTGTTTGTCTGTTTGTCGGTTTGTCTGTTTGTTTGTGCACGCTAATATCAGAAACGGCCTATTAGATTTAGATGCGGTTTTCACTAATATATTGTAGTAAGCTTCACTTAACATTTAGTGTTTATTTCATGTCAATAGGTTCATAAATAAAAAAGTTATGTCAATTTAAAGAATCACGGCGGTATTATTCTTGCAGAGTACGTACACGCCTCGCGCCTGCGCATCCGATCTTCGGAACTACTGGACGGATTTGAATGTTTTTTTTTTTTGTTGTATAGGTATTATGTCTGGGCAACATATAGGCTATAATTTATCTTTGAAACTTGAACACCTGATGCAGAACCGAAACAGATCAGCTTAACTATAAGAGATACAAAAATGGTACCATAGCAAAAATTGTTCCACGTGATGAGCATTTTCTGCTGAGAGAATAAATTTGAAGATCTGGAACACCTGAAGGGGAACTCCAAGAGCCCAGCTACACCATAACACATATAGGAATGATGTCTTAGTAAAAGTTATTCGGTCTGATGGGCATTTCCTGTTGACTTATATGAATCGAAAATCAGAAACATCTGATGTGGAAATCAAAGCTATCACTAATTTCACAATTTTCAGTTTAGGACTGATTTTCGATGACGATGGTATATCATTTAAAATTTTGACTCTACTGGCCAAAACTCCCATTTATTTTTTTAATGCTCATGCATTCTGCTCTACCACGGGGAGATAGTGCAGTTATGGGACTCTAACCCACTAAAACTCCGCGGTGTCCTCCTCTGCCGCTTACGGCGGGAACATGGGCACGCGTTAGCACTCATCCGTGAACCCGCCGCGGCTGTCCGTCACCGGACCCTCCTCTGGGGAGTACTCCCCATCACCGGCGCACCAGAACACATAGCACGCCGTGACCACCCCAGGGACCAAACCAGCACATGGGCGCCAGACGACCCCATGTCTGGGCACCCTTGGTAGGGGAGCAGTCACTTAGATTTTAATTGATCAGGTATCTTCACAATAAAACTATAACCATGCCTAGAAAGAGGTCAAATCTTTCCCAATGTTCCAAAGGAGCTAAAAGATTGAGGATCATAAGATCCCAAGAATCTACCGAAGAGCGTTAGGAGAGACTTGATGCTGTTCGAGAACATCAGGCTGCAACTCGCTCCGTGGAAACCTCTTCGGATCGCGAAGCACGCCTGCGTTTTCAGCGTATTTACGCATCTACATCCAGATCTCTAGAGACCACAGTGAAGAATATGATGCGCGACTGAGCGCTGATCGTGAACGTCATGCTTTGTCTCGCGAGTCGCAGACGTTCACGGATAGAGAATTGCGCTTGAGTTCCAAGCGTATCTACGCATCGACTTTTAGGTCTCCAGAGACAAGTGGGGAACGTGATGCGCGACTGACCGCTGATCGTGAACGTCACGCATTATCTCGCGAGTCGGAGACGTTCACGGATAGAGAATTGCGCTTGAGTTCTCAGCGTATCTACGCATCTGCTTCTAGGTCTCTAGAGACAAGTGCGGAACGTGATGCGCGACTGTCCGCTGATCGTGGGCGACATGCATTGTCTCGCGAATCGGAAACGTTTACCGATACAGAATCACGCTTGAGTTCTCAGCGTATTCGCACATCTACTAACAGGTCTTTTGAAATGAGTGATGAACGTGAGGTTATCATACATTGTCCCGAACACACACACAACAAAATATTCATAATCAGTTAGAAAGTGAGAAAGAAAGAATTGTTGGAGTACGGCATGAAGAGACAGATTAAGAAGAGCGCAACTAACGTTTGAATTCTGATCGTCTTCGACATTCTCTGAACAGAATGTCGATATCATCTGAAGAATCGGATGTGTCTCAAGATATAGCCGTAGGGCATGGCGACCTTCCTTGGGTTGATAAGGAACGGAGTGCATTTACGTATACTCCTATTATTGACTACGCTACATATTCCGCCATCGGAGGTATGGTTAAAAATTGTACTTTTTGTGAAGCTGTTAAATGGCAAAAAGAAACAAACGGTATGTGTTGCTCAGGTGAGAAAGTACATATTGAAATATTACAAAATCCTCCAGAAATATTAAGATCACTGCTAATCGGTGACCATCTACAGTCAAAACATTTCTTGGACAACATACGTTCGTACAATCATCATCATCATCATCATCAGCCTATAGCAGTCCACTGCTGGAAATAGGCCTCCCCTAATGAGCGCCATATAGCGCCCTGTCTTCAGCTTGACGCATCCAGCATCTGCCTGCAGTCTTTCGTTCGTACAATAATACCTTTCAAATGACATCTTTTGTTGCGAAACAGATTTCAGAAGGCCCATTTATGCCAACATTCAAAGTGCAAGGCCAAGTTTACCACCTTATTGGTTCATTATTGCCTGAAAATGACGTCTCGAATCGTCTCGCGCATCCCGTTGTTTTCCAGTCCCCGGGCTCTTAGAATTCGACATCAGACGATTCAGATCTTCGATTTTGACGAGCCCGTTGTCGCTGGCATAAGCAACAGGATCCGCGTACGAAGTCGCGGGCAGAAGCTAGTCCAAAATAAAGTGCTAAATAGCGAGAGATTTAGACTTCAGTCTCCATTCCAACACAAACTCTTTAATTTCTCAAACGACGTAACAAACTTATCAAAATGTGCAGACGTAGAAAAAGCCCAAATTAAAAAAAAAATAATTTGGGCTTTTTCTACTTGGTTATTTTTCACCAAATTTTATGCTGGTGGCTTTTAGTCATCAAATTTTAATAGCTTTAATCTTCGCAAGGTGTCAGCGGAAATTTTAATTATGTCACTCGAAAAAATGCCGATGGCGATGGTGACTGCGACGACAAACGACAAGAAAAGAACAGAAGAATACCTTGAGACTTTCCTGAAATATTTTTTTACAAGCTGTGCGGCCAATGGGATTTCCCATCTGAATAAATGACGATTTTCTATACAAATTTTCATCCTATTTAGGGAGTGAATTTTCAAAATATCTTCCTTAATTTTCGTGAATTGTCTTAAAAGGAACATTTATGCTATGCCAGCGGTTTAGGCTGTGCGTTGTATGTATGTGTTGTAAATGAATGAATGAATTAAAGATTTTAAATAAAAACATTCATGCAGATGAATGAATTAATTAATTACAGATTTTTAATTAAGTTGATTATTTCACAGCAAAGAGACTGATTACTTCTTGCTTGATAACGAATGTTTAGATCTAGGTAGGTATAAGTAATTTTGAGAAAGCAGTTGTGATCAGCGGTATACAGGGTGGTATATATCGACGCGCAAATTGTAACCATGGATTCAGTACACGATTCCGAAAAATTACAACGCAAGGCGCGTTGAAATTTTTTGTCGATTGTTAAAATAATTATTTAGCTAGTCACTACATTCTGATCGCGCAGGTATTGCACTTTTCTATGAAACAGCAGACTTTTTTAGATTACTGAATTTCTACGCTAGGGGGTCTAGACTCATGTGCAGAATTCATGGTTACAGTTTGCGTGTCGATGTCCTTGCCACCCTGTACAATATCGGCATAATATTGACATAAATTGTGGGTTTAAACCTCAGCTTCTGTTCTATAGGAAGTGGAATCAATACCCGCTCAAAAATGTTTGACTTGGGGCTGATTGTTTAATCATCTGATAACTTTATTCGAGAAATGATTTTGAATTTTTTGACAGTTATTTCATACAAAAACTGTCAAACGTCAGTTTTATTCCTCGAATAAAAGTTATCTGGCGATGGAAAAATCAGCCCTTAGATAAAATTTTTCAATCGACCAATAATTTTTATTCGTGGAATAAAATTGACGTCTGACAGTTTTTGTATGAAATAACTGTCAATATGTAGTGTTGTGCAGGCTTATGATGTTTCACCTGTATGTCTATCAATAATTTTCATTTCAAGAACATCCCAAACGAGTCCCTTATTTCACAAAAACTTCTGTCCTTTTCCGACCAGTGGCAGCCTAATTGGAATTATCTCGGCGAAAATTTGAGGCTTTGAATAATGAGTCCCTGTAACGAGCGAACTAAGAGGATTGCTTTTCTGCTGTCCTTTAACTGTTTTTGTACAATTGTAAGCTTCATAGTTGGGAGTTTGACTACCGCTGTTTGTACAGTCACGAGCACTAATATGTCAACACTTGGCAACTTTAAATTGCGACTTTTTCACGAAATAACGAATGCAACGTTGAAATACGACACTTTACATAAACCTATGGGTTCGAAAATCGCCTTTGAATAAAGCCAAGTGTATACATACTTATGCTCGTGACTGTACCAACTATTAGTGGATTTCTAATGTTTCAGTAGTCAAGTTTTAGAGGCTCGAGGTTATAACAGCCGCCTGATCGAAAGTTAAGTTACGGTTGCCACGGACGGTTCGTGGTTGAGTGACCATCCATAACATATCCAGCTTTCCGAAGTACGGAGGGGCCGCACTTCGGAAAGCTCGTTAAGACGTTGATCCCGGCTTTTATTTGTAGATCATTGACAGTAGTTACGGGTAGTCAGAAGCCCAAAAGCATGGCAACCAGTCTTAACAAGGACTAGTAGTAGTAGGAGGAATAGTGTCTTTGTGGAGGTCAGATAGGCAGTCGCTTCATGTAAAATACTGTTATTCAGCTGGATCCGGTTAGACTGGAAGCCGACCCCAAAATACACACATCAAAAGTGTCTAGGGATCAACATATATTTTTGCAATAACTTTTCTCCTGATTGATATTAATTAAAATTTTCTTTAAGGATTCATCAAATAAAGTGTTTTCGTTTGTCACAGTAACGATAAACCAAGTCACCTTTGCATTAATAAAGAAATTTGCCATTTTCCTAATAAAGGGATTTTTGACATTTGAACCACTAACACAAAAGTTCGAAAAAAAGACTGAAATAACAGTTTTCTTTAAAATTTTATTGGGTAACTTAAACAATTAATAATCCGTGTTTCTACCGCGAACACTAACAACACAAGAACATCGGTTTGGCATACTCAAAATGAGTTCATCCAAATCACGCTGTGGAATGGCCGCCCATGTTCGTTGCAACAACAAAAAAAGGTCTTCTTGCGACTGGATACCCTCCATATTCGGCAGAGCTCTTCTCTGTAGCATATCCCATGCATGCTCAATCGGGTTCAAGTCTGGCGACTGAGCAGGCCAGGGCAGGACATTGATGTTAGCTGCGGCGAGAGTCTGTCTTACAACTCTTGCGGTGTGCGGTCGTGCATTATCATGCATTAACTGAAATAAGGGACCGATTTGCACTTGTAGAGGAACGATGACGTCTGATACAATCGTCTCAGCATAAATTTGAGCGTTGAGGTTGCCTCTGATCCAAATCAACTCAGTTCTTCCGCCGATCCAAATACCCGCCCATACCATGATGGTTCCACCACTATAAGGATGGACTTCCTGGCAGGATTTTAATCGCTGTTGGCGTCCAGGGGTTCTCCAGTGTCGTATACGTCTTGTATCCGGTCTCATACCAAAACGAGACTCATCAGAAAAGCACACGAAACGCCATTGTTCTTCTGCCCAATTTCTGTGTTCAAGAGCCCATTGATATCGAATCCTACGATTGTGCATTGCTATAGGTGGTACCCGTAGCGGTCTTCGGGAATGAAGGTTCACTTCATGCAAGCGGTTTCTGACTGTTTGGTCGCTAATTAAGTTCCCTGAAGAGTGATGAAGCCTCACGGCTAACATCATGGCGGTTATTGTTGGAGCTCTTCGAGTTAAGATTTGAATGTATCGGTCCTGTCTCCGTGTGGTGCAGCGATACCGTCCTCCATGGCGCTCAGCCACGGTACCAGTGCTTCGGTAACGTGTCCAAAGTCGACTGATAACACTCTGACTTGTATTCAGAGCTAAAGCCACAGTACGTTGCCGGGAACCAGCTTCTATCATTCCCACGGCTCTGAGCATTTCTTCCCTGCTTAAATGACGTCGCCGCTCTATAATAACGTTGGTTTTAATCAGTAGTAGGGAAACAGTAGCACTAATAATGTCTTCAATGCGTTGTATGTTTTTATAGGGAAAATATTGACCGCTGATTTTCATATTTTACTCGAATTTGATTCACAGTTCCTGATTCAAATTATGAAATGCACCAAAAAGGATCCATATAAATTTATAAAATCATAAATTTATTACAAAGCCACATCTCAATCTCAAGAAATCCGCATAAAAATGCTTGATCCCTAGACACTTTTGATGTGTGTAGTAGGGAAAAGACTAGGCAGATTAATTTTTTAGTTAGCCATTTAATAATAGAGTTTTTTTTGCTGAATACCAGTATTTTACATGGAGCGACTGCCTATCTGACATCCACCACTCAGTTACTGGGTAATACGATACTCCTTGGTAAGACAGGTTGTCATACTTTCGGGCTTCTGAATTGTAACGACTGTCAAAGATCCACGAATGACAGCCGGGACTTCGGAATGCTTTCCGAGGCACGGAGGTTCTCGGTGTGTAAAGATGTTCACCCATCCACAGACCAACCGCGGCATGCGTAGCTTAACCTGATCGATCGACCTGTGCGGCTGTTATTATTTAGCCACGGGCCCCTTAGTCGAGATAACTAAGTAAAAATACAATTTTTATTTTTATAAATTAGTATAATAATTAAACCTTCATTTCTAGAACCTGCCTAACCTACCTAGAATACAAAAAATATCCTTGTTTTCCTAACGTTGCATAACGTCACGCTTTGTTTCCCCGAAGGGTTGGGCAGAGGTGTACAGCTCGATTCAAACTTTATGGCGACTCGGAACATGAGGCGAGTCGCTGCGGGTCAGCGGGATTGTAGGTCAGCGGGATTGTGGGTCAGCGGGATTGTGGGTCAGCGCGATTGTGGGTCAGCGGGATTGTGGGTCAGCGCGTTTGTGGGTCAGCGGGATTGCGGGGCAGCGGGATTGTCCGAAATGGTTACCGCTGGCCCGGAACATAAAGGGCTAAGGAAGGAACACGGGTGGGTTTTAGTCAGTAAGAGTCTGACACTCCCTTCCGCTCCACCCAGAGCGGGAGGGGTCATTTGATGATTTCCCAACCGCAAAAAAAAAAGGCGAGTCGCTGCGCAGTAACAAACTTATATGTCAGCGGGGTGAGGTACTGCGCAGCGACTTCAGAGCCGCCATAAAGTTTAACGCGAACTATACCTATAATAGTGCACTAAAACGCCAGTTACCTTCAAGTCTTCTAGTCCTATGTTACATATCTCCTTGTATATTTTCCTTAATTTCTAATATTCCTTTGAAATCGTCATTCTTGACGAGAAACCTGCCCTCTCCGTTGCTGCAGAGCGTAGGGTAATCTGGGTTCCACCAGTTTCTGAAGCGTTTATACCAGGAACGCTTGCCAGAATCCTCGTTAAGATTCTGGCAGAGTTGACACACATCTGGATGATCAGGTTGGTTCTTTACGTAACTGTAGTAGTTATGCCACCTGAAAAAAGAGAACAGTAAATCTAAAATAACTATTCGCATTATATATTAAAGTCACTTTTAAACTACGCAACGGGTTTTTGAAGCGGTTTTCACTATCATAATAGCACAATCAGTAGGGATACGTAATTTTCGTTTTTACGAAATAAATGCGATAAATGCGAAATTTACTAAATAAGTGCGATACAAGTGTTGTGTTTTCTATACTTTGCCACGAGTTTTGAAGAAAAACATTTTTTAAACGCAACAATTCCGTGACGTATGTAGGTAACTAACTAATAAAAAGCCCAGTCGACATCGTAGACGCTGAAAGATATTTTAATATCTACAATATTGTCATTGTATGACCGAAAGCAAAAACTTAGCAGGAAAACATAGAAACCACCACAAGCTAGCTATTACCTTTTCTTGTAATTATTATGAAAATAAATACGTTATTTTAAATTTTATTTTGGCTAATAAATGCGAAATTTTTCATTTTATAGCGGAAGACGTTTCCGAACGCTCCCATTTCCCTGGACGTAAGAGGGCCAATAGAGGTAAAGCGCCCGACCGATATTCGCCAACGCGCTAGCATGTTTGCTCCCGCGCCTCGCGCCGACCAATCACGGATTTGTCGTCGCGCCGCTACTCAGTCGCTGATTGGCTTAGTAGTTTTTGTAGTCTTTTAGGTTGGTAGAATTGTAAGAGAATGGCAAACGTTTTAACTTGTGTGATGTGATTGTACAGTATTTTTCGTGTTTTATTAAAGTTTATGCCGATAACAAAGCCCTTTTAATCGAGAACTGACCCACCCCGACTATAATTTTGAGTTTATATTTATGGGAAAAGGCTATGGAGATGATGATTAATTCGAAATTTCAATTTTTTATATGCGAAATATACCTGGGTAACCCTAATAATCAGGCTCTATTGTTACCGGTGCTGGGACACAGATTCACTATCATTTAGAGAATTGATTTCGGAATTTGCACTTTTTTGTGTGTTTTTGTTCCGAAAATTTGATAATTAGGTATTTGAGATCCTACGTAACTACATGAAAAAGTAGTGAGTTTATTATCAGAAATAATAGGTACCTGTAGTAATTCTCGTAGACATTAGGGTCCATGATGGCTTTCATCATCTTATCAACTACTTGTGTGGCATTCAGTTCCAGAGCGTTGATGTAGGATCCAGGAGGAAGGAATCTAGAATAGAATACAGTTAAACTGAAACACCACAGAGGACGGATATCGGATTATCTATTAGTCCTATTAAAATAAAACTACTTGGCTCGTATTGAGAATGTTTTTCTTTATCTGAACTTATTTTTTTTAAAACCCCCCATAGTTTTAACTTGAACTTTAAAACACTTTAGACACCAGTATAGAAATATACTGCCGTTTTAGACAGCAGTATATTTCAGCATCAGCAGAGGTCAGCCAGCAGGGTATGTGCTTATGACCGATAGAAGTGAAAACTTACAGACTTTCTAATAAAAATATATATATACTATAACTAGCTTTTGCTCGCGATTTTTCCCGCGTGGAGGACTGAAATTATCCCATGGGAACGTACTAGTGGGATGAAAAGTAGTCCATGCCAAAACCCAGGTGTACCACATTTCATCAAAATTTGTTTAGCCGTGAAAAGGTAAGAGACAGACGAGAGTTGCTTTTTCATAAAATAATAATACTAGCTTCTGCCTGCGGCTACACCCGCGTGGCTTTCGACGATTATTTAGTATGGATAAATCGAAATTCTTGAAACGATACCTTCCTTGTGAGACAGTATAAACTAGTGGCTGATGACAGCTGATGATGACTGGAGCCGAGTATACACGATTCAGAATCGCCGACCCGAGAGTGACGGTGGTCGGTTCAGTTTCATTCACTGTTCAGACAGAGCGTATGTATGCGCCTAAAGAAGTTTTCACTTCAAAAATACACATTAAATCTTACCTGGAATAATCTGCACCCCCGTACACTATTGGGACGGCATAGTTGTTTAACGGATACAAAACTTTCTCAGTCACATAATCAGGGCATACCGAATTCTCAAAAGATAGGTAGAAATAGTAGTCAGATTTTAGAAAGTACAAACACTCCTCAATCCTATCTTTAGGACACTTTAGTTTTCCACAATAACCATAAATGTCCACTGTCAAATTATATTTCTTCAACGCATTTTGTATCTCTTTGGTGACAACTTGTCTCCCACCTCCTCCATTGCAATTGGACACAAACCAAGCTGCTGCCTTTGTTTTACCTAAAAGTTCTTTTTTAACTTCAGCAGGAGTTGGCTTCATTGGATCTATCCAACTCATATTGATTTTTGGACCAACGCGTTTACCATTTTTATCAAGAATGGTAAAGTAAGTCAATGGGATATCGGAATCCAGTCTGTACGTCCAAGACAAATTGTAAAAATCGTCATAAAAGGCATCGCATAGTGGAAATCTTACTGCTGATTCAGACGCCATGAATATGAATTTTTGATAGGGTTCTCTCATCACGATTGGCCCATCCCAGGTATTTTCTACGTCAAACAGAATAGCGTCGTAGTCACGAAAATCGGTGAGCAAGTTTCTCTGGCTCGTCAAATAGCAGTTGAAGTAGGTACAGTTGCTATCAATGAAAGGCTTTTGACCGTTTCCATACAACGCGGATGCATAGTGCAAAAATGCATTTGTGTATTTCAGTACGAATTTAAGATCAGTATTAAATCTCTCAGGTCTTCTGAACGATTTTAAATAAGTAGTGAAGTTATGATATTTTTTAGACATGATTAACTTCTGTTTTTTTGACATATGTTCTTTTTTAGTAAAAATGTATTCTATATCGATTTCTGTTTTCACTGGCTTCAATGATATTCTTAAATATTGAAAAAGGAGGAAAGCGTAACCGCAAATTATTAATGTCTTCACTGCTTTAGACATGGTTGTGGTGGAGTAAGTAGAAAACGAGAATACTTAAAGGACTGAAATGTTTACAGACGAACAACACAACGTTTGTAAACAATGAAAATTACGAGGAAGAATGTTTAATTGACGTCAATTAAGAGAGGCATCACTTTATGATGTTTGAACAAAAATTTGCTACGCATTGTGAAATCAACGTACTAAAAACGTTGGTCAGAAACGAAATATGTAGGCAATTATACTAAATAGAAAATTAAATATGAAAATGTCTTTGTTCGCGCGAGCGGCGCGTATGGTGGTCTCGACGTCCGGTATGCAAATGACTAAAAATAGACGAGTGGCGCCCACTTGTGGTGGCCGTGTGGAGATTTATTTTAGCTGTGCAATGTGATACGTACGTACGACTTTCGGCAAGAGAATATAGTTAAAAAAATATCCTCGGTTCGTGCTGAAGCGTTGTTAGACTGAACAGTAGGTAAACAACCGGTTTATTATGAAAATATTATGAACACTTTTATTTTTACGAAATTGACCTTACTTTTTAAATATTTAAACGTTTGGATTTTAATGTCAGTTTCAATCTGTCAAAAATTATTCTAATATACCAACATTTTTGACAAGGTTTTAAGATTGCGACTAGATTTTTTTAAATACGGAAATTGGATATGTCCAAATAAAAGATGTTTAAGTACCTATCTGTTTTCACGAGCCAATTTTCCATATTTTTGTATAAAAATAACTAGAAACACCGACTTATACAAATATCTATTTAAGTGATCTTAGACGCTTTGATGTCGACAACATCAACCGACTATGATCCCGGTTCGCGTGACAAGTTGTCCCGGGATTTGCATAACATTGTCCGGTCCCGGAACTGCTTAACATTACAATATGCTCTTCCTTAGTTGTTGTATTGTTTGAAGTAATTTGATTTTTGGGTTAAGATATTACAAAATATAAGAATCGATGTTAGTTAGAACAGTATCTTGACTTGGATTAAAAATTCTCGCAAAAGATTTAAAAAAAAACTGTAATCTGCTACCCCGTTGGTCTAGTGGTCGCAAGTGCTACTGCTGAGCATGAGGTCCTGGGTTTGATGCCCAGGTCGGACAAAGTGTTATTGGATTTTTTCATCAGGGTTTTCTCAGTAGCTGCCTGGAGTCTGGATTTGTGTTTCCATTTCGGTTTGTCGCATGTTTTCAATTTCAACCTGTACTTAACAGTTTGGAATCATTAACATGCATTGATCAAGAATAGTAATCTAGAGTGGGCTTTGCAAAACTGGAGCAATTTACAGGCTGGTTTATTTAATAAAATGTGTGTCGTGAATGTTTAAGATTTTGTGAGAAGATGAATGAAAGATTATAATTAAGTAGATAAGTATAAATAATGTATTTTTCACTTTATTGCGTTCATTTCACAAGTGTTATTTGTAATTTTTGTTATTTTATCGTGTTTACGTTTTTTTAAATTGTGTTTTACCTAACCTACCGACCTACTAAAGTATGTATGTTACTTTTCTTACCATTCTTCTTCATAGGAACCTACTACGCTTTCATCAATTCAATTTTTCTTTGTGATTGACCGACCTTTTGACAATTCAAAACGCTTGTAATTGGTCTAATTGAAATAAATGGTTTGAGTTTACAGTAAAGTAGTACAATCTCGGTGTCGTGTTTAACGGCAGCGGATTATGGACCGGGATTGCGTGACATCTTGTCCCGAAATTTGCATAACAGAGTGTCCTCTGTCCCGGGACCCGGGACGTTCTTCAACAAC
The DNA here is from genome assembly GCA_963082905.1 of Oligia fasciuncula. Taxonomy (NCBI): domain Eukaryota; kingdom Metazoa; phylum Arthropoda; class Insecta; order Lepidoptera; family Noctuidae; genus Oligia; species Oligia fasciuncula. The sequence goes on from OY720403.1 coordinate 12,396,067, forward strand.
ACAATATGCTGATTGTTTGAGGGTTAATTTTATTTACATTTTGCTCTCATTGTCATCATACTTCAGTCTTCTATCTGTTTTAGGGTTGCTTTCTTTTTCAGCTTAATGTATACTCATTTCTAGTTTATACTTACTAATAATAAAGCTTAAGAGTTTGTTTATTCTTTTGTTTGAATGCGCTAATCTGTGGAACTACCAGTCATTGTGCATTTGATAGTCTAATTTTTGGCCTAGAGAGTATTTTTTTTAGTTTTCTGCGGCTTCCACGCGAACAAAGCCGCGGGCGGAATCTATTAGCATCAATATAAAACGACACATATTTTGTAATCGCTTTTTATTTAATTATTTTATTTGATGTAGTAGGTATTTTACCTAAACATGCCCAAAACCAACATCTGTAGCAGCGGGTGAGACATATTTTTACTAGCTGCGCTCCGCGGTTTTACCCGAGTAAATGTAGATCTCGTTGGAATATCGGAAAAAAGTAGCCTATTATGTTAGGGTGTCAGCTACCTCCATACAAAATTTTATCAAAATTGGTCCAGCCGTTTGAGCGTGAAGAAGTAACAAACATATAAACACACCCCCCACACACACACTTACAAACTTTCGCCTTTATAATATTAGTGTGATTGCTTAATAGAAACTAATTTATTGGAAATTACTATCAGGAAATGCGTGATATTTCGATAAAATAGCGAAATTGGCACACGAATTTCTCTGTAAAATAATTCACCGCATTTTTTTCCTAACCCATCCACACCCTGTTTAATTTTAGCCGTAACAGCACCTATCTTCGCGAAAAAAATCGAAGTCCCAAAAGTTTTGCCCTCAAAAGCCGAAAGCCGCTAGATATTAGCAAAAAGTCATTAAAAGTAAGGGCGGTGTTCATCATGCCGGCTTCAAAGTAAGTATTAAACGGTAAGTTGGGACCTTAAGTTAAAAAGTTCATTCATTTAACGGCTGTATGCGTCCGCGGGGCCGCCCGCTGAATTTCAAATTTGAACACGTATAAATAAATGTTGTGGGCTTGTCTTTATGGGCTGAAGTGTATTTTTTGTAGGTGTTTTCTTTAAGCAAATAATGGAGGAATGGTCTTTGATCTGAAGTGGGATAAGTATAATATTTTAAGAAAATAAATGAGACAATATTGTTAAATAATGAATGCACCATTTTCCTTAATTGTTTTTATTGGCAACATTTTCATGTAATATGTCAATGTCAGATGACGTGTGTCAAATTTCTTCTCTCTGTTTTGCCGCGTATTCGTTACAAAATTTTTCACACCGTCGTCGTTTTATGAAGATTATAAACTAACAAAACTGTTTATTACTTCATTCACTATTTTTGTTGTAGTATGTGACGATATGACCTATGGCACTAAATCGTCACTCAAAGAAGGCCTCATTATTATTATTATAAGCCAGTGTTGTCCTACTGCAGGGCAAAAGCCTCCCTTCCCTCTTTCCACTTTTCCCGGTCTACTGCAATTGATTTTGAGCCTCATTAGAAGGCTGAAAGTCACCTAAATGGCAATGAAGAGGGCTATGCTTAGAGTTTCCCTGCGTGATTGAATCACAAATAAACAGATCCGCAGGAAAACGAAGGTAACCGACACAGCTGTCTTGTTCGGACTATGTCGGTTACCTTCATTTTATTGCCAGACTTAGCGCTGAAGACAGATAGCTTATGGGTTGAATGTCTGGAGTGGTGAACGCGTACCGGAAGGCATAGCGTCAGAAGGGCCGCTACAAATTGTGGACAATAAGGAGGACCGATGACCTTGTGAATGCCGCAGGAATCAGCTGTATGCGAGATTACGACCGGTCGGATGTGGCGACGCCTGTGCTGAAATGATGGAAACACGTTACCAAGAGTGGTGTGCTCTTCTTCTTCGAAGAAAAACATGACGGCGGAAGGGCTTATCGGCGGAGGGCCAACTTTATTGCTATGTGAAAAGTGCTTTGAAGTCCTTGGTCTTTATATGCTATGGCTTTGGTAATATGGGATTCTTAATCTAGTTTTTTAATCCAGAGGGGCAATTCTCATATTTTTAGGAAGGTTCGCACTCTAATCTCAGTCGCAATCTGTCAAAAATACCTCTAATTTACCTACATTTTTCACAAGTTTTTGACATTGATTGTCACTGAGATGAGATTGCGGCTAGATTTTGAGATGAACTTGCCTGCTCGATTAAAACCCACCAGTCTGTTATAGTAAAACTTTACCACTAAAGGCAATAATTAAAATAAAACAAATGAAAACGATCATCCCCAATTTACCAATAAAATTTAAACAGGCAATCTTAAAAGTTACTTAAAAGCATACAATGGGAGAGTTTCCCAAAAGCTCGGCAACTCTTTAATTCCTTCAACTTTAAACTTGGTTTCCACGCCATCGGCTTATCCTATTACTGATTATTAAATCTAACTTTTGATTTGTATTCAGCGGTTTAAATTTCATTTTATGCTAAACTTTGCTAATGTTTCGACCCCCGTCGGTATTATTTCGGTGTAATTAACATTTTGGTTGAGTTTTGAGGCGATTCGAGGATTTAGTAACACTTTTTGTTAGATTCACTGTCTGTCGGTCTAGTGGTTGCAAGAGCTACTGTTGAGCATTAGGTTCTGGATTCGATTACCAAGTCGAGCAAAGTTTTTTTAAAATATTTTTTGTTTATTGCTAAATGGGCCCGCTCTTGACCTCGATCACGCCTGATGGAAAGCGATGGATGAGGTCTATGATGGAACGAGCGTGCCCAGAAGTTGCCTATTCACTCTTGCATTAAAGGCAGACGGGTTAAATGTGGGAGGGGACACAGCAGAGAGTTCCATAATTTGACCGTGCGCATAAGAAACGTGGAGGAGAGTTATTTTACCATTTATGTACACACATATTATATAAACAGACAAGAAAAAAAACAGAACAGAAAAATAGGTGATGCTTATTTCATAAGAAATCTCTTCCTGCATACCTGCGATAGGACAATAAATAGAGAGATGTAGACAGCGTGTGAAAGAGTAAAGGAGACAAAAAAAAATAATACGTAAAATCTAAAACAATTCAATTAATAAAACTAAACAAGTATTATGAGAATATACTACGTACATACAAATAAACATGATACATACTTTCTAAAATAAATATTTAATTAATTTATAAAATTTAATATTTAACGTACCTAATCAAAATGATAAATACATGACACAACTATGATAAAGTGAAAAGATAGTGTTCTTTAACTCTTCTTTTAAAAACTGCAACTGTTTGGCAGTCCCTAATTTCTTCTTAGGTTTCTCTACTTATCTGGACTTTGTCAGTAGCTGCGCGGAGTCTGGATTTGTACCCGGATTATCGCCGGAGGCTCGCCCCTAGCTACACGGGATTTGAACATAACTGGCGAAATGTGGGTGCATTGCTGCCTAAGCCATTAGGGAAATACAGGCGTTATGTTATCACACTAATATTATAAAGGCGAAAGTTTGTGAGTGTGTGTGCGTGTGTGTGTGTATGTTTGTTACTTCTTGACGCTCAAACGGCTGGACCAATTTTGATAAAATTTGGTATGGAGGTAGCTGACACCCTGGATTAACATATAGGCTACTTTTTATCCAGATATTCCCACGGGATCAAAACTTATGCGGGTGAAACCGCGGTGCGCATCTACCAACCCGCACTGGGCTCGCGTGGTGAATTAAGGCCCACTTCCACTCACCGCGAGGAGGCCTGTGTCCCAGCAGTGGGAACATTATAAGTTGATTATGTATTGTGGTAAAGACTACAACATGCACGAAGTTGTAAGTTCAAATACAGGCAATATACGTTTTTTAATTCATATGTACAGACTCCAGCACATCAAGCTACCCGAAACTGTCAAATTTTCTCAAACAACTTTGAACCTTATGTTTTAGCAATAAAGTTGAAATGTAATAAAGGAATTTGACAGATTGTAGTAGCTTGATGTGCTGACGACTACTTTCTGAGTTTATCTAGGACATTATTGACACGGTCGAGGAAAACTTCGTGAGGAAACCTGGACTTATGGCTAATATTATTCTGAAATTGCCAACCAGTCTTGACCAAGCGTGGTGATCAATGCTCGTTCCTTCTGTGTATCAGAAGAGTCCATTGCCGTGCAGTAGGAAGGACAACAATACTTTGGTATTATTGTTTGTTGGTCTATGGATGGGTGACCATCTTTACATACCGTGACCCCTATGTGCCTCGGAAAGCACGTTAAGCCGTTGGTCCCGGCTGTCATTCGTGGATCTTTGACAGTCGTTACGGTTAGTCAGAAGCCCGAAAGTCTGACAACCAGTCTTACCAAGGGGTATCGTATTACCCAATGACTGGGTTCTGGAGGTTAGATAGGCAGTCGCTCCATGTAAAATACTGGTATTCAGCTGCATCCGATTAGAGTGGAAGCCGACCCCAACATAGTTGGGAAAAGCTAGCCTTTTCAGATGATAATGAAGCAGTTTAAGTTTAAAGCAGCATAAACAAATAGGGAAATAATCAATGCAAATATAAACTCATTGTGGTGTGCATTACCCGCATGTTCTTTGTTTGACGTCCATTGTTCATTCTCGCTTAGTTGTCACTAGTCGTTTTCATTTATTGAAATCATAATATCAATATTTGGTTTGTAACTGCCCCGTTAGTCTCGCGGTCGCAAGCGCGACTGCTGAGTGTCGGGTCGTCGGTTCGATTCCTCGGGCAAAGTGTTATTGGATTTTTCCATTAGAAATGTCTCAGTAACAACCCGGAGTTTGGAAGTTGGTGGTGTGAAGCCCCCGTGCTTCGGATAGCACGTAAAGCCTTTGGTCCTGCGCCTGATCTCTCCCCGATCGTGTCGGATTGCCGTCCCATCGGACCTTGAGAGTAAAAGAACACTAGAAACAGAGAGTGCTCCTGTGTTTGCGCATGTACTTGTGCACTAATAATATCTCCTGCGTACCTCCGTGGCTAATCTCCGTTGAGATTAGCCACCGTGACCGAAATCGGTCGGGAGGCTATTATTTGGTTTCAGTTACATTTCAAATTAATTGAATAACTTTTGTAACTTTTTTTGGATAACTAGTAGTTTTTGATGCTATGTCTACGAGTATATACTAATAATAAAGCTGAAGAGTTTGTTTGATTGTTTGAATGCCGTAATCTCTGGAACTACCGGTCGGACTTGAAAAAATATTTAGCCCAATTCTTGTGGAAGGTGTGGCTCACGCTATGACCCTTAGGAGCCGAACAAAAATAATAAAAGTCAGAAAGAACGCTAACCGAAAATAAAGTGGTGGGGAGCAAGAAATTTCACGCAGTCGAAGTTTCGGGCAGAAGCTAGTTATTTTATAAGTGTAGCCCAGTAGTGGGACACAACAAAATAGATCAGGCAGTAGGTTTCTATTGTGGTCGACAGATAAACTCTTAATTAATTTCAAAAGTTGTTGATTGAGTTTTGAAAAATTCGATAACCCATCGATAACTAGTGTGTATTGTGTGCCTTTAACGAAGCTGATATTCACTTGTACTTCCCGTTATTGTATATATTTTTTTGTGCGGGACCATATCTGGAAACCACTTCAAAAATTAAAGTCGTTTCCTAGCAATTATTTTTGCACAAAGTTACTTAGTTTGATGTACAGAATGGGTTGATGACGGCTTGTATAATTATTAACTCCAGTTATGAGTATTCCAAAAACCGTCAAACTCCATATATAACGTAAAGAAAATATCTTAGAAAAAAAACATTAATAAGTCACAAAAAAGCACTTAATTAAACAAAAATTCAACCACTCCACCCGTGAAATAATATTAGATAACTTCTTTACCTTATTACTGGAACATTGTAACCATAATTTTGACTTGAAAGTCCGTCTGTCAGCACCCCTCGGATGAATCGTGAATATAAAATTATCACCTCGCGACCTGAGTCGGCGCGTTTGCTTCATTTTAATAAAAAAAGAAAAAAAAGCGCGCGTAAATGCTGAGCGTCATTTTTTTTGTCCGCCATTGCAAATCTTCGTAAACTCAATTGATTCTTGTTATTAAGTTTAAAGGTTGATTTTGTATAAATTTGATTGTTATTCAGCTGACTGTAGCGATTATTTTTGTTAAATGGATTTTTGGTGGCGCTGAATTTGTTTAAAATAGATTTTTGTTTTCAATGAATTTTTAGGGTTGACAATTTTGTGTTGAATTTAGTTCATCGATCTTAACTAAAATGGCAAAAAGTGATGACGAAATGATAAGTATTAGTAACTAACACATAATTTCTTTATAAACACTGACTGATTGCTTCTTCGTATCATGTGGCGTTCCGTAGTTTTTGCCTAGCCCCATGGATAATTAATGTGTGAGTTAATGCATGTAGAGTGGCCTCCAAAAGTAAGTTTATTTTCCTCTTCAACCGTGATGCCTCATTATGACTTAAATAAAACAGGTACTCCTAAGGGATTTTTTTTGAGGCGCGCGTGGAACACGTACGCGCCGTCCGGCACGGGCCTGGTCCTGATCGGACGGTGAGCTACCCATTACTCTCCGCCCGCAGGCCCGCGCCTACGGTGGCCGGGAGTCGTCCCGTGGCTCCCGACGCCCGGAGCGTCTCCCGCGGCGGCTGGGACGGGAGGCTCTCTCTCTCATCCGTCCCGCCACCTCCTTCGCTAGCATGACGGCTTCGCAGAAGGAGGTGACTGCCTCCCACTCCCTCTCGCCCCGGACCATGGCTTGCACCAGGGTCGAGATGTCAGCATCGAGGAGGGGCCCCATAGGGCCGAAGCCTGCCGGGTCAGCGGGATTGTCCGAAAGGGTTACCGCTGGCCCGGAACATAAAGGGCTAAGAAAGGAACACGGGTGGGTTTTAGTCAGTAAGAGTCTGACACTCCCTTCCGCTCCACCCAGAGCGGGAGGGGTCATTTGATGATTTCCCATCCGCAAAAAAAAAAAAAAGGGATTCTTTTTTATGTTCTTCGATCTAAAACTCAAAAGTCTTAGGTACTACCTTCGATTTAGTAAATATATCTACTTACATAAATCGAAGTTGTCAACAACCCAAGTTAACACTATCCTAACATAACATAACACTATCCTATAAATTTTTAATTAATTAAACCATTTCACACTAAATTAATTACACCCACAACTGTTACCATCGCAACTTAACACTAAAACTTATCTCCGCTAAGAAATGGCCTCCCTACCGTTAACATTTGGCGTTAATCCAAAAAATTAATTGGAGACAAGCGTTCGCTCAACAGCGCTTTAAGCGCTTAAAAGCGCTCAAGGCTCAAGTGCAAGCGTGTCGAGAGTAATTAGTGCAATCAGTGTAAATCACGTTTTAGTCAAGTGCCGCTGTTGTGCCGAGTAGTTACTTCCTTACTATAGGCGCATGACGGTCGCGGTGTTTTGGGTGAATTTGGTGCGAGTGTATGTGAGCGTCCTGGGGGGCTGAAAAGGTGACTTTGGCAGAATCATAAAAGGATAACATTATGAATCATAATATGGCGAAGACAGTCCGCGTTTTTCTTTTTTCGCTGCACTACGTAGGTATAATCAAAGAGATTGGAATTATAATAACTGAAAAATCCTTCACCAATGGGATTTGATACGATTAACTTAACAGTTAACTGTCCATTATGATTCATAATGTTATCCTTTTATGATTCTGCCTTAGGCCCCCTGATCAAATAAGAACGCAAGGAAGTAGGCACGGGTAACAATAAAGGAGATTTTTTTGAGTTCTATACAAGCTTCTTCATTTTGTGACTGTCTACTTCTAAGCCTCTAAATCTTTCTATTTGGCAGTATGAGTAAAAGACTACAGAACTTTCACCGTGTTTGTAAAAAAATAAATCAATCTTAAAGGTTAACACAAAGACTGATAGATCCCAGTATGTTCTATAAAACTCCGAAGCGACTCTTCCCATGTATGTATGTAAATGTTCCATGTGTGTTCCGCTTTGGATGATTTAATACCATTTATGACACATGGACTCCTGGTAGCAGATACACTCGACATTTCACGAACTCCATTCATAGGTGAGGCTGTTACTGCGCTTTTTACTAGCACTTCAGTAACACCACTTCAACATTAAACAACCACATAATGACAGATATTTACTTCGAATTTCTGAATGTATTCAAGCCTTATAGTTTCACTAGCTGTTGCCCGGGACTTCGTCTGCGATCCAGGATAAAAAGCAGCCTTTGTTCTAACCCAGGTCATGGTCTATCTGTGTGCCAAATTTCATCCACATTCGTTCAACCGTTTTAGCGTGAAAGCGTGAAACATTCAAACTCACTTTCTCATTAGGATTACTTAGCGTCCACTCTGACTTTTTTCTTTTTGCTCAGTTTCTAAGGGTCCTAGCGTGATGTTAAATAGCTTACAACCTTCCTCAAGAATTGGGCTATCAAATGCAATAATAAATTTTCTAACCCAACAGGTAGTTCTATAGATTACCGCATTAAGGGATGATTTTTCCAACGCCAGATAATTTTATCGGAGGAATAATTTTGAATTTTTGACAGTTCTTCCATACAAAAACTGTCAGACGTCAATTTTATACGACGAATAAAAAATATCTGTCGATGGAAAAATCAGCCCTATCAAATAAACAAACTCTTCAGCTTTATTATGAGGTATTAGGGTACGGTCTAAAATCAAAATTCGAAGACATGTGACATCTACCATCTACCAACCCGCACTGGGCCCGCGTGGTGAATTACGGCCCGTTCTCTCTCACAGAGGAGAGGTCTGTGTCCCAGCAGTGGGAACGCCTTATATGCTACTAGCAACGCCCCGCGGTTTCACCCGCATAAGTGTAAATCCCATCGGAATATCGGGATAAAAACTATCCTATGTCCTTCCCCGGGATGCAATCTATCTCTCTGCCAAATTTTATCGAAATCCATTCATTGGTTTAGGCGTAAAAAGGTAACATACAGACAGACAGACAGAGTTACTTTCGAATTTATAATATTAGTATGGATGAGTACCGTCTGGCTTTGCATTGATCGAAAGAGTATTTAGTTTTTCTTATGACCGCAAGCGTGACCGCTTACCTACATCACGCTTACTCACTTACGGGAACTCCTGAAGGCTAATTCCCGTAATTAAAATATTCTAAATCTAGTCGCAGCACTGACCTGTAATAAACAGTAGGACTTGTTTATTAGAGGTCAGTGAGCCGCACTCTCATCTCAGCGACAATCAATGTCAAAAACTTGCCAAAAATGAAAGATTTAGGGAAATTGAGGTATTTTTGACAGATTGAGCCTGAGATCAGACTGTGAACGTTCGTAAAATTCCTTTCCCTATGTTACTAAGGTATTATTATTTTTATTATTTATTTATTTATAAGACAACAAATAAGGTCCACTGTGTTAGTAAATGATTATGATTAAATTATTTAATTAAATCCTTTTATGATTCTGCCAAAGTGGCCTTTTTAGGACCCCTGGGCTCGTTCGTCTGTTTCATCGGCCATTGGCCCTTCAACAATCATGGCCAGCCCACTGCCACTTCAGCTTGCTGACTCTCAAAGCTGTGTCGGTAACTCTGATAACTCTATACCTATGTATTACATGGGACTTAACAATAACTAGCTATAAGAAACCACCAGAACAATTTCTACATTTTATTCAACTGTGTATGACAATAACATGAAAACCAAAGTATACAAACAAACAAAAGATCAATAATTACCGGAAAGTATGAGACATGATACGTCTAAACGTATCGAACACGGTTTTAAAGGTTCTGACTCTCGTAGCAGGGAAGAGAAGATCCAGTAATCCTCTTTGATATTCCTCCTTCTTTATAGGAATTACTTCTACACCAACGTCATCCGGATCTTCTGTTGTCGTTGAAGAGGACCATTTCGTCTGGTTCTCCGTATCAGTCTTAATGTACGAAGAGTTCAGTAAGAACAATGGCGCTGGGAGCGTTACCGGCGGGATGGTCTGCGTCTTCGGATGGAACTCAACCAAATTTGTGTTGATGTTGTTTAAGTGGAACGATTTATCGTCCTTCGCTGTAGATGTGCCGACTGGGTCTTCAGCCAACAGAGCCAGGTTGTTGCTGTATATATCGTGGAAGTTCACAGTAGATGGAATGTTATAGTAGGTATTGTAACCTTGCTGTTCTTCTGTCGACTCTGCGTTGTGAAGTGGCTGTGGGAGAGACATACTGATGAATTTCTACACCATTGTTTTTTTTTCCGAAACTGATAATCTTTGAGTTTTTATGAAGTTACAGATGTTTCAACTCACGAAGGCAGATTGGTCTGTGGTCTTAATTAATTGCAGCTGTGTGCAAAGTGGTCAAAACTAAGCAATAAGCATGTCACCATCACGTACACAGAAACAATGTGCAGGGCAGGAGCATTTTTAATCATTTGCCCAACCCTTTCCCAACTATATTGGGGTCGGCTTCCAGTCCAACGGGATGAAACTCTGGGTACCAGTATTTTACATGATGCGACTGCCTATCTGACCTCCACAACTGATTACTAAGAAACACGACACCCCTTGGTAAGCCTAGTTGTTAGACTTTCGGACTTCTGACAACCGTACCGATTTACAAAGATCTACGAATGACAACCAGGACCGAAGGCCTAACGCGTTTCTCAAGCATGGGGGGCATCTAGATATGAGCATAATTGAACCCGTCGTGTGAGTTAAAACATCTGTATTTAGGGAGTTGATCGTTAGCTAATTCTACCATTTTCTCTGGATTACGTATCGAGTGAAAGAAATAGCTAAACGTACATATAAAAGTTTATCCCAAAGAGAAACAGAGGACGTGTCACCAACATTGTAGGTCACAGAATCATCGTTCACTCGCTGGGGAAAGATTCGGGAGGCTTCTGTACTAGTTGGTGTCTCAGGAGCTGGCGATTCGGTATGAACAGATTCGGTTGTTTCAGTCCCGTCGCATGGACTGCCGACCTGAAGAATAAAGAAAAAGAAAGTAAAGAAAAACGTTTATTTGACACAGTACCGTTAGCGACTACTTAGCCAAGACAGGCTACACTACCCACAAGAGCATACGCTCGTAACGGCTGCCGATTTCGGCTATGGCGTAAATAGAAATGGCCGCCATAGCCGAAATCGGCATGGGAATATATTGTAAGGTTTATCTATTCACACACAAAATATTTTAAGAGTAACATCTCATCATCTGCTTAACCTTGTACCAACGATGTTGGGGTCGGCTTCCAGTCTAACCGGATGCAGCTGAGTACCAGTAATTTACATGGAGCGACTGCCTATCTGACCTGCACAACCCAGTTACTGGGTAATACGAAACCCCTTGGTAAGACTGGTTGTCAGACTTTCGGGCTTCTGACGACCCGTAACGACTGTCAAAGATCCACGAATGACAGCCGGGACCAACGACTTAACGTGCTTTCCGAGGCACGGAGGGATCTTGGTATGTAAAGATGGTCACCCATCCACGGACCAACCGCAGCTAGCGTAGATTATCCTGATCGATCGACCCGTACGGCTGTTATTACTTGCCACAAGCGCTTCCCCTTTACGAGACACATCTATAGTTGTTAAAGACGCCATAAGACACGAAAAAACAAAAATTAATCTATGTGTTTTTGTTTTTACGTAATTATTATAGTTTTAGAATTGCTTGAGACATTTCACATAAAACTTTTACACCGCTTATACTACATAGAAACTAGCGTTGGATGTGAAAACATAAGAAGAAGCCAGTATTTATTCAGTGTGTCAAGTAATTTGAAATTATTGAAATTTTTAAATGGTCTCCCACTCCTAGTCAATGGTCATCCACTAACCGACCGAGGCAAGCGTAGGAAACTTCGATTGAACCATGCCAACATAATCAGCCTATAATGTTCCCACTGCTGGGACACAGGCCTCCTCTCTGTGAGAGGTAGTGGCCGTAATCCACCACGCGAGCCCAGTGCGGGTTGGTAGATGTCACATGTCGTCGAATTTTTGGTTCTAGGACATGCCGGTTTCCTCACGACGTTTTCCTTCACCGTTTTGAGAGCAGTGGTGATGAAATAATTTACACAAAGTAAAGAGCCTACGAACTACAACTCGTAAGTCGTGGCCGTTACCATTGGGCCACCACTGCTCATAAAATAAATCAAATATAAACACTAATTCAGATAAAAATGTTTCCTAAACATTCCCACCTTTGTTTTGGGAACAATATAAAGGCTGATTATGATGATGATTTGTTATTGTTGCGTGGGCTTGTTCTTGACCTCGATCACGTCAGATTGAAAGCGATGGATAAGGTTTTTTTTTTTTCGGATTGGAAGTCATCAAATGACCCCTCCCGCTCTGGGTGGAGCGGAAGGGAGTGTCAGACTCTTACTGACTAAAACCCACCCGTGTTCCTTCCTTAGCCCTTTATATTCCGGGCCAGCGGTAACCCTTTCGGACAATCCCGCTAAGCACGATAAGGTTTATGATGGAACGAGCGTGCCTAGAAGATGCCTGTTCACTCTTGCTTTGAAGGTAGACGGGGTAAATGTGGAAGGGAACAGGGACTAGCAGAGATGTCCACGCTTTGGCTGTGCGAATCATAAATGTGGAGGAAAAGCGCTGAATACGACTGGTTGGGATATTAACCGAGTGTGGACGGTACAATAATCATGTGGGTCATTTGGTTATCATCTAATATTGTACTTTTGTGTGCGCCAAATAAATGGTTTATCTATCTACAAGGTGTTCATTTGCATCCTAGTCAAATTCAAGGACGTAATTATGCTAATGATTCTCGACCCAAATCAACAATAAAATGGGTAGGTTTTTTTTTCTTATTTACGGAAATCCGTAAGTGTGAACCAGCCGTATTTAAACGCGGCCCGTCTGTTACTAGCCTATAACTGCGCTTTCACACACAAACAAACGCCTTTTACTTTACTAAGTACTAAAGTACTAAAATGTCTTTTATGACAACTTCCTGAAATTTGACGAGGATGCAAATCAACACCTTGTATATAAATACTGCAGTAAGTCTGGAAGTCCAGTAGTAAAAGTTTGGATTAGCTCAAATTACCCCAAACAGGGCTACTATTTAAATATTTACTCAGGTTCGAAAAATTTGTATAAATTTTTTACTCTATTGCATTACCTACATTATACCACACGATTGAAAAAAACAATCACAGCTGATTTTCACTAGAATATTACACTAAGAAGCGGTGCAGTAAGGGTCCTCATTTTCGATTTTGAAGGTTGACTGGTAGAAAATGCCTATAGCATTAAGTCCGCCTCTGTACATTTAATGTGCTTGAAGTATTAAATAAATAATCAATATTTATATTGATTTGGTTAAACTACACTAGTAAACCGTGTTTTTACTGACAAAAAAAAGAGGAGGGAGAGGCAGAATAGTCCATAATCAGCCTATAATGTTCCCACTGCTGGGACACAGGCCCCCTCTCGGTGAGAGGGAATAGTATAATAGAATAGTCCGGTTTGTACGATTCTTTTTTTTATTTGAAAGGGTCGACTTCGATGTTCCATTGAAAATTGAAATACAAAATCAACCCCTAAGGGTAGAAAAAAATGGGTTGATTGATTTTTCACCAACTGTTAATAATCGATAGGAGTTAAAGTTGACAATTAAAATACGAAAAAATACACACTCGGTCTTATTACAAAACAAGGTTTATCTTTAGACCCAGGCTTAAACCATCGAGTCATTTTTAAATTTCGAACTACGAGTATAACGTATAACCCGACAAAATTAAAGTTCTTATTACAAAATCTAACATTAAACCAGATTCTAAGTAGTCAATTTTGCATTAGGAACTGTACGTTTGTCAAAATAAGGTTAAAAATACAGTAACTGGCTTGAAGGTTTAGGCTAGGTCTAAAGTTGGAACTCATTTTGTAATAAGACGGACTAGGTTTAAATCCTTATTCAAAAATTGGACGATGTTAATTTAGATCGTTAATAACATACAGCTAACATAATACTTATTTAAAAAGCATTCGAGGAATTCTCAAGATATATTAGACGACCTTTAACCCCTCAAAACCCAAATTTGGAGACTTTAAATTCGCACTTTATAAAAAAAGAGTACTCACCAATATTAGAATCCCGACAAGAACTAAAGCAGTTAGCCACATCTTTTGTCTATAACTGAAGAGCTACAACTAAACGAAAATGTTATTGTACACCTGCGGACACGTCCTCCTAAGAAGTCAGTCTAATTGTTTGTCACCGTACAATGAGCTAGTTTATCAAAATATAAATTAAATAGTAATCAATGTCATTGTGTTTAGTTACAATTAGTTTCAGGCCTCTTCTATTGTTGTCGGCTACTGTTGTTTTAATATTCCACTAGCTGACCCGACGGACTTTGTCCTGTCCAAAATTTCAAAAAAAAAATCCCATAAAAAAAGACGTCCAGTTTTTCCTGAATTTGACCATTTTCTGGGAAACTTTTCCAATTTTTCATTCTACAAAAACATAATTCGGAGTATTATGAACATATTTCTTCTTCTTCTTCGTGTCGCTGGCACGTTTCTTAAATTTTGTTAGTCCAATGCTTCGTCAATTCCACGGTGTTATTAGTAGCAGCGCAGAGGTCACTTTGGCTGCAGGTTTTTGAGCCCAAAAGGCAGGATAGGAGATGGAGCTAATAGTTTTTGGCGCAGCTCCACAGCGACACCCTGCTGCCGTTCCGTCGAGCTAGCTCCACTTTACGAGGTTCGACTTACATCTTCCAACTTGAGTACGGAGACGGTCCATGGACTTCCGAGTGGACCATGGAAGGTACACCCTGCAGTAAGATGCTCGTTTGGTGGTGATTATGAACTTTAAAAAAAAAACTGCCAAACCGGTACAGCCGTTTTTAAGTGATGCACTTACTAACGAAAAGCATTTCATTTTTTGAGAATTCAAGTTCAATTCTTATTCGAGAATCACACTGCTACAAGAATCTTTTGGCGCTCAAATGACGCTCGCGACGCGCGAAGTTCGGAAGTCTGACGACAGTCTTACCAAGGAGTATCGTATTATTCAGTAACTGGGTTGTAGAGGTCAGATAGGCAGTCGCTCCATATAAAATATTGGCTACTACTATTCAGCTGCATCTGGTTAGACTTGAAGCCACCCCATGTTGGTGGGGAAAAAGCTAGGCAGATAAATGATAAATGATTTTATTTTGTAAGTAGGTTTGCACAAACAATTTTACACGTCAATCATATTTTTTTTAAACTAGATGAGGAGATGACTATGATAGTTTTTTTAATACTTTCAATACACTGTAGAATACAGTTCGATGCGTACTACGAATGTCTATTTAGAATTTGATATTGTGAAACAGATTTGAATGGAATGGCCGGTATGCGGATATTCTGTTCCCGAAGCATTTGGTAATTGATATTCTGCGAATGGTATATATTTCTGACATAATTAACTTTGAAAAAGGAATGTTATTATGTTGAGCCGATATCAGACACGTTTCACTTGTTTATTTTTGTCTTTCATTCCACTCGAAGTGAAACGTCTGACAGGAACACAAAATCAATTAAAAGCGACAAAAATGAATTCATTAGTCACTCGGCGTCTATCACTCGTCTTCCGAATGATCTGCAAATTAAATGAAAGTAGCAGATGAACGTTCATCACTATTTTATAGTAATTGCAAAACTTAAGTGGTAGTGGGCAGGGCACATTGCTCGCAGAACAGATGGGCGATGGGGTTGAAAGGTTCTGGACTGAAAGAACTGGTGGCGACCACGTACCGGAAGACGTAGCGTTGGAAGGCCTCCCACAAGGTGGTCCCACGACCTTGTGAAGGCCGCAGGAACCCGTTGGATGCGAGAAGCATAGAACCGGTCGAAGTGGAGGTGCTTGGGGAAGGTCTATGTCCAGCAGTGGACGTCTTTCGACTGAAATGATGATGTCGGCTTTAAAGGTAATTTCTAAGAAAAACAAATGAGAAAAGTTTCTGCCTGGTTGGCAAGTCAATGTATTTATCCGGGAAGTGCCGAAGGAAGGAATCTTTGGGCCTATTACCATTTGACACATTTTTAAATTCTAGACCGACACTACCCATATAAATTAACAAAACACCGATTTTAATTACACCATAACATAACATCAAAAACTAATAGTATAATCTCAACATTTTAATGACGTCGAACATCAAAAACTTGGCATAATATTCATAACAGTGCATGAAGTGGGGAGGCAAGCGAGATAAAATCGCATTTGGCCGCAAATAAAAGGAAGCCAGCACGTACGACCCCGCTGCGCGCACGCCGCGAGTGCGCGGGTCCATTGCTTCAGACGTTACTAGAAAAACAAAACAGACATAATAGGTAATTCAGTTTATTAAAAAGGCAGTGTTTAAATGAGGCAGTTGGTTTAGTGATCGCAAGCATTATTTCTAAGAATGAGGTTCGAAAAAAGCAGACAAAGTGTTATTGGGTCGGGTTGGGTTGGTTTATTCTATTAGGAATTTCTTTGTGCATGGTTGATAGCACACACGTACATGCTAAGGTACACTTCTGCGTAACGGAGAATTACAGGCGCGTTTTATGTGGAGTTTAGCTTATTATAAAAAAAAAACTGTTGGTCTTAAACTTGGCCGTAGCGGGGACTGCGTAAAGCAGTGGCAAAGGTTTTCCTTTGAATATTATGGTTAGCCCAGAAGGTTTTTGAGCAAGCATATGCGGGGCCAAAAGTTGATAGCTGAGTAGGTGCAGCATGATAAGAGAACACCGAAAATATATTTGAAAAGTTTCAGCGGGCCACCAACTGCCATGGCCGACCTTGAAATCTCTTAATCGACTAAGAAGTCAGGTGGGCCGCTGCAGGTACAACTTAGTGGAGTACATGCGTGTGAAGACCAACTGGACTTTGAGGGTTGAGAAGTTGGAGTCGCGTCACAACACAAACTTCAAACCGTTCGTGGTGCGTGTTCCGACACATCATTTCGAGAAGTTCCTCAAGGAAGAGTTCTGACCGAAGGGTGTTGTGTACCGCCGGTTTCGTGGCTGGCTACATGACACCAGTCAACGACGACAAAAACAAACAAACACGACGCAGACACTCCGTGTGCGTTAGTTTTAACACCTTCACTATGGAAGACCTTTGCTGAGCTAAACGCTATCAAAGTGGTCGGATTTTGGTCGCAGTTTATTTAAAACATATAAATGGAATCAGAAGAAGATAGAGAAATCTCGTTAGAAATATGACATCCTTGCCGTACCGTGCGACATTGGACCCTCGCTCCGCCTCGGTGCGCTCGTAAGGATGCTTATGATGCGGTGTTGCAGTTTATTTAATTTCCTCAAAGGCATTACGTGGAAAAAGCATGTTTTCAAGTGCCCCCCTAGCTTGCAGTACGTTCTGCTCCTTTTTGTGTAGCCCTTTCATCTTGGAGATATATTTTGACAGGGAGTTTCTTTTGATGAGGAAGTGGTGTAAAGTGGAGGAAGATGGTAGTGAGAGGTGTGTGGAATGTGTTTTTGTTTGAGATTTTTGTTGTTTCTCTTGATTAAAGTTCTCAGTCATTAATTCATAATAATTACCTAGTTAATAGTTTGTAGTGATTTTCTTGTACTCTCATTTTGATGGATTTAATTCTTGTTTAGTTGTCTTCTTCTTGATTTTTTTTGTCTCCATCTGTTGTAAGTCTTTATGCCTCCCTCTGACGTTATGAGTATTATAGCATCCGACCTCTGTACGGTGTTACCTACTGCTTACCCAAAATATGTTTCATGATCAAACGCACAGTCTACCCTGCTGCCATTAAGTACTCTTGGCATTTAGCGCTTACTGTCATACCTTCCAACCCATGAGAATTCTTGTATTAGCGACACAAGCAAAAAAGAAATCCGAAAACAATACAAACATGTCTAAACACAAAATTATTTCCTAACTCACTATTTCACTTAGAGGAAAATCTAGACGGTAAAGCTAGTACAGCCCTTTAAGAACAACTCTATAAACGTCACAGTGCTTTCACTCGGGCTCTTCATACTGACACGTATTCCTCTCTGCCGCGGAGCGAGGACATAAGGTAGATGTGTCGAGGGAATATGCGGTTTGTCGTCTTGGTATGGTCATAATGTGCATGTTGTGGAATGTGCTAAAATGTTGTGTGGATGAAAGTATGTAAGTTTGAATGTATTGCATAATTGATGATCAGATTGTCAATAAAACTAGATAGCATTATCTTAACCCCATGGATTGAGGACTTGATGGTTGCTGGTGTAAAGAGGGTCCGGAAGACAAAGAAGAAATATTGCCGAGTAGGTGACCTCGGAGAGGCCTTACTTGAGCAGTTAATTATGAAAAGACTATCCAATTATCTTCATACGTTATGCTCATACGTCATATATACGCTTGTAGACCAATAAATTCTAAAGACTTACACGAAAATATATCCAGCGTCAGGCATTAGTTTTCTGGCATTTATGCATAACTTGTAACTGTAACTATGTTTCTTGCTGGTTTTTTTTGTGTGTATATTGTGGGTCAAATTTTAAATTCTTCATGGAAATAAACACTAATGATATAATTTAAATAGTGCCACCCCTCCTATTTCTATGATCCCAGACCACACCGTAGGGATTCGCTCCACGGCTGCGTTACTTGAATTTATTCCTGAACCTTTTGTGAAGGATTACGTTGACAAATTGTGTAAGCGAGTGCGATTTGTCTGTCTCACGGTCCCCTTATGGGCACAGATTTTGATGCTAATACGATGTTGATACTCTTTGAGGAGTAGTTGAAAGTGGAGCGGGTTTTCAGAGCGTCCTTCGGGGCTATGAATATGTGTTGAGTAAGAGATATTCAAATTATACAGTGATTGAAAAGGTGACGTGAGGATTTAGTTAAGAGGAATGGCTGTACCGTTGACTGCCTTGCTGGCCTAATGGTCGAAAGCGTTACTGCTGAGCATGAGGTCCTGGGTTCGATTCCCAGGTTGGGCAAAGTGATTAGGTCTTTCCATCTGAAATTCTCAGTAAAAGCCTGGATTTGTGCCCGGTTGACGGCTATAGGCTCGCCCTCTATGACATGGGACTTAAACATAACTGGCAAATTGCACGCAAACCTTCGGCGACTGCAGGCGTGATGTTATGGTATTTAGAAGGTGACTTGAGGACATAGTTAGGAGGAATGGCAGTCCTAATTTGTGCTCATACTTTGATCATCAATCACGCGTCCTAGCGAAACGCAAAATCCTGCATCTCGCAAGCAGAGTTTACCGCGCAACTAACATATATACAACGGCCCAACATGAATCATAGGGCAGTTGCCCGCCAGACACAACACCCGTCTGATCTGAGGATCCTCCCTTTTCTATAGAGTATGAGTGAACTTTACACTCTGTTCCTCATACCTCAATACAACTAAACATAGGATGCATGAATAATAATACAGCCTATAAGGTGACTGCTGGGCTACAAGCCTATCCGTGAGAGGGAGTGGACTGTAATCTATGCGGGCTCAGTGCGGGCTGCTGGAATGTCACATACCCCCGATTTTTTTGTTCTATCATAATTATGCCGATGTCCTCACAATATTTTCCTTCGCCGTTTTGAGAGCATAATCAGCCTATAAAGTTCCCACTGCGGGACACGGGCCTCCTCTCTTCGAGAGGGAGTCGGTTGTAATCTATCACGCGGGCCCAGTGCGGGTTGGTAGTAGTAATAAGTTTAATTGAATTGTGTCGACCCCACGGATATCTATGGCCGACCCCCTACAATTCAGCGCAATCCTAAACTCATTCTGACACGACATGTCGTTCCGATTTGCGTCACTGTGGCTGATCCGCCCAATCCTATCTTAATTAGGTATCTACGTATATCAATTACAATGGACGTCGATCTTAGACCGCAATCTACATGCACCATCCACCTTAACATTAATTAAATTAACCAGTGAAATTTCGCAGACGTGAGGGTACAGATGCCAGCACATCAAGCTACCCGAAACTGTCAAATTTTCCTAATCAACTTTGAACCTTATGCTTTAGCGATAAAATTGAAAATCTATTAAATAAATTTGACAGATTGTAGTAGCTTGATGTGCTGGAGTCTGTACCATGATGATAAAAGAAAAACTAAGATGGTCTAAATTTAAACTCATAATTTTAAGTAAGTATATGAATTACAGTTGATTACGGATAGAATTTTCGTTGGCAGACCGGGCGGCCAGGTGTGGGACGTATTACAGAAGATCGCGGGGAAGACCTGGATAAGAGACTCGCGCAGACCAGGGAACCATGGCACAGAATGGAGAAGGCCTATACTCTGCAGTAGGAATAAGGGTGCCAATGATGATGATGATGTGGATAACGAGGTCAACAGCCGCGGGACTAGTTTCACTAGATAATTTAATTTTAAATTGAATTAGAATTCACGCCAACCCTGACCTCGGAACCAAACGGTGCAAGGTAGACTGCGACAATTTATATTTATCTATGTAGATTCAGGCCAATAGGTCAAACTTTTACAGTAGGAGAAGTGGAACTACGTTTCTAGTAATTGTTAGAAAAGTGCAAATGGCTCCATCCAGTGCTGACGTCAGAGGAGCAATTCTTGTAATTTTAAGAACGTTCAGTCTGATCTGTCTCAATCGGTCAAAAATACCTCTAACTTCCTTACATTTTTGACAAGTTTTTGACGTTTCTTTGTCGCCGAGATGAGACTGCGACTAGATTTTAAACGTTTTAAATTACGAGAATTAGCCTTCTGATGCAGATTCTTGTACTAGATAGTAACTTGAACATTTCTGAGTAATCGACCGAAAACCTATTGAGCGAACGTGGAGGTTTTTCCTAAAGGTTTTCGGTCTAAAAGTGTATTTGTAATTTTTAAGACTATTAGTTTGTAAATTATGTATATTTCGCAATAAATAACATTTAAGGAAAGAGAAAAGAAAATGAAAAACTAACTTTACGTGAGTCTGTTCTATTGAAAAAAAAAACATGTGCCGATATAAAATTATACCCAACAAGCTGCCCGGGCAAACGTTGTTTTGCCATATAAATTATTTCCAGCTGCCCGGCGTACCCTACCCTACTCCTACACTACTCCTACACTACTCCTACCCTACTCCTACACTACTCCTACACTACTCCTACACTACTCCTACACTACTCCTACCCTACTCCTACACTACTCCTACCCTACTCCTACACTACTCCTACACTACTCCTAACCTACTCCTAAAAAAAAAAAAGTTATAAACCTCACGGAGCCCGAGACCTTTCCAACGAATGCAAAACCGTGGAAATCGGTTCGTGCGTTCTGGAGTTATAGCGTCAAGAAGGAAAACCCGACTTATTTTTATATAGTAGATTTATTTTTATTTTTTGAATGCCTGCATTAAATTGATTGACAAATTTATCTCTCAGACTATTGTTAATAAACAAACTGAAACACGTAGGAGGAGGTTCATAAGTCGACGCGTATGTTTTTTTTTGTTCAAAACGTAATTATAAACTTCAGTCACTAAAAACACCATAAGTACACATTGTGGAAAGTAATAAGCTATTGACTATTGAACATTTGTAAACACGATAAATTCACCGAATTAAATAAAAAAGAACATTCTCTATCAACCATAATTCTTTTATAACCATCTACATTTTATAAGTTTAGTAGCAACATCTCTATACTCTACAGTCTATGAATGTCACGCTTTCACGGCGTGTCTATGGTCTCCCTCACGTTCGCGGCAACACGTCTTTGAATCGAGTCTATACCATCGGGGACTCCATTCGTGTTACTTGAGTTTTATTTTGTACCCTTTTGTCAGATTGCTTTGATAAATTATATAAGCTATGATTTGTGAGTTGTAAGCCTTTCGGTTGATATTTTTTTGGATTGCTTAGAAATTATTTTAGCGAGGTGTTGTGGTGAAGGCTTCAAAGATTTTTTGTTAAAAGTACTTAGGTCTGTGGGCATTTTAGCATGACTTTTATAAATGTTTATTTTAAAATTCTTACTACCGCCTCATTTCTGGTGCTGGATACCTTAATGTCATTAAGGACTGTTTTTGGTTAAAAATTAATGCCATGCTGAGTGATAGCCGTTTTGGGTGGATGTGACGTGTTTTATTTCTATTTTATTGTCTATCTGTTTTCACTCAACTTGTTCTTTTTTGTATTTGTGTATTTTCTTTGCGTCATGTATTTCCGCAAATGAACGTGTTTTCTTTATATGTTTTTACGAGGAGCCCGTGGCTAAATAATAACAGCCGCACAGGTCGATCGATCAGGTTAAGCTACACTTGCCGCGGTTGGTCTGTGGATGGGTGACCAACTTTACATACCGAGACCCCTCAGTGCCTCGGAAAGCACGTTAAGCCGTTGGTCCCGGCTGTCATTCGTGGATCTTTGACTATCTTATCTTTGAAATCTGTTAGCTCGTAAGACCAATTGAATAAATAAATAAATAAACTGTAAACAAATACAACACATTATATTACTACACAACTACAATCTTGAGCCACTACATAATATAATTTTAAAGCCATAAATTCCTGTGACAGACAGAAGCATACCTAAATATACCTATTTGAGCCAAAACAGTAGAGCTCCTTAACACTTGAATAATGCAGTTGTCAATAGACAGATTGATATGCTCACTACAACCCCCCCCTCTGAGGCGGTCCCCCTGTGAGCTGAACATACGGGGAGGTAGGATAATGAATACGATGTTCATCTTAACATATCATGACTTGGGCAGTAGTGAACTCGAACAAACACCCACAATTCGCTTGTGATGTTGTCATAGTCATCATCTGCCTAGCCGTTTCCCAACTATATTGGGGTCGGCTTCCACTCTAACCGGATGCAGCTGAATACCAGTATTTTACATGGAGCGACTGCCTATCTGACCTCCACAACCCAGTGACTGGCTAATACGATATCCCTTGGTAAGACTGGTTGTCAGATTTTTGGGCTTCTGACGATCCATAACGACTGTCAAAGATCCACGAGTGACAGCCTGGACCAACCGCTTAACGTGCTTTGCGAGGCACAGAGGGGTCTCGGTATGTAAAGATGCTCACCCATCCACAGACCAACCGCGGCAAGCGTAGCTTAACCTGTTCGATCGACCCGTGCGGCTGTTATTACTTAGCCACAAGCCCCACAAACAACACAACAATACAGAACAGACAATACATAACAAAATGTTGACCCAAGAACAAGTTCGTATGTCCTAAGACGGACGGCTATAGACAATCGCGGTAGGTTCTACTGCGTATAATCTATGCCAGTAAGACAGCTTTGTTCCATACGCTGCCACGCCGATTCACGTGCAATACAATGGATGCAATGCATCAACCTGATAGCTTGTGGCCTAATCCTTGCTCTCCGATATATTACATATGCTATTGGAATACGGATGTTGGGGAGTGTGTAGGTGACTTACAGAAGGGCTAAAGGCTGACCATAGGAGTCTGCTTCCCGAAGTATAACATAACATCAAGCCAGTTTTTTCCGAGGGTTAGGCAGAGGTGCACTTCTAGTCATCATCATCAATTCAGCCGAAAGACGTCCACTGCTAGATATAGGCGTCCCCAAGTACCACCCCCTCGAGTGGATCTTTGGATTTCTGTGGCGTTTATAAGGTCATCAGTCCACCTTGTGGGGAGGCCTTCCAACACTACGTCTTGCGGTACGTGGTCGCCGCTCCAGAACCTTTTGGCTTCATCAGCCGTTTGTTCTGCGAGCAATGTCCCCTGCCCACCTCTACCTTTTTCTTGCTTGGCCCACCTCTACCTCTAGTACACATACATTTCTTGCTTGAAAGGTATCATGTCTTTAATCATTACTACTTTTAATTTAAAGTCTTTCTCTACATAAAAGTAAATACGTACTTTTAATTGAGCACCTTAAGGTTTAGTTCCACTTGCTCTTTTCTTCAAAAAAGTACCATAAAAATAATCTCTTAGCACGATTCCTAACAACACCCTCATGGATAGGGCAGAGTTATTGTTACAAGTTGTGTAAGCGTCAAACGGACTTAATCTTCTGTCTCTCTTCCGCAGTACAACCGTCAGTATGGTTCGACGTAATCAATCAGGTCGAGCGTAGCCCCACTGTCTCAAAGGATTGAAGCAAAACACCATACTTGCATGTCTAGCATAGATTCAAGGTACTTATAGGATATGAAGATCACCTAACCTATACACATCATACATGAATTCACGCCTTCTTCCCATGGGGATAGGCAGAAACTACAGAACGCCATGACCTTCGATCCTTACATACTCCTTTGACTTCGTTTACGTTCGTACACGTCATACAAGCACGCCGGTTGTGAGTACTACACACCAGCCGATCGATTCTGTAAAAATCTCACCGTGAAAACTTAGGTGAAGTGAGTTTGTTTTTGCTAGGAATTGACACTACTGACAGCTCACTCCACGCTCACTTCACCTAAGTTTTCACGGTGAGATTTTTAGAGAATACCACCGCTGTCCTTTTGTTAGTCGCCTGTATACCTTCGCCTGCCAGTATACCTATTGTTAGTCGCCTCTCACTCATTATCTCAATATGACCAAACCATCACTTTCATTAACAACTGTAATTTTTCTCTGTTGGTCTTAATGATGGTCTGGCAGTTTGAGTACTTTCTGCGGCCTACCCAAATGTTCTTTCTTTTTTGTTGTTTGTTGAGTCGTTTAAAAAAAACTTTGATTGCTTAATATAGATAAATATACATACAATGCGTACTTGAGTACGCATATAACATTATATTGCAGTAATAAATCCAAGTTTTTCTGAGTAATATTTGTGGAATCATAAATTCTTATGGTGAACGTGAAGATTCCATTGTTCAGTAAAAAGGTTACCCCATAATGTACCTTATTATCAGGCCAAGAAAAGATACAGACAGCTTCAAGGAAAGCTAAGCTGCATATCTACGTATGTATCATTCATTTTTCCGAGATCTTTAAATCATATTAATTACTGCAAAAGTAATTAACGCTTTCATAGCATTTGTTAAAAACTAGTCTCGCCGCCAACCCAACAGTTAGAACGGTTTTATGCACTAGTAACAAGTAATAATATCTCTCTACCTGCGTCTGTGTTTCCGAGCGCATACAACCCGAATGTCTTCAAAGTAAGAGTGAACAGGCTTCTTCTGGGTAAGCTCACTCCATCGTCGACTTTGTCTTTGTAACACCTGACCTAGACTAGAGTCAAGAGCAAACCCATTTCAAATTAAAAAAAACAGAACTTTTGTTGAGGTAAACGAAGTGTATGCTGGGCAAAAATCTCCACACAGCGGGTGCGTGAAGATGGACGCCGCCGAGGCTGGCCCTGAAAGAGATGGCGATATGACCTGGACGCATACCGCGAGGGCTGGTTCGAGGTGGCGCGGGAAAAGAGTTCCTGCGGGGTAATTGCGTAACACACTATCAGTAGAATTGGCTTTCATTTTGACAGTTCAACAACATTCTTTGCGTTATTTACGTTGTTGCGCAGACAAATTTTTCGAACATATGGAGCAATGGATAATGCAATATCCTTCAAAATGATTCAGATTGAAATTGATAGTGTGTTACGCAATGAGGGTGCTGGAAGGATTTGGGGGAGGCCTTTGCCCAGCAGTGGGACAGTACCTACAGGCTAACAAAAATAAATGAAGTGTGCGGATTTCATATCTATCTATACTATACTAATAAAATAAAGCAGAAGAGTTGGTTTGTTTGTTTGAACGCGATAATCTCTGAAACTGCCAAACGGGTTTGAATTTTATTACAAAGTATTCAATATAGCATTGCCTATTTATTAATTCAGTAGGTACCTCCCCTGCGTCCCCTAGTTCCGTATCACATAACTCGGTCCCGCGAGTGTTGCGCGGCACCATCTTGTACTAATTGGTCCGCGACGCGAAGATGTTCCGACGATTTATAGCGAACCTACAACGCTGCGCATTTAATACTTTATACGCAATTTTTATATTAAAATCGTGTGTTACTTGTGTTATGTTTTAGTCGGAGAGGAAGTCAAGGTTTCACCGGCCTATAGTCAAGGGACTTCATGATTGAGCAGAATGGACCACTAGGTACGCTAATTTACAGAATTATAGCCTTTTCATAATAAATATACGACTGACAAAGAATTCGATAAGTAGGTACTTATACCATATTTAAACGGAGTTCGGACTTTTCGGGATAAAACGTTACAGTTAGTTCGGTAACTATTCAGGGTCGAATTAAATTCGCTAGCGAAACTCCGAAGACGTGATGGATATCGATAAAACAAAAATGAAAATAATTTGATGAGATTTTTCTGGGTTCATCAACCGCAGGTAGTGTAGTCACGTGAAATATCAGTTTAAAAAAATTGCGTAAACTCTACACTCAGCCCCGGATCTAAGGGGGGGCAACCCGGGGCACTTGCCCCGGGCGGCAGTTTCATGGGGGCACCAAATCCTTGAGACAAGAATTCGAAACATCGAACAAATGAAGCCTCTTTACCTACAATCTCATAGGTTTTTATCAAGTAATCGTTGAAAAACAAACTTTTCTATTTCCATACGCCCAGTTAGTTTTTGAAGACATACAAGTGATTTATAAATTTACTTGATCTTAACAGATCAAGTAAATTTAATATAGGATTATTATTTTAACAAATGGTCACAAAAATGCTACCTACTCATTGGAAGTTTTAATAGTTTTTCTCAAACACTAAAGGGAGGGGGCGCCACTATCAAGGTTTTGGCCCGGTTCGATAAAATCATAGATCTGGGACTGTCTACACTTCACAGACTTGATGGGTTTCGATATCTAAACACCATACAACAAAAAAAAAACTGATTTTCTCAACTCATACTTCAGTAATACGTATATATCACTACGAGCGGTCGTTGACCAAACGTCTGCGGGGTTTCGCTAGCTAATTTACTTTGGCCCTATATAGTTGGATGCAATTGGAATAACTCGAGATTATTAAACAAAACAATGTTATAAGAAAATAGGTTTTTATAAAATATAGGAATAAGTACTAGTAGACGACGAAAGAATAATAAAATACATTGTATGACTTGTTTACCGGCTCTCGTAAGTCATGAAAGTTGACATCTAGAACTAGGTTACTGCTATGCATTAAATTTTACAGGATGTGGTCGTAAATATGGTTCATCGAGTATTAAAAAAAGTTTGATTTTATGGGGCGTCGTCGCTAAGAATTCCTAGGACAGCGGTCGCTGCCACATAACGTCCGCAATTTACCGTCGAATGACGTTACTAAAATGATATATTAGTGATAATAATATAAAAGTTATACAGGGTTATTGGAAAAACATTAACAACTCCTAATTATGAACAAGTTAAATTAAGGGACCAAAGCTGAAATCGCGAAAAAAAATCAGCTGTTCCCTACATTTATGTTCGTATAATTTGTCAAAATGTAGGGAACAGCTGTTTTTTTTTCGCGATTTCAGATTTGGTCCCATACCACCGCGGACTTTTTTTCGATCTTTTTAAGATATACAATTCCGTAGTACATTAATTTGATTTATCTCGTAAGGTTTGCATGGTTTGCAATGCAAGCGCACAAAAATATGTTTGTTACGACATCACATTACGAATCTTTGAATTTCTCGGCTTTTCTCTACTATAATTTGCATGAATTACTCTGTCTATTGCTGAAAACTGCATTAAAATCCGTTGCGTAGTTTAAAAAGATCTAACCTTACAGACAGCGGGAGCGACTTTGACTGGAAGCCGACCCCAACATAGTTGGGAAAAGGCTAGGCAGATGATGATGATGTATCAATAAAATATATAAATATACTGTCACGTACGGTACCATCATCATCTTCCTGCCCTTATCCCATGTTTACTTGGGGTCGGCGCAACACGTTTTCTTTTTCCATTCGCCCCTGTCAACCGTCACGCTATCATTCACTCCCTTCTCTTTCATATCATTCCTCACACAATCCATCCATCTTTTCTTCGGCCTTCCTCTCCCTCTCCATCCATCAACATGTATATCCATCACTCTTTTAGTCACATGCGTTTCGTCCCTTCTCATCACATGCCCATACCAAGACAAACGATTTCCTTTCAACTTTTCTGTCACTGGCGCCACTTTCAGACTTCCTCTTATATACTCATTTCTTACTTTATCCATTCTCGTCACTCCACACATCCATCTCAACATTCTCATTTCCGCTGCATGCAATCTTTTTTCATCCGTCTTCTTCACGTACCAATACAAGAAATTCAAATCAGTTGCTACAAAGTCTATTTTTATTTGCCTCAGCGACAGAACATCACGCGCAACGGAACGTTAATATTATAAAATATTAGATGCAATTCTACGGTACATTTTCTTTTTCTTTGAAAGTTATGATTGGGAGAAAATCTCACTAGTAAGATGGCCAACTTTGCCTTATTATAGCCTGATGTTGCGAGCTACCTGTGCGCGAGGTTAACGTGGATATGCTTTACCACCACACTAATATTATAAAGGCGAAAGTTTGTGAGTGTGTGTGTTTTTGTGTTTGTTACTTCTTCATGCTCATACGGTTGGACCAATTTTGATAAAACTTTGTATGGAGGTAGCTGACATCCTGGATTAACATATAAGGCTACTTTTATCCCGATATTCCCACGGGATCGACACTTACGCGTGTGAAACCGCGGGGCGCAGCTAGTTTCATATAATTTAGATTGTTGCATTATTTTTGACAGTGAAACTGAAAGTTGCAATGAGAACTGAATCAGCGCACATCTTTGCGTTTTTATTGGATTTCTCTTTCTGAACAGTGATCTCTTTCTGCGTGAGACCAGTAGTAGGTACAGTCAACAGCAACTTTACTTTGATCATCTACTTTTGCTGTTGACTGTACATTAATCAACCTTAAAGCATAGCATTTAATCAGCCTATAATGTTACCACGGCTGGGACACAGGCCTCCTCTCTTTGAGAGGGCGTGGGCTGTGTAATCTACCACGTGAGGTCAGTGCGGGTTGGTAGATATTATGTCAAGTGTCTTCGAATTTTTGGTTTTACGAGATGCCGGTTTCCTCACGATGTTTTCCTTCTCCGTTTTGAGAGCAATTGTGTGGTAAAATTATTTACACAAAGTAAAGCGTCTGCCCGGATTCGATCCCATGACCAACAATTCGTAAGTCGGGGGCTCTTACCACTGCGCCACTAGTGCTCTCCCTTAAAATCAACCTTACTTAACTATTAATCGTCATCACAGAGTTCACCTTCTTTCTAGTCAGATCGTCTTTATTTTACACAAGTCACACAACCATTTCTTTGATCTTCCACATCCATTTTACTTAAAAGTTTTCTTGTCTCATTTTATTCATTTATCTGCAATTCGGTATCACGACAATAAACTAAATATAGCAGTTACAACATACACTACTAAGTTCTGTAAAGGTTGTCCGCTAAAGTCAATCCTAAGTAGTGCAGGCTGGCTATAATTTAACGCGGATTCCATTTGAACAGTCAAACAATTTTAGAACGGGGGGGGGGCACTGACCTGTATTATGCAAGTGTTTATTAGAGGTCAGTGGAACGGGGTGTCAAATATTTTATTAGGTTTTTTTGTTTAGGAAAAAACAGTACTAGTTTAGTCGGCGATAAGACGCTTCACTCAAAATAAACGTGAAGAAATCGTAACGTTTGTTTGATTTCTTAGAAGGGCTCAGCAACCCTTCACAGTATCTACCTACGTATAAAAGACTTACCAATGACACCCCAGAAAAGATGAGTAAATAAGAAATAAGCCCACTTTAACTGTAATAGAGCCAACAATAATACTTTTTTCATGTTTTTATTTCTCAACTTTGCCAGCGAGATGTGTATGTATCATGCAAAATTACAGCATTTTAGTATCTAGTAGTAGCATTTTAGAGTTAAACAGTGGACAGACGGACAGATAGACAGATTGAACCAAGCTATAAGGGTTCCTTGTCTACGTAACCCCGGAAAATTAAGAAAAAAAAATAAAAGTAAAAAAAATCAACTTTTATTAAATAATCCTCATCCACACTATTCTTTCGTGTGCCGGCACCGTAGCCTCATGTACTCCAGTCGCGTATGAAGGAAAATTAGACTTTTTAAACTTGCCTCCAGAACTTCGATTTTACCTCATTCCTCCCAAGTTTGGAGTTACTCCCCTCAGGTGGGTTGCATGCTTATTACCCAGCTTTTTTTAAAGTCGCAGCCGACATGCACTGGGTAAATCTTTGGTTTATTTAAGTGAGTTTAGTTAAGGATTTTTTTATCAGTTTCTTTTGTTTTAAGTCGAAGATAATCACGTTTTGACAAATGTTAATTTGGTTATAAGTAAGATAATTTAAGTACATATAGTTGTCGCGTTTTAGTATAGCAATAGCGGTCATTGCCCTTTCCCTAATATCTCTCCGTAGGAAACCAAACAATAAAGTATGTATGGTTTTTCCTTATTGGAACATGTTGATGATCACAATAGATATTGATGCAGGTCGTTAACGGACTTAATTTCAGTTTTTTAAATAAGAAATGCTAGAAAATGTAGGGGGTTCAGTGACCGATATTGCCATGCTAAAATGCGACAGCTATAGGCCCATTCATTCAGTGGCTGTCCTTCAGTATAAGAAATAGTAGCTCGTAATTAGCTGAGCAGTGGTTGCCCAGTGGTTACGACCGCGACTTACGAGTTGTAGGTTCGAACCCAGACAGGTGCTTTACTATGTGCACCGCTCTTAAAACGGTGAAGGAAAACATAGTGAGGAAACTGGTCGGCCCTAGAACCAAAAAATTCGAAGACATGTAACATTTAACAACCCGCAGTGAGCCCGCGTGGTGGATTACGTCCCATTCTGTAACCGAGAGGAGGCCTGAGTCCCAGCAGTGGGAACATTATGCTAATTAGCTAAGGATAACGGATTGAATTCAAGCAGAACTCCAAGACAACACAACAACCTGTAAACCGAAAAGGAAACGACAAAACCAATGCTCGTAAATCTCTCAAAAAATATATATGTACACCGGATAGCAACTCGTTGATAAACCAATTCACAATTTATATCGGAACAGAATAAAAAGCAAGGGGTATATGTGCGAGCATCCGAAACGTCATTTATAACAACATCCTATCGTTTGTTTCCGATACAATGTTCGCGAATGACAAACGACGCGGCGGTCTCGAATACAGCGAGCTTTTTACCGTTCGGACGCTGCGTGGTGAAGTTTATCTCTTTATTAGTTACAGGTGGTCTTACTGTAATCAGCCTATAACCTGCCCACTGCTGGGACACAGGCCTCTCAGTGAGAGGTAGTGGGCCTGGGCCGTGACCCTCCACGCGGGCCTTGTACGGGTTGGTAGATGTCACGTCTTCAAATTTTTGGTTATACTAGGACATCCCGGTTTCCTCACGATGTTTTCCTTCGAACTGAGGACCTACATACAACTCGTAAGTCGGGGCCGATACCACTTGGCCAGAACTGCTCATCATCATCTGCCTGCCTTTTCCTAACATGTTGGGGTCGGCTTCCAGTCTAACCGGATGCAGCTGAATACCAGTATTTTACATGGAGCGACTGCCTATCTGACCTCCACAACCCAGTTACTGGGTAATACGATACCCCTTGGTAAGACTGGTTGTTAGACTTTCGCTTGGTAAGACTGGTTGTTAGACTTTCGGGTTTCTGACTGCCCGTAACGACTGTCAAAGATCCACGAATGACAGCCGGGACCAACCGCTTAACGTGCTTTCCGAGGCACGGAGAGGTCTCGGTATGTAAAGATGGTCACCCATCCACAGACCAACCGCGGCAAGCGGAGCTTAACCTGATCGATCGACCTATGCGGCTGTTATTATTTAGCCACGGGCTAAATAATAAGTCTGGCCACCTGCCTGGCCACCACTGCTCACTCTGGTCTTATTGGGGGCATAAAAGTAGTCTCTTGTATCGGTGTATCCGGATCACCTTCCCATCTGTTATTTGATTTCTGTTGTTTGGCTGCGTGTTCAAATCATGTCAGGGTAGCCCTATAGGGTAACCAGTATAGAGGCATGAGGAACAGGATGTAAAGTTCACTCATCCTCCATAGAAAAACGAGGATCCTCCGACCAGACGGGTGTCGTGTCTGGCGGGCAACTGCCCGATGATTCATGTCGGGCCGCTGTATCTATGCTAGTTGTGCGGTAAACTCTGCTTGCGAGATGCAGGATTTTGCGTGACGTCAGTATGACGCATTGTTCGGATGTGGCGTTGTAGATACCGCTACAGGTTCATATCTTTGGCGAGCATCTACTCAAATATAGTTTTTGATAGTGATCTCTCCTGCTCCGTGTTATGCCTATATTACCCGCGTTGCCACGTCGACCTCACTACTGGTGAGACCATCCATCGACCGTCACCGTCCTTGGCGTCTGTAACGTGGCTCACCCTCTGCGGTCTTCGTCACACCATGCTGAGCCTGAGTACTGTGGTACCTACCTACTCCATATTATATGGTGTGTACTTTTCTACACACGTCCACATAAGAAAAGTATGGGCTAGCCCCATACTTTTGATGTAATATACTTTTCTGTTGGTTTATGGTTCTTAAAGTATGGGGTAGCCCATACTTTTTATCACACAAATATTATAAAGGCGAAATTTTGTGAGTGTGTTTGTTACTTCTTCACGCTTAAATGGCTGGACCAATTTTGATTAAATTTTGTATGGAGGTAGCTGACACCCATAGGATCGACACTTATGCGGGTGAAACCACGGGGCGCAGCTAGTGTAATATACTTTTCTTATGTGGACGTATTATACGTACCTAGTCTTATTTATCTCAACCACATACCTAAACCTCATCCGTTACAATTGGCAATCCTCATCAAACAGTAAGTTTTGGATTCTAGATCAGTCTACCTGTTCTAAATTATTACGGTCGTCCAGATTTGTAAACAAGTTATTTGCTTACAAATCTGGATGTGCGTAAATGAGCAACAGAATCGTAAACAAATTGGTCAACATTGTTCACAGAAGATGTAGTACAAACTGAAATATGATCAAGAAGTAAGCAATCGATATCTTTTGTTTCTCAATTCATAGTTCAAGTAACACTACCAGCGGTCATTAAACTCAAAAGAAAAATCATCATAAAATAATTGTCTTTTTGTTTTATCATGTTTAGATATCGTCACCCATATCATCTGCGGAGTATTGCTAGCAAATTTAATTTGACCCTGAAGTTCTATATCCATGAGATTCCTAATAAAGATCAGGATACCTTCCCTGGGACTGATATTAACGCAACAGGCCAAATTTTTGCAATTGCAAATTGAACCAAGTTCATAAAAGTCACATGAAGCGAGCTCGTGATTTACAGCTGCATCCACAACACAAGTTATAATAAGCCTGCTGAAAAGAACTTCAAAGTATCAAGCAATAAAATCGATAACAGTTCCAAATACTAGTTCCAAAAAAAGAACAGTTCCACTAAATATTCGCCCAACAAGTCTTCAAAGGCACACGGGAACGTTATTTGTCCTATTTCTTCATGCCAAACATAAAATGTTTCACTGAGACGTCTCTCAAAGAGGTCCGTCTGCTTGTCTGTTCGCAGCCAAAAAGCTCTCGAGAAAATTTTTCTATCAGTCGATGTCTCCCTCTATTTGCTAAGACCTGTTTCGTTAGAGGCTGTGTCTGTTTCCATTGCCTTGAAGATGTTTCGACGCTTATTTTTTCCTTTATCCGACTACGGCAGAGAGAATTGGTTATGATTTTGTTTGATAAGGCTCAAATCACACCGAGATGGAAGCGAAGCGGAGCGCAGTTTCAGTGTCATAAAATTTTAAATTTTATCTTCATTACTTCCATCTCGGTGTGATTTGAGCCTTAGTGTTAATCGTCGATGTTATAATTTTGTTTAATATACTTTTGATAAGACTTTTGTTAAGACAAGGGGTGTCGTATTACCCAGTAACTGGGTTGTGGAGGTCTGATAGGTAGGTAGTCTCTCCATGCAAAATACTGGTATTCAGCTGCATGCGGTTAGACTGGAAGCCGACCCCAAAATAGTTGGGAAAAGGCTAGGCAGATGATGATACTTTTGGTAAGACGGGCGTCGTCGCCGAAGGGTGGCCAAGGAAACGCTGGCGTGATGACTTCGAGGCATTTATGGGAGAATGGCCAGAGAAGGCAACATGCGGAAAGCAGTGGGGAGACCTTTGCCTAGCGGTGAAACACACAGACAATACAAGTAAAAAAAAACTTGTTCTGGACCTCTCAAAGTATGTCATCATAACAGTAAGTATCGTAGTATCAACGATTGGTCATATTAAATAATAATAATAATAATAATATTCCACAACTATCACACAACGCCGTCTACTCTCAAGCTAAGCAGAGCTTGTGTTATGAGTACTAGACAACTGATAAACATACTTATATATTTCTAAATACATACATATATAGATAAAATATTACAAACTTAAATAAACTCGCGTCATATTAAGAATCAACAGCTTTTTAGTCCTGCGGGGCAATTGCGTAACACATTATCAATCGGAATCGGTTTCATTTTGACAGTTCAACAACATTCATTGCGTTATTTACGTGATGAGCAAACAAATTTTTCGAACTTATGAAGCAATTTGCTTCAAAATGATTCAGATTCCGACTAATAGTGTGTTACGCGATTAGGGTGCTGGTGATTGACTTAACAGCGCCAGTTTACTGAAGGCGTATCATAAGCGATTTAGTTTGGTTACCAAAATGCCATTTTCAGTAGTAAGCTTAGTAAAGGCCAAAGTACAGACGCCAGCACATCAAGCTACCCAAAACTGTACAATTTTCCCAATCAACTTTGAACCTTATGTTTCAGCGTTAAAGTTGAAAATCTATTAACACGTTCGCTGACAGTGAGCACTTACCCTGACACTACATTACGACAGTAGAATTTTCCATATTAAATGACAAACGTTTCATGACGTAGTGTCATGTTGGCCATATGTTTGCCTGTCGAAATTCGATACTACGTCGTCGTACGTGTTCAGTAGGACTATTGTCCTGCTCAAAATCCGAGCTTCTATTTGAGTAATATTACATTGCCCAAAGTGTTTCAATGAATAGGTACACGTTATTCACTAAATAGACATAGCTTAGTAAACGCAAACATCCCAAAATCGTGTAAATGCACTGTTAGCGCGGGGAGCAATAAAAGAGTGGACTGTATTTTTAGGCAATGGTTTACTGCCGCTAATATTTACAATCTTAACTTTCCCGGACAAACAATAAGTTATTGAGAGGAGTATCGTCCGTCGCGGTGGAGTCCGTGGAAGCGAGTGGTCGTCGGGCCGAGCCGTGTCGCCGCCGCGCCGCGTCTCAACTCGCCGATGACGCGCTGATCACGCTGCCTACGCATGCAGACCGCGTGCAACGCGCTGTGTTGGGTTCGATTCCCAACATGCTGCCCGGGTTGAAGTGTGGACTTCAAAAATCTGGAAGGGGGCAGATATGAGTGCGTGCTTCTAAATGACGTCCCTCGTCGGTTTCACCTTAGTGACTACAGTCACTGTCAGGGTAAAAGCTCAGGACTCTTCCAAGTAAGCTGCAGGTGGTTTCCATTGCCATCAGAGACCTGTGGATAAGAATAGAATTAAGTGGCCGTCCAAAGGAAACAGAGGGAGTACGAGTTGAAGAGTTGAGGGGTTCTGAGGGAAGAGGAATATGAGGGTAGGAGTTGTTTTAGCCAGCTTTTATTTGAGTGAGGCAGGTAGCCGTTTCTCATAACTAGCAAGCAATGATAAAGAATGAATAGGAGAACGAAGGAGAAGAAGCTAAGAATCGTATAGTGAATTCCGACAAATTACTGAATAACGGATGAGTAGTCTTCACTAGATAAAATAACAACGAGTTCGAAATGACAGGCTTGTGTCGAGCTGCAGATAAGATAGCCAAAGATCTAAACTCTGCTTCTCCTGTCTGCTAGCATCACTGGCTTAGCGTAAACAACGCTACAATACAACATGGATAATTTGTACAACAAATAAGGACACATTAAAATATGAATGATCCAATTTACCACATACACATAGGCTGTTGGATTATGAAAATGGGAACAGGGAAATAAGAAATTTGTTATGAACATTAAAATAAGACCTATGGTTAACTACACTACATAAATAATCTACTTATGAAATATTATTAGTATGTAGGTACAACAGAACAAGAAACCAGTACTGGTAGATCGTGTCTCTCGTTTTGATGGGGCATTTTGGGCACTGTAGAACCAGCCCACGACAAGGATGAACACTGATGGAATCAGCCTTCAGCCCGCGGGAAACAAGATCCGCCGGTTTGTCTGACGACGGTAGGTAAGCTACACGCGTGATTGGTATAAATATTATTTAGTAACAATTACTATTATTATGATGACAGCTAGGCGAAGACTCCCTATTTTTATACCTATATTTGAAGACAGGACCTATACGCAACTGCTCACGTGACATGAACCGACACTTTGGCTTTTGAAGCGAACCGCCTAAGACTGAAGGTTTTTCCTTCAGCGGCATGGTTACCACAAAGTGTCTGTCGTCCTTATGAGTAACCCGTTTCTCAAAGTTCTGCTTATAGGGACGTTTCTCAGGAGATAGGGAGTGCTTGGCTGCGATGGTATCTGATAAAAAAAAAGAAGATGAGACTGGATCGGCGTCCACGTTTAAAAAATTACAAACGGGAGAAGAAGAGTGTGACTTATGACGGGCAACATACCCTGACACTACCCAACCCAGTTTAGTTTCGTATAACTTGGGCTGATTTTTACCCAAGTCGATGATGTTGCTATTTAAGACGGACCAAAATACTTCGGCCCCGACTAAGATGTCTATAGCTGACGGCATATTAAAGGATGGGTCAGCTAGACTTATTCCCAATGGAAGAGAAATGTTATCAATATTAATATTTGTTGAGGGTAATGCTTTGGTAATTTGTGGTAAAATATGACAGTGTACAGTACGTTTATAGTCGTCATTGTGGATGGACATAATAGTAAGACTGCAAGACTGTGTACTACGAGAAGTATTACCATTTATACCAGTCACGGTGGCGCTCGCACTACGTCGCGACAAACCCAGCTTACCGCAAAATGACTCAGTAACTAAGTTACCCGTACTACCGTTGTCGAGCAGTACTCGGGCAGTGTGCACGTCGCCCTTGCTGTCAACCACCCTCACGAGCGCTGTGGAAAGCAAGACATTCGCAGGAGTAGTAAACTGCTGAACGCTAGTTGTACCGGCAAAGTTACTGACTGGGATAACTGGCTCAAGAGTAGGAGAAGTGTGCTCGTGTAAATGAAGCAGAGTACTGTGCTTTTTCTTGCAATGTTTGCAAGGAACAAGATTGCACCTAGATTCTACGTGCCCTGGTCGAAGACAATTAAGACAGACCTTTGCTTCTTTGGCCTTTTGAAGACGATCTTCAATAGACAGGGCTCTAAATGCTTCACAATTAAATAAGTAGTGTTGCTGATTGCACAGAGGACATTTGAAAGTTTTATTATTGTAATTATTGTATTTTTTATTTGTGTTGTTACTGTCATTTTTATTTTCATTAGATTTTGTCATTGTAAGTAGGTTAGAATCGTGTTTGCAAGTCTCTGATTCTGTTAAGTTTCTTTTGTGTTCTTGTACAGTTTCTAATAAGTCAGCTCTGTTGCTAAGAAATTTAATAAAAATGTCTAAAGAAGGTGGATCAATAAGCGTGTTTCTATGTTCTTCCCATACCCTACGTGTAACACTGTCAAGTTTTTCTGCTATCATATGAATTACGAGGGTATCCCAATATTCAGTTGATTGACCTAAAGTTTTTAATGCACGAAGGTTTTTATTCGTGACGTCGATAAGATTACGAATAGAAGAACAAGATTCACATTGGATACATTCAACGTTAAACAATGCATGAACATGATTATTTACGAGCAATCTTTTGTTGTCGTACCTACTACACAATAAATTCCAAGCGGACTCATAATTCTGAGCTCTAAAATCTAAATTATCAATTACTAGTAATGCACTATCTTTAAGAGAAGCACGAAGGTAGTGCAACTTATTAATGTTGTCAATGTCTGACCGTGAATGAATAAGTGAAATGTAAGTGTCTCTAAATTCTAGCCAGTGTTGATAGTGACCGTGGAAAACAGGTAAATTAATTTTTGGCAACCTTACACCACTATATTTAAAGCCACCTGCCTGTACATCCTCGATACCCGTTATGGAACCATCTCGAAGACTGCAAGACTGGGGGGGACGAGCACCGAGCAGACTCCGCGCCGTCGCCACCAGCTTATAATACTGGTTCTCAAACTGCTCACGCTCCTCGCTCTCGTCATCGGGGTTATCCAGCAACACCTCGATGTCGCACTGTAATTTGTCGAAATCCACATATAAGCTATCAAATTTATTAAATCTGGTCTCTAAATCTAAAAGTTGTAAGCTGCTAAGTTCGGTGCAACTTTTAAGCATGTGAAGGTAGTTGCTAAAAATTGTGAGCTTTGATTTCATACAGCTGCGTTTCTTAACGAGTTTTTCAACCTTCTCGTCAGCCATAGCGACAAATACACCAGTAGCAAACTTGCAAATAAACTAATGAGATAACAAACCAGTTTTTTAAAGGTAATAAGAAATGTAACTGTAGCTAATGAGTTATAAATGAGTCGACGGTGCGAACAAAAGAACAGCTGATGCTAGGGTAACAATTACGTCGCCGAGCGATCAGCTGTTATAGATAAGAAGCGAAGGAATTGCGTAAACAGATGGTTAATATTATACCGTTATATTTTAGCTTTATAGGTAAGCAGAAGAGTGATTTTAGAGAAATGTAAGGCTATGAATAAGAATGATTGTCACTAAACGACTTAAATTGAAGATAAATGAAAGCACTCACTTGAATATAGCTGTTGAAACATATGAAATAAGACAAAGAAAGGATTAATTATGGGATAAATTGGAACGAACTCACAGAATGTCTAAACCATCCACAGGATAAACGATGATCTGCAATTTGTCGTTCTTCTTTGTCCGTTGGTGACTCGAACATTCGACGGGTCCGAAGTCCGCGCCGTTCGACCTCTGGATGACTTCTTCCTCTAGGCGTGTGCGGGTGCTACGCGATGTTTCCTGAACAGGACCTTGAAGACTCCTGCAGGAACTGTAGCCGCTGAAGACCGCAACCGAAGAGCTTCGAGTTTGAAGATTGTCTTCCGAGACCGTTATTTCTCGTAGACAATCCGGCTCGAAGGACCAATGTTAGCGCGGGGAGCAATGAAAAGAGTGGACTGTATTTTTAGGCAATGGTTTACTGCCGCTAATATTTACAATCTTAACTTTCCCGGACAAACAATAAGTTATTGAGAGGAGTATCGTCCGTCGCGGTGGAGTCCGTGGAAGCGAGTGGTCGTCGGGCCGAGCCGTGTCGCCGCCGCGCCGCGTCTCAACTCGCCGATGACGCGCTGATCACGCTGCCTACGCATGCAGACCGCGTGCAACGCGCTGTGTTGGGTTCGATTCCCAACATGCACCGTAATCACGGTATTTTAAAACAAATAAACGCACAAAATATCTGTTGAGCGATGTAAACACGTGGTTGTTCACAAAATGACACCAGCCGCGCTGATTGTTCGAGTAACAAGGCGCGCGCTCACGCCGACCGACGTAGTACTCGTGCACGAACGGTTTACGTGTGTGTGTGAGCGACTGAGATAGCAATATGAAACTACCCACAAAATACTCGTGTTACGGCAGTAAGAAATATGAATTTGCTCACAATATGACAGTGGATACTGTTCTTCATAATACTCATATCAAAAATTATCGTCAGGCGACGTACTGCCAATACTCTTAAAAATAAGTAGCCCGTCCTTCGACGTACTGTCATAACGCACTATTTCAATTTCCCGCCTAACGACGTTCTGTCAGCGAACGTGTTAAAGAAATTAGATAGATTGTAGTAGCTTGATGTGCTGGCGTCTGTAGGTACATGTGCACCACTGTTAGTGTTTATTTCAGGGCATTTTAGATGGTTATTTCAAGATGACAGCCAATTACTAGTGTGTTAAATACTTGGCAGAGGGTGAAACATAGCTTTCAGAGATGATATATAAATACGAACCACTAAATACCTAGTACAAAAATATGTTTTCCTACCGCAATACCACTTACACAAATCTCGTGCCGCATCACACATTGTAAACAGCTCAGTCTCTTTGCATGTAGGACGTCGAGTCTTCGGCAAATATGGACACCGCGTATGAAGTCAAACAAAATTACGTATTCCATAAAAATATACCCCTTTTGCGCACGTGACAAGCGAAGACGTGTCAATAAAAAGCCATAACTGTAGTTAGTTTCATAAAAATGTATGTTCTAAATTCAGTTACATATGCCTGATATTGACGATCTATACAGTGTGTCTTCATAATGTGCACATATCGAAACTAAGCTTCATTTTATCGACGGAAAAAATATTTAAAAAAATCTAAAAACAAAATATTTTTTTATGCATTTTTAAAATTCTTGTTCGCTGCTGTGACCCCTGTGTAAACAATCGCCCTCAATTGAGAATTATGGTTTTTTTTTTAGCAAAAATCTGATATTTTTTCATAAATTTTTACAATAATTGTAAAATTACTTAATAAAAGCCCCGATTAACTACCCTTTTTTATTACTTTAAATTATTCTCCATCGTATCAGATTTCTAAACGTAAAAATACCATGTTTATAACTCAATCACAACATTTCCTATCAACTGTTAAAGAAAGGCCTTGCAATCACCATACTTTAGCAGGTAAAGATCCTTTTAAATATTTTTTTATTTTTTCAAATATTTTCCGTCCTTAAAATTAAGCTATGTTTCCCTCATTTCGTTATGTGCACATTATGAAGACTCACACTGTATACATACATAAAAGGAAAAACTGAGTTACTGACTGACATATCAACGCACAGCCGAAACTACTGGGTCTAGGA
Organism: Oligia fasciuncula; assembly: GCA_963082905.1. NCBI lineage: Eukaryota > Metazoa > Arthropoda > Insecta > Lepidoptera > Noctuidae > Oligia > Oligia fasciuncula. The sequence continues at coordinate 12,437,020 of OY720403.1, forward strand.
ATGTGATTTTAGACATTACGGACGCTTTTAACGTTCGTAACGAGCATCATTCTCACATGCATAATTTTTAACATGAAGAGTGTCCATGGAGTTTCTTGCCCGTTCTTCTCCATAGGTACCTATGCTTTGGAATGGGCAACTACGAGTATCTTCATCTTTCTGACTGACCGACCCCTTGAATTTTTTCAAATATTTTTCCCGTCGATAAAATTAAGCTATGTTTCCCTCATTTCGTTATGTGCACATTATGAAGACTCACACTGTATACTAGCTTCTGCCCGCGACTTCATCCGCGTGAAATTCCTTGTTCCCCCGACACACACCGTCGCACAGTATCGCCTCCTCGCGCTATTACTTAATTTTCGTTGAGAGTTCTTTCTGATCTGACTATTAGCCCATAAGCAAATTAAGCAATTGCTTAGGGCATCACGTCTCGGGGGGCACCATAAGGCAGTAACAGCACCGAAACAGTATTTGCTAGCACGTGAATGGCAAGGCTGTTTATCAGCAAGATGTTACAAGACCCAAAAGTCACTCTACGAGTAGCTAGAGATGTGCGCCAGCCTTTACAATTCGATGTTTTGGAAAAATACGAAGCCAATAGTGGATAGGAGGGCCTACAGGCGTGGATTTCTTAGGGCATTAAGTAGTCTTAATCCGGCACTGTTGACTTTTTGTTTTTGCTTGGCTTCTAAGGCTGCTAGCGTGATGTTGAAAGCCTTTAAGCCTTTCTCAAGAATTGGGTTATCAAAATGCAAAGAATTTTCCAAATCCGACTGGTAGTTCCAGAGATCAGCGCGTTTAAACAAACAAACTCTTCAGCTTTATTATTAGAATGATAGATACTAACACAATCAGCCTATAATGTTCCCACTGCTGGGACACAGGCCTCCTCTCTTCGAGAGGGAGTGGGCTGTAATCCACCACGCGAGTTCAGTGCGGGTTGGTAGATAGATGTCAAGTGTCTTCGAATTTTTGGTTCTTCGAGATGCCGGTTTCCGCATGATGGTTTCCTTCACCGTTTTGAGAGCAGTGGTGATGAAATAATTTGCACAAGGTTAACCGCCTGTCTGGGTTCGAACCTACGACCGTAAGTCGCGGCCGTTACTATTGGGCCACCATTGCTTTGACTATTATCTATACCGCTCTGAAATTTGTCCTAATGCAGGCTGAAGATGTCTGTCTTAGTCAAGTTTGAACAGTTAAGAATGAAAAAAAGTATTAATTGGAAGACGCACAGAGGAATACAAACTAAATTAAACAACAAACGAGTGCAAATCGGACTCGAACACGAAGGGTTCCGTACCACAAGGCAAAAAACGCTGAAAAACCCGTTTTTTGTATGGAGGTCTCCATAAGAAACATGTTGTTCTGCCAGGTGCGAGTCGGACACGAAGGGTTCCGTACCACTGTACTAAACACTACATATTTAAAAAATTAATTATTAACTTTATTTTATTATTTGTTGATATAGCAGCAATAAAAATAGAAATACACATTGTGAAAATTTTAACTGTCTATTTATTACGGTTCATACGGCCGGCACTGACAGACAGACGGACGGACGGACGGGTGGATGGACGGATGGATGGACTGACGGACGAACGGACAGACAGCGGATGCTTACTAACAGGGTCCCGTTGGCATCCTTTGGGCACAGAACCCTAAAAAGTGCCAGTCAGTAACACTTTGCCCAACCTGGGAATCGACCTCTGGACCTTATGCTCAGCAGTAGCGCTTGCGATCATTTGAACAACAGCTGCAATAAAAACAATAATACATACAAAGTTAATTACTTAAAGTGATTTCAAAATCGAAATATGCTTGTATTCGAAGGTCGGTTGTTATCCATCTTAGATCACATTCTAACCATCGATTTTGTAGTCACAAAATACCTCAAAGGTAATTAATTGACGCGTTATTAAGATGAATATTTGAAGACAGTAGCCACAAGGATTCTGAGCGATCGGTATCCGCGGAATTCGACGTAGAATGTCTGCATTCCAATGGTTGACGGTGGACGTAACCTCATTGGTTACCTAGCTGTAACAATGGATGTAGAAGGTGTTTTGTTTTGTTTAAACTAAAACCGAAATATATCTACAAACCCAAACCATTTATTTCAATCAAACCAATTATGACATTTTTGAATTGTCAAGGAATCAGAAAGATGAAGCTAGTTACCATTTCCAAACCGTAGTAGGTACTTTTTGAGAATAACGGACAAGAAACTCCATGGACACTCTTATAAATCAAATATTGCTTACATAATTCAAGTTGAAGTTATACATGTGAGAACGATGTAGAAAGACGTGCAAGTTAAAAGCTTCCATATAGAATACAACAAAAAAAAAAAAAAGTTATGGCAGTTAAGAGATGACCAGTCCCAAAAGACGGTGCCCGGCCAGGAACATGACGCATGTCTGCACCATTTAGCTCAACCGTTTTGAAAGGAACCGAATGATCTAACACATGCGCCACCATAAACGCTAGTACAAGGAATTTTTGGCGCTAGAATGACGATGACAGGGGGCTCTGTTGGTAAACATTTGTGCAATTGTTTTTCGAAATGTCACTTAAAATGTATTCAAAATACAAGATGGCGGCGTTAGTTCCGAATTTGGCCACGCAACAAAATGTTCTTGTAGCGCTATACTCGGTAGGTACGATAGTCAATAATAATAGGCTATTTGACTGGTTTCTGATAAACATCTCAGATTATTTAATGGTGTCTAACGAGCCCACAAAAACCTATTACTTCAAATTGCATAATGTATTTCTTTTAGAAAATAGTAAATAAAAATGTACTGTTTAAATAAGCCGCCAAAACGCTATCTTTAACAATATGGCGTCGTGACGTCAAAATACACGTAAACAAACGTTGAAACGGTCGAGATACTAGACAAAAGTCATCTGTTCTGTCAACGATAGACAGAAATTGACTATATCATGACGTCATCATAAGTTCAGCCAATCCAGACCGTTTTCGATTACGTGGCGCCAGATTTAAAAAGATGAAGTTTTTTCGGGTTTTTTTTTAATAAATAATACATTGTTTTGTAGTAAAATTAATGCAAATCGATTTTAAAAGCGATAATCTATACGAGTGTCAATAATTATGACCTTATTTTTTACATTGTCAAATAGCCTATTGTCAAAGTAAAGTGTGTAGAAGCTCTTGAGCGACAAAATTAACATATTATGTTTGTATCTCGGGGCTATATGTCTATCTATCTGTAAGTACAAATTATTTACATATCCAATTTTCATCATGTGTTTGACTGATTCATTCATAGCACTATCAATTTCACTCGGAAATCTTCAAAGGTGGTTTAACTGACAGTACCCAACACAACCTTAAGTAACTTTATGCCGTGCACAAGCTCCACAACAGCAATTCAATGTCCAAATAATATGCTCATCGAGGCAGTTATGTACACAGCACTGATTCGCTTTGTTTATTTGCTATCAAAAGAATTTTTTGTTTACCACCGTCATCTAATGAGACAGCGGATGCATTCTTCTTTATTTATCGAGATGAAGCCGACGTTTCTTTCCATTGTTCACGAGACGCGGCGCGAACCAACCGAGAAAAAATGTATTTTGTCTCCCGAACTGAAAGTTTTGCGAAATTATTTTTCATAGTCAGCTTTACCGGGCTTTTCATGTACGTCGCACTGGCGTTTTACTCATTCCACACAGCGTACACCACCGTGTCTCAGACGGTAAAATATGAAGAACGGTTCAATAAACTCAGAGGTTACGACGCTGACGAAAGGTTCGATAACGATCTCAAGTATATTCTAGTGTGGTCGGCAGCGGTTGATAGAACAAACGAGAAGCTGTTGCCGTACGAAGGACAAACTGCATTCATCGAAAACAACTGTCCAGAAATCAATTGTTACATAACGACAAACAAAACAATCCTAAACAATGATTACAAGAACTTCGACGCTATCGTTTTTAACATGACTCTTTTGGGGATATTAGGAGGTTATGAAGACCTCCCAAAAAATAGAACGAAACGCCAGAAATACGTATTTTATGGAATGCAGGCAGCCGACGACCATCCTATATGCAACATTCACGTAGACAACTTTTTCAACTGGACGTGGACTTACAAATTTTATTCAGATATATTCAGTCCTTATATTGAAGTGAAGGACATGACTGGCAACGTTGTGGCTCCCAGTAGACAAGTGCTATGGACCACGCATCTAAAGCCGACGACGAAAAGTGATGTTACTAAAAAAGTGAATACAAAGACAAAGGCAATAGCGTTGGTTAAAGACGATTGCGGTTTTGTAAAGGAAAGGAAGTTGGTTCTCCCTAAGCTGAGCCGAGCATTGGCACGGTTTAATTTGTCTATTGATGTATACGGTTGTGGTTTTAAGAATTGTCCTAGAGAAGGATGTCTAAAGGCTATTGAAAAGGATTATTATTTTTATTTGGCGTTTGAAAGGGGTATGTCAGAGGATTATGTGACGGCAGAGGTGTTGAAAGGTTACCATCATGATGCAGTACCTGTCGTGATTGGAGGCGCCGATTATACCAAGTAAGATGTCATTTCAAAATTAAGACAGATGTTTTAATGTATATGGCACCCGTCACACGGTAAATTTTGGTCGCGATCCGTAGTTAACATCTAAGTATTCCATTATTTTTTCTGTATCCATGAAAATGTGTACCATATTTTGTTCGATGTCAAAATGATTGCGGTACATCTTGCTTAATAAAGGAAAAATGTTTTGTTTCTATAAAAAATCTCATTGATATTATTATTCGTTGTAAGCAATACTCCTTTCATTTTAAAATTCGGTGAGATTGTGGTACATCACAACTCTTTTCTCTTAATCATGAGTTAAAAAAAAATCTACGTATTTTAATGACTTCATTAGGTATATAAAATATGGTGCAATATATTTTGAGCAGATCAGTTATCATTTCCTAACGCATGATAATTAACGAGGCACTCAGAGCACTGCCGGTCGATTCTGTAAAAATCTCACCGTGAAAACTTAGGTGAAGTGAATTTGTTTTTGCTAGGACTCAGGCCTCCTCTCTGTGAGAGGGAGAGTGGGCTGTAATGCACCACGCGAGCCCGGTGCGGGTTGGTAGGTGTAACATGTCTTCGAATATTTGGTTCTAGGCCATGCCGGTTTTCTCACGATGTTTTCCTTCAACGTTTTGAGAGCAGTGGTGATGAAATAATTTACACAACATAAAATCCCTGTCTGGGTTCGAACCTACGACTTACGAGTTGTAGCCCAGTGGCCACCACTGCTCTATCTGTGTCATCTCATGGTACAGACGCCAGCACATCAAGCTACTACAATCTGCCAAATTTCTTTAATAGATTTTCAACTGTATCGCTAGAGCATAAGGTTCAAAGTTGATTGGGAAAATTTGACAGTTTCGGATAGCTTGATGTGCGCCGTCTGTACCTTTAATATACTAATCACCTATTAAGTCCAGTGTTTCACGATTCTTCTTTCTCCCCAGATTCCTGCCGGAAAACTCCTACATCGATTTCAATATATACACAGAAGACAGGCTCGCAGCTCTTTTAGATTACACGATAAGGAATCCAACAGTCTACCACCAATATTTCAACTGGAAGAACTATTACACAATAGACAAGGTAGAAGAATTCAGAGGATACTGTGAGCTCTGCAAAATGTTGAATGATAAGAAAAAGTACCAGGCCTTCAGTACATACAGGAACTTTCGGACCTGGTGGTACTATGGTCCGTTGAGGGACAAATGTCTTCCAAAAGGCGCGGAACTGATATCAGAAATTAGGGGGTATATGAAAGATCCTGTGAGGGGCTAGTTTTTGCGGGGAATTTTCTGTTGGGTTAACCAAATTAAGTAAATTGTGTTACTGCAGGAATCTTCTTCTCAAATAGGAACAAGCACCTTGGTGTGTGTGCAATATCAGACTTTAATGAGTCCTAGAACAATTTAGAAAAAGAAATATAGCATTACTAGCAGCGCTCCGCGGTTTCACCCGCATAAGTATCGATTCCGTGCGAATATCGAGATAAAAACTATCCTATGTCCTTCCGTCCTTCCCCGGGATGCAATCTATCTCTCTGCCAAATTTTATCGAAATCCGTTCAGTGGTTTAGGCGTGAAAAGGTAACATACCAGACAGACAGAGTTACTTTCGAATTTATAATATAAGTATGGATATTTTCTAAGCCTACTACTTTGTGCTCAAAGCATGGCACTTCAACAAGACTGGTGAATTGTGTTTGTATCTGCTTAACCCTTCGCGGAATCCAGGCAAGGTGTTGTGTTATGTTAAACTAGCTTCTGCCCGCGACTTCGTCCGCATGAAATTTCCCCCTCCCCCCATTCACCCTCTTAGGGGTTGAATTTAGAAAAACCATTTCTTAGTGAATACCTACTCCAAAGAACACACCCTCCAAATTTCATTTCTCTAGGACCAGCGGTTTAGGTTGTGCGTTGATATATCAGTCTGTCGGGACTTCGAATTTTATATAATTAGACAGGGTTATAGGTAAAACATTAACAACCTCTTAAGAGGTCATTGTACTCATCATTATGAACAACTTTTACTATGGGACCAAACCTGAAATCGCGAAAAAAAAACAGCTATTCCATAACATTTATGTTCGTATAACTCGTCAAAATGTAGGAGCAGCTGTTTTTTTTTCGCGATTTCAGGTTTGGTCCCTTAATAAAAGTTGTTCATAATGATGAGTACAATGACCTCTTAAGAGGTTAATGTTAATGTTTTACCAATAACCCTGTATAGATTAAATATAGGCTACGAATTCAGTTTCATGCCAAAAGAAGCTTGGTCTAAAAGTTCAAAGTTAAACCCCAATATTTTTTGGTATTTTTATCTTTTACTCTCTCTTTCTTGCTTGTAATGCAAGTAAAAGACAGCCATACTTTTCGCCCAAATTATATTAGTCGGAGCCTAACAGAATCGAGAATATGTGATAAATACCTGAGATTATGTTGTAAATAATATTAGTATTTATAATAAAGAGATACAAATCTATGTTATATTATTACCCACCTTCCACCTTGCGCCGCACGTCACATAGGGGTGTCAACCATATATAATATAGCATTCTGCTATATTAGAGGCCTTAACTATATAGGTAAATAAAAAGAGTAGGCGAAACTACTATAATGTTTTCATTTTAATACAAAAATGGCGAAATGAGCGCAATAAGGCGATCTCATAAACATAAAAGCTGTATTTTGTAACCTTGTGATTAACTAAAGATGAACAAATGACAGCCGGGACTTTTTTTTTTATTTCGCGTACTTGAACATCGGGATAAAATGTAACCTCTATGTTAATCCAGGGTGTCAGCTACCTCCATACAAAATTTTATCAAAATTGGTCCAGCCGTTTGAGCGTGAAGAAGTAACAAACATATAAACAAACACACACACACACACTCACAAACTTTCGCCTTCATAATATTAGTGTGATTAAAACTTATTATTGTTTTTCATTCAATATGCCCTGAACTATTTAAACGCTCGACTGGTTTAATATTTATGAAGACAAAGGTTTTTCTACGCTTTTTATTAAAGGTTACTCTTTTGTCGTCTATTGAGTCTTTGTTCAAAAAGAATTTACCGGTGACATTTTTACTTTGTAGAAAAACATGATCCTACCGCTGTTAGATACCGCGTACCGGAAGACGTAGCGATGGAAGGCCTTCCACAAGGTGGACCGACGACCTTGTGAAGGCCGCAGGAGCCCGTTGGACGCGAGAAGCACGGAACGGGTCGAAGTGGAGGTACTTGGGGGAGGCCTATGTCCAGCCATGCCAGCATGATGACTGCTACAAAAGTATACATAATATCGACCTAAGTACTAAAAATAGGCTAATACTTTGTAAGTTACCTTTACTTGCAGTTACTACGTCAACACTTTGCTGTGTTGCAGCAACTAGTGTTTCTTTTTTCTGATTCCATGAGTATTGAAACCCTTTTTTTTTGGTGCCCGGTGGAAATCCTCATGGACTTCCTCCATCGTGCGGGTGACAGAGAGGCATGCCGAACTCTTACCGGCTAAAACCACCGCGGTGTTCCACCTCTGCCTCATCATCATCTGCCTAGCCTTTTCCCAACTATGTTGGGGTCGGCTTCTAGTCTAATCGGATGCAGCTGAATACCAGTATTTACATGGAGCTACTGCCTATCTGACCTCCACAACCCAGTTACTGGGTAATACGATACCCCTTGGTAAGACTGGTTGTCCGACTTTCGGGCACCACCACCTCCACCTGTGCCTATGGAAGTATTTACAAAATTCCGGCTCAATATAGCGAGTCGAAATTCATGTGCGCGATAAAAATCGTCGCGTTAAAAAATCACCAGTGTGATCGCAAGCTTAGAGTTTTGAAGTATTGAAATTTTACAAAACTCTAAGCACGCGCACAGGAATTTCAACTCACTATATTGAGCTGAGCATTCAGAATCCAAAAGAGCGCATTCCAGCGCGTCAATAAAGCGTACTGCTGGATTTTCAACACTCTGCGCTAAGCTGTGCGTTGATGATGATGATGATGATGATAGACTCCCTTTTCCGCACTTAGACTCTCATTCGGTCCGTCGTGCGTGGGGATTCTCGCTAACTGAGCCAGCCCAACTCCGCCAAAAAGCACAGAAGCTTCCTGGGAGCTTCACAGGCTTCACGGAGCGACCTCATTGTTCCAAGGATTTCTGCACGTTGAGAAGCCAAGGTCTCGCATTCCAGGATGACGTGGGCGGCTGAGCGTTGATATAACAGTGCACGTTAAAAAATTATTTGTGGCTAACACTGTTTAGCGATGGCATTGAACGTACGCGTGGTATCTTATGTACAGACGCCAGCACATCAAGGTACCCGAAACTGTCAAAATTTTCCCAATCAACTTTGAACCTTATGTTTCAGCGATAAAGTTGATAATCTATTAAAGAAATTTGACAGATTGTAGTACCTTGATGTGCTGGCGTCTGTACCAACTTCACTTCAAAGTCTACCAATAAGACACAGTGTCTTCATTAAAACATCTTCCGAAAATATATTCCTCTTAGAGAGAGCTACAAAATCAAACTGAATCAAAAACAAACAGTGACGTCACTCATTACCATACCGTAGTACGTAAGTAGGGTCAGCAACAAAGAGCTGTTGAATATTCGAGCAGGCGATCTCTGCGATATGCTAACCATGCCGAGCACTTGACTTGCCGACGGTACTGACGAAATGTATGAATTTTTCAGTATTTACTACTTGAGCAAAGAAGTTGCTTTGTTTCATCAGCTTTGAGTGTGGACTGATTGTTTGGTTCTAGTTAGTTCTGCATTTGGTATATTTGTAGGAAAGTAAGTTGGTGGTTTATTAAAGCAGGTTTTACTTTAACATTTTCTTAAAACTGCAGTAAGTTTAGAAGTTTACGTCGAACCTTGAGGAGACCACACAAAGTATCATCGTGTCACTGACTGACAGAGCCACCATCAGGGATTTTAATAACACAAAAAATTTGTCGCTAATTAGTCGTTTGTCGCCAAATATCAGAATTTGTCGGTCACTGGTTCAAAAGATATAAGGGTGTATGGTGGCCGATCTGGAGAGAGTCTCCCCAGCAGGGCCACATTTATATCTCAAAAACTAGGGCACCTAGCGAAGATCTGTTTTCTCCCTTATTTTGCCGCCAATTAATTAGTCTTCAAAAAAAAATTCAAATCGAACTGGTAGTTCCGGAGATTACCCCCTATATACAAACGAACTTTACTTTATAATATTACTAACTTCCGCCCGCGGCTTCGTCCGCGAGGTATGTCGATAAAAGCTATCCTATTTATGGACATATTTTATCGACATACCTCGCGGGCGAAGCCTAGCTAGAGAGATAGATTGCATCCCAGGGAAGGCCCTGGGATGCAATTTATCTCTCTGCCAAATTTTTCGAAATCCGTTTAGTGTTTTAGGCGTGAAAAGGTAACATACAGACAGACAGAAGAATAGATTATAGATGTATCTCAAAGTAATAGCCTCCCCGACCGTTTTCGGTCACGGTGGTCAATCTCAATAGAGATTAGCCAGGTACGCAGGAGATATTATAGTGCACAAGTGTGTGCGCAAACACAGGTGCACTCTCTATTCCTTACTCTCATAGTCCGATGGGACGGCAATCCGACACGACCGGGGAGAGTTCAGGCGCAGGACCAACGGCTTTACGTGCTTTCCGAGACACGGGGGTATTAAACCGCCAACTTCCAAACTCCGGACTGTTACTAAGAAATTCCTAAAGGAAAACTCAATAACACTTTGTCCGACCCGGGAATCGAACCCAGGACCCCACGCTCAGCAGTCGCGCTTGCAACCACGAGACCAACGGTATCTCAAAGTACCTACCTAAATACTAACAGAACGTTGCACCTGCCAAGTCGTTAACCACATAACAAAGATACTTATGAAGTAATCAAGTCAGCCTGATGAATATTCGAGAAGGCTCGACGACACTTCTCGCGGCGAGAGGGCGCCACTGAGCTAGCGATTTGAATTATGCCTGGTCAGGTCCTTGAGTAGCTGGCGTGGTGATAATTAAAATATAAGGTCAGGATTGTACAAAGATGGAAGGGTTTTGTTCAAGTAGAAGTTAAGATCAAGTTAAAATAGGGTTGATCCTTTATCAATTTTTGACGTTTAAACTTTCAATTATGTAGGTAACTATGTCACTTTTTTCATACGTCATAAAATGGCTGCGTTGAAAGGTACGATTGGTATCTATGTGTCATGGAAGCAATCCGTTACTTGTTTCTATTATTTTCCATGCTTCAATTATCAAAAGAAAAGTAGGACTCTTATTTTAATTCATAGCAAGATCAAGGTGATAATGTTAGGCTAGGAAAGCAAGATGTTGGAGATAAAAGTAATAATAATAATAATCATTTTATTTCGGAATAATAAATCCATAAATTTGTTAGTAAAACATAAAAAACATAAAAAAACTGTTAGTACACATGCAGATTGGACAAATAATGGACGAGCGGGCAATCTTTCCCTGCAATGACATTCAGGAGACTGTTCGAGCTGCCCCGGACCCTCTGCAGCAGCGACGCGGCACGCTTACGTCTGATCGCCGCGAAGCCATCAGTGTGCGCATCAGCAAACATTCCCGAAGCACTGCAGAAGCGTGGAAGCCCCAACAGCATCCTGAAATGCATTGTTGTATTGAACTCGAAGAACATTGATGGCTTTCTGCGTAAGTATTTCTCTTTGGAGCGATTGTCATTGAGTTTCAACATTATCAATTTATTGGTACAGTATTTTTATCTTACGTTCACACGAGCTTTACTTGTGGTTGCAAAGTGTACAAACACGCTGTGAATGTGTGTGTGTGTCTTTCTAAAGTGTCTATATTTATGTCTGTAATTTATATGGTGTACATATTAAAGAGTATTCTATTCTATTCTAGCCTTTACGTCTCCTAAATACTATATTATGTATATTTTGAAAGCGTTTGGCAGTAAACAACTAAACACATTGTGTAATTGAATCGCAATGCGATACCGATGAGATTCGGCGATATATCGACGAATAGGTGTTAACTAACTAACACGCACCTGGGCCCGATGCAGTAATACCCCTACTAGTGGTTCTCGAAAGTAATTTAGCATAACAAAACATTACGCGTTCGACTGCCCCGTTGGTCTGCTGACCATGAGGTCCTAGGTCCGATACCCGGGTCGGACAAAGTGTTTTTAGGTATTTCCATCTAAAAGGGCATTGAAGATCCGCCGCATCCACGCATGAGGCCTTTATAAAACTATATCTGATTTCAATGAAAACAGAAAACATAATAAGACCAAACCCGTAGTGTGACGTTTCCGAGATATTAACGTTCAAATTCACGTGATCAACTTTGAACGTTAGTATCCATACTAATCCATACTATAATATTATAAATTCGAAAGTAACTCTGTCTGTCTGTATGTTACCTTATCAGGCCTAAACCACTTAACGGATTTCGATAAAATTTGGCAGAGAGATAGATTGCATCCCGGGGAAGGACATAGGATAGTTTTTATACCGATATTCCCACGGGATCGACACTTATGCGGGGCGCTGCTGGTCTTAATATAAAAATCTTCAAACCCTTCCTCAGTAGCAGCCCGGAGTCTGGATTTGTGCCCGGTTGATGGCAATAGGCTCGCCCTCTATTACATGGAACTTAAACATACCTGGCGAAAGAAGGGTGTGCTATAATAGGAGGTGCACCTCTGCGTCACCCTTCGGTTCGAATACGTGATGTTATATCATGTTAAAACATTACGTCTGTATTCAACGAAGGGTGTTTAGGTGTATCATTATCGTCAGTCTATGACATTCTACTGCTAGGCAATAATAGGTGTCTTCAATCGCACGCCATTCAACGCGATCCTCTGCTGCTCTCATCTAGCTGCTACCGACCATACTGCGAAGATCGTAAAAAAAAAAACTCGCGAAAATCTGCTGTTTCATACATAAGTTCAATACCTACTTGACCAAAATGTATGAAATCGCAGATTTTTTTTCGTGATTTCAGAGTTGGTCCCATAGTGAAAGTTGTTCAGTTCGATGATTTAAAGCTCCTCTTCGGGTAAATTTTGTAACATTTTTACATTATGTTTATGTCCAATGTAGGTAATTAGACTATAAGTTATCTAGTTCATCGTCATTCTCCTGCCCTTAGCCTAATTTATTTGAGGTCTGTGCAACATATATTTTTCTTCCATATTTCTATTAGTTAAAAGTTACCCAGTACAAACCCAAAAGCATTAACTCTAAAATAAAATTTACATATACATTTCCTGGCGCACACTTGGTCCCATAGTAGTGCCCTGGCGCATTTAGCTAGTTCTATTAGCCGTGCGTTGTTCGCATACGAATAAACACCTGTGCCCACCGAGTTGCTCCGATTAAACTTTTAGTATCACTGTCTATTTAACTTAGTTTTGAAAGCAATTGAGAAGGTGCAGTGAGAATTGTTAGTAGTTTAGTTTAGTAGCTTTCATTGTGGCTTATTAAATAAAACGGTTAAAGTTTATTTTTTGTAAAGATTTCGTAATCGAGAATACTTTTTAGTTTTGTAGGGTGTGATGAAACTTATTTTGAACCTTATTGAAAAATTATAAAGTAATTAACACAGAGCATTTCAATTGTTGGGTTCTAGGGAGAAGTCTCCTCGTATAGCGGAGTTTGTTCTGCCAGTTACTCAACTGAACCGCGAGCGCTCGGCGCATCCTGGACAGTCACACCCAACACCTTATTTAACTGGCCAATTCTTCCCTTGCGGTGGTAGGGCTAACGCCCGCCTGGTTTGCGACCACCCTCCCACCGGAGTCAAGTCAAGCAGCCTGCATGTCGTCGATGCATGGGAGTTCCAGTGCTTTAAGCATCTTCTGGGCACGCTCGTGCCATCATAGAACTCATCTATCGGTTTCCATTAGGCGTGATCGAGGTCAAGAGCGGGCCAATTCAGCAATAAAAAAAAACACTGGCACTCCGGGAGTGCCGACAGAAGTGAAGACAAAACACAAACAGAATACTAAGCCATCACTCACTGACATATCGGATTTAAAACAGAGTACATCCCGAGGACAGCCGAACACAACGGAATGTAGCGCGGTGTCGGTAACAGTGTCCCGAGTTCAATGGTTTTTTCCCATCTCAAAAAATGCGCCACGAGCCTAAAGAAGTTTTCACTTCAAAAAAATAGTGCCATAATAAACCCCATTTTTACAAGCTTACTCTTAAAAAGTGTTTAGTTACACTGACCTTAGATTAATAATATTGCCACAATAATAGTCCCACTGCTGGGCAAAGGCATCTTCTCATACAGAGAAGGCACGAGCATTGATCACCACACCTGCTCAAGACGGGTTGACGATTTCAGAATTATATCTATACTAATAATAAAGCTGAAGTGAGTTTGCTTGAACGCTAATCCCTGAAATGACCGGTTGGATTTGAAAAATTATTTTTGCATTTGATGACCGTTTTTTGAGAAAACGCTACGACCTTTAGGAGCCGAGCAAAAAGGAAAAAAGTCACGACCCACCCTTTTTTTCCTTTTTGGGGGAACAAAAAATTTCACGCGGACGAAGTCGCGGGCAGAAGCTAGTTAACTTTATGTCAGGTTTCCTCTCGATGATTTTCAAATTTATTTTTGATTTTAAAATGAACTCAAAAATATGAGATAACTTTAATTTCGGAAGTCGGTGGCAAAAAACTAAAACTATAATACAGATCCCAAGACACCGATATCCGAAATTAAAGTTATTTCAGAATTTTAAGTTAATTTCTTTTTGAAGTCGATTTAATTTTTTTAAATTACATTTTATGTTCACAACTTACACAAGCTAATAAGCAGCAAATTCAGATACAACAAGTAAGTAATCTTTGACAGCAATGATAAAAGCCTCCCTCAGTGTCGCCCCTCAGATCTCACCCTCTGTATGAGCTGAAACTGCGGATAGCGTTAAATAACTGATTGCTTCCCCAGCGACCGATTGGGCACAAAGTTGCTGCTCTTGATATTACCCCGTAAGGGTGGCGGTGATTTGACGATGTTTGAGGACATAATATTGACGGATTATTTTTAACAAGTAGAACTTTTTGCAAAAGGACTTTGTATAATATGAAAGTAGTAGTACTGTCATATACAAACTCCTTCGCAAAAAGTTATAACACTGAATCCATTACTGCCACGTAGCGACGTTGCTGAGTGCTAGGTTTAAAGAGTATCGTAACGGTGTAATTTCAAGGATGTGAGACATTTATCCTGCGATGCCTCCGTTATTGCAGCCTAGCTTCTGCCCGCGACTTTGTCCGCGTGAAATTTTACCCTCCCCCCATTCACCCTCTTAGGGGTGGAATTTCGAAAAACCCTTTGTTAGTGGATACCTACTATTCACAAAGAACACATCCCTCCGGATTTCATGTCTCTAGGACCAGCGTTTTTGGCTGTGCGTTGATATATCAGTCAGTTAGGACTTTGAATTTTTTATAATATAGATGTTAAAAGCTACGCACCTTATTGACTTGACCTTATTATAGAAGAATGGACACTGAACTATGTATTTCTGCCCTGAAGTCCAATAGCCATAAGATATAATATAAGCGTTAAGCGATAAAGTCACCCATTGTATATTTTGTAGTGTTCAATAAATTTTTTGTTATGTATTTTTGTGGTATACAAGCTCTGCAAGCAATCTGCAATATTTGCTACTAAAACGACTTTTGACATTAGTTGGTCAGTTGGGAGTTAATGCCCTAAATAGGTAACAACTTTGGGCACAAGGATTTCTTGGCGCCCAATAGCCATAAGATATACACCTCCAGTGACATCTGTCACAGTAAGTCACTGATGCTATAGATTAACTGAATTATATGAACCCCATAGAGAGCAGTGGTGGCCAAGTGGTAATGGCCGCGACTTACGAGTTGTAGGTCGTAGGTTCGAACCCAGACAGGCGCTTTACTTTGTGTAAATTATTTCATCACCACTGCTCTCAAAACGGCGAAGGAAAACATCGTGAGGAAACCGGCATGTCCTAGAACCAAAAAATTCGAAGACAAGTGACATCTACCAACCCGCACTGGGCCCGCGTGGTGGATTACAGCCCACTCTCTCTCACCGAGATGAGGCCTGTGTCCCAGCAGTGGGAACATTATAGGCTGATTATGGTTATGGTATATGAACCCCCTATTAATTTATATCAATCTGCATCCACCTGAGATGTGCGGCGCTAAACTCTTGTCAGTTGCGATACAAACAATAAAATCCTACATTCTCGATGTATTCATGCACATCCTCAGCTTATAATTCATCAGGGCAATCCGTTTAATTACAGATGACGTGGTTTCCCTGTAATGTGGTATTTATTTGTGGCTGTAATGGATGAGTCGCTCGCTTGCAATTTATTATAAAGGCTGAATGTTAAAATTGAGATTAAATAATATTTGTGTGCAGCTATCGCTTGTATTGTGATCTTTTATGGAGGTATTTGCGTAGGTATGTCGATGCAATAAGCAAGCTGACGTGACAATGGGCCGTGAATATTAGCCGAAGAACCTATGATCGTTGAGGTAGACGTGTTCTTGAGTGGAGACCGCGAATCGGCAAACGTAATTTATGACGCCCTTATGCTACTGAGAAAATCCAGATGGCCAAATAAAAAAAAAACTATGCCCAACCCGGGAAACGAACCCAGGACCTCATGTTCAGCAGGTAGCGCTTGCAACCACTTGACCAGTGAGACAGTTAATCCCACTAATATAATATTATAAAGGCGAAAGTTTGTGAGTGTGTATGTTTGATACTTCTTTACGCTCAAACTGCTGGACCAATTTTGATAAATTTTTTATGATTTTGATTTTGTATGGAGGTAGCTTATAACATGTAGGCTACTTTTTTATCCTTATATTCATCCGGGATCGACACTTATGCGGGTGAAACCGCGGGGCGCAGCTACTGCTAGATAATAAGGTTTATAATGATTCTAAGAGAAGAACTTTCTTCAAAACTACATGCAATCTAATAAGCTGTAAACACTAACGCTATTCCCATCTTCGATACAAAACCATATTTCCACAATAAACGCGATCCTCCTAAAGCCACCGTTTACCATAACTATACAATAAAGTCGAAATAAGACATACAAAACATTGAAATGTAAAGAAGATGGATGGCTGCCTCATTGTATAAGAAAGCTAAAAAGTACCTATTCAATAATAAATCTCAGCTGGGAGATGTCGATCACAGATGTGTCCTGGAGGAGTGATATCGGCACTCCTTTTAATGCAAAATTGAAAGGAAATGTGAGAAAAAATGTCTTTGTTGGGGAAAAGACTGGCTGTGGAATTTTTTGGGAGATATTCAATACAATATTGAATAGTGAGGGGCTCCTGGCTAAATAATAACAGCCGTGCGGGTCGATCGAAGGTTAAGCTACGCTTGTCGAGGTCGATCCGTGGATGGGTGACCATTTATTACATATCAAGACCCCTTAGTGCCTCGGAAAGCACGTTAAGCCGATGGTTTTCATTTGTACATCTTTTTGTAGAGTTGTGGAGGTTAGATAGGCAGTCGCTCCATGTAAAAAATACTTGTATTCAGCTGCATCCGGTTAGACTGGAAGCCGACCCCAACTTTGTTGGGAAAAGGCTAGGGCCAAGCCTTTATTCTCGTAATGCTGTCAGAGATAAAATAACTTTGAAAGGACCTATCATTATGGACTCAAAATGAGATGAAAACAAAGACAATTATTTACTAAATGTTTATTCCTCTAACAAATAAAGATTTAATAGCTCAGTTGAAAAAAATAACAAAACTAAATTTATATTTGACTAAGGGCTGATTTTTCCAACGCCAGATAACTTTATCGGAGGAATAATTTTGAATTTTTGACAGTTCTACCATACGAAAACTGTCAGACGTCAATTTTATTTTTGACAGTTCTACCATACGAAAACTGTCAGACGTCAATTTTATTCCCCGAATAAAAATTACCTGTCGATTGATAATATAATTCAGCTCTTAGAGCTGATTTTTCAATCATCTGATAACTTTATTCGAGGAGTAATTTTGAAATTTTGACAGTTGTTTCATAGGAAAACTGTAAAAAATTCAAAATTATTCCTCGGATACAATTATTTGGCGTTGGAAAAATCAGCCCTTACACGATTAGCACTATACTTAAATAATTACTTAGTTTTAAAAAGTTTCGTTTAAAACTCCCCCATTATAAGCATGTTTGATTTTACAAGAGACCAACATTCAAATTAATTACAACAAAGGCTCATCAACAAATTGATGAAACGCGACGTACCGCGCTAATTTAATTAAATAATTTTTGGCCATCAAAAGCTTCTTTGATGCTGTCGTCTTCGTACTTAAAAATACAGGAAATCACGCCTCAGTATTAAACAACTTATATAACCGTTTCCTCTGGCATACATCCCTGTATTCTGGGTCCCACCATTTCCGAAAATCGGACTTCAAAACGGGAGTACCGTTCAAATGATTAAGTTTCGTGCACAGATCGCAAATCTGGGACCTGGGATGTACTTGGTAGTAGTAGTATTTCATCCAATCGAAGAAGAATTCGTACATGTCAGGGTTTTTGATGAGGTAGTCAAAGAGAGCTCCTAATTTCTTCATGTCGAAAGCTTGAGCGTCAATGTAGGAGCCGGGGGGCAAGAAGCTGAAAGAAAAAATTTAAATGTCAATGTCGTAAATTATCCGTTTTAATCCCAAGTGTTTTAAGAACTCATAAATAATTTGAATTATTATTGTTATAATTCCTGCAGTGGGACAATAATAGACTGGTATTATTATATTTTAACTAGCGATCAGCCCCTGCTTCGCGCGGTTACCATCTAGTGATGTGGTGTCATGTCAAAATAAAAAATAAAAAAAAATAGAAATATCGTTACTACAAGAAGTATTGTTTAACAGAAAAGTAATGAACAGTGAATAAATTTTTCACCTTACGCCCATGTGATTGTAGCGAAACGGCCAAGTCACATATTTTGACTAAGGTGTAGAGTTTGTGAAGTTAGGGCGTGTAGAGTTAGAAGCTTGGCTCTACATGAGATCTGATAACTTTTTGGCAGTGCGAGCCATATGTGGTCTCGTCTTGGCAACATTTTACATGAAAATGTTTTTGGTGGGAGTTCACATCTTTTTGAAAGTGGCTTAAATTTTTTTTGTGCGTGTTCTTTACTAAAAATCCTGAAATATGTATTTTATTATTTATTACAAGGAGTCTCTATATCAATTTTCAGAACTTCCATCCCCTAGTTTAAGGGGTTGGAGGGTAAAAGTTCCAAGTTTTAGTGTTTTCTTGTTGTGTGTGTACTATTACTAGCTTACATACCAAATTTCAGCTTTCTAGGACTTCAGGAAGAACCTTAGAATATTGATGATTATCAGTGAGTCAGTGACGAAATCGGGGTATTTTAGATATCAATAAAATCTAAATTATAAGAGCTTATGCAATTGAAACTTTATACGTTTAATAAGTCAACAAATTTTGTTTATCTGGTATAATCCAAACCCAAGTTAAGAAACTTGGGTTTGGATTATACCAGATAAACAAAATTTTCGGGATATGATTTCAGTGGTTGACTTATTAAACCTTCTTAGGTTCAAAAATACGACGAAGTGCTTCGAGAAAAGGTAGGTAGTGCCCTTGCGCTTAGCTTGGCTCGTCTTGGCGGGGGCACTCCCGTGCCCGCAGATTAACAAATAATCAGCTTTCGTAGATGAATCCTAAAAGCTTTAACATAACATCATGCCTGTATTCCCTATACCTATAGCACACCCACATTTCGCCAGTTATGTATAATTCCTATGTAATAGGGGGCGAGCCTATTGCCCTCAACCGGGCACAAATCTAGACTCCAGGCTGCTACTGAGTGATTTCAGGTGGAAAACACCAATAACACTGCCCGAACTGGGAATCGAACCCAGGATCTCGTGCTCAGCAGTAGCGCTTGTGACCACTAGACCAACGAAGCAAGTTAAAAAAAAAGCTTTAAATAAGATGTCCACCCCCATGGGAAGAAAGCATGTGTTTATGTATGTGTGTAAATTAAACTTACTTTGAATAATCAGCAGGTCCCAGAACAATGGGAATCGCTAAATGCGACATTGCAGTCACCATAACCTCCGTCACATAATCTTTAGACAAATATTCCTCTAGAACAACCTGGAAGAAATACTCCTTTTCCAACATCTTGTAACATTTTATAGCACTACCTCCGGGGCATTTATTTTGAGAACACGGACCATAAATATCTAATGTGTAATTATATCCTTTCAACTCATTCCTTAGCTCCTTAATAAAATCTTCGTGCCTTGATTTAAGCTTACATTTAGTTAAAATCCAAGCGACAGCCTTCCTTTTTTGTCTGATTTTGTTCGTGAGTTTCTTAGTCTTCTTCATCTTCTTTACCCAGTTCATGTTGGTCTTCGGTCCAACGAGCGATTTGTTCGTGCTATGGATTTCCAGAAACGGTTGCGGTATATCAGAGTCTAATCTGTACGTCCAAGTCAAGTTGAAGAAGTCTTCCAACTCATAATTACATAGCGGATGCTTCTCTGGTGTCTCTGATGACCGGAATATATATAGCTGTTCTGGGGAGCGCGTCAGATTGAGAAAGCTGACATCCATTTTGAGAATATTGTCTATATCAAAAACGACTGCATCGAAATCTTCATCGTTTGATAAAGTGTCTTTATTGTAAGTTATATAGCAGTTTATATGTGGACATTTTTGGTTGATAAACATTCTCTGTCCCGGCAAGAATTCTGTGGGTTTATGATGTGATAAGCGTGATCTTTGAGTTTTAGTTTTCTCCCAAAACAGTATATATTTTAAGTCTGTAGCGTACCTGACGTGTCGATGGTGGTGGGTGCGTGAGTTCGTCAATACATGCGGCAGTATCATGACCACTAAAGCGGTGATTCCAAACGTGAAGCATATTGTAACCTTTAGATAATTCTTCTTCAGTATCATTTCTTTCATATGATACGAAATTGTGTACATTTTCTGTATTTTGATCTTCATGTGATTATTTTTCAGGTGCTGCACTTCTCACTGCACTGTCCGTTCACCGACTGGCGTGTAGCTATGGGGTCTGGGTAGATAAAGTAAGTATTTCCTCACTGTTTACAAGTTAGTTGACAGTTCTTGAATTTTTCAGCGAAAGAATGTTTTGTTTGATTTGTGTTTGCAATGCGCTTACGCAAATGAACTTGTAAACAATTTGTGGCGGCTTAGAAAATTGTAAACGACGTAGTTCTTGTTACAGTTATCTATCGTTTGGACATTGATTTTTATTTAGTTTTTGCAATTGTTTGACATTCCGCTATGCTTGTTTTTTGGTTCGCATCTATTTTATAAACAATTTTGTGTAATAAACTTTACCTAGTGTAAATAGTTAGTTGTGGAGTGTGTGTGTTTAATGTATATTAAAATTAAACTATAACTTACTGTGCAACGGTTATTTCGTAAGGTAGTAAGTTTGATTCCCCGCCAGGGCAAATTGCTTCGCACTGGCCGTCTGCTATGTCTGTTTTAACAAGAAATAACATTTTGAATTATTTTACAAAAACAATGATATCAGTTCCTGTTTCACAAACTCCAACAGATTAAGGCGGAGCATACACCAAATTGAATATATGCACCTCAAGTTGTACTGTTCGTAATTTATGTGTTTAATTTCGCGATGTACTAGCGAAGCTGGCATATGAAAAACTCGCTTACATTCGTTTAATTTATGGGTAAAAAATATTTTACGGGAAGCTTAATATTGTCGCTTACCGCACTGGGTTCGGCACTGCTTTAGCCGCTCGTATGATTTATTTGGCTCCGGAGTAATATATATCGAATTAGGAGCGTGCGTTTTTTGTTTTGAAAGGACTTCCACTTAATTCAGGATGTGTTTTGTGTGTATGGTGTTTTGAATGTTGCAGTTTTTTTTATACAGAGTTATTGGTAACACACTTGTATACAACAACATTTTTCCTCTATAACTTTTTTTTAAATAATAATGCATTTGCCTAAAACAAACCTTTAAAATCTTAAAGGTTTCCAAGGTCTATTATGATTCATAATGTTATCCTTTTATGCGTAGACAGAGTAAGCTATAGACTGCTGCATATCTTCTTTTTCATGCGCACAAGAAAAAGAGAAATATATTAACGTCACTAGCAAAGAAAAGAGACAGAGTAAGAATATTTCTGTCCCTTACTGCTTTGTCGGCTAAGCACATCAATGTGCACAACAAGTTTGACGTTTATGAATGAAATAATAAAAACTACACCGCTATTAAACGGAAAATAAGATATGTTTCGTGCATAATTCAATAATAGTACATTTGCGCAACTGTGAAAATGATAAGGTGCAGTGTAATAAGCTGTAAAAATGATAGTATGATGAAGATTGCCGGAATTTTTTGTCCCTTTCGGTGACACGGATACCATGAGTCTATAGATTACTCTGTCTACGCTTTTATGATTCTGCCAAAGTGGCCTTTTTAGGCCCCCTTATACATAATTAAGGTACCACTAGATTGATAAGGGTTAAATATAAGTTAGCTGAATAAGAGTTTATGAGTTTTCAGTACTTTTACTATTTATTTTTCTTAGTCGAGGTATTATAAATACTAGGTAAATACTCGAAATTTTACTTACGACACAACGGGGATGTTTTTATTTGCCTGTAATATTAAGGTTATAAACAAAACTGTATTTTATTGTATGGCGCTCGTGTCCGCAATTTCACGCCCAAGTGCGTATTTTGCGTTCAGTTACCAACAAATATAAAAAGAAATAATACGAATCAAGAAAATAACAGACAGCTCAACAAAACAAATGCCTCCAAACGACTCATGTTATTAACAGAGCTCGCAAATTATTCAAAATGCCCAAATTAAAAGGGTATTGTGTATAATAACTCGATAAACAGCGTTCATTACATAGAACCTCCGGGTAAACCACGGATTAAGTTCAACATGGCTCAAGTCTTGCTTATTTTCTGTTGTTACGCCTCAAATTGTCGACACTTGAGTACAGATTAGCTTCGTTACCCCGCGGCGGAGCGTACCTGCTGAAGGGATGGGAGTAAAAATATCTATAACATTTTTATCGATACTTTTTTTGTGGACGAACCTGACGCGTATATGCGGAATTGGTCCGTGTTGGCGCAGGATCAGGTGGAGTTGAAAGGGAGGCCCTTGCCCTGCAGTGGGGCTAAAACCTAATTTTTGAAGTGAAAACTTCTTTCAGCGAGTTGGGCATTTTTTAAGACGGGAAAAACCATTAAACTCGCGCTACTGTTACCGTGACCGACACCGCGCGTATTTTGTTTATAAGACGATTAAAAAAAATACCCGCTTCGGATGTGTTCGGCTGTCCTTGGGATTTACTCGGTTTTAATGTATAACCGATATGTCAGTGAGTGATGGCAAAGTATTCTGTTTGTGTTTTGTTTTCACTTGTGTTGGCACTACCGGAGTGCCACTGTTTTGTTTTTTCTAAAATGGGCACGAGTTGGAGTGGTAAGAGTACGGTGTCGAGGTGGAAATTGATATTGATTTTCTGATTATGGAGTTTTGTAGTTATATTTTTAGAAACAAACCTTTACCTAAAGAAATCAAGCTACTTCAGCTATTACACGCTGTAGTCGATATATGACTAGTGGGCACAGAGATACCGACAGTTTAGTTTAGCCAAGAGCCTTAACCATTACCTGAAGTCTCACGTTATTCAGTTGAGTTAGTTAGTAGTTAGTTATTTGGAGAGTAGAAAGCTCTTGGACGCGTCTGGGCATGTAGGTTCCTCTGTACAATATGTAACATAATTACCGCAAGACCTCATACACCCCAATTAGAGTATTGAGATGAAAGCATAATAGAATGACCCAAAACTTAATGTTTTTAAAGCTAGTTATTATTATTAAGAAAGTATTGGCCCTAGCATAAATTGATGGTTTTATAGCGAAAAGTAAACTCAATACTTAGTAGATTAAATATGATTGTAATCTCAGAGAACCAGATACATAGGTTTCACGTCGACAGCCATTAGCAGAGAGAGAGAGAGAGATAGTTCTGTCTCAAACTTCAAACTCAACTGACAAACTTGACATTTGACATATTGTATTCGTTTACATAAAACGCTCCAATACTAGGCCTTAAACTAATACAATATTATGCAACAAATACTAGGCCTCAAAACAAAAGTATAACTGTATCTTGAGTCTTATTGCCTTGAAATAAGTTGTCATTTTCTTTGGCTGAATCGGCGGTCTGTATGGCAAGATACATATTTTTTGAAAAATAATTCCTTTAGTAAAAGTTACTGACATCGATTCAGTAGTCAATTATGAACAAACTACTTACAGGACTTGCGTTTATTACACCTTGTATAGAGCTCTGAACGAATGACATAAAAGAGACGTTTACCTGCTTACAAGTTTTTAACTGTATAGTAATATACAAGTAAATGAAAATAAATGTAGAAGAGTTATTTAATCTCAATAATCGTGTATGTCGACGACTCGACTCTAATGTAAAGTTACAAAACCAAAACATCGACATCACCCCATCCCTAAGTTTCCAAGTGGTCGCGTAGGAAGAGCGCGGAATAATGATTTCTTTGAGTCCCCACTGTTTGAAGTGCACGCCATTACTGGCTCTGATACGTTTGTGTTCTGCACTTAATAGCGGATCCCAATGCCGGCCATAATTGTTTTCTCTACCTTTGTACGGTAAAAATCATGTTTACGACACTTTTTTGAGATGTTCTCGGAGATTTTTATCTCTCAAATTGTTGTTCGAGATGCTGATAAAAATTTGAATGAGCACGAATAATGGATGGCTTTGGAATTATAATACCTTACTGTCTGTGGGAGTTCTCTTTAGAAGTAAAACTGGGAGTATTTCTTGTTTGAATAAATGAAGAGGATAGGCAGCAGTCTCCATCTTTCCTTAAAAATAGCTTGTTTATTGTAAAACAATGGTTTCGATGATGTCGGGTACCTTGGTTCTCCTGCGGATCTCTCATAATTAATAATTATAGGTAAATAAATAGTTTATAAGCTCGACGAAATTAATCATAACGGGTGTAAAAAGAGTCACCATTAAAACGAGAGACATAATTATATTACAGATAGAAGAAATATATTGATATTTATGAAAGTCTCTTCATCACTCTATTTATTTGTAAACGTCCACTGCTGTCTGTTGCACTTGACCTATGCATTTCTATAACTGTAAGTACATATTATAAATTAAAGTCGCTTAATAGCACGCGTTTCCTATATTATTTTATAGCTCGTGTGACCTAAATCCGCACTTATGTCACGCTTTTCTGTTACTTAAGTAGTCTATTTTTACACAGAAAAGCATGACTTAAATGCGGGCATAAGTCACAAGAGCTATAAAACAATATACGATACGTGTGACTTAAGTGTATATTAATGCACGGCGTTTAGCACTAATGTACTACTTAAGTCAGACGTATCGTAATGTATTATTTCGTGTCGCTGTCTGTAAAAATGCGTTGTTCTTCTAAACCACGCAACGGATTTTGATGCGTTTTCAACACCATTTGGAGAATTTATTTATATTAAACTTACATAAACAAGAGAAATCTCGACGTTTTGACAAGCCGTAAAAACCGTTCCAAGTACTACTACCTAAATAATAATTTAAAAAAATATTCATTCTTTATACAGGATGAATATTTTTTAGGTTCAAGGTCAGGTGAGGTTTGGTGGTGTTTTTTAAGGTCTTAGACCTTTGCTATATTAAATTCTCAACTTAAACTGGAGTCAATAACCTCTCGTACAAATACGTTATCATACTCCGTTCTGAGAATACAAAGTAGTAGAGGCTAACTTACATAAACGCCAAGATAAAGGGTAGAACAAATAAACAAATTCTTGGGTTAGGCAAAGACAGACGGGACATTGATCGGTGCTTTAGCCATCTATGGTTATTATGACCGCCCTGTCTGGCCTAACGTAAGACAAAAGTCTCTACTCATACAGTGAACGTACACGATTGATTAATAGAGGCTCGTCGAATGCTACATCCAAGTTAGTCGCAGTAACTTGCCTATTTTGTACCTAAGGACACTATAGTGGAAACTATGTAAATTACTAGCTGCGCCCCGCAGTTTCACCCGCATAAGTATCGATCCCGTGGGAATATCGGGATAAAAACTATCCTATGTCCTTCCCCGAGATACAATCTATCTCTCTGCCAAATTTTATCGAAATCCGTTCAGCGGTTTAGGCGTGAAAAGGTAACATACAGACAGACAGAGTTACTTTCGAGTTTCTAATATTAGTATGGATACTTGTATCAATCAGTGGTAGCTCAGTTGTAATGGCCGTGACTTACGAGTTGTAGGTCGTGGGTTCGAACCCAGACAGGCGCTTTACTTTTTGTAAATAATTTCCCTTTTTTTTTACCGATCACTCGGCGCATCTTGGACAGTCACACCCAACACCTTATTTGACTGGGCAATTCTTCCCTTGCGGTAGTAGGGCTAACGCCCGTCTGGTTTGCAACCACCCTCCCACCGGAGTCTGGCGTCAAGCAGCCTGCTGTGTTTTATCGTGTGTGGGAGTTCCAGTACCTTAGGCATCTTCTGGGCACGCTCGTTCCAACATAGACCTCATCCATCGCTTTCCATCAGGCGTGATCATGGTCAAGAGCGGGCCAATTCAGCAATAAAAAATGGGTAATTAGCATGATTTTCATAGTACATACCTATAAACAATCTGCCGCTATAAAAAATAACAAAACTCATGGTAGCGCAACCTACAAACCCATTGTCTCCACTATTGATCCTCAGTCCGTTCTAAGCTAGATTCGTTTGATTCCGTACGAATGTCAGCACAAAGTGAGACGAACTCAATCAAATCTAGGTGGCGTAAAGAAAAAGTGGGGAAGTGCAAACTGGATTGTCACAGTTTCAATTCCATTTGGGCGAGTCGACCGCGACCGGCGGGAGATGGGACCGTGTTGTTAAGGCTTCGGTTTGCGTAGGAAGCGGTCGCGGGTCGTGATTTTGATGGCGGTTTAGAAGGTTTTTGGTGGTGTTTATATTTGTAATCTGAAGAGATAGGTCTGTTAATATTGTTAGTGCAATTTTTTTTATTATCATAATACATGATGCAAATATATTTTTCAACACACTTGCTCGTAAAGTGGCTCTTATTCAATCGATTTTAGGTCCATAATGGAGTGTATTACGAACGCGTGCTTTTTCTTTACTTTAATCCACATGTTCTGTAATACCACAGATAACTATTAACTAGTCGGAGACGCGCGCTTTTTTAATCTCATCAAACCCTGCGTTCCGAATTGGGAAATAATCGATGTGTTCCGAATTGGGAAATAACCGAATTAGCGTGAGCGCGATAACGATGTCCCGTGAATCGTCATAGATGACGTCATGACATTCGCCATCTTGCGATAATGCCGACCATTCCCTAGAATAATATCACCGTGAGCGCTGTCAAAAATGACAGTGTGTGTATGAGGTTGTGTCAGTGTGTGTTTTGTTTTGAGTTGCATCATCTTTAAATTAAACTAACGTGGCATTTTTGAAATTGTGCTTCTGGCTGACAGAAGCCACCTAACCAAAGAAGAAGAACTGAAGAAGAAATGTGGTGTTTATACAAAGAAATACTGTAATAATATCTTTTTTACATTGTGTAAGCACTGTCATGTGAGCGCGTTCACGAGTGTTCCGAATTGTTGCCAGCTCTCAGCAGTCATAATAGTAATATCTAAATCGGAACGCATGTGAGATGATGCATGGACGTAATATTACGTCCATGGAGATGATGTGAGCGCTGTGATGTGAGCGATTATAGCTAATTCGGAAAGCGCCCAAAGAGACTTCATGCCAAAAGAAATCATCCGCGGGCTATATTTTTTTTTTTTTAAATAGTCTGTATTGTAATTGGTCGCAAAATGAACTCGCAGGGGACCACAGACAATTTAAGGTGAATGTGCAGTGGTAGACCGCGAAATTCTTAGGTTTTTTGCAATTTTCAGGTTTGTGTTTTTTGTCTGTGCCATAGATTAATATATTTAAAATGAGTCAATGTTGCGCGCGCATCGCTAGTGCTGGCTAGCACGGCGCGCGGGAAAACAAAACCAGCGCGCCATTTTCCATACAAGTTAATATTTAACAATACAAGTCTGTTTTTTTTTTCCTCGCAAGTGTGTTGAAAAACGTCGTATGAAACGCGTGTGCATTAATCAATATACACTCGGCTTTCTTATCGCTCTCGCCTGCGGCTCGCGCGATAATATCGCCTCGTGCATAATGATCAACTTAGCACACATGTATCATAATGTACTATTACCTGTTACTCCATAGTTTAAACTCTAAGCTAAGATAGCCCTCCATGTAAAATACTGGTATTTGGTTGCATCCGGTTAGACTGGAAGCTGGCCCCAACATCGTTGGGAAAAGACTAGGCAGATGATGACTTCATAGTTTAAACTCGAGAGGACAAACACACTTTTTCAACTCCTCTGAGTTGAAAAAGTGTTGTCCTTCCTTTAAAGTCCAGACATAATCTTGGTCAGATCATGCATTGCTATCGAAAGCATTCCTGGTAAAAAGGTCTTAGACTCATTGCCACGTTGTTATTGAAACATAAATACAAATCTTCAAATCTTGTTAACATTCTGGGAACTCTGGTCTTTTATTCGTTTAATTACATAAGTTTTATAATATTTAACACAACTAACTATTTACACTAGGTACTAAATGAAATTACTGACTATACAAATAAATGCAAAACAAAAGGATACTTAGCCGTCGAAGTACTCGTCCGCATCGCTGTCATTCGGAAACGTGCCCAGAAGACTGGCAGCATTGCCACGTTGAATTTAGACTTGCTAATATGTTTTATTAAACAAAGATAAAGAAGAAAACAAGGTCCTTTTCTATCCTGGAATTTGACAAATCATAGGGAACTGTGAAATGTTAATCAGGTAGAGAGTGCTATATTTCAGGGTGACACTGTCTCTTTTTTTTGCGGATGGAAAATCATCAAATGACCCCTCCAGCTCTGGGTGGAGTGGAATGTCAGACTCTTACTGACTAAAACCCACCCGTGTTCCTTCCTTAGCCCTTTATGTTCCGGGCCAGCGGTAACCCTTTCGGACAATCCCGCTGACCGCCAGGTTGCTTTACCTCTTGAAGGAAGAATTAGGTTAAGAAGAATTGAGAAAGGTGGCGAGGAAATATCTTGCTTTTTGGCCAGCTATCGAACTTCTAGTTTTTACACTGGGTCATCACGACGATTTTGTTCTGGTCGTCTAATGCTTACGACAAAAATAGCGTTGAGTAAGTTTTGGTTGTTTTATCGCTTCCTCGTCCAAAATAAAGCCTTACCTTAATCTGTGTTAGAGTATTCACAAGTGTAAATCACAGTAAACAGTGAGGTCCACATTTTCACGTTGGGATTCAGTCGTTTTCAGTGATTTAACACCTAATTAGCGGTCTGTGGGTAGATGAGCGGTTTGAGTCTGTCTTCTTTATGGACGAGTTAAGTTTGTAAGTTCACTTAGTGGGTTTGTGCTATCTTGTGGGTGGCTTTAAAGTTTGGAGTACATGATTAAGATAAACTTTGTGTAACTGAATAAATGCACATTATGAAAGCAGTTTGTTGAGAATAGATTTCTGTCATTTTTAGGGTTCCGTACCTAAAGGGTAATAAAAATAGGACCCTATTACTAAGGTTCCACTGCCCGCCTGTCCGTCTGTCCCCAGGCTGTATCTCATGAACCTTGATAGTTAGATAGTTGAAATTTACACAGATGATGTATTTCTGTTGCCGCTATAACAACAAATTCTAGAAACAGAATAAAATAAATATTTAAGGGGGCTCCCATACAACAAACGTGTTTTTTTCGGCGTTTTTGCCTTGTGGTACGCAACCCTTCGTGTGCGAGTCCGACTCGCACTTGGCCAGTTTAAAAAAAATAGGGAATGTAGATGGGTAAGTGGGGTTTCTATCCCATAAATAATTAAACCTACGTAAATAACAGTTATACTTCCGCTGCACAGTCAAAACAAACAATGACGGACCCTGAATCCACGGTGTAAGAATATTTTTTTTTTGCGATTGTGTGCGTGCGTAGATGTGTAAGCTGACGACAAATTTCTCCCACAATAAGTATAACTAATTTAATAAATAACCAATGTTTTATACGTAGTGGTAAAAATTCAGTGTAGGTATGTAATATGTTGTAAAATAATATTCTAATTGGGGTGTTTGGTGGTGTGCGTCAATTCCGAGACATGTTGTATATTTTTTAGTTTTAGTAATTATTATTATCTTTATACCTACTCGTTTAGACGCCAGCACATCAAGCTACTACAGTCTGTCATATTTCTTTAATAGATTTTCAACTTTATCGCTAAAGCATAAGGTTCAAAGTTGATTGGGAAAATTTGACAGTGTCGGGTATTTTGATGTGCTGGTGTACACTGCCTTTATACGAATTACAGTTTGGCGAAATACAAATAATAATATAAAACCTTTAGCACTGTTACTTTTAATTTTATTTAGAACCTGATTTTAGTATGTAAAGTATAATAATGATATTAAAACGTTTTTTTTTCTGTAACATCAGATTTTCCAATAGTCAGATAACTTTGGCTAATAAAAAAATTGCTAGTTTTTGTTAGCCTATGTTATCCCACTGCTGGGCAAAGGTCTCTCTCATAGTATATTAGTATAGATTCTTCACATGGGTATAAAATCCGTTTTTGTTTATCATAACAGGCTTGTCTAGAAGCTATATAGCCCGCTAAGTGAGTTGTTCGAGCAATAAACGGTGTACGCAGTGCATTACGCCGTCAATGAACGGTAACTCAGTTGTGACGCGATGGGAAGCCGCGCTGTACCGTCAGCAGAAAAAAAGGTCGATCGTAGGGTTCGAAGCCCGAGACACTGATAACAGTTCTGTTATAGTATCAGATAAGCGATTTGCAAAGCGATTGACACTTATAAGTGTGTACTTTACTTCGTACATCAGTGGTTACTACGTTAGAGATACGTATTATTGTAGTTTTTCCTTTCGTCTGTCTCATCAGATATTGGGAAGCCCTTAGGGTAGATGAAGCAATGTTCTTAGTGTTAAAGCGTCGTATCATATAATCGTACCGGCTTTGAAAAAGTCGTACGATATTTTTTTTATTATGGCGTTTGTGACTGACACAATAAATTTACCGAAATGTCATCATCATTTGTGGCGTCATTACGGTGAATTAATTGTGTCAGTCACAAACGCCATAAAAAATAAAATAAAATACCGTAATATATATTAAAAAAAAAACTATTATTCTTCTACAATTCTTTCTTTTTTTTTCTTTCTGTTTTTCTTCTTTTTTTCCTATTTTTTTTTATTATTTTTCTTCTATTATTTTTATTTTCTTCTATTTATTCTATTATTTTCTTTTTTATTTAATTAATAAATTCTTTCGAATACAATATTACAACAGACTATTATTATACAACACTTCGCAGGGTGGCTAGGTGACTGGATGAGAGTAGCCGAAGTTTGAGTTAAGTGGAAAACGATTGGAGAGGTGTATATCCAGCACTGCTACTTCTGTTTGAGCATGTACGAAGAAAAATCAGAAAGGATCGTAGTACTTGGGTTGCTGTCATTTCTGCTTAATCCATGAAAAACCCTGAGTTCATATATTATTGATATTATACATTTGTTGTTGTAGAGACGCCAGCACGTCAAGCTACTACAATCTGTCAAATTTCTTTAATAGTTTTTCAACTTTATCGGTACAGCATAAGGTTCAAGGTTGATTGGGAAAGTTTGACAGTTTCGGGTAACTTGATGTGCTGGCCGAGATTAATAAACGTTACTTAGTAAGGACGTGCCTTGTTTAAGCATTATTTCTGTCACTGTCGCACAACTGTCAAACTATAAGGTATGATACAGACGGGAACATGCCTAATCCAAAGCACGTCCTAAGTAACGTTTCCCAATTTCGGCCTTACAAATTCACCCGTGCTTCACTTTCCCATTGACCACATTGTACAATGTACTTGCTCACCTATTGATATAAAAAATATGATTATGTTAAAAAAGTCTTTGCTTATTTTGTCAACCTTACTACTCCACTTGCGGGCCACTTCGCCCCGTCGCCAAGATACAATGAAATTACCGAGACGGCTTTTTAGCGGGGCTCACGCTATAATTTATAAATTGTCGTATGACCGCTTGTTTTGCTGTCGCTACTAGTTTGCGTTGTGTTTCGAAGTTGGGTCTGCTTTTAACTTTATCCCTATTGTTTTGAAGGGTAGGTTGTTGATGCAGTTATTGGGGCTTTTTGTATCAGGATTTGAACCTGTAGCTCGGGAGTGAAAGCTTTTGTAATTAATTTTGGGTGAAACTAGTGTGCTTGGTTTTTCAGTCTACGTACGCAGATTTTCCGTTACTCATAAAATTTGGCAGATAAAGTTTAATTAATGGGGTTGGGTTTGGAGTTTGGACACGTTTCGCTTCGCTAGAAAGCATGTCAGACTATACAGGGGTTCCATAGGGTCTTCTGAACCCTCCACCACAATATTTTTTTGCCGGAGCCATCTTCATTGTTTGTCAGACTGAATTAAAAATGTAAAAGACATAAATAATAAGAAAAATTAAAAGATTATCGTGGCCGCGCCATTATTAAAGAGGTTTTATATAATTATCTATGTATGTATGTAATAGTCTGTTCAGTGCCTTAGCTTCAAAAGATATTATGTGTCCTGACTTGTTATGGGAAAACTCAAAAAACCGACCTTGGTTTCTTTGTTATAGCACGAAGGTTCTGCTTGTAGTTGGGCTTTGAACCCAGCTATAGGCCGACCGCTTAACTGAGACGATGCCTGAGGTAACTGCGCGGTGCGGGAGGGGTGATAGTTGTCAAAAGTTGACGAATCACTGAGCTCTCGCATCACGTCACCACACTTTGCACACTTTGCCTGACCCGGGAATCGAACTCAGGACCTCATGCTCAGTAGTAGCGCGACCACTAGACCAACGAAGCAGTCTATTAAAAAGTTAATTAAAAAAAAATGTTTTTTCATTTTCTTTTATTCAGACAATAATTAGTTGTACTAAGGCTGACTGGTAGAAAATGCCTCAGGCATAATAATAGTCCGCCTTTGTACAGTATTTTCTTCTGCATAAAGTTTTGTTAGATAAATAAATTGTACAGAAAAAACATTTTACATAATGCTTAGAAACAGTTTTATAAGTTCCTTTCCTCCTAACTGCATCACATATTCAAACCCTGAACATCAAAAGAACTTTAAAAACATGTTAAAGTGCTGTAATGCAACCAACTCGCTGGAGACAAGTGGCGACGGTCGCCGGAAGTTCACCCGCAAACAATATGGCCGCCGGCCACTTCCGGCCGCGGAGTTTCCGCCTTCGGGCCGCAAGCGACATTAACAACTTTTTAAAATGCGTAACGTTGTTTAAAAATAGAAATTTCTGTTGTCATTGGCTGGGTTTATCTTTTGAATGCTGTTGTTTGTTTTGAAGTTAAGTAAAGTTAATGTTAAGTTAGTTAAAGGTAGATGAAGTTATGGTTTGGGCGGGATTTGGTTATCTTTGCTGGTATAAGTTGAGTAAGTACTGATACAATATTGTACAGACGGTGACAAAAGTCCGCCGACTGTTTTCGAATTTTCAGTGTATAATACTATCATAGAACTGGAGCAGTGATGCTGATGGCTCAGTGGTAACACCCGCGACGTTGTAGGTCGTAGGTTCGTAGTCAGACAGGCGCTTTACTTTGTGTACATTATTTTATCACCACTGCTCTCAAAACGGTGAAGGAAAACGTCAACCCGAACTGCACCCGCATGGTGGATTACGGCCTTCCCAGTGGAAAAATTATAGGCTGATTACGTATATAACCGAATATTGTAATACTCAAGTCATCGAAATCATTTGTTACGAATAAATAATAATTAGCCATTTTTTATTTTTGAATCACTTCTGTCTTGTCGCTGATTAAACCCAAATTACTACTGAAAAGTAGGTACGGTACGTCTTCTTTATTTGGAACAACTTTTTAATAATTTCCACAGCCTTTTCAAATACATATCACGACAAAAACATTTCTTTTTTGCGATTTTTTTTCCAAATTTTTACCGAATAGTCTAACTATAAATAGCTTCAGCCCGTAACTCCGTCAGAGTAGATACCAACTCTACCTACCACAAAATATGTGATATAGCACTCGTCAATAGTGAAGCTTTCTATAAGTGAAATAATTTTTGAAATCGGATAAGTAGTATCGGAGATTACCTTCTACATCCAAACTTTACCTTTTTAAAATATAATTGTAGATATCATCTACCAATATTGTAAACGTTTCCAATAAAAACTGCTTAAACAAAGAAACCACAAACACATTACAATATAATAAATAATAACTGCAGTAACATTACCCAGTATCACAGAAGATAACGCATAGCTACGCCGTAGCAGTCGTAGCGCTACGATGCTACGCCGTAGCGGGCGCCCAGTTCCGGAGGAAAGAGGGGGTCGTAGACAGGCGGACACATCCGTCCTACGGACATATGTATCGGTGGCGTTTCCTCCCTGAATGTTTCATGGGTAATCTACTATCTGAGGAAGACGGTGTAATGTTATGTATGGTGTATTCATGGGTTTATACATTACAGTGCCTAAGATGGTTTGTGGGACGGTGGTGGAGTTTTTCTTGGGTTTATTTATAAAAGCGAAGGATTGAGTGTCTGCGGCGATGGCTATGTAAAAAAATATAATGTGATCATTTTCTACAAGCCGTGTGGCCGTGTGTGATGGGATTTCTTATCGGCAAAATTGACAAACTGCCCTATTTATTTAACCTCTTTTGGGGATGAATTTCCAAAAATCATTCCTTAGTCTTCACTTCGTTATTTTCAATTCTCAACAAGTTTGAGCAAGATAGAATAAGTAGTTATAGGGAAATAGACGTCAAACATACGAGTGTGAATGCGCCCGAACGGGACAAGTCCACAGCGGACGACTGACAGCTCGCGACCGCATCGGACAGCTCCACATCGAAATAATATAATAGAATAGTGTTACCAACTCGAGAAGTTCTTGATACTTCTTCTTGTTCGGTTCCCAAAGTTCCTACTGCCACTTATGCGACTTTTACGCTCTCGGCTACAAAAATGGAGTTTTTGGTTGATTCTCGTCAATATCATACGTTAAAACCAACGCACACTTAATTACGCCTTAGAGGTTCATTTGAAAACCACAGATAACCAACCACATACAGCATATGTCTGGCATTAATGCTGAATTGGACCTTTTTGGCGCAGCGTGAGGCACACGCTATTGCTGTTAAAACATTTCACTGTTTTATTTGTGTTTTGTGTTTTACGATCTGTTGCCAAGTAAGTATTATTCTTTCTTTGTGTCTTTTTTTCTTATCTCTTTTGACAAGATTAGGTTATATGGATATATTTGCGTAGTGTGTAATAACAGCCGCACGGGTCGACCGGTCAGGTTAAGCTACCCTTGCTGCAGTTGGTCCGTGGATGGGCGACCATCTTTACATACCATGCTTCGGAGAGCACGTTAGGCCGTTGGTCCCAGCTGTCATTCGTGTATCCTTGACAGCCGTTACGGGTCGTCCAGAAGCCCGCAAGTCTGACAACCAGTCTTACCAAGGGATATCGTATTACCCAGTAACTGGGTTGTTCAGATAGGCAGTCGCTATGCTCCATGTAAAATAATGATATTCAGCTGCATCTGGTTAGACTGGAAGCTGACCCCAACATAGTTGGGAAAAGGCTAGGCAGAAGATGATGGTGTGGATAGAACTGCGTTATTTTCTTAGTCAGAAACAAAATTAAACAACGAATTCTGATAAACATTTTATTATTTAACTCATAAAGACAACACAGGCATCTAAACTACTACATTTAATTCCATAGGTACATTACAGTTACTTACAGTAATCGTATAGTTATTTAAATATTTTTTTACCAAAAGTTAACAAAACACACATTTATTTTTAACCTATTTTTAGCTTTTTTATTTACCGGAGTTTTGATATAAACAGTATTTTTAATTATATTTTGCCAATTTCTATGTCCACAGTCTAATTATACATGTATATGTTACATTTAAAGCGCAACAGAAAATAATTATACATCATCAAAAGGAATTTAAGCTTTCTTCAGGCTACATTTTATAAATTGGTTATAAAAGTTGTCTCGTTTTAACATGGCAATAGCGGTCACTGACCCCACGACCACCTCCTACATTTTTTAGCATTCTTCATTACAAAAACTGAACGTCCTGTATCACATCTATCGTGATCAACATGTTGCAATAATTAAAAACCATAGGTACATAGTTTATTATTGGGTTCCTACAGAGAGATATTAGGGAGAGGGCAATGACCACTATTGCCATGTTAAAACGCTACAACTATACCATCAATTATAAAGTGATTGCAGTTATATATTTTGTTTATTAAATGCCGCAAACTCTACATATATTATAAGCCTTACAATCGTATATTCTGCGATAAATACACTTAAAAGTGTGGACGAATTATGATACTTCATTTTAATTATATATTGAAAAACAAAAGAAAATTGTATATACATTCCTATATACATTTTATTTCTACATATAACCTCTATATATAATACAAGTTAATAGCCAAGATAGAATATTAGGATTTCGAAGCTTTTTATTATTTTGTATATTGCTTAAAGTTTTAACAGTATGCTTTCTGGGAAATATTGTCTACACAATTGACGATTTATAATTATTATTTTAAGGCTAATTTATTATATTTCTTTTTTTTATTAATTCATCTTCTCACAGGCAAATTTTTTTTTGACAGTTGCCGAAATATTTCTTACTAAAAATGTATGTAGACGATCCTCGCGAAATTCATATGCCTTTATAGTAAGAATAATATTCTCTAGTCTGTTTCTTTGTAACGATACATTTGGCTACATAGTTTAATCAATAACGAAGTAGAATACAGGTTCGCTTGATTAGTATAGTTAATTTACTTGATGTAACATTTAGCGAACGAGACGACTCGACTGCCTCGTTATGAGTCTCTGCTTTGTCGAGAGTAATAATTGCACAGAATTGCTTAACGTGAGGCGTAGTATCTAAGTTTACCTTTTTACCAAATTAATAGCCAACTATGCTTAATATATGCAGTGCGGTATTTTTTATATACATGAGTAATATAACAAATCAATTCGTGATGCGAGGGAAGCGACTACTGTCCGACTGTTCAAGATTACCTTTGGAACAGTTTAACTAAGTTATATATTTCTAATAAACTATGATTATATATGTTTATATTTACAAACGAATAGAGAACATTCAATATTTACTTTTTATTACAATTTTGGAACTTTTGATTTTGAACTGAACCGAGTTTAACTGCAGTAGTTGAACATAACATTTATTTTTTCCAGGAATGCCTTGTAAACAGTAACACTAATTATAAATTCAGTTTATCCTTAATAGTTTTTAAAATAGGTTGCGTACAATGAAAAGCAGTCGATTTCAGTAATGATACAAAAATGGCAATAGACTGTAAAAAAGGTGCATAAAAGATGTTATTTATTTTAATTGTGCGCAAGAGACAGGTCATCAACGCTTCTGTACCGCAAGCTGTGCTCCTTGGGCCATTGGGTTGCTGTAAAATAAAAACGAAATATTGTAACCATTTATTTGACAAAAGTACCATTCCTTGATCTTTCATCCTGAATTCGAATACGAACTGAAAAACGATCTATGGTGTCACTGAAATGGCATATACGGATAACATATTTACATAGACTCTAACGCTAGTAATAAGGCATAATAATTATAATATATGTCATCGGAATGATTGATGTCAATGATTCAGGGTGCTTACTCTCGAGTTTAATTCCGATAGATCGACATTGGAAATGTGACGTTTCGTACTATTGAGTTCGATGCTAGCGCCAATTGATTTTTATATTGGGTGTCCATTTTGGGAAACTAAGTGGAATTGGGAACGGGCTTGGCGTGGCGTAAACGGTACTCTTGAGTGTATTTTGACAGCTGTGTATTGCGTCAATATTGCGTTGGGATAGTTTGTTGATAGTGATTTTTCCAATAACAAAAGTGTAACTTTTTAGAAATTATTTTGCGTTTTAAGTGGTTTTTTGTGGGTTCTATGAGTATAATATGGCACGATAAGCAGTAATATATAGTGTTTTACGTAATTCCCATAAAAAACAACTGAAACAAAGACGAGATGAGCGTCGGATGATGCGTTATATGAACAAAGCGTTTTCTATGAATAAATACGAATTTAAAGCAAATTACGGAGTGAGCAAGGATTTTACTCCTCTTTCGTATTACATAACGACATTTTTATCCTATCTCTATACAATAAAAACTTTCTAAAACATTAACTTAATAAAATCGGACTTCGGCATGTTTTCATTATACAAAATTCTTTCTATCTCTAAAACCCGTAGACCGATTTTCATAATTCAAACTAGTATATCAGTTTTGAACATAATCCTCTTATTTGACACTAAAATCTCGCAAATATTCCTATAAACAAAAATCCTCGTTTTCAAGTTACGTAATTATTCTATAGTTTTCTTCGTACATTAAAATTATTAAAACTTCTACGTTAAATATTGATATCAGATTCTAATACGAAAACTAATAATAAAAACCAGTTAGAAAGCTAATTAGAGCAATACAAACACTTAAAATTTACTTAATTAGAAAATCAAAATCTTACTCAGTAAAACAGTAGTAGCACATATCGACTCCCACGCTAGGTATTCTATGGTCTTAATTATCCTATTCTAACTATCACTTTTACATATTCTATTAACACTTCACTGGTATCTCAGGAATGTTCACTATTCACATAAACACGTTCGGCGTTCGTTGTACTTTATAAAGCAGTTGTTTATCTATTTACTTGGCATCATTTGTATAAAACTGTAATACAAATTAGTTAAGTAACTTAGCGGACAGTAATTATTTCTTACTAAAAAGAACCAAACGCGAACAATATTGTCATAAACAAACAAAAAATATGTTTGAAATTGGAGAACTTACACCACAGAACACTATTACTCCTAGCGGTACACGCAGTCTTTTTTTTAGAAGTGTAGGCAACGATCCTACCGCATGCAGCCAAAGTCTTGGTAAATTTTATGATTTTAATCATTTTCTTACGCCCAAATGAATTAAATACTTTATAATTAATCAATTAAAGAACTATTTATATCATTTTTATTTATTAGCCTTGTTATTTAAAGGATAAAGCATTTTAAAGCCCCATTGCCGGTTTATCGTAATGAGTTGAACCACACTATTGCAGCCCGTTACGTAGCTAACTTCACGTGTAACAAAATAATGGCAGACCAATGTCAATTTCATTTCAATGGTCACAATATTGTTTTCAAGAGTACCGAATCACGTGACTGTAAAATTAACATCGGAATCGTATTGGCCTTTCATTAGAATTAAAATTAATTTGGAGAGTTAGCCCCCTGTTTCATACATTATGGCGTTTACGTCTGTTTCTAAATAGAACAAATTTAAAAAATGATTTTGAAATGAAAATAACAGTAAAAATAATGCTGGAAATCACCATTTTTTAAATAATATTCATTTATTTTGAGAGAAATTCATACTCCTTTTGTAGAATAAATAAAATTACCTGGTTTCAGTACTCGAACTGGTTTCGTTAAGTGAACTTGTAGGAGGCAAACTGGTACTAGTTGTTATTGATGTTTTCTTTTCTTTTTTAGAAGTTGAAATACCCACAAGATCATCTGACGTTTGAGACAATTCTAAGGCTAAATAATAACAAAAAAAAAACAAAATATATAAAAAATATATTAAATCATGCATAGCAAAAAAAAAATTTAATTACAATTATTCACAATGCAGCTACATTGATAAAATGGTTTCTCAAACAAAACACATTTTACTAACATTAAAACCAAGCACAATTATACAAGACATACCAAAACAAGCTCGATTTAATTACAAAGACATTCACATTTACGATTCAACCCAAAAATAGAACAGTACATTGAAACACACACGCTGTAACTACGCCTACTTTTCAGTCAACAAGATGAACATTTAAAAGATTAGAAGCATGCTACACGTTAAGGGGCTTACATGACCTAAAGCGCGGACCGCGGTCACTGTCGAACTGCATAGAAAAGAAAGAGAAGCGCGATGTCACAACGCTGGTAATTTATTGCAAAATAAGAAGCAATTATTTAATTACAAAAAATCTATTATTTGGACTAAAAAATTACAACACTAGTGTTTTAGTATGTTACTTGTAGAATAATCAGGCAAAAAATCAGAATGATTGTATGTATAATAATATGGTTTTTATTGTAAAAAGAAAGTTTTTAGTGGTATTTTCATGATTATTTTATATCGTATCAAATTAGTTGTATTATGTTTTCAACACACTATCTAACTAGCATATATCCCGAAGAATATCATATATTTTTCTGATTTTGTTTACTGTGGTCGATCATATACTTTTATTGTTTCTAAAACTTGCGTTTTTTGCGTTTAGGTCCTGTAAGCCCCTTAAGTAGATTCACTAAAAGATATTCATCAAAATCTACATGAGCCTATATCGCAAATAAAGCTGAATTCTCTAACTATACATCCCTTCGTGCCTCGGGAAGTATGTTAAGCCGTTGGTCCCGGCTATCATTTGTAGATCTTTAATAGTCGTTACGGGTACTCAGAAGCCCGAATGCCAGTAGCTGCGTTATGGAAGTCATATAGGCAGCCGCTTCATTTAAAATACTGGTATTCAGCTGCATCCGGTTAGACTGGAAGCAGACCCCGACATGGTTGGGAAAAGGCCCGGCAGATGATGATGTTCTCTGACACTACATAACTACTCTAAATTCTACTATGGTGTCAACTATACCTATTCCTGTGACATTTCTTTGGTCTTTCATGCCTTTTGCATGCAACACTTTTTTTGGAACGTCTCTTGCGGTGGTAACGTGCTGAAAGTTTATTAAAAACGGTGATAGAAAAGTGAAGAAGAACTGTAGTGCTATTCTGTAGAAATCACACAGTAAAACTTGAGTAAAGTGAGCTAATCTATCCCCCTAACTAATAAACGTTTTATAGCGTCTGTATAGTTACACAACGCTTTGTCTTCTTCTTTCGAAAGTCAAATTACTGACGACTGAAAGAGAGAAATCGGTGTGTAACATTATAATACGTTTATTAGTAACGGTATCTATATATGTGTGCTAAGGATCGACAGTTCACTTTACCTAAGTTTTCACTTCATTCAAATGAGTTTCTTTCATGTTACATATCAATATTAGAAAACAAAAACAACTTTGTATTTTTTAAATAATATAAATGCCGATTGAAAAAAAATGATCTTACGCCATTATTAAAAAATGAAGTATATTAAAAAAAAACTCAAAACGAGGCACAATAAAATATGTGCCTCGTTCAAAGTATATATAACTTGATACGAAACATTTAACCAGAAGTGGTGGAATGGTGATTTAAATTATCGATATATAATTTGTCAGTTCATGCTCCATTCTAAAGTTTCATTCAAGATGCGTTTGTGTAAAGAAAGTGCATATTATTAATATTTATTGTAGAGTAATTAAAAGTACCTGTATAATGCATATTCCGGTACATGTCTGGACAGTTGTTTGAACCCTGAAACAATAAAAATATTACAATTAGTGAACTGGTTTTAATCATTCAGTTGTTTCATCACATTGTTGTGCAGAACCTTTGGGACATTTTGAAACTAAAATGATACACTACTGAATTTGACATAACTATATGTCACAATTTTAACAGACTTAATAAAATGGAGGAGTTTCTTTGTATAATACTGCGCTGCTATGAATAGGTACCTATTTTTTTGGGTGGGAAATTATCAAATAACTTCTCCCGCTCTGGGTGGCTAAAACCCACCCGTGTTCCTTCAGTTGCCTGTGCCAGGGCCACGGTAACTCTTTCGAACAACCCGCGACCCTGGCAGGCACCGGCCATAGTGGACCCCATCAGTCAGTGCTGACATCTCTTTCAGGCGCGCGTGGAACACTACGCGCCGTATACCCGGGCCTGGTCCTTACCGGACGGCGAGCTACCCATTGCTCGCCGTCCGCAAGCCCGCGCCTGCGGAGGCCGGGAATTGGCTCCCGATTCCCGATGCTATGAATACCTCAGTGTGAATATACTTTGTGTAATTTCATCACAACTGCACTCAAAACTTATTTACAAAAAATATTTACACAAAGTGAAGCGCCCGCCTGGGTTCGAATCCACGACCTACATCTCGTAAGTTGAGGCCGTTCCCTTTGGTCAACCACTGCTCCCCATTTAGGGATGTAAACGCGGAGATATTAATACTATATTCTAGTATCCAATTTGTAAAAAATCCAACAAAAAAAAAACCAGTGAGTAATACTTTGTAACAACGTGTTGTGTTGTACTTTTTTGTCTCTTTTTCCCTCATCGCGTTGTCTCAAGCTATAGCGACTTGATTAAACATGTCGTGTCCAGACGTAAATTATTTTACTCTGCGGAGTCGGACAAGATCTCTTAGACCGGGATTTGTTCAAGATTTATTACTGGCCATGCAATTTGGTTCTGTTTAAGTCTATTGCAAGTGGCGGTCCTATAAATAAATGTGAACTATATTGTGTTATACGTTGGATTTTTTTTCTTAGCTGTTTATGGTCAGTTGATATTTTTCTAAATTGGGGGCATCTTTTGATAATATTTATTTCCTAGCTTTAGAGTAGGTAAATATGTTTGGGAAAAAATAAGACCAAGAAAACGATGGATGAACTTTATGTCAAAGATGATTTGGCGACTAATAGAGAAGTAAGGAAGAATAATAAATGAACCGACCTGAAGAAGGAAAAATGGCAAGAGAAAGATGGTGACTTAAAAAATAACTTTATAGTTAAAAGATAAAATAAGTTTACACTTTTGTTTTTACACGAATTTCACAGCTAGGAACAGGTATTTAAACGTTTCAAAATCTAATTAAAATATCAGGGGTATTTAAATCATTGCCATCCCAATGTACCACAATGAACCTGCCTTGTAATGCCCCAAAAATAATAGCCGGTACCCAGCTATGAATCCCGGTATTCGCATCACTAAACACGGGAACATAACTCACTGAGCCACGAAGTCTTATCTCCGAACTAAGTATACTCCTTAGAGTATGAATATTTTAAAGTGATGACAGCTAAAATATTCTGTAGCCGATTCTGTAGTGTTACAAAGAAGATAAGTTAAATTATATTATTGTATTAAATGGAACTTAAATATAACTTGTGAAATGCACCCACAGCATTATTGGTGCTAATCAAGCCTTCAGAGCTGTGAGCTGTGTGTTTTTTCAGAGAAAAAAGGCTTCATTTTATGATGACGATGATGTTTTTTTTTTTTTAAAGTGTTCTAGGAGAATAAGCCGGCCTCAAGATATTAATTAAACCCTGTTCTTTTTTTTTATCCATATGCGACTAGCGTTTACCACTGTT
This sequence comes from Oligia fasciuncula, assembly GCA_963082905.1. Classification (NCBI taxonomy): domain Eukaryota; kingdom Metazoa; phylum Arthropoda; class Insecta; order Lepidoptera; family Noctuidae; genus Oligia; species Oligia fasciuncula. The sequence continues at coordinate 12,480,193 of OY720403.1, forward strand.
TCACATATCGCAACTGCAACTCCCCGAGGGGCTTTCAATTTCAATGTCAAAGAATGAATGCATGTCAAGCCTCTGTACATTTATGTGTACACAACAGTTTTTTTTTTTCTTTCAACCTTCGATCCTTTTAACATTCCCTTATCCTTCAAATCGTGAAGACGTGACGCAACTCGCAACATCATGATCGTAAGGATGAACACTTTATAGCTGGTCTTATTCATACACTAGGTGCAAGCGGTGTAATACAAGGCAACACAAGTTCAAACTCTGTTTATATCACGGTTATTTGCTAAGTTTGTGATAACCCGGTTTTTATTGTGCACTCCTTTTGTGTAAGAGAAGAAATGTTGCAGATTTACAGGTGTATTATTTGTTCAGATCATCATCACGCCTTGTTTCGTCTCTTTTTTGGCCAGGCGTGAACTTATTGTACACCCACATTTCTCCAGTTATGTTTAACACTTTCAAGGGCACTATACGGCTATAGCCGTCATAAAAATAAAACTTCTATTGTGTCTGTTTACCGCGCCGAAACCTGTTAAGTCCCAGATAATCGGGGGCGAACCTTTTGCCATCAATCGGGACCATACCACAGATTACTGAATAGTTACTACGTAACAGATACTTCACTCAGTAGAAAATTTCCAATACCTATTACGATAATTGCCTACTCCCTCGCGTCAACAACCACTGTATGCTAAAATGCGCCTAAATGCTCAAGCGTACAGCAGTAATTGCTTCGCACCGCGCGATTCCACAGTAATCGCAGGGCTGCCTCTTCGATAAAATTAAATTAACATAACTTTTTATCTATGTTATTGAGAACTGTGAATATGTTCTGACTTTTATGTGGCAGTTAAAAATTTTATCATTTATAAAATATTTAACCAACTTAAAAAAAAGGAGGTGATCAGACATACAGGCCAAACTGAGATGTTTGACTTGTATGGTTTGTAGGTATGTATGTTTGTGCGCGATAATCTCGCGTTTGGCTAAACCGATATCGATGCGGTTTTCAGAAAAGGATTTGTTACATTTAGGAGAACGTTTTAAAATAAGTATAATACTTCTTAGTTTGGTGATGATCTTCGGAGATGTTCACTAGAAATGAAAAAAAAAAGCCTTAAAAAAAGAGAACCGACTTCAAATAAAGTACTAAGCCGTAAGAATTTTTTTTTTTTTTTATGTTAGTGCTAACAGCTGGTAATTACGAATCGAAAAAGCACCGACATCAAAGAAGAAATTATTTCTTACGGTTTAGTGTTTTGAAGTCGGTTCTCTTTTTTAAAGTTTGTTTTATTATATTTGTAAGTTTGTTTTGTTTTATATATTGGTGCTGACTGTGGAAGAAACCTAGATAAAACATAATTACACATAAGGCACCACACGGCATCGTAATACGCGTACGAACGAACAGCACTATTAAAATTGAACCGCGTGCGCGCGCTTCGCTTGCGAAAACCGCACTGAATTTGATCCGCCGGCGGACCGAGACCGCTCGGCTGGGCGGTAGGCACTTATAGCGCGCAAGTACATGGAGTGACGGAGGCCTGACCATACCCAGACTCCGGCTGCTACTTCCAAAATTCCAAAATTTAAAAAAATTGTCCTACCAGGGAATCCAAACCAGGACCCGTGGTATGACAAATATCAGAGGAAAAATGGCTTGCTTATAAATCTTAGTATTAATAGCCGCTACATCATAGATTGTCCTGAAGGTATATTTAAGCCAAATGATTTTAATACTCCACTTGGGTAAGCCATTATTATATTTTTGGTTGAGTTCTTTATTTTCGTAAAGAGAGTAACAGTAGACGTAAAAAATAGTTGTATTGATACACTTTTTTATGATTTTGAATAATACGTATTTTGATCAAGATAACATGACTGAAACTGACCTAAAAATTCGGCCTTTCTTCTCAGAGTCATATTTATTTATTTTATAATTAATATGACGCGTAAAAATGATTCCGATAACCTATTTACAGAATAAAATTCATTTCATGTCATTGCAAAAAAACCCCAGAAAATTTGCATTTCTCGGACTCACATCCCCCTTAAGCAAAACCACCCTAGAAAATAATGGTTGTTAGTTTGTAGCGGTATCTACAACGATGGTTGAGCTGGATGGTGCTGATCCACGCGTCATGTTCGTGAACGGGCGCCGTCGGTTGAGACTGGTCATCTCTTAACTGCCAAGGCTTATTTTTAATCTTATGTCTTGAATTGTTTCTTCATTTCTGTCTTTTTTACATTGTTCTCACATATAGAAGCAACAAGAATAATGTACCCAGGATTTTGTAATATCTTGATTTAAAAGAGTGTCCATGGAGTTTCTTGCCCGTTCTTCTCCATAGAGATCTACGCTTTGGAATGGGCAACTAGCTTCAACTTTCTGACTAACTGACAGACTATTTAATTTTGACAATTCAAAAGTGCCTGTACAAGGTTTAATTGAAATAAATGATTTGAGTTTGAGTTTGCATGCGAACAACGCGTCATACTGACGTCACGCAAAATCCTGCATCGCGCAAGCAGAGTTTACCGCGCAACTAGCATAGAAACAACGACATGAATCATCGGGCAGTTGCCCGCTAGACACAACACCCGTTTGGTCGGAGGATCCTCCCTTTTCTATAGAGTATGAGTGAACTTTATACCCTGTTCCTCATACCTCTATAAGGTTCTTCAATTCTTACCTGAAGTCCTTGCTTATTGAAGTTGATGTTGGTCCTCACGGTGCGATGGTGTAAGGGCTGGACTGGTCTGGCGTTGTTGCCAAGAGGTGCCTTAGGAGTCAGCTGGGAGCCTTGCATCAGCTGACGGAGGGCGTACATCTGGGAAAATATGGGAGTTTAATAAAAATTCGCGTTTTTCCCTGGGGAACTAGAAATTTTTTCTGTATCTTGACACAGATCTTAAATTAAGCGACTTGCACGCAGTATTTTCTAGGAGCGGTAAGTCCATTTTGGGGTGTTTAAAGTAAAAAGTTTGTTAAGAAAACAGTGTTTTGTAGGTTGAACCATAGTGTTATGGATGACTAGCCAGGATGTTGACCGTCCAGGGAAATCTATATATATAAAATGGTAAACTGACTGACTGATTGTTGATATATCAACGCACAGTCTAAACCGCTGTTCCTAAAGACATGAAATTTGGAGGGTGTGTTCTTTGTGAAGAGTAGGTATCCAATAAGAAAGGGTTTTTCGAAATTCCATCCCTAAGAGGGTGAAATTTCACGCGGACGAAGTCGCGGGCAGAAGCTAGTTAGTTCATATACTCTTACTCAGATTGAAAGTATCACATGCGATAAATCTGCGTGTATCGGGCGGGTTATTTCACGTCCACTTTACGCACGCGTATACGTCAAAAATGGCGCTAACTATCGTCAAACCAAAAAAAGCGTTGTTTCACAAAATTATGGCCTTGACTTACGTCCATTAACCATTTGAAACAATTGGCCCTAAATCTTTAATTATAAACAACAACGAACAGTTAGAAAAAAAATCAGAGACTGAAAGATATAATTATTTAATGCTTTATAAAATACCTCTTGCTTAGAAATATAGATAGGTTTGTTGAATATGATCCAGACGGCTGTCTCCCAACAGCCGGGGTGCGTGGTGGAGCCTTCGTAAGTGAGGTACTGCTGCGTGTTCGGTAGGAGAGAACTTAGCGGCAGATGCTTGATTGGGAATGAGGCACCTGCAAGAGAGTTTTGTTGAAAATAAACCTGGGAAACTTTATGTAGGAGCTATTGTAGGAGAACTTCACTTCGTTAAGTACCAAAATTATGCTAAAAATGAGCCCGGAGAGGTTAAGTATAGTTTAGGCAAGGAAAAGTACCTAATAGAGGGGGTACCCTAAAATTGTGGGACGTCCGCGTCTCCTTTATAAAGTATCCTATAGTATAGACTATGGTTTATTTAGAATTTCAGCTGCATCTGCATCCCAATATAGTTGGGAAAAGGATAGGCAGATTGGATTGATTGGTTTCGTTAGAATTTCCCGCGGCGAATATTGTAAACGTAAGTCTTGAAAATGTCACACAATTCTGGTACTTATAAAAAGTATTGTAAAGGTCGTTTTCACTGCGCGTTGTTTTGTGGAGTAGCTTGCTAGTTCCATAAGCTATCCTTTTGCTCACCGTACACCGTGGAAAGCGGCCTAAGACATAAAGAAATCGTCATAAGCCTGCCGGGTCAGCGGGATTGTCTGAAAGGGTTACGAAAGGAACACGGGTGGGTTTTAGTCAGTAAGAGTCTGACACTCCCTTCCGCTCCACCCAGATCGGGGTCATATGATGATTTCCAACCTCAAAAAAAAAAAAAATCCTTGGACTGTGCTTACCTCTGTACGTAACTTTATTGAAGGCGCTAGTAATCAGCCTAAAGTCTGTGTTAGTCGGCTCTCCAACCTGTGAACAAATAATAGGATAAACGTATTTACACGAAAATAAACAATGAAATAGCAATTTCATTGTTTATTTTTGTGTAATTACGTTTATTTTTAATATTTTTTTTATATAGGTACATAGTTATAGCGACCAGACTATACTTCGCATGGTTTTAATAACAGCTTGACAAATGTTCGAGATTTCCTTGTTATATTTATGCTTAATATGAATGTATTATACGCACGCACCTTCCGGAATAAATTATTTAAGTGATGGTGGAAACCGCATCACAATCCATGGTGTAGTTATTTTTTTTAGAAGAACCAAGCGGTCGCATATACAAATACGAAAAGCGACTTTGTTTTATGCTATTTATTGAAGGTAGGTAAAGCCCGATTCAAACTTCATGGCAACTCGGAACATGAGGCAAGTCGCTGCGCAGTAACGAATTCACGTGTCAGCGGGGGTGAGGGGTGAGGTACTGCGCAGACAGTAGCGCACTTCATAGCCGCCATAAAGTTTAAATCTAAAGGTGACTAATATAATACACTTTTAAAAGGGGGATCACTTATATCCGTTATATGAAGTTTTCAGAGAAATGCACATTTTTTTTCTTTTCCAAATAATGTTAAACAAAAATTAAGTTTAAAAGCTTACCTGCACCATAAGTGAAATGCCGACAATTCCTTGTGATTTGTGCTGAGCTTCCGACATATTGTGGTACAACTCCTTGTTGAAACCATACAGTTGAATCTGTGAACAAAAATAAAGCTGTTATTAACATAAAATTACCAAACAGCACACCGTGAAAACTGAGGTGAAGTCAGCTGTCATTCCATCTGACGGTAGACCTCATTTTACCTAAGTTTACACGGTAATATTTACAGAATAAATCGGTTGTTTTCCTCAATTAAGACAATAGGCTCGTCCCCTATTACATGGGACTTAACCATAACTGGTGAAATGTGGGTGTGCTATGAACTTTTTTTTTTTGTGTGGGAAATTACCAAAGGGCGTGTCAGACTTTTACTGACTAAAACCCACCCGTGTTCCTTCAGTTGACTGTACCAGGGGGCTACGGTATCCCTTTAGAACAACCCGTGACCCTGCAGGATGGACCTTTGCATATACATATAATATATTAGCTTCTACCCGCAACTTCGTTCGCGTGAAATTTCTTATTCCCTCGACCCATCTCGAAGCATTGCATCACCTGCCATGCCTGCGTCTCCTGCCCTGTCACTTCGTTTTCGCATAGCGTTTTTGCTCGGCTCCTAAGGGTCATAGCGTGACGTTAAATAGCCTATAGCCTTCCTCAAGAATTGGGCTATCAACTGCAAAAAGAATTTTATCAAATCCGACGGGTAGTTCCAGAGATTACCCCCTACATACAAACTTACAAACACACAAATGTTACCTCTCTACAATATTAGTTTATAGACAAAGTGGAGATGACAGCGTTAATTTCCGACATCCACGCGGTTTAAACTGCCGATGAAACTAGTTTATAATAATACATAGATTGTAGTAGAAATAACTGGCGAAACAAGGGTGTAAATAAACACCAACACACCTCCGCTTCCACGAACAGTGATATAGCGTAAAGTGTAACCAAATAATCATTGATTTTAACGAGGCAGCACTCAACAATGTACCCACAAACAAGTAACCATTAACAAATACTAAACCACAATAAAGTTAAAATAGTAATAATGGCTAAATCAAAAAGTCATTAAGATAAAACCGCAGACCGCAGTCCACAAAGTTGGAAATAATCGACTGTAGCTAGAATTTACGTCACTAGTACGGACCAAACATTTTCATTGATTAAATTGGTGAAAATTAATAGGGTAGCTCGAATATCCAATTAGGAAGCATTGCTGTTAAAGTGGACGCAAAAACAATGGAATCGTGTCAGTTATTCGAGATTTGGAAGTAATTAATTCGTGGTATCCGTGGATTGAGAACAATTTTTTTTCATTAATTTATACACTAGCTTTTGCCCACGACTTCGCCCGCGTGAATTTTTTTGTTCCCCCGATCCACCCCGTCGCATCGCATTGCCTGTTCGCGCTGTAACTTCGTTTTCACTTAGCGATATTTTTGCTCGGCTCCTTAGGGCCCTAGCGTGATGTTAAATAGCCTATAACCTTCCTCAAAAAATGGGCTATCAAATGCAAAAAGACTTTTTTAAATCCGACTGATAGTTCCAGAGATTAGCGAGTTCAAAGAAACAAACAAACTCTAGGTTTATTAGTATGGACATAGATATAGATAAATACATACATAACATCACGCCTGAACTGGCCGAAGGTTAGGCAGAGGTGTACCTATAGTACACCCACATTTCGCCAGTTATGTGTATGTCCCATGTAATAGGGGCGAGCCTATTGTCATCAACGGGGCTCAAATCCAGACCCATGGGGCATACATAGCAAATGAACCATTTGGGACACAGACGTTAGATTTGAGTGAAAATCTGCTAGAAAACAGTGTATTACCGCGATCGACAGGTTTGAATTTATTTTTCGAAGTCATCAGATTTGGGAAGGGTCTTCACCAAGTCTTACCGCAAACAAAAATATACAGGGCTATGAAACACAATAAAAGCTTCATAATACATTTTGTTTTATTTGTGTTCATTTCTGGTCCAAACTTGTATGGGATCGTTATTCATCTGTTTTGTCAAAGATTTAAACAACAATGGCCGCTCGAAATAGTGATGTGGTTGTATGAATTTTAAGTTCAGGGGTAGTAGATGTTACAATCTTCCTCATCTTAGCGATGGCAATTTAAATGAACGCGATTCAAAATTTCTACCCCGAAGGCATCTTCTCCGTCCTTATATTAAACTCTATTTTACCTTAAGTTGATTTGATAATTTTTTTCTTAAGTTTTTTTTTATTTAAGTAAGGAAACTAAGTTTCAAGAGCTGTCAATCCAGCTGACTAGCGTCATTTGGAATGACAGCTCACTTCACAGGGATTGATACTATTGACAGCTCGCACTTCATCTAAGTTTTCACGATGAGATTATTATTACCATACCATAATCAGCCTATAATGTTCCCACTGCTGGGACACAGGCCTCCTCTCAATAAGAGGGAGTTGTAGGTACTAACAATATTATGGGCAAAATAATGCCTGAATTAAAAAGATTTTATTTTATTTTTTATTTTATTATTACGTAGATAGGTTGGTAGATTTAAAACGCGGCCAACAGCCTCCAGTTGAGTTTTATATACATAACGTTTCTTTAACTCTGACTCTATTGAATTAACTAAAAACTTTCTTCCAAAGCAGGTCAATCATGTTTTTGTTTATTTTTCACGTAAAACAAAAACGAAGGAAGTAAGAAAAAAGGAAGTTGTCGAACATAATGTTACAAGGGTTTTTTACGTAATTTGGGCGAGATAATTGTTACAGGACATAGAATGAAGCTTATTTATTATGAGGAAAGTAACGAGCAGGCAGTATTATTATTTATCATTAACAGAGCAAGGACATTTTTCAGGGAAAATGCTATCAATTTCCTAAGTAATTTGTAATTATTTATTGTTGTTTTTTGATTGCGACTCGCTTTTCTATTACGAAAGAAGTTAACTTCCACGGAATATTTTTAAAGGTCAATTATAATTGTAGAAAATTACAAATAGGTACAAAACATTTATTTATTAGGTAAATGTTTTGCGGGTAATACATGACTAGCAATCAAAATCTGCCTATCTTTTTCCCAACTATGTTGTGGTCGGCTTCCAGTCAACGGAATGCAGCTGAATACCAGTATTTTACATGAAGTGACTGCCTATCTGACCTCTACAACCCAGTTACTAGGTAACACGATACCCCATGGTAAGACTGGTTGTCAGACTTTCGGACTTCTGCCGAATCGTAACGACTGTCAAAGATGTACGAATGACAGCCAGGACCAACAGCTGAACGTCCTTTCCGAGACACGTAAAGAGGGTCACCCATTCACGGACCGACCGTGGCAAGCGTAGCTTAACCTGATCGATCGACCCGTGCAGCTGTTTATACTTAACCTTATGCTTTAGCGATAAAGTTGAAAATCTATTAACGGAAGACAGATTGTAGTAGCTTGATGTGCTGGCGTCTGTATTTTATAAATCGTTTTCATATACTAATTTGCCCGAAATATTAATAAATGATTTTATATCTGTAAGTAGGCTTATACAAACACTTTTACACGTCAATCATAAATGTTAAGACTAGATGAGGGAGACGTTTCTTAGCTGACTACTCTGAGAGGAAACACCGAAATAAACTCACGAGGTCACAGCTTCTTTTAAATTCCAGATATAATCTTGGTCCGATAATGTGAGGACCTAGGACCGAGGAAGAGATTAGTGTCTGAAATGGTTTTTTTACACACACGCTGAAAGAAATAAGCAGTAAACAAAAATGAAAAAACATTGATCTGAACTGCTTTAAACAGTTCCATAAGAGCCTAACGTTCAAAACAGTATTTTATACTGATCCGAAAACAGTTAAAGCTTGAGGCAAAATGTTACAGTCATAATATGACAGTAAAACGTTTTAAGTAGCTAAAAGGTCACAACATTAACTGTTTTATTCATTTGGTGATATCGTTCAAACCATTATAAAGTTACATTACAATAATGGTGGTTTTCCTTTTTTTTTATTGTTTTTTTCAGTAAATAGTATGTTTAATCATTAAAAGTTAATGTTTTGGCTTTTACTGTTTTACAAACATTTCTTCGAACTGTATAAAGTTAGTACCTGAGTCTTAATGAAATCGCTTTAATGTGGTGTAGTAAGAAATATTTTTTTTCAGTGCAGATTTGACTGTCCAGTCAGTTGAGCACTCTTTAGCAGATTTAAAATGATGTCAGACTATCATTATGATCTTTCCAAACAAATGAAGGGCAGTGGTGACCCAGTGGTAACGGCCCCAACTTACGAGTAGGGTGTAGTGTAGAGTGTAGTGTGGGTGTAGGTCGTGGGTTCGAACCCAGCCAGGCGCTTTACTTTGTGTAAATAATTTCATCACCACTGCTCTCAAAACGGTAAAGGTGACAAGGTCGTGAGAGAACCGAAATGTCTTAGAATGGTTAGCGGGATTGTCCGAAAGGGTTACCGCTGGCTCGGAACATAAACAGTCTTATTACAAAACGAGATCTAATTTTAGACCTAGCCTAAACCTTCGAGCCAGTTAGTCTATTTTGTACTTTATTCCGACAAACGTGAAGTTCTTAATGCAAAATTGACAACTTAGACTCGGGTTTGACGTCAGTTTTTGTAAAAAGAACTTTAGCTTCGTCGGATTATAGTTCGAAATTTAAAAATGGCTGGATGGTTTAAACCTGGTTCTAAAGATAAATCTTGTTTTGTAATAAGGCCGAAAGGGTTAAGGAAGGAACACGGGTGGGTTTTAGTCAGTAAGAGTCTGACACTCCCTTCCACTCCACCTAGAGCGGAACCCCGTCATTTGATGATTTCCCAACCGAAAAAAATGTCCTAGAATAAAAAAATCGAAGACCTGTGACATCTACCAACCCACACTGGGCTTGCGTTGTAGATTATAGGTTACTCCATCTCTAAGAGAGAAGGCCTGTGTCCCAGCAGTGGGAACATTATAGGCTGGATATGCTAAACAAATGAAATATACTGACTACATTAAATTTTTTTTTTCAATCGCTACGTTATTCAAAACATGCGCAAAAAGATTTTACTCCAAAATCACAAACGTTTAAAAACCCTAAAATGATACAGATAAATTACGACGAAATATTTCGACATAATAGCTTTAAAACGATCGCATTCGAAGTTAAAGAGCGAACTTCGGTCGTTGAGACCCTCGCAGCTAATAATGAGTGTTCGATAATAGCGTTTTAGTGTTGACTTGTGAAATTATATCATTTGGTATTTGTTGAAAGAGGTGCTCTGATTGTGGTGTTTGTTTCATTTAATTTAAGTGTACGTTGGGCTTTATTAAATAGATTTAGCGGAGAATAATGTTTTGATTTTTATTTATTTACTAGCTGACCCGGCAAACGTTGTTTTGCCATATAAATTATTACTAGCTGCCCGGCGCTACTTCATTTGCATGGTGTCCCACCCCTCACCCTACCCTAAACCTACCCTACTCCTACACTACTCCTACCCCACTCCTACACTACTCCTACCCTACTCCTACACTACTTCAATCGTACTCCTACCCTATTCCTACACTACTCCTACCCTACTCCTACCCTACTCCTATACTACTCCTACTCCCATAGATATATTAATTTTTCTCTGCGTAAGAACCATCCTTCGTACTTCAAGGAAAATTCTAAAAAAAAAAATTTGCGAAATCGGTTAAGCTGTTCTCAGATCGAGATTTTCGCTTAGCAACACATTCAGCGATTCATTTTTATATTATAGACTAGTTTCTGCCCACAATTTCGTTCGCGTGAACTTTCTTGTTTCTCCCCGTCGCATCGCATCACTTGCCCGCGCTATAACTTTCTTGTTTCTCCTCGTCGCATCGCATCACTTGCCCGCGCTATAACTTTCTTGTTTCTCCCCGTCGCATCGCATCACTTGCCCGCGCTATAACTTCCTTGTTTCTCCCGGTCACATCGCATCACTTGCCCGCGCTATAACTTTCTTGTTTCTCCCCGTCGCATCGCATCACTTGCCCGCGCTATAACTTTCTTGTTTCTCCCCGTCGCATCGCATCACTTGCCCGCGCTATAACTTCGTTTTCGCTTAGTGTTCTTTCAGACTATTTTTTCATACATAATCAGCCTATAATGTTCCCACTGCTAGGACACAGGCCTCCTCTCGGTGAGAGGGAAGTGAGCCGTAATCCACCACGCGAGCCCAGTGCGGGTTGGCCAAGAGTAGTAAGAGCCACAGCATGATGTTAAATAACTTATAGAGTTCCTCAAGAATTGGGCTATCAAATGTAAAAAGACCGAAAAATAGTGTTACAGCCAAATTAGACCTTTTTTAAATTTTCCATAGAAACAAAGATTTCCAGTTATCTTTTTTAAAAGAAGACATTTCGAAAATGTTCATAAGTAACTTTTTAGACCTTTGTATCCAGCTTATGCTTATGAAGTTTCATTAAAATCGGTTCATTCATTTCTTAACGTGCTTTCCGAGGTACGGAGGGTTCTCGGTATGTAAAGATGGTCACCATGGCCACGGACCAACCGCGGCAAGCGTAGCTTAACCTGATCGATCGACCCACGGTTATTACTTAGCCACGAGCCCTCACATATTAGCATTTACCATTGACTCAAAAAGAAGACTTAGATTGTATAAAACATCAACTCATACATACAATACAGGATACATTTAAACCTCCTTATGAAACTTCCAATACATTACGTAACCTATAAGATAGTTACACATCAACAACCCACTTTTCAATGGAACCCTCCGGCTATATCATAAATACTTTAACCCCTAAGTGCTTAATAAAACCAGAATTAATTTGAAATCGAAGACGGTATCCCGAAGTTAGTCAGCTATTGGAATGTGGGGTGCATAGTTGCCAGTCTGCGGTCAGACGGTTGCATAGTTAGACTACCTGCCTGTAAATAAAGGGGGGTTTATATAGAACTAAGTTTTAGTGCGCGAATTCGTAATTAGTGAGGTTTTTATGCTAAATTGTTCACAATTTTTAGACAAATGTTCCGTTTTCTTTTTGAGGTACGGAACTCAAAAAAATGTGATTTACGGAGTGTCATTACAGGTCGAAAAGTGTTGCAGTTTAGAATCGAGTAACAACTTAACCTGAAGCGTTTACTCGCGTTTGCGTTTCCTCTCGTTTTAGTGTTCGTGTCTTTCTTTCAGTCAGTCAGTGTCAGTCCTTTTGTAAGACTTAATTTACTTAGGCGTTGCCAAATGCTAGAATTGTTGAAATTTTACCCTGATTTTCACATACAGGATTCTATGTTCGTGCCGTTTGTTGTTGTTGTTAACTGCCCCGTTAGTCTCGTGGTCGCAAGTGCGACTGCTGAGCTTGGGGTCCTGGGTTCGATTCCCAGGTTAAGCAAGTTGTTAATGAGTTTTTCCATTAGGATTTTTTTAGTAACAGCCCGGAATTTGGAATTTGGCGGTGCGATACCCCCGTGACTTAGATAGAACGTTAAGCCGTTGGCCCTGCTCCTGATCTCTCTCCGGACGCGTCGGATTGCCGTCCGATCGGACTATGAGAGTGAGGGAAGAGAGAATGCACGTGTGTCTGCACTCACACTTGTGCACTATAATATCTACCGCGCAGTAGGCTAGTCTCCTCTCCTTTAAGATTGGCCGAAATACGGTCTAGAGGATTACTATGTTCCTGTCGTTTACTGAATCCTTGAATTCGACATGGTTGACAATAACGTCCATTAGTTAGATAAAACATCATGACACATGGACAAGACGTTGGTTCTGTAAATCTAAATAATAATATATAATCTCTCTATAACTGTGTTCCCTCCCGCATTTAACCCGTCTGCCTTCAAAGCAAGAGTGCACACACACATGTATCTTCTGGGCATGCTCATACCATCATAGACCTTATCCATCGCTTTCCATCAGGCGTGATCGGGGTTAAGAGCGGGCCAATTTAGCAATAAAAAAAAACTGCAGCTAGACTGTTTTTAAATTGCATTAAAATTAGACATTATTTTTTTTTAGTGCTAAATGTTCGCCCCATATAAAACTAGCTTTAGTTATCCCGTGACGCAACTATAGGTGCTTTAATATTTCTCGGTACAATCTGGTATCAGGTTTAGCTGTTATAGAGTTATATCCCGAACATAGTTGTGAATTTATGTAGTGTTATTATTAAAGGGATATTCTGAAACTGTGCGGTTACGTAGTTGTATTTAATTCTAGCATGTTTCTGTGAACGTATGTATTTTAGAATTCAGATGGATTGAATGTGCGTTTAGAATATGCATTGGTGAGATGTGAATGTGTGTATGGGATACACAAATTGTTGTGTGAAGCTTAGTATTTGAGGTCAACTAACTCAGGTCACCTTTAGATATTTTGAATTTAATTTATTATACGGTTGCCCTTTTGACATCTACACTGGGCCCGCGTGGTAGATTACAGCCTACTCCCTCTCACACAGAGGAGGCCTGTGTCCCAGCAGTGGGAACATTAGGTATAGGCTGATTATGCTTACCCTTTTAGGTACTTACCTCATGTATTGTGTAATATTGTATTGCACCTACTGCTTATATTTATTACGTTAGCTACGTGTTATTTTATGAAGTTCTGGACAATAAACGATTTAAATTCATTTTATTTATAAATTCAGCACCCTTATTGCCTAACACACTATCATTTACAATCTGAATCAATTTTAAGGATATTGCTAATCCAATGCTTCTTATGTTCGGAAATTTTGTCTGCTCAACAACGTAAATAATGCAATGAATGTTGTTGAACTGTCAAAATGAAAGCTATTCCTACTGTTAGTGTTAACACACGCAATTACCTCGCAGGTGAACCGTCGACTACATGCAAATCAGTGATATAAAAAAGTTATGCATGGTCAATTGGTCATACAAAACAAATACTTACGCGTCGAGTTGAGGGCTTATTCCCCTATTCCCCCCTGACAGAATCCCCCTCAGGGGGCAAACCTGGACTAATGTAAAAAAAAACCAGAAAACCCCTTTTTCATTTTAAGTTATTCCACTATTCCCCCCTGAGAGAATCTGCTCAGGGGGGAAAACTGAACTCTAATGTAGAAAATCCAGAAATACCCCTTTTAATTTTTGATTATTCCACTTTTCCTCCTTATTTTTAGTTTTTAATTTCTACGCTCTTTAAGTAACCACCTGCCTCTTTTTTGTCGGTTAAAAATACTACTCACCTCGCCAGGGAAAGTGTGATGATCAATCTGATGCTCCGACCCCCGGTTGTCCTCCATGCCATAATGGAAGTAGATCTCCTCAAACTGGTAGCGGTAGGACAGCGGGCCTCCGCTGATGTTTACTTGATGTTTGGAGTCCTTCTCTACGCGGAAAACTAGGGACTGGCCCGTGTTTTGGAGGACGCCGCTGACCTGGAGAAAGAAATGGAAGTTTTAAAAGGTTTTAAGAATCAAGTCATTCATCATTTTCGTCATACTTTGTTAGATATTAAGGGCCAATTTCACAGTTCAAGACTGTCAGTGTCAATATTTTGTCACAGCAATGATGACAACGAAGCTCTTTAAACACGGTTTACATGAGCTGATCGAGTTCAGTTTCACTGGTGAAATTCGCCCTAAATGTATTGTAAAGTATTTTAAGGACTAAGGCCGGATTGTTTCACGTTCACTTGACGCACGCGTATACGTCAAAAATGGCGCTAACTATCATCAAACTAAAATAAGGGTTGTTTCACAAAATGATGTGATGATCCGTTTGAAACAACTGGCCCTTAGGGTAGTGAGACAGTCCGGAGTCTAATTATAAATCATTTCTCAGGCAAAATAGTCCCTAACAATTTGGGTCTTTTTTGTTTGAATTAAATTATTTATTATTTCTTTTTTTACCTAGACAAGATTTTTTTAGACTACCTACATAACAAAAAAAAATAAAATAACACACTACACTAGGAGCTTGGTTATGGTATTTCTTTGTGTGGTGATATTGGCCCTAAGTGCATTTAATTAATAAAATGGAAAAATAGTTACGAATCATCATCCAGAAAGATATTCGTTGTTCGACACAGGCCTAACCCAAGCAGAGTAGGTAATTGCGGTGCTTGGTGTGCTTAACTCAATTTTAATGGGCCCTTTATCAGAAACCAGTGACCCGACCCGGCTTCGCACGGCTTTTAAGACTTGACAAAGCATCAAGAATTCTTTATTAAAAGTATGTTTAGTATTGATGTATTATACACATAAGTAAACATTTCAGAATTAAATCTTTAAGTGCTTGTTCACGTAGGAACGCGCGGGCGCGGTGATGGGTGCGCGCGCGGTGGATTCGGTTAGCCGCACCCGGCGGCGTTTTGTACGTGAACACTTGCATACTATGCAACTACTGTATTTGATATTTCGTGACCGCGCCCGCCACCGCGCCCGCGAGTCAACGTATTTAAGCACATACATGGTTTCCGAGGCACGGAAGGGTCGGTATGTAATAAATGTTCACCCATCGACGGACCGTCCTCGACAAGCGTTGCTTAACCTTAAAGACCTACCCGTGCGGCTGTTATGGTCTAGCCACGAACCCACCACCACCAAAATAATAATCAACACGAATCGGTATGAATCACACTGTCGGCTCCCCATGGGGTGTCCGAGGGGTGTCCATGGGGAGTCCATGGGGTGTTCTATCAATCAATGGGTCGCACCTTGATTAGAACCTGGCAACTTATGCGCTTTGAGTGGAGATGATGTATGGCTTGTTGACACGCGAAGGACAAAGCTGTAGAGGCAATGGAAGTGGCTTGTAATTTGGAATGATTATTAATTTTGCTTTGTAAGTGGCCGTTTTTTTTTGGTTTATTGATTGGATGAGTGTCTGGGTGTTAAATTGATGTTCTCTTTTAAAATCAATTTGACTATACCTACTATAGTTAAAGTAGGCCCCACCTTAATGTTTAAAACCGCCAACTAAGCTATTAGTGTGACCTCTGACATTTTGAATATTGTGATCAATTTTGATCGTGATTAGACGTCCAAACCTGCTAGGGGGGAATTTTTTTGATAGAAAAGAAAATCTTGCTTTGGCATGAAAGCTATATACCTACGATGACACTGAAATCCTTCTCAGTAATCTCACCTTTACAGCCTCAGAGTACACACACATACATCAACACACCCATCATCTCACCATTCAATGCTTCTCCCATTCTATTCTTAAACAGAAAATGTTGTAGAATTACTAATCATTTGATATTTTTTTATTAAAAAATCATCAAAGTTAAAGCATTTATTTCAAATAGGCACTTTTGAACGTCAACAATTTTGATAAAATAGAATTGATTCTAGTCGCCCGCGCATCATCTGCCTAGCCTTTTCCCAACTATGTTAGGGTCGGCTTCCAGTCTAACCGGATGCAGCTGAATACCAGTATTTTGCATGGAGCGGCTGCCTATCTGACCCCCACAACCCAGTTACCTACTGGGCAATACGATACCCCTTGGTAAGACTGGTTGTCAGACTTGTTGTTTTTTTATTAAAGAATCTCGTAAATAATTTGTTGTGTACGAATAGATCTTCAATCTTCAATACATAGTTTAATATATAAATAGATGCTATTTGCAGCCAAACGTTTCATTTAGTGGCATATAAGTTGATCGATTACTCAATATCTGACTCACCACAACGAAAACCGCGCTTACCGGATTTTAAAAGCACATTCTATTGATTCTACTTCCATGTAATTTGGTTGAGGGAGTGACTTGCCTTCTAGATAATGTTATTTAAGAGATAGCTGCGAACATTTTACTTTAATAAATTACTTTTAAAATTGTATTCTATATCAGTGTAAATATACACAGTTCATTTATTGAACGCAATCAATTTGTACTAGTCTTGGTGTTTAATTAAAACACACTTGGACAATAGGCTATTTGACTGGTTTCTGATAAACATCTCAGATTATTTAATGGTGTCTAACGAGCCCACAAAAACCTATTACTTCAAATTGCATAATGTATTTATTTTAAAAAATAGTAAATAAAAATGTACTGTTTAAATAAGCCGCCAAAACGCTATCTTTAACAATATGGCGTCGTGACGTCACGATTCCCGTAAACAAACGTTGAAACGGTCGAGATACTAGACAAAAGTCATCTGTTCTGTCAACGATAGACAGAAATTTACTACATCATGACGTCATCTTAAGTTCAGCCAATCCAGACCGTTTTCGATTACGTGGCGCCAGATTTAAAAAGATGAAGTTTTTTCGGGATTTTTTTTATAAATAATACATTGTTTTGTAGTAAAATTAATGCAAATCGATTTTAAAAGCGATAATCTATACGAGTGTCAATAATTATGACCTTATTTTTTACATTGTCAAATAGCCTATTATTGTTGCTCGCAGAACAGATGGCCGATGGGGCCGATAGGTTCTAGAGTGGCCACCGCGTACCGGAAGACGTAGCGTTGGAAGGCCTCCCACAAGGTGGTCCGACGACCTTGTGAAGGCCGCAGGAACCCGCTTGGATGCGAGAAGCACAGAACCGGTCAAAGTGGAGGTGCTTGGGGGAGGCATATGTCCAGCAGTGGACGTCTTTCGGCTGAAATGATGATGATGATGATGATGGACAGTTATAATTATGAACTTTTTGAACAGGCTATTACGGACTGTAAGCCTACTTTTAGCGATAAGGCCGCCGTATGTACCGACTACCGCAGTCCACTGTTCAACATAGGCCTCTTCCAGGCCGAGCTACAACACTTTGTCTTCCACCTTCCGCATCCAGTCTGTCCCAGAAAACTTCTTAGGGTCGTCGGTTTTACTGGCTGGGGGGCGTCCCACACTACGCTTGCCGATACCCGGTTTCCACTCCAGGACTCGTCTTTCCACCGGCCATCGGTCCTTCGACAAACATGGCCAGCCCACTACCACTTCAGCTTGCTAACTCTGCAACCTCTCTGTCTGATCTAGTGTATGTTGTGTCTTATTGTCCGTTCTACCAGTGTACAATAAAGAATTGTATCTATCTATCCACCTGTGCCTCAAAACGGTGAAGGAAAACATCGTGAGGAAACCGGCATGTCCTAGAACCAAAAATTCCAAGACATGTGACATCTACCAACCCGCGCTGGGCCCGCGTGGTGGATTACGGCCCACTCCCTCTCACAGAGAGGAGGCCTGTGCCCAGCAGTGGGAACTTTATAGGCTGATTATGATGATAATGATGATCCGCCTGTGAGCGAAAATCCTACTATCAATACTAATATTATAAACGCGAAACTTTGTGAGGCTGGATGGATGTTTGTTACTCTTTCACGCAAAAACTACTGAACGGATTTGGATGATTTTTGGTAGACAGATAGTTTATGACTAGGATTAACACATACAATTAAACTTTTTATCCCGATATTCCCACGGGGTCGAAACTTATGCGGGTGAAACCGCGGGGCGCTGCTAGTACGTTTATAAATCTGGGAAGTCAAAGTATGACATTATTAACTTCCATATCTTATTGCTAGCTGATAAATAATGAGTGTCTCTGATGGCCAAAGGTATCCTGCCTCGTCGATTGCGATTCTCAAGCAATCCAGTATCATAAATACATATAAATTGCTTCAAAATATTGAGTGGAGACACCGTGAGAGTATATTCTACCTATAGATATATAAGTCTCTCGTTGGTCTAGTGGTCGCAAGCACTATTGCTGACCATGAGGTCCTTGTTTCGATTCCCAGTTCGGGTAAAGTGTTATTGGGTTTTTCTATCAGGAATTTCACAGTAGCAGCCCGTATTCTGGATTTCTGCCCGGTGGATAGAGCAATAAATGAAATATGAAATAAAATAGTTTATTTTGTTAAATATCGGAATAACTTTTAAGTCATACAAAACAAAAAAAAACGTCGTTATAAAATCGTTATAAAAAATATAAGCTAGATGAGATCGGCGCTTCTTATCTGACTCGGCCGAAACAAACTCAGAGGTCACAGTCTCTTTTTAAGTCCAGACATAATCTTGGTCAAATATAAATATCTAGGCTCGCCCCCAATTACATGGGACTACTTAGGTACAACTCAGCCTAACCCTTCGAGGATTACAGGCGTGATATTATGTTGTTATGTTATAATACATACGAGTATACCTAAGTTACTAGCAGCGCCCCGCGGTTTCACACGCATAAGTGTCGATCCCGTGAGAATATCGGTATAAAAACTATTCAATGTCCTTTCCCGGGACTTAAAATATCTCTATACCAAATTTCAACTAAATCGGTTCAGCGGTTTAAGCGTGAAGAGGTCACAGACAGACAGACACACTTTCGCATTTATAATATTAGTATTGATTGTATGGAATATGAATTACCTAGGTCGTTGTTTTAATGTCCTTGCAGCTACTCAGTTCAAAATAAATTTCATAACGAGGGTAGATAATTATTTAATAACAAAGATTGATGATACTAAGTAAAGTTATAAAAGTTTGAAATTATTTTAGTTTTCAATAAATTGTCTGACTATAAATGACGCCAATCCAACGATATTTTATGTAAAATTCCATCATATTAAATAATGAAGCTTTAAAAAAACTTTTAAAGCACTCTGTGACCTAAACCCGCCCTAAAGTCATGCATAACTGTGACATAAGTAGTCCATTTTTGCACAGAAAAGCATGAATTAAGTGCGCGTTTAGATCACACGAGCTATAAAGTACTCGTAGTATACGATACGTGTGACTTAGTGTTTAGCACCTTCGCTATGGACTACGTAAGTCACACGTCACATGTACTATTTTAGGACAACTTTTACCGGTAAAAAGCCAATACAGGTTGTATTAATATGATAATCCTTACACCATGTTTAATGCTTGATGTGTTCGTGCATTCGTATTATACAAGGTTATTGGTAAAACATTAACAACCTCTTAAGACCTGAAATCGCGAAAAAAAAATCTAGCTGTTCCCTACATTTTGACTATTTATATGAACATAAATGTAGGGAACAGCTGATTTTTTTTTGGAATTTCATCTTTGTTGTTGTGTTGTGTTGATTCCTAGCCTAATTTGAATTAATGACTTGATTTTGATAATGCCGGTTTCCTCACAATGTTTTCCTTCACCGTTTTGAAACCATTTTTGTTCTTTAAATATTTTTTTTACGGCCGCGAATCATTATCTAGATCAACATACAACATGTTACTGATCTGGAAATTGCAAAAACCTTAAGAAATTTTGAATTTCGCGGACTACTTTGACAGTTTCCAAAAAAGAATGTATGATCTCTTGTTAGACCATACATTACTTTTAGATGAGGGATGAATGGAATAAAAGAAGGTAAGTACTGAAACACTACTGTATTGTCCCAAAGGTAGGTACTTATAGGTAAAATGAGCTTAATGGACTGATGATGGTGTGGAAATGAAGTGAGTGACACGGCCCTTGTTGGCTGTAACGAGAACGCCTGGCAGACTTGATAGCCCAACGCGAACTGAACTAATTATTATGAGTTGAAATGAATGTGTGGCGTGAACTGCTGAATTGCAGAATGTGCGGTTGCACCGTACATTCGCCTTAAAGCGACACAATATGGAACACCATTCATCAAAATTATAAGGACTCTCTTAAAACATTATCTGCAGCCTGTTTAACTTCCACCTCACATATAACATAATATATCGTTACTAGCAAGGAAAGGCTACTACACGAACTTCCCCTAAAACCGACCCAGTATAACGCAGTGTATGTTGCAAAAACGTGGCCGATAGCCCGATAGGCTATCGCGGGCCGCATACATTAGCATCGCATTGAGCAAGCTTGTAACTCACTATAAATGAATAATTCTGCACGAATGGTAACTATATTCATTAGATATGCCGTAGGAATTAGCCCTTTCGTACATCGTAGGTAAGTATTTGATATTTGGCGATTTTAGACTTTTTGCAACTAACACTCTGTCTAGACTATGTTGGTCGGTTTCCAGTCTAACCGGACGTAGCTAAATATCAGTATTTTACATGGAGCGACCGCCTATTTGACCTCCACAATGCAGTTACTGGGGAACACAATACCCCTAGACTTACTTACCCCTTATTGGTTGTGGTGACTACCACAATGATTTTGGATTTTCGACGCTGACAGATCCTAGCAGTTCATCTCTGTAGTTTCTCCCTACCCCCATGGAAAGAAGGCGTGAGGTTATGTATGTGTTTGTGTGAATATTATCACATATGCTTATATGAAAACAAAAAATAAACACGTGTCAAGAAAAATGTCTCTAAAATCGTGTAGTACCCAATATTGGTAGAGAAAATGGTTCAAAATCAGGCACCGAAAGACGAACAAAAGTTTTATTGGTGACCGACTAAACAAAGGTTGTCTGTAGCAGCCCTTATCTAAACGAACCGTAGCTCTTTGTTAGCGTACAGTGGCGTTTTTATCAGTTTTAATGGATATTACATGTAGCAATTACCTGGGTTTCAATTAGTTGTTAGAGCTACGTCATAGGGGTTTAGTGTTGGACATTACTATGGCTAAAACTAAGCATTATTAAAACCGCTAAAATTAGCGTTCCTAATGAGATAGTTGTCAATGCGCCATGTTTGTGGTAACATCACAATAAACGGGTCAAATTAAATTAGGTAGCGAAACTACGCAGACGTAATGGGTATCTAATATATCTATACCTAAACAAGAAAAAATATATATTTGATGTTTTTCTTGAGGTCAACGACTTCTGTTAAAGTTACTTGATGTATAAATTGAGAAATTATACTTTTTAACAAATTTTAATGTCATCATCTGCCCAGCCTTTTCCCAACTATGTTGGGGTCGGCTTCCAGTCTAACCGGATGCAGCTGAATTCCAGTATTTTACATGGAGCGACTGCCTATCTGACCTCCACAACCCAGTTACTGGGTAATACGAAACCCCTTGGTAAGACTGGTTGTCAGACTTTCGGGCTTCTGACTACCCGTAACGACTGTCAAAGATCCACGAATGACAGACGGGACCAACGGCTTAACGTGCTTTCCGAGGCACGGAGGGTTCATGGTATGTAAAGATGGTCACCCATCCACAGACCAACCGCGGCAAGCGTAGCTTAACCTGATCGATCAACCTGTGCGGCTGTTATTATTTAGCCACGGGCCCCCTTTTAACAAATGTAAACGAAACAAAAGGAGTATGTAAGTATCGTAGCAGGTGCTGCTCTGTTTCTGCTTATGCTCATGGGAAGGAGGTGAAAGTTTATGTATAGACAGAGTAAAAAAGTCCTAAAGGCCTGTGGGGTAAATGCGTAATACACTAACTTTAGCAAACTCGCGGCCTCATCTAGTTTAAAAAATATGATTGACATGTAAAAGTGTTTGTACAAACCTACTTACCTACAGAAAATAAATCCTTTATGTATCATTTTAGCAATAACTTTCAATTTGACAGTTCAACAACATTCATTGCGTTATTTACGGTGTTGAGCAGACAATTTTTTCTAATATGGATAGCAATGGATTAGCAATATCCTTCAAAGTGATTCAGAATAAGATTGATGGCGTGCTAAGCGTGAGCTAATTTCCCTACATTTTTGACAAGTTTTTCCGAAAATATTTTGTGGAACATCCGAGTTTAATATAATTATTAATAAGAGGAAGTTAGTTGCAATAATAAACGAGTAACATGTCATGAAGCTTATTAAAATAATACTTTACTTATTCATGGAAAATCAAACCGTTTCATCAAATCGTTTCATTCGCTACACTTTCAAATGGCGTTCGTGGAATCATAATTATTCAGGTTAGTTATATGTTCAACAATTATAATGTAACTAAACCATGATAATAAAGGTTCTTTGAAATAGTACCTACCTATTGCATTTACATCTATTCTCAGTTATTTTACCTATATTTTTTTTTACTAACATTAGGATAAGATTTTTTACTAACAACATATTATTGTTATAACAACAACAACAACATAACAACAACAACACAACATAACAACAACATATTATTGTTGTTGTTGTTGTTGTGATTTCAATCAGAAATAAATTTATTATTATTATCAATCTGAGGAGCTCGTGGCTAAGTAATAACAGCCGCATGGTTCGATTGATCAGGTTAAGCTACGCCTGCCGTGGTCGGTCCATGGATCGGTGACTGTCTTTAGACACCCCTCCGTACCTCGGAAACATAACATTATGAACATAACACAACATAATAACATTGGATAACATTATGAATCGTAATATGGCGAAGACAGTCCGCGTTTTTCTTGTTTTCGCTGTAGGTACGTGTACTGTACGTAGGTATAATCAAAGAGATTGGGATTGGATCGGATTGATTGGTATTTTAGCACAGACAAAAAAAAATAACTGAAAAATGCTTCACCAATGGGATTTGATACGATTAACTTAACGGTTACTTGTCCATTATGTTATCCTTTTATGATTCTGCCAAAGTGGCCTTTGTAGGCCCCCTGGTCAATTGAAAAATGAAAAATAATTTGTATGAAATTGTCTGCATCATAAGTTATCCCGAACTTTTCCGGATGTGTTTGCACTTTTGCTTAGTTCGAGAAAACAAAATTAAAAAAAAAACAGTCCAACTTTCAGTAGTATATCTTCTAGGCTTATGGTAATGTAACTGAAACCATGTAAACTTGTAGTATCGCAGCTGGCTTACCATGTTTTAGCATAGGATTACCGTGGACGCGACCACAGTACTGTTAATGTTTTAAGGGAGTTCACACTGATTGGGCGTTATCGCAGCGTTTTTTGTACGCCAATTATTTTCGAACACAAAGCAAATGTGAGAGGAGGACATAAATATAGTAACCTAAATATAAAAAATAAACTTTATTAAAAAAAAAACTAGTTACAGATTACATGGAGCCTTATTGGTTTATTGACCTTATTGATGATATTCTTCAGAAAAGTCAGTACTTGCAACCGGCGGCGTACGTGTAGGTATAATCAAAGGTATATGAACGTAAACGAGGCAACAGAAAGCCACCTGCTACGATCCTTGTCATGATACTTCTTTGTAAGGATCGTAGCAGGAGGCGTTCTGTAGTTTCTGCCTATCCCCATGGGATGGCGTTAGTTTATGTATGGTTTTAGGGTTCCGTACCTCAAAAGGAAAAGGGAACCCTTATAAGATCACTTCGTTGTCCGTGTGTCTGCCTGTCGGTCAAGACCCTTTTTGTCAGGAACGCGTGAATTTATCAAGTTGAAATTATTATCAAATACTCAAGGCTGCAATCCCTTGAAGCAGTGAAAATATTAAACTTCTCAAGTTAACGCATTCAAAAGATACGGGCGTTTATGTTCCGGAATCAAAACCTGTAGGGTGTACCCTCATGATTCTACCTTCATGATTCTATCATGAAATTTGGCAAGAAAAAATGTCATCATGTAGCAAAAGTAAAGGGAAAAATCCGAAATTTGTAGTAAGATTACTAAAACATATATTTTAAAACTATTTACCTACATACCTAGTTTGTACGGAACCCTCGGTGCGCGAGTCCGACTCGCACGTGACCGGTTTTTTCTTGGACACTGGAGTTCTGTTATTTATAATAATATATTTTACTAACTTATGCCCGCGACTTTGTCCGCGTAACGTGATGTTTGAATTGCTTTTCCAGAACAATTAGCAAAACGATTTGTAGATTAATTTAGTCGAGTATCATTTAACTTGAAATTCATTCACAATAACGTCGAGTTTAAATGTAACTGTAACATTAATTAATAATTACTGTTCCGGTAAATCACGCACATAATCGCTACTACAGTGTGAAGTGAGCTTTATTCGCGGTCGTGATGTTGAATTTGCAACGTTACTGTAGTTTTTCACAGTGATTTGCGTGTAAATATTTTCTGAAAGCATTTTTTCTTACGCGTCAGGAAACTTCACGTGAAATATGATATCAACAGTGGTGGTGACCCACTAGTCTATTCCGTAAAAATCTCACCGCGAAAATTTAGGTGAAGTGAGCGAGAACAGCCAGTCGATTCTGTAAAAATCTCACCGTGAAAACTTAGGTGATGTGAGTTTGTTTTTGCTAGGAATTGACACTATTGAACGCTCACTTCACCTACGTTTTCACGGTGAGATGGTTACAGAATCGCACTGCAGGGGGCCTAAAAAGGCCACTTTGGCAGAATTATAAAAGGATAACATTATGAATCATAGTGGACAGTTAACTGTTAAGTTAATCGTATCAAATCCCATTGGTGAAGGATTTTTCAGTTATTTTTTTTGTTTGTGCTAAAACACCAATCAATCCATTCCAAATCCAATTCCAATCTCTTTGATTATACCTACGTAGTGCAGCGAAAAAAAGAAAAACACGGACTGTCTTCGCCATAACATGATTTATAATGCTATCCTTATATGATCCTTAAGGCTGCGCCGACCGCGCAGTGGCGCCCTCGTCGTTTGTTTGGTTATTTCTTTTATTTCAGAATGAAAATGCAGAAATTAAGCACGTTAAGTTGTGCTCCACAATATTATACACACATTCCACGACAAGAATTTCACTGCGTGGTCGGCGTAGCCTTAAAGAAAATAATTTAATTTGACCCAGGTTAAGTAAGGCACACAATAATCACACAAAGTCTAAAAAAAAAACACTACAAAGTGAAAAATAACTTTAATTTCGGAAGTCGGTGGCAAAAACTAAAATAGGTACAGATCCAAAGACACCGACTGCGACTTCCGAAATTAAAGTTATTTTTCACTTTGTAGTGTTTTTTTGGAAGTCGGTTTTTTTTTTCAATGAGCTTAAACACGATATATCTGACGTTAGTTGTCGAGGAGTTAGGTACTCTGCAGACTATCCTGACTGCAGCATCAGGTCATGACTTAATGATCATGAGACCAAATGTGGCAAATGCCCTATCAAATATCAAAACAATTTACAAAAAAACAGTCCTTGCCTGTTCGAGTAACTTCTTACTGTTAAGGAGTTGTACCTTCCATCATCAGCCCAGCTACCTGAGATGGTGACAACCATACGCAAATACACAAGATACTTCATAAAATATGCGAAAAACAATAAGTGAGCCTATAAAATTTGAGGGTTGCCCTCGATTTCTCTAAGATCCCATCATCAGATCCTAACTTGGTGACAGTGGGACCACCTCAGAACTATCTACTTTCGAACAAAAAAAGAATTTTGAAAATCCGTCAACAATTGGCGGAGTATTCGATGAACAAACATATAAAAAAAAAAAAACATACAAACATCCGAACATAGTACCTCCTACTTTTTGTGAAGTCGGTAAATAGTATTGTGTACCTCACGTCTGCGCCAAATAAGCCCAGTTCAGCATAAATGGCAGACAACTAATGCATGACCCTGGTTTTCAACTTTTTTTCTTTGTAGCAGCATTTACTCTATTACATGTTTATTGTTAACAGTTCATGCTAGTTTACTCTGTATTTAGCCTACTCTGTGCACGACGTATTCCACATTGAGCACCTGCTTAAATGACACCTGAGTGAGTGCACCTGACACAGAGCGGCACATTCACTCAGGTGCCATTTCAGCGGGTGCCCAATGTGGAATACGTCCTGTGCACAAAACTTTTCACACATCCTTACCTTATGTTTGTCAAACTGTATGTCTCGAAGCCAGGGGTCGAACAGCAGCTTGTCGGGTTCTATGTTGACGGGGCTCTGTCGCCGCCCCTTGTTGCACATGCTCCATTGGGGGTTGATCAGACCCCAGAAGCCGGGACCTGGGGATAAACAAAGTGTTTTTAGTCGCAATTATTGGAACAACAAACCGTGCGCCGCGATGAGTTATCCCATCGGTAACAATGACGCAGTTCCGTACAAACTTACATCCCCTATAAGCGTCCCCCCGGCTAGATGGACGGACGACCTAAAGAAGGTGGCTGGGAAGGCGGAGGACTGGGTGTTATGGGGCAGCCTGGGAGAGGCCTATGTCCAGCAGTGGACTGCAATAGGCTGAGTTGATTGATTGATTTTACATCCTTTAGGGGATAATTTTCAAAAATCCTTTCTAAGTGCGGTCTCAGTCGGTCGGTAACGCTGAATCGGGTATACCTACTCGGTTCGTGTCGTCATCAGATTTTAAAATTAGAAAATCATTTATTCAACTTCAATCGTGTGTATAAGCACACACCCTGTTTTTTAGGGTTCCGTACCCAAAGGGTAAAAACGGGACCCTATTACTAAGACTCCACTGTCCGTCTGTCACCAGGCTGTATCTCATGAAACGTAATAGCTAGACAGTTGAAATTTTCACAGATGATGTATTTCTGTTGCCGCTTTATCAACAAATACTAAAAAAAGAATAAAATAAATATTTAAGGGGGCTCCCATACAACAAACGTGTTTTTTTCGGCGTTTTTGCTTTGTGGTACGGAACCCTTCGTGTGCGAGTCCGACCCGCACTTGGCCAGTTTTTTTAAATGAAATTAAACGTTGACAGACGTTTGGAAAATCCGCCACTAGAGAGAGACGCATTTGCTTATAATGATGATAACATATAAACTGATATTTTCGTAAAAACAGACCAGTGTCAATGAGAACGCGTGTTTTTTTATAGCCTTTATTTTATTCATTGGCAACCCTAAAGGTATAGTCGTAAACCAAATTTTCACTATTTTATTCAGTTTGGCAATTTTATTGACTTTAAATTAACGTGTAGGTAAGCCTTAAAAATTTTAACGTTTTGAATATTTTTAACGCTGCAAATCTGTAGTCTGTTACCACTTTATTTTTTTAAATAACTGTTTGTTTATTGGACTAGAAGATAAATAATAAAAGTCAATAATCTGCCTAGTCTTTTCTCAACTACCCAAGCAGCCAAACCCAATAATTCAGGGCGCGTACACACGAGCGCGATTTTGTTTGCGTCGCATACGCATCGCTGCCTCTATTTAGAAAAACGTTGGAATTAAATGCTTCTCTTTTGAGGGAGCGGAAAAAAATTGAACACTATTTACGCGTTCAATGAACACTTCATCATCTGCCTAGCCCATTCCCAACTATGTTGTGGTCGGCTTCCAGTCTAACCGGATGCAGCTGAATACCAGTATTTTACATGGAGCGACTGCCTATCTGACCTCCACAACCCAGTTACTGGGTAATACCCCTTGGTAAGACTGGTTGCCAGACTTTCGGGCTTCTGACTACCCGTAACGACTGTCAAAGATCCACGAATGACAGCCGGGACCAACGGCTTAACGTGCTTTCCGAGGCACGGTGGGGTCCCGGTATGTAAAGATGGTCACCCATCCACAGACCAACCGCGGCAAGCGTAGCTTAACCTGATCGATCAATTCGACATTCAATGAACCCTTAAAAGCTTTAATTAGTTTCAAAATCAAAAAATATGTCCTAGATAATAATATAATATATATAATATGGGTCAAGAGTTGTTTCTAAATGGGCCCGCCATTTAGAAACAAAAAAAAAACAAAAAGAATTGCTATCGCCTATTTATCCAGTCGTTAAGATGCTATCGCGATAACATTCACTTGTCATCGCATTTATGACACTCCTTATCTACGTAATTAGGATATCGACTGATTTGAATGGTACCCTTTGATGTAGGTACCTACCGATAAAAATTTTATTTTTTTAAAATTGAGGGTATTAATGACAAACAACTATCAATTCAAAGAATTTCATTGCTTTTACTGGCGTTTTGCTTTTTTTTAAAGTAGAACTTTTCAATTTTATATTTGTAGTTTTTTTTTTTTTTTGTTTTTGCGTGCGTCATCTTGATACAACAGTTCCTTTTTAAAGTCATATTAGTAATATTACCAAGCTTAAATATACAATCAATCGGCCTAACTTTATCTCAACATGTTGGGGTCGGCTTCCAGTCTAACCGGTTGCTTCCACAACCCACTGGGTAACATAATACCCCTTGAAAAAACTGGTTGTCAGACTTTCGGCTTCTGACTACCGTAACGACTGTCAAAGATCTACGAATGATAGTCGGGATCAACGTTTTAACATGCTTTTGGGCTGATTTTACCAAAATCTATCTTTTAACCGTGGAATAAAATTGATGTCTGACAGTTCTAATAAGGAAAACTGTCAATAATTCAACATTTATGACTTTTCCATACTAATATTATAAATTCGAAAGTAACTCTGTCTGTACGTTACGTTTTCACGCCTAAACCACTGAACGGATTTCGATAAAATTTGGCAGATAGATAGATTGTATCCCGGGGAAGGACATAGGATAATTTTTATTCTGATATTCCCAAGGGATCGACCCTTACACGGATGAAACCGCGGGGTGCAGCTAGTTCTAGATAAGTATAAAAGTTTCGTGAAATTCACTCTTAGCGCTAATTTTACCAAAGTCAGATATCTTTTATCCGTTGAATAAAATTTGTTCTAATATAGAAAACTGTCAACAATTCAACATTTATTCTCAGTATAAGACTTAGTCTAGATATAAAAGTTTGGTGAAATTCGCCCTTAATAGCATAGCATCATAGCGTCAATTGTTTACCTGACTATGAAAAACACATTAACTTTGCTGGTATCTACAACATTATAATATAGATTGATGGCAAAATGAACTAAACGCAAAACACTGACCTAAAATTAGGCTCATTACATACAATTCTAAAGAAATTAAGCCTAGTTTTAAACGATGACGAAACCAAAATCGCGTGAAACGTTATTCAAATGTAAAGCTTATTCAACCCTATAATATAACGTGATATCATTCAATAGGGAAATGGGACCGCAAAATTTGGTCACCATAGTCTATTGAATCGTGGGTAATGCGTCGTGGGTGTACACCCTACTATTGGCAACAACTAAGTATCTGAAGAGTGTTTTTAAGGGAAATATTTAAAGAAACCTCTAAAAATTTATTGACCTTCCTTTTTTAGGGTTCCGTACCAAAATGGTAAAACGGAACCCTTATGGTGGGACTCAGTATGTCTGTCACAGCTGGATATCTCAAGAACTACTAATGCTATTTAATGTTTATGTAAAGATTACAGGAAAAATAAAACGAAATCTCTATATAGCACACTTTTTCAGCTCCACTATCGGTCAAGAGATTGCGCTGACATTAAACTGAAATATTCTACACCGCAGTGCACAGTGTTAAAATTCTCTGATGAATATAGGCCTCACCGATGAAAATTTAAATATATTTGATGGTACGGAACCCTTGGTGTGCGAGTCCGACTCGCACTTGACCAGTTTTTTAATAATTGAGCCTGTTTTTAACTTCTCGGCCTTTTCTTACCGTTGCGTTGTTAGTCGCAGTAACTAAGCTAGGGAACCCCGACCAAATGGGTTAGGTTAGCTCAACCAACCGTATTGGTCAACCTCCAAGTCGCTCGCACTTACTAAACTTGGGCATTTAGTATCTTTAGAACCCTCATTTTGGAAATTATTTGACTATCACAAAAAGACGCGCAATAATTCTAATAGAGTGTTAAATAATATTTTAAGGAACACAAAATAAGATTATTAGAGGTTCGATTACTATAATACTTGCCGTTTTACAGGCAGCTGACTTGATATTAAGTAATCACTGTCACCAAAGGATCAGCAATAACTGAGGCATTGCAGGTGCTTTACCATCCAGAGGCAAAGCTAATTAATGTCTCATCTACCTTTGATTACACCAGCACTCATGTACTTCAAACTGGAACACATCTACTCTGATTGCCGGTAGAAATTGGTATGGTGATATCCATACCTAATATTATAAATTTGAAAGTAACTCTGTCTCTGTCTGTCTGAATGTTACCTTTTCACGCCTAAACCACCGAACGGATTTCGATAAAATTTGGCAGAGAGATAGATTGCATCCCGGGGAAGGATATAGGATAGTTTTTATCGACATACCTCGCGGGAGAAGCCGCGGGCGGAAGCTAGTAGGTGCATATACTCTTAAATTTTCTATATTTACTTTCATAGCGCTAATTCCTTCACGAATCCTCCCAAAAAGTCTCTCCTACACTGCCCGACCGCAATAACTAACCCAGCAAACACATAAAAAGAAATCTTCAAATTCCGTTGAAAATAGATAAGTACCTACGTCCAAATTTCGGGTCGGTCGAACATCGACTATCCGATATAATGACACGGTTGAGCGCGCATTATCATTAAGATGTTATCTCTGATCATTACCGTTCCTCCATTATATGGATATGTTACTATGACCCCAATATTCATGCCATTGAGAGTATGTGGCTGTGATTCCACCTGCGTGACGTAATAGGTTGACCTTTTTGTCCTTAGGTCAATGGAGGTTATGTGTTAGGTGGTTTGGGTTAGTGGATACTTCAAAGGGTTTAGTTTGAATGCGAAAATGAACAAGTAGTATTCAATTCATTTGTATATTAAATGTAAAAGAAAGGTTTGATGGGCCTCGTGGCCAAATAATAACAGCCGCACTGGTGCACATGCCAGGCATTGATTGAGGTATACCTCCACTCGCCCGCGAGGTATTGCTGTGAGGTATCAGCTTAGACATGTGCATGCGTGTCTAGTAGCATGCATTTGTTTTACATGGAGGTGACATTAAGGTAGCGAGCTAAACCGAGGTATCGCAGTAAGACATCTTTGTTATGTAATTACCCTGCAGATACGTTTGCCACGGTCGGTTTGTGGATGGATGACCATCCATTGCACATCCAAACTCCTCCGTGTCTCTGAAAATACGTTCAGTCGTTTTTCTGGCTGACATTAGTACTAGATCTTTGACAGTCGTTACAAGTAGACCCAAAGTCTGGCAACCAGTCTAACCAAGGGATATCGTGTTACCCAGTTACTGGGTTGTGGAGTTTCGATAGGCAGTCACTCTATATAAAATACTGGAGTTCAGTTCTATCCGGTTATACTGGAAACCGACCTCAACATAGTTGAGACAGGCTAGGTAGATTGATATTTGATTGATGTAATAGAATGGTTATACAGTTATTTGTGCTGATAGTCGTTACATCCAATTGTCTAATAGCTACGAGCGTCTACTTAAATTAAGGGCAATTTGTATCAAGAGCTTGATACGGTAGACGGTAGATTGCACGTTTGTGAGGAGGTTTCTCCCTCACCAAAGCCCTGAACAACGCCATCACGCCCATATTCCCCGAATGGCTAGGCAGATGTGTATCATGTAACAGTGCGAGAGCCAATGGCCATACCGGGCATAAATCCAAACTCCGGGCTGCTACTGAAAAAGTCCATATGGAAAAACTCAATATCACTTTGCCTAACCTGGGAATCTAACCCACCTTATGCTTAGCAGTGGCGACCACTAGATCGACGAGGTACTCAACCCATTCTTTTAATTTTACATTGAGAGCTAAATGAATAAACAAACTTCAGCCGAAAAACTTTTTTTCATGATACACAACGGAAACGAAGGACATATAGCGACCTTATTGGTGATGTCCTTCAGAAAGGTCAGATGCGTACTACCCGCAACCGGCGTGCGTGTATGATCAGATGTATGAACGTAATCGAAGCAAAAGGAGTATCTCAGGACCGTAACAGGTGGCGTTCTGTAGTTTCTGCCCCCATGGGAAAAAGATGTGAGTTTATGTTTGAATTTATGTAGGTATGAACAACAGACTGTAATGGATGTGAATGAGATTTCAGAAATTGTACGATTATTTTCCAACTGTAGATGGCACTATCCTTTCATAATAATGCCATAATAAGCCGTTGGTCCTGCGCCTGATCTCGCTCCGGTCGTGTCGGATTGCCGTCCCGTCTCATCGGACTAAGAGAGTGAGGGAAGAGGGAGTTGCATCTGTGTCTGCGCACACACTTGTTGTGCACTTTAACATCTCTCGAGCCGAAGGCTAGTCTCTGTTGAAGCTGGCCGCCATTGCCGAAACATGGGCTGGTGGGCTATTATTATAATAAGGTATATCAGGGGGCCTAAAAAGGCCACTTTGGCAGAATCATAAAAGGATAATATTATGAATCATAATGGACAGTTAACTGTTAAGTTAATCGTATCAAATCCCATTGGTAAAGGATTCATCAGTTTTTTTTTTGTCTGTGCTAAAATACCAATTAATCCAATCCCAATCTCTTTAATTACACTTACCTACACCTATAACGTAGTTAACGTAGTGCAGCTAAAAAAAGAAAAACACGGTCTTCGCCATATTATTATGATTCATAATGTTATCCTTTTATGATTCTGCAAAAGTGGCGTTTTCAGGCCCACTGATGATTGATATTACACATGAGATGAAAAACCAACCCATAATTGATCGATTTTATCATTAAAATTTAACC
Source organism: Oligia fasciuncula (assembly GCA_963082905.1). Taxonomy (NCBI): domain Eukaryota; kingdom Metazoa; phylum Arthropoda; class Insecta; order Lepidoptera; family Noctuidae; genus Oligia; species Oligia fasciuncula. Next base: position 12,513,468 of record OY720403.1, read on the forward strand.
ACGCAGATGACGCTGTTTTCAATAATTAATCACTATTATATAAATCCAAACTTTTACAATATTATGTATAAATTAACAAGTTTGTGCCTCGGATTTTGTTTGCAAACAAAATTTTAACTACGTACCCATTATTTTAAAATCCGTCCGTTAAAATAAGTCGAACTGTCAAACTGAAATTATTTTTTATTTAAGCCGTTCGCTGTTGGAACTGACTGAGGGAAACTTACAAGTGATACGTGGACTCCCCAGGCTACCTATCAGTCCGTTCAGTGATTTAGGCGCGAAAAGGTAACATACAGCCAGACAGACAAAGTTAGTTACGTGTTTATAATATTAGTAGAGATGGATAGATTTTAATTACCTATAAACAAGCTAAAATATCATCTGCCTATCTGACCTCCACAACCCAGTTACTGGGTAATACGATACCCCTTGGTAAGACTGGTTGTCAGACTTTCAGGCTTGTGATTACCCGTAACGACTGTCAAAGATCCACGAATGACAGCCGGGACCAACGGCTTAACGTGCTTTCCGAGGCACGGAGGGGTCTCGGTATGTAAAGATGGTCACCCATCCACAGACCAACCGCGGCAAGCGTAGCTTAACCTGATCGATCGACCTGTGCGGCTGTTATTATTAAGCAACGTTTATATTGAATATGTATCTATAATATTATTTGGAAAATGTAAAATGTTCTGTTTCATCGGATTATAATTAGCTATGGAACAGAAATATGTCAAATTAGTGGTACTTAATGATAAGAGATAATAATGGTTAAATTCATATCAGATTGGGCATTGTGTTTGGAATTTGAAATTTTCTATGTATTGTGCGTTAGTTTCGAACATAAAGGCTCCTACAAACAGGCGCGACACGCGATATAATCGCGCGCGACACAAAGGCACCGCTCGTTGTGCGACTTGCGGTGCCTTTGTGTCGCGCGATTTTATCGCGTGTCGCGCCTGTTTGAAGGAGCCTTAATATACAGATCATCACGCCTGTAGTCTCAGAAGGGTAAGGCAGAGTTGTACTTGTAACACCCACATTTCGCCACTTATGTTCAAGTCCCATGTAATAGGCGGCGAGCCTATTGCCATCAACCGGGCACTAATCTGGACATCGGGCTCCTATATACTGAGAAATTACATATGGAAAAACTTAATAACACTTTGTCCGACCCGGGAAGCGAACCCAGGACCTCATGGTTAGCAGTAGCGCTTGCGACCATGTAGACTAACGAGGCTACCGAGAATCCGAGGCCAGCTTTTACTAGTTTTGTTGCCACTGTTTAAAAAGGAGTTGTAACTGACTAGGTACTGCTTAACTTACTTGACTCAAAGGAAAGCAATGATTGTTCCGTACTAACCTGATATCCCGTCGTAGGTCCACCATTCTTCCCAGCTACCGGAGATATCTGTAAATAACGTTTTAATTTAAATAAAATTTTGTTACTTAACCCTTAATTTAAAGCCACACTAACGCAACCATTTTTAAAATGCAATTGCTATCACAATTAACGTTAAGTTCCGTTAAATCTTCCGAAATGTTAGGCTTTAACGTTTAACGAAGTAACGGATTTGCGATTAACGAAGTTAACTATTTGAATAACGGTGCCCAGTTGGGTTTATGATCTCACCTTTGACAGAGACGCAAAGCAGGGTGAGTATGAAAAGCGAACATTGGTGCATCGTGCCGATGCGTGCGGTCACACCGGACCACTCATCTGGCTGCTACTTCTGAAACAAAAGAAAGCTGTTTTAGAACAAAACATTAGTCTTCGAGCCTGATTTAGAGTGCTATACGGATGTTTTGACGAACTGAATGCCATTGTAAGCCACAGCCGCGCGGGACTCCCGCGCCCGCGCCGCGCACCCACTGCGGCCACTTTATGAACGAGCTATGGCGTGAGTTGGACACTCAAAGGAAGTTCATATGTTTGAGTTCAATGGCGCCGCGCGCGCCCTGCGCCCGCTCTGCCAGTCTGGCCAAGCACTGACAAACAGTCTTACTAAAGTGTATCGCGTCACCCAGCACTTAACAAGGTTGTGGAGTTCAGATAGGCAATCGCTACATGTAAAACTCTGGTATTCAGCTGCACCCAGGACCAACCGCTTAACGTGCTTTCCGAAACACGTTGGGGTCTTGATATGTGTCGTGTGGTCGGTACGTGGATGGTCACCCATCCACGTACCGACCGCGGCAAGCGTAGCTTAACGTTTGATCAACCTTTGGGGCTGTTATTATTTAACCACGAGTCCCTCACACTATTGTCTCATAATTATGGTTACTAAAGGAAAGATTCATGTCAGACGAAATCATATAAATTACTTTAGAAATCCCTACCAAAACAAAAAATGTTCTTCTAATTTGACTAGGGTCATTGTGCTTGCATGTTTACAGGACATTAACACTGTCACCTCATATTTGTCTTCAGTTAATAGCAACAATTAATTGCAACAACTAAATAATTTTCACCTAGCAAGTTTTTGAGGCAAATGTGCTTTTTAGGGTTCCGTACCCAAAGGGTAAAAACGGGACCCTATTACTTATAACTTCGCTGTCTGTCCGTCCGTCTGTCCGTCCGTCCGTCTGTCTGTCACCAGGCTGTATCTCAAGAACCGCGATAGCTAGACTGTTGAAATTTTCACAAATTATGTATTTCTGTTGCCGCTGTAACAACAAATACTAAAAACAAAATAAAATAAATATTTAAGGGGGGGCTCCCATACAACAAACGTGTTTTTTTGGCGTATTTGCCTTGTGGTACGGAACCCTTCGTGTGTGAGTCCGACTCGTACTGGGCCAGTTTTTTGTAAAACGCCGGAGGATAGACCAAATTATCATTGGTTCGAAGTTCTTCAAAAGGTCTAAATCATAATCAGCCTTTATAGGCTGAATATGACTTAGACCTTTTGAACCTTGTACTTTTTATTCTGTGCTTATGCACAGTATAAAAGTACAAGTACTATAATAAATCTCTACTGCTGAGACACAGATATCCTCTGTGTTAGAGGGAGAGTGGGCCTTTATCGTGGGCCCAGTGTGGGTTGGTAGATGTCACATGTTTCGAATTGTTGGTTCTAGGATATGTCGGTTTCCTCACGTTGCTTCCTTCACCGTTTTGAGAGCAGTAGTGATAAAATAATTTACACAAAGTAAAGCGCCTCTCTGCGTTCGAACCCACGATCTACAACTCGCAAGTCACGGCCGTTACCACTGGGCCACCACTGCTCCGACTGCTCCCACTGGGCTACCACTGCTATCGCATATTAAATGAACGTGCTTCAGCCTATGTGTTAATCCTGGTTATAAACTATCTGTGTGCCAAATTTCATTCAAAGCCGTTCAGCTGTTTGTGCTTGACGAAGTAACAAACATATAAACACACACACTCACAAACTTTCGCGTTTATAATATTAGTGTAATTATTCCATACAAATCACTCTTAATTATCTTGCACAATCCACTGGATCCCCAATTTACCAGCGGGTCCCCAATTCACCAACGAATCCCTTTAGGACCCAGTCCTTATCTAAAGTCCTGGTTAAAAAGACACAACATTGTACGAAGGAAATTACCCTTTTTATCTAAAACTCGCAATCTTTGTAGATAAGGGGTAATGTTGCCTGATCTCGCGCTCTTCTTTGCTAATTACCATTGAACTAAATACTTAGGTAGTATCTTAATGTTGTTCTTTACTTGAAGACGTAGTTACTACTTATGGCTTATGTTATCCTGGTACTTTGCAAAGTTTAAATCTGTAAAATGTTTTGTATTAGTGTTTATGATTGTGTTTATTGGAATAGATAATGTTTTTGAAAGACTTTGGTAATATTACGAAGACTATTTTGAAGAAAATAACTTTATTTACAATTGCGTTAATTAAAAAAAAAAAAACCAATGGGGAAAATATGCGTCATGTCCACGCAAAACGGCCATCGATCAGCTTATGGCCTGTTGTGCACAGCACTGTTTCTGGGGGTCTACTCAGAAGCGGTTAACCACCGTATCGGCCGAATGTTCGGTAATTTTCTACTACCTTTAATTTCCTATATTGACTATAGGTCCCGACCAAACTGTGCCAATCCGTACCTTTTTAGAACCCTTACCCTTTTTTTTTTAATTCGTAGTAGTACAACAATATTCGAATTAGAAAATGACCGAACATTCGGCCGACACGACAATCAACCACTTCGGAGTAGACCCCCTGTTTCTATAGGCACAGAACGGTGCGCCAGCCGCGCCGTAGAATAATCGTGTGACCTTGTATAGAACACGACAAACCTACGGACGACGCATACGGCAAAGGCGCCGTCGTGCCGTAGTGCCGCCGTGTCTGTCAACAAGCTTCCGTAGTGATCCACGGCGAATAAACCGTAGTTTTTCACGGCAAGAAAAACGTGTGTGTACGTGGGCCTTAGGTCCGTCGTTAAGGCGAGGTTGCAGTACTTATTAACATTTTTAAACCTCTGTAAATCTAGCAAAATAATAATTTTGCGCTAAAAGAAAATATTTTAGGAAAATTTAACATTATTGTCAAGTGCTGTGTAAAGATAGAAGTGAATTAAAATGCAGTTCAAGAGCTCGTAACGGTCGGCCAGTCCCTGCGAGAGACAGATGCCCCGATACGTTTTATGCGGGGAGTGAGGAAACGTTATCATACACACCGCACTACAAGAGGGCCTCAACTACGCTTGATTTGGTGTTTGTTAACAGACACGACGGCCATCGCCGTAGCGTATATACAAGCTCACACGATTTTCTACGCCGCGGTTAGCACACCACACTGTAAAAACCGTGCCGTGTACAACGGGCCGAATACTGCGACCCATGTGCGAAACAGAGCCACAGCGCTGGTTTGGATATTCTTTACCTGGGTCTAACATAAGTTCAACCATCCTATTAGTAAGACAGGAGATAGACACAGGACTTCTTGAAGAATGGTTGGGTCATTCGTAAAAAATCGGTCTTTCCTATAGTTTCCACTCTCCTTGCAGAGACTTTGATAAGAACAACAATTTCATCCCTCTTATTGTAAAAAATATTTGTTACTAGCTTCCGTCCGCAGCTTCGCCTGCGAGGTATGTCGATAAAAACTGTCCTATGCCCTTCCCCGGGATGCGATCTATCTCTCTGCAAATTTTATCGAAATCCGTTCAGTGATTTACGCGTGAAAAGGTAACATACAGACAGACAGACAGAGTTACTTTCGAATTTATAATATTAGTATGGATTCCTTTATTTGACGTGCAATAAAATCTTATCTGTCTATTAATCTTTCCACTATAATCAATTCCAAAACCGCTACCCCACTTAATCAACACAAAAACGCAACAAAACTATCAATCAGATCATCAACAACAACAACAAAGTGGTGATCACCCACTGAAAGTTAACCCTGCAAATCTTCGTGGTGTTGAGTCGAGGGTGCAATCTCGAGTCGTTATCCCCGCCCACGTCCGGTGTTACCCCGATAGCATCTATTTCCGATGCTCAAGATTCACCCTTTAACGAGCACACTATCATTTTGAATCCATTTGTGAACAAAGCAATTTGGCTCGTGGCTAAATAATAACAGCTGCACGGGTTTTGAGCAGTGGTGGCCAAGGAGTAGCGGTGGCCAAGTGGTAACGGCCGCGACTTACGAGTTGTAGGTCGTAGGTTCGAACCCAGACAGGCGCTTTACTTTGTGTAAATTATTTCATCACCACTGCTCTCAAAACGGTGAAGGAAAACATCGTGAGGAAACCGGCATGTCCTAGAACCAAAAAATTCGAAGACATGTGACATCTACCAACCCGCACTGGGCCGGCGTTGTGGATTACGGCCCACTCCCTCTCACCGAGAGGAGGCCTGTGTCCCAGCAGTGGGAACATTATAGGCTGATTATGGCACGGATTTAGCCCCCCGGTTAGCGTAGACTTTCGATAAACCCCGGCCCGTAAATGGGTGACCATTCATAAGGAGGCCCCCCCACTGTGCCTTGGAAAGCACGTTAAGCAGTAGCACTGAAAAAAATAATTTCTTACAAGGTACAACACATTAAAGCAATATCATTAAGACTTACTGACTTTATACAGTAAGAAGAAATGTTTGTAAAACAGTAAAAGACAAAACCGTTACTTTTAATCATTGAACATACTATTTTCTGAAAAAAAAACAACAAAAAAAAAAGGAAAATCACTATTACTGTAATGTAAGTAAATTTCAATGGTTTGAACGATATCACCAAATGAATAAAACAGTTAATTTTGTGACCTTTTAGCTACTTAAAACGTTAAAGTTTACTGTCATGACGGTAACATTTTGCCTCAAATTTTAATTGTTTTCGGATCAGTAAAAAATACTGTTTTGAACGTTAGGCTCATATGGAACTGTGCAAAGCAGTTCAGATCAATGTTTTTCATTTTTATTTACTGCTTATTTCTTTCAGTGTGGTCCTGGTAGCTATTTATAGATCTTTGACAGTCGTTACGGGTAGTCAGAAGTCCAAAAGTCTGGCAACCAGTCTTACCAAGGGGTATCGTGTTACCCAGTAATTCAGCTGCGTCTGAAAGCCAACCCCAACATAGCTGGGAAAAGGCTATATAGGCAGATTGTTTGTGAACAAAGCAATAATATTGTACGTAATCGGAACTAAATTGAATGAGCTAAATCCTACATCGAATTTCGATGTAATTTCGGTCAAGTTGTGTTAACTCGAATAAACAACAGCTTTGTGATCATTTTACTAGTATTTTGTGTCAGGGGAAACTGAATATTGGTTAAATAAGGGTTCTGTGTATTTCATTTCGAGTTTACCTTTAAACCATTGTTCATACATTGACGTCATAAAAAGTCATTCAGCCTATCAATATAATCTATCTATAAATAAATAAAATTGAAGTGTCTGTTTCTAATGTCAAAATAACAGCTTTTTCCTAAATGGATATGAAAGTATAAACGGTACTTTATTAATAACAAAATATATTTTTTGTCTGTTTGTTTGTTACGGGTAATCTCCGAAACGGTTGGACCGATTTTTATAGGATTTTCACGGGCAGATAGTTTATGTTTTATGGAATAACGTAGGCTACATGTATTTTGAAAAAATATAAAAGAATTGAGATTCCGTGAAAAAATAAAACTCATGAAATCTGTTTTCCGACACGCACGCGAACGAAGTCGCAGGTACAGCTAGTTTACAAACAGTTTTTTTATTATTTAGCCAGCATTTATTCCTATTTGACTATCCTCCCACATTTGCAGCATACAAAATATGTATTACTAGCAGCGCTCCGCGGTTTCACCTGCATAAGTTTCGATCACGCGGGAACATCGGGAAAAAACCTTTCTGTGTGTTAATCCAGGTTATAAACTATCTATTTGCCAAATTTCATCCAAATCCATTCAGTAGTTTTTGCGTGAAGAAGTAACAAACACACTCACAAACTTTCACCTTTACTAGTAGGTATGTTAGTGTGATTAACCTACACACACACACACACTTTTTACAGTGTTCTTCTTCATTTTTGTTTTCTTTTGTCTTGATATTCAGCAGCTGCACGGGTTGAGAGAAGGTTAAGCTACTCCTTCCGCGGTTTGTCGATGGTTGGCCATCCATAAAATATCGAGATTCCTCCGTGGCTCGGCTTGGTCCCGGCTGATTTCTATATTTTTGACAGTCGTTACGGGTAGTCAGAACTTCAGAAGTCCGACAGAAGTCAGTAAATTTTTCCCATGTTATAGTAGTTATTCTGCTATTCGGAGCGGAGACAAATCCAACAAATCAAACATCGTAAAAATCCAGCCGTTCGCTTGAGTTATAAATGGTGTAACTAACCCGACTTTGTTTTATTTGTTTACATTGTGTTTAGTTTAGTTCTCGTACGAGTCACAATAAATAATTTTTCTTCCTTTCTTTCATAAATTTATACTGAAATGTCAATATTAGCTATTTTTTTATTTGGATTGTAAGTGACTGTACTAGGGACTATTAGTGTCCTTATTGTAATTAACCTAACAATAAAAAAACGTCTTGATTAAAACATCGAAAAACTTTACGAATTCTTTAATAAACATTACTTGAATGCTTAAAATGCAAAAGCTTCAATTTCTCAAACAATCAGAACTATTGAACATAATATTCCTCACAAATAAACAAAAACTTGAGACATGAAAATATTATTGCCCAGTGTTCGCTCGCCAGACAGAACTGTTGTAAATGGTGGCAGACGAATTCTGGTGCCAGACAGTCTGGCGACATGGCGAGGGAGAACTTGCCGAGTCGGTTGGCATTTGGAACATTTTTGTTTTCAAATAAGATGAATTGGCACTTTTTGAGCGGTTGTGCTTTTGTTTTACTTGCAGTACGGGGTTATTTGTGACGTTATTGTGTGTTAGCAATGTTTATTGGCAGTCTTCGTGATGAGCGTTGATCAGTTTAGAAATGTGTCACATTAAACTTAATCCCCTTTTCTTACAAAACAAGGGTTTTCTTTAGACCCAGGTTTAAACCATCTAGCCATTTCTAAATTTTGAACTACCTGTTATAATCCGACCAAGTTATTACAAAAAACTGACGTTAAATCCGAATCTAAGGGCGGGTTGTTATAAACGGTTGGTTAACGTAACATACGTACGTACCTAAGTCAAATAATAACGATTACGTAATCGTTATTTTTTTTACTTAAGTCAACGCCATAATTTTGTAGGTAATTGTAATTTGAAACAACGCTTTTTTTTGGTTTGACGATAGATATCGCCATTATTGACGTACGCGTGCGACGTGCGTCAAGTGGACGTGAAACAAACCGCCCTAAGTTATCAATTTTACATTAAGAACTTTACATTTTTCCGAATAAAGCTCAAAATACAGTAACTGGCTCGAAGGTTTAGGCTAGGTCTAAAGTTAGAACTCGTTTGACGAAGAATTTCCGCGACGTGTCGCAGTCTTTTATTTTATTTATTTACCTATTTTATTTAATACTTCAAGCACACAAATGTAGGTACAGAGGCGGACTTAATGCCATGGCATTTTCTACAAGTCAACCTTTGGGTGATGCAGAGACAAACAGTGGTAGGTGCAATCATGAACGTTGAGGAATAAATATTTTAAATATAAAGAATAGAATAGAATATAGTTACACGTGATACGCATAAACCTATTAAAACTGAATAAAATATATACCTAATTACATATAAATATACGCACAAATAAATATACATAAATACATGAATATACTTACTAAAAATAAATAAGACACAATGAGAAAATATTACCGTTGTGATGATACTGCCAGCTTCTTCAGTCTTTTGTTTTTATTTATTTGGTTTTCTCCTTTAATTTTATCTGTCCTACTGCCAGGGGTTTTAATGCTGCTGCAAGCCATCTCAGGCCTGCTATTTACTATATACTATTTATTATTTACTATACTATAGTATCCTTTAGACGGATGAAATATAAATAAATTACATGGTACGTAAAATACGCGCATTGACTTGGAGTTACAGCTGGATGCGTCAAGCTGAAGACAGAGCGCTATGGCGCTCATTAGGGGAGGCCTATGTCCAGCAGTGGACTGCTATAGGCTGATGATGATGATGACTTGGAGTGGCGGACACCAGCCCTTATTACCTATTACCTAATGGTAAAAAACACGCACCCCAACCTTTTTAAATACATCATCATATATGTAAATATATAACAAAATAACAAATGGCTCATTAAACATAACATTTTTCTCAGTAAAGAAACGGTAAACTGAAAAAAAATACATTTGCAGAAATCATAAATCTACACTAACTTCCTTTTTATTCCATTTTGAACCTTACATCTTGAGAAATACGTCTGCGAACTGTTTTATTGCAGTGTTAAGTCGTTAAAAGCGCTCACAGTTGTTACTTGGGGCCACGAAAACAGCCGGATTCAGGTTAATTGAATAAGAATGAAGTAACTTGGTTATTCCTTTTCATTTAATAAGTTAAAGAATAATTACTGCAAGTGTACAGAAAGCGTCACTATGTCCTAACCCCTCAAGTTTTAAAATGTTACACTGCTACAACATTGAATTCCTTACGAATAATCTAAAGAATACTTCAAAAAGAGTCCATTGTGTTGACTCGGATTCGAACCATCGCATCACCGAACGTCGTCATACTCATACCGGCAGTTTGACGAACTAGCCAGCGAGCCCATATGAATTGCGATGAAATTGTTATCTACTATCGGCTGAGTCATTATATCTTTAGGTCCCTGTCTAATCGAAAGATGTTATAATTTGAGGGTATCCATTAATTTTACTTACTTACGTTGTCTTTATAAAATTAATCCATACCTTCAAGTTAGAACTTTGTATACGTTCACTTAAAATGGCGAAGAGTAAACGACTACTATTTATCAATTATTTTTTAAAATGATTTCTGATATTATGAGAACTAAAATAGTTGTTCTGTTTGTTGTAAAATAAGATCATAGTTTTGTTAAATAATAGCAATAATAAATATTATTAAATGATTAATAAAGTATTTTATTTTTCTTGATTTTTTAATTCTTTATTTTATAAATAATTACTACTTACTTAAAACAAAATAGAAATATATATCAAAATAATATAATGAACAAAAAGCACATTTCGTGCCTATATAGGATTTGAACTACCAATCTTATGCACGGTAAGCGGTCTTGAAACCTCCAGTCTATTTAGACGATGAATAAGTTGTCGTAAATGTTAACCCTATTATTGTTGCTTGTCGTCGCAAAAGTATTGTTTTATTGAAAAAAACAATAATAAAAACAGAATTAAAAAAAAAAATACTTACTTAAACTTATTTATTCACTAAAACAATACATTATTTAAAATAAAATGTTTTTGCAAAATACAAAAACCAACTTGGGCCTATCACGGATTTGAACGCACATGTCTTTTGGTGGGGTAACTAGTTAAAGGAGCTGTGTGTACCTAAATTAGAGTTTTTGTGTCACATATCACAAACCTAAACCTGAGCAGTGGTGGCCCATTGGTAACGTCCCCCGACTTACGAGTAAGTAGGTCGTAAGTTCGAACCCAGGAATAATTTCATCACCTATGCTCTCAAAACGGTGAAGGAAAACATCGTGAGGAAACCGGAATGTCCTAGCCCTGTGTAACACTTTCTAAATATAATCTTCGATTACTACAAGGTTATTTGTATTTATGTAAGTATATTCTCATATTATTTATTTTATTGTGTTACTCACCCCGCGGTTTCACCCGCATAAGTTTCGATCCCGTGGGAATTTCGGGATAAAACGTATCCTATGTGTTAATCCTGGTTAATAACTATCTGTGTGCCAAATTTTACCCAAATCCGTACTGTAGTTTTTGCGTGAAAGAGCAACAAATATCTATCCATTCTCACAAACATTCGCGTTTATAATATTACTAGCTGCGCCCCGCGGTTTCACCCGCCTAACTGTTGATCCCGTGGGAATATCGGAATAAAAAGTAGCCTTTATGTTAATCCAAGGTGTCAGCTACCTCCATACAAAATTTTATCAAATTTGGTCCAGCCGTTTGAGCGTGAAGAAGTAACAAACATATAAACACACCCCCACACACACACACTCACAAACTTTCGCCTTTATAATACTAGCTGCGCCCCACGGTTTACCCGCGTAAATGTCGATCCCGTGGTAATATCGGGATAAAAAGTAGCCTATATGTTAATCCAGGGTGTTCTCTCGCCTTTATAATATTAGTGTGATGTGATTAGTGTGATAGTGTGATTAGTAGGAAGTGAATTGTTTTTGATATTAACTAAGTTTTTTTTTTCTCTTTTGCTCTTACATACGCTGCCTACATCTCTTTATCTAATTTTCTATCGCAGGTATCCTGGAAGAGATTTCTTTAGAAATAAGCATGCACTTTTGTATCTATTTTTCTGTTATTTTTATTCTTGTCTGTTTATGTATGTGTGTACAGTCAACAAAGGAGTTAAGTATACAGGAGCGTCGGATATTGTTGAAGTTTACTAAGAAACCGATGGATATTCTCGAATAAAATTTTAGTTTATTAATAGAAAACAAACAGCTCATTTATTAAATCAAATTTCAGTCCAGAACATCCATCGGTTTCTTAGTAAACTTCAACTATATCCGACGCTCCTGTATACTTAACTCCTTTGTTGACTGTACATAAATGGTTAAATTCGATATGGGTTAAATAAATAAGGTTGATTGCCTTTTATAAAAGAGAGCTGCCGATGTATTCTGTACAAATCTCACAATAAAAACTTACGTGAAGTGAGCCAATATTGTGTCCCTAGCATCAAGTGGAATGACAGCTCAATTCAAGCACACTTCACCAAAGTTTTCACGATGAGATTTTTAAAGAATAGATATTATAGTCTGACTTTCAAATATTTGGCCATAATATTATGACCAACAATTTAAAGGTATTTAACTTAAGTACATCGTTACATAATTAAATTAAATATTATTATTTACTTACTTTATGCAACTTACATTAAAGATTGATTAACATAAATTAAAAAAACTTACATCGAACAGAGAATCTTCCTGTAAGTTAATTACATAATATCGACATTATTAATTATCCCCTTTTCAACCCCCGCGAAGAAAATATCCCTTCATGCAAGTTAATTTTATTAATTAAACATTATCAAGAACCTCTTTGCAACCCCCACGTTCAGAAACACTTACTTTACGGCCCCACCCGAACCGGAAGTTAACATCGGTTGGTAGACAAAGCTCGTTGTTTACAGGATGTGGGTGTATCTGAAACTTGCTGTTGACGTAACTAACAGTTAATGTAGGCTTTTTCCATGAATACGTTAACCATGACTAACTAACAAGTTTTTTTTATTATTTTGCTGTAAAATTGTTGCAGGGTTCAGTGAGAGTTTTAAGGCTCCCGCAGCCAGCCGCGACAATACGACCAATTTCTATGAAAACTTAATGGGAATTGATCTGCTAGATTCGCGCCGGTCTGCGGGAGCCTTTACAAGCAAACAACTTTTTTTGTATATCGTCAGAAAAGGCGATAACAAGTATGTGGTATAGATTATTGCATATAATAAGTATATAATTATGATTTCCATACCGTATACTTTCGTATGTATGAAAAATGTATGAAAAAAGCTGTTATTTTGATATTATAAACAGACACTTCAATTTAATTTATTTGTATAGAAGAATGCTCATCTGCCTAGCCTTTTCCCAACTATATTGGGGTTGGCTTCCAGTCTAACCAGATGCAGCTGAATTACTGGGTAACACGATACCCCTTGGTAAGACTGGTTGCCAGACATTTGGACTTCTGACTGACTACCCATAACGACTGTCAAAGATCTATAAATTACTACCAGGACCACATTGAAAGAAATAAGCAGTAAATAAAAATTGAAAAACATTGATCTGAACTGCTTTACACAGTTCCTTGAGCCTAACGTTCAAAACAGTATTTTTTACTGATCCCAAAACAGTTAAAACTTGAGGCAAAATGTTACCGTCATGACAGTAAACTTTAACGTTTTAAGTAGCTAAAAGGTCACAAAATTAACTGTTTTATTCATTTGGTGATATCGTTCAAACCATTGAAATTTACTTACATTACAGCTGAATACCAGTTTACATGGAGCGACTGCCTATCTGACCTCCATAACCCAGTTACTGGGTAATACGATACCCCTTGGTGAGACTGGTTGTCAGACTTTCGGGCTTCTTGGCTACCCGTAACGACTGTCAAAGATCCACGAATGACAGCCGGGACCAACGGCTTAACGTGCTTTTCGAGGCACGGAGGAGACACGGTATGTAAAGACGGTCACCCATCCACAGACCAACCGCGACAAGCGTAGCTTAACCTGATCGATCGACCTGTGTGATGGCTGTTATTATTTAGCCACGGGCCCCTCCCTATTTGTATAGAAGAATATAAAAATAATACTACGGAAAAAAGCACTGGACTTGATAAGGTTTATCAATAATGTAAGCACACCACAAAATTCCGACGGAATTTTATCGCCAATCCAAATAATGCACAACAGAGCTCATACTACACTATCTATCTACCCCCATAATCCGTAAATCACAAATTCCCTGAATCATATCTCCAGGGGAACCGTACCCCATAACATTATTACTGCAAGTACCTAGTATACGCACATATACTTTGGTATATACAGGATGTTTCTGCCTCCATTAAAGATGCAAGGGGTCAGCGTAATTTTTATTTTCTTTTTACACTGGCAAATACGCTCTTTAGAACGTCGGCGTCGGGATAATCTAGAAATAACAAAAAAAAAACTGTGTTTTTTATTTATATTAAATAGGTAATTCAACATTATACTGCCAAAGGTTAGATTAGTCAGAGTTCATAAATCTCCTATAATTTATCTATACTATCTATAATAATACTAATATTATTACTAATATTATAAAGCTGCAGAGTTTGTTTGTTTGTTTGTTTGTTTGAACGCGCTAATCTCTGGAACTACTGGTCCGATTTAAATGATTATTTTAGTGTTGGGTAGTCCATTTATCGAGGAAGGCTATAGGCTATATTTTTTTTCTTCAAAATTAGGGATCCGTAATAAAATTGCTATTTTGTAACACAAGGTGTAAAATCGAAAACCTATTTTTGCGTGCGCTGCAAAAACTATTGACAATAGAACAAAATAATGTACTACGGGTTTGTAGAGCCCATTAAGACCTACAAAAAAGTCCACGAGAACATTCTAGCTATCATGGTTTAATCACAATAACCGATTTTGTGTTCAAAATAATTATTAAATCGTCTGAAGAAAAAAAAACTACGTTAAATATGTATCGCAATATTAATCTTTATCGAAATTAAGCATTATGTTATCAAGAGTATTTATGAAGAAGTAAAATACTTTTTGTTTCATCTCAATCGGATATTTCGTTTAACAGTTATCACGTGTGTAAGATGTTAAGAGTTGGTACCTATAGAGTTTTTTATCTATACTAATAATAAAGCTGAAGAGTTTGTTTGTTTGAACGCGATAATCTCTTTAATTACCGGTCAGATTTGAATTCTTTTTGCATTTGATAGCCCAATTCTTGAGGAAGGCTATAGGCTATTTAACATCACGCTATGACCCTTAGGAGCCGAGCAAAAAGAAAAAAAACTCAGAGTGAACGGTAAGAAGTGTTGCGACGCGACGGGGTGGGGGTACAAGAAATTTCACGCGGACGAAGTCGCGGGCAGAAGCTAGTATTTTATATTATATTAAACCTGAAAAGTTTGTTTGTTTGTTTGAACGCGCTAATCTCTGAAACTTCCAGTCGGATTTGAATTTTTCTTTTTGCATTTAATACCCCAATTCATAAGGAAGGCTATATATAGGCTATTTAACATTACGCTATGACCCTTAGAAGCCGATCAAAAAGTCAGAAAGAAGGCTAAGCGAAAACGGGTCGGGGTTACAAGAAATTTTACGCGGACGAAGTCGCGGGCAGAAGCTAGTAATAAAATATACAACTACACACATTACAAGAAGTAGGGTTCACTAAAAGAGCTTCCCTGAGTGACTATACCTAAGTACTACGCCGTACGGCATTTCATACAAACTTTCAAGCCCTTGTTTTTCGAATTGGATGAACCGATTTTAATGAAACTTCATACGCATAAGAAGGATACAACGGTCTTAAAAGTTACTTAAGAACATTTTCGAAAAAAAAGTAATTTAAAAAAATTAAACCGACTTCAAAAAGAAATTAACTCAAAATTATGAAATAATTTTAATTTCGGAAGTAGAAATAGAAGAAGAAGAAGCCTTTGGGATCTGTATTTTATAGTTTTAGTTTTTTGCCACCGACTTCCGAAATTAAATTTATTTCGTAATTTTGAGTTAATTACTTTTTATTTCGTAATTTTTAGTTGTTGCACTAGAATTTGACCAAGGTTTTGAGATGTTTTCCCTTTGACACTACACCCGTAGCTCGTATCAATAAGCCAGGCCGTCACACTTTCACGTCTTAGTCCACATCTTGAAAATTATTGAATCGATTTTGATGAAACTTGCACTGTTCCCTAAGTTGAAGTAAATGTAAGCCAATAAAAAAATAATGGTCACGATCCGATTAATAGTTACGGAGGTATGCGTGGACAAACATACATAAATTCATACATACATAATACATCTATAAAATTTTGGTATATTTGTTTGGAAGCCCTAATAGATTGTCATATTTTATTTGAATATAATGCAGTTCCAATAATATTACATACATACGTGTCGAATTGATAACCTCCTTTTTTTTGAAGTCGGTAAAAATAGTGTTACAGCCAAATTAGACCGATTTTAAATTTTCCACCGCCGTGTCCTTGTAGAGGCGATCGGCAGCGGCGGCGACCTCTCGCGCCCGGCCCTGGTGCAAGCCATGGTCCGGGGCGAGAGGGAGTGGGAGGCAGTCACCTCCTTCTGCGAAGCAGTCATGCTAGCGAAGGAGGTGGCGGGACGGCTCAGGGAGAGAGCCTCCCGTCCCAGCCGCCGCGGGAGACGCTCCGGGCGTCGGGAGCCGCGCGACGACTCCCGGCCACCGTAGGCGCGGGCCTGCGGGCGGAGAGTAAAGGGTAGCTCACCGTCCGATCAGGACCAGGCCCGTGCCGGACGGCGCGTACGTGTTCCACGCGCGCCTCAAAGAGATGTCAGCATCGAGGAGGGGCCCCATAGGGCCGAAGCCTGCCGGGTCAGCGGGATTGTCCGAAAGGGTTACCGCTGGCCCGGAACATAAAGGGCTAAGGAAGGAACACGGGTGGGTTTTAGTCAGTAAGAGTCTGACACTCCCTTCCGCTCCACCCAGAGCGGGAGGGGTCATTTGATGATTTCCCATCCGCAAAAAAAAAAAAAAAAATGTACATAATTAGACCTGTGTATCCTGCTTATGCGTATAAACCAATAAATTATATCAGTAGCGATTATATTGTACTGACAGTTATGATTATACTGGCTGCCACCAGTAGCGATCTGTCTTTAACTGAAAATAGGTTATTGGGTTCAGCCGTAAGAGACTCAACATCACTCTCCCAAACATCCTGTATACAGCAGAAAGATACAGTTTCCTTAGGGGTGAGCAGGAGACGCGAAGTCGCGACGATTTGGCGCCAACAGTGCGACGAACTCGAGATGTCGAGTATTGATATAAAATGATCTCTAATTTATAAAAATAAAGTGACATTTTCTTTGTATGGGTTAAAGAATATAATATTTTTATTTGCGTTATAATATGGTGTAATAATGGTCTTAATATTAGGATTATGATTTACATGTCTCGCCATGGAAGTGTAACCAAAAAAAATACCCCCTCCCTCTAAAATACTTCAAAGAATTGCGTAAAGTATTACTTAGCAATTTAAGCAATTATTTAAAGTATTTTAGAGGGAGGGGGGTATTTTTTTTGGTTTACGAGTATTATCCGTGTCTGGTTGATGGCAGTAGGTACTACTTAGCCATTTATGCAATTAAAATTTAAAGTATTTTAGAGGAAGTTATCACCGGCCCAAATGACCAAATCTATTATATTTTCATACAATCTACACAAACACGTAAACAGCATTTTAATCCGCAATCCATCAACTAGGTACAAAAATTCATTCCATATTCCTTTCTTAAAAGCGAACAATCCGCCGAATACTCGTTATGGAATCAAAACGGTCTCCGCTCATGAAATAGAAAATGCCATTAAAACGATCACAAAGGATTTGGCGAACAATTTTTCCGAGCAATCCAATACATTCGCTTGTTCGGTGGGGGCGCGTATCGGATTCCCCTATACGAAATACAAATAAATGTGGATGTCTCTCACACCGGAGCGAGCGCGATTTTTGGAAGTTTTTTTTTAAGTTGGTTATTTTTGCGAACACTCGTAAGTACTGAATTATATTAATCTGAGTTTAAGTATTACATATTATAGCTAATCGTTGTTGAGCAAATAAATTTTCCGAACACAATATAATATATGAAGCTAATGGATTAGCTTAATATATCCTTCAAAATTATTTAGATTGATTCACTGCATTTGTCCTTAGTGTCTGTGGGATTTATAATCCCCCATTTTGCTAGACTCGCGATTGTTTTTTTTTAATAACCCTACATTAACTCAGAAAGCGACCTTATAAAACCATGGTTTATCCACAGATGCGAATGCAAAAATAAAACCAATCGCGAATGTAGCAAAATACACCTAACCAAACCAGATCTCATATGTTGGAGTGTCCAAAGTGTCTATACACCTGCACTTCTGAGGACCTTAAAAACTGCGGTGCCACCAACGACGCGTGGAATTTCTGGGCCAATAAAATCTAAAATCCAGTAGTGCCAGCGACACGAAGAAGAAGAAGACGAATTAATGAGCCCGACAGATGTTCAAACCGAACGTAGCGCCACCAACTGGGCCCAATTGTGAATTTAAACCATTCAAGGACCTACTCAAACACACAAAAAAACCATAAAAAAAACCGGCCTATCGTTTAGGAGGTGTTCAGTGACATACACCCGTACTGAAGAATTATGCAGGGTGGCAGGCACATCGACGCGCAAATTGTAACCATGAATATTTAGCACATGATTCTAGTGCCAGCATTGAAAATTTTCGGCGGCTATAAAAAAACAGCTATGAAAAGTGCAATACCTACGCGATTAAAATGTATGGAACAGCAAATTTTTTCACGGCGAAAGTTTTTAACGCACTTCAGAATCATATATATGTATACATAAAGATAATTATTACCATCAACGGGAAATATATATATATATATATACAAGGTGTTTGGAAGCTGGGTGCAAAGCTTTAAGGGAGTGATAGTTGACACCATTTAGAGGTAGGTAAGGCTTTGTATCCAGCTTCCAAACACCCTATATATATTCCATACGCAAAATACGCGCATTGACGTGGAGTTGCGGACACCAGCCCGTATTACCTATTACCTACCATTAATCTGAAAGTGGAAGACGCGAATGTAATAATAATTTATTTCATAAAAAAAAAAAAAAGTGGTACAGTCTGTTACAAAGTAGGGTGACAACTTAGGAATAGTTTAAATCTAAGATGAGAAGGTAACAATACAATTCTACGATCTGATGTCCTAGCTAGGCTACTTAGTAGCCTGTATTAAGGACAAACAGCCCTCATTTCCCAAAAATAGGACTAGAGTATTTCTTAGACTGTTACATAATTATTAGTTATTACAGCATTTTAAACAAATAAAATAAAAGTCCAGTACAAGAATGTTTGAGTGCGAGCGCGTGTGTGTGTAGGTGTAAGAGTGAGAGTGTTTGTGTGTTCCTGTATTATGAGTTCATTGTTGTAAGAAGGGATTCAGTATCATCATAATTTTTGGTAGAAAGAAATTCAGTAATCCGCTGTTTGCACGTTAGCTTACAACAAGTTTGCAGTGGAATTAATGGGTTTATTCTATTATATAGAAATGGTCCTTGATAAAAAAAGAATCTTTTTGTAAAAGTAAAGTATGGATGAGGTACAGTACATATCCTATTTCTTCTTCTGGGTATTGTAGGCTGACGTGCAATTGGGGTGTTAGTGTGCTGTTGTAAAATCGTGCTGAGTATAAACAATTGGCGGACGGTAAGGACCTTGCATTTCTGGTAGAGGACAAAGGTAGGATAAAGTATTGGTCGAAAAGTGGCCACCTTCAGGACTGCTCGCTGCGCTACCTCGAGAGGCTTAAGAATTGATTTTGCAGCACCACCCCAACTTGTAATACAGTAAGAAATTACAGACTGGCACATTGCAAAATATACGGACCGTATGACATGTACGTTGGCAACGTGTCTTAGAGTTTTAAAAAAGTAAATCAGTTTGCGGACACGGCCAGTTAGAAGAGTAATATGTGCTTTAAAGTTGAGGTGCTTGTCTATAGTAATACCAAGGTATTTAATTGTATCTGTAGATGTAATTAGTGGACAGTTGCAGTTTGGTGTGTTTAATCTACAGGTGTGAGCTTGCAAAGTTACGGGAGTCGATGGTTGTGATGTAATGTTGATAGAGAAAGTAATGAGTTTAGTTTTTGAGGTATTTAAGGTAAGTGAGTGAGACATAAGCCAGCTACGTACGACATCAAATCCTTTCTGAGCGGTAGTTTGGAGACTAGACCACGAGTTGTCGAAAAAGGTGATGGCGGTGTCATCGGCAAAAGAAACTAAGTTTCCAGAATTTAATTTCATATTACAGAGATCATTGATAAACACCAAAAACAACGTGGGACCTAAGACACTGCCTTGCGGTACACCGTAGGCAATAGGCAGCACGTCACTTAAATATTTGTCGATTTTGACCCTCTGTGAGCGGCCTGAGAGATAAGAATGAAAGAGTTGAAGTTGTAGACCTCTGACGCCTAAACTTTCGAGTTTCGATAATAAGCAAGGGAGAGGAACGGTATCAAAAGCCTTAGCAAGATCGATAAATACAGTGAGACATTTTTTGCGTTGATTGAGTTTGTCAACAATACCGGTTATCAATTTTAAGGCCGCATCAGAAGTCGATTTATTTTTCCTAAATCCGAACTGGTTGGTTGAAAGCAGGTTATTAGTCTCAAGGTAATTGATGAGTCTCTTATTTATAAGTCTTTCCATGAGCTTAGATAAGGCAGATAGCACCGCGATAGGGCGATAGTTATTTATAGTACCACGGTCACCCCCCTTGAATATAGGGTGAATTATAGCCAATTTGAAAGAGGATGGAAAAGTGCCGGAGTCAAAACAGAGGTTAAAAATGTGGGATAAGATGGGTGACAGAAGCATGCAGTACCTATTCAAAAATGTCGTGGAAATGCCATCGTGTCCTATTGCAGCATTAGGTTTGAGAGACTTTATAACGGAAATTATCTCATCGGGGCTTGTTCCCAACATAACGAAAGAGTTAGAGCTACTAGTGTACGTAGAGCACTTATGCGGACCCGGAAGGCAGGATGAGGCTTGGGTTTTTGTAATACAATCAGCAAGATTTTTACCAATATTAACAAAGTAAGCATTAACATCATTAACGGATTGGTGAGGGGATGTGGAGGAAGAAAATAATTCAGTGGGAATGTGAGTAGTGATGTTTGTGTTCGTGATACGCTTAATTGTGTGCCATAAGAGTTTAGTGTTACGTCCAGCTTTGGTCAATTCTTCAGAGTCGAACTGTCTCTTAGCTTTTTTGAGGATTTTATTGCAGAAGTTTCTGTATCTTACATAGGTAGTTTTAATCAGTTCATTGTCAGGAGAAAGTTTTTGTTTTTTATGCAGGGCATCCCTGTTTCTGATGCACCTCAGAAGCCCTGGAGTAATCCAGGGCTTTAGGATCCTATTACGCTTTGGAACAATACAGGTTTTTGTGTTTATGGTGATTTTTTGGGAAAGAGTTTGCACTAGGGAATTCACTGCTGCATTGGGATCAGTCATGGATAATATATGTGAAAAGTCTGTTTTTTCCATAGCTAGATCCAAGGCAGCATAGTCGATCTTTGAAATTGTGGTCATGTGGATGTTATGGCGTGGGTTTGAATTTATACAAAGAAGAGTTGAGTAATGATCGCTTATGGTGGAATCAAAAATGAAGGTAGAAGACGGTAGTTTAGTTCGAAGAACAGTGTGGTCAAGACAATTGTCTCCTCTAGTTGGTAGACAATGTGTCGGTAAAAATCCATGGAATGCGAGACAGTTGAGATAGTCATGAGAGCGATGTTCTAAAGGAGAATTAGAACTATCTATGTTTATGTTTATATCACCTGTGATGACAACTGTAGCAAAATTGGTTAGGGAAGGTAAAATTTCGTTTAGCGATCTGAGGAAAATGTCAATATTCTCATTTGAGGGAGATCTGTAAATGCAAAGTATGGCTACATCTGACTTTAGTTCAACAATTAAACCGGAAGCAGAGCCATGAAATTCTGGTTCATAAACTTGGTGATCTAGTTTTGAATTAATGTAGACAACCACACCATCACTTTGATTCTGATGTTTAGTGGTGTGGTGACAAGAAAAGTTTTGGAGGTGTGGTAAGTTGGAGTTAGATAAGCAAGGAAGCCAACATTCGGAAAGTACGGCTATATCACACTCAAAAGAGAGACGGGTAAGATGGGTTTCAAAACTGAGAAAGTTACGATTAACAGATCTTATATTTTGGGAAAAGATTTTGTGGTAAGGAGAAGGGTTCTTAATGATCGGTAAACATTCTTCCGGTGTGCATTGGTAAATGTTAGATGCAGAAAAGGTATCCAAATTATCATTTAGGGAGGCTATGTTATCGAATTTTGTTATTTATAAGTAACATATTAGGTAAGGTGACACAGTTCAAGCGATATTTTGGAGATATGAACAAAGAGGCGTGGTTTTTGGCTAGCTGAATGGTGTGTGGTGAAGTGTTATGAGATGTGAAGGAAAATAGTTTGAGTTTGTATGTTTGTAGTGTGAGTGTGGAGAAGTAAGTGGCGCAAGTGTGCGTGAACTTGTACAGCAGAGGTTGTATGACTATAATTAATAAATAATTTGCATGCATTAAAAGTAGAAAAAATATAGTTTTACATTTTATGAGTATTATTTTATAAGCTAAACAACTTGGGCGTACCCACAAACGAAAATCGCGTTTAAGATCCAGTACATGTAGTCATGCTTCAGGTGAAGAAAGGTCTTTCAATTGGGCTTCATTCTTTATCACTATGTAGGGAGATTCCTTTGTTTTTTTCATTAGGATACGGCCATTGGATATCCAGCAATATTCATATTTTTGCAGCTTAGCAAGATTTCTAGCCAAGTAAAAAAGTTTTCTAGCCTGCGGGGTGAGTTGTTCTGCAATGAAAATAGGCACTGGTTCCTTTAACTGAGATCCCAGGCTTGCAGAGTCCAGTTTTCGTGGATTATTCTTAATGTATTGTTTTACAGAATCCATGAATTTATCTTTGTTAAGAGTGTTTGTAAATTCAATACTTATTGCCGAAGAATTCTTTTTCTTATCGACACGGAATCTAGATATATCTCGTATTTCAGATGATATATTGACACCCAGAGTGGTCGACAGCTGAGAAACAGTTGTATATAAATCCTGTTTAGACTCTCGTTGGCGTAGAGGAACATTTCGAATTTCGACGTGCGTTTTAATAAGGTTACGTTCCAAACTTTCTATTTTTTGATCCAAATGTAATAGCTGGGATGACAATTCGACGCGCTCTTTCTCAAGCCCTGTGATTTTAGATTCAAGAGAAAATAATTGGTCTGACATATTGTTCACGGAGCTCACTAGATCGGTGTTTGAGGTATCTATTTTAGATGTTAGTTCCTTGAGGTCCATGATATGAGCCTCGAGAGTCAGAAGCCGCGCGTTTTGGTTTGAGATAAACTCTTTCATCATCTCTTTGAGCTCATTTCTTAGGTCGAAGTCATATTTATTCGGACTGTCATTACTAGAGGACCTGGGACGTTTGGCTCTTTGAGTTACATGAGGCGCACTCGACTCAAAAGTTTGCTCGATTTCGCATAATTTGTCAATATCCGTGTCAGAGCGAGATTGTATCACAGTTTTAGCAGTTGGAGGTGAATGCATCATTTTTAAAATTAATTAAAAAGAAAAAATAAAAATAAACAAAAATTCTTGCAGACGGTCGGGATCGACCTTAGGCCTCTTCGCACCAACGACCGCTTCGATCTCTCTACGCCACCGTGCTTGCTACTTTAGTGGCGAAATAGGTGGCCATATACTAACTGATTTGGATTTAAGCTTCAGAGTGATACTTCGTAACCATATATGGGCACGTTTTGAGCAGTGTCATGCGATGTCTGACTCACCGCCGATCGACGAATAGGAGCGCTGCTGCCGTTGAGTCACAGTCGTTTACTTGCTTTTCGTAGTTTTAGAAGAATGGTTAATTTGTTATTACATTTACACTATGTGGATATGGAATGGAATTCGGTTATAGAAATAGATTAATTAATTTATTTGAAGTATATTCTTGATTTCTTAGCACTTTAAACAAGTAGAAGAACTATTATTTTACGGAGTAACTTGTAGCACGTCTAACCGTGAGCGAGCGCGGGAAGGGAGAGAATGTTAAAGAATGTTACGCCACCGTGCAACGTACATCCTAATGCAGCAACAAGGAGCTCCCACTGAGTTAATTTAGCTGAGTGGATTCGGTCGTGCATTGTCGCTTGTTTATCGTCACACTCGGCGGCGACGACTTACCTAATGGTATTAAACTTTAGATATAAAATGTTCTTTGAACGGCGGAATTTTTCGCCCCGATGTGTGGTAATATTGAGGAAATAATACTGGGTTTGGTTTTATTGAAAAGCGTGGATTGGCGCTCGAAATTATTCGATGGCGCGTTACTATGGATCAGTACGGTGGAGTTTCAAACCCATTCTTCTCCATACGACACTACCTTTTGAAGGGGCGACTACAATCAATTTAATTTTTTTGCCTAAAATGATTTGACTTTGACAGTAGAAAATTAGCTGTGTAGGTACTTTCAAAACTAACTCAAACTCAATGGTTTTATTTCAATTAAATAATTTACTGAGAGCAGAGCAGTGTTGGCGCAGTGGTAATAGCCCCAACTTACGCGTTTTTGGTCGTGGGTTCAAAACTCAGGCAGACGCTTTACTTTGTGAAAATAATTTCCAGAGGAAACAATTATGTCCTAGAACCAAAAATTCGAAGGCATGACATCTACCAACCCGCACTGGGCCAGCGTGGTAGATTACAGCCCACTCCCTCTCGAAGGGAGGAGGCCCGTGTCCCAGCAGTGGAAACATTATACACTGAGCACTTTTGAATTTTTAAAGGAGTCGTCATTCAGAAAGATGAAGTTAGTTGCCAATTCCAAAGCGTGGTCCGTTCCTATGGAGAAGAACGGGCAAGGAACTTCGTGGACAATCTTTTAAATTCTTTAAATAAGTTACAAAATATTACGTAAAGACGCCAGCACATCAAGCTACCCGAAACTTTCAAATTTTCGTAATCAACCTTGAACCTTATACTGTAGCGATAAAGTTGAAAATCTATTAAAGAAGTTTGACAGATTGTAGTAACTTGATATGCTGGCGTCTGTATTGAGTTGATTATATAATTATACTTTCTCAAAACGATGAAGGAAAACGTCGTGAGGAAACCGGCATGTCCTAGAACCAAACATTCGAAGACATGTGACATCTACCAACCTGCGCTCCTCCTGCGTTTTAGATTACAGGAGGCCTGTGTTCCAGCAATGGGAACATTCTCCAGAAAGGAAGAATTAAAATACTGCCACCATGCAAATATATGCCGTAAAGTACTATAGTGCTATAAGCTCTTGAAATATTTCGAAACGTTTTCACTAAGTTGGTGCGCAGGTGTCTATAGGTAGTGGCACCACTTCAGTTAACACTTTCCATTTGAAGAGCAAACAGAATTTTGAAAACCAATCACATTTTTAAAACGTACTCTGGCCATTCAGTTGAGGAAACATGTACCCTGGGTAATTGAAAAAGTGTACCCTGGCTTGTCGAAAAAGGTGTACCTACTTACCCTGCTTCGTCGAAAAATTTGTACCCTCGTTGTCGAAAAATATGTACACTAACTTAGTCAAAAAAATCCGAAAAGTGTATCCTGGTTAGTCGAAAAAATTTTGGACATGAACCAATATATCGGCTTTTGTTAGCTCTAAAGTCAAGGAAAATCAACTTATAGGTAATGGCTGCTCCATTTAACATCTATTCAACCTCTATTAATAGTGTATTACAAAGGTGCACTAAGGAAATTATGTGGGGGGGGGGGGGACCGGAAGTTCTGTTATAATGTGTAACGTCCTTCATAGTCTGCAAGTACCTAACTAAATTAGGAGTATCATGCCTTCTTTAGTTATGGTTATTTTTAGGTCCACGTTTTGGCGAATGAAAATATACAACTAAGTACAATTGTAGTCTATTCATAACCTTGATGTTATTTTCACTTTAACACACATCAACTTTATGTTAGTGTTAATAAAGTTGATTTAAGAATTATTAGTACTAAATGCAATAGGCACGTTTTTTGAAGTTATACCGCAAACTGACCTTGTGAGGTTGCCTTGAAAGTTAGGTATTGTTTTCAAATACACATATTTGTTTATTTTTTCAAAAACACAACGGTAATTAAATTGTGAACGCAGACATGCGGCTTATAACGTTTACATGTTCTATTTATTAATAGCTTCTGCCTGCGAGTTCGTCCGCGTAAAATTTATTGTTTCTCCGACCCACCCCGTCGCATCGCATCGCCTGCCCACGCTATTATATCGTTTTCGCATAGCGTTCTTTCTGACTTTATTTCTGATTTCATTATCCTATAGCCTTCCCCAAGAATTGGGCTATCAAACGCAAAAAGAATTTTTCAAATCCGACTGATAGTTTCAGAGATTAGCGCGTTCAAACTAACAAACAAACTATAGACAGATAGGTATAGATAGTACTAGCTTCTGCCCGCGACTTCGTCCGCGTGAAATTTCTTGTACCCCCACCCCGTCGCGTCGCAACACTTCGTATTCGCTTACCGTTCACTCTGAGTTTTTTTCTTTTTGCTCGGCTCCTAAGGGTCATAGCGTGATGTTAAATAGCCTATAGCCTTCCTCAAGAATTGGGCTATCAAATGCAAAAAGAATTCAAATCTGACCGGTAGTTAAAGAGATTATCGCGTTCAAACAAACAAACTCTTCAGCTTTATTATTAGTATAGATAAAAAACTCTATGGCCCATAACTCCTTAATACGAGTAGGTACCAACTCTTAACATCTTACACACGTGATAACTTTTAAACGAAATATCCGATTGAGATGAAACAAAAAGTATTTTACTTCTTTATAAATACTCTTGATAACATAATGCCTTCGATCAATAATAGTATTGATCGAAGCATAATGCTTAATTTCGATAAAGATTAATATATTGATCGAAGCATAATGCTTAATTTCGATAAAGATTAATATTACGATACATATTTAACGTAGTTTTTTTTTCTTCAGACGATTTAATAATTATTTTGAACACAAAATCGGTTATTGTGATTAAACCATGATAGCTAGATATATGTTCTCGCGGACTTTTTTGTAGGTCTTAATGGGCTCTACAAACCCGTAGTACATTATTTTGTTCTATTGTCAATAGTTTTTGCAGCGCACGCAAAAATAGGTTTTCGATTTTACACCTTGTGTTACAAAATAGCAATTTTATTACGGATCCCTTATTTTGAAGAAAAAAAATATAGCCTATAGCCTTCCTCGATAAATGGACTACCCAACACTAAAATAATCATTCAAATCGGACCCGTAGTTCCAGAGATTAGCGCGTTCAAACAAACAAACAAACTCTGCAGCTTTATAATATTATATTATATATTAGTATAGATTTATATTATATAATATTAGTATAGATAGTATAGATGATGATAATGAACCGAGCGCTCGGCGCATCCTGGACAGTCACACCCAACACCTTATTTAACTGGCCGCCAATTCTTCCCTTCTACCACCCAGGTAGGGCTAATGCCCGCCTGGTTTGCGATCCTCCATCCTCTCATCGGAGTCAAGCAGCCTGCTGTGTTCGTCGATGCGTGGGAGTTCCAGTGCCTTATGCATCTTCTGTCATCTGGGCACGCTCGTTCCATCATAGACCTCATCCATCGCTTTCCATCAGGCGTAATCAAGGCCAAGAGCGGGCCCATTAAGCAATAAAAAAAAATAGAAGATAATCATAATTTGTGCAAGAATATAATGGACGGTGACCCGCAAACTTTGCCTGTATCTGTTGCGACATTTTCAGAGTTGTCAAGGTTGGTACACAGTGATCATTGAATGGAAAGGAAAACAATAACGAAAATTAAAATCAAATCAAAATAAAACGCTTAAAATATACATTGCCATCAGTGCAGCGTGAGGGCAAACAAAGTAGAATGAAATCAACAGTTTGAAATCAATTAAATCACAAAATAATTAATATCGAAACAAAATATAAATCAACAAAAATCGAATCAATTTTAGTTAATTTGCAATACGTATATTCTTGTCTTAGTCTAGTAAACCCAAGCATGACTGCTGACCGTGCGATTCTGGGTTCGCTACCGGGTCCCGCAAAGTTGTCGCTACTGACTTTTTCTATTAGATTATATGGAATTCTCAGTATATGTCCGGATTATAGAATTGAGTCCAGCTCATCCCCTATTACTAGGAACTAATAATTATTATAAGTGGTGTGATATGGGAGTGCTATATATTAATTATTTCAATACTTTCTACAATAATAGGTAATGGGAACACGTGTAAAAAGTTAACAATATTTATTAGAAACATTGGCTATCTAGGTACAGGATGTATATTATATTAGAAAGGTGTGGTCTTTATGGGTGTGGTACAGACGCGTCAAACTAAACCACTTTCTCCATGGGAACAACATCGTAATCGCGAAAAACTTTTCATCTGTCCCACAAAATTTCAACGATACTCTTAAATTTGACCACACTTACCTACCTGATACATGCTGTATACATCTCTACCTACTCACTCAATCTGCCTAGCCTTTTCCCAACTATGTTGGGGTCGGCTTCCAGTCTAACCGGATGCAGCTGAATACCAGTATTTTTACATGAAGCGATTGCCTATCTGACCTCCACAACTCAGTAACAAGGTAATACGATACCCTTTGGTAAGACGTCTGGTTGTCAGACTTTCGGGTTTCTGAGTACCCGTAATGGCGGTCAAAGTTCCCGTAAGGACAGTCGGGACCAATGGCATAACGTGCTTTCCGAGGCACGGAAGGGGTCTTGTTATGGTTACCCATCCGCGAATCAACCGCGGCAAGCGTAGCTTAACCTGATCGATCGACCCGTGCGACTGTTATTACTGAGCCACAGGCCCCTCGCAAAATCTCTACCTACTCTTTCTGGAAGAACAGGCGTGATGTTATGTTTAGTCAAAAGGTGCATGTTTGCATTCTATTGTGCTGTTTTCAGCGGGTACCGACTCTTATCACTGGTAGCTATTATTCTAATTTGTATGCAAATGATCTTATTGCAGCAAACTATGGAAATACACGTGAATCAAGAGCTTGATTAAGAAATTAGGTGTGATTAAATTAATAATTAGATAATTGGAAGTAGGAGGGGTCCGTGGCTAAATAATGACAGCCGCATAGGTCGATCGATCAGGTTATGCTATGCTTGCCGCCGTTGGTCTGTGGAGGAGTGACCACCTTTACATAGCGAGCCCCCTCCGTGACTCGGAAAGCACGCACGTTGACTGCCAGACCACAGACACAATAGAAAATCTATTGTTCGCGGTCACCGGTGACCGCGCTGGCAGTCAATGCATTAAGCCGTTGGTCCCGGCTGTTATTCGTGGATTTTTCACAGTCGTTACGGGTAGCAGAAGCCCGAAAGTCGGACAACCAGTCTTAGCAAGGGGTAGGTATCGTATTACCTTGTTACTGGGTTGTGGAGGTCAGATAGGCAGTCGCTTACAGTAAAAATACAGGTATTCAGCTGCATCCGGTTAGACTGGAAGCCGACCCCAACATAGTTGGGAAAAGGCTGGGCAGATAATAGGCACAGATAATGACCGCTGCTCTCAAATCGGTGAAGCAAAACATCGTGAGGAAACGGGCATGTCCTAGAACCAAAAATTCGAAGAAATATGTCATCGACCAACCCGCACTGGGCCCGCGTGGTAGTTTACGGCCACTTTCTCTCACAGAGCCTCACCCCTCACAAGCCTACCCCGGCAGTGGGGACCATATAGGCTGATTGTGCTTATTATGCTACTAGCGGCGCCCTGCGATTTTATCCGCACACACACACACACACACACAAACTCAAAAACTTTCGCCTTTATAATATTAGTGTGTTTTTTTTTTTTATTAACCCATTGACGGACACTATGGAACGAGACACAATAGAAGTTTTATTATTATTGTCTCTAGGAGTGTTTAGAGTCCCGCAAAATGTTAACTAGTTCTACGCCCGACTCTGCCCTAAAATTGTATTTTTAATCATTCCACACAAACTCCTAAAACAAGCCATTGGAATTTCCCATTGGCAAAAGTATAACTATAAGTATGACTTCCATATATAAAAAAAATACCTCGAACCTCCTCCTTTTTTTGAAGTCGGGTAAAAAGAAATATATTTAATTGAATAAATATTTGAAACAAGGAGTATTTTAATACACACTATAACTTTTCCGTCCAGGTTAGATTTTATGTACCCATACAAAAAAGTAAGCTTAGTTAATGAACTGTTAAACAAAATAAGCGTCATGCTCATGACGCCACTGGGCCCACCCCTACCGATCTCCTTTCATTTTGAAAAATCCTTCTATATAGTGCTCACTTTCGGTCTGTAAGGAACATTTGTGGAAAACATGCTCGTGTGGTTTAGGCTGTGCGTTGTCTGTCAAAAACAAGCCGAAACATTTAATAATGCATCAACAAACAAAGCTGTTAATCGCTCGAGACTAAAAGTTCACCTCCTAATTAATATTACCGAGAATCAGTAATCAGAGGGAAGCGGTAAGACAATTTTGTGAAATTAACACCTGAAGCAGACGGGGCGGTATTCTCGGATTTTACGGAACTACGGAACTTACGGATCTTACCACGGAATAATAAGTTAATGGAGTACTATATGCTAAAATTTAGTTAAGAGTAAAATTTGATTGGATTGTTGAAAAAAAGACAACACGTTTATTTGCGGTACCTAAACGTGAAGCAAATAATACAAATATATGAAGAACCAGTTGGGGTAAAATATGCGACACATCCACACAAAACGGTCATCGCTCAGCATAATGCTGTGACACTATGTGAGACAGAGCCACAGCGCTGCTTTTCAGCGATCGCTGGCGTTGACTGGATGACGTCAACCGGTGCGATTTGTGTCGGGTTTCAGATTAATTAGGAAATCGTTATTTGTTTTAAATTAATAAAGAACTAAGCAAATGATTTAAAACTAGAATCAAATCGTTTATTTCTTCAAAATATAGGTACATTTAGCGATAGTGGAATACATACTTAATATACATTGTTTGTGTTATTTTTGCAATCGACGTGCTAAGAATGTTGTAGGTCTAATAAAAGTTTTCACATGTAAAATTAATAAATTGTATAAATCTACCATTATTTATATTATACTTATTATTTAACTTATCAAGCGTCGACTTAGACACAATAGTACAACAATAATTAGTTTTCTACAGTACGAAACGTCCAGAAGTCGTTGCTTTGTGAATTAATACGTATCGGTGTGGGTACACCATGTAGCAATCCATTTTGTTATTCATGCTCTATCTTGTCAGTCGTCTCTCCTGTCAGTCTCTCGCACATTAACACTTCATTCGCTCTTTACTCCGTGTCTTTTAAAACTTCCGGCGCGCGGTCGACTTTGAAGCAGAACAGGTGTGAATTACTTTTAAAATATGGTAATCCTGGCTGAACGGAGTCCCGACTTCGTGAAGATACTTGGTGACGAATTTCTTTGGCCTTCTAAGTTCGAGATTATTATGCAGAGGTGCGCTGGGTTGTGGTATGGTCTATATTAGATATAACGTTGTTATTGAAAGGAAAAAAACACGTAAAATTACGCATTACATGTTAACCAAGTTAGCCTTTTCCCAACTATATTGGGGTCGGTTTCCAGTCTAACCGAAAGCAGTAATTTTACATGTAGCGACTATAGGTAAAACCTCCACAACCCAGTAACTGGGTAACACGATACCCTTTGGTAAGACTGGTTATCAGACTTTCGGGCATCTTACTACACAGACAAAGTCACATTGGTACTTGCCCGGCACCCTAATTGCGTAACACACTATCTCAATCTAAATCATTTTGAAGGATATTGCTAATCCATTGCTACTTAAGTTCAAAAAAATTGTCTGCGCATCAACATAAATAACGCAATGAATGTTATCGAACTGTCAAAATGAAACCCATTGCTACTGATAGTGTTACGCAATTACCCTGCTAATTTGAGCTCTCCGCTATGATAAGAGACACGATTAAAACTCCAACTGACCTCCACAACCCAGGTACTGGGTAATACGATACCCCTTGGTGAAGTCGGTTGTCAGACTTTCGGACTTCTAACGACGACGGTCAAAGATCCTAGTGGCTCAAAATTGTACCTATCAGCAACATATTTTTTGTTGCTGGAGACAACTGATGATTTTTAGGGTTCCGTACCCAAAGGGTAAAAACGGAACCCTATTACTAAGACTTCGCTGTCCGTCCGTCCGTCCGTCCGTCTGTCTGTCACCAGGCTGTATCTCAAGAACCGCGGTAGCTAGTCAGTTGAAATTTTCACAGATGATGTATTTCTGTTGCCGCTATAACAACAAATACTAAAAACAAAATAAAATAAATATTTAAGGGGGGCTCCCATACAAAAAACGTGTTTTTTTCGGCGTTTTTGCCGTCTGTCTGTCGCCAGGCTGTATCTCAAGAACCGCGGTAGCTAGACAGTTGAAATTTTCACAGATGATGTATTTCTGTTGCCGCTATAACAACAAATACTAAAAACAAAATAAAATAAATATTTAAGGGGGGCTCCCATACAAAAAACGTGTTTTTTTCGGCGTTTTTGCCGTCTGTCTGTCGCCAGGCTGTATCTCAAGAACCGCGGTAGCTAGACAGTTGAAATTTTCACAGATGATGTATTTCTGTTGCCGCTATAACAACAAATACTAAAAACAAAATAAAATAAATATTTAAGGGGGGCTCCCATACAAAAAAACGTGTTTTTTTCGGCGTTTTTGCCTTGTGGTACGGAACCCTTCGTGTGCGAGTCCGACTCGCACTTGGCCAGTTTTTTTATTCTTCGCTTGTCTATCGGCAGCATTGCTGCTAAGGAAGTGTCAAAAACAAAAAATCTTGACAGTCGAAACTCGGAATACATACAGAGTTCTTTCAAAGCAAACCCGTAGCAACCTCCTCTTTCAAGCAATTCCAACCAACCGACCTCAACGAATAACCTATCAAAGAACCAACTAACCTCAACTAACAACCTATCAACCAACCAACCAATCACAGCCAACAACCAACCCAGCCTAAATGATAAATGATGTATTTTCTGTAAGTAGGTTTGTATACAAACACTTTTACACGTCAATTATATTTTTTTAAACTAGGTGAGGTCGACGTTTCTTAACTGACTATTCTGAGAAGAAAGGCCGAAACAAACTCAGAGGTCACAGTCTCTTTTAAAGTCCAGACAAAATCTTGCTCAGATCGTGTGAAGACCATGTAGTTTGGTGTCTGAAATGGTCTTTTGAGGAAAGAACCACACAGATTGAGCGGATCTGTCCAATCAGTGCACGCATTTGTCAAAAATCGTGCAGTTCAACTCAGAACTTGAGGAGCTCAACGATTCGACGAACAATACCAAAGAATTATTTTTATTAAAAATTCCTATCTTTCTATCTTTAATTATTTGATAATTTCCAGAATCACTGTCATTAACCCTGACGATCTCAAATATTGGACAAGCACTATGGAAAACCCACGTATACGCTTATTTGAATGATGCAGACGTGCCATACAAATTAGGCCCTGGAATTACTGAGAGCAAAGGTAATATCAATCTTTAACACTTTGCGGGACACTTAACGCCCCTCGACGCAATAACAATAAAACTTCTATTGTGTCTCGTTCAATGTCCTTCAATGCATGTGTTAACCTAGCATTCTCCTAGCAACGTTTTTAATTACGGGAACTGAAAAAAATGGCGAGCGATCGTAATGCCTTTTCAATTTGACAGTTCAGCTACGTTCATTGTGTTATTCACGTTAGTGAGTAGACGAATTTTCCAAACCTATGATGCAATGAATCAAAATGAAAGGCATTGCGATCGATTGCCATTTTTAAATGTGTAGGTACCCCGCGGATCTCTATCTGGTAAGGGTGCGTTTCCACTGAAGCGGTGTCGACTATAGTGGAGACGGACAGGAATTTGTCAAGCATCTTACTTTAAATAAAAATCGTGCTTCTAGGCGTCTAATTTGAGATTGGTCGATTCCTGCACGTCTCCGCTAGGCTTTACTGGAAACGTTTCAGAATTACCGTATCAACAGTCAAATTACAATAACTGCTTTTCAATCAGGAGGATGTGGGTCCATCACCTGGAAAGTGGGTACCTACCATACTGTGAGAAAACCTTATAAAAACAGCGAACAGTTAGTCTCAAATCGTTGTCACGTACTATGTAATGATCGCGGTGAGTTTTCGCTTTCATTCTCTGTAGGAAAAGTCGAGGCGTTTGAAGCTGGACAAACTTCGTAGAGCGATAGCCGTCGGAGTAGACAGGTCCTAGAGTAAGTCCGTGTATCAGCAAGCGTAGCATGGGACGGCCCCCAACTAGATGGACAGACGACCCTAAAAATTTCCCGAGTCAGTTTGGATGCGGACAGCGTGTTATGGAATAACTTAGGAGAGGCCTATGTCCAGCAGTGGCTTAATGGAACTTAGACATTGTTCATGGTAATCTAACAAAGTATAAGTATGCTGTGTAATAATATCTTATTAATGACGAAATCATTTTACAGATCGTCAAGTGAGTAACAACAACAAAAAAAGCGATTGGACAACATGGTTTTGAGCGTGAAGGAAGCCCTCTTGGCTCAGGGTTCCCTGTTCATGTCTGTGTACTTACAGAGTAACATCTGCGATTTTAGAGACCAGTAAATTTCGCAATAAAATAAAACATAATGTAGATATAATGATTTGTCATCGCGTCCGCAAGCGTTATGAAAATATTCTTTGCAAACACAGCCCTTTCAAGCAACATAGCGAATGCTCGCGATCGAACGTTTGCGAATAAATAGTCGCGGTGTGAGCGCACCTTTTTATGATGTTTTATTGTTTCCACTGCACCTTCATGTCATTTATTATGTACCTAATTTAGTTTTTTTTATTTGGCTAGTTGTTTTAGTTAACGAAGCTCGTGGTATGCACGTATTTGGCTAGTTGTTTTAGTTAACGTAGCTCGTGGTATGCACGTATTTGGCTAGTTGTTTTAGTTAACGTAGCTCGTGGTATGCACGTATTTGGCTAGTTGTTTTAGTTAACGTAGCTCGTGGTATGCACGTATTTGGCTAGTTGTTTTAGTTAACGTAGCTCGTGGTATGCACGTATTTGGCTAGTTGTTTTAGTTAACGTAGCTCGTGGTATGCACGTATTTGGCTAGTTGTTTTAGTTAACGTAGCTCGTGGTATGCACGTATTTGGCTAGTTGTTTTAGTTAACGTAGCTCGTGGTATGCACGTATTTGGCTAGTTGTTTTAGTTAACGTAGCTCGTGGTATGCACGTATTTGGCTAGTTGTTTTAGTTAACGTAGCTCGTGGTATGCACGTATTTGGCTAGTTGTTTTAGTTAACGTAGCTCGTGGTATGCACGTATTTGGCTAGTTGTTTTAGTTAACGTAGCTCGTGGTATGCACGTATTTGGCTAGTTGTTTTAGTTAACGTAGCTCGTGCGTGGTATGCACGTATTTGGCTAGTTGTTTTAGTTAACGTAGCTCGTGGTATGCACGTATTTGGCTAGTTGTTTTAGTTAACGTAGCTCGTGCGTGGTATGCACGTATTTGGCTAGTTGTTTTAGTTAACGTAGCTCGTGGTATGCACGTATTTGGCTAGTTGTTTTAGTTAACGTAGCTCGTGGTATGCACGTATTTGGCTAGTTGTTTTAGTTAACGTAGCTCGTGGTATGCACGTATTTGGCTAGTTGTTTTAGTTAACGTAGCTCGTGGTATGCACGTATTTGGCTAGTTGTTTTAGTTAACGTAGCTCGTGGTATGCACGTATTTGGCTAGTTGTTTTAGTTAACGTAGCTCGTGCGTGGTATGCACGTATTTGGCTAGTTTTTTTAGTTAACGTAGCTCGTGGTATGCACGTATTTCTGTAACAAATAAACGTATTTTTTTCTTTCTTTTTGCTTTTATTTTGAATCAAATTTTTTCAATCATTCTAAATCTTTTCTAACTGCCATATGTTTTATTTTTATAAGAATCTTAGTAAATATACATCCCCAAAAAGAAGATACTCTCCCCGCGGGCACGATAGTCTTTGTTGAAATAAATTACGAAGTTGATTTTGTAACCAACATAATATTTACCTACCTACTTAGGTACTGAAACGTAATCATGATCGAGTATTAAGCCTTAACAGTTTATAATTCATCTAATAATGAACGGTGGATGAGCAATTGAGCATCCACCGTTCGCTATTAAATTTAATTGTAAGCCAATTATAGTGGTTGCACCACTATAATTTTAACATAAGCTAAACAAAAAACTAATTCAATGTGTTTAAGTAACTAAGAAAATGATTTATGGAAACCGTTATAATTGTTTACGTGTTCATTACACATGAGCGGCACGGTAGAGGTAACTTCAGCCGTCGACACGCGTCGACGGCTGAAGTTATCTCTGCTGTCGATTCGTGCTGCTTGTGTATATGAGGACTAAGGGTATTCTCTGTAACATTGAGACACCATAGTATTATACATAATTCGTCGCTCGCATGACTAAAAGTTTTATCTAATTTTTTAGCTGATTTGATTTGGGACAGCTGTATTATTCTGTTCGTGATTATTTTCATTTTTTTGACTTTTAAAATGGTTATATTTTGAGATCCAAATAACATAGAGGTACGACGGTTAGTGAAAAATGTAAAGAATCACGAATGAACGTTATCCCGAACCACTCTATCCCGAATC
Organism: Oligia fasciuncula; assembly: GCA_963082905.1. Lineage (NCBI taxonomy): Eukaryota > Metazoa > Arthropoda > Insecta > Lepidoptera > Noctuidae > Oligia > Oligia fasciuncula. The sequence goes on from OY720403.1 coordinate 12,550,179, forward strand.
ACGCTATTCCGAGTGAATATCGTTTTAGGGGTAGCATTCGTTGTATGTCCAACGAACGCTATCCCGAATAACGTGATTCGGAAACAACGTTATCTCACGTTATTTCCGAATCACGTTATTCGGGATAGCGTTCATTCGGAATAACTTGAATCGGGATAGCGTTCATTCGGGATAGAGTGATTCGGGTTAGCTTTCATTCGGGATAAAGTGATTCGGGATTTCGAGTTTCGGCCTAACGTATAAGAGTCGACTCAGATCAGCCTTCGTATTGCGATTGCTTCATGTGTTCGAAAAATTCGTCTGCTCAACAACTTGAATAACGCAATGAATGTTGTTGAACTGTCAAAATGATAGGTATTGCCATTGTAAATGTGTTACGTAATTATCCCATTCGTTGCATAACAAACGCTCGCGCAACGCGTGTTTGCAAAAAAAAAACGGAAAGCGAATGGTCACGGGGACTCCCCGTGACCATTCGCTTTCCGTTTTTTTTCCGTCCATTAAAGAACAAGTAGACACCAATGGTAACACACGAAACGGTAATTAAGTGATTTCCACAAAAATAATCAACTTAATCAGTCAAATATTTACATGATAACCTTTAAATATCCACGCGAACATTTAAACGGCTATAAAATGATTTTACCGCGCATATTATCCGTTCATTTTCATTTAAAATGAAGGTTTTCTTGTGCTTGTTTCTGATCAAAGTTTGCTCCTGTCTCGGAGACAGTGAAACGTCTAATAACTATTGGATAGGATTTGTAAATGATGACGGAAACTATGGTAAGAGACCTATGTCATTTTCATGTCAATTTTTACATGTCTTCTTCAAATTAATTAATGTGTAAGGCCAGCTTTCTAAAATGATAGTATAATTACTAACAAGCCCGAAGAATTTCCAAACTTAAGTGGCAGTGGGCAGGGCACATTGCTCACAGAACAGATGGCCGATGGGGCCGAAGGGTTCTGGAGTGGCGACCGCGTACCGGAAGACGTAGCGTTGGAAAGCCTCCCACAAGGTGGACCGATGACTTTGACCTTGAGGCGGCTATGGCCGAAATACTGATAATAGTGTGGAGAACTATTATCAGTGCCTATATTCACAGTGGTGGTCCAGTGGTAATGGCTTGACTGACGAGTTTTAGGTCGGAGTTTCGAACCCCGGCAGGCGCTTTACCTACTTTGTGTAAATTATTTCATCACCACTGCTCTCAAAACGGTGAAGGACAACATCGTGAGAAAACCGGTATGTCCCAGAACCAAAAATTCGATGACATGTGACATTTACCAACCCGCATAGGCCCCGCGTGGTTGATTATGGCCCACTCCCTCTCATCAAGAGGAGATCAGTGTCCGAGCAGTGGGAACGTTATAGTCTGCTTATGCATATTTCCCAGGTCATCAAGAACAAGGACAAATAAAGCGTCCATGTTCTCTTCATGACGTGAACTGCATCAGGCGGTACTTTGCCCACAACTCTCAGTGCTCTCCTGTTCATGGACCGGCTCCAGACCCTCAAAGGATTAAGAGCATACAGATGTTTGTGCCTCATGTCAATATCACCTTCACTTTGAATTATGTTGAGGTTAAAGGCCTCAATAATTTTAGGATTAAGGAATTCTAGTAAGTATTTAGCTGTCTTATTTTTATTGTATAGTTAGGGAAAATTATTGTTAAACCACAATCCATACTAATATTATAAATTCAAAAGTGACTCCGTCTGTATGTTAGTTACCTTTTCACGCCTAAACCACTGAATGGATTTCGATAAAATTTGGCAGAGATAGATAGATAAAACTTTATTCAGTGCAACAACAGACAGAATACAGGTAAAGTAGTAGTAACTTTTTAGACCTTTGTATTCTGCTTATGCGTATGAAGTTTCATTAAAATCGGTTCATTCATTTCGAAAAACAAGGACTTGAAAGATTGTATGAAATGCCGTACGGCGTACACGCGGTTTGAAACCTTAAAGAACCTGTATTAACTTTTTAAGGTCCCAGAACCTTTTTAGGTTAATCCAAAATAAGGTTTTTATTTTCTGTTTTAGGGCGAATTTCACCAAACTTTTATACCTAGAATAAGTCTTATCCTGAGATTTTTTTTTAAATTTTGACAGGTTTTCCATGCTAAACCAGTCAGACGTCAATTTTATACCACGGATGAAATCATTGCTTAACGCATTATTAAAATCTCATTTCTAATGTTTTAGCATAAACAAAGAAACGGACAGACTGGTTCTAGAAGTAGAATTCCACAAGCTCTGGATATATTCGCCGTTCACCGTCATCACTTTCCACCGTAAGGGGATGGAGCCCCTGGAGCTGGCAGACTACGCGGCCATTGAGTACAGTTAGTAAACAATATTATTATTTCCACTAAATATTAGGTCGTAAGTCTTTTATCAAAGAAAAAGAAAGACAATGTATTTATTGCGACTCGTACGGGAAGATCACAAACTAAATTAAACGCAGTCAAAAATAAGAAACCAAATTATATTTCTATAAAAAATTAACAAAAAGAAAAGTGAAACAGAAAGTACAATACGAGGCCAAAAGGCTCCTATCTCAGCATGATGCTGCGATATTTAAAAAATAAATGTCGCATAAAGCATGGGTGACCATCCATTACATAACGAGACCCCTCCGTGCTTCGGGGAGCACGTTCAGCTTTTGGTCCCGGCTATCATTCGTAGATCTTTGACAGTCGTTACAGGTAGTCAGAAGCCCAAAAGGCTGACAAACAGTCTTCAGTCAGTCCAAGGGGTATCGTGTAACCCAGTAACTGGGTTGTGGAGGTCAGATTCGCTTCATGCAAAATACTGGTATCAGCTGCATCCGGTTAGACTGGAAACCGACCCCAACATAGTTGGGAAAAGGCTAGGCAGATTTGAGTTTTCTTTTGTAATTCTGCCTGTCCTTGTCCCTTGTGACTGTTCCAGGCTACCTTTACCAGGTTTAATACCCTTTACACCCGACAAAAAAAGTTGCAATTATTAAAAAAAAAATATTGAAGGGGTTTCTAGGAATCTAAGGAAGCTTGAAAAAATGCAAAAAAAAATCCTGAATTTTTAGTTTTCCTGAAAAGGTCGTCACGATCGTGACACTTAGGTGTTCTGTACATGCAGTATAGTTATGTGGCTTATCGGTAAATGGAATATTCTTCGGTGTCTCCATGATCATGTTGCTGCAGATTTCGCCGAGTCTCCGTAGTACGAGAACGTCCTCTGCTTGATTGCATTCGCTGCGAAGTAGAGCGACTAGAACCCCCTCTACTTCCAATTTGCCGAAAAGTAGTACTATCAGAGCGTCCACTATTTGGGATCGTTACGGGACTTCAGGTTCCAGAGGAGGTTCAGGTTCCATTTCATCGTCTGAACCTTCAGAATTGTCGTCCTCGCCTACAAGGTCAGCGAGAACACGCGGCTCTGCTTCGAAATCCTCTTCTTCGTCGTAGAACTCTTCGATATCTGACTCGGTTCCATCGCTAAGGAGTTCTAATATACGGTCATCAGGTATAGGAAGCACTAAAATAAAAAAAACCAAGCAACTACTTTGCCACAATACCGGATTTTAATCAATTAACAAAAAAATATGTTGAAATTAATTTATAGTTACAACCGAGGGCCCACGATCATGCTACTTGAAGTTCAGTCGCAATTTGCTTCTAACTTACCAAAGGTAATTGCGAAAATAGTTTGTATTTCATTTGATTAATATTATAATAGTAAAATAAAACAAAAACAATACTCGAAATATAACAATAAACAATAAAACACAATACTTACACGCGCTACCGGTCGGATCAAAAAACGCGGCCATCTTGTACCTCCGATTGAGACAAACTAACAATCCATTCCACGACTCGGGCGCCACTACGCGCAAGTAGGTACACATCTCTCACGATCGATCGTCGTCGGTTGCGTTCGCAAAAATGAATCCGCGCAGCTTTGAGATTTTTTTAAAGTTACCCGCACTATCGTATACCGTCGGGTGTAAAGGGTTAAATACGAGCACAAAATTATGAATTAATAATATTAATTTATCAAAACTGTTTTATTTTCCAGAGGATCTATCGCTCACCCTGACAGCTCCTCACGTCAAGAACATCAAGCTATCCGAAGCTCACGTCTTCACTTACCTTTCTGATGCTTATCCTAAGGAGGCAATCGGTCCTAACATCACAGAGAGTAAAGGTATTATATCGAATCACACTGTCACGCAAAATACTGCATCTCACAAGCAAAGTTATCCTAGCGATGAGCATGTAATTTCCGCCATCAACTGTCAGGCAGTAGTCCACTAGACACAAAACCAGTATGGTCAGAGGATCCACCCTTTTCTATGAGGGATGCTGAAAACTTTCCACTCTGTTCCTCGTCTATACAAATAAATGAAATTGAAGTGTCTGTTTGTAATGTCAAAATAACAGCTTTTTACTTTAAACATATGAAAGTATAATACGGTATTTATGACAAAAAAAAAACAATTTTTAGAATTTCTATCTATCTGTCTGTTTGTTCTGGCTAGTTTTCGAAACGGCTGGACCGATTTGGATGAATTTTGATATACCCTATGCTTTGAACCCTGGATGACATAGGCATTTTAGCAACATATCACGCGGGCAAAGCCGCGTGCTGAAGCTAATTCCTCTTTAAAATGTATATTAAGCTAAGCAATAATGAGCATAGCATGAGACGCCTCCCAGCTAGATGAACTGACGCCCTTAAAAAGGAGGCCAGTATAGAGTGGATTCGGAAGGTGAGATGTGGCGCAACTTGGGAGAGGCCCTTATCCAGCAGAGGACTGTTCTAAGCTAAAGTGACTGATTGTAGCCCTGATCTTCAACGGGCAAATTCAGGCTGCAAGGGCTGTATGGCAAAGCGTCAAAGTATATAATTCTTCCTATGTGAACAAGGGATGGCGTTATATGACCTGTATAGCTGCATCTCTATCACTTCGCTATTTGGCTCCAGGCGAAAACGAATGTTCTTTTGTTTTTCAGAACCTCAAGTGAGAGTGGTCATGAGGCGTTTGCTTGAGAATTTAGGATTGAGTCTACAAGAAGCGTTCGTGACTAAGGGACCAATATTAATGTCAGCGTTCTTGCAAAGCACCATATGCAGAAACTAAATACGGCAGATTGAAGTTGGTTTCTTTTGAAATAAAATATTTTGATTGGTATTTGTTTTTTTTGTTTGATAGCCTTTTACTGTCCTCGATATGACTTTAAACTGTCGTGCATTTAGTATTGAACTAAATGTAGAACGCCACCCGCAGGCTATGGGATAAATACACCCAAATAGGCTTGGACGGAACAGTCGACATTAGTGCGGGATGTCAACTCAGGGAAGCGGCTGATGAACGTCTAGCACGTCAAAGGTGGTGCCCACGGACCCTGTCCGGGCGGTCCATTGTGCACCCACCGATGATTTCAAAAGTAAGGATACGCCCGTCTGAACATTTTACATAGAAGTTCTTCGTTCGAAGTTCGCGCGCACCACTGTCAACTGAGTCGCGCTGGCCCTAAAACCGTCATTTTAGGGCCAGCGCGTTGGTGCCATTTAGTCGCGCCGTTAGCCCGGTCCTTACGCTAGTAATATGTATGTCAATGGCACCCACCAACTCGCACTAGACAAGCGCGGAGGGTTAATTTGTCTAAACCCTTACTCTCCTGACAAACACGAAAGAGAGTAAGGAGGCCTTTGCCCTGCAGTGGGACATCACAGGCTTTTAATAATTGCCTTTTACGAGCTGTGCCTACAGTTCTGCTGGCTTGGGTTAACTTAGTAACGCTCTTAGTCTTAGTCTTAGTAGTCTAGGTAATGGTTCCGTAAATTGTTAGCTACAGAATAAATACAATCTCTTTTTACCCGACTGCGGCGAAGCCCAAAAGGAGGGTTATGTGTTTGACCTGTATGTATGTATGTATGTCCGTTTCTTTGTTCCCTCGTAACTTCTAAACGGATGAACGGATTTGGATAAATTATACGTCTTTAGATTTGTCTTGGTAGCACGAGTGTCACTTATACATTAAAATAAAAACAAAGTAAAATGGCGGATTTAGGGTGCCATATTGTGGAGTTCGATTTTTTTTTTCTTATACCATCGAGTGAAATATCAAAATTAAGAGTTTATAGAGGTGATTACAAAAATAAATAAAATAATAAAAAAAAAACTAAAAAGCTGGAAATAAAAAACAAGTAATTAAAAAAAAACTAAAAAACCCGACTGCGGTAAAAAAATTAAGTTAAAAAAAACTGAAAAGCTAAAAACAAGGCCATTTTAAATTAAATAAAAGTCATTATTCGTTTGCAACAATGGACGTCTCGCGGGAAACTGTTCGTGTTATGATGTTTTATGATTATAAACGAGGGTTAACCTTCTAGGAATCTCAAGAAAATTTACAAGCTGCATTTGGGAAGTCTGCTCCTGCGTTAGCAATAATTACTTATTGGTTTCGTGATGTTAAACGTGGTCGAGAGAACCTAAACGATGACCCAAGCCCCGGCCGACCTACAACTTTTCAGTCTACCAAAAAGTACTCTGTGCTACAACTGCAGTAACTCATGAAAATGTCATCAGGGTAGAGTGGTTTTTGTGGGAAGAATAGACACATTACACATCGAGAGATTCAGGCTGAACTGAAGATTGGATCACAGGCAGTTTCCACCATCCTGCATGAACTTACCATCACCACAGTAAGATCATACAGTATTGTAACTCGGCCGAAACCTTGAAATAAATGCCTACAGCCGCGCGGTACGTAAACATGCGATAGGGCTGCCCGCCTCCAGCATTTTAATTACATTTGCCTACTTTGTGTTTCCATTTAGTTTTGTTATTGTATTTTACTGTGTGTACATAAATATTAATAATAAAAACCACGTCTTTACTTTGAATTATACAAACTAAAAAACAAAACTCACATACCCCGAGGTTTACCTACCGTATAATGATTCATGAACCGCCTATAACTACCTACATATTATTTCACTCGTGTCTATCACTTTCCTTTACTCTATTCACTTTATTTATTAATCCAGACATCTTTTTTTTCGGGAGATAAAAGGAAATACTTATCTATTAAAAAGACACACATTATGTACCTACCTACTAGTAAGTAAAATTATTTTATAGTCTTACCTTTCAGAGTTTCCAGGTAATTTAAAAAAAATTATCTCTGGATGCGTTATTGACGAATTCATGCAACCAAAAACAGCACAATATAGCCTACTCGTCATATTAAATATGTACTTCAATTTATTTTTAGTGAAAAAATCGCGCGGATTGTTAAAAAAACAACACACAGTCCGTTCGTCACTGCGGCACAGTCACGACTGTCTGCATACCGAGCGCATTCCGAGGTCGAGGCGCGTAGGTATAGCTCGCGTTTCGTCCGTTTGTATGAAGTCGAAATACTGTATGATCTTTATACTGTGCCATCACGCCTGTATTCACTGAAGGTTAGGCAGAGTTGTACTTAGTTTGTAGTGTAATCCTACTTCCTACTATCCTACTAATAAGAACGCGAAAGTTTGTGGGGATGTATGGATGGACGTTTGTTACAAATAGATAAGGAAACGCACCTGTTGATGATGCCAATTTCTAACGCCATTTAATATTTAGTGTTTTGGTTTAATTATTTGAATTCCTAAACAAGAAATTTTAACTTTGAATCACGTAAAGATGTTTATCATTTGACAATAGCGGTATTATTTTTATTGGTTTACTTATATAACTTTTACAATTTTTTTTAATCATTGCCCCACACTAGGAATTTCTCCTGTATTGTAGGTGCGTTTACAAACATTTAAACTCACATACACAATCAGCCAGACCCGGAACAACTACTTGTAGGTCATACAAATATTTGTTCCGTGCAGGAATCGAACCCGCGACACGCAGCTCAGCAATAAATCGCTTAACCACTGCGCCCACCGTGCCGTCAATTACACTAGGTACTAAAATAAATTACTATTTATCTAACTATATAAATAAATACAAAAGTTACTACAATCTGTCAAATTTCTTTAATAGATTTTCAACTTTATCGCTACAGCATAAGGTTCAAGGTTGATTGGAAAAAATTTACAGTTTCGGGTAGCTTCATGGGCTGGCGTCTGTACAATTTAATAATGTTATTCAAGAAAAGTGGTGACAATTGAAGTCTAAAAGGCCCATTTTCGTAGTTAAAAACGTTCAAAATGTATTCTCAATCGCATCTCAAAAAGTCAAAAACTTGTCAAAAATGTTGGGAAATTAGTGGTATTTTCGACCGAGATTAGATTGCGAAAGGTCTAGAAATGCGGGAATTGCCCCTCAGACGAATGTAGTCCTAATACCCTTTAGTGAGTGATAGGGTAAGAAAATAACCTGAACAAACCCTTTGTTTACACTTTCAGCAGATACTTTTGGAACAGAATATACCTAGGTATGTATCTAACTTAAAATTACCTAGATTATTAACGCGTTTTAGCATTTTATTAATCGTTAAATCGTGTTTAGTTTCATTGTATGCAAATCACCGATTATTTTTTGAACTTCATGATGAATTAATGTGAATAATTGCTTATTTTACCTAACACGTTACTTGTCTTAGATGGATATAATTAGCTAATTTGAATAATTTATTATTTCCTTTGAAAATCATGCAATCTATGTTTAATTGACTACGTGGCTTCATATTGACTCATTATTCATCAATTATCTCGTCTTATGGTAGTCCCCTTATGGACAAAGGAGTCTTTCTGCTACAAAATAATATAATAGACGCGTAAAAATGAAGACAGTTTTTTGTTTTTTTCTTTTGTTTTATTTTTGTCACTTTGCTGAAAATAATGATGAATTTGGACGTGAAGAAGTAAATGATGGTGTAAAAAAATATGATGGTAAGCAGAATTGTTTAGTTTTACAGATTCATACTTTTTCTTTTTTTGTAAGCCTTTAGGTACTGTCCCACTGCTGGACAAAGGCCTCCCCCAAATCCTTCCAGGAACTCTTTTCCCGCGCCACCTCGAACCAGCCCTCGCGGTACGCGTCCAGGTCACCTCGCCATCTCTTTCCGCCGTCCATCTTCAGGCACCCAATGGGTGCCTAAAGGTGGAGAAGTTTGTTTTGTTTTTTCATTCCTACTTTTTAGAAGGCATTTTTTATTAGTGTAGATTCGTCTATACTGGGTGGTAGGGACAACGACGCGCATACTCTAACTATGATTTCGGCATGAGATTCTAGACCCTCTAGCGTAGACATTTTTCGTCGGTTATAAAAAAAAATCTGATGTTTCATAAAAAAGTTATATACCTACGTGGTCAAAATGTATTGAACAGCAATTTTTGTATTTATTTATTTTATTATTTATGTAAGTATACACAGTTTCTTCCACAAGTATACTTACTTAAATAAATACATAATGCTAAAATATATAAATTTTTTTTTTTTTTAAATAGCGCGAAAAACATAAAAAAAAATGCAAAAAAAGGAGGGTTTTGGAATCATGTAGGTACTGAATCCATTGTAGCAGGTTGCACGTTGATGTCCTTGTCACCCTGTATATTATTACTAGCTTCTGCCCGCGACTTCGTCCGCGTGAAATTTCTTGTACCCCCACCCCGTCGCGTCGCAACACTTCGTATTCGCTTACCGTTCACTCTGAGTTTTTTTCTTTTTGCTCGGCTCCTAAGGGTCATAGCGTGATGTTAAATAGCCTATAGCCTTCCTCAAGAATTGGGCTATCAAATGCAAAAAGAATTCAAATCTGACCGGTAGTTAAAGAGATTATCGCGTTCAAACAAACAAACTCTTCAGCTTTATTATTAGTATAGATATAGATAAAAAACTCTATGGCCCATAACTCCTTAATAGGTACCAACTCTTAACATCTTACACACGTGATAACTTTTAAACGAAATATCCGATTGAGATGAAACAAAAAGTATTTTACTTCTTCATAAATACTCTTGATAACATAATGCTTAATTTCGATAAAGATTACGATACATATTTAACGTAGTTTTTTTTTCTTCAGACGATTTAATAATTATTTTGAACACAAAATCGGTTATTGTGATTAAACCATGATAGCTAGACATATGTTCTCGCGGACTTTTTTGTAGGTCTTAATGGGCTCTACAAACCCGTAGTACATTATTTTGTTCTATTGTCAATAGTTTCTGCAGCGCACGCAAAAATAGGTTTTCGATTTTACACCTTGTGTAACAAAATAGCAATTTTATTACGGATCCCTAATTTTGAAGAAAAAAAATATAGCCTATAGCCTTCCTCGATAAACGGACTACCCAACACTAAAATAATCATTCAAATCGGACCAGTAGTTCCAGAGATTAGCGCGTTCAAACAAACAAACAAACAAACAAACAAACAAACTCTGCAGCTTTATAATATTAGTATAGATAACGAAACTTAAAAAGTAGATATTATATTATATTATAGACTGTCTGACGCATGCATGGTATTTTAACGATCGACTTTTTATCAATTCAAAAGTCTAATTTTCATAGTTTTCGGGCATAACTAACTACTGATGCCAAAAATGAAGACAAAATTAAAATCCAAGATGGCAGCCACAAAACTTTCGAACAACTTTCGAATGACGATAACTTTTCGTTATGATTCGATAGATTGAACCTAGAATAAAGAACTGTCAATAATATGAACTATGAACATCTTATATGTCAAAGACGTGTGAATTGAACCATGCTTGCACCGCTGATTTACCAACAGTCTCGATCCGGCCTTTACATTACGTCTGTCAAAGAGTTTGAAAGGTTCTGCAGCATATTTTCTATAAATTCATTATCTTACAGATAATCTCGACGACAAGGACTACAATCGAGACCCCATCATCAGACCATGTTCTCCTCAGGATTTGAAGTGCATCCGAGGATTCTTTGCTCATTACTCTCAATGTTTGGAAGCTGGAGGACCAGTACAAGAACCTTATTTTCTTCATCTACTACCAAATGTACATGTGCCACATGCAAATCTTACGTTTGAACTGAATAATGCGCAAATTAAAGGCCTTAATAAGTGGAAAATTATGGAGTTTTAGTAAGTAACTATTCTAGTTTTTTTGCCCGTAGTTTGTTGTTTAATGATAATAATAATCATTTTATTGTCAGGCAACTAAGGCCCATAGATAAAATACACAAAATAATTAATTAATAAACAAAATAAACAAAAAAAATTAAATACCTTAAAATAAAATAATAACAATAAATAATAATAATATTAATAATTTATTAATTAATTTGTTTAGATATCGATACCCATCACGTCTCCAAAGTTTCGCTAGCTAATTTAATTTGACCCAGAAAAATAATATAAAATAAATAATAATAATAAAAAATGTTAATTTAATTTAATTAGATTTGTTTTGTAGATAAAATAATCTGGTAGAAGTTGAGGTGATAGGTGGTGCTAGTCTCCATAGTGATATGACAAGTTTTTAATGTGGAAGGCTATAAGAAAAGAAAATATATATGGATTATGTGGAAGATGCTATAGCCAGGAATAGAGTAAACACGGGGACGATGGTTAATAGAAATTAGGAAAAAAAAGACGTACTGCACTGACACAAAAGAAACTATAATTACCACCGTACATCATCATCTGCCTAGCCTTTTCCCAACTATGTTGGGGTCGGCTTCCAGTCTATCCGGATGTAGCTGAATACCAGTATTTTACATGGAGCGACTGCCTATCTGACCTCCACAACCCAGTTCCAGGGTAATACGATACCCCTTGGTAAGACTAGTTGTCAGACTTTACTACCCGTTACGACTGTCAAACATCCACGAATGACAGCCGGAACCAACGGATTAACGTGCTTCCGAGACACGGAGGGGTCACGGATATGTGGTCTCGGTATGTAAAGCTGGTCACTCATCCACAGGCCAACCGCGGCAAGCGTAGCTTAACCTGATCGATCGACCTGTGCGGCTGTTATTATTTAGCCACGTACAGAAGACATTAATTTATTGCAAGAGTCTGTTGAACTTTCATATCACGTTTAAATATATTTTCTGTTTCAGCATAAACAAGGCTACAGACATATTGGTGCTGGAAGTACAATTTGACAGGATTGTGGTGACTTGTCCCGAAGCCAATTTAAAGTACCATCGCAAGGGGAAGGAGCCACTCGAAGTGTCGGACTTCTCCGTCATTGAATACAGTAAGTGTCCATACACAAGAACGACACACGTTGACGACAGGGGTAACTGCAGTTGCGATGCGTTTCGGCGACAGCCATCATACTGCTTGTGTAACTGGGGGTAAGCAGAACGCCACCTGCTACGATCCTGAAGCGTCAAACAGACTAGCAGCACTTTGCTGTCGACAGAGCCAACTTCAGCTGTCGACAGAGCCATCTTCAGCTGTCGACAGAGGCAACTACTACTGTCGATAAAAGCAACTGCTGCAGTATTCGGATATGCCGACTGCTGCCCACCATGTTGACAGCATTGTTGTAGCGCGCCGCGAACGTTATTATAGACTATTTGAAGTCCACTGAGAAGGCAGCGCGCGCGCTGCGCTCATACTGTAGCTGTCGCCATTGGTCGGCGTTTGCTGGCCACGTGTCGAATGCAAACGCCGAACAATGGCGGCAGCTGCGGTTGCCTCTGTCGACAGCTGAAGTTGGCTCTGTCGACAGCAAAGTGCTGCTCGTCTGTACTCTGCCTTACATACTCCTTTTGCTTCGTTTACGTTCAGTTATGCACGCCAGTTATGTATAAAGTCCCTTTTCACGTCAGTATGTGTGACTGTGTTGATCTTCTATACTATGCAACGGATTTTCAAGCAGTTTTCATCATGATTAAAAAAGTCTAATCCGAAAGATTTATGTGTATAATTATTATTAGTCATTAATCCACAGCTGGGCAAAGGCCACTCTACTCTCTTTCCACCTCTCTCTGTTCAGAACTGGCAAGGAACAATCTTTATTATAAGAGTAAGAGAGGCTGGTGTCCGCAACTCTATGTCAATGCGCGTATTTTGCGTACGGAAAATTATATTAATAATAATAATTATTGTTAATTATATATTATCATTATGTGCATAATAGAAATATTAAACTTCTACAGTGTAAAATAAGTTAAGAAGAGTCCGATCATATTTCAATAATTGTAAACAATTTCTTTCACAGACGATTTGTCCTTTACTCTAACAATTCCACATATCAAGGACTTGCAGCTATCGAGAGGAAATGTGTACACGTATATTAATGATGTTGCTCCTAAATACACGCTTGGACCTGCCACGTTCAGCAGTAAAGGTAAAATATTAGTTTGAGGAGATAATTGTTTTTGATATTCACTTGACTGTGGTGAATCGTCTCAATAATAAACTACCAAGGAGGAAGCGCTTAAAAAGCCCGCGAAATTCATATTTTTGCGATTTGCACGTCTCGAATTGCGTGTCACGTTGTATGTTTATTTATTAAGGTACACCGCTCAACCCAGAGCGGGTGGGGTAATTTAATGATATCCGAACCACAAAAAATTGTGTAAGTACTGGCTTAAATGTCACAACATGTTTTTTATTTCTTTTCACAGATCCTGGTTTCATTTTGGCTTTAGCTGAATTGCAGCTCAAGGTAGGCGTAACTCTTCAGGAGATTTTTATAACCCAAGGGCCTGTGTTCTTTAGCGCATTCTTTAAAAGCAACATTTGTGATTTTAGATACTAATAGAGTAAAAAAATTGGAGTATCGTTCGTTGAAGTTTACTTTGGAAATATTTTTTTATTGTTCACTTTTTTAGATTCAATATTTATAGGTTTTAGTTAATGCAACGAAAGCTACGGTAATGGGCGTTTTTTTAAGCATCAAACATTTTTCCATCACTATTTCTATATTTTTTTGTAAAGGCTCTGAGTCGCTTTTTTAACAAGCCATGGGAGTGATTGTATTTATTTGATATTATAAATAAACTATCCGTCTTATTACTTATGTCTTTCATTTTCTAAGCGTGTATCCTATTATTCCTTTTCCACTCTGTATTACATTAAGGGGCCGATATGATGATTATTATTTAAGATAATTTATGTTTAGTTATTTTATATTTGTATCTTTTTTTTGCATAAGATCAAGGTTGTGTCTAAGTCAACAGCTCACTAACTCCTATAATACAAGTTTGACTTAGTTTAGGAGTTAGAGAATTCCATAATTCTATGTAACTGCGTACAACCTCTTAAATAAGTTTTACATTGTTATTAGTTTAAGAAATTGTTGTACCTACATTGATGGAAATAAATATTTATTATTATATTATATTATTATTATTATCTAGTTAAAGTACAAGCTAACACTAAAAAATATACATTATATACTTACAAGTATATAAAAAAAGAGAAAAAAAAAGGCAGGAGGTCATTGGGTAGGTATTTAAAAATTCGCTGTCAATGGGATAAGTGCCCAAAAGGCTGGAACCATTACCACATTGGATGGCAATGCTGATCCTTTGGGCTAAGAATAGGCCAGCCCTCTGGTCACGTGAAGAGTCAACCAACCGCTTGGCGATGTCCCGAAATATTTGATGAGCACTCGGACCCCAAGGCCCTAATGTTTTTGGAGCTATAATATGTTTGCTCAAACATATTATAGCTCCCAATAAGGTTGTTTTAATTGCGCCGTTTGAGGTTTTCTGCTCATTCAGCCGCACAGCCCACCGTGCTAGGAAGATGGAATGGTGCGAGGGTGTCGACACAGGTTGCATCCCACACCAAAGGCCTACCCAACTTCATTAGGCATTAAAGAAAAATTTTTTTTTCTTAAATCTAAAAAATTTTTTTTTTTTTTAGTTTAGGGAGGAAGATGTGGTTATATTCATAAGTGGATACACTGATAAAATGCTGGTGGTGGCATAGAATTTAACTATTAAATAGGTATATGGCAGTCATTACTGGAGCTGGCAGCTGGTATAGCTCCACCACAAGTCCGAAGAGAAGTTGCATGCGCAGTGGAGAAATTCAAACAGGAATACCAGACACCCACAATCTGGCGCACAGCTACCAACGCAACGGCTAAAAAGCAGTTTCTTGAAATCGACAGCGTCTCTGTCAGGAAACTCGGCCAACGCCCGTTGCAAACTGTGGCAAGATACTCTTCCCCCACTTACTCACTACCTACCACCAAAGGAGCATCTCCCTGCCTCCTTCCGTGGCCCACTTGGAAGTCTCTGAACCATCTCCAGACACAAGTGAGAAGATATAAGTCCAACCTGGTAAAGTGGGGCTACCTTGATGAAACGCCAGAAGGGTGTGATTGCGGAGCTATGTCACAAACCATGCTCCACCTCCTATCCTGCCCTCTGTGTCCCAAAACATGCAGTCAAAGTGACCTCTGCGCTGCCACCGACAACGCCGTGGAAGTGGCAAAGTTTTGGGAAAACAAGATTTATAAAATACAGTCGTGCCAGCGATACGAAGAAGAAGAGTTACTGGAGCTTGTTGTTCCGCATACCTAACAATGGATACAAAGAAACTGCCTAGCCTCTTCATGTGAATCCTCATTTGCAACGAAACAGCAATAAATTAAACGCAACATTTTAATAACTAATCATTCTCGAAACAAATTGAGCAATTTCATATCATAGCGATCTCTTCAGCGTTTAACCCTTCAAATTATCATAATTATTCATTTCCTTCAAAAATCACGCAATCTAATTCATTACGGTTCAAACAAAATCCATTCAATCACTAATCAAACAGACGAGTCAAAATGAAGGTCGTATCTTGTTTTATTCTTTTGTTTCATTTTTGCTATTGTATTGAAAATAGTGAGGGTTCTAAGAATTTTCGGGAAAATCTCCATATATACCGTAGTAATGTCTTAAAATGTGAAGGTGAGTGATATTTTAATTGCCAATAAGGAACGAAACTCGCTTGTAAGTGCGTTTCATTTAATAGCATTTCAATAGCATTTCAAACAAACTTTCAAGCCCTAGTTTTTCGAAAAGAATGAACCGATTTTAATGAAACTTCATACGCATAAGCAGGATACAAAGGTCTTAAAAGTTAGTTAAGAACATTAGCGAAAAAAAATAGCGTTACAGTAAAATTAGACCGCTTTTAAATTTTCCATAGAAACAGAGATTTCCAGTTATCTTTTATTGAGGCTTACATGACCTAAAGCGCGGTGTCGGACTGGTCATTTATTGCAAAATATGAAGCAATTGTTTAATTACAAAAAATCTATTGTTTGGACTAAAAAATTAAAACACTAGTATTTTAGTATGTTGCTTGTAGAAAAATCTGACAAAAAATCAGAACGATTGTATGTATATTAGTAGGTATGGTTTTTATTGTAAAAAGAAAGTTTTTAGAGGTATCTTCATGTTTTTTTTCTATCGTATCAAATTAGTTGTACCTATTATGTTTACAACATACTATCTACCTAGCATATATCCTGAAGAATATCATATATTTCTCTTGTAGAGCAGTGGTGGCCAAGTGGTAACGGCCGCGACTTACGAGTTGTAGGTCGTAGGTTCGAACCCAGACTGGTTTGTGTAAACTATTTCATCACCACTGCTCTCAAAACGGTGAAGGAAAACATCGTGAGGAAACCGGCATGTCCTAGAACCAAAAATTCGAAGACATGTGACATCTGCCAACCCGCACTGGGCCCGCGTGGTGGATTACGGCCCACTCCCTCTCACCGAGAGGAGGCCTGTGTCCCAGCAGTGGGAACATTATAGGCTGATTATGTATGTTTACTGTAGTCGATCATATACTTATACTAAATACAATACAAAATACAAATACAAAATGTTTTATTCATGAAATTTGTTACAACAATGGGTGGTTGTGTTTGGGGACTCCTTTTAAGCAATTATTGCCTGTGTTAGGAGGCCCCGCTCTTCCATAGCAAAATATTTACAACAGTAACAAATATGTGGGTAATTAGACTTATGCTTAATTACTTATTTCTATTGATAATATATATATTTTTTTTTTTATTTATAAAAAAGGATAAAGAAAAAAAGGAAAAAGTAAAATAATAAAAACAAGAAAAAAAAAATTGTGTAAGAGTGTGTGTGTGATGAGTGTGAGTGTGCGTGTGTGGGGGGTGTGTGTGTGCGTGAGTGTGGGGGTGCGTGTGTGTGTGTGTGTTTTTTTTTTTTTTTTTTTTAACTGCCAGTTTTTGTGAGATTGTATGTATGTGTGTAACAATTGAGTAATGTATTATTATAATGTATCTTGCTATTTAATGTACTGTAGAAGTGCCTCGGTCTCTTCATACGTGAGTTTTTTGATCCAATTAGTTACGGTTTTCTTACAATCATATGTGCTTTTAGTGTATATGAATATTGTTTTGTTTATCTTATTGTATAATTCGGCTGAGCGTTTATTGAATTGCCTGCATGCAAACACGGTTTTAGTTTGGGAAACTGGAGCTACTAAGTCTTTCCTTCTTTTGGTTAATTTTTCAGAATCAAATGGTAGGGTTTTATGTCTTTTCAAGACGGATTGGATTATGTACAACTTTCTTATCGAGATTAAATTGCTGATAGTATAAAGGCTATTTGTAGGGTATAATATGTTTTTGAAGTACATAATCTTAATAAGGGCACGCTGGGCTCGCTCTAAGTATATAAGCTTGGATTTAGTTGCACCTCCCCAAACCGTGATACAATACATTAAAACTGATTGCACTAGAGCCAAGTATACCTCATTCAGGATGTTTCTAGGGGATTTATGTTTACTGATTATGTCTTTTGGAGCAATGTGACGTAGTGATTTAAATATCCAGCTCAATCTCCTAACCCTATTTGTAACCTGTTCCAAATGCTGGTACCATGATAGACGTTGATCAATTACAATGCCCAGGTACTTAGTTTGCGAAATTTTGGAGATACATAAGCAGGCACAACATCTATTTGTTGGATCTCCGCACACATGAATTTTTATGTTGAAATCGTCATTTGTTTGTGTCCTGTTACTCACGCTAAAGCATACGTAATTCGTCTTGGATGTGTTTAGCGTGAGCAGGTTATTACTAAGCCAATTAGCGACATGGGCCATGCCCATCTCTGTTTTTAGTTTTACGTCGTGCCATGAGTTGCCAGTAAAAACGACAGAGGTGTCATCGGCGTACGAGAAGACTTTTGCATTTTCGATGTTCATGTTGCATAGGTCATTGATATACAAAAGAAAGAGGGTAGGACCCAATATGCTTCCCTGTGGAACACCATATGTCACCTCCGCATCTTCACTGACATATTTTTCCATCTTGACCATCTGCCTCCTTCTTGAGAGGTAGTCCCTGAAAAGTTTCAGAGGGATATCTCTCACTCCAGCATTTTCGAGTTTGTTCACAAGGTTTGGGACAGAGACGGTGTCAAATGCTTTTTTAAGGTCTAGAAAGACCGCTAAGCATTTATTCCCAGCATCAAGGTGTTCAGTTACCAGGGAACTTAGAGCTGAGACCGCGTCCTCCGTAGATAAACCCTGCCTGAAACCAAACTGTTGGTTCGAAAGTAAACTGAATTTATTTAAGTATCGAGTTAATCTAACATTTAGAAGTTTTTCAATTATTTTGGATATTGACGGTAGGATAGAGATAGGTCTATAGTTATTGACATCGTCTCTGTCCCCCCCCTTATGAACTGGAGTAATAATTGATTGCTTTAGCAGCTCAGGAAAAATACCTTTTTGAAAGCAAAGATTCGCAAGATGGGTTATTATGGGAACGATATCATTTCGGGCAGACTTTAGAAATTTAGTCGGGACTTTGTCCCATCCCGGGGCACTATCAGATCTTAAGCCCATCAATATTTGATCTACTTCATGAGGATCAGTGTCTAAGAGTACAAAAGTATTACTTTGTGCTGGTTGGTTGACAGCTTGTGTATTATTAGTACTTGGCACTATTTGCTGAGCTAAGTGTTTACCAACGTTGGCGAAGTGGTTATTGACAAAATTTACTGATTCCAGAGGCGATGTCTTAAAATTTAGCAATTCGGTGTTACGATCTTTAACTTTATTAGAGTAAGTTAGTTTCTTTATATTTTTCCATAGAAGTTTATTATTCCCAACTGATTTTACTAATAGGTCCTTTTCATATTTACGTTTTAATTTTTTTATAAGTGAGTTACAATAGTTTCTATATCTAGTGTAGGTTATTTTTTGAATTTCGTTATGTGGATTTAGCCTGGATTGTTTCTGTAATTTGTTACGATTTCTTATGCATCGCAAAATGCCTGTGGAGATCCACGGCTTTATTATTTGTTTGCTGTTAGGAATTTTGCGAGAGATAGTGTTTCTTTCTATGGTTTCAGCAAGTATGTTTATGAGTAGGCAGGTTAGTTGATTTGGATCATCACAGAAGAGGAGTTCCGCTAAGTTTTGTTGCTGTAGATCTTTTAGTGCTTGTTCATAATTTGTAATAGTCGTAGTTTTATTTGAAGGTAGAGTGTTTTTAATTTTAGACAAAGACAGAAATGTCGTATAATGGTCCGTTATTGTCGTTTGTAATATGGCAATAAATGGAGATACTTTTTTTTTATTAATTTTTAGCATGAAGTGGTCTAAACAATTACTTTCTCTCGTAGGTAGTGTATGACCTGTGAGTATTCCATGCAATGACAACATATTCTGATAGTGATTTCTGTTTTTATGTTCATGAGATGACTCTGTATCTTTAGCTCGAATGTTAATGTTTATGTCTCCTGCAATAACAATGTTTTTGTTTGACTTCAGTTTATCTAAGTGAGTACTAAGGGAATTTACGAAACTATCTATATTTGAATTTGAGGGGGAACGATAAACACATAATATTATATTATTGAGTATTTCCAGTTGGAGACATGACGCTTGTGATATTTCAATTTCTTGAACTTTAGGATTTAAAGATTGCTTTACGTATATAGTTACCCCATCATTTTGGTTTAGTTGGCGAGTAGTAAAGAAAGTTAAGTAATTATTAAGTTGGGGCACTGGTTTATTAGGGTTAAGTCTGCATTCTGTCAAAATTATAACGTCTGTTTCGAATTTAAAATTAGATAGGTTAAGTATAAAGTCGTCAAAATTACAGTAAATACTCCTTATATTTTGGGAAATAATAGTGAGGTCGTTTCTGTTTATATATACATGCTTATCTAGGTCTGAGCTAGTGCATTCGACTGTACGAGCCACCTCGAAGTTGTCTATTTCAGAAATGGTAAGTAATGTGTCAGTCATTGTGGTTTTTATAAATAGAATATACGTTATTTGTTAGGTAAGTGTTTTGAATAGGTCTAGTTGCTTTAGGGAGTTTATTCCTTGTGTTAAGTTTTATGGAAATTACAGTCTTTATTCCTGACCAGATACTTGAGAATGAACAATAGCTGTGAGAGTAGTGAAAGTAGTGTTGGTGTGTGTGTATTTGAAATTTATTGTGATTGTGTGTGTGTGAATGTATGTGAATATTGTGAATAAGTAAAATTAGAATTAGGTAATTTAAGTTTAGGTCTAGAGTACTGTAGTTAGCTGGCGTAAACGTGGACAGTTTTACAATACCTGAAATTGATATTAGTTTACTGGTATAGATTGACAATAAAGTTTGTAAGGGAAAAAACCGGGTGTAGTACATGAGCTTACAGTTCGACAGTCATTGTTTCAGTACGAGTTTATGAATTTGTTCTTCGCAAGTAATGGTTATAGTGGGCGCTTGTTCATTCTTCTTTATATAGACTTTGCCGTACGCTGTCCAACAGAATTTGTAGGCTCCTGTCCTCGTTAAGTCTCTTGCAAGGAAATGTAGACGTGATCCTTTCGGGGTTAGGTGCTCCGATAGGAAAACAGGGGTATCTTCCTGGGATTTAAAGCCCAGGTGCTGGCAGCATAATTTGGTCTTGTTTTTTAGATTATAGGCCTTACCCATCTTAAGTATCTCGGTCCTCAGTAGAGCAGATCCAGTTTCTACAATGATTGGGGTATTTTGCGAATCAGGGTTTTTACCGCGTACCCTATAGATGTCCCTAATGTCATATTTACCAATATTGCATGTTAAGATACGGGAAAGACTCAAAACCATTTCTATTAGGTCCTCCTTGCTTTCATTGCTCCTTTTTGGAACATTCTTGATGACAAAATTTGTTTTCCGTCCACCCATTTGAAGATCCTCTATCTTATTTTCCAAGAAAGTTATTTGTTTTTTGTCTTCTTTGGTCTGAAACTCCATTTCTATAATTTTCTTTTTTAGTTCTTCGTTTTGTGCAGTTAAATTTATGATCGAGCTCTCTATGTTAAGGTTCGACTGCTGAATCTCCGTTAAAGTTGTGGTCACTTTTTTTATCTCGTCGCTATGTTGTACTGAGAAAAATGTCATCATCTTCCTGATTTCTGACTTAAAATCATCCAGTTGTTTACTCAGAGATTCATCAATTTCTTCTCTGGTTCTTTTTACACGTTGAAAAACGTAATTTGGCGGAGTACTCAGAACTTTCCCCACTAGGTTTACTTCCGAATCAGATAATGATTTGTCCATGGACTTATCCATAATATTGTGGAAATATTCAATGTAAAAGTGTTAAAAAAAATCAATATATATAAATCTGGAATGTAAAGTCAAACTGCGTGACGCGGAAGTCTTCAATGCTCCAGTTCTCGACTTAGTAGGTTCCTGGAACGCTCTCGGACGGTTGGCACACGGTTGACAATGGCAGATGACACTGACAGCTGATACCGACAGCTGACACTGACAGGTGACACAGAATGGCGTTGACAGGTGACAAGCACAGAGAAACACTCACACTTGCTGTCGCCGATGCCCGCTGGCGTAATGGAGATGTGTGTGTGTGTGAGTAGCTTATCGCACACCGCACCGCACGTTTACCGTCTCTCGATTCTGCGCTCCTGGTACTTCCACCGAGTTATTTGAATTTTATTTTTGATTTAAAATAGGTTTATTTTATTTTTGGTTCACTAATTACACGTCCACACTGCTTAGGATCCGAGAGGGAAGGGATACTGTTTCTAAAACTTGCGTTTTTTGTGTTCAGCCCCTTAAAAGAGATCTACGTTTTGGAATGGGTAACTAGCTTCAACTTTCTGATTAACTGACCGACTCTTTGACAATTCAAAAGTGCCTCGCAATGGTTTAATTGAAATAAATGCTTTTAGTTACAGACCATAAAACCTACGGGGATTATTATAACCCCATCATTCAACCATGCTCTCTTCACGACCTGACCTGCATCCGTCGTGTCTTCGCCCACAACTCCAAATGCAAGCCTGTAGAAGGACCAGCACAAGACCCTTATATGCTGCGACGTCTGGATCTACCTATACCACAAGCTAATCTGACGTATTCACTGCTAAACGCTCAAGTAAAAGGCCTTAATGAATGGAAGATTAAAAAGTTCTTGTATGTATTTCGATTTTCATGATGGTTTAGCGTTCCTGCACACGATGCCGTCACCGCGCCGTCGCCGCGCCGACGCCGCACAATTACACTGTAGATACGGGTCGCGCAAAGCCCGCCCCTGCGCCGCCACCGCGCGCCTTCCCCACCCTGTCTCTTTGATTCATTCATAAAAAGTTACGCACGTGCACGTTCGTACGCGGCCGGTAATGGAATGAATCAAACAGAGGGAACGCGCGCGGAGGCGGCGCGGTGGAGGGCTTCGCGCGACTCGTATCTACAGTGTAATTGCGTGGCGTCGGCGCGGCGACGGCGCGGTGACGGCATCGTGTGCAGGAGCCCTTAGTCTATATTGATATTATCTTATTGGATGGGAGGCCTGTGGTCTGTGGCCCACCTGATGTTAAGTTGTCAATGCTGCTTATGGACATATCCGCAATAAAAGTGCCAGTATATGCGTTGCCATCCAAGAGATTAAATACCTTTCAAACAGGCACACAGTAAATTCTCCTTCAAACAGGCGCGACACGCGAATAATCGCGCGCGACACAAAGGCACCGCAAGTCGCGCAACGAGCGGTGCATTTGTGTTGTGCGCGATTATTCGCGTGTCGCGCCTGTTTGTAGGAACCTTAACGCTAATTGGCGAAAGAAATGGGTTTGATTCCCCTATTCGATCTCTCTCATCGAGAGCTATAGGTACGCTCAGTGCTCTGCGACTCCTTTTACAAAGAAGAAGAGGAGAGGTCGGGTCAAGCAGGTCACTCATGGTCAGTGGTGGTCAGTTATGTCATTTTCTATCTTTGTCTTAACTCAACTATAAAATATGTATTCCCGTTCAACAGTTATTCATTTTTAATGTTATAAATTGTATGTTTCAGCATAAACAAGGCCACAGACAGCTTACTCCTAGAAGTGGTATTCGACAGGATCGTGGTGACATCCCCTGGAGCCAAAACAATTTACCATCGTAAGGGCAAGGAGCCCATTGAAGTAACAGATTATTCCATCATTGAATACTGTAAGAAACTATTGACTAAATCATCATCATCTGCCTAGCCTTTTCCCAACTATGTTGGGGTCGGCTTCCACTCTAACCGGATGCAGCTGAATACCAGTATTTTACATAGAGCGACCGCCTATCTGACATCCACAACCCAGTGACTGGTTAATACGATACCCCTTGGTAAGTCTGGTTGTCAGACTTTCGGTCTTCTGACTACCCGTAACGACTGTCAAAGATCCACAAATGACAGCCGGGACCAACGGCTTAACGTGCTTTCCGAGGCACGGAGGAGGGGTCTCGGTATGTAAAGATGGTCACCCATCCACAGACCAACCGCGGCAAGCGTAGCTTAACCTGATCGATCGACCTGTGCGGCTGTTATTATTTAGCCACGGACCCCTGGAGATACTTAATTATATTGCCAAATATAATTAAGTATCTCCTTCAAAAATGTATTTTATTTACAGATGGTTTATCGTTTACTCTGACTATTCCTCACATCAAGAACCTGCAGCTATCTAAAGCCCAAGTTTTCACGTATGTAGCTGATGCTGCTCCTCTTTATACGCTGGGACCCGCGGTTCGAAACAACAAAGGTAAAAGATTAGCTTAACTAATTACACTAATATTATAAAGTTTGCGAGTGTGTCTGTGTTTATATGTTTGTTACTTCTTCACGCACAAACGGCGGGACCAATTTTGATAAAATTGTGTGGAGGTAGCTAGACACCCTGGATTATCCTGCAGGCTACTTTTTATCCCGATATTACAACGGGATCGAAACTTATGCGGGTGAAACCGCGGGGCGCAGCTAGTATTATAATAAAGAGAAAAGATTTGATTCTTTGTATGTTTATTTGTTACGCCTTCACGCTAAAACGGCTGAACATAAGCAGATGAAATTTGGCACATGGATAGATAATGACCTAGGACATGAAATATTTTTCATCCCGTTTTCGCAATTAAGTAAGTTCAACGTATTTTTTTTTGTTCTCTTTGCAGATCCTGGTTTCATTAAGGCTATTTCAGTTTGGCTAGACAACCTCGCCGTAACTATGCAAGAGGTCTGGACGAGCCAAGGTCCTGCGTTCATGTCAATATTCCTGCAAAGCACCATCTGCGATTTCAGACACCACTAGCCAATCAATGACAGCTATAATGTTTTTTTTACTACTTCAATAAATGAACGCAGCCTTGAATGTCTCTGTAAAGGTGCTCTTCTGCAGGTGACCGCAACCGCAAACGGCGGCGGCAATGGCGCCCTGTCTCAACGACAGACCGCAGCGACACAAACTGCCTTCTATGTAACATGGAATCCAGTCATGTATGTCGCTGCGGTCTGTCATTGCGAATGGACGTCATTGTCGCAGCGGTTAGCGTTTGCGGTAGCCTTCGGAATAGCATCACTAATGGAATTTCAATTGAAGTTTAAAAACTTATAAATCCACTCTGTAAATCTTTTGGAAATAAATGATGGAAAATGTCGTTTTTCATCCTCTTACCAAACCATGTAATAAATCAATGTGACCAATTTATTATACTTATACAAGGTTAATGGTAACAATTTTTTTTAACAAACTCTCAGGACTACACTACACTACTACTATTTACACCATAAACAACAACTTTTGGTCTATGATCAGACTTTCATACAAAAATAAAATATTTCAATTCAACCAATTGAAATATTCGATTTTCTGTTACGAACTCTACGCGAAACAAAAGAAAGTGCTAGTTAGGTAAACGAACTGCCGCATGCCGTGTCTAGTATAAAATTCAGCGGAGGGGAGCGGGGGGTTAAATAGAACAACGATATAATTATTAAAGCAGGGAAAATAATTGTTAAGCCAATTGACTATTACGTGTATTGATGGCGGGACATAGACAAGCACAGACTACGGTAGACTTACACCAAGCAAATATGGCGTCGATTGCATAGACGAAAAAGGGTAAAGCGATGTGTGTGTGTTTGTCATTGTGGGTGGTTGTCATTTTGGCCAAATTCATCCATAGACAAATACGTCTATAAATACATAGGATTTTTGTTCCGAGATTACCAGCCGTGCCGTGTATTCAAATCACTAGCCTTTTCCCAACTATTTTTAGGGTTGGCGTCCAGTCTAACCGGATGCAGCTGAATACCAATATTTTACGTAGAGCGACTGCCTATCTGACCTTTAAGCACCAGTTATTGGATAACAGGATACCCATTGGGACTGGATGTGAGGCTTCTGACGACCCGTAAAGACTTGCTTTCAGAGGTACGGAGGGATCTCTTTATGTAAAGATGTTCACCCATCCACGAACCGACCGCGGCAAGCGATCGACCCATGCGGCTGTTTTTACTTAGCCACGAGCCCCTCTTTTGGATATCTCCTATAGAGTTAAACATAAGAGGCTGACTTTGTGTGTTTGCTGCCTTCGTGCCCCTAGTGAAATAGAGACGAGATATAAACTCAAAACTCAAACTCAAAGCATTTATTTCAATTAAACCATTTTACAGGCACTTTTGAATTGTCAAGAAGTAGGTCAGTCAGAAAAATGTGAAGCTAGTTGCCCATTCCAAAGCGTAGGTTGGTAGGTAGGCTGAAACAGATACTTTGGGAAATCAGGCATTACAATAATGACTATCAAATTACAAACGATCATTTCCGCGATTTCAATTAATTGCCATACGGTTATTTATAGCTTCCCTTATCAATTATGTACCTTAATTATGCAAAGATCATCATATAAAATAATTTGTTCACTTAATTGTAACATCATTTTTATTAACAAGGCTTCGAAATGAGGATTCTTTTCTGTTTTCTTGTATTTTTTATAAGTGTGTGCTATTGTTCACAAAGAGGGCATTCGGTTCATCGTGAAAATTATGGCGAGAGGATTAATAGTGAGTAGTATCATTTGTTTATTGTATTTTATCTCTTTTTCACACACATATTTCTCAAGGGTTAAGGTTATAACGTTACAAGGTTTTTTTGGCGCGTGGTTAAAATTGGAACTAACGCCGCCATTTGGTTTTGTCAATACCTACAATTTTTATGGCAATGTCACAAATGTTTGCCAACAACGCCCCCCTGTCAGTGTCATTCAGGCGCCAAAAAATCCTTGTAGCTTTGTAAGCTATGGAGTCATTATGGGGGAGTCGTGGGGAGAGGGTTGTATTGATGATTTTAATTATTATTATTCTGTAAATACATACTTGTTACTCGCGAATCATATTTTGTTTAACATACAACCTGACACTGATGTGAAAATTGCAAAAAAAGGAAAAATTTAATTTCGCGGGCTACTTACCCTAAATATTTTCTAAGTCCGAAGCGAATGAAGAGGCTGATTCATAAGGGATATCAATCTGTCCATGCCTAATAAAAACACATAAGTGGGTTTTTTCAACAAAGAATAATCAACTTGGTAGCCCGATTGCATCTGATCTATAAAAAAAATTTAAAGGTACTTATATAAAAAATAGCAAAACATCTAAAAAGGTTTTGATAGTCTAATTGAAAGATATACCTAGAAACAATCAAGCTAATAATTTAAATCCATGATGTAGCTCTCTATTCGAATAATAAAACAAACAACTGCAAACTGCAACAATTTCACAGAAGAACTCCATTAAAACAAAACACAATACAATCTTTAATACCAGCATGTTTCGCTAAACGCAAACTTGATATCTCGACTACCAAATTCACTTCGAAATGTTCGAGAATAACGCTCATTCGCGGTCCATTGCAGGCTATAAACACGATAAGATCTACCGGCCCTGTGCGTTGCAAGACTTGGATTGCATCCGAGGAGTCTTCGCTCACAATTCTGACTGCAAACCGGTGAAGGGGCCTATAGATGATCCTTACAAACTGGATTGGCTCCCCATACATTTAGCTCATGCGAATTCGACTTTTATACTGCAAAATGCTCAAGTTAGAGGTTTGAATGACTGGGAGATTAAAGAGTTTTAGTAAGTACAAGTTTCCACTGTGAGTTGATTTTATTTTAGAACAGGAATGATTTGGATTTTGGGTAAGTATTTTGTTTACACTGTAGAAACCTCTTCCTCGATAGTATCACATTGTCTAAAACTGCCAGCACTATGCTGGATGAGCACAATTGGGGCTATAATACGCAACATACCAGTTTGAGAGCAGTGGTGGCCCAGTGGTAACGACGAGTTATAGATCGTGGTTTCGAACCAAGCGCTTCACTTTGTGTAAATAATTTCATCACCACTGCTCTCAAAACGGTGAAGGAAAAAATTGTGAGAAAACCGGCATGTCCTAGAACCAAAAAATCGAAGACATGTGACATCTACCAACCCGCACTGGGCCTTCGTGGTAGATAACAGTACTTCCTCTCGAAGAGAGGAGGCCTGTGTCCCAGCAGTGGGAACATTATGGGCTGATTATGCTATGTAGGTACGCAATCAACCTTGACCCATACACTGAAGCAATAAAATTTGAAAATCTATTAAAGAAATTTGACTGATTGTAGTAGCTTGATGTGCAGGCGCTGTGCCTAAGGAAACAGCAAATCAAGAGAGTTTTTTTATAAGTTCAATCAAAAATGAACATATAAAAAAACATGAATCACTCATTTCAGTATCAACAAAGTAACGGACAAGTTAGTTTTGGAGGTGGTTTTCGATGCAATCACAGTGTACTGCCCAGCCGCCTTAGTGAGATACCACCGCAAGGGAAAGGAGCCTGTAGAACTATCGGATTACTCCTCCGTTATTTACAGTAAGGAAACTCTCATAATACGCGGTGGAAGTTCGCCGAGACACACCCTTTTGCCTTCAGTTTTGGATTCAGTACAAAGCTCTAGAGCCCCTGAAATTTTTCATAGTTGGATGATAATTTCTACCAAACGTAGCGGAATTTTTGTGTTGGCAGCATATTGATTAGACGCCATTTTATCGCCTGCTGTCCCTTTCGCTTTTCTTCATAATCTGCCTAGCCTTTTCCCAACTATGTTGGGGTCGGCTTCCAGTCTAACCGGATGCAGCTGAATACCAGTATTTTACATGGAGCAACTGCCTATCTGACCTCCACAACCCAGTTACTAGGAAATACGATACCCCTTGGTAAGACTGGTTGTCAGACTTTCGGTCCCTTTCGCTTTTGCTATATAAAAATGCCACTGCGTTTGGTAAAAATTATCATCCAACGGAATACATACCCACTATCGTGATTGCCCCAGAAAACCTATTGATTTTCTTTTCACGAACAATTAAAAAATAATTTTATCAACATGATAAATTATCTAAAACAATCTTATAAACTACCTACTGCTGTTTCATACAAAAGATATCAACACTGGTGAAATGTATGGCACAGATTTTTGTACTGAGTTTTAGTGGATCTATAAATCAGAGAATTCTCAGTAGCAGCCCCGAGTCTTTTATTCATGGAGCTCTAAGCTCTCACTCTGCCGTTCCTCCTCCTCTTCACGAAGTTTAACTTGGAAAAATCATTAATTCTATAGCTGTTGGTACAAGGTATACTTTTTCATAAAGTTCCAAAATTAGATCTAACGTCGTCATTTTGTTTCTCAATACCTTTCACAAACAATTGGCTGTTTGTGTATGTGAGTTAAAATATTTGTAAACGCACCCACAATACAGGAGAAATTCCTAGTGTTGGCAACGTTTTTTAAAATAAAAAAAACAAAAAATTGCACAAACGTTTATTTATCTATAGCGCCCCCTGTCGATGTCATTGGAGCACCGCAAGATCATTGTCGCAGTGTAACTTGAAAAGGAAAATTTGAACAGGCAACTGTCGAAGCGATAACAAATATGGATGAGGAATTTAAAATTCTTATTATTTCCACAGAGGATATATCACTGACATTAACGGTGCCAAACATAAAAGATCTTCAATTGTCTGCAGCCCATGTATACGCTTATATACCTGATGCCAATCCTCCGTTTAGCGTCGGTCTTGGTTTGACTGACGAAACAGGTAAACTTATTTTTATAACAATCTATAATATTGTAGCGACATCTATCGAGGTGCATGCTAAGTTGCTAACTATCAAGATATTGACAAAATGCCATAATAGATGGCACCACTGAATCATTAACGTCACAAAATCTAACATGGCGCAAGCAAAGTTCGACGCACAGGTTCAATGTGAAACTATAGACCGACAACGTTATGTTTCATGCTTAAAATATCAGTTAAACATACATATTATTACTGGCCGGAGAATTCACATTTGGTTTGAAGAAATTTGTCGATTTCTGATTCGGTGACGTTGACCACCAAATTTATTTTGACCTTGACTTTAATAAATTGCTCTTTTTATTTCAATATCTCAAAAATAATATTTTCACGCAATTTTTCAGAACCCACAATATCGGCAGTCTTCAATGAGATCCTGTCAAATATCGCGGTTGGTTTAAGAGAGACATTCATCTTCAAAGGACCAGTCTTCATGACCGCATTCTTGGAAGGCACCATCTGTGATTTTTATAATGATAAGAGAATACACTAATCATTTTAATCCAATAAAAAATTTAACAAAAATGGGATAAAATGCAATTTTTTTTTACGGTATTCGTTATTTTTTGGTCATGAAATACACTACTGTGTGTTTTTACTCAATGTTGTCTCCCTCTAGCAACTTATCCTAGCCATCTATAGTCTGCGTTTACAAAAACAAATCTCATACACAGAAAAACAAAACAAAAATAATTTCATCATCACCATTTCAACGAAAGTCAACTGGACATAAACCACCCCAATCATGGCCAAAAATAATTTAATAAAAGCAAATAGTCAAGTATAATAATACCCTTAAAACAACATTCCCAGAAATCACACAGAAATCTTTAGAAATTAAAATACCAAACAAAAATGTTCATGAGTTCCACTCTAGTCCAATGCCATTCCAAAAATCATTGTAACTTTGGTAATAAAGTAATTTCCTTAAAACAACACAAAAATATCTAACGCTGGCGAAACTCCCAAACCAACGCTCACAGAACTCTTTAGAAATTAAATTATCAGTTTAAATATCTTCATCAGTATTCCACTCTAGTCCACTGCTGTTCCGAAATACCACCGTTTTAGTAAACAGCATCATCAAAAAAAAAAACTTTAGTAATAAAGTATCTTGTCCACAAAACGACAAAAAAATAATCCCAGCGAAACTCCTAGATCGACGCTCACAGAACTCTTTAGAAATTAAAATTCCAGGTCAAAAATCTTCATCAGTATTCCACTCTAGTCCACTGCTGTTCCGAAATACCACGTTTTACTAAATAAAACCGGATATACTTGCATTGTTAGTGCACCTCTATGTGGAAGCGGTGCGATGATATTACCTTCCCACCCTAGGGGCAAAACGACCTATTTATTATTTACTGGGCTACCTGAGTTACACGGATAGCCACCTAGATTGTATCTTTGTTTATTTAACAAATTGTTTTTACACGTTACTTGCGAGATTAGAGTGGGACTTCCTTTGGTGATGGTTGAGTGGTTGAGTAGAAAAAAAAAGAAAAATAGGTTTGTTTGTTACAGAAACAAGTGCATACAAAAAGATAAGTTAAAACGAATAATACAGAAAAAAAAAACGGGAGAGCCGACAAAGTGAAAACAAAACACAAACAGAATACTTTGCTATCACTCACTGACATATCGGATATAGGTACATTAAAATCGTACATCCCAAGGACAGCCGAACACATCCGAAGCGGGTATTTTTTAATCGTCTTATAACCAAACACGCGTGGAGTCGCTTACGGTAACAGTGGCGCGAGTTCAATGGTTTTTTCCCATCTCAAAAAAGGCCCGACGCGTCTAAAGAAGTTTTCACTTCAAAAAAAACAACACAAAATAGTTACGAGCACAGAACTGAAATAAGTCAGTCATTGCACGTCATAACTGTGACAAGAAGGCTTCACCCAGCAAGATACTGTGCTATGGGGGACCAACAAAATGGCGCTGATTTTCAGTGGTCACCCGAAAATAAAGTACAGAAATCAAGTCAGGTTGATTTGTGCAGATTAAACAAATAGATAATAAAGTAAAATGAAATAAACAGTACTTAGGATATAATTATAATGCAACTTATAACATAAAAAAAGATACAGATTAAACGAATGTCATTAAGATAGGTAATGGGATTACTTCTTGAATGGTATTCGTTTCTAAACAAAATGCTATTCCATCCAAAAAAAACCTACCGAATCAAAATATAGGACCCCGTCGATTATTTTTCGATAGTTCAGAGAGTTTTAACCCCATATCAAAATATGTTAAAATTAATGAGAAGGTACTGTCACCCTTTATAATATCTAAGACTGTTTTTATTGCCCCTTGTAAAGACACAAATACACAATCAAAACTTCAGCGAATCTTCATAATACATTGGCAATCTCAGCATGTAATCTGCGAAGACTCCTTGGAACCTTGCATGCATTGAATAATAGACACGAGGTAGCACCGGGCTCTGTTAATATTGTAAGCCTTAATTACACTGGATTAGCAGAACAGTGGATATACCGTGCACCTGTGAACGTCTTGTAACGTACGCTAAGTGGAGATTATTAGGATGAAACTCGCTTTAAGATCTATGGAAGACATTGTGGGTGGGTGAAAGGAGTTATGGTGAAATGTAGCTCTTTGAGTGAAGAGCGAATCGGACTGAGACGATCGTCAACATGTTTTTCGATAAGTGATAGGTAGAACTTAGGTACAGTTAAAGAATAGGGACCTACAGAGAAAAGGCCACTTTGGCAAAATCATAAAAGGATAATATTATGAATCATAATGAACAGTTAACTGTTAAGTTAATCGTATCTAATCCCATTGGTACAGGATTTTTCAGTTTTTTTTTTTTGTCTGTGCTAAAATATCAATCAATCCAGGTTCAATCCCAATCTCTTTGATTACACCTACCTACGTAGTGCAGCGAAAAAAAAGAAAAACACGGACTGTCTTCGCCTGTTGTGATTCTGCCAAAGTGGCCTTTTTAGGCCCCCAGAACGGAGAATTGTGTTCCTGATACCTGTCAGTGCGACAATTCTAATAACTAATAAAGATCAAATTCGCCAAACACGTATTCGTATGTATGAAACAAACGCATTCTTTCACGACAAATCTTTTACTGTTCAAGCAGTACGGTTATGGAATGACTTGCCCGCTGCGGGCGAGTAAATTCATGCGAATCGACAGTAAGCCCATTTTTCGATAATTCGGTACCTACGCGAGTTTATTTTACAATTATAGATTTTGAACATTGACATAGTAGGTAGGTACTCTTTAACCTTTTGACCGCCACAGTCACGTATAGATGACAAACCAAAATGTGCCCAGCACGCCACGATTCGACTACATGACAGACTTTGACGCCCAGGACACAACAAGGTTAAAAAAGCTGAAAAAAAGGCAAAACCGCGGGGAAAACCCATTATTATTCTTAACATCAGTATTTTACGTAAAATTCTTACCTTTGTTTTTACACTAATTAAAATTTATGCCCCATCACTGACGCTGCATATTTCAAAGACCTTTTGTTACCAAAACAGATACGGAGTCATTAATAAACCGCTCTAATTAATACTAATTATGTTATAGAAGTTAATGTGATAGCGTGACTAGCCATTTTGCATAATGTTAATGTCTGTGTAAGCTATGGGAACATGATTTTATAACATTAGTCGGTAGGTTAGCTTTTACCCGTGACTTCGTCTGCGTGAATTTTTAATTTTCCCATCCGATTTTAATCGTGTAGGGTTTGTTTTATTGGGATTGAAAATACCCTGTCATTTTAGGCCCATGACATATCTAGCCCCCGCTCACCACCTATTACACAGGAATTGAAAATAACTGGCGAAATGTGTGTGGACCAAAAGTATACTGTAATCTAATTACTGCGAATACATGCGTGATGCAAAATATCCATACAGATATTAAAAATTCGAAAGTGTGTCTGTCTGTCTGTCAGTCTGTTACCTCTTCACGCTTAAACCGCTGAACCGATTTAGATGAAATTTGGTATAGAGATAGTTTGAGTCCCGGGAAAGGACATAGGATAGTTTATATCCCGATGTTGCCACGGGATCGAAACTTACGCGGGTGCATAAGATTGTTTTTGTAATTAGGTAATCGTTAGAAAATTACAAAACAGTGATTTATGTAGCCACTACGGATTATTTAGCCATTCATAAATAATTAAATTCTATTAATAAATATTAACGGCATCTGACAGCTCAAATTCACGTAAATATATATTAGAAAACTCATTGAGCAAGTATTTTTTATTAAAAACTAGGCATTTACTCGTAGATACGAATGTAAGACCGAGATTTATGGAGATGTCAGCACCAACTGACGGGGTCCGCTAGGGCCGATGCCCGCCAGGGTCGCGGGTTGTTCGAAAGAGATACCGTGGCCCCTGGCACAGGCAACTGAAGGAACACGGGTGGGTTTTAGTCAGTAAGAGTCTGACACTCCCTTCCGCTCCGCCCAGAGCGGGAGGGGTCATTTGATGATTTCCCAACCAAAAAAAAAAAAAAAAACCGAGATTTATAACAGTTACTTAACACCTACTTCGGCTATGTGTTAATATTCCTATCACTGTCACACGACAGTAAAACCAGTAGAGCAAGATAGAGACATGTAAAGTTAAAGCACAATAATGCTAAATTACGGCTTTACAGGGTCAAATGAAATTAGTTAGCGAAACTCCGCACACTTGATAGTATCGACATTGAAACATAATAAAACAAAAAAATTATGGCTATGTTTTGGGTCAACGACCGCTGGTAGTTCAGCTAGCTGTAGTTACTTAAGTATGTGTGGAATGTTTTTTTGTTTTATTGAGACCCATTCTGTAAAGTTTACACAAAATAGCTGTTTTTAAACTGATATTTTAAGTAACTCACTTACTGTCGTTGAATCGAAAAATAACTTTTTTTTGTTCTATCATATTTTGATATCGAAACCCATCACGTCTGAGCTGCGGAGTTAATTTAATTTGACCTTGACCATCTCTTTCTAAGTTTTCCAATGAAAAATTGTTTTTCTATATTAATCTAAACAAACACAGACTTTAAATAAACCGTTAACACTAAGCTCCCTTTTTATTAAAAATCGATTCTAAATTTCAAACCTTTACATTCTCAATTTGAAATCGAAAACAGAACAGAACAACAAAAGAAACATTCAAAAATCCATTCTAAAAATTGCCAGGCATAAAAAACAAGGACTAAAATAATAAAGGCACAAAAGATTTCAACCTACCCTCAAAACGCGTGACATTAGAGTTAATTGCATTGCCTGGCGTACCTAATCAGGGATATGAGGTGCCTCCACAAAGGACTTCCGTTGACACCATTCGCACACAATATGTATTGTCAGTAGCTACAAAGTACACTGTTTTTAGGGTCAATGTGTGTGGAAACGAATTTTACTATTTGTTGGTTTTTTTTTTGTTAGGGGCAAAGAAAACAGAGGGGGGGGCTGGGCTGGAGGGGCTCGTTGTGGAGGTCAAGCTACGCTTGCCAAGGCCGGTCCGTGGATGGGTGACCATCCACTACACATCAAGACCTCACCGTTCGGAAAGCACGTTAAACCGTTGCTCCCGGCTGTCAATTGTAGATCTTTGAAATTCATGTAGTCAAGCCGGAAAGTCTTACACACACACCGGGTTGTCGAGCGCAGATAGGCAGTCGCTCCATGTAAACCACTAGTATTCAGTTGCATTCGGTTAGTCTGGAAGCCGACCCTAACGTAGTTGGGAAATGGCTGGGCAGATGATGTGCCGCCCATTGTGTCACCCTTTGTATAGTTTCTTTAATTGTCTGTAATTTATATGGTGTACATAATAAAGAGTATTCTATTCTATTCTATGATGACTATTCTCCACCTTGTATAGTTTTGTTATAGCTAACCCTAACCTGGAGTGTCTTGAAAGGAGGTGACTTCCAAGATGACGACGAATAGAGATGTATTTATGATGATGACATGCTGCACCGACTCTGAATAAGCAAATTGAGACGAGACTGGAAGCTGACCCCAACGTAGTTAGGTAAAGACTAGGAAGGTGATTTAAGTACCTATATAATTATACAGAGTTATTGGTAAATTGTACTCATCATTATGAACAACTTTTACTATGGGCCCAAACCTAAAATCGCGAAAAAAAAATCAGCTGCTCCCTACATTTTGACGAGTTATACGAACATAAATGTAGGGAACAGCTGATTTTTTTTCGCGATTTTAGGTTTGGGCCCATAGTAAAAGTTGTTCATAATGATGAGTACAATGACGTCTTAAGAGGTTGTTAATGTTTTACCAATAACACTGTATATTATGGAAAACTGGTCATAAAATACTGGTTCAAAATTCAAGCGGAGTTGAACTTACATAAACTGCAAAACTCTAAAATGGATATCGTATGTATGAATACAGCTCAATTTCCAATATTACTCCCTACAAAACTCCGAACGAATTAAACCCACGTACGTATGTATATTTGTCAGAAAATTTCACACAAACACTGAAAGTGTCAAAGAATAAGGAAATTTAATCCATAAGCCATAACTTTTGTTAAAAAGAACACTTTTACAAAGGATCCTTCTGTGTGCCGTGACTGCGTCAAAAAGTTGATCCTATCTGCCATGGAGCGAGGGCAGAATTACAATGGATGAGGTATTTGGAGGTTAACTACCATTTTAATTTTTAGAATATAGAACGATTTTTTATGTTTACTAACTAAACTGTGGCCGTGGTTTTATTTACTTTGCTCAAATAAATCACACTAATAATATTATAAAGGTGAAACTTTGTGTGTGTGTGTGTGTGTGTGATTATATGTTTGTTACTTCTTCACGCTCAAACGGCTTGACCAATTTTGATAAAATTTTGTATGGAGGAAGCTGATACCCCAGATTAACATATAGGCTACTTTTTATCCCGATATTCCCACGGGATCGACACTTATGCGGGTGAAACCGCTGGGCGTAGCTAGTAAAATATAAAATAATTATAAAATTCTATCGATTCGTATTCTAAAAAAAATCTCAACCATTTATGCAAAGGTCAGCTAATTGCTATTAACTGACTGTGCTTACATTATAAAATTATTGAATTCTGCTTGAAAATGTCGGAAAACCCAATACTAGTATTTATCTTTCTACAATAAACTATTAACTATACATCTACGGTACTTACATAGTGTAAAAAGACTCATCACATAGCAGTCAACTGCGCATTCTCTACATTATATTATGTAACACTAGCTGCGCCCCGCGGTTTCACTCGCGTAAATGTCGATCCCGTGGGAATATCGGGATAAAAAGTAGCCTATGTGTTAATCTAGGGTGTCAGCTGCCTCCATACAAAATTTTATCAAAATTGTTACAGCCGTTTGAGCGTGAAGAAGTAAATTTTTTTAGTAGTGCAAGTTATGTTATTAAAAACACGTTTTCGTAAAAAAACGTCAGTAAACGTTGGAATTTTGACCTTTGTCTCCGTTACCAGAAAGTTCAACGTCCAGTACAAAAAAAAAATCATAATGACAAGTGACTCTCGGTTTCGTTAAATGTCTTTTTACACCTGTTATACCACATCCGAACTTTTGAAAGATCTTTGCAGAAGGCATTTATAAGTTTTTTCATGAAATTGAGTGCGGCACCCCGGTTTAATATAACGGCTCATCTATTCACCTCCGTAACAATATGACAAACTTTTACACGTACAGGGATCACAGTTTTCAAGGAATTTTGGGTCTAAGAAGTAAGTCTTTGGGTTTTAGTTTGATACTATTTCTGAGGACGGACAAAAAAGTTACTAACGTTGTACTAGTAGCTATTAACCTTTTAGCCGCTTACGCCGGATTAATCCGCCAAATATTTTCGTGTCCATTTCGCCAAGGTCAAAATATACGACAAAATACCACAGCTCGTTTTTTAATCTCCTTTTTTGTTTAATTAGACTGTATTCTATCATGTATTTATTTTTCGACTAGCTGCGCCACGCGGTTTTACCCGCGTAAATGTCGATCCCGTGGGAATATCGGGATAAAAAGTAGCCTACATGTTAATCCAGGGTGTCAGCTACCTCCATACAAAATTTTATCAAAATTGGTCCAGTCGTTTCAGCGTGAAGAAGTAACAAACATATAAACACACACACATACCCCTACACACTCACAAACTTTCGCCTTTATAATATTAGTGTGATTTACTGTGCCGGGCGGTCTGGTGGCACGACAACTGATATGAAGTCGAGCGGTTAAACGGTTAATTTCGGGCAGTTATTTTGCTGTAACTCGAAGATGTTTTTTATAGTAGTAGACCAGCTTTTGCCCGCGACTTCGTCCGCGTGAAATTTCTTGTTCCGACGACCCACCCCGCCGCATCGCAACGCCTGCGCGATATTACTTTGTTTTCGCTTAGGGTTCTTTCTGACGTTTTCTCTTTTTGCTCGGCTCCCTAAGGTCCTAGCGCGTTGTTAGGTAACATATAGCCTTCCTTAGGAATTTGGCTAACAAATGCAAAAAGATTTTTTCAAATCTCACTGGTAGTTTCACAGATTAGCGCGTTCAAACAAACTAACTCTTCAGCTTTATTATTAGTACAGATTATTCGCAATCGTGTGTACTTTTTTGGGTTTCAAATTCTAATAACATTATTGACCATTGGTTTTAATGAAATTCAGCACAATATTATTGCCCGAATAGAGATATTATTGGGAGCAGCGGTGGCCCAGTGGTAACGGACACGACTTACGAGTAGTACCTAGATCGTAGGTTCGAACCCAGACAGGCACTTTACTTTGTGTAAATTATTTCATCACCACTACTCTCAAAACGGTGAAGGAAAACATCGTGAGGAAACCGGCATGTCCTAGAACCAAAAATTCGAAGACAAGTGACATTCACCAACCCGCACTGGGCCCGCGTGGTGGATTACGGCCCACTCCCTCTCACTGAGAAGAGGCCTGTGTCCCAGCAGTGGGAACATTATAGGCTGATTATGAGAGATATTATTGCTTTATGCTCTACCCGGGCAAATTATATGTCATGCAAACCTAACCTAATGCAAGACCCCTTAGCGTAGAAATGTTTCGATGTGAAAAATACAACGCGTGGAATTCAGAATCATGTACTGAATCAATAGCAACATGGTTGAGCCTGGATGTCTCTACCACACTTTTTTTTTTATGAATTCTGTAACTTGGCGATCTGTGTTAACACAATTAGCCATTCAGATGAGGTATCTCGATCTGTCTTGTTAGCGGAAGGAACTCCTATGGATCCCTTTCATCTGGTGTCACCAAATCTCAGGTAAGGTAAGGTAAGTAAGTAGGTAAGTTTAGAGACACTATGCCTTTTCAATCGAGAATGTGCAATACTTCCTGTGCCTTCTAGTTAGGATGCCAGTTCATTGACGTGAGTTGATATTCTCGTCTGATAGCTTTCACTAAATCTAGCGATCTCTTGTTTGACGGTAGTGATCTTTAGGTCCTCATGTATGTGCCTACTGCTTTTGACACTACAAGGCATAGACAAGTAAGGCCCGGCGCCCACTATCGGCATCGGCACGGCTGAGGATTTTTATGCGACAAATAGAAATATAACTTAGATAATAGTATGACAATAAAATTTCCATTTCAATGACACGGTATGTCGGATACCCTATCTTTATTTTTGCACCTACGATGATTATTATCATTGAAATTTCAATTTTATCGTCATACAATTTAGTTTCATTTTTATTCGTCGCATAAAAATCCTCAGCCGTGCCGATGCCGATAGTGGGCGCCGGGCCTAATGAGGTTACGCCTGGCGCAGACTGAAAAATGTTTTTTTTTTTATTTGCTTATATTTTACATATTTATTTATTTATATCTTTAACTGCCCGTGACATCACAGCGGGCCCTATCAGAATACCAGCGCTGCAACATTTATTTTTTAAATGTCGTAAAATATATATAACTTGGATTTTTATTTTATTGTGTTTAGCTTATTTTGTGATCTTCCTGTACGAGTCGCAATTAATTCTTTTTCTTTCTTTCTTCTTATGTATTTGTTGTTTATATAGTAGGGTATGTCTATCATAGCTCTCTCTACCGCACTGGCACACTGTATTTAGATAATATAATATACAACTACTAGGCAACCAGAGACTTGATGTGGAGATGTATTAAGAACATTACCACATCAAAAGGCATTGCGTTGATTGATACCATTACCTGTCGCGCTAAGACGACAGAGCATAACACACTGCGACTTGTTAAACTGAAGACTTACACCACCTCAAAGCATTTATTATTTCAATTAAATTATTTAGTGTGCATACACCAGGAACACGCGTCGATTGTAGAGGAAACTGTAGCCATCGACGTGAGCCGTCGTCGTCGTGTGGCGACCATTAGAAGTGTTCTTAGTTTGAATAAATGTATGCATTCCGATGATAACAAAATACAATGGTACCATCGAGCTGGTCAGATGATAGACCTGGACGCTAGATAACGGAACTCTTAAATAACTGCTGGTAAACCCATCGAGTGTGGGCTCATTAGATATGTCTCAACAAGTACTGTTCCTTCTACCAATGACGAGGACCTCATAACTGACCTGGACGCTACGTAGCGGATTTCTTGAATAGCTATTAGTAAACCCCTCGAATGTGGGCTCACATAATCAGCCCATAATGTTCTCACTGCTGGGACACAGGCCTCCTCTTGGTGAGAGGGAGTGGGCCGTAATCCACCACGCGGGCCCAGTGCGCGTTGGCAGATGTCACATGTCTTCGAATTTTTGGTTCTAGGACATGCCGGTTTCCTCACGATGTTTTCCTTCACCGTTTTGAGAGCAGTGGTGATGAAATAATTTACACAAAGTAAAGCGCCTGTCTGGGTTCGAACCTACGACCTACAACTCGTAAGTCGCGGCCGTTACCACTTGGCTCACTAAATTTAATTATCTTAACGAGTCCTGTTTATTTTACCTGATGACTGAACAGGGTGCTACATAATTAAACTTTTAATTAACTGCTAGTAAACCGATCGAGTTCAAATAAAAAGGTCCCAAGTATAAAAAAAAAACATGTAGAATAGATAAACAGTTGTGAGGGGCCCGTGGCTAAATAATAACAGCCGCACAGCTCGATCGATCAGGTTAAGCTACGCTTGCCGCGGTTGGTCTGTGGATGGGTGACCCTCTTCACATAACGAAACCCCTCCGTGCCTCGGAAAGCACGTTAAGCCGTTAGCCTAGCCTTTTACCAACTATGTTGGGTCGGCTTCCAGTCTAACTGGATGCAACTGAATACGAGTATTTTTACATGAAGCGACTGCTTATCTGACCTCCAAAACCCATATCCTGGGTTATAATACTGGGTTATAATATGTTACCCTTGGTAAGACTGGTCGTAAGGCTTTCCGGTTCTTCGGGTTTCTGACGACCCGTAACAACTGTCAAAGATCCACGAATGACAGCCGGGAACAACGTGCTTTCCGAGGCACGGAGGGGAAAACCTCTCCGTGCCTCGAAAAGCAC
Organism: Oligia fasciuncula; assembly: GCA_963082905.1. Taxonomy (NCBI): domain Eukaryota; kingdom Metazoa; phylum Arthropoda; class Insecta; order Lepidoptera; family Noctuidae; genus Oligia; species Oligia fasciuncula. The sequence goes on from OY720403.1 coordinate 12,591,075, forward strand.
GTTGTAAAAAGAAAACATAGGTATGTAAAGATGGTCATCCATCCACAGACTTACCGCAGCAAGTTTAACCTCATCGAACGACCCATTCGGCTGTTGTTACTTAGCCACAAGGGCTTGTGGCTGGCTCAGGTTTAACCTAGAGGATCAATGAAATATTTTTTTTTCCATGATTAACTACTGTGAAATTTCGCCTTCAATTTGATGTCCCTTGTTTCACCAGTCAGCCTTCACACATAACATCGACTATACGTGTGAAAGCAGATTGAACGGGGTCATTGACTCGTTGCATTGGCTCTAATGAGCACTAAGCATTAGCTCTGAATGTGTTGAATACCGGGACCCACGGCTTAACGTGCTTTCCGAGGCACAGCGGGGTTTCGATATGTAATGGGTGGTCACCCATCCACGAACTGACCGCGGCAAGCGTAGCTTAACCTTCGATAGACCCCTGCCGCTGTTATTTAGCCACAAGCCCCTGTACATAATAAAGAGTACTCTATGTATTCAATTTTAACTGAGAAATAGTAACCGAGTTGTCTTTCTGCACTCCGTACTTTTGCGTTTTGTTAGTTAGAACTATTTTAAAGAAGAACTCAATAGTAAAACCAGTGAAAAATGCTGACTGGGAAACGGAACTTGGCAAAACTCCAGATTTTACCAAAAAAGAACGTCGGAAATATATCCACAGCTGAATAAAAACTCTTTCTGTATCTATTTAACAAGCAGAAAGTTAGACTTTCGTTTTCGTAATTGCTGTTTGAATTTTAAAGTACGTAGGGTTAGAAAAAGCAAAAAAATATACTAAGATTTTTCCAAAAAATTCAATTCTAGTTTTCTTTTGACAGTATTTTTTTAAGTTGCTTCTCCAATCAATCACACATTAAGTGTGCATACACACGAGCGACACGCGTCACACACAGGGATCGGAAACCGGTTGAAATTCTTAACCGGTTACGGTCATTGACCCCAAACCGAAATCGATTTAGGTTAAGGTTTGCACTTTACCGGTTTTTACCGGTTTATGCGGGAAGCCGGTTTTTCATGAATTTTGGTTTTGATAGTGGAAATTTACCGGTTAAAACCAAGTTTGAACCCCCCCCTGGCCCCCGCCATTCTCACGAGCACGGTCTGGACGTTGCGATATCATTTAGTTACAAAATTTTATTACGGAATTAACCGGTTAATTTGGGTGTCAAAACCGTTTGTGCTTAAGTAACCGGTAACCTTTATCATTTGGGTTTCATAAGAACAGTTCACTTGTTTAATGAAGGGACGGTATATTTACCGGTTCTTAATCGAAATTAACCGCTCTTTTTATACCGGTTCAGAGCCCTGGTCACACACGCGCAACTGCAGCCCTCGATATCTGTGTGCAGCCCCCAACAACATGCCGTTCGTGCACAATGCGTCCGTGCATTTGAGCACCGTACTCGAATACACGACATGTAGTCGACGGCAGCCGCCGCCACCGCGCCGTCCCCTCCACGGCGGGGTTGACAGGTGTCGACAGCTGTAGTTGCCTCTGTCGTCGACGCGTGTCGCTCATGTCTATGAGCACTTAGGCGAGGTTTTTCACCCTGTAGGCCAAGCGACCCGCTCATTCTTCGCACGGTTCTTACGACTTGACAAAACATTCGAGATTTCTTTATTACATGTAAGTTTAATATTAATGTTATTACACATAAACCTTTTGGAATAAATTCTTTTTATGATGGTGAAAACTACGTCAAAATCGGCTGCGTAGTTTAAAAGAACAACGCAGTCATACAGACAGACACGAAAAGCAATTTAAAATCATTACGTATAGATTTAGAATAATAATAAATTAATTTATTTTATTGTAAAAAAAACTGGTCATAATGAGAAATCTAGACATATTCAACTGCTGATTTCTCCTTTATTGCATCAAAATAATTGAAATAAACCAAATGATCCATTGCGTATTAATGTTTTTAGCGTCATGAATTATATTTCCTTTAAAACTAAATAAATAATATTAAAATATTGCATTGGATAAAAAAAATATTTGAACAGTATCTTTGCGTCGGTCGATCTAGGCAGACTTATACTTAGACAAAATGAAGTACTTACAATTGATAATTTTAATATCTGGAGTATACAAGACCTATGGTTCTTGCGGTAAGTAACTTTGATTTTTGTTGTTATGTTACTCGAACTATCTAGAAAGGATCGAATTATTTCTAGGACTTTTACAGCCTGCCCAGATATGGAAGCCTTATTGGACGCGATTACTTGGAGACATGCATACAGGGTAGTTGGGACATCGAAGCACATATCACACACACGAATTCAGTACATTCGGAGTCATTTACATACTGAATCCATGCATGGGTTCCGCGATTTTTTTGTTTCTAGGACATGCCGGTTTTCTCTTGACATTTTCCTTTGCCTTTTTGAGATCAGTGGTGATGAAGTAATTTACACAAAAAAGCCCAAGTAAAAAGTCATAATTCGAGGTTTGGCTCTCGCCTATGTCTTCCTCCAATATTGGACCGATTTAAAATATATTTCATAAACTGAATAAGAAGGATATATACTGTGTCCCTATGTTTTTCTTTTTTCATTAATAGTTCTCAAATTTGTACATTAGGCCTCTGTTGAAAGCTGTTTAAATCGGCATTTTTTGAGGGTTCTAGTGCTTATAAAAATAATGTAACACTATCATCAAAAAGGAAAACATAAGGACATACAAGTACCTAGTTAATATTTATTATTCTGTAAAAAAATCATTGCTTTATGGTCATTAACCAGAAAGAAAACAGGCGAGAGCGTTTCTATGGAGAAATAGACCACCCGCATTTCCTCTAAAGTCGTGGCCGTTAGCACTAGGCCACCAGTGCTCCTGGTATATACCTATGTGATAGTTTTCCTAGGATGCGAGTGAAACCGCAGAAAACAATACGGCTAGAAATAATTTTAACCTCGGTTAGCTCTGCTCTCAAGATTTTCTAACAGGATGACGTCATGGCGGTTAGCCAAGTATCTTACAGTTTAATAAATAGTTTAACTTTCACGTCTTCACTAGAAATAGTGTCCAAAAATTTCAGAGAGAAAATTTATGCCGTTTTTTAATTTGTACAAAATGGTGATAGGCAAACATTCCATACAAAATATCAAGCCTGTATTCTAGCAAGGGGTAGACAGAGGTTTAAAGGTTTAGGCGCATTAGGGCTAATTCTCATTTTGGCAACCGACTCGCTAATGGACTACTTCTCATTATGGCCACTTCTCATTTTGGCTACTTCTGATTAGGGCTACTTCTCACTTGGGCTACTTCTTACTTGGGCTACTTCTCACTTGGGCTACTTCTCACTTGGGCTACTTCTCATTAGGGCTATTACTCATTAGGGCTACTCCTCAAAATTTGGGAATGTTTATTGAAATAAGTACTGTCTTACATGTTTATTCATTCATAAGAGATCAATTAATTGAACCAATGTAATAGGTAAGTAAGTTTAGAATATTATAAGTATTACTTCTTGTAATTACTTAAGGTCTGGTTTGAAATTAACATTTCTATATTTACTAGCTGACCCGGCAAACGTTGTTTTGCCATATAAATTATTTCTAGCTGCCCGGCGCTACTTCGTTCGCGTGGTGTCCTACCCCTTACCCTACCCTACCCCTACCCTACTCCTACTCTACTCCTACACTACTCCTACCCTACTCCTACACGACTCCTACCCTGCTCCTATCCTACTCCTACCCAACTCCTACCCTACTCCTAACCTACTCCCACACTACTCCTACCCTACTCCTACCCTACTCCTACCCTACTCCTAACCTACTCCCACACTACTCGTACCCTACTCCCTTAAGTAAATAATAAAAATATTAAATACTATGTCCGTCTAAAACCGAATAAAAAGTATCCTATATAATAATACAAAGTTTCTTTCGCCATACAACGTGGCAATGCTGCCAGCCTTTTGGGCACTGTTCCTGTTGACAGCGATGCGGAGGGATTTTTTGATGCCCTATGATTTATATATATTTTTTTGCTTATTTTTTCATATAAATGTACATATTATTATTATTTTAAATATTAGCATAGATTATGTAAATATTATCACAGAATACATGCAATTCAAGTTCATAATTTCTCGAATGTTATGTGATTACAGATTACGTTCTAATCCTGGGCACATTTTTTAGTTCGGAGATAACCATATCTCGAACTGTGAAGACGTATACGTCGAGAAATTGCATCAACCAGTGTTCCGCCATGGTCCTGAGCTATCAACTGGTAATTATCATTAACCCTTTAACTATCAGCACGATTATAATCTAAACATCTCGCTTATATTACCCAAGGAGGCCTGGCAGAGGTGTTTAGGGCCGGTACCTATTAACAATACTCTAGTACAAGTCTCGCTCTGAGCGTAGATTTAAAGCATGCATTTGATAAGTTGAACTGAGATTTTTAAGTAGAATTTAATATGTGAGCATCGAGGTCTAGTGTACCCACATTTTGCCTGTTATGTTGTGAGTGACAGCTACTGGTAACATCATAGATATCCGAGTGGGTAACATACAGTTTAAAACAACTTGCCTGTAAGGGGAAAACCTCGGGATTTCGAGGTCGGTAGTTGTGCGTGCGACCACTATACTGGAGAAATTCGTATTAAGCGACTATTTATCTAAACTTATATCTACATATTATAAAGAGAAAAGATTAGATTTTTTTGTTTGTTATGCCTTCACGCTAAAACGGCTGAATGGGTTTGGATTCTGGCTATCTCTGATTCAAGCAGTATTCGAAATTATTAATTCTCTACCATAAAATAATTGCAAGCTAAACTTGTACATTTAAAGCTTAAATGTATAACTTTGGCTTCGTTCCCAAATTGTTTTAGATAAGTTCAGATATCGTGGCAAGTTCAGTAATCCCTTTATTAGCTATATTTAGTCAAATGCATCAAAATTATTTTAGCACTTTTACTTATTTATTTATTACTAGCAGCGCCCCGCGGTTTCACCTGTGTGAGTTCGATCCCGTGAGAATATCGACATAAAAACTATCCTATGTCCTTTCCTGGGACTCAAACTATCTCTATACCAAATTTCATCTAAAACGGCTCAGCAGTTTAAGCGTGAAGAGGTAACAGACAGACAGACACACTTTCGCATTTATATTATTAGTATGGATTAGTCTACACTGTCCCACTCCTGGACAAAGGCCTCCCTCCATTCCTTTCATCTTTCGCATTTATATTATTAGTATGGATTAGTCTACACTGTCCCACTCCTGGACAAAGGCCTCCCTCCATTCCTTTCATCTTTCGCGAGCCCACACGTCCACCTTTCAGTTTTTCAGTACGAAAAAAGATTTTAGAATGTCTCTCAATTCAGTTTTATTTCTCCTTCTGGAACTGGTTAATATTCTTAACTTTCAGGCTCTATTTAGCCCCTTAGGGTGACATTTTCAAAGAAATCCTTCCTAAGTGCTCACTTTCGTCATATAATAATCTTACTTATTTCTAGATCGATTTTTGCTTTACGTTGTCTGTCAGTGAATGAAAGATTTAAAAAAATAATATATTTCTCAAAACGTCAGATTTTGATGCCACTTTGCACAAGGGTAGGTATAGTTGAAGTATCCCCACAGAAATACCTACCACAAAAGTCGGTCGATTCTGTAAAAATTTCACCGAGAAAACGTAGGTGATGAAGTGAGTTGGTTTTTGCTAGGAATTAACACTATTGACAGCTCACTTCACTTAAGTTTTCACGGTGAGATTTTTACAGAATAGCACCACAGTATCGCTATTGGTTCATAGACCACTTTTGACCAGTCTCCTTTCACCAAACTTTTATACCTAGATTAAATCATAACCAGAGAAAAAATATTGAATTTTTGACAGTTTTTCCATACTAGAATCGTCAAACGTCAATTTTATTCCACGGATATTGATAGATTTTGGTAAAATTTTTGTGAGCTAAAATATTATTATTCACTAAATTGTAATTAAAGTCACTTTACTCTTAGAAGCATTTAGGTTCAATCTGTTTAGGATCAATTTGATTTAATTATTTTAAAGGTACCTATCAAAATAAAATAAATTATGTTTGTAGCGGTGCTTCACATTATTCCAAGTACCTACCTTCTACTCCTGTTTACTCCTGTTGAAAAATATTAAAAATTAATATTGATATTATTTATATTTTATTTATTAATTATTATTCTTTATTTTTACATAATAAAGAATATTCTATCCTATTTTGTACCTAGGTATATTAGAAAATAGGGATCGAAATTAATTTAAATTGTTTTTTTTTTCAGAGGCGCTCAACAATTTATTCAAAGTTCTTCTTCAAGATGTAACTCTGATGATACAGAAACTTTTCGTGGTTCGCGCGGCTGACTTCATGGAGTATTTGAAAACTAATGGTAAATGTCAGCCCAATGGGTTTTTGGACTCTGACGCGAGTATTTGTGGATCTGTTAGTAGGCGAAGGAGGGACAACTTGGGACTGAATTCGACAATACCAACACAATGAATATAAAATGGAGATAAAATAAAATTGTAGGTAATGGGGAAGGAATAAAGTAATGGATAATGTCTCACGGTTTTTTTTTTACTTTTACTAATTTTAAAATTATGTTTAATAGTAAATAATCATTAATAGGTACCAGTGGTATTTGCTTTATTAGCTTCTGGGACTAATATTTTCTTCACTCGTATTAGTTATTTTAATCACAGTAATTATTTAAAACAAGATGAAATTGGTTAATAATTTTAAGTTCGTAAAAAGTATTGGTTTTTTTATTATTATTTTAGATGTAGAAAAAAATATGATAAACTGAAGTAGGTAGGTAAGTACCTACCTAAGTTGTTGGGTATAGATTCCTAATGTTATTCGCGTTGTTACATAAGTAATGTGTAGGTACTCCATTAGCCGGTCGATATAATTATGTAAGTACCTACAAAAAATACTGCTTTTTACTTCGTAGAAAATATATTAAAAATTCGAAAAACCCCAGTAGACATAAACAGTTAGAGTTTGACTGAATTTTCCATAACTTCAACAAAATGGTAGTTGCATAAAAACTGAAAATATTTAAATCAGCTTTAAATAATTGAATTTTGGCATTTCAATTAATATTTAATTTCACAGAACATTTTATTTGTCTACGTCATCCATAGGTGTTTCACACTTCAATAATTATTACGCCAAAAGATGACACATGAAAATTTTAAAAGACCAAAACTGTATTTGAAAAAAAACACTTACCTCAAACAAAATCTTCACCACTCACTCATAATACACTGGAAAATAAAATAAAAAATGGCCACACACACAAGACAGATAACACTACAGTAACGACGTAAAGTTTTCCGCGGTCATCGACGAGCGACAAAATCTCGCCCCCATACGTCCTTACTCGCGAAAGCTCGCGGTCAACTGACTGTATTCCTTGCCTGCCAGTCTCCACTTTCATGAAATGAACTGAAACTCTCATTACCATCACACAATGACGTATACATCCTTATTCCTCACGCTAAATTGAATTCTATAGAGGAAGGTTAAGATGCAAAATGGTGTAGCAAAAAAAATGTTTTCAAAGTCCTCGGCTGTTTGTTTGGGAGGGTCGCAAGGCGGGAATGAGTGTGTCGAAAAAAAAATAAGCCAACCACGTCTCAGTGAGTTAAGGCTTCAGGGGCGGGTTTCCACTGAATATCTTTAATTAAAAGCCCAACTTTCCTTGGTTCGACGTTGTAATGAATTGAAGTTTGCAGGAGAAAAATTCTGAGTGATAGTAGGATGTGACTATGCAGCTTAATAGGAAAAGCCTGCGGTAATTTTGAGGGAACATGATGAGAGGAAAATTAATTAACAGAGAGTAGATTTTGCGATGCAACGCTTTGAAATGCAGCCAGTGTTTGTACGTGAAATTGTGTTGAATATTATAGACATTTATACAGAGTTTGCTGGATAAAATGTGAACGGTCAATAGCTAGTAGGTACGTGGTAAAATTATAAATGTGAATTCAGTGGCCTTCTGTTTGAATAAACGCTTTACTGACGGTGTTTAGTTAAATATACACGAAATTCTAGATAATTAATTTTGCTTGAATATGTAGGGAATTAATAGTATACAAGTCGTTTGGGTGTGACGTTTATTTAGATCACTATTTCAGTTGTAACATCAAGTTAATGTACCTGTATAATAATATAAATTCACAGCTATGGTTCAAGAAATAAATATCACCTACCTATTGATATCGAGTATTTTTTTTTCCGTAATAACCTTACAGAAGTTGCTTAAAGTAAGGATTTATCTTTTTTTAAAGATCATCAGTTATTTGAACAACCTATTGCATATTATTAACAATAAAACTATATTTAGAGAATGAATATACATGCTCTTAAAATTTATTTCGGAGTTTACGGACAACATCGCCATATTATTATAACACAATTATTTTACTAACTTAACTTCTATACCAATAATTAATATATTTTTTTAAATAAATTAGTACCCAACAGTGTTTTTGAGTGACAAAACAATGACTAAAGTACCTAGTATCAAAGACTCAGGGCATCTAAGCTTCAGCAAAAAAAATCACGGACAAAAATGCTTTTATTTTGATTACCCTCAAGTTTATCTGAAATCAATCTTCTCAAATCAGATTTTGATGTGTTCAAAGGCTGAAACAAGAATGGGCTACCATCTCTTTCTTTTGTAGGCGTGGTTTAAATCCCGCGCATGCCCAGATGCCTCAATCTTAAGAATAAGATTCTTGATTTTTTGCCTCTAGTGCGATAATACATTAGATATATAAAATGGGTATACATAAAAGTTGTATATACTTTGTATGTTTCTCGTGTGCCCTCAAGAATGTACAAGTTTCGTGCTTTTCAAGACGTATCTTTGGATTACTTTGAAGGTTCTTATTGTTTGATTCTGAGATGGATGTCTTGTATTACGCAATTCTAATCACGCTTAAAGAATACTAGCTTTTGCTTGCGGCTTCACTACGACGTCGGAAATTATGCCACAGGTACGTAATGCTGTGATAAAAGTATCATAAGTCCTAACCCAACTGGTCTATTCTTTAATGAGCTGAAGCTTGAAGTGACCTGTCAATAGTGTCATCGGGGGCAATGACAGCTCACTTGAAAATCACTTCACCTACGTTTAGACTGCGAGATTTTTACAGAATATACCGGCTGGTCATGCTAAACTAAATGGTAATTCGTTCAGTCGAGGCTTGGAAAGGTAACAGACTGTGGCACTCTGGACTGGAGTTACTCTCGCATTTATAATACCTACTAAGTAAGGGTAGGATTCCAAAGAAATTAATCGTTACCATTTGTGAACATCGTGAGGAAACCAGCATGTCCTAGAGCCAAAAAACCGAAGACATTTTACGTCTACCAACCTACATTGGGCCCGCCTGGTGGATTGAGGCCCACTCCTCACCGAGAGGAGGCCTGTGTCCCAGCAGTGGGAACGTTATGGGCTGATTATGTTTATGCTATCTGCAGACAAACTAATGATATCCTATATATACTTATGTAAGTACCAATCTCAGTCTGGCTTAATTTCAGTCTGTGAATTAGCCTGATACGGCTACATGGAATTAGATTATTGAGCCGTCAAGTTAATAACTTACATTAATGATTATTCTGATGTCATTGATACTTACCTACTTACTACGGGTGGGTACTTAGAAGCCCAAGGGCTGATTTTACGAAAATTAACTAAAATTGAAATAAAATTAACGTCTCGGTAATATGGAAAAACTGTCAAAAATTCAAAATTTATTCTCAGGATAAGACTCAAGGAATAAAAGTTTGGTGAAATTCGCCCACACAACCAGTCTTACCAAAGGATACCATGTTACCCAGAAACTGGGTAGTGGCGGTCAGATAGGCAGACGCTCCATGTAACATACTGGTATTCAGCTGTATCCAGTCAGACTGGAAGCCGAACACACTGTGTGACTGGAGCCCAGCATAGTTAAGAAAAAACTAGGAATATAATGATAGTGTTATTGGGTTTTTCCATCAGGAATTCATCAACAAAAAAAAACATTATGAAATGTGTACAGACGCCAGCACTGAGCACATCAAGCTACCCGAAACTGTCAAATTTTCTCAAACAACTTTGAACCTTACACTTCAGCGATAACGTTGAAAATCTATTAAAGAAATTTGACAGATTGTAGTAGCTTGATGTGCTGGGCGTCTGTACCTATTTTGGACCAAACATTATGAAATGTGCAAGACATTTCATATACCTGCCAAACTGCGTGACAGTTTGTCGGCAGGATTTGCGCTCGTCTAAAAAACAGTTGGTACATACTTACTATTCTCAATTCTTTATTGCGTACCATATTGTATGTAGGTAGTTGGAAGGGAAATAATTATATCAACATCTGCCTAGGCTTTTCCCAACTATGTCGGGGTCGGCTTCAAGTCTAACCGGATGCAGCTGAATACCAGTATTTTACATGGAGCGACTGCCTATTTGACCCAGTTACTGGGTAATATGATACCCCTTGGTAAGACTGGTTGTCAGACTTTCGGGCTTCTGATAACGACTGTCAAAGATCCACGAATGACAGCCGGGAGTAACGGCTTAACGTGCTTTCCTAGGCACGGAGAGGTCTCAGTATGTAAAGATGGTCACCCATCCACAGACCAACCGCGGCAAGCGTAGCTTAACCTGATCGATCGACCTGAGCGGCTGTTTTTATTTAGCCACGGACCCCTCTAGGGAAAATAATAATAGTAGTCACAATTATGGACCCTGTCGGGCACAGCATAGATAGTAGGAATCTGATTAAACATCTTAGTAGGTAGATACAGATAGTTTAAATGGACGGTAACAAGAATACAGTTACAGCAGCGCAACTAATTATTAATAACTAACTGTGCCCCGCAGTTTCACCAGCATAAGTGTCGATTCCGTGGGAATATCGGGATAAAAAGTAGCCTATATGTTAATCCAGGGTATCGGCTACCTCAATACAAAATTTTATCAAAATTGGTCCAGCCGTTTGAGCGTGGTGAAGTAACATACATATAAACACACACACATTCACAAACTTTCGTCTTTATAATATTAGTGTGATTGTCGCATAACTTTAATTTATTCTTTAGTGGTCACTTACTAATTCCACTATTATCTTTTCTCAGCTATTATATAGGAAACACCTACTCCTTAAATCGTAGTAACTGCAAGAAAATCCTTATGGAGGCTCTTCAAACTATGTCCTATGAAGATACAGAGAAGATATTACTTGTGCTAAAGTAAATATTGTTCGTATTATATAATTTTATACACCTTTTGACGTGACAACGTCTTAAATTAGGTTGCGGCTGGGAGTCACTTATGAAAAAGTGTAACGCTCGGTAACGTTACGTTCTTATTTTAAATTAGGTTGCGGCTGGGAGTCACTTATGAAAAAGTGTAACGCTCGGTAACGTTACGTTCTTATTTTCATTTAATTCCTTGTTCCTATTGTGCAATTTAATTATATTCATATCAATAAATATTCTACCGAGAAAAAGACGTTGTCACGTAAAATCTTCGCCCGTAAAACCGACTTTACAGGCAACCATTTTTTTACATATGTAGGTACCAATAAGATAAATATTATAAGTATATGATTATTTAATCAATTAATGTTACCTCCAATCGCCTGAAACACAGGATTACCTAGTTCAGGCACAAATCATGGGTGAACTCGACATAGATTTAAGAAAAACGTCTTTATATTTTTTAAATATTTTTTTATTATTCGATATTATTGAAAATTGACTACGACTATTGTCTAGCTCTAACGGTTGATGGCAAATGTTGATGGTCTTGCCCTCTATTACATGGGACTTAACCATAACTGGTGATATGTACCTAGGTGTACCTCTGCCTAACCCTTCATTTCAGGCGTGATGTTATGTTATGTAAAAAATAATAATGATGATCATTCTGACGTCAGTCGACCAATCATGAAGCAGCTATATAATTAGATATTGTGTTAAAAACAAACATGCATGTTGTCAGTACCTACATATTCTCATTTATCTTTACACAATTATTATTTTAACCAGTCTTATCACGTACGAGGTCAAGGGTTGGTCTAAATATACAAATATCTTACTTACATGCGTACCTAATCAAACAGAAACATCTTTGAAGGGGACAGAAGACATATTATGTATAACTGAATGGGTACAATTTAAATGCTCACCAAAATAATTTTTGAACCTACCAAAATGGATAAATTTAATGCTCATCAAATCTTGTTTCCCTGAAATAGTAACATTAATACCCAAAATTAAAAATATTTGCGACGTAGGATGCAAGAGCGAGCGAATGGCACCCCGAGGTTAGGTTTGGTTAGGTTAGTGAGTGTCCATGGAGTTTCTTGCCCGTTCTTCTCCATAGGTACCTACGCTTTGGAATGGGCAACTAGCTTCACATTTTTCTGACTGACCTACTTCTTGACAATTCAAAAGTGCCTGTAAAATGGTTTAATTGAAATAAATGCTTTGAGTTTGAGTTTTGAGTTTGAGTTACTTTAAATCCTTTACACAGAAATAGGAGCCCCGCGAAGCGCGGCTCCGTCGACATAGGATGTGGCATGGAATACGAGTAAAATAGGTACTTTTCCATCTGAAATTCTGAATCTATAACTATACTTGTTATAAATTAAATTCCCTTTTCGTTGTGTGACCGCGTTATTCTTCTAACTACGTAACGGGTTTTAATGCGGTTTTGACCATCATTTAGAGAGAATTTATTCCGAAAGGTTTAAATAAATAAAATAATATTATAACATCAAGCCTGTATTTTTAGGCAGAGGCGTATAGTACACCCATATACAGGGTTATTGGTAAAACATTAACAACCTCTTAAGAGGTCATTGTACTCATCATTATGAACACCTACTATGGGACCAAACCTGAAATCGCGAAAAAAAAAACAGCTGTTCTCTACATTTATGTTCGTTTATCTCGTCAAGTGGAAGTGCTTGGGGGAGGCCTATGTCCAGCAGTGGACGTCTTTTAGCTGATATGATGATGATGATCTCGTCAAAATGTAGGGAACAGCTGATTTTTTATTCGCGTAAAAGTTGTTCATAATGATGAATACAATGACCGTTATAGTTACACTGTCAGTTATATTAAAAATGGAATTGAACAAGCTCCTTTGTACAGCTAAACTCAGCATACGTACAATATTCGAAGTTTCGAAGACATTTATGAATTTGACATTTATGCCGCTTTCTATTTCTACGAAGAATAGACACAGCTCTTTCTATACAAAATGACATTTAATTTCTCCATTTTTGACATCGCACCGTAGAAATCCTTCTACAATCTGTCATTTTGTCTTTCGTTTCTAACGATATTTGTCTAGGTCCCTTTTTATGTAGACTATTTCAGAAGAAAGTTTTCTATCCCAAATGTCAAAATTACACTGACAACTGTCAGTTGTGTAAGGTAGTGAAGAGATTTTGTAATCGCTAAAGACAGTAGAAAACTTTCTACTCGACGGCCACAAAGTATATAGGTACGGTTATCGAAAAATCCCACGAAAAAAAAAAAGAAAATTATCAAAATTCCACTGTCAAAGATCCACGAATGACAGCCGGGACCAATGGCTTAACGTGCTTTCCGAGACACGGAGGGATCTCAGTATGTAAATATGGTCACCCATCTACGGACCAACCACGGCAAGCGTAGCTTAACCTGATCGATCAACCTGTGCGGCTGTTATTATTTAGCCACGGACCCCTCCTTATAATGTGACTTAATATCAGTAAAAATTAAGAATCAAAAAGGAAAAAAAATCCTATGGCAAAACAAAGAATTCTGAGTCAAATTAAGTAAAAGAGTGAATTTCGTAAAAAGTGCAGTCGACTCTTTCTACTTTGCTACCTTCGTACTGTCTACACGCAACGTCATCTTTGTCTACTCTTCCGTCGACAAACCGGTGCTCATGCTACGCGTGCTGAGAGGAGAGCTAGGTAGGAAAATGGACCTTCTGAAAAATCTTTAATGGTGTGAATTTATTTAGTTACTGAACTTTTTTGCACACATTTTTTTTTTACTTTAAAGATCATTTCAAGAACAGTGGGAGAATCTTTATTTTTTACGACATTAACTTACTGCGCCCACACATCTTATTTTTATTCTGGTCGTTATAGCGGTCCTTAGTTTAAGTACTTATATTAATACCTGCTTAGTGATTTACACTTGTTCTCTCTTCGTATTAGAAGACGCATCTGCCTTGCATCAGCGGGACTATTACTGACCAATATTATTTTTCTTATGAATATTAACGGGAGCTTTCAAAATCCAACAGTAGATTACGATTTTGACAGCTGCGAATAAAGTCCTGGACCTCGAGGTCTGGATATCCAGATAAATCAAACTTATATAAAATCTTCTGTCACATAAGTCAAGTTCAACCGGATCAAGCTTATCCGGAGGTGATGAAACAGGTCTGAATTCAAAATAAAAAGTCGTAGCAGTCTACGCCGTAGCACTCGGTGCTGTAGCACTTGGGGACGCGTGGCACTTATAGGCCTACGCGCTACGCCACCCTTCGTAGCTTTCATCGTTGTGACATCATGTGTATGTGGCATCTGTACTTTACAAAAATTATACATTTTAATATGATGTAAGTAGTACTCACTATAAAATCAGACAATAATTTTGACCAATTAAACAGTACTAACTAAATAATAGCACCAATAAGCGACAATTGACAATTTGACAGCACGGTTGGCGCAGTAGTTAAGCGATTGACTGCTGCGCTGCGTGTCGCGGGTTCGATTCCCGCACGGAACAAATATTTGTATGACCTACAAGTAGTTCTTCCGGGTCTGGCTGTTTGTGTTTAAGAGTTTAAATGTTTGTAAACGCACCCACAATTCAGGAGAAATGCCTAGTGTGGGCAAAGTATAAGAAAGAAAAAAAAAGTATTTTGTGGATGCTGTCAGGGTGCTGTCAGGTCATTACTATGTTAATAAAATATTAAAACTAGTAGGTATTTTCGTTTTATCGTTTCCCTTTCAAATTAACAAACAAATATCTCAAGGTACACAATAATTATCTTCTTCGCAAAGCAAAGTAGTTTTCCTCTTGCTAGTTACTAAACTCCCCAGTCAGTAGTTTAGCAAGCGAAAACCCGAAAATCAGACAAGATGATCAGAAGTATACGTTACTTCAAACTTAAGATTGTCACCAGGAAAAAATGTAACAAAACTCGTGTGTCTGACTATTGTAAGCTAGTCAAACCCTCCAACTATTTAATGCTGCAGAATCAATAAAAGGCCACAATTTCGAAAACAAAAGAAGCATACAAAACTCTCAAGTCTCACACCAATACAGGAAGTACGAATCCAAAAGAATTCTCAGTGTATTTCGTTAGATGTAAACGTGACACGTCCGCTCATCGCGAAGTGCGGTCACGGACTGACGCGTTCCTGCACAATTCTGCCGCGACACGCTAGGTGGCGCTGTCAATTTGTGCTGCCGAGACGTTTTGGCGCCCAACATGGGACACGAAGTTTTATTGTGTATATTATGCAAATGTACCTTGAATACGTTTGACGGTCACGTCCGGTGCAACTGAATTTGTAGGGTATATTTTATTACTATATTGGATGTGAAATGTGTCTAATTCTTCATCTAGCTTTCATAATTTAACGCTGTTAAATATACTTTACTATAAATTATACTTAATGGAAAATAACTATATTCACAAATAAATTGTCAGGAAGACGCTAGGTGGCGCTGTCCATTTGTGCTGATGAAATACTTTGGCGCCCAACGTGGGACATGAATTTTTATTTTGTGTATCAGGTCAATGCATCTGGAATACTTTCGGTGTATATATATTTTATTAGTACATCGTAATTTGTATAATAAGTAATTATATCCCTTCATAATAAGTAATCTTAAGACTTTTAGATACTTTAAGGAAAGTTGTATTGACTTATCCTCAAGGATCTTTTATTTTTATTAGACAGACATGTACACCCAAATTAGTTCTAATTGCTTCGAGTCTGGTTGGGTTTCAATTAAAACATTTTTTTTATTACAATTATAATTTTTTTATCATTATATTTCAGAATTACATTCCATACATTGTTAGTAAATAAACAATAATAATAACCAGTCTTACCAAGGGTTGTGTAGGTCAGATAGGCAGTCGCTCCATGTAAAATACTGGTATTCAGCTGCATCCGGTTAGACTGGAACCCGACCGACCCGACCGACCTCAACGTTGTTGGGAAAAGGCTAGGCAGATGATGATGTTAGTTTGATACTTAAAACTATGTTAGTAAAATTATTATTTATTTATTTATACAACAATAACACAATAGGCTGATTGATTGGTTGGTTGATTGATTTTTTTTTTAGTTGATGTGCGTTTTGTTTGTGCAGAATAAACAGTTTTTCTTTATTTTTTCTTTCCTTGATTGTAAAATGTAGGTGTTTTAATTGAAACCCAATCAGGCTTAACAAACACCAGTCAATAAAAGTTCACCCAAAACCGTATCACAGTCACAAAGATATAAAACTACGAGCAATACAGCGTTTAGCATCAAAGGTCTTCCCTGGGGAGCCGCGGTTAGCCGGCGATTAAAGCCGAAAGCCGAAAGCCTGCAACCATTTGATGTATTCATCCCCCTGAAGCTGCGAAGTGAGATAAAAGTGCGGGGTTAATACACCCCCGGGATCGACGAGTAAGTGATTCGGCGTTCGATTTTAAAATTTATTTTCGAAAGTGTTTCAATTTTGTAAATGTAGTTTTATTTCGATTAGTTCTGTTTTGGCTGTTATTTGGTAGTTCTTTGTAATAATGTTGTGGACTACGTTTTGGTTTTGCGTTAATAGAGCCAATGTGCCGCTGTGCTGTGGCTCCCCCA
Organism: Oligia fasciuncula; assembly: GCA_963082905.1. Classification (NCBI taxonomy): domain Eukaryota; kingdom Metazoa; phylum Arthropoda; class Insecta; order Lepidoptera; family Noctuidae; genus Oligia; species Oligia fasciuncula. The sequence continues at coordinate 12,607,997 of OY720403.1, forward strand.
TAGCACAGCATAATACTGAGTGGAAGCCTTCTTGTCACAGTCACGACTTGCAGCTGCCGACTATTTCTGTTATGTGCTCGTGATTATATAACAGGGCTAGAAAAGCTTGTGGCTAAGTAATAACGGTAGCACGGGTCGATTGATCAGGTTAAGCTACCGTTGCCGCGGTTGGTCCGTGGATGGGTGATCATCTTTACATATCAAGACCTCTCCGTGCCTCGGAAAGCACGATAAGCCGTTGGTCCCGACTGTCATTCGTGAATCTTTCTGTCTGACAACTAGTCTTACCAAGGGGTATCGTATTACCTAGTAATTAGGTTGTGGAGGTCAGATAGGTAGTCGCCCCATGTAAAATACTGGTATTCAGCTGCATTCGGTTAGACTGGAAGCCGACCCCAACATAGTTGGGGAAAGGCTAGGCAGATAATGATGCTCGTATTTATATATCTGTTTTATTTTTCTTTATTATTCGAGATTAACTCATCATTTTCTATGCACGTGTTTCTGTGACCTATAAATATTTTATATCCAACATAAATTCCTATTTAGCTTAATAGAAAGACGTGTTGGTAGTCTAAGTTTCTTATTCGGAACAGTTCGCAGCGCTGCTCAAAGACGATCTCGATTATAAAACCAAGTAGATCTGTTTCGAAGACAATTTTCATAGAGATACATGACCGAGCCTCTTTCTAAAATACGGTTCTAAATGTCGTGTAAAACCGAGGGTAGGTCTTGAATCTTAAATTGATTCTTATTAATTTGTATATTCTTTAAAACCTTGAATATTTAATTCTAAATGTAATTTTTAACGGGTAGAAAAATAAATAATAACTTACAATTTTTTTCTTCTTCTACTTGTAAGACTTGTAGGTAATTAAGTATCCCTAAGAAATATAAACGTATGCCAAGCATCTCCACTAAAACAGCTTATCAACAAAAAAAAAGCTGTAATTTGCCACAACTAAAACTTTCAACTAATTGAATTGGAAGTCAACTTCTAGTTAAGGTGAAAGCGACGTCGCCGTGCCGCGGGCGGCAGCCGCGCCGTGCCGCCATGTCGCCTAGAAACTTTGAAAAATTCCCGACTAGTTTGTTTCACTGTAACTTAATAAAAACTACCGTCGGGCTCAGTGAAGTTAAGAATTAAGTTTGAGAAACATTGCCTTGTGGAGGCGGAGGTATTTTGTCATATTTTTATTAAGGCTGGATGGTTTAGGTTAAATATAAGACGGGTCAGTTTGACTTTTCTTTGATTTTATGAATTATTACTTCTGAAGTTGAGTGCGACATAAAATAATATGTTTGTGTGAGTATTGGTTCTCTTTAGTAGGTAAAATCAATTATTTGTTTTTTGAGATTTTTTTGTATAGGAAATGGTACCTAATGAATGTTTAAATGTAGTTAATTTTTTTCAAGCTCAACAGCTCTTAGAAAAATTAATTGCTGCATTGAGCCATTAAACAGAATGTCAACTTTAAGGATACATTAATCAAAATGTAGACCAGCCTCGCAATTACAATTAAACTTAAGGACGTATGACTAATTTGCCTCCAAATAACAGTAATCAAGATTACAAACGAATCTGGGAAGCCAAACAGTCCTCGAAATTCGTCTCAAATGCAAATTATGCAAACAGTTCCCCGCAATATTCTCGTTTTCGACAATATATTTAGCATTTGAAATAGAGTTGTAACGGAATAAATGGTTGTCGCAGCACGTCCGCTCGCTTCGCACTCAACTCACGAACTGATTTGAATTTGGAATTTCCTTCGCTCGGTTGGCGCCGCCGTCGATGTTTAGCTTTTTTCGTATTAAAAATTGTTTTATTCATTTTTATCGTTTTGGATATTGGCTTTTTTGCTACACTGTGCACTTCTAAGTGAAATTCGCGAAATAAACTATCTGACTGGTAATTTTGGTTTTGTAAAATGGATTTTCAATGAATTGTAGATCTGGTTGAGTAGATTCAATTGCTTGCGATGAGGCAAGATAAAATTAAAGTTTCAGTCACACATCAGTAAAAACTTATCAATTTATCTACCTAGAAAAAACTACCATTTTCCCACAACTTTTAAAGCTCTTTGCAACTTAATCCGAAAAAGAAATCGTACTAATCTTAACAGTCTTGTTTACCTACTTAGAAACGCTAAGCAGCTTTCCCGTGGAATGCTAATGTTTACCGCATTCGTCCAAATTAAAGGAAAAAAGGACCTACAGTTTGCAGACCAGCCTTAAACGAATTCCAACCTTGTTGGTTGTGAATTAAGGTGTAAATTATGTTGTGTTTTGTAATGTAAACTCTCTGATGAACTCAGAGTAATGGAGTGTTTCAGCGTTTTGTTTTTCCGCTTGGTGTTTGACGGTAAGAGATTTGCGATCAAGTTTATCCGATTTTAAAATTTACTTTTGTTTTTTTTGTTTGTTTTATTTATTTTGTGGAGTTGGGGTATGAATCGAAATGTTTGCTGCAAATGTTGGTAGCCAATGTAGCTAAAGCAAAGTTTGTTGTTGTTTACGCGTTTGTTATATCTGTGAGTGCCTCCCAGATACGTCATCACCATACATTCGGTTACTGTGAATGGATTGCGCAACCCAACTTGATGCATCCAATAAAACTAACCAGCAGATTCGGCGCGGGGCCTTTCGTCACATACATCGGTCGTTAGGACAACCTCGTATTACCTATTCACCTAATATTAAGAATTAATTGTAATCACTTTATTAAATTCATTTATTGGAAATTTTGGGTTTTTTTTGGACTCCTCCGCTGCCCATCACGTAATTGGCGCAGTCGGTAGGATTGTCGAGTCAGTGCGTGCAAATCAAAGACTATAATTTCACGATCGAGCTGAACATTTGGACATTTGTGCGTGCTGTTCACGTTTCAACGTGCGTCGTCGACAATCCAGAAGAACCAGAAGCAGCCGTTGGAGATCCTGTAGACCGTATCCAGACATCGATACTACGGGAGCCGCCGATATGTACTTTATGTGAGTTGCACAAATTCCTTAAAGTCGGTCGCTACTTCCCACCTACAAAATTTTTCACCCACGATCATCGCGATCTACTAGGGGTATCGAACCCCTAGGCAATCGGTCGTCCTCTCGCAACGCGCTGAGGGACGCTACCCGAAATTTAGAGTTAGGTAGCTTAGAAATAATAATGGAAAATCAAGACGATATGATCAATAAAATTGTTAAAACATTAAGACTAGTACCAGAATTTGACGGTAATAGTAATACTCTAATTAGATTTTTATCACTATGTGACCAGCTTGTTGCGAGCTATATCGATCCAGCACCTGGTCATGAACTAACTAACTTAGCATTATTAAATGGTATATTAAATAAAATTACCGGGAACGCCGCTAGAACACTAGTAACAAATGGTATTCCCCGGGATTGGAACGGTATTAGGAATACGTTAATTCATAATTTTTCAGACCATAGGGATGAGTCTGCGTTATACAATGATTTATCGTTACTATCTCAAGGATCAGATACGCCTCAAGTATTCTATGAGCGCGTGTTAAACCTTCTAAGCACCATCATGACATACGTAGAAATACACGATGCTGTCGCTACCACCGTCGAAGCAAAAAGAACTTTGTACAAAAAACTAGCTTTGCAGACGTATCTACGAGGCTTAGTGGAACCTCTAGGATCTAGGATTCGATGCATGAGGCCTCCTTCCCTGGAGGAAGCATTAGAATATGCCCAAGAGGAAATGAACGTTGTTTACCTCCAACAAAAAATTGTACCTTCAAGTAAAAGGTTACTTCCAATATTCCCAAATATGCTAGCTCAGTTTCCTCAGATGAATAGAAATATAATTCCTCGAAATTTTGATCCAAATCGCTTTATTTCACAGCAGCCTAGACCATTTTATCAGGGACCCTCTAGAACCCAACAAATGTTCAAAGCTTTACCGCGGTCCAATATGTCCACCGGTTTTAGAGTCAACCCTAGCCCACAACCCCCAACGTCTCAGCAGGCACCGAACAACCAGCCTCGACCAATGAGCGGTGTTAGTCACCCCGTTGCACGTGTTCTGCCACCGATCAATATGCATGATTGGCGTAATTACGGTAATCCACCCCCTAGTAATTACTTTAGAACACGAGAAGCAAACGTGAACGAATTTTTTGTACAAGAACCCGACTTTGGCTATTATGTCCCAGAGGGCTTTTACTACTGTGACTATGACTATGTCCCAGACTGTGTCCCAGGTTGTGACCCGACTACTAACTTGACACTGACACAGGACGTCTCCGTAGGGGAACCCACACCCGCAGTTCCACCTGAAAATCCAAAGTCGTCAAATTTTCCAACGGAAGCCCCGAAAAGTGCCCCCGAATAGAAATTAATATACAGGGTAAAAGACAGTTGCCTTTTTTAAAATTAAATGTTAAGCCTGACTTTCCACCTTTAAAAATTTTAATTGATACGGGAGCTAACCAATCGTTCATAAGTCCTGAAACTGTGGCAAAGTACTATCCCGACTATGAACTTGACTATGAACCATTTATAGTCGCTAACGTGCATGCATCCACCATGAATTATTACTCAATCACTATACCCTGTTTCGAAGAATTTAAAGACAATAATCCAATCAAATTGAACGTATACAGATTCCACGATTACTTTGACGGACTAATAGGGTGCGATCTTCTTGAACGGTTCTTAGCGAAAATTGACTTAAGTTCTCGCGTACTTAAAACTGAATTTTCTAGCAACCCTATACATATGTATACCTCCCAAACGGTAAATTTGTATGAGAACATTATTCCGGCACAATCTTCTAAAATAGTAAATTTGCCTATTAATATTGGCCAAGGAGATATACACATAGATCAGCAAAGTATACAGAGTTGTAACATAAGTGAATGTGTAACTACAGCAAAAAATAATCGAGCATTTTTAGAAATATCTAACCCTACGAATAATGATGTAATTTTATCTTTGTCTGAACCAATCGTCGCACATGTATTTAGCGAACAAACTGTACCGGCAGTGACATCGGATACTTACAACAACGAAACTCGTCGAGCCGAGCAGGTGTTATCGCGATTGCGCATAGATCATTTAAATCCAGAGGAGACAATCAATTTAACTAACCTCTGCAGAGAATACTCCGATGTATTTTATATTGAAGATGAACCTTTAACGTTCACAAACCAAATTAAGCATAGCATTAACACCACAGACGAACTACCTGTCTATAGTAAAACTTATAGGTATCCATATATTCACAAGGATGAGGTACAAACTCAAATCAGTAAAATGTTAGATCAAGGGATAATTAGGCCTTCTACGTCCGCATGGAGCGCACCTATATGGGTAGTACCGAAGAAGAGTGACGCGTCTGGCAAAACTAAGTGGCGCATAGTCATTGACTTCCGTAAGTTGAACGAGAAGACAATTGACGATAAGTATCCCATCCCGAATGTCACCGATATATTGGATAAGCTAGGGAAGTGTCAATACTTTGCTACTCTTGATTTAACTAATGGATTTTACCAGGTTGAATTAGACCCTAAAGATATTCATAAAACGGCATTCAATGTAGAGCATGGACATTATGAATTCCTGCGAATGCCCATGGGCTTGAAAAATTCGCCAGCCACCTTTCAGAGAGTAATGGACAATGTACTTCAAGGTCTTCTGAATAAAATTTGCGTTGTCTATTTAGATGATATCCTAGTGTTTGGTACTTCTTTACAGGAAATCATAGATAACTTACGTAAAGTATTTCAGCGTCTTAAGGAATCCAATTTTAAGATCCAGATGGATAAGTCTGAATTCCTTAAACGTGAAACACCATATTTAGGGCATGTTATTACTCCTGAAGGTGTCAGACCGAATCCCGACAAAATTTCGGCAATTTTAAATTATCCTATCCCAAAAACTCCGAAACAAATTAAAGCTTTTCTAGGCCTCATAGGTTATTATCGTAGATTTATTCCCGATTTCGCTCGTATTACAAAATTTCTTACCACATGTCTCAAAAAGGGAGTTAAAATTAATATTACACCTGATTATATAAAACATTTTGAACACTGTAAGACTCTTCTGACTAATGACCCGATACTACAATATCCAGATTTCTCAAAGGAATTCATTCTCACTACTGATGCATCCAAATTCGCACTGGGCGCTATACTATCCCAAGGCCCAATAGGAGCCGATAGGCCCATAGCCTATGCATCTAGGACACTAAACGATAGTGAAACAAATTATTCAACGATCGAAAAAGAACTCCTTGCGATCGTCTGGTCCACAAAATACTTTAGGCCATATTTATTTGGGCGCAAATTTAAAGTAGTCACCGACCATAAACCGTTGCAATGGCTAATGAATTTAAAAGAGCCTAATTCGCGTCTAACTAGGTGGAGACTAAAATTATCCGAATTCGATTTTAATGTAATTTATAAAAAGGGTAAATGTAATACAAACGCCGACGCTTTATCACGGATCGAAATTCATAATGACGAAACTATCTCAATGATAGTCAATACGTCACAAACACCACGACGTCACCATAGTACGTCATCAACGATTTCAGCACCTGAAGCTATGTCATTGGATAATTCTTCAGTGGTCCAAGATAACCACAGTTCTTCAACTCTTACAGCACCTGAAGCTATGTCATTGGATAATTCCTCAGTGGTCCAAGATAACCACAGTTCTTCAAATCTTACAGCACCTGAAATTCAAGACATTTCAGACGGTGAGACCGCTCACACTAGCGTAGAAAGCCCAATTCTCGAAATTCCCATTAGTGAAGACCCCTTAAATAAATATCGTAGACAAATTATAATTAATATAGTTAGTGACTCACCTACATCTAAGTCTATAATTAAAAAACCTTTTGATACTTATCTGCAAGTTGTGACGAATGTACGAGAATCCCATTTTGATAAAGACATTGTAGACCTAATAAAAAAATCCGTAGATCCCAAATCCCGCACAGCTATCTTAGTCCAACCAATAGAGAAAATGCTTGAAATAGTTCCTGTAATTCAAAAAAATTTTAGAAGTTCATCCATGAAGTTGATTCTAGTTAAATGCCAAATTAGTAATATATCCGAATATTTAAATCAACAGGATGCTATTCGCAAGTATCATGAGGGAAAGACAAATCATCGTGGCATAAATGAGACCTATCTAGCCTTATCACGTCAATTTTTCTGGCCTAAAATGAAAACTGACATAACTAAATACATTAATGAATGCAAGATATGTAACTGTGCAAAATACGACCGTAACCCAATTCGCCAAGAGTTTAGAATCGTTCCACCGCCTAGTAAGCCCTTTGAAACTGCACATGTCGATGTTTTAACTATCGAACAAGAAAAATATTTTACTATAATTGATTCTTTCAGTAAATATGCTCAGGCTTACCGTATGGCAGACTGTACAGCCCCTAATATAATAAAATCACTTTTAACTTTTAGCACGCATCATGGTTACCCAATGAAATTAATAACTGACCAGGGAACCGAATTCACAAATCAAGTAGTTAGTGAATTTCTACGATTACACAAAGTACAACATCATACTACTGCTGCTCATACCCCGAACGAAAATGGGATGATAGAGCGTTTCCATAGCACACTTCTTGAACATTTACGCATATTAAAACTGAAACGCCAAAATGAATGTGCTATCACTTTAGTCCCTTACGCCCTTTTGGCATATAATAGTTCTATTCATAGTCTGACTAAATGTAGGCCGTTTGACCTTATCACTGGACATTTCGACCCACGGGACCCCACAGATTTAAATCTGTCGGAAAGATTACTACAACAGTACATCCAAGATCACCGTAATCGAATGGAAACTGTATATAGCCTTGTCCATGAATCATCGCTTGTCGAACGCGAGGCATTGATGACGCAACATAACAGCGATAGGGAACCTGAAATTGAGTACTCAGAAAACCAGGAGATATACATACGAAACCCTACTGCATCCCGGCAAAAACTTGCCCCTCGATTTACTCAAGACAAGGTTATTGCTAACTTACCTATTCATATTTACACTTCAAGGAAACGAGGACCGGTAGCTAAAAGTAGACTGAAACGACCTAAAAAGAATAAAGACCCTCGATTGTTACAGGTACCTACTAATGACGATAATGAGCCTGGGCCGAGCTCAAGAGATCCAACTTGACAGCTTAGACGACGGACCGGGACTTTTACCTTATAATCTAGGAGACACGAAAATCGTATCCCATCATCATACGTTCTTACAGGACATTAACTTAATTCAGATAGAACGACAGATATATGACTTTCAACGACAATTACTTGACACTACGGACAAATTAAGTAATAATAGTTTGCTCATGTTCAGTGCACAAATTAAGTACTTACACATTAAATTAAATAAAATCCTTGTACAATTAGAAACGCTGCAACCTAGTAGAGTCAAACGTGGCTTGATAAACCCATTGGGGACTTTGATAAAATCAATTTCGGGAAATTTGGATCATGATGATGCTGTAAGGTTCGAAAATGCTATGAAAATTCTAAAACGAAATGATAAACTCATTTCCAACAAAATTAATCAGCATATTTCATTATTTAAAGAATTTTCCTTACAACAGTCTCTCGTACTGAATAATTTGACAATAAATCAGCTTAAATTAGATAAAGCCCTTTCGTACGTCATCAATATGACTACGTCAGAGAGCGATCGTATTTTAAGATATGCTCACCTTGCGCAACTCTTCGTTATACTTAACGATAACGTACAAGAGTTATCCGGTGAAATAAGTAGGCTAGAAAATATATTAGCTTTTAGTCGCACGATATCCTTGCACCATTCTATTCTATCTGTTAGGGAATTAAGAACTATGATAAGCAAATTACAGCATTTATATAGCACCGATCAGGTCATAGACTTAGACATTAGATATTACTATGACATAATTAGTTTAGGTTCATATTATGTCGATAAGAAAATCGTGGTTGTCCTTCAATTCCCTATCACCCTTCCCAGTACTTTTGAACTATTTAAACTTTGTCCAGTTCCTAATAAAAACTTTGACGTCATCCTGCCTTCCTATCCATATGTAGCGATCAATTCAAAGGAATATGTGTACATGGAGGCTGAATGCCCGAAGGTAAATAACTGGCATATCTGCGAGCAAAAAACAAGTCACCAAATTCGCTCCGGTCAGGATTGCATAGAAAAACTCATACATTCCCAGGAGATAGATGAAACGTGTCAAATCACGCCTATCTCTCTGGCCAAGGAAGCCCTGCTGGAGCTGGATAGCAAGCACTACATAGTTTCGTTCCCGAAGCCCACCAAGGTTCAACTCTACTGCGGCCCTGAAAAACATAAAATTCTGGAAGGAAGTTTTCTGGCTACAATTCCGAAGTCTTGCAGAATGAAAACCCCGAAATTCACATTGGCCAACATCGATGACAAAGTCAACGGAATTTCAATTGAAATCGCAGCGCTCCCACGGATGACTAATGATTCTCAGAAGATTCGGCCAAATTACCACCTGACTTCAATGGACCTCAGCACATTGCACAAGATACAGAAACAAATTACAATGGAATCGTCTGTTGAAATCGATACTGCGGATTCCTCGAGTCTTTACCATACAACAATACCATTTTACGCAATTGTACTTGCATTATTAAGTGCAGGTGCACTTCTCTACTTTATTCGTCGTCATCGAGCAAAACTCATTAAAATTGAATCGAATAAAGAAGCCATCGAGTTGTCGCAGCGGAACAAGAAAGCCGCAACTTTTGCCGTAGAAATTGGCAAATAGTTGCTCATCTAAGGGGGGAGGTGTTATATCTGTGAGTGCCTCCCAGATACGTCATCACCATACATTCGGTTACTGTGAATGGATTGCGCAACCCAACTTGATGCATCCAATAAAACTAACCAGCAGATTCGGCGCGGGGCCTTTCGTCACATACATCGGTCGTTAGGACAACCTCGTATTACCTATTCACCTAATATTAAGAATTAATTGTAATCACTTTATTAAATTCATTTATTGGAAATTTTGGGTTTTTTTTGGACTCCTCCGCTGCCCATCACGTAATTCGTTTAATCTAAAATATTGTTTACATTTGTTATTTTTTTTACTTAGCTTATGCATAAAATCAGTCTTTATTGTTAGGTACCACTGCTGGGATACAGGCTTCCTCTGTGTGAGAGGGAGTGGGCGGTAATCCACCACGCAGGCCCGGAGTTAGTAGACGTCACAAGTCTTCGATTTTTTGGTTCTAGTCTAGGACTTGTCAGTTTCCTCACGATGTTTTCCTTCACCGTTTTGAGAGCAGTGGTGATGATATAATTTGCACAAAGTAAAGCGGCTGTCTGGGTTCGAATTTAGGTAGTACAACTTGCAAGACGCGCGCGTTTCTTACTTTTTTTTATTTTTTTTATTGCTGAATGTGCCCGCTTAGTATTTTACATGGAGCGACTGCCTATCTGACCTCCACAACCCGGTTACTGGGTAATACGATACCCCTTGGTAAGACTGGTTGTCAGACTTTCGGGCTTGTGACTACCCGTAACGTCTGTCAAAGATCCACGAATGACATTCGGGACCAACGGCGGTCTCGGTATGTAAAGATGGTCACCCAACCACAGACCAACCGCGGCAAGCGTAGCTTAACCTGATCAATCGACCTGTGCGGCTGTTATTATTGAGCCACGGGCCCCTCAGGCCTTTGCCTTGACTTTTGCCCAGCAGTGGGTTAATAATAACTTTATTCGGATAGTGGCAAGTTTTAACCTTTAGTCTCTATAGAATAAACAGGCACAAACATCTTTTAAATGATTTATCTCGAAAACTAGCTTCTGCCCGCGACCTCGTCCGCGTGAAATTTCACCCTCCCCCCATTCACCCGCTTAGGGGTCGAATTTCGAAAAACCCTTTCTTATTGGATTACTTCTCTTCACAAAGAACACATTCTCCGTATTACATGTCTCTAGGACCAGTGGTTTAGGCTGTGCGTTGATGTATCAGTCAGTCAGGACTTTGAATTTTATATACAGGGTTATTGGTAAAACATTAACAACCTCTTAAGGTAATTGTACTCATCATTATGAATAACTTTTACTATGGGTCCAAACCTGAAATCGCGAAAAAAAAATCATTGGTCCCTACATTTTGACGAGTTATACGAACATAAATGTAGGGAACAGCTGCTTTTTTTTTTCGCGATTTCGGGTTTGGTCCCATAGTTAAAGTTGTTCATCATTATGAGTACAATGACCTCTTAAGAGGTTGTTAATGTTTTACCAATAACCCTGTTTAAAGATTAAAATTATATTTCACAAAAGAGAAACTACATTTTATTCTCTTGTACTCATAATTCAAAACATCTTATGCGCTCGTTAGCTACCAAATACATGCAAAAATACATAATTTGCGTTCAAGATGGTGTACAACAATTCTCAGCAGAAGAACCGACATAACAAGACCTCGCCTACCCCTCGCTGTGTTAAACAGAATGACAGAAGGAGAGGAGTTTCAATGATAGGTCAGGGGTTTAGATAAAATGGTTACATTATAAATAATGACGGTTCTGTATGGCCCTTGCCATCCTTCATGCGCTATAAACGATTCGCTCATTACGCCTACTTTGTACATCATAAGATTAAGTTTTCTTACATTTATTTCTCTTTTTTTGTACCCTAGGGACTTCTGGTTAGAAAGTAAGGTTGTACGTTCTCAGTAGCAGTCTGGAGGCTATATTTGTGCCCAGTTGATGACAATAGGCTCGCTCCTTATTAAATGGGACTTAAACATAACTGGTGAAATGTGGATGTACAATCTGTCAAATTTCTTTAATAGATTTTCAACTTTATCACTAAAACATAAGGTTCAAAATTGATTGGGAAAATTTGATAGGTTCGGATAGCTTGATGTGCTGGCGTCTGTACTTACCTACTATAAGCACCTACACCTCTGCCTAACCCTATGGGGAACACAGGCATGGTGTTATGTTATGTACAAAAACGACTTCCAAAAAAAAACACTACAAAGTAAAAAATAACTTTAATTTCGGAAGTCGGTGTCTTTGGATCTGTATTTTAGTTTTTGCCACCGACTTCCGAAATTAGTTATTTTTCACTTTGCAGTGTTTTTTTGGAAGTCGGTTTTTTTTTGTTAAAAAGTTTTTATGTAAAAATGGTCACCCATCCACGAATCGACCGCGGCAAGCGTAGCTAAGCGTACATAACCAAGAGTCCCTCATTTTCTAATACGCTAAGTACTACCTACAACAACAAAAAACTTTAGAGGGGAGTTGTCTAGTATTTGAAAGCTCGACAAAGTACTGAAATTCAGGGCTTTCCCAATCACAAAACAGAAAGCAATATGATAGAAATATGTAAGTGCAGCGCTATGTAACTCAAGTTTAGAACTGAACTCATCGGGGGCTGCTCCCAACTGAGACATGTTCGACTGGATGTTAGAAAACTATTTCCAAGATCTAGATGTGGCAAGGAAATATATTATAACTTGCTTCCGCCCGCGGCTTTGCTCGCGAGGTACCTATGTCGATAAAAACTAACCTATGTCCTTCCCCGGGATGCAATCTATCTCTCTGCCAAATTTTATCGAAATCCGTTCAGGGGTTTAGGCGTGAAAAGGTAACATACAGACAGACAGATTTCCTTTGGAATTTATAATATTAGTAGGTATGGATTAAAGAAAATAGGGTTATTTACGGTAAACATGACGCAGAGAAAGCACACAAACACAAAAAAGTACAAGACTACACACACAACAAACACAACAGTGTTACGGTGTAAGTTTAAGCTCCTGCAAAAAAAAGGCGCGACACGCAACGCTAATCGCACGCGACGCAAAGGCAACGCTCGCGATTCGTGTCGCGTGTCGCGCCTGTTTGAAGGAACCTTTAGGCCTCTTCTGCACTCCAAAATTATACCTCATAAAAATAAATATCGTTTAATAGGTGATTGCTTATCAAGAATCCCATGTGCTTACAATCTACTGTCATATTATTTCAGTGATAGCTGTTTGTCACGAATAATCTGTAAGAATGTAGGTACCTAGCAGTCAGTGTATCAGTATTAGGTAGTAATGCAAGAACGCAGGCATTCATTAATTCACTAAAAAACGAAAAATTTCGCAAGCAATGGGAGATAACTACTGAAGGCTGTGGGTGTCGGCTTCAGGACGAGCTCCTTCTCACACGGACAATTGTACGTCGCTTGCTCCCGCTTCACCAGTCCTGACCCTCTGTATATTTTGGTTGCTCAAACCAAAACTAAAAACGTAGTATACAGGGAAATGTAGCTGTTTTTATAGTATATTGTGTTGTCAGAGTCAAATCATTTATTTCAAATAGGCACGTGAAAAGCCGCTTTTGAACGTCAAAATTTACATTAAAATAGAGTTGATTCTAGTCGTCCCCCAGAAGGGTAATTTCGTATGGAGAAGAATGGGCAAGAAACTCCACCGTTACTCTTTTAAAAGTGTTTCAATATTTTGTATAAGTACATTAATTATATAATTATATGTGAAGACGATGCACCTAGAATAAAATTACTATACCTACAGGTAAAAATAATTAAAAGTAAAGCAATGACAAGTAAATTAATTATGTGATAGATATTATATTTAAAAATATTAAAGTTTCTCCTATTATAACATTTTAACAAGTAAGAAATAACATTGTCACACGATTTCCACGCGAACGAAGTCGCGGGCAGGAGCTAATTATATCATAGGTACAATGTTTTTGGCCTTTCCATTATGTATATCTCTTCGAGGAACCATGCTTGAACCTAGTTCAATAGAAATCGCCTAAACTCACGAGACATGTGACCGAAGTTTCAGGAGTTCTGGACTCTGCCTGGATGCCAGCGAGTTGGATTGGACTGGATGCGGATACAAATTGGATACCCATCCCTAACTTTGTGTACCGGAATATGTGATTGTGACGTCACAATGATATGGGAGATTTGTTTGTGATTTTGAGAGGTAGGATGTTATAACAAGACGTGTTCCCGATTGAATTTCCATCGGTAAAAATGACCAACTTCCAAAAAAATTTTCGTCCCCAAAGACCTTTGTGCTCACCATTGTCATATTTACCCAAGTCAAACGTTGGATACTTTTGCCTTAGTAACCGCGCTGAATGGAAAAATATTATAATAGATTGTTTGAATAGTACCATATGCCTAGAAAAAAATAGGATGCCATCAAAAACATAACTTCTTGTATAAAAAACCAAGTCTCGCAACTCAGTTCTTCTACCGTAAAAAGTTGTAAGATCCATGTAATACCAAGTCGGTTAATTTATTCAGTCCCTACTTAAGGGACCTTCTGTCTTAAGTTATTACCTACGTAATTAGCTAACCTAACAACATCTTATAGTGACCATATCAATATTATAAATCTTTTATGTTTTAAATAAATGGACCGACGAAACTTAACAAAGTGGCTGGGAGAGACTGGATGCGGAAGGAGGAGGACAGTGTGTTGCAGCATGGAAGAGGCCTATGTCCAGCAGTGGACTACCATAAACTGAGTTGATTAATTGATTGATTTTAAACTATGTAGATGAGGTCGATATTTTCTATCCGACGACTCTGAGAAGCGAAGTATTCCCCTTTGAACACCTATTTTTAGAGCACCTATGCAATGAGCACCAAAGGTATACATACCCATTTGAGCACAAATCAATATTTTAACGTGGTACACATACACACTCAATTACAACCTCCTTTGAACGAAGTACTAACTTATGAAATTCGTACACTTAATAGTACGAATGGTATTCCCATTTGAGCACCAATCAATATTTTAACGTGGTGCTCAAAGGGGAACAATAAAAAATATTCAATCATCTCCGATATTTAGCAGCACACACTCAATTACAACCTCCTTTGTGCGAGGTACAAACTATTAAAATCCGTACACTTAATAGTACGAATTTCGAGATTCAACTATGAAACTAGTAGTTGTCGTTTGATGTTCAAGTAATGCAATTATATTATTTGTTATCAACAATAGCGGGACAGGTATCGCAATGGCGGAGTTTCAGATGGATAATTAAATTAGACAGATGAAACTCCTTTGAGGCAAAGAGACATTGCAGTAGATATTCCACAGAGGAATTTAATTTCAGTATTATTATGGAATCTGTAATGTATTGTGATAGATGTTAATTCTGATAGGTATAGGTTTTGTTGTAACCTGATTTAGTTTATAATTAGACAGGTAGGTAAATCATAGATTACGAGGCATACCATTATATATAATAAACGATCCATACTATAATATTATAAATTCGAAAGAAGCTCTGTCTGTCAGTATGTTGCCTTTTCGTTTTCACGCCTAAACCACTGAACGGATTTCGATAAAATTTGGCAGAGAGATAGATTGCATCCCGGGGAAGGACATAATAATATGATAGTTTTTATAGACATACCTTGCAGGCGAAGCCGCGGGCGAAAGCTAGTAATAATATAATTATAATACAATATAGGGTCAAATTAAATTAGTTAGCGAAACTCCGCTGACTTGATGGGTACCGATATCTAAACACGATAAAACAAAAAAGAAATTAATTTGACGTAATCACATTTTGAATACGTCGACTGGACCCACTGCCCAATTTCATCATTAGTACAGTCACGGAGTAAAGCCGAATCTTTTAGTTTTATTTCTATGACCTAAAATATACCTAGTAATACTATTCAATTAGGTATTCACACTTAAAAACGCCAGCTACCAAAAAAAAAAAACGAAAATGCCTATGCATTAAGCCCGCCTCTTAAATAAACTCCAAAAAACCAATCATCCAAACCCGCAACATACATTTACAACATCCAAATTACAGTACACAAAAAAATAATAATCCAAGGTGGGGATATAAAAAATTCATGAATGACAAATGGAAGCGGCAGAGCGTGAAGTAGCCGACATCCATCTTCGGGAGAGGAATTTGTAAGAACGCCGTATGAAAGTCAAGGGAACCAAGGTCTAACTGTACCTCATACTTTCTCGTTTTTAGCGCGTTTATCAAAACGGCATCCATTTTTTTGTTTGTAGGCTTTATATATTACTGTCTTGTAGTTTGGTTTGTTTTTTGTTGTTGATTTTTTGAAGGATTACTGTGAGGTTGCCTACACAATTTGACGTGACTTGGTCCGCAATTTGTTAATGTTTGTGGTTGCTATGAGTACGCGGGATTGGTACAAAAAGCTGAACACTATCCTTGAACTTATCAAAGAAAGTAGCACATTAATGTGTAAGTATACAGGAGCGTCGGATATAGTTGAAGTTTACTAAGAAACCGATGGATGTTCTGGACTGAAATTTAATTTAATAAATGAGCTGTTTGTTTTCTATTAATAAACTAAAATTTTATTCGAGAATATCCATCGGTTTCTTAGTAAACTTCAACAATATCCGACGCTTCTGTATACTTAACTCCTTTGTTGACTGTACATAAGGTATAAATTATAATTTTTGTAAAGTAACCAAATAATAATTTTTGAAAATGTATTTTATTTGATGCAACAATGAGCAGCTACAATATCTTATCAAAAAGAAATATCCCATTATAATAATAATAATAATTCATTTATTTTTCAGACAAAGTCCATTATTACAATTAGAAAAACATAAAATTAAAATTGAACACATACACAATAAAATAAAATATTATAAACCGTAGAACAGAATTAAAAAATAATCGTTTTTGTGTCTCTTCACTATAAAATACACTTCAAAAACTTCAATTATCGGAGCAAAACATTTAAATTTCGAATGTCACATTTTAAGCTGTGCAATGTACGGTGCGATGCAAAAGCCAGACCAATCGTCGACAGCTTTGCGCTCGACGACAGGACGGATAATATCAGTTTGTGTTGCCAGCATTTCATGAAATCGTCTGATGTGTCCCATGGTTTAAAATAATAAAAGTACCGTTTTCTGAAATCTTAGGGAAAAATCATTATGAAAGTTGTAGGAGTCGCGACCTAAGTGGTATAGACCTGTGCTGCTAAATTAAACACTTCATGTCACTTTAAAGGTTTATTGCTAAAACAGTTGCTATACTATGCTACGCTAAATGCTTATGAATGAATTGCTAATAAGTACGAATGCACCCGGTTTGCTGTCCGACTATGCACTGATGCCGCGCCGCACTTAGCGCGGCGTGGTCGATTAGCTAGATCAGCAAAACGTGTTCGATCGTAATTATTACATCGAACAAAAGTGTTGGCAATGCCTAATTGATTATATACGTCTTTCTGATATAAATGGCAGCTAAAGAAATATTTGATTAAATTGCCTATTTTTTCCCAGGTACAAGAGATATTGAATTACTTAACCAATTTCTATTGGAAATCAATATCAAGGAGACCCCTAAGTGCTACACCAGCAAAGCTTACTAAAAACAAATGTATTTTCTTTCTTCGTAAAAAATTGAAAAATACACCAAATCCACACTCACTCCCAATCACCAATCATCTCCTCAATCACTTTTTTACCTTTTTACCTTACTTATGTTTCTACGAAAAAACTGTCTACCTTCTCAAATATTTTTTTGTTGTTGTAATATGCTCTTCTATCTGTGAAAACTTGTAATTGGCCTTATTTCTGTTATTCTTAATCGTACAAAAGTGTTTAGCTGTAAGTTTTCCAAAAACTTTAAAATAAATAATAAATAAATCCTAAATTCGTAAGCTCGTGTACAATAGACAAATAGTTAAAAAAAAACCTATAACCACATCCTACATGTATTCCACACCATTAAAAAACGCGGTCCTTTCAAATTCATCCACGTGTTGCAATAAATAAAATCACCTCTGGCGCAATAGTTTGGCAACACCAAGCTCAGTACAAAAGCGTACAGGGATGAATGAAGTTGGCGCTGCACGCCTGCACTACGGTTTATAATTAAATCGAAAATGAATGAGTACAGTCACGAGCAAAGGTATGTATACACTTGGCTTTATTCAAAGTCGATTTTCTCCTTTTTTTTTTAATGAAATTTTATTTTAGTAGGAACATAGTATTGTCGAACCCATAGGTATATGTAAAGTGTCGTATTTCAACGTTGCCTTCGTTATTTCGTGAAAAAATCGCAATCCCAAAAAGCTTGGGGGAGGCCTATGTCCAGCAGTGGACGTCTTTCGGCTGAAATGATGATGATAATGAAGTGTTGACATATTGGTGCTCGTGACTGTAGGTACCTCGCTTTATTGATAAAGGATTTTTTTAATCAGCAGGTATTTTTTTCGTGTCTGTTTTTACTGGGCCTGCGTGGTGGATTAGGCCTACTCCCTCTCACCGAGTGGAGGCCTGTGTCCCAGCAGTGGGAACATTATAAGCCGATTATGTCTGTATTTTGGTATAATATAAGGATTGCGGCGTTAGTTAATGGTAATGGTGGTATTTAATGGCAATGCTTTAGGAATTTCCTTCGTAATACTTCGGTTTGTGAAAGAAACTGTATTGTATTATTCGCGTGATGGTCATATGCTTTGGCTACCGTTGGAGAAATCGCGTTTCTTAAGAGACGTGCCATCGCCGTAACACACGCAATCAATCGGTTGTGCCCAAGTGATGGCGAAATTATGCTTGCCTTGCCGCTACTATACGGGACTTAAACAAAATTGACGGAATGTGGGTAAACTGACATCGCTGCCAACCTCTTTTTGAAATATAACATTATCTACACTAATATTATAAAGAGAGAAAGTTTGTATGTAGGGGGAGTAATCTCTGGAACTATCTGTCGGATTTGAAAAAATATTTTTGTATTTGATAGCCCAATTATAGAGGTAGGCTATAGGCTATTTAACATCACGCTATGGCCCTTAGGAGCCGAGCAAAAAGAAAAAGTCAGAAAGAACGCTACGCAAAAATGAAGTAATAGCGCGGGCAGGCGATAAGATGCGACGGGGTGGGTCGAGGGAACAAGAAATTTCACGCGGACGAAGTCGCGGGCAGAAGCTAGTGTTTAATAATACACTAGTAGATATTACTAATTCCCGTGCAATATGCAGAAAGATACGATCAAGACATCAGCACCAACTCTTCACTGGTTATCGTAAGACCGGTCTTCGGATAGTCACGCAATGGTACGTAACAAGGTGTTACTTCTTACGATCAATCTCACGCGATCTGCACATCTGTATTCCTTGATTAGCCGGTCTTGTAATGTTAGAGCATTTTAAAATAGCTGTGTACCGGGTTGCTGTACCTACATTCTTACAGTAGGAAGCGTTCTATATGATTTTTCTTGAACCAGCGAGGTAAGTGCATAAACACACTAACAGTAGGAATGGCTTTCATTTTGACAGTTCAACAGCATTCATTGCGTTATTTACATTGCTGAGCTGACAAATTTTTCGCACATATGAAGCAATGGATTAGCAATATCCTTCAAAATGATTCCGATTGTGATTAATATTTCATGAAATAACTATAATCATTAAAATCTTCAATATAACCCTCTAAGTTCATACAACCTGACACCGTTATTTAATAAATTCTTTCCACGTCCTATAAACACGACCATCATGAAATCCAACAAAGCCAATAAACAAAAAAAAAAACCTAAAACAAAAGTTATGGTCAGCTAAAAAACAAATCAGTATAGAAATATGTTTAAGTACTGAATATTTTATCCGGCTGCAGTTTTACAATTCAGTACGTATGTATTTGTGTATTATTTTTGTTTACTTCGCATAAAACGCGGATGTTGTCCGGTGGTGCTCATCGGGGCAAAAGTGACGGCTGTCGGGACCACTGCCCTATTGATTTTTAATGCTAAAACTTTTTTGACCGTGTCTGTGTCTAAGCTTATCTATAACTATGTTAAAACGTACTTAACTAAAATGTACTTTTTATTCGGGTACTTACATTACGCTAAATTTTCCGAAAGGTTCAAGGCTCCTACAAACAGGCGAAGCACGCGACGCGAATCGCGCGGTGCCATTGTGTCGCGCGCGATTCGCGTCGCGTGTCGCGCCTGTTTGTAGGAGCCTTTAGGCGCGAAGCGCGAACGCGAAGCCGTGCACAACATCTACACTCGTGATTCGCAGTTGTCGCGGGCTTTCGCGGCCGTTCGCGCCGCGAGTGTAGAACCGGCTTAAGCAGAGGTGTGACCGCATTTCGCGAGGCTCCTATTTCTGTGAAAAGGGTTTAAAGTAACCTTACAAAACCGAACCTCGGGGTGCCTCCACAGCACAGTGCTGATTTTCAGTGGTCACTAGGAGTGGGTTGTAACAGGTAAAATCGCATATCTGTTCCGCCTGTTCCTGTTCCACGTAATTAACAGTTCCAAAAACCTGTTACAAAATAAAGTAAAACTAAACAGCGGTGCTATTCTTTAAAAAACAAACTCACATCACCTTAGTTTTCACGGTGAGATTTTTACAGAATCGACCGGCAGTACTTAGAACATAATGTAACTATACAACCAATAAGATGAATAAATGCACAAAGGAACGTCTACCACCTTAGTACATGTGACAACCATTAAACTTCCCGACCTGGCGGAACCGGCGGGAAGTCGGACAGACGGGCCGGATGCTACGTCACGATGCACTACCCCGCCGGAACAGCGCTAAAAGCCTTCGTCTGCATTTGTCTAAGTTTCGTATGTGCCAGATCAATATGGCACGCTGTTTCAATTAGATTTTGAACAGACAAGTATAACTATAGAATGCATCATAACAATAACATTACGCTTATTTTGTTTGGAAGGGTAAGCTGATGTCTGTTAGGTATATTTAGCTAGACCCAAACTCAAAAGTCGAAGTCAAATCATTTATTTCAATTAGGCATCTAAAAGGCACGTTTGAATGTTAAAATTTTGAAGGAAAATAGAATTGATTCTAGTTACCCTTTACAAAAGGTAGAAAGTTTCGTATGGAGAAGAATGGGCAAGAAACTCCATACCATAACCATACCATAACCATAAACAGCCTATAATGTTCCCACTGCTGGCTGGGACACTGGCCTCCTCTCGGTGAGAGGGAGTGGGCCGTAATCCACCACGCGGGCCCAGTGCGGATTGGCAGATGTCACATGTCTTCGAATTTTTGGTTCTAGGACATGCCGGTTTCCTCACGATGTTTTCCTTCACCGTTTTGAGAGCAGTGGTGATGAAATAATTTACACAAAGTAAAGCGCCTGTCTGGGTTCGAACCTACGACCTACAACTCGTAAGTCGCGGCCGTTACCACTGGGCCACCACTGCTCTAACTCCATAGCTACTCTTTATTATATTTTACAATTTTCCCAGTAATCGACCACAGGATCCCGAACTCAGCCATTCCGTTATTACGACTAGAACGTTTATTTCAGAGATATATATATATATGGCTATTGTAGCAGCAGTGGTGGCCAAGTGGGATCGGCCACGACTTACGAGTTGTAGGTAGGTTCAAACCCAAGCAGGCACTTTACTTTGTGTAAATTATTTCATCACCACTGCTCTCAAAACGTTGAAGGAAAACATTGTGAGGAAACCGGCATGTCCTAGAACCAAAAATTAAAAAAAAAGACATGTATAGCGCGACCCCTATCAACTCCCCGCACTTCTAGGATTTGTCGTGTGCCGGCCAAGTTACGTGACTAGTTCTGGTTCGGCACAACCCTAGCAATGTCGCCCCGCCGCGCGCCGCCGCGCCGCGCGCCACAGTCAGTGAGTCACTAGCGCCCGGTAACTGCGCACGCGCTCGGCATCCACAGACTCGTGCGCCTCGCGAGCCGTCCATTACCGATACCTATGCTAAAAAGTTAAATGTCCCACTGTGTCTATAATACGTTTTTACAAATATACAGTTTTACATGCAATCTAGTTGGAGTTTCTTTTGCGTAAAGTACCCCGACGAGAACTGGCGTCCCAACGTGCGGCCGTGTTTTTGGTGAAAAACGGTTAAATAAACATTATTTCGTGTAAAACTGCTATTGTGTATAACAACGTCTGTGTAAAGACTTGAAAAACAGTGAGTGAGTGTCGAAAACAGTGACTTTCTCGGGTTTTCTCCGTGCGGCGTTATATATTCGTTATATACTTCGCCCGCGCCCCCCGCAGATTCGTTACGTTTTGTGCACATATCAACATTTTTATAGAACTTTTAGCATATTATAGTGACTATACAGTGGATTCAGTGTTACGAACTAGTTTTTTCACGTTTTAGTCGTTCTAGTGCCTATTTACTTCCTAGAACAGTCGTGTACCTAGTTCGAAATCCAACGGCCATTTTTGTGGAACATTCTCGAACACTTGTTTTGTTTACAGTGCCTAGATTTTACGAACTTAATTTTAGTGTTACGTTTAGTCATCCTAGGTTATAGTGCTTTAGTTTAGGTTACCTAGGATAGTCGTATTGCTTTAAGTCGTAATCCTGTGAACATTCGTGTACAGAGTATTGTTTATAGTGACGCTTCGTGCGAGTTGAGACTTTATAGTGTGGGTACCTAGGTTAGTTAGGAATTTAGGATACCTAGAATACTGACTCGCGTCGAACATTATTGTAAATAATAACTTTGATGGTTTAAATAGTGTCTTGTGTGTTAGAGACCTAGTTTTGTATTGTTTGTAGGTATAGGTATTAGGGTTAGAACATTCGCGTAAGTTTATGTACGTTATTTTCGAACGTACGCGTTGTGTACGAACAGTTGTCGAACTTGAGTGACGAACTAGGTTGCCTAGGTACACTGTTACCTATTTGTGGTGCCGGAACGTAGTTTAAAGTGCAATAAAAGACATGGTGCTAACACGGTCGCGTAATAATAGTGCTTCACGTGCTACGCAGCAGCCTGTAGACACGTACGCTATGGCTGGTGAGCAGTCAGACGGTACGATGCCGTCTACTGCAGATGGTCACGCATTGTTCGTTGACGTACGATCGTCGACGCCGCCGCTGGCTGGACCTCCGTCCGCCGGCGCCTCGGGCACATCACCACCGCCGCTGTATGGGCGTGAGCTGCCTGGCTCCTCGCAGATGCCACAGCACGGGTATGCTCCGCCCGTCGCCACACCGCAGCCACCGATGCCTGCACCTATTGTTATGACGGACCAACAACTGGTATTCCTCTTGCAATCTTTACGGTCGCAGCCGCCTATGCAGGGCGCGCAGCCACCGCCGACGACGACTGTGAGTACAAACCTAGCTAATTGTACGGCGAGATTTAATGGTGCTGGCGACGTTATGGCATTCGTGGATGCTGTTCAGATTTATAAAGACTGTGTTGGTGTTCACGACGATATGGCTTTAAGAGGCCTGCCAATGCTGCTCACTGACTTTGCAGCTACCTGGTGGCAAGGTGTTAAACATTCCGTCACAAGTTGGCAGGAAGCCACCCATTTAATTCGCCAAACATTCGGGCCGCGCCTCCCGCCTCATAGATTATATAGACAGATGTTTAGTCGAGAGCAAGGTGATGAAAGAACAGATATCTTCGTGTGTAGGGTAAGAGCCCTAATCGCCCAACTACCGCTGCACACGCTTCCTGAAAATCCAGTACAGCTGGACATGGTGTACGGCCTACTCCATAGGAGAATCCGGGAGAGGGTAACAAGGACTGCCTTCACTTCGTTCGCCGAGCTGCTACAGCAGGCTCGAGTAGTGGAGGATGTGCTAGAAGAAGTCTGCACCGCTGCGCCGACTCAAAGGCACTCTCCTGCATCTACCGCCCCGCCGCCGCTACCGCCACTACATGTCACTGGACATGCTGCGACGTCTTCACCAGCTGGTGCTGAGGTGAATACAGATGAAAAAGCACCGCCAAAAAAGGCTAGACCTAGGTGCACATTCTGCAAGATGTTTGGACATGTCAAAGATGACTGTCGTAAACTAGAAAATCGGAATAAAGCGACTGCTGAATCGGTCAAGAGCGAACCAGTTGCGACCCGATCGGAGCTGCGCCCGTCCGTAGCGTGCTTCGGATGCGGTGCGCCCGGTGTGATACGGTCCAACTGCACGGTGTGTAAAGGGAAACGCACTGCATCGCCGACCACGACGACCGCATTCCAATCAGTGTCCGTAGAAGCAAAAGTGTTAAACCCGCGTGTGCGCCCTATTTTTTATGTGCAGATATTCGGTGCAGTAGGTACCGCGTTACTAGACACGGGCGCGAAGCAATGCGTTGCTAGCGATAGTTTAACAAGACATTTGAGGGCTAATGGCCAAATATTTAATAGTTGCGAAACAGAGTTAAGATTCGCGGACGGAACTCAACGTCTCCAAACTGTAGAAACAGCTGTGGTAAATGTAAAGGTGCAGGGAGTTGCAATAAGCACTCTCTTTATGGTCTTGCCCGGCGCAACCGATTCCTTACTAGGTATGAATTTCATACGGGACGCTGGCATGATACTCGATTTCGAGAAGAATCGTTTCTCTTTACGTGCAACAGGCTTTCATGAGCTACAGTATGAACGCGAGGACGAAGTTGCGGTCAGTTCGACGATTGGTCTCCACGAGTGCAAGGGCATTCTCCTGCCACCAACTGATAGGAACAAGTTGGCTGCACTAGTGGAAGTTAACGCTGATATCTTCAGTGCAGGGGGAGGGCTTACGCCCATCGCCTCGCATAGAATAGACACAGGTAACGCCGCGCCTATCGCAACGCCCCCTTATCGAATGACTCCTGCTAAGGAGAAGATAAGAGCTGAAATAGATAAAATGTTAGATTTGGAGGTAATAGAAGAAGCTAATGTTGTAGCAGATACGCTCAGTCGTAACGTATGCCTGCCGTCGATGGATGAAAATCCCGACTCCACCTGCGATCTGTGTCCAGTCTCAGTAGACCTACCTCACCGAAGCTCCGAGAAGTTGCGAGCAGCTCAGCTCGAAGATCCTGAACTTAGAAGGATATTTACGGACTTTGAAGACGGTGATGCCACTACTCGGTGGACAGATCGAGGCTATTATCTTTCAAACGGAGTCCTTTTCCGTTTTAATCCAGATTCCGAATCTGAAGAGCCTCAGTTGGTAGTACCAGACTCTATGCGCACTGAGATCCTGAAAGCGCTCCACGATGCACCCACAGCTGGTCATTTGAGCCTGGAGCGTACTCTAACAAAGATTAAGGAAAGATTCTATTTCCCAAATATGCGTCAATACGTGGCGAAATATCTCAAGGCTTGCGATCTTTGCCAGAAGTTTGTCCCGAGACGAGAGGGCCCGTCTCGCATTAGTAAAGTTGTTTCCGCAAGCACTTACGAGGTTGTAGATAAAGTGAGCGAACCTCGAGGGAAGTATCATGCCAGTCTCTTAACACCGTATGTAGGCAATTCGAACGTTGTCGTCCATGGTCGAAAGAAGGGCAGACCCCGTAAGCTATCGGTTGCCAAGCCAGCTCCAGAGCCTTCAGCTGACTTGGAGGGGGAGGATATAGCGCGACCCCTATCAACTCCCCGCACTTCTAGGATTTGTCGTGTGCCGGCCAAGTTACGTGACTAGTTCTGGTTCGGCACAACCCTAGCAATGTCGCCCCGCCGCGCGCCGCCGCGCCGCGCGCCACAGTCAGTGAGTCACTAGCGCCCGGTAACTGCGCACGCGCTCGGCATCCACAGACTCGTGCGCCTCGCGAGCCGTCCATTACCGATACCTATGCTAAAAAGTTAAATGTCCCACTGTGTCTATAATACGTTTTTACAAATATACAGTTTTACATGCAATCTAGTTGGAGTTTCTTTTGCGTAAAGTACCCCGACGAGACATGTGACATAATCTTTCTAGACCAACCCGCATTGGGCCGGCGCGGCGTGGTGAGTTACAGCCCATTCCATCTCACCGAAAGGATGCCTGTGTCCCAGCAGTGGGAATATTATAAGCTGATTATGATATTGTAGCTAGACGAAGAAATTCAAATCTCCCCTCAAGCAGGGCAAAAGTGTACCTACACCTATAGTCGGCCTTTTAATGAGCTGCAGTAAAATGACAGCTTATGTGTTACTTAAATGACTGAAATTGGCGTCTTTTTGTTTTTTCGCGGCCATCAACCAAAATTAGTTTAAAGAGAGCAGTGGTGGCCAAGTGGTGACGGTCGCGACTTACGAGTTGTAGGTCGTAGGTTCGAACCCAGACCGGCGCTTTACTTTGTGTAAATTATATCATCACCACTGCTCTCAAAACGGTGAAGGAAAACATCGTGAGGAAACCGGCTTGTCCCAGAACCAAAAATTCGAAGACATGTGACATCTACCGAGCCGCACTGGGCCCGCGTGGTGGATTACGGCCCACTCCCTCTCACAGAGAGGAGGCCTGTGTCCCAGCAGTGGGAACGTTATAGGCTGATTATGTAACCAAATTTTGTTTTTCTAGTACAGATTAGTGTAACAAACGAAACTTATTTGACATGCATATCTCTAAACTCAGTCCGAATTGAGTTACTAAGAAGTGTCATTTTACTGCAGCTCAATAAAAGTCGGACTATAGTGAATAATCCAGTAGGTACACGTATAATCAATCAGCGGGTACTTTTTTTAACGTTATTTCAGTACAATAAAAAATCGTTCACCGATTGATTGGGTATAAAGGAGTCGATTGAGGCGCTCTTTCTAAGCCAGTTCAAAGACTAAAATTATTTATAGAACGTAGAAGCGACCATCAGATGGCCGCTTCTACGTTCTATAAATAATTTTTCATTTCATCTATAAAATTTTAAAGATGAATAAATATAAATGGTCAAATTAAATAAGCTAGCGAAACTCTGCAAGCGTGATGGGTAATAATATAAAATATGTTGATGTTTTTTTTGTGAATCAACGACCTCTGGGAGTGTTGTTACTTGAAGTTTAAGTAGAGAAAAATCTGTTTTCTGTTATTTTATCGTGTTTGGATCTTCATCATCATCATCATTTCAGCCGAAAGACGTCCACTGCTAGACATAGCCAAAGCACCTCCACTTCGACTGGTCCTGTGCTTCTCGCATCCAACGGGTTCCTGCGGCCTTCACAAGGTCGTCGGACCACCTTGTGGGAGGCCTTCCCACGCTATGTCTTCCGGTACGCTTTCGCCACTCCAGAACCTTTCGGCCCCATCGGCCATCTGTTCTGCGAGCAATGTGCCCTGCCCACTGCCACTTAAGTTTGGCAATTCTGCGGGCTATGTCGGTTACCTTGGTTCTCCTGCGGATCTCCTCATTCCTGATTCGATCACGCAGGGAAACTCCAAGCATAGCCCTCTCTATCGTCCGTGTTTGGATATCGATAATTAATTCTCTGTAGTAGTAAAAAAAATGATGTTTAAACTGATAGGCCCAGTGCGGCCAGCGTGGTGGACTACATACATCCCACTCCCACTCACAAACATGAGGATTGTGTCCCAGCAGTGGGAACATTATAGGCTGATTTTGCTTCTGCTTATAATACGTATTCCTAGAATACGGTTGTATTTGTGTGATCATAATGTAACATTTTGATAACAAAATGTCGTGACGGCCCGGTGGTTACGGCCTCGCCTGTCATGCACGAGGTTATGAGCTCAAATCTGGTCAAGTACCAACGAGGTGGCTGGGACAGACTGGATGCGGAAGGCGGAGGACATGGTGTTGTGGAGCAGCCTGGGAGAGACCTATGTCCCAGTGGGCTACAATAGGCTGAGTTGATTGATAGATCGAATACAAATGCTGCATACAACCATAACTTAACATTTCAGTGAAAAATAACTTTTCGGTGGCAAAAAACGAAAATACAAAACCAAAGACAAATCTTTCTACCTACTCATCTAAAGCCTTAACTCCTTTCAAATTCTCTAGTCTACGCCACCTCCGCCCAAGGCGCAGCAATTACACAGCGAAGGAACCCTAAACCGCCGCGCTTAGATGTTTTTCGCTTATTTTCAGCCCCGCTTGTTCTACGGAACCCGAGACGGCTCACTTACTAATTGGTACGAGCTTTTGAACCGATATTTTGTTCAAATTCTATTCGAGAAGGATTGCTATTACCAAATAATTGTTCTGTTTCTGTTAATTGTGATGTGTTTTTGTTTTAAATGTGTACTAGCGACCCGCCCCTGCTTCGCACGCTTTTTACGACACAACAAACCCTAAAACCTAAACCTAAACCTAAACCTTCCGGAATAAATTCTCTAAATGATGGTTAAAACCGCATCAAAATCCGTTGTGTAGTTTAGAGGAATAACGCGGTGACACAGACAACTGACGAAAAGCGAATTAATTTTATAACTAGCTCTGCCCTGCTAGTTGTTTCACCCACATTAGTCTCGGTCCCGTGGGAATATCGGTACAAAAATAATCCTATGTCCTAATCCAGGTCATGTCTACCATTGAGTCAAATTTCATCCAAATCCGTTCAACCTGATGGTTAAGTCTCGTTTGAGTGTAATTATAAAAATGAAAAATAAACTGTGAACACTTGGGATTTATTTTACATATTATTTTATAATTATCTTTGACACACTAAGACCACTGGACTTTAAAAGAGACTGACCCATGAGTTTATTTATTTATTTATTTATTTATTTATTTAAACTTTTCGCACAAAAAAAGGTACAAAGGCGGACTTAATGCCTTAGGCATTCTCTACCAGTCAACCAAGGGTGGTGAAGAGATTGGATGGCAGGTGCTTTGGTTGAGATGAACAATGATAAAAATTAAAAAAGCTAATAAAACTAGGTACTTACACAAATACATAAATAGGTTATATACACATACATACTATTTAATATAATATATACTTATAATATATATATATATATATATACATACAAATTCAAGGGAGAGAGGTGTTGAGATTACTCTACGCTATTTATTTTGAAAATAACTCTGCAATTTCCGCTTAAATGCATACCGACTGGTGGCCGTCCTGATATCTAGAGGAAGTGCGTTCCAAAGAAGAATGGACTGAATATGAAAGGAAGAATGAACAAAGTCAGAAGTATGAGAAGGACAGAGTAGGAGAAGATTGTTAGAAGAACGTAGATTCTTAGCGTGGGAAGAACATAGATATTGGAAGTGAGACACGAGATACGAAGGAGGAGTAGGCGAGTTGAGAAGGGAGAAAAGCGTGGTCAAAGCGCGCAAACTTCTTCTTTGGCGAATGGACATCCATTTGAGCTCAGACCTGTAGCTCGACACATGGTCATATTTCCTGAGGTTGAATATGAACCGGATACCATTGTTGAGTAATCTGTCGAGTTTATCCAGCAAAACCGCGTTCAAGTCAAAGTAACACACGTCACCATAGTCGATTATAGGAAAAATCAAAGTCTGCACAAGCATGGCTTTCGTCTTAGCAGGCAAAAAGTTCCTCAGACGATACAGGGATCGCAGAGTACCGTTGACCCTTTGACTAACACTAGAGACCTGGCGTTGCCAGCTAAGTGTAGAGTCAAGATGCAAACCGAGATCTTTCACAGTAGGGGTAATGGGTATGACGGTACCATTGAAAATAAGAGGAGGAAGAGAGCTAAGCGTCACCCTACCCATCATGCGTGAGCTTCCAATTAAAATGGCCTGACACTTCGAGGGGTTCACTGACACCCCGAAACTATCAGACCATTTCTTGATAGCATCTAAGTCTCGGTTTACATCTGCTATAGCGTCCGACAAACCTTCTACCCGCTCAGCTGTATATAATTGAAGATCATCAGCATATAGATGATACGAACACCGAAGACAGTGAGTTATAAAATTAATGAAGATGGAGAATAACAATGGAGAAAGAATACCGCCTTGTGGAACACCAGCATCCAGGTCACGCCAACTTGACGAACTCTGATCAACGCGAACCGACTGCTGACGTCCCCGAAGATAAGAAGAGAACCATTTCAGAGCCTCGGACGAAACCATAAGGTGAGAGAGGATAGAAAGGAGAATATCGTGACTGACGGCGTTAAAGGCGTTGGAGAAATCAATTAAAACCAATACAGTAACTTTGGTATCCTCCATCGCTTCTCTAATGTCACCAGTCACTTTAAGGAGAGCGGACGCTGTACTGTGCCCAGGCCTGAACCCAGATTGAAAGGAGCTAACAAGGTTGTTCCGATGAACAAACTCCGTAAACTGCTTGTGTACACAGGCCTCAAGCACTTTAGACAGGAATGGGAGAATGGAAATGGGTCGAAAGTGACTGGGTAGGGAGGGATTTGAAATTTTAGGAAGTGGGCGGACGTAGGCCATACGCCACTGGGATGGGAATTGTCCGGAATCAAGGGAAAAGTTAATAATGTGGGTGATCGGAGAGAGAAGGCTATCAAGGATCCAAACGACCATACTACGACTGATGCCGTCATAGCCCACAGCCTTGGATTTTATGGACAGAATGATCTTTTTAATTGAGTTGTTTGTTGAGTTGGTTTCGACGTTTCTTCACTGAGGTAGTCAGATAGGAAATGTCGAGTATCTAGCCTATTTTTAGGGTTCCGTACCCAAAGGGTAAAAACGGAACCCTATTACTAAGACTTCGCTGTCTGTCCGTCCGTCCGTCCGTCCGTCCGTCTGTCTGTCACCAGGCTGTATCTCAAGAACCG
This sequence comes from Oligia fasciuncula, assembly GCA_963082905.1. Classification (NCBI taxonomy): domain Eukaryota; kingdom Metazoa; phylum Arthropoda; class Insecta; order Lepidoptera; family Noctuidae; genus Oligia; species Oligia fasciuncula. Next base: position 12,638,485 of record OY720403.1, read on the forward strand.
CGGCAGCTAGACAGTTGAAATTTTCACAAATTATGTATTTCTGTTGCCGCTATAACAACAAATACTAAAAAGAAAATAAAATAAATATTTAAGGGGGGGGTTCCCATACAACAAACGCGATTTTTTTGCCCTTTTTTGCCTTGTGGTACGGAACACTTCGTGTGCAAGTCCGACTCGCACTTGGCCAGTTTTTTTGTTTTTAATATGATATTGTGTAAAGTGATTCCGATAATATATTAAAATTTTATTTCATTTTTCAATTCCATATACCCACAGAGCGGAAACTCAATCTCCTAAAATTCGAAACAGAATAGACTTCATAGGCACTATGAGAAGTACTTTTGTTCCAGCCTAAATACAGCTAAGGTTTCTACCATCTAGTTACCGTTCATTATAGTGTCGTATTACGGAGGAAAATGTACCGGAGACTGCGGTTAAATCACTAAGAAAATTGCTCTTAATTCCATGCTGGCAAACGTTGGTAATCTCGACGCTCGAGTTTTTTCGAAATCGACGTACAATGAGGGATGTGAAAATAGGGAGATATTTGAGGCAGGTAAAGTATTTGAGGTGAAAGAAAAGAGGTTAAATACAGGGTAAATTAAATATAGAGGGTAAATTAAATATAGAAGGTAAATTAAATTAGCTAGCGAGACTCCGGTATCAATATCTCAACATTTTATAAAACAAAAATAAATTGATTTTATGTGTCTATTTTGAAGTCGTATTTAGTTTAGATGAACTAAATACGACAATGCATATATACACTATAGAGAGGGGCCCGTGGCTAAATAATAACAGCCGCACAGGTCGATCGATCAGGTTAAGCTACGCTTGCCGCGGCTGGTCTGTGGGTGGGTGACCATTTTTACATACTGTGACCTCTCCGTGCTTCGGAAAGCACGTTAAGCCGTTGGTCCCGGCTGTCATTCGTGGATCTTTAACAGTCGTTACGTGTAGTCAGAAGCCCGAAAGTCTGACAACCAGTCTTACCAAGGGGTGTTCGTATTACCCAGTGACTGGGTTGCGGAGGTCAGATAGGCAGTCGCTCCATGTAAAATATTGGTATTCAGGTGCATCCGGTTAGACTGGTAGCCGAGCCCAACATAGTTGGGAAAAGGCTAGGCAGATGATGATATAGATACTATACTATGACTACTTCATTATTCCTTACTTTGAAACCACGTCAATTCCTTAGTTAATCACGACATCTGCTATTAATGTATTCTCTATGACACAATGGACGAAACCGCACGGAATGAACAGTCAAAATACATGTTCTCCGTTCGGTATCATACTCATATATACTTATTATCGCAACCACTCGGTAGAGAAGACTATTCGCCGGAATTCCAGTGGCGCCGCGAGCATCCGCGCGACTCGTTCGAGTTTCTCATGCGATAATAAGTATTACAGTAATGAAAATAAAGTTAAAATTCATATGACACTGAAACTGCGCTCCGCTTCGCCGCGCTTCGACGCTCTTTTGGTGTGAGTTGAGCCTTATTGGTAAAACGTTAACAACTTCTTAAGAGGTCATTGTACTCATCATTATGAACAACTTTTACTATGGGACCAAATCTGAAATCGCGAAAAAAAATCAGCTGTTCCCTACATTTTGACGAGTTAAACGAACATTATAAATGTAGGGAACAGCAGATTTTTTGCTGGTTCGCTTCCGTTGTATTTGTATGGTGTACATAATAAAGAGTATTCTATTCTATTCTAAGTATTCTAGGACATGCCGGTTTCCTCACGATGTTTTCCTTAACCGTTTCAGAGCAATGGTGATGAAAATATTTACACAAAGTAAAGCGGTTCCCTTCAAACCGAAGCAGGTGCCTTATTTTGTGTAAATAATTTCATCATCTACAACTCGCAAGTCAGGGCCGCTACCACTGAGCCACCACTCTGCTCCAACTTTCCTGTGCAACTATAGAAAAAGTGCACAGAGCTGCACAACCCCACCCTATTTCAAGTTAAACAAATATCAACTTTATTTCAATGATTATTAAGTTCATTTCAGAGTGACTAGCATTATTGAAAAAGATATAAAAATGTTTGAAGTTGTAACGTAAACTGAACTTTATTGTGTAGGAATTAAAGTTATTTTTCCATTAATTCATATTTGTTTACATTTTTGGCAAATAAATCGCGAATACAGATTACATACTTTTTACCCGACTGCGCCAGAAGGAGGTTTATGCTTTTCGAGTGTATGTATGTATTTTCTAAAACACAGTCATCTGCCACAAGTAGTTACCTACAACCTCATACATAAACCATGTACTTGATAATGCATTTGGCACTACATTAAAGTTATGAATAACATATTATTGTTACAAAATATGGAGCTCAAGTTTGCAGGTAAAGTTTAGATTGGGTTTCCGCTGCATTGTTTACGGGCACCTTGTGAGGTGCTCTCGGTTTCTAAATACGGAAAACGGATCGTTTGTAATACGGATCGTAAAGTGTGAAATGGTTGCTCTTGTCAGCTTTCTATTCTTCTCAAACGTAATGGGTATTGATGTCTAAACACGATCAAACTTAAAAATTATACAAGGTTAAAATAAACTTGCTAGCGAAACTGCGCAGTATCGCTAGCTAATTTAATTTGACCTACGGAGACGTAATGGGTATTGATATGTCTAAACACGATTACATAAAAAAAAATTAATGTAATTATAATAAATTTTATATTTGTCTTTGACTGTACTTAGACCCAAATAGACAGAGACATGATGCAACTTAAACGGTGTGAATCGTTGTTTAATTTCAACAACTGTACACGCATATTTGCCTTTGACTGTACTTAGGTCCAAATTGATAGGCACGATGCAACTTAAACAGTGTGGTCTAATCAGCGCGCGTCGGACATGATTCATTGATAATAATGGCTATAGAATTTCAACGATAGCTGACAAAAGTACTGTTGCAGGTATCGGTGCGCGAGTGTAGTCGGAGAGCTAGGTATGTTCAAAAATGCGTGATTACTTAAATGAAGCCTTGAATCATAATCAGCCTATAAAGTTCCCACTGCTGGGACACAGGCCTCCTCTCTTCGAAAGGGAGTGAGCTATAATCTATCACGCGGACCCAGTGCGGGTTGGTAGATGCCACATGTCTTAGAATGTTTGGTTCTAAGAGATGCCGGTTTCCTCACGATGTTTTCCTTCACCGTTTTTAACGCAGTGGTGATGAAATAATTTACACAACGTGAAGCGCCTGTCTGGTTTCGAACCCAACTCGTAAGTCGGGGCCGTTGCCACTGGGCCACCACTGCGCAGTCAGCTTTGAAAATTGCGATATGATTTATTTTCTATTGTCGCGTTACCCAAAGGGAAACATAAAAAACTGGCCAAATTGCGAGTGGGACTCGCACAAGAAGGGTTCCGTACCACAAGGCAAAAACGCCGAAAAAAAAACACGTTTGTTGTATGGGAGCGCCCCTTAAATATTTATTTTATTCGGTTTTTAGTATTTGTTGTTAAAGCGGCAACAAAAATACATCATCTGTGAAAATTTCAACTGTCTAGACATCACGGTTCATGAGATACAGCCTGGTGACAGACGGACAGTGGAGTCTTAGTAATAGGGTTCCGTTTTTACTTTACTTTTTTACTGAAATCTATACTTAGGTAATTTTGACACTTTTAATTTTATTCAATTACTTAAAACACGAGCATGTACTAAAGAGTATCATTATTAACGCGCCTGCATAATGACTATCTATTGTCTAAAACATGAGTAAATTGAGTAGAATCACTGATCATACCAAAAATTCGAAGATATGTGACATCCACCAACCCGCACTGGGCCCGCGTGGTGGATAACGGCCCACTCCCTCTCACAGAGAGGAGGACTGAGTCCCAGCAGTGGGGATAATAGCCAGAGTGTGCTAACTGATCGCAGCAAGACTCTTTTTCTTCACCAACTAACTCTTAAACTATAGTGAATGCATTCTAAATATCTCGACTCGTCAGTCCAGACTCTGCGTACAGTTACCTAATGCATCATTACGGTAACGTTCAGAATTTCATCTTGTATCAAGTTTCACTCAGTCGGCTAATGAAAACCTTAAGCCACGGTTACGGTTTCCTCGAAGAGCGGTGGCCGATACTCAGCGTCTGCAATTTACCGGCGAATAAAATAGAATAGAATACTCTTTATTATGTACACCATAATATAACGTACCATGTACCGTGGTCGCATGCTACTATAGCTTATAATTTTATGTATGTTAGTACAGCGGCATGTGACCACGGGTAAGTAATTTCTTGTTTCATCCTTTTCAGTACCTAGTCGGGTTATAGTTTTTAAACTTTCTTTTTAATTAATTATTTGGGGCTTATTTCAGTAATAATCATATTTTTGAAATGTGTTAATTAAGCCCTTTCATTTGATACCTACCCCACCATCCCAAAATATTTATTTTTAAATTCATTATTTTATGTCCTCTAGAGGGCGCCATATTGAATTTAGTGTGACGTCACATAGCCTATAACTAGCGGACGGTCAAAGCGCTTCTAAGAATACCTCATTTGTCAAATTATTATAAGCACTTTTGAAGTTAAGAGGGATCAGATGAACACATACCGGTCAAAATCATCACCCTCCTTTTTGCTTCGCCGTAGTCGGGTAAAAACAAAAGGGGATACATTTTGTGTACTGTGGATACAGTTGTCCTTTTGATGCGATCAGAACATTTGAAACAAAGCGTATTGGAGCAAAGTTCATACATTAACTGAATTAATTTATTATGACCATAATTACTTTTGTTATCTTTGAATTGCACGTTAATTATAAAGGTATTAAACTATTAATGTAAAGTCGAACACAAAAGTGATATATTTGACAGAGAATGATAAATTAAGGGCAAATTTTTCAATAGTAAGTAAGTAAATTTTATCTGAGGAATAGCGGATTGTCAGCTGCATTGAAAATAATGTCCATAATCCATCCATAATCAGCCTATAATGTTCCCACTGCTGGGACACAGGCCTCCTCTCGGTGAGAGGGAGTGGGCCGTAATCCACCACACGGGCCCAGTGCGGATTGGCAGATGTCACATGTCTTCGAATTTTTGGTTCTAGGACATGCCGGTTTCCTCACGATGTTTTCCTTCACCGTTTTGAGAGCAGTGGTGATGAAATAATTTACACAAAGTAAAGCGCCTGTCTGGGTTCGGACCTACGACCTACAACACGTAAGTCGCGGCCGTTACCACTTGGCCACCACTGCTCTGAAAATAATGTAAAACGGTCCAAATTAATCCTAAGATAAAAGTTATCAGACTATTGAAAATTCAGTCCTTAAATACCTATTGATTTACACGATAGTTTAACAAAACTGTCAAGATTTCCTACTATTGTAGAAGTTTATGAGAGGAGTTTTTTTTTTTTTTTAAACGTTGCCCCACACTAGGAATTTCTCCTGTATTGTGGGTGCGTTTACAAACATTTAAATTCACGTACACAAACAGCCAGACCCGGAACAACTACTTGTAGGTCATACAAATATTTGTTCCGTGCGGGAATCGAACCCGCGACACGCAGCGCAGCAGTCAATCGCTTAACCACTGCGCAGTTTGACTTTGTGTTATAAATTTTTGCCGGGACAGATGGGCCAGGGCTTATTCTCTAAGTCCGTGAACGAAGTTACGGGCCCGTGCGAAAGGAGTTCGAAACTTCGGAGCGAAGCGAACCCCACACCCGGTAAATTATCTTTTTCGGACGGGCAAAAACACATCGGGAGTAAGGACCACTGTTAAATCGTGTTGTCATTCATTCTTAATTCGCGCCCTAGACTAATCTTATAAGTAATCGTAAATTATATAGAGTAGGAATTAGGCTTCCAGTGTTACCGGATGCAGCTGAATATCAGTATTTTACATGGAGTGATTGCCTATCTGACCTCCACAGCCCAGTTCCTGGGTGATACGATACTCCATGGTAAGATTGGCTGTCAGAATTTCGGGCTTCTGACGACCCGTAACGACGGTCAAAAATCCACGAATGACAGCCGGGACCAACGGCTTAGCGTACTTTCCGAGGCACGGAATGGTCACGGTATGTAAAGATCAATCCACGGACCAACTGCGGCAAGCGTACCTTAACCAGAAAGCCAATTCCCGCAAATAAAGACGCTTAAAATCTAATCGCAATTTCATCTCAACGACAATCAATGTCAAAAACTTGTCAAAATGTAGGGAAATTAGAGGTATTTTTGACAGATTGAGACGAAGATCTGGGGGCTTAAAAAGGCCACTTTGGAAAATCATAAAAGGATAACATTATGAATTAAATATGGCGAAAACAGTCCGTGTTTTGCTTTTTTTCGCTGCAATACGTAGGTATAATCAAAGAGATTGGGATTGGATTTGGATTGGATTGATTGGTATTTTAGCACAGACAAAAAAAAAATTGAAAAATGATTCACCAATGTGATTTGATACGATTAACTTAACAGTTAAGCCAAAGAAGTTAGTTAAGTGGCCTTTTTAGGCCCCCAGACTGTGAACGTTCATAAAATTACGAAAATGTCCCTTCTGATCGATCGACGCATGCGACTGTTATTACTTAGGCAGAACCCCCTCTGCAAACTACTTAAGCATGTAATTATATAGACCGGCTTACCAATTAACTGACACGTATTAATTCTATTAATCACTTTTGTTCCCAGCAGTACACAGTTGGAAAACTGTAGGCATCAATTCATATTGCAATCTGTTGTCGGTATTAAAGCGAATTGGAATACTCGCGAATTTAATTTGGATTCATATTTAGCGATAATTCGTCGATTGTAATTAAACATGCTTTTAACTATCAAATAATTTATGAGTAATACCAATATTAATGTACTATTACGGGACAATAAATGGTAATATCGAATTGGCTTATTACTCTTTGTGTCGAGACGTGGCGTTTAGCATTTATAGCAGTAATTTATGGAAATATAAGACGTTTTTTTTGCCCGATGGAATTTTCCATCGGCAAAAAATATTTACAGACACCAGCATATCAAGCTACTACAATCTGTCAAATGTCTTTTATAGATTTTCAACATTTTTTATCACTAAAGCATATCTCATGCTTTAGTGAAAGTTGACTGGGAAAATTTTAGTTTCGGGAAGCTTGATGTGCTGGGCGTCTGTACATCCATACAAACTTTCATCCCCTATTTAACCCCTTTAGGAGCTGTTTTTTTTTTAAATCATTCCTTAGTGCACACTTTCGGTAGGTATGTAGCCATTCATTTAAGACACGTATACCTACGGTTACGCGTTTTCGTTTTACGAACGTACTAGCTGCGCCCCGCGGTTTCACCCGCATAAGTTTCGATACCGTGGGAATATCGGGATAATACGTTAGTATATATATGTTAATCCAGGGTATCAGCTACCTCCATACAAAATTTTATCACAATTGGTCCAGCCGTTTGAGCGTGAAGAAGTAACAAACATACCTCTCTGGCCACGCGCCAGAAGATCTTCCAGAAGATTATCATCAATAAAATTGTCACCAATGTCTGAAAAATCCATTGAAAAATCTGTTAATAAAACCTGCAAATATAGCTATGTAATTCCTGGTTTACTCTCTCTTAACTTGTAAGAAAATACGTCCCAGATACACACTTAGCTACAACAGCTTAAGGGGAGTACACATAACTACATTAAGGTGCACTTACCCGGGCGGGCCGACGTCCATCGCAGTTAGTAAGATCTTCGCCTTAATGAGTCCGACTAATGATGTTACACACAGGATTTTAAGAGAAAAGTTTCGATAATTAGAGGGAATTAGTAGGGACTAGGGATTACTTCTAGGATTGTATTGTTTTGTGATAATAAGGGCGAATTTCACCAAACTTTTATACCTAGAATAAGTCTTATGCTAAGAATAAATTTTGACAGTTTTTACGGTTTACAGCTTAAGATAATTTATTTCACTCAAAAAGAATACAATATTTCACTCCTATGAGGAAAAGCATAAAAATGGTATGATTTTTTCCATAGTAGAACTGACTGACTAGAACTGACGTCAATTTTAATCCACGGATAATAGATATCTTTAAGAGCTGTTTGTTTTCAAAGCTTAACCCCGCAAGCGTCAGCGCGTCAGTCAGCGTCAGTGCTCGAAACGTCAGCGGTACAGCAAGTGTACACAACAGTGTCATTGTTCTATTGTCATTGTTAAAACAATGACTTCAATGCGTCCATTCAACTACTCCGACGCGTGGAGTGTTTCGACAGGTGCCTCGAGCAAACGTGTGGTGGCCCAGTGGCACCGACCGCGACTTACAAGTTGCAGGTCGTAGCTTCGAACCCAGACAGGCGCTTTACTTTGTGTAAATTATTTCATCACCATTGCTCTCAAAACTGTGAAGGAAAACATCGTGAGGAAACCGTGAAATGCGAAAATGTCCTAGAACCAAAAAATTCGAAGACATGTGACATCCACTAACCCGCACTGGGCCCGGGTGGTCCACTCCCTCTCACAGAGAGGAGGCCTGTGTCCCAGCAGTGGGAACATTATAAGATGATTATGCAATATGGGTTCAAACTCACGACCTACAACTCGTAAGTTGGGGCCGACACCACCGCGCCACTACTGCTCTCCATTGAATATCGCCCCTATTGAATATTATAATTTGAAGTCTGCAAAGTAAATTATAAATGAGAAGAAAACTTTTCATGAATAATTTGCTATACCTAAACAATTAAGTATTATATATTAACTTGCTTTCCTTCGCACAATTATTGTAAAAAATCAGCAAACATTACCTAAAGAGGCACCAATTTAAATATTAAACTATAGAACTATAAAGGTAATTTTGAATGCCAACTTAACATATACATTCGTGTAAAAAACACCACTTGACGAGAGTTTTTCAGTACAACAACAGCTCGTTGTAAAACCCTCTTGTCATGTGCACACATTTTTTTTCCACGTTTTGTCTATAGAGGAGCATTGTGCGAGAGAAATGTTTATCTTAAACGTTTTGTATGTCACGCACAGTGCACCACTGCGTACCTGCCTGTTGTTTGTCTCTTTAAAAAATAAAAAATCTGCCTATAGTCTGTTTAAAAACTATCTTCTGAAAGTGTAAACAAATCCTGTTCTGCCGGTCGATTCTGCAAAAATCTCACCGTGAAAACTTAGGTGAAGTGAGCATCGAGTGAGCTGTAAGTAGTGTCAATTCCTAGCAAAAACAAACTCACTTCACCTAAGTTTTCACGGTGAGATTTTTACAGAATCGACCGCCAGGTTAAAATCTATTCCAATCATTCACTAAAGGGTATTAGTAACATATGCATCTGTCTGTATTTTGAAGGTTTCATCTTTAGGTATATCTCACCAATTTTTCCTACAGTTAAGGTTCTGACTACCCGTAACGACTGTCAATGTCACTGTCATCAAATCTACGAAAAACAGCGCTGCTGCAACTGTTGATATTCGAGCGGTGCAAATACTGTAACCATGGGTAACTTCAGTTTTGAGCCGTTCAGGGTCAAATGCTCGGGTCATGATAAATGATAAATGATTTTATTTCTGTAAGTAGGTTTGTACAAACACTTTTACACGTCAATCATATTTTTTTTTAAACTAGATGAGGTCGGCGTTTCCTAACTGACTATTCTGAGAAGAAAGGCCGAAACAAACTCAGAAGTCACAGTCTCTTTTAAAGTCCAGACAAAAACTTGGTCAGATCGTGTGAAGACCATGTAGATTGGTGTCTGAAATGGTCTTTTGAGGAAAGAACCACACAGATTGAGCGGACCTGTCCAATCAGTGCACGCATTTGTCAAAAATCGTGCAGCTCAACTCAGAACTTGAGGAGCTCAACGATTCGACGAACAATACCAAAGACAGGACATTTGGGTAGGCCGCATAAACTACTCAAACTGCCAGATCATGATTAAAACTAAGAAGGAAAAAAAGAAATGACCCACATAGTCCTCACATTCACAATAATTAAATAAAAAAAAATAAAAAAAATACTTACATGGGGCCCGAGGGCGCGTCTCCTTTTTAAGGAAATTTCTCTCCGACTGGTCGACACTTCACTTGACCAGAGGACTGGGTCGTTCTTTGGCGAAAGAATTAGCATTGCCATTTCACGTGATAATGGTGCCAGTCTTCTGGGCACGTTTCCGGATGATAGCAATGCGGACGATGCAGACTAGTACTTCGACGAATAAGTGTCCTTTTGTTTTTATATAATTTATTTGTATAGTTAGTCATTGAATTTAGCACTAAGTGTAAATACGCTCCGCGGTTTCACCCGCGTAAGTGTTGAACCCGTGGGAATATCGGGATAAAAAGTAGCCTATATGTTAATCCAGGGTGGCAGCTACCTCAATACAAAATTTTATCAAAATTGGTCAAGCCGTTTGAGCGTGAAGAAGTAACAAACATTAAACACGTACACAGACACACACACACACACACCCCCTCACAAACTTTTGCCTGTATAACACCTAAATGAACAACAAAAATAAGATTCCATAACTTACTGACCATCAAATCAAATCAAATCATTTATTTACTTGATTTGATTTGATGGTCAGTAAGTAACCATGGTTTCTATACGTCTTAAAGATACCAGAAAAGTAAAATACTGGCACTATCCTCGCAGATTCTCACTCCACACTTCGTAAAACCGAAAAACGTATTTTAAAGTACCAAGTACCCGCATAAAATATATGCAATATCCATTCCGGTGGCGTGGCTAAGCGTCCAAATTTATAGACTACATGAAGGGCAATTTTTAACCAATCCCTCTGGCTTGTTCCAGCATGAAATATGCCTTGATGCTAGAGAAAATTGAGTGGCGACTCAGGGTAGATGTAAAACCGGTATTAAGCTTTTAACGCAGGTACAGAGAAAAAGTTACGTACGGAAAATTGGTAGCTGGAATGAAAATGTGTTTTTTAATCTACTGGTTCAGTGAGGTTTTAATGGGCAGGGTGGTAGAAAATATTTTTCAAAGAGCGGAATTGACTGTGAAAGTCTGGAACTGCAAAGTTTTGATGAAGGCAACGTTGGTTTTGTGGGTTTTTTATCGTGTTTTTTGGTACTAAATTTGGAACCAAGTTATGTCAAAGACAAAATGTAATAAAAATAATAATATTAAGATTAATTACTTACTATAATTAACATAAACACACATTACACTAATCTCTTAAAATTCACACGCGAATGAAAAACCTCAGAAACACGAAACTGTGGTGCTATTCAAACCGAAACCTAAAACGGGCTAATCCGTCGGAACGCTCACATAATCATATTAACTCATCCCATTGGCTGTTCAGATACGGTACTCATTTCCCGTCCGCCACACAGCGGATATTATTGAAATGCATACATATATTTGCGGCACAATACCGTTTTAATGACACGTAAATTGTGATTTGAAAAGATGTTTCAAAATGTATTTTTACGGATCAGCCAGTGTATTCTATAGAGGTATGGGGAACAGATCTATACAATACTTGAAGTAACAACTCTACCAGCGGTCGTTGACCCCAAAAAGAATATCATTTTTTTTTTTTTTAATTTTTAAACCTCGACGCAAAAACGACGGGCTGTTATAAGTTTGACGTGTCTGTGTGTGTGTCTGTCTGTGGCATCGTAGCTCCCGAACGGATGAACCGATTTTGATTTTGTTTTTTTTTTCTGCAGAGTTTCTCTAGATAATTCAATTTGACCCTGTATACTCGAACTAAAACACCTATTTTTGATTTGATTTACGTCTCCGTTTACTATACGAACTGAATTCACCAAATCCTCAAAAACGACATGATCCCTGAAAACTCCAACCCGCATTATTGTTATTTATATACCTTACTAGCTTCCGCCCGCGGCTTCGCCCGCGAAGTATGTTGATAAAAACTATCTTATGTTCTTCCCCGGGATGCAATCTATCTCTCTGCCAAATTTTATCGAAATCCGTTCAGTGGTTTAGGCGTGAAAAGGTAACATACATACAGACAGACAGACAGACAGAGTTACTTTCGAATTCTGTATACTCGAACTAAAACACATTCTTTTTATTTAATTTACGTCTCCGTTTACTATACGAACTGAATTCACCAAATCCTAAAAAACGAAATGATCCCTGAAAAATCCAACCTCCATTATTGTTATTTATATACCTTATAATAATATTTTACAAAAGGCCACGCCGAGGACTGAATCCGATTTCATTTCCTGTGGGTTCCGTGACGTCCAAGCCGCGACGCCGACGCCCAGTGGCGCTGGGGTGCGTCCAACGCATTATCGAATATCGACACAGATAAATATTTTGCGGCAGCCACTCCATAAATAACACATAATGGATTCTCATTCCGAAACGGCTTAGGGTGGAACTTGGAGGCGAAAAAGAGGATACGATTGAAAATACTGTATAGATAGACACGCCATTAATGCATGCGGTAAAGAAATACAGAACTATCATGAAATGTAGCTGGATTTGACAGGTTTTACACATGTTCCTTTTAACATAATCAATCATCCTATAATTTTCCCACTGCTGGGACACAGGTCTCCTCTGTGAGAGGGAGTCGGCCGTAATCAACCTCACGGGCCAAGTGCGGCTTGGTAGATGTCACATGTCTTCGATTTTTTTGGTTCTAGGACATGATGAAATAATTTACACAAAAAGCGCCTGTCTGTATTCGACCCTACGACCTACAACTCGTAAGTCGAGGCCGTTACCATTTGACCACCAGTCCACCACTGCTCCACATAGTCACCACTGCTCACTTTACAAGACACTAATACACTAATCTACATGGTCCTCACTTGATCTGACCACGATTACATATAATTGTAAATTCAACATTAATGATGTAACTAATATTTTTGTAAAAATATAATTTAAAAGAGTGTCCATGGAGTTTCTTGCCCGTTCTTCTCCATAGGTACCTACGCTTTGGAATGGGCACCTAGCTTCATATTTTCTGACTGACCGACTTCTTGACAATTCAAAAGTGCCTGTAAATGGTTTAATTGAAATAAATGGTTTGAGTTTGAATTATGACTAGACTTTAAAAGAGACTGTGACCTGTGAGTTTGTTTCGGTCTTTCTTCTCAGACTACCGAACGCATCTAGTTATAATACATAATTTATTTTGACTAGCTGCGCCGCGCAGTTTCACCCGCGTAAATGTCGATCCCGTGGTAATATCGGGATAAAAAGCCTATATGTTAATCCAGGGTGTCAGCTACCTCCATGCAAATTTTTTATCAAAATTGGACCAGCCGTTTGATCGTGAAGAAGTAACAAACAACACACACACACACCCACAAACTTTCGCCATAAAGCATTACATGTATTTGCACTATATCACTGTTAATTTTTAGGGTTCCGTACCCAAAGGGCAAAAACGGGACCCTATTACTATGACTCCACTGTCCGTCTGTCTGTCTGTCTGTCACCAGCTATGGTCACCAGGTTGTATCTCATGAACCGTGATAGCTAGACAGTTGTTTACACAGATGATGTATTTCTGTTGCTGCTTTTAACAACAAATACTAAAAACAGAATAAAATAAATATTCAGGGGGCTCCCATACAACAAACGTGTTTTTTTCGCTGTTTTGCCGTGTGGTATGGAACCCTTGGTCAGTTTTTGTAATTTGTATGTTATAACTGTAAATACTTAAACATGAGTAATGCCAGTGTTGTCAATTTGTCATGTCTTGTTGTATTGTTGACCATTGTATAAAATATCTAACACGGTAAATTGACGTATTGTGTCATTCTGCTAAACAATGAATTTCCCTCACTGTAAACGGATACGAAACTAACTTACTTCCAAAACTTCGTCCGCCATATTTTAAATCAATTCTGCCCGCATCCTTTCTTATTGAATATCGTCATCTTGCTCATGTCAACTGTCCATTCCGATCTTACATTATCCGTGTCCGGAATCGTACAGACGCCAGCACATCAAGTTACTACAATCTGTCAGATTTCTTTAATAGATTTTCGACTTTATTGCTAAAACATAAGGTTCAAGGTTGATTGGGAAAATCTGACAGTTTCGGGTAGGTTGACCTGCTGGCGTCCGTACAAAACTGATTTTCGCCAGTCCAACTTCGGTCCGTTTCTCGATTGTTATTTAAATGTGATATAAGATTGAGTATGATGTTTTGTGTAAAGGCTCCTACAAACAGGCGCGACACGCGACGCGAATCGCGCGCGACACAAAGGCACCGCAAGTCGCGCAACGAGCGGTGCCTTTGTGTCGCGCGCGATTCGCGTCTTTATGGTGGTGGTAAGTAGTTTAACGTGGTGCAAAGTTAAAATAAAAATGCATCATTATTTCAGCCGAAAGATGTCCACTGCTGGACATAGGCCACCTACAAGCACCGGCGTTCTTTCATTCGCTTAAGACCAGCCAAGTGCGAGTCGGACTCGCACCGAGGGTTCCGTACAAAGTGGGTATGTAAATTGTTTATAACGGGATTTTTTTTTTTGTAATGTAACTACAATTTTACGGTTTTCGGACTTTTTTCCTTTACTTGTGCTACATGACATTGCTTCTTGCCAAATTTCATGATACTAGGTCAACGGGAAGTACCCTATAGGTATTGATTCCGAAACATAAACTTATCTATGTCATGTCTTTTGATTGCATTGACTTAGAAGTTTGTTTTTTTCACTGTTTCAAGAGATTGTAGTATCTGATATTAATTTCAACTTGATAACTCCACGCGTTCCTGAGAAAAAAGGTCTTGACCGACGGACAGACGGACAACGAAGTGATCTTATAAGGGTTCCGTTTTTCCTTGTGAGGTACGGAACCCTAAAAACGAAAAACATCGCAAGCAATTGGAAATTCCTACTGAAGACTGCAGGTGGACAACTTTACGCAGGTTGTTCCCGCGTCACCAGTCCTGACTCTCTGTATATTTTGGCTGCGGAGACCAAAATGACAAACTCAGTAAACAGGAGATTTTAAAAATGTCAATGTTATTTTAGTATGCTTTACGACTTCCACGCGAACGAAGTCACGGACAGAAGCTAGTAAATAGTAAAATAATTATTTACAGGCAAGCCAAGCATACCATTACAAACTTGCACAAATAACATGTACAGACGGCGCACATCAAGCAACCCGAAACTGTCAAATTTTCCCAGTAAATTTTGAACCTTAATGCTTTAGCGATAAAGTTAAAAATCTATTAAAGAAATTTGACAGATTGTAGTAGCTTGATGTGCTGGCGTTTGTACCTACAATTTAGCAATTACTGATATTTAAGTTAAAAGTCAGCAGCGAGGTAATTGCGTAACACACTAACAGTAGAAATAGCTTTCATTTTGACAGTTCAACAACATACATCGCGTTATTTACGTTGTTGAGCAGACACATTTTTCGAACATACGAAGCAATGGATTATTGACAGCCACAAAAAGTACCAAAAAGAAAGTATTTTTTTTAAGTATTGATTTATTGATGTTGCGAAACCATCTTTATTTACGGTAATTAGGTTAATTGTTATGTAAGTACCTAAAGTTATTTCTGTTGCTACTTTTATTATTCTTAAAAAAAAAACCCAGTAGGCGAAGTCTACCAAATAAATTAAATAACTAAGCAAAATTTTACTCAGTCAACTGCAAAAGCAAAATCACCAAAAACGTTAGCTACTAAAAACTACAATCCCTTAAAACCAACTACCAAGATGTCCCAGGCCGTAACGAAACGAAATAGTGTGAAAAAAGTACAAAAAAAAACGTAAAAAATGAGCCCAGGCTAGAATCCCGAGTGAATCCGACGAGAAACGGAATGAAAATTGGATTTGCTTCTGATTGGATTTTTATTTACTTAAGACAAGAAAAATTCTCCTCGTCGCGAAGGCTCCGGTCTTATAAATGATTTAGAGATCCTCTCGTCTCGACTGACTGATTAACTAGCGGGTTCTGTACGTTTCGCTGCTGGATCATTCGTTTGGGAGCGAGATTTGTGGACTTTTCGCCCTCCTGTGATACATGAGAATTAGTTTTCTGTTCTATTACGTTTTCAGAGGTTGTGTTTGCATTTTAAGACCGTTTACGACGTACGGCATTTCATACAAACATTCAAGCCCTTGTTTTTCGAAATGAATGAACCGATTTTAATGAAACTTCATACGCTTAGGCAGGATACAAAGATCTAAAAAGTTACCTATCGTTTAAAATTAGTTGTATTATGTTTTCAACACACTATCTAGGTACCTAGCATATATCCTGAAGAATATCATATATTTTTCTGATTTTGTTCACTGTAGTCGACATATACTTTTATTGCTTCTAAAACTTGCGTTTTTTGCGTTTAGGTCCTGTAATCCCCTTAATGTTATTTTTTGCGTTTAATTTAACGTTTGTTGTTATTTTTGATGCTCTATAATTCTTTTACTACTTTTTTTCATTTTTGTTTTAAGTCTGTTAGCTTTTATTATGTAAATATTATCTTGATTAATAAAAACATACCTATTATCTAAAATGTAAATAATATTTAATGTTATCGCTAATATTTTAATGATTTATAAATTTAATCAAATAGTTGTTCACCTTTAGGTAATAAGATTTTTGTGCATGCAAGTAATGGTGTTTACAGAGTATTGAAGACTCGTGATTACCTATTGTGACAAACCTTGTAAATCTGTCGTTAGTGTACCTTGCCTATAAATAAATAACAGTATTTTTTACCTCAATACCTACTCAAGTTCCGTTGACCGTTAACTGTTCAGATCAAAACCCTAGAACACACTTTTTATATATCCAAAATCAACTAAACTTAGAATATCTGGTCAAATTCAAAGCGTACCCACTACTCACACGTCAGTACGTAATACAAAGTCTCTAAGGGTGGAAGTTGCTCACAAATTTCAATTGAACTCTGCCCGTGGAAGTGCATCGAAGTGTTGGCCCAAGGGAGTCCGCGGTACTTGTAGCTATGACCGACAAATTTAATCATTCATGTTGTAACAAGTTTTAGAATTTCTACCGGGGAACGAAAAGTAAGTGAAGCTTGATTATGTATATCGACATATTATTATGGACTCTGCCTCATCATCATTTACCTGCACTTTTCCCAACTATACTGGGGTCAGCTTCCAGTCTAACTGATACCAGCAGCAGCTGTATACCACTATTTTACATGGAGTGACTGCCTATCTGACGTCCACAACCCAGTAACTGGGTAATACTGGTAATACGATACCCTTTGGTAAGACTGGTTGTCGGGCTTTCGGGCTTCTATGACTACCCATAAGCCCGTAACGACTGTCAAAGATCCACGAATGACAGCCGGGACCAACGGCTTAACGTGCTTTCCGAGACACGAAGGGGTAAAGATGGTCACCCATCCACGGACCAACCGCGGCAAGCGTAGCTTAACCTGATCTATCGACCTGTGCGACTGTTATTACTTAGCCACGGGCCCCTCCCACGGACGTACTCTACCTACAGGAAGGTACCTATTTCGTGCTACTCTTTGTAACTTCAGAACAATTATTTGAACACGAGAAAAATAACAGAAAAATTCTTCTTAACAGAGGACAAAGTAACAAAAGTTAAAGTCCTGATTGAAACAGTAACAGTGTATTCTTCACTTTTCTATTCAATTTGCTCTTCTGAATTAATTCAGTTTCTCCCTTCGACCGTGCAGCATTAACCAAATGTATTCATGAGGCTCACGCCAACATTATCTAAAGGAAAGGTTGTAAATTAAAAATATGAAGGATGGCGGTGGTCTAGACTACTGATACTTTTTTGACGTTCGAAAAATGCTGATTCCTCATCTCCCTGATGGCTAGCCTAGCCTAGCATAGCCTTTTCCCAAGATGTTGAGGTCGGCTTCCAGTCTAACCGAATGCAGCTGAATACCAGTATTTTACATGGAGCGACTGCCTATCTGACCTCCACAACCCAGTTACTGGGTAATACGATACCCCGTGGTAAGACTGGTTGTCAGACTTTCGAGCTTCTGACGACCCGTAACAATTGATATGTACTGCTGATTCTCGCTCTAATTTGAATACATAACTTTTGATTTTGATTATGAATTTTAGAACGATGATCATTATTTTATCAAGAGAGTATCTTGATTTGACATAACATTACGCTTATAATCACCTGAAGGGTTAAGCAGAGGTGTCACTATTTCAAAAAATGTAAATTATAAATCATTTAGGTATTCAAATTAGTATGAAATCATTTTTTTTTTATAAAAAAAAAATATTTGGATTTAAAACGTGCACTTTCTACATCGTTCTCACATGTTCACAACATGATTGATGTAACAAATATTTTGTAGCAATTTTATGATTTAGGGCTGATTTTTCCAACACCAGATAATTTTATCGAGGAATAATTTGGAATTTTTGACAGTTCTTCCATACAAAAGTGTCAGACGTCAAATTTATTCTACGAAAAAAAAAATACCGTCGATTGAAAAATTAGCCCTTAAAAGAGCACTCTTTTAAGGGTAGTAGGTTCCTAAGAAGAACCTTTGGAACCTACTACGCTTTGTATTGGGCAACCTTGACAGTTCAAAAGTGCCTGTAATTGGTTTATATGCAATGAATGCTTCGAGTTTAAGTTTGAGCACCGTACTCAAACACGGCCACGACTGCCGAATTGGGCAATCAAATGCAAAAATATTTCTTGAAATCCGATTGTTAGTTCCAGAGATAAGAGCGTTCAAACAAACAAACTCTTCAGCTTTATTATTAGTATATATTAGATTTACATTCCCATCGAAAAAACACTAAAAATAAACACACCGACTTGAATCTGTAATGAAGTTCTTATCGACGTCTGCCTTTGGAATGAAAATATTATTTTTCCCGCCATTGCATTAATGCGAAAACTGTGTATTGTGGTTTTCTGTGATGGATCGCCGCAGCCTGTCAATTTATAATATGATGAAGAGATTCTGAATGATGCATCGATGATCGGAACTTATTTTGAGTATCGTGTGATTGCGGGGGCGAATGATAATAAATAACAGTGATTTATCGGAACTAGTATTTTTTGTTCAGTTTTTGAAGCGACTACAGGCAGTATTTTGTTTATAGAGACGACATGTACTTACATAAAAATGGTTTTACAAACTTATCATCTCCTTCAATGAGACTCGAACTATTTCATTCGTAGACTTTTCGCGAATATTTGTCCAACATATTACGATCCCATTCTATGAATAATTTTATGTTGCTACTGTAAAAATTAACTTCCTAAAACTTCTCAAATTTTTCGTAGAACAAAAGTAGAGTCCGTTCCACGAAAGTTCAATAATAGGTATTACGGTAAAACTACGATGTACTAAAGGTCTAACGAAAACAGCTGACAGGATAAAAAATAAGCGGCCAAGTGCAAGTAAGACTCGCACTCGAAGGCTTCCATATCACAAGGCAAAAGGCAAATTTCCAAAGACATAACATATATAATATTTGTTGTAGTAGCGGCAATAGAATGTATTTCTATTGCGCTACAACAAAACTCCGCACTCTGTGAAAATTTCAACCGTATACCTATTACGGTTCATGAGATACAGCCCGCTGACAGACAGACGGACGGATGGGAGGCTTTTAGTAATAGGGTCCCGTTGGCACCCTTTGGGTACGGAACCCTAATAAGGTAAGGTTGTTGTATATAGGTAATACCCATAATATTACACAAAAAAAAACGAAAACCAAAAAAAAACTAGACCAAAAAGAAAATAAATTCAAAAGCAATGATTAACCGCGCCTTCCCCCACTCTTTTATTCATTCTTTATTCCCTACAACGTTTACTCAATGTATTCATGGAGTGCCGAACTGACGCCATGACACTTGGTGAATTTTTGCCGCCAATTTTGGCACCAACATTTTCTCGCCGACTTTTTCCATGTTTTTCCGCTCTTTTGACGGATTCCGACGCACGACTAATCTGTTGATATTGATACAGGGTCCTGTGGGTGTTTAAAGAGGCTTTTTTGCGTCACCTTTTTGACTATTTTTACTCATCTGTGAAAGGGGAAAGTAATGTATTGGCTGCTTATCTTTACCTTTTAAATTTTCGTCGAGGAAAATGTTTGGTGGCAGAGCAGTAGATCTAAAGGAATTTGTAGAAACTTTTTGAAATAAATAAAACACCCAACATCGGTGTTTATGTCATAAAATACTTATTTATGGTATTACAATATGTCATCAACATTATTACCTATTTGAGTAATCGGCTCAGCATAATGTCAGATGACATTACACAAGGTATATCGCCTGACGCTAAGCACGTTAAGCCGTTGGTCCCGGTTGTCGTTCGTGGATCTTTGACAGTCGTTACGGGTAGTCAGAAGCCCGGAAGTCTGACAACCAGTCTTACCAAGGGGTATCTTATTACCCTGTAACTGGGTTGTGGAGGTCAGATAGGCAGTCGCTCCATGTAAAATACTGGTATTCAGCGGCATCCGGTTAGACTGGAAGCCGACCCCAACATAGTTGGAAAAAGGCTCGGCAGATGATGATATCGCCTGACGCTGCAGCTGCAGCTCACGAAATTGAATAGAATTTGAAATTGTCATTCTTTAAACGTAAAATCTACATCTTTAGCTACAGATTTGGAAGTGTTTTGTAAAACGCGAGGTATGAATAATTCGGCTAAGTAGACCTTCTTTTATTTCGACGGTAGATTGCAATTTTACGCGGGATGCGCACGGATATTAAAAATTAAAGTTAATAAGCAAAGCAGCGCTTTGTGCTGCAAAGTGATACAGTTTGCTCTTTTGTTTCGTGCTACCTCTTTATGATAACATTACTGATGTTAGGGTACAACGTAGTTTTTGTATCGTACGCTCTAAAAGCGAAAATTTTAATCCAGTTTCAAACCTTTTTCAAACAAACTTCTAAGCTTCAGACTGCGACGGCCGCCACATACCGTCCGCAATTTACCAGAATGACGTCGCTGAAAGGTTTTTTTAAAGTTGGTGTGTTTAGCTATAGGAGGGGCTAAGAAATAACACCCGGTTTGATCGATCAGGTTAAGCTACGCTTGCCGCGGTTGGTCCTTGGATGGGTGACCATCTTTACATACCAAGACCCCTCCGTGTCTCGGAAAGCACGTTAAGCCGTTAGTCCTGGCTGTCATTCTTTGGTTGGTTTGGATCTTTGACAGTCGTTACGGGTCGTCAGAGGACCGAACGTCTGACAACCAGTCTTACCAAGGGGTATCGTAGGTACTATCCAATAAAATAAAATAGTTTTTTTTTGTTCGAAATAGCTAAGCCCACGTACGTAAAAATATCACGTCGGGATTTTCTCGCGTACTGGATTTTCAACTTCGGTGTTGAGCCGAATATTGAGAATCCAACCGAGCGCATCCCAGCGCGTGAAAAAAACAGTTGAATTTTGAACTTTCGACGCTAAGCAGTGCGTTGAAAATCCAGTGAGTGTTTAAAAAATGCGCCCGTGCGTACCTGTGCTTACTTATCTTTTTATAAGCACCTAATTTTGTGTCAAATAAACTTATTTTTCTTTCTTTCATTTACACCCGCGTAAGTACGTACCTATATGTAATATGAACCAAAAAAAAATGGTTGCCTGTAAAGTCGGTTTTACGGGCGAAGATTTTACGTGACAACGTCTTTTTCTCGGTAGAATATTTATTGATATGAATATAATTAAATTGCACAATAGGAACAAGGAATTAAATGAAAATAAGAACGTAACGTTACCGAGCGTTACACTTTTTCATAAGTGACTCCCAGCCGCAACCTAATTTAAAATAAGAACGTAACGTTACCGAGCGTTACACTTTTTCATAAGTGACTCCCAGCCGCAACCTAATTTAAGACGTTGTCACGTCAAAAAAAAAATCCGCAAAAAATAACAGCTTAAAAACATTTCCTTTTTCCAAGACGAGTACAGTTGCGCGCTCAAGTGTCGAGTGGCTATATATTTTCATTTTCGAGAGTCGACACTCGCGCCGCCTGTAGGTGACTGCCGGAATTATTGCACTTCAACAAGAGTGGACCGATGTGTCTATATATCCTTTTTATTGCTGTTAGAAAAAAGGAATCGCGCAGAGCTTGCGAATGACGTAAAGTGTGGCGTTATTAAAGTTTTATGTGCAGTTCGGTTTGGAATTGTTAACTGTTTGTTACTAGAATTGTAGGGGTTTGTGATTTTTAGAGAGACAAAATGAAATGGAAAAACTGTCCTAATCCAGATCGTGGTCTACCCATGTGCCAAATTTGAAAGCGTAACAAATAAACATACAAAAAATCGAATCTTTATAACATTAGTTTAGATATACTTACCAGGTTTTGCCCTCGTGGAGGTCAGATATTATCCAAAGATAAAAAATCCTACCTATTTATAATCTTATGTCCTAACCCTTGGTCCAAATAAATAAAAAATAAAATAGTCAGTCATGCTCACAGCCAAAACCAATGTATAAACTTATATAAAGAGTAATATTCCACAATCGCTCTCCAGGAAAACCCAGTGAGCCCTTTAACAGTGCGGAATATAAATAAATGACGACAAAAGTGTCTGGTCACTGTAGCTGAGACGAAGTACAGTCGTCGTCAATATCAATATTACGTCGACGCGACGCTGTATCGGACTGCCTTATTCCCTCCAATTGAATTAATAGTACAGACGATGAGAGAAGTGTTTTTCTTTTATTGTTTTTGCTCCTTTTGTGGCCTTTTCTGGCGCTTAGTAACTTTTTTTATTTTTGCGATTTTTACTGTTTGATTTTTTTATGTAGTTGGTGAACTTTAAGTTTGTATCTACTCTATGTAGTAGGTATGTAAATTAACGTGGATAGATATTGTCATTCAACTTTAGTGAAAGTTAATTCTGTTACTTAAGTGTAATTTTATTGATATTTTTTGTACACCGTCAACGGTAAAACATAGTGTACCCATACATTTTAAACGGTCGGTGTAAAAACCGGTGTTGTGAACATCTGTTTTTACACCGACCTATGTTTTACAAATAAAAATTTTGATTTGACTTTAGATTTCCAAATTAAAAAAAAAAAACATGCCGGTTTTTAGATCATAATAGCAGCTCTATTATGATCTAAAAACCGGCATGTTTTTTTTTTTTTATTTCGAAACATCCGGTTAGACTGGAAGCCGACCCCAACATAGTTGCGAAAAGGCTTTGCAGATGAAGAATAGATGAATTGATAAGTTTGCGAACTTTACACGTTGCTCGCAATCCACTTTGTATTTTACTTGAACTACAAAAGCATGAGGCTCAAAAAGACATACCTAACACATTAGATATTACATAAAACTCGTAAAACCATAAAAATAACCCTTTTTCGCAGGTAGGAATTGTACAAAGGATCCGTCAAACATCCGCCACCAGAAAAACCCACAATATTTACACAATATACACAACAACACACACACAATACAACACAATATATTTTCTACTTCCCATCTGTCTAGTCTTGCTATTACAATAACAAACAGTAATAAATTATTTCGAGACACTTTTCTCGATAATTACACCGCTCTCCAGGGCGGTGACTGCTACAATAAAAAAAGTCATCTGTGATTTTTCATTTCGTTCCGTGGCCCGCCTATGTTAGGCGCACTTTTGTACGGTTATACTCGGATCGACATGATTTGATACTTTTGAATTTTATTTTTTTTTCTTTTTTTTCTATATTTAATTTTCTTTTTCTACATAAAAGGTCCTTAAAATACCTGCAGATCTCTTAAAATTTCTTCTCTCGAAATCCTTTCTGTAAAAATCTCACCATGAAAACTTAAGTGAAGTGTGATGCCATTCCAACTGAAGCTAGGGGTTGACACTATTGACAGCTCACTTCACCCAAGTTTTGACGGTGAGATTTTTAACACAATGGATGAGCCGACATAAGCAGATAATTAAAATAAACAGGTGTTTTGAACCTGTAAAACCGCTGCTTTTTTAAGGATTATTTTTAACTAAAGTTTTTATTTTGTTGAAGCACCCCTAGTCCCTACTCGTGAATATAAAAAATCTTTTACATTAAGACCACATTTGAAATCCTGACTTTTGAATAAGTGACGTAACTGACTTTGTACTCTTTGTACTTAGTTATCTAATAGTAATAAACAAATTCATAGATTCTAAAATTGTAATAGTACAGACTAACAATAAATACAATAGTTTTTCGGCCACTTATTGAAAGTCGAGTGCAGTCCGATCTATTACGTAAATAGGTCGCAGGTACTTCGTCACTTCACAGTACGACTTTTAATTAGCTTCAGTAAAATGACACTTCTTAATAACTCATTTCGGACTGAGTTTAGAGATATGCATGTCAAATAAGTTTCGTTTGTTACACTATTCTGCACTAGAAAAACAAGGTTTTGTTGATGGCCGCGAAAAAACAAAAAGACGCCAATTTCAGTTATTTAAGTAACACATAATGCTGTCATTTTACTGCTGCTAAATAAGAGTCCGACTATAAGTTTTTCACGGAAGGATTTTGACAGAATAGACGAGCTGGTATCAAAACTAAACAATCAATGCATGCCTGCTAACAACGCGGTCTTCCCGTAAATTATTCCTTGGGCCGTTAAACAAATATATCGCTATACGGCCAGCCCACAGCAAACCGCTGAAAAATGCGCAATCGACACTAACTGCATGGTTACTATTACAATGACAAATATTATTTAAAAATGGGGTTCGAGGAACGAATGTAACCAAAGTAAAGTAGTAACTAGCTGCGCCCCGCGGTTTTACCCGCGTAAATGTCGATCCCGTGGGAATATCGGGATAAGGGTCCAGCCGTTTGAGCGTGAAGAAGTAACAAACAAATAAACACACACACACGCGCGCACTCACAAACTTTCGCCTTTATAATATTAGTGTGATAATCGGGATATCCTACTACAAAAAAATATGTACTGCAATCCATAAAAAAGAAGGTTTTACATTACACCATGTAAATAGCCATTAATACTCATCATAATCAGCCTATACCTAATGTTCCCACTGCTGGGACACAGGCCTCCTCTCAGTGAGAGGGAGTGGGCCGTAATCCACTAGTACGGGTTGGTATAGATGTCACATGTCTTCGAATTGTTGGTTTTAGGACATGCCGGTTTCCTCACAATGTTTTCCCTCACCGTTTTGAGAGCAGTGGTGATGAAATAATTTACACAAATTAAACCGCCTGTCTGGTTTCGAACCTACGACCTACAACTAGTAAGTCGTGTCCGATACCACTGGGCCACCACTGCTCTACCGCCACTATTACTGCCAAATAAAAAAAAATATTTTATGAAATATTTGCCAAGCTCTAACCTATAAGTTCCGAAAGTCGGTCCCATTTCATCTTCAAGTAAAAATTCCGTTTATGTAAGTCTATCTCAAACACCTAAAAAAGGAGTATCTTGAAAGAAAAAACAGGGTATAAATAAAAATCGTAGTACAGCGTAAAGATCCTGTCTTTAGAATATCCCGTTGCAAAAGGATGTGCTCCTGGCAAAGGTATCAGTTACTTGTTAGGGAACTAGAGGAACTTATTGCAAAAGAGGTGATATATTTTCCTTCAGAAACCAGTCATGGCTGACATTTGATATCCTTTTTGATCACGTGTGTGTGTCTTTTTTGAAGTGAAAAAAAAACTATAAAGAACCATCTTAACGTTTCAATCGGTGAATAATAATATAATATAATTGACACGGTATTTGAAAGTTAGTTTTATCGGAGTTTTTTTTAATTCAATCTTATAGCTATCTAAATTCTTGGATACCAACAATTACTCTTATGCCGTTTTTCTCATTACAATTGCAAACTAAGTAGTTAATAACTTTTCTACTTAAAGCGCTACAAGGTTATTTTAGCGCGTGGCCGAAATTGGAACTAACGTCGCCATCTTGTTTTTTAACACAGTTTACAAACAGCGCCCCCTCGTCAACGTCTTAAGAGCGCCAAAAGTTATTTGTAGCAGTGTATGTGCATTAGCATGTCTATAACCTCCAAGAACAAAGAAAAAATGGCTCTTAAAAAGTACTACAGATCAAAAGAAAAAGATTACTTAGCGCATGAAGACCGCCACATAGTCATGCCTACATAATCCTCCGCAAATTGTAGCCTGATCTAAATAAAGAAGGAACATCAACTTTTGTTGTTGTTTATTCACTTAAAAATCCATTACGCACAAAAAGACCAACTAATAAATATGAAGAACGAAGGCTTTCTTGACAAAAACCTCTTGGAAAACTCCAATGGTAATTGAACTTTATTCTTTCCACGATATGGTTGAAATTACAATGCGTGGTTGTACCGAGACATTTAAGCGTGTTTTAAAGTGGGATAGGAGCATGTCAGAATCAATTCTTGCAGCCATTTCTCAATAAAGTTCGCGAAGGAAGTGAACACATGCATTGAGGCTTTTAAACTTTGACGTATATTACACATGGCTGCGGCTAAGTTCTTAGGAATAAACAATTTTAGATCTATCTATTCGGAGTGACGGGTACCCTTCATGTTACTATATTACAGATTATTTTGAATATGGCAGTTAGCACTTTGAGGGCTTTTGGCTAAGTAATAACAGCCGCACGGGTCGGAATACTATGGGTGATATTCGCATGATCACGCCTTTGTAACTTGCATATGATTCTTTCCAATGTTAGTCTGAATGAAATTGCCTTTGGCGATAGGCCGCTGTTTTTACACCATTCTAATGTAGGTACGTTGCGTCCTTCCAATGTCCTCTAAAGAATATCTATCTATTATCAAAGTAAACACAGTCATTACGTCACTTCCGGGCTATAAATCAGCTGACTACGATATCCTGGGAGTCATCACAGATTTACCCAGAGATGGGCGTTACAGCACCGCCCTGTAAGAAAATTACGACTGTATACTTCGATTTATAGTTTTGATACTATTTGTTTCATTTGGACGTAATGAAAATAAAAATAAGAAAGTATTGTTTCTGTATTTTTAGTGAAGGTGTTTTTAGGGTTCCGTACCCAAAGGGTAAAAACGGGACCCTATTACTAAGAAAAATCAGAAAAATCAGCCCTTAGATCGATTACTCAAGGATAAGTAAGTCGGTGAGTTACGTGCCGCGTATAGCACCTCCCGGAGACAGGCGCAACGCGACGCGAACGCAACGCGAAAACTTCATGGAATTTGTTCTAACAGAAGCGCCTTTCTGCGGGAGCCCTTACCGCTAACTACAATAAAAACAAAACAGCTCCACTAAATTGATTTTTTTATTTAGAAACCAATCTCAAATATTTCTGTGCAATATTTATTTAATTTTTCCACAAGAAACAAAACACGATCATCAAGCTAACACACCACGTCTCGATTCCCAAAGGCGTTGCTAGCATAAAAAATGTTATGCAATTTTAACTCCCCGTAATGCCCTCTCTAGTACAACGAAATAACCCGAAAAATGGCAGTGTTGCCAGCAGATCGTTGGGGGGAGATAAAAAAATATGCGCCTCGAAATGACAAGTAGGATGCTATGTATTTGTAGATTAGATAAGGGCGGGATTGGGTGAAAATGGCGTGATAAGTTGAGATACCCTTCTGCCTTTTGTTAAGGTTGTCAAATCTAGTTTTTTAGGGTCGATAATGAAACAAAGTTTGCATATTGTGCGTATAGGTCTACCAAAATCTCATGGCATAAAAAAATTGTGATTTTCATATGGATTGGTACATTGCCATTTATGAAAATCACAATGTTTTTTTTTTTTTTTTTGCCATGAGATTCTGGTAGATCTGTCTTTATTATTTCAGATTTTATTTTCCAATGTTTTCTTTAATGCCAATGTTAACAAACGAACTGCACTTCCATCTCTTATCTTATATCTGGTTGGAGCGAGGACTTAGAAATATTCGTTTTGTTTTTTTTTATGAGAGCAGTGGTAGCCAAGTGGTAACGGCCGCGACTTACGAGTTGTAGGTCGTAGGTTCGAACCCAGACAGGCGCTTTACTTTGTGTAAATTATTTCATCACCACTGCTCTCAAAACGGTGAAGGAAAACATCGTGAGGAAACCGGCATGTCCTAGAACCAAAAATTCGAAGACGTGTGACATCTGCCAATCCGCACTGGGCCCGCGTGGTGGATTACGGCCCACTCCCTCTCACCGAGAGAAGGCCAGTGTCCCAGCAGTGGGAACATTATAGGCTGATTATGGATCGGATTAACCCGGATACAGACATTGCGAGGCATGCGCAGTGCACGGCGCATGCCTCGCAATGTGTGGACGTTCATAATCGTGGTGAGGCACGTGCTTCCACATGCCTCACCACGAGTGTGAACGAACGACCACTGATCACGAAGATAGTATATAGGTAGAGAGTTAAATGAGTGGACTGCCGGTCGATTCTGTAAAAATCTCACCGTGAAAACTTAGGCGAAGTGAGTTTGTTTTTGCTAGGAATTGACACTATTGACAGCTCACTCCACGCTCACTTCACCTAAGTTTTCACGGTGAGATTTTTACAGAATAGCACCGCTGTATAACTATTGATCACGTATATTACTATATAAGACTAATGAGATTAAAACAACTTGCCCATGATCTGAATAATGACAGCGGATATTTATCATTTCTGTCCCGGTAAGTAGTACGTCGTACTACTTTCTTGTCGTACGTACGACGACGTTAACGCGGGCGCAGCCGCAGGCAAAAGCTAGTATTAAAAAAACTATAAAAGCCACTGTGCACCTAACAGCATAAAACTCTCCCTTACACAGTCAATGCAAGTAAAAGCAACATTTTCTCAGAAACAGCAAATCATTTCAACTTTCCCTCCCTTACTCATAACGTTACTTTGAAATAGGTACAGGAAGTGACGTAAAGTCCAGTTACCGGAACTGCACACCTTTTATTTTATGAAGTCAATAAACCGTCTGTGTCCATACGCCATGTGCAACGTGAAAGAGCGAAGTTTGAAAAATATGTTACTCTATGACCAAAGGATTCTTCTTCTTCCAAAGGATTTATATATACGATTTAGTTCTCCTCTGTAGGTATGTGTAAAACCCTGATGACATGTGATAACATCACGATTACCTATATTCTTCGAAGGGGTAGGTAGACGTGAAAAGAAATATATGGTTACTAGCTTTTGCCCGAGGCTTCACGCAGTTTATATGTAGGTATTAGTTTATGGCTTCACGCGCGTGGAGGACTAAAATTATTTATTTATTTAAACTTTTCCCACACAAAGGTACAAAGGCAGACTTAATGCCTTATGCATTCTCTACCAGTCAACCAAGGGTGGTGAAGAGATTGGATGGCAAGTGCTTTGATTGAGAGGAACAATGATCAATTATCCCACGGGGACATACTACGACCTTGAAATAGACCTAAAATAGTTGCTTGTTATTAATACTTAATTCTATTCTAATTTATCCTAACACTATCTAATTTTTATCTAATTTTGACCAATTTTGTTTAATTTTATTTAATTTCATCAAATTTTGTTCAGTTTTATTACCTGTGATTTAACCTAATTTTATGATTGTATGACTATTGACTCTAACTGGTAGGTATGTGTGGTGCAAACTAGTAATATAAGTTGGTTATTAATAAATAAATAAAATAACAGCCTATAACAATTCCATTTTACTAGTACATATTCCGGTCCACCTAACTAATTTCTGAGAAAAAAAAATCGGAACCTAAAACGCAATACCTCGGTCCGTTACATTAAAAAAAAAAGTGAAATGAAATCTAAAAATTAGCTCCAGAAACCATTTTGCCACGCTTAGCGGGCTACAGTGTCGGCTCACGCACTTTGACACAAAATAAACTGGCAATCAGAGGAGTGCGCTGTCGGAGGGAATCCTCATAAATCCGGCGTCGACTTCACTCTGGCCTTATTCAATCTCCGGGGGAATCGGGGACGAAGATGCTGGGTTACTGGATGGGATACGTTTTTCCTTAAAACATAAAAATCACAATAATAATAAATATAAAGGCGAAAGTTTGTGTGTGTATGTTTGTTACTGCTTCACGCTCAAACGGCTGGACCAATTTTGATCAAATTTTGTATGGATATAGCTGACACCTTGGACTAACATATAGGTTTTTTATCTCAATATTCCCACGGAATCGACCATTACGCGGGTGAAACCGCGGGGCGCAGCTAGTAAATAATAAAAATAAAAAGCATTTATTTTACGGAATTGTTTTATTCCGTGAGTCAATCTATCAACTAAGTTAGTGGTTCCAATACCGCCCTATTAAAGAAAAGTATTATTGTATGGGTCCGATCATATTTAACGAAATACCCGATTTCATAAATAATGAGACAATTCAAAATGAAATTGACAAATCTATTAAATGTGGGTGTACCGCCAACAGCCACACTGGTCATTCTTCAAGGTTAAGCAACGCTTGCTGAGGTCGGTCCGTGGATAGGTGACCATCCATAACTTATCGAGAACCTCCGTTATCCGTGAAGCCGTTGGTCCCGGCTGACACTCGTAGATCTTTGACAGTCGCTACGGGTAGTCAGCCGCTCGTAAGTCTGTCTTGCCACGGGTATGGTGTAACCCAGTAACTGGGTTGTGGAGGTTCAGCTGCGTCCGGTTAGACTGAAAGCCGATCCCAACGTAGCTGGGAAAACTCTAGGCAGATTAATCTTGAGTGGCAACTTTCTTGTCCTTTCTAGCGCAATGGGCTCTGTGTAGTATACTTTACTAAGGGAGGTCGTGTTTCGCGGGGCGCCGATATAACAGTCCACTTTATAAAGGCTGACCGCAGACGATCGCTTTTGTACGTTTGTCTTGTACTTTTACAACCTCAGAAACTTTTAATGTGTAGCTTTGAATTGGGATTTTGAGAAGAAGGGTGGACCTTTTATTTTTATGCCTGCGGCTTGTGGATGTTGAAAATTATCTATCGGGAACGTACTACCGGAATAAAAGTGTCCTATGTGTAAATCCAGGTAATAAACTATTTGTGTGCCTTTCATCTAAATCTATCTGTTCAGCCATTTTTATGCTTGATTGAGTAACAAGTATATTATAGTTGGATTTAGTATCACTTTTGAAGTTGAATCCAACAACTTGTTTTTTTTATTTTTATCCCTTTCCCCTTCCTATTGGGAGAAACAGACGTATTTTATGGTCTCTATAAAAGGAAGACATAAAACAATGCTGAGTTTGTACCAATTGTTTCTTAAGAACAGTGGTGGATTAGAGCTGAACAGTGGTGACTCATTGCGACTTACGAAATGTAGGTCGTAGGTGCCCTGACAGCGTATTTCCCTTACCGTGTCCAACTGGCGACACCGGTCTCGCGAAATCCACACGCTTTTGTATAACTACGGAATTCCACTAGCCCGTGTTTAATTCGCGTCAACTGAGCACGCCTTTGTGATCAAGTGGCGCTGGGGGAGGTTTGACAAAATAGTGTACAGTTGAACTGAACACGTTTTTGACTTGACTCTTTGACTGTTTGAGTCTTCAAAAGCGTGTTGAATTAGCGACGGTATTAGCACAAAATACAGATAGTACAGAAGACAATCTACATACAAAGTGCGCTCGAGCAACGCACACATAGACACCGCTCACGGACACGTTATCTCGGAGTATTTCGGAATAGTGCGAGCGCGGGTGCCATCCGCTTGAGACACGCGTCTGTGAAGTGCAAAAATGGAGCAACAAAAAATGCCTATCTAAGCTCGATTTATATAATAGTTTACCATAACCATAAACAGCCTATAATGCTCCCACTGCTGGGACACAGGCCTCCTCTCAATGAGAGGGAGTGGGCCGTAATCCACTACGCGGGCCCAGTGCGGGTTGGTGGATGTCACATGTCTTCGAATTTTTGGCTCTAGGACATGCCGCATGCATGTTATAATAGTTTATTAATTCTTAATTTGAATCAGTTTACGAAGTAACTTTTTTGTAAGGTAAATTCACGCCACCAACTAACCTACGTAAGTTGAAAACATGATTTTTTGTTTGTGTAGATATTGTGTTGTTTTTAGTGTTATTTGATAGATTTAGGTCTAAAACGGATAGTGCAAAATAAATTTTGTAAATAGGGTAATCCGTTTTGAAGTTATTAGGGATTTTCGATAGTGAAAATTGACAAATGTAAAATTTTATGTTTTTGTTCTGTAAACTTTTTGTATTGTAATACTACCTATGTTTTTTTTGTTTTGTTTTAATATCTTAGAATAAGCTCAACAATAAATCAAACAACTAGATACGAGTGCCACTACCACGATAGTTTTTTGTGAGAGCAGTGGTGGCCAAGTGGTAACGGCCGCGACTTACGAGTTGCAGGTCGTAGGTTCGAACCCAGACAGGCGCTTTACTTTGTGTGAATTATATCATTACCACTGCTCTCAAAACGGTGAAGGAAAACATCGTGAGGAAACCGGCATGTCCTAGAACCAAAAATTAATGTCAACTATAACATTATAACCCTTTCTCAGCAAGGCTGAACTTCTCAGAGTACTCGGTGTAGTTTTCAAAAATTCTGTATTAAGAGACGACTTGCAACTAAAGTTTCTGTTAGCACCTTGCGTTTTATTTTTCGATTTATTTATTTCTGAAAGATGGCATAGGTACAAACAATTTTCTGAATTCATAACGTATGGGTTCTGCAAACCGTCTTTTCAGAACCCAGTTAGAATTTGTTTGTTTTGAAAAACGTTCCACCAATCTAGCACATTTTTCGTCGAATTCTTCGTCATAATGTGATAAGTAGGTACTGAACTTGACACTTATAACTGTCACTCGACTGTCCGTCATAGCTGAGTATTTCAAAATGTTTGGTAATTTCACTGAAAATCCTTTTAAACTCTTCCAATATGCACTATGTAAACAAGAAACGACAGCGCGCGAATGCAACTTCGGGCGCCCCGCCACGCGGCGCCGGCGGCGGCGGCGGCGGCGGCTCCTGCCTGCTTCGGCCCGCACGATTTATTCCGAACATTTACGAACGCGCTAAATCAGCACGGATTTGTTTCGAAGAGACCAGTTAAAAACCGTATTCAATTCATTTGAACACTATTTTGTAAAACCTCTTTTAACGTTGCTTCATCGCAAAAACGTGCGCAGTTGACGCGAGTTGAGCACGGGTTGGGTAAATTGTGTAGCAATACAATAAGCGTGTGGATTTCGCGAGACCGGTGTCGCCAGTTGGACACGGTAAGGGAAATACGCGCCCTGACAGGCGCTTTACTTTGTGTAAATAATTTCATCACCACTGCTCTCAAAACGATGAAGGAAAACATCGTGAGGAAACCGGAATGTCCTAGAACCATGTGAAATCTACCAACCCGTACTGGGCCCGCGTGGTGGATTACGGCCCACTCCCTGTCACCAAAAGGAGGCCTGTTTCCCAGCTTTGGGAACATTATAGGCTGATTATAATGTTTCTTAAGAATATCTTGAGAGGTTCCCAACTAAGCCGTAAGCGCCAATTTTACAGTCAATCGGTAACCAGATCGGAGATCTTTAAATCGCGACCCAGATTGATTGTAAAGCAGTAGCGAAGGGTCAACTTTTGTAAGAAGTAAGCCGGAGTAGATATCTTTATTATGATTATAATATAATCATATTAAATGCGACAATCGGGTTTCTTTCATAGTTTTTGAACAGCACCTGTGGTAAAAATGTATTGATTTTGTAATTTTTTGACAAATATCTACGTCGCATTGTTAGTTATGTTAAACTAGCTTTTGCCCGTGGTTTCGACAGCGTGGACTTCGGAATGAATTACCCTTTATAACATTAGTTTTTGTTTACACTAAACCCGAAAAGGGGTCATTTTACTCATCATTTTGAACAACTTTATCTATGGACCAACATTAAAATCGCGAAAAAAAATCAGCTGTTCCATACATTTGTGTTCACTTAAATCGACAAAATGAACACACTAAAAATTGGGCCCACGACTAGAATTTTAATTGTTGTCAGGTAATTATTTTAATTGTGAATGTTTAAAATACGTAATGTAGAATAGGTTTCAATTATTGTGATAACCTAATCGCCACACTGTATTATAACCTCCATTTTTAGAAATCGACGCCTTAGAGTGAAAACCTCGTAAGTGTAAAAGAACTTTTCAGGAGGAAGAAAGAACTGCGTGCTGTAAATTTTTGTACGGCGTATTTTTGTACGGCGTATTTTTGTACGGCGTATTTTATTATTTTTTAAAACCGACTTCAAAAAAGAAGGTTCTGTATTCTTATTAATTAATATGGAAATTTAACCCACTTTTATATCCAGAACCGTTCGATACTATAAGATTGTCTGAAATGCACAAAATGCTACTTACGAGGTATTGCATTCCCAAGGTTTTCACTCTAAGGCGACGAACCTTGGGTGATTAGAGGAGCTAAGCTGGCAACCTAACAATTCTAGTTGATCACCATACTTTACTATAAGACCCTGAAACAATCATAAAGATGGCAGCTACATAATCTTCCCCACCACATTCTAACACTACCCGTCTACTAACTTTTCGCCCATAACTTAGAATAACCGTAAAACATTCGACAAACGACTAAGTCGTTTAACTTTAACTCATTTTCAGCTTAGCCACCGTAAAAGATCTGCTTTAAGGCCATCTGAGGCGACGGGAGATTTACGCGGTGTTGCCAATCACCGCCGCTAGATGGCGCTGTGAGACATGCTCGTAAATGGTTTTATAGTCACTCGTGCAACGACAGGCAAGCGGTGTGCACGGATATTGAATCGTCGATGTTATCGTGTTGAAGGAAAATAAATGATATCTCGGTACAAACGAGGATTTACCTTACCTGATATCCCTAGCTAGAGGGGTAGTTGCGTAACACACTATCAGTAGCAATAGGTTTCATTTTGACAGTTCAGCAACATTCATTGCGTTATTTACGTTGTTGAGCAGACACGTATTTCGAGCATGCATGGAGAGGGATGCAGCAATGGATTAGCAATATCCTTCAAAATGATTCAGATTGAGACTGATAGTGTGTTACGCAATTAGGAGTCATCTTCATCATCATAATTTCAGTCCGAAATTACCCGCTGCTGGATATAGGCCTCCTCTTTCTTCTACCATACTTCCCGGTTCCGTGCGTCCCGCATCCAGGTGTTTCCGCAACATTAATAATAATAATAATAATAATAATATATTTATTCAAAAATTATAAGGCATGAAACATGTACATTAACTATATCGTCAACCCAGCGCGCTTTTGCCCTGGTTTCTTTCGCCTAACCTTGGCCACCATTCCGCTTTACTCCATCGGCCATCTCCTCGTCTAGCTAAGATGTCTTGCCAAACACCACTTGAGGTGCATCGTTCTGTCGCACGCCCTGCGGCGTGTCGCCCGACGTCGTAGACTTGCCACCGGCGACGGATTTCGGTGTTACGCACTTGGTCTAGTAGAGTAGGGTTATGCTAAGCATGGCTCCATGGCCCTTTGTGCTACTCGTATCGGTTACTGGCCATGTCTGCACAAAAAAGGAGAAAGGGAAGTATAGTTGGAGCCTTAGGGGCGCTACGAAGCGCGGACTTTTCACCATTTCCGAGTTATGGGCCTTCGAATTTTTTTATGTTTTAACTCGGAAACGGTGCGTCACAGGGCCATGCTTCTTAGAACTCAAATAGTTTATGGTCAAGGTTAACCTGATATTGCAATAAAATTGGTAGATTTTCGAAAAAAAATATATTTCTAATTGACTGTTCCAAAACGGTACGGTTCAAAAATGGTTTTTTGGAAGTTTTTTTTTTCTTTGCTGCTCAAAGTGCCCTTAAGCGTGTACTCCAACTCTTACAACCCCGACCCTAAGACGACCCACTGACCGGAAGTACTTCTTCCTCCCGAATTCATGAGGTCACATAAGGCTATGTGGTGTGAAACACAAAGCCAGTAACAATTACGCCAACAAGCATAGCTAATAAAGTTGGTCGGTGCATCCGCCGTGCGCCCCTATAAGAGCAAACCCCGGAGGAAATTGAATGTTGAATACGAACAGAATGCATACCAAGCCGATAGATTTTCTAGTTACAGTTTGTTGCGCCACTTCTTCTTCCCAGCTATAGCACTAGGAAGGGCAGGCGTTTTTGGGAGTAATTTTGGCGTCCAAAAAGTGTTGATTCTCAGCTTACGGTGGAGGTCTGCCCCGCTTGGGCGGAGCACCGCCGTGTCCTCGTAGAGGCGATCGGTAGCGGCGACGACCTCTCGCGTCCGGCCCTGGTGCAAGCCATGGCCCAGGGCGAGAGGGAGTGGGAGGCAGTCATCTCCTTCTGCGAAGCAGTCATTCCAGCAAAGGAGGTGGTGGGACGGATCAGGGAGAGAGCCTCCCGTCCCAGCCGACGCGGGAGACGTTTCAATAAATGACTTTAGTTTTTTTTTAAGTGAAAACTTCTTTAGGCGCACCTTCTGAGCCGTGACACTGAAACACGTAGGTACACTCGGCTCCAGTAGGTCGATGACGCTGAGTCGCATATACTCGGCTCCAGTCGGTCGATGACGCTGAATCGCGTATACTCGGCTCCAGTAGGTCGGTCACGCTGAATTGCGTATACTCGGCTCCAGTCGGTCGATGACGCTGAATCGCGTATACTCGGCTCCAGTAGGTCGGTCACGCTGAATTGCGTATACTCGGCTCCAGTCAGTCAATGAAGCTGAATCGCGTGTACTCGGCTCCAGTAGGTCGGTGACGCTGAGTCGCATATACTCGGCTCCAGTCGGTCGGTGACGCTGAATCGCGTGTACTCGGTTCCAGTCGATCAATTACGCTGAATCGCATGTACTCGGCGCTAGTCGGTTGGTGACGCTGAATCGCGTATACTCGACTCCAGTCGGTCGATGACGCTGAATCGCGTATACTCGGCTCCGGTCGGCTGGTGACACTGAATCGAGTTTAACTCGGCTCCAATCATAATGTTTCCACTTCTATCGTGGGGTCAAGCACACCCTCTTTTGTACATTTATACATAACTATAAATCCGAATTCTGTCCGACTGCAATTGTCATATTTGAGTCGCCCATAAAAAATATAAAGGCAAACTGTATATGGGTCTCTTTTATGTGACATTATAAGGCAGAGGCTTGGCCGTCCGACTTTACGATGGGTGATACGACGCGTTTTATTTCGGTTTTATTGACAGACTACGGATCACTATGGCCAGAAACGTGGGTAGAGAACACTATGACGCTCACGAGATTAAAGTGAAATGATGTGGAATTATTGTGTTACTTTTGATTGACTCTTCAAAAATGTAGTCAAAGCAATGCGAGTAATTCTACCTCATCGTCATCTGCCTAGCCTTTTCCCAACTATGTTGGGGTCGGCTTCCAGTCTAACCGGATGCAGCTGAATACCAGTATTTTACATGGAGCGACTTCCTGTCTGACCTCCATAACCCAGTTACTGGGTAATACGATACTGCTGCTGCGGCTTCTGACTACCCGTAACGACTGTCAAAGATCCACGAATGACAGCCGGGACCAACGGCTTAACGTGCTTTCCGAGGCACGGAGGGGTCACGATATGTAAAGATGGTCACCCATCCACAGACCAACCGCAGTAATTCCACATCAATGCATGTCAAATTAAATTAGCTTTTTAAACGCAGATGTAATGGGTTACCTATCGATAACTAACCGATACAAAACAATTTTTTTTAATAAATATTATTGTTTCATCGTGTTTAAATAATGATGCTTCTTTACAGACGTGATGAGTATGATAGTAGTTTGCTAAGTAATCCATACTAATATTATAAATTCGAAGGTAACACTGTCTGTCTGTATGTTACCTTTTCACGCCTAAACTACTGAACGGATTTCGATAAAATTTGGCAGAGAGATAGATTGCATCCCGGGGAAGGAAATAGGATAGATTTTATCCCGATATTCCCACGGTATCGATAATTATGCGGGTGAAACCGCGGGGCGCTGCTAGTGTTATATAATTAACAAATTTTAATGCTTCCTCTCTCCTAACACATATTTTGCTGTGACACTTATATGATATGCTTCAGGATATAAGTTTGC
The DNA here is from genome assembly GCA_963082905.1 of Oligia fasciuncula. Lineage (NCBI taxonomy): Eukaryota > Metazoa > Arthropoda > Insecta > Lepidoptera > Noctuidae > Oligia > Oligia fasciuncula. Next base: position 12,676,463 of record OY720403.1, read on the forward strand.
TAGGTAAATAGGTAGTGTGTTGAAAACATAATACAAGTAATTTGATACGATAGAAAAAAAATCATGAAGATACCTATAATAACTTTATTTTTACAATAAAAACCATACTATACATACAATCATTCTGATTTTTTAACCGACTTCCAAAAAGGAGGAGGTTATTATGTTTGTCAGATTATTCTACAAGCAACATGCAAAAAAGTGTTTTAGCATGTTGCGTGTAGAGTAGTGTAGTGTTTTATTTTTTTAATCCAAACAATAGATTTTTGTAAATAGATAATTGGTTCATATTTTACAATAAATTACCAGCGTTGTGTCATCGCGCTTCTCTTTCTTTTCTTTTCTATGCAGTCCGACAAAGACCGAGCTTTAGGTCATGTAGTCGCATTAAGCATTGTGATGAAATAAATTGCACAAAGTAAAGTGCACGCCTGCTAGATCCACGACGCGACGTTTATCAGTGTTCGTAAACTCAGATAATTTCCATTCCATCACTACTTAATCAGTTAACTACTTTAATGACATGTATTCTAAGTTGATTTTTGAATGACTATTTGTAACAAAAAGGTCCTAATAAGTTTTTGGTTGCAATGGAATTTGAACTTTGCTATGACATTCAGTTTGTTGTTTCAAAACTTGAAAATTAGTTTGTTGTTCCAAAACTTGAAAATTATCTCAAATTCTTAATTCAACACTAGAAGAGCAGTCGTTACGTTACGTTTACGTAATAACGTAAACGTTAAGCCACTTAAACCAAACCCATAACTTGCAAATTCAGTTTAAAAAACCCGCGAACTTATCCCCACTAAGTGGTAGCGAGCTAGACGAGAGAGGATGCGATGCGTGGTCCGCAACGCGCAAGTGCAACGCAAACATTGGCCGACAACTGGACAAACATTACTTCTGCGCCTACGGGTATCCACCACGCGTCCACGCCGGACACAAGAGGCATGATATTGATAAAGAGAAGCCACGAAATCAAAGTTATAGCTGCTGTAAAAGTCCCACTGCTGGGACACAGGTCTTCTCTCGGTGAGAGGGAGTGGGCCCTAATCCACACCACGCGGGCCCAACGCGGGTTAGTAGATGTCACATGTCTTTAAATTGTTGTTTCTAGAACATGCCGGCTTCCCCACGATGTTTTCCTTCACCGTTTTGAGAGCAGCGGTGATGAAATTATTTACACTAAGTAAAACATGTCTGGAAAAAATATATCATCACATCCTGCGGATGCCTAAATAAATGAAGGCCACGGACCTCAGCTTAGGTCGTACATTGGAGTATTTACTAGGCCGAGATCTATATACGCACGTAGTTAGGTGCTTTTAGCTATGTTCCCATCTTTATTCTACACTTGCAGTATTACAATTGTGCGACAGTGACAGGAATAATGCTTATTAGATACATACATAAACTCACGCCTTCTTCCCAGATAGGTTGGAAGAGATGACAAAACGCTACCTGCTACGATCCTTACCTTACAAACTCAGTTTGCTTCGCTTACTCTCATACATACGCAGGGGAATTGCGTAACACACGATCAGTAGCAATGGGTTTCATTTTGACAGTTCAACAACCTTCATTGCGTTATTTGCTTTGTTGAGCAGACACATTTTTCGAACATATGGAGCAATGGATTAGAAAATATGCTTCAAAATTATTCAAATTGATATACTCACGCAATGCCTGTTGCGACTATTACGTAATAAACTCAAACTCAAAGCATTTATTTCAATTAAACCTTGTACAGGCTCTTTTGAATTGTCAAAATTAAATAGTCTGTCAGTTAGTCAGCATGTTGAAGCTTGCCCATTCCAAAACGTAGATCTCTATGGAGAAGAACTGGCAAGAAACTCCATGGACACTCTTTTAAATCAAGATATTACAAAATCCTGGGTGCTATAATCTTGTTGCTTCTATTATGTGAGAACAATGTTAAAAAAGACACAAATGCAGAAACAAATTCAATTATGCCAAGGCAGTCTCAACCGTCGGCGCCCGTTCACGAACATGACGCGTGGATCAGCACCATCCAGCTCAACCATTTTGTAGGGAACTACTAAGTAAAGTCACTATATGTCCTTCTTGGGCGGACTGCACAACGTTTCCACTCATATCTGCCTTGTACCTTATTTAGTCGCCTTTCATTCATCCTCTTATTAAGACCAAACCATCTAAACCAATAAATACTCTTTAAAATTTTTGTCACTACATCTTCTTGTAATGCTTAAATTATTAATTTTGGTCTTAGGAGCTTTTTAAGTTCAATCTAAGGAATAGCACAATGCTGCAGCATTATGAGTCGTGAATAGTAAATCGATACTGTATAATATCTATATACATACTTTAGCACATAATATTGAGGGGAGAGAGCCAATAGATTTGCTGCCTCGGGCGGGGACATGTTAATATGAAGAGCCTTTTATTGCCTCACACAGATCGTGCGATGTATAAGAACCTATAACCGTTTTATTTGAACCATCTTCTTCGTTTTCGGCCATGAATTCAATGAGAATGAAGTATGTCCTTACAATATGCTTGTAATATTTATAATTATAGAAAAATGTATCTTAACTAATATCATCAGTCATCCCGATTACGATACAGCCGATACAGCCCGATTTTACCGACTGTGCTGTGTTCAGCAGTCGGTAAAATCGCGGTAATCGTGGTGATCGTGGTAATCTAGCAAGTTCAACGTTGCGCTTAAAAAGAAAATATGTAGTGACAAAAATTGACATCAAAAGGCATACTCCTTTTGATGTCAATTTTTGTCACTACATCGTAGCAGGTGGCGTTCTGTACTTTCTGCCTACCCCCGTGAGAAGAAGGCGAAAGTTTAAATGTATGTGGATAGGTATAATCCAAAAACATAAAATGCCACTAGTCGATATTTTTTCCATACAAATTTCGGGAGAGTATTACTCCACTATTTGACATTGTGCATGGAAAGTTAAACATGATATCGTTTTGACTTATTATTTTTTTTGTCTGTACGGAAACAGAATAGTAAAATAAAAAGCCATTAAAAAGTTATGAGCCAACAAAGATTCGTTTTTCTTGCTATTTTTAACGTAACTTTGGGTGTAAATAAGTAATAAAAGAGCTGTAAAATCTTCAAAACCAAGTCCGGACCGACAAAGCTCAGTTATTCAAGAGTTAAATAAACTTCATTTGTAATTGAATTATGCAGTGGTTTATTCATAAAACTCGATTTTCCGAAGCACTTTTCATTAGTTCGGAACGGTGTTTCTGTGCGTGAGAACTAGAAGTTGTTCGTGTAGACTAGCGTCTAACTGCTGAAATGAAATGAAATGATTTGAAATGATTTTATTTTTTTGTAAGTAGGTTTGTACAAACACTTTTACACGTCAATCATGTTTTTTTTAAAACTAGATGAAGTCGGCGTTTCCTATCTGACTACTCTGAGAAGAAAGGCCGAAAAAAACTCAGAGGTCACAGTCTCTTTTAAAGTCCAGACATAATCTTGGTCAGGTTATATGAAGACCATGTAGATCGATGTCTGAGGTGGTCTTTTGAGGAAAGAACCACACAGATTGAGAGGACCTGTCCAGTCAGTGCACGCATTTGTCAAAAATCGTGCAGCTCAACTCAAGACTTAAGGAGCTCAACGATTCGACGAACAATACCAAAGAAAGGACATTTGGGTAGGCCACATAAATTACTCAAACTGCCAGACCATGAAAAAAAAAAAAAACTAACAGAACAGAGAGAATAATAAAAAAAATATATATAAGTATGTTAAATGATCACATCGTCTTCACATTCACAATGAAAAAAATAATATAATACTTTACAAAGTAAGCAAATGTCATAGTTTAAAAAAAAAAAAAAATATTCATCAATGTCAATGTGTACTTATATAAAAAAGAAAAAAAAAACATTCAAAATGCAGAAATTGGAAGCAGCTCAATCCCAAGCCTTTTTGTCCTCAATATAATCTTTAACGGTATAAAAGGCTTTCTGGCACAACTTACGTTTAATGAAAGATTTGAATTTATTAAGGCTTAGATCTTGAACGTGGCTAGGTAGTTTATTGTAAAAGCGTATACATTGGCATCTCAACGTGCCACCTATTTTCTTGAGCCTGGTTGTAGGTACTGATACTATCTCTGTCGGACATGCTTTTTGGCCATGACCACCAGTGAGTTCGAGCTCGTGACAAGTTACTCAAAAATATGTACAGGTACCTACATAATTGTTGAGCAGATTGACACACTACTTAAATTCTCTATGTTATAGTCATTTCGTCGACGTGTCTGTTTTGTGATTTTAATATACATATACTTACGGACAATTTTTTTTTTTTTTTAATAAACTTTGCCCACACTAGGAATTTCTCCTGTATTGTGGGTGCGTTTACAAACATTTGAATTCACATACACAAACAGCCAGACCCGGAACAACTACTTGTAGGTCATACAAATATTTGTTCCGTGCGGGAATCGAACCCGCGACCCGCAACGCAGCAGTCAATCGCTTAACCACTGCGCCAACCGTGCCGTCAAATTTGACAGTCAATTTGCTAAACAAACCATTTCCCTGACTGTACGTTCCACTTCCACTTAACAGAAGCAACTAAGAAGACACGGTAATAAATAAGAAATCACCATAGTTCCTCCGTCCATTCACTTATGTTTATTTACAGAATTGGGGTTTACTGCAGCCGTAGCCCCTTCCCCTGCAACGCGTATAGATTTATTTATGAAGTATACCATCTACCATAAATATGTAATCTCGTGTATTGCGTCGCTCTTCCGAATGTACAGTCAAAGCCAAAATATGTTCATCATCCTAACCGACTTCAAAAAAGGAGGACGATCTCAATACGTTTTTTTACGTTTGTTACCTCAGAACTCGGTCATTTTTAAATGATTCTTAGGTTTGAAAGGGTGTAAACAAAAGAAGAATTCTTCAATGATGTGTGGTTTTAGAGCTAGCTTCCACTTTTTTACACTTAGTATGTAATGTTATAACAATAATTATCTTCCTGCCACTGTTATTCACTTAGCAAGTGACGGGGTAAGTGCTTACTTGAAGTAAATGCTTTGAAAGTTACTTTCGCATATTTACGAGTAGTACCATCAGTTCTGAATATCAGTACTCGTATTTACGAGTTACCGATCTAAAGCACAAACAAAATGGAACCTTTTAAATCTACATAGTGCATTCTATTTCATTCTTCCCAGCTGAATCACTATTCTTCGTCCGTGCCAACGATTTACAGTACTCTATACGTACCTACATTGGCACAACATAATCACTAAAGAAATACAGGAGAAAAGTTAAAAAGTTCACACGTACGTGTGTTGGGTTCAAACACTTTTCCTCACTAGTAAAGTGAAGTGAACTATCTCACTTTCAACGGCCTTACCTCTCGAAATAAAGTAGCTAAGTTAGGTTCGATGGCTTGGTAAGGGTGGATGTGACATTTTTTCACCTGAAAAATATCAGAACTATCTTTTGTTTTTATCTGTATACATTTTATGAATTGAAGTCGCTTTTGGTGTCCTGTTTGTGTGGCCGAGCTGTTGTTCTTCTAAACTACTTCGGTTTTCAGCAAAATTTACATAACAAATTTAAAAAATCTCGATATTTTGTGAAATCGTTAGTTTTTTGTATAACCATACCATAGATGATGTGTTACTACCGCCGCCTATGGACCTCAGCATTAGCAAAAGCGCTGCAAATGCGTTGCCATCCCAGAGACAAAGCTGAAATATTAACAAGGGTGTTGTTTAACCTTAATTCCGTAACACACTATAAATCGGAATCTGAATAATTTTGAAGCAAATTGCTAATCCATTGCTTCATAAGTTCGTTTTTGCTCAACACGTAAATAACGCAATTAATGTTGTTGAACTGACAAAATAAAACCGATTCCGATTGATAATGTGTTACGCGATTGCTCCACTAGCTCTCAAATTGGACCACAGCAACGCTGCTTGGCGACAGGAACAGAAATTGTGGTAGTAGTGTACTTCCTTGGACGAGCTTCTTCCAAAAGAGCTCTGGTAAGACATCATCATCTGTCTAGCATTTTCCCAACTATGTTATGGTCGGCTTCCAGTCTAACCGATGCAGCTAAATACCAGTATTCTAAAGGGAGCAACTGCCGACCTGCCTCCACAGGTCACAACTCAGTTACTGGGTCACACAATACCCCTTAGTAAGCCTGGATTAGCTCCGGACTACCGACGGCCAAAGATCACATCATCATCCTAGCCTTTTCCCAACAATGTTGGGGTCGGCTTCCAGTCTAACCGGATCACAAAGAAAGAAAGAAAGAAAACAAAGAACACAAAGATCAAGATCACATACGGATGTATTTTTCGTGAATGCCTCATCCACAGCTTCAGAGGTCTGGAGAAAAGGATGCATCAGTATGCGCCCCATCGCCTCTAAATGCCGGACCGACTTGCAATACTTATAGCAGTTTAGTGTTGGACCTGGTATTGTATTACATGGAGTATTATGTGCATAGCTGTGGAGGGTTGCTTACGTGACCACCCACACTTTGAATATTTTTCAATTAAATTACTTTGTTTCTATATAAAGTTGTTAGGGCATTATTGTTTTGCAATGTGAAGTTAATTGAAAACGATGGTGTACAACAAAGGTTGTTTTGTTTGGATTGGCAGAAAACTCGTGTCCAGAGCCCGTCAATCATAGTGTAATCAGTCTATCATGTTCCCACTACTGGGACACAGTCTTCCTCTCAGCGGGGAGTGGGCTGTAAACTACCATGCGGGCCAAGTGTGGGTTGGTAGATGTCACATGTCTTCGTATTTTTGGTTCTAGGACATGCCGGTTTCCTCACGATGTTTTCCTTCAACGTTTTGAGAGCAGTGTTGATGAAATAATTTACACAAAGAAAAGCGCCTGTCTCGATTCGAACCTACGACCTACATACAACTCGTGTTCTCTCGAATTGTCGAAATCAACGGTCTTTTGGCACATGGCCAGAATCGTAAATAACGCAGCCATCTTATCAATATACAATGACAGCTATTTCACAAATGTTTACCAACAACAACTCCCTGTCAATAGTGTCAATATCATTTAGGCGCCAAAAGATCCTCGATGCACTTCATAAATATGGTGTTGGTGTACTTTTTCATAGATTGTCTAAAAGAAAATAATATCATTAGAACTGACAGGTCAGGCTGCTTTGGAAGTCAAACAAGTTACCAAAGATCTACTTCCTGGCTCCCTAACTATCTAACCCCGAACACATTAACAAGCACCACCGAGTAAATAAATAATGAAGAGCTCAAACGCTCACTATGTGATCAAACAAACAAAACCCTTTGAGTTAGTGTAGTGACAATGACACAGATTCAACACATGAAACAAAGTGTTTACATTATTATATCAGTAGTGCTATTCTCTGAAAATCTCACTGTGAAAACTTAGGTGAAGTAAGCGTGAAATAAGCTGTCATTCCACTTGATGCTGAGATCGCCTGTGGAACGGTCTTGAGTAAAGTACAATCAACACTATACTAAGTTTTAAAATAATTATCACGTTAAAAGTTAAGTTACAATTAAATTGTTTATTAGTCTTCTATGCAACATTATTAAGAGCCTATACTACCTCAAATGGCTTAGCATGATCCTCCGTTATGTCGAAAATTCCGCAGCATTAATTTTGAAATAAATATATGCTAAAGTTGAGGATTAATGTAAGGTCTTATGTTAGACGAAAACAAGATTCCATAAAATTTTCTCGATAGAAAAAAAATCCAAAGTTACCTCCAAACCGAACAATAAACAGCTGGTATTCAAAAAATACTTCAAAATAGGTCATGAAACTTTGCATACTAACTGAACTAACTATAAAGCAGGTCTTATGTTAGTTAGTTTTTTTTAATTACCTTTATTTTCACCGTAAAAAGTAAATACCTAAACTATTGGCGCTGCCTCCCGCCCAGCACCGCACTCTGTCTCGCTTTCACACAGTCCGCGAGCAGTATCGTGCGAGCGAGATAAAGAGTGAATTTTAGCTGAGGTAGTATAGGCTCTTAAGACCCCGGTTCTTTTTAATAAAGGTTTTTAAACTGTACAATCAAAATAGAAATGAGAATGGACTTGATTGGCCCTGCTTCCCCTGCTGCCCCTGTTGAATGTGCGACTGCTGAGCGTGGAGTCTGGGACACGATTCCCAAGTCAGGTATATGTCAATCAGTCAGTGATTAATCAGTAAGGAATTCGTCAATTGTATAATAACTTTTCTCAATCAATCCTGACTTATGACGTTCTGTCAATCTGACATGGTGAGTATTTCACCACAATAGTCGATTATGGTGATGAAATACTAACCTCAAATGAGGACTCTCTTCACTCGCTCATCCGTGCCAACTACCAATGTGTAGAGAAGGCACCAAACTTTCCTAATTAAGTTCCCCCAGAAGTTTTTTCGTTATCCGTAGTTCCAACATCACTTTTGCTATACTTCTAACGTTATCTTTCGGCAACCAAATACTTGTGCTCACATGCTTCCTCTATGGAAGTTGATCTTGTTGAGATACAATTCTTTGTATGTAAAATCCTCGAAGTTTTCAACGTTTTTGTTCCTGTTCTATCTTATCACCACGCCTTACGTAGGCACACCTACATTTCGCCAGGTAAGTTTCAATCGTATGGAACACCATAAGCATAAACATAATCAGCCTATATTGATCCCACTGCTGGGAAACAGGCCTCCTCTCGGTGAGAGGGAGTAGGCCGTAATCCACACCACGCGGGCCCAGTGCGGGTTAGTAGATGTCACATGTGTTAAAATTTTTGGTTCTCGGACATGCCGGTTTTCTCACGATGTTTTCCTTCACCGTTTTGAGAGCAGTAGTGATGAAATCATTTACAAAAAGTAAAGCGCCTATCTGGGTTCAAACCTACGAACTACATCCTACAACGCGTAAGTTGCGGCCGTTACCACTAGGCCTCCATTGCTCTTAACCATAGCGTTCTTGAATTGTCAAAATCTAAGGTCTTTTAACGTGTGGCCAAAATCGAACTGACACCGTCACTTGTTTTTGACGTGACAACGTCTTAAATTAGGTTGCGACTGGGAGTCACTTATGAAAAAGTGTAACGCTCGGTAACGTTACGATGAGTCACCGAACGAGAGAGAGGCCCGCCGAATGCCTTGCGTCTCTCTCCCACTCAACTATGATCGGATGATCGGTCGTTGTCACGTAAAATCTTCGCCCGTAAAACCGACTTTACAGGCAACCATTTTTTTTTAATATTTCTGTGACAGTTTCACAAATGTTTTACCAACAACGCCTTCCTGTCAATGTCATTCAGCCTGGGTCGACCTTACGACTCGTAAGTCGGAGCAGTAACCGCTGGACTGCTCACATATGGAACAGGGCAGGGGTACGAGATTATTGCAATTAACCAGACACAAACTAGGTAGGCTCTGGGCTTCTACTGAGAGTATTCTCAGGTCCTTAACTTTTCTGTTTGATCATAACTTACAAGATAAGGGTGGCACCGATATATCGTCTTTTAGATAAAAATCTTCCGGAATAAGCGGAAGAGTGCCTATCACTAGGTGATGTCATAATGTAGCCCCCCGGGCCTTTGGTGCAACCCCAAGATGTACGAAACGTGATTGAAGTTAGAACTTCTTTAGGCGTGTTGGGCAGTTTTTGAGATGGGAAAAAACCATTGAACTCGCGCCACTGTTACCGTAAGCGACAACGCGCGTGTTTTGTTTTATAAGACGATTAAAAAAATACCCGCTTCGGATGTGTTCGGCTGTCCTCGGGATGTACTCGGTTTTAATGTATATCCGATATGTCAGTGAGTGATGGCAAAGTATTCTGTTTGTGTTTTGTTTTTTTTACTCGTTTGTTGTTAATCTGTGGTTATATGTGCTCACACACGAGTGACACGCGTCGAGGACAGGACAACTGCGTCTGTCGACATTTGTCGACGGTAGCCATCGTCACCCGTCGACGCATCGTGTCGTTCGTGTATTTGAGTCCGGTTCTCAAATACACAAACCGCATTCGTAATGAACTTATAAGCCCATTCCTGTCGGCAACGCTTCGTACGTAGATACCTTACGTAGATAGAGCTTTATAATAATAATAATAAACATTTATTTCAGAATTACTTCCATAGTTGTTAGTAACAAAGTAAACTTCTAAACTAATGTTAGTAACATTTATCGTAAGCTGTGTGTGTGAGGCACGTCGATTCTGGGGAGTGTCTACTTGACTGCGTGCAGTCGTATCCACCGCCCCAAGATCGGAGAGTCCCACCTATCAGCCAACGTTCTAAGAATGGAACCATATATACCATATATGTTTATCCATCCCGTGTCTGACTTTGACCAGCCTCCACGATCTAGTTCTCTAAGTAACCCTGACCCAATTCATAGAATTATCCAGTCCAAGTCTACTGTGCCAGATGACAGCACTGAAAGCTTTCAATGTCAAGATCGCAATCGTGTTGTTCATATCTCGGAGTTAAGTGAGAAAAGTAGGTCATTGGTACTTGCTATCTCGCGGATGAACTAGCTATAAGGAATTGGTATAATGTTCTGGCGCAGCACAATGTTTGCCTGTACAAAACTCTGTTTTGTAATTTAAAAAAACCGCCACCATAACAATAAGTAGGTAACGTTCTTAGTCATAATAAGTCATGGAGTCTCTATACTTATTTTAAAAGGAAACTTGACAATGGTACCGATTCACAAACTAAACTAAATTTAAGTTCAGTGCATCTTTTTCTTTCTATTTCATTAAGAAAAGAACAGAAGATAAATATAAGTGTAGTCCTGTCAAATTAATCTGTTCCTGGCGTAAATTGACGTTATTTTAGTAGACAAGTTTATAACGAGAGCAGTGGTGGCCAAGTGGTAACAGCCGCGACTTACGAGTTATAGGTCGTAGGTTCGAACCCAGACAGGCGCTTTACTTTGTGTAAATTATTTCATCACCACTGCTCTCAAAGCGGTGAAGGAAAACATCGTGAGGAAACCGGCATGTCCTAGAACCAAAAATTCGAAGACATGTGACATCTGCCAATCCGCACTGGGCCCGCGTGGTGGATTACGGCCCACCCCCTCTCACCGAGAGGAGGCCTGTGTCCCAGCAGTGGGAACATTACAGGCTGATTATGGTATGGTTTTATGGTAAGTTTTTAATCACGTCGAAACTTGTATGGTGTAGTGTCAGGCTCTGATTAATTTGGAATTTTCAGGTTTGCTGGAAGAGATTTCTTATGAAATAACCATCACCTTTGTACAGACGCCAGCACATCAAGCAACCCGAAACTGTCAAATTTTCCCAATCAACTTTGAACCTTATACTTATGCTTTAGCGATAAAGTTGAAAATCTATTAAAGAAATTTGACAGATTGTAGTAGCTTATTGTGCTGGCGTCTGTACCTATTTTTCTGTTCTGTTTTTTTTCTTGTCTGTTTATATATGTGTCAATGGTATATTAAATAAATAAAATAAAATTCATTGCGTTATTTCCGTTGTTGAGCAGACAAATTTTTCGAATATATGAAGCAATGGATTAGCAATATCCTTCCAAATTATTCAGATTGAGATTGAGTGTGTTACGCAGCACTAGTTTTTCTATGTTTTATCGTATTAGACATCGCATTCTCCAAAGAGTCATAAATTCGAAAAGTGTACCGCCCCAGCTTGCACCTCGTAAAGCAACGCCAAAGTCTTCGCAGCTCCTGGGCCCCGCCATAGTCAATACAAAGAGGTAGTAAGTAGATTTGCGAAGCCCCCACAAACGCGGCCCGCGGCTCCGTGCCTCTTATTCAATTACTGCATTTTGTACGCATTCGATAAAATATAGCTCTTTATGAAGGAGCTCTTTGGGAAGCTCTTTGGGCTCTCTATGAAGAATACCTATTTCTGCCACCAAGCAGCTTTAAGTGGTGTCCTTGTTTGAAGTCAAAGTCAAATCATTTATTTCAAATAGGCACATAAATGGCACTTTTGATCGTGAACATTTACATAAAAATATAAAATTGAGTCTAGTCGCCCCTTCCAAAAGGTAGTTTCGTATGGAGTAGAATGTGCAAGAAAATCCACCGTTACTCTATTTTTTTTAAAGGGAATTGGTAATATTATCACGGACTAGCTTCTGCCCGCGACTTCGTCCGCGTGAAATTTCACCCTCCCCCCGTTCATCCTCTTAGGGGTGGAATTTCGAGAAACCCTTTCTTAGTGGATTCCTACTCTTCACAAAGAGCACACCCTCCAAATTTCTTGTCTCTAGGACCAGCGGTTTAGGCTGTGCGTTGATATATCAGCCAGACAGAAACTCAGGACTTTGAATTTTATATGATTGCTAATCCATTGCTCCATATGCTCGAAAAATGTGTCTGCTCAACAACGTAAATAACGCAATGAATGTTGCTGAACTGTCAAAAGGAAACCCATTGCTACTAATAGTGTGTTACGCAATTACCTCCCTGGATACATTTTATCACGAACAGCAACAAATCTCCTGCAAGTACCAACCGATTTACCAAGACGCCGACTTCGCTCTATCCAATCAGGCGTGAACATTTTTATGTTGGTGCTAATTGAGCAGGCTCTGGGCACAGAAAGCGATAAAAGTTATTAATTGGTTCCAGCCAACCCCGGCCCGGAAGTTGTAAATACAAGGCTACTATTTCCGGTCAATCGACACGCATCGCGCACACGCCTTTTTGCCGGAAACTTTCGAAGATGTATGAGCCCACTTTTGGGGTTCCGTTTTTGAAATGGCGAGAAGAGAAGCCTTCATAAATGATTTGTAGTGTGTCATGTATGTTGGTCTGTTTTGTAACAATATTTTATAATGTAAGGTGGGGTAGTTAGCTACAATAATATTTAAAATAATACAGAGTTAAATTAGCTAGCGAAATTCTGCAGATGGGAATCGATATTCTATACACCCTTTATTATCATGATCATTATAACTTGTAATATTATGTACCAATACGCCTAACTGTGCGACAAAAACAGCGCTTTACGGTGTCCTTAATGATTAACAGAGAGATATTTTAGCACTCGCCGCTCTTACAAACGATCCGAAAACCTTATTTAATTCGGTAAATAGGTACTAAAATAATTTCGGAAATATCCTCCAATAAATCCTTATCCTAAACATAGGATTACACTTATTTCGTCCAAATTAGATTGAACTAAAAGCATTCCATTGTTTTCCGAATTCGGAAGCTTTAGAATTATTTTGTACAGTGGCCAAAAGAGGTACAGTATTTCTATCTCATGATCCTAGGCGTGCTTTACTTGAGGTAACCAAGTGTACAAACATGCTGTGAATATGTGCGTGAAGGGGAGTATAGAGGGTATGAGGAACAGGGTGTAAACTTCACTCTATAAAAAAGGGAGGATCCTCCAACCAGACGGGTGTTGTGTCATGTCGGGCCGTTGTATCTATGCTAGTTGCGCGGTAGACTCTGCTTGCGCGATGCAGGATTTGCGTGACGTCAGTATGACGCGTTGTTCGCATGTGGCGGTGTAGATACCGCTACAAGGAGTATCGTCAGCGCATAAATGATAATTAATGATTTATTTTCTGTAAGTAGGTTTGTACAAACACTTTTACACGTCAATCATATTTTTTTTAAACTAGATGAGGTCGGCGTTTCCTATCTGACTATTCCGAGAAGAAAGGCCGAAACAAACTCATAAGTCACAGTCTTTTTTAAAGTCCAGACAAAATCTTGGTCAGATCGTGTGAAGACCATGTAGATTGGTGTCTGAAATGGTCTTTTGAGAAAAGAACCACACAGATTGAGCGGACCTGTCCAATCAGTGCACATAAGCCACACAGACTTCGGTTTCGCCAATGTCTCGGACGGTACCGAGAGTTCCTGCGCTTTTACACACATCCATAGTGTGTAAGATTTGGTAACCACAAGTAAAGCAAAAAAAGATAAAATTACTATAATACAGAAAACATGACAAATGCGTTGCCATCCCAGAGACAAAACTGAAATGTCTGAATAATATATAATGCATTTAACTAATTTAAATATTTAATTAACTATAGTTCTTCTACTAGAAATTTCTCGATAATAGAATAGATTAGAATACTCTTTACTATATACATCATACAAATTACAGATATAAATGTTGAAATTTTACATAGGGTGACACAATGGGCGGCCTTATCGCTAAAAGCGATTTTTTTAGGACCACCTTTGAACACAGGTAGTGTGGAGTAACATTTATATCCATACTAATATTATTCGAAAGTAACTATGTCTGTCTGTCTGTATGTTACCTTTTCACGCCTAAACCACTAAACGGATTTCGGTAAAATTTGGCAGAGAGATAGATTGCATCCCGGGGAAGAACATAGGATAGCTTTTATCCCGATATTCCCACGGGATCGAACCATATGCGGGCGGAACCGCGGGGCGCTGCTAGTATACAATAAATGAATACATCAAGCATACCCATCTCAATAACACCTCGTAGTCTGAAACAGCGTTCAGTTAATGTCAACAGGTTCGCCCTCCATTAAGTGATACTTAAACATAACTGGAGACATATCCGGGGTAATTTCGTAACCCACTAAGAATGGCAATGCCTTTCATTTTGACAGTTCAAAAATATTCATTGCGTTATTTACGTTGCAGCAGGTTCATTTTTCAAATCTATGAAACAATGGATTTGGAATTTGCTTCAAAATCCTTCGGGTTGTTATAGAAAGTAAGTTACGCAATTAGGGTTATGGATGAAGTTCTAACATTCATCATCTACAATATCTGCCTAGCCTTTTCCCAACTATGTTGGGGTCGGCTTCCAGTCTAACCAATGTAAAATATCAGTATTTTACATGGAGCAACTGCTGGCTGACCTCCACAACCCAGTTACTGGGTAATACAATACCCCTTGGTAAGACTGGTTGTCAGACTTTCGGGCTTCTGACTACCCGTAACGACAATCAAAGATCTACGAATGACAGCCGGGACCAACGGCTTAA
Organism: Oligia fasciuncula; assembly: GCA_963082905.1. Classification (NCBI taxonomy): domain Eukaryota; kingdom Metazoa; phylum Arthropoda; class Insecta; order Lepidoptera; family Noctuidae; genus Oligia; species Oligia fasciuncula. Next base: position 12,691,465 of record OY720403.1, read on the forward strand.
CGTGCTTTCCGAGGCACGGAGGGGTCACGGTATGTAAAGATGGTCACCCATCCACAGACCAACCGCGGCAAGCGTAGCTTAACCTGATCGATCGACCTGTGCGGCTGCTATTATTTAGTTCTAACATTATCATAATAAAAATCTAGTGCAAAAAGTGTTATCGGGTTTTTCCATCAAACATTTCTCAGTTACAGCCCGGAGTCTGAATTTGTGCCCAGCAGTGCGATTCTGTAACCATCTCACCGTGAAAACTTAGGTGAAGTGAGCGTGGAGTGAGCTGTCAATAGTGTCAATTCCTAGCAGAAACAAACTCACTGTTGATGGCAATGGGCTCGACCTTTTTAACATGGGACTTAATCATAACTGGAGAAATATGGCTGTACTAGATACACCAGCTCTACCTAACCCTTCGGGGGTTACTGGCGTGATGTTTATGTGTGTGATGTGTAAAACTCTATCACAACAAAAATAAATAACAGAACATTTCCCCAACTAAACCTAAACTATGTTTCCCAGAAAAAAAATCATTATCCACCTGGCTTTTAGAGGCCCAGGAGTCAAGAGGAATACTTTCTTTGATCTGGTCGTAAGTGGGCGAGCTGTGTCAGCCACTGGAGGCGGAAATCACTGTAATGGATGGGATGGCTAGGGCTGCCACTCAACGGCTATAAGATAGTTATATTATTATTTATAACTAGCAGCGCCCGCGGTTTCTCCCCCGAAAGATTCGATCCCGTGGGAATATCGGGATAAAAAGCTCCTATGTGTTAATCCAAGAAATGGTCTATTTATGTTCCAATTTTCATCCAATTCTGTTCAACGGTTTACGCGTTATTGAGTAACAAACATCCGATTGTTCATAAGAGAAATACACTTGAAACGACGATAACTCTAATCGTGAAAACTGTTGAACGCTTACAAGCAAACGGCTTTTAGTAGGCGATCATTTAATGTGTTATATAAATAAAATAAAATAAATATTTTCTTCAGTAAGTATTAAAATTGGTACATAATTACATAAAGTCTTAGAAATATAATTATACAAAGAATCAATTTAATTTTTTTAGATAGCCCTATTAGCTTTTTTGGTCATAACTTTTGAACCGTAAAAAAATTCAACGACATTCTCAGGGTTAAAAAGTTTGAAAATGACTGGTTATTCAGTAATCGGACCCAAACTCTCTAAGTAAAATAAATAATGAAACAACCTTAAGTTTACAATTTACAAAGCAAAACGAAGATATACTATGGCGTAGCTATCAACGCTCAACTCAAAATATACAAAGACATTGTTCTAGATTTCCCAAAGAAAGATAAATAATAATTAATTGAAGAATTACAAAAATTTCAAAAAGGAATAAAAAAAGAGAGAGAAAAAGGAAGACAAAAAAAAGAGAGAGAAGTTATATATTTGTTGAGAATCGACATGATTACAATAAAATATCTTTAAAAAAAATATATCAATATTTGAATTTCGCGAGACACCTTCGGGCGAACACAATACAATTCTAGGTTTTGGGTATATGACTTTAATTTTTTTTTTTTCCGATTTCAATTTGGCCAGCCCTATGGCTTTCCCGCGCCTGCGGCTAATAGATAACCATTACTGGGCACTTGTCCCAGCAGAGCACGCAACTCCAGATAAACGACGATATCTTACACATTTTGCCAAACGCGCACACTAAGAATATGGGGTCTTTGTCGCCAAATGTACGAGAGCGTTTGTACGATACGGGCTACATGCAATATACCTACATCAAATGGAATTGTTAGTATGTGAAGAAAATTCAAATAATATTATAAATATGTACACACAGCTCCATTAAGTAGTTACCCCACCAAAAGACATGTGCGTTCAAATCCGTGATAGGCCCAAGTTGGTTTTTGTATTTTGCAAAAACATTTTTTTTTAAATAATGTATTGTTTTAGTGAATAAATAAGTTTAAGTAAGTTTTTTTTTTTTTAAATTCTGTTTTTATTATTGTTTTTTTTCAATAAAACAATACTTTTGCGACGACAAGCAACAATAATAGGGTTAACATTTACGACAACTTATTCATCGTCTAAATAGACTGGAGGTTTCAAGACCGCTTACCGTGCATAAGATTGAAAGTTCAAATCCTATATAGGCACGAAATGTGCTTTTTGTTCTTTATATTATTTTGATATATTTTTCTATTTTGTTTTAAGTAGTAATTATTTATAAAGAATTAAAAAATCAAGAAAAATAAAATACTTTTTTAATCATTTAATAATATTTATTATTGCTATTATTTAACAAAACTATGATCTTATTTTACAACAAACAGAACAACTATTTTAGTTCTCATAAAATCAGAAATCATTTAAAAAAATAATTGATAAATAGTAGTCGTTTACTCTTCGCCGTTCTAAGTGAACGTATAGAAAGTTCTAACTTGAAGGTATGGATTAATTTTATAAAGACAACGTAAGTAAGTAAAATTAATGGATACCCTCAAATTATAACATCTTTCGATTAGACAGGGACCTAAAGATTTAATGACTCAGCCGATAGTAGATAACAATTTCATCGCAATTCATATGGGCTCGCTGGCTAGTTCGTCAAACTGCCGGTATGAGTATGACGACGTTCGGTGATGCGATGGTTCGAATCCGAGTCAACACAATGGACTCTTTTTGAAGTATTCTTTAGATTATTCGTAAGGAATTCAATGTTGTAGCAGTGTAACATTTTAAAACTTAAGGGGTTAGGTTAGGTTAGGTTCCAAGTGTTACCAGCCACCCTGCGAAGATCGTCGCTCAACCTAGCCTGAGTCTGAAAAAGTGGCGCAACTAACTCCCCAGCAGTACAGCTGTCTGTTCAGTTAGAAAAACTGACTTCTACGAGGTATACAAGCTAATTAACATCACGAGACACATTAAATTAAATTATTTGCCAGCTATATAGCCACGCCAATACACTAATAAATACAACGAAAACTACAAAAAAAAAACAAAACTAAAAATATTCATGTAAACCTAAATAAAATCCTCCAGGCTTAGAGGGCGTGACAGCTCATAATAATATTTATGGAATGCTGAATAATGTTCACAAAGGCATTTATCGTTAATAAACGACGTTACGTTGCAAGAAGGATTAATTTAACTGAATTCTGAATACCAGTAGGTACCTAACGTTAACCAGCAAACCAGGCAGGCGCACCGGCTATCAGTGTGCGCACTCTTACTACGGAAATGAGATTTTTGTCTACCCTCCGTCGTGGAACGAAGCCATTTAACATACCATAACAACCTTTTATTACACAGACTGCACATTTTTATTTTGTACGCATCTTTACCTATGCTACCTCATTGGGAAGGGGTTCAAATTGTGTGTCAATCACAAGTAAGGGAGATCGATTGTCGATTCAATATGGTGTATTGTAGGGGTGAGTTCGGCTCTGGGGCTTACCCCGTTGTATCAAATAGGCTAATTTGGTATTTTTTTTTATGCTGACATCATTGTGTTCTGCGCAATTTTATCTATACAGGGTGTCTCAGAAGTCGACGTCAAGCCGGAATCGGTAATAGACCAAGTCACAATAGTTATCTGAAAAAATAAACTCAAACTACTTATCTACATGCCAAACTCGCATAGTGCATTTTTTTCAGTACAGTCAGTCAAAATTAGGCGAAGCATTAATTTTGAATATTTGGTTGGGCAAAAAGTGACTTTTTTTCCAAGCTGGAGCGTGGACTTTATTCTGGAACCCGTATCATCAAAAAAAATAAAATAAAAGTTAAGATTTGTAGCAACAGGAGTGAAAAGACAGTCATAGGACGCAGATTTTCTCGATTTTTTTAAATGCACATAACTTTTAAAATACACAACTTAAATTTATTTTTTATTTTTCTGAAAACTATTATGACGGCCTATTACCAGATTCCGGCTTGACGCCGACTTCTGGAACACCCTGCTTAGATAAATAATTTAAAAAAAATTAATTGCTGTTCGTTGTACAGACGCCAGCACATTAACTACAGTCTGTCAAATTTCTTTAATAGATTTTCGACTTTATAGGTTCAAAGTTGATTGGAAAAATTTGACAGTTTCGGGTAGCTTGATGTGCTGGCGTCTGTACATAAATTTATATAATATACTAATAATAAAGCTGAAGAGTTTCTTTGTTTGAACTAGCTCATCTCTGGAACCACCAGTTTGATTTGAATTTTTTTTTTGCATTTAATTGCCCAATTCTTGAGGAAGGCTATAGGCTAATTAACATGTATTATTTTATTAATTATTTATTTATTGAACCAATGTTACAAAATTATTACCTTATAATTAACTTAACATCGGTCTGTAACTGTTAGCGATCATCATTTGGGTCTTTACGGCGATCCCCAAACTAGGCGGCACCTGTGTTACATCACCTTCGGAACATCACGCTAGGAACCTTAGGCACCAAGCAAAACAAAAAAACAGTAAGAAAGAAAACTAAGCGAAAACGAAGCAGTACCAAGGGCAGGCGATGCGATGCGATGGCATGGGTCGGGGATCAAGAAAAGGCGCAGGCAGAGTCTAGTAATATAAAATAAATAAACTTTTTTTTTAACTTTATTTAAGTATTTTAATTTCCAAATATCTGTCAACAATATTAATTAAAAACATCCAACATTTAAAAATTCAACATAAAATTGATATAACTTTACAATAATATCGGTGGAAGGTGGCAGCGGGGGTGAGGTGGGTGGCGGGGGGCTCGATGCTCATTTCTCAGGTTCGACTCCAGTATTGATATTGCACCGTATTACGCGCCAAAAGCTTCTGGCATCCACAGACCTGACATTGTATAGATGGTTCTATTCTGTGTTTACATGGTTCATTTATTTTAAATAACAAATGAAGTTTGTGAAAAAATAAAGTGGGTACATTATATACAGGCTGTGTCGTAAATAGTGGTCCAGAGGAAAGGAGTCGATACACTGTATTCTTATGTATCACATACCGAAATAATACGAGTAAGTTTGGATATCATAGTACACATCAAGAGTTATAATAAAAAAAACAGAATTAAAAAATATTGATATTTGTGGAAATTACAGCCAAATTCGTGAAGCAAGGTACAAAAACAACTTTTTTTTTTCGGAGACCCTTAACTGAGAATGGTTAAAATTTCGGTATGTGATACATAAGAATACAATGTATCGGCTCCTTTACTCTGGACCACTATTTACGACACACCCTGTATATAGCATTAGCATTTTTTTGCATTTAATTTACCACTGACTGCAGTAACCCGAAAGCCTTACAGCAATGAAAATATAGATCACTGTAATTTTGACAGTGAGGCAAAGTTAGGTTAGGTACAACGCTAGAAGGTTCTTTTGGCGCGTGGCCAAAATCGGAACTAATGCCGCCATCTTGTTTCGTCAATACAATTTCTGCGAAAATTCCACTAAATGTTAACGAACAACGCCCCCCTGTCAATGTCATTCAGGTGCCAAAAGCTCCTTGTAGCACTATAAAGATACACATGCCAGTAGCTGGCACAAAAGTATGCAATCAGCTTGCATGCCATGTGCCATAACAACTTCTGATTAGTGAATACCATACTGGTATGCTAGCTACTTGCATACTTTTGTGCAAGTTACAGACATGTGTATTCCGGGCTTGACTGGTTCAAAAACTACATCGTTGGAAGCTGTAGTATCTTCGTAGTACGTGTTGATCGGCGAGTAATATTTGTTTAATCTGCAAGCAGGGGCGACATCCAGCCGCAGACTATTGCCGCATAATCTAAGCGCTATATTTAACATCTAGCCCGACGCCGGTTACATCACAAATATTAAACGGAAACTGTCGCCAGATTTATACTAAAGTTTTGGTTGTGTTAATTAATTTTGCAAGCGATTTCGGAAAGTGCATTACAGTGTACTTTAACGTGTGTATTAGGAAAAAAAAACTAAATTAAAATCGGTTCATCCGTTCGGGAGCTACGATGCCACAGACAGAGACACACACACACACACACAGACACGTCAAACTTATAACACCCCGTCGGGGGTTAATAACTGAAGAAATATCTGTATAATTTACAGTAACATCATTACACCTTGTCGTCTGTCCGTTTTAGACACGCAGGTGTACTTATATTTCAAATTATTTCATCACCACTGCATAATTGCGTAACACACTATCAATCTGAATCATTATGAAAGATATTGCTAATTCATTGCTTCATATGTTCGAAAAATTTGTCTGCTCAACAACGTATAACGCAATGAATGTTGTTGAACTGTCAAAATGAAAGCCATTGCTACTGTTAGTGTGTTACGCAATTGCTCTCAAAACGGTTCGAAGACCAACCCGCACTGGGCCGGCGAGGTGGATTTACAGCCTACTCCCCCTCACAGAGAGGAGGCTTGAGTCCCAGCAGTGGGAACATAATAAAAAAATCAAAAAAATCTTTATTTTATTTATCAAACGATTGAAAAAACCGCCCTCAGAAGGTATTTTATTTCTAACACGGTATTTAAAATTACTAACAAACAAAAAGTTCAAAATTTCGACACATCACATGATAATTGTAAATCATCCTTTGTTACATTATGGAAATGTATCTACTACTAATAATAAAGCTGAAGAGTTTTTTTGTACGCGCCAATCTCTGGAACTACCAGTCGGATTTGGAAAACTCTTTTTGCATTTGATAGCCCGATTCTAGAGGAATGCTAGGGGCTTTTAAAAATCACGCTAGCAGCCTTAGAAGGCGACCAAAAAGAAAATAAGTCAGAAAGAACGCTAAGCAAAAACGAAGTAATTAGCGCGGGCAGGCGATGCAATGCGACGGGGTGGGTCGGGGGAACAAGAAATTTCGCGCGGACGAAGTCGCAGGCAGAAGCTAGTTTTAAATAAAGATCATAAATAGGTATGCGAAAACTAAAAAACATACAATTTAAAATCCAAATGAACATTTTTAGGCAAAAATTTTGCACACGTAAAAAATGTTAGATGTGAGTGCAACCTTCCCGGGGGAAATTAGTGGGACGAGTTAGCTAGGTCACTCGAAGATCTGCTGTGACGAACAGATAGCCAGAAAAAAACATGTAAAACTTAAAACTGCACTAATTTAGCGAAATATTCGCGACAGAAAAAATAAATTGTTAGTTTTTGAGGAGAGTGACCTGACCACTTAATACCTCATTTATCTATATATATAAAATTCAAAGTCCTGACTGACTGATATATTAACGCACAGCCTAAACCGCTGGTCCTAGAGACATGAAATTTAGAACCCTCCAAATTCCCGTGTTCTTTGTGAAGAGTAGGTATATACTAAGAAAGGGTTTTTCGAAATTCCACCCCTAAGAGGGTGACTGGGGAGAGGGTGAAATTTCACGCGGACGAAGTCGCGGGCGAAAGCTAGTTATCTTATAGGGCATAAGCTAGAAGTTCTCGCCAACGAGAAGAAGCATATTGTCATGATCCAAGTGACATCCCGGCGTCAGGATATTTGAACAAAACGTGTATTATTTTGAAAGAAGTTTGAGGGGCCCGTGGCTAAATAATAACAGCCGCACAGGTCGATCGATCAGGTTAAGCTACGCTTGCCGCGGTTGGTCTGTGGATGGGTGACCATCTTTACATAACAAGACCCCTCCGTGCCTCGGAAAGTACTACGTTAAGCCGTTGGTCCCGGCTGTCATTCTTGGATCTTTGACAGTCGTTACGGGTAGTCAGAAGCCCGAAAGTCGGACAACCAGTCTTACCAAGGGGTATCGTATTACCCAGTAACTGGGTTGTGGAGGTCAGATAGGCAGTCGCTCCATGTAAAATACTGGTATTCAGCTGCATCCGGTTAGACTGGAAGCCGACCCCAACATAGTTTGGAAAAGGCTAGGCAGATGATGATGAGATGATTTAACAAGAAGTTTATCTTTATCTGACATAACATTGAAAAACTGGCATGGGAGGATATTTGAGGGACTCATGGCTAAATAATATAAGCCACACCGGTCGATCGAAGGTTAAGCTATAGTTTTTGAGGTCAGTCTGTGGATGGGTGACCAATGACCATGCATTACATATCGAGAACCCTTCGTGGGTCGGTCGCGTCCGGCTGTCAATCATAGTCTTACCCTTTTGGTAAGACTGGTTGTCAGAATTTTTGGGCTGGTCAAACTATCGTATTACTCAGTGACTGGGTTGTGGAGATCAGATAGGCAGTCGCTCCATGTAGAATACTGCGGTGCTATTCTGTAAAATTCTTACCGTGAAAACATAGGTGAAATGAGCGTGGAGTGAGCTCTCAATAGTGTCAATTCCTAGCAAAAACGAACTCAATTCACCGTAAAAATCTCAAGTTTTCACGGTGAAATTTTTACAGAATCGACCGGCTGGTATTCCGCTGCATCATGTGAGACTGGAGGTCGACCCAAGCATAGTTGGGAAAAGGCTAGGCAGATGATGACGAGAGACATGTAACTGCAACAGAGCAACAAAAACCGTTTCAAGGAATTCTATACTAAATTCAACGTCTTAAAGAAAATCAGCAAATTGCGTCGCATTTTACTCAGAAATAATGCAAACATTTCTCCCTCTGCTCGCGTATATGGACCAACAATATAATATTATTAGAGAGAAAAATCTGAACCGACTCCGAGCATGAACACGGCTTACAAGACGACATTATTAAATTGGCAGCGGCATGTAGACACGCGCAGTCGCAGCTCTATTCAGATTCCAAAGAATAATATCTTGGAATTACACGTTCATGACTTTTTTAGATCTTCTGAATTTTTTTTTTGCTTTTCAAACTTGTGTTGTTGTTAATGAGGGCTTGAGGTAAATTAGGTTCTTCATGCTCAGAAAATAGTACATTATGATACATGTGTGCTATGTTGATCATTATGCACGAGGCGATATTATCGCGCGAGCCGCAGGCGAGAGCGATAAGAAAGCCGAGTGTATATTGATTAATGCACACGCGTTTCATACGACGTTTTTCAACACACTTGCGAGGAAAAAAAACAGACTTGTATTGTTAAATATTAACTTGTATGGAAAATGGCGCGCTGGTTTTGTTTTCCCGCGCGCCGTGCTAGCCAGCACTAGCTATGCGCGCGCAACATTGACTCATTTTAAATATATTAATCTATGGCACAGACAAAACCGATACAGCCTATAGAAAAAATATAATAAACACAAACCTGAAAATTGCAAAAAACCTAAGAATTTCGCGGTCTACCACTGCGCATTCACCTTAAATTGTCTGTTCTGTGGTCCCCTGCGAGTTCATTTTGCGACCAAGGACAATACAGACTATTTAAAAAAAAATTGAAATATAGCCCGCGGATTTTTTCTTTCGGCATGAAGTCTCTTTGGGCGCTTTCCGAATTAGCTATAATCGCTCACATCACAGCGCTCACATCATCTCCATGGACGTAATATTACGTCCATGCATCATCTCACATGCGTTCCGATTTAGATATTACTATTATGACTGCTGAGAGCTGGCAACAATTCGGAACACTCGTGAACGCGCTCACATGACAGTGCTTACACAATGTAAAAAAGATATTATTACAGTATTTCTTTGTATAAACACCACATTTCTTCTTCAGTTCTTCTTCTTTGGTTAGGTGGCGACTGTCAGCCAGAAGCACAATTTCAAAAATGCCACGTTAGTTTAATTTAAAGATGATGCAACTCAAAACAAAACACACACTGACACAACCTCATACACACACTGTCATTTTTGATAGCGCTCACGGTGATATTATTCTAGGGCATGGTCGGCATTATCGCAAGATGGCGAATGTCATGACGTCATCTATGACGATTCACGTGACATCGTTATCGTTATCGCGCTCACGCTAATTCGGTTATTTCCCAATTCGGAACACATCGATTATTTCCCAATTCGGAACGCAGGGTTTGATGAGATTAAAAAAGCGCGCGTCTCCGACTAGTAAATAGTTATCTGTGGTATTACAGAACATGTGGATTAAAGTAAAGAAAAAGCACGCGTTCGTAATACACTCCATTATGGACCTAAAAGCGGTTCAATAAGAGCCACTTTACGAGCAAGTGTGTTGAAAAGAAATATAATGTACCTACAGCTTCTGACGGTTAATTATCGTAGAATCATTTTTTGTTGACATTATATAAATTTATTTGTTGACATATTTTTGTATGAAATGACTTGAACTACATATACATCTCACATCAATTCAAATTAGGCTTTTATGTGTATTGTTTTCCACATGTGATAATTTTATTTAACTTTTTATTTGGTATTGTTTCTGCATGTGATAATTTTTATTTAAGATGTAATGTTCAACACAATGTAAATTGTTTATGAATAAATGAATGAATAATGAATACCCCGTTCGTCTCGTGGTCGCAAGCGCAACTGCTGAGCGTAGGGTCCTGGGTTCGATTCCCTGTTCGGGCAAAATGTTAATGGGTTTTTCCTTTGGGAATTTCTTAGTAGCAGCCCGGAGTTTGGAAGTAGGCGGTGTGATGACGTGACCCCCGTGCCTCGGAAAGCACTAAGCCGTTCGCCATGCGCCTGATCTCTCTCCGGTCGTGTTAGATTGCCGTCCCAAAGGACAATGAGAGTGAAGGAAGAGAGAGTGCACCTGTGTCTGCGCACACACCTGTGCGCTATAATAGCGCCCTCCACACGTACAGTTCGGATCGCGGGAAACAGCACGCGCCGTTCCATCCCTCGCTCCGAACTGTACGTGTAGATGTGCGGGTCTAACAGTCCGATCTGGCATATCGACACTAGCGCATGTCTCACAATTTTACGCGCGCATCACGTGTAAACGTAAATTACAAAAATGGCGGTTTGGACTGTCGTAGGTAATTCCCTTAACATCGGCAAATGTCCATATCTTTGTCTGTATTCCTTTACCCACACTCGTCCTTTTTTTCGGCTGTTTAAACTAACTACAAATCCAGCTAACGCGATGACCAAACGTTCGTCCATTTTTCATAATACTGCATAAAAAACTTTTAAAAAGTTATTCGTTCCACGCGCCAGTTCAAACTGCAGTCCATACTCTTGAATATCAATTTACACGCACAGTTCGGAACGTTGTCTAGATTATTCGGCAATCCAAACCGTGAATGCATTTTTAATCGTAATTAGCACAACAGTTTGATCCGCAGTCCAAACTGTACAGATCTAACTGCGGTTTGGAACGCAGTCCAAGATGCGCGGTCCGAACTGTACGTGTGGAGGGCGCTATTATCTCCCGCGCCGAAGGCTGATCCCCGCTGAGATTGGTGGCCGTGGCCAAAATATGGTCTTGAGGACTTTATTTTATTGTAGAATTCTGTCGAATTTACTTCTTAATTCAAGGAATTTCTGATCCACTTCGATACCGAATTTCAACGTCACATTGACAGCACCACTGGGAACTAATCACTGCGGAACAATTCCCGATTTATAAGAACGTTCGTATTCTAATTTCAGTAGTCAACTGTTAAGATATCGCTAATTTCCCTACATTTTTGACAAGTTTTTGACACTGATTGTTGCTGAGATGAGATTGTGTCCCGTTTTGTACCTACTAACATCTGTAGATCTACCACAAAGTGCAAAGTCGACGGCACGCCTCTGAGCTGCCGTCTAAATGTGACACTGGCAGAATAGTCGACATCGGCTCAATTGCCAAAATGAAAAAAAAAAGTTTATATACGGGAATGGGCGTTCTGGTTCAAAACCGACCAACAACGTGTAAGGGCACGTTTTTTTAAAACGGTTTGTAACGAACGATACTCATCATCATCTTCGGCTTCCAGTCTAACCGAATGCAGCTAAATACCAGTATTTTACATGGAGCGACTGCCTATCTGACCTCCACAACCCAGTTACTGGGTAATACGATACCCCTTGGTAAGACTGGTTGTCAGATTTTCGGGCTTCTGACAACCCATAACGACAGTCAAAGATCCACGAATGACAGCCGGGAGCAACGGCTTAACGTGCTTTCCGAGGCACGGAGGGGCTTGCTTGGTATGTAATGATGGTCACCCATCCTCGGACCAACCGCACCAAGCGTAGCTTAACCTGATCGATCGACACGTGCAGCTGTTATTACTTAGCCACAAGCCCCTCACCTAGCTACAAACGATACTATACAGTCGAACCAAAAACGGTTGCATCTATACAAACACAAAAGTGAATTGAGCTTCAGTATCGCATCCAACCCTCCGCCCGCGACGGAGATATCTTCAGCCCATTTAATAAATTTATGTATTACCAAGTTCAGTTCCGTTTTATATCGCAGTTTAGTCATTCAACTCCCCGGTTACACATTTGTTTATCACTTTATCCGTCTGTTTGTTGATGTCGTAAAAATTCAATCTGGAAATTGCTCGAATTAGGCGGCGCACGGATTGGTGGCATGTGACGTGTGCGAAGTGAATTGTTGAGGAATGTTACAGAAAACAATGTGATAGCCGTTAGGGATTCAATGCTTCCGAAGTAGTTACATAGTTTTTAGGGTTCCGTACCAAAATGGTAAAAACGGAACCCTTATGGTGAGACTAAGTCTGTCTGTCTGTCTGTCACAGCTGGATATCTCAAGAACTACTAATGCTATCTTGATTTTTTATGGATGTTTACTGTTTTACTCACATATTTGTTTCGGAACTGCTCGTGTAGTTTCGCAATTTAATTTCCTTTTCATCTGCTTAAAAGAACCTCCGCATCTGGCTGCCAACGTTAAAGTCTTCTGTAAATTAAAAAATATGTTTTGGACCCAAATTCCTTATACCCTAACACTTGGCGAATGAGAGCTAGACCGGAAAAAGTATAACATTTTGACCCTCATGACAATTTTGCAATAATATGTGTGTTTACAAGCTTATGTACAGACGCCAGCACATCAAGCTCCTACCATCTGTCAAATTTCTTTAATAGATTTTCAACTTTATCGCTTAAACATAAGGTTCAATGTTTGTTGGAATTTTTTTACAGTTTCGGGTAGCTTGATGTGCTGCCGTCTGTACATTACTGAAGGATATAGGCGTGTAATAGCTCTCTCCATTACAGAAACAGCTACCTTAGGTATGTCCATTAAAATATAAAACCGTATTCCAAAAGTAATAAGATAGTTAGATACCATTTAATTTTTCCAAAAAAAAACTGAAAAATTGGCTACTCCAAAATAATGATTACACTTTAAAAGATTTTTTTGATTATAAGGGTTCTAAATAAGTAATAGTACATTATGATACATGTGTGCTATGTTGATCATTATGCACGAGGCGATATTATCGCGCGAGCCGCAGGCGAGAGCGATAAGAAAGCCGAGTGTATATTGATTAATGCACACGCGTTTCATACGACGTTTTTCAACACACTTGCGAGGAAAAAAAACAGACTTGTATTGTTAAATATTAACTTGTATGGAAAATGGCGCGCTGGTTTTGTTTTCCCGCGCGCCGTGCTAGCCAGCACTAGCTATGCGCGCGCAACATTGACTCATTTTAAATATATTAATCTATGGCACAGACAACACCGATACAGCCTATAGAAAAAATATAATAAACACAAACCTGAAAATTGCAAAAAACCTAAGAATTTCGCGGTCTACCACTGCGCATTCACCTTAAATTGTCTGTGGTCCCCTGCGAGTTCATTTTGCGACCAAGGACAATACAGACTATTTAAAAAAAATTGAAATATAGCCCGCGGATTTTTTCTTTCGGCATGAAGTCTCTTTGGGCGCTTTTCGAATTAGCTATAATCGCTCACATCACAGCGCTCACATCATCTCCATGGACGTAATATTACGTCCATGCATCATCTCACATGCGTTCCGATTTAGATATTACTATTATGACTGCTGAGAGCTGGCAACAATTCGGAACACTCGTGAACGCGCTCACAGACAGTGCTTACACAATGTAAAAAAGATATTATTACAGTATTTCTTTGTATAAACACCACATTTCTTCTTCAATTTCAAAAATGCCACGTTAGTTTAATTTAAAGATGATGCAACTCAAAACAAAACACACACTGACACAACCTCATACACACACTGTAATTTTTGACAGCGCTCACGGTGATATTATTCTAGGGCATGGTCGGCATTATCGCAAGATGGCGAATGTCATGACGTCATCTATGACGATTCACGGGACATCGTTATCGTTATCGCGCTCACGCTAATTCGGTTATTTCCCAATTCGGAACACATCGATTATTTCCCAATTCGGAACGCAGGGTTTGATGAGATTAAAAAAGTGCGCGTCTCCGACTAGTAAATAGTTATCTGTGGTATTACAGAACATGTGGATTAAAGTAAAGAAAAAGCACGCGTTCGTAATACACTCCATTATGGACCTTAAAGCGGTTCAATAAGAGCCACTTTACGAGCAAGTGTGTTGAAAATAATATTTTCTAATTAAGTAAGTAATAATAAGGTACATTTATTTAGTTGGATAATAGAAATGTTGTTACTGTTGTGTTTTTATTTGATATTGTACCTATATTATTATTAGAGTGAATGTCCTTAGTATAAGTGTTTTGTATTGTTTATTAGAGTTTAAGTAGTTAGGTTTTAGACCTGCCCACGTGTACATTAGGTTCGTATTGTAAATATTCGTATGCCGCTATTAGCGGCGGATGTGTTGAACTTATCCATTTATACCAACCAACTTTGTACCTACCATAACCGACGAATAAAAGCGCGTCAGCTGTATTGAAAAAAGAATGTGTGTGTGTCTCAAATGTTGTTAATTGATTGCATTGTGCCTATTTTTTTAATACATAGATACTATACAGCGAAAGGAACTTCGTTCCTTCCGGATGTCCCACTACACCTCTCGACTTTTTTTTAATACTCATAGTAATTTTCCCGGTTTCCGTTGTGAGCGGCGCCTTACACAGTAAAAGCATCGGAACGATCTCCGCGCAGTGACTGTAAGTTGTAAATGAAAAATGTATCAACACGATATTGTTTTATTAATTTTGGGCTTACAGCAGCCATTTTTGTTGCAACTTCAGATTAGATAAAGCCTTTTTTTTTCTCTATTATAAAAATACGCATTGCTTACGACGTGGGCTCATTGCTTCATGGCTATTATATTTTTAAAATAATTATATATTTTTATCATTTTTTTAACACATTTTTCAGAGGAACCATTTTCAGAGTAATTTTGCAGCTTTGCACCGAAGATCAATACAGACGAAAAGTAAACAAAATCCTAAAGAAAGCAAATCTTCGCGCATATTGTGTTGTTTTCAATCAAACCCATTCGGGTTCCTTATGGTTTTGGTTCACTTCTGCACCCCAATAAACAGTGACAAAGGGTTACGGGCCACGTAACCCAACTCGATGGGTGAACGTATTTCGTATCGAGAATTCGAGAGCAAGAACATAACGTCTTGCAAGTATTTATCGTTCGTGAGACGACCTCCGCTTTTTAAGGGTTAAGCGTTTTGTTTTTGTTGTGATGTTCTTTATTCAAATTGAGTGAATGATCGAGTTTGGTTTTGACGTTTTCGTAAATAAAGATGGCCGCTTGATTGACAAATGAAAAATAAACATGAATTAAACAACAGCAGAACTTGTTTATTTTCGTACATTTACGAATTACGTATTTCTTTTAGTAAGACCTTACTTAGGTTCACGCTTTAAGAAGTATTAAAAAAAACTAACAGCATTAGTATAGGTAGTCTACCTTTTAATTATACCGACACTGCTACAAAGATCTTTTGGCACTCGAACAACGTTGACAGGGGCCCGGGGGCCCGTTGGTAAACGTTTGTGAGTGGAGTGAAGTGAACAATGACTTTTCACTTTGTAGTGTTTTTCTGGAAGTCGGTTGTTTTTTTTTTTTTGTAAAAAAGTTTTTATTTTTCACTGTTTAGTTGTACCTACCTTCCTTACACAAATTCGTATAACACTACTTGCTATGTAAATATCAGTGACAGGAAGTTATAACATCACCTATGTAAACTAAGTGGAAAAATACGAAGCTAACTCAAAAACTAGGTACCCAATCAAAGTTAATGAAATTATACGGGACCCCTAAGGCATACTCTATCCATTAAAAAAGAAATAAAAATCGAAATCGATCCACAATTATTTCCGGAGATATCGCGTAACATACATACATACAAAAAATATGTAAAAAAGTAGCAGCACCCCGCGGGTTCACCCGCATATGTCTCGATCCCGTGAGAATATCGAGATAAAAAGTATCCTATGTGTTAATCCTGGTTATAAACTGAGTGCCAAATTTCATTCAAATCCGTTCAGTAGTTTTTGCGTGAAAGAGTAACAAACATCCTTTCCTTTTTTTTATTAATTAGTAGGATTATACTCGTAGTAGAAAGTAGGATACAATCGAATTGAGAACCTCCTCCTTTTTGAAGTCGGTTAAAAAAAAACCCCAAAACAGTTTTCAACCGTTGACTGCCTCTACGTAGTTTCCCAGGCACTTATCGTGTCCCTTGATGGCACCGTGTCTCATTGATAACTGTTCGCATTTGCTCCGGTCTTATCGGACTAGTATCGACGATCGCGGATTCTAATAAAACCGAACGGTCGAACCGACCCTCACTATGATTATTTTTATCTTCTCGAGCTTGTTTTTTTTTTTCTTTTTTTTTTTACTTTTCTAAAACTAGAAAAAAGTCTTACGATTTAAGTAGTCTGCGAAAGTGTGAACTTTAATTTGAATTGGAATTTTTAGAGATAATAATTTATAGTTACAATGTCCTCCAAAAGTTATTGACATTTTTCCACTTCAGCTGTAATGTCACATTATGTTTTTTTTTTAATATATATAATTATCATGTTTATTTATTCTAAAGGATTACTTGATTATTTTTTATGATAAGGCATAAGTAGTTAAATTTGTTAATAAAAACCTTATTGATGACCTTATAAAATGACAGTTTCGGGTAGGTTGACCTGCTGGCGTCCGTACATCGCCCGAACGAGAAAATGAAATACAGTCACTGATTGTTTGACAGAAACGTTATACGTTTTCATTCGATGTCTGTGAAGAATGAGAACGAGAGAGAATAGCCGACGAATGACGATGCTATCCGAACCCGACCGACCGAATTCGCAAGAATGAGATGAGATGCGCGTTATTTCAATGCCTTAGTGTCTATTTTAGCTTACCGCCCAAACTGCTCTATGGAAATGCTTACCGAGAGCGAAGACCGAATAGAGCTATTAGAACTAATAGAATGAACTAGTTCACTGTCCGAAATGAACTAGTACGGAGCGATCTTTAAAATGACCGAGCAGGCACAAGACTAGAACATATATACCCTAAAGGGCTTGTAGTAGTTGTAGTCTGTGCTAGTGGCACCATATGGACGTAATATATACCCTGCGTTCCGTTTTATTACTGTCACCTTATTGATATCATAACGTTTTTTTATAAAAACCATAAAGATCATAACGTTTTTTATAAAAACCTTATATATATCATAAAGTTTTTATAAAAACCTTATTGTATAACATAACGTTTTTATTGACTGAAATGTTCAAACATTGGAAACTAGAATTTTAAATCATAACAGCTGAGGTGGAAAAATGTCAACTAACTTAAGGAGGGCTTAAATAAATGGATAAATAACTGTAGGTATTTATTATCCTTTTAACACATAAATTCAGGCCTTTATCCCATAGGGGTTCTTTACAATAAGTACCTTTTGCTTCGTTTACATTCATACAAGGTCAACACAAATGCTGGTTGCGAGTACTATACGGACCTGACTTTTCTGAAGAACATCACCAACAACAATCAATCACACTCCGAATAATTTTGAAGGATATTGCTAATCCATTGCTTCATATCTTCGAAAATTTTGTCTGTCCAACAACGTAAATAACGCAACGAATGTTGTTGAACTGTCAAAATGAAAGCCACTGTTAGTTTATTACGCAATTAGCCCTCCGAATATGTCCTTTTAGCTCCTTCAAACATTCATATAAAGAAAATTGCGTTTTTCATCAAATGTATAGTACTCGAAGAGCTGTTTATTCAAATTAAATGATTAATTAATTAATCATTTCATTTAGGCACGTATACTAGTTAAGTACTATATCAATCGCAAACCGAAACACGTAAAACTACCCTCCATAATGAGATAAAGATTCCGTCTGCAAGCACAACCTGTATCTTTATCCGTATATCCTTAAAGGCATGTATTGTATGGATATATATATACAGGGTGCGTTTTTAACAGGGATCACTCTAGTCTATGGCAGCTCTAGCATCTTGACCGTACTTCCGGTATTGTCCTGATAGCCGTGGAATACGTCTCCACTCTTCATAAGCACCTCAGGACATGTTGCCCCCTTGTCGCTACGACACTATGTGCTAGCGATCGTTTTCGGGGGCCCATTATCGATTGTGCAAGTCAGCCCCTGCTATTTTATCTGTGTAATTTATATAAAACATTGGTCAGGCAGGGGCTATAGACTAGTCCATAGTCCTAAATAACCAGTTCACTTTAACCACCCAAACCCATAATCCAATATCTTTGTTTCCATATCCTGCAATAGTCCTACACCAACCGGGGGTTGTCCTTGGGTGCACTTGCATAGTGCGAACAGGAATACTCGTCGGTTGGTGCCTCGTTTCTTTAAAAACGTCTAACGGGCCTCTGCGATTTGGCTTCGGTCCCTCGTACGCCTTCCAAAGGTCCGGGACCTCGGGGTCCCGAGAAATATCAAAAGAGGAAAAATAATAATAAAATGTATTAAAAAATATTAGGACTAACGTGGGACTAACGTTAAATACAGTTTTTCTTAAATCTATGTCAATTTCACCCATGATTTGTGCCTGAACTAGGTAATCTGTTTCAGGCGATTGGAGGTAACATTAATTGATTAAATAATCACATACTTATGATATTTATCTTATTGGTACTTATGTAATATTGGTACTTATGTAAAAAGGTGTATAAAATTATATAATACGAACAATATTACTTTAGCACAAGTAGGTAATAACTTCTCTGTAACTTCATAGGACATAGTTTGAAGAGCCTCCATAAGGATTATCTTGCAGTTACTATGATTAAGGAGTAGATGTTTCCTTTATCATTTAGCCTATTATAGAGTAGCGGTCCGAGGCACAAATAAAAGGCTGTGAAAGCATGTTTTGTACTTTTTTGAGGGCAAACGATATCTTTCCGAAAAACTTTGTGATATCTGTTGTTGCATTTGTGGTTGTTTGTGTTTGTTTTATTGTTTGTAACTATGTTTTCTAATGAAAACAATATGTACAAAATAGTGATCTGCTTTAGTGATCCAGACAGAACCCATCCTGTACACAAACATACAGTATATTACGTTAACCGTTGTTTGTCCGGCTAAACGAACCGGACGGCGGACAAACTACGAAACAACGTTACGTTAGCGAAGGGTTAATAATAAAGATGGTATTACCTATTGATGGTTTTTTGTTTTTTTTTTTGTTTGTTTTTTTTGGTGTTGTTATGTATCTATATATATAAAAGAAGAAACTGACTGACTGACTGAATGAATGACTGACTGACTGACTGACATATCAACGTACAGCCGAAACTACTGGGTCTAGGAATGTGAAATTTTGCACACGGCTTCCTTTTATAATGTAGGGGAGCACTAAGAAGGGGTTTTTGGAAATTCAACCTTTAAGGGGGTGAAAAGGGGGGATTTCGTTTGTATGAAAAATCTTATTCCTTGAGTTAATAAACTTGAAACTTGGCACGAATACTTATCTAAGTAAATTATTAAGTTTGGCATTTTTTGTTTTTCTTAACTACCCCCTAAAGGGGGATTGGGGGGTGTCAAAGTTTGTATGGAAGAATTTTAACGGGCTGTCCGATTTACTCGAAACTCAGTATTTATACTTAAGACCAAAAATAAAGAATAACACGTATCAGGGTTTTTCGAAAATCTACCCCTAACGGGGTGAAAAGGTGTACTTAATTTTACAGGGGAGGATTTTACTGCGTGGCTTGATTAAGTCGAAAATTGGTATAAATAATCTTTGAGTCAAGTAATGAACACATCACAAACTATTTTTAGAAATTCCACCCCCGTGGGCACCCCCACGGCAAACACGGGGATACAGTTTATATGAAAAATCTTATTCATTTGGTTAATAAAATTGAAACTTGGCACGAAAGTAAATTATGAAGATTGAAACTCTTTGTTTTTCTAAACTACCCCCTAAAAGGGGATTGGGGGGTGTTAAAATTTGTATGGAAGAATTTTAACGGGCGGTCCGATTAACTCGAATCTCGGTATTTATAAGACCACAAATAACATGTATCAGGGTTTTTCGAAAATGTACCCCTAACGGGGTGAAAAGGTGTAGTTAGTTTTAGGGTTTTTCAAAACTCTACTCCTACCAAGGTGGAAAAGGGTAATAAAGTTTAAGGGGTGGATTGCTGGGAAATATAGTAGGAAATGCTGTATCCACTAGCACATAGCGCCACCAGTGGTTCGCAGAGCACTGGCTCCAGCGAAAGAGCCAAAATGGTCTCCGACATATGACCCTTTGCACGACAACATCCTTGTGCCACAAAGGCTGAAAAGCCGAAACAGTTTTTTAAAGTGTGTCGTCAACTCACTGGTGAACCATGACAAGAAAGACTGAAGCTGTGGCGAGACAGTCCTTCCTTACCCAAACCGTTCGTCCCACCCGCTGAAGACCTTCCACCTGGACGTGAGTAACCTTGGGTAACCTGGAAGTCTTTAAACAGACTCCAGATGCAGGTTAGCTGAAGTAAGGAAAACCTGTTCAGGTGGAGATTCATAGACGACTCCGCCTTGGAGTGTAAATGTGGTGCTGTTCCAGAAACGATGGGACACTTAATATCGTGTCCTGCATGTCCTGTCAGCTGCACGTTATAGGAACTGGTGGACGCTGGTAATGGCGCCAAACAAGTAGCCGAATTCTGGGCCGAGTCCATTTAGATTGCTATCGACATGCTAAGAAGAAGAAGGGGTGGATTTTACTGCTTGCTTCCATTAACTCTAAAATGAGTAGGTATCGGTCTTTGAGTCAAGTTATGGACACGTCATCCCAAACGATTTTTCAAAAATCCACCCTTGTGGGGGTGAAAAGCGAGGATCCTGTTTATTTGAAAAATCTGATTCCTTTGATCTACAAACTTAAAAATTGGCCCGAATACTTATTAATCTAAATAAATGATAAAGAACATAAACATACATATTCGAAATTTTTAGAGGAAAGTACGAAATACACGCGGACGAAGTCGCGGGCAAAGTGCTAGTGTACCTATACAAGGCAAAATAAAATTAGCGGGAGAAACTTCAGAGACGTGATGGGTTTAACGGGTGTAAGAAGACACATAGCGAAACCGAGAGTCACTTGTACTCCCCTGTCATTGTAATCATTTTTTTGTACTGGACCACACTTGGAACTTTCTGGTTACGGAGATATTGAAAGTAAAGTTTTTTTTTACAAAAAACAAGTTTTTAATGTTTTAACACAACTATAAATAGCACCACGACCCCTGTACCATTGCATGCACCCATAAGCACAAATTTTTGCGTGCGTTACATTGCGCACTACTGCAAACTGCCAATTTTCAAACCAAAAATAAAAGTCGTTTCCCAGCAATTATTATTGTGCAATGTTACTTAGTTTGAAGTACAGAATGCTTAGTTGACGGCTATGCGATGGGTCTTTTTACACCCTGTAGATATCTAAACACGATAAAAATCAAAAATAAACCTGATGATTGTATGAACCTAAAGCTAAAAATTTAAAATGAACCTGATGAATTAAAACAAAAAAATCCTGACTTTATGATAACCTCCTAATATACAGCGTGTATCAGAAATGTGTAGTAAATCTTTATGAGTGTGTTACAGACTATAAAACTGAAAAACTTTCTCCATGGGAGCAAGATCGTAATCACGAAAAAACTTTCAGGTGGCTGGTGAAACTGGTTCATTTTGATGGTCTGTACTCTGTACTCCATCCAATCAAAGTAGCCTGTATTGTCCCACTGCAGGGTAAAGGCTTCTCTCTCTCTAACTTTTTCCACATAATTCATAATTCGACGGCACGGTTGGCGCAGTGGTTAAGCGATTGACTGCTGCGCTGCGTGTCGCGGGTTCGATTCCCGCACGGAACAAATATTTGTATGACCTACAAGTAGTTGTTCCGGGTCTGGCTGTTTGTGTATGTGAGTTTAAATGTTTGTAAACGCACCCACAATACAGGAGTAATTCCTAGTGCGGGGCAAAGTTAAAAAAAAAAAAAAAAAAAAAACTGTCTTTTGCTAGTACTTTCGGTAGGAGTAAAGCTTGTCCCGCCATTTTCATCTCGGCCCGCCGCGCGCCGCAGTGGCGTCGTACATGCGTTTAGTAGGACCCAATCGGTGGTTTTCTTAGACCATTCGTCATCTGACATGCGGCAGACATGTCCGGCCCAATCCCACTTAAGCTTAGCGGCTTTCTGCGGTAACGTCCATGATCTTGGTTTTGGCGCGCAGTGTTGTGGTTCTGTACTGCACCTATAAATATTACCACATTTATACACATTTCAGATACACGCTGTATAATATTGCAATTTCTTGGTGTTTTTTTTTTTTAATAAACATATTAGACCAACGTGTCATTCTAATATTTTATTAATTTCCTTTCTTTAATTCACTTTACAAGCCTAACGTGATCTGCGAAGTAGCTAAACGACACGTGACTTGAGCCCCAAACAGGGTTCTTAACGAATACTCTCAAAAGAGATCGTATAGATTACCTAATCCTGTTTCCCATTGTGACTCTGTATTTGGGATACGATGCACGTTTCTCTACGTACCTACCTATGAGCACCGGGGCCTTTGGATAAACTTGTTAATGGTGTTACGTTGACACCTTTTGACGTGACAACGTCTTAAATTAGGTTGCGACTGGGAGTCACTTATGAAAAAGTGTAACGCTCGGTAACGTTACGATGAGTCACCGAACGAGAGAGAGGCCCGCCGAATGCCTTGCGTCTCTCTCCCACTCAACTATGATCGGATGATCGGTCGTTGTCACGTAAAATCTTCGCCCGTAAAACCGACTTTACAGGCAACCATTTTTTTTTTTGAATACAAGAGATTTTCCGTATCATGTCGAAAACATATGCTATAAAATGAGAGGAGCTTTTGGCTAAGTAATAACAGCCGCACAGGTCGATCGATCAGGTTAAGCTATTTTAATCCTTTTCGTCATATTATTTTAAGGATATAATAATAAGAGGGCCATTGGATCCCGGACCTTTGGTAGTCATACGAGGGGCCGAAGTCAACCAGGCACCATCCGACGATTATCCCTGTCAATAAGCAAGTGCACCCAAAGACAACCCCCGGTTGGTGTAAGGCTATTGCAAGATATGGAAACAAAGGTATGTATGGTACCTATGCGTTTGGGTGGCTAAAGTGAACTGGTTATCTGGTACTGTTGGAGACTATGACACCTGCCTGACTAATCTATATCTATATACTAATAATAAAGCTGAAGAGTTTGTTTGTTTGAACGCGATAATCTCTGGAACTACCGGTCAGATTTGAAAAAATCTTTTTGCATGTTCTATGTAATGGGTTTGGTTTCCGCACTTAGTCTTTCAGTGGACCATTGTGCGTGTTCTTCTTTCTCTTTTTGCATTTGATAGCCCAATTCTTGAGGAAGGCTATAGGCTATTTAATATCACGTTATGACCCTTAGGTGCCGAGCAAAAAGTCAGAATGAACGCTAAGCGAATACGAAGTGTTGCGACGGGGTGGGGGTACAAGAAATTTCACGCGGACGAAGTCGCGGGCAGAAGCTAGTGTTTTATAATCGGCTGTCCTTCACATTCCTACATTTTTTTTAACCGTACTAGGTAGACACTTATTTTTACTTATTTTCACAGAGTGTGCACAGCTATAAACCTTAAAATAAAATAACTAGAAAGGCGGATGACGAGGTGGACCGATGACCTTGACCTCGTGAAGGCTGCAGGAATCCGCTGGATGCAGGAACCACAGAAACGGTCGAAGTGGTGATGCTTGAACTAACAGGCAAATACACAGTATCCCTAGTCGAATTTAAAGTTTCTACAAAATACTAAATTCAATTAAGGGGCTTACATGATCTAACGCGCGGTCACTGTCGGACTGCATAGAAAAGAAAGAGAAGCGCGATGACACAACGTTGGTAATTTATTGCAAAATATGAAGCAATTATTGAATTACAAAAAATATATTGTTTGGACTAAAAAATTAAAACACTAGTGTTTTAGTATGTTGCTATTAGTATGGTTTTTATTGTAAATAGAAAGTTTTTAGAAGAATCTTCATGATTTTTTTCTATCGTATCAAATTAGTTGTATTATGTTTTCAACACACTATCTACATAGCATAGAATATCATATATTTTTCTGATTTTGTTTACTGTAGTCGATCGAGGGGTCCGTGGCTAAATAATAACAGCCGCACAGGTCGATCGATCAGGTTAAGCTACGCTTGCCGCGGTTGGTCTGTGGATGGGTGACCATCTTTACATACCGAGACCCCTCCGTGCCTCGGAAAGCACGTTAAGCCGTTGGTCCCGGCTGTCATTCGTGGATCTTTGACAGTCGTTACGAGTAGTCAGAAGCCCGAAAGTCTGATAACCAGTCTTACCAAGGGGTATCGGGCCCGCCCCTAAGAGCGTTTACGCCCTACGGCATTTCATACAAATTTTCAAGCCATTATTTTTCGAAATGAATGAACCGATTTTAATGAAGTTTCATTAAAATCGGTTCATTCACTTTTTAGACCTCTGTATCCTGCGTATGCGTACCTATGAAGTTTCATACGCATAAGCAGGATACAAAGGTCTAAAAAGTTAGTAGAGAACATTTTAGAAAAATTGTGTTACAGCCAAATTAGAGCGATTTTAAAGTTTCCATAGAAACAGAGATTTCCAATTATTTTTATTTAAATAAGACATTTAGAAAATGTTCTCTGCTAACTTTTTAGACCTTTGTATCCTGCTTATGCGTAGGAAATTACATTAAAATCGGTTCATTCATTTCGAAAGATAAGGGCTTGAAATTGTGTTAAGTACAAAATTTCAAGCCCTTATCTTTTGAAATGAATGAACCGATTTTAATGTAAACCGGTACGAATTTGGGTTCCGGTTCTTCATTTTGGTTCTTAAAAAGGTGCTTCTTTTCGGTACGGTTCCGGTTCCGGTTCCGGTTTGGTTCTGGTTCCAAAGTACCGGTTCCAAATAAAGGTTCCAATATACCGGTTCCGTATCATCCGATTTAAAGGTTCTTTAAGAAAGAAAGGATAATGTTTGACGCGTGGCTGGCGTATCTTTTCTTTCAGTTCGCCTTCGAATTATTGGCGAGTGGAAGTCTGTACTGTAGGTACAGTGTCAGCAAATATTGTCAGTAATTATTATTAGTGGTTTATATAAATTAAACAATGAAACAAATATAGTGGCGCACGCGTTGGTTATGCAACGAATGATGCGAATGATCTACAAATGCAATGTAGCCCTCTCCCCTCTCACAAAATACTACTAATTTATTCAATGTTTTAATGTACTCGACAGAACTGTTTGAAACTATCAAAAAAACATTTTATTTTTCAAAAATCCTACGAAAGGGGGAAGCTTGGTTTTCCGTCCACTCTGTGCGGCGCGGCAGCCGCCCGTACGTACCTTGCCGCTATCTTCCTGCGCTGAGCGGCATCGTATGAACTCGTTCGGACTAACGAGTCCGAACGAGTTCATACGATGCCGCTCAAGAAGAACCGGTAAAATAAAGGTTCTTAAAAGTTCTAATTTAGGTTCCGGTTCCGGTTCGCGTTCTAATAGTAACCGGAACCACTAAATACCGGTTCGTTACCGGTATTTTTGAAACCTTTTCAATCCCTTTTGTATCAAATGCCGTACGGCGTAAACGCTTTTTTTTAACCGACTTCAAAAAAAGGAGGAGGTTCTCAATTCGGTTGTATTTTTTTTTCTTTTTTTTTTTTTTTCTTTTTTTTTTCTTTTTCTTTTTTTTCTTTTGTTACTAATGCATCTCGTTGTAAAATTTGGGTTCCACCATTGTCGGAAATCGTCATAAATTTTCGTTTTTTGAAGCATTTTCTTGTCGTGCAGGGCTTCACAGACAGCGCAAACGTTCTCCGCGGCTTGCGGATTATGATAGGTGTAATGGCGCTTCCACCTCAAATACTGACTGTATTCTTTTGGGGAGTGCATCAGTTTGTTCATCATGGCTGCCAGTTCAATAACGTGTTGCTGTCTGCCGTCGATGTAGGACCCCGGTGGAAGAAATCTGTAAAAAAAATTGCCATTTTAATTTGCAACGTTGTTTTACGATCAATACCCAAAACCTTCGCACACCACGCACTTACCAAGGGAAGACGAACACTTGACTATATCTAGAGTACTTTTTGTCCACGGCTTCGCTCGCATGGATGTCGGAAATTATCCAACAAGAACGTACTACCGGGATGAAAGTATCGTATGTCCTACCTAACCCAGGTCATGGTGTAACTGTGTGCCAAATATCATAGAAATCCGTTCAGCCGTGAAAGGTGACAAACAAACAGACAAAGTTACTTTCGCATGTTTTTTTTTTTTGTTTTGGCAGGAGTGGGAAATCCTCATGGACACCCAGACTGTCTCACTGGTGAGGCAGTCTGGGTAGTGCC
Organism: Oligia fasciuncula; assembly: GCA_963082905.1. Classification (NCBI taxonomy): domain Eukaryota; kingdom Metazoa; phylum Arthropoda; class Insecta; order Lepidoptera; family Noctuidae; genus Oligia; species Oligia fasciuncula. The sequence continues at coordinate 12,718,126 of OY720403.1, forward strand.
GGACTCTTACCGGCTAAAACCACACTCCTGCCTTTCGAAGTGTCCCCCAGATATAGTCAGAGACCTTTTTAAAATTTTGTTTTAATTTGTGATTGCGTGTTAAATTTTAATTTTACTAATTTTAATAAAGTTGTAACAGTTTTGGTTTTAAATCTGTTTTATTTATTTTTCTATATTTACGTTTATATTTTCTTTTTTTTTAATTGTCTACTTATATTTTCTATGCTTTGTCTGTATATACATTTATTAAAAGCATAGCTTTATGTTTCCTTATTTCTTTTAATGACTTTTATGGCTATTGCTATTGCGTATTCTAATAGGATGTTTCTAAATTTACCGTTTGTCATAATTTTGCTAATATATAATATAATATTTATCTCTGTCTCCAATTTCATCTCCTCGTGTAATCGCTGTGTTCCGAACGCAGGACATTCCGTCAGAATGTGTGGGACTGTTTCCAGCGCATCTGGCTCACATCACGATGGGCTTCCTTTACGCTTAAAGCGATGCAGGTACTCGGAAAACCCACCGTCCCCAATCAGGATTTGTGTTAACACTCCGGTCGGCTTCACTTTACTTACAATCCTGACGGCATCTATCGCGTCCGGGAGGAACATTTTCGTGACGGAGGCTGTTTCGCCATTTTTGTATCTCCGGTTCCATTCGTCGAGCGACCCCATACGGATCTGCCGCTTGACGAATGAAACCGGGCAGCGGTCATAGTCCGGCTTTTTTTTTTATTTGAGTGCAGCCGTCTGCGCGTTCGTTGCCTTGCAACCCTGCGTGAGCCTTTACCCAGAACAAGGAAACATCTTTGCTCTGGGATAAAGCCGCGCCCACGTTTGCTCTTGCTTCCACCGCCAGGGCGTGGAGGGAACCCTGATTTGTGACTGTTTGAAGTGCAGCCTTTGAGTCACTATAGATTCCGAAGGTTCCCTCTTTGCGCTTGAGGATTTCCCTCGTGGCTACGCATATGGCCAGGAGTTCCGCCTGGTAGACCGTGCAGCATGACGGCAAGCTAAGCTTCAAGGACTTGATTTCGGCCTCACCGTCCCACAGTGACAGTGCTGCTCCGACCTTGCCCTCAAGCTTGCTGCCGTCTGTGAAAAATCGTACCTCCTGGTTATTGTGGGTGTCCACCAGGGTCTGGTCCTCCAGACTCACGAACCCCATGGCCATATGTTTCGCTGGATGTGGAGTCTCTGCAAATGCCACCACACGCTCCACCTCCCTGCCCGCAAGGGCTGGCTGGAGTACTCCCCTCTTTGCCTCATACAGAGCGGCTGCCTCTTGTATTCGCAGGTCGAGTGGTAGTATCCCAGCCAGCACCAGGGACGCGTTCAGCGAGACGGTGCGGTAGGACTTGCAGAGTTTTGGGCGAATCCTCGCTGGACCGTGTTGAGCATTTTCTGCACTCCGATCTTCCTGGTTGCCGGCGCCCAAACACTCGCCGCGTACATCACCACCGGCTCCACCGCCGCCGTGTAGATAGTTCGATGATGAGATGACCTCCGGGTGCAGACCCCAGCTTACTTTGGCCGCTCTAGACAACTGTTTATATATGTTTGCAGCTTTTCTGCACACGTTGGCTGCGTGGGTGTTAAAAGTCCGCTGGTGGTCAATTGTGAGCCCCAGTATTTTTATTTCCTTTGACATTCCAATGTCAACCCCGCCCATGCTCAGGAGTGGGACATCGTACTTTATATTCCTGGTTACTACCATCGCACAGGTTTTGTGTGGCGCAAATTTCCGCTTATTTCGGATGCCCCACTTCCGAACATACTCGATGGCGGCATTGGCATGCCTCAGAAACTCCAATCCTGTCTCACCGTCGAAGATCATGACCACGTCGTCGGCGAAAGCCTGGCAGTAGGTAATCTCCCCGCTCTTTCAGCCCCTTTAGCAAGGGGTCCAACACCAAGTTCCACACCTTCCGTAGGTGACCTCGTTGTCTACATTTGCCGCAGATGTAACGATTGTATTGACAATCATCAAACCAATGATCGGAACCTCCACAGGCGTTACAAGTTCCCGCCACCGCCACCGCCGCTGCCGGCGTTCGGTCCCCGTGACCTTGGAGCTCGCGCGCCGCCTCGTGCTGAGGTACCGCGCCCGCGCCGTGCAACCCCGGCATGAAGTATATCGGTGCCACCGCCACTGGTGCTGGCCGATGCGGTCTCGGGCCGCTCCACCGCTGCCGCGTCTCGTTCCGCCGCTTCCATCGCACATACGATTTTTACGGCCTTGGCATATTCTAGGTTCTTCTCCGTGAATACACGTTGCCTGATCGTCTCGCTGCTGAGTCCACACACTAGCTGATCACGTAGATTTTCTTCCAATACCGTCTTAAACTCGCAGTATCTCGCAATTTTTTTTAATTCCGAAATATATTTAGGTATGCTCTCGCCCGCTTGTTGTCTCCTTTATCTAAAACGATATCGTTCTGCCATAAACGAAGGTTTGGGTTGTAAATGATCTTTCATCACTTGTGTAACTATAGCATACGTTTTATCGCTGGGTTTCGCCGGACTCGTTAAATTGCTTAATAATTCATAGGCTTCATCGCCCATCGCCGCGATTAATGTGGGTAGCCATAGTTCTTCTTTTATTTCGTTCACTTTAAAATACATTTCAGCTCGTTCCACATACAATGTCCAATTCCCGGAACGCACATTGAATTCCAATAACTTGCCAATCGTCATGTTAACCGAAAATGTTCAAAGTTCAATTCCGCACGCTAATCCAGTCCTCGTTAGCCACTGAGGTGTTGCACGTGCAGCCAGTTCGACCGTTTATTGTGGACTGTCCGTGCGACACAAGTTGACACAACACGCACACATGCGTGTGCGCTCGCTGACAATACACTACATACCTCTTACAGTAAAAAACCCAAAGTGATAAACACATCCACAAATCAAATCAAATCATTTTTATTTGCATTAAAACATGGTATTACAGATGTTACATTAAGATTAGTGCTTACATGTTTTGCTATACATACATAGCATGCAAACTTGTCGGTATGCGTTACATCACTTAGTATCTATTGTTGGAGCATATTTAGTCTCTATAAATTCCTTAATAGAATAAATACTTTGTGAATTTAGCCATTTATATAATTTGTGCTTAAATGCTCTAGAAGTCAACGTTTTTAAGTTGCTTGGTATATTATTATAAATACGTACACACATTGCTAAGCAGTTCTTATTGTATTTTGTAGATCTAGGAATGTCATTTAGTACGAGTCTGAATGGATCTCTACGGTTTCTTGGATACACATCATTTGCAGTTCTAAATAAATCTTTGTTGTTTGCTACGAACATACATGTTTCATAAATGTAAAGTGAGGGTAGAGGTAACAAACCAAGGTTTTTAAATATTGGTTGACATGATTGATCAGGTTGCATGTCATACATTGCTCTTCTGCATTTTTTTTGTGCTACAAATGCTTTGTGTTGATCTGTGCCGTTTCCCCACATTACAAGTCCATAACGTAGTATTGATTGTACATGGGCATGATACGTCATTATAGCTGTTTTTAAATTGGTAATGTATTTTACTTGTCTTAACGCGTACACAAATTTATTTAACCTTTTGGATACACTTTCTGTATGTAATTTCCAATTTAAGTCTTCGTCTATGATTATTCCTAGGAATTTTGTATGTGTTACAGCCTTTATTTTTGGTATGTCAAGATTAATATTATGTCTTTTATTATTAGGTTTATTAAATTGAATGAATACGGATTTGTCAAGATTTATTTTAAGTTCATTTATATGTAACCAATTAATTAATCTGTCTATTGTGTTGTTTATGTCATTTTCGTGGTCTTTAACTGTATATTTTTTTTATCTGTTGTTACTATTATTGAAATATGTCAGCAAATAGTGTACATTTATGGTTGGTCACTTCTACAATGTCATTAATGTACAATAGGAATAAAATCGGTCCCAGTACGCTTCCTTGTGCAACGCCGCGTATGCATTGTTTATATTCAGACTTGTACGTTCTGAGTACCTTTTTTCCATCGATTTTCGATATCACAGTACATTGCTGTCTGTTGCTGAAATATGACGATATCCATTGATATGCATTCCCTCTTATCCCATTCCTTTCTATCTTTTGTAGTAATATGTCATGTGAAACAAGGTCGAAGGCATTAGACAGGTCAAAGAATAGCCCGGTGGTCAGGTGATTACGTCTCACCAGAATTTCTTGTGTTAATAAAGTTTTTTTTGTGACTGAGTACTCAAGATAAATACTGTACGAATGCCAACGAATGCTCAACCAACAAGCTATGTTTGTTGACATAGGAGTTTAGATTTTATCATTTTTTATCATGTTATGCATGTAAGCCGTATCTATTTTCCAGAATTAACGAATAAAGAAATATTGCCTGATTAGTAGAAGTGACAACTATAAAGAACTAAACAGCTCAATATACACACCTTGCATAATCAGCTCCACCAAAAACAATAGGCACAACATCATTCTGTAGCGCCGTCAACAGCTTCTCAGTCACATAGTCCTCGGCGAAAGAGTTCTCCATTGACATATAAAAGAAGTAGTCCTTCAACAGATATTTGCAATTTGATGGAACGATGATTATATTATTAATTCTAGGGCACTTCAAAGTACCACATTTCCCATAAACGTCTACCGTATAACCATACAGGTATAACGCATTCTTCAATGCTTTCACATAACTTTTTCTACCACTTGTGGCATTACAGTTGGACACAAACCAAGCTGCCGCTTTAGTTTTATTTTGTATTCTATTTCTATAAATCAACTCATCATCAGCCGTTGCCATGATGTTTTCTTTCCATCGCATTTTTCGCTTTGGACCCACGATTTCACCTTTATTATCCCGAATCAGTATGTAAGGGTACGGTATATCTGAATCAAGTCTGTAAGTCGACGTCCAATTGAAGAATCCATCGAATCGAGTCTTACATACAGGATAGTTGTCAGCTGATTCCGTATTGACGAATATGTACAGTTGATGGCGAGACCGAGCGCTGGGCAAGTCAGATGCCTTCATATTTCGTCCGTTAAATGCTATAGCATCAAATTTGGTTATGTCACCGCCGAAGAACTTTCGGTTCGTGGTGACGTAGCATTTGAACACCGAACAATTGTTCTCAAGGAACGCTCTCTGTCCCTTGCCGAGGTAGTAGAAGGGAGAGAAGTCATTCCGCGTCCAGAGTAAGATGTATTTAAAGTCTTTAGGGAGTGTATTCTTCTTTCTGTAGACATCCTTGTAACTGGAGTCCCGTCCGACCTTTTCATCTGGCCTGGAAGCAAGTTGTACCCAGAAGAGGGAGAAGGCAAAACTCGTGCAGCTGACTAGACAGAAGAACTTGATAGGTCGCATTTGTCTTAGGAACGAATAAATAATAGGTGTATCTCAATTCGGTGGCCCGAGTACGGAGTGACATCTTTGTGGCTTCATATTCGGGCACCCCGACCTGACTATAAATGTGCGGCATCTGATTGCATTTTTGAGTTTATAATGTGCCAATCTCCAAATCTTGGATACCTGTAACAAAAATTATGCATTTAAATAACTTTATTAATTAAATGCATACAGTGCTTATATACATACAGAGGCATCAACAACATTTATATCAGCCTCAAATACGAGCTAACTAAGAAATCTTTTTGTTTATCATCTTTCAGTCGCCTTTCTTAAATAGAAGTTAGACATTTCGATTAATAGTTTAATTTTATGAAAACGAAGAATCACACGAAATACATAGACAAGTAACATAAACGTTACGTTGTATATGAGTTGTATATATGAGAGAATATTGATGCATAAATACAACTGTTTTATATAATTAAGGTTCCGTACCAAAACGGAACCCTTATGGTGAGACTAAGTCTGTCTGTCTGTCACAGGTGGATATCTCAAGAACTACTAATGCTATCAACTTGACATTTGGAATAGTTTTAGATGACGTTTGCCCAACTATTTTGCAAATAAGAAAGAAATAAAAATATATGTATATTTTTTGCAACAGGGACTGAAAAATTCGAAGTGTACTAGGGCATGTGGGGTATCATATGAAAGAGCGCAGTTTGCACATTCTCAAACATGTAGTCATATAGTGTGTTTAACTACTATTGTGAACGGACGTACCGATCGCGCGCGCGTGCTCTCATCATCTCTCATCTCTCGCGAAAAAAAAAACAGCTGTTCCCTACATTTTGACGAGATAAACGAACATAAATGTAGGGAACAGCTGATTTTTTTTTCGCGATTTCAGGTTTGGTCCCATAGTAAAAGTTGTTCATAATGATGAGTACAATGACCTCTTAAGAGGTTGCTGGTGTTTTACAAATAACCCTGTATATTACACAAGTAAAGACATTCTTATCCCTGCACACATAGTATAACACAATAAAGGTACAGTCATGATAAAAGTACATTTTGCGAATTGATGATTTTGTGACACCGAGAGCGTAGCGCATATTACTATTTTGTCCCAAGAAATTTAAAAATAGAATTTAAAAAAGTCTTTGTTTTCAGGGTTCCGTAGTCAACAAGGAACCCTTATAGTTTCGCCCTGTCCGTCTGTCCGTCCGCAGCTTAGCTCAGAGACTCTTAGTACTAGATAGCGATAATTTGGCATGGATATTATATATCGCATTACTGGATGGCCGAGATGCGATACATCGGGTCTTCTTCACGATCCAACATAGTTTAGATAGGTGTGGGCACTGCAGTGGGTACTCGAACGAAAAGATTATTTGAATTTGAAGTAACTTTAATAAACTAGCGATTAACAACCGAAACGCACACGTATGTCGGAAACTAACACGTGCGTTGGTATTGAGCGTTTGCCTAGAAGGTCCGAGCTCGACTGTCGACTGTCGCAACACTCGGTCTCTCCACCAGTCCTCGCTGCATCCCGTCCACCGATGATCGTGTCCAAGCGGTAGGGCTCGCTTGCGTTTCCGATCACATGATTTTTCGTTTACCAATCAAATTGTTAGACGGCGCTGTTCGCTATACTGTGGCGCCATCTATCCGATACGACATATATATTAATCACGCCGAGAAAGTGGTAAAATAAAATTTTGAAAAAAAAAATATGGTACCAGTCTACCCCGTGGTGTGGGGGGTATCATCGTATAGGTCTTTCAAAAATATTGCGGGTTTGTGGAAACAATTTTGCGATTCAGGGATCCGTGTGTGAAATATATAGCTTTAAAGTGCTAATTTTAGTTAGAGTCAAAAACAACCATTTAGCTGACAGAGGTTCCCCCCTGCCATCTAAATGGTTGTCTTTGAATATGTGAAAAAAATCATGGTAGTAGTATATAATAACGAAATTAAAAGGAAAACTATCACGGCTAAGTAGGCTTTACAAGTCTACGAATAATAGTCGACCAACTTACATGTATGGGAGAACATGATTTTCAACTATAATGTTAAGTTTGTTCTTGAGTAAATTCATTTCAACTACGGAACTCTTCATTGTGCGTGGTCCGACACGCACTTGGCCAATTTTTATCTGAATATCCTGCATATACTACGCAAACGCACTGCACTTGAAGTTTAGTGTACAGAGTTTTGTTGCGCGCGTCGTCACGCCACCCGCGGTTGTTATTTGCACTAATGCGGGGGTTGGGAGACGCGCGGGTGAAATCAGATTTTATCCTGTCATTGGGCCCACTCTTAAGAGTATTTTGCAGACGCATCACAACACCGTTGTCGCGGTGTACGTCGACCTATCGGGGTCACCGCGATGACCCAGAACAGTTACAAGTGGGGAAATCATCATGAAGTGTTTATTATAATTGTTTATGTGTCACGCTCGCCTTAAAACTAAATAATGGCTGCAAAACCGTCTATAAAAATAAAAACTGATCTGGAAAAGCAGTTATACGACTGTTACATCCAGGAGAAAACGGACAGAGAAAACCTGCAACAAATGGTACGTCAACTGAACGGCCACATACAAAGCTTACAGGAACAGGTACAAGGCCTTCAAGGACAACTAAAATGCTTAAAGGCACAAGAAATAGAAGAACCCACTGATAAACAGCCCAGTAAGACCATAACATCTGCTCAGCCTACTAAAATTGACGTTGAGTACTGCACGGACGAGGATGAACTCGCCAAAGAGACTGGGTGGATTAGGGCTAAAAATAGGAAGAAAAGCAGGTTGAACACCTCCCTTACTCCACCACCACTACAACAAGCTAGCACTAGCGCTCAACAGCAGCAACTCAAAAAAAAAGAGAAGGCCACCTTTAAAAAAAATCTAGCACCGCCTCCAATTTGTAGTGGACGGTGTTAAGAATTATCAAACATTCTACGACTTTTTAGTCAGCAGAAACGTTTACCGCTAAAATGTTAAGCGGTAATAGTGTGAAAATAAATGCCAAAACTGAAGAATCCTACAGAGTGATTTCTCGACGCTTAACAGAAAAAAACTGTCTGTGGCACTCATACGAGGATAAGCAGACCAGGCCAATAAGAGTAGTGGCGAAAAAATTGCATTTTTCTTGCCTACCGGATCGGATTAAAGATGACTTAACGTTAAAGGATTCCATATAGAAAATGCAATTAACAAGCTAAGCTGGAGAACCAAAGAACCGCTTAACATGTTCATATTATCATTTACGAATGACGAAGATGTCGGTAAAATATACGGCATTAAACATATCCTAGGGTGTAAAGTTGAAATAACCCCGATTAAAACATCAAAATAATACCGCAGTGTAAGAGATGCCAGGCTTATGGTCATACCCAAAGGTATTGTTCAAAAGTGCCAAGGTGTGTTAAAGATCACTGCACACAGCGGGCGCGGCGCGGCCCGCGCGGCGGGACGGGACGGCGACGCAAAGAGTAAGCGGCGACGCGACGCTGAGCAGTTGTAATGTACTAGATATTACGGATAACTCACACAGAGCCGTCGCGGTCGCGAACTCAGAGGCGGCGGGGCGGGGCGGGGCGTGGCGGGACGCCGACGCTTTGTGTTGTATGGTTTATACGTATGTGGTAGTGACACTGCCGATGAATGTTGAAAAACTAATCGAATGTGTTCGTGCTCACGTATGTTTGTACGATTTGGGCCATAGGCAGTATAAAAACACTGTTCATGGGCGCGGCGGGACGGGACGTGATCGCGCCCGCTGTGTGCAGAGACCTTTAATGTATTGGTAAACACTTCACAGCTGAATGCAACAAACTTGCAGAAGAAAAACCTAATGTGTCCACTGTGGCTTACCTCACCCAGCCAACTACAGAGGGTGTTTAGTTGCCAAGGAGATGCAAATGTTGAAGAACAAAACCTCAAAAAACAACTCGCCTAACAACCTTGCCGTTAAGCAAAGTGTTAGAAATACGGACAAAGAGACAACGAAACAAAGTGAACAGTTTTCACAGACAACTGCGAAAACTGCACACACATCTAAAAGTGTCTCGTAGGTATGCACAAGCGGTAAAACCAAGCACACAACCGCCAAGTCTTGTGGTTTCTTGTAAAAACCGAAGTCAAAATAAAAACTTCGTATCTCATCGAATCACTTACTTACCACATGTAAGTAAAAGAATTTTACTATATTTGTCTTTAAAGTCATTAAAAACAACAAATCGTAAAATATTACTTACTTGCTTTTAATACGTTATTTTTGTCGCTAACTGACTGGACAAGCAATGTAAAAATTACAAAACGATACTTTATTTTTGCGTAGCGTCGCATGGTACTGGCCGCTGCGTCTTGCGACGAGATAGTGTTGTGGTTGTAAAGATCCACTAACGTAGGCTATCGACAACAATTTCAATTGTCCAACGAATATATTGCTATTAAAGTTAATTTTTCAATTTGTCAACCGTTTTAACCCGCAGGGTAATTGCGTAACACACTATCAGTAGCAATGGGTTTCATTTTGACAGTTCAACAACATTCATTGCGTGATTTAAGTGGTTGAGCAGACACATTTTTCGAACATATGGAGCAATGGATTAGCAATATATGCTTCAAAATTATTCAAATTGAGAGTAATATTGTGTTACGCAATAAGGGTGCAGGTTTATACAAGACCTGAAAAGATGACGTTTAAATCCGGTTGGTAGACCCTTGAGAAGATGTAAAATAATGTTAATATTTTTTATTTACTTCAATTATTTTTTTTAGCTACATTTTATTGATTTATAATATAATATATGTTCTCGACATATCGTTTTTTATTTATTTTATTTTCATGACCCTACATTTTTTTAAATACAATAATTTGAATGGAAGAATCGATAACTTTCTAATATTTACAACAAAACTATACCTACTTATTACAAACAAATATTCCAGTATTTACTTAAAAGTAAAAATTACGAAATAAAAAGTAGTTATGTACTTAATAAAAAAAATGAATCTACTTCAAAAAGAAATTAACTCAAAATTATGAAATAACTTTAATTTCGGAAGTCGGTGGCAAAAAACTAAAACTTAAATACAGATCCTAAGACACCGACTTCCGAAATTAAAGTTACTTATTTCATAACTTTGAGTTAATTTCTTTTTCGTTTTTTTTTTTTTAAATAAGTAACTTTTTTATTTGCCGCCGACTTCCGAACAACCCGGGACCTACCCGGACCCGGTCCCGGGGTCCTTTTTGTGTATGTATGTGTGTAAAAAATGTTTTACATGGTGCGACTGTCTATCTGACCCCTACAACCCAGTAACTGACGATACGATACGATACCCCTTGCTAAGACTGGTTGTCAGACTTTCGGGCTACTGACGACCCGTAACGACTGCCAAAGATACACGAATAACACCCGGGACCAACGGCTTAACTTGCTTTCCGAGGTACGGAGGGGTCTTGAATAGTCTTGATAATTATGAAAACATGGTCACCCATCCAAAGGATTAACCGCCGCAACCGTAGCTTAACCCTGATCGATCGACCCGTCCGGCTGTATTACTTAGCCACAAACCCCTCCATATCTCTTTCGATCGTTATAAGTAAATATATACAAAAAATACTTACTGCAATAAAACATAAACACACTGCTATGCGACACAGTAGAATATCTTTAGAATATAACTGTGTGAGGTGCTAACGTATTCAGGTTTTTTTCAATACTAATATTAAACGTTGTACGTTGATGTGCAATTGGTCACAGTTGTTTGGAATTTAATAATGCGTTTTCCGTTCGCCTCTAATCGATATTATTTACGTTAGTGGTGATTAATTACCTACATGTAGGTGTTAAAAAAAAACTGGCCAAGTGCGTGTCGGGCCACGCACAGTGTAGGGTTCCGTAGTAGCCCGCTATCACAATGTAGTACGATTCTGTTGTTCATTATTCTGATATACCTACATATATATAAAAAAAAAAAGTTCATATTTTGTTTTTCAATGCAAGTCTTTACCCGTTATAAACAAGCAACTACTTCATCATATAATCACTTTACAGGATTAATGCTAAGGATTTTGTATTTGGTACAAAATTATCCAACACCCAAGTTCAACGACTATTACTGCTAAACTAATAAAGTTATCTTAACCGCTATAATTTTTCTTTAAAGTTCATGAAATGCACTGTCATCGTGAATTTTTCAAGCCAGCAGTTTAGGTTTTAGAGGGGGTAATTGCGTAATACACTTTTTTTTAATACCTAATACACACATTTTTTTTTTTTTAATGCTGAATGGGCCCGCTCTTGACCTTGATCACGCTTGATGGAAAACGATGGATTAAGTCTATGATGGAACGAGCGTGCCCAGAAGATGCCTAAGGCACTGAAACTCCCACGTATCGACGAAACACAGCAAGCCACTTGACGCCGGACTCCGGTGGGATTGGGTGGTCGCAAACCAGCCCGCCTGGTTAGCCTTACCACCGCAAGGGAGGAATTGGCCAGTGTAGGGTGAGCTTGTCCAGGATGCGCCGAGCGCTCGGAGGTATGTTACGCAATTTGGGTTGCCCGTTCCTGAATTGAGAATTTGAAGTTCCATTCTTAGTGGCAGCCCGGAGTCTGGATTTTTGCCCGGTTGATGGCAATAGGCTCGCCCTCTGTTACGTTCGAGTTAAACATAACTTAAGAAATGTGGGTGTACTTCCGGACCTTCCTGATTACAGGCGTGATGGTATGTATAGGCGGACCGCTTAACTGAGACGTTATACCAGCGCAGCGTGGTGCTGTGGTGACGTGACGCGAGAGCTCACCCCTCCCGCGCCGCGCAGCTACCTCAGGCAGGCAACGTCTCAGCTAAGCGGTCGGCCTATAATTTGAAGTCGAGGACTTGTCAAATTCTATAGACTGACTTATGGTGGCCTTCAATGTAGCGAGCGAAATGCAATTTTTTTTAAGTTTTTTGCAAAGAAATTTTGAATGTTTAACCTTAAGATTCCAAAGTAGGGTTTGACATTAAAAAAATATATAATATGTACCTATATTTATTCAAAATCTGTATTAATATTTAACATAAAGTCTGCCAAACTGCCTAACAGTTTGTCGGCAGTTGTTCTCGTCTATTTGTAATCTATGTATGTCTAACAATACATACATAGATTACAAATTTTGAATTTTTTAAATTAATGTGATAATGATGATGAAACTTATGTGGAAATAATTATGCTAAGTTAATAAACTGTAATAAATATACAGTCGAGATAAAAAATCTTACACAAGATCTCAAATCCAAATTCTCGTATCAGAAACCGGGTGTAACTCTTTGTGGCCCAGTGTTGACCCCGACTTGGTTGACTTACAAGTTTGTAGGCCCGTGCCCCCTGCCCAGCAGGCATTTATATCATACTAGCTGCGCCCCGCGGTTTCACCCGCATAAGTTTCGATCCCGAAGGAATATCGAAATAAAATGTCCTTTCCCGGGACTCAAACAATCACTATACCTTTCATCTAAATCGGTTCAGCGGTTTAAGCGTGAAGAGGTAACAGGCAGACAGGCAAACACACTTTCGCATTTATAATATTACCAGCTTCCGCCCGCGGCTTCGCCCGCCAGGTATGTCGATAAAAACTATCCTATGTCCTATCCTATATCCTATGTATGTGTGTATGTAAACTATACTATCCTGTTTCCCGGGATGCAATGGGCACACTGCGTTATAGGTGTGCAGCGAGTAAAGGAAACGCTCTCTAGGAAAACCACACCAACTTACTTTCATAAGTAACGCGAACGTCTCAGTGACGTCATTGGCTGGTCAATTGCAGACGCTTTATGGTGGTGTAGCGGTATCTACAACGCCACATGCGAACAACGCGCCATACTACGTCACGCAAATCCTACATCGCGCAAGCAGAGTTTACCGCGCAATTAGCATAGATACAACGGCCCCGACATGAATCATTGGGCAGTTGCCCGCCAGACATAACACCCGTCTGGTCGGAGGATCCTCCCTTTTCTATGGAGGTTAGTGAACTTTACACCCTGTTCCTCATACCTCTATACTGGTGACCCCGAACATGAACTTCAGCGCAGCCTTCGTGCACCTACTTCAGCGTGACGTCATCATCACTCCCGCAAGCTTTAGCGGCGAGTCACCCAGCCAGCCAGCTTCCACGGCTTCAACGGGTATCCTGACCACCAGCATGCAGCGACCGCGCATTCCTGGTCATCACCCTCAGCCTCATCAGCAACCTCGGCACAGCACACTGCACTTTCGGCCGGTCCACAAGCAGAGCTCTTGAAAAACGCTCTCCTGGTCGACGCCAGCAGTCAGCCTTAACCCGGCGCTGTACCACATCCGACGCACTGGAGCATAACGCAGCGCCACCCCGACTCACTGGGGACATCTTCGCAGACAGTTCCGACTCACCGTGAACTATGCGGCAACCGGTTCCGACTCACTGGAACCTCAGCTGGACTGGCAAGCATCGCAAGATACAAGACTCAGCCCACTATCGACCTCCGGTCTCCGGGGGGGAGTGATGTAGCGGTATCTACAACGCCACATGCGAACAACGCGCCATACTACGTCACGCAAATCCTACATCGCGCAAGCAGAGTTTACCGTGCAATTAGCATAGATACAACGGCCCCGACATGAATCATTGGGCAGTTGCCCGCCAGACATAACACCCGTCTGGTCGGAGGATCCTCCCTTTTCTATGGAGGTTAGTGAACTTTACACCCTGTTCCTCATACCTCTATAGTGGCAAACGCTCTTCTGGGAAACGGTTGCTTTATCAAGCAACCTGGCCTGTGTCCGGACCCCCAATTTTCGAGAGGGAGTAGACTGTAATCTAACACGCGGGCCCAGTTCGGTTCGAAGGGATTGTCCTCAGCGGGATTGTCCGAAAGGGTTACCGCTGGCCCGGAACATAAAGGGCTAGGAAGGAACACGGGTGGGTTTTAGTAAGAGTCTGACACTCCCTTCCGCTCCATCCAGAGCGGGAGAGGTCATTTGATGATATCCCATCCGCAAAAAAAAAAAAAAACCCGACCAATAAAGGCAAGAAAGAAGTGGGAGCTCTGTTTCTCGTCAGTGTTCACTCCATTCGGCCAATAAAGGCAAGCCAGAATTCTTTGTTTAATGGATAATCATAATGTATGGCACTATCAATTAAAAAAAAAAAAATTGCAAATCCGTCTTTATGAAGCTGTTATGCCCGAACATACATAAAAAAAATATAAACATCCAAATTTGAAGTCGGTTAAAAATACTTACCATCGAAACTGTCTGCATGCAGGCAGTGTTTGTTTTTCAATTACAACGTGTCATAACGGGAAGTAAGTAAAAGTTTTTTGTAACTATACCATTGAGCGATGTTCACTCTGGAAACCGCGAGATCTCGTCTCCGGGTACCTTGTGGAGTAAAACTGATTATGTGTACGACAAAGACTTGCTGTGAAAATCCTTTATCTTAACCGATTTAAAAAAATTGCACCATTTACCTACTACAGTCGAGGAACGAAACGAATGAACATAGCCATTTTCACGTGTACCTACAGTAGGTAACAATGTAGCTGAGTGTCAGTTCGAAAAGGTGAGTAATATCTGCTTTTCTATAAGTTCATCATCATCATATCAACCGAAAGACCGCGTCCACTGCTGAACATAGGCCTCCCGCAAGCATCGCCACTTCGACCTGTTCTGTGCTTCCTGCATCCTGCGGATTCCTGCAGCCTTCACAAGGTCATCGGTCCACCTTGTTTTACGCCTTAAAAAGAAAGCGCTTTACTTTGTGTAAATTATTGCATCATCACTGCTCTCAAAACGGTGAAGCAAAATATCGTGGGGAAACCGGCAAGTACTAGAACCAAAAATTCAAAGACTTGTGACATCTACCAACCCGCACTGGGCCCGGATTACGGCCCATTCCTTTTCACAGAGAGGAGCCCTGTGTCCCAGCAGTGGGCACATTATAGGTTGATTATGATACCGCTGGCAGTGGCACCGTTTAGTTACGAAACCCTAAAAATCATACAAACCTTGCACAAAATACCAGACGCCATTCTACAACATTCTCAATGAAAAATTGCATTTACTCTCTAATAAAATATCTCATAATACTGGTAAGCATCGAGCAGTGGAATGTGTGCCTCCGGCGGTCTCTCCAGCAAATATTTGATTACTACCCCTCGGGACTCCCCCGCATTTGATCCCCAACTAAACAATATTAGCTAATAGGTACATACGTTGTTATAGTTTTTCTTATAAAATTAGCTGGATAAATAAACCTGTGGAAATGGATGTTTATTTTTCTTCCGTCTGTTGTAATGTAGAGGTAGAGTATACAAGGTTAAATAAAATTTGCTAGCGAAACTCCGCAAACGTGATGGGTGTCGATCATACATAGATATCCGAGAGATATGCCTTCACTCTATATTTGTTCGAGTTCAAATGTCGCCAACACTCCTGAAACTCACACAAAAACAAAAGAAATAGATACATGATGCTTTTTTGGCACACACGCAAGAAAGTAGGCGTAACACTTTTGTGCTATCTTATTGGTTGGTGTGGTTCATGCTCAAAAGGGGCGGGCACTAGAAAGTATAGATACAGTCACTGAATGCACACATGCAACTCTGCACTGCGTAACACACTATCAATTTCAATCTGAATATTTTTTAAAGATATTGCTTATCCATTGCTTCATATGTTCGAAATATGTGTCTGTCTACACAACAACGTAAAAAACGCAATGAATGTTGTTGAACTGACAAAATAAATTGCTACTGATTGTGTTTAAGCAATTACATTTTTGGTCAGTTTGATCGGATGGAGGCGACATGTGCCACGCCTCCATGACATATCCCTCGATATCCCGTGGTGTCGAAAATCAAACACGATGAAAAAAAAAATTTTTATTGGCACCGTGATTGAAGTTACTTGAAGACCTTGAAATACGAGATGAGAATTTTAACGATACTCCTTACTTAAATTATTAACTATTTGTCCAGGAAAGTTTATATTGTAGTTCAGACGGCATTAAACCCTGTGATTAAACCAAAGACTATATAATATTCTCTTTGGATTAAACCATTGCCAATTTATACCGTCTACTCCTTTATTGCTCCCCGCGCTAACACAGCCTGTAATGTGATGTCGAGATAAATAACTAAATCAATATTTATGATTCCGTCGCACGACAGTGGCGCCAGGTCTGCTAAACTTCTTTCTTGAAACGGACTACATGTACCTACATACCTACTTGTACTGCAACAGCCATCGGGTCATCGGTTCTTCGGCTGATAAGCTCGTTTCTATTACTTATGTGTGCTTATAAAGTGTGTATTTCATTTGGAAAGATGTACAAAACAGTCATAAATATAATTTACCCATGATCATCAGTCTCCACTCCTGAAGACAAATTCCCGTAATTAAAAACGTTCAAAATCTAGTCGCAATCTCAACTCGGCGACAATCAATGTCAAAAACTTGTCAAAAATGTAGTAATTTTGACTGAGGTCAAACTGTGAACGTTCTAGTTACGGGAATTGCCCCTCAGGACTCGTCTGCTTCACGGGCCATCGGTCCTTCGACAAACATGGCCAGCCCACTGCCTTTTCAGCTTGCTTACTATGAAAGCTACGTCGGTAATTCCGGTTCGGATTGGTTTCGGCTCTTCTGGTTTCAGGTATCACCTAGCTTCAAGTATGGGACGGCCCCCAGCTAAATGGACCGTCGATCCCATTAAAATGGTGGCTGGGACAGACTGGATGCGGAAGGCATATATCCAGCAGTGGACTGCGATAGCCTGACTTGATTGATTGAATAAATAAGTGTTATCAGGACATCAGGTTTTCATTATCTACCTATATCTTCTATCTACGAGTACCTATGTATACTAATAATGATAAAACTGAAGAGTTTGTTTGAACGCACTATTCTTTGGAACTTCCAGTCGCATTTGAAAAAGTATTTTTGCTTTTGATAGCCCAATTCTTGAAGAAGGTTATAGGTTATTTAACATCACGCTAACTCTCTTAGGAGCCGAGCAAAAAAAGAAAAAAGTCAGAAAGAACGCTAAGCGAAATAGAAGAGCGGGCAGGCGATGCGATGCATCGGGGAGTATCGGGGGAACAAGAAATTTCACGCGACTTCGTTCGTGAAATTTCTTGTTCCCGTCAGAAGTCAGTTGTCAGAAGCTAGTGATAAATAAAGGTACACAACATTAATTAATCCAACAACACGATTTATTTCAATCTTCCTTAAGGCATATTTTTACATTAAACAACAATTATTCAGATAAGGCTTTACTTAAGTAAAGTAACTATAGCGATGGTTTCCTAAGAAAGCGGTGAACGGACACACAATAGCGGTGGTCCAAATACAAAGCGTTTTCGACAACTTAAGGTGGAACTAGTCGCGAGCTCGAACTCACTGGTGGTCATGGCCAAAAAGCACGCTATCTCACCTGGCTTCATGTTCGACAGAGATAGTATCAGTGATGAGCAGTTAGACGCTAGTCTACACACACAACGTCTAGTTCTCGCGCACAGAAACACCGTTCCGTAAAAAAGTTCGAAAAGTGCTTTGGAAAATCGAGTTTTATAAAAAAACTACTACATAAATCAATTACCTACAAATAAAGTTTATTGAACTCTTCGATAACTGAGCTTTGTCGGTACCGACATTGTTTTGAAGATTTTACAGTTCTTTTATTACTTATTTACACCCAAAGTTACGTTAAAAATAGTAAGAAAAACGAATATTGGTTGGCTCCTCCATCTTTTTAATGGCTTTTTATTTTACTATTCTGTTTCCCTAAAGACAAAAATAAAAAATTAAGACAAAACGATATCATGTTTAACTTTGGATGCACAATGCCAAACAGTGGAAAAAATATCGACTAGTGGCACCTTAATGTCAAACACTGGTGAAAATGACAAGATTTTCATGACGCCGGACGACGACGAAACCGCTCTCCTAGGAAATCATAGCAATAGTTTACATAATTACTATTACATAATTAATTACATTTTCTTATAACTAAACGGTTTGGAAAGGTTCTTAATTTACCAACTATGTAAAGGCTGAGTTTTTACAATATGTACAATCAAGTAATGTATTGTCTGACAGACATAGTTCGCGTAACACATTATCAATAGCGATGGATTTCATTTTGACAGTTCAACAACATTCATTGTGTTATTTACGTTGTTGAGCAGACAAATTTTTCGAACTTAAGAAGCAATGGATTAGCAATATCCTTCAAATTGAGATCGATAGTGTGTTACGCAATTAGGGTGGTGTTCATCAAAGAAGCGAATGTCTAACAGTTTTGCAGTTCTACTTTCGCATAAGTACTAAATTAATGAATGAAATACCTTACTTAGTTATTTTAATCGGTGGGCCTTTAAGTACTAGGTTAATAATCTTCTCGGTTGCCTTTCACAATTTAGGTACCTATACCTAATTTCTTATTTAACAATCCCTAGATATTATTTATTTTAATTTACTTTAGGGCTGATTTTTCAATAGCAATAGCCAGATAACTTTTATGTAGGTACCTAAGGAATAAATCGTCGGCTTATTGCAAGAACTCATTAACTGCAAAAAAATCACTAAATTAGTGAGTTTAAAGAAGTCCACTATACATAAAAACGTATTTAGTGATTTTTTGCAGTTAATGAGTTCTTGCAATAAGCCGACGATATATTGCCGTTTGACAGCTTTTGTATACAAAATATGTCAAACTGTCAGATTTATTTTTAGGATCTATGTTATCTGACTATTGAAAAATCAGTTCTTAGTCGCATTTATTTGATCGTAACTCTTTAAAATATAATTGTTATTACTATTGGAGATTCGCTGTAAGTTAAACTCTTTAAAATATAATTGTTATTACTATTGGAGATTCGCTGTAAGTTAAGCGTTATTTATTACCCACTTATCTTTTAATTTAAATTTAATCATTACTAACACTACGTTTAACAGTTGTAGGTACCAAATGGAAGTAACAAACAATTTAAATACCTATTTAAATTTATTTTAGTACCTATATCATATTGCGTAAAAAAGTGCCTATCTACCTACTAAAATAATATATAATTAAAATGCTCTTTGTGTTTTAAAAAATAATTGATAATTTAAAAATAACGTTGTAAGTAGGTATACATTACTATACATTTTAATATGCACACACACTCCATGCTAAGTTTTATTCACTTTATGATAAAATTGAAGATACCTAATGCGTCTTTTTATTAGTATTTACGATATTTCCAGCCATATAACAAGGACTCAGATTTTCTAGAATTACTATACTAGAATAAGGGTTTTTTTAGTCAAGTAAAACCTACTGAATCACCTTTTTATTTACATAATTTAAACTTTTTTCACCGACTTCAAATAAAATGAGAAGTTCCTTAAACCTGTATCTTGTGTGCTTGTATTAAATAAGTATTTTTAAGCGTAAAAAAAAATATAAAACATAAGAAATGGTACTTAAGTAAAATTATTTTAATGATAGTTAAAATAATATAAAAATAACAAATAAATGCTTATCATTTTATAATACTGAAATTAAAATTAACAGCAATTATGAAAATACATGAATATGTAAGTAGGTACCTACTTTAAAACACTAAAAATAAAAACTTAATTGAAATACAAAAAATAATATTAACATTTCTTGTGATGATTTTAAAGACTTGATTTTACAAACAAAACAATGACTAAATCTTATTAAACATTAGAAATAAACTGTAGTACATATTATAAAAAGTTTGTAAAGCTACATAAAAATTAACTTGATTTTATGTGTTCAGTAATGAAAACCTTTAAACTATACTTTTACACAGTAGGTACTTTACTATTCTGTAAGTTCTATGTAGGTATACGTTACGCTCCAAACTATGAGATTTTTAAATTATGATTATCATCAAAATGTAATTATTATAATTACATAATAATAACTGTCGAGTAGTATCTGTACCTACTTTATGTTATTGTATTTGTATTTTAAAATAAAAAACCTTGGCCGTCATATGTTAAATTTAAAAAAAAATTGATTGTTTAATTGGGACGAAAAAAAAATACTATCGTTATTTGGAAGATTCGAAATACCTATTGAAGGCAAGTTGTTCTTGAACTTATATTACAATAAAATGGTTTAATTCGTTGGCGAAACTTCACAAACGAGATGATTATCAATATCTAATAATGATACCCCTCTATACTTAAATGCACTTACAAAACTCAGAAAGTCAAAGAACTTCAAAACGGTCTTAACTCAGAACATCCGATTTATTTTAAAAAAAACAGCACAAAAATCATAGTGTCCAAGTTACAAATGTTACTATTTACATTACCTATACAAATCTGGATGGCCAAATTCGAAACTATGAGGAATAGCGAAAATTACTCAAGGGAGTCACGGGCTCGATTTTGATGAAAACTAAAACTGCATCATTGGATTTTTGAAAAATCAATATTTCTAGCCACGAATCGAACCCGTTGATTTTGAAAAAAAAATAACACACTGTATTATTACACCATTCGATAGTGTCGCTAATAAGGATCGAATTCTGGGAAATAATGACATACGGCAAACTTAAGGAAAATGTTGGATTTTAATAAACTGCTTTTTATTTTAAAGTATTCATACCTACATTACCTGTACGTTGTTCGAAATGATGCTCAATATTTTTATTAACACAGGTAAGTAATTCTTCACCCTGTTTAACTATTTACATACTTGTTAATAGCACACACTTATGATAATACACACAATAGTATTATTATTTCACGAAGCGAGGCGCGCTTTACTTGTGATTCACACGTGTACGAACACGCTGTGAATGTGGGTCTAAGCGCAAGAGTTCCGTACCGTCTGAGACAATAGTGAAGTCGGAAAAGTGTGGATGTGTGTGTGCGTGTGTGTGTTATGTGCTGACGCAACTCGTCTTCACGCACAATGTGTGCACGGAGTGTTTGTACACTTGGTTACCACAAGTAAAGCACGCGTCGCTTCGCAAGATATAAATACTGTAAGTACTTAAGTAAGGGAAGCCATATCTAATAGAGAATTAAAATCATTCACTTCTTAAGAGGTAGGTACCTATGTAATGATTATGAGCATTATAATAATGTTCGTTGATGTAGTAAAATAATAAAAAAGTGCCTAATGAAAATTATTCCATAAATTCTATTTCGCCCTCTGGAACAATCATGACTACTCTATTCTAATGGCTACCATCAATGACATTATAAGTATGGCCCCACCCTAATTAAGTAAAACACTATCAATCTCAATCTGAATAATTTTGAAGGATATTGCTAATCCATTGCTTAATATTAAGTGTTCGATGAATGTGTCTGCATAAATAACGCAATGAATGTTGTTGAACTGTCAAAATGAAACCCATTGCTACCGGTAGTGTGTTACGCAATTGACCGCCTGTTCGAAAAGTATTTGATAAAAGTATAAACAAACCCTGTTCAGGTTCAATTCTTAGGCAATCAATAAAGAAAGCTCACACCCTCATCTGTGGCCTTAGTGTGAGTTTTTTTGACTCACGTTCGATTGCGAGCGAGTTTGAATTTTGTATGGGAAATTAGGTTTCTCCTAGTGACCACCAGGTGGCGCTATAACTTTTTTCCATATAAAATTCTAACGCGCTCGCAATCGAACGTGAGTGAAAAAAAAAGGTTGAAAGGTTTTAACTGTATGTTTACTACTTTATCTAACAATTAGCGTGGTGGCATTGGCGCAATGTAGAACGCCCCCAGATAGATGGACCGACAACCTTCAGAAGGTGGCTGGGACGGACTAGATGCGGAAGGCGGAGGACATGGTGTTCTTGCGCAGTCTGGGAGAGGCCCATGTCCAGCTGTGGACTGCGATACGCTGAGTTGATTGATTTGATTTGTGTAACATTATTGTTTGAATTAAAGTTTAATTGAAAAATCATCGACGAAAATTGCGATTACCCTTTTTTTTTTAAACCTTTATTGTCAAAACTTGAAAATTATTTAAAATTAGGATTTCTTGTTTATGTATTCAAATAATTAAATGAAAGCACTCAATTTGTGAGAAGTACAACAAATTCGCATCCACAGGTAAGTACGTTTTCTGATACATTTACATTTTCGTAAGACACTTTTTGAACAGACTATAAAAGACATAGACGTATTATGTTCTACGTGCTCTGTAAGTAGCACGTCACAATTTGGCTAGGTATTCAAGTTTACCTCGTCCTGTCTCTTTTTCGCTCCCGGTAATTACGACATGCTGTCCTACTTCCTTATGTCATCTAATAGTGTGACAATGTGCCGTTTTTGAAAATTGAATGTTAGGTTAGGTTGTCCAGGTTGTTCGAAAGAGATACCGTGGCCCCTGGCACAGGCAAGTGAAGGAACACGGGTGGGTTTTAGTCAAAAAAAAAAATGTGGGTTGTCCTCTCCTTTTTACTTATAATATCATTGACTACAATGTTATACTGATTACTGGTCACACTCAGAGCCACAACGAGCACAATAATTATACATGTCTTATATAATAATTTATTCGTCACAAGATATGATAATTGACCTCCTACAGAATAAATAATTTAAGTAACATTATTACGAGAGTTCATCCCGCACGGTCAACGTCGCATATACATATAGTGGTTTTATGTGATTATTTTATAAAATTTAAACTAAAGTACTATTTTTTTACAGCCAAGCACTAGATCGTTGGTATTTATAATTATTTATAACATTTGCTTTTAAATAAATATATTTAATCGGACTATTTAAGGACTACAAATAGAAAATAATTCACATTATGTCAATTTTTATGAGTAGGTAATACGCATATCTGTGTTGAACTCTACCCACAAAATAATTATTGTACAAGTCTAGTTTTTGTAAAACTCTCAACAATATCGACATATTATTATGTTATAGTTTTAATATTCTCATGTACATACCTATGTGAATTTTTGTATTCTTAAGAGAATTAAATTATCTCAAACCTCATTTCAGTACCAAAATAACTGTAAAAAAGTAATAAAAAAAAACACTCTTTTTATTTCCACCTTTTTAGTTTATAAATGTAAAAGATTTCGCAGACGACTTAGTTTTTGGTAGGTAGGTCGTGTGTTTTTTACGATTGGTCACTTCGAATTACTTTTAATCATATAAGTTGAATATATTTTTGTAATCACCTTTTAAAACCCTTTATTTTGATACCCCACTCGATAGGTTTTGAGAAAAAAAAATGGTTGACATATTTATTAATGCAACAAAAATCGGCCATTTTTTTTTTTCAATTTTGATATAATACCCAGTGTCACTCTCACAATTATGACGAATCTAACAGCAATCTATTTTTTTATCAATTTAACTTATAGATAACTAAAATCTACAAACCTCGATACGAGCAACTTTCATTTAAGGACCTTATGGAATTTGCTCAACTCGAGGCACAAGGCGTACTTTGGAAGCAACCTTCGCTTTTAGCGAGGCAGCCTTGATTTTTCACATAATACTAAATTCAATAAAGTTTGTTACTAGGGCATCTCGTTTCAAAATTTGGGTTCCACCATTGTCGGAAATCGTCATAAATTGTTGTTTTTTGAAGCATTTTCTTGTCGTGAAGCGCTTCACAGACAGCGCAAACGTTCTCCGCGGCTGACGGATTATGGTAGGTGTAATGGCGCTTCCACCTAAAATACTGACTGTATTCTTTTGGGGAGTGCATCAGTTTGTTCATCATGGCTGCCAGTTCAATCACGTGTTGCTTTCTGCCGTCGATGTAGGACCCCGGTGGAAGAAATCTGTAAAGAAAATTGTCATTTTTAATTTGAAACGATATTTTACGATCAATACCTAAAAACTTCGACTAACACGCACTTCGCCGAACAGCTCTTACCAAGGGAAGACTACCACTTGATTATATCTAAAGTACAGACGCCAGCACATCAACCTACCCGAAACTGTCAAATTTTGACAATCAACCTTGAACCTTATGTTGTAGCGATAAAGCTGAAAATCTATTAAAGAAATTTGACAGATTGTAGTAGCTTGATGTGCTGGCGTCTGTACTTTTTGTCCACGGCTTCGCTCGCGTGGATGTCAGAAATTATCCAACAAGACCGTACTACCGGGATGAAAGTATCGTATGTCCTACCTAACCCAGGTCATGGTGTAACTGTGTGCCAAATATCATAGAAATCCGTTCAGCCGTGAAAGGTGACAAACAGACAGGAAAAGTTACTTTCGCATTTATGTTACGGACGACAAGCAACATAGCTTGGTGCAGATTGATACATATTACCACCGATAAAATTGGCAAACGGCACATTAAACACTTGTATCTATGGCAACACATCGCCAAACTTGTGAGTGTTGAAGGCACTTTACATCAAGTAGGCTTGTTTACCAACCGCATAGTAATGCATTATTTAAATTGTTGGCTGTTCATAACAATGGTCACTCGACGTTGGGGACTACTTGGAATGATTACGATAATAAACGACTAACTCAGTTGACATTGGTTAATTGAAACCCTCATTAGTTGCAACCGGTCTTTTAATTGGATGGTGCCGCCAATTAATAAGTTGAATGATATTTTGAACACAATCGGACTTGCCTTTCCTTTTAACGTGATTAGCTATGAAGATATTGGGATGTGCACCTCATGCAAAATAATCATCATCATGCATAATAATATCTTCATAGTTAATCACGTCAACAATATTCGACAGAGATTTAACTAAACCATGCGGGGACGATAATATGACAACAAATGAAAACTCTGACAATAATAGTGTGCATTTTGAAATCATTAAACAGCTGAATCAAAACATCGTTTTTGTTTTCAAACAATCTATGTAACTAATAGTGAAGCTATACTATAGATTTTGCCAAAAATCCGACTACCTAAATATTGGGATATTGTGTATTTAATGAACGTCAATAATTAAGTGTGCGCAGTTAAATTTACTGTCAGACGTCCCCCACCCTGTTTACATGTTCACTTCTAGCTTTTCGTATCCTGCTTATGCGTATGAAGTTTAATTAATGTCGGTTCATTAATTTCGAAAAATAGGGCTTGAAAGTTTATAAGAAATGCCGTACGGCGTAAACGCTCTTAAGAAGTCATTGTACTTATCATTATGAACCACTTTTAAACCTGAAATCGCGAAAAAGAAATCTGCTGCTTCTTACATTTTCACGAATTATGCAAACTTTAGCGCAAATATTTGGAGCAAAAGATTTTTTTCCGCAAAAACAATATAAAATATTGGAAGAACATGACAATGGTCCAACCCTATTACAGTCGTTTGCAGGGAAGGTGATGTGAAGGGCAGGTCAAGGTGACAGTTACCAGTGCACACATTACAAAATCGCGTGACACTTTACTAGTTTCGTCTAATACTGACCTGTTATTTAAATTTAAGGGAAAATGATAAGCCAGCTTGCAGAAATTCAACTTATAACAGGAAAGGCCTGTTGGGCCCCTGCCCTCTTTCCTGCTGGGGAGTTTGTTGCTCCACTTCTTCTTCCCAGCTAAAGCACTAGGAAGTGGTGAAGGGCGGGCGTTTTGGGGACTGTCTTAAGTTATTTTGACGTTCAAAAAGTGCTAATTCTCAGTCTTGTCTGAATAAATGACTGGTTTTTTTTAAGACACAGTCGCACCGCCTCCTTCAACTTATCTATACCTCATACAGTAAAAAAATAATTTAAAAAAATTAAACCGACTTCAAAAAGAAATAACTCAAAATTATGAAATAACTTTAATTTCGGATGTCGGTGTCTTGGGATCTGTATTCTAGTTTAAGTTTTATGCCACCGACTTCCGAAATTAAAGTTATTTCATAATTTTGAGTTATTTCTTTTTGAAGTCGGTTTAATTTTTTTAAATTATTTTTATTTCGTAATTTTTAGTTTTTGCACTAGAATTTGACCAAGGTTTTGAGATGTTTTCCCTTTGACACTACACCCGTAGCTCGTATCAATAAGCCAGGCCGTCACACTCACACGTGTTAGTCCATATCTTGAAAATTACTGAATCGATCTTGATGAAACTTACACTGTTCCCTAAGTTGAAGTAAATGTAAGCCAATAAAAAAAAAAATCGTCACGATCCGATTAATAGTTCCGGAGATATGCGTGGACAAACATACATACATACGTCTACAAAATTTTGTATATTTGTTTGGAAGCCCTAATAGATTTTCAGATGTGAATATAATGCAATTCCAATAATATTACATACATACGTATCGAATTGATAACCTCCTTTTTTTTGAAGTCGGTAAAAACCCAAACAAAGTGATAAACACATCCTCATACGTCTCACCAGAATTTCTTGTGTTAATAAAGTTTTTTTTTTGTGACTGAGTACTCAAGATAGGTAAGTAAATACTGTACGAATGTTAACGAATGCTCAACAAACAAGCTATGTTTGTTGACATAGGAGTTTAGATTTTATCGTTTTTTATGATGAAAAGCATGTAAGCCGTACCTATTTTCCAGAATGAACGAATGAAGAAATATTGCCTGATTAGTAGAAGTGACAACTATATAGAACTAAACAGCTCAATATACACACCTTGCATAATCAGCTCCACCAAAAACAATAGGCACAACATCATTCTGTAGCGCCGTCAACAGCTTCTCAGTCACATAGTCCTCGTCGAAAGAATTCTCCATTGACATATAAAAGAAGTAGTCGTTCTTCAATAGATATTTGCAATTTGATGGAACGTTTCTAGGGCACTTCAAAGTACCACACTTCCCATAAACGTCTACCGTATAACCATACAGTTTTAACGCATTCTTCAATGCTTTCACATAACTTTGTCTACCACTTCTGGTCTTACAGTTGGACACAAACCAAGCTGCCGCTTTAGTTTTATTTTGTATTCTATTTCTATCAATCAACTCATCATCAGCCGTTGCCATGGTGTTTTCTTTCCATCGCATTTTTCGCTTTGGACCCACGATTTCACCTTTATTATCCCGAATCAGTATGTAAGGGTACGGTATATCTGAATCAAGTCTGTAAGTCGACGTCCAATTGAAAAATCCATCGAATCGAGCCCCACATACAGGAAAGTTGTCAGCTGATTCCATATTGAAGAATATGTACTGTTGATGGCGAGACCGAGCGCTGGGCAAGTCAGATGCCTTCATATTTCGTCCGTTAAATGCTATAGCATCGAATTTGGTTAGGTCACCGCCGAAGAACTTTCGGTTCGCGGTGACGTAGCATTTTATCACCGAACAATTGTTATCAAGGAACGCTCTTTGTCCCTTGCCGAGGTAGTAGAAGGGAGCGTAGTCATTCTGCGTCCAGAGTAAGATGTATTTATAGTCTTTAGGGAGTGTAGTCGTCTTTCTGTAGACATCCTTGTACCTGTAGTCCCGTCCGACATTTTCGAGCACCTCTTGGATTAGGCTTTCTGTGACGGCAGGCTCAACTGGCCTGGAAGCAAGTTGTACCCAGAAGAGGGAGAAGGCGAAACTCGTGCAGCTGACTAGAAAGAAGAACTTGATAGATCGCATTTGTCTTAGGAACTGTAGGTGGCAGCCGTGACAGGTGGCCCGAGTACGGAGTGACATCTTAGTGGCTTCATATTCGGGCACCCCGACCTCACTGTATGTGCGGCGTCTGATTGCATTTGTGAGTTTATAATGTGCCAATCTCCAAATCTTGGATACCTGTAACGAAAAATTATGTATTTAAATAACTTTATTAATATACACAGGCATCAACAACATTTTTATATTAGCCTCAAATAGGAGCTAACTAAGAAGTCTTTTTGTTTATCATCTTTCAGTCGCCTTTCTTAAGTAACAGTTAGGGGCTGCCTCCACGAGCGAGAGAATCGCGGCGATATTATCGTCGTGCCACGTATTTCTATACACTCTCTTAGAACGTGTCTCCACACGGCGATTTCATCGCCGCGGAAATTTGATGGCGCGGCGAGACTATCGCCGCGATTCTCTCGCTCGTGGAGGCAGCCCCTTAGACATTTCGAATAATAGTATAATTTAGTGGAAACGAAGCCTCACACGAAATACAAGTAACATAAACATTACGTTGTATGAGAGAATATTGATCCCACCAAAAACATTTTCATGTAAAATGTTGCCAAGACGAGACCACATATGGCTCGCACTGTCAAAAAGTTATCAGATCTCATGTAGAGCCAAGCTTCTGACTCTACACGCCCTAACTTCACAAACTCTACACTTTGACGCGCGTTTTAGAAACGTGCGTCGACGCGACGCGACGGCGCGCTTTCATCCTACAGAAAGGTGTAGGTACAGGCTGCGTCTGACTCGCGTGCGTATCGCGTCTGTATCGCTACAAACGCGCGTCAACGGCGCGTTTAAAAACGTGGTGTGCACAGGCCCTAAGGTTGACTTATAGAAAATGTCTGCAATAAGTCCGCCTCTGTACATTTATGTGCTTGAAGTATTAAATAAATAAATAAATACCGCCCGAGACCATTCACAGCATGTTTGAGCTCTTGGTTACCACAAGTAAAACGCGCGTCGCTTCGTGAGACAAAAATACTAGTTGATAGTAACTACTAAACTATCACATTGATTTGTGTTGTTTATTTCAACAGTTTTGCGAACTTCAATGATGTACAGACGCCAGCACATCAAGCTACCCGAAACTGTCAAATTTTCCCAATCAACTTTGAACCTAATGCTTTAGCGATAAAGTTGATAATCTATTAAAGAAATTTGACAGATTGTAGTAGCTTGATGTGCTGGCGTTTGTACCTACGGTTTCTTTTAGAAATATTTTTGTTATCGACTTATAAATTCCCTCATAAAATAACACAGTGAAAGGCATTATCATATCACACTAATATTATAAAGGCGAAAGTTTGTGAGTGTGTGTGTGTGGGGGTGTGGGGGGTGTGTTTATATGTTTGTTACTTCTTCACTCTCAAACGGCTGGACCAATTTTGCTAAAATTTGGTATGGAGGTAGCTGACACCCTGGATTAACATATTACTAGCACTTTGCCCGCGACTTCATCCGCGTGTATTTCGTACTTACCTCTTAAAATTTCGTAAATGTATGTTTATGATCTTTATCATTTATTTAGATAATTACTTAAATAAGCATTAGGGCCAATTTTTAAGTTTGTACGTAGATCAAAGGAATCAGATTTTTCAAATAAATTGTATCCCCGCTTTTCACCCCCACAGGGGTGGAATTTTGAGAAACCGTTGATGTGTTCATAACTTGACCCAAAGACCGTTACCCATTTTCGAGTTAACGGAAGCAAGCCTTTCTTCTTCTTCTTAGCGTGTCGATAGCAATCTAAATGGACTCGGCCCAGAATTCGGCGCCATCACCAGCGTCCACCAGTTCCTGTAACGTGCAGCTGACAGGACACGCAGGACACGATATTAAGTGTCCCATAGTTTGTGCCTCCACCCCTTTGGGGGTGTCAGTGGAACAAACACCCCTGTGGGGGTGAAAAGCGGGGATAAAGTTTATATGAAAAATCTTATTCATTTGGTTAAACAATTCAAAAATGCCTGTTAGGGCCTAGCAAACAACGTTTTTTAAACGCGCCGTTGACGCGCGTTTTAGAAACTTGCGTCGACTGCGCGCTTTTATCCTACAGAGCAGTGCCTGCTAGTATCTGACTCGCGTGCGTATCGCGCGTCAAGGCGCGTTTAAAAAACGTGGTGTGCACAGGCCCTTATTGGTTATTGAAATAAATGCTTCGACTTTGAGTTTGAGTTTGAAAAATGTTTAAAACCTCTCATACTCCGTTAGAACGGGAATTTAACTAAGTTAAGCACAATTATTTAAAAATTAGGTACTTATAGGAACTTGTCTCAAAATACAAACTTTTTTTTTCCACGGGATATGTAGGTCCTTATTATTTATTCACAAAGACACAACAATTACAATTTACAAGCTAACACTAAACTATTTAAATCCATAATCCATACTAATACATATTGTAAATTCGAAAGTAACTCTGTCTGTCTGTCTGTTACCACTGCTCCCAGAAATCGCTGAACCGCTTTAGATGTAATTTGGTACCTATAGAGATAGTTTGAATCCCGGGAAAGGACATGGCATAGTTTTCATCCCGATATTCCAACGGGATCGAAAGTTATGCGGGTGCGTTAATAATAGAATTCATGACTATCGTATAGGTAACCGGAAATATATGCAATTATTTGGCACCAAAATTTATGAACAACAGGAAAGAGGATAACGAAATAGTCGGCTATTATTCTACATGGTAAGTATTTTGTATAAAATTAGCGTTCTAAAATACGATAAAATTACTTGATGGTATTGCCATGGTTATGGTCTTAAAGACGGATTATAATGCTTTTGTCGTAGGACTTATTTTAATTATATATCGACCGCGCGTTAAAATTCTTCGTTAAAAATTTTGACACCCCCAATCCCCCTTTAAGGGGTAGTTAAGAAAAACAAAAATGCCAAACTTCATAATTTACTTAGATAAGTATTCGTACCACGTTTCAAGTTTATTAACCAAATGAATAAGATTTTTCATATAAACTTTATACCCGCTTTTCACCCCCACAAACGAAATCCCCACTTTTCACCCCCTTAAAGGTCGAATTTCCAAAAACCCCTTCTTAGTGCTCCCCTACATTATAAAAGGAAGCTGTGTGCAAAAATCCACATTCCTAGACCAAGTAGTTTCGGCTGTGCGTTGATATGTCAGTCAGTCAGTCATTCAGTCAGTCAGTTTCTCCTTTTATATATATAGACCACAGATATAGATAGACCTAGATAACGCAAGTATCACGAACTGTATGAAAACCAAGCGTGCCATTTTTTGACTACATACTATGACGTCACAAGCTCGCGCTCTCGCTCACGCTTACCCAGCCAGCAGTACACAGGACTGAGCGCGAAAGTGGCGGCTTATGATTTTTTATCGTAAACTGGTGCGATTTTTGGCACGCGAAGTAGTTGCTCTTGCGTTATCTAGGTGTATCTATATCTATGATATAGACTTTTTATCCCGATATTCCCACGGGATCGACATTTACGCGGGTAAAACCGCGGGGCGCAGCTAGTTTTGTATATAAATTAAGCCCGGCC
This sequence comes from Oligia fasciuncula, assembly GCA_963082905.1. Lineage (NCBI taxonomy): Eukaryota > Metazoa > Arthropoda > Insecta > Lepidoptera > Noctuidae > Oligia > Oligia fasciuncula. Next base: position 12,749,626 of record OY720403.1, read on the forward strand.
ATGTGTTCACGCACTTGTTAAAATGAAATACTAAATAATTAATGCGTAAAAAAAGATTACAAATAGTGCGATATCCTTTAGAAACCGGACGTGTCGATATGACGCTAGTTTGTTAGTTTCCTGTGAATTGTGATAGCAACTGCTGCAGCTACTCATATCTCAGTGCCATAAGGTCTTATGTGTCACGAACTCACGACTTGCGAGTCACGAGACCGGAGACAGATAAGACCTTTCCACCTCTGTACGTACACACGACAACATACCAAGCTATGCTATGGTTTTTCGTACAATGAGAAGTTCGCTTACACTGGAAATGTTTAGCTTCATATTATGTCGCCGTGCGGACGTCCATACCGGCTATTTTTTAGGCCTGAATTCTTGTTACCTTGACGTCGTCGGTTGCGTACGGTACCAACATACGCGCCGCTGACGTCAGCGTCACATAAGCGTTGCAGTATGGTGCTATATAGAACACAATGTATATTCACACGCGCGAGCGCGACCGACGTAGGTACGCGACCATCGTCAGCGTAACAGGAATTCAGGCCTTAGTTTGTATTACGTTAATGTAAGGAAGCAATGACGGCGAGCAATGGGCAGCATGCCGTCCGGTACCTAAGGACCAGCAGGGCAATTGCGTAACACATTATCAATCGGAATCGGTTTCATTTTGACAGTTCAACAACATTCATTGCGTCATTTACGTGTTGAGCAGACAAACTTTTCGAACATAAGATGCAATGGATTAGCAATTTGCTTCAAAATGATTCAGATTCCGATTGATAATGTGTTACGACATTGCGACGACGCGCGACGGCTCGTTGTGTTCCACGCGCGCCTCAAAGAGATGTCAGCACTAACTGACGGGGTCCGCTAGGGCCGATGCCTGCCAGGGTCGCGTCGCGGTTTGTTCCAAAGAGATACCGTGGCCACTGGCACAGGCAACTGAAGGAACACGGGTGGGTTTTAGTCAGTAAAGTCTGACACGCCCTCCCGCTCCGCCTAGAGCGGGAGAAGTAATTTGATAATTTCCCAACCAAAAAAAAAAAAACCGGGCAAGAGCGAGTCGGACTCGCGCACCGAGGGTTCCGTACCATCATAATGTTTTTAAATTTTCATCGGCGAGGCCTATATTCATCAGAGAATTTTAACACTGTGCACTACAGTGTAGAATATTGCAGTTTTATGTCAGCGCCATCTCTTGACCGATAGTGGAACTAATGTAACTTTTGTTGATGATTTCTGAAAAAGTGTGCTATTTAGAGACTTCGTTTTATTTTTCCTGTAATCTTTACATAAACTTCTATCACATAGAATAATTTCAGATTTTTCTTTTTGCAAACTTCGGAGATAATTGGGGGGCGGTATTTTTTTTACATTTTTCATCAAAAGTCGAAAACTGTGCGGTCTAAAAAAAAAGAAAAAATGTTTGAGAATGTGCAAACTGCGCTCTTTCATTATAATGATACCACACATGCCCTAGTAGCCCCACTTCGAATTTTTCAGACCCCCTTTCAGTCCCTGTTGGCCTGTTGCAAAAAATATACATATATTTTTATTTCTTTCATTTGCAAAATAGTTGGGCAAACGTCATCTAAAATTATTCCAAATTTCAAGTTGATAGCGTTAGTAGTTCTAGAGACATCCAGCTGTGACAGACAGACAGACAGACTTAGTCTGGTGAGACTAAGTCTGTCTGTCGGTCTGTCACAGCAGCAGTACCAAAATGGTAAAAACGGGACCCTATTACTAAGACTCCACTGTCCGTCTGTCCGTCTGTCACCAGGCTGTATCTCATGAACCGTGATAGCTAGACAGTTGAAGTTTCTGTTGCCGCTATAACAACAAATACTAAAAACATTAAAATAAATATTTAAGGGGGCTCACCTACAACAAACGTGATTTTTTTCGGCGTTTTTGCCTTGTGGTACGGAACCCTTCGTGTGCGAGTTCGACTCGCTCTTGTCCGGTTTTTTTTAACTTCGTCATTGCATAAAATTCTAAATGTGCAAATTGCTTAAATACATATTTCTGGAGTTATCGACAAATAAAGTAAGTTCGTGCGAGTCGCCTATAGAAAAATAATAATTATATTATTTAAAAGTGACGATTCGCACGTTTCGGGGGAGTAAATTCGTGCGAATCGACTATGTCGTTTTCAGCAACAAATCATGTTCGTGCAACAATGTCGCTCAACTATGTATATTGTTTTGTAAAACCACGGCTATAGAAGTCAATGAAATGCTTGATTCATACTCTTTACCTAAGTAACAACATCCTCAGACCGTGTATAAATAAATTGCGGAAACCATTGTTGTGTTTATTGTGTTATGTTATGTAAAGTCGAGAAGTTATTTCTTTAGGTACCATATTGCCTACTAACAGCACTGGATACAATGATATAGATATGGCACTAGCGCGCGCAAATTGTTGCAGACAAATTCAGACAATTGTTGTAGTTTCATTTAGTCCGCTAATAGCAGCGAGCAACACACTAACACTACAGATAGCTATCTCTTTCTGGTCATACGTTCCGTATTATCTATCGCAGTAAGTAGGTACTTTGTAATAATAACGCAACAATACAGAACGTCGCTCAGTATGAACGTGGCGTATCTTTCCTTTATAATATCATTGACTGGATAGGGATAAGTGGAAGGAGGGAAGGGAGGCCTTTGCCCTGCAGTGGGACAGAAATGGCTGATAATAATAATAATAATTCCCTACTAAGAAAATATAATTTAATACACAAAATTAATAGGTAAATAGATTGACTTTCATCATTTTGATGCGCCCGACAGGGTCTATAATAGGCTATTTGACTGGTTTCTGATAAACATCTCAGATTATTTAATGGTGTCTAACGAGCCCACAAAAACCTATTACTTCAAATTGCATAATGTATTTCTTTTAGAAAATAGTAAATAAAAATGTACTGTTTAAATAAGCCGCCAAAACGCTATCTTTAACAATATGGCGTCGTGACGTCAAACAAACGTTGAAACGGTCGAGATACTAGACAAAAGTCATCTGTTCTGTCAACGATAGACAGAAATTGACTATATCATGACGTCATCATAAGTTCAGTCAATCCAGACCGTTTTCGATTACGTTGCGCCAGATTTAAAAAGATGAAGTTTTTTCGGGATTTTTTTAATAAATAATACATTGTTTTGTAGTAAAATTAATGCAAATCGATTTTAAAAGCGATAATCTATACGAGTGTCAATAATTATGACCTTATTTTTTACATTGTCAAATAGCCTATTGTTTCTATCGTTTAATACTAACCAGTTGTATGTGTAAATTATGGATTGCAATAAAGATTAATTAAATTGAATTGAATAATAACTTAAATTGCCCAAATAGCGCTAGGTACAACCTTGTACCAAAAGCCATGCAAGCATCAAAAAAAAAAAACAAAAAAAAAAAACAAAATCAGAATTAACGTCGCCATCTTGTTTTTTTTTAATTCATTTCAAGTGACATGTCCTAAAACAATATTGTACCTAGAAATGTTTACCAACAGCGCCCCTCAGCGTTATTCGAACGCGAAAAGTTTCTTGTATATTGGCACTAACAGAGCAAATTGACGAACAATGACGTACAATTGACGTACAATTCTTCGGAAGAACGCCTTCACAAAGAGTTCCACAAGTACCATACTTACTAGAGTGCGCCCAAGATAGGTACCTAGGTACCTAAGTCTACGCGCGACGTTTGACTTCAAGATTATATCCCTGCCAGCACTTTTAATCACTTACGGCGCGCGGCGTAAAGATGGCAACAAATTATTTACTGTAGAAAACACGGAACACAGCACACTCTCTTGACTCCTGAAATAAACGTCCAGAATTCCAGATAGCGGCAAACGATTATTTCTGATTTCGGCCGCGCGCAGACTTATTTTGCGCGCACTCTACTGGAACCACAGAGTATATAGGTATGGTGCCCATTCTGCCTATAGTGCCCTGGGTGAAGGACTTAATTTATTGAGGCATCCACACTCCACAGGCAAGCCCTGTTACGCCTTATTTTATTGAGACATCCACAAGCAAGCCCGAATATTGAGACATCCACAGGCAAGCCCGGTTACACCTTACTATATTGAGACATCCACAGGCAAGCCCGGTTACACCTTACTGTATTGAGACATCCACAGGCAAGCCCGGTTACACCTTACTGTATTGAGACATCCACAGGCAAGCCCGGTTACACCTTACTATATTGAGACATCCACAGGCAAGCCCGGTTACACCTTACTGTATTGAGACATCCACAGGCAAGCCCGGTTACACCTTACTGTATTGAGACATCCACAGGCAAGCCCGGTTACACCTTACTGTATTGAGACATCCACAGGCAAGCCCGGTTACACCTTACTATATTGAGACATCCACAGGCAAGCCCGGTTACATCTTACTGTATTGAGACTGAGACATCCACAGGCAGCCCCGTTACGCCTTATTAGGTATATTGAGTTATAAACAAGGGAATCCGCTTAACGTACTTATTTTCTGCATTTTCATTCCAAAATAAAAGAAATAACCAAACAAACGTAGGCGTAGCCTTAAATTGTGGAAGAAAATTGTGGTCACATTACAAATCTACGCGCGCGCACACAGTCGCACAACTCGCACAGGGTGCACAGGTTTAGGGGTCAATCGTAGTAGGTACTTCGTCCATTTTGGTTTGTTTTGACTGTACAGTTGCTGTACAGCGAAAGTGTGACTGTAATTTGCGTAGTTTTCATTATTTTTGGTATAAAATATTAAGTAGGTACTTAGGTACTTATACTAAAAATTACAGAAATCGATTCACTAAACAACTCTGAGCAAACTATACATTGTACCTACCTATATTATCAATTAATATTTTATTAATGTACTGTACCTACTCGTGACGACTTAGTTACTGGTTGCATTATTATATATGTTACTGTAAAAGCCCGAACTGCGGTTAATCTTAGGATTTACCGGTAAATCCATCGCCGCCCGCCGCCGCCGCGCCGCCGCGCGGCGTAGCTCACTGAATCGTGTACCTTTTTGTGTAGTAGATAAGGTCTGTAATTGTATTTCTATCTTGAAAACTGCGCGTCGCGTCACGTCTCGGTGTGAACTGACCCTAACCAAACCGAACCTCGGGGTGCCCTTCGCTCGCTCTTGCATTCTATGTCGACGGAGCCCCGCTTACCGCTCATTCAGTTATTATAGAACAATTCGGACTTTTTTTCCGGTGAGACTTGGTAAATCTTAGGATTTACCGTTAAATCCTAAGATTTACCGCAGTTCGGGCTTTTACAGTAACATTATACATACACAAACGCAGATTTGTCTATGCTAGATGGTTAGCATAAAATTAAAAACGCATTTTTGTTTTAAGTAAGTAGGTAGGTACATGGTTCGCACATAGACCTAAAAAAACTTTTAAGTACATTACTTTTAAAACATAAATAAAATTTGACTTTCAAATCACAGAAAAAAAAAACACGTTACCCATACATAGAACACAAATACAATTTTAAATTCACATTTTTGTTCACTGACCATATTCAGCCTGAGAGGCGAACACCGAATTCTAAATTTAAATTATTTTATATTCACACACTAATCAACAAGGGACTTTTCAGCATGACATCATGTCGTGCGCCGGCTAGCGTGTACCAAATACACTGATACCGTGTCGACGACACTTAGCCCTCGCTCATAGGGGCGATTTTTTACCGCAACGGTTTCTTATAACAATAGACTACAGAGTACATTCCAGCGCGTCAAAAATACGACGCACTGTTGCATTTTCTACTACAGAGTTTTGATAATACAGTGCGCGAAAAAAAATCATCCATGGGTACGAGGGGTTAGGCTTGCTACACACTTGTTCGGATCGGCACAGCCTGGCGGTAAAATCTATGGCGGTATTACTATGAAGATAAAGGATGGCAGTGACATCGGCACGCAACCTGTTACCCTGGATTCAGTACATGATCGTATGAGTCTAAACCATCGGCTATAAAAAAATACTGGTTCATAGAAAAGTGCGCTGTCAAAATGTATGGAACAGCCATTTTTTTTTTAATAACCGACTAAAAATTTCAACGGTGCAGAATCATGGTAACCACCATGGTATCAGGTTGCGCGTCCATGTTCCTGCCACCCTGTTTATTAAATATGTACATATGTATACATATATAACCCACCAAAAACATTTTCTTGAAAAATGTTGCCAAGACGAGACCACATATGGCTCGCACTGCCAAAAAGTTATCAGATCTCATGTAGAGGCCAAGCTTCTAACTCTACACGCCCTAACTTCACTTCACAAACTCTACACCTTAGTCAAAATATGTAGCTTGGCAATTTCGCTACCATCACATGGGCGTAAGGTGAAAAATGTATTCACTGTTCATTACTTTTCTGTTATACAATAGTTTTTGTAGTAACGAAACGGCCAAGCCTCATTAAATCGTAAAATAACTTTAGCAACCCCCAAGTCATTTTAGAAGACCTATTCAACGATACCCCACACGATGGGGTAGACAACGAAAAAAATATTCATCCCCACTTGACATGTAAGGGAGCTACCCCAAAAAAAAATATTTTCCAAAATTTTATTTTACCACTTTGTCGGCGTAATTGATATACACACTCCTACAAAATTACAGCTGTCTAGTACTAACGGTCTCTTAGCAAAACCTCCGACAGACAGACAGACAGACGGACGGAGATGACGAAACTATAAGGGTTCCTTGTAGGAACTACGGAACCCTAAAAACCACATGAGTAGACAAACGGAATTGTCTGCTCATGTGATAAAAACATCATATTAACATTTTTAACTATCCTTGAAATAGTAACCTAGGTACTAATACAACAAGTCAACGAAACTCGTATAATTATCCACAGAATTAAACGTTACCTATAATAATATGAAAAAACGCATCCATTCACACTCACAGCTTCACAAAATCTTACGTCAAACCACTGTTACGCAAATTTGATTCTTATTACGTACAGTACACACCTGTTGTTAGGTCGCCACTCACGACTTTATACTCCGACCATATGGAAAAGATGATTCAACTCCACTTTCACTATCAACTTCACTGCCATCTTAAACTGGCCGGGTTACGCGCACATGCGCAGTCTAGAGACAAGGCACCAAGATTGCCCGAGCATCACATAAGGTACGGCACGGAACGAGTTAAATCGAATGCTTCTGTATTGCACGCGTAAATGTGACTAACAATTTTATTCGTTCTTAATTCACTGTTGTTCGGTAGTGGCGTTATTCGTTTGTGGGGTCGTGTGCCCCTTGTAAATGGAAGACGGAGGGAGCGCGGGGGCCGGGCGGGCTTAGCGCACGCTCCGCGGGCCACGACTGACACTCACAAGGTCACCGGAATATGGACGTTACGGGGTGACTCACCTTTTACAAAAAAATATATTCTTACACTTCAAAACAGACTAGGTACACATGTTCGATTTTTCCGTAAACCGGTCCGACACGCATGAGCCCGAACAGCGTACTGAACGTAACAAAACATTATTCAGTCTTATTTATAAAAATCTCGGTAATCATCATCACCGATTAGTTATTTAGTTAGCTCTAATCAATGCTTAACTTTTCTTTATTTTTAAACGCTAGTTAGCAGGTGATTAGTAGCGAAACGAAATAGAGGTGAAATTACCTACGCGTTCGGCACAGATTAATAAATACCTAATCAAAATAGGTACTTACTTGCTTTAAAAACTGGCCAAGTGCGAGTCGGACTGGCACACGAAGGGTTCCGTACCACGTTTGTTGTATGGGAGCCCCCTTAAATATTTATTTTATTTTGTTTTTAGTATTGTTGTCATAGTGAAATACATAATTTGTGAAAATTTCAACTGTCTAGCTATCGCGGTTCTTGAGATACAGACAGACGGACGGACGGACAGAGAGCGAAGTCTTAGTAATAGGGTCCCGTTTTTACCCTTAGGGTACGGAACCCTAAAAACGGAATTTCTTAGAATAAACTTGTCAAAACTACCTACGACTTTTTATCTGTCGTGACTTTAGCAGATAAAAGTCAGAAATGTCATCGGATAATTTGAATATGAATAAAATAATGTAATAAGTAGGTATGTTCAAATCATTGTGTACAGTCACGAGCACTAATATGTCAACACTTGGCAACTTTCAATTGCGATTTTTTCGTGAAATAACCAATGCAACCTTGAAATAGGACACTTTACATAAATCTATGGGTTCGAAAATACTATGCTCTTATTAACATAAAATTTCATTTAAAATTAAAGGAGAAAATCGCCTTTGAATAAAGCTAAGTGTATACGTACTTATGCTCGGACTGTACCTATGCGATATGCGATGGTAGCAATAAAAATAATAAGCTCCAGTAATTGGAGTAGGTAAACAGGAAAAGGTCTGAATTTATATCTACTTATACAGGTTTATTGGTACCTAAAACATTAACAACCTCTTAAGAGGTCATTGTACTCATCATTATTCATTATGAACAACTTTTACTAATGGGACCAAACTTGAAATCGCGAGAAAAAATCAGCTGTTCCCTACATTTTGAAGAGTTAAACGAACATAAATGTAGGGAACAACTGATTTTTTTCTTCATATAAAATTCATTCTTCATTATCTACATAGTAAAAGTGGTTCATAATGAATAATGATGAGTACAATGACCTCTTAAGAGGTTGATAATGTTTTACTAATAACCCTGTATAAACTGACTAAATTAATGGTAAAGCAGTAGCCGAATGCTATCTATTTTCATGCCCTATATCATAGATATAAGGTTCTTATTAAATTTATGCCCTATATGCTTGATAACATGAATTTTCTCTTATAAAAATATAAGTGGGTACTTGTATCTATAATTTATATTACTTCCTACTGCTTTTGTAACGGGGTTTCAGTAACAATTACCTACTTACTTATTATACTCATTTACAAGTTTGACTGCTGCTTTCTATGAACCGAGATATCTACGATTCGCACCCTTCACTTGATTGAGAGCAAAACAGATTTGGGCCCATTATCAATTTTTGAAAGGGGTAGGTAACTGGTCCGCGGTCCCAGTTCCATAGTGGGCCGAACGACCCCTAACCTAACCCTTTAAAATTATTTAACTTTTCTACGACGTTTTGGAAATCCAATAAAAGACTGTCGTAATTCATATTTACTCGGATAACTATGATATTTACGCACTACACGATATTTATGAACAAAATAACCTCGAAGCACAATGATTCTATTGAATCGATCAGCTGATTCAAATAAAATCCGCCATCTTGCCTCTTAGCATCCTCCTAACAGTCCCCCGGTGTTGTTTAATTTTGACAGCTACTAATCAATTGCTTAGCAACCTCTTAGCGCTAAATAGCGTTTATGAATAAGAATTTTGCTAATCAGTTGCTTAGCAACTGATTAAAATCGGGGGAGGCGTTTATAAATAAGCTGCAGCCCGCACCGTACAATTAGTTACGAGTTTTTTTTGTTTAAAAACAAGTTTTTTATATGAGCAGGTATACATATTGGTTTGGAACTGTTAACCCGTTTCTCACGCGTCCAATTTATTTGCTGTCGATTCACCCTTTTACGGCCTTGTCCCTCTCTATTTAGGCCATAACTAGTTAGTTGGTAAACGTAGGTAGAGGAACGTCTTTATTTATTAAAACTTTATGCACAAGTATAAAAAAAAATACTGTAGACGCCAGCACATTACACTACTATAATCTGTCAAATTTTCAACTTTATCGCTAAAGCAGGTTCAAAGTTGATTGGTAAAGTTTTATAGTTTCGGGTAGCTTGATGTGCTGAGCTGACTAGCTTCTGTACAAAGGCGGACTTGATACCTGAGCCATTTTCTACCATTCAACCTTAGGGTGATGCAGAGACAAAACATGGCCGGTGCTACATACGGGATAAACAGCTCGGAAATAACTATAAAATACAAAAATAAATACTAATGTAATACATACATATAAGCAAAATGAACAGTCAGGAGAAATAAAATAACGATCGGTAGAGGAGAAAACGAATCCAGCAAATCAGCACTGGGATGTTTTGGCTAACTTCTGACGGGTATGTTCACGTGCCTTCAAACCGAGTAGTTGCCGTCCTGGGGGCCTAAAAAGGCCACTTTGGAGAATCATATAAGGATAACATTATGAATTATATTAAGGCGAAGACAGTCCGTGTTTTTCTTTTTTTCGACGCACTATGTAGGTACAATCAAAGAGATTGGGATTGGATTTGGATTGGATTGATTGGTATTTATTTTGGCATAGACAAAAAAAATAACTGAAAAATGCTTCACCAATGGGATTTGATACGATTAACTTAACAGTTAACTGTCCATTATGTTATCCTTTTATGATTCTGCCAAAGTGAGCTTTTTAGGCCCCCTGAGGTACGGGAGCGCATTCCAAAAAAAGATCGCTTATACAAAGAAAGAAGAACTAATGAAGCCAACGGGGTAATTGCGTAATACACATAGTAGGAATCGCTTTCATTTTGACAGTTCAACAACATTCATTGCCTTACTTACGTTGTTGAGCAGACTCATTATTCGAAAATATGAAGCAATGGATTAGCAATTTCCTTCAAAATGATTCAGATTGAGATTGATAGTCTGTGTTACGAAATTAGGGTGCTGAACAGTAAAAAGGACATCGTAGAAGACGATTGATGGTAGAACGAAGATTTTTAGGATGGGCAGACAGAGCATTAAATTGAATTTAGGAAGTCATATAAAAAGGAGAAGGTGGCAGGCTTTATCCGGTACGGTCATAACTTTTGCGGTATTTTTCGGAAAATTCGTGGACATTGTCTTTTCAGTAAACTTGAAAATATTTGGGAGACAATAATAATAAACATGAGAGCAGTGGTGGCCAAGTGGTAACGGCCGCGACTTACGAGTTGTAGCCGTTGTAGGTCGTAGGTTCAAACCCAGACAGGCGCTTTACTTTGTGTAAATTATTTCATCAGCACTGCTCTCAAAACGGTGAAGGAAAACATCGTGAGGAAACCGGCATGTCCTAGAACCAAAAATTCGAAGACATGTGACATCTGCCAACCCGCACTGGGCCCTCGTGGTGGATTACGGCCCACTCCCTCTCACTGAGAGGAGGCCAGTGTCCCAGCAGTGGGAACATTATAGGCTGATTATGGTAATAATAAACACCTAGGAACAAAATACTATTGTTGGAATTGGAATGACCCGTCACCACAAATGAGGACACAGAAGGTATTCCTTAATTAGAAATGAACAGCAGGTATCGCCATATTATTATCTGCAGGGATTTCCTCGTCATTATGTACAGACGCCAGCACAACGAGCTACTACAATCTGTCAAATTTCTTTAATAGATTTTCAACTTTATCGCTAAAGATTAAGGTTCAAAGTTGATTGGGAAAATTTGACAGTTTCGGGTAACTTGATGTGCTGCCGTCTGTACCTTTAGGTATTATATGAACAAAGGCTAACAAAGAACTATTGATAAGGAAATCATTGTTCGAACAGCAATCAGAAAACAAGAGCATATCAAACGTGCATTATATACGAGTTCATGACCAACGTGTTTAATATTATTGTAAAGGTGCTGCCACACTACTGTTATAAAATATTTCCCAACATTTTCTAACATTTCAAAAAGCTTCCCAGAAATCAGAAAGGTTTTCATGTTAGGTAATGTTAGGAAACTTTTATTAACAGCAGTGTGGCAGCACCTTTAAATTGATGACGTAAAGTAGGTACCTATATGTAAGTATCCGGACTATTTATTTAAAAAAAACCGGTCAAGGCCGAGTCGCACTCGCGCACCAAGAGAACGTCCCATACAAAGTAGGTACCAAAGAGAATTATTATTATTATTATCTTTGGTAGTTATGTACAGACGACAGCACATTAAGCTACTTACTACAATCTGTCAAATTTCTTTAATAGATTTTCAACTTTATCGCTAAATTATAAGGTTCAAAGTTGATTGGGAAAATTTGACAGTTTCGGGTAGCTTGATGTGCTTGCGTCTGTACGTAAGTAAATAGTTTATCACAGGATTTTTTTTTTGTAATGTAACTACAAATTTACGGTTTTCGGATTTTATCCTTTAGTTGTGCTACATGACATTGCTTCTTGCAAAATTTCATGATTCTAGGTCAACGGGAAGTACCCTATAGGTTTTGATTCCGGTACAGAAACGCCCGTATCTGTTGATTGCGTTGACTTAGAAGTTTGATTTTTTCATTGCTTCAGGGGATTGCAGCCCTGAGTATTTGATATTAATTTCAATTTGATAACTCCACGCGTTCCTGAGAAAAAAGGCCTTGACCGACGGTCAACGGTTTGTCAGGTGACGTTCCAAATTCAAATCACATTAATGACCAGCGGGTCATAATGAAAATCAGTACAATATTAATGCCCGGCTAGAGCCTAGAGCGTAAATGGCTTGCTTGCTTGCTTGGCTTGGTTGGGTTTGCATGACATATAATTTGACGTTTTAAGCGAGCAGATGGTGTGAAAAATCATTTTATCAAGTACAGATTGCGGAGTGCAATAAACGGTTGAGTATTGAGTAAAAAAAACAGCGCATTCGCCATTGAAGGTCGTAATCAATCTCGACGCATGCGTCGCAGGTCGCAGACATAGTTATTCCAAAACAGGTTTAAGTAGACGCCAGCCAGCACATCAAGCTACTATAGTCTGTCAAATGTATTTAATAGATTTTCAACTTTATCACTAAAGCATAAGGTTCAAAGTTGATTGGGAAAATTTGACAGTATCGGGTAGCTTGATGCGCTGGCGCTGGCGTCTCTACTTGACGCACAGAGTAGAAAGACCATAAGTAATCACGATGCGTCGGGACGGTTTAACAAAAGCCATTATACAGGGTTAAAGTACTAACTGCACGTGCATTATATCTATTCATATTATAATCTAGCTTTTGCTCGCGGCTTCGCCCGCGTGTAGATCAGAAATGATCGTACCTGCGACGGGAACGTACCTACTACCGGGATAAAAAGTATTCTATGTATCCAGGTTATAAACTGTGTGCCCAATTTCACACAAATACCTTCAGCCGTTTTTGCGTGATTGAGTAACAAACATACAAACTTCCACAATTATAATATTAATTAGTATTAAAGTCGCATTTCGTGTCTGTCTGTGTGACCGAGTTGTTCTCAGAGAAGAACGTGCAAAACACTCCATGGGTACTTACTACTTTTTTTTTTTTTGTTTTTATTGTTATTGGATAAATAAATGAAATGAAATGAATGAAGTAAATGCTTTTAACCCCATTAAAACACCCGTTCACGAATATGACGCATGGATCTGGGGGCTTACCATCACCTCTTAAAGCAGGGGCTGAAGTTGAACTGCACTACTTTTTACCGACTTCAAAAAAAAGGAGGTTATCAATTCGATACGTATGTATGTAATATTACACATATGACAATCTACTAAGGCTTCCAAACAAATATACAAAATTTCATAGACGTATGTATGTAAGTATGTATGTATGTTTGTCCACGCATTTCTCAGCAACTATTAATCGGATCGTGACCATTTTTTTGTATTAGCTTACATTTACTTCAACTTAGGGAACAGTGCAAGTTTCATCAAAATCGGTTCAGTAATTTTCAAGATATGGACTAATACGTGTAAGTGTGACGGCCTGGCGTATTGATACGAGCTACGGGTGTAGTGTCAAAGGGAAAACATCTCAAAACCTTGGTCAAATTCTAGTGCAAAAACTAAAAATTACAAAATAAAAAACTTTAATTTCGGAAGTCGGTGGGAAAAAAACTAAAATACAGATCCCAAGACACCGACTTCCGAAATTAAAGTTATTTCATAATTTTGAGTTGATTTCTTTTTGAAGTCGGTTTAATTTTTTCAAATTACTTTTTATTTGTATGACGTCTTAGTACAAAAAAGTAGTGCAGTTCAACTTCTGCCCTGCTTGGTAAGCCCCCAGCACCATTTAGCTCAACCATTTTGAAAGGGAACCGAATCGTCTGGTCGTCATTGCTTAATCTTTCAATGGTACCTACGGGCACACCTGAGGTTGACATTTAGAGAGACGGCCTGCATAATCATCATCATTTCAGCCGAAAAACGTCCACTGCTGAACATAGAGCTCCCCAAGCACCTGCACTTCGACCGTTTCTGTGCTTCCCGTATCCAGCGGGTCCCTACGGCCTTCACCAGGTCATCGGTCCACCTTGTGGGCGGCCTTCCAACGCTACGTCTTCCGGTACGCGGTCGCCACTACAGAACCTTTCGGCCCCATCGGCCATCTGTTCGAGCAATGTGCCCTGCCCAGTGCCACTTGAATTTGGCAATTCTTACACCCTTGCACATTTTATATTACGTACATTAGTGTGTGGGAACTTTCAAAGTTACAATATCAAGGACATAGCACACTTAACCCAAAAAACAAACATTACCTAACTAGATTACTTACCATAAACATGAAAAACATCACTATTTATAATATCCTACTGAAAAATTAGTCACCGTTAAAAAAAAACCATGTACCTTAATACAATGTTTAGAAATCACTACGCCATGAAATATAACTTCGAGGGTATTAAATAAAATCGGTCACGATTCGAGTAATGAAAACAGGCCTCATCCAATATTCATCAATTTTTCGTTATCGTGTGTATCACACAAAGTTAATACACGCCGAGTGTTTGTAGGCTCAACATAGACTAAGCAACTTTTGTTGCCCAGTAAAATGCCCGAGATACACGAGGCTAGTTTTCAAAGCTAGGATAGCAAGCTAGAACATCAGTATACTATCCTGACTTGGCACATGCTAGTGCTATTTACATATGCCTTCCGATTTTTTTTTTTTCTTTCTGCTCAACTCCGAAGAATCGTAGCGTATAGCCTATAGCCTTCCTCAAGAACTGGGCTATTAAATACAAAAATAATTTTTCAAATCCGACTGGTAAACTGTTAAGGCAGCGCATGCAAATAATTCTGTTTTAACAGATATTACTTTCCGACTAAAAATTGTGTTGGCTCAACTAAAATGCATGTTATGAATATAATTTATAGCCTATAGCCACAGATATACACACACCTATAGTAAAAATAGCACTAGCTTACGTACAAAAATCGTAAGTCGCCACTTTCGCGCTCAGTCCTGTGTACTGCTGGCTGGGTGAGCGTGAGCGCTGGCGCTAAGCTCCGGGGCCACCCCCGGAGCTTAGCGCCAGCGCTCACGCTCACCCAAGACGGGTGCCGCACGCGGCGGCGTCTTTGAATCGATTTGATTTTCCCATCACTAAAAATAGTGCTTGTGATGTCATAGTAGGTAATCAAAAAATGGTCACGCTTGGTTTTCATACAGATCGTGATACTTGCGTTATCTAGGTCTATCTATGTCTGTGCCTGCACTCAGGCATAATTTAGCTTGCTAACAGTGAATTTTTTTTTTAGATTTGGATCATTAGCTCCGGTGACCGGAGATTACCCCCAACATCAAGGAACATAATATTAACTCTACATACAAACAATACCTCGTTATAATATTCGTCATTTGTCTTGTCACTTTTAAATTGTCAAAGAGTCTGTAGGTAAGTCAGAAAGTTGAATTTAGTTGCCCATTCCAAAACGTAGTAGGTTCAAATGGCAAAGAACGGGCAAGAAACGACATGGACACTCTTTTAAAATAGTTAATCAAAATATTGATTACTCAAACTCAAACTCAAATCATTTATTTCAATTAAACCTTGTACAGGCACTTTTGAATTGTCAAAATTAAATAGTCTGTCAGTTAGTCAGAAAGTTGAAGCTAGTTACCCATTCCAAAGCGTAGATCTCTATGGAGAAGAACGGGCAAGAAACTCCATGGACACTCTTTTAAATCAAGATATTACAAAATCCTGGGTACATTATTCTTGTTGCTTCTATATGTGAGAACAATGTAAAAAAGACAGAAATGAAGAAACAATTCAAGACAAGATTAAAAATAAGCCTTGGCAGTTAAGAGATGACCAGTCTCAACCGACATCATCCATGTCGAAATTATATATAGGTACGTACATTTATTGTAAGAACAATGTAAAAAGATAAGTAAGTACCTACGTTAAAAGCGACATGAGCTAAAGGTTAACAGGAAAAACAACTCAAAAATAAAAAGTTATAAGTGTAAAAATAATTATATAATACAATGTACAGACGCCAAGCACATCAAGCTACCCGAAAGCCTAAATTTGGTGTCGTCAGTAATTGAAATAGCATTGCAGGCGTAATCATGCCGAACTTCGGTCGCCTACCTTCGGCATAGTGTGTTTAGACACAAAAAGCTTCAGTTATCCACTCTGGGCAACGTTTGCCATTAACAGCTTAGTGGACAACGGGCTTAATTCAAGGTATTAACTTTTTTACGGCTTTTTCTATCTAAATTACCATCTATCGATTGATCTACAAGGTCGGACTAGGTTAAACCTTGGATGGGTTACCACTTTGTTACTCAGGCATAGAAGGACACGCCAACCCGCCATCAGCTCATTCAGCTCCTGTGCTGACTTTAAATTAGTTCTCAGATTGTTTTTGCAATCTTTTTTCTTAGAACATTAGGTACAGTCAACTGCAAAAGTACATGATCAAAATTAGAAATTCAATACTAATTAACGGCGTTCGTGTCAGAACTGTATGGCGGAGCTGTTGCTGTTGTTGAGCTGTATGCAGAGACTGTGTGGCTGTGTGGCAGAGTTCTGACGCGAACTCCGTTCATTAGTATTGAATTTCTGATTTTGATCATCTACTTTTGCTGTTGACTGTACCTACTATGAAACTGAAAAATAAATACAGAAAAATAGGTACAGACGCCAGCACATCAAGCTACACGAAACTGTCAAATTTTCCCAATCAACGTTGAACCTTATGCTTTAGCGATAAAGTTGAAAATCTATTAAAGATATTTGACAGATTGTAGTAGCTTGCTGTGCTGGCGTCTACGCGTCTGTACATACGATACGTAGTCCTGCTAACGCCGTGCATAGACATTTTTTTATTGTTTTTTTATTGCTGAATGGGCTCACGCCTGATGGAAAGCGATCGATGAGGACTATGATGGAACGAGCGTGCCCAGAAGATGCCTAAGGCATTGGAACTCCCACGCACCGACGAAACACAGCAGGCTGCTTGACGCCGGACTCCGGTGGGACTGGGGTGGGAGGTAACGTTTACTATTTTATAGCTCGTGTGATCTAAACCCGCAGTTAAGTCACGCTTTTCTGTGTAAAAATGGACTACTTAAGTCACAGAAAAGCGTGACTAAAGCGCAGGTTTAGGTCACTTATTGCTATAATTAGAGTTAAAAAAATTCAACTTGTATTCAAACCGTTATCTAGCGAAGGTGAAACACATTCACTTTTGACCAGTGCGTTTTTCCAGTGATGACCTATGGTGCTGAACCGTGGTCGCTCACAATGAGCCTCATTAGATGGCTGAAAATCACCCTAAGGGCCTCAGAGGGCTATGCTTGGAGTTTCCCAACGTGATCGAATGAAAAATGAAGAGATCGCTATTACTAACATTTTCTTCATTCTACTCAGCCCATTGCAGTCCACTGCTGGACATAGGCCTCTCCCAGGCTACGCCACAACACCCTGTCCTCTGCCTTCCGCATCCAGTCTGTCCCAGCCACCTTCTTTAGGTCGTCCGTCCATCTAGCTATAGGGAGCATCCCACACTACGCTTGCCGATACGCGGTCTCCAATCCAGGACTTGACTGCTCCACCGGCCATCGGTCCTTCGACAAACATGGCCAGCCCACTGCCACTTCAGTTTGCTTACTCTACAGGCTATGTCGTGCACACATTCGCAAGCGTGTAAACATTGTCTTACGCCCCCATAATTTCCATTCAAATAACACCACATTGCCTTTACTGCCTTTGATTTAGGTCCACGGCCTAACTATCGAATAATAAATTATTCTTTCAGTCTAACCTTGAGGCGGAATCCAAGGTTCTGTTTGTTACAGGGTGAATATTTGATCAAGCCTTAATTTCATTGCGCTATTATGAGTCAACTGAACACACACCTGTATTAAGGGGATGCGCTAAAGTAGCCCGCGAATTTTAAAGGCTTTTGAAGATCCCTGGCATACCTTTACCTACCTGTCCGCCATTGTGTTTTTTTTTCAAAATGGCGAAAACGCATGAATCCTAATAAATCGATAGCTGATATCAACGCAAATAGAAAACATTAGGGCCTAGGCGCGTTTTAGAAACGTGCGTCGACTGCGCGCTTTTATCCTACAGGTCTACAGACTGCGTGTGACTCGCGTGCGTATCGCGTCTGTATCGCTACAGACGCGCGTCAACGGCGCGTACTTCGTACAGACCTACCGCCTCAGAATCAAAAGAACCGATCCATACAAAATGTATGAGAAAATCAAACAAACGGCGGAGACAAAACCAACAAACCACAGATCATAAAAATCGGTCCCGTGGTTCTTGAATGGTGTAACTAAGGGTGACTTTCTTTTATATAAATAGCACCAGCATCACCAGTGCTCTCAAAACGGTGAAGGAAAACATCGTGAGGAAACCGGCATGTCTTATAACCAAAAATTGATCTACCAACCCGCCCTGGGCCAGCGTTGAAGATTACTGCCCACTCTCTCTCGAAGAGAGGAGGCCTGTGTCCCAGCAGTGGGAACATTATAGACTGATTATGCTATGGAGATTTACTTCCAAAAAGATAATACAAATAATTCTTACTTTTAAACGGAAGTCTAAGTAACAAATATGTATTTACAGAATTATATATTATTAATCAACACAACTCTCTATGACCATTAAGTAATCCCCAAAAATGACTAAGTATTTCATGAAATTTTAACATTTGGGGAATATACTAACTTAACAAGTTGTATTACTGATTGTAATGATTATAATTTTGTAAATACATATTTGTTACGACCGCGAACCATATTTTAATCAACGTACAACTTAATACTGACCAGCAAATTGCAAAAAACGTAACAAAATATGAATTTCGCGGGCTACCCTGGCGCTTTCGCCTTAGGGGATCGTTAAGTTGCATTGAATGCTCAATGTGAAATGCAGCTAACGTTAGTAACTAGCATATCACCTGAGATGAAGTTACCAAGTTTCGAAATAGGGTAATAAGTTGTATTTATTGTTTACCTTGATGTTTATATTTACTACGATGTAGCATTACATGTAGCATTAAGTACAAACCTTAGTGGTTTAAAAATGCTATTCTGCTGAAACAAATGTACTAATTTTTAAATGGTAAATAAATTAAAAAAAAAAAAGTTGTCATAGTGACTTAGGCCCCTGCAAATAAGACGCGTTATTGTTATTAATTTTAGCCACGTGGCACGTATCTATCTTGTTGCATTATAATAATATACTTACTTAGGGATTTTGGATTGAAGGCCAAGATAAGAGTTATCTAAGTTAACCGTTCGTTTTTTTAAAACGTGTTTTGGTAACAACCAAGTAACAACACAACACACACACATGAATGTCGCAACATTTTATTTGATTTTGTTAATTTATTTTAACGGACACACACATCTCTATGTGTTTGTTATTCCAGCGTATGGCACTCGTGGGTTGCAGCTGAAAATCAGCGTCAGGTGGTACACCTTGTGTTGTCATGTGACATTATGCTGAGCTGAGGCCCTTTTGGCATTATAATCTTTGTTTTCTGTTTTTATAGTTTTAAGGTGTACTTATTTTGATGTAATGCCAATAAACGCATTTTTCTTTCTTTCTTTCTTTCAAGTTCTCAGATACATTTTCAAGATTAACATAAATGTTACCTACTTATATTTTATCCACCGAAAGAATGGCAAAAAAAAACAAGAATGTTTGGAGAATTCGTCTCTTGCCAGCGCCTTAAGAGAGAAAGCTCATTAGCTCTGGCATCCATTACTGGGTCAATTTCGATCACGATTCGTAAACAAAATCAATACCATGATTTGGGTTCTTTAGGCATTATCTATTGACTGACAGTGGACCAATTCAAGGTGGGTAGGTATTTCAAAAGCACAAACGTAAAGTCTATTCAAATCATTATTTCCAATTGATTTTGTATTCACTCAAGCGAATATCAACTTTATATTAGTGCAGTTTAAGTTGATTTTAGTAAAAAAAGGCATAAAAATGTTTGAAGTTGTAGTGCTAGGTAACTGAACTTTATGATATTAGAGATGTTTTTCCGAAAACACATTTATTTGTGTATGTGTTTGGAAACTAAATCGCAAGAGCAGTAATAGGTCTACAAACATACAATCAATCACACATAAACTCAAACTCAAAGCATTTATTTCAATTAAACCATTTACAGGCACTTTTGAATTGTCAAGAAGTCGGTCAGTCAGAAAATATGAAGCTCATTCGAAAGCGAGGTACCTATGGAGAAGAACGGGCAAGAAACTCAATGGACACTCTTTTACCGTTTTCCGTTGCATACAGTACGACCGACGCCGTAACTTGGCGGCCCTGAACATAGGCACTAAGAACTTTCGCGCATGTTCTCTCACTCGCACTCGCCTCATGTCACCATTTGGTTCCTAAAAAATCTTATTGCGCAGCCTTCTGCGCAAAGTTCAGGCCCGCCAAGCTACCTACGTCGGTCGTATCGTATAGGACGTAGATGTTTGATCACTTTAAACTTTCAGAGTGATTATTTCAAATATCAAGTTCAAATCGCAAGTTCAAAAAAAGAAAAACAAGATGGCGCGACAGTAAGTAAGTATGCAAGGTTCCATAAAAAAATTCTTCTTCTTCCCTTTGCTCTGTTATAGCCCCTTTTTCCCAACTATGTTGGGGTCGGCTTCCAGTCTAACCGGATGCAGCTGAATACCAGTATTTTACATGGAGTGACTGCCTATCTGACCTCCACAACCCAGTTACTGCATGAGTAATACGATACCCCTTGGTAAGACTGGTTGTCAGACTTTCGGACTTCTGAATACCCGTAACTACTGTCAAAGATCCACGAATGACAGCCGTGACCAACGGCTTAACGTGCTTTCCGAGGCACGGAGGGGTCTCGGTATGTAAAATGGTCACCCATCCACAGACCAACCGCGGCAAGCGTAGCTTAACCTGATCGATCTACCTGTACGGCTTTTATTATTGGACCCCTCAATATTGCTCTGTTATAGCCATTTCATAGAATGACATTTTGAATATGCACGAAAATTTAAGTCGCTTTACCTCTGTGGCTTCGGCCTTACCGATACCCCAAAGCCAAAGTTATTCAAAGTACTAAAAATGGACAAAACCACTTGAAACGGCGACGGCGTCGATACAGACATAATACACAAACCACTTCTGTTCACAGTTGTTCGTAAGCACGTGGTGCCAACATTGTTCAAAACAACGTTTTATACAACAACCGCCGTCGGTATAACTTAAAATATTTTGCTAGGGATGTTCGAATGATCGAAAAGAAAAATATACAGGGTGGAAAATCTCTAAAGACACCCACACACCAGGTAGGTGGATAGTACATACCCTAAACTATTTATGGTGGCTTTTTTTTTATTCGCCTATTTTGTGTCCCACTGCTGGGCAAAGGCCTCCCCTTTTTCCTTCCAAACCTTCCCTGTCTTGTGCGATCTCTGGTCATGTTGGCCCTGCGAATGTTATTAGATCGTCACGCCACCTTCGCCTTGGTCTACCTCGACGACGATGTCCTGCCTCAGGCGTCCAGTGATTGACGATTTTTGCACATGGTGGGTTAGCTAATTTTATTCAGAAACAAAATTATTGGATAAAGTAAAAAAAAAATACCGCCATTTTACACCTATCGATGGGACATTTTGAATCAAATCTCTCTAACCAATTCTCGTAATTAAAACAGTTCAAAATCTAGTCGCAATCTCATTTCAGCGACAGTCAATGTCAAAAACTTTTAAAAAATGTAGGGAAATTAGAGGTATTTTTTTTTGACGGATTGAGACTGAGATCCGACTGTGAACGTTATAAAATTACGGGAATTATATTACTAGGTATGTTGATGGTAAGGAGACATGTAGGTACATCCGCATTTTGCCATTAAAGTCCCATACAAGGCATATCATGATCATCTGCATTTTACATGGAGCGACTCCCTATCTGACTTCCACAACTGGATGAAACGAGCTCCTAAGGCCACGGAAATGACTGCCACGTGGCTCTAATTCCGACTCAGGGTATCCTGTAGAATTTCTTATAGCAAACACTATTCAATAACAACGCATTGCGTGTCCTGACTTCCTGAGAACCGACACATGAAGCTCAGCAGACAAAAAAGGCGATTTAAAATAAAAAGCAGTTCTCTTCTGCCCCATCCCTACTCACCGGAAGTTCCGTTGAATTTCCTGCCGGCTGTCTGAAAACAAGCCATTGTGACAGACAATAAAATAAAAGAAATAATAATAAAAAATAATGCCTCCTTTGTCAGCCGTCGCACAGGAGTGGAAAGTAGAAAATTTAAATTCGATTCACAATGGACTCACGAAAATTGTCTTTTACAAAACCAGACCTTTTTTTCTTTGAATTATTTTTCCGGTGGTTGAATTTCAAGGAGAAATTGTGTTCAGGTTAGTATGGTATGGTCGTAAATAATCTGAACTTTTAATGACGGATACAAAATCGATCTACCTATCACCCTAATTGCGTAACACACCTTGCGTTACATAATCAGCCTATAATGTTCCCACTGCTGGGACACAGGCCTCCTCTCGATGAGAGAGAGTGGGCCGTAATCCACCACGCGGGCCCAGTGCGGATTGGCAAATGTCACATGTCTTCGAATTTTTGGTTCTAGGACATGCCGGTTTCCTCCATGTTTTCCTTCACCGTTTTTGAGAACAGTACTTTTTTTTTTTTTGGTTTTTTTTTTTTTTTTGCGTATGGGAAATCATCAAATGACCCCCCCGCAGGCTTCGGCCCTATGGGGCCCTCCTCGATGCTGACATCTCTTCGAGGCGCGCGTGGAACACGTACGCGCCGTCCGGCACGGGCCTGGTCCTGATCGGAAGGTGAGCTACCCATTACCGCCCGCAGGCCCGCGCCTACGGTGGCCGGGAGTCGTCGCGCGGCTCCCGACGCCCGGAGCGTCTCCCGCGGCGGCTGGGACGGGAGGCTCTCTCCCTGAGCCGTCCCGCCACCTCCTTCGCTAGAACAGTAGTGATGAAATAATTTACACAAAGTAAAGCGCCTGTCTGGGTTCGAACCTACGACCTATAACTCGTAAGTCGCGGCCGTTCCCACTTGGCCACCACTGCTCCCTAATTGCGTATCAATCTCAATTTGATTAATTGTGAAGGATATTGCTAATTAATCCATTGCTTCATATGTTCGAAAAAACTGCTCAACAACGTAAATACCGTAATGAACTGTCAAAATGAAACCCATTGCTACTGATAGTGTGTTACGCAATTACCCCGCTACTCGTAATGTTGTAAATATTCTACCTCAAGGAGAATGCGCTAAAGAAGCCCGCAAAATTATGGTTTTTTTTACGTTTTTTGCAATTTGCAGGTCAGGGGGCTAACTCTCCAAATTAATTTTAATTCTAATGAAAGGCCAATACGATTCCGATGTTAATTTTACAGTCACGTGATTCGGTACTCTTGAAAACAATATTGTGACCATTGAAATGAAATTGACATTGGTCTGCCATTATTTTGTTACACGTGAAGTTAGCTACGTAACGGGCTGCAATAGTGTGGTTCAACTCATTACGATAAACCGGCAATGGGGCTTTAAAATGCTTTATCCTTTATATAACAAGGCTAATAAATAAAAATGATATAAATAGTTCTTTAATTGATTAATTATAAAGTATTTAATTCATTTGGGCGTAAGAAAATGATTAAAATCATAAAATTAACCATGACTTTGGCTGCATGCGGTAGGATCGTTGCCTACACTTCTAAAAAAAAGACTGCGTGTACCGCTAGGAGTAATAGTGTTCTGTGGTGTAAGTTCTCCAATTTCAAACATATTTTTTGTTTGTTTATGACAATATTGTTCGCGTTTGGTTCTTTTTGGTAAGAAATAATTACTGTCCGCTAAGTTACTTAACTAATTTGTATTACAGTTTTATACAAATGATGCCAAGTAAATAGATAAACAACTGCTTTATAAAGTACTTAATGTTTTTGTAACGAACGACGAACGTGTTTATGTGAATAGTGAACATTACTGAGATACCAGTGAAGTGTTAATAGAATATGTAAAAGTGATAGTTAGAATAGGATAATTAAGACCATAGAATACCTAGCGTGGGAGTCGATATGTGCTACACTGTTTCACTGAGTAAGATTTTGATTTTCTAATTAAGTAAATTTTAAGTGTTTGTATTGCTCTAATTAGCTTTCTAACTGGTTTTTATTATTAGTTTTCGTATTAGAATCTGATATCAATATTTAACGTAGAATTTTTGATAATTTTAATGTACGAAGAAAATTATAGAATAATTACGTAACTTGAAAACGAGGATTTTTGTTTATAGGAATATTTGCGAGATTTTAGTGTCAAATAAGAGGATTATGTTCAAAACTGATATACTAGTTGGAATTATGAAAATCGGTCTACGGGTTTTAGAGATAGAAAGAATTTTGTATAATGAAAACATGCCGAAGTCCGATTTTATTAAGTTAATGTTCTAGAAAGTTTTTATTGTATAGAGATAGGATAAAAATGTTGTTATGTAATACGAAAGAGGAGTAAAATCCTTGCTCACTCCGTAATTTGCTGTATATTCGTATTTATTCATAGAAAACGCTTTGTTCATATAACGCATCATCCGACGCTCATCTCGTCTTTGTTTCAGTTGTTTTTTATGGGAATTACGTAAAACACTATATATTACTGCTTTTCGTGCCATATTATACTCATAGAACCCACAAAAAACCACTTAAAACGCAAAATAATTTCTAAAAAGTTACACTTTTGTTATTGGAAAAATCACTATCAACAAACTATCCCAACGCAATATTGACGCAATACACACCTGTCAAAATACACTCAAGAGTACCGTTTACGCCACGCCAAGCCCGTTCCCAATTCCACTTAGTTCCCCAAAATGGACACCCAATATAAAAATCAATTGGCGCTAGCATCGAACTCAATAGTACGAAACGTCACATTTCCAATGTCGATCTATCGGAATTAAACTCGAGAGTAAGCACCCAGGTTGTATGTTGATTAAATTATGATTCGCGATCATAACAAATATGACTGCAGAATTATAATCATTAGAATCAGCAATGCAACTTTGTTAGTTTGAAATGCTCTTGTTTTACGATAATTGAATTTCCCGTGCGTGTCCCAAATAAAATATTTTTCTTTCAATACAACTCCCTAAGCTAGAATTGGCCTCAAATGTCATGATTTCATGAAATAGTCATTCAATAGTGCTTATAACAATATGAACTTATTTAGGTTTTATATTATATTATATCATTATTATCTATCATTATTATTATGTTATCATTATTATGTTGTTACTATTTTTATGTGGGTCATGTAGGTTTACGTGAAACAAAATATTTTGATTTTTTGATTTTGATTAACACCTACTTTTAATCCCGCTCTTAAATGCCCGTGAAATATTTTCCGACACACACGCGGACGAAGCCACAGGCAAAAGCTAGTAAATAAATGAACACGTATTTTTCCAACCCGATCTGCCTCCGCACCGTATTTTACAACCCAAGGAGTAACATACTCAGCTATAATAAAAACACACATAAAAATAGTAATATTGAATGCTCAATATAAAGGTTTACGTCAATCAATAGCCCGCGTTAATATCGGAGCCAGGATGTGACGAATGGCGACAGTTATGGCCGCCGGATGTGGCCACCGCTGCGTGTCCACTTCCGGCGCGCCCTGTCACTACACCGGAACTCACGAAATGCATATATCGACGGTATTTTGGCAATTCTGAAAAATTACCGCTTTTTTATTTATTTACTGCACGAAATTTAAAGTAATACCTGCGGTGCTATTCTGTAAAAATCTCACCGTGAAAACTTAGGTGAAGTGAGCGTGGAGTGAGCTGTCAATAGTGTCAATTCCTAGCAAGAACAAACTCACTTCACCTAAGTTTTCACGGTGAGATTTTTACAGAATCGACCGACTGTACCCTGATTGCGTAACACACTATCAATCTCTATCTGAATCATTTTGAAGGATATTGCTAATCCATTGCTTCATATGTTCGACAAATTTGTCTGCTCAACAAAGTAAATTACGCAATGAATGTTGTACGCAAAACTGTCAAAATGAAAGCCATATAGCTACTAGTACATTTTGACGTTCAAAAGTGCCTTTTATGTGCATATTTAAAATAAATGCTTTGACTTTGACTTTAGTATGTACGCAACTACCCCACTGGCCGTAAACTTGGCATGTACGCTATTCTACGCTTGGCTTGGGAAAGTATACATAAAAAACATAAAATCGACATACCTACTGCTTAGTTATGATTGTTGACCTTTTAAGAACTCACAACTCATTTTTGAAAACAGATTTAAAAAGATAATATTTATATAATTAAAAAAAAAGCGCTTGAAATAAAATAGTACATTATGATACATGTGTGCTATGTTGATCATTATGCACGAGGCGATATTATCGCGCGAGCCGCAGGCGAGAGCGATAAGAAAGCCGAGTGTATATTGATTAATGCACACGCGTTTCATACGACGTTTTTCAACACACTTGCGAGGAAAAAAAACAGACTTGTATTGTTAAATATTAACTTGTATGGAAAATGGCGCGCTGGTTTTGTTTTCCCGCGCGCCGTGCTAGCCAGCACTAGCTATGCGCGCGCAACATTGACTCATTTTAAATATATTAATCTATGGCACAGACACAACCGATACAGCCTATAGAAAAAATATAATAAACACAAACCTGAAAATTGCAAAAAACCTAAGAATTTCGCGGTCTACCACTGCGCATTCACCTTAAATTGTCTGTGGTCCCCTGCGAGTTCATTTTGCGACCAAGGACAATACAGACTATTTAAAAAAAAATTGAAATATAGCCCGCGGATTTTTTCTTTCGGCATGAAGTCTCTTTGGGCGCTTTCCGAATTAGCTATAATCGCTCACATCACAGCGCTCACATCATCTCCATGGACGTAATATTACGTCCATGCATCATCTCACATGCGTTCCGATTTAGATATTACTATTATGACTGCTGAGAGCTGGCAACAATTCGGAACACTCGTGAACGCGCTCACATGACAGTGCTTACACAATGTAAAAAAGATATTATTACAGTATTTCTTTGTATAAACACCACATTTCTTCTTCAGTTCTTCTTCTTTGGTTAGGTGGCGACTGTCAGCCAGAAGCACAATTTCAAAAATGCCACGTTAGTTTAATTTAAAGATGATGCAACTCAAAACAAAACACACACTGACACAACCTCATACACACACTGTCATTTTTGACACCGCTCACGGTGATATTATTCTAGGGCATGGTCGGCATTATCGCAAGATGGCGAATGTCATGACGTCATCTATGACGATTCACGGGACATCGTTATCGTTATCGCGCTCACGCTAATTCGGTTATTTCCCAATTCGGAACACATCGATTATTTCCCAATTCGGAACGCAGGGTTTGATGAGATTAAAAAAGCGCGCGTCTCCGACTAGTAAATAGTTATCTGTGGTATTACAGAACATGTGGATTAAAGTAAAGAAAAAGCACGCGTTCGTAATACACTCCATTAAGGACCTTAAAGCGGTTCAATAAGAGCCACTTTACGAGCAAGTGTGTTGAAAAAGTTTTAAAATAATAATTATGTACAAGTACGTTAACAGTCTTAAAAATATAATTACCTATGGACAAGTTTAAGTATAGTAGTATATAGACAGGGTGACTGGTAATTAGTGACCGATACTTAAACACGTGATTTTACTCATCATTATGAACAACTTTTACTATGGGACCAAACCTGAAATCGCGAAAAAAAAATCAGCTGTTCCCTACATTTATGTTCGTCTAACTCGTCAAAATGTAGAGAACAGCTTTTTTTTCACGATTTCAGGTTTGGTCCCCTAGCAAAAGTTGTTCATAATGATGAGTAAAAGTATCGGTCACTAATTACCAGTCACCCTATACAATGCGTAACATAATGAACGCAAGACCTCATACACCCCAATTAGAGTATTGAGTTAAAAGCATAATACAATGATCAAAACAATTTTTTTTTAAAGCTAACTATTTTTATTAATTGTGTTGACCCTATCATTACTTTATGCATTCAAAATTTAGTCTTATTGCCTTGACATAAGATTTAATTTTCTTTGGCTCAATCGGCGATCAGTATGGCAAAATACATAATTTAAAAAAAAATACCTATCTTAAATGTTACCGAAATTTATTCAGTAATCAATTATGAACGAACTACTTTCAGGACTTGCGTTTATTCTGTTACACCTTGTATATGGAAATAAAGAAGGGGGAGGTCTTTGCCCTGCAGTGGGACAACGCAGGTTTATAATAATACAGGGTGAAATCAAATAAGCTAGCAAAACTCCGCAGATGTGATGGGTATCGATATCTAAGCATTTTAAAATAAAATATGTATAAGAAATGAGTTTGACGATTTTTTTTGGGGTCATTGATAAGTAATGTATTTACTTATAAAATCTTTTTAACAAAAAAAAAACAACCGACTTCCAAAAAACACTATAAAGTGAAAAATAACTTTAATTTCGGAAGTCGGTGTCTTTGGATTAGTATTTTAGTTTTTTGCCACCGACTTCCGAAATTAAAGTTATTTTTCACTTTATAGTTTTTTTTTTTTTTTTTTTTTTTTTTTTTTGTAAAAAAGTTTTTATTTTTCACTTTTTAGTGGGTCAGTTTGTAATTTATCTAAGTTACAATAGCCTAATGTCAACTGCTCATCACCTTTTACAAAATATTGCTTTTCCCGATGCAGGGACGTTAATTGTTGAGGAGTTCTCCTGGTAAGAACCAGGAGAACTTCTCAACAACCACTTACCATACGCATTGTGACGAGGATAAATCGTTTAGCAACCATAGTAAAGTAATCGAATCGCAACCCGTTAAATATTTGTCATTGAGTAGTTCCGATGGCCATCTGTGGTCTTCATCATCAGCTCCACTTTACCAAATGATGATTTCCGAGAACAAATGCTCAAGTTACTTTAAAAAATACCCAAATCGCTATAGTTTTGCCTATAAAATTTGAGGGTTTCCCTCGATTTCTATGGGATCCTCTCATCAGATTCCAACTTGATGATAATGGGACCACCTCGAGAGTATATCCTTTCGAACAAAAAAAGAATTTTGAAAATCGGTCCACAATTGGCGGAGTAATCGCGTAACAAACACACAAAAAAAAAAAAAAACACCGTCGAATAGAGAACCTCCTTCTTTTTTGAAGTCGGTTAAAAATTCAGTTTGCTTTTGTTTAAATTTAACAGATATGTATGGTATCGCTATCTAAAAACGATAAATCACTTTTTCTCAACTAACAAAATAAATAACAAAACTACAAGGGGTCGCTGACCTTTAAAAAAAACATTAAGTAAATCTTGTTTTATTTTATCGTGTTTAGGTATCGATAGCCATCATGTCTGCAGAATTTCGCTAGCAGATTTAATTTTACCCTTATGAAATTTTGAAGTTGAATGCTACCCGCATGAAAGTTCTCAACGTCTAAAATGTTCTAAAATTGGTTTCCCAAAGCCTAGCTTACTGTAAGCAGTCAAAGCATCTCAATAGATACATCATATCATACCCTGGCACACAAAGCCTTCCCTAGTCAGCCCGAATCGGGATTATCCCGGCAAAGATTTATTGTGTTGTCCGCGCACCGTCAGCGATCCAGACCACTTTTGTGAAGATTATTATGGTCATCCCATCGTTTTACGAATAAGAGTAATCCTTAGGAGTCGATTGGGGTTACCCGTATTGTAACAACGGCTCGGAGAACAGGTATTTTTGCATGTTATGGCAATTTTTGTAGACCAAATATTTGGTTAAGCGTACTTTCACCGCGCCTCAATGTTTTTCATTTGGGAATCGTGCGAGAATCGGTTTATTACTGACACGTTTTAATTACAATACAATGAAGACAAATCATTATTATAATATTAAGTATTTATGTGATTAGTTATACCTGTCTCTTCTGTAACTATACTAATAACAAAGCCCTTCTACCTTCGGACATCCAGAAACACTGCAAGTTACCATTCCTGCCTAGTTGCTATTCCACCAATTCGCACTAAGCGTTTTCAAATGTCCTTTATAATGCTCACAGCAAAAGAGTGGAACTCTCTACCTGCGTCTGTTTCCGAGCGCATACAACCCGAATCTCTTCAAAGTAAGAGTGAACAGGCTTCTTCTGGGTAAGCTCACTCCATCGTCGACTTTGTCTCTGTCATTTCAGACCTAGAGTAGAGTCAAGAGCAAAGGCCATTTCAAATAAAAAAAAAAGGTGAAGAGTTAGTTTGTTTGAACTCGCTAATCTCTGGAACTACCGGTCGGATTTGAAAAAATCTTTTTACATTTGATAGGCCTATTCTTTAGGAAGGCTATAGGCTATTTAACATAGCTAGGACTCTAAGGAGCCGAGCAAAAAGAAAAAAAATCAGAAAGAGCGCCAAGTGAAAACGAATTAATAGCAAGAAATTTCACGCTGACGAAGTCGCGGGCAGAAGCTAGTTTAGTATATACAGGGTTATTGGTAAAACATTAACAACCTCTTAAGAAGTCATTGTACTCATCATTATGACATCATGAGCAACTTTTACTATGGGACCAAAACTGAAATCGCGAAAAGAAAATCAGCTTTTCCCTACATTTTGGCGAGTAATACGAACATAAATGTAGGGAACAGCTGATTTTTTTTCGCGATTTCAGGTTTGGTCCCTTAGTAAAAGTTGTTCATAATGATGAGTACAGGTTGTTAATGTTTTACCAATAACCCTGTAGTATGTATAGTATGTTCCAAAAGTATCTAAAAGAAAACTAGTATAATCAGCCTACGATATTCCCACTGCTGGGACACAGGCCTCCCCTCGGTGAAAGGGAGTGGGCTGTAATCCACCACGCGGGCCCAGTGCGGGTTAGTAGATGTCACATGTCTTCGAATTTTTGGTTCTAGGCCATGCCGGTTTCCTTAAAACAAGTGCTACTTACAAATGAAATAACTATAAATACTATACTTAACTTACAATACTAAGTACTTGCTTTCATTTAATTATTTTCTTTAAACATAATAGCATCTCCTTAGCCACTCACATGTCCGAAATCAAAAAGTCGCCACGAACTACGGCGGACATTGCCATGCCACTTAACAATTGAGGTTTATTTTCGTCGATGATTATTCAATTCCAATTTATTAATATTTAGTGTTATTCATCGCACATTTGATGGAAAATGTGGTGACATATAAAGTTGAAACCTCCTAAATACAGATCTATATGAGTGTGTTCCTTTATTTCCTTTGGTGAGTGATTACGTAAGAATTTAACCTGAACAGAGTTTGTTCACCTTTTTAATTAACAGATGATTTTGGAACAGCGCGGTACGTAATTGCGTGACACACTATCATTAGCAACGGTTTTCATTTTGACAGAATAACGACATTTATTGCGTTATTAACGTTGTTGAGCAGACAAATTTTTCGCACATTATAAACCAATGGATTAGCAATATCCTTCAAAATGATTGAGTTTGAGATTGATAATGTGTTACGCAATGAAGTGCACATCATACCTGCTGGGTAGTATTATTTACGTACCATAATATATGGTAGACGTAAAATTGTAAATTAATGAGACGTTGTCTATGATAAAAGGCCAAAAATTAAGTGTATATGCTAAAATTCCATTGCGAGGTTTCCTATATCGTTCTGCATATTTGACGGGGCTATGTTTGAAGGTAGATAATTGCATATCAAGCTGAGTAAAAACAAAATGTGGTAGCCGGCTGTGTTCTCCAGCGTCGTAATCGGCTTACCTATTGTCCGATTGCTGACTGACGGTAGAATATGTGCAATGGAGGTGTAGATAGAGGCACAGGCAGGAATAGAGGTATCCGGCCCTAGAAGTATACAGGGTTATTGGTAAAACATTAACAACATCTTATGACGTCATTATACTCATTATTATTCAATGAACAACTTTTACTATAGGACCAAACCTGAAATCGCGTAAAAAAAATCTGCTGTTCCCTACATTTACGTTCGTATAACTCGTCAAAATTTAGGTCAGAGCTGATTTTTTTTTTTCGTCATCATCATTATGAATAACTTTTACCATGGGACCAAACCTGAAACCGCGAAAAAAAAATCAGCTATTCCCTACATTTTGACGAGTGATACCATAGATAAAAGAAATATTTTTTTTATATTTCTATGAGCTAAACGAACATAAATCAATATACGAGTATGAAATGGTATCCTAGAGTATTTTGTTTTTTTAATTGAATAATTGGCGATTTTGCGCCCCTTCGATAGGCGCCCGGGGCTCGTGCCCTACTTGCTCCTCCCTATTTACGCCTCTGGCCACGGATCTACAAACCCCTTTGCCCTAAGGCAGGTACAAAGCCGAATTTTAAGAAAACTCTATGACCTGTAATAAAACAACTTTGACAAAAAGTTCCCACTCAGGTTATTTTCAAACATAATAAAATTATTTAGCTATACCCTGCACCGTAATCTGTGCAGTTAGAAGGGGGAAAAGGATGGAGAGGGGTAAATAATAAGGGCTCATTACCGTAGACGAGATATAGAGGAGCCTGGGGAGGCAATAATCCATATCATTATGGAGAACACTGATTGTTAGACGAAGTAAATAATACCATTCTTTCGACCCGCCCCTTTGCATGGTTTAAGCGACGACGTGACAAGAGATCAAGATTTCTTTGCTATATTTAAGTTTAGTATGAATGTATTGTATACATAAACCTTCCGGAATAAATTCTCTAAATGATGGTGAAAACAGCATTGAAATCCGTTGCGTAGTTTAGAAGAATAACGCGTTCACACAGGCAAACATAAAAACTATTCGTGATATCAAATATTATACATTTTGACGAAACGATACGTATGAAAGGCTGTGTACCTATCCAGTGTGTTCGCTTACAAACTGTGCTCCTCTCATCTGATTTGTCGTTGTGGTCTATAAGGCTGTTTGCACTACAAAGGGCAAAGAAGGTCCTAGAACAAAAATAATGGATGCCACGTGACGTCCACCACATGTAGATGTCACATGATGTTTTCCTTGATGTCAGTAATTTCCCAGATAAACTCAGAAAGTTTTGATGTTTTACGTAGTTATACAAAACGTCACTTTATCCTAAAGTCTAAATAGGTAGAAACCTACCGTGCAATATCAGTTTCATATCCAAATTCATAACCAAACATATGTTAACACACGTTCCCTCGTAAAAGAGAAAGGGAACATTTTCGATATGTAGGGTCCCTCACTCCATACGTTACGATATAAATTATTGAAAAGTCACGCAATAACAGGATCGTTGTCCCGTTGGCGACATATTGTAGGAATGTACGAAGTTGTGAATATACTGCTTGTAACAGTCTGTTCGAGGATTCAGCTGACTTCTGTGTTGTGTGTGTGTGTGTGTAAGTATTCTATTGCTCTTAACCATTTTCAAAAAATCACAACAAATATTTTCTACATTTTCGGACCGATGTATGAATGACTAGCTGCGCCCCGCGGTTTCACCCGCGTAAAGGTCGATCCCGTGGGAATATCGGGATAAAAAGTAGCCTATATGTTAATCCAGGGTGGCAGCTACCTCCGTACAACGTAAAATTTTATCAACAATGGTCCAGCCGTTTGAGCGTGAAGAAGTAACAAACATATAAACTCACACACACTCACAAACTTTCGCCTTTATAATATTAGTGTGATTTATTTCTGTAAGTAGTAATAGTGTGTAATAGATTTGAATTCTTTCATACGGCCTGACCTCAATGAACCCTAATATGTGATATTATCGTATCCAATTCAACGCAAAATGATGAAACTAAAGCGCCTACCAGAAACTTAAAAGCAATAATACGCCCACGGAACAATTATAGCTCTAAAATCTCTCAATTCACATTGCGAAGCGAGCAACCCACTCTAGACGAGCTGTATTCGGCTCTCCAATACACTATAGACATAAAATACAGAGGTGCAGAAGTCCAGCTCCATGCAACGAGAGGCGCACGCACACAATGACGCGTGTAGGTAAAAGCGGAATAAGTATATATGTTTAGATATAAGTTTTAGGTTATGTAAAACATTACTATTTTATCAAGTTTTTAACGGTAAAGAATACTTATGATAACAATATCTATAACTAGGAGAATCTATTACGTGCGTACGGCTGTCTATCTCGGGTGATATACCGAAAAAAATGCGGTAGATACCTATTTCTAATTCGTGTAACTTGTTAGGTATGTATGGAATAGGGATTTAACATTTTGGTACCTATATGTTTTTTGACTCTTTGGTCTAGTATCATGTAAAAGGAATACACGATTCAATAAATTTTTCAAAGTTATATTAAGTATGTTTTTTTTACTTTTTTCGACATCACGGCTGCGTAACGCATGAGTTATTCAATGGAATTTACTTTAATAAAACATAGAGAATTATCATATCAAAGCTTACTCAAAGTAGTTTTATAATAATTGGTTCATTTATTTTATTAAAAAAGGAGTAAATTCGTTTTGGCACATACATCGTTTTATTCCGAGCGTTCGCACATTATAGCCATCTCTCTTCTTTTGCGTTTCAAAAGTAATTGCATCACTTTCGCTCGCTTATTAGACCAGTCGCTACGATTTATTTTCTAGGTAGCGCCCTAAACTCGCTGTCTTACGTGAAGCGTGTCTATGTGTGCGTGCGGTTTCACTCATTGTATTGAGCTTACCTTCTGTACAGCCTATCTATTATGTGCTATAGACTTCAAATTCCCACTTTTCCGCCCGTTCTAACGTTCTCGAGGCTTCACAGGCCGCTTAAGCCGAAACCACACAAATACAGACGTATTTCAGATCGGTCGTACAGAGGTTCAGAGTTGAGCTTTTGATAAATTGACTTATTACTGTGTATACAAGTACAGGTATACAGGGTCAAATTAAATTAGTTAGCGAAACTCCGCAGGCGTTTCAGATGGGTATCAATATCTAACCACGATAAAATAAAATGCCCTTTAAGGGTCCCCGCCTTTATAGGGCAGTTCGTGCACAAACAAAAGCACAATACCTAGGGGCTGAGGTGAATAATATACGAACAGAGGGCAGTACTGACTTACTGAGTTATAGAGAGGTATTAGTGACGAGCAAAGCGGGCAGCGGGAAGGATAAATCCGCCATACCGAGTCAAAATCTAATCAGGTTTCATTTTCCCTTTGAATAATATCTATTGTCTCGCTCTCTCATACTGAAAATAGAAAAATAGGTTTAGGAAGAAAATAAAACCGGTCAAGTGCATGGAAGTGGACTCGCGCACCGAGGGTTCCGTATAAATTTGTAGGTATGTAAACAGTTTATCACTGGTTTTTTTTTTGTAATTTAACTACGGATTTCGGATTTTTTCCTTTATTTGTGCTGAATGACATTGCAAGTGAGCTGTCAATTGGTGTCAATCCCTAGCATGCGGTAGAATGACAGCTCACTTCACCTAAGTTTTCACGTCAGCGAAGTCCAGCCAGTCTATTCTATAGAAAATCTCTTTTTATAGAATAGACTGGCTAGAATTCGCTCCGCTTACCACTCAGCCCTCACCCGGTGAATTCAATCAGTTTCACTGGCAAGGTGATCGCGGGATGTAAGGGTGCGTGCATAAATAACGCGCGGTGCCTCGTGTCCGCCCTTATTCACCGTGTAGACTTGGCCTTAGCGTTGTTGTTAGGTTCAAGTCGACGTTATTTTAAACCGTTTTTGTCATTTCTCTTTTTTTTATTCAGTACCCTTTGTAGTTTCCTATTATATAACATATGAGAAAGGGTTCGTAGTAAGTAAAGTTTTTCTCATCACTTTCGGTAATATCATTTTTATCACATCTCATTTTAGTAAACAGGGACTAAAATAGCTCTTTAATCCTTAAGAACTAAAAGTGATTTGAATTTCGAATGTAGATAGCGAGCGAGCCAAATTAAAAAAAATTGTTACGATGCACTTCCATAATTGTTCAAATATAAAACATTAACCTCTAATTATTTATATGTATTGCTCCTAATTGTATGTAAATAAATAAACGTAGGTACTATTCTTGTATTCATATGTTGCACTTACTTACTTTTTCATAGAGGGTGATAAAGAGTAGAGGGTCCACACCGTCCACCTCGGGAGCATCCATCTTGGATTTTCATTTTGACCACACTATCGGCTTTAGCACCCTTGAAAACCATGAAAACGACACCAATGATGAAAGATGCGCGTTCGCACACAGCTCGGGGCACCAGAGAGTACTTAGAGAAAACATTTGGGTGTTGCCGTGGCCTCAATCCCATCAAGCACGCATGAGACATTAAAAAAAAACTTTAATTAATTAAAATTTTAAGTATTTAATTTTATAGAACATGAAACGTTTATTTTCTCTTGACTGTAGGTACTTACCGGTCAAAAAGAGTACCTACCTAACCTAGTTATAGTGGATAAGACAGAGATTAAAACAGAAGACGAACTAGCAGGGGATCCAGGAGGGGGAGGGGAGGGGGTTCAGGGGTTATAAAAAGGCCACTTTGGCAGAATCAATAAAGAATAATTTTTTAAGTATCTATTTACTTAAATAATGACATGTACATTTACTGTTTAAAGTATTATATTATTTTAATTATTGTGAATGTGAGGACTATGTAGGTCATTTTTTCCGTTTTAATCATGGTCTGGCAGTTTGAGTAGTTTCTGCGGCCTACCTAAATGTCCTGTCTTTGGTATTGTTCGTCGAATCGTTGAGCTCATTACGTTCTGAGTTGAGCTGCACGGTTACTGACAAATGCGTGCACTGACTGGACAGGTCCACTCAATCTGTGTGGTTCTTTCCTCAAAAGACCATTTCAGACACTAATCTACATGGTCCTCAAAGATTATGTCCGGATTTTTTTTTTATATACACATTGACATTGATGAATTCTATTTAGACAATGACATGAATATTTACTTTGTAAGTAATTTATTTTTTATTTCATTATTGTGAATGTGAGGACTATGTGGGTCATTTCTTTTTTTCCTTCTTAGTTTTAATCATGATGTGGCAGTTTGAGCTGTTTATGCGGCCTACCCAAATGTCCTTTCTTTGGTATTGTTCGTCGAATCGTTGAGCTCCTTAAGTCTTGAGTTGAGCTACACGATTTTTGACAAATGCGTGCACTGACTGGACAGGTCCTCTCAATCTGTGTGGTTCTTTCCTCAAAAGACCACCTCTTGGTCCTCATGGTCTTCATATAACCTGACCAAGATTATGTCTGGACTTAAAAAGAGACTGTGACCTCTGAGTTTGTTTCGGCCTTTCTTCTCAGAGTAGTCAGATAGGAAACGCCGACTTCATATAGTTTAAAAAAAACATGATTGACGTGTAAAAGTGTTTGTACAAACCTACTTACAAAAAATAAAATCATTTCATCATTTCATTTCAATAACATTATGAATTATAATATGGCGAAGAGCGAAGACAGTTCGTGTTTTTCTATTTTTCGCTGCAATACGTAGGTTTAATCAAAGAGATTGTGATTGGAGTTGGATTGATTGGTATTCACAGACAAAAAAAAATAACTGAAAAATCCTTCACCAATGGGATTTGATACGATTAACTGTTAACTGTCCATTATGATTCATAATGTTATCCTTTTATAATTCTGCCAAAGTGGCCTTTTTAGGCCCCCAGACCTAGAGATAGACCTAGAGTTAGATTGATGGTGCTTGTCATTGCAATATATTTCATTATAATCATTTCTGATATTAGTGCACTCGTCTAGACTACAAGTAGAGTTACTCTGATAACTAGAGTGGAGAGCTCTTTGTGATAAAGAATGAAGGTTTTCGGGGTAAGTACTTCCTACAAGCAGCGTTGCTAAGTTTAAAGTGTTGCCTTCCCAAGGTTATTCTGTAAAGTTGTGCCCTGTTATGTCATCTGCCTAGCCTTTTGATACTATGTTGGGTTCAGCTTACAGTCTAACCGAATACCTCCAGTATTCTACTGGAAGCGACTGACTAGCTGACCTCAACAATCCAGTAACTAGGTAACACGATACCCCTTGCATTAGCCAGGTTGTCAGACTTTCGGGCTTCTGACTCTTCTGATCTTTGATCGTTACAGGTACGACTGTCAAAGATCTACAAATCACAGCCGAGACCAACGGCAACACGGAGGGGTCTCTGTATTAATAGATGGTCACCCATCCACGAACTAACCTCGGCAAGCGAACCAACCTCGACCTACTTAGCCACGAGCCTTCTAAAATGATAATGTTGCGCATAAGTAATCTTCAAACATCGTATTACTCGCTGCCTACATCAATGTCTTAGTATTTCAAATAAATACATAACATCCGATGCTTTGAGTTAATCACTCGATAAGCTGTAAGATCTTACATGAAGTCATGTTCGTGAGGTCTCCCATGTGCCAGGGATTAATATCTGAACGCGTTCGACGCTGTAATCTTGCTGAAGATAATATTATACAGGGTGTAAAAAGACCCATCACTTAGCCCTACATTACACAATCTGTACACACGGGCCACGGCTACACATCAAGCTATACTTACATAGCCAGTGTAAGCCTACTTCTGATGGTCAGCGGGATTGTCCGAAAGGGTTACCGCTGGCCCGGAACATAGGGCTAAGGAAGAACACGGGTGGGTTTTAGTCAGTAAGAGTCTGACACTTCCTTCCGCTCCACCCAGAGCGGGAGGTGTCATTTGATGATTTGCCATCAGCAAAAAAAAAGAAAAGTAGACTTCTGATTGTTTAAACACGACCACGAGTACAGTCATGAGCATAAGTATGTATACACTTGGCTTTATTCAAAGACGATTTTCTTCTTCAGTTTTGAATGAAATTTTATGATAATACGAACAAAGTATTATCGAACCCGTTTGTGTAAAGTGTCGTATTTCAACGTTGCATTCGTTATTTCACGAAAAAATCACAATTGAAAGTTGCCAAGTGTTGACATAATTAGACTGTACAAGTTGACCTGACCATCATTATATTTGTATGCCAGTACCATGTTTTAAAGCAAATAAATATATTCTATTCTACTAAATTCTAGTACAAATATGTAGACCTACCTACTAATACCACCAAATATTTCCAAACTTAATAACGTTTTTACCTTTCCAATAAAACAAAGTGGGCAGGTAGTGACGTCACTAGTCCCCAATAAGGGGAGTTTATCGGGGTAGCACATAAAAGGCACCGGCCACCTCGCACTTCAAATAAAACTACCGGCTTGTCGATACTTAATACTAGTTTCTGACCGTGCACCTTACACGGGCACATTATTTGCTCAATTCTTGGTATTATTGCGTCGAACACGACAGAATCAAGCATGTTTTTTAGCAGCACCTCACCGCACCGCACCGCCCCGCACCGCACCGCACCGCACCCCATCATGAGGTTCACTCTTACTGCGATGACAACATAAAGCATTTTTACTAGAGACAGCCACACTGCATTGCGTGATCAATATCACGCAATGCAGTGTGGCTGGTTATTTTATTTCCTGTAAGGACTTTTGAAATAAGTTGCTTTTATTTCCTGTAAGGACTTTTGAAATAAGTTGCTTCAATAAGCAACTTATTTCAAAAGTCCAGTTACAGGAAATAAAATAACCAGTGCGCAAACTGTAACCATGAATTCAGCATAATTATGATCCTAGCTAGATCTTAGCGTAGAAGTTTTTCGTGGGTTATGAAAAAAAAACAGCTGTTTCATAGAAAAGTGTGCATGCGGTCAAAATGTATGAAACAATAAATATTTTTTTTAATAACTGTCAGTGTCAAATCATTTACTGAATTAATGGTTTCAATGTGCGCGTCGAAGCCCCCTAACCCCCCTGTATAGTTAGCCACATTCCTGATTTCCTGCAACAACTCTCCTACTCCTACTGCAGACACCTTTCTCTATTGACTAGCTGATCCGGCTAACTTCGTACCGCCTCAGAATCAATAAACATACAAAAACTTTTTACAAATAAAAAACAACCGACTTCCAAAAATACACTACAAATTGAAAAATAACTTTAATTTCGGAAGTCGGTGTCCTTTAACGAAAATGCGGAACCAAAGACACCGACTTCGGTTGTTTTTTTTGTAAAAAGTTTTTATTTTTCACTTTTTAGTGGGTCAGTTTGTAATTACAAGCTTTTTTATCTAAGTTACAATAGCCTAATGTCAACTGCTCATCACATGTTACAAAATATTGCTTTTCCCGATGCTGGGACGTTTATTGTTGAGGAGTTCTCCTGGTAAGAGCCAGGAGAACTCCTTAACAACCACTAACCATACGCATTGTAACGAGCATAAATTGCTTAGCAACCATATTGAAGTAATCGAATCGCAACCCGTGAAATATTTGTCATTGAGTAGTTCCGATGGCCATCTGTGGTCTTCATCATCAGCTCCACTTTACCAAATGATGATTTCCGAGAGCAAATGCTCAAGTTACTTTAATTATTGAGTAGGCTACAAACACAAGGTAGCTACTGTAAACTGTTGAGGAGTTCCCTTAACTGTCCTTCGTCTTCATCATCAGACCCCGAATGACAGTCACAACCATGTAGGTGTAAAGTTCACATCAATACAAATTAATCAAGCCCAAACACAAGGTAACTGCTGTAAATCGTTGAGGAGTCCCCTCGAATGTCTTTCGGCTCCATCATCAGATCGACTCCAGGCCTTCATTACATTGTAGTGCTTTAAAATACCTAATGAAAAAATTAACAAACGCACTAATCGCTCCTACGATTTTCGAATGTTTCCCTCGATTTCACTGGGATGCCATCATCAGATCCTCAGAGAAACCTCCTTTTTTGAAGTCGGTTAAAAACATAAATGATAAATGATTTATTTCTGTAAGTAGGTTTGTACAAACACTTTTACACGTCAATCATATTTTTTCTACAACTAGATGAGGTCGGCGTTTCCTAACTGACTATTCTGAGAAGAAAGGCCGAAACAAACTCAGAAGTCACAGTCTCTTCTATAGTCCAGACTAAATCTTGGTCAGATCGTGTGAAGACCATGTAGATTGGTGTCTGAAATGGTCTTTTGAGGAAAGAACCACACAGATTGAGCGGACCTGTCCAATCAGTGCACGCAATTGTCAAAAATCGTGCAGCTCAACTCAGAACTTGAGGAGCTCAACGATTCGACGAACAATACCAAAGACAGGACATTTGGGTAGGCCGCATAAACTACTCAAACTGCCAGATCATGATTAAAACTAAGAAGGAAAAAAGATTTATGATTCCTTCGTGAGACGGTTTTGTAGAACACCTCTAGGCTAAAATTCACGTAATTTCCTGAGGCCCGACTAAATTGCAATGAAGTTCAAGTTTGAGTGTTCCACAGTTTGTTTGCTGACGTGCCATAGTTATGGGGTTAAGGGCTGCGTACTTACTTACTTACTGTAAAATACATTTGTATGTCTGAAAGCGTTAAAGAAATGCACTTAGGGTAAGTACCTGCTCTCGCAACAGCGTCGGTGTGTGCTGATTGATAAATATTCGATTTGCTTTGCACCTTCAATAGTGCATTCAGGTACGACCGTACGAAATACTTCTGTATGCCGCCATTTTGTTATTTGAAGCACGTATCCGTGGAAGGAGTAGGAGGGTCGTAGCACTACGGATAATTTTGGTACTTACTTACTTTTCGAGTTTGAAAATGGATCTAAAAACATTACTGCATTTCACAACAGCAAGCAGCTGTCGGAAGATTAACGGTTGTCTATTTGAGTTAGGGTTGATTTTTCATACAGATCTTCCATACAAAAGCTGTCAGACGTCAATTTTATTGCTCTAATAACAATTAACTGTCGATTGTAAAATCAGCCTTAGAACTGAAAAAAAAATCGGGTTTTGGAGTTGTGAACAGAGAGGAGTCCGGCGATAACATTAATTAATGTTCGATGAGTTGAGAAAATTTGTTTCATCGTATTTATAGATATCGAAACCCACAAAACTGTCTTTTGTTTTGTGTAAACTTCACAGACCCCTTAAAAAAAATCAACAAATTATTAATTACTAGCTGCGCCCCGCGGTTTCACCCGCGTAAGTTTCAATCCCGTGGGAATATCGGTATAAAAGTATTATATGTAGTATTTTGTACTTTTGTGTTTTTGTATTAATCCAGGTATTGGTCAGAATGGTCAATGGTCAATGATATGTGCCAATTTTCATCCAAATCTGTTCAACGGCTTACGCGTGATTGAGTAACAAACAACCAAACAACTTCACAAACTTTCACTAAACTAAGTTAACTTTTTTATAGTATTAGTAGCATTACCCGGTAAATGGTAGCTCTAAAGTACATAGAACTCAACTCAAACATGTGCTGTGTGCATGGCTTGTAGAACAGCACCACATTAGCACTCCAGGCCGAAATCGTCTATAAATCCCCGGGAGCTGGTTTTCCTTGCTTTGGCCAACCTGTGTGCGGAGTCTGTTTAGAGATTTATAGTCACTTTAATATTCTAAGTTTTATTCATTCATTTGTAAACTTTTTTTTTGTAAATAAAGTTGAATCAAATTATGTATTGTATAGAATATGCTGACTCATCAAAATAACGTTAGAAAGTGTTGACCCAGGTCAGAGTCAGTCGGCGACGGACTCGGGGTCATCTGTCGCCCCCCATTCACACTTTGGCATGTGGGCCGCATAGCGCGGGTCAACACCAGTCTGGGACACTCCTGGACAGCGGCAGTCGCATTCGCACCCACAGCCCCCGACGCAGCCGCGCAGGTACGAAGGAGCACCGAGGATGTTTTACTCAGTAAGAGTCTGACAGACCCTTATACTCCCCAGGGCGGACGACAACCATGAAGATTTTTGCACCGACAACAAAAAAAAAGGTCCAGTTAGTCAAATTCTGATAAGTATTGGTCGTATCGTATGGTAATATTACCAACTAACTAACTTCATCTTGGCCCATCTAGCTGAAATTCCAACAACAACAAATTCTATTTGCCCATAAAATCATCTATATAATACCTAATGATAAATTAGATCCATCGTTCCCTATTTGCATCGGTTATTCGACTTAAAATGTTACCACCACCTGGCTATCATGCAAAGCTCTTTATTTTTCCTAA
The DNA here is from genome assembly GCA_963082905.1 of Oligia fasciuncula. Classification (NCBI taxonomy): domain Eukaryota; kingdom Metazoa; phylum Arthropoda; class Insecta; order Lepidoptera; family Noctuidae; genus Oligia; species Oligia fasciuncula. The sequence goes on from OY720403.1 coordinate 12,792,977, forward strand.
ATGGGATGAGCTTAGCCCGATCTCATTTACTTGAGCCCGTCAGACAGAAATTATTCAATTTAACGTATAAATCCGACGTTTTCTCTCATTATTGCCAGTTTTAAGAGATGCTGTATTACATAATTATACTTTTATAAAGAAATGGCTTTGAAACCCCAAGGCATTGACTTATATATTACTAGCAAGGATTATTCGAAGGATTTTTGTTTATATTTATTCTGATTATGACGACAAGAGCAAAACCGTGGTGGCGGACTGCATAGAAAAAACTTTATTAAGTACAAAAAAAAACCGACTTCCAATAAAAACACGACAAAGTGAAAAATAGCTTTAATTTCGGAAGTTATTGTCTTTGGTTTTGTATTTTCGTCTTTTGCCACCGATTTCCGAAAAATTAAAGTTATTTTTCACTTTGTAGTGTTTTTTTGGAAGTCGTGTTTTTTTTTTGTAATAAGTTTTTATTTATTACTTTATAATTATGGTCCACACACATTTTTATACCTTCACTTGTTATGTAAATAACAGTGACAGGAAGTTATTATTAACAACATCAACATACACTAACGGCCGAACCCAGGAACCTATCACCAGTCTTGGCATAGGTACTAGAGGTAGAAAATACCACTTACTACGAAAAGCTATTTGTATGAAAAAGCCAAAAAATGCGTAGGTATAACATGGATGTCAGTTTTTGTATAGAGAATAAATGTCAAACTGTCCGATTTATTCTACAGATAAAAGTTATCTGACTATTGAAATATCAGCCGTAACATTTACTATAAAAAAAAAAACAAATTAAAAATAATCATCATTTGTCATATACCTACATCAGTGAAAGTACGTTAAGCGACAGTGATTTCGGAAATCGTAACAGAGTTACCCGATTGGAAAAATTATTTCGATAAGGCTCCCGTAGAAAGGCGCGACTCTACGGTGCGACGCGATTCTGGTGAACGACCTCCATGAATTTGAAACCCACTGAAAATGATTGCTTTATTTCTTTGGGTGAAAAGAATAACCTGCTATGGGACAGGACAACTTTAATACTCCTAATTACGCAATGCCCAATCAATGTTGGTTAGCCAACTCTGTCGCATCGTTTGATTGGTTACCACAACCTCTCTGGGTGACCTGATTGGCTGTATTCAGTCTAGTTAATATATAAACGGCAATTACATTAAAGGTGAACATCCTAATGATGGATTAACTGTTTACCATTGAATAGTTTGTGGTTTGTGGCAGACTTGCAGATTGCTCATACTAGATGGGTTGCTGTCGCCCGTGAATTTTTTCACACTCTAGAACGCCTATAAAAAAAAAATGGCGCGACAGTAGGTAGTAGGTTTGGCAGGCTCGAAATAAAAATCTTCAATCCAATCTTCAAGTATCTACCCGGATTAAAATTATTCTGTAGTGGAAAATTTAGTGGACTGTATTTATTTTGCTAATTAAACCATCAAGTTACTGACACAACTCTAGTTGTAGAAAGATCTATTGACGCGTGGCCAAAATCGGAACTAACGCCGCCATCTTGTTTTTTCAAAACATTTTAAAACACAATACACAAATGTTCAGCAACAGCGCCACCCTGACAACGTCATTTGAGTGTCAACAGATGCTTGTAATTTTATTTAAAAAATAAAAAAAGAACAAACGTCATCTGTGAGCAGTGGTGGCCCAGTGGTAGCGGCCACGAGTTACGAGTTGTAGGTCGCGAGTTCCAACCCAGGCAGGCGCTTCACTTTGTGTAATTTATTTCACCACCACTGCTCTCAAAACGGTGAAGGAAAACATCGTGACGAAACTGGCATGTCCTAGAACCAAAAATTCGAAGATACGTGACATCTACCAACCCGCACTGGGCCCGTTGTTTGCGGCCGACCGTTTATGTACTAAATATGTCATGTTACATTGTCTTCACAGTCATGATCTAACCAAGATTATGTCTGGACTTTAAAGAGTTTGTTTCGGCCTTTCTTCTCAGAGTAATCAGTTAGAACACCACTCTCCACCTCATCTGGTTTTTAAAATATGACTGTCGTGTAAGTGTTTGTAGAAACCTATACTTACAGAAATAAATGAAGTTAGATATCATATTTTCACGGCACAGTGGTTAAGCTATTGACTGCTGCGCTGCGTGTCGCGGGTTCGATTCCCGCACGAAACAAATATTTGTATGACCTACAAGTCTTCGATCAATAATAGCCTACAAGTAGTTGTTCCGGGCCTGGCTAAAAAAAAAAACTATATTTTAATGTCTAAAATCTTGAAATCCATACTTATCCAATTATCCATACTAATAATAAACTAATAATATTATAAAATGCGAAAATGTGTCTGTCTGTCTGTCTGTCGGTTGCATCTTCACGCTTAAACCGCTGAACCGATTTAGATGAAATTTGTTATAGAGATAGGTTGAGTCCCGGGAATCCCGATATTCCCACGGGATTGACACTTATGCGGGTGCAACCTCAGGGCGCTGCTAGTACCTAATATTGATGTACAGGCGACACAAGAAGCTCTTACTCAGGAGGTTCTGCCTACCCTAAGGAAGTGAGTGATACCGAAGGGGTCGGCCATCAAACGTGAACTGCAGCCGGCACATTAAGCACAGTTCAACATCAACTCCAACGCATCATTACCCCCGTTTGATGCGCAACCTCGCTTACTCGATCGGTTTTCACTAAGATAGAAACAAATGGTCTCTTTTTCTTTTTAACCGAATTCAAAAAGGAGGAGGTTCTCAATTCGACTGTATGTTGTATTGTTGTTGTTTTTTTCTATGTTCGTTACCTACGCGATATCTCCGGCAATTGTAAATAGATTTCAAAAATTCCGCAGGGGTGGGTAGTCTTTTTTTTTTTTTTTTTTTGGAATGGGTTTGCTCTTGACTCTAGTCTAGGTCAGAGGTGACAGAGACAATCTCATATAAATTTTATTAACTTTGGTTGGGTAGTTTTTGAGTTAGCTTCAATAATACGTATTTTTGCCACTTAGTATACAGGGTTATTGGTAAAACATAAACAACCTCTGAAGAGGTCATTGTACTCATCATTATGAACAACTTTTACTATGGGACCAAAGCTGAAATCGCGAAAAAAGAATCAGCTGTTCCCTACATTTAAGTTCGTACAACTCGTCAAAATGTAGGGAACAGCTGATTCTTTTTTCGCGATTTCAGCTTTGGTCCCATAGTAAAAGTTTTTTCTTTTACCACTTCTTGGGCTTCACCGCAGTTAGGTGAACAAAAAGTTGTCTGGCAAAGGCCCGTTTACACCACAAATCACTTAGGTAATACTTACGTTCAGCGCTAAACATATTTTTTAACATCGATATGTTTCTGTCAATTGTTTGAAGATGAAAGAGACAGAATAACGTTTTTTTTTATTTGCGGTGCAAGCTGTTAAGTTATTGTGTAACACACTTACAGTAACAATGGCGTTCATTTTGACAGTTCAACAACCTTCATTGCTTAATTTACGTTGTTGAGCAGCAAAATTTTTCGAACTTATGAAGCAATGGATTAGCAATAACCTTCAAAATGATTCAGATTGAGATTGACAGTGTGTTACGCAATTAGGGTGCTAGTCAACTATGTTGGGGTCGGCTTCCAGTCTAACCGGATGCAGCTGAATACCAATATTTTACATGGAGCGACTGCCTATCTGACCTCCACAACCCAGTTACTAGATAACACGATACCCCTCAGTAAGACTGGTTGTCAGACTTTTTCATACATGTGAGATGCGAATGAGATGAGAAATGAAGAAACCCCGTAGTACAGCATCCGGGCTCAGATAATCATGTCCTAACAGCACTCGACGAGACTTTGTCATGTAAACGAGCGATTTTACGACTATAATGACTTCATAACCGGGGTATGTGATGCTGGCGAACTTTGGGGTTAACAGTATACCCAGGTTACAACACTACGAGGATCTTTTGCCCTGATCAGCCTATAATGGTCCCACTGCTGGGACACAGGCCTCCTCTCGGTGAGAGGCAGTGGGCCGTAATCCACCACGAGGGCCCAGTGCGGGTTGTTAGATGTCACATTTCTTCGAATCTTTGGTTCGGGTTTCCTCACGATGCTTTCCTTCACCGTTTTGAAATCATTTACATAAAGTAAAGCGCCTGTCTGAATTCGAACCTACGACCTACAACTTGTCAGTCGCGGCCGTTATCACTGCACCACCACTGCTCTCTGTTGGTACCTATCCTTGCATAAAGGCCCTGACGAGACTGAGACAGGCGTGACGCGACTCAAGTAGAACAATTTCTATGAAAACATGGAAATCGTTCACCAGAATCGCGTCGCGACGCCAACGTCGCAAAGTCGATGATGCAACTTTTATTGTTTTGCTTCAACTTATGATATACAACAGGCGGTGTATATCAGTCTTTATAATAGTTTTGACGGTACGGAACCTTTAGGAAAAAATAAGAATTACTTTGAAACACAAGGTAATGATCGCAGACAGTATTGTAATTACTAGGGGGGCTCATTACCATTACAGTGGAACTGGGTGGCTAAGGGGCTGGGGGCGATTATCATCACAAAGCCAGATTTATGGTAATTCCAAGCAGATAAACCATCGATATCTTTAATGACTTTACTGTTTTTGTGATCGTTTTTAATTTTCCTAAGGATTGTAAAGACGACGTGTCCAATATTTTATCTATACCTAATCATATCATCATCTGCCTAGCCTTTTCCCAACTACGTACATATGTTGGGGTCGGCTTCCAGTCTAACCGGCTGCAGCTGAATACCAGTATTTTACATGGAGCGACTGCCTACCTGGCTTCCACAACCCAGTTACTGGGTAATACGATACCCCTTGGTAAGACTGGTTGTCATTCTTTCGGGCTTCTGACTACCCGTAACGACTGTCAAAGGTCCACGAATTGCCAGCCGGGACCAAAGGCTTAACGTTGTCAAAATTAATTGCAAAACAGTTACCTAGTATAAAATATTATGTTGCTTGCGTGAAAAATGATTCAGCTGTCCCATGAATTAGAATCGAATAGACCCTTCCAAACATGGCCTATTGAGTCTAAACTCACATAAAATCCAAATAATTTTCTGCCGGTCGATTCTGTAAAAATCTCACCGTGATAACTTAGGTGAAGCGAGTTTGTTTTTGCTAGGAATTGACACTATTGACAGCTCACTCCACGCTCACTTCACCTAAGGTTTCACGGTGAGATTTTTATAGAATAGCACCGCTGTTTGGAGTAAGAGTGACCATGACCTCTGCGTATGTTTCAGCATTTCTTCTCAGGAATCAGTCAGCTAGGAAATGCCGGTTCTGTTGTCTGTTCAGGTGACTAGGTGAAATGTCGACCTTCATGCGTCGAGCGATTGCCTGCGACTGAGCATTTTCACGGGCATTTTAGTCACTCGCCGCATGCGGCCTGTCGCCACACGACAAAAGTCGAAACCTGCGGGGTAATTGCGTAACACACTATCATTTTCATTTGGTTTCATTTTGACAGTTCAACAACATTCATTGCGTTATTTACGTTGTTCAGCAGTCATATTATTCGAACTTATGAAACAATGGATTAGCAATACCTATCCTTCAATATGATTCAGATTGAGATTGATAGTGTGCGCATGCAATTAGCGTGCTACTCTACTTTGGAACTTGCGATTTCAGTCACCTACGACCTAGCTGAATTGAAATTTAGAAAGTCGACTTCTGTCGTGCGGCGAAATCGTACGACTATAGGTCACCTCTGTAAAGCCCACATTAAGCGTGGTCTATTATAATATAAGGTGGGGTCTATTATATACCTAGGTACCTACGGGTTCCTAGGTTGTAAACTTATCATCAATGAGTTACGGAACCCTAGGTGTGTGTTATTTCTTCAGTAAAAAAAACTGTATGAAATCGTATTCACAGCGCAATGCTCGTTGAAACATTTGTAATTTATTGGGTCATTTATTGCACATACGTGCAAATACACTAGGACGAAATCGATTTACATAATGGCACCGATAATATAATCAACTGAAACCTGACCATAAGATTTTTAGCAACAGGAGTGAAAAGTCTGTCACAGGGTGCAGATTTTCTAATTTTTTTTTTACTGTTAATAATATTTAAATACACAACTTAGATTTATTTTTATTTTTCTGATAACGTTGACTTGGCCTATGACCCGATTCCGGTTTGACGTCGACTTCTGTGACACCTGTATACCTACTTACACACACTATCCACAACACTATCCTATTAGGTATTTAATATCTGGTATTAAACTAATAGTAGAAACGCCATCGTATCTAAAGTCATCGATTATAGTCATAGCATTACGACGCAATGCTGTTGCAAACACTATTTCACTATTAATTGACGTGTAAAAATCCTTTTATTATATTCTTTACTATCTTTAAAGTGATCTGCCTTTATCATATCAGCAGCTTTTTCGCCAATCATCATGACAGGTGCATTAGTATTTCCGCTCGGAATCAGTGGAATAATCGACGCGTCCACCACTCTCAATCCAACCACATTATGGACTCTCAAACTTTCATCTACCACACCATAGGGTCCCATACTGCAAGTCCCCACAGCGTGGAGCAATGATGCTACAGTGTTTTTCGCATAACATTTCCAGTATTCATCGGAACCCCACTTTATGTCTTCACATCCAGTGACACTCAGTCTTGGAAGACTACCCTTAACTTTCCTGAAATATGTAGTATTTATCAAAGTATTCATATACTTCACTCCCTCTGCAGCCATCTTTAAATCATAAGGATTCCTATAATACCCCAAATCAATAATGGGATCATCAAATGGATCTGCACTTGTCAATCTCACTTCACCCCTTGACAAAGGATGTAAAAGAACGAGCAATGTATTGTCTATTTCGTTGAAAGTGTTAGCTGACCCTTGTGATAAACAAAGATTGTCATCGAAGTTAGCGATCCATTTACAAGCAATTATTAAGACAGGGGAACCTCCAGCCCCAAAATATGTGTTAAAAAATTGAAAGTGAGGTTGTAATTTTGACGGGTAGTCTGAAAAAGTAGAGTTAACCCTGAAGAATCCACTTTGCACCGGAACAGGCAAAGTATCCATCTGTGGTGCAGCTAATATATTTTGTACGGCCGAGAAGATTCCAAATTTACCTTTATAAATCAACTGTATAGCTTGATGATCATGTAAATTTTTACCAACAGGAAGATCTACCAAAGTTTCTATACCTAATTTTGACAATTCTTCTTTAGGTCCTATTCCTGAGTGTAACAGAATTTTAGGGCTGTTTATTGTACCAGCTGAAATGATGACCTCGTTGCCAGCGTAAACATGGATTGTTTTCTTATTAGACGTAGACACATGAACGCCATATGCACGCAACGTTTGAGGATCAATTAAAACCTTAGTAACAGTGGAGAATTTAGCTATTTTAAGATTGGGCCTATCTTTAGCTGGTCTCAAGTAGGCCTCCGCTGTGCTTGATCTTCTGCCGTTATATATAGTAAAATGTGGTCGAGCAGCGCCAAAAGTTTCTAGCCCATTGATCTCCAGAACGCGCTCGATACCCATTTCTTCGTAAGAATCTAATCTGATATTATCAATGGCAGTAGTTGACGCTAAGGTCACTGGTCTGGATACTTTTACTGGACCATCTGCAGAATGGAGATAGGCATTTCGTGGGTTCCCAAACAGTGTTGTATCTGTCATGCCTTCCAGCTTCTTAAAATAGTAAAGCACCGTATCCCAGTCCCACCCAGGTGCTATTCGGTTCCACTTTTCGTAATCTTCTGGTACTCCTCGGGAGTATATCAGATAGTTGGTGGAAGAACTACCTCCGAGCACTTTCCCTCGAGGGTAGTACAGAAATCCGCCTGGATGTGCCTTCCCAATGCCTTCATCGAGCATACCTTTATAATTCCAATCATATTCCGTGCCTTGTAGTGTTGGAAACAGACCTGGAATCTGAAAAAATAATTTGTTATTTAAATTGAAAAAGCATTCAGTATAGATTCAATTGCTTCGCTATGAAAAGGCAAGGATTCCGCTTTTTATCGTTGATTGTTATACAAGGGTCGAAAGGAATCAAGTCCCATACGAGGTATTTTGGCAAATATTTCGGCTTTAGACCGAGTAGGAATTGATGAATTCCCGTGTTAAACACTCTACTTTTCATTTCGAATAATAAGTAAAGTAAAAAAAAATATTTTTTCTAAAATATTTATTGTTAATAGTATATAATACATGAATAGTACATGATTAAAATTAATAAGGAAGTTAGAACGATTTGTGAAATTAATAGTCTTTTTTTAAATTTTAAATATGTAAAAAAAAACAATTTTTATTAAAATTCATTCCCGCCATAAAGAGGGAAGCAATTAGGTACTATGAGTCTTTCCTGCCCAAACGTGGGAAAGCAGCGTCTTCCACCCGCTATTCGGACCAAACAAACAATACTTTCCGAGTATGAGAAATGAAAAATACTTTTTTAAATAATTTCAACCATTGTAAATTTATTTAGACAGGTAAAAATTATTACCATTGTTGGTATCGACTTGATATTTTGTCATGACAATGACTTAGTCTTAATGTAACCGCACTGGTAAAACAATCCGTATTTGTGGTTTATTATAATACGTTTCAAAGTACAGAAGATGCATTAAGATTGCATGTGACTATAAATATGTATGTAACCTAGAGGCCTATTTTGTTCGTGTGGAAATCTTCATGGTTACCCGCCTTCTCCCTCCCGAATAATAATAGGTGTAATGCCGAGAGTTATGCCGGAGGGGTTCCGTTCGTGGAACACATCATTGCAACCTGAGCTACGCCGAAAGAAATTAGGCTAACGTCCTAACCAAGATAAAAGAGATAATCAGCCAATAATGCTAAACCTAAGGTCTCCTCTCTGTGATAGGTTGGGGGGCCGTAATCTACTACGACAGCCAAGTGCCGGTTCTAAGACATGTCGGTTTCCTTACAATCTTTTCCTTAACCGTTACATGTAGGTAATACTCGCCTGCAATGGCCTGCGTCACATAGTCAGCCTATAATGTTCCCACTGATGGGGCCCAGGCCTCCTCTCTTCGAGAGGGAGTGGGCTGTAATCTACAACGCGGAACCAGTGCGAATTGGTAGATGTCACATGTCTTCGATTTTTTGTTTCTAGGACATGCCGGTAGCTTCACGATGTTTTCCTTCGCCGTTTTGGGAGCAGTGGTGATGAAATAATTTACACAAACAAAAGGGCATCTCTGGGTTCGAACCTACGACCTACAACTCGTAAGTCGCGGCCGTTACCACTGGGCCACCACTTCTCACCTGCAATGGCCTGCGTAGTACAGACGAGACACCAGCACATCAAGCTACCCGAAACTGTCAAATTTTCCCAATCAACTACCTTATGCTTTAGAGATAAAGTCGAAAATCTATTAAATAAATTTGACAGATTGTAGTAGCTTGATGTGCCGGCGTTTGTACAACGAATTACTTCATGCAGTGTACTTACCACACTGGTAGTTGGCGGGTCTCCTCCCGTTTCGATGAGAAGTACGTTGAAGTACGGTACCTCCGACAGGCGTGCAGCTACCACTGCGCCCGCAGAGCCACTACCTACCACTATGAAGTCGAACCTTTCACCATCTGTGACAAATTAATGAACGAATCAGTTATAAATAATGACGGATAGGCTCAGTTTACCCATGTCTAAAACATGGTCCAGCCGGTCGATTCTGTAAAAATCTCACCGTGAAAACTTAGGTGATGTGAGTTTGTTTTTACTAGGAATTGACACTATTGACAGCTCACTCCACGCTCACTTCACCTAAGTTTTCACGGTGAGAGAGTTACAGAATCGCACTGCAGGCTGTAGTTCACTTAGGTACAGTTCTTTCACAATGAGAGGTTTTCTTTTTGAGTATTAAAAAAAAATTGTTTCCAAGAACTCTGTAGATGGCGTTGTACTGACTACGTTACTAGATGCCAAAGCCAAAACGCTTGGAAAAAAAACGTTGCGTCACGTCACACAGGCTCGTTGACTAACACTTTCGTTTGCTTACGTTTTACGATCTCAAAATTACATCCAAGTGAAATAGTCAAAAAATGATGTGAAGTTCCGTTCCTTGGTGATGTGAACTGCCAAGGTCAGCGCCATCTATCCAGCGACTAGGGAAGGGTTGAAAAAAAAAGGAAAATCCCTCATTAAAAAAAATAAAGATCACTGTCATTTCGAAAGACCTGTCACTGGCAGCAGCCCAACAGCAACCTTATTCCAATGAAAATAAAGATCACTGTGATTTTGGCAGATCTATCTGTGGCAGCAGCCCAATGGAACAGCAACCACACATCGTCTGCCCTGTAAATGATACTGGTAGGACCCCATAACTTTTATAGACCAAATAGGTAACAGGTTGGCCAACCCAGAGGTGGAACCCAGCCGGGTAATTCCGTTACACACTAACAATAGCAATGGCTTTCATTTTGACAGTTCAACAACATTCATTGCGTTATTTACGTTGTTGAGCAGTCACATTCTTGGAACATATAAAGCAATGGCTTAGCAATATCCTTCAAAATCATTCAGATTGTAATTGATTGTGTGTAACGCAATTAAGGTGCTGGTCGCGGTTGCGAACGCTACACCAACAAGCCAATGTTTCCGTTCACAATAATTAAATATCAAGTTATGTACCTGTTATCTGGTAGTTGTCGGGCCATCCCGTCTGAAGAACAGCCTGCGACAAAGTCAGGGCGCGCAGGAACCACTGAACCACCGATGAAGACTGCCAAGATTGTATGAAGTTAAAGAATTCATTCACAACTACATTCATGGGCATCATTTTAGGAAGATAGTTTTGGCATTCCTCCCGGATTCCTGCCCATAACAAAAGGTCAAGATGACCTATTAGGTATTTCAGGACTTTTGAAATTAAAGAAATGATAGAAACTGTTTGTTTTCTACGTCGATTCACTTAAGTTTAATAATGTAGGTATCATAATTTTGACAACTGGATCAGTCACGCAACACAAACATGATTCTTTCACGAACTGACTATATTGGCCACTGCCCGCCTTAGTAATAAATACAGCGGTCTGTTACGTTTTATGCTAACCAAATAGGCTTACAGTATTAGTACAAATCTTGTGACCATCCTTTATATTGATTAACGGATAGTACCTACTTATATCATTGAGCAGCAACCCCAATTGGGTTGCCGCTGCGTAACACTTTCATAATACGAACGATTTTGAAGCAAATTCCTGACGCATTGCTTCATATGTTTGAAAAAATTAGTCTGCTCGAGAACGTATACGACACAATGAATGGTGTCGAATTGTCAAAATGAAAGGCATTGCTATTGTAAATGTGTGAGTGTGACACAGTTAATAATAATTATAACCTACCGCACGTTATCACTTGTGTATAAAACATTAAGCAAGACTAGTCCAGAAACAAAAATTCAAAGTCATGCCAAAAAGCACCCCCCGTTTGGTGGCATACAGCTCACTCACTCTCACGGTGAGGAGGCCTGAGGCCCATCGAGCTCAGGCCCAATGGCCTGAGTAGCAACATTATTGGCTTTCTCGACGCTGAAAGTAGGTACTGCACCCGTAATCGTTTTGGTCCGGAACACATACTTAGAAGCAACTGGGTTGTGGGTCACATAGGCAGTTGCTTCATTGAAAATACTGGTATTCAACTGCATCCGGTTAGTTAGGAAAAGTCTAGGCAGATGATGACAAACTTGGAGGGAATAATCATTATAATTTTTCGGACTACTTCACTTTCATCCACAAAATGTGTGGTTCCCCTACGATCCTCGAATGCAGTTGAATGTAGCACAAGGTATTAATGAGGCCTTTAATTTATGTAATGAAAAAAAAAAATTGTTTTAATAGGTATAAGCAGCGGGGCAAATTGCGTAACACATTTATCAATCGGAATCGGTTTCATTTTGACAGTTCAACAACATTCATTGCGTTATTTAGGGGAGACCGAGGGGAGTTGAAACAATTTTGACATTTTAATTCATATATTATACAAAATTCTACAAACACTAATCGTATGAGTTTAGTGCCAATCGATAGTTAATTTCTTACACTTTCAAATACCTGTCGCAAATAACGTGTAAGTATGAATCTGGTGGTGAAAAACGAACTCGAATGAAACAAGTCATTTTGTTTCAATTCCCCTCATACCGAGGTATGTTGAAACAGGGGTCGAGGTGAGTTGAAACACTTGATATATGAGTAGAATTAAGGGTTGTAAAGTAGAAACGACGATATAATTTGAAGGTATTTATTGAAATAAAACATTCTAACATATTTTACATTAAACTATCAATTAAATCTTGAACAAATAATCATCTCTTCTTATTAAATTCTCAAGAAATTAACATAAACTCTTAAGAAGTTAAAAGTATTATGATACGCGATCATATTTAACTAATTCTCTCTGGCTTTGCTTGAATAGGGTTCGAAACAACAAATACAAAGGCATTCTGCTTCATCTTTATCTTCGCCGTCTTTTTTTTCTTGGGTATCTTGGTCTTTTTAGTTTTAATTTCTGGCTTGTATCTTTTACGTGATTTATTTTCTTCGAAATCAGGTTTTTTAACTTTTTCTTAGCAGTCCTAGCTGCTTCAATTGCAGCTAATTCATCCTTTACAGGAGTGTCAGTTAAGATAGCGGATTTGTCGGTCAGTGTGGTTGAGGTTGTAGCTCGAAGCAGCATCACGCATATTTTTCTGACATAACTTCTTCTACGGCGAGATCGTAAATTTCGCGACTCCCCATACCTCCATCAGTCTTCCTTTTATAATCGGTAAGCATACTGAAACAAAATTAGCAAAAAAAAAAGCATAACCACACCGTATTAGCAATCACCCATACGAAACTTAAGCGAGGTGAGTTGAAACAGTCTGTTTCAAATCCCCTCAGTGAGAAAAATCCTCCCAATCTTTAAACAATCAAAAATCCATAAGCAAAACACAAAGAAATTAGTTTTACCAACGCCATGGTTTCAATCGTTAGTTAATGAGCTTTCGAAACATATAAAACCCAAGCTAAAATACAAACGCATTATCTAAATACAGGTATCTTAAAAAAACGTTTAAAACTTACTTTTCACGATTTTTGCGACGTGGCAGCCACAACTACACAACCACGCGTCAGAGGCACGCACGCGAAATGCGGGGCCCGGCAGGTGGTGGGGAGCGGCTGATTTGTGTCGGTGCTAGCTCGCTAACGGTTTTAAATTCCGCGAAATCAGTGCTGTTTCAAATCACCTCTGTGTCAAAACCCCTCGGTCTCCCCTACGTGTTGAGCAGAAAAAAAAATCTAGTGTTGCTAAGACGAGACCACATATGGCTCGCATTGCCAAAAAGTTATCAGATCTCATGTAGAGCCAAGCTTCTAACTCTACACGCCCTAACTTCACAAACTCTACACCTTAGTCAAAATATGAGGCTTGGCCGTTTCGTTAAAAAACCCCATGTTCGTTTCGGAATTCGAAAAAACGGATGTTTGCGCTAGGCACACGGAATTCCGAATCTGAATTCCTGATCCGGAAACCGAATCAGGAAACCGAGCGTAGGCGCCCAGCCTTATTCTTGGGGAAAAAAAAGATTGCCAAATGTCAATGTCACTGTCAAAACAACATTCGAACAATTATTATAAACGTCAAACGTCAGTTTACGTCAGGAGGACAGGCCAGCCGAACGGACCTACGGATTTGTGTTTTGTTGTTGTTTTCAATGATAAAACTACTGATAAGTAGAAATGACCGCAAACATGTCGTTACAAGAGTAAGCTTTTATATAATTCTTCTTCTTCGTGTCGCTGGCACGACTGTATTTTAAATCTTTTCTTTTATATAATAATAAAACACTTTTCCTATTAACCAAAAAGTTAAAAATAGCAGTACATTTTGGAAAAACATATTGGCAATTTAGCTAACACATAAATATCAAATACATTATTTTATATTTCAATACAAGACATGTTTAATATCACTCTTATATCGCACAAAAAATATTCGATTTATATTTCTGATACTGTAAATAAATACAGTTGATCTCATTGTACAAAACATCCATTTGGAGCACAAAATATTAATATAACTTTTTTATTGTGATTTCAGTGAGACTAAGCTCAAAAAACGTGAAGACTATATAGATTGGCAAGAGTATTTTATGGCAACTGCGTTTTTGGCGGCAAAACGGAGTAAAGATCCTAGTTACCAAGTAGGAGCTTGTATTGTCAACAAGGACAACAAAATAGTCGGAGTTGGGTTAGTACACCATTGTATTAATTCAAAAACTAGCTTTTGTTAGCGGCTTCGCCCAAGTAAATTTTGGACATCATCCTGCATGAACATAATATTGGATTATGTTCATGCGGTATGATGTCCAAAATTTCAAAATAAAAGTATCCTATATCTTAATCCAGGTCATGGGCTATCTATGAGCTAAACATTCAAATCATATGAGCAATTAAGGCATGAATGATTAACAAACAACAAAGCATAGACTCACATTTATACAATATATAAACGGGCAAGACTGCCTGGTATTCCAGAAAGTGGCTGGGACAGATTGGATGTGGAAGGCAGAGGACAGGGTGTTGTGGCGCAGCCTGAGAGAGGCCTATGTCCAGCAGTGGACTGCGATAGGCTGAGTTAATTGAAAGACCCCTGCTGAGCAAACTCTACAGCATTTATTTTCGATTAAACCAAATACAGGCAATTTTGAACTGTCATAGGGTTGGTCAGTCACAAAGATGAAGCTAGTTGCCCATTCCAAAGCGTAGTAGGTTCATATAGAGTAGGACGGGCGAGAAACTCATGAAGTTAATACCCAGGTCTAGAAAAATGACTGGTTTTGTAACCCTGTTAACTATATAAATGCCTAAATAATGGGTATATCTCATCAAACTTGCACTGAAAGAATAGTTTACAAATATTTTAAGCGACATGCAACTGAGATCAACTTTATTGTACCAATATGCATTACTGTCCTTGATATCTACTGACGTCACTTTGACAATAGCTACTTAATGTTCAAGTACTGATAATATTTATTATTAATAGCTCTTCGTGACAAAAACAACAATGGGATTGGCAAGACAGAGTACCTACTTAAAATGGGCTCCAAAAGATAGTTGACATTTTCCCACCTCAGCTGTGACACTCCACATTATAATTTAAAATTGTAGTGTACCAAATGTTTGATCTGCTTTAATGTTTTTGTTGAATAATTCAACTATCTTTGACTTATAAAAAAAAAAACAAGTAATCCTTTAGCAGTACCTGATTATTTTTTATTTTAAATCATAATGTGGCATCACAGCTGAAGAGGAAAAATGTCAACTAACTTTTGGAGGCCATTGTAAGTACCTAGTTTAGTACTTGATTGAAGTGGCACTTCTGTATTAGCTGCTTCCAGCGAAAACAAAACCATGATTTTAACCTTATTTTGACTTAAATACCTAGTATAGTTGTGCAGTGCTTAACTGTAACCCATTCACCCCAGGCCTTTTAATTTTTCTGTCATGTCTTCTCACCAAATCTCTTAATGGTAAAATTAATGTAATTTTACTATTTATCGACTTCATCATCCTGTCGACGTCATGATTCTCGGTCAACGGGAAGTACCCTATAAATTTTGATTCCCTTGAGGGTCGAAATATACGTTTTTTGCGGGATAAACGGCCGTGTCTTTTTTTAAGTTAACTTAGAAGTTTGATTTTTTCACAGCTTCTAGGGACTGTAGAGCTGATACCACGCGTTCCCGAGATAAAGAGTCTTGCAGACAAACGGACAACAAAGTGATCCTATAAGGGTTCCGTTTTTTTTCTTTTGAGATACGGAACCCTAAAAAAACAATTATCTACATTGTTTATTTTTTTTCTTGTTAGCCTGCGCTGTCCCACTCCAGGGCAAAGCCCTTGTGATAATTACAGTACTACATTGTTAATTACAATAAATTGTTTTCTATGTATACAGATATAATGGAATGCCAATTGGATGTAGTGACGATGAATTCCCGTGGGCAAAGAAGACCCCTTCACCTTTAGATAGCAAATTTCTGTATGGTGAGCAATTGTATACTATTCTCTAAGGCCGCTTTCACATTAGAGCGTTAGCAGCGCGACAGTAGCGCGGCAGAAGCAGAAACCTTCACGCACGCTTCTGTTTATAATATGAAATTCTGACTGGGCGACGGTCGCGCGTCAGTCGCGCTGCTAAAGTCGCCTAAATGTGAAAGCGCACTAAGTTTCATGAAGTAGTATAGGTTGTGCCACACACAATACAATCTTATGAGTCATCACAACGTGGTCGAACTGTCCAAATATCGACTTATTTTGAGCAACGCTACGCCAAGCTCGCGTGTTACATCTAAACATTTAGTTTATTTCAATCTACATTTAGTTCAATCTGAACCTTTACTTCTATATCTTTACCTACATATTATTATAAATTAAATACGATTGTCATGTCTGTCTGTGTGTCCCCGTTGTTCTTTTAGGGTCAGCTCACACCGAGACGCGACGCGACGCGCAGTTTTCAAGATAGGAATACAATTACAGACCTTATCTACTACACTAAAAGGTACACGATTCAGTGAGCTACGCCGCGCGCAACGGATATTGATACTGTTTTCACCATCATTTAGTTAGAGAATTTATTCCGGAAGGTTTATGTTGCAACATTCATCATGATTAACATCTGCCTAGCCTCTTTTCAAATATGTTGGGGGCGGCTTCTAGTCTAACCGAATCGAATGCAGCTGAATACCTACCACTATTTTGAACATAAGTATCCTAATTATGTTCTATGGTAAAAGTAGTTGATTTCCACGCAGACGGAAGTTGCAGGCAGAAGCTAGATAATAATAATATTACATACTTGGTACGAAAAAGCATTCGTTCCATAAATAATGTCTCAGTAGCGACCCAAACTCTGGTTTTGTGTCCGGTTAATGGCCATATAGGCTCGACTTTTACATGACTGGCGAACTGGGTTTACTATATACATACCTTTGCCCAATCCTTCGGGGAATACGATGTCATGATACGAAAACAAAAAAGAAATTACAGCTTTATAAAACCCACCGAGTGTACGCAAAATACGCGCATTGACGTGGAGTTGCGGATACCAGCCCGTAGTACCTATTAACCCACCGAGCACATCATTAGGATTATCATCATCTGCCTCACCTTTTCCCAACAGTCTGATTTTCATTTTACATGCCGACTACCTATCTGACATCAACACTGACTTATAAGGACTCCTCAAATCATGCCAAGGGTTAAAATATAAAAAAAAAAACTCACTGTAACTTACACACACTCATTTATCATTATTATTTCAGTGTGCCATGCAGAAATGAATGCAATTATGAATAAGAATTCAGCCGATGTGAAGGACTGCACCATGTATGTTGGGTTGTTCCCATGCAATGAGTGTGCTAAGATGATCATCCAGTCAGGAATCACCAAAATTTTTTATTTGTCTGATGAAAAAGGAGACCGACCCATGTATATAGCCTCAAAGAGAATGTTTGATGCGTCTGGTGTCGAATACAAGTAAGTATTTTTTAATGATTCTCAATTGTCATTGATGAAACTGCTTCCCTGACATTCGAGGAGCTCGCGACATTATTCACACAAATAGAAGCGATTTTAAATTCTCGTCCCCTTACTCCTCTTTCATCCGATCCCTCTCCGCTAACCCCAGGGCACTTTCTTATACAAACTCCGTAGACGGCCGGAGACCATACTTGACAAAAAATTAAAAGTGATCGTGGAAGCGGATCCATCGTAAATCATGTCAGAGTTAGCGGCAGCAAAATAAATTTAATTCACTTGAAACAAATTTGAAAAGTAAAAAAGCTCGAAACATGAGTTCCGCAACTTCGGCATGAATTGAGTGAAACACACCAACAACACGCGTCGAGTGCTGCGTTACATTACTCAACCGTCGCAATAACGAGGGCATCCTGTACGATAATCGGAAAGCCGCATCACAATGGTTGAAACCAGGAGAACTGGCCAAATCCTGCCCCAAGCGAAAGTTGACTCAGAAAAAGGTACTGGTAAGTGTCTGGTGGACCAGTGCCGGCGTCATCCACTACAGTTTCCTAAGATCTGGCCAGACGATTACGGAAGATCTGTATTATCATCAATTGCAAACCATGATGGAAAAGCTAGCCGTTAAACAACCGAGACTGGTCAATTACTCTAGCCCACTGCAAAAGGTCCAGAAGATCTCTATTCCCTGAGGTCGAAATACATATTTTTGTCAGAAGTTACGGGCGTATCCTACTCCATAACACCTACGGATATAAGATTAATTTGGAGCCCAAATTAAGAATGAATGACAACACGATTTGACAATTGGCCCTACTTCCGATTTGTTATTTCCGATTTAAAAAAAGTAATCGGGAGTAGGGTTCACTCCCAAGGATCGGACATTTTTCGTATCGTACGGGCCCGTATCTACGTTGACGGGCGTATACAGGGCCAAATTAAATTAGGTAGGTAGAATAGCTGCGATTGGAATGTCGCCGACACCCACCATACTCCACGGAACATGCTACAACGGATTACCACTTTTTTCGGAATTTGGACAATTTCTTGCAAGGAAAAAAAACCTTTTCCCATGAAGCAGTCAAAAGCGCCCTCAAAGATTTTATTGATTCTTGCTCACAGTTTCTTCAGCAAATAAATCTATGAACTACGGTCAGTGGGTCGTCTTAAGGGGCGGATTTTTATAAGATTGATTAAATAAATAATTTCACAAAAAAATCGTTTTGCTTTTTTCGTATAAAACGCCATTGTCATAATATGTAAGCACTGAGGACCTAATATACATTAATACTATACCCATTTTAGCCCGAAGAATTGCCAAACTTAAGTGGCAGTGGGCAGGGCACATTGCTCGCAGAACAGATGGCCGATGGGGCCGAAAGATTCTGGAGTGGCGACCACGTACCGGAAGACGTAGCGTTGGAAGGCCTCCCACAAGGTGGACCGACGACCTTGTGAAGGCCGCAGGAACCCGTTGGATGCGAGAAGCACAGAACCGGTCGAAGTGGAAGTGCTTGGGGGAGGCCTATGTCCAGCAGTGGACGTCTTTCGGCTGAAATGATGATACCCATTTTATTGAATTTTGTTTGAATCAATTTTTCGTTTGTTTTTGAACGTTTTTTTTTTCTTTTTTTTTTCAGGCAATACGTACCAAAGCGTAGTAAAATAGAGATAGATTTTACAGTCGACTGGGATGCTATGAGCCCTTCTAAATAATACATAGTATAATTCGTATTTTCTATTGTAAGATTAAAATTAAATGATGAATTGTTATATTGAATTTTGACAAGTTTACGAGCTTGTAAATGAAACGGAAAGTAAATAAATTTGTAAAATAATATTTGATTACTTTAATATCGATAAGTACCTCCAATCCTGTCCAGCCCCCTTTCCTTGTCCTATCATATGAAAGAGCGCAGTTTGCACATTCTCAAACATTGCACATTTTCTTTTTAGGGTTCCGTATCAAAATGGTAAAACGGAACCCTTATGGTGAGACTCGTCTGTCTGTCTGTCTGTCTGTCACAGCTGGATATCTCAAGACCTACTAATGCTATCAACTTGAAATTTGGAATAGTTTTAGATGACGTTTGCCCAACTATTGTGCAAATAAGAAAGAAATAAAAATATTATATATATTTTGCAACAGGGACTGAAAGGGGGTCTGAAAAATTCGAAGTGGGGCTACTGGGGCATGTGGGGTATCATATGAAAGAGCGCAGTTTGCACATTCTCAAACATTTTTTTCTTATTTTTTAGGCCGCATAGTTTTGGATATTTGATGAAAAATTTAATAAAGTACCGTTCACCCCCTTATTTCCGAAGTTTGCAAAGAGAAAAATCTGAAATAATTCTGTGATAGAAGTTTATGGAAAGGTTACAGGAAAACTAAAATGATGTTTCTAAATAGCACACTTTTTCAGAAATCATCAACAAAAGTTACACTAGTTCCACTATCGGTCAAGAGATGGTGCTGACCTAAAACTGCAATGTTGTACACCGCAGTGCGCAGTGTTAACATTCTCTGACGAATATAGGCCTCGCCGATGAAAATTAAAAACATGATGTTACGGAACCCTCGGTGCGCGAGTCCGACTTGCTCTTGCCCGGTTTTTTGTATTAAATTGTATTTCCTATTATTATTTTTAAAAAGGTAAGTACCTAGATGGGTATTACAGCTTTTTACCACCGACCGACAGTACAAATCGAATTGCATACAGATGTCGCCGTGTTCGTTGGGTTTAAAACAAGAGATTGTCAGTTGTTAAGTTGCGGTATCGTAACTTTTCTTTCGGTGATAAAAAAAGTTAGGAAAATTGTTGTCGCCTTTGCAAAACTTACGTTCAAATTATCTTCACAACAAAACCGACGCCCGCCCAGGCTTGTCATCATCTGCCTTGTATTCCACATTTAATTCCTCGCACCTGAGCCTCGCACCATCTCCTTTTCAAGGTTTCATTAACTAGAACACAAACAATTTGTTGCGGCTGTTTGTTATCGTGTTTTTACATGACGGTATGAAGCATTTACCACATACAGTCTTTGATCGATTCATAATCAAAAACGCCGATAAAAACACGTTTGTTGTATGGGAACCTCCCTTAAATATTTATTTAATTCTGTTTTTAGTACTTATTTGTTATAGCGGCAACAGAAATACATCATCTGTGAAAATTTCAACTAGCTATCACGGTTCATGAGATACAGCCTGGTGATAGACAGACAGACAGACGGACAGTGAAGTGATGGAGTCTTAGTTATAGGGTCCCGTTTTTACCCTTTGGGTACGGAACCTTAAAAACCATTCAACCGTTAAAGTATTAAATTGTAAAGTTCAAAGTTTGACTTTAGGTACTGAATTTTCTGCATGGAATTAGTATGTTCTCTTTTAATGTGGCAAAGATCATAAGCTATTCAGCCATTTTATGACGCCAGAACAAACAAAACACAGCTTGAAAAACCAAAACGGGGTACTAGGTAATATCTACAAAATAAAAATATAAAAAAAAACATACCTGAAAAAAACTTTGCATACTGGATTGCACACACAAAATGACAAAGCCCTTCATTTTGACAATTCAGCAACACTCATCGAGTCATTTACGTCAAGGAACATTATTTACTGAATCAATGGATCACGAATTTCCTTCAATCTTTCGGATTGTGATAGAAAGTACGTTACGCAATTGGGTTGATAGCCGTTAGCTAATAGTGTTCTGTGGTCGATAGACTCACACCGAGCAAGCTGGTTGGAGGTGGCGCAAGAAAAAAATACCTGGAAACATATGGGAAGGCTATTGCCAAGGAAAAAAATATGTCGCACCAGAACGAAATAGTAGTAACTATAATTTATACGCTTAATCGCATCGTAATTAACCGACCTAAAGCACGATCTACACGGTTTCAAGCCTATGTCTAAAACAGTGTAGACAGTGGTTTTAAACCAATTTCGTCTGAGCTTTAAACGTCCTTGGTAGAAAGGCCTGCGTTGCAAACCAGTGGCAGAAGAAAATATTGGTTTTAAACCATATAGCAGGCATCTCGCAACAACAACAACTTCAAGGTCACCTTGGTTTGTAGACTGGTTTCAAACCGTGTAGATCGTGTTTATGTATTCAACATCACCATTATCAATATTGTAGTAGGTAAACATCTGGTTGGGCTGGACGAAGACTTTCTTTGATTTATGCCAACCAGTCAAGCTCTCTTACGGTTTTGATAAATTAATCACCCTATGTACATACCTATTAGGTACATGGGTTTGTAGTGATTTAGTATGCCAGCACAAATAACGTAATGAGATAATTTTGAACTAGAAATGCTCGTTTGGCACATAATATTCAACATATCTATGGAGGATAGAATTGTACAAGTAGAAATTCAAAAAAAAAATGCTATAAATTAGTTGCTTTTACGGATCAAAATTATCTCATCCAACGTAAAGTTTATGTTACTTGTAGTATATCGTGTGAAGTTTCGTTTCCACTAAATTAAACTACTGTTCAAAATTTTATATATACCTACATAAAGATTACCTATATTCTCCTATCATGTATGTCTATTTCCTTTTATTTTGTATATTTCTGTTTAGTAAATTTATTAATTAAGTGTTAATCAAATTAATTTTAAATAATAACAGTCACAACAACACGTGAAACAACTAGTCAAATAACCCGCTCCCTTCTAACTGTTCCTGGCGCAAAGGTGCCCATAACGTTTGCTGCATTGCCACGTTGGATGGCAATAGCTAAACTTTGCACCAGGAACGAGCCGGAGCGGGAGTCACCCGTATTGTCACGGAGCTTGTGCCCTATCTCACTAATGAGCTTCAAAATTTATTCGAAATGAAAAGATGATAAACAAAAAGATTTCTCAGTTATCTCCTGCTCCTCTAGTTGCTCCTGTATATAATAGGTAATACGGGCTGGTGTCCGCAACTCCACGTCAATGCGCGTATTTTTATTTCCCTGTGTAGGTATATTAATAAAGTTATTTAAATACATAATGTTTCGTTACAGGTATCCAAGTTTTGGAGATTGGCACATTATAAACTCACAAATGCAATCAGACGCCGCACATACAGTGAGCTCGGGGTGCCCGAATATGAAGCCACTAAAATGTCACTCCGTACTCGGGCCACCTGTCACCTACAATTCCTAAGACAAATGCGATCTATCAAGTTCTTCTTTCTAGTCAGCTGCACGAGTTTCGCCTTCTCCCTCTTCTGGGTACAACTTGCTTCCAGGCCAGATGAGCCTGCCGTCCCAGAAAGCCTAATCCAAGAGGCGCTCGAAAATGTTGAACGGAACTACAAATACATGGATGTCTACAGAAAGACGAATACACTCCCGAAAGACTATAAATACATCTTACTCTGGACGCGGAATGACTTCTCTCCCTTCTACTACCTCGGCAAGGGACAGAGAGCGTTCCTTGATAACAACTGTTCGGTGATCAAATGCTACGTCATCACGAACCGAACACAAACAGAGTTCTTCGGCGGTGACCTAACCAAATACGATGCTATAGCATTTAATGGACGAAATATTAATGCATCTGACTTGCCCAGCGCTCGGTCTCGCCATCAGCAGTACATATTCGTCAATATGGAATCAGCTGATTACTTTCCTGTATGTGGGGCTCAATTTGATGGATTTTTCAATTGGACGTCAACTTACAGACTTGATTCAGATATACCGTACCCTTACATACTAATTCGGGATAATAAAGGTAAGATCGTGGGTCCAAAGCGAAAAATGCGATGGAAAGAAAACATCATGGCACCATCTGATGATGAGTTGTTTGATAGAAATAGAATACAGAATAAAACGAAAGCGGCAGCTTGGTTTGTGTCCAACTGTAAGACCAGAAGTGGTAGACACAGTTATGTAAAAGCATTGAAAAATGCGTTAAAACTGTATGGTTATACGGTAGACGTTTATGGGAAGTGTGGTACTTTGCAGTGCTATAGAAACGTTTCATCAAATTGCAAATATCTATTGAAGAACGACTACTTCTTTTATATGTCAATGGAGAACTCTTTCGCCGAGGACTATGTGACTGAGAAGCTGTTGACGGCGCTACAGAATGATGTTGTGCCTATTGTTTTTGGTGGAGCTGATTATGCAAGGTGTGTATATTGAGCTGTTTAGTTCTATATCTATAGTTGTCACTTCTAATATAATCAGTTAATATTACTTAATTCGTTCATTCTGGAAAATAGGTAGAGCTTACATGCTTTTCATGATAAAATCTAAACTCCTATGACAACAAACATAACCTGTTTAATTCGTATTTACAGTATTTATCTTGAGTACTCGGTCACAAAAAATCTTTATTAACACAATAAAATATGTTGAGACATAATTGAGCATGTGTGTGTGTGTGCTTGTCCACTCTGAAATGTTTTTCTTTCTCTTTCTCTATTTCTAATCTCTTTGGGTTTTTATTGTGAGATTGTGTGTGTGTTCTTTCTTTGGGTTTGTGTGTGAGGCGTAAAGCCGAAGGAGGCGGAGCGAACTGCGTCTTAAAAAAAAGTCATTTATTTAAACTAGGCTGAGAATCAGCACTTTTTGAACGTCAAGATGACTTAAGACAGACCCCAAAACGCCCGCCCTTCTACACTTCCTAATGCTTTAGCTGGGAAGAAGAAGTGGCGCAACAAACTCCCCAGCAGGAAAGAGGGCTAATCAACAGGTCTTTCCTGTTATAAGTCTATTTCAATTGCTGAATTTCTACAAGTGATCTGGCTTATCATATTCTCGTAAATATACCTAAATAACAGGTCGGTATTTGGCGTAACTAGTAAAGTGTCACGCGATTTTGTACTATGTGTGCACTGACTGGTAACGGTCACCTTGACCTGCCCTTCACATCACCTTCCCTGCAAACTTCTGTAATAGGGTTGGACCATTGTCATATTCTTCCAATATTTTTTTATTGTTTTTGCGGAAAATATCGTCGTCGTTTACTATCGTAATCATTCCAAGTAGGTAGTCCCCGACGTCGAGTGATCATTGTTATGAACAGCCAACAATTTAAATAATGCATTACTATGCGGTTGGTAAACAAGCCGATAGCCTACTTGATGTAAAGTGCCTTCAACACTCACAAGTTTGGCGATGGGTTGCCATAGATACAAAGTGCTTAATGTGCCGTTTGCCAATTTTATCGGAGATAATCGGTATCAATCTGCACCAAGCTATGTTGCTTGTCGTCCGTAACATAAATGCGAAAGTAACTTTTTCTGTCTGTTTGACTCCTTTCACGGCTGAACGGATTTCCATGATATTTGGCACACAGTTACACCATGACCTGGGTTAGGTAGGACATACGATACTTTCATCCCGGTAGTACGTTCTTGTTGGATAATTTCCGACATCCACGCGAGCGAAGCCGTGGACAAAAAGTACTTTAGATATAGTCAAGTGTTCGTCTTACCTTGGTAAGTGCGTGGTGTGCGAAGGTTTTGGGTATTGATCGTAAAACATCGTTTCAAATTAAAATGGCAATTTTCTCTACAGATTTCTTCCACCGGGGTCCTACATCGACGGCAGAAAGCAACACGTGATTGAACTGGCAGCCATGATGAACAAACTGATGCACTCCCCAAAAGAATACAGTCAGTATTTTAGGTGGAAGCGCCATTACACCTATCATAATCCGTCAGCCGCGGAGAACGTTTGCGCTGTCTGTGAAGCGCTTCACGACAAGAAAATGCTTCAAAAAACTAAAATTTATGACGAGTTCCGACAATGGTGGAACCCGAATTTTGAGGCGAGATGCCCTAGTAACAAATCAATTGACGTGGTTTCGAAGTAAGGAATCGTTAATTGGTCATAGTGAATTAATTACCTGTGGCTTATTAAACAACAATAAAAGGAGAATGGGCGGTTCGTCCCCAGTGGTGTATCAAGTTGTGATACGTATTAATAGCTTTATTCTATTGTATGTCACGTGCAGGGAAAGAAATAACGATATTATGAATTATTTTATTGTTTCATTAAAATAAATATTATTTTTAGGCTTTACAGATTTTTTCATACATATAATTTATTTATTATTAGATAGAGGAGTCAGAGACTGGGATCCTAAACATAGAACTGCATGGTTATAGGTAATGCTCATATACCTCCCACATTAAAGAGTAGGCAAGAATCTCAACTCTGCACTTCCGGATAGTAACAATAGTCAGATGTGAGATGGGTCCTTCCTGGAAGAGAAAACAGATCTTCGCTAGGTGCCCTAGTTTTTGAGAAATAAATGTGGCCCTGCTGGGGAGACTCTCCAGATCGGCCACCTATAAACCCTTGTAGCTTTTGAACCAGTGACCGACAAATTCTGATATTTGGCGACAAATTTCGACTAATAGCGACAAATTTTTTGTGTTATCAAAATTAAAATCCCTGATGGTGGCCCTGCCAGAGTCAGTGACACGTACTTATATAGTAAGAGCAAAAAATATTTTACGATTTGTTTTTCACGATTTTAAAGACTTTTACTTACTTAATGTAAGTGATTCCATGAGATGCGAAGTATTCATTTCGACTTCGGTTTATATATTTTATCACGATCACGGTCGAAAACGCACTAGTTCGCGGAGACGGCCATTTGCCTAGTACAGCACAGTAGCACAGGCTCAGTAGCCCATGTTGCGTGGACACAGACACGCCCCCTTGCCACTTCTCCTATTTTTTACATTTCTATGGTACCTACCGTGCAATGATACCTACAAATTAATGCTTATTTCTGTTACACATAAAAGGTTACACTTTGATTCTGTAACATTATTGTATCATTTTATCTGTTCCACTTAGAAGTGTTTTTCTTTGAAAACAGTTTAAAAAAAACACTTATTACGGTTCGGGAATAGGGGACGAGCCTATTGCTCACAACCGAGCACAAATCCAAACTCCAGGCTGCTACTGAGAAATTCTCAGATGGAAAAACCCAATAATACTTTGCCCAACCTGGGAATTGAACCCAGGACCTCGTGCTCGGTAGTAGCGCTTACGACCACTAGACCAACGACGCGGACGGTCAAGGCGTTTCTGTTCGCAAGGCGAAAAAAAGCAAAGGCGAGTTTCTGTTCGCAAAAAACTGGCACCTGGTGGGTCGGTACGAGCGTTAGGTGTAATTTACCATTTCAATGAGCTTGTATGTAAATAAAACAGAAATGTAAATAAATTTGTAAAATAAAATTTTATTACTTTATGTACAAGATGACAGATACTCCGATCACACAACTTGAATACAATAAAATCAACATGGTGATTTTTAGTAACTTAATTGAACATATTTTGTGTCAAATAAACATAATTCGACTTCGCCCACTGAATAAAACAGAATTGAAGAATTAAAAGACACGTAATAGTCAAAATGTTCTTTATTCTGACCCCGCCCACATCCTGTGTAGGAGAGCGACCCAAGCCAGCTCGTGACCGAAATAGAAGCTTTCCCTATATTATAACATACCAAAGAAAGTGTTTATTTAATTCAGTGGATGTAGTCTTAGAAATTAACCGTTCTAGCATGTTTTACAACACAGCAAAAGTGCATGCCATTGTTACAATTTGGAGTATTCAATTATATATTATTGTCCAAATTTTACACATATCTACAACAAGAAAAAAAAAATAAACGAAATCCAACAAAAGTGTTTACATTTGAGTCCATGTTCACCATTCGTACATATTAAACCTTAGCGCCGCATGCAGTCAATCAATTTCGTCGACAAATACCTCAGAACTAACGATATTGTACAGTACAAACTTAAAAGTAACAATTATTTACAAGCGGCCCCTCCGTGCAAGGGGCGATCCGCGCGGCCTTTGCTCAATCTGCCACACATTATATTTTACACGTTAAAAACCAGTCGTTAGTTGAAATGTTAAATTCTAATAATTATTCTGTTTCGTGCGTATTGTTGAACACTTGAGGCCACTGGGGCACTTGAGAGATTCAAGTTCATTTTAAAATGAGTGCAAAATTTTTCAATTATGTGTTTAAATAATGATAATATTGAAAACATTTACCCTTGTTTAAAATGTTATTGTACAAATTGCGTTGGGATGCCATTAACAAAGTTGGCAGTAGAGGATCACAGGACTAGACATGTTCATAAGACACTACATGACGCAACACTTTGATAAGTATTTCAACGTCATCCCCAAGATTATGTCTGGACTTTAAAAGAGATCAGTCTCTTTTAAAGTCCAGACATCGGCTACATACTAACAAAAAACAACGGAAGACTTTACTAACATTTTTGACATTTAGGTATGTAGATGAATGCACAATTTAATGTATGAAAAATTAGATGCTAGATTGGTATGGAAACAAACGTAATATTTCCCTCAAATGCGAACACTTCCTCAAAGGTAAGTGTGAGATAAAGCAAAGCAGTTTTGTTATTGGGCAATAAGGACATAAGAAACAATTTCTTACAAACTAAAAATATAAAGGAACATGTTTTCACACTTTTCATTGCGAATCGAGACTCTCGAGTCATAATCAAACAAACTACCCTACGTCTTTATGATACAGCTGTCATTAGACATGAAGACTAACCGACCATTTTTAACACTCTAGATGTCAGCACCCTAGTTACGTAACACACTTTCGATACCAATCCGAAGAAATTTTAAAGAAATTCATGCTTTTGATAAAATAAATGGCATTGGGATTGTGAGTGTGTTACGCAATCACCCCGTTGGATAAGTAATTAAGTATGCTCCATCGCCGCTAATTAATATTGCTATAAAATTTACAAGACCGCAAATGTACAGACGCCAGCAGGTCAACCTACCCGAAACTGTCAGATTTTCCCAATCAACCTTGAACCTTATGCTTTAGCAATAAAGTCGAAAATCTAATAAAGAAATCTGACAGATTGTAGTAACTTGATGTGCTGGCGTCTGTACAAGATGTGCCTAAAATAACTTCATTATTTGTAGGCAAGCTGAGATTGATCAGTTTAAATAGAACAAAAACTATAAACGTATTTAGCCGAAATTTCTCGATAATCGATTGAATTCCGTTCAAAAGTTTATGATACTTAGGTATATATTTTTTTGGATAACGTCAAATTTTTTTTAATTAAATTTTATACAATATAATTACTCGTATCTTTTCATCGTTATGAAGCGAGAGATTTTGTTGCAATGCCGACGCCAGAGTTTTCTCCAAGCATATAAAAGGTGAAACATTGATGCGATCTAGCTTTGAAACTTGATTTGGGTTATTATTTTTGTTTATATAAAAACTAATTATGGAATAAATATTTTTGATACCTAAACCCTGGCTAAGTTTGATCGCTTTACTCATATTTTAGTACATTAATAATAACAATTTAATAATTATAATGAAATAAAAAAATAAATAATTATGCTACATGCCATGGGCAATGCTAATCGCTCGCCCAATAACGATGTATACTTAGAAGACATTGGAACTGGTTGCATGTACAGTCAACAAATGAGATAAATGTGCAGGATCGTCGGATATAGTTGAAGTTTAGTAAGAAACCGATGGTTGTTGACGACTGAAATTTAATTTGATAAATGAGCTGTTTGTTTTCTATTAATAAAATTAAATTTTATTCGAGAACATCCATCGGTTTCTTAATAAACTTCCGTCGATCCTGCATACTTATCTCTTTTGTTGACTGTACATACATGTACTTCAGTAATTCCTGGCTTTCATTTCAGTACCTTTATTTTTACAATATCATAACAAAAATGCACCACGGGACTATAGAGCGAAAGATACTAAAACCAAACATGATTCGGGCGAAATCTTTGTGACATTAATTAGTTGATATGAGTATACTAACGACCGAAACCAAGTTCGATACACCTAACGTTAGTAGATAGTGTACATAAATTCTGTCATAAAGAATTATCTGTGAAACTAGGTCTGAATTGTTAAGTGCTGTGATCGCACCAAAGCCAACCATCCAAGGAATTCGAATAAAATCAATGTTGTTATTCTAACAAACATTTAATTATAAAAAAAAAACAAGTGTCTAAACCTATGCGAAACCAAAGTTTAATGCTAACCGAACACATTTGGAAGGTTAATAATCAATATCAAAACTGATTTTATTAGAATCATTCAAAGAACGACTTTGTTGTTTGTAACAGAGCGCGACATCAGCATCCTTATAAATTTGGTTATCAGAAGTACAGAAGTACTTACAAAACGGTATTTTAAAATTATATCGAGATTAAAAGTGTTACATCAGTGACATTTGTCAGTCAAAATGGTCTCTATACAATTCGTAATGAGTAAAAACGAATATTCTGCTAAATATTTAAGTTTGCCCTCAACATTCCGCTGAGAATGAACAAGATCTCAAGTGATTCCGCACTAATTATTCAGTTATACTATTATTGCTTACAATCTCCGCACCTTTAGTATAATAGAATTTAATAAGCGTTTTATCTGTGTGGTCTTAAATACTAATTTGTAAAAAAGACCTAACGAGGCTTAGCCCACGACTAAACAAAATTATATTAGCAGTTTCTCGGGTTGCAAATGAGTATAATCAAGACGTTTGATTACATAAAATAGTTTATTATTATTAATTAAAAACCTATCATTAATTTATTCCACGCGAGTTATTATTTATTCATTTTCAGCGGAACAGCGAAGCTGTCAGCTAAGACTTTGGTCTATTAAAAGTGGTTCAATTCGCCATCTTTCCATCGTCCAAACTATCGAATACGTAGACAGTTGATATATAATTTTAGACCGTTTTCGAGGAAGGAGTGTTGTGTGTTCTGTTCAGTTGTTGACGGCGATCTCTTTGTTTTGTAGCGGGGCGTCGTCGGAGGGCAATGGGTTGTTGAGCAGGTCGGCCAGCTCCGACGCCGGCTTGAACGCGATGGCATACGGGAACTTGGTGCGACACGCCTGGATATATTCCTCTATCTCCTTCTCGCACGGACCGAAGTCGCCTTCTCGCAGGCTGTCTAACACATCCACGCAACCCTGCAACAAGAAAAAATTATAACTAAGGTAGCCCGAGAAATTCAAATTTTACGTTTTTTGCACTTTGTAAGCCAAACTACGACCATAATATTGGACGAGATCTCGAACGAGATTTCCTGAAAGATGTTATCGTACCGCAAGATTGAATGTCGAAAAATGGTTTAAGACCCGCGAGATTGATATGACCTGTAGGTCAATATTCGTATAAATAATAATATTCGTTCGGTCAGCGCGGTGGCGCGGGCCAGCGCGCACGCGGTCCGCTCGGGCAGCAGACGGCGCGCCCACAGCGCGGCGCCTGCGTCGAGCTATGCGCGTGTACTGTACCTGTATGCAGGTGTCGCGGTAGTGCAGCGCGGTGGCGCGGGCCAGCGCGCACGCGGTCCGCTCGGGCAGCAGGCGGCGCGCCCACAGCGCGGCGCCTGCGTCGAGCTATGCGCGTGTACTGTACCTGTATGCAGGTGTCGCGGTAGTGCAGCGCGGTGGCGCGGGCCAGCGCGCACGCGGTCCGCTCGGGCAGCAGGCGGCGCGCCCACAGCGCGGCGCCTGCGTCGAGCTATGCGCGTGTACTGTACCTGTATGCAGGTGTCGCGGTAGTGCAGCGCGGTGGCGCGGGCCAGCGCGCACGCGGTCCGCTCGGGCAGCAGGCGGCGCGCCCACAGCGCGGCGCCTGCGTCGAGCTATGCGCGTGTACTGTACCTGTATGCAGGTGTCGCGGTAGTGCAGCGCGGTGGCGCGGGCCAGCGCGCACGCGGTCCGCTCGGGCAGCAGGCGGCGCGCCCACAGCGCGGCGCCTGCGTCGAGCTATGCGCGTGTACTGTACCTGTATGCAGGTGTCGCGGTAGTGCAGCGCGGTGGCGCGGGCCAGCGCGCACGCGGTCCGCTCGGGCAGCAGGCGGCGCGCCCACAGCGCGGCGCCTGCGTCGAGCTATGCGCGTGTACTGTACCTGTATGCAGGTGTCGCGGTAGTGCAGCGCGGTGGCGCGGGCCAGCGCGCACGCGGTCCGCTCGGGCAGCAGGCGGCGCGCCCACAGCGCGGCGCCTGCGTCGAGCTATGCGCGTGTACTGTACCTGTATGCAGGTGTCGCGGTAGTGCAGCGCGGTGGCGCGGGCCAGCGCGCACGCGGTCCGCTCGGGCAGCAGGCGGCGCGCCCACAGCGCGGCGCCTGCGTCGAGCTATGCGCGTGTACTGTACCTGTATGCAGGTGTCGCGGTAGTGCAGCGCGGTGGCGCGGGCCAGCGCGCACGCGGTCCGCTCGGGCAGCAGGCGGCGCGCCCACAGCGCGGCGCCTGCGTCGAGCTATGCGCGTGTACTGTACCTGTATGCAGGTGTCGCGGTAGTGCAGCGCGGTGGCGCGGGCCAGCGCGCACGCGGTCCGCTCGGGCAGCAGGCGGCGCGCCCACAGCGCGGCGCCTGCGTCGAGCTATGCGCGTGTACTGTACCTGTATGCAGGTGTCGCGGTAGTGCAGCGCGGTGGCGCGGGCCAGCGCGCACGCGGTCCGCTCGGGCAGCAGGCGGCGCGCCCACAGCGCGGCGCCTGCGTCGAGCTATGCGCGTGTACTGTACCTGTATGCAGGTGTCGCGGTAGTGCAGCGCGGTGGCGCGGGCCAGCGCGCACGCGGTCCGCTCGGGCAGCAGGCGGCGCGCCCACAGCGCGGCGCCTGCGTCGAGCTATGCGCGTGTACTGTACCTGTATGCAGGTGTCGCGGTAGTGCAGCGCGGTGGCGCGGGCCAGCGCGCACGCGGTCCGCTCGGGCAGCAGGCGGCGCGCCCACAGCGCGGCGCCTGCGTCGAGCTATGCGCGTGTACTGTACCTGTATGCAGGTGTCGCGGTAGTGCAGCGCGGTGGCGCGGGCCAGCGCGCACGCGGTCCGCTCGGGCAGCAGGCGGCGCGCCCACAGCGCGGCGCCTGCGTCGAGCTATGCGCGTGTACTGTACCTGTATGCAGGTGTCGCGGTAGTGCAGCGCGGTGGCGCGGGCCAGCGCGCACGCGGTCCGCTCGGGCAGCAGGCGGCGCGCCCACAGCGCGGCGCCTGCGTCGAGCTATGCGCGTGTACTGTACCTGTATGCAGGTGTCGCGGTAGTGCAGCGCGGTGGCGCGGGCCAGCGCGCACGCGGTCCGCTCGGGCAGCAGGCGGCGCGCCCACAGCGCGGCGCCTGCGTCGAGCTATGCGCGTGTACTGTACCTGTATGCAGGTGTCGCGGTAGTGCAGCGCGGTGGCGCGGGCCAGCGCGCACGCGGTCCGCTCGGGCAGCAGGCGGCGCGCCCACAGCGCGGCGCCTGCGTCGAGCTATGCGCGTGTACTGTACCTGTATGCAGGTGTCGCGGTAGTGCAGCGCGGTGGCGCGGGCCAGCGCGCACGCGGTCCGCTCGGGCAGCAGGCGGCGCGCCCACAGCGCGGCGCCTGCGTCGAGCTATGCGCGTGTACTGTACCTGTATGCAGGTGTCGCGGTAGTGCAGCGCGGTGGCGCGGGCCAGCGCGCACGCGGTCCGCTCGGGCAGCAGGCGGCGCGCCCACAGCGCGGCGCCTGCGTCGAGCTATGCGCGTGTACTGTACCTGTATGCAGGTGTCGCGGTAGTGCAGCGCGGTGGCGCGGGCCAGCGCGCACGCGGTCCGCTCGGGCAGCAGGCGGCGCGCCCACAGCGCGGCGCCTGCGTCGAGCTATGCGCGTGTACTGTACCTGTATGCAGGTGTCGCGGTAGTGCAGCGCGGTGGCGCGGGCCAGCGCGCACGCGGTCCGCTCGGGCAGCAGGCGGCGCGCCCACAGCGCGGCGCCTGCGTCGAGCTATGCGCGTGTACTGTACCTGTATGCAGGTGTCGCGGTAGTGCAGCGCGGTGGCGCGGGCCAGCGCGCACGCGGTCCGCTCGGGCAGCAGGCGGCGCGCCCACAGCGCGGCGCCTGCGTCGAGCTATGCGCGTGTACTGTACCTGTATGCAGGTGTCGCGGTAGTGCAGCGCGGTGGCGCGGGCCAGCGCGCACGCGGTCCGCTCGGGCAGCAGACGACGCAGCGCGCGCGCCCCCCACAGCGCATCGGCTTGCGTCTCCGCCGCCGGACTGATAAACTCCTCCGCCATCTGCACCGCGCTACGCCCGCGCACCATCTGGAAAATACGTTTAAGATACTTTATTTTACTAATCAATCAATAAAGACAATTATCCACTAAACATAATAATAATTAAGATTAGTTTTATCATAACAGGCATCGTTTTAAAATTAAGTTAAAAAAAAAAAAGTAATTTAAAAAAATAATTACCCGACTGCGGTAAAAAACTTAAGTTAAAAAACTGAAAAGCTAAAAACAAGCCCATTTTAAATTAAATAAAAGTTAGAAGCAGGCGGGACCCATATCATTTTTATTATATTTTCAGTTATGCTTCCATGGTTGTTACTTTTCCACACTTTGTGCGGGAATGCAAAGTAAAAAAGCACGCGTATTAAATACACTGCAGTGTAAACCTAGCAACAATACTGATTACCTTCGAGACAAATTACAACAAGGTGTTTAGTTAATTAGACTAATAAACAATTCTATAGTGTGCACTATAAACTATCGAGATTTTGACATAATGTGAGATCTCTATTCACATATTTTACAATAACAGGAAACACGGAAAACACAGACAATGATGTACGAAACGTGCGAATGATGTGCGATGCAAGTTTTTATAACCTGCATTGCATGCAAGAGGAATTATAATGATGTGAAGGAAAATTGTTATCTCACAAAGCGACGCGCGCTTTACTTGTGGTTACCAAGTGTACAAACACGCTGTGAATTTTTATTTCCCGAAACAATCTGTGTTTCGGGAAATAAAAATTACTGTATAGATAGTCGACCTCGTAATTGTCTACCACTTTTGACAAAAACTCCCAGTAAAATAAAAGTCATAAGGTTGAAACTATACAGGGTTTTTGGTAGGGCTTGTAAATATTCGAAGTTTTTAGATATTCGAATATTCGATGTTTTTATAGGCAGTATTCGAATTATTCGAATATTAGCTTTTTCCTTTGAAATCAAGTTGAAACCTTGAAGGGACAACTTGCTTATACAATTAATACACAAGTTTGAGTTGAGTATTTTTATTATATAAAATTGAATCACCTTTAAGCAACATAGTTTGACATTATAATGAAAAAAAAAAACAAATCAAAAATATTAAGGGTTAAGCTCTAAGGTAGCCTGCGAAATTCAAATTTTCTTACGGTTTTTGCAATATGCTGGTCAGTATTAAGTTGTACATTGATTAAAATATGATTCGCGGTCGTAACAAATATGTATTTACAGAATTACAATAATTACAATCAAATTGTTCGACGACACTACTTTTCACCTCGCTGCTTCCCTACGTCTAGGCACTCCTTGCTGTTCTCCCCATCGCTATCACTGTGGCGAAGATGTCAACAGCCTCGGACACCACGGCCTGTCTTGCAGCCGAAGTGCAGGTCGCTTAGCGCGGCACGCTTAGCGCGACACGCTTAGCACGAACATTAATGACATCATCCGAAGAGCTCTTGTCACCGTCGGCGTTCCAGCTGTATTAGAACCCAATGGCTTGGCACGCGACGATGGCAAGAGACCGGACGGTATGTCTTTATTTCCATGGAAGGTGGGTAGGCCTTTAGTGTGAGACGCTACGTGTGTTGATACTCTTGCGCCATCCCATCTTCCTGGCTCGGCATGCTGTGCTGGCGCTGCTGTTGTGGCTGCGGAAAACCTCAAGCGGCGAAAATATAATAACCTCATCGGAAACTATATTTTCGAACCGTTTGGGGTTGAAACTCTCGGGCCGTGGAGTCCGAGTGCTCATGGTCTTTTTAAAGAAATTTCGAAACGGCTGGTTGACAATTCCCGTGACCCAAGGGCTGGCTTTTATCTTGGCCAGAGGCTAAGCATCGAAATACAACGTGGTAATGCCGCCAGTCTCTTGGGTACATTACCAGTCGACAGCGATGCGGATGAATTTTTCGACGCTATTTTATAGTTTCTGTATAGTTTTAGTTAAGTTAGGATTTAATTTTGTTATTTTTAGTTTGTATAGTCAAATAAAAATTTTCAAAGAAAAAAAAAACAGTAATACAACTTGTTAAGTTAGTATAATCCCCAAATGTCAAGATTTCATGAAATAGTCATTCTTGGGGATTACATGGTCTTAGAGAGTTGTGTTGATGACTTTATTGATAATAATTGGTTCTGTAAATACATATTTGTTACGGCTGCGAAACCTCGGAGTGGCGGCGCCGGCACTGTGTGTGTACGTGTAAAGCGCGGTCTGTAGGTAACAACTTGTTAGACAGACGTAGTTCGTATTTCCAAATGAACTAAAAATTATTCGAATATTCGAATTTAACATCAGTCAATATTCGAATAGCAAAAATGATCGAATATTCGCATTATTCGAATTACAAGCCCTAGTTATTGGTAAACCATTAACAACCTCTTAAGAGGTCATTGTACTCATCATTATGAACAACTTTTACTATGGGACCAAACCAGAAATCGCGAAAAAAAAAATAAGCTGTTCCCTACATTTTGACGAGTTATACGAACATAAAATGTAGGGAACAGCTGATTTTTTTTCGCGATTTCAGATTACTTAGGTACTAGTTTATAATACGTTTGCGTTTGTAAATTGCACTGCACAACGCTTTGTGATTATTTATTCTGTTCTGCATGTACACTTAAATTAATAAATAGTCATGGTGGCATTTCTCAGAGTAGCTCAGAGTCTGAATTTGGACTGTGCGCATATCCTTCTATTACATGCACTGACCCTCTTGGACTTGAGCATAACTGGGGAAATATGGCTGTGCTATAGGTACACGTCCGCCTAACCCTGCGGGAACTACAAGCGTACTGTTATGTATAAATGATCTTACCGGCTCGATCTCTTTGGTGATGACAGCGGCGACGGATGGGTTCAGACTAGCCAGGTTCTCGTCCAGCCACCTCTGGAACCGTACCAGGCAGTCGTGGAGGTGGTGGTGCGAACTGTCCAGTTTGAACGCGCGCTTTATACTCTGCAGCATCAGCAGGGGTCTGTCTGGAAACGGAATATAAAAATTGAAAAAAAAAATATTCTGCAAAAAAATAAAATGAGCTAGATCGAGTTGAAATTTGCTAACTGACTACCCCTAAGAATAAATGGCGATTCTATGCGATCTCTGGCCACGTGGGCCCGCAATTATAATCAGATCGTCACACCACCTTGGTCGTGGTCTACCTCGACGGCGATGACCTCAACGCGTCTTCTCTCTCTCTTCAGAGAATACTTATAGTAAGTAAACCTTACCTTTTCTAAAGTATATTTCGAAGGCCATTAAATATGTGTCTATCCTATCCGCGGCGAGCGTTCTTAGTGGTTGTAGGAACTTGATAGCTTGTTCTAGAGGGTCCTCGGCCTGTAACATGTCAAAATAAACACATCAGTTTTATTGTTGAATCTAAATTCGTGCCGAGTATAATCAGCTTATATTCTTCCCCCCTGCGGGCCACCTCCGGCCTCCTATCTATAGCAGAGGGCACTCCCTCTCATCTCACTCACTCCTCGCGGGCCCAGTGCGGGTTGGTGCTCAGATCATAGCAATATGCTCGTTCCTTACCACATGAGACCTAAATATAACTGGGTGTCATACACAATTACACATCTCTGCCTCGCCCCTATCGGCAATAAAGGTGAAAACACCCACAACCCACATCTAGCGAAATGTGAGTGTACAGTCACGAGCAAGTGTGTATACACTTGGCTTTATTCAAAGTCGATTTTCTCCTTTATTTTTTAATGAAATTGTATATTAGTAGAAACATAGTATTTTCGAACCCATAGGTATATGTAAAGTGTCGTAGTTCAACGTTGCATTCGTTATTTCGTGAAAAAATCGCAATTTAAAGTTGCCAAGTGTTGACATATTGGTGCCTCGTGAATGTATCTATATAAACCTTAGTCTGATCCTGAGAGACATATAGGAGAGATATTATGTTTCATCATCAGCCTTTAGCAGTCAACTGCTGAACATAGGTCTCTCCTATTATGTTTACACAGTTGAAAAAAATACCCTATTGAAAAAATTTAAAATCCTTGTCTAAGTACCCATATAACGTGATATCTCAATAAACTATTACAAGTCATTTCTACAAAGTCACGACTCCTAGAACGAGTTACACGTCAATTCTTTAACAATACCACACTTCATTGTCACCGACTAGTTAAACAGGTAGTGCTCAAAGTATTTTTAGCTTGGTTGGTAATGTCATAAACAAATTAATTGTGACATTCTAATCGATCACTGAATTATTAGATATTTACTTCCCTAGGAAGTAAGTTTAGGATGTGGAAACACAAACAATAGGTCGTATTGTTGTAAGAAATTGATTTGGCTATTTTTATCTGATAAAATCAAATGTAAACAGTCGTATCAAGGGCGTTGAGCTAATTATGTTGACACTAGTATGTGCTAAGGCAAGAAAATGTAATAAGTTGCAAGGAATCAATTAATTAAGACTGAAAAAAGCTAGACACAAAGTTGGTTCGCCGTACTGGGGAAAGCCAATCTTAACACTAATATTAACATAATTATGAAAAACTAAAATTTTATCAGCCTAGGGTAATTTAGGAACAGTCAAATGTGCTGGTTCTTTTGTAAAAAAAAAAGTATTAGAATAAGGGTGGATGATGAGAATAAGTGTTTTTTTACATATATACTATATACATCACACTAATATTATAAAGGCGAAAGTTTGAGAGTGTGTGTGTGTTTATATGTTGTGCTTCTTCACGCTCAAACGGCTGGACCAATTTTGATAAAATTTTGTGTGGCTGTAGCTGACACCCTGGATTAACATATAGACTACTTTTTATCCCGATATTCCCACGGGACCGACATTTACGCGGGTGAAACCGCGGGGTGCAGC
This sequence comes from Oligia fasciuncula, assembly GCA_963082905.1. Classification (NCBI taxonomy): domain Eukaryota; kingdom Metazoa; phylum Arthropoda; class Insecta; order Lepidoptera; family Noctuidae; genus Oligia; species Oligia fasciuncula. Next base: position 12,831,463 of record OY720403.1, read on the forward strand.
TAGTATATTATAATATCCTGTGATATTTACCCTGGCCAGTTTGTCAGGTACCAGTTCGTCCAACTGCGGCGCTTCAGGGTCGCCCTGCTCCTGCTGCTGTCTCGCCTTGTGGTGCTGTTCGCGCTTCACCTACAGCACAACACATGTATACACACACCTTTTATTTCACTTCTCAAACACTTCCGAAAGAAACGGAAGTAAAAAGTGAGATCAACAGTACCTACTTACATTTTTTTTTTGAAGTTTTTCATACGTCAGTAAGTACCAAAAACTTTGTTTGAAACCATTACATGTAGGTATGACCTGCATATTGTAATGATTTCAAATTAAGGCGAAAGCGCCAGGGTAGCCCGCGAAATTATTTTTTTTTTAGGTTTTTGCAATTTGCTGGTCAGTATTAAGTTTTACGTTGATTAAAATATGATTCGCGGCCGTAACAAATATGTATTTACAGAATTATAATCATTAAAGTCATCAACACAACTCTCTAAGACCATGTAATCCCCAAGAATGACTATTTCATGAAATCTTGACATTTGGGGATTACATGGTCTTAGAGAGTTGTGTTGATGACTTTAATGATTATAATTCTGTAAATACATATTTGTTACGACCGCGAATCATATTTTAATCAACGTACAACTTAATACTGACCAGCAAATTGCAAAAAACGTAAGAAAATTTGAATTTCGCGGGCCACCTTAGAGCTTCCCCCTTAAACAATGGTGTTTTTATGACGGAGTAAATATCCAGGAAAAGCGCTTCCTGTACCCGTTACCTTCCTGTTCAGTTGACAAAGATCTCTCAGTTTAAACTATGTGTAGGTACACACAAATGGGTTGTCATAATTAGTCTCTAAATCACTGGCTATTTAAGAACGTGAAAAATATTTTTTTCACGTTTTGTAAAAAAAAGACAATGACAAGTGTTCCACTAAACAGAACATACTGCGATCATAAACCTTGGTCCCAGATAAGCCAGGCACGCTTAGTAAACTGGACGTACCTGTACCTGGGCCTGTAACGCGCTTTCCTGTTCTGCTTTGCGCTTCGCCTTCCTCTGTTTATTTCTAAGCTTCTTCAACTCCGAGGGCGCCAAGTTATCTGTTGACAACGAAAAAGAAACCATGTTAGGAAACGCTTTACAATTTCTTTTAGGCACAAGTGGGTTGGAGCGTTAAAATGTGTTAATGTGTCTTGGTTCCCCCATTATACGAATTGACTATCGGGTTGTTTTTATTGGGTTCTTACAAGACGAGCGTAAACCCAGCGTAAGTTACGCTGCTTAAAGTGAGTCGCAAAAACTACGTTGCATTCGTTACAATACGAAACCGCGGTATGCGTCAAACTACGCAAAATAAGTCCTCGAAAGAAAAGTAAATCGAGTCTAAAGAAAATTCCTCCTGATTAACGCCTCACCTTGGTCATAAAGTTATCTTGTTTGAAATAGGGCCGTCACACATACACAATATCTATTACCAACATAATTCTCGTAATAACGCATAATCAAATTGCGAGTCTAATACGAGTAATCGATAATGACCGTCGTATTTAAATTCATGATGGCGGAGCATGCAACCCAAACATGTTTCCTTACAGAATAGATGTTTAGTATTTTCATACAATGCGTAAGAAAATACTTTAAGCCAGGTAATTACAGAGCCAAGCAGTTAAAGGCTTACAGCTGAATATTGAAATTTATTTTTATAATACACACTGGTAACATTGCACAAAAATAATTGCTGGAAAACGACTTTTATTTTTGGTGTGAATTTTTGCTATTTACTGCAGTGCGCAACGTAACGCACGCAAAAAAAAATTTGCTTATGGGTGCATCAGTACATGAAACGGTACAGGAGTCGTGGGGGATATTTAAAGTTGTTTTATAACATTAAAAACTTGTTTTCGTAAAATACGTTAGTAAAAGTTGGAATTTTGACCTTCAATATCTCCGTAACCAGAAGGTAAAGGTGCAGTTACAAAAAAATAATACAATGACGGGGAGTACAAGTGACTCTCGGCTTCGTTAAGTGTCTTTTACACCTGTTATAGACCTTTACCAAGGAGAAGGATAGTAAATAATAATAATAATAAAAAATATATCATCCCTGTGTGGCTGATTGACATTGGTAATAATTTTGATCGACCGTTAAATGTATGTGTCCAACTTTGGTTGACACATACATCTGATTGAAGTTGAACAGTAGTGCTCTGGCATTGGCCAAAGCACGGCCAAGAGTGTAGAGATAATAGCACGCACTCACACAACACCGTATTAAGAAACGCAAAAGATCTCAATGTTCACAGTTTCACATACTATAACTATAATTATCCCATTCAACATACAAAAGACTTAATCAGTGTCCACGGCATTCTAAACTAGCGAGCTGTCGAACAAGATCGACTGATAACAGATATGGGGTCGGCGTGTCTGCTGCGCGTGAGTGAACGCAAGGGTCGCGGTCGTGCGCCCGCGCACACTACATGTCTTGTCACACTTTATAATTATAGCTACGTATGTCGAATTGATTAGGTCTTCTATACGATCTATACCTCACACAAGCCAACATTGGAATTTCAAATATTCCTGGCTTAGACACCGTTTTAAAATTGAATAAAGTGAGACAAACACCGATCGAACAAAGGTTCAAATCAATAAAGTACATCGCGCATGGTTACTATGTAAATACCAAGATAATTCATTTCACATTGGAAAAGTTAGAAATACAATCAAACATAATTATTAATTTGTGGCTAAAAAAATTATTACAAGCCTACTTAAAAGTGAACCAAAAAAGACGGAATTAATGCGCCAGCAGGGGCGCCTTATTTTAATGAAGCTTAAAAAATTAGGGACCTACAATGTAACAAAAAAATACCAACCAATACCAAAAAATTTTTCGTTAGTAAACGAATTTTTTTTTGGTAAGTACCTAGTACATAAATCATAAAAAATCAGTCCGAACAGATTTATATCAGGGCTGACTCCGAAAATATGGGTACATTTTGAGCACTGCATGTTGATTTTTTTATAAATGTATTGCACGACTCATAATGCGAAGCATTAGAGTGCTTTACGATCGATTTTTTTTTTGGTCGTTTCTGCAACTTTTTCTATTGATAAATTCCTGCTAGTATAAAGAACCTACTCAATTTATATATTTTTATACTGCTATTTAAAAAATAAAAATATGGCTCGAGTCGTAACATGCATAGTTTTCGGGTTAAGGGTCCGATAGGCGATATTGTCAAGTAAACACAATGGTGGTACAGCCGCTGACCATAGTGGCTTTACTGAGACAGTTTCGCAAGCCCTCATGCGCACGCGCGGCGTACGAACGAGCGCGCCCGCAATTACAGGGCTGACATAGCCAAACTCAAATATCAATGGACAAAGGGATGTAGGAGCAACAATCTATGAAATATTCTGAGTAGATAGATATGCGTTCCGAACGCGTTTGCCAATTCTTGCAATTTAAAGACGTCTAGGTTATCCCAGAAAGTGATTATGCAGGAAGGTGGAATTTGAGTGAGACGGGACAGGCTGTGATAACGTCTACGTACTATAAATTAAATTCGCTTTTCTTGTCTGTGTAACCGCGTTGTTTTCTTATACATACATATAAGACTTTACAACCAGCCCTACAATGGATTGTCAGCAAAGCCATGGTGATTACAAATATCAAATGGTCTCGACCGCTCGTAGCAACCAAATTAAAATTCATTTAATTCAGGCAAGACCCATATTTATTTACTACGTAATGTACCATGTAATGATAAACGTTCAAAATCGTCGCAATCACAGTTCAGCGACAATCAAAAGCTGGTCAAAAATTTAGGGAACCTACAGTTATTTTTGACATACAGACTGTATGTCAAAAATAACTGTAGGTTCTGAGACTGAGATTAGAATGTTGACCCAATTCCAAACTTTTCCAACGAATAAAAACGTAAACGTGCGAGGAAATATGCGCGTAACAGGGTGTATATTACCTACACGAAATGTCGCTGCATCGTCTGCATACACATTGACCAACATCCCTACATCAGTTTTTGCACGTGTTTTTCGTTTCCGTCGTCTACTTTTGTATATGTAGAAAACAGTCGCAGTATCTAACGGTTGTGTTGCGTTCGCCTGACATCCGGCGCACCTTGCCGCATTCCCGAGCATTGCGGACAGGCAAAACGAGACAGCGCAGGTTGACGTGACATGCTCGAAAGTACTATGAAATAGATCAAATTATAGTGCCGTAACTAGGGCATGGGATACGAATATGGCAATAATACCGCGCTTGCAAATAAAATTCTGGTTAGTAAGAAAATAATGTTCATTAAAATAATCCTATTGCATCTATCCAAAGGTTATATAGTCTTTGCATCTATCCTAATTTATTTGAGGTCGGTGCAGCGTGTTTTCTTAATTTATGATTTTCTCATATTCATTTCTATCAGCCGTCATCTCATTATTCACTTCGTTCCTTGGCATCTTATTATCATCGTCTACACAATTCATATATCTGGCGATCTATTCTGTGAAATCTCACCGTCAAGTGAAATGAGCAGTCATTTTTCCTGACGCTAGGGATTGACACTATAAGCTCACTTCACCTAAGTTTTAATCGTGTAATTTTTTTACAGAATAGATTCAGAGAGTTCATTAGTTTCCCTCCCTCTTTCCTCTTCCAACTAGCGTCATCTTTCTGACTGACCGACCCCTAGACAGTTCAAAAGCGCTTGTTGAGTTGACTTTGAGTTTATATTATCCACATTCAGAAATGAGTACTCGACCCTAATCACTTGTACAAAGATTAAGCAAGTCAATGGTTACTCGTTGGGCATAAGTAACGGGGACTCAAACGTGATGGGTTAGCTAACAGTACTTTAGTAGGCTTTCATCCTTATAGGTTTGGTAGCTACGTGGAAGAACGCAACGATGATGTCTGACTGTCCAAAGACATATTAAGAATCTTTATTGTTCAAGAAAATACACAATTTTATCAGATAAATCACTGGTCTCCACACTAGGATTCCCTGTGTCGCGACATCAAACAGAATTCAATTGGTTTAGCTAGTCCGATATAAAACGATAAGTAACATACTTTTATAGCTATATTCACGATTAGGCTGAAATATATACAGGGTTATTTGTAAAACACCAGTAACCTCTTAAGAGGTCATTGTACTCGTCATTATGAACAACTTTTACTATGGGACCAAACCTGAAATCGCGAAAAAAAAATCAGCTGTTCCCTACATTTTGACGAGTTATACGAACATAAATGTAGGGAACAGCTGATTTTTTTTTTCGCGATTTCGGGTTTGGTCCCATAGTAAAAGTTGTTCATAATGATGAGTACAATGACCTCTTAAGAGGTTACTGGTGTTTTACAAATAACCCTGTATATGTGTGATAAACACCATCAAAAAAATTATCAGCCGTCCCCCTAAATTTGAGTCGAATAGGTATTGAAGTTTTGTATGGGGCATTTGATATTTTTTCATGAAATGATTACGATGTTGATTCCATGTATAAACTTGTTCAGTTTGATGGCCCACAACCTTAAAGACCACACTTTTCTGATATAGAGACACGGTTTTAAGAAAACTTATTGGTTCTTTTAAAAGTCGAGGGTGGACAGGTGACATTTTTTTAAGAGAAAGCTTAAAACAAACCACCCATTTCGCTCCCTAAAATCCAGATATTAGGTGATACTCCAGAAATCTAATAAAAATTAAAACATATTTTATTGTAAATATATATATATATACCTACCTATTGCTGTTGGTTTTATTCAAAAGGAGTATGTAAATATCGCTCTGTAGTTTCTGCCCGTCCCTATGGGAAAAGGCGTGAGTACATGTATGTATATGTGTAGTTTTATAATCTTAAAAAAACAAAACAGATAAGCCGATGAGATGAGCCCACGTAAAGAACTCTACACATTACCGACGACCATAATATATTCAAGTGCCTATTTACGTAAGTATATTGTGCCTTAATACGTCTAGGACACGTCGCGAGCACAAATTACTGCTCTAATTCACTAGAGGTTTCGTAAAAGTAATGAAACTGCGACCGTGGGGGCCGAGCGACGAGGTCGGGGAGGTCATTTCTATAATTAAAATGTAACATAGGTATTTGTGAGTTGCAGCCTACAAAGTGTGGGGGTTCGGTTACTAATCATGGTTCCAGAACTAGGTGTCTCTTTTTCAAAATAAGACCATTTATTATTAATTATGTATGAAAAGATAATCTCTGAGATTTTTATGTCGCAATGAAAATAAACAAAACAATTGAAAAAAATTGTTGCCTGTAAAGTCGGTTTTACGGGCGAAGATTTTACGTGACAACGTCTTTTTCTCGGTAGAATATTTATTGATATGAATATAATTAAATTGCACAATAGGAACAAGGAATTAAATGAAAATAAGAACGTAACGTTACCGAGCGTTACACTTTTTCATAAGTGACTCCCAGCCGCAACCTAATTTAAAATAAGAACGTAACGTTACCGAGCGTTACACTTTTTCATAAGTGACTCCCAGCCGCAACCTAATTTAAGACGTTGTCACGTCAAAAAAAAATAAAAAGCCTGATTGAATAGGTATCTTCTACTTTGTACAAATATTAAATTGATTCTTTTTCTGACAGAAAACGCACAGCCTAAACTGCTGGGTCTAGTAAAAAATCAAAGTATGACATTTTGCACAAGAGTTCCCTGTGTAACGAAAAGTAAGCACAAAATATATTATTTATTTCGTCATTTTTTGTCGATGGGAAATTCCTTCGGGCACACGGTTGGGTTATTACATAAAATACAATAAAACATAACTGATTTGAATGAATACGATACATGAATTTAAACCATAGCTGCATAAAATCTAACCCAAATTTGATCATCACTAAGCATTTGGAACTCTAAGTTTCAGAGTCCAGATAAAAACAATGTTCTATTAGAGTCATACTCTTGGGAATTAAAAGCTCTTCTTTCTGATAAATGGGATGGATAAAAGATACAAGGGAAGAACCATCTCTGCTTTATCCTAAATATAGCTCAACGTGAAGGATCAGACAATATTATTAGCACTGATGCTATTAGAATCTGGACTGCAGTAAGCAACTTCTAAAGCTTTCGTTTTGTTTGATATAATTCGCCATTGAACTTCACAACAGGTGAGTCGCCAAAATAAAGGTGGAAAAAGGTGGTGGCTCTCGCTGAAACCCAGCGCTGGGGCTCTGTCTCGCATAGGGTCTTAGCGTTATGCTGAGCGATGGCCGTTTTAGTGGTCTGATTGTGACGCATGTCTTCCCCCAATTTGTTATTTTTTTGTGTTCGAGTTCATATTTACAGCAAATAAACGTATTTTATTTCCTTCTTGTTCGTTTGATCACTTATTATTGGTACCTTATTTCTGTTAGAGCTAACAATATCGCAACAGCCACAAATTATCAAAGCAGCCCTGACGCAGGGCTCATGTCGCAACGACCGGACTTGTTCGTGCGACGGGCGTGCGCCGGCGCAGCCGGTCGACTTTACAAACTGGAGCACCATTTATAATGCCGAACTCGGGTGTTTTAAATTATTTAATGTTTTAATTCTCACGAATGGCGCATTTTTGTCTGATGCCCCTAAGGCCGTATACTGGTATTATTGTCCAGCGTTTAATTTTTGTGTGTGTAGAGTAAACTTAGAAGAGATGAAAGTTGTAACGTTGGGGAGAAGTGACAAATTGTATTCAAAGTCAAAATCAAATCATTTATTTCAAATAGGCACATTAAAGGCACTTTTGACCGTCAAAAAGTATTTCTTCGAAAGTATTTTGAAAGCTTATGTATGTTGATTACTCCTTGGTAGAATTTATGAGATGAAACATGATATTTGTCATTAGATTTTCTGTTCAGACCCTTGATCGGGCTTTCAGTTTGGAGTTCGACAACACGAAGGCTAAATCCACTACAGAGGGATCCATGGAATTTAGAAATTGTTTCTTAGAAGAAAAGAGAAAGACACGCGGTGTCGGAAATAGCATACCTACTCTTACGTAGAGTTACCAACAAACAGAAAATAAAAACAATCTTCATTGTTAGAACGTCGACCCTAAACTTAATATTACTCAACTGTCCTACGACATTTATATAACATACAATATGCGTGTACATGTTATAAAGTTATAACACATCGATATAAAGAAAAAATAAATGGTTTTGCTTTGAACAGATGAAATAACAAATGTAACTGAAATTAGTTCAATCAATTAACATCAGTCATCAGTTTAGCACCTGTCGAAACCCACCTGGCTCGATTTTAAACATAATCATCATTAGTCATTCTTCTTCAATAAGGTCATTCAAATTTATTTATTAATAATACTTAGCGCTGCCCACAACGTTGTCCGCGTAATTTCTTGCTCCCCGACCCACCCCATCTCATCACTTCGCCAGCCCGCGCTATTACTTAGTTTTCACTCAGTATTAGCTCAACAGTGGCTAATGAAACACAATTGTATTTCTATTGTTACAAATCAAATATTCATTTTTCAAATGATAAAGAATTTTTCAAATCCGACTGGTAGTTCCAGAGATTAGCGCGTTCAAACAAACAAACAAACTCTTCAGCTTTATTATTAGTATAGTTAACAACTGTTTGATTATGTAACAAACTACACTTAAGATTTCTCCGAAATAAACTAATAATAATAATTATGATTATTAAATAGCCAAAAAAGCATTTCAAATATTACAACCACTAAACCATTTAGTACCTATATCCATCAAACTTATCGCAAGCGTATAAATAAATCATCATCATCAGCATCATCATCTGCCTAGCCTTTTCCCAACTATGTTGGGGTCGGCTTCCAGTCTAACCGGATGCAGCTGAATACTAGTATTTTACATGGAGCGACTGCCTATCTGACCTCCACAACAAATAAAAAAAAATGTATTAAAAATTAACAAATAATGCGTATAAATACATAAAAATTAATTAACGTTTAAGTTCAAATCATTAAAAACGTAAAGATTAATTACATTTAGTCGCCTGCGCATGCTCTGGTTGTGAAAGCGCCCACCTGCCTCCGAACAATGCAGGCGGCCGATACCTACTGTTGAACTTTTGTTTCCTATTAGTTTTGTAAACTTGATGTAAAGTCTATTTGCGAGATAATAATCATCTATACTTATTTTTACACATTAAAAATTAATATCGCTTTTCCTGGCTGTCTGTGTCTATGCGATCGATCGCGTTGTTCTTCTAAACTAAGCAACGTATTTTGATGCGGTTTTCATTTAAGGAACATTTGATTATCTTATTTCATTAAGCTAGCATTCTTATTTTCCGAGACTTTCAGGTATCTTTATGTGACCCTAATTCAATGCGTGTGTGCGTGTAATTAAATGATGTATTATTCACTGCCCCTGTGGTAGAGTTTGGATTTTCGAAATCCCCAATTTTTATGTTTTTTAGACTCGACCACGACTGTCATCAAAATAGCGACTATCGCATTTACAGACTCGAATTTAATAAAGGTAAATTAATAAACTTGCGCGCTAAATATGAAAGATTGAATGACGATGACATAATTATGAGTTTTTTATGTAACTCTCATCAATATTTACATTACTTATAAATATTGAGGGTGTCGTATGTCGTCATTCTTGGGTCCGATGGGACCCGGTACCGAGCCAGCGGCAGCGTAGGGTCGTGAGTTCGGGTCCATTCGGGGGCGGTTTCGAACTATACGGTTAATAAAAATATTAATTTATCCTTACGGAACAAATTCTCTAAATGGTGTTGGAAACTGCATCAAAATTCGTTGCGGTCACACAGGCAGACACGAAAAACGACTTCAATTTATATGCCTAATTTTATTTAAAACATGCAATAAATCTATTATTTATGAACAAGGCTACCACGTTGGCGCCAGCTAGCCATATTTGGGTGACCACAAACGACCACCAGCTTTTTGATGGCAGTTTAAAACTATTGTTTATTCGCAATAAATTTTAAAACTATCATCTAAATGGGCATGAAGACAAATTGGTCTTCATGCCGAAGTCGTAAATTCAAATTAAGGCAAATTCTAGTTACTTAGCTTGTTTTTTAACAACGAATCGAAGTCGGTGTATAAAGCATACGTTTAGATTTGGCGACATTTTGTTTCATAGATTATTCAGAACTTCAAACTGTGGTGGCTTTGACATTTGTACAGACGCCAGCACATCAAGCTGCTACAATCTGTCAAATTTCTTTAATAGATTTTCAACTTTATCGCTAAAGCGTAAGGTTCAAGGTTGATGGGGAAAATTTAAATTTGACAGTTTCGGGTACCTTGATGTGCTGGCGTCTGTACATATGAGAATTTTATCTATGCTCTAACGAAGCGATGGAAACGGAAAACCATTAATGTATCAAACTATTTTTTTTATTAGCCATTAATGTCCCACTGCTGGGCAAAGGCCTCCCTACTCTTTTTCCACCTATCTTTGTCCAGAGCTGCCAAGGACCGATCTTTATTGACTATTATAGGCGTTTTATGACGTCCAAATAAAATCAAGTAGGTACTATAGAAGTTAGGTATAGCCTAACAGGTATAGCGGGGTGCCACATCAGAATATTTGTACTTACAACACTAGCGCTATCTAGAATACTTCAACACATATCTCGCTAATTTACGTCAGGCGGCAAAAATAAATAGTTTAGTTACGCGCAGCATGTAATAGCCAAGTAATTTTCTCACCAGAGCCTTTAACTGTTCCAATTATCATTATAAATACACTTGGCGAATTAGTAATAAATGCACCTGTCACGATCCTAGAATTTTTGCTAAAAAGTAAAATAGTATTTGATAAAACTGATGCATGGTTATATAGGTACTAATACCCGTTCTCGTTAATGACAACTAAGGACTCCTGCTTTGAAATTTGAGGACTCATTTATCCATAAAAAAAAAGAATCAATTTAAACTAAAGAATAGTCCTACTGGTACATTATAAGTCAACGTATTACCGCGAATTTCTTGGGTCACATGTAGGTACAATACTTCCTTATTGCTAAACTGATAACCTTTGAGATTGGAACTCATGTGCAAAATTTCATATTTCTAGACTCAGCGGTTTAGGGGGTGCGTTGTCCGTCAGTGATTGAATTTAAGATTTTTATCAAACAATCAATTCAGCCTACCGCAGTCCACTGCTGGACATAGGCCTCACAACACCCATATTGTTGCCTTCTGAATCCAGACTGTCCCAGCCACCTTTCTGAGGTCGTCGATCCATCTAGCTGGGGCCCGTCCCCCGCTACGCTTGCCGATTCGCGGTCTCCACTCCAGAACTCGTCTGTTCCACCTGCGATCGGTCCTTAGACAAACATGACCAGCCCACTTCAGCTTGCTTACTCTGCAAGCTATGTCGGTAACTCTGGCTCTTTACCGGATAGCCTGTTTTTATTAAGTAGGTGTTTATAAAGACTTGCTTTTAAAACAGTGAGGAGCATCTCACTAAGGTAAAAAAAAAGAAATCTATGGCTTATACAAAAGCAATATGAAGTCAAGAGCAGTAAAGTTGACGCACAATCTCAGCGGACATGGGTCTGGCATTGAGGGGCACACGGAAACCTCGTGACAAATTCGCCTATAATTGCAACCTGCAGCATGCTGCCGAGTGCCGAGGTGAGCCAGTCGTGCATCCGTATCCGATATCATACATAATATTTATGTAAACGTTAATTGAAGGATTTCTATGATCTCCCAGTTTATTAAATGCTTGTGTCATATTGCTTGACAATATACATATAATACTCACACGTTAGTTGGTTTCATTTCATTGTCAGTGTTTCAATGGATATCTGATTCTATGCCCATGATACAGAAACCTTGTAAAGATAAGGCGAGTTTATGGTTCTGTAGAGATGTGCAGTGTGACATTTCATGCAGCCATAGGGTGCTTGCATAAAGCGGGTTTTCGGGCCCCTTCCGGTACAGACCGTTGCAGGTTCATCTTCGCAAAGAAACGGTTAAGATGAAAGAGATGTTCTTTTAGTGTATGTACACGGGACTGTTCCCCCACACCAATCGGTACAGACTTGTTTTTACCGGGAACCCGCTTTATGCCAACACCCATAGTTATTAGATCCATACCAAATCGCTCTTCACGGTTTTCAGACTTCTTCTTCTAGTATGTCCATAAATCACCACGCATCTCCAAGAAAGATTACCAACCTCTAACTACCTAGGTATATCAGCGAGGTAGTTGCGTAACACTAACAATTGCAATGCCTTTCATTTTGACAATTCCCCAACATTCATACGTTGGCAAGCAACGGAGTTTTTCAAACATATTATGAAGAAATGGTTTAGGAATTTCTTTTCAAAACCCTTCAGATTGTGTTAAAAGTATGTTACATACACAATTGGGGTTTGATGGCCTTTGATGGAAGACGTGTTGACCTCTTTTGAGGATAATCTTATTAAACATGGCGATGAAAGCTTATTTGACAAAGGGATAATATTAAGAGACAGTCTTACACCCACGCTATGCCTAGTGTTACGGCTATACTTAGTTATTTTTCGTCAATCTGCCGTCTTTTAGAAATAGCTTGCATCTTGATTCGAGACTTCCACGTGGACGGTACCATAGCTACCACAGCTCGTGATTCAATAACTCTATGGTCCCGGATGATGGCACAGACATAGATTACTTTCATTTCGAAAGCAGTCCAAGTCAGATTGAAACCTAACCGGATAAATATTTTTATCATAACTTGAATTCCATGGAAAGGAAACAACACTTATGGCTTGTCTAGGTTACTTTCATTCAGTAGTTAATTAATGTTTCGTATCGGATGTCCATAATATGTACCTACATATTATTATGTGTGAGACAAAGATATGTCAGACGTATTTTTTAAAAACCTCCTCTGAAATGAAATGTCGGTCAATCAATTCGCTGGCTTCACAATAGTTGAGCACCAGAAAATAACGTATGATATGTCAAGTAATTCCGCAAGAAACAGTTCGGAGAAAGAGCAACATACTTTCTAAGCCCGTCAACAAAGATATGGCCCGTCCGAAGGCTGTTCGAAACATCGGAGTGAACCCTACACCCGATTAATGAATTTTTTGGACGGACAAAAACACATCGGCAGTAGGGACAACTGTCAATTCAGGGTGTCATTCATTCTTAGGTCGGGCCCCAAACTAATGTCCGTAGGTGATACGGAGTAGGAATCACCCGTAACTTCGGCCAAAACTACGGAATTCGTGGTTAGGGACTAGACCTGCTGATTCGCCTCAATAAGCTTTCAGAGGAGTTAATAATTAATCTGTCATTGCTTAATTTTTTATACTTTGTATCTACTGTAGTACTTATAGTAATTTTATTCTAGGTACATCTTCTTCACATGTAATTATAATAGTTTATGGCAGCGTACACTTTAGTGGTTAAAAGAGTAACTATATAGGGTTTCTTGTCTATTCTTCTCCATATGAAATTACCTTTGGGAAGAGGCACCTAGAATCAACTTTATTTTCTTGTAAATTCTGGCGTTCAAAAGTCCTTTTTTATGGCCTACTTCAAAATCCTAATGTATAATGTTCGAACTTCAAAAGAGACCATGACCTCTGAGTTTGTTTCGGCATTTCTTCTCAGGGATCAGTCAGCTAGGAAATGCCCGCGCCATCTAGTTTTAAAATATTAACGTGTAAAAAAAAAACAAACAAACCATGCTCCACCTCCTATTCTGCCTTTTGTGTCCCAAAACATGCAGTCAAAGTGATTTGTGCTGCCTCCTGCCACCGACAAGCGACAACGCCGAGGAAGTGGCAAAGTTTTGGGAAAACTAGATTTAAAATACAGTCGTGCCAGCGACACGAAGAAGAAGAAGACGTTTAAAAGTGTCATAAAAGATCTACTTACAGAAATAAACATTTCATCCATACTAATATTATAAATTCGAAAGTAACTCTATCTGTCAGTCTGTCTGTCTGTACGTCACCTATTCACGCCTAAACCACTGAACGGATTTCGATAAAATTTGGCAGAGAGATAGATTGCATCCCGGGGAAGGACAATGATAGTTTTTATCGACATACCTCGCGGGTGAAGCCGCGGGCGGAAGCTAGTTTCAAATAAATGATGACTTTAGTAAAACAAATAACACGCATGATGACGAACTAGTGTAAGAGGAGCATTTTTAGCATTCCTCAGATTTAATAAAGTAAATACAAGTAATCAGCGACACACTGGCACCGCAGTAAGACATATAATGCGTGACAGCGTAATTATTTATTGTTACTTATCGTAAACAACACATTTAGCGGACATTGTATTCAAATACAATAGCTATTCGTGTCATATGACGCCCTAGATACCTACTGGTGCTTATTATAAGTAGTGAAAATATTAATAAACTAGCTTCAGCCCGCGACTTCGTCCTCGTGTTTTAACATAAAACATATCCAGTGGCATTCGGCAATAGCATAGCTTTCTATCAGTTAAAGTTTTTTTGAAATCAGGCGAGTAGTTTCTGAGATCACCCACATACAAAACTCACAAATTGTACCTGTTTACAATATTTATAGATTAACAAGACCCGAACTTCCTTTATCACCTTTTTTTATGTTAAGAGGCCAACAAGCATGTACCCATTACCACCATAACCACCTATTAGTACGTGGTTCATCTGCAGTGGTCCTAACCACTGCAGATGGGTGGGTATATGGACATTTGCAGTGACAGAAGCTTTAAAGGATTGTTCTCGTCCCAGAGACAAAGCTGAAATATCTCACGTAACGTCACATTTGCCTGTCTTACAATCCTATCATCAAAGAGCCTGGAATATCTTCTACGTTATTATCATGCAAGAGGTGTTAGTCGTACTTGGCAAGGAAGTACTAGTTACATCTTGTTAACAGCGAATAATAGGTAGGTACGTCCCGAAGGCCAATTCCCGTAAAAACATTCAAAATCTATAGTCGCAATCTCATCTATCAAATTTTTTTGAAAAATTTGGGAAATTATAGGTATTTGACAAATTGAGACCGAGATTAGAACGCGAATGTTTCAAGCAGAAACAATCTGTCTAGCCTTTTCCCAACTATTTTGGGGTCGGCTTCCAGTGTAACCGGATGCAGATGAATATCAGTATTTTAAATGGAGCGACTGCCAATCTGACCTCCACCACCCAGTTACTGGGTAACACGATATCCCTTGGTGAGACTGGTTGTCAAACTTTTGGGCTTCTGACTACCCCTAACGACTGTCAAAGTGCTTAACGTGCTTTCCGAGGCACGGAGCGGTCTCGATATGTAATGGATGGTCACCCATCCATGAACCGAAATTGGCAAGCATCGCTTCACCTTCGATGGACCCGTGCAGCTGTTATTTAGTTACGAGCACCTCTGAACAAGTAGAATTTGCAACATACACGCTTCTAAAGTCGTCATTATAAGTTCTAAACGTTTCACTTTAGTTTTCCTGTTGGCGTAGCTCCAACATAAACGACGATACTAAATTGAAAGACTAGGTTCTAAGAACGGCTATTGAATTGCCTCTATCAATCGCTTTCAATTGAAAGTAGTCGTTATCCACTCAAAGGAGTTAAGGATAGTTTCTTTTCTAACGACATAATAGCTTTTACTGAGAACCCAAGCACGAATGAAGTAGGAATTTTAAATTAAACTAAAATCGTAATATTGAACCTCGTTTATTTATAGTAAGGTGTAGGATTTTCGTCGGATAGGTACCTGATGCTATGGAAGTTTTTTTTTTATGTTATTTTCTATGAAAAAATCGCCAAAGAGGTTATATTCTAAACCTCCGTTACGTTATCTCCAGCAACAGTTAGGTAGGATCCGCTCTGTTCAAACCGTAACCATAAAACTAGTCCAAATTCAGGACAAGCGGCTCTATTTGGAATTCCCAAAAATATTAAGTAAATTAAGGTTTCCCAAAAAATTGGCAATGGAATAAAGAATGGGCATAAGGCTCCCGCAGACAGGCGCGACGAGACAGCGCTACGCGACTCTAGAACAATTTTTATGAAAACTACATGGAACATATTCTACTAGAATCGCAAAACCTAAAAATCTCCTATAGCTTCAGCATTTTCTACAAATATTAATATTTTTCTGAAAACCTGTTATTAACCAAAACTATACCTAGTATTGAATTATGATGATGAAATCACAGCATGCAGTAAACACAACCGCGCACGATTTACCTAATGCTGCGCATACGCACGCTAGCCATTACTTACGGATAACTGTGAGAAAATATGTAACAGACAAGACGACCAAGGGAAACCTTATCCAATGAACTCACGTATTAATTGTGTAAACTTTGTCTATAAACCTCATTTTTGTGCAGAACAGTCAGTTTTTTCTAACTGAACAGACAGCTGTACTGTTGGGAGCTTGTTGCACCACTTCTTCTCACAAGCAAAGCACTAGGAAGTGGAGAAGAGCGGGCGTTTTGGGGGACTGTCTTATGTAATTTTGACGTTCGAAAAGTGCTGAATAAATGGAATGATGATGAATGGCCTAATATGAATAAATGGTTTTTGATTTTGAAAGCTTTTTGTATAACATACAGCTTGAACATCAGCATGTCTGCAACTGCAATATCAGCATATTGCAGTTCTCAAACAGTAGGTAGTGATATCTATAGGTATGAAGCTATGATGTTATTGATGAATAGATTCATTAAAATCTCCAACAAAATTTCCCATTACATTATCCAAAAAAAAAATACGTTCTTTCGAGCGCTTCCTCTACCAAATGAAAAAATACATATCACGTAATTCGGCAAAGTAATCACGGAGAAATCTGTGTATACATGAAAAAAACCCCGAATTTTTTTTGTAATTCGGTTAAAAAGAAAATGGCGCCAAGCGATCTCGCCTCAGTAATAAGATTACTACTGACTAGACAGCATTTCTGTGTGTAAAGTGGACAGCTAAATACAACTCTCCGATAACTGACTAGCAATCTAAATATTCTTAAATTTCTATTTAAGATAATATAACTGTGGGAATTTAAACCTGCAAATGTTAACACATAACAGGTATTATTGAAACTGGAGTTGCAAGTGGTCCAGTTTTCGGTATACGCGACTATTTGAGCCATAAACCGGCATTGTTGGTGTTCCGCGTCGGCGGCATACTTTACAACGGCCTACTAAACGAAATATAAATCAGATAAAGCCTGAATTGCACTTGCGCAGACGCAAATGACTTTTATTGGAGCCCAAATATGGAGACTTTGTTTGGTAGCAAATATCAAATTGAAGGCGTTGTTCCTTTGTTAATAGATGATTAAAAATGTATCTAGTGACGAATGATTCTATCGTTATATCTATACCTATTCATTTTTTTACCCCAAAAGGAAAAACGGAACCCTTATAAGATCACTACGTTGTCCGTCTGTCTGTCCATCTGTCGAGACCCTTTTTCTCAGGAACACGTGGAGTTATCAAGTTGAAATTAATATCAAATACTTAGGGCTGCAATCCCTTGTAGCCGTGAAAAAATCAAACTTCTAAGTCAAGGCAATCAAAAGATATGGGCGTTTATGTTCCGTTTATGCCGAATATTTTGACACTTGTAAGGAAATCAAAACCTATGTAAGTATATGGTACATCCCGTTGATTTAGAATCATGAAATTTGGCAAGAAGCAATGTCATAATGACTCATGTAGCACAAGTACTTAAAGGAAAAAACCGAAATCCTCCAAATTTGTAGTTACATATTTACAAATTTGTACGGAACCCTTGGTGCGCGAGTCCGACTCGCACTTGACCGGTTTTTTTTAATACTAACAGCAAAGAGGAGTATATATAGCTTAGATATACCTTTGTCAAACAGAACCAATAAGTGCTGCAAATGCTCTTAGTATGTTTTTGTAAAAGTAAATACACTGTTTACATACATTATGTACAATGCAATAATATACTAAATCGATAATTTAAGTTTGCCGCAATAATCAAATAGTGCCTTAAACGTAGGTACGAACACGTTTACATTAAAGTAATCTCAGTGAATACTATGAACTTGTCCAGCAATTGTCCAGCAATTTCTTGTCTGTTTTTCTCGTATAAAATTATAACATTCCAACGCTAAAAAAATATTTAAGTTCAAGGATCCAAAATGTTTATGTAATGTCAACTTCCTTATGCACTCAAACACTTCCCATGACCCCGCCTAGGCGTGACGTCCCACGTATTTTTAGCCAAATCTAAATATTTAACAAAAGCTCACTTCTCTGAAGCGATCAGAATTACTAAAGACCCTACTACAATCATCAGCGCACTTCCCAAACGGATGATCACAATATGCAGAGTCACAGAGCCTGCATCCATACATAATCAGCCTATAATGTTCCCACTGCTGGGACACAGGCCTCCTCTCGGTGAGAGGGAGTGGGCCGTAATCCACCATGTTTTGGATTGGCGGATTGGCAGATGTCACATGTCTTCGAATTTTTGGTTCTAGGACATGCCGGTTTTCTCACAATGTTTTCTTTCACCGTTTTGAGAGCAGTGGTAATGAAATAATTTACACAAAGTAAAGGGCCTGTCTGGGTTCGAACCTACGACCTACAACTCCTAAGTCGCGGCCGTTACCACGGCCACCACTGCTCTAAAGTAACGTAACTCTGTCTGTCTGTATGTTACCTTTTCACGCCTAAATTTGGCAGAGAGAAAGATTGCATCCCGGGGAAGGACATCGGATAGTTTTTATTGACATACCTCGCGGGCGAAGCCGCGGGCGGAAGCTAGTACTGCATAAGATCCGAACGGGTCGAGTTACTGATTTGGTTTGCAGAGTTAGCAAGCAGAAGTGGGTCCGTCACATCTGTCCAAGGACCGATAGCCGTTGGAGCAGACGAGTACTCGAGTTGAGACAGCGTAACGGCAAATGTAGCGTGGAATGACCCGAAAATGGCAGCTAGATTAGAAAGACTAAGACTAGGCTAAGTAGGTAGATCATGCCCCTACACTACATTTACGATACCCACAGCCCTGCTCTTGACCGGGAATCGAATCACAAAGCAATAGCTTTTATGACTGCTGTCGAAAAACTGTTGAACTATGTCGTGACACCGCGAAGGGCAACCGGCTGTTGCTAAAATCTTACGTCAATTACGCACCTGGCGGTAGTTGGGCACCGCCCTGTGAATTTATTGGTAACAACATAAATTCTACTGAGCAGTCTTATCTGGTACAATAAATCTAGTAATGATCGGCTGTGTAATCAAAGGTCATTATTTGAAATTATTCAGGATCAAAAGCTTATTTCGATTCAATCTAATTATGAAACGGAAATGTAATCTACATATCAACATGAAGTTTTACTATTTCAAAATCCAGTATTGTGGGGTATTTTCGTAAGTAAACCTGACTTCATTCTCACTTCATGGCATATTTCGAGCACGTCCCAAAAAAAACTATGGTCAACCACGATCAGACATCACGTATTGGTCAAACATCACGATTAGCAGCTACCTAATCCGTACACATCCGGTACGCATCAAATTCACAAGCGAGGATCGTAATCCTACTACGTAAACATTACTGAGAAAAACCCACTCGATTCCTGGGCGTGACGGTTGGAGCATGGCGTACTTGGAATGGCCAAATACGTGTAGCTGGTGCCTAATGTAGGCACGTACGAATCGCATGCGTAGTAGCACGCACGTGCTGTGCATCAGGACGAATCACAGCGAATCGTCAATTGACCGTAAGGGTGACGTAGACACGGGGAAACGTTAACCTTTGTGCCTAAACTGAGCATCACCGTAAACGTCTGTGAAGGCATAGCCCAATCAAACTGTGCAGTCAAGTCGTCAACAGCTACGTAATTAAAAGACACATCCCACAACACTTGCTATAAACAACACAATTCTGCATGGTGTCAGACACCCAAATACTTAAACCTGACGTAATTTGGTTTAATGACGAAACCAAAGTAATTATAACACTACCGACTCATTGCCGAGTATACATACCACAATGACATCATTCCCAAGCTCTAAATCTGTCACAGAAACGTCACAGCATACCTAAATGATGAGCGGCTGTCAGGCCAAACATACAGAGCAGTAAGCAGACAATCACACTGACTCATGGCGATTAATACAATTTCATAAACGAAGGAATATTCTTAGGCTCTGACCGCAGATGACTAAACGTATCTGAGTCGTGAACGTCTGAGTATTATGATGACTACAGATAATCGGGCAATATATAGTCGTGACGAAGCCGAAGGGCCGGCGACCCCGGACTCTAATTTGTGAATGAAAGAGTTATTTTCATCCGGTTGTAAATATTTCGTAGAATGTATACTGCCACTACAAAAACACTGCGCTATGATGATTTACATTCTAGGAACTTATTGTGATTAACTTACTCAATAAACACCATACATGTATCGTTTGCATCTGCATTTAGATTGGAACTACACAAATTAGCATCAATTGTCATACTTGATCACCTTATATGGTCCAGGACACAAATTTTTACATCATCTAATTACTTCTAGTGAATGATGATAAAGCAGTATATGACTGCACAATGATGACAAATTGAATTGACCATAAGAGCTAAGCACGTGTAAGTTGGAAAGAATCACTTATTCAAGACATTGGACGTTAAATTATTGTGTATTTGCAATTGAAACTATAAGGACAAACCATAAAGTGCAAATGGTACGCCCGCTAAGTTGTTCGCGGATCAAGTATGTGACGGAACGTCAATATATTGTCAACCCGGAATCTCCGATGCATCTCATCAATATTAACATTGTTGGACGACTTAATATCGATTCGAGGAATCTGATAATTGTATGTGTAAAGAATAACACATTATTGCTGACAACTGTTATTACATGGAGTTCTCACTACAGAGATCTGTGGGAACGAATAAATCTCTGGTGACAAGGCCGAAGCTAAGTTTATTGTTAAAAACATTGAAATTATAATGGGTTTTCCGATGTAATCACTCATTTGCATGAAGTGCGAGTTTATTATCCGAAGAAAATGTAAAAAGTTGGAAAAACCAGGCTGTTAACTGAGTATTGTTGGTGCCCCTTGGGCCCATTGTAGTGCTGAAGTGCGTCACGTTTATGCTAAGTTTATAATATCTTTTACTTTTGATGTACAAAATGATGCTGTGTTTTATATAGAAGACGTTCAACCAAATCATTTTTATTTTCATAGTGGAAACTAAAGTAGCATTAGAATATGTAGATCTTTTTGAAGTTTCTCTATATACATATTTATATTTATAATTCTTATGTACGTGTATATGTCACTGACCTCCACCTAAACGGTTGGACCTATTTTGATGAAACAATTTGTGTGTGTTTGAATGGATCCCTGGGTGGTTTAGATTCACAATTGGACCCGATCGAGGGGGCACTGTTCGAGCAGGACAACGTCTGTCAAGTCCGATAGTTTAATATAATTATATAATCCAAAGACACGCATAAGGCGTTATCCTTATTGAAAGGTCAACGACATAGCTATCCATGAATCACGCTACATTGTCCAGTCCATGTTGAGACTTGGGTGCTGATCACATCTTAGCTGAGCCTGCGACTGACACAGGCGGCAATTTGTCAATTCGCCATGCGTTAGAGTTACCTTCAAGTCATGCTCGGAGGTTGAACTTCAGAACGTAAACAAGTTAGGTGCCAACTCATTGTTGTGCTTGTTGTTTACCTTTTGAGGTAGGGCACCTAATTTGTGTCGTCATGCGTAGGCAGAGTCCCGCCTCCCCTTTTTAAGACTCTGAACTTTACGTCAATGCATGCGGTGACAAGTTGTTACCGCGTCATAATAATAAGCCTATAATGGTCCCAATGGATGTCACAAGTCATCTTTTTGGTTCTAAGACATGCCGGTTTCCTCACGACGTTTTCCTTCATCATAGTTATGGTAGTATGCGATGAAGTTCCATTCATACAGAGTTAAAATCTAAGTAACGCTACTTTCACATCATTATTTGAAAAGTTTACGGTCGGGAAGTAAAATAAAGTGTTTTAAATCATTGTATGAATTGTATCAGTGACGTTATGTTATGAACTTATGATTGAAAGTTTATGAAGTAAAAATAATGAGGATATGTAAAAATTCGTGAGCATTACGTAGATTAGGAAGTTATTGCTATTGAAGTAATTCAACGAAAGTTTTGACTGTTACTGTACCTATTACTTACCAATATAAATCCATTATTATTCTTGATTATACTCTTCGAGTCTTGGAAATGCTTTCTTAAATAAAGTAGGGTAAGCCAATTTGAATGAACTAAACTTTCCAGTGTTTTACTTTCATATTAATTTCTATTATTATTGCGGATAAATGCATAGTGCAGGGCTTTCTTTCACCTTTATAGCTGCAATCATGTTTAATACAATATATACAATGAGAGCAATGGTGGCCAAGTGGTAACGGTCGCGACTTACGAGGTGTAGGTCGAAGGTTCGAACACAGACAGGCGCTTTACTTTGTGTAAATTATTTCATCACCACTCACTGCTCTGAAAACGGTGAAGGAAAACATCGTGAGGAAACCGGCATGTCGTAGAACCAAAAATTCAAAGACATGTGATCAACCCGCACTGGGCCCGCGTGATGCATTACAGCCCACTCTCCCTCTCACAGAGAGGAGGCCTTTGTCCCAGCAGTGGGAACATTACAAGCTGATTATGTTATGTACAATATATACTCTTCAAGGCACTGAATGCGATGTGTCAGATAACTTCATTGCTTTGTATGGGTGCGTAAGCGACAGATGAACAGTCAATTGGAAGATGAACATCAACACGAACTTGTGTTCTAATAACATTAATATAAAGTAACCGTTTTGTCCCTTGAATAAAATATCCCTTGAATAAGGCAGACATGAATAGCTACATTCACAAAACAAACAAGCTCAGTGTTAGACACTCGACGCATTCTAGTTACATTGTTTAGATTTCTTGGTTTTCCAAAGGGCAAGATCAAGAGTGTAATAAATATTCAATGTACGCGTTTGCCGGGTGACAATAAGTCGTTGACCAGCATTAAGGAACAGTTCTAAAGGCGACGGTAGACCGCTGACTGCGACAGCAGTGCCGCTCAACCGCAGACCGCGGCAAAACTACTTGTACATACATATATTTCTTTGAATTTCGTAGATGGCACCAATGCCACCTGCTGCTGCGGTCAAGCGGCGACTGCAGACGACATACAGTGCCGTTAGTGGCTGTCAGTAACAAGAAACACGTCTGGTCTCTCACCAGACGTGTTTTTTGTTTGTTTGACAAATGGGTTCCGTGAAACTGAAGAAGAGAAGTGCCGCTGCCGATCGCGATGTAAATGTGGCATTGCGGTAGGAATCAAAACTGCAGCGCGGCAGCGGCACTGTCGCCAACGATTGTTGTCAACCCCAATTTATTAGGAACGCCGAGGCGTTCCTATAATTGGGGTTGACAACAGTCGTTGCGCCGCTGCCGTCTGCCGTTGCCATCGGAATTGTACGGCCAGCAAAAAAAGTCGATTAACACTTCAGTTTTTTTAATCTCAGTTATTGAGCAAAATATTTGTTCAAAATTGCATTGTACTTCTGCTGCAATTTTGTTGCTGACTGTACCTTAAGCTATGCGAAAATAAAAATAGTGGCTTCGATAAGTGATGGATGGCATTGACGCATTACAATGTTGCTGATGGCAGATGCTTTTAAATGAAGTAGGTACGATTAGAATTTCACTTTGTATTAGGATTTTTTTTTTGGTGGGAAATCATCAAATGACCCCTCCCGCTCTGGCTTTGTATTAGGATTGACTTTCACGAGAGAGAGCCATAGACAATCATATCCACTATTAATATTCTTCATTGAATTCGCTTCATCTACGGTGTTAATTTAATGTATAATGTTTTTCATTAATTATAATTACACTACTTATTTGCACATTAAATTTTCACTACCTACTGATGATTGAAAAACCTTACAAAGAGCAATGAACCTACACGGACTCGTTCTCAATAAGTTGTCCCACTATCGAGATATAAGGGGTCAAATTAAATAACTAGCGAAACTTGATAGACGTGGTAGGTTTCTGTTTTTTTGACCCCGTATAATCATGACAGTAGGTAGGTGTTAAGGTAAGCACAATAGTAAAGATTACAATAAATCACGTTTCAAGGGCAGTAGAACCACATTGCAGAGACAACGTTTATTTTAAACCTACAGCTAATACCGCAGCTGCCACAGTCTATACGTAATTAATACCTACCATAGCCACATAATTATCACATGTGGCTAAATGATTGACGGTGATGCTTCAACACAATTAGTGGTTTATATACTTCAAGAGAATTCGCTATTTACATGTATTTACTATAAGGATGTCCGTACGAACACGGATATGATAAGGTACCTAAAGTGATGGTGAGCTATACCGGTAACTGAAATTGCTCAATTCTGTTCTGTGCAATATTGGTAGAATCTATTCTATACATCCATACTAATATTATAAATTCGAAAGTAACTTTGTCTGTATGTTACCTTTTCACGCCTAAACCACTGAACGGATTTCGATAAAATTTGGCAGAGAGATAGATTGCATCCCGGGGAAGGACCTAGGGTTATCCCGATATTCCCACGAATACTAATAATAAAGCTGAAGAGTTTGTTTGTTTGTACGCGCTAATCTCTAGAACAACCGGTCGTATTTCAAATCTGTATGCATTTGATAGCCCAATTCTTACGGAAGGTTATAGCAATTTTTTTTTTAACATCACGCTATGACCCTTAGGAGCAGAGCACAAAGAAAAAGTCATAGGGAGAACAAGAAATTTTTCCTTTTTGTTTTCGCACATGTTTTTTTTTTTTGGTCTATTTAATTTTTTTTTTGTTGATTTTAATGTAACAAATGCTTCATATTTACTATCTGTATTTCCTGTGTCCCAAATAAAATATTTTTCTTTCTTTAAATTTTTCAAAAAAGATTTATTAACTACATCCTGCAAATGTTGCTGGGAATGCTGGATAGTTGCTCGTGTAAACTTCAAAGTAGGCGAGTCTCATCTAATCTAACTAACCTCTGTATTGTTCCATTGAAGGGCAAAGGATTCCCTCTCCCTTTGCCAGTCCTTTGATAAGAGTCAAGCTCGTCCCGCCATCTCACCTTAGCCTGCCGCGATGTCGTCTTGCGAAAAAAAAAGGAAGTAGGTAACATTCCTTCATGTAAAAATATATGGTTTATTTTTTCTGAATATTGGGCCAAATGCAGCTTTTGTAGTAAAACTTTTCTCAATATTTATAATTGAATAGTATAGTTTTTGTCAACACAATGTCAAAGACCCGCACATTCCGTGGGCTTATTTAATTGGCACTTTTTATATTGCCTTATTTGGTTTCGCGTGACGGGTGGCGCTCTCAGACGAAGAATCAGACAATTGAATTTCATTTGATGTCTTTATTACGGAATACCACAGAATTTTTAAGAGGAAAATAAATTGTAAAATGCTAAAAGTAATTTCGAGTCTAAGCCCAGGTACGCACGGGCGCCATTTTTCCGCGGCGATTATTTTCGCGCAGTGACTTACGTAAAAGGCGCATTAAACAACAATTAAAATCATTAAACGTTGTCAAAACACACGCATTTACTTCCTACGTTAAAACAAAGCTTTTTAAATGGTAGGTTACGTGTCAAAAACAAAGTGATTGCATGGTAAATGTTTTAATAGTTGTTATGTGCTGACCTTGTGTTATAGCGTGAGTTGTATTTTAATAAAACCCACACCGGTCTATTGTGTAAAAATCTTACTGAGAAAATTTAGGTGAAATCGGTTTGAACTTGAAGTGGCTGTCATTCCAACTGACATCCACCATTGACAGTTCACGTCAAGCTCGCTTCACCTAAGTTTTCACGATAGATCGGCATATATTTGTGTGACTAGCAATTATCTGAAAGCCAATTCCCGTAATAAAAAACGTTCAAAATCTAGTCGCCATCTCATCTTAGCGACAATCAATGTCAAAAATGTAGGGAAATTAGAGATATTTTTGACAGATTGAGACAGATCGGACTGTAAACGTTCTTAAAATAATGAGAATTGCCCTCTGATTTTGTGCCTATGAATAATACTTTTCACTTCAGGTAATAAAGTGAATAAATATATGTAGCTCTCTACGTACATCAATTTCTCATTGCAGGGCCGACATTCGTCTGATGAACTTTTCTGTTTATGTCGACAAAGTATCTCCTATTTCTAAAGAGATTTTACTGCAAAACTATTACTATAAATTGATTTCCCTTTGTGTTTTTGATGCTAATCTTAGAAAATTTGCTCAAAAATATGAGCATTCTAAAAATACCAATTTATAACATCACCAGTAGGTACATAATTTGACTTAGGCCTGACTTTTTAATTGTAAGATAACTTTTATCTGATGAATAAATGTTGCTGTTTGACAGCTTTTTTTGTACATAATAATAGGCAATCCGCACTGGGCCCGCGTGGTGGATTACGGCCCACTCCCTCTCACTGCGATAAGGCTTGTGTTCCAGCAGTGGGAACATTATAGGCTGGTTATGTATGTAGTATATGCGTAAAGTGAAATATATTTTCATTTACAACATATGGATTTAAGGGAATTTTCAGAAGATATCTACTGATGTTTAGCTCGGAATTATATTCCTAACGTTATAAGTGACGTTTTGAATGTAGAATCAATCAGAGCCTATGATAGAAAATATTTACAAGAAATAGGAAACACACTGTAGGCCTTCTTAAACAATCATAACAAAAAATCTCTTCACGCTCTATTTTTACTGTTATCTACAATTCTACCTTTTCTAGTTTTTTTTTTCAATCACTTTCAATCTGAATCAGTTTTTAGGGTTCGGTACCAAAAGGGTGCCAAGGGGAACCTATTACTAAGGCTCCGCTGTCCGTCCATCCGTCTGCCACAGGGTTGTATATCTTGAACCGTAATAGGAAGACACTTTAAATTTTCACAGAGTGTCACACTCTGTGAAAATTTTAAGTGCTGCCATAGTAGTACACACTCTGAGTGTGTACTACTATGGCCGCTTACAACAAATTATATAAAATAAGGTTAAAAATATTAAAGGAGGTCCCCAAACAAGAAACGTTTTAAAGAAGTGTTAAATATTGTACGGTGGTACGGAACCCGTCCTTCGGCAGCTTTTTTTCCTTATTTGTACAAATTGCAAATCAAATACTTGTAATTATACAAATATCCAACAATTATCTTCAATTGGAAAATCATGTATTGTGTGCCCTTCGAATTATTTTACGTAGGTTTAGGTAACGGTGGAATGACTACAGAATTAAGTAATTTACTGTGTTTTACTATAGTAGTTTACATATTTATCAACTATTTCCTATTGAAACGAGGAATTGATATTAATTTGATAGGAAAGGTCACTGACAAAGACGTTAGTTGTGTTAAACGTAGCGCAATGGCAATCCAGCTGAACGTTGTTCAGTTGTTTTACATAACGGAGCTATTTTGTAAAACAGCTAGCGGTTTTGTAAAACATCAGATTCGACACTCCATCTGCAAAATATACCTACGCATTATTTTTGTTCTATTCTAAACTACGCAACGGATTTCGATGCGGTTTTCACCATAATTTAGAGTAAGACATATGTGAGTGAAGATAATTTATTCCGGAAGGTTTTGTGTATAATACATTAATATTAAACTAACAAAAAAAAATACTCGATGTTTTGTCAAGTAAAATCCGTGACCAGCAGGGGCAGGTCACCAGTCATAAATATGCTAAAAATATCTTCTAATACGCTCAACGTAAGAACCCAGAACCATTAAAAGCGGATAAAGATAGATAATACATAACATCTAGATATTTATCGAACAGGATATGATATAATTATAATTAAATATAGTACCTACAGTATATATAAAATTGTCCGTAACAATAATGCATACGTTTAAAATCGTGCATGTGTTTTATAGCTGTGATCTACATAAGGAGGAAAGTGAAGATTAGTTTTTAGTATTTTTTCCATTTTGAAGTGTATATGCGCGTTAGCATTTTTTGAGATGGGATAAAACTTTTGAACTCGCGCCACTGTTACCGTAACCGACACCGCTTCGGATGTGTTCAGCTGTCCTCGGGATGTACTCGGTTTTAATGTATATCCGAGTCAGTGAGTGATGGCAAAGTATTCTGTTTGTATTTGTTTATAAGACGATTCAAAATAATTGTTAAGTTTTTTTGAAGTGAAAACTTCTTTAGGCGCGTTGGGCATTTTTTGAGATGGGAAAAACTATTGACGTCGCGACATTGTTACCGTAACCGACACCACGCGTGTTTTGTTTATAAGACGATTAAAAAAATACACACGAAATTGTTCAAGTATTCACTTCTCTCGGCACTCCCGGAGTGCCACTGTTTTTTTTAGTTCGTCACATAACATCACACCCGCTTTCTTCGAAGTGTTAGACAGAGGTGTTCGCTCACTATTACATGGGACTTAAAAACATAACTGGCGAAATTTGGGTGGACAAAGGTGTACACCCAAAGGAGCATGCCAATATTAGGCCCAGAGACGCAAAAGGGATTTGTTTTACTAAAAAAATATGTTAATATTTTTCCCATGTCTTCCACGTATTCATTATTCTGTGGAAGTCGGCATAATGTATTTAAAAAATATTAAATATTAAAACGACTAAACTAATGGAACTTGAATAAAAATTCATTTGAATATGTTTCCCTTACAAAAAAATGTTGACAGTAATTAATCGGAATAATCGGTCATAATATTTATTATTGAACACCGTTCATTTTCTTCCAAACATACTTTATTTAAAATTATAAATCACAAAAAACCCCTCTAATAATAATTATTATTTCTATCTTTGATGATTCTAGTGATAAACAAAAAAAAATCTAATATCGATTTATCGCATTTTTTATGGCAGCACCAAGTCTAACTTGTCAGTTGCCGGAAAACGTAAATGTCAAAACCATTGCCTGTCTTGCAACTCCAATGCGGCGACTTGTGTATATTATAATTATTTACTATGTGTGCACAGTGGGCCTAAATTACTATGGCCACTTGGCATGCCCCTTGTTTTAAGTCCCATGTAATAGGGGGTGAGTGATGTAAACTTTGATTTGACGTTTAATTCAGGGTTGCCATTTTGTTACAAATAAAATGGTACGATTTTTTATTGCAATGTATAACTGTGGAATTGTGGTCTATTGTCATGCAATAGGGGGTGAGTCTTTTGCCATGAACCGGGCACGAACCTAGACTCCGGGCTGCTACTGAGAAATTCCCGTTGGGAAACTCAATAACACTTCGTCGAACCCAGACCTCATGCTCAGCAGTAGCGCTTGCGACCACTGGACCATTTTATTTTTTATTAAGAGCTGGAGGTAAATAAAGTTACCTTCTCGAAAAATACTTGACTTATTGAATGATTATTTAAATTAGTATTCCAGAGTCATAACAAAGAGCTCTTTTTAAATGAAAATTAAACCACTACTGTAACTTATCGACTCTGTTAAACGAATTAAAAACAGGGTTTGTATTTGCTTTGGCTGTTTGCCAAGAAAAATATATTTTTGTATACTACAGGTACCTACTATTAGTTAATCTGTGACTACACGCACAAGAACTTACCGATTGTAAGTTAAAAATAACTCCACGAAGCAGCGAGAAACAATATTTATTTTAAAATTATCACAGAATTAGTCATGGTGAAGTATAGAGAACAGGGAGAGGTTCATGCCCCGCTGTAGGATGGTACTACAGCTACTATTATTATATATTATCACACTAATACTATAAAGGCGAAAGTTTGTGAGTGTGTTGTATGTTTGTTACTTCTTCACGCACAAACGGCTGGACGGATTGGGATGAAATTTGGCACACAGATAGTTTCTAAACAGGATTAATACATAGGATACTTTTATCCCGATATTCTCATGGATCCATCCCGTGGATTCCATGTGATCTACACTTATGCGGGTGAAACCGCGGGGCGTAGCTAGTACTAATATAATAATCTATACCTATAATACACGGTGGCAGGGACATCGACTACCTTGGATTCAGTACATGATTCTGGAACTGCATTGAAATTTTTCCTCAAGTATTAAAAAAAAATCTCCATACATTTTGACCACGTAGGCATTGCACATTATGTAGGATATAGGTAGCAGATTTAAAAAAAAATAACCGACTAAAATTTCAAAGCAGCTGGATGTCTGGAATCATGTAAGTACTGCCACCCTATATAATAATGCTGAAGAGTATGTTTGTTTGTTTGAACGCGTTAATCTCTGGAACTACCACTGATTTGAAAAAATCTTTTTGCATTTGATAGGCCAATTCTCGAGGAATTTTCTATGGGATGAAATATTGTTGATAAGGAAAACAACCTGGAGAACTACGAGGCTAGTAGCTATGACGAGCTGGACACAAGAAAGCAGTATATTATTTTAATCACATCGCTAACATATTCAATCGCGGAATTAGTTGGCACATAAAACACCTCAGTACATCCGGTTAACACACCGATGCCATTATTTATAACTACCTGCATCGCTGCAGGACATATCAATGCGTTGTAAACAACCATTTTATTGTCAATTTACACTTCGTTTTAATTTATCAGTAGCAGCCCTGAGTCTAGATTTGTCATCATTATCATTTCAGCCAAAAGACGTCCACTGCTGGACGTAGATCCCACTTCGAGATCCGTGCTTCCCGCATCCAGCTGATTCCTGCGGCCTTCGATCCATCGGCCATCTGTTCTGCGAGCAATATGCCCTGCCCACTGCCACTTAAGTTTGACTATTGTTCGGGCTGTGTCGGTTGCCTTGGTTCTCATGCTGATCTCTTTATTTCAGATTCACTAGCGAAATGAGGGTATACTAGCTGCACCACTGCCTAATCCTTCAGGATATACAGGTGTGATGCTGCCACGAGCCTTGGCGTATGCGGTGCACTGTCCGTAGTGCAGTTAGTTGATGTGACTAGAGAGTAGTTTTAAAGCGTTTACATTATAAAACTTCAGGGACTGAGTGATATCTGGCGTGACCATCGTATCCTTTTCGGATACAATATTCTTGCATAACGGATTACGCTTAGGCCGGTTATTTAATTAATAACAATCGGTATTACAAAGAACGACTGAATTACACAACTGTATTAATCTAATTATCGGGTTGAATAAAAAGTAGTGAAGCTTAGCAGTCTGTCTTCCAGTTTCTGGCTGTCTGAAGTAGTACTAAAACTAGAATATTATAGAATTGCCCCCTTACTAATAAACGTTGTATAGCGTCTGTATAGTTACATTACACAAAAGCTTTGTCTTCTTCTTTCGAAAGTCAAATTACTGACGACTGTAAGAGAGAAATCGGTGTGTAACTATTCATTTGATTTAATATTGTTACGAGCTTCGGGTTCGTGACAATAAAAACTGCCGATTTAATAACCAAAAATAACTCTTTAATTAAAAACACTAATTACAGCTCAAACACACTAATTAAAAGAACACAATTTCACTACTGATTACTCTTAATTCGCACTTCAAGATCGCTTGATGTTTTCGCTCTTGTCGCTTTATCCAAACTGTGTCGGTCGTCGCGCATCCCGGCCTTATATAGTGCCGCAGATAGTTCTAGAACCTTCCATTGTAGAAACATCTAGAATGTTCGAGTACATACCGGCCCCGACCGACTAGGTGACGATAGTTCGAGAAAGTTCTACAAAGTTCTAGTATCGAATTTTCTAGAACGATCGTGAGTCGACTAGTTCCGCTACTCGATACTAGATGGTGCTAGTGGTAACTAATGTCAACATGTACAGTTCGCTTCACAAATAAGGTACCCCCCTTGGTATTGACATCAAACCTATTTAAGTTTTTCGTAATGTAACGTAAGTGGCGTGTTGGTCTAATGGTTAACACTGCGGCTTGGCGATGCGGTGGTCACGAGTTCAAATCCGCGGATGAGAATATTTCTTTTTCCTTTATTTTATTTATTTATTTATTTACCCTTTTTTTTAGTTTCTTTATTAGGTGATTTTCGTTAATTATTATTTAAGAAATCAAATGGAGGTTTGTAATAAAAGCTAGGCATTTTGATAAACAATATTCATTTATTTTTCTAATTACATTTCTAGGACTTCATGGAATCCACTTCCTGGTTGAGTATACAGTTTTCTATCTGTGTTAAATTGGGGTTATTTACTTAGAATATTAACTAAACACAAAAGAGATACCCTGGATGAGGTTTAGAACGTTTAACATTAGATAAAGGTTCGTTTATATATATATTTATAGAAACATAACTACAATAATATTTATTTATTTAAAGTTGTGAAAACAGTTTTTTTTTATACTTACTTATCGGAAAAAAACCTTTAAAAAAAAAAGAAATTTTGTCTTTTGTGTCTGTGAATTACAGAGGAAGAATCAACATGCTAAACTATAATAGTATAGCAATATACATCTTTCTCTTTTATCACATTTTCTAATAACCCTTATTTAACACAACATTAGAAAAATATGTGAGGTCAGATGGTGCATCGTTAATACATTACAAGACTACTTGTAAACCAGATTATCTGGATTGATAATAATTATAAAAGTTGTTTGTTTTTGATTAACTACGAGTTATGGATCCCACAAATATTGGGAATTAATAACACTTGCTCATATATGTTCCAACGCAATTTTATCAGATACGTTACACAATCAATCTGCCGAGTAAATTGCCTTATAATAACGGAGAGGATGTCACAGTCTATCACTTCTTGAAGTTTTGAAGGGTGCCACTAAATGAACTTTCACAATATTACGTTGTCGCTCCATTTGTATTTTCTCTGGCCTTGGCGATCACATTTCACATCACCCGTCGCTTGATACCTTTGTATCCATCTACGAACTGTTTTTCTCTGCAATGAAAATAATAATATTAGAAATACATAAAAACATCCAACTAGTAAGTAATAATGCAATTATTGCAACAATAAATAGGTAATATGTGGAAGTATAACATAAATCTTACCGTTATGCCCATAACTCGTGCTATTTTCTTTATGCTTTGTTCCTGTTCCCAGATAACAACAATTTTAGCCTTCAAAAAAGTTGTTAATCAAACCATACCATCGGTTAATAGAATCAACTGGTCAAAAACTTAATAAATTTGATAATATTACGACGAAGATAATTACACACAAGCGAATCGGCACGAAAACGAAACCATTTAAAAAATAATTATACCCTCAATCACAGTTTACTAAATAAAGCGAAGAAGTATTCTAAATTCAACCTTAACTCGCAGTTCATACAGCAGTTAAGTTTCTGAAGTAAAATGACGGTAGTGCAACAATCGGAATCAACACATTATATTCAACCAAACAAGCTAATTTCAACCTTATCTTTTAGTTAATTGAGGAGTTAATGCGTATTGCATTTTGTAAAACTAAGGTATTAAATATAAAACGAAAGTTGAAATTTAAACCTTATTATCTAGAAGATTAGACCGTTAATAACCTTGTTCGTTTTATGGAGTAATACTATTCCAATTTTCGTTGAGGTTGACAACTGAGCCAATAGCCTAGTAGTATAAGACACGGTCTCGATGATCGGCTGGCGCCTGGTGATGCGGGTTCGTATCTTAATCGCACGCAAAGTGTCTTTTTGTAAGTAATTCTTGGTATACGGTTCGGCCAGAAGGAAGCCGAAAAAATACCTTAAAGAATTATTAAAAACTTGAATGAAACTTGCAAATAATATCTGAGGCGGACCGTTGGATGCGCTCGGGCAGAGATGGGTGCGGCGGCGGGGGAGGGAGCTGCTCAAGGCTCACGTGACGCGCCAGCGCCGCCGCGCCGCCGCCCGCCGCGTCGCTCGAGCGACGAGCGACGACGGGGCGGGCCCGAGCTTGCTCGGGCGATAGTCTTTAAGTCTTGGGGGGGTTCCATTTCTCTGACGCTGACTGTACCAGGCATTAATTGTGGCGCGCAACAATATGTTTATTAGTAAGGGGGTTAGGTCCATGCAATTGATTAGTTGTCAGTCCAAATCAAAGTCTTTTTAAGGTTCCGTACGGTCACTCGTGTGCATGTCCGTCTGTCACAGCCAATTTGATCCAAATCTAATCATTAAAAAAATTTAGTGTGGAAAAAAAAAAAAAAAAAAATTTACTTTTTTTTTTTTTTTAAAGTAATTTTATAGTTATTTATAAAAAATATAAAAATTGATCCCCCCTTAACTTCGAAACTACTAAACCATTTTTTTTAATACAGAAAATAGTTATTTAAGTACTTACCTTATAGATTATTTGCTAAACATACACCACAGATAAAGAAATCATATCGAAATAATATAATGATGGTACAATAAATAGTGAGCATTTGGTAGTATTGGATCCAAATAAAATTTATTTCTGTAATCATTTGCTAGTATTGTGTACTAGGTTTGAGTTTGTCGTGGCACACGCTTTGCATTCTAAATCTAAAGTTTCAAGGTTTCTAATGTAAGACTAATGCAGTTTGTCTTGACTCTTTTGTTACATTATTCTTATTAAAATGTCTTGCACTTACTCGACCTTCGAAATCAATATTTAATCTCATTTCTTTTTACCCAACTACGTCAGAGAGGAAGGTCTTTTCTCTGGCTTTGTTTAAATAAGGGTTTGTTTCTATCCCGATCTAGCAAAAGTATTTAGTTTTCATTCCGAACTTTAAATGCCTGAAATAAATGGATAATAATAATGATAAATGTCTTTGTAGTTATTTTCTGACTGCCCCGTTGGTCTCGTGGTCGCAAGCACGACTGCTGAGCGTGGGGGGGGTTCCTGGATTCGATTCCCGGGTCGGGCGATGTGTTATTGGGTTTTTCCATTAGGAATTTCTTAGTAAGCCCGGAGGTTGGAAGCTGGCGGTGTGATACCCCCGTGTCTCGGAAAGCACGTTAAGCCATTGGTCCTGCGCCTGATCTCTCTCCGGTTGTGTCGGATTGACGTCCCATCGGACTATGAGAGTGAGGGAAGAGGGATGCACCTGTGTCTGCACACACACTTGTGTCCTATTTATACCTACCGAGCCGAAGGGTTGTCTCCGTTGGGGTTGGCCGCTATGGCCGAAATACGGTCTGGAGGATTATAGTTATTTTCACAAAGTTCTATCATCAAAATCTGTAGGATATTATGATTCTCACTTACCTCATTAATTTTTAGTACATAATGGAATAACTTGCCTGTCTTATATTAGATATCATAAAGTTTCCTTATCACCGTCTTACCTGTAACAAATAACAAACTGATTAATAAGGGGTTTTTACAAGGTTAATGAAATCATAGGTTTTACAGAAATAAATAATATTTTGCAATCGATTAATATATTGCGACACGAATTTAATATAATAACACAAATCACTAAGATATTTAAAGCCTATATTTCTTGCAAGGTGCAAAATATATTTTTGAATTGTATTTTTTATTTAAATAGCCGCTTCCTTTGGGCACGTCAAAATCGAAGTCGTAAACAAAAAATATTTTTATTACGGATAACAACTCTAACAGTACCTAAATATAAAAATTTCGGCGAACACTTTAAAGAAAATAATTACAAAAATACACAAAACCTTCACGTAATTGATGTAAAGAAAGGAAAAGATAATATGTTACATCTTGCAAATGACAGTGTAAGTGCAACTCATCTCGTCGTGCTCAGCCCGTTTCTGTGTCATCAGAATCTCTTTTTATTTTATTACTTTAATGGCACTACAAGCTACCGCTGATATTAAAAATAAATCATGAATATTGGTAGAAAAGGAATATGGAAAGAAATGTTCTTTTACAAATTAAGTCATCATTCTCTTGCCCCTTTATTTGGGGTCGGCGCAATGCCTGTTTCTTCCATAGTTCTCTATTAGTCTTCATCTCGGTAGTTACCCCCTTTCTAGCTATATCATCTTTTCACACAGTCAATTCAAAGTTTTTTTGGTCTTTTATAGCCATCCACATTCATACTCTTTGGCAAATTAAGTAAATCTTAAAAATTTAAGATAATTTAACTTTTTTAGGTTCTTATGACGTAGGAATATACTTTTTCGTGGAATAACCTATGACTCCTCACTAAATGCTTTAATTGAATCGGAACAAATATTAAACCTTGGTAAAAATGTTACGAAACTTTCCAGCGATCGTGTCATCCTTAAATAACTAATAGGATGTGTCACCAACCCAGAACATCTATTCGAAGACCCAAAATACAAATCGATAGTGAAAAGTAAATTTGAATTTTCTTTGAAAAAAAAAAAAATACGAGTCTGTCCTGCAACTTTTTTCAGATACAAATAACTTTACTCAGTTTCCACCTTGGGCGGCCTACAGCTGGGCATATGAACATATAAAATCATTTCACATCACTGTTAGTTGCCAACTTCTCCATAACACCATATCACGGCAGTATTTCGAAAAGTGTTAAACAGATACATTTAAAGTATATCCACAATATCATTAATCATGTCAAATAAATTCTGCATACATTTCAGCAATCACTAAAATGCAACTAAAAGACAAACAAAGATTCCAGCGATCTCATGACTACCAACAGTATAAGGACTTCCAGTATATTCTACTCCACACGATTTCCTAGTATAGGCAAGTACTTACATAATGAGCAGTTTGAATTGACCGCATAGGAGCACAGTGAAGTGCTAACACTTATCTAGAGCCGATAGCCTGTTAATGAGCCGTTACGACGCTATCGAGGAATTCTATATAAATAGTCTGCTAAGGTGGCGCGCGCCCCGGTCACGATCCTGTCTGCAATGATAATGCTACAATGTGTACTACATATTTACAATCTGATTTCTATAGTACTGGAGGAAAAATAAAATAATATCTTTGATGTATCGCACGCCTTGGGGTATCATTTTGATCAGTCGAAAGCTTTCGACTGTGTGAATCATGATAATATTCTTCTTCTTCTTGTGAAAATTAAAATATTATATTTTGCCCAAACTACAGCCACAAGAACTCCATTCGCTGACGCCGTCATAAGATCCTCAAGTACACAGGTGACAGGGCATGCGGCACAAGATAAAAGGTGGGCAATTGCCTGCGGAGAGACGCCGCATATACACTTGAGGTCAGGAGTCGTCCATAAACCCCCATTTGTGGAGATTCTTTTTGCTACGGCCGACTTGTATTTGTAACCTATTAAGAGATTTCCAGGTTGGCCACGGTAACGCGTCTCCAGGTGGAAGGCTTTCTGATGGCTCGATAAAGCTGGCAGATGGTTTATGAAAAAATTGACAAAAAATGGCATCACGCTGGAGGTAAGCAGAGTTAAGACTCATTCAACAGGGTAACGTAATGCCAACATAATTAAATTAACTGGCTGTAACATATGGTTACCTCACAGCAAATCACAACCAAATAAAAATACTTAAGGATTCAAAAGGTAATTCTCAAGATGCGCCTGAAAATGGAACACTACCATATAGAAGTACAATTATTCGTGTCAATGCGTTGAGCTGATGACGGTACATTTGCAAGTAATTAATCAGCCATTCTCGTCGCACCACGCTTCAGTATGCATGATGTTAAAGCAAATTAAAAATACGCTAAATGCCTACGTGCATACAGACAGACAGACGGACAAAACGTATGTGATCGCATCTGCATTAATGTAAATAAAAACTGTCTGATCGCAACATATCAAGTCGCTGATTAATGCCGAAACGTGAGCGTGGAATATTCAATGGTGTATCGTATAATTATAGTACATTTCAATCGCTATTTACATGTGTAGGTATCTGTTAAATATTTATAATAATATGCGTTATTAGTTGAAAGTCACTTTTGTTAACCTAACTAATATTATAAATGCGAAAATAAGTTTGTTTGTTTCTTACCTTTTCACGCCTAAACCACTGAACCGATCATCCTGAAATTTTCTATATACGTTGTCAGGTGTGTACAGAAACGGACATAGAGTACCTTTCATCCCGAAAAAAAGTGCTGTTCCCGAGGAAAACAACAATAACGTTATTATGATAATAGATGGCGCCACGTGTCTTTCGCATCATGATTGAATTTCAAGCCGAGTACAAACCGAATTGATTGTCAAATTCTAAATTAACGCGAGCGAAGTCTTTGTTTGACCACTAGCTGACCTGACGGTCGACGATAGTGCTCGCTTGTCTGTGTTTATGGATCATTTACCAAATGGTCCCATAAACTACACTGTTAGACAAGTTCTCAACTTCATATTCTCAATTCAGAAACGGGCGGCGTGTTAGAATCGCAAATTTATATGATCGCCATAGGATTTTGCGAATCTATCCTCAAATCAATACTTCTAAAGAAAATGGACCAGGCAGAGGTCTATTGTCACCCGTCACTTGCTAACACTGCACTGTATCTATACTTCGTGTACATTAGTTTTTAGTGTTAATATAATGTTGTATGTATTTAGGTATAGTATTTTTAAGTTATATTAATATTGTATTGTATGTGTTTATATGGGCCTTGATGCCTAAAATAAATAAATAAATAAAAAATATATACTAATATTATAAGGAGGTAAAATTAGTTTGTATGATCTCCGTAACTAAAAACCAGTCAGATTTAAAAAAAAATGGATTTGATAGCCCAGTTCTTGAGAAAGTTTAGGCTATTTAACATCACGCTATGACCCTTAGGAGTCGAGCCAAAGGAAAGTCAGAAAGAACGCTAAGCGAAAACGAAATAGTGAACGATAAGATGCGACGCGATGGGGCGGGGGCCGAAATTTCACGCGGACGAAGTCGCGGGCTAGTACAACATAATTATTAGATGTTGTGGAAAATCTATATCTATCTATACAAACAATAAAATAGTATCGAAGTCAAACCTGTACATTGAATTAAAAAATAAGGAAATGCTACCAGGTTCGGGAACGAGTCTAATGCCTAAAATATAGTTTTTTAAATTTTCGCCCATTCGTCTGGATGATGTTCCGGATTGGCGCAAAAACGGCTGGACGGATTTGGATGAAGTTTGGCACACAAATAGTTTATAACCTCGATGGACCTCGACACAGGGTGCTTTTTAATCCCGGTGGTATGTTCCCGCGGGATATTTTCCGACATCCACGCGGGCGACCTTGCGGGCAAAAGCTAGTTTTAAATAAACAAATATAACGAAAAAATTGTCGATACAAAGTATTTTAAACAACAAAAACCAGTATTCATTGCTATATTGATAAAAAGCAAGATTTTGCATTAGGAAATAAGTAGTTATGTAAAAACAGTTTTCATAAAAACCAAATAACAAAACGTTTTGTATTGTAATGCGTTGCATCAAGCCATTGTTTTATTTAATTAATAGCTAATAACATCACGCTACTATGTACTCGTATGTAATTCAAATCACAAAATGCATCGCATGCAAAGTGGCATGGCGGCTATTTGTCCTTTTATGCATAAAAGCATGTAACAATTAATATTACAAGCATGATGGAACTTGAGTTTTAATAAGCAATAATTAACAGGAGCACTTGTATACAGGTTTTACAAATTAAATTAGCTAGGGAAACTCAGTTTTAATAAGCAATAATTAACAGGAGCACTTGTATACAGGTTTTACAAATTAAATTAGCTAGGGAAACTCTGCAGACTAGACGTGATGGGTATCGATCGCTAAACAACATTAGTTTTTGTTTATACTAAACCCGAAAAGGGGTCATTGTGCTCATCATTTTGAACAACTTTTTCTATGGGACCTTTCATTTGTGTTCACTTAAATCGACAAAATGTATGGA
Organism: Oligia fasciuncula; assembly: GCA_963082905.1. NCBI lineage: Eukaryota > Metazoa > Arthropoda > Insecta > Lepidoptera > Noctuidae > Oligia > Oligia fasciuncula. The sequence goes on from OY720403.1 coordinate 12,871,272, forward strand.
ACAGTTGATTTTTTTTTTTCGCGATTTCAAAGTTTGAGGAATAAATAATGCTGTTTGGCAGCTTTTGTATAGAAAATATGTCAAACTGTCATAATTATTCTTCAGATAAAAGTTATCTGACTATTGCAAAAAAAAAAATCAGCCCTAAGTATAACATACATAAAGTTATCTAATATGGTATCATGGTTTAAATACTAGGCGATCAATATTTTAGACTAATCCCATTTACTAATAAACGTATTATATCAGATGAAGAGTTACACACCGATTTCTCTCTTTCAGTCGTCAGTAATTTGACTTTCAAAGGAAGAAGACAAAGCGTTGTATAACTATACAGACGCTATACAACGTTTATTAGTAAAGGGGTAATATTATAAGGAATAAACAATTTTGAGTCTGTTGTAGCGGGTAATCTTCAGAACTCTGCTCCGATTCCAAAAGTTCTATCACTTAAAGGAAGCCACATCATTGCTAAGTGTCATATATATATTTCTTTCCTTATCCTAGGGTTCAACAATGGATGGACCCTAATCTTATTACAATCTAGCCTTTTAGATAGACTAATAAGTAATTTAATTATAACCTAAACTATTAAAAATTGTCTTTAGTAAGAATGTGTCCAATAGCACTTTTCTTATTGTCTCTATTAAGGCGAATACACTTCGTGCTTGTGTTTGTTTGGCACTTTTGTACTTTCCACTATTCACTAACACTAAACACTAGCTCGAACGGTTTTGTTCTTTTTAGTCTTCTAACTATGTTTGTCTGGTCGAGAAGCTGGATTGCCTCGACGTTCACATGCTGATGAAAGATGAAAGTGTCATATCGTCGTTGATAGTCCAATACCGCGTAACTAACATTATTCAAAACCGCGTATGTACAAAAAAAAGCAAAAAAAAAAAATTACGTAAATACGGGTTGACGCCAATCACAATCAAGTTACCTACCTACAGCCGTGATATCTCATTTTTGCTTTTTTTTTGTACATACGCGGTTTTGAATAATGTTAGTTACGCGGTATTGGACTATCAACGACGATATGACATATTTATTTTGTGGTAAAACAAGAAGTTTCACGCGGACGAAGTCGCGGGCAGAAGCTTTTGCAATAATTGAACTAGTAAGATTCATCTTATAAGCATCGTTTTCAAGATGGACGGCAAACAAATGAACATGTTATAAGATCGCGCCGACTCCTGGAAATCATGTTCTGTCTAGCCTTTTACTAACCATGTTGGGGTCGGCTTCCAGTCTAACCGGAGGCAGCTGAATACCAATTTTACATGGAGCGACTGCCTATCTGACCTCCACAACCCAGTGACTGGGTAACACGATACCCTTTAGTAAGACTGGTTGTCAGAGTTTCGGGCTTCAGACTACCCGTAACGACTGTCAAAGATCTATGAATGACAGCCGGGAGCAACAGCTTAACGTGCTTTCCGAGGCACGGATGAGTCACGGTATGTAGTGGATGGTCATCCATCCACGGACTGACTTCGGTAAACGTAGCTTAACCTTCGATCGAACCGTGCGGCTGTTGTTACTTAGCCAAGAGCGCCAAATCCTAGAAATATGAGGCAAAAGGCGGTAAATTTAATAAAAGTAGGTATAATTCCCGATAACCTTTCTCCATCAGATAAAGAGACAAGTAAATTAATTGCTTTAATGAGGCTAAATATCAACATGCTGTTCCCAATTACGCCTCCAAAGCGTAGTTATTATAGCAATAACTGCATCCTACGGCTGCCTACGCGCGTTTATGTCGTATATTCCCAAAAACGGCTGTCACTTATCAAAGTAGTTTTTAGGATCTGTTGGAAACATAATAATAGCGCCTTGTGACATTAAGTCCGTATGGACAGCACAATTTGTCATCGACAGCACCTTTTATGTCGCGTGAAATTTCTTGTCCCCGCGATCCACCCCGTCGCATCGTATCGCCTGCTCAGTGCTCACGCTATTACTTTGTTTTCGCTTAGCTGTCTTTCTGACCTTTTTCTTTTTGCTTGGCTCCTAAGGGTCCTAGCGGGATTTTTTTATAATTACTATATATTGGAGTGGCAGGACCGATGCGACAATAATTTACCTTTTTGTAGGTTCTGCAGTGTTACTATAGCAGTGTTCATAATCTCAGATAATTTACATTTCATCGCCACTTAATCAGTTATCTACTTTAAAAAAAATGTATTCTAAGTTGATTTTTGAGTAACCATTTGTAACAAAAAGGTTCTAACTAGTTTTTGGTTGCCATGGAATTTGAACTTTGTTAAGTATGACATTCAGTTTGTTGTTCCATAATTTGAAAATTGTCTCAAACTCCTGGCTCTAAGGTGTCTGCAAACACCAGGCTGTACCTAAAGGCCGGCCAGAAATAAAGTCAAAAAGGAATGTGCGTTCCAATTTCATTTTGCCATTTCAATTTGCCGTCAAGTTGTAAAGATATCATTGCATACAACACATCATTAACAAAAGACATGAAACTTGAAATGATCTGTAATTCAACTAATTGATGAGAAGGAAAATAAAAATAAAGGTGCAATCAATTTGAATTCCCACGGTACTCTGAAGTACTCTAACAATACCTACCTACGTCAGTATTTCACTGCTAACGATGGTTTGATTAATAGAATTAGATAAACTTAATAACAGTAAAAATGTCAGTGACAATACAAGAGGACAAAGAAATCAAAAAATAATGGAGCTTGTAAGTGCCTCTACGTACCCATATTTTTCCCGCGGTTTCGTTGTATTTTACTGGTCTGTTGCTTTATATGATGGTTTTTACTTGCTATCTAAATTTTCGTGAAATGTAGGACTGGGAGCTATTTCTATACTGGCTTAAACATGTCTTGTAATATTCCAGCTATAAAAGGTATAGCAAAGACGAGTTATGAAAATATAAAGCGTTTAGCCCCGGAATCGTATTGTTAGCTCTCAATCCGTCTCGACAAACCTTTGCATATCAAACGCAAATTAAGTAACTGAAACGATACAGTATTACATTGCTGTTGCGCAACGTTCAATTAAAAACTATACATCGTAACAGCACGCAATGTTACCGTTACATCAAAAACATGTCGACTAGATAAGAAGACAAGACATGAATAACAGCTCTATTAGAATATGCATAATGGTGTATTCACAAGGGTCGATTTTTACCGCACGACTAGGCCTCACAGCGAAAATCAACCATCTAATGTAGATAGCAATTAGCAAATAGCAGCAGGTGACTCAAATCGCAACTTGGGTAGGCTTTTACCGTGCGACAGGTCGCATTCGTCGGGCGGCTAAAATCGACCGTGTATAGCCTCAGTCGCAGGCGATTGCTCGCCATTTACGCTGCGGGTACGAAAGAATGGCGGCCAAGCGAGTCGATGGCGACGGTACTTAATTGTTCCACCACCACCACTGGCTCGGCCACCGCTGGTTTAGTTTGCCTTGCAGTCAAGCATTTTAAAGAAAATTACCTAGTCCGCTTGCTTTTCCAGTCAACTGCTGTAAATGGGGTAGCTATGTGGCTCTGTGAGGCGATTTGGTAAACGACTAGCCGTACGGCGGAAATCGACCCGTGTAAATCCCTCGTAACGAAACAAGTTGCGTCTGCCTGTGAAGTGTGTCTCATCTCTATTGTTGTGAAGATTCGGCAATTAATTTCGTATTAAATAGTGTATGCGGATGAGGTGCTAATACGCAATTAGACGTAGTTTGTTGTGGTAATATCGCTAATGGATTCTTTGTGGACCGTAAAACTGAAATAACCAAGAGTATTTATATAAGAATACACCTCACTTTATATATTTTTTAAATGTATAGTGTGAAAAGTTTTGAGTAATTATCGTCAGTTTTCGTAATTTGTTAATTACAAAGGTGTCAAGTTGAAGAGAAAACACTTTCTTACGGCAACAATACATGTGAAAGCTAGTAAGATCGCTTTCATCTTATTTTAAACAAATATATTATTTCGCCGCGACTTCGCGACGAAAATACACAATTGTATACCTAGCAGTAAACAGTTACATCGGTTGCATTGCTTTCCTTGGCAAGGAGTCTCTTTGCATTCACAACCACACCACAAAGGCTTCGAAACAATAAGAAAGTTGAAGCAAATGCAAACTTGAAAGAAGATTTCACCTAAAAGCCTCAAATGACAATAAACCAATCACAATGGATGCATAATTTGCATGGAACGGAATGAAGAAATTGAACTCCCACTAGTGAATACAAAGAGAACAATTATTAGCATCAGTGATTATCAGTTTCACTAAAGGCATTGAAGGTTAGAATCGTATGAACTAGATATGACAAAAGGCATGATATGACAAAGGTATGCTATAGACAAACATTGGAACAGCAATTACCTGACAAAAAGAGCAGCACGAAAAAAATCGGGTAGCTTTAAACAATAGATACTTAGTCTTAAATTTTTTGAATGTGGGTCCAGTTAACCAATAAAAAAACAAAAAATAAATGTTTACGTCAACTGGACCCACGGGTCCAGTTTCGAGTGGGTCCAGTTGACCAAAGACTCAGTTGAACGGCAGTCGGCGCGGCGTCATGTGACAAGCTGTCCCTACAAACATTCAAAGATTATTTATGTAGCCTCTATGAAAGAAGCAGGTGGGATTCACCTACTTGATGCATTTTCTTTTAATTATGTCTGTCAGCGCAAAATTCTTGGCTTCTTCCATTCTTTTCTGTAAGCCTTTTTGTTACATTACAATGCATACATCTTTTCTTGGATTTCCCTCTCCATCCATCAACATATTATTTATTTGTCACTCTTAGTCTTATGCATTTCATCCCTCCTCATTAGATGTACCTACTTGCATAAATAGTATTTTTATAAAGTGTCCGTTCTTTAAGCTTTAATGTGCTTATAGAACGGACTCTTTAAAAAATTCCAAAGTGCAACATAAAATCCGTCACTTCATCTAAGGTGTAAACCTTGTTGCGATGTTAAGAAACAGCATTTTTTTTTCGAGAGAGCTCTCTCTTCACAATGACTTCACTTTGCGAAAGTTTTACCAAGAACCACGGTAAAATAATTCCAAAAATGGATGACAAAGTCTTGTTGTACACAAACATCATGAGACTAAACAATTAAGGATAGTGTAAACACTTGAAACAAACTAAGTATATAAACGGTATTCAATATAAACAATCCCATAATTGAGTTAATGGTCTTCACTATTGTTTTACTTTAGTTGTACAATTTTCCGTAATAGACAACGAAAGCTAAGTGATCAATTATTAGTAAAAACATATCGTGAGACAATCACTTAATATGTGCCTACGTCAGTTTGATAAATTGCGTAAATCAAATACTTGGAACTATAGGTTGAGAACCAAGACCTATCCCAACAGACTCGGTAACTTGTATACTACAATAAAAGTGTATAATCAAAAACCAGTTTTTCTTATCGATCATTTACTAATGCTAATGTCTATCGTGCGAATATTTTCCGCCATCTAGATGTTTCTACGCTGACTTCGCCATTGTATGCGGCATTTAGTCCTAATCATGTTGAATTGTTGATTGTCCACTGCAATGGGCATTTTACTTACATGCTTGCATCTGTGATTATTATTTACATGACGAACAAAAAGTCAATTTGCATTTTTTATAAAGACGACTTGAGGTTTTTAATGATGACAACTGCAGATAATATGATAATCTGTACCTAATGGAATTCTCAGGTAAGAATGTAAAATATAAACGTGAATTTTTTTAACATAAACAAACATGCTTTTTTACATAAACAAACTATTATATGTACATTGTATGTATTATTTTGTAATCAAATGAGGCTGACTTTATATCTATACCTTCGCTCGCATTCCTTGCTTGAAATAACATTTAAATATTTTTAAATCCATTCATCGAAGGAGCACGTTCATTTGATATGAGTATACATACCTATAATACCGGGGGGTATTATTATGTACAGTCAGCAAAAGAGTTAGGTATGCAGGATCGTCGGATATAGTTGAAGTTTATTAATAAACCGATGGATGTTGTCGACTGAAATTTAATTTGATAAATGAGCTGTTTGTTTTCTATTAATACAATAAAATTTTATTCGAAAACATCCATCGGTTTATTACTAAAAAATTTCTTTTTCATTAGGGACACATTTTATGAATTCTTATTTTTTATTAATTTTCATAAAAACTAAATTCCTTGACGTAAATCACCCGATATGCATGCCTCTTTTTTCGAATTGGCAACGACATATTTTCATTTATTATTTGGCGGGATGAAACTTGTCAAAACTAAGTTAAGTTTAGTTTCTTACTGCATAGCTCAATTAAATTCATTTCAAATTCATTTTATTCATTAAATGAAATTACAATTATCTTTGTAACGAAGCCTTTTTAATTATGTACTACTTCCTTTGATAGATTTAATTTGTAAAAGCTATAGAAGCGTTTGACAAAGTTTATGGATAACGTGAAGAACACGGTGTATAAAATTCAAAGTCCTGCAAGACTGATTTATCAACGCACAGCCTAAACCGCTGATCCTAGAACCATGAAATATGGAGGGTGTGTTCTTTGTGAAGAGTAGGTATCCACTAAGAAAGAGTTTTTCGAAATTCCATCCCTAAGAGGGTGAACGGAGGGAGGGTGAAATTTCACGCGGACGAAGTCGCGGGCAGACGCTAGTACAGATACAAATCAGGTTTATGTAAATTTTCGCAAATGGAATATCAATCAGTTATTTAAGAAGAGCATCAAAATATACTTATAATACTATCTATCTATCTGGCACTTGATACATTAATTTTGTTACGCAACTGTCAAAAATTGTACCATCATACGATTACAGACTGGTTTTCTTTAATCTCATTACAATAAATGACTTGGTATTAACAATCTAGTTCGTTTCATGATCATAGGTACCAGTGATGATAGCAATTATTACGGATTGTATTCAAAAGTTGTTAATTTGCTACCAGCAATTAATTTTCATTTCCTCGTTACATCATTCATGGGTTTGTTGATCATCATTACTTTCGATTTGTACTTTCCTAGATATTTCTTGCACGTACTACATATTATCTCACTGTTCTATAATTTTTATGATTACTGGCCACTAGCTGTACCCGTGTGTTAAATTAATGTCGCCATTGTAGCGGCACGTTGTATTATATAATCTTGGGGTATGTTATCGGCTTCCGAAGATTCACGGTCTACATACTTTTCTCTTCACCAATGACGATGAATAATGACCGATTGAAGTAACTGATTTTTATTCGACTTTGAAAGAATATGTTTTATGTTTAAGTAGAGGAAGAAATAATCAATTATAAATTAATGTTTCCGGGGTTAGCCATAAAGATGGAACTGATTTTTCAACGTGTTAACAGAGATTAGAACCTTTTGTTACTAGTCGTAGATTAATACATTCGTTTGATATTGGAATGCTGCCTTATAATGAATTTACTGTGTCCAAATTGACTTATAACCAAATAGGGAAAGATGTGGCAATTAATTCGACGAAAACTCGTTCGGTTTCAAAATAAATGACTTACATGGCAAGCTTCATTATTCTGGCTAGATTAGCCGTTTTCTATTTCGTATACAAATTAGATTTTCTGAAGTTCTTTGTATTTTTACCCGACTGCGCGACGCAAAGGAGTGGTAATGTGTTCATCAGCCTTTGTATGTATGTATGTTTGTATGTTCCTTTGAAGCACTATACAGACCAAACGCCTGGGCCGATTTTTTATGATTCACACGTCAATCGATTCCTCTTAGTCCGGCGAGTGTCACTAAAGACATGACGTTAGTGAAAATTCAATATGGCGACTACTATGTATGTATGTATGTCTTCAAAAAAATTTTTTTTTTCTCAAAACCTATTGAGTGGGGTATCAAAATAAAGGGCTTTAAAAGACGATTAGAAAAATATAAACAACTTTATGGTTAAAAGTAATTCGAAGTGACAAATCGTAAAAAACACGTACCAAGAACTAAATCGTCAGCGAAATCTTTCACATTTAATTTTGTAAACTAAAAAGCTGGAAATAAAAAAGTTATTAAGTAAAAAAAATAAAAAACCCGACTGCTTAAAAGAACTGAAAAGCTAAAAACAAGCCCATTTTAAATTAAATAAAAGTTGGAAGCAGGCGGGACCCATTTGAATTTGAAAATATAATAAAAATGGTATGGGTCCCGCCTAAGCTGCTTCCAACTTTTATTTAATTTAAAATGGGCTTGTTTTTAACTTTTCAGTTCTTTTAAGCAGTCGGGTTTTTTTATTTTTTTTAATAACTTTTTTTAATAGAGCTGTGCTCTGTTCACTGATATCATCATTCTCCTACCCTTATCCCAATTTATTTAGGGTTGGTCGCAACATGTCTTGTTTTTCCATATTTCTCGATTAGTCGTCATCTCGGTAGTCAGTTAGTCATTCCCTTTCCAGCTATTACCATCTTTCAAACAGTCCATTCATCGTTTCTTTGAACATCCAATACATTCATACTCTCACAACATTTTCCTCATTCCTCCGCATCTATTCTCTGATAGGTATACTAAAATATTTAATACTTTACTATGCTATAATACTAAATATAATTTATAGACAAAGAAACTCAGGGTCAAGGGAACGTTGTTATACCGCAGAATTAAAATTAAAATCTCATTTAACTGTATTTGACAATAATTTTCCCGGATCTAAACCGCAAAAGATTCCCCGATACCATAAAGAAGATGGTGTTATTTTTCCGTGCAGGTTACGGAAATAAGAAATAGCATAAATGCCAGTAATTTGCGTAGCTTAGAAACAGGATGTAACAATGGTGCGCAGACGCGGATATATGCGGATGCTGCGTAGAACAGGAAGACCGGTGGATTATCTGTTAGAATTGCACCCGTAATGGATACCTCGATAACTGTTACACACACGTATTAAGCTTAGTATTAAGGGGCTTACATGACCTAAAGCGCGGTCACTGTCGGACTGCATAGAAAAGAAAGAGAAGCGCGATGACACAAAACTGGTAATTTATTGTAAAATATGAAGAAATTGTCTATTTACAAAAACTATTTAATAATAAATAATCCATCACTAAATGCAGTTTGGCATTAGAAATTTAATGGCACATTTTTAATTATAATTAAAATTGTTAATGAAGGGATAAACTGCTTTTAAAGACAATCAAGAGCTGTATTTGAAGATTTTTTGATGCATTAATGTATGTTTAATTATGATTTGAGTTCCATCACTGTACCTTGTAACTTGTTTTTTTTTTGTCAATATTATTTACGGTTAGAGATACACTGCTTTAAAAACCAACTTTTTGACAGTTTTCAAGGAATCTCCGCCTTAAGTAATTGCGTCTGTAAATCTTTGTAATGGGCAACTAGATTCATCTTTCTGACTGACGGACTCCTTGACAATTCAAAAGTGCCTGTAATTGGTTTAATTGAAATAAATGCTTTGAGTTTTGAGTTTGAAACTTAGGACATCTTTGGAAGAGTGATAGGAAAGACTTGACTATGTAGTTACTGAGAACACAAAAATCTATACAAATAATTTAATTTCAAGTGTCTGTTTGTAATTTAAAAATAACAGCTTTTTATTAAATGCGTCTGAAAGTATGTATATGGTAAGTATAGGGTAGGTACTTATAACAAAAAAAAAAAAAACATTTTTTTTTGTCTGTTTGTACTCGCTAATCTCCGAAACGGCTGGGCCCATTTTGACGAGACTTTCACTGGCAGATAGCTGATGGCGTACCTTAGGCTACTTGTTTTCACGGCCACAGCTAAAATATTTATTGCATTCCACATTGTGAACTTAGGTGGTAGGTTTTACAAAGATATGATCATTGTGGATCCTATCGGCCACAACAAAGGAGGAGAGCGAAAGAGGGCTTGGCTAATTTGACTAATTATTTGGTATACCAGCAGTCCATGAGGTACTACCAGTAGACCGGTAAGTACTTATTCATTATTGTACACTGAGAGAAAAAACAACGGGACACAACATACGATGGAACGATACATAATTATATTATAGCAACGAATTTTTTTTTTTTGCTTCAGTCAACCTCGGTATGGCAAAAATACTGTCCGTATGGTTTCTGCTATCTATTTACCTGCTTTTGTAGGTGTTTGGCGGGTAATAATAAATATGTATATAATGTCGATAAAAAATAACAAATTAATACAATAACATAGTGTCAAAAGTAGAGTGTAGTTAGTATTCACAACCACAATCACGTGTCAATGTGGTTTTCCTTAATATTGAAATGAATGAGCATGAGGAATTCTGTGTCCTATAGTTTTGTGAAAACATTTTTACCCACGGTTTTATTCGTAACACGTTGGTTTCGAATAAAGGAACTGCCAAAACACTCTTTGATTTATTTTATTTTTTTGGCAAAAGGTAGAAAGAAAAGATAAGATTTGGTAAGGGAGATAGATGTGAAAACTGTGACAGCATTGGACTGTGCTATGTAGAAAATATTATCCTGAATGAAAAAATATATAGTTTAAAACGAGAAAAGCTTTGTATTTTAAAGATACGATGAATGTTTTAATGCATCTTAATATTCTGGCTTTTCAACCATCAAGCTCTCCTAATTTTCAGTGTGTGAATATTTATAGGTGGGTAATACGATGCATCACCCGCGACCTTGCAAGGTCGCCAGCGCGTGCGCAGCGGACCGATGCATTCGTTACAAATTGGACTACTTCAACTAAGATGATACGCTTCGGTGCATCTGAAGACGACGTTTTATATATAGCAGCGTAATAAAGCTTAAAAAAGTAATTCGCATTGTCTAAATTGCCAATCTCAAGTGTACTATACCCACACAATACCATATATTAATGGAATAAATCAAGTGGAATGTCCGGTAATTAATAAAAATCAAATTTATATTAATTACCGGTTACCGGACAAAAATAATTTTCGCCAAATCTCCAATGTCGGAAAATCTGTTAGGAGCTTAACTATAAAAAACGCCATCGACTAACTATAAATTAGTACGTACTACTATTCCAACTATGCGTAGACCTTCATATTTGCACACAAATGGGCCCGCACACGACAAAGTCGTGAACATACATTCGCCAGAGAAACATATTTATCATAGAGAACAAAGCCGAAATCGTGTTTCGGTGTGCAAGGCGGTGTGCCCCGCCCTATATCAATGCATGTGCAATGTGAGCAAAATAATCGATTCTAGCAGAACAAAGAAAGGGCAAGTAAATTATAAATATAGTAGGTTCATTTATTTCCAATATCTGAATCTAAATGAGACAAACGGACAATGAGACATCACATAAAAAAAATATTAGACAGCCAGCCAGGTGGTAGCAGCGAGCGCTAAAGGCCCAAAAGTTTTCACCATAGATTGACAACTATGTAGACATAACATAAGCAGATGCACGACTACATAATATACAGGGTGGCAAGGAAATCGACTAGCAACCTATTACTACGAATCTTTCATCGGTTATTTAAAAAAAACAGCTTTTCCATACATTTTGACCATGGCCACGAGGTATTGCACTTTTGTATAAAACAGCAGATTTTTGACGTGACAACGTCTTAAATTAGGTTGCGACTGGGAGTCACTTATGAAAAAGTGTAACGCTCGGTAACGTTACGATGAGTCACCGAACGAGAGAGAGGCCCGCCGAATGCCTTGCGTCTCTCTCCCACTCAACTATGATCGGATGATCGGTCGTTGTCACGTAAAATCTTCGCCCGTAAAACCGACTTTACAGGCAACCATTTTTTTTTTTGATCCGAAGAAAAAATGTCAACGCATTTGGGGTCTAGAATCATGTACTGAATCTATGGTTACCAGGTTGCGCATCGATGCCCTCCCACCCTAGGGGTATTAACAAAGATATGAAGAGCGATGATCTTCGCAGTGTGACTGATAGCAACTGAATGGGTGTAGCTGATAATATATTATTATTTGAAAAGCGTGGAAGCGTGCGTTTGGAGAATATGTCCAGCATTTGATAAACACAAGACGAAAGGAATCAACTACCCAAAAGTATCAATATAATAACATTAAGGCGAACAACACACCATAAAAGAATCGCAAGTATGCCCGCCGGTGGCGCAGGCGCGCACTAGACAAAGGCCACGCTTTCATAACCTTGTACACTGCTACCTACCCACCTACCACGACCCAACTATGATTCATGATTGTCTCGTGTAACTTGTCAATGAGAAACAATGATAACTTCAAAACTGGAATAAAGTGCAATGGAAAAATGTGGACGCTACTAAGCGTTGGAAAAAATATTATAAATATAGAAAGGGAAAAAACTAGAAACTGAACATGTAGGTATCTTCGTAAATATTCAAAACAATTTCCATGAAAATCGACACGTGTTTCGCAACACATTATTCTTGAGAAAGAAACGATATTACAGTTTCTAAGAAACAAGTAGGTACAGCTGTGTCAACTTAATTACAAATTCATACAAAATACATGTTTCTGGTACAATAACAATTAACAATGTATTTAAATTATTCAATGGAAATCTTGGAATTAACGCGTGTTAAAAAGTTATAATCAGTTAATAGGATTTTGATACACGTTAACTAGAATAGTGTGAGTAACACAGGCTGAGCTCAGTAACGCCAACATTATCCTAACAAACAATTTTCAAAAGCAATTGAGTTAAATACAATGAACTTATAGGTCGTAGGCGTTGCATACAAGTTGTGGGATAGAATACCTACATTGGAATTAAAATAATATATTATTAAAGCTATGTCCTTCAATAAGTGTTTGCATGATTAATCCTGGTAGGTAACGAAATTATGTATGTCGAATCTAACAATTAATAACCAACCTCAAAGGAAATTAATAACGCTATTAATGTAACATGATGTGACGTTGATACCGAACTACAGAATTAATGGACCCATGCAAGTAATCCATCAAATTCACAGCGAATAACAACTAAAAATGAATAGCCTGACGAACCTTGAGCTTAGTTAAATTGAGTAATCCAATACGAATGGCATCGATCAGATTATCTTAAAAGGTCCATTTATAGTCAACGCACATGCTGTACGAAATAATTACGCGAATGAACGAAATACCGTAACATTGCGACCTGCGCATGTCACGATTTTTAAAATCTCCTTTGTTTTGTGGGTCAACGACAAGCGAGGCTTCAAGTGGAAGAAATATTGCATCGTCACGTATGCATTTGTGGCCTATTTCACATGACTTTTTTACATCATTCCGTTCCATCCTTATAAGGTTCGTAGTGACCTTAGCTGGAAGTGGCGAGTTGAGATATAGCCCGCTACCTGCACTGTCATAGCTATTGACAATCTCCATTCGGTAATAAAATTCTTTGCATTCCAACGTCAAAGTACATACCGGGTTTTACCGATTCGTTCATCATTGATTTGATTAAAAAAAAATCAAGATTCCCGGTGCGATTTTTAACGTCATTTATAACTTTTATCTTTGTGGGGACGTCATAGTTGCATATTGTGCATTTAAACACTGTTCAAAATATTCTTTGAAGCATTATTAAACTGTCCATACAGACGACACAGGCATTCATAACCGCAAGACTACATAAGTCAGTGCTATCAATGGCATTAATCAAAAGCACACAACGCCTACGATTTTACTTCGTCAGAGTATCTTTAACTTCTCAAACTTGCGTAGGGTTTCCACCTCTTACCTCTTATTGTTGAAAGTTGTTATCTTCATCGAGTTGTTAAGAGGTAATGGATTGTGCAGTTGATTCTATCGTATAGATCTATCATCCACACGTAAGAAGGATAAAGTATTAACATATTCAAGACTGGTGATGAAACATTTGTTGTGCATCAGAATCGTCAAATGTTTATTGTAATTTCTAGTAGACCATCATCATTCATCATTCTTATCATTGGATTTCATTGATTTCTTTCCAACACGTTTAATTTCACAATACAAAACATAATTTTCATCCTCCATAATGTCATTCCTTCTTAAAGAGACAGCATCCCTATCTTCACCTCCATTATTCGATTAGTCCATCACGTGTGGTCCAGCCAGTTTGTCCGTATGTCACTGTGGACAGCTGCCACTTGTCATGTCTTACGGTAAATTGCGACAGCAATAAATACTTACAAGAACATTTACTTTTCCTGGCAACTACGTCGGTTTGACTGTATTCATTGCAGATTTATACAATTTTAAGGTGGAACTAGTCGCGAGCTCGAACTCACTGGTGGTCATGGCCAAAAAGCACGCTGGCTCACCTGGCTTCGTGTCCGACAAAGATAGTATCAGTTATGAGCAGTTAGACGCTAGTCTACACCCACAACGTCTAGTTCTCACGCGCAAAAACACCGTTCCGAACTGAAAGGCGCAAAAAACTTAAAAAAAAACAAGTGCTTTGGAAAATCGGGTTTATGAAAAAACCACTGCAAAAATCAATTACAAATAAAGTTTATTGAACTCTTCGTTAACTGAGCTTTGTCGGTACCGACTTTGTTTTGAAGATTTTACAGTTCTTTTATTACTTACTAGCAGCACGCCGCGGTTTCACCCGCAAAAGTGTCGATCCCGTCGGAATATCGGGACAAAAAATATCCTGTGTCCTTTTTGGGACTCAAACTATCTCTATACCAAATTTGATCTAAATTGGTTCAACAGTTTAAGCGTGAAGAGGTGATACAGACTGACAGACACACTTTCGCATTTATAATATTAAGTATGGAAATATGGATTCTCTTTCAGTACAGATCAAATTATTAATACGACAAAACGATATCATGTTTAACTTTGAATGCACAATGTCAAACAGTGGAGTAATACTCTCCCGATATTTGTATGGAAAAAATATCGACTAGTGGCACCTTAAGAAGAATATTCATGTTTTAAAACGTGAAGTTCCAATTTGTCTTCCAGTTACAAATAATGACAACGAAAAGGATCCCATTACTTGTGCTGTTATTGTTTCCTTCAATTTAATTATTATTGAGATAAATCTGAAAATAAAAGCAGGTATGTAAGCGACGCACTTTAGAGAAATGTGCCAATTTATATGGGCATGGACAGCTAGCAGCCAGAAACTAGAACACTCGGAAACAAACACGTTTGGCAAATACAAGAAAACTGTATAAACATGTTAACATGTAAGTATATGTTCAATCTGTTTACAGCCAAGCTGGCGACCCAGTTGCGACGCAATATGAATAGACATAATTTTGAAAAGCAAGAACGTAAATACAGTAGCAATAGTACCTGAAGTAAACAAATGATACATACCCTATTAAAACAGTTAACAGACAGATTTGTCTAAGATAAGTAGAAGGACGTATACTCACATGAATAATATCAGGTGTTTGGTAAACACAGGCAACCACAGGGTTGCACGACATCCTGTTTACGAATACGCTGATTCGCTCTTCAAATAAAATAAAAAGTCAAATGTTACATAACAAGTGTAATAATACATAACATAGTAAAAATAACAGAGATCAAGATCATTAGCCGGTCGCTGAGTGGTCAGACAGATGATGCTATCCATTTCAAAATCATAGTATACGACTATACAAGCCATGTTTAGAGAAGGCTGACCGGCGCGGGCGCATCCGTCGAAACGGTCAAGTTCACGGAGAACGCGCACGACCAACTGGAACTCTTGCGCATCGCACTCGACCGCATCACCATTTCAAACGAATTGGAAGAAATGTTTGCTTGAAACTGTTTATTTATTATTTATTTAACCATTTATGTACACACATATATAAACAGACAAGAAAAAAACAGAACAGTAAAATAGGTACAAAGGTGATGCTTATTACTAAGACAAAAGTTATGTCGTTTGAGATGAAAGTTGATGCTAATAAGCAAGAGGAAATCTCGCAGGAAATAAAACAGGAATAGATATCGCATTTCAAAAGATTGCTAAGCTGCAGGCGTCGGACATTGGCATTTCATTTGACTACGAACAATTAAATAAAAGATAAATTTGCAAAACATAAATGCTGCAATTGCTTATTTAATACTAATCAGGCGACTTCCTGAATTGAAACTGCTTAGCTTTCGTTTAATGATCGTACATCAATTATACAGGCATCGAAAGTTTTGAAAGAATCATTATGTTTCGATTTATGCTTCCGTTAAAGAAACCCGGGGTCACAAGACTAACACCTGGCTCTAACACAGGGTACTTTTTGCTAGCAGCAATTGATTAAAAAATAGTTGATGCTACCAATTATAAAATAAAAGCAATGAATTTAAATATCAAAGAAGAAACAATATTTACGGCCACTTTGTGAAGGCTATAATTTCGTCTTCACGTTTGAATATTAGAAACTTTTGAAGGTCGGCTGATTGCAGGGTCAAGTTCGAGAGGCCGGGGCATCCGTAGCACATTTGCGGTACGCTTCGCTGGCCTCAGCATCCATTGACCCGGTGGCGTGGCCGACATATTATCTAGGACCGAAAACGATTGTAGATTTAGATGTTGGGAAGTATCTCCAGTTGACGTAGTAACATTAAGTTGATTTTTAGAAGGTATCGAAGGATTGACGATCTTTTTAATTCTCAATTCTCCGTATTATCTATTCTTTAATGAGTTGACTGTATAAAAACAATCTCTTAGCAATTTCTACTATTTCATAGCAGGCTTTTGGCAAATTCAATTAAATATTGGATCTGGTGGAAACTTCTTTAATAATACGGTAGAAAAGTAGATGGATATCTAAGACCCCGTCACTTGTTGCTAACGCTGTAGCATTTTAACGGATTTGGAATTATCAATCCCAATCTTGAATTCACGTAACTTTTTAGATCCATTAGAAAGTTTCGTTTGGAATCCGTTATTGGTCACTAAAAACTCACACATCAAGACGACCATACATACTGCTCATATGAAAACACGGTTAAAATCAAAACATGTTTTAAATGAACCAACAATTTCTGTATATGTATATTGAACAACACAAATGATGATTGATCATTGAATGAGTTTTAATCATCAATAACCTCGTCAATTTCTTTAAATTTTCTTTTGTGTGTGATCGTATCAGATAAAATATAATTTCATCCTACATACCTTTGTTCAATCGAAGGTTTTGTTCGTCTATGAATGGGTGGGTCAAGGTTTTAACCGTCTTATAAATTGCATTTACTTGAGGATATAATAATTTTCCTCAAAGGTATTAATTATTCATAAGTAATAAGTACTTAGATAATACATAGTAATTGGTTTCTAAATAGGGCTTATCCTTATGGATTATATAATCTTGACTTAAAGCTACTGCGATCAGTTATGGCCAACGTGACACATAAGCGATATTAACAAAGGCATAATATATTTAATCGAACCAACAATAAATACTATTTTGGGTTCATAGCCAAGTAACTGAAACTAACTTGGTATTCTCGCGTGGTTGGTCCACAGTTCTAACCTAACATACTTAACCGTTTAGTTGGGGTACCCTATTAGCTTAGTCATTGCGACCGGCTGCGAAAAAAGGCCAAAAAGTTAAAAGAGAGGCTCATTTATTTTATAAAGTGTGCATCATTAGAAGACCATATAGTTTTCAGAGGTTCATTAATTTAAAAAAGCGTGCATTAATGGTCAATAAGTTTTTAGTGGATCGGTTAAATATTTCCCATTAACAAAATTAAATGTGACAGAATCAAGATGACCGCTTTTATGGTGGCCTATAAACGTGTGTATCGTCACGCTCTGATTCTTATTTCCTTGCCGTGGTGGACTGTTTGCGTTGACACGGTTACACATTGCAGAATGGACATAATAGGTTGCAACCGGGTCATGCGTGGATAAAAGTTACGATTCGACGAGATATATTTACTGAAGTCAGTCACATAATATTACTAGAAAATAGCGAAGAATGTGCAATTTTTGATGTCTATTATAAAGAAGACCAAAAGGTTTGAAATATAGTTACAATTCTAACTAACCTAACTAACATTCTAAATGCGAAAGTGAGTTTGTTTGTTAGCCTTTCGCGCTAAAACCGCTGAACGGATTTGGATGAAATTTGGCGCATGGGTAGAAGACTAAGAACTGGAGAAGGACATAGGCCACTTTTGATGTTGAACCGCAGACGAAATCGCGGTCAACACCTAGTTTTGTATAAAATCGAGATTTTTTCCTTGAACATCGTTCCAGAATACGGTCTCTATTCTGCTCATATTTTAAAGCAACTACAGACAATTTATATCCAAAAATAAATTGTAAGCGTATACTATTCGAAATTGCCACTACTGACATATCAATTTTAACTGTTATGCAAGCCCATTGACAACATATTTCGAACAATACATTGACAACATAACACGTGCGGCCGACGAGAGAACGCGTTCTTGCTTGACACCTGTCAGTTTCATACAAACGAATACGTGTTTGATCGAATCTGATCTTTATTAGCTACTAGCTGCGCCCCGCGGTTTCACCTGCATAAGCGTCGATCCCGTGGTAATATCGAGATAAAAAGTAGCCTATAATATATGTTAATCCAGGTTGTCAGCTACCTCCATACAAAATTTTATCAAAATAGGTCCAGCCGTTTGAGCGTGTAGAAGTAACAAACATATAAACACACCCCCACACAAACTTTCGCCTTTATAATATTAGTGTGATTAGAATTGTCGCATTGACACGTGTCAGGAACGCATTCTTTCGATGGCCGGACTGCAAATGTATTTCCGTGACCGTGATATATTTAGCCATGTTTTATCATAGCAAAATATAGCATAACAAAAGGATCGAGGACCTATCCGATCTAGCGCGTTTCATTGTTCGGATCTAATCAATGTTCAGTGACAATGGCCTCACATGTCAAACTTGGTACCCATAGAATCATAGGCACCAGAATAGATCGATAGATCACTATCGAGACTGTGAATGATTTATTTAATGTATTTTTAATTTAATCATATGATTGATTGGGTTTGTTGATGGATGTATATGAATGTGTTTTGGTTTGTGAAGTCATTGTTTTAATTTAAACTAAACCTTCAGGTGGCTTCAACCTAATGCATATCAAATAATCAAACCATAATCGGCTTTTCTTCGAGTTTCTCGTCGGCACTCCCGGAGTGCCACTGTTTTTTTTTAATGTGTATTTATTATGTGTTTATCAAGTGTTATGTATGTCATCAATGGATTACTTAAAAAAATTAATTAGGTAGACCTGCATACAATGCGTACAGAACGTAAAATTAAATGGCACTAAGAACGCTGGGCTACGTTCCTTACATACTTTTACTTCGTTCATGTTATCTCTGTTCAATATTTATTTATCACACGGTAACCCATTCATTCCGCGATACATTTTCGTACAAATGATTAAACCTTCCTCGTTGATCTAGTGGTCGCAATCGCTACTCGGTGCCAGGGTTCGATTCCTAGGTCGGGCAGTGTTATTGAGTTTTCCCATCCGGAATTTCTCAATAGCAGCCCGGTGTCTGAATTTGTGCCCGGTTGATGGCAATAGGCTTGTCCTCTTAGAGCAGTGATGGCCAAGTGGTAACGGCCGCGACTTACGAGTTGTAGGTCGTTGGTTCGAACCCAGACAGGCGCTTTACTTTGTGTAAATTATTTCATCACCACTGCTCTCAAAACGGTGAAGGAAAACATCGTGAGGAAACCGGCATGTCCTAGAACCAAAAATTCGAAGACGTGTGGCATCTGTCAACCCGCACTGGGCCCGCGTGGCGGATTACGGCCCACTCCCTCTCACCGAGAGGAGGCCTGTGTCCCAGCAGTGGGAACGTTATAGGCTGATTATGTATTTATGTATGTAGGCTTGTCCTCTATAACATGGGGCAAAAACATAACTGGCGAAATGTGGGTATACTAAAGGTACACCTCTGCTTAACTCTTCGTGCAATACAGGCGTGACGTTCTGATGTGTGATTAAATTCTACCGCCTATTACACAATAGCCATTGACCTTTACAGATTATTGTTTAACACTACATGTTAATATGCGCTATTTTTATACCGAACACAACCGTATAATCGTGCTGACACCACCTTTATTCCGCATTGATTAGGTACTATTTTTTTTAACATCGTCGTGAAGTATTGAGTACCTGACTGTAAAGAAGGAAGCAATGGTCAATTTATTTAATATTAAAATGTTAATATTGATTTAGTTTTTTTGCGGATGGGAAATCATCAAATTCCCTCTCCCGCTCTAGGTGGAGCGGAAGGAAGTGTCAGGACTCATACTAACTAAAACCCACCCGTGTTCCTTCCTTAGCCCTTTATGTTCCGGGCCAGCGGTAACCCTTTCGTACAATCCCGCTTCTTCTTCTTCTTCGTGTGGCTGGCACGACTGTATTTTAAATCTTGTTTTCCCAAAACTTTGCCACTTCCACGGCTTTGTCGGTGGCAGCGCAGAGGTCACTTTGACTGCATGTTTTGGGACACAGAGGGCAGAAAGGAGGTGGAGCATGGTTTGTGACATAGCTCTGCAATCACACCCTTCTGCCGTTGCGTTAAGGTAACCCGCTCACCTTGATTTATGTATTGTATGAGCACTTTATTTATGACTAGCTTCTGCCCCCGACTTCGTCCGCGTGAAATTTCTTGTTCCCCTGACCCAACTTGCCCGCGCAATCACTTCGTTCTCGGTTAGCGTTCTTTCTGACTTTTGTTAATTTTTGTTCGACTCCTAACATAGCGTGATGTTAAATAGCCTTTCTCAAGAGTTGGGTAATTAAATGCAAAAATAATGTTTCAAATCCGACTGGTAGTTCCAGAGATTACCCCTACATACAAACAAACAAACTTTTACCTCTTCATAGTATTATACTTATATAATTATTATATTGTAAGTAATAAGTACAAGTACAGAGAACACTAGAACTTTGCCCGCGACTTCTTCCGCACGGATTTCGTACTTTCCCCTTATGAACTTCTACTTTGAAGAGGGTGTCTTTGGAGATTAGTTTTGGAAAGTTAAGTTTCATTACGATCTTTATTATTTACCTAGATAAGTGTACAAAGTTTCTAAATCAAAGAAATACGATTTTTTCATATAGTTTTCCCGCTTTTCATCCCGATAAGGGTTGATTTTTGAAAGAGAAAGAAAACCAGAACAAAGTTTATATTTGGACACAATTCGAAAAACATTTTATTTTTTGGAAAATCCTTTAGTACTTTTCTATTATTTGATGCATTCATCGAAGCAAGCAGTCCAAACATTCAAGTTTCTATCTTTAGCGGTTTGAGTTATGCGAAAGGCTTTGTTATACTACCTATAATATAATATGTGTAAGTATTTAAGTTTACAACTTACTAAACCGCGTGTAAAGATACATAAACGCATATAATAACATTTCATGAGATTATCAATTGTTTTTGCAAATCTTCCTGCATCAGGCCATTATAATTCCAAAGTACATTAATAAATATGTGAGAAAAAGACGTTCCTTTCAGCTGAGTATCCCATAGCAATACCAATAACAAAGCCTTGTTCAAACCATAAGGACATACAAAATGTCACACATAAAATCAGGAAGATACAGTAAATCATTACGTAGGTATTCATTATAGTGTCTATGTTCAAATTGAGAAGTCACGTTTGCAAACCATATATTAGTAGTAAACAAAAAATATGACTAGTATCTACATTGTAGGTATAAATGTAAATGATCACCAAGATGTGAGACGAACAAATACAGTGGGGTAATTGCGTAACACACTTAACATATCAGTAACAATGGGTTTCATTTTGACAGTTCAACAACATTCATTTCGTTATTTACGTTGTTGAGCAGACAAATTTTTCGAACATCAAGCAATGGATTAGCAATATCCTTCAAAATGATTCAGATTGTGATTGATAGTGTGTGTGATATACACATAAAACATACTCGTAACATGACGCCAGTAATCCCCCCCAAGGGTTTTGAATCGTCACGATGTATGTCAAAACATAATTTGTTAAAGTATCTAATAGTCTCCAAAAACGACTACAGTCAACAAAAAGTAATTAAAAAAAATTAAACCGACTTCAAAAAGAAATAAACTCAAAATTAAGAAATAACTTTAATTTCGGAAGTCGGTGTCTTAGGATATGTAGGTATTTTTTTTAGTTTTAGTTTTTTGTCACCGACTTCCGAAATGAAAGTTATTTCTTAATTTTGAGTTTATTTCTTTTTGAAGTCGGTTTAATTTTTTTAAATTACTTTTTTATTTTGTAATTTTTACTTTTAAGTAAAAACTGGAATAGGTATTTGTTTGTAATAAGTAGGTAATAGTTTTATTTTAAATATTGCACTAGAATTTGACCAAGGTTTTGAGATGTTTTCCCTTTGACACTACATCCGTAGCTCGTATCAATAAGCCAGGCCGTCACACTTACACGTATTAATCCATATCTTGAAAATTACTGAATCGATTTTGATGAAACTTGCACTGTTCCCTAAGTTGAAGTAAACGTAAGCCAATACAAAAAAAATGGTCACGATCCGATTAATAATTTCGGAGATATGCGTGGACAAACATACATACGTACATACATACATACGTCTATTAAATTTTGTATATTTGTTTGGAAGCCCTAATAGATTGTCATATGTGAATATAATGCAATTCCAATAATATTACATACATACGTGTCGAATTGATAACCTCCTTTTTTTGAAGTCGGTAAAAAGAGATAAGTATGCAGGATCGTTGGATATAGTTGAAATTTAGTAAGAAACTGATGGAAGTTGTCGCCTGAAATTTAATTTGATAAATGAGCTGTTTGTTTTCTATTAATAAAATTTAATATTATTCGCGAACATCCATCGGTTTCTTACTAAACTTCAACTATATCCGACTATCCTGCATACTTATCTCTTTCGTTGACTGTACTTCATTAAATAAATCTTATAAAATATCATAGAAAGGTGACGACAATCTTGATTGTTTATTTTGTAGGTAGGTGTTAATACAGACATAGATATTACCATATTAACCTTATCGCTTCTAATGATCAATATGTCTTAGTTTGAATTTGATTGTTTACTAGCTTCTGCCCGCGACTTCGTCCGCGGGAAATTTCTTGTTCCCGTCCCACCCCGTCGCACCGCAACTCTCGTCCGCGTTAAGATTTTTTTTTTTTGCTCAGTTCCTAAGTATACTAGTAGGGTGATGTTAAATAGCATATAGCCTTCCTCAAAAATTAGGCTATTAAATGCAAAAATATTTTTTCAAAGGGTGCAACGTACGTGAATTTAAGTATTAAGTACCCCGCGGAAGCTATTAAAATAGTTTCTCAGTAAATTCATAAAACGTTGATCTCTTTAGATTCGTATAGTATAGTTAGCAATGTACAAATATACTCTGTTTCTCCGTTCTACTCTAATTATTGTCAATGCCAAGGTAGTCACTGTTCAAATAAAAAAAAGAGGAACGCTCATTAGCATTTAATAATTATATCTACCTATGTACCGCACATAAAATTTATATAACACATACCTACAATACTTCGTCTTATTTGCGAGTGTTTAATTTAATTGGCATATAAAATACTCTTGTAGTTTAGTGGTGACACGTGATGTAAGAAAAACTGCAAGCTGGTTTTTCCGACGGATGTCAGTTTTTGTAATGTCATGATGTTTGCAGGTAACACTTTTTAATTTTTATTTTTATAAGTATCTCTATAATAGTATCGTTATATGGATCGTAGCAGGAGGCGTTCTGTAGTTTCTGCCTGCCCCTATGGGCAAAAGGTGTGAGTGTAGGTAACTTATGTAAAGTCTATTCATACTTATGTTTTACATTAATATTATTTCAAGTTAAACAAATATCAACGGTATTTGAATGGCCCTTAAGTTGATTTCAGAGTGACTAGCACTATTGAAAACGTTATAAAAATGTTTGAAGTTGTAGCGTAAACTAAACTTTATGGTGTAGGGTTTAAAGTTACCTATTTTTCCATAAACTCATATTTGTTTAAATTTTTGGCAAATAAATCGCTAATGCAGACTAAATATTATCGTTATATATCACTTAAATCTAGTGATAGTGGATTTTAATATCACAAATCCAATACCACATTGTTAAAATTGCAACCAAATAGACCAACCTGAAATTAAATTATTTTAAATGCTGAAGATTCGTAATGGTAATAAATTATTCAACTGCCTGCAGATATTACTATTGACGAATACAAAGCGTTACATGCCTTGCACACATCTGCACAGACCTTTAATCGTTCACAAACGTGATCAACCCCGCATTCTACGTTTCAATAACCGAACAAAGCCATAAACATAGACGGTTTACCAACTAAAATATCAAGTTAGTTGCACAAAAGCAACCAGTACAAGAAAACCCGTGTAGATTACACAGCATTAGCACACAGCGTAGCATTACCGGTAACTAGTAACAACGAACAGGGGAAATGCACGCTTACTGTACCTATTAGATGATGAAATGTTGGTAACAACACCAACACCTGCTCCAATAACTGGTTTGTACGGGAAAAAACATGTAATTCCTGCTTTTATGGAGTTATGGATAAGTGGAAAAACGAAAAGTGGAAAGCGGTGCGTGCGACCCTCGCACGACCGACACGTAACGAGTCGGCATCGTCGGTAAGAACTGTAAGAAGTGATGGACATAACATAACATAAGTACTATCTGTTACGCGGTGGACAGGCAGATAGCAGTTCGAGGAAAACTATCAGCGTGCAATTATTAGCCGGTTCATTTCCATGTTTCTGGGAATCGCATGAATGCTTAGAATGCTGCGGCGCGGCTAATTATCTGAATTTTTTAGAATGTCCCTTCCATATTTATAATCAGTTGCCATGGAACTTCTTAGAGTAGTGAGTAGGAGAAGTGGTGGCCCAGTGATCACAGCCGCGACTTACGAGTTTTAGATCGTAGGTCTGAGTCCAGTCAGGCGCTTTACTTAGTGTAAATTATATCATCAGCACTGCTCTCAAAACGGTGAAGGAAAACATCGTGAGGAAACCGGCATGTCCTAGAACCAAAAATTCGAAGACGTGACTCTGCCAACTTAAATTGGGCCCGCGTGGTGGATTACAGCCCACCCCCTCTCACAGTGAAGAGGCCTGTGTCCCAGCAGTGGGACCATTATAGGCTGAGAGTGAGCACGTATGGAACTTCTTACATTGCAAGTATATTGTTACCTTACCATGACGGTGGGCTTTGCTACGCATTCCGTCCGTCGAAAAATTCTATTTGAGGTAAACAACGTTTTTTTCTAGATGAGATATCATCTAGAAAAAACATTTTTTCTAGATGAGATAATATATCATCTAGAAAAAAAGTTGTTTACCTCAAATATACACACTTATAATATGTAAAATACATACACAAGCAAAATAAAAAAACCTTAACAAATATGGCAGTCGCCTTTTGTATAATATAGAAATTGTTATCGTTCCATTTTTTTATTAGGAAAATGACTAACATTTAATATGTTAAGTATGTCCAAAAACGTCCGAGACGGCGCCACATTATAAATTTTTTTTTAATACTATGGTCCGTGTCAATTTAATTCGGACTAAAAATATGTCATTATTATCAGCTATTAATATAAAACGAGATTAAATTATCGAAAAACTATCAACATTTAGCTACCAGTTTTAAATTAGGTAGGTACTAATGGCTGAACAACAACAAAGTTCACTATGTAGAATGCACTGCCGGGTCAAATAAATTAGTCCAACAAAATTATTCATTTTAGATTAAATGTGTAAGCGACTAAATTAAAATGTATGACAAGAAACCATTAAGAATTGGTAGTCGGCGCCAGTAGGAAAATAAATCTTGATTATATTTTTTCTTTTAGGAATCAATGTTTACAATTTTAATGTAAACATCAACGATTCCATATATTGGACACATATGTCTTGTTTTTATTTTAGAATATATCTGGTATTATTTGACAAGTTTAAAGAAGGCATGCATGGACAGGTTACCTAATCTTGGAAACTAAGATAATTTAAAAAAAAATACATATTTCGAAATGAGACTAGTAAGCTGAGAATTAATAAATGAAACTTCAGTTTTATAGAAGTTCAAATCCATACTCTAATATGTTATAAATACGAAAGTAAGTCTGTCTGTCTATTATCTTATATAGATGTATGAGGAACAGGGTGTAAAGTTCACTCATCCTCCATAGAAAAGGAGGGTAACTGCAACGTAACTTTTATAGCACAGATGGTTGCATAGTCTTCATCTTGGTTTTAAAGGAAACGGGCTTGGGAGTTTAAAACTCGTGCTCACCGAAGCCACTTATCGACAATGCACAGGACAAGCACAGCTTACATTTAATTGGCCGTAAACTCTGAAACCTGTCTCCGCTGAACATTTTAATAAGGAAATCATGTTCTAGAATTCTAGATCGTACTTTAATGATATGGAAATAAAATTGTGGAAATTCCCAGCCGGGCAGCTATATATTTCTTCATCATCATTCTCCTGCCCTTATACCAATTTATTTGGAGTCGGTGCAACATATTGTCTTTATCTTCCATACTTCTCTATTAGTTGTCATATCGGTGGTCACTCCCTTTTTAGCCATATCATCTTTCACACAGTCCATCCATCATCGTTTCGCTGGTCTTCCCCTACTCGTATAGCCATTCACATCAATACTTAAAACTTTCTTGACGTAATTTTCCTCAAACAGCTACACAATTCTTATTTCCAATAATTTATCTGCCAAAAACACTTCAGATTAATTTCAACAATTCAATTAAAACCTGTTTTAGCGGATTTATTTTAAGACAATCTGGACAATTTTCAATTTTTCTACAATTTTCTTGAACTAACTTGCAATATGCAATTAAAATTTCGTCCAGTGGATGGGGTAAATCGATTGCGATTCGATACACATTATGATTAGGTCTAGTAAATTTTAAGCATCTCTACTGCCTATACGTAAAATAATAGGTAAACTGAATAAAAAGTGTATTTTATAAACAAGTTTTTACAGAGATTTCCGCGGGATTTAGTGTTGGCGAGCATGCATTGCGTTGTTCGCGCGCTTTTCAAGCGGCGGCCATGTTGTGGGAAGGCGCGGGAAAGTGGAAAGTGCTCGGGTTATCATCTTATTGTCAGTGTCTAGGCCGCGTCATTGTCTCTGGGCGCGATATTCTCTTCCCGTGTGAAAGCTAAGATGTAAGTGCAATGGAAGAAGCATTTTGATTCAATTATACACTTGCGTAATATTATTTGAGTTCATTACATAAGGACCATACCTGTAATTGTATAATACACAGCTAAATAGGTCACTCACCAAAATGTTTTTAGTATACACACACAATTTTTGCTTCAATATCAAGCAGAATTGCATCAAAGCAAAACTAATAAAACTTTTCATTAGGTATACAAAAAACAAAGAATATATTTTGTAAGGTGAAATTAGCATTATCTGATACGTCCTGGGCAAAACCATCACGAGATTAGGTAAGTCGATAGACTGCATATTTTTCCTATTTATCAAAGTTTATCTATTCTAGCCTACCTATATCCGCAAAGGCCGGGCATTTCACTAGCAAGTTCTCATTAATTCAAATAGATTCGCGATTAGCGAGAAGAAAAACTACAATTACCATTAAGCACACAATGGCTATCGAAAGTGAACTCCCGCGCGTCTATGATCTATGATCTAGATCAATTACTTGTTTCACACAAGGTGACGGAGGAAAACGTCCTTGACACCTTGATTATACGCCATTATGTTAATTAGAAACGATGTACAAGAAACAGCCGGAGCTTACAATGACTATCATATTTACATCTTCACAGAATTACTCATCATTATTTCCATATTAACAGAACTCGAGAATACCGAAGGTGATCTTAGTTTATTCATATCTTTCCGAAGATATTTTAATATAATGACAAAGTGGCAGCTGTATTAATTGCAGGAAAATCATGTTTATTTTGATTTTCACATTGGTCATAATTTATCGGCGACACGTAGAATAGTTGAATGCCAAAAGTTGCCCAACATGAGTAATTGCAGAAATCCGAAACTTACGAAAACCTAAAATGCATTTATTGCTAAGTATCTATTAATTCTGCAGCACTGCTTTTCGGCGAATATCTCGAACATATAAAGGTCATGATCCGATTTTGTCCGCTATTTTTTATCGGACCGCACACGGCAAACCGCGTAGGAGTTTGTTTATTCCCACCATTGGGGTCTTCGGACCAGTATTATGTAGTCATTGGAATTTTTACGACTAGATATGACATTTTACGGATGTTGAACGTAATTTTCTCCAATAAATTCCTTCAATAACAATGAACGCCGAAGTAAACAACCATTAAAATATTGGACTCTTGTCACCGCCATACCGTTCCTAATGGCGATTTTACTCGGTTATGCTAATACCGAAGTCGAGTCGGTAGAGCCATAACTAGAAGTATAACGACTTGTTTATAATCTTTGGACATTAATCTCGTTCACGGTCATATATGTATATTCATTCGTAACAGCCGAGATTCCATTTTTTGGCGCCAGCTATCAAATCGTTGTAAAAAATCCTTCTGGTATAGTTGAGAATGGCAAATATGGTCAGCTTCGCTTAGCGACAGCGTTCATGTGTCATCTTTGCAGTAAGGGAGATGTTACCGTTTATGGTAACATCGACGAAACAAGATGGGTTTGAGAGTACCTACTATTAGTTATTCTGTGGTTTGTGTTCGAACCCAAAATTTGAATACAATGGCGCCGTAAAAAACGTATTTGGTGTTATTAGCGTGAAATGTAAATTTGATTGTTTGCTAATTGATACAATTTAATCGCTAAAAAGGGGGTTTTTCGAAATTCCACCCCTAAGAGGGTGAATGGGGGGGATGAAATTTCACGCGGACGAAGTCGCGGGCAGAAGCTAGTCGTTATTATAAGACTGACATCGCCAACCCGTCTAGGATCAATGCTCGTGCCTTCTCTATGAGACGAGGCCTTTGACCTGCAGTAGGACAATAATAGGCATTTTATTATCTCCTTTATTTCACTAAATACATATAAATTATATTTTTAAATATTGGAATATAAAAAATATAAAAACATTTAACATTTAAAAACAATAGTAGCCCACCTGTATCAGGAAGAGGGTCTAAGCTACCGGCGGTCAGGGCTCCAAAGAGAGGAACCTCCTAACAAAGCGGGCCGTGTCCAGGAGTACAGCTTTCTGAATCAAGCCCTTGATCCAGCTGCCCAACGAGAGTCCTCAGGTGTTGGTCGAGGCTCTTGGCTATTAACCTATTGGCTGTCACGACTATCGGCACAATGATCGCTGAGTCCACATCCCACATGTCGACAGCCTCGCGAGCCAAGTCAAGATACTCGTACTTGAATTAGGTATTTGTCTTTCTCGGCTTTAACGAGGTTCTCATCATGCAGGACGGTTATGTCAACAACCATTGCGCGCCGCTCTGATCGATCCACCACATTATTTTAAGCGTTGTCTTTCGAAATGCTGTTCTCTGTTTCGTATCTGATAAGTCATAAAATAAATGAAGTGTTTAACCTAAAATAATAACGTTTATGAGCGGCAAGTTCATCATCATCATTCTCCTACCCTAATCCCAATTTATTTGGGCTCGGCGCAACATGTATTTTCTTCCATACTTCTCGATTAGTTGTCATCTCGGTAGTCACCCCCTTTCTAGCCACATCATCTTTCACACGGTCCATCTATCGTTTCTTTGGTGTTCCCCTACTCTTATAGCCTTCCACATTCATACTCTAAGTTTCTCGCAACCTTTTACTCATTCCTTAAATTCACTTGACAAAAAAACGCCGCACTATTACAATAATTCTGTCATCTTATGGACTCGAAAGATCAGCGAAATGGCTATCTCTCCGTTTATATAGTGCAAGTATTATTATTCTCGTATCAATTCGAGTTTGATGGGAATTCCGTTTTGGGTCGTATGCGCATGTCCTCGGTCGGAATGCGGAGATGAGCGCTTGCGCGCGCGCCGCCTTTTCGTCGATTCGCCTTTCTCATTAGCATAAAAGAACCGAGTATTAGATTGACGCTCGACCTTTTGATTTACACGTACGATCAATGTCAATGTCGTTGGATATTTACATAATGAGAACAATAATAAGATACTTAATTATTGAGAGGTTCGTTAACGAGTGTTTAGTGCCCGCCTGAGATAACGTTGCGTGAAACTTGTTACGTGTGATGTTTTGAATATTGAACTTTTAAGTAATAAAGCTAATGATGTGGGGATTAATTAATAAATTGCTTGGCATAATGAAAATTAATTTCAGGTAAATCTGAAAACAATCTGACGACGATGACCGTTGGGGTAGACGTGTTCTTGAGTGGAGAACGCGAATCGGCAAACGCAAGGTAGGCCGCTCTCAGGCTAGGTGGAGTGACGATCTTCGCAGGATGGCTGGTAGCAGCTGTATGAGAGTAGCCGAAAATCGAGTTGAATGGCGTACAATAGGAGATGACATGTCCAGCTGTGGACTGCTGTAGGCTGATGATGATGATTCTGACATCTGACAATGATAGCCAAAAACACAGTACATAGAATTCGTAACAGGCAGTATAACAATGTTATTGCTGAATGATCTGTACGGACATAATTGTAACTTTAGTCATGAACAGTATTTTCCACGTATCTATAAATATGTAGTTTATTAGTAAGCTTCCTCACGTGACCGTAAACTTGAAGTGAGGTCAGCGCAGCGGGTCGGCAGATCACTAGCTTTCCATACGTTACGATTTAACGTGACTTGAGCTTACGTGTAAACCGATACGGTTATAGTAAAGCAGTTAGGTACTCGTTAAGTGTGGTTTAAGCAACATTTATTTTTAACTAGCTTTTTCCCGCGGCCCGCGTGAACATCGGAAAATATCCCACTGGAACCTACTACCGGGATTAAAAGTACCCTATGTGTTAATCCATGTTATAATCTGTGGCTCAAATTTCATCCAAAGCGGTTCAGCCGTTTTTGCGCCAATCCGGGACATATGTACATATAGACAAACCGACAAACGAGCACAACTTCAAATACTATATTTTCGACATCAGACTCGTTCACATACCTTGTAGCAACTACTTTTTTGTTTTTTTTTTTTAATGCAATGTACAGTTTAGTCTAAACTTTGTTATTATTTTATTACTTATTAGTAAGTACATATGTATATAGATCAACCGTTTAAATAAGTAATCCGTTGATTAAATTTTGGTAAACCCCGGCCATTCACACTTACAACAAACCAATGTCATGCAAACTGCAAATAAATGAGTTAAAAAAAAAGAAGTAAAAAAACAAACAACATTTTCAGTTTGACGTTAAAAATATTTACATGGGATGATTTTTAAAGGAAATAACGGTTTATAATGATGTTATTGTGAGGTAATTTCGCAGGTATTATTTGAGCAGTGATTATCCGATGGACAGAGTATATTAAGGCCATTAAATTTTTTTGCATGATCCGTCAAGTGTTGACCGCCCACGGCGCAATTATGTAAAATATGGCATTGTAGGTATAGTCTCAAGTTGAAGAGTTTGTTTGTTTGAACGAGCTTATATCTGGAACTACCAGTCGGATTTGAAAAAATACTTAGCGAAAACGACGTAATAGCGCGGGCAGGCGATGCGATGCGACGGTATGGGACAGGGGAACAAGAAACGCGGACGAAGTCCAGAGCAGAAGCTAGTTCAAAATAAATTAAAGTCTTTCATTTTGACAGTCCAACAACATTCATTGCGTTATTTACGTTGTTGAGTAGACAAATTTTTCGAACTTAAGAAGCAATGGATTAGCAATATCCCTCAAAATGATTCAGATTGTCATTGATAGTGTGATACGCAATTAGGGTGCAGGTAAACATTCCTTAGTTAGAAGGCAAAATCTTAGTTAACTTGCACGAAGAAAACTGGTCGTGTAAAAGACTCCATATTTAGACGCCGCCGCCGTTACATGTTCCCAATTAAAATAGTTGAATGATTCATCAATTTATACGCATACAGCGGATGCTTTGAACTACTTGAAAGCATTAAGAGCTAAAATTGATCCCTTTCCCTTTAAACCGACATGTATTTTCCACGACCATACCACTTTCTACATAAGAGTTACGTCCGCGGGAACCTGGCTCGTCTCGCGTCCATTGCGTAATAAGCTCTCTATTCACTGACACCTATAAAAAGTCTTTTGTTATTGTCCTCTTGTTTATATTTCCGTAATATTTGTTGAACGTCAGTTACGCAATGCTGAGTTAGTTTGTATGTAAATAAAACTGCGAAACTGTCTCACATGGTCTGGATTTTGAAACGGTTGTTTTTTTTTTATATGTCTGTACTTAACATCAAAGTGGTTGTATATAACAATGCATGCTCTTATAGGTCCTTAGCAACAGCCGAAAGTCTCTCAGGAATGCATGCTTTATCTCCAACACACCGTAATAAGGAAAAAAGTAGTAACATTTTTATAATACTTCCAAATTCGCGTAATACTGGCAGCTTATAGCGACCGCCGACGCCATAAATTAAAGTTCGATGAAAAAAAACAGACGGAAACAAGGCGCCAGTGTCGCGACGCGTCGCTTGGCCGGGATCCGCGTGAAACCCAGTCGTTTGCATTTTATACGATAAGTATATGGACCGCGGGCCGGCCCGTCCAAATCCGCAATCTCGGCAGTACGACGACCTTGGTCTTTTATGAGCCGTTATGAATAATTCGCAAGGGCAAACTTTGTAAAGTGAGAAGGACAGTGGGATTCACATGCTTTATTACTCGGCTTTGTTACATTTTGAGGATTTGTGGTGACGCGTTGTAAGACGGCAAAACAACATCTTTAGTCATGCTCAAAATTTTTACATCTGAGTAAGTACCTACGTAGGTACGTAGGTACTTACTTACTCAAATGTTCAATTTTTAAGGGCTGGCCTACTTTTAGGCCACAGAAGCCAGCCTTTTGGGCAGTTTTCCATTGACTGCGATGCGGAGGAATTATTTGATGCCCAATGAACTTTTCCTTTTTGTGATATATGTGTTATTGTTAGCTTGTAAATTGTATTTAAGGTTTGTCAAAATAAATTTTAAAAGTTGAAATAATAGAGCATGTTTTAGTATCTAAAATTGGCGCTGTATTCGTAAAATACAGCGCCAATTTTAATCCAACAGTTATGAGTTAATGACTTCCGATTTTGTCAGGCCAACAATTCACAATGCAATAAATAGTTAGGCTTCTAAGTGGAACGGTAAAAACCTAGTTAAAAGTGTATATTGCAATAAGTACTTACTCATTACAGGGTGCTCAAATATGTTAACAAACACCGTATCTATATCTAAATCGAATGATCCTCAAGTTTCTTTTTTTTTTTAATAAAGTGTTTTATAATACTTAAAGTATTAAGAACTAGAATAGAATACTCTACCCGAACTAGCTGACCCGACTGACGTTGTCCTATCCAAATTTCAATAGTTCATACAAGTTTTTCCCGAATTTTAATATTTTCCGGGAAACTCTTTCTCTGCGCTTACCAGCGAACAGCATTTAATTTTTATTAAGTACTAACACAATGTATGTGATAATAAAAATGAAATGCTGTTCGTTTTTCTTCATGGTCTTCATCTTCCCTTACACAATCCATTCATCTTGAAAACGATGCATCTTGGCTTATTATTAGTCGATAGGCACGATTTTACTCGCCCGGAACAGGCGAATCGACTCTTTTTTTTTTTTCTTTTTTTTTCAGCCTATACTGTCCCACTGCTGGGCAAAGGCCTCCCCCAAGTCCTTCCAGGAGCTCTTTTCCTGCGCCTGCGTGCATGCGGCTGATGTGACCCGCCCAATCCCACTTGAGCCTGGCAGCCTTCTTGCCTAAGTCTATTATACCCGTTTTGGAACGCAGCATGGTGTTCCGAATTTTGTCCTGTCTTTTTACACCCAGGATGCTGCGCTCCTTAAATAATATATTTTGTTCTCTATACAACTCGCACGAACTTACGCTTTTTTCTTAACTTCATTGCATAAAATTCAAAATGTGCCATGCAATTGCCTAATACATATTTATTTTCTAATAAGCCTTCATCTGATACGTACTTATTAGATGAATCTAATCAAAATCTTACGAACACATTTTTATTTATATCGATTAAAAAGCATTGTACATAAACAACAACTTATACCATGATCTTTACTGCGCAATATTCATCATTGCCGATTTAAATGTCGCATCCAAACCAGATTCCGTCGCATAATTATGTACAAAATTCTTTAAGTGGTTCACATACAAAAATAGACATGATAATAAAATATTTTTCTAGAATTTCAAAGACGGCTGTATACTTAGTTTCTGATAAATTAACGTCTAGTTTTTTGTAACCCGTACACATAAATGTTTTAAAGATTTTGTTTCTTAAATCTTTTTTATTAGAAAATATGTTATTTAAAAGCAATTGAATCGATATTAATGACAAAAAGCTAAGTTTACATTGCATACAAATGGCGAATGATAAGAAACAAGCTTTTAATTGGATTATCGAATGGTACTTAAACCTAGGTTAGCTGATTAAATCAGTAAAAATCATTTCAACTTGGGGCGCCTTTTACAGATTATGGCCGATAATATTTTGTGCCAAAAAATATAAACGACTGCTAAGACTGCAATACCTTGTATACCGGCTGACTTTTTTTACCGTCTGGACAAAAACAGGGTATAAAAGCCTTTTATTCCCTTTTATTAAAAGGTTGAACGGAGGAGAAGCCTCATCATCTCATCTGCCTAGCCTTTTCCCAACTATGTTGGGGTCGGCTTCCAGTCTAACCGGATGCAGCTGAATACCAGTATTTTACATGGAGCGACTGCTTATCTGACCTCCACAACCCAGTTACTGGGTAATACGATACCCCTTGGTAAAACTGGTTGTCAGAATTTCGGGCTTCTGGCTACAGGTAACGATCCAAGAATGTCAGCCGGGACCAACGGCTTAACGTGCTTTTCGAGGCACGGAGGGGTCACGGTATGTAAAGATGGTCACCCATCCACAGACCAACCGCGGCAAGCGTAGCTTAACCTGATCGATCGACCTGTGCAGGTGTTATTATTTAGTCACGGGCCCCTCATTTAGCCACGGGCCAGTGGAAGTCTATGGTACAGAAATTACTTTTTTTTTTAACAAAAAAATAAAATAAAAAATCTTTTTTTTTTACCTTCAATCCTTTGTTTTAAGGCTTCAATCAAAGGATTGAATGTCGCTATGATTTCCGCTCAGAGATGGATGCCTTTAAGTTGAAATTTTATATTATAGCTGTTGTATTTGTCGATTTATTCGTTTTCTTTTGTGAATAAGTAGACATTTCTGTGCCATAGGCACTCCGGTAACTTTTTATACCCTGTGTTTGTCCAGACGATAAAATAGGCGAATAATAATAATATGGCGGATTAGTACGGGAAGGGAACGTTACGTTAGTCATACGGTGTAGAGAAAAAGACGCTAAGATTTACCATTGTATCGATGTCAGTAAAGTTTCATTAAACCACCTGTAATTGTTTTTAAAAGCATTTTACTTGCCCCACAATCCCACTTTCTACATTTTTTCTTTCCCATTTTTCAATTCAGCGGGTATAATATACACCTTATTACGTTTTTTGACAATAATGTGGTAGAAAATAAGAAATGTTGTATTTAACAGGTGCTCACTTTTAAGATGCTCAAATGGCAATTTTTCAGCTGATATGTAACAAGAACATCTGTCGCGAACATAATTATGCGCATAACAATAAACTTTTCGTTGTTTTAAATAACTTTACCTAAGTCGTCAGCACAGATAATAGTACATTATGATACATGTGTGCTATGTTGGTCATCGCAGCTAAGACGGTATTATTCGCGCCAGCCGTAGCCGTAGGAGCCGAGTGTGTAATGATCAATGCGCACGCGTTTCATACGACGTTTTTCAACACACTTGCGAGGAAAAAAACAGACTTGTATTAAATATTTAACAAATATTTATGGAAAATGGCGCGCTGGCTTTGTTTTTCCGCGCACCGCGCTAGCGATGCCCGCGCAGGTGTAAATAAAGACACTAGCAAAACCGCTGAACAGGCTATATAAAAATATAATAAACACCAAATAATGTTTAGACTGATCTTAGTGTTGTCGTATGTCAAATTGTAGTTTAGTTAGTATGGAATTAGAAAGTACTATTGGCATAGGGAAATATACATTAGTTCAGTGAGAATCCGCAATAATAGAACGCCAGTCAGGATCTTTTCCGTTTGGTTCCGGGAGGGACCACGGACAATTCAGATTAAGTATTAAAAAAAAAGTGAAATATGGCTCGCGGATTCCTTTTGGCATACTTAAAGTCTCTTTGATGAGATAAAAAAAAGCGCACATCTCCGACTAGTAAATAGTATCTGTGGCGTTACCGCACTATAAAGTGAAAAGCACGCGTGTTTTATACACTGCACTATGGATCTAAAAGCGGTTCATTAAGAGCCACTTTACGAGCAAATGAGTTGAAAAAATATTAACATAAAATCACACCTGGTTTGCCCGAAGGGTTGAGCAGAGGTGTGCCTACCTAAAGTACACCCACATTTCGCTAGTTAAGTTAAAGTCCCATGGAATAGGGAGCGAGCCTATTGCCATCAACCGGGCACAAATACAGACTCCTAATAAAGTCCAGATAGAAAACCCCAATAACACTGCCCGACCCGGGAATCGAACCGAGGACTAGACCAACGAGGCAGTCAATAAAAATATATTGGATAAAAAAAAATTAAATAGATTTTTAATTGGTAAGCGAGCGAGCCACTGATGGTAATTTAAGGCAAGGCAGGAGATGTCAGCATCAATGGAATGGGCCCGTCAGGGCCGAAGCCTGCCGGGTGAGCCGGGTCAGCGGGATTGTCCGAAAGGGTTACTGCTG
Organism: Oligia fasciuncula; assembly: GCA_963082905.1. Classification (NCBI taxonomy): domain Eukaryota; kingdom Metazoa; phylum Arthropoda; class Insecta; order Lepidoptera; family Noctuidae; genus Oligia; species Oligia fasciuncula. The sequence goes on from OY720403.1 coordinate 12,908,156, forward strand.
CCCCGGAACATAAAGGGCTGAGGAAGGGGTTTTAGTCAGGGAGTTACCGACTTAGCTTGCAGAGTAAGCAAACTGAAGGGGCAGTGGGCTGGCCATGTTTGATGAAGGACCGATGACCGATGGAGAAAAGTCCTGGAGAGGTGACCGCGTGTCGGCAAGCGTAGTGTGGGACGCCCCCTAGCTAGATGAACCAACGACCTTAAATAGGTAGCTAGGACAGACTGGATGCGGATGGCTGAGGACAGGGTGTCGTGAGCATGTGAGCCTGGGAGAAAAAAGAAGCAAAGGACACCGTAATTAACATAAATCCTTTATGGATAAATACAAACATCATATTAATTATTGTTTTTTTGCCTAAATAAAAGAAATCAATCAAAACGGTATCTCGACACTTATTCGATACTTATTCAAGCAATCGTCTAGAAACATCTAAGTGGCACAACGACCGATGACCATACAAATATAGGTGGCGTCTAACAAATTAATATAATATTTTATTCTGAGTTAAGCAAGCAACCAACCAAGCATTCTAGGCTTGCAACAGAAACCGTTGTGTAGACTCGAAAAAATTCATTTCAAAACATTTATAGCTGTAAATATTTTAATGTGAATGTTATTTTTCATGTCCTAGTATGTACTGTTTAATTAGGCAAACATACCATATTATAACGGGTGTAAAAAGACGCTTAACGAAGGCGAGAGTTACTTGTGCTTCCTGACATTGTGATTTTTTTTTTGTACTGGACCATACCTGGTAATCTTCTGATTACGGAGATTTTGAAGGTCAAAGTTCCGACTTTTTTTTGGCATTTTTTTTAATGTAAGAACGTTTAAATGTTATAACCTTACATTTAAATAACAACATGATTCTTATACCGTTGCACTTTGCATGCACCAATGTTTTGCATGCGTTAACTTGCGCACTACCATAAACAACGAATTTTCACACTAAAAATATTGTACTTAGTCGTTTCGTAGTCATTATTTTTGCACAAAGTTACTTAGTTCAGTACAGAATGGGTAGATGACGACATCGTGAGTTTCTTTACCATCCTGTATAAGTAGCCTAAATATAAAACAGAGCTTTTTGTTAGCTGGCTTTTTGTGTTGTAGAAACGTGTATCAACCATTAAGAACGGAAGAGCCTACTATGTAATTAGCACATCATTAAGTATAATTTATCATCACGTTTTTATAACATCACTCTCCAGTCTCTATACAATTTATCATACTAATTAGAATAATCCTAAGCGCTATTTTAAAATGCCAATTATGCGGTTTTTTGCCAAAACGCGTTTACTGAATCTTGCTTAAAAATGGTATTTTAAGAGCAATATTCTCCATGTTTTATCATTTGGCAGTTTTGCCACCAAGAAGACTATTAACACATCTGTAAGGCATAAACATCCCTTCAAATTATAAAAGGGTCCTTCCAATATAGGCGAAAAAAAAATATTACGTACTAAAAGGCCCATTTATAACCTCCAAGGTATACATTTCACTTGCATAATAAAACCGCGAGTTGCATCGGGTGCTAACAGATCGCAACGTGCTAAAATATCAGAGGAAACCAATTGGAACAAGGCTTCTAATTGCGAAACTCCATGAGAATATGTATGAAAACTGAACAATTAAATTAGGCATGTATTTAATCGAACTTCTAGTAATTTTGCGCCCCAAAAATGTTATTGTTCACTCTAATATAATGATTGCACCTCTTTTTGTGTACCTCCAATAATTCCTACTTTGGGGTCCTAAAATACTAAATAGCCAAGTTACTGCGACGAACTTGGATGTAGCGCGGTTGATTGCAGTTCTAACCTAACCTTACCCCATTTGGTCGGGGTGCCTTAGCTTGTTTACTGCGACCAATTCGGCTCACGTGTGGTTGGTCAGTTTCAACCTAACGTAAACCGTTTGGTCGGGGTACCCTAGCTTAGTTACTGCGACCAACTGCGAGAAGAGGTCAGAAAGTTAAAAAGAAGCTCAATTAAAAAAGTGCACATCAATAGAAGCGCAAGAAGTTTTTACAGGTTCATAAATACAAAGTGTCTATCATTAGAAAGTCTATAGGTTTTTTAGAGGATCAATTAAATATTTTCCATTAAATTAAACGATTCCACGCAAGCGTCGAGAGGGTTCAATGTAGATTTTATATAATTGGTTGATTGATAATAATTAACACTCCGCATACCGGCGGGAGATGAGATTACGGGAGATAATTGAATTTTTTAATTGATCGTAAATGATCGCCAATTATTTATTTATTTAGAGATAAACTCATTGAAAATAAATACCAGAAAATATTTAAAGATTTTTTTTATGGATTTAAACTTATATTTCTATAAATGTAAAACTTTTAATTATTTTTTTTATTAGATATACTAGACTTTTGATTTTTTTGTATTCAAGTGAGTTGTACTTATATGTTTAATTGTAAACGTCTTATTAGTTTAGAATAAAAAAAAATCTTTCTGTATTTCTTATTATAAAAATACCATACCTAGTTGTTTACGCTATTTTATGACCATAATTTAATGCCGAAAGGTATTTATTGTCTTGTTGTCAATTAATTATCACATGTCACAGTTACATGGGTATTTCTCAAAACGAAGAATCCGCATCAACACATTTTTTGCGTCCAAATACAAAAATTCCAACTATTCCAAATAACGCCCAATAAGTCTAAAAAATATCTACCTACTTAATTATGTGTTCGCTAAAAACTAACAAGTTCAAATAAAATTAATGGATCACCCGTGTGACTGACGTCACAGAATAATTTTATAGATTCGCCGAATATTTAATGTGCCAAACAGAACTTTTGGAATGATAAACAATAACACGATTATAATCGAACATCATTAAAATAATTAGATCTGTGAAACATTTGAATACATTTACATTTTCTATAAAATATTAATCTGTTGGACACGGTGAACACCACAACAAGCTAACAGATGCTTACATAATACGTAACAAAAAACAACCAAAAATAAAATCGATTTCAACCAATTAATCAGTCCTTAGAAGACGTACAAAAACATCGATAAAGTACAAATGACTAAGACGTTGAACACCGCCAAAAACAGAATCAAGTTGCGCCAAATAAATTGTAAGATGTTATCTAAAATCCTTATCAACACGCCACTTCATTTTAATAGCGTCTCGAACGAAACAACGGAAACGACATTATGTAACTAAAGAACCTACGAACAATATTAACAAGGCGCTACAAGCGCAAAATCGATTCTGATATCGATTAAACAGCCAATTGATCGCTTACAACCGAACTATATAATTAACGTATTGATGTGTCTGTCTATTGCAAACACCTGTATGTACATGATAAATTGTAACCCTATATGAGCTCTTCCGCCTATATCTGATCACAGTTTATCATCTCTTCAATGAAAACTTGTCTACATAACCACAACCGCCTGATACTGGAACAGTTGCTTACCAAAAGCAGGGCCGGAAAAGTTGGGCGACGATTCCTAGAATCTGGGGTCCCCAAAATGTTCTAAAAGATCAGCTTGATGCTGGTGCAATTGCAAACCGAAAGCCGGGCGGGATTAGTTAAGCGACAATTCCCAGAATCTTGGGTCCCCAAAATTTTCTCATACACAGCCAATTTTACATACGAAACCAAATACATAAATCGTCTTTAAACAATACGAAAAACCACAAACGGGGCCGTGAAACACGTCTAGTTGTGGTAAAAAAGCAATGCAGCCACAAAAAGGCATCATGAATATTCGATTACATAATTTAAGCGGAGGCATGGAGCCGAATTTTGGCCTCTACGTATATTGTCATCTTACTATCGAATCACGAATTTGAAAGAATGGATATCCTTACACTCCCTGGGCTTTCATAGAGAATCTTTAAAACAATGAGATCAGTGTAGTCTAGCAAAAATATCATCACGGCTCAGCCTTATGCCTATACCTACTATAACTAATTCGGGTTTTTCTTGCGTTTTATTTCTACCGTTGACAGAGCTCATGTTGTTGTCATTTGAGCTAAATATTATATTTTACACGTTTTATAGACAAGATCCGGGACAAGAGATGCATTTGCATCCTCGTTTCTTTAATTTATGGGTATTCATGTGATCTAATTCTATAGCTGGCCTGCGGACAAAAGAACTAACATTTCCCTACAGGTGCAGGAAATTATTTATTTTGTGGTTATTTCAGTTGTGGGTCTGATCATAATATCTGATCATATCGCTGAAATTATTTAGGTAATTTGTTTGCTTCAAGACATCTAAATGGGCGAAGTATATGACGGCATAATCATTTAGTCTTACTCTACGAAACGGGAGACGGTGACTAATTTCGGAGTAAATTGCAATTGGCTTCTGTTCAGGAATATTGTCAAATCTCATATGAATGGCTGCTTCAAAGACAAAACCACAGCTGTTTATTCATTCAAAATACAGTAAGCAGTGAATCACGAAAACTATAATTATATCGAACGTGAGAAGCGTACAGCACGGATCGTACGGTACAGATTAAAGAGTGACTTAATCTCGATTCGGAATATTGAGAACCGGTGGTAAGGTCCCCAGAGTTATGAAGTGGTCAAACCAAACGGTCAGAGCCAGCAAGCGCCGCTGTGTCGCGGAATGTTGTACGGACGCGCCGTGGCGACACCACCTAAACACGATTCCGAGAAAAAAAAAACATAATGAAAATAACAAACGACCAACGCGAATCGCTCCCAAGTCGCGGCGTTCGTGAATTGTACGAGTTGATAGAATTCCACGAGATAACTTATATTGACCACTGTGAAACTTCAAATATGTATGTATTTTTCAGCTATTTTAGTACTCAGTTTAAAGTCTGAAAATATTTTCTATCAAAACGAGGGAAGTGCAAAGTTAAATTATTTTTGTGAATGTTCTGGACCTTGCGCAAAGGCATATCCATACAGTAGTCACATTAAATGTATTTTAAATATTGATAGACACACTAATTTGGCAATGGTTTTCAGTAATTGACAGCCCACGTAAGTACTTATTGTATTCATTAAAATAAGTATTTACTTTTTGGCAAGAACAATATTCATTTTGATTCGGTGTTAGAGGTTATCTGTTTACAATTGAATGGTTAAATCGAATAATTAATTATAATATTTTTTCTGTTGATTGATGATATATTTGTTTTGGTAGGCGCCATATTTTATAAAAAACAATATCAAATTACAGTCACTAAAGTGTGTTAACGGCACGACGACCTCATATGTCAACATTATGAGACCTCTAGAGAAGTGAACTCAAGAAAATAGTCAGCATCAATAAGAAATATCTACAACAGCTTTTGCAACACAAAAACGGACAACCAAACTGTATTTCCTACCCCTTACATTGGAAAAAACCGAATCCCCAGTCAAAAAAACAAACTAACGACCTTTTTAAAAGCTAGATCCGGCACACAAACATCAGCACATAAACATGTTGATACACAACGTTGATAAGATTTGGTGAATATAATATTATGGTAATGTGGACGGTCCCGTACGGGGTCCGTCCGCGACCTTCCGAGGACGCGCCGGTGTCGATGACTCGTTGCGCTTGCGCAACATGCCGCCGGCTTGTGGATGATCGCGGTCTAAAATGCGGATCTCTACGATGAATCCGGACTTGCCATAGACCTGCAGTTTGACCACGTCTATCTTGTAATGTAAACTAGCCTAGGGTCAAGGTCAAAAGGCTTTGATCAATAAAAACATAAATATTTATGTTCTGTTCTCCAAAAAGGAGGTTTTAAATTCGACTGCATGTTTTTTTGAAAAGTTGAACATCCTTATATCGCCGAAAATTTCTGCAGACAGGAAGTGCAGTAACTTTCTGGTCAGAGGTTAAGAGATGCGGAAGTAGACAAAGTAATGTGACATCACATCCTTCAAGCCAAGAAAGGGCACAGTCTCTTTACATTTAGCTGCCAAGAGTACGATTCATGCTACGTTGGGTTCCAAGAAAATTAATTTATCATAAGTCTGAGTCCCTGATGACATACGTACGTATGACACTTGGACCCTTTGACACTCGGGCCTATGTGATGTCACTTAGAAATATAGCTTAGTCATAGAAGATCGTCATCTATGTTGACCACAGTAAAGTACGATAGTCCGAAGTATATAAATAGCCAGCTACAAACATAGACAATAATTTATTTAAAGAATGTCTTATGTTTATTTTTTACGTAAAAGGTAAAAGGTTTTTCCAAGATGGGAAGATCTTTTGGATGTTTAGGTAGGTCTGAACTTTAGTCCTGGGTTTACCCAATGCTTCAACATTCCACGGCAATGACAAACTATATGAGAAATTCTATAATTTCTCACATTATTGAGAGACGTACTTTCTGAGTTTATCTTGGACATTCCTGACATCAGTGAAGGAAAATATCGTGACGAAACCTGGACTTATCCTAACTAATATTATAAATCCTAACTAATATTATAAATGCGAACGTAAGTTTGTTACCTTTTCACGCCTAAACCACTGAACCGATCATCCTGAAATTTTGCATATACGTTGTCAGGTGTACAGAAACGGACATAGGGTACCTTTCATCCTGAAAAAAAAATGCTGGTCCCGAGGAAAACATCAATAACGTTATATGATAATAGATGGCGGCTCGTGTCTTTCGAATGGGATCGACACTTATGCGGGTGAAACCGCGGGGCGCTGCAAGGAGTTAATATAAGTCTGAAATCGCCAACCCGTCTTGAGCAAGCGTGATGCCTTCTCTGTATGGGAAGAGGCCTTCGCCCTGCAGTTGGACTACCATATTCTTATGCTTTCATAATATTATGTATTTCAACGCAGCACTGAAATACAGAAAAATAACATATGTGGCAGACAGTATTTTTATTGTGTCTGTGTTTATAGCATCGTGGCATTGCTAATAATCGTGTTCGATTTTTTGTAATGTATTGTATAATGGTTGCGATTATACTAAGAAATGAATATTGACTTCATCTTCTCAGCGTATTTATGTAAATACATAGAGACTTTGACAGTCGTTACGGGTAGTTAGAAGCCCGAAAGTCTGACAACCAGTCTTACCAAGAGGTATCGTATTACCCAGTAACTGGGTGGTGGAGATCAGATAGGCAGTCGCTCCATGTAAAATACTGGTATTCAGCTGCATCCGGTTAGACTGGAAGCCGACCCCAACATAGATGGGAAAAAGGCTAGGCAGATAATGATGATGATTGACTTACAATGAAAAAAAAACTCTAAACTAATCACAAACCAGCACACACTATTGGGAAAAGGCTAGGCAGATGATGCAGATGATGACATAGAGACTATACATGTTTTAAAAAATGAGATTATGCATTATATCAATGAATTCTCACTTTGTACGTATGACAGATTTATTCAAACCCAAATTACAAGTGAAGTACTGCAGTAAGAACAAGCAATTCAATAAAGATTAAATTACGTATTGTCGGTACTTATCTCCACATCATCATAAATTATCCACATGCATATCATAAATCTGTCACGTCAATCAGTCAGCCCTTAGTGTTCAAGTTTTTACATATAATTGATCAGTCATCAATTCTCTATAGGTAATCGGATCATTAGGGTACTAGAGGATAAAGTATAAACAAAACAATCTTACATCACGGATGATTAGAGGCAGGTGTATACGTGATTTGTCTACATCCGTATGTACACGAGGGTATTAGGGTTCTCCCATAAATTTCATCTCAATAGGCGTCATTAGAGGTCTGATCGGCGCATCGCAGTAGAGGTGCGCGTCACGGTGGTGTCGCTACAGTGTGACACGGCGCAGTGTGTGTCGCGGCGCGGCGGTGTGCGTAGGCGGCGCGCACGCGCTACGGCGGCGTATTTACACCGGCGCCCCCTACCACCGCGGCCACTCATGCGCCGCGAGACCTGCCGAACACACGTGCACCCCACCACTGACCGGCGCGGTGACCCTCGGGACATAACACAACCGACATTCCACCGCTAAGCGACAACCGTGACACTACACCCCCAGTATGTGCAGTGACTGATCACCAGTGAATTAGAACAAGAGTGAAGTGACTTTGTAGCGCCGTCGTGTGATGTGCGACTGAAGACGAAGAACAGTGTATACAGCCGCAGCCTCAACCGTTAAAAGAAAACGTAAGATTGTGTTTGTTTACAATCTTTATAGTAATAAAGATGATAAGTTAGGCGCGTTTGATAGTAAGCTAGTGAGCGTACGTATGACAATCGCATGCATCCAGTCAGGTCCCCGACCCAGATCTCACGGGCTAGACGGTGCGCCGGCGCACCAACAATAAGCGCGACTGCAGAAACAATGCAGCCGGTATCACGACACAAATATTAAAGTCAAAGTTTCACAGCGACCAGCCTTCGACATAAAACCCAATGACGCCACTACAAACACCTGTGAGAACATTTAAACAAAAGTGTTTCAACGTTTTGTGTGAGTAGTGTTGCCTAACAATCTTAAAATGTGGTCCTGGCGTGACCAAATTCAATATTAGCTTCTAGTTCGCCTACTTGCGCTGTAATTACAAAGCCGTTATTATTGTGTAGCTCAAACTGGCGTCTTAACACCCACGATAACAAAACAATCCACGCCATCAAGTGTAAACAGTTTCAGAAAATTATGAATGAAACACTTGAATATAGCATGAATCGTATCTCGTGAAACGTTGAATCTTCTCAAAATAGATATTACGTGAAACTGAGATGCAATAATGGTTTCCTCCGAGTTTAATGGCGACGATGCATAAGAAATACAATCATCCTTGCTTAATTGAATTGCATCAACGTGAGCTTAAGAACGCTTTAGTCATAGTCTAAGCAAAGGCGTTATAATGAGCGAAGAATATTCGGTATTTGGGTAATTCCGAGGATACAAAGTACAACATAATAAAATGTTTAGACGTGTCTTACGCGATCGATCAATGGCGATTCTGATGTCAACAGCATAATGGTAGTTAACGGAACTCCCAGCCGGACCTACATTCGTACGTGTGCAAAATTTTTAATCAATGATTCGCCAACGTCATTACCTGACTATTTTATATACCTACCATTAAATAAACCTCTAAAAGATGTTGTCGCATTACGTTATAATCACGTACCGATTGGTTCCTAATTGGTTTTCAAAGAAAAACTTCGGCGCGATAAAAACTGGATTTGTATCGTGTGAGAAAATTTATTCAAATGCAATTTAACATCTTCGCTACTTTTATTTTAAGTCTCGTTATCAAAATATTCACATTTTGTATATCATCCCTAATCGGTCTACAACTTTCAGTTGTTTGCTTTATTACTTTGATATATAATACTTAAGATCATGTGTTCGTTTTGATGATCCGTTATATCACAACAGACAGACAAATAGCTGTCTTCCGATCGTAAGTAGACATACTGTAAAAGCGGACGAAAGCGGCGCGAGACTCTGAAAGTCGGTCGTGGACTTAATATGACATAACAAAATGGCAGCAAACTGCAATGTTAGGGAAGCTCTACATAAGTAAACGCAATATGTCGCTAGCTCAAATGATAGCCGGACTACATATGGTAATGAGCACGCTAATCATCCCAAAACTGCGGAAATTACACACAACAGTCGTCTCAAATACATGGACTTTGAAATAGTCGATGCGATCAACTTAAATCAAAATAAATGATCATCGCGCATAATCACCGATCCGGATAAACCGTGTGAACGAGGAACAAACGCCAATTAAAATACGGACGTGAACACTAATATCCATGAGTTTGTACAATAATTACATTTAGATTAACTTCTTATTGGAGCAAAATATTAACATTTCCGCCGTAACACCTTACAACTCAGGTAAATTTTCTAGGTGAGAAAAAGTGTGTTAAAAAATGTTGCTAGATATAACAGTACCGACTACCACTATTAGAAAGTAAATGTTACCGATACTTTGATATTGTACTTGTTTGACATATACGTCAACATATGCAAATAAACCAACTGGTTCATTCAAATCAGCATCATTTGTATAACGTGTTCGGTCAACATTGTTACATGGATTACGCGATTTATCAATTAAAATGGTGATGTGGAATGCAGACGCAGATACGTTCATACCTTTAGAAATATTCAGCCAATTTGAACAAGATACAGGCTTATTGGCTAGTCAGTTAATACCTTATATTAAAACAGAGTTGTATGTAAACGGAAATAATAAAGAACGTTGAGAGGGAGTTGAAGTCAAGGGTCAAATAACATGCAGTCAGGCAATGTGAAGGTGTTAGTGCAGTTTATAGTACCTAAAGGTCCTATTGCATTACGATGACACATCGGCACGAAGCCAGTTTACCTTCTTCGATCCCGGAATGCCATACCCAGCAATCTGCCTTGAGTTTATTTCTGTCTATCAGTTTCTCGAAGCTTCGCACAATAATCCAAGAATATAATCCAAATTTTAAATGCAAAGCGTGCAATTACATTCCTTTGTGTAAAATTACATTCTAAACATCAAAAAGACGTATTGTAATGACTGTTCGTTCATATTGATTTAACATCATACCATAAGTCATTCCGACTTTCTAAGCTGAAGTTTTATTGCAAATGATTCGAAAGCGAAAAATAATACACCGAGTCATAAACCATCAAACATTATTCCGTTTTCTTCATAAAAGTTATATTAAAAAACATATGATGTCGTTTGGAAATCGCCTCGCTCCAATTGAGATATTTTGTCAACATTGCACATTTCAGTACAGCAAAAGAAATATTTATATTGCGGAATTTAATGCAGTGTCAACGCACTATCAGGTGTTGACAAAACTTGTGAAAACATTCAAGTAAAAATTTCCCTGTGCTTAAAACTGATTTCAATGATGATAATATAAACATTAGATTACGTCATGAGCTCGTATGATCGTCAACAAAAAATCCGCATCCGGCTCCAAACGATGAAAAGTCCACGATAATACTGCAGCAAAAAAGGGGCAACACTTGTAAGAAACCGGTCGACAAGTATCTCGATGCGAGCAAGGTCTACGAAAACTTAGAGAGTCGAGAACAATGACAAATTGTTTTGTATGTAGCAACTCTGAACGTGTCTGGTGTGACATGTTAAACAATAGACGCGCTCTCAGCAATTAGTTGCGCCCGCGCATCGTCAGCATCATCAGCACCAGCGTCGCTAATAGCCGTGACGAATATAAGTCGTCATTACAGACCCTTTGTCACGTAACGCGTAAACTAAGCGGAGAATCGCCTCCGAGGTAATCACCGACACCGATAATCCGATAGATACGGGCGGCTTAAGCGATCGCCGCCATTGCAAAAAGTATTACGAAATTCGCTATTAAAATATGCAGCTTTTCCTCGCACGACTTCAAGCGAAGGACTCGGGCGCAATCTAAGGTTGCCTATTATCCGCCACGCTCCGAAAACCACCAAAAGGTAACACAAGAATAGCGGAAAAATTTTGAAACTTATTGCACAAGAGACGCCTCATATTAAACAATAAAGGAGTATCTAATAACGTCGATTATCTATCTGAAATCAGTTAATTGATGTTTACTACACCGGTAGTAGGAGCGCAATAGGAGAACCGCCCACAACAGCCGATCCGATCTAACAATGTTACTTACCGAAACAGCGCAAGCGTTGTTAAGATATGAATTCTTACCTGTAACAAGAAATAAAAGGCATTGTTAGAGAAAAAAAAACATAGATAAGCAAGTTCAAAATGTTAACAAGGCCCACGTATTTGCCTAGTCATTAAAAAACAAAACCGCGGAAAGTGCACAAAGTAATGGATATGCGGTAATAGCAATTACTGATGACATGTAAACGAATAACGAGTATTACGTTGAAGATTACATACGAACAGTCATCGGGTTGGACCACGTCAATTACGAAACAATGAACAAGAAAGTTTTAAAACAAAGAAAGGAAAGCGCTTGCGAATAGTAAATCGTATCACGTAGACTTTGAAAACCACATTGGAAACAACAATATAAAAAATGAGACAACAATTTGAAAAGTTGCAATATTTTAATAAGCAGTAACAATATAGATCACGTTTTAGCTAGATCGACTTCCTTCATCTCAAGGACTGTTTGAGATAGCCACGCTTGGATAATACATATAGACGTAACACGACATCTTTGGCCATATAGACCGAGAGCGAACTTACTTGGCCAGGCTATGCGGAAGCTTCGGACATTATAATCGGTGTGAAGGTTATTTTTATTCTCAAGGGTGGGATTAACATTGTATGCATAAACTGTATTTTATCTGGAAAACGTGTAGAGGGCGTGGAATGATAATAAAAGATTTACCATAAGACAAAGTATGTTAGTCCAGTGCTTACAAGCCCCTGGTTGGAGATCAACTTCAATCAAGCGAAACGTTTCTAGATTATAACACGTTTTCATCTGAGATCACCACTATATTTATCGTATTATTTTTCCAATTTACAATAATGTGATTTTTGGAGTAGATTTAATTATTTTGCCTGACCTCAACGTGTACTAAGTAAAATAATATGTCATGTTAGCCATAACTTACACTACATAGAGCAAAGGTATGCACCTTGAAAGCGAAATCATATGGGCATAAATCATAAATCCGCCAACAATAGTCTACATGGCAGTACACTTAGTAGAAATAGTTTCAAATATTTCACTGTATGGCCCCGAGAGCCGGCGCGTGCGCTCTCCACGACCGTAACCGGTCACGATCTAGAAGAATTGATTTTTCATAAAATTGTGACCTTAAAATATTTCAATGGTAGAGAAAAATATTAGTGACGAAATCTAGATTCAAATAATGTAGGCATTGGATTTGGAAATGTAGTATTACACTTAAAAACGATATGTACGGAATACGATAAGAATAAACAATCGATGATCGAACAATTGTTCACTGTAATGACTGAGTTGAGTACACAGTTAGCATCGAGCAGGTAGAACTTAGAACCCAGGCAACTAGGATCACAGACATTGTGCAATTCACTCGCGGAGATATTTTGTACAAAGTAAACATTTTATTACAGCAATCCGTTTCTAAATAGAGATAATCTAAATTGGAACTAACAAGTAGAGGAATGTATAAAAGAATTCCCACATTAAGATGCAAGGTCTTTTAATTGGGTGGCTTTGATCATAATAAGGCACGTCTAAGAATAGTAAATACACAAAGCTCGTGAGACATTAGCGTGGTACCTAATAATTAATTCGAAAATGAGGTAGATAATGACACAAATAAAACAGGAAACCTTATGATGACGTAAATCCAGTCGGTCATTATATAGCTCTTGATATTTGTCTACTTTTTTTCAAATTTAAGACAAGGTTATGTTGAATTTTAACGTTACTGCTTATTAGTTGATTATTATTGAAAGCTTCCGTCAATTTTATACGCTTGGTCTTTCCAATTTTTATATCGGAAAATCCAAATAGGCAAGATACAAAGTTGAAAATCTCGCATCAACAAAACGGTGGCTTTTCAGAAAGAATTATGTGTATTATCCTCAAAACTTCTAGAAGTTAAATCAATTGATAAACAAATAATACATACAAGGCATTAAGATGACATAACACAATTCAAGTTAGGTGCATTTGATAAAACAGGTTGTAGGATGGCACCGCCTTGACCGAGCGACTTGTCCACTATATACCTAATTGCTATATATCGCCGTGACACTGTTAACATTTCTCGTAGTTCGCGGCTCGCATACCTGAACGTAACTTCTGACATTAATGGAATAGACCTTAATAGTCTTAATAGCACGGATTGATATGCTGAATTCCTTTGTGTTTGCGATAATGTGTAATAGGTCGTAGAAAATTGGAATTAGCTTGTTGCAGTTGTGGTTATAGGTATAGTAAAACTGCATTACAGTTTTCTCAGTTATTATTCAAGTATAATATAGGCTACGTTGAGAAAATTAACCATAATTGAAACTTTAATGATGCCATAAAGATCTCACTGTTCATTCGCTTTAAAATCATTAATATCATCTAATTAACTGCATATCATTTGTATAATTTGCGCAAGAGTTCAATGTTTTGTATCTGAACAATGGTCCGGATAATCATTAATTTTAATTTAAACAAAAGGCGGACAATTTAAGAGCTATGTAGTTGGGGTCTGAAATAAAAGGATTGTAATGAACCGGTTGATCAATCAAACGGCACGCGCTAGCTTGCGCTTGCGCATCAAATTAAGGTTGCCGCGAACCGGAATACAGTACGATTAAAATAAAATATTTAAATGTTTTAGTGCAATAGGCAATTAGGCATACTATTATAGTAGTAAAATTACAAAGTATACCGAGGTATACGTCTTGTTCAATGCAAAGCTTTACTTTGCAATAACTAAATAACTGAACTGTTTTACATGATCCTAAGTAAATCTACTGCACACTCTTACTGACTTAAAATTAACAGAAAAACTTATAGCCACAACCTTATTTCATAATTTAACTAATGAAGCACGAGCGCACCCTTTTACTGTCTTGATCTGACCTTTGCGGTTTTAAATCTCATATGATTAATCGCTAATATATATCATTATTAAGCGCACGCGACAGCCCGATGATACGCCAATTACTTTCGTCTTGATAAACATGTCTTGAGGACAGGCCGTTATAATTTGCGACGCCCGGCGCTCGGGGGCTTCAGCGCGGACGTTTCGATACAATTTCATAACCCCGCGACAAACCAGAGCAGCCAATACCGTAGCATACATGTAACGTTTTATTGATTGCCGATAGCAATCATTATTATTATACATTGCGCAATTCGCTGGACACACGCGTGCCGGACACTAAGGAGTGGTCAACAAACAGTTATGTCGCAAATAGGCGGTTATAGTTTGTAATAAATAAACGCCAGCCAGCTTTCCGTCGTTCCGCAAACTCAAGGAGATCAATGCATGTAATTACCTGCCACCACAAACGTATACACTTTAATTTGTAGGAGACTTATCTCAGTAGTTACGTAAATAAGCAGCCTTCATACGCACTTTGAGAGTTAGTTGAGAATAATCTGACGATCGCATAACAGGGACATAAAAGGCACACACATTATAGTTATTTGCTTTAAGTTATTGGAAAGTGTGGTGGAATACAGTGAAACTTGGCAATCGGCGTGTCCTGGCGGTTAAACTCGAGTCAACACAAACAAAGGCCGATGGAAAGTTAGCGCCGAGCGCACGGGCCGAGCTCTGAATACAAATCGTCAACAATACATCAGCCGAGAGAATTTCCCAACGCTCTGTCACCGTGAAACTAGAACGTGAAGAAAGGTTTTTTATTCACATACGAAAAAGCCTATAAAACAATTTGTCGTGCCGCGTTCATTCCGCGGAGCACGCCAGCAAGGTTGGCGGTATTGTTGAAAGCACCGGCCACCGTGACACTCCCAGCAAGTCGTTGGTTAATCACTTCACGTTTTGTACTGACCGCAAAAAAATCGGGCACCTTGCGGAGCAAGGCCATGCGCTTGTCTTAGTTTCCATCGCTCATTTTAAATAATTACGCCAACAATGCACACGGTCTCGTTAGAACGCAGGGCTTAAACAATCGCGACACAATTTTTATGAAGGCAAACTGGGTATCGCAAACGAAAGGATGCAACCGCGATGAGCCTTAGCATCGCGGCCAAATGTCAAGTCGGTGTATTCGCTGTGAACTTTACGGCTCACCTGTCTGTTGCTACGTGCAGTCAATTCAATCGGCGGTTTGTTATGTTACAACTTATAGATTTCTGAAAGGAAAGAACCGGTGACTGTTACGGCAAGTATTGCTCAACCAGACTCCGCTCGACGCCAGTAAACGTACCAAATGATCATAAACTGAATCAAGGTTATTCATTATGAATCACGTGGCTAATGAGCGTTATCGTTTCCCTCTTTCACGAGGCTAATCTAGCCCAACATTCTATAAATTTAACGTAGCTAAAATTGTTGTAGAACTTTATTGAATTGTATTTACCTAAGGAAAATATGCATAGAGTGACCTATTATAGTATTATTATTAATCAATCCGACTGCACAATCGAAACCAATTAAAACGTCGATGGAGCACAGCATTGCAAGCTGCGAGGCGTTAGCGCACGGCGCACGGAGCCGCCCTCGCCGCTCTATGATCTAGTACAGGTTCGGTGCATAGCTTAGCACAATTACAAAGCGGGTTAGGCTCGTGTTTTATCGAAGGCGAAATCGAGTTGGGTGACCGTGCCTTTCACGGAGCCCGGCCACGCCCACCGGACACCACGGGCGACTTTGCCTTCACTGCCCTAATAGTTCCATATCTATTTCGGCCATTATTCGGTGCGGTATAGTTCAGCCCGATGCTTTCGGCCCAATTAGGCTGGCGCTATTTTGTAACAACTACGTGGTAATCATTTCTCACAGCGACCGCACTAGCTGACATCTTCATTGTTTTCAATAAACGGCATTACAAATAATAAACATTGTATGAATATAATTTCGTGACTGCGGCAAGAAGATTACGTTACGGAGCTCGTGCCGATTGAAATTGAAAAAATTATCCGATCATTGTTTCAAAACTCTCGAAGATTTCTATGTCGTTAGCGGTTGCAAACTAGGCTAATGAACATTTCTCCGGTGAGGTTACACAGCCGCTGTGGAACAATGAATCTCCGGCCTGATAACTAGTTAACAATACGTAAATAGAATCAAATTAAGCGCGACACTTATATTTTTTCGTATTTAGGCCTCGCGGCCTTCCTGTCTCGCGGCGGGCGTTAATTCGCCATTCAATTTCCAATTAAACGCTTGATTCTCAATGCCAGCTGGGTCGGAGGTGGTCGCTCTACAAAACTTAATAAAAGGCGGGTGGTGGCGCGCGGCGTGCCAGTGCCCGAAACAGCGCCACCGGCCGACGCTTTTGTCTCCTTCGGTCCTTTCACTTTGCGCGCTCATGACCGACTACGTATCGTACACGATTAACAAAGAAAGCCCGACTTAGATAAGTTTATGGATTAACAACGTGTTGTGTTTAAGTGCTTAAATATGTGCAATATAACTAAGAAGTGATGTTTTCAAACTTTCAGATGGTGAGAGGGGCGGCCCTAGCGCTGGTGCTGGCGCTGACATGGGCGTGCGCGCTTGCCAGCGTGCTGGTGCCCACGTACGTGCTACCGCCTGACTCGTTCGTGCGCGATCAGCGCAGCCTTGGCGCCGCGCCGCATGACAACGATCACGCCGAGTCACAAAGAACGATCAAGCGACTCGTCGGCGGACACCTCAAGATTAAACCCGAAAAAGAGTACGGCACCGCTAAAAATTCTTTAACCTACAACGAGAAGAGCGCGAGTGGTAAATTCGCAGGCGTGATCGCGCCGGACCAGTCAGGCGGCAACGT
This sequence comes from Oligia fasciuncula, assembly GCA_963082905.1. Lineage (NCBI taxonomy): Eukaryota > Metazoa > Arthropoda > Insecta > Lepidoptera > Noctuidae > Oligia > Oligia fasciuncula. The sequence goes on from OY720403.1 coordinate 12,925,532, forward strand.
GGGCTGGAATCAAGGGATATGGGATGACGGCATGCTCATGTCCAGCGCCGGCGAAGGAAAAGACGCTCCGAAGACAAAGGAGGCCGATGAAGATAAAAAGACGCTAGCAGATCAGGTGGCCGAAGGAAAGTATGGTCTTATTCAGAATGAAATATTCGCCAAAGCTCCTAAACGACCCGGAATCGTAAGCTACGAACCAAACGCGGAGACCAGATCAAAAGATAACCTTCAAAGTCTCGGTGGACTCAAGAAAGATGAGATTTGGCTCGCAGAGGATCACCTATTAGTTTTAAAAGGAGGATCATTCCCTGAGCGAACTAAAGAGACTGAAGGTAGACCATGGCCACCGATCGACGCCTATGAAGCGCCTAACAGGCAAGTAAAGTTACCGCAGAAACCCAAAGTGCCACCGCCCTTTCCGGTACGACTCTCCGACAACGGACCGCTCGTTTTCCTCACGCCAAACGGCAGTGTCCCTGCGTCCCTATTCCCTTCCTTCTTTACAGGAGAAGGCGAAGGCCCTCTTCCTCCTCCGCCATTCCTCTTTCCATCGGGAGCGCCCTACCCCACGAGTGACAATCAGGGAAACGCTACTTCCGGGGGAGCGCCGCAGTCAGGTCCTCCGTTCCCATTCCTTCCCGGGAATGCGAGCGAGGGAGCATTCCCTTTCCTCCCATCCATGAACGGCTCTTTTCCAGAAGGCTTTCCACCGGGCGCAGTGTTTCTACCACCACCGAGCAACCAGTCAGACCTTTACGACGAAGACGACCCTTCGATCTACTATCCGCCGCCTTACAATTTTTCCTACCGCGCTGACTACAACAATAAAGTGCCTGCGGGCCCTCTAGTACCTGGAATAGTACTGCCGCCTCCACCAGACTTCTTTGCTCCATTGGAGGAGAGCACGACAGAGGCTGATAAGACTACCACAGCTAGGCCGTCTACGACATATACAAGGACGAAGACGACCACGAGACCAACGCCTACGCACCCAGTGCAGCGTACCAAGTACAAGACGCGACCTACCACAACTGAGGCGCCGAGAACTACGGAGATACCAACAACGATAACGACACCACCACCAGTCGAGATCGTGACTACTTTGAAAACGAGGAAGCCGCAGCGCATACCGTCGAGACATCCCGTAAGAGTTCATAACTTGCCAGACGAAAATACAACAAGGACGAAAACAGAGAAACCTGTTTATAAAACACGAACAAAGGTTACATCGAAGCCTCTCTCCGTGTCCGTAATTTACGATTATCCTGAACCTGTATACGACAACAAAGTACCAACGACATCGGAGAAACCGTACATACTATACGATGTGCCACAGAGACCTACAGTGACCTCGAACGATATATCGTCAACGCAAGTGCCGCTGAGAGCACATTATTCAAATGTACAGAACGACGTGCCTACTACAAAACTGCAACCTGTTTACAACAACAGGAAACCAAACGATAATGCGTTTGCGTCGTACTATTTCTACGATGAGCAGCCAAAGACCTCGCCTTCTCCAGCCACCTTTTTCGATGGCAGGAATTACTACAAGACAGTACCACTCAACCAAACTCCTTACCCACAACAGCAGAATGCCAACACTCAGACCGGCTACAACCCAGCGGTGGATATTTCATACGGAGCTATCGACCAAGCTGATGCACTATTCCTGTGGCCACAAAAACAGGGACCACGAACTCTCACACAGGAGTACTTTAGTATACAGAAACCCAGAGTACAACCTGTCTATGTGCAACAGCAGAAACAGAGGCCAGAAGCTTTTTATCAACAAATCTCTGATATCCAACAGACTATTGATTTTTTTACGACGAAGAGACCCAAAGTGCACTCTCACAGACCACATACTCACAAACCAAAAGCTATTACTGGGAGACCAGTATATCAGTTTAGCTACCAAAACCAGCCGAGGCCGGAGCAATTGCCCTTCCGTGCACCTAAATTGGACCCGGAACCTTTCAGGCCTATGGTCAGCTACAGCAAACCTTTTAATGTGGCAAATGAATTCAACGCTATAACACCGTCAGTGTCACCTGGTTACAATCAGCAATACCTTGTCGAAAATGTACAAGTGACGACAGAGTCGCCGACTTCCAGCAGATACTATCCTACGACGAAAACATACAATGAAGAATATGACGACGCTCAGTTCTCGAAGGATATTCGGAATCAGAAAAACAGACACCAGTTTCAGATACAGAGCGACCAGCCCGCGCCTGTACATCATGTGTCTAGGTACCCTAACACTACGCCGAACCCGATCAGCCAAGGGTACTACACGAAACAGGACGAGACATATTTCGATGACATAACAAAGAACTCGTTTGACGTGTTCGGTAAGAAGCTAGAGGACAACACTCACGACGTGAACGGACTCGCAGTGACAGCTCCGCTCGACACGGTCAGAACGCCGATAAACAACAACATAAACCTGCAATACGCCTACGAGATCGTCGAGAACCAGAGCCCTAACCCACCGTCTTTAGACAGAGATACTCTTGTTAACTACCGTCTCCCGAGGCCTCCAGTCAACCCAGAAAGTGAACAAGTACCACAAGTGAACGCTGAGCTGGTACAGCAGAAGCCACCATCACTAGATGACGATACGTTAGTCAATGACCGTTTTCCACGACCAACAATAAATCCTGACAGCGAGTTCATCCCCATAGCGAACCCTGGTTACAGGACACCACAGCAGTACAGAGCGCCGACACAGGTGCAGAGGCCTCAGTTCACGGACGAGCAATACGACCTGAACAGGCCGTCACTAGTGGGAGACACGGCCGTCAACTACAAGAGGCCGCTGCCGCCGGTCAACCCCGACGCAGAGTGGATAGGACCGGTGAACACGGCAGGCGAGGGCCGGCCTGGCTCCTTCGTCTCCTACAGGCTACCCGGCGAGGGAGCGCACGTGTACTTCCTGACGCCTCAAGCCGCGGCGCAGGCGGCGCGGGAGAGGTACAGATCGCCGGGCTACGGCCGGTGAAACCAAAGCTCTAGTCTGAACTGATAACGTCGCCCGCACGCGACGTGCCGTGTAAATAAAAGCGCAAATGTGATGTTAAAGTGTCCTAAGTAGTGTAAGAGACTAGCGGGATGGCCCGCGTTGCCATAATATTTAAACAGCGAGTTTTAGCTTTATGTGAGACACGTTCTCAATCAGCGGTGTTGTGAAACGGACGCTTTACTTTTGATACGTTATTTATTAAATTATTTCTAAGAGAATGTGGTGCATGCATAATGATAGTTAATTTATTTATGTCAGTATTCAACGAACTATAAGGAATGATGTGATATGTGTGACGATGATTGTGGCATTGTTATTGAATGTAACGATGGCAGCAATTGTTAATTGTGAAAAATTGTTATTTAAAAAGTTGATGATGAATCAATGTGATTTTGTATTGTATTTATAAAACAAAGAATTTGAAATAAAATAATACAAAATGTTATGAAAAATTGTGTTTTTGTTTCCCCTTTAAAACTGAATGCGTCACTAACTAAAATCCAAATAAACTGAAACAAGTAATAGATGCAACAAGAACAGATATAATACTATTACTCAACGAATGATAACTAAATCAAGTTAAACGATGACGTAAAAGTAGTTCAGGTCAGTTTTTTACCAACAACGTTCTTCAAACATTGAATGATCGCTTGCAAACTAAGCCAGGGACAAAAACTGCTACTTTAAAACAATTACTCAGTTAATGTATAACATAAAAACGTTTAAAACTTGACCTAAGCGGCACACAAGGTCATTTGGTCACTTTCTCTAAAATATTGCGCTCCTAGATACTATTACTGTTTATGAAAGTTAAAAGGCAGATAAATTTATGTAATATTTATAGTGTATGAGATAAAATATAGTATTTATAGGTGGTTATTTAGTTCAACGACCGCGTCTGAGTGATACCTGACTATAAACAGGCAAACGGTAGTTGGGTGATCGGTTACCCTAAAGTTGACTGGTAGAAAATGACTCGGGCATCAAGTACGCCTTCGTAAAGTAATTTTTTACTTGTGCATAAAGTTTTAATAAATAAATAAACCTCTAATTTATGCTATACTAAGAATAGGCAGTGTTATACAGATATGTCAGTTGATTCATGAATTACTCTCGAAATACATAAAATGGAACTTAGAAATGAATTATGACTAGATAATGCTACACAAACGGCAAAAAGGCAAAGCAACGCCTTATTTGAACTAGTTCTTGTTATTTAAATGACAAAATGACTAGATGTTCGAAAATAGGTTTTTAAGCATTTTTTTGCGAACTTCATTAAAGATCTTACTACAGATCTAATGAAAAATGAAATACTGAAACTCTATCAACTGGTACAACTTAATAAATCTGCTTAGCCTTTTCCCAACTATGTTGGGGTCGGCTTCCAGTCTAACCGGAAACAACTGAATTCCAGTATTTTACATGAAGCGACTGCCTATCTGACCTCCATAACCCAGTTACTGGGTAACACAATACGGACAATACCCCTTAATAAGACTGGTTGTCAGACTTTTTGAACTTATGACTACCCATAGCAACTCTAAGATCAAATGACAGCCGGGACCAACAGCTTAACGTGCTTTCCGAGGCACGAAGGGGTCCCGATATGTAATGGATGGTCACCCATCCACGAACCGACCGCGGCAAGCGTAGCTTAACCTTCAATCGACCCCTGCAGCTGTTATTTAGCCAGGAGCCCCTAACCGTACAACTTAACAGTGCCCAGTAATTGGACAGCAGAGGTCAGATAGAAGTTGCTTCGAGTAAAATACAGCGGCGAAAAATCGCATCTAGTGAGAACCGACACTGAAAGTCAACATAATGGTGAATATACAAAGATGGTAAACCCGCACCGGGCCCGCGGAATGGATTATGGCCCACTCCCTCTCACAGAGAGTAGGCCTGTGTCCCAGCAGTGGGAACATATAGGCTGATTATGCTTAAGCTAAGAATGATTACACTCCACATAATCAACAACTTCTGTATTATCCTAAAAACTAACCTCGTTTTGACAAACTTATTTAGTCATTCGATTCAAACATATTCAGACAGAAACATGTGGGATTCAAAACAATAGGTTGTCTATAAAATTAATTCAGTTTATTCGCGCCTATTCGCCGTATCGTAGAACTAATGAATATGAATGAATGCTATTCATGAGTATTATGCTGAACTTGACTTATAAAGACGCTTAGATTTAAATTCAACAATACATAAGTGTTGGTTATGTATTAAGTTTTTAGTATGAATGTCTCTATGGCTATAAGAGCAGGGGAAGAACAAAGAAACAATGGATGGACTGTGTGAATAATGATATGGTTAGAAAGGGGGTAACTACCGAGATCACGACTAAGTGGCCGTCTCCACGAGCGAGAGAATCGCGGCGATAGTCTCCGTGCCGTCAAATTTTCGCCGTGTGGAGAGACGTTCTAAGAGTGTATAGAAATACGTGGCATGACGATAATATCGCCGCGATTCCCTCGCTCGTGGAGACAGCCCCTAATAGAGAGGTGTGGAAGAGGAAGACATGTTGCGCTGACCCTAAATAAATTGATGAATTTTTGATGCAAGGAGAGGCCTGTGGCTAAGTAATAACAGACACACGGGTCGATTGATCAGGTTAAGCTACGCTTGCCGCGGTTGGTCAGTGGATGGGTGACCATCTTTACATATTAAGACCTCTCCGTGCCTCGGAAAGCACGTTAAGCCGTAGGTCCCGGCTCTCATTCGTGAATAAGGACAGTCGTTACAGGTCGTCAGAAGCCCGAAAGTCTGACAACCAGTCTTACCAAAGGGTATCGTATTACGTAGTAATTGGGTTGTGGAGGTCAGATAGGCAGTCGCTCCATGTAAAATACTGGTGTTCAGCTGCATCCGGTTAAGACTGGAAGTCGACCCCAACATAGTTGGAAAAAGGCTAGGCAGATGATGATGTAAGTTTTTGATGCAAGATAAAGAAAAGAAACTATACTTTGTACAGTAAACCAAACTGGGAATGTCACGCTCCCCCTAAGCTGTGCACTATTCTGAACACATACGAACCGTAAGAAAACTTTAAACAGTCAGATTATACCATGACAAGCCATGTGCTAGATGGTAATCCCATCTGGCAAAAATGACGAACTTCTGTACCCCCATTTTCGGGAAGGATTTTGAAAATTCATTCAACAGTAACCCCGTTAGGCAATGAATTTTCAAAAATCCTTCCTTAGTGCTTTCGTTGTAATGAATTCTTATGCAATATGTAATGGTTCTAGACCCAGCGCTAGATTTTGAAGAATTTGAAGCTTCTAGATTCACCGACAGACAACGCAGTCTGTCTGTCAGTGAATTAATGAATTTAAAATTCTTGTTAAGTAGATACAATTCTGACTCGCTCAAGACTATCGTATATCAATCTGCCTAGCCTTTTCCCAACTGTGTTGGAGTCAGCTTCCAATCGAACCGGATGCAGCTAACACCAGTATTTTAACCAACTTCTAAAAAGGAGGTTTCTCAATTCGACCGTATATATATATTTTTTTTATGTGTGTTCGCGGATAACTTCGTCGTATAGGAACTGATTTTGATTATTCTTTTTTTGTACATGGAGCGACTGCGTATCTGACCTCCACAAACCAGTGTCCGGGTAACACGATACTCCTTGGCAAGACTGGTTGTCAGACTTTCGGAAATCACTGTCAAAGATCTACGAATGACAGCCGGGACCAACGACTTAACGTGCTTTCCAAGGAACGGAGGGGTCTCGGTATATAAAGGTCGTCCATCCACAAACAACGGTAAGCGTAGATTAACCTGATCGATCGACCCGTGCGGCTGTTATTACTTAGCCACGAGCCCCTCCATGCTCCTCCTTCATCCAATTTAACTAGCGAAACTTTCCAGACGTGACGACTGCGCATCAAGTTCAAAGCGTTTAAACGTTTGACTAGAGTTGAGACAGTTAAAACTGTATGCAAATTGGCAGCATTATTTTTTTCTCGATCTTCTTTGGACTGAAATAATGATGGTGATGATATTTTTTGCCTTGCTGTAAACAGCAACTAACTAAATAACGCACGCGCGCGCACGTTTCGTTGACTAATTTAAATTGACCCTGTTTAAAAACAGGGTCAAATTAAATTAGTCAGCGAAACTTCATAGACGTGATGGGTCCGGGCGTATCCGTGCATTTTTTGGTGCCGACGACCATAAATTCTATCAGTTTAAAAAATCTGTTCTATTGGGTAAACTTCACAGACATTATGGGTATAGATGACAAAAAACAGATTTGAAGTTTCTTCTTTGGGATCAACGACCATCTGCGGAATTTCGCTAGCTAATTTAATTTGACCTTGTTTAATGAAAGTAGAACTCATAATATTTCAATAGTTATAAGTAAACTGACCTGTATCCGGCTCCTGAGTCTGCGGCGCGTCCTGCAGCGGCGCGGCGTAGAGCCGCAGGTACACGTCGATGGCGACGCGCGCGCACCGGAAGTAGAAGGGATGCGCGCGCAGCACGTCTTCCAGACGTAGCAAGCCGACGTACGAGCGGAGCGTCATCTTGCGCATGCAGTACGAGTGGAAGTCGAACTGGTCCTCCATTATCTCGGAGAAATGCTGTGGATTAAGTTGCTCAGGTTAGATATTTTGAAGCTTTTATACGCTCAACGAATAATCGATTGTTATTCCAGAGCAATAAATTCTTCTAAACATCTACCGAAAGGACTAGCCGGCGGCACTCACAAATGACAGAATTATGTGGAAAAGGGAGAGGGAGACCTTTGCCCTGCAGTGGTACAATACAGGCTAGTTAGATTAGTATTTTATATTATGTGACATACCCTATCAACTTCATGCGCCTTTTTCAGGGCTTCGCCCCATTGCTGCAGTCGCTTATACGACGCTGCAGCCTCAGTCTGGAACCACATGCACTGCATCTCGTTCAGATTCTCCGTCGCCGGTACACCTGAAACAACAAATTTTACAAGTTTTTTAAAATTACAAATTCGGAACAAAATTCCTATTATATACGAGTGTGCACATACTCGTGCGTGCGAGTATCGCGTATGGAACTTCGTTCCTGACAGAACCCCCACCGCACACGTTTCTTCCACTGCACCTTTCTATTAAGGCGAAAGCGGATAGCCCACGAAATTCAAATTTTCTTACGTTGTTTCGCAATTTCCTTGTCACAAAACTGATGAAGCAATGCAGGTTGCGGCCCGCCCCAAACTACGCTAGCCTTTATAGCCATTACATAGAACTGTCAAATAATGACAGTTGTGATTTGAATATACAGGCAATTTAAGTAGGCAGTCAATTTGTCTAACAATAAAGGGGTTCGGGTACCATACCTTAGGGTACTACTTGACATTTTTTGTTTGTATAAATGTCCCCCTACCCGCATAATATGCTACTTTCATCGTGCGCGGAAAATTTGAAAAAATATCAAAATGGCGGTGGGTGGATATGCCAGCTTCCATAGAAAAATGTCCAACCCCTTTACCCGACTTCATCTAAGTCAATTCATCAAGACGGCACGGTTGGCGCAGTGGTTAAGCGATTGACTGCTGCGCTGCGTGTTGCGGGTTCGATTCCCGCACGGAACAAATATTTGTATAACCTACAAGTAGTTGTTCCGGATCTGGCTGTTTGTGTACGTGAATTTAAATGTTTGTAAACGCACCCACAATACAGGAGAAAATCCTAGTGTGGGGCAACGTTTTTTATAAAAAAAAAAAAAAAACTTTCTCACCTTCTCTGGTGAACTTGGCACACATCTCCTCTGCCCTCTTAACGTGGCCGGCACGTAACATGTAGCGCGCACACTTGCTGTTCACGTAGCGGTCGGCCGTGTCCATCGCTTGCGCTTCTTCTAGCCATTGATAAGCCGACACCGGGTCGCCAGCATGCTGTAATATAATATGTGTTACTGTACTCTATGTGGCGTATAGTTGGCCTATGAAAAAGTTGATCGCACTTAGAACGTTGTCATATTATGTGAAGCACATACATTTTTCGGTATCATGATCCATCTTTTTATATGGTCGTGAATTTAAATTTGGAACAATGATGATACCAAAACGATGGCCAGTACTACATAGGCTTAAAAACTGCATAAAAACTTTTTCTTGGACTCATAATAAGTTTGATGCTTTCAGTAATCTGGCTCGATTAAAGAAAACTGGAAGTGTAGTAAACCAAGTCATAAAAACAGCTACATGAATTGACAAGTTAATTTGACAAGGTCCAAAAGTGATCAAGGTTTTCGTTGGGTGATATTGTTGGAGAAGGTGATGCCAAATGCTTCGTTCCATACATGCCCATTTTGCTTCTCTCATGGTAGTAGTGAGTTGGGCGTGAAGGGCGTGTGTACTGCAAGTACCTTTTTGAATAACAAATAATTTCAGTGTATGTGGAAATTTTAGTAATGTAATCATCCGTTTCGAAGCTCGTCAATATGAAGATATCATGATTTAGGGCTCCGAAAACTTGTAAGCGGTGATAGTGGCTTATAATAAGGGTCCCTTTACATCTGGATTAGTCTAACATACGTCTTACACATAGGTAATACGGGCTGGTGTCCACAACTCCACGTCGATGCGCGTATTTTGCGTACGGGCGGGAAAATCGATTATTCGATCCACCCCAGCTCAAGGCAGGCCAGCAACGCCTTGATGTTACTGACCGTCTCATGGAGGGTGCCTGGGCTACCTCTTACGCAGCGTATTTACGCCCAATAAAACAAAACTGTACCAACCTTATAAATCCTTCCTTTTACAATAAATAACTCTATAAGCGTAGGCGTATGTTCGATGGCCGCGTCAATATAGTGAAGCGCCCTTTCAGTCTCCTGCTTATGATCAAAGTGTTGAGCGGCGTAGTAATACGCCCATAACAACGCGCTAGCCGGCTGCTTAGTTTCACTGGCGTCGGGGCCAAACGTGCCATTTTTGGTGAGGTTCTCCAAATATTGGAGTATTAACTTCTCTATTGACTCTGCTTTGCTCTTGTCCTTGTATAACGATCTGGAATAGGGACGATGACAATTTTAAAATATTAAACTCAAAAAAATATCTGTGCAAACAATACAATAAAAAGTCTATAAGCTCAAAAAATTTACAAGTTAGAAACGTTTTAAAATACATAACTGCTAGACAAAGATGGTACTATATCACATAAGTGACATCGCGACTATGCAACTTCATACTAACGCCATATACAGCAGTAGCGAAGGGTAAATTTTTGTAAAAGGTAAGCCGGAGTAGATACATATCTACTCCGGCTAATATATATAATACTTATAATAAATCTGTAGAAGTGAAAATTCTGTACATTGAAAATATAAAAAAAAAAATGGCAGGGGGTGTTACTAGGCCGACACCGAACCCAAGAAATGTGATTTAAAAAAATTTTGTCTGTCTGTCTGTTTGTTCAGGCATCACGCAAAAACTACCGGTTCGATTACGATGAAACTTGGTATAATTATTCTTTAATATCCTGGGCACCATGGGTACTTTTTATCCCGGAAAAGTATCTATCTATATATATAATTCAAAGTCCTGACTGACTGACTGATATATCAACGCACAGCCTAAACCGCGGGTCCTATAGAGACATGAAATTTGGAGGGTGTGTTATTTGTGAAGAGTAGGTATTCACTAAGAAAGGGTTTTTCGAAATTCCACCCCTAAGGGGGTGAATGAGGGAAGGGTGAAATTTCACGCGGACGAAGTCGCGGGCAGAAGCTAGTCTTTAATATGACTATATTATTTGTCTATAGAATACTGACTGTGACATTTTTCAAAGGGAAGCCGGTAGGAATCGAGTTATGTGAGTTGTGAGCGCGACTATGACGGGAATAATCCCCTCCAAAAACTTTGAAAGCGTGAAACTTCTTCATATTTCTATCGATTGTACTTTTTGATTATCTCATTTTACTATACATCTCTTTGAAATTACATTTATTTGTTCGAACATTTCTACTATTAATCATCATGCCTATTGTAAGGGATTATTTAAAAAGGGGTCAATGACGGAAATGTAGCAACAATACAATGGAGGAAAGATCAAACAAACCAGGGAAAATATCTCTTCTCTAAATTAGTATTGAAACAGGAAACTTGTATTTACTTCTGGAAGGAAGTAAATCCTGTATTTTCTTTGATACTCTTGCCTATCGAACTGACACATTTGCATGACAAGCTATATTTATGTCACTAATCGATAGAATTATTTCCATCACAACTCTCTCTTGTCTTGAATTGAAGGGAGACAATGAAATCAGGGGTCCTCTTTCATGTTCAAACATAACAACACACGAATTACATCACGCCTAAATCCTCGAATGGTTAGGCAAACTAGCGAAATGTGGGTATTTCGCCAGTTATGTTGAAGACTTATGTAATAGAGGGCGAGCCTATTGCCATCAACCAGGCAAAAATCCAAACTCCGGGCTACTACTCATAAATTCCAAATTCATACCTGAGATCAACAAATAGCGGAGGTATTCCTTTATGCAGTCCTTGTCTGAGGTACTCGTCGACTAGTTTCTCGAAGACGGGCTGCGCCAGCGCTTCCGTCAACTGTAAGCGACGCGGCGCTATCGCTCTGGGGAATTCTTTCCTGAAAATCGCAAAATGGTAAGTTTTACAACACGTCTATTCATATTTTCCCGCTCTATGGCACAGTCTCATTCTCCCTTTTCCACTTCTGAAGGCCAATCTCCGTAATTAAAAACGTTCAAAATCTAGTCGCAATCTCATCTCAGCGACCATCGTCAAAATGCAGGCATTTTAGAAGTATTTTTGACCTCAATCTGTCAAGAATACTTCTAAAATCTATTAGAATATTCTAATCTAGACTGTGAACTTTCTTAAAATTACGAGAATAAAATAGTCCCTCTGTTTTTAGGGTTCCGTACCCAAAGGGTAAAACGGGACCCTATTACTAAGACTTCGCTGTCTGTCCGTCTGTCTGTCACCAGGCTGTATCTCAAGAACCGCGATAGCTAGACAGTTGAAATTTTCACAAATCATGTATTTCTGTTGCCGCTATAACAACAAAAACCTAAAAACAAAAAAAAACACAAATTTTTAAGGGGGGCTCCTATACAACAAACGTGTTTTTTTCGGCGTTTTTGTCTTCTGGTACGGAACCCTTCGTGTGCGAGTCCGACTCGCACTTGGCCAGTTTTTTGCTTTTGGTATGGAATCAAACTCGTTCCGCCATCTTCTAATCGGTTTGGCCTTCCTTGAATTCACCTAGCGTTCAAAAGGACTCGAAAGTTCTTTCAGCCAATATAAATGAAATAGTCGCCGCTAAACGTACGCGTCATCAGCTTTAAACTCCTTAGAATCGTTGTTTTTTGACGTGACAACGTCTTAAATTAGGTTGCGGCTGGGAGTCACTTATGAAAAAGTGTAACGCTCGGTAACGTTACGATGAGTCACCGAACGAGAGAGAGGCCCGCCGAATGCCTTGCGTCTCTCTCCCACTCAACTATGATCGGATGATCGGTCGTTGTCACGTAAAATCTTCGCCCGTAAAACCGACTTTACAGGCAACCATTTTTTTTTTTTGCATATGAGCCGATGTCGACTATTCCACCAGTGTCGCGTATAGACGGTACGGACCGACGACGGTTGTTGATACAATGCACACGCACAGACGTAAAGTCTGAAGATAGAGACATGCGACGTTGGTGTACGGTTGCGCAACGTACGGCACACATTCCGCGAATGCTAAACCCAGACAGAACAGAACCCAGAACCCAGACAGGCGCTTTACTTTGTGTAAATTATTTCATCACCACTGCTCTCAAAACGGTGAAGGAAAACATCGTGAGGAAACCGGCATGTCTTAGAACCAAAAATTCGAAGATATGTGGTGCCCGCGTGGTGGATTACGGCCCACTCCCTCTCATCGAGAGGAGGCCTGTGTCTCAGCAGTGGGAACATTATAGGCTGATTATGTACGTATGTATTAAGATATCAAACATAAGGCCTTGTACCACATTTAAGAATCAAAACATACAAACAAAACACTTCAATTAGATCTATTAATACTATCAGTATCGATCCAACGCACATTATGTAACTAGGCCGCTAAATATGTAACGTTATGTGTAGCTATAGACAATGCGCTCGACGCACACATAATATAGCGGCCATAGGCATGTAAATAGATCGATAATATCGGTATTTGATTAACATATTTGTTTATGGAGATAATTGTGAATTTGTGATAAAAGAAATGCTTGGTTTTTGGTACGTAACAGCATTGTGTCTACTGTCTAGAAGATTTTTTTATCGTTAGACGAGTGCCGCCTGTGGATAGTCGAGTGACGACAAAAAAATAACAATAATACATTTTTATTTTTTACTAGCTTCTGCCCGCGACTTCGTCCGCGTGAAATTTCTTGTACCCCCACCCCGTCGCAACACTTTGTATTCGCTTAAAAGATTTTTTCAAATCTGACCGGTAGTTCCAGAGATTATCGCGTTTAAACAAACTCTTCCGGATGCAGCTGGATACCAGTATTTTACATGGAGCGACTGACTATCTGACCTCCACAACCCAGTCACTGGGTAATACGACACAACTTGGTAAGACTGGTTGTCAGGTTCTGGTTTCTGTGGACCCGTAACGACTGTCAAAGATACACGAATGAACACCGGGACCAACGGCTTAACGTGCTTGCCGAGACACGCAGGAGTCTTAACACAGTGGCCGAAAAAATCGTGACCATTTCACTTTGCCCCACTGGTGGGACGGTTTGGTGTGGGGGGGGGGGGCTAAGTGGAATAATTCCTGTAAAATGATTATGGACGACAATTAGTAATGTCGTGTATAGAGAAGAACGGGAGGAAAAGACATGTTGCGTCGTCCCCAAATATATTGGTATAAGGTCAGGAGAATGATGACGATGTGAGGGTTATAGTAAACTAGATACTATTAAGGATTAATCTAAAAAGTATTGAAGAAACTGTTATGACTTCACGATTACGATAATTTCAATAATCGTCGATTATGATTATCTTCACATTTAATTTATGCCCAATTGGAACTATTAAATTAATATCGCCAGTAAAAAATATTTCGGAACAACGTAACGGCCCTGACTTACGAATTACGAACCCAGACAGGCGCTTTATCATTCATATGGTGTACATACAATAAAGAATATTCTATCTGTCTGATACTTTGTATATGCATTAAAACGCAATGTGTTTATCATAATCATGCTTTAACTTATTTTTTATCACATCTATTCAATGTTAATGATATGTCAAATTATCACGTGTATTCTTCGTAAACGGGGACTAAAATAGGTCTCTAATCCCTAGGGACTAAAAGTGATTTTAATTTGGAATGTGGTAAAAGTTCCAATCACCAAAGAGATCAATTACGAACATTGTATGAACAAGTAACAGGCTGTATGATAAAGTAAAACGCGCGCGAGACAATTAAAAAAAAAAAGTTTGTGAAAAAAATAAAAAACGAGCGAAAAACATTCTGCCTTCGTTCGTAATTGTTTACTCAAAATTGTATGTAAATAAATAAACGTACTATTCTTATTCAAAAGTTGCACTTACTTATTCTTACTTATTGTTTCACCCTACTTTTTATCACCCTCTATGAAACAATAGAGGGTGATAAAAAGTAGGGTGTCCACCTCGGGAGCAACACTATTTTAGACTCGAGTGACGTACTTTGCGCTCAGGATTCTACTAAACACTCTCGCCTTCAAAATAGTTGTTTGCTCCCTTGGCAAACAATCTACTAATGTGTATGAGCATAAATTCTTGTGAATGTGTTGGGCCCTAAAGTAAATAAAACTTGCCTACAGTTAGGGTAGATACCTAACCATTACAATTAAACAAAGTATTAAGTTACTAATAGTTTGAATAATCTAAAAAAAAAACTTCACTGATACCTTTGAAGAGGTTTTTATGCTAAAAACTTATCAATATTTGATCACGCTAATATTATAAAGGCGAAAATTTGTGAGTGGGGTGTGTTATGTTTGTTAGTTCTTCATGCTCAAACGGCTAGACCAATTTTGATAAGATTTTGTATGGAGGTAGCTGACACCCTGGATTAACATAAGTATATGCTACTTTTTATCCTCATATTATTCCCACGGGATCGACATTTACGCGGGTGAAACCGCCGGGCGCAGCTAGTTGATAATAAAATCAAGTCTGAAAATGTGTTTTATTGTTGGCCAATTGAGAATAGGTGGGGGCAGCAAAATATTTTTTAAACCAGGTTTGAATGTCCTGAAATCTGTTCTCAGAAGATTTTTCAGTGGTCTAATTCATATTATTATTGGCGAGCCACTTGTTGGCCTTTGTACCTGGGGTTGAGCATCCTTCCCATCCCTGTACAGCGCAAAAATGACGAATAATCACATTTTTACTTACTTATATACATCAAAGAAGGCCACTTTTTCATCAGGATTAGAAAGTTGTTTAGCTTCTATTAGTTTTTCATAATACATCACATTCTCAGGGTTTCTCCTCAACAAGTCTTCGTAAACGGCTTCTGCTTCCTTAAACCTGAAAATGAAAAAGTATTTGGTACAATAAAGGTGAAAAAAAAACATTTGTTTTCACCTTCTGTACTTTTTGCTCACTCGCTTGCAATTTGTCCCCAACAAACCCATAAAAATAGAGGATACTGAACCATATCACCACTCTCAAAGGTAATAAATTCAAAGTCAAAGCATTTACTTCAATTAAACTATTTACAGGCACTTTTGAACTGTCAAAGACGGTCAGAAAGTTGAAACTAGTTGCCCTTTCCAAAACATAGATCTCTATGGATAAGAACAGGCAAGAATCTCCCTAATTAGAGGACGATCTTGTTTCATTAAATACGGTAGCAAGACTTTTGTAGGAAAAAGGTTGGAATTTGCCATACCCGCGTCGAAGCTACACAGCAATTTGCAACTAGCACATAAGCAACTTGTTGGTCTGTTTGATGTTTTGATGTGACATACTAGATGGCATAGATAGAATATTCTATCTTCGCGATTAAAATACGTCGAAACACGAAATAGTTCATTAGAAAGACCATATCGTCACTGGAAAGGAGAAAATGCTAAAGCACCATTTAGGCCAAAATGAGTTATACAATATATTGTTGGTTAAGATTTTTTTTTTGCATCAACCTGTTTAGGTTTTCAGATTGTCTCTGTGGCTTGTGTCACTGTGGATTGTGGCTATCGTTGAATCCACCGATATAATAGTATATAACTCATTTTGGCACAAATGGCGCTTTACCATTTTCTTCTTTCCAGTGACGATAAGCACAGCAGGAGATTTTCAACGGTTTTTTGTTTTCATACTTTATGAGAAATTAATACTAACCTTTTCAACTTCAAATAATATTCGCCAGAGGTTTCCTTAATGGATAGCTTATCGAGGATTTGGGCCGAGAACTTGTGTAGATGCTGCAGAGCCCTCTCATACTGTCCAGACTCTGCCAACACCATATTTTGGTACAGGAGCAGTTCTGAATGCTCATAGTCATAAGGCCCCTTCATCTGGTTGGTGCGGAAAGCGTCCAGGATGCTGTTCGCCATCTCGTAGTCACCAAGGAGATGGTAACTCATGGCGAAACCGATCCACGACGCTCTCTGTGTCGGTCTGAGCATGAACAGCTGGTAACGAGTATCCTGGAAAGTTTGGGTAAATAATGAGTGAAAACTTTTGTTTTATATTAGGCGCGCCTTGATATAAGGCTGTGTATAAACGAAGATGTCATGTTGTACTGCATACATTTATCATTTGTTTTTTGCTATTGTAATATTCTATTAGAAGATGACAACTGCATTACATACATAGAAAAGCATAGCATAGCAAGCAGCAGCAAGCGTTATTTAGGCACTTAGCCTTGGTAGCACATTTTTATGCTATTACAAACAAAAAAAAAACAAAATGCCACCTAACTCAATCTGTTTATGGACTTTATAATATATATAAACCTGCTGAATGTAAACCTCCATCTAATCAGCTGTAAAGAGGTTTTGTTTTCAGCGTTGTCCAAGTGGAGGTTGGAAATTTACCCTGGGGACATACAACAGGATACAAAGTATCCTATATCCTCACCCAAGTCTACCTGTCTGTGTGCCCGATACCATTGAAATCTTTTCAGTCACACAGACAGAGTAACTTTCGCATTTATCATGTATACCTAGTTGTGATGAAGTAAGAATTTTTTTACAAAATGGAATCCAATTATTTCAATGATACGAAAGTCAGCCAAAATTAAATGAGTTGTGTTATAAATACATATATATAGAGCCACCATTTATACAGGACATGTGTATTGTTTAGTAAACAATTTCTGATGTCAAATAAAAAGTTTGCATGTAAAATAACAACAACTAAATGACATAATGATGACAGCAATTATGACATCAGAATTCAAAGCGTTTCGAGACATATTCGCCATACAATGGTTGTCTGATTTTCGTGCTTCTGACTACCCGTAATGACTGTCAACGATCCACGAATGACAGCCAGGACCAACGGCTTAACATGCTTTTCGAGGCACAGAGGGGCTCGGTATGTAAAGATGGTCACCCATAATTAATAGGATGAGGTATTATAACTGTAATGCCTATACATACCCCTTTTGTCAGTAACTGCATAGTCTGCATACACCAATATAAAAGAAAGTAATTTGAAACTCACTTTGTAACCTTCCAAGTCACGCATCTGAATTTGTAACAATGACAAATCCCGAAGAATCTGAATGTTTTCCTTCTCCCACTTGAGAGCATTACGGTAACATTTGATGGCCTCATCATACTTCTTGTCTGAACGCTGCAGCAGACCATACACATGCCAACAGACAGGAGACTTCAGGTCATTGCGGAGTCCTCGGCGTACATACTCATAAGCTTCATCTTTGCGACCCAGGCAATTTAGAGTCAATCCTTTCATAGCCAATGTTTCTGAAAAAGTGTACATTTCATAAATAAATAGTCATAGTATTTGTTTTAGTCAATGTTTTCGATCTGTATAGATAACTACAAATATGAAGGAATGCAGTCTCCCAAGGAATATTTGAAACAATTTCCAAAAGGGTAAACATTGACACAGACTTATGTTTTGAAAACAATTTCACAACTTCATAACTCCAGTAAAGAGAATTTAGGTGATATTCACTAAAGATAGTGCTACTTTACTTCTGTAGGAATTGTAAATCAATGCACCACTAATCAAGCTGCCTGAATATAAACAGTTTTGGTCAGTGGGTCATCTTAGGGGGGGTGGCATAGTTTTTAGATGAATAAAGTATTTATAAAAACATTGATTGTTTTATGCCATTTTTGCCATGACTTTAATATGGCATTAAAACTTACCTCCATGCTCTTGAAATTTAGGGTTAGACAGTATCTGCTTGGCAAATTTCAACCCATTTTTATATTGTTTATGTTCGTAACAGCGCTGAAAGATAACAATGCACTTATCATTGAGCGTTTAACCTCTATTATTAGATGCACCCAAAAGGGTGCTAGCCTAGTACATTTTGTACTCTATTGTATTGATGCTAATATGATTCGCAGCAAAATATTACTGCTGTAGATATTTTCATACAAGTTTCAGCATCACGAAAGAGCATAAAAATGCTCTAGTTGTGATTTGCATTATTTTATAAATTGAACATAATCGCCAAGAATGACAAGCAGCACCAAACCGAATTGTATGTTTACAATCGTACTTACCAAAATTCTTTTGAAAAGCGCATTTTCTTTAGGTGGCAAAGGATTACTAGGTGGCATTTTGTTCGAATAAAATGAAGTATCTTTTTATTATTTCACTAATAAATTGAAATAATTCTAAAAACCTCGTGGCTATAAACCAAAGAAGTCGATGAAGGATTGCTGTCTATGGGCAACAAGAGCTAGTCACGTGACCAAATTGCCAGTACACACTACACAGATAACAATTTATACTTTTTGAAATGGAATATACAAGTCAATGTATGAAACGAGACAGAAAGTAAATTTTGTTACAATTATTACAATAATTCTAATAATAATATTGAATTCTTAGCTCTGGTAGATCAACAACATAATCATTTCACCGTAGAGTTTGTGTGTGTTGATTAGAAAGTGCATTTATCATTTGTAAAATGTGTTATGAGAAAAATACTTCATCAAATAAATGTTTCATGTTTTTATCCATTATAGTTACTACTAAATGTAATATAAAACATATTTAACTTAACAGCCAAGGCCAACTTATTTTGTGCTAGCAAGAGGCAATCAAGTCCACTGTCCATTAGCAAAAGAGTCAAACAAATCATCTGTGTCAATCTTAGAGTAAGAAAGCTATAGATCATCGGGTAGTGTGGCCACACATGAGACAAAAAACTAACTTAAATAACATTGGCTACTTATGTAGCTGCCTTGAAAAAACGGGCACGCACTGAGAGACGGAAATAGTATAGCTTTATCCTTTTCTGTTACTTATATTAACTCAATACTTTATCCCTTTCTTGTGGAAATGAAATGGCGCTACCCGCCGTCTATAGTTTTCTTTGTCTAAGGTGTCAATGGTCAATGGTGTCAACCGTAGGTAGACAGATTCTAATGGCGGAAACATACTTACGTGTGGTGGCGTATCGTGACGCCTTCTGACGCAGTGTTAGCCAATCAAAACTCGTTGTAATTTGACGTAGTCGAACAGATTCGTTTGATTGATGTATCCCGAGTCACGACACAACACGACACAGTAATGTGTCTCTGGCTTAACTTCTCTTAGTCTGTGCTACTACGTCAACACTTCAACCAACTGTCACTGTCAAAGAGCTGTCCTGACTCCTGTCAACACAGCCTGTCAAATACAAAATTTAATCTAATTTGTTGATTGAGGAAAAGATTAATAAGAAATTGTTAAATTAACCGTAAACGTTACTTAATTTGTTTCGTTCAGTTTAACTCTATTTTATCCTGTAATAACATGGGCATAGAAAACATGCGTCGTTGGCCTATGTACATCGTATTTGCCGTCTGCGTTTTATTGTTACTTTCACTGATCAATAGTTGGAGTGCGGAGACTGAATTGCGAAACCGAGTTTCTGAGATAAGTATACAACTACAGGAATGCTCCAAGCAGCAGACATCATGCATGGAGGAATCTTTAACTTTACTTGAACAGCGTGACGGATACGTGATCAAGGTGAATGAATTAGATAAACAAAAATCTAGATTGGTTGACGATGTGGATGATTATAAGAGTAAACTTTTGAAATCTGAGGGTCAAGTGAACCATACGAAAGTAGACGTGGATCTTTGCAAGACTGAGTTGCAGTCATTGAAGAACTTGCAAGTGAGTAAGACAGCTATAGTGGAAACACTGAGGTTAGAGAAAGATACACTGACAACTCAGTTAGTTGAGAGGAAGCAGAAGATTGCAGACTTAGAGAAGGAGATTGACAAGCTGAAGTTGGCACTGACAACAAGAGCATCAATTCCCTCTTCGGCACCCAGAGTGACCCCTGCTGCTCAGCCACCTAAGATGAGCCCAGCCCTAAGTGCCCATAATCCTATAAATGAACCAGTATTAGAAAATAATGATGCTAAAGAAGAGATAGAGGAACCCAATAATGACGGCAATGACTTTGATCCTCAGTTACAATAACTTTGAGTAATAGCTCATAATTTGGTGGCCTGCTGGTGTGATATTATTACCACGTAGAGGACAAAGTATGAGGCTGATAGTAGAAAGGCTGTAAGCTAAATAGTGTACATAAAAACTTCAGTATCTTTACTAAAATTGAAAAAAAAAACATAAAACTTGGCGGTTTATACAAGCTTTTTTTTTTCATAAAAGTATGCAAAATAAAAATTACACTTTTTAACTTCCAACTTTTTAGTGAAAAAAACCTTCCACTACCATTTTAGTTTTTATAACATTATTTTTATATTAAGAAAACATGAAATTAAGCAGCATTTGTTTGCATTTAAATTATGATAAATAATCACTTAATAATATAAAAAAAATATTGTGCATGGAATTACTCTGATATGATGATAACATTATCATTTTGTTTTAATTCCTCTTAGTACTACTAATTTTTATTTAAATGTATAAGCTGTTTGTACTTGCTGTTCCACAAAATGATTATTTTGTAAATCTCAATTTTTGTGTACTCATTAACAGATTTTTCAATGGCTGGTTTTATCTGAATAATAAATATGGCGGTTTTGCATATTTACCATACAAAAGCAGCACATGTGAGTGGAAACTCCTGGAGGGTAAGCCCAGTAGGACATCCAGTGACCTTATAGCTGATGTTCTTCAAAAAGGTCAGGTGTGTAGTACTCGCAACAGACATGCTAGTATGACCAGATGTGTGAATGTAAAAGAAGTATGTAAGGATCATAGCAGGTGGCGATCTTAGTTATTCACCCCCATAGGAAGAAGTTGTGGTTTATGAATTATTTGGATATTTAAGGCTGCAAAGGTTTATGCATTGTAAAAGCTTTGAAACTACCATATTTATTCCTTATGTAAAAGTTATCTGATGATTGAAAAATCGGCCCTAGGTTTAATATTAGATACTGTACTCATTAATTCAGGGTTGTACTTTTGTAGAGATATGAAGAAATTAAATTTGTTGTATCCTAAATTAAGGTATTATGACTTGTTCATAATTCTTGTCTGTTATCCACAATATGAGCTGCTGGGACTGTGATGTCTTTTAAAAATTGTTATGTGTGGTACAGTATTTTAATCTCACGCTATGTGCTGACTCTACTCGTCTTTACCCACACATTCACTGACTCACAGTGCGTTTGTGGTACACTCGGTTACCACAACTGAAGCTAGCGTCGCTTTGTGAGATAAAAATACTATAGTAAAACGATTGGTATTTTGGAAGTACAGCCACACCCATAAGTGCATTTACATAAACTACTGGTGTTACTATTATGCCTTTCTGCTGTCAAAGTTCTGAGAATGCTTTTTTTTATTTTTTATTAAATACTACATATTATTATTAATGTCTATGAAATAATGAAGAGGTTGATTGAACTTCATAATTTAATTGCAATTTCAGGTAAAGCCATTAGCCATAATTCATACTCCATTAGCAATAATTTTAGATGCCTAATATTTCTAAATCACAAGTATTTAATTGTTAGTATGGATATTGGTATTAGCTAGTTAGTAAAAGCCATGATGGTGCCAGAAAAGAGTATTTTGATCTGACAAGTGTAATTTCTATTTATTATGCTCAATTCTCGAATTTTAATCGCATTTTCTTATTACTTATTATATTAATATTCAAAATAATTGAACCTTTTATGCATCCTAAGTCATAAATAAAATGTAAAATTATAATAATAAAATGAAAATACCTAAATGTTAAGTGGCCATCCATAAATTACGTCACACAAATAGGGAGATAGGGGGTCAACAAAGTGTGACATTGTGTGACAAGGAGGTAGATGCATATGCTTTGTTACATCACATGTATAAAACTAAAGTATGCACAGTGATAGACCGCGAAATTCATATTTTCTTACGTTTTTTGCAATTTGCAGGTCAGTGTCAGATTGTATCTTGATCAAAATATGATTCGCTACTGTAATAGATACGTATTTACAGAATTATAATCATTAAAATAATTATCTGTTTAAGTTAGATTTGTACCTTAGGCACTTTTCCCTAAGAGATTTGTTCATATAGTACAGATCTAACTAAGAAAGATGTTCTAATTATTATACTTCTGTAAATGCGTATTGCGCACCTGTTATAGTCGCGAATCAAATTTTGATCAAGATACAACCTGACAACCTGAAGAATGCAAAAAACGTAAGCAAAATTTAATTTCGCGGGCTACAACTGCGCATACTAAATTTAAAATCCATGGAGATACTAGGTGAATAAATTGTGTATTGTTAATTTGATTTGTTGTTTTATACAATTTCTAAAATGTGTGTGTGATCCATGGTTGATCTGAAAAAACATTTAAAATTATAATTTAAGTGTAGGTATGTGTAAATGTAGGTAAATTTAAATAATTTTGATTCTATCTTTTCTAGATTTTAAATAGCAAAGTATGTGTCGTCACACCAGGGAGGGGGTCACACAAATATGAACACCTGTGACAAGGACGGAGAAATCATCCAGAAATCATGAAATTCGTGTGACTTAATTTATTGATGGCCCCTAATGTAAAATGTTTTAGATAGCAGCGTCCTGTTATGTACAGACGCCAGCAGGTCAACCTACCCGAAACTGTCAGATTTTCCCAATCAACCTTGAACCTTATGCTTTAGCAATAAAGTCGAAAATCTATTAAAGAAATCTGACAGATTGTAGTAACTTGATGTGCTGGCGTCTGTACGTATGATAATTATTATGAGTAATCTTAGTAGATACTGTATTATTTCGTAATTATCTTTTATATAGTTGAGGAATAAATTGTTTAGATTTTTCCTTTTTTATTATTCTCTTTTATTGCACCTAAATCTATACTAATATTATAAAGCTGCAGAGTTTGTTTGTTTGTTTGAACGCGCTAATCTCTGGAACTACTGGTCCGATTTGAATGATTCTTTTTTTTTCAAAATTAGGGATCCGTAATAAAATTGCTATTTTGTAACACAAGGTGTAAAATCGAAAACCTATTTTTGCGTGCGCTGCAAAAACTATTGACAATGGAACAAAATGATGTACTACGGGTTTGTAGAGCCCATTAAGACCTACAAAAAAGTCCGCGAGAACATATATCTAGCTATCATGGTTTAATCACAATAACCGATTTTGTGTTCAAAATAATTATTAAATCGTCTGAAGAAAAAAAACTACGTTAAATATGTATCGTAATATTAATCTTTATCGAAATTAAGCATTATGTTATCAAGAGTATTTATGAAGAAGTAAAATACTTTTTGTTTCATCTCAATCGGATATTTCGTTTAAAAGTTATCACGTGTGTAAGATGTTAAGAGTTGGTATCTATTAAGGAGTTATGGGCAATAGAGTTTTTTATTATTATTATTATTACATTACATATAATAAATTTGTAGAAAAGTGGTGTCTGTACAATGGAAATATATAAAAAAAAAGTAGCAGGGGTTGTTATTATATCGATGCCGAACCCGAAATTGTAATTTTTTTTTTTTTGTCTGTTTGTCGGTTTGTCTGTTTGTTTGTGCACGCTAATATCAGAAACGGCTTATTCGATTTAGATGCGGTTTTCAGTAATATATTGTAGTAGGCTTCACTTAACATTTAGTGTTTATTTCAATCGTCATGTCAATCGGTTCATAAATAAAAAAGTTATGTCAATTTAAAGAATCACGGCGAACATTTGTTATGGTATTCTATCAGAGTACGTACACGCCTCGGGCCTGCGCGTCCGATCTTCGGAACTACTGGACGGATTTGAATGTTTTTTTTTTTATTGTATAGTTATTATATGGCTGGACAACATTCAGGCTATAATTTATCTTGGAAACTTGAACACCTGATGCAGAACCGAAACAGCAGCTTAACTATAAGAGATACAAAAATGGTACCATAGCAAAAATTGTTCCACGTGATGAGGATTTTCTGCTGAGAGAATAAATTTGAAGATCTGGAACACCTGATGGGGAACTCCAAGAGCCCAGATACACCATAACACATAGGAATGACGTCTTAGTAAAAGTTATTCGGTCTGATGGGCATTTCCTGTTGACCTATAAAAATCGAAGATCAGAAACATCTGATGTGGAAATCAAAGCTATCACTAATTTCACCTCCACGCGGTGAAGGCGGTAACAGTTTAGGACTGATTTTCGATGACGATGGTATATCATTGAAAATTTTACTCTACTGGCCAAAACTCCCATTTATTTTTTTTAACGTGAAGAAATGCTCATGCATTCTGCACTACCACGGGGAGATAGTGCAGTTATGTGGGACTCTAACCCACTAAAACTCCACTGTGTCCTCCTCTGCCGCTTACGGCGGGAACATGGGCACGCGTTAGCACTCATCCGTGAACCCGCCGCGGCTGTCCGTCACCGGACCCTCCGCTGGGGAGTACGGGACCCCATCACCGGCGCACCAGAACACATAGCACGCCGTGACCACCCCAGGGACCAAACCAGCACATGGGCGCCAGACGATCCCGTGCCTAGGCACCCTTGGTAGGGGAGCAGTCACTTAGATTTTAATTGATCAGGTATCTTCATAATAAAACTATAACCATGCCTAGAAAGAGGTCAAATCTTTCCCAATGTTCCAAAGGAGCTAAAAGATTGAGGATCATAAGATCCCAAGAATCTAGCGAAGAGCGTCAGGAGAGACTTGATGCTGTTTGAGAACATCAGGCTGCAACTCGCTCCGTGGAAACCACGGAATAGATAAATAAGGTTGGAAAGGCCCTCGCTGCAATTTTGTACTAGGACCAGTGTCGCCGCTTGACTCCCACTATTTTAATTTCTACACATACGCAATACTATGTTTACAAATATTTCGCACACAACCAAATCACACACACATAAATCTCAGGGCAGATATTCGTTCGCCCACTAGCAATAAGCTCCCGTAGGCATAGACACTCAAACACGCATAAATGCAATAAAAATTTTCATACACGCTAGTGCTTGACAAAGCCGATATTCTTTGTCGATAAGTTATCTGATGAATTTATGGGGAAAAATTAAACATTAAATAAATATTAAGAAATAATTTTATTTTATTTTGATGAATTACAAATAATCACTGTCCTTGGAATAAAACATATTTATTAAGTAATTGGCGCTTGCTATTAATTGCGAACGAATTTAGTACCTACTCGTCTTTGTCCGCATCCAGTTTCCTCTACCTGTCACGTTAATCCATTGTTCCCTGGCGTTAGGTTCTTTAGGAAACCTATAATTTATTGCAAAATTCAAATTCCTCAATTTAATTTTACTAAATAGTGTAAATAAAAGTTTTAAGAATATAAACGTAAATATTGAAATATAACAAAATAATACACATAATGCATAAACTTAAATAAAAAATCAGAGATTAGTCCCTTTATAACATTCGGTAGGATTCATTCAATGATTCATATAATATTTAATTTACCTACTCAAAATACGTCTAAATAAAAATATACAATCATTAATTAAATATAAAATAATCCAAAAATTATCTTTGTCAAACGTAAATATAGTCGAGAATTCTATCGATGATTTTATTTAACCACATGGTTACCTCACTATCGATAAACATGAGCCGTGCATCACAGCCAATCAGAGCAAAGGACGAAACGTCAACGGTTGAAGTGTAGAGGACGCAATGCATGCAGTACATTGTACGCGTACTTGGTCATTGTGTTGATTGAGCAAGTACACAGCGGGCAATGTATATTTTTTGTAAATTGTTGCAATAATGTTGTTAATGTTTGGTATTTCATAATGATCAGTATATTTTTATGTTTTTGACACATATTATTGTAATTAAATGTTATTTTGGACTTACCGATGGAAAGATATACCTCCTCGCTTTATACCTGAGGTCTGACTTTTTGTCTTACATGTTATAATTGCACAACACGGCATTATTAAGCAGAGTTCTGTTCTCCGAAGTATTCCGACGCGCACTGAATGCGGTGAATGTATGAATCGGTCGAGTTATGATTGTCGAATCATAACTGTGGCGCGCCTGCCCCGCCCACATTACCATTCCAACCTTATTTATCTGTTCCGTGGTGGAAACCTCTTCGGATCGCGAAGCACGCCTGCGTTCTCAGCGTATTTACGCATCTACATCCAGGTCTCTAGAGACCAGTGCAGAATATGATGCGCGACTGACCGCTGATACGGTGAGATTATCATACATTGTTCCGAACACGCACACAACAAAATATTCATAATCAGTTAGAAAGTGAGAAAGAAAGAATTGCTGGGAGTACGGCATGAAGAGACAGATTAAGAAGAGCACAACGAACGTTTGAATTCTGATCAACTTCGACATTCTCTGACCAGAATGTTGATATCATCTGAAGAATCGGATGTGTCCTAAGATATAGCCGTAGGGCATGGCGACGTTCCTTGGGTTAATAAGGAACGGAGTGCATTTACGTATACTCCTATGATTGACTACGCCACATATTCCGCCATCGGAGGTATGGTTAAAAATAGTACTTTTTGTGAAACTGTTAAATGGCAAAAAGAAACAAACGTTATGTGTTGCTCAGGTGGGAAAGTACATATTGAAATACCTATTACAAAATCCTCCAGAAATATTAAGATCACTGCTAATCGGTGACCATCCACAGTCAAAACATTTCTTGGACAACATACGTTCGTACAATAATACCTTTCAAATGACATCTTTTGTTGCGAAACAGATTTCAGAAGGCCCTGCATTTATGCCAACATTCAAAGTGCAAGGCCAAGTTTACCACCTTATGGGTTCATTATTGCCTGAAAATGACGTCTCGAATCGTCTCGCGCATCCCGTTGTTTTCCAGTCCCCGGGCTCTTAGAATTCGACATCAGACGTTTCAGATCTTCGATTTTGACGACCCCGTTGTCGCTGGCATAAGCAACAGGATCCGCGTACGAAGTCGCGGGCAGAAGCTAGTCTATACTAATAATAAAGCTGAAGAGTTTGTTTGTTTGAACGCGATAATCTCTGGAACTACCGGTCAGATTAGAAAAAAAAAAAATTGCATTTGGTTTTTCCAATTCTTGAGGAAGGCTATAGGCTATTTAACATCACGCTATGACCCTTAGGAGCCGAGCAAAAAGAAAAAAACTCAGAGTGAACGGTAAGCGAATACGAAGTGTTGCGACGCGACGGGGTGGGGGTACAAGAAATTTCACGCGGGCAGAAGCTAGTCATTAATAAAATGACGCATAACTTGACAACCTTACCTAATACATGAAGTTATTAACGCTCGTAAAGATAAGAAAAATTGCTATCGCCTCTATATTTCTTCTAAAACGCGGAGTTTATAGTTCAGTCTTCAAAGCTTAATTTTAGGCGAAGCAGTTGTATTTTTTAAACTAGCTTGTACGGTGTACCCGCGACTTCGTCCGTGTGAAATTTTTTGTTCCCCCGACCCGCCGCGTCGCAACACTTCGTATTCGCTTACCGTTCACTCTGAGTTTTTTTCTTTTTGCTCGGCTCCTAAGGGTCATAGCGTGATGTTAAATAGCCTATAGCCTTCCTCAAGAATTGGAAAAATCAAATGCAAAAAAAAAAATTATCTGACTAGTGTATAGTTATCTGTGCGCCGCCGCGCCGCGTCGTCGATGCGACGCGGCGTCGCAAACACACAAAAAAAATCTTCGCACTCTAACAGTATCCTTGTTCCTATTTATGGGCTAATTTTCCTACAGATAATTTTTATTCGTAGGTAGAATAAAATTGACGTCTGACAGATTTTGTACGGAAGGACTGTCAAAAATTCAAAATTGTTCCTCGATTTCCTCAGATAAAATTATCTAGCGTTGGAAAAATCAGCCCTAAATTAATTTTAAGGGGTTGTTAGGCTTGCCTTTACTATACTAAACCTCTGGTAAAATTCAGCATACCTATTCGCAACCATTCGATAGGTTTTCGAATCGATAATGATACAGACGCCAGCACATCAAGTTACTACAATCTGTCAGATTTATTTATTCGATTTTCGACTTTATTGCTAAAGCACAAGGTTCAAGGTTGATTGGGAAAATCTGACAGTTTCGGGTAGGTTGACCTGCTGGCGTCTGTACATTTCCACAATGACTAATCTGCCTTGTGGGGACAAGAGTAAGACATAGAGTAAGTAAGTATACCTAATATAAATGTTTTCCTTTACCGTTTTGAGAGCAGTAAATATGAAATAAATTACACATTTTCGAGTTGTAGTACGCGCCTGCTGGGGTGGGAACCTACGACTTAGGTACCTACCTACTACTCGTAAGTCGGGGCTGTTACTACTGGGCCACCACTCTGCTCAAATACAATAACAATCGGGTACTTAACTTAAATTATTGTAAAACATACTCTCCCATGCTAACTTAACAGTTGCAAAATAATGAGGCAAGTTCTTTGTCTTCACGACTAATTGATGGGAAAATATCTTCATGCATGCAACCCCAATTTAAATTATTTTAATTGTGTAGTTGCCAAATGTAAAAACAGTTTAGGTCCTAAAATGGAGCTCGTGGTAGGCCTCATGTCCGTGACTACCGCCGCCCGGACCACCAACGCCAATCGCTTCCATATTTTGTAAATAATTAGTACTCAATTGGTACTAATTAGTACCCGAACCACAAAATTGCCAGTTCAAAATTATATCAGGTGCAACAACAACATCACGCCTGTATTCGTCAAAAGGGTTGGCAGAAGTTTAAAGTCGAAAGGGCTTTGAAGATCTGTCGCATACGTACCTGTCCGCCTTTTGATTTTTTTTGTCAAAATGGGCAAAGGCAAAACGCATGAAAAACCTATACTTACATATAAATCGATAGCTGACATCAGTGCAGACTGATATTTTATTTAAACTTGCTTACATCTTCATAGATGTTTGAAATAATCACTGTTTAAAGTAATCAAACATCTATGCAACAAGTTCAAAAAATTATGTGACGTGATCAACTTTATCTCGAAAACGTGACGCGTTACGAGGTTTGGTCCAATGTGTTTTGTTTACATTTATATAGTTACATACCATGAATGGCCGCAACTTTAAAAAAAAATACAAAATGGCGGACAGGTAGGTACGCCAGGCTCCAAAAATCTTCAATCCCCTTTGCCTGTTAAAATGTAACTATAGAAACCCATGATGAAAAATAGTCCTTACTGCTAAGGTGACAAAGGCGCTGTGAAAGTGATATTGGTACAACTTTCGACTTTCTCTACTCATACTAAAGCGCAGGCCACACCGCCAGAAGCGGGCGGGTGGGCTAGGCGAGCGAACATCGTTTCACCTCTTTACATACTTCGGTTTACACCGCGAGCTACCGACTAACCTAACGAGCTAAGCTAACGAAATATCCGACGATTCCAGCGAAGCTACTCGTTCACCTCGTTGGCGCGCCCGCCCGCGCTTCGCTAGCTTAGCTGCCCGCCAGCCCGCTCGCCCGGTTCGTTCGCCCGTCTTGAGTAGACTAGTCGACCCTCGTCTTCAGATAGAATGCTAACCTCTCGCTCTCCCATCCGCGCCCTCCGCTTCGCCCGCTCCGCCCGTCGCTCGTCTGACCGTAGTTTTCGGTGTGAACCCCATAGTTTAGCTCGCCAATATTTCGCGTAGTTTGTATAGTTTCCTTCGTTCGCTTCGCCCACCCGCCTAGCCCGCCCGCCCGCTAGCTGGCGGTGTGGCCTGCGCTCAGACTACAATATAATGCTGTATAACCTGCGCTTAAGGCTAAGAACTCACGGAGCGATTTTCGCCCGCGTCCGCTGCGGTTGCGGGCCCGCAGCTTCTGTAGAATGCAAATATTTATATAAAAAATTAAAGCACCTTTCACGACGCGTTTTACGCCCGCGGTGTTCGCGGTTGTATGCGGCTCCCGCTGTACCGGCGGGCAACTAGTAGAATCGCGCGGGCCGCGGTTACCCGCAGCCTCGGCGGGTGGCGCCCGCGCGCTTTGCGATCGGTTGGTGGCTCGTTTCTGGTGTGTGTCCATGGCGGTCTGGACCTCAACTGATCGTTAACCGCCCGTCTTGCAATCTTGCGATCATCGCCCGCCACGTTTGCGGGCGATGATCGCAACCGCGGCGGCCGCGTAACCGCGCGAATAACCGGTCTCGTGAGTTTTGAAATAAAACCGCGGATCCACGACCGCGGCGGTTGCGGGCGAAAATCGCTCCGTGAGTTCTTAGCCTTAGTAATTACACCACTAGCGGTCATTGACCCCAAAAAGAACATAAATCTGTTTTTCTTTTATTTTATGGTTTTTAGAATTATGCAGTTTCGCTAGCTAATTTAATTTGACCTTAAAGACAGCTCTAGGCACTAAGTATAATTTGTTAAAAGAAACTCGTTAGTATTTCTAAACAAGTTTTATTTACCTTATACATCTCTAGCATAATCAAAACAAAAATATTCCCATCGCCATTACTTCACAAGTAATGAGTTAACAACATAAAACTTAAAGTAGTTAAAACTAACAATGCACAATTGGCAATCTCATTTACAATCCATTTGCCGAATTCCTTAGGTCAAAATCTTAATAATATAAAGTAAATAGTCGGACTGTTGACAGTTGCAGCTCATTTATCGCTATCGTTACACCGAAACAGCTCAAAACCAACTCAAGATAAAGTAGAGCATTGAAATGTGAGCCTTATATTGTGTGACGTAAAGTAACAATTCTATTGGCCTGAAGTGTTCGACAATGCGTCGACCATTCCTGTTACTTAATTTCGGAAATGTTACTGTATGTTCTACGGCATATAGCTCAATTTCAAATGCTTTACTTTTGGGTCGACCTGACGTTGAGTTGTTAAGATGTGCGACGGCTATAGTCGCATATAAAGCTAGTTATCAGATTACCATGATTCCTTTAACTAATTTAATCATGTCGCAAATGTTCGCGTTATTTCGCTAACACAAAATTATTTACAATTTTGTACTCCCCAAATAACGCGGCTGTTTGGACAAATACGTCAAGTTCCGGCATTACCGTGAACCAGACAGCAAGTGTAAAATCAAATTAACAAAGTAATTTCGATTTCGCGTTGCTCTCAAAATCGCTTACATATCGCGCCTGCGCGCCTGGGAACAAACCTTCCCAAAAAGACGTAGCCAGGATAAAACATTTTATGACTTTTATAACATGAACAAGATTGAGTCACAATTTAATGTTAAGTTTTAGTACTAAACTAACATTTGTAATTATAATTAAAAAAAACTATCCCTAATGAATACAAGCTACAAGTCGGTGGTAAAGAGAATAGTGGAATTGACATCGATCGCATTAAAGGCAATGGAAACATCAGTTATGATTGCAGATACAATTGATAAAGACCATTTTGCTACACGCCCAGTCGTGGTCATAAAACATGCGAGTGGGATGGTGAATATTAAGTGCAGGATTCTTAATCCTCTATGCAGTCTCTTGTCATCTCGCTCTAGCGTTATATGACAAGTTCAAGGACACTGAACGAGACAACAGAAGTTTTATTATTATTGCGTCTGAGAGCATTTAGTGTCCTTCAATGTGCTAACTAAAGTAGTAGTCAGGAAGGAAAACTATTTTGACTCTAACACTGCTTTAACCAACATTATTTATAACGAATATTGAACTTGTGAGTCCAAGCACAATGTATGCTATGCCACACATAAGCAGTGTCAGAGTCAAAATAGATTTCCGATGCAACATCGGCAAAGAAAATGGTGTCAATCAAATCTACCATCATTCTGTAAATCAAACACAGAAGTATTAAAAATCTAAACTGATGGATTCAATAAGAGATAAAAAGAAAAATAGGTATTCAGAAACTCATAATTATCATGTAACTTCGCATGTCTGAATTGATTGAGAGTGCAAAGAATTAAGTAGTAGCATTAATATGGTCAGGAGTTCTAAAATATTAGTAATGCAGATTGTATTTATTGTTATCTAAGTTACATAACTAACATTTCGTTTATAAAAACCTTGCGAGCTTCATTTTGTAGGTTGGAAACTACAGGATTCTTAAGATTGTATGTACTAAGAAATAAGAAGTCAGTGCATAATAGTGTTGTTTTTGCCCACAAAAGCTTAATGTCTGTGTCCCAGGAACACTATTTTAGCCAATTTTTAGACACTATATTCATTAACTTTCCTTACAAAGAAACTTAAATTGGGTTAAAAACTTTGGTAAAGTCTAAAGAGTACAGTAATACAATATTTTTTTATAAAATTATTACTAGCGTACAAATTCATAATGTCAAGAGGTACAGTTGGTCAGTATCATAAACATACATAAAAATAAATGCTATATGTAACATAGAAAAATACAATATCTTCATATCACATGGTTACCAAATTGTATAAAATTGCTTCCATTCAACGGGTTTTTAGTTAATTTTTCTGTCAAATTCATTTATTTTGAATGCATTGGCTTTAAAAAGAAGGGTAATAAAAATTTACAAAATAAGGAACATGCATTATAAATTATAATTTTATGTTCTTAAATTATGTCGTAACCTTTTAGTACCTATTTCATCAAAAACAATCATGTGCCAGTGCCATAGCATTAATAAAATGATTCCTAGTTAACACACAATAGAAAATAGTAAAACCATTTCATGACAATTTGCATCTTGGCAGCATTGTGCATCAGCATAATGAATTTGACGGTAAAATTAAACTAATTCTAAACTTTCTTAAGCTCCTCTTCTTTAGCTACTTCCTCAAAAGCAGCCAACAGATTCCTCCTGCACTTACTCTCATCCGTGTATCGTAATGCCCAAATAATATACTCTCCAACATTTAAAGGGTCTTCTGAATAACTAATTTGTACTTTACATTTTCTTTCCCATTTCATCGCATCCGTGCTTCGACTGTTCCGAGTTCTAGAAAATTCTATGTAACCATTACATTCTACAGCTAATTTTGGCAACTGAGCATTGAGTGCATCATGTGACCTATCAGAGTCTGTACCACTGGTAGAGGGGAGACAATCGCCTTGTCCCAATTCAGGGTTTGGAGGTGTGACTGGCACACACTTCCTCTTCACTTTGCGTAACCCATCACCTTGGCTATTTATATCTGAATCCTCATCTAGGAATGATCTCTTCAATGGATTATGATCCGTTTCATTACAATTTTCTTCATCAGGCCCAGTGTTATCAGTCTTTTGTTTTTTGTCTATGCTAATTTCGTCTTGAGGCTGGCAACCCTCAGCCCACTCTGGACTGTTGCAGTTGGACCTGAGCTGTCTCCTTTTGTGACATCTGTCTTTTGTTCTAATCATTTCTGGGGAGTGGAGTGGACTAGCCAGGAATGAATCATCTTTTCTGAAAATGATAAATCATGGATGAGAAACTATTCTCAATATGTATTTTTACAGGAGATAGATTATATAAAAAATTTGTTAGAGTAGATCATACCCTTTTGGTATTATTGTAATTTTTTTAAATTCAAATTAGTATAATTTCAGGGTTCCCAGGGAGAAAATTAAAAAAGGCGAATTTAAAGATTTTTTTTATAATTCATCAATCAAAGTTAGCAGGATGTAGGTAGGTAGAAAGCAGGGTGAAGAAAAGAACACCAAATTAAAAAAGCACCTACTTTAATCAATAATTATTAAATTAACACAAACCTTAGCAGTCTTTCATGCCTGCTCTGTATCTTATCTATGCTTTCAACTGAAGTAAAATCATGGCGAGAACATTGCATATCAAATTTCAGGAAGGCTGTAACTTTTTTTCTAGTTTTTACTGTTCGGCCAAACCATTCCAGCATAGCATCGTCAGATAGGTATAGTGCTAAGTTGGAACGTTCATGGTCTATCATGCGTTTGTACCATGCGATAAAGGTCCGTGCCTGTTGGCGTTCAGAGAACTTGTTGTTTGTATTATTATTGGTTTCTTGTGATGTTTTGAACTTTGATTGGGCGTTACGTTTACGAGGTGTGGTGGGTGAGGACATTTTCTGAAATAAAAAAGCAATGTTATCTTCTATTGACTAGGTCAGTTTTGATAAGCGGCATGGTGAATGTGCAAGTTCTCTCATATTGTTTTGGCTATTCAGCCTAACCATTATTCAGAATGAAGGAAATAGGTGCCTTCATTAGATAGTGCGAGGTGGTAAATTTTGAATTTATATTTTATGTAATGAATCAAAATAATAAACAAGGGTACCAATGGTGATTTTGTTGATTCTTAGTGTAAACAAATGTAAAAACTTACATTTATCAGATAATATTTCTACAACTTTCTGGGAACTCTTAGCGTCGTGTGCCAAGTCCAGGCGAAGCCTTGCAAGGCGCTTCTTGCTCTCTTCAATGTACGCAGTTACTGTTAAGTTTATTTCTAATAGTTCCTTGTGTAATGAGGCTATGTTGTGGTTGTTCGAAGATATATTTTCTGCAAAAACACACAACATTGCAAATAAAATTGTCATCCAAAAAACAATTGAAATATGACAAATTTCGATATTTGAAACATAACCTACTTAAACACTTTACTGCCTCAAATGTTAACTGTTCACGGGTTAAATCATCAGATATCGTCGAATAATTCATCTTACGTGATACAACAGCGTTTGTTACGATTAAATTCCGTAGGATTATTCACAAAACTCGCCCAGTCACTGGTATAATCAAAAATTATTATCGTTCATTAGCAGAACAAGACCAAAAGCAAGCATCGTTTTCGACAAACAAAATGGCAAACATAAACTATTTTGACATGCTCATCAATACAGGTTCTTAAGCATTCATGAATGCCACTAACTCGTATTTCTCTTTGAGCCGCCTTAGACATAAAAAGGACAGATTAATAATTTGAATGCTAAATATTTATATTTTTTCTGATCAGCTCTGGAACACTTTTAAATTCAAAATAGAATTTTGTCCATCGACCATCGACAACATGTTTGGTCAAAACTTTTTTTGTTCTTATTGCCCGTTTTTGCCAAAGTCCAATTAAATATTTTTTAAAGTGCAAAAGTTCAACACTTTTAGCAGACGGCTGGCGGCAGGACCTACCCTTTGCCACGCGCGTTTTTCATCGGCATTCGGTATTTTTATTTTCACGTATCTGTGCTGTTCGTGCAGCACCGATACCGCGCCAGATACCGTACACCATAGTACCGAACCGTAATGGCGGAAACATACTTACGTGTCGTGGCGTATCGTGACGCCTTCTGACACAGTGTTAGCCAATCAAAACTCGTTGTAATTTTACGTAGTCCTGAACAGATTCGTTTGATTGGTGTATCCCGAGTCACGACACAACACGACACAGTAATGTGTTTCTGGCTTAAAGGCTCTTACACACAGGCGCGACGCGACAGTGCGACGCGATTCTGCGATATATATCCATAGAACAATTTCTATGGAAACGCACGCGACACTTCACACAGGGGCGACTTGTCGCGCCGCGACACCGTCGCGGCGCGACGAGTAGCGCTGCACCATGTAGCCGCGATATCGCCGCGACACCATACTAAATGTTCATTTAGTATGGTGTCGCGCCGCGATTCGCGTCGCGCTTGTGTGAAAGGTGTTGCGGCGCGATAATATCGCAGAATCGCCAGGCGACACGTCGCGCGACAAGTCGCGCCGGTGTGTAAGAGCCTTTACGCGGCGCTAGTATCTTTTTAATATTATTTACCTATTTTGCAAACGGATCCCTGATTCGAAAAATGTCCGTACCACATGATACCTCACTGTAAAAAATAAATTATCCCCACTTTACATGAACAGTCACGAGCATAAGTATGTATACACTTGGCTTTATTCAAAGGCGATTTTCTCCTTTATTTTTGAATGAAATTTTATATTATTACGAACATAGTATTTTCGAACCCATAGGTTTATGTAAAGTGTCGTGTTTCAACGTTGCATTCGTTATTTCGTGAAAAAATCGCAATTGAAAATTGCCAAGTGTTGATTAGTGCTCGTGACTGTACCTACCCTTAGAAGACAACTTTTTATGAGTGTGATTACCCGTGTAAAATGCCAAATTATAGCTTTTTAAGGGTTCCGTAGTAAAACATGGAACCTTAAAAAGCGACACGTATAGAATAATTATGCCTATCTTCAATATCTTCATCAGTAAGTACTAAGTACGGTACCCTAAAGTACAGATGGTGACCACCGGGGTGGTTTTAGTGAGGCTCAAAAATATTGATATGCCATACCATGTTTCTTAGAAATACAGCTTTATCATTAGGTACCATTACAAAAACGTTGTTTTGTATCATTATTTTCGTCAAATATACTGCACTGCATTTAGATTACAAAATAAAATCTCTTTTTTTTTTTTTTTTTGTGTTTAGTTGTTTACCTTTACCGAGATAGGCTAATGTCTACCATAGACAATGTATTAATTACGTGAACGATTGGATAGCTGAGGGAGCGCGCTTCTTTGGGAGTGGTAATGCGCCGAACCAATCTACTGCGTTCTTGCGATCATTGACTTCGGCCATTGGTCTATCTTTTGTCAACCAATCATCGAAAAACCAGTGAGGACCCAATGTAAGTTTACAATTATTTTCGCCGAATATTCTCTCGGGATGGCTGTACCGGCAAATGTTTGGGAATACGCGAAAACTATAGGATTTCAAGTTAATGTTACAACAATGTCTGACGAAATTACGTGAAAAGCAGCAGCCATTTTGATACGTTGCATTCCTTGGCCTCGTAGCAGTGACGTGTTGATTTTCCCTGTGATTATAGTGAGTTCAAGCTCGGAAGTTTTCCATTTGGATATTCCTTTTACCTTTACATCATAGAAAGATAGGTCTGTAAGTCAAAGGCACTATGGCTGATACTAGATCATACTAGATGAACTAGATCTGCTAAGTGCGAGAAGCTGCCACGGCGATTCGGCAAGATCAAATCTCCCGGAGTACCTACTATCATGCAACCTTCACGCTTATCTACAAATCGACAGTCCAAATGCGACGCATAATATCTATTGGAAATTGGAAATGTTCATCAATTTAGTTATATTATCTTGAGTTGGAAATAACAGTAAAAGCTTCGATTGATTTTGAACCTTAGTTTTTGAAGGTCAAAAATTATTGCGGTCCTACTCACAAATATCAGCTGATTTACAAGGCCAAATATTGGACGAATAAAAAGAATTAAAATGACTTATTTTTTCAAGTATTTTGAGCTACCATATCAACCAATGTTCCAAGGTAAACAAATGAACTTTTCTTTTTTACAGAGTGACTCACGATGGAGCACGCACAGATCCAGAGCTCTGATGGAACTCAGGTGATGACGATAAACGGGCAGCAATTGCAAGTTCTCCAGATGAGCAACTCTCCGCACATGATACAGGGACCCAACGGGCAACAGATTGTAGTGCACGCCGTGCCTTCCAATGCACCGTCCATACAGGTTAAATTATGATTAATTTATTGAGGACTTCTAGTAAAAGATGGCCACAGCATGCACAAAATTTATCATTCACTCATCAATCATTCATTTTTATGACTGAGAAATGTAATTTAATTTATTGTGGAGTAAAGTTGTTTTGGTATCAAGTAGTTAGTAACTATTTGAATATATCCTTTGATGTCTATTAACCAATATTTTAGCTATGATGGAATTAACTATTATGATTTAGGCAGGTTTTAATGAGCAATTATCTGTTTATTTTGTTAGGTACCTACTTCAAAAAATGTTGTGCAATACTTTATATTATTAAAATTTTAACACATTTTTACTGTACATGCATCCAGATTGGGACACAACAGATCCAGGTAGTAGTATCATTCATAATTTCTCTTAGTTTGAACGCATGAAGCATCACACTCATTACTCTAATCTGTGTCTGTAGTACACTGGCTCAGTTTAACAGAAAAGGTTAACCACCAGTTATACATAGAAAGTTACATAATGTTGCAAAATGTTGCTCTACAAAAAGTAACTTTGGTGTAGATGCACCTAAATAGGTTTTAATTAAGCAAGGGTTATTTAACAAGTTTTTTTTTTCTTTTTTCAGGTAGCGACACCTGGTGGTCAACAGCTTCAACAGTTACAAGTAGTGCCTATATCTAGCATTCAAGGTAGGTCTTAATTATAAAATTTTTAGGGTTCCGTATCTCTAAAGGAAAAACGAAACCCTTATAAGATCATTGTCTGTCTATCCGTCGATCAAGCCCCTTTTTGTCAGGAACGTGTGGAGTTATCAAGTTGAAATTAATATCAAATACTGCTGCTAATACTATACTGCTAATAGGCAGCCCTATCCCTTGAAGCAGTGAAAAAATCAAACATCTAAGTCAACACAATCAAAAGATACAGGCATTTATGTTCCAGAATCAAAACCTGTAGGGTACCTACTTCCCGTTGACTTAGAATCATGAAATTTGGCAAGAAGCAATGTCATGTAGCACAAGTAGAGTAAAAAGAAATCGAAAACCGTAAATTTGTAGTTACTTCCATTACAACATAAAAAATTATTACCGTGATAAACTATTTACATACCTACAAATTTGTACGGAACCCTCAGTGCGCGAGTCCGACTCGCACTTGACCGGTTTATTTTACCTAATAGAGAATAATTTATGCCATTAAAGTGCACAGGGAGTGTTTAGCTGATATTAAGAAAGTCGTGTTGACCCTAACATTACTGTATAAATTTAAAATTGAGTCTTATTGCTTTGAAATAAGATTTAATTTTCTTTGGCTTAACCGGCTGGCATTACGGCAAAATATAATAATTTTTGAAAAAATATCTTTATTAAAAGTTACTGAAATCGATTCAGTAGTCAAATATGAACAAACTACTTTCAGGACTTGCGTTTATCCTGTTACACCTTGTATAAATGTAGCGGTATCTACAAAACGCCACATGCGTACTACACGTAATACTAACGTAACACAAAATCCTGCATCTCGCAAGCAGAGTTTACCGCGCAACTAGCATATTGTATACAACGGCCCGACATGAATCATCGGCCAGTTGCCCGTCAGACACAACACCCGTCTGGTCGGAGGATCCTCCTTTTTCATATAGAATATAAGTGAACTTTACACCCTGTTCCTCATACCTCTATACATATAAATAAAACAAAGTCGTGTTAGTTACACCAATAACTCAAGAACGACTGGACCGATTTTTATGATCTTTGATTTGTAGGATTTGTCTCCGCCCCGAATAACAGAATAACTATTATAACATGGGAACATAAACAAAAAAAAAAAAAAATTTAAGATAATTCTTTTTCTCATAAATCAGTTCTTATTGATTTTGAGGCGGTAGGAAGGTCGCTAGTTCAGCTAGTTGTTTATGAAGGCTGCAAATGGTAATTTTACGTTTAACACCAAATTAATATCAACCACAACAGTATATAGTTGGACTTTGCTCAATCTATCAGTTCTGTTTATCAGTCTCACTATCTGCAGAGAGACTGGTATTTAATCTTAAAAAATAGACTGAATTTATTCAAATAAGGCTGAGAGTCAGCACTGTTTGAACGTCAAAATTACATAAGACAGTCCCCAAAACGCCAACCCTTCACCACTTCCTAGTACTTCAGCTGGGAATAAGAAGTGGCGCAACAAACTCCCCAGCAGCACATCTGTCTGTTAATTTAGAAAAACTTGATTCTATACAAATGTAAATGTACTCATGATTGATTGTTTTATACTTTATTTTAATTTGAATATATTTTCTTTCACAGCCGGTGGAAACATTCAGCCAATGCAGTTGGTCCAAACTCCAGATGGACAGACATTCATATACCAGCCAGTTGCGACAAGTGCTCAGCCTACTATTGATCAACATCAGATTATACACCAACCTACCAGTGAGTTAAAACCAGCTCGAATAAACTTAATGGCTATGAAGATAAATGCTTGTACTATTATGTAATGCCTTTCTAAAGAAACCCATTTCTAGATATGACTAGCACTATCCGGCAAACATTGTTTTGCCATATAAATTATTTCGCGTGGTGTCCTACCCTATCCCTACCCTACTCCTACCCTACTCCTACACTACTCCTACCCTACTCCTACACTACTCCTACCCTACTCCTACCCTACTTCTACCCTACTCCTAACCTACTCCTACCCTACTCCTACACTACTCCTACCCAACTCCTACCCTACTCCTACACTACTCCTACCAAACTCCTACCTATAAACCTCACGGAGCCCGAGACCTTTCCAACGAATGCAAAACCGTGGAAATCGGTTCGTGCGTTCTGGAGTTATAGCGTCAGGAAGGAAAACCCGACTTATTTTTATATAGTAGATAGCAGTATAGGTTACTACTTAAGCTTTAAGGACTACTTAAGCTTGTCGAGCTTAAACCCAGATAATAATAAAAAACAATACATTTTAGCCAAATTCAGTGAGCCATAGACTATGGTAGCGTCGCTTGTATCTTGTGGCTCAGATTGATTCAACCTAGTATTGCACTGTTCACTATAATTTAGATCTTTTGGCTGTGCCATAGAAATCGAAAATATAAAACATATATTTTGTTGTTTTATTCTAGTGATCAATTTAAACGGCAATTTGGTGCAAGTGGCGGGCGTCGGCAACGCTGTGCAGGCGCAGCAGATCGTCAACCAACCTAACATTGTTATGGTAAGTCATGTTAAGGTTAGATAACTAATTCCACTGCTGGATGCAAGAACCACAGGACCGGTTGTTGTGGCAGTCCTTATTGCTATGTCTAGCTGTGGACTTCCCTTTGACAAGTAATGTGAAAGAAACCTGTCTATGTCTCTACCACTTTCAATAGACATCCTTCAATAGGCTGCTGCTCACCCCATTTTCCCATGGGTATAGGCAGAAACTACAAAATGCCACCTGCTGCTACAATCCTCACATCAAGCTTAACTTATTACCTGACTGCGCGATAGCAAAAACGAGGTTATGTTTTATATTACCGACTTAAATTTTATATCCCATGAGCAATAGATCTAAGGACTGATCATTTCATTACTAACCACCGAAATAACAGTCTTCCCAAATATTTCAGAGAGCAGTGGTGGCCCAGTGGTCACGGACACCACTTACGAGTTGTAGGTCGTAGGTTCGAACCCAGACAGGCGCTTTACTTTGTGTAAATTATTTCATCACCACTGCTCTCAAAACGGCGAAGGAAAACATCGTGAGGAAACTGGCATGTCCTAGAACCAAAAAATCGAAGACATGTGACATCTACCAACCCGCACTAGGCCTGCGTGGTGGATTACGGCCCACTCCCTCTCATCGAGAGGAGGCCTGTGTCCCAGCAGTGGGAACATTATAGGCTGATTATGGTTGGTATGGTAAACATTTCAGATGGTGAACAGCAACAACAACAATGCAAGCGCTAGCACATCAATGTCCGAGGGTGCCAGTTCTTCAGCAGCCGGCTCTGATGAGGAGCCGCTTCTGTACGTGAACGCGCGACAGTACAAGCGCATTCTGAAGCGACGCGCCGCCAGAGCTAAGCTACACGAACAAGGGAAGATACCGAAAGAGAGACCTGTAAGTGGTATTTTGTATACAAA
Source organism: Oligia fasciuncula (assembly GCA_963082905.1). Classification (NCBI taxonomy): domain Eukaryota; kingdom Metazoa; phylum Arthropoda; class Insecta; order Lepidoptera; family Noctuidae; genus Oligia; species Oligia fasciuncula. The sequence goes on from OY720403.1 coordinate 12,967,680, forward strand.
CTTTTGCGTACATAACCTTGGTCGTACTCGAATGTGTAAGCGTCAGTCTGCGAAATTCAAGAAGCTTCGTATGTTTTGCTTGCTAAGAAGTTCTCGTGCTAATAAGGTGGTCACATTAGCGGTTTCGTAGGGCCCGGCGCCCACTATCGGCATCGGCACGGCTGTGGATTTTTATGCGACGAATAAAAATTTAACTTAATTGTATGACGATAAAATCGAAATTTCAATGATAATAATCATCGTAGGTGCAAAAATAAAGATAGGGTATCCGACATACCGTGTCATTGAAATTTAAATTTTATTGTCATACTATTAAATTATATTTCTATTCGTCGCATAAAAATCCTCAGCCGTGCCGATGCCGATAGTGGGCGCCGGGCCTAATTCATAGAGTGTATCGTGTTGTAGTGCGGTGCGGCTCAGGCCAAATAGAAAACTCACGAAATGCCAGATGCACTGTCCCACATCTATGCATAGTCCGTCCGCAATGCTTAAATTTTGTAAACTATAAATGTTCATTTCAAACCAGAAGAGCCTATCTTGGTACGATGTGGAAGTCGTCAGTTGATGTCAGTAGAGTGGCAGTACTGGCGCGTTGCATGGGGTTCCACAAGTCGTCACATCTCGTGCAAGGATTATAATATCACACTACTCATGCAGAGATTACACCAGCTGTTCTGATTATCTACGTATACTTATGTCCGTTTGTCTTCTTCTTTTAGAAATATCTTCACGAGTCGCGACACAGACACGCAATGAACAGAATACGCGGTGAAGGCGGCCGATTCCATTCAGGCAGCAGAAAGTAAGTTAATAATGCCAATTACATTTAGTATTACCATATTGAATAATTTCTAAATAGACAATGGTCTAGAACTTTATATTTATTTGTTTGGTATGTGCTGGCATTACAGGAATATGGAGAATATGGAACAAATTGGTGATGACCAGAAACTGTTAGAGGACATCAAACCAGATACGGTTTCAATAACAATCATACAGGTAATTATGATTTGTATTATACCTGAAAGATAAATGACACACTTTAGTATTTCAAAAAAGAAGGTTGCATATTTCATGGTTCAAAGAAGATTACATATTATTAGTACCTAGTACTTCGATCAATAATAGTACTAGATGCCCGATAAGCGCTTCAAAAACGGCCCGAAAAATACGAGCACGAATACTTTTGTGCTCTTATTTCAAATTGGTATGGTCCAATCATAGCCAATGTTAAGACGTCAAAATGCCTCAGTGCGCGTTCAAAAGTTGTGTAAATAACCACCGTAACACCAAGATTTTCGAAGGAATATCTTTTTTTCGGTAAGTTTTTATCATTAAATGTTTTTCATAAAATAATAACACAATTAAATAGCAAATATAAATCAATTAGCAAATATTATGATTGTTTGGCCAATGTTTGCGACAACGCGCCAACTATTCTAACAAACATTGAAGCATTGAAATGTAATTCCAAGAACTACGTCTAGTTCCAAATTCGAGTAAGTACGAAATTGTCAACAAAATGTTTTTAACCTTATTGCTTAGAAGTTAAGTTTCATTTTAGAATAAATATTTTTGTACTTATTATAAAAATGACTTTTTATTTTCAAGTGACATTTTAAATTTATTGCATCGATGACAGAAGGACTTAAATACTAATCATTTGCAAACGTAATTAAACTTAATGTTAGTGTGTTAAGGCTTATAATAATCTGAAGTTGTTAATATTATTAAACTTTTTTCTATAGTTCGTAGTAAGAAATATAAATGTTTATGTGTGTGCAAACGTGGCCACTTTAGCGACTTATTTTTGTTCCTAATCATTCATCTAGTACTATTATTGATCGAAGACCTAGTAGTAGAGGTCTTTGTACAGCTTGTCTGGGAAACACCATAACTATTCCTTCTGAAAAAAAAAGACAAAGCAGCATTGCTGAGTTCCAGTTGAACAGGTATGGGTGCCAGGCAATTTCTTAAGGGCGAATTTCACCAAACTTTTATACCTAGAATAAATCGTAACCTGAGAATAAATTTTCATATTTTGACAGTTTTTCCATACTAGAACCTGTCAGACATCAATTTTTAACCCCCGACGCAAAAACGACGGGGTGTTATAAGTTTTATTCCAGGGATAAAAGATATTTGACTTTAGTATAATCAACTCATGTACAGAGGCGGACTTAACGCTATAGGCATTTTCTACCAGTCAACCATAAGTGGTTGTGACCACTTATCATCAGCTGCCAGTGGTTGCTGTTTGCCACCCAACAATATAAAAAAAGAAAAATATACTTACTCTCTCAATATTTTTTTTTCAGGATGACGAAGGACAAGAGCAGCAGCCAACACAGTGGAGGCGACTAGCGCCACAGACTCTTCAGTCCACGTAGCATTCGTCTGACGACGATGAGAACTAAGCAGACTATCAGTGATCTAGTGAACAACTGATAAAAAACTATATGTGGGCGAAACTTGCAATATCTGAATACACATTGAAGTTCAAGTGATTGTGTCTGTGTGATGTCAAAAAGTACTGTCCGTTCACAGTTATTTTTATTTTTCCTCCGACTTGCATCACAGTGACCTTTATTGTGTTTATTTAAATAAGGTTTATGTCAGGTAAAATAACTGAATGGATGAAGGATGACTTGGCAATGTGGAAATGTGCTCATAAAACTTTAAACTAAAATGTATTGTAGATGTCCTGGAGGTTTACCATTATAGCAGATCAGAGCGTCAATATTTGACGAAAAGTGTGTGTGATTTTGTACGATGTGTGCCAACTGTCACTAGCGTTGCCATCTCTAAAAATCATAAAGCTGGACTTAGCCGCTAAAAGAGCCGGACTCTTGGGTCCCAAGGCCAAACGCTAAAAAAAGGTTTTTGACTAAAAATTCGAATAAAATGCATTTAAAAAAAATTAAATAATCAGTAATATCTTTTCTCCTCCCCGTGCGGCTCGACTTCTCTCGAACAGTGCGAGCGGCGGACGCGGCGGCAGCTCGCGTCTGTCGTGTGGATGCACACTAAGAAAAAAAAGTAAAAAAAAAAAAAAAAAGTAGCCGGTCGAACGATGGCGACGCTAACCGTCACCTTGACCCCTTCAAGCGTTTCTGGTATAGCCTATTCTGGTATAATGTCAAAAGGAAATTAATTAATCTAAAGGGACTTCATAAAGGCTGAATATAAACTTTGTATAATAATAGAGGCTAGGTCTAAATATCGCACCTCCGATAAAATAAGGTTACAACTCGAAAAACCTGGATTATTATAAAAGCGAAAATAAACTCACGGATTTGTTAATCAGTCTTTACGCTTGCACTATTATTATTATGTGACCAAATTACATAATACATGCTTAAAAAAAAAATGTTTTATTTAATGGCATAAGTACGCTGTTTTTTAATTTTCCTGAAAATTCCCGTAAATGACTTTTTCCGAGTTGTAACCCTATTTTATCGGAGGTGCGATATTATGTTGATGTAACAAGTTATTGGACTTATTGGATTAATATAGTGTCGTGATTTCTTGGAATTTGTTAACCGTTTTGATTCCAAAATTATAGTATGATCTGTTTTATTATTTGTTGAATTTTTTAAATGTTAAAGTATTTGGAAGCAATTTTCTTCACTTCATTTGAACCTGTCACCACTAATATTTCATTGTCCGCATTCATTTTTAATTTCATTATTTAATATTAGAAAGCCAAAGAGGTTCCAATTGCTTCAGTTTGTTGATGATAAAAAGTGTACAGACAACTTCTTGTATGTATGTAAATATTTATGTTATTGATAAAATTTTAGACTATATCTAAGAAATTTTTATATCGCAATTTAAGTACAAAATAAATATGCACTTATAATAAATTGTATTTTATTTAAGTAGAATTATAATTAATTTACAAAATACAATACGAGTTTAAAAGTTTTATTAAAAAGAGATTCATAAACAAGATCCGAAATATGTCAGGTAGATTAGTTGAGTAACCTACAATAATTGGCATCAAACATTTTGTATCTATAATAATTAACTATATATAATCTTACCTATGTGAATTACTTATGATTGTATATTTATCTAATATTGATTTTCTTAAATCTTACTCGTAACAAAACATCTGTACATCAATATAATAATAATTCATAATAAGAAAACAACATCTTGATTATTAATAAATGTAAATAACAACTTAACAATGATAAAATCATGAAAATATCAAAAACAATTTTGTATAAACCACTAGCAGCGCCCCGCGGTTTCACCCGCGTAAGTTTCGATCCCGTGGGAATATCGGGATAAAAACTATCCTATGTCCTTTCCCGGGACTCAAAAACTGTATCTATACCAAATTTCATCTAAATCGGTTCAGCGGTTTAAGCGTGAAGAGGTAACAGACAGACAAGACACTTTCGCATTTTTAATGGATATCAACAATTAAACAAAGTAATAATGAAGACAGAAACAGATTCATGATAATAATATTATCGTTAATAATTGCACTGTTATACTTATCATCATATCTCTCATTTCTTGCATCTATAATATTTTTGAAATGAGCCTTCTCAACTTAATTAAAAATACAGTCTATTTAAAAATACCATAAATACGAAATCCCTTATGTAATAACAAACTCACCCTTATTTACCTATTTTTTCTTGACTTCAAACATGATCTATACTAAAAACTAAAAATTCATCCGTTTGGCTAGGTGTTAGGTTTGCTAGCAGTTTCCTTGATGCGCTGTATCTCCGTCTTAATGGCCGATATTAGGGGTATGGCTGGGTCTTCAACCTGCAACCTGCCCTCTGTGGTGATCAGCGCTGGGTTGACGGTCGGCCGAGCACCTAGGGACTACCACCGTTAAATTATCATGGAGTTGCCGTCCCATTGCTGTGTGGAAGGAAGTTGGGTCTGGTGATTCAGGAGTTGGTTTTTTAGAGCCTGTTACTTACGTGCTTGGTTAACACCCCAACACCAGCTGTTTAGGTAAACTTTTTGGATTATTCACAATCACAAACAACACTACTACATCTTTTTTCTTTTTTTTAAATAGTATGGTGTTAATGTTACAATAACTGAAATATTTCACATATTTTGGCGGCGACTACTGTACACAAACCGTTCTGGTTAAACTCAGCCTCAATTGTCAAACGAAAAACATGTTTAGGGTGATTTAAAATTACAATTTCGGGTTTAATTATTCAAATAATGAAGGCGACTGGTCACTGTGATACCTGCGGCGGCGTGTGTCCCCAGGCCCTGGCCGGGGGAGGGACCCTCCTGTCGGCGGCGCTCCTGCTGAACGACGTGCGAGGCCGACCGCCTTCTGCATGCTGCACCGGCGTTGATGTGCTGGGACCAGCTCTGCTACGAAAGATTGTTCTGTAGGTATTTTACAAGTTACACCTCGTTTCAAAATAACATCACGTCTGTATTTCATTTCTATTTCAGGTAAGCTCTACACATACGACTTCGAGTTGTTTATGGAAGACCAGCTTTTGGCCGCGGCTTCGCCCGCGTATATGTCGGAAAATATCCCACGGGAACCTACTAACGGGAATAGTACTCTATGGCGATTATCACACTGCCACGCACCACGCTGCATGTTGCGTGACTGCGTGTTTTAACGTTACTTGTAAGTATCTCCGTTTGTATAGAAAACACGCACAGTCCAACACACTGAAAACGCAACCACGCGCGTTCATGCGGATCACGCGCATACACGCGGAGAAACATGCACCCCCGCGCGTAGGTGCGGGGCGAGACGCAAGGTATGGCACACCGAACCCCGCAGTGCCGCGCGTGATTTTGAATGGGCGTGACGACCACCACAGAGAACGGCTATTATAATGAGAGCCGCCGTGCGTGAATCTACAAAACGCACCTACGCGCGTGAGTGCGCAAAAAACCCGCACGATGATGCAGATCTGCACTCCCGCAGGAACGCGCGTAGGCGCGTCGACACGCAATATGCAGCATGATGCGGGGCAGTGTGAAAACCGCCTATGTGTTAATCCAGGTTATAAACTATCTGTGTGCCAAATTTCATCCAAATCCGTTCAGCCGTTTTTGCGCCAATTCGGAACATACAACTCAAACATTTTCGGCATCAGAATCGTTCCCAAACCTCGTAGCAGTTTCTTTTTTATTTTACCTATCAAAGTTATCTAAAGATGAAAAAACCAGGTAGGTATCTTAATTTCGTATTTTTGACAGCGATGGAGTCGTTGGCTTTTAAAAGATAATTACCCAGGCCCCGCAGATCTCCCCCTCAGCGTATCCATGGCGGTGTACGGCGAGCCGGGGAGACGCACGTTGTCGTTGCGAGCCTGAGCCAACTGCTCGCCTGAATCTGAAACAATCGTATTCGTTATAATCGTTACTACAAGAACTATTGTATAACAGAAAAGTAATTAACAGTGAATACATTTTTCACCTTACGCCCATGTGATGGTAGCGAAACGGCCAAGCCACATATTTTGACTAAGGTGTAGAGTTTGTGAAGTTAGGGCGTGTAGAGTCAGAAGCTTGGCTCTACATGAGATCTGATAACTTTTTGACAGTGCGGGCCATATGTGGTCTCGTCTTGGCAACATTTTACATGAAAATGTTTTTGGTGGGATTTCACATCTTTTTGAAAGTTGATTATGAAAAAAAAAAAAATTTTTTTTGGGGGGTTATTTACTGAAAATTCTGAAATACGTATTTTATTATTTATAACAAGGAGTCCCTATATCAATTTTCAGAACTCTAGCATCAAAATTAGCGGAAGTCTCGTACAAACTTCCATCCCCTATTTTAAGGGGTTGGAGGCTAAAAGTTCCAAGTTTTAGAGTTTTTTTGTTGTTTGTGTACTATTACTAGCTTACATACAAAATTTCAGCTTTCTAGGACTTCAGGAAGACCCTTAGAATATTGATGATCATCAGTGAGTCAGTGACGAAATCGGGGTATTTTAGATATCAATAAAATCTAAAGTATAAGAGCTATGCAATTGAACACGGACGGATATCTATGGTTTAATAAGTCAACCACTGACATCATATACCGAAAATTTTGTTTATCTGGTATAACCCAAACCCAAGTTATGAAGGTTCAAAAATACGACGAAAGTGCTTTGAGAAAAGGTAGGAGTGCCCTTGCGCTTCGCTAGGCTCGTCTTGGCGGGGGCACTACTAGCAGCGCCCCGCGGTTTCACCCGCGTAAGACAAGTGTCGATCCCGTTCGAAAGACACGTGGCGCCGTCTTTTATCATAATAACGTTATTGTTGTTTTCCTCGGGAACAGTACCTACTTTTTTTTCGGGATGACTAATACCTGTCCATTTCTGTAGGTACACCTGACAACGTATAATACGCAAAATTTCAGGATGATCGGTTTAGTGGTTTAGGCGTAAAAGGTAACAAATAAACTAACTTTCCCATTTATAATATAATTATATAGGTAAGTTAGGATGAAAAGAAATGAAAAATCATTGAGGAAAATTTAGGATAAAATTAAACTAAATTGTGAAATGGAAAACACGTAATTTGAAATTTAGTCAAAGCTTCAGTTTATAAGTAGCGCTACTATTATGCATACTCGGTAACGTTTCGTATTAGGTATAGGAGAATCAGCAAAAATGTATGGAAGCCTAGCACCAATAACATCCACACAAATGTCATTAGATAGGTGTTTTACTAAAGCACAATAACTATGGCGGCTCATTTCAAATCGCTGTGTGAAAAAGAAAAGATCGTCATTGACGATGTTTTTTTAAAGGGAGGGGGTCCCTTTAAAAAACATCGTCATGTTGTTGGTAAACATTTGTGAATTTGTCACCGAAATTGTATTGACAAAACAAGATCTGTTCCGATTTTCGCCACGCACCAAAAGAACTTTGTAGCGTCTGTACACCAAGAAAGTAAGCTGTGTCTCCTACCTGTAACTCCTCGTTCCTGAACTGGTTTCTTGTCCTTATCTCTAGAATCCCGTTCCTCCACAGTGTACGTGTCATGTGAGTTGGGGCTGGAGTTCACGCTACCGAACAGCGTGAAGGCATCGTCCATTAGCTCGTTGAAACGCTGCCGCATGCGGGACGGTCCGGGGTCTTTGCGGGCAGAGGCTGTTGAACGGGCAGGACTGGATGGTTTTGAAGCTAAAACATGTCGTACTCATCATTTTCCTCTCCTTATCCCAATTTATTTAGGGGTTTTTTTTTTCTGGGTCCAACAACTCACCATGAAGCTAATTAAGGTATAGTAGAGGTATGAGGAGCAGGTTGTAAAGTTTTTCATCCCCCGTAGAAAAGGAAGGATCCTCCGACCAGACAGGTGTTGTGTCTGATCGGCTACTGCCGGACCGGTCGTTCTAAAGCTAGTCGCGCAGTAAACTTTGCAGGATTTTGCGTGACGTTAGTGTCAGTGTGATGTTCGCATGTGGCGTTGTAGATGCCGCCACAATTGAACACCGGGTCTTACTAAAATAAAGATCAGAAGAAGGTTTTGAGACTTACCATCCTTAATCCTCTGACAATGTAAATCCCAGACCAAAGGCCCAATCACCCCAGGATCCTTATCAATACTCCCGAGCCTGACCAGTTGGGACGCCATCTGCCTCCGAGGCACCACATCCTTGCTTTTCTTTGGTGTTGATGGTGGGGAGTCGATATCTAAGTGGCGGACTGAAACCGGTTCTAGGATACGGGAGAGTGGCTCTACTACGTTGCCTCTGGAAATTGTAAAGACCATAAATAATAATTAGCAGCTTACTGCTTATCTTACAAATGTTTGAAATGTCTTGTCGTAAGTATTGCAAAATAACGGATGTAAAAATATGAAGCCGATATTGTTATTGTTGTTTTCCCATTATTATGAACATTTTTTTATTCTGGACCATTCCTGGGAACCTGGGTTACGGAGATATTGAAGGTCAAAGTTCCAACTTGTTTTTACGATATTTTTTTTTTAAATGTTTACTACAATTTTTGTACCGTTGCATGTATGAGCCACAATGTTTTACGTGCATTACATTGCGCACTACCTTGAGCAGCGAATTTTCACACCACAAATAAAAGTCGTTTCCCAGAAATTATTTTTGCACAAACTTACTTAGGTTGATGTACTAGAAATTACAGAATGCATCTGATGACGGCTTCGTGAAGGGTTTTTTTCACCCTGTAACCCTGTAGGTATAGTTTATTTCAACAAGATGTCCGAGGCAAAGTGCTGGATAATGAAAGCTTATCAGTAACTGCTTGACTGCAGATTTATACGACTGCTGTTGTGCGTGCCTGTACCCGTGCGATCAGTGCCAATTATCTCTAAGCACCAGTCAAAAAGTACCTACTCTGTGCTAAGCACTGCGGCGTATTTGCGCATCACACATTCAATCGCAATCGATGACATTCATTCATTTTGACAGTTGGGAGTTTGAGTGAGTTGAGATTCATTTTGATTGTTGAGCAGACGAATTTTTCAAACCTATGAATCAATGAATAAGGAATTTCCTTCATAACCTTCGGCTTGTGGTTGACAGTGCGCCTTTGAGTACTGTTTAAAAAATCCATTGATTCGAAAGTACGGCTCGTTAAAATCTTGGCAAGGAACACTTCTTTAAAAGAAAGTGATATAATTTATAAATCTTTTAGCTAAACTGGCGAAAAGTTCTAAGTTTCAGAATACATACCTTGGAAAAGCATTGACTGAAGGCATGGAGAGATACGACGTGGGTGTGGGTGGCGCTGAAGGTTGTCCACTGTCGGAGCTGTCCAACCCAGCAGCTTCTAGCAAGCTGTCAGTAGTGCCCACTGGGAAGAAACAAAAACAAGGTTATTCTATCATCAACACCAATTTATTATTTGTTTACATGACAAAGATTGCAGAGTAAGCAAGCTGAAGTGGCAGTGGGCTGGCCATGTTTGTCGAAGAACCGATGGCCGGTGGAGCAGATCGCTTATCGGCTAGCGTAGCGTGAGCGCGACGATGACTCGGACAGACTGGATGCGGACGGCGGAGTTCAGGGCGTTGCAGCGCAGCCTGGGAGAGGCCTGTGTCCAGCAGTTGACTGCAACATGCTGAGTTGATTGATTGTTGATTGACAATAATAACTAACCTCTCTTCTTCTGTGGCATCCTAAGAGCATGTGGTTTCTTCTGCCTGCGACGAAACGCTGTTGCCACCTCGGATACTCCAGAAGACGTTGTTGAAGAACTAAAACAGTAAGGAATATACCTATTACCCTTTTTCTGGGACAGTCGGTACACATACGAATTGAGCATTAGCTCTGTCTAGATACGAAGTCCTTTACGAAAAGCTTTTTATAGGTAGGTAGATACAATTAATAAAAATGGTCGAATCTGAGTAATTTAAAAAAATTAAACCGACTTCAAAAATAAATGAACTCAAAATTATGAAATAACTTTAATTTCGGAAGTCGGTGTCTTGGGATCTGGTAAGTAGTAAAATAAGTTTCAAAAATGAGGATTGTACAGACGTCAGCACATCAAGCTACTACAATCCGTAAAATTTCTTTAATAGATTTTCAACTTTATCGCTAAAGCATAAGGTTCAAAGATGGTTGGGTAAATTTGACAGTTTCGGGTAGCTTTATGTGCTAGCGTCTGTACACAGACTAGTCGCACTAGACGTCTGTCTATATGGCAATTCGGTTAGGCCTAGGCCGCAGGTAACTAAAATCGCAAGTTCCAAAGTAGAGTTGGTTTCGAATTTTGTCGTGCGGCGACAGGTCGTATTCTGCTGAAGACTAAAATCGACCGCGAAAATGTTCAGTCGCAGTCGATCCCCTGCCGTATGAAGATCGACATTTTGATGCAACCTGCAATTTTTATTGACCCATGTAAATCGATTGGCGATTCGGCTTGTGAGGCGATTTGGTAAGCGACCAGCCGCACGACGAAAATCGACCTAGTGTAGGTAAACCCCCCATAATTTACAGAAATCGTGAAACAAAGGAGTAAATTGAAACAGTCGTTTTAGAAACATTTCTTTTTCCCACACAGATTCATCCTTGTTTAGTTGGCAAGTAATATCCAAATGGAACATTCCCAAGACTCCTAAATATTTAATTTCTAATTCTTATCCCAGCAGGGTAACGGAATGGGTAGACTATTTGAACGTCTTTGATATACCTACAGTTTGTTGACTTTAGGAGTGTTTATTAAAAGAACATTTTCTATTTGGCTCAGAATCAGAATTTATATAAGATCTTTAGAATAAAATATTGTTTTTTTGGGCCTGAAATCTAATTTTGTCCGTAATATTTTGTGTACCTAATGGCGGATCGGATGCTATATCACCTACCTACAGCTAAAATGACTTTACAACGTATAGCATCCTTTCCAAATTCATCATCTTATCATAATTATCCTTATTTCTATTAATTTTAAAGAAAAATAGGTTTGTCTCAGAAACACATCCACTTAAAAAGAAAAGTAGGTAAGGTAATTGGATTCAAAACACAAAAAAGACGACCAATTCCCTTAATTAAAAACGTTCAAAATCTGATCGCAATCTCATCTCAGCGACTTGAAAGCTTGTCAAAAATTAGAGGTATTTCTGACAGATTGAGAATGAGATTAGATTGTGAACGGGACTTAAAATTACGGGGATTGCCCCCTGATCTATAATCACACGACATAGCAGCAGGCTGCACGTCGTGATTGTGACAAGAAGGCTTCCACTCAACATGATGCTATGCTATGGAGGATCCACAGAGGGCAGCGCTGATTTTCAGTGTTCGCCTTCAAATGACGTAGGAACGGAAACCAAGTCAGCACGTCTTTTTCTTTGACGGGATACCAGCCTTAATACCGGTATTCTTCATTCGTAATTCTTTGACACAATCCAATCCATCCATCTGTTCTAGATATTCTTACTAGTGTTAAAAATAATACCACCTATAGTATTTTTTTCTAAGTATTCCGTATCCTATCTATGTTAGATAGAAATACTCTTTTTTCTATTTTCTTATTGTAGGTACACCCTACAGGTATGTTGTAAAGGTATTGTAAATTTTGACTAACTTTATCTATTTACCACCTACAACAACAATATTATTTAAAAAAAATGTGTGCTTAGCACCCTGTAAAACCATAAAAACGACAACCATGAAGAAAATTTTTAAAAATGTTCGCAGCCGCCCGCCCTCTAGAATTTTTACTTTAACCTCGCTATATCAGCTTTAGCACCCTCGAAAACCATGAAAACTATCTTGCACGTCGCATGGAGGGGGCATAACACTTTCTTTTTCGTTAGGTACGTGACAATTTCTTCCAGTTTATTCATAACGAAAGCCGCGTTAAAAACTTCGTTCCAAAAAACATGAATTGGTCTGTAGTCGAACGTACCTGCTGGCAGCACTAGCTGCTCTGTAAATTGGTAGCAGAGTACTGCTTGGTCTTGTCCTACTAGGAGACACCACACTGATTAACTGAAAAAGATGGTTATTATAAGTCTGTGAGAATTAGTGGCATCAATGAATTTCTCTCTTATAAGTAGTTTGTATGCAAAATACCCGCTTAAACGTGGCGTTACGGACTCCAGCATCCTAATTGCGTAAGGGAGGAGGGGGGGGGGGGGCGCCCACGAGCAACTTTTGTCTCCACAACTAATTTGTCTCTCACATGAAGTTTGGGGTTTGTATGAAAGTGCGCCACTGTAGCGACGCGACAGCTAAGAGACATTTTTGTCCGCGCGTTTGGACGCTACTGTCGCCCGTCTATTGGTTGCAATGCAATGCAACTCCGGCACGGCGACAAAAAAGTAGCCGCTCAACTGAAAATTTAACAAAAAAGTAGCGTTGTTGTCGCCCCCGTGTGCGAATCGTCCAAATCCTACTAAGTGGCTCGTGGGCGCCCTCTCTAACACACTATCAATCACAATCTTAATCATTTTGAAGGATATTGCTAATCCATTGCTTTATATGTTCGAAAAATGTATCTGCTCAACAACGTAAATAACGCAATGAATGTTGTTGAACTGTCAAAATGAAAGCCATTGCCATTGATAGTGTGTTACGCAATTACCCCGCAGATCAATATACAACTTTACAACTTATTGTCATAATATTAGAGGCAGATTATTTATCATTTAGGATTTTATGTCCTACGACCAATTTACTTAGAAGTCGTTCATAAATTGAAAAAGGCTTCATTTCATCTACGAGTAAAAAGGCAAAGGCAGTCATAACTGCAAATGGTCGAATAACATCACTATGTCGTTGACTAGAATCTCCCTATCTGTTTCTTAGCTTGGCTTGCTTACTCTTCCATCTTTTTCTTCGTGAACTTGCTTCAGTTGGTTCCTCTCCGTCTCTCTTATCAGCTCGTTTCGATACGCACGAATGGATGCTGCAGATTTCATTGTTTTTTTCCTTAAACATAGATAAGAAATGCGTATTTCTATAGACATTATTGTTGTACGTTATAATAATGTTTATAGAAATACGCATACGTTTATAATTATTATTGTTGTTGTATCTTTGACGGTAGTGCGCGAACAAGGAGCTAGACGAGCTAGCTTTGTGGGAGACTGTGCCTAAGGTAGGTTTAGGTTTATATAAAAACCTGTATTAGGTACAGGTCACCACGGTACCGACACCACCCGCGGCCACAATAAGAATGCGGGATACTCAACTTAGCGTAAATTAACAAACAAAATATTAAATTAGAAAACACCAAAAGATAATGAAAATACCAGAGTGTGTGAGTAACCGGAGAAAGTGTATAAAAGAGATGTACTGCCTTGTCTGCCGTCTGTGAGAGGTTGTTTGTGTCAGTGTGGTGCGAATATGATTGATATTATATATTTGTAGTTACCTGTGAGCAAAACACAGCAATGCTAGTAACACGAGTAGCAGTAGAATCGCCACAGTGGCTCCTACTGCCAGCGCCCATAGTTCCGTACCGTGCACCCCACCCCCTGCTTCACCTTCCAAACCCTCCGCCGTTTTCAGATACGCTGCTAAAGAGAACGGATTTAGACTTTGTGACAAAATCATTAAACTCTCCAACGACCTAAGTAAGTAGACATAATATATTACATTTATGATGTCTAAGAAAAAGAGTATTTTTAGAAGAAACTTTACACTAACAATTATTCTGATAAAACCAGCAACTCGTCAATAATCATACTCACGCTCAGCTTTAGTCGTAACAACAGCTCCTAATTCTCTTGCGACCTCAGCGTCCCTGACGAGCCTCATGTCTCTGGCTGCCACGGCTGCTGGAACTGCCCTTCCACCAACCAGTACCACGTACACTATCTGAATGCTACCCGTCTCTGGGGACTGATGGAACACATGATCAAGAAATTGTTTTGCATTCGGACAAGGGGTTTTATCAAATGGTACTACGCTTGGTGGAATAATACTGGAGATTAAATCAGGAGTTTTATTTTCATTTCGATACATTTCATACATTGTTTGGTTTTATATCAACAAAAGCAAATATTTGTTGTTGCGATTTCGTAGATTTCACGATTAATAATTTATTCCTGAAATAGTTGCTATATATACATATTTATATATTATAGATGATATAATAATTGGAGGACTTTGTAAGTTTTTATTGTCAAACTTTAAAAGCTGTTTGCTTAATTCTTTATCAATAAAATAATAAACCACTTACCTCTGTTATGTTTTGTATATGAACTTGCACCGGTGGCTGCTGCTCTGGTTTCAATATTTCACGCTTAAATAACATTGTTTCATTGCCCTCTGATTCTAAAGGTATATCTATTGAATCCTCTCTAATTTCTTCTAATTGCTCTCTATCAGTCACTTCTCTTTTACGAATAATAACAGTTGGAGTGGCTAATATCCACGATTCTACTTCATTCAACTTTGTAGCTTTTATTTCAGCATTTAACGAGATAGTGTTCGTGTCTACTGAGAACATTTCTATATTTACGGGATAAACAAAATCATTGGAGGAATCTAGAACATGTTTACTTGCATTTTCAAGTATTTTATCTAATGTATTAGCAACTGAATCGCCAGGAGAAACCATTGAACTGGCGATATCTAGATATTTAAAAGGTGTGTTGGTACTTTGTGGACCTACTGGACTATTATTATTGTCTTTGTTAACTACGAAAGAATGAACATCATGTTTCTTGCGGGCTGGCGGCGCGTCGAGAGATTTGATGATGCCCAAATGACGTTCTTGTTGTCTGGAATAAATAAGAATAAAAATATTGAAAGCGTAATAATAAATGCTGTAGGAATCGAGCCAAATAAGCTTGTGTCTAACTACCGTTCTATAAAATGGGCTGAAGATGAAGTGGTTTCCAATAAATGAAATGAAAATAATAATGTAACATAAATATGGCGAAATGAGTTTCATGAAAAGGTAGAGCGAAGGAAGCTTGAAAAGAAACTAGAAATTAATTTTAAGGGGAACATTGGTTACCTCAAGAAAGCTTTCTGGTACAACCTAGCGAGTCTCAATTGCAGGCTATCTGGAGTGGATCCCTGAATGACAGTGAGGAGCCAGTACCTTCGATCATCGGGGATCTCTGGTTCCAAGCTACCTGGCACGCCAGGCTCTCCACAATTGAGCATGCATTCGCCAGTCGATCTGTCTGTCACCGCCTGCGACGAACTTACAACTTTTAGCAAATAAAAAGTAGAAAATTTAAAATCCCAAAATTGCATGTCTTTAACACATTAGCATAGCAAGATAAAAATTTCAACTACACAAAGGGTGGGTAGAACGAAAATTAATGACTCAATTATGACCATTATCCCCAAAACTTAGGGGAAATAAAGAAATTCGTGGAAATAATTGCTCAAGTACTTATTTAAACATTCGTTCTTTCATAATGAATTCTTAACTCAGTTATTGTTAGAACTACCTTAGTTGGAACGAACAGGCATCAAGACCCAACAAGACGATGACGGAGTGAAGTTATAAAACATTAGATTCAGTTATCACAACTTACTTGTGGTGGATAAGAATCCAGATACACAGTAGCAAGGACAGTGGTGGTCCGTACCACTGGTGTGGATGGCTGGACCGGTGCTGGTTGAGGAGCATCTGGTGGTGGAAGTGGCCCATCTCCTGAGCCTGTCCAGAAGAAATCCTCCAGGCGGGGAGTGTGCTGGTGTTGGTCTTGAGATACTAGCATGTATACTGAAGGCAAAGGAAAGAGATCTCGAGTATGTTCAACTGTTCTTACATCTACAAGAATGAAGAATACATTAAATTCCTAATGTGCAGACGAGCTGTGGCCTGGATTCATCAAAGACAAATCTACTATAGAAGTATCTTATTATTTCTGTTGACTAATACTTATATAAGTTTGTATCTTTAGATCGTATAATATCGTGGAGTTCACTTCTGATTTTACGTCATAGCTGAAGACAATAATGAATTTAAATTCAAATTCATTATTTGCCAGAATGTGTCTTTAAAACTACAATGGCCCCTTTACCTTTACATTCTACCATTACCTACGTATATGGTGTGCAAATATTTAATTTTATCTTGCACAATGCTATTATTTTAATTAAAAACAAATTGCAACATCAAATAAGCTAGGCATAGCTTATTTATTTGATGACAAAAAAGAGATTATAAATCAAGAACTTCAGCAAGGCAGGCAAAACGGTAGGTAGAGATACTATTCTGTCAATTACTTAAGTTATGGAACTTAGCGTACTTATGATAATAGCTAAGCAATCGCCTTATAAACAGAGGATAAAAAAATGATATCAAATACCAAATAAAATGCTGCCTGACATACTTTATTGTTAGGTTCGACTTTCGACCTTGCAACCAGTACCTCAATAAAATTAATTGTATTAGTGTGGATATGGAAATTATGGATCAGAATGTTGGGCCACAAAAGGGATGAATTAAAGGCAATTGCATGCAGCTGAGATGACGAAGATGATGAAGAGGGATATGTGTGGTGTTGACGCGAATGAATAGAATAAGAAATGAGTACATATAAGAGGAAGTCTGAAAGCGACACGCGGTGATTGAAAAGTTGTGTTGATATCGGTTGTCATGGTATGGGCATGTGATGCTGAGGAATGAGGAGAATTTTGTGGATGGCTATAAGAGTAGAGGAAGACCAAAGACAAGATGGATGAACTGTGTGAAATAGCTAGAAAGGGGGTGACTGCCGAGACGACGACCAATAGAGAAGTATGGAAGAAAAAGACATGTTCCGCCGACCCCGAATAAACTGCAATATACAACTACATCTGCAATATAGCCTAAATACAGGTCATAGCACAGCAGTCAATCTGCCTAGCCTTTTCCCAACTATGTTGAGTATTGAGAAAAGGCTAGGCAGATAGGCTAGGCTTGTTTGTTGTTCCAGTCAAACCGTATGCTGTATACCAACTGAAGAGCAACTTCCTAACTTACCTCCACAACCCAGTCACTGAGCAACACGATACTCCTTAGTAAGACTGGTGTCAGACTTCTCGGCTTCTGACTACCCGTAACGACTGTCAAAGATCTATGAATGACAGCCAACACCAGACACCAATGGCTTAACGTTCTTTCAGAGGCAAAATTGGTGTATAAATAAGTAGGTGTTATGTTTTAGGGTTCCGTAGTTCCTACAACCCTTATAGTTTAGTCATGTACGTCCGTCTGTCTGTCGGAGGTTTTTCTAAGAGACTGTTAGTACTAGAAAGCTGTAATTTTTTAGGAGTGTGTAGGTATATCAATTACGCCGACAAAGTGGTAAAATAAAATTTTCAAATATATATTTTTTTATAATAGCTCCCCTACGTCACGACCGACGGTGTTAGGCAAGTCATTGTGTAACTAATGTGGAGTTATTTAATTTGTTTGTGAATCTATCGATGTGATTATGATTTGGCGATCAAAGTCTATCAGTCTGCAGTGGGGATGAATATTTTTTTCGTCGTCTACCCCATCGTGTGGAGTATCGTTGAATAGGTCTTCCAAAATGACTTGGGGGTTGCTAAAATTATTTTTCGATTTAATGCTCCATTTACGAAATATTGAACTTTAAAGTGCAAATTTTTGTTCCAGTAGGGCGTCCCCTCCCTCTAAAACCTAAATTGCTGACTTGAAAAATCTGGAAAAATTCACAACATATGATAGTGCATTTCATGAACTTTAAAGGAAAATTATAGCGGTTAAGATAACTTTATTAGTTTAGCAGTAACAGTCGTTGAACTTGGGTGTTGGATAATTTTGTACCAAATGCAAAATCCTTAGCATTAATCCTTTAAAGTGACTAAGATTAAGTAGTTGGTTGTTTATAACGGGTAAAGACTTGCATTGAAAAACAAAATATGTTTTTTTTTTTTTTTTTTTTTTTTTTTATATTCAGAATAAAGAACAACAGAATCGTAATACCTACATTGTGATAACGGGCTACTACGGAACCCTACACTGTGCCTGGCCCGACACGCACTTGGCCAGTTTTTTACAAATTATATCTGAAACCATCATCCTCGTAACATGAAAAACCAATTTTAGCTGCCGAGAATTTCATAGCAAAGGAATTTTAATGGTAGAGAAAATATTTAAATATATAAAATACTTAATTATGTCATGTAAAACTATGCAAGCTGCTGCTGCAGATCTCATTTCATAAATCAAGAAATTGCGCTCAAATTGGAATAGCCAAAATGGCGAAGTAAGCGATGATAAATAAATAAATTTGTCGATGTAAACATGTCTGAGTTTTGTAACATCGCGTGATCTCCCGAATAAATGAGCTTTACAGTTTATTGGCCCTCCCTGTAACTTTCAGTTGCTCGGAGGTTTTTCGTGAGGTCCAAGTGATAAGCAGTTAGCGATGAGTAAAAAGAATCGGCCTTTTTGCAAAACAAGGGTTATCTTTAGAACGAGGTTTAAACCATTGAGCCATTTGAGTTTGTATGTAGAGTGTAATCTTCGGAACTGTTGATGCGATTCCGAAAGATGTGTCTGTTCAACAACGTAAATAACGCAATAAATGTTGTTGAACTGTCAAAATGAAACCCATTGCTACTGATAGTGTGTTACGAAATTACCCCGCAGGCCTACCTTCATCCTTTCAAATCGCTATGCGCTCATGACTTGCAGAACCCCACGACACAGGATTAGCGCCAACCCGTACCATGCTCCAGAGTTTACACCATACGGAACGCATTTCCTCAATATTATATCTATGTATTAAGGATGTTTATCTTTCGTTCATAGTCGCAGTTTGTATGTAGGTATATGGTAACTAGCGGGCGGTGGCGTTCGACGGCAAATCGAATTTGTAATTATGTATGCCTACTCATTTAAATTGTTATATCGTGTAGATAGATGTTTTATGTAAATTAAGTATGTTGCAAATTTAACTTGAAACCGCTGTAGAATAGTAAAGGTAACTGTGTCTAAGCTAGACATAGAACAGTTACCAAAATTTTCAGCTTTAGGGAAACTTAAGGACTGTATTTGAGGACCTTGCAGCAAAAAGGAAAGTCCAAGTTTAAGAAATGTCAGGTATTAAGAAAAAAGGTTTTTAAAAATTATTGGTTACCTATGTACTAAATGAGTTTTATTAAGACTACGATTTTTTACGGTTACGATTTTTTTTCCAAACGGAATGCGGTGGCAGTTCCAAATTTTGTTATAGCGCGCTTGTTTTTCGTCGGATCTGCCTCGTTCATGCATCTGCAAACGATATAGTCCTAATTTTTGTTGAAATTGTAGGTGAAAAAAAACAGTAACGCTTGTTCGGCAAAAATTTGGATCTGCCTCCCTTTTGCTACAAGGTCCTCATTTCCTCTTCGTGTAGGTACAGTCAACAGCAAAAGAAGATGATCAAAATCAGAAATTCAATACTAATTAACGGAGTTCGCGTCAGAACTGTATGGCAGAGCTGTTGCTGTTTTTGAGCTATGTGCAGAGACTGTGTGGCTGTGTGGCAGAGTTCTGACGCGAACTCCGTTCATTAGTATTGAATTTCTGATTTTGCATCATCTACTTTTGCTGTTGACTTTACACACGACGACATTGTGAAACTATACATTTACAGTTTTAGCAGTCTCGCATTGTATAGGCTTTTCGTACAATGAGAAGTCAGCTTAATACTGGAAACGTATAGCTTGAAGTGCTAATCAAGCCTTGACAATGTGGTCAGCGGGATTGTCCGAAAGGGTTACCGCTGGCCCGGAACATAAAGGGCTAAGGAAGGAACACGGGTGGGTTTTAGTCAGTAAGAGTCTGACACTCCCTTCCGCTCCACCCAGAGCGGGAGGGGTCATTTGATGATTAACCATCCACAAAAAAAAAAAGCCTTGACATGTGTAGTAGTGCATACCTACGCGTACGGTTAGAGCCAACGTTCTTCTAGTCTAGGCTTTGGTTTTTACAAGAAACCACTGAAATGTCAGAATCGCGGTCAAAAGCGCACTACTTCGCGGAGACGGCCTGCACTTGTCTATGACATGAGCATTTTGGTCACTACGCGCGGACACAGACACGCCCCTTGACGCTTTTCCTGTTTTTTTAATATTTTTAATGTAGGTACTAACCCAACTATAGTAGGTACTAAACCAATTATAGTGAAAATTTTACAATATTTGTGTAGGTATCAGCAAAACCATTTCAGCATTGTACTAGCTACCATGCATACCTACGTTAGGAAAAATTGCACAACCAACCAGAAATGAGTGAAATATTAGGGCAATGGCGGAAAACGCGAAAAAGGTTCAGTGCACCGAATGGCACCGGAATTATCGAAGCGGTCACGACACGACACGGATACTGAACAGAGCCAAACAAGTTTTATAGATTCGAGTTATTATATTGTTCTAACTACTGAAGGGGTTTGATAACCTGGCTTAGTAAATAGACCAGCCCGCAATTTTTCCTATCATCAACATCAAATACCAAAGTGCAAGGCAAAATCTATCTCTTTTTGCGCTAATCTCAGCCAAGATTTTTTTTAAGTCGGACATGTTTTGTTATTCCTACTTCGGGGCAACAGAGCCTACTATAACATCTGTAGGATTCGTTTGGTGAAGCTTGATTAGAGTAAGTTAAGATTGCCTCGAGCTCTAAATTAAAGGCTGGTGTAGCGTATTCGTGGAAGTGAAACTTAAACTCGTTCCAAGTAAGGCTATTTTTAACTAGTAGTTACTACATACGTAGCCTGAAAAATTGCCAAACTTAAGTGGCAGTGGGCAGGGCACATTGCTCGCAGAAGATGTTGGAAGGCCTCCCACTGATGGACCGATGACCTGTTGAAGGCCGCAGGAATTCGTTGGATGCGAGAAGCACAGAACCGGTCGAAATGGCGGTGCTTGGGAGAAGCCTATGTCCAGCAATGAACGTTTTTCGGTGGAAATGATGATAATGATGAACTAGTAGTTGGCTGCATTCCCTAAATGAATCGTCATTCATACTTATTGCTTTACAGTGTCGATCGTCACAACTAAGAGTAGATACTCCAACAATGGCCAACTTGGCTCACATTTGACCATCTACAATCATTCAGTTTCATTAAAGGCCGACGCACAGAAGTACTCCATTCACCACCCACGTTGAGTCATGTAGGTCTGTGGAATTTGAGAGCACGCATCCTGTCAGTAACCAGAATACGTTTCCAACAAAAAACTAACAAAAAGGCATATAATAGCATCGTAATGGTGGCGGTTACGCGGCCACTGCGCGCACGCACCTTTTGTGTTCCATGTCACAGCGGAAACGCGGGACGCGGTCGGCTGACTGTGATGTTGCCCTGTGCCTTGATTGATGATTATTACGATAATTGTCTATGTCGTTGTACGTGCGCTATGGGGACTGTAGGTATGTACAGACGCCAGCACATCAAGCTACCCGAAACTGTCAAATTTTCCCAATCAACTTTGAACCTTATATTTTAGCGATAAAGTTGAAAATCTATTAAAGAAATTTGACAGATTGTAGTAGCTTGATGTGCTGGCGCCTTTACCTGAATCGCAATGATGAGCGAACACGTGGACATATTACATGAAACGCAGCCTCACAGCTTAATGATGACATTAATCAGTCAGGTTAATGCTAGATGAGCTTTGTAATCATACACAGTCATATATTCAAAATTCAAATAATAGATTAGCTATGCCCATGGGTCTCGTCCAGCGAGGTGGAACCGACAAGGGTTTGGTTATATGGGGACGCTCTTTTTAGGTTTTGGAGATGGAAGATGCTATTAAGCGTGTCATCATCGAACAGCAATAATCTGGAGACGTCTCGAGAGTCAAAAGGCGAATCTACCAAAAGGTCGTGAACTCGTCAGTATGAAAAATTAATTCCATTTTCGTCTTTCGACCTTTTGAAGTAGCAGATGGGCCCTAATTCACTATTCCTTACCGAAACCACGTCAATTCCTTAGCTAATCCCGCCAATTTCGCTCGATTTCGTTCATTGTGTCATAGAGAATAAGGCCCCAGGTGGCGTTCTGTAATTTCTAACTACCCTCATATGGGAAGAAGGCGTGAGTTTATGTTCCTTTAAATACTCCAAGAGAATGGAAGTAAAGAAGTTTTTTCTTGGGAAAGGTGAGTTTAAAAACTACGGATCTTTTCTTGTACTGTTGCTGTTTTCTGACACTGACTTTTGAGATCCGGGCTGGCGCTGGTTGAGCATCCTAAAGTGTAGTTCGTCAGTTTATAACTGACATACCTACTGCTCGGGTTCTTATTTTTAAGTATTATTATTCGGATAAGTTCTGATTAATTTACTTCGCATGCATGTTCTGATAATTTTTTTACAATAGGTACTTAAACCAGTAGTGATGAAACTAACCCTTAGCTTCGCGGTCTGTTCGCCCCTAAGCCCAGAGATGATGATTTTACTAAGAAATAAAAAGTAGCAAAAGAATTGTCATTAAAAATCCTGATTAAATACAAAGTGGTAAGTATTAGGTACTACTTAATTATATAGGTAGGCACAATTATATATAAGTGAAAAGGTGTGTAGGTACGTAGTTAAAAACGTTTTGGGGATTTTTAATTAAAATATCAAAAGTTGCTCGTTTAGCACGATTTCATGTAAGTAGGTACCTAATCAATTTTAGCTCGTTTCAATAAAGGGTTGTTCTACGACAGATTTTAAATATAGTTTTATTGCCTTCCTATTTAATTAAAACAAAACCATCTAAGTAGGTACCTAACAAATTGGCTGAACTGTAATTATTAGTGTAAAGTAAATAATTTAATTAAAAACACATGCACTAATTACTTACGTTTATCGTCACTTTCATATTCTTCAGCAAACGCAAAAACGATATTTAAATTGAAGAACAAAAACTGAATATTAATTTTAACCATGCTGTTTGATAGATTATTTTTCTGAATCACATTAATTTACAATTACAAAATGCATTATTTTACCATCACAACCGCAATAATCACGTCCGAAAGGTACAATACATTATTTTTGTATTTTTTATGTAATCAATTTTTTATTAAGACTGGATTCGGATCGAGTGCCTCTGCACTACGCCCGGAAATTATTTATTTATTCATCAGGACATGAACCCACAACGAAAATCGGCCAAATACAACTGTGCGTTTAGGATTATTATCGCGTTGCTTAGCAACTAAATTGAATAACGCGCGCATGACCATAGACAATTTATTTAAGAGGTTATTTATTGTGTCAACTGTGTTCTCATTCCAAACATCAAAGTTAAAATGGTTAATATAAAGTAATCAATGGTTTTGCTAATAATTATATTAAACAGTTGTACATTTTGTTAGAAGCAAAACATGTAAAAGCACGTAAAATAAAGTAGCTTTGATAATCCTCTAGAATACTAGTAGTGGGTGTCTATGGTTTAAAGTAATACCAAGAAATAAAATTTCTAACTTTTTAGTAGAAATTCACACATGAGTTGAAGGAGATTTTCTACTAAATAATATTGTGAGTCTAATTGTTAACAAGAGAAAAGTTGTCCAAATGTATCTGTCGGCGCGTCTAGAGAATTGGTTCGGCGATGCCAACCTCTTTGCTTAATATTGTTTTTTTTAGGAGATATGTCAACTGTGTAACTATAGCTGCAATGGCATAATTGACAGAATCAGCAATATGCGGAACAAGCAAGGTGCAATTTTGCAATCGATCAACCGTTCAAATCGGTACAATGTGGTCATAAATAAAATTAACGTAATAAAACCGACCAAATATACAATGTCGGACCACGCACAGCATTATTTACACAGTATTATTTTTATCGACCGCAATAAGTTTATATTTCATAGTATGTGCTTTTCGAAAAATGAATAAATAATGGTTATCTTCTTTTCTCGTATCGGAACGGTATTTTACGAAATCATTTTAAAGTTTTAGTAGTTATTATATTATTTAGTGTGGCAACTATAACATTTGCCGTGGCACGCAATCCGCAGCTCCATTCGTGTGAGTTCGTCGCTTACGTCCGTCAGGGACTTTGTGCGACGTAAACGGGTGTGTGCGAAAGTATGAAGTGAAATCGTACATAAAAGTGTGTGAGATGTTAAGTGTTAGTTTTTATTGTGCGTAAAAAACAAAAATGAGTGCTAACGGATAAGCCTGTTTTCTTTTTTGAACCCCATAACATTGTACGCATCGGTACACGTAACATTTCGTATGAACGGTTTCAAAATGGCTGTGTTTTGAAGGACCCTTTGTCCGCTTTCGTGTGCTTCTTTCAGCATGATAGTGGGATCGTACTGTCAGAAAATTATATCAGAGAGGTGAGGAAGGCTCTTGCTAAGTTTTAGTGGTTCTTGTGTAGAAACGCGGAGTGGAAAATTACTGGTTCCCGCCGCTGAACAGTATCGGTTGATTGCTTTCTATGCGAGCGATATCCACGAAACGATCGCTAGCAACGTGTGAGTTTCTAATATCCTTTTTATTTTCTCGTTTTTGTGCTGATAAAGCTGGTGGAGGTATGCGGGCTTGCTTCAACGGAAGTTTATAATTAGTTTGGTGTTGATTTTCGTGCCGTGAAACTCGAGGTTTGTCGGTACGGGGTAAACATATGACACGACTAAAAATAAACTGTTTCCCTATATATATAAACGTCTTAGTGGAATACTTTTTGTGGCAGTCACGTGTTGTTGATGAATAAGGGAACTATCATGGTGTTATCATGTAAAAACAGTTTGATAACCTTTTGTGTGGAATAATTCAGGTTTAAAAGACCTATTCAGACCATCTTAGTTGTGTACAAACACTTTAAAAATTCCATAAAATATGTATTAAATTATTAATTCACAATTTATTCCATATTTTATTGTTATTTGTATAAAAATAGCTTTATACATGTGTATTCAATAATATAACGACTGTCCTTAATAGCCATTTTTATGATATTTACTGTTAGCATGAATGTTTACTATATGATAAGAAAAAGATCAATTAGTCACAAATCAATTATACTACGCATACCATGACATGGCATGTAGAATTCTAACAAATACTTTCTTTATTTTTAAAGCAATGTTGATTTTAAAGTTAAGTTTTCATATTTAAAAAAATATAGCTGGCATTAAAACTATTGAATACAAGCTATTTAAAATGTCTAATTACAAAAAAATATATATTAACTGGGGTATTTATGCAGTGTGGCTGGGACATCAATGCACAACCCGTTATCATAGATTCCGTACAAGATTATGAACATATAGTCAAATTTGTCTTGGTTATAACAAAAAAATCTGTTGTTTCATACATTTTGATGAAATAGGTATTGCAGTATTCTACAAAACGGCAGATTTTTTATAAAACGGCAGATTTTCAAAAGAAAATTTTCTACGCTATGGGGTCTAGAATCATGTGCTGAATTCATTGTTGCGCGACAATTTCCTTGCCACCCTGTACACAATATTCAATCTTTATACCATAATATTATAGTAATGTAGCTTGAAATGAAAAATTTAATTGTAGCACAAATTACAGAAAATCCAAAGATTTTTGTCTATATGGGTACAAGGGGCCTGTGGCTAAATAATAACAGCTGCACAGGTTGAGCTATGCTTGCTGCTGTTGGTCTTTGGATGGGCTGACCATCTTTACATACCGAGACCCCTCTGTGCCTCGGAAAGCACGTCAAGCTGTTGGTCCTGGCTGTCATTCGTGGATCTTTGACAGTTGTTACAGGTAGTCAGAAGCCCGAAAGTCTGACAACCAGTTTTACCAAGGGGTATCGTATTACTCAGTAACTGGGTTGTGGAGGTCAGATAAGCAGTCGCTCCATGCAAAATACTGGTATTCAGCTTCATCCGGTTAGACTGGAAGCCGACCCTTACATAGTTGGGAAAAGGCTAGGCAGATGATGAAGGGTACATCTTGTTGTGACTGTATCTATGGTCGAAATAATCAATTTTAATATTCAGTTTGTTCCTCAAAACAGCCAGTCTCAGTTGACAGAACTTCTGTTAGCTCCAAGTAAGAATTCAAGCACCAGGATATTGTATATTATACTGCTAAGCCCATACTCTTTAATTTCCTGTTTCCTTTTAATCAAATAACTGCTTGTCATCCAATATACTTATGTATGTAATTAACATTATTCAGCTATTTTTAGTATTCTTAATTCATTTCGTCTCAGCAAAGCAGTAATTTCTACAACGGTTGTAGGTACTCTAGTACTATGCTGTGACTCATCTTTTATGTTTTTGAGTAGGTATTTTATCATTAAAACAATCAATAACAAGAAGACAGTTGATTTCTACAGCCAAGCTCTGATAGAAACTGCTGAATCTAGGACCTATTAATGTACCTATATGGTGGTAATAGACCTACAGAATTATAAATTAGGAATGATTTTCTTTAGAAAAAGGAGTTTATCAATATGGATAGTTTTAGAGCCTTACCAAGGTGTATTGGATTCATTGAAAATAATATAAAATAACAATAAAAAAAAAAGAAAAACAAATTATTTCCGTCACCCAAAAACCGCCGCGCCGGCTTTTTTCCTACCGGGATTTCCCTTAGACAGGGAATCCCGAATTCCCTATTATGAATCGTGCTTGGACAAAAAAAACGGAACCTTATAACTACAGTCTAAAGGTGGATTTAGACCAACCGAGCGACTGCTTATTCTATCCCTATTTTATCAAACTCTCGTTTTAACGGACACAGCATTCCTTCGATGTTCTACTTCTATCGATACCTACTAGAATATTAAGAAAGGGATGCTCTTAATCTTGCCTTGGTCGTATTTTCGTTTGGTGTAACTAAACCCACCTTAACATTATCAGACATACAGTTGTAACTTCTTACCAAAGGTCACGCAGCTCAAATCCTCGTCGAGTATCGTGAAATGTCGCAGCACCGTTACGTAGTCGACTATTGTCGGTAGAAAACCGAAACGCATAACGGCAACCAGTCATTGTTTGTTCCACGCACGCACGTACCGATGCTGAGGATGAAAACTAGTTATTCTTTTCGTTTTAGGCTGTTGCGACTAACTATCGGCTATTTTCTCGCTCAAGAAACGTACAATAGATTCCGTGTAAACCAAAGAGATGAATATGTTAACAGTTGATCGCTGACTGTTCTCACTGCCGGCGAGGACTCGCTCCACTGGTTTGTCGCTGAGCGAAAAGAGCTATCAAAGTTAATACTCGCTCAGCGATGCTCGCTTGGCGGTCAGAGCTCACGCCCAGATCGACTGAAATCCCTGAGGGAGGGACTAACCACCCCGACCGAGTGGTGCGAGTAATCGCCCGTCGCACTCGGACACTCGCTGATACCCCAGCGACACATAATTATTAAATAAACGTAAAATAATATACAAACAAAATAGCCAAAAGCCTCGTCAAAAGTATTCGACAGCAAAATAATAAACAAAAAAAAGAGAAATTGAAAGTTAAAAGTTTTACAATATTGAAGGTCAGGGTCCCGATTGCGGTAATTTAAAATATGTTCAATACGTGCGCGTTTCATCTCTGCTTGAGTTCCAGTAGCAGTCCAGTCGGTGCGGAATTTGGTATCGCGGTAAAGTTCACGTGCTAACAAAGATGAAACAAAGCTGGAACGCAATTGGGCTTTAGGCAAATATAAAATTTTAGAGATGTGACTTTAGTATTGATGAATAGTATGCTTTTTAAGTGTAGTCGACCATCGATTTGAAGATTTATGGGTTAGCTCTACTGCGTTTTGACAGTTTGAGTTTTGACAGATGCATCTCGATCGCTGTTTTTTTGTTTTTTGTATGCAACTCAAACTCAAAAGTATGCGAGTGTTTCGAAGACATTTATTTAAATCCTACTTGGAAGTGATTCAAGTGGTTATAAAACCACTTGAATCACTTCCACTTAAAATCACTACACGATGAGGAATCTAGTGAAAGAATTTTGTGCCAGTTCGTGTTCAACAGCTTTGGTAAGTGAAGTGAATTTATATTCAATCTTTAACCCGAATTCTTTGTAAACATATTTTGTAGGTTAGATCATGTAACTATGATTTTTCTTTAGGAAATGGAAGAGCGACGCAGGTGCACAACAGTCCGGCAGCTAGAGGTAATGCTCGAGTTCTTGGAAGGACATCGAGACCTCGCCCTCGGTCGGGTGAGATCCAAGGAGGCAAGAGCAGTTGCCCAGCGGCTCTGGCAAGAGTGCGCTGAATTGCTTAATGGCTTAGGGCCTGCAAGGACAGCAAAAGAATGGTCAAAGGTGTGTACTTTTTTAGGTCAAATTAGAATTGAATTATAATGCTTGAACCTCGCTCTTTCATAATTAATCAAAAGTGTGTATAATAATTATGATCATTCAGTATTCATGATGTGGTGGGAAATAGATACCTAATCTAAACAAATGAGTTATGTTATTATATATATTATAGTCTAATTTTCTAATCTTTCAGGTGTGGAATGACCAAAAAACTAAAGTTAGGGCGAAATTATTAAAAATTAATGCCAGCCAACGTGCTACAGGAGGTGGACCCAGCAGTGCTCCCACACTGACCCCACTGGAGGACAAAGTGGCCAATATTATAGGCAGAGATGTTGGTCCCCTACCGAATGTAGCGCAGGACCATTTTGCCGTAAATGAAGTTAGTAAACCTATATTTTGTAATATGATCTTTTCACCATTTGTGTTTTAATATTTTTTCTTTCTACTCCAGGGTGATACTCTGAATGAATCAGAGCACATTATTGCACAAGAAATCACTGTAGACAGTGATAATATTGAGGAAATGCTGGTAGAAGGTGGAAATATTTCACCATTAGTGTAAGTGTTCTTTCTCAATTTCTTAAAAAGACAGTTATTTTGGTTTTGAATATTAACAATTTATAAATGTTATTTATTTTTATTGTTACAGACTGAATATGGAAGCTGCAGAGCATGAGGATGAAGTAGAAGTGCCTTTGCCTCAGCCTGTGCTTCAGGAGCAAATAGAGCCCCTCCAATCTCAATTGGAACCTTTAGCCACACCAACAGCAGGTACAAAATAATTATATAACTACCAGATAATTAGTTAAGAATGTAGGTTAGTTAGTTAATTAATTGTTTTTATCGTTGTTGATGTTTTCACAGCCAGAGCGAGAAGAACAAGGGAGCATAGACGATCTCGGGCTCCTACAGCACAGCTGTCGGTCTTGCATCAGACCGCACCAGCACCTCAAGTACAATGTAAGCTAAATATTTAATTTTATTACCGTAAAAAATATGAGGGACTTTCATAATTATTGTTTACTGCAGTAATCAAAATACTAAAATTAGATCTAAATATTAACTTAGACCCAGGCAACTACCCAATCTAATAATGTCTAAGGATACGGAATATTATTATTATTTGAAGATTATTAAATAATTAACATGTTTTAATTTTAGCTGCCAGAAGTGCTCTAGAGGAATCCAGGAAGATGATTATAAAGATAGAAGAATTAAAAGCGCAAACTGCTTTAGAAAATGCACAGGCTGCCAACAAAAATGCTCAAGCTGCACACGAAACTGCAGTGGCAATCAATACTCTGTCACAAAGTTTTAAATTAATTGCCGAGAGTATAGACAGAATGAGTCGACAGGTAATTTTAGTTTATCTATTTATTAGATAGAGAGGGGGATTAAACAGTAGTTTACTTACAACAGAATTATTTCTTTTTTTTCAGTACTGTGCTTCACAACAAATTCACCAGCAGCCAGAATAGAATTTAATTACTTACGTTCTTTTGTTTTTTATTTCAAATTTTTATTATACATAGAGTAGCTTTAATTTTTTTTTGTGTAAGTACTTTCTTTGTGTAGGTGTAAGTTTAGTATAATTTGTTATTGGTTTGCTATACCATTAAATAAATCATTTTAATTGTACTTGTGTTCTTTTGTTTCTTATTTCTAATTGTTATAATACATACAGTAGATTTAATAATGTTTTGTTTAAGCACATACTTTCTTGGTGTAGGTTTAATCTTAATGGTTTGTTAAACCAATAAATAAAAAAATTAATTGTTGATGTTTTATTTGTAACTATTCATCATTACCAAATACAGGAAGAAAAATCATCAATTAAATAATTTTTATATTTTTCACAGTATAAAATTTTAATTGGGTGCACTTGATTATTATTAATTTATACATTTCAAATCAATTTTATAATTTTAATAAATCTTATTTGTCTAGAACATTCATTTGCTTTTTTATAAAACAGTACAAAACATTATAATTTTTTTGCCTTTAAGTATAGAAATACTATTTCAAATGTAAAGCTATATATGTCTATCTGCCCACAAACGTTGTACAAGGGCATGGCGGCGCGCGCGGCCTAGCTCCAACTCCGAGAGGAGGATGGCGCCGCCGCGCCTACGTTGTCCCTGTTGCGGCGGCGGCGGCGCCAGGTAGCTCGCGCCCTCTGTCAACTCCCGCTCTCGTGCCGCCTCGGCCGGTGTTAGGCGAATGTAGGGGAGTCTAGCCCTGTGTGCTATATTATGTAGCACACAGCAGGCATTTGTTATTTTTGCTGCTACGCCTGGGGAATAATGCAGCTTTCGGTCCACCAATAGGCATCTGCAAAAGATAATATTAGAATAATATTATAATAATATTAATAGTATTCAAAATTGTATGTATGTTAAGCCTAGGTTGTACATACCTAAATCTTGCCTTTAATACTCCTATACAACGCTCCACTACATTTCTGGCAGATAAATGCAGATCTTGATAATACTCCTCAGGTGTATCCGGAGCTGGGTCTGTCACAGGTATCATAGTATTAGGCCTCAAGGCATACCCTGAGTCTCCTGTAATTGAAAATAGTAGGTATTTGAAAAAATTCTGTTTAAATTAAATAAACACAGTAGAAAGTTACAAGCAACATAAAAATAAAATGGATAATTAATTTAGGTAATACAGACCTAAAACATAAACATCTTCCCCAGTAATCCTGTGAAGCCTATCAAGATATGCATTTAAGGAGTGTTGAGCCCATATAACACTATCATGAGTAGACCCAGGGAAACTGGAGTCTACACATAATATATTTAAATTTGAGTCACACATCTGAAAAAAAAAAACATTTTACTACAAAAGAATTATGAGAGATACTAAATGAGCTTAATATTTAAAAATACTTATAGAAATGTCTATAATCTTTAATTTAATAGTTTATCATAATTATTTACATTATTACTCACTATTAAAACATTTAGAGAGTGGTACCCTTTTCTATTCATGAATCTCTCTTCATTATGCTGAGGGCGCACCATGGCCACGTGGGTCCCATCGACACAGGCCAGCAGTCCCGGCATTTTATAACGCCTGTAAAACCTAAAAAACAATTTCAATCAATATTTTCCTTCAAAAGGTCATCAACAATTCAGTACCTATCAATAAATTCAAAGGTATTATTTATACTTACTCTCTTATAACTTGTTCCCTTTCTTGTTGTTGAAAGGGGAAAGAAACATATTTGTTTAGAATAGAGGGCTTGTTTAATGCTATTACCACCTGCCGGATTGCTTTGGAAACACTGGCTTGAGAAACACAGTGATTCCGGTTATCTCCTACAAGAGTCTGATAAGACCCAGAAGCAAAGAATGCTAGAGCAACCAAAACCTAAAACAAAAATATATAAGTAGGTAATGGAGTATTAGTATCATAGCTAAGTGGATTAAAAAAACCAAACCTAAGAGTTAGCGCGCACTGCAGTGCGTTGCACCGGTAGAACAAATTCAGTCTCGGGCAGTGCGCGTACAACAAAGACATTCCATACTTCACAGATTATGCGGTGCGGTGGAAAAAACGCAACGCACGGCAGTGCGCGCAGGCACTAACTCTTCTTGTCTAAGAGGAGCATTCCTTACATCAAATACATGGTTTCTTACCTTAGTTTCCACGTCCAAAGCATCTGAACGTACTGCAGGTAGAAGGTGAGGAGTTAACTCGAAAATCAGCTGCCGAGTAAGGTCCTTGGACAACCGGTATCTTTTTACAAACTTTCGATCACTGAGATCGAAAGCCGGATCACTCTTCCTCGCCAATACGTTCAGCCGCCTAGCCTCCGCACGAGCTACGGCTATGTCGTACGCGTAAGCACATTCTAATAGGTCTAAATATAACATTTTTACAGCAAACAAAATAAAAGAAACAAATAACACAGCGAATGTTCGTGAAACGTTTGAGAAAAAGTAGCTTCATTTCAACTATTCCACAAACGCGCAGTTGCGTTCCGTCTGCGTTCTAACTTCGTTTGAAGTAAATGTCAAAACGACACCGCGATACGAAATCATGTAACGTTTGAACTTCGTTCGTACTTCATTTGCGTTTCATTTGAAAAAAATTACCGCAATTCGGGCCCAGATCACATCGTTTAAGTCTGAAAACCAGTCTTACCAAAAGGGTTATCTATTACTCAGTAACTGGGTTGTGGACGTCAGACAGGCAGTCGCTCCATGTAAAATACTGGTATTCAGCTGCATCCGCATGCATGGTTAGACTGGAAGCCAGCCCCAACATTTTTGGGAAAAGGCTAGGCAGATGATGATAATATCATTTGTTTTTTTTTATGATTAACAGTTCTGTAGCGTATTTTTTGATTCAAGAAAAGCACACAAAAATAAGTTAATAATACATCAAATATATACCATGGTCTGCAATAGTCCCGCGCACCAACCGGGTACACTTGCACAGTGCATACAGGGATAATCATCGGTTGATGCCTCAACAATTAAAATTGTCTAAGGGGCCTCTGCGAGATAGCTTCGGCCTCTCGTACGCCTTCCAAAGGTCCGGGACCGGGTCCCGAGAGATGTCAAAAGCCATTTAAAAAATCAATTAATAGGTATCCTTCAACAAGCGATATTCTAACTGATATCGACAGCGTATTGATTTTAAAAAGCTAGTTTTGAATAGAAACGAATTGCATAACATCTTCAGTTTGATTCTTATGATAGTAAAACAAAACAAAACAATTGACCTTTGTGGATTTGGCTGACTAGCTGATAATCTGATTACGTAACCAGCGTGAGCAAGATAGTACGATTTTGATCAGCAGAATGACTTTTAAAAGTTTATTAAATATAGTAACATCATTTATGATGATTATAAAGAAA
The DNA here is from genome assembly GCA_963082905.1 of Oligia fasciuncula. NCBI lineage: Eukaryota > Metazoa > Arthropoda > Insecta > Lepidoptera > Noctuidae > Oligia > Oligia fasciuncula. Next base: position 13,001,174 of record OY720403.1, read on the forward strand.
GTTAAAAAGAGTGAACCGATTGATCCAATACATCAAATTAATAACATTGCAATGCAGATATTATTTTTTTTTTTATTATTATTATCAGCCATTTCTGTCCCACTGCAGGGCAAAGGCCTCCCTTCCCTCCTTCCACTTATCCCTATCAAGTGCTGTTAAATTAAAATGCAATGCAGATAATAAAATTTTATTCCTCCAATAGCTTCTGCCCGTGACTTCGTCCGCGTGAAATTTCGGCCCCCGACCTACCGCGCCATTACTTCGTTTTGGCTTAGCATTCTTTCTTGACTTTTGTCTTTCGCTCGGCTCGTAAAGGTCGTACGTAGCGTGATGTAAAACAGAATTGTGCTATCAAATGCAAAAAGGGTTTTTCAAATCCGACTGGGTAGTTCCAGAGATTAGCGCCTTCAAACAAAAATACAACCTCTTCAGCATTGTGTATATAATATGTATGTAAAGTACCACGATTTATACATTGGCAAGAGCCAGACATACGTTATTCAATTTAATTTTCAATATCCATTTTTTTTCTTGGCCACTTTTTGCAAACTTGACGAACGAATGGTACTGAAACCTTGAATAACTCATTATTGAAAAACGTCGAGGCAGCTACATAAAAATGAAATGACACGGAATGCATTGAAAACACTAAATTGTTCCTCCTATTACGAAATAGGTTTAGTTTCCTCATATAAACACTATAGCTACTGATTCGATAAACTTTAAATTTTATCTATTGTCTCGAAAATCATTTAATCTCAATTAAATGTGTCAGAAGTCGTCTAGTAGCATTCTTGAAAAGATTTTTTTTTTTTTTTCTTAAAAATTAATAGAGGGTTTTTATCCACATGGATACGCCAACCCCATTGTACCTTATCACTACTCTTACACCACTAATTTTTAACTAATTAACATATAAAAACACTATTCTTGTAATCCTTATTTAGCTATTCATTGATCAGGCTGTTGTACTAGACCACACAATTTTTTTGCAACATTTGATTTAGGGTTCGCTAAAATAGTGAAAATAAGCCCAAGATCTAAAATATTTAAACCAAACTCCCTAATCAATGAATCTCTTTCATTTTTGTTCTTAACGCATTCCATCAGCAAATGTTGCACGTCTTCTATTTTGTTGCATACTTCGCAGTTTGGAGATGCTGTCTTACGCATTAGGAAAGCAAATTTTGCTGATGGAAAGTGCCCAGTGTGTGCCAGTGTGTGAAGTGATGGAAGTGCCCAGTGAAAAGATAAATTCCCGCTGAGAACACTGTTATAAATACACATAGCATCACGCCTTGTTCCGCCGAAGGGTTAGGCAGAGGTGTACCTATAGTACCCATATTTCGCCAGTTAAGAAAAGAAAGAAGAAATAAAATACATACATTTATTTAGCACATATTACAAGTAAAAAAATATAATTATACAGGGTGATTGGAAGATGGGTGCAAAGCTTTAAGGCGAAGATAGTACAGACAATTTAGAACCATTTAAGCCATGGTTGTCTTAGACGAAGTCTTACTACTTTTTTTTTACCAATTTCTTAAGATTTTTTTCAAAAATTCCTAAAGTTTTAACTAAACTATTTATTTATGGCCAAATTGAATGATAAACGAATTCATTTTTATTGTATTTAATTAAAGTAATGTGTAAGCAATCTAGCAAAACATGTTTTAGGCCTCTGTGTCGTTAGACATATTTTTTACAGATATTTAAAGTTCATAACAAATTTTAAAATTTATAAATACTTTTTGTAAACCTTATTTTAAAAATCACGGAGCGTGCTTTTTTTGTTCAAACCTTTTTGAAAACATGCTTGATAATCGCTCTTTCTTTTGAGGTAACATTTACGCAGATATCTTACAAATTATTGAAATTAGGACCTAAAAACCAATTTAAGGGAGAAATTTTAAATTTTAGGCAGTCTAAATAAAACAACATTTGAATTAAATTTATTTATGTTTCATGGTCAAAATGTTGTCCGTGATTCCTAATACAAGCACGGCTCCGTCTTCTCACTTCTATTGTTGTTATTTTCAACATCATATCTCCAGCTTCATTGTTTCAAACTCTGAATTCATTCTCTCTGTCAGTTCTTCTCTCGTGTTTATTTCAACATTCGTATACACCAGCTCCTTGGCCCGGCCCCACACGAAAAAGTCCAGCAGGGTCAGATCTGGTGAGCGAGCGGGCCAAGGGATGTGTCCATCTCTGCCATTCGCAAGAGACAGTACAGTCATCTTTCAGCAAGACGGCTGTCCAACGCATTGGATGTTAAATGTAAGGGAACACTTAAATAATTGTTTTCCTGACAGCTGGATTGGCAGAGATGGACCCATCCCTTGGCCCGCTCGCTCACCAGATCTGACCCTGCTGGACTTTTTCGTGTGGAGCTGGGCCAAGGAGCTAGTGTATACGAATGTTGAAATAAACACGAGAGAAGAACTGATAGAGAGAATGAATTCAGAGTTTGAAACAATGAAGCTGGAGATGATGTGGAAAATAACAACAACAGAAGTGAGAAGACGGAGACGTGCTTGTATTAGGAATCACGGACAACATTTTGACCATGAAACATAAATAAATTTAATTCAAATGTTGTTTTATTTAGACTGCCTAAAATTTAAAATTTCTCCCTTAAATTGGTTTTTAGGTCCTAATTTCAATAATTTGTAAGATATCTGCGTAAATGTTACCTCAAAAGAAAGAGCGATTATCAAGCATGTTTTCAAAAAGGTTTGAACAAAAAAATCACGCTCCGTGATTTTTAAAATAAGGTTTACAAAAAGTATTTATAAATTTTAAAATTTGTTATGAACTTTAAATATCTGTAAAAAAAATGTCTAACGACACAGAGGCCTTAAACATGTTTTGCTAGATTGCTTACACATTACTTTAATTAAATACAATAAAAATGAATTCGTTTATCATTCAATTTGGCCATAAATAAGTAGTTTAGTTAAAACTTTGGGAATTTTCGAAAAAAATCTTAAGAAATTGGTAAAAAAAAAGTGGTAAGACTTCGTCTAAGACAACCATGGCTTAAATGGTTCTGAATTGCCTGTACTATCATCGCCTTAAAGCTTTGCACCCATCTTCCAATCACCCTGTATAAAAAAAGAAAACAAATACAAAAATATTTGAGTTCCATATGATAGCGAGCTTATTGCCATCAACCATAAATGATTATGACAATTTCGACAAAAAATACCTCCTGAGTAGATAATTAAAATGTCATTTGCCAGACTGAAACCAGAACTCATTTATTCCTGAACCCATGACATAAAGACAAAACAATCTTTCCTTGTGAGTGTCTTGAACTGGTGTCAGTTGTGGAGGTGAATTCCTGGCAAAGAGGCAACTTGCATATCAAGTTGCGACAATAGTCATGTCAGTTCATATTCCGAGCGATACGTTGCTTCTTAGGGCTTGTACACATGGCAACAGTGGTAGATACCATGCTAACGAACGTGGGTTAGTAAGAACTTGATAAGTTTATCATGCAGTTCTTGCGTTTGAGCTGAGGTTCTAATGTATAATCTGAGTCTGGACCTTTTCTAAGTCTTGATGACTGTTTACGGAGCAGCTCAATAGCTCGCCTGCCGTCTTGCAACGCATGCCCTGTTCCCTGCGTGAGGACCTAATGGCTGCGTCAGCGAACGGTATACGCGTTTCTGAATTTTGAACCAAACAAACTCACTTTCGCTATCTACGGGACTCTTGTGCAAAATTTCATGCTTCTGCACCCACTCTGGGTTAGGCTTTAGGCTGTGCGTTGTCTCCCAGTGAATGTATTTAAGATTTTTATTAAGTAGAAGATCGTATCTACATTACCTATGGAAATAGGTACCCATTTATGTGTTTTTAATTGAAATCCATGCATTTTTCGACTTGCCTAGACTCCGAATCAGTTGTATACATCTGCACGAATAACGCGGTCTCGTCTAAATACGCCTTTCTCTCTTGGTAATATTACCTATACTTGCTATCTTTCAAGAACCTCCTTGCTCCACTTAGCAACTTCGTTTCGTGTTACAGCAATTTTTTATGCCAACATGAAAACATCTACTGCGTAACCCGCTGTTGTAAACGCAGATATTATTTGGCAGTTCTTAGCAAATATATTCAGGTGTTCTTCCTCCATTTTGAAATTGACGTAGTTTTACAGCTATCTAGCAAACACGATAAAATATTAAAAAACGTTATAGCAGTTCAAACATTTGGATCTCTAGAATTTTAAATCATGATGTGCTGATCACAGCTGAAGGGGAAAAATGTCAACTAACTTTTGGAGGCCGCTGTATACAGTTACACCATGCATTTTTGATATGGATAAAGGCAATGATCATAATTTTATAAACAGTTATCAGTTAGTTAGCTCTTTGGTACTAGTATCCATATTTGTAATTTTAAAACGGATAAGTAAAATTACAAACAACATCAACTTTATAATATTATTAAAGTTCACATACCGAGTGCGTAAATTGTGATAGCTGTTACGCCTATGCAAAGATAAACTGTGAATATACTATGTAATACAAACATAGAATGAACAAATGGTTTTATGTTTATTATGATATTGTTTTATAATTTGTATCTTCTCTTTTCCGACCAGCACCCTAATTGCGTAATACACTATCAATCGGAATCTGAATCATTTTGAAGCAAATTGGTAATCCATTGCTTCATAAGTTCGAAAAATGTGTCTGCTCAACACGTAAATAACGCAATAAATGTTGTTGAACTGTCAAAATGAAACTGAATCTTAATTCGATTAATAATGTGTTACGCAATTGCCCTGCAGCAGCACCCTAATTGCGTAACACACTATGAATCTCTATCCGAATCATTTTGAAGGATATTACTAATCCATCACACTTCACACTAATATTATAATGGCGAAAGTTTGTATGTTTGTTACTTTTTCACGCACAAACAGATTCGGATGAAATTTGGCACACAGATTTATTACCAGGATTAACACTGTATAGGATACTTTTTATCCCGATATTCCCACGGGACCGACACTTATGCGGTTGAAACCGATTAGAGATTTCCCATATCTTATTTTAGCATAAAACCCTCTTGACAATTTTCCCTTTCCTTGCTTTCCATGCTTTCGATGGGCAGACCTTTGTTATCTTTGCTAGTAACAAAGTAGTTAGAGTGAGTTAATTAGTGTTTTCCATTGGGATTGCCCGGATTTGGAAGTTGGCGGTGTGATACCTCACGTTTAAAGCCGTAAGTCCTGTGGCTGATCTCTCTCCGGTCGTGTCCGATTGCCGTCCAATCGGACAATGAAAGTGAGGGAAGAGAGAGTGCATCTGTGTCTGCATACACTTGTGCACTATAATATTCCGCGCCAAAGGCCAGTCTCCGCTGAGATTGGTCGCCATGACCGAAATTCGGTTTGAGGTACTTTTCTTTATCTTCTACTAGCAGCGCCCCGCGGTTTCACCCGCGTAAGTTTCGATCCCGTGGGAATGTCGGGATAAAAACTAACCTATGTCCTTTCTCGGAATGCAATCTATCTCTTTGCCTTTTATCGAAATGCGTTCAGTGGTTTAGGCGTGAAAACCTGGTAACATACAGACAGACAGACAGAGTTACTTTCGACTTTATAATATTAGTATGGATTACATAATAATGTTTTTTTTTTCGATCCCGACTCGACCAGCTCTTTCGATCCATGGCTAAAGTGGACCACTGGTAGTTTTTTTTGTCCAGCTCGTCCCGCCATCTTCCACTTAATAATGTAAACTTATTATTGCATTGTCGTGACAGCATCATTATTCTTTCATCTTATACATATTTCCAATTATACTAATTATACATCATATACAATTAGATTACGTTCTCTATAATACACACAGAGATCGTGAAATCTTGAGCACTTACGAGCAATTTTTCAAGTCGATAATGATCCCTTATTATTTCTTTATGTCGTACGTATGTCATTTGAACGTCACGTTTTGAACATAAAACTTGTGTTTGTGCTCTTTAGGATTAAGTATACGTATGTAATATAATAACTAGCTTCTGCGCACGACTCCGTTCGTGTGTAATATCTTGTTCCCCCGACCACCGCGTCCGTCACATTGCATCGCCCGCCCGTGCTATTACTTTCTTTTCGCTTAGGGTTCTTTCTGACTTTTTCTTTTTGCTCGGCTCCTAAGAGTCGTAGCGTAATGTTATATATTATATCCTTCCACAAGAATTGGGCTATAAAATGCAAAAATAATCTCTGTAACTACCGTAGTACAATACGACCGACGTAACTTGGCGGGCCTGAACTTCGCGCAGAAGGCTGCGCACGAACGTTTTTTAAGAACCAAATGGTGGCATGAGGCGAGTGTGAGTGAGAGAACATGCGCGAAAGTTCGCAAAGGCTATACTCTGGCCCGCCAAGTTACGTCGGTCGTATTGTACCAGAGATTAGTGCATTCAAACAAACAAACTGTTCAGCTTTATTATAAGTATAGATTACTAAAATCACTTATCAATTTGGGTGAGCTCATTTTCTATAGCCTTTTTTATATTGTCGGTACCTAAATTACGGGTCTCATTCGTATTACAGTGTACCTATTGTCTTGCAATCTTAACATCATTACAAAGACGAATACCTAGGTCCTGGGTATGTGTTCTCTGCATATCCTCATATAACAATGGGCTATTTATGTGCAACTAGACGGATTAAATCAAATATAAAAACGTATTGTGCTGCTTTTAATGCATCAGTGGTTGATTTGTTCAAATGCGTTCTAAGCTCATAATTCAGAACACGTCAGAATAAAGGCAGAGAGCCCTGGTGGTCCAGTGGTAACAGCTCCGACTTACGAGGTGTAAGTCGTGGGTTCGAACCGAGGCAGGCGCTTTAGTTTGTCAAGTATTTAAATAATTTCATCACCACTGCTCTCAAAACTGTAAAAGAAAACATTATGGGGAAACTCAACTCATTATAGTGAAACCAAAAATTCGGAGACGTGATATCTACCAACCTGCACTAAACCCGCGTGATAAATTGCAGCCCACTCTTTCGCGAAGAGAGGAGCCCGGAGTCCCAGCAGTAGGGACATAATAGGCTGATGATTTTCCGGTTACTACAGCTAATCGCGAACTTATGGGATCATTTACTAAAAGCCGGACATACTTACAAACGTAGTAACGACTTGTTCATTCCTATTTAAGAGCCCAATTTGCCATTTGTAACATGTCCGGCCGTTTCACCCACCTTGCCTTTAGAAAGTCGATGGGAGCTGCGATAAATACTTAGGTTTCGGCGCCGGCAGTTCTCGCATTGTTCTCCGACCACAATAGAAATATAGGATACGACCATAAAGCTATTTTCACTTCCGCACGACGAGGATTTGGTGCGGCGATTATAGATATGAGGCTGAACCGTTTATAACTCGCCAAAATATAGCCGGTTTAACTGCAGAAAACGTATTATCCATTATGTTGTATTTCGCCATCCAATTTTATAAAAAACTGGCCAAGTGCGAGTCGGACTCCCACACGAAGGGTTCCGTACCACAAGGCAAAAACGCCGAAAAAAAAAAAAAACGTTTGTTCAATGGGAGCCCCCCTCAAATATTTATTTCATTTTATTATATATATTATTAAAGTAAAAATACAACTGAGTATTTTGTGAATATTTCAAGTGCCTACCTGTTGCCATTATTGATATCGAGCAAAAAAGGGCAAAAAAATCGCGTTTGTTGTATGGGAGCCCCCCTTAAATATTCATTTTATTTTGTTTTTAGTATTTGTTGTTATAGCGGCAACAGAAATACATATTTTGTGAAAATTTCAACTGTCTAGCTACCGCGGTTTTTGATATACAGCCTGGTGACAGACGGACGGACGGACAGACAGCGAAGTCTTAGTAATAGGGTTCCATTTTTACCCTTTGGGTACGGAACCCTAAAAACTGCAATTTTGTAACCTTAAAGCATTGCTGACTGCGCCAATGCGATGCTGAGAAAACTAAATAGACTCGGCGCGACGCTGGGAAATAGGAAAAAATTGCACAACAGATTATGCTACTGAATTTTGTACTCTATTTCTTTCGAATAAAGTTAGTTTCTCTTTTCAGAGTGACTTGTGAAAGGATGCCCTTAGAGTCGACGACAGAAACCCTCGGCTATGGAAGTAGCTAATAATTAGTATGGAAATTTCGACCCGCCTAGTAATAGGTGGACTCTATTGTAGAATTGGAAGGTTTCAGTTTTATCTGACACGCTATTTACCCTTTTGGCAACTAGCAGGATATTTCTCTATTAACCTCTCGTATGTCTTATGTTACACAGTCCGACATAAGCAATTGTCTTTCTATTGTGTCTCTAATTACGACAATCAAAGAGTTAATAGTAACTGCGTGTTAACATCTGAAGTGTTTAATCTTATCTTGGTTTGACCTGTTAAAATAATGAGATCAATTTTCTTTTGCCTTTTTTTTTGTGAGAGGTGAAATAAATGTCAACTACATTTATTTCACCTCTCACAAAAAATAGTACCGTAAATAGAAAGGATTACAAATATCCAAAGATTTCGAGTAATGTCGAGTATTTAGAAGTAATGTGTAGGTACTTGACTATTTTTGAAAGACTATTTTTTTTTTTCGTTAGAACAGCTTTCCCCTTTGCAACTAAGTAATTAGAATAGCGATAATTTACCCATGTAACTAAGTCGCAATTGTAGTCAAAGAGATACATTTTATCCCTCAGCAATTTCTCCTCAATATCAAACTTTAAACGCTCTCGTAACGAGTTTCTAACTAACAAGTTTAATTAACAAACGCTAAATCTGTTTTGCCCCGTGTCCGCTTATAGCTCGGCGAGGCCTAGCCAACACACGTTTGAACCTAGACTGACCATCTAGCATCCCACACCCACGATCATTCATTTGAATAAAATATGTATCAAAATGTTCCATAGCTAGCCAAATTCAACACCCAAGTTCAACGCCCCAAACTTTTCGCATGTCATTGTCTATTATTAATAGTGGTCAGAAATACAACAATAGAAACAGCTCGTTGTAAAAGATAATACCAGGCATTGCTGAATACTTAGGGAAACCTTGTAGTCTGAGATTTTATTATAATAAGCGGATTTCACGTTCGATCTCGGCGGCTCAACTCTGTCGCGACTGTTCAAGGAGAATCGGGTTTCATTGTAAATCTAGATTGTTTTGCTCCACTCGTATTTCTTTCGCCTTTCCGTTAGCGCAAATTAATATCATAATAGAAGTTATAGTCAACTAGGTTAATGGCCGTCCAAGGAGACGCAACACTTAATGTCACCATCTTAAGTCTCATGTTTAGGAAAGGCTTCTCAATTTGTTAATGAATGCGCCTTCTTCGTGTTAGCTAGCGTTGTTGGTTTCCAAGCCGAGGCCTTTACGGGTCGGCTTCACGGAACGGAGACATGCTTCACGGTAATGGTGGCTCTTAGCAAATGAAAACTCGATTTTACGACGCTTTCTGCGAAATTACTTGGCTGTAAAAGCCGAAAAATATTAAAATTGCGCCGGGGCCGGTGTCTCGCGAGGCTTCTTTAATTTCTGGTCGCTTGGCTTTTAATATTGAGGTTTCATTATAAGAATTTAATAAATGCTGTCTGAGGCAACGTCTTTGTTACATACATTATGTCTTATCAGGTCTAACAATGGTGTCAATGAACCTATAATTAATTTTTCTTTTGTGTCGCCTTCCTGTGTATAACGTATGTTGTCATTGTTGGTAGGGAATGCATGTCATGTACCCGGAGCCGGCGTCGCAATACCACAGCAGTCAGCCCCCGTGCCCGCAGCCCGAATACCGACCGGCAGCATCGCCGGCCTTTCAACAGCCAGCCAAGAAGCGCCGCATACTGAGCCCCACACAAACGCAACATAACGGAATACCACACGCACAGCTTGACAACAGCGGCTACAAGGTGAGAACTGATACACGCACAAGACAATAAATTAACTGTTTATAATGACTGGAACAGAAGATTGGTAATGACTTATGAGCGTCGTATAATAAGACTAGTTTGTAATCATTCGCAGTAAAATTACTCGAATAAGAAGGATATAAATACTGTGTCCCTATGTTTTCCTTTTTGATGATACATTATATTTATAAGCACTAGAAACCCTCAAATAATGCTCTTGCCGCTGTCAACAGAGGCCTAGTGTACTTTGACAACTATTAATAAAAAAAGAAAAACATAGGGACACAATATAATAATTATCCTTCTTATTCTGTTTATGAAATATCTTTTAAATTGGTCCAATATTGGCGGAGAAAATAGGCGAGAGCCAAACCTCGAATTAAGATTTTTTTACTTAGGCTTTTTCAAAAAGTCTCTCCGACCGCATTTCCTCTTAGATGAAGAGCCAATCTTGATAATATCTTGTTTTAATTTTCCACTTCATAATTGACTTTCGATTTTCCTCAGCACCAGTATTCTGTTTTCGTCACCATCGTAATTATTACAATCAGAGTCGTTAAAAGTTTGAACAGAAACTTAATTGATTTTAACTCGTCAACTGGTACATCATTTTCTTAATTCGATCTTTCATTTCGAGAAAAGCATTATTCTTGTGATGTTTTCAAGTTGGCTTAGCTAGACTTTTGTTGAGTAAAATATTGTTGGTGTATTTGCATTTAACTCGGCCATAACTCAACTTAGCATTTTTCGTCGCACACAATATATCTCTGACAGTCTCTTTGTCTTGGGGAAAATGTGAGAATATAACGTGACGGGAAAGCAAAGAATTAACACTTTCTACACTACTAGGCGATTTCGATCCACGGAAAATTCCACATATTGTAATACACGACTCATATATTGCGTAGAAAAGGTTACTTGGAGTATTTCAACATTTAATATCCATGTAACAACATCAAACCAGTGCTCAGTCACCTCTACCAGTTGATAAACAACTGGTATTATCGAAAGGGGGTAACATTGCTTTACTAAAGGTTTTCGATTCAATATGAAATTTGCTAATCTAAAATGCTAGTTGTATGTGAACAATTCCACTTTGGGAGTCATTTTCTTAAAGCCCAGCCATTTTCATCAGTACTCAGAACAGCGTTTCTCAGATACAGAAGCCACTGAATATTCCTACGATGAATCCTTTGAAGGAAAAATCCTTTCTGCCATAATGTTCAGATTACATTATTGTTCCACTTAACGAATCGACGTTTCGGATTCCATTGAGATTACAGCACGAATACATAAATAGATAGTGTATCATATATTCTACATGTCTTTGTCGAATATGATATCGAAATTGATACTAGAACGCGAATGTCACATCAAGGAGTCATTTGTACTATGTGTAGTTAATTTCGCGTGACGCAGAGACGGATCATCTGATGAATATAATATGATCGTGTCAACACTTGCTGTACAAAGGAGGGTGCGGACTGTGCGGAGCCCAACCAAACGTATTTTCATGTAAATTGATGGTTGTAACGATCGTGTACTGGAATCACTGCGTTATTTACTTTATTACCGTTTATCATAAAGCTTTTGCTAATCTTTGGTAAGGGAATTATATTAGCTACAACTCACAGTGACGTTTTGGCTAGACGAAATCCATTTCCAGAACTGTAGTCAAGTGTTTTCATACGTTTTCGCAAGGATTTCCAGAACTTTTGCTGTACTTCGGTCTTTATGAAAATAATTTCCCAGGAGAAATTCGCCATATTTGCTTTATCAACTCGCTGGACTTTATAAAATGTATGAAATAAGGCTTATTCGTCTTGCTCACGCACTTGCTTACTTTCGGTCGACAAGTGACCTTCATTAATAAAGGCTTAACAATTTCTTTAATAAAACCGAATCCGATGATGATATCTAAAGGCGAAGGCTATCTTTGGCATGCATATTCTATGTCTTTGGTCTGGAGTTTCGTCATTTCTTCTCGTATACACCGGGCTTTGATGACCCATTCTTCTAGAAAACAATTCCCGTGTATAACGATTTTCCAAAACAGCCGGCGGTTATTTTATAACAGCCCCTTTTTGCGAACTCCACAATATGCAGTGGCGCATCTGTCGCGAGATGGTCTTTTTACCGTTAATCAGCATCTGGGGCACTTTTGAAAGTATCGCCCGGCATGCGGTTCGCTTGACGACGCAACCGAAATTGGTCTGCAGTCCTTTATTGTGTATTTAAAAAATAATTAATTTAAAAATTTGCTGTGCCTGGCCTGACAGGGTCCATAATTGTTTCAATTATTTTTTTTATTAACAACCTGTAATTATTGTACATTATGGATTGCAATAAACGATTTGAGATTCAATTATTTCTCTATTCAATGATTTCTCCGTCAATTGTGGACCAATTTAAAAAAATCTTTTTTTTTTTGTTTGAAAGGGTATGGTCTCGAGGTGGTGAGGACTTGGTGACAATGGGACCACCATTGTCACCAAGTCGGAATCTGTTGAGAGAATCCCATGGAAATCGAGGGAAACCCTAAAATCTTATAGGCAAACCTGTAGCGATTTGGGTATTTTTTATAGTAACTCGTGCATTTGCTCTCGGAAAGCACCATTTGATGAAATGGAACTGATGATGAAGACCACAGAACGCCATCGGAACTAATCAATAATAAGTATTTTACGGGTTGCGATTCGATTAGGTATTTTAATGTGGTTGCTAAGCAATTTATGCTCGTTACAATGCGTATGGTGAAACTGATGGTGACTTCTCAATCAGCTCCAGTTCTCCTGGTTCTTACTAGAAGAACTTCTCAACAACGTCCCTGCATCGAGAAAAGCAATATTTTGTAAAAGGTGATGAGCAGTTCACATTAAGGCTATAGTAACTTAGATAAATTACAAACTGGCCCACTAAAAAGTGAAAAATGTCGGTGGTTATTTATTTTTTTATGTTGTTACAAATTATAAATATATCGTATAAAGTTACGTGAAAGTTTAAAGAATATACATTACGAAAACTTCAGTGCCGTTGTTGTTGAGTACATAAAATCGCACAGACTAACGTAATTCTGTGTAAATTGCCGTTCTCAATTTACTGCAAAAGCCAAGTAGCTTTTGTTTAGCCAATGCATCTTTGTTTGCGACCCGAATCTCATTTCATTCTGTCATGTGATCAACTCGCTTGCGTTTAGCGTGTTGCTAAACAACGAGTTCCCAACGCGCTTATTACCAACCAAAGTTCGCTGAAGATAGGATAGTCGAATGACAACATTGGTACCGAATGTTCTTCCTCGTCAAATGCAATTACTGGTTACGTAACATTCGTTAGTTAGTACTAGTAGCTAATCGACCAATTTACATGGACAAGTAAAGCTCACGACAGTGTGGACGGGTGTGGGGGAGATCTATAAGAAGAAAAATAAACTCACATTACCGATGTCTAATATACGTACAAAATGTATTGTACAAAGTTTGTCAAGAAAGGCCACAGATATAGATAGACCTAAATAACGCAAGTATCACGAATTGTATGAAAACCAAGGCGTGCCATTTTTTGACTACCTACTATGAGTCTATGACGTCAAAAGCTCGCACTCTCGCTCACGCTTACCCAGCCAGCAGTACACAGGACTGAGCGCGAAAGTGGCGGCTTATGATTTTTTATCGTAAGCTGGTGCGATTTTTGGCACGCAAAGTAGTTGCTCTTGCGTTATCTAGGTGTATCTATATCTATGAGAAAGGCTATTTGAATTGACCAATTAATACATAACTCAGTTTCCGTGACTGTCACTGTAGATTTTATAACGCTTCAATTGTGTTTATACTGGAATAACAGTGGCGCTATTCCGATGTGAAAAATAATAGAAACGTTTGCGTAAGCGGCGCGGGCACGTGGACGGGAGCCGAGCCGCGTGATGGCTCAACGTGAGCCGAGCTCCGCGGAAAACACATCTGAACTGGGACTTACTGGAGCGGAAATGTCACATTGGAAGTCCTGCTTTTCAAGAACTCATTTTCGACTAACGAATTTATCGAGTTAACTAGGTACTTCACGAAATCACTTGATTTTACTATTGTAGCCTTAGTATAAATTTAGTAGTAGAGTCGAATGACGTACGATCGGAGAGGCCTATGTCCAGCTGTGTCTGTTATGTGATGATGATTTAGTAGTCTATGAATATATAAACCTACACTTAACTTATTTAAATGATTGTTTTTGTCCGGGGTCAGTGTTCGAATGGCGCAGCAGCTGCTATTCTAATTAACCACTTGTGTTAAAAGTAGCAGTCATGTTTCGTCAAAAAAGCACGGAGTGAAATCCAGTTCCAAATTATTTTACATATCAAAAATTTCTTAAACAACAATTTAATCAGAACTAAAGCTATCGATCGATCCATCCGATATAGGACTTTACGCCGCGAGTGTTTAGGTGTAATTTGGTGTGTATCAACGAGTGACGCAATAGTGTTTGTTTACGTGGAGCAAAGTGGCTACGTGCATTTAGCGAGCGGCTTGTACGACGTTGCCAAGTCGTGCTTGTGCCAAATTTGGCTTCGCGATGATGGTTGCCTACCGAGGCCCGCAACGGCATGACCACTTTTTGTCAAGAAATGAGGCACATCACCGAATCTTGTTTTTGATCTGTCAACTCAACTGAACAGCCGCCTGGAGAGATTGCCAAGATAAACTTATCACAGTTGTTGATAATTCTCTGATTCTCTGCCCAGTTGTTCTAATGACAGTACGATCTTATGCCCTAACTCTTCGATGCTATTTTAGGTCTTTATCAATGCAAGTATTTGCTTTTGCAGTGCTCTCTGCGGTCGTCAACGTGAATAAATAAATGGGTCCGACAATTGAATGTCACGATTATCTTATTGTCGGAGCGACGTTGCCACTTCGCAGACCTCTAGTGGCGATTTTGCGGATGGCTGCGTTTTAAAAAATGCTTCTTATCTCTTGCTCTTGCGCATTGGTTTTCGCGAAGGTGGGAAAACGACAGAGCATGGCAACTCCCGGATGCTGCGACAGAATCCGACAAGCTTGTATTATTCTGCTCGCGTTTCCTGTTTATACTGTTTTAATTGGAAAACCCAAGGTTCTGTTAGCAGACAAGTAGACTTATTGTATTTATTTTTAATTATTAAACTGTAAATATTTATTCCAAGTTGGTTCATGCACATTATATTATCAGTTCGTAGAATTAAGTAGATACTTAATATAATAAAGATGTTGCTTCTACGGATTCCGATATCAATAACTTTCTCAATTACCTTTAATTGATAGTTGAAGACATCTGACTACAATAACATCCACAAACACTCTTATCGGTGAATGTGTAAACGGTCGCATACATTTACATTGTACACAAGCCGAAGGAACATTATACGCCTTGACATCATTTGCAAATCCAGCGCAAGGGATCGCTTGTTTTTGTTCACAAGTCTGCGTTGCATCGTGTTTGTGCAATGAAGATTTCGTGATGTGATGTGATGGGCGAATTGGCACCGACGGACCATACAGGTCAGTAACCCGGCGGTGCCGCTCTCCCCGCGTCCCTCACATTACGTAACACCCGCGCTGTTGCCACACCGACGACGACATTGCCAAAGTCGATAGCTCCATGCCGATCATTCGCGCCTGGTAATCTTGTCTTATCAAAAGTCACTCTGCCCGTTCTGGTCGTTCCGACCGGTTTATCAACAAAGATGCTTTGCATAAAAGAAACCGTTCTGATACAATTTAAAGCAGCACTGGAAGACCGCAAAGTTTTCGTGTTTTGCCATGTGACCAGTAAATCCACAAAAAACGGCTGAGCTCTATGTCACGGCGATTAGTCAGTGTCACAGACTTTCACCTCCATGCACCGTAGGATATTTGTATCTCCGGGTCAGAAACGTTAACTTTCACGGTCGTTACTGATATAGCTTTTGTGCTTATTCGTGTGACCCCGTCAAATGAAAACTATAAATTTTCCCGGTGCACTATAACAGAATGGCATGCGCTAATGTTCGCATGTTAGGGCCCATTCCCAAGGTAGATGCATCGACACCGATCTGGCTCTGTTTCCATCGATGTCAATCGATACATTCACGACTGACTTCGAAGTGTGTCGTTAGCTTGCGAATGGCCTACCTACCTATCGACTAATATGACTGAGTTGTTGTACACCGTGTGCCCGCAATCGGTGCTTGTGGGGCACTGAGTTATAGCCCTCTAGATTTATACTCATCGTCGCCATATACATAGATATCCCAAGTTACATGGAGGACCATCATATCCCACAGGCGTGAAATGAAGCCCTTGGACAAACACACTACACCAAATGCAGCAATAGGTACGCTCTGTGTAAAATGAAACTTTTTGAACAAAAGTTCTCAGTTGTCATTCATTGTCACTAACGATCAAAGAAAGTATAAGAACGATTCTTATTAATACAATAATAAACAAGACGAGTATTCCTCGAACTTGAGCGACCTTCAGTAGCGATTGTAGCTAATTAAAAAAGTCCGTTTTCACAAATTAAACGTCTTAATTATAATGAAAAATCAAGTAACATTCCACTAGTGTACGTCAAATTAAATATGGCGCATAAAATTGTTTCATTATGATCTCATTGCGTTTGTTCTCATGAAAGCATATAAATCTAATGCGCAGTGTTCAGAGCGCGTGTGCGCAGAGTTGCGGTCGGAAATTCTACAGAGCAAATCTCATAATCAACAGAGAGAATAAGTTGAAACTACTTGGGACGATGATAATGAAAAGACACAAACATGTCACCAACAACTACAAATGATCATAGTGCCGGAGACAAACTAAACTGCAGTCCTGAAGGTCGAATCTTATCGATGTACAATTATTGACATAAAAAATTAAGAATGACGTCGTCATATCTATGTCAGAATATTAAACTTTCCGACTGTACGACGCGCGACGATTTGATAGCACTTAAGACATTTCTATGTTACATTGTAAATAACAATGACAAACGAGATAAAATAATGACTTGACTACATCCGTTAGCATTAACGTAGGCACCTACTCTCACAGTCTCAAGGTATTAGAAAACTTTGCAGTTTTCTAAATAGGTACTCTTTACGAGCCATCATTGCGCTTAAGTGCAGTATAGAGTCGTAAATAATTTGCATTTGAATACAACACTAAAATTAACACGTCCAATTCAAATCTTGATCAGCTATGACGAAATAATAAAATTTAAATACTTAGTTGAAGCTCTTGGAAATTATCTTCAAGTTGGTTCATTAAAGAGACAGCTCGGCACAGACATGAATATATTATATGGTTAAGTGACGGATTTCATTAATTCCACTCCATCGGATAGTGTCATTTTATCTGACATAATATTGTTTACTCCTTCATCTTGTATATCATTTGGACCGACTGTTTCATTTGGTTGGTATTTGATTTTTTGAATATCAACTTCTTTATTGGATTTATTTTTACTGCTTGTTGAAATGGCTCCATTTTGGATGTCCTCCGAGACCAAATCTTTTATGTGCACAGCATCAGATGTTTGTTTAGAGTTTAGGCGATAACCGCTGTTTCGAGCTGCTTCTATTCTAAACACATTCCATGTGATTGATATTTAGAGGTAACCAGAGGTTTTTACAAACGAACGCAACTTTCTTTGGTTTAGTTTGCAGTAAAATCGAGGCCAATTCCCGTAATCAAAAACGATTAAAATATAGTCGCAATCTCATCTCAGCGACAATCAATGACAAAAACTTGTCAAAAATTAAGGGAACTTGGAGATATGACAGATTGAGACTGTGAACATTCTTAAAGTTACGAGAATTGCCCCTCTGATTGGATCTGTACAGTAGAATCCTGATTTGTTTCTGTTAGACAACATTTTCGAATAACAAAGGTCCACTAAAATAAAACCACGAAATATTGGTGATCTCTCTCCAGGCTTGTTCCAAGTAATAAAAACGCAAATTTTTGGATAAAAGTTTGTATGGTAGTTCGTCATTTTTGCTGATGGGGATTTCCGTTGGGCATACAGCTTTTTATCTCATAAAAGTCACAGCTAGAAGTTACCCTAAAGACTGCCACTGAAAACCAAAGCACTTCGCATCAAGAACGGGGAATACATTCACATGTTTGATACAAGATACAACATAAGTGCAAGTTCGGGTCGCCGTTACGGAATGTTTTGACGTCCATGCACTCGAGCGTCGTGAGATAATGTATAAACATCCAGCCAGCGACGCTGTTATCCTGTTATGTTATTAATTAATTGTTGCATTAAAGCATCAATCAAGTATTCATTAAACCTGCATCAGGCATGATTACTGAGTCTGTGATCTTCTTAAAATTGTTTGACGGCGCGTGTCTTGTTTAATAGCTACCGTTCCTGTTAATAATTTTATTATAGCTGGCCGTAAACACTAATTAATCAACAGAATGACCAAGATTCTTAGAACCTTTCGAATTGAAACCAGAACAAAATAATGAAGCGTCCAAATAAAATTCTATTCGATTCTTTACATTCTAGAAAATAAAACTAAATTAAATTCTAAATTTCTATTCGATTCTTTACATTCTAGAAAATAAAACTACAGTTCTCAAACCTAGGTCGCATTCCACCAAACTTTTATACATAGCATTTAGAAGTCTTACACTGAGAATAAATTTTGAATTTTTGACAGTTTTTCCATACTAGAACTGTCAGACATAAACATTATTCCACGAGTAAAAGATTTTGGTAAAATCGACTCTTAGTAGGATAAATCAATGGCAAAATATAGCGCATTACAGTAGAATTTGTAAGCAGATTTAATCGAAACATTTTCCGGTGACTTTCCATTTATTTTACTCGCTGATATCAGCATAATAAACCTCGTCAATCATGCATATCTCTATCTATCTGATATATTGTTTAAAATCCGTCGACTAGAAAATGTTAGACTTGAAATGCATAAAGCGTATGTTACGAATACAGCTGCGGTTGTGGTTTCAGAAACTTCATTTTGGTTGCGTTGTGAACTGTTTTCACCTGGAATAATCAACGAAGTGGTCACTGCTTTGCTTTTACTTATTAACTAGCTCTTGAATTTAACAGTATAAGAGTTGACCACAGCTGTTCAGATTAACCTTTTCAACGATATATCCGAAATGGCTTGATGCGGTTTGTAACCGAGTGTGGTATAGTCACTGCAAACATACAAAACGAACTCTAACAAGATATGACATAGGTACAATAGGACATAAATTATGCTGGTAATGTTATCATCTTTATGCGTTTCCTTAGGAGAAATTGCAGCCAGTTACACAGTCGTTGGTCATAAATTGACGATGTGCGCTCTTTCCAATGATGGCTCCGTATATCACATGGCTACAGTGACGCTATTGGCTGTGTACATTGTTACTAGGGCTGTCAATAACTTTTAAGTTACCTGCAAGCAAAGAAGTTGGTAACTTCCATGACGATACCGCTAATGTCGCTTGCCGAAACTCATTGAATGATTTCATCTTCAGCTATAAATACGTAGAACTTCCGTCCGAAGCGTCCAGATATGGAGATGTTCAAATAAGGAATAATTAGATGCAAAAAGCGAAGAAACGAAGTCTTTTGTCGCTATGATACTTGGTAAAGAAATGACACTGGTCACCGTTGGATTTTTCTGACTCAGTCACTGCGATAACATGATATTTAGCCATTACCCCCTACTGACTTATCGTTGCCGCTTCATTTTTAGCTTGCCAACCCTGTCTCAGCATAGCATTGTTTCGATGTATGTCGGCCATCACATCTGTATGGGACCGTTTGTCGTTCATTTGTATGCTATTGGTAGACAACGCTGTGTTATCTATTGTGTAAATGTGGACCGTAATGTCAATAATAATACACGAGAAGGTTCAGTGTGTGCGCAGACCACAGTCGTCGTGTGGAGAAAGTTTTTTTTTACTCATTTCGACACAACTTTAGACTTGACGACAGTTTTCTACTAAACTGGAACGGTATTCAAAAATATTCTAAGAAAAAAATCTCAGTTCAGAGCCATCAAATACCATAAACGGCAAGATAATGATTATACGTCTTCCTTGTAAGTCGCCAGTACCCAGAAATATTATGATATTGAAATGATGGCTTCTCCTGCAACACATTATGGCAACATACGCTGACTATTGCTACGGCGGTCCTTAGAATCGAGATTCCATGGAACCCTTCCATGAAATGATTGTGGGCTAGAAATGTTTTAGTATGTCCTTAGTGAATTAACCAATCACCGTCATCACTGCCTTGTTTCAATCACTGCTGAGTTTAGGATTCCTATCATGTGCTCTGCGCCTCTGTTGCTTTACTATGTGTAAATTATGTCAGCACCACTGCCCCTAAAACGGTGAAGGAAGACATTGTGAGGAAACCGGCATGTCCTAGAACCAAAATTTCGAAGACATGTGACATCCACCAAGCAGCACTGGGTTCGCGTGGTAGACTCTCACTGAAAGAGGAGGCCTGTGTGATATCAGAGGAAGCAGTGGTAACATTATAGGCTGATTCCCCTGACGTAAATGTCATTGTAGTATACAGTGTGAATCTTCATAATGTGCACATAACGAAATGAGGGAAACATAGCTTAATATTATCGACGGAAAAAATATTTAAAAGGATCTTTACCTGCTAAAGTATGGTGATTGCAAGGCCTTTCTTTAACAGTTGATAGGAAATGTTGTGTTTGAGTTATAAACATGGTATTTTTACGTTTAGAAATCTGATACGATGGAGAATAATTTAAAGTAATCAAAAAGGGTAGGTAATCGGGCTTTTATTGAGTAATTTTACAGTTATTGTAAAAATTGATGAAATAATATCAGATTTTTGATAAAAAAAAAACATAATTCTCAATTGAGGGGCGTCTGTTTAAACAGGGCTCACAGCAGCGAAAAAGAATTTTAAAAATTGTTTTTTTTTTTTTTTTTTGGTTTTTTTAAATATTTTTCCGTCGATAAAATTAAGCTTAGTTTCCCTCATTTCGATATGTTCACATTATGAACTCACACTGTATAATACCTCCCTGCAGCTTTGGCCTCCCACCGTCTCATTACGGCGCTTTATTTGACATTTATTGTAAGCCCTCATAAAACCTTAATTAATTCGACGGCTCTTTAGTTTTACTGGTCGTAAAAAGCGAATTTCTCTAGGTTGCTACATAGAGCCATTTTCTTTGATAAACGATACGAAGTTTCTTTTTAAATACTTACTGTATCTTTTCTTTTGCCAAGTAATTGAATTTTAATTGTTTCTCTGTTGCTTCCGAATCTGTAAGTAATTTTTTTATTGATTTTTAAACCTTTTCTAACTTTTATGTTATTGTTTTCAATTTGCTTTGTTAGTTTGTTAAATTAAATGTTCTTCAGATTCAGAAAGGTAAAGTCAAATACTCCTTAAATCGCGATAATAATATACATACCCGTGTAATATAAGTACGTCTGAGTTGCTACTGTAATGTAAGCGGTACTTAATATTTTATGAAGTCTCATCATTTATTTAAATTGCTGTATTAATATTCATGACAACATTTTACAAACAAAATGAAATCGAAGTGAGATTTACATCTCCATAGTAGATCCCTTAGCATCAATAACGTCGCAGAACGTTCTGAATTCTAACAAGGTGCTTATTAAAGACAATTTCTATCTGTATTGTACCGCGGTAGTTAGATGACGCATGTCGACGATGCGGCTGCATGGACGGAGTGCATTGCACTCTGGTCCGCGAGTATTTGCCTATTTGCACACTCCTAAGATAACAATTGACGTTGGCGTCAACCATTGTTTCTCAAACGTCTGCCTGTTTAACTCGACCGGCACGAAATTTAACGAAAATTACACAACACTATTGTTCCGTAGTGCGAGCTTACTTTCACCGAACACACTTGCTCTAAAAACTTTTTGCCAATGCGTCGATTAAATCGTGTAGAACATCGTTTAATGTTAAACGCTACAATTTAACAACACTCGTTTAATAACGTTTCTTGCCACCCTAACAATAAAGTTGAAGTTCGTTTGTTAATGACTATGTTGGAGTAAAAGTCAGTGATCGATGTTTCCTACACTGTCACATCGTGGGAGCGATAACATCGATCGATACGTACCAGTTTAGATCTCGCTCGCAACTAGTCCATTGTAACCAGTTGCGCGGGCGCAGAATTAACATCTCTAATGGCATACAAGGAGGCTTAAGGAAAAATAAGTATCAGACGGGGGTTTTCCTTACGTTACTAGGCAATACATAACAGGGCCAAGAATCCTTGCGTTCAACTTACTGTTTCATTGAGATTGAATGTCTTGAATACATTTGATGACTCTTCTCTAAGTTTGTGGAATGATTAATAATTCAAGACCCATTCGAAGCCTCAGTTGTTTTTGCGACCATAAAGGATCTTCCTCCTTTGAGGCCTGAAATGTTAATATCAAGATCGAAAGCGATTAGGAATAGTTCTGTTTCTCGATAAAGTAAAAAATCAATCTGCCTAGACTTTACCCAACTATGATGGGGTCGGCTTCCAGTCTGACCGCATGCAGCTGATTAGCAGTATTTTACATGGAGCGACTGCCCATTTGACCTTCACAACTCAGTTACTGGGTAATACGATACCGCTTGGTAAGACTGGTTGTCAGACTTTCGGGCTTCTGACTACGTGTAACGACCAATAAAGATGACAGCCGGGACCAACGGTATATTATGTGATGGATAGTCATATATTCTGTTATTAGCCACGATCCCCCTTTCCCTACTTTCCTTGATAAAGTATATTGCGGATATTCAAATAGGAAAAAGTGTAGCTTAATGCCGTTGAACTGGAGGTCAGTTAATTACAGTAATCTAAGGTCATACGTGTGATTGGCGTTCTTTACTAATTGATTTTGGTCGTTTTTAGTTTTTGCGAGTGTTATAAGTACCTACCGGAATCATAAACTAACTTGATTACTTTGAGTAACACTTCCAACGATACCTCGTTTGTCAAAATACAACGAATAGTTTAGGTGTTATGAAGGAACAGATTAATATACACATCCTTTAAAAATCATAACCCTCTTTTGGCTTTACCGTAGTCGGGTAATGAAGTAAATCAGTTGCAAAAAATTTCATTACAGCAGGTCTTCCAGATAATATTATCTATGGTTATCTTTTTCCAATTTTCAATATAACCAGTTCAATTTTCAGTGCCAGTATCAATTTTGTAAGCATAAAATCTTAATTTTCCTTTATATACGTCCTGCCTTCTATGCAAGTGGTAGATACTTGCGCATTCTCGTCTAGCTACATTATTATGCATTGGGCGAAATTTGTCTACTACCAATGTTGCTAAATAGTAGTCAAAAGAATTAACTGTATTAGCATACCAAGTAGATTGAGTTAGGCTATAAATGTTAAGTGTATATTTTACTTTAGTGATAATAAAAATGAAACAATTCTTACCTCTTGTTCACAAGGTCGAAGACTTGAATTTTCATAAAGTTGACCGACCTTGGAGTAAAACTTTTATTGAAAATTCTCCCCATTGAGTATTTCGTAAAACATATTGCATAAAATTTAATAGCCTCTAAACAATTTGGAAATTTGTCGATACTAACAGCGAGCGTGACTCCTACCGAAAGGACTAGCCAGCATGGCGGTACTAGCAAAATACAGAATTGTGTGGAAAAGGGAGAGGGAGGCCTTTGCCCTTCAATGGGGATAGATAATACAAAACGCCATTTTGCCATGAAACAAATTGTTGTACCTATAATATGAACAGTTTAATCAACATAATTATGTACTTACTAGCTGCGCCCCGCGGTTTCACACGCATAAGTGTCGATCCCATGAGAATGTCGGGATAAAAAGTAGCCTATATGTTAATCCAGGGTGTCAGCTACCTCCATACAAAATTTTATCAAAATTGGTCCAGCCGTTTGAGCGTGAAGAAGTAACAAACATAAAACACACACACCCATTCACAAACTTTCGCCTTTATAATATTAGTGTGATTTTTCGCTTTTCGTCTTGTCTTGCTGTGTGTTTACAGTTCACCGCAAACACTGGCAATAGCTTGTACAAACACATCTATGATTTCAATGCTACAGCCAATTTGCAATCGAGTTGCGTTCGAGTTCCAACAGTGATGGCCGGTGACCGTTCCTATTTTCTGAGTTCATCGGCCGGCTCAAGGCTCACAAATGTATTATTTCATAGCAAGACTTCACATGCTATGTTTTGAACGCACCATTACGAAAACGTTGGCGCTATTCCATACACGAAACGAATAAACGATCTGGTATTCATTAAAGTTATCATTGAAATGATTTTGCCCAAAATATTTTTGATGGTATTGTTCTTCAAAAAGTGGTAGTACTCACAACCGGCGTGCGTGTATGACCTGCCGGTCGATTCCGTAAAAATCTCACCGTGAAAACTTAGGTGAAGTGAGTTTGTTCTTGCTAGGAATTGACACTATTGACAGCTCACTCCACGCTCACTTCACCTAAGTTTTCACGGTGAGATTTTTAGAATAGCACCGCTGATCTATGAACGTAAACGGAGCAAAAGGGGCAGAGAGAATGATAGTGCCCATCCAAGAAGACGCACCCCACTCTTCTACATAATGCTTACAATACAAGTGTGCATCATTCCTCTAGTGTTTTAGTTTTGTCGGTACACACTAATTACTTATTAGTCGGTTTAGTGTGTATCGAAAAAAATTAAACAATAGCGGAATTAACAAGCTATAACCACTAGCGATTAGGAAGAAGAGTGGGGCGCGTCTTCGTGGATGGTATTATTTGTAAGGATCGTAACAGGTGGCATTCTTTACTTTCTACCTACGCCCTTGGGAAGAAGGCGTGAGCTTGTGTGCGTGTGCATTTTTGTTAGTTCCACAAAAACGTATTTTCCCTAATCTATGTTGGATGAGATAATTATGAATTTCATTCCAAACATATTATGTATGTTATAATAGTCACCTGTACCCGAATTGCGTACCACACTATCAATCTCTATCTGAGTCATGTTGAAGGATATTGCTAAGACATTGCTTCATATGTTCGAAAAATGTAGGGCAGACACATTTTTCGACCATAATTATGAAGCAGTGTATTAGCAACGTAAATAACGCAATGAATGTTATTGAGCTGTCAAAATGAAACCCATTGCTATGATATGCTATGTGATACGCACAGGTGATACGCAATTACCCCGCTGAATGTATTTATATTTTTGTGAGTCTTCAATACCACGTATGTAGGTTTCTTAGAAACACAATATATATTGTGTAATATAATCATTATAATTATATTGTTTCTAAGAATAGTTTTTATCAAACACATTATAATCAAATTAGCTTTGGTGTTATTTGGGCTTCCTTTGAAATAGGTACATTATTTAGTTATACTACGCAACACGCGACTGGGGGCAATGTTCAAGTTAAAGTACAATTTAATGTTGTGTATCAAAAATTATTGTTTTATGCGTTTATTAGCAAAGATAGAGAAAAGTCCCCCAGACCGTATTTCGGCCATGGCGACCAATCTCAGTGGAGACTAGCCTTCGGCGCGGGATATATAATACACAAGGTGTGTGTGCAGACACAGATGCACCTCTCTTCCCTCACTTTCATTGTCCGATTGGACGGCAATCCGACACGACCGGAGAGTGATCAGGCGCAGGACTTACGGCTTTAAACGTGAGATACCAATGGAAAACCCAATTATACTAAAAAACGAATGAACTCACTCTAACTACTTTGTTACTAGCAAAGATAACAAAGGTCTGCCCATCGAAAGCATGGATACAGTGTTATCAGTTCAGGCAAGGGAAAATTGCCAAGAGGGTTCTATGCTAAAATAAGATATGGGAAATCTTTAATCGGAGCCGGAATGTCTCGGAGTAGGCGGCCACTTTGTCTCCCGACTCTTTCTTTTGAAGAGATGCTACTTCCATAGGATTGCTGACTTTTGTACTTCGTGTGTGCCAATTGCAGTTATCAGACTCTTATCTGGCATACCTATGTCTTCAGAATCCCACTTGTGTAAGATAGCCCATACAATTATGGTCCTATACAACCAAAAAAGATTCTTATTAGTGTGAAACATAACTCCACCTTTGTATCGTCACTCTGTTTAGTTTCAAAGACCTGCCTTGATTCAGTATTTTGCCTTAATTCAATATTCTGCCTTAATTATATTTCAGTTTCTAAAACGTTATTGGAATCTGAAAATATATCTATCAAGTGATTGTATTCTTAACGCGTCTCTGAAACCGAGCCTAACCCCGACCTAAATTTAATATGAACTATGTCTTGGAAACCGATACGTGGGATTTTTATTCACTGCCTTTCAATGATCTAAAAATTCAAGACAGACAAAAATAACACGTTTTTACAAATCCATAGAAGAAAGAACCCTTCGAATCCAGATTCTCTTAGAAACTTTTGTACTTGTAGAAAGAACATTTGGACAATGTAAATAACTAATACATTTCGGCTTCTGAAACGACTGCAAAATAAGCGAACAAGTTTCGTGTTATCTAACTGGGTCCAGATTGTAAACACCGTTAGTTAGCCCTAAATGGCTAACGACGAAGAACAGGACAGGTCGTGTGTCTTCTTCGAAGTGAATCATTGAATTAGTTAGGGTTTATTAGCTTTGTCGCACCTCAAGACATGCCCTGTCGACAGACGCAGGATTAGGATCAGTGTGTTTGGGTAAATTGGCAGGTGGTGTTCAACTGTGATTCGGGATATAATTTGTACTGGCATAATAGAATACAGTTTTTCTGTATTTACACCTATAGAGTGCTACAAGGATCTTCTGGCGCCTTAATGACATTGGTAGGGGGGCGTTGTTGCTAAACATTTGTGAAATTGCCACAGAAATTGTTTTGGCAAAACAAGATGGCGGCGTTAGTTCCTATTTGATTCAAATCTCATGGACTGATCAAACTAAGACTTTGGGGAAGTTAATTATTTGAAAACGATGTTATCGATAAACGCGAACGCGGAGGCGTTCATGTTCTTGAACGCAGTTTTAAGTGTTATAAGCCTATTCAGTGCAAGGACGTAACAAACAGAAATTAGCATTAGTAGCAAACGTTTGTTTACGAATTTACGATGCAAATTGCTAAGCCATCAAGTGTCATTAGCAGACAGAATGTCACGTTGGAAAGTTGAGCATTTGCTTTGCTTACTGCAGTTTCTGTTCTTACATCATTCAGTACTTTAGAAATGAAAATTTCATTCATGTGTACGTTGTTTCATAAAACAAAATCTATCCATACTAATATTATAAAATATGCGAAAGTCTGTCTGTCTGTTACCTCTTCACGCTTAAACCGCTGAACCGATTTAGATGAAATTTGATATAGAGATAGTTTGAGTCCCGGGAAAGGACATAGGATAGTTTTTATCCAGGTATTCCCACGGGATCGACACTTATGCGGGTGAAACCGCCGGGCGCAGCTAGTTCTATATAATTAAGATTCTGTTGTATTTATATGTTTACTGATGAAGTTAATACTTAATGTCCCCCTTTGTTTCCGAAAGGGTATGTAAAAAAAGCGTCTACCATATTAATTCACATTCTAAATCGACATGTTTATTTTGTTACAGGTAAACAAAGCAGCATTTATAAATACTTTTAGCTTTGAATAAGGTTAGTAAACAATACTAAAATATTGTGTTTTCAACGTAATTTAACTTGTATGTATATGATGGTCATTATTATAAGGCCTCGCCACTCTGTCTAAGTATCACGAGGTCACCAGTCTGCTTAGTTCCTTTTGGAAAGTTGCGCAAGCATATTTGGTTTCGTTGATACGCTCTACATAAAAATATATCCGGTTAGTACTACTAAATCTAGAACTAACTTGGCCAAATATATTTGGCATCCCACTAGTAGAATTCAAGGCAAGTTTTTATTAGTATAATATTTTATTAGCAACTTTATGGCTACATGATTCAATCTTCAAATAACACGATTCCAATCACAGCATTGTTTTCGTTTATAATAAAATAAAAATAAAATTAATGTTATGGTCGTATATGCAAACATACAGTTCGAGACGAAAAGATAATTTGTGAATTAATACAGGTCAATTACTGTAATATTTTGTTTTATGTTTAATGCATGAATTGATCTGTAGTACTGAATTATTAATTACTATTCGTTATTTTCATAACTTTCCTTTTCATGATGTTCCTTTTTCCAAATTTCCCTTCTATAAGCATTACTGCTTCTTTACTGCTCTTATTAAAGTGTCTACTTCAATTCTTTGGTTTTTAAACCATGCCGTCGGTTTCTCAACGAAGTCTTTGTGAGCCGTGGGAGAATACGCCATGTGCTACAAATACTTTTTCGTTTTTTTAAGCAAACATGAAGCACCAGCGCCGAGATAAAACACGAACGCTGATCCAGTGAGAACTCTGGCTACTGCTTCAGATTTAGAAATCTAATAATTTAGAAAATCTGTATCCGATGTTTCATCCAGTATTGCTTTTTGCTTGCTGCAATCTCAATTTAATTTTATATCTTCAAGTTTATTATGAGTAGGTAAAAACCCAAATCTAAAACGTTGATGTTCAAAGATCCAAAAGATTTTATTTTTACTCAGTCTAAATTTAAGATCTTACTACTACCAAGTGTAGCAAGAATTTTGTTGACCATAAATCAGTATACTTTACTGTACGTTCTTGACATTCAGTCTACATTGACGCCAAACTTTAATCGTTGAGCTGGCATCTCTATCTGCAATCAAATAATTATACTACGTTGCAGAGTACTGCAGTTTTAGTAGTGTCTTTATTATTAACAAAATTATTTATTCAATTTACTAGCCACGTAATAACATGGACCACCTTGGTTTAGTTGCCAATCTTTCGCATTCTATGGCTTTGGGCTAAACATACACATTTTACAACCAGAAAACCACGATATTTAGTTGGTTCTGTCTTTAATGAAGCTTTATTCGGTCACTAACCCTTTCTCTCCTTTAATATAAATACTGACTTCTCCAACCGAGACTACGAATCTATTTCTCAGCTCAAACGTCTGCCGCCCACGCCTTGTTTTTTCTAGCGATCAATCTTTTTTGGTAAAGACTTAAAAACATCTCTGATTTTAACGATTTTGGTACTCATTTTATGTTTGTTATTTAGTTAATCTAATTATACTCCGGCCCCTCTGAATGTCCGTAAATTATGATTACAAACGGTGATTACATACGTGATTGATTTTCCCAATTGCTTCTGGGTAGTTCGTATACATACATATTTATATGCCCGCTATTCGAATTATCTATCAATAACGTATCTGGCCAGTACAAGCAATATAAACAAACCAAACGACACACCAATGACGAAGTTAGAAAAAAATATCCATGCCAGAGAAAATATACTCCTCGACAACATGTTTTACCGTCGTCATTTCACTGAAAATTGCGTTCATTCCCAAGTCTTAGTTGTGTGGAAGGTTGGGGTGGGGTGTGACGTCAGACCTCCCGCCATGGCCACCCCTGGCCCCTAAAAATAGATGCCTGAGCCCGGGAGTCGTTCAATGGAGGCTCGTGGGAGAGCCCTCCGCCCTCAACAACCACACATAGATAGATACCGACCAACTTTAACACATAATATACGCCTCTTTAATATGAAACTCCGAATTTCTGTTAACAACACCGTTTTAGTTTTATCACTTCTTAAAAACTTTCTCCATTCAATAAAGCAGCGAAAACAGACAGCGTACGTTTTCTCAGAGACATTCGAACAAAGCATTTCGGGAGCTTGCCTATTTTATTCATAGTTCTGAGATGTGCTCCGAGTTCAGCATGCAAACTTGTAAAGATAACTGATGGATTACACTGAGAAAAAATTATAGTATGATTTCGACTCGGATGAATACCTCTATATTCTTAATTTATCTTGAACGCCACCGATCTAAAACAATAAAGACTCCGGGAGACAAACAGTAATATTGTAATTCATCAATTCGTCTATTTGTTTCTGTTTCTGCGAATAGATTCCATGTAAGTCGATTAATTTTATTTATATCACGCAATGCCCCCGTCACGGAGCTAAACAAAAATAGAACTTCAGGAGTGCGGCTCAATGGGCGGGACTTCAATAGGATCGCTAGTTATGTTACTGTACGTTAAAATATAATCGATGACTTTGTGATTTTTCTACTTTTTGTTGCGTGGTTTTTAAACATAATATTTTAATTTTTCGTTAACTTCAAATACATACTTATATGATTTGGTTTTCCCACATAATTCAAGGCCGCTCCTTGGCAGCAGTACCTACTTGGAAAATTTTATTTAAATTAATATTTATTGAGAGCAGTGGTGGCCAAGTGGTAACGGCCGCGACTTACGAGTTGTAGGTCGTAGGTTCGAACCCAGACAGGCGCTTTACTTTGTGTAAATTATTTCATCACCACTGCTCTCAAAACGGTGAAGGAAAACATCGTGAGGAAACCGGCATGTCCTAGAACCAAAAATTCGAAGACATGTGACATCTGCCAATCCGCACTGGGCCCGCGTGGTGGATTACGGCCCACTCCCTCTCACCGAGAGGAGGCCTGTGTCCCAGCAGTGGGGAACATTATAGGCTGATTATGGTATGGTTATGGTAATATTTATTGAGTAAAACCCCAAAGTCGTTGACAATTTTATTGTTTGTTCAAATATTTTCAAAATAGAATTTCAACTAAACAAGTAAACACATTTGGCTGAAACAAAGAAATAAATCCACATTTTCATCAGTCGAGGTCTCAGAATAACCGAGAGGGGGATTATCGTATTACTGGGGACTACATTTACATCAGCATATTTCGGAGCCCCGTGCCCCGGGGAGCAACCCCAGCGACTCATTAATGCTGCTATTTTCTAGGAACAATGAAAAAGTCCGGGCGACTTGCATGTAGCCACCCCTGGAATATTACAGTTGCTTTGCATTTGAAAATATTCCCAGAAATTAAGCTGCGGAAGAAAAATATGGACTTCTTTTGTTTTGCCTTGAAACAGCTCCAGCGCATGGATTTTCCGTTATTCCGTTTATGCATATAAAAGCTTTGGCAAAAACTTTAACGAGCAAGAATTCAATATTGTCTTGTAACTAAAATTGGAATGAATGATTTTATGATCATAGAACAGCTTCATAATTCTTTCAATGCAGAAAATATTGCCGCACTCCATTCGGCCCTAGACAGTGCCAACGACGGTACATAGTCATAAATCAAAGAATTTCCATATGTCATGCTCGGTACCGGTCCGAACACCTGTCCTCATCTTGTTTTATGTCCTTTTTCAAACATTCTTGCATTTTGTATGAGAACATTGTCTCCATACAGGCGCATCATGAATATATCGGAGAATTTAGTCTCGATTTTGCAATTGGAGATATTTAAACTAGATTTTGTAAAGTTGAGGCATTGAGGCAAAGGTGAAACCTGATTGTGCGGCCTCGTCTAGATGTTTATTGGGTAACATTTCGTGCTTCCGTTTCCAATGAAACGTCGGCGTCGCCTACTTCTCCGTTGGAGGACGCCGGTGGTTGCTACAGTTCAATCAGTTCTATATGTATTACTTGGAGTCTTGTAACCTTCAATTATGTTTGTCGTTTGTACAAAACTTTGTATTCTAGCATTTTCTCATGCAAATCCAGGAGCACATTGCTTATGTAAATCGTTAACTTTTCGTTTTTTGTCCTGGCCCGCGTCCAAACACATTTTGATTAAAATCGCAAAAAGAGGAGTAGTTTCAATGTCATATTCATTGTGTATTATTTTGATTTGTGTTATGAATTGTATTGTTTGCTCATTCACATGAACGGCTTGACACCTATCTTTTGAAGATACAGTGTCCGATTGTACTGATTGAAGCACTTTGTAAATTAATCAATAACATATTCAAATTAATTAGGTACGATATTGAACGCAATATTTTCTCATTACTATGTATGCTTGCAAATGCATTCGTACACCGCACATAATAAACAAACGGTTTTATCATTTAGGTATCTGTGTTCCGATACGCCTGACTGATAATATAGTTGATAACATTATCTTACCGCAAGCGTTGTGTGTGTGAGTTATATTAAACACCACCCTCAGTATAATGTTGTATAAACTCTATGGTATTTTCCAGTTCAATAGAGGCTCGAAACCGGACTAAATATAGAGTTGCTCAATCGATCACCGAGGCGAGATTACGGGGCTGTTTGTTTCTTAAACCATAAAAGGTTGGGCGAGTCGAGTCGATTTTGCTACCTAAACATTAGCAAGGCACGTGTAAATTTCTTTATATACAAGATGTTGGTGTGTGGGTGGGTGCGTGCTCATTGAGCGGCGTGGTATCGACGCAGCCGCTCGACGAGGGTCGGGAGGGGGAGGGTTCGGCGCGACCGACCTTGGCCGTGACTCCCAGCTCACCCCGGGAACAGCCCCGCACCAGTCCAAATTGATTTTCGAATTTCGCCAGGTATTCTCCTTTGAAGTGTTCTGAAATATGTAGGCACGACGCTTTTAGCGGTACATTTGCGGATCACATGACGACCGCAACGTTAGTTTACAGCCTTCGTCATGCGTGGGTGTGAATTTTGGTTGGGTAGATAATAATCTATCAAACTGTGACGCCTCGTTTTGTTCTGCTGTATTTTACTTTGTTTTCTTTCTAAACAATTCGGTGAATTTTAGACTATGTGCCTCGCGTGGATCGTATGTTCAAGTTTAATCTTTCAGTAGGTACCTACTATTCGAAATACTCGTAAAACATTCAGAATTACTAACAGAACTTACTGTTTGTATCGAGTTAGTGACCATTTCTTTATACGATTTGTTTTATGTGTTTTTGTATCTGTTGTGTACAGTAATAAATAAATAAAATACAGGCCTTCTTGGTTCATGTGAGCTGCAATTTCTTTTTTTTATTTTCTTTTCATTATTTATTGTTTCGCTTAGAACCTACGTTACGTCTGAAATGTCATTGAAGTTAATTATTTTGTGCTTACTAACTTATTACTACTACTTTTACTTATTTTCTTTGACGATTTAGAAGATAGAATAGAATATCATTCATCTCTGAGTATAGTTATTATTTGATGTTATGTAATGGTAGTGTTCGTTCATAAATCATAAAGTAAATAAATACCTAGAAAGTTATGCCAAAAGGGCTGCGAGGTACGAAGACTCGGTATTTTTTATTGTACGAAAATAAAATATTGCTGTTGCTCGTAATATTTCATCGGAATTCAAGTCTCCTGAGAAGACATTAATTAAATTAAAGTTGGATGAACATTAAAGTAAGACAAATTGTTATTTTCCTTAGTTTATGCTTTTGCGTGTATCCAGGGCCGACCGTGATTCTCTACTTAGGATTTTAATAGTTATTCATTATTATCAAAAGGGTTATAATAACTCTTTAGACCTTATTTCTATAAATATAAATAAAAAGTATAAAATATAGTCACTTTTCGTGTGACTGCTTAGTTCTTTTAAACTAAACACTAGATTTGAACAGTGTTGGCCCAGTGGTATCGGCCCCGAGTCCCGACTTAAGAGTAGAGTTATAGGTCGTGAGTTCGAACCCAGACAGGCACTTTACTTTGTGTATTTTTAATTTCATCGCCACTGCTCTCAAAACGATGAAGGAACACATCGCGAGGAAACCGGCATGACCTAGAACTAGGGTTTCACCATAATGTAGAGACTTTCTTCCAGAAGGTTTATGTGTAGGTGTCAGTATAATACATTTACGTTAAACTAAAATAAAATAAAGGAACTTCGATTCGATGATTTGTTAAGTCGTATAAACCGTGCGTGCAACCCTCGCCAAGACATCGTGTAGTATCTAATGCATATGTGATGTTAAAATGTGCTGACCCAGATTTTAGTAATTGAATCGTTAATGTCGTAATTATTTGGAAATGAATACATTTAAATAACGGCCCATTTATAAATATATCACGTAGTTACGTCTTGATATACCCGGTAGTTTGTAGATCTGTGACAGTCGTTACAGGCCGACCCCAACATAGTTGGGAGAAGGCTAGGCAAATTGATCGCGTATGTATCATAAGTTGAATCTATGAATGTGAGATACGTTAAATACTTAGGTTCTCTGGGAATTTAAGGTCTTTAATATTATGAAGTCGGAAATCGGCAAGCATGGCTGGTTTTTTCACAATATCCACCCGTGGTTACAGATTTAATGAGATCGTAAGAATTCGTGGCACAAAGGAATTAATTGCAGGAATCGGGCCTTTGTCTGATAACTTAAACACGTCTTTCTGCTGAAATAGTGAAATAACGACAGATTTTTGCGGTATACAATCATCTATTCTTAAAATGATGGCATTGAATCCAACCGTTTCAGAAAGGAATTACATGGTCTAACCCTTCATCTATGCAGCATAAAGACCTATTTATATCTTAACCCCTTTAACGGTTCAGCGGGATTGTCCGAAAGGGTTACCGCTGGCCCGGAACATAAAGGGCTAAGGAAGGAACACGGGTGGGTTTTAGTCAGTAAGAGTCTGACACTCCCTTCCGCTCCACCCAGAGCGGGAGGGGTCATTTGATGATTTCCCATCCGCAAAAAAAAAAAAACCCCTTTAACGGTAAGTACCAAAATGATTGACA
Source organism: Oligia fasciuncula (assembly GCA_963082905.1). Classification (NCBI taxonomy): domain Eukaryota; kingdom Metazoa; phylum Arthropoda; class Insecta; order Lepidoptera; family Noctuidae; genus Oligia; species Oligia fasciuncula. The sequence continues at coordinate 13,035,750 of OY720403.1, forward strand.
TTCGTTTAAAGATCCCAATTTGGTGTCAATCACAATGATACATGCCTGACATCCTATTTGTGTAACGTCCTATTATTTTTAGATCAAATTAAAATTCTTTGGCTGTGCTATGCATAGAATCTTTAGGCACATTATTTGTCCCTGATATTATGGACGTGTTAATAATTCTCCGTCTAAACAATATTGTCTAGAATTCTAGAGGTAGGTAGACTTGTAATGAAGCACTCAAAATCGTCTTGAGCAGTAACTCCAACATACGTCATATTATCTTGTATACTGTTAAGTTTGTAGGATAGCAAGTAATACACAAGGAAGTGGTTTACGCACTGACGCTTTATTCCTTCAAAACAAGTGAGAACCCCGTTGGGCTTCTGTCAACATGACAGTTGTCACATTCATGACCAATAGCAGCTATGGCTGTGTTCATGCACGATAACTACATACACAACATATACATACAGTTATCCTTGCGTCTTCACATATAACATCACGCCTGTAAGGGTGTGTCTGTAACTCCCGAAGGGTAAGGCAGAAGCGCACCTATAGTACACCTACATTGCGCCAGCTAAGTCTCATGTAATAGTATTGTGTGTAGCTTGCGACTATTTCTCCTTAATCACCCTTTATGACGACAATTGTCTTAAGGACGACGGAATCGTGCCGTAGTCTCAAGTTCTCGAACCAAGTAAAACATTACACAGGCTAGTACGGCAGCCAAGTTATTTGTCAACGTTTCTGCATGGTAGTCTTCCTTGCTTAGGCAATTTACTTATAATATGTTACTGCCTTACTGCTAAAGTTCACTTGTTTCGTGATGTAAGTCAGTCAGGAAGAAACTGTAGAGTAACTTAGTAATTGCATTTACAAAACAGGGTAAAATGTCAGCATGATAGTATGTATTGCCATCTGGACCCCAATTAGGGTTATCCGTGTCCAACTGGCAATGTAATATATCTAGTAATACTGAGACCCCTCCATGCCTCGGAAACCACGTTAAGCCATGGGTCCTGGCTGTCATTTGTAGATCATTGACAGTCATTACGGAATACCCGTAGGTATACAGAAGCTCGAAAACCTGACAACCAGTCTTAACTGGTTGTCAGACTTTCGAGCTTCTGTATCAGTCGCTCCATGTAAAAACTGGTATTCAGCTGCATCCGGTTAGGCTAGAAACCGACCCCAACATCGTTGGGAAAAGGCGAGGCAGATTGATTGACTTTTGTGATACTATATGTAGTGGAAGACTATCAATATTAATCATTGCGCAAACTCATCCATTGAAATAAAAGCTTATAATTAGGCTACGAATAATAAAAAGTCGGAAGCGTAACTATAAACAAAATCAACGAGAAATTCGGCTCCAAAATTTACTACATTGACAAAATACCTCGAGTAGAGAGAAAGAACACACATGCAAATAAGCCAATCAGTTGCGCTCACGTAAAGGTCTCGTGCGCGCAAAATTGGTTCTGGTGCGCGGTGGCCTTTTCGGCAACGCCCACCGCGGCAAACATTTGCGTGGTGCCATTTTTGAGCTTGAGTTACGTTTCTTGTATTATTCGTAGTGATTAGGTCACACTGTCACCATAATATCTAAAGCGTTCTCGTAAATATTTTTCACAGAACCCCTTTACAATATCTAAATCGCTTGTGTTTCTAACTTATCACGCGACGTGGCCAAAACTAAAATAGATAGAGCCGTATCTGAGTTGGAGGCCGACGAGAATACATTCTGTTACTCTTACTATTATTAGGCGAATGGCGTCTTCTGGCTAGTGGCTCTTCACGTCTACTTGGTGCTGGAGTACACTTATCATGTACCACCATCTCCGTGCCGTCTGGAAAGTTTAAATTTAGGACTCTTTGTTACGGCCTCTTGTTAGAACTTCTAAGTTTGGCACGTTTGTAGCAGTCCTGTGAAAATTCCATTTGGTTTTTTTTTTTTATTTTTTTTTTATACTAAACCAGCCAGTCCCTGCTTCGTAAGGCTTTTACGACTGGAAAAAACATCGATATTTCTTTATTATTCATATGTTACACATAAACCTTCCAGAATAAGTTCTCTGAATGATGGTGAAAACCGCTTCAAAATGCTTTGCGTAATTTAGAAGAACAACGCTAACACGAAAAACTACTTTAATTTATGACATTGATAGAAAGTCAAACTAACAGTATTTCTGCAATCATTTTATACGATGTTGACTTGTACCAACATTATCATTCTTGTGGGAGTATGTTACATGTTTATGTTATGATATCGAAACATATATCTCCAAATTATGTCACGCTGTTCTTATTACATAAATACGATTAAGTTATCGTTCAAATAAATAACTTTTTTATTGCTCATGGCTTCGTATGCAGAGCCAACTGATATTGTTTCGCCATATCTCGTATTTCATTGATGCTGTTGGAGATAATTCTGGGTAAATAACTCGACACGAATACTTGGCTGCAAGTTATTAGCAGCATTCTCAGGAACAAAAATGTCTGAGCAAAATTGTGATGCATTCTACAACGTTTGGTCGTGCGATTCATGACAAGGGATTGGATAGAAGCCTCGAAAATTGGAGAAATAACTCCGCAAGGCAATACAACCCTCAAGGGCTACTACATAAGTAAATTAATGGTCAAGAAATACATATCCTAAATCCTACTAATGAGTTTTTCCATAAAACCTTCGGAAATGGTATTTATTTATAAGAAAAATAACAAACGACTTGTTTTCACGACTTGTCGTCCTCATTGACTTAATAACAGCTCCTTTTAATTTCCTTATGAATATGGAGTACGATAAACTAGAAATTTAATAGATAGCGATAATATTCATAGAGGTATGATCACGCACGTCCAAAACACGTCCACATGACGTAGACACTTCCACGAATTTAATATACTGAAGGCAATGTGTGACCTGTAACTGTTTCATACAAGGTTCTACACGCGTCTACGATACGATATCTCTATTACAAACACGGTTGCCAATTAAATCTCTCGCAAGTCGCACGACAATTTCTAAAATAATACGTAAAACAACCTACTTGTACAAAACTCGTCAAGGCATGAATTAAGGTGAATGCGAAGTTGTAGCCCGCGAAATAAAATTTTTCTTAGGTTTTTTGCTATTTTCAGGTCAGTGTCAGGTTGTATCTTGATCAAAATAAGATTCGCGACATTAAAAAACTACTTATTTACAGAATTGAAATGATTAGAATCATTAATACATCTTTCTAAGTTAGATTTGTACCACAAGAACAAATCTCTTAGGGAAAAGTGCATATGGTACAAATCTAACTTAAAGATATATTTTAATGACTATAATTCTGTAAATACATATCTATTATAGTCGCGAATCATGTTTTGATCAAGATACAACCTGACACTGACGGGACCTGCAAATTGCAAAAAACGTAAGAAAATTTGAATTTCGCGGCCTACCACTGCGCATTCACCAATCAATTCAGCTCTTGATAGTTCGAATGACACCAAATTAATGGAATCCACCTCATTTACAACATCCGTAAATTAAATATTGACTTTCTAAGTGGCAAAAAACAGTTGCTGAACTTCCGTTGGAAGTTTTCAACAGTGTTTGGCCTCCCCCCTTACATACAAAATGTTATTATCACGCGTTTATCGTAGCCTTGTTCGGCCGGACCGACTCGGAACCGGTTGCAGCGAGGTTGATCGACACGACGCTGGTATAAGCTGGTCCGCCACGCCTCCTACATCGATATATTTGACCGTGCAGACAGAAGAAAGGTGGTGTTGACTGACAGGTCTTAGTAAAGTGGTAATTTCTTCACATGACGGCCTGCCAGCCAGCCAGCACGCACATGCGTGCATGCGGGCGACGCAGACCGCTTGAGGAACAAAACTACAGTTTTTAACGAACGATTTTTTGAAATTGTGTAGGATGGTTCTCCGAAGGTTGTCTGTTGGATTTCGAAGTATATTTCAATGAATCAGTAAAATGGCGGCTTTAATACGTTGGGCAACTGTGTTTTTGTGTCCTTTTTTGGCGCTTTCTCATTTTTTGTTGCAATTTCAACATCTACAATATTTTGTTAAGTTCTTCATAACCTCGCAAAAAAATTCAATAACATTCGACGCAGGTCGGGAAGAACAAGTTTAAACCGAATAGCGTCTCGCGAGGATAATATTATTGTTGACCTCAAGCTTTATTTGACTCAAAGATAAAGTTTTATTTTAACCTTGAACTAAAAATATCAATAGAATTCAGTCAGGCAAATCGCTCATTAGGAACTTTCAAATTAAACAAAAAGACAGGTTATGAGGTTACAAACAAAATAGAGTTGTGACTTGTGTCTAACGGTGTCACATGTAAATATTTTATTACTGGTTTGTGTTGGATCGTCCATGGTCTTGTTTCAGATTTAATCAAGCATTCTCCTCACAAACACAGGGGTCTTGATTGCTTAATTGAAGCTTTCTCGGCCACGGACACAAGAATTTAATTTTTATCATCGACCTTTAAATTTTATACCAAATCTTAAGTCATTCGGACATTCACTTGTATTTCCCTCCTCATTAAGGGTTTTAATATTATCATGTACAGTTTCTCCACTATACACTTTATCTCCTTCATAATTACTTAGCGTTTAAACGCCCGATAAATTTGCTGTGCACTGAACTGTAACTGATACCTCAGCAGCAACCTTCGCTGCCTATCATGGTCTGACCGCCGGTGACGCAGACAGGCGTTATGCCAAGATTTCACCAAAGAATGACTAGTTACCTCGTTAAGATTTTGACAAGCACCGCCTAGCCGAGTGCTCCCAGATTGAGCCATCAGTGCAATTGTAGAGAATTGCAGCCAATCTTGATCATCTGTGTCAATTGGTGGCACTGATACTTGAATTTATTGTTGCAGTCGTCTTTCAATCTTCATTAGGGTTATGTAACTCGGTGGCTAGCTAACAATCTGCTTTTTCCTCTCCTTAGAGAGATATTGTTGGTCAACAGCAGTCCTCATATTTGCATATCGACTGGGGTGCTCACAGGTACCTACTGTACTTTTTAATTATTAATCTCGGGAGCAGTGGGTCAAGTAACTTTGATTATAAAGTTTTAGCATTTAAAACTAACTTCTGCCCGCAACTTCGTCCGCGTGAAATTTCTGGTTCCTCCGACCCACCCCGTCCACGCTATTACTTTCGCTTGGTGTTCTTTCTGACTCTTTCCTTTTTGCTCGATTCCTAAGCGTCCTAGCGTGATGTTAAATAGCTATAGCCTTCCTCGAGAATTGGACTAGCAAATGTAATAATGATTTTTCAAATCCGACTGGTGGTTCCACATCTGTGAAACCACCAGTCGGTGCGCTAATCTTACCGCGATCAAACAAACTCTTCAGCTTTATTATTAGAATAGATTAATGTAATTTGTTTGGGTTCTATCAACATTAATATTAGGCATAAGTTAAGATTATAGGTACAATTCAACAGCATGTCTATCAATGCAATGGTAACAATTTAACAGTGACAGTGCATTAACAGTAAGGGCACTTTGAGCTTGAGCGATACAGTTGATATGCAACAGGGTTTTATCCTGAGAATCGTCAAGTTCTTCGTCAATTAACGGCAGTTGTAAATACTCTCGATCGGTATGCAGACTACCACCGGGTCTAATATGAGATCATGCAATATGACACGTGCGCGCGTATAGGTATTCGCGTCTGCATTCTAGTGCCCAGTTATACTCGCTTATTTGGCTTCCCGGTCTATTTTCGATAGGTCGGCTCCCTGACGTTGTGCGCGTATCCTTCGAATTGCTGATGGAAATATTGTCTGCTAGATATGGAAATTAATACGGTATTAACGAGATAAAAACTGTTACCGTTTAATTTATAAGGGCTGGTCATAGTAGCGGTTACTTTATCAGTTTCCATTTTGTATGTGTGTAATAATGATGACACGAATTTTAGATGTCTTCTGAATACCTGTTCAATTAATGTATCTATTCAAAATATTATGATTTTGTAACGCGAAATTAATTCGAAGGCAGGCAACACTGACCAATAGGTATGTATGTGAACTAGAAACATGATATCGCTGCATGCAACACACATGATCATAGTCGCACTAGAACCAACTGGTTTCACTAGTGTTGTGATTCCACATTACTATGTATGTATCTATGATGTATTGCGCAATACAACATGATTCAGATCTAGAAATATACCTAGGACATAAGTAAGTCTCTTAATACTTTTATGACCTTCCACTTTTGTCAACACAGAAAAGGCGTGGAACATACAAGTGTCGCTCGTAAAACTGGCGCAATCTATTTAACGTTTCATATGAAATATTATTTGAAATCTGTTTGTGTAGGACACGCTAATTGCTTCATGTCATCAATACCTAGCCTTGCTTCGAGCCTCGGTATGTTGTCTCCTCACTAAAATAGCACGTACATCTTGCGAGGATGAGTGCCGTAAGTGACCAGTGCCGTAAGTGACCAGTGGCCTTGCTTCGAGCCTCGGTATCTCAGTTAACATGTTGTCTCCTCACTAAAATAGCACGTCCATCTTGCGAAGTGACCAGTGCCGATACGACATGACGAGGTACGGAAAACGTGGTAACACTGGTGACTCAGTTGACCACTACGGCAGGTGTCCTTGTGACTAGACCTACCTCAAACTGCGTGCTGGTGATTATGCAAATTCAGAATTTTTATACGGCTTGAAAACATCGATCGAGTTTAATTAATACTAAGGCGCTTTAAAACCTAAAGCCAAGCAATAACTTAGTACTATATCGCATTACCACATCATTTTTCAAATTCTAGCACGCCTTTCTTGACAATATTCGCCTGAAAATAGGTATCAGCATGATTGATGCTATATTCATGAACGTAAGCTAAAACTTCTTAAAGCAAGTCTAAAATTATGTTCCCCTCCCGTAAACAGTATGAAACGTAGTTTACGACTCAATTTGTGGCGGTTTATATTTGGTCTTTGGACTGACCTCTCAATGTCGGCCATAAAGTTCTCCGAAGAATTTTAGGCGCAGTCCAATAAAGGTACTTCGTAGAGGCTACTTAAAAATTTATACTGAACCAGCCGGTAAGCACAAAGTACTTACCTAAGTACATTTTATTGTAAAAAAAACGAAGTTTTCTTGGAATTATCTTTACTGTTCGGGTTACCTTTGGAAATGTTTTTCCAGCTCTTCGCAACTAGAAAATAGAATTCTCGACGTCAAGTCGTTTTGTCTGAAAACTTTCTGTCACTCTAAGTGTAGGTAATGGCAAGCTTCATTTTCGATAAAACATCTGTTTTGCTCAAAGTCAATTCGTTTAATAAAAAAAGACGCTGTTAAATAAATAGACAAATGTTAATTTTAATAAAATGGGTAGTCTTCTTCATGTCGCTGGCACGCCAGTATTTCAAATCTTGTTGGTCCAAAACTTCGCCAATTACATGGGCGGCGTCGTCAGTGGCAGCACAGAGGTCACTTTGGCTGCAGTATACTTAGGTAGTGTTAACAGAGAAAGTTCCATTTAAAAAATCTAGCAATAAATCAAAAAGTTTTGTATCTCTTCAACCTATTTGCGACATACCAACACTAGAAAGTGGTACACCATATTGTGACGTTTGATTTGATCGATAGGCCCTTTGTGGCGTAGTAGCCTTGGGCGACTCCACTAATGTATGATATGATAAGTTCAAGGTTCAAACAGTGACGTACACATTTTTAGGCCCTTGTTTAGGCTTGGAAGGGCAAGTCACTTTTCCTGGTAAATTGTTAATGATGAGAGGCACGAGCTGGTACCGTTACCGAGAATTGGTTCTATAAAGCGTACCTATGACTGTTGTCTGCAAGCCTTGGAAGAGTTGGAAGTCATTCTCCTCCGCAATCATTATTAAATTTATTCTCGACAATTTATATTTTGAATGTTGTGGATGGCTATGAGAGTACGGGACGAACAGAGAAATGATGAATGGACTGTGTGAAAGATGTTGCTAGAGATGAAGATTAATAGAAAAAGACGAGCTCTAACTTTATTTCTTAAACAGTTACGGCGACCGACCCCAAATATTTTGGGATATGGGCAGGAGAATGACGAGCTTATATTTTGAATCTAAAGGCGCTCCCTTACCGGCCATTCACTTGTAATGTAACCTTTTTACAGGACTGCTCAAAAAAAGGAGTGATATGTTTCCGCGACCTAGTTATGTTACTTCTACCTACTTAATTATATGTATTAACCTATGCTGCTGGTGTCAATTATCTCTCTTCACTACCTGGCAGTTGATGGCCTGCGCAGTCTACTTGCGAAGCCCTAGCCGTTGCAGTGGAATCTTGAATTTTTACATTATAGGCGAATGCGCCTTTAAGAAATGGCCCTAAAGTCCGCACTATTTGAGCCTCCCTAGACACATACATTCAAATCTCAATAGTTGTAACTTAAATTGTATCTGTCTGCTGAACCCTTTACACAAGTAACAAAGACAAATTACCATAGTGTAGTACAAATAATGTCGCAAAGCTCGCGTGCCGCCCTGGTACTAAAATCAGCCATCATTTGGCACTCCTTCCGTAGGCGTAGTGCCAACAATATCATAAATGGACTCGGTGTTTTCCAATGCTTTGCCTTAAATTTTACTTATCACGACATGCTAATACGTTTTGTGTACTGTACCTACTGACCTCGCAGTATGTTGAGGTGAACTAATGTACACTACTGACCAATGTATGTATACTGTGTTAGTTTCTCCAGCGGGGTAATTGCGTAACACACTAACAGTAGCAATAGCTTTCATTTTGACAGTTCAACAACATTCATTGCGTTATTTACGTTGATGAGCGAGCAGACATCGAACATATGAAGCAATGGATTAGCAATATCCTTCAAAATCATTCATTTATGATTGATTGTATGTTACGCAATTAGGGTGCTGTTCAGCGAAGACTTTGAAGCCGTATTTCATCATACGTCACGGGTCTAGTGAAAATTGTGTTTACCGCGTTATGAAAATATTTATTTTATATTTTGTCTGAGTCTAAATCAATCAATCTGCCTAGCCTTTTTCCAACTGTCTTGGGGTCAGCTTCCAGTTTAACCGGGTGCAGCTGAATACCAGTAGTTTACATGGACTGACTGCGTATCGACCCCAACAACCCGTAAATCCACGAACCGACCGCGACAGGCGTAGCTTAACCTTCGATCGCCCCGTGCGGCTGTTAATGCCACGAGTCCCTAATCAAGATGCGTGCAATCAATTTACTATTACATTGTATTACAAATATTCTAAACGTTTATCTGTCTAAACATCATATTAATTCCTAATTGACAGTCTACGGGCTATCAACATTGATATCAATTATAAAGTTATTACCTACATAGTAATTACACTAGTTTGCAAATGAACGGCAGTACCAATCACTGTGCTTCTTTGAAGCAAGTAAATTAGTTTGATAGAATCACGAACTGTTTTAATAAAATTTAATGACTATTTATCCAGGACAACTGGCATACATTAGCATTGCAACCACGACCAATTTAGATAGCGAGGCTGTAGTAGATGCAATTAGTAGTATGTTAATTGCATTTGACAATTAAAGACAAGCTTGTGTAGAAACCTTTTTTTTAATTGTAGGTTTTTTTGTTGTGTAAAAAGCTTTGTAGTGTTTAACTGCGGGCCAATTGCGTAACACATTATCAGTCGGAATCGGTTTCATTTTGACAGTTCAAGTTGATCAGACAAATTTTTCGAACTGAAGCATTGGATTAGCAATTTGCTTCAAAATGATTCAGATTCCGATTGATTGAGTGTTACGCATTTATGGTGCTGGTTAGACGTGGTGATCGGTTAATACAGTAGACAAAGTAATCTACTCTGTCTACGGTTAAGTTAATACCAATGACTGCTGAATGATGTAATATTACAGACTAGAGTAGGAAAAATTCAATGAACTTAGTAATTTTTTGTACCTACATACAATGCTGCTGGGGCTGCGTCAGAGTTTGTTGCGCAACTTCTTCCCAGCGAAAGCACTAGGTAGTGGTGAAGAGCAGGCGTTTTGGGGTACTGTCTTATGTAATTTAGACGTTCGAAAAGTGCTGATTCTCAGGCTATTGAATAAATGACTTGATTTTGAATATGCAAGACCACTTTTAGTGAAGAAGCTTATATTGTATCTGTTTCTTTTCATGCCTGCGGAGTAATTGCGTAACAAATTAATAACAATTCCTTTCATTTTGACAATTTAACAACATTCGTCGCGTCATTTCGTTGTCGAGTAGATGAATTTATCAAACATATGAAGCAATTTCCTTCAAAATCCTTCGGATTGTGATTAAAAGTTACGCAATAAAGGTGCTGGTTACCAAGAAGTTCAAACGAGCTAAGCAAGCATCTCAAAGAAGCTTACATTTAATAGTTTTAAGTACACAAAAACCTGACGCTGAATTTAATTAATAATACTAACATTTAATAATATTTAAATGCTCTGAAAATCAATTACGAAACTACATGTATGTTGTATTTATTTATTTGAAATACAGTACATAAACACCGATGCTCTTGATTATGGGGTTGTGCAATAAGGCAATGCTAAATGTTACATGATTAACATGACATAATACAAGCAATTAATCAATTATGAATAATAATTTAAAAAGTAAAGAGTACAGATTCATTGAACAAAAGTTGAGACATAAGGTTTTCCTGCTGCAAACAACATCCTGTTTTGCGAACAGCATGCTCCCATCTACAAAGAACAATTTTGTCTCTATTATAAAAGATGGAGATGACAATAAATTAAACTGCGTAAGTATTGTATATTCCAGGTGGCGCGGGAAAAGAGTTCCTGGATGGATTTGGGGTAGGCCTTTCCCCAGCAGTGGGACAATATAGCTATAGGCTTACAAAAAATCTAATGACGTTCGAGTTTGCATACAAAATTCAATTCATCATCATCATCATAATCAGCCTATAATGTTCCCACTGATGGGATGGGGCACAGGCCTCCTCTCTGCGAGAGGGAAAATTCAATTAAATATATTCAATAGTTTAGTCACTATAGCTAGTCAAAGATTGGCAAAACGCATTGTCAGACCTTCACTTCTATTTAGTGTGTTTGAAAAAATAACTTTTTTTAAATTCGATGTTAGCATTTATTTAAGTGTTTAAATACTTCTACGCATTAGTATTGCCCGTATTTTTTTATTTATTGTCCTCTCCAGATGGTATATAAAATGGACTCGGTATTAACATTCTTGTATTTTACGCAAACAACACATCGTATTTGAATGTTAAATACAAAACATAAAAAAAACATCTCACAAGACATGCAATTTGCATTGACAAAGGTCATACGCAAATATCAAATCTATAAAAGGTGGCGTACAAAAAAAATATAAAGGCTGTTTTAATCTGTTTATTAAAACCATAGAGGTATGACGTAATTCTATTTATCCTAGTGGCCAGTAATAAGGCGAAGTGGTATTGTTAGGCAACAGTCGCATAGCCCATAGGGTGCAATAATGTGAACCAGTATCCATTAGCTTAATAGACATTATAACCCGCATAGAGTTTAATATTGCTAATATCAATCTCCTAGTGAAATTATTATTATCGTTTGATAGTTTTTTATCGTAATGTACTGGACATTAATTTGATAATGTGTTTGGAACTAGAGCAAGTCGTGGAATTCAACTGATTGATTTAAATTAATGGAACTAACAGTCAGTTTTATTAAAAGAATCTTGTAGAAACAGTAAAAACTAAGTTGTGTTCTTCTTCGAATCATGTCTGTGTGTTTATTTTTATTATCTTTTTCATTTATTTTAGTCAAACCTATATTTTACTCCTCTGCTACACAGTTATACTTCAGATTGCAGCTCGCAAGAATGAATCAAGACTAGCTTATCAGATTCCCAATTTTTTGGATTCCAAAGCCAAATGGCAAAACGAAACTAGGTAGTTTTATTCGAGAAGTACTATGAAATACAAACTTATTTTTGCGGTCTCTAAAATATATTCATCCTAACTAGGGATCTCTTTATCCGATACGTACTTGGCCGGTTTTTTCTAAGTAGAGCTACATTTTTCTAAATTTTGTCATATATCAGACACGTTATGTGTTATGAAGACAAGACAAGTATTCTTTAAACAATAACCATTGCACAAAGAAACTTACACAAATAATTAACATGATTATAGCATCGATTCATACCAAACAACTACTCCATTCATTAAAACAGTAATACAATTTTAATTATGTCATACAAAACCTATATTTTATACCCTAACGAATAAAGATTCGTTATATTTCTCCCTTAATGTTCGCCTAGATAATTTTCCGTCTCATTTCGATCATCAGTTCATCACCTACAAAAACGACTTCTAAAAGGGGTTTTCCAACAGTTTTTGTCGTTTTAGCTTCGTTTCCAACGTATACAGTAAAGTCTTTATTGGTGGTTGGGTCCTAATTGTTCCTAACGAAAACTTTAGAGGTAGAAAGTCTAGTCTATATACAATCCTTAGTTGCCTTTTACTGAAAGTCACGTTGAAATTCAGCCAAAAGTTATATAAGTTCTAAAATTGTCCTTTATTCGGCAGTCGAATGTCCTTGTCTGACCCCAAAAGCAGACAGAGTAAAGTATAAGACTACGTTCCCACCAGAGATAAGCGAGGATGCATAGTGAGGGATGTGTGTGATGTGAAACCAACCAATAACATTGCTTCATTTGTATAGCTTGAACTAAGTTAGCGTTGGTATTGATTAGTTTTACTCACATCCCTCGCTACGCATCCTCGCTCATCTCTAGTGGAAACGCAGCCTTATGGCGACGTTGTATTTTCGAAATAACATGAAATGGACAATTTATTCAAAATAAATTTCGCTTTTTCCAGGTAATGAAGACTCTTCAACGTGTATTTTGAAAAGAAACTGGGAATTTTATGAGAGGTAAATGATGAAAAATGAATATACTAGTAGGTACTTACAATGCTAACTATTGTTTTAAGCTTAAAGTCACGCTAGTATTTAACGCTATCATACACCACACAATAACAAAATCATGTGTACGATAATTACCTCCACGTTATAGTTTCTTAGTTCGCACTTTTCACTAATGGGTTTATTAATCAGAGGGGCAATTCGCGTATTTTCAAGAATGATCGCATTCTAATCGCTGTCTCAATCTGTCAAAAATCCAATAAATTTACGTACATTTTTGACATTGATTGTCGCTAAGATGATATTACGACTTGAATTTGAACGTAGTTTAAGTACAGTGGCGTCTGTACTTAAACTACGTTCAAATTCAAGCTACTACAATCTGTCAAATTTCTTTAATAGATTTTCAACTTTATCGCTAAAGCTTAAGGTTCAAAGTTGATTGGGAAAATTTCACAGTTTCGGGTAGCTTGATGTGCTGGCGTCTGTACAAGAATTAGCCTTCTCAATTTATCATCAACAAGCCTTGTATTATATACCTCTGTTTATCTTAAAATCCTTATATCAAATTAAAAACGTTTCCTTATTAGAAACCGTTATGTTATGCTGCTAAGTAAACCAGATAATTATAGTTGTTTGCTACCAGGTTTTACTTCCGCCCAAACAAAGTTACGACTTCGTGCAAAAGTCTATTCAATTGATACAATTTTACTGTATCTATCATGTTAACTTTATTATTTCCTGGCGCCTAACTTCATTATTTCCTGGCGCCTAACTTCATTGTTAATAGACATTGGTGTGGCAACACTGACGAAATTCTGCCTAGAAGTTGTATCTCGCCTGTGTTACTTACTTTGTTATTTCAATTAAAGCCACGTTTCCTTTTTTAGTCATCACCGTTCTACTCTCTGTTACGTTGACTTTGCTTCCATTGTCTTTGTCTGGGTATTGTTTTAGTTTCATTATGATCTATCGTGGCGTCTCTTAGTTTGTCTACATCTTTATCCCTAGATGTTGTTACTAAGTCCTGTAGTCAATGAAACGGTTCATCAACTTTATTACATTGATCTGTTTTCTGATCTGTTAAGGTTTTCATTCATTCTACATTGATTTTTGTGTCTCAATCAAGATGTTGTTCTGAAACTGCATATCACAAAGTTCGATTCTGTAATTGATTGGTGCAATAAATTCTCATAAACAGTTCCATTTGATTTCCCAACACAAGTTTGTCGTTGTCACGTTCACTTGGCTGTTGCTCTTGTTCTGTTTCACAAACACCGTCTCTGTTGCTTTTTTCTTTCTCACATCCTTATTCCTTAACGCCATTGTATGCTTTTTTTTCTAACTACCCAATGGAACGTTAACAAAGTTTCCTAGCATCCTTGCTACGTTCTTAATGACTTTTCTTAATTAATTCTTACTGTTATTATAATTTTAATAAGGTTTTGAATATTGACGGAAATATTCAACGAATTTCATTGACGTAGATTCTTATAATTTTTACTGTTATGCTAATTTCACAACATTTTGTGAGGTGGGGTCGAGCGAAAGGTTTAAGGTTATGTAGCGGTATCTACAACGCCACATGCGAACAACGCGTCATACTGACGTCACGCAAATAATGCATCGCGCAAGCAGAGTTTACCGCGCAACTAGCATAGATACGATACAACGGCCCGACATGAATCATTGTGCAGTTGCCCGCCAGACATAACACCCGTCTGGTCTGAGGATCCTCCCTTTTCTATGGAGGTTGAGTGAACTTTACACCCTGTTCCTCATACCTCTATAGTTAAACTTATTTTTCCATGGATCGCACAAAGCAAAGAAAATTGAATTATGTGTTAGTGTGTTTTATCAATGCACTATGGTAATGGTTAAAATGTAATTGACTTGAAGGGGTACTGTCCCCTCCGCACACACACACACTCCCTTCCGCTCCACCCAGAGCGGGAGGGGTCATTTGATGATTTCCCATACGCAAAAAAAAAAAAGAAAAAAAAAAAAAGGGGGGGTACTGTCCATGGCCCTTTACGGGGCACCGGTGTGGGCGCGTTCACTGAAGCGGCGACCAGCCAGGCGGTTGAACGCGTCCCAGAGGGTCATGGCCGTCCGGTTAGTCCGGGGATACCGCACGGTCTCCGGGGAGGCAGCGAGCCTCCTTGCCGGACTGCCGCCATGGGATCTGGAGGCCAAAGTCCTCGCCCACATATGAGAGTGGCGAGAGGAGGTGAAACGCCGGGGCGTAACTCCGCTGCCGCGAGAAATCGCGGTGCAGCGGACAGAGCTCCGGCGGGATCTCATGGCAACATGGAGAGTGCGACTGTCGCAACCCAGTGCTGGGCACGCCACAATCGCGGCGATAAGTCCCCTCTTTGAGGAGTGGCTAGAGAGGCGCCACGGCGTCCTCACCTTCCGCCTAACGCAGGTCCTCACCGGACACGGCTGCTTCGGGAGGTTCCTGTTCCGAATAAGGCGGGAGGAAACGCCCGGGTGTCACCATTGTGTGGATCGCCCGGAGGACACGGTGGAGCATACGGTGGAGATCTGCCCAGCTTGGGCAGAGCACCGCCGTGTCCTCACGGCGGCGATCGGCGGCGGCGATCTCTCGCGTCCGGCCCTAGTCCGGGCCATGGTACGGAGCGAGAGTGCATGGGAGGCTATCGCCTCCTTCTGCGAAGCAGTGATGCTGTCGGGAGTCGACAGCCGATTCCCGGCCACCGTAGGGGCGGGCTTGCGGGCGGCGAGCAATGGGCAGCTCGCCGTCCGGTAAGGACCAGGCCCGGGTCGACGGCGCGTTGTGTTCCACGCGCGCCTCAAGGAGATGTCAGCACCAACTGACGGGGTCCGCTAGGGCCGATGCCCGCCAGGGTCACGGGTTGTTCGAAAGAGATACCGTGGCCCCTGGCACAGGCAACTGAAGGAACACGGGTGGGTTTTAGTCAGTAAGAGTCTGACACTCCCTTCCGCTCCGTCCAGAGCGGTCATTTGATGATTTCCCAACCAAAAAAAAAAAAAAAGTGCTACTGTTGCCAAACCTTGATTAGGAAAAATTCCATGATGAATTTGCATTTGAAAAACCTATATTGTTGAAAATTTGACGTTCCTTACTTGGGGATGGCGTATCTGCTCCTTCATTATGTTTTACCGACCAATTTGCGATGTCGTATATTCGTGTGTTGTCTAATGTATTATACATTGTTATTTTCCACAGCGGTACATATTGATAAATGATATCGTCCTATACGATATACCGCGTAATTATTGACTGAATGCCGGTTGTTATTTTCCTTATTCAGTAGCAATAAGGTTGATATTTGTATGGATATTTCATGCGAATGGTGTAACTGTCTATTGGCATTTGTTCAAAGAGTTGTGAAAACAATGCACGCCGCTATTCAGGTGGTCATTATAAGTTTATCGGTCTCATTTTGCCCGGGACGATAATATAGTCATTTATATACCATTGTCGTTCCTTTAAAATCCAATTATTACAGTCCAGTGGCTGATAAAAATTGAAAACCTGATAGATTTATCAGTCTGCGCGGTAATTGCGCATCATTCTACTACGAAGAGCTATTTCTAAAATCGATCCCTTAGCCAGAAAAGTGTTATTATCAATGATGCTTTAACAAAATGATGTTTAATTCCTTTTAGTCTTAACAAAACATGACAACGCGAAACAGAAATACATAAAAATTGAGATTAATTACTGATATTTCTTGGCAAGTAAAAACAGCACGACTGTATTCGCGCAAACGGCTTATCCGTCCGTAAAACTAACGTTGATAAATCGATAGACGCCTCCGCAGTAATGAATGGTAGGCGATTAAATTCACAAGCGTACTCTCAACACAGCAGAGCAGAAATGCTGATTAATTACACAGCACCAGTAACAAATTGCTGGCCACTTTATAATTACGTCTTTGTTATCTTACCCGAGTTAATCCACGAACAGTCCACAAACCCAACCCCCGATGATTGATTCGTATCAGAATCTAATTTAACTTCTCCACCGTCTAATTTCGTATTTTTAAAGCCCACTGGGTAGGTAACATCGGCTTTCTATCTCTGTTTATCCCCTACAGAGATAACTTCGTTTTATCGGACAATGTTTGAATACGTTGCTGATTAGTTTTCCTAGAAACACTGATGGAAGACAGGGGCTTGTGACTAAGTAATAACAACAGCACGGGTCGTTCGATCAGGTTAAGCTACACTTGCCGCGGTCAGTTCGTGGATGGGTGACCCCCGATTATAATGTCGAAACCACTCTGTGCCTCGGAAAGCAGGTTAAGCCGTTGGTCCCGTCTGTCATTTGTAGATCTTTACAGAACTTTACAGTCGTTTCGGGTAGTCAGAAGCCCATAAGTCTGACAACCAGTCTTTGTTTTACCAAGAGGTATAGTATTACCCAGTAAATGGGTTGTGGAGGTCACATAGGCAGTAGCTCCATGTAAAATACTGGTACTCAGCTGCATCCGGTTAGACTGGAAGCCGACCCCAAAATAGTTGGGAAAAGGCTAGGCAGATGATGACTTACTGATGGAAATAAACGTTTTCCAGTAAGATTATATTTTCTGTTTGCACTTTATCGGTTAAAGCCTTGCTTTCCTTTTATGGAGTGCTCAAGAAATGTGGTTCGCTTCGTTTAGACGTATTAGATTATACAGGGTGGTCCAAGTAGTGACTTTAACAAAAAAAAATTGATTCAAGGGTATCCAAAAATACCCCATGTACATAAGTTCCGCGATTTTTGATAGTTAAGGCGATATGAATATTTTTATTTAATTTTTGGGGAAATTCTTCGGGGACATATTTAAAAATTTATAGGTTTTTTTCGACAAGCTCTTTTTATGTTTTTTTTTGCGATGGGACTATCATGAAATAATAGGTTTTCATGTATAAAAAAATATCTTCCTAACATTGCATTAGTGCAAGATACAATTTTTTTATATCAAAAGAGAAATTTACGTTCTTACGATTAAAAAATGTTTTTTTTTTTCAATTTTTTAAATGTTAACAAATATTTCAGGTAAATTGTATCTTGCACTAATGTTAGGAAGACATTTTTTTTATAAATGAAAGGGTATTTAATGATAGTACCATCGCAAAAAAAATCATAAAAAGAGCTTATCGAAAAAATCTATGAATTAAAAAAAAAATCATATCTCTTAAGCTATCAAAAATTGCGGAACATACATGGGGTATTTTCGGATACCCCTAGGTGAGAAAACTATTTTTTTTTGTTGACGCCACTTTTTGGACCACGCTGTATTAGCCGCTTCCTTATAAATGAAATACAAAAATATTAGTGTCATATTCCTGCATCCGTTTATTCAACCTTAATGTATTTAACTTTATTACAAAATTGCTCAATGATAGAAGCTTCTTGTGACCCGTTTCATAATTCTGGTTATTTAGACTTCGGGTAAGTGGTATGGGATCTTCGACCTTCGAGTCCACTGGCCTATACTTAATGAGATCGATAAAATACCCAAGGTTTTCAGCTTGAAAGAACTAATGAAATAAAAGTTTTAATGCATAGATCTATTATTGATCGAAACATAGATTAGTTACTTCGAATAACTTGCATAGTTTTATGTTAGCCTTTTTGAAGTTAAGCCCAGGGTGATTTCGATAAGACTATGTACAGACGCCAGCAGGTCAACCTACCCGAAACTGTCAGATTTTCCCAATCAACCTTGAACCTTATGCTTTAGCAATAAAGTCGAAAATCTATTAAAGAAATCTGACAGATTGTAGTAACTTGATGTGCTGGCGTCTGTACTTAAGGTCTCATATAGTTTTTACTTCTCGTCGTATTTTGTCAAAAGTTCAGCAATAGCGTTTTATAAGCCATCTCGTGCTAATTTCACATACACTTTCATATAATTCATTTAAAGTCTCGCGACACAATTCTGGTAGGGCATTTTCCATAATGTTTTCATAGAAATTGGTTTAGTATTGTCACGTCGCGCCTCTATGCGGGGGGGGGGGGGCTTAACGCTATGTCAAGCAAGTAAACGAAAAGTGAACGTTGCTGTCCATTATTGCTCAATTGCTCACCCAAATATTATACATATTAGTTGGAGGCCGGTAATTAATCCAAATACATGGACTCTTGACACTTGTGGGCGTATAGCACATGTTTTGGTATTACTTCTACCGTAGTGTTTACTGACAAGTGACACACAACCATTTGACACTTCTATATATCTAAATGTAAGTATACATTATTATAAAATAGTAACGAAGTCAAAACTGGACATTCAATCTTTTTCTAAATAAAAAATTACTACGAGGAACGAGTCTGATGCCGAAAATTATCATCTGCCTAGCCTTTTCCCAACTATGTAGGGGTCGGCTTCCAGTCTAACCGTATGCAGCTGAATACCAGTATTTTACATGCAGCGACTGCCTATCTGACCTCCACAACCCAGTTACTGGGTAATACGATACCCCTTGGTAAGACTGGTTGTCAGACTTTCGGGCTTCTGACTACCTGTAACCACTGTCAAAGATCCCCGTATGACAGCCGGGACCAAGGGTTTAACGTGCTTTCCGAAGCACGGAGGGCTCTCGGTATGTAAAGATCGTCACCCATCCACAGACCATCCGCGGCAAGCGTAGCTTAACCTGATCGATCGACCTGTGCGGCTGTTATTATTTAACCACGGGCCCCTCCTGATGTTTTTTTTTTTTAATTTTCGTCTGTCTGGATATAAATGTTCCGGATTGGCGCAAGAACGGCTGAACGGATTTGGATGAAAGTTTACAACCGGGATTAACACATAGGGTAATTTAATTCCGGTAGTACATTCTCGTGGGATATTTTCCGACATCCACACTGGCGAAGCCACGGGCAAAAGCTAGACCAGAATAATATAGCTAGAGTTGGTCTAATCGATTCGAAAGTTCAAGGGAACGTTATCATAAATAACTACGCATTTGCGTGATTGATGTAGGCTTATTCTAAAATAAAAAACTTTTAATTTTAACCTTTGACTGGTACTTACCTATTTTTAACCGACGAAAAAACGGAGGAGGTTCTCAATTCGACGCGTACCAATATTTTTTGATCATAGTTGTTGGATTTGGTCATTATTCTTAAAACCTGCCACGTTCGTCCAGCACCTGCAAGCGCTACAGCTGAGGTCCTGGGTTCGATTCCCGGATCTGGAAAAAAATAACTATCAGGTTTTTCCATCTGGAATTTCTCAGTAGCAGCCCACAGTCAGGATTTGTGCCCGATTGATGGCTGGACAGGACCTATTACCTGAGACAAAACATAACTGGTGAAATGTGGTTGTACTATAGGTACATCTCTGGTTAACCTTTCGAGGAATACAGGCGGGATGTTATGTTGTTCTAAGAGCGCCCACGTTGCCCTTAGCAATAACGTTGCTTTCACCTTTAAAAATATATGCTAAACACAGCACAGTCAAAATTCACAGGACGATATTCTTTACACCAACTCTGTTACCGAAGCAAATGTTTAGAAATTCCTGCAGTTAATTACGCCTACATGAATAAATAATTAAAGTACTAAATTTCCTGCTTTACTCCTGGATATTTTTTAACCTTGAAACGAGTCAGTTTTGCGTAAATTTTCTTGTATCATTTTCCCTGTTCGAAGGTTAGGTCGGATTATTGCAAATATGGATTTGTTTCTATAAAAGGGTCATTATCAATAGGAATGACTACTTTAGCTCCTGTTTAAATGATGCTAATATTTACATCATGGTTGCGCAAGGAGACAGCATGTTGCAAAATATGATGCTATTCCTACTATGCGTTTTTAAGAGCTAAATACTTCAGCACTTAAAAACGAATAGTATGAACATCAATCATCAGCAGACGTGTTTTTTGAAGTCAACACTTTGATGTTCTTTTCTCTTGCTGTTTCCACTTTCCACGTTCTTTATAATTGCATCATCTTCTGCTGCCCAGGAAGGTACTTTGTATAATTTATTTCATCACCACTGATAAAACGGTGAAGGAAAACATCGCGAGGAAACCGGCATGTCCTTGACCCAAAAAATTAAAGACTAGTGACATCTACCAACCCGCACTGGGCCCGCGTGGTTAATTACAGCCCATTCCCTCTCACAGAGAGGAGGCCTGTGTTCCAGCAGTGGAAACATTAAAGGCTGATTATGCTGTGGTCTAAAAGCTATAAAACTCAAAATCATCATCAAGAATTCCTTTAACGAAATCAAGTTGAACATTATCCGGTCTTCAAAACACCATTTTAGAAGCCCCGCCGGCCATGTTGCTTTTACTGCCCATATCTCCTAAACTAGCAGCTGCCCTCAGCGATAGCAGTGCCCTCTATTACCCTCTCACAGATAACATGAAGCACTCACAATGTATTATGTGGCTAATGTATGTGACCCGGACACTATGGCTTCAAGTATTTTGGGAGACCCTCCAACGGAAATTGGTGTCGGAAGCCAAGGTCGGTTGTTAAAGCAAGTGGAGATCTGAAGTCAGTGTGAAGAATTTATTCAGATGAATCCACAATTTAAATTGATATTTGAACCTTCAGATCTTTAATTGGTTGGTTCTTGTTTTGGACAAAACTGAATGTTTTAATTGCATTTATCTTGTGGCGTTGTTGTTTCTTTTTTCGTTACTTGTAATCCATATAAAAGTGAGACTTTGTGAGCTTGCTTTTCATTAAACATGTGCTAAAGATCAGTTCATATTGTTAGTATTGTTTGTACCGCTGTAGGCGATGGAAATGCATTCTTTCGCAGTGAGAGCTAACATTAGTACTCAAACAGTTTCAGATAGGCACTCAACTAGAAATCGAGAAAGATTGATAGAATCGATTACGTTGTACGTAAGTATTTCTCGTTCGTAACTCGTAAGTCAATTTATAAGAGACTTCTCTTCTACCGAGTTTGTTTACTGTCTGATACACAAATGATAATCCTATAGTTCATATGATTTTTCATTTTCGGCTACTTTGTCTTTCATCTGTTTGTGAAAGCTACTATACTGTTTTGTTTCGTTGTAGTTCAGACTATTATAAGTAATACCTTTCGTTATTTCTTTACTATTCTCTAAGTGGCGTTTGAGAACGTTATATTCGCCTAAGGGCTGATATTTCAATAGACAGATACTTTTCATTCGTGGAATAAAATTGACGTCTGACAGTTTTTGTATGGAAGAACTGTCAAAATTATATTATCTCGGATAAAATTATTTGGCTTTGGAAAAATCAGCCGTAAGTTGGAAAGTTGTATATTAATATTTCATGACGGTTACTACGTTAGTTTTGTTGCCGCTGCCGCTGCTGGTCAGGAACTCTTTTCCCGCGCCACCTCGAACCAGCCCTCCAGGTACGCGTCCAGGTCATCATCACACTAATATTATAAAGGCGAAAGTTTGTGAGGGGGTGTGTGTGTGTGTGTTTATGTTTGTTACTTCTTCACGCTCAAACGGCTGGACCAATTTTGATGAAATTTTTGTATGGAGGTAGCTGACACCCTGGATTAACATACAGGCTACTTTTTATCCCGATATTCCCACGGTATCGACATTTACGCGGGTAAAACCGCGGGGTGTTATAAATTAAAGTCGCTTTTCGTATCTGTTTGTATGACCGCGTTGTTCTTCTAAACTGCGCAACGAATTGCTATCTTCACCATAATTTAAAGAATTTATTTCGGTAGGTTTGTGTGTATAACACATTAATAGTAAATTACAAATAATGAAGAAATGTCGATGTTTCGTCAAGTCGTAAAAACCATGCGAAGCAGGGGCAAGTCACAGGTTATTAATACGTATTCATTTCGAATTTATTATTTTACTAATATAATCTCCAGTTTAGAATTTCCTGTTTAATAAATTGAACGCGGTGGCAGCATGTTTTCGGAATTGGAATAACATTAAACTTTTACTGCTGTGCATATAAATTAGATTAATTATATTCAGGATTATAAATTTATTGGTTTTCGTTAGTAGTTTAATTTTAATTATACATATTAAATGGGATGAATATTTATAGTAGTGTTGTTTTTGCGCGCGTGACGAAGTTTCCTTGTTCATTTTACCGGCAAAATGGAGACTCGGCAAATCAAAACCACCCTAATTGCGTAACACACTTTCAATGACAATATGAACCATTTTGAAGGATATTGCTAAACCATTACTTCTTATGTTCGAAAAAATTGTCTGCTCAACAACGTAAATAACGCAATGAGTGTTGTTGAACTGCCAAAATGAAAGCCATTGCTACTGTTAGTGTGTTACGCAATTACCCCACTGGCCGGTTTAGATTTGCCGAATCTTCATTTTGTCACCCTGTATGTGAAGTATGAACATTAATACCAAACAACCCATTAATGATATCGCAACGACGATTACGTAATCCATTCATACACACGTAGAAATCTTAAAAAGTTAACTTGAATTTAATCAAGTTACATTTTGTCACTTGTTTAAATCAAAAATAAAGTATAGGTAAGTACAGAAAAGAAAATTTAAAAACGTCCAAAGTATATTTAAATGTTTATAAGTATCAGCGCGGCAGTTTGAAAATTCCAAAAAAAAAAACGAAATTACTTCGTGCAAAGTAAGCAGCGAAAATGTCTACGTTAAAAGTTAAAAATGTTCCTCGTTTCGTTTCGTCATTTCGAATGTTATCTGAGCGATAACATTTTTTAGCTTTCATTTCGTAAAAATGCTAAGTTTATTTCGGTACGGAATTTTACGTTTTACGGCTCCGAAAATATTTTATTTTGTTAGCGTCTGGCTTACCTCGAACCGCTTCGAAGCCACTAACGCTTAATAGTGATAACTCACGATTATTTGTTTCTCGAGTGTATTCTGTGTAAACTTTTCCTAACTATGTGGTGGAGGGATCTTAGGTTCTTGTAAAGTGCCCATTAATTTTTAGTGACGGGGAAGTCGAAGTTTGCTGTAAACTTCAATTTGCGGTTGAATTCCTTGGAAATAATAAGTACTTTTTTTTTCTACTTAGCCTACACGTCCCACTGCTGAGCAAAGGCCTCCCTCAAATCCTTCCAGGCATCCTTTTCTAGACCCACTTCGATCTAACCCATGCGGTACGCGTCCAGGTCGTTTCGCCACCTTTTCCTGGGCCGGCCTCGGCGGTGCCGTCCATCCTCAGGCACCCACTGCACCGTGTCAAGACTGCTGCCCAGCGGTCACTGTGTATGTGGCCGACGTAATAATAATAGGTACGTACAGACGCCAGCACATCAGGCTACTACAATCTGTCAAATTTCTTAAATGATTTTTAACTTTATCGCTAAAGTATAAGGTTCAAAGTTGATTGGGAAAATTTGACAGTTTCGGGTAGCTTGATGTGCTGGCGTCTGTACTTACTGTAGCGATATAAAAAGGAAACACTTCATCGCCACTTAAAAACGTATAATTTTGTATAAAAAATAACCAAATGTAACAAAAAATATAACAAAAACTGATATATATAAAAAAGGTAAAAACTTGTGTCGATACTTCTGGCGGCTGATATTAAAATTTATAAAAGAAACGGAAATAATACTTAAGGTTTTTTTGTACTTTAAATCAAATTTCAAAATTAGATAGATTACGCGTCGAGTTAAACTGCAGTTGCAACTGAAATTTTCACTACGATCGCGTAGCACTAATCATGAACGAACGATATAAAACCTGTAGTATTCTGCAATTAAAGTTAGTACAGTCACGAGCATAAGTATGTATACACTTGGCTTTATTCAAAGACGATTTTGTCCTTCAGTTTTGAATGAAATTTTATGTTATAACGAACAAAGTATTTTTGAACCCAAAGGTTTGTGTAAGTGTCGTATTTCAACGTTGCATTCGCTATTTCACAAAAAAAATCGCAATTGAAAGTTGCCAAGTGTTGACATATTAGTGCTCGTGACTGTACACGAAACAATTATAAAACAACAATAATATAAGTCAAAAGAATCAATAAAAGAAAATAATATCTGATAAGTCCTAGATCATTTCGGCAACTTGTAGGTATTCCATAATTATGTCTTCTGGTCGGTAATTTTGAAACCCACGAATCTTCACTCCTCAACCCATCCAAAATCCGGGAACAGAACAGTACGAAGGGGATAGATAGGGGCAGGGTAGGGTAGGACCGAAAACTCGGCTTGTTAGTCGTATATCTTCAGGCGGATCCTAGACAAAATAACGCACATTAAGAATGCTGTAACAAGCTGAACCACTTTTATCAAAAAATAGGTAACGAGTAGAAATACACATACCTGATAAGATCAAAAAGAGTTATATATTGAAGACTTCTCTCGAATCCAAATTAGATGGTTTACATCATATATTCATCATATTTTACGATTATAAGCAAAGAAAAAAATAATTGCAGCCGTCAGCAGTGATCACCAAAAAAACAAGTCCCAAACTTCAAGAGAAAATTCACTTGACAGCATCAGTTCAATATTCAAAAGTTTGATTTTTAAATCAGAAAAATGACCAAAAAAGGTTGCCTAAAATCTTAAAGAAGGATGGAATGTTGAAAACATAATATGCAGTAATTACTAATACTGCATTACTTAATTCAAATCACTGTAAGTAGTTAAAAATGATGTAGGATAATAGACAGGTACCAAACAAGACTGATTTACCTATTATTTACAGTATGTTATGTGTTGCTAATTGCGGTTAATGAAACCTACAATAAATACGATTGGCGTAAAACCCTAGTCACTCCGTATGACTAAGTCAGGTAAAACCAGGCACAACACTAAATTATGTGCATAACCAATGTTAAATCAGGGAAGGGAAATAAATTGTCGAGCAAATTGACTACCAAGTTAAAGTGTCCGTATATTCAAATCACGAAAGTGAAAAGTCATTCTTTGACAGTTGTCATTACAACTACTAACACGGCAAATTGACGTAGGTTGTCAATTTGCATAATCTGTCTATAATGTTCACACTATTGTGACACAGGTCTCCTCTCTGGGAGTGGGCCGTAAGCCGCCTCGCGGGTCCAGTGCGGGTTGGTAGATGACACATGTCTTCGAAATTATGGTTCTAGGACATGTCGGTTTCCTCACGAGAGCAGTGGTGATGAAATAATGTATTCCAAAGTAAAGCGCCTGTCTGGGTTAGAACCTACGACCTACAACTCGGTAAGTCGCGTCCGTTACCACTGGGCTACCACTGCTTACTTCAATTTTCTTGCTATTAATTTCCCAGATTTTCATGTGGGTTTACTATAAGTGCATATTTGCCTAACCCTTCGAGGAATACTAGCGTGATGTCGTGTTATAATATGTTAATTTCCCCGACTGTACCACAATAACTTCAAACATGAAACAGCATGAAACCTTTCATCTAATTGCCTCAGCAGGCTACTCCAGCAAGGAAGGTTATTATCATATCATCTTATATAGCTTAAAGCGGAGAAAAGCGCTACTGTTCCCCGTTCCGTACCTCAATGACCCTACAAAGAGAGCTGGCTCATTAAATAAATGGAAGTTCTACTTGTTACAAGTTTTCCCTGCTTATTGCGGTGTAACCGACGGGTATTGTACAAAACTTATACATTTATGGAATAAATAACTTTATGCTGACGCCCTTCATGTCTCCCTCGGTAAATATACGGACAGAAATGGGATAGTTGTTTTAGCAATTCTTGGGACCCACACTAATATAAAGTCGTCTAAACTATGTCTCATATTACAGAACCTGACGCCAGACTCAAGAATTACTTAAAACTAGTTTCACCCAATCTAATGGCTCTAAACTAATTTAAAAGTAGAGGTTGGTTCTTGCTTGAGTGAGGTTATGTAATACGGGCCTAAGAGGCGCCATCTTCGGGTCGGCACAATAGATTCGGCGGTGTTTGTGGAACAACATCCGAAGCAGTTATGATTCATTTGGTTCGTGCCGATCGACAAACTTCTTTCGGCATCTACCCTCGCTAAATCATGTCCCGGTTGGCTCAGCATTACCCGACCGGATTTTGCCTGAACATATAATATCTACATATTATATCCGATTTTTCCAATAGGCTCGCCTCCTGTTACTAGTTAATAGGACTTGAAACATAACTGGCGAAATGTGGGTGTTTGTACCTCTGCGTAAACTTTCAAGGGAGGCGTGATGTTATTAATATGCTAAGTATATACGATTTTAACGCCCGGCTGTGCGGAATCTTGACCGAACATATATGTGTATCGACCCCAACCAAACTATAATATTTGGTAGTATAGGTAGCTTAGTGTCTGGAGAAAGACACGCTTGCATGACTGATATTTTACCTCTTGTAATCGTAGCGTAGGTCAGTTATTCATTATTCTGAAATGATGTCAATAACAGCTACTTCTTATTAGGTATAAATTAACCTTGCGGTCTGAGTAAAGTCCGATCTCGTAATTATTGTATTGCATCTTCTGTTATACAGGGTGATTGGAAGATGGGTGCAAAGCTTTAAGGCGAAGATAGTACAGACAATTTAGAACCATTTAAGCCATGGTTGTCTTAGACGAAGTCTTACTACTTTTTTTTTACCAATTTCTTAAGATTTTTTTCAAAAATTCCTAAAGTTTTAACTAAACTATTTATTTATGGCCAAATTGAATGATAAACGAATTCATTTTTATTGTATTTAATTAAAGTAATGTGTAAGCAATCTAGCAAAACATGTTTTAGGCCTCCGTGTCGTTAGACATTTTTTTTACAGATATTTAAAGTTCATAACAAATTTTAAAATTCATAAATACTTTTTGTAAACCTTATTTTAAAAATAACGGAGCGTGCTTTTTTTGTTCAAACCTTTTTGAAAACATGCTTGTTAATCGCTCTTTCTTTTGAGGTAACATTTACGCAGATATCTTACAAATTATTGAAATTAGGACCTAAAAACCAATTTAAGGGAGAAATTTTAAATTTTAGGCAGTCTAAATAAAACAACATTTGAATTAAATTTATTTATGTTTCATGCTCAAAATGTTGTCCGTGATTCCTAATACAAGCACGGCTCCGTCTTCTCACTTCTGTTGTTGTTATTTTCAACATCATATCTCCAGCTCCATTGTTTCAAACTCTGAATTAATTCTCTTTGTCAGTTCTTCTCTCGTGTTTATTTCAACATTCGTATACACCAGCTCCTTGGCCCGGCCCCACACGAAAAAGTCCAGCAGGGTCAGATCTGGTGAGCGAGCGGGCCAAGGGATGGGTCCATCTCTGCCAATCCAGCTGTCAGGAAAGCAATTATTTAAGTGTTCCCCATGTGTTGTTTGGGTTATGAAAGTTTGTAATGCCCTCCCTAGAAAATTTGCTTTCATCCGTCCACAAGATTGATTTCAAATTCAAATTTTCTAGGGAGGGCATTACAAACTTTCATAACCTTCATGAATGGGCCGCCAAAGACAACAATCCACATTTTAAGAAGCAGGTGTCGTTTCAGAGGAAATTCTCTGTCAATGTTTGGGCTGGAGTAATTTGCAGGACGTTGATTGGGCCCCACTTCTTACCGGAGACTTTCAATGGTGAAAATGATTTGCACTTTCTACAAGTGGATTTAGGTACCAGAGCTGATAGAGGAAACCGGTGTCCCGATATTCGCAAGAGACAGTACAGTCATCTTTCAGCAAGACGGCTGTCCAACGCATTGGATGTTAAATGTAAGGGAACACTTAAATAATTGTTTTCCTGACAGCTGGATTGGCAGAGATGGACCCATCCCTTGGCCCGCTCGCTCACCAGATCTGACCCTGCTGGACTTTTTCGTGTGGGGCCGGGCCAAGGAGCTAGTGTATACGAATGTTGAAATAAACACGAGAGAAGAACCGATAGAGAGAGTGAATTCAGAGTTTGAAACAATGAAGCTGGAGATGATGTTGAAAATAACAACAACAGAAGTGAGAAGACGGTGCCGTGCTTGTATTAGAAATCACGGACAACATTTTGAACATGAAACATAAATAAATTAAATTCAAATGTTGTTTTATTTAGTCTGCCAAAAATTTAAAATTTCTCCCTCAAATTGGTTTTTAGGTACTAATTTCAATAGTTTGTAAGATATCCGCGTAAAAGTTACCTCAATAGAAAAAGCGATTATCAAGCATGTTTTCAAAAAGGTTTGAACAAAAAATGCAAGCTCCGTTTTTTTTTTAAATAAGGTTTACAAAAAATATTTATGAATTTTAAAATGTTTTATGAACTTTAAATGTCTGTAAAAAAAATGTCTAACGACACAGAGGCCTAAAACATGTTTTGCTAGATTGCTTACACATTACTTTAATTAAATACAATAAAAATGAATTCGTTTATCATTCAATTTGGCCATAAATAAGTAGTTTAGTTAAAACTTTGGGAATTTTCGAAAAAAATCTTAAGAAATTGGTAAAAAAAAAGTGGTAAGACTTCGTCTAATACAACCATGGCTTAAATGGTTCTGAATTGCCTGTACTATCTTCGCCTTAAAGCTTTGCACCCATCTTCCAATCACCCTGTATATCTGTTAAGGAAGAATCGACATAGTGCCTTTACGAAGATTTTAGAAACTACAGCATTTGTCTTATTTTCAAACTCACACTCTAGTTGAAGTTAATACATTCTGCAGTATTACTAATTACTGCATATTATATTTTCAACATTCCATCCTTCTTTAAGATTTTATGCAACCTTTTTTGGTCATTTTTCTGATTTAAAAATCAAACTTTTGAATATTGAACTGATGCTGTCAAAGGAATTTTCTCTTGAAGTTTAGGACTTGTTTTTTGGTGATCGCTGCTGACGGCTGAAGTTATTTATTTTTCTCTGCTTATAATCGTAAAATATGATGAATATATGTTAATAATCAACTAATTTGGATTCGAGAGATAAGAGTTATATAACTTTTTTTGATCTTATCAGGTATGTGTATTTCTACTCGTTACCTATTTTTTGGTAAAAGTGGTTCAGCTTGTTACAGCATTCTTAATGTGCGTTTTTTTGATCTTATCAGGATACGCCTGAAGATGTACGTCTAACAAGCCGAGTTTTCCTACCCTACCCTATCCTACCTTACCCCTACCTATCACCTTCGTACTATTCTGTTCCTGGATTTTGAATGAGTTAAGGAGTGAAGATTCGTTGGAGCAGTTTCAAAATTACCGACCAGATGACTTAAGGAATACAAGAAACCTACCGAAATGATCTAGTACTTATCAGATATTATTTTCTTTTATTAATTCTTCTGACTTGTATTATTGTTGTGTTATTGTTTTATAATTGTTTCGTGTACCTACTAACTTTAATTGCAGAATACTACAGGTTTTATATCTTTCGTTCGTGATTAGTGCTACGCGATCGTAGAGAAATTTCAGTTGCAACTGCAGTTAAACTCGACGCGTAATCTATCTAATTTTGAAATTTAATCAAAGTACAAAAAAACCTTAAGTATTATTTCCGTTTCTTTTATAAATTTTAATATCAGCCGCCAGAAGAATCGACACAAGTTTTTACCTTTTTTTTTATATATCAGTTTTTGTTAATTTTTTGTTACATTCGGATTTTTTATACAAAATTATACGTTTTTAAGTGGCGATGAAGTTTTTTAAGTGGCGATGAAGTGTTTTCTTTTTATATCGCTACAAAATGGCGCCCGAAGTAAAAGTAAGTAATTTTATTGATTCTGATTACTGAAATAACTTTTTTTTTGTTTCTGTGAGGATGGTTGCTCAGTCCGAGCAAATTTTAATGTTTCATTTCTATATGTTTCAGGAATTCAGGAATTATTTTCTCATTCTGTCAAACAAGATCGTTGCTATGGTTACCAGGGTTATGCTGTGATCTATCAAAAGGTACTCTGTGGCTGTGATTGACAACTTCTGTTAACCCTTCTATTGCTGGTGGTGTGTTGGTGGTTATAATGTGCTATGTTATGATGCAATATAAATGATAACTTTGTAGAACCTTAAAACATATAAAACGCTTTTATTTCTTCCCTTTAAATACATCTTTAACCTGGGTTTTATTCCACTCCTTAGTTAAAAGTAGTTAGCATCCTGTAGTGTATGATTGGTGTGCGAATGATTTAGACTTCGTGGCTAAGGTAAGCGTTGATTTTGCACGGTTGTCTGCTAGATTCTATTTGATTTTTTTTTGTGATTCTAGCCCACCTGTACGTTGTTTGTTTTTTGGTGCAGGTGGTTTACTAGTTTCTATTTGTTTCTCTTTGAATTCTTAGCCCAACCGTTCCTGTGATGTCACGTCGTCTTACCATTCCTCTACCAGTCATATATTGCTGGTTATCTAACACTTTCGTGCTACGTGGAACCCCGTATATTTGTTGGTTTTGTCTTTACTATGGCAGTTGAGGGTTATTTTTTGTTGTTTCCTGACTGCTTTAGTTAGCTTTTGATTTTTTTTCAGCGTTGCGATTCGTTTAGTGTTAGTTTGTTAGGGACTGATGCTTTTATTTTGCCATTCAGTTTCCCATCAGACTGATCACTGCATTTCTAACTTTTTCTAAGTACATTCATATTATCACATTTGCCTATTTAACTTTGTTTTGTCCTTTTTGCATCCTAACATAGCAGACGAAGGTTATTCCTATCTCTATATTAAAAACTTTTTAGACAAAATATTGATTTTAGAGAATTCGTCTTCGGACATTTTTTCAATTTACTAATTTCTTTCTAACTCTAAAAACCTTGGACTTATTGACTTAATTCAAACGGGATTATTGGTTTTAAACGTAATCCTCTCATATGGCACTATAATTACGTGAATATTCCTTTAAACAAAAAACCTCTTTTTCAAGTTACGTAATTATTTCATCATTTTTCTTAATACATTAAAATTTTCAAATTTTCTACTTTAATTATTCCTAACTGTTTCTAATACGAAAGACTTATAAGATCGTTCGTACTTTGAGTCTGTTCCCTTTTTTAACCGACTTCAAAGAAGGAGGTTCTATTTTTTTTTATTTACGATTTCCTTAAACTAGCTAATTCACCTCTCAATGTGAGCTTCATCATCGTCATCAGAGTATGGATAGTGTAATTCCTTCTTTCTTTTTTTGAAATCCAGGTCTATTGAGAACTCAGCAGTTTTTCCCTGCAGTAGTTCTATTCTCTATGTACGATATCATGATAGGGAAGGCCTTATGCGTTCTACCCGTGCATATGGTCAGACTCTAAGCGTCAATTTAGCTGAAAGTCGGGCTCAAACACGCGTAGAATAATTCTTCCCTTATCAAGTTTTTTTTTTGCCTGCACTAGTTCTATTCTTTATGTATGATAGGGAAGGTCTTATGCGTTCTACCCGTGCGTATGGTCAGACTCTAAGCGTCAATTTAGCTGAAAGTCGGGCTCAAACACGCGTAGAATCATTCCTCCCCTTTCAAGTTTTATGAGAATATTGCATAAAGTTCTCATGGTTCCTACTCGTACTAATAGTCAGACTCAAGGCGTAAATTTAGCTGAAAGTCGGACTCAGTACGCATCGAACTTATCATCCTTAGCAGAAGTTTATGCGAAAGTCGCTGATAATCTTTCTATGGCTTTCCTCCGTAATTCGCGAGCTTATAATTCGTATCGTTCAGCCGTCACGTTGAATGTTGGTGACATTGTAAGGAGAAAGAATTTTTTTCCAGATCTTCTGGTGATGATTATTTTTACGAGAAGTTAGCTCCTATAGTAAAAATATTAATTGCGACATCTAGTTGTGCCAAATTGAAACAATTTGTTTAAAACTTTTTCTTAACTATCAATGCTTATAGTTCTGGCTTTCGCCCACAGATGTCGTTACGTCTGTCATTCCCTCAATGACATAATGACAGCTCTTAGTGTTGGGAAACGGACGATTAACTCGTATCGATAATTTAGTTTAGGGTCGAGACATAGTCGACATACTCTTATCTATATCTTTTATTCTGTTTCTGCTGCACTTCGATTTTGTTTATTTAGGTTTAATTTCGATTTTCTTATTTACTTGTTGCTTAAGTTAAGTTAGATTAATTCTTACAGGGTTTCTCCTTTTTTTTCTTGGAAAGGGGGTACTGCAGTATTACTAATTACTGCATATTATATTTTCAACATTCCATCCTTCTTTAAGATTTTATGCAACCTTTTTTGGTCATTTTTCTGATTTAAAAATCAAACTTTTGAATATTGAACTGATGCTGTCAAAGGAATTTTCTCTTGAAGTTTAGGACTTGTTTTTTGGTGATCGCTGCTGACGGCTGATGTTATTTATTTTTCTCTGCTTATAATCGTAAAATATGATGAATATATGTTAATAATCAACTAATTTGGATTCGAGAGATAAGAGTTATATAACTTTTTTTGATCTTATCAGGTATGTGTATTTCTACTCGTTACCTATTTTTTGGTAAAAGTGGTTCAGCTTGTTACAGCATTCTTAATGTGCGTTTTTTTGATCTTATCAGGATACGCCTGAAGATGTACGTCTAACAAGCCGAGTTTTCCTACCCTACCCTATCCTACCTTACCCCTACCTATCACCTTCGTACTATTCTGTTCCTGGATTTTGAATGAGTTAAGGAGTGAAGATTCGTTGGAGCAGTTTCAAAATTACCGACCAGATGACTTAAGGAATACAAGAAACCTACCGAAATGATCTAGTACTTATCAGATATTATTTTCTTTTATTAATTCTTCTGACTTGTATTATTGTTGTGTTATTGTTTTATAATTGTTTCGTGTACCTACTAACTTTAATTGCAGAATACTACAGGTTTTATATCTTTCGTTCGTGATTAGTGCTACGCGATCGTAGAGAAATTTCAGTTGCAACTGCAGTTAAACTCGACGCGTAATCTATCTAATTTTGAAATTTAATCAAAGTACAAAAAAACCTTAAGTATTATTTCCGTTTCTTTTATAAATTTTAATATCGGCCGCCAGAAGAATCGACACAAGTTTTTACCTTTTTTTTTATATATCAGTTTTTGTTAATTTTTTGTTACATTCGGATTTTTTATACAAAATTATACGTTTTTAAGTGGCGAGATTGTGTTTTCTTTTTATATCGCTACAATTCGTACAATTTCCTTCCCTAATGAGCGTTGGAGTACTGATGTCATTAGCCCTTCTTCCTGACTCAAAGAAATAAAGAAAGACACACCAATTAATGATTCAAATACCATTATGACATCAAAGAAGTTCCTAGTAATGCTATTTGCGAATCCCCATGTGTAGGAGCGATTCTAATTTTGTTGTTTGTACCACTTTCATCTTAAACTCAGTTTATAATAATCACTGAGATATTATGTCTCCCATTAATCATCATCAATTTCGCTTGGCAGTCGGATCTGGCGTTAATGTTACAGCTGTATGCTCGAAAGTACATAATTTAAATATTTGAGTTACATTACATTTAATTTTATTGTGTGGGTTTTGAGTCTTGAGAGGTCGTTTAACAGACGCTTAGCTAGGTACTTAGGTACTTTTCTGAAAAATTTCTTTAACTAATATTATGATTTCTTAAAGGTCGAATCGTTATTGAATTGCAAATTACTTATACTTATTACAAGCCGTGCCCCCGATGGGTTTTCCCATAAACTTTCATCCCCTATTTAACCACTTTTTTTTTTGCGGATGCGAAATCAAAATTTACCCGTGTTCCTTCCTTAGGCCCTTTATGTTTCGAGCCAGCGGTAACCCTTTCGGATAATCCCGTTGACCCAGTAGGCTTCGGCCCATAGGGCCCCTTCCTCGATGCTGACATCTCTTTGAGGCGCGCGTGGAATACGTACGTGTCGTCCGGCATGGGCCTGGTCTTGATTGGATGGTGAGCTACCTATTACTCTCCGCCTGTAGGTAGGCCCGCGCCTACGGTGGCCGGGAGTCGTCACGCTGCTCCCGACGCCCGGAGCGTCTCCCGCGGCGGCTGGGACGGGAGGCTCTCTCCCTGAGCCGTCCCGCCACCTCCTTCGCTAGCATGACAGCTTCGCAGAAGGAGGTGACTGCCTCCCACTCCCTCTCGCTCCGGACTATGACTTGCACCAGGGCCGCCGCTGCCGATCGGCTCTGCGAGGACACGGCGGTGGAGCACCGCCGTGTCCTCCGCCCAAGGACAACTTATTTAACCCCTCTAGGGGATTATTTTCAAATACCCTTCCTTAGTGCTCACCTTTATTATAAAAAGAAGTCTTGTGCCAAATTTCATATTTCTGTTTTAGGCTCTGCGTTGTTATCTGCCAATGAATTTAAGATTTTTATTAAATAGATTCAGCTAGTTTTTTAAAACGAAAGTTGACCATGCAACCTTGCCATTGCAGTTTATTCCAAGGCCCATATTTCACCAGTGGATGTTCGATTTATATACCATCTATTTACATAACAATTGACTCAGAAGTTACGTAAAACTTTCCGACAGCCATAGAAAATACATTACAAATGATTACTGTTTACTGCAGAATTGTACATGATGAGGTTTTTGATTGATATTGTGATAATTACAGCTATAATAAGTTCTCTTATTACTTCAACTATGTGCAGCAATCATACAAACTATTATGTTTTAATTATCATTGCAACTAGTGAACCAATCGTATTGATAATTCATAAATATATAAGAAACTTATTTATACATACAATAAAATTGAATGTCAACTAGCGATTCGTCCCCGCTCCACACAGCTTTTACGACATGACAAAACTTCGAGATTTATTTATTACTACCTGACCCCGGTGATCTTCGTACCGCCTTAGAATTAATAAATGTATTGATAACTTATTAGCTGAATTTAATTCAGTTTTTTTATTAAGATAATAAATTAATTCAGTCAATCGGTTCTCGAGACTTCGTCACAAAGCCGTTCCATAGAAAATGTATAAGAAAATTAATTATCTTCATTTATTAATTTTTCGTGACTTTTCCCATGTTTTAATAGTTAGGTATTCTGCTATTCGTGCACCTAGCTTCTGAAATTTCATAAGTGCCCATTTAGGCTTATGTGAAATAAAATATTTAGATTTTGATTCGGGGTAGAGAAAAATTCACCAAATCAAAGATCATCAGAATCGGTCCAGCCGTTCTTGAGTTATAAATGGTGTACTTAACTAACCCGACTTTGTTTTATTGATAAGATTATTGTAATGTTTTATACATATAAATCTTCCGGAGTAAAATCTCAAAATGTTTTTGAAACCCGCATTAAAATCCGTTGCGGAGAACAACGCGGACACACAGAGTGACACGAAAAGCTACTTCAAATTATAATTTATGTATAAATGATAATATATAACAAGGTACTTCCGAAGAAACTTACATCTATACACCGTTTTATAGTTTCCTCGATGGTACGCTAGTTTCGGGCATGTAACAAATTAGCAATTGTGATAATAATTAACAAGTCGTGACTATCTGGTTACGCGAAGTTAATCAAGCTTTTTGTGGTAATTACGGTCGGGTTGGTTATGTGGCGTACTGGCGTCGTTTGGGCTGACACAAATAAACATGTTTGCTCGTCCCCATTGCGTCCGCAACGCAAACTCTATACCAACTCTGCAGGGCTGCCACGGCTTTGATGGGAGGTGCACCTTTATACACCTTTGTCTTTTAAAAAATCTCTACACTGACAATGACATGCTTCTTTTTTCGTTTCAGTTGAAAATCGGCGCCAGACAGCATCTGTCTGGCATTATAGTTAATACTAGCTTCTGCCCGCGACTTCGTCCGCGTGAAATTCTTGTACCCCCACCCCGTCGCAACACTTCGTATTCGCTTAACGTTCTTTTCTTTTTTTAAATTTCATTCTGACTTTTTTTCTTATTGCTCGGCTCCTAAGGGTCATAGCGTGATATTAAATAGCCTATAGTCTTCCTCAAGAATTGGGCTATCAAACGCAAAAAGATTTTTTCAAATCTGACCGGTAGTTCCAGAGATTATCGCGTTCAAACAAACAAACTCTTCAGCTTTATTATTAGTACCTATAAAGATATAGATTTTAATGTGTACAAAACGTTTTTCTTCCTCTCTTTCTATTTTTCAAGTTCCTTCATCTTCTCTCTCATTTTTGAATACGTTTCTGGGGGCCTTTTGGCTTTGTTCCATGTCTTGGTCCAAGTATTACTTGCAACCGAATGTCTTGGGACTTATACTATAGATACACCTGTTAACAGCTAAAATAAAGTTAAGTTCTATTGACATAAAAATGAGAAACGCAGTTACATAAAATAATACGCGGTCAAATTATATTAACTAACGAAACTCCTCAGACGTGATGGTTATCGATATCTAAACATGATAAAATAAGAAATTAATTAATTTGATAGTTTTTGTGGGCTCATAGTCGTTAGCTAGTTTAATTTGACTCTGTAGAACGATTCGTATTGGACAACGCCACTTATTGTGGTGCCATCCCTTAGCTTAGGAACGTAAATATACAGCACATGTATAAATGTATCCATGTTTTAATGGATAAACAGACTCCCACTGACAACTGATTACCGCTGGCATTATGTTGTTATCAAACTGAGAGGTTAACACATGTAGGTTACGAGTTACTTGGCCTATAATTAACTTATTATCATTATCTTTCTGTATTGGAATTAAACTTACACTTGGACTGATATCTTTTATGTATTTTGGTGTAATTAGCACGCTATAAGTCGGCTCTTGCGCAATGCATAATTATTTAAGCCGGAAACTATATGGATTTTAATTTGATATCATACTTTTATCGTTTCAAAACAGTAATTTATCAAATATACTGAATAATCAACTTGTTCCAAACACCTAGAACATAGGTTATTCCTGACTTTTGACAATAAACAGGCTCAAGCATGAAGCGTTATTAATTCAGCTATGTACAAGTCCTATTAGTAGACATGTTGATACGGCATTGTAATTTCCGGCAATACATTGTGACGCGTCTGCCTGTACATGCAAACATCCATATGCCTCATACATCCATCCATACACATTGCTCTACATACACTTGCGAGCTATTCATTCCAAGATACAGACTGGATGCCCCGATGCCGTTAATTAGTCTTTATAGACCCATACAATTTGTGATCGCTTTGATCGCAGCGCCTCTGAAATGTTCAGGCATTTTAAGTGTTCCTCCAATGAACTTTTGCTTGTCCATAATGACAGCAATTAAAATCGAAATAATTTAGGAAGTGTCAAAAGATTGAAGATCTCTCTCAATGAGCTTCAATGCTATATTATTGACTATTGAAGATATCTAAAGTAGCCAAAATTGTAAATGAACGAGTCCAATCCAAAGAAAAAAATTGCAGTAGGATCCACTGCGCTAATAACAGTTTTGCGAGCGTGGTGGTAGTTGAAAACATTCTCCAAGATGTTTCTTTGCAGCGGAACATGAGGAAGGATCCTTGTTACAATATGGAGAAAGGAAAACGTGTACTTATTATTTATTGGATCTCCCACAGAGGTTACACAATTACTTGCAAGTAATTATACAAGGATTTGTGATTGACCTATTCCTTGAAAGTGTTTTTTTTTTTTGCAAATAGGGCTCTAGTAGTACTCATTTCAGGGAACAAGTCGAATGAATTTATAACCCTGAACCCATAGTATTTCCTAAGCAAACCATATTTATCGTTCGGCTGTTCATTATTTTACGTAAACTAGTCTCACGCGAGTCTTGTTTGCTTCGGTTCGGGACTTCGAACTCCGTATCTTTATTTTTGCCAGACGCCCGCTGTTTAGATAAGTTAATTTATGTTGTGAATAATGAGACTCCGTGTTTAATGTATTGATTTTTAGATATTGAAAGTAGTTCATAGCTTCTGCTTTAGATGTATAGGAAAATTCAAGAATGCCTTGCTTAAACCAAGTGAACTGTGAAATGTTGTAGAACCTTGTTTTGGTACTAGGATAGTCCAAAAAGACCCAAAATGGTAATATTGGATCTTTAGCAATACGTTTCTTTATACAAGATGTAACATAGTAAACGCAAGACCTCATACACCCCAATTAGAGTATTGAGTTAAAAGCATACCAAGGTAGCATTATTAAGAAAATCGTGTTGACCCTAGCATTACTGTATGCATTTAAAATTGAGTCTTATTGCCTTGAAAAAGATTTAATTTTATTTGGCGCAATCAGCGTTTATTATGGCAAAATACATATTTTTTTGTTTTTAACCATGTTAATTAAAGTTTATAAATAAATAAATATTAACTTAACATCAATCAAAGAACAATCTTCAATGCCGATCGGTAGATGTGTGGATATACATTTCACAGAAATTCTCAACACTATGACGCAACGAACGGCATCTCATCTCTCGTTCCGTTCAATGCTTCAAGTACATATAAGATACCTTACTACTAGGAACTGGAGTATCCTTTTCACCAGCACTAATTTGTCAACACCTCGCAACCAAACACGAATTGATGCGAACCCATCAATACTTGGATATCGATTGACTGCTTCGTTGGTCTATATTAGTAGTCGCAAGCGCTACTGCTGAGCATGTAGTCTTGGGTTCGATTCCCAGGTCGGTCAAAATGATATTGGGTTTTGCTATCTAGCATTTCTCAATAGCAGCCCGAAGTCTGGTTTTGTGCCCGGTTGGTGGCAATAGGCTCCACCCTCTATAACATGAAATGTGGGTGTACCTACTATAGGTACACTTCAACTCTTGCACGAAACAAGGCGTGATGTTATGTAATTTGTCAACACCCCGCAACGAAACACGAATTGATGCAAACCCATCAGTACCTACTTGGATATCGATTGGCGTCCATGCACCGAGCCCCGACGGCCGGCACATAACTCAATTGGCAGGCAATCTGGTGGAGGCGCCGCTCCCCCTCTCTAATTACACGGCATCAACTGTAGAGGCAGATAAAAATGCGTTTTCAGCAGCTGTGGGTAAGGGAGTCGTGTAAATGAAAATGCTGGACGCTGGTTTGTTTACAGATGTTGTGTTATGATTATGATTGATAGCAGGACTAGTCTGGCAGTCTGGTTATGGAGGTCAGATAGGCAGTCGCTCCATGTAAAATACTGTATTCAACTGCATCCGTTTAGACTGGAAGCCGACCCCAACAAAGGTGGGAAAAGGCTCGGCAGATGATGATGAGCAGGACTAAGTCTGGTCCAAGCTAGTTACCTCAAGTGGCAGAAGGCAGAACAGTGTTCTTAGCCCATATTGTTGATATTATGTAAGTGAGCGGAGTTCTCGCAGCCGAATTTTGGGCCAAAGATGTTTGAACTTTTCGCCATTGATACTCTAAGAAGAAAAATATTGAATGTGTGCTTTTATAATTTCTAGCGTCACGATATTATCGTGGACGTCTCCGCCCATGTCCATAAAATGAATGGAAATACGTACACGTTCAACTTAACGTTATCGTAGAAATTTAAAACCGTCTTCATATTATATTTCCACACATTTTACTTCCCTGCGTTATCGTGATGCCGTGACGTGGACGTCCACGATAATATCGTCACGATATAAATGATAAAAGCGCATAATAGCATTGTTTTTGATAAACTATGACGTGTTCACTTTTATGAATCCATGATATTGCTGATTTAGTTCTTGGCTAGCTTCATACATATTTCTGACTGACCGACTCCTTGACAATTCAAAAGTACCTGTACGTGGTTTAATTGAAACGAATGGTTTGAGTTAAGGCATTAATAAAAGAAAACTGAACGCTGCGTAGTCATTGGTATAAACTTTAATTCAATCATATATTTGCCTAGCAACAAAATTGATTCGCAAAGAATAAATGCATGTTTAATCAATAAGTTGTCACGGAAATTGTAAATCAAGTCAAAAAATCACGACTGGTGAATCAGCAAGAAATCAGACAAATACATGAAGAATATTAAACTACTAACTAGCTTTTGATAAAAGTAACTATATGTGTTAATCCAGGTTTTAAACAATTGGTGTACCAAAGTTCATCCAAATCTTATCAGTAGCTCAGAATTGTGCACAACGTGCCGTGAAAAGAATACCGTTTTGTATGCCTGACACATACTAGCGAGATAAAAAGTATCTTATGTCCTAACCTAGGTCATGGTCTACCCATGTGCCAAATTTCATCCAAATCCGTTCATCCGTTTTAGCGTGAAAGCGTAACAAACTCACTTTTGCGTTTATACTATTACTAGGTGCGCCCCGCGGTTTCATCCGCATAAGTTTCGATCCCGTGAGAATATCGGGATAAAAGTAGCCTATATGTTAATCCAGAGTGTCAGCTACCTCCATACAAAATTTTATCAAAATTGGTCTAGCCGTTTGAGCGTGAAGAAGTAACAAACATAAACACACACACTCACAAACTTTCGCCTTTATAATATTAGTGTGATAGTTAGGAACCGTCCGTAATTCTGTATTAGAATGTGGTTTTGGTTGATTAAAAGTAATTTTGGAAGTGATTAATAAAGTGGCAAGAGCTAACTAGTGTTTTACTAGAAGTCTGGCATGATTTTTGATATTTATAGATAAATGTAGTTGCTTAGCTCGCACATTTTAATATGCATCTTTGCTTTTGTTCGTAGCGATTAGAACTACAATGTTCGATGCT
Source organism: Oligia fasciuncula (assembly GCA_963082905.1). Classification (NCBI taxonomy): domain Eukaryota; kingdom Metazoa; phylum Arthropoda; class Insecta; order Lepidoptera; family Noctuidae; genus Oligia; species Oligia fasciuncula. The sequence continues at coordinate 13,077,169 of OY720403.1, forward strand.
ATTCTCCAACCACAAGAAGCAACAAAAACAAGCGTCACGCGACGATAATGTAATTACTCATTGTGTTGTAAAGTAAATTTAGTTTTCTCTAACGGTCATAGCTATTGTTTCAAAACCCATCTCCCTTTTTATCTACACTAGAGATACTCAAACACGCCAACTAAATACAACAATTCCAAGGAAGAGGACAAGAATTTTCCATCTTCTAACGCAGAATTAAAAAAAGTCTGGTATAAGCCACAGCTGATGCAAATCCAATATTTTGAGCTACTTTATATTGATGTATTCAATTTACTTCACGATTTACATAATTGGTGGACACATGCAAACAGATTGAACATGTACCATAACAAATTGGAATTATATACGGTTCACACATCCATCTGCTGGCAAATGTTGTTAGCTCGCAATCCCGCTGTAATGTAAAATGTTCCCGTAATTCTGTTGCCGAGATTGCGATTCATTAAGCTTCAATATTTATCGGCTGGGATACGAATAGCAAGGCGAGTCTCATTACTGGAGCTGGTAAAAAATTGCCAATGCACCCATTTTATTTCATTGGTCTAGCTAGGGTGTGTCTCGTTGCTATGGTGCTGTTGTAAGCATACAGTTTTCCTGGGCTTATAATAGCAATTTGAATACTTCAGATATCTCCAGGAACTCCCAAAGAGGTACCTACTTTTGAGAAATTGCGCTTAGTTATTTGGAAATACATTCTATCGCGTCTGCCGCTTCACATCTATATGTTACATTTGCATTCAAAGACGAGTCTTCTTCATTTAGTTCAAAAGAGTCAACAGATGATTCGGCCCAATAGATATCCCGATCCAAAAATAAACCTGTAATAATTCCAACACGTATGTACTGCTACTCTGCATGAGTCAACCATGCGCTAGACGGGTTTAACTTTGTATCAGCAATGTGGGACGTTTCGAAAGTCGCTGGCGCCTGCCAAACTTTGATATGCGTTGCCAACATCGTAATGCAGACGCACGGCCCGACCACTTTCACAACATGTTCCGTTTTAGTTCATCATTGCTAGTTCTAGAACTAGTACAATCACGAACTAATTACTACGCTGGAGAGGAGTCGCTAGAAAATGTCTCGAGAGGTTTAAATGCCAAGCAAATAACGCTGGTAACTTTGCTGTGAGGACTTTGACTGCTGAACTTGTGTGCAATGCGAGTCTTCGACACACCTCACCACGCCTCACCAAGTTTTGATTACAAAATGCGATCATTGCATTTGATTTCTCTGCTCTATTCGAACTTTCAAGTTTGTCCAGTGAAGTTTCTCTTACTCAGTCATCCCATAAAATTCCACAAAAATATTATAATTGTGTTTGGGCTACGGATCATCGTGACTTTTCTTGTGACCCGTTCTATGCTGGCTTCAAAAAATATTCCATAAAAACTATCTGTCGTTCATTAAATAATAAAAAGCAATAAACACCGCAGTTTCCTAGTTCGATAGATAAAAGCTGCGAGGCTGCGGTCACAGCCGCGTGGATGTGGTCACGTTTCGCTTCGCGCCGATCACGACCGAACCAGCGACAACCTTCAATGCCGAGCCATCCAACGCCTTTATGGCATTCTTTCACTTCAATGAATCCCTAAACACCAACTCCGTTAAAATTAAATATTTCCCAATTGAAAACTCCAATAAAAGCGCTTATCGGTAAATTTGTAGAAATAACTAATTGTTTTGTTAACTAGCCAATGTTTACGCTGACTAAGTTAACTTACCGAATCAAGGCCTAAACGCTGATAATACTGTACAAATATTTTCGAATTCTTAAACTATGGCCGTGACTAACACTGGCGATATTGCTCGAATACTAAAAAGTACGTAAAACTGTGAGTAGGCTGAATGACGCATTTGGGGGAGGTAAACAAGACTTTTTACGATACTGCTGAGAAATTCATATTGCTACTGTGTGGTGATCGTTGGCTTGGCTGTTGGCTTACAAGACCAGACCAAATGTTTTGTCTGTCCTCTAATTTTAAGGACGAAAGTCAACTGTATTGTAACCTTCATGAAATGTACAAAGTAATTACTACAATTCATGCACAGCTAGGTTTTATGAACGGAAAATTTCGTTACGCTAATCTTAACAGTATGTTTCGTAAATAAAGACTTCTTTTGAATTTTTTTGCAAGGATTGTCGGAGTCTTCAAAACACACGATAAGACATGAACATTACCTACATAAATGAGTGTTTTATCACAAACACAGTCGCATGAATGACTGATAGGCAATGTTAAATATTGTTTTGATTATAGTCCTGACCACAATACCAGTTGGACCAACGAATTTATCAATAATTTTATTGTGACACTAGGGCTTGTCTGTGGTTTAGAATGGCCATTTCGGGTCGAATCGTTGGTTGTCAGGTCACCTGCAGGCTTAATAAATCAACTGTTTATTTGGTTCGAAAACCTAGAATGAATCTAAATGTTCGTGTAAATATGAAAGTGCGTCATTCGATTTCTACCACAACAAACAATCGCAGTATTATTATATTGTTATGTTATGTACCTCCTAAATCTATCAATATAGATAATACTGATATAATTATTTTGAGCGTTATTTTAAGAGACCTAACAAACTATAAATATTCCTGTTATGTAAGAACGCATACTGCGGTATCAGAATCGTACAATAGCAAAACAAACAAAACAAAGTGACCTTGTCTGAATGAAATTATCGCAACCTCATAAAGAACAATATAAAAAGAATATATCATTAAAAGAAAAATAGCGCAACTGATATCTAGATGGTGATTAAACTCGTTAAAACAATAGATTTGAGAGCACCGACAACTGGAGCGGTAAAAACTGTGCTGATGCCGAGTACTGCCGAGGTCGGGCCAGACGGCGCAAACGACGATAATGGACGCCTTTCTCACACAGAAAAAAACTTGTTAGTGGTTGCACTGAATGTCGCAAGGGAACAGCCGCTATTGGAATTGGAAAACAAACTGACAATAACGGCAATCACGAGAATTGTGACTCTGGCTTTACAAGGAATTTTAACGGTCTTGAAATACTCAATTGGTTCGCTGGAGTTTTTAATACTTAAAAAAGTTTGTCGTGCATTGAAATGATGCTTACTTAACTGCTTGGACAGTTTCAATTTGTTACCTCTTTTAAAGTTACAAATAATAATAATAAGCAAAACTTGGAATTATCAAGCTTCAGTACTTACCTATATAAATACTACCCCCATCACATTATTATTGAACACTCTTCCCTCAGCATCGTATGAAAGCAATTTGTTTAAACGACCGCAAGGTCGCACAGTCGCCGTCGTGAACACAACTCTTGAGCCTTGCCTAGCTTCACCAATACTTCTTATTACTTACTTACTCTATTATATTACAAAGTTATCAAGTACGTTTACGTCATAGAATCTAATGAAAGTCCCGTCTTTCAAAACGTAATCAGCTCTAGGATTCATAGAAACAGTATTTTTGTACATCCAGTCACCATTGCTAGGAACGACATCGATACCTTGCATATAAAAGAGAATATGCGTGACTCAAAGAGGCTCTCTAATTTGAACTCTTGCCAGCTTTCTGTACCAAAAGATTGGATTTCTAAATCTGCTAACTTTATATGGAGATTTTCCTTCGCGCAAAGATATGATACTTTGGCGTCTAGAAAATGTTTTCAAAGATAATCTCGATAAAATATAGGGCATACTTGCGTAAGAGGGGAACGTAGAGGTGAATATATTGGATGTTCAAATAATTGCTTATTGTCTCCACTTACTTGGGAGTGCGTCACACGCTCCGATAGACGATCCGGCGACGCTCAGCTCAAATTCTCGTAACGGTGTTAGCAAGAAGGACGGGGACAAATAAAGCAATATAGACAGCTGTATTTGGAGATTCAAGTATCTCGCCTGCAAATTATACGAGCGACTCGGGCGACCCATAAACCTACCGCCATAACGAGCAAGACCGCTTTGAGGATGTATGTTCGTATCGCACAGTTTGGGCCTTTGATTTATAGTTGTCACTGGCCCATTTCCAGAAATAGTAAAACTTACGATTCTCTTATTTGCTCTTACGCACAAAGTATGTCTCTGTTTACGACTTCTATCTTTATTTGCTTAGCCAAAACAATATTTGTTAGGGCTAACTGAAATAAATCATGCTGAAACGACAAAATTTGATATCATGATCAGTGTTACGCAAACGTCGTTCCGAATTTCCGAATAGCACCCGTGAATCTACCACAAACAGCCCATTTGGGGCCCGTCAGACATGTAGTCTAAACAAGGGCTTTGTCACGTTGTCGTGAACCCACAAATGCTGCCTAAAATTCAATTAGCGTCATGGTAATTAAACCCGGTATGGGGCTAATCTCGCGGCGAGCGTACAGTCACGAGCAAAAGTATGTATACACTTGGCTTTATTCAAATACGATTTTCTCCTTTAGTTTTAAATGAAATTTTATGTTTTTACGAACAAAGTATTTTCGAACCTATAGGTTTGTGTAAAGTGTCGTATTTCAACGTTACATTCGTTATTTCACGAAAAAAATCGCAATCGTAAGTTACCAAGTGTTGACATATTAGTGCTCGTGACTGTACATTCGATAGGTATTCGGTGTGAAGCGAATGCTTTGCGGAAATTCGCGACGCTTCGCAAGCGATCCGTCTCTCTGATGTATTTACGATGTTTTGCTGCCTGCAGCGCTAGGTATATACCCAAATGTATATTTCATTTTTAAACCAAGAAAAATAAAACAAATACCACTTCTAACTAAAAACGTTCAGAGACTCATTTGACGTGGGCCTGAAAAGAAAGAATGAAATATAAAGAAAAGATTATTAAATTAGGTCTTCCCACGCAACCCTGAGACCAACTTGGTAATAAGTGTAGGAGTTAGGTAGGTGGTAGCTGGTAGCCTTATTAAATCTAACTTAGGTACTGTTGCAATTCAAATACTGTTTGAATTACTGGAAGTTAACTCCTGAATAACTATTCATGAGACTTATGAGATACTGATATTCATATAAACAACATGAATACTATGAATAGTGTACGACTGTTACGAAATCTATTTGATATTCTGACACAACTATTGTGATCCATCTTGAAGATAACTTCGATTTTCGATCTTTCATCGGCTTATCAGTCCATAAATAAGTCTTCTTATTTAAAACCTTATCGTTTGGGAATTGGGACAGATTCTAGTTGATAACGTAAAGATGATGTTTCAAGAGTATACAGTGTGCAGAGATAAAAATATATGTTAAAAAAAAAATTTTTAAAATTATAACAGCTACTGGCCGCGGAATCGCAAAACACAGAATTGGGTAAAAATGGGAGAGGGAGGCCTTTGCCCTGCAGTGGGACCATAAAGGCTAGTTAGATAATTTAACTTAGATTAGATTTGCGTTGCGCCATGTTAACTAATAGTGTGGCTGCAAATGACATTGACTGGAAATAAATGTTTCACAATGATTTCGTCACTTTTCCTAAAGTGTTCGGAGCAATCTTTAAAGCTAGTGACCACATTCCAATAACCTTTCAATAATTTTTCTATACGCCTCAAATGTCGAAGGCAAGTCTTCAGTTCTGCACAGGAAGCAATCTGCATACAAATAAACTAGATTTCCTATAAAACAGCACTTCGATTCCAAAAAACAACTTGAGACAAGGAAATTGGCTGCGATGAACAAGACCTCCTTGAGAAATTCTTTCGTCCAGACTCCAGACGGATATGAGAATCAGACTGAGGGAGAAAACCAATCAATGGCTCACGTGAAAAACGATGCCAATAGAAAAATTACACGTTGCTTTTTCGCATGCGATTTACATAGTTCAAGCCGATGCTATACAATGTGGAGACAACAATAAAATGGTAAAACTGGCGATATTAATGCATAAGAATATTTTGGAACTACCGAATAAATCCTAACAACGAAATAAAATAAAATAAAAAACAAACTAAATATTAGTGATGTGTCTAAAACTAAATAGTAGTGATGTGTCTATTCTATCTATGGGTTTTGCCAGTCTTTGACTAACGATACTGACTAAACTATTGGATATATTTAATTGAATTTTTATATGCAGACTGGGAACGTCATTAGATCGCAGTATAATTTATTCGTTATCGTCTATAGCTAGTGTGGGTACGTCACAGCATAATGATTGTTCATTTCTTACATAACAAATGAGCTGCAAAGCTTATTACAGCGTAGATGCGATGACGTCACCGTACTGTGGGCTTTCCTCGCGTAGTGATTCATAGAGGGGCGTCAGTCGCGGTGCTTCGGGTCTTCTATGACGTCACATGTCTTGATACTTACTATGATAATAATATTTTCTATTTAAAATTACATGACATGGTATTTGTCACTATAGTCATAGACATATACCTACGACTTACGACCTCCTAGTCATTCGTAGATTTTTACAGTCGCTACGGGGTAGTCAGAAGCCCAAAAGTCTGACAACCAATCTTACCAAGGGTTATTGTGTTACCCAGTAACTGAGTTGTGGAGGTCAGATAGACAGTCGCACCACGCATAATACTGGTATTCAGCTCGGTTAGACTGGAAGCCGACCGAAAAGGATAGTAGGATGATGATGAGTAGGCACTCGGCGTTTCCTAGTCATACTATGTATAATAAAATATTGTATCTGATGCAAGCAATAGCTATAAAATGATTCTAATTGTAACCACGACGCAATCAGAGCGGATAAACAAGTAAATAATCGTAATAAAAATATCATGCTCTACAATCACGGGGTATTTTTGACGACAGACAAACATACTAGCTTCGTACAATTTTCAGCTTTATGATAATGGAGAGAGCTATTTATGAATTCCTGGCTAAAACGTTTGAAATTGAAGCTGTTATATTTATTTTAAATATCTGTCAGGAATATTGATTCCAAGGCTCGAGATTTTTCCTGCCTCCTTTGTCTTGTGTTGCTCAAACGATTTTAATTTGCAAACAACGCGCAATAAACTTATTGATATTGAAAATTATTGTATCAAGGTTTTATTATATTGGTATATGAGTAACAAATCATTCCGGCCTTGCAAAACAGTGGCGTCTAGTAATGAATTCTATCTACCCACAGGTCTTGCCAAAGTGCATCAGCCTAGACTTCCTACACACAATCATTTGTATCAAGTTTCAGTCAATACTCTTGACGTAATAAACTGACAAGAACATTTGAGTATCCGAAGTGAGTCAGGCCAACCGCGAATGGTACAAAATGATTCCTGGTTTAAATTTAAATTGTTCGTTTTGGATCGGCGCAGACGCCCTTATACGCGTGACTAAGACACGGTATACGATACTTTGGTAGTAGCCTTTTAGGAACACGGTAAATTTAGTTTGTTGGGTAATTGAGAACGTAATGTATTCTTAAGTACTCGAGCTGGGAAAGGTGAGAGGCGTCGGGAAATGCGAAAGTCATGAGGTATAAATACACTTTATGTGGAAGCGTAAGCTGGATTTGTTTTGACAGATTTATTACCTGCAGGTCTCGTTTTAACCGCATATTTTATTTAATCTTCGCATTTAAAACGGTTAGCAGATTGATTAGTCTACATCCTTATGTGTTACATTACAACATTGCTATTGAGTAATAGTCCTCCAAACCGAATTTCGGCCATGGCGGCCAACCTCAGCGGAGACTGGCCATATACGCGGGAGGTATTATAGTGCACAAGTGTGTACACAGGCACACGTGCACTCTCTTCCCTCACTCTCACAGTCCGATGGGAAGGCAATCCGACACGACCGGAGTGAAATCGGGCGAAGGACTAACGGCTTAGCGTGCTTTTTGAGGCACGGGGGTATCCCGTCAACTTCCAAACTACGGCTGTTACTGAGAAAGTCCTAATGGAAAAACTCAATGACACTGCCCGACCTGGGAATAGAACCCAGGACCCTACGCTCAGCAGTCGCGCTTGCGATAACGAGACACGAGACCAACGGGGCACTCTAGTCGGGTGACTATTGAGCAATAATTGTACCAAGAGACCAAAGTCCAGAAAACAAATATGTAATTGAAAATACAACGTCAAATAAAAATCAATTGAAACCACAAATGAAACCAAACACCGTTCTTTCTGCTATTCAATTTCAGAAACTAATCAATTGAACACAAGGATTTCAACGTTTCTCACAGCACAGTATTGTATCGCCACAGTCCACGATATAAAAATATAATAGCATATATGCTGCAATATGATCTTGACATGCAACTTTAATGCTGATGATAACTTTATTCATCAAAACTTAATCTAATAAACATGCTTTTTGGATTTGATACCTTAAAACTCTGTTGTATATAGTTCAGTTTTGATTGGAACTGACAAAGTATTGCCTTATTTCTTCTCACTGTGAAATCAACTTAGTTCTCTTCTTCTTAAAGTTGACACTAACATAGTCTAGGCTTCTAAATCTATTTCAAGGTTCCAGTTCCGTTACGCGACCGCTTTCTATGTTTTCATGTAGTTGTACGAGTTTATAAACATGCACTTATTTTTTTTATTATCTTTTTAACTAATTAATGTTTATTCTTGTTTCTAGGTAAGCAGACCTTCGAACTCGAACCATATCTGAGTAAGTTATTAAATATCCATTAAAGTATTTGTGTGGCATTGGACTGTCAGAGCCACAAACCGTCACTATCCATTACCAATGCTACTAAAGCACTATCATCTTGTCATCGCCAAACAAAACATTTTGTTTAAGAAAAGGCAGTTTATTTTGAACCTTACTTCTTGGAATTTAGTTTCAAAAAGCCGTGCGCCCAATGGGGTTCCTCATTGCCAGAAATTACGAATTTCCATACAAACTTTCGCCCCCTATGTAACCCTTTTAGGGGATGAATTTTCAAAAACCCTTTCTTAGTACTCACTTTCGTTATATGTATAAGGAACTCTTGGGTAGCACTTCTAGACCCAGTTCAGGCTGTGCGTTGTCTGACAGTAAATTTACGATTTTTATTTAGTACTTAGATCAAATGCAGAATGCTATAATTAATTAGTTCTGATAAACTGAACTTTACATAAATGTAGACTTGAACAGTACATAGTCCAGGCAATATAACGTGTACTGGACCTCAATCACTGTCACAGAAATGGGTCGTGTCTCAACTGTCCCAAGTTCCAACAATGGCACACAGGAGCCGTGCCGCAGACAGCCCCGTGCCGGTCCGTGTCCGTGGCACCGTGACAGCGTGTCACAGGATCTGTTTTATTCCATTATTGTTCTTGTTGAATAACAAATGGTGCTTTTAGAAAGTTTCAAGGTATTTTCCCGTTAGTAAATGTTGGGTTTCATGTTTAGTTTAATGTCCATAACCTCCTGCCCAGCATGTCTCCTTCCTTCTTAAAGCTGCCATCTCAGTGTTCACTGCTTTACAGAATAACCGGTTAGTGACGTAGATAATGAAATCCATTATTACTGTTACATTTTCGTCAAGTAATAGACAATCCTTTGATCCAGTATCCAGGTCGGAAATATTTGACAAACTACAACAACGCCTGCAAAAAATGCACTGCTACAAGGATCTTTTGGCGCTGGAATGACGTCGACAGGGGGGCGCTGTTGATAAAACATTTTGTGCAATTGTTTTGTGAAACGTATTGAATGATAAAGATGGCGGCGCGGCATTAGTTCCGATTTTGGCCACGCGTCAAAAGAAACTTGTAGCGTTGTAGTTAATAAGGGCTTTGGTAGTCTCTGTCTGTATTATCAATCAGCTTTCATATTAAACAAAGTAGACAGCAACCTATGGACCCAATAGATTAAAGAGTACACAAACTGATTCAATTAATAAAAATAGCCATAATTGCATTTTCATCGTTCGACTCGTGGGCGTTTGGCTCCAGCCGGCTTAACTTTGATCGATTCAATAACAAACAAACTCATTAGATGAATTCAAACTAATTATATCTGTCAATATCCTCATATTTACTCACAGTTATTTTGAGTATCTGACTTTGTTCGTTTCGTCACTTTGAGTAGGACGGGCAGCTTACTGAATGAGTTTGAATTTAAATTACGTTGCTCATACATACATAGTAGTGACCGATGGTTCGACTTTAGCAGTAGCCACCGCCTACCCCTTCTTAGTATGAGAATGAATATTACATTCTCTTCTACAACACAAATCTGGAAACGGACAAATTCTCATTTTGATGCTACTACCATCAAAATGCTCAGTTCGTTGACATCCACAAGGAAAAATTAGTTACCCTCTAGTTAAGATTTATACAAAGAATTGATATGTATGAACGCGTTACATTTGCAAGCAATGATAACTTATGTATAAGTGGCATATGTATGATTGACTTATCTACTAGCATATTACCTATGACAAATAATGAGCTGTATTTAAATATGTATTGAAATGTAAATTATAATAATTAATAATAATAAATTCATAGGGCATATATTCTTAGGGTTGTAATTCATAGGGCTCTACTGAAGTAGAGCCCTATGAATTCACTCCACATACATATCCTTACTATGGGCGGTATACTAATATCATATTGAAATTACTTCACTATTTTCTCCTTCAAATCCATGGGAAATTGCTACAAAACGAGCCACATTTAATTGCAGACCGAATCTATATCCAAGCAGTAAGGTATAAACTCGCGTGGCAATATATTGTGTAGCGAAGGCAGTTGTTCAATACTGTGAGGGTTCTTATTTCCGTCAGGCGATTGCCATTGCGTTATCTGGAGGATTTGTCGTCGCCGGTGCCTTCGCATCCGGCCCTCGGTGCGCAGAAAATGAGCGAAATAAACAAAACGCTGTGTACACATCACTACCTCTTGATCTCGACTCCTATAAAGCAAATAGATAACGTTGTGGAGACATATTTGCTGAAATGTTCCAAGTATTTGAACATACGGCTCTAATGTGTTTGTGAAACAATAGTTTCATTTGTAACGTTAAATTTCATGAAAAGGATAGAAGGAAGCACAATAAATGTAAAGAAGTTGTGATCAAAGTTGAACTCATTTTAATAATGATTAGATGTGGAGGAATCAAGCACGATATGTAAGGAAAGTAGTTGTGATCAAAATAATGATTGGGTTACATAAAAACGATGTATGGACTGTGTGAATGATGATATGGTTAGAAAGGGGGTGACTACCGAGATAACGACTAATAGAGAAGTATGGAAGGAAAAGTCATGTTGCGCCGACCCAAAATAAATTGGGATAAGGGCAGGAGAATGATGATGATGGGTTACATAAATGACTTGCTTTTAGGTTTATTTTGAGCGGGAATTGATTTGAAGCAGCAATTTTTCTGACATGATGTTCGAACCCAAAAAAAAATCTAGAAGAGATTTTTAGGAATGTCATAAGGCCAATTCGTCATACCTGCTTAGTTGTTGTATGTCTAATTACCTCCTTCTTAGAAGGTACATTGTATAGAATTTACCTCGAATAATAACCAGATTTTTTTTTCGCTTTTTATCATACCGTACAGTTACATGCTTTTGCTTATCGCTGCATTACTCAGTGTTACGATTGTGATAGGTGTAGCCTTAGCAACGTACGCATTTTTATCATATCCTTTCCATGATACTTACCGTTACAACCAAGCTAAGGCACTAGACATAAACCCTAACGTGGCAGTACAGTAGAGAAACACTCTTTAAAGGTTTTAGTGAAATTGCAAAAGAAAGTATCTCCATATATGCAGTTAAATATGGCAGTTTCGTCGGAGAAAACGTAGATCGCGTCGCGTCGCATCTAAAGCAGTTATGAGGTCAGGTGCCGGAGTCAAGTCTTTCTAAACACGGATTGTCGAGGTGGATGCACTGCAGCGTGTAGAGATCCTTGACACGGTTTGCCACTATATGGAAACACCACCCGGTGGAATAACTTTTTAGACGTAGATCTTGTGATTGAAGGGACGGACAATATGCCAAATGAATGGATTGTCTTCAGTTACCCAGCCTAGCTTTAGTGTGAAAGACCTAAGGGCAAATCCTGGTAATTGCGACTGAATTTTGAACGTTTTTACGTTGAAAATCTAGTCGCAATCTCATCTCAGCTACAATGAATGTCAAAAATTTTGGGAAATTAGAGGTATTTTTGACAGATTAGACTGTGAACGTTCTTAAAAGTACGAGAATTGCCCCTTTGGTATCGTGAATTTAAGATCCTGACGATTTAATATTTTATACAAAGTTGCATTTGTGCTACGAGGCGTTTTACTTTGTTTTACGGAGTCTAAAACCTTGACTTGTTTTTGCTCATTTTAGTTTACATTTTGTTTTTATAATTTTACTTTGAGAGCAGCCGGTCGATTCTGTAAAAATCTCACCGTGAAAACTGAGGTGATGCGAGTTTGTTTTTGCTAGGAAATGACACTATTGACAGCTCACTCCACGCTCACTTCACCTCAGTTTTCACGGTGAGATTTTTACAGAATAGCACCGCTGAATTCTCTGACTGCAAAAACGTAAATGCCGAGCAAAACAGAATAGTTTCAATGTTATCTTTGTAGCAAAAAGATAAATCTTTGAAATCAAGCGCAAGAAATTCGACGAAAAGCTTTAATTAGAAAAAAGGTTCTGTTCAGTTCTAATTCGGTTACAATTAATTAGTCTGAAGAATTGAAGATCTAGCGTGAAATTAGGATATCTGTCTTAGACTTACAAATGTCTGAAAATACAAAGCCGTATTTACAGCTCTCTTCACTTGATTTCTGTTGAAATATTGAGGTCTTCTGTTACTGGCATCTCTATACTTAAAAGAAGACCTCTAAAATGTATTTGTTAAAGCTTGTTGATTGGGAAAATATATAAACTTAAATAGTCTTTAAGTCACCAGCATGACATTGCATTAGATTCAGTACCAATCTATGGTACCAATTCATTATGGAATCACTGTCGATCGTTAGTCACTCTTTATTGGATCACTTCAAACCTGATTATATCTGGCAAATGATATAACTGCATCGCGATTTCGTGTCATAATTTCAATCGAAGTTTAATCTAGTGCGGTTGAATTGACTAATTGCGAATTAATAGATTTTTTATTGGGTTTACCTAATACTTTGTAGTAAGAGTTGGATTGTAGAAATCTACCTTGTTTTATCAAATGTTATCTATTAATCTGTCGAAGGAGTTAATTTGAACAAATCAATTATGTAAGTTTATTCTTCTTATTCTGTCTGTGTTTTGCAAAATACATTCAGCTAATGGCGAAACCAAAATCCTACCTGTAATAACACAATTGTTTTGTCTACCAAATAAGGGAGGAGACGTGATCAATACAATACTTATCATACACTTGTATCGATCACGTATAGATACGCCTACACCTCAGCCTCAATTCTCCAAGCCTATTAACTAAGTAAATGAATTTTCATATATCTCGAACCGGTTTCCAATTATGATCTCGCTCTATTCATAAATATGTGCCGGAGTGGGCGACAGTCGAGACATCCGACGGATCTAGCCCACGTACTTAGACTTAGTGCACCCATCCATCCGGACTACCAACGGATGTGTCCTAGATTTCGAAAGAGATGAAGGACGTGCAAAATTTTCAAAGCTCCTAGACTTAGCCATTGATGAAACTTGAATGGTTCACGTTCTTATTGAACTTTGAGCGATGAAATATTCTGCACAAATTCTTTATCTTTTCCCATTTTCCGGGTGTTGGCTTTGTAGTTATAGTCTTATCTAATAACCTCCTCCTTCTTTTAAGTCGGTACTTGCCTACTACTAAGTAGGTACTTGATTGTATTGTTGTCAGCTAGTATGGTGAACTAATTCAAATTAATGTCACCGGCCAGGCCACCAATGTCTTTAGCTATTAAACTGTGTTTCGTGACTCCAACATACCCTAAGAGTGCGTTCAGCCACATCATATTCAACAATATCATTACACAATCTATATGTTCCAATATAAAAGTATTAGAAAGTTTCAAATCCCCATGATGCAATTTTCTTTTGTTACGCCTAGTTTCAACATCACGTATTGTCCTGACTACCATGTTCTTCTCTTATCTAACGTTACATGTCTAGAAGAAGTTCTTAGTTACATCAGTTCTATTGCAATTCATTGTTCGGCTCGATAAAACGGGTTCGTCTTGCAATGTGCAGCTCTAGTTAGATTTCATGATGATATCGCATTGATGTGTTCTAATAATCTCTAATTATGTGTTGCAATGTAGAATATTGATAGAATATCAACACTAGTAGATTTATCTTATAGTTTTAGTTTCTTAGAAACGTTGTTGTCTTTTGGGCATGTGTAGCTGCATGAATTAATAGCAATAGCAATGCAAGAAGTAGTTTCAGTACCTGGCCGTTGTTAATATGCTATATTGAGTTGAAAAAGAAGTTCGGCTTTGTCGAGCGTCATCTCTGTCATTCACACAGTATTTTTAACTCAGGAAGCGACACGACACGCGCTTTGGTTGTGGTTACCAAGTGTACAAACACGCTGTGAATGTGTGTGTAAGCGCAGGAGCTCTCGGTACCGTCCGAGACACGGGTGTAGTCGGAAGTGTGTGTGTGCGTGTGTGTTATGTGCTGACGCTACTCGTCTTCACGCACACATTTACAGCGTGTGTGAACACTTAGTATCCATAAGTAAAGCGCGCGTTGTTTCGAAAGTTAAAATAAAAATACTGTCCCTGTGTGACAATGTCTTTTTCAAAAACTCGATGTGCCATTTCAACGTACGGGTACTGTAAGTAGTGTTTTGTGTGAAAAGTCTTTGTATTAAAATTAGTTTTGTTTTTCTTTGGAATGCCTTTGACCCCTGTATATTTATAGCTTGGCTTTGTATACAGTTTGCGTCAATACTAGCTGTTACAGTGTCAATCACTGTGTTCAGATTCCAAAGGCGCTACAATAAAACTGAAAGTCATTGTTGTGCATCAGTGCGTACTGTATGCATTTATGATTTTCAGGACACACGTAGTTGCATGCTCATTACGCCCGTACTTGCTTCGAGCACGTTTCGAAGAAAGTGCGATGTATGTGTAATTAATTAGTATCGATTTTATCAGTTGTGTGTACATGCTTTGGTACTAATTAGCATAGCTGGAGATTTTTTGCACTCATTTATGTTTTTATACCACTAAATATATGCATGTATATACCTATGTAGCAATCTCATCTTAGCCCGAATAATTAAGAAACATTCTCGCTATCTATAGTAACCATATCGTAGAACATAGATATTTGATAAGAAAACACATTCAATTGATATTTCATCAATGTGGTATGACAAAGTATCACATGACTAAATAATGACGAGTGCGACAAGAAATAATCACACATTCTGACACATGGAAACACTACACAGTAATTGTTAGCAATCAACCGATGAAACTTAAATGAAGCCACGTCGAGCTTACTTTCATCGATTGACTGCCAGATGGTCACTGGTCATACCGAAACACGAAGTAAAATTTCTAGGAAATCCATTACGTTTCTAGAACTACCAGGCGTAGGCCAATAGTTCAGGTAAACAGCAATGGACTGGGTACAAACGACTGTTGTAGTTCTCGTAGTACGAAGTCTAGTTTGCGTGTTTCATCGTCGCTCGATTTATAATTCAAATGCAATCCTTTCGATCGTTGCTGAGAATTTGAACATGAAATTCATTGAATTTTCTTCACCATTTTCTGGAAAATGTTTTCTCATAATACCAGATGTGTACCAGTAATCAATTTAAATATTGACACATTTTCTTTCACTCTCTTCAATATGTGTATTGTGTATTTTAAGAATACATAAACATACATAACGCCTTTAATCCCCGAAGGGTTAGGAAGAGGTGTACTAATAGTACACCTTTACGCCGATTATGTTTCAAGTCCCATGTAATAGGGGAATCCAGACTCCGGGCAGCTACTCAAAAACTCCTGATGGAAAAACCCAATAACACTTCTTTGCCCGACCGTTATGCTCAGCAATCGCGCAATGCGACCACTAGACCAGGAAGGCAGTATTTTTTTCTTGAATACAGTGCTAATAAATACTCGATATTATTTATTTTCTGCGCTAATAGAAACAATTGACTATGCTATGCGTATAATAAACCCTTTAGTAGCCTCTATTACACCATTCCATTTCACACTAGGCCTGTGCCACACAGATAGCGAAGCGAGGCTACGTCAAGGGCAATGGCGTGAAAATATGATTGATTCGCTTCCAGATGCCAGGCAACCCTCATACATCATACTGGTTCGCGTCGTAGGCGAAACAGTTTCGAGATATTGGGTAGCTAGATTACGTTATACTTGACTACGTCTAAGTGCCTTGCGCTAGAGAGATATTGTGTTGTTTATCGTGGAAGAAAAGTGATGTAGGAAAAACTTAAAAGGAAGGAAGGTGACGTGGGATGGGAGCAGTGAAATAGGTCAAACTAATGGTACAGCTGTTTACTGAATAAGTTTTCATATAGACAGTTGAAAGAGCAGACCTTATCAAAGACGATATTCATTATTAGGCATATCATCTTCTAAGTTAAAAGTGAGTACCTACATGTAGCTATAAACATGGTTTTAGACAAAGAAGATGTGATTACAAAAATATGCTTAGATGGTTTGGTCATGTGAGAGGATGAGTGAAAGGCGACTAACAAGAACAAGGCAAAGGCACTTGTGAATGGAAAAGCCGGTGGGGGACGCCCTAGAAGGACAATATTGATCTTATGATGATCTTCAGAAAGGTCAGGTAAGTACATACGTATTACTCGCAACTGGCGTGTGTATATGAGCAGATGTATGAACGTGATTGGTTTCTGCTTACCCCCATGGGAAGAAGCCGTGAGTTTACGTATGGTTTTAGACGTAAATCTATAAAGCTGTTTTTCTCTCACTTGAAATATACAGTTCACTCCAACAGGAAAATCGATCAGAGAACCAACCAACCGATACATTATGTAAATAACTCGAAACAGAGACAGCCAAATTGTCAATATTATTCAGTCCGCCACGAAAACATATTTCGTAGCTATGTTCAATACAATTATCATAATGTTAATATGCTAATTCGTGGCTTGTCTCGCCATTTGCCATGAACTCGGTTCCCACGTGTAAGACTGTTTGTTTCGCCTATGACGTCAAATTGTTCCTGTCTAAGTTTACAATATGCAATATGGACAGATGAGATGACTGCTTGTTGTGTCTACTATTTGAGGCTGGAAATTGTTTTTTAGTGGTAATCATAATTGATTACCACTAAAAACAATTTATCATTACAGACCTGTCTGTAATGCAGATTGATCTTGAAAGTGATCCTCATGATCTTCCTGCCCATTCTAATTAATTTGGAAACTTGACTATTTATGAATATGTCTTGTCGTTGACATGAATCGGCTTGCTTGAAACTATGCACACTGTTGCAGGTACGAGTGTTGTTACAACGGTGTGCTTAAGACATGGACCAAGCTATAGAGACGCCAGTGGGGTCCTTGTGTAAAACACTAACAGTAGTGTCGGAATGGCTTTCATTTTGACAGTTCAACAACATTCATGGCGTTATTTACGTTATGGAGAAATCAAATTTTTGAACATGGATCAGCAATATCCTTCAAAATGGTTCGGATTGGGATTGATAGTGTGTTACGCAATTAGGGTGCTGGAATGTACAATTAACTTAAAGCCTACAAAATTACTTCTTTCCAAGATTACAACATTGCGTAAGCAGCAGCCGCGGTGACAGGTTGCACGTCTGCAATCATCATAGTATTCATTTGAGATTTACATAACGAGGAAAATAAGACGACTCTTTAGTCACAACTTCCTTGTACAAAGGAATTTTAACCAAAGAAACAAGTACCTTAACTTTCCTTGTTTGTTACTCATAAACAAAGAGATTGGTATTGAAAGTGCGTAATAAGTTAATTGGTTTATCTACGCAACCCTCATTAGCATAGGTCGGTCGTTTACGCCCGGTGGTCGTTTCATCATAGTTTTACATTATAAGTCCATTTACTGTAACGTAGGTAGTAAGCTACACATCAGACGCTGTATGTATGTAAGCTGTGAGAAAGAATGTTTAACGTCTTTCACTTCAATATGTCTGTTTTGTTTTTAAAGAGATATCCATTCTTTATTATTTTTGTCCAATGTGTACGTTCGACCATAGAAATTAGACGAGTTACTAATGTTACTATACCACTATTCCTGGATACTTGATTAATAAATCTGCTTAGCCTTTTCCCAACTATGTTGGGGTCGGCTTCCAGTCTTACCGGACCCGAATAACAATATTTTACATGGAGCGACTGCCTATCCGACCTCCACAATCCTGGCTGGGTAACACGATACCCCTTGGTAAGAACTTGATCATTAGCAAAATTTCGCAAGTTGGTATTATTTTACCAAATTCAACCCAAAAGATTTTTAGAAATAATGAATTTTCCAGGCGCCTGTTAGGCAGACAATGTTGTTTATTTTTATACAAAATACGAATTTGCCAATTCACGCTATGTATGAAGTGAAAGTTGTAATTAATTTGAATCCCAAAGTGACCCTTGTCATTCTATCTGACCTTGTTGTGGTTATGTTTGCAACTTTAAATTGGTACAGAGCTCATAATTAGATTGGGTTTCACTAATTATTTCATTTATGAATAGGTATTGCTTGTGTGAACGTAAACGAAGCAAAAAGAGTATGTCGGGATCGCAGGAGGTGGCGTTCTATAGTTCTGCCTACCTCCATGTGAAGAAAGCGTGAGTTTATGTATGTTTTATTAGGTATCTCCCTTTCTTTTCGCTATAATTCCATCCTAAATAAGTCTTTGCATAGAAACCAAACGATACTACTTTGACACCCCATTCGAAATTTTCCCTCTTCGTTTGTTAGATCTTCAAACGGATATCCGGCCGACGTTCTTCTGCCTTCAAAATTGAGAAAATAGACGGAGACCTTTCCGTCTATTTCTTTCCATTTCCACTTTCCTTGTCAATTAATAAAATATTGAGGTCCTCTTTCTAATTTGTGAATCACAGCGCCACACAGAGGGAATATCTCACAGAAGACTGGCAACCGGAATAAAACAGTATTATCCAATTCCTGATCATAGGCATATAGAGAATAAACACACAACAATTGACAATACTTGGAAATAAACTGTCCTTCACGGGTCGTTTACACCCAATGTTGCTATATTGAGTGCTTTTGTGTGCGTATGACGTTTGATAACAACTACACACACACATGCAAACCAAACGCGGTTATTTACTTTGATTGTTGTTAACCGAAACCGGCCGAAATACGGCTTCGGAAAAGTTTATAAAATATAAGATTTATGAACTTTTCCGAGGCGGTATTTCGGCCATCATGGCGGCCAATCTCAACGGAGACTAGCAGACACAGGTGCACTCGCTCATCCCTCACTCCGGTGTCGATAGTCCGATGGCACGGCAATCCAACACGACCGGAGAGAATCTCTCTCGTTTTACTACGATTGGCGCTTTCGCCTTAAGCAGTTGGGCTTAAGGCTAAAGCGCCAGGGTAGCCTGCGAAATTCAAATTTCTTACGTTTTTATTTACAGAATTATCACACACAACTCTCTAAGACCAAGTAGTCCTATTGAATGACTATTTCATAAGATCTTGATAAGTTAGTATAATCATTTAGGATTATACTAACTTATCAAGTTGTATTACTGATTCTATTGATTATAATTATGTAAATACATATTTGTTACAGTCGCGAATCATATTTTAATCAACGTACACCCAGAGACTGAGCTGCAAATTGCAAAAATCGTAAGAAAATTGAATTTCGCGGGCTACCTTTCCGCGGCACGGGGGTTTCACACCGCCAACTTTTTATCTCCGGGTTGTTCCTACTATGCTGTTACTAAGAAATTCCTAATGGTAAAACCTAATAACAGTTTTAAAAGAATAACAGTGAAGTTTCTTACCCATTCTTCTCCATACGAAACTACATTTTGGAAGGGGCGACTATAATCAATTCTATTTGTTTGTAAATTTTGACGTTGAAAAATGCCTTTTCTGTGCCTACTTGAAATAATGAATGAATGAATTTTTGAATGCCTATGGCATTAAGTCCGCCTCTGTACATTTGTGTGCTTAAAGCATTAAATAAATAAATGATTTGACGATCAGTTTGACTTTACGAATAAAGTCTTGACTGGTCATAATTGGAAAACTGTAGTGGAAGATAGCCATTTCATTTCAGTTTTCAACCATTATATTATTGAGATCGTTGTACAGTTGTCTGTCAGCATGTACCGTCTTCTAACGCACCACACCATGTCTTCTAGAAAGATTTCCCTCTCACATTGTTTACTTCAAATCAAGCTAGATGCTACTCGCGCGTGGTAATCGTAATTGTATCCGCCTCTCATTTATTAAAACGTGACTACATAGTTTGCGTGCGCAAGAGTCGCCCAACTATTATTGATTGATGGTGAGTGCGTCTCAACTATTAACAATTACTGAAGGATTTATTGCTAGCTACAGTTTACTGCCATTCAGGATTGTGACAGTTGTTGGAATTACATGGATGTGCAGGATGTGCTAATTAGTGAACATTGTTTCATAGTTATAGTATAGGGAATTAGGGATAGGGGGCTCGTGGTTTAAGTAATAACAGCCGCGCGTGTCGATCGATCAGGTTAAGCGACGCTTGCAGCGGTTCGGTCCGTGGGTGGATGATCATCGATATCAAAACCTCTCCGTGTCTCGGGAAGTACCTACGTTAAATCGTTGGTACTACTAGGGAAAGGCTAGGCAGATTGATTGTTTCATAGTTGTCCTTTACTCCTGAAAAACTATATAACATTGTATATAGTCTAGAACTCTAGACTCTAGATACAACGAGCAAGATTCAAAGGTCGCACATTGACTTTAGGTTGCTGAGCAAAGTAAGCGTTTCGTACAAATCTGAACCTTATACTTATGCAAATAATGTTCATATTCGTATGAGTGAATGTGAGCCAACGTTTACTTGGCGGGAATCTTGCCCAAGTTTCCGAGTGAACAGTTTAAATAATAATGATTGTAATTTCATTGAAATCAGATTTATTAACACCAATGTGCCTAGTGCCTATGATAATAATGATCATAAATATTCTATTGATATAACATTTTGAATTAAATTATAATAAGTACTTCACTCTTAACTCTTATACAACAACGACGAATGTCCTGCAAATTTCTAAAACACTGACTGAAAGATCGCGTGCGCGCATACTTCATTAGCTCGGTTATCTTCGGCCGCAGTCGTTCATCTTCGCCAGAAATCACCCGACGATCGATAACTCCGCACGAATGCCACTTGCTATTGACCATTGGCTACATAACAGTAACATAATTATATGATAAGAGGAAGAGGAGATATATAACATACATACATAATCAGCCTATAATGTTCCCACTGCTGGGACACAGGCCTCCTCTCGATGAGGGGGAGTGGGCCGTAATCCAGCACAGTGCGGATTGGCAGATGTCACATGTCTTCGAATTTTTTGTTCTAGGACATACCGGTTTCCTCACGATGTTTTCCTTCACCATTTTGTGAGCAGTGGTGATGAAATAATTTACACAAAGTAAAGCGCCTGTCTGGGTTCGAACCTACGACCACTTGGCCACCACTGCTCCTAAGTCTGAAAGTGGCACCGGGGCCTGTAAATTTGTATGGAAATCGGTTGTCGTGGTATGAGCGTGATGTGGAAGAATGAGAAAATGTGAGAAAAACCAAGGACACGATGGATGGACTGTGTGAAAAATGATATGGCTAGAAAGGTGACTACCGAGATGACGACTAAGAAAAAAAAGACATGTTGCACCGACCCCAGATAAATTTGTATAAGGGCAAGAGAATAATGAAGATCTACATAACAATGCTGTAACAATCCTGGAGTGTTTGGGGGGAAGGGGGGTGTAGAAATGATATCATAAACATATCTTTCCACGCAGTCACAAGAACAATAGTAAGCTGTATCGCTTGAAGGTTATCAACCTGTCACTATTACTGCATTGTTTCGTTAAGAACAATCCTATGCCACCGAAAAGTACTCGAAACACCTCCTGTTCCCCTCATCAGCTTCGCCTGTAAAGGCTAATGGGTAATTTCGTCCTTAGAAGTCTGTCTAGGTGACGTTAATCATGGTTGATGGCCATATTAATCAGTGATTTGCATGTGCAAGTTGATTTGTATGTGGATTTTGTAGAACTTGATTAGCAGTTTGATAGGAGAAAGTTTGAATTGATTAAATTACTGACGATTTAGTTTAGGAATTTATTTTAATGCAAGTTTTTTTAAATTGACTACCTCGTCTAATGTAACTGGTGAAATGTGGGTGTATTATACATATGTACACCTCTACCCTTCTGGGAATATTAGTGCAAATTGTATACTTCGTGCTCATATTCGAACTCGAGAGATAATTAACACAAGGTTAACTTGTATTATAATATAAGAGATACAATTTGTAAACCTGTTCCGGAATTGTATGTACAGTCAACAAAAGAGATAGTATGCAGGATCGTCGGATATAGTTGAAGTTTAGTAAGAAACCGATGGATGTTGTCGACTGAAATTTAATTTGATAAATGAGCTGTTTGTTTTCTATTAATAAAATAAAATTTTATTCGAGAACATCCATCGGTTTCTTACTAAACTTCAACTATATCCGACGATCCTGCATACTTATCTCTTTTGTTGACTGTACATTGGTCCCATCTCAAACTATTCTCCAACATAGTAGTCTGGCTTTAGCTTTCCCGAAAAGTTTACTACAACAATTTATGTTGAGGTAATTTTCCTGTTCTCTAGGAATATTGTACTGTAGATCCACCAGGAGTATTCTTGTGATACATTTGAGTTAACTCTATACAAGTAAATAAAATTGGAAGTGTCTATTTGTCAAAATAACAGCTTTTTACTAAATGCATAATAATATGACAGTATATACGGTAGGTATTTATAACAAAAAAACAATTTTACATGTTTTTGGTCTGTCTGTTTGTTCCGGCTAATCTCCAAAACGGCTGGACCGATTTTGACGGGACATTCACTGGCAGATCCTCTCATGTTATATGGAATAACTTAGGATTTTATTTTAGAAAAATATTTAGGCTTCCGCGCAAAAAAATAAAAACCCATGAAATCCAGTTTGTTTTCCGACATGCACGCGAATAAGTCGCGGGCACAGCTAGTCTTATCTAAAATTGGACTTGACTAACTTGATTTTTAAATCCTCTATGATCGGTTGATTTCCAGTGGGCCACTCCACTTAATGAAAAGCTGGTTCTTGAAGGATGTACAGTTTAATCTTCGTATTAAAATATTTGCAAATAATAATTTGAAACTTGAAGAAATAAAAAAGCTCATCACTGTGCAGTAGCTGTCAACGCAATGACCATAGATAAAAAATATATTTCGCGCGCCCGCGCTCCATTTGACATTAGTTTAGTTCGGATACGGCTTCAACACTGTATTCAAATAACCTTATATCAAACTTTTACTAGCAATTTCTGAGTAAATGCTCCTTAATTTTCCCTGAATATCCTGTTTTAACACTAGATTTGATCACTATACGAAGTAATAACTATTCAGGTGCTAGTTTAATACAAATTCTCGCAGAAAATGTTGGTCGGCAGTCAGATAAGGCCAGTTATCTAGCTCGATGTCGCCCAGACTGGTTCGGAACCGGACCACACTTGCTTGCATTATTGCAAGGTTCGCTAGATGTTAGAGATAATATGATACACGTAGATTGTTGCTGATATCGAAGAAGTTAGGACAGGTGGGGTAAAGACTTTGTTGTACGTGGTTATCTGTTTTTACCGACTTCAAAAAAAGGAGGTTATCAATTCGATACGTATGTATGTAATATTATTGGAATTGCATTATATTCACATATGACAATCTACTAAGGCTTCCAAACAAATATACAAAATTTCATAGACGTATGTATGTATGTATGTATGTATGTATGTTTGTCCACGCATTTCTCAGCAACTATTAATCGGATCGTAACCATTTTTTTTGTATTAGCTTACATTTACTTCAACTTAGGGAACAGTGCAAGTTTCATCAAAATCGGTTCAGTAATTTTCAAGATATGGACTAATACGTGTAAGTGACGGCCTGGCGTATTGATACGAGCTACGGGTGTAGTGTCAAAGGGAAAACATCTCAAAACCTTGGTCAAATTCTAGTGCAAAAACTAAAAATTACGAAATAAAAAGTAATTTAAAAAAATTAAACCGACTTCAAAAAGAAATCAACTCAAAATTATGAAATATCTTTAATTTCGGAAGTCGGTGGCAAAAAACTAAAATACAGATCCCAAGACACCGACTTCCGAAATTAAAGTTATTTCATAATTTTGAGTTGATTTCTTTTTGAAGTCGGTTAAATTTTTTTAAATTACTTTTTATTTTGAGATATTTTACATAGATACTGATGTGCCTTATAGGCCAAGAATTGTGAAAGATTCATAAGTATTTACCAGTTACACTGCTACAAGGATCTTTGGGCGCTCGAATGAGTGAGAATTAGTAATTAGATGTTAGTTCCGATTTTGGCCACGTGCCAATAGAACTTTGTAATGTTATATAATTGAATGTTAAATTACTGCTGCCTAAGAAAGAACTACGATTTTATGCAACAGACCTTTCAAGAGCGGATCGGAATGTGCCTACGTATAATTTATATTATTTATGCTTTGCTAACAATAGAAAGTAATTAACGATACCCAACAAATTCTCTTAATTAACTCCGTAACTCGAATTAACGCGATAGAGATGTTACGCAACGTTTTCCTTTATTCCCAGATTAGATGTGAGTAAACATATGCTGTAATCATTCGGGGAATTATAACAGAACACATGTGCGAAATATTCCATTGCTTACATCAGCTTAAAGCTTCGTATATGGATTCACAGTAACTTAGGAGTTATACAGGGTTATTGGTAAAACATTAACAACCTCCTATGAGGTCATTGTATTCATCACTATGAACAACTTTTACTATGGGACCATACCTGAAATCGCGAAAAAAAAATCAGCTGTTCCCTACATTTTGACGAGTTATACGAACATAAATGTAGAGAACAGCAGATTTTTTTTTTATAACTCTGACATAAACGAGCAATTTTACCCCTCGACTTAACTATCCACCCTCGCCGCACGTCTCGAGGTAAGATGGCTTCTTTTATGCACTAGTTGTACAATCTACTATATCTGTATTAAGCATAGAGCAACACAGGCCACCGGCGAATTCGCCGGTGGCCTGTGTTGCTCTATGGTATTAAGAGATAAGAGGTAAATAAAGTTGCCTCCTCGTAAAATATTTTACTAATTGAATCGATTATTTAAATTAGTTAGAATTCCAGATTTGCAACAAAAAGCTTTTGCGACCACTAGACCAAAAAGGCGATGGTAATGTGAATAATGGTTTCACAAAATAAAGATAATGCACTAAGTAAATCTTAATTCCTATTTCATACGGAAACATAAAAGCAGGTATTTAGATAACAATATCATAAAAGCGAACAACATTTCATACAAAGTGATTTACGCGAACGGAGTTAAACAAAACTAATAGCTGGCTGAGAGCCATTTTCTGATAACTTTTACTTGAAAAATAAACCTTTATTTACGATGTTACAAATAGCCGAAAATGTAGCATTTAGCATAATCAGCCTATAATTTTCCCACTGCTGGGATACAGGCCTCCTCTCCGTTATAGGGAGTGGGCTATAATCTACCACGCGGACCCAGTGCGGGTTGGTAGATGTCACATATCTTCGAACTTTTATTTCTCGGACATGCTGGTTTCCTTTATTAATGGAGCATTAATAAATGAAAACCTTAGGTACACATTTTCCGCTATAAATCCAAAGTTTTCATAGTCCTAACTGAAAAGCTAGTAATTTCAGTTTAATTTATTCAAAATTGGCGAAACATTTATTAAAAGTCACGTTTTCCTCACTTTGCTGAACATAGATTTATATTGAAGCATTAATTTGACGTTCTTGTTTGAATATTAACACCGACTAACATAATTATAGGCGTCGTATAATACATAAGCTTAAGCGATTCGGTAATTTGCACTTAAAGTAATTAAGAAGTGAAGCCATTAGTGAAATTCTGGGAGCTTAATGACAATAATTTTGTCGGGTAAAATTAAGAATTATGTACTTGAATGCTTTCTTCTAGTAGCTACAAAATACAGTATTGATCTATACTAATATGGTATAGTATAGCTGAAGAGTTTGTTTCGCACTTATTTCTGGAAATAGTCGGATTTTAATTTTTTTTTTTTATTGCATTTGATAGCCTAATTCTTTAGGAAGGTAATAGGCTATTTAACATCACGCTACGACACTTAGGAGCCGACCAAATAGAAAAAAGAGAGCACGAACTCTTAAGCGAGAACCAAGTAACAGCGCAGGGGGGAGATGCGATACGTCTCGGTGGGTCTGGGAGTTTTATAAAATGAGGCTGTCATTATAGTATATTGACTGCTCCGTTGGTCCCGTGGTTGCAAGCGTGACTGCTGAGCGTGGGGTCTTGGTTTCAATTCCCAGGTAGAGCGAAAGTGTTATTGGGCTTTCCATTAGAAGTTTCTTAGTAACAGCCCGGAGTTTGAAAGTTGACGGCTTAATACCCCCGTGCCTCGGAAAGCACGTAAAGCCTGCTGTTGGTCCTGCGCCCGATTGCCATTCCATCGGACTATGAGAGTAATAGAACAGAGAGTGCACCTGTGTTTACGCACACACTTGTGCACTATAATATCTCCTGGCTATCTATTCTTTGAGATTGGCCACCGTGACCGAAATCGGTCGGGAGGCTATTTTATTATTAGGCTATACATGATTTTATTTATGTAAGTGGGTTTGCATAAACACTTTCACCGTCAATCATATTTTAAAAAGTAGATGAGGACGGCGTTTCCTATCTGACTAGTCTGAGAAGAAAGGCCGAAACAAACTCAGAGGTCACAGTCTTTTAAAGTCCAGACATAATCTTGAAGACAGAAGTTAGCAATACAATATTTAAACTGGTAATATAAGTTACTCCATGCGTCTACCTACACATCCGTTGACACGCTTCTAATTAGAGTAGACAAAGGTAGTAATTAAGTAATTACATCAGTCAGTCGATCAGTGTTGAATTACTGTTTAGGTCGAACTACAAATTACCACAAACTGCGTTACTTTAATTATAATTACTGATATTAGCAAATTACCCACTGCCATTGTTATTTGTTTGGTTAGACTGAACCTAGATGCAAATTTATGAAGACGACCTTAAGGCTTTAGCTTACTATGTAAGCGACAATCATACTCAATTCACCACTTAGGTATGACCTTTTTACCAGCTCTTGATAAGTACCGGTTCACATATCTGGCAAACATTTTGATATAAATGAAGCTACATTTAAGAATTTATCTGGTAAATAGTCCCGACATCGACACAGAGCGCCAATTTCACCAATGAAACGGAACGCGATCATCGCCATATCGAAACTGCGTTCAAGAACTGTCAGTGTCAATATTCCACAACAACAATAATGACACAAATAGCTCTGTCTTGAACGCGGTTTATATACGCTGATCGCGTTCAGTTTCTTAGTGAAATTGCCCTGAAGCAGCCTGTCGTTCAGCGAAGTCCCCACTATGCTCAATTTCCTAAAATTCCTTGCTGTAATCAAGTAAATAAAGTAGCTATTTGTCCTTGCAGAACAAGTGGTGGTCAGGCGTCGGGCCGGGCTGCTGCACCGCGCCCGCCGTGCCGAGTCGCGCGTGCGATGCGGAGCGGTCCCCGCCGCCCGCGCCTCCTCCCGCTCCGCCTGTGCTTTGTGCCAGACCCTGCTGTCGCGACGCCACGTCAGTATACTTACTTAAAAGCTTTATGCTCTTTAAAATAAAAGAGAAATGTTTGACTTTCAAACTCGGCGCTGGAGCCGAGCGTTGAAAATCCAACACCGCGCTTTTATTATGGCATTTTTTTTCTATGCTAGTTAC
This sequence comes from Oligia fasciuncula, assembly GCA_963082905.1. Classification (NCBI taxonomy): domain Eukaryota; kingdom Metazoa; phylum Arthropoda; class Insecta; order Lepidoptera; family Noctuidae; genus Oligia; species Oligia fasciuncula. The sequence goes on from OY720403.1 coordinate 13,105,171, forward strand.
CCCTAGGAGCCACTTTACGCTCCGCCTTTGCTTTGTTCTCCAATGTCACGCACGACCCTACGCCAGTCCTTGTATGTAGTTCTAGCGCCTTTCGTTTCTATACTAAGTTACCTCTAGAACCCGGCTCCCGCTCCGCCTGTGCTTTGAGCCAAACCCTGCTGTCGCGTCGACACGTCAGTAACTACTAGCTTTATTTTCTAAATCAGTTACCCCTGAGAGCTAGATTATCTGAACTCAATAGTTCTATATCAATCTGAGAACAACAGCACAATCTTCAGTGCCTTGTTCATAAAGGATCGCAAAAACCCGACGCCATCTTCACGGTTAGCGTCCGACAATAGACGATGCTGAAATTATAGGGATGGTCAGAATACAAATGCAAATATTTATTGGAACAAAAACATTACAATTTTTGTGTTAGTTTAATACTGCAGTTTAGTAACTGTGTCGCAGTTATTAGCGCCCACCCCAGGAGCGAAAGACCATTGAGTTCCATAACAACAATTTTGGAACTTGGGGAATGTAATAAATGTACTTAATACAAAGCTAAAGGGCACTAATTACAATAAAAAATTGCTTTGTAATACAAATAATGACCACCCTAATGTAATGTTATTCTTCGAATGACCAAACGGCCTGTGAAATTATTGTAATACAAACAAAAAAATAAATAAAAGTATGTCCTGTTCAAAAACCTTAATTTTATTCGGACTTGGGTATGTCTATGGCTAGTTGTACAATGCGAATGTCGGGGGAACTTTCTAAACTCGATAATTTTGAATGCGCCCCTATGAGCGTTCTTTTTTGAAATCCGGCTTTTAACTTTGGCTACGGGTAGCCAAATGGGCACGCTAGCAAATCATTTGTCATGAAGCAAACCAGGGGAACTTTTCTAGGACTTATTTTTTGTGAAAAAAAAAAACTAGCAAGTAATTGCCAGCGCTCTAACGTAATTTTGAGAGGAACTGCACTTGCAGTTGCCAGTTGAATTACGTCAAGTTAATTTTACTCGCAATTTGTCAGCTCGCATTTCGGAATGTTAGCACTGGGGGGAGGGGCTGCCCCTAAGCACGAACTTCGTAATTTCTACTTTTACTTTTGACACTTACGAACATAATTATAATTAGTTCGGGGCCCGAACTCCCAATACTAAAATATCAATTTGGCACTTGTTTTGACGTATAATCTATTTTGGGAAGGGTCCGTATCTTCGTAGACGGGCTTAGAGAGGAGTCTTGCCAAGGATAAGCTAGGTTGTAGAGGTCAAATAAGCAGTCGTTCCATGTAAAATACTGATATTCAGGGTATTTAGCTGCATCCGGTTAGACTGGAAAACCGACCGCAACATAGTGGGAAAAAGCCTAGGCAGATGTTTTCGGAATGTTCGTATAGGTCTATTTGGCCAACTCATAACGATAGTTTACTTTCAATGGACTGGAAATACTACACTATATATGTCTCAGTTAGAAAACAACTGAACTATTCATAGCATCAACATCTAATTTAAAAACAAGCAAACATTTCATACAATCGCTTATTCGTTCCCACCGCGCGCGTACGTTACTCAGGCGCAGGTTACCTTATTATTGAATGGGGCATACAATACGGGGAATTTGGGTGTTGAGTCCCCTCGCTACCTGGACCCCCCGCTACCCTCAACCCTCAGCTACCCTCGTCCCTTCGCGTCATTCGGGCCCCCAACCCCTACGATGCGCGCACGCATATTTCCACGCCTTGCAAGTTTAACACCATTTTTAAAACTAGCATTTTTACTGGACTGGTTATGATATTAGTGAAGTTATGTACAGTGTAATTTATGTACAATCTAGTGTTTATGTACAGTGTAGTGTATATATAGTGAATGTATAGATATTATAGTTATAATGGATCTGTCGATACCAAGACTGAAATTTGAGTGTGAAGACGATGGATACGAGGATTTCGATCTCGGAGCGACGTAAGTTGATGATCTGATTGTAATTCCTTATGCTGTCGGAATCCCAACTGTCATACTAAAAGTGATTAAATTAAAAGTAGACACACTCCCATCCCCTTCCAGGCGTGCGCTTTGATTGCATCTTTGTATTTGTAAATAGCAGTTTTTAAGTGTTAAATAATTAAAATGTCGAGTATGCTAATTACGTACCCGTTTCACTTAACATAATTGCATACAAAATTACTTGATAATTGCGATATTTTCTGTAAGCAAAAACAAATATTGCACACGCAGCGCAGGTGTCTTATAAATAATTTTTAAACCTTTGGAGTGACTGAGCTTCAGAAATGTTAATCCCGTTATTTAGGAGTTAATTGTTTTAAGCAGTTCTCGGAATCTTTTGTCTTTATTACCTGTAGAGGAATCAGTATAGAATCCTGTTATTTACGAGTTGTTTTAAGCAGTTCTCAGAATATTTTGCCATTATTTCATGTATTTAGTTTTGTTGGATTTATTTAGATCATATTTTTAAGCAAAATATTATTTTACAAGGGCCCAAGAGGCTCTTGGTTACAACTTATCTGTAAACCTTACTTAACTCGCAAAAAGTGTTTCACTTGCATCGGTGTTCGTAAATAATAATAATATAACTCGTCCCTTACTTTCGACGTTATTTCCAATGTTATTATAGTAATTTAAGTCATTTCATGCTCTACTGCTTATAAAATAGAGACCAAAATCCCGTAAACCAATATTTGATTTATCAGCATTGGCCCCAAGTTAGGCCCGATTGCTACATGCGCGTACGCCGAAGGGATTTTTTCTAACCGGAGCTTCTGCGTGGGCTCCCTTTATTTTTTGTGGGTAAATTATTTTTGGACTTAGCAAAAAGCTGTGAGCTCCGTGTAAAGTGAAATGTAGGTGCATTTAGATAAAAAAAAATAATGACGTGTTGGTCGCACATGTGGCGGAAGTTTCCACCTGGGATTTAGAGAGAGACGTCTCGAAACTAAGTGTGCTATACCTAATAGTTCCCTTTGACAGACTTTGACTACACAGTTAGAAGATCGCCTCATATTACATGGGGCCAACAACATAACTGGCGAAATGTGGGTGTACGATTAGAGACGTGATGTTATGTAGTTAGATGATCTACCTTCATGAAGACTATTACCCTGCCAGTAACTACTTAAGCCTTGGAATTGTAACGTCCAGTAACTTACATAATTTAAAATTTTGTACATACATATTCAGCCTATAATGTTCCCACTGCTGGGACACAAGCCTCCTCTTTCTGTGAGATCCCTAGGCCGCAATCTACCACGCGGGCCTAGTGCGGGTTGGTTGTCCAGTAACTTAGGCATTTTTTCCAAGTTCTATGGTCCTTTGGCCATCACTGTTCTTCTGGGCTATATATTCAGATTATGACCAAGAATCCGAATTTCAATAATGATGCGGTTAGACCTGATTACTTACTAACCCCCTTACTATCAGATGAATAGTTACACACCGATTTCACTCTTTCAGCCGTCAGTAATTTGACTTTCGAAAGAAGAAGACAAAGCGTTGTGTAACTATACAGACGCTACACAACGTTTATTAGTAAGGGGGTTAAGGTGTATGTTTTTGCTGTAATGCCAATAAACGCATTTTTATTTCTTTCTTTCATACATTTATTTGCAATAGGTATTGGTACAGTGCTGGTTTTAAAGACAGTAATTAAGTTTCCTAATACATAGTGAGACATTTGTCATTGAAAACTTTACTTCTTTTTGAATCGATGATACGTTTGTCTAGTTACAATCATCATCTAGTTAACTTATCAATGACCTGGAAGTGGGTGGTTACCAAACCACTTGTGTTGTTTTTTCCTCAAAATACTAGCTCAGACACTAATCTGCATGGTCCTCATAATTATGACCTGACCGAGATTATAACTGGTATCTGGATTTTAAAAGAGACTGACCTATGAGTTTGTTTCGGTTATTCTTCTGAGAGTAGTCTGATAGGAAACACCGAATTCATAATTATATTTTCGACGTATAAAAGTGTTTTTTTACACGACTGCCCAAAAAAAGGAGTGTTATTTACAGAAATACAAGATCTCCAACAGAAGATTTGGTAAATACATACATACATACAATAACACATTGCTAACTATTTTCTCTCGTCCAACAGTGTCGCAGATAGCATCGAACAACGTCGCGCCGTTGAACAAATCGGCAGTGGGGGAGGCGCGGGCGCGGGCGGCGCGCGGCACAAGACGGCTCCACAGGCCGCAACGACGACGGCTCACAGCAAGCAGCTGGCGGCGGGCGGGGCCAACCACCCGCCCCAGCCGCAAGGTAACCACAAACGTAATGCCTTTGTTGTTATACCTCCTTTTAAGCACTGAGCAGACGATGGACAATTTGTCCGTACGATAGAATGTATGACAATCTATGCCCGGTTGACGTCATCACGTCAACGCCGACTTTCGCTGAAAACTTACGCTATGGCACTGTTTCGCACAGTGCACAGCAGTATACTGAGCGATGACCGTTTTGGGGTAATGTGACGCATATTTTCTCCCAACTTATTCTTTTTTGTGTTTGTTCTTCGCAAATAAAATTTCCTCCTATGCAAACACACACGTATGAGAAATAGACTGCCGGTTTCTGTCCGGCGGACAAATTGTCCATCGTCTGCTCAGCGCCTTACATGCACTCACACATGCACACTAACTCACAAAGGATTTTGGTCAGTTTGAGAATGGGTTATTTTGGAGAGTGACTAGTCAAAGTAGTATGACATAATGTAAACATAAATACAAACCCATTACAGTAGCCCAGCATCTATTATACATATAAAACAATTTTAAAATTATGTAGAAACTTCTTACTCTCAATAATCATCACTTGAATTCGTATTTTCTATTATTTTATATTTTTATTTACAACGCGTTAATACAATTTCTAGGTTTCAAATATATTAGCGATTTTATTTAATTGGGCGTATCGTTAACTGAGCCTTATAACACGATTCAGCGGGATTCACTTAAAACCTACTCGGCTGTTTTAGTAACCATTCCACAGTCCACAAATTTATATTTTAGGATACTAGTCATTAGTAATTCGCGAAAATAATTTTAGATTCGTTTTTAATTAGAACTGGACAACATGCTGCTATTTTGTTGAACTTATTCTAAATTGTTTACCTTACCTGGGCGGTGTTTGCTCTGAACTGAACTAACCTTTTTTGTGATGCAAAACTAAATAGATTTCGCATAATGATTAATTTATGACCTAATGTATAAATAAATAAAATAGAAAAAGGTATTTGAATTAAACATCTCTTTTCATAAAAACCTAATTCGGGCTACGAACACTTATCAACGAACAGCATTTAATTTTTTTTTAAATTTTATAGTACGTAAGTATAGTTTTCAAATTCTTGCACAGAAATTCAACTAACTTAACAGGAGGTAACTGTACGAAGGGGCCCGTGGGAACCCATCTGTAGTTTGTTTGAACTTTCATGCACTCTCCTTTGACAACTGCACTCAGTATAAGTGTTTAGGTTGACACAGTAAACAGTACCTTTATACACATTGAGTAGGCTCAAGCTGAGAATATCCTATATTCTCAAACCTTACTTATCTTAACATAGATCGATTAACAGTTTTTTTTAACACGAATTAACGATTGCTTGAGCGCATTCTAATGTGTACCATTTTAACTATAATTCATTTGTCTTTTTCCTCTTTCTTATTATTTGTATTAGATACCGTGTCATGTCTTTTAGAATTCTCCACAATTCTTTGGACTTCTAAAAGGTTTTTAATTTTAATTCTTAATAACACTGTATAATATCAGTTGTAATACTAATACCTCACAACAGCAAAATGTTATGGTCACTGGAATTAATGTATGTATTTCCAAGTGTTAATAGATCCGCAATATATTAGACAGTAGACGTTGTAATCACAGACATTATGTCTCTAATACCAGGCTGCTTACATTAAACCACAGTTGTCTGCAAGTGTCCGGACCCTATACATTTTAATGAGTCTATTTCTATCGCCGCTCCATCACTGAAGGCCATTTTGAATAAATCATAATTATAAAGCCTTTCAAAGATGGTTATTAAACTGTTGCTTTGAATATTTGAATAGAAAATTTCTCAATTTTGCAATGCTTTTAAAGTGACTCGTTCATAGTAAATAGTGTCGACTCACAAGCTTGGCGCTTTCAAAATAACTTCTAAAATAACCCCATTTTTCTCAGTTGACATGCACAACTGTGGGAAATGACATTCAATTGACAAAACCCTGTCTTTCTTTCTTCCCCAGATCAACAAGGCAACAAAAAATATGATAATTCTAGAAGACCTACAGCTCGAACAAAACGTGAGATATAGACACACATATTTTAATTAATATAACCTTTTAGAAGTCCAAACAAACCTGTCATAAGTATCATTATTATATAATTAAGCCATGTCACTATCGAGGTGTTTACTGAAACTGTTCCGATTCGATTTACATTGCTGTACTATCAAAAATTACCTTTTAAATGATTCGAACAGTTTCCACAAATATCTTCACAGTGTTCAGGCATCAAGGTGTATTTAGTGAAATAGACGCGTGAAGCTAATATGTCGTTATCCAATATCTGTACATGCGGATGCGGCTGGCGGTACGATTAACGCTGCGACTGCGACACGACACGACACTGCTGTGACTACAGGCTCCGGCTGTGGTGGCGATGGCGACTACCAGCTGGTGCAGCATGAGGTGCTGTACTCCTCGTCCAATAGGTGAGCTATATCAACATTATCAATATGATTGTGCCAGGCCATCCCTAAATGTTTCTTTCGCCACGAATATAAGCGGCGGTCAGAAGCCTCTCTGATTACCTGGGAAGTATAGTTCCCACCATTCCATGACGATTCATGTCTATTTTCTCCCGTATGTGTTGGTACCAAAAATATGCCAAAGCCATGTCGTAGTAAAAATATTAGCTAGTCAGCAGAGTGGTAGCGGTGCTGACCATTCAGGGTCCACAATCAAGTATCGTCAATCAAATCAATGTGGGGATTCACGTCACGGTAAGATTCCCACAGTGAAGACGTATCCCTGCATAATAAAGCATTAAATGTGTGGACCAAGCTAAGTACTTGGCGTCGTGAGAGAGATCGTCCCAGTAATTGGCTGTAGGTACTCGTCCACCGATAAGATCGCAGTACAAGGCGGTACTGTTGATTATACAGATTGATCTTGATTAGCCAGAAGTACTACAACCTTCCTCGCAATGGAATATTATGAATATGTTACAATACGGCTTCCACTCGCTGTGTAAATGTTATTGTATGACATTGGCTAAATGTTATTTTATTTCAACATCACTTTTGCAATGGATTCTTTACTAAAGATTACTAAGCGGTCGATGGTTTCTCAGAGTCCCTTTTGCTTTAACTTTATATATAGACTGTTTCTACCATGGAAAAGACATTTTCCTTACTCATCATCACCGTCAGCTACCACCAACCCAGCGCTGGGGCTCAGCATAGGGTCTTAGCATTATGCTGAGCGATGGCTGTTTGGATGTGACGCATGTTTTCCCCAACGTGTTCTTTCTCTGCGTCATGTTTTATAAACGAACTAGCTGCGCCCCGCGGTTTCACCCGCATGAATTTCGATCCTGTGGGAATATCGGGATAAAAGTAGTGTCAGCTACCTCCATACCAAATTTTATCAAAATTGGTTCAGCCGTTTGAGCGTGAAGAAGTAACAACCATATAAACACACCCCCCCACACACACACACACACTCACAAACTTACGCCTTTATAATATTAGTGTGATTTTCTTTCAATCTCTCTTTATCACCTAGCTTTTCTTCAACTATGTTGGGGTCGGCTTTCAGTTTGACCGAATGCAGCTGAATACCAATATTATACATGGAGCGACTGCCTATCTGACCTCCACAACTCGATAATATTCTCTGACATTTTTTTTACTCCTGGGATTATAATAAGCTAGTACATACGGACTGGTGTCCAATGTTGGTTACCTACAACGTTCTGCAATCACCAATACTTAACCAATTGCTGGTGATTGCAGCACCAACATTGTTTAGCGAGGTTACGTTCAGCAGGTCTATGCAGATTATGATAATGATGGATGACTTTGGTCGAGTTCTGGTCTAATCATTAGATCAGAGTGAGTGCAAGCTATTCTCAACATTATACTCGTATAATAAAATAAGCTCTAGACCGTGACTTCGTCTGCGTGTATTTTGTATATACTCCAGGTCCCAGGCTACCTATTTGTCAAATTTCATAACGATCAGTTCAGTGGTTTAGGCGTGATAAAAAAACAAACAGACAGACAAACAGAATAACTTTCGCATTGATTCTAATATTAAGTATGGATATTGGATACTGTAGCCATTTCACGAAATGTTTTTGCAAAACCTTTTTTTACGCGTCAGCAATCATTGCAATAACGAGCACGGTTCTGAGTAGAAATCCTTGCGCTCGTTTCATTTATCAAGAGTCCTTGCATTCTTTCTAGTCTTCCAAATACATTATTCATATTCCCTGCTACACGCTTTTCAATTTTATTTTAAATACGACTTTTCTCTACGTTTCATTGGCACTGATTCAGACCGGTAATTGGGTTTAACTGTACCGAATGAATGTCCGGAATTTGCACCTATACATTACGATTTCTCTTCCACACTGTGATTTACCGGCATTTGTCATGTAGCTATGCAGTTATATCATTGAAGTCACCGTTTTGTAAAACTGTAGTATAGTCAAACTATGAGTATAATGTGGTGTTCCCTTGTTTCGCAGACAGAAATTTCATAGAATTTCGTTTCGCAGAAAATGTTTCATATAATATTTGGTCCTTGTATTTTTATTTCGAATATTATTGTTTCAACGACTATTTACTTGAATGAAACATATTTCACAGAAACACAATTCAATGAATTTTATAATGACGTTTTTTTATTTAACAAACTAATCAAACAGTAGAATTATTTTTAACGAATATTGTTTGTTCGATGTATTTTCCATGGTATTTGAATGAACTATAAAAATAATGGTTTCTATTAGCGATCTCGGGACTTGGGGCACCCCGACTTGGGTTAGGTTAGGTTCTTTTAAACCCTGTAGACAGAAATAGGGGCCGGCTCCGTCTACTAAGTCTTATTATTATTGCTTGTAAACCAACCCCACGAATTGAAACGTTTAGAAACTGTCACTCGATAAAATGTTTTTCTTGCGCCCTGGATTTGCGCTATACAGAGCCAAAAATGTACCAACACAATTTGCAAAAGTGACCATTCGATCTTACTGCCCCGTTTTACAAGCTGACTGTCTACGTCACGTAAAGTCAGGGAAATTAATTGCTAAGCAAATGAACCACTACATTAAGTTGTCCGTATAGTTAAATTAAAACTGTCATTCTTTGACAATTTTCCAAAATAGCAAGTTCAATATCGCTACTCGTGGAGGCTGCGCCTGTGATCTTAAAAGAAAATGTTAATAATGTAACGTTTATTTGTATTCTAGGTACGAGGTGTTGGAGTTCCTCGGGCGAGGTACGTTTGGGCAGGTGGTGAAGTGCTGGAAGAAGGGCACCAACGAGATAGTCGCCATCAAGATCCTCAAGAACCACCCCAGCTATGCTCGCCAAGGACAGATTGAGGTACAAACATACATTAATTGTCTTCCTGCTGTAAAATCGTGAAAACTCAGATACCACTATATTTACAAACTGACTTTATGATATGTGTAGACCTAATTACAAGCTTTTATTTAACTAGCCTTGCTAGTTAGTATATTAGGGTAAAATCTTGTGAGCTGAATTAAAACCAGTTCCTTTTATCCTATGGAGTTGAAATTTTACATGCTGGTTCAGTATTGACAGACAGTGCATTTTTTCTCGTGCTGTGTTATTTTTTAGCTACCACAAACGTGTCACACACAGGATCTTTATATTCATGAAGACTTGTTGCATTTATCAGACAATAGAGATGTTTCCATTGTGTATCTGACCGTGACTGCTCAGGTTTAGCAACCAAAGATGAATTAAATGTCTGCAGCCACGCCACAAAGTTACAAATATATTTTGAATCGTTTCCAATTTCTACCAGTCGCCAGCTTGTCTGTAATAAATATAGTAATAATTCTTTTCACACTTAATGTCTATTCTTACCGCAAGAATAGTACTATTCAAAAGTCATTTATTCAAACTAGGCTTAGAATCCGCACTCTTTGAACGTTAAAATTAGATAAGACAGTTCCCCAAAACGCCCGCTCTTCACCACTTCCTAGTGCTTTAGCATAATCAGCCTATAATGTTCCCACTGCTGGGCCACAGGCCTCCTCTCTTCGCAGCAGCCAGCAGCAGCTTGGCCTTGAAAGAGTATTTATTCCAAAGCAGTAATGGCAGTTTCGTATTTTTTTTTTTTTACTTTGCCCCAAACTAGGAATTTCTCTTGTATTGTGGGTGCGTTTACAAACATTTAAACTCACATACACAAACAGCCAGACCCGGAACAACTACTTGTAGGTCATGCAAATATTTGTTCCGTGCGGGAATCGAACCCGCGACACGCAGCGTTTAATTCATTTGATATTACTAACGAGTGGTTGACTATTATTGCTATATTGTTATATTACAAAAAAACACATTTTTGACATACTTCGGTAAGTACTACTAACAAAATGCATTTTTTGAATCGTTGCCAAGTTCGCCACTAATATTATTCTGTGTGTTTGAAAACCCTTTAAGTAGGTCAGACTTTTATAGAAGACATTGTTTGTAACTATTGTGCGGTAAAGAGAAGACAAAGAAACGTAATTATGTTGGTTGTCGTCCAAGTTTAGTAGAACAAAACGTTTTAAATCATGGGGCTGAAACAAAACGTTTCTTATAATTCTTATTACTTTAAAAAGGTTAGGCTTTTAAAAGGTAGGTAGGTTTCGCTAAGCCGGTAGGTAATATAAAAACACCTATTGTAATGACTCAATCAATCAATCATCCTATCCTTTTCCCCAGATATTTTGGGATTTAAAATACTGGTATTTTACATGGAGCGACTGCCTATCTGACCTCCACAACTCAGTTACTGGGTAACATGATACCCCTTGGCAAGACTGGTTAGAATTTCGAGCTTCTGGCTACCCGTAATGTCTGTCAAAGATCTACGAAAGACAGCAGAGACCAACGGCTTAACGTGCTTTCTAAGGCACGGAGGGGGTCTCTATATGTAATGGATGGTCACCCATCCACGAAACGACCGCGACAAACGTAGCTTAGCCTTCGATCGACCCGTGCGGCTGTTAAATAATAACTATAATAAATAGCCACGAGCCCCCCCCCCCCACTACTAAATTGATAAAATTGACAAAAAATTAAAAATGTCGGCTGCCAGTGACATTATTTTTGTTTGATAGAAAGCTAGCAAGTCTCGAACCATTATAGTGAGTTTGGCCGCGCTCCAGCCGTTGTTTGTGTTTGCCCACCGGAGTGGTTCCTATACAGGGCGAGTTTTTGACGAAATACGAAACGTTGAGAAGTAGAGCTAAGTGGAGATCACTAGAGCTAAACTCTATTTTTAGGGACACTACTAAACAACTTAAAATACTATATTTGGAGTTGTTTAGAAGAGCTGATGAAGGCAAGAACCGAACCCGTTCTTTTTGCAATAAAATACCACCCTATATTATGGAACTCTACAATAGAGTGGTTTCTGCTTGTAAAGGCACCAAATACAGCAAAGAAATTCTTAAAATTTTGAAATGAAATTTTCCTACCAAATATCCATCCTGTATAATATGCTTGATATAGTAGCCGTAACGTGTCGGTGTTCGGCGGCCTCCATTCTCATGTTATGACAGGTGAGAAGTTGAGAACTTGGCTCGGCTCGCCATTTCCTACGAATACCAGAAACTAGGCATATAGAACTATCATGGAATTGCTTATAGCCCTGTGAATGTATAATTTTTACTGTAGGAGGTTGGTTGAATAGTATAAAAAAAAACTGGCCAAGTGCGAGTCGGATTCGCACACGAAGGGTTCCGTACCGCAAGGCAAAAACGTTGAAAAAAACGCGTTTGTTGTATAGGAGCCCCCCTTAAATATTTATTTTATTCTGTTGTTGTTATAGCGGCAACAAAAATACATCATCTGTGAAAATTTCAACTGTCTAGCTATCACGGTTCATGAGGAACAGACTGATGATAGACAGACAGACAGCAGTGGAGTCTTAGTAATTGGGTCCCGTGTTTACCCTTTGGGTACGGAACCCTAAAAAACAAAGTTATCTTTAAATTCGAGAATTTCATAACTACTGGGATTTCGAAAATTTCATAGTTGCGGTTCCGATGCTAACACTATGTAATAGGTTTTCACAAAATAATACAATGATACCGGGATAGACTGAACGGGGAAGACAGAGACCCGTTTCTTTAAGCGCAACTTGAGACAGGCCTATGTCCCGCAGAGGACGGAGATAGGGAATTGACTTTGATTCCATTCTTCTAAATATTACCACTTCAATCACACGCCATTAAACTTGATTCTCGTCTACTTTCATGTAGCTGCTACCAGCTACCCTGCAAATATCGTTCTACCGTACATACGCTTGCCGTTTCGCGTTCTCAACTCTAAGAACAAGGTCTACCCCAACACTTCTATAACCAATTATTTCCTTCTTTCAAGGTATCAATCCTCTCCCGCCTCTCGCAAGAGTCGGCGGACGAGTTCAACTTCGTGCGAGCGTACGAGTGCTTCCAGCATCGCTCGCACACCTGCCTGGTGTTCGAGATGCTGGAGCAGAACCTGTACGACTTCCTCAAACAGAACAAGTTCTCTCCGCTGCCGCTGAAGTACATCAGACCTATACTGCAACAGGTTCTGACGGCGCTGCTTAAACTTAAAGTAAGTGGTTTTTAACAGACTTCAAAAAAGGAGGAGGTTTTGTTTTAAAGTTTGCTTCAAGATATATGCTAAAATTAACCAGAAAACTATCAATAATTATTGAACTTATCTCAGTATTGGTATTCTCAAATGTTTATGTAACAGAAAGATTTATAATTTGAACGTTTTATAATTTGAAGGGCCGATTTTTCGTGGTCGCAAGCATTACTACTGAGTAGGAGGTCCTGGGTTGAATGCTCGCCCCGTAGCGAGGCATGTGTGTGAAACCAGACAATAACAACGCTTCATTTTTATAGCTTGAACTAAGTTAGCATTGGTATTGGTTAGTTTTACATACATTCCTCGCTACGCATCCTCGCTCATCTCTGGTGGAAAACCAGCCTAACCCTTGGCGAATACAGGCATGTTATGTTATGTTTTATCAGAGGAAAAAATATGGCTTTTTACAGCTTTTGCACAGGACATTATAATGTAAAACCGACGCGCCGTATTTATTCTTCAAATTATGAATTATCTGACGCTTGAAAAATCGGCCATTACAAACACAGCTCTTTATGCATCATCGGCGTCGTCTTGTCAGGTTTTCAGTCTCTTAGACCTAGACGGCAAGAGATAGGGAAAAGGCAGGAGGAAAGGAAGGTCTTCCAGCAGATCAACACTAAACTGTAATGAAAAATATTAAGGCCCTTAATATTGTTTCTAACTTTACCCTTTCTATTTTTCCAGCAACTGGGTCTGATCCACGCGGATCTGAAGCCTGAGAACATCATGCTGGTGGAGCCGGCGCGCCAGCCGTACCGCGTCAAGGTGATCGACTTCGGCAGCGCGTCCCACGTCAGCAAGGCCGTCTGCAACACTTACCTGCAGAGCCGATACTACAGGTACAATATAAATAGGAATAGTGTCAGAAAAACTGTCTTACCTAAGCTATTGGCTGCTGAACAAGCCGCAGGACACCTCATGGTAAGCGGTCACTGCTGCTTGTGGACGCATCTGCGCAGACGAGTTGTGTGTTGTTCCCAGAGACAAAGCTAAAATGGCTCATGTGATGGGCCTGTAATTACACCTGCACCCATACCTTTCAAATGGGTCAAATCAACTAATTAGTCAAATTAAAGCCTTCTTCCTCTCTCCTACTTTACTGTGCCCGATCGGGTCCACAATGATCATGGGTTTGTAACTAATTTCACATTGTAGAATGCATTATGGTTCAGTATTGAGTAATCAGCCGAAAGACTCGCTGGGGGGTCATAGGCATTTTAGTGCATCCTATTTTTCTTGGGTGATAAAGAACTTATTTATATTTAATGCGACCCTTTGTTATAGAGCACCAGAAATAATCCTTGGCCTGGCGTTCTGCGAAGCCATCGACATGTGGTCGCTTGGCTGCGTGGTCGCGGAGCTGTTCCTGGGCTGGCCGCTGTACCCCGGCTCGTCGGAGTACGACCAGATCCGGTACATCTCGCAGACGCAAGGCCTGCCCACGGAACACATGCTTAACAGGTCAGTACTGGCCAGAAATCTGGGTCTTCTATGAATAGACTAGATTGTAGACTAGAATTCAGATAAAAAGTTGATGTTGGTTATAATAAAAACAAGTAGCGAATAATAAGACTATTCCTTAGATTAGTTTATTGTTCAATTTTAATTACTCTCGACGTTATTATTTGTAGCGCGATGTGAACATGGCGAAAAAGAGAACCAACTTGAAGTGTACTGGATTTGATAGATTTATTGACATTATCTCTCTTGACAAGCAGTGCCGAGATTACATTCATATGACTCAATGTCATACTGTATGCGCTAAATAAATGAACTATTACCCCTCACACGCTTTGAGGTTCTTCCCTACCCGCAGTACCTACATACAACACAGAACTAGGCATGGATATATGGATATGCCACCCTCTCTTCATAATAACCTATATATCTATAACATAACTTTAACCCAACAATTTCTTTTGAACAGCGCAAGTAAAACCGCGAAGTTCTTCTACCGCGACGTGGACAGTACGTACCCGTTCTGGCGACTAAAGACTCCAGAGGAACATGAACTCGAGACCGGCATCAAGAGCAAGGAGGCTCGGAAGTATATCTTCAACTGCCTCGACGATATAGGACAGGTAACCTGTTGTATGAACTTTATGATTGAAGCATTTTGTACAGTACTCGGGCTTAAACATGACGCATCGAGGATTAGAAAGAGACTTCTTCGAGTACACATGAACATGTAGTATACTAGGAGAAGACATGTTGCCCCCCACATAAATCATGATAAGGGCAAGAGAATAATGACTTTTTCTTCTCCGTGTCAATGGCACGTCAAATATTCGAATGAACCCTCATTTGAATAACGTTCACTAGGTGGCAGCTCTAAGACGTCAGGTACGAGCACCTGTCAAAAGTGTCAAAGATATTTTCTTTAGTCCAAAGACTACAATATAATGCTCTTTAGTCGTGACTGAATGATGAACATTATCACTATATTTTATATTCATTGTCGAATGCGCCAACTGGTGGCATGAATTTTCATGAAAACCCAAATTGCTAAAGAAACGGGCTGTGACACAGGCATGAGTGACCAAGACAATGGGCTACAAAGGGGAACTTTACTTTCTCTCTCGTATGTGTTTTACTGTGTGTACATAAATAATAAATACATAAACTTTTTCTAAAACTCGATGAGCAATGTTGATAGCTGAATACTGTAAGTTACTCCCGTATACTGAAAGCCTGATCAGTAGACTTATTTCATTTCTTAATTCTGGAGGTTTTAACTGATATTTACGGGGTCTTCAGTACAGGATTTATAATATTAGGGTATTTGACTAGTGTTTATTTTAAATTAGATTTCTCGAAACCTAGAACAAAAAAATGCAACAGAAAAAAAATCTCATAAAATGGTGAAGTTGTAAACGTTTTAAAGTCCATGCTAGAAAGAGACAGCACTACTAGCATGTGACATCACAAGACATAAACGTTATAGTATTGTAACTTCGCGCCATTCAGTACAATGATCGTTTTGCGTGAAATGGATAGAAGGATAACTTCAAAAGCGTGCTATTTCTCCATTTTGCCAACGATTATAGTAGTTTTTCACTAATAATTTTATTTAGTAACATCTTTATAACAGGTATCAACATCATACTTGTTATAAAGATAGTATATTTTTATATTTTTGATAGTAGTCAAAATACCCTTTAATGTGCCACAATGCTTAACAAATTGTAAAAGATTTATAGTATGTAATGGGCAACTTAAATTTTTTTTTTGAGAAAATTTATGCCTAATCAATGGAGATTTTCTCTCCAGTCTGAAAACAGATGGCTTATTCAGTGTGGGGTTCCGTTTACTACAGTTATTTTTAAACACGTGTTTGTTGCACAGGTCAATGTACCAACGGATCTTGAAGGCGGCCAACTGTTGGCCGAGAAAGCAGACAGAAGGGAGTTCATCGATCTACTCAAGAGGATGCTCACCATGGATCAGGTTAGTTCTAAGCAGATAATAATATCGACGAAATTGTATTCAAGAGCCTTCCAGCCAAAGAGTTAGGGGGGGGGGGGCTAAATAAATCAAAACTTGTTTATAGCCAGTGCACTGCTGGAAATAGGCCTCATAGTACACATCAAGTTCGGTCCTCAGTCACAGACGCTCTATATCTCTTATCTATCTATTGCCACAAATCGAGAACACGAACCAAATCGCGTAGGAATCTGAGAAAAAGTGCACAAACACTGTTACATTTTATAATTTTTCTGGAAAACATTTCTTATCGGGACGCTAAATTACGCCCTCATCATATCTGTTTACAGTCACTATCATATTTTACATGAAACTTATATATTTTTTACAGGAAAGACGAATAACACCGGGCGAGGCGCTGAACCACGCGTTTGTAACACTAGCTCACCTCGTCGACTACGCGCACTGTAACAACGTCAAGGCCTCCGTTCAAATGATGGAGGTAAATATTCACATAACCCTTCTGGAACCAGAAAAAAAAGGGGCAGGACATTCTCAGCAATAACACCACTTCTGGGTACCAACCAAGCATTTATTGTTGTCAAATCTAGCGTTGACCAGCACATAGATTGATTTGGAGTCAATAAAACCGTTGTGATTTAAGAAATATCCAACCTTTCCAATACAATAATGGTAATAGTTTCGTCCATCGTTACACTTTTCAATGAAAAGTGTGTTGGTCTTTCAAAAATAGGAATGTGAAGATTCCTGTAAACATTTGTGACAACATAATATAATGTGCTACTTTTCCTAGCTGCATTCTAATTCTAAACTTGGAACTAATCTAAAAATCTTATATTCATCTACAACCAATGACCGGGCTTAATACGGTGGGTGTACAAGCATTAAATTTTGCACAAGAGTTGCTTATAAGTATACCAAAAGTAAGCACTATGTAAGGATTTTTGAAAGTCGAATAGGTTTAAATAGGGAATGAAAGTTTTTATAGAAGTTCGTTATTTTTGCCGATGGAAAATACCAACGGGCACATGGCTTGTTTATAAATGAATTGCTTCTTTCCAGGTTTGCCGTCGTTCAGGCAGCGGCGTCGGCGGCGTGAACGTGGGAGGCGTGGGCGGCGTGGGAGGCGTGGGCGGCGCGGCCGAGTACGGCGTGGCGGGCGTGGTGCCCGGCGCCGCGCCCGCGCACCACCTGGCGCTCACCATCAACCAGCAGCGCCTGCGGGCCGCGCCCTACGACAACCTGGTACGTGCACACTGCTACAGGGGCCCGTGGCGCGAGGAGCGCCCGGTGCGGCGCCAGTTCGAGCTGCGAGCGACGCAGCTTCGCGAGGTCCTGGTGGCGGAATGGCGGGACAGGTTCTCCCGCCCTACCCCCGTCTCATCACCATCGAGGCGATCCGGCCGGTTTTAGCGAACTGACTCGTGAGAAGGCACGGCTCCCTGACGTTTCGGGCGACCCAGGTGCTCTCGGGGCATGGCTGCTTCGGGAAGTACCTGTGTCGTATAAATCGGGAGCCGGACGCCCGGTGTCACCACTCCGTCGACTGCCGGGAAGACACGGCGTGGCATACGCTGTCAGAGTGTGCCGCTTGGGAGAAGCCAGGAGTGGGCAGTGACCTGTCGCTGCCGGCCGTAGTCGAGAAAAATGGTCGGCAGCGGAGAGTTCTGGGGCGCGGTGTGTTCCTTCTGCGAAACAGTCGTCTCGCAGAAGGAGGCTGCGGAAAGGGACAGGGAGATCTCGGCCACTCACCCAGCCCACAGCAGTCGTACCGGGCGTCGGCGGAGGGTGGACAACGCCCGCCCCCCTAAATGGGTCCACAGGTGACGGACTCGGGGACGTCTTTCGCCCCCACCACACATGGGTCGGTGGGATTAGTCGGGGGTTGCGGAAGGATCCTACGTTCTGCGACCCCCGGCGTAGGTGTGAGATGGGACACCGGGGTGGATTTTAGTCAGTAAGAGTCTGACAGACCCCTCTGCCCCCTCAGGGCGGAGGACATCCATGAGGATTATCCACCCAGGAACAAAAAAAAATAAATAGGACCCCACACTCAATGTTAAAAGCCGTTCGGCTAATTTGTCTGACATTTTGGGAAAGATATAGCCCGCAAAGTTAAATGATGGCTAGTTTTAGAGATATAGCCATTTTTTTTAAGTTTGATGCAAAAAGATTTTAATGGAACAGAAATATGAATGGTATGGTTACTGCTAAAAAAATAACAAAAATCACTCACAACTAGAGAACTAATTTTAGTCTGCACCTAATCTTTCTACCTGTCTTTTTTTAGGGCGTATTTTTATTTTGAACTTCAAATGTAAGATCGACACATAAATATCGCCGCCATAAGATTACGATATTGGTCACAAAATCTTCTTGTTATTACCGTGTTTCATAAATTCATCATAACAAAATGTATTTGTTTTCCACAGTACCAACTCTACCAAGGCGGACGCGTGGCAGTGGGCGGCGCGCGACAGTACGCGACTCGCGCCGCTGAACCGTTCCCACATCAATTCGTATCGTCTATACTCTGCCAGCCCGCTTATCAGGTAATTATTATTATATTTATTTATAATGGGTGGAAAGGAAAGTAACTTAAAATAGAAATAAGAAAAACGTATAGCGCTACATGGTTAATTTTGGCGCGTGACCAAAGTTAGAACTAAAGCCGCCATCTTGTTTTTTAAATATATTTTATGTGACATTTCACAAAAATGTCAACGTCATTTTAGCGCCAAGAGATTCTTGTAGAGGTGTATCTAGAACATGGACGTAATATATAGAAGTAACAGGACCGAGCACTCGTTCCAGAAAAACGAGCAGACAGAGAGGTGACCTCTGGAGCTGTTTGTCCCTTTCTAATAGGGTGACCAAAAATTTTTTACACACAGGAAAATTCAAGGACTGACATTCAATATATTGGTACAAATAAATAATAAAATAATTGTTCTGTCTGACCTAGCATGAATAAATTTTAACGTTAAGTATCGATAATGTATGTAAATTTTAAATCTAAAATACAGCAGTCCTATAACACGTTGGTGAAATTTAATGCAATATGCGCACTTTGTACGACTATCATACAGAGATAATAATAGTCCTCAGTTTTATTAAATACTATATTTCAAAGTAATATTTTCGATTCATAATTCAATTACGTGAACGATGCGTACCTTCTTACCGTCTTTATCAGTGCTAGGGATAATGGTGTAGGATAAAATTCGTGATTTCGAGTTACGATATCGCTAGCTAGTGTCATATGAATAGCTCACGAGAGCCGCCGGTCGATTCTGTAAAAATCTCACCGTGAAAACTTAGGTGAAGTGAGTTTGTTTTTTGCTGGGAATTGACATATTGACAGCTCACTCCACGCTCACTTCACCTAAGTTTTCACGGTGAGATTTTTAAAGCATAGCGTCGCAGCACCCTAATTGCATTAAAACCTCTGGTTGAATCAATCAAATCAATGACAATCCCTTTCATTTTGGCAATACAACACAATCTGTGGTGCTTCTTAGGATTGAAAAAAAATCGTAACAATGAGTATTGTTGAATAGATTGTGGAGATTAGTGAGATTTGTATTAAATGTTACGCAATTGTGGTGCATCCAGGGTTTTCTCCTTCCAGCGAACGCCCTTGGGAGCAGGTGAGGCATATAAATGAAGACAAAATGGAAATAAAACCAAGTCATATAATTATAATATATTTATCTTTACATAGTATAAAACAAAGTCGCTCCCGCTGTCTGTAACCTTAGATCTTTAAAACTACGCAACGGATTTTGATGCGGTAGATGAAGTGATTCAAGAGGAAGGTTTATATGTATATTATAGTAGAGAATAGCCGAGAAATTCAAAGATTTGTAATGTGATGTCGTAACAAACATATTACGTATATTTACGTCCTCCGAATATCGTACACCTCTATTACTTTTACTTTCGCGCGTTTCCAATATAAAAGTCTGCCGGACTAAAGTGAAGGCTGCAGACCGTTGAGTTTTTTGTATTTTTTTGTGACACGAGAATTTCATCCAACCATTTTTGGGTAATTTCTTCAATCTTCGGAAAGCTGATATAACAGAAAAATATTGCTCTTTTATTTAATCATACGATACGAGGTACAAAATATAATTATTACATACATAATATTAGTAGATACTTTTATTCACAAATAAACGAAGCCAATAATAATGTCTTCTGTTTACAAAACGCCTGCGGCATGGTCCCTCTAGCCATGTTAGTAAACAAAATCTTTATTATTGCTTACCTGTGAAAGGATATGCCGCATCCACCATAGGATTCGCTTTTGCACGATTTTACGCAACACTTTTTTGATAATTTTCACAAAAAAATACCGTCGATTTATCTGTTCATGCGCCCATGGTTCAAAACAACAACAAGAAAAAATCACCATGACAATGACACATTTCAGGGTTACCACAGTAGTTTTTACGAAAATTATTTAGAGCCGTCATTCTGAAGTTGGTTAGTTATTAAATAAATAAAATTAAGATAGTTTGCTGGTCTTGTAACCAAGCATAAATATTTACAAAAGTAATTATTTTCTTAGTTGCTACCTTCATAACTTAGAAGTTAAATATTTGACTGTTCGGTCTATTAAATATTTTTTTACCATATTTAACATTTTTGTCTCCTGGCAATTGAGAAAAAGGGACAGACGCCTCAACTTGGGCTCTCTCTTTCGGCACGTTTTGCCTCGGTTACGAACATGTATCTAAAATAAACCCAAGGCCCAACTAATATGGTTCATTTTTGAATGACGCGATTTATCGAGTGCTCGGTCCTGTTACTTCTATTATTACGTCCATGATCTAGAATGAAAGAGTTTTCTGTCTCTGTCAACTTGAAATGTTTGACAGAAACAAAACGATGTTTTGAATACGTTTAGCGCTAAATATATTTAGTGATTTGTGGTGTAAGTGGGCCTTATCAAACAGTAGAATTTAAAACACTGGGTGCTATTTTTCGCGTTATTGATCTAATTCCTGTTTCGTCCCAGCAATTTAAAAATAAACGTTATCCTTATTAATTGAGGTACTTTCCTTAGATCTAGTGATCGTTTTCCACTCAGCATAAACACAAGTAACCAACTGTGAACATAAATATCGTCGTCCCACAAAATCGACCTTAATAACATTTCATAAAGTATGACATCCACCAGGTGCAACAGTTAGCAGCCGCCGCGGCCGCAGCAGCCGCCGCGCACCACCAGCACGGCGTGGCGGGCGTGGCGGGCGTGGGCGGCGTGGGCGGCGTGGGAGGCGTGGGCGGCGTGGGCGACGTGGCCGAGTGGCGCGCGCCGCTCATCGTGGAGCCGGCGCCGCTGCCGGAGCCCGACGTGTGGGACGCCTTCCATCCGCACCATCCGCAGCACCATCATCCGCATAAGAGGTGCGTTCTATACACGGCTATACGTTATGCTAGGGAGAAATGGGTTAATAAGAAAGGAAAAACATATATTTATTTAACACGTGTCGTAAGTCCACAGAATATAAAATGTAATGTCAGTTAAAGGGTTGATGATGTTAGACTACCGCAGACGGGCGAAATTATTGAATTTGTCAAAAAAAGGAATATGAGTGGATAGGTAAATGTTAAAAGTTTTCAAAAAAAAATCATTATACCAAAATGCAATGTTTGATGTTGTATGGATAGAAAAATATATATCCACCGAAATAACTGACACTAAAAATATATTTATTCTAATCAGAGCAATAGAAATTGTAGCATTTGCAAAATATTCTACAAAAAAAAAGTCTGTGTGGGAATTTTCAAGTGTTAATAGTTTTAACGATATAATGTAGACGAGAAGAGTGTAGTACTAAAAGAGGGGGTTGTCGACAGATCTACAAAGCAGCAGACGACGGTGCCGCACTACCAACCGCACCACCAAACGCATCAATACAGGTGCCTATCATACAAAACATAATATAGCAAACACGTAAAACTTCTTCACAATAGCATAAGCGCACGTTAGCACGGAAGTAAAAATATCGCGGCGGAATTTTAACACACATTGGATTTTCAACTCTCAGTGTTGAGCCGAGGGTTGAGAATCCAACAGAGCGCATCCGAACGCGTCAAAAAGACACTGTTGGATTTTCAACTTTCGGCGTTAAACAGTGCGTTTAAAATCCAGCGTGCGGGACAAACGGGCCCGTGCGTACCTGGGTTAATGGATATCCCCTATTTACCCAGAATTCGGTCCTGCACATGCACAGCATCGAATGCTTGATAGTAAAGCTGCCGCAAGATTTTTTTTTAGCTTTTATTCCCCCTGTTTTGTATCCCACTGCGGGCAAAGGCCTCCACTATTTCCTTCCTAAACAAACTGCGATCGCTGGCCATGTTGGCCCTGCAAACATGTTCTTGTTTAAACTAGTCGTTGTAGCCAGTAGTGCTAATTACTAGCTAGTATACATATATTTAAAATCAAAGCGTGATATTGTAGTTAAATCTTAATGAATTTTATATGAACATACTTTTTGGTAGTCTCAAACATAATATTTATTTTTGAAATTGAAATATCTGACTCAAAGAACCAAGAAATATAACATGTAGGTTCCGAGAGTTACAAAACTTGGCGATTGCAATATACAGTGAGTAGTCGCTCGTTCGTACATTTCTAAGTCGACTCTAAAAATCTTGACCAGCGCAGCCAATTATTTTAATTGTTTTTTATTCCGCAAAGAGCTCTCTTGACCTAGATCTCGCCTGGTGTAAAGCAATGGATGAGGTCTATGGCACCTCCAGGCTCCACTCTACATTTATACCAACTACCGGCCCGCGCCAGCTTCGCACTTGTGAATTTTTTGTTCGAATTTCCGAAATTTTCTTTTTTAAAAACCTTGTCCTGGCAATACCGAACACAACAAAAAAGAATGATTAAATTTGGTGCAGGCAATCGGAAGTTATGCGCGTACAGACATTTTGGCGACTTTGTTTTATACTATGTAAGGATTTTGACAGTTCACCTAAGTTTTCACGGTTAGATTTTGACAGAATAGACCGGTAGTTCATAAATAGGAGTTTCACCACTTTTAATTTCAGTTCAGTTTCGCATTTTGCCCATCTCAGAAACTCACGCTACTCGTAGCAGTTGTACTTCAAATCCATTTAATAAATGATTGTTTTTGGTTGATGTGCAGTATGGCAAGCAGCGGCGGTAAGAAGGAGCCGACTCAACTGTCGCCGGTCAAGAAGCGGGTCAAGGAAGGCACGCCGCCCTCGAGGCACAGGCACCATCATCACGATCACACGTTAGTATACGAGCTTATACCAACACCAAACTACACCAATCTAAAAGAAACGGCTGTAACATAGATAAAACTAAACGACAAACAAATTGTCTTTCTGTTATTCCTACAAATAGGTATTTTTTGTACTCTGTATTCTCTTTTCATACCTTTGGTGTATGAAAGTTAATGTAATTTAGTAGATCGTCTGAAATAATATTTGATGCTAGATTTTGTGTAAATGAATGAACCACAAGAATGTAACACAATAATTTAAGTTGACACAAGATTTTCAAAAAGATGAAGGTTTTATGGATGTTTCAAACCAAAGGGTGTGTAACAAAATCTTCATTTGTTCTATGCCTTTTTTCTTGATGAACTGAACAGTAGGTACTTACTAGTCTTCAAGGGGTATTCAGCCTTCTAACACACTAACCAAGACCCACGCAACCTAACCAACAGCATCGTCGAATTCGGCTCACACGATGTTACCTCCAACAGCGGCCGGACGCAAACCGGCACGACTTGGGAAGGCGGCGCCGCACACACTATCACGATCCGCGACACGCCGTCCCCGGCCGTGTCCGTCATCACCATCTCCGACTCCGACGACGACGCCGACACGCCGCGCCGGAACCGGCACCCGCACGTGTCGCAGCAACCGCACGCCACGCAGCCGCATAACAATCAAGGTAACTTCACTGATGCCTGTCGCTGAAAACTAGCGCTGTGGCCCCGGTTTCGGCAACTTTTGCGGGAAGCGCCAATTCTAACTTAAAAATAAAAATTAAAGAACAGAGGATTAAAAATTTAAATTTAGACGTGACCAGCCTGTGCTTATACGTCGGGGCCTTTAATACTAGGCTGCCATTGCTCTGAAAAATAATATTTAATATGAATCCAAACGTTTCTGTTCTGTAGGCGGCAGTGGCGAGTGCGTGCCGACACAAGGAGCGGGCGGGGCGAGTGGCGCGGGCGTCATCTGCAGCGCGCGCTCGCCCCGGGACGACAAGCACGTCAAGCACGAGCCGCACCAGAACTGTCACCACCACCACCAGGTAAGCACAAGTATACATCTGCAGCGCGCGCTCGCCCCGGGACGACAAGCACGTCAAGCACGAGCCGCACCAGAACTGTCACCACCACCACCAGGTAAGCACAAGTATACATCTGCAGCGCGCGCTCGCCCCGGGACGACAAGCACGTCAAGCACGAGCCGCACCAGAACTGTCACCACCACCACCAGGTAAGCACAAGTATACATCTGCAGCGCGCGCTCGCCCCGGGACGACAAGCACGTCAAGCACGAGCCGCACCAGAACTGTCACCACCACCACCAGGTAAGCACAAGTATACATCTGCAGCGCGCGCTCGCCCCGGGACGACAAGCACGTCAAGCACGAGCCGCACCAGAACTGTCACCACCACCACCAGGTAAGCACAAGTATACATCTGCAGCGCGCGCTCGCCCCGGGACGACAAGCACGTCAAGCACGAGCCGCACCAGAACTGTCACCACCACCACCAGGTAAGCACAAGTATACATCTGCAGCGCGCGCTCGCCCCGGGACGACAAGCACGTCAAGCACGAGCCGCACCAGAACTGTCACCACCACCACCAGGTAAGCACAAGTATACATCTGCAGCGCGCGCTCGCCCCGGGACGACAAGCACGTCAAGCACGAGCCGCACCAGAACTGTCACCACCACCACCAGGTAAGCACAAGTATACATCTGCAGCGCGCGCTCGCCCCGGGACGACAAGCACGTCAAGCACGAGCCGCACCAGAACTGTCACCACCACCACCAGGTAAGCACAAGTATACATCTGCAGCGCGCGCTCGCCCCGGGACGACAAGCACGTCAAGCACGAGCCGCACCAGAACTGTCACCACCACCACCAGGTAAGCACAAGTATACATCTGCAGCGCGCGCTCGCCCCGGGACGACAAGCACGTCAAGCACGAGCCGCACCAGAACTGTCACCACCACCACCAGGTAAGCACAAGTATACAGGACTCGAACATTCAGGTACAGTACGCACGAGATCACTGGAGATTTAATAGGCGTTTAATCGGTCAGGCCAATCATTATTAAGCTTCATCGGAATGCAAGAATATTGCACATAATTATCGTGCACTCAGTAAACAATACCGATACCAAATTATAGGCCAATTACACGTTTCTAGTGCACTCTGGTCATTGTTTTATTTAAATGAGACTGAGGCTAAGAAGCAACACTTTTAAATATAAAAAAAGTACTAATACGCCTCATCACATCTACATACTAGTGTTTGTATTTTAATAAAATTATTGGACAACTTATTCTGAAACCTCTTTTAGCTAATACGTAAATCATCACGCCTGTAATTCCTGCAGGGAAAGGATACCAATAAAAAAATATTTCATCCTAAAAAGTGCTCTATCAATCTGTCTCGATTTTCAGCAGCAGCAACAACAACAACAACAACAGCAGCAACAACAGCAGCAGCAACAACAGCCAGCCCCCCAGCAAGCTGTACCACAACAACCGCCCAATCAAACCACTCGAAACAACAACGTCACAACTGTGGCCACGCCTCAAAGCCAGAAGAAGCGACTACTAGCGCTCGCGCAACAAGAGGCGCAAGCGAAGAGGGAACATGAACATGCGCACGCACATCTGCCGCCTGTTAGTATTGTGTTACTAATAAAAGAGTTATAATTGAGAGCTTTCTCGTGAGTGACCGATTTTAACAAGATAAACACAAAACATCATGCTACACATCTCTGTCAAACCTTTCAGGGAATAGGTCTAACAGACGTGTATGTATAGTCACACCTTTCAGGGAATAGGTCTAACAGACGTGTATGTATAGTCACACCTTTCAGGAAATAGGTCTAACAGACGTGTATGTATAGTCACACCTTTCAGGAAATAGGTCTAACAGACGTGTATGTATAGTCACACCTTTCAGGAAATAGGTCTAACAGACGTGTATGTATAGTCACACCTTTCAGGGAATAGGTCTAACAGACGTGTATGTATAGTCACACCTTTCATTAGTCATGGTTATTAAGACCTATGATAGGGAGCGAACTTAAACACATCTTATATTTTGACAGATATATGAAAAATATGATGTCTTGGGAGGTCTTTGAAAGTGAACTCTAACAGACGCTCTGCAAAGCTAAACTTTTTCTGTGACAAAGATGTGTCGCCACGTACTTTTTTATCTGTCTTTTAGTGAGAAAATTATCAAAGATTTAAACGTTTGGAAATAACAATCTACGTCGTATTTTCTAACACGATAGATCTAACTTGACTATTGCCTTTTATTGCAGAGCGGGTCGACGGTACGCCAAACGAACGACTATCAATGCAATCAGTACGTCCCGGCGCAACATAATAAGAGGGATAGCGTAAGTATTAATACGAATTAATTCTAACAAGCTGTGGGCCTAACACGAACACGGCGGCGTAAACGTTACGTTCATTCGAACGATTTTAAAATTTGAATAAAACTTTCACGTTTTTAACTTCAAAAATGGCGATCTTCTAAAATCAAAAGTCATTACATAAGACAGCTCCCCGACACGTCCGCTCTCTTCTTCCTAGTGCTTTAGCTGGCAAAAAGTGGAAAACTTGATGCTTTACAAAAGTATGCGAACAAATTTTCATCCCCTAATTAACCCGTTTAGGGGGTGTTTTTCCAAAACTCCTGCCTTAGTACACACATTTTTTCTATGGAATACTTGTGCAAAATTGTATGCTTCTAGGCCCAGAGGTTTAGACTGTTCGTCGTCTGTCAGTGAATAAGTTTAAGATTTTAATTAAATAGGATCTGAGTATAATTTGGAACACAAGTCTAAAACAAAACATTATTGATTACAGAGCGGCGGTTGTCGCGAGTACCTGACTAACGCCGGCGGCGTGGGAGGCGTAACAGGCGTGGGTGGCGTAAGCGGCGTGAGTGTAAGCGTGAGTGGCCCCCCTGCGGCCCACAAGCATGCCGCGCCGCACGCCTGGCATCACCATCCGCATCCTCATTACAAGTTAGTATACATTCTACGTATTATTTAACACGAAAACGTCAGAGTAGCTCGCGAAATTCAAATATTCTTAGGTTTATTGCAATTTGCAGGTTGTATGTTGATCAAATTATGATTCTCGACCGCGTTTTTACTGGATCCGGAATACTGTATTGTGTGTGAACTCGCTCATACAACATATTACGCCATCAAATAACGGACCTGTACAACGGATCGCTATGTCTACGCGCCCTTACGAATGTGTACTTACAGATTTATAATCATTAGAATCATCAATGTTGAATATTAATTATGTAAATACATATTTGTTACGGTCGCTAATCTTATTTTGATCAACATATAACCTGAAAATTGCAAAAAACATAAGAAAATTAAAATTTCGCAGGCTGATTTAGCACTTTCGACAACTTCAGTTTTTTTGTGGTCAAGTACTTTCTTTAAACTCCATGTTTATATCGTGTGAAAGCTTTCATACGAGAATTAAATACAAATGATATGAGATGAGATTTTTCGTTTATTATGGCAAAACTGGCAATTTGTGTGCATTTTGTAAATATTAATAAATCGAGGGCTATATATTTCCTTCGTCAGATATTTTTAAACCAATAAATACAATTGACTTTTGAGTTTTTTTTATATAGAAATCATCGGATACGATAAAAAAGTCAGCCCTTAGTTAAAGATAGGTATAAAACGAAAAGCTTTTCCTAGTCAGTAAAATACACACCGCAATTATATTATAGTAAAGTTCAAAATGCAGCAACTATATGATTCCACGTTCTATACAGACCACCCGACGTAGCACACAGTTCGTCCCTCGACGGGATACAAACTATTATGATGGAACAGTTGATTGCCAATAGACCGTTGAACGCTGAAAGGACGAACATCGCGGATTACAGGACCCATACATTGTAAGATAATACTGTCGAGAACATCTTTTGAGTCAGTTTTTTTTATATTTATTTTTGTAATGGCATGAATTCTCGCTATTTTTCCCGCTAGCTAGGTAGATTTAGATACATGTAAAATACTGCGTCTTCAATGTAGGTGTGTGCTAACACACTGGTTCGGGTGAACATATTCGCCGTCGACTGTTCGCATTTCATTGCGGCCTTTTTTCCGAACTTATATCTGTGGTGTCTGGTATATACATGACTAGCTTCTGCTCGCGACTTTGTCCGCGAGAAATATCTTGTAATTGTTCCCCCGACCCACCCCGTCGCATCGCATATCACTTCGTTTTCACTTATCGTTCTTGCTGACTTTTATTATTTTTGCTCGGCTCCTAAGAGTCATAGCGTTTTGTTAAATAGCCTATAGCCTTTCTAGGCTATAAAATACAAAAAGATTTTTTCAAATCCGACTACCAGTTCCAGAGATTACCCCTTACATACAAACTTACAAACAAACACAAATTTTACTTCTTTATTACACGACTGCCCAAAAAAAGGGGTGTTATGTTTTCATAATATTAATAGAGAGTCTAAAAATCTGATTTTACTATGAGCATTTGCAACTTTAAATAATGCTACAAATCGGAACAGTTACTATTGTTGATCAAACTGTTACATGTAGGTACTTATCGCAGCAGAGTTACAAAGAATAGACCAAACGAAAGTAAATAAAAAAAAAATAGTAAGGATGATGTAAAAACCGAAAATGACCAATTTTTGACATATCCCCATACTAATATTATAAATTCGAAAGTAACACTGTCTGTCTGTATGTTAACTTTTCACGCCTAGACCACTGAACGGATTTCGATAAAATTTGCCAGAGAGATAGATTGCATCCCGGGGAAGGACATAGGATAGTTTTTATCGACATACCTCGCTGGCGAAGCCGCGGGCGGAAGCTAGTCTATCATATACCACACACCACAGATCTACACTAGCTGTTGCCCGCGACTTTGTCTGCGTGTATTTTGTATTTCATATTTTTGACGTGACAACGTCTTAAATTAGGTTGCGGCTGGGAGTCACTTATGAAAAAGTGTAACGCTCGGTAACGTTACGTTCTTATTTTAAATTAGGTTGCGGCTGGGAGTCACTTATGAAAAAGTGTAACGCTCGGTAACGTTACGTTCTTATTTTCATTTAATTCCTTGTTCCTATTGTGCAATTTAATTATATTCATATCAATAAATATTCTACCGAGAAAAAGACGTTGTCACGTAAAATCTTCGCCCGTAAAACCGACTTTACAGGCAACCATTTTTTTTCAATACAAATATCTAGATGAATGTAGCCTGTGTAACCGAACAAGTGCGTAGCACGCCTGAGAATATTATGTGCTTGATTGTTCAATATGTTGTAGGTTCAAAACTTCAATGGATTCATAAGAGCCATTTTTTTATATAAAAAGATGTTGACAGTGCTAAACGGTGTCCATTTTTAGAACTACTTTAAATTGTCATGCCATAATGTTGCATTCACGATTGCAATCTTACATGCGGTACTTTTCATCCCCATAAAAATATAGAATAAATTAAATTCGGTCTGTATACCAAATAAATGGTGCCCCATAAAACTTTCCATTTACTTGGTAGAGGGCAAAACATTTTTTTGAGATAAATCCTTTCAGCTGTAGCTAAGGTGCCTAATGATCTGCGTGATATGCTGTGTTTTGATGATTCGATTTTGTCGTCGTTAAAAATTGAAATCGAGTATTACTCGTTATCGACCTACAGTGGCGACCGACAAAAAATACGATGTCGATCGTCTGTTGCTTACACAGTTATTTAATTTTGTTTGATCATACTTATTTGTCCATCCTCAAAAACCGAGTACTTACATCTGTAGGCACCATTATTGAGTCACAAACTACATACAAAACATTAACATTTTAGTAGGATTTGTTATGTCATTCTTTTATTTATCTTTACTAGCATACACTGTCCCACTCCTGCAAAACCAACCAACCTCCTTCAAAAACTTACAGCTAAATTATTTATGGCCAAAAGTATGAAATTGAAGTCCATTTACATGCTTCTGCTGATAAACACTAAAATAAAAACGAAAAAAGTTGGTAAAATTAAAAAATAAATACTACCCTTCGAATACTAGGTACATAATAATCAATAATCATTGAGACGCAAGCAGCGAGTTTTCCGTGAAGAAGCTTTTCACCACAAATAAATAAAAATGATGTAATAAAATGTATATTTGTTTTAGAACCGGCAGTGGTGGTGTATTGTCTCCGGGTGGCGGAGTGTCGCCGGGCTACCTGCCGCCTCCGCTCTATGTGCCCACCTACCACTATCACACGTAAGTAGCTACGTATTACATATTCTACAACAACGATACAAAGATTTTTTGGCGCTCGCACGACGTAAAGAAATCTTGAGAAGATGTTCCTATAATGTTTCCACTGTACTATGGATTTCTTTACTGTCGAATAAAAAGTTTTTGCTTTATTTTTTATCTGGCTATGCCCGCGGCTTCGCTCCACGTGAGCGTATTCTATTAGCATTACAAATGGGAACTGGGAATTTCTCAGTAGCAACTCGGTAGTCAGGATTTGTACCCAGTTGATGGCAATAGGCTCGGCCCCTTTCGGGAATATAGGCGTGATGTTGATGTGCCGTGTCACGCTTACAGCGGCGGCGCGCACGGCGTGGCGGGCGTGGCGGGCGTGGCGGGCGTGGCGGGCGTGGGCGGCCCGCCGCCCGCGCACCACGCGTCGGGCGCGCGCCTGCCGGGCTACCTGCAGCCCTACTCGCCCACCTACCTCGTGCCGCAGCACCACCAGCAGCACCTGTGGTACACCGACTGAGCCAGCGCGAGGGAGCTGCCCTACTACCTGTGACGTCGCACGTACGTGAAGGGGGGGCAGCTCGAGTGGCAGTGTTGACCGCTTGTAAAAGACATTAAGCTACTGAGCTACGTATGCCGCTCCGCGTGCCTACGGGCGAGCGGGCCCGTGCGCGGTTGGCCAGGCCCCGCCCTCCCGTAAGCCCGCACGAGTGGCCGAGGAACTAAACTCGACTATCACACTGCAATTTTTAAATAAATCCATGACTAGTGTGAACCTAACATGTTCCTTAACAACAACTCACGTTCAACGCTATACGATAGTTGAAACGATAACTTTCTTGTACAAATTGTGATTTTTATTTCTTATTATTATTACTTATAAAGATGGGTTTTATATTTTTCGGCGACCTACAGCAGTAGTCGCTCTATTCGAGTTATACTTAATCGAGTATAAAGTGTTTAATCATTATTTGTTTAGGTATGTGTAATTTATTACATAATAGCGTTACGTAAGCGCTTATAAATGTATGTATGATAGGTTAGTGTCGCATTACTTTGTATCATTTGATGTCTACGGTCACGTAGACAACAATTTATTCACATGTATTATATGGATTGTAAATTTCGCGTTATATTTTGCTGATAAAGCGAGTAGGCTGCATTTACTAATATTTTATCATAGTTTAGTGTTTGTACCAAATCATTTTAATGAGGAATTTATTGATATAGCGATTATAATAATGTAACGAGTGCGTTTGTTTGTTTGGCGGCGTGCGTGGCGTACCTGACGCGCGACGCATGCGCCGCACGGTTTAGTTTTACGTCACGTTTTTTGTCAATTATAAAGTTTGATTTTACTTTACGTAGAGAGTATAACGCTTTAGATATATTGAGATTTGTTCATACGTTTGTTACGTTCCATATCAAGTAATACAACTGTAACACCACAAACATTTATTGCTGTGTTTACTATCGTATATTCAAAATTAAAGGGTTTTATATATTACGTAGAGATAATTAAATGTGTAGGGCGCGGTGATGGACTACTTGTATAGATGTAGATTCGAGTATATTAAACGAAATAAAAAAAAACTATCTAAGATATTTTATAAACATTTAGTACACACTAATGATTAACTAAGATTGTAATAATGCATGTATAATCACGTTAGATAGAACGAAATTGTTTAAAAAAAATATAATAATGTCCTTTATAGAAGATGAAAAAAAAAATGTTATGCAATTATTTTTACGACTGCAATTATTGATGTTTAGTTTGATATTTTGATGTGTTTAGTGACACTAGAGCTACTATTATTTGCTGACTCGATACGCGTCGATGTACGACTGGGTATTTCAGTTTTGCAGTGTTTTAAACATAATATTGTAACAGGTTATCGTCCGGTGCGGCAGGCCCGAGTATATCCCCCCTCGTCCCTCCACTTGCGATGTGCCGCGCCGCGTTATGTACGCCCTCGGCGTTGTACATAAGTATTAAATAAATAAGTCATATCGTACAACTTTCGTAGTCATATAAAGAATAGATCGATAGATGCCGGTTCTGTTGCGCGGGCGGCGTACGGCGCGCGGCATGTCTACTCAGCATACGCTACGGAATACGACAGAGTAAGCATCGGTTGCTGAATATATTCCTTATATCGTATTATAAGATGCATCACTTTTTAATATATAGCAGTAAATGAATTACAGCAATCTTTATTAGAAGTTTAATGTTACGCTTCTTTGGACAAACGACGAACTCTCTTTAGAAATGCCTAATTATATGATCTTATTAATATAACTTTCATGTAGCGTGTTTTTATAGAGCTTTTGGTGTCACGCAAGGCAAATATCGACGGAGGATGTGCTTAATGTGTCTATATCCTATTAATTATAACGAAATGGTCCCAATCAGGACCATAACTAACCTCTTTAACAATTTTAGGAATCATTATGAGTATCGCTGCCTCGTATGCTTCCCGTAGCGTATGCTAAGTAACTTTTTTGATTTAATATATTTGGTTTATTATCATTTAGTATTAAGTGTTTAATTTATAAATATCCACCATTTAATCGCAAGATTCTATAAACAACTGCATTATGTTAAATTCATATTAAAAATGTTTTATATGACAAGACTACTATATAATATTATTAGTTTTTATCATAAACTTAGTACATTAGTTTTGCTGCCCGACAATAATTATTATGTTTAGTTTTTGTATTTCTAACGGTTGTAGTTATAACTATATGTATGTTACTTTATTTTGTTTTATTCTCAACTGCTTGGTTGATTTCGGGCGTCGTAATGAATATGTCATTATAAAGATTCACAATTTCCTAAATTGTCGAATCTGTTTTATTTTTCGTTTTCCAGAAACCTTTTCTAAACTTCAACCTTTCCATTCTAAGTACTTCTCACATTCAATCATTTATAAAAATATTAAAATTCTAAACATGTGTCTTACGGAATGTTTTCACAATAGACGAGGAAATTGTGTCTTTTTCATGTCTTTTGTATGTGACATTCTGTACCTGAAACCTAATCTTTACGACGTCCGATGTAACGCGGGCTTGCGAGTGACCGGGCCTTTGTCAAACTATTATAATTACATATCTATAGAATGTGTTTTCAAGTGTGATGCCCCAAGTATACAATACTATACTGATCAATTTATAAATCAGTTTTAAATAAATTGATGATGAATAAATTGCAATAGCGGTTGATTTAACACATAGCCTGTAATCCCTGAAGGGTTAGGCACGGGTGTATCTTTATTACAGTGTACCCACATTTCATGTATTTAATAATTGAATAAGAATGTAATGATTCAATTTTTTTTTGTATTGATTATTTTTTTCTATGAGCATCTTGGTATAAAATATGATAATAAATAATGTGTTAGTACAATGCCCGAACGTTAAAATAGCACATCGAGTTTTTGGAAAAACTGCTTTGTAACGACGCTTTGACATTTTACCTCTGTGACACTGATGTGAGTGAAAATGACGATGTACAAAAACTGCATCGTCATTTTCAGTCATATTTGTGTAAGTAAAGTGCTACATGGATCTTTTCTCGCTTTTGATATACTTGGTAATCATTTGATGTTATGGTGAAGTTAGTTCCGATTTTGGCCACGCGACACAAGCTCCTTGTACAGCTTTAAGATTGACAAAGACGATGAAGACATAGTACGAACTGTCACTCAGTAACGGTCGAAGTAAACTTGATGTGCCATAGTAACGCCCAGGTACTGCACGTCAGTCATCCAAAGGCCCGCCCACTCGCTGCGTCCGCGCAGTAGAAAGCGAGATTGCCCCTCAAGCGAGGCTTTAGTCAATGATCTCTGTTGAAACGTGCACATATTATAACTATTACCCCTACGTATCGATGTAGCACGGCGTTAGTTCGTCTCAATCTTTTGTTTTAGTGATTTTATTATTTCTAAGCTTTTATTGGAGTTTTGGGGTTTGTTTTTAAGAGTATTAACATAATGGAATGTTAACACATTTTCTATAATAATTTTGTCCTAGTTCATTATACGTCTGCTTACGGTATCGTTTGAAATTGCCTTAATATGTTTTAGTGTGTATATGGGGCATGTTGTCGCGGCGCATTCGACCCATTATATCGCATACAATTTATTTGTATCGACTCGCGGCTCACTCCATTCTTGCTGAGCTATCGCTGATCCGATTCCTTCAGACGAGCAGTGCACTCAGTCGATCAGTCGATGCAACTAATACACAAGATAACTGACTGTTTCTCGATGTGATTATGTGATTATTACTCATTATATTATTAGTTCGAAAACTGTAAATGTTGGGTTGTTGCAATAAGTAAATTCTTTTGTGTGTATAAAATTGCATTTCGCGAAGCAGCTGTATGAAATGCCCCGTGTATATGTATATTTAGTTTAGTTGTGTATGGTTTCACCAAAACACGATACCGATTATATATATAGAGGAATTTATACGAGAAAAAGTCGCGATTAGCTAATTCGAGTGTCGACAATAATTTATTGTTCTATATGGTAACAATTAAATGTACAAAATACTCCTTGTAAGATGGTAATAACCTGCACCAGCTACCGCTATCTTAAGTTGTTTCGTTATAAGTACGGACATATTATATTCCACTGTGATTATGTTACGTTCGATGAACTGTATCGGTGAAACTGTTATGGTAGGCTTACGTTTGGTTTAATTCATGTAACTTTTAACTACGTACCTGTCGGTACCAGCTGAGAACTAACTCTACAATAATGGGTATTTTTATGTTTTAATTTAGCTTATAGGGGCTTGTGTAAACAAGTTGATACTATTAACATGTTTTAAATTCGATATGTGGGTGATCAGGGGATATAGCACTGATGTTGCTTAAGTTTCTCTTCAATAATAATCAAATAGTTTATTATTAGATGAAAAATTGTAAATAAACATCCAAATATCCCTTTTTATTTTATTTTTATTTTTTCCCGTACCTTATTTTCCTTTTTTTTTGGTTTTTGGCGTATCTGTGGGCCTGTCTTCGTGCATCGCAAGTAGAATACACGTGCGCCGTCGTTCTCTCGTGCCTCAACACTTTGTAACGTTTATAACATAATTTTAATTAATCTAAATATTATATTAGCGGCAGCAAGCATTGCTATACATTATTATCGTCGGTGCAGTAGTATTGCTGAGTGCGGAGGCGACGGTGGCGCGCTCTATAGTCAATAGCGTGGCGAATGACGCCTGAGCTGCTGTCTCGACAATAACCCAGTGTCAGACAATAATCATTCTTATCATTTGCCAGTTAGTAGACATTTTTGTTTGGCCCCTTATTAGTGACCATAGTATCTACGTGTGTACGATATAGGCCTTTAGAATGTAGCGTGTGACATGTTTTAGCACAATTCGCGTCAACAGACAGTGAATACATTTCACAGTACGAAGTCTTTTCCATAGCATATCTTATAAATAATTACGTATATTTGATGTGCATTAGAAATCCATTTTAATATTGTATTGGAGGCGTGGGAGTAACCTGTCGATACTCTAGTAGCATTTCATCGCAGGTTTTATAAAGTGTCGAGTACTTTACAAATTAAAAGCATAGAATACTCTTTTTATATGAAGTGATCTTGTCACCCATTTTCTACAGCTAGCACTTATCTTAATATTTTTTAAATTATTAAAAAAAGATTTAGCATTATCTTTGATGAATGTATTCCTTATTTATAATTACATTTTAATATATATTCCTTATAAGGCCATAAAGAGCCCAGTGTAGACAATTTAAAGAATATTTTGAGTTCAAATTGACAAACTTAAAAATTTTAAGATAACACGATTTTAGAGTGTATTATTACAAACTTTCTTGTTCATAAACTACATGAAATTAATTTTCAAATTATTCGTTGTAAATTTTTACACATAAATCTAATTGTATAAATAATAGATTTTCCAAATCGACTGACTGTTAACCATTTAGATTATAAAAATCGTTATTCGTGCTTAGTCCGCAACTTGTATCCGGTGGTAGTAGTGCACAATGCTACAATGGACTCATACTGTTATTACGATTTTAATGTTTCGATGTTGAGCACCGCGTTATTTAAGATATTGATATAGTAGCTAGCAAGTTTGGCGACGATCGGCCGCTCGCGGCGCGACGCCTGCGCTGGCGTCGCGGCAATCCTCATAGGGTGGAAAGGGATCAAGTCGCTATTTGTATTTGGCATAACATAAGATTAAAAACTCTAATTTTACAAGTCTGATGTCACAAGTTTGTTGTTACTGGATATAGTTATGCTGCTGGTTAGGCTCTACTCTATAGTATTAACTTTTGTATATTCATTCTATATCTACCTAAGTAATAGGTAAACTATATGTGTGATAATAACAATAAGCTTTTCAACTAGATGGAGTACAATGAATTCTAATGACTAACTCATAGGCCAATGTTTATAAACATTATTTTTACACTGTCTATTAAAAATGAATGTGATTTTGTCTGTAGTGAGTAATGTTTTAGATAATGCAGTCCAGTGTCATGTCGCTTAGTTACATAACTCCTTCAGAAGACCCGGAACGTTCGGAGAATAACTTTATCTTATGCTTAGGTGTGTCGTGTATATTGTATTAAGTCAATTGTACAAGATATTATTATGATCAGCTTCAGAAACTAGTTGATCGGGTAGTGCACCGTTTACCAAAATGTTTTGCCGTCCAATGATAACAGTACCTTTGCGAGTACCTACATTTTGGCAGCTGGACTGTTCTTCGATGTATTTCGTTAACTATAATCGCATATTTCGACACCAAACCGACTATATTATAGATGTCTAAAATATTTTATATTTATCTAGAGCTTATAGAATGATTAGGGCTGTAGTAGTATTAAGTGGCAGCGGGCTGCGTGGCGCGCGATTGTCTTTTCATTGTAGGATTAAAATGCGCACACGCAGGCCGCTGCCCACAAAAGAATATCAGGGATGTATAGCGGTAGAGACAGCTTTTAACTTAGAAAAACTTTATCAAAGATTTATACAAGCTATATGGGTGTAGTATCTGCGTAGGATTAGGTAAATGTCTGCATTTTATCTGTGATTGACTCGATGACAACGAAGGCTGACCAAAGAAGATTTTAAGTGTTTTACTGGAGCAAACAAATAATTATAGGAATTACCTCTGCTAAATGTACCTGAATGTAACGCAATTCTATTATAGCCAATAAACGTTCATATTGTTCTGCAGTCGTTGAGAACTTGAAAGTGGCTCATGTATTCATTCATTGCTGGCTGATTATTCATTTCGTAAATAACGCATAATTTCTTAGGACTAGCCTGTAAGCCTGTCTATGATTATTTTATCCAAGTCACCATGATTCTTTATAATGTTGAATAGGAGCTAGGATTCACTTACAGTATCTTATTAGATTATTTTATCAACAAGACGGTTAGAGAATCCCCCGTCGGAATCCGTTGTCGTCGAGCTGACACTATTTGGTAACTTAGATAAGCGCCATTTTCTAGATTAAAAGTTATTGTTTCGATGTCCAAATTTATTCGAGATTTACTGTCTTCTTATACTACATTTCATTACGATAAATGTTTAATGTATGTCCAGCAAATACATATTTGAGTGTGTCGATGTTGCGCGTTAGAGCGTGTTATTGTTACAACACCTATTTTATGCTAGAATAGAGTTTCAGTAACGTAGGATTACGACCAAATTAGAAACGTAACTTTAATATATCCTAAAACACAAATATAGGTACCTTATAAAATATAATAAATAATGCTACTGATTAATCCCGTGGCGGGGGGACAAATAAAGTACAAATTTATCACTAAACCCCCGACCGTCGCGATGGCTTTAACTCTTTCCTTGTATAGTTAGCGTTCTACGAGAGAAAGATGTTGCATTTATTGTTTAAAATTAATATTTCAAAAATTAAATGAATGTTGTCGTAGTTTACTCGTATTCACAATTATTTCATTTTTTAATTATTCTAAAATCCTTGTACGTACGTTTTTTTCTTATGATAATCTAAATCCGACGTAATTTATAATCACATTGCGTGTACTAGTTTGTGGTAGTTTAGCTAAATATCGACGACAGGATCACTATTTCGAATTAACAAAAAAATTGTATTTTATAACAATTGATGTGCCTAAGTGTAATACTCTATTATTGTAATTGTATATATTAATAAATAGTTATCGTTCTACAAGTCTCAGGAACGCGTCGCATAGTGCTCGCACCCCGTGCAGGTTTGTTCAAAATTAACCAACCATTGTATATTTCGTGTTTATGGAAACGCTACATAACTCCAAAAATTCGTAAATATTGAGACAATAATTCTTTTACATTAATTTCATTTTGAAAGCACTTTTTGAATTCAAAGTAAATTGTTGTGAAACTTTAACTTTACCATATTTTAATTATCGCTTGAATTTAAATTGTAATTCCACTTTTGTGAGAATCTCCCGTGTATTTGTCACGAATCAAAATAGTGTTGTACTGACTAGCGAGTAATTTTCTATCGGTAGATTTTCTTTTCTCGTCACTAACAAAATATTGTGAACACTTTAGTATCAACAGTCGTGGTACACTAGAACATAGTCGTTAAAGATTTTATAGCACGCCAAAACGACCTTTTTGCATTTAATCCAGGTTTAATCACTGTTTCATTGGGTATTACAAAATTGTATAATAGATTTATAACATTTTATGGTAGCTACGTCGGCATTGTAACATTTGTAACGGCGTTTGAATGTACTAATTGGTAAAGTGTATCTTTGTGTAAATCATCCATACTCGCCGTGTACACGAATATGATGGGTAATTAATTGGGTAGTGTCGTAGACTTGATTGTGATATCAATAAACATTTTCATACGAGCATCAAATGGATTGTTTTATTTCGGCGACTATTATTACCTCTGTTTACTCTTCGGCGAGAATATTGAAAACAATCACGCGCCATCCTCCTTATCTGTTGTAGGTTAGGTACTTACGTACTTTTATTTTATCGAGAAAATATGTTGTTTTTTAATAGAGTGGTTATTTTGAATACAGTACATGTGACAAAAGAATTTCTGTATGCTTTTACAAACACAAATCATGCACGGTTGCAAAAGTGCCAGTGGAATCGAACCCGCGACACAGTGCAGCAGTCATATTGATTAACGTTAATTTTATTATTAACTCGTTTATATAATATCATTGTCTCATTATGAGTAGGTTTACCACAATGGTGAAATTGAAAAGACATAGGTATGGTCAGCAACTAGTCGATTAAAACTGCTTTTTACACATCATCTAAAACAAAAGGATTCGATTATCGGCTGCGTTAGTCAAGTAGTCGCAAGAGCGACTACCGAAGTAGGTAAGTGAGTCCTGGGTTCAATCCCCTGGTCCCCAGAGTCATTAGATTTTTGGATTTCTCAGGAGCAGCCTAGGTTGGATTTGTAGGTTTGGCCCTTATTACATGGAATTAAAATCGAAAGTGGTGAAATATGGGTAGGTACACACAGCTCCTTTAAGTAGTTACCCCACCAAAAGACATGTGCGTTCAAATCCGTGATAGGCCCAAGTTGGTTTTTGTATTTTGCAAAAACATTTTATTTTAAATAATGTATTGTTTTAGTGAATAAAGAAGTTTAAGTAAGTATTTTTTTTTTAAATTCTGTTTTTATTATTGTTTTTTTCAATAAAACAATACTTTTGCGACGACAAGCAACAATAATAGGGTTAACATTTACGACAACTTATTCAGCGTCTAAATAGACTGGAAGGTTTCAAGACCGCTTACCGTGCATAAGATTGGAAGTTCAAATCCTATATAGGCACGAAGTGTGCTTTTTGTTCATTATATTATTTTGATATATATTTCTATTTTGTTTTAAGTAGTAATTATTTATAAAGAATTAAAAAATCAAGAAAAATAAAATACTTTATTAATCATTTAATAATATTTATTATTGCTATTATTTAACAAAACTATGATCTTATTTTACAACAAACAGAACAACTATTTTAGTTCTCATAAAATCAGAAATCATTTAAAAAAATAATTGATAAAATTAGTAGTCGTTTACTCTTCGCTGTTTTAAGTGAACGTATACAAAGTTATAACTTGAAGGTATGGATTAATTTTATAAAGACAACGTAAGTAAGTAAAATTAATGGATACCCTCAAATTATAACATCTTTCGATTAGACAGGGACCTAAAGATATAATGACTCAGCCGATAGTAGATAACAATTTCATCGCAATTCATATGGTCTCGCTGGCTAGTTCGTCAAACTGCCGGTATGAGTATGACGACGTTCGGTGATGCGATGGTTCGAATCCGAGTCAACACAATGGACTCTTTTTGAAGTATTCTTTAGATTATTCGTAAGGAATTCAATGTTGTAGCAGTGTAACATTTTAAAACTTGAGGGGTTAGGACATAGTGACGCTTTCTGTACTTATATGTTATGCGTGCCGTGCCTGTACCAACAATTTTCTTCCTCTTACAGGTGCTTAGGCAATGGTTCACATAGCGAGGTAGGTAACTCACTCCCATTTTCACTAACACTACGCTCTGAGCCGAATATTGAATATACAACAGTGCGCTTTTATTTAGGCATTCGTTTAGGTCATTTTAGGTGGCGCCAAGTGTAAGTGAAAACGGGTATACCTATATCAGAATCGGATATCGGGTTTTTAGTCTAGACTAAAATCTCACGTCCACGCACATTTTGACATCGCTAGCGACAAATCTGCGGTGGTATTCTGTAAAAATCTCAAAGTGAAAAATTTGGGTGAAGTGAGCGTGGAGTGAGCTGTCAATAGTGTCAATTCCTAGCAAAAACAAACTCACTTCACCTAAGTGAGATTTTTACAGAATCGATCGGCTGTATGTGGTTGTGATTTTTTTTATTTAAGTCAGCGTGTGTTCCTATCAATATGCATCTGGATTGAGGGCCCATTTTTGAACCCTTGCGAAACGAAATAAGACCTATAGGGAAATTTGTTAAAAATAGTAAAAACTTAAATTAAGCAAATGGCCATGATTTTCTTAAACGTAACTGTTATGATTAAATAACTTGGGCCCTCAATCCAGACGCGTGCATATAGTGGCATAGCTTAAATCTCAGTAAGTACTATCTCTGGGTTAATAATTTTCATTTAAGAATTTCTTAAATATTTTATAACAAAAAATGCCGTTCTCCGGGGTTATCTCCGAAATTTGCAAAGAGAAAAATCTGAAATTATTCTATGTGATAGAAGTTTATGTAAAGATTACAGGAAAAATAAAACGAAGTCTCTAAATAGCACCCTTTTCAGATATCATCAACTAAAGTTACATTAGTTCCACTATCGGTCAAGGGATGGCGCTGACATAAAACTTCAATATTCTACACCGCAGTAGTGTTAAAATTCTCTGACGAATAGGTATAGGCCTCGCCGATGAAAATGTAAAAACATGATGGTACGGAACCCTCGGCGCGCGAGTCCGACTCGCTCTTGCCCGGTTTTTTTTTAACTAATTTCCCTGTAGGTCTTATTTCGTTTTGCAAGGGTTCAAAAAATGGGCCCTTAATCCAAATGCACATTTCCTATCATACATAAGTTGCCTTCATCTCTGGTGTCAATGTGTTTGTGGTTCTATATTTTATACCACTCATGATCCTGATACTTACACACCTCTTGGCTCCAGCTCCTTTGTGGGACAGCAGGCTAACAGATCAGCTGCCATTTTTATTGAGTTCCAAGGTCACACCACATGGGATCGCTCGTTTTCAGATAGTCCTACTTAAGTTTTGTAGTTCATATTAGTATTTTTGGTAATTTTTGCCAATTATAGTACTTACATGTAGCCCGTATACTTCCCAGTCTTGGTCAGCAATTCGTTTTAAGTATTATCTTTTCATATATTTTCATCTTTTATCAGGAATGGGTTTATTAAAAGAAAAAAAAAACACAAGATATCGAGCGAAAGAAGCTTTTTTTCAACTAAATTTACAATACACAATGTCTAAGAGTTCACATAGTATAAAAATTATCAATTGTTTTTCCGTTTGATATTTACATTTGTTTCAAGAAATGCTTGCATTGTGTTGTGATCAACAATTTGTTAATTGAGAACGATAAATAAATTTATATTCACACAAACAATCTGCGAGTTGTAGTAGGTACACTTTTCCTAATAAGTTTTGCTAACTTCGAATAGCACCAACGGACCAAAAATTTCGTTGGTGCTACTCAAAATTTTAGGTGTCAGTGCCCAAATAAAGACAAATTGCTGTAGGTTAAACTTATTCATCGACCACCACATAACATGTTCGAGCTCACAAACCAAACAACACTATACACTGGAATATTTGGCACATAATTAATAATTTGCCTCTCAACTTTCCAATAAAATAATTAATCGTAGTAATATATTACGTTAAATATTTGTAGTATCCCTATAATTTCCTTTTAAACCTACGAATACGTTCCGCTGTTAATAAATACATACTAAAGTGCACTTTATTTACAGTGCAGCAAGAACGCAGCACATTTTTACATACATGAACCATCTCCTCTCCTCCGACCCATACCTACATAATATTATGTCACTCTAATCGTTAATCAGCTGATGTATTAAATTATCTCTCAATATACACACTCCAGGGATACAAGGCTGTTTCATTCCACCTCAGACACCGGAACTAACTCTATTAAAATAATTAAATATGAAGGTAGTAAAATTATGTTTCGAGATCATATTTAATACATCACAGGTGTTAAAGAGAAAAAAATATTAAAATTATTATTGCAAGTGTCCTCCGAATGTTTTGTTTGACAAAGTAATTGCCGCTAACTACGTTATTATGTAGATTGCAAGGTGCAGTGCTATTGATATTGTTTGTATTGCATTAATTGAATAATAGTAGAATTGCCGTGCAAACAAAAGTCGACATGACAATAAATATTGTGTTACTTAATTCAATATGTACGCATTAACGTCATGATTATAAATTGAAGAAAAAAACAAGTATTTTTACAAGCTTTTATTTAGCTTGCACTGTTCGTATGAAATTTGCAAACCATTGTTTTATATTTAAACTAAGATGAAAAATAAAAGAGTCCATTTCATATGGAATTTTCCGCTATGCGTATGCGTGTGTTGCACAAACATTTAGAGGACACTTAACTTCTATATATTGCAGA
This sequence comes from Oligia fasciuncula, assembly GCA_963082905.1. Classification (NCBI taxonomy): domain Eukaryota; kingdom Metazoa; phylum Arthropoda; class Insecta; order Lepidoptera; family Noctuidae; genus Oligia; species Oligia fasciuncula. The sequence goes on from OY720403.1 coordinate 13,149,282, forward strand.
CAGTCGTGGCCCAGCATGGCCAACAATCTCGTCCGAATCGAACAACATAATTATATGACATCTGATGTGGTCTCACAAACTGAGGAGTCTTTGACGAATCAGCTATTGAAGATGGGTGGATGCAAATGTCGTATCAAGAGCCTCTTGCTCTTGATAAAACAGGATGAGAAAATTATGGATTGAAGAAGCGTGTAGCTAAAGCTACAATTCTATTGCAGTAAATGCTGCTAGTTTGAAATTATTGGGGACAAGAAAATGGTAGTCTTTAAACAAAACATTTCAAAGATTCATCGGTTCTAGGGACCACAAGCAAACACAAAAATTCATAAATGACGAACGTCAATTTTAAACAGGCAATAAACTACATCTGTAGTCACAATATACCTTTACAACAATATAAAAATTATTCATTATTTCTCCGTCAAGTCATAAAAGTTCATTTACTTAATTTCATTTTGTGTGAATCGTCGCGATAATGTACACGGCTTTGGTTAGCTTTAAAAATGCTCTACAACTATCGTTGTATTAGAAAAAATAAACATACACGATGTATGGTATATCCGAAACTTATCATAAATGTTAGAAAATTAAACATAGGATGAGTTATTATAATGATACAATGGTATGTCTTTTTGCTGCGACCGTGAGCCCTCGACCTAAACCTGATGAGAAAATTTGTACTTTCACAAAGGACCACGGTTAGATTAATCCAATTGGCTGTTTCAACTGTGAACAAAATTTAGAATACCAATATTTCGTAAAAAAAAAACAATCTTCAATATAATTATATTATAAACCATTAAAATACAACAACAAAACGAATATCCTAAATTTGCAATACGAGTAAGTACTCGTAGTTATTACTGGAACACAAATACTCAAACTCAACTGTATTGAACTACTTAAACTTTAAAATTGCAAAACTGTTCCAGCAAAGGTAACAATGTCTTTTATAATTGAGTATTTGTGTTGTTTTATACTACAATATAACGTCTATGTGTTTGTGATGACTTTCGCAAATTCCCCGCGATGAGCGATGGAAGATTAGAAAGTGATCTTCTGAAGAAGAATGCGTCAAAAATGCTCCGACGCTTTGCGATGAAAATTTGATTTCCACCGCTGCGTCTTAGCGCTCCCGAGACATTATTATTGTGACTGAGTAACATTAGCATTTCGACGTAAAGTGTAAATATTCTTATAATTAAACCGAAGCTATATCTAAAGATAACTTAATTCAAAGAGATCATAATTCATATAATATAATCATAGCTTATTTCAAATTGTCACGGTTTTTTTCAAGTTTTGTGAATGTCTGTTGTAGTGAGGGTGTAGGAAGTGCCGTTATATCGTCACATCTGTATTAGATTTCACTTTCTTGAAGAACAGCATTGATGCAATTAAGTTACAGCTTGTAGTTTATAAAAACAACGTCTCAAGACTTTGAAATGGTTAGAAGAAAAATAATAGAACTGTAAAAATTCATGGTTGCGGAAAAATTTACGTGAGCAAAGCTCTCGTGAATTTTATTGTATCCTGTATTTTAAGGCCACTAGTGTCCTAGATGATCAAGTAAAATACTGACACGTATTATGTGATGTAAACGGAACATTACAAGATCTGCATATTGCGGAAGCATTGAGCAAAACTTGGGCTGTGATGTTCAGTGACATATTGTATGATATATTAATTGTTGAACTAAAGATATTTCTTAAGCTAACTTACGCAATACTTAACATTATTAGTAATTTGGAAACGGTATTACAATAAATTAATAAAACAAAAATATGCACAATATGACAACGCGTGTGGCAAAATTGAACAGTTTTGAAGACGGTTCGGTAGGCGTTAGGTCAGTCAAGTCCTTGGTACCAGATAAACACTTGGGGATCCCGAGTTGAAGAGTTCCATTTGTAGGGTACTCTTGAATCTGAGATCTGCATGTCTGTGGGGATCCTGTCCCCTTCATTCTGTTTCTAGCTGCCGAAGCTGTTTGTTCAATTTTGTGTTGTCACTAGTGTGGGCAGGGCCTAGCTGGTGCGCTTAAGATGCGCGGGCGCAAGTCGCGCTACTTTCGGCGGGCGGATGTGCGCGCCGTGCCCGCACTCGTGCTTGTGCGCGTGTGCGGGGGACTTCTTGCCGCTCGTCGATAACCGCTTGCGCGGCTTCAGGAAATCTGGAAAGATAGAAAAATGGAAATTAGGCTTTGATTCATATGGCGTCTTATGTGGCGTGAAAGAGTGAATTCTCTCTCGAACCGCAGTTTATAACAATGGCAATGCTGATTCGTTGCTGAAAATAAAAAGTTCCAGACGGTCTCGAATTCAGCAATAAAATTCAATTCAAATTAATTTCGTTTCTGTTGTGTTCATGCATCGGCTATTGACTTACAGTGACGACTACGTCGTGATAAAACGCAAGGTGAAAGCGGTTTACGACTCTTGTTAACATTTCTCTGAGAAGGGTGACGTACGCAGCCGCTACGATGCATAAAATCAGTCGTAAAACATTATTACAGGGGGCGTGGCCGGCACCATTGTAGATTGGGAAAAATTTTATGACTCTCAAACTGAAAGGTTCGTTAAGACGCTCGAAGCCCCGAGCCCCAAGCCCCCGGATGCGCCTGCGTCCTACGGGACCTCACCATATTTTACGACTTCATCCATGAGGATCGGATTGTAAAAAACGTAGTTTTAGAGTACTTAAAGCGACGGAATCTTTTTTTCTAAACAAATCCTGGGGCGGCGACGTTCTTTGTGACCAATTCTAATTTTGAAAAAATATGGCCTTAATAACTATAAAATTTTACGATCTTTTTACTACTGTTTAATCTGCGTTATAATAGTTGGCTTGTGAGTTACTGGTGCGAAGGTTGCCGTGGAGCCCGTAGACTTTTTTATAATCACACCAATAACTCTCGTTGAAGGCAAAATTATTACTCATGAACAAAATGTTGGGGATTTGGAGCGTGAAGATGATAAAGAAGATATTGCTCTATGATGCACATACTGTTGAATCTAAAGATATTATTAAAAGATAAGCAAGTATCCGTTGCAGTTTAATAACAAAATTGTAGTTCGGGGATCGAACATGAAAATAGTTTAGCAACGATAACATAAGACTCTTGGCGCAAGAGAAAAACAGTAATAGGTACCAATAAGTGATTCACCACAAAAACGTTTAACTCAATATGAAAAGATAAATCGAATCAAAACGGATAATTATGATTCCAAGAATCAAACAAATAACATTGGTGAACCTGGTGCTAAAGAAAAAACTTACAATGATTGAATACCAAGAGCAAGCGGGAGCAAACAGTAGTCGGGAACAATCGTACGCTATGATCATCTAAATTATCGGAACGGACAAAAAATGGCGTTGTAACCGTCGCTACCAAGGTCGACTGAAGCTAGCTCCAATGAGTCGAGTGTTATCCTCCTCATGATGCTAGGTCTCAATTCCAACCTAATGGCTGCATTTAGTTTCTAGTCCTGGTGTGTTTTTGATCAGTGTTTTGTTATAATTATGGCTTTGCTTGGCTAATATAATAATCTCGGCTTCATCGTGATTCATTGTTTAGAGAATTTCAAGAATGTTTGCTTTTCCTGGTTCACAGGTGTTTTCAGAAATTTTGTTTTTTGTTTACTTGTCTAGATTTATTTAAGTCTGTATGTTTTTGGTTTGAAACATATTATTTTGTCGAAAATGACCCTGGCACCAACTACCTACCTTATCGGCATAATTTAAATAAGTTTAAATGTATCAAGAGGACTGAAACTTGGACCTTAGACCTTAAAAATGGTTAATTAACCAAAATAGTGATAAGTTATCGTCGCAAACCTCAAAGCAAAATGTAAACAGACAAAAACATTGGCATTTTATCGCTGACTTTAAACGATATTGAGAAGTAGGTACTTACTGCGTAAAAGTCATACTTATAAATTTATGTAAGAAAGCAAAGAAATTAAGTTTTTAATGTTACACGTTCGGTAATTTCATGTAAAGTCGATTCTTATGAAGCACTTTAATAAAATCAAGGTGAAATGTCAAGGTGAGAGAGGCTAGCATAGCAACAAGTAAAAAGGACGCTATTAAACGTTCGACGATAAATTCTCGTTTGTAATAATAAAATTGTCTGAATCATGGTAAAAAACGAGGCGGTGTGCAGGCGGGAACTATGTCAGTGACGTCATGGAGCCAAGGTCGACTGGTGGGCCCGCCCGCAGGTTCCCGCCAAATTCAACAACACGTGGATTTATAGGTTATGATCATCATAACGATCATAACAATATAAACTATAAAATGTTGTTTACGTAACTGCTTATAAAACAGAGCTAACGTTAGAAGTATTTTGTTACGTAAAAAAAACTTACGACTACATTTATTAATACGGTAAGTATATAAAAGGCTGATAACAAGTGAGTGAGGGCAATAAATACATTCTAACAATAATATTTCCTAAATTCGTTCTATGTGACTATAAATTACAATATGTTAAAAATAGCGAATTGTAAATATATACCTACACATGAAAACGCGCTACACTAGATGCAAGCGCGAGAAAATACTTTCACGTGGTTACGCAACGGTTTCCCGCCAAACGTTCAATGGAGCGTTTCGCGCCATTTTCTTGTTCGAACCTGACTAATTCGCGATGTGATTTGTATAGTATTTAGTGTGTTTACTAGTGTAGCCTATGAGTGTCGGCCGTGTATTATATTGGGCACGCGTAAACATGCGGGTGTATGCGTAAACAAAATGGCCTTGGGAGGCGTGCGCGCGCGCACAGGCTCGGCACAAACAACTCACACACGGTTATCGTGGACATTATCAATCTTTTATCATAAAGTCTTACTTACTAGCTAACTGTGGGCATTCTAAGTTAATTTTCGATAATACATTTAAATAATGCGTGTAGTCAACGTAATCCATGAAGTTATGTTTAACCTTGAATTGATAAGGTGGCCATTTTAATTGATAATGCGTTGCGCTGTGCGCATGATTCTACTGATTGGTAGTTGACCGAAACACATTTGGTGATGATAGGTTTTATAATCAAATACAACGTGACTAAACAGCATTGGAACTGTGTTTTCAACTGGCGTCCGAGTGGTGAAGTTATTTTCGTCGACCTAAATATCGGCGCGGGCGCACGAACTCTACCTCTTTTGATGCGGCTATAATTCACGTGTTTACCGCGCAAATACGAATCATAACACGAAACCAGTATACAAGAATAATTTGACGCAATAACAAGTAACCGACCTCACTGATTGGCATTAGTATTCAACGTGTTAGCAGAACTAGCAATTTGGATAATATTTTGAAAGCCGTTAAAGGTAGCGTTTGCGATTTATGTTTTAAATCTTGTGTAGGATAAGGGCAGGAAGATGATGTAGGTAACTTAAATCGATATCGTGTCTTCGCTACGGAGATGAATATAGTATTTCTTATATTGTATGCTTGCCAAGTCTGCTCTGCCTAGCAATAGCGCTGTAATGCAATCCACGTGCATCGAAGGCCGCGGCCGGCCGGGCTTGCATCCGTCTGCCAACACCACTAGAATCTGTGATCGCATGAAAATAAAAAACAAAAGGACAAAATTGAAAAGTGAGAAAAAATGCGATCCTTCCTAAGATGCGTCAAATTAGCTTTTCAGCGCGTCGTCGAAGGGAGCACGTCTGGGGTTGTCACCGGGCTTTGAGCCTGCCGCCTGCGCCAGAGTGCAGGAAACATGCTGCGCAACGGGAATAAGTAATTGAGGAGCGTAGCTTTGTGACACACACCATTAAAACATGTATTCACTCATTGTACATTCACCACCATTACCGCAATCTCCAAAAATTGCTTAAGGCAAAAATGTAAATGGCGTTATTATGTGTAGCGTGGCACAAAGGACTGTATCCCTGCTGTCCAAATGTTGCCCGCTCGTGGGAATGACGCACAGGCCCAGTCACGATCCTGGCATCGAGAAAACGTTTCAGTCATTACATTACAGACGGAGAAAGGGACTCGAGAACGAGCCTCCTTTTGTCCCTCGTAATTACAGGGATGCGGCTTGTTCGTCCCTCTCGTCTTTTTGTACAGGATTGGGGTAAACATTATAATAGTGAGCGTAATATTACGTGATTCAGAGATCCAGACGCAACGATAGACGGTGCCTACGCATCTGTACGACACATAAAACTCGTTGAAATAGCTTTTGAGTAATGCAGCAAAAATTTGATTGCAGCTTTTGCTGCAGGCGTTCCATGAAAAAGTAGGAACGGGTACAGTTTATTTCCTCGTCGAACGAGATACCGTACCAAAGTCCATTTCGTAGTTTTTGTTTACGGCAAATCAGATTTTCGGAATAACCACTGACGCGTACCCATGGTTTTCCTCTTGGTGACGTTGCGTTGTATTGTATTGGGAACTTGGAGAACAAGTCCGGACTTGATCGGACGTGTTCGTGCTGTAATCGGTGTGTGCTGCGCGCGCGCCGATTTGTCAGGCGTGGGCGGCGCGTCCCGCTCAGAACAGGTTGCCGCGCACGCTCCCGCCATCTTATTTTATTCATTTACACCTTAGGGTTGGTCATTAATTTTCTTGTTTTATTTTGTTGGTAAATATTTTTACGTACTTATGCGGTGATAAATTGATGTTAGAAAATAGCACTATTTTAATTCCCAAGGGAGTTAATTAAAGTATTATGTTCTTATGCAGCATTCATCATTATTATAACCTGTTTTGAAGTTTCTGATTTGTAGTTAGATGAACATCAACCCACAAATAACATAGAATTTTCAAACAAAAATTAATTTAGGGCTGTTGAACTCAAAAACTGGAATCCTTTCGTTAGATTTTTCACAGCTGCACAGGAAATACATTGTTACAGCAATGGCGACTCGCTTGTTGGGACTGGGAGCCGGCGAGTTTGCATTGTGATTACGAACCAGTTCCGAAATATCTAGGCCAAGTGAAAGGCGATTCGATGTCAAAATGGCGTGCCTCGTTGCGCATACGACGTGTTTTTGTAATCATACAAATGAGAGACAAAAAAAAAAGCAGTAGGTACCTAATGATTATTTTCTCAAGCTTTTTCCAAAATCCAATTTTGTAAAGATAGACAGATATTCAGTGCACACAAAAGACACAGCACAACATACAAAAGCACAATTAAATGATAACAAATATACAGCAAAAAATATACAACTGAACCTGCTGAACACACAAAAACTGCTGTTAGTGCTGAAAGATTCACGGGTTTCAATAACAAGACTACTTTAGAATCAAGGCAAATAATTTTTCGTTCCTATCGATACTAAAAGGTTGGAAATAAATCCATGGCGCAGCCCTAGGCAAACTTCTATTACAACTGGACGTAGCATAAAAAAGACAACAAAAACGAACCCTCAGCATATATCTGTATATTTGTATACGTTTGGTCGCTACTGGTTTTGAGACGACTCCTAAACAAATAAGTGACACTGCCAGGTAGCATTGTATCCTCCTCTTAACACTTGTTTTATATTATCTGATATATACTTTATTATTGTGTTTTGTAACCTTTTTTGAGCTCTCCTTATCGGATTAACTAGAGTTGAGAAATTGGCTGCAGTTTATATAATTAGACGGTTAATTTAATTTAGAACAATAATTTATTGTTGTATAGTAATTTTATTCTAGGTGCATCGTCTTCACATATAATTAATGTATGCAAAATGTTAAGAGAGTCACTAACTACATTATGTAGCTTCTTGCCCATTCTTCTCTATACGAACGAACCTTTTGGGAGGCGACTAGAATCAATTATATTTTCTTGTAATTATTGACGAACAAAAGTGCCTTTTATTTGCCTATTTGAAATAAATGATTTGATTTTGCCTTGAAGACCTTTTTAAACTGGATTGTCAAATATTTACCCAAAATTAAAACACTATAGCGTGAATTAGTAGTTTCCAACTTTGATTCACAAAACTCAAACTGTTTTCCTTGTAAACTGATAAGATTTCAGTATCAGATTATTATGGCAATTAGAAAAAAAATACATCATGGCGAAGTATCGCGTATTAAATTATTAAAAGTTTGATTACAGCAGTAACAGGCTTTCAAAGCGTTAATTAATACATATATTTCGAATTAAATAGGTACTAACTAAGTACTTTATAATGTACGAATTAATATAAAACTCATTATTGCCGATAGCGTTGAAGACTGGTGTAATTATTCGAGAATTTATTCAACTCATAAATGAGGGATTGTGTAGCATGTATCGAAAAGATGTGGTCATGTTTAATCTTGTGGTACAGACCTTCACACTAAACAACTTTCTCCATGGGTCCGATGTCGTAATGAAATCGAGAAAAAACAGTCATACATTTGGGTCGAGTAGTATTGAAGATTTGTATGGGACAGAAGTTTTTCGCGATTACGATGTTGTTCCCATGGGGAGCGTTGTTCAGTTTGAGGGTCTGTCTCCAGACAGACCCTCAAACTCAAATAAGAAATCAGTCAGTCAAATCAGAAGAAAGAAGAAGAAGGAAGGGAGAAGGAGAAGTCAATTGCCAAATGAAAAATGAATAATCAATTAAAATCATTTCTCATTTGACCACTCATTTCTGAAACATGCTGTATACATTTCATTTGCATTAATCTGAATGAAATTTTAACTCTATGATTTAAGAAACCCGCAAGTCTAGAACTAGTGATTAATTTACATCGGAATTAAGCGTCGAGATATAAGACGGCTAATTGCAAAAGGGGATATTAACCAATCCAAAATGGTCATCAAAAATGTCACGTATGTATATTTACAATGCAATGTCGCCATGTTTAAACTACACACAGGAAACAATTTTGTCGGTTACTCAGAGCTATTTAGTCATACCACTTACAGGTTAATTGGTTACCCTACTTTTTAAATGGTGTCATAAAAAGACGTATAAGTCTAAGGTCTTTTACGGGGGTTATAAGTTCATAAATGGTTAATGGTGGTATAGGAGAAATTACGACTTATTTTTAGCGCCAGTATGGGTGCTATTTTAACAAGTGTTAGTAATAAAAACAAATGACAAGTTCAGTCTCAGTAGCAGCCCGGAGTCTGGATTTGACGGTTCATGGCAATAGACTCATCCCCTTTTCCTTACATGGGACTTCAACATAACTGGCGAAATGTGCCTGTGAACCTTACACCTCTGCCTAAACCTTCGGGGGATACAGGCGTGATGTTATGTTATGTATTAATAAAATAACTTTAACGTCTGTGGATATTAAAGTACCTATCCAAAAATATGCCTAACGATTACGAGTTTAAACTTCTGATATCATGAAAAATTTCGCAACATAAAAACGAATTGAAACTAAAACTGACTCATAATAAAATGGTATCATTCCAACTACATTTTATTACACCCAACATGATTGCAGCTCAAATGGTTAGTAATTCTAAGGTAGACTGGTCTGGATTCATTCTAGACTATAGGTTGCAATTAGTCAGATTCGATCTACGGAACAGGATGTCGTAAATACATGGTCAGATTACAAACAGAATTTAGAAGATTTTTTGTCGGTTTGCATGTGAAAATGAACAATTTTGTTAAACAATCGGGCTATTTGCCATTTACAGGGACATTGCCTTGCAGGTAATTGCCGACCAATGTCGCTGGATTAGAAGCAATTGTAAGTAATCTAGCAAATAGAGGATAACATCATGAATGAATGAATTGCACCGATCTCGGCGTGGTTAAGCCTGACTCAATTATTCTAATGAACCCCAAGATTCGCAATAGCTCCTGTAGCCTCATAGCATAATAAAGGATACAATCAGGAATTCAATTTGAAATGAACCAGAGATACCGACATAGCTTGCAGAGTAAGCAAGCTGAAGTGGTAGTGGGCTGACCACAGATATAGATAGACCTAGATAACGCAAGTATCACGAACTGTATGAAAACCAAGCGTGCCATTTTTTGACTACATACTATGACGTCACAAGCTCGCGCTCTCGCTCACGCTTACCCAGCCAGCAGTACACAGGACTGAGCGCGAAAGTGGCGGCTTATGATTTTTTATCGTAAACTGGTGCGATTTTTGGCACGCGAAGTAGTTGCTCTTGCGTTATCTAGGTGTATCTATATCTATGGGGCTGACCATCTTTGTCGAAGAACCGATCGCCAGTGGAGTAGACCGCGTAAAGGCAAGCGTAGTTTGGGACACCCTCCAGCTAAATGAGCCGACCTGGAAGGAAGCTGGGACAGGCTGGATGCGGAAGACAGAGTGTTGTGGCGCACCCTGGGAGATGCTTATGTCCAGCAGTGGACTGCAATAGGTTGATTGAGAAACCAAACGAACAAGGCACTTAAAGCGATGTATCTTTCAAAATTGTTTGCTAAACAATTTACTTGCGTGCATATTGTTTTGAAAATATGTGGGCATGACTAACATCAACATGCGAGTAATAATAGAAGTGTTTTAGCACTCTCTAGCTAACTTATTACAACACCTATGGCTTTAGACATAAAGTTCGTATTTCTATGAGGATTTTACGCCTTAATTGGCTGTCGTGTGAAACTTAGCAGTGGAAATATGACAACATGGCAACAACGCGTTTACAAAGAAAATAGCGACTGTAATACTCATGAGCAAGGAAATGATTGATGCAGGTAATGATAACGTTAGATTGATAATATGACGTCAAGTGAATGAGTCTTCAATCTTTTTGGACTGTTTTAGATTGAAATAGAGGGCTACTTTAGTATATTGACAAAACTAGCTGTGCACCGCGGTTTCACCCGCGTAAATGTCGATCCCGTGGAAATATTGGGATAAAAAGTAGCCTATATGTTATCCAGGGGCCAGGGTGTCAGCTACCTACGGCCCACTCCCTCTCACAGAGAGGAGGCCTGTCCCAGCAGTGGGAACATTATAGGCTGATTATGATGATGATGATGATGACCCAAAGGGTAAAAACGGGACCCTATTATTAAGACTCCACTGTCCGTCTGTCTGTCTGTAACCAGGCTGTATCTCATGAACCGTGATAGCTAGACAGTTGAAATTTGATACAGATGATGTATTTCTGTTGCCGCTATAACAACAAATACTAAAAACAGAATAAAATAAATATTTAAGGGGGGCTCCCATACAACAAACGTGTTTTTTTCGGCGTTTTCGCCTTGTGGTACGGAACGGAACCCTTCGTGTGCGAGTCCGACTCGCACTTGGCCAGTTTTATTTATAGACTTGTGCATAATATATGTAGTAGCTAGCTTGTATACCTACATTTAAAATACAAAGCATCAAAATTGTATTACTACTTTAAGAAAAATAAGCTATAGGTCCTCCAGTTTATCTAAGCATGTATTAGCAAAATAAACGTGCATTGTGAAAGTATTTAAAGCTAGAAAACCAGTCTAAAACCTGCACAGGACATGTCTAATGTCCAAGTAACATTAGAAAACATTAGTGGGCGAGCTACGCATGCTTGTGAAAGTAAGAGAACCAAGCGAAATGCCATTGTTGCGTGTCCAAAACCAGCCAGAGATAATAACACGGCAGATCTATTCACAGGGGAAATTGCATGTGTTACGTCAGTTCCACCATAAACATAGGTTTTAAACGTGTATCTGTATACTAATAATAAAGCTGGAGAGTTAGTTTTTTTTTTTTTTTTTGTTTGAATGTTTTATTCTCTGGAACTACCAGACGGATTAGAAAAAAATATTTTTGCGTTGGATAGCCCCATTCTCGAGGAAGGCTTTAAACTACTTAACATCGCGCTAAGACCCTTAGGAGCCGAGCAAAAAGAGAAAAAGTCAGAAATAACACTAAGCATAACGAAGTACAGGCGCAGAAGCACATCAAATTTCTTTAATAGATTTTTGACTCTATCGCTAAAGCATTAGGTTCAATGTTGATTGGGAAAATTTGACAGTTTCGGGAAGCTTGATGTGCTGGCGTCTGTACCTACTAGCGCGGGCAGGCGATGCGATGCGATGCGGTGCGAGGGTGGTGGAACAAAAAAATTCACGCAGACGAAGTTGCAGGCAGAACCTAGTTATTCATACAGTGAAGTATCCATAAATTGCAAAAAATATACTGTGGTTATAGAGTGGGTTGAACCAACTGAGATTGTTCATTTCCCTCCGATTCTAATGACAGGTTAAGTGATAGCACACACCACACATCATATATTCACAGCTTTCACACCTTTTGTGGTATTTTTTATACAAAAACATACAAAGAATCCTTGATTAAAATTAACAGACGATAAAAAATTCTTTGTACGTCCGTTTATTTATTTGTCAAACAATCTTTTCTGAATACGAAATGACGGACCTCCCTCAAACACGACTGTTTTGACGGGTTGTTTGTCAAAGTCGTTTGATAGTCCGCCGCGTTCCCAGTTCCCAGTGAAATTGACAAAATTATTTGATTATTTATTTAGGGGTTTATGTCAGATTATGATTGTTTAATCTTTAAGCCTTTAAGACATCGTAGGACATCATAGATCTAGGTGTTAGTTGATAGTTGGTCGTGTGCATTGCATCTATCATTAGGGTCAAGCGCATTTATTAGCTAGCTATCAACAGTTGCAATAAAAAATATGATCATTAAAAATCCTAATGACCATACTGGGTATACAATTATTTTAGACGAGAATTGGCAGTGCTCTCGAACCGTAAAATGATGAGATAAATCATGACAAAAATGGCAAACACTTGCGGCACGGGCTACGACGACGGGGCGAAGGTCATCGCACGGCCATTTTGAATTTATTCATACGACCCCCAGTTTGATGCATTGTGCAGAAGTGGCAATGCCCTGTGATTTCAGGCATTGTTTAAGATTTTTAAAGAAAAAAATATGTGCGTGCAGCATCCTGCAATTTATACGTGATAGAAGCTTCTTAAAAAATAAGGAATAAGAGATATTTAGTGTGAGAGACAGAGAGAGTTATAATCTTTCTTCTCTCTCATGTAACGAAACATGCCTAAACGTGACGCGGCCTTCAAATTTCACTCTCAATTCTCGTCCAATTATTATCGAATCGCGGCCCCAGAATTTTAGTTTTTTTTTTCTTTTTGTAATTAAATAATTAACTTTACCTAGTACCTACTCTGTATAAACCAAAAATAGAATTACAGAACAAAACAACCGATACTTCGTTAAGTAATAGCTAGTTGCTAGTTTGCTACCGATGAGGCATTCCGGTAGCTAACTAAGCCATCATTATTTATGATGCATTCTTTAATTAACAACCACTTCAAATTATGGCCTGTCAACGTTCTACGTGCGTTGTTTGTACGAACAAAGCCATAAAAAGTTGCGTTTTTACACGCAACAAGATTTTATTTCTAAGAAACATTTTAAATTAAAAACTACAACCGCTAATATGTTTATAAACATCGCACTGGCACCTTCTAAACAATTTTACTGCACTGGCAATCCCGAGATTTAAAAAAAGAACAGAATAAACTCCAATTCATTGACGTTTCTTGGCGGCCATTACGTTTTTTGCAACATATATTCTATCGGGAGCGGGTGGATAACCCGGGTGCGTTGACTTATGCCCAGACGTGCCCAGCCTGTGCCCAGTACCCAGTGCCCAGGTGTCGTTAGGTAAGCCCACGGACGGACGAGTAAATTGCAGGGAGCCGCGAGTTACTGAAGATATTGCCTCACTATGTGTCATTATGTCGAGTTTTTTTTTCTATCGTTGGTATTGATTATTGAGTTAAGGGATTATAGTGAGTTTTATGATTAATGGGAAGGGAAAGGATGCACATAAGCTACTTTGAGTGCATCTGGGAACTTACGTAGTTAGGAGGATGTACTTGAAATTACTTTGAAGTGTGGTAGTTGAATCTGGGAAATAATATCTTATTCAAGTAATTTCTAACGTATTTTTTTTTTAATCAGGTAATCTTTATCTATTGATGCGTTATTGTTTTTGCAATGTTCACATGACCGATAAAAAGAGTGCAATCAACATGTAAACATTGTAAAAGTTGCATCATTTTCAAGCAAAATTGATTATCTTTAGTGCAATGTGCAACTGACTGAACAAAGATTATCACGATTGTTTTATCAACGATTTTAATAACGCGTAGATAGAGTAGCATAAAAGATTGGAAAGTAATATAAAAGTCAATGTCCGACCCACCCTTCATAAAGACTGCAGGTCCTATTCAATATGTTCAAGACGCAATACGAACCGTCCCTCAAACTTAAATAAAGGGGACACTAATCAAAAAATCTTTACAGCGTCATTGGAACTGGGAACCTTAAAAAATATTTTATTTATTTGTCGATTCCAAAGATGTAACTTCATCCTGACTACTGTGCAGGTATGAGCTAAACGATGGGTCCTAATGAATGTTTAATAAAGCGCGCCCTGCGGGGGCGGCGAGTTCAAAAGATGCGCGGGCGCACGTCGGCGATCAAAGCCGCCGTTATCGAGCACTCGAGCTATCGACAGATACCGCTCGTTTACAGAACATTGCTACTGGGATACGCTTCTCGATTATCTCAGGATTATCTTTGCATGGCACAGTTTTGAGAGTTTGAAAAATTTAAATGCATTTAAAGTTTTGTAAAAAGACTCGGCCCTGAAGCACCTTAAGTGTAGTTTTAATGGGGCAGAGAAAAAAGCGTTTATTTTTTTCTGATTACAGCTTCGCTCTCAAGATCGTAAACATTTCAAAACAAAGATGTGTTTCAACAATATTTGCAATAATATCTTCAAAGTAACAAATAAAAGTTTCGACGTTCTCGGATTATTTTTGCTGCAGCCACTGGAATGGATGCACAAACCGCATACTCAGATTTTATGCGAACATAAACGTAAATCATACTGGGTCATCGCGGGCGCAGCTACCGAAACACGCGGCGTAAGACAAAAGCTCTGAATAAAGTGCGGGATTTATTATTCTGAAATGCAGTTCGGCTTCCTGAATTGCAATTGAGAAATTTTATGTGTCAGCTTTCCAGTTGTGTCTAAACCTATAAGATTTACAGAAGAGTTTGAAATTCTGAACCTGCCCGGTGTAATTCTAATCTTCAAAATGGTTCCCATGAACGTTAATATTCAAATGTTCACATAACAGGAGTCGCTCTATAAATCGGCGACACAATGAGATCGATAATACCTCCAATAAAGACACGTAACGGCCTAAAACGGTAGCTAAATATCGTAAAAGAACAATAACGCCATTGTCCGGTTTCATTGTCCCGAGATGAATCCTATTGTGGACAAGAATTCGAGACAAGTACACGATTCCTCGAGCAGCCTAAACATCGGTCGAACAAAGGTAAACAAGGTACCTCGCATTGTCAGGTATGACCTAAGGTCGTTCTAAGATGTGTGACCTCTGGACCAACCTCGGTATCTCATATTGTGTGGGACAATGCAATAGAAAGGATGAGATTACGAGGGGTGATGCTGCTGTTAAGTATTACTACAACAATAGACACAAAGACCGGTGTGTGTTTACCCATGAATATGTGGAGTATAATGCACAATAGCCGGTGCTTTAATAAGATGCACACAACAGGTTAACAGCGTATTTTCTCAAGATAAGCATACGTGTATAACGAATTCGCGTTTCATGTTAAATCGTGCATATTTGGGGACCAGTCGGTGTAATCCCGTTTTTTAAACGCACTATTTAGATGTTTCTGCTAACTGTAATAGCTGTATTGTAACGTAAATTAATAGAATTAACATTTTCGTCGTGATTCAGAAAGTTTATCGTGTACCACGATACGGTCGTTCGGGCAGACACAATACACAAAAGGTAATTTGTCGGCTAATTAATAAAACAAAGCTTGTGTTCGAGTTCAGTGGAGTAGGTAGGTATGAGTATGTTTGGTTACCGAATATGTTTCTGGGAACAGTGACTCGTTTCGAAAGTGCATGTTTTGCGGAGCAACATTTGGCAGATGAGAGTCTATTTGGGCAATCGTAATCGGTGTAGTGGCTTAGAAGTCCGGGGCAAGCTGGCGGGCGGCGCGGCCACATCTGGCCTGGATTAGCTGCTGTGGCTCTCAGTGCACTCACTCGACCTATTGGGTTGCGGTCTCGCGTTACGCGCTCGAATTACTAGTTTCCTTAAACTGCTAGAGTTTCTAACTAGAATGGAAAGTTGTACCTTTCTGTTGAAGGCTGCCCGACATTGCTTTTACTATGTGCTAGATTAGATTCGATTTTGATGAGAGGGTGGGAGCGGAGGTTGAGGGTTAATGTTTCTATTAGTATGTGGTCACGAAGCAGGCGGGACGTAACAAAAAAAATTAATGTGAGTTGATACAATCGTGTGTCGGGGCGCGACGGACCACCCAAGCCGCACCAATGGTCTATTTCACTAAAGTGATTCCAAAAAACTGAGTAATCTAATCAAACAAGAGTTTTTTAAACGTCACGGAGTTCTAATTACCGTGGAGGCGATTTGTTACGCTTTTAACGATACTATCAATATGAGCGCGTAAGTGGAGAATGGAGATCGTAAATTATTTTTAAGTCGTCGATAAAAATTAAAAAATTGAAGAAAATAAAAGCACTAAACCACGAAATATATTTTTGACATAAATATTATTTTTACGATATTATTATACGAAGCTTGGGTGCGTAAATATATTTTTTTTTTGTTAACGAGCGTTTACGAGCTGACCGGTCGTTCGAAATCGACATATTCCAAGTTTTAAAACGTGTGAAAGTAAAACATTGAAGGGTGGCCGTTTGACACTGGCCATAAAGGTGTTTAATAATGGCCGTCCGGGTCATGTCGTAAACACGATTGGTCAAGCATTGACGGATCAAACGTAATAATTATGTTCTAAGAAAACTTTGAATATGGGTCAATGGCGGCCTTGGGAAAGGAAATGCAAACTGTGCAGCGACCGTTGAATTTTATAGTTTTTGCTGTAATGTGATTTGATGCCTTAAAAATACATAAAACGATGACAAAGTATTCCTGATACCGAGTAATAAAATAGATGTTAAAGAATACAATGAGTTGGTTTTTGTTGTGTACAAATTGAGCAAAACGTGGTTACTTCGTCACGAACAGTAGGCCAATAAGCAATAAGAACGTGTGTTGCACAGTAATCTTTAACGGTGCAGGCGATTGACACAATAGGCTATGCAAAATGCATTATAATAAGCTTGATACCAAAATATTATGATTTGTGAGTCTGGACGGATGAGTATTAAAAACGTAGCTGGAGGACCAAGATAGAATCTACCAGATAAACAAAACCTAGAACTGAATTAACGTGAACTTATCTCCCGGTTAAGTTAACGGAAGTTTAAACCCGGAGATGGTGGAATCGGCCCTAAATATTGACACAATAAATGACCAGATTGCCATATTCAACCTTTTTTATTAAGGCCGTTTTGAAATTTTTGTTTTCCCTTATTAAATGCAAGTACCTACCCGATATAATTGAGGTGCTGATATTAAAAATATAATGCATATTCTCCGTGGGAATGGGCAATGCATGTGAACCAAACTGACCAGTTTATCGACTAACATCTATGCAAATTTTTGTGCATTCGTATCGCACTGGACCGATAAAACAGGATTTTTAATAAATTATACGTAGTCTGTGGTGTGGTGATTTTTATTATCTGTAGTTTGAGGGATGTTGGAGGGACTTTTCCTTTTTTTTTCTATAGTTGGAAACATATTTTTTTGACAATTGTAAGAAACAATTGTCAAAAAATTTTTTTTTCATAATAATGATTAGCGACTGTAATCATAAATTTTTGATGTTTTAATGTTTCTTAACTTTAAGCAACGTTTAAGAATAAAAGGGCTCATGTTTATTGTTACAATATTATATAATATTGTTTTTGTTTACAATTTTCTTTTCGTCAAAACTTTTGATTGCGTTTAATTTTTGTGATAAATATGTAAATTACCTGACTTCTAATTTGCTTTATCTATTATAATGAGATTAAAGCTATTTCTGGTTCTGACCAATACAATCTTGCATTTTCTTTGTTTTACAATCTCAATTATTAAAGCCCCGATATATTTATTATTCCCGTCCATTCTTTTAAAACATTTAGCAACCGAATAGCGTTCCCACAAGTAACCACATGCAGTTTCAACATAACGGGTGTTTCGTTTAGATTTGCATGCATTAACGTGCATTCATATAAACAACAAGGTGCACTTGTAACAATCAAAACAATGTAACACGAATAAAGACGAAAGGAATCATTAACGCCTCGGTAGATGTCAACAATTTAAGATAATTATGGGGTTTGTAATATTCTATTGTTCTTCAAAATTTACATAAGATACGTTTTGTAACGATTTTTTGAGCCTTCAGTTGAGACAAAGGCTTCAATTGAAACAGAGGGTAACTTTAAACAACAGATTTAGGACTCAAAGTTCTTTAACTTTGAGTTGTCAAATAATTTTTTTAAAGTAGGCCATAAAAACGTATTTTTGAAAGTCAACATTTACAAGAAAGTAGAATTGATTCTAGGTACCCGCCGCTTCCAAGAGGTAGTTTCGTATGGAGAAGAATAGACAAGAATCTCCATCAGACTGTTATTGGATGAAAATTGAATGATGAAAATGTTTTTCAGCAACAATATGGTTGGTAATTTCTAGTTATCGAGTAAAATAGCCAACAAAACAAAGCCCCTTAGTAACAATACTAACAATAACATAGCAATGCAACAAATGGCAACAAGTACGCGTGGAATCCAAGGCCGTGCTTATCGTGCGCGTGCAGAACAATATTAATCATGTTATCGCTTTTAGATAGCTTTATAAACGTGGTTACATAGTTGTTGAATATTTCATACAACGTGCAACATTATAATGCAAGACCGTAATTAGCACATTTTGGAGCTGGTTATTTTTCATCATGTCATCTCGGTAGTCACATTTTTCTTGCCATATAATTTTTCACACATACCATCATCTTTGGTCTTTCCTTACTCTTGTACCGTGCAATCGCGATTTATTTGCCGAAAATGTAAACAAATATGAATTAATGGAAAAATTACTTTAATTCCTACACAATAATGTTCAGTTTACGCTACAACTTCAACCATTTTTATAGCCATCCACGTTCATACTCTTAACGATATTTTCGTTTTGAGATTTTTTATCAATAAGTAGTTACTATGAAACGAATTCCAAAAATGCTCTATGTTGCACGTGGTATTTCTGACCAATATGGCAGTTCCATTTTGATACGCTCCAGCGAAATAAAACAATTCATACATAATCAAACAAAGACCAAATCAAGAGTCGCCGGACCGTAACTTGTAGTGGTTCACACGAATCAAAATCACCGAAAATCTCTCAACCCCGAATTGGGGGGAGGAACGTTTAATTAGAATAGGCAAATGAATACAAAATGTATGGGAAACGATTTGGCTCTCGATGACAGTGTTTTGTTTATTCAAATCACCGGTTACTTTAAACCGTTCGTTTTGGGGGAGTCGGGCCTTGAATGGTTTTGTCAATTGTGTGAAAATTGAACTGGGATTTTTATTTTTTCTCTAACATTATCATATTTGTCAATCTTCAACTCTTTAGGGCTTTTATTAAAAACAACCATGACTAATGAAATAAACAACAACATGTGTAATTTCTAAATAACTCACCCAAACAAAAAGACAATTTGTATATTATGACATGACATGAGAAACTGTTAGAAAAGCTCACTGAAACTGCCACCACAATTTTCCCTTATGGAAAAGCATGGTTTTCTCTCAAGTCTAGACAAAGAAACAATCAAAACGCTATTAGCATATGTTCGCATGCTTACCGGCGCGTACGCACAGACATGATCCGTGTAAATCAGGGCTGCCATTCAGAATTATGTATGTTTTGTGATTCCCACGTTTTTTTGGTCCAAATTATGTTTAGAAATTGATACTAAGGATTTCTGTTTACTTTTAAAGCGCGTTGCAATTTTTTTCCTATTACATGGTACTTAAATATAACTGAAAAGAAAATAAAATGAATGTGGGTGTACCTACTATAGGATCTCTGCCTAATGCTTCTGAGAGAACAGACGTGATGTTATATTATGTTATGATAAACTAAATATTTTTAAACTTTTTCTTGTATACAGTTCAGATTTTTTTTTTGTTGGAAATTATTTCTTCATGTCTATGTAAAGGTACGTCTTCTTTATCTATGCCACTTAAGAAACTCAAGTGCCGTGCTAGTTTCACAAAAATTGCATATTAATCGGTTGATAAGTGAATGTTCAGCCCTAGTCCTTAAACCGAGTTTACACAAGCATAACAACGCCACTTTGTGCAACTCAAACGTTCCGTTAACTGATAACCGATGCTTATTTGCATTTTCAGTTAACAAAAGTGAACGAAAGCCTATTAGATTCGGTGCATCTGTATCAATATTAGTGTTGTCAAATCGCTTATCTTTATTTAAATTTAAACGATCAAAGTTGTTTTGAAAAGTATGTGCATCTTTCGAAAACCGTTATGGTCCCTTAAGATCTAGTTTTTTTAAAATCAAATCTAGGTTACGCAATTTGTTTGGTAATATTAGACTGCCCCTTTGGTGTAGTGGTCGCAAGTGCTACTGCTGAGCATGAAATCTTGGGTTTGATTCCCAGGTCAGACAAAGTGTTACTGGGTTTTTTAATCAGGAATTACTCAGTAGCATCCCGGAGTCTGGATTTGTGCAATAAGCTCGCCCTCTACATGGGACTTGAACATAACTGTGAATCTACTGGTAGGTACACCCCTGCCTTACCCTTCAGGTAATACAAGCGTGATATTATGTTATACTAGCAGCGCCCCGCGGTTTCACCAGCATAAGTGTCGATCCCGTGGGAACATCGGGTTAAAAACTATCTGTGCCAAATTTCATCCAAATCCGTCCAGCCGTTTGTGCGTGAATAAGTAACAAACATACAAACACACTCACAAGCTTTCGCCTTTATAGTATTAGTGTGATTAGACTGTAGTTCAGACTTTCTGCACGTGTTGTGGTTTTTCCGAAACAATGTAGATCTTTGAAGCCCTAAGGTCTATTTTTTTAAACTCGTAATTCAAATTGGCATTTGAACAAAGCGTTCACTAATATTCTACACCCCAAAGATTAGGACTCAAGTTTATTTTGTACACTTCCAAGTCGAATTACAATATAAGACATGGTCTTTGTACATTGTTCGCTATTGTGCGAGGGTCCTCACAAAGGGCTGGTCTTTGACCCCTTGCCCCAATTACGTGCTCGACTCTTGCGCAAGTTGATAGTGTATCAGTTGATAGCGTAGTAAATAATGCGCGAGGAGCAGACTGTGTGTCTGCGTGAGTGTACATTTTGCTAATTATCTACAAATGTTTGTAGTTATTGAGTACCTAGTTGGTTTGTTATGAGAATGTTGTGAGTTTTAGTTCAGCATGTTTAGTGTTTTCGTAGATTTTTTATAGTCGTTACGGGTAGTCAGAAGCTTAAAGTCTGACAACCCGTCTTATGGGGTACCGTGTTACCCAGTAACTGGGTTGTGGTCTGGAGTCGACCCCAACTAAGTTGGGAAAAGGAACTGTATGGTTTATGGTTTTGTTCCTTTGTTTTTGTGGTCCTATGAGCTCACTACCGACCGATTTGCTAAGCGGATTTCAGCAATAATCCCTGACAAACAACATTTAATATCTTTTGTTTACCTTACTGATATCGTTTGAACGTAAACGTTGCTAATCGTAAATACATTATTTATTTCATAAATACGCATTGAATTCTACTATCTTGGACATTCGATACTTGACCAGCAATAAAATCGATAGCAGGCAATATTTATTCTAATTTTAGTTTTCATATCTAGGCAAAAAATACGTATTTTGGTAGGTATAACAAAGTCTTTATTAGTTACACAGTACGTTCAACCAATCTGCCTAGCCTTTTCCCAACTATGTTGGGGTCAGCTTCCAGTCTAACAGGATGCAGCTGTATACCAGTATTTTACTTGCAGCGGATGCCTATCTGACCTCCACAACCTAGGTATTAGGTAACACGATACACCTTGGTAAGACTGGTTGTCAGACTTTTGGGCTGCTGGAAACCCGTAACGACTGGCATCTACGAATGTCCGTTCAATTATAAACCAAGGGCGTATATTCAAAGGTCATTTTCCACGTGGCCGTGAGGAACTTTAGACAAAAGACGTATATGTACATTAATGTACATATAAAACATCTTTGTCGGTATACCGTATATCGTTAAAGATCGTGTTGTTTACAGAATTCACATAATTTTGACCTACCGCAAGGAACGTCGCGCGTCGGCCATGTTTGGAAAAACGTTATTTTCGTTCATTTGTTTTCTGATACGCGGGATAGTGTATCATTGTTCTTTGTTTGTGAACTTATTAGCGTGGTTGTGTAATTTGACGCGTTTGCCCGCTTTGATAATGTTTTTTTTTGTCTGTTTTGTTTATTAAAACAATTAAGTTGTTTTGAATCTGTGGTTTTTATTATCTGTGCATCACATAAACATAACTTCGCGCCTGTATTCCAGAAAGGATTAGGCAGACGTGTACCGTGCTATAATAGTGACCCAATTATTAGAGGACGAGCCTATTGACATTAACCGGTCACAAATCTATGTAGACTCTGGGCTGCTACTGAGAAATTCCTGATGGAAAATTCCAATAACACTTTGCTCGACCTGGAAATCGAACCCAGGACTTCGTCACTTCAAAGTTATTTGATAGAAACAACTCTATAATTATTTCCAAAGGCTAGGAGCCAATTATTTTCAGATTAACCTTTTCTGTTGAACAAAAAAACGTGTGCCAGGCCAGAAAAAGCTTAGTCATTGTAATTTTCGCGCCTTTGCCCAACCCTAATCTAGCCCAAAGCAATCCATCATTCTGACTATTATAAACTCAATTAAATCTCATTTGCATAACCTTTGCCGGAGTAGAGAGAGGCTCCCTATTCTCTCGTCTTAGAGATGTCACCACCTTTGTTCAGCGGTAACCTATTCCTATTCAAATGGGACAACTTAGCGACAAAGCAACGTTTGACCCTCAATGGATGAGAAAGGCATTATTTGTGTATTTTAAGCAATAAACAGTGCATTTTATGCGATTGTGAGCTGTTTTTTTTATTTAAATTAGAATGGCTGAATGCACATTGTCCGTTGCGTGAGCTCGTGGACTGCAGTGCGCAGGTACCGTTGATGCATAATCATTAGAAATTATCGAGCCGAGCGAGAGTAAGTCAGCTTTGCTCTCGACTATTGCATGGGAATTACGGGCCGATCGCGCTTGGCGGGAAAAGTGACGTTAGCGAGTGACAGGTGACGGATAACAATGACAGTTGCAACTTTTTAATTTATAATATCAATGAATTAACATCATAGTGGCTCTTGTTATTTTTGGCGAATAAAAATAGCGTTGCATTTCGTGAACTCATTAATTTTCTTTTATAGTTTTTTGACAAATAAAAGGTTGGTCCATTTTTTAAAGCTTACAATGACGAACGTGTCGCGACGTTGGGAATCAGAATAAAAGAGCGCGTTTAATCTTTGAGTGATGCCTAATCCTTTTTAGGAACGCCTGAATGCATTGTGCCTTTTGTAAAGACGCGAGGCAAAATCGACGACACAAAATGCGTTTAGAAGTTTTGTTGAATTACGACGTATAAACGCACAGGTATGTGTAGTGTGTAGTATACAAGCTGGCAACATGTCAGGAAAAAATAAACTGGTTTTGATATTCCATATGCATCACTTCAAAGTGTAAAGCGTATACTAAACTAAACAATAACAAAACGCATCAAGATTCAGGATTAGACGCACACACACCCACGCGCATACACAAAAAAAAGGATAACAAACAGTAATACAATAATTTTCATTCCTTTTCTGTGCGTACGCGCATCCTATCTGTTCCACTCGCGCATGTCGTGCTATCCCGCTCGCTCACCCCGGTCGTTGACCTCACATCTCCGACGAGATTGCATCTAGTGGCCATACAGCTTCCCCCAGATAGATGCAGCACAATTTCTGGCCAATTAAAAGATACATTTTTAATACTGTTTTTTAGTATTGGGCTAGATTTATTAGCATTTTTATTGTTTAACTACGTTTTACTTCTAAAGCCGCTTGCGAAACATTAGATTAAGTTTGACCCAGTTAGGTACTTCCACTGTATTTCAGATAAGAAAAAAATTCAACGCAATTTTTCCAGTCGCGCGTCGTATGCGCAGCGATATTGGATCCTTGAGCCGGTGAAGCGTGGCTAGGCTACGTTGACCGTTGGCTCGGGCCAAACAAAATTTGAATCTCGCCCCAAAAAAAACTACAAGCCGTCTAGTAGTTTATTTATGACATAGTACAAAATCTCCAACAAGATGAGCGTAGTTTTTTTGTATACCACACAAACCCGTGATGAAAAAATCAAAACAATTTTTTGTCGAATCCAAAATCGTTTTACGAGCGCCCTCGAATAGTAACCAAGCGGGACGGGGATAAAGTCCATCTCTTTCCTTCTCTGGAGTGGAAAGAAACTGACACTTTGGTTAATAGGTAAGTACGTCTTTTGTAAGGTTTCTTAGAACACGTTGCGTTGGCGTGATCGCTCCCCATCTAATAGGACACCTCGATAAAGACAGTCGTAATTACGGTTCGCAGAAGTAAGACAAAGTAAGCACAGTTGACTTATGATCGTTAATTGTCTGTGGACTGTACTAACGAAATGGAAAAGACAATAGAATCAGCTCCATTACTTCATTGCATCATCGATCGACGCCGTTTGCTCAACAGAGAGCGCAATGAAAACTGAAACTTCAGTAATTCAGTACAGTCGTGCGTGCAGCGTTTTGTGTAGTAATAGATTTATAATCATGGCAAATTAAATAATGAAACGTCTATTAGATTGTGTACAATGACTCCAAACGACATGCCGTAATAGACAATGATATTATTGCAAGACTGCACCATAAGACTCGTCTGCACGTAATTACTAATGACTATGCTGTTCGATATTATTCCTGAATCATTCAATTTAAAATACATTATTGGGGCAAAAAAACAAAACAATCACTGCCACTTAATAAAAACATTCACCGCACAGAATTTGGTCCATTTGCTTTCACTTGTTTATAATTGAATCTTGCGCAAGTTTTTATAAAAAGCTGTTTTATGGAAGACACATTGCTGAGGAAGATACAGATTCTGGACCAAATATTTTTATAAACTCGAACTCTTGAGTTCTTTTATTTAAAAGAACAGAAAATAATGCCTAAAAGCGGAGTCATTTGGATTCATTAGAACATTTTTTCCTGCTCCTGGGCATAATGTCTAAAAGATTACATAATGGTAGTAACGCAGGGAGAAATTCTTATCGCGTCATGGGATTTTTAAATGAGGTTAGTGGAACAAAAAATAATCATAAATGCCCTTCATAGTTATGGTAACCCACTTGTCTGGGAATGCGATAGCCCTTGAACTTATTTATCAGGCTACTTTGGACAGAAATAGAATTGGGATGTGGGAAAAAAAATCCTGTAAGTGACACAATTGGCTTAAAGATTGGCACTTAGAAAATTGAAGGGACAAAAAAGTTCGTACTACAAACTTTTTTGGGGTTGGTGTTGCCATTTAAGAGGCCCGAAACTAATCGAATCGAAACACATTAGGAGCACACGACCCAAAAATTATGCGTTTCAAACAGGACCTTCACGATATTTCCTTTCACACACTTCTGTGTTTGGACAGCCGAAAGAAACAAAAACCTACTAAGTAGTATAAAAAGTGGTAGTCATAATGACGTTAAATGGGTTGTGCAAACTGAGAAATACTTAGTAGTTGTTCAGTGAAAGAAAGATGTTGATCGACAAATACAAAATGCTCTAAATGATCCATTTTTGACGTCTATTGGGTAATGCCGCGTTTTGAAATTTTCTCAGGATACGTCTTGTCAGAAGAATGTTAGTTTGTTTTCTTCCCATTCGCCTTTAAAATAGCCCTCTTTATGTACCAACACTCTAATTGCGTTACACTTTGTGTTCAATTACAATCCAAGAGTTTTGAAGGATATCCATTGCATTGGTTTGAAAAATTTGTCTGCTCAACTGCGTAAATGACGCAATGAACGTACCCACGTTCATTGCGTCATTTAAAAACTGATCGCAATTCCTTTCACTTTGACAGTTCACCCGAACTGTCAAAGTGAAAGGAATTGCGATCAGTTACCATTTTAAGTGTTACGCAATTACCCTACAGATCATACGGAACAAAAATTCTAGATCTATCTATCTCTGGATAAAATTGAATGTTTGGGTCAGCATTAACTTTCCATACAAATTACAAGATTTCTACGTCCTGAAATGAAATTATAGTGATACCCATGGTTATTTTATTGCCTGTCATTTATTCAAATTGATCAAATTACGATGGAATCTACGTCCAATGAAGATTGTGGTGGTTTTAGACCGATTGGAAGAAATTATAGAGTGGTTGGGAATAGGATTAGAATATTATGGTACAGACGCGAGACGCCAGCACATCAAGCTACTACAATCTGTCAGATTTCTTTAATAGATTTTCAACTTTATCGCTAAATTATAAGGTTCAAAGTTGATTGGAAAAATTTGACAGTTTCGGGTAGCTTGATGTGCTGCGTCTGTACATGTGGCGTTGCTATATTAGATTTTCTCTATAAAAATGGAATGCAGCGAAGCATTTTTTGTCCTAATAGTTCCAAATGATCTAATTTGAGGTTTGTTTCCCCAGTTCGTCCTTTAATAGAACAAGCTCAGATTTTCGGCCCTCCCGCGATGTCTCCCGCCTTAACTATTTTAATAGCCATCTCATAGTTATAAACTAATATACATACCAATCTGGAATAGTATCATTACCATAAATTCGAGACGCTTACCTGAAAA
Organism: Oligia fasciuncula; assembly: GCA_963082905.1. Classification (NCBI taxonomy): domain Eukaryota; kingdom Metazoa; phylum Arthropoda; class Insecta; order Lepidoptera; family Noctuidae; genus Oligia; species Oligia fasciuncula. Next base: position 13,176,157 of record OY720403.1, read on the forward strand.
CAAAACGTTCATTTATTAGAAACTTATAAATTGTGACCATATCATAAATTGTAACGATCGTAAAGGCAATTATTGTCTATGCTTTTATTTTGAATGGTATTTTGAGCAATTATCCTTAGGACAGAATGACTGCTTATTAAAATAATGGTCCTGCGGTTGTAGGAGGAACTGGACCCAATCAAGGCTAGCCTGATTTCTAATCCAGTTTATGTGGGCGCGTGGGACATAATAGTTGAATGGCGTAATGTTTCTCAGAGTTGAACCATTAATTTGTACTATTTTATAGGCAAATAGAATTTGTTGCCGACTAAATAATTCGTTTGGTTTCCGACAAGGATTTATGAGCTGCCGAGTGGGCAGAATGTAGATTCGAGACCGTAAATAAATTCTAAACGAAAAACAAATGAATAGCGAATTCCTTTGAGTTAAGAATCTTATAAATAAAAATGAAATGTTGTTCGTTGGTAACCGCATCACTTGAGAACGGCTGGACTGATTTGGTTAATTTTATTTTTAAATGTTCATAATACTCCGAATACAGTTTTTAATGGAAAGGAAAATTTGAATGTTCCCGGAAAATTTAAAAATTTCCCGGAAAATTGTCAAATTCGAGAACAACTAAACTTTTTTTTTCTGTGGGATTTTTGTATAAACTATTGACATCTGGATAGGACAACGTCTGTTAGGCCAGTTAGTTTACAGAATAAATACAAGGGGATTTTATCCTTCAGATGAGCAGAAAAAACCGTTCTAGGCGATGCAATTCTCAGTGCAAGTCAATACAATTTTATTGCATTGCACTTCGTTAGTCATACTACTAAAGTACGCAGTACTCAGAGATCAATTTGAGGGACAAAACAACAGAGATTTTATGATGCATCGCTAGCCGCCTAGCAAGGACGCCGTACTCATTTACATTGACCTTTTTAGGATTCCGTACACAAAGGATGCCATTTGTAGATCTTTGACAGTCGTTACGGGTAGTCAGAAGCCCGAAAGTCTGGCCACGTCTTGCCAAGCGGTATTGTGTTACCCAGGAACTGGATTGTGGAGGTCAGATAGGCAGTCGCTCCATGTATAATACTGGTATCCAGCTGCATCCGGTTAGACTGGAAACCGACCCCAACATAGTTGGGAAAAAGCTATGCAGATGATGCAAATTACGGTACGGAACCCTTCGTGTGCGAGTCTGACTCGCACTTCGCCGCTTTTTTTCAGTTTCGGCACGGGTTGTTTATTACAGTAAAAAAGCTGTTAAGACAATGTCAGGACCGGGGCTAAAGATTAAGAACAACATAATATTGTCTTTGGTTTTTATTATGCGTCCTCATCTATCAAACGTCGCGCGTTGAGTGTTTAATGATTAGTTGTTTGAGGATATTTTTTAGTTTTTTTATTTGTTGGGTCTAATAGAGCTGGGTAAAGTCTGGATCAGGCCTAAGCATTTATCGAAAATAGCTTAAGTATATTTTTATAAAGCATTAGCCTATAACCTTCCTCAAGTATTGGGCTACCAAATGTTTTTTCAAATCCGACTGGTACCTAGACTACCTAGTTCCAGAGATTAGTGCGTACAAATAAAAAAACTTTCAGCTTTATGATATTAGTATAGATTATAGTCTACACATTATTTAATAGTCTGGCTGTGCGTTCTAAAGTTGCATATAAAAAAAACAATCTATCGTAGCGATGAAAATCTAATTGACGTAAAATTACGTAATTTTCCTATCGCCGAGATTAGTAGCACGCTACAAATAAAATACACGTTTATTAGACGTTACGCAATTATTTTCAGGAAGGCAGCATGAAATCGTTAATATTTACATTTTTCTAATTGTTTCAGTGCACGAAACGAAATTTGTTGATTATTTTTATTAGTGAAAATTTTTAGTAATTATTTTCCACTTTTTGTCTGCGATTGTTAATTGTACCACTGTGCGGTAATTTGTTTGAATTTCGAATAGTCACGTAATTGGACATGGCAACACACAAGTTGTGCCATCTGTCATATTATTGCGCGTCTAATGCTTCCGAAGTTTATGTGTTTTATTGTCTCTGGTAGCAGCACCTAGTAACAAAACTATTTCTGTGCTGCTGCATTTTAACGGGAATTCCTTGTTAATAAATAATATCTTCAATAAAAAATAAATTACCCGTTTTATATTACTATTTTGTTCACTTAGCACGCCGACAGTTAGTTACTATAGCAAACTTAATTTAGCGATAAATTAACTTGGTGGATGCTTAAGCACAGTATAAATAGTACAAGATAAGTGATAATAAATTGCTAGCTGATTCTTAGGAACATAATTTATTAAGCAACTGAACGGTATACTGTTAGTCATACAGCATACTATCATTAACCTCGCCGAGGTAAACAATTACTTATTCACGAGAGTTGAGTCTAAAAACAAAAGACTGCTCGGTAAACGTATATATTATAGTACACTAATAGGTAAACGTAAAAACAAAAGACACTTAATGTCGTCACGTAAATTATCACAGGTTTTTCGCATAATTATTACGTGGGCACTGACAGCTCGCGCCGTAACTGGTTCAATACTTCAGTTTCTCGTTGACGCGAGCCAAAATAAATCTTAAAAAAAAGGTGGTGTACCAAAAAAATACAAAACATTTTTTCACGGGTTACAACACCAATAAATTCTTTTAACACCTTGTCCCGTTATCGTTTTAAAAAGCGTGCATTATTTTAGTGAACTATAAATTAGACTAAGTTTTTATTTTGTCTCCAGTGTCTCGACGCAATGACCACTGTGTATATTTTGGTACACAGCAATTTTGCGCGAAATTATCTAAAAAAATTGCAGTGCCGTATTTTTTCACGGTGAATTTACAAAGAGGTTGAATAACCTTTTCTGGCCGCGTCCTCAAAAGCTTGGTTTTATTTCTATCTCCTTCACACTTACTACGCTTGAGTGCGACGAACTCTGTTTGTTTGTAAACTCGTCTATTGTACACATTTCCATAAAGTTTGGGATGATTTGGCATCGTAGATCAGTTGAAGAAGCTATAGTGCTGTAAGGTTTGTATGTAAGTCACGAAAATTCGTGGGAATTGATGCATAAAAACGATCGTTATAATAATATTAATATATACTACATATTATTATACACTTTATTGCAACAATATCGAAAAGTAGCACTATTTGATATCGTTATCGGATTCCGACAAACAGCACGTGCGTATGAGTGGTATGTTCACAGCAGAAGTATTTGAAAATACCACATAGTAATAGATACCGGAGCAATTACATAGAAGCCAAATTAAATGATAATTACTGTGAACTGTTGCAATTCGCGTACACTGCGAAAAACGTGGGTCATTCAACTCCTTTGCCTACAGTTTTAGGGTGTAACTAGCGTTCCAAATTGTTTTCTGAGTTTCCGGTCTTGTAGAGCTGCGCCTGAGTCTAGCTTATATTTTTTAGATAACAACTTCTATATTTTTGTCTATGAATTTGAGCGTTCATTTTTTGTTTGAATTTTTAAGTAATGGGTTGTTGGCATCAAGCAATAAATAGAAGATAATTTAGTATGTAAATAAATCGTTTCTTTACGAAATTCTGCCGTAAAAAATACATTTGAAAGAATAATGGCCGTCTTATTTTTTGTTGCAGCACAATTGCTGTAATTTATTTAAAACGACCCAACAAGACAATAATTGAACAAGCGTCAAATAAAATCGTAACAAATTGTTGATTAAAACACTTTTGTTTGTTGACGGAGTGCGTACGCGCACCACTATTTGAATTTAGAATGAGCCTTCGCGAAAGGAGTTGCTGTCATAGTACCGTTAATCTAAGCTACTGCGGTCGTGCGCTTTAGGCAGTGGACACACAATGCGTTTGTACGCAATCCGGAGAAATGTCGTCATGTACTCGAGTTTCATAACTCTAGTGTAACTCATAACTGTGTACACACAGAATTTATTTTGGTCGTGGTGTTGGTGTTATATCTATTGTGCCTATCAATCAGCTTTGTTTGTTAACTTTCTCTCTATTGTTTACTCATTTGTACGAATTGTTAATGCCATGAATGGCCATGATTACTCGGTGGAGTTGGAATTTCTGTGGTTACTTTTATCTTCGTAGGCTTTGTACGTTATAAAAGAAAGTTGCGTTTTAATTAATAACAGTTGTAATGTTAAGCGATGTTTGTTTTTACATTGACGCCACTTAAAAATAAATTGACGAAAACTCGATTATTTTTTTGCAACTTGGAATCACCTAGTGAAACCGAGGCTTTGTCTAAGCAAGTTCAGTAGTCACTTAATATCTATTCAACACACCGAAATGTGTCCGTACGTACTGCGACGTATATGTGTGCGTGTTGTTGTGGTACGTTCAATAACACCGTGGCGTCGGGTCAACGACCTAAATGCGCCGGCGCCGCTTTAGACACGGGGATGCGGAAAGTTGGCGTTTCGCGAATCTAACACAGCCTATAATGTTTGCATTATTTAACAAAAAAAAGACCATGTTTAATTACAATTGCTGTCAATGCCCCCGATATATCATATGTAGGTACCTAGCTTGCTCTATTCTGGTGAAATTTTATTTGTTTTTATTAGCTCCTGTGTTTGATGACATTGTATGCAAATAAATTATACCTCCAGTGTCTGGCGGAAAATTGTTTATTTACGTTATGTTAAGTCATTTGTATACCTTTTTTATTTCACGTGGGACTCTTAAATAAGATTATGTATGGAAACGGGTTTACCAAAGCTTTTTGATTTTAAGCAGCTTTTCACGACACGATAATTTATGATTGGTTGGTAATGACAATCGATGGTTTTATCGACACTGCAATAAATTAACGACATCTTTGGCAGTAAGGCCTTCACAAAAAGACAGAGCCAATCAACCATGAAAAAATAATAAGCTGTCATGGGGACTGTCGTCAGAATTTAAAACGTAAAACTATGAAATAGCTAACAGTGGTCACTCATATAACTGCACACTGCTGGCCCACAGGCCTTCTCTCTGTGAGAGGGAGCGGGCCGTAATCCACCACGCGGACCAAATGCGGGTTGGTAGACGGGACCTGTCTTCAAATTTTTGGTTTTAGGACATGGCTCACGATCATTTCCTTCACCGTTTTGAGAGCACCGTTTCAAGAACTTGTTATGATGTTATAACTACTACATACACACGTGACGCGATCCCATAAGATTGTCCCCTACCAAAAAATCGCTCAAAGCGCTTCAAGAAGTGTTCACTTAAAAAAAAAACTGTCATGATTTCCCAAGAGTTATTTAACTCCTGTAAGTGCAATAACAAGTATTGAAAAGAAATCGATAAGTGTTTAGAAATCTCGAGTGCTCACAATCACTGCTTCGTTTGTCATGGTCAATGGTGGCACCGTTATTAATGTTGTAAGGTCGGACCGAGAACCCTTTATGGCCTCTCTAACGGCACCTTGCTTCGACTCGCGTAATCTAGTTTGTTAGTGGGTAATGTACTTAGTGGGGCTGCGATTTTTTTGTCGCATAGTGTGTTTTGAGCCTGTTCGGAATAGTGTCAAAGAACTCTTTTTATTTATCGTTTGTCTGTAAACAAGAGGTTTTGTTGGATTATTTGAGGTAGGTTTCCTAATCGTTTTTTTTTTCAAACCTGCTGCCTTCTTAGGGGAAGGTTAGCTAAGTACTCCTAGAAAGGAGTCCAAAGATGTTTTTTTAGGGTTCCGTACCTAAAGGGTAAAAACGGGACCCTATTACTAAGACTTCGCTGTCTGTCCGTCCGTCCGTCTGTCTGTTACCAGGCTGTATCTCAAGAATCGCGATAGCTAGACAGTTGAATTTTTCACAAATTATGTACCTATTTCTGTTGCCGCTTTATCAACAAATACTAAAAACAAAACAAAATAAATATTTAAGAGGGGCTCCCATTCAACAAACGTGTTTTTTTTTCGATGTTTTTGCCTTGTTTTTACACATAACATAACGAAACATGACGCCTGTATTCTTCGGGTTAGGCAGATGTGAACCTAAAGTACACCCATATTTTGCCAGTTATGTCTAACTCTCATGTAACAGGAGGGCGAGCCTAATGCCATGAACAGGGCGGAAATCCAGACTCCGAGCTGCTGACAAACAAAATTTTTTTTGTACAAAAAAAAAAAAAAAAAATACTCGACATATTTTCGGAGATACCTACTTATTACTAGAAACTAAACCAAATGCGCTACTACAAGGTACTACACCTAGTAGTAGCGCATTTGTTTTAGTTAACTAACTTTTTAACACTTTCTTATTAACTTCACAGTACAGTCAACAGCAAAAGTAGATGATCAAAGTCAGAAATTCAATACTAATGAACGGAGTTCGCTTGAGAACTGTGTGGCGTCGAAGTGATTCAAAAGTATTCTACGTAGTAAGTATTCTAATTTCTAAGTAGTAGTACTTCGACGCCACACAGTTCTGACGCGAACTACGTTCATTAGTACAGTCACGAGCACTAATATGTCAACATTTGGCAACTTTCAATTGCGATTTTTTTGTGAAATGACGAATGCTACGTTGAAATACGACACTTTACATAAACCTATGGGTTCGAAAATACTATGTTCGTAATAACATAAAATTTCATTAAAAAATAAAAGAGAAAATTGCCTTTGAATAAAGCCAAGTGTATACATGCTTATGCTCGTGACTGTACCTATTGATTTTCTGATTTTGATCATCTACTTTTGCTGTTGACTGTACTAGTAATCGTGACAGTAGGTGAACAACGAATGTCGTGATGAATCCAAACGAGGTTTAATAATCACTAATCTTACTTGCGATTATGCTAAGGAGATATTTGCAATGTAAATTAATCAATTCCAGCTCTTGGGTGTAATCAGCCAGTGATTAGTGATTACAGTTTACTATTTTTCTATTGCGAACTTCGTAGCATTTAATTATGATTATCCTGTCTAATGTTAAAAACAAAAAAAAATATTAAAAAATTACTCTCAAAATCGTGATTTATTATTTATAAGGCGTAATTGAATACGCATAACAATAGAATTTCTCAGTTTCATTTAAAGCCGTCATCAGGACTTCAACGGTCTACGTATATGGCCACATTGTATGTCAATCACACTTCCTTCATGATGCAGTCCAATCATATCGCCTAATTATCATAAATATTCATTTCTATTATAAAGTACGGTTCACACACAATTAGTTACATTATTCCATTCAATTCACGCTCGCCATGAAAATACAAACAAATTTAAAATTCAAATTGTAATTCTATATCAGTAATATTCTTGTCTTTGACAAAAGCGTGAAATATGAAATTCCTATTTTAACAATACAATATTATCATTGTAGTGGCTGATGAGATGAAGGTTTTTTGGGTTCCGTAACCAAAGGGTGCCAACGGAACCTTGTTACTAAGGCTCCGCTATCCGTCCGTCTGTCACAGAGCTGTATCTTTGAACCGTAATAGGTAGACACATGAAATTTTCACAGAGAGTGTAGGTACTACTGGCCGCTATAACAACAAATAATAAAAATAAAGTTAAAAGTTAATTTGTATACCCTTACACAAAAATTTTGTACGGTGGTACGTACGGAACCCTACGTGTGCGAGTCCGAGTCGTACTTGACCGCTTTTTTATTATGCATTCTTTAGGATTTAGAGATAAATCTTAAGAAATGGTTCGTTATCAATCAAGTGTCAGTTGTATTATTAAAAATTGTGTCACGGACAGACGGACAGCTCAAAAGTTATTTATGTGACCTATTGTATAGATCCCAAAGCTGTGTTTACTTAACTTTATAAATATGTACTTATTATGTATGTTTTTTTTTTCGTTAATATAACAATAACACGGAAATTAATATCGTATTGTTCCCGTGTTTTTGAAATTGAAACTGTTTTCCGCTTTATTATTAATTAATTCCCGGACTTTTGTTTGTGTGATTCATTTGTAATTGCGCACTAAGCAGTACTGTTTTATCATCACAAACAAGCATTAACATTATTAGGTAGGTAGTAGGTACATACATTTATATCAAATCATTAGAATTTTATAAACATAATTATTTTCATTATATCATTTAATCATTTGTATGCCTAAGTGGCTGATCATGGAATGAACATTATTAAGTATTATATAGTGAACAGCTGAACACCTGTATGTATTGTATGTAACCCATGTATATCAAATATGTAAATGATTTGATTTGATACTTACATCACACTGTTGTCTAAATTTCTTTTTCATTTCTCCTTTCGCAGGTCTGCTGGATGAAATTTCTTATGAAATAAGCAGTACCTTTGTACTCAATACTTAATATGTCGTATCTGTATACATTTTAAATATTTTTTTCCCTTTTTTAAAGAAAAAACTATCTCGATCTCAAAAAGGTGTGAATACTCGAAAACCATTACTATTTATTCGAACCCACTCTCGAAGAAATAATTATGACGAATTAACATTTCAATTTAAAATTAACATAGGATTCTTTTCTTGCGCCATCAATCACTCCGGGGGAACCTGATGGATGTCCTCCTAAGGGACATTTGTGACACTTGAATTGTTGAGTAGAATAAAGTCTTGAATTGTGAATAGAATTAATGGAATTGAATCGTGTATGGAGTTGAAAGTTCACACGTGTTTTTTAACTTTGGTGTCAACAGAGGGGGTTATTTTGACCCTAACTTTAAATTCCCGACCTCTGGGATTTCGACCAGAATAAACCCTCCTACGCTTAGTGACATCGTTTCCAATCGAATTGTGTATGGAGTTGAACTTGAAGTGTACCTTTGGTGTCAGACAGAGGGGGTTATTTTGACCCCAACTTTAAATTCCTGACCTATATTGAAAAAAGACCCTCCTACGCTTAGTGAAGCCGTTTCCTATTCATAGACACGTCTCCTCAACTTCTTAGACAAATAGAAAGAAGTAAACATTTTGAGAATTCAAGAGCTTGTCGATATTGAAGAGCAGTGTGTTTGGTTTGTTCGGAATACTTCGGAATTAGTCGTGTGGGCTCGGCTTAGGGATGGCACCGCATCTCATTTGCTTATTTGCCCGACAAATATGATGGAGAAATTGTCAACGTACTCTATTAGAAGGTTGATAACCTCGATGAGTAATGTTTGTCTATGACAGGTATAATGTCAAACAATTATGCAATAACAATAGAAGAATTTTGAATGTAAGTAAACTTGCATTTTTAATTTGAACATCTCCGCCAGATTTTCCGTTGGCATTTATTACGTGTCAATGGTAACCCCGATACTTGAAATCTTCATTATTAAAGAGATCACGCCTTATAACAATACTTCCCCTACAGAAAACATTAAATTGTAAGACGAATGGAGATGTCTAATCCGACCACGTTTCGAGTGCCCTTTAGAAATGGGTGAAAATAAATGTGTAGATGTCCGTTGATTTATTTCCCCTGGGTCATTGTCATCAAGGCGTGATTCCCCTGTATACTTCGACAATCGGCCATCTTTGATTTGCATAATGATTTGTTATTTGAAGACATCTAAGATAGATGTTCCGATTTTGAATTTAATTTGTTTTGATTGTGATCTGAACCAGAATGGGGTTCATAGGTGATGTGACAATTCCTATTTTTGAACTCATTCTTTTTTTTTTTGTGTGCTAGTTACTTTGTATTTTTTCTTACAACCATAGAATTTTATTACACAAACATACATCCTCTTTACTTAAGATTAGTGTCTGAAATGGTCTTTTGAGGAAAGAACCATACAGATTTGAGTGGACCTGTCCAGTAGCACTCTGTTCTCCTCATTTGACGTTTTAGGCAAGAGTCATCTGCCTAGCCTTTTCCCAACTATGTTGGGGTCGGCTTCCAGTCTAACCAGATGCAGCTGAATACCAGTATTTTACATGGAGCGACTGCCTATCTGACCTCCACAACCCAGTTACTGGGTAATACGATACCCCTCGGTAAGACTGGTTGTCAGACTTTCTGGCTTCTGACTACCCGTAACGACTGTCAAAGATCCGCGAATGACAGCCTGGACCAATGGCTTAACGTGCTTTCCGAGGCACGGAGGGGTCTCGTTATGTAAAGATGGTCACCCATCCACAGACCAACCGCGGCAAGCGTAGCTTAACCTGGTAGATCGACCTGTGCGCCTGTTATTATTTAGCCACGGGCGTCTTAGGCAAGAGTATGTCTTTGTATCGTATATAAGTCACGAATCACTCGCAATAAAGGCCTAGAAGTCATTGTTCTAATAAAATAGGACCTTATCCTATAATCTACGCTCACATTCCATAATTTCAAGGCAAAGTTCCCATAGAATTTCCCACATAAACAAAGTTATGATGCCAGCTCGTCTAGCCGTGTGTATGAATGTTATCGAATTGGTCCAAGGCCACATCGCTTATCTGCCCACTTGTGCCGTATAATGTTGCCTGATTTGATGCTTTGATAACATACTAATTTCATAATTCCGTTCGGGAATTAGTAGGAATCTGCATCTGTTGTGTGGAAAGAGATTAAAATCGGTACAGTACGTAATGGGCTTGATTTTGACTGAATTCATGCAAAAGAAAATGGTAACTTAGCTGCTCTACGTCAGACAGAACTAAATGTGAACTTCTTTCATGTTTAATTATAATACTAAGTTACTCTCAAATAAATGCCACTCCCCTATCTCATACAATTTTTTTATATCATAATTTGAAACACGATTTGCCCTCATCAGTCATCTGTTACTACAACACCATTCATAAGGAATATTATTAAAAAAAAGAGCAACCAAAAACAAAAGAAAGTGACACTTCTTTATGGGAGAATAGTTCAGTCGACGTCATTAGGACATCCCTTAATGTGTTCCACTCATGTTTTCGTCCTTGGATAGTTGCTTTCCCACGGACGGTCGGTTACTATACTTCCGTAAGTTGCATGTAGGCACAAGACAAGTGTCCAACGTGTTACTTCACTGACTACGAGTATTTGTGTAGTCAATAGTAGGAAACGTTGTGGTCGGCTACGCTATGTAACGACATAGTTATGGAAAACCGTTTGACAATATCTTAATTGTATGTGACTGTAACGTTTTCTTAATTAGTTTACTATTGAACCGTAACATATGGGCTTGGACGTAACAAAAGCCGTTATATTTAATCAAAATATGCATTGGTAACCCTGCAGCTGTTATCTGCGCGGGCGCACAGTGCGGAACATTACTGTTTTTATTTAAATTCGGACAGAAAACGACGACCTTTTAGAGTGTCCAAAACAAAAGAAAGAAAAATAAAATAAAACTCAAAAGACATTCAAAATTGGGAATACGAAAATGTTCGCGGCTCTGTAAATAAAATAAAAAAGTTCAGGAGATTTTTAATCGCGTTGCATTATTCTCCCGAGACAGCTGTCAGACGAAAAAAAAATCGAACATTCCTAAATTGAAATTGACGCGTTCCATTTAAAACAATAATGAAACGTGGCACCAAATTGAAAATAATGAAATCAATTGAGAGACTTTGTTCGATAGTAAAACTGCAATTTGTTACACTTTTTTTCATGGAACAGTGTGGAAATGGTAGCTTTTTGTGTCCATCTCCTCTCATCGGGTTCGTGGGGGCCGCGTTATTCTTCTAAACGCAACGGATTTTGTGTGGTCATTTAGAAAGTTTATGTGTCTAACATTTATATTAAACTTACAAATAATAATAAATAAATAAATCTCGATATTTTGTCCAGTCGTTAAAACCGTGTGAAGCAGGGGCGGGTCGTTGGTATACTAATTATATGCAGACAGGTATAGGTTTACACAGGATAAAACTAGGCTGACTTATCATTGGGCCATAAAGGGACTAACAGAAAAAAAAAACTCGCAGTACACGCTAAGGTCATATTCACACGGGGTTAAAAAGCCGTAATTATTTATTGATCCGGTGCAAAATAGATACTCGTGCGATGAAAAAAATGCCCCTTCATTTGTTTTAACGGATACGGTATTCCTGCGCATCTGTGAGGGGTAGTCCGTTCACATGCATTGCTTGTAATTAATTAGTTATTAAAGACCAGCGATAGGTAAAATGATAATATAGGAAAGGAATGTCAGAAATATAAACGTTAAAGATTTCACCTTGACAATCGAAAGACAAGAAATCTGTCATTAAAATAATAAATACAAGGAAATGACTGCACGCGAAAGAATTGAAAGCGATTCACACAATAAAAAATGTCTAGAAATTTACAACGCAATGTTTTATTAAAGAAAGGACGATTGTTCTCACCCTAATCATTGTTTAACAATTAGAAATAACAATGAGAAAATAATTATCACAGACATTTTACGTAAGTCACGGACTTATGGTCAATCATAAGTCGTAACTGCTATCTAGCGGATTAGTAGCAATGAATTTCATTTTGACAGTTCATTGCGTTATTTACGTTGTTGAGCATACAAATTTTACGAATATATGAAGCAATGGATTGACACTATACTTCAAAACGAATCAGATTGCAATTCATAGGGTGTTACGCAATTATGGTGCAATTCAGTGAGTCTTTCCTCAAAAGACCATTTCAGACAATAATCCTGGCATGATCTGACCGAGATTATGTCTGGTCTTCAACCCCATCCCCTTCAAGACTTTGCCCCTGAGTTTTTTCGCCATTTCTTCTCAGGGGTAGTTAGATAGGAAATGTCGCCTTCATCTAACTTTTTTTTTTTAACTACTGTAGATTTGTAGACCGTTTTCTATTTTTTTAAGTACCTGGTTCTTGTTGGCAGGCCTAGACTGTCCTCCCATACCTGTTAACACTGTAATTTAAAAACATTGTGAAAGCCTATTATTTTTTAAAAGAGTAACCTTAGTATTTCTTGCCGGCTTCTCCATAGGAAACGAACAATTGGAACCGTGCACCTAGCTTCTGACGTTTCTAAAGTGCCCATGTAGGTTTATGTGAAATATTTTTATCTATGACGTGTAAAAGTGATCCCGATAACCTTTCATTTCATTACACCGTAACGGTAGCCATCGATTTGTATTCCCATGACATTATGGGAAACGTTTAACAAGGGTGATATATCGATAGTATCAATTATCTACCCTGCATTATTGGAGCCCTTCCGATATCGACTAAAGGCTCATGGGAACCGAGGTTGACTGACCGTTAGAGCTCCAAGGGCTCTTTATCAGGTCTGTTTTCACTTCAGTTTTAATTGACTATATCTTAGTAATAGTCATCAGAACTGCCTCCTTGGTCGGTCGCATGCGCATTGCTGAGCATGAGGTCCAGGGTTCGATTCCCAGGTCGGGCTATGTGTTACTGGGTTTTCCATCTGGAATTTCTCAGCAGTATTTTTTTGCCCGGAGTCTGGATTTGTGCCTGGTTGATGGCAATAGGCTCGCCCCCTATTACATGGGATTTAAGGCTCCCGCAGACAGGCGCGAAGCGACGGTGCGACGCGATTCTGGTAGAGCAATTTCCATGAAGTTTTCATAGAAATGCTAGATTGGCGTTGCGCCTGTCTGCCTTTAAACATAACTGGCGAAATGTGGCTGTACTTTAAGTTCCTGTCTGCCTAACCTTTCGGTGAATATTATGCTTAAGCTTCCTCAGCGAAGTAACAGTTGCAACGCAAACAAAATACTCCCAAATACCCTGTTTTGGCTTTGCCGTAGTCTGGTAAAAAGTAAATCGTTGCATCACAATAGAAAACCACAGTCTCATTACATAACCCATTGCATACTTGCAAGTGATTGCAAGATAATACTAAGAATACTAACTTAGAGATAGTGGTTTCACACGTTCAACAAAACCTAGGCTTTATGCATTCTGCGCCATACACTCGCATAAAGTTAGGTGTCATTGTGACCAAGTCCTGCTCATTATTTAATGTTAAAGTTTGAGAATTCGTAGCTAAGTAAGTACGGCCGCAAGGCTAGATCGGTCAGGTTAAGCTACTCTTGCCGCGGTCGGTCAATTGATGGGTGACCAACTTTACATATCGAGACTGGCCCGTGCCTCGGTAAGCACGTTAAGTCGTTGGTCCCGGCTGTCATTTGTGAAACTTTGACAGTTGTAACGGGTCGTCAGAAGTCCGAAAGTCTGACAACCAGTCTTAGCAAGAGGTATCGTGTTACCCAGTAACTAAGTCATCGAGATTAGCTAGGCAGTTGCTCCATGTGAAATACTGGTATTCAGCTACATCCGGTTAGACTGGAAGCCGACCCCAACATAGTTGAGGAAAGGCTAGGCAGATTGATTGACTTGTACGTTGCTCATTTGTCACTCAATTATGCTTTCACGACTGAAGGGATTTAGATGACATTTGGCACACAGATACACAAGCTCCTGGGTAAACATATAGAACACTTCATCAGCATAGAGAAGTTTCTCAAGGACGTGGCGAGTGAAACCGCGGAAAACAAACAGCTGGTTTAATAATATCTTTCACACCGTTTTTATTAAAGTTTTTTCTGTTGAAAGGAAAAGTCTAATAACACTTTCACTTAAAAGGAACAGGAGTGATTCGTGCATTTTACGGTCAAGCGAGATTCCCATGAAGGAATCCTCCAAGTCCGTCGAGCGGAACAGACAACGGGGCAGATTTATCAGCTGTTTTTATGTGGCAGCCATCTTTTAATCACGTAATTGCCAAGGGGTGGTAATGAACAACGTGAGAAGGTGATTTTTCGTTGAAGGAATGACATCGTTTTGTTGCAGGAAAACACGTTTTTTTTTTTGGGTGCTGTGGCAATTTAAAAAAAAAAATGGACTGGGTTAATTGCTTATTTCATTTAAACATTATTTTTGTTTAAATTTAGATAAAAGGTAGTAATATGCGGATAAAACTGAGTGAAACAAGTTATTTGTAAGCTATGTATAAGGTAAATAGGAAATAAATGGAGGGAGGATACATCAGTTTAAATGAAACTCCTGATTTACGGGAAATAATCACAACAATTATATGCGGTTTTACAATAGGACATCGCTGGAATTAAAAGCATGAAAACCTAAACAACATGTAATAAATTATTATTTTCCTTCTGAAGTGTCACTTCGGATGTAACTACATAGTATTATACCGATTTTTTACTTCAACATAAAATATTAAGTTGATATTTTACAGAATAAAATAAGCTGTCTTTATAAAAATCGAAAGACGCCCGTATTTTTTTGCACATGAAATAAATCTTATCATAATGAGATGAGTCGACATCACAAGTGTTGCCATGTGTAAAAATGTTACGTTTTCGACTGTAACAAAAAAATGGCGGTTAGCAAGCGAATTGATGCTATCGTGGCTCACTGCAATTAGAAAGTATGCCGAGAAGTTATTTCGTTTAACTGTACTTTTTTTCGCTTGAAGACCTTTCACAGTCACTTGAGTAGACGTTTGAATATTTTCTTGTCGCTTATTCAGTTCTTAGAGAATAAATAGACATAAGTACAGTACAGCACATATCTATGGTACAGCATCTATCTGCGTAAATAAAAATGAAATGCTGTTTGTTGGTAAGCGCATCACTAGAAAACGGCTGGACCGAATTGGCTATTTTTTTTTGTTTTAAAATGTTCGTAATAGACCGAATCAGGTTTTCATGAAAATTAAATTTGAAAAAGTTTCCTGGAAAATTGTAAAATTCTGGAAAAACTGAACGTCCTTTTTTCTATGGGAAAATTGGACAGTACAACGTGTGTCAGGTCAGCTAGAGTCTAATAAAAATTAATTGTGAAGGAAACTATTAATTTTCGTTTAGAAGAAATAACGGTAGGTACTAATTTTAGTTCCTTATCGCTGTGTTCACTTCAGACAGTGTATTTAATAGCCAGTAGGCGTAAAACTAACGGCACCAAGCCAAATTTAGGCTGACACAAAAAAACAATTCATACCTACAGAAATAACTTTGAAACTAACAGGGAGTAGAAAACCACACAACTAGATGTTGCAATCATAGTGTTTTCTGTCCTTGATCTAAATTCTTATTTGGTTAATTAGCCATGTGGGTACAAGAACATGTTACGAAATAGAGGGCCAGACATGTTGAATGAGGCCAAACAAATAAGGTCGAGTAGATTCAATTGAGCTATGTAGATAGATGCCTATTATAACCTGATACTGCGAGATTGTAAAGCCAGTTAATCCAGGGTGGTCAGAGCAAAAAAATCTGAGGTCGTGACCGTGGTCGTGGTGTTTTCTGGATGACTGACACCAACAGAAAAAAAAAACCTGTGAAAAGTCGTTTTTTTATCTCCTGTGCAGAACAGTCGTTACGCGCATTGAACCATATCTTACATGGCGTTTCCTTAGGGTCGGTACGCACGCGCAACGTGAGAACTATAACGTACTCCTGCGCATTAGTCTCGTGTCGCTGACTTGACCAATTACATTTCTGCATTAACAAGTGTAAGGAATGGGCGAGACCCACTCGTATGGTCAAGTGTACAAGTTTATTTAATTGCAGGCCAGAGGTGATTAACTGTGTTGCCACGTTATTAAGACATGGAGTGGTCAGCCTTCGTTGTTCAATTTTCTTAATATAGGGTTGATGAAATACCATTTTGAGCGGTATTTAATCTGTAGCTATCATGCCACGCCGGAGAACAGCATTTTATCGCGTGATCGAATACGGCATTTCCTCTATTAAACGACTGCTCCCAATAAATGTAATAACGATCTCACTAACATATGTTAATTGGTAACAACGCTACTCAATTTACAAAAACAAAATTGCATGCAGTAAACACTATCCCGTAACGATCTGTTTCACCAGGACCAGATGATGCCTCCGGTCATTTGACGGGGGATATGCGCTAGCGCAGGGGGTGCGAACGCGGGGGTAGCACGCAGATGCCGTGAACTATCCGCGACCGTTATTCCCCCTATCTGTTGAAATTTTGAAATTCGAACACGTGTGTTGACAACTTTTTTATCACCCGCATGGTATGGTTTTCGCAATCGCTATTAGTTTCGAAATTTCGTTTTTTTTTTAAGTTTTTGAAGTGGGACATTTAGATAATGCAGGTAATTTGATAGTTTAGCAACGCGTTTAATCAATTATGGACAGAAAATAGTTGCCGTGACCGAAAAACGCTGGTAATTAGACTTCCAAGTATTAATTAAAGTTATCGAAATTGTAACCATGACGAATAGACGATCAAACATTTTCAATCAAACTACACCTCACTATGTGCACACATGTTTACAAAACCGGCGGCGTCACTCTACTGTTGACAGTCGTCTGTCTTGGTTTTATATTTGGTCTGAGGTTCCTACATCAAATTATTATAGTTCATATTAATACTAATAACATCAAACACCAGGGGAAAGTGTCAGTTAAAAAATCAATATAACGGTTACGGAGTCAGTGTCCGCGAGGGTGCGACACAAAGGGCGGTGCGCTGCGCACGCGCCGACGTTATTGCACCGCCATTATGACAATCACAACACAATGCAGATTTATTCTGTGCCGTTCGCAGGGGTGACACTGCGATTTGTTAAAACTCATTAATTGAATTTCCAGTGCAGTTTATCAACGACGGTACGGAGAAATGAACCGTAGATCATTTTTGTGTGTTTTTTCATTTGGTTGTGTGTAATTTGATTACTTAACGCATTGCCTGCTCAAGCACGAGTTATTTATGTATTTTCATTTGAGAGACCTTTAATTAGGTAATAATAATTGAATACTCAAAAAACTGGCCAAGTGCGAGTCGGACTCGCACAAGAAGGGTTCCGTACAACAAGGCAAGAACGCCGATAAAAACACGTTTGTTATATGGGAGCCCCCCTTAAATATTTATTTTATTTTTAGTATTTGTTGATATAGCGGCAACAGAAATACATAGGTAATATGTCAAAATTTCAACTGTCTAGCTATCGCGGTTCTTGAGATACAGCCTGGTGACAGACAGACGGACGGACGGACAGACAGCGAAGTCTTAGTAATAGGGTTCCGTTTTAACCCTTTGGGTACGGAACCCTAAAAAAGAAAATAAAAACGTAGGATGCACTAAAACAAAAAAAAAAAAACCTATTTAAATAATACAATTCTGATGATATAAATTGCACAGTACAATTGTAAAAGGGTTGAGAAATAACGGAAATAAATAATTCATCTATGAAAGAAACGTCTCTTGACCGGATGCAACATTTGAAGAAACCCTATACAGTTGCAACTATTTCTAACGTTGCATGGTGAAGCATACAATTATTATGGGATCCCTGCAGCTACGTCCACTTACTTTCCCATAAACCAAAACATATCGGAGTTCAACGACACAACCAAGTTGTAATTACGAAAGGGAAGTAAGAAATTGGGTGACCCGGTCCCCCAGGCCCCCTACGAAGTATGTACGGTTGGTCAGTTTTAGACAATAAAAATTCATAACTTTTGAACGTTAGAGAGCTCTTAGAAAGCTCTCAGATGCACATCTGGTGAAATCTAATAGTGCACTACAAATCGGGTCATGAATGTTTGCGTACGTTGTCAAATATTATTAAAATACGCTGCGGGAAACCGGGACGCGATGAGATTTAACACGTCCTAGGTAAAAAGAAAAATATGAAGAACATCTTTTTTTAAATAGCCGTAGACAGAATTGAAAAAAAAAAGAACTTAATTTTTCAATTTGTAGACTGAATATCAAATATTTTTTGCGGCTATTAGGGATAAGAATAGCAGTTTTTATGTACATATGTTACACAGTTTGTGTGAGCTACCGATTACAGAGTTAACAGGTACATTGTTAAGCTGTGCTGCGGAGACGAATAAAAAAGTAATTAAAAAAAATTAAACCGACTTCAAAAAGAAATCAACTCAAAATTATGAAATAACTTTAATTTCGGAAGTCGGTGTCCCGGGATCTGTATTTTAGTTTTTTGCCACCGACTTCCGAAATTAAAGTTATTTCATAATTTTGAGTTGATTTCTTTTTGAAGTCGGTTTAATTTTTTTAAATTACTTTTTATTTCGTAATTTTTAGTTTTTGCACTAGAATTTGACCAAGGTTTTGAGATGTTTTTCCTTTGACACTACACCCGTAGCTCGTATCAATACGCCAGGCCGTCACACTTACACGTATTAGTCCATATCTTGAAAATTAGGTACTGAACCGATTTTGATGAAACTTGCACTGTTCCCTAAGTTGAAGTAAGTGTAAGCTAATACAAAAAAAAATGGTTGCCTGTAAAGTCGGTTTTACGGGCGAAGATTTTACGTGACAACGACCGATCATCCGATCATAGTTGAGTGGGAGAGAGACGCAAGGCATTCGGCGGGCCTCTCTCTCGTTCGGTGACTCATCGTAACGTTACCGAGCGTTACACTTTTTCATAAGTGACTCCCAGTCGCAACCTAATTTAAGACGTTGTCACGTCAAAAATGGTCACGATCCGATTAATAGTTGCTGAGAAATGCGTGGACAAACATACATACATACGTCTATAAAATTTTGTATATTTGTTTGGAAGCCTTAGTAGATTGTCATATGTGAATATAACGCAATTCCAATAATATTACATACATACGTATCGAATTGATAACCTCCTTTTTTTTTGAAGTCGGTAAAAAATACAAGCGATAGCCTATTCAGGTTCTTTTGTGTTGAGGTTCAAGTTTGTATTGTTGTCTATGAAAAAACATACTTGGATCAATGAGTAACAGACACGAAATACGCATAAAATAAGAAAAAATAAAGAGTTTAGCAATCTTAAATGATTATTGAATGAGCAAATGAATATAACGATGGACCAAAAATACCCCTTTGCCTTATGAATTAAACGAATGCAAAGGATTTATTTTTATTTCGGCCACCTCGACGTCTTAATTTGTAATTCCCGCCGAAAATGAAAATATAAATATTACAAAGAATAACTTTACGTTGAACACAGCCGTTATTCCGACACTAAAAAATAAATTGACACTTGAGAATATCAGGCTCAAGCAGTATTTAAATTAAGTGATGACAAAATAAGATGTTCATCTCGATCGAATATAAAGGCCGCCATTTTGCAATCAGCGAGTGAGTGAGCGTGTGTGCGCATGCGTGGATGGATAGTGAGGTGACGCGCCGCGCGAGCGCGTCACCGCGTGTGGGTGCGACAAGGATACCGTTTACTATACTTACAATTTACAAACGTAAGCTGTAGATTATGTGTATTGCATGTCGCTACGCTCGCTCGGTATGAACAAGAAAATCTTGAACGTCAGTTCAGGAAACTTTCCCTTCCTAGACGGTGAAAGAAAATAGGCAAGATTGTAATTGAGCGAATTCCTACTTTCACAGCAACAGTTTCGAGTTTGTGAACGTTGTACTAGCATAATTTGGTGGCATACATTTTAAGTGTATTGTGTTACTTGTTAATTATGATAGTTAAAGTAGCAGCGTTGTTTTAAAAGTACTTAGCATTATCTAAACATCATACATTATGTATTTGTGTGACCTAATTGATAATCCTTACATAGTATAAAACAAAGTCACCAAAATGTCTGTACGCGCTTATCTTCCGAATGGCTGTACCAAATTGGATAATTATTTTTTTGTTGTTTCGTAATCCCCGACAAGGTACATGAAAGAAAATTTCGGAAATTCGAAAAAAAAAAATGCATCCGAGCGAAGCTGGGGCGGGCCGCTAGTTTAGTATACATTATGTAAGTACCTATGAGAGGTCTTATATCAAAACATCTGTGATACATTAGGTGTTACACACACTGGAATAACATACATAATCAGCCTATAATGTTCTCACTGCTGGGACACAGGCCTCCACTCACCGAGGGAGGGGAGGTGGAGGAAGGGGAGGGATTTATTAAGGGCGAATTTCACCAATGAATCTGAACGCGATCAGCACATCTAAACCGCGATCAAAACTTGTCAGTGTCAAATAGTGTCAATATACTACAACAATGATGAATTGATGACACATGGATGACACTGACAGCTCTTGAACGCGGTTTAGATGTGCTGACAGCCTAAATAAGAAGCACTAAACTTCTTCAGAAAAAAAATCAAGTAGGTATTTTGTAAAACATTCCTGATGTCAACAAACTAGGCTATAGGTATTTAGATGACCTATTTTGAGGATTTTCTCTGAAGGTTACGAGCTATTTTCGTCCCCGAATGACGTAACACTAGTTACCGAGTCACTCTAAATATTGACATGACATCAATAGCGATTTGACTCATAATAACTAAAATGAGATAACGGTGATGCGGTCAATAGGACTGGGTATTTGATTAAAAATACCTTTAGCTTTTACAGGATTTGTGGTTTTTAATTATATTTTATTATTATTAGCCTGTGATGTCCCACTGCAGGGCAAAGGCCTCCCTACTCTCTTTCCACTTCTCTGTGTTCATAGCAGCTGCTAAGGGCAAGTTCTTGTTGAAGGAGTCCAGCTAATCCCGCCATCTCTGTCTGGGCCTGCCACGATGTGAGGGACCCATTGGGTTATCTACACTAATATTATAAAGCGGTACAGTTTATATGCTGGAGCTAATCTCCGAAACTTCTCATCCAATTTCAAATTTTTTTCCACTAATGGAAAGCTACATTGCATACATTGCCGAATGCATTAGGATATATTTTATGGTATAGTTGGCTTCTACGCGGACGGAGTCGCGGGCAGAAGCTAGTCGGTAAATAAATAGCCACGAATTTTTTTTCTATTAGAAAATAGCCTTGTCAATACTGTATTTTTGATGGTAGCATCACTTTCACTACCCTTATTTAATTAAGTATTATGTCCATTTACAAACATTCCGAAATAAAATTTAAGTTAACGCAAACACGTCTCTAATTAAAATTTAAGATAACGCAACTCAGGCCTCCAAGATACAGGCGCTCGCTGCCTAGTTTGGGGACCACTGTTCAAATAATTATGTTTTATATTCTAGTTACAGTAAGCATACAATCACAGAATAACTAATAGTACTAACGTAATACAATATTATTATTTTTCAAAATTTATTTTGTAACTATGGACCAATAAATTATTCTTATTCTTATTAAACTATTGTTTACAATTTGTAACCGCACATGTGTAATCTAAAATGGGACAAGACAGTGTGGGAGGCTCACCATACTACGTATTAACTATTAACACTGAGCGCTGTATCAAAACAAATGAATCTAGGTCAGTATTCGTGCTTGCCCGATAATTTCGACGCACCGTTATAGCATTGTTTATTTTTTACTTTTACGCACGAAACCAGACCGTGGTCTCGTATAACAGGAGAAGAAAAAACAATTTAATAAGTGCTTAAACAGATTTTTTATCAAACATCCCCTTCAATTAGTAAAAAAGTCCATTAGAAATCAACTAAGGCGTCTTAATTTTTAATTATGAGGATGCAAATTATTTAATGAAAGCTTAGCCGGACCCTTTATGAAGTTTTTCGCACCTTCGGCGGATAAGTTTTTGCACGTCGCTATAGAAATCTTTTGATGTCCAATTATAAGGGTGCCAGTGCCATTGCCAGCATAAAAGGGTTCTGAGATATCGTATTAAAGATTGGACAAAGGCGTAAATGTTAATTTTAGTTATATTGTAATGTTAGTGGGTTATACGTTTTATCCATCTCCCGCTTAGAAGGCGTAAAATTTCGGCGTAGTAACTGACATCGACTACATTCTTAGAAGCAGTTGAAGGACTAAAGCTGAAGAGTTTGTTTTTTTTTTGAACGCGCTAATCTCCGGAACGACCAGTCGGACTTGAAAATTTCTTTTTGAATTTGATAGCCCAACTCTTGAGGAAGGTTATAGGCTATTTACCATCACGCTACGACCCTTAGGAACCGAGCGAGGCGGGTGAAACCGCGGGACACAGCTAGTTAATAATAATATCGAGTCAAATGTCGATATTATGGCATCATTAGTCTTATCAATAAAATAATAATGGTTAATAGCAAAGCACTAAGTAGGTGGTATTAAAGAGGACTTTTTAATAAGAGTAAGACGATATGTGTATTTTGTTCCAGGTGTTATGGCCACTCAATTAGTGTCCTATTGCAAATTGTGATCCATATTCAGTTACACGACGAACACGACGCGCGACGCCATACGAAGTGGCATTATTATTCAGTAGTTCTTAATATGGTATAATACAGACCCGGACTACTAAATTGAGCATCCATGCAATTCCATGTTAGTTAAAAGGCTTACAACATAGAAATATAAAAAACAAAAAAAACTTCTGTCTTATACGAGTATCTATGGCCTACAAGGTTACAACATCAAAATAGAGTTGTCAAAGAAAAAGTTTTAATGCAGTTTTAAAGCTGACGTATAACTGGCCATCATTGTTCCGAATTTAAATTCGCAACCATTTAAAAAGTTATAGAAGTTATTTTAAAAAAAGCGGTGTGGCTTGATTTAAAAGTCCAGGAGTGTATAAATTAGACATTATTATAACTTCAGTTATAAGGACATTGGAACAGTCAGTTTACAAGGTGTACTTTTGCCGATAGAATTTGTGAAGGTTTTTGCTTTTATTTTACTAATGCAATGTTTTATACATAACGTAAGGTATGTAGGTACTCTATTTATTTAAACATCATAGGTACCTATTGTTTTTTTAAACGATGTGCAATTCAATGTTCTTATTGGAAATGTGAATGACAATGAATTTATTTGAATATTAAGTAGACGTGTTTCGTAACAATGTATTGTTGTCCTACAGCTTATTAAAATATTAAATATTGTTTGGAAGGCACTTGATAAATAAATTATCATGTTATTGTCTTTAGTTATAAATAATCAAGCATTTACATAATGATTGTCAATAGATTGTATAGCTACGCTACCTAAGTTTTTTTTAATAATCTAGATGATGCGTTTATTTTCAAGTAAGTACTTGTTGTATTGACCTGACTTCTAAGATACGGGTTTTTACCTAGTTTAGAGGTCAAGGTCTTTTTTACTGTGAATCACTTAGCTTAAGCCATTTTGTTTATTTGTTTCCTGTTCAATGTAATGTTCGTGCATTTCTGGGAGTGATAAAAGATTTTTTTTTATTTATTACTACATAAGTAGGTACCTATTTGTACACGAGTTTCACATTACGTAAATACGGACAAGTTTGAAAATGCAATTTGATAATGAAGTTTGCATAGAAGTCTTGTGTTGTACTAACATAATTTTAATTATTGCCAAGTACTTAAAATAATTAAAAGTAAGTTGGTATTATTGTCTAAATAAAATAAATGTTATAATTTAGTTCATCTGGTACCTACCTATTTTGATGCCAACGTATGAACGTAAATGCAAAGACACCGACTTCAGAAATTAAAGTTTTTTGGGAAGTCGGATGTTTATTTTTGTAGGTAATTGACCTCTCAAATATGTAGATGTGGTACTATGCAATTTACCTAGGAAAAACTTTAAACACGAAGTAAAACTGCCCACCCGTCTAGGCATTTTAGCAAACGCCGCAAACAAGACCAATGCCCGCAACATAACAAACATTTTGAGCCGCACATGGAAACAAGCGAACGTCGTCGCCTAAAGTAAAATAACAGCACATAACAGTGTCAAATCAAAGTGACCTAGGTTTGTTATCTCCGCGTCACGAGATAAACTTTAGGTACACGAATATTCTCCCCGAACTGCATCCATTTGCAGTTGCACTGATAATAAGATTGTTTACTCAGTAAGTCAGTAATTACTTGACCAACAAACGATTAATTGCACAGTTCACGAAGTTGACTTTTGATAACCCTAGATGGAGTTCCATTTTTTTAAATAGGCACATTCAGCCAATACAGAGTTTACTATGCTGTATGCATTTGCGAGTAGACCTGTATGAAGTATGAATGTACGCGTGACTAGTCTTGAATGAGGAGGCTCGTTCAACCACTCGCGTTTGCTCTGAATGTTGACATTTTTAGCGTAAATTTTACGCATTGTTTACGCTACGTGAAATAGAACGTAATTTTATAACCTTCTCTGTCAATGTCAACAACACGAAAATACTTGTTACATCTAATTATTGAATAAAACTTACCTGTTATTCTTTTCTGTGTCTTGCTGTTCTCAGGACTGGAAACTTTAGCCTCCTGCGTTGGCGTGCTCGCAGCAGGAGTTGTGATCGTGATCGGTGACCTTCTCAGAGCAGCGGGAATCGTAGACGCGGGAACGAGTTGCCAGGCGAATCGCTGCGAAGTAGGCAGTGGTTTCTCGTTGGCAAAATCGAAACCCCATCTCTGGCTGTCCAATTCCAATTGGCGAGCCAACTCTCTCTCAACAAATCTTCTGTTTTCCTCTCGGTCTGTACAACCGAATAAGTTTCTTTTGACGCCTTCTAGCGTGGTGACGCCTCGCACGCGCAGAGACCTCGTGTCCAGCATCGTGGTGGCCTGCAGGCCCGGAGCCCTCACACTCAACGTCGACATCTCTTCAACAGAGTCCGAACAGCGAAACACAGCGCACTTCACAGATAGCATCCGCGCTGTATCCACCTAGCGCAAACAAGGTCAGTATTCAGTAACAGCACGCGATAGAATCGTATTGATTTAACAAGCGTATAAGTGTTTGGTTCATCACGCACCAATAAGAATTCGTATTGTTAGTTAACTGTGTGTAAACAAGTCGTGAGTGACGCGACGAGACACGTGACGTAATACATCCGCACGACCGCACGGTAAAAGTACGTACGCCGACTGGCGGCGCGCGCGCGGCGGCAGCAGGAGGAGGCGACGGTGCGGCGTGGCGCAACGCGACGGCGAACGCGAGAAACCACAGCGCAAGCGACTCTTTTTAGTTTAACTTTTCACCGCCGCGTGGCGCTAGCACCGCGCTCGGTCAAGTGATGTGATTGTGCCGTGCGCGTCTCCCTACTTCATTTTTACCCATATTGAAAAAAAGGAAATTGTACCCGCGACAACTACTGTTTTATTATAATTATGTTGGCTTAGCAACAGAAAATAATCCTGAGCATTAATTCCACGGGTTTGATCTACTTATTAGGTAATAATAACCTATTTTAGTTTCCCTTTATTTTGTTAGATTCCTAAACATTCTTTTCCTAATAAATTAAAACGTTGGAATAAAGGAAGGATTTTTTAAAATTGATGTATAGCTTTTATGATGTTTTATAACTTTCCATTGCATAGAAACTATTTAATTTTGTTGCCTACCTACTTTAATAATAGAACTTGTCGGCACTTACATTTAACACTTTGCATGTGTTTTAGGAAATACTAATTCCTAAGTTGTTTTACCAATAGCTATCTAAGAAGCAAGCTGTAAGACTTGCAAAGATAATTTTTATTTTTGAAGTTTAATAAATCTTAAAATAAATTTGTGCTGTTTTGATCTTTACTTATTCTTCTCCTAGAAAAGTGGTGCGTTCATTTAATTCTCCTTACAACATTATTATGTGATTTATTACAATACCTATTTTATATACATTTCCCTGAATGATGGGTACAAAAAAACATTAATGTGGCAACACTGCGAACGGACTTGTTTACGAAGAACGAAGACGTGTCTAGTTACCTACGTGTGCAGCATAAATTCATACTGTGTATCAAAAGTATAACCGTCTCTCTCTTACGCGCATTAGTGCGGCCCATCATAAAAAGGACAGAAAATGTATTAATAGCACAGAGCATCGCCGCCATTTTGCCGAAACACGACTGACTAGATTTTTGTGTTGGACTGTTGGTACAATTTTATCTAGACAATATAAACTAAAAGGTTACTAATATATTAGTAATAAAAAACGATGAAATTAAATAAACATTAAAAACATTACGTAATAACAATGAATCGGAATGTTAATGATTAGTAATATTCGCTTTCACAACTAAATAGTGGCAATAAATTGCGAAATAACTTTGACGTATCGTTAAAAACTAAGTGACATAACGAATAATTTTGAAAAATTCACATGTGTGAACCAAAATTATGATAAAGTACTCACCTATGAGTATTTATTTATTATTTCACGGAAAATTCTTCGATTTGCGGACGGGATTCATTCACTGCACTGCCGCCGTACTAATTTTCGAGATATGACAATGACGCGATGGCGAGAGCGCGGGCTCGACGCTGATTGGTTGAAAATGGCGGCCATTTGTCTCATTGGCTTGGAAGATTTTAGGCGCCAAATTTCGGTTGGTCGAGACGCCGGATGGCGGGAAATAAATGAAGCACTTTCCGGTGCGCGTGAGTTTTGTTACGGAAAATTGTGTTTGCCGCGTTTGGATTATTCTGTTTCATGCGAACAATTAAAAGAGCGACGGATTTTCTTAGTTTCGGTGATTTGTTTACGTAAATGCGACTTTGTTGTGATAGGATAATGCTGTTGCAAAGGTTCGCGTGCTTTTTCAAGATCTTTAGTTTTAGAAATATTTATCGTTTTAATTTAGATTATTGTTTTATGTAGTTTATATATTATTTCTTGAATGTTTATATTTAAAATTAAACGTGATTTGTTAATACTTAGTTGCTATTTCTTATATTATGTTAGATTTTAGTTACAAAAATAAATAAAATAGTTTATGGATTTGACATTGTTTATACTTACTACAAAATTATGGAGTTGTACCTAATTAGTAGAATTAAGTTTTAGTAGATTTTTTATGTGGGTAGGTATTTATTTTACAAAAACTTATTCTCCCGAGAGACGTTAGTGACTTATTGACCTATTTATAACGGAAATCAGTTGCGTTCGTTTGCGGTGAACACAAAAAGTGTTTCCGTTCGAACCAGATGTTCTGTTAATGTTTTTCTAATAAACACAAAATGTCTACTTTCCCTTGCAGGTGCATTTTAAAAATAGAATACAAGGGAGCGGTTAAAATCTTTCGGAACCGTTATAATGGGCTTGTATAATTTAATTGTCTCGTAACTTACTGTAATCCTATTGGAATTGAGGTTTATCGCTTACTGAGACATTTTATTTGATATTTAAGAACACCCTTATTTTATGGGATTGTATTCTTCATCATTCGTAATTTCAAAATTATTCTGTGATTTATGGAGTGATGGCCATACTTACTTTTTGGTGTGTTAAGAACGCAGTTTAAATTTTCCCCATTTTTTATCTAAGCGGGAAACAGTACGTTTGAAAACGAAATAGAATGACTTGTAGATAAAATAAATTGTACTGAAATATTCGGAACAAATCATTGTGTTTGAGTGATTTGTTGGATATTGGTATTTATTGGTGATATTGGATTGATGATTTATTTGAATTCGCCTGATATTCACACGGTATTTTTTGGAAAGTGCTTTTTCTATTAGCGACATCTATTGGAATAAATCCGAATAAGTAGGTATGCATTTTCTATGAAAAGTGCCGCATTGCAGCTTTGCAGCACGTGGATACAAGGGTAAATAAAAGGCGCGAACGCTTACATTACCTTAACCTTCAGAATAATATCTCTATCTGCGCTTGCGCAGTGCAAAATAGAGGCCATTTTCAGGAAGTGGGTATATGTCAAGCGGTATCGTATTATCCAGTAACTAGGTTGTGGAGGTCAGATAGGCAGTCGCTCCATGTAAAATACTGGTATTCAGCTGCATCCGGTTAGACTGGAAGCCGATCCCAACATAGTTGGGAAAAGACTAGGCAGATGAGATGGGTGAGAGGAATTTGCAATGAGAAAATTGCAATATCGCCTGTTTTTGTGCTCGTATAAACATGTAGTTGTGGTTTTTAATACGTAAGTAGGTATTAGTTATTTCATTATTTGCAAGCTTGGATTTGAGAGGAGTTTTGCTTAAATGTTGAATTAATGTGGGTACTTACCTATCTTGGTATTTAGTAACTAAAAATATCGAAATAATAAATTGATATTGGAATATTGCATTGCTAATAACTAGAATTCGTTTTGTTAAGGGGAAGCCGCTAAGGTAGCCCGCGAAATTCAAATTTTCTTACGTTTTTTGCAATTTGCTGGTCAGTATTAAGTTGTACGTTGATTAAAATATGATTCGTGGCCGTAACCAATATGTATTTACAGAATTATATAATCATTCGAATCAGTAATACTACTTGATAAGTTAGTATAATCCTCAAATGTCAAGATTTCCTGAAATAGTCATTCTTGGGGATTACTTGGTCTTAGAGAGTTGTGTTGATGACTTTAATCATTAGTAATTCAAGCGCCAAAAGATACTTAGGCTTCTGCAGTGTATGACATCCATTTTGACAGATTTTTCGACACTCGAATGGTAGGTAGATGTAAGTAATTTTATGACTGGTTAATTAATACTGTAGGTATACGGTCTATCCTAAGACCTAAGATTTATTCAAATCAGACAATGATATAGTCATGTCCAAGTCCAAGAAAATAGTCGAAGACATTGATAGAGAGAAGAGGTTTGAGTCTAGGGTTACTATTCGTCTGGATTTCTCCGAACATGACCGGCACTCTAATTGCGTAACACACTATTACTATCAATTTGAATCATTTTGAAGCATATTGCTAATCTATTGCTCCATATGTTCGAATAATGTCTGCTCAACAACGTAAATAACGCAATGGATGTTGTTCAACTGTCAAAATGAAACCCATTGCTACTCATAGTGAGTTACGCAATTACGCTGCTGCTTTGTGATTTGTCAGAACTTTTCAATAGAAGAGTACTTTTATAAAATAAAAAGATAATTGATTACTGAAACTTAGTAATAGGGTCCCGTTTTTACCCTTTAGGTACGGAACCCTAAAAAGAAAGATTAAAAATTAAAATGTCCGGACTTTTTTGTAAGTAATTACTTGTCAGCAAATTTCAAAATGGTAACCCTACCTGAGCCCCAGCAGTGGGGATATTACCTATAGGCTGATTACGTATTAACAACTACGGGTAACGAAGGATAAAGTTATAGGAAGGCATTACTGCGTTGTGCTCTGATTTGTTCGATTGCGTTGAGGTCGGAGTACGGTTGCGCACGCGCAACTTCCCTCCCTCAGTTCTGTCTCATTTACAGTGCATGGCATTAAATTGACGTTGAATGGTTTATTTAAGTTAGTCTAGTCCTTTTGATCGTGGATCCACGCGAGACACAATGGCTTTTTAAT
The DNA here is from genome assembly GCA_963082905.1 of Oligia fasciuncula. Lineage (NCBI taxonomy): Eukaryota > Metazoa > Arthropoda > Insecta > Lepidoptera > Noctuidae > Oligia > Oligia fasciuncula. The sequence continues at coordinate 13,206,151 of OY720403.1, forward strand.
TGTTTCTGTTATTACGGCATTCAACCGGTTAATACTGTGAAACGACGAACGATGGGGTAATTGCGTAACACAGTATCAGTAGCAATGGGTTTCATTTGGACGCATTTAGGGTGCAGTTGAACGCATAATATGACCGAAAAAAAAGCTGCAGAGCGCATGCTCCTGGCACAAGACAACCGCTTGGTGATGTTGAGTTCCTCTGGTGAATGCTTGTTCCTTTTATGGTTGAGAAGGACATGGTGTCCGTTATGGCGCTACCTCGAAAATAAATCGTAGCGAGTGATCTACTAAGAAAAAAAAAAAAACAATTGCTACTTAGCCCTCTTCCTCTCTCCTAATTTTGCTGTGCCCGACAGGGTCCATATTGATTATTTACTTTGTAATACCATCTGTGTAATACATAAAGAATTGAATATTGAGTATTTAAGCGAGCGAAAGTGATGCAATTACTTTTGAAACGCAAAAGAAGAGAGATGGCTATAATGTGCGTGAGCTCGGAATAAAACGAAGTACTTATGTGCCGAAATGAATTTACTCCCTTTTTAACAAAATAATTGAATTAAAATTAAAACTACTTTGAGTAAACTTTGATATGATAATTCTCTATGTTTTAAAGTAAATTCCATTGAATAAGTCTTCAGCTTTACGCCGTGATATCGAAAAAAGTAATAAATAGATCCTACTTATAGGTACCTAACTTTGCAATTTTTTTGTATCGAGAAAAATTAATTGAATCGTGTAAGTATTCCTTTCACACGATACTAGACCAAAGAGTCAAAAAACATATAATATACCAAAATGTTCCCTATTCCACAAACTTAACACCATATTTTTTTCAATATAAGTACTTAATTATATAATTTCGGTTACTATAAATTGTATCTTGAGTGGCAGTTTCCAAGTTGATACGCGGTCAACGTTTACATCATTTTGGGTTATTAATAGCTTATCCATTGTAAACCTGCGCTGGTTTAAGTCGTTTCTTTTAAGCACCAAAAAAACTCGGTTAACATCGTTAAAATGTATATTTGTTGCACGTGGCTGTAACACTTGGGGATGCTTGTAAGGAACGATCATAAGGTAGGGAAGCTCCTGACTGTCAAAATTCCTCTGTCACACACCTTTAGAAAAAACTGAGGTTTCCCATATGGCCGGGACACTCGATGTAGGAAGCTGTCTTGTGCAAGTATATCCGTTGTTTCACGTTTGTTTATTTTGTGTGGAATATCTGCTTTCATTTTTATTATAATTATGTGAATTCATATTATTACCTACTAGGTATTTTTAATGGAGACTTTGACAATTATTAAACGGAGTAAGCAAACAATGACATGTCATTTTTACATTTCGAATGCAGCATATTGTACAAACAATAATCTTTTTTTTTTTAAAGGCATGGAATTAATTTTTAAACTTCCGGGAATGGATCCTGCAATTCCATTTTCATCTTTTTTCTGTTTCGGGGAAAGGGAACGTTACAAAACTGGCAATACAGAACATTTGAATTTGAATTATTACGCATGGCGCAAGGGGTAATTGCTATAACAGCAGTTTTCAATGATAAAAATAAATATGTAAGTAATTCAGTTTCGCTTTTTAGTCGCAAGGTCATCTTCATGCTTCTATGATCAAGCAATTAAATCATACAATAGGTATTGGATATAAATAGGATTTGTCATGATTGGCTCGGGAAGTACAGACTAGCGTTAGAAAAAAACTACGGTCTGTAGCAATAGCAATAAGTACTGGATAGCATACTGGCTGGACAGTGGCTAGGATAATCATATCAATCGGAATCGGTTTCATTTTGACAGTTCAACAACATTCATTGCGTTATTTACGTGTTGAGCAGACAGAAATTTTTCGAACTTATGAAGCAATGGATTAGCAATTTGCTTCAAAATGATTCAGATTCCGATTGATAGCGTGTTACGTAATTACGGTGCAGGATAATGAAGCGCTCGAAAATCTGACATTTTTAATTTCCTTTTTGTGTGGAATAATTTTGTCAGTTCTTTATTTAAATTATTTTCACACTACTTTTCACATTAATTTATGCCTTAATGCATGGAATTAGTAAGTACTTTATCATGGTCATAGTGTTATTGTTTCTCTTTCTTTGATTATAAACATTTATACCCTATTAAAATCTTTTGTTGTCTTGAATTGAGTACCTACTTATACCAATATTAAAATAGCCTCCATTGAATTAAAATATTAAAGAACACACCGATCGTACAGGTGTTAATTTTATGAACGCCTTGAAGAGCGATTCGGTAATCTGTGGTTATGGTACGAGTGTTGATTCGAAAGTGTTGATTGATTCTTATTTTAATTGTGTGATAATTCTAGTGTGAAGGACGTGTTTAATTAAATAATGCTTACTTACATACATAAAAAAATCTTTGAAAAAGTGTCTTTTCCCTAATATATAAGTTGTTATTTAACGATTGAAGCTTCTCAAAACCAATTTTGTGACTTTCAAGTAATACTAGCTTAAGCCCGCGGCTTCGCCCGCGTGGATGTCGAAAAATATCCCACGGGAATACTACCGGGATTGAAAGTACCTATCATCATCATCATCATTTCAGCCGAAAGACGTCCACTGCTGGACATAGGCCTCCCCCAAGCACTTCCACTTCGACCGGTTCTGTGCTTCTCGCATCCAACGTACATCCACGTACCGGAAGACGTAGCGTTGGAAGGCCTCCCACAAGGTGGACCGACGACCTTGTGAAGGCCGCAGGAACCCGTTGGATGCGAGAAAGTACCTATGCTATGTCCTAATCCAGGTCAACCCATGTGCTAAATTTCATCCTAATCCGTTCAGCCGTTGTAGCGTGAAAGCGTAACAAATAAACAAACTCACTTTCGCATTTATAATATTAGTTACATAAGATATATTATGTAGTTTCTCAAACATAAAAAAAACTTTATTGAAGTCGGTTGTTTTTTTTGTAAAAAAGTTATTACTTTTCACTTTTTAGTTGTACAGACCACATCAAACTATCCGAAACTGTAAAATTTTCCCAATCAACTTTGAACCTTATACTTGGACAATAAAGTTGAAAAATCTATTAAATAAATTTGACAGATTGTAGTAGCTTGGTGTGCTGGCGTCTGTACCTACCCCACACAAATGCAATTAACACATTGCATTGCATTTGCATTGCAATGCATTGCATTGAAGAATAGGCTATTTGACAATGAAAAAATAAGGTCATAATTATTGACACTCGTATAGATTATCGCTTTTAAAATCGATTTGCATTAATTTTACTACAAAACAATGTATTATTTATTAAAAAAATCCCGAAAATACTTCATCTTTTTAAATCTGGCGCCACGTAATCGAAAACGGTCTCGATTGGCTGAACTTAAGATGACGTCATGATTTAGTATGAACAGATGACTTTTGTCTAGTATCTCGACCGTTTCAACGTTTGTTTACGTGAATCGTGACGTCCCGACGCCATAGCGTTTTGGCGGCTTATTTAAACAGTACATTTTTATTTACTATTTTTTAAAAGAAATACATTATGCAATTTGAAGTAATAGGTTTTTGTGGGCTCGTTAGACACCATTAAATAATCTGAGATGTTTATCAGAAACCAGTCAAATAGCCTATTGAAGACACCGCCTAGAAGAATTATTAAAATTCGCATAGAAATGTCGGAGATGCAGTTCATTTATGCATATAACTTCGTACTTATATTTTGTACAAATATTTAGCGTTTTAACTGAGATTAAAAAAACTGAAGTGTTAATATTTTGTTCAATAACTGAGATAAAAAAAACTGAAGTGTTAATCGACTTTTGCTGCTGATTGTACCATCGATAACAATAGACTTTACACCAGTTATGCATAAGATCCATGATCCATGTAATAGGGGGCAGCAGGGAGAAGTGGTGGCCAAGTGGTAACGGCCGCGACTTACGAGTTGTAGGTCGTAGGTTCGAACCCAGACAAGCGCTTTACTTTGTGTAAATTATTTCATCACCACTGGTCTCAAAACGGTGAAGGAAAACATCGTGAGGAAACCGGCAAATCCTAGAACCAAAAAAAAAAAAAATCGAAGACATGCGACATCTGCCAATCCGCATTGGGCCCGCGTTGTGGATTACGGCCCACTCCCTCTCACCGAGAGGAGGCCTGTGTTCCAGCAGTGGGAACATTATAGGCTGCATATTATGTAATAGGGGGCAATAGCCTATTGCCATCAACCGGCCACAAATCCAGGTTTCGGACTCCTAGACTATTTTGTTATTGGTTCCAACTTTTTCGACCTCTATCCAAAAGCCTTATAATATGACTAGCTGCGCCCCGCGGTTTCACCCGCGTAAATGTGGAACCCGTGGGAATATCGAGATAAAAGTAGCCTTTATGTTAATCCAGGGTGTCAGCTACTTACATACAAAATTTTATCAAAATTGGTCCAGCCGTTTGAGCGTGAAGAAGTAACAAACATATAAACACACACAAAGTTTCGCCTTTATATTATTAGTGTGATAGTGTGATTCGCGAGAGTATAATATGTATGCAAATTGCAAAAACCGCAAGAAAACTTGTATTACGCGGGGTACTTATCGCATCCCCCTAATTTCTTCATAATCCTAACGATTACGACACATTTTCGAAAATGGAAGCCGCATTGCACAAATTCAAACATCCTTCCTTTCTGTTGGTAACCTCATACGTTTGGGGGTGTCATATGATTACTCAAAAGTCCATGAACCCACGGTTGATTGATGTCAACCACATGAACCGCATTTGGGGCAGCACCACAAAAAATACAACGCCAACTGGCGACTTAAAACCACAGATTTTACGCATTTCCGATTTGTGGATTTTGTTAGTTTTTTCTGCATTATGGATTTTGGCTGTTTTTCTATCGCTAGCAGTGAACTTGCAAATGGCTTGGATGCTTGACTGAATTACTCACTGAAACATCTGAAGAGTCCACCATTCTGTAAAATATAAAATCATACCTACTCACCTCCAAACCAGGTTTTCAGAACTGTAAAAATCTCACCGTGAAAACTTAGGTGAAGTGAACTGTTATTCCACCTAATTCCTGGGATTGATACTATTGACAGATCACTTCAAGCTCACTTTATTTCATGATGAGATTTTTACAGAATAGGTAGGCTGATATCCTGAAAAGTTTATTTCGAACCACATTCAACTAACAGCACATAAAAGAAAGTGAACTCATTTGTTTTTAAATAAATCACTGCGGATTCAGAACGAAACACCTCGCGACACCGCTGCACCGGCACCGTTCGAATTTCAAATTATTGATGTTTAGAGCGCAGTGTTGTAAGTGTAAAAATTCCTAATCACATTTCACACTAATATTATAAAGGCGAAAGTTTTTGAACTGTGTGTTTATAAGTTTGTAACTTTTTCAAGCACAAAACAAACGGCTAGAGCAAATTTGGTATGGAGGTAGCTGACACCCTGGATTAACACATAGGATACTTTTTATCCCGATATTGCCACGGGATCGAAACTTATGCGGGTGAAACCGAGGGGCGCAGCTAGCAGTAGATATTAAGGAACCTATGTACGTAGTTTTTACACAGTATTATTAAATACTTATCCTAATGTTCGTTTTTATATCCCAGAGACTAATCAATCTGACATTTAAGTCTTTTGTTTTTGCGTTTTTTTAGTACAGAAGTTTGACATTATCTACACTTGTCAGATTAGTTTCTGGGTTTAAAAATCGAACTATAATAACGAAGTTTAGGACGAATGACGATAAAAATTCATTCTATAAAGTATGGAATGCATGTCCTTTTATAACCTTCGATGCAATTGTTTCACGTTCCGTTCGTTATTACTTGTCAATCATGACATTCTTCTACTGGAACGTGATTTGTTTCAATAATGTTCGTATAATTTAATATTACGTATGCATAATATGTATGTGTGTGTAAAGCTAGATATTTTGAGGAGATACAAGAGCAATGAAGTGAAAAAAAAATGGCATGTGAAGCAGATTTAACAGAAAAAATCATCATTATAAGTATTATAATTAAGTAATCCTTTTTGTAATTTAAATGAACGGCTCCCCAGCACATAGATTAACCCTGAGAGGTTTTCGTGCGGCTAAAACCAAATTGTAATAAGTTTTAGAAATAAATAAATAATAATAATAATAACATAATCACTTGGAAGCAAGAACGGCCGTCTGATTTTGTAAAATAATAAAAATAGCCCTTCAGAATCCAAAGTTTATTTTCATTTTTTAACCCACAACCACCGTCTCCAGTGAACCGACAAATATTCAGGATTTGGAAGGGCAGTCAAGGCAAAAAGTGGTCCACTTACCCTGCGTTGATTACTTCGTATAACCACAGACAAAAAAAAAAACCGATTGTTTATTGTTTAGTGGTAGAAGTAGAGAGGGTAGTAGCGAGGTCTCTGGACAATCAATTCGTCCTGTCGGACCCTTTCGGAGGAGTATTAGTGACGTGCGGCCACGCCAAATCACCGTGTAATTACCTCGTGACTTGGTGGCAGGGTAGCCGCGGATAAAAGTGATTTTGGAGGATTTGTTTGGACGTTTTTTTGCAGTGTTAAACTGTGTGTACCTACTAAAAATACATAAGTTGCTGGATTGTTCAGATGTTGAAAATATTTTATGCATTAATATATTATTTATTAAAACTAAATGCACAAGTAAAAGAAATACTGTAGAAAGGCGGACTTAATGCCTGAGGCATTAAGTGCCTTAGCCTTAGGGTGATGTAGAGGCAAAACATGGCAGGTGCAACAAACGGGATAAAATAGCTAGGAAATGACTGTAAAATACAAGAATAAATATTAATATAGTAAAGAGACCACGACGAAGGTGTGTCGATCTGATAATGTTTCCAGGGCCAACAGGACCAGAGATTGCACAAGACGTCCAGATTTGGAAGGAAAAAGGGAAAGCCTTTCCCCAGCAGTGGGAAACAAATTAGGCTAACAAAAAAATATAAAGGTATTCAAAGAATAAAATTAATCTGTGAAATATCTGCTTGCTCACTTAAGTTTCTCAGACTGATGATAACAATATCTTTTAACAGTCATAAAATAATCATATGCCCCAATTTATAATCAAAAATTGAGCAATCGTCACTCATTATGTAAATCGCTCACAATAAAAGAGTAATTTCACGCATACCAAACGTTCATGTCATATCAACATATGGTATCACATAATTTCGAAATGATCTTACGAAAGTTATATCATTGGTAGTCACAAAAATAAATATCATTGTATATTATCACACAATGTTGTTGAACTCAAACGACCTAATTACTAAGGAAATGTGTTTCAATTCAATCTTTGTTTCCGGTTATTACGATACTATACTATTGTATCTCTGTTAATGACTTTAATTAATTTTTATTGCTGCAATGTTTGTTTGTTTACAACCTAACTACTGTTTTTTTGGTTACGCATTGTGGTTAGTACATGTTTCTAACAATTTCTTTGGTCAAGGACTGTTTTTGCAGTTTTGAGAACAAGAACAAAATGTAGCGTTATCCGTTCGGCCTTGGCCAATTTCTTGGGGCGATAAATAAATGCTTCGCATATACTTCATCGTTTAAAATGGGACAAAGAGGCCCCTTATGTCGACGAATACTTTACTCATTATATGTAGATAAAAGCTTTTGGAGTGTGTAATAGCTCCTGTTATTAAGATTATGCAAATCGTAACTTCCTAACTAATATGTATTATAAATGCGAAAGTAATTGTTTGTTTGTTACCTTTTCACGCCTAAACCACTGAACCGATCATCCTGAAATTTTGCATATACGTTGTCAGGTGTACAGAAACACACATAGCGTACCTTTCATCCCGAAAAGAAGTGCTGTTCCCGAGGAAAACAACAATAACGTTATTATGTTAATAGATGGCGCCACGTGTCTTTCGAATCAAAAACAGAACAACGTCTGCCGGGTCAGCTAGTTTAAAATAAAATTTTACTAAATAATAAATTGTTTAAAGGCAGGTAGGTATGATATTTTTTGCGAATGTTATCCCTACTACTTAATAGAATAGGTACCAGCCTATTGTCGCACTGCATGGCAGAGACTTCTCCTGTTATACAGAGAAGGCACGAGCATTGATCAACATCTAAGTACTAAACAATGTAATTAGGTAATTAAGTACGTGTATCAAAAACATTACGTGGCTAGTCACTAAATATAATCGATCTTATTATGTGAATAAAACAGAAAAAAAAACAATGGCACTCCGGGAGTGCCCACAGAAGTGAAAACCAAACACAAACAGAATACTTTGCCATCACTCACTGACACCGAGTACATCCCGAGGACAGCCGAACACATCCGAAGCGGGTATCTTTTGAATCGTCTTATAAACAAAACACGCGCGGTGTCGCTTACGGTAACAGTGGCGCGAGTTCAATGGTTTTTTCCCATCTCAAAAAATGCCCGACGCGCTGAAGTTTTCAGTTCAACATAACATACATTAAAACTATTCCTCTTCACTTTTCTTCCTGACTGTACTCAAGGACTAGTGATGTGTTCACGCTAGATCGATTTGAGCAGAAACGGTTCAGGATCACATTGTATACTAAAAAATGCTTTAGTCCCGCACAAGTGCGGTGCAACCCTGGCATAATGTGACCGCATTAGTATAGATTTCGTGGTTTCGAAACTATATGGTCACTTCCTTACAGATAAATGAGACGTTTCGTTCCGATAAGAAATACTTGCGTGTGGTAGTTTGTGGTACATTATGTGCCTCTGCCTAGTAACAATGGTTATGGGAATATGGGTCGATTGTTTTTTATTCTTACTATAGACTAGGTTATATTCTATTTTATTCAAGAGGATAAAAATATATTAGATACACTGGCCGGATACACTTCTTATATACTAAGGGCTGATTTTACCTTATTCTGATAATATCCGTGGAATAAAATTGACGTCCGACAGTTATAGTATAGAAAAACAGTATATTTTTGTATTAACTAAAATATGGCGTCGAAAAACCCTACAGTTAAAACAATTAGTTGACCCACATTTGCATAAATGGTTAGACGAACCGATAGAATTTTATAATTCACTAGCAGCGCCCCGCGGTTTCACCCGCATAAGTCTCGATCCCGTAGGAATATCGGGATAAAAACTATCCTAGGTCCTTCCCCGGGATGCAATCTATCTCTCTGCCAAATTTTATCGAAATCCATTCAGTGGTTTAGGTGTGAAAAGGTAACATACAGACAGACAGACAGAGTTACTTTTGAATTTATAATATTAGTATCGATTTTTGTTTACTTTGCTCAAATAAATAAAACATAAAAGAATTGTAAAATTCTTTCGATTCGTCTTCTAAAAAATCTCAACCATTTATGCAAAGGTGGGTCAGCTAATTGCTATAACTGACTGTACCTCAGTTACCTAGCTTGTATTTATGTATTCTTCTCCTTCTTAGCGTGTCGATAGCAACCTAAATGGACTCGGCCCAGAATTCGGCTACTTGTTTGGCGCCTTCACCAGCGTCCATCAGTTTCTGTAACGTGCAGCTGACAGGACACGCAGGACACGATATTAAGTGTCCCATCGTTTGTGGAACAGCACCACATTTACACTCCAAGGCGGAGTCGTCTATGAATCTCCACCTGAACAGGTTTTCCTTACTTCGGCGAACCTGGGTCCGGAGTCTGTTTAAAGACTTCCAGGTTACCCAAGGTAACTCATGTTCAGGTGGGAGGTCTTCAGCGGGTGGGTTTATGTATTAATCATTAGGTAGTGCCTAGAGTGCCTAGTTATTGCAGACCAAAGGTTCTCATAGGCCTCATTTAGGTTGTTGACTGCAGTAAAACCATTTATTACGTTATGACATGATTCTCTCCTGTAAGGTGCACTTCGATTTTCCTCATTTCTTTGACCGAAAAGAAAACAATTAAGTATGTACTCCGATCTTTACACACATCGTTTGAATTTCACACACACATCATCATTTCTTTTGTACAGAATTTAATTGTCGTGATAGCCCAGTGGTTAGTTACTCGCCTCTCATGCTCGAGATTGTGGGTTCAAACCCGGGCAAGTACTAATGTGACTTTTTCATTTAATTTATGTACTTTTCACGGACATCGGTGAAGGAAAACATCGTGAAGAAACTTGGACTTATTATCAACTAGCAGTGCCCCGCGGTTTCACCCGCATAAGTCTCGATCCCTTGGAATGGAATATCGGGATAAAAAGTATCCTATATCCTAATCCAGGCCATGGTCTACCCAGGTGCTAAATTTCATCTAAATCAGTTCAGCGGTTTAAGCGTGAAGAGGTAATAGACAGACAGACACACTTTCGCAATTATAATATTAGCTGTGATATTAGTATGGATAATATAAGTTTGAAATCGCCAATTCGCTTTGAGCAAGCGTGGTTATCAATTCTCGGGCCTTCTCTGTGTGAATAGAAAACCTTTGCCCAGCAGTGGGACAATAATAGGCTGTATTATTCCAGAATCACGAAGTACTACCCTCTTTTTAATAACATAAATATTATGCTCTGCTTACTGCGTCTCCTAACATGAATCTAAGCTCAATAATTTGCAAAGGCCCCTGCACCAGACACAGGCAGACTTAATGATTTGTGTGATTACATAGGTACGTTATATACTTATGTACAACGAGGCAATAATGTGGATCGTGGCCGACTAGCGTGGCGAGGTTGACAGGCAGGTGCCAATCTTGGACGAGGACGTGCGCAGGAGCATACGCTCTGTGTCGGTTCGCACGGGTTGAATGTTTTACCAGTAGCGATGTATGTAGATAGTAATTTAAAAGTCCAATACATTTTTCTAAGTTAGATTTCTACCACCAACCACCAATCTCATAAGGAAAAGTGTTAATGGTAGAAATCTAACATAGAAAGATGTATTAATGATTCTAATGATAATAATTCTCTAAATATGTACCTGTTATTGTCGCGCATCATATTTTGATCAAGATACAATCTGAAACTGACCTGCAAATTGTAAAAACCGTTAGAAAATTTGAATTTTGCGGTCTCAACTACCCATTCACGTTAATATTATAAATTCGAAAGTAACTCTGTCTGTCTGTCTATGTATATGTTACCTTTTCACGCCTAAACAACTGAACGGATTTCGATAAAATTTGGCAGAGAGATAAATTGCATCCCGGGGAAGGACATCGGGTGAAGCCGCCAGTCTTCTATAATACTATGCCAACTGTCGCTATCATCAAAATAGTAGATTATGCACCGAGGGGCTAAAGTTGTGTCTTATGTCATGGGATTCAAGCTAGCCCAAGGCAAAGACACCTTTAGCCCAGAGGAGGATACTCTACTTTTTACACCTACTGTGAGAAAATAATAGCCATAGTACGAAAAACAAAATAGAACTGGTTCCGAAATGGACTTGACGCCTTTCGTACTTTTCCATTTTTGGAAATTGTCGTAGGCTTTTATATAAGTTTCCTTTGACTTTTCCGGCAGTAAATCATTGGAAATATTATTAGCTTCGGTTGCCGGTTGTAATGAATTCAGGAGTACAATCACTTTCATCACTCGACATTTTATAATACTTTGTTGATTTTAAAGTTTAAATGCCAAAAGTTCGCGCCTTTATTGCGTCTACCAATAAGTAGCCAAGACACGATCAATTCGATTTTCAAAAAAAAAAGTCTCTTCTACGGTTTTGTCGTGTGTGTCTATTGATATCACTCCAAAGACTACAATATGATGCTGTATTATCACTCTCATGGAAGTGGCGTTTGTGTAAACTAAGCTTACAGGGCTGGTAGAATGGTTTTGGATGATTGGCTGTATGCATTTTGAATTTAGAACGTCATTGGAGACGCTCGTGAAAATAGAGTATTTTTGATAAAATGTGATAAATCGACTGTAGGTTATAGGGATAGGTTTTATTATTTATTTATTTATTCACAAAATCCACAGCAATCTTTGCGCAGTTTACTTAAAATTAATTACCTAATGTTACAGCCAATTACTATTACGGTATTACGGCGCGGTACGGTATTTGTTATTATTAATGCCAGTTTTAATGTTATTCCATTCCTTTTAAAAAATGGTTCGTAGTTATCTAATTATTCTTACAATATTATGTCTTCGAAAAAATGGCAACGATATGAAGAAGCAGTCGTTATGATTTTGTAGGAAATCGAGAATATCATCCACGCGTAGTAAGGGTATCGAGAATAGCTTTCCTCTTTCTGGCACCAAAGGGTGTTTGTTAGTACTATACTGCCAATTTAGCTGAGCATGTGAGATTCCAAATTCAAATCACATTATTGACCAGCGGGTCATAATGAAATCCAGTACAACATTATTGACCGACTGTGCCCCCGGCCATTAGTGGCCGGGGGCACTTTAGGTTAAGGTTGCTTGACATATAATTTGACATTTTCGAGCAGGTGGTGTGAAAATACCTTTAGGTCAGTGAACCTAAATACCAGATCATAAGCTATCCATAATATTCATATTGATTAGAATCAGCTAACCCTAAACAGAACAATATGTAGTTCCATCGATCACCATAATTATAATTAAATAATGTCATTGCCACAGTCAAGGTCAGCGTTCCTCCGCCAGTGTGCAGCGGGCCTAACAAATCAGTTCAGTAGTCACAGTCGCCTGCGCAGTGATTGCGGGAGGATGAGGCCTATTACAGGACCCCTCACCACACTCCCTGCATGTGGTACCATTGTATTATGGTCAGAAGTACAAGTATGAGACGTTATACAGGATAATTTCTTAACCAGTTCACAAACTGTAACCATGAATTCAGCACATGGTTCTAGACCATCTGGCTAGTGTTTACCCAACTATGCTGGGGTCGGCTTCCAGTCTAACGGGTGCTGTAGTACCGGTAATTTACATGGAACGACTGCCTGTCTGACCTCCACAGCCCAGTTGCTGGGCAATACGATATCCCTTGGTAAGACTTTCGGGTTGTCACCCCTACATCCTCGTGAACGATTTGAGTATTCAAAATATCATGTTTCTATTTTCAGTGGCTTTGGCCGATGACTTGCATAACAATATTATGTCAATCACAATCCCAAAGATTTTGAAGGATTGCTAATCCATGCTTCATGATGGTAGAAAAAATCGAAAAAACCTAAATAGAACAATGAATGTTGTTGGATTGTCGAAATGAAATGCCCAAACCGGGAACAATGTACAGAAGCCAGCACATCAAGCTACCTGAAACTGTCAAATTTTTCCAATCAACTTTGAACGTAATGCTTTAGCAGTAAACTTGAAAATCTATTAAAGAAATTTGACAGATTGTAGTAGCTTGATATGCTGGCGTCTGTAAAATAGTGGAGCCCTACAGGAATCATCAGCTGGTGGTTGAAGAAGATAAGAGCGAGAGAAAATAAAAAAATAATTACGATGGATGGAAGCTGCCGAGCAGTAACATAATAAAAAGGCTGCAGGCGATGTTGATGAATTTTGTCTGTAACAGACAAAGGCCTCATTATTCGGGAAGCATTGAGATGCTTTCCTGTCATCTTTTATCTGTGAAATATGTGATAAGATTATGAAATTCCTGTTGCATAATCCCAATTCCCACTGCTGGGACACAGGCCTCCTCTCATAGTGAGGAGAGGGACTGGGCCGTAATCCACAACACGGGCCCAGTGCGGCTTGGTAGATGTCACAGGTCAACGAATTTTTAGTTCTAGGACATGCCGGTTTCCTCATGATGTTTTCCTTCACCGCTTTGAGAGCAGTGGTGATGACCTACGACCAATAACTTGTAAGTCGCACCCACTTGGCCACCACTGCTCTCGAATTATCAGTAATTCAATAGGAATTTAGCCTTCTGTTCTCTCCTATACTATGGCATAACCGTATATCATTGCCGTAATGTTATTGCCATGCCAATGCTGTTCAACGAACGCTTCCTTTCGTCATATTAAAACGACTTTTAATAAAAGTAACGATGTATGATGAAGTTTTAAAGTCGGCAGTTGAAACGGTGGCGGTTTTGTGTTTTAGCGGCGTTTTGAAGAAATGGAGTTATTGTCTGAAAGGATGCGTTTAATGTTCTGGTTTAGTTTGTTTTTTTTTTTTTAATATATGGAGCTTTTAATATTAAACATGTTACGAGGTCTTTGCTTGATAGTCGTTAAAGGAACCACGGATTGTCTGCAATAGTCTGCATGTAATCTGTAAAATGTCTGGAATAACCGATCGTTAAAAAAAGGACCGCTTGTTCCATACATTTTAACTGAAAAAAAAAAAAATTGCGAGTCGTACAGAAAACTAAAAAAACACGTAAAAAAAAACAAAAAAAAAATATACAGAAAATCCTATACGAGCGTGTAACTGCCGGCGTAGGTACTGTAGTGTAGAGGTCCAGACCACCTCTAGAATATCATCAGCCGCAGGGCACATTCAAGTCAATGAAAGACATATTTATTATTACCCGATAAATGGTAGTTATAGGGTACAAGTACATATTTAAAACTAGTTTCAACCAATCAAACGGCATAAAAGCAGTTTTACATCTGTATTTTCAATGCCTAAACGTCGAGTCATTATCTGCCTAGCGCCTTTTCCCAACTATGTTGGGGTCGGCTTCCAGTCTAACCGGATGCAGCTGAATACCAGCATTTTACATGGAGCGACTGCCTATCTGACCTCCACAACCCAGTTACTGGGTAATACGATACCCCTTGGTAAGACTGGTTGTCAGACTTTCGGGCTTCTGACTACCCGTAACGACTGTCAAAGATCCACGAATGACAGCCGGGACCAACGGCTTAACGTGTTTGCCGAGGCACGGAGGGGTCTCGGTATGTAAAGATGGTCACCCATCCACAGACCAACCGCGGCAAGCGTAGCTTAACCTGATCGATCGACCTCTGTGGCTGTTATTATTTAGCCACGGGCCCCTCTTGAGTGAAGTCCTGTATCACAAGGCACTTACCGAAAATAGTCAACTAAGTATGTATTTAGATTGCAATAGATAAATAAATAAATACCTATCTAGTAGGTTGACATAGAGCATCGAATGATGTCAAACTTCCTGGACGCCTCTCAAGGTCTATTGTAATCGTATGACCAACTTACTGCGATGTCACTTGCATGGATAATTAATTAACTAACGGTCAGTAAGTACGAATAAAATATGTTTTGATTATTTCTTTATCAAAGCTGAAGACTTTTTTTATTTGTTACTAGTTTCCGACCGCGGCTTCGCCCGCGAGGTATGTCGATAAAAACTATCCTATGTCCTTCCCCGGGATGCAATCTATATCTCTACCAAATTTTATCGAAATCCGTTCAGTGTTTTAGGCGTGAAAAGGTAACATACAGACAGACAGACAGATTTACTTTCGGATTTAATATTAGTATGGATTATAGTGTTTTCATTTATTGTCGTATGATCGTCTCCACATTGTTTTATACGTATAACTTTTAAATGTCATGTGCAACGGGCAACGGAAACTTAACAAAGGACCAAGTAAAGTCGGGTATAATTATAGTATTATATGATATAATATGATACGGTGATGAGTCGTCATCAGACTGTCCTCATTATACGAAATTATCGTATCAAAGTGATGTGTAATGTGACATGCCGATGGGAATGTGACAGATAAATTGAGCTTTATTTAGTTATTTTCGTATGATACCATATTGTCCGTGATTGTTACTGCGATTCCCTTTTTTCGTCCTTTTGTGTAAAATTTGGTAAGTTTAGAGAATAATATTATTTTGCTATTTCATCATCAAAACGGTAGCTACTTCTCACTGTATCATTTTACAATTATCATCTTGAGAGAGAAAAGCATTGACTTGAATATTACTAGCGTAAAAAGTGTTCAAACAGCAATGCGTTATTTCTAAATCTAGAAAAGGTTTGGCTGTAGGTAGGTACACAGGTAAAGTAAAAATTACCGACATACTATACAGTGATGAATTACCCACATGGTGTGGTGACCAAATTCGATACCTCTTGGCTCAGAGGGCATAGAGCACATGTAGCCAAACGTGCTATACCTACGCCCTTTGAGCCCAGAGGTATCGCAATTCTTAGTCTTGTTGTTCTTGACACAGTTCTAGCCTTATAATGATTGGCATGCCATTATTCAAATGGAGCATGACCTAAATAAATAACAGTCTCATCGACTATGTTACTCGCTTGAAGAAGGCAAAACCTGCTACAGTCTCTCCATTCCCCCTTTTCATAACCAAATAAATCTCAACACCGTCAAAAGCTGTTTTTAAACTTCTTTTCAAATGCGACAATATAGTTATCCCTTTGTCTAATCCGGTCATCCGAAGCTCAAACGCGTACAAACTTCAGACAAAATGATCAATGAGACCGAATGATTGTTTCTGTCGTACGGAACGAATGGCGGGGTCGCATTGTTCGGTGTTGAACATAAACAAGTGCACTGTTCCTTCAGAGAGGGTCACGCGAGATTAGGGAAGGCGTGGAGACGCTATTCTAAGATCTTTCTTTTTGTACCTAAGTATAAAATATTTTCAGAAAAAAACTCTTTGTAAGTATAGAAAATATAAAATTGCTATTTAAAAAAAAGTTAATCTAATCGCAATTTCATCTCAGCGACAATCAATGTCATTTTGTCCATTATGTATGATAAATACCTAAGATAGAAGTATTTTTGATGTAGCTTGAGACTGTCATTAGAATGCGAATGTTTTTGAAAATACAGGAATGGCCCCTCTGAAATAAGAAAATTGAAGATTAATATCTATACTAATATATATTTATAAAATTATAAAGCTGAAGAATTTGTTTGTTTGAACGTGCTAATCTCTGAAACTGCTGGTCGGATTTGAAAAATTGTTTTTGCATTTGATAGTCCAATTCATGAGGAAAGCTTTACATCACGCTATGATCATTAAGAGCAGAGCAAAAGGAATAAGGGTCAGAAATATCGCTTAGCGAAAACTAAGTGACAGCGCGGGCAGGTGATGCGATGGGACGGGATGGAAAAATGTGTTTTATAGAACGACTCCTATGTTTTCCTTAGTACACCGTTTTAGAAGCCCTCCTCACAAAATTTAGAGCATAGAAACTTAAGAAAGGAGTGGATCGGACAAAGATTCGGACAAAGAAGTTCACACGTGTGTCCACACGTGGGTATAGGGGTCAGTGCCCCGACGTAAACAATATGGACTCACTATACTAACGAGGGAGATTCAAAGAAGTCTTAAATTGCGTTTGTTTTGTTTAGTTGCAGCTGTACGGAAGTTGTGATGGTCAGGTTTAGTTTTTAGGGTTCCGTACCCAAAGGGTAAAAACGGAACCCTATTACTAAGACTTCGCTGTCTGTCCGTCTGTCTGTCACCAGGCTGTATCTCAAGAACCGCGATAGCTAGACAGTTGAAACATTCACAAATTATGTATTTCTGTTGCCGCTATAACAACAAATACTCCCATACAAAAAACGCGATTTTTTTGCCCTTTTTTGTTCGATATCTATAACGGCAACAGGTAGGCACTTGAAATATTCACAAAATACTCAGTTGTATTTTTACTTTAATAATAAAATTAAAATAAAATAAATATGGGGGGGCTCCCATATAACAAACGTGTTTTTATCGGCGTTTTTGTCTTGTGGTACGGAACCCTTCGTGTGCGAGTCCGACTCGCACTTGGACTTTTTTTTAAATTTACGTTACCTGTTGGTTTTACTATTCAGGTTATCAATGAGTGCTGTGATGGCCAGGATTATATTATTATTATTATCAGTAAGTACGGGGCATTCAAATTCGAGGATGCGGGTCCAAAATCATGACGTATTTAGACTACAAAACGTATAGCATTGCCAACAACAGTCGAAGAGTTAATAAGTGTCTCGTCACTGTCGGACTGCATAGAAAGTGAAGCGGGATGACACAACACTGGTAATTTATTGCAAAATATGAAGCAATTATTTAATTACAAAAAATCTATTGTTTGGACTAAAAAATTAAAACACTAGTGCTTTAGTATGTTGCTTGTAGAATAATCTGACAAAAAATCAGAATGATTGTATGTATATTAGTATGGTTTTTATTGTAATCGTACAAATTATTTGTATTATGTTTTCAACACACTATCTACCTAGCATATATCCTGAAGAATATCATATATTTTTCTGATTTTGTTTACTGTAGTCGATCATATACTTTTATTGATTCTAAAACTTACGTTTTTTGCGTTTAGGTCCTGTAAGCCCCATAAGATACTTGCTAAAATGCCATATAATATGTATATGGCATTCCAGCTTATGCCTTCGGCTTCGCCCGCATGGAGTTCGCAAACTATCCCGCGGGATCTACCGGGATAAAATGTATTCTGTTTTAATCCAGGTCATGGTCCACCTGTGAAACTGTAGGTATGCCAAATTTCATCGAAATCTAACAAACAGACAGACAAAGTTACTTTCGCATTTATAATATTAATACTAAGTTGCTACTTAGTGTTAATATTATAAATGCGAAAGTAACTTTGTCTGTCTTTGCGCCCCGCGGTTTTACCCGCATAAGTGTCGATCCCGGGGGAATATGGGGATAAAAACTATCCTATGTCCTTTCCGGGACTCAAATTATCTCTATACCAAATTTCATCTAAATCGGTTCAGAGGTTTAAGCGTGAAGAGGTAACAGACAGACAAACACACTTTCGCATTTATAATATTAAGTATGAATAAGTATGAATTAAGTAAGTTTAATGGATATTCTTAGTTCTAAGTCACTCTTACCTTCTTTTATTTTAATGGTGATGCACTGTCATTGTCAGTAAGTAGTCGTCGCAATGTGTTGGGTCTAAAGACCACAATTGTTTAATTAATGACGATTTCCTGTTCCAACTAATGTAACGATGCCTTTGTGCAACTTTTTATTGGAGCAGACATGGCGCCAACTCACGAGAAACTGTAAAAATGTAATCCTTTAGAGACGGAACACAGTGCAGCCGGTCGATTCTGTAAAAATCTCACCGTGGAAACTTAGGTGAAGTGAGTTTGTTTTTGCTAGGAATTGACACTATTGACAGCTCACTCCACGCTCACTTCACCTAAGTTTTCACGGTGAGATTTTTACAGAATAGCACCGCTGTTTTCGGAGTGAAAACCTTATTACTTGACATTTCATCGAAATTTGTGGGTACATGATGTAGGTACTTGATTTAAAATAATTAATGTGTTATAGAGAGCTGCCATGTGTCAGCATGCCAGAGGAGCCCGTGGCTAAATAATAACAGTCGCACAGGTCGATCGATCAGGTTAAGCTACGCTTGCCGCGTTTGGTCTGGGGATGGGTGACCATCTTTATATATCGAGACCCATCGGCTGTCATTCGCGGATCTTTGATAGTCCTTACGGGTTGTCAGAAGCCCGAAAGTCTGACAACCAGTCTTACCAAGGGGTATCGTATTACCCAGTAACTGGGTTGTGGAGGTCAGGTAGGCAGTCGCTCCATGTAAAATACTGGTATTCAGCTGCATCCGGCTAGACTGGAAGTCGACCCCAACATAGTTGGGAAAAGGCTAGGCAGATGATGAGAGAGCTGCCATGTTATATAAGAAATCTAATTCAAATTAACTGATCGGTTTTGACATACGTAAATTGTCGACGTGACTCAAAGGGCTGTACGGCTAGATTAAATCATATAACATCAGGCCTGTATCCCACGAAGGGTTAGCCAGAGATGCACCATACAGTACACTATCAGCCACGAGCACTAATATGTCAACACTTGGCAACTTTCAATTGCGATTTTTTCGTGAAATAACGAATGCAACGTTGAAATACGACACTTTACACAAACCTATGGGTTCGAAAATACTTTGTTCGTAATAACATAAAATTTAATTCAAAACTAAAGGAGAAAATCGTCTTTGACTAAACACGAGCATAAGTATGTACACTTGATGGAATGTCACTTGTTGATGGAATGTGTTCGCTTTGAGGCTGATAGGAGTAAGTTGTTCGGGGCTTTGAAGTTGAACAAGAACGACATAGGTACATTCCACCAAATACTGTCTAAGCCGAGCTCAGAAGATGCGAGAAAGTTGTTCGACTTTATGGCCCTGATACATTAATCTCATTAGTTTGATGTGTATCTTGTATTAGGTTACGATGGGACTGACATACGCTGTGCGTTATAAAAGTCCCTAAAATTTAAAGAATAAAAAAAAAAAAAAGTATGTACCTACACTTGGCGTACATACCTACTTATGCTCGTGACTGTACACCACACCCATATTTCGCCAGTTATGAGTTTGTTGTTATTGTGTTGTCTTACTAGATCATTTCCGACATAATTAGAGCAAAGGATCAGGGGGCCTAAAAAGGCCACTTTGGCAGAATCATAAAAGGATAACATTATAAATCATAATATGGCGAAGACAGTCCGTGTTTTTCTTTTTTCGCTGCACTACGTAGGTATAATCAAAGAGATTGGGATTGGATTTGGATTGGATTGATTGGTATTTTAGCACAGACAAAAAATAACTGAAAGATCCTTCACCAATGGGATTTGATACGATTAACTTAACAGTTAACTGTCCATTATGATTCATAATGTTATCCTTCTGCCAAAGTGGCCTTTTTAGGCCCCCTGATCATCGGTGTAATTTTTCTGATAAAAACAAATCTATAGCTAGAATAGAAACACAGCATATTGTAGCGTCGGAAATAATGGTACGATTATGTCTTTCTTCCTTCCTTCTATAAAAACTGGCAAGAAGAAGCGCATCTTCGCGAAAAGTTACCACAATGTGTAAGCCTTTGCCAAGGATCGAAACAGTACAGGATATAACAAAAATGCCACTTACCATAGAATATCTATTTACTTCATTTTGGACTCCATCTCCACGAAACCATGAATAATTCATCCCGCCCAAGTGAAACAGGGCACACAACTTGTATGATAATAGGTGCTTAGACAACATCCTTAAGTTCCCTTTGCTCAAGTATGTAAAGGGGCCACCAGACGGTATTTAGTTCTTGTTAGACGGTCAAGGACGCTACGCGGATGCGGGCATGAATATTACATTAAACATTTTGTTGTCTCACAGAGATGAGATTTAAACAGTAGCTTTAAATATTCTACGCTTACAAATTAAAGGGACTTTTCTTTCTTTTCTTTTTTTAAAAAACGTTGCCCCACACTAGGAATTTCTCCTGTATTGTGGACTATTTGGAAACATGTTTTGTCTCAGTTATGGGTAGTTCTTCAGGGACAAAATTTTCGATGTCTGTGGGTATATTTCTGTAACCAACTAACAAATCGGCATGTAATTTTTTTTTTGTATAGTTTAGTAAAAAAATAGTTTTTCCCCTCTCCAGCACGAAAGGAGCGCTTTTGTTGCGTAGTTCTCCTTGTCCAATTTTTGACCGTGTAAAAGTCAGTAGTTTTAGTCTTATTTATTATTATTTACTTAGCTATAACCTTTTGAATAATTAAAAAATGACAGGAGTATAATCTTGTTCTAAATATGACACTTTTGATATGTCTTAGTCCTATTTATGAATTAATAATTATTGTTTAGAATTTACATTCATAACTAACGGTGTATATAATACTTTTTATTTCTGTTTCTGATTCATCTGTAACAAATTCTGATTCATCTGGGCACAAAATCAATATCTTGAATACTACTTTATAAAAATGAGTCCCTCATTCAAATATATGTATGTTATTTGGTATACCTATTTTCATATGCACATGTGTTAAAGAGCTAAAAGTGAAATTAAATTTTGGCCATATGGATCAGTCAAAGAATCAAATTTCGAAGAACTACCCTTATAAGGGTTTACGACAGGCGCGGATCCAGCCCTCAAAAAAGGTTGTGGTCACAGCCATCCGAAAATGCGGAAGCCACCGGAAAATGCGAAATACAAAAGAGATGTTTACAAAATATATGTATGACGCCCTGACCAAGATTTTACGCACGATTCATTGTATTTTAATTTTATTAAGACATAATAATTAATATCGAACTCAATACCGTGAAAGTATGACGTCACAAGTCTATTAGGGTTGTGGGCAAAGATCTCTTTGGTTGTGGGCATGCCCATAGTGCCCACAACGGTGGATTCGCGCTTGGCTTACGACTATGATACATCAATATTTATAACATCACACCTATATTTTCCGAAAGGCTAGGCAGGGGCGGACAAAACAGGATATCTTAATAACCACCAACCACTAACCATTATATCGATAACTTCTTCACCTGAGCTCACGTTAGGCAACCTAGCACATAAATCACCGATAAGGTTTGAACCTGTGACCTGTGTTTAGACTGGTCGTGTACACCTGTGCCATCAGCATATTGAATTACAGTATTAGATCATCTGTAAGTACTATCCAAGTACCTAATTGTATCTACTTATCAAAATGCTGCGCTAATTTTTACAAGCTTTTATTTAACTTGTTGTAACTTACATCATCACCATTTCAGCCGAAAGACGTCGACTGCTGGACATAGGCCTCCCCCAAGCACCTCTGTTCAGTTCTGTGCTTCTCGCATCCAACGGGTTCCTGCGGCCTTCACAACTTAACTAACTTAACATCGTAACTTACATAAT
Organism: Oligia fasciuncula; assembly: GCA_963082905.1. Taxonomy (NCBI): domain Eukaryota; kingdom Metazoa; phylum Arthropoda; class Insecta; order Lepidoptera; family Noctuidae; genus Oligia; species Oligia fasciuncula. Next base: position 13,228,742 of record OY720403.1, read on the forward strand.
TAGCCTATAATGTTCCTACTGCTGGGACACAGGCCTCCTCTCTGTGAGAGGGACTGGGCCGTAATCCACCACGCGGGCCCTTCTTAATACTTTTTGAAGCAGTCAGCGTTATTTAGTCAAGTCGCGGCCAGCTTGGCTGCTAATCGTATTTTTTATAGGTAATGGGAAAATGCGTTTCTCATATTGGAAAGAAGAAAAAAGACAAAAAAATATGTTTTCCCTCGTGAAAATAAGTTCTGAAAAATATGATAGAATACGAGGAAGGACGGTGAGCACTGCAGCTCAAAAATCCTCGCTTGCAGGAGTATGGTATGGTGGTCTGGTATGGTACGCAAATAAAATTGAATATGAATATGAAATGAGTGATACTGTTGGTTGTGGTTGCGACGGGATCGACCTAGAGTAAAGCCGTTCTAATCCATTTGATATACCACACAGACTGACCCCAGACAGAGCCAGATGCATAACTTAAAGACATCAATCTGCATAGGTTTTTCTCAACTATGCTGTGGTCGGCTACATTAGTAGTATTTTACATGGAGCGACTGCCTATCTGACCTCCACAAACTAGTAACCGGGTAACACGATACCCCTTGTTAAGACTGATAGTCAGACTTTTTGGGCTTCTGATTACCCGTACCGACTGTCAAAGATCTAAAAACAGCCGGGACCTACGGCTTAACGTGCTTTCTGAGCCACCGAGGGGTCTTTATATGTAGATATATTGGATGGTCACCCATCTACGAACCGACCGTGGCAAGCTTAGCTTCGATCCGTGCAGCTGTTATTATTAAGCCATGAGCCCCCCTTTATAACTTAAAGATCATATATATATAATATACTAGCAGCGCCCCACGGTTTCACCCGCCGTATTGATCCCGTGGGACTATCGGGATAAAAATCCTATGTTCTTCCCCGGGATGCAATCTATCTCTCGGCCAAATTTTATCGAAATCCGTTCAGCGATTTAGGCGTAAAAAGGTAACAAACATACAGACAGACAGACAGAGTTACTTACGAATTTATAATATTAGTATGGATATCCAGATCCACTTATAAGATATTTCCAATATTTCCTACCCATTTCCCAACATTCCCATGCACGTGATCCTTTAACCAAACCGCTTTTATCCTCATACACCACGCCTCACCATCAAAAAATATTTTGATAATATATTACATCTCAAAATTCTCTCACGAATGTGCTCCTATGATTCAAAACACGTTTCTAGTTGGGTCAGATGTTTTAAAAAGAGGCCCGACCCTCAGGGCAATGCCCCTTAGTTCCTCTTTTATTATTTTTGGAGTTCTGAGTACAGCCCGTAGAGTCCTTTTGAATAGGAGTAAAAAAGGATAATGTGTAGGGTCTAATGTAACTATGTAGAGATTGTTGATGAGATCTGTAAGCGGAGCGTGACGAAAGAGGCTTTGCTTAAGTTTTCTTTTTGGAGTAGGTTGTAGGAAAATGATGGGTTGTTGCGAACATCAGGAACTTTAGCATCATTTTCAACATCAGCATCAGCATTGATCGATGCTGAATTATTAATGCTGGATGACCGCAGAGGGTAGTGGTACTACATCATATTATTTACTACGACTAGGTACTTAATTACTAACTAATTATTACTAAACTAGGTACTCAGTTTGATTCAATTTTTTTATTAAAAGTCACAAAATTATTGAACCAACCTTTTATTTTAATACCAAGGAAAACAGTGCAACTTTTAGGTATAAATTCATAATGGTCACTGCTTTTTTAAGAAAATAATTAAAACCAGCATCAGCATCCGCTATGGTGAAAAAATATGCATTAAAGCAACAACCCTGGTTCTTAGTATGTATGGTATAAAATCAGCAATTTTTCGGCTTTCTTTATGTCATGAGGCTCAGCTACAAGGAATTTTTGGCGCGTGGCCAAAATCCGAACTAATGCCGCTATCTTGTTTTTTCAAAACATTTTACAAAACAATTGCACAAATGTGCACCAACAACGGCCCCCTGTCAACGTCGCGTCGTTCGAGGAAACTAAAGGTAAATGTATGCCAATAAAAAAAATGGTCACGATCCGATTAATAGTTACGGAGAAATGCTTGGACAAACATACATACATACATACATCTATAACATTTTGTATATTTGTTTGGAAGCCCTAATAGATTGTCATATGTCAATATATTGCAGTTCCAATAATATTCATTACACACCTAAGCTACGTGTTGAATTGATAACCTCCTTTTTTTGAAGTCGGTAAAAAGAAGACATGATTTGCCGATCTACATCTACATTATAATATTAGGTAAAGTTTGTAATTTTGGATGTAGGCGGTAATCTCCGAAACTGCTCATCCGATTCCAAAAATTCTTACATTGATGGAAACATTCCGTGGATGGAAAGCTACGCTTTTACCGAGTGCTTATTTACTTATTTTGCTTTACCTTTTTTTTTTGCTTTTGGATATGTTTTATGTTAAAACACGCGAAGTCGCGTGCAGAAGCTAGTATCAAATAAATTAAAATAAAATTATAATAATTTAATAAGTACCTAAGGACGTAATAATAAATAGAGAGCAGTGGTCACGGAGACACGGACACGACTTACGAGTTGTAGGTCGTAGGTCGTCAGGCGCTTTACTTTGTGTAAATTATTTCATCACCACTGCTCTCAAAACGATGAAGGAAAACATCGTGAGGAAACCGGCATGTCCTAGAACCAAAAATTCGAAGACATGTGACATCCACCAAACCCGCACTGGGCCCGCGTGGTGGATTACGGCCCACTCCCTCTCATTGAGAGGAGGCCTGTGTCCCAGCAGTGGGAACATTACCTATAGGCTGATTATGGCAAGGACGTAATGATGATTTAATTATCTTGGAACGATTCTAATTATCCTAAGAAATTAGAACCTTTTCAATTTTGTCATCATAAAATATACAAGATTATGATAATGATTCATAGCATGGTTATTATAAGTATAATTTTCTCATAATCATAAAATTTTGACGTCCCGTCACGGTGGTCTTATTAAGCCGACATTACGTGTTGGGGTGGATCCAATAAAAATGATTTAAGTGTTTAAGTAATTTCATTTGTCTTAATTGACGCGAGTGATTAGCGTTTTTTGTATCGTTGTTTGAAAGAGGGGTAAATTATAGTTTACTTTGAATAAGTTTGAAGGAAGGAATTTTAATGTTTTTGTAAAATATTTCAAAACTTTCTGGTTAATGAAATGAAATGATGAAATGAAATGATTTTATTTTTTGTAAGTAGGTTTGTACAAACACTTTTACACGTCAATCATGTTTTTTTTAAACTAGATGAAGTCGGCGTTTCCTATCTGACTACTCTGAGAAGAAAGGCCGAAACAAACTCAGAGGTCACAGTCTCTTTTAAAGTCCAGACATAATCTTGGTCAGGTTATATGAAGACCATGTAGATCGATGTCTGAGGTGGTCTTTTGAGGAAAGAACCACACAGATTGAGAGGACCTGTCCAGTCAGTGCACGCATTTGTCGTGTCGTGTCGTTGGTATCCAGAGTTGCTTTTAGGGGTTTGTGGTGCTTGTGGCTACGTAATTACAGCCGTATGGCTCGGTCGATCAGGTTAAGCTACGCTTGCCGCGGTTGGTCCGTGGATGGGTGACCATCTTTACATACCAAGACCCCTCCGTGCCTCGGAAAGCACGTTAAGACTGTGGTCCCGGCGGTCGTGGATCTTTGACAGTCCTTAGTTACGGATCGTCAGAACCCGAAAGTCTGACAACCAGTCTTGACAAGGGGTACTTATCGTATTACTCAATAACTGAGTTGTAGAGGTCAGATAGGCAGTCGCTCCATGTAAAATACGTTGTGCGACTTGCGGTGCCTTTGTGTCGCGCGCGATTTTGTCGCGTGTCGCGCCTGTTTATTGGAGCCTTAATAGAGTTGATCTAGAGTTGCTTGAAGTAGAATTGAGTATACAGTGCCGTTTTTAATATTAAAACTAGTATTTTACTCTTATCTGTAGATGTGTAATTGATTTTAGATTTAAAAAGGTCAGGCTTAAGACGTACCTATATCTAATAATATTATAAATGTGAAAGTTTGTGAAGATAATTGGATGTTTGATACTCAATCACGCGTAAACCGTTGAACAGATTTGGATGAAAATTGGCACATAGATAGACAATTTCTTGGATTAACACGTATGATACTTTTTGTCCCGATATTCCCAGGGGATCGAAACTTACGCGGGTGAAAGCGCTGCTAGTGACACAATATTTTCTTAGGATACAAAATGGACGTACCTACTCGTACGTTGATAAACGTTCTGCTCTTCAAGTATCCTAGAGTGTTTCAAGATTAAACACAAAGTCAAAAGACGTATTTTATGGGCTGACAGCTGGACAGGTAATCATTAATCAATAATAAAATATCCTATTTCTATACAATTGTAAAACAATAGTGAAACTCTTGAAAACCCATTCCATTTATATTTTATGGGCAATTTACGTCACTTAAGATGCAGTATTTTGTACAAATTCGATGACGTTGACTTCGGACGTTGCGTATGTGTGCGTACGCGCTTGCGAGTGTCAATACGCCGACTTTGATTTGTGGCTCTAGACGTTTGACACTTGCAAGTGTTGCGGCGCAAAAGTTCAACTAATTGCATTGCCTGTGATTAATTTATGTACACACAGCTCCTTTAACTAGTTACCCCACCAAAAGACATGTGCGTTCAAATCCGTGATAGGCCCAAGTTGGTTTTTGTATTTTGCAAAAACATTTTATTTTAAATAATGTATTGTTTTAGTGAATAAATAAGTTTAAGTAAGTATTTTTTTTTTAAATTCTGTTTTTATTATTGTTTTTTTCAATAAAACAATACTTTTGCGACAACAAGCAACAATAATAGGGTTAACATTTACGACAACTTATTCATCGTCTAAATAGACTGGAGGTTTCAAGACCGCTTACCGTGCATAAGATTGGTAGTTCAAATCCTATATAGGCACGAAATGTGCTTTTTGTTCATTATATTATTTTGATATATTTTTCTATTTTGTTTTAAGTAAGTAGTAATTATTTATAAAATAAAGAATTAAAAAATCAAGAAAAATAAAATACTTTATTAATCATTTAATAATATTTATTATTGCTATTATTTAACAAAACTATGATCTTATTTTACAACAAACAGAACAACTATTTTAGTTCTCATAATATCAGAAATCATTTTAAAAAATAATTGATAAATAGTAGTCGTTTACTCTTCGCCATTTTAAGTGAACGTATACAAAGTTCTAACTTGAAGGTATGGATTAATTTTATAAAGACAACGTAAGTAAGTAAAATTAATGGATACCCTCAAATTATAACATCTTTCGATTAGACAGGGACCTAAAGATATAATGACTCAGCCGATAGTAGATAACAATTTCATCGCAATTCATATGGGCTCGCTGGCTAGTTCGTCAAACTGCCGGTATGAGTATGACGACGTTCGGTGATGCGATGGTTCGAATCCGAGTCAACACAATGGACTCTTTTTGAAGTATTCTTTAGATTATTCGTAAGGAATTCAATGTTGTAGCAGTGTAACATTTTAAAACTTGAGGGGTTAGGACATAGTGACGCTTTCTGTACACGATCATTTCTAAAAAGACTTTCTCCAAAAATATTGGAATAGTCTTTGATCTTGAAATATCCTAGATACAGCCAACCCTACTCAAAATCGATCTCAAAATGAAAGCACCATTTATCTGAAGGAATATTTAAAAAATGTGAAATGTTCGCGAATTGCGTTGTATTTCTGACCAAGTCTCCTCTTTAAAACAAAAAAAAACATAACAACACAAATAAAAAAAAAAAATTAAGTATTGTGTTTAGCATTATGTCAATAAATTGTATTGAACTCGACCCTTGGACAAGCAGAAAGGCGATAGTGGAGACCAGTGAACCGACGACCTGAGGGGTCAACGCACTCTTATCGCTTGCATTTCTCTGCTCAACATCATGAAGTACTTCGCGAGAATTTGTGAATCACTGCAGTGCAACGCAACCGTTGTTTTATTTACAACTATCTTGTTAAGAAATATGTGAAAAAAAGAATGACCAGAAAGTTGTTTTAGGTACTTCTTCACCTTCTTAGCTTGTCGATGGCATCTAAATGGACTTCGGCTACGTGTTTGGCACCATCACCGTCCATCAGTTCCTGTAACGTGCAGCTGACAGAACACGCAGGACATGATATTAAGTGTCCCATTGTTTGTGGAACAGCACCACATTTACACTCTAAAGAGGTATGGTCTATGAAACTCCACCTGAACAGCACTCTAATAATCTATCAATTTCAATCTGAATCATTTTGAAGGATATTGCTAAACCATTGCTTCGTATGTTCGAAAAATGAGTCTGCTCAAGAACGTAAATAACGCAATGAATGTGGTTGAACTATGAATGAAACCCATTGCTACCGATATAGTGTGTTACGCAATTACCCCGTGTGTGGTAATAAGTTTTAGGAGGTTTTCGGTCGGGGGTGCGGCGAATGCTGGTAGGTACAAGTTTTTCCCGGGCCCCCGACTCGAGAGGGAGTGCACCTGTGTCTGTTTTGTCTTTCTACGAGTACTTATGCATCTAAGACCTTCCATCTGTCTAGTTATCTAGTATTGTCACGGAAATTCGCAACACATCGCGAAATAAAAGCTAAAACAGGTTTAATTAATCTTTAATGAAGTTTTCGAGTTTTCTTGATCTTTTGTCATTTTGTTTTTCTACGAGTATGCATCTAAGAACTTCCGTCTGTCTAGTTATCTAGTGCTTTCAGTGAAATTCGCAACACATCGCGAACTATAAGCCGCAAAAGCTCGACATCGAGATTATCAAGATTCGTGTTACGCAGTGAAAAGTACTCACTGCCGGCCATTATGGTAGTTTAGAAGACGTATTCCACATCGGGCGCCCGCTTAAATGGCACCTGAGTAAATGTGCCGCTGTGTTTCAGGTGCATTCTCTCAGGTGCCATTTAAGCGGGTGCCCAATGTGGAATACGTCGTTTAGAAGCGAAAAGCTTACTTACAAACAGAACTGAAGAGAATCACATTCACTGTACCTACCTATAGAGAGTGGGGCTCGTGGCTAAAAGCTAATCTTTTGATCGACCCGTGCGGTCATTCGAAGGTTTAATTACTTGAGCTTGAATAAACATACGTCTGATGCAAGTTGGATGCAAGGTATGCGTTACACCTAAAAGTAAGAAAAAACATTTAAAAAATCTGTAAAGAAGACACACAATATAAAAACTGGCCAAGTGCGAGTCGGATTCACACACGAAGGGTTCCGTACCACAAGGCAAAAACGCCGAAAAAACACGTTTGTTGTATGGGAGCTCCTCAAAATATTTATTTTATTATTTATTATTAAAGTAAAAATACAACTGAGTATTTTGTGAATATTTCAAGTGCCTACCTGTTGCCATTATTGATATCGAGCAAAAAAGGTAAAAAAAATAGCGTTTGTTGTATGGTAGCCCCCCTTAAATATTTATTTTATTTTGTTTTTAGTATTTGTTGTTATAGCAGCAACAGAAAGACATAATTTGTGAAAATTTCAACTGTCTAGCTACCGCGGTTCTTGATATACAGCCTGGTGACAGACAAACGGACGGACGGACAGCCGGACGGACAGTCGGACGGACAGACAGCGAAGTCTTAGTGGTCCCGTTTTTACCCTTTGGGTACGGAGCCCTAAAAATCTGAAGGGAAATTCTCGTAATTTTAAGAACGTTCACAGTCTGATCTCACTCAGTCTCAATCTGTCAAACATACCTACCTCTAATTTCCGTACATTTTTGATAAGTTTAGACATAAGTTTGTCGCCCAGACGAGATTGCGACAAGATTTTGAACGTTTTAAATTACGAGAGTCATCCTTCTGGTTAGCAGAAAACAAAACAATACATTAGCACTAGAAAAACAAAGAATATTAGCATTTAAAACGTTTTTATATAAAGGGAGGCGATAAAGTTCCTCGGCGTCACGGCGCGCGCGCAACAACAATGATCTGGGAACGCGTAGTCACAGTATAAAGATCATACAGTATTGTAACTCGGCCGTAACCTTGAAATAAATGCCTACAGCCGCGCGGTACGTAAACATGCGATAGGGCTGCCCGCCTCCAGCATTTTAATTACATTTGCCTACTTTGTGTTTCCATTTAGTTTTGTTATTGTATTTTACTGTGTGTACATACATATTAATAATAAAAACCACGTCTTTACTTTGAATTTTACAAACTAACAAAACAAAACACACATGCCCCGAGGTTTTAACACAAGCGTACCTACCGTATAATGATACATGAACCGCCTATAACTACCTATTTCACTCGTGTCTATCACTTTCCTTTACTCTATTCACTTTATTTATTAATGCAGACATCTTTTTTTTTCGGGAGATAAAAGGAAATACTTATCCATTAAAAAGACACACATTATGTACCTACCTACTAGTAAGTAAAATTATTTTATAGTCTTACCTTTCAGAGTTTCCAGGTAATCTAAAAAAAGTTATCTCTGGATGCGTTATTGACGAATTCATGCAACCAAAAACAGCACAATATATATCCTACTCGTCTTATTAAATATGTACTTCAATTTATTTTGCGCGGTTATTGTTAGAAAAAACAACACACCGTCCGTTCGTCACTGCGGCACAGTCGCGACTGTCTGCATGCCAAGCGCATGCCGAGGTCGAGGCGCGTAGGTATAGCTCGCGTTTCGTCCGTTTGTATGAAGTCGAAATACTGTATATCTTTATACTGTGGCGTAGTCCTGGCTCGATTCCTGCGCAGCGTAAGTAACATGTATACCTTGTTTCAAAAGTATCCGATAAAAGTGTAAACAAAGTGTTAAATTACTCACTCACTAATGAGAATTAGCATTCTTAGGTATTTACAAAGTTCCAACTTTATACACAACTTTTTCCAACAATTTGTGTTTTGAACAACATTATAAAATGCTAATAATTTTGTTATGCTTCTGATAAAGCTGTTGGTTCTCCTATAAATAAATAAATAAATAAAATTTACTTTAAGGTGATTAAAAAATTAGTATTTCGGGTTTTTAGAATAATGGAATCGAAGCACTCAATTTGTAAGTGATACTGCGAATTGGCATCCACAGATACGTTTCATCCATGTCATCTGTTTTAAATAAGTTTTTTATTTTTTTTATTGTTTAATTTATGTTTTATATAGATTATTTTATATTTGGTCAATCTGAGAACGTTGTAGGCCTTGTAGGCTGTACATTTGTGGACTATTTCCTATTTTGTTAGATACCTGGTAGTCCTGGTACTTGTTGACAGGCCTACACTGTCCTTCCATATCTGACACTGTAATTTGGAAACATTGTAAAAGTTTTTTTAACGAGTAACCGTGTAGCCTGCTCTTCTCCATAGGAAACGACCAAGTCGACCAATTGGGACCGTGCACCTAGCTTCTGACGTATCAAAAGTGGCCCATGTAGGTTTATGTCGAACAAAATATTTTGATTTTTATTTATTTGTTTACATTTTCGTCAGGTACTTTTGGAACAGACTATAGGTGTAGGTACAGTCCTTTGTGGCACTGATATCATCTGGAATTCTGGATGTGTGTTTCGTCATGGTAGGCTCCATAAGGTGAAATTAAAATAAAAGGTTTTAGCACCTTTTCCGTGTAAGTTCATATAATATTATCAGGGTTTGCGCTTTTCGATTTTGAAAATAATCTAAGTTTTATTATCTTACATTTTAATAAGAAAGGTTCTCTTTTGGATATTAATGGCCAAGTTCTTCATCATAACAACTGACATACGATCGTACCTATCTGTGCTAATATCGTCAATTCGGTCAATAATTATGATCACTTTTGTTTTCTTTTTGATTTATTTCATCTTCATGAAGCGTTCCCAAGATCCCAAGGCTTTCACATTTTTCACCCTTTCGTACTCTTTTTTGTTGTCTTACCTACTTAGGTATCTATCTTAAAATAATTGAGATTCCAAAGTGTAAATCTGTCATATAAAAAAAATATCTATTAACTTACCAAACAGGAAACTATTACGCCATTGATTACAGTCATTTCCTAAGCACAAAACGCCTTTGTCCAGTAGCTCATCTAGGTCTTATTCACATGATCACGACAGACCCTCATTCATGCAGCCACAGACCAGTACAGTAAGCTCCACGTCAATATGGTAACAAAATCACCTACAGAGTGTAAACAGAACCATTACCAATCCGTCATTTACGCGTTCTGTACGTCAAACTAAGTAACTTTGTGTAAACATAATTTCTGGGAAACGACTTTTATTTTGGTGTGAAAATTCACTGTTTACGGTAGTGCGCATGCGCCATGTAACGCTCGCAAAACATTGTGTAATTGTGCTTATGCATGCAACGGTACAGGCCTCGTGGGAGTTTTAAAAGTTTTAACATTTAAAATGTGTTTTCTTAAAAAAAACGTCAGAATTGGTTGGATCTTTGACCTTCAATATCTCCGTAACAAGAAGGTTCCCAGGTAAGATCTCGTATAAAAAAAAATGGTTGCCTGTAAAGTCGGTTTTACGGGCGAAGATTTTACGTGACAACGACCGATCATCCGATCATAGTTGAGTGGGAGAGAGACGCAAGGCATTCGGCGGGCCTCTCTCTCGTTCGGTGACTCATCGTAACGTTACCGAGCGTTACACTTTTTCATAAGTGACTCCCAGCCGCAACCTAATTTAAGACGTTGTCACGTCAAAATGATCATAATAACGGGAAAAACGACTTTCGGCTTTCTACACCCGTTATAATCTGCGGGGTAATTGCGTAACACACTAACAGTAGCAATGGCTTTAATTTTGACAGTTAAACAACATACATTGCGTTATTTACGTTGTTGAGCAGACAACGTTTTCGAACATACAAAGCAATGGAATTACCAATATCCGTCGAAATTATGCAAATTGTGATCGAAAGTGTGCTAGGCAATCAGGTTGCTGGCCTGGCATTCTATTGAAACTCCGTACTACGTGTGCCAGCTCAAAGTCATTGCCGGATTAGCCCATAAGCAAATTAAGCAATTGTTTAGGGCATCACGTCTCGGGGGGCACCATAAGGCAAGAAACAGCACCGAAACAGAATTTGCTAGCACATGAAAGGCACTGTTTATCAGCAAGATATTACAAGACCCAAAAGTCACTCTAGAGATGTACGCCAATCTTTACAAATCGCTCGTCCATGTTTTGGAAAAATACGAGGTGACTAATGGATAGGAGGGCCTACAGGCGTGGATTGCTTAGGGCATTATACATACATACATAATCAGCCTATAATGTTCCCACTGCTGGGACACAGGCCTCCTCTCGATGAGAGGGAGTGGGCCGTCATCCACCACGCGGGCCCAGTGCGGATTGGCAGATGTCACATGTCTTCGAATTTTTGGTTCTTGGACATGCCGGTTTCCTCACGATGTTTTCCTTCACCGTTTTGAGAGCAGTAGTGATGAAATAATTTACACAAAGTAAAGCGCCTGTCTGGGTTCGAACCTACGACCTTATAACTCGTAAGTCGCGGCCGTTACCACTTGGCCACCACTGCTCACTCCGGGACTCAATCCGGGACTGCTCAAAGTCAAACCGTGCCACAGACGTGCATCTCACTGTACTATGGAATAGATAGCCGTTGTTACTAGGAGCTGACACACGATCCTTGAGGTCATTGCATTGCTGCCACAGATGGTAATTAATAGCTAATTAGCTATTAATGTATTTGTACGTAGTTGAATAAAGTTAAGTTAGTACTCGTAGTATAGTGGTGACCCAGTGGTAACTTCCGCGATTTACGAGCTGTAGGTCGGGGGTTCGAGCCCAAGCAGGCACTTCACTTTGTGTAAATAATTTCATAACCACTGCTCTCAAAATGGTGAAGGAAAACATCGTGAGGAAACCGGCATGTCCTAGGACCAAAAATTCGAAGACATGTGACATCTACCAACCCGCACTGGGCTCGCGTGGTGGATCTCTCACCGAGAGGAGGCCTGTGTCCCAGCAGTGGGAACAGTATAGGCTGATTATGCATTAAGCAATGTTGAATTCTTTAGAATATATATTATGCGAAGACTTGAGTGTCGGCAGTTTGAACATCAAAATCTAAAAAAGTTCACTCCTACAAATAAAGTTAAGTAATGAAGTTATTGTGTCGGTCACTTCATCTGCTTCGGAATGAAATCGAAAGGATGACAAGCGTATTTTTTATCCCGGAATCGAATCTAGGCAGGATTGTATACTCTCGCTCTGGGTTAATCATATTTTTTTACGTGGACGACATCGCCAGCTGTTTGTTGTCGTTTTAAATATTAATGTTGGTACTATTACTTCCCAGTATGTTCTGAATAGTAGTAGTGTATGTTTTTGTCCAAAAGCGAAGCGTTTTTTTGTTTGTCTGAACGCGCCAATCTCTGAAACTACCAGTCGGATTTGAAAAATTCTTTTTTGCACTTGATGGCCCCAATTCTTGAAGAAGGAATTATTCAACATCACGCTATGACCCTTAGGAGCCGAGCAAAAAGAAGAAATCGGAAAACGAATTAAAGCGCGGGTAGGCGATGCGATGCGACGCGACGGCGTGTGTCAGGGGATTGAGAAATTTCACGCGGACGAAGTCGCGGGCAGATACTAGTTACAAATAAGATTAACTATTTCATGGTGTACTTACCTCGTTAGATTAGTGGTTGCGTGGCCGTGGGTGCTACTACTGAGCATAAGGTCCTAGGTTCGATTCCCAGTTCCTGGATTGTGCACGGTTCATCGCAATAGGCTCGAGCCCCTATTCGGTGGGACTTGAAACTTTGTGAGTGTACTATAGGTACAGGTACACCACTACCTAACCCTTCGAAGATTACTGGCGTGATGTTATGTAATTTGTTAATAATAAACGTGTTGTTTGCTAACCCCCTTACTAATAAACGTTGTATAGCGTCTGTATAGTTACACAACGCTTTGTCTTCTTTTTTCGAAAGTCAAATTACTGACGACTGAAAGAGAGAAATCGGTGTGTAACTATTCATCTGATATAATAAGTTTATTACTATTCTCTTTATAAAGCTCCTAATCATTTACCCCCGACTAGGAGTTTTAATAACAAACGCTAAGACCACCGATCCAATAGCCAAGGGTCGTGATTCTAGAAGCTAATTTAATCTATTCTCTTCTGTAATTTACATACACTAATTGCGTAACTCAGAATCAGTTTGAAGGGTGTTGCTAATCCAATGCTTCATAATGTTCAAAAAATTAAATTGTCTGCTCAACAACGTAAATAACGCAATCAATGTGGTTGAGCTGTCAAAATGAAAGCCATTCCTACTGTTAGTGTGTTTAGTTACTGTTACGGATTTTAAGGTACTTAATTGTAGAGAAATCAAGATACATCGCTCTCTAAAGTAAGAAAGAAAATACTTACGTTTATTTGCGGCAAACATGACGCATAAAAATGAAAAAACTGGCCAAGTGCGAGTCGGACTCGCACACAAAGGGTTCCGTACCATAAGGCAAAAACGCCGAAAAAAAATACGTTGGTTGTATAGGAGCCCCCCTTAAATATTTATTTTATTTTTAGTTTTTGTTGTTAAAGCGGCAACAGAAATACATAATTTGTGAAAATTTCAACTGTCTAGCTATCGCGGTTCTTGAGATACAGCCTGGTGACAGACAGACGGACGGACGGACAGACGGACGGGCAGACAGCGTAGTCTTAGTAATAGGGTCCCGTTTTTACCCTTTGGGTACGGAACCCTAAAAACGCAAATCAATATCATATCATAGCAAAACGGCCATCGCTCAGCATAATGCTAAGACCCTATACGAGACAGAGCCCCAGCGCTGGTTTTCAGCGACAGCCGGCGTTGACGTGAAGCCGGAAGGAAGTCTCATCTCCCTAATATTGTCTTCTATTTTAGGATGCATGCCGTGCCGTTACTTTAGGGTAAGTGGGCTATGCAAAAACAGGCGAGTTTAAAAAAAGTGCGATTCGCACACGAAGGGTCCCGTATCACGAGACAAAAAAGTTGCTGACAAACAGACGGACAGATAGCGGAGGTTTAGTAATAGGGTTCCGTAGTAGACGATCACGATACTTACACGTATCAGATTCCAATTAGAAATCAATACTCAACCAATTAGAAATCAAACAGCGGTACTTCAGAACAAGAATGCACCCATCCCACGCAATCCACGTAAAATACCACGCATGCACATCGGAAAGTAATAATAAAATAAATGTACCAAGCCAACCATCTAATAGCACCTAGTTACCGCACTATGTAATGCATTGAATAATTCCATTAACGTCGTCGATGCTATGCTAGTTGAAATTTCAGTTTTAATGCAACGAAAACGAAGTGAAAATTCCAACAACATAAACATATCACACAGAATTGGACTGTAACAGAATGCATATAAGGTGCATTATGGTTGTGACAGCGTGCGTTTGTAATCAGCTGGTCGACTGCGCAGGAGCATCGAGTCAGTATTGTATTGGCGCGAACGCAGCGCGCACTCGCTGGCCCTCGCGCACTGATTTTCTACCCTTTTCGAAGAACGCACGTAAATCAAATAATAATATTTCCTGCTTAGTTAAGTTTAAAATCCGGTTGAAGAAAACCCTTTTGGAGGTGCGCAAGAGAGGATTTACTGAACTGGTAAGTGATAGATGCATTTTTATTGCATTTTCTTAGTGTTGAAAATTTTGGCGCGAAATTTTTGATGTCGTGTTTTTCCATTTTGCTTTGTGATTTCGGTTGCCATGTGTTATCTGGTGGGTGTTAACCATAAATTGGACTGTTTAAGAAAACTGTAGAGTGAGTTTACTGAAAATGAATGAAAAGTTACTGAAATTCTAAAAAAATTCGAGCCAAATTTGTGACGTCATGTTTGACATTAATTGGTTATGATTAAGTATAGATCCTGATTCATCTTTATACATCAAAACTTGAACTTATCACTGAAAACTACAAAAAAAATTCCCTTAATTGTCATAAATTCTCATGTTCAAAGATGAATTGAAATCTTATCAATATTTTTTTCTGCCGCCATTTTGAATGCATTAAAGTAGGTATCAATGTATTGTCATGAAATCGAAGTCACTAGAACAATGCAACAGTTATGTAAACGCGATATTGCGTCGCACATTTTTATATGCAATTTTTATCAAGACTAGTAGCAAGTAAAAGTATCTGAAAAAAAAATGGTTGCCTGTAAAGTCGGTTTTACGGGCGAAGATTTTACGTGACAACGACCGATCATCCGATCATAGTTGAGTGGGAGAGAGACGCAAGGCATTCGGCGGGCCTCTCTCTCGTTCGGTGACTCATCGTAACGTTACCGAGCGTTACACTTTTTCATAAGTGACTCCCAGTCGCAACCTAATTTAAGACGTTGTCACGTCAAAAACAAATGAACAAAAAGAATTTCGATTCGTTCTTTTCGACGCGATGTTGCACAATCATTTTGTTATCTTAAAAAAAACAATCAGTACTACATATCATTTTCGCGCCGTTTGGGGTTGTGTACCTCGGGTCATGGCTTCATGGGATATCAAACTGCTCATTTCTTTTTGACGTGACAACGTCTTAAATTAGGTTGCGACTGGGAGTCACTTATGAAAAAGTGTAACGCTCGGTAACGTTACGATGAGTCACCGAACGAGAGAGAGGCCCGCCGAATGCCTTGCGTCTCTCTCCCACTCAACTATGATCGGATGATCGGTCGTTGTCACGTAAAATCTTCGCCCGTAAAACCGACTTTACAGGCAACCATTTTTTTTAAGACTTTTTTAAAGGGTGGCTGTCACTTCCCCTGACCTAAAGGCAGCAGATTCTGCAGATAAATTACGACTTATGTAATTAAATAACCCATAATTATGACAGAGAGCAGTGGTGGCCAAGTGGTAACGGCCGCGACTTACGAGTTGTAGGTCGTAGGTTCGAACCCAGACAGGCGCTTTACTTTGTGTAAATTATTTCATCACCACTGCTCTCAAAATGGTGAAAGAAAACATCGTGAGGAAACCGGCATGTCCTAAAACCAAAAATTCGAAGACATGTGACATCTGCCAATCCGCACTAGGCCCGCGTGCTGGATTACGGCCCACTCCCTCTCACCGAGAGGAGGCCTGTGTCCCAGCAGTGGGAACATTATAGGCTGACTATGGTTATAATTATGACAATACTGCCAGCGTTTTGGGCACACTTGTTGACAGCGATGCGGACGAATGTTTTGATACTCTATGATTCTTTCCTTTTTATATTACCTATATTATACATCGTTCGTTAGCTATGTAAATTTAATCTAGATTGAAATAAAAAAAATTAATATTCAGATTTGGATAAGAAAGATTAGTAACGTAATAAGAAGTGTTTTGTGGATTCATGCCATTTTTTTGTAATACAATAGGTACTTAGAAGTCTACAAAATTGATGACACATGCCTTATCTTGATAGAAGGATTGTTGACCATTAATCTATAATTCTATATCTACTATTTTACCTAGGTACATTTATATCTGGCTAGTGCAATTTTTTTTTACTTCTTATAACCGTGTGTGACCGCGTTGTTCGTCTAAACTACGCAACGGATTTTGATGCGGGTTTCATCATAATTTAGAGAATTTATTCCGGAAGGTTTTTCTGTATAAAGCATAGTTACTAAACTTGCATTAATAAAGAAATCTCGATGTTCTGTCAAGTCGTAAAAACTGTGCAAAGCAGGGAAAGGGTCGAAAAAATTCGAAGACATGTGAAATCCACATACCCGTACAGGGCCCGCGTGATGAATTATGACCCTCACCCTCTCACGCAGAGGAGGCCTGTGTCCCAGTAGTATGAACATTATAGGCTGATTAGGCTCAAATGTGACACAGATTTCAAGTATGTCCAAAATTATTTTGTTTTCGATCCTGTATTATAAAGTCATTACACGGGACTTCCTTTTGGTACCTATTGAATCTTGATTTAGTTTAAACAGTTCAAGGCAAAGGCTTCCCTTACTGCTTTCCAATCCAGTCTGTCTTGAGCTATGTGGACCATACCTGTAGGCGTCAACCACGTACCGCCATTTTCTCCTGGGTTTGCCTCGATGTCATCGCCGGACGTTTTCTGGGACCCACATTTGTTGTAGATTTAGACGTCCTTGTCCTATGTTTTGTGGTAGAGAATTATTTTTCTAGACTATAGGCTTCTACCAACCCGTATTGGGACCGCGTGGTGGTTTACTCGCAGGCAGGAGACCAGGCCTGTGTCCCAGCAGTGGGAACGTTACAGGCTTATTATGCTATCGGCTTTCGAAAGTTTTATACTTAATATTTCTACTTAGTAACATTTTATTGGCTGTATACATCACTCTTTTAGATAACGTCACAGTCACATGCAGGCGTAGATAAAGGCTATTTTTGTTGCATACATATTTCTTACAATGCAATAAGTAATTGTTTTTTTCTTATTTCTTATATTAAGCTTAGTATCCTTTATTATAAGTCTTATCATGTCCTTATAGGTATCAGCTCAGGTTTTAATGTGTAAATTACTTTAAACTACTTTTGTAATTGCGCAGAAATTAAATAATCAGATGATTAACAATCAACACTTTACCCTAAATTACTGAAGTTCCTCTTTTCTCTTTTCCATTGGTAGCCATCTTCCTCTCATTCACGTCTATAATAGGTCTTTACTTAAGAAATTGGCGGTTTTTCGAACTGGCCACTTTGATTTCAATTAGGTATCTGGCGTTTAGTTAAGAATTCCAAATTCAAAGTTTCTAATACAGCTTTGTGTATTTGTGTTGTGAATTTAGTGATTCATTTGTTTTCGCGCCATTTGATTTTGCTTTGACATCGTGCTGTTATAAATTATGGAAAACTTAAAATATCGCGCAATTTACGAATGCGAGTTCCACCATGGCACCAGCGCTGCATCTAATATCATGCTCAATACAATCCAAGCACCTTTTCTAATAAATATTGCTTGCTAATGTTATTCCACTCTATGCTTCATTTTATTGATAACTTTATTTAGTTCTGCGATTAGATTTATACAATTAATATAAAGACTGGATGGGTTCGCTGTTTCCTATCCGAATACTTTGAGAAAAAACACCGAAACTTGGTTAAACCATGTGGATTATAGTATCTGAAATGGTATTTTGAGCTTTCATTCTCCAAGTAACGTTGTCAATGTCTATTATTCTAGCCTTCATATTAAATACAAATCTGTATGTGACACTTATTCACATCCATTACACCACTCGCTCCATACCTCCGGACAAGACACTCCCCCCTCAGTCTCCCAAACATTACACACAGTAACCCACCAAGATTGTTGCCCTAACTTTGATAAATTTTATTTTCTTTTACTATATCATGTTCCTACACCTTGTTTGTATCAACTAATACTGCCCCACTGCTGGGCAAAGGTCCCTTCTCCACTCTTTCCACTTCCCACGGCTGTCTGCTGTTGTGGTTCAAGCCATATCCATCCATATGTACTTCCTAATATCCTAGTAATATTATAAACGCGAAAGTTTTTGAGGATTGATGGATGGATGGACGTTTGTTACATTTTCACGCAAAAACTACTGGACTGATTTGATGATGATGATGAAACTTTACAGTAATATATAGCTTATACGTCAGAATAACACATAGGATACTTTTTATCCCGATATTCTCACGGGATCGACACTTATGCGGGTGAAACTGCGGGTACTGCTAGTAATATTACAAATGCGAAAGTAACGGTCTGTCTAAGTAAAGGTCTGTCTGTTTTACACCTTAATGGCTGAACGGATTTCGCTTAAATTTCCCACACAGGTAGACCATGACCTGAATTAGAACATAGGATACCTTTTACTCCAGCAGTATCATCCCGTAGGATAGTTTTTGACATCCACGCGGACGAAGCCACATGCAAAACCATCTCTTATAAAGCGGTCTCGTTCGTCCCATGATCTTCACCTGGGTCATCCATGGCGTCGCTATTTTTCTCCTTTGGCAACCTTTAGTAACCCTTCAGATACTAATTTAAACTGATTTTTATACTTACCTTCACTTCCATAATGACAACAACAACACGTTTATTCTTATTCAATTCACAAAATATGTAGGTATAGGTAAAACTTTTTAAAGTGTTTTTTGTTAACTTTTTACCTGTTATTTCGTTTAGACAGAAAGCCTTTTTCACAGGTGAAAAAATTAAGGCTGAGACGTGTGCATCAGGTCCTACAGAGCAGTTCTGTCCACCTCTCCAAGAATTGCAAGCTTATTTATGCCATTCACATATCAGTCACATGTTTTTATTTTAAAAGCCACGTTTTCACTGACTTTGTGGTAGGTCAAGTACCGATTAGATTAGATTGTCCTAAACTGTGTACCTACCAATTTATATTTATTGCATTGTTTTTCATTATTGCATTTATCTAAAATGCACGTTGCATGTAACTGACGTTATCTTCATTGATCCAATTTTTTATCAAGATCTGACCCCGACATCGGACTTTTATCATAATTACACCCCCCCTCCCCCTTTCCCCTTTTGTGAAGGGGATGATAAAGTAAGTCATGGTTTTAACATGACATCACGCTTGTTTTTTTCCCGAAAAAGGCTAGGCAGATGTATTATTCACCTCTGCCAAATCTCACCCACATTTTACCAGTTACTTTATGTTTAAAAAAGTCCCATGTAATAAGGATGATTTACGTCTAGCAAAAGGTTTACCCTTTAGCTAGGCACAAATCCTAACTCCGGGCTGTTACTGAGAAGAATGCATTTCTGGATCATCATCTGCTTAGCTTTTTCTCAATATGGGCGTGTAATTGTCTGAAGTTTTCGCTTAACGCAAGCATAATCAGCCTATAGGTAACGTTCCCAATCTGCTGGGCAACACAGGCCTCGTTTCTTGCGGAGGGAGTGGGCTGTAATCTACCACGCGGGTCCAGTGCGTTTTGGAATTTTTGGTTCGAAGAGAACTTTTTCTTTCTTTAGAACTTTCTTCACCGTTTTGGGAGCAGTGGTTATGAAATGATTTACACAAAGTTCGCCTGGGTTTGAACCCACGACCTCTACCTACTCGAAAGTCGGGTCCGTTACCACTACTCATCGCAAGTTCCTTTGCCCTGCAGTGGTACAAAAATATGAGGTCGGTATAGTACCATAAGTACGATGATACATTGTGCTGGCTTCAAACGGGAACCCAACGAGGCATTACCGCTTCATTGGCAACGGGATCTCTGGTTCCTGGTATTGGCTTACGGACCAGCTGGTGTACTGAGCAGTTAGCTCGATATCTATTAAAGCATTTCGCCTGGGCGGTTTCCTGGCCTAGCAATACAGGAGTTGTATTCTTAAAAAAAAAAAACCGGTCAAGTCGGATCGCAAGCAAGTCGGATTCGCGCACAGTCCGTACAAATTTGTAGGTATGTAAATAGTTTTTTTTTTTTTGTAATTTACGGTTTTCGGATTTATTTGTGCTACATGACATTGCTTCTTTCAAATTTAATGATTCTAGGTCAACGTTTTGATTGCGTTTTAGAAGTTTGATTTTTTCACTGCTTGAAGGGATTGCAGCCCTGAGTCATCATCATCTGCCTAGCCTTTTCCCAACTATGTTGGGGTCGGCTTCCAGTCTAACCGGATGCAGCTGAATACCAGTATTTTACATGGAGCGACTGCCTATCTGACCTCCACAACCCAGTTACTGGGTAATACGATACCCCTTGGTAAGACTGGTTGTCAGACTTTCGGGCTTCTGACTACCCGTAACGACTGTCAAAGATTCACGAATGACAGCTGGGACCAACGGCTTAACGTGCTTTCCGAGGCACGGAGGGGTCACGGTATGTAAAGATGGTCACCCATCCACAGACCAACCGCGGCAAGCGTAGCTTAACCTGATCGATCGACCTGTGCGGCTGTTATTATTTAGCCATGGATTGCAGCCCCAACTTTATCGCAAAAGCATAAGGTTAAATGTTGATTGGGAAAATTTTACAGTTTCGGGTAGCTTGATGTGCTGCGGCGTCGCCTGTACAATTGTACATACCTCCAAAAGTTAGTTGACATTTTTTCGCTTCAGCTGTGACACAGCACATAATGATTTTAAATTCTAGTGATCCATATGTTTGAACTGCTATAACGTTTTTATTAATTCAACCACCTTTGACTTATAATAAAACATAATCAAGTAGGAGCACCAGATTTTTTTTAAAATTCTTATTGTGGCATTACAGCTGAAGTGGAAAAATGGCAACAAAGTTTTTGAGGGCACTGAACACTTTTAATTTTCGTGCAAATAATTTTTACTTAAAAAATATGAAAATTATAAGATTATTATTTTCGTGTTCCATGATACACTAGTTGTTACATATCTTTAGTTTATTCAATAATACTTCAATCTTCATTTATTCGAACGAGGCAGCTAGATTAAACCAAAAACCTCACTGTTAAATCTCCTAATTATTAATCCACTTACTGTCCAATCCTTCCACAGAACAGCACCCATCCTTTCTCCCCAAAAACAATTAAAAATCCCAAATTAAATTCATTCCCGGAAACCCAAGTGTTAGTTCAATGTCCTCCTAGAGCGAGATGCGTATGCGCAACAAAACAAACAAGTTTCCCTGAGACATATGTGTAGGTGATGATGGTACTTGATGCAAGTTCATTGGACCCGTTTGAACGCTACTTGTCTAAACTTTTTATTAGGAGAAAAGTTTGTTGTAGTGATTTTTATTGTTTGTATCCTTTGTGGGGTGCTGTTGTGATGGGTCGAGTTATTGGGGCCTATGCCCCCTGTGCTGTGGCTGTGTGTGGTGCTCCCGATGTGGTTGTTCCGCGTACGTCTTTTTTACATCGTTCTCACATCGTCTGCCTAGCCTTTTCCCAACTATGTTGGGGTCGGCTTCCAGTCTAACAGGATGCAGCTGAATACCAGTATTGCATATGGAGCGACAGCCTATCTGACCTCCAAAACCCAGTTACTAGGTAATACGATACCCCTTGGTAAGACTGGTTGTCAGACTTTCGGGCTTCTAACTACCCGTAACGGTTGTCAAAGATCCACGAATGTCAGACGGGACCAACGGCTTAACGTGTTTTCCGAGGCACGGAGGGGTCTCGGTATGTAAAGATGGTCACGCATCCACAGACCAACCGCGGCAAGCTTAGCTTAACCTGTGTTGCTGTTATTACTTAGCCACAAGCCTCTCAATTGCGTAACACACTACCAGTAGCAATGGCTTTTTGACAGTTCAACAACCACATTCATTGCGTTATTTACGTTGTTGAGCAGACAAATTTTTCCCCAAAACTCGTTATCAACCGAGGTCAAGCCCGAAAGTCTGACAACCAGTCTTACGTGTACCAAGGGGTTTTCGTATTACCCAGAAACTGGGTTGTAGAGGTCAGATAGGCAGTCGCTGCATGTAAAATACTCTGGTACTCAGCTGCATTCGGTTAGACTGGAAGCCGACCCCAACATAGTTGGGAAAAGGGTATTAAGATGATCAGTATGTTACGCAATTACACCCCAGGTCATACACGGCGGTAAGCATCTGACCTTTCTGAAGGACCTCACCAATAAATAAGGTCACTTCTTGTATCATTCATCACTCATTTCGATTTTTTGTGCTTAATTTCGTATCACTTGTGCTATTGCAACTCGATTCGATTTTGAGCTCGATTTCCAAAAATAAAAATTTGGTCACAATTTATAAAGAAATATTAAGTGCATAACAAGTGCAATCAAATAATACTATGATAATGTAATCCAAAATGGCCTCGAATTTCATGAATATTTACTTGAATGCTGAAGAAGACAGATAGACATTCGATGCATTACTAAAATACTAATCTTATCAATAATATATCAGAGTCGAAAGCGGAAGACTACTTGCATTTAATTTGAAGGTATAAAATATTAGGTACTTATTTATTAAAGTGCACGTGACTTTAAATAATGACTAGCTTCTACCCGCGACTTGGTTCGCGTGAAATTTATTATGCACGGTATGTATAACTATACTTACCATTTTCCTAATGTGACTTGGTGCCGTGTTCCAATTCCAACTTGCTTCTACTTGATCTGTTTTTGTCATTCTCGTTGTGCAAAACGTTGAAGGAAAACATCGTGAGGAAACCTGCATGTCCTTGAACCAAAAATTCGAAGATATGTGACATAAATACCAACCCGCACAGGGCCCGGGTAGTGTATTACGGCCCACTCCCTCTCACCGTTAGTAGGCCTGTGTCCCAGCAGTGGGAACGTTATAGGCTGATCATGCTAATGGTCAGCACCAGTACTAATCTATATTGTGTCTCCAAATCTTAATGCCATTTCCCATTTGTAGGTACTTTGAAACCAATTTGTAGCTTAACGTCAAAAATCCAGTGTGTTACTGATAAAAGAGTTGTCGAACACGAATCTAATCGTACTAAGTAACTTTTAAGTGGATTTAAATTCCGTTGTGAAGTTTTTAGACCAACTCCCGCGCCGACACTTTCATTTTCGTCAGGTAAAAAGGTAACTTTTTGTTAGTCTGTGGCTTATTTTGTGGTGGTAGATAGGGAAAGGATGGTGTCATTAACAAACACATTTAAAGGTCACTACAGCTTCTTTTGGGTAATTTGATAGTTTTGTTTTTCTATGGTAGGTACATGTAGGGCCGGTAATAACGCAAAGCTATTACTGCGTTATCAAGTTTATAGGCCATATTGGGGGCCGGGGTGCGAGAATCAGCCTGCGCCTCCCTTACAACAAAAAAAATCGGTTAGCCACTTAGTAAGAGGCTTGCACATCGCAAGTCGCAAAGCGAATATACCTAAAGCTGCATGAGGTGTATATAAACAATATTGGTGCCTACATTTTTAATGGTGTAATGATTTCAGTAATTTTTAAAACTGATTATGATTACGCATGCTATGTAGGTATAAGGCGATTGGCTTGCGCCCCTAAAACCCTGTGGCCGGGTGCCACGCACCCCTTGCACCCCCGGGTAAAGACAACCCTGAGCCGGAGTGCTGCTGAGGAGGGGTTAAAACTACCTGGCAAATTTTGGGAAAACAGTAATGCTATTCTGTAAAAATCTCACCGTGTAAAGTTAGGTGAAGTGAGCCTAAAGTGAGCTGTCAATGGAGTAAATCATCAGGTGGAATGACAGCTCACTTTAAGCTCACTTAAGTTATCACGGTGATCTTTTACAGAATAGCACCGCTGGCCTTTTATAAAGTTTACATTTCTGCGATCTTGGCCCGCTCGTTCCTCAAATGACTAAACACATTTAGGCTTATTTGAATTGGCTTCTTCTGCTTTGACATTTCTGGATCTGATGCTCTTGGATCCTGCGCCTAGATTAGAAAATTTTATCAACCATTATTAGTTTTAATGTTTGTAAGTCTCAAGTCTAGGGCTATTGTGGGATTAAATTATACACCTGTTGTACAGGTCTACTGTACTTCCCAAGAGGAAGGTGGAAGTCACAAGTTATACCTTAAGCTGGCCTGGTGTAGTACGGAGTTTCAATAGAATAAGAGTGTATCCTCTTATTCCGTAAAAGTGTAGGTCAAACCATTATAAGAAGCTGGCGTTTATAATCCCCTCAGCCGTCACGTGAACTGATTTAGTTCAGCGGCCATTGTTTTACTATTGTCTTTTACATTGTGACGTGACAATTGAAGATTAATTATAATGGTTTTTTTACCGGTGACGTGCGGCCGTACGTGTTTGTTGTCATTCTATATCACTTGCGCTTCTTTCTACGCAGTTTCCCTCATCTCCATACCCGCGATTACACTAGAAATCCTTCAACATAGCACAAACACTGCACACGCCAAGGGCATCTGCGAATAGCTGCCCGAAGGCCGAACGTGCCTTATCGGCGCGCGCGCAACAAGGTCGATGCAAGTGCATGGCCAAGCACGCGCGGTGCGTTATAGACTAACTAGATGACGTCAGGGTTACTGTTTAGAGTTATAATAATAATTATAGCTAACAGTCTATTATATTATTATGATGGATGGGTATTATTTTCCTGATTGTTGACGTTTATTGTGGTTTTCTCGTGTCTGTCTTCGTTTGTGTCGTTATGGAATATTCTCTGGAATGTATAAATTCTATAAATGCTTGAGAGTTGGGGTTATAAATTAACATAGATCACGCCTGTATTTTCCGAATGGTTAGGCAGAGGTCTACCTAATAGTAAACCCACATTTTGCCAGTTTTGTTTAAGGGCCAAAGTCCCATGTAATAGGGGGCGAGCCTATTGCCATCATCCAGCCACCAATCCAGACTCCGGGCCGCTACTGAAAAATTCCTGATGGAAAACCCAATAACACTTGGCCCAACTTGGGAATCGAACCCAGAAACTCATGCCAGCAGTCGCGGTTGCGACCACTAGACTAGCGAGGTTATAAAGTAACTTAAGAGGATACACAAGTACACAACTTATGTTTTTATTTACACCCTAAACGTCTTGAGGCCTGAGGGGTTGGCAACAATAATGCTTACAATAGGAAAGAGCAAAAAAAAATCTGGTAATTACGTGCCAATTAGGAATTACGTGAGGATGAGGAGTAAAGGTAAGCGTCCACAGGCAGGCATCGCACGTATCTTACGCATCGCATCAAACGGATTAATTAGACTGCGTCCACTGTATCGGCAGCGATCGGATTGCCGACGCGAGTATCAGCAATCGGATTGCCGATGCCACCTTCATTCGGATTTTTGTAGTGATCGTACGTGCGGAAAGTGTTTGTGAGAATGGAAGAAAGCGATGGGGCGCATCCACTGATCGGCATTCCGTATGACGTCATCGGTACGCATCGCATGTAGGTAGGCATTGCCGATGAGCGGTCCGTACGGTGTGGATCTACCCGTAACGGCTGTCAAAGATTCAAGAATGACAGCCGGGACCAACGGCTTAACGTGCTTTCCGAGGCACGAAAGTCATGTTTAAGTCCCATGTATTAATTTAATTAATATATAAAATAATAAAAATATAATAATATTATTTATATTAATTATTATTTAATTTATTTTAATTCATTCAACTTGGCTGAGGCAGCGCCGAGAGTTAAAAATCTAAAAATGCAGTCTAGTAAATTGACTAATTACAATGAAACACCAAACATCTAATTGCGTTTATTTTATCAGTGTTAGTAAACAGAAACATTGGACAGTGCCCAAATGGTTGTCAAACAAAATGCTGATAAAATGTCGTTCACTTTGTTTTGATTCAATCAATCAACTCAGCCTATCGCAGTCCATTGCTGGACATAGGCCTCTCCCAGACTGCGACACAACACCCTGTCCTTCGCCTTCCGCATGCAGTTGTTTTGATTACTATCATGGTTATTCCATTATTTTATAAGAATATTGTGGTGAGAAATACTAAAATAAATAAAAAAATAATATCATTATTTCAGGTAAATAACACCTATCAATAGAACACGTATAAAATCAAATTAAATGAAAACAGAATTAATCAAAATAAATGAAACAATGATGTGTATAATTTGTATGATGATTTGCATGCCATCCATGCCATGCGCCTTATGTATAATTGGGCTTATTAGTCGAATCGCAGAAATTTACTCGCCTGAAACGGGCGAATCATCACTTTCAAATGATATAATTTTTTCTATAGGCGACTCGCACGGATTGGCAGATTTTGAATTTTATTCAATGAAGTTAAGAAAAAAGTACACGTTTTACAATATTTAAAGCCAAGTGCGTCTAAAGTTGTTCTAAAGTTGCGTTTAAAGTCAAGTCGGACTCGCACACGAAGGGTTCCGTACCACAAGGCAAAAACGCCGAAAAAGACACGATTGTTGTATGGGAGCCCACCTTAAATATTTATTTTATTGTAATTTTATTATTTATTATTAAAGTAAAAATACAACTGAGTATTTTGTGAATATTACAAGTGCCTACCTTTTGCCATTATTGATATCGAGCAAAATAGGGCAAAAAAATCGCGTTTGTTGTATGGGAGCCCCCCTTAAATATTTATTTTATTTTGTTTTTAGTATTTGTTGTTATAGCGGCAATAGAAATACATAATTTGTGAAAATTTCAACTGTCTAACTATCGCGGTTCTTGAGATACAGCCTGGTGACAGACAGACGGACGGACGGACGGACAGACGGCGAAGTCTTAGTAATAGGGTTCCGTTTTTACCCTTTGGGTACGGAACCCTAAAAATATGAATTGGGTCATTAATCGTTTTACTAATAGCTTGTTTATGAGGTCGCTTCAGTCCTGAAAATCAAAGAATTTTATTATAGCATAATAATCAGCCTATAACGTTCCCATTGCTGGGACACAGGCCTCCTCTCTGTAAGAGGGAATGGGCCGTAATCCGCCACGCGGGCCCAGTGCGGGTTGGTGGATGACGCATGTCTTCGAGTTTTTGGTCCTAGGACATGCCAGTTTTCTCACGATGTTTTCCTTTACTGTTTTTGAGAGCAGTCTGGTGGTCAAGAAATAAATTACACAAAGTAACTCGTCAGTCTGGACCGTTACCACTATAACTGCTTTCACTGGGTCAACCACTGTTCTCGTAATTTGTCAATAGACAATCAATTTCTCTTTGGAATCAATAAATTTAATGAATTATAGAAAGATGCTTCAAAAAATAATTATCGTAAAAGGTGAAGTTAAATAACAGTTTCAAAAGGGTAGGGTTATAGACATATAGTTAACCTTAAAGAACCCTAAATAAATAAAAAATAAATAAATATAAAAATAATAAATGTCCTAAATCGGCTTTGATCGATGACTTATTTATTTTGATTGGTTTTTTGTAACTTAAAAGGAATTTGATGGAGTTTCGCTAAATCGCTAAATAAAGTACTTAAATATTGTTACGAAATACTTACTCTTGCTCCACACATTGTGAAGATACAATAAAATCGCGAACTGCATTCATTTCCGTGGTTTCTCAAAGCTATACCCTTTCACCTTTAGCTTTTTTTATTTATTTTGATCCGTATTATTTTTTAATTAAAACCTTCCTAGAGTGACCCTGCACTTCAATCAAACATGGAATTATATCGACCGCGCATGCGTCATTTGCACGCATGCGTCGAAACATTACCCGCCAAAGTGAAGTTACCATCCTGTTAGCTGTCAAACTATTTGCTCTCTTTCTAAAATGTCCTGGATTCTTGTTGCTAGAGCGAGAAAAAGTTTAAAAAGGGCGACTGGTATTTTATTGACTTAATACGTTTGTCTCTTTCGTATTTGTTTAGAAATGTCACGTTCTAAGTGGTTTTCGCATTGCAAGCTGTGTGTTCTCGTTTTGTGATTATTTACAAAGTGTTTAATAAGTGCGTTTTATTGTTCCAGTGTTTCAACACTTGGCTACGTTTATTCCGGTAAGTTTTGTGTTAATTTTCCTACTATCTATTTAAACTATAGAAATAAGTGCTTAGTGTGGTGAAATTCGAAGCTATATCTTTCAGACCGGTAATGTCAAAATATTTACCTTTTTCCATGCCATTTTATAATATTGCGTTCGTTGTAAATTTTCCGAAATAAATAGGTAAAAAATAACATATTTTCCAGACGCCAGCACATGAAGCTTTCACAATCTGTCAAATTTCTTTAATAGATTTTCAACTTTATCGCTAAAGGATAAGGTTCAAAGTTGATTGGGAAAATTTGACAGTTTCGGGTAGCTTGATGTGCTGGCATCTGTACATATTATCCGTCCGTACTAGAACATATTGTAGGTGTCTACTCCAGGGGTAGCACAGGAAAATGCTGAAAACCAATGATATTATTAGTAAATTGAAAACCAGATTATTCTAATGTAGTTTCCCTTTTTCCTATGTCGTGATAGGTATTCTAAAGGTGAAGGAAAAGCGGGACCTCAGACAAACGTGGGAACTGTAATTAGGAAGAATCGGATATTTAAGGCTAGTAATACATATATGTCAATGGATTAAGGCTTTTGTAGTTTCTGGAATATTGAAGGTGCTGTGACAGAGTGGGTGGTCAGCGAGGTTGTTTACATACTTACTAGTGGAGGGCAAGTAATATATATGTCAATGGTGGAGGGTAATTTAAAACACTAAGGGGACGTCTCCACGAGCGAGAGAATCGCGGCGATATTATCGTCGTGTCATGTATTTCTATACACTTTTAGAGCGTGTCTCCACACGGCGATATCATCGCCGCGAAAATTTAATGGCACGGCGAGACTATCGCTGCGATTCTCTAGCTCGTGGAGACGGCTTCTTATATACTCAGGGTGGACCGTGAAACGATGTCCAAAGATAAATTTTAGAAGCTTCACTCCAAGGGCTTTCCGAAACACCCCTATGTATGTATGTTTAGTGATTACTTATAGTTTAGGAGCTGACGGTTTTTAATATTTTTTGGGAAATTTTAACATTTGGTAGTGTAGACAGGCCTCGGTCTAAACAAAATATCAACACAGTAGGTATTGTGATTTTCTCACGCAGCTTGGATTTCTGTAGAGCAAAGGTAACATTCTCATTCAGCCTTTGATCGCATGCCTGCATAATTTAGTATACTAAGCTTTGATTCACATGGCCTAGATATTTTAAATTCCAAGTTTTCGTATACAATGGCCTACTTAAGCGTTTTTAATTAATGTCCATTGTTTTGTGTGAATGAAACACTTTAATTACTTTCGCGTTGGTTGTTTCATTATCGGGAAAAAAACTTGGTTTTAACAGCTATTGTGAGTCATATTGGTGTTATTTTGGGAGCTCTCTCCTCTAACCTTTTGCCCGCCACACGTCAAAAAATCAAAAACGTGCTCTCGCGCGGCTTCAGTCTGTCATGTAGTCGAACCGTGGCGTGCTGGGCACATTTTGGTTTGTCATCTACACATGACTGTGGCGGTCAAAAGGTTAAAATTAAAAAATCATGTATTCGTATTGGGCTGAAAATCAAAAGCGAAAGCCGGCAGCCAGTTTTTTGGGAGTCAAAAGTTACAAAAAGACAGCTTTTTACAGTCAAATGTTACTAAACACCGAATGATACTAAAGATGCTCTAGAAGGCCTTATTGGTGATGTTCTGGTGATTTCTTAAAGGTCAGGTGGGTAGTATACTCTCTACAGGCGTGTGTGCATATCAGGACCGACGTAACTTGGCGGCCCTGAACATAGGCACTAAGAACTTTCGCGCATGTTCTCTCACTCGCACTCGCCTCATGTCACCATTTGGTTCCTAAAAAATGTTACTGCGCAGCCTCCTGCGCAAAGTTCAGGCCCGCCAAGTTACGTCGGTCGTATTGTAAACGAAGCGAATCCGACTCCGACTCGGCTGGGCAGCGTTCGGGAAGCTACGCAATATCTTCTCCCCTCACATACCGCAGTGTCTCAAGACGAAAGTCTTTGACCAGTGCGTGATGACTTATGGCACTGAAACGTGGTCGCTCACAATAGGCCTTATAAGAAGGCTAAAAGTCACCCAAAGGGCAATGGAGAGGGCTATGCTTGGAGTTTCCCTGCGTGATCGAATCAGGAATGAGGAGATCCGCAGGAGAACCAAGGTAACCGACATAGCCCGAAGAATTGCCAAACGTGGGCAGAGCACATTACAGATCGATTACAGCTCGCAGAACAGATGGCTGATGAGGCCGAAAGGTTCTGGAGTGGCGACCGCGTACCGGAAGACGTAGCGTTGGAAGGCCTCCCACAGGGTAGTCCGACGACCTTGTGAAGGCCGCAGGAACCCGTTGGATGCGAGAAGCACAGAACCGGTCGAAGTGGAGGTGCTTGGGGGAGGCCTATGTCCAGCAGTGGACGTCTTTCGGCTGAAATGATGAAACGAAGCAAAAGGAGTATGTAAGGATTGTAGCAGGTGGCGTTCTGTAGTTTCTGCCTATCCCGAAGAAGAAGTATCGGAAATAAGGTTTACGAATGTGTTACTGATTATGATCTTCACCAATATCTAGGGTTTGAGAAAAAAGTGGCGCAAGTAACTCCTCAGAAACGCTATCCGTGATCCAAAGCCACGATTCAATACATGTGATCATAAACCCAACTTAAACATATTCAAATAATAAAGGGCTTGACGTCATTCAAGACTCAAAACATGCGCGCACGCCGCTTTCACTACGAAATGAAAAAGAAAGAAAACCAATAAGCCTGAATGTATGTAACAACCGTTCGGGCGAGTTCTCCTAGCGGACGAGTTTATCGGCTTTTGGGCTTTAAAAATACCGTTTGGGGTGCCATCGATAAAGTGCCTACCTATGATAATCTTGTTGAAGCTACT
The DNA here is from genome assembly GCA_963082905.1 of Oligia fasciuncula. Taxonomy (NCBI): domain Eukaryota; kingdom Metazoa; phylum Arthropoda; class Insecta; order Lepidoptera; family Noctuidae; genus Oligia; species Oligia fasciuncula. The sequence goes on from OY720403.1 coordinate 13,260,047, forward strand.
TACGGCAATGAGACAAAATTGATTTTCTATTGTTTCGAGACCAATCGGTCACGCGCGGAGCTTCAAGTTCAAGTCTGTAGTCGACTGCAGACGACAGCAGCAGGTGATATAATTATGTCGCCACGACGCTACTGGTTTCTATGAATTACGTGGCGGAAGACGTGTCACTAGCTACATAAGGTATTAAATTAATAATAATATATTAGTACTTAATTAATTATAAAAAAAAAACATTTTTAAAATCAGCATTACTGTAGTGAGCTTAAACAGACTTTAAAAGGGAGAATTAGTGTCATTAGAAGTTAAAGACCTTATAGTGCGTTCGCCATTTTGTTTGCAAACATGTAGACAGACAGATATTTTCGGATAAACAACTTTAAAACCCGAACATATAGTTCAATTTGCGCTACAACAATTTTTTATAACTTTTTCAAATAGTACTGGTAATTCGGAAATCATCTTAATTTATACCAGCATAGAATAGAATAGAATACTCTTTATTATGTACACCATATAAATTACAGACATAATTATAGAAACTAAACAAAGGGTGACACAATGGGCGGTCTTATCGCATAAAGTTGATTTCAGTGGAAATAACATTAATGGAAACAAGCATTTGAATAGACTTTAGGTGCAATCCCTAAGACAGGCAACAGTAACAAAAAACTTTCTAAGGTTTTCTAAATAAGCACGTTTTACGTTGACAAGTCCCCCCTAGCACGCGAGACAATATAAATGAACGATAGTGCACCTTCCCCCATTCTTTGTGACCTCATGCGGGTATGTTAGCACTCACGTAATATAAACAAACGGATAACAGAGCCGTTCAAGATGAGTCGCGTGCTCATCTTTATCTACACACCTTAAAGTAAGGGGAATGGCTGATTACCGACGCAGGCGTCACAGACCACGGAGACACCTCGGTGGCCACTGCTAGAGTTCGCATTGGCGCCGATTCTGTTGTTCACAAACTAAACTAAATTTAAGTTCATGCATCTTTTTCTTTCTATTTCATTAAGAAAAGGACAGAAGATAAATATCAGTTTAGTCCTGTCAAATTAGTCAGCGCCTGACGTAACGTTAACGTTTATTCGCATTCCGACACAAATGACGTCTTTGAAGGTGGTAGCCGAAGTTTTCGCCCAATGCTTTCGGCGCCTCGATTTCGACGATTGTTATGGGAAATATTTGAGGTTCATTAAAAGAGACGCATCCATTAGGTATAATTATTAGAGTGTTCAATAATATTTTTAGGAAAGTTACATGGGAATTGTTCGAAGTTTGATTAAATATATGCCGAATTTCATTACGCCTTTTTTTTTTTTTTTTTTTGTTGTCGGGGTGAAACCTTCAAAAGGCCGCCGACCTCCGGGGAGGGAGATCGGGGAGTGTGGGATTTTTACCTCACAAAAACCGCCCCTGCCGACTCTAGACGTTGTTGAAGGCGTGGTGATCCTATGCTTTACGCGAGCTCCGATAGTACACTACCATCTATGGTTTGTTTACATTGATGACATCCTTTTCCGGACTTGAGTATATTAATTTTGTGGTATGTGTGTCGCAGGTAGGTGTTATAAAAGAGCTTTTGATTTATTTAATTACGAGTTAGCGGAACTTATGAAAGCTGGGAGATAAGAATGACTGCTGATAAGGCGTCGCAAGCGCTATTAGGAACACCTAATTCTTTGACGACGGATAAGTGAGCTTTTTAGGACAGTGTGTATACATTTTGAATCAATCAATACTAATATTATAAATTCGAATGTAAAGTCTCTGTCTGTCTGTTCACGCCTAAACCACTGAACGGATTTCGATCAAATTTGGCAGAGAGATAGATTGCATCCCGGGGAAGGACATAGGATAGTTTTTATCGACATACCTCGCGTTCGAAGCCGCGGGCGGAAGCTAGTTATACATAACATCACACCTTAATCCAGGTAGGGTCAGGTAGAGGTGTATTTAGGAATGAACTTTTGAGGTCACGGCTAATAGTATGAAATAAGTAAATATGCTGCGCCGACCTCAAACAAATGTAATAAGGACAAAAGGGTTCTGGGATAATGGTAATACTAGCGATGATAAGAATTCCGGAAAGCTACTTACATTCGCTTCGCTTTCACAATTTTACTACGGCTTACTTCCATGTTTTCAAATTAGCATCTGTAAAGGTACCCGTGACAATAAGTACCTAGGCAGTTTGGAGCCATTTACATAAGTTACGCGATAGGAAATATTCTGTGGAATGCGTAGCTTGGTTGCCAAATAAGACCTGTTGCTAGAAAAGATGGCGGTACGAGCTTGACGCCTACGGACAGGATTGGTCCACACCACACAGGTCAAGACAGAGAGGAGTGGGAAGAAGAAAGGAAGGCCTTTACCCGGCAGTTTGGGACAACATAGGCTAAAAATAATAGTAAAGATGGATAGATTCTGTGATCCATATGAATGACTGAATGATAGCGTGACGGATGAAAGGGGATAAGTAATGGAAGATGAAAACATTTAGCGTCGACCCGACCCCAAGTAACATTGGACGACAGGAAATACATTATATATACATACATACATACATACACTCGAAAAATATAACCCTCCTTCTGGCGCAGTCGAGTAAAAAGAATTGTATCTTAGTTGCTAAAGCCGATATCAGAAGCTTCACTTTTCGTTACTTTTAAACGACTTCAAAAAGAAGGAGGTTCTCAATTCGGATGTTTTTTAACTTTCATTCGGTATCTTTCACTCGAAGTGAAACGTCTGACAAATGAATCAAAAGTGAAACATGAATTCATTACTGAACCGATCCAACGATATTGGATTTTGGCACTCAGGATCATTCACTCGTGTAATAGGTAATCGAAACATGTAACGAAAGGAGCTGATGAACCGTTCATTCCTATATATATACCTAATTTTGTCGGTGTCGTGTGAATGTGGAATGAAAAAAAAATGAACGTTCACTCAAGTGAACCATTCACTCGAGTGGAGCATCTATTGTGGGCGGTATTTGCCTAAATAATACCTACCTCCATCATAATTATAACAGTTAAAGGCTTTGGCAACTTCACAATCAAGTCAATCAGTTTCTATTAGAATATCCAACATTTTCATATTCCCGAGGTGGTTGTGTTTAGCCGAATGAGATGCAAATGCAGTAGACAGCATTCCAATAAGCCGCCCACAACGAATACATAATATTGACTATCAATCTACAGGTTGTCTGTTTGTCTGCCACTATCTATTATGCTTATGAAGTTAGGCAATGCTTACATATAGAATTCTAGCTATCGGCTCGCGACTTCGTCCGCGTGGAGGTCGGAAATTATCCCACTGGAACGTACTATCGGAATAAAAAGTACGCTATGTCCTAATACAGGTCATGGTCTATCCATGTGCCAAATGCCTTCAGCCGTTAAGGGTTGAAAATGTTATAGAAAATCACATTTACTTTCGCATTTATATTATTAGTATGGACTAAATTTCGGCTCGCGACTTCGTTTGTATGGACTTTGGATTTTCCCGTGCTCTAAACACACTATACACACACACACACACATTTCATTCTTTTGGGGATGACTGTTTCCTTCATTATGGTTCAAGCTACCACTGCTAGGTATTTGGACTTGAACCCGGTTAATAGTAAAAGGCTCGCTACACAAACATAACTGGGAAAATGTAGGTTTCACTTACTCCCACAGATATAGCTGATAGACCTAGATAACGCAAGTATCACGATCTGTATGAAAACCAAGCGTGCCATTTTTTGACTACCTACTATGACGTCACAAGCACTATTTCGTGATGGGAAAATCAAATCGATTCAAAGACGCCGCCGCAGCATCCGTCTCGCCCCACCGCTGGGGTACTAGCGCCAGCGCTCACGCTCACCCAGCCAGCAGTACCCAGGACTGAGCGCGAAAGTGGCTTACGACTTTTGTATGTAAGCTGGTGCGATTTTTGGCACGTGAAGTGGTTACTCTTGCGTTATCTAGATGTATCTGTGCTTACTCCTCTCTATCCCGTTCTGAAAATCATCATCATTATCCTACCCTTATCCCAATTTATTTGGGGGCATGCGCAACAGGTATTTTTCCTCCATACTCTTTTGACGTTATCTCAGTAGGTAGTCGTCTCCTTTCTAACCATATCATAATTCACACAGTCCATTCATCGTTTTGTTTATCCATCTGTGTCTGAGAAAATCGCTGTGATTTTAACAAGTGTATAGAACTGTCGTTCAACATCTCTTAGTTAAATAAACACTGGAACACTTCTAGTTAGTCTGACGTAATTTCCAAGCTAACTCTACAATCTGTCAGCATATAAGTGATCTGGAGCTGCCAACAGTTTCAAGATATGTCGACACTGCCGCTCTTGATTGTTCGTAGAAAAGGGTGGAGGGAGACCACTCAGAAAGTTGATAAACTAATGACGTTTACTGTGAAACAATGGTAAATAAATAACGGTGTTGAAACATGTCGTTATGCTGCAGAATTTATGGCATCACAGGTTTTTAAGTGCTGGCCAGAATTGCCAAGAGGAATCTGAATTGGGAGCAGAGTGGTGGCCCATTGGCATCGGCCCTGAATCACGAGTTATTTTCGGTGTCCCAGACAGGCCAGTTTACTTTGTGTATTTAATTTCATCACCAAAGCTCTCAAAATGGTGAAGGAAAACATCATGAAGAAATCGGTATGTTCTTTATCCAAAAATTCGAAACCATTGTGACATGTACCCACCAGCACTGGGCACGCGTGGTGGATTACGGCCCACTCCCTTTTCATTTCAAAACAAGTTTAATAATTTGGTGTGTAACTGTTTGAAAAGTGCCTATTTGAAATAAATGACTGACAAGTATGAATGATGGTGTAGCGGTATCTACAACGCCACATGCGAACAACGCGTCATACTGACGTCACGCAAAATCCTGCATCTCGCAAACAGAGTTTACCGCGCAACTAGCATAGATAGGTCGGAGGATCCTCCCTTTTCTATGGAGGATGAGTGAACTTTACACCCTGTTCCTCATACCTCTATAATGGTTACATTTTGTATGGGTCTACAAACCTATACAACTTCCTCGCAAATGGGTTGTCAAACGCTGGAATACTGTATTACTAGATTAATAACACAGTAACTAAGTATAAAGTAATTAATACAGCAGATACAGATTGTTCACATTAAAACGAATTGGATATCAGTATCATAATCAAGGCAACTCGATCTATCTAGGTCTCAATGTACCTCTCAGCTGTAGGCAGCCTTCATTAATTCATTTGTATAGCAAATCAGCCTGTTTAGATAGTTAATGTGACTACCTAGTTTACATGCTTCTTAATATGTTAAGTTGTAAGCAGGTGTAAAGCGTGTTTCTATTTAGAACTTAGAATATTAACACTGGATTAACACGGTACCCCTTTGCTTTTCAATTTAGATAAAGCGCCCTAATGGCCTCCTCTCGGTCCACGCAGGCCCTGTGCGGTTTGGTGGATGTCACATGTCTTCGAAGTTTTTTGGTTCTAGAAGATGCCGGTTTCCTCACGATGTTTTCCTACACGGTTTTGAGAGCAGTGGTGATGAAATAATTTAGACAAACTTTCTGGGTTCGAACCTACGACCTAAAACTCTGTAAGTAGCGGTCGTTTTCACTGGGTCACTACTGCTCTCATTACTAGTATGAACAAACTATCCACACCCAGCCCTTTACCAATTGGGTGATTGTAGCAATGAGACAGACATCTTTACCTTTTAAAGTCTACTTTACTTACTTTCTATGGTGTATTTACAATAATTATACCATTGTAAACAGGGTATAATAAAGTTCCTTCATAAGCCAGCCAAGAATCACAACGACCAAAACACCAAAGGGTCATAATCAGGTTACAAATCATAATTATTGCATGATAAAGGGTCTAGTAAAAGACGGTAATTAAGGCAGTAATCTCGGAGGAGAAAGTAGCAATCAAACAGATGACTATCAAGTGAAAATAGCGCCATGTTTGTACTTGAAATTAAATAAAAGTGTAAGTGAGAGAGAGGGAACGTTCCCTATTATTGAGGCGTCACGCTCCAGATACTGTATTTGCTCCGTTTATATCTTCTGTCTGCGGTTGTACCGTTTTTTTTTATCACGGGAATGGGAAAAAGAAAGGGTTGCAGTCAAATCTGCAGGCTGGTCTTTTTTGGAAGAATAATCTGTTTTCACTGTAATATAGCTCAGCGGTAGTGATTTGTACAACAATCACGATTCCTTGGAACAACCCAGGTTAAGATAAAAATGCCGTGTTTTTTGCACAAATTATTTTTCACATTAACTTAGTTTAAATGTATAGTTTGAAACCAGTTTCTTTGACACAGAACATCTCTTTTCTCTGACACAGAATATCTTTAACTGACCTATATTTCGTGTTTATTTTTTTGTTGTATTATTAGATTGACTAGTTAATTTAATTTTTCCTTAAATTGTAATAGTAATGTTATTTTTTTTCTTTGTTAATTAATTAAAATAGTAATGTTAATTTCTTATATAATAATTATGACACAATGTTATTAATTTGTATTGTATGCCCAAAAGGCGGGACATAGCTGATCAACGTCACTGTAATTCTTAACACCTGTATCTATTTCTATACCTATGATCCACAATAAACATGATTGATTGATTGATTGACATATTATTATACTGATGATAATAATGAATATAATGATACATGGGCTGACTGCAAGAATTAAACTAGACTTATTTCATTTCAGAAAGTCTTGGGTTCGATTCCCGGGTCGAGAAAATTGTCATTGGGTTTCCATCTGGAATTTGTCAGTACCAGCCCGGAGTCATTCGTGCCAGGTTGATGGCAATAGGCTCGCCCCCTATTACATGGGACTTAAATTATAACTGGCGAAATGGGGGTGTACTACAGGTACAGTTCTGCCTAACCTTTCGGTGAATAGAGGCTTCATGTTAATTCAAGAAGTATCAAAGCAGATCATAACCGCTGCTCATCCAGTATATAAACAAGTATAACGATTCAAAGAAAAAACATTCATAGACAAAGTACTACATACTTATGTCTGTCACGTACTATCATTATGAGATAAACATGATGTTTTTCTTAAGCGGCAGGAAGTCGTGACGAAATTGAAAGTTAAACATACTTATGGAGAGGACATCAAAGAAAAAATCCTTTTGTTTGTTCATAGGTGCTTTGATGTTGTTTTTTATGGGAATTATGGTAATAGATAACTTTACGAGTTGTCATGTCGAAGCCGATGTAAGCTGCTCTCAAGTTCACATGTTGTTGTGAAAGTATATCTGCCGGTCTCATCATCATCTATCTGCCTAGCCTTTTCCCAACTATGTTGGCGTCGGCTTCAAGTCTAACCGGATTCAGCTGAATACCAGTATTTTACATGGAGCGGCTGTTACTGGGTAATACGATATTCCTTGGTAAGACTGGTTGTCAGACTTTCGGGCTTCTGACTATCCGTATTGACTGTCAAAGATCCACGAATGACAGCCGGGACCAATGGTTTCACGTGCTTTCTGAGGCACGGAGAGGTCTCGGTATGTAAAGATCAAGCGCTGCTTAACCTGATCGATCGACCCGTGCGGCTTCTATTATTTATTTAACCACGAGCCCCTCGGGCATATATCTGCCGGTTGGTCTATAATCTAAAAATGTCACCAGTTTCAGCGGTTCAAAAGTTTCAAAAGCAAAAAAAAATACCCCATTGGTTATTCCAAAAGCCTGATACGAAACTTTTTCTAGATTTCTGAAAAATAAATCCGTAAATTTTATTTTATGACTATTGTCGAAAATAAATACTGCAACCCATATGGCATAGAATAAATAGTTGATAATTTTAAACCCAAAATAAACACGAATTTAACACCGTTCTATTTACCGAACCAATATCTTCCCAAAAATACTGCCGACAAGTTATCAACATGGCTAGAAATCGCTACCAACAAAGCAAAATCTACCCGGATTCAAGCTGAAAACAACGAAGGGGTGGAAAGACAAAACAACCTCCCTTCTGCTCACCACCCTCGCCCCTCAGTTTAATAATAAAAATAGACGGCAGGAAACTATACTTCCCTGTCGAAAACACCAATATTTTTGAATCCATTGCCTCTTTACAATCACCTTAGTTTAAAAATAGTCAAACATAACCACCAATGGATAGAATTTGATAGATGTAATAGGGAGTATAGTGAGGGGACCAGGATTATCGACCTAACAGATGTGTAAGGGGCGAAAGAAAGACAATATCGATCTTTCAACGCTGCGCGTGCGCTTATTGATTTTAGCGTGAGTTTCGTGTGGGGTTACCACTGAGGGGAGATTGTTTGAATACTTTGATTCAATGTGTTGTGTTTGGGAATATGAATTAAATATAACGAATTTGGGTTGGAATTTGAGGTATGAATATTGTGTAAAAGTAACTACGTGTAATTTTAGGACTTTGTATGACTAAGGGCTGATTTCACCAAAGTCGAATATCTTTATCCCTGGAATAAAATTTACATCTGACAGTTCTAGTAGGTACTTCTAGTATGGAAAACTTTCAAAAAATCAAAATTTATTCTCAGGATAAGACTTGTTCTTGGTATAAAATTTTTGGTGGAATTTGCCCTTAGTTGAGGTAACTAACATTTACTTAGTAAATAACGAGTATTTCAATTATATTGCCCGTTACAGGTTGATGTACTTATGTACTTTTAAAATTTTATCTCACGAGAACTTTTTTCCTTTATCATGTTGGAGGGATAGGATAGAATACGAACACTTTTCTTGAATGTAAAAGGTTCCCTAAGGAACGAGGGAGGAGGAAGGAGGGTTCTCCTGGTTGTGTAAGGTTACCTTCATTTTCATTCACTCATACAGACAGACACTTTTGTTGTAGTAAGTTATTAGAAGCTTCTTTATTTATTGTTTCTGTTTTAACGTCGTTTGAAGATAAATCAAAACCGTTAGTCAAGGTCAGATCACAATTAGGTCAAGGCGAAACACACATAGCGGCACTGTCATTCAGCACAAACGCGGCTGCGCATCAAATGTGCAAGCGCATAAAACGGCCATAAACTTTTATTGACATACAGACACACACAGGTGGACACGATCGCTGTTGCTATGAGGACTAAAGAAAGCGTTGTAATTGTCATTTTCATAGATTATTTAAGTTTTATTGCATATTGTGACCTATTGACACCTAAAGGAGGTGCGGTACTTAATTTCCATTAGTATTTTCAAAGATATCTTGACTTATCCAAACTGAAACTCAAAGCATTTGTTTCTAACTAGCAGCGCCCCGGGGTTTCACCCGCGTAAGTTTCGATCGCGTGGGAATATCGGGATAAAAACTATCCTATGTCCTTTTCCGGGACTCAAACTATTTTTATACCAAATTTCATCTAAATCAGCAGGGCAATTGCGTAACACATTATCAATCGGAATCGGTTTCATTTTGACAGTTCAACAACATTCATTGCGTTTTTTACGTGTTGAGCAGACAAATTTTTCGAAATTATGAAGCAATAGATTAGCAATTTGCTTCAAAATGATTCAGATTCCGATTGATAGTGTGTTACGCAATACCTAAGGGTGCAGTTCAGCGGTTTAGGCGTGAAGAGGTAACATACAGACAGACAAACAGCTATTAGAAGTTCTGTAATAGCTCATTTAAATATCCAATAATCTCACAGTTAAAGGATATAAACTAAGTACCTACCTAATTATAGGTCCGGTGGTCGAAACCTGTTGCTGATAATACTTACAGACTATGCTTAAGAGGCATGATAAAAATTCCCTTGTGAATCATATAATGCTGGCTTTCCTGTTGTTGGTGCTGATACTTTTATGATCTGTTCCAAAAGTATCTTATATAAAAATGTAAACAAATCGATCAGAAAACTTAGCTGTGGATGGGTAGAGACACTTATAAACGGAGTGCTTTGATTGATTATTTGAATACTTACCCCCTTACTATTAAACGTAATAAATCAGATAAATAGTTACACACGGATTTCTCTCTTTCAGTCGATCCCGTCTCCATACATTGATCCCATCACAAATCATTCCCACTACACATAAATGTACTTCCTAAAGAAATTACCACATACCACATGAACAATGCATATTTCTACGACAAGTGAAAAACCTTGAACTCTGGCGCAGTCCTGACAATTATTGCACTTAACTACACGTTTATCAGACTGCACTGATTACTTACATGTAAAGCTGTATTCATGTAAGCGTTTACAGAAAAATTGTCGTGGAAAACGATTAGAGCAAGCATTTGTGCAGATTTTTTGTTAGTTGATAGTGCGTCGCGAAGGACCAAGTTTTCTTTTGAGGTTCTTTCCTTGCAGTAAGCACATTGAAGGGACTAAATACTCATCCTTAACATCCAGGTAACTCTTTAGCTCTCTCTGTTAAACGTTAGTACTTAATTTTCGAATCAGACCACGCAAGATTCATTGTGACATGATACATTATATTTTATTTCTGTAAAATTAATTTTACTAAATGACGTCGGTAAAGCTCAACATGCATACGAAACCTTTTTTTTAGTTCAGCAAAGCTTATTTCCCTTTCAGAACTGTACGTGTAAACACGGCTTTACAAATGTCGCCGGTCACACTGCCTAGCTCAGTAATGACGAGAGAGATAAAGTGTGTGTAAAGCCTAATGTGTGTGTGGTCGACAAGTATGTCATCATCATTAGGCATACCATCAGTTTCGTCACCTTACTACTACAAGAACTCATGTTAAACAAGCTGTGTGACTGTGTCTTAAAAGTCCCTTTGTGTAAAAGATCATGGTTTCCTCAATTTTCGTTGATGATTTTTCAATAACAACAATAAATATAGGAAAAAGTGGTTAGGTATAAAGTTGAAAGATGCAGATGAATGTGTAACTAATTACAGAACAGGGTTCGTTTACACTTTCAATAGTTACTTTTTGGACAGACATTAACCATTTTCGTCTTTTCCCGATTTCGCTGAAACTGGTCACCTTGTATAGTCTCGGAAAAAACGGTCCCGATCTTGCTAATACACCGGCACCCTTTCACATCGGAATACAGCATGCTTGCTTTCTGAAAAACTGCATGGTAACTAACTAAAAATACTCCTAACCTTTTGCATTGATAATGTAAACAACACAATTAATCAAAGTAACACTTTTATCAGTACCACAATCAGCTGTAAAGTCAAAAGGGTCAGGTCCACACAATTTTAATCACCTCTAACCACGCGCCATAACAATAATTCAAAACTACCTACACATCATTGAAATTGTCAGTTGCATGCTTTGGCTCACGTGCCCTTTATTACCCGATGATCTCCGATGATTCCCGATCATAAGCGAATGTAATCGTCACCTCAAATTGGCTATATGACGCGTGCGCATTGAGCGATGCGTTACTAGAAACGATTTCTTTGTCGCTTCCAGCTTCAGGAATGCGTGCGAGATGCATTATATCTGGTAGATTGTGACTTGTGAGGTAATTTCCGTAACCAGTAGGGTTGGTGGTTGCGTTACATAATAAATTGATGTGTTGGGAAGTTCGTCTTTGAAGGGCAAAACCTGGTAACGAAAAAGGTAAAGAGACCCATCATTTTGTAATATCTTGATTTAAAAGAGTGTCCTAAGAGTTTCTTGCCCGTTCTTTCCATAGGGATCTACGTTTTGAAATGGGCAACTAGCTTCAACTTCTGACAAACTTATTGAAAAAAAATCAAAAGAATTAATTGAAATAAATGCTTTGAGTTTTCACCAAAAATATCTCAGCTCTCTAGCTCAGCTCAGGATTTGTTTATTGACGGACTTTTAGCTCTTTTAATTTGTGTATCTGGTATATAGGATATATCACTGAACGTCATCATTATCAAGCCGAAAAGGACCATTTCTGTATTGGTCCTAAAAAAAAATCTAGTTGGCTATAAATTACTGTGGCGTTAAAGCGTTTTGCTTCGTTCGTGGTCTTATTACGTTCATCACACTAATATTATAAAGGCGAAAGTTTGTGACGGGGTGTGTGTGTGTTTATATGTTTGTTACTTCTTCACGCTCAAACGGTTGGACCAATTTTGATTAAATTTGGTATGGAGGTAGCTGACACCTTGGATTAACATATAGGCTACTTTTTATCCTGATATTCCCACGAGATCGAAACTTATGCGGGTGAAACCGCGGGGCCCAGCTAGTAATAATATAATTTCCGTAAATTTTTGACAAGTTTTTGACATTGATTGTTGCTGAGATGAGATTGCGACTGTATTTTGGACGTTTTTAATTACAGTTTAGTTCTCCGGACAGTAATATCATTCGTTAGTCTCAAAAAGTATCAGATGGTGAGAAGTCAAGATTTGGAGCATCTTGCCAATTTTGCCAGTACTAGGTACAACCCTAGTCAGTAGATTGCACTTGCGCTAGCGCATCTACTAGCACGTTGTGCAACGTAATGTGGTGGATCGCAATCTGGCTCGGATGTAGCAAAAATGAAAGGATTTGCACGCACCAGCATTTTTTATATCGGAGTATCAACGTATCGTTAGATATTGCGATCATTTGCTTGAGGATATTGGATTTCTCTGTTGCCTGCAGAAACTTGCGAAGGGTACCGATGTGAAGGTAATTTTGTTTTGAAGTTCTTTTTTTTGTTTCCTTCGTCTATTGCTTGGTATCTTATCATGCAACTCGTCCTAGAAAGTCTTTGATAGTTCATGTTCCATTTAAACTCCATTATTGCAACTTGATAAATTTTCTTATAGTCTCAAATGAAATCGAGAGCAATGGTATAAATAATTATATATAATCAGTCTTTAATGTTCCTACTGCTGAGACACAGGCCTGCTCTCTATGAGAAGGAATGGGCTGTAGGTAATCCACCGCGCGGGCCCAGTGCGGGTTGGTAGATGTCACATGTCTTCAAACTTTTGTTTCTAGGCAATGCCGGTTTCCTCACGATGTTTTCCTTCACCGTTTTGAGAGCAGTGGTGATGAAATAATTTACACAAAGTAAAGAAAGTTCGAAAAGTTCGAAACCACGACCACTCGTAAGTCGCGGCTGTTACCACCAGCACCACTGCTCTCATATGAAATATAGAGGTATTCGTCAGGTTCTGGTGTAACTACCTTAATATAAAGACTTTTTATCGTATTGTTATTAACTTACTTTATAATACAAGGTTTCACTTTCGTTGTGTCGACTTTATCGAACAGCTTCTCAAAACAACAGCGTTTTCTAACCTAGCTCCGTCCGGCCGTTGATCCTGCGCCTGATCTCTCTCCGGTCGTATCAGATTGGTCGGTGTGGCCGTCCCATTGGACTATGAGAGTAAGAGAAGAGTGAGTGCACCTGTCTCTGCGCACACACTTGTGCATTATAATATCTCCCGCGCCGAAGGCTAGTTTAATCATGGCCGAAATTCGATCTGGAGGACTACAGCAGCTCGCCTATTAACTCCAAAGTCCACGCAATGACCCATAAAACACATTTATAATCAGAACTGAACACCATAAGACAAGACAATGCATGGAATCACGCCATTAACTGCCATTGAGTGCCATCGCCATGATCCATTGTGTATACTGCTATTGTTGGCACGCTGCATTGTCTGCGGCTATTCGAGCGTCGCACAGGAATTGAATTCGCTACCGACACCCATTGAGGATGTATCGGGTCACGGTGATTTGATTTCCGGTTAGTGGTTAATTGTGATTGGCTGATTGGCGTTTTTGTGTTTATTCGAAATGAGTCCACAGTTTGTATTTGGATTTCCATCATCATTTCAGCCGAAAGACGTCCACTGCTGGACATAGGCCTCCCCCAAGCACTTCCACTTCGATCGGTTCTGTGCTTTTCGCATCCAACGGGTTCCTGCGGCCTTCACAAGGTCGTCGGTCCACCTTGTGGGAGGCCTTCCAACGCTACGTCTACGTACGTTGGATTTCCATAGTTCGTCTACGTACGTTGGATTTCCATAGCTGACTTTAAAAGCACCATTGCATTTAATAATCCATACTAATATTCTAAATTCGAAAGTAACTCTGTCTGTCTGTATGTTACCGTTTCACGCCTAAACCACTGAACGGATTCCAATAAAATTTGACTGAGAGATAGATTGCATCCCGGGGAAGGACATAGGATAGTTTTTATCCCGATATTCCCACGGGATCGATACTTAAGCGGGTAAAACCGCGGGGCGCTGTTAGCGTGGAATGAAAAAGTCTGACACAGCCTAAACCGCTAAAGATAAATCAGATGTGTTCATTAGAGTGTGCAGAAAAACTTATAGAAAAAAGATTTTTGGAACTCAACAGGTGCTAACAGTTTGCCAAGAAATTATCGGGCGCAAGGAAACAAAATCGCGGACAAATGCTATTTTGAATACAATAAAGCTTAGGAAAGGGTTTGATATTATGTTACCATTTCTTCTCTATACTGTCTAAAATCGTTATCATCTCCACATTTTGGATCATACAGGGTGGCTGGGACATCAACGCGCAACCATGGATTCAGTATATGATTGACGCTGAAATTACTCTTCGATAAAAAAACAAACATGTTTCATACACTTACGCGGTCAAAATATATGAACCAAATGTTTTTTTTTAATAACCGACGATAAATTTCAACGCAGGAGGGTCTAGAAACCGAGAGCCCGTGCCCGAAAGTCTGACAACCAGTCTTACCAAGGAATATCGTATTACCCAGTAACTGGGTTGTGGAGGTCAGATAGGCAGTCACTCCATGTAAAATATTGGAACTCAGCTGCATCCGGTTAGACTGGAAGCCGACCCCAACGTAGTAGTTGGGAAAAGGATAGAGAGATGATGGGGGTCCAGAATCTTGTATTTAATCCATGGTAACATGTTGCGCGTCTATGTGTCATCCTGTATATTATGTACTAGCTTCTGTCCGCGACTTCGTCCGCGTGAAATTTCACCCTCCCCCATTCACCCTCTTAGGGGTGGAATTTCTAAAAACCCTTAGTGGATACCTACTCTTCACAAAGAACACACCTTCCAAATTTCATGTCTCTAGGAGCAGTGGTTTAGGCTGTGCGTTGATATATCAGTCAGTCAGGTCTATGAATTTAAACAATAGATTTAGAAAATCTCGATATTTATCGCCCAAAGTGAAAGCACTCTCTCCTCATGTTTTCATTAACAATGTGGTTTTAATTTGGTTTTCCATTTTAAATCCCAGATAAAACACTAACTTAAGTTATAACTTTAACTATCATAATTTCAATCTCTCTGTGTTACTAGGTAGAAACCACATTGCATCATAACCATCTAATTACTTAGTAATAGCCTCAAGACCTTATTATCTCGCCAAGTGCAAGTTAAGTTAATACATTATAGTTAAGTTGCTCCGGATGTTATTAAGTCGCGTCAAGTTAGATGAGATACGTCAGTAATTACTTAGTGCTTGGACCTACTTAATTGACTTGACAAGCAAGTTGGTTTTTTGAAATAAAAGCGAAAACGTCTTCGTGGAAACAAGATGGGGCGAAGATAACGTAAGAAAATTTTACGATTTAATTCGAGTTGAATTATAGAGGTGGAGGCATGAGGAAAATGTTGTGAGGAAAATTTTAAGTATTAAGGGGCTTACATGACCTAAATCGCGGTCACTATCGGACTGCCTAAAAAAGAAAGAGAAGCGCGATGACACCAACGCTGGTAATTTATTGCAAAATATGAGGCAATTATTTGATTACAAAAAATCTATACTAACTAGTGTTTGGACAAAAAATTAAAACACTAGTATTTTAGTATGTTGCTTGTAGAATAATCTGACAAAAAATCAGAATGATTGTATGTATACCTATTAGTATGGTTTTTATTGTAAAAATAAAGTTTTTAGAGGTATCTTCATATATTTTTCTGATTTTGTTTACTGTAGTCGATCATATACTTTTATTGTTTCTAAAACTTGCGGTTTTTGTGTTCAGGTCCTGTAAGCCCCTTAATGTGATAGCCATCCACATTAATATATAGAGTAGGGGAAGACCAAAGATACGATGGATGGACTGTGTGAGGAATGATATGGACAGAAAGGGGGTGTGACTACCCGAGATGACGATTAATAGAGAATTATGAAAGAAAAAGACATGTATCAGGAGAATGATGATGATGAAGAGTTCTCTACCATCGTGAGCTCTCCAAAAGTGCATATTGCTGGCCACTTATGTTTAAATCAATAAATTATCTTTAGTTGACGATTAAATAGCTCAAAATCTAATACTTCTGGTTCAGAATCGCATGGTCCTTCGCTACATAACTATGAATCATTCAGATGATACAGAGGGGCGATTTTCATATTTTTGAGAAATTTCGCATTCTATGTCAAAAATACAATAAATTTCCCTACATTTTTGACAAGTTTTTGACATTGATTGTCGCTGAGATGAGATTGCGTCTTGAATTTGAACGTTTTTTAAGTACGAGAATTGGCCTTCTGGTATTCAGAAAAAAAAAACACGAATTTAAAGCAGGTATGGCTTTGTGAAAATAGCTTATCTTCATTCACAATACGTTTGTTGGAAAATCATTTACAAATTCATAAAATGGATTACCTACAAAATATGGATGTGAATGTTTTTCTAAAACCGACTTTAATTTACAAAAACTCCTCACGTTTTCTTTCAAAAATCACAAGAAACCGTCACGAAATCTTAGAAAAAACGTAATAAAAACGGTTTAACAATGCATAATTGTAATTAATCCGTTAGATGGGAGACAATGGGGCTGATGACAAACTAGTATTGTCTCCTGTCGCATCCTGTCATATTGTTTTACTCCACCCAGCCGTGAACACCCGTCTGCTGTGATGGTAGTTAGGGGGAATTTTAATTTTTACTGTCAGAGTATAAATATGAAGACAGTTCACGTAATTTTTGAAGACTGAGTTGTTGACAGTAATTTGATCCATCAAAATGGAAAATTGCACGAAAATAATGTTATTAAAAGAGATTTGCTTTGTAGTCATTTTGATTATGATTCTAATTGGTAGGAACTGTCTCCTGATTCACTATAATTGCTCCTAAAAATGGGTTTTTCTGAATTGTTCGTACCAAATGAATAGCGCCCACTAGCCAGACTGTTTCTTACGGATAAACTTTTGAATCTACTTGATGGATTTTAATGCTCAGATTCAGACACAACTATGAAACACTAGCTTCTGCCCGCGACTTCGTCCGCGTGTCTTGTTTCCCCGACTCACCCCGTCGCAATCGCATCGCTTGCCTGCGCTCGCGCTGTTACTTCGTTTTCGCTTAGCGTTCTTTCTGACTGTTTTTCTTTTTGCTCTGCTCCTAAGGGTCTTAGCCTTATGGTAAATAGCCTATAGCCTTTCTTAAGACTTGGGCTATTAAATTCAATAACATTTTATTTGGCTGGTAGTTCCAGAGATTAGCGTATTCAAAAAAACCAACAAACTCTTCAGCTTTATTATTAGTTTAAATCGCGTGAGGAAGGATTTATAGTTTCAATGCAATTTAAATGCTATATGTATATTTGATGAGCATGACAACAGTAAAATATACGTATTTTATGTCAGTCTGTCACAGAGGAGTGGCTATAGTTCAGAACGTTCAGTTCGATCAGTCGTGACGGACACATCCGATTGCGGAAGGGAGCATCCTGTCAGGTCATGTTACAAACCATTTGATCATTTAACTACCAAAAATTTTTTGAAGGTTGGATACAATCGATAGGGTAGAATTTGGGGGCATCTACTTAGATGCCCCCAAATCTGCTACAATCTGATGCACTAGCTACTTAGCTAGTGCATCAGATTGTAGCTAGTTCATGCCTTTTTAATTTTTTAGTTTTTCTGGTTGGAATAATTTTGTTGTCGTTAACATATCTCCCAATGTATACCATCACAAGTATGTCAGGGTATTAGAGATAATAAGCTTGTTCAGACGCGTCCGTCTGCTCAGCATACTGAACATTTTATTTCTGCTACTCCTCTACCTTTGGTGATTAAGGTACTATTCAGGTAGAAGGAAGGAAGCTATAAGGCCGCCCATTGTGTATTTCGTAGTGTTTGATCTATTTTTGTGGTGTACAATAAAGTAATATAAATAAGGAAGATTCAAGTCTAGCAGCTTAAGCCAGTTCAATAAAGAACTTATAATATGCCTGTATTATTCTAGAATGATCCTCGATGAATCTAAGTCTGAATCAGCATGAAATCTGTGAGTTTTCATCATCCTGGGCATTTTTTTTAAATTTGTACGATTGCGACTTCCACCAGCAATGGGCCCACGTGGTGGATTACCGCCCATTTTCTGTCCAGCTAGAAGGCCTGTGTCCCAGCAGTGGAAACGTCATAGGCTGATAATGGACATCTTTCTAGTAAATGGTACGAAGAAACTATGTTTGGACAGGCATATACATTATAGTTTCTGAAAGACCACACACAAAGGACCACACAAGTAGTTTATATGAATGTAATGAAATACTAATATTGCTTGCAGAATGACTGGTCTTTATTGCCTAGGCGTCTCATATTAATAAACTAGGCATTGACACAGATTGCTTCTACCATGTTGTAAAAGACAACATAGTAGTACTTACTAAGTACTATGTAGTGAGTTGTAGCAACCATAGCTATAGATTCACTAACAGATTTAGAATTATTTGATTTCTTTAATCCTCTTGCCTTCGTCTGGCGAAAGAAGAGAAGGGTCTTGGACTCTGAAATCGTAACCAGCCTAGAATGTTCCCACTGCACAGGACACAGGCACAGGCTTCCTTTCGATGAGAGGTAGTGGGCTGTAATCTAAAACGCGGGCCCAGTGCGGCCTGGTAGATGTCACATGTCTTCGAATTCTTGGTCGTAGGACATGCCGGTTTCCTTGTGACGTTTTTCTTTACGGTTTTGAGAGTAATGGTGATGAATAATTTACGCAAAATAAAGCGCCTGTCTGGGTTCGAACCTACGATCTCACTGCTCCATCTCTGAATTGATGACTATCTTTTTAAACAAGTCGGAACGTTAAAAGGTTTGAGGTCTTCCAGTAAAAATACTTACACATACCTACTTTTTTTTTCTAATGGTTCTTGTAGCATCCTGTTGATCCCTCATTTAAGCTGATTTTTATTACACCAAGCCTCTAGCAGGCACGCTTCACTTTCCATTGTTTCCCGCCATTCGTGGTAAACTGACAGATGACATTAGTGACAGCTGCCTCACTACTGATATGCTTGACATAGTGTTTACATATCTACTCGATACTATAAGATACACTATAATTGTGAAATTAGCTGTTGTCCGTAAAATTATCATGCAAAGCGTTATTCTGTACCTGTAACTGTCCTTCAATCGGACTAAAGGTCATAGCACACGTATCAAACTGGAAAGGGATCGGCACCGTATCTACTCGAGCCGTTCAGTATTCTTTGTATGAAACTACCTACTGCAACGCACACCAATCGGAATCGTAACGTAATCGCCTCGCCTCGGGACAAGTTCAGGTTGCGGTGCGGTGCGTTACGGCTCGTCGTCCCCGTGCTTACGGCTCGTCGTCCCCGCGCTTACGGCTCGTCGTCCACGCGCATACGGCTCGTCGTTCCCGCGCTTACGTCTCTCCGTACCCGAGCTTACGTCTCTTCGTCCACCCTTGCCTCTCTCACCCCTCCGACCTGCCTGCTGCACCATCAACCAGCGGTCGGCGAGCCGTAAGCGCGGCGGGCGTCGCCTAGCCGTAGCCGAGTCGACGTAACGGAGCTTCTGACCCGCTATGGTTACGTGCTTACGTTACGGTTGACGATACGGTGCTGATTTAAGGCTTCTTCTCCCGGATATAGAAGGGAAAGCTTATTGCAAAAAAAAACTTGTAATCAGTGGTTGGAAATGCAAACACATAAACTATTTTCCCAGAAACAGATTTCAATTGCTACAAGCAAGTCAAAATACTACTATTATCTAAATAAAACGAACCGTACTTCCTACAATGACATCTATTATGGTAAACTGCTTACTATCTCGGAGAGCCGCTAAAGTGGCTTATTACAAAGGCTCGACAAACGTAATGCGTGGCTGAGATTCCATTAGAAGCAATGTGGACGACGCGCGTCGTTGGTTCAACGATTATATTAAGGAATTGTGTACAATGATGGTGGTCTAGGCGTTTTTTCTATTTAGCCCACACTGTCCCACTGCTGAGCAAAGGCCTCCCCCAAATCTTTCCAGGCATCCCTGTCTAGAGCCACCTCGATCCAACCCATGCGGTACGCGTCCAGGTCGTTTCGCTACCACTTCCTGGGTCGGCTATGGCGGCGTCGTTTTTAATTTTTAACTAAATTTTTGGTTGTTCTCCATTTGGGGTAAGAGAGAGTTTTCCTTTCCCAGAAACTAGGGTTCAATATTTTCCGAAGATTCTCACTCTTCTAGTCGTGTGATACGTATTTTGCATATTCCGGGGATATCGTAAACGGTAAACCTATGCCTATATTCCAGGTGAAACTGGAATGAATTGCGTTTAAGCTGAGATGAAGTTTATAGGAAAGTTCACTCAGGTTTTTGTAAAATAGTAACTGTAAGAATCTAAACTAACATAACTCCAAGTCGCTTTAAAGAACTGGGTCTTCCTTTCTTCCCCTGTACCATGAGGTCTCTGACACCTTCCCAGGACAGGGTTCAATGCATATAAAATGCCAAAAGGAGGTATAAAAATCCTGAACTACTTTAATATAAAATGTACCAACCTATCGCAGTCCACTGCTAGGACACGGGCCTCTTCTAGGTTGCGCCACAACGCACTGTATACGACAAAAAAAAAAAAACATCAAATGTTTTGGGGTAAAGAAGAAATTAAATTAGTTCCATTTCAGTATCACAGACAAACAGCGGAAGTTACTTAGTCAAAAGCTCTACAGTATACACTCGCCCTAACCCCATAACGCCGTGATATACAACTGACAGTAATGGCGGCGACATTGACCCGAGTGACGTAGGTTATGGTCACAGATCTGTGTTAATGCCACAACCATGGGATAGTTTAATTACTGACGCGTTTTTATGGGTTTTCTAACCGTTGACGGCTTAGATTGTGGTCTTAGAAAGATGGGTATGGTTGATAGGGGGTTTGTAACCATGTGTTGACTATTAAGTACTCCCTGTGGAAGAGATTATCCAGGAACGTACGACCACTTTCATTAAGTCATGTAATAGGTCTATCATGAGAGCAGTGTTGGCCAGTGGCAGTGCCGTGACTTACGAGTTGTAGGTCGTAGCTTTTGAAGTCAGACGGGCGCATTATTTTGACTAAATTATTTCTTCAACACTGCTCTCAAAACGGCGAAGGAAAACATCGTGAGGAAACCCGCATGTCCTAGAATAAAAAAAACGAAGACATGTGACGTCTACTAACCCGCATTGGGCCATAGCCCACTCCCTGTCACAGAGAGGAGGCCTGTGTCCCAGCAGTGGGAACATTATAGGGTAATTATACAACAACTTAGGTTAAGGTTACTCTGCAGCTAGCTTGCAGTTCAAATGTTGACTGCATGACCAATGGGCTACCACTGCCCTTGAAGTAGGTGTGGATGGATACCCTTCAAATGATAGAAGCATGACATTTCAGCACCCTAATTGCATGACACACTATAAATCACAATTTGAATGATTTTGAAGAATATTGCTAATCCATTGCTTCATAATATGTTCGAAAAATGTGCCTGCTCAACAACGCAATGAATGTTGTTTTGTGTGTGTGTGGTGGCAGGGCAAAATTGGTTACTTAGTCAAAATATAATAAAATGCAATTCTACATGAAATTTTGCACTAAAGTACCTTATATAGCGATAGTGAGCACTAAGGAAGGATTTTTGAAAATTCACACCCAAGATGAGTTAAATAGGGTATAAAAGTTTGTATGTCATGTAAGTTCGCCATTTTTTCAGATACAAGGAAAAACATTCACACAGTTACAATTATATCCTAGACGAGTTATTAACCATGAGCCGGTCGGTTCACACGCCAATGCCAATAACCCTGATGCGCAGGCGCAACGTATCTCTAGTTGTCGCTAACCATAGAGTCATAGACCATGCGCATGTGACCATGTGGTTGCAACCGACAGCCAGACCGCACTTCCGCGATGACATTCCCGTATGGTTAGTGATTATGTCCTATAATGTTTTGTGGGAATTTTGTGTCATGTCAGCCATTATGATAGAATCCATACTAATATTATAAATTCGAAAGTAACTCTGTCTGTCTGTCTCTATGTTACCTTTTCACGCCTAAACCACTGAAGGGATTTCGATAAAATTTGGCAGAGAGATAGATTGCATCCCGGGGAAGGACATAGGATAGTTTTTATTCTGAAATTCCCACGGGATCAACACTTACGCGGGTCAAACCGCGAGGCGCAGCTAGTATTATTATATCTGCAAGCGTAACTTATTAATGAAATACACTTTATTGTACACCACAAAAATACATTAAAAAATAAATTGAACACTACAAAATTTACAGCGGACTTGCGATCTCTTCCAGCCCTTCCAGGCAACCTTTATTGTCTTCTTTAGACATCATCATCATCAGCCTAGCCTTTTCCCAACTATGTTGGGGTCGGCTTCCAGTCTAACCGGATGCAGCTGAATACCAGTATTTTACATGGAGCGACTGCCTATCTGACCTCCACAACCCAGTTACTGGTTAATACGATACCCCTTGGTAAGACTGGTTGGCAGACTTTCGGGCTTCTGACTACCCGTAACGACTTTCAAAGATCCACGAATGACAGCCGGGACCAACGGCTTAACGTGCTATCCGACGGAGGGGTCACGGTATGTAAAGATGGGCACCCATCCACAGACCAACCGCGGCAAGCGTAGCTTAACCTCATCGATCCACCTGTGCGGCTGTTATTATTTAGCCACGGGCCCCTCATAATGTCTTCTTTTAGACATAAAATTGTAAAAGGACTTCAAATTATTTGGTCTTTCGGATCCTTAGTAGGACCCACCGAATTTCAGAACGATTTCCCCGTTCTTGAATGATGATTTAAAGTCTGCTTTAGATTTGCTGCGAATCTTGCCTCAAACCAATCGATAAATCATCGCAGTTTACTGCTGAACATGTCGTATTCCACATTGGGCACCCGCTTTAATGGCACCTGAGTGAATGCACCTGACACACAGCGGCACATTCACCCAGGTGCCGTTTAAGCGGGTGCCCAATGTGGAATACGTCCTGATCATAGGCCTCTCCTAGGCTGCGCCACAGCACCCTGTCCTCCGCCTTAAACCTATTTATTTATTGTTTTGTCAACCTGTGTTTTCTTACGGTTGGGCAAAGGTCTTCCCTATAACTTTCCAGTGTTTCTTGTGTGTTGCCTTCTCCGGCGAATCTCCCGTAAACGCATCTAAGTCATCGTTTCTACTTCAACCCTATGGGTACTTCACTTATTTCTAAACACAACAGAGAGAGATGACAAACATCATCACCGGCTCTCGCTGAAAACCAGCGCCGGGGCTCTGTTTCGCATAGGGTCATAGCATTATGCTAAGCGATAGCCGTTTTGCGTGGATGTGATGCATATTTTCCCCCAACGTATTCTTTCTCAGCGTCATGTTTTTTTTTTGTTTTTTTAGGGTTCCGTAGCAAAAGGGTAAAAACTGGACCCTATTACTAAGACTCCACTGTCCGTCTGTCACCAGGCTGTATCTCATGAACCGTGATAGCTAGACAGTTGAAATTTTCACAGATGATGTATTTCTGTTGCCGCTCTAACAACAAATACTAAGAAAATAAAATAAAAACAGAATATAATAAATATTTAAGGGGGGCTCATATACAACAAACATGTTTTTTTTCGGCATTTTTGCTTTGTGGTACGGAACCCTTCGTGTACGAGTCCGAATCGCACTTGGCCAGTTTTTTCTTCTTTTACAAACTACGGTGTTTTTCTCGAAGTTTATCTTATCACTAGTCGCATGAAACTGGTCAAAATGTACCTCTATGTATTATAGTGCAGTTCAAACCATTTTAAAGTCAATGTTATTTTCGATGCCGTCATGAAGCGATCCCAAATTGTTTGCACACTCATTATATTTTTTGTTCAGGACGTTAGCAAAAAATAACAGAGAAGTGACCGTTATGACCTAAGTTTATTAAGAACATAGTTTATTTATGTTACAATGCAACACTGTCACTGCTAAAAATACACTTTTTTACAAGTGTTCAACTTCTAGGAGATTATTTATAAAAGTTGCTTACAGTAAAGAGACGTTTATATGTTGTTACTTAACATTTAGTAGCGTTTATAAATAAACTCTCTACTAATCATTAGATTGTTTGAATCTGCAATTCATTAAGAGTCTAATGAATTGCATCTTTTTTCTTGCATTTAAGAGTTATAATAGCAAGATATAACTATCGACATAATTTGCTGCGGTAACTATTATAAAGTCGGTGCAATAATTATTTGAAACTAGCTTTAGTCTGCCGCTTCGACCGCGTGGATGTCGTAAATTATCCCACGATAGCGTACTAGCAGGATAAAAAAAAATACTGTAGTGTGTAGTAGTATTGGTGTGTGGTAGTGTTAAATGGGACTGGGCAGGACATGTCTGCCTCATGCCGCCGGACAAACGTTTGTTTCGGCTTTTCTTCTAAGAATAGTCAGATGGGAAACGCCGAACTCATCTAGTTTTAAAAATATGATCGACGTGTAAAAGTGTTTGTACAAACTTACTTACAGAAAATAAATCATTTATCATTTAAACTGTGGGCCCAAATAGCGCATAATTGGTGCCCTGAGATAGTGAGGCGGGGTCGTGGCAGACCACGTAGGAGATGGCGGGACGAGCTGGATAGGTTCCACCAAGACTGGAAGTAGGACGCGCGGGCTCGCGAAAGATGGAAGGAGTGGAGGGAGGCCTTTGCCCAGGAGTGGGACAGCGCAGGCTAATTAAAAAAAAAAGAAGTGTTATTACAGGGTACAAACTATCTGTGTGCCAAAGTTCATCCAAATCCGTTGAGCCGTTTTTGCGTGATTGAGAAACAAACATCCGAACACAAACTTTCATATTTATGATATTACTTATACTGGGATAATAAAACGTCCAACCTTTCAATCGTCTATTTTAGATGCTGCATGTGCAAACAACTTTTCAATGCAAACAACTTTAGTTGTTTGATACAAAAAATAAAAATTATATCAAACAACTAAAGACTCTAGGAAAATCTCGGATAAAAATCACATTAATAAACCTATAAGCTATGTCACATCCCTATTCCTCATGTCGTAACAACTCGATGGGACAACAAACTAGTCTTTATAAAAAGCAATTCACTCCTGTATAAAGGACTGAGCCCACTAGAGCGTAACAATTTGATCAACGTATGTGAGACTTGAATGCGCGGTGGCTATTCAATCACGTGAAGGAGGGACATTAAATTGTACGAGTATGCTGATTTCGATTTAGATGTATTTAAGTGAATAAGTTGGTTTATCAATAGTTTGAGTTTTAAATTAACTTCGATAAATACCTTACAATTGAAGTCTATCAATGTACCCAGCCCTTTTTCCAAGTATATTTGAGTCGGCTTCCTGTCTAACCGGATGCAACTGAATACCAGTATTTACATGAAGCGACTGCCTATCAGACCTCCACAATTCTGTTACTGGGTAACACGATACCCCTTGGTAAGACTGGTTGTCAGACTTTTGGGCTTCTGACTACTCTGTCAATGATCTACGAATGACAGCCGGAAACAACAGCTTAACGTGCTGTCCGAGGCACGGATGGGTCTCCACATGTAATGGATGGTCACCCATCTACGAACCGTCCGCGGCAAGCGTAGCAACCTTCGATCGACCCGTGCCGTGAAAAAAAAACTTATGCGGCATACGTATTTTTTATGAAATTGATAAGTTAACGTTTGTGCTTCACTTACTTGTTAACTATACTTATATGTTTACCGTTTTAGGTAATTAATAACTCATTTCATAAATGACGTTAGCACAGGATTAAGATTAGATTGTCGTCAAGTGTTGGCAATAAATAAAGCTTCATTATCTATGCTCTTCTATATCCCATCATCGTTCTCCTGCCTTTATCCGAAATTACTTATGGTCGACGCAACATGTATTTTTCTTCCATACTTCACTTTTAGTCATCTCGATAGTCACCGCCTCATGTCTCACACAGTCCATCCATCGTTTCGGGTCTTCCCCTACTCTTACAGTAGCACTCATACTCAAAACTTGCTATGCTCTTTTGTGCACGTACAAAAAAACTCATTTTAGGACCTTGAAATTATGGCCCTCAATATTTTCACTAAACACTTTAATCATGCTTCTAGTCTTCAGTAATACCACTCATACCCCACTTTGATTCAAAAAGCTGCTGCAAAATGATTATCTCAATAAATTAAACAATTCAATAATATCCCACTTCATATCCCGTTCTTTCTGCCCCAAAAAATGCAGTCATAATGACATCTGTGCTGCTGCCACTGACGCTGCGCTGAAAGTGGCGAAGTCTTGGCCCAACAAAATTTAAAACACCGTCGTGCATCGAAATGACGAAGAAGAATTCAATAATGTTGAAAAATGGTCACACACATCTAGAAAATTACCTGAGATCATGATGACGTACAATAGCCACCCAAGTCCAGTGCACCTAAGCCTCTTATTTAGCCATTACCTATGTAATAACTTAGTCAATGGCCCTCAGTGGCACTCAGTGGTCGGTCGATGCACCATGTTACAAGTATGACGCGTCGCTGACGCTACATTCTGCAGTTTTTGTCTGAGTGAATTTATATCGAACTGACAGGGTTTGAAGACCATATATGCAGGTGTAGTGGGTTCGTTTCCTTATGTTGTAAAGAGTAATTGGTTATTAGACTTTTTAGAGAATAATAATTTAATTATTTTGCATTTCATGTTTTCTGGAAGGTAATTTGATGAATATTTGATTTCATCATCTGCCTAGCCTTTTCCCAACTATGACTACCAGTATTTTACATGGTGCGACTGCGTATCTGACCTCCACAGCCCAGTTACTGGGTAATACAATTTACCCTTGGTAAGACTGGTTGTCAGACTTTCGGCCTTCTAACTACCCGTAACGACTGTCAAAAATCCACGAATGACAGCCGGGACCAACGGCTTAACGTGCTTTCCGAGGCACGGAGGTGGTATGTAAAGATTGTCACCCATCCACGGACCAACCGCGGCATGCATTTCATTTCTACCTACATATTTACAAATACTGTGACCAAACAACGCGTGCGCTCATCACTCATGTATTAAGTATGTTTATTTCCTATCCAGTTGGATATAAATAAACATTGCAAGCATCTTAATATAGAATTATTTGTTTCCTGTTGATATTGTGTTTATAGGAACTGTGACTCGAGCGCATAGTTGATTCTAGGGTTTGATAAACAGGATGCGACACGACACAACATTACAGGTGGAAATTGACGAACGTTATGCCGTATGGTTAGCACAGGACTATGAGGAAATAAGGCACGATGGCCATATCAACATAGTCGTTTATGAAACTATTCATTACCTACCTACTGTAAAAATGCAGTCTTCTCATCATCATCTGCCTAGCCTTTTCCCAACCATGTTGAAGTCGGCTTCCAGTCTAACTGCATGCAGCCGAGTACGAGTATTTTACATGGAGCAACTCTCTATCTGATCTCCACAACCCAGTTACTGGGTAACATGATACCCCTTGGTAAGAAGACGGTTGTCAGACTTTCGGGGCTTCTGACGACCCGTAACAACTGTCAAAGATCCAAGGACTAAATAATTTCTTAGTGCACCTCTAGGAACATGATTCTCTATAGTTTAGTTTTGACAGTTCCTTAGCCTGTCCAAAAGGCAACCACGGAAATCTTTTACTTAAATCTATATAAAAAAAGTTAACGCCGGAACCCCAGTGCAATAGATTTATCTATCTTTTTAAACAGATGCAGTACAACTCACACATTAAAATGATTTATAATCCAGATGACGTGTAAGTAATAATAGTTCATTATAGTTTTTATGTGATTTCTCACGAGGATAGACGGCTTCTTGTTACGTATCCTGCCTCGGTGCCACCCTCGGGGATGCGGTGGGAACTGGTCTTGTCTATTTTTAGTCTTAACGTACTGTTATAGGTACAGGGTTATTGGTAAAACATTAACAACCTCATAAGAGGTCATTGTACTCATCATTATGAACAACTTTTACAACGGGACCAAACCTGAAATCGCAAAAAAAAAATCTGCTGTTCCCTACATTTATGTTCGTATAACTCGTCAAAATGTCTTACCAAGGGGTATCGTATTACCCAGTAACTGGGTTGTGGAGGTCAGATAGGCAGTCGCTCCATGTAAAATACTGGTATTCAGCTGCATCCGGTTAGACTGGAAGCCGACCCCGACATAGTTGGGAAAAGGCTAGGCAGATGATGATGATTAACTCGTCAACATGTAGGGAACAGCTGATTTTTTTTTCGCGATTTCAGGTTTGGTCCCATAGTAAAAGTTGTTCTTAATGATGAGTACAATGGCCTCTTAAGAGGTTGTTAATGTTTTACCAATAACCCTGTATAAGTAGCATGTTTCAAAGATTCAGACAGTATTAGGCTTTAAATTCGGGCAAGGTGAAAATAGTCTAAGAATGATTGACAATTTTATCAAAATTTAATCAATCTGCCTAGCCTTTTCTCAAATATGTTGAGGTCAGCTTCCAGTCTAACCGCATGCAGCTGAATACCAGTATTTTACATGGAGCAACTGCCTATCTGATCTCCACAACCCAGTTAATGGGTAACACGATACCGTTGTCAGACTTTCGGGTTTCTGACGGCCTGTAACGACTATCAAAGATCAAGAATGACAGCCGGAACCAACGGGTTAACGTGGTTTCTGATGCACGGAGGGGTCTCGGTATGTAAAGCTGGTCACCCAACCACGGACCGACCGTGGCAAGCGTAGCTTAGTCTGATCCACCAACCCATGTGGCTGTTAGCCACGAGCCATTGACAATATTATCATCATATTAAATTATAAGCTAGTATGTTTACTTCTATTTATAAATGAATTTAATTAGCAACATCTTTGGATTTCGACAGAAATTCGGGCGCGGCGCGGGCGCGTTTATGATGTTTGAAATGTTGGCTAATTAGACGTAGGTCTTTTAGCATGTGGCGTTCTGAAGTATGTACCTAATTTAATGGGAAAATGGCGTATGCCTGTAAACGATTTTTTAATGTAATTATGGAAAGCGGCAATGCTCACACATAGATCAGTGACTCGCAAAGCATAATGTTATTTATTCCATAATTTTAAGACCGTTAATTTTTACCCCAAAAAAATATTACCCAAAAAGATGCGGGTAAAAACACTTTTCCACGATTCTTACAAGTGGCATGACGAACCACCAGTACCATTCGTATGTAAATTAATAACATATTAGAGACAATTTGTTCTAGAGGGATGTTGGGACAGACGGACAGACATGCGGGCTTCGCTCACTAATTCACGGCTCTTCGATTAAGTAATGGCAGGGAATTGAACATCAATTTATCAGTTAAAGCCGTTATTAGGAGCTTTTTGTTCGAGCGGTTTTTCAGCGTGTTCGATTGATTCTCTGATATATTGAGCGGAGTGTTAATAAATATAGATTAAGCCCAGTTAAGATACTATGTGGTGAAATGTTTTGTTTTGGGCTGATACGATAAGGCCGTTAAGAGGCTTACAGGACCTAAACACAAAAAACGTAAGTTTTAGAAACAATAAAAGTATATGATCGACTACAGTAAACAATATCAGAAATATATATGATATTCTTTAGTACAGGATATATGCTAGTAGATACTTAGTGTGTTGAAAACATAATACAACTAATTTGATACGACAGAAAAAAAATCATGAAGATACCTCTAAAAACTTTATTTTTACAATAAAAACCATACTAATATACATACATACAATCATTATGATTTTTTGTCAGATTATTCTACAAGCCACGTACTAAAGCACTAGTGCTTTAATTTTTAGTCCAAACAATAGATTCCTTGAAAATAGATAATTGTTTAATATTTTGCAATAAATTACCAGGGTTGTGTCATCGCGCTTCTCTTTCTTTTTTTCTATGCAGTCCGACAAAGACCGCGCTTTAGGTCATGTAGTCGCCTTAACGATATCGTCTTCAGTAGGTATACGTACATAAGTTACATCACATCACACCTTTTTGGCCGAAAGGTTAGGTAGAGGTGTACCTGATAGTACACCCACATTTCGCCAGTTATGTAGTCCCATGTAATAGGGGAAGATCCTATTGCTATCAACCGGCCTCAAATCCAGACTTCGGGCTGCTATTCAGATATATATTAGATGGAAAAATCCAAGAACACTTTGCCCGACCCGGGAGTAGAAACCAGGACCTCATGCTCAGCAGTAGCGCTTGCGACCATTAGACCAACGAAAATACAGTCGTGCAGTCTTATAAATTAACTTGTGTACCTACGAAAATACTCATGTTCTGACGCCAGCAGCATACCGACACTGTAAAATTTTCCCAATCAACTTTGAACCTTATGCTTTAGCGGTACAGTTGAAGATCTATTAAAGAAATTTGACAGATTGTAGTAGCTTGATGTGCTGACATCTGTACATAACCTCAGTTTTTCTTTACCCTAAACCTTATAAGATGTTTGCAACAACAACTTTTGCAATAGAACCAACACTGAAAACGCGTACATATAAATTTGCTCTTTCGTTCTATTGAAAACCTGTCTGGTCCTGGGTTCGATTCCATATTAGACCAACGAGGCAGTTTAATCGCACCGTGTGACTGGCTTGAGGCTCTTGACGGTATCTTCTTCAGTACATATCTAAGTTATACTTCATGATAGTCAATATTTTTCAGTCCTATTTATTACCCAGAAAGGTCGTAGGTAACTAGGTACATATCTACCGGATGCAGACAGCATGCGTCCAGTCGTTGTGACAATTTCTTGGGGGAACAGCGGTGGACGTCTTTCGGCTGAAATGATAATTAAAATAATAATTTATAACCATTTCATGCTTTTTAAAGTATAGCAAGTATTAGTACTTTTGGACATGGAACTTGTTTTTTTTTCTTTTGCTGATTAGTGCATTCTAGCCACCTCAGAATATCATAGAATAGAACAAAATACTCTTTGTAATGATAAATTAGAGATATAAATGTAGAAATTTGACATAAAATGATCATCTGTATTCGTCCTTTTGTGCTTATCTAAGCACCTGTTTTTGTGACAATTTTTCTTTCTTTAAATTGTAACTACTTACTTTTTCCTTCGCCAAATCACTTTGTCAACAAATCTGCTTCACAATTAAGACCACATCTTGCCTGCCCAATTAAGCCTGTCTTTACAATTAGCTGTACTGCATATGCAAAACATAGATGATGATTAATGACGTTTCCAACTGTACTCTCTACATACGACTAAAGTGCAGATTAATTGGCGTAATCATTCCGCCCTAGAAAGTCCTAAATGTACCTTTGTTTCAGTTATTACTGTATAAGATTGTCGACGCTACATATACATATAATAAGTGTGTATTCAATACACACTGGTGATATAAGTATAGTAGTAGTAATAATAAAGCTGGAGAGTTTGTTTGTTTAAACGCGGTAATCTCTGGAACTGCCAGTCGTATTTGGACAATTATTTTTTCATTTGATAGCCCAATTCTTGAGGAAGGCTAAAGGCCCTAGGGCCTTGGCTACTTAGCATCACGCTAGGACCCTTAGAGGCCGAGCAAAAACAAATAAGTCACAAAGAATGCTAAGCGAAAACGAAGTATAGTGCGGGCAGACGATGCGGTGCAACGGGGTGGGACGGGGACCAAGAAATGTCACGCGAACGAATTCGCGGGCAGAAGCTAGTCTTTGATAGAATGGCTCCTATGAAACTGAATGAAAGAATCAATTTACAAATTTTTTTTTATTACTACATGGGCCCGCTCTTGACCCCGATCACGCCTGATGGAAAGCGATAGATGAGGTCTATGATGGAACGAGCGTGCCCAGAAGATGCCTGTTCACTCTTGCTTTGCAGGCAGACGGTTTAAATGTGGAAGGGAACACAGATGCCGCCGGTGAAACAGAACGCGACCAGCAATTATTGCACCAACGTGTTCTTTTTTGTATTTCTGTTTTTTTGTATTTATGTCTTTCTTTCTCTGCGTCATGTTTACCGCATATTATATATATTTTCTTTCTTTCTTTTCTTTTTTCACGCATAAACGGTCGTTCAAGAGCTGTCAGTGTCTGTATTGTAATGGAATTTTAACGCTAACAACTCTTGTGCTTGCTATATATTTATAACAATTTATATGTATTCATCATCATCATTTCTGCCGAAAGACGTCCACCGATGGACGTAGGCCTCCCCAAGCACCTCCACTTCGACCGGTTCTGTGCTTCTATATGTATTACCAAAGTTTAAATCTTGATTTACAAAAGTGCCTACTTAAGTTTATACTTAACTATCAAAATAATTATTGTGAGTTTTTAGTTTTACTGTTATATTTTTTTATAACTTAATTTTAGTTTATAACCCAACCAAAATTTCGCCTATCTTAGTGATATATTTTTCCTCATAGGAGTGAATAATTGTATTCTTTTTGAGTGAAATAAATTATCTCAAAACGTAAATCTGAATAAAATTTGGGATTTCAGTTTTACTTTGGAACCCAGATCATACTTCAGTCGTTGTGTATATTAGTCCAGATTATTTAAAACAGACGCGCTGCAGTAAAAACAAGTAAAATCTGTAAAGTGCATTTTACGAGTTATGCACCGGGTGTGCGCCTGCGCCGGGGTGCCCACGCGCTGAAAACGGGCTATTTACAATATTCCCCTGCCGAGCACTGCTTTTGATCTTTGTTTGCTTGTTTATACTAATTTTAAACGTTTGTTTCTTTGATTTTTTTTTAAATAAAAAAGTATGAACGCCGAAAGGAGTTTTAACAGCAATTTTAGATCTCTGCGATGGTCACCTTGCATGCACGCATGTTCTATTAAAGTTTATACTAAGTTATTCAAAAATAAATCATGACATTTATAGTTGTAATATGGGTGTACTATAGTAGGTAAACCTCTGCCTAGCCTTTAACTTTATACTTAAGTTGAATTCCCAATTTAATTTAAGATTTGACTTATTTAGACTTAAACTTATTTAGACTTTGACTTATTTAGACTTTGGCCTATTTAGACTATGACTAATCTCTTTTTAAATTGATGGCACTAAGGAATTGTTGCAAATCAGTTCTTGATGTCGATAAGGCATGAAATGTTACTTACACAAATACCTCATCCAAATCCATACATTGCAAGTCAGCACACTGTAATGGTAGGAACACTGGTTCGTACACTGCCTTGGTTTTTTCTGATTACTTATTATCAAAGACTTAATAGTACATATATCTACTTTTTCTAGGTTTGCTAGAAGCCATGTTATAAACTTAGAATATTTTGAGACACTATAAACACTCACTCAGTCACCAGTCAAACATCTTTGAACACTGAGATTTTCGCCAAATTCAGCGATATCAATTTGCAGCTTTATTTGCCTCAATGTTTACTCTGAATGATATGATCCACACTGACACAGTTATCCACGATAAAATGTTACAAGACGATCCACATTACTTACAGGTCACTGACCCAAAATTTCAAGTATCTACGGATTGATTATAATTCTTATCTTTATCTCAATCGTGAGGCAAGATCTATGCAGCCGATAATTGTTTGGGCCAGCCCTATATTTCGAAATTGGGTATGCCCAGTTTATCTTGACACCCGACTTCGGAAAACACATTTTTAGGTATATACCGAATTTCTCACAAGGTGGACCGATGATCTGGTAGCGGTCCACAGGATCGTTCGATGTGGTGATCCTTTGGGGAGACCTAGGTATTTTTCTAGCAGGGGACGTCTTTCAGCTGAGATGTTGATACTGAATTTGGATAGATTGCTTCTTCTTCAGCCTGCCATTTTTCCATGTTACTTGGGGTCATAGCAAACTATTTTGTTCTTCTATTCTCTTCTGTTTGCTGTCACATTATCATTCTATTCAATTATCTTTTATTTTGTCTCTCTCTCTTCCAACTCAATTCAATTATCTTTTATTTGGTCTCTCTTTCTTCCATCGATAATATTCATAACTCTCTTACTCACATGTCCACGCATGTGACTGTTAGAGTTTTTTAATTTCGTCATTCGTATTTCTGCCATTATTCGGCATTACTGTGTTCCGGGTTAAAAGTTAGAGGAGCCGGTGTGATTACATGCACATGACACATATCAGCTTTGTCTTTGACATGGCAATACATAATATATGGGGCAATACATCATACATATATGGGATCCCTCTGGTATTGCTTAGGCGAGTGTGACCACTTTACCATCAGATGGGCCTACTGTTCAATATTTTGTCCGTTAGCTAGTATTAATCTACGTTGAAGGCTCAATATATTCTGGCCCTAGTCAAATTATTTATTCCGTTGCTATGCCTTCAAACAATACGATAATTAGGAAAACAATGGTATTAGATTATCTGTAATTTGTATCAGGGCGATTTCTCTTTTCTGCTCCAATGATTTTGTGGTATGTAATTTATGTAGGTGTAAATCAAAGTTGATATATCTAAAGAAAACTATCTTTTGTTCAGTTTTAGACAAGTTAGCAGCTACAGTGTCGTTCATCACTGTAGCTGCATTCTTGAATATTATTAACAGGTATACATAAAAATAACACCTCAGAATTTTCCCAAGGTAGCTATAAACATCGTAGTGCCAACTGCTGCAACTCGATCCAGAAAAAAGCCAGTCCGGTCAAATTGTTGAGTATCAATTTCGGATGCACTTGTCAGCGCTCCTAAACGGAAGCGGTTCGTTGAGCCGCCATTTTGCATCCGTGCGGCGCGTGCGCATTACAATTACGACTCTTGCGCACCCCACGTTTTAAATTTAGAACGCTTCCGCGCGATCCCTTGACGTGTGACAGTTTGTAAACTATGGGTTTCAGGAAACATTGCTTCTGTGAATCGCAAGTGTCGCAGTTAACTTGGACCTGCTTATTTCTGCTTGGTGTTTGATGGTCAAGTTTTCTGTTTACGTTGTGTTTATTTATAGGCTCGTTTGGTTTTATAGTTTGAGCTCCAACTTATGTGCTTTCTCTAACCTGTTCCTAAAACGAAACAAGTTGCCTTATTATAACAGAACGACTTCGTTAACTGGTAAAACCAGTTTTCACGTGAACATGCATTCAACAGTTTTTGATGCATCATCATCATCCGCCCGTGACATCACAGCGGGCCCTATCAAAATACCAGCACTGCAACATTTATTTTTAAATGTTGTACCATCACGCCGAGGTAGTAGCCTTTTGGCCTCGTATAGGACTTTCTGTTTCATTTTTCTTTTTGTTACTTTTTTAAATAATTTGGTTTTTTATTATTGAATGTGTTTAGTTTGTGATCTTTCTGTACGAGTCGCAATAAATACTTTTTCTTTCTTTCTTTCATTGGCAGCCTTGTTCCGCTCAGTGCTGAGTACAGGCCTCCTTCCTTTTGTGCATGCCCTGGTCTGTACGAGTCTCCTCCAGGTCTACCCCGCGATCTTCTGTAGATGCCTTATTCTCATCAATCGTCATGCCTGCCAAGAAAGTTCCATAGCTAGAACAAGCCTAGCAATTCACGTTTTGTTGCATCTTCCGAATCTGTCTCGGAGTAAACTGTATCTTACTCCATGTTCATCGCGCATTATACTCTTACTTCTTCTCATTTTCAATGACTCCACCAGACGGTACTTTAAGCTAATCAATATTTTTGATTACATATATCTTAATTATTTCATCACCACTGCTCTCAAAATGGTGAATGAATACATCGTGAGGGCCAAAGATTCGAAGACATGTGTCATTTACCAACCCACACTGGGCCCGCGTGGTGGATTACGGCCCACTCCCTCTCACGAGAGGAGGCCGGTGTCCCAGCAGTGGGACCATAATAGGCTGATAATGCTTATGCTACATTATATCTTTATCGATCGTAATCCCTGGCGAATATGCTCTAAGGCCACCCACTCCAAGATGTGCTTACATCTTCTAAATTTCTGCTTCTACAGCCTCATCATCATCATCTGTGACGATCCCACTGCTGGGACACAAGCTTCCTCTCCGTGAGTGGGAACGGTCCGCAATCCACCACGCGGGCCCAGTGCGGGTTGGTAGATGTCACATGTCTTCGAATTTTTGGT
Source organism: Oligia fasciuncula (assembly GCA_963082905.1). Taxonomy (NCBI): domain Eukaryota; kingdom Metazoa; phylum Arthropoda; class Insecta; order Lepidoptera; family Noctuidae; genus Oligia; species Oligia fasciuncula. The sequence continues at coordinate 13,296,347 of OY720403.1, forward strand.
TCTAGAATATCTCACAATGTTTTCCTTTACCGTTTTGAGAGCAGTGTACGTGATGGTGAAATAAATTTCGCCAAGTAAAGCGCCTGCCTGGGTTCGAACACACGACTTACAACTCGGTAAGTCACGGCTATCACGTACCTACCACTGGGCCACCACTGCTCTAGCCTCATCACGTATTTATTTTGTCCCTTTTCCAATCATTCTACCAGACTGGTACGTCAATCCTCTTTCTAATAAACATCATGCTGTCGGATTCACTTTCTCGATTAAGATTTCTCCAGTAAGTCCCACATTTATCTCTCGTTAATAAAGAATGGGGTGAATAACGTGATGTTACTGACGGCAATCTAGCTAACAGCGCTATAACTTTCGACTGCGGGTTTCAATAGTAAAAGTACGTTAAACAGATCACGTTGATGCCATAATACGTTATTTTTATATCCTCACACAGTTGGGTAGATTGGGTTGGCAGTGATAAGAAAAATGGGTTTTAGATGCCAATGTTGAGCGTGACAAAGATGTTTATTTAAAAGAAAATAATGTTGTGCTTGATAATTTTGTACTGGAGTTACTTAAGAAATGTAAGCGAATACCAATTCAACTGAAGAAGTTGAATAACTAGCATCAAATAGAAAAGTGGAAAATGCTGCGCCTGAAAATTACGCTCTAGCTCCAAAATTGTCAAAAAAACAATGATATTGTTTTTCATTTTATTTTCCTCAACCTGGGGAGAAAGAAACTTAGATATGTGACAATAGGTTTGTTCTGTTTAAGTAACGAATTAGTTAGAAATCATAAATTATAACTTTAACCAAAATGGAACCTACATAACAGCAATATCGTCAGTGCTTCCAATGTTTCTTTCGCCAGTCTAATACTACCATTGAAATTCAATAACTTCTTCATGACAGCCTTGTCCACACTCCCTTCGAGCACTCCAGACTGTGCCACAGTTTACGTTAACGTCATGTCCTTTACAAGAAAACGATCTAATAACCTTTACATACATGATCATCCATGATTTATTATCACACACGTTAAACTTAATTATGGCGTCTAGACGATCGTGTGAAGATTATATCTATGTATCTTATAATGTGGGTTAGACGTCGTGGGTGAAGGGTCTTGAGCACTCTTCCTTTCGGTAGTTGTAATTTGTAGAACCTTGATTATCAGTTTACTTTATTTTCTTCTTTCTTATTTGGATCTGTATTGTAGTAGTTCATTAACAGTATGACAGGCCTTTATGATTGGACAATAAATTTTCTTCGATTTTATTTTTATTTATAAATTTAGAATTTTTGGATTATTCTTGCTTATATCCCTAGCAATTCTGTATATAGGGTGGGCAACTACATCAACGTGCAACCTGCTAGTACTACCATGGATTCAGTACATGATTCTGAAGATTTGAAATACTTTAAAAAATTTCGTCGGTTATTAAATTTGCTGTTCTATATATTTTGACCGCGTAGGTACCTATTGCACTTTCCTATGAAACGGCAGATTTTTTTTTGATAACCGACGAAAAATTTCAACGCTATCTCTGAGAATCATGTCCTGATTTCATGATTATAGTTTTCGTGTCGATATCCTTGTCACCCTGTAGATCCTTGTAAACTCTTTCATTCAAAAATGAGCGTTAGATGATTGCTTTCGTTTTTTCTACCTTTTGCTCTAGTCTTTTCTGACAACGATTCTTTGTGTGACAGTTTCTGGCTAGACGTACTGATAAACAAACATTATCCAGCTCTCATGTGTCCAATTCATTTGGAGTTTGGTGCAGCATGTCTTATTCTTCTTCAGGTACATTTCTATTGGCCGTCACCTCAGTATTCACTTTCTTTTGGACAACTTTTAATATGTCAGGTCATTTTTCTGTTGTTTGATTTTGCTCAGTTAGTTCAATCATGGTCTGTTTGAGTAATTTATGAGGCCCACCTAAATGTCTTTTCTTTAGTATTGTTCATCGAACCGTTGAGCTCCTTAAGTTCTGAGTTGAACTGCATGATTACTGACAAATGCGTACACTGACTGGACAGAACCACTGAATCTGTGTGGTGGTTCCTTTCTCAACAGACCATTTCAGACACCAATCTTCATGGTCTTTACATGATCTGACCAAGATTATGTCTCGACTTTAAAAGAGACTATGACCTGTGAGTTTGTTTCGGCCTTTCTTCTCAGAGTAGTCAGAAAGGTAACGCCGAACTCATGTAGTTTTAAAAATATGATAAACGTTTAAAAGTGTTTGTAAAAAAAACCTCCTTAGATAAATAAAATCATTTATTAATATTCTTTTACACTTCCTATCCTCACTCCCTTATCCCAGTCTGACGAAACCTTACAAAACTTCCACTATCAGATCAACACGATCAATTTCTCACTTACCTCCAAACAATAGATTCAAACTATTATTTGTAGTAATCAACATAAAAATCAGTATCTGGTAATTAAATCCTTTCGGGTGCGCAAACGCAGGGAAGTAGAACGCGTGAAGATCTTCGATACGAACCTTTGTGGTGCCCTTCATGAATATGGATGCGACGCACTTATTCTGGAGATGGATAGCGAGCTGATTTCCGTTTGGGGTGCGTATGTTTATGAGCTGAGAAACGAAAAGGAAAGGTTGGGGCATTTATCAGTTGTTGTAAATGTCGGTAATTTATAGAATGTTTTATTTATAATGGCTATTTTTTGCATATGTGCAACGTAGGTGGATAAATACGAGTATCTATTATTCAATGAAGAAATGATTGTATAAATAACACTGTTTTGTTTTGGATTTAAAAACGATGTGTGGACTGTGTGAAAGGTGATATGGCTAAAAAGGGGGTGATTATCGAGATGACGACTAATAGAGAAGTACCTATGGAAGAAAAAGACATGTTGCGCCGACCTAATTAAATTACGATAAAGTAGAATTATGATGATGTATTTTCAATTGAACTCAATGAACGAATTTTTACTCCATACCACAAGGCATGAAACGCCGAAAAAATCGTTTCTTTTACACCCCTTTAAATTTTAACTTTATTTTATTTTTAGTTGTTATAGCGGCACTAGAAATACATCATCTGTGAAAATTTCAACTGTCTAGCTATCACGGTTCATGAGATACAGCCTGGTGACAGACAGAAATACAGACGGTCGGTGGAGTCTTAGTAATAATGTCCCGTTTTTACCCTTTGGGTACAGAACCCTAAAAAGGACCATATTTATTTAAGTTTACTTGATAACTAAAAAAATAACCGCTACATATAAAAAAATAAATCTGCAGTAACTATTAAACCCATAATCGCATATGGTATATTAATCACATATCTACAATGTGGGAACATCGCAGATATATATAAAATCGTATAAAAATGGTATCATTTTATAATCCTCACTTGACATGTCAATAGTGTTGCTATAAAAAGGTGTAAAAAAGTGACACAATAGGGGATTATACGCTGATAATGATAACACTGATACGGCTATAAAATATTAATGTTTGCTTTGATTCGGATAGGTAATAATAGACGGGTGTGTGTAGGGTTGCCAACTTGCCAACGGCCCTGTTAATAACAGTGTAAAAATTTCTCTATTTTCGCCTTAATAACTGTTGAATAAAAATAATTAATACCTATCTATCGTTTTTGACAACTTGGGGTGTTTTTTTTTTGTATTAAGCAATTGGCGAGTCGCCTATAGAAAAAAATTGTATTCTTTAAAAGCGACGATTTGCTCGATTCGGGCGAGAAAGTTCGTCGAATCGACTAATAAGCCGTTAAAAGTCAGTAAAGATCTTAATTTTGGAGCAAATGAAAGATAATTATTACACCCAAGTTAATGTATTCTACTTTTATTACTTAATGTTCAATTACAACTTAATGCAGCCAGGCTTGCTATAAAACTTATCAAAGTGTTAAGTTTACATTATCATATCATCACGCCTTGTTTGCCTGAAGGGTTGAGCAGAGGTGTACCTTAGTATACCCACATTTCGTCAGCTATGTTTAAGTCCCATTTAATAGAGGGCGAGCTTATTGCCATCTAAGGGTGCTTACATACCTCTCGCGCCCGGCCCTGGTGCAAGCCATGGTTCGAGGCGAGAGGGATTGGGAGGCAGTCACCTCCTTCTGCGAAGCAGTCATGCTAGCAAAGGAGGTGGCGGGACGGCTCAGGGAGAGAGCCTCCCGTCCCAGCCGCCGCAGGAGACGCTCCGGGCGTCGGGAGCCGCGTGACGACTCCTGGCCACCGTAGGCGCGGGCCTGCGGGCGGAGAGATGTTTAGCCCACCGTCCGATCAGGACCAGGCCCGACCAGGACGGCGCGAACGTGTTCCGCGCGCGCCTCAAAGAGATGTCAGCAGCAGAGAAGGGAACCTCTTAGGGCCGAAGCCTGCCGGGTCAGCGGGATTGTCCGAAAGGGTTGCCGATGGCCCGCCGGAACATAAAAGGCTAAGGAAGGAACATGGGTGGGTTTTAGTCAGTAAGAGTCTGACACTCCCTTCCGCTCCACCCAGAGCGGGAGGGGTTTTTTAACATTTTGATGATTTACCATACTGAAAAAAAAAATAGATTGCTTACATAAAGCAGCGGGTTTTCCCGAATTGGCCTTCAGAAGGCCAATTCCCGTAGGCGCTTTACTTAGTGTAAATTATATCATCAGCACTGCTCTCAAAACGGTAAAGGAAAACATCGTGAGGAAACCGGCATGTCCTAGAACCAAAAAATTCGAAGACATGTGACATCTACCAACCCGCACTGGGCCCGCGTGGTGGATTACGGCCCACTCCCTCTCACAGAGAGGAGGCCTGTGTCCCAGCAGTGGGAACATTATAGGCTGATTATGATGAAAATCTAGTCGCCATCTCATCTCAGCGATAATCAATATCAAAAACTTGTCAAAAATTTAGGGAAATTAGAGGTATTTTTGATAGATTGAGAGTTGAGACTGACATCAGACTATGTACGTTCTTACAATAACGAGAATTACCTCTCTGTTTAGTTCAAGAGACTCAATTATAACGACGCGAGATGAATCAATAAAGATAATACTACCGCAATGACCTAAACATTATCTCAACAACTTTACTATTCTACAGATAATGTTGTCAAATGAAAAAAGTGTAAACAACAAAAGTGGAAAGTGTAAGTGGAATGAATCACCGGCCTGTTCAAATACACGCGATGTAATGTTGCTAACAATAGGATTGTACGGACAGACAGAATGACGGCATTTGTAGACTGTGACGCTATGTGGCACGCTGACCCTATAAAATGCGGTGCTGGGGAGTTTGTTGCGCCACTTCTTCTTTTCAGCTAAAGCACTAGGAAGTGGTGAAGGGCGGGCGTTTTGGGGGACTGTCTTATGTAAATATGACATTCAAAAGTTGCTGTTTCTCAGCCTAGTTTGAATAACTGACTTTTAATTTGGTTGATTTGATGGATAGAATAATTAAATTTTAACAATATAAGTTGCTGTGGAGGTGTACCTGAATACTCCCACAATTCGCCCGCTCTTAAGTCCCATGTATTAGAGGGCGAGTCTATTGCCATCAACCGGACACAAATCCAGACTCCGGACTGCTGAGGAATTCCTAATGGAAAAACCCAATAACACTTTGCACGACCAGGGAATCGAACACAGTACCTCATGCTAAAGAACTTAATATAGCTGCTGATACTGCAATGTGATATAAGATGAGTGTTTACATATTTATCTAAATACCAAACATGCTTAAGGACTGGGCCCCCTCACCGCGGCTGAGCACCAAAGTCAAAGTCAAAGTCAAATCATTTATTTCAAATGTCTGAATTTTCATCAGAATCTAATCATCTCGTGGCTAAGTAATAACAGCCGCACGGTCGATCAAGGTTATATACTACGCTTGCCGAGGTATGTCCGGATTGGTAACGATCCATTACTTACCGAACCGCTCCGTGCCTCGGAAAAGCGCAATAAAAGCTGTTGTGGGGCTGTCATTCCCAGTTAGTCAGTGGCTATGGACAGTCAGATGCCCGAAAGTCTCACCAAGGAAGGGGTATCGTGTTACCCAGTTGTGAAGTTCAGATAGGCTGTCACTCCATGTAAAATATCTGGTATCCAGCTGCATCCGGTTAGGCTGGAAGCCTTCTTTTTTTTTTTTTTTACGTGGGGAAATGCTCATGCATTCTGCACTACCACGGGGAGATAGTGCAGTTATGTGGGACTCTAACCCACTAAAACACTAAAACTCCACGGTGTCCTGTTCTGCCGCTTATGGCGGGAACACGGGCACGCGTTAGCACTCATCCGTGAACCCGGAGATAGTGCAGTTATGTGGGACTCTAACCCACTAAAACTCCACGGTGTCCTCCTCTGCCGCTTATGGCGGGAACACGGGCACGCGTTAGCACTCATCCGTGAATCCGCCGCGACCGCCGCGCCAACGACGCGCCGGACCATACCAGCACATGGGCGCCAGACGACCCCGTCTCTGCCACCCTTGGTCCCCCTGCGACGGGTCAGGTCATTGGCCCCGCCGCCTGCCAATTTTCGGCCGCAGAGGATAGGGAGAGTGGCCAACGTCATACCAACACTCCTCTTCCCCTGCGGCCCCACCGCGTCCGCCATCGAACGGTGGCGACCCCGTCAAGGCCGCGGAAGGTAGGGAGAGCGCGACCCCGTCAAGGCCGCGGAAGGTAGGGAGAGCGGCGCACCGTAATACCGGCGGCACTCCTCTCCCGCCGCGGCCTCCAACCCTCAGCCGCGATGCCTCCGATACGACATCGTGGCCCGCCTCAGTTGCAATGTCGCCCAAGCGGCACCGCAACCTACATGTTGGCCGCTACGTCGTCGGTTTGTCGGCAAAAGCCCTGACGAGCGGCCCCTCCTCGGGTTCCTCTTCGCTTCACCGTGGGTGTCCAAGCCACGGCTACTGAGCCCCCCCGCCTCGACAATGCGGGAACCCACCGGGGGGGTAGGCTGGAAGCCTTGCCCAACATTGGGAAAAGGCTGGGCTGCTGGTCCAAAAACTGGAGGGTGGTCTATGCTTCGCTTACCGATTTGCGGTTTTTTTTTTTTCGGATGGGAAATCATCAAATGATTCCTCCCGCTCTGGGTGGAGCGGAAGGGAGTGTCAGACTCTTACTGACTAAAACCCACCCGCGTTCCTTCCTTAGCCCTTTATGTTCCGGGCCAGCGGTAGCCCTTTCGGACAATCCCGCTGACCCGGCAGGCTTCGGCCCTATGGGGCCCCTCCTCGATGCTGACATCTCTTTGAGGCGCGCGTGGAACACGTACGCGCTGATCGGACGGTGAGCTACCCATTAATCTCCGCCCGCAGGCCCGACCGATTTGCGGTCTGCACTTCAGAATTTGAGGATACGGGCAGGTATTGCCAATATACAGCGAGCTAACATCTTTTCTTCTTTATATAAAACTAGCTTCCGCCCACGGCTTCTCCCGAGAGGTATGTCGATAAAAACTATCCTATGTCCTACTCCGGGATGCAATATATCTCTCTGCCAAATTTTATCGAAATCCGTTCAGTGGTTTAGGTGTGAAAAGGTAACAGACAGACAGACAAACAGTTACTTTCGAATTTATAATATTAGTATGGATGAGGCAGCCCTGCAGTAGAACAATACATTACAAGCTGCTCCTACTTAAAGCAAACAAAATATGAATATTCAGAATATATTTTTGTTACAATACCATCGCACAGACAGACAGACGCTGATTGTGTCAGACGTCAGACGAGTTAGTGTGAAACACATTGTGTAACTGTATACTGTAAGATTATCTTTAACCTAGTTTGTAGGCTAAAGGTGCATTCTGTTTAGCTCCTAGCGGGATTGAGAACGAACTTGTAGAGATAAAATGTGTCTGAGAACCTTCAAAACTTGCTCAAGTCAATGTAAGCTTCGTCTTTCGCTATGTGTCTGGTTTTACCCCTTAGACAGATAAAGTATTATCTACTTGTTATTGTTATTAATTATACTATTTACATTTATAAAAAAAATATTTTATACTAGTTTTTACCACTTCAGATTCAATAAAAACGAATGTACTTATGAGAAAACGAATTATCTTTATTAGGTATTTTTTTTTTTAGTTATTCTGCTATTCTGCAACAAAATTAAATCAAAGATCATCAAAATCGGTCCAGCCGTTCTTGAGTTATAAAACATGATGTAACTAACCCGATTTTGTTTTACGTACATAGATGTATAGTGTTATATTGCGAAGATAAAAACAAGTATTTCATTGAGCAAGAAAGGATTGTGTGAACGATGATATGGTGACAAAGCGAGTGGCTTCAGGTGACGGCTAAGTAGGAGAGATGTATGAATGAAGAAGACGTCATGCTGCATCATCATCTGCCTGCCTTTTCCCAACTATGTTGGGGTCGGCTTCCAGTCTAACCGGATACAGCTGAATACCAGTATTTTACAAGGAGCGACTGTCTATCTCACCTCCACTACCCAGTTACTGGGTAAAACGATACCCCTTAATAAGACTGGTTGTCAGACTTTTGGGCTTCTGACTACCCGTAACGACTGTCAAAGATCTACGAATGACAGCCGGGACCAACGCCTTAACGTGCTTTCCGAGGCACGGAGGGGTCTCGGTATGTAAAGATGGTCACCTATCCACAGACGAACCGCGGCAAGCGTAGCTTAACCTGATCGATCGACCTGTGCGGCTGTTATTATTTAGCCACGGGCTAATTAATGCTGCGCTGCCCTAAATAAATTGCGATAAGAGCAGGCAGATAATGATAGAGTATTTAATGTCAATGATGTTAAAGGACGTATCATGGGAGAAGAAATAGGGAGTACTGTTGTAAAAAATTACGTTACCAGCAAAAAGGAAAAGACAAGACATCAAAAATTTAATTCAAAGCTAGTTACAAACATCACAACAACACAATTTACCTCCTAACAACATGCAAATGTAATAAATCAGTCCTGACCGCTCGATCTCTTGAGGTGCGCGTACGCATTCAATTGTGTCTCACGCGCATCTGTCATTCAGTACCACGGCTAAATATAGACTGAAATGTAGGCCAAACTGTATTGTTGCTAACTAGTTCGAGACTAGTCGAATTGGTTGGTTTTATTTTGGGAAAAAAGATGCAGTTTTATTGGGTATTCTGTCTTTGGTAATTGCCTTCAATGTTGAGACGTTTCGTTGATTGGGGTCATTAACTCTTGGTACGTTAGCTATCAGTCTGACAGTTAAATACATGAAGATTGCAATGGAAAGCTTTCATGTAGTACTAAAAGTCTGTCTGGATTATATAAATTGTAGAATATAAAATAATTAGCGGATGCCTGCGACTTCGTTAGCAACTTCAAAGCCTCGGGGTTAGAGTTTGGAATAGCCCTTTCTTAGTGCACGTCTTTACACCCTCCAAAGAATACTTGATCAATTTTGTATATTTCGATCTTTTCTAATGCGTCAAAATCAATCAGTCAATTCAAATTACATATAGCGCAAAACAAGTTTATTTTGGCGCGTGGTCAAAATCGGAACTATCGCCGCCATCTTGTTTTTTAATGTCAATGTACCTATATTTAAAAGTTGCACAAATTCTTACCAACAGCGCCCCCTGGCCACGTCTTCGAGCGTCAAAAGAACCATGTAACGGTGTTCTTCCATCTTCCGTGGTTTTTGGCTGTGGTCTATCAACCAGACACGGGCGGGACTGTTACACAGCTTTGATTTAATGATTGCTTCCTTTTTTAAGCCGCCCATCCCGCACCGCCTGCATTGACCCAGGATTTCGGCATTTCCTCTGTCGCATTCCCCCAGGATCCGGCGGAAAATGGCCATTCCATTCCAACACACAGGGGGGATCTTGTGATGACCTCCGGTTGACATGTGGGTTAGTCATCTGAGAATGACATTCCGAATTTATTGGTGCACAAGCCGCCCGACGGGATTTCATGTCGGCGAAAATTACAAGCTTTCATACAAAATATTTTTACGAACAGTAGCTAATGTAAGCACTAAGGAAGGATTTTTTAAAAGAGCATCCTTCCTTATTGCTTACATTAGCTACTGAAGGATCTCTGGTGCAAAATTTCATGCTTCTAGACTTCTGGGTTTAGGCTGTGCGTTGTCTGTCCGTGAATGAATTTATGATATTAGTTATTAAATAGAAATGTACCTACACAATCTTCAATGTGAATACATTCGTGTAATCGAACGCCATCTCGTGGGAAGCAGTGCATAGACTTTGGGAATAACAAAATCGAGCCTATTTATATTCGTTCTTACACTACTAGCAATTGGTGCATGGGTTTTTTTCTGTGCAATAGGTACTTTCATCTCGCTTTAAAACAGTTATAATTTTGTTTACACACACTGTGTTTGGGAGACGATGATACCTACTTCATTTTGCATTTACCCGGTATTCATCTTTACCCACCCACTTTAAAGGGGCAGTGCTCTCAACGTTACAGCCCACTTCAACTGGTTACCTTTCAACAATAACCACGTAAGAAGCTGCTCAAAATCTTTCGCAGAGGAAGCCACGAAGTATTCGCTGAGCACGTTATATCCATTCTCGCCTTCGGATGTAATCGTCGGGTTTTGGCCAATGTTTACATTCCCGGCTATTGTCCGTCATCGGCCGGCGGTTTTGTAAACTAACCGATGTGTGAAGAGATATTTTGTTTTGTAAACACTGACCGTGGGCATTGTCGTTGCAAATCAATTGTGTGAACGTGAAAGTGGATTGAAAGAGTTGTAGAAAAATGTGTGATTATGATTGAAATAAAAAAAAAAGTGAAGATTGAGAGAGTGTGTATAAAGTGAGGTAGCGGGTAGTGGCTGCCAGGAAAATTATTTGGGCATCTTAAAAAACAAGCTTAAGAAAGTGGAAATAATACAGGATTTTGTTAAACCTTTCGGATGTGATTGGTTATTGCAGATCCGTACTTTAATGTTATAAATGCGAAAGTAAGTCTTGTCAGTCTGTCTGTCTGTTACATTTTCACGCCTAAACCCATAGATATAAGAAATTATAAATTAATTAATTAAATATTTATTATTATTTATAATACCTATATTTATATTAATTATATACCACTAAACCGATCCTTATGACATGGCTACTTGTTTTGTATTAAAAACGGGTTTAAAATAAAAAAAATATTACTTTAGCTTATGATTTACTGGCTTCCGCCCGCGGCTTCGCCTGCGAGGTATGTCGATAAAAACTATCCTATGTCCTTCCCCGGGATGCAAAAATCCGTTCAGTGGTTTAGGCGTGAAAAGGTAATATAGGTACAGACAGACATACAGAGTTACTTTCGAAATTATAATATTAGTATGGAGGACGTATGGACACAGATTACTAAATAGTTACTTCGTAAGTATGGATGTGCAGTTTAAATAAGTTAACGTCGAACATTTAATATATTTCTCAATTTCGTAAATAAACCAAAAATAGAACTTCTCTGCATAAAGGTAATGTTTTTTTTTATTAAACAAATAAATCTATGTTGCATTTACTTGGCGCGATGCTAGTAAGATGATATAGATATTCACTAATTAAGCGTTCGTTAACACGACGATTTAGCGAGTCGACGCTTGCGCAGCCAAAACAACTGCCTACTGTCAGTCAGGGCTGCCCCACGGAGATTAATAGAAATAAGCTTAAAAATAAAGTTGATAAATGACAAATAGTAACCGCAATATGAAAAAACACTATATAATATCTCGACACTATACGTATACACTATAGCTACTTTCATATTTTATTACGGAAAGGTAAAAGTGAAGAAGCAGGCCATAAGGTCAGAGAAATAGGTTCATAATTTTTGACCTACATTCTCATTCTAAGTACCTACATAATCCAAATTTTTATTAAGAAGAAAATAATTTGAATGACTTATTTTGCATCATCATCATCATCAGGTCTGTAGCCGTTTACTATTATACATATAATAAGCCTCTCCAGTCGCACGCTATATAAGACTCGATGCTCGGCCAACTGCTTTCAGCCACCCCGCATTATTGCTCCACATAGCCTTCTTACATAGAGGGCTTACATGACCTAAAGCGCGGTCACTGTCGGACTGCATAGAGAAGCGCGATGACACAACCCTGGTAATTTATTGCAAAATATTAAGCAATTATTTAATTACAAAAAAATATATTGTTTGGACAAAAAAAATTAAAACACTAGTGTTTTAGTATGTTGCTTGTAGAATAATCTGACAAAAAACCAGAATGATTGTATGTATATTAGTATGGTTTTTATTGTAAAAAGAAAGTTTTAGAGGTATCTTCATGTTTTTTTTTCTATCGTATCAAATTAGTTGTATTATGTTTTCAACACACTATCTACCTAGCATATTTCCTGTAGAATATCATATATTTTTTTGATTTTGTTTACTGTAGTCGATCATATACTTTTACTGTTTGTAAGCCCCTTAAATAAAAAATACTTCTACATATTTAGCGCAGCCCTAGCGTTTGCAAACTCGCGCGTACTTGCTAATTAGGTGGCACCGTTACTGTACCTGCGAATTACTTGTAGGAAGCACAATATACACCTTTACCGACCCGCCAGACGTTTAGCACCTTATGCAATGTTTGTTTATTTGTCTGTATGTTTGCCACTTTCTGCTTTCGACGAATTAGTAATGTAACGGGTTTCTGCTTTTAAGAAGTTGTCTATAAGTATATTTGTTGTTGAATTTATTTGTACTTATGTTAAAATATCAAGCATTGACTAATGAGATAACCCTAATTATTTTTTTAAAACTTAGGAGTTACTGAAATAATGCATTATGCCCATTATGGTAGTGCAATACACAGTTGGTATTTATCTTATGACCATGATACAGAATATTTTTTTTGCCGGTTCCAAATTTTTACAGGGTGTTACACCCATGAATATGAACAACTTTCACCGTGGGACTAACTCTGAAATCACGAAAAAAATATCAGCTGTTTCATACATTTTGGTCAAGTAGTTATTGAACTTTTGTATAAAACAGCAGGTAGAAAAAAAAATTAGAACCGGTAAAAAAAATCAACCTGTATATTGGTATTACTATTTACAATAGATTTATTTTCATATAGCCCTTCAAAGGCATTTCAGATACTGAGATGCCATTCCAATTCTCCATTTTCTATAGAAAATAATCAGAAATCAGAATCAGAATCAGAAATATTTATTTGCCAACAATGTAGGTACAGGTTTGAGATGGTACAGAATACAATGTTTCCGCTACATTCTACCTTACGGCGTGCAAAAATAAAAGTTAACATTACATTGATATTAAAATTAACCAGACATCAAAAATTAATACACATAAATAAATTGTCACATAAAAAGTCATTACATTAAAAATTAAGTTATAAATTATTAATTATTGCAAAAAGGTAGGTATTTAAAATGTCAATTACAAGAAAAAAGTCAAGGTACAGTTACAAATCTTTGTCATTTAAGAAGTCATTTACAGAGTAGTATGCTTTTTGTAATAGTAATTCAGTCAGTTTAGTTTTAAATATGCGTGTGGGGTGTTCTTTGAGATTATGTGGAATTTTATTATAAATGATTGGCCCCATTGACATTATATTTTTTCTTAATAGTGCTGTATTATATTTTTCCGTATGTAATAAGTACTTGTATTGTAGTCTTAAAGGGCCTGACCTTGATCTAATGTCTACAAGTGACGGAAATAAATTTAAATTCGACCTAACAAAAATTGACACTTCCAATATGTAAAGCGATGGGAAGGTTAGTATTTTTAGAGACCTAAACACAGGCTCACAGCTCTCTGTAGATTTTAAACTTGACATTGATCTTATGCAACGCTTTTGGGCTTTGAATATGACCTCCCTTTCGCTACAGTTGCCCCAGAATATTACTCCGAACCTTAGAACCGATGCCACCAAGCCATGGTAAGCCGTGAGAAGAGTAGTTGTGCTAACTTTATGCGATAAATTGTACAGTACATATGCTGATTTGCTCAATTTTTTACATACGTCCTCAGAATGGGGTTTCCAAGTCAGATTGCTATCAATCCAGATCCCTAGGAATTTCGTTATACTTGTTGAGTCAACCTTATCCCCATTATGACTAACATTTATATTTGGTGGACTGATCCGTTGGTAAAAATGAATTACTTTCGTTTTATTTAAATTTATGATTAAGTGATTTACATTGAGCCAGGTAATAATGCACTTTAATGTGTTATTTATATCACTTTCATATTTTTTTAAGTCCGAACATTTTACGATTGCCGTACTATCATCCGCAAACAAAACCATGGGATGATGTGTTTGACGGGGCAAATCATTAATGTATAGGAGAAATAACGGGGGTCCCAAAACGCTACCTTGTGGTACGCCATGTTTTACCTCTCTACAGCCCGAAATATATTTAAGTTCACGTTTAGTTTTGGGGCATATTCTCGTTATTTCGGTGTACTGCAGTCGGCCTTGTAGGTATGATTTTATCAGATTTAGAATATTTCCTCTTATACCATAGGCGTAAAGCTTCTTTAGAAGGACGTCATGGTTTACATAGTCGAATGCCTTAGTCATATCAGTCAATATTGCACATACAGGAATTTTATTGTCAACGTTTATCATTATATTTGTTAGGAGATTATATATCGCCATATTAATATTTTTATTTTTTCTAAAACCCATTTGTTCTTCGCTTAATATATTATATTTATTTAAAAATCTATCCATTGCATGATATATAATCTTTTCAAAGACCTTGGAAAATATGGGGACCAATGCTACTGGTCTATAGTTGGACAAGTCTTCCCTATTATTCTTTTTATGAAGAGGTTTTACAACTACTGTTTTTAGGCTATTAGGAAATATACCAGATTCAATACTAACATTTACAATATGACTTAGAGGCCCTGCAATCACTTCACTAACAAATTTTACAACACTAGTAGCAATCTCATCGTAACCGTAACTTTTTGTATTTTTCAGTGATTTGATTGCTATTAATATATCATTTGGTACTATCGGTGACATAAACATTGAATTTGAGTTGGTAATTATGTCAGAAGTTCCGTCAGGAGTGTCACTCGTTACATTTTTTACCTGGTCAACAAAGAAGTCATTAAACGATGTTGCAATATTTTTGGGATCCGTTATTAACACATTTTGATTCATAATTTTTAGGATAGGTTCTTTAATCAGCTTACTATTATTGATGATTTGCCACGCTGCTTTGGATTTATTGTGAGCGTTATTAATAATATTATTGTTCTGTGCCCTTTGAGTAAGTTTAATGATCTTTTTTAATCTTTGAGAGTATGTCTTAAATGTTTGTTTATTTTCGCTTGACGGTTTCAATCTATATTTCCAAAGTAAATTTCTTTGTTTCTTGCTACAGAGTTTAATGCCTTTCGAAATCCATTTAATTTTTGACTCTGATTGAATTTTTATCCATTTAATTGGAAAGCACTGTTTGTAAAGAAGTTGAAAAGCTTCCATAAACTTATCATAAGACTCATTAGGGTTACTTTCGCTGTACACGTCTGAAAATGATAAACTCTTTAAAAGATTTTTAAATTTAACCATATTCTCTTTTGCGAAGTCTCGTTTCTGAGTGCGCCAATATCTTAACTTACAAGTTCTACTGACTTGAATTTTAATTATTTGAGCTGAGTGATCAGAAATAGCAAAATCCATTACCTCAGCAGTACATTTTAGATTTGAGCTAGTAGCAAAATTATCCAAGCAGGTTTGACTCCTTGGCCTTGTTGGCTGATTTATTTTTAAGATAAGGTTGTAATTTAGGAGCAAAGATTCGAAGTCCAAGGTGCATCTAGTTCGTTTTAAGATATTTACGTTGAAGTCTCCACATAATACTACCTTTACATTTGATTTATTGCACATTTTTTTTAATACATTGTCTAAAGTGTCATAAAAAAGACTAATATTACACATATTAGGTGGTCTATACACACATATTACAATTAATTTATGTTTGACTAACTCAATAGCACAGCCTTCAAAAACGCCTGTGATAGATGAACTCTTTATATCAGTTAGTTCCTTGTATTCGAGATAGTTCTTAATTAAAATACACGAGCCTCCTCGTCTCTGCTCTTTTCTTGAGTAACATGCTGCCAGCTTAAAGTTTGGCATATTTATTAATTTTTCTTGACCCGCCATGACGAAGTGTTCCGTTAGGCATATTATTTCAATACTAATCTGTTTTTGTAGCTGTTCTTGGATGTGTAGTGTTAAGAGGTCTGTTTTATTAAGGAGGCCAGCGATGTTTTGATGCATGATATGCATATGATTATAAAAGAAAAAACTCAGAGTCATCCTTATATTTATCATTTACATTTAAAATATTGTCAGTGTCAGCATCATTATTTTTGTCCTCTTCTTCATCATTTTGTATGTCAAGGCTTCTTATGTCAGTAATTAATTGCAAAATGTCCTTAAAAATTGTATTTACTCCGCAGTTATTGATTCTGCCTGAATGTTTATCAAACATACTGTCGTCATATTTTAAATTTAAGTTACTGTCAACGACATATGCGTATTCATGCGTTAATAAGTCAAGATGTAATAAATGATTGAATGTCTCGATTCTCCAATTACTCAGGTCTGAATAATTCTTGCAGATGAACGTCGGTGAGCATATGATTATATTGGTGTGTTTAATAGCTTGCAGTGCTTCTCTTAAGTGAACGATAATGTTCACATAATTGCTAGTAGTCTTGAAGTCATCCTCTCCAATCAGAATGATGCAAAAATCATCCATAGTGAATCCGATTAGTTTTTGTTGTAAGTCTTCTAAGAGGTGTTTTGTACCTCCACCGGATTTAAGATAGTGGCATAAATCGTACTCGTTAGAGAAGGTCGACTCTGCTATAGGAAGAATTTTGTTTTTATTGTTACTGCTTAAAATACATATTTTGTTTCTTGTTTTACTTTTTTTTTGTTCGGGTAGTTGGTTATTTTTTAAGCTATCTTTTTTGAGTGACCTGCATGTACTACATTTAAAAGCTTTTCCTTGTTGAATGTCTGACATCTCATGTTTGGAAGTCGTTTGTTGTGTAGTTAACTGTTCCGATATGTCAGTTATTTTATTAACATTTCCTTCATCTGTTACTTGTGTCTGTGGGTATTTTAATTGAATTTTATTTTGCTCAGGTATTTTGGTGGTGTTTTGTTTTGGTTTCCGTTTTGATCTTGGTGTAACATTATTTTCTGTTAAGTTAATCATTTTATAGGCTTCAATTACTTTTAAATATTTTTGTATATCAGCTTTCAAAGTAAAATTTTCTGAACTAAGATTTTCAATTTCATGGTGGGCTGCTACTAAGTCGTCTGATAACTGTTTAACTTTTTCATTTAAGTCAAGTACAGTTTGACTTGTATTAAGCGACGTATTTGGTAAGCTCATCATAGTGGCATCAAATAGTGCCGAACTATCTCTGCTGACGTCATTTACTGAACTGGTTCTGCGTAATTTGCGGTATGTGATATTATTACATTCTTCCATGATTTATATAAGTAATAAACTAAATATACCGTCAGTATTCGTAAAAACAGCGTGAAAAGGAACGTAGTCTCAAATCGCTTGTATTCAAACGTAGTCTCGTCAAGTTTCTGAACGAAACTTCTCATGTTATGTCAAAGTCAAAGTTCGTGATTGGTCGAGTAATTTGAATGAGTCATATTCCTTGTCTGTTTACATTTTATAAATATTTGTAACCGTTTTAGGCTGATATTTTTCTCAAAAAGAATTGTAATAAGGTTCAGTATGTCAAGTTTTGCAGCTTAATATCAGTCTACTGTCACTGATTGTGAATAGCTAACCTGTTTTTCAGATGTTGTTGATGGACTGTTCGTGATTCAGCACTTCCGCTTTTTTTGTATTATCTCCTTAAAACTGCAGTGCAAAGCTTGGATAACACTATCACTGATGTAACAACTTATTCCGAGTGTACATATGCACTTTTTCGTTACTTATATCGCAAAAATCGATTATTAATTAATTAAATTACACCGGGCAATGTTTGACGTTTCGCAAGATTTGACAGTAGTCAACAAGAAGCTTCACCCTATTTACCAAGAAAGCCAAAGGTTAAATCACAAAAAAGATCAGAAACATTCCATAGACACATTGAAATAAACTTTTGAACTAAGTACGTCTCCCTCACATCTTACAAATATGCATTATGATTACAAATGTTTTCACAATGCACAAGCAGATTGGTGATGTCATTATGACGTCAGTTTTGTAATGATAGATGTTTCTACTCATTAACCTTATTTTAGCAATGGGTTCATCAAAAGGCTAGCCCCCTTACTAATAAACGTATTTCTCTCTTTTAGTCGTCAGTAATTTGACATTCGATAGACGAAGACGAAACGTTGAAAAAAAAGTTGGCGGCGCTATCTCCAACTTAGGCCAGGCGCCAAAAGTTTAAAACAAACTGAATCTTTATTTTTCTATAGCGAGATGTAAAAGCTTCCAAAATTGACATAGACGCTGAAACTTCGTTTAAAGTAGTCTTGTCATTAAAAAGACGAATCCGTTTACAAAATCCCGGTGAACTATTTAAAGAATTTGCTGTTAGCACCAGACATTTTCGAGATCGTATGCTAAACAAATTAGAATGCACCGCGCAATGGTAGTGCGGTCGATTTCAAAATACTTTACTGCAACGCAAACCAACAATTTCGTTATTTCTTGCTCATTTACCTCATTACTATACGGTCGATGTAAACTAGTTTAAGGATACTTTACTGCTGGTGTTTTTCATTATCTAAGATTATTCCCCGAAATCTCAAAGAGCTCTGAATTTTAAAACATCCCGAAAAATTTTTCCGTCACAACTCTATACCTTACGTGTGGTGTGATAGAAATAACATGTTTAAGCGGTGACTCAAAATTTTCGCATTTGTTTATTTTTATCTGTCAAAGTCTTCATGAATTTTTAAACACTGTTTTTGAGTTCCTGTAATTTTTTTATCATAGTCATCGCTTGTTTCCCGGAAGAGTCCTGTCCTGTTACATGTTGACTAACCAAATTTTTCTCTTCTTCCACAGACTACCTCAATGAACCAAAGAAAGATGTTCAGGGTCCCCCGAAATCACAACGTGGTGAGGCGCCTCGACTTTGGAGGAGAGAAAGACGATCAAGCAAAGATAGACAACTTTGCCAACAGAATGAAAGAATTGGAAGAGAGAGACAGGCAAGAGATGAAAGCAAAATATAACTTCGATTTTAAAAACGAGGTCGCACTCAAAGGCAATTGGGAATGGATGAAAAGAAATGGAGGTGAGTGGGTCCTCATGGAGGTTAAGGAAAGTTTGGTCGTGAATGACAATGAAAGGACGCCTATGCATTCAAGAGACACAGCCGAGCGTGCACCACCTGCAAGAAGGAGAAAGTTGCCAAGGGATGACAAAGGAAATTCTAATAATCACGTCAAGAAGAGGTTAACGATGGAGTAACTTCTTACTGTTACTCCTATACTAATCAAACATGCAATTCTTTCTAACTCTGACGATTTTATCCTTGCTTAGTGCCATCTATTTCGCTGCATTAGAACTACGAAACCAGCCAGCGGACTGCATCTTGCAGATGAAAACAACTCCTGACGTCACCATCAGTGTTTACCACGACACCTGTATGTATATGGAGACCAACACCCGTTGGATAGTGGGCTCACCAGACCCAAGACCCGTTTGGTCGGAGGATCCCCCCTTTGCAATTGACGAACTTCACAACTTGTTTCTGATAAAAAGAAAGAAAATGCATTAAGCACAGATTAAAAAACATGCAATACACCAGCATCGCTATTCACAACCATTTGATACGCTTCCTAGCCATATCGAACATCAATCGAATGTTATCGAAGTAGTCCTCTAAACGCTGTTTACAAATCCAAAACCCGAAAATGTTGTCAGTTTAAACCAAATAGACGACCACTATTCTTCCGACAGGTATAATGCTGTCTGGATTAGGGAAATCAGGAAACCGAAACGTGTGTTTTTCGTCTCGGAAACCTGTCGACTCGTTGTGAATAGCCATGCAGATTGCAGATACAAACAAAAAAAAAATCAAGATACTACAAACTTGTATTAGACTAAGGATCATCATCATCATTATCATCATCTATAGGAATTTGTATATGTCACAGTGAAAACCTGGTTAATTAAAAGGCATTTTTTCTTTAGTAAATCCCGTCCAAACGTTTTGACTGATCGCTGAAATTACTCTTAGATATCCTATGGTGGTATTGTTTTTCAAGGATTCATCAAGCTGTAAATTCTAATTATAACGAAGGCGTTCAGTAAGAACGAATTGGAAATAGGAAAAATTATTAGTATCCTGGCTCTCCTTTCGACATGGTATGGTCACTTTTTGAAGTTTTGATTGCTTTTTACAAATACTAGTCTGATTTAAGGCTCCTTCAAACAGGCGCGACACGCGATAAAATGCGCGCGACACAAAGGCACCTCAAGTCGCGCAACATATATTTATACGATTATATCGCGTGTCGCGCCTGTTTGTAGGAGCCTTGAAAGAACTGTTTAAATCTTGCCGCGGCAATGTGCAACTAGGATTAACGGTACGAATTTATGAAGTATGAATATTTTGGGTTTCGTCTTGTGTATTCTTTTATTTAACTGCCAAAAAGTATCGGTAATCAATCAATCAACTCAGCCTATCGCAGTCCACTGCTGGACATAGGCCTCTCCCGGGCTGCGCCACAACTCCTTGTTCTCCACCTTCCGAATCCAGTCTGTCCCAGCCACCTTTTTAAGGTCCACCTAGCTGGGTGGCGTCTCACACTACGCCTGCCGATACGCGGTCTCTCTAGGACTCGTCTGCTCCACCGGCCTTCGGTCCTTCGACAAACATGGCAAGCCCACTGCCACTTCAGCTTACTTACTCTGTAAGCTACAAACTATCTGTCCTCGCAACTGCATTATTATAGATTTTATTTTTATCTATTTCCGTTCTTGTACCGTCAATCTTATGCTGGAACCCAAAATTTAAGCTTTTCGTACATAATACGCTTATAAAGTGCCACAATTAGGCTATATAGTAAGTTTTAGATTTATTTTTGAGTACCTATTTTAAATATTTTAATTGTATTATATCGGCTTACCCTATCTGTTAAATACTGTTTAAGATTTATTTATATTTTGTTAATTTTATTTGTAAATATTGAAATTTTCTAATTTCCACTATTAACATCACAAAATATAACGATCATGTCCACGATTTTGTAATTCTTGGAGATAAAATTTAACGTAATTTAAGACTTTCTTTACTTACATTAAGTCTATTCGACGGCGTTAGCCATTCTTCTAATACATATAACGCATTGTCGCGACCACCAAGCGATTATGCGCGCTTTGATAATTTCTAACGTGAAGATATTATCGTGGACGTCAATGTGTAGAATTACGTGCTCGTTATACCGCTATCGTGGATGGCAATTTAAAAGCGGCTTCATAATATTTCCATACATTTTACTTCCTTGTGTTGTGTTATCGTGACGCGTCGTGACGTGAACAGGTCCAGGGTAATATCGTCACGTTTGCTCACGCGACGAGTTCACGCGAACTTGCGATGGTTGCGTAGGTCATGTCTGTATTTTGTGGTCATGTTCTATTAGGATATTGCACTACACCGTCGAAAAGAATAATGTTTTCTTTTAGTGTTTAAATTTTTTTTTTTGTAATGGACGAATGTGATCACCGATGATTTTAAAATGATATAAGCGTACCTACTTTTATTCAAAAAGTGATACTTATTTAGGTGTTGTGCGAATGTATTTCGATAAAACTTTCTTTTGACTGAATTTGGGCAGAAGATGTGCCTATAAAAAAACTATTTGATGTGATAATAATAATCTCAACGTTTGATATCTGGATCTCTATTTTGTATGATATTGTTTTGAAATATATTCGCTCAGCCGTAGCGTAAACTAAAGGTCTATATCCACACATATCAGGGCCGTTCCCGATACATGGCAGGGTCGTCGCACACACAGGGCAGGCACTGAATCTCTGTCGCCGGCCGTGACACAGACCCTATCAACAAACAGCGAAAGCGTGGGAGACCCAACAAGAGATGGAGTCCCGACATATCAGGCTTAGTAATCTGCCCAGCCTTTCCCCAACAATCTTGGGGTCAGCTTCCAGTCTAATCGGATGCAGCTGGATACCAGTATTTTATATGGATCAATTGCCTATCTGACCTCCACAACGCAGTTACCGGATAACACCGATTGACAAGACTGGTTGTCAGACTTTCGGGCTTCTAATTACCAGTAACGACTGTCAAAAATCAACAAATGGCAGCCGGAACTAACTGCTTAATTTGTTTGCCGATACACGGAGTGGTCTCGTTATATTATGGATGGTCACCTATCCACGGACCAACCTCGGTAAGCGTTGCTTAATCTTGAAGATCAACCCGTGTGACTTTTATTATTTAGCCAGGAAATTAAAAATATACAGACCTATATTTTTTAGACTCCCTGACGGACCCCGGTCCGCCCACGTACCGGGCACGGCCCTAATATATTGTGTGGATAGAACTTTACTCGTAGTGTACTAGTGGAGTAAAAAGCGTAGATAAAATTGTATCAAACATTCTGAAACTAATACTCTCTGTAATTTCAACCTTGATCTCGGAAACTAATGGATATATGCATAGAAAAACATATAACACTTTGTGTGAAAGCGAAACTTGAGTTCTAACGACGCTGTTGATAATGTCGCGATTTTGATCATTATGATTCGTTCGCATGAGGTCCTGGGTTACATTCCCAGGTCAGGCAGACTTATTGGGTTTTCCATCAGGAATTTCTCAGTAGCAGCCCGAAGTCTGAATTTGTACCCGATTGATGGCAATAGGCGAGCCTATTCTCTCAATTACATGGGACTCAAGCATAACTGGCGAAATGTGGGTGTACCAGGTGTACCTACTATGTGTACGCCTCTGTCGAACCCTTTCGGGGAAATAAGGCGTGATGTTTTAAAAGTGACAATTTCGCGTGATTTTGAACGTGTTCGCGTAGAAAGTTTCGTATCGATAAAAATTATTATTTCTTAACCTATGAAATAAATATATGAAATCATCTCATTCATACTAATATTATAATTATTCGTTACGCGTTATTTTTAATATAGAGGACAGTCGAAACCTCAACTAATATTACGAAAAAAAAAACAGAAATAAAAAAGTCGGAAGAAAAAAAAGTGTAAAAGTTTTCGGGAAAATTTAGAATTATGAAGCATATCTGTAGCAATGGTGCTCATAAGGAGACACCATAATTGGCAAAATATAACTTGAGTTTATAACTATTAGAATGGATTATATTCCTTATTCTAAACAAATATCGGTCAGGTTTTCGTTAAGTATACTTAATTACTAAAAATAACAATGCGTAAAGCCGCGTCCTAACCGAAAGCGATCGTCGCGCGGTTAAACCGGGAGGTGCTCAGTCAGCGCGATCACGCGTTCCAGTTCACCGGACCAACAGTGATATATGACCGCGCCGATTGCGTATTCGAGCGACGATCGTTTCCAGTTAGGACAAGGGGTAATGAAAAAAAAAAAACAAGTATACCATGAAATTTGACACATACCAAAAAACTATCTACTTACTAACAACTACAAAGGGCAAAAATTTTTTTCTTTAATAAAAATAATAAAAGTTTGACTAAAATCGTAATTTCTGTAATGTATTAACTATGTAGGTATATCTAGTTAGTTTTTCTACTTTCTTTGATAACTGAGTTAAAATAACTACATACCTCTAAATAATAAATAGTGATGAAAAAAATATTTTAAGGTCTATTTTCACTAGAAAATCGATACCGATACCAATTGAAAACGTAACGGTCGGTTTGGGTACTATAGTGACAATAATGAAATATTTGAAAAAGAAAACATTTAAATAGTAAGCTGACATTTTTATTTAATTCTAATTGTTTTATGGTGGGTACTTAATTGTGTAACATGTGATATAACTTGTCTTGTAATGCAACACGATACGGTGAGTGAAGTATCTAAAAAAAAAAGAAAAAAAAATTGGCGCTCATGGGGACTGGAAGTGAAAACTAAAAATGATGAAATAACAGTGATAGTGACACAAAATTATACTGTTAACATTAGCTTGTCGGTGACACGAACACATACGATTTTCCCCTACCAAAAAAATCCCTCAACGCGCCTTAAAAAGTTTTCATTTCCAAACCGAAAAATACCCAATACAGAAAAACAACGACCAACAAAGACAACAGAGATTTCAAGTCTACAGTCCGTTCAGTTATTTTACCTTTGACAGCGGCAACCTAACAGTAACCTTCTTGTAAAGAGAATAAAGATCACAATGATTTTGACAGACTTGTCAGTGGCAGTAACCTAAAATCGACCTTATTTTGAATGAGAATAAAGATCACTACGATTTGGACAGTGATGCAAAATCACAGGAAATATTACTGCGAAAGGCCTGTACTGTACGTTCTAATGGCCACAGACAAGACATTTTGTGGTATTCCTAAGATGCAGTTACATTGCACGTTGCACTCTGTACCCAACCTTACATGTAATTATCAAACAGCTATATTCCAAAGCCCACGTAGGAATGCCTAGCTTCACATAGTGACTACTAGAAACAACTAGACACTTATGTACTTATTTTAGATTACCTTTAAATAAATTACTTTTCGAAATTTTGTACATAGCCATTGTGATAAGTTGTATTATTTATAATTTCTACGTATTTATTAAATTATTGTAATCGATTGTTGTAATTAAATCAATTTCTGGTATATTTACCTTTGTTTTCTTTTATTTTGAACTGTAGCGGTGTCTACAACGCCACATACTAACAACGCGTCATACTGACGCAAAATCCTGCATCTCGCAAGCAGAGTTTACCTCGCAACTAGCATAGATACAACGGCCCGACATGAATCATCAGGCAGTTGCCCGCCAGACACAACACCCGTCTGGTCAGAGGATCCTCCCTTTTCTATGGAGGTTGAGTGAACTTTACATGCTGTTCCTCATACCTCTATAGAACCTTAAAATTATTGCTACTGCTAAGTCGGAGGTCGTGGGGTTCGAAACCCAGGTCGGGCAAAGTGTGATTGGGTTTTTCGTCTAGAACATGTGAATCATGTGAAGACTGATTGATTAGCATTATCATTCAGATGTGATTCAAAATCTATACTAATATTATAAAGCTGAAGAGTTTGTTTGTTTGAACGCGCTAATCTCAGGAACTGCTGGTTCGAATTGAAAAATTATTTTGTGTTGGATAGTCCATTTATCGAGGAAGGCTATATAACATAACGCTACGACCCTTAGGAGCCGCGCAGCGTGTGACACCGCGGGGAACAGCTAGTGAGTTATAACTAAGAGGCTACTTTTAGTCAACAGACTCAGACTTTCACAGCCTACTGCTGTAAGAGGTTTCGTTTTATCACGTTTTTAAAGACCTTAACTCAATGCATTGAATAGAACAGACAATAAAATGCATTTCTGGCTATCCGTCAAAACGATACCGATAACGTGGTATCGGTATCAGTGGAACATAAATTACTTACGATCAAATTGTATCACCCGCATTGGTAGTGTTCGCAACAGCACTGGAACGCGTTAATGCCGCGAATGCAAAGGGCTGCATTCGCTGGAACGCAACGTGTCGCCTGCGCCGGCGGCCGCCATCTTTCTTCTCTCTTCTCTCGTTGACTGCGAACGACAACGCGCACTAAAAACTTTTCTCATCTAATTATTGTTCAAAACTTATTTATTTTATTCTGTATAACTTGTCAAGGAACAATAAACGACATTGACTGTTAACACGCATCTGATTTACCTATCATCACACGAAACATTGGTGACCCCGACGTGATATACTAAGAAGATTGACGATGAATCGACCGCGTGCAATGATGAAGCTTAAAACGAGAAGCGGCGAGCTGAGGCTGCCTGAAACTATGTGACGAATGATGACCCACCTACCTACTTGATGAGCCTGGCGTAGTGAGTGATTTGGTTTGCCTACAGGGAAGTACGCCCAATTTTAGTATGCTTAACCTACATTGATATTATATTGCAGCCGCTTTCTGTGCATCAGATTTAATAGGTAATCTGTCTCGAGTCAGATTAATATTAATGATTTCTTATTTCTTATTAGGTAGGTACTAAATAAACGACACTTTGCCTACCTAAACTCTTTGGAGTCAGATAAAATTATTGACAATAGTTTCTTAGTATGGAGGTACCTACTACTAATTGAAAGACAATCATACCTACCTAACTAGTAACTATACCTACTTTCTTTCTTGCACTTTGCTTACGGGAACACCCTGGCATTTTCCAGAATCGCTGTGTACACCTGCTTCTTGGTTCCCGCTGGAGTGCGCTGCAATAAAGCTGCTTGTTCCTCACTTCTGCTGCTTGCATGCTGTGCTGTGTGACCTGCTTTGCTCGTGTGTGAGTCGCTGACTGCACGAGCTGTTGTCGTAGCTATTGCGCGACGTACATGGTTTGGCTTATTATCTTAACTTTTACATGCGGTACTGAATACCAGCATAGTTAATTTCTTGACGGTCTGTTCAGTTTTTGTAAGCATTCACCATGTCGATTGAATTGAAATCTCTTGTTCAACAACGTGGTACGATAAAGGCTAGAATAACTATATTTTCAAAATATTTAAATACAGTTAAACTAATAGAAGCTGACAGCATTCCTAAACAAATTCTTATAGAAACTGAAATAAAACTATCAAGATTTAAAGAATTGTTGATACAGTTTGATGATCTTAAAACTAAAATTGAAGGTTTGGATCCTGATCAGTTGGAAGAAAATGACATAATTGAAAGTGACTTTTGCTCAAACATTGCTAAAGCTCAATTGTTAATTGAAAGTTTTGCTCCTCGTGAGGTAGTACCCGAAAATACTAACTGTAATTCTATATCTAGTTGTCAAAATGGTAAACAGGATTGCCGCAACTATAACATTAAATTGCCAACTATTCAGCTGCCCTCCTTTGACGGAAACTATTTAAAGTGGATGGAATTTCGTGACACTTTCGATTCTTTAATTAACAATAACAATACAATTCCGGATATTAACAAGTTTCATTACCTCCGCTCTTCTTTAGAGGAAGGAGCGTCTGACATAATCAAATCAATTGAATTCACTGCTGCCAATTATAAATTAGCTTGGAGTTTACTTACTGAACGCTTTGATAACAACCGGATACTTACGAATAATCATTTAAAGGCTATCTTGAATTTTGAGACAATAACTAAAGAAAATTACAAGTCACTTCGTACTATGATAGATTACTATTCTAAAAACATTCGAGCCCTATCTTCTTTGAATGATACTGAATCCCGCTGGGACATTCTACTTGTGTATATTATGGCGTCTAAACTAGATGGCGCCACAGGTCGCACATGGGAGGAACACAGGAGTACTATTGCTGCTTCACCGACAATCGAAGAATTCTATAATTTCTTGCGAAACCGTGCTGATGTTTTGGAAACCTTGCAGTACAGCAAAAATGATGCTGCTACTAAAACTGAAAAACGTTCTTATTCTAAAGATAATAAGCAAACAAAATCATTTGTCTCTTCTTCTAACACTAAAGGAAAAGGGTGTGTTATATGTTCACAAGATCATTTACTATATAAGTGTGATAAATTCAAAGACATGTCACTGTATGCTCGATACAGTGAAGTTTCCAAGCATAAGCTCTGTCACAACTGTTTACGTCCTGGACATTACTCTGCTCACTGCAAACATAATCATTGCAAAATCTGCAACAAAAAACACAATTTATTGCTACATAAATCACAGTCCAATAATGACAAGACAAACTCACCTGTTGATACGTCTTCTGCAGCGCCAGTTCCTCATGAAGCTAGTACCTCTCAGACATCTTCTACTATTGCTATGTTTAATCCCGTATCACTCTCTGCGGCAATGCCCGGGCAGATCCTCTTATGTACTGCTCAAGTGGAATTAATTGATAGCCAAACTTCTGAAACACACACTGTTAGAGCACTACTAGATAATGGAAGCCAGTCTTCATTCATAACTGAAAAAATGCAAAGAAAACTGAATTTATCCTGTTCTAATACTAATATATCAATTGCTGGTATAAATAATAAGCTAACTAATACTACTAAAAGGTGTAACATAAAACTTAAATCGCGGATTAACTTATTCCATGCGAATGTTTCATGTCTTTTAGTGCCTGATATTACTGGGATGTTGCCCAGCTCAAAGATTAACCCTTCGGAATGGAATATTCCTAAATCTATAGAACTAGCAGATCCTACCTACTACGTACCCTCTGAAATTGACTTACTGCTAGGAGCTGATATTTATTGGGAAATTGTAGATTCCAAACAAATCAAGTTGGGTAAAAATAAACCGACACTACTAAAATCTAAACTGGGTTGGCTCGTGTCGGGCCCAACTGGTGTAAGTCCTACTACTACTACTCATTCTAACTTTTCTCAGGAGATTAGGGACTCACTAACTAAGTTCTGGGAAGTTGAGGATGTTCCTGCCCTGCCAACCAATAATAATAAGTTTTCCAATGAGGAACAACATTGTGAAAACCATTTTATTGAAAATACTATCCGCCTGAGCAATGGGCGATTTTGTGTGAAACTTCCATTGCGTGAAGTCCCCAGTGAAACTTTAGGGGACTCTTATGTTATTGCTAAAAGGCGGTTCTTAAACTTAGAAAGGAAACTTAATAAATCTAAAATCAAAGATGACTATACTGAATTTATTAACGAATATAAAAGATTAGGTCATTTAACTGAGGTAAGCCGTCCTAGCTTCGGTTATTATATTCCTCACCATGCAGTAATTCGCGAAAGCAGTGAAACCACTCGCTTAAGAGTAGTCTTTGATGCCTCTTGTAAAACTTCTACTAGTAAGTCACTAAATGACATCCAATTTGTTGGACCGGTGGTTCAGGATGATTTAATGGCAATCTTGCTCAGGTTCCGTCAGTATACTTATGTAGTGACAGGTGACATAGAAAAAATGTATAGGCAGGTTATGGTACATGAATCACAGCGTCACTTACAACTTATACTCTGGAGGGAAGACGAAAGTCAACCACTCAAAACATTGCAACTCAATACTGTCACTTATGGAACGGCTTCAGCTCCGTATCTGAGTACTAGGTGTCTTGTCCAACTCGCAGCGGAGTGTACTGATGAAGCTGTTGCCAATACTATAAGACATGACTTCTATGTTGATGACCTGAACACTGGTTCAGACTCAAAATCTCTATTAAGGGCTAACATTTCAGGAGTAATTGACAAACTTGCTGAAGGTTGTTTTCCCTTGCGTAAATTTAGAACAAACTCCCCTGATATTTTTGATGGCATACCTACAACTGACCAATCTCAAGATTTTAGCAAACAGTCCTCCGTTTTGGGATTGAAATGGACACCTGGCTCTGATACTTTGCACTACTCAGTCGAAATTGAATCTATTCCTAAAGTTACGAAACGCTCTATATTGTCGAACTCGTGTCGAATATTTGACCCTTTAGGTCTCTTATCTGCTTGCACTATTTTTCATAAAATCATACTACAGAGGCTCTGGTTGCTAGACATAGGTTGGGATGATGAAGTTCCAAAGGACATTCAAAACTCATGGTTAGAATTCTATAATGAAACGCTATATTTCGCTCATATTCAGATACCTAGATATATATTCTGCAGTTCACCTATTCATATAGCGGCTCATTGCTTTACTGATGCCTCGCAAGATGCCTATGGTGCATGCATTTATCTTAAATCGACTAATAGTTTAGGCGAAGTGAAATGTAACTTATTGTGTGCTAAAACTAAAGTTTCTCCTTTAAAATCTGAAACAATTCCCCGCCTGGAATTGTTAGGCGCGTTACTCGGTGCGAAACTATATTCCAAAG
Organism: Oligia fasciuncula; assembly: GCA_963082905.1. Lineage (NCBI taxonomy): Eukaryota > Metazoa > Arthropoda > Insecta > Lepidoptera > Noctuidae > Oligia > Oligia fasciuncula. The sequence continues at coordinate 13,326,292 of OY720403.1, forward strand.
TACTACACTCTTTAAAAATCAAGATTTCATGTACAGTATTTTGGACGGACTCAACCATAGTCTTAGGGTGGTTACACACGCCACCTAAAACTCTTAAAACGTATGTAAGCAATCGAATCGAACAAATTCGAGAATTAACTGACATAACTACTTGGCGTCATGTACCTTCTGAACATAATCCTGCTGATATGGCGTCTAGGGGCATTCAACCACGTCTTCTTGATAGTAATACTCTCTGGTGGCATGGTCCTTCTTTCCTGACCAAGTCTGAACATGAATGGCCCCAACCTAAATCTACTCCTTCCACTCTACCTGAAATTAAAATAGGCTTAAATATAATTTTATATGCTGACATTATACCCTTTCAAAAATACTCTAAACTATACAAACTACTAAGAATATGTGCTTACATACTAAGATTCATAAATAACATAAAAAATTCGAGTACTAAATTAAATGGTGAACTCACCTGTTCTGAGTTGAACAACTCACTGATACTTTTGGCTAAGGCGTCACAGAGAGAATACTTTTCAAAGGAAATTCACTCACTTGAAACTTTAAATAAATTAAATTCTAAGTCACGAGTTCTCTCTCTGAACCCATTTTTGGATATGCACGGTGTGTTGCGTGTCGGTGGAAGGATCGACAATGCATCTTACTGTCCTTATGGGAAAAGGCATCCCATACTGCTAGACCCCAAACACACTTTTACCAAACGTCTATTTGAGCAGGAACATCTTCGTCTTCTACACTGTGGCCCTCAGCAACTTTTAAATACGATTCGTGAGCAATTTTGGCCTACAGGTGGAAAAGTGTTAGCTGCGACTACAGTTAGAAAGTGTGTTCGTTGTCAGAGATTTAGAGCTAAGCCTTTAAAACCCATAATGGGCAATCTTCCGCAACCTCGTGTAACTCCTGCTCCACCATTTGCGACTTGTGGCACTGATTTGCAGGACCCTTTCTAATTTTAAATAGAAAGGGTCGCGGTGCCAAGACTTCCAAGTGCTATTTATGCATATTCGTTTGTTTCAGTACTAAAGCTGTGCACTTGGAAGTCGTGAGCGACTTAAGTAGCGATGCTTTCATCTTGTGTTTGCGTAGATTTATTTCACGAAGAAGTAAACCTCACACTATATACTGCGATAACGGTAAAAACTTCGTAGGAGCTAGCAACGAACTGAACAGACTGCTCAAGGAAAACGAACGGTCAGTTAGCGACTACGCGAGCAAAGAGGGTATAACTTTTAAATTCTCTCCGGCTTATGCACCGCATTTCGGCGGTATCTGGGAGGCAGGAGTCAAGACAGCTAAGTATCATCTGAAACGCATAGCAGGTAACTCTAGTTTAACCTTTGAAGAATTGTATACCCTGTTTGCACAGATTGAGGCCATTATGAATTCAAGGCCCATAACTTCTATGTCTGCTGATCCATCTGATCTGTCGGCACTTACACCGGGACACTTCCTTGTGGGCCGACCATTGACCTCACTACCTTCACCCATTATCCAACGTGGCGGCCTCAATGGATACAAGCTGATTGAGCGCTTGAAAAACCACTTCTGGTCTCGGTGGACAAAGGACTACCTTACCACTCTGCAGCAACGCGTCAAATGGCAGCGCAAACAAGACCACATTCGTGTTGGCGACCTGGTCTTCATCCTAGACGACCAGCTACCACCTATGAAGTGGCTCATGGGCCGCATTACCAAGCTGTACCCGGGAGCTGACGGCGTATGCAGGGTGGTCGACGTGAAGACTGAGTACGGCGTCATTCATAGGCCCGTCTCTAAACTATCCCTACTAGATTCCCAAGAGCTCCTTGGGGAACATGTCCCCAAGGGGGGGGAGGATGTTCGCAACAGCACTGGAACGCGTTAATGCCGCGAATGCAAAGGGCTGCATTCGCTGGAACGCAACGTGTCGCCTGCGCCGGCGGCCGCCATCTTTCTTCTCTCTTCTCTCGTTGACTGCGAACGACAACGCGCACTAAAAACTTTTCTCATCTAATTATTGTTCAAAACTTATTTATTTTATTCTGTATAACTTGTCAAGGAACAATAAACGACATTGACTGTTAACACGCATCTGATTTACCTATCATCACACGAAACAGGTAGTACAAGCTACAAGGATTCGTAAATGCTGGAATAGAATTTTGTAAGCAGGATTGGAATTTATTTGACAAATTGTCAGGTATTTTAGAATGGTAAAGTTGCTAATGAGCCCGATCTCTTTGAGCAATTCTGGTTTGAGTAAGAATGCAGATGAATGAGATTATTTACTGCTGGTTTATGTATTTATTCTCAAAATGATTTTATCCAGGTTCGGTGTAGGTTTGTGCATTGTTGGTAAGTTTATAAGGTCTTCAAAAGAGCGGGCTTATGAACGCTTTGGATTTTAGACACACCAACAAATGGATAGTATGTGGCTTGTGGGTAAGTAATAACAGCCGCACGGGTCGATCGATCAGGATAAGCTACGCTTGCCGCGGTTGTTCCGTGGATGGATGAACATCTTTACACATCCTTAAGACCCCTCCGTGTCTGGGAAAGCAAGTTAAACCGTTGGTCCCGGTTGTCATTCGCGGATCTTTGAAGCCACCTGCACATTACTGTGTCGTGGTGAGCCGTGACGCGGAATAAACAAACGAATGTGTTCAGGTCTACGTCAAATCACGAGTTTTGATTGGCCAAAACTGCGTCAGAAGGCACACTAATGTAAATCCAGCCTGACAGTATCAGACGCTCGGAAGTCTGACAACCAGCCTTACCAAGGGGTATCTTAAACAAGAAAAAAAAAAGTAAAGAGAATAAAAAGAAAAAATAAAAAGTATTATATTCTATTCTATTCTATCGTATTACCCAGTGATTCTGACTGGGTTATGGTCAGATGCCTATATAATTCCGAATTTTGCTAGGTTTTGTTTATAGCGGTCTACAAAAGTTGTCAACAACCTTCAAACCACAACAAGAATAATGGCGGCTTGGTGCAGGTTGTTTTACAATCCAATTAAATTTTACACCGATTAACCGTCTAAGTTTATATCATTTTCAAAGTTTTACGAGATAAAGTTACGATTTCAATTAATTTGTCGAGAATTTATTAGTTCTGCAATGTATGCCTGTAGTCTATGGCATTTATAATGTAGGTCAGACCACCTACCCGATAGTAATAAAATACCTAGCATTCACTTTAAAACTGTTTTAGGTATACGGATAAATGCAGCAATTAAATACTTTAATTCTGTTCTTTCTAGGTAGAACTCGTAAGTATATCTATATTAGAAATACTAAAACTACTTGACAGAAAGTTGGCTCTCAATAGCAGGTTTAAGACAGGCGACGTTTGTCTTCTCGTCTATTCAACGATGATCGGACCGATTATCATCCATAGCCATCGTGGTGAACAGTAGATGAGGTGAGTACCTAATGATATTGTATGCAGGTAAAGTACTACAACGATCTATTATAACACCTAAATAACATTGACAGGGGGGCGTTGTTGGTAAACATTTGTGAAATTGTCACAGAAATTGTATTGACAAAACAAGATGGCGGCGTTATTTTCGATTATGATCACCGACTTTGTATGTCCACCGTTGTCCATTCCAAGACAAGACCGTTGCAACTGCGACCCAAGCCGTATCACTGACAAGGAACTGATTTTGTTACACCTGTTACTAACGGTACTGTGTACGGTCAACACAATCAGGTATGTAGGTAAGAAATGGACATTTGTACCCTGTGCATGCTCTGAGAACAGCGAAAGGAATGCTAACTTAGCACATGCACTTCATGGGTTAAAATAGTTCTAGTTAGCTTAGCATTTCTATATTTTTTTTTGTTGTTTACTGTATAGAGGTATGAGGAACAGGGTGTCAAGTTTACTCATCCTCCAGAGAAAAGGGAGGTTGCTCCGACCAGACGGGTGTCGTGTCTGGTGGGCAACTGCTCGACGATTAATGTCGGGATGTTGTATAAATGCTAGTTGCGCGGTAAACTCTGCTTGCGCGATGCAGGTTTTTGCGTGACGTCAGTGTGATGCGTAGTTCGCATGTGGCGATGTAGATGCCGCTACAAGCAGAAATAATAGTGCTACGATCCTTATATAAGTATTCCATTTACGTATTCGGCCACATAATATGTACATATACAAGCCGTTTGTGAGTACTACGCACCTGACCTGAAAGACAGCAATTTGCTGACTGTACTTGTACATTAGGTACATACTTGCGTTAGTTCTGCTCGTGTTTCAAGGATATATTACCGGTCTTGGAAAAGCAGATAGTGTAGATAATATAAGGTTTATTTTCTGACCCATAGCAGGCTTTTATGTCGAGAAAGGATATATCTTGGGTTTCTTAAGGTAGGTTGCAGTATTTAAGGTACGTGCGTAATAGATAGGACAATATCTGAAGGCCCCATGTTTAAAAATGTTCAAAATCTAGTCGCAAACTCACACTGCAATCACCTCAGCTAAAAACTTGTCAAAATGTATGTAAATTAGAGGTATAATATTAATATAAATTATTCCCTTACAAACGTCCAACCAACTCTCTTTCTAGGTCAAACAAAGGGCGTACGAACTCCTACGATAAAATTCATGCGTAACGTAATTCCTCTGCCCTTATTAACATAAAAAATCTGCTAACCATACAAAGGAAAACACCCGTAAAGATTGTATCATTCACAGTGTAATATTTTGTGATACTTTTCGTACGCCTATAAAAAATGCAGACAGAATCGGGACATCTTCCTGCGCACGTCATGCGTGATGTCTCGCGGGGCACGCATAATGTATGCACCCTAGCATCCTGTTAACACGGTAGCGTGAATTTTCCCTTATATCTTCATGCTTTTACTTAAAAAGAGGTCTGCTTAGGAGGAAGTCGTGGATGTATGTAACGCACAACATGTGTGTTTGGACTGCAGTGTTATCTGAGGCAGTGAAAAGGACATGCACATCTGGGTATCGTAAGGGCAACTAAGGAATGACATCAGGCGGCCCAACTACCTGATGGTAAGTGGCCACCGTTGCCTATGGAGATCTAGAATACGAGAGGCATTGCTAGAAGCTATAGAGCGTTCGCTGATTGTTACAGCGGCAGAACGATAGACTGCTCCGGTTGTAGATTCGATTCCCGTAGGTACACTACAAATCGTGTCATCATCTTCATCATCAGCCTACAGCAGTCCACTGCTGGACATACGCCTCTCCTATTGCACGCCATTCAACTCGATTTTCGGCAACTCTCATCCAGCTGCTACCAGCCATCCTGCGAAGATCGTCGCTCCACCTAGCCTGAGGGCGTCCCACTTTACGTTTACCGATTCGCGGTCTCCACTCAAGAACACGTCTACCCCAACGGTGATCGGTTCTACGGCTAATATGGCCGGCCCATTGCCATTTCAGCTTACTTATTCTGTGAGCTATGTCGACAACTTCGGTGCTCTGCCGGATCAACTCGTTGCGGATTCGATCTCTCACACATCCATTCCATACACATAAGCACAGTTGTAACACTTGTTACTGATAACTTGATGTTTGCCCACTGGCTAATATAATGTATAATAAGGTACCTACTGGTTTATGGGTTCGATTCCTGCTTACACAAATCTGATACCTAGAATGGTCAATTCCATTTATGCAGTTCAACTGATCCACAATTTATAAATAAGTATCTGATGTTATAGTGAATGAGCTAGCGATTTTTAAAGGTTCATGTTCATGACATAAAGATTGTTCAACCCATCAATCCATCAACAATTACAAGCTGCAGACATAATTTACCTCATTAACAACTAAAACAATGAATCAAGCAAAAACTAAAGCTCATAACAACAATCATAAAGGGACATAAAAACTAGACGCAAGTCTAGATGCGATGGGAAAGTTATCATTACGCAGGAAGAGACTGGTAAAAAAGGATTGTTAAGGTGCTGCTCCAGTGTAGCCCATTGCTAAGCTACGCACGTGCCATAGGTGTTTCGTGTTATATTGTGTCACTAGCTTTTGCCCGCGACTTCGTCCGCGTGAAATTTCTTGTTACCCCACGATTTCGTGTTTGGTCCTATAGTAATAGTTGTTCATAATGATGAGTACAATGACCTCTTAAGAGGTTGTTAATGTTTTACCAATAACCCTGTGCAGTTTGAGCTCAGTAGGTGGCCACGGTGATTGCAGCACCAGTGGCATTGTTCAGGTCATCCGAGGCAGGTGAACGGGCACTTAGGACAGTCCAGCAAGTGGGGCATCATGCTCTGCAGGGTTAATTGCGTAACACACTATCAGTAGCAATGGGTTTCATTTTGACAGTTCAACAACATCCATTGCGTTATTTGCGTTGTTGAGCAGACACTTTTTTTTAACATATTGAGCAATGGATTAGAAATATGCTTCAAAATGATTCAAATTGATAGTAATAGAGGGTGCTGGTCAGAAGCACCGCACTCGCACTGGGGGCAAACAAATGAATCGCGCAGCTATCGTGCACATCTTACGTAGCAGTGGACGGTCGACTTTATGTCCTGGGCAAAGGGCTCGTGGGAAAACTGAGGAGTGACAGGTGCACGCGATACTAAATCACTGAGTTGTGGACTGTGAACAGGGAATTTGTTATACGTATGTTGGAAAATTGAGTGTAATTTCATATTATATGACTTTTCAACTTAAATATGATAATTAATCTAGCAATAACGCTAAGATAATTAAAAAGTTTCCAGGATAAAATAACTACTTAATTATTTAATTTTTTTCTGATTCTTTTTTATGATTTAGCTGATTTCCGAAACCGACGAAACATTTCAACGCAGGCAAAACTACTACAATCTGTCAAAATAGATTTTCAACTTTATCACTAAACCATAAAGGTACAAAATTGATTGGGAAAATTTGACAGTTTCGGGTAGCTTGACGTGCTGGCGTCTGTACTTACCTACTGAATTCATGGTAACAATTTGCGCGTCGATGACACCACTCTGTATACAGTCTACCTTCTATAATATGAGATGGATGGATTTAATGGATGTAAATGAAGAAAGTGTTATTGAGTTTTTCCATTAGGCATTTCTTAGTAACAGCCCGGAGTTTGGAAGTTGGCGGTGTGATACCCCCGTGCCTCGGAAAGCACGTTAAGCCGTTGGTCCTGCGCCTGATCTCACTCCGGTCGTGTCGGATTGCTGTCCCATTGGACTATTAGAGTGAGGGAAGAGGGAGTACCTTGTGCACTATAATATCTCCCGCGCCGAAGGCTAGTCTCCGTTGAGATTGGCCGCAGAGGCCGAAATACGGTCTGGAGGACTTTATATAGCTTAAATCTTGGCACTGTAGCGTTAGGGAGGGTACCCATCTGACGGAAAATACGTCGGGCGTAACTGCGATTGTTCCCTCGACGCACTAACGCATCATCGGTTGAGTGTGAAAGGTTGAATGTTTTATCATACATTTGTCTGTTCTGGCGTTACGCGACCGATAATACGCGACACATGTTCCGTCAGATGTGAACCCTCCCTTAAAGTCAAGAAAGTGAGAACGATCTACAAGACTAATATCCTTACAAATAAGAGGGTTATATTTTAACACTCCTACCTACTTTAGGACGGAAATAAAAGTAAAAACTATTCATATTACCATCAAAATGGAATCTCATGCATTTCAATGAATAGGAAATCCGACTGTTTCGGTCTAGTGATTAGGGTTAGTCTTGCAAGTTAGACCCTTTGTGGGATGAAAGTGAAAATCTTTTGGTGCGTGAATGACATTGAGGGGAGACTTGAGAGACAAAATCAAAATATTTTATTTGACATTTAAGCCTACATGGGTACTTATGAAACGTCAGAAGCTAGGTGCACGGTTCCAATTGGTCGTACTCGTTTCCTATGGAGAAGAACCGGCAAGAAACTCCACGGTTACTCTTTTTAAAAATAATTGGCTTTTACAATATTTTCAAATTACAGTAGGTATGGGAGGACAGCGTAGGCCTGTCAATAAGTACCAGGTACTTGATAAAATAAAGAATGGTCTACAGATCTAAAGTCTACAAGGCCTACAAAGTCCTCACATTTACATAATAAGAATCTATCAAAAGGATAAATAAAAAACAAAAACCTACTAAAACTAAGACAGGGGGGCGTTGTTGGTAAAGTCCATCTCACGAAAGAAGTCTCGCGGCTATAAATGGAACTCATCATCTGCCTAGCCTTTTCCCAACTATGTTGGGGTCAGCTTCCAGTCTAACCGGATGCAGCAGAAAACCAGTATTTTATATGGAGCGACTGCCTATTTGACCTCCACAATCCAGTTACTGGGTAATACGATACCCCTTGGTAAGACTGGCTGTCAGGTTTTCGGGTTTCTGACGACCCGTAACGACTGTAAGTGGAACTAACTGATATTATATTATAAAAAAATCAGCTATTCCCTACATTTATGTTCGCATATTTCGTCAAAATGTTTAACACAGCAATTTTTTTTTTCGCGACCGATTTCGTTCATTTTTTGTACCTATATTGTCAGAAAAGGCGATAACAAAGTATAATTCATTGCATATATGTGGTTTCCATACTGTATGACCTATAAGTATGACGGAAACTGTGGTTCCATCATTTCCAAATCATACCTTAGGCTCTTTAGTTTTTTTTTAATAATTCATTTAAATTGTATAAGAGTTCTTGAAAATCTACTGACTTGACCTGCAGCTACCTACTTCGGATATCCTATGTTGAAAAAAGAAGATAGGGTAAAACCATAAATAAACAAAAATGACAACACTCCAAGGTTTTTCGGAATATCTTTATCTTTGAGTAGGTCTAGGTAGTATCTACCTATTTAATTGCACTTGCACATTGCACAGAAGGTTTTTACCTGGACGTTAGTACTATTGTGATAGTCGATAAAGTAACTTCAGTTCATACTTTAAGTACCTACTCAGTGTCTACTACGTCGAGCCACGCCGCGTGACTCACCTCACTGTATTGTGTACCTTTTTGTGTAGTAAATAAGGTCTATAATTGTATTGCTATCTTGAAAACTGCGCGCCGCGTCGCGTCGCGGTGTAAACTGACTCTGAGAAAGACGCTATGCAGATCTCAAGTGCGTATGCGGACGTGCGTATCCTCACAGACAATGACCCACCATCCCGCGCCGCATGCCCTGTCACCTGTGCACTTGATCTTGAGCTTTCACCCGCATAAGTGGCGATCCCGTGGGAATATCGGGATAAAAACTATCCTATGTCCTTCCCCGGGATGCCATCTATCTCTCTGCCAAATTTTATCGAAATCCGTTCAGTGGTTTAGGCGTGAAAAGGTAACATACAGACAGACAGCGTTACTTTCGAATTTATAATATTACTAGCTGACCCGGCAAACGTTGTTTTGCTCCTACACTACTCCTACCCAACTCCTACCCTACTCCCACACTACTCCTACCCTACTCCTACACTACTCCTACCCTACTTCTACCCTACTCCTACCCTACTCCTACCCTACTCCTACACTACTCCTACCCTACTCCTACACTACTCCTACCCTACTCCTACACTACTCCTACACTACTCCTGCCCTACTTCTACCCTACCCCTACCCTACTCCTACACTACTCCTACCCTACTCCTACACTACTCCTACCCTACTCCTACACTACTCCTACACTACTCCTACCCTACTTCTACCCTACTCCTACCCTACTCCTACTATAAAAGAAAAAAAAAAAAGTATCCTATGTCCGTCTCCTGGTTCTAAGCTACCTCCCCACCAATTTTCAGCCAAATCGGTTCAGCCGTTCTCGAGTTATAAGTGGTGTAACTAACAGACTTTATTTTATATATATAGACTAGCTGACCCGGCAAACGTTGTTTTGCTCCTACACTACTCCTACCCAACTCCTACCCTACTCCCACACTACTCCTACACTACTCCTACCCTACTCCTACACTACTCCTACCCTACTCCTACACTACTCCTACACTACTCCTGCCCTACTTCTACCCTACCCCTACCCTACTCCTACACTACTCCTACCCTACTCCTACACTACTCCTACCCTACTCCTACACTACTCCTACACTACTCCTACCCTACTTCTACCCTACTCCTACCCTACTCCTACTATAAAAGAAAAAAAAAAAAGTATCCTATGTCCGTCTCCTGGTTCTAAGCTACCTCCCCACCAATTTTCAGCCAAATCGGTTCAGCCGTTCTCGAGTTATAAGTGGTGTAACTAACAGACTTTATTTTATATATATAGACTAGCTGACCCGGCAAACGTTGTTTTGCTCCTACACTACTCCTACCCAACTCCTACCCTACTCCCACACTACTCCTACCCTACTCCTACACTACTCCTACCCTACTTCTACCCTACTCCTACCCTACTCCTACCCTACTCCTACACTACTCCTACCCTACTCCTACACTACTCCTACCCTACTCCTACACTACTCCTACCCTACTCCTACACTACTCCTACCCTACTTCTACCCTACCCCTACCCTATCCTACTCCTACCCTACTCCTACCCTACTCCTACACTACTCCTACCCTACTCCTACACTACTCCTACCCTACTCCTACTATAAAAGAAAAAAAAAAGTATCCTATGTCCGTCTCCTGGTTCTAAGCTACCTCCCCACCAATTTTCAGCCAAATCGGTTCAGCCGTTCTCGAGTTATAAGTGGTGTAACTAACAGACTTTATTTTATATATATAGACTAGCTGACCCGGCAAACGTTGTTTTGCTCCTACACTACTCCTACCCAACTCCTACCCTACTCCCACACTACTCCTACACTACTCCTACCCTACTCCTACACTACTCCTACCCTACTCCTACACTACTCCTACACTACTCCTGCCCTACTTCTACCCTACCCCTACCCTACTCCTACACTACTCCTACCCTACTCCTACACTACTCCTACCCTACTCCTACACTACTCCTACACTACTCCTACCCTACTTCTACCCTACTCCTACCCTACTCCTACTATAAAAGAAAAAAAAAAGTATCCTATGTCCGTCTCCTGGTTCTAAGCTACCTCCCCACCAATTTTCAGCCAAATCGGTTCAGCCGTTCTCGAGTTATAAGTGGTGTAACTAACAGACTTTATTTTATATATATAGACTAGCTGACCCGGCAAACGTTGTTTTGCTCCTACACTACTCCTACCCAACTCCTACCCTACTCCCACACTACTCATACCCTACTCCTACACTACTCCTACCCTACTCCTACCCTACTCCTACCCTACTCCTACACTACTCCTACCCTACTCCTACACTACTCCTACCCTACTCCTACACTACTCCTACCCTACTCCTACACTACTCCTACCCTACTTCTACCCTACCCCTACCCTATCCTACTCCTACCCTACTCCTACCCTACTCCTACACTACTCCTACCCTACTCCTACACTACTCCTACCCTACTCCTACCCTACTTCTACCCTACTCCTACTCTACTCCTACCCTACTCCTACCCTACTCCTACACTACTCCTACCCTACTCCTACACTACTCCTACCCTACTCCTACCCTACTTCTACCCTACTCCTACTCTACTCCTACCCTACTCCTACTATAAAAGAAAAAAAAAAGTGTCCTATGTCCGTCTCCTGGCTCTAAGCTACCTCCCTACAAATTTTCAGCCAAATCGGTTCAGCCGTTCTTGAGTTATAAGTGGTGTAACTAACAGACTTTCTTTTATATATATAGATTAGGATGGATTATCTTAATAATGTGATTGAAGTATTACCAACTATGATACTTTATAAAAGGTAAAAAAAAACTTTTATGATTAGGTATAATTATATGAATCTCAGAGCTTTTTACTCATGTCCATCTCAGTAACTGCTCAAAATCTATACTAATATTATCTATACTAATATTATAAAGCTGCAGAGTTTGTTTGTTTGTTTGTTTGTTTGAACGCGCTAATCTCTGGAACTACTGGTCCGATTTGAATGATTATTTTAGTGTTGGGTAGTCCATTTATCGAGGAAGGCTATAGGCTATATTTTTTTTCTTCAAAATTAGGGATCCGTAATAAAATTGCTATTTTGTAACACAAGGTGTAAAATCTAAAACCTATTTTTGCGTGCGCTGCAAAAACTATTGACAATAGAACAAAATAATGTACTACGGGTTTGTAGAGCCCATTAAGACCTACAAAAAAGTCCGCGAGAACATATATCTAGCTATCATGGTTTAATCACAATAACCGATTTTGTGTTCAAAATAATTATTAAATCGTCTGAAGAAAAAAAACTACGTTAAATATGTATCGTAATATTAATCTTTATCAAAATTAAGCATTATATTATCAAGAGTATTTATGAAGAAGTAAAATACTTTTTGTTTCATCTCAATCGGATATTTCGTTTAAAAGTTATCACGTGTGTAAGATGTTAAGAGTTGGTATTAAGGAGTTATGAGCCATAGAGTTTTTTATCTATACTAATAATAAAGCTGAAGAGTTTGTTTGTTTGAACGCGATAATCTCTTTAACTACCGGTCAGATTTGAATTCTTTTTGCATTTGATAGCCCAATTCTTGAGGAAGGCTATAGGCTATTTAACATCACGCTATGACCCTTAGGAGCCGAGCAAAAAGAAAAAAACTCAGAGTGAACGGTAAGCGAATACGAAGTGTTGCGACGCGACGGGGTGGGGGTACAAGAAATTTCACGCGGACGAAGTCGCGGGCAGAAGCTAGTGTAATATAACTTCACAAAGAACAAATACCGGGAACGACAACACTGTTTCCCCTACAAACGAATGCAAGCGTGAAGATACATTTTTATGAAATAACGACCGACACTTTATACTTCCGCCAGGAATCGAACCGGATACCTCGCAAATGGTGCGGAGAAGGATGCTCTTGTAAGGATTCATATTATAAGTCACCTTTATTAGTCGCAAATATCAATTTATTATATAGGGGATGGAGACAGCTTGTCTAAGAAAACAAATTTTAATGTTTTTGTGTAAGGTTTGTGTAGAATGTCTCGAAAAAACACTACTCGCAGCAGACACGCATTACCAGTAAGATACATGAACAAGATGGAATTATCCGTTACAAGACTTAACTTCTGCTGATTTGTATCGATATGTTTTGCTTGGTAATGCTTTGAACGAAAAAGTATATCGCATCACTAAAAAAATAACGATAACAATAACGATAAATTGTTCCACCGAACCGCACGTTACGAAATTTTGTTTCAGTGCGGTTAGTGGAAGTGCTCAGGTGCCGTTCGTCCAAGTCCAAGTCCAAGAGTGGAATACCTCCCTAATAATACTCAAGTTTATAATATTTAAGTAAAACCTATAGAGAGAAACCTATAAGTAGAAGCTATACTTTCCATTATGATCTCATTTATATTATTTACTTAGTCTTAGTTTTAAGTAAGTAGGCAAAATTGCAATGTTGTTCGATTTTTTATTTTATTTTACTTTGTGTTATTAATCTTAAGTTTAAGAAGTATCTTGCCATACAATTTTTAAGTTCTAGCCTTTAGTTTAGTTTTGTTATTATTATGTGTGATCACTTATTTCTGAGATTGCTGGTAAACCTGTAATTGGCGATTGTGTAAGACCGAGACTTTTGTGATGTACCTAAGATAAATCATACATAGAAGCTGTTAGTGTACCTTAATAAATAAATAAAACCTTTCTCACCTGTCTTATCCATACTTATATTAATGCGAAAGTAACTGTGTTTTACCTTTTAACTCCTTAACGGCTGAACCGTTTCCGATGAAATTTGCACACAGACAGGCCATGACCTGGTTTAGGAAATATGATACTTTTTATCCCAGTAGTACATTCTATTGGGATATTTTCTGAACTCCACGCGGACGAAGCCGTGAGTCCGTGAGCAGAAGTTAGTAGCATAATTAAAATTCTGATTAAAAAATAAATAATTACACTACAACAAATTACAAATAAGAACTTTATTATGAGTTATCATCATCTGCCTAGCCTTTTCCCAACTATGTTGGGGTCGGCTTCCAGTCTAACCGGATGCAGCTGAAGATCCAGTATTTTACATGGAGCGACTGCCTATCTGACTTCCACAACCCCAGTTACTGGGTAATACGAAACCCCTTGGTAAGACTGGTTGTCAGACTTTCGGGCTTCTAGTAAAAACCCGTAACGACCAATGACATCCACGTGCTTTCCAAGGCACAGAGGGGTATGTAAAGATGGTTACCCATCCACGGACCAACCAAGGCAAGCGTAGCTTAACCTGATCGATCGACCCGTGCGGCTGTTATTACTTAGCCACAAGCCCCTTTTAATAAGAGTTATTTAAGGTTAATTATAACTAAGTACTTATTACCTCCTACGTCTACATACACGCGTGGAGTAAAGAGAGACAAAAAAATAAAAAATAAAAGAAAAAGCTAACCAAAATCCTTGCAGCTGTAATTCTTATGATTTTGAATTTGTCCAAATTTAGCTTGTGAAGTTACACTACGTACCTACTTATATAAAAACTGATAAACCCATTATGTCAACCGTTATTTCAAAAACCCATTATATTTTATTAAAAATAAGTCAATAATAGGGGTCCGCTTTCAATTTATCCAGAGATATCAATTGTTCTACTAACAATTGCATTCGTATGGGGTGCGCATAAGCAATGTAAAAGGCATAAACTTTTATTTTTATTGCACATCCTACTTGCACAAAATGGCTGCGGTTCGTTGAAACAATTGTGGAATTGTTTTTTGATAGGGAACAGCGAATTTTAATAAAGGGCGGCCTGTTTGTCTTGTCTGAAACTTATGTTTGCTTTCCGGATTGGGTTCAGAGGTGTAGAGGGCACAAGTTAGACGAGATTAAATTAATGAAACTACCTTGTAAAGAGGTGGAAGGGGTATTGAAATTTGTAGGGAAAAATACAATACGAAATCCACGCGAACGTAGTCGCGGGGGAAGGTCTAGTAAAGAATAAAATGAAAACTACCTAGGTATTTACTTTACTCTTAGGTTTTTTTAAGAATTTAAAAACATGGCGGCCGATTTATGTCATCTGCGTCTTTTATGATGTTTCCTTCCTAGATTGGGTTCAGAAGTCTAGAGGGCATAATAAATTAGATGAGATTCAGTAACAAAAACCTCCTAAATAATTGTCAGATTACATTTTCATAGAAAAAATAAATGAAAACTACTTACCTGTTTTTTTTACTTTTTGTGATGAGCCAGATGGTGGTACGAGCTAAACAAAACAAACGACCAGTGGTCCATACTAGCCCTGGACCTAAAGAGATGAAAGTCTTAGGGAGAGGCCTTTGCCCAGTTGTGGGATGATGCAGGCTAATAATAACAGTAACTTTTCCTAAACATTAACCTGTGGGGTAACCAATGGGTTTCATTTTGACAGTTCAACAACATTCATTGCGTTATTTACGTTGTTGAGCAGACAATTTTTTCAAACATATGCAGCAATGGATTAGCAATATCCTTCAAATAGATTCAAATTGAAATCGATGGTGTTTTACGCAATTATGGTGCTGGTTAGGTAAAACAACCAAAACAAAAATAACCATACTGAGGCCCTGAGCGTCTCTTCCTTAATTACTTCAAAATTCCTTTAAATTAACCATACCAAAACAAAGTCACGGTTACAACACTATAACAACATTACACGCACACAAAGGCCATACAATTCCAACATTAACATCAACATCCCTAAATCCGGGCAGACACATCGGCGACACGCATCCACATCTATTAGGACCGAAATAACCTTAAACCGTAGCCAATCGATTTGTATACGTGGACTTGTATTTTTAAACCAGGAAAAGATATCGATATATAAGGAATATCGATACTTCAGTACGATACTAAACTAAGGGTCTAAAGAGACCTATTTTTTTATTTTTTTTAACGGTCTGTTTCACTAGTTCTCGATAAGTTAAAATATCACGGCGGGATTTTATCGCGCATTGAATTTTCAACTGTCGGTGTTGAGCCGACCATTGAGAATCCAGTATAGCGCATCCCAGCCCGTCAAAAAAACACACTGTTGGTTTTTCAACACAGCGCTAAACCAGCTAAACAGTGCGAAGAAAATCCACTGCGTGAAAAAATTCGCCGCGAAAGAACATTTTCGAAATGTCTTAAATTAAAAAAATAACTGGAAATCTCTGTTTCTAAGGAAAATTTAAAATCAGTCTATTTTGGCTGTAACACTATTTTGTTTGAAAATGTTCTCTACTAACTTTTTAGACCTTGTGCGTATGAAGTTTATTAAAATCGGTTCATTCATTTCGAAAAAAAGGTCATGAAATGCCGTACGGCGTAAACGCTCTTATGTAGTAATTGATTATTGCACGGCGTAAAATAAGTTTTTTCTGTGTAAAAATGGAATACTTAAGTCACAAATAAGCGTGACTTACGTGCAGGTTTAAGTCACAAAAAGAGTGCTATATTTTTTTTTTAAATACTAAAATCGCACACATTCTTAAGCGAATTCACACCTCGATAATACCGTTTAGAGTAGATAACACCGTTTATCGATAATTTTGATTCGATCCCTATTATAATCCTACACTCTATTAGGGGGTTACCTTAATGAAGTTTTAGGGAAGAGGGCACAATGGTCGGTCGTGATGAAGGATTGTGGTCACTGATTGATGAAGACGGATGGTGCAGGGTTAATATCTATTATAGTAATGTAGTTCGTGAGATACATTCGGATTCTGTGAAGATTTAGGCGTGTAAGTTTTGAAAAATGGGGTAAGCAGAATTCCTGAGCTTTGATTAAAGGTTTGAAGCTGTGATGTTGACGGTCAGGAGGTCCTATGTATGGTATGAATTTGACATTGATAAAGTTGGAATTTTCCGTGCCTCGGAAAGCACGTTAAGCCGTTGGTCCCGGCTGTCATTCGTGGATCTTTGACAGCCGTTACGTGTAGTCAGAAGCCCGAAAGTCTGTCAACTAGTCTTACCAAGGGGTATCGTATTACCCAGTAACTGGGTTGTGGAGGTCAGATAGGCAATCGCTCTATGTAAAATACTGGTATTCAGCTGCATCCGGTGAGACTGGAAGCTATATAGGCAGACGATGAACGTTGGAATTTTGAATACTAGATTGGCTAGATATGTACTATCTTTGGTTGGAGTGGGGCGCTATAGATCTATTAAACCATTTAGCTTCTGAGAAGCGTGGTCCTACGACGCACCGTTTTCGCAAAATAAGCCTTCGAATATTTTTTTTCTTGTTTTTAGGGTTCCGTACCCAAAGGGTAAAAACGGGACCCTATTACTAAGGCTCCACTGTCCGTCTGTCACCAGGCTGTATCTCATGAACCATGATAGCTAGACAGTTGAAATTATCAATTATTGATGTATTTCTGTTGCCGCTATAACATCAAATACTAAAAATAGAATAAAATAAATATTTAAGGGGGGCTCCCATACAACAAACGTCTTTTTTTTGGTGTTTTTGCCTTGTGGTACGGAACCCTTCGTGTGCGAGTCCCACTCGCACTTGCCCAGTCTTTTGTTTTCTTTTTGCTCATAGTGCCCCTAAGCGCATACTCCAACCAACTCCTACAACTCCGCCCCTGCATGAGACAACCCACTGACCCGATCTTTTCTTGTAAGTTATAAGTAGGTAAGTTTCACGTCCACTTGACGCACGCGTGTACGTCAAAAATAGCGCTAACTATCGTCAAGCATAGTACATCAAATTATAACGATTACGTATTATTTGACGTACGTATGTACGTTAACCAACCGTTTGAAACAACCCGCCCCTAAGTACGGTACCTACTCAGATGCATCCGGTTAGACTGGAAGCCGACCCCAACATAGTTAGGAGAAGGTTAGGCAGATGATGATGATGTCCTAAGTAAAGTACAGATATACCGCAACGTAAGTTAAACCAATGTTTACAGATATCATCATCTGGCTAGCCTTTTCCCAACTATGTTACGGTCGGCTTCCAGTCTAACCGGATGCAGCTGAATACCAGTATTTTACATGTAGCGACTGCTTATCTAACCTCCACAACCCAGTTACTGGGTAATACGATACCCCTGGTAAGACTGCTTGTCTTTCGGGCTTCTGACTACGCGTAACGACTGTAAAAGATCCATGAATGACAGCCGGGACCAACGGTTTAAAGTGCTTTCCGAGGCACGGAGGCGGAGAGGTCTCGGTATGTAAAGATAAGTCAAGCAAATTGACTACCTACTCGTACCAACTAAAATTGTCCGTATATTCAAATCACAACGGAACTGTTATTTTTTGACCAATTGTCGTAGTTTCTCAATTTGCTTAACAATGAATTAGCCTGGCTGTACATGAAACGCTTCGAAAGCTCCTCCTGACTTCTAAATATTTTTTTAACTTTTCTCTTTTCAACTCCACTTGCCCCCCCCACACTGATTAAACTATGAAAATGCCACAAAACAAAAAAACAGCGCCATATTTAACCACATAGAACATTACCCAGATGTTTGAAACACGAGACATGGCATGTGACCATAGTTTTTACATAAACTAAATAAAAAATGGCGATAAGTAAACGTATTCTATATGATTTATGCTAGTGCCGATGGAAACGGAACTGCATGTAAAAAAAAAAATTGTGTCAAAAAAATGTTTGTGGTTTTTCTGGACATTTGGGTTGTTATGGTCATAGATCTATCATAATTATCATACTGAGGTCTGCGAAATAGACCTGTTTTTTCGGCAGGTAGACTTGTGCAGAAATTTATCACAATTCAGTATAATTTGTCTATAATGTTCCCACTGCTGGGACGCAGGCCTTCTTTCTGTGAGAGGGAGTGGGCCGTAAATGCCGTAATCCACCACGCGGGCCCAGTGCGGGTTCGTAGATGTCATATATTTTCGAATTTTTGGTTCTAGGACATGCCGGTTTCCTCACGATGTTTTCCTTTACCGTTTTGATAGCACACACGCGCTCCGTTTTGTATCACTTTATTTAAAAAAATGTTAAACTGCTTGTCAAAAGCTACCCTCCATTACCTACTATGCTATAACTTGAGAGATGAGGTCATCTCATTCTCATTCTCTTGCCCATAAGCCAATTCATTTGGGGTCGGCGCAACATGTCTTTTTCTTCCATACTTCTCTTTTAGTCGAGGGGCCCGTGGCTAAACAATAACAGCCGCACAGGTCGATCGATCAGGTTAAGCTACGCTTGCCGCGGTTGGTCTGTGCATGGGTGACCATCTTTACATACCGAGAACCCCTCCGTGTCTCGGAAAGCACGTTAAGCCGTTGGTCCCGGCTGTCATTCGTGGATCTTAGACAGTCGTTACGGGTAGTCAGAAGCCCGAAAGTCTGACAACCAGTCTTCTCAAGGGGTATCGTATTACCCAGTAGGTTTATTGGGTTGTGGAGGTCAGATAGGCAGTCGCTCCATGTAAAATACTGGTATTCAGCTGCATCTAGTTAGACTGGAAGCCGACCCCAACATAGTTGGGAAAAGGCTAGGCAGATAATGACATAGAAATATGGCAAACCGCAAATGCAGTGTAAAAATAACTTACAGTAAACGAAATTTTTATCAGTTACTGACCTACAGGAAGGCCGTGATAATATTTATAATAAACATGGTCATAATTGCATAATTAGAATTTGCCCGAAAAAAACGTAAACAATCCAATTATTTACGTTACCATACTGCTTCGAAACGCCATCTATTGACGAGTAGTTGAATCTATCATCATTTTGGATATAATATTTTGTTTATTTTGGTCAAATCGGTATCTATAGGATTTACCTA
Organism: Oligia fasciuncula; assembly: GCA_963082905.1. Taxonomy (NCBI): domain Eukaryota; kingdom Metazoa; phylum Arthropoda; class Insecta; order Lepidoptera; family Noctuidae; genus Oligia; species Oligia fasciuncula. The sequence continues at coordinate 13,346,059 of OY720403.1, forward strand.
AACAAGTTTTTTTAATAACAACTGCTAAAGCAGGTCTGAAAAGAATCCTTACGTTAATTTTCAGCAGGCTTTGTTTTTACTGCCACAAGTGTTATTAGAGCATCTACTATTGTTATCAACTCTTCAATTATAAGTTTGGTTTAAAAATATTGTTTGGGGAGTCTAGCAGGGTAATTGCGTAACACACTATCAGTAGCAATGGGTTTCATTTTGACAGTTCAACAACATTCATTGCGTGATTTACGTTGTTGAGCAAACACATTTTTCGAACATATGGAGCAATGGATTAGCAATATGCTTCAAAATGATTCAAATTGAGAGTAATAGTGTGTTACAATTAGGGTGCGGGTTTTTGCACTTAATCAGAATGGTTTTTAAGTACGAGAATTGGCATCTGTTGCTCGCAGTATAAAGACTTAACAGTCTACAGTGCCTTTATGAAATAAAATCACTTAAATCACTTTTTACAAGACTTATTAAAAAAATAACTAGACTAGATGGGATCGACATTTCTTATCTGGCTATTGACTACCCCCTGAGATGAAATTGCGAAACAAACACAGGGGTCAAAGTCTAGTCTCTTTTAAAGTCCAAACATAATCTTGTTCGGATCATGTGAGAACTATGTAGATTAGTGCCAGAAGTGGTATTTTGATACACACACACTGATTTGAGTGGACCTGTAACTGGACCGAACGTAAATGTAGGGAACAGCTGTTTTTTTTTCGCGATTTCAGGTTTGGTCCCATAGTAAAAGTTGTTCATAATGATGAGTAAAATCACGTGTTTAAGTATCGGTCACTAATTACCAGTCACCCTATATTAACAAAATCCGTCAAAATTATTGTAATTCTGAATAATACACTGTCTTAGGTCCACAATCTTGAATAGGTGTCACTTTAAACGCACAAGTAAGCATTTAGCTGCCAGACAGCCTTTCACATGGTGGCCTGGTAACCCATTTAGTTCAATTGAATCAATTTAGTGGATCTATTTATTGGAGCAGTAGCTTGATATACATAAGGTTATTTAATCCCGCTGTTTTTGTCTCTTGTTTCGTTTCGTCATCGTCAGCGTTTGGGCTTTTGTTGGGGGAGGGGTTTGACGTCTTAGATGGATGGATGGATGTCCATGGAGTTTCTTGCCCGTTCTTCTCCATAGGAACCTACTACATTTTGGATTGGGCAATCTTTCTGAATGACCGACCACCTAATGTTCTCCCAAACTGAGGAGTACGGCTAGGTAACGCTGATTTTGGTTATAGTAATAAACGCTACTACGTTCAGGCTCATCTCATTATAGTCAAAATCAACCTTAAAAAACATAATCGACGTTAGATAAACGTGCGACTTCCCCTGATAAAAATCTTCGCTATATAACATTGATAAATTATGTCAATCATGTCTGCAACAAAAGGACACAACCCTACTACCATGCGCCCGCTTTTTATCACAATTAAAACTAAATGAATAAAAATCTCCTTTCTACAGTGGCGCCATCTATACGGGCACATTATCGTCAAGATGTGGGCATTGTTGTAGCACTTGTTCTATTTAACACCAAATTAGAGGGGTGATCAAGTGATCATTAGGGACATCTTGATTTTATAGCATACTAGCTTTTGCCCGCGGCTTCGGACGGAAATTATCCTTCGGGAACGTTTTTTTTTTTAATCACAATCCTTTGTAAGTAGGTACTTAGTAGGGGCGGGCGGCTAAGCAGGTAATAACAGCACAGGACGATCAATCAGGTTAAACTACGCTTGCCGCGTGGATGGGTGACCATCTTTACACACCGAGACCCCTCCGTGACTCGGAAGCTGTTGGTCCCGGCTGTCATTCGTGGATCTTTGACAGTTGTTACGGGTAGTCAGAAGCCCGAAAGTTTAACAACCAGTCTTACCAAGGGGTATAGTGGTCATAGGCAGTCGCTCCACGTAAAAACGACGATTTGACGGCACGGTTGGCGCAGTGGATATGCAATTGACTGCTGCACTGCGTGTCGCGGGTTCGATTCCCGCACGGAACAAATATTTGTATGACCTACATGTAGTTGTTCCGGGTCTGGCTGTTTGTGTATGTGAGATTAAATGTTTGTAAACGCACCCACGATACAGGAGAAATTCCTAGTGTGGGGCCACGTTTAAAAAAAAAAAAAAAAACTGGCATTCAGCTGAATACGGTTAGACTGGAAGCCAACCCCAAACATAGTTGGTAAATGGCTAGGCAGATGATAATGATGATAATGTAGGTAGTTAATTAACCCTACCTAAATGCTGAGTTTCTTTATTACATTAAAAGTGTTAATTTATCATAATTCAGCATACACGGGCAGATAAAGATCTATGACAAACAATTTCTCTTCATACAAAAAATATTAAAAGTCAAAAACTGACTAATTTCTATTTAACCGAACGATTAATCGTAATCGACTGCTGCATTGTTGTTTACCCGACTTGCTTAAAAAGCGTGTGCTACGTTACGTTACTTTTATGTCACGGTTCGTTTCCGATATTGTTATTACGTAAGTACTAGCTGCGCCCCGCGGTTTCACCCGCATTAATTTCGATCCCGTGGGAATATCGGGACAAAAAGTAGCCTATATGCTAATCCAGGGTGTCAGCTACCTCCATACCAAATTTTATCAAAATTGATCCAGCCGTTTGAGCGTGAAGAAGTAACAAACATATAAACACACCCTCACACACACTCAAAAACCTTCGCCTTTTTGGATGTGAAAGAAAATACTAGTGATGTGTGTTAAAACGAGGATTCGAAAAATAACACAATGGTTTTTATCTGGTTTATTATTATACCTAAACTTTGAAATATGTTTATGCAATTTTTAAACTTGCGTAACACACTATAACACAACCTGAATAATTCACAAGGATATTGCTAATCCATTGCTTCATTATGTTCAAAAAAAAAATTACTGTTCATCATCGTAAATAACGCAATGAATGTTGTTGAACTGTCAAAATGAAAGCCTTTTCTACTGTTGTAATTATTTACCACTTTACAGTAGGTACTGTTAAGCTCGCGGATCCACTAACTCAAGTTGTGCAGGAAATACAATAAACATTCCTAACAATGTCGTTTACCAAATCGTGACTTACACTAATGTAACAAATCATTCTAACGTGCTGCATCCACATAGAGTGTTGCCATAATACCACTCCCCGGTGTTGCCACTCCACAAACATGAGGAAATAATAACAACTAAGGTAAAAATGCAACAGGCGTAAAAGGCGTGACGACATTGTAAATGTAACGAATTTGTTACTTTTTCGTTTTTAGTGGTTTTAGTTTAGTTTACTGTTGTTCGGCCCTTTGTTAGAGGTTGTTGCTGGTATGATGAAATTTTGATGAAGATAAAATTATATTCAAATGGTTTTTGAAGTGAAAACTTCTTTAAGCGTTTTTTTATATGGGAAAAAACCATTAAACTCGAGACACTGTTACCGTAACCGGCACCGCGCTACCTTTGGAAGTGTTCGGCTGTCCTCGGGATGTACTCGGTTTTAATGCATATATTCGCTAAGTCAGTGAGTGATGGCAAAGTATTCTGTTTGTGTTTTGTATAAAAGAAGATTAAAAAAATACACATGTAATTGTTCAAGTTTTCAGTTCTGTCGGCACTCCCGGAGTGCCACTGTTTTTTTTTATTGCGTACTTACGTTAGTAACCATTTACTTAAGAAATATGTGAAAAATAGTCATACATTTATTAATAGATGCAGAATAAAGACTACCTACCAGAAGATTCGATTGCTTCGCAAGTTTAAGCTTTCATGATTTAGGGAAAGAGGTAGTCAATATTGTTAATCTTTGATATAATATTATGCACCAACGCTCAGCACTTAAATCTTTGTACTTATATTTGATAAAACTAAGGTAGGTAATGTTTTGTATATAATGATCAAGATGATATCGCCATTCTTGATGAAGTGTCCAAATTCCAACCACATTACAAATTAACGTAATTTCTCTAAAGATAATGTCATTACCATAAAACAATAGGAGGGTAGCGACAGATGCGCCCTCATGGCGATACGATCTTGTTGCGTACGCGCACGCGTTCGAATGTCAACTTGTTAAGTGGAAGAGCATTGGAAACACGTTACATATTAAGCTGTTTGCAGTTATTGCTATCTCACGTTTGTGTTTTGGTTGGCAAGTGTCAGAAAGCTTTGCTTAGCTTTGCCCTTAAAATAATATTATCCAAATATGAGTCATGTCTGTAATTGACGAATTTACGATGGCACATCAAGCTCCTACAATCTGAAATTTCTTTAATAGATTTTAATTTTTTTCACTAAAGTCTAAGATATAAAGTTGATTGGGAAAAATTTACAGTTTCGGGTAGCTTGATGGGCTGGCGTCTGTACAAAAGTCGTATCACTTTGGGTAACATTTGTACAGCACACTATTAATCAGATTCTGAATGATTTTGAAGGATATTTCTAATCCATTGCTTCATATGTTCGAAAAATTTCTCCCAACAACGTATAAATAACGTAAATAACGCAATGAATGTTCTTGAACTGTCAAAATGAAAGCTATTGCTACTGATAGTGTGTTACGCGGTTACCCCGTGGGGTGTTAGGACATCGACCCTCAAACTGTTACCATAAATTCAGTACTTTCGTATCAATGTCATTAAAAATGTTTTAATTTTAACAAATGAATGTGTTTTTGTTACATTTAACATTCTTAAATATTTGTATGCCAGTCCATGGCGAAACATGTAAGATCATAACTTTATGTATAAGACCTTAATGTACCATGTTTTAAAGCAAATAAATATATTCTATTCTATTCTATACTTATATCATTCTAGATCGACCAGTGACAATTTTCTCAGCTATAATACACACATAATGTATACAAGGCTCAATTATTTAATTAATTTATATCTTTGCGGTCACTGTCGGACTGCATAGAAAAGAAAGAGAAGCGCGATGACACCACGCTGTAATTTATTGCAAAATATGAAGCAATTATTTAATTACAAAAAATCTATTGTTTGGACTAAAAAATTAAAACACTAGTATTTTAGTATGTTGCTTGTAGAATAATCTGACAAAAAATCAGAATGACTGTATGTATATTAGTATGGTTTTTAGTGTAAAAAGAAAGTTTTTAGGGGTATCTTCATGACTTTTTTCTATCGTATTAGATTAGTTGTATTATGTTTTCAACACACTATCTACCTAGCATATATCCTGAAGAATATCATATATTTTTCTGATTTTGTTTACTGTAGTCGATCATATACTTTTATTGTTTCTAAAACATGCGTTTTTTGCGTTTAGGTCCTGTCAGCCCCTTAACAGAACGCCCGGCGCGTGCCACTCTTGTGCTTGTCCTGGCGCCCCGCAGAGGTGTCAAGGTGTCATATTAAAATGACATCTTAATTTATCCGGAAACACACGCGATAATATGGCACGATCCTATTGATAGAACACGAAGCTCGTTTATTGTTTTTCTAGACGTTATGCCAACAGCTTTCAAAGTCCGCTAGATTTTAAAATGTGTGCCAAAAAACCGTTACTTACAAAGATGTTTACTGCGGGTATATTGTCATCTCGGATTTCTATTGCCTCTGTCACGTATGATGTTTTTCCGATATTGCCATGTACAATTGTACACCATCCTCAGTACATTTCACAAGCTTTTAATTAAGCGTTTATTTAATTGAAACCTTGGCTGTTTCAGTATGTAGCATTTTGCGTTATAAAACTGGCTCTGTTTTATGTTTTCAGATCCTGAAAGACTGCTTGATTGTTGGTCGTGTCGGCACAAGTAACAGCTCATGCTGTAGTATAAAAAACTAAAGGAAAAATCACTGAACAAGGTTAGCAGCGGGGCAGATAACCTAGGATGGAGTGGAGCTTGTAGGTATATATACGTGGTTCATTGGTAAAACATTAACAACCTCTTAAAAGGCCATTGTGCTCATCATTATGAACATCTTTTACTATGGGTCCAAATCTGAAATCGCGAAAAAAAATCAGCTTTTTCAATTTGCACGTCAGTGTCATGTTCAATGTGGATTAAAATATGATTCGCGAACGTAACAAGTATCATCATCTGGCTAGCCTTTTCCTAACTATGTTGAGGTCGGCTTCCAGTCTAACCGGATTCAGTTGAATACCAGTATTTTACATGGAGCCACTGCCTATCTGACCTCCACAACCCGGTTTCTGGGTAATACGATACCCTATAATGATTAAAAGTTCACATCCCATTGAATAAACATTTTAATTTCGCGGGCTACCCAACGCGTCATCTAAAACCCTGGTATGTATACTTTATTTACTATTTAATTAAGTAGTAAACAAACGTGGTAGTACATACAGTATCGTACCGGTGATCTAATAAATAGCCGCCATTGTATGTAGATGCGCGCGCGCAGTAATTCACCCGTCGCATTTACTTGCATAGCAAATGCTAATTCAACTACGTCAATTTTCTGTTGATGGATGTTTGAAGAATATTTTGATCGATTTGAATTTTTATTAAATTGTACTTTAACTATTAATTTTACAATTCAATATTTGAAGTAACTTCCTTTGTGTTTCTGTGACAAGTAAGCCTATTTTCTTTTATTTCTTCTTTGTGTGTCCTTTGGACAAAATCCTTTTGATTGTTCTCATACAAAAATTGTGGAAGAATTAGGGCTGATTTTTCAAGTCATCTGGCCAGAAACTTTTATTCGAGGAATAAAATTGACGTTTGACAGTTTTTGTATGAACAACTGTCAAAATTTAAAAATTATTCCTCGAAAAAACAGCCCTTAGTCATTCAAGTAGTAGGTACTTGGTTAGCTAAGCTTTTTATTGAGTGTAAGGCTTATTTTAAGTGAATACCTAAGTAGGTTCCTAAACTTCATAGTTTTTTTTAAATCATGAACTTCTGCTTCAGAAACCCTGAACCCACGCTATGTTTTCAGTCTTACTTCGTACCGTACTAGCCAAACTCACAGCGCCAGTCACCTTTTTTTTAACAGTTATATAGCTTTAAGTACAGACCTTCCTAATTAAGTAACTACCATAAGATAGGACTCAAAATGACTGTAATAATGATTACACACTTCTTATAAAAGGAGGGTCAGAAACAAACGGTCATAATGTCCTAAGACCATACCGTCACATCGGGTGACCATCGTATGGTGCAATGTCATGCTAATTAAGAATTCTGTTATTTATACGACTGTCATTATGAGCTTTTAGGGGAAGCTAAGGGGTGACAGAAGCTTAGGTTCCTAAAAGTCGTCATAATTATGAGTGTATATAGAAACTCTTCAAGTGGAATATTAAATAAAATGAATAGTTAGACTTCATGTGAGATAAATCTGAGAAAGAAAAAGTCCTGACTGACTGATTGACTGACTCATCAACGCCCAGCCCAAACCCTTGGACCTAGAAAGCTGAAATTTTGCACAAAGGTTCCCTTTATAATTTAGACAAGGAATAAGGAAGGATATTTCGAAATTCAACCCCTTAGAGGGCATGGCATGGTTTCATTAGAGTGTAAAACGCTCGACAAATGGATGTGCGAATAACACTTGTGCGACAAAACTGTACTGCGACTCACCATGATAGTTCGAATGCACGCTTGTGCCACACTGAAGCTCGAAATCACGCTAGTGCGACAAACGATTTACAACCAGCGGGGTATTTGTGTAACACACTATCAGTAGGAATGGCTTTCATTTTGACAGTTCAACAACAATCTTTGCGTTATTTGCATTGTTGAGAAGTGCTTCAGATTATGATTGATAGGGTGCAGGCTTACTCCCTAAATTTTTCACAACGCGGCAACGCTTTAAGATGTGATCTTTATACTTATAAGTACGTAGAATAAGTTGCTAATAAAATAATCATTCATCCATATGAAATGAACAGCAGTACTTTAACTACATGGTCTAAAAGCTAGCAGATCGCTAAGCTAGAACATATTCTAGCTTAGCGATCCGTCCCTGCTTCGCACGGTTTTACGACCTGACAAAACATCGATCTATATTAATGTAGTATACAAATTAACGTCTCGGAATTAATGGTCTAAAATTCTAAATGATGGTGAAAATCATGTCAAAATCCGTTGCAAAGTTTCGATAAACAATGCGGTCACATCGCAGACATGAAAAGCAACTTTAATTTATAATAATAATATGTAAGTATAGATTTATTAGCCAGGAATGCACATACAAAACTGCAACATAATTATTTTCTGCCAATTACTTCTGTCATTTGAAATCGCATGTTTCTTCCACTCTCATGTTAGTTAAGTATATTTATTAAAGCATTCTTCAAATATACCGAAACCGTCGGCGCAAGCCTTTCTAATGTTAACACCGACTTTCTTAGTTATCTTGTCCTTTCTATCTCGTAAACTATAGTCTGTTATTTGTATGTAGCGGTATCTACAACGCCACATGCGAACAACGCATCATACTGACGTCACGCAAAATCCTGCACGTCGGGGTCACCAGTATAGAGGTATGAGGAACAGGGCGTAAAGTTCACTCATACTCTATAGAAAAGGGAGGATCCTCCGACCAGACGGGTGTTGTGTATGGCGGGCGACTGTCCGATGATTCATGTCGGGCTGTTGTATCTATGCTAATTGCGCGGTAAACTCTGCTTGCGCGATGCAGGATTTGCGTGACGTCAGTATGACGCGTTGTTCCCATGTGGCGTTGTAGATACCGCTACATGTATAAGCATTCTCAACTCCGCGCTATTTCGTGTGAGAGCTACGACCAGATGGAAAGTAGACAACGAATGTATTGCATGCAGGGTTAGTGGGTCGTCTTAGGGGCGGATTTCGCAGTGCTATTATGTTTAAAGCCTTACAATATATTATAGCAACACGCTCGCAGAACAGATGGCCGATGGGGCCGAAAGGTTCTGGAGTGGCGACCGCGTACCGGAAGACGTAGCGTTAGAAGGCCTCCCACAAGGTGGACCGACGACCACGTGAAGGCTGCAGGAATCCGTTGGATGCGAGAAGCACAGAACCGGTCGAAGAGGAAGGTGCTTTGGGGGAGGCCTATGTCCAGCAGTGGACGTCTTTCGGCTGAAATGATGATGATGATTATAGCAACACTAAAAGTTGCATCGTCTAAGCATTGTTTGCAAGTCTTTTGTTGCTTCAATTTTATTGCATGCCACAGGCTAAAAACTTTCATCGTTAACCTGGGGCCCAAAAGTTCACTTCGTGCGGTGAGCCTTACCTACTCAAGTGACCAAACAAATCTGAAAGGGACTCACACGCATTTGTTTTTTTTTATGTTTGCAGATTTACATTTCAACACTGACTGAGGAATAACGTCGAGAGGATGAGCAGCAGAAAAGAATTGCGATAACCAAAATAGGGAATGAAACTGAAACTGCAATTAGCTTCACAAAATGCCGATTGAGTTGTCTATGAGTTATATCCACATCCACCGTTTTAATTGTGACGTGAGCCCTCATATCTGGTTGCAAGGAACCAAGGTACCTGGAAACAGTGGATTCTATGAACAAAGTTTACGGCAAGAAGTGCTATCTATGAACAGACATCTCTGTCAACAGTGCTTCCTAAGGACCGACATATGTACGAACAAGTTTTCTATCAACAAAGTTTTCGGCGAAACGTGCTGTCTAGGAATAGAGATTTCTATGAGCTTTGCTTTTGCAGGCACACGTTTGTTTATAAAATTCTATCTCATTGTTGATTAAAATAAAAAAAATGGACATCGTTTGTCCTTCACTCAGTGAACTAGGTCAACCATAAACAGATCAAATCGTTCCTGCTAGTCATTCGATCCCGCATCACTTGTAACTTCACGATCTCGAAGTACAAAAATTATTAACACTTCCACTTTCAGAACCACTCTCACTTTCTGAGCCCTTTCAAGGATGACGGGATTGGGAAAAAATGGGGAAACACCGAGGAATGATGGTCACGAGTCGTCAAGCGAAACAGGATAAAACGGTACAAGGATTCGTTCCGTTTTGGATCCGTTGCAGATGTAGGGCAATCTGCGTTTTTTTTTGGCTGATGGATTTCTGTGATAAATAAGTAAGAAAGTACTCGTGAGTATAATGACAACCAGTCTTACCAAGGTGTATCGTATTACCCAGTAACTGGGTTGTGGAGGTCAGATAGGGATTCGCTCCATGTAAAATACTGGTATTCAGCTGCATCCGGTTAGATTGGAAGCCGACCCCAACATAGTTGGGAAAAGGGTAGGCAGATGATGATGATGGATTTCTGTAATAGAAAACGATGGAGTATAAACATTCAGCGTGGTCTGAAAGTGCTCGATAGTGAAAGAAGCAAAGACCTACCTATATATGGGGGAAGCGCCAGGGTAGACCGACATTAACATTTTCTTAGGTTAGGTTTAGGTTTTCTTAGGTTTGCAGGTTAGTGTCAGGTTGTATGTTGAACAAAATATGTTTCGCGAGCGTAATAAGCATGTATTTACAGAATTATAATCATTAAAATCATCAATACAACCCTATAATCCTACTGATTGATATTTCATGAAATAGTCAATAAATAGGATTTATGAACTTAGAGGTAGATATTGATGAATTTAATGATTATAATTTTATCCCCGGTTATCCTCCATAAGTGGATAACTAGAGCGTACCATGAATAGAATAGAATACCGCATGCCGCTGTTTCCATAAAAAAAAAATTGATCGGGATAAGATGAAAACTGAAAAGGAAGCAAGGTATGTATTGTTTCCTCAAGATTTTAAGTACCTACCTAGTCATTAATGAATTTTCCACAGCTTTTCCTTTCATTTGAGAGATAGAGATTTTGTTAACAGCTGGCGTTATTCTGTGCTTTCATGAAATAGAACTATGGCCCTTACATTATGACTGTAATCAACCAACTAATCGAACTTGACACAAATAATAATACAGCACTCCATCATTTTAATAAAACCATGTCCACCCAATGTCACCAATAAATAGTTAATTTAAACATAGGATGCGCTTTGCGGCGCGTGCGCTTAATAATTAATTCAGCGGTAAACCACCAGGTGGCGCGGCAGATGTTGCAGTAGATCATTTACATTTCTAATGCAGATGGTTTGTGATCGATGATAAGAGGCCAGAGGGAAGTAATTGAGGTCATATTTGGGACTTGATGCGGTAAAATAATAGAAACTGAAGATTGTAGCAGGAATCATTTATGCTACAAAACAATTTTGAGTCCATTATCATATCATGGCTAAGTAATAACAGCCGCACGGGTCGATATATCAGGTAAACCAACGCTTGCCTCGGTGGGTCCGTGGATGGGTGACCATCTTTACATACCGAAACCCCTCCGTGTCTCGTTATGCCGTTGGTCCCGGCTGTCATTCTTGGATCTTTGACAGTCGTTACGGGTCATCAGAAGCCCGAAAGTCTGGCAACCAGTCTTAACAATGGATTACCCAGTAACTGGGTTGTGGCGGTCAGAATTCAGACAGGCAGTCGCTTCATGTAAAACACTGGTGAAAGGCTAGGCAGATGATGATGAGGATGATACTAGGGATTGCCACTATTGACCTCACCTTAGTTTTCACGATTTATTCCGGTCAGATCCCCTAACCCCCCCCCCCTCCTCGATCCCCTGCTAGTTCGCGGTGATTCTAAAAATGTTAAGTTCGAAAATTCTCCATACAAGTTTAGACGTAATTAAAATCTTGCCTACTAAAATTACGTCAATTGACGTGAGTCGCTGATTAATTTGACAGGACTAAACTAAAATTTATCTTTTGTCCTTTTCTTATTGAAGTAGAAAGAAAAAGATGCACTAAACTTAAATTTAGTTTAGTTTGTGAACAACAGAATCGGCACCACTTACGGGTTATTTATTATTTTATTTTATTTATTACTTTTATGAAGGCTTACAGACTAATTACAAATAATAGGTAACAACAACAAATTGTCAAGTTGCTAATAACAAGCCTCCACAGTTATATAACATTATCCTGAACCTTCTGCTCCTGGAGAGATTGGTATTCACCAAATCAGCACCCTAATTTCAATCTCAATCTGAATCATTTTGAAGGATATTTCTAATCCATTGCTTCGTATGTTCGAGAAATTTGTTTAGTCAACAACGTAAATAACGCAATGGATGTTGTTGAACTGTCAAAATAAAAGCCATTGCTACTGACAGTGTGTTACGCAATTAACACGTTGTAGCAGGTTACAGTCAGCAACAAAAGTCGATTAACACTTCAGTTTTTTAGCTCAATAACTGAGGTTAAAAAAACTGAAGGGTTAATCGACTCTTGTTGCTGACCGTAATATCCCTTGTTCCCTGCTAGTATTTTTTCCTCAAGGGTTGTTTAGGATTTAGGAATACATTTACTGCACCCTTAAAACAAGCAATTACTTTATTTTTAGTACTACCTAATTTAGCCAGTATTGTATTAAAAATAACCTTTTAGAGAACAACCCCTAATAATCTAATTTAGTTCTTTCCATTTTTAGATCTGAAGACCAAGTGGTTGTAATTAACGGCTCTAAAATAATTATGTATCTCAAGATAAGCACAATTATAATGACAGGGTCTGGTGGTTAGGGTCAGGGGTAACAAATTGGGGTGTAATATGATTGTCTTGCTGATAGCAGATTCTTGGTAATGTCAATTTTATTGAGAACAATGACGGTTGGGATTTGAACATAAAGAACGTATTCCTTACTTCTCGCGTGCCTGATCGGTATTTCCTTACTGCAACTTTTCAGGAGCTTATGAGGATGAGTTTCCAAAACAACGTTGAGTAAACGTTGGAGTAGGATTCCTTTCTTCACAGTAATCACACTAATATTATAAAGGCGAAAGTTTGTGACTGTGTGTGTGTTTATATGTTTGTTACTTCTTTACGATCAAACGGCTGGACCAATTTTGATAAAATTTTGTATGGTGGTAGCTGACACCCTGGATTAAGATATAGGCTACTTTTTATACCGATATTCCCACGAGATCGAGACTTATGACGGTGAAATCGCGGGCGCAGCTATTTTGTTTATAAACGGAAGTCTAAGTCGCAACTTCCTCGTTTCCATCTTGAAAAATGGCGAACTTCCATACAAAATATAAATGCGGGCAGTAGTGGTCCAGTATGTAACGGCCCCGACTTACGAGTTGTAAGTCGTGGGTTCAAACCCAGTCATGTGTGTTACTTTGTGTAAATAATTTCATCACCACTGCTCTCAAAACAGTGAAACAAAACATCGTGAAGAAACCGGCATGTCTTAGAACCAAAAATTCGAATACATGTGACATCTACCAACCCACACTGGTCCTGCGTGGTGTCACAGAGAGGAGGCCTGAGTCCCAACAATAGGAACTTTACCTATTATGATGATGATGATGCAGTTCTACGAACTCTTTCTAATTATAAATACCTACTTACCGTTTTACCGCCTATATTTAACGTTTTTGAACTAAACGGTTTTTAAAAGAAAAACCCCTTTTAAAAGGACGTTATTAGGGCTATAAATAACATTTAACGATGCAACATTGTGCCTTACAGCTTGCAGGGTAAGCCACACTCCAGGTGTTGGGTAAATTGGAAAAAAGGGTAATTTTAACCCTCCGCCGCCTTGAGGGCGAAGACGTAATGAAGACGCGACCTTTGAGTAGAGTTAAGGATCTATGAGGGAAGAAATAATTGTAGGTCAGTATAATAAAAAGTTTAAATAGGAATGTGTAATCAATAATATTAAAAATATTATTGATATACTAGTAGTTGTTATTGTTATTGATTACTAATAGTTATTCATAGACCCACTTGCACCACAAATCGCTAATTGCATTTAGCGCTAATCCAATTTAAAATTTGGTGATTTGGTGGTGCTTAGTAAGTAGATATTGCAAATGACTGAATTTACAAGAAAGAAACACAATTGATGATTCTGCACTCTCTTTTTCACTGACGCTTTTGGCTAAAACAGAAACCATAAAACCCATTTGGTTAGGATTTTTTTAAATAGGCCTATAGGGCCTGCCGATGCCGCGATGTCGTTTGCCATCGTTATGTTTTTAGGAATACTTAGGTATGCCAAGTTCATGGAAAAAATGCAATTTTAGGTACTTGCAGAAAAGATGATTATCTACTTCATAAAAGTCTTAAATCCATTCTATTAATTACTAACAGATAACGCACAGCCTAAACCAGTGCGTGGGTCTACGAGTAGAAGCATGAAATTTTGCACAGGAGTTGCAGCCGCACAGGACGATCGACCAGGTTAAGCTACGCTTGTCGCGGTTGGTTTGTGGATGGGTGACCATCTTTACATACCGAGACCCCTCCGTGCCTCGGAAAGCACGGTCCCGGCTGTCATTCGCGGATCTTTGACAGTCGTTACGGGTAGTCAGAAGCCCGAAAGTCTGACAACCAGTCTTACCAAGGGGTATCGTATTACCCAGTAACTGGGTTGTGGAGGTCAGATAAGCAGTCGATCTGTGTAAAATATTGGTATTCAGCTGCACCCGGTTAGACTGGAAGCCGACCCCAACATAGGGTAAAAGGCTAGGCAGATAATGATGAGTTGCTATGTAGCGAAAATTAATACTATGGTAGGGTTTTAGAAAATTTACAGGTTTTTTTTTAATTTAAAGTGGATGAAAGTTTGTATGGACATGGACATTCGTCATTTTTCCCGATAGGAAACCCTATCCCACATGGCTTGTGATTCAATACAACCATAGTTACTATCTCAAAAACCCATGTCAGTCATTTTGCTAACCGATAAAATACATCAAATCGATTTCTGATCGACCAAAAATCTATTGTACCCAAATAAACCAATAGCTGTCGACCCTTTTGTTAATACCCTGTCTAACCCTTCACCGCGCTATGTCCAGATGCACGCGAGGGTGTAAGGTTCACGCCAGGTGCAGCATAGGGTCCGATAGACCATTGTCTTAGATATGCCTACTGATAAAGACAATTACAAGGTTCGTTATAGACCTTGGAAATAATTATTGAGAACTTTTTTTGGTAAAGAAAGGTTATAAGTCTATGTTGTTGTTATTGGTGATTTATTGACAGTTTGGTTTGGAAATAAGGGTTTTGTTCCATCTTTCATCACAATAATTTGGTTTGATTTGGTGATTCATCTGGAGAAAGTTACCAGTTTTTTTTTTTAAAGTTAGGTACAGAAGACAGACGCTTAGATTTTTTTATTTAAAAATTTTGTTAACTTAGTTTATTTTAACAAAAAAATTCATCTCCCATACAAGAAGGTAGACCTATATCCATCCCTGATTCGTGTTCTGTAAATTAATTTCTGTCGACGTTTATTATTTTTAAATTATAATGATTAAACGTACTTCTTGCTTTTCGTTACCAGGTGTAGGTATTCTTGCCAGTATAGGCTCCACCAGGTGTGAAACAAAGTGCGAGGGTCGAATCGACCGCCCATCGACCGGATTGTCTTATATAGGATACAGCGGCAATTACAGTTCGTTGTTATGACGTGGCATTATTGAAGGTTTTTTTGAAGGAATTATTGTGAACGTGGTTGTAATGATTTCAGTGTTATTGCATTTAAAAAGAAGTAGGTATCTACTTATCTATTTTTACCGACTTAAAAAAAAAGGAGATTATCAATTCGACACGTGTAATATTATTGGAATTTCATTATATTCACATATATGACAATCTATTAGGGCCTCCATACAAATATACAAAATTTTATAGACGTATGTATGTGTGTATGTTTGTCCACGCATATCTCCGTAACTATTAATCGGATCGTGACCATTCTTTTTTTATTGACTTACATTTACTACAACTTAGGGAATAGTGCAAGTTTCATCAAAATCGATTCAGTAATTTTCAAGATATGGACTAAGACGTGAAAGTATGACGGCCTGGCTTATTGATACAAGCTACGGGTGTAGTGTCAAAGGGAAAACATCTCAAAACCTTGGTCAAATTCTAGTACAACAACTAAAAATTACCAAATAAAAAGTAATTTAAAAAAATTAAACCGACTTCAAAAATAAATTAACTCAAAATTATGAAATAACTTTAATTTCGGAAGTCGGTGGCAAAAAACTAAAACTAAAATACAGATCCCAAGACACCGACTTCCGAAATTAAAGTTATTTCATAATTTTGAGTTAATTTCTTTTTGGAGTCGGTTTAATTTTTTTAAATTACTTTTTTTAAGTTTTAAGATTTTTTTTTAGTCAATTTAAAACTTAACATGACATAACATCATGCCTGTAATTCGCCGAAACACCCACATTTTATGTTTATGTTGGGACATAAACATAACTGGCGAAATGTATGGCCTATTTCATAGGATAAAAGGAAGCGAGCCTATATTGCCATCAACCGGGCACGGGCTGCTATAGAAAAATCCCTATAGAAAAATCCAATAGCACTTCCCGACCAGGGAGTCGAACCCAGGCCACCTCATGCTCAACAATAGCGCTTCGACCACTAGACCAACGAGGGAGGTACCTAGTCAATTTATTTCCACGTATAACGTCTGGTTCCAAAGGTCGACTAAACACAGACATTACTTACTTGTTTTTACGAGTACTTCCTTAATTTATTGGGTAACCATATTCACCCTTAGCATAAAATTGCTACACCGCAAGCCGCAATCCACCCGTCCTGCTTACCCCCTTAGTCTTGATGCGTTAAATTTATGCAACGATTTTATTTCAACAAGGGGAGGATATATTGGTTTCCTTGTCTTTAGGACTACCGGTAGGTAACTATCAGCTGTTTGATAATGAACTCTATGGTTTAACTGAATATTTAAAACTACACTTAGAAATAAAATAATATTTAAGGGTGGTGTGCTAAGGCAGCCCACGTAATACGAATTTTCATACGTTTTTTGAAATTCCTGCTGACTTGATAAAGGAAAGAATTTATAAAAATGATGAAGGATTCAGACTTGACTGTACCTATCTATTTTACGTTGTTGAGCAGACTTTTATAATGGACTATCAATATATCCTTCAAAATGATTCAGATTGAGATTGATAGTGTGTTACGCAATTGTGGCTAAGTAATAACAGCCGCACGGGTCAATCGATCGGGTTAAGCTACGCTTGCCGCGGTTGGTCCGTGGATGGGTGACCATCTTTAGATACCGAGACTCCGCGCCTCGGAAAGCACGTTAAGCCGTTGGTCTCGGCTGTCATTCGTGAATCTTTAACAGTTGTTACGGGTCGTCAAAAGCCCGAAATTTTCGCGGTTTCGTATTACCCAGTAACTGAGTTGTGGAGGTCTTATAGGCAGTCGCTCCATGTAAAATGCTGGTACTCAGCTGCTTCCGGTTTAGCGTTGAAAAAAGCAGGAAAAATTCCCGTTTCTTTCTAATTCCCTTGTTTTTTTCAATGTTTCATTCGAAAGCTTCAAGAAAATTTACAAGTACGAGTAGGTATATATTTCATGTTTTTTTCCAATAAAACCGAAAAAAAACCAAGAATATGAAAGAAACGGGAAATTTTTCATGTCTTTTTTTCAAATACGTACTTACTATATTTAACTTCTATGCTTTAACTCTTTCCATAATAATACGTATCTAGTACATACCTACTAATAAAATGGAGAGTAGAATAAAAAAAAAAAACACGATTTGTTTTTTTTCGTGGAAAAAAACAAATTGTTTTTTCGGCATTTTCAACGCTATTCCGGTTAGACTGGAAGCTGACCCCAACATAGTTGGGAAACGGCTAGGCAGATGATGAGTCTGTTACGCAATTAGGATGCTCTTTGTAACTATGGTGGTCCCATAATATTATAAGTAGGTGTACCTAACTAATACGTAACAGCTCCTCTTAAAATTGCCCTCCTGGGCCTCTATGCTTTAATAGTTTATTATACAATACAACCCCAAAATCTTCAGCAAAGAACAATTAAAAATCCCCGAAATAATGCGTGATCCTACAAAATCTGCCTCTTCACAACACAAAGCCACTTAAGCAGCACACCTCCTTGAAAGCTAAAGCGTGATAATATAAAATATGTTCGCGCTAATCTCACCAGGGGTTTACTCCATATTTCTGCTTACTCCCATTTCTAAATGTGTACTTAGAGAGCCCTCCCGTGGTGACTAGTCGAAACAAAGGTCGATGATCCGACAAGTGGCGACATCTGTTGGCGAATGGCACTTGACTTATGTCACTTTTGAAATTGGATTTCGAGTGTGTCAAAAAAGTTAAATTAGTGCTGAATTTAGAATAACATCAATTCTATACAAAGAGAAAGTCGTCCATCTTTTTGTGCGAAAATGTGATTTGATGAGAGTTGAAGTGTGATTGATTTAGCTATCTAAGTTAGGAAGTCTTGTGTATAATACCTACACCTACCTAGTAGATTTAGACTTTTAAATTTGATATCTATGCCTATATTAATTAATTATTTCTTTTCGTAGCGGTCATTGATCTAATATCATCTCATTTGTAGCGGTAGTTACTTAGTTTGGTCGTTATTTCATCTAACCTAGGATTGAAAATTAATTTAACTTAATTATGGAGTTTCCAAAACTTAACTAAATCATTGTGTGAGAAAATAAAATATTCCTCATAGTTTGCATCGTCACACTTTCCTGAAACACAAACTGCTCGCCGCCCTCTACAAACAATATGTGTAAAGATAAATACCCTCAAATTATGCCAACAAACAGCGAATCCATTAAAAACATATAAAATTATGCAGAACATAAATCTTTATTAGGAACAACAACAAATACGTTTTGAAACTTCAATAGAGCGAAATGCAGATGCAGTCAAGCTGCACAGACAATAGCCAATCAGGGCCCGTGCTCCGCGCATGCGCCATCACTCATCCACGCATTCCTAATTCAAAATTTTCATATTGTATTAGGAACGCCAGATGTTGTAATTTCGCGGGATTGACTCGATTTAAAATTAGGGTTATTTATGAGTTTTTTTTCTGTGTCAAAGATGGCGGATGGAGCTGGTTAAAAGAAATAGCAAAGGTTTGCATTAGCTCTGTAGGTATTTAAGTTACCTAATAAACTTCTAAAAGAAATGCGCACAGGCACTCAAGATTTTCAGATTTTAATCTAAGATAATGTTCTATAGAGTAATTATTGCCCAATTTCCCTTTTCTTTTCTTTCATTATTTATTGTAAGTATTAGAAGTGTTATGAAGTTCAGTGAAAAATCGTAAAGATGTTTGATTTTCAAACCACTCGTCGTAGTAGTTTTAATTTTAAGAAACCCATTAATGATAAATTCATTACTTATTTCAATTTCATCGCCAATTTAACTAAATACTGTTTAATGTTGGATAAGGATCATAAAATAACGCTGTTCAGGGAGATATTCTATAATATTATCGATGAGATTGTACAGACGCCAGCACATCAAGCTTCCCGAAACTGTCAAATTTTCCCAATCAACTTTGAACCCTAAGACTTAGCGATAAAGTTGAAAATCTATTAAAGAAATTTGACAGATTCTAGTAGCTTGATGTACTGGCGTCTGTAGGTACTTCATTTTGATAGCCATTGATATTGACGGGAATATTAAATTTATGAGCTTTCACAGCAAAGAACGTTACATACTTCTGATTCCTGACTTTCAAATCACACATGGTGGTCTTACTACCTATCTATCAGAAATTACAAATCCTTTCACCTAAATGCGCCTTGACAGAAAGCACTTCGCCCTTTCGCGTTAAAAAAAAAACGGGAGTTAATTTGCCTATTGAAGACGTCTGTTTGAAAATAAAGGGCTTCAGCACGAGCCAAGTAAAGAAGCACGATCAGCAATGTTCCCACTGCTGGGATATAGGCCTCCTCTCTGTGACAAGGGGTGGGCTGTAATCTTCAGTCCGGGTTGGTAGATGTCACATGTCTCCGAATTTTTTAATCTAGGGCATGCACGATGTTTTCCTTCACCGTTTTGAAAGCAGTGGTGATGAATTATTTACACAAAGTAAAGCGCCAGCCTGGACAATAGGATAAATGAACTTGTTGACGACAATACAAATGAATTATGTACTTATCTATTTTTTACTTTGTATACAAAATCGTTGTGTCTTGTCTTGTCCTCCATAATATTTTGGGTTCGCCTTCTAGTTTGGCCTGCCTTCCACAATTAAATAAGGGATGCTACCTAGGTACTTACATGTATGTGACTTACAATATAAGGGATTAAGGGCTTATGCATCTGGTTTGCATTTGGACTGCAAGCCAGCCGCAAAATTGCAGTTTGCATGAGGATTTGGTGCAATATATAAACTGCACCAAAGCATTTGACGGACTGCGTAGTCTCTATTCGTAAGAACTGCATTCCGACTGCACAATCTGTCTACAGTTTCGATGCAGTTACCTCAATTACTCAAAAATCTTCAGCTACAGTGGAATTTTGCAGCCAGCTTGCAGCCCAAACGCAAATCGTTTGCATACGCAACACATTTTAACTAACTATAGTCTGACTTTTAATTAGCTGCAGTAAAATGACACTTCTTAATAACTAATATCGGACTGAGTTTAGAGATATGCTTGTCAAATAAGTTTCGTTTGCTACACTATTCTGTACTAGAAAAACAAGATTTCATTGATGGCCGCGAAAAAACAAAAAGACGCCAATTTCGGTCATTTAAGTGATACATACAGCTGTCATTTTACTGCAGCTAATTAAAAGTCCGACTATAGTCTTCTCGTAGCTTTTTGTCAAATCATTATCTTTTGATTTGCATATCAAGAAAGGTTTAAATGTTACTAATTAGAAACCCGTCTCATTGTTGCAGTCCCTACCACGAACTTCAAGGTGCTCTACGGGATTCCGTAGCTTGACCACACAATACCTTTTGTTGATAGTCATTATTGTTAATAGAGGAACATTGTTGCTAACATACAAAGGTGTCTTGATTGACCTATTTTTAGTCATCCTTCCAGTCAGCCCCAGTTGTCTTCAATAACTGGTTTGGCGTGTGTTACGGCGATATAAAGAACGTAATTACGTTTGTTACAAAATAAAGTCACCGTAGTCATAAGGGTTAAAAAATATAACGTTACGGGGTTGGTAATGGCGTGTGTTGCACCTCTATAGCGCAATCAGCTTTGTTACGTTTTAAGTAGGTAAGTACATAACTATGGATGACTTAACAATGATTTAAATAACAATCGAAAGGATACACAATTAAATAAATGCAATATGAATCAGTCATAATAAAGATTTTGGTTATAGTACCCAAGGAATTAGTTAGCTCAATGACATATGACAGTGAAGTGAAGTGTAGGGGGAGTGTGTGAAGTTGTAACATTAAGACCTTCCAGATCAATATCTTCCTTTTACGAAAAAAAAAAAAATAAACGAAATGTATGTATGTGTGTATGTGTGTGTGTGTGTGTATGTGTGTGTGTGTACTAAATGTATCTAAACTTATTAAAGTAAACGTTCTAGGTACAAAAGACGCCTCATAGTTTTCTGTGAATGTAAAGAGGTCCGTCTTGATTGCTAAGTCGCTGTTGTAAGGCGCGAGTTTAGATTTTTTGTTCACACAGACAAGCCAATAAAATACCTAATAAACGTTATTGTTCCATTGTTAATTTCTAATTAAAAGCTTGCCAAGTTGTCATTTAAATCTTAATAAGGACAGGTTCCTTAATTTTCCGGGTTTTCTTATAAAATAAAATAATAACAAACTCGAAGAAGTGACGACGCCTCAAGCTTTCTTAGCAGCCAAAGACGTTTGTCTTAGTTGCTATAAGACTTTTAACAGGCGCTTGAAGTACATGTTCTCTGCCATGTATGTGCTTACCTACAGCATCGATCGGATCGAGTGTGGTTTTTTTTCACAAGATGTTTCAAAGTCAAAGACTTGTGTTTTTAATTAAAACTCATAGAGTTATAAAATTACTACAAACTCAACCTAAACAAGCTGAAGGCTCTTATAATAAAAATAGATACTATACTAATACATTTCCCAATAATTAGGTACCAAAATGCTGTGGCATAGTTTGATAATAGTGTTTTCAACACACTTGCTCGTAAAGTGGCTCTTATTGAACCGCTTTAAGGTCCATAATGGAGTGTATTACGAACGCGTGCTTTTTCTTTACTTTAATCCACATGTTCTGTAATACCACAGATAACTATTTACTAGTCGGAGACGCGCGCTTTTTTAATCTCATCAAACCCTGCGTTCCGAATTGGGAATTAATCGATGTGTTCCGAATTGGGAAATAACCGAATTAGCGTGAGCGCGATAACGATAACGATGTCCCGTGAATCGTCATAGATGACGTCATGACATTCGCCATCTTGCGATAATGCCGACCATGCCCTAGAATAATATCACCGTGAGCGCTGTCAAAAATGACAGTGTGTGTATGAGGTTGTGTCAGTGTGTGTTTTGTTTTGAGTTGCATCATCTTTAAATTAAACTAACGTGGCATTTTTGAAATTGTGCTTCTGGCTGACAGTCGCCACCTAACCAAAGAAGAAGAACTGAAGAAGAAATGTGGTGTTTATACAAAGAAATACTGTAATAATATCTTTTTTACATTGTGTAAGCACTGTCATGTGAGCGCGTTCACGAGTGTTCCGAATTGTTGCCAGCTCTCAGCAGTCATAATAGTAATATCTAAATCGGAACGCATGTGAGATGATGCATGGACGTAATATTACGTCCATGGAGATGATGTGAGCGCTGCGCTGTGATGTGAGCGATTATAGCTAATTCGGAAAGCGCCCAAAGAGACTTCATGCCGAAAGAAAAAATCCGCGAGCTATATTTCATTTTTTTTTTAAATAGTCAATATTGTCCTTGGTCGCAAAATGAACTCGCAGGGGACCACAGACAATGTAGGGTGAATGCGCAGTGGTAGACCGCGAAATTCTTAGGTTTTTTGCAATTTTCAGGTTTGTGTTTATTATATTTTTTCTATAGGCTGTATCGGTTTTGTCTGTGCCATAGATTAATATATTTAAAATGAGTCAATGTTGCGCGCGCATCGCTAGTGCTGGCTAGCACGGCGCGCGGGAAAACAAAACCAGCGCGCCATTTTCCATACAAGTTAATATTTAACAATACAAGTCTGTTTTTTTTCCTCGCAAGTGTGTTGAAAAACGTCGTATGAAACGCGTGTGCATTAATCAATATACACTCGGCTTTCTTATCGCTCTCGCCTGCGGCTCGCGCGATAATATCGCCTCGTGCATAATGATCAACATAGCACACATGTATCATAATGTACTATTCTAATGAATCGCCCAGCTAGTCGGAAACTGATATTCCTAAAACTCCGCACGAGTTCCAGAAATGCTGACGCATCAATATACTCCTGAAAGGGGAACGAATCCGAAAATAATAACGATGTTTCCAATTCCAATAATACTATCTAATATTAAACTTACCGCCACACCTGCGCAGTATTCCAAGAATGGATTAAAACAGTTAGTCAATATTACAGCATCGGAATTAGTCCATAAGTATTTTACATTGTCATCTTTAGCTTGATATTTTATTGACGATTATATTTTAAGTGACCCCTATGAATCGCAGGGTTTCTACGACTAGATAGAAGAACATGATTTCTTTATCAGGTATTTAAGCATATTATAATCAGCCTATAATGTTCACAAGCTGGGACACAAGCCTCTCTTCGAGAGGGTGTGGGCTGTAATCTACCGCGGCTCGGCTTCCAGTCTAACCGGATGCAGCTGAATACCAGTATTTTACATGGAGCGACTGCCTATCTGACCTCCATAACCCAGTTACTGGGTAAGAGGCCTTTTGGTAAGACTGGTTGTCAGACTTTCGGGCTTCTGACTACCCGTAACGACTGTCAAAGATCCACGAATGATACCCGGGACCAACGGCACGGAGGGGTCTCGGTATGTAAACATGGTCACCCATCCACTAACCACGGCAAGCGTAGCGTAACCTGATCCATCGACCTGTGCGGCTGTTATTTATAATTGAATAATAAACAAAATAACATATTTTTTTTTTAAACTTCAATTTAAATTACCTACTCACAAAATTCCCACAGCACTGGTTCATCCAGGTTCAAGCTTATTACAAAATGACCAATATTACGAAATGCGGTGTTACCTAGCAACAGAGTAGCCAATGACTCCATGAGTCAGCCGCAGAGCATTCCCGTCAATCTGTGACTCACGCGCACCCTCAGTGCAACGTTTTTTAATTTACTCTTTTTAGGGTTCCGTGTAACACATCAGTCATTTTTGTCATGCTTCGTCAATGAGTAATACGTGTATTGTGGAGAGGAGAAAGGTAAGGAATGTGAATATGAGACGAATGAGCTGTTATATCTTATTTTTTAAGTATAAAAGATTTGTTATTGTTGAATTAAATGATGTTGGAATCAAGAAGAATGATTGAATTATTGGTTTGCTTTTAGCATTTTTTCTATTGAGAGCTATTGGTGGTTTTACTGTCAGATTCATTCGTATCAGTGACAACTACACCATGATCTGCCAACAACTGATTGAACATTGGCTCTTTACCTAAAATCTGCTTTCGCGATTTATTTGCCAAAAATGTAAACAAACATAAGTCTAAGGAAAAATAACTCAATAAAGCATCAGTTTACACTACAACTTCAAACATTTTTATAACTTTTTGAATAGTGCTAGTCACTCTGAAATCAACTTAATTATATTTAAAATAAAGTTGATATTTGTTTAACTTGAAATAATATTAATTTGAAACATGAGTTTGAATAGACATTACAGTCATAAACTCACGCCTTCTTCTCCTGGGGTTTTTTTTTTGCGGATCGGTAATTATCAAATGACCGGAGCTCTGGGTGGAGCGGAAGGGAGTGTCAGACTCTTACTGACTAAAACTCACCCGTGTTCCTTCCTTAGCCCTTTATGTTCCGGGCCAGCGGTAACCCTTTCGGACAATCTCGCTGACCCGGCAGGCTTCGGCCCTATGGGGCCCATCCTCGATGCTGACATCTTTTTGAGGCGCGCGTGGAACACGTACGCGCCGTCCGGCACGGGCCTGGTCCTGATCGGACGGTGAGCTACCCATTACTCCGCCCGCAGGCCCGCGCCTTCGGTGGCCGGGAGTCGTCACGCGGCTCCCGACGCCCGGAGCGTCTCCCGCGGCGGCTGGGCCGGGAGGCTCTCTCCCTGAGCCGTGCCGCGACCTCCTTCGCTAGCATGACTTGCACCAGGGCCGGACGCGAGAGGTCGCCGCCGCTGCCGATCGCCTATATGAGGACACGGTGGTGCTCCGCCCAAGCGGGGCAGACCTCCACCGTGTTTCTCCTGGGGTTAGGCAGAAACTACAGGACGCCACCTGCTACGATACTTACATACTCCTTTCGGTTCGTTTACGTTCATACATCAGCGGGGTAATTGCGTAACACACTATCAATATCAATGGGTTTCATTTTGACAATTTAACAACATTCATTGCGCTATTTACGTTGTTGAGCTGACAATTTTTTCGAACATATGAAGCAATGGATTAGCAATATCCTTCAAAATGATTCAGATTGTGTGTTACGCAATTAGGGTGCTGTCATACCCGCTCATCAATTACCAGAGCGTTGTGTCATCGTTTCTCTTTCTTTTCTACGAGTATGCAGTCCGACAGTGACCGCGCTTTAGGTCATGTAAATAACATGCATATTAGTCGAATCGAATACTTCTCTTTCTTTACTAATACTCTTCAAATAATTATGTCAGATTAAAAAAAGACTTATTATTTAAACAAAACAAATCTTGTAGGTACCTACCGTTAACTTTCTTATGCCGGCGCCACACATTGGATATATTGGCTCCAAGTTATAGTCTTGGATCCAATACACCAATGTGTGGATCGGTCTTGGCCCGATACTGGCCATAAACGTAACATTGCGTCCAATAGCCAATGTCGACCCGTGATGTGTCGGTTTTTCATACACCAACAAAGGCGAGGGGAGTGAAGGGGGTAGGCGGGCGGGCAACTTGGATCCAACGTCGCTCCCCGGTCCCCACATTGTTTGTATCAGTGCGCGCTATGCCGAGTGCGAATTGGACGTATGACATGGACTCTCCGAAGAAGAGAATGACGAGTTGAGCTGCGGTCCAACCATCCAATGCTCTTGGCTAGTAAGTTTGCCAAAAGGTATTGGAGTTAATGTGTGGCCGCATTAACTTGGATACAATAATTAGCCATAAATTCGTAGCCAAGTTTGGACCCAATTTGAATCCAATGTGTGGCGCCGGCATCATACGTAATACTTCGTGTGCGGGAAAAGTAATC
Source organism: Oligia fasciuncula (assembly GCA_963082905.1). Lineage (NCBI taxonomy): Eukaryota > Metazoa > Arthropoda > Insecta > Lepidoptera > Noctuidae > Oligia > Oligia fasciuncula. The sequence continues at coordinate 13,372,303 of OY720403.1, forward strand.
ATAATAACGATATGAATAAAGATAAGTTTCCATATTGGCAGTAAAGATGCGGAACCCTTTTCTGAATGCATCACATATTCCGCTGATGTTGCGTGGGAGAGCTTCCAAATTGTGGAACCCATGGCTGCTTGTAGGAAGTCGAATGAGTGAAGAATTTCGGGACTCGAGTTTAGACACTTATTTTGAATTCAGGTTTAACTCGATGTAAGTTTAGATTGTAAAATCTGATACAAAATGAATGTGTGAATGAGGTTTATGCACGCTACAAATGAATGACTGCGAATGAATGCGGGGTATAAAGGGTCAAATAAAATTAGCTAGCGATACTTAGCAGACGTGATGGGAATCAATATTTAAACATGATAAAAAAAAAATGATAATTTATTTTGAGGTCCACGACCGCTGGTAGTGTTGTTACGACTACGACTGGTTATATGACCTCCACAACCCAGTTACTGGGTAACATGATACCCCCGTCTTGACTATTTTAGATGTAGCCAGAGACAAAAACCGTATTGTAGTAAATTTCTTTAGACCGACATGTGATAATATATAATTTTCGTATAGGAAGTATAACCATACAATTTTACATCTAGATTGTCAGTATTTATTTCGAGAGTCAAGGAATACTGTGATTACAGATATTAGTTAAGTCTAGACTGATAGCTAGCTACCTGTTTCTGAAACAACCTATGCGTCATCCGGTATCTGGTATCGATCGAAACATGTTACTCTCTACGTGTCTGTCTGAGTTGGGAGAATAAGTATTTTTTGTACTCTATAAGAAATTATTGGTACAAGAAATAAAAATTGATTTTGTTCTGGGTATGGCGGATGCCACGCCACAATGCTAGCTTATATTTGTCTCACTACGGGGAAAATACCTCTTCTCCTTTACAGGAGGAACAAAGCATTGATCACTATGGTTGCTCATCCCTAGAAATTTAGGTTTCCATCGCGTCATCAAGGATTTCACATAGAAAAAGTCAAATTGGTATTTCACGATGGTACCCACACCTTGTAGGTATGAATAAAAATTCTAGTGTAGCGGTATCTACAACGCCACATGCGAGTAACGCGTCATACTGACGTCACGCAAAATCCTGCATCTCGCAAGCAGAGTTTACCACGCAACTAGCATAGATACAACGGCCCGACATGAATTATTGGGCAGTTGCCCGCCAGACAGAACACCCGTCTGATCGGAGGGTCCTCCCTTTCTATAGATAATTAGTGAACAGAAATCGTGAGGCGAATCACATACCCAGGCAGGCACTTTCATCATCATCATTTCAGCCGAAAGACGTTCACTGCTGGATAAAGGCAGGCACTTTACTTTGTGTAAATTATCTCATCACCACTGCTCTGAAAAAGGTAAAGGAAAAACATCGTGAGGAAACCGGCGTGTCCTAGAACCAAAAATTCGAAGACTTGTGACATCTACCAACCCACACTGAGCCCGCGTGGTGGATTACGGCCCAGTCCCTCTCACCAAGAGGAGGCCTGTGTCCCAGCAGTGGGAAAATTACAGGCTGATTATGCAGAATTTTTATTCAATCCAGCCAGCATCCCTGAAACATCACTTTCTGATTAATAACCTAAAAGTACAGACGCCACACATCAAGCTACCCGAAACTGTCTAATTGTCCCAATCAACCTTGAACCTTATGCTTCAGCGATAAAGTTGAAAATCTAGTAAAGAAAATTGACAGATTGTAGTAGCTTGATGTGCTGGCGTCTGTACCTGCTAAATGCCAGTCAAACTGATTAAAATGCCTAGCTCATAGCTAGTCTGTTGGCAGATTGCCAACCAGTATCTACTGGGTCACCCGGTTCCCTCCGTAAATTGTCACGTTTGACAGGGGATTCCTGCATGTATTCATTACAGCATCCTGGATACTACTTCACACTAATATTATAAAGGCGAAAGTTTGTGAGTGTGTTTGTTACTTCTTCACGCACAAACGGCTATACCAATTTTGATAAAATTTGATGTAGAGGTAGCTGACACCCTGGATTAACATATAGGCTACTTTTTATCCCGATATTCCCACGGGATCGACACTTATGCGGGTGAAACCGCGGGACGCTGCTAGTCCATACTATCCATACTAATATAATATTATAAATGCGAAAGTGTGTCTGTCGGTCTGTTTGTTACGTCTTCACGCTTGAACCGCTGAACCGATTTAAATGAAATTTGGTATAGAGATAGTTTGAGACCCGAGAAAGGACATAGGATAGTTTTCATCCCGATATTCCCAAGCGATCGAGACTTATGCGGGTGAAACCGCGGGGCGCAGCTAGTAAGTAATATAAATGTGTAATTACTCGATATTCGTGGTAATTACTGTAGTTTGGCTCTGATAGTCACAAGCAAACGCCTGCAGACGGAATAATCATTATTATTCACGACTGCATATTTTCTTGGAGTGATAGACGGAAGTTACTCACCTACATTTTTTTTTTAAAGCGTTGCCCCACACTAGGATTTTTTCCTGTATTGTCGGCGCGTTTACAAACATTCAAACTCACACACACAAACAGCCAGATCCGGAACAACTACTTGTAGGTCATACAAATATTTGATCCGTGCGGGAATCGAACCCGCGACACGCAGCGCAGTAGTCAATCGCTTAACCACTGCGCCAACCATGCCGTGTCGTCGTTTAAGTTAGGTACTGCCTCTTTGGTCTAATGGTCGCAAGCGAGGAGGTCCTGGGTTCGATTCCCGGGTCAGGCAAAGTGTTATTGAGTTTTCCCATCTGGAATTTTTCAGTTGCAGCCCGGAGCTTGTGTCCGGTTGATGGCAATAGGATCGCCCCTATTATATGGGACCTATACATAACTGGCGAAATATGAGTGTTTTGTAGCTACACCTCTGCTTAGACCTTTGCGGAATGCGCAGCGTGATGTTGGTATGTGTTTTCAGATAGATTCCGTTTAGTGGCATGCCTATTGCCATTATAACATAATTCGCCATGATAGAACACAATGTATTTTCCTTATTACCTTTCCTTTTCCTTATTACCGAGAATTTGTTATGGAACGACCCAGAACACCGACCAGCGAGTCAAAACGGATTCATCCATTTGTGTTTGAGTCAAAGTATTTTATACACTCTTCAAATTCTTTTGTAAGGGCTGCAACACACTTGTTCGGTTCGGCATGATTCGGCGCAACCGAGCGGCAAAAGCGAATGTTTGTAGATATATGTTCGGGAAAAGTCACTCGGCTTAGTTCTTATCGTACCGAGGCGACCCGAACATGATTCAGCTAGGGTAGGTGCTGAACGAAGTTTGTCGATCGGCACGAGCCGAAATTAATGTATGTTTAGTGATTGCTTCAGGCCGGCTTTTCTATTCAACAAATACTGCCGAACCGAAAGTGCCGACCCGAACATAATGTGTGAACCCTAAGGGCACCAATGATTAGGTTACGTACAAAGAAAAAACGTGATGTAAAATTCCATTTAGGTTATTTATTTGGACACACAAAATACTAACTTTTGTCACTAGTCACTAAATAAAAAACTTTGCTAAACTAACTATATTACACACTTACACTTAAAGGACAGATTATTAGGAAGCGAGGACCGCTGAGAGCGGCCATAGACAACATTATTGCAGAGATCATAGACTAGATTCTACATGAAAATATACTTAGCTTAATATTTTAGTTAATTTTACAAAAATATTGATGGGTTGATTCAATTTAAATTGCCATTGACACGCTAAGAAGAAGGGGGTACTTTCCTACTTTTATTTCTTTACTTTTTTTTTTTTTACTTTTTCTGTAAAGAAAAAGACAGGAGCTCATTGGGCATCAAAAAATTCGTCCGCATCGCTGTCAATGGCATAAGTGTCCAAAAGGCTGGCAGCATTACCACGTTGGATGGCAATGCTTATTCTTTGGACTAAAAATAGGCCAGCCCTCTGGTCACGTGAAGAGTTAACCAACCGCTTGGCGATGTCCCGAAATATTTGGGCTTCTGTCTTTTTCTTTTTTTATATATACTTGTATATATACTATATACTATGTATCTTTTTCTGTTAATTGCAAAAGCACAATTTTTCTTTTGACAATTTTTGTAGCAAGTTTTTGACACTCCCTAAAAAGGGTAAATTATAGTTTACCTACTGGTTTAGTTTATTTCGGTATCTACTACAGGGAAACTATGATTTACATTCGCGTTTTAAAATAACAACTAATGAATGCTCATTGTATTCGTAATTTCGTATAGATACAAATCAACATACGGGTGTGTTTCATCACTTTCCGATAAAGTCTTACAGATAGGAAAAGGACCAACCACCATCGGGGTAATTGCGTAACACACTAGCAATAATACTTTTAATTTTGACAGTTCAACGACATTCATTGCGTGATTTACGTTATCGAGCAGGCGAATGTTTCAAACATATGAAGCAACGATTAACAATTTACTTCAAATACCGTCGGATTATGATTGTAAGTGTTTTACGCAAGGTTGGTTTGGTTTGGTTCCAATTCCATAAATCATCTGAGTCGATTGCAATCAATTACTGGACATAGGTCTCACCAATTAAAAGGGAGTTAATGAAGTAAAGGTAAGCGTAAACCGTATCGCGAGGTGTTGAAATAGACTCACAAGTTTTACAAAAATATCAAATATACATAATAATTGACAGTCAGGACATTTTTAACTGAGATCTTCAGTCAGTCTACGAGATGACTGAGTAACATTATTATCTTTTAAGCCTTTATTAAAAATAAGGGTCAACTCATACTATGCCAATGTTGATCAGCAGGCTAATTTCCTGTCATTGAAAACGTTGAAAATCTAGTCGTTATCTCATCTCAGCGACAATCAAATGTCAAAAAGTCGTCCAAAATGTATGAAAATTAGAGGGGTTTTTGACTGATTGAGACTGAGATTAGACGAACATTCTGAAATATACGGAAATTGCCCTCTAAGCTCAGATTTTCAATCTATAAAGTCAATTCGAGCAAAATTCATGCAACAGATAGACTTTTGACATGACAAGGGAAAATATTTTGTAAGCCTAGTGCAGTTTCTAAAGAAGATTGCAATAGTTTCAAGAAAGGCAACTGACGAATTCGACTGAAAGTAAAGCTAAAGCTCCGATGCCTGTCAATTCGTCTCAATGTGGGCATTTAATAATTACAGAAAGTATGTATTGAGCCTTATTTGATGTTTTTTTACAATCTTGAAATTAATTTAAAAATGCTTTTCTACATTTACTGCCGAGAAAAAAAGTTCTCCGTAATAAATGGTGATTACATTTTTATTTAAAAAAGTGCATATGTAATTTGCTCTACAAAAGTTAAAACGCATCAGTGCTAAAAGTTAACAATATTTCATTTATAACGATTTACGATAAGTTGGAAAAAGCTAATAAATAAGTTTACATTGCAGTACTGATTAAACAAAAAAAACAGTGTTAAAACTGTATAAGTAAGTGAATCGAACTTGTAAAAAACCCTTCTTCGCAGTCGGGTAACAAACGATATTTCTTGGTTATTTCAGCTAAGGTTTCCCTTGGAAGTTGAAACCCATACAAATAAACTTAAAATAATAATATTATTTTAATTTTTTAATTATAATTTCCCAAATATTTTTAGCCTCTAATTATCCAAAAGTATTTTACACTTCCAAACCATTATAATAAATTTTTATATTCTTTTAAAAATAATTCCGAAAAAAGTCACAAGTTATAAAAAAGTTAAATAGCTAATTCAGGAACACATGGGTACCTTAAATGATTGCTAATTATTATTTATTTATATAAATACAAATAAAATTTATATTTAATTTTAATAATTTATAAAAACGCATGCTTTTTACATAGGGTTGAACTTTTAGTCGATTAAACTAATTTTAAAATTAATTCATAACTTAAAGTTAATTTTAGCTAGTTTTCTTTGTCACTAGAAGCACCATCTGCATGTTTTCTTAAAGTCCAGTAATCTGTAAAAGAAGAAAAAGTAAAATTAGTATACGAAAATTAAATCAAAAAAATTATTTAGGCTTAAAGTTATTAAGGCAGGGTAAAGTTCAAACTAATTTTCAAGGTTCTGAATTCTTTTACATTTTTGAGAAAGTGATTGCTATAAACCAAAGAGTCTAAAGTTACTACAATAATGATATAAAAGTCCTCCAGACCGAATTTCGGCGAACAATCTCAGCAGAGACCAGAGACCAGCCTTCGGCGCAGAAGATATTATAGTGCACAAGTTTGTCCGCAGACACAGGTCCACTTTCTCTTCCCTCACTCTCATAGTCCGATAGGACGGCAATTCGATACGACCCGAGAGAGATCAGGCGCAGGACCAACGGCAACGGCGTGCCCAGGTACGGGGGTATCACACCGCCAACTTCCAAACTCCGGGCTGAGTGACAACAATAAATACCTATCATAGAGAATAACCACCACATTTTGGGAAATAGATTAAGGATCGACCGACTGACATAAGATTAGTTCCAGAACTAATCTCAATTCAATAAGTAGGCCGAACTAGAAATAATTGATAACACGATTTGACAGTTGTCTTTACTCCCGATCGATATTAATAATAATAATAATTTGGCTTTATTTCAGACATACGTCCATACATCTTTAGAAAGAAAGCGTTAGTTAGGGACTTAGGGTTGAGAAAATCTTTTTTCATTTGATAGCCCAATTCTTTATGAAGGTTATAGGCTATATTTTACGCAGACGAAGTTGCGGGTAGAAACTAATTTATATTTATTTATAAAACCCAAACATACCACGCAAAAATGGCGTGTCAATCAACACGTAAGTAAACAAAAAATGCGCAGGAGCAGGTTACAATATCACAAGGCACCGAATGGTGTCGATTTCAAGCGATATTTAAAACGCCTTGTCTCGTGAACAATAAGCTCGCTTACTTGCGTTTTTCGCGTTCCTTGTGTTACGCGCATTGTTGCGTTTTGTTACTGTCGGCGCGTTTTGTTAGTTGAGAAAGAGAATTGCGTACCAGGTCAGGTAAGATGAGCTTACTACTGTATGAAGTGGTAAAATTATAAAAGTAGGCTTAATGGTAAGTGTGATTTGATGGTAGATTTTTCGTAAGTTAAATTTAAGGCATCACTAAATGCGGTCTTAACTTTAGAGTTGTGACAATTCGTCAAAATGTAGGGAATAGCAGATTTTTTTTCGCGATTTCAAGTTTGATCCCATAGTAAAAGTTGTTCATAATGATGAGTACAATGACCTCTTAAGAGGTTGTTAATGTTTTACCATTAACCCTGTATAGTCAATTCATCCTGGAGGATTTAGTTTATTACTGCCTTATCAGGCTTCACAAGTACCTATTAGGTAACGAAACATTACCAGAACCCTATTTGCATAACACACTATACTGAATCTGGATCATTTTTAGGGTTCCGTACCCAAAGGGTAAAAACGGGACCCTATTAGTAAGACTTCGCTGTCTGTCCGTCCGGCCGTCTGTCTGTCACCAGGCTGTATCTCATGAACCGTGATAGCTAGACAGTTGAAATTTTCACAGATGATGTATTTCTGTTGCCGCTATAACAACAAATACTAAAAACAAAATAAAATAAATATTTAAGGGGGGCTCCCATACAACAAACGTGTTTTTGTTTCGGCGTTTTTGCCTTGTGGTACGGAACCCTTCGTGTGCGAGTCCGACTCGATTTTTTGCCAGTTTTTTAAGGGTATTGCTAATCCATTGCTCGAATTTTTTTTCTGCTCAACAACGTAAATAACGCAATGAATGTTGTTGAACTGTCAAAGTGAAAGCCATTGCTACTGATAGTGTGATACGAAATTACCCCGCAGATTCAGTAGGTGCACAAATCGGTAGTGAGTGAGGGATAATACTGAAATCTCTCCTAGAATGAACCACCAATACATTTAACTAAATAAATTAAGTACTAATATTGGTAGCAAAATAATCATTATCAGCGCTCCACTCTTTAATTGAAGAAGTGTGAACTGGCCACTCAAAAAAATAAAATAAAATAGGACCTAAGATGCAAGAAAGAGACGGCACTATTCGCAAATAAAAACAGGTTTGGTCCCACTGTGGCTGACAAAGAGATGTAAAAAAAGGTAAAAAAAAGTAAAAAGTACTACGGACGTATTTATTGAGCCCAGGCGGACAGCTACCTGGGTTACGCGAACCCAACTTTGTGTGTAGGGTGGCAACACCAATTATCGTCCGTTCGATTATTTTGGTGTTTGATTTTTTTTTTGACGACAATGTTTTCGTGGGATTTGAAATATGGGTAGCGTATTTTTCTTTAGAAAAATAATGATTTGTAGGTAATAATGTTGAATTTTTGCGAAAATTACAGGACAAATAATTTTTTGGATCAAGAAAGTTTTTTTCTTATTCATCTGGTATTTAAAGACGACTGTTTTCCTCAAGTTACCGTCTGATAACAGGTTATTTTACCGTTCGTTTAATTTTTTTTACGCATACATTCGTTCAACAGCGCGCGGCCGACGTGGTTTACCAGTGTTATTGTTTATGTGTTATTTTTATGGAGCCGTCCCACGATTTACATAAAAGGAAGGATTTCTATACATTTTTATGGGAGTTGCATCTCTGGTAAAAGCGATTCGTCCCATAAAAGAGAGTGTTTTAAAAATGGTACTTATTTTATTTCCAGCAGTGGGTTTTGTATGTAATTTTTATTGAATGGTGAGGTCTTTTCATAAAATTATTTATAGGTATGTGAAGAAATACGCTTAATTCATAGTTTCATGGAAAAGAAAATGATGAAGGTAAAGAGACATTTTGCTTTAAGTACTTCTGGAACTACCTGTTGAATTTACAAAAATATTTTTGTATTTCGTAGCCAAATTCTTGAGGAAGGTTATAATAAGGCTATTTGACATCACGCTATGACCCTTAGGAGCCGAGCAAGGCGGGTGAAACCGCGAGCACAGTAATAAAATACCAACAAAAAATCACTGTAACCGTAAAAACACAATATTATTCACCAATAAAGCCAATAACTTCTCTAGGTAACGTAATCCCAAATCCCAGCAAAAACTCAATAATTACGTTGTAATAAAAAAAATACTGCGCTAATTAAAAGCACGCAGGTAATTGGTGCAGTTTCCTGTTTCCTGCGCAGTAACAGATAGCTTCGAGATTTTGTGTAATTGTTTATTTCTTGTATTATCACGCGAGTGCTTGTGGGGTAGGCAGAGCGCCTGTGATAACCAGTAACGTCAATAGTGGTTTACCTGTCTAGGACCTATCATCTAAGTTTAGGTGTAAGTTTGTTAGATCAAATAGATTTTTTTCCTCTTACGCCGCGCCGTACGGCATTTCATACAAACTTTCAAGCCCTTATTTTTCGAAATGAATGAACCGATTTTAATGAAATTTCATACGCATTAAGGATACAAAGGTCTAAAAAGTTAGTAGAGAACATTTTAAATTTTCCTATAAAAATTGCCAGTTGCTACAACCAAATAGCCCGAGATGTATGTAAACAGCTAGTTGCCAGTTGCTGCAATAGTGTGTTACGCAATAACCCCGCGGGTTGAATATCACTTAAATAGATATTTCAAATAGAACACGAAAGTTTTAATTTTAATGGAACAATTAAAAGCGAAGCCAATACTATTTCAATGAAGTTAAGGACCTAAAAACAAAAACCACAAGTTTTAGAAACTATAAAAGTATATGATCGACTACAGTAAACAAAATCAGAAAAATATATGATATTCTTCAGGATGTATTTATTATTGTATAGTGTGTTGAAAACATAATACAACTAATTTGATCCGATAGAAAAAAATCATGAAGATGCATCTAAAAAACTTTATTTTTACAATAAAAACCATACTTACAATCATTCTGATTTTTTGTCAGATTATTCTACAAGCAACATACCTAATAAAATACTAGTGTTTTAATTTTTTGTAATTAAATAATTGCTTCATATTTTGCAATAAATTACCAGCGTTGTGTCATCGCGCTTCTCTTTCTTTTCTATGCAGTCCGACAGCCCAATAAGTTAGGTATTTAATCAAATTTTAAGATCACGTGCAATCTAATAGAACATAAATTAGCTAAATGGAAGCTCAGTTTCCTATTTCCATTTAAGATTAGGTAGGTACTTAAACCACGACTAATCAAGGAACTATAATTTAAATTAACAAAGTATAAAACAAAATGCATTCATTTAAATCTCGTGTAAGACAGAGAATCAGATAAGATAGTCTCAACGTTAGTCATAAACTTGCGCAAGCGCAAGTGTTGCCAAACGTTTCCTGGAAGGCTGTGCTGGAAGGGAACCACTGTGTTTTAAAATTTGAAGTATGGCTGCGGTAAGGGTATGGACATACAATATTTTAAAAGAATCATTTTCGATTTCGATAAACGATAAAAAAAAACGTCTAAACGTCTAAATTATAGACGATAAAAGACGCTTGTTTCCAATATCTATTGCTTTGAAGAATGGCTGGGGACTTTGTTGCACAACATCTTCACAGCTAAAATATTGGTAAAGGGTGGGCATTTTCAGCGGGATTGTCCGAACGGGTTACCGCTGGCCCGGAACATAAAGGGCTAAGGAAGGAACACGGGTAGGTTTTAGTCAGTAAGACTGACACTCCCTTCCGCTCCACCCAGAGCGGGAGGGGTCATTTGATGATTTCGCAACCGCAAAAAAAAAAGGTGGGTATTTGAAATGAAAGCAGACAATGCATTAACTATTCTCTGATATTTTTTGATGAAAGCCATTGCTACTTTGTGTGTTACACAGTTACTCCGCTGGTTGCTATTCTCAGTAGCTGTCTCTTTTCCTCAATAATTCGCAAGATACTAATCGCGCATCATGCGAAGTGTGGTCATAGCCTTAGTTTCTACGAAGCGTGCTCGGACACTGATCCGAAATGTTATTTGAATTTAATTTGGGACAATACGTTATGTAAGCAGTGAGCATGAGGTTATTTCAATCATTACGATTAGCACTTCATAAGATCAGCAGAGGCGGAAGTATTGTACGAGTAGTTGCGTCACATAATTTGCTCGAATATCTTTGAAAAGATTAAAATTTTCAAAAAAAAAATGAATGAGATTGATTTCATTCCGAATTTTTGTCATCAAATGAAAAAAAAATCGCTTTTGTTGTATGGGAGCCCCCCTTAAATATTTATTTTATTTTGTTTTTAGTATTTGTTGTTATAGCGGCAACAGAAATACATAATTTGTGAAAACTTCAACTGTCTAGCTATCGCGGTTCTTGAGATAGCCTGGTGACAGACAGACGGACGGACAGACGGACAGACAGCGAAGTCTTAGCAATAGGTTCCCGTTTTTACCCTTTGGGTACGGAACCCTAAAAACAACCGACTTCCGAAAAAGGCACTACAAAGTGAAAAATAACTTTAATTTCGGAAGTCGGCGGCAAACAAAAATGTGGAAAATGCGAACCTAACGATCCGGATCAAAATCAAAAATCCGGATCAAATTCCGGAAGTCGGTTGTTTTTTTTTTTTGTAAAAAGTTTTTATCCTGACCCAAGCTTTTCTCCTTAGAAAATGCAATAACTAGGCACCGAGCCATTGTTATTGTGAACAGTTCCGCACAACTTACACAAAAGTAGGTCATTTAGCTACTCATGCGCAGTAAGTAACTTGACGTAGGTACTTGCTAGCGTAAGTTTTATTAACTTAACCCGCCATATTAGTGCTTAACGCGGTCTTAACTTGAGCTTTCAACGACTAAAACTTTAAGTTAGGTTTAAGTTGTCAAAACCATGATTGCAATAAAACCTTTTTCAACAATTTTAAGTTTATTTTACTTTAAAACTTCCCAGAAAAGACAGATCTTTTTTTTCTAGAACTAAAAAACTAGTTTGGTGACGTTTTTGAGCATCGTAAAACTTAACATACATACATACATATCTACATACGTCGGCTGTTCACCCTAGATCCCGTTAGGAGTAAGGTATTCAGTTGCGAATGTTAGTAAACAAAAATACTAAATAATACGCCGATTTCTTCGTAAAATGATTCATTTATCAACAATGTTGAAATTTTCCTGAAACGTAATGTAGGTTGGTTAACCAGCCGAGTTTAAAATGAGGTTATGTGTTTAAAGGTTGAACTTGTTTTGTAGTTTTCGGAGCATCGTATTCGGTGACAGTGTTTGGCAACCGTGTAAGGCCGTATTTATGCATTTTTTTACATAATGTGTTCAATTTGCAAGCTGTCTTCTTAAAAAAAAAACCCTATCAAAATGATTAATGACATTCCGGCCGATTTAAGAAATCTTGTCCATTTCACCTCATCATCATCTGCCTAGCCTTTTCCAGTCTAACATGATGCAGCTGACTACCAGTATTTTTCTAGCCATCACGGTACCATGAGATACAGCCTGGTATCATCAGCCGGGTATCATGAGATACAGCCTGGTGACAGACGGACAGTGGAGTCTTAGTAATAGGGTCCCGTTTTACCCTTTGGGTACGGAACCCTAATTCAATCTTTAACTAAACCTTAATAGGTATTTTCTAGCTAAACTTAGTTTTCTAAAATTATGTTTAGTCGGCTAGAACTCAACCTAAAATTAGATATTTTTAAACCTCGATTTACCGTGCTAGAATGTCGTCCGTCGGTCCGGTTAGGGTTCTGTAACCAAAAAGCAAAAACAGAACCCTGATTTGTATTTAAATTTAGACTATAACCAGTTACAGTTAAATTCGAAACATACGAGAACAATGCGAAACTCTTACTTGCTTTTGTTATATGGTCTTTTAATTGTTATTGTCACCCCTTAAATGGAGCTTTCAATTAAAACTCTTTAATAAAAAGGACCGGGGTCAAATCAACTGTAATTCTAAGCCTTTAGCAACGCAATCAGAGCTCAGCCTAAAAAAAAATACAAAAAATCAAAGAATCAAGCACTACCAATGTACTATTGATCTGGCAGTAATAATAACTGATTGTTATAAAAAACTTTTAAAAGACACTAAACCGTGGTATGGTTTAGTGTCTTTTAAAAGACAGTGAAATAGGTATCGAATCACCTACTTATGTGTGAAACGAGCGAGCGACCTTAATGGTACCATTTATGGTGAAAAAGGCCCTAAAATTAATGTAGTGTGTAGAACTACGAATGTACCGGTCAAATTGGCGATGAGCAACTGTACAGTCACGAGCGTAAATGTATACATTTGGCTTTATTCAAAGACAATTTTCTCCTTTAGTTTTCAATTAAATTTTATGTTATTACGAACAAAGTATTTTCGAACCTATAGGTTTGTGTAAAGTGTCGTATTTCAACGTTGCATTCGTTATTTCACGAAGAAATTTCAATTGAAAGCTGCCAAGTGTTGACATATTAGTGCTCGTGACTGTACAGCTAGGGGTACCATAAGAATTCCTGGTCTTTTACGGTAAATCATAATTATATGAGTACCTATGAGAATATGGGTGGGTCATAATGAATGAAATACATAGAGTAGTTTGTCATATGTATGTTATTTCCTTTTGTCTAGCTGTCCTTTTGTGTAGCTGGTTACATTTGCCATTTTCTTTTATGAGTTTTGTGAGTTAATTTCTTTTAAGAGTTTGAACTTCAAACAGCGACAAGAGATAGGAAAGTTTTGAAGAAATTCCTCGGAATGGCTGAATTATAAATCAATTTCGAAATGAGATGCACATTTAAATGTCTTTTTTTTCGGATGGGTAATCATCAAATGACCCCTCCCGCTCTGAGTGGAGCGGAAGGGAGTGTCAGACTCTTACTGACTAAAACCCACCCATGTTCCTTCCTTAGCCCTTTATGTTCCGGGGCAGCGGTAACCCTTTCGGACACTCCCGCTGACTCGGCAGGCTTCGGCCCTAAGGGGCCGCTTCTCTGCTGCTGTCATCTCTTTGAGGCGCGCGTGGAACACGTACGCGCCGTCCGGCACGGGCCTGGTCCTGATCGGACGGTGAGCTACCCACATTTAAATGTCTCATATTATGAGTACCTCCAAAACTACTTTATTAAGCAGTCTTAAAAATAGTCAAACAAACGACCAGTGCTTAAAATTTAGCCCTGGATCGAAAGAGCTGGAAGTCATGAGGAGAGGCCTTCATCCAGCTGTGATATGATGCAGGCTTACGTAACAGTAGGTAACAAAATAGGATTTAAAAAACCTTTTAGAAGCCTTTTATAAAACGGCAACAGAAAGCTTATTTTAACACTGTCAATTCCCAAAAAAAAATCATGATTTTTCTGTACAAAACTCATGAATCTTTATGCCTCGGCATTCTGATCATCCTACCAAGATACTACCACTATAATCTTATATGTGATCTATGTAGGGAACCAGTGTGGAGAATCAGTTTAACTAGATGGTGTGACCGTGGGCACGACGAATGAGGAATGTTAGGAACCGTGCCTTTCTTTGGCAGTGAAATGGATTACGATTGGATGCCTAAAGCACGAACATACGCGCACCCTGATATGACTTTGTATTGTGGGGTAAAGGAGCCATGAGGAAGTACGAGTTGAGGATTTTTAGAGGAACCTTTGCATGGTGAGGTCTTAAACAGTTTGTTGTAGAGAATCATATTGAATTTATCGTGTTATTATCGTGCAAAATGTTAGTTTATTTTGCGGTAATCGAGAAAACTGGTCGTAAGTCAGTATTTTTAAGTAAGTGTGAGTTTTGCAGTTAGGAAAGGTTTTAGAGCTTCTGTGATTTCATTCAATGCGCACTAGTGTTTTAATTTTTTAGTCCAAACAATATTTTTTTTTAAATTTCTAGTAGTCATCGTCATTATCTTATCCATATCACAATTTATTTGGTTTATGTAAATTCCACATAGTATACCTACCTAATTGAAAAGCTTATTTTGTCCTTTAGGTACAGTCAGCAACTAAAAAGTCGATTAGTTTTTTTAGTCTCAGTTATTGAGCAAAATATTACTTTGACTTTGTTTTTCCTTTTAAATTTTTTTTGCGACTTTTGTTGCTGACCGTATTTCAATGGACAGAAGAACTCCCTCTTGACTTCCAAGTGTACTTTAAATAATCAAACGCCATACAAACGTACGCCTACGCATACAATTATAAACTAAAGAATATTCAACAATAAATTCATCAATTCTTCTTCAAAATTGAATCCGCAAGCTTTAGCCCCTCTTGTTCAAATATACCATGAATACATTTTGTATAATATAATATAATGTTTGTATGAAGGGTGTTTTCTCAACGAATGCAGAGTCATTGTATGTTATCGGATAAACTCAAACAAGGAAACCGACAGTTATCAGGGCACGAGCGGGCATTGAACCCCGACAATACCTTTCACCGGCCCTGTGTTACATAAACAAGAGGTCACAGCGATACGCCCTTTACATATTTGTCAATTCAGTTATTTGGATGGGAAGGAAGGAATAACTTGCAAGATCTTTTGAAAGCTTTAATATATATATATATATTTTTTTTTTAATTAGCCTGCGCTGTCCCACTCCTGGGCAAAGGCCTCCCTCCACTCCTTCCATCTTTCGCGACCCCGCGCGTCCTCCTTCCAGTCTTGGTGGAACCTATCCAGCTCGTCCCGCCATCTCCTACGTGGTCTGCCACGACCCCGCCTCACTGTCTCAGGGCACCAATTCTGCGCTATTTGGGCCCACAGTTTGTCCGGCATGCGGCAGACAAGTCCTGCCCAGTCCCATTTAAGTTGAGCAGCCTTTTGAGCCACGTCAGCTATCTTTGTTTTGGAGCGCAGTATTGTGTTTCGAACACGATCCGTTAACGCCTAGTATACTGCGCTCCATTGCTCGTTGGCAGACCTTGAGTTTGGACTTCTGAATGTTAGTTTTTAATATAATATTGCACTGAAAATCTTGCAAAATCAACCGACAACTTGGTTCTGACTTCTGAGAGGCAGTTCCCGTATTTTTAAGCATGTTTGCGTTCTAATCTATCTCGGTCTCAACCTTTCGAAAATACCTGTAATTTACCTAAATTTTTGATAAGCTTTTGATATCTCTGAGATAAGATTGAGACTTGAATTTGAACGTTTTTAAGTACGAGAATGAATCTTCTGATATTGGACCAATTCAAAAGTGCATTTTTAATGCCTGAAAAAAATTACAATAGTTTTTTTGATTTTGATGCATTACAACTTTGTGTTTTTAGTTTTCAGATTCACGAAGGAGCATCCCGCTTTTAGGTCAAGTCATCAAGAAAACCCAGATATAAATACTAATATAATAAATACTCAGACTGTCTGTCTGTTTTATCTTATTACGCCTTAACGGCTGAACTGATTTGGATGAAATTTGGCACACGCACAGACCTGGGTTAGGAAATAGGATGTTTTTTTATCCCGCTATTACGATCCCTTGGAATAATTTTCCACCTCCTCGCAAAAGCCATTTATTTATAAGTATCGCTCTCCCAATAAAGATCATACTTCTCCATAGGCTCTTCGGTATTCTACATACTGTATTGTATTTATATCAGCATTCTCATTCATTTAAGTATTAAAAATGTAACCCACGTCTCGACCAGTTACTAGATAATCGGTACTATTATAATAACCATTTTGCCTACATTATCGATATTCAAAAGATTAAAAACTGATACGTCCATTTTAGTTACAGTACATGTTTCTTGTTGTTAAAGCTTTTTTTTGCTAAAGACGATGTTCAAAATGAGCTTTAAATAAAGCGTTGTAAAATATTTTAAGACTTTGACGAAAAAGAGTTTAGAGCATTAGTTTAGATTTTAGAAATAGTAGATGAGCTTTTATGATACTAACTTTTATTAGGTACCCTACTTACACTAGCTTTAGGCTCTAAAATTAGTGTACCTACCTAATATTTAAAAGAGAAGTACAATTACAAAAGTTAGCCCATTAAATTTAGGGGCTGACTTTGTAATTCAAAAACTACCTAAGGTAGTTTTTGACGATTTTGGAAACACTCCTGAGATGTGTTATAAAGAAGATTGGTCTTCAGCTGCATCCGATTAGCCTGGAAGCCGACCCCAAAATATAATTTAAAAGAATATAAAGTTACACATCCAACCATATCCGGGACTCAACTTTGACCTCCAAAGTCACCTTACATCAAATAGACAAAAAATACATAACTAGTAAGAAATCTCATGCAAGCGTCAGCATTCTTCTCAAATTATCTTAAGTTCCGGCGCACATAATGTGATTAGATTCACTAAATTGTTCTGTCGTGTCAACTCATGTCGCATGTTCAGAGATATTTAAATATTAAGCAGTAGAATGTAGGTAGTAATCACGCTATGTCCCGTGTGGTATAATCGCATGCAAAAGAGTCAGTCAACGTGATGTGGGTTTTGTATTCAGGAAATCGGGAGTCATGCCTACCTGATTATAAAGTCTGAAGGAGGTAACGGGATTTAATTTGGTAAATTTCTAAAGATTTTATTCTCATATCGTTTTTTTTTCTTTTATAGTTTACTAGCAGCACCCCGCGGTTTCAGCCGCAAAAAGTTTCGATGCCGTAGAAATATCGGGATAATATATATCCTATGTGTTAATTCTGGTTATAAGCTATCTGTGTGCCAAATTTCATTCAAATCCGTCCAGTAGTTTGTGCGTGAAGAAGTAACAAACATACAAACACACACACAAACTAACAAAGTAAATAAATCTATACATATAAATCTATACATATAATAAATCTGTAGACGAGGCGTTTCTGTACATTGAAAATATTAAAAAAAAAAATAGTTGGGGGGTTATAGGATAACCAACAGATGCCAATTTATCAATTTTTAGAATTTTTGTCTGTTTGTCTGTTTGTCGGTTTGTCGGTTTGTCTGTTTGTCTGTTTGGATGTGACAAAATTTGATTTGAACAGGTTCAACGTAAAAAGTACCAAACCAATATGGTTAATTTTTATACTCAAATATAGTGTAGAACTCGGAGTAGTAGTTAGTTTTGGTTTCATCGCAATCGCTTCACTGTATCAAAAGATATAATCAATTTATAGTATTCTACAACAACTTTCATTACGTAAGTTGGATACACGTAATGACATCTATTGGCGCTTTATAGTACTAACGAAAACATAAATAATGTGTTTATAACATTATCATGTGAATAATCACGTCATGCAGGCTTACCTATAAGATGACTATCACAGTCACTTCTGCCTGTGTTATTTGAAAAAGTAATGATAATGATTACATAATATAGGTAATGTTAATCGCTTTCGATTGTTGGTTGATTAGTGGCGCTAAAAGAATTTCAAATAAAAAGTGAGGATAATGTAAGATAATATTATGTGATGTGGTGTTCTGAGTGATAAAGATTGCAATGATAAATGATTTTATTTTTGTAAGTAGGTTTGTACAAACACTTTTACACGTCAATCATGTTTTTTTTTTAAACTAGATGAAGTCGGCGTTTCCTATCTGACTACTCTGAGAAGAAAGGCCGAAACAAACACACAAAACCCAGCTACCCATTACTCTCTGCCCGCAGGCCCGCGCCTACGGTGGCCGGGAGTCGTCACGCGGCTCCCGACGCCCGGAGCGTCTCCCACGGTGGCTGGGACAGGAGGCTCTCTCCCTGAGCCATCCCGTCACCTCCTTTGCTAGCATGACTGCTTCGCAGCAGGAGGTGACTGCCTCCCACTCCCTCTCGCCCCGGACCATGGCTTGCACCAGGGCCGGACGCGAGAGGTCGCCGCCGCTGCCGATCGCCTCTACAAGGACACGGCGGTGCTCCGCACAAGCGGGGCAGACCTCCACCGTGTGCTCCACCGTGTCCTCTGGGCGATCCTAGCAATGGTGACACCCGGCCGTTTCCTCCCGCCTGATGATGTGCAGGAACCTTCCGAAACTTCCGTGTCCGGTGAGGACCTGCGTCAGGCGGTAGGTGAGGGCGCCGTGGCGCCTCTCTAGCCACTCCTTAAAGAGGGGTCTTATCGCCGCTATCGCGGCGTGCCCTGCGCTGGGTAGCGACAGTCGCTCTTTCCTTGCCGCCATGAGATCGCGCCGGAGATCTGTCCGCTCCGCACCGATTTGCCGCGGAAGCGGATCTTCCCCCCGGCGTAGTGCCTCCGCGCGCCACTCATACAGGCGCGCGCGAGGACTATCGCGCCTCCAGATCCCATGGCGGACCCGGCCCATTCCAGTTTGGGGGCCAAACGTCGGAAATGCACCATATCGACCCCAAGGGTATCTTATGGCTATCCACCAAGAGAGAGTTAGCAAATGTGGGCACAGGTTTACAGAATAAGTTAGGAAAGACTTCAAACTACTTTTCAGATAAACTTCATTAGGTATGATTTAAGAGTAACACCATTGATGTATTCTTCTTTTTTAACCGACTTCAAAAAAGAAGGAGGTTCTCAATTCGACGGTTTTTTTTTTTTTGTTACGCGATTACTCCACCAATTGAGGTCCGATTTTCAAAATTCTTTTTTTGTTCAAAAGGGTATACTTTCGAGGTGGTCCCATTATCATCAAGTTGGAATCTGATGAGAGGATCCCATGGAAATCGAGGGAAACCCTCAATTTTGATAAGCAAAGCTATAGCGATTTGGGTATTTTGAGTCGGTGTCTTTGGATTTGTATTTTAGTTTTTTGCCACCGACTTCCGAAATTAAAGTTATTTTTCACTTTATAGTGTCTTTTTGGAAGTCGGTTGCTTTTTTGTAAAAAGTGTTTTATCTTCTAGATATCTCGACGCTATGATAAAGTCTTAATATTGGTATGTAAGACATCTACAATACCAAGTTAAGAATTTCTAAATTTATCGCAGAGCGGCAGAGAAGAAGACTAAGACTTATAATAAAAACTAACTTCAAACTTCACCTACTAATCTCAGATATACTTTAGATAAAATGGTGGTATGATTTTACGATTTATTCCGGTCTAACTTAGTATTCTAAGACAAATGCAAAATAAAATGGACATAATATGGCTATTTGGTCAGACAATCAGCCTCGAGCAGGCGCTTTCATTTTTATTTATCCTCAAAAATCAAAGTGACACTTCGTCGCATTGTCATTATGAACCCTGAAGACGCAGTGACTGCTGTGCAGTCGAAAGGGCTATGGTTGAGAACCCCCCAGGCAAGGGAAGCGTTACCAGACAAGATCGGAAGATTTTTCCTTTTACACCTTTCCTAAGCGACACATTATTGTGTTCCGACATCCACGCGAACGAAGTCGCGGGCACAGCTAGTAAGTAAATAAAAAAAAGTAAATAAACTAACAAAGTATTAAAATAAAAATATAGTATCCTAACCTAACTAATAACTATTAACAAACCAAAATATGGCGTCGAAATATTCTTCTGTACCAACCCTAGAGACTGGCGGCATTGCCACGTTGTATGGCAATTCTTATACTCTGGCCATGGTAAAAGCCAACCCTTGGGTTAAGAGAAATGTCAAAGTCGTTTGGAGCCATGAGTACTTGGACCCCACGGCCCGAACATAACCTTACATTGTTTTTTAAATATTCGATCATATTGTTATTGATGTGGTGGACTTTAGGGGATTTCAACATTCTGTGTCAAAATCTTTTGAAAATCAAATAAAACAACGTCAAAAAGCGATGATTCGTTAAGCCAACGATGATCAACAAGAATAATAATTACACAAATGTGTGCCTAACCTTAACTGCCATTTCAACATCAGCGTTTAGCTTACGATGACATAATACAAGATAAACCGGTTCATTGCACTTTTAACACAGCCACGTGACTTGTCTGTCTATTATAATAATGTAATGTTTATGTAATATATACCTACAGCTAAGTCTCAAACTTCAATATTTTGCATCGAACGTGAATATGCCTTTAGCGAATTTTGAACTTTGAACAATTTCTGTAAGGTTCCATTTCGTTTGGAGACACAGGATTCTTTATTACAAGGAGGTCTAGACAACTAGATTTTAATACGATTTTTATTGACTGCTACGTGAAGTTTAGATTGTAATTTTTGATAAATTAGCGATACAATCTACGAAACTGCTTATACGCTGCAGTTTACATAATCGCTGTAACTTGTTTCACGAGAATCCGTATAATGAAAATAATTAACTATTAGGTACTTCTGTTTGTGGAAACTTTATAATTAAATATATTAAGTACCCATTCAATTATATCGTAGAATCCAGGTTTAATGATGATGAAGGAATGGTACAACGACATCTTCACCACCGTCATTGATAAAGAGCTAAACGCTACAGAACTAAAAGTAACTGCAAGAATATTTAAGCTAAGTTCGATATCCTAAGACCAAGTCCCGTAGAAGCACCTGGTAACGAACCAAAGCTTTCTATTTCAGGGATCTTATTTGCAGTGGCTTCAATATTAAAGATAATTCAATGGAAAGTACAGACCATTGACATCTAACGTTCAAAAAATGCGGGTGTATCCAATTCCAGACACTTCGGTTAATAATAGTCCCTATTTCCCTAAATAATAATAGTACCATCAAGTGCTCCCATAGGGCACGGTCGGGTGCGTAGGGAAACCGTCACGGCGGTATGCCTGTTCTGGTTGAAGTAACCACAGAATTTTAAATGCTTCATTCTTATTATTCTCGATGAGAAGTTTTTTGAATTTTAACGGTCAGACAAAGAGGGAATGGACGTCACGTCATTGGGTGGATGTGAAGGCGGTAATGGATGCGGAAATCTGATTGGCTCAACGGTCGTAAGAGTAAATTCATTGGATTTGAAAGTGTTTGATGCACAAGTGAATGCCAGCCATGATTAGTTTTGAATTCGTTGAGAAATTAAAATTTCTTTAGAAGTGACTTCTGGGATTTGAGATTTTCACGGATTCTTGATCTTGAATCCATTTTTAGTGCACCTTTATCTTGTCAGTGGGTTTCTCAGGTAGTAAATTCTTAATTTCTCATAATGTTTTGACAGCTGCTAGTCTCACTCGAGTTTGAAGCAAAATTATGCCAATAAAGCAGAAAATATCTGCCGTGAGAACAGGTGCAGTCTTACAAAATCTACAAAATTAAAAAACTGGGGTCTGCACCATAAAAGAATACGAGTATATAGTTGAATATGTTCTTTAACATGTTCAAAGCCGTCAAAATCTCTTAGATATAGTCTATCATTTGTATGAAAAGCCGACATGCACTTCCTGATATTGTTCTATTGTTAACAGGATCAAATATTTCTCAAGTATTTTTTGTATTTCGTGAACTGATAGCATCGGCGCCGATTCCCATTGATTTCATAAGGAAAATTGAACTGTCATGTTTTTTTTAACTACGCCATTAGATTTGATTTTA
Organism: Oligia fasciuncula; assembly: GCA_963082905.1. Classification (NCBI taxonomy): domain Eukaryota; kingdom Metazoa; phylum Arthropoda; class Insecta; order Lepidoptera; family Noctuidae; genus Oligia; species Oligia fasciuncula. Next base: position 13,394,570 of record OY720403.1, read on the forward strand.
AATAGAGTAAATGTGAGTTATGCTATTTTTGTGGAAGGTTTCTATGGAAGATTCGAGCCGTTGTGAGTTGAGACACTGGCCTATTTTAAGGGCCCACAGTAAAATAGAAGGAGAGAGGAAGCTTAAAACTTAAATTATCTATTCTTAGCTGAATCTAATGTTATTTTAAGGTTTTATTTAATACATAATTATATCAAAGTTCTCAATAAATCTAAAGTATTATTAAACTCAACTACCATCGCAAAAAAATTCCTGAAATATTATTATCGATGACAAAACCGATGATCTAATGAAAGTTTCCTTTTTTGCACCATGAGTCAGAGTCGAGGTTTGAACATGTTCAAACAGGTGACTTCGGGTAAATAATTGCGTTGTCAAAGACCTATTGAAGGCGAAATGAGATAGCGAAGAGTATGATGTAGTTTTTAACGACTGCAAGTAAACCATAGAAACACGCTGATGAAAGCGGTTAAAAAGGTAATTAAGATGAAGCTGTAATAGCTTTGGAACACTTTAAAGCGATGGGGATAATAAAAACAAGTCCTATTATGTATTATTTTTACAATCTTGATTCATTACAATTTCTAGTGACTCTATAAAATGCTTTCATTGCATTCCTAGTAGGGTTGAGTGAAATAGCTCCACGCATGTGCAACCGCTGTCATATACCGTTATATTAAAGCAACGGGACATCTAGATTCAACATATATTTAAGGAATGTTTTCATAGTTATCAGGTGATCATTTGAAATTAACCCTGTTATGCGTTCCTGGGTGGAAGCAGTGGTGGCCCAGTAACGGCACCGACTTACGAATTATAGGTCGTAGGTTCGAACCCTGTCGAAACCGGCATGTTCTAGAACCAAAAATTCGAAGATATGTGACCTCTACCGACCCACACTGGACCCGCGTGATGGATTGTAGCCTCCTCTCTCTCACACAGAGGAGGCCTGTGTCCCAGCAGAGGGAACATTGTAGGCTGATTATGCCATGCATTCTTGATATACTCCCTCCGTAAAGAGTCTCTTTTCACTTAATTTACAAAAAAAGTTAAATTACAAAAAGGTAGTGTGGCATTAAGCCCTACCTACTTGCAATTGGCAACTGGCAATCGATTGAGGTCATGAAGCAGACACACCCAATGCACGTCACATGTTTATTTGCTTTGGCCATACCTGTACAGGACAAGTACGGAAAGGTGTTGCAGAAGGCACACTAGAAATTACTGATGATAAGCTTTCGCTAGAAGAAGGTACGGGTGAATCGAAAAAAGTCGTAAGGACAGCACATAAATCAACATCATCATCTGCCTAGCTTTTTCCCAACTACGTTGGGGTCGGCTTCCAGTCTAAGCGGGTGCAGCTGTATTTTACCTGCCTATTTGACCTCCACAACACAGTTACATTAAGAAAAAAAGCACAAGAATATAATTATGTATAAAACTGAATTGATATATTCAGAAGAGATTTATCTGTAAATTAATTGTGGTAAGGGATTGTGATAATTGCCTGTGATTCAGAATCACATAGTAAAATGATGGTCCATGATTAAACAGTCTTTGTTAAAATTAAATCAAGAGAATTTATTTGTAGGATTGATCGCAATGTTTGCATCATATTAGCATTATCTTCATTACGATTTTGCTTTTTTTCACCTTGTTTATGTATGGTTGAGCTTCGGTATCCTGCTGCGTTTGGATACTATCCAGTGGCCCTTCTGCACCATCCTGTTTAGTGGTTTAACCTGCTATGGAATTTATCAATAGTAAATATTAACTTTTTCTATAAAACTTGACTTATTGCGTTTTATCTGTTCTGTATTTAGGTTAGCTGATCAGTCATTTTCGTATCTGTCTGATGTTTGTTGTGTGTATAGCTTTGCTTTTTATGTTTATTTGTTGTTCAAGTTTTTTTTAAGGGACATACCATAACATTTGTTGAATATTATAGGATTTTCATTTGTATCTGTTAAATGCTTGACTATCTTCTTTTTTGTTCTAGCTTCGTCTTGGCTTACAGATAAAGCGTCTTCTATTTAAGTAGTAATGTCATAAAGAGGTAAGATTTTTTTGTTTGTATGTAGGAGACAATCTTTGGAACTATCAGAGATATTTTAAAAATTCTTTTTGCATTTGATAGCCCAATTCTCGAGGTAGGCTTTTATAACATTACTCTATGACCCTTAGGAGCCGAGCAAAAAGAAAAAAAGTTAGAAAGAACGCTAAGCGAAAACGAAGTGATAGCGCGGGCAGGTGATGCGATGCGACGGGGTGGGTCGGGGGAATAAGAAATTTCACCCGGACGAAGTCGCGGGCAGAAACTATTCATAAATATCAGCAGAAAGAAGCATGAAATTATGACAGTAGAATAGTGTTATTGGTTCTCTTTTGTTTCATAAATCTCATTACAATTCGTTCAACAAACACTGGAACTTTATGATCATTTTATTACCGGCTACCTTCATTGATATGGTAAATAAATACTTCAATATCAAATAGTTTAGATGTAAGCAAGTGATAAACATACCAGTCTAGAAACTTAGACATTTGCAAGACTAGAGTCTAGACGAAGCGTCTATTGTCACCAGAAATAGGTAGATGGATAGTAAAATTTTAAACATGCTGTGCCTGTAGCCGGTTTTGCGTCCGCTGCAATTCACATATACACGAAATAATTAGATAGGTATTCGAATACTAGGGCAGGCTGTCTGGGCACACCAGACAACATTTTGAAAGTGGCAAAAGTCATTAAGATGCTGTCGATCAACTAGAAATGTAAGTAGGTATGAGAAAAGAACAAATGAAATACGTTCCAAAGTAATGGTTGGAACAGAACGGTTCTGATAGCTCAAAATAGTCCAAGTAATCAGACAGTACTTAGGGATGGATGTTAAACTTTATCTAAAGTACTACTAGGATCTTTTGGCGTTTGAATGACGTTGACAATGTGGTGCTGTTGGTAAACACTTGTGAAATAGTTTTGGTACTGAATAGACAAGATAGCGGAGTTAGTTGCGCCTTATATCCCTGTACAGCTGTAAATCAATAAACATGAAGCTTGGAAACTTTATAGTAGTTGAATATATACGGTTTAAGACATTTATTTCCTCAAAAGATTACATTAATCACTTATAGAGAAAATACAATAATTAAGTAAACAAAACAACCGATTAGCGTTTTTAGTAGGGTAGATGTTAAAAATGTTAGTGGAGCTGCAGCGTGTTTATTAAGGCCTATGGCACAGTGCGTTTGAATAAGCGAGTATTCAACAGGTTTATACATTATTTTAGTTTTTTTTTTTTTTTTTTTTTTACAAATAAAATGGTGCTTTTCATAAGGAGTATGCGGGTGTAGGTTATTTAGTTTAAGGTTAGTGTTCGTAGTGTTAGTAAACTTACAATTTTATCTTTATCGTTCTATTTATGAAAGATCCTTTAAAATGTGGCGTTTTAGCAGTTTTTTAAAGATTGATAAGCTTTTAGCCTCTTTTGTATCTTTAGGTAATTTATTATAAATCTGGGCTCCTTCGTACAGAATGCTCTTTTTTCCGTAGTTAGTTCTAGGTGGTTTCAAACGGATATCATTTGCCTGTCTAGTATTACGTTTGTGGTGGTCTATATTTTTGGTAAATGTTATTTGTGAGTGAATATCCTTTGTTATAATTTTTTTAATCAGGATGCAGGTGTTGTATTTATAGCTTTGTGTTAAATTCATTAGTCCAGTTTCCTTATAAATTTTTTTGGTCGGTGTTAGGTAATCATATCGAAATAACGTTTTAATTAATTTATTTTGTGATCTCTGTAGTTTATTTAAGTTGCTTTTAGCCGCTGACCCCCATACTTCAATTAGGTAATCCAGATGTGGCTTGACCAAGGAGTTATAGATTGTGTAACGCACATGTCTGGGCAAGCATCGAGATATGGGCCGTAGGGCACCTGTTAAGGATGATAGTTTGCTTTGTATTTTTTCTATATGCGGCTTCCATGTAAGTCCACTGTCAAGTAGTAGGCCCAGATATTTTTCTGAGTTTGTTTTGTTTATTTTTTCACCGTTAATTGTTAATGGACTATAAGTACCAATTTTTTTGTTTTTTGATGTGAAAATAATATAATTTGTTTTTGAAGCATTTATGGTCAGCAAGTTTGACTGGAGCCAAGTTTGTAGGATGTCCAAATCATGTTGTGCTTCATTCATAACTACATCTATCGAGTCACCAAAATAGAACAGGCTAGTATCGTCAGCGTACAAAGTAATTTCTCCCTTTAGCCCAATTTTATGTATACTATTTATATAAATTAAGAATAGTAATGGGCCCAAAATTGAGCCTTGGGGCACGCCACAGGTAATAAGCCTAGGTGTGCTTTGATGGTTACCGATTTTAACAATTTGGGTCCTATTTGTAAGATATGATTTGAAAATATCGTACGCTGTATCTGTTACACCCAAATCTTCCAGTTTTTGTAATAGTATTTCATGGCTGACGGTATCAAATGCCTTTTTTAGATCAATGAATATTCCTAGGCCTATTTTCCGATTATCGATATTGATCCTTACATTTGTCACTAGGTCCACAGTCGCAGAGATAGTATTGGACTTTGGTCTGAAGCCGTATTGTTTTTTAAATAGAAAGTCAGTGTCAGTTAGAAATTGGTTCAGACGGTTATATAGAACTTTTTCATAGACTTTAGATAGTACTGATAGCACGCTAATAGGTCTATAATTACTTGGATCCATTTTGCTTCCCGATTTAAATATGGGACTTACTTTCGCACGTTTAAGAGAATTGGGAAAATATCCTTCGTTTAAGCATTTATTGATGCAATTTGTTAGGTTTTTTGCTATTAAATCTTTAACACATTTTATAGTTTTCGTGTTAATCCCATCCAAGCCAGAACTAGTGTTTGTTTTTAGCTGATTTAGTATTTTTATTACTTCATTTGTACTAGTTAGATTTAGTTTTGATAATTGATCATGGTTTGTTTTAAGTTTACTAGTCATTGGAGTCCGCAATGCGTGGTTAATAGAGTTTTTTGGTATTTTGTTAGCTAGATCGCTTCCTATTGTTGAGAAAAAATAATTAAAACACTCACAAATTTCTCTGATGTCTGTAGTTTCACCCGAAACGGTATTAATCTTTGATGGGCCATTGCTGATTTCCGTTTTATTTTTTTGAGAGTCTGTTAATTAATTGCCACATTCTTAAAGGATCCCTCTTACAATCTTCGAAAGATTTACTATAGTACCTATTTTTGGCATTTTGGATATTGATGAATGTATTATTTCTTTTGTGTGTAAATTCTTGTTTCAGGAGATTATCATCAGGTGTTTGTTTTAGTTTTTGCCATACGTAGTTTCTTTCATTTATTAGGGTAATGAGGTTGCTATTTATCCATTCCTTGCATGGTGCATTTAGTATCTTGGTTTTTCGTGTCTTGTTTATAGATATTGCACCCAGTAGTGTAGCTTCTAGGTCATCATGGTCAGAGATATGCTTGGTTTCCATAATATCTCCTAAAGTTGTGTATAATTTTGAATAATTTATCGACTCGTACTGTACACGTTGTGTACATTCAGGCTCAGTCCTATTTATCTCAAGATATATTTGTTTATGGTCAGAGGCTGAAGAATCAATAACTGTCATTTGAAATGTGTTGTCTTGTAAGCTGGTAGCCACATGATCTATGATAGTTTTTGAAGATGCTGTTTCACGTGTACAATATTCTAAAGAGATTTTATTTAATATTTTTATATTATTTTCCTGTAGCATTTGTTTGTATTCTTTTACAGGTTTTTCAGTGCTGAGCAGGTTCAGGTTTAGGTCACCGAAAATAACAGTTCGTTTCCTTTTTGAAAGGTGATGATTGTAGTTCTCAAGAAATTTGGACGTATTTGCTGCTGGTTGTTTATAAATAGCCCCTATATCCACAGCGAGTGTGTTAAGATGTACCCATAAGAAATGGTTTCCGTCTTCACAGAGTTCGTCCACAAACTCATGTTTTAAGTCGGTGTGGATGTATATGGATACCCCACCACCTCGCGAATTTTTTCTGTAGTTGTAGTAATGTTTATAGTGTGGTAATATGAGTCTTTGAGCTTCGTCATCGTCTTTTATCCAAGTCTCGGTTATCACAATCACATGAACCTTTATTTTGAATGATTCTATAACACACCTTATTTCATCTAGTTTGCCGGGCTTTACGAGACTCCGAATATTTGCATAAAGAAATCTTAGTGATTTGTTTTTAACAATTAAATTATCGTATGAGTTACAGATTTTATGGATTATACACTGGTTTTTGTAGGCACTGTCTCTTGCATTTCCTCTTACTTCTAGTTTTTTGGTGATTGTGGTTGGTTCTGTTGTTTTACAATTTTAGGTATTCCTTTTTGATATTTTATGGTTAAATCCTTCTCTCCATTTTCTACCCGTTGTCGCAGCTCTTCTCGTAATTTTAGCATCGCCTGCTTTTGATTTGGGGTCTGATCAGAATAAATTTTGACTTTGTTGTCCTTTAGATTTGCTTTTTTCTTAAGTATAGTTTGTGCCGTTTCTTGAGTTGAGAAGCAAACTTTTACGGGACGTATTTTGTTTTCGTTATATTTTCCTAAACGTATAATTTTTTCAGGTTCAGGGCAAACAGGGTCTATAGCTAATGTGATGTTTCTAACCTCATTTTTATCATCATCTTTTTTTTTCTGCATATTATCAGAGTGTGGTTCTGCAATGCCGAATATTACTATATTTTTGCTACGTTCGGTACGCTCCTGGATTTCAGTAATGATTTCACCGTATAAACTAGATGTTGAGTTTTCCAACGATGTTGAACTCGAGTTGACATTACATTGTAGGGTATGAACATCGTTTTCTAGACATTTGATTTTTTCTTGATTATTATCAACAGTAGTACTTAAGCTTTTTATTTCCAATTTCAAATTCTTGTTTTCAGCTATTAATTGTTCCGTTGTGGCCTTAATGTCCTTCAACTGTCCTTTAATAGAGGATATATCTTGCTTTATAGTGTCAAGACTGTCAGCCTGGGATTTTCCAAAATTATTAAGTAATCCTATAATTTCCTTTTTAAATTCGCCGAATTGATATTCAAAATCATCCTCTGGTGTTTTTCTCTTTCGTTTTGATATATTTCTAGTCTCAGACTCTGTAAGCCCGATAGTTGATAGGTCAGGCTGAGATCTACTAGTTCCAGGGTTGGTACCACCGCCATCATTGTTGGTAATTGTATTTGTAGGCGAATGTAAGACATTCATGTTCTCAGATACTAAAACTGTATTTTCCGCTCCGCTTAGTTAATATGTGCACAACTTTAATGATGCTTACGCACACTGCTGTAGGCTGGTGTCGTCTCGCAGTCTATCGTTCACTGTCAACACTCACTTATTCGGAATTATGCTATGTTCGTTACTTCATTAGGTGTAATTTTGAATGATAACATTAATTATTTTACTTTTATTGCAAGTACGTTAACTTAACACGTCCGTTCACTACGCTAGTCGGCCGAGAAGTTTTTTTTGTTTATATAAACTCAAGTTCTATGTAAAGAAAGATGACTTTAAAGTTATCGATGATCCATACAGACATACACGCGTTTATTTAAGCTGCTTGCCACTTAAAACTTAAGATGAAGGAGCAACAAAAAAGTTCATTTATCTTCAGTAACTCAGGATGGTCTATGAGTCATTGACATTATGTGTAAGAAAGTCTGTTCAAATTGTTGGGCACTCCTCCTATATATTTTTCTATTAAGCTCTGCCTTGTTTCGGAGATTTTTTGTGTTTGAAAGTAATTGATGTTACTTGTTATAATTTTTTTTGTAATGTAAAACATATTATTAATTTTTTTCCATGGTTTCTATATCCTGTTCCCGTTTAATTTCGCAATTACTGCGCATGAGTTGGTTGGGTGACCATTTCTTGGTTATTATTGAAATAAAAATAGTTATGTATACGCAAATAAGTTATTTTGGGATGTTGCTTAATTTAAGGGACTTTGTTGCTGCAGGGTCAAGCATTATATCCAGGTGCATTGGACGGGATTCAAAATCATAAATAAGGTGCTAATGGTCCTTAATTTTCAATATTTCAAGTACTCACTAAGTTATTATCGACAACAAACAGAAACACAGTTCAAAAGCTCAACCCACCCTCTTATTGACTTATAATAAAGTCCAAATTAGAGCAACAAAAGTTTTATTGTATCAAAAAATAAATTTGTCGGATGGTACCACGGGTGAAACAAAAAATGTTGGGCCTTAGATGACGTAATGGGTCAGTGACCTCGGACACCATGGACTGATCGAATGCCATGACTAGAATCTTTGATCATTGTGTAAAGAGAAGATATGTTTTTGAGCAACACAGTGGTTCATAGACTCATGGGTGAAAAAAAGAGTTACGTAACTTTGCGATCAACAACGTCAATGGCGAAAGAGTGATCTCATAAAAGAGGCGTGGAAAGTTATGAGGGACATTGTCCAGCTGTGGGATGATGCGTCTTAGTTTAGAATAATCAGTGATGAATGAGATACATCACTCTTAATTATAAAAGCTATAGGTAAGTTTAAATGGCGCAATTTCCAAGCTATCGTTCTAAGGACTCAAGTTGGATTCTCATATTATTTGTGTTCAGTTTTATACTTTTGCATGTAGATGATCATGGACTGTTTATGTATGTGACTTGGGTATGTTATGTCATATTACCATAAGTTGCTGGAATCTAAGCTTGGGGTTTCCCTATTTCTCTGGTCACTTTCTTGACTATGGGAATTTGAAAAGCATATGTATTACCGGGACTACGAATTAATTTCTTTACTGGGTAAATATCATCATCAGCATGATACTGAGAAATATTCCAAATGTCAAAACAGGACTCAATGAAAAAACAGACTACTTGGACTTTCTAATTTAAAAGCATGAACCGGAAGGCGCGTCGTGATTCCCTCTAATGGTCCCTCGGAATACCCCGGAAGAAGCGACGCGTGACGATTTTTTAAAGTTACTTTATTGCCTTACTTCTTTTCCAAGTAGGTACTTGTATACGGTTATTTTAAGCTTCGAAGCCTTTTGGTCTGAAATCAATCCTACAACTGCTGGCTGGTGTACTGCTGAACCAAAATTATCGAACCTCATCAGATTAATTTTGGAAGTATGTATGTGTTTAAAAGAGCAAAATGATTGTTTATCTTTCAGAATTTTATTGCTAACAAGAAATGGACATGGGCGAAAATGGAAATGTGAAACCAATTTGGATCAAAGTGATAAACAAATTAATGAAAAAACCAGAAACCTGACAAAAAAAGTGTACTATTTGATTGATTGCATTCAGTTATTAAACCATTATTTTTAGACACAATCTGAAGATATATCCTTAATCATGTTTACTGTTGCTGTTATTTATAATAATAATAATAATAAACTTTATTGCTTAAAAGATTACAAAGATTTTTACATTGGTCCCAAACTAGGCAAGCCTGTATCTTGGGTACCAATATGGAGGGTTTACCATTTAAACATTTATTTTAATAACATGTTCGGTAATAAAAATAAAATATGTTTGCTTCAAATTACAAAAAAACTAAACAAAATCTGAGAATTAAAATTAAAATGAAAGAAAAACGTAATAATCAAATCGAGAATTAAAAGAAAATAATAATAAAACTAGAAAAAGAAAAACGCTATTATTAAGTATGTCAATGAGTATGAGATCATGTGTTGTGAATAAGTGTGTGTGTGATCATGAGTTGTGAAAGACTGTGTGTGCTTGTGATCATGTGTTGTGAAAGAGTGTGTGTGTGTGTTATCATGTGATGGTAGGGGTGAGTTTGAGAGTGTATGTGTATGTGAGACAGACGAAAGAATTGTATGTGTGCTAAAACTATTTAACCACTGTAATAACCTTTTCTGCTTCGTCATATGACAAGTTTAGTAACCAGGATGTTAGGGTATTTTTTATTTGTTTGCGAGTGCAGTTTCTTATATTGCACTGTTTGATCACTGCGTTATATTAACATTATTACCTATTTTAACTATTTTATTAACCACATCTGCCATAAGACCTATGAAATTGTAGAACGCACACCCACCATCGCTGTAGCCGGTTATAACTCTGACTCATAAATAACATAATCATGTAATATAGTCCTTTTTTGTTCAGGTACTCATATCTAACTAGTTTTCTCTTAATATGGAAAGGCAATTTGGACGTAATGATTAATTACCTTTGTTATTACGTCACGCTCTATCAGCAGATGATGGACAAACCGAAACAGTTGTGAGTTAGTTGGACTGGTCTGTTTTATAGTTATTGTGTTGGGGTTATCTTTTACTGCAATGGATAGCACTGCTGCATCCATAAAATTTATTGATATAACTACTGCCTATCAAAATTTACTATCATCAATTTTATTATACAGTTTCGTAGAGTCATCTATAACAGCATCAGCTATTGTTTTAACGTCTACTACACAAGTTTCGTTTGATGAATGAGTAATGGACGAATATGTAAATAAAAAACCTCACGTGGTACAGACGCCAGCACATCAAGCTACCCGAAACTGTCAAATATTCCCAATCAACTTTGAACCTTATGCTTTAGCGATAAAGTTGAAAATCTATTAAAGAAATATGACAGATTGTAGTAGCTTAATGTGCTTGGCGTCTGTACCAAAGATAAGTATTTAGGTGGATTTGGGAGTCACATGTGCCGTGACGTGTTTTGTATAAATAAGGTGATCTGTTTCGACTGAAGTAAGATACCTACTTTTTATACAGGGTTATAAGTTGAACCCCCCATATGTATGGCCGAAATTCAATAGTTTTCGAGATATTTGAAACATTTTTAAAGCGTAGAATTAAAATATATTGGTAACATAATATTCTTAAATCACTCATCATTTAATTTATTTTGTTGAATCAAGTACTTTTAATTATGTTCATAGCTTAATTGAAGTGCCAGCTACAATATCTTTTTTTAATGATACCCATTCAATATGTAGTTTTTTTATTTGGAATTTTAGCGTAAAACCCTTAAAATTAAATACCTCGAAAACCATTTTCGGCCATACATATGGGTCGTTCAATTTGTTGCATTTTGGCCCCATTATCAGCTCCTGACGGAAATACGTCGAATTACAATTAACCCTGTATATTCTTATACTTATTCCCTTTATTTTCTCTTCATCATGTTCAGCACTATTATAATCTGTGGTAAAGTTTTCAATAGTACTCTAATTGTATGTTTGGGTAGATGTAGCAGTAGCATCAGCAGAACAACTGAGGGCATTGACCCCATTGGAACTCATATAGAGTATCCGTATTGGGTTTAAAGATCAAATTATGTTTGGATGCAGTTATGTAACTAATAATGAGAAATAGATTATTTCGTTCTGTAACAGTAATTTCTTACGGAATATATATGGACATGTTTGTCATCCATAATGAGGGCTACTGAATAATGATACCGGTATAGAATGCAGTTTAAAGGTCAAAGTGACACATAATTAAACGTGACATTCAAGTTTGGGCAAGTTACTTTGTGAAAGTGGACATACACCATTTTATGGTGATAAATTACTTTCATTCAACAGTAGTTTGGCAAGAAACAAAGAAACTGAAAATGATAAACGAGACGTTATAAATATTGAAGCATTAATCAAATTAAGAAGTCAAAGTATTCCCGAATACAAAATACTCTTTTAGCCTGTAGTTGGAAAATGTATTCTGGCGCAAAGCCAGGACTACATTAAAATGTAACGCAGACCAGCAGAATAACTAAGGAATTTATTAATATTGCCACACGCTTTAGTGCAGAAGCCAGTAAAATAATCAATATTTATTCAAGTTATTTGAACAATTTCCACGATAACACAAACCTGGCCCATATTTCACAATTATGATTCCCTCTGCAAACATGGCCCTATAAAATAAAAATGCAGTGATCAATCCCTTGGCTGGTGCATTATGCAAGACGGTGCCTGAATACGAAATGAGTTGGGAAAGATTGACACGGGATTATAAATAACGAAGTGAAAAATTGCCTCAATTGTTGCCTCTGTACAATGTAAGTTTACAGTAGTTTTTAAAACAATAGTGTGTACTGACCTGTCATTTGCAGCTGTCTTCTGGACGCGGGGGTGCGGGGCGTTCGCGGGGTGCGTGCGGCCCTGGGCGTTCTAGGAGTGCGCGGGGTACGGGGTGAGCTCGTAGAACTACCAGTACTCCTTCTTGATGGAGACCCTAAGACTCTCAAGTCAGTAGTATTCCCAACACACGCCAGCGCTTCCGTAGCTATCCTAACAGGACTTTCCGCGTTCTCCTTATCCTCTTCGCAAAATTTTACTGGAGAGTCCAATTTTGCGGATTTGTATGTGCATTCTGTCTCAATGTCGAAATTGAAGCGTCTGATGAAGCGTTTCCTTTCTCTGGCGTACTGCTCGGCCATTAGCCGTCTCGTCTCGTCCCTGTCCGGCGCGCCAAACAAGCACTTGCAGCTCCCTCGCCTTCTCCTCGGAGTATTGGACGTCCTTAGCGCCATTCCCGCTGACATCTCGAACCTCCTCTGCTTGGGTGTACGTCCTCCAGCCGCCATAATCGTATCGCGCGTCAGGTGAGCACTGACTGGTTAGCGAGAAACATCTGACTAATCTCCCGAGAGAAAACAGCTGTCCGCAGGTAGCGTGCGAGAGGGAGGATATGAGCGTCGGTAAGTTAGAGCGGGCGAGGCTCGCACCTGGCGAATGCGGGACGCGCCAATTCTAACCTATATGCGCGGCGTGGCTAGCGTGTGCGCGCGCGCTCCTCCCAACTACGACTGACGCTCGTACTTTTCCCGCGCATCGCCGCGTGCGCCGATTTTGGCAGTCACTTGGCGCGCAAACCTTAACAATGGAAGCAAGGACGCTTTTTGTGTAGGGATACAGGTGGACTCTTATAGGGGAAGAAAAGAATAGCCTACAGAGCAAATATTACAATTCTCCATTGAATTATGGTCGTTTTAGGAAGAGGTGCGAAGTTTCCCGCGCGATTTATTTATAGTTGTGCGTGACGTCCTTATCTCGGTCTTGGTAAGATAAAGTGGACATTAGTACCAATTCTATTTTTTGATAATGATACTCTGGTGTAATGGGTTAAGTATTCAACAGGTCTGAGTTCAAATTCAAGGTCAACGTTTTTTATAAAATCTTGTTGCTATTTGTCTGCTTAGTTTTAGTCTCGCTGACCAACGGGTTATACTAAAATGCACAGGTAAAATCGATTCTTGTTATATGCATTTTTATGTTAAGATTACGTGTACTATGGACGTTAATTAGGTACTTAATTGCACTGGAGTTTGATAAAATGTCAATAAAATGTAAGTATGGGTTTTGTTAGCGCGTTACAGTGTCGACGATTGGTCTAATAAAAAAGTGAATAGGAATTACTTCTGCATTACTAATTAGGTAGGGCTCTTTGTCTCCAGCATTGTATTCCCTAGTTTAATCAGATGGTCACTTAAATATTTTTACGATTTTCGCATTTTACACATGTTTGACATTTCAAAGTCGGTAGGTAATCATTTTATTTATTTCAAAGTTAATTACAAAATATGAATGTTAATTATTATAATTTTACCAAACACCGAATAGGTATTTATGGATTGTCATCTTTTATTTAGATCTCTAAATATCTACAAAACTACTACGATTACAGTAAGTTGCGCATAAATTGTTTTTTTTTTTGTCTTTTCATACTTATACATAAATTGTAGAATAACACCTTTTTATCTTGAACACTTTGAGCCTCAAATATATGAATTAAAAACTGCTCGACCACTAAGTACCTATCGACAGTCAAGAGATTAAATTATGGCAAGACAATAGTACCCTGGCCTTGCTTTATTAATATAGTTTAGGAGCTACAATTTCAGATGGTAACAATAACTTTGAAATAACTACCAAAAACACAGCTATACACTATACATAATATAACATCAATGTCTATAAAATCCTTAAACATTATCCATGAAGCTATAATTCACCCTGAAATTTTCACCAAGACATGAACAACTTCAGAGGAGACCGAACTACCGAAGCTAGCAATTTCATTTATCACCCATTGTACGAGTATACTGCAGAATATGCTGTTGGACATAAAAACTCCAAATAGCACGCTTGTGGTAATACAAGTAGTCATTATCATCAGTCATGGGTGTCTGAAAAGGTACCTATAATGTATGAAGAACGTACGGAATAAAGCCTTCGATAAGCCGCTGCAACAAGGTGTTGGAAAAGTATATGTATAATCTGAAATCTTGGCCAAAGCAGCATCAGTAGTAATAACAGTTTTTTTAAATCTACCAAAGGAATTGACTGAAGCTAAGCTATACGCTGTTTTTCAATTTTCCTAAAAAACAACCTGAAAATTCCTGTAAATGACTTTTCGAGTTGTAACCCTATTTTATCGGAGGTGCGATATGTTCATGCTTATCTAATAAAGGGATGATAAAATAAACATCTGTAAGAGATACAGGCAGTTTCACAGATGAATAAACCGATGAACACGTGCGGAAGTACGCAGACGTGCAATAGGCGGGAAATTTATAAGAAACAATAGAAATATGCTAATCCAAGGTCGTCAAATCTCTGAACTTTATCTCTCTATCTTGTCCAAGTTCTAAATAAAGAAGCTTGCATTCAGTTCGTAATTACACCAAACTCCAATATGGCTTTGCAATTCTCCCGCCAAACGAAGACTGAATGTTTTCCCGCCTACCTTAATATTCTAACGAACTTTATTATGACTCAACCTCTAAACAGGGCTTCATCCAATAACAAACGTTTTAACGAACATTTTTGTACAAATACAGACTTGAATCCACTTATATAGAGACGTATCATGCCTAAATATAAATTGATAGTATTTTTCATAGCTGTCACCAATGAGAAATGGATACATAATGGAAAGTCATTATTTTATCAACAGCTTTTATTTATTTATTACTTGAAGTAGACAAAATATGTATAGAGGCGGATTTAATGCCACAGACATTTTCTACCAGTCAACCTTTGGGTGTTGCAGAAAAACAGTGGTAGGTGCAAAACGAAAATTGCATTTAGTACCTATTCCTCGTCCTTTCGATTTGTTTTTTAACTTATACATTGCGATCCCTATACTTTTCTTGAATCCAGAAACAGCTTTATCCAGGGACCAAGAAGACTATGGAACTATGGAGTTTCTTGCCAAATCTTCCCCATAGTAATCGACAAATTGGAACCTTATCTCATGGCTTTTCATGTGTCTATTTATGTTCTATCGTCAAATCTTTAGTCTTTTCTAATTGGAATGTTTTGTTGTATACCTATTTGTATAAGTTTTTGTACAAAAGAACTCGTAAAACATATTGTCGGCCTCTAGTCTTACGCTAAGGAACAGGTTTCTACTGCTGACAACACAGACGGAGTACCTACAGGTAGGAAGGTGTTTCTTTTTATATTTATCTTGCCACTGACACTTCTGCAAACCGAGGTAGTATGTTGCCTTAGCCAAAATATAGAACGGGTAGCAAATACATTAGGGGTTCCCTCGGGTAGTATATTGGGTCCGCTAAGGGTATCAATTTTCCCATTTTAGTCTTCACTTAGTATCTTGAAGATTTCTACTCACTCAAAAAAAGTAATTTAAAAAAATTAAACCGACTTCAAAAAGAAATTAACTCAAAATTATGAAATAACTTTAATTTCGGAAGTCGGTGTCTTGCGATCTGTATTTTAGTTTTATGCCACCGACTTCCGAAATTAAAGTTATTTCATAATTTTGAGTTAATTTCTTTTTGAAGTCGGTTTAATTTTTTTAAATTACTTTTTATTTCGTAATTTTTAGTTTTTGCACTTGTATTTGACCAAGGTTTTGAGATGTTTTCCCTTTGACACTACACCCGTAGCTCTTATCAATAAGCCAGGCCGTCACACTTACACGTATTAGTCCATATCTTGAAAATTACTGAATCGATCTTGATGAAACTTGCACTGTTCCCTAAGTTGAAGTAAATGTAAGCCAATAAAAAAAAAATGGTCACGATCCGATTAATAGTTCCGGAGATATGCGTGGACAAACATACATACATACATACATACATACATACATACATACATACGTCTATGAAATTTTGTATATTTGTTTGGAAGCCCTAATAGATCATCATATGTGAATATAATGCAATTCCAATAATATTACATACATACGTATCGAATTGATAACCTCCTTTTTTTTTTGAAGTCGGTAAAAAAGAAACCTCACCGACCAAATTCGCAACACCACAATACGCTCCAAGACAGGTATCGCCGATGTTGGCGGCAAGTCTGCGAGGCTGAAGTGGGACTGGGCGGGTCACACTTATAGGATGCATACAGACAGATGGGCCAAAGTCGTCACACAGTGGGTGCCTGAAGACGGGCGTCGCCACCGAGGCAGGCCTAAGAAACGCTGGCGTGACGATTTAGACTCGTTCCTAACCGACTGGACGGAGAAGGCACAGTATAAGGAAATGTGGAAGGAAATGGGGGAGGCCTTTGCCCAGCAGTGGGACAGAACAGGCTAATATAAAAAAAAAAAAAAAAAGTCTTCACTTTAAGAAAATACACAATTGGTGCTTAACTAGCTGCTGCCCGCGGCTTCGCCCGCGTAGATGTCGGAGTTCATCCCACGGAAACGTGCTCACGAATGACAGTTGGGACCAACGGCTTAACGTGCTTTCCGAGGCACGGAGGGGTCTCGGTATGTAAAGATGGTCACCCATCCACAGACCAACCGCGGCGAGCGTAGCAACCTGCGCGGCTGTTATTATTTAGCCACGGGCCTCTTTTCATATGTATTTACACTGGACAGCAAATACACCGGGCCACCCGCTACCTTGGAACTCTGATTCGATTTTCTCAAAAAGTATAAAACTTACAACTATCATAGTTATACAAACTGAAAGTGCGTTTCATTATGATTAAAGCTGTTATTTTTACATTACAAACAGATTTATCTAAATAAATTTGAGGCTCGATGTTTAGGTATATCAAATGAATTTCGTAATAAATTCAGGTTTAGTCTAATGTGGTCCTATTTTTACAAGCTCTTTGTATGTTTTCTTACTCGAGATGTTACTGTGAAAAATCATTTCATAGATTGTGTATGTTAGCGTTTTAGAATTTTAACCTTTCTAACTACGCCCCTGACATAAATCACAACCGACGAACAAACCATAGAACATTGAACTAAACGGTCAAACAAAATTACCAGTCAATATCTAGCCAAGACTGGTAAGTGTAATAATAACAGGGTACCAATCAACCGACCTCTAATAATTACAGACAATAGTGACGTAACTGACGGCGGGTGTAAAGTCAATTGTTTGAATTTTATGAGTCGACCAATTGTCTACTGGAGTTTTTTACCGTTGCGTCAGTATTTGTCCGGCGTGTTGTGGTATTGGCAAAGTCAATAATAGAGTGTCATTTGGTGGCTGACAAATTTGTTTGCCGTCACCTGGAGCAGTTTGGCAAGCTATTACTTAGTAACTTTTTGGGTAGCTTCATACTTTGCTCCAGTGTGTTCGAAAGGAGGTCTCGGAGCTTTCGAGTTTTGGCCGAACGTATGAGTCGATGAAGATTCAGAGTTATCATTCGGATTTCATCATTCGGAATAACGTGATTCGGGATAGTGTTTCGAGATAGCGTTCTATTGGGGTACTTTATCGTTATATACGGCATTTCGAGTTCGGCCTAACAAGGAGGTCGGAGGTCCAATTCTTCTAAAGTAACGACGACCATCGATTTGTTTTTAGTCAATAGAACTATGATATTTATTGGGCTTTTTCCAAAGAGCTCTAAATTTATATAGTCCTCTTGGCCTTGTCTAGGGTGACGGCTATCCATGAGGATATATTTACAAACATTTTAACAATGTTTCCTAAGATTTTGTGCAATATTCCTGGACACAGAAAGATATATGATGCTAGATAGCGGGTGACTGTCGAGATGACGATTATTTGAGAAGGATGAGAGAAAACGACATGTTGCGCCGACCCCAAATAAATTGTGATAATTGGAGAATGACGATGATGATTCTGTGCGCTTGCAAATGTATCAATGGACGGGCCAATAAGGTGTTCTGGAATTCACGAGAAAAATATCTCAGTGTGTCAAGTAATACATAAGGGGTCTACAGGACCAAAAAACGCAAGTTTTATAATGCCTAAAAGTATTTGATCGACTACAGTAAACAAAATCAGAAAAATATATGATATTCTTCAGGATATAATAATATGCTAGTTAGATAGTGTATTGAAAAAATTATACAACAAAGATACGATTGAAAAAACTCGTGAAGATACCTCTAAAAGCTTTCTTTTTACAATAAAAACCATACTAATATACATACAATCATTCTGATTTTTTGTCAGATTATTCTACGAGCATTATACTAAAGCACTAGTATTTTATTTTTTTAGTCCAAACAATAGATTTTTTGTAAGTAGATAATTGCTTCATATTTTACAATAAACGCGCTTCGCGCTTCTCTTTCTTTTCTATGTAGTCCGACAGTGACCGCGCTTTAGGTCACGTAGTCCCCTTAAGGATAAGAACATCTTTTATTAAACTGATGATTAAATCGAGAGATGATGCCACAAGACGACCTTAGCGTAATTTGGATACAAATTGCCTGATTATGTTGATCTGACAAAAAAAAAGGACTGTACCTACAGTTTGTTTACCTAGGTAGGTACATGAATATCTTTAACAGCTTCTATATATTTTATTTTTACCGACTTAAAAAAAAAGGAGGTTATCAATTCGATACGTATGTATGTAATATTATTGGAATTGCATTATATTCACATATGACAATCTATTAGGGCTTCCAAACAAATATACAAAATTTTATAGACGTATGTATGTATGTATGTTTGTCCACGCATATCTCCGTAACTATTAATCGGATCGTGACCATTCTTTTTTTATTGGCTTACATTTACTTCAAATTAGGGAACAGTGCAAGTTTCATCAAGATCGATTCAGTAATTTTCAAGATATGGACTAATACGTGTAAGTGTGACGGCCTGGCTTATTGATACGAGCTACGGGTGTAGTGTCAAAGGGAAAACATCTCAAAACCTTGGTCAAATTCTAGTGCAAAAACTAAAAATTACGAAATAAAAATAATTAAAAAAAATTAAACCGACTTCAAAAAGAAATAACTCAAAATTATGAAATAACTTTAATTTCGGAAGTCGGTGGCATAAAACTTAAACTAGAATACAGATCCCAAGACACCGACTTCCGAAATTAAAGTTATTTCATAATTTTGAGTTATTTCTTTTTGAAGTCGGTTTAATTTTTTTAAATTACTTTTTTTTAAATTACTTTTTATTTTTAGTAAATCAAGAGTTGCTAGACCAAAGTACAGGCAGTTTTGAATGACTCTGTATCATAGCTGTGTCGCGCTAACGTTCGTCGATCAAAAGTTCTGTCGACCCATCCTTTGTCGAGCAAACAATCAGTCGCACTAACGTAGGTACGTCGAGCTGTGAGCTGTCGCACCACTGATGGTCGAGATAATATATCTTACGGCCCTTTTATCTGTTCTGTGCACGGATATCTATGGTTCTACGGCCCTAACATTTGTCGCGTATTTGTTAGTTGCAACTACGGTACGGAGTCGTCTTGAATTCAATAGACATAAACAACGTTATTTTTAGTATATGCAAACCTGAATATAGTTTGTTCAGAATAAGTAACTGAATCGATTCCAATAATTTTTACACCATGTTATATTTATTTAATATTTAAAAAAGGTTAAAAGTTGGACACCGAGCGACACTAAGTAGGTTATCCAATCTCCGCGCCGAACGGCTTGGTACCTAGGTACTGTTATCAGTGAGCGCAAGACGGCGCGGCGCACAGTGGTCTGAAAATCGAGCTCCATACTCATAGAAACTTACAAGTCAGGAATTAAAAAAAAAAAATTGTAATGTCTCTGGTATACCTCCCTATATGTGATATTAACGTATGGATGGTAGTAGCAGCTCCACGCGTGAGAAAAAAAAGTTTTGGGTTTTTTTTGTATGGGAGAAAACACAAAAAGTACATTTTTTTGAAATTGAATGGAACTGAAGGGCTGGTGCTCACACGACTTATTATACCATACAAGGCGATCAAGATGACATCCAATTCATACACCTTTGGGTGCCGCTTTGCGCGTAGCAAAGTTTTGAAATTTTGAATTTTCGACATGTTATTTTTCAAATATTTGACGTGTTTAAATGAAGTTGCTGATCGATTTACTTATAATATCGTTAGTTTATAGCTTAATAATGACTTTTAAGATGAGAATAATTAAAAAATAATATTGATTAAATGCTATTTTTTTACAAAAGTGCATTCCAAGAAATAAGTAACTCATTTGCTATCACCGTTGAGTTATATTTAGATACTAATGACAAGAAAATTAGCATCTAGTGAGGTCAAATGGGGCTCTAGTGACAATAAAATTAATTGTCTGTAATTTATGTACCTAATTAGAGAATAGCGAACGTTAATGAGGGTTGTACAATTTTACGTTTAGGTTGATACGTTTAACGATTTTAGTTCCTAATGTCTCGATAGATGGCGTTGTTCATTTAGCACTCTCCGCTGAATCGCAGTGTCAAGATTCTCCGTAAAAAAATGACCTCAGCGTGTACCTACATTAAAATAAATTGTCTTCGTATAAGTAAACATTGGCTTTTTATTCACAAATAGAACGTAAAAAGTTGGCGCGCACAAGTGCTGAGAGCTACTAATAAAATTAAGCTTAAACGTCCTGTTTTTATACAACTACCCTCAACTTAACGTTCGCTGTTCTCTAATTAGGTACATCAATTACAGACAATTAATTTTATTGTCACTAGAGCCCCATTTGACCCCACTAGAGCTTAACTCTGACGGCACGGTTGGCGCAGTGGTTAAGCGATTGACTGCTGCGCTGCGTGTCGCGGGTTCGATTCCCGCACGGAACAAATATTTGTATGACCTACAAGTAGTTGTTCCGGGTCTGGCTGTTTGTGTATGTGTCTTTAAATGTTTGTAAACGCACCCACAATACAGGAGAAATTCCTAGTGTGGGGCAAGGTCTTAAAAAAAAAAAAAAAAAACTGGTTAATGCTCATGTCATAAGTATCTAATTATAACTCAACGGTGATTAACAAATGAGTTACTTAGTTCTTGGAATGCACTTTTGTAAAAAAAAAAATATTTAATCAATATTATTTTTTAATTATTCTCATCATAAAAGTCATTAGTAGGCTATAAACTAATAATATTATAAGTAAATCGATCAGCAACTTCATTTAAACACGTCAAATATTTGAAAAATAACATGTCGAAAATTCAAAATTTCAAAACTTTGCTACGCGCAAAGCGGCACCCAAAGGTGTATGAATTGGATGTCATCTTGATCGCCTTGTATGGTATAATAAGTCGTGTGAGCACCAGCCCTTCAGTTCCATTCAATTTCAAAAAAATGTACTTTTTGTGTTTTCTCCCATACAAAAAAAAACCAAAACTTTTTTTTCTCACGCGTGGAGCTGCTACTACCATCCATACGTTAATATCACATATAGGGAGGTATACCAGAGACATTACAATTTTTTTTTTTTAATTCCTGACTTGTAAGTTTCTATGAGTATGGAGCTCGATTTTCAGACCACTGTGCGGCGCGAGCGGCGCGGGTGAGCATATTTTTGTACGGACAAACAGGTAACATAACAAGCTTACAACTCTGTGATTTTTCATGATACAGTTTTGAAATTTTGTACATAGATTCTTTACATAAAAATACTAAACACGTGTTTCGGGTTTCGCACATACTAAAAATAATATTGTATTTATTTATTTATGTAATAATATTTTGAAGTATAACCCAAACTTTTGTCGCCATGACGCGGACGGCATGGTTGCTCGGGTGGGACAGTGGCTAAGAGATTTGGAAAATATGATTGTTTATGTTTGTGGTGGTAAAAACCCATGATTGGCATGAAAAACCAAGTGCAGAACCATGGAGTAGGTAATTTTTGGTAATGCACACACGAATCCCGATCCCGTACAATTACTTCATTTACATATATCACTATAGGATGAAGTAGCCATTATCAAGTGCCTCCTAATTAAAAGAATCGAATTAGACACTTCTTATTTCATGCAGGCTAAGCAGATACATGGCGCATGGTCATAAATCATCTAAAATTAAGGATTATAGCTCGTGCTTATACCACTGGAGTTTATAACTAATGTTGGCTGTAAGCCCAACAGCGGGGGGCAGTTTACTGTGATGTTGACCTGGAGCAGTATATCACAGCCTTACATTGTCGCGATACAAATTATCACTGATTGTTTCAGCGCTAAATCTTAAGTAGATAGTTAGCAGAGGTATGGCCAGTACTTTGGCAGAATTAGCATTGCCATTCAACGTGGCAATGCTGCCAGTCTTCTGGACAAGTTTCCGGGTGACAGCTATGCGGAGGAGTACGTCGACGTCTAAGTACTTATCGTTTTGTTTTTGTTTATATTTGTATAGTAAGTTAGTTAGTCTTTTAAGTAGATATCTAAGCGCTTTCTTTGTTTAAGCGCTGATATTCGTTAGTGTATTGACTTCTCAACAAGTGATTGTTAAATTGTTATTGGAACAGTGTCTAACCTACCTTGACATTAACCCACTGTTTTTGAAAGCCTTAATCTGCCTAGCTTTTTCTCAACTATGTTGGGATCGGTTCCCAGTCTATCCAGATGCAGCTGAGTATCAGTATTTTACATGGAGCGACTGCCTCCACAACCCAGTTACTGGGTAACACGATACCCCTTGGTAAGACTGTTTAGCGACTTTCGGAATGTCAAAGATCAAGGTAAGATAGCCGGGACTTTTAACATGCCTTTCGAGGCACGGAGGGGCCTCTCCCTTTACGTAATAAATATATGAAAGCCTGAAAACCATGTGTTTAAAATTAAAAGCCTATTCAATTTAATAAATCACAAGCTTGTGGTTACTTTGTAGTTCAATATATATATATTTTTTTAATCAGCTTTTCCACATTTATGTCCGTCTATCTCGTCAAAATGTAGGGAACAGCTGATTTTTTTTCGCGATTTTAGGTTTGGTACCATAGTAAAAGTTGTTGACCTCTTAAGAGGTTGTTAATGTTTTACCAATAACCCTGTATATAGACAAACTGTAACAGAACAACTACTGTGCAATATAGAAACCAAATTAGAAACATTTACAATTAAAGACTTCTGTATAATTCTGTTAGGAGAGGAAGACTTTAAAACTACAATCGACTACATCCAACTGAAGCTACACATCAGAACAACCCTACAAAAAGTAAATCATACGAACATAATAGTACACTTATATAGCACAAATGTATAATTGGAGAATAATAATTGTTTTATTTTGGAACAACATAGGAACTACTTTTGTTAGTACACACCATAAATACTACAACTTATACACTAGGGTTAGTAACAAAATTTAGAGATGAACTCTTTGAGTCATGTACTTACATGAATAGAACACTTTAATAATTTACTGTATCTTGATCTAATGACGAACAATCGGACAACCAGTTTTTTTCTATGATAACTATATAAATATACTACATCAAAACATTGCAGAGATGCACTTTGTGTAGGTATGCCTAGAAGAACTCATGGTGAAGAATATTAGCATTGACGTAATTTGCATAACCGAGCATTTCATGATGGCTGGTTATGAACAGTATCTGTCAATCTCTAACTACGATCTAGCTACATGTTTCAGTAGAAGAGACATTTAAAGAGGTGGAGCATGTATCTTGATAAAAAAAGAACACCATTGGAAGGAAATTCCTGAAGGTAAGAACTTAGCAATAAGTAGCACATTTGAATGTTGTGCTATTGAACTAGTTCATATTGACACCGTTGTTGTAATCTGCATTTATAGAGTCCCAAATGCAAATAATTTAACAACTTTTTTCGAGCGGCTGTTTATATTATGCCAGTTTATAACAAAGAAAAATAAACGAAATATTGTAATATGCGGTGATTTTAACATTGATACTTTAACTCGAGCATTTTTCAAACATAAATTATGAAGCAATGGATTAGCAATAAGTAACCCCAAAAGAAAAAAAAAAAAATCCAAAAAAGAAAAGAAAAGAAAAAAAAAAGGAAAGGAAAAAAAAAAAAAAAAGAAAAGAAAAAAAAAGAAAAGAAAAAAAAAGAAAAGAAAAAAGAAGAAAAAAGTCCTTCAAAATGATTCAGATCGTGATGGACAGTGTGTTACGCAATTAGTGTGGACGGTTTAAACTCTGTAACGGTTAGTTATCCGTAAAAGTTACTGGCAACAAAACGATCAATTACAAAACAAATCGCGTGCCATACGTTACGAAAACAATAAACAAACGGCCGGATACACTGTCATTAGGTACTCTCCATAATTAATAAAATGTCATATTGAACAGATTGGGTGCCCCATTGGCCCTAATTTCACGGTACTAGACTTAAATCATCGGTTTGCAGTTTTCAATTATAAAATATCGCTGTGTAATGATTTCCGATACAAATTAGTTGGTTGAAAATTATTGTTTATTAATTTTAGAGTTGTGACACGTGCGTGCGAGTGGCATGTGTTTTGGGGTAGTGGTAATAAAAATAGTTTATTACCTATTGGGTTCAGTTGGTTGATGCAAAAATACTGGCTTGTGGTTTTTGGGCAGGATTAGATTCCAGCTAAATGTGAAGATAGCTAAAGGATCTGCTGCCAATTCTCTTTGTTTGATTCTCGTGATATACGGGAAAAGATTGTCTTTACATTGTCATGGCCAAAAATAGGAAAGCGCATACAAAAAAAATGTGTTCTTCAAAATTAAAAGCTGTTTATTCAAATTAGTTTGAGAATCAGCACTTTTCGAACGTCAAAATTACAAAAGACAGTCCCCAAAACGCCCGCCCTTTACCACTTCCTATTGCATTCGCTGGGAAGAAGAAGTGGCGCAACAAACTCCCTATCACAGCTGTCGCGTTTAGTTAGAAAAGACTTGATTGTAAACAATACTAGGTATGCAAAGTAATTCAAATTACAAATACAATAAAAGCTATACATACTCAAGCAAAAAAATAAAAAAATAAAAATGCAAACAAAAACTTACTACCTAAATAAAAGCCTCCAGGTATAAAAGGCGTGACGACAGCATACATATTTATGCAATTCTGAGTTATGTTCTTCGTCGTATTGATGATTCCATTTACTTACATATGTAAATGGAATCATCGTAAGTATAGGTATCTACTAGCTTTTCAATCCAGGTCGGAAATTATCTCACGGGAACGTACTACCGGGATCAAAAGTGTCCTATGTGTATTGTGTATGACTATGTGCCAAATTTCATCCAAATCCGTTCAGCCGTGTGCGTGGTTGAGTAACTAACATCTAAACTTACATTTAAATTACTTAGGTATTAGCTTATAGGCTAGATTGTAATGTGAATAAAGTATGACTGTGATACTTACCAAGAAAAAAAAAACTTTTATTCGTAAATCTTCCAACAAAATCTAAACAAATAAAGCGATTTAACTTAAGTATTACTGCCTCTACTTACTACTACATTATATAGTAACTCAACAGCCTTGACAGCGTATGACAATAATAACATTTTAAATTACAACCTCCATTCAACAATAATTTTCGGAAATAGGACCATTTTCAATTGACCATTTCTTCTATAAAAAAAAAAGTTTGTAAGTATTCGTAAATTCGTATTGCATTTATCTGTAACATTGGAGGGTATTACTGCGTATTTTTTTCTAGTTCATTCATCTCGCGGAGAGGGGGCGTTGCGGATGGCGGAAACGGTCACAATGAGTACTTACACCGCTCCGACTTCCGATACAGTCGCGCGGACAAGCATTTGGATTTACACCTGCTGAAAAAATGTTTTTGTTGAATTAGTTTGGAAGCTTTTCGGGTTTGTGCTCATTGATAGTTAGAGGTACCTACAAGACTCAGAACTTAATTTGATTATGGCGAAAGCGCTAGGGTAGCCCGCGAAATTCATTTTTTTTTACGTTTTTTGTAATTTGCTGCTCAGTATTAAGTTTTACGTTGATTAAAAAATATGATTCGCGACCATAACAAATATGTATTTACAGAATTATAATCATTAAAGTCATCAACACAACTTTCTAAGAAGTAATTCTACTGAATAACTTTTTTATGAAATTTTGACATTTTAGGATTATACTAACTTAACAAGTTGTATTACTGATTCTCGTAGCCGAAAGTATGCTGCGACGCGCGATGGCCTCCGTTCGCCTGTCGTCGTATACGATTTTTGCCATAAATGATCAATCCAATTTTTTCTTTTCCACTTCTGTGTTTTTTGGTTATGTTATTCTTCTTTTAATGCAATAGGCAACAATGCTACGTCAACTTCAACCACTTTCAAAAATTACAACACGTCAACACGGTAGGAATGAAACTATTTGACTAGGCGCAAAAACGGATACGTTCGCAAGCGACGGTACGGAGCCGATCGTATGCGTCGACATCCTGCCGTACGCGATCGGCTGTCGCCGTATCCGTTCGTATCCTTTCCGATCCGATGCGAGCCGTTTGGTGGAAATCATCCTTTAGGCCTCTCCCAACCATAACAGCCAATTCTCGGCTAAAATCTGATGCAGGTCTCAGCTTCGTTTTGATTTCATGATAAACAACTTACAGGTCTTTAATTGGTCCTTGTCAATAGCATACCTTTTTACTGGTTTGGTAGACCAGTTGAAATAGCTGACTACTGTTTATGTTAATAAGCCAACCAACCATATGACGATTGATAGTTTTAACAAGCCATATACCTACTCACGTTTCTTACTCGTTTTTCTTCATAACTACGCTTTGGAATGGGCAACTAGTTTCATCTTTCTGACTGACCGACTTCTTGACAATTCAAAAGTGCCTGAGGGGCAATTCTCGTAACTTTAATAACGTTCACAGTCTGATCTCAGTCTCAGTCTGTCAAAAATACCTTTAATTTTGACAAGTTTTTGACATTGTTTGTCGCTGAGATGAGATTGCGAAGATTTTGAACGTTTTAATTACGGGAATTGACCTTCTGGTTTAATAGAACTAAATGCTTTGAGTTTTAGTTTCACCAACACTTGTGTGCCCCACAGTACACAAAGTTTTACCTGCAAACATTGTCAGAATCGGAAGTGGTGGCGTATTGTCTCACGCCCCACGCATGCGCTATGGTGTGCACTTTAATGCTGAATTTAATGGTGTTTTTTGTACCCCATTGTCTCTGTTTTCGCAATTTAAAGGGAACTTTATTGGTACGAAGTAAATGGAATCATAAGTTTCCGGGATGTTGCAATTAGAGATAGTTTTGCTTTCGTTTTAGTTGTGTTTGAGCTGTTGTAACAGGCATTATTTTCGCCAGTTAAATCGTGATGGCCCTGTGGTTAAGTTCTCCTCGTCTCTAATTCAAGAGGTTGTGGGTTCAATCCGGTGACTTTTTTGAAACAGTAGAGAAAAAAGAGGTAAATTCAAAGAGTAGGTACTTTTTAAGTTTATCACTAACATTGGTGAAGGAAAATCTTTGTGAAAATTTAAGTCTGGAATGGCTTACCCGTCTTGAAGTGCGCGTGATGATCAATGCTCGTGCCTTCTCTGCATGAGAATAGGCCTTTCCCAGCAGTGGGACAGTAATAGGCTGGCATTACTATTACTTATATTATTACACTCACACACACTTTATTTTTTTACTTGTATTTATATGGTGTACATAATAAAGAGTATTCTATTCTGTTAGTCCGATGGCCATTTCATCAAATAGAAATTTCCTTAAGGATATAATAGGTACCTACATACCTACCTGCTAACCTAGTACGAGCATAAGTATGTATACACTTGGCTTCATTCAAAGGCAATTTTCTCCTTTATTTTTTAATGAAATTTTATGTTATTACGAACATAATATTTTCGAACCCATAGGTTTATGTAAAGTGTCATATTTCATCGTTGCATTCGTCATTTCGCGAAATAATCGTAATTGAAAGTTGCCAAGTGTTGACATGTTAGTGCTCTTGACTGTACGTAACTGTTATTGAGCAAGTGGGTAAAATTTTGTGGTTGTCATGGGTTGTATCTAGTGTAGTTGTACCTACAATACAGGGACAACTTTAGTAGGTAGGTACTGCCTACCCATTTATCTTCCACTGCAATAAATACGCAGGCTTTTAATTAATGCATTAGCCAGTAAAATGGATCGACTTAGCAATAAGAATTGGAATGTAAATTGCAAATGAAACGATTTAGTTTCGCGTTCCGATCGCTTTGAACACACTTCGCTTTCTACACACTTCGAACAGCACTCTAATTACGTTCACTACCAATCACAATCAACCATTTTGAAGGATATTGCTAATCTATTGCTTCATATATCGACGGTAAAAAGGAAGAACTCATTTTTCAATCGACATTTTGGTCAAAAATTAGTTATACTATATGCCATCCATCCGCTCTTTCGAATGCGCTTACTCCCATGACTCTACGATGACTTTTTTGGCGTAGGTATATGCCCTGGCAAAAATCATTTTCATGTCAGTTTTTCTAAAACTTTGAACGGCTCTCATGAACATTTAATTTTTTGTCACTTATACCCTACCCTTCCTCTTAACCGTCGAAATTAGGTAGGTACGTTCGAAAAATGTATCCGCGTAGCAACGTAAATAACGCAATTAATGTTGTTGAATTGTCAAAATGAAAGCCTTTCATACTGTTGAGTAGCCCGTTATTCCTTATAAGAGGTAAAATAACTAGACATTATATTGTACTTAACTGAAAAATCGTCGACGAGAATTGAGGTTATAAACTTAAATTTTAACTTAAATTAACCTAATTGTCAAATGAAAAAGCATCTTAAAAGCGATTTAATATTAGAATTTTGTGTTTAAGTCCTTCCTAGTAACTATAATTTTTATATTTAGGTATAAGTATAAACGATACTATCCTACTAATATTATAAACGCGAAAGTTTCTGAGGATGGATGGATGGATGCTTGTTACTCTTTCACGCAAAAACTACTGAATGGATTTTGATGAAACTTTACAGAAATATAGCTTATACATCAATTTAACACATAGGATACTTTTTATCCCGATATTCCCACGGGGTCGAAACTTATGCCGGTGAAACCGCGGGGCGCTGCTGGTATTTAAATAATCAAATTTTAACACTCAATTTGTACCTAAGAGGCACATGCACATGCACTACAAATTGGCATCGACCACATACGTTTTCCGATTTATTTGTTTACAATTTTATCAGATACTTTTAGAACAGACATAGGTAAGGCAGTCAGCTTGTAAAGTTACAGAATACATTATTTAATATCATCATCATTTCAACCGAAAGGCGTCCTCTGCTGGAGATAGGCCTCCCCCAAGCACCGCCACTTCGGCCCCTTCCAGCATCCAGCGGATTCCTGCAGCCTTCAAAAGATCATCGGTCCATTTTGTGGGAAGCCTTCCAACGCTACGTCTGCCAGTACGCGGTCGCCACTCCAGAACCTTTCGTCCCCATCGGCCATCTGTTCTGCGAGCAATGTGCCCACTACCACTTAAGTTTGGTAATGTCGGGTCGAGCTATGTCGGTTACCTTGGTTGTCCCGCGGATCTTTTCATCTATATATATAAAAGAAAGTCTGTTAGTTACACCACTTATAACTCGAGAACGGCTGAACCGATTTGGCTGAAAATTGGTGGGGAGGTAGCTTAGAGCCAGGAGACGGACATAGGATACTTTTTTTTTTTTATAGTAGGAGTAGGGTAGGAGTAGGGTAGGAGTAGGGTAGAAGTAGGGTAGGAGTAGTGTAGGAGTAGTGTAGGAGTAGGGTAGGAGTAGTGTAGGAGTAGGGTAGGAGTAGTGTAGGAGTAGGGTAGGAGTAGGGTAGGGGTAGGGTAGAAGTAGGGTAGGAGTAGTGTAGGAGTAGTGTAGGAGTAGGGTAGGAGTAGTGTAGGAGTAGGGTAGGAGTAGTGTAGGAGTAGGGTAGGAGTAGGGTAGGAGTAGGGTAGAAGTAGGGTAGGAGTAGGGTAGGAGTAGTGTGGGAGTAGGGTAGGAGTTGGGTAGGAGTAGTGTAGGAGCAAAACAACGTTTGCCGGGTCAGCTAGTTTCTTTATAATCATAAGCCTACCTAATATAGACAAGATTTTTTTGGGGACACGACGTAGTTAATAATAATAATAATGCTTTATTTCCAAGTTTACAATTTAGCAGAAAAGCACTAGTAGAACAGACTATATAAACCTAAAAATTTTAAGAATACCACTGAGTTTAGCCCGCTGGCACCCAAGCTAAGATTAAACTTGTTACCGAGACGGTTATTCTTATTTATGCATTTGACCATCAAAGAATCATACCCACCCAAGCCCCAATGGGCGGTGGAGCACACGGTGGAGGTCTGCCCCGCTTGGGCGGAGCACCGCCGTGTCCTCGTAGAGGCGATCGGCAGCGGCGGCGACCTCTCGCGCCCGGCCCTGGTGCAAGCCATGGTCCGGGGCGAGAGGGAGTGGGAGGCAGTCACCTCCTTCTGCGAAGCAGTCATGCTAGCGAAGGAGGTGGCGGGACGGCTCAGGGAGAGAGCCTCCCGTCCCAGCCGCCGCGGGAGACGCTCCGGGCGTCGGGAGCCGCGCGACGACTCCCGGCCACCGTAGGCGCGGGCCTGCGGGCGGAGAGTAATGGGTAGCTCACCGTCCGATCAGGACCAGGCCCATGCCGGACGGCGCGTACGTGTTCCACGCGCGCCTCAAAGAGATGTCAGCATCGAGGAGGGGCCCCATAGGGCCGAAGCCTGCCGGGTCAGCGGGATTGTCCGAAAGGGTTACCGCTAGCCCGGAACATAAAGGGCTAAGGAAGGAACACGGGTGGGTTTTAGTCAGTAAGAGTCTGACACTCCCTTCCGCTCCACCCAGAGCGGGAGGGGTCATTTGATGATTTCCCATCCGCAAAAAAAAAAAAAAAAAGCCCCAATGGGCCATGCAAACTGGGCCATATCGAGTCATTCGCACTTACTTTTAGAACAGTTATTTTTAGCTCATTATAATGGTCGGAACACAGGTACGATAATTATAACTTGCTTCATAGGGAGACCTATTATTACATGCCTATACCCTGTAGTAGGTATCTAGTATCCTGTCCTACAATAGGGCGGTCGACAGATGTCCAGCCACGGTTTCCTTTACAACCGGTCCTGGTAATTAAGTTATTAAATTGTCAATAAGCTTATTATATTTGTGTAAGTATAAGTATTGAGATTGAGTGTCGATTTAATGTGAATGATGGACTTTGTGAATAGTTTGATGATAAGGCTAAAAAGGGGGTGACTACCAAGATGACGACTAATAGAGAAGTATGGAAGAAAATAAGTGTAGCGCCGACCCCAAATAATTTGGTGTAGGGGCAGGAGAATGCCCACCTCTGTGGAAAATCCCTCTCACAGAGAGGAGGCCTGTGTATAGAATAGAATTTTTCTTTACTCAAACAAGATTATAGTAAAACTTACGACTATGTTAGTAAGCACAGACACTATAAAAAACACACAAGAAATAATTTTCTTCTCTTTCATTCGCAGCATAACCATAATCAGCCTATAATGTTCCCACTGCTGGCCCAAGCTTTTCTTCATATTTGTTCAGAATGTTGAGATAAATAACGGATGACCTCCGGTCCCAGGGATGCCAGGACTGCATTTTTTGTTTTCGTTAAAAAATAAAACAGCTGTTTTAGGACCCGATGCGATGTTGTCTACAAAAAAACACCACACTGTATTATTGTCCTGATATATGTGTTTTGGGATATAGTCAGGATAATTTTGTGATAATTATAACATAATGTTATTGCGCGATTTTAATAAGAAACGGCATTATTTAGCCATTCTTCATAAGACCATCCTCGTTGGTCTAGTGGTTGCAAGTTGCAAGCGCTGCTGTTGAGCATGAGGTCTTGGGTTAAATTCCCGAGTCGGGCAAATATTTTTAGTTTTTTTTTCTCAGTAACAGTCCAAAGTCTGGTTTTCTAAGATCGCACCCTATTACGTAATGGGAATTAAATATAACTGGTGAAGTATTATGGCGAAATATAAAAAAAAAGGCGTAGACTGATTGTATAACAGGATACTGACAATAATAGAAAGTGGCAGCTGATCTAATCGTTTATGATGTAACTTCCGAAACGTGCCTGCCATACGTACTTAGGTACGTCTACTACGTACCTACATAAGCGAATCCCGCACTATTTCGGCAAATCAATCACTCAATACCCCAATGATTCATTCAACTCTACACATTACACATCTGGCCAAAAAAACCTACCCACTATCACAGACCAATTAACAATAAGAGGTACTTTGCCAACAGTTCCTTCCTTCCCAATTCCTAAGTATTTCTATGTATAAAAGATTCCATGATTTATGGGAACAGCCCGTATTATGCGGGCTCTTCAAAGTTTAACGGATTATTCACAGATGTTCGTGAACACCTTTGGCTGAGGTGTTGAATTTGAGTGGCTGCGGGATATTTGTCTGTTTTTTAAATGTAACCGTCACATTTTGCTTAAAATGGGTATTTCAAGTAGGTATGTAAGGTCTTTTGTGCGCTGGAAAAAGTTGCTATATTTAAAGTTAGCAAATGGCAATGTGGGGGTATTGTTACGAGTGGGATTCAAAATTATCAATGAGTCCATAATAACCTACTATAGGTACTAATATTATATGCTAAAGTAACTGTGTGTGCGTTACCTTTCCATAGACATATATTTAAACTAGCTTCCGCCCGCGGCTTCGTCCGCAAGATCGATAAAAACTATCCTATGTCCTTCCCCAGGATGCAATCTATCTCTCTGCCAAATTTTATCGAAATCCGTTCAGTGGTTTGTGCGTGAAAACGTAACATACAGACAGACAGAGTTACTTTCTTTATAATATTAGTATGGATATGTATGGTAGGTCATTCCCATGGGATATAAAGGCCCAACCTCCGCAAAAGCTAGTCACATGTAACTCATATAAATGCAGATATAGCTGTCAGATTGGTACATAATGTTGCCCGATATTGTATGCTTATGCTATCACGACATTTGACAGGCACCTAAGTGAAGCGGAACCACCTAATTACAATGCACGACCTGAAGCTTCCTGCACGGGCAGTGTTGCCAAATATGGCACGAAATTGAAACAATAGGTAGTATAGGTACCTATACACACACTGGTACACTGGCGGTACTAAAAATAGTACCTATTAAATTTATGTGTGACCGCTGTTCGGAAGTTGTGTTGATGTTTTCTTTCTGTAGTTGTTGTTGAAGTTTTAAATGTGTTACGGTTTGTGTTGTATTGGATAATTTCTGGAGTGAAAGTTTTTAACGTTTGATTCTTTGGCTGTAGTTCTTGGAAGATCTCGGTCTTCTAACCATTGATTGTTACATCTTCGCCAATCACCTCCTACTATCTACGCAATTTATCAGAAAAGAATAAGTAATGGAGTTGGAAATAACCAGATAGGTACCAGGGGGCCTAAAAAGGTCAGTTTTGCAGAATCATAAAAGCATAACATTATGAATCATAATATGGCGTGGCGTACGTGTTTTACTTTTTTTCGCTGCACTACGTAGTTATAATTAAAGAGATTGGGATTGGATTTGGATTGGATTGATTGGTATTTTAGCACAAACAAAAAAATAACTGAAAAATCCGTCGCCAATGGGATTTGATACGACAGTTAACTGTCCATTATGATTCATAATGTTATCCTTTTATGATTCTGCCAAAGTGGACTTTTTAGGCTGAAAAAAAATCAACACTGAAAAACAACACATGTACGAATCGATTACCTACATGATTGGTGAATAATAACTTGTAGTGATCCCTGTTGTCAACTATAATACGTAAGTAATATAAACAAAGGGTGCCATATCAATTTCCAAAATACATTAAAACACGTGTCACTTGTGATCATTACAAAATCATTGAACCGTCAAATTATAAGCTTATAACCAAGAAATATGGGAAAGTACACCTTCTGCACGGGGCTGCATAAGCGAAAATGCATTGGCAAGTTATTTTCAACAAAATAATTAAGTAGAAAATAACCAATCATCGTGATTACATATTATTTTGATTATTAATGACAAAATGGTACACGGCACGCGACCGTACATAATATCATGAGTTTTATTAACTATGGTCACTATTAGGTATGTTAAGGGGCTCATGGCTACATACAGCGACACGGGCCGATCGCTTGCCGAGGTCGGTCCGTGGATGGGTGACCATCTATTTGATAATATCGAGACCCCCTCCGTGCCTCGTTAAACACGGTAGGTTAGGCCGTTGGTCAATATTGTAAGTAGATTTTTGACAGTCAGATCAGAATCAGAAGCCCGAAAGTCTGCTCGACGAGGTCGGCAAGCTCTTTGAGAGAGTGATTGTGGGCCGCCTCGTCGGGCACCTGGTGAGGACGGGGCCGGATCTTGCGGACAGCCAGTTTGGTTTCCGCAAGGGGCGCTCGACGGTGGACGCCATCATGCGCGTGAGAGCCCTCACGACGGGGGACGCGGTGTCCCAGGGTGGGGTCGTCGTGGCGGTGTCACTCGACATCGCCAACGCGTTCAACACCCTGCCCTGGAGCTGCATTGTGGAGGCACTCCGGTATCACCGGGTGCCGCCCTACCTCCGTCGAATAGTCGAGGCATATCTGACGGACAGAGCCGTCAGCTACCCCGGTCGCGATGGGGAGTGGAACCGGCGAGAGATGTCGTGCGGTGTCCCACAGGGATCGGTCGTGGGGCCGTTCCTGTGGGACATCGGTTACGACTGGGTGCTGCGGGCCGACCTCCCTGATGGCGTCAGCGTGGTTTGCTACGCTGACGACACGCTGGTCCTGGCGCAGGGGAGGTCGCATCAGGCAGCGGCCGACGCGATGACACGCGGGGTTGCGATAGTCGTGGAGAGGATCCGGCAGTTGGGTCTCGAGGTGGCATTGCACAAGTCCGAGGCCATGTCGTTTCATGGGCCCCGGAACGCGCCACCATCGGGATCCCAACTAACGGTAGGAGGGGTTCACATCGGCGTCGAGACAACGATGAGGTACCTGGGTCTCGTCCTCGACAGCCGGTGGAACTTCGTCGAGCATTTCCGACGTTTGGCCCCCAAACTGGAACGGGCCGGGGCCGCCTTCAAGCGGCTCTTGCCCAACCTGAGGGGGCCAAACGCCTCCTGCCGGAGGCTTTACGCGGGGGTCGTGCGGTCCATGGCCCTATACGGGGCCCCGGTGTGGGCGCGTTCACTGCGGCGGCGAGCCGCCCACTACCTGAACGCGCCCCAGAAGGTGGTAGCCATAAGGCTTATCCGGGGCTACCGCACGATCTCTGGCGAGGCGGCAAGCCTCATTGCCGGACTGCCGCCATGGGATCTGGAGGCGATAGTCCTCGCGCGCGTGTATGAGTGGCGCGCGGAGGCACTAAGCCGGGGGGAAGTTCCGCTTCCGCGGCAAATCGCTGCGGAGCGGACTGAGCTCCGGCGCGATCTCATGGCGACATGGAAGGAACGACTGTCGCAACCCAGCGCAGGGCACGCCGCGATAGCGGCGATAAGACCCCTCTTTGAGGAGTGGCTAGAGAGGCGCCACGGCGCCCTCACCTACCGCCTGACGCAGGTCCTCACCGGACACGGAAGCTTCGGGAGGTTCCTGCACATCATCAGGCGGGAGGAAACGCCCGGGTGTCACCATTGCCAGGATCGCCCAGAGGACACGGTGGAGCACACGGTGGAGGTCTGCCCCGCTTGGGCGGAGCACCGCCGTGTCCTCGTAGAGGCGATCGGCAGCGGCGGCGACCTCTCGCGCCCGGCCCTGGTGCAAGCCATGGTCCGGGGCGAGAGGGAGTGGGAGGCAGTCACCTCCTTCTGCGAAGCAGTCATGCTAGCGAAGGAGGTGGCGGGACGGCTCAGGGAGAGAGCCTCCCGTCCCAGCCGCCGCGGGAGACGCTCCGGGCGTCGGGAGCCGCGCGACGACTCCCTGCCACCGTAGGCGCGGGCCTGCGGGCGGAGAGTAATGGGTAGCTCACCGTCCGATCAGGACCAGGCCCGTGCCGGACGGCGCGTACGTGTTCCACGCGCGCCTCAAAGAGATGTCAGCATCGAGGAGGGGCCCCATAGGGCCGAAGCCTGCCGGGTCAGCGGGATTGTCCGAAAGGGTTACCGCTGGCCCGCAACATAAAGGGCTAAGGAAGGAACACGGGTGGGTTTTAGTCAGTAAGAGTCTGACACTCCCTTCCGCTCCACCCAGAGCGGGAGGGGTCATTTGATGATTTCCCATCCGCAAAAAAAAAAAAAAAAGCCCGAAAGTCTGATAGTCTTAGCAATGGGTATTGTATTACCCAGTAGGTACTTAACTGGGTTGTGGAGGTCAGACTGAGTTTTAGTGGGTATACTGCCACCCTGGCAGGGAGTCCCACATACTCCGTCTCTTCCCCCGACGAGCGGAGATGCGTAACGTCATTTCTCAGCGAAAAAAAAAAAAAAAAAAAAAAAAAAAAAAAAAAAAAAAAAAAAAAAAGGCAGTCGCTCCATGTAAAACAACCAACCCCATGACGGGGTGGGTTGTTCCTTGTCCACTTTTCGCAAAAAATATTTCTGGCCAAGAAGATATTGGTGCCGATTCTGTTGTTACGCGCAAATCAAGTTACCCGAAACTGTCAAATTTTCCCATTCAACTTTGAACCTTACGCTTTAGCGATAAAGTTGAAAATCTATTAAAGAAATTTGACAGATTGTAGTAGCTTGATGTGCTGTCGTCTGTACTTCAAGCAGCACCTTTCCCAAAAATATAGCTCAGAAATCGCAGCTCCGACCAACAAAAGGATCAAAAACAGCAACATTTCTATCGTATATCAATCATGCACATGTCGGGCTCCTATTATTTGGCAAACGGCGTAAAGAGAGCAACTCTAAACCCTTGCATTCTTTGTGATGTCCGTCATGGGGCAGATGTGCTCCGGAGTAGGTAGGTATAATCCACCGGTTGTGCGGCGAGCTTTTGTTAAAGTAAGAGAAGTGTGGATGTGACTATGTGGAAGGGTTAAAATTCAATGACATTAAAAAAAAAATGTGTTGGTACCTATTTCAATGTGCCAAAAAACAATATTAGAAGTGGAATTTTGGAAAAGATTTTTGTCTTCCATAAAGAAGACAAAAATCTTTCCCCATCATCATCATCATTCAATTTTCATTTCATCTTTTTTTTTCTTTTTCATATTTCAGCAGAAAGACGCCCACTGCTGGACATAGGCCTCCCCCAAACATCGCCACTTCGACCGGTTCTGTGTTTCCCGCATCCAGCGGATTCCTGCTGTGGGCTATCAAAATTAAGAGAAAGGAAATGGAGAGAATCTCTTTGAGACGGATTAAATTGTTCGATACCCGATCTAGACAAAAAATAATCTTTTTTGGGCAGGACTTGTGGAAGTAGCGAAAAGTGTTAACTTAAATTTTAAACCCCCAATCTGCTCGATACAACACGGTACAAGACTGGACAGCTTCCTCCATTTACTAACGAACAAAGACGCATCCACACTAATCCATCGACCGTTAGAAGCGCAGGCGCAACAGGTGTCGACACAATGCCCGATATTCGCGCCATGATCCGCCATTGTTGTTATTATTATTGAGTAAATTCTTTTCACTTGTTATGTTTAATTTTAATAATAGACTATTATAGAAGAAAACCGATTTCTTTTAAAAGGAGGAGTCTGGTATTTTTAAAAATTAAGTAACTGTTTGATAATCATGTTGGTCTTGCCGTTAATTCCATAACTTGGTAGTTTTATTAAAATGTGTAACGCTAGGTGCTCAGGAACCCATAGTGATATATTTTTTGTTTGAATATCACACTAATATTTTAAAGGCGAAAGTTTTTAGGTGTGTTGGTGTTTGTTACTTCTTCACGCTCAAACGGCTGGACCAATTTTAATAAAAAAATTAATGGAGGTAGCTGACACCCTGTTTATGCACACATTCACAGCGAGTTTGTACACTTGGTAACCATAAGTAAAGCGTGTGCCGCTTCGCGAGATAAAAATACTGTACCAAAGTTGCTGATTCGCTAAGCATGTAATGCTCGTGTCGAAACGAGAGAAGGCTGCTTTGATATATTGTCGATATAAAGGCTTCTTGCTATTGTTAATGTGTTACGCACTTACCCCGCTGTATTACATAGCAGCCCGGGGGTTAATCTTAGATGTTCCTTGTCAATCCATGTGTCCCACAAAAAACTGTTTCTGTTTTCTTTTGGGTACAAAATTACGGATTCTTTAAGGGCCTTAGCACACCTCCGCCTCGAAAATAATTATGGGAAACCGCTCAACGAATTCCGTTATTACATTATGTCGCGATTCGAGTAGCGAAACATCATGAGAGTCAGTTGTATTGTAGCAATCGGAGCAAACGTCGTCGCTTTCTTTTCGGAGCAGATCGGCGATAATATTTTAGAGGCGAAAGTTTGTGAGTGTGTGCGTTTATAATGTTTGTTACTTCTTCACGCTCAAACGGCTAGACCAATTTTGATAAAATTTTGTACGGAGGTAGCTGACACCCTGGATTAACATATAGGCTACTTTTTATCCCGATATTCCCACGGGACCGACATTTACGCGGGTGAAACCGCGGGGCGCAGCTAGTAATAAAATATGTGCGACAGAACAGGCAGTTTCACTTCTGTTTCGCTTGTCGTAGTCTGCGGTTTCGCTGCTACGGTTTCGCGGCGGAGATGTGAAACCCGCCTGAAGGTTTTCCTTTGTCCTACGAGGCGTCTCTGCCGATAAAGGTTGGTTTAAATGAAACAACGGCATATGAATTTAAATAAAAACATTCGACTATTAAATGCATACATAATATATTAGTTATATTCACAATTATATAAACTTTTATAGATTAGATTTTCGAGATAATCGCCCACAATTTCTTCAGAGATATTTATTCATATTAAGGACTGATTTTCCAACGCCAGATAATTTTATCGGAGGAATAATTTTGAATTTTTGACAGTTCTTCCATACAAAAACTGTCAGACGTCAATTTTATTCCACGAATAAAAATTATCTATCGATTGCAAATTCAGCACTAAGTGATTGATATAATATTAATAGAACATCTTTCATGATTTCCTTTTTAGACCCAAGTTTGAACAATTACAATAATGCAAAATATGAACGGCACCCTAATTGCGTAACACACTTTCAATTCCAATTCAATTCCATTTGGAAGGATATTGCTAATCTATTGCTTCATATCTTCGAAAAATTTGTCATCTCAACATCATAAATAACGCAATGAATGATGTTGAACTTTCAAAATGACATTGCTACTGGGTGTGTTACGCAATTACGCTGCAGGTTTTGTAACCAATTGTGAGTTGTATAGTTAAGTTTTTTGCAGCTAACGAATATACAAAATATTATGAATTGACAAGATTTCATTTTTGTATGTTTGTTTCTAACGTTTTACGCTAAAACGGCTGAACGGATTTGGATGAAATACTGTACTCGCAACCGGCGTGCGTATATCATCAGACGGCAATTCTCGCAAGTTTAAGAAAGTTCACAGTCTGACCACAGTCTCAAACTGTCAATAATACCTTTAATTTTCCTACATTTTTGACAAGTTTCTGACATTGACTGTCGCTGAGATGGGATTGCAGCTAGATTGGATTGCGTTTTTAATTACGGGAATTTGCCTTCTGATGTAGGAACGTTAACTAAGTAAAAGGATTACAGCTAACAAATGGTTACAAAACCGCTTGCCAAACTTTTAAACATCGACGTATATTTGAACCGTACAGGGGGCCTAAAAAGGCCACTTTGGCAGAATCATAAAAGGATAACATAATGGACAGTTAACTGTTAAGTTAATCGTATCAAATCTCATTGGTGAAGCATTTTCACCAATCAATCCGATCCAAATCCAATCCCAATCTCTTTGATTATACCTACGTAGTGCAGCGAAAAAAAGAAAAACACGGACTGTCTTCGCCATATTACGATTCATAATGTTATCCTTTTATGATTCTCCAAAGTGGCCTTTTTAGGCCCCTGATTGCTAACAACATTTTAACATACAATATCACAAAAATGTCGAGATAATAATTATTAAGTTTAAACAGCTCCTATCTGTAGTATCGGTAGAGCCAATTGGAACGCGTTCTGAATGTAGGTGGAACTGTTGCCAGCCTGAAAATATAAATGTGGAAAATAAAACATCGTCAATGAAAACATAAACTTTCGCAATAGTATTTTTGTCAATGAAAACATAACTGCATAACTTTCACTATATTTTATGTGTTATCTCACGAACCGACGCGCGCTTTACTTGCGTTTACCGAGTGTACAGTCAACAGCAAAAGTAGATGATCAAAGTCAGAAATTCAATACTAATGAACGGAGTTCGCGTCAGAACTGTGTGGCGTCGAATTTATTTAGAAGTATTCTAAGTAGTAGTACTTCGACGCCACACAGTTCTGACGCGAACTCCGTTCATTAGTATTGAATTTCTGATTTTGATCATCTAATTTTGCTGTTGACTGTACAAACACGCCGTGAACGTGTGTGTAAGCGCAGGAGCTCTCGGTACTGTCCGACACAATGGCGAAGTCGGCAAGGTGCTGATCTATTATACGTCAAGTTCGTCAACGGGCGCTGTCAGTTGGGGCTGGTCATCACTTAGCTGCCTCGGCTTATTTTTAATTATTTCATTTTTGGATTGTTGTTTTGTTACTATTTGCTGTACTCTGGACGCTTTTAACGCGTACGTTTTTTTTTAACATCGTTCTCACATAATTGTAATTATAAATTCAAAATTAATGATGTAACTAATATTTTTGTAAAAATGTAATTTAAAAAAAGTGTCCATGGAGTTCCTTGCCCGTTCTTCTCCATAGGTACCTACGCTTTGGAATGGGCAACTAGCTTCTGATTTTCTGACTGACCAAATTCTTGACAATTCAAAAGTGCCTATAAATGGTTTAATTGAAATAAATGCTTTGAGTTTGAGTTTGTGTTATGTGCTCACGCTGCTCGTCTTCACGCACACATTCACAGCGTGTTCGTACACTTAGTTAGCACAAGTAAAAAAAAGCGTATCGCTTCGTGAGATAAAAATACTGTACTAACGAGTGCTTTACGAATATTGTAATTGTCTTACGTTATCGATCAAAGGTGTAGTAATTTACTAAAGGAATGTTAATTTGATAGGCAGTCGCTCCATGTAAAATACTGGTATTAAGCTGCATCTGGTTAGACTGGAAGCCGACCCCAATAAAGTTGGGAAAAGGCTAGGCAGATGATGGTTATGTTAAAAGGTGCATTTTTTTTTTCAAATACAGGGTGGCATGACATGGACGCGAAACCCGTTACCATGGACTCATTACATGATTGTGGACCCCACTGCGTTGAAAATTTTCGTCAAATATTTTAAAAAATTATTGCTATTCCATTCATACATTTTGATCGCGAAGGTATTGCACTTTTCTAGTACGGAACCCTATTACTAAGACTCCACTGTCCGTCTGTCTGTCTGTCTGTCACCAGGCTGTATCTCATGAACCGTGATAGCTAGACAGTTGAAATTTTCACAGATGATGTATTTCTGTTGCCGCTGTAGCAAGAAATACTAAACACAGAATAAAATAAATATTTAAAGGGGCTTCCATACAACAAACGTGTTTCTTTCGGAGTTTTTGCCTTGTGGTACGGAACCCTTCATGTGCGAGTCCAGTCTTATTTTTTAATAAGCGACGATGCATTTCTGCGCTAAGAGGTCTAGCATCATGTGCTGAATTCATGGTTGCAGTTTGCGTCTTGATGACCCTGTCACCCTGTATTTTTCAGTTCTAATAAAATAGTTTCAAAGTCTTACCTCTAAGAATATATTAGTGATATACGTGTTGGCTTGCTCCTTATTATCTGTGGGCAGCGCGTTCAGCTTCTCT
This sequence comes from Oligia fasciuncula, assembly GCA_963082905.1. NCBI lineage: Eukaryota > Metazoa > Arthropoda > Insecta > Lepidoptera > Noctuidae > Oligia > Oligia fasciuncula. Next base: position 13,436,645 of record OY720403.1, read on the forward strand.
GTGAAAAGGGTCGCCAGCTCGCTGATGTGTTTTGTTAGAACCACTGTCATTCTGAAAAAGGAAAAATAGATAGATGAATACTCTTTATTCATCATCATCTGCCTAGCATTTTCCAACTATGTTGGGGTCGGCTTCTAGTCCAACCAGACGCAGCTGAATACCAGTATTTTATATGGGGCGACTGCCTATCTGACCTCCACAACCCAGTTACAGGGTAACACGATACCCCTTGGTAAGACTGGTTGTCAGCTTTTCAGGGTTCTGACTACCCGTAACGACTGTCAATGGCCCGAACGTCAACGACGAACCATAAACTATCTGTGTGCCAAATTTCATCCAAATCCGTTCGGCCGTTTTTGCGCCAATTCGGAACATAAAAAAAAAAAATTGTCTTTACTATTTTATTAAATGTAAGTATAGAGTATATGGTGGGAACCTTCTATCGACGTCACTTACTGTGTGAGTGCGTCCGCTTCATCAGCTGTGGATCTCCGCGACTTGACGAGTAACATCTCAGCCGCCTTGTGGTACTGTTCCACTGACAGCGCGGTACTTTGTGCTAGTGTTGACACGCCTCGCTTGTATACAGCCTTCACGGGGACTTCAGAGTCTATAGTCGATATGTAGTCGAGGATTTCTTTGTATTGTCTGGAAGAGTAAGAAAGTAAGACTATGAAGAAAATGAAACTGTGGCGTCATCTACATAGCCACATGCGAAATACGCATCAAAACTGACGTCACGCTAAATCCTGCATCGCGCAAGCAGAGTTTACCGCGCTACTTACGTCACGACTTTAATTGTTGGGCAGTTGCCCACAAGACACATCACCAGTCGACGGAGGACTCTCCCTTTTCTATGGAGGATGAGTGGACTTTACACCCTGTTCCTCACTCTATATGCCTTTAAAATTTTTGCTGAGCCCGAAAATTCTTGCTTTTACTGGCACAAAGACTTTGCTAACGTGATAGCCTGGTTAAATTATAAGCAGGTCCATCATCGACCCTTCTTGATACAGACAGAGTCTTGATTCAAATTGTGAATCACCATAATTATGCAACGTAGTATGCACTCAACTATGACCTGAAGAAACCTACCAGGGGGCCTAAAAAGGCCACTTTGGCAGAATCATAAAAGGATACCATTATGAATCATAATATGGCGAAGACAGTCCGTGTTTTTCTTTTTTTCGCTGCACTACGTAGGTATAATCAAAGAGATTCCAGTCTAACCGGATGCAGCTGAATACCAGTATTTTACATGTAGCAACTGCCTCTCTGACCTCCACAACCCAGTTACTGGGTAATACGATACCCCTTGGTAAGACTGGTTGTTGGTGTGACTGTTGAGCATGAGGTATGGGGTTCAATTCCCGGGCCTGGCGAATTAGTACCGGAGTCTGGATTTGTACCCGGTTTATGACAACAGGCTCGCCCCCTATTACATGGGATTTTATCATAACTGGCGAAATGTGGGTGTGCTGTAGGTGCACTTCTGCCTAAGCCTTCGGCGAATAGAGGCGTGATATGTTTTAAATTGATACAGATGGTGTTATGAACTTACTTGACCAGTGGCTGGAACTGCAATTTAAGACCCAGGTCTTGCGTAGCGGTCTGCAGTCGTTCATGGAACGCGTCAGACTTTGGAAGGTCTTCGCTTGGAGATTCTTCGTCTTCTTCATCTTCTTCTGGCATTTCACATAGTTCTGTAGATAGAAAATTGTTCTTGTTATCGTGTGGTTGGTAAAAATAACACTTAAAATATATCATCATTTGCTCAGGCTTTTCCCAACTATGTTGGGGTCGGCTTCCAGTCTAACCGGATGCAGCTGAATACCAGTATTTTACATGGAGTGACTCACCTCCACAACCTAGTTACTGGGTAATACGATATCCCTTGGTAAGACTGGTTGTCAGACTTTTGGGCTTCTGAATACCCATAACGACTGTCAAAGACGATGACAGCCGGGACCATTCCGAAGCACTGAGGGGCCTCGATATGTAATGGATGGTCACCCATCCACGAACCGCTCGCGACAAGCGTTGCTTAACCATACAAACGAGTCGTGCGACTATTATAATTTAGTCGCGAACCCCCTTTTTTTTGAGGATAGTGAATGAACAAATGGCCCCCCCGCTCTGGGTGAAGCGGAAGGGAGTGTCAGACTCTTACTGACTAAAACCCACCCGTGTTCCTTCCTTAGCCCTTTATGTTCCGGGGCAGCGGTAACCCTTTCGGACAATCCCGCTGACCAAGTCACGAACCCCTTAGTATCAGTTTAGAACATGGGTTTATAATACAAATATCTTTCCTCTAGCTTAACCTAACATACAATAACTACTCATTATCCTGTTTCAAATAAAAAAAGTTTAAGTTACAATCATACCAGCCACTTGCTGCAGCGTCTCCTTGATATCTTGTCTCTTGTCGGCATCGACGCTGCGCATACGCTCCTCTATACGCATGCTCACTTGCTTCGATAACATCTCTAGCGCTTCTAAATGTACCAGGCCTGGAATGATAGAAAAAATATTTATTATTTTGCCGTTAAACGTACTGACAGAATACGAAACACTACGCTGCGCGCTCCAAGACGGGGATCATAGACGTAGGCAAAGGGCGGCAAAGCTGAAATGGGCTTGGGCAGGTCGCGTCAGCCGCATGCTCAGTGATCGCTGGGCAACAGGCTCCACACGGACCCCAGTGAAGACGGTGGAACAGCGGTCACGTGCTGCCGTGCATAGCGAGGCTCAGGTGAGCTCCCTTTACAGTTTCCCCAGGGATGTGCCTTACAGGCGTCTTATAAGAGGAACCGGGACCACCCCTATGTGCCGCTGGTGATCATCGGGCTGGTTTTAGTGTGGTAAAAATCCCACACTCCCCACACTCCACACTCCTCGGAGGTCGGGTGCCTTTTGAAATTTCCCCCCGAGAAAAAAAAAAGACTACACGGTGGGTGCCAGAGGATGGACGGAGCCGCCAAGGCCTGCCCTGGAAGAGGTGGAGAGAAGAACTCTACGCATACTGCCAGGGTTGGATCGAGGTGAAAAGGGAGGAACAAGTAAAAATCCCACACTCACCGACCTGCCCTCCTCAAAGGTCGGGTGCCTTTTGAAATTTCCCCCCGAGAAAAAAAAAAAAGGCTCTACACGGTGGGTGCCAGAGGATGGACGGAACCACCAAGGCCGGCCCTGAAAGAGGTGGAGAGAAGAACTCTACGCATACTGCCAGGGTTGGATCGAAGTAAAAAGGGAGGAACAAGTAAAAATCCCACAATAACCGACCTCCTCTCCTCGGAGGTCGGGTGCCTTTTGAAGGTTTCCCACCGAGTAAAAAAAAAAAGGCCGCACACGGTGGGTGCCAGAGGATGGACGGAGCCACCAAGGCCGGCCCTGGAAGAGGTGAAGAGAAGAACTCTACGCATACTGCCAGAGTTGGATCGAGGTGAAAAGGGAGGGAACAAGTAAAAAAAAAATGGTTCATTCTTCGAGATGGTTCAGAAGTTTAAGGGTTATTGCCTTTCTTGTTCTAGAGACGAATCCTTTGATGTTATTATTATTTCAGAACCTTACCTTCAAAATCATCGAACAGATTCTCGTAGTGCACCTCCTTGGCTTCTCTCTTCTCTTCCCTAACTCTATCATCTTCTTCAGCCTTGGCCTTGGCTTCCCTCAGGACTTGGGACAGTACTGGTTTGTCCCCAGCACCCAGGCCAAGTAAGGCACGTTTCTTGGCCAGCCCCGGGTCACCATCTTGAAGAACTTCCATGGTTTTCTTGCCTATGGTTTCCAAGGTATCTAGGCCGCCGTGTATTACTTTTGTCCCTGTATTTTTTGTAAAAAGAGTAATTAAGATACACAATGTATTTAATACAAATCTTAGATTTACTGACAGACAACTCGCGGTATAAACTGCTGGGTATGGAGCAATTGTGCAAGAGTTCCTTGCATAACCTAGATGAGCATTAAGAACTGATTAATATAAACCTAAATACGCGAAAAAAATCTGCTGTTCCCTACATTTATGTTCGTATAACTCGTGAAAATGTAGGGAACAGCTGATTTTTTTTTCGCGATTTCAGGTTTTGTCCCATAGTAAAAGTTGTTCATAATGATGAGTACAATGACCTCTTAGAGGTTGTTAATGTTTCACCAATAACCCTGTATAATGTGTGTACATAAATGGTAAAATAAGTAAAAACCTCTTTTAAAAATAAAATACATAAGAATACTCCTTCAATAATTGTGTTTTGTCAAAGCCTCAATGTATGTATGTAATGCATGTATTTATGAAAAACCTGCTGGATAATATTTAAGTAATACATAAATAGTTTAGCGTACCTATAGGTGAAAAAGTGTACCAACAAACTGGCTTTGCAGTTTGGCAGAGGTAATAATTATATCTTGTTAGAAAATTATTTCTGTCAATAAACACTTTTTCTTGTTTAATTTTTTTTTTAGCTGGTAGCTTGTAGGTCTAAGTGAGTAGGAGGCAATATCCGGTACACAAAAAAACAAATCTTAAAAGAAAGCTCTAACATTCCTTACCAGTTGTTTCAACAAACTTAGTAACACCAGAGAACAGGCTGCCAAACTGGAATGCCTCCCCGGCATCGGCTCCAGCGTTGGCCCCAACATTGGCCGCCGCCTCCTCACTTCCAACCACTGTTATTTTATCACCAGTTGGTACATTCTCAGGCCTGGTGATCCTGGTCTCGTTGTCTTTAGATGTTTTCCTGGCTAGTTCTTCTGGATCGGGTGCACCTATACCGGTTTCTAGAACTGTTGATATGCCCTGAAAGCAGTCATAGATACATTTTAGACTGGCGAAATTTGGGTGTACTATAGAGGTTACAGCTCTGCATAACCCTTCGGGGATTATAGGCATGATGTTTAGATTTTATGTGGTTTACACAAGGTGGGTTGTGGAGATTTATTTAATCTCCACGATTGGTGATAATATACAGCTTTAGAACAAAGGTCAGGTTCAGCGGGGTAATTGCGTAACACTCTAACAGTATTATTCTATTAAATAGAAAAATAGTTTGTTAAAGTAAAAACTCCTCAGATTGGATATCAACCCCTAAATAAATGTAAGCTCAATTAATGGTAAATTTTATCAAACATACAAGTTAATGCTATAATTTTAAAGTGGAAAAACTTTAAAAGTTTTAAAGATAAATAAATAATAAGTAGGTAATGGGAAATGCCACAACATATTCTGAGGTGTACAGTCACGAGCAACAATGTACCTATGTCAACACTTGGCAATTTTAAATCGCGCTTTTTTCACGAAATAGCGAATGCAAAGTTGAAATACGACACTTTACATAAACCTATGGGTTCCAAAATACTAGGTTCCTAATAATATAAAAGTTCATTCAAAAATAAAGGAGAAAATCGCCTTTGAATAAAGGGAAGTGCATACATACATAAGCTCGTGACTGTACTACATCATAATGAGCTGCACGATTTTTGACAAATGCGTGCACTGATTGGACAGGTCCGCTCAATCTGTGTGGTTCTTTCCTCAAAAGACCATTTCAGACACCAATCTACATGGTCTTCACACGATCTGACCAAGATTTTGTCTGGACTTTAAAAGAGACTGTGACTTCTGAGTTTGTTTCGGCCTTTCTTCTCAGAATAGTCAGTTAGGAAACGCCGACCTCATCTAGTTTAAAAAAAAATATGATTGACGTGTAAAAGTGTTTGTACAAACCTACTTACAGAAATAAAAATCATTTATCATTTATCATAATTATCTTGTTACATAATGGTTAAATTATTATTGATTTTTTTCAAAATCAAAAGTCATTTATTCAAACTAGGCTGAGAATCAGCATTTTTGAACGTCAAAATTACAAAAGACAGTCCCCCAAAACGCCCGCCCTACACCACTTCCTAGTGCTTTCGCGCTGGGGAGAAGTGGCGCAACAAACTCCCCAGCATCCCTCCCTATTTATGTACACACATAAATAGACAAGAAGAAAAGAACAAAAAAATAGTGTACAAAGTGATTATTTCTAAAGGAATCTTTTCCAGCATACCTGCGATAGGAAAGTAGATAAAGAGATGTAGGATGTGGATGGATACATATTTAGATTGTCCAGATCCAGATACTGGTCCTTGCTGCCCTCCCCAAGCGATGCCCTAAACCGAGGTCCGAGCCCTTAGCGTGTAGTTCCTTAGTTGATTAATTTAATGCCCACTACTCTTAAAACGGTGAAGGAAAACATCGTGAGGAACATGTCTTCGACTATTTGGTTCTAGTACATGCTGGTGTCCTAGAAACAAATAGTCGAAGACTTGTTTCATCTGCCAACCCGCACTGGGCCGCGTGGTGGGTTACGGCTCACTCCCTCTCACCGAGAGGAGGCCTGTGTCCTAGCAGTGGGAACATTGTAAGCTGATTATAATGATGCCCAGGCTGGAAGCCTTAATTTATTAAGGCCCCCGCAGAATAGTCCGGTTAAAAAGCTCACTCCCAAAAAACAAAAATATTGTATTTAATAGGCTGTAGTGAAGTAATAAGTACATCAAAAGTTTACCTGTGACACTTGACTGGTGATATTACTAATACCAGCTGTAGCAGAACTAAGACCAGCGGTGGCAGAGCTCAACAGAGAATCCACACTCCAACCCCAACCCCACCCGCTGCCACCGCCCACGGAAGTTGCTGCCAGTCTGTCTGTGACTTCGTGGATGTTAGGTGCCGGTTGTTGGGTAATTGGTTTCGGTTTTACCACTTGTGGTTTTGGTGGATCTTTGAACTGTAAAAAAGCACGTAAATTATTTTTTTATCAATTCTATTAAGTACTTTTATGCAACACAATTTTAGTTACAGAATTGGTATGACTGCAGACGTTTTAAAATAGGAACCAAAGACCTTTTAAAAAACGAAACTAATTTAATATTATAAACAAATGTAAAAAAAATTCAAACTCAAAGCGTTTATTTCTAAAAAACCAATTAATTTAGAATTGTCAAGGGGTTTGTCAGTCAGAAAGATGAAGCTGGTTGGGCAACCAAAATTCCAAAGTGTAGTAGGGTAGGTACCTAAGCAGAAGAACGGGCAAGAACCTCCACAGACACTGGTTTAAATCAAAATAATATAGTTACAAAATATTGGTTACTTCATTCATGTTGAATTATGCATGTGAGAATGATGCAGAACGTTAAAAGCATCCATAATAAAAAGACAAAAAAACACAATTCAAGAATTACATTACATTAAAATAAGCCATGGCAGCTAAGAGATGACCAGTCCCTAGTGGCAGCGCCTGTTCATGAACAAAACTATTTTGATGACACCAGTATTAAAATACCAACAAAGCTCTAAAAATACCTTTTGAACATCAGCAGACACATCTTCAGTTCCCCAGTCATCAAACGCATCCCAGCCTGTATCCTGAGACTTTTCACTATCCTTCATAACACTAGGCTTATCCTCTGGTTTATTCTTAGTTTTCTCACCTACATTACTCTTGGCACCTGGTTGTGGTGCTATGGGTTCAGCGTCTTCTATGTCAAAGTCGTCCCAACCGTCAGTTTCTTTCTGGAATTATGAATTTAAATTACGACTGCATACAAAATTAATGTGAAAGCGTAACAAACAGACAAAAAATCAAATATTTTCTCTTCATAATATTAGTTTAGATGAGTTAGCTTAGGAGCTAGCTAGCTTTTTTTTTGGGTCAGAAATGATCAAATAACTTCTCCGGCTCTGGGCGGAGCAGGAGGGTGTGTCAGACTTTTACTGACTAAAACCCACCCGTGTTCCTTTAGTTGCCTGTGCCAGGGGATACGGTATCTCTTTCGAACAACCCGCGATCCTGGCAGGCATCGGCCCTGTCGGGCCCCTTCAGTTAGTGCTGGGAACTAGCTAGCTTAGTTTGTGAAAGTACTTCTAACTTGATGGCGTGCTACTAAATTGATTATGTGCTACTAAAGTTCTGGGTTGTAGGTTGTGGGTTCGAACCCAGCCAGGCGCTTTAGTTTGTGTAGTTTATTTCAACGCCATCATTATTCTCAAAACGGCCATGTTGGAAAACATTGTGAAGAAAGCATGACCTAGAGTCAAAAATTCAAAGACCTGTGACATCTACCAACCAGCACTGGGCCCGCATGGTGGATTACGGCCCACTCCCTCTTACTGACAGGAGGCCCATGGTAACGTTATAGACTGATTATGCTAAAGTTATAGCTCACATAGTATTAGGTTGTTAAGGAAAAACATTGAAAAATTATAGAAATATCATAAAACGTCCCAAATAACTTGTTGAATCATTATTGAATACATTGCATTGATCTATTATTGTTGATATAGTAACAAGAACTGGAGCAGATGTTCGAAATAAAGTAAGTAATTGGTAAACCAGATGCGTCATAAAGGTCATTGCTGTCTTAATTACTATTAATTTTATAACCATTGTTCTATCTTTGGAAGATATTGTTTTATTATACTTAATTCTAATAATTTGGTGTGAATATACTTAATATTTTGTAGCCGTAAATCAGCATTAATTTTAGATAAGATATGAACAAAATACAGTACTTATGAATTAGATAAAATGTCTAATGCGTTATAAATTATGTGGTACTTATTACACAATATCGCCGTATGTTACGCGTTGTTGGACCAACTTGGAAGATGAGGCATGTCCAGCAGTGGACTGCTAACAGATGAATAAAAGACAGAATTTTGCAAGAGTTTTAATTATTTTTCTAATATACTTACCACATTTTCTACTAACTTTTGATCATTTTTGGAACTTGTTTTAGTATCCGAAGGTTTTTGTTCAGTTTCCAATGCATTGTCACTGTAATTTGAAGATGATAAGCGTTTCTTCCTTCCCTTCTTGTCCGGGGTGCTATGGCCCTCATCAGCACTTTCGAAGTCCTCACTGTCACTTGTAGGCATTGTTATATTATTTATGTTAAAGATGACAAGCTGTTTAGCTTGTTAAATCAGCTAATTGCATGGAAAATAGAAATCTTGCGTGTTTATTACGTGTTGACAAAACTGCCAACACATGACATTGACAGTTCGCGCATGATCGCGTTCCGTATCACAAGAATCATTAAAAATACATTGTTTTCTGTCTTGCTCAATTTAAGTAAGTTTAAAAAGTAAAGAGGATTACTGTGGCATTTTAAACATGATAAATAAAAGTAGACTTCTTTGTTTTGTTGCTCTTTAAATCACGAATAGTTTGTAGATTTCAAAAACAATTTAATTTACATACAATTATACTGATAAACTGATATTTAATTTCAATTTAATAAAATAAAAATAAAAAAATGGCTGAATAGACAAAACAACTGCGAGTCTTTACAGAAGAAAAAAGTGAGGGAAAATAAAAATATTTACTTACGAATAACGAAACAAAATTCGTTCTCGCAAAGTTTTTCGTTTGATTGATAATTTTAATAATTAACGTGCTTGATTCTGCTTGATTAAGACAATTTCTAGTGTTGTGAATTGTGATACTTTACTTACTAATGTTTGCTTGTCAGTAATACCTATACCTACCTAACTTGCATGCTCGTTTTGCTAAAAGAACCCAGTTCAACCAATGTTAGTAGAAGTGTTTTACACTTAAAATATCATTGAGTTCAACGCTTTAAACTGCTACACCGACTGTGTCTGTGAATAATTAGATACCGTTTTTATTTGCATGTCTATTTTATATTTAGGTACCTACCTACCTACTTACATAATGTCTTCAAAATAAGGATAATCAGCAATTTGTCGGGATTTTACACAGTGAATGAAAGCTGTAGTTTCTATCTATGTGCTATGGGTAAGTAAGTAAATACCTACCTACATATCTACCCATTTATTTACCTTCTCTAATGCCTGATAACTTCTTGGCTTCAAATAGTTGGCGTTAGTTGACAAGACGAAGGGATTATGGTCAGTGGGTCGTCGTTGTTATTCCTAAATCATTTGGATTAGGTATCCAAGTTTTGAAATCTAAATTAAGTAGGTACATCTGGTAGAGTACCTACCTTCTTCTAAAGTAGAAGCGGTTGATTAGGTTTCGTGATAGGTTCCGTAAATCCGCGTAAGTACAGGTTAGGTTATACTGACACGACAGTAAGTATTTTGTTACGCAGCACAGAATAACTAATAGCCTGCAGTAGAATTTAGAACGATTTAACTTAGTAGGTACCTATTAGATCATGTTTTTAAAATGTCATTTTAGGATCTCCTTGGTCCTTGCGACGGCTAGTCTACAGCCCGGCGTCATGCAGTCCTTCCGGAGGCGAAAAGGCGGGAAGATTTGGAAAGACCAAATGAAGGATGAAGTTCGAATGTTCAACTTATTACGTGAAGACTGGGATCAAACCTCGTTTTCTCTGCCGCATCAAAAGGACAACAAAATTAAGTCAAGTAAGTCAACTTACCTACCAGTGGTAGCTCAGTGGTAACGGCCGCGACATACGAGTTGTAGGTCGTAGGTTCGAACTCAGACTAGCGCTTTACTTTGTGCTAATAATTTCATCACCACTGCTCTGAAAACGGTGAATGAAAACATCGTGAGGAAACGGTCCTAGAGCCAAAAAATCGAAGACATGTGACATCTAACGACCCGCACTGGGCTCGCGTGGCGGTTTACGGCCCACTCCCTGTCACCGAGGGGAGGCCTGTGTCCCAATAGTGGGCACGTTATAGGCTGTTTATGCAACTCTGTTTTTACCTCTGCTGTTTACGTGAATAGAAGTCCTTGTTTTGCCGAGGGTGTAGTAAAAGAGCAATGTCTTTTGCTGCGTAGCCTGCGCAGGCCCACTCTTGGGCAAAGACCTCACTCTGCCATTGTTACGCAATTACCCCGCAGTACTCTCGTTACCATTATTCGGTTTTTAAGGGTTCGTAATATACAGTCACCAAAAGAGATAAGTAACCAGGGTCATCGGATACAATAAGAAATCTATGGAAGATTTTAAATTAAAAACTTAATTTGATAAATTAACTGTTGGTTTTCTATAAAATTTTATTCGACAACATCCTTGTTTCTTCAAGGCTTCTTACTAAACTTCAACTTTATCCGACGACCCTACTGGTTACTTATCTCCTTTGGTGACCGTACCTTTTTAATTTGTTTATGATTTACATTATGCAAGCGACGTCTGACGTAGATTTGAAGTAAATAAAGGAAAATAGGTCGTTGTTAGGTATTTGTCGATACTTAGGTACCTACTTATGAATAATTTACGCGCGTCACTAACATAGATCGATAGTCACTTAATTGCCGGTCTAGAATCTAGGTACCTAAAGTCTGCCAACGTCATGTTTACCTACTGATAACTACTTGCCCGTTGCCCGTAAAAACAGGATTCGATATTGCTATTTTTCCACACTTCTACGAGTGACATAATGAAACTAGCTTCTGCCCGCGACTGCCTGGACCGGGGCCCGAAATTTCACGTGGTTCGTCCACGTGAAATTTCCCCCGGCAAATTCCATCTCCGTGAAATTTTTTGGCCCCTATCCCTCGCATTGCATCGCATCGCCTCCCGCGTTATTACTTCGTTTTCACTTAGCGTGTTTTCTGGCTTTCTTTCTTTTTGCTCGGCTCCTGAGGGTCCTAGCGTGATGTTATTAGCCTATAGCCTTCCTTAAGAACTGGGCTATCAAATGCAAAAATAATTATTCAAATCCGACTGGTTGTTGCGGAGATTTCCCCCTACATACACACAAACAAACAAATTTTACCTCTTTTTAGCCGACTGCGCCGAAACCCAAAAGGAGGGTTATGTGATTGTTAAGTCTAATATAGAAAACTGTTTTTTGTAGAGTCGTACCTAATGAAAAGCTCGATTCTTCTTGTTCTTATCGTGTCGACAGTTCGATAATGAGTTGGACTCCTCTTTATAGCCCGTAAAGGTAAAATAAGTGCCTATATTTACGCTATTCTTTGCGAAAATGTGGAAATTCGTATCCAGATAGTGTTATTTGATTTGCGACTGCCCGCCCGGTCGCAAATCAACTAACACGATTTTCTGAAGAACTTTACAAACTGTAGTTATCCATGCGTTCAGCACATGATTCTAGACCCCCAAGCGTAGAAATAATTCGTCAGTTATCAAAAACAAAATCAGCTGTTTCATATAAAAGAGCAATTCCTACGCAGTCAAAACGTATGGAACATCAATTTTTTTTTATATCTGACGAAAAATATTAACGCAAGGGCGTCCAGAATTAAGTCATGATAACAGAGGGGCAATTCTCGTAATTTTAAAAACGTTCACAGTCTGGGGTCCTAAAATGGCCACTTTGGCAGAATCATAAAAGGATAACATTATGAATCATAATGGACAGTTAACTGTTAAGTTAATCGTATCAAATCCCATTGGTTATTTTTTTTTGTCTGCTAAATTACCAATCAATCCAATTCCAATCTCTTTGAATATACCTACCTACGTAGTGCAGCGAAAAAAAGAAAAACACGGACTGTCTTCGCCATAATATTATGATTCATAATGATATCCTTTTATGATTCTGCCAAAGTGGCCTTTTTAGGCCCCCTGATCTCAGTGTCTATCTGTCAAAAATACCTCTAAGTTCCGTATACATTTTTGACATTGATTGTCACTGAGATGAGATTGCGACTAGATTTTGAACGTTTTTAATTACGGGAATTAGAATTAGAATGTCCCTGTCAGCCTTTAAAGACATCATCATAATAGGCTTCATCATTATAATATCTCACGAAGCGACGCGTTCTTTACTTGTGGTTACCAAGTGTACAAACATGCTGGGAATGGCAAGAGCTCTCGGTACCGTCCCGCGTCCGTGACAATGGCGAAGTCGGAAGTGTGTATGTGTTATGTGTTGACGCTTCTCGTCGCGCACACATTAAGCGTGTTTGTACACTTTGTAACCATAAGTAAACCACGCGTCGCTTCGTGAGATAAAAATACTGTACGTAATTATAAGCGCGATGATGAGGAGGATGATGAAAGATGATGGAAAATGTTGTGTTATGTTCTCGCCTTCTCAGTCCCTCCTTTTCACAGGAGAGTGAGATCATAGCAGCATACCACTAATGGGAATACTGTAAACCTATTCGCAATTAAGTGACTCATGGTCGGAATCGAAACACACCTACGGAACGGAAGGACAACGTCGTAGCTATTCCTTAATGGATTCCCCGTATATTAGTAAGCGGAAACGTAACTTTTGTTTTTATAGAACCTGCAAAATTGAAGGAAAATTGTAGTCGAAATGGTTAATTGTGCCGATTCCCTTGTTCACAAACTAAACTAAATTTAAGTTCAGTGCATCTTTTTCTTTCTATTTCATTATTTGCGAAAACGTAACGTTAGTGTCTGTAAAATCTAGCTTACTCGACGCCTGTCGCTAGAGCATAGTCTCCGTAACGGTAGAGTCGCGTCTACGCAGCGTAGAGAGATCCGGATATATACTTCAAGGTTAATGTAAGGACATTATGTTACCTATAGATGATGCTAAAAGGTACTCATAGGTACAGTAACTGGAAAAGGACAGAAGATAAATTTTAGTTTAGTCCTGCCAAATTAATTAACGCCTGACACTACTCCATACAAGTTTAGACGTGTTTAAAAACTTACCTACCAAAATTACGTCAATTTTAAGTCAGGCGCTGCGTGCAACGGAGAAAAAAAATCCCCGTACGGAAGCGCGTTTTTATTGAATTTGTATTAAAAAAATCACGCGTGGGGGCACGTTTTCTGCGTCCCGCTGCGTAATGTGGTGCAGTGTGCGAATCGCCTATACGTAGGATGCAGCTTTTTGAAGTTATAAGTCAAAAACTGAAATCAGTCCGAAATTTCAGTTTTTCAGATTTTTCGACCTGCACGCAGTTAGCACAGCACCCTAATCTCTACTTGAATCATTTTGAAGGATATTGCTATAATATCCATTGCTTCATACGTTCGAAAAATGTGTCTGCTCAACAAAGTAAATAATGCAGTGAATGTTGTTGAACTGTCAAAATGAACCCATTGCTACCCCACTGGTCTTTTTCGTCGATTTTTTATGGGAGGTTTTCGTCTGCTTAACCGAGCTTGCCTGTGGATGCCTCAATAAATTAAGGCTTCCAGCCAGGGCTTAAAACACTTAAAAACTAAGCGGCCACACGCTAAGGGCACCCCCTGTGGGGTACGGGACGAATTTAAAACCAGGCTCAGCGCCGCGGGCTGGCTCGAGCAGCGGTCAGGGCGGGCATGGTATGGGGCGTCGCGACGTGCCTCGGCTGCGAGGACGGAGGGACTGCTGTCGACACTTATACTTTCACAGAGTACTGGTGGCCTTACCTCTCTCCTGTACTCCTTACCATTGCCGACGACACCACAACCCTCCGGTTGTCTGTCGTCTGGGATGGGATGTAAGGGTATGCCTCGGTCAACGAATCCTACTTATACGGGAGGGAGTGTATCGGGCGGCCGCCGCAATCAGGGGATTTGGATGCTTTATAGCAGTATCAAAGAAACGCTTGGAGTGGCGTTTCATGAATTGCTGCGCTGGACGGCGGGCATTCTGAGATCTAAGTGTACTCTCATTGCGGACATAGAAGGCTCCCGTGACCTTTCTGAGAAAACGGTTCTGGAGGGTCTGCATTCTATGCAGATAGTGAGGCTTAGCGTGTGCGAAGACGCAAGCATGGGTGTATGGGTGGGTGGCATAGGACGGATGACCGCGGTGTAGAGGCGCAATTTGCACTTGAGTGTCAATTTGCTGCGGGCGAAGGCGGTCAGTATGAAGCGGAGCCTACTGAGAGCGAATGAGGCGAACGAGCCGACTTTATGTGCTCACTGAAAGCTGTGCTGAAAGTAAGAAATTTATAATTTATCATTTACAAGATCTACAGTTGCTAGACCTATATAAGCCTAGTATTTATTATCTAGGTACTGAAATCGCTTACAGAACCTAACCCAACTACAAATTATGTTCCCTTAAATAATAACAATAAGGATCAATTGCCATTGTGAATGCTTTTATGGTTGAAACTAATAGAAGAGAACGTTTACAGTAGGTACAAAATTAATCAGTTTTATGTTTCTACAATCATTCACGTATTCGATCGCTTAAATTGAGTGGCTAAACTAATAAAAACACAGAAATAAGTCTATTTAGAAAAACATTCCGAGCTGAGGAATTTGTGAAAAATAAACAATACTGCCTCGTGGGTCTAAGTGCCACTGCTGAGCATGAGGTCCTGGTCGGGCAAAGTGTTATTGGATTTTTCTATATGGAATTTCTCAGTAGCAGTCTGGATTTGTGGCAATAGGCTCGCCCCCCCATAGATATGAGAAAGAACGTAGTTTTTATATTTCTATGCTCGCTCCCTATTACATGGGACCTGGCGAAATGTGGATGTACTATAGGATAGGAACACTTCTGCCTAATCCTTCTGAAATTACAAGCGTATGGTCATAAGTGTTACTAGCTTCTACCCGCGACTTCGTCCGCATGAAATTTCACCCTCCACCCATTCACCTCTTAGGGGTGGAATTTCGAAAAACCCTTTCTTAGTGGATACCTACTCTTCAAAAAGAACACCCAGAACAAGAGGTTGTGCGTTGATATATTAGACAGTTAGGACTTTGAATTTTATTTAAACAATAGGTATATGTATAATTTATTTATTTTTTTCTATATTTTCTATTTTTTTTTTTTTTGTGTAGTTTACAATTATTTAGCAAGTATTTTTGTAAACGTTGATAAGAGCTAAATGCTTTTGTTTTTGGACAAAAGTAAGTGCCTAGTTTTATTTCCTAGACGGATTAACTCATTAGGACTTTGTTTGTAAAACAAAAGAAGACTTAAAATAAACTTATTATTGTTTTATTCAAACTTCTGGGGAAATGTTGAATCAAGCCTTTGCCAGCTTCGATCAATATATTGATCGAAGTTTGCCAGCACAATATTAGTTGCGTCGAATGAATGTCAGTAGTAACCTTGTTTAATTTTTTTTTATGTTAGATTAAAATTAGTAGGTCACATAAAACTACAAGATAATCATAACACAACGCAGTACCTAACTTATGTATAATATGGCAACAATAATATTATAGCGATAGATAAAGATACTTATGTAGGTACAAATATCAGTATTTTGTATGTATGCCCGTATATACGTACATACGCTGTGGAATGCGATCTATACGTATACACGCCCGTCTATACATACATATTTATACAGCGGAATCGTAAATAGATTGAATGGGTATGTACCTACCTACTTTTTACTTACATTGCCAGTTCGTTTCAGACTCCCCACCGTACATAGCATCAGTCAGTCGGCACTAGTAGACCATGTAATGTAAACATTAGATGGTCGAGGAATGCATTTAGACAGTAGGTGCTGGTAGTGAATATTATCATGTGCGGTGATAACGTGGCTGCGAGTCGGCGGGGTTTAGTCGGCGACGCGGGGTCGCGTGGTGCGGTCGCGTGTATCGTTCCTATCGCTCGAGTGACGTACGGAACCGCTTCGTGTGTTCGCGCTCGCGTACGCGCCGCATTCCATCGTGGGGGCCCTTCGCCGCTATTGGCCGATCCCGCGTGACGTCACACCTCGTAATGAGGTATTCAACATGGCCGTGTAGCTAGTTCGCGAGTGTGCTTCGTTACTCGTTTGAATGGATTTAATCAGTGAAATATGCCAAGGAGACGAAACGGTGAGATACCCTTGCCCGACGGATGGGATTACGCGAGGGACTTTGACGGAAAACTATATTTCATCGATCACAACAGTAGAAAAACGACGTGGATCGACCCGCGAGACAGGTAAGTTTTCCAAAGAGAAGTGTTAACCCGTAAGAGCCCCATGTCAAAACTTTACATTCCAATGCGATTTCTAACGTTTTCTGATTGAATTTGAGTGTTGTGGTCGTAAATATCGGGAGTGCACGTGATATAGTTGGTTCTGTTGAAGTTACAAGTGTTTAAAGCAACTTTAAAATAGAATAAATCGTGAAAAACAAACTGTTCCGTCGCCGCGACGCTGCTGCTCTCTAGTGGTTAGAATGCGCGTCAACCTCGATTTCACACGACATTCCATTATTTAGTGACAACAAATGAGCTAAACACAAATTATGGTTATCATTTGTTATCCTTTGGAATGTGTATTGTGGTCTTGTTTTCGTATGGGTTTGTATTTGGTAAGCGGAGCAGTCGGTACGCGACTAATGAGGCCGCGGAACTGGTTCATAGCAATGTTAGTGGCTGAACTGGCGCAGAAATAATTCGATGAAGCGTTTATGTGTTAAGAATGAATGTGGCATGTTGTCTAGATGGTGGTGCGGTGAGCGGTCGGTGGTTTCGTAAGGTGCGCGTGTGTGTATGTATGGTGACGATGCGTGGAGAACGCGGTGGGAGATGGAATGCAATGCATAGGCAAGTTGCGCGGTGTGAATGACAGGCCGTAGAATGCGGCCCGGGCCTGCGGCGATGGTCGCGCCTTTCTAAAGCGGCGCACTCCCCCTCCCCGCCGCCCGCCGTCTCCCCACACCCCCTTCACCACCTCAGCAAGCTGCAGGTGCTGCACAACACATCCCTATTAAATACCGATCATGTCTCTAGCCGTATCTATTTACCATAGTTAAACCGACACCTGCACCATTGTTTTAAAAGTTAACCTTAAACTGTACACCTGCACTTAAAAATGCATGGTTACAGTTAAAACCGGTCAATTATCACTTTGGTGATGCTAAACGGCGTGACAATTAGCTGTAGTGATGGCTATTCCATTAGGAAAATGAGACATCCTAAAAGGCTAACTGTCAGCGTCTAATGGTGTTGTATAACGGCCTAACGGGCTAATAAAATTTACCATAAAGTTTTGTATTATAAAAAAAACAACCAACTTAAAAAAAAACACTACAAAGTGATAAATAACTTTAATTTCGGCAGTCGGTGTCTTTGGTTCCGCATGTTCGTTTTTGACACCGCCTTCCGAAATTAAAGTTATTTACTTATCACTTAGTAGTTTTTTTTAATTCGGTTGTTTTTTTTGTAAAAAAGTTTTATTTACCACTTTTTAGTTGAACCTACCCCACACAAATTCAATTAAAACTAGTGAAATGAAGAATTGAAGACACTGACTAGAAGAATCATCAAAATTCGCATAGAAATGCCGGAGATGCAGTACCTACATTTATGCATATAACCACGTACATAACAATAATTACCTAATTTATTATATACTAAAACCTTCCTGAAAGTATGTAGATCACATTAGGTAATGAAAGAATGATCAAAATTCCTAAGTCCAGCAGTGGACGTCTTTCGGCTGAAATGATGATGATGATCAAAATTGCTTCATTAGTTTTTGAGAAAATCGCGGACATACAAACATACATACATACGGGTCGAATACAGAACCTCCTTTTTTGAAGTCGGTTAAAAAACAAAATACCGTTAAATGTTTTGCAGATTTAATAACATAAAATGCAGTTTTAATTGCAAATGAACTTACAACGCATGGTTGCAAATGGACATTCAATGTAAACTTTTCAAGTTAATGATTAAAGCAACAGGATGAATTTATACAATTGTCATTTTGTGTTTCATTTCAGACTTATAGTCGCACAGGGGAATCTCGGTAATATTCAATTTTATAACTGACTTAAGTACTGAACAAATATTACATAAAAATGCGAATGTGGATTAAATTGATTCAAGTTAAGAAAGCACATGAGAATCTGGTCCCGGTACATTGACACCACAATAAAATTCGCCGCTGACACAGGAAACATAAAGTGGTATTTTTATTGAACCTTTTGGAAAACTGCATTCCATACAGTCGACTTTACAGTATGATATTTGAGACGCGGTTACCAGCTTGGCACTCCAAAACATACGACGATGTGGCTTTTCTGTTGTTTGTGGTCCTACGTTATCAGGTTTACACGATAACCCCCTGAAAGCGTAAAAAGAATAATGCAAATTTCGAGATCCTAAACTTGAATTATTGTTGCTGGAAAATTTGGAGTTAATTGGGGTCAAAGAGTATCGAAAATTGCCCACTTAGAACATTGTTTTGAAAGATCCAAGTGAATAGTACAAGAGCAACGGCAGTCAAAATTGACCTAGAATTTGGTGTGTGGAACGGAGGTACCGCGGATGTCACTCTAACGTCGACATATACTTGTGCGAAACGCGCACACAATAAACCGAGCCACTAAGCCAATTTATTAATGCTAAAAATAACCACGCCACGTCTCGGGCGCATTCGACGCTATTAACCATAAACGGAACCTAAACGTTGTACTATGAAAAATGTGCCCTCTCGTCACTGCCTTCGGCAGAATGCAATTATTTACCTACCATAAGAATGTTGTCAGTTTAGTAGACCTGCTTTTTTACATGCAGATGTAATGGTCTCATTTTGACGACGAGAGATCGCAGTTTTTAACGAAATATTTGCCCTTGAATTTCGATATATATGGCTGTTTTAACAAGATAAAGATCTTTATGGTGTCGTTGGGCGCAGAGACTATACATTTACGGTAATAAGTGGCTTCTCAAATGCTTCTGTAACGAGATGTTGCGTGCGAATGAGCAATTTGCGGTTTTCGCAGATCTCAAAGACAAGTGTGATACGTAACTAGATGAGCGGCGTAAATAGTTGTAGAAAAACTAAACTACATAGAAGTGTTCGACAGCTACTCATTGTGAACTGAGGAAAAACTACTCATTGTGTCTTTAAGCAAGGAAGCGGCGAAGACAATGATAGCGTCGATTAACAAGCGAATGGGAACTTATTCCTGTGTTCGCCGGTGTTTATTACTTTAATTGTATCGGTTGAATGCAGTTTCACTAAGCTAGTACATTGTTCTGTTGCATACCAGAGTGTTGCGTTCATTTGATCGTTAATGCGTAATTCTATGTTGCGAGTGAAATCTGCGTTAGGTGTCTATGCGTACTCGCCTAGTGCAGGCAAATTGTATGTGAGAAATACAAGGATGCTCGCGTAGGAATGTTTCAATGCGATCTGCATGTCTGCGGTCGAGTAGCTGGTGGCGTGATGGCTAATTTTATAATGTAATTGTTCCTTGTACGCTCAACTTTGTTGAAGAAAACAATAATATTACAAGATACGACTCTACTATTTCTTCAATTACCATGGCTACTGCAAGCATCTCCAATATATCAATGAGTAAAACAAATCTCTACATTTTCTAAACAGTTTTAAAGCAAGATTTTAAGTATAAAATCAATCGTGTTTAACGAAGGTATCTTCACAAGATTGTGTAACCCAAGTATGTGCTTCCCACGCACTGCACAAGTTCTGAGCTCCCTCATGCGTAACGATGAAGGGGCTGGGCATTTTACAGCGTTTCTTGACATGAATCGGCTGCGTTTTAAATAGGTTTATTTGTTCACTTTTGGACCTATTCAACTTGATTAGGTGCAAGAATTGTATGTATGTTTTGCAAAGAAGATTTACAAAACATTTCATTGGAGTGTGTACCGCAGGGTGCGGCGCGTGGCGAACGGACGCGAAATAGCGTACAACATTGTTTATTCTACGCATTCCTCTCAGATAAATATGTCCTTGGCGATTTTATACACCCAGACGCGCGTCGGCACTGCCGCCGCCGCCGACACCGGCTTCACTGCAGATTTATTTTGATTCCAACAACTAATAAGACGAATTGTCGTTTTAAAAATCTAGAATCTCGACGCTCTACACCAGTGTAGTCTCTTCTAAATCCAATTAATTTATTAATATCTGACATCCAAAGGAAATGTAAAAATTATTTCTAATTAAGGATATATTATGCAAACATCGACTCTTACTAATGTAATGTAGTGTAACATGTTTCGAAGTCGAATCCGTTTGGGTAGTTATCGTTATTATACTGAAAATGTGTTTAAAATCACGCATGTTTAAAAGTTATTTATGTGAGTAGGTATGCGATAAAAGCTGGTCTGCTCTCGTTTCTAATCGAAATTGGCATTCCTCTCTTATCTATATGCCGTCATAAAGCAGTTGTTTACCTACTTGTAACGACTTTTTCATTGTTGTGCACATCTATTTTAGTTTTCGTATCTTTACAATGTTACACCTTTTATTTAGTTCTGTAATTCTGAACTCTATAAATGGTCTAACGTATATTTGTATAGTGGGCCCGCCCCATAACTTCATGAAGTTAGCATAAGCTATGATAAACTTGCAAAATATGGTGTGTCGACATAGCGGGCCTCGGAATGGTCGGATGGAATTTCTGCGTATTTGTCCCCCCATATAGGGAGTGATAAATTGACGATAGTCGTCGCTCATAAAATTGTATAACTATTTGCTTGATTTGCATAAGAGTGTTTGATTAGCCATCGGAGGACGCCCAGACGTCGTTGACTCAAGAATGTTGCCTATTTAATATTTCCTCTATAAACGTTTGGGACGATTTAATGTCCACGGTAAAATGTACGATTCCAATCTGTCGGATGATGGAACAAAACCGATACTTTACCGCTATTCGACTTAAAAACGTCTAATAAAAATTAATATCGTTATTTACGGGCGCATTCATTAAAGAAAGTTCTTTTTTTATGGGAAAGTAATTAACGACGCACTTAATAAGGTGAACATCAATAATATTTTGTTGATGGTATTTATGGATTTCATTCCTATAGTAAATCCTGACATTATAAAGATACAGTACCACTCTGATTGTAAAATTCTCTGCCATTCTCCGCAGTAATTTGGATAGTTATAAATCAAGGTTTTGATAAATTGTGATCTAAAATTTATGCAGATTCAAGCAGGTGTTTTTTCGCTTAATTTATTCCGATTTGTTTGCTCCCAAATCGTATGGGTTATATCTGTACATTTTGTATAATCTATTGCCAATGTTAATACCGTGAATGGTTTAATTTTTAGGTGTCCATAAATAGAGGCACGGTGAGGCGAACTGGCACAAATCCTTGATTTTGAATAAATTGTTGACGACCCGCCATTTGGGCGTGGGCGAAATATGCGACAACAGACTATAATAAACAATTTTCTCATTCCAATATGTACCTTGTTCCTTAGCAATACTAAGCTATTTGGGTTTGTGAATTTGCAAATGATCGTAAGCGGTGTGGTATGCGAAAACACCTGTATTTCAAAGCGATTAGGTGATAGTGTTCTGTTTGCGTCGATGGATTATATTTACAGGTTTACCTTTGGTAACTTTTTGTCTTTTGATTTTGTAACGTAGCAGCCATCTTGTTCTATGTTTCCTACACTGCTGTAATAAGGATACATCTCTACAGATTGTAAATTTTTTACAGTTGGTCAGCGCTTCGTTTCCGGTGTATTTCCATTTGCATTAGATGCTTCTAGTAGCCTTCATGCATTTAAAGTGCTGAATACATTTTCCTGCTGCATTGTAGTATTACCAAAGAAATTTGGCAATAGTATGTAGCAGTAAAAATCGCAAATATTTCCCCGACCCCATTCCACGCGGCCGATCATTCACGAAACAATGGAGCGAGGAATTTTGTTCCTCAACAAACATTCGCAGAAGCCCGGCGCCTCCCATTCATTGGCGATGCATTCGCGCACATTGATATCTGCTTGTTTGGCCACTGTTTAATCCATACTTTCCGGTCTTGACACCGCTCTAATAACAACGATATGTGAATGGAGCCGCTTTGGTGCCATTCCTACCTAATGTTTGACTTTCTACCGCTGGGAAAGTATCATTTGTGCAGTCGTGAAGTTGCCGGCAAACATAGTTACAAGCCATTAGCAACATTTCTGCCATACTTCGAGGGCGGTATTCGAAGTTGCAACGAGCAACTGCTTGTGATTGCTTTTCTACATTCTGTAACCATTGCATATTTGCATAATGAGAAGATTTAAATGCCTCAGATATAGTTAAAATTTGTCTATGTGTGTGTTTTCTCAATATAGACGTACCCTTCTGTTATATGTATGTAAATCTCAGAACCGGTCAGTCAAGTCGATGAATGGACAGTTTTTTATAACATTCGCTTAATTAATTAGCATGCATCGTTAAAAATAACAAAAGTACAATAATAAATTACGACGATCATAAAGTTTTGTTCCTGCGAATTAGAGTATTAGCTGATTTACTACGACAATTTTTACAACGTCGTGTCTGAGTAGTGCTGAGATTTATAGCGTTTAATCTCCTTCATCAGACTGTAGGTACTTATTACTCAAACAAGCAGCAGAATGGGAGTGACCACAATGCAGTATCAATTAGAAATTCCTCAGTCTCGGCAATATTATAAGCGGGGCGACCGACAATTCGTCATTCTGTATAGACATTATTTAGACTAGGTATCGTATTATCGAATGTTTGTGAGCGGAGTCGTGATACTCATGATATTGTGTCGCACGCGCCGCCTGCCGGCGTGACGAAGGCGGCTGGTATGCGGCGTGATTCAAACGGAAACCCTATATATTCAGTGTTTATGCAACCCGCTGTCCGTCCGTCCGTCACTTCTACAGACAGCATGCAACATTGAATTGTATAAATTACGTTCGATGTGCGAGTTTATTTTGACTATACTTCAAATTATTTCAAATAGCAGATAAAAATTATCTTAGCAATGGAAAATAACCTCACAATGACAGCTACCAACTTAACATTACTTGAGATATTACTAATAAAGCTCGTAATTCATTAAAATAAGAAGAAGGATTTCGAGATTTTAAAGGCAGTTAGTGTCAAGAGATCTTTATTATTCAGATCGGAGCACTTAATGTGTGTATATTCTCAAGTCTCTCAAGACGAGCATGAGACCTTGGTGGTAATGACGTGACGTGCGTTTCAATAACACAGTTCACACTAGGCGTTGGAATGTCGTTTGTCAATGATCGAATAACGTGTGACGTCATAGCGTCACATTAGCCTGCTGCGTTTACCATCAATACATAATTACCACTTTCGAACGATCGCCGAGGCAATTTGGTGGATAAGTTTGGTGATTGGTCGTGACGCAAGACGCGAACAATGTTTATATGTGTGGTTACTTTAATGCATGGTTCGGTTCAGATACAAATTTTATATTCACGCATTGGATCATCCGGTCGGCATGCTTCGTGCTTCGATGAATTCATTGCAAGTTGTGTTTAATTCGATTATAACGTTGTACGAATGTGTCAGCCGAACGGAATGCGAGAGGAAATCACGTTGACCCCTAACACGATTCCTTTTTTGGCCATCGGAAGGTTTGTAATCTTCCTGTCCGTGAGTATATTTCAACAATACATGAGGATTTATTTAAATAAGCACATAGGATACGTGACATCACGCCGTCGGAATTTACTTATAACTTTGTAAGAAACAGGTTATTCACCTAACATTATTATCCTTAACCGTGTCTACTGACACAGTTTCATTTGACAGATTATCTTACGGACAAAAATCTAAGTGGGGCAATGCCCTCTTGGAGTAAAGGAGTAAAAAAATCGAGATTGTTCCGAAGCCCAAGGAATGTGCATTAAACGGGCCATCCGGATTAAAATATTTCCCTGGCGGTATTTATAGAGCATTAGTAGGTGTGCGTGTTCGTCTGTCGGTCGGTCGATATGTGTGAGACAGCATGGCACCGCCTCCCACCAGACGTGCTCCAAGTTTGTCGTAATCCAGGATTTGGTCATTGGACTTTCGAAATGATACTTGGACAACACATGACTAATAGTCTAATCATTCAGATTAACGGTGAGCCTCTTGATTCTTTGGCGTGTTGGGAGGACATTAACGAGATTTGGCTGATATCATATTGTTTTGAAATAACGTTTGGATTTTAAGAATATGGGATCGTGTGAGAGATTTTACACCTGCAATGGCGTTGAATTCTGCGCATTTAACTAAATAGTCCAAAGCGGGCAGCAACCTTCATGTTTCTATTTGCGGCTGCTGAACGGCGGTACAATGGCCTTCTCCCGCGCTATTTTCCAATGAGACTGTGATGCACTGGCATATCGCACGGCATAGCTCGCGGATTTATTCGCATCGATTACGCGATAAAGCTGTGTGTGAACTCAATTCTGTTGCGAACTGTATTATATGTGAAAACTTGTACGGAGAGTGAAGTAAAGTAGAACAAATTATATAATTGTGAGTCGGACGTGATTGCAAAAAAAGAGGACAATGTTTTTTTCTTATTCATAATACATATTATGTACAGTTGTTTATGTTTTATGCATTCGTTTTGTATAATGTAGATACTGCAATATTTCATTCACTAGCTCATATACAGGTCTAATTAATATATACACTAATTGTTTCACCAATTAAAAACCAAAACAAGACATTTAGAATTTTAATTGCTAGTAGATACATTTGTTAGTATGTGCTACGTAATTTTTATGATGTTCAGTGTAGCGATGAAACTATCTTTTATACACTGTCTAAAGTTGAATATAATTAACAAAGAAAACTTTGTAATGAGTGAGTTTATAATAATTATGTTTAGCTGTCTGATGATAATAAAAAAAAACCTGAAAAAGTGAGAGCCTTTGGTCCTCAAAAGTCTCAGTTCAGTATTTTATCAAATTATATTGCTGATGATTCATAATGACTTCTTTTTGAACTTAGCGCGCAAGACAGGTAGCAAAATTCTAACTCAATTCGGTAGATGGCGTTGTCTTAAAATATCGCTTAAACCCAAACCAGTTTTGTTTGATTAAAACTACACGAAATAGCTTTTGTTTTATAGACAAGTGCTTCCGACATTTTTGGAATTCCCTTTCAAGATATGCAGTGTTAAAATCTTATCTACAAAGACTGCGATAACAGTAACACTTCCATTTTTATCGGCAAACTGAACACAAAAATACATTCATTGTTTATCATTGATAAGTGTTTTTACAATACTATCTAAGGAATGCGACCATAAGCTGTAAAAATGAGTTGTTTGCTAAGCAATTGCAGCAATCTGTGTAAAGGTCTTGCGAATTTTCCGACGTACAGCCAGAAACAATTAAATGTTTATCTAGTATTATAGCAGTGGTATTTGATTGGAGTCAGTGTTTCGTTTACGTGGGTGCTGGCGCGTGTGTGTGAAAGTGTGCCTGTGTGTGCGGCTAGGGATTCCGTGACACGGGTCACCGTTTCCGAGAACTCGACTCGTCTTGACGTCCCGCTGACAGGACTGGTTTTGCCGTTCTCCCATAACGCAGCAACATTGTTTTTCTATTTGTCTCGCTCATTTTTACTACTCTTGTATCTCCTTCTTGCTCCCACACCGATGCATTGGATGCGCACACGCACGCGCCCTCTATCCCCTCACCTCGATAAGAGTGATCGTGTTTTGAAATGGACGCCGCATTCGGTAGCTGTGCGGAAGGAGTTACGAATTCCCATTGAAGATTTACCCCTCTCGACTTTGTCTCAATAAATTGTTATTAATAATACAAAAAGAAAGGATATTATTTTAGCGTTTTTGTAACGCTTGATTTCTAACAAACATTTTTTGAATAGTAAATGCATTTTGAAGGAATTCGTGATATTGTGAATTTATTTAAATACCTAGTTGTTAAATTGAGCTGTAAGGTGTTTATTATAATTGCATGTGAATATAACCTTACACGAAGTTATACGCACTCATTAAACAGCCTTTACTTGATTGCTTACTGTAAAACAACCAGCAAACGGTAAAACAGAATCACGCGAACATCGAAAACGTCGATTTCAAAAGTTGCACGTACACCGAACTGGACATAAACGTGGCCAATTAACCGAAGAATCTTATTTAATAACCGACTACCGTATAAACGCCATATTAAAAGTCACGAAAACCGTTAAGTGGGATGTGTATGAGACGCGGCGTTCGGTTCATTTCGTCACCATCGGAAATGCGAGTGTGTCCGCTTTTTGTTGGTGAACTGGTTGTACGTGAATCATGATCGAAATTGTAGCAGCAGTGGAGCAGGTCGCCGGCGCCAGCGCACCACGCCCTGCGCGCTAGCTCCCGGGCACCCGCATCGCCCATCATTAATTATTCTCATGCCACAACCTGCCTGCATTATCTGCACGCCTAGGCACAACTTGAATCTAGAAACTTGCACCTGTTTTTTGTTCGATACTATGTTTTATCTATGATTCCATCGCGCTCGTAACATTACATTTTGAATCAGAAAATCTTTAATGTAAAATAAATGTTCTCGCTTGTAATTCTCACGGCGATTTCTTCGTCCTATATTATGCATCAATTCGTAACCTAATTGCCTGTATTCTGAACTATGTGATTAACTAACGAGATGCTATTTCGACTGGTATAAATCCAATGATATTGACCGCGTCCTTTTGATCCCGTAACTTCTAAATTGATTGAAGGCTAAACGATTTGAACGGTCTGGTGATTAATCTATTTTCGAACTGGTAGTTCTTAAAGACAAGATATCGGTGTCGAATTTTTGTGAGACGTCTAAAACAAAATTGGTTGGTTTAAAGGAGGCCAGTTGCATGTTTACATACGGAGTAAATACGGAATCATTCCAACCAGTCCACGTTACCAAATGGCCAGTGAAATTATCCAGTCGAAAGATTCAAAATAATAACTGAGGTTATTATTATTTTGCCCTAATGATAGTTATAGAAGCACAGTAATAAGGCTCGCCCCTGTTCGTGGGAAGAACGCTGCGTTGATGTAAGACCTTCTATGGGAAGCTTTTTTTTTGTTTTGTATTTGCTCGACTTTTCTAAAGCGTCTTTTAAAATAAAGATAATTTTTAAATATTTTTTGTTGTTAGGATGATAAAATATGTTTCAAACTAAAATTGATTTGGAAAACTCACAACTACTTAGAAATTTGTAACAGAACTAACCAATATATCCGATATAAAAAAAAAAAATCTGCGCCACAAAAAAACACTCATCCAATTTTCACAAGAACAAATTCCCTAGCCTCAATTCTACGATCACAGTACACAACCATTTCCTAGACTCAACAAAAAACGTTTATTGTTCCAGATATACTAAGCCACAGACATTCGCGGACTGCATTGGCAATGAGCTGCCTCTTGGATGGGAGGAGGCCTACGATCCACAAATCGGACGCTATTACATCAATCATGTCAACCGTAAGTAACACCTGCCGGTCGATTCTGTAAAAATCTCACCGTGAAAACTTAGGTGAAGTGAGTTTGTTTTTGCTAGGAATTGACACTATTGACAGCTCACTCCACGCTCACTTCACCTAAGTTTTCACTGTGAGATTTTTACAGAATAGCACCGCTGCTGTTTATTTGGCAGTTTTTCCGACAGAACAGATTCCTAATCTGTTCTTAGTATCTTGTGGAGTAGCATATGTTTTGAATATTGAGATTAATAGTCTTTATGAATGTTTAATGTGATGTTAGTTTTTGAAATACAGGGCTTTATTTATAAACGATGATTAAAGTTAAGTGACGTTTAAACGTCAAAAAGTGTGGTTAAACAGTCGCGAATGACTACTTAACTTTGAGCAACATTTGTGAATAAAGGAGACAATATATATATACTAATATTAGTAAAATTTGTGAGTTTGTAGTTAAGGGGTAATCTTCGGAACTACTGATCTGATTCCGAAAATTCTTCCACTAATTGGAAGCCTCGGTATTTATGTTAAATCAAGAAAGTTTACGCGGACGAAGTCGCGGACAGAAGCTAGTATTTTATAAAACAAAAAGTCACCTACTATATTGTTATATAGTTTCGTCATTTGGGAGAGTTCAATGCATATTAATGAGAAAGTATTTTTAAACATTGACAATATCTTGAAAACCAGTTGTATTGGTAACAAGTCTATCGAATTTTCGTCCGAGAAATTTACCCATAAGATTAGCATACTGAGTAGCGAAATAGTGGACTTGTATTAACAATGCAATAATTCATTTTAGCACAATGAATTGTTTGTACCGGTTACAACAGGCTAACTCTTATTTATTATCCCTGGATTATTCAGTATGTCGGGTGAAAAATGTACTACGCGGGGGGCTTATGAAGTACCATGGTGCTTTAGTTATTCCCTATGAATTATTGAACAGGTTGATTCATGTCTAGCCTATAGAATGTTGCGACTGTTGCGGCCACCATCTTGAATTCGATATTTGAAATCGAAATGCGAAAGAGTTTTAACGTCACACCACGAAAAATAGATGGCGTTGCGCGTATGTTCGGATGCACGTCCGTGTAGTCGTGACTGTAGGATATAATATGTTTTTATGTGAATCCTTAGATTATTCTATGAAGGAGCACTAAATAAGTCGTGTTATGAATGGAATGCTTACGTATCGTTTATTTACGCAAATGCATCTTCGTGAGTCGTATTGAATTGATTAGTCGTTGCATAGATATTGCTTTGCTACCGTGTAATCTCACATGCAGATAAAATAAACATGTTGTTTTGAATTTTTAATACATTTCTATAATGCATAATGCCCTAGTATGAATATTATGATAATAAAGAGTTCCTACAGCAGAAAATCTGTTTGAGCATTAACATTAGGTACCTAGACACAATTTAAGTAACTGAGCCGATTTTTAAACAAAAAATTTAAAACGAATAAGTCATGACCTGAAAACTAGATGTCAATCAAAGTTTTCTAAAATTATAGCAAAAGTTATATTTCTGTAGATCTATGTGACAGACAACGATATTGCCCATATTTCATTGCGCCTTTTAAAGCAATGCTGTGAACATACGAAAACTAGGCTCGGCAATGTCAAACAAATAAGATAACCGCATTTACAACAGTAAATTATTCCTAAAGAAGCAACTTAAATCCAGTTTATAAATGACTTCTAACAGGCTTTATGGTCTGTGTCGAAAACTTTCAACACGACAATATAGTTACCTATCTACACGACGCTATAAAAGGTAAAAAGGCAATAATGACCGCGCTATAAGATGGAAAACGCGCGATATCTGACGACCCGCGAACACCCGATAACGGTGTGCGCAAACGCACGGCGTACATTTTCGCACGACGCCGACGCTCACGCATTCTTATGCATTATTTATGAAGACCGTAGAACTTTTCCGCCATTTTCTTACTTTTTTTTCGAGACCACCCATCAACTGTTGCTGATCGGATCAGCTTTTGATCGTAGCTTGTTAGTTTTTATGTTTTTTCGGTGTTAATTTCTGAGGACTCGCTTGCACGGTGCAATTTTCTACAGTAATGATCATCAGCGTTGTGAATTTACGAGTCGACAAAGAGAGACCGTTTAATGCGCATGAAAACTGAAATGTTATGTCATCTCATTTTCCACGGACGTCAGTACCTACTACTCTTACTACGTTAGTACCTACTTAATGAAAGTACGTCATGACGTGATATTAATCAACGTTATTATGCATTGGTATATCATCATGTGCCTAGCCTTTTCCCAACTATGTTGGGGTCGGCTTCCAGTAGTCGCTTTATGCATTGGTATATATGCAGCAATTATTGTTTCAGTATAGTTTGCGACGTAACTTATCATCAATGTTTATTATGATAAGATTAAAAATATTTTTGATAAAATTCTGCGAATTTTCGTGATTACCTTACCGTTTTTTGAGTACCTAAATAATGTCTATAAACGGTTTCTTATAGACATATTGTCGCGACTGGATCTTCAAAGAAGAATTTCTTTAGACATTTTGGTATTCCGCTTGCCTGGCGTGCCTAATTAATCTAAACGTATAAGCAAATCATCTGATAGGGATCCTTTACATATTCAAGATCTCACTAGCTAACTTTTTTCTGTATAGGTAATTGCTTTTCATGTTGATTGAAATAAAACCAACTAACGTTGTCATAAGAGAAACAATATTGACTTTTCTAAAATAAACACTGCACTGAAACCTGCAACAGCAAATATTAATTAAAAAACTGGGTTTTCCCTGATTCCCATCACCGTAATATACTAAAATTAATCTGAAACATTTGTACAGTAGCAACTCCGAAAGCCGTGCTGCCATCTATGTCGTAGACTGCAAAACATATGTATATTCAAGCAAATAAATTCTCGGAGCTCATTAAAAGTATTTGCTAGGCAATGCTACACGAACTGGAATATTTATCTTCAGCTAATTTATACATAGGCATCCAGAACAAATTATGCAAAAGGATTCAAATAGGTTTCATTACTGTTAATTTTATTAGATCCTATCACAAGAGACAAACAGTCTTGTGCGCTTTTTAAATTATACGCTATTCAAATAACAATTTTCTGTGTGCGTAACATGTTATTACTTAAAGCTGGTTACAGTTTAGATATTTTAATTTAATTTAAACGTGATAGAAGGAAATTGAATGTTTATTTAGTGTGTTGTGGAGTGGGGTGCTATTCTCATAAGTTGTTGGCTGCATGCGTCGGCGCTGCTATGCGTCACATTTACTATTCTGTCGTGTTGTGTAGGGTTGCTATGGCAACGAATGTAGTTAATGTTGTTGTATGTTCTATTCAAGTTACCTACTGTTCGAACAACTCATACTTTTAACCCGTGAAAAAAAATTAAACATACCGATGCTTTATAATAACAGTTCAAGCGAAATACCGCAGCCTGAAAGATAATTCGAGCC
Source organism: Oligia fasciuncula (assembly GCA_963082905.1). Classification (NCBI taxonomy): domain Eukaryota; kingdom Metazoa; phylum Arthropoda; class Insecta; order Lepidoptera; family Noctuidae; genus Oligia; species Oligia fasciuncula. The sequence continues at coordinate 13,468,159 of OY720403.1, forward strand.
AGTAAAACAGAATTCATCATTACAATTTTATTTATATTTTCCTACTAGCTGCGCCCCGCGGGTTTACACGCGTAAATGTAGATAAAAGTAGCCTATATGTTAATACAGGGTATCAGCTACCTCCATACAAAATTTTATCAAAATTGGTCCTAGTGTGATGAACTGATGACGCACACAAAATTATTTTAAATCAATAAAAAGCTGAATCAAACTATATAATAGTTTATCAAGCAAAAATAAACCCACAAGAACCATCTCCCGTACAAAAATAACTCAAAAACGCTTTGTATATTCATAAATTCCTGCACAGTAGCCCTACAGTGTCCATTTGCAATATTCAATACAAAATGCAAATGGCTCCCAACTCGTTTATGGTACTATGGTGTTTTACGCGTGTAGATCCGTCGATAGCTTACCCATAGCTCCAACGCCATCGCATAAATTCTCCTCTATGTTAATTGATAATTAAAACTATTTATTTGATTGTATTTTATAAGGTATTACTGTGTTACTCATTTTAAGATTGTCTTCTATTGCAATTTTATGTTTAGTCTTAGTTATGGCGGTAGTTTCGTTTATTGTAAGTGTAATTTCCACGCTATCATTACACGTAGGCTTGATTAAGTAGATTATAGTCGATGGTGAAGAATCTTAGGATAATTAGGTACAGAATTTCTAGATGGACATCCATTAAAAAGCTAATCGAGGAAATTAAAGTGTATCAAGTGATAAAGGAAGTAATCAAATCAATATCAAGGAACTTTAAATCAGTTAAGTATGTGGATTAATTGGTTGAACTCAATGATCAAACTGCTTCATGATCAATATACCCAAAGGAATTTACCGTACCATTATTTTCCTTATAATATATGCCTATCGTTAAGAAACCCCAGATAAAACAGTAACACGTACAGAATTATATCTCCTTGGTAGTTAAGCACGTCGCTATAACAGCGAATTACATTCGAAGTGGCGTAGTAAAACGGCTAAATAATGCGGTCAAATTAGATATGAAAATGCAGGACGTTACAAATGTTTCGCCCATCATTTAAAAGCTCATTTCTTGAAGAATGCCTTGCGGATAACATTATTCATCACTAACGTGGCCAGTCGTTAGCGTAATAATGAAAATAAAAGCCAATTTGCATCGAAGCTCCTCTAGCTATGCATTTTTTGCATTAAATGTTGTAGCGTTTAATATATAAATAGGTTCACGCTGGCTTCAAGTTTCCCAGTATTCAGATGAGATCTCGATAGCTTTCATTCAAATAATACGTCTCCTTTAGTTTCACCGTGCTTAAGATCTAGGGGTTCTGGACAAGCCGTGTCTTAAACATTTCTCCTTTAAATTCCTACACAAAGCTTTAAGGATCGTAGTTTATATTTCTAGAACCATATATATTTTGCGCTGGTGCTGTTAGATACTGCATACGAGTCAATATAAATTCACTGGAATGTTAGAACTTGCGAGAGAAAATTTAAATTCTACATCGAATTTATTTCCTACACGCATACCGTGCTAACTATAACTAAATAATCCGGCTTAAGGCATAATGTTAATACAGAGAATTCAAATCTTGGAGATAAAAACAAAGTTATAAAGTTATTTTTATTTACAGCAAGTAAAGCATTGATTGTAAATGAAAGAGCACAAGGAATGAGAAATAATGGAGATTTAAGTAACATCCATAACCGAGACCGACCAAGATTATCACATGGAGCTTATAGCATAAATAAAATAAATATTAACATAGCGATTCATAGACAAATTGGCAATGAAATAATCTTACAAGATCAACAAAACATTGACATACTCATTTACGATCGTATCACAGTTCTCGATAGAAAAGGACAAGCAGTAATGAAGTTGGAACTCATTTAAAATGAGCGGTGCAATTAATTTTAATATTTTTCTAGTATTAAAGTCTTTGAACCTGGTGATTTGCATACCTGTGTAAATATGCATATGCTACTTTGTTAATGCCTCCTCCACTTTACATATTTAGTTTACAGCATCCATGTTCTTTATCAAGGTATGTGATCTCCCCCATACCTATTTTCTGCATAAGCCCGCAATATTTATACGCTTCATACCAGCTTTTATTTTACACCGCGCTGTGTTGAGAATTTCATTTGATACTTTGAGTTGCTTTCTTGGTTAATTGGAACTCAGTAGTAGGTATTTAATTTTGTTGCAAATAATATTATTTATAACGTGACCATCTTCAACGACAGGACTTCATTTATTTTAATTGAATTTCTCGATTTGTATGATTGAATCTTCATTAATTATTGTTTACTAATTATTCTACAATGTTTGGCATCGCTTTCACTTGCATGGCTTTTTAGAGGTGTTATTACTTCAGTCACATAAATTTATAGATGGGTCTACTTCGTGTTGTTAAATATCAATAATTTGGGCTGTGTGTGGTCAATGCCTACCGTCAAAGGGATCAAAGTCACGTGCATTGCTTGTTTATGGTCCTTCGAATTTGATTTAACTTTGATATTGTTTATTATAGGTTTTCGAAAGGAGCTCTATGAATAATTAAGTGCGACGTGACTTTGATTCCTTTGTTCACACCTTGAAATGTGTGTTATTATAATGTTTCAGGGCACGTTTTGTCTGTGTTTTTTCTCGCCAGACAGGGACGGATTCCGTAAATTCCATTAGTGTCTTATACATTTTTTGCTACGTAACTTACAGTTGACTTCATGTCGTGGTCTTTGTCAGAACGTATTCGAAAGTTTATGGAAACCTTTCCGTTTTGTGTCTTGTCATTAACTAAACAAAAATTAGGTATTTGTCGACCGTTAAACATACTAACTTTAACCCTTTAGATATAATATTAACCATGACTTGCTTATTTGTTACCTATTTGATTAATCACTATCACTTTACCTTCATCGCGAACAGTAGCCAAATTACATAGCAATTTCGACGGCATTGTTTCTCTAATCTGATATAAAGTGAGTAACAATCTGTCCGTAGAATCGTTCCGGCCTTGTCGGGTTCAGAATTGAGAATAATAATTGAAAGATCGCCGCATGCGTACTTTGGATGTCACGCGGTGTGCGAATGATAGCGGAATGCAGCTGCCCGATGATGACTGACTCTATGATTGGTTCCTGTCGCTATGTGCTTTATGACTAAATGTGGATCATTTGCTTAGTGTAGGTCATTTTATTTGATACTTCTAGTATATAAGAGTAGTTAGTTGTTTTTATTAAGATGATTTGTCACTCACTACTTAAAGCAGATAAGTAAAGTTTGGAAGTAAACAGTACTGTGTGAGATCTTTCATCTCTGGTTCTTAGTCCTTACATAAACATAGTAGGTATAGCTATATGACAAAAAGTAAATAATCATCAAACACAGAATTGGCTCCCAAAAACACAGTCTACTTAGCAATCAGTTTTTCAGATAAACGACCGTGAATTGCAATCACGCCAAGCCTCGTCCCAAATGTCACTATCGGCTGTAAAAGCGATCGCTATCATTGTTTATTGAATGCCACCATTATCAAACACTACCTCGGTCTCGTCATTAATCGGTCGGTAATCGGCAACCGTATCGCATAGTTTGACGATGAGTAATTCTTCAGCCTTAATCTGGTTCGCATATTGGCTTGCGGTTGCTGCTTATTTGTCTCAAGTAATTGAGCACGGGGAAAACGGATTTATTAAAATTCCTTTAGCTTTAAGTAATTTATTTTCAATAGGTCGAGATTTTAATAAGTAATGAGTAATGACTACTCGTAAGACTAAGAAAAACAATATTTTGTAAGGTTTGACTTTTATGACGCGACAGTAAGCGAGGTTCTATCGTCAAATGTCGGCTATAGAGTAAAATGTAAAATTGAAAATTGATGAACAACTGACACATACGCTTCTTAATAAAACGTGAATCTTTGTTATAATAATAGAAAGCTAATAGTATTACAAATTATTGTTGCAGAGGTGACGCAGTTGGAAGACCCGAGGTTAGAATGGCTCAGCATTCAGGAAGCGATGCTGAGGGAGTACCTCCACACAGCTCAGGAGGCTCTCGAGGTTAGTACTTACAATTAATACTCCCATTTCTGCAATGGTCATATTGGTAATCATCATAAGAATGACAATAGCAATAGAGATTATACAAGGCGGAGTCTAGTTATTCCAAGATATTCATTATCTAATCACAACTGCTTAAAATCGTTTAATCTACATGAGAACTTAGGAATTTATTATCCTTTGCTGTGCATATATCTTAACTTTATCATTCCTTTTTATACTAAAAATTAATTTTACATTACCAGCAAGTATATTTCCCGCGACAATTTGCCGCTCATGTCTCAAAGCACTTACTTTGCATCGATTAATGGTTTATCTTGGTTCATCAATCGATCAGTTTCATTTTAATGTGCTGATACGAAGGCAATGTTGTCGATAATTTCAACTTGACTTCATCGTCTATCGAGCGCAGCTGTTACTTATCGGACATCATCGATAAACGCTTTAGCTTGTATCAGTGGAGCAATGTCATTGGATTTAATTTTAACTCAATTAACTTGTGACGTTTGCACTAGATGGCTGAGAAGTTGACGCGCCTTTTTTGCTTTTGATGTAATCTTGGGGCTCACGATCAGTGTCTGGTCAGGCTACATAATTATCTTTAAATCGTGGATGAGATTAATTAAAATGAAATAATTTAGTATACTAGAACTAATAAGAACTTGTGGGAAAATTCACATATATTTCGCTTTATATGGATTTGTCGCTCAAGTTTTTAGTATCTTGACCTAAATCTTTAAGAAAACAGTATTTAGTATGAGAAACACAGCTGAGTACCATACAGTTCTACCTACCCACTCGCAGGGGAGAAGCATATGTACATGAATACAATATATTGACAGCGGTGGGAATAGAAAACAGAATTAGCCTCGTTTTGCGTGTCATTTGGACTTTCTGTAGCGGTACACGACCATCAAGTTCATGGATTTAAATGTCATTTGGCATTGCCGTGACCCTTTTTATTTATATTCACCGTACCATTACCTACTGTTGTTGCTTAATGCACCTTGATGATTTCCATCCCGCTTAACTTTTCGACACTTGATGTAAAACGTGGTCTTTTTCAATAAACCATTCAAGTGTACTTTAGTTCGAGTATTTCCTGTAATGAGAGGTTGATGAATATAAAATTATTCAAGTGCCGTATTCATTTGAAAATGCTATCTAGAGTGGAAACGTGATAATATCGCTCTACTGTCTATTATGCAAGTTAATAGTTAACAATAATACAATGTATATTGCCATTGTCAAAGGTTGAAGCCTTATCTCTGTTGAGAGACGTACACGAATGCATGTATTTATATACATAGTCTTTATACTTATGAGTAATATTAATTCAGATGTGAACGAAAAGAAAATGGATACAGAACCTTTACCAGAAACTGATGATAGTGGTGATACAGTTACATAAGTCCATATAACTGGAGATATAGAACGAGAACCACAAATCACAGGTTAACCTAGTAATAAAAATGTGATGAAATTAAATGAAACGCGGCTATCTGCTATCTATAATTAATGTGCTCAAAGGCACATTAAACACTCGTTTAGTGGCTTCTCCGACAGATAACGATGGAATGCGATCGTGCCCTGATACAAAGATAAGAGATAAGTGGTTTCGGTATTGTTTCGAATTGAGCACGCAATGAGACTTGATGGATCAAAGTTCACTCAGGAAGTGAAATTGGACGCAGTTCAGTTTTAATTTCTCATCGTTTGGATTAGAGAATAAAGAAAAAGTAGGGTAAAAGATGCTTGTCATTTGAGTTGATAGAAGTCAATTTACTGAGATAGATTTTCTGGATGATAGTGTGGGTTTTGATGCAGTTTGAATTATGAATCATTTAGCCATGGCTAATGTTTTTCACATCCAAACATTTTTATTGGTGTTAAAATTATTGTTAGTGCGCAAAAGCCCAATCTGAGACCTTTGAAAACCGAACGCACGAAGTGTTATTGAATACCTAATACCTATCCATCATGCAAAGAAAAACAAGTACAAGAAATTCAAAGTGTTCAAGTTGACGTATGAAGGTTAAAGTCGTTTGTTGATCTAAGAACATAACATTTAAATGAATAACAATAATAAAAGGGCTTTACAAACAATTCTGTGCTTGAACAATATTTATCGCGATTTTATTGACAAGCAGCTAAGGTTAAAAAGTACTTCCTGACTTGCTGATTGTAATTTTGATAATAAAAACAAAATATTTTCGTGCCGTAATCAGGGTTAATTTATATTTCGTAGTTTACTTTCTGTGTCATTGCAACTGCATTTAAAATTCTTTGGTATGTGCTTGAATTAATTTCCAAATTGTTGTGTGGGCTTACATAAACTTATATTGATTCTTATCTGGCAATAAAGGTTAAGAATTTTATTGTTAGGTTTTGTTCCTTCTTAATAAATAGAAGCGGGTTAATTTATATTTCGTAGTTTACTTTCTGTGTCATTGCAACTGCATTTAAAATTCTTTGGTATGTGCTTGAATTAATTTCCAAATTGTTGTGTGGGCTTACATAAACTTATATTGATTCTTATCTGGCAATAAAGGTTAAGAATTTTTGGTTCGACTTTCTCGGATTTGGCGTGAAATCAGAGAAAATGATAAAACCATATAGGTAACTATTTCAAATGGTCTCCACCATTTGAAATAGTTACCTGTTACCTTCGTATACTAGGTTATGGAATTCAAACATCTCACGTCCACATTCGCACTCTGAATACCGTTATCACGACGAATCTGCATTCGTTTAGCGAGAACATACGTGATTTTACCTTCGCATTAGGTTTTCGAGATTTATTAAGAACCAGAATCGTCATAGCCTCAGAAAAACTTAATCTACAGTTTAACTTTTTGATCAGAGTTGCATTTGCGTTTAGAATTAAATTGACTAGATTCAGAAGGCGATATAAATTATGATTCATTTAGACTAACTACCTCAAGTTTAGGAATTTGTTTTCCAATTATGTCTAGATTTTATAAAGTACTTGCATATACCAGATTAACTTAATTCAACCTACTAACAATACTCGAGTACTGCAGTATGAAGGAAATGATATTTAAATGAACACAATTTTAACGAGTGAACCTTGATATTTAGCTCCAATTAGTTTGCTCTGAACTGTCAAAATATTGAGACTGTATGTCCGAGACATTTCAGAATTTTGCAACGACGTAGTAGATAACTTTAAAAGGTGCCGAATGCTTTGTTTCAGCTATAAAATTTAATTTATCTTAATATTTCCGGATGTGGTACAGAGCAATTTTCATATAACCTTACAACTTAGAATCATATTCCCAAAAAAAAAGTATATCTAATAAAATCAATAGTCATTTATCCAAATTTGCTTAAGAATCATCACTTTTTGAACGTCAAAATTACATAAGACAGCACTTCACAACGCCTTCACCACTTCTTAGTGCTTTAATTGGGAAGAAGTGGCGCAACAAACTCCTCAGCAGCATAACTGTCAACAGTTTTCATATACCTACGTATACTTCAAATACCTATCAATCAGCACAGTAATTTCAAATAGGAATGCGACAGACGTCACAGACGTTAGATAGACTACCAGCAGTCATCGGAGATAACCTTCAGTTCTGCCAATTGACGTCAATTGATTGATAACTCCGGTGCAAGTAAACAAAAAGATACATTAGAGTGATCAATTACCGTAACCCGTAACCTTAGACCTGTGCGCAAGCGCAAATTGATGTGGATCTGTTCGGAGCAGGGAGATTATAATGTACTCTGTCATTATTTTCATGTCTGCTAGATGGTTTCTGTCAAAATGTCATATGGTTAATAGTTTCTCTGGTAGTTTGATATTGGATGAGCGATGTGGAATTTGTGGGTTACTTTCTTTGTGTTTTGTTTTTTTGTTTATTTTTACTTACCAATGTTGAAGTTCTTCTTCGTCGTGTCGATGGCACGACAGTGAATTAGATTTTGTTGGCCCAAAACCTCGCCAATTTTAAGGGCATCGAATATTCCAATGTTGTGGTTATTAGTGAACTTAAGAAACCACATTTGGTTAGATTTCATTTCTGCAAAGTCTTCCTAATACGTAGAAAATATGACATTTGAGCTTAAAACGTGACTCAATGTTTTCTAACAATAAAACGATGTTGTAAAGTAGTTTTTTAGATATTCTATCTGGCTCTAAAACTCGCCTAACACGTTTGCTTAGTCATAATACCAAGAAAATTGCATTCTAGCATCATTTATGTAATCCCCACGTGTTTTGGTGCTCAAAAATATGTAAACAGTAGGTGTCGTAAGTTGGGCTGTGGCCGGAAGAGGTACGCATACCGGTGTTAACGAAGAATTGCCTTTACAGGTTGGGTAAATACTTTAGTAGGTTTTGTTGTAATTGAGGAGTTGTGAAAATGAATAAGGATATTACGAAATATCCCTAATCTGAGATTTTCTTTGTGCTAGTAATTTTGAAAAGAAAGAAGTCCATTTTTGAAATCAATAATTTCTGCGATTCGGCAAGCCTGGCGTGTGACACCTTCAGCTAGATGGACGGACGACCTTGAGAAGGTGGCTGGGACGGACTGGATGCGGAAGGCGGAGGACAGGGTCTTGTGGCGTAGCCTGGAAGAGGCCCATATCCACCAGTGGCTGCGAAAGGCTGAGTTGACCAGTAACTTGTCCATCAAAAACAAAAGCTTTAACTTTAGCTATCCGTTAATTAATAGACTGTGTTGCACTCCTGTATTATTAATCCCCTATTAAGTTTATCTCATACTTGTAGGTACGGAAAATATCTGCCCAGGAAATTGTAACACACAAGGGTATCTTTTCTCATAACTCTAAGCTATTACGTTAAACACCCTGCATGAATCAGATGCTTAAACACGCTGTAAAAGCGAGCCACATCAGGACATAGTGGTCAAGGATCTAAGATATGGCCGTCTTGGTCAGAGTTTGCATTAGATTAGGATATCAACTGCATAGCTTAGAATCTTTAGATTAACGTATGTTGGCTGGGCTGAATAAAATTAATTTAATACCTACCTACTAAAAAGTTTTTTCCATTTAATGATTATGTGCGTATAGATTGAACGTCCCGAATAACGGGCATCTTCGGGGCACATTAGTTCCATCGTGGACCGTCGCTTTTCACTAATCTACGAGGTCTAAGAGCTGACCGGTTTTTTTTAAATTTAGGTAGTAAACGGGCCTTCCGTTTCCTACCTAAATTAAAAAAAAACCGGTCAAGAGCGAGTCGGACTCGCGCACCGAGGGTTCCGTATTGTGAAACGTGAAATGGTTTTAAATTTTCAACAGCGCGGCGGGGCCTATATGTATTTGTTAGAGAATGTTAATACTGCGGTGTAGTGTGTGCGCCATCTCTGACCGATAGTGGAACTAATGTAATTTTGGTTGATTTCTTAAAAGTGTGATATTTACAGACATCGTTTTATTTTTCCTGTTATCTTTACATAAATATCTATCACATAGAATAATTTCAGATTTTTCTCTATTCAAACTTCGGAGATAAGGGGGGGGGGGACGGTATTTTTTTACATTTTTCATCAAAAGTCGAAAACTAAGCTATACTATTTCATATACCCCACATGCCCTAGTAGTCCCACTTCGAATTCTCTAGACCCGTTACAGTCAGTCCCTGTTGCAAAAAAAAAAATTTTTTTCTTATTAGTTGGGCAAACGTCATCTAAAACTTACCCAAATTTCAAGTTGATAGCATTAGTAGTTCTTGAGATATCCAGTTGTGACAGACGGACAGACAGACTGAGTCGCACCATAAGGGTTCCTTTTACCATTTTGGTACAGAACCCCAAAAATACACGATAATACTGGATTTAGGGCAGAAAACAGTAAAGAAGATGAAATTGATGAAAGCCATAGAAATAAATGGCCGTTTGGACCTCCCAAACGGTGGTTTGTATCTACTGCTATGGCCAAATACCTTAGTAACACGTGAAACACGAAATAGTAATACACATTGCGTGCAAACACATTGAACTGATCGGATATTGCGTTCCGATGCGTGAGTCAATCTTTCGATAGGCGCTCCAATTCTGCGTAGCGAGTTGTTCCGCGAATAGACGCAGGCGCAGGTTTTCGCGTCTGTTTTAATTTTGGTATAAAACATGAGTTTTCTTTTTGGAATTGTTGGAAATAATTACGGTTGATTTGGTTTCCGATAATTGGGTTAAGAACTAAAGTTGAAGCATTAAATAAACCTACAGATACTAATAAAAATACAATGTAAAGAGAAGATGCTGGAGGAGCTGTGGTGATGCTTTCAACTAAGAGTCATCATCATCTGCTTAGCTAACCAGTTCCAGTCTAACCGGATGCAGCTGAATACCAGTATTTTACTTTCAACTAAGAGTAAAACAGAAATAACTGTCTGTACTTACTGCAATAAAAGATAGCATAGAATTATCAGCCTATAACGTTCTTACTGCTGGTACACAGCACAGTCCTCAGCCAGTGCGGTTTGGTAGTTAAAAGATGTTTACTTACTAAAAAATATTAAAAGAAAGTAAAAAAAACGGAACCTAAAAACACTACAAAGTGAAAAATTACTTTAATTTCGGAAGTCGGTGTCAAAAAACGATAATGCGGAACCAACGACACCGACTTCCGAAATTAAAGTTATTTTCACTTTGTAGTGTTTTTAGGGTTCCGTACCTCAAAAGGAAAAACAGAACCCTTATAGGACCACTTTGTTCATCATTTCACTTGGATTGTTATTAATCATTCATTAATAATTCTTTGTATTTGTATTTAAATTTCATGACATGTGTATATTATATTCAACACAATGTAAATTGTTTTACTTATGAATAAATGAAATGAAATGTTGTCCGTCCGTCCGTGTCTGTCAAGACCCTTTATCTCGGGAAACTTAGAGGTATCGAGTTTTTTGAAGTCGGTTGTCTTCTTTGTAAAAAGTACCTACCTACACAAATTCAATAAACACTATTTGCTATGTAAATGTAAAAACATGGACAATATAAACTAAGTGGAAAAAAATTGTATTATTGAAGCTAACTCAAAAACTAACCAAGTTAATTTAATTTATATGGGACCGCCCCTGAGGCATACCTTATCCTTATCCATAAAAAAAATACATAGATTTACAATTGCAGCCAAGCTTAAGGTGCATTGAAGAATTGAAGACACCGACAAGAAGAATCATCAAAATTCGCATAGAAATGCCGGAGATGCGGTACATTTATGCATATAACTTCGTAAATCAGAATAATTACCTAATGTATTATATACTTAAACCTTACTGAAAGTATGTAGATCACGTTAATGAAATAAACATAAAAACTAGTTCATTAGTTTCATACATACGGGTCGAATACACAACCTCCTTTTTTGAAGTCGGTTAAAAATTATAGTACCTACATACACCAATAACCGAGAGCCTCTTTTATGACCTCATAAACGATCGACACATCGTAAATCGGTATCGACACTTGATGCCCCATTTCATACTTTTAAGATAACAAAGACGTAAGCAGTAAAGTTGTGCATATTGTACGTTTTACGAGAGTTTTATCATAGCAGATAACTGAACAGGCCATCAAAGTCACTTAGCTGGAGATAAGAGACGTCTAGTCAAGTTGCAAATCGTCTTGGAGCTTTGAACCGATAATGCTAGTGGACTATAGCTTTTAGAGATGGCTTTTGTTGTATCTATAGTTCTATATGTTTCTTCGTATAGATTTAGTCACTTTATTCAAGGTTTTCTTGAAACTCTTGAAGCTTCTTGACGTACAAAGTATTACTTTGCTGAATGTTTCCATCAATTAAATTTTTTGTAAAGTTATCATCTGTAGAGTATTCTTTCACAATGAAATTTGCCTTTCGAATGTTATAACCAACGTTATTATTAACGAAGTTATTCAATTCTAACATGGCAGACAGCATGCGAGTGGCATATAAAAATTCACCGACTTATCTCGAGTATAATAGTACAGAAGCCTCGCCACTATAGGGACGTGCAAGCATGTGCACACAATTAAAACAAAACATGTTACCACCAGACAACATACACTCCAAGCAAAAACAATCTCTACTACCCGAAGAATAGAAAGAACCCAAGTTTTCCCAACAGAAAATTAAAGTTTGTCCAATCGTATACATGCTTAAGTCTAGTATGGACGCGTTTGCGCAAGGAAGATGTGACTAGCACTAGCTATACCCAAAGAGTTTAGCAATATAAATAAAATCGTGTTTACTAATTAGCAAATAAGCTTTCGTATAGAATTTTAATTGGAACGTCGCCTACGTAACCTAGAAACTAACTGTGATAATTGTTCTCGTTAAAGGTGATAAAGTAACGGATTAATTTTTGTTATAAGCTTGATCGACGATTGCATTTTGTGCCCGCCGCCATCGCTAGAAGGCCTTAATGAGAGCTAAGTTATGAAATCTACTTAATCGTGTACTGAGAAAGAGAACAGTGGTTAAAGCAAAATATATTGTAAGAAACGAAGAGGAACGCTTTCAAAATCTAGTAGAATAATTGAAAGGAAAATTAGGGTAACATTTTTAAAACCTTAAACCAATTTTAGCTACAATTCAGTACGCCATACTGGAGATTTTCCCTTCATCTAGTTCTGCTCTCACAGTATTTTTGCATACACTCCAGGTATTTCCGTCGTATCGTGCGATTACAGAATTAGATTTGGTCTATAAGACATCAGTCCTTCGCAGAAGCATAAAATTTCTTGTGTTGCTTCCTAGAACCTACTCACGCCACTAATTTTGTAACAAGGAATGCGGTTGCGTGTGGCTAAGGAAAAACGTATCACTCTTTTGGAAATTAATGTTCTAGGTGAATAACATTCAGGTAGAATTATGTATATTTGTGCATGTTATGAATCAATTATTTCTGCTCAAAATATATCGAGGTCTTATTACGAATGTCTATCGGATATCTGAATATTATCTGTCGTCCCACATAAAAGGCGGTTTTCTGATTCTTGTACTGTTTTTTTTAAATCATTATCCTATTCAGCTTTCACCATTCCACTGCTGGACAGAGGCCTCGTCGTAAGCAAGCCATCCTCTATCTTTTTGCTTCCTTCCTCCAAATTAATAATGTTGTTCCACCTGATCTTTAGAGAGATAATATTAGGTAGTCAAAAATATTTCCGGGAAGGATACAGCCAGATTTGGCGTGTTCGCCGAACAGATTGTGCGCGTGCGCCACTGGTCGTGTGCCACTACGCTATCCGATTACAAAGGACATTAATACTTGAAGTTATTTACAAGCAGGGGCTTATAACAATTCAAAAGAACATCATGTTTATTCATTGTTTCTAGTCCAAATTTTGTTGTAAGCAGTTTGTTTCACTAATCACACCTTTGTATTAGATGGTTAAGATTAACAATTGCTTAATGCAAAGGAGATTTCAATCCTAATATTAACGACTGCTTAAAAGTTTTATTGCAAGAAACTGCATTTCTAAAAGCCAGTTCTGATAAAGCTTCACATAAAAAGCTACATCAAGATTTCTCAAAGTGAATACTAAAACACGTTTCCATATTAGGAGCTAGAGCATTCCTGTCTATTACAGCATTCCGGATTAAACCGTAACAGGCCTATTGTTTTCATATCTCCACTTCAGTAATTCGATCATCCAGCGTCACTTTCGGTACCACCATGATGTCACCTTTGTTTAGTGTAACGCTAACAATAGAGCCCATATTTATTACTTTTTATCTTTGTCATTGTGGTCATTGTAATGTATTTTTCTTTTAACCTATAACAGTATCATTAACTGTTGTCCGTTATCTTTTTAGATGGAATGCCTTGGGTATGTTAATACAACATTGTTTAATTTAATCTTGCTGTACAATGATGTATAGATGGGTGATACGAATTCCATTCTTTAGCATTACTTATTTGATTGTCATCGGAAACTTTACTGTTTCCCACACTGATCGAATTCCGTTTATATCTGAAATCATCTTTAGTCCTAACAATCGTAGTTTGAGTCTAGTATTGCTTATAAACTTCGTTTTCTTTCAAATTTTTACCAAACAAATAACATTACGGGTGGGTAGCAATGCAACTTACTATTCCAAGCCCTTCTAATTGCCTAATTGAATAAAGATTTAGAGCCGAGCACAGCGTGAAGATTTGTCTAATTAATACAATTACATTCTCAAATGCAAGTCCACGGATCTTTGTTCCCTATATTTACAAACTTTGCCATTCAACGACGACTTCTCCTGGCTTCATTGTCAGCAGGCAACTGCAAATTCTGTTTAGCATTGCATTTATTCAAATGCTGAGAGGTAACATACGCTAATACATATTTAATTGAGCACGCCCTGTACATTTTATATGCGCTGTAACAACTGGTTATGTGCCTCACAATTTTGAAATCGAATTTTCGAAAAAAGGTCTTATTCCGTTTTGGTGCCCTGAGGGACCCGCGTAGATTTTGGAAGATAAACATATCTTACATACGAGTTCTAGTCTAACATGGAGACTTTATACTCGACAATTGTATCTAAGACATAGGCTCTTAATGTTTTCTTACCATATTAATATGACTGTGGACCAGTGTATCACCAACAATGACAAAAAAATGGAAGTGAAAATTTTTGAAACTTACCTCTTTAAATCGCGGGTAAGAGTCTACGTCTCCCCCGTTTTTATACGGAACCCTAAAAAGGGATACGTATAATTTGTATTATTTTGATTGTGATGGTAGAAAATTGATGGTTGCTGCGAACGGTTATTATTTTTGACCCGGGTCGTTCCTGGAATCAAGGTCGACATAAACCATAGCCCCAGGCACCACAGATGAGGGGGAGGGGCACAGCTTCCAGATCTTTTTTTTACCATAGACAAGGTTGTTTTGAAGTTTCGGATGTTGGGAATACAGGTTTTTGGTAGCTTTGTTTAATGAACTATAATGATATGGTTTGGAGTGGAAGGCCATGTTTGGGTATAGTCCGATGTTGATGGCAGTGTACCAAAACCAGTTTTTCTATGAAATTGGTCTGATTGAAGCTGACTTTTTTTAAGATGGATGAAAAAAACTGACCCGGCGACGTGATGCCTATGTTTTTCAAGGCGTTTCACTTAAATCCAAATATTGCAAATTTCTTGAACCTGCCTCAACGTTTTGGTGAAAAATATACATTACATAAAAGATGTCCGCTTTGCATTCTGTTTAAGGCTCTTTCCTGTGTGAGGCACCTCTGTCCGCATTCTCGGAAACGCCCGATTGTGGTCATTATCATTACAAACTGGCAAATGTCAACATACGTGGTTAATCTTGAAAGCAAGGCCCTAACACAATGTCGGTGTCCTATTTTTTCGGCGTTTAAATGTGTCAGATTTTGTTGAGAAACTCCTACCAGGATTTTGTACTTATAATCTGTAGCCTTTCAACAAGTTGTACTTATTTTACCTAGGAGACATGGAATTTGATTAGGCACTTAGTTCAGTATTTCCATGAAATTGTTGAAGCTGCGTCACGTTAGCCAGATGGCACGTCGTCGTACACATTAGACTCCCAAAAGGAACGGTTCTAGATCATACTGGCTCAATGCTCATATACTGAGGATGAGCAACAATATAAAAAGATAAATGTTATGCAAATATAATTCTATTTAACTGCGTAGCCACAGAAATATAAAATAACAGGAAACACTGACATTCCATAGGTACTCATCTTTGTCCAATGAGACAGAGTGGCTGTACATGAACTTTGATAAATTCTCTATTTATAACTTTCCTATTGCAAGTTGACATGCGTATAATATGTTGGTTGTCGATGATAGCATTAGCAATTAAATTATTAAGTACTACATTTGTATAAGAAATGAATCGTCACATCTGTGATACTGAAAGAGTTTCTTCAGAAATAAATTGCCTTTTAAACTTCCCACACTATTTCTATCTATCTTTGATTGAATATCTTTTAGGGCAACAAGAATCCGAATTACTTATGGGTTTCCGGGAAATTAATCAATACCCCAAACAAAATTTATTTATTACTGATGATGGTCAACACTTATTTTAAACCTTGAACGTAGTCATTGCTGCTGTTCAAAACCAAAATCGTAAAAAAGCAGTAAAATTTGTAGGAAGATGTATAGAGAGTAAAAAGTTACAATGTTGATTTAACAGTCTTTATGAAGGCTGGAGTAAAAGGTCTAAGACTAGACTTTATAGATATTTAGAAATTCATCCTTATCCTTTTGATTTTTTAGGGTTCCGTACCCAAAGGGTAAAACGGGACCCTATTACTAAGACTCCGCTGTCCGTCTGTCCGTCTGTCACCAGACTGTATCTCATGAACCGTGATAGTTAGACAGTTGAAATTTTCACAGATGATGTATTTCTGTTGCCGTTATAACAACAAATACTAAAACCGGAATAAAATAAATATTTAAGGGGCCCCCCTTAAATATTTATTTTATTCCCATACAACAAACGTGTTTTTTTTCGGCGTTTTTGCCTTGTGGTACGGAACCCTTCGAGTGCGAGTCCGACTCGCACTTGGCCAGTTTTTTTAATCACGCTAAAAGCGGCTTTTATATAGCACCGATTTATTCAAATAAACAAATTTTTTTCTCCAACATAAACGTCAGTACATCAACAAAACCATCGCCAGACTCCATACCTGCACAACCGAGACGGGCTGTGATTAAACTGAAGTGAGCACGGCAGCAGCCAAGACGCATCATTACACAAAATTTAAAACGAAACAAACCGACCATAAATAATAGTTATGATACAGCTACCTGGTTACGCTGCAAGCAAAAAGTATGAGAAGTACGTTGGAGGGCCGTGTGCGAGGAACACGGGGCCTAGTAGCTTGCACTTTGTTTTATCAGGCAAATGCAGGAATGGAAAATGTTTCTTGGACTTGTGATTTGTGAAAAGGACTCTGCTGAAGACAGATTAATGCAATTCGAAAGTTGGGAGTTTGAAAATGCAAGAAATTAATGTTCTGCTGGGTGCTTAAGACATAAATCGGATGGAAGGGATGAATGTATTGAATGTGAAGAAAGAAAACGCGCAAAGAAACCCTGGTTGATGGTGATCAAAGATTTGGTGAAGAGTTATGGACATGATAAAGATTAAATTGACAATGGCAATTACATTTACTAAAGCAATGAATTATAAAGCCTCCGCTGAAGTTTCGTTACCTTTCACCGAGTTCTTTATATCACAATCACTAACATAAACAATTTAGTCGTCGCGTGCAAGTAAATCACAAAAATCCTTTGTTTTAAACCAGAACTTTCGCGTTACTTCAGATTTCGAACGCAGCAGATACACATCTTTTGCCCGACAGTTTTTTATTACCTCTACAACGTTGCCGGTGATAAACGACACAGTCGATAATTTATCAGAAGTATTGCTTTCAACCGAGGAATCCCAATCCGCATTCAATTTTGGACCTCGAAATATTTTAATTGAAAAAACAGTAACGTTCCGAGGTGTCGGGTGGCCATGTATGGAACTTTAGCTTTTTGACGCAATTAAAAAAATTGTTCTGGACATTTTTGTAGACAAGTTCGTCTACACTGTAGTATTTGTTCGTGACTGGGGTTATGATTGGATATATGATGCTGCTGAGTCGAAATTCTCCGCATCCTTCTAATATTTTCCTGGTCATAAGTTATGCCGTGTCTCCTAAGAAAACATTGGGTCGTAACTCAGACCCTTCGAATGGCAAACATTCACCTAACTAGACATTTGATAAAGTTTGCCCATCCTGTGAAGAAAACAAGCAGCAAATCAACATAATACATTAATATGACACATAGGATACTTAATTTACTGAGGGGTAATCAGAGTCCTATGTCGTAACGGTTCGAACATGCGATCAACCGGTTATAGGACTCACTTCATTGGTCCTAATTGCAGAGTCTATTCCTGCACAGGCAATTTTAGAGGTTTAAAAAGAAAATTAGCATCACAGCCAGCAATTATGTAGCCTTTTTATGAAACAAGGTATTATTAGATCCTAACAAATGAGGCTGTATTTTGAAGACACGTAATGCCGATGGTTGGAGACAAGGACCAAGATAATTGTAAGGCTTTTGAACATTTTAAAATAAAATGTTTTGGGCAAATCTTGATCAACTAAACGGGTCTAATACCTACAGAGGGACATCCGTAGAAAATCCCCGTCTGTCGTAAGACATTGACTGGAATTCCAATGCTTGGAAAAACAACAAATTCTAGTTAATCCAATTTTAGTTTTATTTATGAAGTAGCCAAATGGGTATACCTGTCAACATTGAAATCTTTATTACCTACAGCTTCAAATAAAATGCCATCTGTTCCATTTTGGATTCTCTCATTATTCTTCCTCGAGTAATGGTTATAATAATTATGATGAAACGATTGGTCGCTAGATAATTTGTCACCTTTCTTGTGGGATGGTACCTACCTACAACGCGGTAAATGCCAACTACTTGCCTATACATTTGATTAAGCACCCACTTCCTTGTATGAAGGACATAGCTGTAATAATCGCCTTGTTTGACGTTACTTGATTTAGGTCCTGGAAAACTATTAGAAATTGCATCATTAGATGAATTATAGGGAATATATTCAATTACTTTGGAAAACAGAAACGTGGGTGTACTGTCAGTTATAGCAATTAGCTGGCCCACCTTTTGCATAAATGGTTGAGATTTTTAGAATACGAGTCGATAGAATTTTAGAATTTAATAAAATTCTATCTATTCGTATTCTAAAAAATCTCAACCATTTATGCAAAGGTGGGTCAGCTAATTGCTACATATAACTGACTGTACTATAGGTACAGCTGTGCCTAACCCTTTGGGGAAATACAGGCGTGATGTTGCGTTACTTTTACATAGGTACATTATATTGGACTATATCAATAAAACACAACCGATTTATTCTGTAAGAAGATCTCCGTGAAAACTTAGGTCAAGTGAGATTTCAATAGTCAATCCCTAGCAGCAGCGGAATCAACTCACTTCAAGTACACTTCACATATGTTTTCATGGTAATATTTCTACAGAATAGCACTGCTGGTGTTGATTTTACCATATTTGTAGCAAATGATAAGAAATTAATATTAGCATTAGAAACATTATTTGCCATGTGTATGATCTTCAATGACTCTCGTCAGTTTCATTCTACGTCAAGCTTCTGTCAATCAAGAGTATGATGCGATGATGACTAAATGTTGGTGCATCATTGTTTTTACTAGTTATTACTCACGTCGTAATCCTATTCATTAATCTCATTCAAGCATTATTTCTGCAGCGACAGTAATTAGCTTTGTGAGCTGAAATAGGTGAAAAGTTATTGAAAAAACCCGTGGTATTAATTTCTCTAGCTAGATCATAGAACAAAGTTAAGAAGAAAAATGTTAATGTATTTTTCTTGAGTAAGCATTGTCAATGTAGGAACATACTTTGAATAGAATCTACAGTGTAATAATTATATATTATTGCTTCCGTACACAATGCTACTCCATCTATTGTTCCATTCATAACCATCTCAGTTCGCAAGTCCGACATCTTTGTGCATCATCAAACAATTTCTCCCACTGACTCACACCATACTGTTAAAAAATGTAAATCTAAACCCACGTCAATTGAAAACGCCTAGAACAAAGAAATTTTCTCTTCAACATTACTATTATCGTAGCACATTACGATACCCGATAAGCCATTTTTAGACCACGTCAATCCTCATAAAATATGTTTACGCAATCAGTATTAGGTAATAAAGTAACACATGCGTGGAAAGCTCGCACGGTTCGCGTAAAATGTGTGACGCCATGACCAGTCGTGGTTTTAACTGGATATTGGATATTTATTTTGATTTTTTTGACGATTTGGATATCTAACGCTGTCTTTGACTCTATGGCGCTTGCTTGGTATTGGCGAGTTTAACTTACTAATTACAAGAAACCATGGCAAAAGGTAACTTGAGGATTGATTTCGGATTTGTCAACAACACTACTAGAATTCACCATTTTAAATCAAAACATTGCATACCTACAATTTAGATTTATTACCTAAAACCATACCTTTAGACTACGAAAATCCTGTTACTTTTATTATATAATAAGTAACCGAGCATCCGGCAACCAGCGGCCAAACTATCCATCCAATAAAATTTCATACCTTTTAAATTCACTTATTTAAATCAGATATTACAGTAATTAGTAATAAATTGAATAATTTTCTCCTTGTGCTTTCTTAAATCGATTCTTTCTAATGAGATGTTAGATAAGTTAGTTGGTTGTATCGTACCTATGTAATACTTAAATGAATATTCAAAGTGTAGGATAGGTAATTAAATAAGACTTTCATTGTTGACGTACTACATTAGAATATAATTATCTTATTAAAGTTATAATGTGAATGACAAAAAAAGAGGTAAAAGATCATGCTGCGTCTATTTATATTGAACAAATTAATACCAATGATATTAATACTGTCTCAATAAAATATATGAGAAACAGCATGTGATATAATTAGTATTTAATATCCATCGATAATGATAGCAAACTTGAGCGCAAACGGACTCGCATGAAGTCGATCTATATCCCGACTTGCTCTAAAAAGTCGATCTGTATGCGGTCCCGCGACGTAGGTATCGCCCATCCCTAATTGGCAGTAATAACCATGACACAGAAATTGATGTACCTGCTAATTGGATACAGCCGATCTTGGTCTTGTCCATCGGAAATCGTAAAGAAGAGTGCTGTCGTAAAGTTGTCAGGTTGACAGGCTGGTCGGTGGTACACATATGTCTGTTGCAGCATCATGCATAAACTTTCTTGGGCGCTATTCCTTACCATGGGCCAACGTTTCTTTATACGTATAAGTCAGGTAAGGATTAGCATTTGAGGTTGAAGAAGCATGTGGACATGTGAACCTGTTTGTAGTTATAACTATCGCCATAAAAGACTAAAATAAGCCAACATTGAAATTAATAATCTAGAAATAAACGACAGCACAGGCAAAATGATGGCCAGACACTAGCTGACCATAAAACAGGTCAACACGTAATTACAGTGGATGTACAATATCGCATAATATTATAATAAAATGCCGCTGAGTTAGAAACGGGTCGTTTATTAATGTAATGCAACGTTAGGCTACCGTTCGACTGGCTACCGCCCAGATAATATATTGATTCTAGATGCTGGCTTGATTATGATATATCTGCCGCTCGTATTACACGCCGCCTCGCCCTATACAGCCTTCGGGCTGTAAATTTACGAGGATGCGTGGGTTATTACGCCAATTTCATGGTCCATGGCCGGAGAAAATTTTAGTTAACAAATTGCACAGGTCATCCGATAGCTACTAAATTGTACAATATATCAATCACAGATATCACGTAGAAAGTTTGAAATCATTATTTCAATACGTCCCATAATAAATGGACGCTCTCTGTAGGAGTTGGAAACGATACATCTAGATAATATGCAAAGCGATTCTTCCATTTTTCATCGTAAACGCACCAGTGCACTAAGGGAATTGATTAAATCCATTAAAATACCGTCGATATAAATCGTCTGGCTCTACACATTTGTCATAAACTCATAAGAATCCAATGACATGTATTTTAATCTCCAGGCAAGCGTAACTTCGCTTCAATGCAGGCAGATTTGAATATTTGATTATAATCTATGCTATGAAAATATTTAACCTGAATTTTTTAAATCATTAGCGTGATAGACTAATTTATATTGTTGGTTTCATGTTTCATAATTCTTTTAATATATTCAATTGAGATTAGATTCTATACGTTTTACCAAGTACATATTCTTTATCATAAGTGTGCTGCGAAAGTTCTCTGGCTTATTAATTATGTGACTGTGCTTCAATCTTATAAGCTTCAATTCTTGTTATATAACAGTCGACCATAATATCTTTCTGACAGTCTCACAAAAGACCAACGAATATATCCCCCTTCATATTCAAATACCATTTCCAATCCTTTGCAGCCATTAAAACACGTGCATCATACAGTCATACCCTTGGAATGTTCAGAATGGGGATCAGTTGTACAATAAAAAGCTCGAAAGTACTATACGATGACAGAGCATCCAGCGGTAACATTTTTCTTTGGTATTTTTATTGTAACGTTTTGGTCTTCAAAGGTTTATTACGTCAAATTAAGATTTCATGTTTGTTGTCTCTCTGAAGTGGCAGTACGATTGCTACCTTTTTAGTTTTTCTCTTTCCGTGTCCTTTTTAAATCCTTAATGGATTGTTATATTTTCTTATTTGGTACAGTATCCATGCTATAACTTAAAAAAAAATGGTTTAATACATTAAACTACACAGCGTTTTTAATGTCGAACTCTTTTTTAAAGGTTCTTCCTTCCCAATTATGCCAATTTCCAACACTATAACTTGTGAAACTTATTTTAACTTTCGTCCCATATTTTTTCCTGCAAACTTAAGTGTCTTGTGCAATCAAATATAAAAGGCTTTTGTTTAAAATCCACAGTTTTATCGTTGGCTCGTATAAAACATGTAATGGCCATAACATTAACGAGTAAAGCCATCGTTATCATGAGAATGTTGGAATTTTAAGAAGTACCTTTCGATACAGTCGCGTGGACCATGATGTTTCACCCGGTAGCGTTTTAAAATTCACCTTGTAATCGTGAATGAATATTTTTGGGCCCAAAGTTGTGGTAATGGCTTACAAGAGAAATGTGATCGATGCATTCGAGATAAATGAAATATGGGAATCGTATGTTTTATTTTACGAGCTGATTGGACGCCTGCGATCGATGTCAAATTTAACCAGAATTTTGGTTTTTAATTAAGCTGTTTGGTTAGTCCTTGCATGAAAATGGGAACAGTAAAACGGATGGTAATACGTTATTTTACTCAGTATACCAGAAAGTTAGCTCCGCGTTTTAAAATTCCATTGGCACTTAAGCTTGGTATTAAAATCCGATTGTCATAAAAAGACTTGTATAAATCTATAAAAATGTTGACAGCACGCAGGTCGTTGGGGTCACGAGTATATCGCATTCCACTCGGCTATACTTGTAACATACTGTATAATTATAAATTATCTTGGACGAGATCTACTTCGGAGTTTTATGGGAAAATTCCAACATAGTTGATATGTTACGTTTATTGACTGCTGACGTAACTTGGATTGAGGCTTAAAATTATCTCTAAGATATAATTACAGTGACTACTGCTTAGGGAGAAACATTTGAATCATCTGCATTGAATTTTCAACCGGCTTTCTGTTTTAGTAATTTCTTTGCACAAACGTTTCCGTTTACCCCTGTTTTTGGGGAACTGTTTTTATTAAATCAATAGTCATGTTTCTATGGAAAATCAATGTAACAAGGTGCAGGGGTCCCCCCTGCCTTCATAGTTCCTTACCTTTGAATTTGAATACAAACTTATTTCTACGAAAATGTTTTGTTCCATGTTCTACTTTACGACCACACGTGTTAAATATTGCGTGTTTTAATTCACATTCAAGGACTACGGCATGAGTAATACAAAATGTCATGTAAGAACAATGTAAAATAACTTAAATGACATTGAATTCTCTACCGCCAATACTAAGGATGCATACAATTTCAAGAGGATTTTACCGTCCAATTTACATGGGCCGGTATTTTTTAAATATTTTAAAAATAATTATTACGTACGTGCAGGCTACTGTAGATAAATTACGGGTTGTTCTTTTTCCAATAATTGTAGGTTGGGGTATGAAAAGAAATGTTGCGCTAATATTACATATACCCGTTTGGCGCATCTGGTTCGTCTCGTCGAAGATTTAAGAGTCGTTTGGAATTTTCTGGGAGTGTTTTGTATTTTCCAGTCTTTATTAACGTCTTGGTAGATGTTAATATTAGAGGTAATTATTTAAGTGTTAAGATTTTTAGTTTCTGTCGGTACATATGTTCTTGTTTATATGATGTAATTGAAAGGCGTTTCTTTGTGACGCGGATGACAAAACTTCTAAAGATGTAAGAAAATTCTTAAGCCATCCCAAACTCAACATTCAAGTCCAACCCCAGTCGTAAACAAAACAATTCGCTTGATAAACATTCCATACGTTTTATTTTAAACCAGTGACATTACCACACTCTTTTGACCCGATGCGTTCATGCTTCATTATAATTATAGATGCGTTCCTAACTTTTTAAAATGTTTTTTTTTTCACCGTGCGCTTAAGCCGGTGCAGTTAATGACACCATCTGTCAAACTGTACACCGTTAAAGGTCACGCTGGTCCATACGATTATTTTGATATTTCGTTGGTTAGCATAAATAGAAATGAGAATTTTCCTCATTGAAAATATTAATAGTGTTGTAGAAATTGGGTTTTGTAGAACCTTTCTTGCTGAAATCATGCTACATATTCGTTTAGCCCGAGGCCTTTGATGATCTCCTATTATAATACAAAGTGAAAGTAAGATTTTTATTTCTTCTTGAACAAAATGTGAAATGGTAATTAATTATGTAATGTTACTATCGATTATATTGTGTAATTACATTGCTTATTAAATATAGATTACTAGAGATGGACTCGCGTCTTCGCCTAATTAGAATAATGCACAACTACTCTTAAATTCACTAGAGTGTTACAAGAATTTTTAATATTGAGTTGGTAAATACCATACGAGACATTTTCAACCATAAAATAAATATAATAAAAATCAAAATCTTCACGACTAAAAATACTGCAACCTTAAAAAAATTTAATCCTAAAATTCCTAATAAGATTACACAGTCAACATCATAACTTATTGATAGCAACTTACATGGTATAGTCATACATAAGTAACAAAATTTAAGAGCTGGTAGTTTACACAAAGGATCATTTAATATTATCTAATCTCAGCGTAACTCAGTAGTCGAAAGACATTGTCCTTTTAAATCTCTGTTATAAAAATAAAAAAAAATTGACGCGGTATGTAGAGTCAGGCCCTCCGGCGTGAGGTTATGAAACTGAAACTTGTGGTATAAAATACTGAGATTTTAGAGCCCTTGAGTGTAAAAGCAAAATACTTATAGATGGCTGCAAGACTAACGATTTCCAATCTACCTGCATCGTATAAAAAATCCAATATAACGTGTCCATGAACATATTAATAGACATGTTATGATGGAGTCTTCAATTCCCAAAATGTTTCAATTTTCAAAGCCATTCAAATTCAACGTGATAAGCATCATTTTACAAGAAATCATACATTCAATGTATTGAGCCCAACATAAAATTGAACAAAAAACAAAAAGAAACCCATGTCCTATCTTATTTGTATTCACCCATAAGACGTCGGTCGTGCATCAACGATGGAATGCGTCCTCCCAATCATAAGCAGATGACATGAGTCCCCGGGCGTCGCATTTTTAACTAACACTCTAAAATGTTTCAACACGAATTGAATTATGAACACTATTCTGTTCGTGACTGTCTTTTTGAGTCACAATTTCATTTTGAATTTGAATTACAGTGCTTCTTATGGGTTTATAATATGTATTTCCATCGGCATATGAATTACAATTTGTTTTTCAAGTATCTTTTCATAGAAGTGATTTGTTTGAGGTCTTGAGGTTGAACCGGTTTGATATGGGCACATGTCATAAAATTCTGTCTCAAAAAAATGGTGATGATGCGAAGAGTCTGTTCAGGTTCATGTCCCAAATGTAATCCGTAGCAGTACGTATTTAAGGTACAATGGGACTCATAGGGATTGCGGTCATAAAAGTCCCTAATTAAATAAAGAATGAAAAAAAAGTACCTACCTTTTGCTTGGTTTCAGGACAGATACATAATACTAGAATATTTGTTTTAAGATTTGGTTCCCCATTTTAAACTAAGAAGATGAATCATGCTGCTTTGCTCTAGTATATTCCTTTTCGATTTGAAACCTTCAACAGGCTTTCAAAGTTCTGAAACATAAATCCAGCTTGAGCCTAATATTGAGCTTAATATGGCTATAGGTCCGTAGCAACACGTACAATAAAGCGGGCAGGGCTGAAGGACGGGGAAGGCTGTCCCGGCCCGTCCTCGACCCGGCGAGCGACCTCAGCGCGTGCGCCCATTGTTTCACCGCCCGGCTAATGTTACACCCGTCGTAAACTTGCGTGTGCGCACCGTGACCAACGCTCCCAGCCAACGTGGACACATTTTCACATTTTACGAAATTGCATGCCTGTTTTTCCAGTAATCTGGAATTATTACACTTGGTTGTCGATCCCGTTCGTTGGGTTAAAGTCTCAGGTACTGCAACATGATGCCGTCTTGAACCATACATGATTGTTTTAAAAACATTTTGTGCGTTGGTTCCTTCGGCTTCGGTTGGTTCCATTCCCACCGGCTAGACAAGTAGACATAGCTATTAAAACAATTTCAACGTTGTTTACAGAATACAAATGCATTATCAGTAATCAAACACTTGATAGATCAGATTTGCTCTACGTGTCCCACGTCATAAATACAGCACACGTTTCAGAAAATATTTTCACGAACGAAATTTCTCCTCCGCATTTTCGGACATACATTTTTTGCACGGGCGTATCAATCTGGATGTTAATCGGGTGAGTTCGTGTCGTCCCGGCGTAGGTACTTCGTGCCCACACGAGCTGGCTGCTCGTAACCCGAGATTGTTTTCAAAGCGAGAGGAGACGCGTGCGCGCAGGACGACCTCCGCGCTGGACCTTGGAGTAGGGTTACCAGAAAATTGTTTCCGAAAATTATAATTTTGTAGTTTTTGTATCGAGTTATACGCGAGAATTATTATCATCTACGTAGACAAATTGGTTTCAGGTATTGGCCCATAGGATTTCCGTAAATTCAAGACATTAAACTTGTAATTTTTAAAATACCTACATATATACTTCGCTGTTTTTGAAGTAGGTACCAGAATGATGTAACAGTTTTTTACACGACTTAGAACTAAATCTGAATGCAATTCAAAAACTGGTTTTACTTTCAGGGCAATTCCTTTGTTTGGTAACCCTATCACTGGAGACTCACGCACTCGCAATTATGTGTATTCATGCCTTTAACCGCGTTTGCGTTACGCGAGCTATGTGCATGTGGGCAGTATTTAGTACAGCGGTATGAATAAGTATAAACTTGAAACGTAACACAAATAATGCCATGAAGCAACCATGACGAATGTCCTTAATTCTGGCTTTACTTGCAGCCCTTTGTAGGTCTTTGCCTCCTACGCTCGCGCGTTTTGTTAAGGTTTAGCCTTGCTACAAGATTGTCCAAAGAATAATATTTTTGGAAGTCTTAGAAAATATCGCTTTCATTTTGAGTGTTAATGAGGCGTTAATATAAAACGCTTCCCATTTAGGTTTTTTTCCGGTCTCATTACATGTGCATATTTAGTATCGTTTGGATAATTGGATCTTCTGTACATTGATATATTTGAAACATTTCCTCCTTTCACGTATTGATTCATAGCCTTTGTATGAGTGACCCGGATCGATCTTAGGTCTATTAACATCGGAAGTGGGCAGTAACCACGGCCTCATAAAGGGATGCTTAACGCATTGCCTGGGGGTACAGCATTTGTTCGTCTTCGTGCTTGCCTACTAAAGGCACATGCGTGATTTACGAGCTTGTTACCCATAGTGTAATTTGCCTGTTCCAAGTAAATTGTAATTCTGTTGATTTTCTATTTTCGTTGAGCAAAATTGATGATCGTGGAAACAGTGTTCCAGGAGATCAATCTTTCGAGTACACATACAATTATGAACCCTCGCAAAAGATTGAAGATAATGTAGTGCCCGATTCTTAGAAAAGATCTTCCAAGTTTTTTAAACAATGATAAGGAAACCCGACAAAGCGAAACAAAAACAAACCTAGGAATGTTCATCATCTAATTGAAATTCCAGCGGTTTTTTCCTAACATCTACGTCTCCAGCAGTCATTGGTGCGTTCTTCCACACAACGGCGGTGCCTGTGCTATGAACAAACGTATTTATTGTATGGATGGCACGCGAATTCCTGGAACTCACGATTCCCATCCACGACAAAGGATCTCTGTTTTTTTTCAACCATTTCTCACGAGGGTGTTCGCTCGTTTGTTGTTTTTTTTAACAAATTCCAGAAATGTTTACGTTATGAAGGTCGTAGGTAGATCTGCATCCTGGCTGTGTATTTTTGTTCGGTGTTTCCCTTTTTATTTTTTTTCTTTGTTGAATCAGTGCTAGGTGATTTGTGTATTATTGTACCGTTTGCTACCCTGTATCCTTACTTACAACAATTCTTTAAAACTGTTACTGGGGAAATACCCATCACTTCTTTTTATACCCATCACTTCTTTTTTTTACTTGAGATATCAATCAATATTATTTTATTGAACTAGAATTACTTCGAATTCATATTAATCAAATGCTGTGGTGTGAAAAACGAAAAACGTTATTTTAAACATAATTATTATCATGAAGGTCTTTAGTTATTAAAATGTCTCCCAACCTTTGTAAGGGTAGTGATGAATGTCATTTCATAAAGTTTAGTGCGTGCAATTATCTAGTAATAGCCACTTTGCCGACGGACTGGCGTTCCAACCTGATAGGTTGATTACTATAAAAATATTTATGGAATTGATAATAGGCGTATACTATTGAATGAATTTTGTAATAGGGTGCACTGAACTACGGTGTTAAAGGCTTAGCCTCTTTGATTGGTTCCATGGAAATCGTTCCTTGAATTAATTCGTATTCGTATGAGTTCTGTTTCAATGTAGCAGTTTTCTACTCAGTATCACGAACATGAATATAGATGTCGTTTATGAATCCAGAAATTATTCCGATCTTGTCAGATAGGTAGATAAATAACATGTATTTAAGTTCTTATACTACTTAGTTGCAATTTAAGTAAATGTCTTGTATTAACGTATCGTTGTGTTACTGTGCTCTGGTAATTTCCATGGATTCTAATTACTTATCAACACGTAGTGCGTCAGCCATCGCATTATAATCTATATGGACTTGAAACCAAAAACAATAAACTTAACTTATAAAATCTTGGTAAGTAAATAAAATGTTGCCGCGTCTGCGCGAGAGTTGAATCTATGGCGCATTCCACGCCCGTAACACCGGGAGCGGTTGGACCCAATAATAAGAATATGAGCGTAAAAAACGAATACGTCAAACCGCGTGTTTCGTGCGCCCGCGCACCTCGCCTCCCCCTCCGCCGCCTTCTGTCATATTATTTTTTTTACCATCGTTTTTTCTTTTCCCCCTGGAAGGATAATCGTGTATAACGCTAGACCGCATTCGACTCGAGTTTATTAATATGAATATTCGGTACATTCTTCTCTTTGTACGTACGTCTGTATGTATGATGGATGAGATGAAACTCGTGTGAATGCATGTCCTTGATTTTTTGTTGTATTGATAGTAACATGACTTTTTGTACCACGCTCTTACGTCCGCTTTGTATTTTTATTTTCCTCGTGAATTTAATGGTGGCCATTTTATATTCCGTGTTAATAACTTTTACAGGGAATTGCGAAGGAATTAAAAAGCCGTAATAATAAGTGTTTGACACTTGATCGATCCATCAAATTAAACTTTGTATTGATTGAAATATTATTACTAAAGTAGGTTTTTAGTACAGTTCTTTAGTGAATACCCTATTAAAAAGTAATATATTCATAGCTGAACAATTTATTTTCTTGGTTGAATGGAATTATAATAATGTGTTGAATGTATAGGCAACTTTCAACAAGTTGTTGATAGCGCAGATGGCGGTGTTGTAAAAGCCTCGACTGCGCGTCAGTTGGTCGTGAGTTCGATCCTGGCATGGTTCCACAGACGGTGTGCTATGTAGCCACAGTCTTCTAAGAACATGCAATAGAAA
Organism: Oligia fasciuncula; assembly: GCA_963082905.1. Classification (NCBI taxonomy): domain Eukaryota; kingdom Metazoa; phylum Arthropoda; class Insecta; order Lepidoptera; family Noctuidae; genus Oligia; species Oligia fasciuncula. The sequence continues at coordinate 13,498,063 of OY720403.1, forward strand.
TATTTGTGTCTTCCTATTTAAGATTTCTTCTTCTATAGAAAATTTCTTAGCGGGGCACATATGACATTAAATTTTTTTCCAATATTTTACATGCTTTATTTATTGGCTTTGAAGACTACTTTTTGTTTCTTTTTGATATTTTTGTAATTTGTTTACGATTTCAATTTATTATATTTTACATGCTTTTTGGCTTTGAAGACTACTTTTTGTTTCTTTTTGATATTTTTGTAATTTGTTTAGGATATTAATTTGAATTTATTTGTAACAATAATGATATTTTAGCCACAACAAAACATTTTTGAGTAGGTAAACATAATAAGGAAAATGATTAAGGTAATAATTATATTATTGCGGTATAATCCATAAATTTACGCAACTGACATCATATTTTGCTTTAGGTACGAATGATACCTAGAATATTCTTGACATTTTTTTCATTACTCACCTATAAATTAATAAACTTTTAATAATTAATAACGATCAGTTTTCGTAGTCGTGTCAGACGCGTCGCACCACAGCGTCGTATTATGATGTAATGGTAATAATTTCTGTAATATGGTAATGCCAGTGCTTGCCCGTGGGCTTGCTTCTTACAGGAGATTGCTCTCGGAGGGGCCCGTGGCGAGTCTCGCCTTTACAATGTTGAGACAAGACAACATTTTTTATCATCTTTTTTATTTAAGTAATTTTTTTTTCTCCACAACTGCCACAACAATAGCCTTTTCACCAAGTGCAACCTGCTGCGGAACGATTTTCTTACATTTATAAATATTTACAAAAACATCACTGATCTATCCTATTCTTTTCATAAAACTCTCTACATTATAAAAGTAAATAACTACACTGAAGCGTGGCTACAGACACCTGGTTTCCTACCTTGTTTTATAAAAAGGTACATTTTTATCAGAAAATCAGCAATTTGTTAGTACCGAGCAACAATAGCGTAGGAAAGTTACACGGCTTGTCCGGTCTATGGTCATCGCAACGCCCAAGGGAAGGCAGGCGTGAGGTATCTCAGGAATTTTAATCGCATCCAAGCCCCCGGCCGCTGGCCGCCATCCGAAAGTAATAAAAACAAAACTTGGAACCTCGGACCAGCTTGAATTTTGGATATGAACAGACATTATCTAGCAAGACCTGCAGTTTTAAACTTTTAAATGATGTATATAATAATGTGCTTCGTGTTCAATGAATTTTATTTAGCGTTAAATTAAGAAAAAATGTTCCGTGTGCTAATTTTCAAATGCTTTGTGTTTGGATTTGATTTAATTAAAATATTTTAATTCAGTGTTAAAAAAATTAGGAAATGACATTTCGTTAGGTACTGTATATAATTGATTTTATTGGTATATGTACAAATAATACTAAACATTTTTGGGAGGAAAAGAAAACTCGAATGTGTCGGTCGTTTACAGCAGATAGCCAACGAGAAGAAAAAGACGTAAAATTAGTTCCGTAGGCTGCAGGTGTGATAAGGACAGCTCTATAAGTAAACTCGTATAAGAAAGAAAGAGATGCAAGTATGGCAGAGTGAGTCGAAAAGCAACCGGTCCAGGGGAGGCAGATGCTCTCACTAGAAACCCCCACGGCAAACTTACAGATTCCAACAATAAGAAAATAATTATTAAAAACAATTCCAGTAAAGCTTTTATCCAGATTCTGGCTTTCGCATGGGAAATAAAATTACCTCTCACGAAGGTTTCGTACGGAGCTTTATCTCATACATAGTCGTGGATATGTGCGCATATATACCTCATGCCTATAATGCGTTCATGTAAAATATTATACACAAAAAAGTAGTATTTAATATAAATTTGTCATTACTTTCTTATGTCTTAGTCAATTATTAAAAAGTTCAGGAGCAAAAGCAAAATCCTTTAATCTCTCATCTCTCTTGATAATAATATCTTTATTTCTCCCACAAAAACAAGACTTATACGACGAAAAATTAACTAACATAACAAAACCAATTTCAGTCAAGTGTATGTGCGGAGCTGGTGTCTATTATAGGTATAAACCTGTATTACAGTCATTACAGAACACCAGGTCGTCACCCCACGAAAATCAGGTATAACATAACAAAGAACTTAAATAGGGACACGTATAATAGAATTTAATCGGGACAAAATTGATTAATAGAAGTTAATGGATTGATAATATGCCACAAACGATTCAAGGAAATCAAGCACTTTCTCCTAAACGAGTTCTACTTTTCAGAATTATTAAAATAGTTCTGCATAAAGCAAATGTAGATACAGCTTATATGAAATTGACTCTCAGATTCCTTTCTATCATAATTGTATCTAATTTGTTGGTGCCGCACTCCTTAATCTTCGTGTTGAACCACAAAATTCCTAAGAATTTCGACTTCAGCATTAAACTGGTAATCGTAGATACATTATCCGTGTTATTTTCGTTATTACCAGAAATTTTACCGGTATTTGTTAGCAAAAAACACATGGTGCTATTAGTCGTACATACCGCACGGTGGAATGTAGGCACCGTGCCAGATTACCTGCCTGTGGACCATCATCTCGTTAACGTTGAGTTTTGTGAATTAAATTGCCTATTTTGTAGCTCTTGCTGACAGAGCGTTATAGTAATTGCGGTTTATGCTGCACAACATTGAATTTTAATAGCGTTGAAAAATAAGGACTTAACCAAGAATACCCGTATGGAAGCTATGGAAGAACATTTTTAAAACTATTTACATTGTATTCAATTCATGGATGATATTCATAATGTATTTTACATAAAATCACATTGCAGAACAACGTGCTCGCGTGTCTATTGAAAAATCAAACATGCGCGCACATGTGTGGCTTTAGAATTATGCGGTTAGTTAGCTAGAAAAAATGCGAGCTATTACATCGAACCAGCGTGAGAATGGCAGGCTGCATCCACCGATCGAAAAACACTTTACTTGAATTCACTTGCTTTTAATTTTTTTTTTACTTCCGAACTTCGGGTCAGTGCGAAGGCTCGGAGTCGGGACGGGATTGCAAATGCGTGTAAAGGAATTCCGGAACAAAAATGTGTGCGTCTACCTGCAGCCGGCAGATGCGCCCTGAGCCCCCCCTCCTCCGCGCACCTCCCTCGCATACCGCCATTAAACCATGTAAATTGATTACGTGGAAAATCTGAGAAAATCGCGCGCTAAGTACTGCGAGCGCGTGACCGCTACATGGCCAGTGTCACATGTGAAATTGCTCGGCTTTTTTGCATTCCACAGGGCTGTTGTCGCTGCGGTCGTCCAAGGATTGCTGCGATTACGATTGTTTATCGCCCCCTAGTTAACGAGCCTAAGCTGATTCTGAATAATTAAACAACTGTTACGTTTAGGGTTGCCACTTTATTGCTTTTATTAGAAACATTCAGTGTTGAGGTTTTATGATGTAGAAATAGGAAATTAGGTAGGAGTTAGCGGATGTTTTATTCATCTTGGCTTTAGTTGCAGTTATCTCTATATAGTTGTTGGCAATTTCAAACTAATCATAAAATTAACTCTCAATTGAAATTGATCGTGATTTCGACAGTCGAAAATTCGTCATGTACCTTTTCTTTTGGATAATGAAATATCTTGAGGTTCTAAAATTAAATTGGATAAATTAAAATTCAAAATCTAATAAAGCAAAATTGTGTGAGTGATTTTGCTTGAGGGGATGAGGTCAGTGATGGTCCGTTAGTGCGTCGCTGCGCGCCGACACCTCGGCGGGCCGAATGTTTCGATTCGACGAACTTATTACGACAGATGGCAGCGGCCCGGGAGGCGGGAGCGCCCGCGGACCCCGGCCCTTCGGAGAGATCGACCTCCGAAATGCGCCCGAGATTGCATTCTTTCGGCGGCGCGGGCGCATTCCACAGCGCGCCATCCGAGCTCCGCGCGCCCGCGCCAGTCGACGCGCGCCCTTTTGGGGGTTAAGATGTGTCCGTTGCGGCGAGCGCTCACTATGTGGTCCCAGCCGCCTCCCCCTGAGCCCGAAACGCAGACGGTCCGCGGGCGTGCGCACACCTGGTGCCGCGGCTGTTTCGGCAGCCGCCAACTCGCGCGCATGGTCCGTCAGCCGCCTGAGTACGGCGTTCGCGTCGACCCTACGTCCGTCCAACCCGCCGGCTTGCGCGTGCGAGACGAACCCCAGTACCAGAACATAGACGAGATGCGCAAGCGACCCGAGTACGCTAACCTCGACGAGATTAGTCGCGAGTTCGGCTACCGACTCTGCCCCGAAGGTCAAAACCTAGAGGACGAAGCTATTTACGAAAACATACTGTCAGTGCGTCAGATACGTTCCGCGGAAGTGCGTTTAGTGCCTGTGTCTGAAGTGGCGTACTACGAAGGTCAAGGTTACGTGGCCACGCAGGTGCTCAGCAGGAATGGAACCTTCCCGCAGTGTCCGCCGCACACCTGGAGTCGGCTGCAGCAAGCATACAGACCCAATGGATCGCTGCGACTTTTCACCGTAAATGTCACTTGTTTTTCCACTCAAAATATGCTCACGACTACGCCTAGCATTTGACGTCATTCCTTCGAATACAATGCTCATAGTTATTTAATTGTGATTTTTTACAGAACAGGATATAACCGTACGATGATTCGAATGTGTTTTTACATGGATTCCAAACTAAAAAGTCATTGCCCAACTTATAATACCGTATTTAACTCTGGGAGCAAAAAATGTGTGTTTCGGAATTTTGATCTAATGACTCGTTATTTTTTAAGCGACTTGATGAATTTCGTATGAACTTGCGATTTTAACCTTAACTTTAAGAATTATTACGTTCCATTATTATTTTTATGATGCACGGATTGTAGCTCATGTCTTAAAACAAATATTTTAATACAAATGTTAAGTTGAATAGGAAGATTTTACGCTATGCGAAAAGATGTTAGATTAGCGTTTTGTTCAACACGTAGGCAGCTTAAGTAACTTTATTTTAGCTAGTTACACTATATTTTACGATTTTGTTCAATATTGATAGAGCTGTCGAAAGATGACTGGCGGGTAACAGTTTTAAGATATAGATACGTTAAATCGTAAACATCATTATACTTGCGTCAAGAAGTAGATAAGTAAAACAATTTTTCACAGTCGATCAAACGTAATAAAGTATTATAATCTGATGAAAAACATCGTTGAGCACCAGTAGCAAAATAATTAAGTTTTTATAAGCATCTTTGTCTCGTAATTCAATCAATTTTTATGTTACCAACAAAAACTTCACTGAACATCTCATCAACGTAATAATGTACCCTTTTTTAAATCAAATGGGCTCAGTATTTTCCTCTTAAAGACATTATTGATCAAATTAAATTGTTTAGGCTCTTGATTACAGTTGCCGAAATTGATTTGCATTGGTGGAAAGTATGTTTAACATTCTGTTTTGATTTTTACGATAGCATTGGGAGCTGACTGTAGCCAGAGGTTTAGTCCACCGCTTTTTGTTTCCTTGATGCAAATCATGCAAATTGAATTGATTTGCAATATTAATCTGTACGGCAGTTTAACATCCGCGTACATAACTCTTCCTAATTTATATTTCAAATCTGATCGATTGACTGATGGATTAGCCAATATTGCGTTTTATATCCTACTGACCGTAGGATATGCTGTTTGTGGGTTAGATTTAAATCAGGATGTTACTTAAATTCAGTTATTTTTCTCAAATTTCTTCCCGTTTGAGAAACAAGCATATCTTACTTCTTGGTATGTTAGGGCAGAAAAATACATCGGGTAAAAATCATGTTTTCGCTCTCCGATCGTAGACTTATCCAAAAAAACGAAAGCAGAGATAGTTATGTAAAAAAAAACTGTTAAAGGCCACATGAATTTCAAGTTCAAAATAATCATTCTCATTATTTATATTAACATACGACAATGTGTCCAGTTATTACAAGATGGTAATATGGTATGGCTTGATTCTCGCACTTAACAGGTTGAAAATGAACTATACAACAAGACCAAACTATAATAAGGTGGAAGAAGAAGCTGCCCAAGCTAAAACTCCAACATCCCCTGTAGTTCTCTAAAAGAAGCTGCATCGCTTTAATTGCAACTGGGGATTTTATATTTATTTTTGTCTCTTTTTGTCCACAGGCGAAGAAGGAGATGTACGATGTGAAGAAGCAGAGGTTGTGTTTAGCCCAGGATGAGTACAAGCATTTGAACAATGCGCTCTCCACGCTCGCAGCCTCTCGGACTAGTCGTAAGCAAACCTAACAATTATTCTATTCAAGTCCCTTTATAATTTACGCCTGGTTTTGATGACCAGTAACCGTTTATGCTTTAGTCGAACGTAAAATTCTCGTATTCAAAATTAATAATTTTTTGTCCGATATACCTTTCTAATTAAAAAGGTTTAGAAAACGAGTATTGGTGTTTAATTTGAAATTCAATCCAGCTAGAGCAACAAAATTAGAACCAACACAACACATAGCGATAACATTAGAACTTTAAAATTCCGAATCCTTCTAATTTAACTTTATAGAAAACACTTTCCGAGAACCTAAGCCACTTAACAGGCAGATCGACCGAGGCTTTATAAATTAATAATATGTAGAGCTAAAAGAGCTTAGCGTCGTCGAAGTCTGAACCAGATAGTAAATTGTAATTTGTAATCAATACAGAAGTACTTAATACGTTTGCATATGCTCAAGAAGAGTATGTAGATAAATTGAAAATAATCATTTTTGTCCCGTTCCGCGGATCGAGGTCTTCTTATTTTATTGGGGATCCGTCGAGATATAGTAAAAATGTTTAGACTTTACTAAGAGAAGTGATGTTGACAGAATTTTGCCTTTTATGGGTTGCTTACTGTGGTTTATGGAAGATTTATTGTCTGCCTATTAAGTCCAAATTTATTTTTTTGTGCTTGGCGAAAAAAATATTGTACGGAGCTTCTGGAATAAAAAAATCGATCATTATTTTTAATTTTTTTCATCAGCTATACTAATATATTTATGTCAAATACAATGTACCCGATGCGTACGTACAAGCGTTACAATTTAATATTATTGTTTCCCATTAAAACTTAAGTGTATGAAACTTTATTTTTATCTGATTCCATAGGTAGTGTCCACATTTTATCTGATTCCATAGGTAGTGTCCACATTTTATCGCAAAAACTTGCCTCTTAATGTTTATGCTGCGTGTCCGTTTATTGAATGTAATTTTATATTTTGTTATAGTCCAGCCCGACGACATTATTTTACTTGTAGCTCTTATTTGTTCTGCTTTGATGGAGACAATTTGTTAACGTTCTGCAATACCTGGACTTTTTTAATTAATTTTTTGCAGTAGCTACTACAGTATAACCCCTGCTATTTAATTGATAGAATCACCACTGACTTGCCATAGCATCATTTTGTTCTTTGAAATCACTCCTTTCATCTTGATTCTCCGCATTCGACTGAGCACACCCAAATTCTGCTGCCAATTTTCCTAATGTTCACCTATCCTTTATCACAGTGTGTTCGTCTACGACGTCGATGACAACGACGTCAACCACTTCCCGGCACGACCCAGATCTTCTGAGGTCGGAGGTGACGCAGGCGCGCGGCCGGGTGGCTCAGCTACGCAAGGAGCTAAGGCAAGCCCGAGCTGAGGTCGCCAGTGCACGCCGCGGAGTCGATACGCTTGCAGAGTTAGTATGCTTGTGTGGGACTGGTTCTTAGGTGGTGAAACTGGTGAAGAGAACAGTCGGGAGAGGGAAGCTGAAGGGAGTATGGGTGGAGCTATGGTAAGGACAGAAATAATAAGTGCAGTTAGAAGAACCCTGGGAGCAAATCGACGTGACGGTGAGTATAAGAAAGTGTAGATGTTTTGCATGTCACTCAAGAGTTTAGACTTCTCCATCTTCAGTGATACCAAGGTTTGCAATGAGAAAATTCTACAACATTTAGGTTTAATTTAAAATCTTTGGCAAAACTCGGTAACCAGGACGTTCATTAATTTAAAATTTTCCTATTACAGAGTGGAGCAAAAGATCAGTTCCCAACAGGGCTGCTACAACATTACTGAAGCCCAAGCAATCATGACTGAATTGAAAAACATTCAGAAATCACTCACCTCTGGAGAGAAAGAAAGGGCAGACCTTATGCAGTCTTTAGCCAAACTCAAAGACGATTTGACGAGACTGCAACTTGGGGACGCATCACCTGATCTATCAACTCTGTCCCTCCCTCAGGAGAAACTAAGCACTGCCTCCCAAACTGACCTCTGTGCCGACTTAGTTCCCATCGGTACGAGGCTAGCAGAAATGGCGCGGGTTCGTCTTCAATACGACGAAGCGAGGAAGAGGATACAGCAGATACAACAACAACTCGCTGACTTAGAGGACAAAGTCCAACCTGGACAGGCAGAATCCGACAAGGATAGGCTGCTACTCTTCCAAGAAAAAGAACAGTTGCTTAGAGAACTCAGGAGTATAACCCCAAGAACAAGATCTAAACAAGAGATGACGGAAATCCAAACGGAGTGCAAGAGATTAGAGCAAGACCTGAAAAATGCATTCGAAATGTCGAACAAGTGCATTGCTGACCGACTGAGGTTACACGAAGAAAAGCAACTGTTACTACAACAGTTGAAAGACGCGTTAACATCAATGACGACCTTAGAAGGACAGTTGAAGACACTATCAGCAAGTACGCTCTCAGTATCAAGCAGTTCCAGCTTAGGGTCCCTTTCTACGGCCAGTAGTAAAGGCTCTCTTAGTTCCGGTATCAGTTTTACCGATATTTACGGCGGACCTCAAATCGCGTCGTCATTCTCAGCTGACAAGCCTATCGACATGGTCGATTTGCATCGAAGAGTTGAAAGGTGAGTGCAAAATACTTTTCGCCATTCAAACGTCAATGTAAATTATTATGAACACGTTTGGCGATACATCAAGGAAATTTATGCGTCATGTGGATAGGTTTATGCTAATTTCTCGATTTAGGACCTTTATAAAGTAGGATTATGATATAAATTGAATTTCGGACTATGGTTTGAACTTTCTTAGAATCGATTCTACTTTCCCAGTCCAAATATTTGCAAGCGCAATCTTAAAAGGACTGTGTAGTGCAATGTGACTTTCTCCTAGGATTACCAAATCGTTACATTGCATATCTTCGCTTGTCCTAACTCCTATGTAAGGTTAAATGATACAAGTTTTGACATACTTACTGACTATTGTTTTGTGAATTCTCATGCTTTGAAAGTTTACAGGTAGTTTATGGACTTGGACTAATTCTTTAATTTGGTAAATGATGTCTGTTTTAAAGCTTCAAGCTAAAGGTTTTTGTTACAACTAGTGGTATTTACAAGCTTAACGCCCATCAGGTTTTATAGATTTTTTTGTAGAGCTTTGTCTCTGTTACCCATACGGCATGTAAGACAGTCTCTTTCTAAAACTAGATGATACTGTACTTCTTGAAAACAACTTCTATTGTTAGCTAATGTGCATAATCAACCTATATCAATACACTGATGAACTTAGACCTCTTCAATAGTATTATTATGCCTTTGTACACACGTTTTTCTTGCCGTGAAAAACTACGGTTTCTTCGTCGAGTGTTGTATGGATCACTATGGAAGCTGGTTGACAGACACGTTTTTTCTACGGCGCGGTTTTTGCTGCGTACCGTAAAGAAACTGGGCCTTAATCTCGATCCTCAGCTCTCTCATCCAACTGCTGCGAGCAACTCTGCGAAGATCGAATATTGTTCTAAAACTCCATCGTTTTCATCAGGTTACTACGCGGCACAAGTTATAACGCGGAGAGTGCAACTCCTGGTGCCAGCAGCTCTCCATCTCAGCCTTCCTTGTCTCCAAGAAGTAGCCTCTCTTCAGCCAGTCCACCGCCGCCACCACCTTCTTATAATCAGGTATGTTATTTTTAATTATAGTTTAAGAGTTTGTTTGGTTTTTGCCTGAAAGCTGAGTTTTAGGTAATATGAAGAGTATTTAGTATATGTGTCTATGTCGTTCTGTATTGTCTATGTCTATTTACTTGGAGGAATCCTATAGGATGATAAGAGTCAATTTCTGTTCTAAATTTCTCGGTATATGGAGAATTCCAGTTATAGGATTATGACATTTAGATACCTAATGCATTTATTTGTTAGAGATATGGTAAGATATCTAAAAGGACGATGCTCCATGAAGTATCTATACCTAAGGCCAAGTTTACTCTTAGTGTCTAAACACTATGCCGAAGGTACGCGACCGAAGTTCGGCATGGTTACGCCTGCAATGCTATTTGAGTTACTGACGACACATTAAGCCGAAATTACGTTGCTTTATAGCGTACAGCCGAACTTCGGTCGGGCGTAAGTTCAGCGGCAATTTGGCGGCAACGTATTCTGTAGTGCAATCATTATACGCGACCGAAATTCGGTTCGGTTCGACTCTTCTAAAGCCTCTGCAATTGCTATTACTGTAAAGTAGCCCATTTTTCAGGTTTCGCACCTCAAATGTAATAACGGAACCCTAACAGGATCACTTTGTTTTACGTCTGTCTATCCGGCTGTTTAGATAACACGACACGACAGCGCTCCAGACACTAAATAGGAACACACAAAGTTGCGCAACTGAATTTCTTGCGCGTAAGTTCGGCGGCACTATGCTTATGGTGTGTCTTATCAGCCGAATACGTCGGAACGTAAAATCAGCCGCGGAACTTCGGTCGCGTACCTTCGGCATATTGTGTTTGGACACTTAAGTTGTAAAACTACACAAATAAACACAAAACAAATATTAATTTGTTTTTTACGTAAACAACCTTTTCATAACCTTACAGACAAAAGCGTGTGTGATTGTAATTGCCACACGATTGTACACACTTATCGGTGTTCGTCACATTCTGGCAAATCATGGCTTTGGCACAGTGTGACGAATGTTCCTTCAGGTGTACACACGGCGTAAGCGCATTCGTCACATTCGTTTTAAATTCTGTGACGTCGGGCGTCTGCAGTGGAATGTTTTGTCTGAGGTCGTGCGGTCGTTGTCTATCTAGGGGTGGATATGAGAGTACATCTAAGTACTAAATGGTGAAAAAACACTAAACAATGTCTATAAAGATTGTGCAAATTGATACTTATCTTGAATAGCATTAGATAATGTAATATTTAAAACTCGCCTTTTAATATGGCTATTTATTTAAAATTATCATTTCTTTTTCCTAGATATTATTTTAAAAGTCTCAATTTTTTGCCCAGAGGTACCTAAACTTTAAAAAAATGCCACATGTCTTTAAGTTTGCTTTGTCTACCATATACCTGGATAAATACCTATAAAACACAATCTCGATGCAATGAAAATCCTTAACCTGTAACCATAATAACCATACCATAATCAGCCTATAATGTTCCCACTGCTGAGACACAGGCCTCCTCTCAATGAGAGGGAGTGGGCCGTAATCCACCACGCGGGCCCAGTGCGGGTTGGTGGATGTCACATGCCTTCGAATTTTTGGTTCTAGGACATGCCGGTTTCCTCACGATGTTTTCCTTCACCGTTTTGAGAGCAGTGGTGATGAAATAATTTACACAAAGTAAAGCGCCTGTCTGGGTTCGAACCTACGACCTACAACTCGTAAGTCGTGTCCGTGACCACTGGGCCACCACTGCTCAGTTTAACCTGTAAATATTTATAATATTTGGTCAAACATCAAAGATGCAAGACATAACATTATCAGATGTTTTTATGTCAAATCATATTAAACGCCCCGGGCTCGCCTGTCACTTGCTTTCACTTTATGAACGGTAAATAGACGAGATTAGTGTTTATTTGTTGTCATTCTAATGTTGTGTGTCTGTATGAGAAAGTATAATTTTATGACATAACCGTCATACTTGTAATAAAAATGTTTATAAATAGACTTACGGTTGAATTCGCACACGTAACTTCGATTTGAAGTTGCTGTTAGTGATACGTCTGAAGACTTGCCTTCCACACATGGCCCTGCATTGCTGCACTCGCAATGATGTTGTATTATAGAGGTAGATATGGCACTAGCGCTCGCAAATTGTTGCAGACAAATTCAGACAATTGTTGTAGTTTAATTTAGTCCGATAATAGCAGCGAGCAACACACTACAGATAGCTATCTCTTTCTGTGTCATACGTTCCGTATTATCTATCGCAGTAAGTACTTTGTAATAACAACGCAACAATACAGAACGTCGCTCAGTATGAACGTAGCGTATCTTTCCTTTTTTTTTTCTTTACTTATAAAAAATAATATTTGGAGTTTGTTTCGGCATTTCTTCGCAGGAATCAGTCAGCTAAAAAACGCAGGTACATATATGTACTTTTAAAAATATTGTCCAAAAAAATAACGTGTAAAAGTATCTTATAATATCTACTTGCAGAAACAAACATCATTTTCATCTCTTTCTGCCCCACGAAAGCTTTTATTTAGGACGCTGTTGAACTAAAGACTAGACATAAAAAAAACTGTTGGTATCATAAAACCTACTCGAAAAATTATGATAAGGTCGTTACTACCAAAGGTATTGAAAAGGTATTGGTAAAGAGTATTCTATTCTATTGGAAGATTTTTTGTCTCTAATCTGGTAACAATTACCTACTATCCAAGCTGTGTGAAAACCAAAGTGTACTCATACACAAATTATAAGCGGACTGTTCTTGTGAAATTTTATCAATATGTTTTCTTTTTTAGGTGGAAAGGCAAAGACGGCAGCAGAGAGAGTTGGAAGAAAAGTTAGCAGAAATGAGGATAGGTGTCGCCACTGGTCTGAATGAAGTCACAGGACTTGCTACAAGTAAGTTTATTTTAATTTATTTCTGAATTGCATTGTATTAAATTATGATTTAGTTTTATAAACGGATAAAAGTCTTAATTAACATATCAATCATAAACAATGGTTCTTATTTTTATCAATGACATTATCAACAAAAAATTACAATTTTTATTACTTGTGAGACTTGTTAGAAATATTTGATTTAACTTTCCTATATTGATGAATAGAATGAACTGTTGTCTGGGCTGTTTTATGAATAGTGTCCTCATGATTCCGGTCCGAAAAACTGATGGTAGCGTCATGTATAGCTCCATCTCTCTCTCGCACAGGAATCATGGTGGCACTAAAATGACACCACCTGACGTTAAAGACACTTCACACAGACTCAAAAGCATCTAGAATGCTACAATGATCTTTTGACGCCTGTGACATTGACAGGAGGCCGTTGTTTGTTAACATTTGTGAAATTAACACAGAAATTGTATTGACAAAACAAGATGGCGGCGCGTTAGTTCCGATTTTTACCACTTTGAACCTTGTAGTATTGTACAGTCAACAAAGGAGATAAGTACCTATACATGAGCGTCGGATATAGTTGAAGTTTACTAAGAAACCGATGGATGTTCTGGACTGAAATTTAATTTAATAAATGAGCTGTTCGTTTTCTATTAATAAAATTAAATTTTATTCGAGAACATCCATCGGTTTCTTACTAAACTTCAACTATATCCGACGACCCTGGTTACTTACATCCTTTGGTGACCGTACCGACTTACTTCAAGTAAATTAACCTTACAATGGTATGTTTAGTTCCAGTACAGTTGCAAGGCCCCGGGCGGCCCTGCGAGCCTTTATCACCAATCTCAGAGACGCCTCCACCACCCTCGCCCCGAACTCCCTCGTCTAGTGGTAAGTGTTATTTCTTCTCTCCTATTGGCTCGAACTATATGAGTGTTTTTTTTTATACAGGGTTATTGGTAAAACATTAACAACCTCTCTGGACTATATTACTAACATCAAAAACAACAACTTTTGTTCTCAGACTTTTATTAATTCTATACTTACTATTATTTTATTCTATTCTATAAATAAAAATATTTCAAATCAACGAATTGAAATATTCGATTTTTTGTTACAAACTCCACGCGAAGCAAAAGACAACGAAATCTGAAAGGTTTGTTTTTGGTTATTAAATTTAAAAAAAAGTTATGGAACAAAAGTTGTTGTTTATGGTGTTAGTAATCCAGTCCTGCAAGGTTGTTAAGGCGAAAGCGCCAGGGTAGCCCGCGAAATTCATTTTTTTTTAGGTTTTTTGCAATTTGCTGGGCTCTGGAATCATATTTTAATCAACGTACAACTTAATACTGACCAGCAAATTGCAAAAAACGTAAGAAAATTTGAATTTCGCGGGCCACCTTAGAGCTTCCCCTTTAAGTGTTTTACCAATAACCCTGTCTAAGAGAATAGCTCATGTCGTTTTTAAAGTACTTATTCAACAACACTATTATTATAGACAACTTTTTCTAATTTGTTTATTTCTGTCAAATGGTTTGCTGTTTGGTGTATGTTATTATGATAATCTGGCCCCTTTTGTTGAACTAAATGTAGGGAACAGCTGATATTTTTTTCGCGATTTCAGGTTTGGTCCCATAGTAAAAGGTATTCATAATGATGAGTACAATGACCTCTTAAGAGGTTATGACCGTAGAAAATTGCCACTCGCCTCTAACGATATTCATGTTAGAGGGTATTTTTCCAATCACTGAAATTAAATTACTTATCAAAGAAAATATATTATTTTTGGAGCTCTTTACAGACAATTTCTATAATATTGAAATAACAATGTGTTTACACTACTTACAGGTACAAACACTAGATCAGTATCAGCGGCAGTGAGCGACGAATCAGTGGCGGGCGACTCTGGTGTGTTCGAAGCGGCGCAGGCGGCGAACGATCCTTCTAACGCAGGTAACTTAACTTGTGCCTTATTGCTATACGAATAGGGAGGGTTTTTAGTTGAATGGTAGGGTAAGTGTAAGGTTCAGTTTAGCTTGAAGATAATTGGAGATTATTTGGCAGGTAGGTATGGTGTATTGTTCTTCAATAGCTGTGTCTGTTGAGAATTTTGACTAAAGGTTATTACTTCGACATCGAAAAGTAGTCAACCTTTGAAATTCCGGAGCGTTTGGTACCCCAAAAATTTTGATCATTTGATATCATAGAGAACTTTTACACTTCTTAAATTTTTTGATTCATAACAGTTGCCCAGCAGTGGGACAGTATAGGCTAAACAAAAAAAAACACACACAAACAGTTCAGTAAAAACAAATTAATCAATAATCAAATGCTGTTTAGATATAGTTATACATATTATGTAACTAATAATTTATTTTAATTTACAGTGAACAGTGCCCAAATTGAGATCAAATTGCGCTACTGTGTGGAAGAAAGCGCGTTGGAGATAGGAATCCTGCGCGCGCGCAACCTGCACGCGTTGTTCATTGATATCGGCACTCAAGTGTAAGTATTATTGTTGTTATAAATGATAAGTAATGATTTTATTTAAGTATGTCTATAAAAACACCTTTACACGTAAATAATACTAACAAATCTTAGTGAGATGCAAGGACCATGAAGATTAGTGTCTGAAATGGTATTTTGAGTAAAGAACCCGACAAAGAATGGACCTATCCAGTCAGTGCACGCATTTGTCAGTAATCGTGTAGCTCAACTCAGTTGAAAGAACTCAACGACTCGACAGACAGTACCAAAGAAAGAACATTTAGGCAGGCCGCATAATACTCAAACTGCCAGACCATCCATTAAACTAAATTGAAATATCTGTAATTATTGAAATATCTGTAATTCTTTTAATTATTAATTAGCTTTCTTTGGGAAGTCTGGAACCAATGTCTGTATATTATTTTGAGTTGGGCGTTGATAGCTGCGCCACAGTATCTTACTTTTGTAGCTATCTTCGTTTTCCTTTGTAAATTGTAAACTTAAGTTGTTCTATATTTTATTATTAAATGGATAAAAAAACTGACTCACGAAGTCCTCACATTCTTAAGTACACATATTATTGTTATCTTTACTATGTACATCATTAATAAAAATAACACACCATTCAAAACAACAAATGAATGGTGTGATATAGATAAGTCTCCCTAAGCCTCTTAAAAAGGTGTGGTCGGCGTTGACTAGTAGATTCTTAAAGTAATTATAATTAGTGGTCCGATTGATGAATTTAATCAGTCATATGCCATATTATATCGATCTGAGTGATTGGTTTTAAATCGCATACCTAATCTAAAAAGTAGTTTTGGTGCAAGTTGATAATAAAATCAATCTTTTTCCTTTATTTTATTTTGTCTTCATTGATGCCGATTGTAATATATTTTACGTCTGTTGAATTAAATTTGTTTTTATTTTTTTTGGCAGCGTTTTTTTTAATTTATATTTTTCCTTTATACATTTGTCGTATTTGCTGAGATTACTGTAGTTACAAAAAAAATCATTACATTTTGAACTAGGACGGCCACAAATTAATTTTGTTAAGTACAGTCAACAGTCATCAATTTTGATCATCTACTTTTGCTGTTGACTGTACCTACTGTGTCAAAGCAACATTATAGGAACCATTTTCTTTCCTCATAAAGATCTTAGAGGTATCAATCTTTCGTTTACATATAATGATATGATGTTAATAAGCTGCATTTGTGTCCGGCAGCGCTGTCCGCTGCGCGCTGGTGGTGGGCGGCGGCTGCGGCGTGGCGTGGCGCGCGCGGGGCGCGGCGTGGCGCGGCGCGGCGCTGGCGTGGCGCCACTCGCACGCGGCGCCGCTGGCCACGCGGGCCTTGCGCGCCGCCACGCTGCAGGTCAACCTCACTGCTGGCACCGAGTGTCTGGTGACTACTTTGGATTATTACTTTCTTTACTGTTAAAGAGAAGAGAATTTATTAAAAAGTGTATAATAATAGTTTTCAGAAGTCAACATGCTAGGTTTTATAGTCACTCAGACACTATAAAATCTGTTAGTAATTACCTCAATAAAAAATAAAAAAACATTACTTTCCATCCTCAAAATTACATATGTATTTTTTTTACAACACGTAATAATTTCTACTAAATAATAAAATGCTAAAACACACTTACTATTCTTATGTATTTTTCAAATGATGACAACTAGCCAAATTCGAGTATTCGGCTTCAAGCCTCGAGTGCCATGTGAATACCCCACAAGGCGAGAGCGATTAACTTCTGATCATCCTTACCCTTTAACCCTTCTTACCCTTACCCTTATTCAACCTAACCCTTACCCTTTACCCTACAGGGCTGTGCTCAAGTGAGTCTAGCAGACTTCGACCCGGATTCTGTGTCTCAGAAATGGTACAACGTGCTTAGCTTCAGGTGTATGAGAAGAGATGAGAGCTCTGATGAGTCTACTGTTATATCATCGCAGACTTCTACGTTAACTAGGAATAGAGGTAAGCTTGTTTTATTATCTTCCTTCTAACGTTAGTTCAAATCTGACTATAAATATAATGTAGGTAATATTAACATTTTCACTGTTATTTAAATCACAATGCGACATAATTGCTGGAGAATAGTCTCAATTCCATAAAGGATGAATGGAACTGCACCTTTTGTGTTCATCCTATTTAACATTTGCCATAATATATTGATTAATTATGTAATTATTTCAAATTAAATCATGTGTAACAGTTGTATAAATAATTACTTATCTGTATTCACAGGACCAGAAAGTATGACGGGTGCGGAATGCAACGTGGATTGTGGTGACAATTCGGCATCGGAGGACGAGGAGTCTAGAGAGCCACTTAATCAGGTATTTATTTAAAAAAAATAGTAGGATGTTTACATAAAAAAAGTAGAATGTTAAAACATCAGAAACACGATAACACAATATCTTTATTGTCTCCCTGTCGTAAATACAGGCACTCAAAAAACAATTATTTTCATGTTTTTTCTCTTTCCTCATTACAAAGTCCATAAAAGTCAATAAAATCTCAAGTGCATAGTCATACTTTAGTCATTAAAAAAAAATCGTTATGGAGAGATAAATATAGTAAAGACTTGTAAATTGTATAATCTAAATATATAAAATTCAAAGTCCTGACTGTCTGATATATCAACGCACAGCCTAAACCGCTGGTCCTAGACACATGAAATTTGGAGGGTGTGTTCTTTGTGACGCGTAGGTAGAATAGAATAGAAAAGAAATACTCTTTATTATGTACACCAAATAAATTACAGACATAAAAATAGAAACGTACAGTTTCTATTTTTATGTCTGTAATTTATTTAGGGTGACACAATGGGCGGTCTTATCGCTAAAAGCCACTAAAAAAGAATTTTTCGAAATTCCACCCCTAAGACGGTGAATGGGGGGAGGGTGAAATTTCACGCGGTCGAAGTCGCAGGCAGAAGCTAGTTCCAAAATACAATTTCCCCAGACATTAACACTTTTTGAGTTTCTTTCTAATTATATTTTTTTGTAATGCAGATAGTGGAAGAGGATTCATTCGAAGACTACATTCCGGAAGAAGACATTGCTTTAGAAGAGGAATACCTTCACCCCACCACAGCCGAGAAGGAGACCAACACTGAATGTAACTTCTGCCCCGAAGGAGCGAGGCAGTTGCATAGACGGTACGTAATAATTATGTGCCTCGGTGAAAGTAATTTTAGTAGGTTGCGCCTTTTTTAGGATGAAGTAGATTTTTTTTCTTGGGTAAAAGGTATCTTTTAAATGGTGGTAGTTGCAAAGGAGGTACGTTACTTTATACTGTGCCTCGGTAAAAGTAATTTTAATAGGCTGTGCCTTTTTTAGAGTAATTTTTGAGTAAAGTAGATTTTTTGTTGGGTAAAGGTAGTTTTATAAGGTGTTGGTAATGTAACTAAAATGTAGTCACAAGTAAGGTATTTTTTTGTAGTTTCTTTGTAGCTGTAAATTGCCTAAGTTGTAATGATCGAATGATTTATTTCAATTTTTTATGTTGCATAAAAGTATAGTAACTAGATATCAATTTTGTCTCAGTATAAAATAGAGAATAAAAATAAAATGAAAACGATGATCTCAATGATTTTCTTTATTTTGACAGTTACTTAAATCGAGGCAATCTCAATGCCTCGTTTAAAGCAAGTGCCTCTTTCACATAATTGCCTTAAATATAATGATTTCCAAGTCAACCTTGGTAACTAAAACCTAGATGCTTATACAGCAGCCACATTGTTGACTACTAGATCAATTTAAACTAAAAGACATTTATCCAAACTAGGCTAAGAATCAGCACTTTTTGAACCTGAAAATTACATAAAACAGTGCAGGAAACGCCCGCCCTTCACCACTTCCTAGTGGTTTAGCTGAGAAGAAGTGGCGCTACAAATTCCCCAACAGCAAAGCTGTTTGTTCAGTTAGAACAAATCCTAGCTTCTGACCAATGAGAGCAGTGGCCCAGTTTTATCGGCCCCGACTTACGAGGGTCGTGAGTTCGAACCCATGCGGGCATTTTACTTTGTGCATTTAATTTGATCACCACTGCTCCCAAACGGTGAAGGAAAACATCGTGAGGAAACCGGCATGTCTTAGAACCAAAAATTCGAACACATGTACAAGGAGGCCTGTGTCCCAGCAGTGGGAAAATTATAGGCTGATTATGGACCAATGAGGTTCTTCGTACCTATCTTTATTCCTTAAAAGTAGTTGAGGCTTACTAACCTTGGTGTCGGGCTACAATGTACGTTTTCCTCTCAGATATATGAAGTTGAGACGCGCGGCAGGCGACGGCCGGCCGCAGCACGCGCCGCTAGAGAAATAATATATACCCCCTTGTGTACATAGTTGTATATAGGTATGTTTACATTGTGTCGGGATGCTCTCTATAAGCCATAACAACGTTTTGGGTTTTTGATTTATTAATAAGGGTGATGTGCTCAATCGTTTTTTAATTGGTATTTTTAATTATTTTTTTCTTAATTGGGAATAACGAAAATAATTCGACGGTACATACCTGTTTGAATCTCCTATCTACAGTTTTGCAACGGTTCCTCACAAAATCACTAAAAGCGTTTAAACATACCTATTTAAAACATCATTCTGTCTCGTACATCTTCAAACGATTGGCAGAAACAGAGCGATGTTTTAAATAGGTTTAGCTGTAAAAGGCCCCGGGGTTGGTTGACGGGTATTTAGAGATTTGTGGTGCAAGAGATGCGATTTGTGTTATAATGTATAGAAATACATAGAAACTATTATATTTTTTAATTAGGATAAAATATTTAATATTGATACTGAATCGTCCCTCTTGTCCAAAATGTAGATAGCGGGTTCTTCAAAAATAGGGACCGTCAAAATATTATTTGAAGTTTCTAAGTGTTAGTTACGTAGTAATAATAATAAAATATGGGATTTTTGTTACTTGTGTTTTTGGTATTTAATAATATTTAAATTATTATAGGTTGTCTTGTTTTTGTGTGAACATTATAATAATTAAGTAATGTATTGGGTATGTCACCTCGCATGTTATTTCAAATGATATTACTATACACAAGTGTTATGTGCATGCAAGCATGAAACGTGGCACAATGTGGATGTATCTTAAATGTTTTTTAAGCATTATTTTATTCAATTTCATTCACTTAAAAGTCATAAATTTTCCGATTAATTTTACCCAGAAAGTAATTTTGATATTTTTTGAATATCGACACTGATACAGTAATTTTATCTTATGACGCGACACGCGCTATAGTTGTGGTAACTAAGTATACAAAAAGACGCTGTGACACTTCCGATTCCGCCATTGTCTCGAACCGTACCGACCTCTACGATCCTGCGCCTACGCACGCACACATTCACAGCGTGTTTATACGCTTAGTAACCACAAGTAAAGCGCGCGTCGCTTGGTGAGATAAAAATACTATACTTTTAAACACAGTCTCTTGTTGTGGAACTTAAACCTTTTTGGTTATGAAATTGACAAAAAAAATGCTCTGCACTTACTAATCTTCCCCCCCAACTTTGCACTTTACTACAATACTCTTACATTTCCTTATAGAAAAAGCCAGCAAGTGAACGCCAGCCTCTCCGAGCCACTGGCTACCATCAAGAGGTCACAAACGTTCTCGCCACAACCACAGAGTATCGCCAAAGCCCAGTACATTTGCAGGTCAGTACACAATACACATCGTGAGGAAGCCGGCATGTCCTATAACTAAAACTTCGAAGACATGTGACATCTACCAACCAGCGCGGTGGATTATGGCCCACTCCCTCTCACAGAGAGTAGGCCTGTGTCCCAGCAGTGGGAACATTATAGGCTGATTACGCATATGCTTCACAATTACAGATTCCAACAAAAAAATGGCCATGAAGAATTTTGTACAACACGGGGTATTTTGTCTTTAATTATATTTGAGGAGGTTTTACTGAGCTGGGTACTGTGTACTTCTTTCTAATAATACTCAAGACCAAAATGAAACAACTAAAGGATGAAGAACGCTTTGTTTCTACGGAAGTAAAGTGACATAACATCATTTTATTTTATTTATGACTAGCAGCGCCCCGCGGTTTCACCCGCATAAGTGTCGATCCCCTGGGAATATCGGGATAAAAAGTAGCCTATATGTTAATCCAGGGTGTCAGCTACCTCCATACACAATTTTATAAAAATTGGTTCAGCTGTTTGAGCGTGAGAAGTAACAAACATATAAACACACACACACCCCCACACACACACTCACAAACTTTCGCCTTTATAATATTAGTGTGATGAATCGTTTCAACACAAAGATTCATACTTTCGAAGAGCATGGAAATTCATATTTATGCTTCGACAGAATTTTAACCTAAATTAATCAATATTATATTTCTTCTCAGACTGAACCGTTCGGAGTCGGACTCGTCGATGGCTGCGTACGCGCGTCGTGTGACGTCACATCCGCCGCCCCCCTCCGGCATTCCCTTCGACCGCAGCGTGCGTGAGCGACGCTCACTTAGGTATGGTGTAATTTTCATTATCTAAACTCAGATTTTTTATTTGTCAACATGACACTATTTGGTATATATTTGCTGTCCAAATAAAACAGTTACAGGCACTTTTGAATTGTCAAGCGGTCAGTCAGAAAGATGAAGCTTGTTATTCCAAAGCGTAATAGGTTTCGTCATAAAAACTCCATCTCGTTCGTGCTTCTCATGAAGTCCATGGACACTCTTTTAAATCAAAATATTATTACTTACAAAACCATAGTTTACCGTATTTAACCGCGTCACCCCCCCGCAGATGGGCCCGCGCGGACCCGCGCCGACGCCCGCGCGGCGCCCCCCCCGCGCCCCGCACGTCGCTGGACCTGGCGCTGGACCTGCGCGCGCAGCACTCGCGCCTGCACCACCTGCGCACCGACATCGCCAACCTCACCGCACTCAAGAAGAGGTAAGCTATACGTTATCACTCACAGGTGCTGTCCTCAGGCTCGGCGGATAAGTAACCGCGTATTATTCTTGGTAACCTAACCACAAGTAAAGTCGCTACCATCAGAACGTATGAGAAAAAACACCCACTTTCTATTACATAACGAACATATTTGCGATGAGTAATATTCATTTTGACGTTCCTTACTCACGATTTATAATCTTTCCAGATTAGAAGAAGCCTGGACCCGTGGCGATCCAGCCGTAGCCGCATGGGTGGCTGAGGACGAAACATTACGTCGTTTAGTAGCTCCGGAAGAACCCCCTGCGGACAGAGCCTCTCGCTTGCTCAGCCGGACCTGTCGCGAGATCTACCGCCTCAGGAAGTCGCGCCAGGGCGGACGGAAACCTGACCTCGTCACCTTCAAGTGAGTACTCAAATTAATTTAGGATATTTAGATAATACTGGCCTACACAAACTCCCCGTAACATCCTCACAAAGGCCAGTCCTTCCTATCAGTGATAACTTAGATGAAGTGAGCTGTCAATAGTGTCAATACTTCAGGTGGAATGACAGCTCACCACAAGTTCACTACACCTTTTTTTTTGTGTTTTAAATCGTCAAATGACCTCTCCCGCTCTGGGCGGAGCGGAAGGAAGTTAAGATTTTTTTTAGAACAGAGCGGCTTGCACTTTCACTAGTTTGTTGGCAAGAAAAAGGAATTTTCGTAAAGATTCAAGTCTTTCTCGACGGGGTATTTTTTGGAGTGCACACCAGTGTTACTGTTTTTGACTCAGAGCCTAAAATCATGAGCAGTTTTTTTTTTTTTTTTTTTTAATATAAACGTTGCCCCACACTAGGAATTTCTCCTGTATCGTGGGTGCGTTTACAAACATTTAATCTCACATACACAAACAGCCAGACCCGGAACAACTACTTGTAGGTCATACAAATATTTGTTCCGTGCGGGAATCGAACCCGCGACACGACACAACAAACCTTGCACGGCAAGGTTGCTATCCGAACTGTCCTTTCAATCGTTGTTATTTTTATTCCAAGCGAAGAATTCCAAGAATTTTTGTTATCATTAAACCTATGAATGTCTATAAAAACTATCGGAACACTTCCATTGTATTTGACTCCCAATTCATGCACAAATAATGTTACGCTTAACTAATAATAAAATTCTCTTCCACAGAGAAAAGATGGCCTTCTTCACTCGCACCAAAACCACAATCCCCCTCCTACCGGGGGAAGATGGCGACGAAATACTATCAGAAGACGACTGGGAAGAAGACTTGGAAGAACGACGAACACCGGACGGACGGTCTTCTAAAACATCTTACGAGCTACGTAGAGACCTCCCAGCGACTACGCAAGAGGTGGCTGAAGTGGTTGAGTGTAAGAATCCCTGTTTGAACATTGAGGGGCCAACAGAGGCGAAGGATGACACTAAGACTGATGAGGTGAGGTATGAGTTTGTGGTTGATAGAGTGCTGGGTGTACAGGTTTGAAAGGTGCGGCGTTTTACACGGTTGGTTGGGGTAAGTTGAGTGTGGGTGCGCGGGAGTTGCGACAGAACTTGGTATCAAATCTTTTTATCATGAAAGATGGGCTTGTTTTGTCATAAAATCTGATGTTATCAGGATTTTTGTGACAAAACAACCACACATCAACAGATGTAATGAATTAAAAAATTGCCTTTGATTGTCTTTGAATGAAATCAATTTTCGCTGCAACTCCTGCGCAATTACTCTTCAATTATTACTGACCTTACAGTTTCACAATCAAAATCAATTAAAAGAAACATGTTTTTTTTAAACCAACCGATGCAAAACAGCTCTAGTATGGCCTATGGCAAAATATGGCACCATTAAAAATTTGCAAATAAACAATATTTAATTATAACTGTGATCATTATTGCCTATTGAGATTTTCTGGATCGAAGACTGAGCGAGAACTTATATATGTGTTATTGGTTATATAATATATATCCGGACTCTAATACATGTACTTATATGTGCAAATAGAGTGCCATAAAATTAAGATTACGTATTGAATCTTATTAATTTTTGTACCACTTATTATGTATCGTATTGTATGTACAAAGTAAAGAACAAAATTTTGAATGATAGAAACTCCTGAAAACAAGTATGATTTGATGTTATCCCGTCCATATATAGGTATACTTATGTATTTAAAGTTGTATAATATATGATTAACTAGTAATACAAAAAAAATTGCAACACATTTTCTTATTGATATTACAAAAATGTAGCCAAGTCGAAAAATATGTTACTTGTAGTTCAGGGGTCATATTGTGCCTTTTAATTTTTGGTGCCTGATATTAAAGCCTGCGATTGTGCCATATATGGCATGCCAGACGGGGGTAAATAGGTACAAAGTAGTTGTATGAAGAGTCACAAAATGTATGCCAAACATATTTTTTTATTGTAATTAGAACATAATGTGGGGTTACGGTCACTTTGTAAATAAAAATACGTAAAATTGCGGACCCACCGACTAAGTTCATCTGTAGATAAAATAAAAAAATAAAAATAAACAAAAATAATTTTTGCAAAATTTTAAAATTATTCCTAAATTGATTCTTTCAAAATAACAATAAATAATTGCAATTCGACTAACTTTGCAATTATGTTTTTAATTTTTGCAAAAGTTATATCTGATTAGGGTTCTCTCCACCGAATAAATAGGACTTGAAAGGCCAAAAAGAAAGCTTTGTACATAAGGCTTTAGATATGTGGAGTACTTGCCCTACACACTGTTTCAAACTCTACCGACCTAGAAATTATTTGAAATTAAAAACACAATTTTTAAATAAATTTCAATAATTATTATTGTGTTCACAAATTTTAATATTCATCATATTTAAATAAGAAGTTGTATTAAAGTACGTGCCTAATTAATCTATGATAGTTTTCTATATTATAATTTTCTAGGTCTCTCACGAACGTACCCGGGCACATTGTCGTTTTAAATGTGCAATAAACAACGTAATATCAATAGCTTATAATTCCATGTGTGTTAACAGATCTGAGTTTGTACTGAACATTTTTTGTCTCACTCATTATCATTCTTGTTTAAACTACGCCTTCTTTAATTATAAACGTTGACACTTTGGGGGAATACCCTAAAACTCTTCTTTCTATTTATTTGTTATTCAAATTCATCAGCAAAGGATAATAAATCAGCGTTTATAAGTAAAGACATTTATTTTTAGTATTTTGTGAACAAAAATATATCAACTTTTTAACAAATAACATTTTTTGGTTACACATTCAAAATTACAAAAATTGTCTGGTTTTTTAAATAAGTTGATATATTTTTGTGCTCAATCTTGATGTAAGCATAACTTGTACATTTTGTACATATCGTATTTAATATTATTATTCTAGTTTAAGAAATCTGTGTAAATAATCTGAATAAAAAAATACGTTTTATAAAAGAATTTGCATATCTGAATTTTGACTTTATGACTATTATTATTTCTAATTAATTATTTAGCAATATTAGTCGAT
The DNA here is from genome assembly GCA_963082905.1 of Oligia fasciuncula. Lineage (NCBI taxonomy): Eukaryota > Metazoa > Arthropoda > Insecta > Lepidoptera > Noctuidae > Oligia > Oligia fasciuncula. Next base: position 13,523,777 of record OY720403.1, read on the forward strand.
GTTAAGTATTTTTATAACAAGAATACAATAGTCTCTTAGCTGTAATCTACGTAATGTTACATTTTTGTAAAAAATGTATATTTTTTATTATAATTATTTACTTGGAGTTTTTATACATAGTGTAATTGTTACTGAGGTGAATTTGGATTTGCCAAATTAATATAAGCCTTGTTTTAATTCTTCCATTAAAATAAAGGGGTCATTATATTTTGTAAAAATGCCAATACAATTCATACAAATGAAAATAAAAATTATAAATTAATATTTCATTGTTTGATTTTGAAATAACTTTCCTAGGGATATGCAGTGACGGAATTGTTACTAAGTTATGCCCAAAATCAACCACAAGAACGGATATAACAACCTTAAAACAGAACAAGAGGTACTTAATACACATACATACATACATAAACTCACATCTTTTTCCCCATGAGGCTAGAAAGAAACTACAGAACACTGCTTCGATCCTTACACATTCCTATTGCTTCGTTTACGTTCATACATCTAGCCATACACCCATGGTTGCGAGTACTAGCACCTGACCTTTTTGAAGAATATCACCAATAAGGTCAAAACTATACATAATATCCTAGGGGGAGTCCCCTCGCTCGTTTCCACGAGAGAAAATATAGGTGAACAGGTAAAAGTGGACCTATTATTCACGAAAGTCACGATAAATTCCCTTAATCCACATGCAAACCTGTTACGAACAGCAAACATTACAAAGCAATCCAAAGTGAAAACACAATCTACACTTACATAACCTCACTTCGAGGTCAATCACAGATAGAGCGACATAATGTACTGCGCCAACATTAGCTGCGTTTGCATACACCAATGTATGAGATTGCAGGAGATTGCCTTACCATGCAATTTCAAAGAGATAGTGATTGAAGTAACCGATAAAGCCCGAAGAATTGCCAAACTGAAGTGGCAGTGGGCAGGGCACATTGATCGCAGAACAGATGGCCGATGGGGCTGAAAGATTCTGGAGTGGCGACAACGTACCGGAAGACGTAGCGTTGGAAGGCCTCCCACAAGGTGCACCGACGACCTTGTGAAGGCCGCAGGAACCCGTAGGATGCGAGAAGCACAGAACCGATCAAAGTGGACGTGCTTGGGGGAGGCCTATGTCCAGCAGTGGACGTCTTTCGGCTGAAATGATGATGAGTGATTGAAAGATGGTCACAGCAAAATTGGTTGCCTGTCTTGTTGGCTAAGTAGTCGCTGTCTCTTATTTTGAGCTGGGAGTTCCTTGGTTTGATCCTTAGTTCAAGGTAAGCGCAAGCATGGCGGACAGCTCCTCAGGTATAAAGATGTGCTTAAGCGCCACTTTAGCAGGTGCGGCTTGGAGCCGTCTCGGTGGGAGCAGTAAGCAGCTCAAAGACTTGAGTTGCTTGAGGGCTTTGGTTAAAACCATAGTTCATGACTTTGAATTACGGCAGCGCCTTGAGGTTGTTGCCAAGCGTGACCAATTGAAAGCCCGACCACCTAACTATAATTACATAGATGGTGTGCTCACGTGCCCACATTGTGCGAGGGTTTTCTTACCACAAGGCAAAAACACCGAAAAAAACACGTTTTTTGTATAGGAACCCCCCTTAAATGTTTATTTTGTTTTGTTTTTAGTATTTGTTGTTATAGCGGCAACAGAAATACATCATCTGTGAAAATTCCAACTGTCTAGCTATCACGGTTCATGAGATACAGCCTGGTGACAGACGGACAGTGGAGTCTTAGTAATAGGGTCCCGTTTTTACGCTTTGGGTACGGAACCCTAAAAACGAGGTGAAGCAGACATAAAAAAAAAAAACGGCAAAAGCTGACATAAGAGCAAGCCTTGCAGTTTAAGCTGTTTTAATCCAATCAATCATTGGTTAATCCTATTAACGACTTTCCAAATCTCAAATGCAACACCTTACTTAAAATAGAAAACCCATCAGTCATTTCACCCACGTAAGCAAAACCACATCGAAACTCAACATAGAAATTAACGATAAAACCAAAATTTCAGAATCACAAAATTACAATAAAAAAGGAAATTAATTATGTAGCCGAAATAGCAGCAATAGTAATATTTAGCTATGTATGGTCAACCACACGACGAATATAACAGTTTGACTTTTATAGGGCCTTTTTTTGTAGCAATAAGGGCGATTTTCAGAGTGGAACTCGTTGTTAGTGATTGTGCGGCTGATCGTACGGGTCAGCGCTACACGCAAAGGGCCAATCCTACAATCTTTGCTTAAAATCGCTTAGATTACACTTGAAATTAACGATCTGTTGGGTGTACGACCAAATATGGTGCACTGGTTTAGTCAGGCTTGATGGAGGACGTTTTTTTTTGACGTTCTGATAAAGAACTCAAAGGTCTTTTTTTTTAAAGAGTCCTTTGTCCTTTGTGACCTTTAAAAAACTTTGCCCCACACTCAAACTCAAAGCATATATTTCAATTAAACCATTTACAGGCACTTTTGAATTGTCAAGAAGTCGGTCAGTCAAAAAATATGAAGCTAGTTGCCCATTCCAAAGCGTAGGTCACTAGGAATGTCTCGTGTATTGTGGGTGCGTTTACAAACATTTAAACTCACAAACAGCCAGACCTGGAACTACTTGTAGGTCATACAAATATTTGTTCCGTGCAGGAATCGAACTCGCGACACGTAGCGCAGCAGTGAATCGCTTAACCATTGTGCCAACCGTGCCGGCAAACCACGTCAAACCGTCGCCTTCTTGCCGTTTTGGTCTGATAAGAGAAATTAAAGCTAGAATTTAATAATACCAGTACTAGTGGTGGAAGACATCGTGAGGAAGCCGGCATGTCCTACAACTAAAAATTTGAAGACATGTGTGACATCTATCAACCCGCACTGGGCCCGCGTGGTGGATTACGGCCCACTCCCTCTCACCGAGAGGAGACCTGTGTCCCAGCAGTGGGGACATTATAGGCTAAGTTTAATAAATTGAAACGGTCACATTGGTACTTGCCCGGATTTTCACTCAGAATCTCGTGCATGGTTTTAACCACTAGGTCATCACCACATTTTTTTAAACGAATAGGTATTGGTGCATCAACGACTTGTGTTTGTTCCTGCTGACTTTTTGACGTGACAACGTCTTAAATTAGGTTGCGGCTGGGAGTCACTTATGAAAAAGTGTAACGCTCGGTAACGTTACGTTCTTATTTTAAATTAGGTTGCGGCTGGGAGTCACTTATGAAAAAGTGTAACGCTCGGTAACGTTACGTTCTTATTTTCATTTAATTCCTTGTTCCTATTGTGCAATTTAATTATATTCATATCAATAAATATTCTACCGAGAAAAAGACGTTGTCACGTAAAATCTTCGCCCGTAAAACCGACTTTACAGGCAACCATTTTTTTTATTTATGCTCGGCACCTAAGGGTCATAGCGTGATGTTAAATAGCGTATAGCATTCCTCAAGAATTGGGCTATCAAATGGAAAATGTTGTTTTCGAATCTGAGATTACCCCCTACATACAAACACCTATTATTTATAATATTGTATAGATTAGAGATGAGTCTGACAATCAAGTCACATGTAAAAATCATTTCATCATGCAATGACGATAAAATCATCAATGCTTTTAAATTTAAATCGTTACTTGAATGAATCATAATATGCAGCATATCACTAATGGAAACATATTGATGATTTCCATGATTATTAATCATTACTTAAATACCTTGCCATGAATGTCACAAACTAAGAAAAAAGTTATTACGAGGGCTAACCGATAAACTCGACCCATGCCTACTCAAATAACTAAAGTCCCGTCAATGTTTTTTGTTGCGTATAATAATAGTTTTTTGACCCGATGAGTAGAATTCTGATGCGATTTCTATTCATCGGGGAGTTGTATCATTTAATATGTGGGCCGATCCCGGCGGCACTGCAATGCCGGGCCGACCCGCGACGGGAGTGGAGCGAGCCCCGAACATCCCGTCAGCTTACAAAAATCAGTTTAATATACTGGTCCCTCAGTGAGGGAACTTTCAGATATTAAGCTGAAAAGAACAGATACTACACTTTGATCTTAGCCAAAAGGCCGAGAAGCGATACCGTAGACCTAAAAATCCGGGGTGGTCATTCATTCTCGGAGAATCTTGACACCGCGATTCAAAAACGTGACGTCAGCGCACAGTGACATCTATCGGTTTGCGAAGGTACTAAATATCAAGTGGCCAGTGGGTGTCGTACTTGGTATCAATGATGGCGCGGAATATGAAAATGAATATGAATGCCTACAATTTAAGAAATAATATTATAGAAGGAATGTATAAATGAATATCAGTAAATGAACATTGTTGATAACCGCACTAGGGAGAGTTTGTGTAAAACCCAGAAGGTTATCTGACAAAACTTAAAGATAATTATAACCTGGTTTAGTTAAATTAGTTTTTCAGTCATTTTTCTCCTACAAGTACAAGGTGAAGAGTTTACAAACCAATTTTATAACGAAAAATCGATAAAATAATTTTTTCTACGCGTAGGTACCTACTTTATTGCATAAAATTCAAAGTAAGCAAATTCGCATGACTCGCTTATAGAAAAAAAAAAAGTGACGACTCGCCAAATTCTTGGGAATCGACTAAGAAGCCGAAGAAGAAAAAATCATTTTAACAAAATAAACAAAATGATTCCTCTTTGTTACTGTGGTAAAAACCACCACTACTCCAACCACGTACAAACATAATTCGTTAGAATCACCAAATAATAAACTACCTACCCACAATAAACAGAAATAGAATTTGTGGTGACATTTACAGCAAGAAAATTGGCCATTTATCGTAGCTGTTATGTAATAAAGCGGTAACCACGTCTTATTAAGGGGCCGGGAAGCTCTAAGGTGGCCCGCGAAATTCAAATTTTCTTCCGTTTTTTGCAATTTGCTCGTCAGTATTAAGTTGTACGTTGATTAAATTATGATTCGCGGTCTTAACAAATATGTATTTACAGAATTATAATCATTAAAGTCATTAACACAACTCTCTAAGACCATGTAATCCCCAAATGTCAAGATTTCATGAAATAGTCATTCTTGGGGATTACATGGTTTTAGAGAGTTGTGTTGATGACTTTAATGATTATAATTCTGTAAATACATATTTGTTACGGCCGCGAATCATATTTTAATCAACGTACAACTTAATACTGACCAGAAAATTGCAAAAAACCTAAAAAAAATTGAATTTCGCGGGCTACCCTGGCGCTTTCGCCTTAAGGATTTAAGGGGACTACAGTGCTACAGGACCTAAACGCTAAAAACGCAAGTTTTATAATGCCTGAAAAGTATATGATCGACTACAGTAAACTAAATAAAAAAAACATAATATGATATTCTTCAGTATATATGCTAGTTAGATACTTATTTGAAAACATAATACAACTAATTTGATACGATAGAAAAAAATTATGAAGATACCTCTAAAACTTTCTTTTTTATAATAAAAACCATACTACATACAATCATTCTGATTTTTTGTCTTAGTAAAATACTAGTGTTTTTTGTAATTAAATAATTGCTTCATATTTTGCAATAAATTACCAGCGTTATTTCATCGCGCTTCTCTTTCTTTTCTGTGGAGTCCGACAGTGACCACGCTTTAGGTCATTGAGCTATCAAATGCAAAAATATTTTTTCAAATCCGACATCGTTCCAGAGTTTAGCGCGTTCAAGAAATACATTTTTCAGCTTTATTATTAGAATAGATATATTTTCTTTTGTATGATGTACAAGTACACTTATAGTGCTGTACTTTCAAGTACTTGTAAGATTGTAGGTTACTGCTGTGTATGTGCTTTAGTAGGTAAGCCTCCATATAAATAAACTAGCTTCCGCCCACGGCTGCGCCCGCGAGGTATGTCGATAAAAACTATCCTATGTCCTACCCCGGGATGCAATCTATCTCTCTGCCAAATTTTAACGAAATCGGTTTAGTGGTATAAGCGTGAAAAGGTAACATACAGACAGACAGAGTGACAATCTCTGCCTATCCTTTCGTGAAATACAGGCGTGATATTTTGTAATATCTATTCGTCCAAAAAATCGCACTCTAATCCTCCCAACTAGCTGTATTGAACGGCCGAACTCACGCACGCTAGCACAGGATACGGTTCATATAACCCAGATTGTAACTTCAAGCTAAAAGAATTTTATTTTTTACTCCACCACCTTGGGGTGAAACTAATTAGGAATTTTCGTCCACTTACCGCCGCGTTTTATGCGTAAAAGAACACCATTAATCATAACTAAAGGTCCCCCTGTATTTTAGTTTTCGTAATAGTCTTGGAAGAAAATAATAAAACGCCCATTTTGGGATAATTATCTGAGTTTCATTCACGCAAGCTGGTGGCCTGAAACTGGGTAAAATTATTTAGATTTCTGATGATCCAAAATCTTATTAAACCTACCCCGGAGCATGCTAACTAAGATCCCAAAGCCTATACATGTGCTAAGGGCGATAAAAAGTAGCCTGACCTTCGCCAGGGTCATACATTTTGGTCAAGTATGTATTGAACTTTTTTATGTACATTATTAAACAGCCTATTTTTTTTTACGTGATTTTTTGAGTTGGTCCCATAGTGAAAGTTGTTCAGTTCGGTGGTCTAAATCACCTCTTAAAGTTTCTGGGATTATTTTTTTTTATACTTTCATAGCATTTAGTAAAAAGCTGTTATTTTGACATAACAATCAGACACTCCAGTTTTATTGAACTATATAGATTTGTATAAAGTTATTTTATTAGGTAGATTTGCAGATGAGAAAAAGATTATTGTAAGAAACTACTGAAACTGAAAGCCGCGTAAACACCTCTTCCACCTCAAAAGTAGATATTTACCTATAAGTACCTACATATATACTCTTATTTTCGTTTTACAAGGGTGGATTCGGATCTATACCTACGGATGTGACCTTTTACAAGGACATTTCATAAGGTCAGAGTTTGTCCTTTCTGAGCGTCCCTCCGCCAAGGAGGTAGAGGGAAATATTATTCATCGAATTTTATCCTGCGGGGTAATTGCGTAACATACTATCAGTAGCAATGGCTTTAATTTTGACAGTTCAACAATATTCATTGCGTTATTCACGTTGTTGAGCAGACAAAGTATTCGAACATACCTAATTATGAAGCAATGGATTAGCAATATCCTTCAAAATTATTCAGATTGTAAATGAAAGTGTTTTACGCAATTTTACGCTGGTAAGGAAGAACATTTTTGATCAACTAAATCAGCAACAATTATAAAACATTTTTTTTTCCTGTTAGATGAATATTTTTTGTTAGTTTCTTCAAGAATTTATCATCCCATGGTTACAAGTGGGAATCCTGCGCATTTCTCAAGACGATAGCGTGAAGTAACGAAATAAAAGATGTGGAAAAGGGCGTGTAACAAAGGACGAGTTAAGTATTATTGCTGTGTGTAAGTTATAAGAGGCTACAGAGGAACATTAATCAACCTAAATAGAGCAAGATTAGTAGTAATAAAACTCTTTTGTTTTTGCCAATTAGAGTACAAAATGTCAACAACCAAAATAATGAACATTACATAGACTGCTACAGATAGCGTCATCCACGAAGACGCGCCCCAATCTTCTTCCTAATCGCTTACTTACCTACCGTCCAATTACAGTACAAGTGTGCCACATTCCGCTAGTGTTTTAGTTTTGTCGATACAAAGTAATTACTTATTAGTGGGTAATTATAGTGTGTTGGGGTAAGTTCGGCGCTGGGATAAGACCGTAGGAATCAAATTCCCGGCTAATTTAGCAATACTATTTAACGCGGCCAACATTGTATGCACCACATATTTTGCCCCAACATTCGCCATTATATTTTGCCCCGACGACGCGACGGGCAGGGCAATTGTTTTTAATGAAATGGCGGTGATTTTGACTTGTACGGTCTTAACCCAGCGACGAACTTACCCCAACACACCTTAGTCATCATCATCTTCCTGCCCTTATCCCAGGTTACTTGGGGTTGGCGCATAACACGTTTTCTTCTTCCATTCTCCCCTGTCAACACACTTTAATGTTTATCAAAAAACTAAAACACAAGCGATTAGTAAGAAGTGGGTCGCATCTTCGTGGATGGCACTATCTTTACAAGGATCTTTTGGCGCCTGAATGACATTGACAGGGACCCGGCGTTGTTGGTAAACATTGGTGAAATAGTCTTAAATTGTATTGACAAAACAAGATGGCGGCGCTAGTTCCGATTTTGGCCACGCTTCACAAAAATCTTGTAGCGTTGCAAGTAGATGTTTGTCACATATACTTGCACCGACCAACAAGACTAATTTGTTTCCCTAAGATTAGGTTCTGAAGTTAAGAAATATCTTGATAAGTATTTCTAACTATTCATTTTTTTTATTTAACGGTTAGCGAACAGGTGGACAGGACCCTTTCGCCTTTAGACACCTGCAACATCAACGTTTGTTCACTGTTCACTGATGCGGTACCTACTACTTAACCATAGAGACATCGGTAAGTAGTCTCACCTCAGAATCATCAAAATGGAACGTACCAATGCTGTTTGGCAACAGAAAGAGCTGTAGAGTACTTCCTTAGGCTTGCCCTTACAGAAAGAGTCATATATTACTTAGTAGACTTGAAAAAAATCGAGATTTCTTCTTTATATGCAAGTTAAATTTCAATTTATTAAACATACACCTTCCGGAATAAATTCTTTAAATAATGGTGAAAACTGCTTCAAAATGCGTTGCGAAGCTTAGAAGAAATACGCAGTCACACAGACATACATGAAAATATGCATAATGAAGATATTGATAGATTACAAGCAATGTCATCTTCCAAGACGGAACACAGTAATACTCGGAGTAATACTTCTCAGGGTAAAAAATAGCTTGGTTTTGCGGTTGTAACCTAGGCCTAAATCCAAGACAGAGACATCCTATATCTACAAATAGTGCATGTCTACCTATCATTTTGATCTTACCATTCAATTCCAAATAGCCTTTATTAGAAATCTTAAAACCAGTTTTACAATAATAATAATAATCCCCTGACTGAATTCGGTCACGGTGGCCAATCTCAATGGAGATTAGCCAGGTACGCAGGAGATATTATAGTGCACAAGTGTGTGCGCAAACACAGGTGCACTCTTTGTTCCTTTACTCTCATAGTCCGATGGGACGGCAATCCGACACGACCGGGGAGAGTTCAGGCTTTACGTGCTTTCCGAGACACGGGGGTACCGCCAACTTCCAAACTCCGGACTGTTACTGAGAAATTCCTAATGGAAAATTAAAAATTCAATAACACTTTGCCCGACCCGGGAATCGAACCCAGGACCCCACCGCTCAGCAGTCACGCTTGCAACAAAGTTACAATAATAGTGGTGTCCGCAACTCCACGCCAATGCGCGTATTTTGCGAACGGAAATATTATTATTACAATAATATTTAAATTAAAGGTGAACATCAGAAATCTCCAGAATGCTTTGCTCTTTAGCATAGTCCTCTCCCGGGCTTTTCCAAACCTCACAGTGTTGAGTTTCTCCTCCATGTCCCACAGTAGCTTTTAAGTCATCTTTGAAACGGTCTTGGTCTTTTTCCTTCTCTGGGATACCAGTATGGTACGTCTTTGGTCCATCTTCTGTTTTTACTTCTGATGTTACCTATTAATCTTCTAGCGATTCCGTTTACTCTTCCACCTTGTACCCCACAAGTGCGTGACCACCGCGTCACGCGCCGCTTCGCCCGGAAGTGGCAGGGGCTAGGCACCGCAGGGGGCGGGGGGAGGCACTACTTATACCGAATTATGGAAATTTCGTAACATTACAGCCCTGACCAGCGGCTTATGGCTCCTGATTAATGTAGCTAGATGTTTAGTTAGTTTGTAGTGTTTTTGGATGTGGTGGTAAGGTAAGGTTTAGGCTTAGCTAGCTAGCTATTCCTAGCTTCTTTCGTAACAAATATTGCCTAAAAATCAGCTTACCAGTTTCCCGTCCTGCATTTGGCTTGTCCTGCTGTGGTTGTGGTGAATTTTATATTATATTTATCTGTTTTTTTTTTATTTACTCTGTTTTTAATTTCATGATTCCAATTGAATCTCTTTTTAATGTAAGTAAGTACATTTTGTTTTTGATTTAATGGACTATGTCGGAAAATTAATTATTAATCCGCGGAACTGCATCTAAAAATGCTAATTACCTACGTACTTCCGATGGTTCCCTTTATGTCGAGCCAAGAACCTTGTCTCGCTTCTATGACCCCTTACATTGAGTCAACGATTTTCGTCCTGTTTCTACTCGCTTATGTGCCTTAACGTCGAGTTTCTTTACCCCGCTTTACGTCGAGTTTAATACTATCATATTTTGAAGTAGTTACAGTCAGATTCACAAGGTAGTGTATCTTCATCCGATTTCTTCCTCCTGTGTATGCTCGTTGGGCTGTTTGATCTTGTTTTTGCCTTTTTTACTAATTTTTATTTTTGGTGTCACCTGTTATTACAGCCAACACGGTAAATAAAAATAATATCGATGTTATAGTTAGTAATCCGTTAAATCAGCCTTGTTGGTCTAGCAGTCGCAAGCGCTACTACTGAGCAAGAGGTCCTGGGTTCGATTCCCGTGACGGACAAGGTGTTACCTATTGGGTTTTGCCATCTGGAACTTCTCAGTAGCAGCCCTGAGTCTAGATCTCTGCCAGTTTGATGGCAATAGGCTCGTCCCTCAAACATGGGACTTAAACATAGCTGGCGAAATGTGGGTGTACTTATAGGTCAGGGCTCGGAAACCGGTTGAAATTCTTAACCGGTTACGGTCATTGACCCCGAACCGAAATCGATTTAGGTTAAGGTTTGCACTTTACCGGTTTTTACCGGTATATGCGGGAAATCGGTTTTTCATGAATTTTGGTTTTGATAGTGGAAATTAACCGGTTAAAACCAAGTGTGAACCCTCCCCCCGGCCCCCGCCACTCTCGCGAGTACGGTCTGGACGTTGCGATATCAGTTAGTTAGGTACAACATTTTATTACGGAATTAACCGGTTAATTTGGGTGTCAAAACCGTTTGTGCTTAAGTAACCGGTAACCTTTATCATTTGGGTTTCACAAGAACAGTTCACTTGTTTAACCGGTTAATGAAGGAAAGATATATTTACCGGTACTTAATCGAAATTAACCGCTCTTTTTAAACCGGTTCAGAGCCCAGCTATAGGTACACTTCTGCCTAACCCGTTGGAGAATACAGTCGTGATGTTACGTTGTCAAATCAGAAACATGAGAAAATTACAGACGAGACTATCCTTATGTTAATCCAACCAATGGTTTTTATGCCCTATTCCTAATTCCAGAAACATGAACACAGGAACATGTAATAACTCCCGATAGCCTAACGGTCGTAAAGCATGGCGCATGTTGGCCAACAATGGCCTAGTCACACAATAGCGTGGCTTGTGTCATGTGGCCGCTGTGCGCTGAATGACAATGTTGGCGGCGCGGATCGGCGGCGCCTAAGGACGGGGGCGCAGTTGTGGCGGGGAAAATCATCTTCTTATCCATAAACTTCCTTAACTAAAGGTACATTTTAGCTATTCGTGTGAACTCATCCTCCACGATCGTACTAATGCATATGTCGCAGATGGCTTGTAGAATCAGCTGTTTTACAAAACCACTATAGGCCGACCGCTTAACTGAGACGTTGCCTGAGGTAGCAGCGCGGGGTGCACATCTCTCCCCTAACATTGTTGTTTTACAAAACGGCTCCGTTATGTAAAACAATTGACCAACGTTCAGCTGGATTATCATTGCGCTACGTTTTACAAAACTGCTATCGACGTTTAGACGTAATGCAGAATAGCTTATTTGCAGTCAAAATGAGCGACTTTCATAAATTTCTGATAAGTGTTTTCACTTGAGTTATTGTAATAGGTACCTACACATACATCTTCAGTGTCCTTTTTTCCAGTAGGCAAAGGCATGCTTGTTATCCAGCCCAGACCAGGGGGCCTAAAAAGGCCACTTTGGCAGAATCATAAACGTATTTTGCTTTTTTTCGTTGCAAGAGATTGGGATTGGATTTGGATTGGTATTTAAGCACAGACAAAAAAAAAATAACTGAAAAATCCTTCACCAATGGGATTTCATACGATTAACTTAACAGTTAACTGTCTATTATGATTTATAATGATTTGATGAATTCATTTTATGATTCTGCAAAAGTGGCCTTTTTAGGCCCCCTGTACGACTTGCACCTTGGACGTGGATGAAGGAATATTAATATTGTAATTAATATTGTATTGGATGTTAGTAGTTGTTAGCTAGACTAAAAGCTGCGAAATATTAGGATCCTAAAGGAACGACTGTTTCCAACCTGCACAACTGTAATTAGAAATGCTATATTTAGGAGTTTTATATATTGTTTAATTACGGTGTGTCCAGACCTGACGAATGCGCCGCGCAAGCGCCGCTCGCGAGCCGCTTGCGAACTGCGCGCGTGCATTTCATGTTCGTACGCAGCCCCTTTTTTTACTAAAACTCAGCGGTGTTCCCTCATCGCCTTGATGGGGAGGTCATGGGAATCCGGCTCAGCCTTTGCATCCACAACCCCCCCGGCGCATGCCCGCCTAGCTGGCGGGCCCCGCATATCCCCCCGTCTGGGGGGGGCTACGGGAATGGCCGGGAACACCTGGCCATTCCCGTCCGGCACTGGTGGAAGCCTGTGCAATACAGGCGAGGGTGCCCCCGCACCCGTCGCCTGCTGGCTTCTACCTGGGAGGAGTCGGAGATGACTGTCATACTGACGTCTTCTTCGACCCCTCCTCCGCCTTCGGAGCGGCGCCGCGAGAGGGTCTTCCTCCCGCACGCGCTCCGCCGCCTCCTTCTGGGACATGACGTGTTCGCAGAAGGAGTCGTACGCAGCCCCTGCGCCAACTATAATGTACTCTGTGCCCTGCGACGTCCGCGCGCCGCGCCGCTCGCGCGCAATCTACATACACCGTTTTCATCAAATATTTTCGCAACAGCTCTCAAACTGCCCACACCCGCTCCGGTAGGAAATCTCACGCGCATCTCATTTTCATTCGCTTCACCGTCTGTTGGCGGCTGCTATCAATAATGCCAGCTATTGTATGGTTATTGGGCATTACGTGTAATATCGAATTAGCTGGAAACTAAATTAAAAGCTTTATCCATACTACTTATATTATAAATTCGAAAGTAACTCTCTCTGTCTGTCTGTCCTTTTCACGCCTAAACAACTGAACGGATTTCGTTAAAATTTCGCAGAGAAATAGATTGTATCCCGGGGAAGGACATAGGATAGTTTTCATCCCGATATTCCCACGGGATCGACACGTATGCGGGTGAAACCGCGGGGCGCTGCTGGTATAGATACCTATATTTTAAGGTTTTTGATTGAGATTGTAGACTAATGCTAGTCTGATTATTTCTTTATACGCACGCCGCCGGTGGAGTCTTAGAGTGGACCGACGACCTTATAAGATGTCTGGAACAGACTGGATGCGGCAGGTGGAGGACAGGGTGTTGTGTCGCAGTCTGGGAGAGGCCTATGTCCAGCATTGGACTGTGATAGGCTGAGTTGATTGATTTATACACGGCAATGTTAAGAACTAGGACTAGAACCAGGTACTTTAGGGATTCTGGTAGGAATATCATATTTGTCCGTCATTGAGGGGGACAGCTGGTCAGCGGAATTGTCCGAAAGGGTTACTGCTGGCCCGGATCATAAAGGGCTAAGGAAGGAACATGGGTGGGTTTTAGTCAGTAAGAGTCGCTCCCCCCCCCCCCCTTTAATGCCAAATACTGAAAAGCAAGTAGTGATTCTGAAACTCAGGAAGCTTTGAAATACCCATCACATAAATAAATGAATTGAATTGAATCAATCAATCAACCGTGTCAACGTGGAGACCTCTCCCAAATAGCTTCGTGTAACAACGCTGAAACTTAGCTATAAGATTTAGAACAAGATTAGGCCTAAACTAGCTCCTACTGCTAAATAAATTGTAAAGCAAAATCTACCGCGAAGAAACAGAAACTTACCTCTATTTTGTTGTAATTCAACTTTGCTATTATTAAAGAAACATTTCACTCAACGCTTTTGTTGAAAGTTTTCAGGGTTGCCAAAGGGTGCCAACTGGACCCTATTACTGAGGCTCTGTCGTCCAACCGTCTTGTCAGTCTGTCTTAGGGCTGCATCTTTTGAACCGTACTCTAGACACTTCTATTTTCCCAGAGTGTGCACAGTCACGAGCATAGGTATGTATACCAGTACATGCCCTAGTAGCCCCACTTCGATTTTTTCAAACCCCCTATCAGTACCTGTTGCAAAAAATATACATGTATTTTTATTTCTTTCTTATTTGCAAAATAGTTGGGCAAACTTCATCTAAAACTTTTCCAAATTTCAAGTTGATAGCATTAGTAGTTCTTGAGATATATATCCAGCTGTGACAGACAGACAGACAAACTTAGTCTCACTATAAGGGTTCCGTTTTTACCATTTTGGTACGCAACCCTAGTAACTACCTAGCTGTTCCATACATTTTTGCACTTTTGTAAAAAACTGCTTTTTTTTCAATATCTGACGAAAAATTTCAACTCTCTCAGAAACATCTTACTGAATCCTTGATATATTGAAAATAAACAAAGGAATACAAGGAACGTGTTTTTTTAATAAAAGTTTTTTTTTAAATACATTTATACGGTTTTACGGAACCCTTCGTGAGCGAATCCGACTTGCTCTGGCCACTTTTTTGAATTCAACTTCGCTGTTATTAAAGAAACATTTCACTCAAACGGTTTAGCTAGAGTTTTTATAGCTAATCGTGAAACTGTTTCAGTTTTTCTTACGTCTCCAGTTAATACGGTTTGCAGTTATAAGTCGGTCAATAAGAACTTGTTCGTGATAGAATTGGAAAGAAAATGAAGTGAATTTAAATTCTGAATACTTTAAATGTAGTCGCTGAAATTGTTAGGAACATGTTTAAAGAACGAAAATACATTTATTTAGCACAGACTAAAAGACACACAATACACTATATAGTTAGACAATAATCGTACATCAGTTAAAAACAAAAAAATATATAAAAAAAATAAGTTCTTGTGGTTTCTTGAAGTTATTTTAGGACTTTTGCTATGTTTGTGAAATTTTTTATAATCTATTAATTTATAAAGAATTAAAATAAACTGTAGTAGGAGAACTAAACAAGTTATCACACTAATATTATAAAGGCGAAAGTTTGTGAGTGTGTGAGGGGTGTGTGTGTGTTTATATGTTTGTTACTTCTTCATGCTGAAACGGCTGGACCAATTTTGATGAATTTTTGTATGGAGGTAGCTGACACTCTGGATTAACATATAGGCTACTTTTTATCCCGATATTCCCATGGGACAGACAATTACGCGGGTGAAACCGCGGGGCGCAGCTAGTATCTAATAAAAACAAAGTAAACCCTACTTTGTTTACAGTTACACTCGGGTTAGTTACACCATTTTATAACTCAAGAACAGTTGGACCGATTTTTATGATCTTTGATTTGTTGGATTTGTTTCCGCCCCGAATAGCAGAATAACTTTTAAGACAAGAAAAAAATTCAAGAAAAAATAAAATAATGAAGACAATTAATTTTCTCATACATTCGTTCTTATTGAGTGTGAGGCGCTGCGAAGGTCAGCTAGATAATCAATAAAATAAAAATACTAACAAAAAACTATAAACAATTTGTCACTCGTTTTAATTAGTTCTTTTTTTTTACTACACATAAATTTGGCTTTCATTTGTTTGTTCCGAACAGGATCAGCAAACTCCGTTCAGCATCTATTATAGGTACTCGCTGAATCAAGCTCGGGCCGGCTCGGCAGAATTCGAGCTAAGGCGTCTCCGTCGGCTGTGCTGAATCATGTCGGACCCCAACAAGTGAGCAGCACCTCAGGGCCTCAGGGGTGTCCTCCTTAGCACCCCGTCGCTTAGCAACGGGTACACACACCCGCGTAAATTCGAAGGCAATTAATCTACATGTTTTATATTCACAGACACGGTCGTCATGACGTCTATTTAAGCCAGATAATAACAAAAGCTGTCATTCCGGTTACAGTTGCAGCATGAATATATTATATAATAAAGTTTTTTTTACTAGACGTGCGTAAGTATACCTACGTTACATAAATGCTGTTATTTTGTTTAGGATTTAAATTGTGAGAGCTTGTATTTTTGTCTGTAGCAACTATTTTTAACAGACTTCAAAAAAGGAGGTTCTGTCTGTACGCGTAGACGCGTACTGCAAGAGGTGTCTAGACGACCTAGAGGTCGTCTAGACACCTCTATCTGGGCCTGCATCGGCGGCTCCGAGCGCAACTACATTATATTGGATATGGAAAAAGGTATTTGGTATAAAATCATAAACACTATTTGTTTTTTCTTTTTGTTACCTATCAGTTCAATTAAATTTTATGCAAAATATTTTATTTCACATAGTGTAATTTTTTTTTTTCAGACACGCTTTCGCATTTATAATATTACTAGATTCCGCCCGCAGCTTCGCCCGCGAGGTATGTCGCTAAAAACAATCCTATGTCCTTCCCCGGGATGCAATCTATCTCTCTGCCAAATTTTATCGAAATCCGTTCAGTGGTTTAGGCGTGAAAAGGTAACATACAGACAGACAGAGTTACTTTCGAATTTATAATATTATTATTAAAGATGGATAAACCGACACCGGACTTATGAAACGTCAGAAGCTAGGTGCACGGTTCCAATTTGGTCGTTTCCAATGGAGAAGAGCCAGCAAGAAACTCCGGTTACTCTTTTAAAAATAATTGTTTCTTTTACAATGCTTTCAAATACAATAAAATAAAAATAAAATAAAATAACAGTGTTAATGGCTATGGGAGGACAGTGTAGGCCTGTCAACAAGTACCAGGTAGGTACTTAATAAAATAGAAAATGGTGACATTATTTTCTACTTAACCTGATATTTAGAAAGCCTTCGCCCATTACATTTTCCATTTCCTACATGCTTTTTCTTTCAAATCATTTCTATTCATAGCTTGGTACTCGTACATAATCCATATAAAATTACGAAAACTACATGACCAGTAGATATACAAGTAAACATATAAAGATAAGTAAAATTTAAGTGTCTGTTTGTAATGTCAAAATAACAGCTTTTTACTACATAAAAAAAAGGATAAAAAAGGTTTTTTTCTGCCTCTGTCTGTTTGTTCCGGCTAATCTCAGAAACGACTGGACAGATTTCGACGGGACTTACACTGGCAGATAGCTGATGTTATAGGGAGTATTACTTTTATTTTAGAAAAATAATTAGGGTTCCGCGCAAAAAATTAAAATCCAATATGCACGCAACTGAAGTCGCGGGCACAGCCAGTAAAATATATGTAATCCATTAGATTCCTCAACAAATGTATAGGAAACACCATCAAATCAAGGTGCCAGTGCGCTCCATAGAACGACTCAACAATACGTATTATTGACCAAACCGCTTCATGTATAATTAATCAAAGTTTGACAAAGAAAATCCTAGTAATGGCGTCGGAAAGCAATCCTTTTAATAATTTAGTTCTGAACCTTTAATTGTACGTAGTTTACAAAAGGCAGATCATTTATTATCATGGTCGTAGTTTTTCTTTGACAGAATGTAAAAAAAGCTACTCATTTTCTTGTTGCTATCTGCTGAAAATGACGCCAGCACATCAAGCTACCCGAGCTGTTGGCGTTGCTGCTGCGGCTGCGGAAAACCTTAAGCGGCGAAAATATAATAACCTTATCGGAAATTATATTTTCGAGCCGTTTGGGGTTGAAACCTCCGGGCCGTGGGTTCCGAGTGCTCATGGTCTTTTTGAAGAAATTTCGAAACGGCTGGTTGACACTTTCCGTGACCCAAGGGCTGGCTAGAGGCTAAGCATCGCCATACAACGTGGTAATGCCGCCAGTCTCTTGGGTACATTACCAGTCGACAACGGTGCGGATGAATTTTTCAACGCTATTTTTTAGTTTCTGTATAATTTTAGTTAAGTTAGGATTTAATTTTGTTATTTTTAGTTGTACTAAATAAAATAACTAAGCATATGAATTGAAATAGTAACATTGGTACTTGCCGAGATTTGAACTCACAACTTCGTGCATGAGAGGTGAAGAAGTTTTTTTTTAAATCTAATTCATGCTATCAATCAGAGGAGTAAAGCACCATATCGTGCGTCCGGTCACGGTCCGGTGCCGAACACCCGGACAGCCGGACCGTGTAATGATCGTGTGTGATTAGCGATAGGCTACACTGGACATGGTGTTGTTATCATTACAATGTTAGTTTTATTACCTAAATGTGTTAGAGCGAGTCATCGTGATGTATGGTACCAAACAGTGGTTTATTTCCGTGGTTTTTATTATCTATAACGAAAGCTTGTAGCAAGTAGACAGGTTCATCCCAGCAGGTACAGACGCGCACATCAAGCTACTACAATCTGTCAAATTTTTTTAAACTTTCAACTTTATCGCTAAATTGTAAGGTTCAAAGTTGATTGGGAAAATTTGACAGTTTCGGGTAGCTTGATGTGCTGGCATCTGTACATACGTATCCAATAAGGTAGAAACCAACCTAGCCCAAAAGTGTTTTTTTTGGAAAAGGCCGTTGGCGAAACGGCCATACCTCATAATTATTTTGACTAAAGTGTAGAGTTTGTGAAGTTAGGGCTTGTAGAGTTAGGGTGTGTAGAGTTAGAAGCTTGGCACTACATGAGATCTGATAACTTTTTGTCAGTGCGAGCCATATGTGGTCTTGGCAACATTTTACATGCAAATTTTGTTGATATGATTGTGTACCCTAACAAGTTAATCATTTAGGTTGGCTGAGAAGGTTGATTCAACATAGTTAGCTAAGATAAATCAACTACTTCGGGCAAGCAATTAACTGTTGGAAATGTCTCTCGGTGAATTCTCCTTTATTAAAAAGAACCAGGGCCTTAACAATTAATTACAATCTAGCCTATAACACTAATAAGTAATTATAATCCAACTTACAGTATTGATTCTCCTATAAAGCAACTTTAGACTTGTTATAAAAGAAAAATTCTACCAGTTCGGTGCAAACTTACAACTTCTTGATCTAACGGAGCAATCAAAATACAAAATCGAATAGAATATATATTGTTTCTTCTATGGAAAACCTTACTTCCTCTTGGATACCCGTAGGGGTATTGCAGGCGTAGGTTTCCGAAGAATGGAGGGCTTTAACGGACTCCCAACTACTAAAATATCAAACTTCCTCCTGCTACCATCTACCATGAGACGGGAGTACTTGCATGTCCATCAGACCGCTGATTTAATTTAAACCATTTGCAGGCCCTTTTGAATTATCACGGAATTCGTCAATCAAAAAAATGAATATAGCTGTCCTTTCCAAATCGCAGTATGTTCCTATGGAGACGAATGGGCAAGAAACTCCACTCATCATCATTTCAGCCGAAAGACATTTCAGCAGTGGACTTCTGGACATAGGCCCCTCCCAAGCACCTCCAACCTTCGACCGGTTCTGTGCTTCTCGCATCCAACGGGTTCCTGCGGCCTTCACAAGGTCGTCGGACAACCTTGTGGGAAGCCTTCCGATACCCGGTCGCCACTCCAGAACCTTTCGGCTCCATCGGCCATCTGTTCTGCGAGCAATGTGCCCTGCCCACTGCCACTTAAGTTTGGCAATTCTTCGGACTATATCGGTTACATTGGTTCTCCTGCGGATCTCCTCATTTCTGATTCGATCACGCAGGGAAAATCCAAGCATAGCCCTCTCCATTGTCCTTTGGGTGACTTTTAGCCTTCTTATAAGGCCCATTGTGAGCGACCACGTTTCAGTGCCATATGTCATCACTGGCAACACGCACTGGTCAAAGACTTTCGTCTTGAGACTCTACTGACACGCTTCTAAATCAAAATATTGTCACAAAATGACCATTACCCTGAGCTTCCCAAAAGCTAGAAATATGCTATGAAGCAAGGTCATTATGATTATGTAAGCAAAACAAAATTCCAAAATACGCGGAAAATTATAAAGATGTTATAATAATCCCAAGATTTCGTAACAAAATTAAGCAGTTCTTAAAATTAATTAGTTTGTTAAACTCGTCAGTTTCCGTTAATTAATAAAAAGAACGGAAGTACATAAAATGTTATCGAATATGTTTCTCACCAAATGTGAACTGTGAAATGTAACTATCAATATAAGACCGGACAACAGAGTCGGATGGTGGTGTGAACACTTTCATTTTTATTAGAAAACTTTGCGATACGCTTGTGTTTAATTGAGGAATAAATTATTCTTATAGTCCCACTTCTAATTAGCTGCAGTAAAATGACACTTCTGAATAACTCATTTCGGACTGAGTTTAGAGATATGCATGTCTAATAAGTTTCGTTTGTGACACTATTCTAGGTACTAGAAAAACAAGATTTGGTTGATGGCCGCGAAAAAACAAAAAGACGCCAATTTCAGTCATTTAAGTAACACATATTAAGCTGTCATTTTACTGCAGCTAATCAAAAGTCCGACTATAGTTGTAGAGCTTGCGTCATAGCTTGTCCAAGGATGTAAGTACTTCAAACAAAACTATTCCTATTGCCAAAACGTTTTGCATAATGCATAATCAGCCTATAATGTTCCCACTGCTGGGACACAGACCTTCTGTCTTCCAGAGGAGGGAGTGGGTTGCAATCTACCTAAGTGGTTTTTTTAGTTTGAGTTTGTTTCCAGGACATGCTCCTCACGATGTTTTCCTTCACCGTTTTGAGAGTAGTGGTGATGAAATTATTTACACAAAGTAAAGTGCCTGCCTGGGTTCGAACCTACAACCCGTAAGTCAGGGCCGTTACCACTGGGCCAGCACTGCTCTTCCTTCCTAAAAAATGACAAGCACCTGAGTTTTAGCTTTGTATGTCCAAACACTGACTGCCCCGACTTCGCGACTGCTGAGCGTGGGGTCCTGGGTTCGATTCCCGGGTCGGACAAAGTGTTAATGGGTTTTCCATTAGGAATTTCTTAGTAACAGTCCGAAGTTTGGAAGTTGGCCCGTGCCGCGGAAAGCACGTAAAGCCGTTGGTCCTGCGCCTGAACTCTCCCCGGTCGTGTCGGATTGCCGTCCCATCGGACTATAAAGGAACAGAGAGTGCACCTGTGTGTGCGCACACACTTGTGCACTATAATATCTCCTGCGTACCTGGCTAATCTCCATTGTGATTGGCCATCGAAATGACATCGAACTATTATAGCAAAATAATAATTTAAGTCAGTTGGAATACAAACATAAATGCTAGTAAAATACAAGCCACATTGCAAGTATTCTTTAAAAAATATCGTCTCATTTTTAATCTATCAGGCTTTAAGGCTATCCTATCTTGTTGACCGACATAATTTTACAAAATAATTGTTTTAATAATGATATTGTACCCCGTTATTGATAGGTGATAATAATACTTTCCGCTTGTAACCTTTGCTGGCGGAAGAATGCAGTATTTTTGATACAAGCGCAGGAGCCTACAAATTAAGGATATATTATGTCCAAGTGACAACTGCCCGACGGTTATAAACTCTTAACTTTGGGACATTTTTATAAAATGAAAATTATTCACTAAGTACTCGACTAATGATTTTATGAATAAAAAGTTGACTTAAATATCCATCCATACTTCCATATTATCCATACTAATATTATAAATTCGCAAGTAACTCTGTCTGTCTGTCTGTATGTTACCTTTTCACGCCTAAATTACTGAACGGATTTCGATAAAATTTGGCAGAGAGACAGATTGCATCCCGGGGAAGGACATAGGATAGTTTTTATCGACATACCTTGCGGGCGAAACCGCGGGCGGAAGTTAGTAATATTATAAATGCGAAAGCGTGTCTGTCTGTCTGTATGTTACCTCTTCACGCTTAAACCGCTAAACCGATTTAGATGAAATTTGGTATAGAAATAATTTGATTCCCGGGAAAATACATAGAATAGTTTGTATCCCGATATTCCCACGGGATCGACACTTATGCGGGTGAAACCGCGGGGCGCTCCTAGTCACTATATAAAACTTTGTTAATGTTATTATCGGTTGTCATAGTATGGCCATGTGATGCGAAAGAATAAGGATAATGTCGTGGGGAAGCTTTGAGCATGAATGTGGATCGCAAAGAGTATGAGAAGACCAAAGAAACGATGGAAGGACTGGCTCAAAGATGATATGGCTTGAAAGGGGTGACCACTGAGATGACGACTTATGGGAAATTATGGAAGACCCCCATATACATTTAGCTGAGAGCAAGAGGATTTAAAGCCTGCAGTGCTATTCTGTAAAAACATCACCGTGATAACTTAGGTGAAATGAGTTTAAAGTGAGCTATCATTCCACCTGATTGATGCAAGTGATTGACACTATTGCCAGCTCACTTTCAGCTCACTTCACCTATGTTTTCACGGTGAGATTTTTACAGAATAGCAATACTGGACAGATTTCAGATTACCAGCGCTGCGACATTTATTTTTTCAATGTCGCAGCATCATGCTGAGATTTGCATGCCTTTTGGCTTCGTATAGGACTTTCTGTTTCATTTTTCTTTTTGCTACTTTTTTTATAAGTAGGTATAACTTGCTTTTTTTTTTTACTCTGTTTAGTTTTGTTTGTGATCTTCCTGTACGAGTCGCAATAAATACTTTTTCTTTCTTATTTCGATGATATTTGGCACAAACAAACATTTCCGAGAGACTATTTCCTACCTTTACGCGGGCGAAGTAGCAGGCAAAAGATAGTTCAATATATAATGATTAACTATGGCCCTACGGGTTACCTGTCTCATAATGATAATTACATTCAAATTAGTCCAGTCCCCCAAATTTAAACCTACCTAATATTATTTACCCCTGACCCCAACAAAAAATTATTTTAAAAATTTTCTATTCACACAAAAAACCTTGATAATTACTTTCCGCTACATCCCCTGCTTGTGGCAGCCCCTGAACTAAAGGATCTACGCTAGAGCACGCGCTACAACAGCTGCGCACGCGCACCTGTTGTCTCTGTCAATGCAATGACGATACTCTGTTTGTTGCGTAGTGAATAATGGCGTTCAATGTTTTAGGTCTGGTAGTAATGATACAGTGTTTAGCACGGAAATCAAATTGTTACCATTGAAATTGATCTCATTGCCAGAATTGCGTAACAAACATAAAAGGCAATTGATCGCAATGGGTTTAATTTTGACAGTTCACCCAAGTTCATTGCGATATTTATGTTGTTGAGTAGACGAATTTTTCAAACCTATGAAGCAATGGAATAGCAATATCCTTCAAAACTCTCGGATTGTGACTGATCGTGTGTTACGCAATTATGGTGCTGGAATTCAAAATCTTCGTACTATAAAAACCTTTCAGTTTATGTAAGATCAGGTGTCGATAATAGTAGATTATGCACCGAGGGGCTAAAGTGGTGTCTAATGTCACGGGCGTCATGTTGAATCTCGAGCGCAATGAAGGATTCGGGATTTAACTCACGAGCGAAGCGAGGGAGTTAATACAAGAATCCTGAATGCAGCGAGGGATTCAAGCTAGCCCAAGGCAAAGACACCTTTAGCCCAGAGGAGGATACTCTACTTTTTACACCTACTGTGAGAAAATAATAGCCATAGTACGAAAAACAAAATAGAACTGGTTCCGAAATGGACTTGACGCCTTTCGTACTTTTCCATTTTTGGAAATTGTCGTAGGCTTTTATATAAGTTTCCTTTGACTTTTTCGGCAGTAAATCATTGGAAATATTATTAGCTTCGGTTGTAATGAATTCAGGAGTACAATCACTTTCATCACTCGACATTTTATAATACTTTGTTGATAAATTTAAAGTTTAAATGCCAAAAATTCGCGCTTTCATTGCGTCTACCAATAAGTAGCCAAGACACGAACAATTCGATTTTCAAAAAAAAAAGTCTCTTCTACGGTTTTGTCGTGTGTGTCTATTGATATCACTCTCATGGAAGTGGCGTTTGTGTAAACTAAGATTTATACAGGGCTGGTAGAATGGTTTTGGATGATTGGCTGTATGCATTTTGAATTTAGAACGTCATTGGAGACGCTCGTGAAAATAGAGTATTTTTGATAAAATGTGATAAATCGACTGTAGTATAGATAGGTTTTATTATTTATTCACAAAATCCACAGCAATCTTTGCGCAGTTTACTTAAAATAAATTAACTAATGTTACAGCCAATTACTATTACGGTATTACGGCGCGGTACGGTATTTGTTATTAATAATGCCAGTTTTAATGTTATTCCATTCCTTTTAAAAAATGGTTCGTAGTTATCTAATTATTCTTACAATATTATGTCTTCGAAAACATGGCAACGATATGAAGAAGCAGTCGTTATGATTTTGTAGGAAATCGAGAATATCATCCACGCGTAGTAAGGGTATCGAGAATAGCTTTCCTCTTTCTGGCACCAAAGGGTGTTTGTTAGTACTATACTGCCAATTTAGCTGAGCATGTGAGATTCCAAATTCAAATCACATTATTGACCAGCGGGTCATAATGAAATCCAGTACAACATTATTGACCGGCTGTGCCCCCGGCCATTAATGACTCACTTTAGGTTAAGGTTGCTTGATATATAATTTGACATTTTCGAGCAGGTGGTGTGAAAATAATTTTGTTACCGTCCTTACCTACTGTTAAAATTACTTTTGTATCAATACTTTATGGAAATGAACTCTACTAATACGTATTTATTTATTTAACCATTTATGTACAGACGGCAGCACATCAAGCTACTACAATCTGTCAAATTTCTTTAATAGATTTTCAACTTTATTGCTAAATTATAAGGTTCAAAGTTAATTGGTAAAATTTGACAGTATCGGGTAGCTTGCTGTGCTGGCGTTACATACAAACATAAGTAGGTAGTTGGTTTCACAGTATCATAGTGTTGGGTCCAGGGAAAATCCAGGACAGCTGTAGGTCAAGGTTAAACCACAGACGTGCGGTCGTCTGTGCCATAACCATCATCATCATCAGCTTACAGCAGTCCACTGCTGGACATAGGCCTCTCCAATTGCATCCCATTAAGCTTCATTCTCGGCAACTCTCATCCAGCTACAACCAGCCACTCTGCGAAGATCGTCGCTCCACCTAGCCTGAGGGCGTCCCACCTTACGTTTACCGATTCGCGGTCTCCACTCAAGAACATGTCTACCCCAACGGTCATCGGTTCTACGGCTAATATGGCCGGCCCGACATCAGCTTGCTTATTCTGTGAACTAAGTCTTTAACTTTGGATCTTTGCAGGAGCATCTCATTCCGGATTCGATCACTCAGAGAGACTCCAAGCCAAGCATAGCTCGTACCATAATGATTTAATAACAAATATCACCCATTTCACCTCATCTAACTTTCCCACTGCACTCAATTAACCATAATAACCGGTCATTATCAATTCTCTCCGTCACCGATGTCGGCTTAAACGGACATTAGCCTGGTTTGTTTACACAATGTGTTATAAAGCGGTTAAAGTTGTTACACGGGCAATCCGCGTAAGGGTCAGCGCAGACCGAACTGCAAAATGCTCGCGCATGGTCGACCAAAATGTAGAATGCATACTCGAACACGCAGTCGCCTTGCTCGAGCATGGTCGAGCATCAAATTTGGGTGAATTCAATTTTGCGAAGTATGATAATAATCATAAGATATTTTTTTCAATAATTTCCGAAAATGCTCTGCTCTGCTCTGCTCTTGGTGTGCGCTGACCCTAATATATATTTTACTAGCTTCTGCCCTCGACTTTGTTCGCGTGGAAGTCGTAAGACACCACATTATACAAAAAAATACAGCCCATGTTGCTGGCTAATAATGCTTTCTATAGATGAAATGAAATAATGTTTTCACTTCTCATGCTCTAAAAGTTCGTCTTTATGTTGTGCGTAGGCGACATAAAGTCGCTTTTTATGCTCTAGTGCATAAAGTATTTTTTTTCTAAGACCTAGATAATCAGGCCCAACGCACAATAAAACGTCGCAGATTAAAATCATTATTTTTATTTCATTTGCTTTCATTTATATCACTTCCGTGTTTTCTATCGTTAATCTAATAAAACCAGATAAAAAAATAGTTGTTATTTATTATTTAAAAACGCAAAGAAACGTTTTATGATTTGGCAGTATGAAGTACCCAAGTCGAATGACACATGTTGAAATTAAAAATAAAACTTTTAAAAACCTTCGTGGCGGGAATTAGCTATTATTATATTCTCTTCTTCATTTTTGCACATTTTTGAACAGTGAAAATACTTATATATAGGTATACTTTATGTCTGTTTCATTTTCTCGTAATCACAGTGAATAGCAGTGTATAACTCGGGCATAAACGAGCAATTTTGCTAGTGCATAAAATAGCTTCTTTTATGCACTAGTTGTACAATCTAATATTATAATCAGTTAAGACTTTTTTGAGTTTATCCATTACAAACAAAACAAATAAATAAATCAATATTTTTTTCATTTATAGTAGGTACTTACTTCCCTTTCTGCTTCGCACGGGTTTTTACAACTTCACCAAACATCGATATTTTTTTATTATACAAAAGTTTAATACAAATGTTTTTGAACCCAAAAACCTTCTGGGATAAATTCTCTAAATGGTTGTGAAAACCGTATCAAAATCCGCTGTGTAGTTTAGAAGAATAACGCGGTCACACAGACAGACACGAAGACCTACTTTATAGTTTATATTATATCTTATTGGCTTGTAAAATTTTATGGAAGCTATATGGTTTTAAGTGGGGTACTGGGTTTTATTGTATTTCCAGTGATGGGTTATTGGTCAGACTGATCGTAAGAACTGTATGGAATTCCGTTTTTTTTTTAATTGGTGGGTCTCGTAAAAGAAAGTCTTAGAAATTGGGATATAACTACAAAAGTCTATTTATCTTCAGAGAATACGCAATTCTGTATATTTGAGTAATAGATTTTGTCGTATAATAAAACGACTTCAGGACAAGCTGCTTCTCACACGGACAACTCTACGTCGATGGCTCGCGCGTCACTAGTACCTGACTCTCTTCATATTTTGTCTGCTGAGACAAAATCTACAAACCAATACAGGAAAGTTTTATAAAAATGTGGCTGTTATATTGTTGTGTTTGCGACTTCCACGCGAACATGAGTTTGCAAGTATTTTCTATCTATCTTGCTGACATTTCTTGAGTATTTCAGGACTATCGCCAAGCGGTTGGTTGACTCTTCAGAGGGCTGGACAATTTTTAGGCCAGAGAATCAGCATTGCCAACCAACGTGGCAATGCTGCCAGCCTTTAGGGCACTTTTACCATTGATGCGGACGAATTTTTTTAATGCCCGATGAGATCTTCCTTTTTTATAAATTTGTACATACTTAGGTAATAATAATATATTTTATATTTAAATGTTAGCTTGTACAATATACTCAATCTTGATGACAAAAATATTTGGATTCAAGTTGTTTTTATTGTAACGGTATAAAA
This sequence comes from Oligia fasciuncula, assembly GCA_963082905.1. Taxonomy (NCBI): domain Eukaryota; kingdom Metazoa; phylum Arthropoda; class Insecta; order Lepidoptera; family Noctuidae; genus Oligia; species Oligia fasciuncula. Next base: position 13,551,325 of record OY720403.1, read on the forward strand.
TGCATTGGTAATGTCAACTAGTCTGTCAAAAAAACTTAATAAACTTAATAAATCTAAATTTTATTAATTAAATCGATTAGCTTTGCAAATCTTAAATGCACGCAAATAAAATTCCGAAACAGCAGCTAATTATGTCTAATTTAGTGTTATTTGATCAAATATGCTAATACACGCCGATTTTCATGAATATCATTTATTAATAAATAAATTAAACTTGGACGCATCATATTTAATTTGTATGTCAAAATCAATACATTGTAAATTCAGTGAAACTAATTGTTAAGCAAATTGACTTCAAATCACAACTGTCATTCTTTGACAGTTATATATTCATCTTCCTCGTGTTGGCATGACAGATATTCAATTTTTGCTGGCCCAAAATCTCGCCACTTCCCACATACACACACATCGTTGGCAGATGTCACTTTAGCAGATGTCACTTTGACCGAATGTTTTGAGGCACAGAGGGCAGGATAAATAAAGGAGCATAGTTTGCGAAACAGCTCCACCACCACGCAGGTAGCCCCACTTTACGAGGTTCGACATACATCTTCCGACTTGGGTTGGAGTCCACTTGACAGTCCCTGAACCGACTCCAATATGTATTGTATCATAAATGTATCGTTCCGTAGTCGGAATGACACCCTGCAGGAAAATGCTCGTTTAGTGGTAGATAGTGATTAGGAGGGTGAAAGGTATCCTGCCATAGTCGACAGTTATATGAAATGGATATAACAAGGAAAATTTACGTAGGTCGTCAATTTGCTTAACCATAAATTTCCGTGACTGTTTTGGAGTTTTGGTCATTATATTTAATTACTATCTGCACAGTTGTCAAGACGTTAGACGATGACCAAAAAAATCGAATGTAGTATTGATAGAATCAAAATTGAAACTTGAGATGTAGAGGAAATCGGTTAAACTATGGCCATTAACTTGATTTTGGAGCCAACTAAAATTGCATTTTTTCTTATCTCTATTTTATATTCATGAAAAATACTTATTAGCCGAGAAACGTATCTACTGTTTTGTCATGTTATATGGAGAAATAAGGAGACCAGTGCTGGCCCAGTGGTAACGGCCCCGACTTACAAGTTGTAGGTCGTGGGTTCGAATTCGAACCCAGACAGACCGAGTTACTTTATGTAATTTATTTCATCACTAGCTCCGCCCCGCGGTTTCACCCGCGTAAGTGTCGATCCTGTAGGAATATCGGGATAAAAAGTAGCCTATATGTTAATCCAGGGTGTCAGCTACCTCCATACAAAATTTTATCAAAATTGGTACAGCCACAAACACACACACACACACTTTCGCCTTTATAATATTAGTGTAATCACTGCTCTCAAATTGGTGAAGGAAAACATCGTGAAGAAACCGGTATGTCCTAGAACAAAAAGTTCAAAAACATGTGACATGTACCAACTCGCATTGGACCCGCGTGGTGGATTACAGCCCACTCCCTCTCACAGAGAGGAGGTATCTGTCCCAGCAGTGATAACACTATAGGCTGATTATGTATGGAAAAATATAAAAGTAAACCTACTTTATAAAAAGTAAAAAAAAAAAAAAAAAGTAAGTAAATGTTAATTAATTTTTAATCGTTTTCTAATGTAAACCAATTATTTAATCTTAGTTTAATTTAATTTATTTCCCTGTTATTTTATTACCAATTAATTTAATATATTTAATTTAATTTGATAATGCTGATTTGTTTGATAAACTGCAAGATTTAAGCTTTGTTTTATGTTCATTTAAAATGTATAATTAGCTACAAAAAATAAAAATGTATATTATAAATAAAATAGTGCATGTGGTGTTAGCCTGTAAGTAATTGTTGCACTTATAAATGTATATCGTGTACTTTTAAATGAATTGTAGCGTGTAAACAATTGTAGGCTAACCTTTTATTTTTTTTTTAAAAAAAAACCTACTTTTCTTTTTCTTTACTTTTTTTTAAATCAGCCTATTATGTTATGCTGGGACACGGGCCTCCTCTCTGTTCGAGGGAGTGGGCTGTCATCTCATGTTTTTGTCAAGAAACATCAAATTCAATTTCTGCACATCCTTATAAGCAGTTCACGGCTAAGTTAACTCACCACTTCATTGCTAAAGAAAAACTTACCTTTTCATTAGAAATCCTTCTTACTACCGTCCACAAAAAGTACAGGATATTCATAAATTAATATAATTATAATTAAATTAAGTTTGCAGTAGATTACGTATAAAAAATGTTGCTTATCATGCTACTTTATCTTAAGATTACCGGTAATCATTGCTTAACATTACTCGGAGTTAATGTTGAGACCACACGTGAGTTACTTAGAAATTACTTAGTTCAACTTAATTGCCACATCTGTACTTGAATGTTTTATTAGGAATTTAGACGATGAAACGGAAAAAAATACATTACAATTAGAAAAAAAATGTTTTTTTTTTAGTTATAAATATGTGTGTTTTATTTAAATGCAAACAAAAAGCCTTTATTACAATATACAAACCAATGGGATAAGTGCCCAAAAGGCTGGCAGCAAATATAATTATCTACTTAATATAAATGTACGATGACATCTCGTCGAAAGAAACCAATCCATTTTCAATATAAAACATTATACTTCATAAAATATTATAATTTTGAAAATATATCACAAAACCTATTATTTCAAATAATATTTACCGAGATAGTAGAAAACAGACAAAAACCTTTAAAAACATAATAGATTTACTGTTTCACACTATAAAATTATGTAATAACTCAAAGGTCAAAGGTGTTTTATCCACAAAAATTTGAATAACGACACTTAATTATTTTATAAAATTGTTATTAACATTAATAATTTAGCTATAACGAACACGTTCAAATATAAATATTTAAACACATGCAATTTGCATCAAAAATTTTATTACATTTTCCTATAAATATACCTGGTCTCTATGTTTATTTTGCAAATGATATAGATTATTTATTTATAACAGTTTCTTATTAAATTAGTTTTTAGGTGAAAAAAACTTAGTTTATGTGCTATTGGTCTGTTTTTGACAGGGTTTTCAAACAGGTGTTAGATATAATTATATACCTACAGCATTATTTTGTTAGTTGTCTGATGAACATAACTGTGTGTTTTGGGATACTTATTATTTAAATGCAAATATGTGACTCAGACGAAAATAAATATGTGTGAGTAATCTTATTACATCGCCAAAGGTCAAAAATTCATTCATTCTTTCGTCCATGGGTTCATGGCTAAATGATAACAGCCACAGGTCGATCGAAGGGTAAGCTACGCTTGCTGGGGTCCGTTCGTGGATGGGTGACCACCCTTTACATATTGAGACTTCTCTGTGGTCGGTCTCTATCATTATTTATTTATTTATTAAGGTACACCAACAGCTTCTATGTATAATTTATCTTAAGTAGGTACTACAGATCACAAAAGTCTCGGTCTTACACAGCCGCCAATTGTAGGTTTACCAGCAATCTCAGAATTAGGTGATCACACATAATAATAACAAAACAAAAACAACTTAAATTTTTTAAGATAAAATATTATTATTATAATAATATATTACTATAATAATATATGTATTACTATAATAATATACCTATTACTATTATCACATATTTGGTACCATTTTCTGCTCTAGATCTCGTTTAGCTTTATTATATTTCTTCATTAATTTACCTTAGGGACTACCGAGATGACGACTAATATAGAAGTATGGAAGAAAAAGATATGTTGCGCCGACCCCAAACAAATTGAGATACGTGACAGGAGAATGATTACGATAATTCTACCCAATGCATAAGACGAAGTGTCAAAATTTTCTTCATTCTATCGTCTCAACAACATAGTGAGTGAGCAGTCTCAAAAACAGTGAAGGAAAACATCGTGAGGAAACCGGCATGTCCTAGAACCAAAAATTCGAATACATGTGACATCTACCAACCCGCACTGGGCCCGCGTGGTGGATTACGGCCCACTCCCTCTCACCGCGAGGAGGCCTTATACTATCGTTTCAACAGTAATATGTTTTTTTTTTGTTTTCTTTGCATAGATATGGACAACACTAAAACCATCTTCTAAAGCCGTTTTAAACCTCAAAGGCCATACACGTGGTTCAAGTATTAACTCAACTCACATTTTAACGCACATTTTTCTAGTTAGTAACAAATAGATTATGTTTGAGTGAATTATAGAGTCATTAACCATTTGAGTGGTTAAGCGAGACCTCCATTGTGTTGTCAGTCAAGCAACGCGTAGAGTCACTCAGATTTATGTTTTAAGTTTAAGTAATTACTTAAATAGTTTGTCTGCGAGAAGTGTTAAGTGGGAACTGTTATTTTGGGAGCTAAGACATTTAAGGCGGTGCCCAAACGTTTTCCTGCTAATTTCTCTCAACGCACTTTACACTTTTTATTTGTTTTTTTTTGTATATATTTTTTTACTTGTATACGTGGTGTTGTGTGACTTTTAGTCTGTGCTAAATAAATGTATTTTCTTTTATCATTCAAACGTAGGAAAGCGTAAATCGCTCAGTTTTTGGTCGTAAAGTTAGGGGTATTGGTACATATTACAAGCCAGAAAATACCACACCATACGACGTAGGGAGGATATTTTAATAAAAAAAAACCCAGGTAGGTCAACAACAACAACAACAACTCACAACAACTCGCAACCCCAACTCAACAAACCCCTTAAAAGAAATGTTGGTGTCATTCGATTCAACTAATATCAAACGCATCGCTGTTTTGAACCTTATTTATTGCCGCGACGCGCTATTGTCGTTCGTTAGCTTCTTACCGCACCTTAGGACCTAGGTTATTTCAATTACCTGTCTGGGTTTTATTTTATTAATACTAAAAAAATATTTACGTAATTGACTATCTTGAAAGATAGATACGACGCGGTGGGTCGGGGTTCGTTTGACGCGGACGAAGTCGCAGACATAAACTAGTTAGTAAAATAAAATCGAGAAGTTCTCTTCTTTCAAACGCGAGGAGTTTGTTGCCAAGCAAAGCTGAGACTTCTTATGAAAGTTTTAAGTCCTTGTAAGGTCCGTGTTTACAAGACTTAAAGTGTTCTAATGAAGTCTTAAGTTTACTAACTCTTCAAGCCCCTTAAGCCGCCGACAGGAAGAAAGATGGTGGCCTATCATTACCTTCACACCATTTAAATAAAATATGCAAAAAGCCTCTCTATTGACAATTACGGGTTATTTAGAAGCCGTAGGGAACCTAGTCTCGATAATTTATGTCTGAGGCTACAGGTGCTGGGTATGTAATGGAGTCTTAGACAATGTCTTAGTCCTTATGGATCAATGGTCTGAAAATAAAGATTTATTATTATTATTATTTTCGTTTATTTGTCTATTTACACATCTAATTACATTTTTAAATATTTCTTAAAATATAAAATAAGTATAAAAAACATTTAAAAATATAAATAAATAGCGATCCGCCGGTGTCGGGAGCAGAGTCCAAGCTACCGGTGGTTAGGGCTCCAGAGACAGGAACCTCCTCACAATGCGAGCCGTATCGAGGAGTACTGCCTTCTGAATCAGGCCCTTGATCCAACCGCCTAACGAAAGCCTCGATAGATGTTGATCGAGGCTTTCGGCCATCAGTCCATTGGTCTTTTATTATTATTATTATTAGACCATTGCTAATGTTTAGAGCTACTGAGAAATTGTGTAGAAGATGGTTTGACAAGTTGACACTGTAAAGACAAGTATGAAGTCAATGTTCAACTTTGGTAAAACTATTCGTCGTCCCCTGCCCTTTTCAATTTATTTGTGATCGGCACAGTCCTTCATTTTGAACAACTTTTTCTATGGGTACAAACTTGAAATCGGAAATAAAAAATCAGCTGTTCCATACATTTTGTCGATTTAAGTGAACACAAATGTATGGAACAGCAGATTTTTTTTTTGGCGTTTTCTAGGTTGGTCCCATAGAAAAAGTTGTTCAAAATATGCCACCTCCGCGAGCCAATAAGACGTTATTGTCATGAAATACGAGACAAACATTAACTTAGTTTAAGATTAGAATAAGGCGTCAGATTTGGCTGACAAGCAAAAGGAAAGAAAAAATGTAAAATACGTAGAATGATTACTAGGAATAATTATTGATCATACGTGATAAACCGTGGTTTAATTGATTCCTTCCCGTACCCTGACTGCTCGTAGAGAGCTTCTTAGTACCTACTTAAATTTTTCCTTCCACATATCTCTAACAGCGTCTCAGGGTTCACTTCCGCAATTTCAAAGCTGTCAGATTTTATACTACAGCCCTTAGGACGACCCACTGACCTATAATTCAGCTTGGTTGAAAGAATAGAATCTTAATGGTACAATTTCTGAAGAAGATGTAAAAGCTGATCTTTTGAAAAAAATCGAGTCCTTGATAGAAGCAGGCGTGAAGATGGGAGGGACACAATTTTAATAATTGATTGGTGCTTATTAACCAATAGAGGATATAACCTAAACAAGTGCATGCCTAAAGAGCAATGCTATGAATACTGCTTAGACGTAAGTAAAAGTATAGAATATAAAGATAAAATAATATGATGTATTCTCAAAACGTGTTCTCTTACAACCTCCAACAAATGACCTACTCAATATTATTATTGAACTATGCACTCTATAAGGCTTTAGCCTTAACTCCATGCTACTATGTGTATTGTTTGCCATTGTTTTTTAGTGAGACAGGTGCGCGGCCATACCGCGCTTGCGCACCAGTCTCTAACCAACTTGCGCGGGAGTTGGTCGCGCGCCGCCGCAACCGACCAATCACGTGAACGTATTTTTTGAAAACTTCTTTTTTCAAAGTGTCTGTGTTTGTGCATTGTTGTTGTACGAATTATATAAAGTGTGTGTGAACGAGTGTTGTGTATCGTATATTTTTGGATATTTCGACAAATTCGACGAAAAATTTCGGATAATTTTCGGTGAGTTGTTATTATAAGCTAGTTTTAATTGGTTGTGCTTTATTGTTATGGCATCGTCACGACGTGAAAACTATATTCAATGCTTGAATTATAGATAATTCGGTTTTGTAACTATATTGTGTGCGTTTTATAACAATAGTAAGAACTTGTTTTTTCTTAGCTCTAGGTATGTCAGTCGTGTCAATTATAAGGAAAATATTTTTTCCTTCGAGATAATTACTGGTATAATTGTCGCAGCCATGAATAGGCTAAGTCAATTACTTTTATGATGTCAGTATTGTCCTCGCGATATAAACAGCGAGGCTAATCTCAAGAATAGTGTTTTATAATACTATTGCGAAACGTAAACAATTAATTCTTACTTTCACAATCAAGTTTTGAATATAAACCGAAGTCAAACGTAAACTTAGCGATGTGTTTTTGATAATTACGACAGGTTTTGAACTATTGTTGTGATTAATGGTGGAATTGTTCGCGAGTATAAAGGTATTCAACATTATGTTGTGATAGTTAACTTTTCAGGCTTTTATCATCTCGCCTGTAGTCCCGAAAGGTAAGGTAGAGGTGTATATAGTATAGTACACTCACATTTCGTCATGTAACAGGGGGCTCGCTACTGTCATCAACAAGGCACAAACCCAGACTCGGAAAATAAAACCTAATAAAATTTTGCCCGAACCAGGAATCGAACCCAGGACCTCATGGGTCAGTGGGTCCTCTTAGGCGTATACCATTTTTACAAAGAACCACTTCTTAACATTACTTTAAGCCATGAATAAATCGATTTTTAAAACTTTGTGTTAGTTTAAAATGAGTTTTGATGTCCAAATAAATCAAATCCATTCCAAAAATTTACCTTTTTTAAAAGAACTTCGTAAACTTAACAACTTGTTTATGATGACTCTAAGGAAGTGAATCCAAAAGGTGTTAACTTGATAATTGCTTGAGGAAATAATAACAATTTTTTTATGTTATAACTAAAGAGTAACGTCACAGGGCTTATCGATCAAAGTTCAACATTAACATAGTGTTAGTACCCAGGTACCTTCTTTACATCAATAAAATTATAAATGCTAATTAATATTCATCTTCACGCTTGCTTGCTTTGAAAGCATACGTTTACCTCCGAAAAGGATGAACAAAGTTTTAGAGTTTAACATCAATTCAGCTGGAGGCTTTTGGACAGAGCCGCCCATAAATCAACCTCATCCATTTATCTAAATTGTCCAAATTACAAATGGCTTCTAATCACTGGTATTCAGACAGCCCCTTTATCAGGTCGTCAGAAAACCAGATCTTTACCTACTATCAGGTCCCATATTTACAATTCATCGACGACTATAGTCGACGTGTATATAAAATCTAGTCGAACTGAACTGACCTGCCATGTTGGGCTCGTGGTTGCAAGCGCGACTGCTGAGCGTGGGATCGTGGGTTTGATTCCCAGGTAGGGCAAAGTGTTATTGGGTTTTCCATTAGAAAGTTCTTAGTAACAGCAGCCCTCGTGCTTCGGATAGCACGTAAAGTTGTTGGTCCTGCGCATGATCTCCGGGTCGTGTCGGATTGCCGTCTCATTGGACTATGAGAGTAAAATAACACTATAGTACACCTGTGTTTGCGCACACACTTGTGCACTATAATATCTCTTGCATACTTGGCTATTCTCCGTTGAGATTGCCACCGTGATCGAAATCGGTCGGGAGGATATACATACATCTGTATTAATAATATCTAGTCGAAAAAAAAGGATTCGGACCCGTATCCACGCAGTGAACCCTTCACTCCACAGCACCCACACGTCATCAACAACTACCAACATTAATACAACAAACCAGTAATTTATATTTTCCCTATAATTCACAAAACAAGAGCAGCGACATGATTGTAGTACAGAATTCCGTTTTTATTTTTACACGGATCTAGAGAGGGTCGTTTATTTTTTCCCGTATCTAAATGGGGGTAATTTGAGACAATTATGATGAATGCCGGCTGAGTCACTGCAGTGTGCTACGTACGACCTTGTGCTGGTAAGTACATAAACAAGTAGTTTTGTATTAACTTAATTGATGTTATTTTCTGTATGTCCTTCACTTGTTGAGTTGTTATGTGGCATAAAGCTGTACACCATACCATCATAATCAGCCTCTATCGTTCCCACTGCTGGGACACAAGCCTCCTCCCTGTGAGAGGGAGTGGGCCGTAATCCACCACGCAGGCCCAGTTCGGGTTGGTGGATGTCACATGTCTTCGAATTTTTGGTTCTAGGACATGGTTTCCTCACGATGTTTTCCTTCACCGTTTTGAGAGCAGTTGCTGAAATAATTTACACAAAGTAAAGCGCCTGTCTGGGTTCGAACCTACGACCTACAACTCGTAAGTCGCGGTCGAAAAAAAGCTGTACATAGCAGCGTTTTTTAGAAAACATATTTTATTTTTTTATACATAGGTACCAACACCAGCACATCAAGCTACTACAATTTGTCAAATTTCTGTAATAAATTTTTAACTTTATTGCTGAAGCGTGAAGTTCAAAGTTGATTAGGAAAAATTTACAGTTTCGGGTAGTTTGATGTGCTGGCGCCTATACATTTCTGCCCAAAGACATTAAATTATTTCTTAAATGTCTTTGTTTCTGCCTAATCCAACGGGGAATACAAGCTTCGAGGCTTCATATTATGTGTCTTGAATCAATAATCCACTCAGTAAAATCAGATTTATTTTCGTTGGATCCCACTTTTGAATCACAGTTTAATATTTTTGGCGTTGGATCCACAAAACATTATTATGAATTTCCGCTGGATCCCAAATTTAAAAAAATGCAAGAGAATTACGTTTTACTGTCGTTGAATCCCAAAAACTATTTCCGTTGGATCCCTAATGCTTAAAAAAATCTGAATGCGGGTACTTTCAATAACAAAATTATTTATATTAAAATGAGGGTATATTATTATGCAGTGGGCAACATTATTATATTGCCAGACTAATAAATCATTTTAATTATGCCTAAACACTAGTAAATATTATACGCAAAACAAACATTATCAGTTGAATCTAGCAAGTTATTACAACTTTAATTGACTTGAGCTATTGCCATTTACAAACATAAATTGTTACAAATGTAATACTTCATAAGACTCATTTGTGTCTTTGGTTGGTAGTAACTACGAACCCAGGCAGGCGCTTTTCCCGAGGAAACCGGCATGTCTTAGAACCATAGATATAAGAAAAAAAAAATCGAAGACATGTGACAGCTTCCAATCCGCACTGGGCCCGCGTGATAGATTATAGCACACTCGCTCTTTAAGAGACGACGCCTGTGTCCCAGCAGTGGGAACATTATAGGCTAATTATGCATGGACATACATGGACTTAAACTTAACTGGCGAAATGTGGTTGTAATAAAGGTACACAACTGCCCAACTCTTCGGGAAAACGAGGCGTGATGTTTAGACGTTATGTTAATTAAAATTGCCTCTACCAGTCGTTATTTTTAAAAGTACATTTTGCAGCTGAGCTTTCTGTATGCAGGTGTTTCTGTGACAAAAGACTTTCTAGAATTTTAGCCTGTCAACCCCTCCCCCACATTGCTACTGGCCAATTTTTACAATACACTAAGCTTTTCCCATAAGGTTGGGAGCAGTGGTGGCCAAGTGGGAGCAGTGGTGGCCAAGTGGTGACGGCCGCGACTTACGAGTTGTAGGTCGTAGGTTCGAACCCAGACAGGCGCTTTACTTTGTGTAAATTATAGGGCCTGAAAATGCGGCGAAATGGTTCCAGTAAAGGATGGTACGGCAGTGTTTGCTTCGCGCTCGACTTGGCGGGGGCACTACCGTGCCCCCCGATCATCACCACTGCTCTCAAAACGGTGAAGGAAAACATCGTAAGGAAACCGGCATGTCCTAGAACCAAAAATTGGAAGACATGTGACATCTACCAACCTGCACTGGGCCCGCGTGGTGGATTAAGGCCCACTCCCTCTCACAGAGAGAAGGCCCGTGTCCCAACAGTGGGAACATTATAGGCTGATTATGTAAGCTATTCCCATAAGGTTGGATCCGATTCGAAAAACAACATTAATGACTTACTAAATAATCATAATGATTACAATATTAATGTTAGGTAGTGGTCCATAAACACACACACATGTCGCACACACTCGCTTTCGCACACACGCACACACAATTCAATCAATCAGTCACAAACTTCAAGGTGACAGAAAATATATCAAGAAAACCCGCGCATTTGAAATTATAATTCTAGAGTTAGACCATAATGCTTACAGAGCACCTGTCAGACTAGATTGAACTATAGGCTGAACGTGGCTACTGCTTGTGCCAAACGTTTACAAGAAGATTTATGGGACCGATTTAGAATAATCTATGGTTTTCTGTTGCTTTCTTTATCATTGTATCATTGCTTAACTTGTCTCTGTGGTTTCTGAAAGTCAGTCTGCTACATATCTCTTGACAAGTGAGTTGAACGTTTCGTTTTAGAGCCCGGTTGATGGCAATCGCCCCCTGTTACATTGGACTTAAACTTAACTGACAAAATGTGGGTGTACTATCTCTGCTTAAACCTTCAAGGGAGTAAAGGCGTAATGCTATGTTTCATTTCTGCCAGCCAATCGCAACAAATAAGACGAGATTTGACAACGGATTGACTACAGTTGAGAAATTTTTTCAGAGTTCCAAAAACTGGCACCTCATCATCTGCCTAGCCTTTTCCCAATTATGTTGGGGTTGGCTTCCAGTCTAACCGGATGCAGCTGAGTATCAGTATTTTACATGGAGCGTCTGCCTATCTGACCTCCACAACCCAGTTACTGGGTAAGACGAAACCCCTTGGTAAGACTGGTTGTCAGACTTACGGGCTTCTGACGACCCGTAACGACTGTTAAAGATCCACGAATGACAGCCGGGACCAAAAGATGCCCATTATGTCTACTTTAGTTTTATCCCCCTAACACAAACATTTGGCTACTTGGACGTACTTTTTAGTATTGGTTACGTTATGATGAAGATAAAACAGAGCCTTTCGAAAGTAATTAACAGATTGGTAAAAAACATTGATTTAAATCACTCCGCGTGAAGGTTGCTGCTTCTAGGTCAATGGGTTTTACTTAATTATTTAATTGCTTCGTTTATGTAACACTAGCTGCGGACCGCGGTTTCACCCGCGTAAATTTCGATCTTGTGGGAATATCGGGATAAAAAGTAGCCTATATGTTAATCCAGGATGTCAGCTACCTCCTTAATTTTTTTAATCAATATTGGTCTAGCCGTTTGAGCGTGAAGAAGTAACAGACATATAATCACACACTCACATACTTTCGCCTTTATAATATTAGTGTGATTCAACGCCTGCCTGCCACACATATGCTTGCCTGTGCCTTCAATTTTTAAGATCCTCTGTTTCAGAGAGTGTGGTGGTCCAGGGTTATCCGTCCCGACTTACGATTTGTAGGTCGTGAGTTCAAACCCAGACTTTAGTTTATTTAATTTCATCACCACTGCTCTCAAAACTGTGAAGGAAAATAACGTAAGGAAACCGGCATGTCTTAAAACCAAAAATTCGAAGTCATATGACATCTACTATCCCGCACTGGGGCCGCGTGGATTACAAGCCCACTCCCTCGCAGAGAGGGGGCCTGTGTCCCAGCATTGGGAGCATTATAGGCTGATTTTGATGATCCCAGCTTCCAATGTGAATGGCTCTAATGGCTTTTACTGGTGTCGCAAAACTGACTAGACTTTGACGTATGTTGTGGAGTAATATTCTTGCCAATCTGTCTCCTGTTGAAATTTGAAAAATCGAAAGGTATGAAAATGAGACGAAATTAATTAGAAATCGTTTGGTATAAATCTTCTCGGCGTGTAGATGTAAAAATTAACACGAATAAATTTATGTAGTTTTTTGCCCAAAATTCAGCAACGGCAACGCGACTACCGTTTGCTGACGCAGCCATTAGGTCCTCAAGTGTGCAGGTGACAGGGCATGCGATGCAAGATGGGAGGTGAGCCATTGTTTGTTCGGCGGGATTGTCTGAAATTAGCGGGATTGCCTGTCAGCGGGATTGTCCGAAAGGGTTACCGTTGGCCCGGAACATAAAGGGCTAAGGACACGGACACGGGTGGGTTTTAGTCAGTAAGAGTCTGACACTCCCTTCCGCTCCACCCAGAGCGGGAGGGGTCATTTGATGATTTCCCATCCACAAAAAAAAAGCCATTGTCTGTGGAGAGACCCCGTATACACACCGGAGGTCTGAGCCGTCCACTTGTGGAGGTTATCCTTTGAATTTAAATAAATGGTAATTTGGGAAGAATTCAAGTTTTCATGTAGATGTTTGGTAGAAGCATCACAATACATTACAAATATACTGTCGATGAGCTTATCGCTAATATGAGTTGGGTTTGCCAAATATTCCTCGAAGTGATATTTGCAATAGTTAATGAACATGCCAATATCAAAGGAAGATAATAGCTTAGCCATTACAATTCTACAAGAAAGGAAACCAAAATGTCTAGTTCTAGATCTGCAATCAAATTAGGCATTGCCTTTAGTCACCGTGTTAGGTATGCAGCCATTTGGCAACACCACCTTTTTTGGGGCAAGCCTGTCCTGTGCTATAGCTTATGATAGGCGTCAATTAATGGTAATGAAGCATAATCTACGGAATTGCATGGTTTACATTCTGCCGTACAATTTGAATGAAGCAATCAAATTGAATCCTGGAAACTTCAATGTGAATCATTCTTAGGCCATACCCTTCATTTCTGAGCTTTTCAATCAAAGTGAATGAATTTTGCTATATTGTGTAAAGTTAGGATTATGTACAATTTTTTAGGTTTTTTAATAAACAAATGAACACATCACATTACTTCGAAATTCGAAGTGTCTCATGAATCCGCGATAATAACTTTAAAAACAAATGAGTTCGCTTTAGAATAGGCTATTTGACTGGTTTCTGATAAACATCTCAGATTATTTAATGGTGTCTAACGAGCCCACAAAAACCTATTACTTCAAATTGCATAATGTATTTCTTTTAGAAAATAGTAAATAAAAATGTACTGTTTAAATAAGCCGCCAAAACGCTATCTTTAACAATATGGCGTCGTGACGTCAAAATACACGTAAACAAACGTTGAAACGGTCGAGATACTAGACAAAAGTCATCTGTTCTGTCAACGATAGACAGAAATTGACTATATCATGACGTCATCATAAGTTCAGCCAATCCAGACCGTTTTCGATTACGTGGCGCCAGATTTAAAAAGATGAAGTTTTTTCGGGATTTTTTTAATAAATAATATTTTTTTTTTTTGTAAAATTAATGCAAATCGATTTTAAAAGCGATAATCTATACGAGTGTCAATAATTATGACCTTATTTTTTACATTGTCAAATAGCCTATTGTGTGCCGTCACTTGAGTGAGGTTCCAAGTGAACTTTACAATTTTATTTCTAGTCATACTCACTAAAAAACATGGAACTTATCAAATAACTCAGCTTATCGCATTCCACTGCTGGACGAAGTCCTCTCTTAGGCTGCGCCACAACACCCGGTCCTCCGCCTTCCGCATCCAGTTTATCCCAGCCACCTCTAAGGTCGTCTGACCGTATAGATGGAAGGCATCGCCGAAACACGGTTTCCACTCCAGGACTAGTCTGCTCCACGTAGCCATCGGTCCTTCGACAAATATGGCCATCCCACTGCCACTTCAGCTTGCTTATTTTGCAAGCTGTATCATCATCATCAACAGCTCGACTTCACTGCTGATCATATTATGCCCCTTTTTTCATGTGCCAATCCCGACGCTCCTGTGCTAGCCTCGTCCAGGTTCTACCCGCGATGGTAACAATGTCTCGCTGCCGGACGACCAACACGTCGTCTCTTCGTCTCCCAGTCCTTGGACGCCACTCGATCACTGCCTCACTCCACCGGTCATCACTGCGTCTCGCCAACTCCATTTGAATTCCATAACTCGTTTTCTTAGTACATCTGCGGTTCTCGACGTTTGGAACTCGGTCTATAAGCTATGGAGCGTTGGCTATGCTAAGTATGGAACGCTCCATGGCTCTCTGTGCTATTCTCAGCCTGTACACAGCCTGGTGAATGTCCACGTCATCATATACCATCTTTTAATCCATTTAAGACAACTCCACAAACATTTAAAACTAGTTTACACTACGTTAAAGTTTTTACAATACCCTGTGAGTCATTACTTTATGTTTTACTATTATAAAACAAGTTGGACCTGTCATATGCACCTGTTACTATGAGCTAGTCGTAATAGGAATGCCTTGTCATTAGTCGTGACTGTAATGACATACTTTAGAGATGAAAGGGTGATTGGTATTGTTGTGGATTCGATCGCTTTGTTGTAGCGTAGTAGCTTTCGTAACGCATCTTGAGTTTTGACCGAGATTACTGCTCGAATATCTGAATCAAATCCTCAAAGTTCATGGTTGATGGCAATAGGCGCGCCCACTACTACGGGCCTCAAGAGTAAATGCGGGTGGTCGTTTCTCCATAGAAGCGCTCTCGCCTGTTTTCTTTCTAGTTAATGACCATAGAGCAATGATTCTTTATGGAATAATAAATATTAACTACTCCTATGTCCCTATGTTTTCCTTTTTGATGATACATTATTTTTATAAGCACTAGAATCCATAAAAAATGCCGATTCAAACCGCTGTCAACAGACGCCTAGTGTACAAATTTTTCAACTATTAAAGAAAAAAGAAAAACATAAGGACACAGTATATGTCCTTCTTATTCATGTTATGAAATATCTTTCAAATTGGTCCAATATTGGAGGAGGAAATAGGCGAGAGTCAAACCTCGAATTATGGCTTTTTACTTAGGCTTTTTTAAAAGTCTCTCCGACCGCATTTCCTGTTAACACTTTGCGGCACACTAAATGCCCCAGAAGTGTGCAGTAAAAAGTCTTTTGTGTCTCGTTGAGTGCATTAAACTTATGTAACTGACGAAATATGATTGTACTTTAGACTTACCTCACACCTCGACCTAATCCTTTGGAAACTACATGAGAAATGTTATGTTTATTTTATTTAAAAGTTTAATCTCTAAATAGTATGTAACAAAGTCACTTTTCGTGTTTATCTGTGTGACAGCTTAGATTCTTTACTATATATGAATTAAAAAATTGAGATAATTTTCAAGTTGTGGAACAACCGACTGAATGTCATACTTAACAAAGTTCGAACTCCATTGCAACCAAAAACATATTAGGAACTTTTTATTAGAAATGCTCACTCAAAAATCAACTGAGAATACCTTTTACTAAAGTACCTATAAGCTAATTAAGGATTTATATCGGTCTGATCCCTTGAAGCCCCTCCACCAACCCCCCCCCCTTCTCGATCCCCTGCTAGTTCGTCTTTTGTTTTAATATCTGTTTTAATTTTGCTGGAATATAAATTATCTGAGATTAAGACCACTACTATAGACAAGGGATTTTGAAGCGGTATTCACCATAATTCAGAGCACTTATTCCAAAAGGGTTATGTGCATAAGTAATACATAAATAATTTACTTAGATTTTTCACAAAAATCTCGATGTTTTGTGGGAAGTAACGATGTTTTGTCGCTAGTATAATTATTTAAATAAACAGACAGGAAAATACAACATTAATCACAACTATAGATCTTAAAATCATATCATTACGAATTAAATTCTGATAACTCATGCTGATGTAAACTATTTCCCGTTCAGCAACTTTTGAACTGACATATTCATACTCATTGATAAAAACAGCTGACATTTTCTACATCTTAAATATAATATAGAATCATCTTTCGCCTACACCATAATCTGCATATGATAGATATTGCAAATCAACTATTTCTATACATTTTATTACATTGCAAAATCAATTTTAAATAAATGTATAATTTCGTTATTATCAGATGTTGGTTGTTTATGATTATACCTGGGGCTAAACAGCTAAGTATATTATACCTAAATATTGAGACTTAGGTCAAAAATCTTAGCATAGTTTTTTTTCCGTGGGCGTCAATTTGCTGTTTAGCTGTCGAATTGATAAAATATGTATTCGTGTTCTTTGTATTGAGGTGTGAATGGGGTAATAAATCATTGTGATTACCATTAGACTGTGCCAATCTCTAGTACAATGGCTTTGTTATAATATCTTGTTAGAACACTACTGGCTTATAGGCCTGTCAAAAAAAGATGAAGTAGTACTGGTTTGGGCGGAACAGCACCCGAATAGCGTTGACTCTCGAATCCGTAATAACTTCCATTACTGATCAAATTATACAGTAGTCTTTTAAGCTATGGCTATTTAATAACAAGCGGTTTGGGCTTCCCCTTGTGCTGTATTGCATGTGACTTAAACATAGCTGGTCAATTGTGGGTGTACTATAGGTACGACTCTGTCTAACCTTTCGGGAAGTATAGGTATTATGTTATGTATCTTTCCTATTTTTTTTGGGTGTTGATAGTATGTCTTCTTCTTCCATACAAATGTCTTTGACTAGCAAAATTAATTTCTTTTTTTTTTCTTTTTGTATCTATGTCTTTGGTAACAATATGTATATAATTATGCTTAGGGCATGTCGTCTGATAATAACCCCCTATTCACGAATGGTGTGGTATATGCGCACAAGCATATTTTCAATCAAAAAAAGAAGGGCCTTACACATTAATCGTGCTACGAGTGTGGATCGAAGTCACGATTTCTTTTCTTGCTTGTCAATATGAGCCATAATCGTTCAGCTATTACCGCTTTTAAACGCCAAAATTGCTCATAGAAAAGACAATACAAATCACTAATAACAAATCAAAGCGTAATAATACAATAGTAATCAGAATTGTATGAAATTTACGTAATACACGACTGTTTATAGTTATTATTACGATTATTTCAACACTTGTCGATCGATGTTATTTATTTTTTTTTTTATTTTTTTATTTAACCATTTATGTACACACATATAAACAGACAAGTAAAACAGAACAGAAAAATAGGTACAAAGGTGATGCTTATTTCATAAGAAATAAGCATCATGTTATATATCATATATCAGCAAGATGTTATGTATTGTTTAGAACGAGATTGTATTGTTACGGAGTGAAATATTGTGACAAGTAACAGTTGATATCTTGTTGGATTGACAAGTTTTAAAGGTATTAGAGTAGCGAAATTTTGTGAGGATGGAGGGATAGATGTTTTTTACTCTTTCACGCAAAAACTACTGAACGGATTTTGATGAAACTTCACAGTAATATAGCTTATATATCAGAATAACACATAGGATACTTTTTATTCCGATAATACCACAGGATTGACAGTTAAGCGGGTGAAACCGCGGGACGCTGCTAGTATAAGATAACCTAGGACACACGCCAAAATACTGAATACATATTTTTCAAATTAAATAAATTAAGAATACATAATGTTTATGTAGACGCTATATTATTTGACATAGGGGTCAAATAAATTAAGATGAACATAATAATATGTTAGTTATAATAAGCTGGTTATGTTGTTTGATTGACAACCGACTTTATGGATTGACAATAGCTTTGATTAAATTTTGTGGTTTGTCTTGTTCAATGCATAAGCAATTTTATCAAAATGTCAAAAGAAAAAAAAGTTACCTCATGATCTCGTTGATGTCTTTTCTTCGTGAGAAAGATTCATTTTCATCTCATTTCGAATAATATTTTTTTTCCAAATTATTATTAATATTTTGTTTAACGTTTTTTTTCCAAAATAACTTTTATCATTTTCAAGGACTGTTTTATGTTGACTGTCCAAAATAAAACCAGATAAACCTGCCAAAAAACCGCCTACCACGATCTGTCAAAAAACCTAAAATGGTTTCCAAGAAAATCTTTATTTCAAGTAACCCCACTGCTGGACAAACTAGGTACATGTTTGTCTCATTATTACACGGTACAAACGTGCTACAATTTGGGAATTCCATTGTCGTTGCTACCACACCAGTTTTGTTTGAGTTATCTATTTTAGGAACTAGCTACACTGAAAGAGGTAAGCGACAGATTTTTGTAGCAACGTAGATTTAATTTTGTACTAGAAGGCTTGTATCATCTGCCATAGGTGTATGGCAAGCAAATTGATGATTGTGTGGCGAAATAAAAAATGGGGATAGTTGATATAGTGCAAATTGGTAAAGCTGAATGACCAGTGGCATCCCGACACTTGCGTACTTTTCCAGTTACTTTAAAGGTATACTAGAACATAGGTGATGTTCTCTTTGTCAGAAATAAGAGCTGAAGATATTGCTGTTCCATCAAATTTTAGTTTATATTCCCAGAAAATAACAGGCCTTTTCATATATTATATCTTAATTTCATTATATTACCTTCCCATAATTATTATTTAATCAAACATATTTCTTGCAATTTTCAAAGTACATAGTTTGCTAATTGAACATGAGCTACTACTATTTATAGTATAGCATAGCTTCCTATGTGCACCTATCATTATCGGGCGGCTAGCGCGGGGGTGCTGCGCGTGAGTGGCACGCGGGGAAGGGGTAACGGGAGGAGGAGGGGTGACGGCATCCCGCGCGTGCGCAGAATGTTAATGCGCCGCGCACCGTGCTCTATTACTTGATATGACTACTTGTAACTTTATTGTACTTACCTGTACAGTCATGAGCACTGATATATATACTTTGTAACTTTTTGAAGTGATTTAATATTTTGGAACACATACTAATATGAAATGGTCTTATCTCAAAGTTGTAGTCGCTATTCCACGAGAAAATCGCTTTTGAATTTTGCTAGTATATACGTCATATACGTGAGTAGTGGTGGAACAGTGGTAACGGCCACGACTTACTATTTATAGGCCGTAGGTTCAAACCTAGACAGGCACTTTACTTTGTAAATTATTTCATCACCACTGCTCTCAAAACAGTGAAGGAAAACATCGTGTGGAAATGGTCGTGGTCTGCTCAACACGTAAATAACGCAATGAATGTTGTTGAACTGTCAAAATGAAACCGATTACGATTGATAATGTGTTACGCAATTGCCCCGCAGGCAAGCGTGGCACAAAAGGGAAGAAGACTATACTCAACAGTGTGTTGAACAGCTGCTGATGATGATGATGATGATTTCGGGATGCATGAAGAAGCCTCCTCGTGTAGCGCAGTTGGTTCCGCCAGTTACTCAACTGAACCGAGCGCTCGGCGCATCCTGGACAGTCACACCCAACACCTTATTTGACTAACCAATTCTTCCCTTGCGTTGGTAGGGCTAACAAACGCCTGGTTTGGGACCACCCTCCCACCGGAGCCTGGTGTCAAGCAGTCTGCTATGTTTCGTCTATGCGTGGGAGTTCCAGTGCCTTAGGAATCTTCTGGGCACGCTCGTTCCATCATAGACCTCATCCATCGCTTTCCATCAGGCGTGATCGAGGACAAGAGCATGCTCATTCAGCAACAAAAAATAAAATGATACATATAAATGCTTGTGACTGTACGTGTAAAATAAGATTGTCTAACATAAGCAAGTTTATGTGCGTATGTAACAGGTACCTTTGCTTATGGTTATGGTGGACTGTATTTGTCAAGTGACGATTAAAACATGTACAGAAAGCGTCACTATGTCCTAACCCCTCAAGTTTTAAAATGTTACACTGCTACAACATTGAATTCCTTACGAATAATCTAAAGAATACTTCAAAAAGAGTCCATTGTGTTGACTCGGATTCGAACCATCGCATCACCGAACGTCGTCATACTCATACCGGCAGTTTGACGAACTAGCCAGCGAGCCCATACGCATTGCGATGAAATTGTTATCTACTATCGGCTGAGTCATTATATCTTTAGGTCCCTGTCTAATCGAAAGATGTTATAATTTGAGGGTATCCATTAATTTTACATACTTACGTTGTCTTTATAAAATTAATCCATACCTTCAAGTTAGAACTTTGTATACGTTCACTTAAAACGGCGAAGAGTAAACGACTACTATTTATCAATAATTTTTTTAAATGATTTCTGATTTTATGAGAACTAAAATAGTTGTTCTGTTTGTTGTAAAATAAGATCATAGTTTTGTTAAATAATAGCAATAATAAATATTAATAAATGATTAATAAAGTATTTTATTTATTTTTGAT
The DNA here is from genome assembly GCA_963082905.1 of Oligia fasciuncula. Lineage (NCBI taxonomy): Eukaryota > Metazoa > Arthropoda > Insecta > Lepidoptera > Noctuidae > Oligia > Oligia fasciuncula. The sequence continues at coordinate 13,572,420 of OY720403.1, forward strand.
TTTTTAATTCTTTATAAATAATTACTACTTAAAACAAAATAGAAAAATATATCAAAATAATATAATGAACAAAAAGCACATTTCGTGCCTATATAGGATTTGAACTTCCAATCTTATGCACGGTAAGCGGTCTTGAAACCTCCAGTCTATTTAGACGATGAATAAGTTGTCGTAAATGTTAACCCTATTATTGTTGCTTGTCGTCGCAAAAGTATTGTTTTATTGAAAAAAACAATAATAAAAACAGAATTTAAAAAAAAATACTTACTTAAACTTATTTATTCACTAAAACAATACATTATTTAAAATAAAATGTTTTTGCAAAATACAAAAACCAACTTGGGCCTATCACGGATTTGAACGCACATGTCTTTTGGTGGGGTAACTACTTAATGCAGCTGTGTGTACCTAAATTACTCACCGAGATCTGCTATCAGCACATGTGTGTTGAATAGTTAATAATAATAGTCCTACAGGCTAAATTTCGGCTTTGGCGACCAATCTCAACGGAGACTAGCCTTCGGCGCAGGAGATGTTATAGTGCACAAGTGTGTGCGCAGACAAAGTGCACTTCCTCTTTCCTCAGTCGTATAGTCCGATGAGACGGCAAGCAATCGGACACGACCGAAGAGAGGAGAAATCAGGTGCGGCTATCAAGTCGCCAACTTCCAAATTCCGGGCTGTTACTAAGAAATCCCTAATGGAAAAACCTAATAACACTTTGCCCGATCAGGGAATCGAACCCAGGCCCCATCAGCAGTCGTAATTGCGACCACGAAACCAACGGGGCAGGCAATAGAATAGTTATTTAACTCACCAAAAAAAGTCTCCGCAAGACCTCTGAGAGCAGTGTTCGGTATGAGAAATGATATCCTGAAGCATTTACAAAATTCTGAGTCACCATCAATATTCTGTGCATTAATTGTATAAAGAACGATCTACGAACATAAATCGTTCCTTTACGGTACACATCTGTCCGTCTCTGTCTTCTGTGATCACGACACAGTCTGATGTCCTCTTCTGTTATCCGAGACGACACGACAAGACGGTGTAGATTATCGACACGTGAATACGATAACTGTTCGACAAACACACTGTGATTATTGAATTTACTCGTTTGGACACTTGACACTTGGGGACATACGGGTGGAGAAGATGGCGAGCTGGCAAATTTTTAAATCTTGTCTCGGCCCTAATCAGTGCCAGATTAAGACTACTTGATGCCCTAAACAATCCACACCTGTAGGCCCTCCTATCCACTAGTCGCCTCGTATTTGTTCAAAACATGGACGAGCGATTTGTAAAGATTGGCGTACATCTCTAGAGTGACTTTTGGGTCTTGTAATATCTTGCTGATAAACAGCCTTGCCATTCATGAGCTAGCAAATACTGTTTCGGTGCTGTTGGTGCTCCTCGAGACGTGATGCCCTAAGCAATTGCTTAATTAGCTTATGGGCTAAACCGGCACTGGCCCTAATGTACTATGACCACTTAACGATTCCTAACTTCGAAACCACGTCAACTCCTTCTTGTTAATTCCGCCAATCTCGCGTTGAATTCGCGCGGTTTCGTTCATCGTGTCATACAGCATTACGGCCCTGGCTTTGTAGACACATGATTTAAGGCAATTTAGATCAATTTGGCAGTCTTATAATAGTGAAATGAATACTGAAAGGGAGGACGCCGGTTTCGTGGCCGGCTACATGACACCAGTCAGCGAAACACGACGCAGACACTTCGTGTGCGCTAGTTTTTAGTTGTTAATTTTTATTGTAATTATAATGTATGTATTTATAGTATTTTTAAGTCATATTAATATTGTATTGTTTGTGTTTATATGGGCCTTGATGCCTGAAATAAATGTATAAATAAATAAATAACAGGCTGATGTCCTCAACTTCACGCTTACGCTGGTATTTTGCGTTCTAAAAGGAAAACTGTGTTATTCCCGTAGAAAGAAATAGTTTAAAGAAAGTGCCCAAGAGTTCATACTTAGTGGTAACAAGTTTCATGTTCTGTAGTATGTCATATGTGGTAGTGGTATTTCAGGAATTAGTCTGGCAAAACTTCCAACTAATTCAGTAGCCCGCCATTGTTATTTTTTTTCTTTTCAGAAATGTGGTATTATCAGATTTTTTCCTATTTTTTCAAAGGCAAGTAAGTCAGTTGTTTCCATATTTCTGAGAGTACTGACCGAAAATATTTGATTCTACTTATCACAACTTTGCGTCATGAGTTATCATGCCCATCAGTGGACTTCTACAGGCTCATCATCATCTGCCTAGCCTTTTCGCAACTATGTTGGGGTCGGCTTCCAGTCTAACCGGATGCAGCTGAATACCAGTATTTTACATGGAGCGACTGCCTACCTGACCTTCACAACCCAGTTACTGGGTAATACGATACCCCTTGGTAAGACTCTGGTTGTCAGACTTTCGGGCTTCTGATTACCCGTAACGACTGTCAAAGATCTACGAATGACAGACGGGGCCAACGGCTTAACGTGCTTTCCGAGGCACGGAGGGGTCACGGTATGTAAAGATGGTCACCCATCCACAGACCAACCGCGGCAAGCGTAGCTTAACCTGATCGATCGACCTGTGTGGCTGTTATTATTTAGCCACGGGCCCCTCCATATTTCTGAGAGTACTGACCGAAAATATTTGATTCTACTTATGATGCCCATCAGTGGACTTCTACAGGCTAAGTTGATTAATTCACACGTACTTCCCCGTTACTGGTATTTTTATGGTGAAGTTTTCTGTCAATTTAATGCCTCTACAAAAATCTGACCATTTTATACGCCCCTATGTCACAGCAAAGAGGTATGCATGTGAAACTCTAATGTAACCACAGTAACACAATGTTGCAAGTCACAAAACTGCACAAAATGTATGAAAATGAAGTTAGCTTATCATTCTACATGACTTCCCTTTTTAAAACTACACCGTAAAGTTTTAAGAATGAAAACGGTTCATATTTTATTTTTAGAATTTTAAGTTGTGTTATAAATTATATTGGTTGCATGTGGTATACGTTTTATGGTACGTGGTTATGGTTATAATGTGGGTGTATTTTAAAAGTTTATTTGCTTTACGTAGATAAATAATATACCTTAACTCTGATTTTTAATTAGCTAGACTAAAATGACAGCTGCGATCGACTTTTTTTGTCAATATTTTACTTTCGAAGCTGGCATTTTAGAAATTAAAAATTAGAATTTAGTTGTTTTTGACGGGCTGTTTGGTTTACGCACGCTACTACTATTTGTAATGTTTATTATAATTATTATTAGCCTGTGATGTCCCACTGCCGGGCAAAGGCCTCCCTACTCTCTTTCCACTTCTCTCTGTTCAAAGCTGCTAAGGACCAGTTCTTGTTGAAGGAGTCCAGCACATCCCGCCATCTCCGTCTGGGCCTGCCACGATGTCGTTTGCCATTAAAAGGGACCCATTGGGTCGTAAGTTGGGCCCATTGTTCATCTGACATGCGGCAGATGTGTCCACCCCAGTTCCATTTTAGCGTGGCAGCCTTCCAAGTGACATCAGTTATCTTTGTGATGGAACGGATGGTCATATTCCTAACTCGGTCTGTTAGTTTGATACCCAGAATACTCCGTTTCTCCAAATGTATGCGATGCGCTAATTAATTTACTGTAGTATCATGCTGAAGAGTAGAAGGTCTTATGGAGAAGAATGGACGTATTTATGCAAAAGGGAACCAACCCACAAGTAGGTCAAAAATGAGTTAAGTATACAGAAAATTTTTGAAATGCACCTTCTATCGGCCCTATAAAGATCATAGTTGTCTGATGACTCTTTCATATCAAAACATCATGTCGACAAGGATACCAACTCATATATTAGTAGTTTCCGAATAAAATAAAAAGACCCATGCTGTATGGTAATGTTAAAAACTGCAAATCTTTGTGGTTATATTGTTTGACAAAGAACCATGTCACATGGTTCCGCATAAAACATATTTATATGATTTAACAAAAGAGATCATGCGGTTTGGTTCCAGTTTGCATAATAAAATTGCCGTTAGCCTATGCTTTAACAAAGAACCATGTCACATGGTTCCACATAAAGGATATTTCTTTTAATTTACAAAAGAGATCATGCGGTTTGGTTCCAGTTTGCATAATAAAATTGTCGTTAGTCTATGAGATCCATATGACATGGTTCCTTGTTTATTATTTGAACGTACTTATGCAAAAGGGAACCAACCCACACAATGATAGTTTCGAGATAAAACAATTTTTAACAGAATGTTGTGAAGAAAGTAATCTAGTAGGATTACTTTGCAATATAGTGTAAGATACTGCATTTTATGAATCTATGTAAAAAAAATAGAGATTTTTATGTTAAAAGTGTCTTTTTTTAATTTAATAAATTGTCTCTGGTTCCTTGTTGCAAAAAACCTATTATGTCGGTTGATTCTTTGTTAAAATATATAATCATTTCAATATCATTGGTAAAAATAACAAAAACTCAGTTGAAAAATCACTTGGCTCGATAACACGCTCCAAATGGAGCGAGTTGTGGAACCAGATGGGTCAAAATTTATACCTTCAGAAAGCTACTAATTTTATTATTATTTTCACTCATCTGGTTCATCTACCTCAAAATCAGGTTTCCCTGAAAAACCTTCCAGATCATCTTCAATTCTATCGTCTCCTAGAAGATTAATATAAAAGCCATGGGAGTCTTTAGAAATGAGGTGCAGAAGGCTCTTCAGGTCCTTTAACATAGCCTCAGGAACAGGCTTCCCGTTTGGCCAAAGAGGTTTTATTACCTCTCTCGTAAGAACAAAAGTTGGCCTACCGAGTACCTACATTTTTTTTAATGTTAACCTTTTTATAATCCTCTGTCAAAGACCTCATAAAAATTGTGAAAATTTCCTACTTTTTGAGCATTATTTCCTGTGTCAAGCCAAGACACTTTATGACCATCCTCTCTAAAATATGCTTGATTAGACAGGAGCCTACCTCTTGAGCACCGCGGCCTGCCTCACCTTCTACCCACACATTGCAATGAGCTTCATCATTGCTCGCAGTGTGTATACCTAAATTGTATAACCAAAGTTGTCTTTGGGTAGAAGGTGAAGCAGGCCGCGGTGCTCAAGAGGAAGGCTGTTGTTTAATCAAGCATATTTTAGAGAGGATTGGGAGCAACGTGAAACGCCTAATCCTATGGAGTGATTTGTCCGGTAAACAAAACCGTAATATATAATTGGTTTTGATGCTAAAAGCTGTGCTTTTCGATCTGCCACATATTGAACAAATTAATATACTCGTACAATTTGTAGAATCGGGACACAGCTTTCTTCCCAACGCCACTGATTTCGGAAAAACTGAATCTTCCTTATAAAAACAACATGATACGAGTATATACACACCTGATGATTACAATCATGTAGGTTATGAAAAATTGTAAAAAAATAAACCTATGCACGTACATAGAATGAAGCCTGAAGATTTCTTGTCTTCATTGAAGCTGGAAAAAACATAACAAATAGGAAGAAAACTGTAGATGGTCATAAAGTGTCTTGACTTGACACAAAGGAAATAATGTTCAAAAAGGAGGAAATTTTTACGAGGTCTAATTTGACCGAGGATTATAAAAAGGTTAACATTAAAAAAATGTAGGCGGTAGGCCAACTTTTGTTCTTACGAGGGAGGTAATGGAACCTCTTTGGCCAAACGGGAAGCCTGTTCCTGATGGTAAGTGAAAGGGCCTGAAGAGCCTTCTGCACCTCATTCCTAAAGATTCCCATGGGTTTTATATTAATCTTCTAGGAGACGATAGAATTGAAGATGATCTGAAAGGTTTTTCAGGGCAACCTGATTTCGAGGTAGATGAACCAGATGAGCGAAAATAATAAAATTATTAGCTTTCACAAGCTACAAAATTTTACTAATCTAGTTCCTCAACTCGCTCCACTGATTATGTACCTAAGTATTTAGGTATCCAAGTAATTTTTCAATAAAATTTCCTTAAAAAACCGAGTTTTTGTCATTTTCACCAATAATATTCATATGTTTATTTAGTGTAACAAGGAACCAACCCACATTTTAGGTTTTTTGCAACAAGGAACCAGAGATAATTTATTAAAAAAAGACACTTTTTACATAAAAAAACTCTTTTATTTTTACATAGATTCGTAAAATGCAGTATCCTACACAATATTGCAAAGTAATCCTAATATAATTATGAACAGTTTACTTTCTTTACAACATTTTGTTAAAAATCGTTTTATCTCGAAACTGTCAATGTGTGGGTTGGTTCCCTTTTGCATAAGTACGTCCTTGGTAATTAATTCCTTAGCACCCTTCTCCTTTAAAATTGCATTTTTTTAAATCAAATGCTAAACAAATCACGAAACGACGATAAAACAAAGTCGCTTTTCGTTTAAGTCTGTAAAAACGCTTCGTTCTTATCTACACAATGGGTTTTGATGCAGTTTTCACAATCATGTAGAGAATTCGTTCCGGAAGTTTTATGTGTGTACCTATATTATTATTTAACTTTGAAATAGCAAAAAAATCTAATTTTTTGACATGTGGTTATTGCACCCGTGCGAAGCGCCACATTTCAGTAAACTAAAGCTTACCAGATTGCGATTTTAATGATAATATAGCACACCACAAAGAAGAAGGTAAACAATTTGAGGAAACCAGCATGTCCTAGAACTATAAATTCGAACACATGTGACTTCTATCAACCCGCCACTGTGCCCGCGTGGTAGAATATAGCCCACTCCCTCTCGAATAGGCCTGTGTCCCAGCAGTGAGAACATTATCGGCTGATTGTTATGCTGTAGCACACAACAATACAAAATATCTAACAATAACATATTCCCAAAAGGGCCATATCCACATAACCATAAAACCCACTACAAAAGAGGCTGGGCAGTGGGTGTGGTGAATCATACACTCGAAGAGAAAGTAAAGTCACTTTCCATTTTCTAATTGTTTAGTATTGTGTGTTAAACGAATTTAATTAGTTGTTAACGCTTGAGTACCGTGGTAATTGTAATTTGCAATTACTCGTACGTGGTTTTCTAAATGGCTAGGTTTTTTGAAGGCTGCTTTCCTTGTTGTGTAAAAGCTTTGTTTGTTTTTTGTGGTTTACGGTTGTCAGTTTTGAAAAACGTAACTGTTAAGTTTTATTATTAACCAGCTTTGGCCCGCGACTTCGTCCGCGTAAAATTTATTGTTCCCCCGTCGCATCGCAACGCCTGCCTATTACTTCTTTTTTACTTAGCGTCAATTCTGTTTTTTTTTCTTTTTGCTCGGCTCCTAAGGGCCCTAGCGTGATGTTAAGTATTATATTAAGTACAAGAATTAGGCTATCAAATACAAAAAGAATTTTAAAATCTGACTAGTACTTCCAGAGATTAGCGCGTTCAAACAAAGAAACAAACTCTTCAGCTTTATTGTTAGCATAGATTTATTAATGACTAGCTTCCGCCCGCAGCTTCGCCCGCGAGGTATGTCGATAAAAACTATCCTGTGTCCTTCCCCGAGATGCAATCTATCTCTCTGCGAAATTTTTGCGAAATCCGTTTAGTGGTTTAGGCGTGAAAAGGTAATATACAGACAGACAGAGTTACTTTCGAATTTATAATATTAGTATGGATTAAGAAAACTTGAATTATGCGCTTTTAGAGACTATGCCCTCTAGCTGATCACGAGTTCAATGCCCTACTTAGTTGTTGGTAATTCTCATAAAAAGTTACTCACTAAATCACGCTGAACCGATTGTGTTACCAAGATATGCACTCGTAAACTCTTCATCATGAATTATTTTTCGAAGAACCTGGAGATAAATCTGAAACAGTACATGTTGATGCAAATCATCATTTTCCTGCAATCGATTCGCTAGTTCGTAAACCAGCGTAACAAAGATTTACCATCCAAGATACTTTAAGTTTCCTCGTATTCTCATTCCATTTTGGTCATTTTACCTGTTCTGCAACTTTTGTTTTTTAATAATATTAGAATTTAACATTTTATATTTAATTTTGGATGCAATTTTTATGAATAACAAATTATACCTGTTTAAGTGGTGAAGTTTTTTTTTTATTTCGCTACAAAATGGCGCCATATTCCACTTGGAATATGGCACTATTTTGAAAAAGACTTTTCCTCTCTCTCTTTTTCTTTTGAGATTTTTATTCATACGTCTCTATTAGTCGTCATCTCGATAGTCACCCCCTTTCTAACCATATCATCATTCACACATTCCATCCATCGTTTCTTTGGTCTTTCCCCTCCTCTTAAAGCCATCGACATCCATACTCAGAACTTCCCTCACGACATTTTCCTCATTCCTCCTTATCCCATACCTATACCATGACAACCGATTTCCACACAACTTTTGACAAATAATAACGCTTATTTTAAGCTCTAGTGTGAACAAGCTTTTCCCGAGAGCCTCACTCAGTAGCGGGACAGTTATGTATTTATGCAACAATATTCTCCTGAACATTACTTCACGCGGTTATCAACATACTTGGCATAACTGTCGGCGGGTACTTTACGCCTCGCCGTGATGTTGCGCTTATATGCCAGATAACTAACGTCCGCTGACCGTTATTGGTTAAAATTGACATTCTAGATTCTTCGGCAGCAACATAGAAGCTCCGTTTTCATAACATCGTCTAGAAGTGTTAGTGTCATTACAAGAAATTACACTATAAGAATTTTGTTATTAATAGATTCAAATTCAAATTCTATAATGCGAATTAAGTGTACAGGATTTTGAAGATGTTAATAATAGGTAGGTTCTTGGAACTTAGTTGAATTTATATGGTTACAAATATTAAAAAAGTATGCATACTCAATATTACAGTTAATAATAGTTTACATTATATTAATTATCATTATTCATACATTTTATATTGTATCGTACTATTTTTATAATTCATATCACAGTATCACAACCATTTTAATATTAAACAATAATATTTTTCTTGAAGGAATTCTTTTATAGAGTAACTAGCTGCGCCCCGCGGTTTCACTCGCGTAAATATCGATCCCGTGGGAATATCGGGATAAAAAGCCTATATGTTAATTCAGGGTGTCAGCTACCTCCATACCAAATTTTATCAAAATTGGTCCAGCCGTTTCAGCGGGAAGAAGTAACAAACACACACACACACACTCACAAACTTTCGCCTTTATAATATTAGTGTGTTATGCCTTTTTAATCAAGAAGTATTTTAGCTTCCTTTTAAAAATACCACTTGAATGTAGGTTCTTTATGTATATAGGTAACTTGTTATATATTTTTATACCCATACAAAAATACTATTGCTATAGGTATAAAAATATTTAATAACTTAGAAACCGGTAGTTGTCTTTTATTAGAGTTAGACAATGAAGCTTAATATTACGTAGTCATCCTTTTTAAGGGAGAGTCAGTGGGTCAACAGAAGGTTCTGCTTTCAGGCGCGGTCGCAGCCTGAAATTTTGGAGGGGTCACTCACTACACTAATAAAAAATAGGTATCTGGAATAAAATAAACATTATTGCACAAGACACAATTTTATTATTATAAATTTATCGCTGTTATTATATAGCTAGAAATTTCCTTTTAATATTTGGTTTTTTTTTGAGATTTTTCAATTTGACCTTAGATTTGGGGGGGGGGGGGGTCATGTCCCCTGTGACCCCCCCCCCCCCCCCTTAGGACCGTGCCTGTCTGCTTTATTTGCCGTTTGTAGAAATAGGGCACCTCTTTTCAGTTATCACACGCAAGCAAGCGTTTACTACGTCGACGCTACACTAACAACTACTTAAAGCTAACACGATACTCATACAGTTAACACGTCTCGATAAAGGAGAAAAAATCAATGAAGCCATTACCCCACAGGTTGGCACTCTTAACGTTCACTAGACTGAAGAATTTAGGGTAGAGCTGGGTGCATGGGGGGCCATTCATCAGTCATTTCATTATTTGTACCGCTTAAGAATTTACAGCAACAATTGAACCTTTCAATCCTTGGAACACATGTAGAGCCTGAAGGACCAATTTTAACTTTTTGATTATATTATTAACAAATACCTTCCCAATTTAAATTCCTGGCCAACAAAACCCAATAGCTCCCTCGAGGTACATTCTTGAATACCTCAATGACAATAATACCAAAAATACTCAAGAAAAAGACATTTACTCACGTTGCCCGAATATTCTTCATTCGCCTCTAGCGAATTTCTCCACAATTCGCAGTTATACGTATAGTTGAGTCCAATCAATTCTTGCTCAGTAATTGTCGAGAAAAAATTTACATACGCCGCGAGCATTCGGCGTCTTTCATCGCAAGTTAAAACGTACGTGTGTTAATATGTGTTGGATATAAATCGTGAGTTTCCTAAAGATTCGGATGCCCGGGGCGAGTCGTGGGCGTCTCCACTTCCCGCTACTAATAATAGCTGATTGGGACTCGTTCTGCAGATAGGAGTGTTTTTTGAAGATGAGTAGGGGGTGAGTTTTCTGCCTACACTCAGAATGTTATTGACTAGCGGGGTAATTTCGTAACACTATCAGTAGCTTCTTTGTTTTTTTGACAGTTCGACAACATTCATTGCGTTTTTACGCAGTTCAGCAGACAAATTTTTCGAACATAGTATGAAGCAATGGATTAGCAATATCCTTCAAAATGATTCAGATTGAGATTGACAGTGTGTTATGCAATTAAGGTGCTGAAGGGTTACGGAAAAGGATAGGTATGTTTCCGGGACATCAAACAGACTTATCAGACTTCTGAACAGTTTTTAGTAAATGAGATGTCGTTGGTTTATAGTCTAGAGCAGGGGTGGACTATTAGTCCAGTCGATCGTGGCAAGGCAAAAAATATTTCCAACTGCAAACCCGCAATGCTCACATTAATATAATTAAGTAGTTACTAAGAATAATTTTCAGTTTTATATTTTCCCTCCTAATAAAATAAAAAATACTACATAATTGTGTACTAAACTTATGCTGTTTCATATAAGATTTCAAGAAGTATGTAATTGGTAGATCGCACAGGGTGTCGTCAGTGAACAGTAGATCTTGGGTCTAACCAAGTTGGCCACCCCTGGTCTAGAGTATTTCTTAGATTAAAATGAAGTCGCAGATTATTTTAATAGCAGACATTAGTCACTTCTATGATTTTTTTTGCACAAATAAGGAACTGCAACAAAGAACCCACAAAATTACCAAATAAAGCAATTACAATCAGCCTATAATGTGCCCACTGCTGGCATACAGGCCTCCTCTCTGTGAATGGGAGTGGGCCGTAATCCATCACACGGGTTGGTAGATGTCACGTATGTCTTCAAATATTTGGTTCTAGGACATGTCGGTTTTCTCTCGATGTTTTCCTTCACCGTTTCAAGAGCAGTGTTGATGAAATTATTTACACAAAGAAAGCATAGAGTCTTCCCTGGGTTCGAAGTCACGACTTACAACCCGGTAAGCCGGGGTCGTTACCTCTGCGCCACCACTGCTTTCTAAAGTAATACTAAACTATAAATTAGACATTAATAGTAGCGGCATTCCATAATTTACCCTTTTCTTATTGTGTTTTATAGACAAACTATGACCATGTGAATTGTATTTGTAATGATTACTGTGTCATAAAGTTTGCGACGACAGTTATCAAGTAGGTAATAACTTCAAGATAATGTTATATCGACTCAATCCCAACTGTCTGCGGTAGGTATCTGAAAAGCGTCATATTATGTACAGTCAACAAAGGAGTTAAGTATACAGGAGCGTCGGATATAGTTGAAGTTTACTAAGAAACCGATGGATGTTCTGGACTGAAATTTAATTTAATAAATGAGCTGTTTGTTTTCTATTAATAAACTAAAATTTTATTCGAGAATATCCATCGGTTTCTTAGTAAACTTCAACAATATCCGACGCTCCTGTACACTTAACTCCTTTGTTGACTTTACTACTAGCTGTGCCCCTAATGTAAAATAAAATAAATTTCGATCCCGTGGGAATATCGGGATAAAAAGTAGTATAAATGTATGTTAATCCAGGTCGTCAGCTACCTCCATACAAAATTTTATCAAAATTGATCCAGCCGTTTGAGCGTGAAGAAGTAACAAACATAATATAAACACACACACACACCCACAAACACTCACAAACTTTCCCCTTTATAATAATATTAGTGTGATAAACTTCCTAAGCGACGACGTCTTTCTTGTCCACACACTAAAAACCGGACCAATCCTTTCGCAACCTTTTTTGACGTGACAACGTCTTAAATTAGGTTGCGACTGGGAGTCACTTATGAAAAAGTGTAACGCTCGGTAACGTTACGATGAGTCACCGAACGAGAGAGAGGCCCGCCGAATGCCTTGCGTCTCTCTCCCACTCAACTATGATCGGATGATCGGTCGTTGTCACGTAAAATCTTCGCCCGTAAAACCGACTTTACAGGCAACCATTTTTTTTTTTCAACTATGTTGGGATTGGCTTCCAGTCTAACAAGATGCAGCTGAATACCAATCTTTTACATGGAGCGGCTGCCTATCTGACCTCCACAACCCAGTTACCGATAGCTACGTCTTGTAAAACTGGTTGTCAAATTTTCTGGCTTCTGACTACCCGTAACGACTGTCAAAGATCTACAAATGACGGCCAGGACCAACTGTTTACGTGCTTTCCGAAGCACGGCGGGTCTCGATATCTAATGGATGATCACCCAGCCACGGACTGACCTCAGCAAGCGTAGCTTAGCCTTCGATCGTCCCGTGCAGCTGTTATTATTTAGCCACGAGCCTCTAAAAACTGAACTACATATTTCACTCCACAAAACATGAAAAATTGCTTATCAAAACAAATCAATGAAATTCACATCTACCCGTCAATAATAATTCAAACAATAAGACCATAAAATACTGTAACCTAACATTAGTAAGTATCGCCCACAGTCCACAGTAGCGGTCGGGTAATAAAGCTATAGCGATCAAGTACAATGTGTAGTCAAAAGGACCAGCAGGTAATTATGTAACAAAAATAAAATGCCAATCGATCGCAATGCCTTTCATTTTGACAGTTCAGCGACGTTCATTGCGTTGTTGAGCTGACGATTTTTTCAAACATATGAAGCAATAGATTTCCTTCAAACCCTCGTGACTTGTGATTGAAAGTTTGTTACGCAATTTCTAATTATGATTGGTGCTACAGTGGTCCTTGAGCACAGATTGAACGGATTTACTATTTGGTCATTTTACGATAATGAATGACTGTTTTAAGATGTTGAAAGTGTCCTGCCGGATACAAGGTTCTACTAAGAGCTGGATTCACAGTGGTGTATTCGATACATTGGTATTTGGATTCGATATATCACAATTGAGTTTGGTCAAGACTTCCTTTCTATAACGACTTAAACTGCACCTTAATGTGCCTTAATTGCGTAACAGGCTATCAATATCAATCTAAATCATTTTGAAGAATATTGCTAAGCCATTGCTTCTTATATTATGTTTGAAAAATTTGTCTGTTCAATTACAACGTAAATAACGCAATGAATATCGTTGAACTGTCAAAATGAAAGCCATTGCTATTTACTGATAAGTAGTGTGTAACGCAATTACCCCGCCAGTATCTTAGTGGCAATTCCCGTATTTTAAAGAACGTTCACATCCTAGCCTCATTCTAAATCTGTCAAAAATCGTATAGGTACTGGAATCAGCCTTCAGATGTGTCAAATCATTCATCATCATCATCATCATCATTTCAGCCAAAAGACGTCCACTGCTGGACAGAGGCCTCCCCCAAGCACTTCCACTTCGACCGGTTCTGTGCTTCTCGCATCCAACGGGTTCCTGCGGCCTTCACAAGGTCGTCGGTCCACCTTGTGGGAGGCCTTCCAACGCTACGTCTTCCGGTACGTGGTCGCCACTCCAGAACCTTTCGGCTCCATCGGCCATCTGTTCTGAGAGCAATGTGCCCTGCCCACTGCCACTTAAGTTTGGCAATTCTGCGGGCTATGTCGGTTACCTTGGTTCTCCTGCGGATCTCCTCATTCCTGATTAGATCACGCAGGGAAACTCCAAGCATAGCCCTCTCCATTGCCCTTTGGGTGACTTTTAGCCTTCTTATAAGGCCCATTGTGAGCGACCACGTTTCAGTGCCATAAGTCATCACTGGCAACACGCACTGGTCAAAGACTTTCGTCTTGAGACACTGCGGTATGTGGGACGAGAAGATATTGCGTAGCTCAAATCATTATTTAGCTGTAAAACTTAAGGCTCCTACAAACAGGCGCGACACGCGATATAATCGCGCGCAACGAGCGGTGCCTTTGTGTCGCGCGCGATTTTATCGCGTGTCGCGCCTGTTTGAAGGAACCTATAACCATGCCTACCTTCCAAGATAACTTGCCATATTCACCGGAGCCTACGTGCTCGTATTTCATCTATATGTCAAACATTTTCATATTTTCTTGTTTGACAAGTTTCTATGTTTCCAAGTACTTATCATACCGTAAAAGGTAGAATCTAAGTAGCACAGTTTTCTGTGCACCTGTCGTAAATATACGCTTGGTCACTTGCGTAATGTGCAACAGTGTACTTCACAAATTAGTGAGTCTATAAAAAACCGGCCAAGCGCATCTCGGAGAGTGAAGGGTTCCGTAGTTGGGATAAATCTTTACGCATGCACAGTATTGATTTACATAGTATTTCTCGAAGATCCCACCTCCGTGCCTCGGAAAGCACGTTAAGCCGTTGGTCCGGCTGTCATTCGTGGATCTTTAACAGTCATCAGAAGCCCGAAAGTCTGACAACCAGTCTGATCAAGGGGTATCTTATTAACCAGTAACTGGATTGAGGAGGTCAGATAGGCAATCGCTCCTTGTAAAATATTGGTATTCAGCTGCATCCGGATAGACTGGAAGCCGACCCCAACATAGTTGGGAAAAGGCTGGGCAGATGATGAGTATTTCTCGAAAAAACTATGAAAAAAAATTAAAGTCATTTCTGCGGTTGTTATAGTATCAAACAGTGGAGTAATCCTGCCGGAAATGTATGGAAAAAATATCGACTAGTGCCACCTTATTTAGCAAATTCACTTTTAAACATCATAATCTCTTTAATTATGGAATCCAACAATATCCCACACGTAAATGCATTTTTTTTTCATTCCCTCGGTTACATGAATTGTGTGTAGTGCTTTAATTATTTTACTCGTAATTTTACTACACCATTGGAAAGGTGCACAGAATACAAGTTTCATTGATATCGTGCAAATAGCCTCTCGAGTAAATACCTCCTTACTTTACTTTACTACGTGACATCCAGACGGACATGACGAAATTCCCTTTTTGTCTTTTGACTACGGAACCCTAAAAAGCAGAATGCGCGTAGGCAGAAAACAAATATGTTATTCATTGGCTACTCTTTGACTCAGGTCAGTAGGCCACAATATGGCGCAGTAAAGCCTATTTCAGACCAAACGATATTAAAAGGGATGGGAACTCAGTTTCATACAATAATGAACCTTGTTAGTTGATAGTTTGAGTTAGAATTGAAATGCAGTGAAGAATATTTTAAAATTTTTGGCAAGTTATGCTAACTTTATTCAAAGCTGCTGAGTTTTTTTGCTGCATGTCCTTAATGATTAAGTTTATGCAGCAAAAAAACTCAGCAGATATGAATCTAATAGGCATATTTTAAAATAGTATAAACTATTTGGGAAGTCGGCCATTTTATTTATATTTTTTATCGAATTTTGCTGCTTCTTCTCCGTGTCGCTGGCACGACAGAGTTCAAATCTTATTGGCTCAAAATTTCGCCACTACCACGCCACGGCGTCGTCAGTGGCAGCGCAGAGGTCACTTTGACTGCATGGGTTTGAGACGAGGTTCGGTTTGGTTACAATCTAAGTAGTAGTACGATGCGGCTAAACGTGGCCCGCCTTATTGAAGAACGTATTGCTATGATGACCCGGCTAATCGTTGAATCGCCGCATTTCAAAACGGCCCTGTTTTTGATAACGGCTAGCCGTAGACTCCGCTACTGATGTCGAAGTTTGAAATGTGAATGATGTGGTGTGTGTGTGTGTGATGTGTTTGAAGTGTGAATGTGTTGTGTGTGTGCGTAATGTAATATGGCGGATTATATAATCCGACTGCGACATCTACACCCTGCCAATCCCGATGAAACCATATCGACACGTGTAACCTACCATGGTTTTTCGATCCCCTTATTTGAAATCCACTTCTAAATCCTGTGAAACACCCCTTATGTGCTGTCCATATGTTATTGTATAACGTGTCTGGTATCGCTTCGTCGAGATCTCGATAGTGGGCTGCAATCGGTCGATACTTCACTACAGGGGTAGTAGATCTTTTGTTAAAGGTTTTTATTTTTCTGTTATATAATGTGTTCTACCACAGACATGCTGTTGTAAAGCTTTGGTTTTTCAATGAATAAATACAATTCAAAGGCGAAAATAACAAATATTGATAGGCATATATTGGTACAACCTTCCAATAGCGATGACATGTTTATTGTATATCATAAGATAGGTATTTTCGATTGAAACAATATTTTTGTTATGGCAGAGTTCTTGAAATGTTTGTCCGTTCGGAATTATAGGCGCCCAAATCAGGGTAAAAAAGCATATTGGAGTTTGACAAACGCCAGCATATCAAGCTACTACCACAATCTGTCAAATTTCTTTAATAGATTTTCAACTTTATCGCTAGAACATAAGGTTCAAAGTTGATTGGGAAAATTTGACAGTTTCAGGTAGCTTGATGTGCTGACGTCTGTACATGACTATTTTGGTTTAATATTAAAGTCTTATTAATGTAAGGAGGTTGATCTGGGGTGACCTGCTAATTAACTTGACAGTAAGTAATTTAATTTTCAAATTCCTGTAACCCCGTTGGTTCACGATCCCTGCTATGCAACAATGTCGGTTATTCCCACTCGCTAACAAATCATTGTAAATCGATTAAGTCAAGACTTTGAAGTTAATGTTTAGTGCATTTGCATACAACAAATTTATGTTCATTACGCGTTATTTACGAAAGCATTAAAATATTTTAGAATTTGAAAGAAAATTATAAATTTATAGTACGGAATAAAGCCACCTGAGAAAAAAAATTGTTAGCCTATTTTGTGAACCACTCCTGGGCAAAAGCCTCTCCTTTTCCTTGTAAACCTCAGATTGGTAATCAATCTATATAGTAATAATAAAGCTGAAGAGTTTGTTAGAACGCGTTAATTTCTGGAACTACCAGTCGTAAGTACAGTAAGTTACTTTCGTAAATTTCCATAAATTCTATTAGGTAGGTATATTAAAAAACGTTCAGGTTGGATTGTAGGATTGGATTTATTATTATTTATTTATCTATTTGTATTCCAATTCTTGAGGAAAGTAGATTGTAGGGTACTAACATCACGCGAGGACCCATACGAGAGAAAAAAGAAGAAAGTCAGAAAGACCGCTAAGCGAAAACGAAGGAACAAGAAATTTCAAGTCAAGTCGGGGGCAGAAGCAGCTAATATACCTACATATACAAATACTAGCGGTCGATCGATCAGGTTAAGCTACGCTTGCTGCGGTTGGTCTGTGGATGGGTGAACATCTTTACATACCGTGTCTCGGAAAGCACGTTAAGCCGTTGGTCCCAGCTGTCATTCGTGGATCTTTGACAGTCGTTACGGGTAGTCAGAAGCCCGAAAGTCTGACAACCAGGCTTACCCAGGGGTAAGCCTGGTTGTCAGACTTTCAGGCTTCCGAATAGAAATTAAAAAAATACATCGTCAAGTTAAAAAAAAAACTAGAAAGATCTCGAAGCACAACAAAACAAATCAAACCAATGGCTAACTTTTTAATCCAAGTAACAACAATGAGCTACTGTATGCTAAACCCGTTATCCACTGAGGTGTAACTTATAATAATATACACTAGCCAGCTAATAAAAAGGTGATGAATTATGAACAGCACGCGAGTATGCTCTCGACGATACAATATAATAACAATGGTGGAACGTCTGCTGAGACATGCTGAGGCATTAATTTGTCTTTGTCAGTTCTGAATTATGTGGGTACTTAGATAAATAGAATTAGTGTGCGTCGGTTCTTGGGTTCCTTCGATATAGATCTATGATATCATACAACATTATGTTTTGTTTATGCGAAACCCGAAACACGTGTCTAGTATTTTTATGTAAAGAATCTATGTACAAAATTTCAAAACTTTATCATGAAAAATCACAAAGTTATAAGCTTGTTTGTCCGTACTAAAACATGCTTACCGTAACCTAAAAAAAAATACCGTTCCCCCCTTTTATCTCCAAAGTTTGCAAAGAGAAAAATCTGAAATTATTTTATGTGATAGAAGTTTATGTAAAGATTACAGGAAAAATAAAACGAAGTCTCTAAATAGCACCCTTTTTCAGAAATCATCAACAAAAGTTACATTAGTTCCACTATCAGTCAAGAGATGGCGCTGACATAAAACTTCAATATTCTACACCGCAGTACACAGTGTTAAAATTCTCTGACAAATATAGGCCTCGCCATGCTCGCCGATGAAAATTTAAAAACATATGATGGTACGGAATCCTCGGTGCGCGAGTCCGACTCGGTTTTTTTTAATATTTTTGGGACAAAATATAACATGGGGTAAAAATGATTGGAATCTATTCTGAACAAACTATATTCAGGTTTCACTTACTAAAAATAACGTTGTATACTACTTACTAATCTTCTTCTTAGCGTGTCGATAGCAATCTAAATGGACTCGGCCCAAAATTCGGCAACTTGTTTGGCGCCATCACCAGCGTCCACCAGTTCCTGTAACGTGCAGCCGGCAGGACACGCAGGACACGATATTACTTACTACTAATAATAAAGGTGAAGAGTTTGTATCTTTGAACGCGCTAATCTCTGGAACTACCAGTCAGATTTGAAAAATTCTATTTAAAATTAATGTTGTATTATGTATTAAAAACAAAACACAACCATGAGCTTGAAAATCTCGGGAATCAAGAAGACGTAATAAATATAGGTAGGTAGGTAGACATATGAATAAGTAAGTTACTAAAGGTCTTCGTAAAGAAAAAAAAGGTGAATGAACGGAAGTAAGTAAACCTTACAGACAAAGGATCTCTAAAAACTGTACTTTACATTTAAGAGAGTAATCTCAATTAATGAGAATTTATTTAAGCGCAGACAATGGTTAATTTGACGCTTAGAAATATTACGATGATAATAGCATCTTTTTTTACGTTGATTAAAATACTTACACGGAATTTTATTACTGGTTGAGAAAATACAAGTAATTTAAATGTAGGTAATGCTTATAGAAATTTTAAAGATAATGTCTGCGTAACTCTGATACCCAGCAGCTTTACTGGGACCCAATTTGAAAAAGCAGTCTTTTTTATTTATTTATTTCAGGCGACGCAGGCCCATAGATAATAAATACCTTATCATTAAAAACATACATATTTTTACTATAAAATAGTACTTCTCTAGCTTGTCCTTCCGCGGAATCGACGGAAAACCACGTCCTGTGGCCAAAAGTCTTCTTCGTTGCGGTGCGACTCCAGTAACTGCACCCTCGGCGTGTATGTCGTCTTCTGACCCACGAACTCCTCGATGTCCTCCGCCTTAGTAGTGTAGGATTTTAAAGTAGCAGTATTAGGTGGGTGTTGCAGATGTCAATTGGTGGTGAGCTCTTTGCATTAGAGCCGTTGGTCTGATCATCAACCTGTTTACCAAGAAACGACAAGACAAAATGCTGATAGATATCCATCGGCAGAATTTAATATACATAGATTGATCCCTGCTTAAAAATTAAATAAAAAAGACATGTTTGAAATAAATATGAGGATATATACAGGATGGCGGGGATATCGACGCACAATCTATTATCCATGGGTTCAGTAGATGATTCTGAACACCCCAAAGTAAAATTTTTGTCGTCAGTTTAAAAAAAAATATTTGCAGGTCCATACATTTTGAGCACGCAAGTATTACTAAAATAAAATCATTTGTCATGTAGGTAGACAAATGATTTTATTTTAGTAAGTAGGTTTGCACAAACACTTTTTTTTACACGTCAATCATATTTTAAAAACTGGATGAGGTCGGCGATTCCTTTCTGACTAGTCTGAGAAGAAAGGCCGAAGAAAAACTCAAAGGTCACAGTCTCTTTCAAAGTCCAGACATAATCTTGGTCAGATCATGTGAAGGCCATGTAGATTGTTATCTGAGATGGTCTTTTGAGGAAAGAATCACACAGATTGAGTGGACCTATCCAGTCAGTGCAAGTATTTGTCAGAAATCGTGCAGCTCAACTCAAAATTTAAGGAGATTAACGATCGCACTTTCTTTAACAGTAGATTTTTTTTTGATAACCGACGAAAAATTTGCACTCTACCCGTCTAGAATCATGTGCTAACTTCATGGTTGCAGTTTGCGCGTCGATGTATATGCCACTTTGTATTACATATCATGATTTTTGTTCCTCGTACTTTCGTCCTACTTCCCGAAAAATTTCTTTGTATCGTTCTATAATTTATTTGTTACTTCATGCTTTAGATAATGATGATTCATATCCGCGCAGGTCGTAAAGAGGTCCGAATACAGAACCATCTGCTAAGCTCAATGATGCAGCAATTTTTCCAATTGAGCTATCAAGTACAAGTTTTACAAAGAGACATTTTTAGAAGCCGATGGACTAGGATTATAACAGAAAACGGCGAAATAAAAACTGGCCAAATGCGAGGTGGACCAAGGGTCTCGGACCTAACACCAAAACTATTTTACAATGGCCTGACGGACACACGCGCACGGAGAGACGGACCACAGACAGAGGCAAATGGCGTTGCCTTAATAATAGGTACGGAACCCTAAAACTCATAACTACAAACCAATACCAGAATCTAACACCTCAAACGATCAATCTAATCCAAATAGATAACCAAACGGAAAACATGCGCGTACGCATATGAATAAATCGTTGTTAGCACGCGCGAGGTCATGATTCCGTTGACCTGTGAGTCATCGCCACCGATTCATATAGTCTGATGTTTTTAGAATTGACTAGGAAACATATATTTCCATCTATTGTTTGAAGAAGGCTGGGATCTAAGTCATTCTAGATTTTTTGAGTTCCTTTACGCCCGGAGGGGTTTGTAGACATGGGTTTCTGGTTGTGCACCAGCACCATAATTACCTAACAGACTATCAATCTCAATCATTTCGAAGGATATTGGTAATCCATTGCTTCGTATGTTCGAAAAATTTGTCTGCTCAACAACGTAAATAACGCAAACAAAGTTGTTGGACTGTCAAAATGAAAGCCTACTGTTAGTGTGTTACGCAATTACCCCGCTGGGGGCCTTCTCTCTAAGTCCGTTAACAAAGATACAAGCCTGTTTGAAAGTAGTTCGAGGCTTTGTAGTGAATTCTACACCCGAAAATCTAATTAACTTTTTTGAACGATAAACACTTCGGGAGTAGTGACAGCAGCAGAAGCTGAAATCGTGGTGTTATTCTATTTTATTTCGGGCCCATAACTAATATCCTACTCCGAATCACCTACGTACG
The DNA here is from genome assembly GCA_963082905.1 of Oligia fasciuncula. Taxonomy (NCBI): domain Eukaryota; kingdom Metazoa; phylum Arthropoda; class Insecta; order Lepidoptera; family Noctuidae; genus Oligia; species Oligia fasciuncula. The sequence continues at coordinate 13,594,009 of OY720403.1, forward strand.
GAGATACGGAGTAGGAAGCGCCCGTAACTTCAATCGAAACTACGGATTTCGTGCTTATGGAGTTGACCTTTGAGTTTTTGACTGGCCTGTTGGTCTAGTGGTCAGTGACTATGACTGCTATGCCGGAGGTCGTGGGTTCGATTCCCACCCAGGACAAATGTTTGTGTGATGAGCATGATCATTTGTTCTGTGTCTGGGTGTAATTTATCTATATATGTATGTATTTAGAAATATATAAGTATGTTTATCAGTTGTCTAGTACTCATAACACAAGCTCTGCTTAGCTTGAGACTAGACGGCATTGTGTGATAGTTGTGGAATATTATATATTATATTATTATTATTATATTACCTCCAGGCTAGGACTAATTTTTGGTTTCATCCATATACTTATCATATGTTTTAGGGTTCCGTACCAAAATGGTAAAACGGAACCCTTATTGTGAGACTCAGTCTGTCTGTCTGTCTGTTACAGCTGGATATCTCAAGAACTACTAATGCTATCAACTTGTTTGGAATAGTTTTAGATGACGTTTGCCCAACTATTTTGCAATTAAGAAAGAAATAAAAGCAAGCAACAAGGTCTGAAAAATAAAACGATGTCTCTAAATAGCACACTTTTTCAGAAATCATCAACAAAAGTTACACTAGTTCTACTATCGGTCAAGAGATGGCGCTGACATAAAACTGTAATATTCTACACCGCAGTGCACAGTGTTAAAATTCTCTGACGAATATACGCCTCGCTGATAAATTTTTAAAAAAAATATGATGGTACGGAACCCTCGGTGCGCGAGTCCGACTCGCTCTTGACCGGTTTTTTTAATTTTTGCCTGTTTGTCCGTTTGTTCTGGCTAATCTCCGAAACAGCTGGACCGATTTTGGCGTGACGTCACTGGCAGATAGCTGTTGTTAAAACGAGTAACTTAGTTAGTTTTATTTTAGAAAAAGAATTAGGGTTCCGCGAAAAAATATTAATAAAACCCATGAAGTCCAATTTGTTTCCAACATACTCGCGGACAAAGTTGTTTTCCAACACACAGCTTGTACTCCATATTTAAGTTAAATAACAAGTACAGAAGTTATTTATGACGATAAAGAAAAAGTGACAGTAGCCATACTTAGCTTGACAGGAGGCATGTTTCTAGGTGTTATAAGGAAAAGAATCTTAATAGGGATCTGTTACAAATATGGAAAACAACTACCTTCTAGCCGGCCTGCGCTACTTTAGTTAACACAACAAGTTACAACGACACTCGTACTGTAACAATACTTGAAGTACTTCCATGGAATGGAGTAAGGTTTCCATGTGACTCCTAAAAAGTAGGACACTAACAATTTTATTATTTTATTATGATTTCTAGGGAAAGATGTTTTTGTGACTACTAACGGTTGCAGTATTTATGTATAGTGTCTGTTTTGGAAAAAAAGGTTGGATTTATTTATGTTTAAGTATTGGATAATGGGAGAAGTTATTTAGTATTCATCATCTGCTTAACCTTTTCCCAACTATGTTGGCGTCGACTACCAGTCTAACCGGACGCAGCTGAATACCAGTATTTTACATGGAGCGACCCTATTTGACCTCCACAACCCAGTTACTGGGTAATACGATACCCCTTGGTAAGACTGGTTGTCAGACTTTCGGGCTTCTGACGATCCGTAACGACTGTCAAAAATCCACGAATGACAGCCGGGAATTTATTATTATTTTCCGGTTTAAAAAAAAAGTTGTTATAAAATAGCTTTTCTTTTTGTTCTCTTTATTGCTACCTAGTGTAAAAAGTAGGCTTAGTTTTTATGGATTTGGTATAATTATGTCCTTCCGCAACTGTATCACGCAGGAGTTTAGAAGAAAAATTTACAGTTAGTGACGTTTAAATGGAGCTAGACATAAAAATCCTGTCTGGTTTTAGTATTTTGTCTGTAAGAAAGTTAGTATTTAAAATATGCCAGATAAATGACGATAAGTTTCTCTTTTTAGATAAGACTATTCCATTTTTGGAAACACGTCGGAGTACAATAAATTAAACTTTTAGTTTAGATGTTTTTATAAAACTCTAATGGATATAAAATGTTTTGTTTAACATTAAAATCTATGCCAAATCTGAGCTATGAATCTGAAATATTTTAACTTAAATATAAAATACGTTCTGTTTTATTACATATATTTGCTTGTTGTAAAATTTTATTTCTGCTATAAAAATTATAATGAAAACCAATCTCATTCATTATACTTTCATTTTATGTTGCCTCAGCTGTGTATATTGATATTATGTCTCTATAAATAGTATTAAATTAGTAAGAATAAAGGCGTTAGTTTCTACTTCACACATCAAGCTACCCGAAACTGTCAAATTTCCTCAATAAACTTTGAACCTTATGCTTTAGCGATAAAGTTGAAAATCTATTAAAGAAATTTGACAGATTGTAGTAACTTGATGTGCTGGCGTCTATACCTACCTTCTATTTTTAACTTTTATGTTTTTAATGAATAATATACATTTCATTAAGATACAGTTAAAAGGTAAATGAGAGAGTTTCTACTTAGGCACCTTCTATTTTTTCTCTTTTGTCACATAAAAAAAAGGCAGAGATTTTAGTTACAGTCGTCGTCGGTCAGTGCGACACCTCTAGTAGGCAATAAAGATCAAATTCGCAAAACACGTATTCGTTTATATGAAACTGACAGGTGTCGAAACGAAAGAACGCATTCTCTCGTCTGAAGTAATCATCATCCTCATCACCCTATAAATGTTCCCACTGCTGGGACTCAGGCCTCCTCTCCGTGAGAGGGAGTGAGCTGTAATCCACCACGCGGGCCCAATGCGAGTTGGTAGATGTCACATGTCTTCGAACTTTTGGTTCTAGGACATTTTTTTTTCGTTTCCTCACGATGTTTTCCTTCACCGTTTTGAGAACAGTGGTGATGAAATAATTTACACAAAGTAAAGCGCCTGTCTGGGTTCGAACCAACGACCTACAACTCGTCAGTCGCGGCCGTCACCACTTGGCCACCACTGCTCTCTGTCTGAAGTCTGTCACAAAAAAGAAAAAAATAGGACTTATCCCGAACAACCCTAAAAGCAGGCACACCCTTACAGATGTATGATTTTATTATTATCTAAGAGCGTCCGTGTGAATTTTATGTTTGTTTGTCTGCCTGTTAGCCTGTTAGCAGAGGCATTCCTTTCTTAATTAGCTCATTAACCCCTTCAAACGAAGTTTATTTAAGACTGGTTTTTTAGTGATAAATAACACAGCGTAACTTATTCCTGCTTTATACAGTAGGCCAACGCTTTTGTGGTATAACATTGTAAAGTCTCCGGAGTCTGAAGTTGTGTTCGGTTGATAGCACAAGAGCCTCGCCCCCTAACAGGCTCGCCCCCTATTACATGGGGTTTAAACGTAATTGGCGAAATGTAGATGTATGATACCCATCGCGTCTGCGAGGTTTAGCTAGCTTATTTAAAATAACCCTTTATGGTGCACCTCTGCCTGACCCTTCCAGGATTACAGGCGTGATGTGTAGGCATTCTTTACTTTGTTACTTGCTTGTTAAACTAGTACTAGCGCGACTTCGTCCGCGTGAAATTTCACCCTCTCCCCATTCACCCCCTTAAAGGTTGAATTTAAATAAACCCTTCACAAAGAACGCAGCCTCCAAATTTCATGTCTCTAGGACCAGCGGTTTAGGCTGTGCGTTGATATATCAGTCAGGTCATTGAATTTTAATATAAAGTCCCATTAAAATAGATGGACAAACTTTTAAAAATCATTCAGACCACCAAAATAACGCGATGGTAAAAAAATATATAAGAAAAACGCATAGATACTTACAAGAAATATAATCAGCTAACGAAAAATACACTAATGTGCCGGCAATTTATTATTTTAGGTCAAAATCACTTTAAGGGGGAAGCTCTAAGGTAGCCCGCGAAATTCAAATTTTCCGCCGCGAATCATATCTTAATCAACTTACAACTTAATACTGACCAGCAAATTGCAAAAAACCTAAAAAAAAATGAATTTCGCGGGCTACCCTGGCGCTTTCGCATTAATCAGTGTTTTTTTTGCTTGGATATCTTTGGTTAGACGAATTGAGTGCTGTGTTAAATTTTGTCCCTCTATTTTGTCCCTGTATATATAGATAGATAAGAAAAGAAAAACAGAAAGAAAATACCTTTTCGTTTTTTTTTTGTTTGTGGTTTATGTAAGGTCTGTGATATAATTAAAATAATGTTTGGCGTGAGGTGAGCCCATAAATTAATCGCTGTACGTATTTTGATACTAAAGAGAACTACTAAAAAGAACTGATGAAAAAAACTCATGATACCAAACATTCATAACATTTGATTACGTTTATTGCAGTCGTCTTACGTATCTCACTAAAATTAAACTGTTCCATTATTTATTTATTCATTAATTAAATTAAATCTGATGTTGTATTTTCTTTATATTGTCTTCATTAGTTTATTTTAAATCATTTTGAAATAATTCTCTTAATTTGTAGGTATGTATTTTGTATTTATGTCTAAGCTGTGTACTTCTTTAAGTGACAAATTCACCATACTAATTGATACAATATGTAAGTTTTTTTTTATCTATGTTATTAGTGAACAAGTCGTTGGAGTACCTAAAATAAATAAATAAATAGATACAGATATGGTTAAATGCCATATGAGAGCATCTAAATTACAAAAAATTACACAATCAGTCATCGTCAGAACAGCGCGTGGTATTATTTTTTAAATATCGCAGCGTTATGCTGACATAGGAGAGCGTGTTTGTCCTCGCACAGGTATTTTTTTTGTTTTGAAATTTTCTTAGTTTTCAATGCTCTTTTTTTACTGTTTGTATTTCCTGTGCGTCTCAGATAAAGTATTTTCTTTCTTTCACAGAAAACTTAATAAAATTGGTGGCATAATATTATTTTAAAGCCTTTAATTAAAAAAAAGATACCTACATAAGAATTCTGATTTTATCTACTTTTATTTTTGCCAAACAACCAGGAAATCCATAAAAGTGTGGAATTAATTAATTCTCGATTCCATTCATATAAAAACAAAAGAACTTTGTTTGAAAAATCATTGTCAAAATATTCACTTAATTTATAGTAGTGTTAAGCATTTTTTACTGTCATCAATAAAATTAACAGGGATTTGCAAGCATAATGAACATTCCTGCTGCGTGGGAGTTGTCTAACTGCTATTGTTGTAGACTGTGCCTTGGCTAGGTTGTACCCGCGATGTTGCCTATCTGTATTATTATCTATATTTAATATTATGAAGAGGAAAAAATTGTGAGTTTATATTTCGGGGGTAATCTTCGGAACTGTTGATCAGATTCCAAAAAAAAACAGTAATGTGAAGCTACAGTATTGCCGAGTATCATTAGGATAAAACATTTTACATTAAAACAAGAAATTTTAAGCGGACAAAGTTGCGAGCAAAAGCTAGTGAAGTGATATGTATTATAAATCTTCGTGTAGTCCTAATACTCAATAAATAAATGCTTAATTATTTATAATACTGGATCTACTACTGGTATAATGCTTTCAGAGATTATAATTCTTAATCTGTCGTGAGATATCTCAAGGAGCAGGCCCGAATTTAGACGCCAATTATTTTAATTAAATATAAGACACGTGACACGTTCGAAAGACACGTGGCGCCATCTATTATCATAATAACGTTATTGTTGTTTTCCTCGGGAACGACACTTTTTTTCGGGATGAAAGGTACCCTATGTCCGTTTCTGTACACCTGACAACGTATTTAAAAATTTCAGGATGATCGGTTCAGTGGTTTAGGCGTGAAAAGGTAACAAACAAACAAACTTACTTTCGCATTTATAATATTAGTTAAGATTTAAAAATCTAACTGCAGTCGGCGTTTCCTATCTGACTACTCTGAAAAGAAAGGCCGGAACAAATACAGAGGTCACAGTCTCACAATAACATCAATAAAAATCACAAGTGTTTAACATTCAGAAAAGTAGAGGCAAAAAAAAAAATTACTTACTAGCAAACGTTTCACCGAGTACGTCCCTGCATGCTAAGCTACGATTAGTGAACTCACCACAATGGCTACCTTCTAAAAATAATAAAAAAAGCTAATAAAAACAATTAATTAATTTAAACATTAACATTTTTATTGATTAGATATATATTTATCTTATACTAAGATTTATGCGTCATGCGAGTTGCCAAGAACCCCCCGTGGTGAATACAAGGTTTCCTAAATTAGATTTGACGTTTTTTCTTTAGTATTTATTATTCCTACATTAATATTTTGTATAATGGTCCTTGTGACACTTTGTTATTAGTATAATAAGGTGCTTCAAAAGCACGTTATTCATAAGAATGACCGTGTAAGAATAAATCTGTTTTTTTTTTATAATTTCTAACGTGAGTATTTTATCGTGGTGACATCCACGTTAATACAAGGAAGCAAAATATATAGTGAAATATACAAAGTCAAATTAAATTAGTTAGCTAAACTCTGTAGTTGTGATGGATATCGATATTTAAAAAATAAAATCATTTGATCTTTTTTGGGGGTCAACGACCGCTGGTAGTACCTATTGATACTTGAAGTTTGAGTTGAGAAAATCTGTTTTCTTTTGTTTTATCGTGTTTAGACATAGATACATATCACGCCTCTGAGGATTACACAAAAAAAATAATAATTTTTAAACTGATATTTCAAAAAAGACAGTTTTTTTTAGTAGGTAGTACACTACCTGCGGTCAATGATCTTGGTCCCACAAAAAAACATTAAATTAATTATTTTTTTATTTTATCATGTTTCGATACCGATGCCCATCACGTCTGCTGAGTTTCGCTAGCTAATTAAAATATATGATCCTATATTATGAAGGAAAACATCGTGAGGAAACCGGCATGACCTAGAACCAAAAATTCGAAGACATGTGACATCTGCCAACCCGCACTGGGCCCGCGTGGTGGATTACGGCCCACTCCCTCTCACCGAGAGGAGGCCTGTGTCCCAGCAGTGGGAACATTATAATTCGTCGTCCGTAGGTTCAATTGAGGTAAGGGACATAATACGATTTTTCAGGAGAGACCGACAAAGTTTTTTTTCGGACTAAATCGCGTATAACTTTTTTTGTTATTAACCTTTTTCGGATCTGATTTCACACATAATCTTGTATTTTAGTGCTCTATCTACCTGTGTAACATTTATTTAAATAAGTTAGCTATTTAAGAAAATAGACGTCCCTTACACCAACGTATTTTGTTAGTAATGTCCCTTACATTAAATTGATCTCTACGTTGGATCCAATCTATAATGAAAAAATAGTGTAAAGGTCTTGTTGAAAAAATGTGTGAAGAATAATTCATTGATTGGGAAGACCCTTACCTTATTTGAAGTGGATTGGCGGCGGTAATTACACATTTCAAGTTGCTATATTGCATAGTTTTTCAGATACATTGTTATTATGGGGCTGATTCGAAATTCGAATCCAAAAATCAGTAGGGTGAGGGACATTTTTTTTAAGCTAGAATTTTTTCATATACACCATTCGAAAGAGCGCAAAATTCTGAACAAAACTGTATATTTAACTCATTTTGGGTATTTTGTCCCTTACCTTAATTGAACCTACGCATAATCAGCCTATAGTATAGGCTGATTATGTATTATGAAGACGCTTTTAAATACGTTAACGTACCTATACGTTTAGTGCTAAACGTATTCAAAACATCAATCTCTTTCTGTCAATCGTTTGAAGATGACAGAGACACAGTCATGTTTGAAATATGGTCAGAGTTTAACGGTTAGAGCAGTTAGCACACTAAACACATTAAATGAATTCATTTATAATATTGTACACCACAAAAATACATAACGAAAAAAAATATATCATACACTACCAGATCTATACATATAACGTTTCTGTACATTGAAAATATTAAAAAAAAAAATAGTTGGGGTGTTATAGGATAACCAACAGATGCCATTTCATCAATTTTTAGAATTTTTGTCTGTTTGTCTGTTTGTCGGTTTGTCGGTTTGTCGGTTTGTCTGTTTGTCTGTTTGGATGTGACAAAATTTGATTTGAACACGTTCAACGTAAAAAGTACCAAACCAATATGGTAAATTTTTATACTCAAATATAGTGTAGAACTCGGAGTAGTAGTTAGTTTTGGTTTCATCGCAATCGCTTCACTGTATCAAAAGATATAATCAATTTAATGTATTCTACAACTTTCATTACGTAAGTTGGATACACGTAATGACATCTATTGGCGCTTTATAGTACTAACGAAAACATAATTATTGTGTTTATAACATTATTATGTGAATAATCACGTCATGCAGGCTTACCTATAAGATGACTATCACAGTCACTTCTGCCTGTGTTATTTGAAAAAGTAATGATTACATAATATAATGTTAATCGCTTTCGATTGTTGGTTGATTAGTGGCGCTAAAAGAATTTCAAATAAAAAGTGAGGATAATGTAAGATAATATTATGTGATGTGGTGTTCTGAGTGATAAAGATTGCAATGATAAATGAATTTATTTTTGTAAGTAGGTTTGTACAAACACTTTTACACGTCAATCATGTTTTTATTTTTTAAACTAGATGAAGTCGTCGTTTCCTATCTGACTACTCTGAGAAGAAAGGCCGAAACAAACACACACACGGGCAACGGCACGGCACGGGCTCCTAGCTCTTTCGAGGGGCAAGCAACCTTTCTAACATTGTTAACAGAGAAGCATTTTCTTAGTGACATAAGGTTTTAAGATCATAATTATCATACTTTCATAGTTTTTTTGCCTTTTTTCTCGAATTTTTATAAATTTCTTTACCATGATAACGCTTCAACGCACACCTCAGGACGGGCTGTTGATTTATTGAGTATAGGTTCGGCAGGTGCACACCCTTTTTTTTTGTTTCCGGGGTGGAAAATCTTCATGGATGTCCGCCGAGGGCGGCGGACATCCATGAAGACAGACCTCGCCGCCCGCGGCGAGGTCTGTCAGGCTCTTACTGACTAAAAATCAACCCAGTGTTCCGTCTCACACCTACGTCGGGGGTTGCGGGACCGTACGATCCTTCCGCAACCCCCGACTGGTGACGTCAAAGAGGGGCGCGCGTGGAACACTACGCGCCGCCAGCTCAAGTCCTGATGTGTTGGCGGTGACAGACGTCCCCGAATTCGTCGCCCCTGGACCCGTTTAGGGGAGCTGGAAGAGGGCGTTGTACGCCCTCCGCCGACGCCCGATGCGCCTACTGCGGGCCGGGTGAGTGGATGAGATCTCCCTCTCCCTTTCCACAGCCTCCTTCTGCGAGACGACCGTTTCGCAGAAGGAAACCACCGCGTCCCAGGACTCTTCGCTGCCGTCGACTCGACTACGGCCGGCAGCGATACGTCAAGGTGCACACCCAATACAAGTAGCACTGCCATGTCGTAAAAAGGTATTGTAAATTATGTTTTCGAGACAATAACTAAATTTTTAGCCATTGTCTTGGTTAAAACCATATCGACCCTTTTTTTTTTCGGATGGGAAATCATCAAATGACCCCTCCCGCTCTGGGTGGAGCGGAAGGGAGTGTCAGACTCTTACTGACTAAAACCCAGCTACCCATTACTCTCCGCCCGCAGGCCCGCGCCTACGGTGGCCGGGAGTCGTCACGCGGCTCCCGACGCCCGGAGCGTCTCCCACGGTGGCTGGGACGGGAGGCTCTCTCCATGAGCCATCCCGCCACCTCCTTTGCTAGCATGACTGCTTCGCAGAAGGAGGTGACTGCCTCCCACTCCCTCTCGCCCCGGACCATGGCTTGCACCAGGGCCGGACGCGAGAGGTCGCCGCCGCTGCCAATCGCCTCTACGAGGACACGGCGGTGCTCCGCACCAGCGGGGCAGACCTCCACCGTGTGCTCCACCGTGTCCTCTGAGCGATCCTAGCAATGGTGACACCCGGGCGTTTCCTCCCGCCTGATGATGTGCAGGAACCTCCCGAAACTTCCGTGTCCGGTGAGGACCTGCGTCAGGCGGTAGGTGAGGGCGCCGTGGCGCCTCTCTAGCCACTCCTTAAAGAGGGGTCTTATCGCCGCTATCGCGGCGTGCCCTGCGCTGGGTAGCGACAGTCGCTCTTTCCATGCCGCCATGAGATCGCGCCGGAGATCTGTCCGCTCCGCACCGATTTGCCGCGGAAGCGGATCTTCCCCCCGGCGTAGTGCCTCCGCGCGCCACTCATACAGGCGCGCGAGGACTATCGCCTCCAGATCCCATGGCAGCCCCGACACGTTCCAGTTTGGGGGCCAAACGTCGGAAATGCACCATATCGACCCTCAAGGTATCTTATGGTAAATGGACATAATATGGCTATTTATTTATAGGTCAGACAATCAGCCTCGAGCAGGCGCTTTCATTTTTATTTATCCTCAAAAATCAAAGTGACACTTCGTCGCATTGTCATTATGAACCCTGAAGACGCAGTGACTGCTGTGCAGTCGAAAGGGCTATGGTTGAGAACCCCAGGCAAGGAAAGCGTTACCAGACAAGATCGGAAGATTTTTCCTTTTACACCTTTCCTAAGCGACACATTATTGTGTTCCGACATCCACGCGAACGAAGTTGCGGGCACAGCTAGTATACAATATGACCGTATCGCTTTCTGCGATCTCTTCCAGGCAACCTTGGGGTTGGGAGTGATTCGTGGTGCAAACGGGCCTTCAACTTACCTCTCGCATATTTCATTGCAGAAGAAGTTCATCATCACCATTTTACTCGAAAGACGTCCTCTACTGGACATAGGCCTTCCCCAAACATCGCCACTTCGACCAGTTTTGTGCTTCCCGCTTCCAGCTGATTCCTGCGGTATTTACAAGGTCATGCAACGCTAGGTCTTCCGGTACGCGGTCGTCCCCACTCCAGAACCTTTCTGCGAGCAATGTGCCCTGCCCACTGCCATTTCACTGTCAATTCTTCGGGCGATGTAGGTTACCTTGGTTTATCTGCGGATTTCTGCGCATTTCTGCAAGCATAGCCCTCTCTATTGCCCTTTAGGTGGCTTTCAGCCTTCTAATAAGGCCCATTGTGAGCGACCATGCTTCAGAAGAAGTTAATAGAAATAAACTTTTATGTCTAAATTCTTCCGAAAAAATGGTGTCATTAGTTGTCTTGATTAACATAAGTGATTGAATTGATAAATGATGTGTGTTTTATTACATATTTAAACTCTGGTGTAAACGTTAATGAGATGCTGAAGATTTACGAGCTTTTCTTAATTCATTGACTATATTAGGCCCGCTTTTAGTGACATCCTGGTGTAATTTGGTATAGTTTACATTTCTTTATCTAAAAGGATGAAACTAGTTTTTCCACAATCGATTTTGTCTATAGCACTGGGTGCGTTTGTAGATTTAAATTTTGTATGCTAACGTCGCGTTGTCGTACGAAATGTCGGTAGAGAATATGACTGAATTAAGTATCGTTTATTAACTTCAATAATAACAATTTACAAGCAAACACTAAAATATATTTAAAGGGTTATTGGTAAAACATTAACAACCTCTTAAGAGGTCATTGTACTCATCCTTATGAACAACTTTTACTACGGGACCAAACCTGAAATCACGAAAAAAAAATCAGCTGTTCCCTACATTTATGTTCGTATAACTCGTCAAAATGTAGGAAACAGCAGATTTTTTTTCGCGATTTCAGGTTTGGTTCCATAGTAAAAGTTGTTCATAATGATGAGTACAATGACCTCTTAAGAGGTTGTTAATGTTTTACCAATAACCCTGTATATTATACACGTATGTATAATAAAAACATTAAAGAAAAAGGCAGGAGCTCATTGGGCATCTAAAAATTCGTCCGAATAATAATAATCATTGAGAATATAATTTGGATACCCATTAAGTAATTAATAGTACTCATGACTATTAAGATTGAATATGAAAGCAAAAATTTAAGAACAGCATATTTTCAAGGTTTCCCCTTGGTTTTTGACAATTATTCAAACCATAGTTTCTTTTAGATACGTATCTATACTATACGGAATCAAAGTCAACCATGTAGGTATTCTGTGATTTAACTAGCTTTGATTATATAAAAACATAACATACCTAACATCACGCCTGTAATACCCAAAGGGTACCTATAGTATACCCACACTTCGCCATTTATGTGTAAGTCCCATGTAATAGGGGGCGAGCCTATTACCATCAACCGGGCACAATTCCAGACTGCGGGCTGCTACTGCGAAATCCCTGACTGAAAAATTTTCTCGACCTATAAAACGAACCCAGGACCCCGTGCTCAGCAGTAGCGCTTGTGACCACTAGACCAATGAGGCAGTCAGTGATTAAATATTTAAGTTAAAAACTTTACAGCATTGTGACATTAATTTCGATACAGCCTGTCCCTTGCTGCCCTCTCCCAGCGACGCCCTAAGCCGAGGTTCGTACCCCACAGGGGATGCCCTTAGCGTGTAGTCGCTTAGTTTTATAAGCCCTGGCTGGAGGCCTTAATTTATTGAGGCATCCACAGGCAAGCTTGGTTAAGCAGACGACAACCTCTTAAGTTGAACTGTGAGATGCCATTAAAAAAAAAAGCATTGTGACAGAAAAACAGACGGCGTTGGTTCAGCAATAATAATAATGGTACAGTTGACGTCATTTGGTAACGGAACCTTAAGAATTGAGCCTCCGACTTTGTGTTACAAAATAAAGATGACTTCCATTTATTTTTAACTTAAAAATACACCAAAACTGTTATAAGTTTATGACACAACAAGTATAGGTAAGTACGTTAAGCACGACTCAAAGTAACTTAACTTACACTTGGACGTAAAGATTTATGCCAGTAATGGTGCTTAAAATACTGATATTGGTGGATAAGTGACACTTAAGTGAGTAAGCAGTTATGTACTTAATCAATATGAATGTTTTAACTTAAAGTGGATGTAAATGACGTAAAACATTAGGTTGAAATGTGAGGTAAGTTGGTGTTAAGTCTTTTTTAAGGTGATCTTTCGTGAGGAATGTTTTTAGTATGAATGTCGATGGCTATAAGAGTAGGGGAAGACCAAAGAAACGATGGATGGAATGTGTGAATGATGATATGGTTAGAAAGGGGGTGATTACTGAGATGACGACTAATAGAGAAGTATGGAATAGAAAGACATGTTGCGCCGGCCCTACTTAAATAAATTAGGGTAAGGGTAGGAGAATCAAAATTTCGTTGTTTTAAAGAATATAGAGGTATGAGGAACAAGGTGTAAAGTTTACTCATACTCTATAGAAAAGGGAGGATCCTTCTCCGGGTGTTGTGTCTGGCGGGTAACTGCCCGATGATTCATGTCGGGCCGTTGTATCTATGCTAGTTGCGCGGTAAACTCTGCTTGCGAGATGCAGGATTTTGCGTGACGTCAGTATGACGCGTTGTTCTCATGTGACGTTGTAGATACCGCTACAAGAACATGGCTCTTAAAAGCGTCTCATATGTTGCTTATGGTATATTTTTGTTTATATTAGAAAGGACAATTCAATGTTCTTTTTCTTAAAACGTCCTGAGAACGGTAGACCCTGTCACGTTAACAGTAAAATATCGGTACGACGTAAAAACATCTTGTCCTCAGACCAAATAAAAAGTCATGACATAGCGCTGCGAACAATACAGTGAAGCATGCAAAAACTACACCTCCGCTCTGTGCATACACGCTCACACGCACACATTTACAATAAAACTACACCTCACTATGTGCACACATGTTTACATCGCCTGCTTCACTTCACTGTTGACAGTTCTTATCTAAAACATTAATCGCAGCTAAGTAACCCTACAGTATGAATCTTTTGAAATAAAGTTGTTGATTCGATGAAGTCTTGCTTCACTTAACTCTTCGAACTTCAAATGTACAGTGTAGTATAACAACTATTGGTCTGCTGATTGGCGCGCGACGGGTTAAATTATTTGTTTTATCGTGTTTATATATCCATACCCATATCACGTCAGCGGAGTATTTTCTTATGGTATTATATTTTGTTACTTTATTATCTGAACTATACAAATTGTAAGAGAATCCTCAAGGATGCTCTCCAAAGTATGTCTTACGAAGAAACATAGAACTTACTTATACAAACTTCACCTACATCAAATTTTGATCGTAAGAGTTATTGCTACTCAACATATAATTATATGTTTATTGTAAATTTTTGACTATTTATTAATTTTATAAGACTACTAGCTGCGCCCCGCGGTTTCACCCACATAAGTTTTGATCCCGTGGGAATATCGGGATAAAAATATATGTTAATCCAGGGTGTCAGCTACCTCCATACCAAATTTTATCAAAATTGGTCCAGCCGTTTGAGCGTGAAGAAGTAACAAACATATAAACACACCCCCACATTCACAAACTTTCGCCTATATTAGTGTGATTTTAACTATTCTCGCCTGAAACACAGGATTTCCTAGTTCAGCCACGTAAGTCTTAGGAATATAATTTACATTTAAGCAAAACTGTACTTTTTAATACTTACCTTATAATTTTTTAATGATAAAATTATGAACAAGACATAATTTCCCCAAGACATAATTTCCTCGAAATCATAATTTCCACCAAAAAAATCCTCTACTACAAAACCTTTACAATAAAAACTAATATAACTTGATATCGCTACTAACAATCTTCGTTCCTAAGTACTTTAACCATTATGTATTTTACCATGGATTGTGGAATGATGGACGGCCACTCAATAGTAAGGGAATTAATATGAATATTTCATGAGCTTTCACATAATTTGGTTTAATTTAAACTAGTTCTAGTAATTTTGTGAAGTGTTGTTGGGGGTTGAGGTGAAAATTGGGTCAAGTTGTAATGATATAGTACCTACAGAAATATCGATTATGAAATGCTAAAACCCAGCATAAGAAAACTTTAACTCTGATCAATAAAACTGCTGTCAAGTCGCTGTTTTACCGCTGTAAATATCTGTATCTGCAGATAAATTGCCCAGAACGCTTGAACAAGAGAATGGCTTCAATATGGGTGGACTTCCGTGAAGATACAGGTCCGTTTGAATGTAGTTCGAATCTTTGGAGTGACCTGTACCCCCGATTATCTAATTAAGAGCTTTTACGCCGTACGGCATTTCATACAAACTTTCAAGCCCTTGTTTTTCGATAGGAATGAACTGATTTTAATGAAACTTCATACGCATAAGCAGGATATAAGCTACTTAAGAACATTTTCGAATAATAGTGTTACAGCCACATTAGACCGATTTTAAATTTTCCATAGAAATAGAGATTTCCAGTTATCTTTTTTTTTAAATGAGACATTTGGAAAATGTTTTGTAGTAACTTTTTAGACCTTTGTATCCTGCTTATGGGTATGAATTTTCATTTAAAAAATCGGTTAATTCATGTCGAAAAACAAGGGCTTGAAAGTTTGTATGAAATGAACTTTTTTGCTCGGCAAATATCGGGAGTATCAGGGATAACTGTAAAATCGTGTTGTCATTCATTCATAGTTCGGTCCTCGAACTAATCTTAGGTCCGTAAATGATACGGAATAGAAAACGCTCGGAACTTATGCCCAAACTACGGATTTTTTGTTTAGGGAGTGTACTAAAGGCTTTACCAATTTTATTTTTTAAATCTCTCTGTTCCATCATCTGCCTAGCCTTTTCCCAACTATGTTGGGGTCGGCTTCCAGTCTAACCGGATGCAGCTGAATACCAGTACTTTACATGGTGCGACTGCCTATCTGACCTCCACAACCCAGTTCCTGGGTAATACGATACCCCTTGGTAAGACTGTTTGTCAGACTTTCGGGCTTCTGATGACCCGTAACAACTGTTAAAAATCCGCGAATGATAGCCGGGACCAATGAGGTATGGAGGGGTCTTGGTATGTGAAGATAGTCACCCATCCACGGACCAAACGCGGCAAGCGTTGCTTAACATGATTTCATTTCAATCCACCCGTGCGGCTGGTTTTACTTAGCTTGTATAAATTAAAAATACGATATAACAGAAAATTTGATGTACCTCGATCAAAGGTGAAAATTGACGACCACATCAACTCACAAGATACTAAAAAAGGCTATTACTATCAAACGTTGATTATACTGCACCATAGTAAGTTATAAACGTGTCGATAAACTTAATACCATCTATTTTCATTAGTCGGCTAAGACGTTCCATAGAGTTTCAAGAAGTAGTCGTAAACCCTAACTGCTTTATGCTTTACTTTGTAGGATGAAGTATTAAGGGGCTTACACGACCTAAAGCGCGGTCACTGTCGGACTGCATAGAAAAGAAAGAGAATAGAATAGAATAGAAATACTCTTTATTATGTACACCAAATAAATTACAGACATAAAAATAGAAACTGTACATAGGGTGACACAATGGGCGGTCTTATCGCTAAAAGCGATCTTTTAAAGAAAACTTTTTTTTTTTTCCTTTGAATGGATTAAAAAGGAACAAGGGACAGGGAAGAGAAGCGCGATGACACAACGCTGGTTATTTATTGCAAAATATGAAGCAATTATTTAATTGCAAAAAATATATTGTTTTGACGAAAATAAATCAGAATGATTGTATGTATATTAGTATGGTTTTTATTGTAAAAATAAAGTTTTTAAAGTTAACTTCATGATTTTTTTTCTATCGTACAAAATTAGTTGTATTATGTTTTCAACACACTATCTACGTAGCATATATCCTGAAGAATATCATATATTTTTCTGATTTCGTTTACTGTAGTCGATCATATACTTTTATTGTTTCTAAAACTTGCGTGCTTTGTATTTAGGTCCTGTAAGCCCCTTAACGTAGGACATGTTTTTGTATCGTTAGGGTCTGTGTCGAATGGGACTATCCCGGGATACGGGACTTTTAGGTGGCGAAGTTTTAAGGCTGGATTTAAGATGTGATTTTTTTTATAAGAAAAATTATTTAAAAGATAACATGAAATATATAAATTAAACAGTTGTTAGACTTATCGGATACAAGAAAAAAATATAATCTAATGAATTTGTAATACAAACATGATAGATTTTTTTGGATTTGATCGCAATGACGACCATTTTCAATAATAAAAATTCAGAAAGAGAACATAAATATAGTTTCAAGTCTTGCAAGCCTTATTTTTTAAGAATTAAAGGATTAAAACACTATTATTAGAGGGAAAATGTGATTCAAATGTATTATATTATTTTCTCTTTATATTTAGCAGAATCTATAGGTACTTCCTATCTAGATCATACTTACATAAAATCACGCCTTTTCCGATGCAAGTAGGCAGAAACTGAAGAATGCAACTCGTCGCTTTTGAAAAAAAAGACTGGTTTTTTTTCCTTAAAAATCATGTCCATCTTTAATTCCAATCCCGTATTTCCCGGGACTGTCACAGTTCGAAGCGACCCTTACAGCTCAAAGGCCCTTGTATCATGATTGTCCCACATAACCACGCCCTTTCCAGTGGCCATGACAAACAGATTTGATACAAATGTATGAGACTACTTGGATCTTATGTAATCTAAGTAAGCGTACCTGTATGTTGAATACTGTTAAGAAATATAAAATTTATTGTAGCAGGTTTTTATTGGATTTGTTGGTTAAGAAACTTGATCGGATGAAACGGTCGTAGAGACTTGATGATGATGGGACTCCCTTTTCCGCACTTAGACTCCCATTCGGTCCGTTGTGCGTGAGGATTCTCGCTAACAGAGCCAGCCTAGCTCCGTCCAAAAGCACAAAAACTTCCTGGGAGCTTCACAGGCTTCTCGGAGTGACTTCATTGTTCCGAGGATTTCTGCACGTTGAGAAGCCACGGCCTCGCATTCCAGGATGACGTGGGCGGCTGATGCTTCGGCGTCAAGGCAGCCCCTGCAAAGGGGGTTGTCTGTGGCGCCTATGTTAAAAAGATGTTTGTTAAGGGAGTTATGGCCCGTAATTGTTCCTATTATTATTCTAAGGTTATTTCTACTCAGGGTGAGAAGTTTTTTGGTTAATCGCGGGTGTATCATTAGTAAAGCCAATGTTGTTTACAGTCTGTTGCCCGGACCATCTGTTGTTATGGAGTTCGATCGATCTTTGGCGAATCCACGCACGAAATTGTGAGACAGGCAGGGGGAGAAGTGGGTACGGACCTAGCATCTTCATATCAGAGCCTCTCTTCGCAAGTTCATCTGCAGCATCATTGGTCGGAGAGACTTTTGAAAGAGTCTAAGTAAAAAGTCATAATTCAAGGTTTGGCTCTCGCCTATTTCCTCCTCCAATATAGGATCAATTTAAAAGATATTTCATAAACTGAATAAAAAGGATATAATACTGTGTGCTTATGTTTTTCTTTTTTCATTAATAGATGTATTTGTACACTAGGCCTCTGTTGACAGCAGTTGAAATAGGCAATTTTGAGCATTCTTGAGGGTTTCTACTGCTTATAAAAATAAAGTATCATCAAAAACATACAAACAGTTAATATAATTTATTATTCTGTAAAAAATCATTGCTTTATGGTCATTAACCAGAAAGAAAACAGGCGAGAGAGTTTCTATGGAGAAAAGACCACCCGCATTTCCTCTGGTAATATATTTCAGTTGAGGCATTAAAGCAATTGGTTACCATCTATAAACATGTGTAGCAGAAACTAGTTTAGTGGATTGATCCCCTATATATGAACCTTTTTTACATCTATAAAACCTAATTGATCCGCATTTTTTTTATTTTTTTTTTTGGGTGGGAAATCATCAAATGACCCCTCCCGCTCTGGGTGGAGCGGAAGGGAGTGTCAGACTCTTACTGACTAAAACCCACCCGTGTTCCTTCCTTAGCCTTTTATGTTCCGGGCCAGCGGTAACCCTTTCGGTCCGCTGACCCGGCAGGCTTCGGCCCTATGGGGGGTCCTCGATGCTGACATCTCTGATCCGCCTTAGAATTAAACATCCAAGTAATCTAATTTTCTTTCTACCCGCTAGACCATCCATTGAATTTAGAAATACCCACTGTTTATTTAAAGAATTAAAGTAAAGCTTTTTAAGGATTATTTTTAGAGCTTGGGCAATACCGATCTGTCCTTATGCACATGTCGCAGTCGGATTGTATAATCCGCCATATTACATTACGGCTAGCCGTTATCAAAATCTGGGCGTTTTGAAATGCGGCGGTTCAACGATTAGCCGGATTGACTGCAGCTGAGTAAAAAACCGCCGGAATGTATTCGTCGCCAACACGGCTAGCCATAATGTAATACAGCGAGAAAATTAGACGCCTCTTTGAGCGAAGGGCACCCCGAGGTTTGGTTTGGTTAGGTTACTTTAAACCCTTTACGATGAGGCTAAACGTGGCCCGCCTTATTGAAGAACGTTTCGCAATGACAATCCGGCTAATCGTTGAATCGCCGCATTACAAAACGGCCCTGTTTTTGATAACGGCTAGCCGTAATGTAATATGGCGGATTATACAATCCGACTGCGACGCACATACTACGTTGATTATCCGTTTGAAAGCATCGAGTTTATGACTGTAATTTAACGGTGGTGCGTTTTAGCGCATTATTGAGAAAGACTGGATATTTTCTTAGGGATCTGCGGGGTAATTGCGTAACACACTATTAGTAGCGAATAACTTTAATTTTGACAGTTCAACAACATTCATAGCGTTATTAACGTTGTTGAGCAGACTAATATTTCAAACATAAGAAGCAATGGATTAGCAATGACCTTCAAAATGATTGAAATTGTGATTGTAACGTGTTACGCAATTGGGGTGCTGGATTCAGGTTTAAACACAGAATTTATAGTAAAACAAAGACGCCGTGAGGTCGTGAACTACCTAAGTCTTTGTCCTAATAGAAAGCGATCGTCATGCGAACACGCGACTGTCGCGTTCATTTTGTTCGGCGGACACAAACGCGTGGTCGCGTCGACAGAGAGCGCCTTTCAGCACCCTATTTGCGTAACACTCTCAATCGGAATCCGAATCATTTTGAAGCAAATTGCTAATCCATTGCTTCATAAGTTCGAAATATTTGTCTGCTCAACAAGGCGCAACGTAAATAACGCAATGAATATAGTTGAACTGTCAAAATGAAACCGATTCCGATTGATAATGTGTCCCGCAGTTTGCCGAACAAAAAAGTGACATATGAATGCGAAGATGGCGTATTCGCGCGATCGATCTTTTTGGTTAGGACGCGGGGTAAAGCCTAGTAGTCTTAAAAGAAAGC
This sequence comes from Oligia fasciuncula, assembly GCA_963082905.1. Taxonomy (NCBI): domain Eukaryota; kingdom Metazoa; phylum Arthropoda; class Insecta; order Lepidoptera; family Noctuidae; genus Oligia; species Oligia fasciuncula. Next base: position 13,614,234 of record OY720403.1, read on the forward strand.
GTTCGTCGTGCGAAAACGCAATAATTCACGGATACACTTTACATTCGCTTTATCATTCGTTTAAAATATTTTTTCACTCTTCTCTTTTCGCGCGACAATCGCATTCTGTTAGGACAGGGCCTTACACGCAGTGATGACGCGCCTTAATCCATGCTCGTTCCTTCTCGGAATGAGAAATGGGCTTTTCTTTTTAATGAGGAAATTACAAGCACATTATCCGCAAGAAACCCTGTACTTATTTTTGGCGCTGATGATCCTGCAGGAATAAAAACAAAAGAAAAAGCGGATCAAACCGGAATGAGAAAGTTTATAGTGGATAAGACCGAGATTAAAACAGAAGACGGACAAGCAGAGGGGGGGGGGGGCTGGGGGAGTTCAGGAGATCAGACCGGATAACTCGTGTGGGATCTGGGACGCCCCCCGCTAGATAGACCGAAGGTGGCTGGGACAGGATGGATCGGACAGCGGAGGACAGGGTGTTGTATCGCAGCCTGGTTGAGGCCTATGTCTAGAAGCGGACTGTAATAGGCTGAGTCAATTAATACTCAAATCTTGAACAGTCCCTTAAAAAGTACCTAAACAGAGACGTCTACATACATAGTTTTTTCATTCGTCATTTGACGACGTAGTGATTTTTTTTTATTTTAATTTTATTAATTGGCCTATACCATGAATGAAATCAAAATATATTAAATTGAACTAATTAAATAAAAGGATTATAGTTTAAGTAAAACATTTGATTTGCATTCAAAAAATATTAATTTATCTAATTTATCTTAAATAAGAAGCAATTATGCATTTAATTTCGACTTAAAAGAAAGAGTTAATAAAACTCCTTATTTACAAACCCATTAATTGAAACCAAAAAGAGGTATATCACTGTTAATGATAAAATTGAATATTAAATTCCAATTAAATATGAATAACTGAAATATAAAGTTTAAAATTAAGCTGCTAACTTAATTTTTAGTGGTTTAATTCCATTAATATTTCTATTTATATAGTTTAACTTAAAACTTTACATTTTCATTGTAAAAATAAAATAATATTATTTTTATAAATATTAAATTATTTAAAGATAAATTCTATCTCCTTAATATCTTCAATATTATGCTCTTATTTTATAAGCTATTTAAATTAAATTTAATTAACTATTAAATAATAATACAAATAAAATAATTATTATTCAAATAATAAATCTAAATAAATAAATCTTAAAATTATTAATTTGATAAATATTATAAAATATAGAATACTTTTTTAAAATTTTTACTATACCAACCCCACTATATAACTCTCTTCAACCTAAATCAATATTTTTTAATAAACTCTGACCAAAATTTAAAAAATAATATCTTAATCTATAAGTAGATAAATTTGGTATAAATCATATTAAACATAAAAAATTTCTTAAATTATAAGTTATAATAAATTTATTAATTGAATAAATTTTCATATTTCTAATAAAATAGCCTATTAAGCCCCCAATTAATCTAATATAAATTACTATTATTTTTAAATTAAAAGGTAAATAAATTATATAAGGGTAAGAAAAAATTATTCATCTTAAAAATCTTCCTCTAATTATTCTCATAAATAATAAAACAAATATTCTTTTTAATATAATATAATCTTCATCATATAAATTATAAACTCTCACTAAATTATAATCATTTACTATTAAATACATAGTTAAACGAAAAGTATAAAATATAGTTAAACCTGTGGAAATATAATACAAAAAAAAAATTATTAAATTTAAATTTCTAAATCTAACTAATTCTAAAATTAAATCCTTAGAATAAAATCCAGCTAAAAAAGGAATGCCACAAAGAGCTATATTAGAAATATTTATACATAAAGAAGTTAAAGGAATATAAAAACTAATCCCCCCTATAAAACGAATATCTTGAGTATCATTTATTATATGAATAATAACCCCAGCACATATAAATAATAAAGCTTTAAATATAGCATGTGTTAATAAATGAAAAAAAGCCAAATCAGGTAAACCTATACTTAAAATTCTTATTATTAAACCTAATTGTCTTAAAGTTGATAAAGCAATAATTTTCTTTAAATCAAACTCATAATTAGCTGAAATACCAGCTATAAATATTGTTAAACCTGACAATAATAATAATAACTTTATAAAAAACATATCTAATAATAGTATATTAAATCGAATCAATAAGTAAACCCCAGCTGTAACTAAAGTAGAAGAATGTACTAAAGCTGAAACAGGAGTGGGGGCTGCTATAGCAGCAGGTAGTCAAGATCTAAAAGGAATTTGAGCTCTCTTTGTTATCGAAGCTATAATAATTAACCCCCCAATTATTTTTATTTCTCAATCATTATTTATAAATTCTAAATAAAAAATATAATTTCAACTACCATAATTTATTATTCAAGAAATTGATATTAAAATAAGAACATCACCAATTCGATTTCTTAAAGCAGTTAATATTCCAGCATTATAAGATTTTAAATTTTGATAATAAATTACTAAACAATATGAAACTAACCCTAAACCATCTCAACCTAATAAAATTCTAATAATATTAGGGCTAATAATTAATAATATTATTGAAAAAACAAATAATAAAACTAAAATAATAAATCGAATTAAATTTAATTCAGATTTCATATATCTTTTTCTATAATAAATAACAACAGAAGAAATCAAAAAGACAAATATTATAAACAATAAAGATATCCAATCCAATAAAATAGACATAATAATTGTTATTGAGTTAAAAGAAATAATCTCCCACTCTAATAAAATAACTATATTATTTATAATAAAATAAATTATAAAAAAAAAATTGAATATTCTTATTATCAATAAAAAAAAAAATGAAATAAAACAAATTGAATATTTTATATTATTAATAATTTAAAATGAATTATTCATATTTTTGACACCACAAATCAATATTTTTATTAAATTATTTAAATAAAATCAAATTATTCTATAATCAATCTTTAAAATTAAAATATTTAAAGGTAATCAATGTAATATTAATATTAAATATTCCCGAGAAACACCCGTATAATAACTATAAATTCCTGAATAATATTTTCCATGTTGAATAAATGAATATAAATATAAACTATAACCCGCACTAAAAAAAGAAATTAATATTAACATTAATATAGAAATTCAAGATCATCTCATTAATCTATTAATTAAACTAATTTCCCCTACAAGATTTAATCTAGGAGGGGCAGCTATATTAGAAGATATTAATAAAAATCACCATAATCTTATTGAAGGTATAAAATTCATTATACCTTTATTAATATATAATCTTCGTCTATGCAATCGTTCATATCTAATATTTGCTAAACAAAACATACCCGATGAACATAATCCATGCCCAATTATTAAAATATAAGACCCAATAAATCCTCAATAATTTATAACTATAATCCCTCTAATAACAATTCTTATATGAGCGACAGAAGAATAAGCAATTAATGATTTAATATCTACTTGGCAAAAACATTTTAATCTAATATAAAAACCTCCAATTAATCTAATAACAATACTAATATAATTTAATTTTAAATTAATTTCCTGTAGAAAAATTAATAAACGTAATAACCCATAACCCCCTAACTTTAATATAATACCAGCTAAAATTATAGAACCAGAAACAGGAGCTTCAACATGGGCTTTAGGTAATCATAAATGAACAAAATATATAGGTATTTTAACTAAAAAAGCTAAAATTATAGAAAAATATAATATATAAACATTTAAATTAAAAAATTTCAAAAAATAAATTATTATACAATTTATTTCATTAAAAGTATAAAAAATTCCTATTAATAAAGGTAAAGAAACAAATAAAGTATAAAATAATAAATATATACCAGCCTGAATTCGTTCAGGTTGATAACCCCAACCAATAATCAATAATAATGTAGGAATTAAACTCCCCTCAAAAAATAAATAAAATATAAATATTCTTATTGTTCTAAAAGTTAAATACAACATAATTAATAAAAAAATAATATTAAATAAAAAAAAATTTATGTAAAAATTTATTTTATATAAATTTTCTCTAGCTATAATTATTAAGATAGAAATTCAAATTCTTAATATAATTAACCCATAAGACATAATATCACAAGATATTATATATCTCATATTACAAAATAAATTTAATCTTATTCTTAAATTTATAAATAAAAATATTAATAAAAATAATATTATTTGAACCAATCAAAATATATTTTTTATAAAACAAAAAGGAATTATAAAAATTAATATAATTAAAAATTTTATCATTAAATTTTTAAATAATAATATAACTATAATTTTTATAATAAATTAAATCTTTGAAAATAATCATTACCATGGGTTCGAATTATAGAAACTAAAATAGATAACCCTAAAGCCCCCTCACAAACTGAAAAAACTAAAAATACTATTAATATATATATGTCATAATCAATAAAACTTAAATAAATCAATAAAAAAAAAAATATACTCAAAACAATAAATTCTAATCTAAGTAAAACAATTAATAAATGTTTATGTTTAGAAATAAAAATTAAATTTCCTACAACAAATATTACAATAAAAATAATTCATATATTTAAAATTATCATTTTTGTTTTTATAGTTAAAAAAAAAATATTGGTCTTGTAAACCAAAGTTAAGTAAATTACTTTAAAAACTTCAAAGAAAAAGAACTTCTTTATCAATAATCTCCAAAATTATTATTTTAATTAAACTATTCTTTGATTTGAAATTATTAAATTAACTTTTTCACTATTATTAATCATAATTTCTTTTTTTATATTATTTTTAAATAATCCATTATCTATAGGATTAATAATCTTAACTCAAACTTTATTAACTTGTCTTTTAACCGGAATAATAATTAAAACTTATTGATTTTCCTATATTTTATTTCTTACTTTTTTAGGAGGATTATTAGTTCTTTTTATTTATGTTTCAAGAATCGCATCAAATGAAATATTTAATCCCATAATTAACATAAAAAAAAATATTTTTTTTATGTTAATTATATTATTAATAATTCAATATATATACATTAATAACATATCTTGAATAAATCTTTCAATAAATTCAGATATAATAAATTTTTTTAATTTAATATCATTTTTTAATAATGAAAATAAAATTAATTTAAGAAAATTATATAATAACCAAACATTTTTAATTATAATAATACTAGTAATTTATTTATTTATTACTTTAATTGCTGTTGTAAAAATCACTAATATTTTTTATGGTCCAATTCGATCATCTTTAAACTAATTTAATGATAAATAATTTCTTAACTTTACGAAAAACTCACCCCATTTTAAAAATCATTAATGGGTCATTAATTGATTTACCCTCACCTTCAAATATTTCAACTTGATGAAATTTTGGATCATTATTAGCTTTATGTTTAATTATTCAAATTTTAACAGGATTATTCTTAACTATATATTATACTGCCAATATTGAAATAGCATTTTATAGAGTAAATTACATTTGCCGAAATGTAAATTATGGATGATTAATTCGTACTATTCACGCTAATGGGGCCTCATTTTTTTTTATTTGTATTTACTTACATATTGGACGAGGAATATATTACGAATCATTTAACTTAAAATATACTTGAATAGTGGGAGTAATTATCTTATTTTTATTGATAGCAACAGCATTTATAGGTTATGTTTTACCATGGGGACAAATATCTTTCTGAGGGGCAACTGTTATTACTAACCTACTATCTGCTATTCCATCTTTAGGTGTAATATTAGTAAATTGAATTTGAGGAGGATTTGCCGTTGATAATGCAACATTAACACGATTTTATACTTTTCACTTTTTACTACCCTTCATCATTCTTATAATAACAATAATTCATTTATTATTTTTACATCAAACAGGTTCTAATAATCCATTAGGAATTAATAGAAATTTAGATAAAATCCCATTTCATCCCTTTTTTACTTTTAAAGACTTAATTGGATTTATTATTTTATTATTTTTACTAACTATTTTAACATTAACAAACCCATATTTATTAGGGGATCCTGATAATTTTATCCCAGCTAACCCTCTAGTAACCCCTGTTCATATTCAACCGGAATGATACTTTACTTAATTTAGGTTTTAATATAAATATTATAAAAAAGAAATAAAAGAAATTATTTAAAATTTAATAATTTATATTAAATATTTTAATATAAAAAAAAAAAAAAAAAAATCTATTTAAAAAAATCTGTATATAAATAAATTTTTTATGGTTTATTAATTTTATTTTTAAGTTTATTTTACATATAAATTTTAGTGTTAATTTTAAATTATTTAAATAATAATTTATATTTATATAGTAGTAATTAATATTAAATTATTTAAGAAATTAAGATTTAGTAATACTTTAATTAATAACAAATTTTGTGCCAGCAGTTGCGGTTATACAAAAGTTAAATTAAATTTTATTAGTAGTTAATTAATAAGTTATTATTTTATAATAAAAATTTTAAATTATTAAGTGAAATTTTAATTTAATAAAATTTTATATAAAATTAATTATGATTTAATAAATTTTATAAAAAACTAGGATTAGATACCCTATTATTAAAATTTAAAATTAAAATACTAAAATAGTAAATAATTATTTATTGAAACTTAAATAATTTGGCGGTATTTTAGTTCATTTAGAGGAATCTGTTTAATAATTGATATTCCACGATTGAATTTACTTAATTTATAATTTTGTATATCGTTGTTAAAAAAATATTTTTTAATAAAATTAATATTTTAAAATTATAATATAAAATTAAATCAGATCAAGATGCAGGTTATAATTAAGAATATAATGGATTACAATAAATTTATTTAAATGAATATTAATTTGTAAAAATTAATTGAAAGTGGATTTAAATGTAATTTTATTTAATTTAATAAAATGATTAAAAATTAAAATATGTACATATTGCCCGTCGCTTTCATATATTTATAAGTTGAAATAAGTCGTAACAAAGTAGAGGTACTGGAAAGTGTTTCTAGAAAGAACAAATTAGAGCTTGAATTTAAAGTATTTCATTTACATTGAAAGGATATTAAAAATTAATTAATTTGAGGGGAAAAATTAATTAGTTATTATTATAATAAAAAAATTTTTAAATAAAAATATTTTAAAGGGGGGTTAAAGTATTTTTAAAGAAAAAATTAAATAATTTATAATAAATTAGTATTGTAAAAGAATTTTGAAATAAACTTAAAAATAAAATTAATTTAAAGTAGTTTTAATTTAGTGTATCTTGGGTATCAGAGTTTATTAAAAAATATTTTTAATAAAAAAATTCTCGAATTTAAAAGAGATAATTAATTAATAAAGTTATTGTAGCATAAATATTTTAAATAGTTAATTGGAAATGAAATGTTAGTCGTTTTTAAATATATCTAGTTTTTTTAGAAAAAAATTTAATTTTATTTTATCCTATAAAAAAAATTAATTAATTAATTTTTTTATAGGATAAAATTATATTTTAAGGGATAAGCTTTAATTTAAATTTATATAAATATTAATTAAATTTAATTAAAATTTTTATGATTTAAATTGTTAAAAAATTTTAATTTATTATAAATAATTTTGTTTAAGATAATAAAATTTAATAATTTTTTATGTTATTTATAAAAAATAATTTTTAAATTAAAAAAAAATTGGTATAATGGTAAAATTAGTATATAAAAATAAATTTTAATATAATTATTTTTAATTGAATTAATTAAAAGGAATTCGGCAAAAATTTATATTCACTTGTTTATCAAAAACATGTCTTTTTGTAAATAATATAAAGTCTAATCTGCCCACTGACTTAATAATTGAAGGGCTGCAGTATATTGACTGTACAAAGGTAGCATAATCATTAGTCATTTAATTGATGGCTTGTATGAAAGATTGGATGAAATATAAACTGTCTCTTAATTAAATATATAATTTAATTTTTTAATTAAAAAGTTAAAATAAAATAAAAAGACGAGAAGACCCTATAGAGTTTTATAATTAATTTAATTGAGATTATTTAAATAATTTAAAATTAAAATTAAATTATTTATTTTGTTGGGGTGATAGAAAAATATATTTAACTTTTTTTAAATTAAAAACATTTATAAGTGATTAAGTGATCCAATATTATTGATTATAAGAAAAAATTACCTTAGGGATAACAGCGTAATTTTTTTTTTTAGTTCAAATAAGAAAAAGAGTTTGCGACCTCGATGTTGGATTAAGATAAAATTTAAATGCAGAAGTTTAAAATTTTTGATCTGTTCGATCATTAAAATCTTACATGATCTGAGTTCAAACCGGTGTAAGCCAGGTTGGTTTCTATCTTTTATAAATTAAAATATTTTAGTACGAAAGGATTAAATATTTAAATTAAATTTATAATTATTGAATTTTATTAATAATATACGTATAAAATATAAATATCATATTTAATAGGTAATATAATATTATAATATATATATATATATATAAACTATTTTGGCAGAAAAATGTGGTGATTTTAGAATTCATTAATGTATAATTAAATTATATAGATAGTATATGTTTATATTTGATATTTATATAATTATAATTGGATTATTAATTTTAATTATTGGGGTTTTAGTTGGGGTTGCTTATTTGACTTTATTAGAACGTAAGGTTTTAGGTTATATTCAAATTCGTAAAGGCCCAAATAAAGTAGGGTTTATAGGAATTTTACAGCCTTTTTCAGATGCTATTAAATTATTTACTAAAGAACAAACTTATCCTAATTTTTCTAATTATATTTGTTATTATTTTTCTCCTGTTGTAAGATTTATTTTATCTTTAATAATTTGAATATTAATTCCTTATTATTTTAATTTAATTAGTTTTAATTTAGGGATTTTATTTTTTTTATGTTGTACTAGATTAGGGGTTTATACAGTTATGGTTGCTGGTTGATCTTCAAACTCAAATTATGCTTTGTTAGGGGGTTTACGAGCTGTTGCTCAAACAATTTCTTATGAAGTTAGATTAGCTTTAATTTTAATATCTAGAATTGTTATAATTATAGGTTTTAATTTGATAAATTTATGTTTATATCAGGAATTAATTTGGTTTATTTTTTTAATATTTCCTTTAAGTTTATGTTGAATTAGTTCTAGATTAGCTGAGACTAATCGTACTCCCTTTGATTTTGCTGAAGGTGAGAGTGAGTTGGTTTCTGGGTTTAATATTGAATATAGAAGTGGGGGCTTTGCTTTAATTTTTTTAGCGGAATATTCTAGAATTTTATTTATAAGAATATTATTTGTCTTAATATATTTAGGAGGTTTTAATTTAAGAGTTATATTTTATTTAAAGTTAATATTAATTTCTTTTTTATTTATTTGAGTTCGGGGGACTTTACCTCGTTATCGTTATGATAAATTAATGTATTTAGCTTGAAAAAGATATTTAATAAAAATTAAATTTCCTACAACAAATATTACAATAAAAATAATTCATATATTTAAAATTATCATTTTTGTTTTTATAGTTAAAAAAAAAATATTGGTCTTGTAAACCAAAGTTAAGTAAATTACTTTAAAAACTTCAAAGAAAAAGAACTTCTTTATCAATAATCTCCAAAATTATTATTTTAATTAAACTATTCTTTGATTTGAAATTATTAAATTAACTTTTTCACTATTATTAATCATAATTTCTTTTTTTATATTATTTTTAAATAATCCATTATCTATAGGATTAATAATCTTAACTCAAACTTTATTAACTTGTCTTTTAACCGGAATAATAATTAAAACTTATTGATTTTCCTATATTTTATTTCTTACTTTTTTAGGAGGATTATTAGTTCTTTTTATTTATGTTTCAAGAATCGCATCAAATGAAATATTTAATCCCATAATTAACATAAAAAAAATTATTTTTTTTATGTTAATTATATTATTAATAATTCAATATATATACATTAATAACATATCTTGAATAAATCTTTCAATAAATTCAGATATAATTAATTTTTTTAATTTAATATCATTTTTTAATAATGAAAATAAAATTAATTTAAGAAAATTATATAATAACCAAACATTTTTAATTATAATAATACTAGTAATTTATTTATTTATTACTTTAATTGCTGTTGTAAAAATCACTAATATTTTTTATGGTCCAATTCGATCATCTTTAAACTAATTTAATGATAAATAATTTCTTAACTTTACGAAAAACTCACCCCATTTTAAAAATCATTAATGGGTCATTAATTGATTTACCCTCACCTTCAAATATTTCAACTTGATGAAATTTTGGATCATTATTAGCTTTATGTTTAATTATTCAAATTTTAACAGGATTATTCTTAACTATATATTATACTGCCAATATTGAAATAGCATTTTATAGAGTAAATTACATTTGCCGAAATGTAAATTATGGATGATTAATTCGTACTATTCACGCTAATGGGGCCTCATTTTTTTTTATTTGTATTTACTTACATATTGGACGAGGAATATATTACGAATCATTTAACTTAAAATATACTTGAATAGTGGGAGTAATTATCTTATTTTTATTGATAGCAACAGCATTTATAGGTTATGTTTTTTATTTTACAATGACGAATGTCTACAATATCATGCTAGGATGGCTACCATTTTGTTTGACAAACACACAGTTTAAAAATAACGGAATACGAGAATTCCCCGTTCACCTGCATTCAAAATGTTGCAAGATAAAGGCTGAACACACGAGTGTAGCGGTACGCTGCGTACAGTGTAATGTGTCGTTATAAGGCAGGTGCACATAAGGCTGATGACGAGGCGTTAAAATGTGTGTTTGTAAGGCACATGTTTATATTTAGAGGTTTATGGCATTAAGTTATGGGGACTGTTACTTGGAAAATTGTTTACAGTTTCTAGTTATTAACTTGATTCTAGCCTTTTGTTTGCAAAGTATTATGTTGGCTTCTGGCAGTGGCAACAAACATAGTTTTTACCTAGGTATCCCATTCACCAAACTTAAGGCAACTTGTGGGGTAATTGCGTAACACACTTACACTAACAATGGCTTTAATTTTCGACAGTTCGACAACATTCATTACGTTATTTAAGTTGTTGAGCAGACAAATTTTTCGAACTTACGAAGCAATGGATTAGCAATATCCTTCAAAATTATTCAGATTGTGATTGAAAGTATGTTACCGAATGAGGGTGCTGAAGCTGAAATCTGAAGACAGTGTGTAATTATAAAATACTTTTTCCTGGTTTACAAAACATGGTTTTTATGCGTTTCAAGCTACTGTTACATCTATTCTAAAGCCTATTAGGAAAGTGGGGAACGTTTTGAGTAAGTCGTTCCTTATGCCTTTTTTCTGTCGCCTCTCAACCGTGTGTTCTCGACTTAAGACAGGCAGAACAAGTCGCTAAATGCTAGATTCATATTCGATATGCATGTTAACATACAGATAATTGTTATTGGTAAGCTCCTTTGCATCACAAAATAAAAACAGAAGGTGTATTTAGTTTTGGTTCTTGGAAAATAATTATGGATGAATATGACCTGCCAAGGATTTTCGGAACGGAGACTCAAGTCAAAATGTACTGAAATTCTAAGTATGAATGTTTGTAGTGTACCAGGTACCTAAGTCAACCCTAAGCAGAAAATGGTGAAACGGGCTATAAAAATAGTTTAAACAGTATTATGGGTAGCATTATCGTCTTTGCAAGACAAGGTCAAATATTTTTTTAATTGATATTTCAAGTGACTACACGGTCGCGGTCGGTGACCCCACAAAAAAAACCATATTTTGTTTTTTTTTTGTTTTATCATATACCTAGATATCGATACCCGTCAAGTCTACGGAGTTTCGCTAGTATTTGACCCTGTGTAGTGATTTTGTGGGCTAGTTTCAGAGGGGTAATTCTCGTAATTTTAGGAACGTTCACAGTCTGATCTTAGTCTTAATCTGTCAAAAATACCTCTAATAATTTCCCTATATTTTGACAAGTTTTTGACATTCGTTTGTCGCCGAAATGAGACTGCGACTAGATTTTGAACGTTTTAAATTACGATAATTAGCCTTCTGGGGGCCTAAAAAGGCCACTTTGGAGAATCATAAAAGGATAACATTATGAATTATAAAATGGCGAAGACAGTCCGTGTTTTTCTTTTTTCGCTGCACTACGTAGGTACAATCAAAGAGATTGGGATTGGATTTGGATTGAATTGATTGGTATTTTAACACAGACAAAAAAAAAATAACTGAAAATGCTTCACCAATGGGATTTGATACGATTAACTTAATAGTTAACTGTCCATTCTGTTATCCTTTAATGATTCTGCCAAAGTGGCCTTTTTAGGCCCCCTGGTGTTTGTTATTTTGTCGTTTGTTGGCTTGTTTTAGCCAAACTTCGTATAATCATGAACAGTACTGATAATCTGTAAAGAAGGCTTTCTTTTCGAGCGTTGTTTGCAATAGATTTTCTGTTCCTTTCTACTCTATGGCAAGGCACTCTACACTTTAAACCAGGAGGTCTTTCTGTTCAATCGTTATGCAAATTTTAAGAACGCTCAATGGTTCCGTCGTTATTAAATTATGCTATAATGTGTATTAGTAGCATAATCTTAAATCAGGAACCTGTATAAGGCGTTGTTATTTGAAATTTATATGAAATTATTTATGTAAAGATTTGGTATTTCAGGGATATAATAATATCGTATGTTATTTGATAGTCTCCTTTTAAGATTTTTCCTGGTGCACAATCTCTTTCATCGACTATGACGTTTTTCCTAGCTATGTGTTTGGCAAATTATTTATTATTTTTGGTAGAGGTTCAAACTCGCGATAATTCTCTTGTCTATATCGTCAAAAATGTTGGTAATTTAGAGATTTATTTGACATATCGAAATTATAATAAGATCGTTCTTAAAAATCCCGGAACTTTCCCTCTGATGTCATATAATGAGGGGTATTGTCTGATATGATCTCTCATAAAATACTTGCAAAATCCGCATGACAGAATCCTATCTTAGACTTTTTACCATGTCAAATTTTGGTGACTCAGTTAAGGGATTGCATTCATTCTCTAAAAGGAACATCTACAGCTAATTTATAAATAATAGCTTAGATTTCAGATGACCATTAATATTATTATGTCCCTATATTTACATACCATCACGCCTGTAATCCCCAAAGGGTTAAGCAGAGGTGTATCTGTAGTACACATTTCGCCAGTTATGTCCCTACATTTATTCATTTATCTTTACTAGAAGGGACAACCCTTTTCGGGTTATGAGGTCAAGTAGTCAACAATTCTATAAATACTCGGAAAACAGGTCTAAAGATGCGCCGGATTGATCAATACCATTTGAAACTGGAATTATGTTATCATCACCATCACAAGCCTATAAACGTCACCACAGACCCCCGTTACAACCGTCCCATCATATTTTATGTCGACCATAAACTATCAAAGCATTGCTATTCAAGAGGTCAGGACTGGACTATCCTCTTTAGCATACAGAGTTACAGCCTCATCACTCTTACTGACCCTAGCTGGAACAGGTTCAAAACCAAACTAGACGAATATAACTAACTGTTACTGCAGAGAAACCAGTTATATTACAGCCAGCAATTTGGTAAACTGTCAGATTCAATTCCCCATAACTTTAGACATTTTACTCAGTTCAAAACTACCTCTGACACGGAATAGAGGTGGGAGACTTGGCAGAATGTAAATGTGTTCGCTATCTGTGTTTAGCATCGTATATGTTAAGTTCTATGGTATATGAAAAGACTCACAGGATTGCTTAGTGCTATATTATTGGGCGAATCTGCCCACGAGTGGCCGTTTGGCATTTGTTTTGCATTTTATTCAAGGACTTGGGTGTACCGTTGCAGATAACACATGTCATATGCTACCGCTATGTCAATCTTTTAGGGGATAGTATGCGGTATTGAAACAAGGTTGTGTACAGGGAGTCTGGATTTCTGACCGGTTGATGGTAACAGGCTCGCCCCCTATTACATGGGACTTAAATATGACTGGCGAAATGGGGGTGTACTAGGGGTCCCCCTTTTCTTAACCCTTCGGGGAATGCGTACCTGGCGTGATGATATGGTAATTAATGGATAACATTAAAATGGAGCGTAGAAGAACTTAAGGCCTTAAAAAAATACTGTCCGAAGTAGGTGGTGATATGATTAATGGTGCATGCCATTCGGTAGAATGTACTGGATCCATTTGTTTTTTTTTACACCATCAAAACCATTTTTTGTTACCTACATTCTTTGCAAATAAATGATTTCTGATTCTGATTCTAGGATAGCAGGATTTAAAAAAAAAAAAATAGACAATTTATTCCATTTATTTTGAATTCTTGTACGACATGGCCAGAAATTAATTACTTTCATCGGTTTTTGTTGTTATAATAACATTACGTTAATAGTGCCAATTGTTAGGCAGCATGACTAATTATTACTAACATTTAAATTGGGTGACCATCACTTACATACCGAGACCCGTTTATAAGTGTATAGTCTATGCCGAGACCCCTCCGTGCCTCGAAAAGCACGTTAAGCAGTTGGTCCCGGCTGTCATTCGTAGATCTTTGCCACTTTGGCAGAATCATAAAAGTATAACATTATGAATCATAATGGACAGTTAACAACATATTATATATCAATGCAGTTAACTGTTAAGTTAATCGTATCTAATCCCATTGGTGAAGGATTTTTCAGTTATTTTTCTTTGTCTGTGCTAAAATATCAATCAATCCAATCCAAATCCAATCCCAATCTCTTTGATCATACCTACGTAGTGTAGCGAAAAAAAGAAAAACATGGACTGTCTTCGCCATATCATAATTCATAATGTTATCCTTTTATGATTCTACCAAAGTGGCCTTTTTGGGCTCCCTGGTAACTAGCATGTTTATTCCTGGCTTATAATATCGGTGGAAAAGTAGTTTTTAGTACGAAGTCTTAAAAAATTATTTTCATAGCTAACTTTGCCTTTTTATTTTTTTCAGGTAAGGCGACCTGCAAGCGGTACAAAGTAACGGCAGGTATTCGTTATTAGCATATCCGTGGTTATTAGTTATTTATTTCTTAAACCAAATATTGAACTGTATAGAAAATAATGTTGTGTTCATATGTTTGTACGGTTTTTTTGTTGCTTTGTATTCACAAATGAGTATTTTTGTCGATTACATAAGCATAATCAACCTTTAAAGTTCCCACTGCTGGGACACAGGCCTCCTCTCTGTGAGAGGAGAGAGGGAGTGGGCCATAATCCACCACGCGGACCTAGTGCGGATTGATGGATGTCACATGTCTTAAAATTTTTGGTTCTGGAACATGTTCTTCCTCACGATGTTTTACTTCACCTCACCGTTTTTGATAGCAGTGGTGATAAATTATTTTCACGAAGTAAAGCGCCTGCCTGGGTTCGAACCCACGACCCACAACTCTTCTGCCTCTGCAATTGCTGTTACTGTAAAAAAGCCAATTTTTCGGGTTTCGTACCTCAAAAGTAATAACGGAACTCTAACAGGATCACTTTGTTTTGCGTCTGTCTGTCCGGCTGTTTAGATAACACGACACGAAACCACGACAGCGCTCGAGACACTGAATACACACAAAGTTGTGCAACCGAATTCCTGCCGCGTAAGTTCGGCACCTATGGTGTCTTATCAGCCGAATACGTCGGAACGTAAAATCAGCCGCTGAACTTCGGTCGCGTACCTTCAGCATAGTGTGTTTGGACACTTAGTTTCCGGACACCCTGTATATGTATTATTGTTAAAGAAAATGGTGAAAGGAGTGGGCGAGAAAGTCGTTATCCTATAGTCTAAAATGCTTCGGGATTTTGCCCGCGGAGATACTGTGTCTATAATAAAATAATGCTTTTGCTCCAAGCTGGGCTTTATAGTACAGATTTCATTTCAATGAGTTGTTTTTGTGTAAAACCGCGGGTTTTCTCTTCAACGCGCTTTCTAAACGACAGCTGGTCGATGGCTGTCGTTTAAAATGACATTATGCTATAATTTGATGAGGGACTGTCGAAGCAGTGATTTATTAGTAACTAGCTGACCCGGCAAACGATGTTTTGCCATATAAATTATTTCTAGCTGCCCGGCGCTACTTCGTTCGCGTGGTGTTCTACCCCTTACCCTACCCTACTCCTATACTACTCCTACCCTGCCCCTACCCTACTCCTACCCTACTCCTACCCTACCCTACTTCTACCCTTCTCATAACCTCCTAACCTACTCACTACTCCTACCCTACTCCTATAGGTAAACAAAAGTATTTAAAAAATATCCTATGTCCGTCTCCTGGTTCTAAGCTACCTCCCCACAAATTTTCAGCCAAATCGGTTCAGCCTTTCTTGAGTTATAAATAGTGTAACTAACACGACTTTATTTTATTTATATAGATTATTATTTCGTGTTGAGTTCGTGGGAAGGAGTGTGTCGGATTTAGGAGTACTTAGATTCAGTAGCAGTTCTCAGGCCGTAAAAGAGCATATGAGACCACACACAGATTGCCTGTACTTATTTTTGTTCTTCAGGATCAAAAACAAAAGAAAAAGCGGATTAAACCGGAATGAGAAAGTTTGGATAAGACAGAAAAAACAGAAGGCGATCAAGTAGGGGATCGAGGAGGGGGGGGGGGTGGAGGGGGGTTCAGGGGATCAGAACGGAATAAATCATGTAAAGCACCAGTGGGCCTCTTGTAAAATAGTTTTAACATTTCCCTTTGCATACAAATATTTTTTTTCATATTTTTTTAACCGTCATAGGAATATTGTACCTATACTATTCACATTTTTTTTACACGTTTGCGTGCTGCTCTGCAAAATTTCTGTCAGATCATCTGTCGTACAGACGCCAGCACATCAAGCTACTACGATCTGTCAAATTTATTTCATAGATTTTCAACTTTATCGCTAAAACATAAGGTTCAAACTTGATTGGGAAAATTTGACAGTTTCAGTAGCTTGATGTGTTGGCGTCTGTTCATTCATACTAAAATGCTACATTATAAATCCAAAAGTAAATCTGTCTGTTTATCGGTCTGTCTGACTGTTAACTTTTCACGTCTTAACGGCTGAATTTGGCATACAGATAGACCTTGACCTGAGTTAGGACGTAAGATACCTTGGTAGTATGTTTCCATGGGATAATTTCCGCGGGCGAAGCCGCGAGCATAAGCTACTCATCAATATAGCCATAAATATCTAGTTCCCACACCGGAATCTGATCCGCTACCTCACAAGGCGGAACTCACTTATATATTATTACTTATATATTGGACTGGCCTGTTGGTCTAGTGGTCAGTGACTATGACTGCTATGCCGGAGGTCGTGGGTTCGATTCCCACCCAGGACAAATGTTTGTGTGATGAGCATGATCATTTGTTCTGTGTCTGGGTGTAATTTATCTATATATGTATGTATTTAGAAATATATAAGTATGTTTATCAGTTGTCTAGTACTCATAACACAAGCTCTGCTTAGCTTGAGACTAGACGGCGTTGTGTGATAGTTGTGGAATATTATTATTATTATTATTATATCTAAAGCGTCAGTTGTCCTACCGCCGGCGATGAACGAGTAGCGAGTAGAACTAGCAACTGAAAACGAGCAGCGAGTGTGTAGTTCCGATAATTTTGTCGCTGGGCTATCAGCGAGTGTCCGAGTGCGACGGGCGATTACTCGCACTGCTCGCTCGGGGCGGTTAGTCCCTCAGGGATTTCAGTCGGTCGGTTGGTGTCACGGCGTGAGCTCTGACCGCCAAGCGAGCATCGCTGAGCGAGTATTACCTATCTATGATAGCTCTTGTCGCTCAGCGACAAACCAGTGGAGCGAGTCCTCGCCGGCAGTGTTAACAGTCAGCGTTCAACTATTAATATATGCATCTCTTTTGTTTACACGGAATGTATCTATTGTACGTTTCTTGAGCGAGAAAATAGCCGATAGTTAGTCGCTTCCTCGCCGGCGCTGGCACAGCTGCCATACAGTAATTCAAGGAATAACTTAAGTTCTAGTTAAGTTGCTCCTATAAAGGCTGCTAATTGAGGATGGTGACCGTTAGCGATGGCGTAGGGGACAGCTACATATTTGAATAAGTACGCTTGTTCTACAAGACAAGATTATGCGACAGCATTAGCACTTTATTAAAGGGAAGTGTTTAACATGAGACTTAGAACATCATCATCTGCCTAGCCTTTTCCCAGCTATGTTGGGGTCGGCTTCCAGTCTAACCTTATGTAGCTGAATACCAGTATATTACATGGTGCGACTGCCTATCTGACCTCCACAACCCCGTTACTGGGTAATACGAAAAAAAGAAAAAGAGAAAAAAAAGAGTAAAAAACCATAAAGAGTATTTCTATTCTATTCTACGATACCCCTTGGTAAGACTGGTTGTCAGACTTTCGGGCTCCTGACGACCCGTAAGGACTGTCAAAGATCGACGAATGACAGCCGGGACCAACGGCTTAACATACTTTCAGAGGCACGGAGGGTCTCGGTATCTAAAGATGGTCACCCACCCACAGACCAACCGCGGCAAGCGTAGCTTAACCTCATCGATTGACCTGTGCGGCTGTTATTATTTTAGCCACGGGCCCTTCAGGAGACTTAGAACATAACTGGTGAAATGTAGGTGTACTTGCTATTAAGGGTACACCTCTGCCCAACCTTTCGGTGAAACAAGGCGTGATGTTACGTTATTTAACTGATCCTCTAAAACCTTATTTACCATCTAATGATGCACGTTTTTTTAAATTGATGGACCTCTAAAAACTTTTTGGGTTTTTATGTTGCGCACTTTAAAAAAAATGGCCTCTTTTTACTTTCTGTCCTTTTCTCACTGTTCGTCGAAGTAAGCTAGGGTCCAACCAAACGGGTTAGGTTAAGTTAGGACTGTGGGCAACAACGTTCAACTTCGTCCAAGTTGGTCGCTATCGCAGTCCACTGCTGGACATTGGCCTCTCTCAGACTGCGCCACAACATCCTGTCCTCTGCCTTCCGCATCCTGTCGGTCCCAGCCACCTTTTTAAGGTTATCGGTTCATCTAGATGAACCGATAGTAGTAGTAGCCTCACTACCCTCGCTGATACGCTGTCTCCACTCCAGAACTGTCTGCTCCACCGGCCATCGGTCCTTTGACAAACATGACCAGCCCACTGCCACTTCACCTTGCTTACGCTGCAAGCTATGTATGTAATTTCATTTGACTTAAAATAAGTTTAACAATAACGCAAGTTATTGTTTGAGCATAGTCATGAGAAAATAAAGGTGTGAACAATGATAATAACGATACGACATAATATTAATAATTTGTGTTCATACGTTTTTTCTCACGAAGGAATTGTGACGCATGGTGTGACGTATCAATTAAATTCAATTAACAGGCACCTTGACATCCTTCTTCGGAAGAGGCCACAGGAATATTGTATTTGAATTTGGCCTATGTCCACTACCGCGATTGGTCTTCGAACCTTGTTTTTTAAACGAGGCAATGTTGTGATAGCCACAAATCGGTACAAAGCTGTAGAATATTTTTTTTTTTTTCGTTTTTTTTATTGCTGGATGGGTCCTCTCTTGACCTCGATCACGCCTGATGGAAAGCGATGGATGAGATATATGATGGAACGAGCGTGCCCGATGTCTAAGGCACTGGAACTCCCACGCATCGACGAAACAGCACGCTGCTTGACGCCGGACTCCGGTGGGAGGGTGGTCGCAGACCAGGCGGGCGTTTGCCCTACCACTGCAAGGGAATAATTGGTCAGTCAAATAAGGTGGAGGGTGTGATTGTCCAGGATGCGCCGAGCGCTCGGTTCAGTTGGGTAACTGGCGGAACAAACTGCGCTATACAAAGAGGCTTCTTCATGCATCCCAAAAAAACGACGGCTAGATAGTATGGAAAATATCATACTACGCCAACACTAAATAAATTGGGATAATAGAGGTTCAGCATAGTTATTCACAACCACACGACAGGCTATCGTATCGAAACACACATTTCGATAACCATGATTTGACTTACTCTCGACAGCAAACAGCTGTCGGAAGAATAGCGGTCGTCTGTTTGATTTAAACTGACCAAATTTTTGCGTAAGGGATTTGTGAACAGCGTTTAGCGGACTCCTTCGATACCATTTTGACATGTTCAATACGGTACGGAAGTATATCGAGTGGTTGTGAATAGCTATGCTGCACTGCATCCGATCCGAATCCGAATTCAATCCGAATGGGGAATGCTCTTCCTTCTGCAAATTCGGACGGACAGAGTTCGGGTCTAGTGCGCAACCAAATCGCTCTTAGGGCAGGAGGTTGATGACGGTAGATCGACTCTTATAATAATAAGAATAATAACTATAATTATGCGAAATTAACCCAACCGCGAATAACGTGGCAAACGTTATTCCAAATAATGTGTCCCCGAAATAACGTTATCCCGAATGAACACTATCCCGAATAACGGGATCAAATTAATATTAAAGGTTATGGCACTGGTACACCCTGGTTTTATCCCTCATTCAAAAATAAGGAATCAAATACACTGACTACGTTCAAAAGGCTTATCATACACTGCGCCAGTCACCAAGTAACACAAATCAAAAAAGGTACCGAGGATACTATACTCGGACCTTATGTGATAACTACAACATAGTATTTTACGACACGATTTACGCAAGTAGGTTAGTGGTATTCAGAATTGTTTACAAGATTATTTATTTATCTATAAACTATGTATGTTGTAAGGTAGGTTTTTAGCGGAAATTATGCAATGAGGAGCGTCTACTCGAATTCTATGAAGCAAATATGTTTGCATTTTAGAACCAGGTGCACTTTATAAATTGTTTCCTTGCATTGAGGCTGATGTAGTCTGCTGTTGCATTAAAAAAAAACTTATAAATTACGTACCTACTTACAGGGGTTTGCCAAAGTGCAATGGAGTGCAGCATTCGGGATCCTAGACGTACAGACGCCAGCACATCAAGCTACCCGCAACTGTCAAATTTTCCCAATCAACTTTCAATTTTATGTTATGGCAATAAAGTTGAAAATCTATTAAAGAAATTTGACAGATTGTAGTAGCTTGGTTTGCTGGCGTCTGTACCAAGGCAAAAAGGCTGCCAAGCTGAAATAGGCTTGGGCGGGTCACATCCGCCGCACGCACAGTGGTCGCTGGGTAACAGTCTCCACACGGTGGGTGCCTGAGGATGGATGGCGCCGCCGAGGCCGGCCCAGGAAGAGGTGGCGAGACGACCTAGACGCGTACCGCATGGGTTGGATCGCGGTGACTCTAGAAAAGGATGTCTGGAAGGATTTGGGTGAGACCTTTGCTCAGCTGTCGGACAAAGTAGATTAACTTAAAAAAAAAACCTACAGAAGCATGTTTATGTTTTAATTATAATAATAATCTTTTGATTCCTTCATGTAATCTTATAATTAACCCTTCAAACTTCGAGAAAACAATGAGACACGATTACAAAACTATTGAATCTTTATTAACCATAAGAAATACTTTATTATCGAAACTCCCAAACGTTTTCCGAGCAGCTTTTCATTTTTTGGTAACTCACGATTGTTGAATAACCACAAATTTACGCCTGGCTCTTCCTGTGTAGAACGCCATTAGTTTCAGTACATCAAAATCTTTTTTATTACCCTTGAGAGCCTACAATGGCGTAAGAAACTAGTTAACAATAGTGTCTAGTTAAATTTTTCCGATTTTTCGCTATTCACGCACGCACTTTTTACGTCAAGGACAACGGTCTGTGATTCACTCTATGTATGCTATAATAGTTGCTTTACGAGAACTGACGATTTTTTTTTATGAATAGTTTTTGTTTATTTTTGAGTTTCAAGGAACTTGAAAACCTTTTTTGACTCTTTTATGTAAAACCGGCTTCAATCATGACTATGTTTCTTAGAAATTCGCTGTCATAAGTTTTTCACGTATTTTATAATTTTCATTCAATAGTTATGTATGCATAAACATCCTATAATGTTCCCTCTGCTGGGAAACAGGCCTCCTCTCTGTGAGAAGGAGTGGGCTGTGATCTACCACGAAGGCCCATGCGGGTTGGTAGATGTCACGTCTTCGAATTTTTGGTTCTAGGGCATGCGGTTTCCTCACGATGTTTTCCTTCACCGTTTTGAGAACAGTGGTGATGAAATAAATTACACAAAGTAAAGCGCCTGTCTGGGTTACCACTGAGCTACTACTGATGTTAATTTATCTATGAAAGTACCTAAGTATCCTACATAAGCCGTGCGTGTTACGCACTTGTACGGGCCGACATGATTCGGCAAATGTACCTACGTATATTCACTTTTTGCCGCCCGGATGTGTCGAATCATGCCGAACCGAACAAGTGTATAGCACCCCTATTATTTTTGCCCCAAGTTTACCGTGTGGATTACGGCCCACTCCCTCTCACTGGGAGGAGGCTTGTCCCCCAGTAGTGGGAACATTTTAGGCCGATTATAATGATATCGTGTGCCGTCTATTTTTTACTAAATAATACACAGTTTTTCGTACATAATGACGTTATGATTGCCTTTAGTGTATTATTTTCCGGGGACCATAAAAACAAAGTATCATCCCATATTTCAACACAAAACCCTATACTTTTAAAATTGAAAGTAAACAACGGGTACAGTTTACCACAGAGCTCACCAGGTACCTACTTACTCACGACTGACTGTTATATTACAATCTAGACACGAAGTCTATACTTTGCTCTCAGCAGTTAGGCTGATAAGTGGTTGTAGGGCCTTAATATGTACGGCCAACAAAACAGATGGGAATGGGCCGGTCATATTAAGCTGCGTATCTACTATGTAGGTACGCGCAACAATTGTGCTCTGCCCAACTGGTTTGTGTTATCATAAAAATCGCCACCATGACATAGCAGATGCCTGCACCCTAATTGCGTAACACAATCGGAATCTGAATCATTTTGAAGCAAATTGCTAATCCATTGCTTCATAAGTTCGAAAAATTTGTCTGCTCAACACGTAAATAACGCAATGAATGTGGTTGAACAGTCAAAATGAAACTGATTCAGATTGATAATGTGTTACGCAATTGCCCCGCTGGACTAAAGAATGACAGTTGTGGTTGACGTGCTGTCCAGTGAGGACTACGAATCGGAAAATATAGGGAACGACAATATGGGTGGTACTGTGAGAGCTTTACGTGCTCTCAGGGTGCCGGGAGGAGTAAGCAAAACCACGGCTCATTCATTACTTCAATCATTATTCCAAGAAGATGGTTCTACATTTTTTGCATTTTTATCCATTCCCTTCACTTCATGGCTTGTCAGCCAAACCTGACGACCACTGCTTTTTTCCTCATTCATTTTATAAAATCAATCTTTGTCTCGTATTTCTGCCGTCTACTTTTCAAAGAAGTTTATTTTTTGCATGAATACCAAATTATTCTGCAGACTATACCCACTCACTACTCATGACGTAATGTGGGAAGCTAGGAGTTGCAAGAAATGGCAAGGTTTATGAGGGAATTAATTATGAGAAAATCGGTTCTGGGACCTGTAGGCAAGCGTTACTGAATTTTTGAAAGGCTTCGATCAGAACTGCTAAAGGAACTATAGTGGGAAATGAAGTGCCTAGTTATTATGAAGCCAAGTGAATGCAGCAGGTTGTTTTATTGATAAGCTTGTCAGTATAAACTTCAGTAAAGGTTTGGTGACCAGAAAGCAAGCTGGATGAATTTATTGTTATGTAAATTTAAGGTACTCTACGTAGAGATATGGTTTAGGATAATGTCAGTCAATTTAAATAAGCATAAGCATAATCAGCCTATTACTTTCCCACTGCTGGGACACAGGCCTCCTCTCTGTAAGAGGGAGTGGGCCGTAATCCATCATGTAGGCCCAGTGCGGGCTGGTACATGTCCTAGAACCAAAAAATTAGAAGACATGTGACATCTACCAATATTTAGATATTATTAAAAGGCTGGGTGGGGAACTGCAGGGCAAAGGCTTCCCAACTCTCTTTCCACTTCAGTTCTTACTGGAGTCAAGCTCATCCGTCTTCTTCGTCTGCCGCGATGTCACACCCATTGGGTCGCCTTTGTCCCTTTACTCGTCCATGTTAATCAAATGTAACAAAAACACACCAAATAATAGGTTTCATTAATGGTTCTGTGTTCAGTGGACTGCATAACATGACAATCAGCCTACAATGTTCCTACTGTTGGGACACAGGCCTCCTCTCTTCGAGAAGGAGTGACTAATAATGACTAATAATGTTTCAGAATTTTTAGTTCTAGGACATGCCGGTTTCCTCACGATGTTTTCGTTCACCGTTTTTGAGAGCAGTGGTGATGAAAACCTAGGACCTACGACTTGCAAGTGCCCATTACCGGGGCCTCCATTGCTTTACTGGGCCACCACTGCTCTGGACAGCAGAGGACTACCATAGTCTAAATTGAATGACTGATAATGATGAGATTTCTCATGCAGACCTCCCAAGAGTTACAAATCCTTCATGCCCCATTGGGGCGCCATTACAAAACCCAATTAAACCGAATCATTTCGCTAATCAAGTGCTCCTCCACCGTGTTATCCATCATCTCATAAAAAAATCGATATGTCACGCCAACATATACAAAATAATGGTGAAATATTTAACGATTCGTTCCTTTTAGAAACGCCGGGTAGTTCAACGGAACTGTACACAATATGGCTGACACGCAATGGGTTCAATGGAAGGGAATATTTTGGTATTTTAAAGGCATGGTTCCTGGTTTTTGGTGGGTTTGTCATAGGTTTTATGGAGTTATTTGATTGTTGGATTACCGTGAAAATTGTTTTATCCAAAAGCGACCGCCCTGCTTCGCACGGTTCTAAAAACTTGACAAAACATCGAGTTTACTTTTTTTTTTTTTTTTTTTTTTTTTTTTGATGGGAAATCATCAAATGACCCCTCCCGCTCTGGGTGGAGCGGAAGGGAGTGTCAGACTCTTACTGACTAAAACCCACCCGTGTTCCTTCCTTAGCCCTTTATGTTCCGGGCCACCAGTAACCCTTTCGGACAATCCCGCTGACCCGGCAGACATCGAGTTTACTTTAAAAACAGCTTTAATATTTGTAATATTCATAAACATTCCAGAATAAATTCTCTAAATGGTGTTGATAACCTAAAGAAGGTGGCTGGGACAGACTGTATGCGGAAGGGGGAGGACAGGGTTTTGTGGCGCAGCCTGCGAGAGGCCTATGTCCAGTACTGGACTGCAACATTAACATCCGTTGCGTAGTTAGTGCGTAGAAGATCAACGCGGTCACACATACAGTAAGACATCCACAAAATGCGAATTTAATTTATTATGTATCATCATCATCTGCCTAGCCTTTTCCCAACTACGTTGGGGTCGGCTTCCAGTCTAACCGGATGCAGTTGAATACCAGTATTTTACATGGAGCTACTTCCTATCTGACCTCTACAACCCAGTTATTGGGTAATACGATACCCCTTGGTAAGACTGGTTATCAGACTTCCGGGCTTCTGACTACCCGCAACGACTGTCAAAGATCCACGAATGACAGCCGGGACCAACAGAGGCACGGAGGGGTCTCGGTATGTAAAGATGGTCACCCATACACAGACCAACCGCGGCAAGCGTAGCTTAACCTAATCGATCGACCTGTGCGGCTGTTATCATTTAGCCACGGGCCCCTCAATTTATTATATGTTTTTTTATTAAACACATTAGTCAAGATATAGGGGGAAGTCCCGTAGCGCCGGACGGCACCTAGCGTCGGACACTCGTACTATCTCGACAAACGACAACGCGATCTATTCAAATATTGGTGAAAGGGGTGCGGGGGAACGTAGCGATACAGGATCACGCGACGCGGTTTGCGAGTGAGGCGTACAGCCGCGGTGGGAGAGGTGGATTGCTGTTTTTGGCGGGGAAGCGTTGCGTCTCGTAAATTTCAAGTGAGTATTACTGCTATGGTTTTGTGTTTAATCGTTTTGTTATTTGTTAATAAAGACAATGTTCCATAATAATTCGTAAATTGTGAAAGTTTTTATTAATTACTTAAACAGTTTTAGTATTGTTGCGCGCCACAATTAATGCCTGGTACATGGTGACATTAGTTACCACTAGCGCCATCTAGTATCGAGTAGCAGAACTAGTCGAGTCACGATCGTTCTAGAAAATTCGATACTAGAACTTTGTAGAACTTTCTCGAACTATCGACACCTAGTCGGTCGGGGCCGGTATGTACTCGAACATTCTAGATGTTTCTACAATGGAAGGTTCTCGAACTATCTGCGGCACTATATAAGGCCGGGATGCGCGACGACCGACACAGTTTGGATAAAGCGACAAGAGCGAAAACATCAAGCGATCTTCAAGTGCGAATTAAGAGTGATCAGTAGTGTAATTGTGTTTTAATAATTAGTCTGTTTGAGCTGTAATTAGTGTTGTAAAATAAATTGTTATTTTTGGTTATTAAATCGGCAGTTTTTATTGTCACGAACCCGAAGCTCGTAACAGTATGAAATACGTAATTTTGGACATTCCCTGTCCCCTACCTCCGGACACAAAGTTGTCCCTTACCACCGGACAGTTTATAGGTTGGCTTTTTTACTAAACATGTATACTTATCATAATAATGATTGTTTGTTGTTTTACAGGATAGAAGGAGGGAGATATTTCAACATGGAAGAGACAAAAAAGAAAAGAAAATGGGATCAGCAAAGTTTGAAAACTGTAATATCTAATATTGTAAAAACTACTTGTGGTGTGTTTAGAGGACCACGACGAGGACTGGAAACAATGCTCCAGCTGCCAAGAATGGGCCTATGAAGCATGTGCAAACGTTCCGGAATGTGGTAGATAACCTATATATGTGATGGATGCACAATGTTTTAAGAATGTCTGGCGCTTAGGGTTTGAAGATTAACCCGTCCGGTACTAGGTGCCAATGTTAAAGACAAAATTTTTTCTACTAAAATTTAATTAACGTTCCAAGATTATGTTTACGCAGAGGTTGTATTTTTGTTAATTGATTTTGATTTTATATATTGTTCATTTAACTAATTCATAAATAAACACATATTTCTCGAAGTAGTTTTAATTTTATTTTCGGAAAACCTTATATGTCCGTCACTAGGGGACTTCCCCCTACGTATATTTGTCCCAAATGCCTAGTGGGTATAATACACATACATAGGATACAATATGTAGGTCTGTACGTCATTTTGCTTGAAGTTCGTGCCACATACATTTATCTACAGTACTAGGAAATTGTCGTGCAGTTGGTAATGACTTCCTCTAACCAAAGCGAACCCTGGAACTATGCCAGGAATCAGGTTAATAAAGTATTATAAACTAAAGCCGCTATCGCTAGCTTTCAGTAAGGCTATTTACTTATTTAGGCAATTTACAAGTACCTACACTAGTTGTTAATTATGGTAGTGTCTAGTATTGCTTAGTAGCTATTCATATTTTCAAAGCTTTTAATAGTGAAATTGATCAAAATCTATTCAAACACAAAAATGTACGATTAGAAATCTAAATGATTCGTTTTTCAGACTCATAGTAATGGAGGCAGACTTAGGTCAGTAATCGCATAAAAACTCAGTCAGCAAGCAATATGGCGACCCTACCTCCCGATGACGGCTCATTATGGCGGCCGGAAGCCGGGAGGGGGGCGACCGGAAGTGACGTAGCGTGCGCGTGCGCTCAACCGCGCAGCCCCGCGCCCGCGCCACTTGCCGACATGATTATTTTTATCAATTTATCACTCTGTAACGGTTTCTAGAACTTTTTAATAACTGGTTCTGTTTTAATATTTAGTTTTTGTTATGTAAGTGTTGTGTGAATGTTTAATTGAAGTTTTTTTTTTGTATGATTGTGTTCGAATGTTTTTGAGCTTTGAATTAGATTAGTACCTATGTATTAGCATACTAATTGGGAGTAGACCTGCAATGTGGTTGAGATGGAAAATACTTTAGCAAGTAAAAATTAATGTACCTACTTGGATTTGACAATATTGATTTGTACGCCAGCACATCAAGCTACTACAATCTGTCAAAATTCTTTAATAGATTTTCAAATTTATCACTAAATCATAAGGTTCAAAGTTGATTGGGAAAATTTGACAGTTTCGGGTAATTTGATGTGCTGGCGTCTGTACTACAAATTGCTTTTAGGCAGCCACGTTTAAATAGTTTGTCGTCAAAACTACTGCACAGATTTAACCAAAACCAAGAACTTTAGCAACATAGATAGATAGAATACTCTTTAACATGTACCTACACCATAAAAGTTACAGATATTATGTAGTAATTTTACAAGGGGTCACACAATGGGTGGTTATCGCTAAAGGCGATATTTTAAAGACAACCTTTTGCATGGATTAAGGGAGAAGGAGAGATAATACTGCAGATAGTTTGTGTTTTACCATTTATTATCATCACACTAATAGTATAAAGGCGAAAGTTTGTGAGTGTGTGTGTGTTTATAGATTGTAGACTAATATTTATGGACCAATTTGTGCATAGTTTTACAATCGACCCGAAATCGGCGGTGTTTTACCAAAACTATCACGCTTGTCACTATTCGGTCACTGCCTTACTCAACCTGTCTTCACAGCGTCTTGCCAGGTGTCCTGCCCAACACCACAGAGCATGTTACCTATTACCAACACCATTTGAGTTTTTTAATTCCTTTTCCGATATTGAAAACCTTCGCAAGTGTTGGCTGTTTATAATTTAGTCAACCAATCACCGCACTTGACAAGCGTTAACTAATATTTGTGTTGATTTCCGTTCCAGAAACCCAGGTCAAATAAGTAATAGGTACCCACCTATTACTTATTTGACCTGGATTTGAAATACCACAGATTCTAAAAGTCAGCTTCACAAGATCCAGAATATGAAGTCCCGAAGTCATTTACGGGACTCCGACCGGCCACAATTAGACCCCTCAAGGCTTTAGGTCGAGAGAAAGCTCTCTGAGCCATATTCTGATGGAAACGATAACAAGATTTATAATAGCATTGTTTTAATTGGTCAGAGTAAAATTGCTGCGCTGTGTTTTTGTTTTATTAGCTTTTGGTGGCGGTTTTACTTGCTTGAAACAACTACGTCATTACATACCTCTAAGGACCATTTTTTAGTTCTTTGCACTTGTTTCGTGATTATTATTGTATATTTTTATAGCAAAGTATAATATTATGTTTTAGGTATGTATATTTATTTTATACTAGCTGCACCCCGCGGTTTCACCCGCGTAAGTGTCGATCCTGTTGGAATATCGGGATAAAAAGTAGCCTATATGTTAATCCAGGGTGTCAGTTACCTGCATAGAAAATTTTATCAAAATAGGTCCAGCCGTTTGAGCGTGAAGAAGTAACAAACATATAAACACACACCCACACACCCCCACAAACTTTCGCCTTCATCACGGAATAGAAAAAACACACTTGTTTTTTCTATTCCGTGGCCTTCATAATATTAGTGTAACTCTTGAAAACTTACGACCTATAATAATAATACCACTAGTATATAATTTAATATCATTAATGTCATAAACAAACATGTCATGTCACTATGTTACATTCTAATAATGCAATGTTCATAATGTCACTACACGACTCCAATATCCCACACGCATACAATACAATAAAATTACGTATGACATAACTCATTATGGCTTTATTACCGGCTGTCAAAAAAGGAGGTTTTTTTGTAATAATTCATTGTAGTGTGAAAATCTTGTGATTGTTGGATTTTTCTTTTGTGTGGTGTTCTTGGATTAAACTTGATTAATGAAAGGAAAATGCTTAGGAAAATGTGTATTTTTGTAGGCTGACACGAATTGCCGCAAGCTTTGGTCATTTTCTTGTGGTCATTTGATGTACCCTAGCTTAATTTTATGCATAACATTTTATGCAAATAAACGATTTTGATTAATGATTTTAAAAGCAACTTTAATAAAGAAAATAGCCAGGAAAATTTTATTATAAGTTTATTAAATAAGCAGAACATCGCCAAGCGGTTGGTTGACTCATCACGTGACCAGAGGGCTGGCCTATTTTTAGCCCAAAGAATAAGCATTGCCATCCAACGTGGTAATGCTGCCAGCCTTTTGGGCACTTATGCCATTGACAGCGATGCGGACGAATTTTTTGATGCCCAATGAGCTCCTCTCTTTTTCTTTTCCCTTCTTTTTTTTATATACTTGTATATACTATATAATATGTATATTTTAGAGTTAAATTGTAAGATAATTAGGTATTAATAAAAATAAGCAGAAGAATTATATTTGTCATATTTATTTAATACTTTAAACACACAAATTTACAGAGGCGAACCTAACGCCATAGGAATTTTCTACCAGTCAACCTTTGGGTGATGCAGTCAAACAGTTATAGGTGCAATCATGAAAATTGAGGAATAAATATTTTTAAATTTAAAGATAAACTTAGTAAAACTAATCAATATATATTTAATAATAATAATAATAATAAAGCTGAAGAGTTTGTTTGTATGAACGCGATAATCTCTGGAACTACCGGTCAGATTTGAAAAAATATTTTTGCATTTGATAGCCCTAATCTTGAGGAAGGCTATAGGCTATTTAATATCACGCTATGACCATGAGGAGCCGAGCAAAAAATAAAAAAAAGTCAGAATGAACGCTAAGCGAATACGAAGTGTTGCGACGGGGTGGGGGTACAAGAAATTTCACGCGGACGAAGTCGCGTGCAGAAGCTAGTGTTTATATAAAAAAAGATGTAAGTACTTATGAAGTTATGAATGCGGTTAAAGTACCCTAATACGTGGCTCTGTAAGTTCTGGTAAAAAGTACAAGAACTTTTTTTAATATTGTAATTTAGACGGCCAACACCTACTTTAGAGGCACCTATATAAAAAATATATTTACACGAACCATCACCTCATCTGCCTAGCCTTTTCCCAACTATATTCGGGTCGGCTTTCAGTCTAACCGGATGTACCAATATTTTACTGCCTGGGAGCGACTGCCTATCTGACCTCCACAACCCAGATACTGGCTAATACGATACCCCTTGGTTAGACTGGTTGTCAGACTTTCGAGCTTCTGCCTACCCGTAACGACTGTCAAAGATCCACGAATGTCACGGAGGGGTCTCGGTATGTAAAGATGGTCACCCATCCACAGACAAACCGCGGCAAGAATAGCTTAACCTGATCGATTGACCTATGCGGCTGTTATTATTTAGCCACGGGCTTCTCACCATTTTCCATTATTACCATTTACACGAACCATAACCCCTCAATTTCACAGTCGACTAAAACAATCCCGACATTAGTAAATCACATGTAGCAAGTTTTCCAGCCTACGAACACCAACAATAGGAGATGTTGCAAACTATTCCATTCAAAGGTTTTCACTCGAGCGGCTCAGCAATGGTGTTACGGTGGGTGACTATAACTATGGTCTTGTGGGGCAATCGTTTTGACCATAAAGTAATTTAAAAGCTTTTTATCTCCTTAGCCAGTGCTTGATCTATCTGTATACATATGTATATCACACTAACTAGCTCCGCCCCGCGGTTTCACCCGCATAAGTTTCGATCCTGTGGAAATATCGGGGTAAAAAGCTGCTAGTTGCAAATAAAAAAAAAATACCACGCGGGCCCAGTGCGGGTTGGTAGACGTCACATGTCTTCGAATTTTTGGTGCTAGGACATGTCGAAGGTGAAGGAAAATATCCTTCACCGTTTTGAGAGCAGTGGTGATGAAATAATTTACACACAGTAAAGAGCCGTTGTCGGCTGCTAAACCGGGGTGGCCTGTAGTTGCTTCAATAAATGGAAACAGATCAACAATGCTGGTTTTATCTCTATAAGAGAAAAGTCTGTTGTCCTACAGTCAGACCATGACTGGCTCTACTTTTTTCCACTTGGACGTTAACTTTTTTTCGCAGTTGATGCTCGTTCAAAGCGGAATTTAAATATTCATGCCCTGAATCCTTCAAGCTGACGGTAATCAACAGGATGACATGACAGCAGCTGGCACCTGCTGATTCTCAGGATATATCCCGTAATAACACACGATCGATGACTTGACGCGACGTGGAAGGCAGTTCCTGACGTTTGAATTTTCTCCTCGTCTAGAACCGCGTTCTAACCTAAAGCGAAGTAGTTACAATAAACATACATACAAATAAGTAGAATTAAAGTGTCTGTTTGTAATGTAAAAATAACAGCATTTTACTAAATGCATATGAAAGTATATACAAAACAATTTTAACATTTTTGTCTATCTGTCTGTTTGTTCCGCCTAATCTTCGAAACGGCCGATTTTGACGGGACTTTCACTGGCAGATAGCTGATGTTAGGCCATATATTTTCATTTTAGAAAAAGAATTTGGGTTCGGCGCAAACGCATGAAATCAACAGCTAGTTATGAATATGACATACACGTGTGATCAAGCTAGTCGCGTAGGTACGTCATTATTCAGACGTTTTCTCTTCTTCTTTTAATGTGGGTCTAGTTTATGGATAAATGCGAATTGTAACTATAATGATTTGTGACGTAAAATTATTGCTGGGTAACCATTACTGACACATTCTAGCCGGGGGCACTCAAAACGGTGAAGGAAAACATCGTGATGAAACCGGCATGTCCTAAAACCAAAAATTCGAAGACATGTGACATCTGCCAACCCGCACTGGGCCCGCGTGGTGGATTACTACTGATTCTCGTTTTGAATAAATTCTAGTGGTGAACCGTTTTTTCTTTCTTTATACATATAAAGATGGTTTTAATCTAGACAGATTATACCACCCTCATCGTTACAAAGTGAAAAAAATTATAAAACTTGGATAAAAATTGTGTCTATTTTTGAGGCAACACAGTTGCATACTTTAGGGATCCAGATTAGAGGACCAGCGCGACCGCGCTGTTCCTCTATTCTGGTGAAGATTCACGCCGCCGCGCCGTCACGCGGTCGAAAATCACGCAGGCGCGTGGCGACTGATAGGTGGCTTATTTGTCGATTCGCACGAATTTACTCGCCCTAAACGGGCGAATCGACACTTTTCAATAATATTGATTTTTCTATAGGTGACTGGTAGTATTTTTTCATTGGGATAAGGGCAGTAGAATTAGATGATGAGGAGACTCGAACGAATTGGCACATTTTGAATTTTATTCAACGAAGTTAAGAAAGGTACACGTAAAGTACTCGTTTCGTTCTTCTTTTTGTCCTTTCTCTATACTTATTGCATACAATTCAAAATTTGCCAATTCGCCTGTAGAAAAAATAATAATATTTAAAAGCGACGATTCGCCCGTTTCGGGCAAGTAAATTCGTGCGAATCGACTAATAACCCTCAAAGGTCGGTGCATGTATGACGTAATTTTATGGCGACACGGGACTTTAGGGCTCGCCCTAAAGTGGGTCATGGACTATATAAATATATGTAGGTTGTTTACGCCTCATTTTACTTGTAGTAGAGTGCTGATGACTGAGAATGTCCTGGGACAGTTTTTAAGGCAAGAAAAATTACTGAAATCTTCCATTTTGATCTGAAGAGTTAAAAAACGTAGAAGGTCGATGGCGTAATAACATGTATGAGTTCCTGTAAGCAGATAAAACATTTATTTCTTTCTTCAAAATAATAAATTCATTTATTTCAGGCAAAGAACACCCATTACCACACGACATAAATTCATAGAAAACATAATAAAAAAAAAACCTAATTTATTTTAATTTAAACAAAAGGTAAACGTAGAAAGACTGATGGTAAGATACTTAAGTCAAATTATTCAACTTGTACCGTAAACCAGAGAGACTAGATTGGCGCCAAGAATGCCATTAAAAGGGAGCAAACTCATTTATAACTAGGCTCTGCCCGCGACTTCGTCCGCGTTAAATTTCTTGTTCCCTCGACTACCGCGTCACATCGCATCGCCCTTCCGCGCTATTACTCTGCCAAGCGTTCTTTCTGACTTTTTTCTTTTTGCTGGCCTCCCCTTCGGGTCCTAGCGTGATGTAGCCTTTAGCCTTCCTCAGAAGTTGAGCTATCAAATGCAATGATAATTTTTCAAGTCCGGCTGTTAGTTCCAGAGATTAGCGCGTTCTGTTTGAACAAACAAAAAAACAAACTCTACAGCTTTATTATTAGTACTAGCTGTGCCCCGCAGTTTCACCAGTGTAAATATCGATTTCGTGGGAATATCGGGATAAAAAGTAGCCTACATGTTACTAACCAGGCTTTCAGCTACTTCCATTCAAAATTTTATCAAAATTGGTCGAGCCGTTTGAGCGTGAAGAAGTAACAAACATATAAACACACACACTCACAAACTTTCGCCTTTTTGTTATTAGTGTGATATACAGGGTGAAATTGAAAACGTGCGACAAATCGAAATGGAAGATTGTACATACTCATCAATAAGAACAACTTTTACTATGGGACCAAACCTGAAATCGCGAAAACAAAATCAGCTGCTCCCTACATTTATGTTCGCATAACTCCCCAAAGTGTATATGGAACGCTGCTGCTGCAGCTGATTTTGTTTTCTCGATTGCAGCTTTGGTCCCTTAGTAAAAGTTGTTCATAATGATGAGTACAATCTCCCATTTCGGTTTGTCGCATGTTTTTAAATTTCAACCTGTAGATTGTGATAAATAGATTGACTCATGTTTAATTCATGATTTCTGTTAATTGCCGAAACTAGTCGAAAAGTCGCGTGAGTAAAACCGATAACTTTTCTGAATATCTTTCACAGAAGTTGTTTTATTTTAAGTATAACGATGCTCTTGTAATATCCTAAACTCATATCCATGTAATCAAGATATTTTGATACATTACATCTTTTCGAATAAAAAACAAAAATCGGCCAAGTGCGAGTCGGACTCGCACACGAAGTTTTCCGTACCACGTACAAGTATCTTGTATGGGGACAGGGACCATCCATACTAATATTATAAATTTGAAAGTAACTCTGTCTGTCTGTCTGTCGGTCTGTATGTTACCTTTTCACGCCTAAACCACCGAACGGATTTCGATAAAATTTGGCAAAGAGATAGATTGCATCCCGGGGAAGGACATAGGATAGTTTTTATCCCGATATTCCCACGGGATCGACACTTATGCGGGTGATTCAAGATTCAAGATTCAAGAGTCTTTATTTGTGGAAACATGGTAAAAAAACTCATACAAAACATACTACATATACACACTCTGTGAACCTCTGTTACGGTTCAAAAGACGCAGACGGTTGGATGGACACTGGAGGCTTAGTAATAGGGTCTCGTTGGCACCTTTTGGGTACGGAACCCTAAACACCAACATCCATAAGTACAGGATGAGGCCACAAAACGTAGCGGAAACGCGTAATTGTCGCGTTTCTCGTGGCCACGTTGTGGTGAGGCCATAATGCTCGTCTGCCAATCATTGCGAGCATTGAGCGTGGCGGTGAGAGCGTATCTGATAGACGCAGAAAAGCAGAAAAGCGCTTTTTGATATTACGTAAATTATTACTGTGTTGGATTAGTTTTGTTGCTCCCGGGATCGTTGGTATAGTGGTCGCAAGCGCCACTGCCGAGTGGGAGGTAATGGGTTCGAGTCCCAGGTCGGGCAAAGTGTTTTTGGGTTTTTCTATCAGGAATTTCTCAATAGCAGCCTGGAGTCTGGATTTGTACCTGATGTATGGCAATAGACTCGCCCCTGTTACATAGAACTAACATAACTGGCGAAATGTGGGTGTACAGTCACGAGCAAAAGTATGTTTATACTTGGCTTTATTCAAAGGCGATTTTCTCCTTTATTTTTGAATGAAATTTTGTATTAGTAGGAACATAGTATTTTCGAACCCATAGGTATATGTAAAGTGTCGTTTTTCAACGTTGCATTCGTTATTTCGTGAAAAAATCGCAATTTAAAGTTGCCAAGTGTTGACATATTGGTGCTCGTGACTGTACTTATGTACAGACGCCAGCACATCAAGCTATCCGAAACTGTCAAATTTTCTCAATTAACTTTGAACCATAAGCTTTAGCGATAAAGTTGAAAATCTATTAAAAAATTTGACAGATTTCAGTAGCTTGATGTGCTGGCGACTACATCTCTGTATAACCCTTCGGATATTAGGGGTGTTTTTCAATAAATTTCATTGCATTTCAGAGCTACAAAATACAAGCGATGCTTAGTTTATGGCTCACCGCATCTGTCACGTTGTATTTTTACTTTTTGGTGAATAAACTCTATTAATTTATTATTATTTATGTACTAAACAATTTTGCACGAATGTTTGCGAACAGCTATTTTGTAGCAGTTTACATAGTCCTCGTCATAGGTATTTTACTCATAAATCGAATATAAACATTCACTTTCGTATTTATTACATTAGCACTTTTATTTGAATACTAGCTGCGCCTCGCGGTTTCACTCGCATAAGTTTCGATCCCGTGGGAATATCGGGATATAATATATAAAAACTAGCCTATATGTCAATCCAGGGTGTCAGCTACCTCCATACAAAATTTTATCAAAATTGGTCCAGCCGTTTGAGCGTGAAGAAGTAACAAACATATAAACACACACACACACCCACAAACTTTCGCCTTTATTATATTAGTGTGATAGTGTGATAATTTGAATCCTTATTTAGTTTCCCACCATCCAGTTAACGGTATATACTCGTCAGTTCCGTTCGCAACGTAGCAACAAAAAGTTTAAGACATAAATTGTGCATCCTTTAACACCGAATGACTGCCAACTTCCATCGATGCAAAACAGCTGTTGAAAAAAAAAAAGTAGTGGACCTATACAGAATGTGAAAGATGTGATCTTTAAGGGGCTTACAGGACCTAAACACAAAAAAAAAACGCAAGTTTTAGAAACAATAAATAATAAAAGTATATGATAGGCTACAGTAAGAAAAATATTATGATATTCTTCAGGATATATGCTACGTTGCTAGTGTGTTGAAAACATAATCGGCCTTATTACAAAACAAGATTTATCTTTAGAACCAAGTTTAAACCATCCAGGCATTTTTAAATTTCGAACTATAATCCGACGAAGCTAAAGTTCTTTTTACAAAAACTGACGTCAAACCCGAGTCTAAGTTGTAAATTTTGCATTAAGAACTTCACGTTTGTCGGAATAAAGTTCAAAATACTGGCTCAAAGGTTTAGGCTAGGTCTAAAATTAGATCTCGTTTTGTAATAAGACTGAATAAGTACAACTAATTGGATACGATAGAAAAAACTCATGAAGATACCTCAAAAAACTTTCTTTTTACAATAAAAACCATACTAATATACATACAATCATTCTGATTTTTTGTCAGGTTATTCTACAAGCAACATACTAAAATACTAGTGTTTTAATTTTTTCGTCGAAACAATAGATTTTTTGTACTTAATTAAATAATTGCTTCATATTTTGCAATAAATTACCAGCGTTGTGTCATCGCGCTTCTCTTTCTTTTCTATGCAGTCCGACAAAGACCGCGCTTTGGGTCATGTTAGCCCCTTAAGGGTGTGTCTACAGACCATAAAATGAACAACTTTCTACATGGGACCACAACAAAAAAATATCAACACTTCAATACCTCTTCATCCTATAATGTTCTCACTGATAGGACACAGGCCTCCCAGCTTCGAGAGAGAGTGGGCTGTAATCTACCACGCGGGTCCAGTGCGAGTTAATAGATGTCACATATCTCCGATTTTTTTATTCTAGGACGTGCCGGTTTCCTCATGATGTTTCCCTTCATTGTTTTGAGAGGCTAGCTGTGGTGATGAAATTATTTACACAAAGTAAAGCGCCTGTCTGGGTTCGAACCCACAACTTACAACTCATAAGTCGGGGCCGTTATAGATATAGAGGTATGAGGAACAGGGTGTAACGTTCACTCATCCTTCTTAGAAAAGGGAGGATCCTCCGATCAGACGGGTGTTGTGTCTGGCAGGCAACTGCCCGATGATTCATGTCGGGCTGTTGTATTATATAATATGCTAGTTGCGCGGCAAACTCTGCTTGCGAGATGCAGGATTTTGCGTAACGTCAGTATGACGCGTAGTTCGCATGTGGCGTTGTAGATACCGCTACAGTTTCAATACCTACTCGACCCAAATGTATGAGACGGCTTACAATTTTTTTCGATTACCATGGAGACAGATGTTCAGTTTGATGGAGTGTACCACACTCTAAAATTTGACCACACCTTCCTTATACATCCTGTATAAAAACCTAAAAATATAGACGCTTGGAAACCCTAGGAATTAAATCACGGAAGTGACAGATGGTCAGCGCTGTTTTTATGGCCACACCGTGGCAGGGCCTTATTGAGCTGCAATTTTCCTGTGCAGCGGGCGTGATAGTTCTATCACTGCATCCATGATTATTTTAAGTATTTTTTTTATACCTATCTTGAAAGTAAAAAGATTGTTGTGATTATTACTTCGATTGTGTGAATAGGGTTCTTCTGCCTCACTTTTTTCTCGTCTCTCTTGTGGGGCGCATAATAAATCGGTATCTACAGTAAAGCGTCGGATTATCCGAAGGTCGGACAACCGAACGACCATTTAACCAAACTGCGAATAGTAAATTACATACAAGACTTAAAATTTTTATAAAAAAAAAACCTTAATTAGTTCGGATACTTGACGCTCTACTGAATTTACAGTATCTATGGATCCCGCTATGAAGAAGATTTTGATGTTTCCAAGTGTTTTTTTTTTATTTAAGTCGATAGTTTTTCAGGTTTGGGATATTTTCTGACGACTGCGTAGAAAAAACTTTGTTTTCATAGTTTTTTTCGATAAATGTGAAATACTTACTTATTTCTGCGGTCGATAAAATAAATCCTGTGCATAAATTATCATACTACTGCCTTTACTGTACATGCACTTGGCTGGTAATTTAGCTAAGCGAATAACTTTTGAAGTCAGGAAGGTATTTTTTTTCATTCAATTCTGACTATTAAAGTCAGACAAAAATAGTACAACGGAAGTGACAGATGGCAACCGCTTTTTTAATGGCCGCACTGCGATGAAGCCATAATGTACCAATCATCAAGTGCAGCGACCGTGATGATGAAGATCATGGACTATTATAGCATGTACCAGTGAGCATAGTTATTTTAAAGTATTTTTGGTAGTTTATGTTCAAAAATACTTATAATAGAGACGAGCATAAGGAGACAAGTCTCTTGAATTTTGATAGAAAATTCGACAAAATGTTCGTTTCCGCGTGTCTTATTTGTACAACTTTTACAGTAGTCACGTAGTCAGAAACCCGAAAGTCTGACAAGGGTATCGTGTTACCCAGCAAGTGGGTTGTGGAGGTCAGATAGGCAGTCGCTCCATGTAAAATACTGGTTCGACTGGAAGCCGACCCGAACATAGGTAGTTGAGAAAAGGCCAGGCTGGTGAGGAGGTCTGGTGATGAAATGTACAGGTTTTGGTGAAAAACTTAGCTACAATCACGATTTTCATTAAAACTCAACAGAAATTTTCAAATTCAATTTTCCATCATAATTTTTGAACTCCACATACATAGCTAAAGTTCTCAAGCTCGACCATAAACCAAAGAACATTAAAAACAACAATACAACGCATAGTGCTGCGCGTGAGTCGATCACAATTCATAAAGTCACTGACCCCTCCTAATATGGCTAACGACTTATGAATTACCTCCGTACCTACTATGTATTTAACATGCCTTTTTTTATTTGAACTCAGTTTATAGTCTGCGTTGTGTGAC
This sequence comes from Oligia fasciuncula, assembly GCA_963082905.1. Classification (NCBI taxonomy): domain Eukaryota; kingdom Metazoa; phylum Arthropoda; class Insecta; order Lepidoptera; family Noctuidae; genus Oligia; species Oligia fasciuncula. The sequence goes on from OY720403.1 coordinate 13,654,041, forward strand.
TAATTTTAGTTTTTTTATGACCATAGTTGACAGAATTTGGGGGGTGGAGTTAGGTAATAAAACAGTAGCTGTTTCTACCAGTTTTTATAATAATACCTACACCAGGTGCCACGGAGCATCTAACTGGTTTGTAGGTAGGTTGGTATTGTCAGGTGGCAGGTAGATCCCAATATTTGTTTGCATATTATGTTAATTTTTAGGACTTTATAACATCATCAATTATTTAAAAAAATATCTTTTTGTTTTTAATGACTATGCTCTGTTTTTTAATCACCCTAATATTGTAAAGGCGAAAGATTGTGAGTGTGGGGGTATGTGTGTGTGTGTGTGTTTATATGCTTGTTACTTCTTCACGCTCAAACGGCTGGACCAATTTTGATAAAATTTGATATGGAGGTAGCTAACAACCTGGATTAACATATAGGCTACTTTTTATCCCGATATTCCCACGGGATCGAAACTTATGCGGGTGAAACCGCGGGGCGCAGCTTGTTTGACATAACGTACTTACGCAATATTTTCTAAGACAAGCGCTAGCGCTACTATAGTGTTAAAGTCCAGACAACATACTTCCACGCTAATATAACATTATAACCTCGAAAATAAAGATCAGCTTCCGCTTTCTTTGTTCGTACAGACGCCAGCACATCAAGCTACTACAATCTGTCAAATTTCTTTTATAGATTTTCAACTTTATCGCAAGGTCATAAGGTTCAAAGTTGATTGGGAAAATTTGACAGTTTTCAAATTCAAATTTATTTATTTGTACACATAGGTGAAATGTAGTTACATGATGGATAAAATAATATGTTGTGTCACTATGTGCTGCCTTGCAAGGCGTACAAATATTGCTTACACAGTAGGAAATGGATGTACAGGTAGGCCTATAATATATAATTATAGATTACTGCTGAGTAACAATCTTCGTAACAAGTCTTATAAAATTATAGATTACTGCTAAATAACAGTATTAAATCTCTAGCAATAACTAAGTTTTGACAAACAATAAATAACAATAACTAAGTTTTGACAAACAATAAATAACAATAAATAAGTTTTGGGTAGCTTGATGTGCTGGCGTTTGTACTATTTACTCCAAAACTTTTTAACTCTTTCTATGCAAACTGTGGAACTTATTTCGATGAAACCTAGCAGAAACTTTGCTGTGGCCCTAGAGCTGGTCAAAAAACTCAATACTTCCCATCGCGGTCTAGGACAAGCGGGCGGGGTAAGGTACAGGATACAGCTAGATAAAGATATTTTTAAATACCTTAGCTACTTGTTTGTTAAAAATACATCCAGCATATGATGTGTCCATTGATTCTGCATACATTTGTATGTTTTGTAAGATAATATCGTCATTGTTAGCAGTGGGAAGTCGAATGCTCAGACTGTGAATAATGCTATGAGTAATACTGAAGAGGTAGGTAAGGTACAGACAAAGACTAATTCTCTTTGGGTACAGACGAGCGCACGTCGTCGGTGGCCTTGTGTAGTCACACCTTGAGCTGGCCTAGTGTAGCACGGAGTTCCAATAGAATATATAAATTTATGGGATGCATGAAGAAGCCTCCTCGTGTAGCGCAGTTTGATCCGCCAGATACTCAACTGAACCGAGTGCTCGGCGCATCCTGGACACTTGGACAGTAACGCCCAACACCTTATTTGACTGGCCAATTCTTCCCTTGAGATGGTAGGGCTAACGCCCACCTGGTTTGCGACCACTCTCCCACCTCCCTAAAATTCGAACACATGTGACATATACTAACCCCCACTGTGTGCTCGTCCTTTTTTAAGAGAGGAAGCCTGTGTCCCAGCAGTGGGAACTTGAAGGCTGATTATGCACAGGTCACATGACATACCTACTTACTTGTAAAATTCTTGTATTAGATCATAATGCAAGAAAATAGGCTAAATAAGACTCCCAGTCATAATAATTTTTTACTGACCAGAATTCCTTGCAACGCTAGCGTTAAAATTGTAATCTTAACCCACATTTTCAAACCGCTCTTCATTTATTTCCATTAAACTTTCTTTTAAAAACTTTTTCGTTGTACACAAAGTCATTTCATGCTTCTTTATGACATGGCCGCGACCCAATGAACAATTTTTCTTCTTAAAGTTATTTTTTGGGCTCCGCTGTCCGTGTGTCCGTCTGTCACAGGGCTGTATCTTTTGAACCGTAATAGTTAGACACTTGAAATTTTCACAGAGTCTGTACTACTAAGGCCGCTATAATAACAAATAATAAAAATATACAAGAAAAATGTTTTTTTTTTCTTCGAAACTATAAAAACAAAAGTGTGTTAAATATTGCTCTGTGGTACGGAACGCTTAGTATGTGAGCCCGACTCGGACTTGACCGCTTTTGTTTTCTATAACCGAACAGCATCAAATTGATTAACCGCGGATAAAATGTTAATGAGGCAATTTAATTAAAATGTCTTCGTGACATTGTTTAGTTTTAATTACTTGGCATTTGTTTTAATGATTCGGCTGGGTAATTTTTTACGGTGATTTTCAATTTTTTCTTGATAACAAAACTGTTGATCGAATTAGGTTAAGGTGATCACGATTTAACTTGAGTGCACCGTATGAGAAAAATGTAATTAATGTTTTAGGATAAAAAGAATGTGACTTAAGGCTCCTACAAACAGGCGCGACACGCGACGCGAATAGCGCACGACACAATGACATCGGAAGTCGCGCAACGAGCGGTGCCTTTGTGACGCGCGCGGTTCGCGTCGCGTGTCGCGCCTGTTTGTAGGAGCCTTTAGTTAGTTATTTATTTAATACTTTAGGCACACAAATGTACAGATGCGGACTTAATGCCATAGCCATTTTCTACAAATCAACCTTTGGGTGATGCCGAGACAAACAGTGGTAGTGCTATTGTGAAAAATTTAGTAATAAATATTTTTAAATATAAAGGGACGCAAAAACCTATTAACACTAAAATATAATATCAGGGTTATTGATTCAGAACGTTTACGGACTTTATTTTCAGTTTTTTGAAATAAAAAATGCTAGAAAATGTGGGTGGGTCAATGACCGCTGTTGCCAGGCTAAAATGCGACAACTATGCACTAACACACGGCACGCACATCTTTGAGCTAAGCCGACACATTAGCCTGTTCTCTTTCATCGTCTCTCAAAAGAAAATAGCCATAAGTACCTAACCTACCCATATTTAAAAAAATCTGCACGTTTGTGCAAAAAGCATTCAAGCGGCAACAGAATTAGTGACCCGTTTCTCATTGAATCTTAAAGACGAGCGCCTGTTTTGAAGTTGTAATGTTATACAGTGCTGTTTTGCAACGGTTTACGGCAGTATCAAGTTTACAATAAAAAAGTTACCAAGTGCGAGACCGACTCGCACTTGCTCGCTTTTTCATTAAACATGACTCTGCCGTAAACAATAACGGTACAATATGTAACACTGCCTAAATATAAAAAAAAATACTTTAGTAACAAAAAGACACGTGTCTTGTATGTTAAAAATTAAAAGGTGTCCCCTTTAATTTTTACTTTATTTTATTACTAGCATCGCCCCGCGGTTTCACCCCGCATAAGTTTTCATCCCGTAGGAATGTTAATTTTTTTTTATTTTTTTATTTGCAATGTGCGTTTTGTTTGTGCAGAATAAACAATTTTTCTTTCTTTCTGTAATATAACAATAGAGTACCTATAAATTCTTAAAGTGTTTTTCACATTGACCACTACACAGGGTCAAACTAAATTAGCTAGAGAAACTCCGCAGACGTGATGGGTATCAATATCTAAAGAAGATAAAAAAAAGATGTTTTTTTAATGGGTTTATTGACCACAATTAGTGTAAGCACTTAAAATATCAGTTTAAAAAACGGTTTATTTGTCTGTAAACACCACAGAGGTCAGTATCTCGACGCGATGAAACAAAAGAAAACAGATTTTCCCAACTCACAATAGCAGCGGTCGTTGATCCCCCAAAAACTAACATCACATTTTTTTTTCATGTTTACATAATATCGTGGCTAAATAATAACAGCCGCACAGGTCGATCGATCAGGTTAAGCTACACTTGCTGCGGTTGGTCTGTGGATGGGCGACCATCTTAACATATCGTGACCCCTCCGTGCCTCGGAAAGCACGTTAAGCCGTTGGTCCCGGCTGTCATTCGTGGAGTGGATCTTTGACAGTCGTTACGGGTAGTCAGAAGCCCGAAAGTCTGACAACCAGTCTCACCAAGGGGAATCGTATTACCCAGTAACTGGGTTGTGGAGGTAAGATAGGCAGACGCTCCATGTAAAATACAGGTATTCAGCTGCATCCGGTCAGACTAGAAGCCGACCCCAACATAGTTGGAAAAAGGCTAGGCAGATGATGATGATGATATAGTGACCTAAGTGACCTTATTGGTGATGTTCTTTAGAAAGGTCAAGACCTCTTGACCTTTCTGCGTAGTACTCGCATCTCGGCGTGCGTGTATGACCAGATGTACGAACGTCAAAGAAGCTAGTTCTGCCTACCCCCATGGAAAGAAGGTGTGAGTTTATGAGTATGTATGTCTTCATTTTGCGTGATTACCGGAAAAAAAGATCTCAAAAGCCGTTTGCTGTTGCGCTGTCAATGCAACTTCTTATAAGTGCTAACAACTAAATGCCACATTTTCCCAGTGTTCTGATTATGGCCATTCGCCTTTTGATGTTCAAACTGGACCTGTTCCTCTTCGAAGATCATTTGCAAATACAAAATGGCGGCATGTCACTGTCAACCACGGAATAGAAAAAACAAGCTGTCAACTTCTTTATTTGTGCAAATTGGACCACACAACATGGGCCACTCCAGTTCTTGTGTGGTCTGCAGATGAATAGGACCATAATAATTATAGATAAATAAACTCATTCTGCCCTCTTAAAATATTCCTAGAGCGGTGCAATACTATTTGTATTTGGTAAGCAAACCTATTAAGAATTGAAGTGCAAACTAATTATGGACCACTTGATTAAAATGATTTGCCTGGCCAATATTTTAGAGTCAGTTAGGACTTAAAAGTTACACAGGGTTTTTGACCGGTAGTTCTTCTCCATATGATCTATTGTTTGGAATCGCGCATTCTTGTCTGTGGAAAAGGAAAATTTAAACCTTTCTAAAAATATCATTTTGACTGGCTTCTCTAAGCAAAGCGGTTTGGATGATCAGAAAGGTGTGGTCATATTTAAGGGTGTGGTACAGACCATTAAACCCAACATCGTTATCGCGAAAAAAATATCAGCCGTCAACATTTGGGTCGAATTTGATGGTGTAGTGTGCAGTTCGCCTAACCTTACATTTGTATCTGCACACACTATTTATTGGGATTATTACACGAATCGTTATAATATCAAACAGTTCTCTTTTATTTTGCTTACACCTCTCTAATACATGGCGACCCTTTTTTTTTTTTGCGGATGGGAAATCATCAATCTCGCTCTGGGTGGAGCGGAAGGGAGTGTCAGACTCTTACTGACTAAAACCCACCCGTGTTCCTTCCTTAGCCCTTTATGTTCCGGGCCAGCGGTAACCCTTTCGGACAATCTCGCTGACCATATTGGGACCCTTAGCCAGAATTAAAATTTTGTAACTAACTAAGAGATCTGTGGTGGCCAAGTGATAACGGCCGCGACTTACGAGTTGTAGGTCGTAGGTTCGAACCCAGACAGGCGCTTTACTTTGTGTAAATTATTACCACTGCTCTCAAAACGGTGAAGGAAAACATCGTGAGGAAACCGGCATGTCCTAGAACCAAAAATTCGAAGACATGTGACATCTGCCAATCCGCACTGGGCCCGCGTGGTGGATTACGGCCCACTCCCTCTCACCGAGAGGAGGCCAGTGTCCCAGCAGTAGGAACATTATAGGCTGATTATGGTTATGGTATGGTAACTAACTAACGTGAAAGCGAGGATGTCGTGTGGTGTGTGTGTGTACAATGGTCCTAAGGCCACCACACCTGATACATGCTATATATTTTTTTAAAACAAAGATGGGCACTACAGTAGCGAATGGTAAATTTTTGTAAGAGGTAAGCCAGAGGGAGTGAAGATTATATTATTTGTCTATAGAATACTGACTGTGCCATTTTTCAAAGGGAAGCCGGTAGGAATCGAGTTGTATGGAACCTTCGCCACTAGTACACTATATTTATTTTTTACTCCAATGATTAAGGAGAGGCCTCACAATACGATAATGTACAAGACTCGCCTTACTAACGGTCCGGGAGGTTTTTCTGGTTAGGACGAGTTAAGTCAATCCAGTTAGAGTTGTTCTGGATCAAAATAAACATTGCTATTTTAAGGGTTCTTTTTTAATTCATTGGTGTTATGAGTTGGCTTTCGTATTAGAAATCTGCATTGATTAGCTGGTTAAACAGGAACTAATCAGATTTAATGAGTGGGTTCTTGCAGTTTTAAATGCACCGGTTTTTCATTAGTTTTACTAAGACACCTCTGCGAGATGGCCATCGTGGGTAAAACCTGTGTAAAACGTGAGTAAAACCTCTAAAAAAATTAGAAAAAGAAAGAAAGATAATACTTTTATTTGCGGCAAACATGACGCTTCAAAAAAACACAAACACAAAAAAAAAACAATTTGGGAGAAAACATACGTCAACGCAAAACGGCCCTCCCTCAGCGTAATGCTAAGACTCTATACGAGAGTCCTTGCGCTGGTTTTCAGCGACAGCCGGCGTTGACGTGATGACGTCAACCAGTGATCATTAGCTTTTATGAAACAAGACACTTTTATGGCTAAATGATCTACCTAAAATCGCCAGATTTATAGCCAACTTAACCAATAACAGACGCACTTTAAAATTTAGATTGACTTAAGAATCAAGAATCAGAATCGGAGTTTTGCTTACTACTAATTTTCGTTCATTTCACTCCAAAAAATCTATCTATCATCTAGTTTATTTATTTTTATTTAAATTACGCCAAAGTAAACACACGTTTTAAATAACTTGCCATACACCTAAACATAGGATCAGTAAAAATAGCTCACTTTTTTACTAATGCCAATTTTGAACAACCCGTTCGTCCATAACAAAAACATACAACGGAATCGACTCCTGCGCAGTTCCCATCAAACGGGTGTCTACCGGATAATGATCAATACTTGTCTACAATCTAAATAAAAAAAAATGCTTAACGGGTCTTCTTTAAACGTTGTGTATGATGGATAGCTTGTTTATAGGGCTTTTATGATTGGAAAAAAGTAATTGAACGCAAAATGTTTGGAGTTTAGAACTGGTTACTTAACATTTCGATTGAAAATGCTTCTAAAGCGAGAAGCATTTTGATACTTAATTGTTTGTGATAAAATCTAAAATTTTCTTGAAATAAAAGTTTACCATGTAATGCGACTAGTGCGTCTCCTTCTTCTTTTCGCTGGTACGACTGTATTTTAGATCTTGTTGGCCCAAAACTCACAGAAGGCAGGATCATCTACAACACCATATGCGAACTACGCATGACTCTGACGTCACGCAAAACTCTGCATCGCGCAAGCGAAGTTTACCGCACAAATAGAATACATTTATATACAACATCCCAACATTAAAGGTCTAAACAGACGGACTGTATTTCAGCTGCAATCGCTGTATGGATGCAATTGGCTTAACTGCTTCGAAACCTAGTTATGTCAACTGCGATGTTGCAGCTAGCATGCTGTTCAAATGCAGTCCGTCTGTGTAGAACCTAATCATCGGGCAATTGCCCACCAGACACGACACCCATCTGGTCGGAGGATCCCCCCTTTTCTATAAACTTTACACACTGTTCCTCATACCTCAACAGAATCTACAGCAAAACGTGTCTACCGTTTTCTCTAGGTTTTATTTCAAACAACCAGACGTTAATATTAATAATTTATACACACACATGATTAATATTAATAACAAATTCATACATAGCACTTTTTTTCATGCCCAGAGCAAACAAGACCATACAATGTAGTTTATTGAATTAAGTTATAAATCAATATATATGAGCACATGCGACCTTAATAGGTATTTATGTAATGTATTTAGGGCATACAGTGGAGCCTAATGTTGCCTATATATAGAGATATGTGCGTGTCTAATGGGGCTACTTTCATTCGGAGTCCACCGTGAATGCTTTGATCAGAATTTAGGTTGGGTAAAATTTGGTATGATTGATTTTACTGTGTATCTGAATAAGGACTAATAAGGATTATAAATCCATGAGTCTAGAATATAAACGTACTGTAAAAATATTATCCTGACCTGATATTCTAAGTGATGCACACATGTTCGGGTTAGTACATTAAATTCTGCAGTATTTTTTTAACAAAGCCGCCTCGATGGATTTACTACACATTCTCGGCGCGGTATTTTTTAAATATAAATCAAATCAATATATACTCGATTTTGACGCCCGGCTGTGCCGAATTATGCCGCCCGAACTTGAGTGTTGCACCATACGTGATTAAAATAATAACCCAGGAATTGATTACAAATACATATCTACTGCGACTGGCCTGTTGGTCTAGTGGTCAGTGACTATGACTGCTATGCCGGAGGTCGTGGGTTCGATTCCCACCCAGGACAAATGTTTGTGTGATGAGCATGATCATTTGTTCTGTGTCTGGGTGTAATTTATCTATATATGTATGTATTTAGAAATATATAAGTATGTTTATCAGTTGTCTAGTACTCATAACACAAGCGCTGCTTAGCTTGAGACTAGACGGCGTTGTGTGATAGTTGTGGAATATTATTATTATTTGTGGAATATTACTTAAAATTGCCCAGAAACTATATAGCTACCATTAAAATAAGATAAGTGGTTAACGGCCACGACTTACGAGTTGTGGGTCGTAAGTTCGAATCAAGGCCAGGCACTTTACTTTGTGTAAATTGTTTTCATCACCACAGCTCTCAAAATAGTGAAGAAAAACATAGCGAGGAAACCGGAATGTCCTAGAACTAAAAATTCGTAGACATGTGTCATCACCAACCCGCCTTGGGCCCGCGTGGTGACAGAGATGAGGTCTGTTGTGTCCCAGCAGTGGGAATATTATAGGCTGATTAAGCATTATGCAGGGTTAGGCTTTTTGGCCTCGCACAGGGCTTTTTTCTTGTTATTTTAGTGTAATTTGTGCTCCTTTTTTTACTTTTTGTATGTCCTGTGTGTCCCCCAATATTTTTTTTCTTTCTTTCACTTACTTGGGGGTGAAATAGGGTACAAAAAACCTGAAACCGGTCATCTAAGCGGATAAAGTCGCGGGAAATACATAGTTGTAACACCAGTTCAATATACCTACCTAACTTTATTCCCTCCTGTCATATTAATCCACAGACCTACCTACATACCCAGTAATAAATGTCCGCCGGTTCATTCACTACGGCGCGGCGTTAGTAATCGCCGCACGCGCCGGTCGCCGTCGGCTTGAGTCGTCTATCTGTCACCCATGATCCATTGTCCGCCACTGACTGTCTGGCTTGGATTATTATAGACATACAAGAAAGAAAACGTGAAGAATGAGGTATACAGATCGGATTTTAACCTAGTTTTGTAGAATGGCATGTCAATGGATTAGTTTGTAAAAAAATAATAATAGCCTCCCGACCGATTTCAAAAACATCAAAAAATCATAAAAACGGATACATGGTTCTTACATATAGGTACAACATTTACAAAATGCTTCTATTTTATACAGAACTATAGTTTGCAATTATCAATCAAATTCGCGACTAAGAATACCATTCGGAGGGCGTTTCTGACTGCGTTGTAATGGCGTCCTGAGTCGAGTATAAGTCGAGGAAGTTTCTTCAAATAAACTTACAACATCGGTGTATAAGTAAGACTTTGTAACTTTGAATTTTTGTGACGAGCGTGCCAATGGTACCAATAATTATTCTGTCTTGCTAACTGACTAATTAATCTCTTTGAGCATTTCCGCTAAATGCAAATTGAAGAGCCTCCATGAATGACTGAACTTAAGTACCCAAGAGTAGGCAATCAGGAAATCAGAGCACGCTTTATCAACCAATCAGCATTCTAAGTAAACATGTAGATATAGTTACAGCAATTTCAATGGATGGGTACCCGTCCAGTCCATAATTGCGTAACACACTATCAATCATTATCTGAATCATTTTGAAGGATATTGCTAATCCATTGCTTCATATGTTCGAAAAATTAGTATGCTCAACAACGTAAATAACGCAATGAATATTGTTGAACTGTCAAAATGAAAGCCATTGCTACTGATAGTGAGTTATGTAATGCCCCGCAGGCTGTTGTTTGCCAAAAAACTTAGTTACTTCAATTTCCCTAGCAGTGGAAAATTCTGTAAGAACGATCTAGCCGTCTAAAAACCTCAACGATTTTTTGTATTTAAAAGTTTGAAAAACAAAACAAGTTATAAAGCTAACTTTGCCTTTTTAATTTTTTCAGGTAAGCAGACCTGCAATCAAGTAACGGCAGCTATTCGTCATTAGTTTATTTTATTTCTTAAACCAAATATTTACTTAACTGTATAGATAATAATGTTGTGCACAAAGTTTTGTACAGTTTTTTTGTTGCTGCGTTTTCACAAATGAGTATTTTAGTTATGCGGGCATTACACAGGTGACTATATAGCCAACTGTCCAAATGGAAATTTGGCTAGGCCGCAGTTGACTAAAATCGCAAGTTCCAAAGTAGAGTTGGTTTCGACTTTAGTCGTTCGGCAACTCGCATGCGGCGGGTGACTAAAATCGACCGCGAAAATGCTTAGTCGCAGGCGATCGCCCGCCACATGAAGTTCGACATTTTGATGCAAAATGAACTAGTCACCTGCGATTTTTATCGACCTGTGTAAATGTGGTGGCGATTCGGTTTGTGAGACGATTTGGTAAGCGACCAGCCGCACGGCGAAAATCGACCTAGTGTAAATCCCTCATTAGGGACTCGACTGGCATCGGACTTAAATGGAGGCTTTCAGTGACAAAAAGGTTGTCAGTCGAAGGTGGTTTAAGTGGAAAATGTGGAAATCCTTCTGTCTACGAGCACATTGTCTCCAGAAATTTTCCATCTATGCAGTCTCATTTTAAGTACCTAAGACTTCTCTACCCGACAAAGTATTAAATAATATGTTCAGTGGCATAACTAACACAAATTAATATTATAACACGCAAATACTCTAGCGAAGTCGTAGTCCAAACTATCTAAAACTAATCTACATAGGACTATAGCCTTTAGCATAAACACCACGTTCTAATACCTAAGGTGACACTAGGTGCTTGTCATTGGAAGGTGACATCGATATTATCGTTTCCCAACACTAGTCGCCTAGCAACGTGCGGCTATGTACATGCAAGGACGTGATTGTAGGCGAGCCGTAGTGCAGTGAGTTCAATAAGTCAATGGATTATTTATATTACGACTGGGTCACAATGAACATTACAAAATAGAGATCAAACATAAAATGTATGAGTCCGAATGACGTTGAAGTGCGGCGTTCTTCGTAAACATTTGTGCAATTGTCACAGAAATTGTATTTATAAAACAAGATGGCGGCGTCAGTTCCGATTTTGGCCACGCGCCAAAAGAACCTTGTAGCGTTGTACTCTGCATTTGACAGGTTTTTGACATTTTCTCTTTTCTAGCATCGCCGCCATTACATTTATTTTCCGCGTCGCACCATATGAAATTGTGGTTTAGATGGAAGTCATAGGGGTGCACTTGCAAGAAATATACACGGTAATTTTGTTGTTACTATTTATAGCTATTTTATTGCTGAGATGAAGAAGCCCGTATTTGTTGTCTTTTGATGCCAAAAACTCATCAAATCATGTCGCTTAGGTGCGATGTTGCACAAAAAACCTTTACCTAATTTCAGATTTCAGTGAACAATCGCCTTTCGCCATTCCTAGTTTTATGTTCACATACAAATAGACATAATAAAAATAAAGAGTGAATTTCACGAAAAGGAAAATCAAGCCACTTTCAAGAGCTACATGAACTTAGTCTACTATCTTCATTCCACTGTGTCTTGGCTACCGTCGGATTCTGAATTAGTTTTGGAGAAAAAAAAAAACAGTTTAAGTCGTCGCCAAATGGAATTGATGATTTCGTCTTCAATACCTACCTTTTTGTACAGAGTCAATGGTTGTCAAAAGAAACAGCGGCCGCTTTTAGAATTTAAATGACATTCGTGTGAATAGCTAAGCGGAATATTCAGACGATTTTAATTCTTTGTATTTACTTAAACGGAGGTTAGGAAAACTGGGTTTCTTTGAGTTTTCGTTTGCAGTGTGTGGAATAAGTTGAAGACTGTAATGGATTTTCTTGTACGTGTACGTGCATGGTTAAGATGTTAAATCTCGATGTCTGATAAATAATCTTTATCATTTTAAGGGTTCCGTACCTCAAAAGGAAAAAACGGAACCCTTATCGGATCACTTTGTTGCCCGTCTGTCTGTCAAGACCCTTTATCTCGGGAAAGCGTGGGGGTATCGAGTTAAAACCATATACTCAGGTCTACAGTCCCTTGAAGCTGTGAAAAAATCTAACTTCTTAAAAGATACGGCCGTTTATGCCGCAAAAAACGTATATTTCGACACTCTCAAGGGAATCAAAATTTATAGGGTAGTTCTCGTTGACCTAGAATCATGAAATTTGGCAAGAAGCAATGGCACGTAGTAAAAGTAAAGGAAAAAGCCGTAAACCGAAAATTTGTAGGTACGGAACCCTTGGTGCGCGAGTCAGACTTGCACTTGACCGGTTTTTTATAATGATGATTCAATCACCATGTTTGGTAAGGAAACGGGAAGTTGTAGCTCATCACCATTCATCATTCCCCCACTCTTATCCCACTTTATGTGGGGTCGGCGCAACATATCTTTTCTTCCTTAGTTCACTATTGCTTCCGCACAGTCCATTCATCGTTTCTTTGGTCTTCCCCTTTCACAAGTTAAAGTAGTAGGTATATTATTTTATTCATAGTTGCAAATTAAATAATAAAAGCAAATAATAACTAATAAGTAGGTACCTAATTATTATTGTTGCTTGTCGTCGCAAAAGTATTGTTTTATTGAAAAAAACAATAATAAAAACAGAATTAAAAAAAAATACTTACTTAAACTTCTTTATTCACTAAAACAATACATTATTTAAAATAAAATGTTTTTGCAAAATACAAAAACCAACTTGGGCCTATCACGGATTTGAACGCACATGTCTTTTGGTGGGGTAACTACTTAAAGGAGCTGTGTGGTACTACAAGAACTATTGTATAACAGAAAAGTAATGAACAGTGAAAAATTTTTCACCTTACGCCCATGTGATGATAGCGAAACGGGCAAGCCACATTAAAAAAAAAATATTTAAAATCCCTCATTGGCTCGCCCCCTATTACATGGGCGTAACGCCCGCCGTAGCGACTTAAAAACGTTACTGGTGAAATGTGGATGTATCCACCTCTGCCTCAGCCGGCGGGGAAAAAAGGCGCAATATTATGTTACGTTATAATACGTAGACTATTTAAAAATGTTTTAAATTAATATTATTTCAACAACTTTTTTTAATGGTAATTAAATTCATTTCAGAGTGACTAGCACTATTGAAAAAGTTATAAAAATGTTTGAAGTTGTAGCGTAAACTAAACAATATTGTGTAGGATTTAAAGTTATTTTTTCATAAACTCATATTTGTTTACATTTTTGGCGAATAAATCGTGAATGCAGATTAATTAAGTGATAACATAATCAGCCTATGTTTCCACTGCTGGGACACAGGCCTCCTATGGCGAAAACTGGGCTTAGGTAATACCTATATAAACGGATTCAAACACCAATGGAAAATACTATGAAAGGAAAATGTCACACGTTAAGGTAATCAATCGGTAACTGGTACGAAAAGTGACTCGTCAGGTTCGTAGAATAAAACCCTATTTAGTACGTAAACCTGCCACGTGAATCTAGGACACAATAAATCTCACCCTAAAAGGAAATTATTTTGTGTAAGAAAAGTGAAGTTATTTATGGGTTTGACTTGGGAATGGATTATCTTTATGGTTGGAAGTGTGAAGAAAAAATTGCCTTCCCAGTATTAAAGGCGGTTTTCTTCCTGGAATTGCGCATTTTGGTGCTCTTTCAACGAGGCCTCTAACAATATATTCGTTCGCAGAAGTTTGTCATGTTTGGAAAACAGATGTTCATTGGATTACATTTATAAAGTACTACCTTGCGCCCGCGGTTTCGCCCGCGAGGTATGTCGATAAAACCTATGTCCTTCCCCTGGATGTAATCTATCTCTCTGCCAAATTTTATCGAAATCCGTTCAGTGGTTAAGGCGTGAAAAGGGTTACCTTTTGGTTATTCGAAAGTAACTCTGTCCGTCTGTCTGTAGGTATGTTAACAGACAGACAGACAGAGTTACTTTCGAATTAATAATATTAGTATAACCTAGATAATTTGGATATGATAGAGATTAAAACATAAGATGAACTAGCAGGGGATCAAGGAGGGGGGGGGTGTGGAGGGGGGGTTCAGGTGATCAAACCGAAATAAAACAAATTGGTCCCTTTCTTCTAGTCTAGATGAACGTCGCCTTTTCTGACATCAGGGAAACAACAGATTTAATTCGTTAAACATGAACCTCCATTCTTGCATTTGTACTAATTTCCTAGACAGAAATAAATGAAGAACTGTCTGTATGATGGTTGAATTAACATAAGCTGCACTTAAAAAAAAACCAAAACCTACCTACAAAACACACTCATACAAAATCACTTGAACCTAATTAAGTCCATACAACAGTGACCTTGTCAGTTCCATTCAATGAGACAATTGGCCGGACGAACTATGGGAATACGGCCCCGTCAAACAGACAATACGCCATCGGACGTATGATGGTTGCGACATGAATATTCAGCGAGACATACCGGCGTAGCTTCATGCTCGTTTGTGGAGGATGATGGGCAGAATTCCAAACGGATAAGACACCTATAAGTAGCGACTAGAATCAATTCTATTTTGTTGTAATTTTTGACGTTCAAAAGTGTCTTTTATGTGCCTGACTTTGACTTTGGGATCTATGTAGTAGTAGAGCTCTGTGTAAGCTTGTCCGAGGAAGGACATAGCATAATCTGCAGCCTATAATGTTCCCACTGCTGGGACACAGGCTTCCTCTCTGTGAGAGGTAGTGGGCCGTAATTCAGCACGCAAGCCCAGTGCGAGTTGGGACCTGTTATATGTCACGATGTTTACCTTCACCAATTTGAGAGCAGTGGTGATGAAATTAAATTTACAAAGTAAAGTGTCGGGCTAGGTTCGAACCTACGACCTACAACACCTAAGTCGAGGCCGATACCACTGAGCCACCACTGCTCTGGAGAAGTACATACTGGTATCTAATTCTGTCGCCAATCACAATCATCATCATTTATTTATTTTCCAGATGATAAAATCCAATTTATTAGTACCTAATTACATACACAACTTAAACAGTAGTGTGAGTACATCACACTAATATTATAATGGCGAGTGAGTGGGGGTGTGTTTATATGTTTGTTACTTTTTCACGTTCAAACGGCTGGCCAATTTTGATCAATTTTGTATGGAGGTAGCTGACACCCTGGATTAACGTAAAGGCTACTTTTTATCCCAATATTCCCACAGGATCGAAACGTATGCGGGTGAAACCGCGGAGCGCAGCTTGTCTATAATAATTGTTAGTTCCTGTTACTGTTAGTCTGCATCATGCCTCTGCTGGGCAAAGGTCTATCTCCTTGACTTCCAGCTCTTTTGAACCAGGGCTAAAGTGAACCACTGGTGGTTGGTTTTAAGTTGGTAAGTTCAATAAGCTGTGGGCCAAAATAACTACTACGTGGAGCCCTGACACAGCCAGAAGGCGTCGTGACAGACCCCGTAGAATTGTTAGTAGCAAAGGTCTTAAAACTATGTTAGTATTACACTACAGACTCAGCCTAGGTTAACAAAACAACGAGATCAGTCAAACAGTGTTGCTATGTTCTGGTTTGAAGGGCTTTTTTTATTCTGGATGGGAAATCATCAAATGCTAAACGCTCTGGGTGGACCGGAAGGGAGTGTCAGACTCTTGCTGACTAAAACCCACCCGTGTTCCTTCCTTAGCCCTATAGGTTCTGGGCCAGCGGTACCTAACCCTTCCGGACAATCGGATTAGATGCTGATGTAATGGCAAACCTGTTGCAGGCACATGATGAGATATTTTAGCTTTCTCTCTGGGACGACAATGCATTTCGATACCTATGTCCGTAAGCTTTGCTGACATTCGCAAAATACGCGCATTGACGTGAAGTTGAAGACACCAGCCAGTATGACCTAAGTGCATATCCGGTCGCGCAAGCGACCACAACAAATATTGTACTAACGCGCATAAATGTACGCAATAATAAAAAGTTGATTCAAGAAGAAGGAGTTTTCATGTTACGCTCCCCTTCATGTCTTACTTAAACTTCGCTGACCACTTCGATGAGCCCTCACACCAGGTAAGCCCCTTGGATGCTGAGGCTGAGAACAAAAAATCATCGCAAAAAATGTCACAACTTTGATTAACGAAAGCAGAAACTAAAGTAACTCAGGACAATAATTAAACAGTATGAGGAAATACCTGATTAAGCCAGTCCAGTTAGAACAATTTAACCGACCATATATCAGGTATAGTTAACTGGACATGTCATTCGTTCCGACATAAACACTATAGTTTCAATTTGATTAGAACGATTTTCTGAACCAACTATCATATATAAGAATTGAATTCATGGATCATTAAGTAGATACAACTATTGGACCCATTGTCTTAGAAAACGTCACGTTTCTGTTTTGCAAACAGATAGACAGAGATGTAGATAATAACGCAGATGTAGTCGGTGATCGGTAAATGATAAGCATCATAAATGGCTAAAGAGACTGTTGAAATAACCCTTTGCTTACAATATGAAACTTAAAGACAGATTTTAAACAAAATAATGAAATTTACGTAACTGTTAAATGAAGCTAGGACCTAACAGACAGCACTCGTAGGTTTGATCATGGTGCACCATCCAATGTTGGTGGTGCAATATCCAATAAAAATCAACAGTCAAAGGCATTTACTAACCACTTGACAAACAGTTTGGTGTTCCACTTTGCTTTGTTCTCTTAATTCCATACATCATCAGGCTACAGAAGTTCACTGCTGGACATAGGCCTCTCCTTTTGGACGCCATTCAACTCGATTTTCGACAAATCTCATCCAGCTGCTACAAGCCATCCTGCGAAAATCTTCGCTCCACCTAGCCTGAGGGCATCCTACCTTAAGTTTAATGTAATTTCATACTTATTTATGTTTATTATTACTTTTACGCTATGATCAATTTATGAAATTCTGAACTAGAATATAATGTAACTATCCTACATTCTCATTACGTACTTCTCACACATTTCAGTTGACAGTTCAGCAACATTTCTTGCGTTATTTTCCTACTTTAAAGAGCAAACGAATTTTTCAAACATTTGGAACAAAGGAGTTATGAATTTCCTTCAAATCCTTCGGATTGTGATTTAAAGTGTGTTTTTCCCGACGCATGAGGTACTTGTCATCACAATAATTATTGAGCAGAATTGCAGATACTTCTATTGTTTATATGACCTCAAAATCTTTAACACCCTAAATTCAATTTATGCCTCTTATAACCACCATAACTTATGGCTATTGTCTATTGATAATGGGTACGATAACTCACACGATTGTAGTTTCACTTTTGATTTCTTAGTACCATTAATTAGCAGGCGTTATGTTGGCAGACACTTCAATGGTGGCCATAAGACAGGAGAAACTGGGAATGTTTATGTTCTTTAGCGTTTGTTTTAGTATAAAGATGGTGTTTAATTTGTGCTAGTGTGTTTTTGGTTCTTGATTTATTGCTTTCTAGGAGCGGACTAATTGCTGTGGGATTTAGGAATAAGCCAACTCGGCCCAGACCAATGGAGGCTCAGTGGTAACGGGGTTCGAACCAAGGCGCCGCCTTCTTTACTTTGTGTAAAATATTTCATCACCATTGTTCTCAAAACGGCGAAGGAAAACATCGTGAGGTAACCGATATGCCCTGGAACCAAAAATTTAAACACATTTGACATACACCAACCCACACTTGGGCCGTGTGGTCGATCATGGCCCACTTTCTTTCACAATAAAGGACGCCTGTGTCCCAGCAGTGAGAACGTTATAGGCTGATTATGCAACTTGGTCTATTGCAGTCTCCTGCTGGGTTTAGAATATATAATTTAATCCTAGTTATTATGTAATGCTCGATTCATCTCGTCTTAGGCTTCCGCATATTCTGTTCTCATTCAGCGTTACATATCTTCTTAAATCGTCGGTTTTATCGGGCTCTGCCATACCATGCTCATGTACCGCAAAGAGTAGTTTCAACTCAACTACTGTCATTAGCATTCATTTTATTTTTGTCGAACGTTAGTTTATCAAGCTAAATACCAGTTGAGGTTTATGTTTAGCAGAAATACTGTAACAAACTGGTGAATGTGCCAACAAACTCAATTTTCCTAGCGTAATTAGCGTTGTTAGTTGATTAAGTCTTAGCATGTAACTCCTATACAACCTGTGTGTATATCTTTGGATCAATAAACTTATTATTATTATTATTCATTATTTTGGCGACTACAATCAATTTCTTTTATTAGAATAGAATATATTTATTTGCTTTATTTACATTTAGGTCTTATAAATGAAGCTATGATCTTACATATTTCGCCGTGGACATACCTACAAATATTTAAACATGTTAAATGTAACAAATTTAAAACTTATTTGTTATCATGTGTCTTATCTGACTCAGTGGTATCTTCTGAACTCTTCATCATACCCACACTATTTTTAACCATTTTGCCATTCATTTCTTAGCCCCAATTACACATTTTCCACTGCAAACATAATTAAATCAACTAGACATACTGTATGCACCGTATTCATTGTTAAAAATGTTGTTGTTTCAAATGATTCTTCGTATAGTGTTACTAATTATTCCGATACCATCTACGTATGTGTTCGCACCTTTACGTGAAAGGTACGTGGGAACAATCTATTGTTGTACATAGGTATTATGTGCATTAGGTATTAATATATTCGTGTACGAAAATGGGTAGTTTGAATTTTGTGTGACTCAGGAGATGTGAGTCAGAAATATCTTACTGGACTTTGTAATATGCGACTGTTTGATTTGTTTTACTTTTACTTCACTGAGTTTTTATTAGGCCAGAAAGCAAAAAATGAACACATAACCCTAGATCAAAGTGTTTAAGTAGGTTGTATAGTGAGTCCTAATAATAAACAGCTAAATCTGCTCTGCTGCTTTCTGCTGAAGGTGATCTACATACAAATTTCATTTTTATAGTGGACGTCAGTATAAATAGTAGTAATTGATTCTTAGACTACTATTTCTCCACCAAGTATCATAATTTTAACATTGCACCTAAAATAGCTCCCTGCGCCATGCCCATTCAAGCTCAGTCTAAATTCTAAAAATTTCGAACCAACTGCACGCAAAATACATATATACATACATTTTAACATCATATCTTTCCCTTTTATCATCATGAAAACACAATTAGAACGCAAACATTCACTAAATCACTCATAATTATAAGCAGAGCACGATCAAACGCTATAGTTAGTTCGTTTCCCGATGAACGACCACATTTTACTCTATCACGAATCTGGTTACTTCATTGAGTATCATGGCGTGGCGTGCTGACATGTCTCGCAATTAACTGGATTTTGTTACACCGGAGCATATCAAAATATGTGTATTAATGAGAGTTGAAAAAATATATTTTAGAGACGTGAAGTGGTGAAGAGACAAATCTTTGATTAGCCAAAAAACAGAAGACTATATAGAAAGGTACGATAATGCTTGTCTATGGAGTTTCTTGTCCGTTCTTCTCCATAAGAACCTGGCAACTAACTTCATCTGTCTGAATGACCGACTTCTTTGACAATTCAAAAATGCCTGTAAATGGTTTAATTGAAATAAATGGTTTATGTTTTGATAAAACCAGAAACCGAACCAACTTAGAAAAAAATAAGGTTAAAGAACCAGGTAAGATCAGCTATCTAAAAATAAATAGATTTCTTTTAAATACACGTGAATTTGAATCACTGCGACACAATGTAGGTATCGGATACGAGTATGCTTGCAACGTACGCCGAAAAATTTGTTGTTTTCATGTAATTAATATTCAAAAGGTGCAGTCTTTTGCTCATAGCTGAATACTTATTAGTGATTTGTTTGTTATTTTATTCGTGTTAAATATTTATTAGCATTTTGGAGTACGTTATACACATTTAGACACGTCGTAAAACAATGGAACTTGTCGAAGGTATTATGCATGGGATTTTGCCACACACTTTCTTTTCTGGTAGCAGCGTCATAATCATCATAAACAGCTACATGATTGTCATGGTCATCTATAGGATCAAATTAAATTATCTAGCAAAACTCCGCAGACCTGATGGATCAATATCTAAATAAAACAAAACGAAAAAAAAAAAGTTTTTTTGGGGTCAATGACTGTGGGCTACTTGAAATCTCAATTTCAAAATCAGTTTTTCTGTCTGTGTAATCTTATTTAGATATAGGTATTGACCTATCACGCTAATGCATTTGATCCTGTAGGTATAGTAAAATACCGATAGTATTTAGAAACAGATTTAATAAATTCCTCTGAATTAAGGAAAAATGTTGCAGATCATCATCATCATCATAATTATAAGCCAAAAGGAAGAAGTGTTTTGGCTTATATTTATACGTAATGATGATCACCAACACTGCTAGTCCCGCGACAGCGCAGTCAGCGGTCAGCTTGCCGATGACGCGCTGATCATGCTGCCTGCGCGAACAGGCCGCGCGCAAATTGTTGTGTTGGGGGACCTTCAAAAATCGCCAAATCCAATCGGTGCTGGTAATATTTTATAGTAAAATACCGACAGTATTTAGAAACTGATTACTTAAATTCACTAACAGTCGAAATAGGCATTTTCATTGTCCTCTGAATTAAGGAAAAGTCTGGCTGAACGTAATCATTATCATAATTTTATTGTAAGCCAAAAGTAAGAAGTATTTTGGCTTATAATTATGATGATGATGATCACCAACACTGCTAGACATAGACCTTTTCCAAAAATCGCCAAATACTTGTTTATTGGAGAAGGTCTGGAGGCGGTGCTGGTAATATTTTAAAATAATTTCCATTCGTCACGGTGTGAGCAGCAGCCTAACATTTCATAGTTCACATTACAGTATGCTCTCACAATTACAATATTCAGTGTGATGTCCGCTGCGTCTGCGCAACACACGAAGCTTATATTCAAATGATTTGTGGCTTAGAACGTTAGCCATAATATTTACGCAATTTTCTATTGCTAAGCAAATACCATTGGATATATGAGATGTTTTAAGTGATCGTAAAATTTTAATTACTTATTTGTCTTTCTATTAAGTCTTTCTCATAACCTGTGTATGCCTTATTAGGTTCCTAATTTACTTATGTGTCCTGCTTCTTCCTTGTCTGTCATCATCTGCCTAGGCTTTTCCCAACTATGTTGGGGTCGGCTTCCAGTCTAACCGGATGCATCTAAATACCAGTATTTTACATGGAGCGTGTGCCTGACGATCTGTAACGACTGTCAAAGATCCACGAATGACAGCCGGGACCAACGGCTTAACGTGCTCCGAGGCACGGAGGGGTCTTGGTATGTAAAGATGGTCACCCATCCACGGACCAACCGCGGCAAGCGTAGCTCAACCTGATCGATTGTCCTGTGCGGCTGATATTACTTAGCCACAAGCCCCTTACAAGCCCCTTCTTCTTTGTCTGTATTCATAATTATTATCATGATATCACTTAGTTAAAGTTTAAAAGTTCTATATGTACCCAAAGAGTGCCAACCCTAATTACTAAGCCTCCGCCGTTCATCCGTCTGTCTGTCAGCGGGTGTATCTCATGAACCGTAATAGTTAGACAGTTGATTTTTTCAGTTTACTGCTATAACAACAAATAATATAAAGGTAAAAATTAAAGGGGGTATCCATACAAGAACGTGTTTCTTTGACGTTTTTAGCTTTGTGGTACGGAACCCTTTGTGTGCGAGTCAGACTCGCAAATGGCCGCTTTTTTTGTTGGTCCCCGTATCGTACAAACACAATACACACACATAACATAACACACACAGTCGTGAAGTTATGTTCTAGTGTCCATATCAATAAGGTATCAATAATGTAATTTTGAGCTTGAAAGAAGTGAAGTGAAGCTATGACATTATAAGACATCACTCACCAAGTCTAAAAAGGCCAGTTTGAGAAAATATTACAAACCAATACAACACAGACAAACCAATTTTTGGAGTCAACAATTTAACCAATCACCTCACATATTCGTGAATATAATTCCAAATATCCCGTATAAAACGATCAAAATACATATTACACAGGTCGCACTGTATAGTTCTCGGTGATAGATAGCCGAAGCGCACGCGCATTGATGTGCGCCAGAGCGTACGGGATTACGTCATCGTGACGGCTGCGCCGGAGTCGCGTTGTGAGCACGAAAGCGATAATGATGGCGGAATTAACATTATCATTGTATCATCATCATCAGAGAAATGAATTAGTATTATGATGTTCATTCGGCGAGTTATAAACCGAATTTAATAGTGCGCATTAGTTTTAATGGTTTTAGTTAATAGTAACGAAGGGAAGTAGATAATATCCTCAATTCCTTTAATTACTGGTAAGAATTGTAATTTAAAGAATGAATAATTTAAGTATGTATTTTGTTAGAGACCTTTATTAAATAAACTAGCTGCGCCCTGCGGTTTCACCCGCGTAAGTGTCGATGCCGTGGGAATATCTGGACAAAAAGTAGCCTATAATTATGTTAATCCAGAGTGTCAGCTACCTCCATACAAATTTTTATCAAATTTGGTCCAGCCGTTTGAGCGTGAAGAAGTAACAAACATATAAAAACACACACACCCCCACACTCACAAACTTTCGCCTTTATAATATTAGTGTGATTAGTGTGATAATAGTTAGTATTAGTATTAGCCTGTGATATCCCACTGCAGGGCAAGGCTTTCCTACTCTCTTTCCACTTCTGTCAAAGCTGCTAAGGACAAGTTCTTGCAGAAGGAGTCCAGCTCAATAAATAAATAATGACAGATTAATTTAATTTTTTTTTTCTTCTATCAGTTTTTTTTTTATATTTACGTAAATTAAAAAGCATATAGTCTTAAAATAATGATAATAATAATATGTACACAAAGGAGAAATAATCAGAGGCCATCAAAAAATTCGTCCGTATCGCTGCTAATAGGAACAGTGCCCAAAAAGCTGGCAGCATAACTGATTGTTTGGACAGAGTAGAACAAGATTAATTGTTATTCAATTGTTGCTATTTTGGTGAATCACAAGACATACAACACGAGAACACGATTTTCGCTAGTATATTTTTATTAAACAGAATTCGCGATCACCCTATAAAACTGAGGAAAGATATTGTGTACTTACCTAATTGATTCTGTCTGTTTTTATAACACCAAGTTTTTTTTAAATTGTAAGTATTAAATAAATTCTTAAAAAATTAAGAATAAAAATGAATGTGACAGTGTAATATTATTGAACACTTTACATATTTTTGAATACATAAATTATTATTACACTACTGTTTGGTGTCCCTAAATAAATAAATAAATAAGTAAATATTTTTGAGCACCTAAATATTTTATAAGACAGTACTGCACGTTTTACTAAAAATAACACTAATAAATTATTTGATTTGGTATGTTGTACTTAGGTATGTTTGTTGTTTTCTATGTTGTGTATTTTGCTTTTCCTAACACCTTAATCTTTCGTTAACACCTACGCCGGGGGTCGCTAACCTAACCTTTAAAGGTTGTATATCTCTGAACGGACAGTGAACTGAGACTACCCCCTCTAACGACTCTTGCTCTATATAATTAGACCTTTAAAACTGTATATAAATTATTTTTATTGGTTGCCATGTTTTTCGGGTACCAGCTTCCATACATTTTTGCCCATCCTCCTTTGCAATTGAAGAAAGATTACGGACTTAGGAAAAACCTTATTTAAATCCAAGAAGTAGATGAAAAGTCGTTGACTGCAACAAGACAGCAACTACTCCACTAACAGGTTGTCAAGCACGGACGGTAATTATTTCCGACACTTGACTTTTATTGAGATAAACTGATTGGGTTGGTACTTGATGAAGATTGTTAACTGGTTTGTCACAGTAATAAAAGGTGTAGGTGGAAAAGTGCTACTTAATAACTGCAATGCAAAAGTTTCAAATGCAGTCGAGGATGGAAATGCAAGCTTACTTGGATCATTTTTGTTTCTGGGCGAATATTAAACATACACTAAAAATATTTCTTACTGCAGTAGGTACATTAAAGCGATTTCATTAAGACTTACTGACTTTATACAGTACTAAGGAAGAAATGTTTGTAAAACAGTAACAGACAAAACAGTAACTTTTAATTATTGAACATACTATTTGCAATGAAAAAAAAAACAACAAAAAAAAGGAAAACCACCATTCCGATCTCGGCAGCACGCAGCAGTGCTGCCGTGACACTATTGGTCCCCATACATTTTCTATAGGTTTATATGAGATTACATTCCGAGCACAGCAGCAATGTGACGCAGCAATGTCGCGCAGCATTGCTGAAAATGTTCTTAAGTAACTTTTAGACCTTTGTATCCTGCTTATGTGTATGAAGTTTAATTAAAATCGGTTCATCCATTTCGAAAAACAAGGGCTTGAAAGTTTGTATGAAATGCCGTACGTCGTAAATGCTTTTAAACGTGGTTACACAAATTACGTTCTAAAAATAGACATTATCTGCTTACACTCAATCCACCCCAAGAACACTCAAATTACAAAGCAATAAACTAAATACGATAAGTACCTCTTTATATTCTGAAGCCGATCTTCAAAAGTCTCAAGGCCACCTTTTCCAAGAAGGCCGGTGTGAGAAGGAATACCATTGATCAGATGCATGGGAACGTGGAGGCTCATTTAAATATTCATACTGTTACAAGAATTGGTGTAGGCAGGAGTGGAGGACAGGATGTCTAAAATATTGAAATAAGATTAGTTATTGGGACTTAGAATTTAGGTACTAGGTAGGTATTATTATTAAAATTATACCGAATGAAACCGCAGGGCACAGCTAGATATTTAAGAGTTTGTACGTGCAAACTGGTTGTAAGACTTTCGGGCTTCTAAAGGCCCGTAACGACTTCGGTTTATAAACGGCTCTTGCCAATCGCAAACTCCGTTCGGCGTCTGCTCTCGTTGAATCATGTTCTGGTCGTCTCGGCACAATTGAAGCTAAGCCGAGAGACTTTTCCCGAACATATATCTAGACTAGCTTCCGCCCGCGGCTTCGCCCGCGAGGTATGTCGATAAAAACTATCCTATATCCTTCCCCGGGATGCAATCTATCTCTCTTCCAAATTTTATCGAAATCCGTTCAGTGGTTTAGGCGTGAAAAGGTAACATACAGACAGACAAACAGTGTTACTTTCGAATTTATAATATCAATTCTGCCGCCCAGCTGTGCCATAATATCATGCCGATTCGAACCAGTGAGTAACACCCCTAACAAAAACTATCCCCTAACTACAGCCTTAATCCGTGGTCAAGGCATCAAAGACTTTCAAAACAAAAAATCATCAAATACCCATAAAGCTTCAATTATACTATAATCACTAAATAATGTGCAAAACCAATCAAGTAGTAATTGTCGTTGTAATATTAATCAGTGATTACACAAAGGGTTTCATCCGATCGATAATGGTAATGGTACTGTAATGGACGGACGATTATTTTTATCTTGACCCTGTAAAAAAACCTAACGATGATTATGAAGAATAGACACTAAGGGAAACCTTAATTTGAAACTAGATTTGATCGATGACAAACAAGCAGGTGGTTGGGCTGATGAGGAGTGGTCACAGTCTATTTTTTTTTTGTGGATTGGAAATCATCAAATGACCCCTCCCGCTCTGGGTGGAGCGGAAGGGAGTGTCAGACTCTTACTGACTAAAACCCACCCGTGTTCCTTCCTTAGCCATTTATGTTCCGGGCCACAGCCTTCTATGGACATCTGCACTACAATCCGTTCACGATTATTTTACCTCTAACTTTGCATCATTGCGCAAATCACCGTGATCCTTATTTTGATTCGAATAAAGTTGATAATGGGTTGCTGCCATTAACAAGTCTGTCAAAATCATTGTGATCTTTATTCTCGCAATTATAAGGTCGTTGTTAGGCTGCTGTTGTCAGAGGTAAAATAACTTTGCATTATCATCCCAGAGTCTGAGACAAAACTGAAATGTCACCCGAAACTGTCAAATTATCCCAATCAACTTTGAACCTTATGCTGCAGCGATAAAGTTAAAAAACTATTTTAAAATAAATTTGACAGATTGTAGTAGCTTGATGTGCTGGCGGCTGTACCTACCTTATTAACCTAAAACCTGTACACAGGTACAGGTTTGAGAGCAGTGGTGATGAAATAATTTTAGGTACAGACCTAAAATAATTTCATCACCACTGCTCTCAAACCGGTGAAAGAAAACATCGTGAAGAAACCGGCATTTTATAGAACCAGAAATTCGAACACATGTGACATCCGCCCGCGTGGTAGATTACGGCTCACGCCCTCTAACAGAGAGGAGGCCTGTATCCCAGCAGTGGGAACGTTATAGGATGATAATGCTTGGGCATTCTGTTAAATTCGTGTCTGAGACTATGTAAGCGTAAACTACATATCTCAGACACGAATTTAACTTAGTCTGTCAAAGTATAGACGAACTCAACTGCTCACCACAAATTGCATCAACATTTAGCACTTCTTCTATAATCTAAGCCTTTCCAAGATTATAGAAGAGGGACTTTGTATGGGCAGTTAGCTGTCTGTCTGATAAAAGATATATTATATCTTATAAATCTTTGAAGTAACTGGTGGGAACACTGTCCCGCTTATGTGAAGTTAGTGGCCCGATACCCGTACCCAATGCAAGTATAATGAGTTCATTGCAAACATACATTACAAGCTTTATTACAAGATTCAACAGAATCACTCGATTCAATCAAATAGGTTAGATTCTGCCAAGAATTATAAGCTTTAGATTACATTTATTTTAAAATCCTGTTTGAAGTGATATCTCCTTTTCTCTAGTAATTGTTTGTGTATCTTTTCACGTTTCAGAGGTTCCACTATTTTCTTCTTTTTTCTTCTCTGGTCTCGTTATTTGGGTTCTTTTGGTGGTTAATAACCGCTTACTATTAAACTTTGTATAGCGTCTGTATAGTTACACAACGCTTTGTCTTCTTCTTTCGAAAGTCAAATTACTGACGACTGAAAGAGAGAAATCGGTGTGTAACTATTCATCTGATATAATACGTTTATTAGTAAGAGGATACTACTAGAATATTGTGTGAGAATTAACAGTAGTGTTTTGGAACTTTTATCAACTTACCAATACCTGTATACTTACTTTTATTACTTAGGTACTTAACTTACGGTAAACCCCAATCCGTTTATCGATTTTGGTAATATTTCCAAAATTATCAGAAGTACATAGATTTACAATGTTATGCTAAAGCTTGTCATACATCCCAATTTATGAGAAGCACCTTTGCATAGACTCTTGCAGACTGATAAATATTTTGGTCTAAAAAGATAAAGTTATAATTGAAAGTCCCATCAATACAAAATGTGTACCTACGATTCGATTGTGTATAGATGCCAGCACATCTAGCTACTACAATCTGTCAAATCTCTTTAATAGATTTTCAACTTTATCGCCAAAGCATAAGGTTCAAAGTTGATTGGGAAAATTTGACAGTTTCGGGTAGCTTGATGTGCGCCCGTTTGTACCATCAACAATTTTGGGAAACTTCCTCATACTAAGAACCCAGAAACCCATCAAATACCACATTGTAAGGATTGCATAACAGATAGAAAATACACTTTACGAAATTACATTTTCAAATAATATTTCCTTCAAGTTTACGATGCGTTGCGTTCGCTGTCACCGGAGTAAGTGCAATTTTCACAAGATAGTAAAATCGTGATGGAAGTGAAAACGCGTTTTGTATTGCCTCATGTTTTATTTTACTGTTTGCGGTACTCAATGATAGGTTTTTACGTGTAGGGAAATAGTGTTTTTTAGATTGTGCAGTATAAGGAAAATAAGTAGTTAGGTATTGAAACTAATAAATCCATACTAATATTATAAATTTGAAAGTAACTGTCTGTCTGTATGTATGTTACCTTTTCACGCCTAAACCACTGAACGGATTTCGATAAAATTTGGCAGAGAGATAGATTGCATCCCGGGAAAGGACATAGGATAGTTTTTATCCCAATATTCTCACGGGATCGACACTTATGCGAGTGAAACCGCGGGGCGCTGCTAGTATCGTAATAAAAAAAAACTTATTTTTACTTTATTCTGATTAAAAAAAACATATAACATATGCGCGATTTTCGTGATTTTTCTTTTAAATTGAAGATATATTATTACTTACAAAGATTTTTTAAGAGGTTGTTAATGTTTTACCAATAACCCTGTGTAGAGTTTTTTATTATGTATAATTCTAGTACGCTAATTGATAGTGCCGCGCTTTTCTATAATTTAGATACATGCGAAATCACACACAGCACTAACCCAAAGACTTTGGGTTAGTGCTGTGTGTAGTTTGTAACAGTGGTGGCCAAGTGGTAACGGCCGCGACTTACGAGTTGTAGGTCGTAGGTTCGAACCCAGACAGGCGCTTTACTTTGTGTAAATTATTTCATCACCACTGCTCTCAAAACGGTGAAGGAAAACATCGTGAGGAAACCGGCATGTCCTAGAACCAAAAATTCGAAGACATGTGACATCTACCAATCCGCACTGGGCCCGCGTGGTGGATTACGGCCCACTCCCTCTCACCGAGAGGAGGCCTGTGTCCCAGCAGTGGGAACATTATAGGCTGATTATGGTTATGGTTGGTAGTTTGTAAGCGTTTATATAAATAAATAGCGATGTCAACTAAAACTGTGAAATCACTAAAACAAACCTACAGACTATATTTTACGGTCGTTTAAAAGCGTCCAACATATCTGACAGATTAAACTAACGATATTGGTTGAGATAAGTGCACGAGTCTTTAAAATATAGCTGTCATCCGGTGTATCAGTCACCCATCTTGTTAATGACTAACCTAGTTGCGGGTTGCTTAACTTTACTACCAGAAGGACGTATACTATGTGCTTAATGAAGTTGATGTTTGGAATGGCACCAAAGATATAAGATCGTAGGATATCTCCAAATGTAAAAGGTGTGTACACCGCTATTAGGTAGGCCCTTTTTCTTTTCTTTTTTGGGTGGAAAATTATCAAACGACTTCTCCCGCTCCGTGTAGAGTTTTACTGACTAAAACTCACCCGTGTTCCTTTAGTTGCCTGTGCCAGGGGCCACGGTATCTCTTTCGAACAACCCGCGACCCTGGCAGGCATCGGCCCTAACGGACCCCTTCAGTTAGTGCTGTCATTGAGGCGCGTGTGGGACTCAACGCGCCGTCGACCTGGGCCTGACCGGACGGCGAGCTGCCCATTGCTCGCCGTCCGCAAGCCCGATGCAGGTATGCCTCCGACTGCAATAGGCTATTTGACTGGTTTCTGATAAACATCTCAGATTATTTAATGGTGTCTAACGAGCCCACAAAAACCTATTACTTCAAATTGCATAATGTATTTCCTTTAAAAAATAGTAAATAAAAATGTACTGTTTAAATAAGCCGCCAAAACGCTACCTTTAACAATATGGCGTCGTGACGTCACGATTCACGTAAACAAACGTTGAAACGGTCGAGATACTAGACAAAAGTCATCTGTTCTGTCAACGATAGACAGAAATTTACTAAATCATGACGTCATCTTAAGTTCAGCCAATCCAGACCGTTTTCGATTACGTGGCGCCAGATTTAAAAAGATGAAGTTTTTACTGGATTTTTTTTATAAATAATACATTATTTTGTAGTAAAATTAATGCAAATCGATTTTAAAAGCGATAATCTATACGAGTGTCAATAATTATGACCTTATTTTTTACATTGTCAAATAGCCTATTATGACAACGATGACTGACTTTTTTTTACAAGAAAAAGAGGATATTCATTAAATATACATACTACTATGTTCCTACGTCACCTTGTTTCCATCTTTATAGTTTGCTTTTTGCGCAGTCAGGTTTTAGTAGATAATAAATAAATAGAGATTTTCTTCAGTAGGAAATCTTGGTTTCTCTAAATTCAGTCTTCCTTGTAGACAACTGTCCTATTATAACTTAGTTTCAAATAACAATAATGGTACCTATGCATGTAAGAATATTTGTGCATTTAGTTTGAAGTAGATAGATAGAAAGGAAACTCATATTATATTATACTAGCTTTTGCCCGCGACTTCGTCCGCGTGAAATTTCATCCTCCCCGCGTTCACCCTCTTAGGGGTTGAATTTCGAAAAATCCTTCCTTACTCCTTGTCTACATTATAAAGGGAACCTCTGTGCAAAATTTCAGCTTTCTAGGTCCAAGTGTTTGGGCTGGGCGTTGATGAGTCAGTCAATCAGTCAGTCAGGACTTTTCTTTTTATTTATATAGATTTCCATTATGAAAATTCCTCTACATTATTAAATTCGTTAAACAATCCGGGCTTAGAAAATAACTGTCTATCAACTATCGATCAAAATCATCATCATTACACACATACATCGCAAAATAAACTTTATCGCACGAACAATAAGGTCTTATTTCGCGAACCATTATAGTTTGCGCACGCGCCGGTGCGTACGCGCATCTCGGGACCGCATCTCCGTTTTTCGCAACGACACACAATCGTTACGGTCGGGTAATATGTTGCATAGAAATTGTATTTCAATTTTGCTGTTTTGTAACTGTTTTCATTATTTGTATATAGTTACAATAGTATTTATATACGTATGCGGTGATTGCATACAGGTGTGTGGTGGTTTTTGAATGGCAACTGCCATTCAAATTCTCTCTTCTGCCATTTCATTCTGTTTGTTTTAGTACGTCATTTGAACTCAAATCATTCCAACTTTCGTTAATTTAGCTCTTATTTCAAATTGTGGTGTGTTGATATTCATAGAACTACCCACGGACGGATATCTATGGAACTACCTTTGTACTAGGAGCAGTGGTGACCCAGTGGTAACGGCCCCGACTTACGAGTTGGAGGTCGTGGGTTTGAACCCAGATAGGTGCTTTACTTTGCGGAAATCATTTCATCACCGCTGCTCTCTAAACGGTGAAAGAAAAACGCCAGTGAGTCGCCGGCGATTGGAATCGCTGCATGTGTACCTAGCAATACTATCAAAATACAGGTGTTTTGTACACGTCTGCCAGTCTTCTCATTCAGGTGTAAAGTAACACCTAGCAACAATTATTCAAACCCATACACACAATGGGCCATACGCAACATCCTCCCAGCACTATCCATTCGTTCCGCCAGTGTGTCACCGCGCATTTCTCAAGTTGGACTCCACGTTGGTCCAGATTCCCTGGTTGGGCAAAGCATGATTTGGTTTTTCCATCAGACAGTCCGGATTCTAAACTCTTGCCCTGTTAATGACAATATAGCTGGCCTATTACATGGGACTTAAACATAACTGGAAAAATATATACCTAGGTGTTTTGCACACGCCTGCCAGTCTTCTTATGCAGGCGTGAAGTTACACACAACAACAATTATTTCAAAACCATACACACAATGGCCCATACGCAACATCCTCCAGCGCTATCCATTCGTTCCGCCAGTGTGTCACTGCGCATTTCACAAGTTTGTCACGCCGTCACGCGAGCCTGCCATGTGGAGCGCCGACGCAACGTTTCCGCCGATTGTCACTGAGGATCTGCTGAATTACTGCCTGTAAATTACTTTTACTATCTACGGTACGTGTGATGGGGAGTTTTATGGTGTTTTAAAGATGATGCTTTTGTTTATAAAATTGGATGATTATCTTCGCTTGTACGTCTTAATAGGAGTTTGATATTCCTTTGCTTTAGTAACAATTGCGTGTAAAAACGCTCCGTTTTTTTTTCTCCAAATGGGGTTCTCGCCATGTCTTTCTAACGCGTACCGCGAGGGCTAGTTCGAGGTGGCGCGGGTAAAGAGTTCCTGGAAGCATTTGGGACAGATAGTCTAACAAAAAATACAACAATAATTTGCTTGATAAGTACTGAGATACAAGGTACTCATTCATTAGGCTTCTGCCTCCTAACTGGCGAATAATAGGCTCGTTAAAGTCGACTAAGGGACTAATAAGGTCAAGAAGATGGTAAGCAGCGTCCTCTTGCCAGCAATACCAATCCATCTGCGGAGGTCTCGATGGCAGCAGATAATAAAAGAGGACGCTAAATAATTGTCTCTCCTTTTCCCTTCCATCGAAGGGTTGTCTTTAAAAGTTCGCTTTAAGCGATAGGTCCGCCCATTGTACGTATCGTATGTAGTATAGTATATAGCCTTATATCTGTAATTTTTACGGTGTACTTATTAAAGTGTATTCTTTAAAGATCCGCTGTTGAATCCGCTGTGAAATAAGCTGTTTCATATAAAAGTGCAAGACTTACACGATCTAAATGTATGGAACAGCAATTTTTTTTAATAACCAACGAAACATTTCTACGCGAACACCCCTACCCTATTTCAAGTTTAACAAATATCAACTTTGTTACAGTGATAATTAAGTTGATTTCAAAGTGACTAGCACAATTGACAAAGTCATAAAAATGATTGAAGTTGTAGCGTAAACTGAACTTTATTGTGTAGGAATTAAAGTTAATAAATCGCGAATGCACGGTACATAGTCATGGTCTAACCAACAACTGCACGCTGTTCGACAGAAACGTTTTCCCATTGTGGCCATCAGTGGAGAAAGTAAAATAACTGCTAAGTTACTGTACATGGGAATTTCCTACGCTTACATACTGCGTGCATAATTGGAAAAGTCTGTTCATGAGGCAAGCACTTAGCGCTTACAAATTACTCCGGTAGGTTTTATTTTTTGCGCAAAGGGAACTTTTTTATTTATTTCCTTTGGATGAATCAGTCGCCTAGTCGGTTTTTAGATTTTTTTTTCTGGAGCAAAATTTTCTAAGTACCACCAACGCAGGATAATATTATTAGGAATAGGTTCGCCCCTTTTGCGTTGGCGAAATTTAAATGTATTATTATTAATTTATTCACATTTACATTTTGTTGCCTTTTAAAATGGTTATATTTTGACATCCAAATAACATCGGTTAGTGAAAAATGTAAAGTATCACGAATAGAAAAATGTAGTTGTCTTAACTCAAATAAGCTTAAAAATGTGAAAAATGAGGTAAGTAGGTCTTTTGCGAGCGACGATTTTATGTGTAGTCTAGAGCTGCCCTTTTCACCCTTCATTTTGTGAATCATTCATCATAATCTTAATTTTTTTAGATGCATACTCCACCGACGGAGTTTCTATGTTTCTCTACGGTAGGTACTAGGTAGTAGGTTCGCTAATTATTATAAGACAGAAAACCTACCAGCCCCAGGGTGGTCCATACACTCACAGACGCAAAACTGCTGACCCAAAAACCACGGTAATCATAAAGTAACAGTTTCGTAAGCGGAAACGCGTCGGGTTCCGCGAATTCGTTACTAGCCACCGAGCCTACTTTAAATTCATTTGGCTGTAAACAATGCGGACTGTTTCCTGCCTTTTCTTAGATGTTACTATTGTGTTAGGAGAGTGCTTAAACGTTACTTTTAAATCGTAGGAAAGTTTTGGGGTCAATGTCTCTTTTTAAACCTGACAGCTGTCAGGTGGCCATTTTGAAAACGTGTGTTGTTCGGAAAAAGTGACATAAACGGAAGAACAAATATTACGAACAATTTAACCCTCATTCGGGATGATTTTTTTACAGCTTTTATGAGAAATGTGTAGTCAAATCTAAGGGTGGGATCTGTACCCCACCCTTAGATTTGACTACACATTTCTGCACAGTAAGCGTTCCTTGGAATGTACTTCTGTGCATTGTATTTCAGTGAATACATTTAAGATTTTTATTAAGTCGACTATGAGAAAGGAATGTAAGATGTTATTAGATGTTTGTGTGATAGATTTCGTCTTCAAACCCACGTATTTTCTTCAGTTTCTAAAAGTGAAAATGTCGTAAAATTAACAGTACTGATTTGCATATTATAGCTATCATCGAGACTATTATTTTCTTAGTTAAATGTATGCTTCATCACGCTTTTGAGTTGATTGTGGTTAGCACAATTATTGGTAGCTATGCAAGAAAGGTCAAAATAAACATTTAATGTGTGGGGAATCTTTTACCCGGCTGCGAAGAAGGGTTATGTTTTAAACGTTTCTTCTTCTCTAAGGACGGTATTACCTTAATCACCTGTAAAACTTTTAGGCGACCCATAGTTTCTTGTAATAAAATAATCAAAATTTGGCCTACGGGCACAGTCATTAAGTAATTGTAAGGGAATGCATGAAACCTATACTGTGTAAGTATCCCTTTTCAAATAATAACCAAGCAAGGTGTGCGAGTATGTATACAACATTTTCTTTACCGTTTGAAAGGTACCTATACCTAACTTTTATTGCCAAAAACCATTAGAGTAGCTATAACTTCTCAAAGTGTTTGGCACACTGACCACTATACAGGGTTAAATTAAATTAGCTAGAGAAACTCCGCAGACGTATCAATATCTAAACAAGATAAAAAAAAGATGTTTTTTTAATGGGTTCATTAACCGCAATTAGTGTAGGCACTTAAAATATCAGTTTAAAAAAAACGGTTTATTTGTGTGTTAATATCACGGAATAGACATTTATCTATTCCGTGGTTAATATCACAGACGTGATGGATATCGATATCTCGACACGATGAAACAAAAGAAAACAGATTTTCTCAACTCAAACTACCAGCGGTCGTTGACCCCCAAAAAAAACATCAACTTTTTTTTCATGTTTACATAATATCGATGCCCATCACGTCTGCAGAGGCTTGCTAGCTAATTTTATTTGACCCTGTATGGAAGTCGGTTTGACTTGGTACATGTTAGATTGATACTATCGCTATTGTTTAAGACTCGTAGATTTCGCTGTAGATCATTTCGTAGATAAGAGAGAGGGCTCATATGGATACCAATTATGTGTTTTCTACTTTTACATACAGAAAAGATGAAACAAGCGGGGGCCGGGGGGCGGGGGAGGCCTATGTGCAGCGGTAGACTGTGAAAGGCTGAGATTTTGCTAATGTGCAAATAGTTTTTATTAAGTACTAGCTTCTGCCCGCGACTTCGTACGCGGATCCTGTTGGTTATGCCAGCGACAACGGGGTAGTCAAAATCGAAGATCTGAAACGTCTGATGTCGAATTCTAAGAACCCAGGGACTGGATAACAACGGGATGCGCGAGACGATTCGAGACGTCATTTTTAGGCAATAATGAACCAATAGGGTGGTTAACTTGGCCTTGCACTTTGAAAGTTGGCATAAATGGGCCTTCTGAAATCTGTTTCGCAACAAAAGATGTCATTTGAAAGGCATTATTGTACGAACGTATGTTGTCCAAGAAATGTTTTGACTGTGATGGTCACCGATTAGCAGTGATCTTAATATTTCTGGAGGATTTTGTAATATTTCAATATGTACATACTTTCCCACCTGAGCAACACATACCGTTTGTTTCTTTTTGCTATTTAACAGCTTCACAAAAAGTAAAATTTTTAACCATACCTCCGATGGCGGAATATGTGGCGTAGTCAATCATAGGAGTATACGTAAATGCACTCCGTTCCTTATCAACCCAAGGAAGGTCGCCATGCCCTACGGCTATATCTTGAGACACATCCGATTCTTCAGATGATATCGACATTCTGTTCAGAGAATATCGAAGTCGATCAGAATTCAAACGATCGTTGCGCTCTTCTTAATCTGTCTCTTCATGCCGTACTCCAGCAATTCTTTCTTTCTCACTTTCTGATTATGAATATTTTGTTGTGTGCGTGTTCGGAACAATGTATGATAATCTCACCGTATCAGCGGTCAGTCGCGCATCATATTCTTCACTGGTCTCTAGAGATCTGGATGTAGATGCGTAAATACGCTGAGAACGCAGGCGTGCTTCGCGATCCGAAGAGGTTTCCACGGAGCGAGTTGCAGCCTGATGTTCTCAAACAGCATCAAGTCTCTCCTGACGCTCTTCGGTAGATTCTTGGGATCTTATGATCCTCAATCTTTTAGCTCCTTTGGAACATTGGGAAAGATTTGACCTCTTTCTAGGCATGGTTATAGTTTTATTATGAAGATACCTGATCAATTAAAATCTAAGTGACTGCTCCCCTACCAAGGGTGCGCAGACACGGGATCGTCTGGCCCATGTGCTGGTTTGGTCCCTGGGGTGGTCACGGCGTGCTATGTGTTCTGGTGCGCCGGTGATGGGGAGTACTCCCCAGCGGAGGGTCCGGTGACGGACAGCCGCGGCGGGTTCACGGATGAGTGCTAACGCATGCCCATGTTCCCGCCGTATGCGGCAGAGGAGGACACAGTGGAGTTTTAGTGGGTTAAAGTCCCACATAACTGCACTATCTCCCCGTGGTAGTGCAGAATCCATGAGATTGAGCATTTCTTCACGTTAAAAAAAAATAAATGGGAGTTTTGGCCAGTAGAGTCAAATTTTCAATGATATACCATCGTCATCGAAAATCAGTCCTAAACTGTTACCGCCTTCACCGCGTGGAGGTGAAATTAGTGATAGCTTAGATTTCCACATCAGATGTTTCTGATCTTCGATTTTTATAAGTCAACAGGAAATGCCCATCAGACCGAATAACTTTTACTAAGACGTCATTCCTATATGTGTTATGGTGTAGCTGGGCTCTTGGAGTTCCCCATCAGGTGTTCCAGATCTTCAAATTTATTCTCTCAGCAGAAAATCCTCATCACGTGGAACAATTTTTGCTATGGTACCATTTTTGTATCTCTTATAGTTAAGCTGGTCTGTTTCGGTTCTGCATCAGGTGTTCAAGTTTCCAAGAAACATTATAGCCTGAATGTTGTCCAGCCATAATAACTATACAACAAAAAAAAAATCATTCAAATCCGTCTAGTAGTTCCGAAGATCGGACGCGCAGGCCCGAGGCGTGTACGTACAAATGTTCGCCGTGATTCTTTAAATTGACATAACTTTTTTATTTATGAACCGATTGACATGAAATAAACACTAAATGTTAAGTGAAGCCTACTACAATATATT
The DNA here is from genome assembly GCA_963082905.1 of Oligia fasciuncula. Lineage (NCBI taxonomy): Eukaryota > Metazoa > Arthropoda > Insecta > Lepidoptera > Noctuidae > Oligia > Oligia fasciuncula. The sequence goes on from OY720403.1 coordinate 13,691,448, forward strand.
AGTGAAAACCGCATCTAAATCGAATAAGCCGTTTCTGATATTAGCGTGCACAAACAAACAGACAAACAGACAAACAGACAAACAGACAAACCGACAAACAGACAAACAGACAAAAAAAAAATTAATTACAATTTCGGGTTCGGCATCGATATAATAACAACCCCTGCTACTTTTTTTTTATATATTTCCATTGTACAGACACCACTTTTCTACAAATTTATTATATGTATAATATATATAGATAGATCTATCTACGTCCTGTTATCCAGACACCTGACAGGTGCTTCACGCTGTGTACATTATTTCACTGCTCTCAAAACGGTGAAGGAAAACATCTTGAGGAAACCGGCATGTCCTAGACCCAATAATTCGAAGACATCTACTAACCCGCACTGGGCCCGCGTGGTGGATTACGGCCCACTCCCTCTCACTGAGAGGAGGCCTGTGTCCCAGCATTGGGAACATTATAGCCTTGCTTATAGCATTTGGCTTGGATTGACTAACTGACCATCATCTGCCTAGCCTTTTCTCAACTATGTAGGAGTCGGCTTCCAGTCTAACCAGATGCAGCTGAATACCAGTATTTTACATGGAGCGACTGCCTATCTGACCTCCACAACCCAGTTACTGGGTAATATGATACTCCTAGTCTGACTTTCGGGTTTCTGACTACCCGTAACGACTGTCAAAGACTGACGAACTCTGTCTGATGTCTGTACTTCTGTCTGAAGACTGTTTTACTAGCTGACTATGAAGATAAATAATAACATAGGTAGTTATTTTGTACATTTCGGTCCTAACCTTAATAATAAAGTTTCGATTCAATCACATACCGTCACAACATTAAAGTTTTTGCTAAAGCAATTTATTCGCGATATTTATCTCAATAAATCTCAGTAAATTAACATTTTGCAACCAACTTGGTTTAATTTAACCGACCCGTTATGCCCGAGACACACGACGCTATTTTTTCAACCCAGGGGGGTAATTGCGTAACACACTATCGGTAGCAATGGCGTTTTGACAGTTCAACAATATTCATTGCGTTATTTACGTTGTTGAGCAGACAAATTTTTTGAACACCTGAATCAATGGGTTAGCAATATGCTCCTAAATGATTCAGATTGAGATTCAGATTAATAGTGTGTTACGCAATTAGCAAACGCAACGCAATTGTTGGTTGCTGTATAGTAAGCAAGTGTTAGTAGGCTAGTAACTCTAACTTCGTATAAACAGAACTAGCTTTATTTCTAGGCTAGTAAGCTAGCGTCTCATCTCTCCTATTAAACGCTCCCAAGCTAGGATAGTTTAATAAAATGGCATTCTATTTTATGAAGTAGTAGCTACCCCACCACTAATTTTACTATACTGACTTGTGTACTGCTTCGCGATTGGGTTGTGTGTAGTGACTACGTGTTTTGTTGTTCTGGCCACTACCACGTATACTATAGCAGCATATAATATACCCATTGCTTATTGAGACACAGGCCTCCTCTCTTGAAAGGGAGTGGGCCGTAATCCACCACGCGGGCCTAGTGCAGGTTGGTAGATGTCGCATGTCTTCGAATTTTTGATTTTAGGACATGCCGGTTTCCTCACGATATTTTCCTTCACGTTTTGAGAGCAATACTTACGTTGTACTGTACTAGCTTGAAATTATCTGTCATGTCAACAGCACTAGTATGTGCCAAGCCAGGATAATATACCAAAGTCCTAGCTTGTATTCCTAGCTTTGAAAAACTGGCCTCGTGTATCTCTCTTAAACTGTTTTGATCGAAATATCCGTATTTTGTATGCGGATTGGATCGAAGGACCAAAATTGGAGCAAAAGGGACCAAATTACTAGATTTAGGTAGTTTATCTGCACAATACTTGTATGAGTGGGTATCAAGATTGTGAGATGAAATAACGGTTTATTTACGATCTTAATCTTTCGGAGATTTATCGTTGATTGAAATGCCAAAGGTGATATATTGTTTTCAATGAAAGTGGAATACGTTAAAAGGCGTGAGGGTTTGTGTTATCAGATCTGTTACTGATCATGTACAGTCAGCAAAAGAGTTAAGTATGGAGGAGGAGGTGCAGTACGGTCACCAAACGAGATCTATAAGTAACCACGGTCGTCGGATATGGTTGAAGTTTAGCAATAAACCGATGGATGTTGTCGAATATTTTTTTTATTTTTTTATTACTACATGGGCCCGCTCTTGACCCCGATCACGCCTGATGGTAAGCGATAGATGAGGTCTACGATGGAACGAGCGTGCCCAGAAGATGCTTGTTCACTCTTGCTTTGAAGGCAGACGGGTTAAATGTGGAAGGGAACACAGAGAGTTCCGCACTTTGGCTGCTTTCCATTTAATTTTATTAATAGAAAACAAACAGCTCATTTATCAAATGAAATTTCAGTCGACAACATCCTTTCAACTATATCCGACGATCCTGCATACCTAACTCTTTTGCTGACTGTACTTGCTATTGTTACGTACCTACTCTTTGGGTTGGATATAATTTTTCGTACATCTGGAGCTTAATTCAAGGGCACGTTTAGCAGTTTGTCCTGATTTATAGACGAATATTATTTACGACTACGACTTCTATTTGTAGAAAATTCAAATTCAATTTGCATGGACACTTATGAAACATCAGAAGCTAGGTGCACGGTTCCAAGACGTGATCGTTTCCTATGGAGATGAGCTCGCAAGAAACTTCACGGCTAGGAAACTCTTTAAAAAAAATTGACTTTTACAATGTTTTCAAATTACAGTGTTAATAGGTATGAGACAGGCGGGTGTTGACAGGCCTACACTTGCCGTGTATGAGTGTCAATAAGTACCAGGTACTTAACAAAGTGAAAATGGTTCACAAATCGAAACATCTGTGAGACTACAACTATGAATAGGGTAAAACGTGGTAATGGGGACCACTTAAGCGATTCAATTAATCTTTATTGCAACCGCCTAATTACATAATTTACTTATTCATCTACTGAGATCACTTTTAATCACTTTGTGGAGATATTTTGGTAAATAAAGAGGTTAAAAAAAATGTTGAATGAGAAAAAGTAAATATCATGTTTTATTATTACGAAAATTTACAACAGCGAGCGCGGCGCAAAATCGACACATGGCGGTCACTCGGAAACGCGCGCGCAGATCTAAAGCGAGTCGTTTGTAGCATTGGCGGGTTGCACAAGGCGGGGTGCAAAGGTCCTTTACGAGACTCTTCGATTTTTAGTTTTGTAGCTGTGTGGGTGATCCCCATTGTAACAGTTGTATCTCTCTTCTTGGTCGAGTTCTTCATTACTGAAGGTCGTGTCCCTGAAAGGCCTCCGTGGCTTTATGCACGATGTTCTTCCACTTCACTTCTCACACACACTCCACTTCTTCCACTTCCGTTCGGTTCTCAGCTTCTCTCAGGGCGGTCGTGACAGAGAGTCCAGTGAGGGCGGTTACTGGTCTGACCAGGGTTAGGTGACCGTCTGCGAGGTCTCTTCCCATCTACCTTGCCCATCACCACCACCAGTTGTATACGGGTCATTACAAGCCTAATAATGCTGATAATATCAACTGGCGTGCTGTGTTAAAACTCATTCCCAATCAATCTCACTTATCTTTCCTTATCAGTAACACGGCACTAAAAAAACCAGTAATTTTTTTGTGTTGTCAGAAACAATCTGGATTTAATATTGTGTATTTTAATGACGACCACCCATTCTAAAACCCATTAAGAATCGGAAGTCAAGTCAATGCTTGGATTCATTTACCTATAGCTAATAACAATTCGATTAACCACAATAAAAAAATAGAGCTCAAAGCTTCTAATGCAACTCTAATTGAATCTCACTTTAAATCAGCGACGTAATCTATATCTCTATAGATTATAAATTAAAGTCGCATTCCGTGTTTGTCTGTGTGTCCGCGTTGTTCTACTAAACTGCGCAACGGATTTTGATGCGATTTTTACCAGCATTTAGACTTTATTCCGGAAGGTTTATGTGTACAATACATTAAAATTAACCTTACATACAAGGTCAAATTTAATTAGCTAGACATAATGACTATCGATATCCAAACACGATAAAACAAAAAAAAAAAAATTAAGTTTTTTTTTTTTCTAGGGTCAATGACCGCTAGTAGGTACTTGAAGTAGTTGAGAAATTATGTTTACACAGAAAAAACAAACTGAATGTGAAACTGATATTTCAAGTAACTAAATGACCCCAAAAAAAAACAATGAATCTTTTTTTTTTTGTTTTATCGTATTTTCCCATCACGTATGCGGAGTTTCTCTAACTCATTTAATATGACCCTGTATGAGAAAGAAAGAGCTGGTTCGAGGTGGCGCAGGAAAAGAGTTCCTGGTAGGATTCGAGGGAGGACAGTATAGGCTAACAAGAAAAAAAATACATTAAAAAGAAATCTTGATGTTTTGTGTTGTCGTATATACCCGTGCGAAGCAGGGTCGGATCGTTAGTGTGAATCTAAATGAATTCCCACAGTCGTCTCATAATTCATGAGAGAACGCTAAGCTATAAATGTATTCATTGCTATGTTTCCGGCTGTTAATGAATTTGTCGCGTATGAATTATTATAGACTGTAACCGTGTTGGGATTGTGAGTCTGTTTGCGGAACGAGATGGGTTTTATTTCTAAGTGTATTTTTTTTTTCTGGTGGGAAGTCATTATAATGACCCCTCCTCAGACTCTTACTGACTAAAACCCACCCGTGTTCCTTCCTTAGCCCTTTATGTTCCGGGCCAGCGGTAACCCTTTCGGACAATCCCGCTGACCCGGCAGGCTTCGGCCCTGACGGGTCCCTTCTCTGCTGCTGACATCTCTTTGAGGCGCGCGTGGAACACGTACGCGCCGTCCGGCACAGGCCTGGTCCTGATCGGATGGTGAGCCACCCATCACATATAATTATATAATTAACGAGCGTCTGACCGCGACTTCGTCCGCGTGAAATTTCTTGTTTCCCCGACTCACCGCGTCGCATCGCCTCGCCCGCCGCTCTATTACTTTGTTTTCGCTATGCGTTCTCTCTGCCTTTTTCACCTCTGCTCGGCTCCTAAAGGTCGTAGCGTCATGTTAACTAGCCTATAGCCTTCCTCAAGAATTGGGCTCCTTGGCCTAGCCTTTTCCCAACTATGTTGGGGTCGGCTTCCAGTCTAACCGGATGCAGCTGAATAACAGTATTTTACATGGAGCGACTGCCTATCTGACTTCCACAACCCAGTTATTGGGTAATACAATACCCCTTGGTAAGACTGGTTATTTGACTTTCGGGCTTCTGACGGCGTAACGACTGTCAAAGATCCACGAATTACATCCTGGACCAACTGCTTAACGTGCTTTCAGAGGCACGGAGGGGTCTTGGTATGTAAAGATGGTCACCCATCCACGGACCAACCGCGGCAAGCGTAGATTAACCTGATCGATCGAACCGTGCGGCTGTTATTTCTTAGCCACAAGCTCCCAAACCGCAAAATATATTCCGCCTTTTTTTTGCACCAATTTTGATAATTATTCTTTAATTTGTCTTATTGTGATTGATAGCCATTGGCACTAATATCATTGTTCAAAACATACAAGGATTAGAAAGAAGAAAAAAAAATGTTTAAAAAACTTTAACCCGACTACGGAAAAATAAAAGTGATCTAAAAAATATTTTCTTTTTTATTTTGAAATATTTTCTACTCTTTAGACATAGACTGCTAAAAAACCCTTCCTTTTGGCTCTGTTGTAATCGGGTAAAAAGTAAAAAAAGGCATACCCGCTGATCGGTGGCAGGAAGCTTAAACCGAGAAAGGTGGCGTACTTCAGCCCACAAAGCAACTGAATGCTTGGAAACAAATCGTCTTGAAGACCCGGGCAAGAAGCGCCAAATACGCAAAAGTTACCTAAAGCTATTCATATACTGAACAGTTTTCAAGACCTGGTTTTGCAAGTCTCCAGAAAACTCACGAAAGAAAAGAGAATTAGTCTGGGTCGATGTCGCCGGAGGTGAGGAGGGCTGTGGCCCAGCAGTGGGAACATTATAAGCTGATTATGTTGTCGCCGGATACGGTGAAGAGGACTATACATATACAAAGAAGAAGCTAAGTTAATTGAAAAACACAACATAATATAATCTAAATTGCATTCAAGTATTCGGCGATATACAGCGTGAAATTTTAATGGTTGTTTTCCCGCGGCAGAACGATTTGTACTCAGTAGTGCTACCTATTCATGGAGTTATTTTTTTTTTTAAATAATTATATTATAATTCGATCTCAACTCGAAAGCAAGAACTCACGTGCGCCCCTAACATCTTTGCAGGTAGCAGGACGACCACGCGCAGTCGTCTTTTTGCGCTGTAGCTATACTATTGGTTCGAGATCGCGTTCGAGTGTGGTTTTTCACAATTGTAGATCTGTAATTTTTTAATACTTCATTTTTATTTTTTTATAAATCGATTGTACTATCAAGACAAAATCATTTCGCTTCGGGAAAACAACCATTAAAATTTCACGCTGTATACTTTTTCAATAAAACAACGGCTCGTAGGTATTATTAATGAGATCATTTCTATTTTTATCCATCCATGGATTCAAACTCTAAGCCAGTGTATAAAAACAAAATTAAACAAATTGTAACTTGTCCTCACTTGTTATTCATTAGGTTACACCTAAAACTATTAAATCTAGTTAGCAATAATTATGCAAAATAAACGAATAATTACATTCCAACTTGAGTTTTATATGAGCATAAAGTAGTGAAGTGAAGCGCTGAGCTTCGGCATTTCGGTTTCGGCAGATACCAAATTAGTGGCCGATACCGCTACCAGTTTATTTTTATTATGACTGAAAAGAGTACAAATACAAGTAGTGCACAAATAGTGACTACAAATAGTGCATTGAACTGTAGTTATAGTAAAACCCTTTTTCTTTTTTAAATACAGCCGTTTCTAATATGGTTTTACCACTGATAATATTTATGAACATACTAAACCATTTCCTTTAAAAGTGTTTTATGGGCAAAGATTAAAATACAGTGCGTGCGTAAGTATTTACTTATCACTGCTTTTAAAACATAAATGTTATGGAATATGGCTTGCTTTTGTTAGTAATAACTAAAGTTAGAAATACAAAGGAATGTTTGAATAAGTCAGTTAAAACATGGATTCTCGTCCAATAAATCACATCGATTTTCAATTGATTTATATTTATATTTTGTTTATTCAAACAATCGAACTAGTTTGGTTTCTAATTAAAACTTTGTCGAGCTGGTATCATATATTAAGCCGATACTAAAAACTGTGCCGAGGCCGAGTGTGTCCGGTCTCTGCCGAGTTTCTTAGAGGGATTTTAATTAATTCGGACAGGCGTCCATTCATATGAATGTGTTCGGTGGCAATCTCGTATCTATGCGCTTTTAATATAGCGAGGAACGTGGTGTGGAAATAACTTTTACGTATTTTTTTTTGATTTTACATGTAAATTGAATGTACAGCAGCTGTATGATGCAAAGCGAAGCAAGAGATGGAAGGATTGAAGCATGCTGTGTGCAAATATTTTAATAGAAAACATACACCATTGTTATTTTTTATTATTGGCCAGAGATCGCTCAAGACAGGAAGGATTGGAAGGAAAAAGGGGAGGCCATTGTGACAGCAGTGGGACAAAATATAGGTTAAAGAAGAAAAAAAAACAAGTATTTTCCCATTTAAAGTATGGGCTATAAGAAATTATATTATACTCGTAAAACTAATTGCATATCAATAAGTACAATACCCACTGCCCCTTGAAATTGTGTTCTCCTACTTACAATAATTTTAGATTAAACCAATAGATATAACAAATCAAATCAAAACAAAATACATTACAAGTCAAACAACTCAAGATATCACTTAGCCTCTCAATAAAACTAAATAATTCATACACAAAACATTTTCCATACACCTAATAAATAATTAAAATTTATTCTCGATACCGGTATTTATGAATGCGAAGTCTGTCTCCGCACTAGCGAGCTATCGACAGAATGACAGGCCGAGCAATATTTGATAGGAAATTCATTTAAATGGAATCATTTTGATTACCATTATATCATTAGCTGGTTCGTAATACCGAAGGGTAGGGTTACTGCAATCAGCTACTGGTCGTGCGAACCTGTTTTTATATCAATTTTGTATATCAATAATGTTTTGTTAATGAATACATGTGTAATTTGTGGCTTGCATTTAATAAACTGGGCTGTAATTGGTTCTTGAGCTTGTTTTCGACACGGGTGTGAATAGTCAAGTCATGTGGTGTTAGGTAATCTGTAACATGTCCTGTTTCTTAATAATTTTATGTATTAGTTGTGCCCGCGACTTTGTTCGCGTGCTTGTCGGAAAACAAATTTAATTTCATGGGTTAGGGGATCAGCAGGCCAATACCCGTAATTAAAAACGTTCAAAATCTAGTCGCAATCTCATCTCAGCGTCAATCAATGTCATAAACTTGTCAAAAATGTAGGGAAAATAGAGGTATTTTTGACAGATTGAGTGAGACTGAGGTCAGACTGTGAACGTTCTTAAAATTACGAGAATTGCCCCTTAGATCAGGGGATCCGACCGGAATAGCTCCTTTTTTTGCGCGGAAACCTAATTCTTTTTCTAAAATAAAAGTAGTTACTCCTTATAACATCAGCTAACTGCCAGTGAAAGTCCTGTCAAAATCGGTTCAACCATTTTGAAGATCAGCCGGAACAAACAGACAGACGGATAACATTTTTTTAAATTTAATAGTTTTTTTTGTACGGTAATATAAAGGATTATTGGTAAAACATTAATAACCTCCTATGAGGTCATTGTACTCATCATTATGAACAACTTTTACTATGGGACCAAACCTGAAATCGCGAAAAATATTAGCTGTTCCCTACATTTTAACGAGTTATACGAACATAAATGTAGGGAACAGCTGATTTTGTTTTTCGCGATTTCAGGTTTCATCATCATCAGCGTCTCAACCGAAAGATGTCCACTGTTGGACATCGGCCTCCCCCAAGCACCACCACTTCGACCGGTTCTGTGCTTCTCGCATTCAGCGGATTCCTGCGGCCTTCACCAGGGGTCGGTCCACCTTGTGGGAGGCCTTCCTCCACGCTATATCTTCCGGTACGCGGTCTCCACTCCAGAACCTTTCGGCCCCATCGGTTATCTGTTCTGCGAGCAATGCGCCTTGTATTTTGTGTAAACTGCAGTTAATTAGGTAACATGACTTTTAAACTTTTCCTTATCTAACTTCTTGGTAACTTAGAATCAAAGTTTCACATTTAAAGGTTCACGTTTTTATCGTAGTCGATTGAAAATTTATTCGGTATCATTTTACCAAAGTTACAGCTATACTAAAATAGATAAAACGTCAGATAACTAGCTTGCACCTTTATTAATTAGCTATAAAAGTTAGTTAGATACTTCGTTTAGTTTCATTTTATTTGCAAAATAAATATTGAATAGGTTTTGTTTAAAAATGTTACTTGTAGAAATATGGGTTGGACATTACTAGGAGGTATAATATAACTGAGAGTTTGTATGAAGGGGCTTACAGGACCTAAACGCAAAAAACGCAAGTTTTAGAAACATTAAAAGTATATGATCTGCTGGAAGAAATTTCTTAAGAAATAAGCAGTACCTTTGTACTCTAATTATAATGATGTCTTATCTCTATGTATTTTACTGTGTGTACATAAATTATAAAATAAATAAATAAATGATCGACTACATTGACAAAATCAGAAAAATATATGATATTCTTCAGGATATATGCTAGGTAGATAGTGTGTTGAAAATATAATACAACTAATTTGATACGATAGAAAAAAATCATGAAGATACCTCTAAACACTTTTTTTACAATAAAAACCATATTAATAAACATACGATCATTCTGATTTTTTGTCAGATTATTCTACAAGCAACATAATAAAACACTACTGTTTTATTTTTTTAGTCCAAACAATAGATTTTTTGTAATTAAATAATTGCTTCTTATTTTGCAATAAATTACCAGCGTTGTGTCATCGCACTTCTCTTTCTTTTCTATACAGTCCGACAGTGACCGCGCTTTAGGTCATGTAATCTCCTTAAATATGCGGCGTCATCTACATCGCCACATACGAACTACGCAGCACTCTGATGTCACGAAAATCCTGGATCGCGCAAGCAGAGTTACATACAATGTCCCGACATCAGTCGTCGGACAGTTGCCCACCAGACACATCACCCACCTGGTCGGAGGATCCTCTCTTTTATATAGAGGACTAGCTTCCGCCCGCGGCTTCGCCCGCGAGGTATGTCGATAAAAACTATCCTATGTCCTTCCTCGGGATGCAATCTATCTCTCTGCCAAGTTTTATCGAAATCCGTTCAGTGGTTTAGGTGTGAAAAGATAACATACCTACAGACAGATAGAAAGACAGAGTTACTTTCGAATTTATAATATTAGTAAGGATGAGTAAACTTTACACCCTGTTCCTCATACCTCTATAAATACTAGTTATGTAATTCCTTGAAAAAGGTATTGAAAGTCCAAAAAAATCTGATATTCGCTCAAAAACAGCTGCTATTTGTAGTTAATTGAAATGACTAAGAATTAATAAGGTATTTTAATTTTTGAAACAATGACATCATTGAAGTAGTTTGCAACTATAGGTAATTATACCTACCGTTTGTATAATTGCTACTGGTTTTTAAATTTAGTGACTCACTATGGCGTAACATCAGAGTTTTTTACATCAGATTAAGATTCGATTAGATTTACTTTCGGGATCTTCACATGTTTTAGTGGGACTGATGTTTTGGCCACCAAAGTTGCTACTGGAGTGCAGAAGTATACAGGGTTATTGGTAAAACATTAACAACCTCTTAAGAGGTCATTGTACTCATCATTATGAACTACTTTTAGTATGGGACCAAATCTGAAAACGCGAAAAAAAAATCTGCTGTTCTCAACATTTATGTTTGTATAACTGATTTTTTTTGTATCAAGTTTCTCATATTTATACATAATATTAACATAAAACATATGACAATCAGGGATAATGTAGCTTCCCAATAGTCAAAGAATTTTGGGAATCAGATCAGGGGGCCTAAAAAGTTCACTTTGGCAGAATCATAAAAGGATAACATTATGAATCATAATGGACAGTTAACTATTAAGTTAATCGTATCAAATCCCATTGGTGAAGGATTTTTCAGTTATTTTTTTTTGTCTGTGCTAAAATACCAATCAATCCAATCCAAATCCAATCCCAATCTCTTTGAGTAACCTATACGTAGTGCAGCGAAAAAAAGGAAAACACGGACTGTCTTCGCCATATTATGATTCATAATGATATTCCTTTATGATTCTGCAAACTCACAAATTTTACCTCTTTGTAATATTAGTAGATACAGACAAGTTCGGTTATAAAAATATCCACACCTTATTTCTTAAAAGGAATGTTTTTTTAATGAACTCGTGACGACATTTTAATTATTGTCATGGATTAAAACAATTCTGTCAATGCACTAATTGTTCTCGGAATATCGATTTCATTTAATGAAGATTGTAACCTCATTAAGAATACTTCACTTACGATTTGAAATTCCCAACACGTAGTGAGCAAGGTGTTATTGACAAACTCGTCCTTCTTTGCAGAAGGCTTTTACCTGACAAAGGAATCTTTATAGTGGGCTTAGAAGAAAAATGGCTATCGCTTTTAAAGCACACACGATGACTCGACTTCAACATAAGCTTTTAGGTACAGTCAACAGCAAAAGTAGATGATCAAAGTCAGAAATTCAATACTAATTAACGGAGTTCGCGTCAGAACTGTGTGGCGTCGAAGTACTACTACTTAGAATACTTACTACGTAGAATACTTTTGAATTACTTCGACGCCACACAGTTCTGACGCGAACTCCGTTAATTAGTATTGAATTTCTGACTTTGATCATCTACTTTTGCTGTTCACTGTACATTATTGAGAAAAAAAAAAAGGAATTACGTTTATTTGCGGAAAGAGAACATTTTCAAAATGTCTTATTTAAAAAAAGATAACTGGAAATCTTTGTTTCTATGGAAAATTTAAAATCGGTCTAATTTGGCCCTAACACTGTTTTCCGAAAATGTTCTTAATTAACTTTCTAGACCTTTTTATCCTGCTTATGCGTATGAAGTTTTTGAAAGCCCAGTGCGGATTGGTAGATGTCACATTTCTTCGAATGTTTGGTTCTAAGACATCAAGCCGGTTTTACGATATTTTTCTTCACCGTTTTTGAGAGCAGCGGTGATGAAATAAATTACACAAAGTAAAACGCCTGGCTGGGTTCAAACCCACGACCTACACTCATAAGTCAGAGCAGTTACCATTGGGCTACAACTGCTATTTAAATAAAAGCAAAATCCAATACCTACTTGACAACACTCTACATTCCTATAAAAATTCATTCCCCTTTAAAACCAACTTCATTCTTCAGATATTCCATTTAAAAACTTCTTGATGAACAAAAACGAAATTAGCGATTCATTAAATAGTGATACTTAATCGTGGATTATTTAAATGAATTTAATTAAGGCGTGTGTATATAATGGCAGGTGGAGCGACTTGTAGGGTAGCTTGATTCTCGTGAGGTAAGTGGGAAAATGAGTGCATTGTAGCGGCTGATGCGTTTTTGTTTTATTGATAAGGTTCTACGTGAGGAAATGTCACGTAGATTTATTCACCAGTAAAAACGAAAAATAGAAACTTAGTAAGTAATTAAGGCACAAATTAGAAAAGAGACAAAAACCCGTGATTTTAAATAGGTTTACCTGAAAATTTTAGTTAAGATTTTTCCAATCAATCTAGTCTACAAAATTGCTGATATTTATGGTGAATAAATGTGACGACTGTTTGTTGGCAGTGGTACAGACGCCAGCACATCAAGCTACTACAATCTGTCAAATTTCTTTAATAGATTTTCAACTTTATCGCTACAGCATAAGGTTCAAGGTTGATTGGGAAAATTTGACAATTTTGGATAGCTTGATGTGCTGTGGCCGTCTGTACATTGAATTTTGAGCTTTTTTTTTTGTTAGCCTATTCTGTGTCCCACTGCCGCGCAAGGGCCTGCCCTTTCCCTTCCAAACCTCCCTGTCTTGTGCGATCTCTTTCCATGTTGACCCTGCAAACCTTACCGGATCGTCACAGAGAGCTATTAGTGCTATTAAGAGAAAATAAAATAAAAAGAAAAAAAATAAAAAAGAAAGAAAAAAAAAGAAAAAGAAAATAAGAAATAAATAAAAAATACTGACCTAGTTCATGAAAAGCGATTATTATGTCAATTAAGTATATGATTCTATGAACTTGAAAATTTTAAATCCTACCTCCCGTAAAATGCTGCTTTTGTAAAATGTATCTAATGACTTCATTGATAAAAAGTCTAATGCCAAAACAAAAATACTTATATCTGAGTATTACAGAGTTGTTTACGTTACCCTTAAACGTTACACATCCGTGTACCAACACCCTAATTTATTTATTTAATCCTCTGCTTACATTTGACCGCACATCAAAAGCCGCCGCCTGGTTAAGATTCAACAGTTAACTTACAATGTCAATCAGTATGCTCAGAGGAAAAAATAACGCTCATATGATAATGAGTAGGCAGTACAGTAAAGCACGTACGTTTAATGTTATATAGGTAATTGTGGAGTTATTCGCGAGAATGCTCATGTTTAAGTTAAAGGGTTTAAGTAAGAAAATGCAATGGTGCTATGACCTAAAGCGCAGTCACTGTCGGACTGCATAGAAAATAAAGAGAAGCGCGATAACAAAACTGGTAATTTATTGCAAAATATGAAGCAATTATCTATTTTAAAAAAAACTATTGTTAGGACTTGAACAACATATAACGTATGTTGCTTGTAGGATAATCTGACAAAAATCACAATGATTTTATGTATATTAGTATAGTTTTTATTGTAAAAAGAAAGTTTTTAGAGAGTATCTTCATGATTTTTTCTATCGTATCAAATTAGTTGTATTATGTTTTCAACACACTATCTACCTAGCATATATTCTAAAGAATATCATATATTTTTCTGATTGTGATTACTGTAGTCGATCATATACTTTTATTGCTTCTAAAACTTGCGTTTAGGTCCTGTAATCCCCACAATAAACCATTATCCTTAGCTACAATCAACCTTGACCAATACCTACACCACAAATTATACAACACACATAATACAATTTGCCGATAACTAGAAAAAACACGGGCGACCCATAATAACCCCATTTCAGTCTATTATTACCCCATGTTTTCTAGGAACGGATAAAAATCCTTTGACCCGTTTGCCGCAATGCGCTTTTAGAAGCCGCACGCCGCCCGCAAATACAAATTATGACTCTAAAACTATATAATTTTTACTCTACAAGTTATAATTGACACGGAATGGTTTACGAGGAAAAAACTCTTTTTTAGTAGTGTTAATTTCAAGGGGTTAAAAGTTTAAAATCAACAAGAGATTTAAATTAAAACCCGCTGAGGGAAAACGAACCGGAAAATTCGGAAATTCAAATTATGACGTTTACATAAAATTTTAAATTTGTATATTTATTAGAATTTTGTATATTTATTAGAATTTTAACAATAGAAATTAGTAAATTGAATAGTAAATAATTGCATGATAATATGTAGTAGATAATAATAATAGTAAAATAATAAAATGTATGTAAACTTAATAAAATTTGCACGCTTGCTTACAGGCAGAATAAAATCACACTTAGGTTATAAGATCTTACCTTTACCAAAACAATGTATTTCTAGCAAATAAACGTTTGATTTGATTTGATTTAAAATCCGCCATTTTGAATTTCCTGTCTTAAATAGCGTACCTAAAACATATTCTGGACCAAGACAGTCTACACATCATAGATCTATAAATCCAATAACATCTCAATAAAATTACAAATAGGTGATTCTTACCATCTTCTTCACATTAGCTTTCATTCATAATTTACAGTATTCACACACACACACACACAGTACACACAGCCACACAGTGCACACAGTTTTTAATTTTCAGTGTTTTCAGTTTTGTTTGCAGTTTTGTTTGTTTTTTTTATCTTTCATCTAATCAAAATAAACATTAAAAAAAAAAATGACTTCACCTGTGTTGTACCTGATTTTCCTCTTTAACCGTTCCCTTTTGCGAAGCTGTCTTTGGAACACCAAAACATCGTGAGTAAACAGGCCTGTCCTATATAGGACCAAAAATTCAAAGACAGGTGACAGGTATCAACCCGCACTGGGCCCGCGTGGTAGATCACGGCCCACTCCCTCTCACCGAAAGGAGGCTTGTGTCCCAGCAGTGGGAACGTAACAGGCTGATTATGTGGTCTTTGGAATATTTAGGAGTAGTTGAAGGTTCACTTCTTACACACCTGGCCTGCCGAAACCAGAAAACAAAAGGTATATCTCGATCAGTTTTTATTTCCTAACATACGTAATTACCTAGGTACATGGAATCACCAAGCACAGCTCAGTCTAGATTCTAGATATACCTACGTGTTTCCTGTTCTCGGGCCAAACTGACTTTGATAGTTAGTGCTATATTCGCAGCTACTACGTTGTCTAGTACCTTAAAGATATATACAGGGTTATTGGTAAAACATTAACAACCTCTTAAGAGGTCATTGTACTCTTCATTATGAACAACTTTTACTATGAGACCAAACCTGAAATCGCGAAAAAAAATCAGCTGTTACCTCCATTTTGACGAGTTATGTAAGCCATACACGCTACGGTCTACCGGAGAGGTTACCTGTGCAGGTTTGCCTGCGCAGGTCAACCACACGTCGCAGTCGATAGCTTGTATGGAGACGTTCCGAAGCGGTCTTCAGCAGTGCGATTCTGTAACCATCTCACCGTGAAAACTTAGGTGAAGTGAGCGTGGAGTGAGCTGTCAATAGTGTCAATTCCTAGCAAAAACAAACTCACATCACCTAATTTTTCACGGTGAGATGGTTACAGAATCGCACTGCTGGTCTATTCTCACACACGCTCCGGTTCACCTGCGCAGGCATACTTGCATAGGAAGACCTCTCCGGTGGACCGTAGTGTGTATGGCCGGCTTTAGACGAACATAAATGTAGGGAACAGCTGTTTTTTTTCGCGAGTTTTGTTATGCTTTCAAAACGTTATGAGTGTCAAGACAACATTTTTTTTTAAAGTCAAACAGGTTTTAGATAAAATCAAATCGAAAGCTTCGATTTCCGAACAAAAAATTGGAAACAATTTTGAAAAAATATATATTTTACTTTAGCTTTTTAGGGCTACTTTCTTGTCATTAAACATGTGGATTCAATGACAAAATTAGTTCAAGACCAAATACCTACTGCGCCAACCCTCTCGCCAAAATTACACCAAGTTAGGTAAAACGATTGCATGCAGTGATATACCGTTGGTTATATTAAATAAAGTGCTGTCGATACAGGTCGCCAGTCCGTCGCCCATTTACCAGGAAACTACTGCGAATACTGCTAGTGGGTATAATCGATGATAACTTGACGCATTCTCTATATGAAACTAGTCATTAGATTCAGAATTTGTGAATGAAAACTATGTATTTCAGATAAAAACTAGGTCCTTTAATATTTATGCAGTACCTAGGGTTTTGTAATATCTTGATTTAAAAGAGTGTCCTTGAACTTTGTGCCCGTTCTTGCCCATAGAGATCTACGTTTTGGAATATGCCTATTCTACTTCAAGTTTCTGACTAACTGACCGACTTTTTGATAGTTCAAAACTTCCTGTAAATGGTTGAATTGAAATAAATGCTTTGAGTTTGAGTTTGAATGGTAACTAATCAGTAGAGATCAAATTTTATTTTTTAAGCTTAAAAAGTTCGAAAATTTGTTTTTGAAGCTTAAGACATGTTACATAAGATAATATAGGAAGATTTCAGATGAACGACTTAAAAAATAAATGATATTTTCTTTTAATTATCATCTACATATAGGCATAAATTCGATAAGATGAACGATATTGAAGAAGAAAAGAATATAATAGAGTAAGTCATTTTCTTTAGTATTACAGTAAGGGCTGACGTTTCCATAGCCAGATATCGTTTATTCTAGGAATAAAACTGATGTTTGACAGTTTTTGTATGAAATTACTGTCAAAACAAAATTATTCCTCGAATAAAGTTATCAGATGATTTAAAAATCAGCCCTTATTAGTATAACTATATAAAGTAGTTTATAACTTTGTAAGTATAGAGTCTAAAGCTTTCCCCAAAAGCAATTTAACTCTAGCAACGTCTAAAAGCTTTTCTACCAATTCAAAAGCTCAGCCTATTGTCCTATCCTTTCAAAATATTCTTTAAAAGCGTCAGCATATTAAAAAGTCTTCAACGCCCAAAAATATTTAGGAAATGAATGCGCCAACAACTATGAAAGAAAATTCAACAATATCGATTCACGCCACTCACTCGATTCATAGAGTCGATACTTAGAAACGTTCATATAAAACTTCGATCAGGACAATCCCTATCAATCATTCTGTATACTACATAATTAATACCACGGCTCAAAAATCACCACCCACAGGCAATTTGTCTGCCTCGCCGTGAATACAGCTTTTATCAGATCATCATGGAAATAGGGGTAGAAATAATCAATAGAGTCCTGCCCCACCCCTTAAAGCGCATGCGTGGTGGTATTCACCTGGTGGTGGTGGTATCACCCCATGGGATCGTTCATGCCGTGGTATTAACCCACAGCTCATTCTTGTAAAAGATGGCTGGGGAGCAAGACTTGTCCGTGTTTGGGGCCGAGCGTTTTGGGGACAACTCTTCAATACCACCATGTAAGTTCTAATTTTAAAATCTTATGTCAACCTTCTTTTGAATTACGTCATAGATTTTTTTGTTTTTATTTTTGTGATCTTAATATTGCCAATTATAAATTAATTTTTAAAGTAATTATTTTACGTTTCCTAGTAAAAAGTGTGTGCGCAGTTTTCCATTGCCATTGCCGCCATTTTGAATGTTCGCTCGTTAGCGGCGGCCCAATTTAAATAAATGTATGCTAAATATTCCTTTGGTGATTAAAATAGGCATTTTTACGAATGTTTTAAAAATTTTTGGAACCTATTCCGGTGTTTAGAAGCTTCTATACATTTGTATTATACTTAAAATAAAGTAGCTTTTCATGTATATCTGTATGGGCGCGTTATTCTTCTAAATACGTAACGGATTTTGGTGCTGTTTTCAATATAAGTAATTTAGAAAATTTATTCCGGAAGGTTTATGTGAATAATAAATTAATTGTAAATACATTAATTAAGTCGTAAAACCGTGCGAAGCAGGGGCGGGTCGCTAGTTTCTTAATAAGACCAAAATTATTATTTTATTAGAATTGAAGAAAGACGGTTTTCTTTTAATTACTCTTAAAGATGGAACATTAAACAGTCGTTATTAATATTATAAACAATTCATTTAGACTGCTGAATTTACCTAAAAATATTAAATAAATCTTCTAATACAAAAATTGTAGGGTGACTACTCCAATTCTTATCCTAGCGATTTTAACAAACGAATGGTCCACTGAACACAAAATAGTAACAGTTTTCAATTGTTTTCACAGAACACCACCCAAGCCT
This sequence comes from Oligia fasciuncula, assembly GCA_963082905.1. NCBI lineage: Eukaryota > Metazoa > Arthropoda > Insecta > Lepidoptera > Noctuidae > Oligia > Oligia fasciuncula. The sequence continues at coordinate 13,710,108 of OY720403.1, forward strand.
GACCATGGAAAGCGGTAAGATGTGTTTAGAGATAGTTTCCATTACAACGGATTTGCGACACGACTTATCGTTCAATACTCGTGTCGTGCGCAATGACGTGAAACGCTTAATTTTTTTTTTATAAAATTTTGTTTTTTTTTCTGCACTTATTAAATTGTTAAGTATACTCTTGACGTGATCACTATATGTATATAAAATATCAATAAACAAGCTTCACAAACACACACGCTCTTTGTTTTGCCTCACCTATCCGTATTACGTTTTAAGGGGCGATTCCATTAAAGCGATTATTGCAGGCTTTTTATAGTTTTGAAATACAACCCCAGGTAGTTACCCTTTTAGGGTTGGGCACCCTTTTATGGGGCGATAATTAAAATTACAGTGACTTAACAAACATCGTTACTTAGGGTTGCAGACTTACCTTTTGACTAGTTTAGAATGACTCAGTGGTACTGAAATAAATGAACCTTCCTTTTTTTAAAACATTATTAAGGCGACTACATGACCTAAAGCGCGGTCTTTGTCGGACTGCATAGAAAAGAAAGAGAAGCGCGATGACACAACGCTGGTAATTTATTGCAAAATATGAAGCAATTATCTAATTACAAAATATCTATTGTTTGGACTAAAAAATTAAAACACTAGTGCTTTAGTATGTTGCTTGTAGAATAATCTGACAAAAAATCAGAATGATTGGTTGGTTTAGTATGGTTTTTATTGTAAAAAGAAAGTTTTTAGAGGTATCTTCATGATTTTTTTCTATCGTATCAAATTAGTTGTATTATGTTTTCAACACACTATCTACCTAGCATATATCCTGAAGAATATCATATATTTTTCTGATTTTGTTTACTGTAGTCGATCATATACTTTTATTGTTTCTAAAACCTGCGTTGTTTGTGTTTAGTTCCTGTAAGCCCCTTAACGGAATTTCATACAACGCACAGCCTGAACTACTAAACACAGACACACCAAAATAGGCAGATCATACGTACCTAAAAACCCTAGAGGTTCACTAAAACAACATTTTTGTAACCTAAATACTAAGGGGTAGCGCATAATTAATTCTTAAAGCGAATACAGTCGCGTACAAAAGCTAGGATTTACATTACTCAGTAAAATTATGATTTCACCAAACAAATCTAATAAAATGAATGGACTAAACTGTAATAAAATTATTTACTAACTGCATACACCCATAAACAAGTCAGTTTAGAACTGAATTGCTAATTATAATGTTATGAATGTTCTACAAATACTAACAAATCGATTCGTTAGTTAAAACTTCTCGTGATTTTACTATATGTAGGTACTATGTTTAAAGCAAAGTTAACTGGAGCAGAGTTTTAGTACACCAATTTAATTGATGACTGTTTACGATCAAAATCAAGCTTTACTTTGGAAATATTCACAAGTAAGTAAGAAGCAAAATTATGTTATTAAAAAAAAGGTATCGTATTACCCAGTAACTGGGTTGTGGAGGTCAGATAGGCAGTCGCTCCATGTAAAATACTGGTATTCAGCTGCATCCGGTTAGACTGGAAGCCGACCCCAACATAGTTGGGAAAATGCTAGGCAGATGATGATGATGAAGTAAGAAGCAAAGTTATTTCTGCTCTTAGCTATTTTGCGCAATGTTATTTACTAGCTTCTGCCCCAGACTTCGTCCGCGTGAAACTTCTTAGGGCCTGTGCACACCACGTTTTTTAAACGCGCCGTTGACGCGCGTTTTAGAAACGTGCGTCGCCGCGCGCTTTTATCCTACAGAGCAGTGCCTGCTAGTATCTGACTCGCGTGCGTATCGTGTCTGTATCGCTACAAACGCGCGTCAACGGCGCGTTTAAAAAACGTGGTGTGCACAGGACCTTAGTCCCCCGACCCACCCCCATCGCATCACATCACCTGCCCGTGCCATCACTTCGTGTGCGCCTAGCATTCTTCTCTTTGCTCGGTTCCTTAGGGTCATAGCGTGATTTTAAATAGCATATAGCCTTCGTCAAGAATTGGGCTATCAGATGCAAAAAGATTGTTTTAAATCCGACTGGTATTTCTAGAGATTACCTCCTCCATACAAACTTGGAAACAAACAAATTTTACCTCTTTATAATATTAGGATAGATTATGGTTTAGTACCTAATGTCAATTTTGTGTGATTTTTTACGAGCTTTGTGCATTTTCATAAAAAAACTGGCCAAGTGCGAGTTGGACTCGCACACGAAGGGTTCCGTACCACAAGGTAAAAACCACGTATATTGCCGAAAAAAACACGTATATTGTATTGTATAATATTTAAGGGGGGCTCCCTTAAATATTTATTTTATTCCATTTTTAGTATTTGTTGTTAAAGCGGCAACAGAAATACATCGTCTGTGAAAATTTCAACTGTCTAGCTATCACGGTTTCAGGTATCTTATCTTTATGTGACTATTGCTCTCGAGTGTATTATAAAAACTCCTACGGTTTTTATGGCTCACGAACAAAGCGACATGAAACCTGTAGAAAAGTTATGTATCAACAAATCAACATAGCTAATTTATATTACCTATGGGTGGGCGGCGCGTGCCACACGTGCGGTATTTTATGGTTCTTTTGATTTACGTCACAACGAGATTTCATGTAGTGTGCCACGGGTCGGATAGAATGGCACGATTTAACCTTTTAGAGCCAAATTATACCTATTAATTAAGCGGACGATAATTATCGGTGCTTTCGATCTTACGTTTTTTGGAGTTCCGTACCCAAAGGATAAAAGCGGGACCCTATTACTAAGACTCCACTGTCCATCTGTCCGTCTGTCACCAGGCTGTATCTCATGAACCGTGATAGCTAGACAGTTGAAATTTTCACAGATGATGTAAGTATTTCGGTTGCCGCTATAACAACAAGTCCTAAAAACATAATAAAATAAATATTTAAGGAGGGCTCCCATACAAAAAAACATGTTTTTTTCGGTGTTTTTGCCTTGTGGTACGGAACCCTTCGTGTGCGAGTCCGACTCGCACTTGGCCAGTTTTATTTTCTTTTGATTTCTCGGTTACATCATTGTTTTTAGAGTAAACGTTCTTAAAATTACAAGAATTGCCCCTCCGATAACTTATTACGACTACTTCGGTTAACACAAGTCTACATAAAGATGGCGTACCTACTTACTTAATCTAATAACTGTCTTAAAAAACGATAGGCAACTTATCGTTAAGCCAAACTGTTAATAGTCGCTACAAATATTAATAACAAACAATTCAAACCTTACCAACTGACCACCAGGCTTCAAAACCGGACTCTCATTAAAACCAAACAGTCGCCTGTCATAGATTACAAACCGTACCGTGAGAAACAATAAACGACAAAGATATAATAATAAACAACTCCACTAGATACGACACTCGCTAATCTATGTCAAGGGTGGTCCACGTTCATAATTTATAATCCTATCTCACGCAATCTCTGTGCCTTTTAGCGAGTAATTATTAACACTTCCAGTAGCCAGTAGGGACATGTCATTATATCATAATCATTATTTAAAAAAAATAACCAATGTTTTGTGACCTCTGTACAGAGGTGTGCAACATTTTTTCAAGTGTCAAATTAAAGTGGGTAATTTTGACATATGTTTGACAGTTGTAGGACAAATATTAAAATATTGGAGCGTCGACTATTAAGTGACAAAGTTGGTGGACTATGATTTATTACTGTCGTAAAATCACAGAACAACACCTAAGCTATTTGATTTCTATATTAGTTTCTAAATACGGAATTTTATAGCTTACTAAACAATTTTATTAGATTACTTGCCTTTTAAAGTGTTTGCTATTTTTAGTCGCTGTTGGATTATAGGATTTTTATATCATAATAACTTTGTAATAACAGTGTAAGTTTTTAACTTTTCAATAATAAAAATATTTTATTATTGAAAAATATTTTAATATTAATTTAATATTCGTAAGTTATGGATAAGAATTTGCTTTCAAAGTTTGACTGGTAGGATAAAAACTGGCCAAGTGCAAGTGGACTCGCACACGAAGGGTTCCGTACCACAAGGCAAAAACGCTGAAAAAAACACTGTTGTATGGGAGCCCCCTTAAATATTTATTTTATTCTGTTTTTAGTATTTGTTGTTATAGCGGCAACAGAAATACATCATCTGTGAAAATTTCAACTATCTACCTATCACGGTTCATGAGATACGGCCTGGTGACAGACAGACAGACGGACAGTGGAGTCTTAGTAATAGGGTGCCGTTTTTACCCTTTGGGTACGGAACCCTAAAAGTGAGATGGAATTAATGGAAATGAAATGGATGTAATGATTTTTTTGGGTTGGGTTTTTCTGGCGTATAAGATGATCGGGCGTACATGTAGGTTCTCGTATTTATACAACTACTTATATAAACTCCTAGAGTGCGAAGTAGGTACTCCGTCAAAATGACTATCTATAAATGGATTTTCATGAGGTTTTCACCATCATTAGGCCATTCCTTTCAGAAGAGTAATGTGTATAATACACTAGCACTAGCTTCTGCCCGTGACTTCGGCCGCGTGAAATTTCTTTTTCCCCTACCCACCCCGTCGCGTCGCATCACCTGAAAAAAATACCTAAAGAATAACGTTTATTTGGATACAGTTCATAAAACACAAAATAAAAAAAGTGAAAATAATGTTTTTATTACATCTATTCAAAAAGAGCTAGTGTATTGCTCGTAAACAGGGACTAAAGTAGCTTTTTAATCCCAAGGGACTGAAAGTGATTTGAATTTGGAATGTGGATACTGTTAGTGAAAGTTCCAATCATCAAAGTAACAGGCTGTATGATAAAGTAAAACGAGCGCTAGCCAAATTAAAAAAAAAGTTTTTTTTTTTTATTTGAAATGGGTTTGCTCTTGACTCTGACAGAGACAAAGTCGACGATGGAGTGAGCTCACCCAGAAGAAGCCTGTTCACTCTGTGTTGTGAATTCAGTTTGTGAATAAATAAAAGAACGTACGAAAAGCATTCTGCCTTCGTTCGTAATTGTTTATTAGGGTGTTACTTAGTTTTATAAAAAATTTGTACTTATGTCTTCCTCAAGTAGTGATAATGACATAAATAAACGTACTATTCTTATTCATAAGTTACACTTACTTATTTTTCCATAAAGGGTGATAAAAAGTAGAGTGTCCACCTCGGGAGTACCTAACACTATTTTAAGCTCGAGTGACGTACTTTGAATCCCTCTTGGTCATAAGCAAGCAAAGCTCGCACCATGCATAAGTACCTAACTCTAATTCAAATAAAATACAATATTAATTTCAAATCCCAAGTAATTTAATACTAACCTAAGCCGTTTACACGGTCCGATATAATCGAGAGCTCGCCACCATAGTTACGCAATCGAATGAAACTCGATACCGATTTTAAGGGCTTGGGCACACTCGTTTAATTCATAGATAGTAAACAATTGGGGACGAAGTCGTAGCGGCCGCAGCTCGTTTTGTGTGGACTAAATTGGGAAGTTGAATAATTAACCTGATAAGTCGAATATCTCCACCCTTAGCAAGTCGGTTTCGTAGAGCAATATCGATGAAGATTATCGACTAAACAAGCATTCGCGTAAAACGTCTCATAGTGCGACATCCCCAGTTTAATCGAAAATCCCTCAGCGTTTTGCCGATTTTGTAAATAATTTATGAGACTACTTTCAGAGACCTAAAAATCTTGTTGTTTATTAACATTTTGACATTATCTGTGAAATTAAATAAAAAAAGAATAATAACAGAAAAAAATGCCTAGGTAGGCAAATTTGGGCAAATTCAAACCTGTCCCAACTCTTGTCAATGTAACTTATTTTAGCAAATAAAAATTCTGCAAGACATTGATTCTGAGGGCCTAGTGGGAGCAGTTTACTTTTGATCGTGTCGAAGTCGATCGTGTTAACATAAACATCATATTGTTCTAAAACTGAATAAGCGCCGTCTGGTGGTGACTAAGATGTGAAACAGAATTATTCCATAATATAGCTTCCCGCGACTTCGTCTGCATTTTTTAACATAAAACATATCCTATGGCACTCGGCAATGTGTAGATTTCGTATTTGATAGAATTTATTTAGTCATTTAAGAAGTTCCGAAGAATACAACCTACATACAAACTCACAAACTTATATTATAGTATATAATAGATTAGTACTATAGACTAATTGACGTAAGTGGAACTTACTGAATACTATCGACCAAACTGTTGGCCGGTGTGCCCAAACCCTTAATCGATTTAAATTCGAGTAGAATCGAGTAATGAGCGTGTCGTCGACTACTCCGAGACCTATTTACCGGTAAGCTGTCGTAATCTTTATTAATTAGTTTAATTCTGTCGGAAAAAAGTGCGGTATTTCTACATTGCACGAGACTTTGGCATCGTCGGTATAGTGGTAGCAAACAAATTTTAGTACGTTTTTTTATTACTATACAGGGTTATTGGTTAAACATTAACAACGACACTGCTTGTTCTGTCCCCGTTCATTAATTGTGTCATTAATTTTATCATATTTGAAGTCATATACATCCTTTGATGGACATGAACTATTTTATAATATTATTTTCCTACATTCATGAGAGCAGTAGTGGCCCACTGGTAACGTCCCTGACTTCCGAGTTACAGGTCGTGGGCTCGAACCCAGACAGGCGCTTTACTTTGTGTAAATCATTTCATCACCACTACTTTCAAAAAGGTGAACGAAAATTTCGTCCCAAAAATTCGAAGACAAGTGACATCCAGCAACCCGCACTGGTCCCGCGTGGTAGATTACAGCCCACTCCCTCTCGAAGAGAGGAGGCCTGTGTCCCAGCAGTGGGAACAATATGCCTGAGCTTTTCTTACTCATTAACTGGATACAGAACTTTAGACTGAAGACTCCTATGTATCGCACAGTTGTTTTGCCATCTGTATCCCTACGATTAGATCTGTAGTATGTAGGCTATGCCCTTACATCGCTGGAGTAGGCTGGCGGATATTGCCAAAGGATTCAAATTAGATGTCGTGCTTGTATGACAGAGTCTCAGATTAGACCAGTTTAGGGTTATTGGTAAAACATTAACAACCTCTTAAGGGGTCATTGTACTCATCATTATGAACAACTTTTACTATGGGACCAAACCTGAAATCCGAAAAAAAAATCAGCTGTCCCTACATTTAGGTATGTTCGTATAACTCGTCAAAATGTAGGGAACAGCTGATTTTTTTTCTACTATGCATTATCATCCTAAACATTTATATTTTTTGAAGTTTAAACTTCTTTAGGCGCGTAGGGCATTTTTTGAGATGGTATTATACCATTTAACTCGCGCCACTGTTACCGTAAGCGACACCGCGCGTGTTTTGTTTATAAGACGATTAAAAAAATACCCGCTTCGGATGTGTTTGACTGTCCTCGGGATGGACTCGGTTTTAATGTATATCCGATATGTCAGTGAGTGATGGCAAAGTATTCTGTTTGTGTTTTGTTTTCACTGCTGTCGGCACTCCCGGAGTGCCAATTTTTTTTTAAATCTTAGACTATGTACCTCTACCTAATTACCTACTTTTATTACGACAAGCTGTACTTCGCCTGGCGCCTATTTTATTTATTTATAACACGCGCTTTATAAATAACTAGTAGGTAGGTAATCATTAAAACATTAATCCAATAAATCTTTCAATTCAATTAAACCAATTGATTTTATCAGTTTAATTGGAAAATCTTTTATTTATCACCGTTTCCGTTAGTGTTGGCAGGTGAACGGAAAAATTGATATTTACTTTGCAAATGGAGGTCGCGAAATGACAGACATCGATAAAATATCACTTAGCGCTTAATAACTTTATTTCGTTTATTAGTTTTTGAGATTTATGGTGATTATAGCAGTTACTGGTGATTACTGGCGATTTGTCATTGATTGGAATTTGTCACATTATGCCGATTACTGCTGCGTTTTGTACCGCCTGTATATTAATTATATCATCATCATCTGCCTAGCCTTTTCCCAACTATGTTGGGGTCGGCTTCAAGTCTAACCGGATGCAGCTGAGTACCAGTATTTTACATGGAGCGACTGCCTATCTGACCTCCACAACCCAGTTACTGGGTAATACGAAACCCCTCGGTAAGAATGGTTGTCAGACTTTCGGGCTTCTGACGACCCGTGACGACTGTCAAAGATCCGCGAATGACAGCCGGGACCAATTGCGAGGCACGCAGGGGTCTTGGTATGTAAAGATGGTCACCCATCCACAGAGCAACCGCGGCAAGCGTAGCTTAACCTGATCAATCGACCCGTGCGGCTGTTATTACTTAGCCACAAGCTCCTCCGTATATCAATATCAATCAAATGATATTTTCTCTTAACAAATGTACTAAAGCCAAGCGTCGTTATTGATGTAGGTAAGTTAAGTTAAGGATAAGTACTTACTTACTTATCTATTATTTTTATCCGTTTATTCAGCCGCATCCGGTTAGACGGGAACTGAAACCACAACTGAAGTTAAATGTAATGAAATAACATAGTTGGGAAAAGGCTAGGCAGATTGTTGCGTTCACGTTAACAGTAGCAATAGCTTTTATTTTGACAGTTCAACAACATTCATTGCGTTATTTACGTTGATGAGCAGACCAATTTTTCGAACATATGAAGCAATGGATTAGCAATATCCTTCAAAATGATTTAGATTCTGATTAATAGTATGTTACGCAATAATTATGCTAAGGGTACACATGCCAGTAGCTGGCACAAAAGTAGCTTGCATGTCATTATGGTATTCACCAATCAGCTAGCATGCCGTGTGCCATAACAACTTCTGATTGGTGAATTTACCATACTAGTATGCCAGCTACTTGCATATTTTTGTGCAAGTTACAGGCATGTTTGTGGGTGCCCTTAGGGTGCAGTTTAGCCACTATCCCCTTTCTATCTTACGTGTTGGAACTAGAAGACTACTTAGATATTTTTCTTGAAAAATTAAAATCTTTATTTCACTCTTGGTCGGCAGGTAGGTACCCATAGGTTACAACAAATACATAGTTACTTATACATATAATTCTTCTCTTGTCCACAGATTACTCTTGACAGAGCTACTGAAAATGTCCCCGTGACTGAACCCAGTGTTTCGAGGTAAGTAACCGTTTCAGAAAAAAAAAATTGTTCTCTTTTTAAAAATCTTGTCTGCAGATTTGGAAATCATAGGAAAAAAAATCTTAAAAAAAATATAGGTATAAGTATAATAATTCATAAGTTCATACTTATGAATTATTTTCTAGATGTTTAGTAATCTTGCTTTTTTTCTACTGTATGTAATTATTGAGGTGCGGCAACTCGTGTAAGTGTAATTAAAAATTATTTCTGTTATGTATTATGTGTATATAAATTATTAGAGTATTGCAATTAACTTTGCATATAGAGTACGGCCTTGAATAATAGCTGATTTGGGCCACAGATAATGTCTCCGAGTTTATTTTTAACACATAAAGATAGACACGTTGATAATAAATATTATGTAGGTAGTCGCTTCTACGCAATATTTAACATTAGGTCATTTTTATGTAATAAAACACCTAGGTATGTGTGTTGAATTATTGCGGAAATAAAAGTATAGAAAAAGATAATAATCTATGCACCACGAACGCCTTGAAGTTGACGTTGCGGTGCGACTCCAGTAACTGCACCCTCGGCGTGTACCCCGTCTTCTGGCGCACGTGCTCCACGATGTCTTCGGCGGGAGATGTATAGTCACGAGCACTAATATGGCAACACTTGGCAACTTTCAATTACGATTTTTTCGTGAAATAACGAATTCAACGTTGAAATACGACACTTTACACAAACCTATGGGTTCGAAAATGCTTTGTTCGTAATAACATAAAATTGTATTTAAAATTAAAGGAGAAAATCGTCTTTGATTATAGCCAAGTATATACATACCTGCTCGTGACTGTACCTTAATAAATAAATAAATAACATTATCCTTTTCTGACCCAGAAACTAAACTATACAAGAAAAACCCACATTCTATGGGGAAAAACTTCTCGTAATAAAAACAGTCTTCAAATGGCTAGCTCTAGATTTTGGAGCTTTGCTCAATGATTTCTGTACCTACCCATCGATTTTTTACAACAATACGATAATATATGAAAACTACTACTACTAGCAATAAGAGTATTTTGGAACTACTAAACGAATCGAAATAAAAAACGTGTTTTTTTTAAACAAACTAAATAGTAGTGATGGGCCATCAACTATAGGTTTTGCCAATCTTTAACTAGCTATAGTGACTAAACTATTGGATATATTTGATTGAATTTTCGCATGCAGACTGGGAACGTCATTAGATATAAGCAGTTTAATTTAAAGTCGTATTTGTCGTCTCCACCTTGTAGAATTAGGGAGGTTGTATGCGGGACGAACTTTGGTCGATTATTTGCCACATGCAGCGGTGCTATTCTGTAAAAATCTCACCGTGAAGTGAGCGTGGAGTGAGCTGTCAATAATGTCAATTCCTAGCAAAAACAAACTCACATCACCTCAGTTTTCACGGTGAGATTTTTACAGAACCGACCGGCTGGAATCTTCTTACTAAGTAAACTGACTTTATTAAAATTCAATTTAGAATTGCATAAATATCTCAAGTGAATTGGTCTCAAAACTTGAATAAAACCTTACGATAAAAAGACACAGGTCTCTAAAGAAAAAAAAAATAACAAGTTGTTCTTAAGTATGTTATTTTTTCCTAAAACCTTGATTCAGGTAAACAAGGACCAAAAATATCACATTATTGACAACGACCAATAAAGATTTAGTACTACCTACCACAACTAAGTTTTTTTCTTATTATTTTCTGTGTGCGATGCCAAAAATCGATGTTTTTACCTCATTGTGAAAGGGTCGGGTATTAAATTTTAATAACTTTAAACAACATCTACCTACATACTAATATTTTAGAGACGTAAAATTTATAAAATAGGGGTTTATTTATAAACGTATAAACGTATTCAGTGGTGGCCCAGTGGTAACGGCCGCGACTTACTAGTTGTAGGTCGTAGGTTCGAACCCAGACAGGCGCTTTACTTTGTGTAAATTATTTCATCACCACTGCTATCAAAACGGTGAAGGAAAACATCGTGAGGAATGGCGTGAAACCGTGAATGTCCTAGAACCAAAAATTCAAAGACATGTGACATCTAGCAACCCGCACTGGGCCCGCGTGGTGGATTACGGCCCACTCCCTCTCACAGATAGGAGGCCTGTGTCCAGCAGCGGGAACATTCTAGGCTGATTATGATTTATAAACGTTGCTTAAAGTAAGTAAGTGACGTTTAAACGTCAAAAATCATTAATCTACTACTACTAATCATTAATATTTTAATTTTAAGCAAGGTTTATCAATAAACCCCTTTGTACCCAGAGGTAATCAGCGGAACTCATCATCTGCCTAGCCTTTTCCCAACTATCTTGTGGAGAAAAAATAACAAATAAAAATATCGTCAGAGTGTAATCTAGGCACTTTTTTTATATCAACCTTATTTTACTTACCTTACTATAACTATTAATAAACCTACAACAGTACAAATCCCGTTACCAATAACCACTACAAAATAAAAACAAAACAAAGGGTTACGTATCTAGATCAAGTCGCACAGTGTTCAAACCGGCGTGGCGTGGACAAAAAAATGTTTATTTATATAAACACCGGTCAAGTACGGAGCAACGTGGTTCAAGTTAGGGCAGGGCAGCACTGCACTGTGCCACAAATGTATGTTACGCATAATTTATATCGCGTAAATCATCAACTTTATCTTTATGGTGGAATTGGTTTTTAATACTTGAGTTTCAAAGGTGCTTGTGAGTGACATTTTTAACCACGACTGTAATACCAAAGGGGATCCAAAAAATATAACATTTGTATAGATAACTACACAAATGTTATATTTTTTCATTGTTTCATCAATTTGTCTCACTTTACACCAAATTTCATTGAGTTCGTCCCGCCATTCTTCGTGGCCTGCCGCGACTCCGCATCACTGTCAAAGGGCACTATCGATAAAAAAATTTGGAGCCAGGTTTTTGCCTAACCCTGGGCATAAACAGGCTTTAAAGAAAACAGCCTGTATCCACAATTGATTGGGAGGTCGTCACGTCTACTGAACTACTGCACGGCGCAAATTACCCGAAGCAGTAAAACTAGGTCTCTTGTAGCGTAGCCGCTCAAATTGTATGCATCTTTCATCTTTTACGGTCCACCGTCGGATGAGTCGATTGACTACTTAATTGGGTTAAAAAAGAGATCCTTTGTTTCGTGCGTAGGCGCAGATGAGCGATACGGTGTCTTTGATGTTGTGTACGTGGTTTTATTTAAATTGTGTGATTACTTTCTGATATTATTTGTAGCCAACGAATTCTACTTTACTCGTCAAGATAAAAAGTCAATAGTTAACAGGGATCCAGCCTCTGTGCCATCAAGCTAATTAATTTGATTAAAATATGACGTGATTAAGAGCAGTGGTGGCTCAGTGGTAACGACCGCAACTTACGAGTTGTAGGTCGTTGTTTCAAACCCTGTCAGGTGCTTGACTTTGTACAAATTATTTCATCACCACTGCTCTCAAAATGGTGAAAGAAAACATCGTGAGGAAACCGACATGTTCTAGAACCAAAAATTCGAAGACATACGACATCTACCAACACGCACTGGACCGCGCGTTGAATTACAGCCCACTCCCTCTCACATCAGAGAGGAGGCCTGTGTCCCAGCAGTGGGAACATTATAGGCTGATTATGCTATGCTTAAGATGCTTATGAATATTGCTGTAAAAGTGATTCCGATACCTTATTTACAGAATAAACAATGTCATGTCAACTTTAGTACAGATTACTAACAAACCAATGCCACACCGACCTAAATAATACTAATTAAAACAGTTAAACCCAAGGAGAATCCGCATGGCCAACAGAATGGTATGAATCAATGGCATCGCAATTAAGAAAATAGGCGACTAATCACCTCTAATTAGTGATTTATTGCCATGTTGCCAGTAATTACAGAGACCATAGCTATTCAATGAGTAACGATTGTCCTGTCGAGAACAGAACATTCTGTTTACTCGTTTGGACTTCTTTGGGTAGAATTTTTAGACGGTAGAACAGAACAATGAAGAGTCAAAATGTCTTAAATCTGCATATTATTTTGCCAAATGAAAGGATAGATTATATTTTTCTTTTTTTTAAATTTGAAATGGGTTTGCTCTTGACTCTAATCTAGGTGAGAGGTGACAGAGACAAAGTCGACGATGGAGTGAGCTTACCATTATTCTAATAACATATTTTAGTGACCATTTTCTGGCGGAAACAGTTTGATAGATAATATCAAACTCTCACATCTACCTACATCATCCACTCCAACATTTAAAGCTACAAGCACAAACAATGCATCCCACCCACGGGCCACGGCCTACAAAGTGTCACATGCCGCGGCTACCTATAACTTTTTCATCTAAAATGGATGCCAATTACGCGTCCATATAGACTACAAAAAAAAAAACGCGGGCATATTATCGATCACTATTATAGGAGCATAATATACAAAAATCTGAGCGGACAGTTGCATCAAAATCTGGAGCGAATTTTGGGCTTACTGACACAAAATATAAACGAGTTGAAGAATACCTATGACTTCCTTAAACAGTTGAAAAATGGCCCCAGTTGTTGACCCAAGGTTAGCCCAACATTGACAAATATGTTGGTGCTTCAGTGGCCAGCACCAAAGTTGGCCCAACACCGACAAATAACACAAGAGCGCTGACAAATTCATCTCGCTCCTACGAGTACATGACTTAACCACTGACAGGAAAATTAACAATGCATGTCGCATAGCTGTTCGTACCACTTATATTAATGGCTTGAACATAATTGATCTAGTTAACGACACCTGCAAGTATTGAGCTGTAGGCTGTAAGGTGGTGGCAATCTGTCTTTGTACCTTTAACTACCTTATGCCTGTAAGCTGATCGGTTGGTGTTACTACATGTGGTTACAAATGTATAACCTTATATTGAAATGTACCTAATACTTGCACACCAGACCTGCCAGAATGTGATGATTGACTAATCTTAAGACCATATAATGTACAGACGCGACGCCAGCACACCAATCTGTCAAGTTTTATTTGATAGATTTTCAACTTTATCGCTAAAACATTAGGTTCAAGGTTGATTGGGAAAATTTGACAGTTTCGGGTCGCTGGATATGCTGGCGTTTGTACCATATTCTGACGAATACCAGCAGCTGAATACCAGTAATTTACATGGTGCGACTGCCTATCTGACCTCCACAACCCAGTTACTGGGTAATACGAAACCCTTGGTAAGACTGGTTGTCAGATTTCGGGATTCTGACTACCCGTAACGACTGTCAAAAATTCACGAATGACAGCCGCCGGGACAAACGTTCCGAAGCACGTAAGGGTATCGGTATGTAAAGATGGTCACCCATCCACAGACCAACCGCGGCAAGCGTAGCTTAACCTGATCGATCGACCTGTGCAGCTGTTTTTATTTAGCCACGGGCCCAGGACCAAGAAATCGGGTCATCATCATTCGGTTATTCTAATTTATTGTCTGTTAAATAATACCGAAAAGAATTTAAGTCGTGCTTGGGTTTCATGTACTAGATTTTACTGGTAACTACTTAACAATATTCATTCAAAACATTAATTTAGACAAAATGTCCCTATGTAAACGCTTAATGTCAAATAAATTCTTGTTATGTCCAAACACGACTATTAGTATTTAAACCAGTGTAATTTCGAGTTTTCTACTACTTTGTTTCTGGATTTAAGGCGAGGACCCGTCCTTTTGATATAATGATAGTCATTCATTATGGTTATACCATTGACATATAGAATAGAATACTCTTTATTATGTACACCATATAAATTACAGACATAATAATAGAAACAATACAAAGGACACAGACAAAGGACAAAGGATATATTACTAGAATCATTGGGTTATACGAACTTGGAGGGTTATTTTGAAGATGTTAATGATTATAATTCTGTAAATACATACTTGTCACGGTCGCGAATCATATTTTATTCCACATGCAACCTGCCACTGACTTGCAAATTGCAAAAAACGTAAGAAAATTTTAATTTCGTGGGCTACCCTGGCGCTTCAATCACCTTTAGTAAGAGTTTCCTTGAGTAATGCTAAACTAGAGTTGGACAATAGCTGAATTTTAAATTCTCAATTCGAAAACTGGCACCCCAATAGTATAAAACACTTTCTTCCACAATCCAAAGGATTTTGAAGGAAATTCGTAAACAATTGCTTTATATGTTTGAGAAATTCGTCTGCTCAACAACGTAAATAACGCAATGAATGTTGTTTACCTGTCAAAATGATAGGCACTGCAATTGAAAATGTGTCGTTCAATTACCCCGAAGGTTAGTATCCTCTGGAGCAGGCACTTGTAGCTACTAACTTACGACTTAATAAGAGAATGACGATGATAGAGGAATGCATTACGAGACTTTGAGGTCACATTTTGAGTGGCCAAGTAATAAAATCTTTAATGTATCCTGCCAATATTTTACGAGACAACAAGACACACTGTTTAAAGTGTTATTTTTATTTGCTATCGTAAATATTGGTATTAACAACATGTTAAATTGAGATATTCGATGTTTATGGCTCTGGACCAAGTTTATGCTGTGACTTTGTATATTGTAACGCAAAGGTCTGGTCCTGGATCCTAAGCATGAATGACAAGAGTTTAACTTGCAATTAACGAACAGTTGAAGAAACTTAGAAATTTTCAAATTATAGTAAACAATTTTTAATCCTAAAAGGGTTGTGGTACATAAGAGAAAGTCTGAAAGTGGCAAAGGGAACTGAAAAGTTGTGTGGAATTCGGTTATCATACCATGGGCAAGTGATGCAGAGAAATAAAGAACATGATTGTCGTGAGGATAGTTTTTAGTATGAATCAAACGGCTGGATCAATTTTGATAAAATTTTGTATAGAGGTAGCTGACACCCTAGGTTAACATATAGGCTACTTTTTATCCCGATATTCCCACGGGATCGACACTTATGCGGATGAAACCGCGTGGCGGAGCTATTGGATAATAAAACTGCCCAATAAAGAAAAGTGCATGTACAGAGTCCACCTTTTATTTTTATCTTTGTTTGCATCAATGCACAACAAATAAATCATATTTATTAGTAACTCACTGTTCCGACTTTCCTTCAGTTTATAATTGCAACATTCCGTGTCGTAATGTAATGGCGTGATGACATGTGGGTTGTTTCCGTAATAGCCATTTTGAAATGTGGCCGCCATTTTGTTTTTATGTTTCTTTTTTAGTTGCGTTGCAGTTTTCCTGAATGTGGATTGTGTGTTTAGATTGTTAAAGTTATGAAGACTTGGTTGATTTTTTTTTTGATAAGGTCATTCGAAGACATATGACATATACCAACCCGCACTGGGCGTCCGCGTGGTGTATTACGGCCCACTTTCTCTCACAGAGAGGATGCCTGTCTCAGCAGTGGGAACATTATAGGCTGATTATGCTAAGCTCATTATGGGCAGCGTAGATTATTTTGTTGTCCAAAAAGCGATAATTCTCAGTCCATTTTATAATTGAATTAGCGAGCGACCCGTCTCTGTTTCGCGCGTATTTTACGACTTGAAAAAACATTGAGACTTCGAAGTTTAAAATAAATCCCAACACACCAAAAAAGGCCCCGGGGGTGCCGCACCTACGCGTCTTTGAATCGATTTGATTTTCCCATCACTTATGCTATGTGCAAGCTACTTGCATACTTTTGTGCAATTTACAGGCATGTGTATTCCGGACCCAAATAGTGCTTGTGACGTCATAATAGGTAGGTAGTCAAAAAATGGCACGCTTAGTTTTGAATACAGATCGTGATACTTGAGTTTATCTATAGTTAGTTATTTATAGGTCTATATAGGTATATCTATTCTATAAAATTATGGCCTTGACGTACGTCAAATAATAACCATTACGTAATCGTTATTTGACGTAGGTACTTATGTTACTGAAACAACCGGCCCTAAACAAATGAACATTATAAATACCAAGATCACAGTTCTTGACAGCGGAAACGAAATGACCGTATTCCCCTTAAATGCACTGCTATTACGTGGATACGTAAGATAATTAAGCGTGGTTTATTATTATTGACAGCCTACTAAATTATCGATAGGAAACACATGTCAGCTGAGTGCTGCGCCTTAAATTATACGGTGCGCCGGCGCGAGGTTTGACGACAAAGTGCAGATTACAACCAGCAGGCTAATAAAATCTAGTAAGTAAGTCTAAATTTACAACCCACAAATTTCTTGTTTTGAACCGTTGTCCCTTCCCTAAAAGGTAAGCGTCCACAGTTTCGCATCGTACGGATCGCAATAATCGGCTCATCGGAAAAGGATCCGTTTGATGCGATGCGTCCGATACGTGCGATGCGGAACTGTGGACGCTTACCTTTAGGGTATGCTGCAATAGATGCTTAGATACGAGTATGCGACTGTAGGTACGGAGATTGTCATTGGTTTGCGTAAGAAGCATGAGAAGAAAATCAAGTGGTTTGCAGCAATTTAAAAGGATATAAGTACAAGTTTTGAGTACTAAAAGTCGATGGCTTTATGAGTAGGGAAAGAGCAAAGAAACGATGGGTGGACTTTGTGATTGATGCTATGGTTAGAAAGGGGGTGACTACCGAGATAATGACTAATAGTATGGAAGAAAAAGACTGCATGTTGCGCCCCGACCCCAAACAAATTGGATTACGCACAGGGGAATGATGATGACGATGATACCATTAGGTACCATTTTTGAAGAACCGTCGATTAAAAAAAAAAACACATTTTAGTTTATAACTAGACAGAGACACTTCACTTGTTGGAACGCTTGAAACAAATGTCATTGTAAATGTTTTTGTATTAAATTTAGCCAGCAAAGAAGGCTCTTCTTATTTTTAATCATTTATTACAAAAAAATAATACTTAACTATAAAGTTGTCAATTAAAAAACTTTTCTGGAATTTTTGAATAATTTTTGTCACTTTTGTTGCTTACTGGCTGGCATTCCTCGATCTTTGACAGTCGTTACGGGTCATCAGAAGCCCAAAGGTCTGACAACCAGTCTTACCAAGGCGTATCGTATTACCCAGTAAATGTGTTGTAGAGGCCAAATAGGCAACTGCTTCATGTAAAATACTGGTACTCAGATGCATCCACTAAGACTGGAAGCCGACCCCAACATACATAGCTGGGAAAAGGCTAGGCAGATGATGCCTTTTGTTGCTTACTGTAAAAGACTAGCTAAAACCTAAACTACTGCTTTATATTCTTGCACAGTAATCCTACGGCCTCTTATTAAGTACTATGAGTTTGTTGAAATAAATACTATCAATATATTTCTGTGCGCCGATGGCGGTCGCACAAAGTAGATCTTTGCGTCTATTAGCTATTAGATCAAGGATGTGACTGTTATATGGACGATTAGATACAACTTCTAGTCGTCATTGAATTCTATGGTGCGTATAAATCCAAGATGGCGCTTGATAGCAAAAGCGCTGACGGCTGTCAAACGATAAACATCATATTCTATGGTCTATTCAAATCCTTGTTTCCAATTCTTCGACTTAAACAAATATTAACTTTATATTAGTGTAAATTAAGATGATTTTAGAATGATTTTGATTTCCGAACTATTAAAAAAGTCGTAATTTTTTTTTAAAGTTGTTACGCTAATTAAACTTTACTTGAAGGTACCTCTATTACAGTACATTTCTCTAAAGCTTATATTCTGAGCATGAGGTCCTGGTTTCGATTCCACGGTAGGGCAAAGTGTTATTGGGGTTTACCATCACGAATTTCTCAGTAGCTTAGTAGTCTTGGTTTGTGCCCCGTTAGTGAAATATCTCAATAACTCTTTCTCTGAACTGGAGATCCTTTTAACTTCAACACTACGCTCAGCATCAATTATTTTGCAACGAAAAAAAAAAAAACTAGCAATTCCATACATTTTGTGATTAGCCTCAAAATTTTGTAGGTACAATAAGACCGACGTAACTCCGCGGGCCTGAACTTTGCGCAGAAGGCTGCGCAGTAAGATTTTTTAGGAACCAAATGGTGACATGAGGCGAGTACGAGTGAGAGAACATGCGCGAAAGTTCTTAGTGCCTATGTTCAGGGCCGTCAAGTTACGTCGGTCGTATTGTAGGTCTAAAGTTGAAATCTTTAGTCAAGTACCTACATATAATATCTCCAGCTATATTTAAAAGCGTTGTCTGTCCCAATTAAGCACCACAATAAATCAATATTTCACAAACAATTCTCTCATAGACATGAATCATTGGAACATTTCTGTAACTACAACCTACTTGTCACTTGTAGGCAGCTGTCCCACCGCCAGCGATGAAAGGGCTTACAGGTCCTAAATACAAAAAACGCAAGTTTTAGAAACAAAGAAGTATATTATCGACTACAGTAAACAAACTCAGAAAAATATATGATATAGGCTAGGTAGATAGTGTGTTGAAAACATAATACAACTAATATTGATAAGATAGAAAAAAATCATGAAGATACCTCTAAAAACTTTCTTTTTACAATAAAAACCATACTGATATACATTACAATCATTCTCATTTGATAGGCTGTTCTGTGTATGCGTATGTACAGACGCCAGCATATCAAGCTACCCGAAACTGTCAAATTTTCCCAGTCCACTTTGAACCTTATGTTTTAGCGATAAAGTTGAAAATCTATTAGAGAAATTTGACAGATTGTAGTAGCTTGATGGGTTAGCGCCTGTACCTTTCAGCGTGGACCTCTCAGCGAGAGTTCTGCCCACCAATAGAGTGTCGCTGAGCGAGTAACAACTATTCATTCATTCAAAATCAAAACATTTTATTTCATATAAACCTACACGGGCACTTATGAAATGTCAGAAGCTAGGTGCACGGTTCAAATTGGTCGTTTCCCCTGGAGAAGAGCTGGCAAGAAACTACACGGTTACTCCTCAACATTAATTGGCTTTTACAAATTGGACAGTCATTAGTTACCAGGTACTTATTAAAAAATGGTCTACAAATCTACAGTCTACAAGGCCTACAACGTTCTCACATTTACAAAATATAAAAGAATTTATAAAAAAAATAATTATATAAAATAATAAAATATAAAAACCTATTTATAGTTCAAATGACATGATTGCCAGTACAATCACTAATAATGATTTGAGATTAGAATTGTAGGTATAATGTCAAATAACGAGAAGATTATTGTCAAAGAAGTCTGTGAAAAATAAATAAAAATAAACATCGTGATTTCGGAGCAGTTAATAGACTAACATAGTTATGCCGTTAATGAGGTGCCAGGGAAGCCACATGTGCAGAAGGAATATAGTATACTTTGGTACGGTACTGGAAGACAGTACAATCTTTTCTGTTTTTTTTTTTTCCCGAATGGGAAATCATCAAATAACCCCTCCCGCTCTGGGTGGAGCGGAAGGGAGTGTCAGACTCTTACTGACTAAAACCCACCCATGTTCCTTCCTTAGCCCTTTATGTTCCGGGCCAGCGGTAACCCTTTCGGACAATCCCGCTTTCTATATGTCTTGAGCGAGAAAATCGTAGTCGCTTCCTTAGACGATTGGACAGGTGCCTTAGCCAGGATGTTTTATATAATATATTTCCCGGACTTGCAACTTGCTACTAATTGCACGTAACGGTTCTCAGACTTCATTAAATACTTTAATAATCTGATTGGAACTTATAGACAGGATGTACGTATCTAAATTAAATATACGATTTACCGCTATGGAACCACTTATAGTTATTATGTAGAGATGTTTGATTGGTATAGTACATAATAAGTTATCATCCTTAGTAACCCTTTAATCACATTAAAAGAAAAATTAACTCATATTAAAAGTACACTTTGTAAACAAGGGTATTACAAATTAGAGGATTATATCCAAGATAAGAATGTTTGGAAACATGCTGGTCGTGCTTCATAGGACAATCTAAAAGTCTAGACAAAATCAAACTTGTTCCTAATTTAATTTATTTTAATTATGACATCTTATTCTAATTCATTTTTACAATCTGCGACTACAGTGGCTCACACACTTGTTAAAGTTCAACTACTTTTGCATTTTTTTTTTAAATAACTTGTAAATATGTGAGCACCATGTATCTATCACTTATTTGATTTACCTGTTATTGCTTAATTTTTAATTCTTTTTACCTTTTGTGGTAGACTAATTTTATTATGGGTGCATCGTGTTCACATATAATTTTTATTATGTATACAATTAGACCTTGTAAAACATTTTAAAAGAGTAACGGTGGAGTTTCTTGCCATTCTTCTCCATACGAAAACTACCTTTTGGAATGGGCGACTAGAATCATTTCTATTTAGTTTTTTTTTTGACGTTAAAAGTGCCTTTAATGTGCTTATTTGAAATAAATGATTTGACTTTGACTTTGAAAATAGTCTTCAATTTACTTTAAATTAGTCTTATCCTTACATTACAAATGGCACATCATTGGACCTATGTACCAGTAATTAACGCCATTTCAATTACCTACTTGAAATCGGTCGAACTATTTTGGAAAAATAATCAATTAATACTTGTGTGAGCTTTAAATGAGCTGTCAATCTCTAGCTTCAGGAAATGAAATGAACTAAAAGCCTAAGTATGTGCGTTGCGATTTTACAGACAGAATAAGACCATCTGGATTTAAGGGACATCGAGACAGGTCAAGTGAGCGAGAAAAGCAAGTGAACTAAGCCCCCATCATCCCCTTTGTGCCGGATTTCTATTGATCATATATACAGAAAAATGCAGTTCATATATCTAAGTGTAAAGTTTGTTTAGGTGTCCAGGCAAGTGAGCCCGATTTCAAATCGAGCTGTTTCTTTGCAGCGAAAATCCCAAATTTTAGCAATTTCTGACAATTTGGTGTTATGTTTATCATGTACAGTCACGAGCAGAAGTATGTATACACTTGGCTTTATCCAAAGACGATTTTCTTCTTTAGTTTTGAATGAAATTTTATGTTATTACGAACAAAGTATTTTCGAACCCATAGGTTTGTGTAAAGTGTCGTATTTCAACGTTGCATTCGTTATTTCACGAAAAAATCGACATTTAAAGTTGCCAAGTGTTGACATATTAGTGCTCGTGACTGTACAGTAGCATTATAATTTATTGTGTTGTACTTAGGTACTACTAAATAAACCGTACCATACCGTTAAGGTTTTATTTTACAGTTCGATTTTATGGTGTCAATTCAATACCTGTCACATGCAAGTTAATTTACAACTGACAAACTTTATTTGTTTTTTTTATAACTTAAATTTGTTCGATGCTCTTTTATTATTTCCCCTCCTTTTTATATACTTGTTCATATTATTATTTTAGGAGTGTTGGCTTTTTAATTATTTAAACATTTTAATCAATATCGCCAAGCGGTTAGTCGACTCTTCACGTGACCAGAGGGCTGGCCAATTTCTTGGCCAACGAATTAGCATTGCCATACTATGTGGCAATGCTACCAGCCTTTTGGGCACTGTTCCTGTTGACACTATGCGGACGAATTTTTTGATCCCCTATGAGTACTTTGCTTATTTTTTCATATAAATGTACATATTACCTAATATTATTTTAAATATTAGCATAGATTATGTAAATAAAGAAATATTTAGTTACAGTTACAAGTTAATATTAAATAGCTAAGAATTCACATTTTAATTAAAAGAAGCAATGTAAAACATTAAAGCACCAAAAGGTATTTAAATAAAAAACAATTATGTTCGAACATAAAATCCGTTATTAATATTTAGGTACTTACCTTATTGGCCCCCGTGTCTCGGAAAGCACGTTAAACTGTTGGTCCTGCGCCTGATCTCTCTCCGGTCGTGTAGGTTTGCCGCACTAAGAGTATAAGGGGCGTTCGTGCACTACAAGGAATTTTACTGTCAAACAGGCCTATTTTTTACGGTCCCATATCATCATCATCATCATCATTTCAGCCGAAAGACGTCCATTGCTGGACATAGGCCTCCCCTAAGCACCTCCACTTTGACCGGTTCTGTGCTTCTCGCATCCAACGGGTTCTTGCGGCCTTCACAAGGTCGTCAGTCCACCTTGTGGGAGGCCTTCCAACGCTACGTCTTCCGGTACGCCGTCGCCACTCCAGAACCTTTCAGTCCCATCGGCCATTTGTTCTGTGAGCAATGTGCCCTGCCCACTGCCACTTAAGTATGGCAATTCTTCGGGCTATGTCGGTTACCTTGGTTCCATAAGGCACGCCATAATTTTATATACTAGTTTGTGCACAAACTTGTGCTATATAATGTCTCCAGCGCCGAAGGCTTGTCTCAGTTGAGATTGGTCGTCATGGTCGAAATACAGTCTGGAGGCCTATATACCGTATTGATGATGTTCTCCAGAAAGGTCATGTGGATCTATGTATGACCAAAGACGAAGCAAAAGGAGTATGTAAAGATCGAAGCAGGTGGCGCTGTGTGTTCTGCCTACCCTCATGGGAAGAAGGTGTGAGTTTATGTAAGACTAGCTTCTGCCCGCGACTTCGTCCGCGTGAAATTTCACCCTCCCCCCGTTCACCCTCTTAGGGGTGGAATTTAGAAAAACCCTTTCTTAGTGGATACTTAGTCTTCACAAAGAACACACCCTAGGCTGGTTGGCTATGGCTCTAGGACCAGCGGTTTAGGCTGTGCGTTGATGTATCATTTAGTCAGGACTTTGAATTTTATATTATTTAAATGGATAAATACTTCCTTTATTAATTAAATTGTCGAAATGTTAGAAACCTACGGTGTTCAGAGTGGGAAAAAGAACGTTCAAGATACTCCGTTTTATAGGGCAGATTGGTCACATACCAGAACCCCTAAAACGGACAGCTGTCGTACCAAAATAAAAGAACGGTACAAAATATTCTGAACTAAATGTTACTTGTTCGCAGATGATCTGTACCTTGTACCAAGAATTTTGTAGGTACAGTCAGTCGGTAACACTTGAACTACGAAAACCAACCTTACGGCTTCGAAATGCTCGTGGCTAAATAATTACTGCCGCACGGGTCGTTCGAAAGTTAAGCTACGCTTGCCGAGGTCGGTCCGTGGATGGGTGACCATGCATTAGGTACCTACTTATCGAGACCCCATCGTGTTTCGGAAAGCACGTTAAACCGTTGGTCCCGGCTGTCATTGGTAGACCTTTGATAGTCGTTACGGGTGGTCAAAAGCCCGAAATTCTGTCAACCAGTCTTACCAATGGTATCGTGTTACCCAGTAACTGGGTTATGGAGGTCGGTTCATGTAAGATACTGTTATTCAGCTGAATTCGATTAGGGTAGAAGCGGACCCTAACATAGTTGGGAGAAGGCTAGACAGATGATAACTGCTTCGAAATGAAGATGCTGTCAGTGTCGAATTGTTAACGTCTTTTTCTTTTCGTGTCTATGGTACTCTTCGTCGATGTTTTTTTATTATTGCGGCATCAGTGGCATTTTTAGGTCATCATAGAGGTGCAGGTGAACGGGCACTTAGGACACCACGACTCCAGCAAGTGGGGGCATGGTCTCATCAGAAGTCTCGCCCCGGGTGTTGGATGGGTCAGTTGTTTACATAAAACTGTGGCTGACTGTACCTATAACCCGTTTCAATTTTAACACAATTTCTTCAGAAATATTTTGAGAAACATCTGTTTTCTTGTGTATTTATGTACGGTTAATGTAAAATGGTTATTTTGGCGTATAAAGAGGCAGCTGGTATGTTTTTATTGTATAAGTACCTACCTACCTACACAAAAGATGACGACTTTTATATTTATCTATACTAATAATAAAGCTGAAGAGTTAGCTTGTTTGAACGCGCTAACCTCTGGAACGATTTG
This sequence comes from Oligia fasciuncula, assembly GCA_963082905.1. Lineage (NCBI taxonomy): Eukaryota > Metazoa > Arthropoda > Insecta > Lepidoptera > Noctuidae > Oligia > Oligia fasciuncula. The sequence continues at coordinate 13,735,064 of OY720403.1, forward strand.
AAAAAAATATTCTGGAACGATTAGAAAAAAATATTTTGAATTTGATAGCGAGTGGTGGCGTTGATGGCATGACATGGCAGCTGCAGTAAATAGTTGGTATTGTAACCACTTGTTTGCTTTTAATACCATCGTTATGTCTACGGTATAGAAGTCAAAATCGGTTGAACGTACCGTAAAAAAGGGTTTATCTAAATTGTCTCTTATTTCGAATGGAGTATAGTATAAATTAGTATAAAGTATACATTAAATCAATTTCAATGTTTTTTAAAACAACCTACGAAGTATTGAGACAAATTTTTGTCTTAAAAATGGTACCTATTATTATGTTTTAATCTTGGCTCTGATAGCTTATCAGTATGAAGACAGATAGATACAGAAAGAAGAAAAATAACTGTAGATTCGCCTTTATTTAATTATTATCAGTTTTCATAAATAATTCGGTACTTATTGATCGATAATTTCAACTCCGTCTCCACAGCCGAAATAGCTCAGTTGGGAGAGCGTTAGACTGAAGATCTAAAGGTCCCTGGTTCAATCCCTGGTTTCGGCAGAAAACTCTTTTTGTAGAGTAAAATGATCACTCTTTTTGTAAATTATTGAAAAATTATAGACAATCAAATTGATTTCACCATGTTCTTGAGTAACATAGTCAGGGAAATTAGTTGTTTATCAAATTGACACACTACGCAAGCCATATTGTAGTCACTATAAAACTGTCAAAGAATGGTAGTTATGATTTGAACTAACGGACGGACGATTGAAATCGCTGTAGTGATATACAATTAATATCCTCGATTTTAATGTTAAAATTACATAAACTAGTCGCCATAAAAGACGCAATTAGTCGCCATAATACCTGAATCAATCAACATAATATATTAATTCCATATTTAATTTAATCGCCCTTCTGGTCGGAAAACATCTAGCTATAAAATAAAATTTCTCATTGTAAAATAGAACCGTTAAAAGTTCCCACAGTAGTAACACTCACCCTTTGAGTAATAAAAAAAAACGGTCAAGTGCGAGTCGGACTCGCACACCGAGAGGGTTCCGTAGGTATTGTAAATATGTAGTTTATCACGAAAAAAGTTTTTTTTTTTTTTGTAATGTAACTACAAATTTACAATTTTCCGATTTTTTCCTTTACTTGTTCTCCATGACATTGCTTCTTCCCTCATGATTCTAGGTCTACCGGAAGTACCCTATAGGTTTTGATTCCGGAATCTTTTGGTTGCGTTGACTTAGAAATTTGATTTTTTCACTGCTTCAAGGGATTGCAAGCCCTGAGTATTTGATATTAATTTCAACTTGATACCTCCACGCGTTCCTGAGAAAACGGGTCTTGACCGACGGACAACAAAGTAAAAGGGCCTGCACCAGTGACGGGTCCCGTTAGGGCCGAAGCCTGCCGGGTTAGCGGGATTGTCCGAAACCCCGGAAGACAAAGGGCTAAGGAAGGAACACGGGTGGGTTTTAGTCAGTAAGAGTCTGACACTCCCTTCCGCTCCACCCAGAGCGGGAGGGATCATTTGATGATTTCACACCCTCAAAAAAAAAAAGCGTCCCGTTTTTCTTTTTGAGGTACCTACATAAGGAACCCTAAAAAAAGTAAGTTATACCCTCCCGACACACGCGAGTAACGGTTAGTTACACATATTATGCAAGTTGTACTACTTACATACATAAGCTCCCGCCTTCCTCCCATGGGGGTAGGCAGAAACTTTAGAACGCCACCTGCTACGATCCCTATATAGGTACTCCTTTTGCTTCGTTGACGTTCATACATAATATGTATGAATTATTCTCGTAATTTTAAGAACATTCACAGACTGATCTCAGTCTCAATCTGTCAAAAATACCACAAATTACCCTACATTTTGACATTGATAGTCGCTAGATTTTGAACGTTTTTGGCCTTCTGCAGTACCTACTGGGGGCCTAAAAAAGCCACTTTGGAGAATCATAAAAGGATAACATTATAAATCATAATATGGCGAAGACAGTCCGTGTTTTCCTTTTTTTCGCTGCACAATCAAAGAGATTGGGATTGGGTTTGAATTGGATTGATTGGTACCTATTTTAGCACAGACAAAAAAAAAGTTACTGAAAATGCTTCACTAATGGGATTTGATACGATTAACTTAACAGTTAACTGTCCATTATGTTATCCTTTTATGATTCTGCCAAAGTGGCCTTTTTAGGCCCCCTGTACGGTTAGGCTAAGCGTAGATTATAGGCGCATCGCGCCGTAACGCATCGCATTTTAATATAAACAAATGTCACAGTAAAAGTAGGTACGTTTTGGTTTCCTTGTAAAACCCTTACAAATTGTAAAACATTGACGATTGAATCATTTCATGGCATTTTCATTACAATGGTCATTGTTTTCTACAGCGTGGAGCTTTAATGGCGACATTAATTTAACACACGTCTATGGTTTCGCGTTTTCGTTTTATGAACATATTTTAATTTCATTAAACACGGATCATAATATCGCATCAATGAAATTAAAATGAATAACTTGCAAAGAGTAGGCGAATTGAAGGAAAGAGAGAGAGGCCAATGTCGGTGGGCGGCGAAGGCGGTAGTATTCCAATTACGAATTATTTTATGTTGTTTTAATTTTTATAATTCCTGCAGGCCACTAGCTGTAGCTAGCCCTAACCGTGTGTTAAATTAATTGTATTGTATTGTAGCGGCACGTTGTGTATGTAATAAGGGGTAGATTACGTCAACTTACATTACCTACATGATATCACGTAATGTGGCCTGTAATACCCGGTGGGTCGGGCAGACGTATACTAACCCCCTTACGTTGTATACCGTGTGTAGTAGTAGTTACACAACGCTTTGTCTTCTTCTTTCGAAAGTCAAATTACTGACGACTGAAATAGAGAAATCGGTGTGTAACTATTCATCTAATATATTACGTTTATTAGTAAGTAGACCGATGGCCACCAAAATCAGGCATCGTGTAAAAACACTATCAAGTTGACATTTTTTTCAATTATATTTTCAAACACATTACCACTAATGTCAAGCTAAGGTTAACGGTGTTGCCATAAAAATAAATTAACCTAAATCACGACAAATGTTTTTTTAATAAGGCAACAATGTTTGGGGGCGAGGGGTGACCTATAAAGTCGGACGGTGTTAAGGGGGTGGTCACTATTTCCTGTGATTTCGAACACGCAAGGTTTTTTTTGTTGTATGTTTAGTGGAAAAGCTTGTCGAGTGATTGACGGAAAAATCACGCCTACAATAGGTAGGTACTTAAAAAGTAAGGAAAGTTTTTCTACTATTAGGTAAAGTGTCTCGTACTGAAAAGTGTAGTTAAAGTCGTAGTATTAATCGGATCCCATTGGAAACCTTCAGTACGCCTAATCATATTCAAGTTTCTGGCAAATAAATTAGGTACTGTGACGGACTTTAAATACTTATTTTACATAATCTAGGAATCGAATCCATTGTCTCTAAGTTTGCCAGACGGTTTATGACGACGCATACACGTTGTATAGTGGGTAATTACAGCAAAAGGCCATTTTTGTAAATTCAAATCATTTACTTCAAATAGGCACGTAAAAGGCACTTTTTAACGTCAAAACACAAATAATAAAATAATTGAAATGAAATGAAATTGTTTATTCTGTGAATATGATATCGGAATCAATTTTACACGTATTATTGTAAAAAAAAATAAGCTAGATGAGGTCGGCGTTTCCTATCTGACTACTCTGAGAAGAAAGGCCGAAACAAACTCAGAGGTCACAGTCTCTTTTAAAGTCCAGGGAGCCTAAAAAGGCTTCTCTGGCAGAATCATAAAAGGATAACATTATGAATCATAATGGACAGTTAACTGTTAAATCGTATCAAATCCATTGGTGAAGGATTTTTCAGTTATTTTTTTTTGTTTGTGCTAAAATACCAATCAATCCAATCCAAATCCAATCCCAATCTTTTTGATTATACCTACGTAGTGCGGCGAAAAAAAGAAAAACACGGACTGTCTTCGCCATATTATGATTCATCATGTTATCCTTTTATGATTCTGACAAAGTGGCCTTTTTAGGGAGCGACCCATCTTGTAGCTCAACTCAATACTTGAGGAGCTCAACTTAATTTATTCTAGTCGCCGCTTCCTGGAGATACTTTTAAAAAGTAAGTAATCTCATTAAAACTCCTAAAATAACATACCAAACCAACTTATAGCCATTTATAAATCAGGCGACATCATTTCATATCTACGAAGCAGGCTACGGAAGGGGAAATTCTATATCAAGTAAGTATATTTTCATTCAAGCATAGGCCATTAAAATATGTTTATCAACCATCAGAACTGTCAACTAGTAGGAAAACCTTATAAAAAGCACTGAAATTCAAAACAGAATAAACACAGGCGACTACCTGATTCAAACCTTATTTTTTTTTCGTCGGTTGCCATGGTAACCTGGGGACAACAAACCCACATACCTCCACACACAACTATGCTTGGGTAAAATTAACTTTATTTTAAAGAAATAAGGTTGGGTTTCGATTGGGTGAAGGAATTTTAATAAGTAATTGCTTCCCGGACAATGCGCGTTTATGAATATTTTATTACTGATAAAACCGATTACTGATTATATTCGATGAATTGTGTGGAAACGTGAAAGGTTTTCTTGTTATTAATCCATAAATAATTTTCTTTCATTTGACTTTAAGCTTACCTTTATGCTGTTGAAACCATTTAAAACATCCACCTATACGAGAGGCCTACCCCTTAACATCCACTGTAGCAGCGTTCATCATAATCTCAGATAATTAGTTTACATTTCATCGCCTCAGTTATCTACTTTAGTAAAATGTATTAAAAGTTGATTTTTGAGTGACCATTTGTAACAAAAATGTTCAATAAGTTTTTGCTTGCAATGGAATTTGAACTTTGATAAGTGACATTTAGTTTGTTGTTCCATAATTTGAAAATTATCTCAAATTCTTAATTCAAATATACGGCACGTGTAACATGGCCACTTATATGGGTCGTATCCATGTACTCTACGAAGAATAGACAAATCCCTTTCTGTGGCAATTTTTTTTCTTGTCTATTCAATTGAAAGCTACAAAATTGAATTGGAAGCTACAGTATTGCCATGTCAAAGGACTCAAAGGATATTTTTTATGAAATGTAACGCGATCGAAGTCGCAGGCTGAAGGTAGTGCTAAAGTTAGTAAAAAGATTAGCCAATCAGTTGGGCCAAAGGTGTGCATATCAGCGAAGTATCGTCACTCGTAGGCAAACACGACCATGGCTAATATTACATGGCTATTGTATCATGAATATAATTGCTAAATAAGGCGAATGAATTAAAACAAAAAGAGTGTTCTGCCGAAACCAGGGATTGAACCAGGGACCTTTAGATCTTCAGTCTAACGCTCTCCCAACTGAGCTATTTCGGCTATGAATATGAAGCCTAAATTATCGCTCTATATTTATGGCTGTACTTTAGGTACATCTTTGCCAAACCCTTCAAGGAAAACAGCCGGTCGATTCTGTAAAAATCTCACCGTGAAAACTTAGGTGAAGTGAGTTTGTTTTTGGTAGGAATTGCCACTATTGACAGCTCACTCCACGCTCACTTTACCTAAGTTTTCACGGTGAGATGGTTACAGAATCGCACTGCAGGTGTTATTTTACGTGTTTATATAACGCTTAGAGGTTGATAAAATGTTGAGTTTTCAACGACGTCTTCCTTAGGTCACCCACAAAAAAAATTTCCGTGTAAAATGTTGCCAAGACGAAAACCATATGGCTCGCACTGTCAAAAAGTTATCAGATCGCACGTAGAGCCAAGCTTCTAACTCTACACGCTCTAACTCTACAAGTCTTAGGGGTTAGAGTTTGTGAAGTTAGCTTCACAAACTCTACACCTTAGTCAAAATATGAGGCTTGGCCGTTTCGTTCCTACAAGAACTATTGTTTAACAGAAAAGTAATGAACAGTGAATGAATTTTTCACCTTACGCCCATGTGATGGTAGCGAATCGGCCACATATTTTGACTGAGGTGTAGAGTTAGAGCGTGTAGAGTTATAAGCTTGGCTCTACGTACGATTTGACAACTTTTTGACAGTGCGAGCCATATGGTTAAGAAAGATGGTAGCTAAGACGCTAAGTGGGCCACTGCAGGTACTAATTAGTCAGGTGGGGGTACTCCGATGAGCCTCAGTGCGACTGTGAAGTCACATCACAAGCTATGCCCACCTCTTGTCGTGCTCTCTGTACATGGAAGACCTTTGCGAGGCCAATGATAACGCTGTCAAAGGGACCGAATCATTCTGGTCGAAGCCTAATGAAAACGTACAAAATGGAACCATTAATACGACAAAGAAGAAATAACTTTAATTATTGGTTCCTAAAGTTTACATTGTAAGGTCACCTACCGAGGTATCTATCACCTTCATTCTCAGTGACGACCCAAGAATAACAAACATCGTGAAGTAAAAGAAAACACAATATTGTATCTACGTCATCAGTCATTCTACACAATAGCACCCCTTACACAATGAACCACTAGCCCCCCCTGCACCCCCCCTCTTACGTTAATTTGATGGCACAGTGACGCAAGAATTTTATAAGAGGGTGCTTTTAGGTAACTATATTTATTTATGTACCAAGGCAAGGGACGTATCTAACTATGTCAAAATGGAGGTGGATTTGTGTAAGAAAATGTCTTGTATGGTTTTGGGTGGTGAGATCTCCTTTGAACGTATTTTTAAATATATACACTCGGTTTCTGATTTAAAAATTTGAAGTCAGAAATGCCACTTTGGCGGAATCATAAAGGGACAGCATTATGAATCATAATATGGCGAAGACAGCCCGTGTTTTTCTTTTTTCGCTGCACTACATAGGTATAATCAAAGAGATTGGGATTGGATTGATTGGTATTTTAGCACAGACAAAAAAAAATACTGAAAATCCTTCACCAATGGGATTTGATACGATTAACCTAACAGTTAACTATCCATTGTGATTCATAATGTTATCCTTTTATGATTCTGCCACAGTTTCCTTTTTAGACCCCCTGCTAGTAATACATATAAACCTTTCCTTTCCCTCGCTCTGCGTGTCTTTTACAAGAAATTATACAGAACCACTATTATACAAATATGAATAGTTCAAGATATACAAACGAGTAGATTTAATTTGACACTAATGACTCTGTAAACGTGTCTCATACATATTTATGTGGGAAACTCATAAATTATATTGATAACGCGGTACTTTGTGAGGTAAATACGGTTATTTGAAAATAATTGCTTCTGTGTAGAGAGAATGTTGGTCGATGTTGGTTTTTAAGGGGTATTAACATGAAAGATCCAACTCTTTATCGACCTTTCTTTGGTATTCTTCGTAGAATAAGGGGTATGCCCTATGAGCTTGCGAATTTCAATTTAGGTTCTGTGTTGAGCCTAATACGAGCACTGATTGGACAGGTCCACTCATATCTGTGTGGTTCTTTTCTCAATAGACCGTGTCAGACCCTAATCTATATTGTCTTCACATGATCTGACCAAGATTATGTTTTTTCGTTAAGTTTATTCCAGGCTGTCTTCTCAGAGTGGTCAGATAGGAAACGCCGACCTCATCTCGTTTTTAAAGTATAATTGACGGGTAAATGTGAGAGAATAAATTATGAAATTTTGACAATTTTTCCATACTACAACTGTCAGACATCAATTTTATTCCATGGATAAAAGATATCTATCTGATTTTGGTAAAGCCCTTACAGAAATAAAACAAATTACCATCTACAGGTAGCCTTTCAATTAAGGGCTGATTTTTCCAACGCCAGATTTAAAATTTAGAAATTTGGAATCATAAAAATAATATACATTTATAATAGAATATAAATTTAGAATATTTAAAAATTTAAAATTATTCCTCGGACAATTTTATCCGAGGAATAATTTTAAATTTCTAAATTCACAGACACACCACACACACAGACAGATCGTCAATACCAAACGTCTTTCAGACGTCAATTTCATTCTAGGAATAAAAATTATTTTTCGATTGGAAAACCAGCCCTTAATCCCAGTTACCTGCAATTGACTGCGTGTTTAAAAATTAACTTTTTCTGATAAATTATTTATTTTGTTACAGATAATAACAGCGACATAAAGCAGTGACTTATGAGGTGAGCATCTTTGAAATATACCTACTTATTTCAGTTACATATATACATATACTCACACCTTCCCGTGGGGGTAAGCAGAACCTGCTACAACCCCTACATACTCCTTTTGCCTCGTTTACGTTCATATGTAATGGTAGCCTAGCATATTTATATTATCTTAATCTTTTTTTCTTTACTAAGTTGTTTTTTTTATTTGTCTTACAAATAGTTCTTTGTATTAATTACTAAGATCACATATTTTAAAGTATGTCTAGTTAAATTTTCGGGAAAGAGTAAATTATGGCTCCCATTTCCCATATGGGCGTTAAGCGGGCTCTCATTACCCGCATATGTCGGGTAATGGGAGCGACAGTTTTTTTTTGGAAAATCGTTATTGTACCTTAATACAAGACTGTAATTGATTATAACTGTGTTTAAAATATACTCTAATAATGAATGTAAGAGTTCCTAAATAAACATCATAAGAATGTTAACAAATGTGGTTGTTATGAATTTTTTCCCTTAGTAGGCTCCAATTACCCTGTTCTCCCCTACCTCATCTGGGCGACAAAAAAATGTCAAAAATTTGTCAAAAATGTAGAGTAATTAGAAGGTATTTATGACAGATTGAGACTGAGATCAGACTGTGAACGTTCTTAAAATTACGAGAATTGCCCTCTGCACCCTAATTGCGTAACTCACTATCAATAGGAATCTGAATCATTTTGAAGCAAATTGCTAATCCATTGCTTTATAAGTTCGAAAAATTTGCCTGTTCCACACGTAAATAACGCAATGAATGTTGTTGAACTGTCAAAATGAAACCGATTCCGATTGATAATGTGTTACGCAATTGCCCCGCTGGTCACCCGACCTTCCTGAAGAACATCACCAATAATTTCAGTCGCATATGAGAGGAATTAAATGAATCTTTTGAAAATTGGGTGAAAGTAGGAGGAGGAGTAAGATAGAAACATTAGCTCCACCGTCGTTATAGTCAAAGGAGCGAAAGTCACAGAGTTATTGAGGGAAAATTCTGATTAGGTACTCATTTATAAATCTTTGTTAAACCTTCATACATATAACTTTGGAAAATGAAAATCTATTGCCCTACACTGAGTTTCTTCTATTATTTTGTGCGAGAATCGAAACGACGTCCTGTAACGCAAATTCCTAAGTCTCTGCGACGTCACAGTGACGTCCAAAAAAAAATTTCCATGTTAAGGAAGTGATTAAAGCAGTAGTTTACCGATAAATGTTCCATAATTCGTTTAATTTACTTCACTATAGGTATAATTCTAACGGGCCTCCACTTCAGATGGTCGATGTCAACCAACCGCGGCCATGATAGTTTAGACGATCTCAAAATGGCGGAAAATGTCGGTGTTCCAATTGTGCTCTCAGCAGATGATACGGAAATTTGCGGTTACCCACTGAACAACAGTAACTCATTGCCGAAAGTGTCACGGAGAGACATTTTAGTAGGCTCTAACAATACAATTTACTGAAACCGCAACTTCAGAAGAAAATACACCTACAATACTGAAGGAAAACTCAACATGGGTTTTACTTCTCTATCCGAATTATCCGATATTAGAAAAATAATAATTGCTCGATATATTCGAGAATAGCCAAATCAAAATCTAAATCAATCTGCCTAGCCTTTTCCAACTATGTTGGGATCAGCTTGCAGTCTAACTGGATGCAGCTAAATACCAGTATTTGAAATTGAGCGAGTGCCTATCTGACCTCCACAACCCAGTTACTGGGTAACACGATATCCCTTGGTAAGTCAGTTACCAGCTTGCAAATAACAGGTTTAAAAAAAAGCTAAACGAAGCCGAGATTCACTTGTACTCCCAGTCATTGTAATTAATCATTTTTACGGAGATATTGAAGGTCAAAATTCCATCTTTTACTGAAGTTTTTTTACGAAAACAAGTTTTTAAAACAACTTTAAATAATAAGCAGAATATTTTACGTGGGTTGTAACGATAAAATTTTCACACCATAAATAAAAGTCGTTTCCCAACAATTGTTTTCAAATTCATTTCCAAATCGTGTAATTAAAGATGTTCATAGGTATCTAACACACCCTCTGTCTAATTCTGGGTGCAGTGAGTTAAGCCAGGGTGGCAGGACGTATTTTAGTATGGCCACTAGAAGAGGCCATTAGCCCATTTTTAGGCCTCCTGATTAAGGGCTCCGTTGGAGTCGGAAGTTTCACAGTTCAATCTAGGAGCAAATTTTGGAGTGAAGACCAAAGTTCTGCAAGAAGAAATAAGTCAAGAAGACGTGACCGCGTTGGGCCTTGGCACTGGGAGAATTCACAGGAGTTTTGAATATACCCGTGAATTTCCTGATGCCTCAGCTCAATGCGGTCTCTTTCAACAAAGGAGAGCAGGTGACAGAAGACTGAAGAAATATAAACTGTATAGCTATTAATAACCACTCGTTTCTTAGTAACAGTCCGAAGTTTGGAAGTAAGCGGTTTATTACCCCCGTGCCTCGGAAACCACGTAAAGCCGTTGGCCCTGCGCCTGAACTCTCCCCGGTCGTGTCGGATTGCCGTCCCATCGGACTATGAGAGTAAAGGAACAGAGAGTGCACCTGTGTTTGCGCACACACTTGTGCACTATAATATCTCCTGCGTACCTACCTGGCTAATCTCCATTGAGATTGGCCATCGTGACCGAAAACGGTCGGGGAGGCTATTAATAACCACTCGATACGCTTCCGTATCGTGTCGAACCTCAATCAATGTTATCGTAGGAGTCCTCTAAATGCTGGTCACCAGTCCAAACCCGAATCCAATAGACGACCGCTTTTCTTCCGACAGCTACTTGCTGTTGGGGGCAAGGCAAATCAGCACCCTAATTGCGTAACACACTCTTAATTTGAATCATTTTGAAGCATATTGCTAATCCATTGCTCCATAAATGTTCGAAAAATGTGTCTGCTCAACAACGTAAAAAACGCAATGAATGTTGTTGAACTGTCAAAATGAAACTCATTGCTACTGATAGTGTGTTACGCAATTACCCTGCAGGTTATCGACATGTGTCATTTTCGATACGATAGCCTGTCGAATAGTTGTGAATATGCTGTTACTGTAATATTTACATAGCAGGTAGTGGTATTAAAATTTTTGTGGGGGGTTTGTGTAGGTACCACAATTAAAAGGTGAAAAATAAAAACTTTTTTACAAAAAATAAAATCGACTTCCTAAAAACACTACAAGTAAAAAATAACTTTGATTTCGGAAGTAGGTGGCAAAAAACCGAAAATACAAAACCAAAGACACCGACTTCCGAAAACTTTTACTTTGTAGTGTTTTTAGGACGTCGATGTCTTATTTTATTATTGTATCCTATAAACGGTTTTGTATGTACTGGACTGTACCATTTTTCCAAAATCTGTGAATGCATTTAGCAATTACATTAAAAGTTCAGGGCAATCTCCTAAGATCGTTTTCCTGTAGCTACAACGGTTGAGGTGCCTGTATTGCCATCTCTCAAAAATCCACCTTTTCTAATATTTTTTTTTATTTACCTTGTAGATAGCACCTATCTGGAGGTAGTGAAACAGGCCCTTCTTAGTTTTTCGTGAAAAACATGCTTTAATTTAATTTCAGGCTCAATTAATTTAACTAATTAATTAGTAAAGTTAATGTTTTTAATGTACTCGTTACTCTAATGGGTGATAGATAATGCCACGTATGTAATTAAAATGAAACATGCACGTACTAAGAATGTGAGAAAAGATTACATTGTCATTTAGTCATAAATGTTGGCAGTGGTGGCCAAGTGGTGACGGCCGCGACTTACGAGCTGTAGGTCGTAGGTTCGAACCCAGACAGGCGCTTTACTTTTTGTAAATTATATCATCACCACTGCTCTCAAAACGGTGAAGGAAAACATCGTGAGGAAACCGGCATGTCCTAGAACCAAAAATTCGAAGACATGTGGCATCTACCAACTAGCACTGGTCCCGCGTGGTGGATTACGGCCCACTCCCTCTCACAGAGAGGAGGCCTGTGTCCCAACAGTGGGAACATTATAGGCTGATTATTATATGTATGTAAGTTATAAATGAGTGTGACGCATTGTTAAGTAGCGTGGCAAACATTTTGTCAAATAAATTGTTGGCCCACAAAATCCGGTCGTAATTTGTGCTTACCACGACACTACACGATAGACGTGAAAATTTTCGACTGGAGCCGAATAAACCCAATTCAGCGCCGAGTACATACACGCGATTCAGCGTCACCAATCCGAGCGTGACGGCTTAGTTTCGTTACTGTTCAGAAAGAGCGCGAATTTAGCATACGAATTTTTCACCTAAAAAAATCCCGACTCCGGAATTCCAGATGGAAAAAAAAACCCAATAACACTTCGCCCAACCCGGGAATCGAACCCAGGACCTCAGGCTCAGCAGTAGCCCTTGCGACCACTAACCCAACGAGGCAGATACTATACTTACTTATTAGCACTTTACACGTAATGGCTTATTAGCACTTTACACGTAATGGCTTATTAGCTACTTATCCCACAATAGCATTGTTAGCGTGATTACGTATAAAAACATACAAATGTTAAACAAATTAGTCTCTATTGACAATTCGTGCGACCGCGCGTAGCATATTGTCTTTATACGGAAAGACTTCCTCACATATTGTCTTCCGATGGAAAAATATCTTATTTTTTGCGTCCAAGCTATAAGAGAAGGACGATTTTATTGTACAGACTTCAGCACATCAAGCTACCCGAAACTGTCAAGTTTTCACAATCAACTTTGAACCTTATGCTTTAGCGATAAAGTTGAAAATCTATTAAAGAAATTTGACAGATTGTAGTAGCTTGATGTGCTGGCGTCTGTACATGGAAAAATTTGACTCAGTACAGTGCGGGGTAATTAAATGATAAATGATTTTGTTTCTGTAAGTAGGTTTGTACAAACACTTTTACAAACACTTTTTAGGTCGGCGTTTCCTAACTGACTATTCTGAGAAGAAAGGCCGAAACAAACTCAGAAGTCACAGTCTTTTTTAAAGTTCAGACAAAATCTTGGTCAGATTGTGTGAAGACCATGTAGATTGGTGTCTGAAATGGTCTTTTGAGGAAAGAACCACACAGATTGAGCGGACCTGTCACATCAGTGCACGCATTTGTCAAAAATCGTGCAGCTCAACTCAGAACTTGAGGAGCTCAACGATTCGACGAACAATACCAAAGACAGGACATTTGGGTAGGCCGCATATATAATTGCGTAACACACTAACAGTAGCAACGGCTTTCATTATGACAGTCCAACAGCATTCATTGCGCTATCTTCGTTGTTGAGCTGAGAAATTTTTCGAACATATGAAGTAATGGATTAGCAATGTCCTTTAAAATGATTCAAATTGTGATTGATAGTGTGTTACGCAATTAAGGTTCTGATTCATCAAGCAAGCGTCCGCAACAATGGACGCTTGTGTGATGAATCAGCATTAATTTTACTGACGTCAAAAACTTTGTATAGTTCACTTACGAGCTTATTAGGTACCGTACACTGAGTTACACAGATTTTTTCTCGTGTAATATCGATTACAATTTTGAGTAAAGACCCATTTCACAATAGTATTGCTTCGAAAATTCTTGGTTCGTACCTACACCATACAATTTCTAAAAATCGCTTTTGAACCTTGAGTATTTTGTTCGTCTTGCTCTGTTCGTTAATTATATCTATTGACTTATTGTAAAATCATGACTTGGATCTTAACTAACGTGTTTACCGTTTTGTTTAATTAAATAAATAGGTACAGTCACCTGCAAAAGTCCATGGGTACCCTAATGTCTATTTTCCTGTGAACGTTTGAAGTTTAAGTTTTCGAAAATAAATTAGTTTATCATATCGATAACGAAGTAAAGTCCCCCGAACTCAAATAAATAAAAAAGAAATTAATATTAATTTTAAATAAAATATAATTCTTAAATTAAAACCCCCTAAATATATTAAAACAAATAACTTACGCTAGATGGTGTCATTTCTTGATTCATGGGATTTTGAATCTGAACTGCCCATCCATTTTTGCAGCCGACCGTACAGTCAGACCAGACCGTACAGACCGTACAGTCGTGCCTATTTCCAGGCAGAATGTACATGGCTCACTCTTATCTACTCCACCTGTATTTTAATGTACCTACATTCCTTGCAAATAAATGATTTGATTGATTGATTGATTGGTTTAAGGGCTGATTTTTCCAGCGCCCGATAATTTTAACCAAGTAATAATTTTGAATTTTTGACAGTTCTTTCACATAAAATCTGTCAGACGTCAACTTTATTCCACGAATAAAAATTTTATCTATCGATTGAAAAATCTGCCCTAAGAGATAAACCATAATGCATAAAGTTTACTCGCTTTTTCTTTTGACTTGCACCACACAAAACAGATGTTACAGTTACTCACGAACCGATTGTTACCCTATTCAACGCTAATCGTCGGTTAGGCTCCTGTAATCCATATGTAACAGATGATCTAACGTTACTGCTAACGGATGGTTATTGTCTCGGCTTTTTGCATGGTGTAGACCGCCCGGAAATGTGTGTTGTTACCAGTTTTTACTAACTGAGGATTTGTTCTCAGGTTCAATGTTAAGTTACATAATCAGCCTATAATGTTCCCACTGCCGTTCTCGGAGAGGAAGTGGGCTGTAATCTACCACGCGGGCCCAGTGCGGGTTGGAAGATGTCACATGTATTTGAATTTTTGGTTCTAGGCGGTTTCCTCAAGATGTTTTCCTTCACCGTTTTGAGAGCAGTGGTGATGAAATTATTTACACAAAGTAAAGCGCCTGTCTGGGTTCGAACCCACGACCTACAACTCGCAAGTCGGGGCCACAGGGCCACCAATGCTCTCAATGTTATGGGGATTGAACTCTATTAAAAGATTACTGCCTCATTTGTTTAGAACTCAACTGCTGAACAGCGGGGTAATTGCGTAACACACTATCAGTAGCAATGGGTTTCATTTTGACAGTTCAACAAAATTCATTGCGCTATTTACGATGTTGAGCAGATACATTTTTCGAACTTAAGGAGCAATGGATTAGCAAAATCCTTTAAAATGATTCAGATTGACATTGATAGTGTTTTACACAATAAGGGTGCTGGAGGTCATGGGTTCGTTTCTCAAGTTGGGCAAAGTGTTGTTGGGTTTTTTTCATCAGGAATTTCTCATAGCAATCCGGGGACTGGATTTGAACCCGGTTCATGGCAATAGGCTCGCTCCCTATTACATGGGACTTAAACATAATACAAGCGTGATGATATGAATATGTTACCTACTATCATTTAAGCGATAGCTTGTCAATATTAATGCAGATACAGAAAAATAAATATGGGTTCGTCGTAATTTAATTATTAATAATTTTCTTAAATTATAATTATATATTGATCGGTAATTTCAGCGCTGGTATCACAGCCGAAATAGCTCAGTTGGGAGAGCGTTAGACTGAAGATCTAAAGGTCCCTGGTTCAATCCCTGGTTTCGGCAAAACTCTCTTTTTGTAGAGTAAATTTTAATAATGTACATTCAATTATAATTAACAGTTATTAAGTAGGTGCATAGACGAATAGGTATTCACAAAGGTGGTCTAAGCTAGTTTTTGTAGAGATTTTTTTAAATAACTACATATATAATTACCAAAGCCCATAAAATTGTCTAAACATTTTAATTAAACAAAAAACCAATAAAATATGCAAAAATAAACATTTCGTAGTTTTACGATGATTTATGGCGGATGCAATCATAGATAATTAGTTTTAATTAACGATGTATAACTTAGATTCAATCTTGTTTTTTTTTTTTATGCGAAATATTGTGTACGCTAGTAGCAGACTAATAGCATGTAATTGAGGCACATAAAATAACTAAATCGAAAAGTAATTAAAATAATAATAATATGTACAGTCAAGAAAAGAGATAAGTATGCAGGATCGTCGGATATAGTTGAAGTTTAGTAAGAAACCGATGGATGTTTTTGAATAAAATTTTATTTTAAAACAAACAGCTCATTTATCAAATTAAATTTCAGGCAACAACCTCCATCGGTTTCTTAATAAACTTCAACTATATCCGACGATCCTGTATACTTATCTCGTTTGTTGACTGTACATTTATATGAAAAAATAAGCAAAATAATGCCACTGTTACCGTAACCGACACCGCTTTGGATGTGTTCGGCTGTCCTCGGGATATACTCGGTTTTAATGTATATCCGATATGTCAGTGAGTAATGGCAAAGTATTCTGTTTGTGTTCGGTTTTCACATGTGTCGGCACTCCTGGAGTGCCACTTTTTTTTTTCTATAGGCGACTCCCACGAAGTTAATTTGTTTGTGTGGGCGGGTCGCCAACTTCAGAAATACATATTTCTGAAGTTGGCGACCCGCCCACACAAACAAATGCGCAATGTGCTGGCGTCTGTACATACAGACGCCAGCACATCAACCCGAAACTGTCAAATTTTCCCAATAAACTTTGAACCTTATTTATTAGGGATAAAGTTGAAAATCTATTAAAAATATTTGACAGATTGTAGTTGTAGTTCTTCAACCATAGCGACACACTTTTCTGGTCCTTCGAGCCGGATTACGTACGATGATTACGGCAGCTGCATACGCTACAGTAGTACCTAGCTTGATGTGCTGAGGCAATTGGCAAATTCTTTCACAAATGATTGCATAAAAACGGTGGAACATAATATTTTGTTCAGCAGCTCCTCAACCACACTGTAAGTAGAAGGGTCGATGATTCTTTACCGAGGTAGTCTTAGCAGCAAGTTCTAAGTAATAAAGTTCACAATACAGATAGGGAAGTGAAACATGGTATCGATGAACGCTACGTCTACGAAAAACGGAGTCATGAGCTGTGGATTGATGGGAGTGGGGCTGTAAAACAAGCGGTTGTGAGGTGACGTTTTGTTTAGTAGCGGCTTCCTTGAAGGCAGTTGAAGTGTTTGATAATAAAAATAATACTATGACGTCTACTGCAAAATAATACTATGAGGTCTACTGCAAAATAATACTATGAGGTCTACTGCAAAATAATACTGTGAGGTCTACTGCAAAATAATACTATGAGATCTACTGCAAAATTCTATGATTATTTTGGAAAAAAAACTCCATTGCAGCTTAATATTATATTTTTATTGAAAAAGGCAGTCTGCTCCAAATTCTGATTAACTTTCTAGGGTTAAACATAAATCTATATTTTGTTTCATAAATATACTTACTCGTTAAAAATCACAAATACCAAACAAAGTCTCTCCCTGTTTTTCCTAGTATTTTTTTACATATTTAAAAAATATTTGGCACATTTCTGTGACATATCAAAGGACACACTTTTGGGGTCTACGCTGTAGACGAGTTCCGTAGCTGCTCCGAAACCATGTTGTAACCTTATTACCTAAATGTGTCAAATGCATAAGACTTCTTACTTACATACGCAAGATCGCTCCCGCTCATGTCAAGGCCCTACGCGCCACCTTTTTGTAAGTGATCGCTAGACGGATGGGAGTCAGTTTACTTAGTACACAATGCTGCGACTTCCTTATATCTTTGTATCAAAGCGCTTAAGTACAGTTGGGAGGTGAGATAAGGCACTAATGACGATGTAATGAGAATTCGTGGGAAAAGGTCGATATCGGCCAAAAAGTGTCGTGCCACATCACTATGACAGGTTTATTTTGGGAAAATGTGATGCGTTTCAATTCATTATGATGCCAATTACCTTTCGATCCAGGGCCAAAGTGGACCACTACCTAGTTTTCCAGCTCGTCCCGCCGCGCCATCTTCTATGGGATTTGCCGCTAAGCCTTAAATTCTAGCTGTGGCAGGGCTCAGTGAGGCTTTCTAAAATTAAACAATATAAAACTACCGTTTATAATAGTATTAACGTATAATCTTGCTTATTTTCTGCATTTTCATTCTAAATTAAAAGAAATAACCAAACAAACGATGAGGGCGTCACTGTGCGGTCGGTGCAGCCTTAACCAGAAACTAGGTAATAGGTAATACGGGCTGGTGTCCGCAACTCCACGTCAATGCGCGTATTTTTCGTACGGAACCAGAAACTAAAAGCATATTCGTTAATAACTTAATTTGAAAGGTAATTATAGACAGCACACGTAACTCTAAATTTAACATTTTAGTACCAAAAACTTATTTGAACAAGCAGTAATGATTAAATTGGTTTTGAATCGATCGTAAAACTGCAACGCAGAGTTTTATGTTTTCGCAAAAATATTAAAATGGACGAATTATAAAAGCTAGTTATGGCCCGCGGCTTCGCTTGCGTTGTTTTGCCGATATAAGCTATACTAGTACTTTACATAAAGTTTTTTTCAAAATCCGTTCAGTACTTTTTGCGTGAAAGAGTAAAAAACATACATAAGTCCATCAATCCTCAGAAAATTTCGCGTTTTTAATAGTACTAGGATAGGTTAGGAATATTTTTCGTGGCCTGCTAAGCAGCAGACATATCACTTAGATTGATATAGCGGTAGAATCCGGGAGCTCCCGAAAATCGTTTTTCGTTTTGTTACTGTCCAAGAACAAAACGGTCGTCTGTATGGTGCCCTTCAAACATTCAGGAATCAAAAGCATCACAAATGGGAAACCGAGAGACAACGTACAACCTAAACTGTTGGGTCTAGCAGAGCTAAGCATCATCTGCATCATCTGCCTAGCCTTTCCCAACTATGTTGGGGTCGGCTTCCAGTCTAACCGGATGCAGCTGAATACCAGAATTTTACATAAAACGACTGCCTATCTGACCTCCACAACCCAGTTACTGAGTAATACGAGACCCCTAGGCAAGACTGGTGGTCAGACTTTCGGACTACCCGTACCGACTGTCAAAAATCCACGAATTTTCCGAGGCACGGAGGGGTCACGGTATGTAAAGATGGTCACCCATCCACAGACCAATCACGGCAAGCGTAGCTTAACCTGATCGATCGACCTGTGCGGCTGTTATTATTTAGCCATGGTCCCCGTATGGAGGTAGCTGACACTCTGGATTAACATATAGGCTACTTTTTATCCCGATATTCCCAAGGAATCGACACTTATGCGGGTGAAACCGCGGGGCGCAGCCAGTAATTTCATAATTGGAACAGACAGAAGCAAAAGAATTAGGCAGACAGCAGACCCACCGAACAGCATTTACCTTAAAAGAAAAATTAAATTGCCTACCCAATCAGTAAAGTAGTTATCTCCTAAATGGATACAGTTCTTAGAACTTTAATAGCAACCGATCATTTTGGCTCGTGCCACCTAACAGGCAATTTACCTAAATTGTTAGCGGTTCTCGAAAAAGGAAAACTTTAAGCAGAAGGTAGTGTGATACTCGTAAATACGTATTTTTACAACCAAACGACACCGGCTATTTCGAGTTTTATTAGATATAACATAATTATGAAACCATTACTTACTTTTTTTTCATAAAAAAGGTTGAGTTTAATATTCTTCGTGTTTTTTTTTATATTTAGGTACAGACGCCAGCACATTAAGCTACCCGAAACTAACCCTTATGCTTTAGCGATAAAGTTGAAAATCTATTAGAGAAATTTGACAGATTGTAGTAGCTTAATATGCTGGATACACTGACCTCTATCATACATTGTATGTAGAGGTCAATGGCTGAATATGATACGATAATTAACCGGTAATTTAATAATAACATGTTTTTCATTGTTAGTGTGTAGTTATGGTGTAAGTCTCATGTAATAGGGGGTGAGCGTATTGCCAATATTTAGGTATTTATTTAGGATGTTGGATGCGAGAAGCACAGAACCGGTCGAAGTGGAAGTGCTTGGGGGAGGCCTATGTCCAGCAGTGGACGTCTTTCGGCTGAAATGATGATCACAGCGGACCCTATCAGAATACCAGTGCTGCGAAATTTATTTTTTAAGCATCATCATGCTGGGATAGGAGCCTTTTGACCTCCTAAAGGACTTTTTGATTTTCCTTTTGTTACTTTTTTTTATTTAACTTGGATTTTTATTTTACTGTGTTTTGTGTAGTTTATGATCTTCCTGTACGAGTCGCAATAAATACTTTTCTTTCTTTTTTTCATTAATCAGACAACCGATAAAGAGAAATTTCTGATGGAAAAACCCAATAATACTTCGTCTGACCCCCGGAATCGAGCCCTAGACCTGATGCAGTAGCGCTTCCGACCTCTACGCCAACGACACAAAAATAATTAAAATATTATTCCATAATATATAGATAATTTTGATAGACTTAATGATACTTTAAAAGCGTAGGAAAACGCAAAAAATAAAGATAAAGCACTTACTATAGGCCGACCGCTTATCTAAGACGTTGCCTGAGGCAGCAGCGCGGTGCGGGAGGGGTGTGGTGACGTGATGCGAGAGCTTGCAGTGATTCGTCCACTTGTGACAACTATCACCCCTCCCGCACCGCGCAGCTACCTCAGGCAACGTCGCAGTTAAGCGGTCGGCCTATGGAAGAAAACTGAAAGATACACAAAACTACTTAGCATCGGTTTTTATCTCATTTCTAAGAAATTAAAGGGTGTGTGTAACACCGGATGCATCTGCTACCGATTGTACAAATTGTGCATTTACCCATGAAGATTATAAACTCATATTCCTTTGTTTACAATACTTATTTTGTTGCGAACAATACGGTTATAAAGATCAGCAAGCTTATAACTATAACAAAGTCGGGTTAGTTTATTAGGTACACCATTTATAACTCAAGAACGGCTGGACCGATTTTCATAATCTTTGATTTGTTGGATATGTCTCCGTCCCGAATAGCAGAATAATTGTTAAAACATTGGAATTCACGAAAAAAAAAAAAGAAGATAATTCATTTTCTGATTCATACATCTTCTATAATAGGTATAAAATTCAAAGTCCTGACTGACTGATATATCAACGCACAGCCTAAACCGCTGGTCCTAGAGACATGAAATTTGGAGGGTGTGTTCTTTGTGAAAAGTAGGTATCCAATAAGAAAGGGTTTTTCGAAGTTCCACTCCTAAGAGGGTGAATGGGGGGAGGGTGAAATTTCACGCAGACGAAGTCGCGGGCCGAAGCTAGTTTTGTATAGAACAGCTTTTCTGATGATATCTCGAGAACGAATTGACTGATTTCGATAATGATTCTGAGGCGGTACGAAATAATTAATATTTGAAGTAAAAATACCTTCACCCTCATAGTAACTGCCTCGTTGGTTGAGTGGTCGCGAGCGCTACTTCTGAGTATGAGATCTTGGGTTCAATTCCCAGGCAGTGTGTTATTGGGTTTTTCATCTGGAATTTCTCAGTAACAGCCCTTGAGTCTGAATCTGTGCCCGGTTGATGACGATAGCCTCGCTCGCCCCCTATTACCTACATGGGACTTAAACATAACTGGCGAAATGGGGTGCTATAGGTACACGTCTGCCCAATCCTTTGGGAAAACCAGGCGTGATGATATGTGTAAAAATACTTCGTATCGATCCGACCCCAATTATAAGGGAAAGGGTTCTTATCAAAATAATTATTTTTATTGTAAATGTGGTAGTCTAAAAATAAAGGCTTGTAAAGGTACAGTCGCTAAGTAATTGGTATCTAAATAGGTATGTATAAGGTCGGAAGTTCGATGTCTACTCGTACCAATTATTTTTTGTGCCTACAATAGTTAGGTACCTAGTTCCTGGTTCTGGGTGGTGATTAAACTAAGAAAATTGATGAAGTTACGATAATTATAAGACTAGACCTGCAAAGGTAAAGGAAGATATCGTGAGGAAACCGGCATGTGCTAGAACCAAAAATTCGAAGACATGCGACGTCAACCAATCCGCACTGGGCTCGCGTGGTAGATTACAGCCCACTCCCTCTCGAACAGAGGAGGCCTGAGAGTAGTAGGAACATTATAGGCTGATTATGAATTTATGATAAACACAATACTGGGGGCCTAAAAAGGACACTTCGGAGAATCATAAAAGGATAACATTATGAATTATAATATGGCGAAGACAGTCCGTGTTTTTCTTTTTTTCGCTGCACTACGTAGGTACAATCAAAGAGATTGGGATTGGATTTGGATTGGATTGATTGGTATTTTAGCACAGCCAAAAATAAATAACTGAAAAATGCTTCACCAATGGGATTTGATACATACCTAATGGACAGTTAACTTCTGTTATCCTTTTACGATTCTGCCAAAGTGGCCTTTTTAGGCCCTCTGTTCTTGCGTAAATTATGTAGCCTAGCAAAGGCTTTCATTCCTGAATTGATGACTTACACGTGTAGGTAATCATATTGACAAACAAGGCACCCCTTACGCAACTATTAATAGAAATTACGGTTGTCAATTTAGTTAATTGGTTACGACATGGGAAACCCCAATTACGTGTCAAGTTTCTTGCCGTAAAAACTGTTAGCGTTTGACGATTTTTTCTGTCGAGGTAATGTCATGAAAAGAAAAGAAGGAATAATATACGGGAGGGCTTTTTGTTATTAGTAAGTATAAATACCGACGAACTGTGACGTCTATTTGCTCCGATAAACTATAGCCGTAATAGGAAACCCAGATTGTTCGCCGTGCCTGGGAGTCGACCCGTCGCTCGAGCCGGTCTCCTATCCCTCGCACACTCTCTGCGGTCAAGGTTCTCTTGGATGTGAAGCCTATTTTATTCATAGAAAACAAACAGCTCATTTATCAAATTCAATTTCAGCCGACAACATCCATCGGTTTCTTACTAAACTTCAACTATATCTGACGATCCTGCATACTTATCTCTTTTGTTGACTTACCTACATACTTTTTGTTATTGTACTTAACTTATGTGTGTGTGACATAAAACGGCCAAGGTCAATTAAATTAGTTAATGATGTAATAGGGCTTGGCCGATTTATGTCAAAAAAATTATTTTTAACTATTTCCTGAATAGATACGTGGAGTTCCTAGCGTTTAAACATAGGTGATGAGAGATAAGATATCTAATGATCTCAATATACCTATTTTAAGTTACCACCTAAATACCTACATATTTTGGAATGCAATAAGTGATTGAGTATTCAAATCGGGCTCTCAAGAACCGGGGGTTAGACGCACTTGCAAAAAAATAAAAAAACAGTCTTCCAGACCGACCTTCGGCCATGACAGCCAACCTCAGCGGAGACTAGACATCTACGCAGGAGACATTATAGTAGCAAACAAATGTGTGCGCAGACACAGGTGCACTCACTCTCATAGTCCGACGGGAGGGCAATCCGACCGAAGAGAGATCAGGCGCAGGAGCAACGGCTTAACGTGTTTTCTGAGACACAGGGGTATCACATCGCCAACTTCCAAACTCTGGGCTGTTACTGAGAAATTCCTCATGGAAAAACCTGGGTATCGAACCCGGGACTCCACGCTCAGCAGTCACGTCAGATTACGTTACTAATACTATGTATATCTACTTATTCGCAGATCGGTTGTCCTAACTAACGGTCGGTGTGTAGGATATAATTCTGTTCGTCCTTGCGTGCAGGAGCGGCGTTCGCTCTGTTATTACGGCGAGCAAGGACTGCTGATAATTTGCGCATTAGTGATGGGAAAAGTCGATAAATAGAATTGATACTAAAGATTAGTATTTTTAGAACAAGTGGGCTTCAGAATTATGTGATTCAAAGTGAATAAACAGAAAGCCTTTAGGCTCACGCCTAGCACAAACGCGCGGAGTACTTTAAAATTAAAAATAATCGTTTCCCCTTTCCTTCGTTTTAATGTTTATTCATATTTATGGATCGCAAAAATGTAAACCAAAATGACCCACAGTTGTACAATTTGTTAGGAAAAGAAATTGTTCGAATTTACGTTACGGTTACGTCGCATGTTCGTGCTAGGGCCTATGTTCCTTTCCTACCTAATTCGTTAATAATGGCTAGGAAACAGGGTAGATACACTATAGGGTAGTTTAAAATCATTTGACTGCATAGCCGTTTTTGACTAAGCGTATTGCGATTTCGACATCACGCTCTAATTCCACTGACTAACTTGAGATCCCAATAGCGGAAAACGATGCACAGAAATCAGAAAGTCTTCCACTTTGACTTTTGTTATCGATAAGTCCATGCTCGTTTATCGACATAAAGACAGCACTAGTAAGTTACAGGCAGTGGGCGTTCTGAGCTCACCGCGGCTCGGTTGGTTCGCTACTTCTAAACTTGTGTTAATACATCTATTACAAGGTAATGCTGTTGAAAAATTAAGTTTTAATTAAGTAGATACGTATTATCTTTAAATGTATGTAACTGTGGCCTGAAAGGTTCCGGGCAACTGAGCTCAAAGTTTCGCATATATAGCCTGTAACAGAAAGGTGTGGTCATTTTTAAGTACCGTACAGATCATCATCATCATATTCTGTCTAGCCTTTTCCCAGCTATGTTGGTCGTCTTTAAAAGATCGATTTTAGCGATAAGACCGCCCATTGTGTCACCCTTTGTACAGTTTCTATAACCTTTGTACAGTTTCTATAATTATGTCTGTAATTTATATGGTGTAGGTACATAATATAGAGTATTCTATTCTATTCTATCCTATGTTGGGGTCGGCTTCCAGTCTAACCGGGTGCAGCTGAGTACCAGTATTTTACATGGAGCGACTGCTTATCTGACCTGCACAACCTAGTTACTGGGTAATACGACGACGATAGTTACTGGGTAGTATTGTACCCAGTAACTGTCGTCGTCTCCATAGGATTTTCGTTTGATGGTGTTTGTGGTGTTGAAAATCCCATGGAGAAAGTTTTTCAGTTTGATGGTCTGTTCCTCACCCTTAAATATGACCATACCATTGTGATGCATGCTGTAAAACTGTCGGGTTATCGTGTAATATTTTCAAAAAAGGTGCTATTAGGTAATCTAAGATACCACAAAATAATATAATAGCATTGTAGCAATACATAAATGAGTAGCAGCGCCCCGCGGTTTCACCCGGATAAGTGTCGATCCCGTAGGAATACTGGAATAAAGACTATCTCAAGTCCTTTCCCGGGATGCAAACTATCTTTATACCAAATTTTATCTGAATCGGTTCAGCGGTCTAAACGTGAAGAG
Organism: Oligia fasciuncula; assembly: GCA_963082905.1. Classification (NCBI taxonomy): domain Eukaryota; kingdom Metazoa; phylum Arthropoda; class Insecta; order Lepidoptera; family Noctuidae; genus Oligia; species Oligia fasciuncula. The sequence continues at coordinate 13,760,333 of OY720403.1, forward strand.
GCAACAGACAGACAGACACACTTTCGCATTTATAAGCAGTTTGGTGAAACGAAACGGCTTATGAAAATCAGGATTTTTAACGTTAAAGATAATATTGCCAACACAAACATAACATCACCCCAAAGTGTTAGGTAGAAGTGTAGGTACGTAATAATACGGATATGTTCAATACTTATCTGGCGAAATGTCGGTACATTTGGCGATATTTCTAATACTCAATGTGGAAATATAGTAATCAATCTTCATTCTTTCTTTAGGTAAAAAGACACAAGTCACACCTTCCACAAACCTGTCAATACGCCCATAATAAAGCCAGCAAAGTAACCTTTCAAAAGTTTCCACCAACATTATAAACCATGGTCGACACGGCGCCAAAAACGCAGACACCCCATAAGAAAATATTTAACATAAAAACATCGGGCATCGCCCTAAATGGGGTTGGGAAACAGGGGCGGCCGCGGCATGGGGTGGCGGAAACCCCTAATGGTAGTTTGTCACGAACCACCACCCAAATTACCACCACAGAGTTCCTAGAAGTATATGGAAGTAGGTATATGGGTTTTTTTTTTGTGTGGTGGCATAATGTTTAGTGTTCGCAGGTTTAAGCTGTTTCGACACGCTATTCGTGATTTAGGTTACAATCTGTAATGCCTGTTAAAGGTAGATGATATTTTTTATGTAGGTAGGTAGGTACTGAATGTAATTGTAACTAACTTACTGAGAGCGCCGACCAAACGCCGACCGCGTAGTGGCGACCTCATCGTTTATTATAATCACTAAAACGGAAAATAGTGGCCACTATTATCCGTTTTAGTGATTATAATAAAACTAAACAATGTAAAAATACGCGTTTATAACAATATTAACGTATAATCTTGTGGAGCACATATTTTCTGCATTTTCATTCTAAAATAAAAGATTATAACCAAACAAACAAGCGGGGTGAATCGGAACGAAACTTTAAAATGTAGGTATTTTAACATGGAAATAATATAGCTTTTTTGCCAACAAAGGCAACCGTTAATACAGTCAACACATTAGAGTCCTTTTTATCAGCAAACAATATTATTTCAATGTTAAAATCCCTTTTAAAGATTTGTCTCGATTCACCCCTGCATCCACCCTGTTCGATTCACCCTGTATGACGGTATCCTTTGGCCAATGTTGGAACACTGTTATATTTTCAAGAATTAAATAGGTAAGTAGGGGATGAGTAGGTATATTAAAACAATTCGATTCTACTTCAACACTAAAGTCTTTCAAAGTCAAATCATTTATTTCAAATAGGCACATTAAAGGCACTTTTGAACGTCAAAAATTACAACTAGAAATAGAATTGATTCTAGTCGCCCATTCCAAAAGGTAGTTTTCGTATGGAGAAGAATGGGCAAGAAACTCCACCGTTACTCTTTTAAAATGTTTTACAAGGTCTTGTATTACATACAGCTACCTACATAATATTTATCATTCTAATTCATAAACATATTTTTTTCTTTGAGCTCCTCAAGTTCTGAATTGAGCTAAACGATTACTGAGAAATGCTTGCACTTACTGGACAGGTCCACTCAAATCTGTGTGGTACTTTCCTCAAAAGACCATTTCAGACATCAATCTACAAAGTTTTCACATGATCTGACCAAGATTATGTCTGGACTTTAAAAGAGACTGTGACCTCTGAGTTTGTTTCGGCCTTTCTTCTCAGAGTAGGCAGCCTAGGAAACGCCGACCTCATCTAGCTTTTAATAAACAATTCCATTTGAAATGAAATAAAATTATTGAATTTCTCGCTTTACCACTTGACTCCTTACTTTCATATAATGACTGTATCTATTATTCTTTTAGCCTTGTGTGCGATCACTCGTTTCACGTAATTTTTTTAATGAGGAATCGACGACAACTTCTTGTATGTACAGTGATTGAGGCTTCTATACAGTAAATATTGATGAATAACCAATACCTAACTCAAGGAACAGCGACAAAGATAATATTGAATTTTAAATAAGCGAGCCGGCCGCAGAATTGCCAAACTTAAGTGGCAGTGGGCAGGGCACATTGCTCGCAGAACAGATGGCCGATGGGGCCGAAAGGTTCTGGAGTGGCGACCACGTACCGGAAGACGTAGCGTTGGAAGGCCTCCCACAAGGTGGACCGACGACCTTGTGAAGGCCGCAGGAACCCGTTGGATGCGAGAAGCACAGAACTGGTCGAAGTGGAAGTGCTTGGGGGAGGCCTATGTCCAGCAGTGGACGTCTTTTGGCTGAAATGATGATGATGAGCCGGTATAACTGTTTAGTTTAGGGCACTCACTGGCACATAATATAGCTGTAGGTAGGTAGTATTTTAGGCTACTCATGTCGTCTCAACATGCTATTAACAAGTGAACCAGGGGGTCTACTCCGAAGCGGTTAACCACCGTATTGGCCGAATGTTCGGGCATTTTCTACTACCTTTCATTTCCTATATTGACTATAGGTCCCGACCAAACTGTGCCAATCCGAACCTTTTTAGAACCCTTACCCTTTTTTTGCCTTTTTTTTTTAATTCGTAGTAGGACAACAATATTCGAATCAGAAAATGACCGAACATTCGGCCGACACGACAATCAACCACTTCGGAGTAGACCCCCTGCTTTCTGTAGATATATTACCTGGAGAATAAAATATTTTCTATTTCTATTGCTAGCATGTTAATTTTAACTTTGAAACCTGCAAATAAATTCTGTCTAGACATTTCGATTACCTACGTCGCGCGTCGTTTTGATTACAGCCAACAAAGCTGTTACGAAATTCACACGAAATACTTGCATTTATTTAGCTGCACGCAAGTTGCAACAAACACTACTTAACTACAACATTCATTCAAAAAGCAAAAACCGTCTAGCGCAAACGCACCGAAAATTCCCTCCTACCCTCGTATTATGTAAATACATTTCCGAAAACTAATCGACATCCATTTTGCGAGTGCATTACATGCAAAACTGTCCAATAGAGCCGGTAATTAGGGTAGTTTCCTGGCAACCCACCCCTGCTGACTTGCCACCGGCTGGCACCAAAATTGTGCAAACTTATGCAACGTTACGTGCTCCGTTTGAAAAGTTTGCCAAGCCATTATGTTCATCGTGAATTTTCTGTGGAAACGGTACCTGTGGGTGCCGACCCCTGGTTTCGTATAGCCGCTTTTGTTTTGTTTTATAGGTATTGTAAAATGGGTTTATTTGTGGATGGCTGGGTTTCTAGGGTTCGGTTTTTGTACTTAGGGTTGTATAAAGTCTAAGGGAGATTGGAAATATGTTATGAATAAATAAGATTGGTATTTTTGTCGTTATTTGAAACAAACCATGTAAGTAACATTTATTAGGTTTGATATAAAAAAGTATTCAATAATATCCTTTTAGCCAACTTCACCGCCAAACCCAATAAGAGTTTAAGCTTCGCTCAACGGTTTTCAGATCCTGTTTGGGTTTCCAATCAGGCATAATTTTTCAATCAATCTTTCCAACCCCCAACCCCAACCAACCCCCAACTATATTGGGCTCGGCTTCCAGTTTAACCAGATGCAGCTAAATCGCGACAACGTCATTCGATATATAGCGGTTTTCGACTTAATGTGTTTTCGAACTGGCGTACCTACCACTCTGAATTTTTGTTCGAAATGGCGTGCGTCGCAATAACGGCATTCGAATCTTCATATCACTCCCGACAGTGACGTATATCAAAGATTCACGAATAACAGCCGGGACAACGGCTTAACGTACTTTCCGAGCCACGGACGGGTTTCGGTATGTTAAGATGGTCACCCATCCACGGACTGACCGCGGAAAGCATAGCTTAACCTGATCGATCTACCCCTGCGGCTGTTAAAAAAAACAAAAATAAAGTCTAATTGAATCGAATCAATTAATCTAATAATTAAGTACCTAGGTGGCCTACCTACCTACACAAGACAATGGCATCAACTTATCGTAGGCTACCTATTTGTTTTTCAACATAACAACCTACCTCTTCTTGTCATGCCCCATGATTGTGCTCTTGATAAATAAAAGCCTTTCATCCATTTCAGGCCATAAGCATGGAAGGGTCATCATCAGACTACAGCGACGAGGAGGTAGGCGTCCTGGCGCGCGGTCAGAAGCTGTGGGTGAGAGGAGTCAGGCCGCACACCACTTGCGCAGACATCGTGAGGGCTTTGCAGGACACTCCTGAAGGTAAGGACAGGTTGGCACAACAATTGGGGCAAATATTTTATTTTATTTATATGTGGCCGAAAAGATTATTTGTTTTTCATCAAGGTTTTTAGATCAAACGTCTTTAGATTCCTAACATTATTCAAGACTGGGGGTGGTTCTATACTGTTAGCTACGACTTCATCGTCAAGTAGGTATCACTCCTAATTCGAAAATCGGCTTGTTAGCTTACCAAACACTCATTTGAAAGACGTTTCCTTTGAAAGAATTTTGTAAGAACCTAACTGAAGAACTTATATAATCTGTGATAGAGATTATGAAAGGATTTCCTATGTATGTATTGGTTAATGTAGCACCCTTATTGCAAAATTGCGTCAAAGCATATTAGAAGTGGAGTCGGGCCGCAATAATTGTGTCAGTCAGATATTGCCATCCAATGTATCCAGTCCAGTGCAATTGATACGCAACGAATGAGGATTTTTGCAATGCGTTGCGTTTCGCCCCGCCCTAATCTGGACTAGGCTTTAGTTGTTATCTTCGAATAAATTATTGATCCATAGAACAGGCAGTGTTTTGTCGTCCTTGATGTTAAAATATTTGTATTACAACAGGAGGCGGAGTGAGCGAGCAGGGCGAGTGGGTGCTGGCTGAGAGGTGGCGAGGAGTCGAGAGACCATTACCACCCGATGTGCCGGTGCTGCACGTGCTGGCAGCTTGGGGAGACGCGAGGCACGAGGTCGGTACCTATACATATTGACCATGTAAATCAAGCTGAAAGGTATTTTAACCATTTAACGTCTTATAATAATAAATCAAGATATGTTACATCTACCAACACGCGCTGGGCCCGCGTGGGAGATTACGGCCCACTCCCTCTCACAAAGAGGAAGCCTGTGTCCCAGCGGTAGGAATATTATATGCTGATTATGTAGGCAACTGAAAAGTACTTCTGTCTCACCGTCTCCCTCTTTTTTCCAGGTACGATTAGCCCTTCGTCGTGTCTCAAGTGGTGGAGAAGACGACTCTGGTCGAGACAGCGATGGTGGAAGTAGGGGAGGAGCACGACGGCGGAGAAGACGAGGTCTGAGGGCAGCCACTCCCCCTCCCAGAGCCAGGAGTGAAGACCCAGCGGCCAGACTCGTCTCAGTTATACACCACCAGACCAGGACCATACACCAGCAGCTTGATAAATTAAGGTATGAAACAATATGAACAAAAACTTTTTGTAGGCACCTTCTTCAATTATTTGATGATGTGTAGGTAATTAATTAATTAATTCTTTAATTATTTGGTGATAATCTTAGTAATAATGACTATAGTACTTTGAAGAAAAGGCCTATTGTACCCTGACTAAAGTCTTTATTTTAGACGTTTGTAAAATCTAAATTAGATCTTAGGCACCGTCTAAAGACGTCTTTGAGATGTATATCTAACAATTCTTATTTTACGTTTACAGAGAACAAGAAAAACTCATTGACCACCTAGAAGACCAGACCCACAAGAACCGAATGGAGAAACATGGCACCAACTACCTTCTCGAATCTTACCTCCGAGACCTCGGCAGGTGTAGCGAAGTCAACGACAGCCAAGCAGGGAACAGTGACAGCGGAGTAGGCGTAGGAAGCGGCACCCCACCAAGAAGACACACTAAACACAAATCAAGAAGAGAAAGACACCTGATGAGAGAACACTACTTCACGAAAGAACTCACAGACATATGCCAAGTTAATTCAGAAAGGCTAACGCAAACACAAAACGATACAGACTCCGAAGCATCCGCCGATGAACTATCCAGGATACGAGAAGAAATCGAAATGTTGGAGAAATTAGCAATAGTAAACAAAAGACTACACAGAGAGGAAGAACTAGTTGTAAGATTAACAGCTAAAGTCAAACGGTACATGGACGAAAACAAGGCGAACAGCTGCGAAAACGCATCTCAAGTAACGATACTGTTGGACAAAATTGACCAGGAGTTAGTGAATACCGCGAAAGAGATGCAGGATAACGCTGTAGAGCTGGCAAAAGCTGACAGTGAGATAGAAAGTAGAATGAAACTCCTTGATGAATTGACATTAGAATTAGAGGAAGAAGAACTGCAGAATACAGTTTTAGAGAGGCAGCTAAACGAAGCGTCGAGTCGTCAACCGATTCTTCTGCAAGACAGCTATGTACCTGTTTTAGACCAAACTAACTTAAACGAGACGTTTAACTATGGAAACCCTGGTTATGCTCTCGACACGTTGGTATGACATAGGTTTAAAATCGGAATTATTGTCCCAAAGATGTTATTTTCAAATTACCATATTGTAAGTAGTAGGTCGTAAGTGAAATTATGGAAAGCAACCGTATCGAAGAATAATAATTGTACATCAAGTTTGAAATGAGTATGAGAGGCAAAAAAAGAAAGACATACAATGTGGAGACGACAATACATTATTAAACCACTAGCTGCGCCCCGCGGTTTTACCCGCGTAAATGTCGATTCCGGGAGAATATCGGGATAAAAAGTAGCCTATACGTTAATACAGGGTGTCAGCTACCTCCATACAACATTTGAAGTAAGAAACATATAAACGCACAAAGTTTCGCCTTTATAATATTAGTGTGATTGGCAATACATATGAGTATTTTGGAACAATAACATCGAAATAAAGAAGTTATTTTTTCAAACAAAGTACCTAAATAACAGTAATAGTCCGACTATAGGTTTTGCCAGTCCTTGACTAGTTATAGTAAAGACAGTATAGTGGCTAAACTATTGGATATATTTGGCTGGAAACGTAGATATACGAAGTTTAATTTTATTGTAGTCTTCACATTGTATATTGTGACTTTCTAATTACTTAAGTATTTCTTTTTTATGTATGAATCATAAAATGACAAAATCAATGCAATCGTATATGGAGCCTTTGCTGGAATCGTAATTGTAAAAGATGCTCCTAAGAAGCATAGGTAATAAAAGAATAGCAAAAACTCCCTCCAATTATACCTGAATCAAAAGATTAAGGTTATTTAAGAATTTCTAGATTCTTTTAAACATTATTTACACGTATGTTGTATCTGATATTTTATTTTATAATCGTATTTAAGTAACAATGACAATATATCAGTGGTGCTAAGACTTACCTAATGTAACCAAAATTAGGACTCGTAATATAATAAGTACTTAAAATAGGCATTGTTTGTTTCCGTCTTCATCTGTTATTTCATTCCTAGCTTGTACCCGTGACTTCGAACGCGTGGACGTCGGAAAATATCCCATGGGAACGTACTACCGGGATTAAAAGACAAGTATCCCTTGTGTTAAGTTCCAGGTTATAAACTATCTGTGTGCCAAATTTCATCCAAATCCGTTCAGCCGTTTTTGCGTGATTGAGTAACAAATATCCAAACTTTCACATTTAGGATGGAAAGCAGTCTTTTGTTTTAATAAATAATGAAACCTATATTTAATTCGAATACCAAATATGTATAAAACCACCAATCACAGTAACATTTAACATTAAGCCTAGTCAAATTATCTTCCGACAACGACAAATATGGTAACGTACGAATATAATAACGTTAGGGGGCCGTCTCCACGAGCGAGAGAATCGCGGCGATAGTCTCGCCGCGCCATCAAATTTTCACCGCGATGATATCGCAGTGTGGAGACACGTTCTAAGAGAGTGTATAGAAATACGTGACACGACGAAAATATCGCCGCGATTCTCTCGCTCGTTAAGACAGCCCCTAAATCACAGGGCACGGAGACACGCCTCGACGGCCGCTGCGCCGTGCGGCGCGGCGGGCCCAGTCCGTGGCTCAGTGGTTGAAAAAAATTCAAGCATTTGTTACAAGAGAATTTGCTATTATATGTTTTTTTATACATTCAAAACGATCCAAGCGATAATTTTTCTGTGAACCATCCCAAATTAGTTGTTAAAAAGTACAGTCAGCAACAAAAGTCGATTAACACTTCAGGTTTTTTAATCTCGCTTACTGAGCAAAATATTTGTTCAAAATTGCATTGTACAGACGCCAGCACATCAAGTTAATACAATCTGTCAGATTTCTTTAATAGATTTTCGACTTTATTGCTAAAGCATAAGGTTCAAGGTTGATTGGGAAAATCTGACAGTTTCGGGTAGGTTGACCTACTGGCGTCTGTACTTCTGCTGCAATTTTGAACAAATATTTTGTTCAAGATCTGAGATTTTAAAAAACTGAGGTGTTAATCGACTTTTGTTGCTGACCGTACCTATATACCTAATTATTAATTATGTTTTTATAAGTGTAAGTACATAATACAAATATACAACGATTATAAAGAAGCATGTTTTTTATTTCAAAATATGGATACTTACACAGAGGGACCCGAGAATAAATAATAACAGCCGCACGGGCTCAGACCAAATAAAAAGTCAAGACAGCGCGCTGCGAACAATACAGTGAAGCATGCAAAAAATACACCTCTGCTCTGTGCATACACGCTCACACGCACACATTTACAATCAAACTACACCTCACACATGTTTACGAAACCGGCTTCACTTTACTGTTGACAGCCCCGTCTTGATTTATAATTTGGTCTGAGCGCACGGGTCGATCTATTCAAGGCTTGCCAAGGTCGATCCGTAGGTGCCCATAAAAATCAAAATCAAGTCAAACTAGCCTGAGAATCAGCACTTTTCTAACGTCAAAATTACATAAGACAGTCCTCCCTTCACCATCATACCCGTCCTTCGTTCCTCGGAAAGCAAGACCGCGAAATTCAATTTTTCTTACGATTTTTGCTATTTTCAGGTCAGTGTCAGGTTGTATCTTGATCAAAATATGATTCGCGACTATAGTCTATAACAGGTACGTATTTACAGAATTATAATCATTAGAATATTAATACATCTTTCAAAGTTAAATTTGTTCCATAAGAACAAATCTCATGGAAAAGTGCTTTTGGAACAAATCTAACTTAAGAGACATAATTCTGTAAATACATATCTAATATAGTCGCGAATCATAATAAGACCTCTTTGGCAGTCGCTACGGGTGGTCAAAAGCCCGGAATCTTACCAAGGCTAGGCAGGTGATGATAATAAGGTAAGATGTACAGTCAACAAAGGAGTTAAGTATACAGGAGCGTCGGATATAGTTGAAGTTTACTAAGAAACCGATGGATGTTCTGGACTGAAATTTAATTTAATAAATGAGCTTTTATTCGAGAGAATTTTATTCGAGAATATCCATCGGTTTCTTAGTAAACTTTAATAATATCCGACGCTCCTGTATACTTAAATACTTTGTTGACTGTACATAATCAGGATAGAAACAAAATATAGATAGCAAAAGAAAAGTTTTATTGAATATAAATTGAAAAAATAATAATAAAATGCGACTTTATCATTTTTTATGCCTTGGCCAGTGTTTAGGAAAACAAATTAAGAAAATGTTGCTAAGCATAATTTTATATTTTTACTAGAGGGACTCCTTGCTAAGTAACAGAAGCACACGTCAGTCGATCAAGGTTAAGCTACGCTTACCGCGGTCGATCTGTGGTTGGGCGACCATTCGTTTCGTACTGAGACCCCGCCAGACCCTCAAAAGCACGTAAACCCGCCGATCCCGGCTTCGTAAAACTTCAACCAATCTTACCAAGGGGTATCGTGTTACTCAGTAACTGGGTTGTGGAGGTCAGATAGGCAATATCCCCATGTCGGGTAGACAGGACTCCAACATAGTTAGAAAATGCCAGGAAGATGAACACACGTTCGCAAGGACGTAAAAATATCGTGGCGGGATATTATCGCGCATAGGATTTTCGACTCACGATGCTGCAGCATTAAGAACCCAACAGAGCTCATCCCAGCGCGTCTAAAAACATACTGTTGGATTTTCAACTCTCAACGCTAACCAGTGCGTTGAAAATCCAGTGCGCGAAGAAAAATCGCGCCCCTGTGAACCTGGGCTTATAGCGCGGATTTATTAAAATACGTTTAGCAACACGCACCTAAGTTAGAACTAAACCCAAACACTGGCCAAGGCAGACCTTTAAGCAAGCAACGGGAAGGGAGACGCTGATTAACAGTGTCTTGAAAGACATCGCGACTGGTGTTGCCATGGCAACGAAGAAAACCGTTGATAGTTCCGTCGCCCATGGTGACGTCAGCATCGTCGTCACCCTGAAGACGCTCTTCGTTTACTCCGTATCCATTGCCACCTGGAAAAATAGAGATATTCAGCTTAGTAACCTGTTTTATAAACAAAAAAACTGAGAGCCCCTAATTGCTTAATCCACTCAGAATGACAAAACCTTTCATTTATACTAATATTATAAGTGCCTTTTCATACGTCCCGGCAACCGGGTAGCCGGTGCCGGGTACCCGGCGGCGAAGTGTATAGCCATGTAGGTACATGGCGTTAGCTTTCACACGCACCGGCTATTTGACTGGTTTCTGATAAACATCTCAGATTATTTAATGGTATCTAACGAGCCCACAAAAACCTATTACTTCAAATTGCATAATGTATTTCTTTTAAAAAATAGTAAATAAAAATGTACTGTTTAAATAAGCCGCCAAAACGCTATCTTTAACAATATGGCGTCGTGACGTCACGGTTCACGTAAACAAACGTTGAAACGGTCGAGATACTAGACAAAAGTCATCTGTTCTGTCAACGATAGACAGAAATTTACTAAATCATGACGTCATCTTAAGTTCAGCCAATCCAGACCGTTTTCGATTACGTGGCGCCAGATTTAAAAAGATGAAGTTCTTCGGGATTTTTTTTATAGATAATACATTGTTTTGTAGTAAAATTAATGCAAATCGATTTTAAAAGCGATAATCTATACGAGTGTAATTATGACCTTATTTTTTACATTTTCAAATAGCCTATTGTTAGTGCCTTTTCACACGTCCTGGCAACCGGGTAGCCGGTGCCGACAATCCGGTAACACTTGCCAGGCAAACTGCGCCGGTACTACTCTTAAAGTAATGGAATATATTTTAGTAGGTTTTTTCCTCAAATTAACGCGGATGAAACCGCGGTCCACAGCTAGTTTTGACCATACAACTAATAAAATCGTTAATGTGTACAGTATTTTTATCTCATGAAGCGACGCGCACTTTACTTGTGGTTCTGTCAAATTTCTTTAATAGATTTTCAACTTTATCGCAAAAGCTTATGGTTCAAAGTTGATTGGGAAAAGTTGGCGAGATCTCTAATACGATTATACGACAAAGACTGGTTTAGTGCTGTGTATGTGTAAAAAAAATCTGCTGTTCCCTACATTTTGACGAGTTATACGAACATAAATATAGGGTACAGCTGTTTTTTTTTTCGCGATTTCAGGTTTGTTTCCATAGTAAAAGTTGTTCATAATGATGAGTACAATGACCTCTTAAGAGGTTGTTGGTGTTTTTCCAATAACCCTGTATAAATAAATAAATAAAATACTTGTGTAAAATCCGTTTTATCTCTAAAAGAAACGTAGTAAAATGCCCTGTAAACGACCAGTAGATTTAAATAAATATATGAAACCAAGACACTCACTACTAAAACGCTGCAGCAGTATCGGTACTAATTCACCGGCGTAGTAGGAATAATTATAACACTAGGTCGTTCTGGGGTTTCATCGCTCCCAGGGTCAACTTCCGCCATAGTTGTCCTTCTAAAATCATCCGACTTTATAATGATCACTGGCAAGTCTTCAACGTCAGGAGCGTACGCCCATTTTCTGTACAAATCCTTGGCCACATTCAAAGGTTCAGACAATGAATGGTAGAAGGTTCCAATACGGTCTACAGTTCGACTGGTCACAAATGGCATTTCAACGTTAGCCGTCACAACACGCCGGGTAGCCTTCTCATTAAAATCTTCGCCAGCTTGCTTCGCCTTCAAAGTGGCAGTCAAAAACGTTGACCACCTTGGAGAGTAATAATCTCTGTACAACTCTGCCCATTGCTTACAAGCATAATCGGAAATCTCTCCATTCGGTCCCCAAAGAGTGATCTGGTTTCGTGCGTTTAACTCGTATAAGTCAGCTTCATCAGGATCAGCCCCTAGACCCCTTGCTTTTTTGAACCATGTAGTTGCAGTGAAATGTTCGCTTTCATCCAATATATGACTGATATCATTCAGTGCATCGAGAAAACGTTTAATAGACGCGTCATAAACGAAGGCGTTTGTAGATCTGTCGTTGACAACATTCACATAAAGCTGTTCTGCTCTGTACTGTAGAGCTTGCCGCGTCACATCCACTACGTCATATAGATAGCCTTCAGTATCCGTACACCCGTCAACGTTAAGGAACACAAGCTTTCTAAACGCCTGGAATAAATCATAGCTTTTATACCAAGCCCAAGGTTTTATTTTCAAACTAGGTCTTCGAGTTGTGACGTATTTGCCTCTGACTCTATTTAAGCCGTTAAAACTATAAACACTTTTGAGCAGATACTTCCAAGCTTCTGCAGTGGCGTTGCATCCGTGTCTTCTCTCGGCATAGTCAGCGACCCATGCTTCGAGATCCTGCACTGGAGATTTGCGCCAGGCAGACTCCAACATCAAATCGTACACCACATAGTTCTGGTTGATACCTTCCGGAGTGAGGCCTATCCCGATCATAGTGCTGTTAGCTCGGGACCTAACTTCATAAACATCTTTGTTTATGGTCACCATATTACCATACATGCCCAGTGTTCCACCGAAGTTGTGTAGCATGCACCAGATGAAAGGTTGACCAAAATACATTTGATAAAGGTCGTACTGGGGCCACTGCTCTGATTGCAGGTCGAGTATGAGCATCCTGCCATTAGGTACGGAATTTATAAAAGCTCTCACCCTATTGACTGGCCATGACAGCGGTGCATCCACAAACATCCAATTCTGAATAAGCCATACTGCATCTTTATCAAAATCCGCTAGTGTGTAAAATATTTTTTTTGCGGTCTCCTGAACAAATTGTGTGGAGAGTAGTGTTATGTGGACTTCATTGAAGGGATCGGCAGTGTAAATGTGACTTACAGGCGCTTGTATAGTGATTTCATCCAGAAACATTTTCCCAATGACGGAAAACAAAGGGTCAAATGGGTCCAAGAACAGGCCGCAGCAGTACTCGTTTTCGAATTTATTCCACTGATCCACTTTATGAAACGTAATATTGGGGAATAGCTTTGCGAATGCCACTGGAACGTGACCATTGAAAGCTGGTAATACATGAACCATGCCGAGATTACGCATTCTATTGATGATATCGTTTTGAATGTCGGTTTGTAAATTATGCCAGGACTTCGGCAAGGGACCTCCCCAACCGTGGACGTTACCCATTCGAAGCCATGACAAAAACGCTGGTCCGGTAAAGTGTTTGTCTATTTCTTCTTGCGTCATGCCCACCTGGCGGTAAACTTGCGCCCACGCAGCTTCTTGAGCTACTGGCGCCAGTGCCAAGTTGATTCCATTGAGCGCCATCCATTCTACATGTTTTCTGTAGTCATCAATGTTCCACCAGACGAAACTATACGACGCGGTACATACGTTTTGGTAGTATCGGAATCTGTCGTTAGCGACCACGATTTCATCTACTTCTGGTGGCGGATCAGGTATCTGGACGTGCTTGGTCTGCCACTCAATTTGACTCTTGCAATATTTCTTGAGATAATAGTTGAAACCCCACACTGCTGCCACGCCAGTGCTGGCTTTGATGTTCAGCACCCCTTCATGTGTTTTTAAACGGAAGGAGTCTTTATTATTTTTGAATAAGAGAGGATCTATTTCGACCAACACTTTTTGAGAGTACTGCGCGATGATTTCTAATGCTGAACGTTTTTGAACGTCGGTTGGTACCAGGGTTTGTAGTTTAGTTGGGTCTAAGTATTCTAAGTTTATTGCCGACGCGAGAGCTCCTAGAAGGAGCGTTGATACGATGGACCGCCACATGACGCTGGCAAAGGCTCACTGCCGACCGGCAACAGAACAGAAATGTAATTCACTCTTATTGTGTACGTCGCCGTCGCAGTCTGAATATTGAATTGGGAACATCACAAAGTATCCGGACTAATAAATATAATTCACATTGAAATACTTTCCTTTATTTATTAGATTATAAATTGAAGGGCAGTTAGTAAGTTGTATTTCTGGAATAAAAGGATGTCATACCAATAAAATAACGTCACTGAGAACGTTTGTCATTGTGATTGTTTGTGGTTTTGCGTTGAAAAACGTTTTAAATAAACTTCGTACCTTGAATTAAATTATGATGTCCCCAACCTACAAAAAAAAAATCCAAACATCGAAAGTTTGATGGTTTCAAAATAATTTTAAGCACAACTAGCTTCGATCAATAATAGTACTAGATGAATGATTAGGAACAAAAATAAGTCGCTAAAGTGGCCACGTTTGCACACACATAAACATTGTATTTCTTACTACGAACTATAGAAAAAAGTTTAATAATATTAACAACTTCAGATTATTATAAACCTTAACACACTCACATAAAGTTTAATTACGTTTGCAAATGATTAATATTTAAGTCCTTCTGTCATCGAAGCAATAAATTTAAAATGTCACTTGAAAATAAAAAGTCATTTTTATAATAAGTACAAAAATATTTATTCTAAAATGAAACTTAACTTCTAAGCAATAAGGTTAAAAACATTTTGTTGACAATTTCGTACTTACTCGAATTTGGAACTAGACGTAGTTCTTGGAATTACATTCCAATGCTTCAATGTTTGTTGGAATAGTTGGCGCGTTATCGCAAACATTGGCCAAACAATCATAATATTTGCTAATTGATTTATATTTACTATTTAATTGTGTTACTATTTTATGAAAAACATTTAATGATAAAAACTTACCGAAAAAAAGATATTCCTTTTAAAATCTTGGTGTTACGGTGGTTATTTACACAACTTTTGAACGTGCACTGAGGCATTTTTACGTCTTAACATTGGCTATGATTGGACCATACTAATTTGAAATAAGAGCACAAAAGTATTCGTGCTTGTATTTTTCGGGCCGTTTTTGAAGCGCTTATCGGGCATCTAGTACTATTATTGATCGAAGACAACTAGTATTGCCAGTATTTTCATTAACTTTCTTATTGTAGTCCCCACATGGTATTTTATGCTAAATTTGCTATTCTCACTTTAATTTGTGTAGGTACTTAAATTATTTTACAAAAACCACTGCTCTCAAAACGGCGAAGGAAAACATCGTGAGGAAACCGGCATGTTCTAGAACCAAAAATTCGAAGACATGTGACATGTCCCAACCCGCACTGGGCCCGCGTGGTGGATTACAGCCCACTCCTCACCTAGGGGAGGCCTGTGTCCCAGCAGTGGGAACACTATAGGCTGATTAATGCTTATGCTTGCTATTCTCACATCTAGAAATTCTATTCATTGTTCTGGCAAAGTTTATACTACTTAGCATTGGTTTACCGAACACTATATCCAAGCCCAGATAATCTATGAAATATACATTTTTGTTTGTTGCACTGCAACATCTACTTGTGTTTAAATTGACCCTCGTCTCGAGTCACTCGATAACATACGGTCAAGTAATTTGTTCGGAGTATTTCTTATCGCTTTCTTATTTACAAGCTTATGTGCCGGATACGACTGTCTGTTTTGTTTTATTTAAATACTAGCTTCCGCCCGCGGCTTCGCCCGCGAGGTATTTCTATAAAAACTATCCTATATCCTTCCCCGGGATGCAATCTGTCTCTCTGCCAAATTTTATCGAAATCCGTTCAGTGGTTTAGGCGTGAAAAGGTAACATACAGATAGAGTTACTTCCGAATTTATTATATTAGTATGGATTCGGAACAATTTACTTTCAGAACTTGCGTTAACCTAGGCCTGTATTGATTGCATCCTGGAGAAGGACATAGGATAGTTTTTATCGACATACGTTGCGGGCGAAGCCGCAAGCGGAAGCTAGTCTCCATTTAAATTAATTTGAGGCATTTCGAAAGACTAATTTTATCGCCAGAGAATGGTTACTAACGATGTGTATGTAAAGCAATTAACATTATATATTTCTGAACCAATTAGCTAAGTATGTAGGTACTGGCTAAATATTGGCATCATTACTGTAATAATACATTATTTGTGTGACATCTTGTTTATAAACGTTGATAATTTCAGCTCAATGTAGACTTATTTCTTAAAGTGATTGATATTACTTTCATTCATTCACGTAGACTGTGATGTGAATGAATGACACATTCTTACATTACATAGCTTAGCATAATCGATAAGAAGAAGAGAAGTAGCTCGAGAAGTTCCACAAGGAAGAGTTCTGGCCGAAAGGTGTTGTGTACCGCCGGTTTCGTGGCCGGCTACATGACACCAGTCAGCGAAACACGACGCAGACACTTCGTGCGCGTTAGTTTTTAGTGTAAATATAATATTGTATGTATTTATAGTATTTTTAAGTTGTATTAATATTGAATTGTATGTGTTTCTATGGGCCTTGATGCCTGAAATAAATGGATAAATAAAGATAAATAATCAGCCTATTTATATTCCCACTGATGCCATGATGGGACGCAGGCCTCTCTCTTCAAGAGGAAGAGGAGGATTGAATTCAATCCAACATCGATCCAGCAGTATTTTTTACGAATATCATAATCGGCTTATTATGTTCCCACTGCTGGGACACAGGCATCCTCTCTGTGAGAGGGAGTGGGCTGTAATCCACCACGCAGGGCTAGTAGGGGGTTGGTGAATGTCACATGTCTTCGAATGTTCGGTTCTAGGACATGCCGGTTTCCTCACGATGTTTTCCTTCACCGTTTTGAGAGCAGTGGTGATGAAATAAATTTCACAAAGTGAAGAGCCTGCTTGGATTCGGATTCCAACCCACGACCTATAACATGTAAGTCGGGGTCGATACCACTGGGCCACAAGAGCTGCTCTCTGCATTTTAACGAATATTTCCCAGAAAAATACGTTTTTATTCGCGCAAACACGCGATTACAACGTACAGACGCCAGCACATCAAGCTACTACAATCTGTCAAATTTCTTTAATAGATTTTCAACTTTATCTCTAAAGCATATGGTTCAAAGTTGATTGGGAAAATTTGACAGTTTCGGGTAGCTTGATGTGGCGTCTGTACATTGATAACATTTATGCGATCATAGTTCAGAGTTCACATCAGTTAACGGAGTGTATTCACCTTCTCCGATTAGTACGTCCTTGATAACGGTGAAAAGATTGGGGGAAGTACCGTTTAAAGATAGAAATAAACTATGGGACACGATCTACAGTCACGACTGACAGTATTGACTGATGCTGTATCTGATCAATAACTTTTAAGCAGATATATCAGACGTAATTTCATTCGGCATTTTTCACTCGTAGTGAAACGTCTAAACACAAAATGAAACAAAAGTGAAAAACCAGCCAAGTGCGAGTCGAACTCGCGCACGAAGGGTTCCGTACCATTACCTACGCAAAAAAAATCATGTCTGTTGTATGGGAGGTCCCTTAAATATTTTTTATTCTATTCTGTTTTTTAGTATTTGTTGTTATAGCGGCAACAGAAATACATCATCTGTGAAAATTTCAACTGGCTAACTATCACGGTTCATGAGATACAGCCTGGTGACAGACGGACAGAGGAGTCTTAGTAATAGGGCCCCGTTTTACCCTTTGGGTACGGAACCCTAAAAATGAATTCATTAGTGAACCATCCAAGTTGTTGGATTTCAACATTCGGCATCTATCACCGCCTACCGATCCTTCCTATCCTCGATTATTCCTTTCTTCCCACCGATGATTCCTACACATAGGTACAATACGACCGATGTAACTTGGCGGGCCTGAGTATAGCCTTTGCGAACTTTCGCGCATGTTCTCTCACTCACACTCGCCTCATGCCACTATTTGGTTCCTAAAAAACGTTCGTGCGCAGCCTTCTGCGCGAAGTTCAGGCCCGCCAAGATACGTCGCGTCGGTCGTACTGTACAATTTGGTGAATGTCGTGTGAACGTGGAATGAACCAATCACTCGAGTGAAGCGTCTTCTTCTTATCGTCTCGTCAGCTTTACGGCTTCAGTTGCAATAAATCGCCGACATAACTTTGAGCATTCAGAAGTTTGACGACAATCTGGCTTGCCAGAATTTTCTGTCAGTGCACAAACCTGACCACACACGGAGGCCGAACTTCGTTCAGTTTAGCCTCATTGCTAACGGGATGCGTGCACATTCACGGAACGATAATACTGTTTAGTTTTAATTATTTAGAAGGCATGAACTTTGATCACGTTTGTCCAAGGCAGATTGCCGATTTCAAAATTATAATTCCAGGTTTCCTCATGATGTTTTCCTTCATCGATTTCAGTCATGCCCCATAAAAAGTTATTCGCAATCGAATAAAAATAAATCTGTCTTGACTTACGGCGACCTGTGGGTCGCGGTCGTCCCCCGGTGCATCCCTGTCGCGGTCGGATGAGGGCGGGCCCGCGTCTCCTGTGGCACTAGCACTGCCGCCCCTCCTCTCCTCACCCTCAACGAGAGTTAGGAACCGCACCAGTTCCTCCTCATCAGCTATGCGGAGTGGAGTCTTCGGACCCACAATCGCTATGGAGACATTCTGTAACAACATTTAAAGTTTTAGGCAAGGGTGATATAGCTTAGTGTGTATGTACGAGTCGCAATAAATACTTCTTCTTTTTTTTTTCTTTCATAGCTGGAGCTGATGTAATTAAGGCAAAAATCGTGACAATAATGTTAATTGTTTATTCTCTTGTGATAACTCAAACGAGTTGGTCTCGCGAACGGAGGGTTCCGTACCACAAGGCAAAAAACGCCGAAAAAAACACGTTTATATGGGGCCCCATATACAACAGATACATAATGTCTGTTCCAAAAGTATCTGATGAAAGTGTAAACAAACCCTTCAGGTTAAAGAAGAAGGATCAAAATTAACACTAAATTGTGGTACGGAACCCTCCGTTTGCGAGTCTGTCTCGCACTTGGCCAGTTTTTGAGATACTTTTTATTGCTGTAGCACGTGTGTTAACTTTGATCCTTCTTTAACCTGAAGCGTTTGTTTACACTTTCATCAGATACTTTTGGAACAGACATTATGTATCTTTTTAAATCTAGAAGAACAATCCCAGAATTAAAGTCGCATGCTATAGCCATAAATATTATAATTAGATTAAACATACCTTAGTGTTAAGATCCACTTCATTCGGCAGGGTATCCCTAAGTGCTCGTAGACCATGGGCCACCAAGTCTTGAAGATCAGCGTCCATGAACGTATTCAGATGCTTCTCAAGGTAAGTACGGGCTGACTGGGAACGGGCTCCGATGGCCATGGCACGGCAGTCGAAGAAGTTAGCTGACGGGCACGTCTGGTAGATGTGAGGGCCTTGGTCCTGGAAAATGTAAAATAGTGGCATTGAATAACAGTAATCAAAACAATTCCTATTCTCATTTTCAGAACTGTATTTACACCATTAACCGGTTGAATGCCGTAATTACAGAAACAATTAAAAAGCCATTGTGTCTCGTGTAGATCGTTCCGGCATACTAAGGGTTAATCATTTGAGAATGCATTCCTGATACCTGTGAGATTTAGATTACAACACAATGCGTTATGGTTGTATTGCATGATAGAACATAATATTATAATAAATATACAACATTAGTTTTTGAAAGGGGTCATTGTACTCATCATTTAGAACAACTTTTTCTATGGGACCAATCTTGAAATCGCGAAAAAAAAAACAGCTGTTCCATTATACATTTGTGTTCACTTAAATCGACAAAATGTATGGAACAGCTGTTTTTTTTTTTATTGCCACTATGCGTCGTGAGCGTTTTCATATGAGCCATAACACGAATTTCGCGACATGAATGTTTTACAGTGACCACAACACGTTGTGAGATGTTTTTTCACTCAATGAGCATTTTCAATCTTTGAATGTAACAATGTTTATTGCATTCATGGGTCAAATAAAAAAAATTCTACGTACATCATAACCAGCAACCAGCAGACCAACTCCAAGCGGTCTCTTGTCGTATCTCTGTGTACAGATCTGCATCTTGTTGCCAACCAGACCAATCAGTCTGCCAACGGGCATCGGTGCGTCGTGAGCGTACTGGTAGTTCAGGCATTCAGTGCGCATGAAACGGCTGGAAGTATGACAGAAACAAGCATTTGAATACAATTGGTTTAAGCAAGTATGACCTATGTCCAGCAGTGGACGTCTTTTGGCTGAAATGATGAAGCAAGTAATAAATTGTTTAGTTATTATGTTTAAATAAAATATAAGTAATCTGTGATGTGTATTCCCTCTGATAGAGAGGAGGCCTGTGTCCCAGCAGTGGGAACATTATAGGCTGATTATGGTATGGTTAATCGGTAAGTATCAGATTTTTGAGCCAAAATAAAAATACTGTATTTTACATGCCATTCTGGCCAGCAATGGCAGAGGACAGATGTGTGGTAATAGGAGGTCTTTGACCAGCACTGGAAAATTATGGGCTAAAAAGATAGATTCTAACATCAATTTAAGGAAAAAAAAAAAAAAAAAAAAGAATAAATAGCAGAAATATGATAAAATTCATAAAAATAAAGACTACTAAAGAAAGTAGGAAATCTTCAAAACATTGACAAAGAACTGCAAATTAGACTTATAATGATGAAGTAAGCAAAAGTACTAAGAACTACTTTTAATTCTCCTTTTGTTTTTTTTTAGTATGGCTTTTTGCTACTTTGTAAAAGTGTTTGCATTTTCTGTCTATTTTTAATTTGTCTTAAATGCACATAATATTTTTTTTCTTTCCTAATTTAAAGTCTCATAATTACCTTAACATCCTAGCATCGGCAGTCAAACCCGATATAGAAATGCCAATATGCTCATCAATTGCAATAACCTTCTTCTGGTAAGCAGACAATTCACTCACGGCCCTCTTCAGGGCAATAAGAACAGCAAACTGTTTGCTCTTCAAGCCTACAGTAGCTGAACCAAGCTTCACAGCTTCCATGGCGTATTCCACCTGGTGGAGGCGACCCTGGGGACTCCATACCGTGACGTCACTGTCATACTGGTTTCTGAACTGTAAAAAGGTTTTTATGTTGAGTATTTTAGCTGGCTGTTTGATGTTTCCTGTGCATGGATTACATTAATGAAAATTACAGGGCCAAAGATCGAACTTTTTAAAACTGAATGTTTTCTGTAAAAGATTTACGAATAAAGCAATATGACAAGTTTTTAAGAACTTTTTTCCAAATTCTAGGTTATGATTTTACGACAATAGAGAACTATTGTTTGTTAAAACAGTCTTTATTTCGCGTCTTCGTGAACAAATAGACTTCCTTATAACTTGGCAAGAAGCATTTCTTATTAAATTAGGCAGAAACATCGTAATAATGCCACTATAACGCTTTTAGTTGCGGCAATGACGGAGCATATTCGACAACATTAAGGTCTAAACCGTCTAAATAAATAAATTTTAAGTTAATTCTCGGTGCTAAAAGCACTTATAATAATTAGGAACTGCTTACCATGTTGAAATTAAGTTTTCTGAATAAATTTCACAAAATAATTCAGTTTTATTTGCAGCAAACGAAGCCGACGATGACTATGAAATTGGAAACGTCAAACTTTTGCTGTCACCTCACCTGTCAGAGTCAGAGTGTCAGCCGTTATAGTCGTAGAAGTTACTTACTCTGACTCAGAGGCTTTTGTCCATTTTAGCTTGTCTCTGGTCATTTTCGTTGTAAAAGAAGGAAATACTTGCAAATGCAATAGTTTTCAAAGCGCGCACGGGCAGGAAAATAAATGGATATAATATGATTTTTTTTGCAGAAGTGCAGACTTCAGACTATTTGTTTATTTTCATCGCGCGAGCTAGTAAAAATAGCGTTAGAATTATTTCTGAGGCAGCAAGTTGTCGCAACTTACCCAGCGTTCGTACACAGCATTATACATAGATGGCGCTACAAGTCATGTTCTCTGAATGTGTAAGTTTTTTTACTTTATGCATGTAGGTAGTGTCCCGTATTAATACCCAAATACTTAAATTAATTTTATGGGCCCCTCTAACAGCCTACGAGATGACAATCATCGAGACGATCGAACATTAAATACGTATTTTATCAATAGCATCATCTATACTTATGATGATAATGATAAAATACAGTCTCTTGGGTACATTACCAGTCGACAGCGATACGGATGAGTTTTTCGACGCTATTTTCTAGTTTCTGTATAGTTTTAGTTATGTTAGAATTTAATTTTGTTATTTTTACCTGTCTAATGTATAATGAAAATTTTATCTATACTTAAGTATAATAAATCTGTAGAAGTAAAATTTTTTGTACGGACGCCAGCAGGTCAACCTACCCGAAACTGTCAGATTTTCCCAATCAACCTTGAACCTTATGTTTTAGCAATAAAGTCGAAAATCTATTAAAGAAATCTGACAGATTGTAGTAACTTGATGTGCTGGCGTCTGTACAGACGCCAGCACATCAAGTTACTACAATCTGTCAGATTTCTTTAATAGATTTTCGACTTTATTGCTAAAGCATAAGGTTCAAGGTTGATTGGGAAAATCTGACAGTTTCGGGTAGGTTGACCTGCTGGCGTCCGTACATTGAAAATATCAAAAAAATTAATGGCAATGGTGATATTAGACCGACACCGAACCCAAAAATGTGGTTAAAAAAATTTTTGTCTGTCTGTCTGTCTGTTTGTTTGTTCAGGCATCACGCAAAAACTACCGGTTCGATTCGATGAAACTTGGTATAATTATTCTTCAATATCCTGGGCACCACACTGGGTACTTTTTATCCCGGAAAAGTATCTTTAAATATTATATATAATTCAAAGTCCTGAATATCACCGCACAGCCTAAACCGCGGGTCCTAGAGACATGTTTGGAGGGTGTGTTATTTGTGAAGAGTAGATAACCACGGTACTAAGAACGGGTTTTTTTGGATAAGATATATGATTCTGCCAAGGCCTTTTTAGGCTCCCTGCTCTGTTTGAGGATTCGCGCAAATGGCTTGTGGCATACACAGAAACATTCGCCGCATCAACGCGCTTCACGTCTGCTCCGGAGTCAACTGGTCACTGTACTGCGAGCCCGCGCAGCGACCGTGGATCTTTATAGTGTGCAAGCAGGCCGCGCTACTATGAGCGCGCGCGTGCGAGAGAGCGAGACGGGTAGATTACCCGCACGCATTCCTCGCCAGAGGTCGCCGCCACCGATCATGAGTCTTCGACACAATTTTGGTTTTGCTTTTGGATGAATCCTATTGGCTGATGAGATAGTACACGCAGCTTGTACTTCACGACTTGTACTAATAGCAAAACTATGTAAGCAGGCCTATTTTGGAAATAAAGGTTAGAAAAGCTATCATCAGTTGTTTTATTAACTCCCAAACCTAACATTGGTGACCCCGACGTGATGTCGCTAGAGAACACGAGCGAAGACAGTAAAACGATGAAGTCGGAATCCGAACTATCTGCAATTTCGATCCAATCAAGATTATTACCATTCTGGAGAGAGATTCCACGAGCCTGGTTCATTCAGTTCGAAGCCGTCGTGGATCCTCTGAAGACTTCTGATGACCAGAAATTTCGGTATGTCCTACAACAGCTACAAGCCGCCGATCTGCAGCACATCACAGATATTTTATATAACCCACCGTCAACGGACAAGTACGGAGCTGTGAAGAACCGCCTACTCACCGCGTATGACAAGTCTGACGTGAAGAACTTCCAGAAGTTAATCAGTGGTCTGGAGTTAGGTGATCAAAAACCCACGCAGCTGCTGCGAAAAATGCGAGAACTGGGAAGCGGCATGATAACAGACGAAGGATTGAAGATAGAATGGCTCAATCACCTACCCACACAAGTGCGCGTCGTGCTTTCGGTAAACACGGAGTCATCGCTAGATACCCTCGCCGCGATGGCCGACAAGATGGTGGAGTATACAGAACCGGCAACTGTTGCTACAGTGTCCACATCCGCGCAAGACCCAGTGATGTCCGCACATTTAGAACTGCTATCAAAACAAATGGAGAAATTACGCCTAGAAGTGGCTGAGCTACGAGGACGTTCGACGCAGCGCCGCAGACCCCCGTTCCGGTCACATTCGCGGTCACACTCTCGGCGACGGCAGAATAACAAGACTTCAGTAAAACCCGGAGATCCGACATGGGAATGCAGATATCACTTTCGTTTCGGTGACAAGGCGAAACGCTGCGAGTCACCGTGTTGTAGAAGAAAGAATCAAACGTCGTTAAACTAGCTTCGACATCGACGGTGGCGGACGTCGATGTCCCTTGCACTACCAACCGCCTTTGTATCTTCGATCGAGACACTAGAGAGCGTTTCCTCGTGGATACGGGCGCCGACATTTCAGTTTTGGCCGCCACAAACAAAAGAAAAATAACGACTGCAAGCGCCTACCGTTTATATGCCGCAAACAACACACCAATCAACACTTACGGTGAAAAAACCATAAGGCTGAATCTTGGTTTACGTCGCAGTTTTCTATGGAAATTCGTCGTGGCTGATGTGAAGACCTCTATCTTGGGAGCGGATTTCATACGGCATTTCAAACTGCTCGTTGACCTCCACAAAAGGAAGCTTGTCGATAATGTTACCGACTTAGAAATTGACGCCTTCGAAGTTGCTACAAGCGAGGAAACAGTACATGTCATAAGTTCCGACCAAGTATATTATGACATCTTAAAGCGATACCCAGAAGTGCTTCGCCCTATGACGCTCAAGGAACCACCGAAACACGATATCATGCACCGGATAGACACAGCAAGTACCCCCCCACTCTTCGCCCGAGCCCGTCCCTTACCGCCGGATAAATACAAGGTTGCAAGGGAAGAATTCGAGCACATGATGGAACTGGGCATATGCATACCGTCAAAGAGTCCGTGGGCAAGTCCGCTACACATTGTAAAGAAGAAAGATGGAGGACTTCGAGTATGTGGGGACTATCGAAGGTTGAACGCAGTTACTCAGCCAGATCGTTACCCCATACCTCGCATACAAGATTTTACATACCAGCTACACAATATGACAATATATTCGAAGTTAGACCTCAAAATGGCATATTACTGGATCCCAATCGCAGAAGAGGACGCCAAAAAAACAGCCATTATTACGCCGTTCGGGCTGTTTGAATTCAAATGCATGACGTTTGGTTTGCGCAACGCGAGCCAAACATTTCAACGGTTCATGCATCAAGTGCTGCGAGGAATAGACAACTGCTTCTGCTATGTGGATGATATATTATTGTTCTCAGAAGATGAAGAGACACACAAACAACTTCTATGTCAAGTATTGGAGCGCCTTAAAGAGTACGGTGTCATGCTGAAGTTAGAAAAATGTGAGTTTGGAAAGAACGAAATCAATTTCCTTGGTTATGAAGTATCGAGAAACGGCATCAAACCCACGGAAGAACGAACGAAAGCGATATCCAGCTACCCGAAACCCAAGACGATCGCCGAGTTGCGCCGTTTTCTCGGCATGCTTAATTTTTATCGCAGCTGCCTACCGCACCAAGCCGAGTTACAAAACGAGCTTAACAAATATCTGCACAATCAGAAACGTAATGATAAAACACCCATCGAATGGACACCGGAGGCCGAATTAGCTTTTGAGAAATGCCGACAAAGCATTCTAGAAACGACTGACCTGGTACATCCACTACCAGGAAGCCCCCTCGCCCTGATGACGGACGCTTCAGACTACAGCCTTGGAGCTGTATTACAACAGAAAATAGAGAACAAGTGGAGACCCCTAGCATATTTCTCGAAAAACATGAGTGAAACTCAACGCCGCTACAGCGTATATGATCGTGAACTCTTAGCGATATACACGGCTGTCAAGCACTTTCGAAGACTAATAGAAGGAGGTGACGTAACCGTATTTACGGATCACAAGCCACTGGCCTACGCCCTGTCACGCCCACCGAGTGCCACCGATACTCCACGTCGAGAGCGGCAGTTGCACTTTATTAGTCAGTTTTGCACGAGTATTAAACACGTACAAGGAGAAGCAAACCCGGTGGCTGACGCATTGTCACGTATTGAAGACATACAATGCCCATCTAACATCGACTACGCTGCGCTAGCCAGTGAGCAAGAGAAGGATCCAGTCCTGAAACAACTAAGAAAACAATCCAACTTGACGTTCACCGACGTCACATTGACTGGAATCAGTCGACCAATCACATGTGAGACATCTACGGGAACACCACGACCATACTTACCGACTACGTACCGTTATGATGCATTCAAAGCTCAACACGGTTTATGTCATCCAGGTGTCAAATGCACGAGAAGGCAGATGTGTTCAAAATTCTTTTGGCCACACATGAACAAGGAAGTAAGCAACTGGACCAGAGCGTGCATCGACTGTCAGCGGTCAAAGATTCATCGCCACGTCGTAACCCCGCTTAGCGATTTCCCACAGTCGGCACGCTTCGAACATGTGCATATCGACATCGTCGGACCATTGCGACTGTCTAACGATTTCCGATACTGTGTAACAATTATCGATCGTTGCACCAAATGGCCAGAAGCAGTTCCCGTGCACGAGATCACCGCCGAGATCATCGCCCAAGCATTTTATGAAAACTGGATCGCGCGATTTGGTTGCCCCCTAAGGATATCAACAGATCAAGGACGCCAATTTGAATCATCACTATTCCGATCATTAATGATGAAGTTTGGCATTACACGCATACGGACCACGGCATACCACCCGCAATCGAACGGCCAAATAGAGAGGTGGCACCGAACTCTCAAGGCAGCACTGATGGCACGCGGTACTACAACACAATGGACAGAGGAATTACCTAGCGTTTTATTGGGCTTACGAACGGCATTACGCACTAATAACAATCTAAGCCCAGCAATGATGACGTATGGAGGCACTCTCCGCTTACCAGCGGACTTCATCTTACCCATAAAGTCAGATATTAATGAGAACGACTACGTAAGGCGCCTCACAGAAACTATGGCATCAATCAGAAGCGCACCTCAAACATACAATTGTCGCACACAGCCATTCATCTACAAGAACCTCGCAACATGCACACATGTTTTCGTGCGAAACGACACCGTTCGTTCCCCGCTAACGCCGCCATACGACGGACCATACGAAGTGATTAAGCGCTACGACAAATACTACAAGATAAAATTACCGCTACGGACATCAGTAGTAACCTTGGACAGGCTCAAACCCGCTTACATTCTTGATGAGTCAGAAGAAGCCATGGATAATGCTATCCCCGACCATACCAGTAAGCCGTACATCACAAGATCAGGAAGAAGCGTGAAGCCTGTTGTTCGGTTTGCTTAGGGGGGAGTGATGTGGCATACACAGAAACATTCGCCGCATCAACGCGCTTCACGTCTGCTCCGGAGTCAACTGGTCACTGTACTGCGAGCCCGCGCAGCGACCGTGGATCTTTATAGTGTGCAAGCAGGCCGCGCTACTATGAGCGCGCGCGTGCGAGAGAGCGAGACGGGTAGATTACCCGCACGCATTCCTCGCCAGAGGTCGCCGCCACCGATCATGAGTCTTCGACACAATTTTGGTTTTGCTTTTGGATGAATCCTATTGGCTGATGAGATAGTACACGCAGCTTGTACTTCACGACTTGTACTAATAGCAAAACTATGTAAGCAGGCCTATTTTGGAAATAAAGGTTAGAAAAGCTATCATCAGTTGTTTTATTAACTCCCAAACCTAACAGGCTCAACTAAAATATACCTACCTACCTAGTGCACTCTTGTTCTTAAGCTTTTTGGTGTAGGTAGTTATGTCCCCAAATACAATCAGTTAGGATGGCCATGACAAGTCTTACTTTTCATTTGACGGGCCGTACGTGGGAACTCGCTTGTTGTCACAGTCAACATTTGTGTGGTAGATCCTGAGTAATGAACGGTAAGCTGGCACGATGTGATACACGAAAGGAATACCTACACAACAACATTCTTTTCTAACTTTTAAAGTTAATAAATTAAAATAACTAGCCAAAGTAGCTTTGAAGGTAGGTACCTAAATTAAGCCACGCCAGTCTTCTGAATATATCAGCCTATATTGTCCCCACTGCTGGGAATCCAGGCCAGCAGGCCTCTTCTTTTCGTGAGGAAATGGGCTGTGATCTTCCGCGCGGGCCCAGTGCGGGTTAGCAGATGTCACATGTCTTATTTTTAGTTGTAGGATATGCTGGATTCCTCACGTTGTTTTCCTTCACCGTTTTGAGGAACATTATAGGCTGATTCTGGTTTTGCTTATGCTAGGCATGTTAAATTGTGAATACCTACGGAATTTTTGTCTAACATTAAAATAATAATAGATACTTTTTGCCGGTGTGGACTACGTGGCAGGCCCAGAAAGACATGGCGGGAGGACTCCTCAAAGGATTGGCAATCACAGTAGGCCGGCAAAAGTGGAAAGAGGAAAGGAGGCTATGCCCTACAGTGGGACAACATACGCAACCGTGTGTGTATGACCAGAGAGGCAATTCTCGTAATTTTAAAGACGTTTAGGTACAGTCTGATCTGTCTCAATCTGTCAAATCAGTCAATCAAAAAAAAATTCCCTACATTTCTACAAGTTTTGGACATGTCATTGTCACCGAGTTGAGATTGCGACTAGATTTTGAACGTTTTTAATTACGGGAATTGGCCTTCTTATACGAAGCAAAAGGAGTAGGTTATGTTAAGGATCGCAGCAGGACTCTGGTGGAGTTCTAATACTGTTTTCCTTTTCCCATGGGTAAAAGCCATGAATTTATATTAGGATGTATGAATGTGTGTTGATGGTAGGGGTTCCAAATCGTTTCCACCCGCATAGCGTTTCGTTTCACTGAATCACGGAGCCATCTCACTGATCTGTTTTTTGTGAAATACCACTTAGCTTTCAAAGTTGATTGATTGATATCTTTATATCATAGTTTATGCGGTAAGCGGAACGTTTGCTGTTCCATTTGTTTGCGTGAGTAATATTGAACAGTTTTTCTCGAACTTATGACGTGGTATGTATGGTCAACAAAACAGTTTTATTCCGATTGAAAACGGATTGTTATTTTCGGCCGAAAACGAAAACGGATGTCTTTTTGGAACGATATTTTTTAACGTGGCTTGAAAAAGCGTTATGCTTCGTCCATGTGACTTTCTCTCTCTTTATCTATAAACGAGACCCATGATCTTGCCGCCATCTTAGATTTTCATTTTGACCTCACTACATTTTGGCTTCAGCATTCCGAAACCCATGAAAACTATATCTCTCTATATATTATAAGTATACGAGTGCGTGTACGTGAGAGTAGTGTCAGAGGAAACTTCGTTCCTGACAGGGCCCCCGTACCTCACACGTTTTTTTGTTTGATTTTCCTCAGTAGGTACCTATCTAAAAGTAAAAAAAAAGCAGTCATCATAATCAGCTTTATATTGTTCCCACTGCAGGGACACAGGCCTCCTCTCTTCGATAGGGACGGGCCTATAATCTACCACGCCGGCCCAGTGCGGGTTGGTAAGTAGATGTCACATGTCTTCGAGAATTTTTGGTCCTACGATATGCCGGTTTCCTCTCGAAGTTTTCCTTCACCGTTTTGAGAGCAGTGGTGATGAAATAATTTACATAAAGTAAAGCGCCTGTCTGGGTTCGAACCTATACTCGTAAGTCGCGGCCGTTACCACTGTTGCACTCTTTAAATTACCTATTGTACAGACACCAGCACATAGCTACTACAATCTGTCAAATTTCTTTAATAGATTTTCAACTTTACCGCTAGAGCTTAAGGTTCAAAGTTAATTGGGAAAATTTTACAGTTTCGGGTAACTTGATGCGCTAGTCTGTAGGTACTTTACCGTTAAACTTTTCACAAAGACAGATGCGAGAAAAAGCACATTTCACAGTTAGTGTGCTTTTGGTTGTTGTAACTATGAAGTTTCTCTGAATAGACAAATTGAAAGTAGGTATCATAATTTGCCGGTACTTACCTACTTAATTTTATTATATAAAAGAGTGTCCATGGAGTTTCTTGCCCGTTCTTCTCCATAGGTAAGTAGGTACCTACGCTTTGGAATGGGCAACTAGCTTCATCTTTCTGACTGACCGACCCCTTGACAATTCAAAAGTGCCTGTAATTGGTTTAATTGAAATAAATGTTTGAATTTATCATCGACAACGACCGAAAATAATTATTCGGAAATTCGGATGGACTCTATAACCAAAAATATATCTAAGTTCTTGACTGCTTTTATGATTTGTCGCCACATAAAGACTACCTCATCATCTGACTAGCCTTTTCCCAACTAGGTTGGGGTCGGCTTCCAGTCTAACCAGATGCAGCTGAGTACCAGTATTTTACAAAGAGCGACTGCCTATCCGACCTCCACAACCCAGTTACTGGGTAGGTAATACGAAACCCTTTGGTAAGACTGGTCGGTCTTCTGATGACTGTCAAATATCCACGAATGACAGCCGGGACCAAAGGCTTAACGTGGTTTCAGAGGCACGGAGGGTTCTTCGGGATTTAATTTATTTCAGGTAGGCAAGTTAAACAAATATTAACTTTATTTCAATGATTATTAAGTTGATTTCAGAGTGACCAGTAGGTACTATTGAAAAAGTTATAAAATTGTTTGAAGTTGTAGCGTAAACTGAATTTTATTGTGTAGGAAATAAAGTTATTTTTCCATTAATTCATATTTGTTTACATTTTTGGCAAATAAGTCGCGAACGTAGATTAGATTCGTTTCCCAAAACGCCCTTCACCACTTCCTGAAAGCTAGCTTAGGATAATTTCAGTGATCAATTAATTCAAATCTCTAAAACAAATGTAGGCGTAAACTAACTAATATATTTTGGGTTTAACCGTCTTTAACCACAGTCTTGGGTTAGTTATGTCTTGTAACTGGACACAGTGTCGGTTACCGTCCGACGGGCGCCGTGAACCCGACACTAACGGTAACTTATGACGATTATCTCCCTTCGATTGTAATTTAGAACAGGGTAGGTATTGTAATTGGATGTTGGACGTTAGGCTGTTTACACACGGGCCAATTTTCCTTCATCTAATTCAAGAGGCTTCCTGCGAATAAGGTACCTAGGTACAGTCAACAAAGGAGTTAAGTATACAGGAGCGTCGGATATTGTTGAAGTTTACTAAGAAACCGATGGATATTCTCGAATAAAATTTTAGTTTATTAATAGAAAACAAACAGCTCATTTATTAAATTAAATTTCAGTCCAGAACATCCATCGGTTTCTTAGTAAACTTCAACTATATCCGACGCTCCTGTATACTTAACTCCTTTGTTGACTGTACACTTTTTGAATTGAAAACTTCTTTAAGCACGCTGGGCATTTTCTTGAGATGAAAAAAAAACCATTGAACTCGCGCTACTGTTACCGTAAGCAACACCGCGCGTGTTTGGTTTATAAGACGAGTAGCTGCGTCCCGCGGTTTCACCCGCATATGTGTCAATCCCGTGGGAATATCGGGATAACTCGTAAAAACTCGTCGTGGAAATTTGTAAATGGCCTTATTTTGTATAAATTATTATTATTACTTAATTTTTCCTAAAATAAATAAATAAAAAGTAGCCTAGGTACGAGTATTTATGTTAATCCAGGGTGTCAGCTACCTCCATACAAAATTTTATCAAAATTGGTCCAGCCGTTTGAGCGTGAAGAAGTAACAAACATATAAACACACCCCCACACACACTTTCACAAACTTTCGCCTTTCTATTATTATTGTGATTAAAAAAAAATATCCGCTTCGTATGTGTTCGGCTATCCTCGGGATGTACTCAGTTTCAATGTATATTCCGATATGTCAGTGAGTGATGGCAAAGTATTCCGTTTGTGTTTTGTTTTCACTTCTGTCGGCACTCCCAGAGTGCCAATGTTTTTTTTTAATCGTTAATTCAAAGAAGTTGTACAAATTGGTATTACACAAATCCCCTGTCAAATTGCACTAGGGACCTACAGTTTATTAATTTATCAACATAATCATCGTATAATGTTTCCCACTGCTGGGACACAGGCCTCCTCTCTTCGAGAGGAAGTGGGCCATCTACCACGCGATGCAGTGCGGGTTGGTAGATGTCACATATCTTCTAATTTTTTGTTTCTAGAACATGCTGGTTTCCTCAAGGCGTTTTCCTTCACCGTTTGGATAGTAGTGGTGATGAATTGATTTACAAAAAGTAAAGTGCCTGCCTGTGTTCGCAACCACGACCTACAATTCGAAGGTGGGGGTGGGCTGTTACCACTGCAGCTCTCCACCTAAAAACAGCACCTAGCAACAAAAAGTTGAAACGTCTGTGGCCTGCTTAAGTTGAGTATACATATCCATGCTTTTAGTTTTCATAAAGTCACCTCGTTACTATGAATTAGGTCAAAGGCAATGCCTGAAATTGGCGTCTTTTTTTTCGCTCGTCCTTCAACCAAATCTTGTTTTTCTAGTACAGAATAGTGTAGCAAACCAAACTTATTTGACATGCATATCTCTAAACTCAGTCCGAAACGAGATATATAAGAGTTAGAAGTTTGTATGTATTTCTTAGCTTTGTAAGTAATTTTTGACTCCTAGGTGCAAGTTACCAAAAAATTGATAGCCGCTAAATGTTTTTAAACATTTGAATATTCGGTGCATCCCCTCCCGTACGCTACCCAGTAACTGGGTTGTGGATGTCAGATAGGCAGTCGCTCCATGTAAAATACTGGTATTCAGCTGCATCCGGTTAGACTGGAAGCGGACCCCAACATAGTTGGGAAAAGGCTGGGCAGATGATGTGACTTATGATTTTAATATAGAGAGAGCAATATTTGCAAATATTGCATAAAATATCATCACGCCCTAATATTATCAATCGGGTACAAATCTAAACTGACTGCGGGACGGACAGCCACTCGAATGAACGAACCTATAGGTAAAGACAGGGAAATGAATTGCTGAGCCAATTGACTACCAATTACTAGTATTGTCCGAATACCTAGTTAAAACACAAATGTCATTCTTTGACAGTTTTATGAAATGGCTTTTACACTGCAAATTGAAGTAGGGTATCAATTTTCTTAACAATTAATTTCCTTAACTGTACCTGTGTGTGTGTGTGGCTTTTACCAATACTCGATTCTTATCGATCTAATGTAGACTGATTGGTCTTCATTGGATCTAAATAACTAAATCTAAACTAATATAAAAACTAAATTTGAGGTAGGGATTTAGTTTTAACTTTTTTTTACGCAGATCCCTAAAAATATACCTCCTTAACCTCCTTTTCAGACCAAAATTGATGTAAATTGATCTGACAGTTAGTATTACTAACAACTCAACGGCATTCATAGTAAAAATCAGCCAGTCTTTTGGCACGACTCCAGGTCTGGTCGTGAATGAACTACCAAGTCTGCCCACGCGCTCCGATCTGTCGGATTCGTCTACGCCACGTCGGCTTACGTGAAAAAGGAGATTTTGTGACAAATACATTTGATTTATAACCACTTTAACCTTTATTGTAGCATTGTTACGCAAACTTTTGAAAGGTGACATTATTTATGAAGGAAATAGTGTTTTGAACTGACTTCAAAAAGGAGGAGGTTCTCAATTCGACTGTATGTATATGAATTTGTGGATCGATTTCGAAAATTCTTTTTTTAATGGTATTTATTCCATATTAATTTTGACAAGCTGCGCCCCGCGGTTTCACCCGCATAAATGTCGATCATGTGGGAATATCGGGATAAAAAGTAGCCTATATGTTAATCCAGGGTGTCAGCTACTTCCACACAAAATTTTGCCAAAATTGGTCCAGCCGTTTGAGCGTGAAGAAGTAACAAACATATAAACACAGACACACTCACAAACTTTCGTCTTTATAATATTAGTGTGATGTGATTAAATACTCTTTTGTGATTTAACGCACAATATGTACCTACAAGTACAGAAAGCGTCTCTATGTCCTAACCCCTCAAGTTTTAAAATGTTACACTGCTACAACATTGAATTCCTTACGAATAATCTAAAGAATACTTCAAAAAGAGTCCATTGTGTTGACTCGGATTCGAACCATCGCATCACCGAACGTCGTCATACTCATACCGGCAGTTTGACGAACTAGCCAGCGAGCCCATATGAATTGCGATGAAATTGTTATCTACTATCGGCTGAGTCATTATATCTTTAGGTCCCTGTCTAATCGAAATATCGTCGTTGATAGTCCAATACCGCGTAACTAACATTATTCAAAACCGCGTATGTACAAAAAAAAAGCAAAAAAAAAAATGACGTAAATACGGGTTGACGCCAATCACAATCAAGTTACCTACCTACAGCCGCGAAATCTCATTTTTGCTTTTTTTTTGTACATACGCGGTTTTGAATAATGTTAGTTACGCGGTATTGGACTATCAACGACGATATGTTATAATTTGAGGGTATCCATTAATTTTACTTACTTACGTTGTCTTTATAAAATTAATCCATACCTTCAAGTTAGAACTTTGTATACGTTCACTTCTTCTTCTTCGTGTCGCTGGCACGACTGTATTTTAAATATTGTTTTCCCAAAACTTTGCCACTTCCACGGCGTTGTCGGTGGCAGCGCAGAGGTCACTTTGACTGCATGTTTTGGGACACAGAGGGCAGGATAGGAGGTGGAGCATGGTTTGTGACATAGCTCCGCAATCACACCCTTCTGCCGTTGCGTCAAGGTAGCCCCATTTTACCAGGTTGGACTTACATCTTCCCACTTGTGTCCGGAGACGGTTCAGAGATTTCCAAGTAGGCCACGGAAGGTTACACCCTGCAGGGAGATGCTCCTTTGGTGGTAAGTAGTGAGTAGGAGGGGGAAGAGTATCCTGCCACGTTCACTTAAAACGGCGAAGAGTAAACGACTACTATTTATCCATTATTTTTTTAAATGATTTCTGATTTTATAAGAACTAAAATAGTTGTTCTGTTTGTTGTAAAATAAGATCATAGTTTTGTTAAATAATAGCAATAATAAATATTATTAAATGATTAATAATTATTTTTATTTTTCTTGAGTTTTTAATTCTTTATAAATAATTACTACTTAAAACAAAATAGAAAAATATTTCAAAATAATATAATGAACAAAAAGCACATTTCGTGCCTATATAGGATTTGAACTTCCAATCTTATGCACGGTAAGCGGTCTTGAAACCTCCAGTCTATTTAGACGATGAATAAGTTGTCGTAAATGTTAACCCTATTATTGTTGCTTGTCGTCGCAAAAGTATTGTTTTATTGAAAAAAACAATAATAAAAACAGAATTTAAAAAAAAAATACTTACTTAAACTTATTTATTCACTAAAACAATACATTATTTAAAATAAAATGTTTTTGCAAAATACAAAAACCAACTTGGGCCTATCACGGATTTGAACGCACATGTCTTTTGGTGGGGTAACTACTTAATGGAGCTGTGTGTACATGTGAAATAATGCAGACTAGCTGTGCCCGCGACTTCGTTGGTGTGTTATTTCGGAAAACAAATTGGATTTCATTGGTTTTAATTTTGCGCGGAACGCTAATACTTTTTCTAAAACAAAAGTAAGAGCCTATGTTACTCAATAAAACATCAGCAATCTGCCAGTGAAGTCCCGTCATAATCAAGCGAGCAGTTTTTGAGATTAGCCGGAACAAACAGACAGACAGACACATTTTTTGTTATAAGTACCGTATAATAATAATTATGTATGTAGTGTGATGTGGATGACCGAAATGAATAATCTTCACTTCTTGAAACCTTCTTTTTTTTTTTACTTTTTAACGTAGGATTTGTCTCATTCCTCTCATAGCTCGCTCGCCCACAAATACTTTCTCATTCACTCATCGCTGCGTTCATACTTCTATTTATTTAGTAAAATTATGATGCGTTCCGAATTAACATCGTACATTATTATACTTTTTTATGCACTTAGCTGTTATTTTGACATTATAAACAGACATTCAATTTAGTTTTTGACGTGACAACGTCTTAAATTAGGTTGCGGCTGGGAGTCACTTATGAAAAAGTGTAACGCTCGGTAACGTTACGTTCTTATTTTAAATTAGGTTGCGGCTGGGAGTCACTTATGAAAAAGTGTAACGCTCGGTAACGTTACGTTCTTATTTTCATTTAATTCCTTGTTCCTATTGTGCAATTTAATTATATTCATATCAATAAATATTCTACCGAGAAAAAGACGTTGTCACGTAAAATCTTCGCCCGTAAAACCGACTTTACAGGCAACCATTTTTTATGTATACATATTTTATGTGTAGGTAGGTACTGTAAAGTCATGACTTATTTGATAGTCGTAACGTTTTGTAGCAGTGGGCGTTGCAGATAGTTTGTATTAGCTACTTAAAAGCTGAGTCACGGGATACCATAATAGAGTCATAAAAATATTTGAAATAAGAGACTGAAGTTTACCTGCATTTACTTGTATCATAGAATCAAAAATAAAACAAGTACCTAAATGATATACCTATTGGGTTGGATCGAGGTGGCTCTAGAAAAGGGTGTCTGGAAGGATTTGGAGGAGGTCTTTGCTCAGCAGTGGGACAGTGTAGGCTAAATTAAAAAAAAAAAAAGAAAGAAAAAAATAAGGATTGGAAGAGCGGAGTCTCCAAACACAGACTTATTTCCTTAAAAGGAGGCTCCAATCACTAGATGTTAATATACAGACGCCAGCATATCAAGCCACCCGAAACTGTCAAATTTTCCAAATCAATATTGCAGTAGTAGCATGAAATGATGAACAAATAATATACACCGTGGAAGGAATCAAGGGACATCATAACGAATGTTTTTTTTTTAATGCGTTTTAGAGAATACATTTATAATCATTTGACATAATAATATTTACAATCTATTTACATAATGTTTATCATATGTGATTGATTATTTTTAGTGAAATTTACTGTTTGAAATTCATAATTTATTATTTTTAACTGTAATAAACTAATTAATGTACTACTTAATTCAAACACAATGCGAATCGTTATATGAATAAATAAATAAATACGTTCACAAGATTTATCCATGCCGTCTGTTGAGACAGGTCAACTCAAGGCTGCAATGGCTCTTTCTTCAAAAGGCCCTTCCAGACATGGCCCTGCATTATTAGACTTACCATCATCATCATCATCATTTCAGCCGAAAGACGTCCATCTAGACATAGGCCTCCCCCAAGCACCTCCACTTCGACCGGTTCTGCGCTTCTCGCATCCCACGGGTTCCTGCGGCCTTCACAAGGTCGTCGGACCACCTTGAGGGAGGCCTTCCAACGCTACGTCTTCCGGTACGCGGTCGCCACTCCAGAACCTAGACTCATACAGAATCCAAATCATATCCTGAGTTTGCTTAGGCATTTCATCTCAAGGTATCAGTCAGCTAGGATTTCCCCTTTTTAAAATATTGACCAACAAAATATTGATATACAATGTAAAACTTTACATAAATAATCAATTCATATCATATCATTTCATTTCAAATGATTCTAGACCCCAGGGTAGAAATTGTTAGATGTTTAAAAAAGAAATCGGCTGTTTCATAAAAGTTCTTCACGATGAAAATTTATGGTAACACAATTATTTTGAATTAGATTTTAGTTTTGTAAGTACCTAGTTTTCGTTGAAGTCTTTTGCTAGGCGTGCGGTGAAATTTAATTGAGTAAAAACGCTAAAAGAACCAAAGGATGTTATTAATAAACATTCTAATAACTTTAAAACAAAACCTTTTAGTAACATTTAACTTTTTTGATCTTAGAAATAGGTGGGTAGCAAAAGGTTGAATACATGCTCTCCAAATTACTTTCTCTCTCGATTGTACCAAGACATCACAAACAATAAGTTATGTGTGCAACTGTACTCCCATCCCACGTCCCATGATCTGTAGCAAAAATGACGTCACGTGTGATCACAGCCACCACATAAAATGCTACGCGCGCCGGCTACGAGCACCAAAACCGTAGAACCACCGCTACGGCGTAGACGCGCTACGCACCATCCGCGTAAACTTCGTACGATCTCTAGTGATTTTTTCGGGTATGTGATTTGTATATTTACTTGTGTTTATTTGTATATAGTGTATTAACAGTGGTTTGACTTAAAGTTTTTTGCAACTGACTTAAACAACTTTCAAGTTTAAGATAACTTCGTCGAGTAATTAAAAGTTTAATTTCAATTAGGCCATATTTGTAGGTAAATCATGAAAGTATAGTAGAGTAGTTAAAACGTTACTTATTATAAATTTATTCAAAGTAATAACAAAACCATGCTCTTTGAATAAACTATTATTTATCATACAAAGTTTTCTGAAAATGATAAGCAGTTTGGCACAGCAAAATAAAATTATAAACATGTAACACATACTTACAAAAGTGCAGCTTAATCATTTAAATTTAATTCAAACACATTACAAAGGTACATAAAATAAAGGTGTTTACAAAACTGGGACACCTGTACCTTTAATTAGTCATGCTAATCACCATCTGCCCTAGCCTTTTTCCAACTATATTGGGATCGGCTTCCAGTCTAACTGGATGCAGCTGAATACCAGTATTTTGCATGGAGGGACTAATGAGGCAAGCAAATATTGAAATAAATTGTAATACAAAAATAAACATGTCAGTCAAATTAACAATGACACGAGTCTACCTAAATATAATTTTCAACTTCACAACAGCATGTTTTCATCAAAAATAGCTCATTATTATCAATATTATCTCCACACGATGTTATAATCTACTGTAAATTATTTATGCAGTCGGATAAAATTCTATAATAACTTTCGTGTAGGAAGCTAGGATATAATTAGACTTTGGAAGGCTATTTTCATCGTCATAATAATTAAAATAAAAATATCTTGTTCATCTTTCTTCAATTTTAAACCTTTAGCAGACCGCTAATTGCAAGCATGAAATTGATCATACGAATGAGTTTTTTTTTTAATTTTCAAGTTAGTTGTAGTATATTAATCATTTGTAAATTAAGATTATTAACATTAGTCTTTGATTTAGTGGATAGAGGTGGCTCTACAAAAGGATAGCTGGAAGGATTTAGGGGATGCCTTTGTTCAGTTATAGTGACCACATCATCAGTTATAGTGACAGACCATGGTAACCTAACATAAAAAAAAAACTTTAGTTTGCACATTATACACAGCATTTATGTTTCCCAAAACATCACACTTATAGCTACAGATATAATAATAATAAATCTTTATTGATCATTTTCAAGTATTGCAGTACATGGCTATATAAATTATACATGGTAAAATTACAGATTTGCTACAATTGTAGTGGGTGCAGTTCTGATCTCCTAACTAGGTTACAGTATAACCTGTATGAAGGAGTGACAGTTCCGATCCGACACGTGACGTGAACCCAAAGACCCCATAAGATTTTCCTCTACCAAAAAACGCTGAAGGCGCCTAAAGACACATTCACTTAAAAAAAAAAACATAGAGAGTGGTAATAAAATTACAGTTAATAGTTTCGATTCTGACTTGTTGTCCAACAAAGGATAGCTACTTACTCTATAGAAATTTGAAACGTGATATTGGTGGAGCATTAGGAAATCTTTTAAACAAAGTTACGTATCAAATTATAGAGTAATATACAATAAATAAAAATGAAATACGGTGCGTTGGTAAGCGCATGACTTGAGAACTGCTGGACCGATTGACTATTTTCTGTTTCAACATGTTCGACATAGTCCGAATCAGATTTTTATGGAAAGAAAATTTGGAAAAGTTTCCCGGAAAGTTTTAAAATTCGGGAAAAACTAAAACGTCCTTTTTTCTACGGGATATTTGTTGTTCGAAACAAAGTCTGTCAATTCAGATAGTCTTCGAATAATTACGACAAAACAAAACACAAAAACAAAAGAAATTACTTAAATGAGTCCTTCTTTGACTCTGTTATTTTGATCTTCTAAACAGCCACTTAAAGATTAAATTATCCATTTGGCAATTGTCATAATATTCAAATAAAAACACAAGTTATCCGCATAACGATCACCCTGCTGGCAACAAGGACACTATGATTGGCACAAAGCCAATGCTAAAATTCAGGGTTTTAATACAACTCTCCTAGATTTTATCAAGGAGAAACATATATCTGTAGAATTGACTGGCTGTTGACAAGGCCTTTATTTTAGTCTATTATTGCCTTAATACCCTAAGGGTCTCTTCACATATAGAGTATGGACGAGCTTTGATCACCGTGTTTGATCTTTGGGAAAATTCATTCGGTGACTGACAACGCACAGGCTTAACCGCTGGGGTAGAAACATGACATTTTGTAGAAGGGTACCTTATCTAACGAGAGTGAGCACTAAGGAAGGATATTTTGAGAAATAGCGCCTCAAAGGGGTTGAATACCATCGGGCTCACGACTGTTTTCAAATAATTTTGACAAGAGTTTTCTCGAATAGTTGTGAAATGTTATTAACTGTGAAAATGTCGTGTAATGCCATTGATCAATTCACATAGAATTTCAGGTTAGGTTCAGGTGTCAGGGTTATTTTTGTAAATCCAGGTGCAGCAATATAATAATATTCGTTTATTTCGAGCAACAAGACTCAGTGTTAGTTAGTAACAATATACTTACAAACTATCCGCATCGCTATCAATGGCATACGTGCCCAAAAGGCTGGCAGCATTACCACATTTACCATTTATAATAATATCGTTTATTTATAAAAATGGTGCAGATTTACAATAACAATAACTTAAAAATTATAGAGGACACAGTTTCTCATTTTCCTGAACTAGGTAGAATCTGTGTTTCAGGCTAGAAAGGTGCTTAGAATTTTAAAATATAAAATTAAAAACTGAGAAGACTAATTAAAAAATAATATTGACTTAAAAGACTAACATGTTTTATTTACACACAATGAGTAAGTCCTCTGTCTGCCTTTATGATATGCTAAGTAAAAATTGCAGAACAATCTTTTTACAGTCGTAGTTATTTAATTTATAGATACTTAATTTATTGTATAGAAATGGGGCTAAAATTTAAAAAACCTGTTTACAAAGACATAATTATTTAGAGGATGCATTTGACTCACATACAATATCTTTCCGTCTCTTATTTATGTTCGTTAGTTACTGAGGATTAAAAAAAAATAAAACAACTGTGTCATGTAACTGACTATAGCTTCTGCCCGTGACTTTGTCCGCATATTTGACAACTACAGGTGGCATACGTACAGCCACGAGCATTAAATATGTCAACACTTGGCAACTTTCAATTGCGAGTCGTCGGCTTACAGGCAAAAGCCCTGACGAGCGGCCCCTCCTCGGATTCCTCTTCGCTTCACCGTGGGTGACCAAGCCACGGCTACTGAGCCCCCCCGCCTCGACAATGCGGGAACCCACCGGGGGGGTCCTGTAAGCCCCTTAATAACATGCTCTAAATTAATTTTAAAGCACGCTGAATCAGATATTTTAATTAGTCGCACCTATACGATTTCATCTTACAGGTAATTTGACGGCACAATTGTATTAAAATGTAAGCAGTAAATGCTTTGTTCCGATTTTAAAGGATACTGCTTAAATTACAGGTACAGAGACATTCTAATTAACACCCGGTTTTCGGATCTAAAATCTGACGGCTAATTCCCGTAGTTCGTTCAAAATCTAGTCGCAATCTCAACTCAGCGACAATCAATTTCAAAGAAGTATTTTTGACTGATTGAGATCAGAGGATCAGACTGAGGACGTTTTTAAAATTACGAGAATAGGCTATTTGACAATGTAAAAAATAAGGTCATAATTATTGACACTCGTATAGATTATCGCTTTTAAAATCGATTTGCATTAATTTTACTACAAGAAAATGTATTATTTATTAAAAAAAACCCGAAAAAACTTCATCTTTTTAAATCTGGCGCCACGTAATCGAAAACGGTCTGGATTGGCTGAACTTATGATGACGTCATGATATAGTCAATTTCTGTCTATCGTTGACAGAACAGATGACTTTTGTCTAGTATCTCGACCGTTTCAACGTTTGTTTACGTGTATTTTGACGTCACGACGCCATATTGTTAAAGATAGCGTTTTGGCGGCTTATTTAAACAGTACATTTTTATTTACTATTTTCTAAAAGAAATACATTATGCAATTTGAAGTAATAGGTTTTTGTGGGCTCGTTAGACACCATTAAATAATCTGAGATGTTTATCAGAAACCAGTCAAATAGCCTATTGCCCCTCTGATTCATAACCAGCCTATAATTTCCCACCTGATGGGACACAGGCCTCCTCTCTGATGTGAGAGGGAGTGGGCTGTAATTCACCGCGCGGTCCAGTGCGTGTTTGGTAGATGTCGTATGTCTTCGAATTTTTGGTTCTAGAACATATCGGTTTCCTCACGATGTTTTCCTTCACCATTTTGAGAGCAGTGGTGATGAAATAATAAAGCCTACAACTTGTAAGTCGCTGCCGTTTCCACTTCGCCATCACTGTTCAACTATAAAACAACAACAACAACTAATACACAGCACTTAACATTGGTTTGAGAATATGTTAGCTAATTTCTGAGTTGATATTCAGAAAGCGTTTAGTCTTTTATAAATTTAACATTGAGGGGCCCGTGGCTAAATAATAACAGCCGCACAGGTCGATAGATCAGGTTAAGCTACGCTTGCCGCGGTTGGTCTGTGGATGGGTGACCATCTTTACATACCGTGACTCCTCCGTGCCTCGGAAAGCACGTTAAGCCGTTGGTCCCGGCTGTCATTCCTGGATCTTTGACAGTCGTTAGGGGTAGTCAGAAGCCTGAAAGTCTGACAAGCAGTCTTATCAAGGGGTATCGTATTACCCAGTAATTGGGTTGTGGAGGTCAGATAGGCAGTCGCTCCATGTAAAATACTGGTATTCAGCTGCATCCGGTTAGACTGGAAGCCGACCCCAACATGGTTGGGAAAAGGCTAGGCAGATGATGATGATTGGCAAACTTGCTTAGAGCAGTGCTGGCCGCGGCTTACGGGGCAGTTTGCAGCCCTGATTATTATGTATTTCATATTAATTTCAACACCACCACACACCACGCCATTCACCACCACCCACCATCCACAATTTCATCTCCACGCGTTCCCGAGAAAAAGGATCTTGACTGACGGACAACGAAGTGATCTTATAAGGGTTCCGTTTTTCCTTTTGAGGTACGGAACCCTAAGAAATGTTCTGAAACGTCGATAATTTTATTCGTGTCTACTAGAAGGCAATAACTTAGTTCCCACTGTCGACATGACGATGACGATGCTTTACAACTTTTTTCAAGAATTTAGATTAGGTTAATGAGAATGTATTATGATTCAGCGCCAAATCCCCGCAAATCGATATAGGAGGTGCAGTAACCTCCTACATCGATTT
Source organism: Oligia fasciuncula (assembly GCA_963082905.1). Classification (NCBI taxonomy): domain Eukaryota; kingdom Metazoa; phylum Arthropoda; class Insecta; order Lepidoptera; family Noctuidae; genus Oligia; species Oligia fasciuncula. The sequence goes on from OY720403.1 coordinate 13,803,921, forward strand.
GGCGCAATTTTTCAATTTCATTAGGTATTGTTGTTGATTTGTTGAAGATGGATTAAAATTCAATTTAAATCTTTGAGTTCCTTTCACCATCGTCATTTTGATCTTTAGATTTTTTTTTTTATCGTGTTTTATTATAAACTAGCTTCTGCCAGCGACTTTCTCCGCGAAATTTCGGCTCTTTTTTTTCTGACTTTTTTTATTTATGCTCGGCTCTCAAGGTTCGTAACGTGATGTTAAACAGCCTATAACCTTCCTCAAGTATTGGGCTTTCAAATTACCTCTGCCAAATAAAAATACATACGTAATGACGTCACTGAAAGTTCGCCAAGGTTCTAATACCCTCAAGCAATTTTAGCGAACCAAATTAAGGTAAAACAATAGAAATCATTGTCGATATTATTATAGTCAATATAGAAGGTCTAATAAACATAGGGAAAATACAGCGGTTTACATAGAAAGGTTGTCTAATGATCACCCTGAAACCTGTGGGTGTCGTTAGGGACTTAATTAGACGAAAGAAAGTAACACAGTGCTAATTATGTAATACAGTAACTTAAGTGAATCTTAATATTGCCGTACTATTTTTCCAGTTGAATAGAAACGAGAAAATCAAGCAATTTTGAGCCGTCAAAGAAGCTTCTTAGGTGACTTTTTGTGGTTAGTAGTTTATTTGGAAAGGTCTTATTCAATTACATCATTTTCTTGTTCTCTGTAATATTGTGGTAAGGCTTTGATTTTCTAAGAAAGCGCTTTACAATAACTGTGATTAAATACAGATCGATTTTTGGCACCTCAAGATCGTTTACGCCGGACGGAATTTCATACAAAAACTCAAGCCCTTTTTTTTTCGAAGTGAATGAACCGATTTTAATGAAACTTCATACGCATAAGCAGGATACAAAGGGTAAAAAGTTACTTAAGAACATTTTCGAAAAATAGTGTTACAGCTAAATTAGACCGATTTTAAATTTTCAATAGAAACAGAGAATTCCAGTTATCTTTTTTTAAATAAGACATTTCGAAAATGTTCTTAAGTAACTTTTTAGACCTGTGTATCCTGCTTATGCGTATGAAGTTTCATTAAAATCGAATCATTCATTTCGGAAAACAAGGGCTTGAAAGTATGAAATGCCGTACGTCGTAAACGCTCCTATTGCGAAATACCAACTGGTCAAAATTACACATTTTCATGATGTTGGTTAGAATAAATGATGGCCACCATTTCCTAAGAAACAGCCAATGGCGCCGATTCTGTTGTTCACAAACTAAACTAAATTTAAGTTCATGCATCTGTTTCTTTCTATTTCATTAAGAAAAGGACAGAAGATAAATATTAGTTTAGTCCTGTCAAATTAAGATACTCCATAGACAATTTAGACGAGATTAAAAAATTGGCTATTAAAAATACGTCAATTACGTCAGGCGCTGACTAATTTGACAGGACTAAACTAATATTTATCTTCTGTCCTTTTCTTAATGAAATAGAAAGAAAAAGATGCCTGAACTTAAATTTAGTTTAGTTTGCGAACAACAGAATCGGCGCCAATGCTTTTGAATTTAGTCATTAATTCTTTACTATTTTAGTGGTTTCGTTATATCTATATTAGCAGCGCGCCAAGGTTTCACCCGCATAGGTTTCCTGTGGGAATATCGGGATAAAAACTATCCTATCTCCTTTCCCGGGACTCAAACTATCTCTATACCATATTTCATCTAAATCGGTTCAACGGTTTAAGCGTGAAGAGGTACAGACGCCAGCACATCAAGTTACTACAATCTGTCAGATTTCTTTAATAGATTTTCGACTTTATTGCTAAAACATAAGGTTCAAGGTTGATTGGGAAAATCTGACAGTTTCGGGTAGGTTGACCTGCTGGCGTCCGTACCTAACAGACAGACAGACAGACACACTTTCACATTTATAATATTAGTATGGATTCTATAAGAAAATTCTCAATACCAGCCCGTAGTTTGGATTTGTGCCCGGGTTGACAATAGGCTTGATCCTATTACATAGCTATTATCATCGAACATATACCGACTTCACCCTCTGCTGGGTACCTATAGACTTTCTTTGTTATTCTATGATATATCTGTATACTTACAACCCAAAAAACCCACACTTACAACACTCACATACTCACACTATGACATTATTTAGAATTGTTTTATTTTGCACAATTTATTATTTAAATTAATTTTTCATTTTATCTTGATAGTTCACTACCCTTACTTAATTAAGTATTTGTAGCGGGATCTACAACGCCACATGCGAACAACGGGTCATACTGACGTCACGCAAATCCTGCATCGCGCAAGCAGAGTTTACCGCGCAACTAGCATAGATACGATACAACGGCCCGACATGAATCGTTATGCAGTTGGCCGCCAGACACAACACGGTCGGTCGGAGGATCCTCCCTTTTCTATAGAGTACGAGTGAACTTTACACCCTGTTCCTCATACCTCTATATATTTATTAAATTATCCAACATCCTGAAGTATGTTGTAATGCAAACATGTCTCGAATAAAAATTTAAGATAACGCAACTCAGGCCCCAAAGATCAGGCACTGTCTTGTTTGGGGACCGCTGTTCAATATTCCAGTTACAGTAAGCATACAACACATTTTGTAACAATGGACCAATGAATCAATCTTATACTTACCTATAATATTACTTGCTAAACTATCTACACAGTGTAGGTAGGTAGGTGGTACAATAGATCCTCTATCTATATCCCTTGAGAAATACAGCTGTGACGTTTTTATTATCCAGAATTATGTAGAAACTCCAATCCTTCGCAAATCCTGTCATAAGTCAGTTTTTCACTTTACTAAGGTACCATGTGTACCTACATAATAGCTTCCACTCTATGATGAAAGTAAGATAATCTAAACAAAGTGACGGATCTCGATGTGAAAAGAATCAAGTTACCTGAAGTGAATATAATACGCATATCATATATGTATGCTATAAATCTTTATTCAAATATCAAGATTGCCGCGTATTGTATTTCAACGGCATTTTCTTTTTAGAATGAGAATAAGAACCTTCTTTCTGATATCAGAGAACATAGGCACATAACATAATCAGCCTATAATGTTGGAACATATAAAAAAGCCACTTTGGCAGAATCATAAAAGGATAAAATTATGAATAATAATATTTATGGCGAAGACAGTCCGTTTTTTCGCTGCACTGCATAGGTACCTATTTATAATCAAAGAGATTGGGATTGGATTTGGATAGCATTGATTGGTATTTTAGCACTGACAAAAAAATTACTAAAAATCCTTCACCAATGGGATTTGATACGATTAACTTAACAGTTAACTGTCCAAATTATGATTCATAATGTTATCCTTTTACGATTCTGCCAAAGTGGCCTTTTTAGGCCACCTGTTCTGCGAGCAATGTGTATGTATGTCGGTTACCTTGGTTCTCCTGCGGATCTCTTCATTTCATTTTTTTCCCTATAATTATGTCTTCTTTATTTTAGAAGTAGGTTTCACGAAAAAAAGAATGTTTTATTACCTCGATAAATATATTATTACATCGGAAATACAGGCATGACGACATGAAACATAATATCATGTCAACACAGCAAAAACATGTGGCATGCGCCCACATAAAAATAAGTAATTATAACATTCGTTAGGGAGCTGCCGAAAACTTTTGATAGATGGCGCTATAAGCATATTCGCAAAAGTCGGGAATAAGTTTCGAAGCCACTACATCATTTTATTATTCGTTAACTATGATAAATGATTTATTTTCTGTAAGTAGGTTTATACAAACACTTTTACACGTCAATCATATTTTTTTTAAACTAGATGAGGTCGGCGGTTCCTATCTGACTATTCTGAGAAGAAAGGCCGAAACAAACTCATAAGTCATAGTCTCTTTTAAAGTCCATACAAAATCTTGATCAGATCGTGTGAAGACCATGTAGATTGGTGTCTGAAATGGTCTTTTGAGGAAAGAACTACACAGATTGAGCGGACCTGTCCAATCAGTGCACGCATTTGTCAAAAATCGTGCAGCTCAACTCAGAACTTGAGGAGCTCAACGATTCGACGAACAATACCAAAGACAGGACATTTGGGTAGTCCGCATAAACTACTCAAACTGCCAAATCATGATTAAAACTAAGAAGGAAAAAAGAAATGACCCACATAGTCCTCACATTCACAATAATTAAATAGAGAAAAATTTTAAAATTAAAAATAAAGAACATTATGCGAAAAGAAGGGATCCCAATTGACATTCATAGAAGATTTGAGAGAGAGTGAGATTAAGTCAGGATTACTACAGAAGGGAGGCACTGTACTCTGTGTAACGAAAACATTGTGAAGACATAAATGTGACATCTACTAACCCGCACTGCATGGGTCCAAGTGGTTAATTAAGGCCTCCCTCCCTCTCACAGAGAGGAGGCCTGTGTCCCACCAGTGGGAACCTTATAGGCTGATTATGCTAGTACAGGAGAATTTGGGAAATGATGGGCTACGTCAAAAGCTTGTCAGGTGTTAGGTTCATTATAACTTTTCTTCCGAATAAAAAATGAGTGTGAGAAATTGAAATGTTTGACCGCAAAAATAATGAGCAGGTTTCGTCCCAACAAACTTAAAAAGAACTAGGCCTGATCTGAAGTTGGAAAAAGTTTTGACGAGTTTGAACGGGCATAATATTAAACCATGTACCTATGTAGATAGTAAACATATTCTTCCAAAGAACTCTTCATCAAAAATATTTACAAAACAGTCTACGACAGCAAATCCCGAAAAGACTACATACTCTTAGAACCCCTCTTAATACGAATCCACGGGCTGTCAGGTACCCAAATAGGTATAATCGTTTTAATCCAGAATGTCCTCATATAGGGACCGTCTTTTATTTTCCCTTACATAGACATTTTCATTGAAAACATTTTTGTAATTAATCTTGAAAAAGGCTTATGTTTTGAGGGTACTTGTAGTATGGCAAGACATAAGTGTAGGTCTTTTTTTTTTGTGGGTGGGAAATCATCAAATGACCCCTCCCGCTCTGAGTGGAGCGGAAGGGAGTGTCAGACTCTCACTGACTAAAACCCACCCGTGTTTCTTCCTTAGCCCTTTATGTTCCGGGCCAGCGGTAACCCTTTCGGACAATCCCGCTGACCCGGCAGGCCTCGGCCCTGACGGGCCCCTTCATTCAGCACGTGCTTTGGCTTAATTCAGAGTGGCGATTAGGTTATCACATAAAATTGACATTAGTTTGACAGTTTCAGTATGAAAGAACTGTCAAAAATTCAAAATTTATTCTCTTGATAAGACTTATTCTAGGCACATGAGTAGACAAACGGAACAGAGGCAAAGCTTCTTAAGAACGTGCAAAATTGTTACCTATTCTGGTAGGGTTGTCACATTATGTTAAGACAAATTAAACAAAACATTTGTTACTTATATAGTTTTATTATTCAGTATGATAGTGTTGCGCGCCACAATTAAAGCCTGGTACATGGTGACATTAGTTACCACTAGCGCCATCTAGTATCGAGTAGCAGAACTAGTCGAGTCACGATCGTTCTAGAAAATTCGATACTAGAACTTTGTAGAACTTTCTCGAACTATCGACACCTAGTCGGTCGGCCGGTATGTACTCGAACATTCTAGATGTTTCTACAATGGAAGGTTCTCGAACTATCTGCGGCACTATATAAGGCCGGGATGCGCGACGACCGACACAGTTTGGATAAAGCGACAAGAGCGAAAACATCTAAGCGATCTTCAAGTGCGAATTAAGAGTGATCAGTAGTGTGATTGTGTTCTTTTAATTATTGTTTTGAGTTGTAATTAGTGTTGTAAAATAAATTGTTATTTTTGGTTATTAAATCGGCAGTTTTTATTGTCACGAACCCGAAGCACGTAACAATTGGTGTCAGAAGCAAGGATTATGCCGGTTTTACCCAAAGACGACACGGAGGGTATCCGTACCCGGAGTCAACGACAGCAAGAGACGGACCAGAGGCGATTTGGTGGAGCTACGCCACAGAGGTCGGAAGGCCAGCTACCGACCACGGAGGCCGGCCTATCCACAGCTGCTCCAGCATCATCAGCACCAGACTTTGCTGCCCTGATGATGATGCTGCAGGAACAGGCTCGCCGACAGGAGGAACAGGCTCGTCGGTTGGAGGAACAGCTGCAGCGGGACAAGGAGGAACAAGCTCGTCGACAGGAGGAACAGGCTCGTCGGTTGGAAGAACAGCTCCAGCGGGATAAGGAGGAACAGGCCCGTCGACAGGAGGAACAGGCTCGTCGACAGGAGGAACAGTCCCGCCGACAGGAGGAACAGGCTCGTCGGCTGGAAGAACAGCTCCAGCGTGATAAGGAGGAACAGGTCCGCCAACAGGAGGAGCAGGCGCGCCGCCAGGAAGAGCAGATGCTCCTTATGAAGGACCTTCACGCTACCTTCGGGAAAGACATGAAGGAGGTGAAGGATAAGGTTGCTCAATATGACAACCGCCTGTCGGAAGCCGAAACCCGAATCGACCAAGTAAATAATCGGGTTGACAACGTGATTGCTAATGTGAAGCAGGAGTTGGGTAATCTTAAACTTGGGGATGGAATCGCAACTCCCGTAGCTACAACACCTTCGCTACGTGGATTCAAAGTGCCACCGTTCGACGGAACTTCTTCCTGGTCGGCCTACAAAATCCAGTTTGAGGCTGTCATGAAGGCGAACGGGTGGAATAAAAGTCAGGCCATGACTGCCCTCACCCTGGGTCTGCGCGACCAGGCCTTAACTGTTCTGGAAGCTCTCGGTAAGGAAGTGACTTACGAGCAGCTCCTTGAGGCATTGGAGGCTCGGTATGGCGACGCTCACCTGGAACACGTGTTTCGTGCGCAGCTCAAGGATCGCGTGCAACGCAGTAACGAAAACCTGCAGCAGTGGGCCCTTGAAGTGGAGAAGCTGGTTCGTAAAGCTTACCAGTCCGTACCTGCGCTTATTGATGGAAACCTGGTGCAGGCATTCATCGACGGCATCCGCGACCTTGAAGTGAGAGCTGCTGTGAGGCTCGGGCACCACGGGACGCTTAAGGACGCCTTGGCCCACGCACTGGAGGTGGAAGCTGTGCGGCAGGATCATCGTTCCCAACGCGTCAGGGAGGTTGTAGCGGCTACAGTTCGCGATCGTAATAGAAGGTACAGCCCTAGGTGCTACGGCTGTGGGGAAAAGGGCCACCTTCGATCCAGTTGCCCTAAGCGAACTGCAGAAAGGGATGATGTCTGGTCTCTAGAGAGAAGTGCGGCTAACAGCACCGCCCAGCAGCAGCAGGAAGACGACTTTGTGGTCAAACATCGCAGCGGGAAACCTCATGGCAACACAGATGCATTTTCAAGAAGACCTTGTCCTGAAGACCGCAAGCATGGTACTAGGCAAGAGGGTAAGGAAGTGGTACCTGTGAGGATGCTCAGGACAGACCTCAGCAACGAGTGGAAGGAAATCCTACAACGTGCACAGCAGGAAGATTCGGACATCAAGCCGATTCTGGAGTGGATGAAGGCCAGAGCACCTAAGCCCAGGTGGAGCGACGTCTCAGCGATGAGTTCGATCACAAAAAGCTATTGGGCCCAATGGGACAGCTTGGTGATTCAGGATGGAGTCCTGTGCCGTAAATGGGAAAATGCTCGGGGAGACAGCTGTCATTTGCAAATGGTTGTCCCTAAAACTCAAGTACCGGATGTTCTACAGCTGTACCATAATGGTTGTTCAGGAGGTCATCTGGGAGTAAAACGGACTCTACTGAAGATTCGAGAACGGTTTTACTGGGTCCACTGTCGGGACGATGTCGAGGACTGGTGTCGCAAATGTACAAGTTGTGCAACTGTAAAGGGACCTCAGACTCGCAGTAGAGGTGCATTGAAATTGTACAATGTTGGTGCACCATGGGAGAGGATAGCCCTTGACGTTGCGGGGCCGTTTCCGGTAAGTGAAAGTGGCAACAAGTATTTCATGGTTGTGATGGATTACTTCACCAAGTGGCCGGAAGTCTTCGCCATTCCAAATCAAGAAGCTTCGACAGTTGCAGATAAGTTAGTTCATGAAGTCTTCTGTCGTTTTGGAGTACCTTTAGAGATTCACAGTGATCAAGGAAGGAATTTTGAGTCACAAATATTCCAGGAAACTTGTCGAGTTATGGGTACTCATAAAACCAGAACAACTTCTTACCACCCACAGTCGGATGGAATGGTGGAACGATTTAATCAGACATTGGAGAGGTACCTAGCCAAAGTTGTGGAAAATCGGCAACGGGATTGGGACAAGCACATACAACCGTTTTTGTTGTCATATCGAAGCGCTGTTCACGAAAGTACATCGGTGACACCAGCTTTCGCAAACTTTGGAAGAGAATTACGGCTGCCTGCAGACCTGATCACCGGAATACCACCTGATGCCCCACGCAGTATAACCGATTATGCGAATGACTTGCGGAACAAAATGAATGACATTTATGAGCACGTCAGACAATCGGGCCAGCAAATGTCTGAAAAGATGAAAACCCGTTATGACCGCAAAATGAACAATAAAGGGTTCGACGAAGGTTCACTAGTGTGGTTGCACAATCCAGTCCGCAGCAAAGGGAAATGTCCTAAGCTTCAAGCTAAATGGGACGGACCGTACCGGATTGTGACAAAGATCAATGACGTAACCTACCGGATACAGAAAGGTGCAAGAGGTACTCCTAAGATCGTCCATGTGGATCGACTGGCGCGTTATTATGGGGCCGATAATGCTCGGGACGAGCATGTCTTAGGAGGGGGCAGTGTTGCGCGCCACAATTAAAGCCTGGTACATGGTGACATTAGTTACCACTAGCGCCATCTAGTATCGAGTAGCAGAACTAGTCGAGTCACGATCGTTCTAGAAAATTCGATACTAGAACTTTGTAGAACTTTCTCGAACTATCGACACCTAGTCGGTCGGCCGGTATGTACTCGAACATTCTAGATGTTTCTACAATGGAAGGTTCTCGAACTATCTGCGGCACTATATAAGGCCGGGATGCGCGACGACCGACACAGTTTGGATAAAGCGACAAGAGCGAAAACATCTAAGCGATCTTCAAGTGCGAATTAAGAGTGATCAGTAGTGTGATTGTGTTCTTTTAATTATTGTTTTGAGTTGTAATTAGTGTTGTAAAATAAATTGTTATTTTTGGTTATTAAATCGGCAGTTTTTATTGTCACGAACCCGAAGCTCGTAACAATAGAATAATTTATTTAAGTAATTTACAAATTACTTACTCTAATAATTTACTTTTTATACTTTTTGTTTTTTAATAATTTATTGTTTCTTTTAATGGTGTGGTAAATTCTGAATCTAACATGTAGTTTTTTCAAGTAGGTAAACGGGAAACACTCACATGGCATATCAAATTTATAATCTTTAATACGTTTAAGTATTTCGTTGCCAACATTGACAATATTTATTTCAAGATCGAAATATTCGCGAAACTTTTGCTCGAGCAATTCAACAAATGCGATAAAATTAAAAGGATTAATTAAATTTAAAGAATCATACTGTATAGGTACATATCATTACCATATTTTATTCATTTACATTTCGTCTGCATGTGGTTACTATAGAGATTTGAGCTTATGGACAAAACGTCAGATAAATAACAATAAACAGTACAATAAACAAAGACCTCTGACAATAAACAACCATTATTAAAACGCTACCTCGAAAATCTAAAATCATCGAAAACCTACTAAGCTAGCGAAAGTGATGCAATTACTTTTGAAACGCAAAAGAAGAGTGATGATGGCTATGGCTAACTTGCAATGCAACTAAAAAAACAAACAACGTGCGTCGCAACCCTGAGATTGTCAACTGGCTGTGCCAGCGTAAACCGGTTTCGTCCAGTCTCGCCGCGTACGCGACAAGCGGCCAGTGGTCACGCACACATGCCCCGCGTGCTTGTAGTAGTGCAACCGATTCGCGCGTTTGTATGAAGCTTTATCTCTGTTCCGTTTGTCTACTTTGTGTTCTAGGTATGAAAGTTTGGTGAAATACGCCCTAAACAGTACAGTGGCTATTACAAGTTCTTATCAGTCTGTTAAAATAATAAAATTTAATGAAATTTTCAAACAAAATAAGCAGTGTAAAAATTGGCACCATATTAAACCACCCCTTTTTTTTGTGGGAAATTATCAAATAACTTCTTCAGCTTTCAAAGTCAAAGTCAAATCATTTATTTGAAATAGGCACATTAAAGGCACTTTTGAACGTCAAAAATTACAACTAAATAGAATTGATTCTAGTCGCCCATTAAAAAAGGTAGTTTTCGTTTGGAGAAGAATGAATGGGCAAGAAACTCCACCGTTAAAGGTTAAAATGTTTTACAAGGTCTTGTATACATAATATAATTATATGTGAAGACGATGCACCTAGAATAAAATTAGTCTATCACAAAAGGTAAAAAGAATTAAAAATTAAGCAATGACAGGTAAATCAATTATGCGATAGATACATGGTGCTCACATATTTACAATCCTTCAGTTGCCTGTGTTTCATAATCCATTGACGTTGGAGATATGACATTCCTCACACAAGTCACAGGTATCTTTCCGCTCTGAATATTTTATTGCTTCCAACACATGAAAACGTTTCACTGCATTTCACTCAATACTTATCGTGGTATGTTTATTCTATTACGACTTATGACATGTAAATATATACCTTGGGGCCTAAAAAGGCCACTTTTGCAGAATCATAAAAGGAATTCATGAAATCATAATAGACAGTTAACTGTTAAGTTAATCGTATCAAATCCCATTGGTGAAGGATTTTTCAGTTATTTTTTTTTTGTCTGTGCTTAAATACCAATCCAAATCCAATCCCAATCTCTTGCAACGAAAAAAAGCAAAATACGTTTATGATTCTGCCAAAGTGGCCTTTTTAGGCCCCCTACTTACAGTGGCCTCCAAGAGTTAGTTGACTATTCCTAGTTTTATCCTTCCATGCGGGTGAAAGACTTGCATTATATCGCAAGATTGTTTCCGTCCCCCCAAAATACTTTGACAAAGAAATCCATATATTCGTAAAATCTAGAATTTCTGTAGAGCAATAACTCCAGTTTTATGTGACTTCTCACAAATATTTATGCGATCTCTATATAATAAGTTTTATGGCAACCATGAAATATTGTCTAGTTGTTCTTTATCGTTTCCTGAAGATTTTTCATAAAATCGAATGTTTTGCTCATGGTTGTATAACAATGTTTTGAAGGTTGCTGTAGTTTAAAATGTTTATAAAAGTCGAGAGTTCTACGGAATAAAGAGTGTCACTATAGTACATAGTATATAGCCAGCACAGCAAGCTACCCGAAACTGTCAAATTTTCCCAATCAACCTTGAACCTTATGCTTTAGCGATAAAGTTGAAAATCTATTAAAGAAATTTGACAGATTGAAGTAGCTTGATGTGCTGGCGTCTGTACATGAAGTTAAAAAAGAGAAGGAGAGACAACAAATACCATTTACATATATAATAAATACGTAATAACGGGTGTAAAAAGACAATAAAGGCGAGAGTCATCAGTACTTCCCGTCACAGTAATATTTTTTTTTGTACTGGGAATCTTTTGGTTACGGAAATCTAAAGGTCAAAATTCCAACTTTTACTGACGATTCTTACGAAACAAGTTTTTAATGTTGATTGATCTTACTTCGGTGTAAGAAAGAGATGGAGCTACGTAAAACGAATGGAACCTTTCATTTTTCGCGATGTAAAGACACTGTTTAAAGCCCTGAGATGTTTTTGGAGAAAAACAAAAACAGATCTTTTGGAAATTGTCGCAATCATTACACAAGGCGACAAACCACAAACCATGATAAAACATTGCCTCAATAAAACACAAAGATCCTGAATCAGTGTAAAAGCACGCAGAGGACCACAAAATTATAATTATGCTAGCGCGAGGTTTGTTTAACACTCAAACATAATAATAATAATGATAATAATTAACCAATTATGTTTTGTTCTGTTAGAAAATGACAAAATTATGTTCACATTCTTCCTTGACAGTCAATGCCAAAAGTGAGGCTGTTTCTTTTCAGTTAATAGTCAGAATAGGCAAAGCGCGCAGCGGGTTCTTGAAAATCTTGGACAAAAGGTATTTATGAGCGAAACAATGTAGTTACATCACATAAAATCACGCTTGTAATCTTCGAAAAGATAAGCAGAGGTGTATCTATAGTGGGTCGACGGCGCGTTGTGTTCCACGCGCGCCTCAAGGAGATGTCAGCACCAACTGACGGGGTCCGCTAGGGCCGATGCCCGCCAGGGTCGCGGGTTGTTCGAAAGAGATACCGTGGCCCCTGGCACAGGCAACTGAAGGAACACGGGTGGGTTTTAGTCAGTAAGAGTCTGATACTCCCTTCCGCTCCGCCCAGAGCGGGAGGGTTCATTTGATGATTTCCCACCCAAAAAAAAAAAGAAAGGTGTATATAGTATCTATAGTACCTATACTATAGTAAAAGTGCGCAGTGCTACACACCACAACCTATTTCAAGTTAAACAAATATCAACTTTATTTCAATGACAATTAAGTTGATAGCGTGACTAGCACTATTGAAAAAGTTATAAAAATGTTTGAAGTTGTAGCGCAAACTGAACTTTATTGTGTAGGAATTAAAGTTATTTTTCGATTAATTCATATTTGTCTACATTTTTGGTAAATCAATCGCGAATGCAGATTACATCTACATTTCGCCAGTTATGAACTATTGAGGTTATGACTTTTTTAAACGTACCTATTCGTTACAAGTGCTTTTTTTAAAGCGCTTCTTCTTCTGCTTGAATTTCAGATTTTCCCATGCGTAATAGAAGATACCTTTGTCCTTCTTCAGGGTTCAAGCTATCTTTACAGCAAATTTTGTCAGAAACAGTTCTAAGGGTTGTAAGAAAAAGTACGTCACAAAGAAACAGAGGCACTTTCGTCGTTTGTTATCTACACGACTACACGTGTGTGTTGTGTTATACAACAAACCAAACAATACTTAACTAACCAACACATTATTATTCACCTTTTATACCCAGTCTGCACAATCTAGGGGCTAGTTCCGCCATTCTGACGTCATCCGGCAAGCGAAGACGTTGCATTCACATTGTGTATTACGATGCGGCCCGTCTCCGGTTCACGCCATTACAATAACCGTATCCGAACCGCTTTGTTACCGTTTGTTTTTATATTTAGAACAGTGGCTGTGTTTTGTTTTTTATAGATTTGTGAACTAAATGAATCGAACATCTAGCTTATTCGGCCTGTAATATTCCCACTGCAAGGACACAGGCCTCCTCTAGGTGAAAAGAATTGGGCTGTAATCTACCACGTGAGCCCAGTGCGGGTTGGTAGATGTCACATGTCCTCGCAGCATTGACATATATATTACTAGCGTAAGGACCGGGCTAACGGCGCGACTAAATGGCACCAACGCGCTGGCCCTAAAATGACGGTTTTAGGGCCAAAGCGACTCAGTTGACAGTGGTGCGCGCGAACTTCGAAATTCGAACGAAGAACTTCTATGTAAAATGTTTAGACGGGCGTATTCTTACTTTTGAAATCATTGCTTCAATTCAATGAAATTGACTTACTTAGGGCTGATTTTACCATCGGCAGAAAAATTTTATTCGAGGAATAAAATTGACGTTTTACAGTTTTTGTAAGTATCAAAAAACTGTCAAAATTTCAAAATTATTCCTCGAATAAAGTTATCAGATGATTGAAAAATCAGCCCTAAAGCGACTATTATTTGATGTATTCCTGTCACAATTTTCAGCTTGATGTTGATTGTTGTCCTGACATTTGGCATTTGATGTGGACAGCCAGGCAATTCGAGGTTATTCTAAAGATTGACATCTTTGATCGACAATCCGTCAAAGATGTCTGTCAAATTGGATGATCAATTTCTTCAGAGCTTCCTAGACTAAAATATTAAATTCAACTAGACATGCGCTTTTCATGGTTTATTGACGTGTGCTAGCTGACTTAAGGCAAATAATTTAATTTTATCATGCATCTATTCAAAAATAGCTAGTGTATTCATCGTAAACAGGGACTAAAATAGCTCTTTAATCCCTAGGGACTAAAAGTTATTTGAATTTGGAATGGGAATATTGTAAGTAAAAGTTCCAATCACCAAAGTGATCAATCACGAGCATTTGAACACGTAACAGGCTGTATGATAAAGAAAAAAGCGCGCGAGCCAAATAAAAAAAAAGTTTGTGAAAAAGTTTGTGCTTATAGGCGTAAGCAGAGAGATCAGTCATCATCTTTCTGTCCCATGTTACTCGGGGTCGGCGCAACATGTTTTCTTCTTTCATCCTCCCCTGCCAACTGTCACGATATTATTCACTCCCTAATTTTCTTTCACTCAATCCATTTAGCTTCTCTTTGGACTTTCTCTTTCTCTCCAGATTAATATCAGTGTGGCCTTAATCCCTTGAAGATGAAAAGGACTCGACATTAAAATAATCCATACTAATATTATAAATTCGAAAGTAACTCTATCTGTCTGTCTCTCTGTATGTTCCTCTTCACGCTTAAACCGCTGAACCGATTTAGATGAAATTTGATATAGAGATAGTTTGAGTCCCGGGAAAGGAAATAGGATAGTTTTTATCCCAATATTCCCACGGAATCTACCCTTATGCGGGTGAAACCGCGGGGCACTGCTAGTAAAATATAAAATGTTGTACCGAAACAATCTCCATCAGTATTTTTATATTCTGCGAGATTTGCGAAACCAATATTGATTCAAGAAACTGTTGTCACAAACGGTGTTTATGCCTTTTGGTGAATCTCACTGTTTTAATAATCATACATTCGACAAACCAATAATAAATGTCGAAACTCATGGTGTATATTAAAACGAAGTTGTATTTGATCACATTCCGCCTCAAGCCATTCCTATTAGCTGGCTCAAAGGAAAAACGGTATAATTATTTTCGTTTAATAAAACATAAGAACAAACGTTTTGAAATCGTGTGCAAGGAAATATGAAATGTTTCTATTTTGGTTTCCGTAGTGTACCCACGGGACCCTATTTACTAAGGTTCCGTTGTCTGTCAGTCCGTCTGTCACAGGGCTGTATCTTTTGAACCGTAATAGGTAGACACTTGAAATTTTTATAGAGTGTTTATACTATAGCTGCTATAAAACTAAATAATTAAAATAAATAATAAAATCTATTCAAAAATATAAAGACTAACGTTAAATACAGTTTTTCTTAAATCTATGTCGAGTTCACCCATGATTTGTGCCTGAAGGTAATCCTGGGTTTCAGGCGATTGGAGGTAACATTAATTGATTAAAAAATCACATAATTATAATATTTATCGTATTGGTACATAAGAAAACAAATAAAAAAACAAAGAAAAAAAAGTTACAAATTTAAGGGGCGTTTTTTGCTCGATCGAAAACATGTACCGTCTTTAACAAAACGGTTACTGTATTTTAAACTTTATTCACGTCAGTTTTTGTGTTAAGAACTTTAACTTTGTCGGATTACAGTTCGAAATTTAACCCTTAAATTGGCAGAGTGAAGCCGGCTGGACGTTGATAAAAACTAAATTTGTAAGCGAGTATACTGAAAATTGACTCATGTTGGCAAAATTTTGATGAATAATTGTTCTGATGGCTCGCTGGTTTGAACTTTGGCCTAAAGATAAACCCAAAAAAAAGCAGCCAATTGCGAGTTGGACTCGCACACGAAGGGTTCCGTACCACCGTAGAATATTGGACACATGCCCGCCCG
This sequence comes from Oligia fasciuncula, assembly GCA_963082905.1. Classification (NCBI taxonomy): domain Eukaryota; kingdom Metazoa; phylum Arthropoda; class Insecta; order Lepidoptera; family Noctuidae; genus Oligia; species Oligia fasciuncula. The sequence continues at coordinate 13,819,725 of OY720403.1, forward strand.
TATTATTACAAAACAAGGTTTATCTTTAGTTTTTGAACTTATTTTTTTAGATAATTTGATTCTGAATGAGCAGCTCATTTACGCGAATAATATTGTACAGCAATGTCTTTTATGAGAACATAAAAGGTAACAATACAAGATAATAAAGGTATGCGTAACGTATAATTTTAAACGATGATTTTACAGGAGATAAAGTTACGTAATTAGGCCACAGCTATTATTAAACAATCGTCGATAACTTTCAAGGTGATTTTATAATTAAATAAGTACTTAATAAACGATAACCAACAATTCCCTTTATAATGTAGACAAGGATTAAGGAAGGATTTTTCGAAATTAAACCACTAAGAGAGTTATTATAGGGGATGAAAGTTTGCATGAAAAATCCTATTCCTTGAGTTAATAAACTTGAAACTTGGCACGAATACTTATCTAAGTAAATTATGAAGTTTGCAGGCATTTTTCGTTTTTCCCTAAAGGGGGATTGGGGGTTGTCAAAATTTGTATGGAAGAATTTTAAAGTCATGATAAAATTCACTAAACCGCTGGTCCTAGAGACATGAAATTTGGAGGGTGTGTTCTTTGTGAAGAGTACCTGGGTATCCACTAAGAAACGGTTTTTCGAAATTCCACCCCTATTGGGGTGAATGGGGGGAGGGTGAAATTTCACGTGGACGAAGTCGCGGGCAGAAGCTAGTTAGCAATATTTAGTAAAGTTTTTCGCCCGAAAACTTCTTAACGAAATCAAGGCCAATACCCCAAATTTCAAGGTCATCGAAACTACATATATCTTTGAAAAGGTTATTTTTTCTAAATTCCGTGTAAACCTCTCCATGACCCTGGTTATGTCCTCGCGTGCCAACTTAATAGCATCTCAAGCACTTTCCAGAAGCAATCATATTAGGGGAACACGCCCCAATCTCCAATTTCACAATTCCATGGGCCATCACGCTTATAATCCCCGAAGGGTTAGACAAAGGTGTGCCAACTTAAGTTGATGTAGAAGGTACAAGATGGAAACGTCATGTTAACCAAATTGTAACTTGCTCAGAGTCTGTGAGAGTCACAAATATCTACTACTAGCTGCGCCACGCGGTTCTACTCGCGTAAATGTCGATACCGTGGGAATATCGGGATAAAACCCTATAAGCCTATAAGTTAATCCAGGGTGTCAGCTACCTCCATACAACATTTTATCAAAATTGGTCCAGCCGTTTGAGCGTGAAAAAGTAACAAACATATAAACACACCCCCACTCACCCCCACACACACTCACGAACTTTCGCCTTTATAATATTAGTCGTTAATTTAGTTGTTTATGAAGTAAAGTTTCTGTTATCTATACTAATATTATAAAGCTGCAGAGTTTGTTTGTTTGTTTGTTTGTTTGAACGCGCTAATCTCTGGAACTACTGGTCCGATTTGAATGATTATTTTAGTGTTGGGTAGTCCATTTATCGAGGAAGGCTATAGGCTATATTTTTTTTCTTCAAAATTAGGGATCCGTAATAAAATTGCTATTTTGTAACACAAGGTGTAAAATCGAAAACCTATTTTTGCGTGCGCTGCAAAAACTATTGACAATAGAACAAAATAATGTACTACGGGTTTGTAGAGCCCATTAAGACCTACAAAAAAGTCCGCGAGAACATATGTCTACCTATCATGGTTTAATCACAATAACCGATTTTGTGTTCAAAATAATTATTAAATCGTCTGAAGAAAAAAAAACTACATTAAATATGTATCGTAATATTAATCTTTATCGAAATTAAGCATTATGTTATCAAGAGTATTTATGAAGAAGTAAAATACTTTTTGTTTCATCTCAATCGGATATTTCGTTTAAAAGTTATCACGTGTGTAAGATGTTAAGAGTTGGTACCTATTAAGGAGTTATGGGCCATAGAGTTTTTTATCTATACTAATAATAAGGCTGAAGAGTTTGTTTGTTTGAACGCGATAATCTCTTTAACTACTGGTCAGATTTGAATTCTTTTTGTATTTGATAGCCCAATTCTTGAGGAAGGCTATAGGCTATTTAACATCACGCTATGACCCTTAGGAGCCGAGCAAAAAGAAAAAAACTCAGAGTGAACGGTAAGCGAATACGAAGTGTTGCGACGCGACGGGGTGGGGGTACAAGAAATTTCACGCGGACGAAGTCGCGGGCAGAAGCTAGTTTTGTAATAAATGTTGTTAAAAATAAGTGCGGGAGAGTGTGAGATCCGGAACGCATCCATAAGATTACCTACTCACTCGCTTTTATATTTCTCTCTCTCTATTCTTACATTGCTATGTCATGTATTGCTCTGTATTAAATAAATACCTACTAATTAATTAATTTAAGCGTTTATTCAGATACAATCATTTGTGTGTAACTGGCGTACATACGAGTCACGAGCACTAATAGATATGTCAACACTTGGCAACTTTCAATTGCGATTTTATGACGAAATAACGAATGCAAAGTTAAAATACGACACTTTACAATAACCTATAGGTTCGAAAATACTATGTTCGTAATAACATAAAATGTCATTAAAAAATAAAGGAGAAAATCGCCTTTGAATAAAGCCAAGTGTATACATCTTATGCTCGTGACTCGTACACCCACATTTAGGACACCCACACGCCAGTTATCTTTAAGTCCCATGTAGAGGCAGGTGAGCCTGTTGCCATTACCCGGGCATAAATGTATGCTCCGGGCTGCTACTGACTAATCCCTGAAGGAAAACCGCAGTAACACTTTGCCCGATCTGCACCCTTTTTTTTTTTTTTTTTTGGGTGGGAAATGTACAAATGACCCCTCCCGCTCTGGGTGGAGCGGAAGGGGTCATTTGATCATTTTCATTTCATCATTTTTTTGTCAGACTCTTACTGACTAAAACCCACCCGTGTTCCTTCACTTGCCTGTGCCAGGGGCCACGGTATCTCTTTCGTAACACGCTTTCAATCAAATTCTAGATCATTTTGAAGGATATTGCTAAGTACTCTTCTACATCGCTGTCACTCGAAAAAGTGCTCAGAAGACTGAAATGAGAGAAACGAAGTAATTCAATCATTAGCCACCCACCCGTGCAAATCGAGACACAAATGACCATTTCTAACACTTTGTCCCAAAACCATCAAAGAAACATAAACGTCCCATTACATTTATTTCGGTAGACCACCGTAAAAATCGCATAAAATTAGCCCAAAGAATGACCACTAAGACGAAGTGCCCTACATCTTTATTTGTGTGACTTTTATACCATTTAGCGTCACCCTGTCTTGTTGTAAAGAAAGTAACCTTTACGCCTCTGACTCTTGAAGGCAGAGAAAGAAGTGTTCAATATAATTTAAGTTACTTATAGCGGGCGGTATTAGTTGATATAAAGACATAGGTGATATAGGGCTTTTTTTTTTCGGATGGCAATCATCTAATGACCCCTCCCGCTCTGGGTGGAGCGGAAGGGAGTGTCAGACTCTTACTGACTAAAACCCACCCGTGTTCCTTCCTTAGCCCTTTATGTTCCGGGCCAGCGGTAACCCTTTCGGACAACCCCGCTTCGGCCCTATGGGGCCCCTCCTCGATGCTGACATCTCTTTGAGGCGCGCGTGATACACGTACGCGCCATCCGGCACGGGCCTGGTCCTGATCGAACGGTGAGCTACCCATTACTTTCCGTCCGCAGGCCCAAATTTACAGGCTTAGGGTGGATTCTCGAACATGCGTTTCCGCGTATCTACCTTAGGGTGGATTTTTTGGGGTGGATAAACGGAATAACCGCTATATTGCAATGCACAATATAGTTTCAAGACCATCCACAGAAAGGAAAGGCCACCTATCGATACCTATTTGGCTGACTAACAGAACACATAACATGCATTGGTCCAGATTAATCAGAATACAATGTAACCTTGGTTTATTACGTCGTAGACCAAAACTTCTAAAAGCCGGATTGCTTTGCCAAAACAACTATGGGTCAATGAAACGAGCATGACGCAGACATTTTACAAATAAAACAATTCTACTCAGCAAGGATGTATGCCATTGTGTCGGTTGGTGTGCAGCAGTTCAATGTCATCTACCTTTCTTTAAGGTTTTTTTGTGTATTATCAGTTGCATATGGGGACAAAAGAGATAGGTATGCAGGATCGTCGGATATAGTTGAAGTTTAGTAAGAAACCGATGGATGTTGTCGACTGAAATTTAATTTGATAAATGAGCTGTTTGTTTTCTATTATTGAAATTAAATTTTATTCGAGAACATTCATCGGTTTCTTACTAAACTTCAACTATATCCGACGATCCTGCATACTTATCTCTTTTGTTGACTGTACCTAACCGTTCGGCGCGGAGATTGGATAACCTACTTAGTGTCGCTCTGTGTCCAACTTTTAACCTTTTTTAAATTATTTTAGGGACAAAATATAACATGGGGTAAAAATGATTGGAATCGATTCAGTTACTTCTTCTTAGCGTGTCGATAGCAATCTAAATATACTCGGCCCAGAATTCGGCCACTTGTTTGGCGCCTCCACCAGCGTCCATCAGCTCCTGCAACGTGCAGCTGACAGGACACGCAGGACACGACATTAAGTGTCCCATCGTTTGTGGAACAGCACCACATTTACACTCCAAGGCGGAGTCGTCTATGAATCTCCACCTGAACAGGTTTTCCTTGCTTCGGCCAACCTGGGTCCGGAGTCTGTTTAAAGACTTCCAGGTTACCCAAGGTAGCTCATGTCCAGTTACTGTTACTTATTCTGAACAAACTATATTCAGGTTTCGCATAATTATACTAAAAATAACGTTGTATAAATCACACAAAGTAGAAACAACACTCTTGACGTGCCAAATAGCTTCCCTCCCACTCAATTCTACCTACCTTTCCTAAGACAAATCCTTCTTTATTTTCAAAGATTTTGCTGACCTAACTTACTATACTGTCGTTGCGTGGTGAGTCAGACGTCCACCCACTGTGGCGCCTAGATGTCTGCTGTCTCGACCTTGTGACTGCTATCATAGTATATTAGTGATTTGGTCATGTTCATCTGCTAATTACGGGAGCATGATATGCCGGCTTGAGGGAATATTAGGAAATGTACGTATTTTCGTTTGCAAATAATAGGATATATGTTTCCCCGTTTCTGGTCAGTGATCTCATGTTGTTATTAGTCTGATAGACAGAATAAGAACAGCCCATAAAAAAAGACATGTGATTTGTTAGCAAGAGAGACTTGGCGAAATTCTATGGGAAGTGAACTATGCACCATTAGCGATATGGTTGTGATATAATTTTTGTAAGGATACTATTCCTTTATACCATCATATAGAGATAGAATAGACTAATTCATCTATACCCTTATGCAAAGAGGCATTCAAATCTATTAATTTTTTCAAAAAAATGCTGGGTCAGATTTTGATGCTAGTTTGCACAAAGGTGAGATAGGGTATCGATACACAAAATATCATAGCGTACATAGACCACTTTCACCCAGTCTCCTTTCATGACAGTTTTTTTTTAATCTATTTTATTAAACTTAACTTTACTTCAAAGGAGTATTATCCAGTAACTAGATTGTGGTTGTCAGATAGGCAGTCGCTTCATGTAAAATACTGGTATTCAGCTGTATCCGGTAAGATTGAGAGCCGACCCCAACTTAGTTGGGAAAATACTAGGCAGATTATTTGCTTTCAGTGACTGTGAATAACAAAGCTGTGCTTCTAGGTGGGTTCAGGTTGATAGCACTTGATAGTAATAAGTCGGCAAAGAGTTTACAATTTTTCATGACGCCGAGGTCATGATACTGTAGCGGTATCTAAAACGCTACATACTAACAACGCATCATACTTACGTCAAACAAAATCCTGCATCTCGCAAGCAGAGTTTACCGCGCAGCTAGCATACCTATATTATATACAAAAGGCCCGACATAAATTATTGAGCAATTGCCCGCCAGACACAACACCCGTCTGAACGGAGGTTCCTCCCTTTTCTATAGAGTATGAGTGAACTTTACACCCTGTTCCTCATACCTCTATAATACTTTAAAGTCCATCTCTTATGTAACTAATACTACCTACCTATGTTTCGTAATCATTAATTACGTGTCGAATAAAAGTACGCCAGGCAGGATTAACAGAAACTACTAATCTACTTACTGTACTCGCTTCAATGAATTGGACACAAGGTTTTATAAAATCCGTCAAATATTAAAACATTGTTTAGCTGCACAAGAAGCCATTTTAATGCGTATTTATTACAAAAATGAACTGAAATTGTTGAGCTGTGTGATCAACGATGTTCCGTGCGCGACTAAAGCCAACTAGAGACAATCACTCAGTTCAGTAGGAACAGACGCTGAGACTGAGTCACGTATCTACGAAAATAATACTAATGTTTCCCAGCAATTATTTTTGCACAACGTTACTTAGTTTGATGTACCTACAGAATGGTAGATAACGTCTTCTTATTCGTACAAGCAATATAACGTCCGATTAAAAAAATAAATAAAGGTGTGTTACACCTCTTTCTAAATCTACGATATATGGCGGTCTATCTGTCACACCGCTCAATCTCAATAACAAATAGGCAGTTAAAGTTTTCATTTATTTCAATAACCAAAATATCATATTTATATGAATTGATGAAATCTTTTTTCCTTTACCTGAACATGGCTCATATAGTTACAAGTATCATAATGAAGTGTGTATATTTTTTATTATCCCTTCAATATTTTTAATTTACAATAGGCTCGCCCCATTTAACATGGAATTATCCCTTGTAACCTATTTTCTTACGTTCAGAAAAAAACAGAAAAACGAAAGAAAACAGAAAACGACAGGACGACGACTACTGTAAGAAAAATTGAGCTAACGTTTGAAAAATACTCCACTAAACTCGCGTTATGCTGCATGCCAGAGAATAAATAAACGAATAAGTAACCTACCTACATGAAAACATACATTAAAGTAATACTTTGAACAACACTCCTCTAATTTTTTTTTTAAACATTGCCCACTCTAGGAATTTCTCCTGTATTGTGGGTGCGTTTACAAACATTTAAATTCACATACACAAACAACCAGACCCGGAACAACTACTTGTAGGTCATACAAATATTTGTTCCGTGCGGGAATCGAACCCGCGACACGCAGCGCAGCAGTCAATCGCTTAACTACTGCGCCAACCGTGCCGTCAAACATTGCCGTCGACATTTATTATGCGCACAGCCAAAGTGTGGAATTCTCTGACGGCATCTGTGTTCCCTCCCACATATAACCCGTCTGCCTTCAAAGCAAGAGTGAACAGGCATCTTCTGGGCACGCTCGTTCCATCATAGACGACACGACATCCATCGCTTTCAATCAGGCGTGATCGAGATCAAGAGCAGGCCAATTTAGCAATAAAATAAAGAGGTTCGCTCCTTTTTACATGGGACTTAACATAACTGGCGAAATATGGATGTAGGTACTATAGGTGCACCTCTCTATTTCCGCGTGTCATGCCTTTTAGAACGATGCTAAAGCAAGAATCTCGATTCAAAACTGGAAGATTTCATAATCTCCACAAAAATGAAGTTTCAAATCGAGACTAAACACTCGTTTAAGTACACGACGCAAGTATCTTGCTCAGTGACTAACATCGTCTAAACACTGTTTACTCCTTGCAACTTTTAGTTTCGCTTGAACGTATGGCATGCCACAAGCAATTAAAACAACAAAAAGCTATTTAGTCAGACTTTCAAATGCCCTAGACACAAAATAACTCTCGTCTTTAGGCTATAAAAAGGCATTACGCGCGGAAATATAGCTCCCGCAGCTATGGAAGCTTCTGCCCGCGACTTCGTCCGAGTGATTTTTTTGGTTTTCACATAAAATATATCATAAGACACTCGGCAATACCGTACCTTCTCATTAGAATTTAGGAATCGGATCACTAGTTCTGAAGATTTCCCCTTACATATAAAATAAAAAAAATACCTCTTTAAAACATTAGTATAGATAACTCGTATAAAATGGGATAAGGCTAGGCAGATGATGATAAGATAGTATTGCAACATCCAGCTGAATAATGCGTTAAAATACACATTTTCCATGAGCTCATTACGACAAAGGCTACGTTCCGAATTTAAGCCTCTCGTTAAGTAATCAGATGGCGACAAAGCTATTAAAGCGTTAATTTTTTAATTAAAACTGTTTCCGGGAACCGATAATTTACTGGAAAAATTTCAACCTTTCATCGCTCGGCATTCTGGATACCTACTTAAGTTACACAGATAGTGATCAAAGCGAAATTCCCGTGTTGTGCTGTGATACGTGAAAGCAATGTGGAAGTGTAGGTAAAAGGCTAAAAGGTTATAAAGCTGCTGGATTTATCGCTCTTTTGTAATTACTGCCACCGATTCAGACGAATTCAGACAATTTGTTGTAGTTTCATTTAGTCCGCTAATAGCAGCGAACAACACTACAGATAGCTATCTCTTTCTGTGTCATACGTTCCGTATTATATATCGCAGTAAGTACTTTGTAATAACAACGCAACAATACCTACAGAACGTCGCGTCGCTCAGTATGAGCGTAGCGTATCTTTCCTTTATAATATCATGGGTTACACGCCGATTTCTCTCTTTCAGTCGTCAGTAATTTAACTTTTGAAAGAAGAAGACAAAGCGTTGTTTCACTATACAGACGCTATACCTACCTACAACATTTATTAGTAAGGGGAGTAATTCTATCTTACTTTTTTTCCAAGTTTTTCTTTTATCTACGGTGCTGCAAGCCCAATTTTTACATTTGTCTCTTTGTACAAGAGGTTTTAGCCTTGTAGTTGAACTGTTATTTTTTATTTGTCATATACTGCCCACAGTTCCAAGGCTGGGGTTACTTCCCTCCTCTGGCCAAAACGTCATGAATCAATCGGCTTATTATATGACGATTAAGTTATTATAACATCTTCTAATTAAAACACAATACTTTATTTGCGTGTTATCATTTTCAACAAGAAAATACAGGCGTCATAACTTAGCCGCAAAGACAAACATAACGTGATTCTGTGAGATAGAAAATTCAATATCTGAAAATTCAGTTACTGTTAGTTCAGAGCTTACCGGAAACAAACAAACAAACAACGCACGTAATACTGGTAGCAATCTAAGTTACAGAAACTCAACCAAAGATACACAAAAAGACAATTTTAAACGCAAACGTTGAAGTAAAAGAACATCATAATTATGTCATACAAGAACTTTGCGTCGTAGACCGAAATATAAATCTAAAGGTCATAACATACGTATCAAACCGGAAAGGGATCGGCACCGTATCAACTCGAGCCGTTCAGTATTCTTTGTATGAAACTCCCTACTGCAACGCACACTAATCGGAATTGTAACGTAATCGCTTCGCCTCGGGACAAACTCACGAACCGCGGTGCGGTGCGTTAGGGCTTGTCGTCCCCGCGCTTGCGGCTCGTCGTCCCCGCGCTTACGTCTCTCCGTACCCGAGCTTACACCTCTTCGTCCACCCTTGCCCATCTCACCCTATGCCTGCACCATCAACCAGCGGTCGGCGAGCCGTAAGCGCGGCGTCGCCTAGCCGTAGCCAAGTCGACGTATCGGAGCACTGCTTTCAAAACGGTGAAGGAAAACATCGTGAGGAAACCGCATGCCATGTCCTAGAACCAAAAATTCGAAGACATGTGACATCCGCCAACACGCACTGGGCCCGCGTGCCGAATCGTAATCCAGCACGCGGGTCCAGTCCCTAGGCACAAATCAAAGAGAGGAGGCCTGTGTCCCAGCACTGAAAACAACGTTAAAGGTTAATTATGCTAAGGTTTAAGCAGGGCTCACTGCCCAGGCTATACCTTGCCAAAAACTAGACTGACGTGCTAATCATAGTATCACCACGGCGTAAACAACTATTGCATAGCTCGTCTCGAGAGAAGATATGTAACAGCTGACCAAAAAATTCAATACTTTTTCCTTTTTTTCAGTTTTCCACATCTAACCATGAGTTGTTCCCGGACCGTTGCCTTGCTGGCTGCGCTGTGGCTGGTGGTAGGAGCTGCATCCTCCCCTGTCAGAAGGTCTCCAGACCTTGAGGCCCGGCGCAGAAGTGCTATCGACAGGGGTATGATCAGGTTAGTAACGAATAACTATGTAATACGGATTAATTTGGGAATATACGTGGTGATAGCTAAATAGCTAACAAAGCGGAATCGAAAAAATGGTTTCATATTTGTAATTTTTTTCCCTGCACTATTGGTTTAATTTCAATCCAGCAGCATTACTTTAATTTTAATGAACTGGATAATATGATGACCCAAGGTTGTATCTTTAGGATCAAACTCCTGTACAGGACATTTTGAATAGAATGTCCCTTCTTCTGGCTCCTTGCATTTTCCTTCTTTTTAACACGTTAATAAGATCGATTTCTTTTGTCTCAACAGATTCGGCCGATCATACCCCCCGGAACCTTCAGCAGCGGACATCAGAGAAGCATTCCAGCGGCCCACACGGCGCGGCAACAGTTTCCTCCGCTTCGGTCGCTCCCAACCCCTCACCCTTTCAACCGACGACCTGGTCTCCCTCTTGAGAGCATACGAAGAAGACTACGACACACCTATGACCAAGAAATCTGCCAGCTTCGTTCGTTTCGGACGGGACCCTAACTTCATCCGCCTTGGACGTTCTGCCGAAGATGAAAAGAGTGCTTTCGAGCAGAATTCTGAGCTGGTTGTCAGTGGATACCCTCAGAGGAAAAGCCGAGCGAGGGATCACTTCATCAGGCTTGGGAGGGACAGCGAAGAAGTCAATGAGAATGAGTTTGAGGAGGCAGAAGAAAGCAGAAGGAAGAGGTCCGCCGAAGCGTGTCACGACTGCCAGTCGTAATCTCTTTGTTACGTTTACATTGCTGTGCTGACCGCCGTATGAGATTTTTATTGTGAACTTAACGAGCATTGGATAGCAGTATTTTTTATACACGGTTGTTTTATAGGATTTGCATACTTGATTGTTTGCATGAATTTTTATTGGTGTTTTCAGTATTTTAATTTTAAACTGCTATCGGAAATGCTTGTATTTCAAACTGACAATTGTAATACTGTAAATGAGGAGTAATTTGGCAGTGCATATCTCATGCTGCGGTTTTTCATTGTGTGTATTACATTTCTTCTTCCCAAATATTTTGGACGGGCTAAATTTTTCTAATGAGGCTAAACTATGTGGTGCATTGATGTTTTAAAAAAATATAAAAAATGATATAAGTATATATAGGTTTTAAAATTTTAGAAAAATACAGTTAAACATTTTAACAATATTTTAATTATAAAAGTATTTATCTTGAAGCATAATACGCTTAAGTATAATATTATGATCTCAAATATTTTATTATTTCTTTCTTGATAATAATATACATATGTAGAACCATTAGCAACTATAAAGTGGGTCTCAAAATGTATTTTATTAAACCAATAAATTATATTTATGAATTCTATTCATTTTCTTAAACTCATTTTAGTTGTTTCCTGAAGTCATTCTAAAATGTAAAAAATTTAAGTCCTACCTACTTACATTTATTTTATGGAACTTATTTTGTTTTTTCAAAATTATTCATAATATATTTAAATGAAACAAAAAATAGTATATTTAAAGTGTTAGCATCTGAAATAATATATAATAGGCTGGGTGTTATTTCAATTTCGGATGCGCACACTTATTTAAAGTTACATTTAATTAATTACTCAAACTATGTATTAAATGTTAAAATCGATGTTAATGAAATAGTATGTATTGAATTGTTGCAATACTAAATAAAGCATTAGTGTGTAATGATTGAGCATTTATTTAATATTTTATTTAAATAATAAAATGGAGTTTATCGATAAAGTTTTGATCACTTCATAATAACCTTTTTCCCGTAATTTAGATCCCAGATACCTTTCAGTTTAAGGGGCACGAAAACATCGCTCAACTTTTGATGGTGTATTAAGCTTATATAAATAATTTCATGTTGAGGAAAAATCATGTCCTGAAGGGAGATAACGAGATTGTTTCCTAAAAGAAAAGCAGAGGGGCAATTCTCGTAATTTCAGGAAAGTTCACAGTCTGATCTCAGTGTCAATATGTCAAAAATAAATCGAATTTCCTTACATTTTGACAAGTTTTTGACATTTGTTTGTCGCCGAGATTCGTTGGTCCCGGCTGTCATTCGTGGATCTTTGACAGTCGTTACGGGTCGTCAGAAGCCCGAAAGTCTGACAACCAGACTTACCAAGGGGTTTCGTATTACCCAGTAATTCGATTGTGGAAGTCAGATAGGCAGTCGCTCCATGTAAAATACTAGTACTCAGCTGCATCCGGTTCGACTGGAAGCCGACCCCAACATATGTACGTAGTTGGGAAAAGGCTAGGCAGATGATGATTTAGAAATCTTAAATCTATACTATATTATAAATTCGAAAGTAACTCCGTCTGTCTGTCTGTATGTTACCTTTTCACGCCTAAACCACTGAACGGATTTCGATAAAATTTGGCATAGATAGATTGCATCCCGGGGAAGGACATATGATAGTTTTTATCAACATACCTCGCGGGCGAAGCCGCGGGCGGAAGCTAGTACAATATAAAATCTTACACTGTAATACGATATAATGTCCTGTAAGGGGAAAAAAAGGAAAGAACTCCTTGAGCAACAAAAAGTTCGTCCGCATCGCTGTCAGTGGGAAAAGTGCCCAAAAGGCTGGCAGTTGCCACGTTGGATAGCAATGCCGATTCTTTGGCCTAAAAATAGGCCAGATCTCTGGCCTTTTTATCATTTACATTATTTCTAAGATTTTATAAAAAGAGGACATAATTCTCTGAACAGAATCTCTCGAAATCAGAAGTTGATATAACATTCAATATCAATTATATTTAATTGCTTTGCTGTAAGCGCAGTTGTTAATGAGCGATTTGATATTTTAAGCAAGCTGAGATTATGAAATCTCATTATAATATTTAGATTATAATTATGAGAGCAGTATTGTGGGTGTATTTTTAAAACATCACTTTGAAATTCGAAATTCATGTAATTTAAAATCAATTCAGTTCCATTTTGATGGGTGTGCGGTCTCTAATGAGAGATCCAAAGAGCAAATTCTACTGAATATTACACCTACCTACCTGGAACACAATATAATGTCTGTTATAGGAATATGAATTCATCTCACGTCCACCTCCTTTACATATCAGACGCGTCGTTTGACCACAAAAGACCAAATGAAGGGTCTGCAAAACAGCAAAAATCTTCAGTCATTTTATCTACAAATTCCTTGATTCAACCACTTCTTTAGAGGAACATAGAATAATAAGAAATCAGTATAGAGGCCAAAATTCACGTACAAAACACAATTGCTTATTCTTCCTACGTTTTAGTTCTTATAATTTTTTTTTGCTTTTTAAAAAACGTTGCCCCACACTAGGAATTTCTCCTGTATTGTGGGTGCGTTTACAAACATTTAAATTCACGTACACAAACAGCCAGACCCGGAACAACTACTTGTAGGTCATACAAATATTTGTTCCGTGCGGGAATCGAACCCGCGACACGCAGCGCAGCAGTCAATCGCTTAACCACTGCGCCAACCGTGCCGTCCTTTATGACATGTCGAATTATTATGACATGTCGAGTTTTGGAAGGAGACTGTCACATAGGCTTGAGAGACAGAAAGAAAATAGAATAGAATACTCTTTAATATGTACACCATATAAATACTACTTCCTACTAATATTATAAACGCATCCATCCATCCCCATAAACTTTTTTTGCGTGATAGAGTAACAAATTTTGTTACTCTATCACGCAAAAACTACTGATCGAATTTTTATGAAATTTTGCACGCATGTAACTTATTACCAGGATTAACACAAGATACTTTTTATCCCGATATTCCCATGGGATCGAGACCTATGCGAGTGAAACCGTGGAGCGCTGCTAGTACAGACATAAATAAAAAAAAAACCGAATCGAAAATCCGTACTGTGTGTGACTGTTAGAGTAATTACATGATGAAGATGCCTCACTACGATACCTCGCGATCGCGGTTTAGCTCGCTACCTCGGTCACCTCCATGTAAAACAAATGCATTCTAATAGACATGTACGCACATGCCGAAGGCTGGTCCTTGGGGGTTTACCTCGATGCCTAGCATGTATCGTGTGTGATGTGAGGCCTCTTCGCCATGGGCACGCCACAATTGCGGCGATAAGTCCCCTCTTTGAGGAGTGGCTAGAGAGACGCCACGGCGTCCTCACCTTCCGCCTAACGCAGGTCCTCACCGGACACGGCTGCTTCGGGAGGTTCCTGTTCCGAATAAGGCGGGAGGAAACGCCCGGGTGTCACCATTGTGTGGATCGCCCGGAGGACACGGTGGAGCATACGGTGGAGATCTGCCCAGCTTGGGTAGAGCACCGCCGTGTCCTCACGGCGGCGATCGGCGGCGGCGATCTCTCGCGTCCGGCCCTAGTCCGGGCCATGGTACGGAGCGAGAGTGCATGGGAGGCTATCGCCTCCTTCTGCGAAGCAGTGATGCTCGCGAAGGAGGAGGCGGAGCGCGTGAGGGAGAGGCAATCCTTGCGCCCTCACGCCCCCAGCCGCCGCAGGAGACGCCCCAGGCGTCGGGAGTCGATAGCCGATTCCCGGCCACCGTAGGCGCGGGCTTGCGGGCGGCGAGCAATGGGCAGCTTGCCGTCCGGTAAGGACCAGGCCCGGGTCGACGGCGCGTTGTGTTCCACGCGCGCCTCAAGGAGATGTCAGCACCATCTGACGGGGTCCGCTAGGGCCGATGCCCGCCAGGGTCGCGGGTTGTTCGAAAGAGATACCGTGGCCCCTGGCACAGGCAAGTGAAGCAACACGGGTGGGTTTTAGTCAGTAAGAGTCTGACACTCCCTTCCGCTTCGCCCAGAGCGGGAGGGGTCATTTGATGATTTCCCACCCAAAAAAAAAAAAAAAAACCCTCTAGTTCCGATCGTCTTACAAAGCAGACGAGCAGCAAAAAGTCGTAAAAGCAATAAATAAGCGTCTTATGACAGCAGTAAAATAAAGTACGCAGTATTATGTCTCAGTTAAAGGTTTAATTGGAGAGTTTGTTGTATAAGTATCGTATAACATGCAGTTACGAGTTTATACCGCTCTTGTTGATCGTAACGCTAAATTGTTGCTAGGTTTTGAGGAGATTATCCTGGGCTTCTTCATTTTTAAATATTATATAAATCGTTTGCTTACACGAATCAGTTTTGTTCGTACTTCTCAACACCGCTATGATGGGTTTCCAATAATTATTGCACCTCCAATCTTTCTCTTCTTTGACCTTTAATCTCTCAAAAAATGTATCAGGTATGGTTCAGTACAAAATAAGTGGTGATACAAATTGGTACGTTTTCTGATCCATTTTCATCAGATATTTTTGAAATAGACATTCAGCTTAGTATGGTCACTGAAGTTAGTAGATGCGAAATAAGACTTTATAACACCACCTACGAAATAAACGCTACGTGCTACGAACCTACTACGGAAATGCTACGGGCTTGCTACGAAATCTTTATTCAATCATTTTATTTATTTTCATTTGAAAATCCCCATGAACATCCTTAGCCATCCTACCTTTGGTGTGGGGGGAGGGGGGATATTATTTTTTTATTAGGGCTGATTTGTCAATTTATATATTAATAATTATTTTGAATTTTTTGAGTGATAATCTAAAAAAAGCTTAAGGCAATTTTATTCTCCGGATAAAAGATCATGATATCGAAAATTCAGAGCATTCTGTAAGACTTACAACACATGAAACCTTTTAAAACTGATTGGAAATCAGAAAATCAATAATGTCCCATTTGTTTTCAAAAGAACTCTTTTCTTCAATTACTGACATTGTTTACTGAGATTATATTTAATTAACAATTGATACAATTGTCAAAGTGTTTGTTGTTTGTATTGTCTCGTTGGAAAAAATGTCGAACTTGACATACTAAAGAAATTTAAAGAATTATTTAGCACTAGCTTTTGCCCGTGGCTTTGTCCACATGGAGGTCGGAAATGATCCCACTAGAATGTACTCATCTGCCTAGCCCTTTCCCAATTATGTTGCGGTCGGCTTTCAGTCTAACCGGATGCAGCTGAATATCAGTATTTTACCATGGAACGACTGCCTATATCACCTCCACAACCCAGTCACTGGGTAATACGATACCCCTTGGTAAGACTGGTTGTCAGACTTTCGGGCTTCTGACTACCCGTAACGACTGTCAAAGATCCACGACTGCCAGCCGGGACCAACGGCTTAACATGCTTTCCGAGGCACGGAGGGGTCTCGGTATGTAAAGATGGTCACCCATTCACAGACCAACCGCGGCAAGCGTAGCTTAACCTGATCGATGGACATGTGCGGCTGTTATTATTTAGCCACGGGTCCCTCTTCCCCACAGGAATGTACTAACTACCAGTATAAAAAGTATACTTCGCCCTACCCAGGTTATGGTCTAACCCAAATTTCATTAGAGGAAATGTGGTCGTTTCTCCATAGAAACTCTCTCGCCTGTTTTCTTTCTGGTTAATGACCATAAAGCAATCATTTGTTTTGGTACAGAATAATAAATATTAACTAAGTAGGTAGGTACTTCTATGTCCTTATGTTTTCCATTTTGATGATATATTATTTCTCACTAGAACCCTCAAATTACCGATTTCAACCGCTGCCAACAGAGGCCTAGTGTACGAATTTGACACCAATTCATGCAAAAAAAAAACATAGGGACACAGTTTTAAATATCCTTCTTATTCAGTTTATGAAATATCTTTTAAATTTGTCTAATATTGGAGGAGAAAATAGGCGAGAGCCAAACCTCGAATTACGACTTTTTCCTTAGGAATTTTCAAAAGTCTCTCCGACCGCATTTGCTTAAAAGGGCGTGACAAGGTGACAGACAGAGTTACTTTCACATTTATAATGTTAGTATGGATTTTGTAGTGGTAAATTGGCAACTTCTGTAGACAGTATTTACTGCAGGCACAGACACCTGCAATAATTAGTTAATATCACCTATTTTATGTGATATCAAATGCGTAGTCAGAGAAATGAATTGTTTATAAATTTGACTAACTACGTCAATTTGCCGTGTAGCTATTTATCATACAACTGTCAAAAACTGTCAATTTGTAATTTTAATGCAGGGTTTAAATTGGTAGTCAATTTTATAGACCACTTCCCTTTTACTAACTAGACTATTAATTTCCCAGCATTTCATTTTACAAACGATGAAAATAAAGTGGCTGAGCTTAATACAACAAGCGGGTTTAATGGAACCACTATAAATTGATATTTGTTTCTCAAAACAAGAAGCTCATAAAAGTTTTTATCTTTACGACGAATAAACAAAATAAATCTGGTTCACCAACCATCAGTACCTAGATACTAAAATAATACGATTATTTTTATAACATCTTAATAGGCACTGACTTTACCAAAGTCAGTGCCTAGTGGAATAAAATTGACGTCTGACAGTTCTAGTATGAAAAACTGTAAAAAAGCCAAAATTTATTCGCAGGACTTATCTTAGGTACTTATAAAAGTTTCGTGAAATTCGCCCTAAACTGCTTAAAAGGGACAGAACAACACTCGAAGCACACTCGGAACTTGAATAAATTCAATTCGTCTAAAAACCCATTAAATAAGAGAAAACATACATAAGAGCATGATTATAATTTCGTTGAAAAGTTCCAATTTGTTTGGTAAAAGTTATTGGTTTTCCCGTTTAATAATACCTACATGTTTTTCAAATTGATTCTAATTGTGTTTTATATAACATGTTTTCGTCCAAAAATATAGGTAGGTATTACCCGAAGCACGACCCGTGCATGGGCTCTTGTTCTATTTTGAAAACTTATAGTCTGACTTTTAATTAGCTGCAGTAAAACGACACTTCTTAATAACTCATTTCGGACTGAGTTTACAGATATGCATGTCAAATGAGTTTCGTTTGTTACACTATTCTGTACAAAACAAGATTTGGTTGATGGCCGCGAAAAAACAAAAAGACGCCAATTTCAGTCATTTAAGTAAACATTTAAGCTGTCATTTTACTGCAGCTAATTAAAAGTTCGACTATAGTGTGCATGAACACGAGTGACACGCATCAACGATAGCGACAAGGCCCGCCGTCGACAGCACGTTGCAGGTGCACGAGCGGCATTTGTCTACTGTTGCATTTGTTTCTACCGACGCTTGTCGCTCATGTCTATGAGCACAATACTCGTTAGAGTAGTAAGAAACATTTTCAAAATATTCTTGATTACGTGGCAATGCTGCCAGTCTTCTGGCACGTTTCCGGATGATAGCGATGCGGACGAGTACTTCGACGCCTAATGTCCTTTGTGTTTGTATAGTAAGTTAGTCAATTAATTTAAAGTCTAGTGCCAATAGTTAGTTACATTTTCTCATAAATTATTTTCTTGATTATCATTATTTATTGATGTAAGAACTCGTATTCGAAAACTAATTTGTATTTGTAATTCTAACTAGAATGAAAGATGTCGATCTGCACAGTAACGAAAAGGACCTAATAAAGTATTTTCTGTGACTTTTTACACAGTAGGTATATTTTCTAACGCTTAAATAAAATTAATCCTGGTGACAAATCCAGCACAGTGTTTCCTTTTCATTTAACTTGTGTTTCTGGCCTAAAGATTGCAGTTGTATTTTTTCAACTGTATTTCAGTTTTCAACGCCAGCAGTATTTCAATGAGTAAGTATTCAATATTAAAATGCTAGTAAATCTATTGTATCGACGAACACAGGACGCTTGGCAGGAAATAGAAAAGGATACTTGTGTCGGCTTCAAGTCGGTTGTTCTTATTGTTTGTTGTATGGAATGTTTTAATGTTACTAGACCGACACCGAACCCAAAAATGTGATTAAAAAAATGTTGTCTGTCTGTCGGTCTGTCTGTCTGTCTGTCTGTTTGTTTAGGCATCACGCAAAAACTACCGGTTCGATTACGATGAAACTTGGTATAATTATTCTTTAATATCCTGGGCACAACACTGGGTACTTTTTATCCCGGAAAAGTATCTATATATAATTCAAAGTCCTGACTGACTGACTGATATATCAACGCACAGCCTAAACCGCGGGTCCTAGAGACATGAAATTTTAGGGTGTGTTATTTGTGAAGAGTAGGTATCCAATAAGAAAGGGTTTTTCGAAATTCCACCCCTAAGAGGGTGAATGAGGGGAGGGTGAAATTTCACGCGGGCGAAGTCGCGGGCAGAAGCTAGTTGGTAATAAATGTCGCGCGCCGTGCAACGAGGCGGTGCGGGGTGGGCGCTGGGTGGTTCTAATGAGCTGTGACCTTTAGTATTGAAATAAATGTAGAACGCCACCGCCATCCGTAGACTATGAGATAAATAGACCCAAATAGGCTCGGATGGCATAGTCGATATTAGCGCAGGATGTCGATTTAGGGCGGCGGCTGATGAACGTCTAGCACGTCAAAGGCGGCGCCCATGGACCCTGTCAGGCGGTTCACTGTACACCCACCAACTCGCACTAGACAAGCGCGGTTGGTTATTTTTTCTAAACTTCTACTTTCTCATGACACACAAGTGGAAAGAGAGTAGAGTAGAGTACCTATCTCAGGTATCTCACTCAAGTGCTTATACATAAGTAAGTCATCATCATTCATCGTCATCTGCCTAGCCTTTTCCCAACTATGTTGGGGTCGGCTTCCAGTCTAACCGGATGCAGCAGAATACCTTTATAATCCAGTATTTTACATGGAGCAACTGCCTATTTGACCTCCACAGCCCAGTTACATATGTATTATCAAAAATTCCTAAAAGGAATAATAAATAATTTATCTACTATAAATACTATACAGGAAGATTTTTTTATCACCATCCAAATTTTTACAGGGTTTTCTACAAATGAATATGAACAACTTTTACTATGGGACCAACTCTGAAATCTCGAAAAAAAAAATCTGCTGTTTCATACATTTTGATCAAGTACCTACCTAGGTGTTGAACTTTTGTATTAAACAGCAGATTTTTTTATTATAATAGTGGAAGTTGTTTATATTCATGGGTAGAACATCCTGTAAAAATTTGGATGGTGATAAAAAAATCTTCCTGTATAAAGGTCCAATTATTGTCAACGTTATCATAACAAGGTAACTAAGTAATAAGTTACTTCTTAGTCTAAACCGGTACAAACTTCAAATAAGACGAACTTACCCGATAATGGTTTATTTGACAGTTGAAATTACACTTGTTGATCAACTCTGTTATTAATTACTCCAAGATTAAGTCATCCAATGCTATAGATGCTTTTGTTAACAAGTCTATAAGGAACCGAAGTTACTATTACAAACTATATGTATGTATTTGTAACTTAAAGTTATCAAGTACTTCTGACATACACTTCCTATGTGAAGCGATGATCGAAATGCCTCGTTCAAAATAGGACTACTGAGGCTATTCGACCCATTATCATTCAGCTAATCAATTCAGCCTATCGCAGTCCACAGCTGGACACAGCCATCCTCCAGGCCCAGGCCTCCGAGCTATTATACCACAGCAAATCCAAAGATCAATTCATACTGGTGCGAGATTTGCACAGTGCGAGTTGACACCTACCAATTTTTTTTTTATTGTCTTGTTATTAAAAGACGACCCTTATACTTGACCACTTTTTATAGTGTTTTCCTGGGCCTGGACCAAGCAGCGCAACTAAATAATGCTGGCTTTCACGGTTTAAAAAATTTGTATTAGACCACAAACCTCTTTCTTTATCGTATTTAGTTTAAACTGGGTCAAAATTTAGCTAGCGAAACTCAGATTGGTATGCGCTAATAATGCGCTCGTTTTTTGTAATTTGCAGGTCAGTTTCAAAAAATTTAAGAAAATTGATGAGTTTTTTGGGTTAATGATCGTATTTACTTTAGTTAGGTACTTAAGCTTAGAAAAACAGTTTTTTTGTGTAAACTCCGACTACGTCATGGGTATCTAAGCACGACAAACCAAAAATAACTCATTTCTGATACATAAAGTAACTAAACTAGCTGCGGCCCAAAGTAAAGTCATGTATTTAAAGAGATTAATGTAATGACTGTGCCTTCTCAGTACATTTATGAAAATCTTTTATATGCCCATAAAAATATAAAATTGTTTAAAAAATACAGTGATATCCATAATATAAATACTAGAAACAAACACAAATATGTTGTACCTACAACCAGGCTCAAGAAAATAGGTGGCTCGTTCAGATGCCAATGTATACGCTTTTACAATAAACTACCAAGCCACGTTCAAGATCTAAGCCTTAATAAATTCAAATCTTTCATTAAACGTAAGTTGTGCCAGAAAGCCTTTTATACCGTTAAAGATTATATTGAGGACAAAAAGGCTTGGGATTGAGCTGCTTCCAATTTCTGCATTTTGAATGATTTTTTTCTTTTTAATACACATTGACATTGATGAATATTTTTTTTTAAACAATGACATTTGCTTACTTTGTAAAGTATTATATTATTTTTTCATTGTGAATGTGAAGACGATGTGGGTCTTTTTACATACTTATATATATTTTTTTTATTATTCTCTCTGTTCTGTTTTTTTTTTTTTCATGGTCTGGCAGTTTGAGTAATTTATGTGGCCTACCCAAATGTCCTTTCTTTGGTATTGTTCGTCGAATCGTTGAGCTCCTTAAGTCTTGAGTTGAGCTGCACGATTTTTGACAAATGCGTGCACTGACTGGACAGGTCCTCTCAATCTGTGTGGTTCTTTCCTCAAAAGACCACCTCAGACATCGATCTACATGGTCTTCATATAACCTGACCAAGATTATGTCTGGACTTTAAAAGAGACTGTGACCTCTGAGTTTGTTTCGGCCTTTCTTCTCAGAGTAGTCAGATAGGAAACGCCGACTTCATCTAGTTTAAAAAAAAAAACATGATTGACGTGTAAAAGTGTTTGTACAAACCTACTTACAAAAAATAAAATCATTTCATTTCATCATTTCATTTCATCATCATCATTTCATCAATCATCATTTCATTTCATTATTTTTTGTTCGTTTTATCTTGTTTAGAAAACGATGCAAATCACGACAGCGGAGTTTCCCTAGCTAATTTTATTTGACCCTGTATAAAGGTGTTTATCGATAGTTCATATTAATTTGTCCAATTCATGCTAGTAATACCTACAAGGTGTGCATACCTTTACAAAGTCCCCCTATGACGATGAGTCCCCATTGTGAAACATTGAGACACGCCTGACTAATGAACAGAGTCAATTTCTGAAGCCTTTGATCATCTAATGACGCGTTATGAAGGTGAACTAATCATAACTAGTCTACGCATACGGAAATATGGTTCATTGTTTGGTATTGGTACTATTATCGTGGGTCGGTTAAACTACATGGGACAAAATTGATTTAGAAGTAATTGGAAAGCAATGAATTTTTGGCTAGTTGTTTTTGGCAAATCAAAAGGTATATCTACTTGGAAAAGTACGCAAGTTAGTAGGTACAACAACTGCACGGGTCGATCGATCAGGTAAAGCTACTCTTGCCGCGGTTGGTCCGTAGATAGGTGCTTTCCGAAGCACGCAAGGGGTGCCTCGGAAAGCACGCGAGCCGTAGGTCCCGGTGTCATTCGTAGATCGCCAGAAGCTCGTAAGTCAGACAACCAGTCTTACCAAGGAGTATCGTATTACCCAGCAACTGGGGTTGTCAGATAGGCATTAGCTCCATGTAAAATACTGGTTTTGGTGCTCCGAGTTTCTTTGAAGGATAAAAACAGTAATTAAATTATCTGGAAAAGGTCCGAAGTTACTGTCGCGAATGCGAAGTAATATAGCTTACAGGTACAGATAATAAATATGTAGTTATGACGTGGCGTGAGGTGGGAGAAAGAGGGGGTAGCGCGCGGGGATGTACGGCGCGCGCGCGCCCGAGCCGCCCGGCCACTTGGCGCCTGATGGTTGGATCTAGCAGTATATTAATAATAAATAATAATATAAATAGTTTATTTGATAATCTTAAACGTACAGAAAAATTTTGAGATTGGAGCCTCCTTTTAAGCAAAAAATGCCTGTATTAGGAGACTCCGCTCTTTCAAAAACAAGAAGTGTAAACTATAAAATACAAGTACATAATCAAAAACAAGGTGATTTGAGTGAATGAGGGTGTGTGTGAGTGGAGGTGTGTATGTGTGCGAGGGTGTGTGAGTTTGTGTGGAGTGTTGTGTTAGTTTAGTGTTAGTGTATCTGTTGTAGAAGTGATTCAGTCTCACTATAGGTTAGCTTTCTTATCCATTCCGTTAGAATTTTTTTGCAATCATAACAATTCTTAGAGTAGATGTAAATGTGTTTATTAATAACATTATAAAGCTGAGCAGATCGTTTGCAAAGTTGAATACTGGCAAATCGTGTTCTTGTTTGTGGTATTTTTAATATAATGTCTTTTCTTCTTCTAGCCAGTATTCTGGGATCATAGGATAGTGTTTTATGTTTTGTGAGAACAACTTGAGTAATGTAAAGCTTCCGGACCGTTAAAAGGTTACTGATTTGATAAAGTTTTTCAGTACAATATCTACGTTTTTTAAAATACATGCACTTGATGAGAGCCCGTTGTGCTCGCTCTAATTCCAAAAATTTTGTTTTTGAAGCCCCCCCCCCAAATAGGGATGCAGTATAGCAATACTGATTGTGCAAGCGCTAAATATATTAACTTTAGGAAGTTTTTGTTACTGCCTGAAGGAGTACATACATTTATAGGTATTATATGTCTAAGTGTCCTAAAGATCCAGCTTAGTTTTCTGATTCTGTTAGCAACTTGATCAATGTGGGGATGCCAAGATAATCTCTGGTCGATGATAATACCCAAATATTTGATATGAGCTACTCTGTTTATAGTTGAGCAGCTGCAGTGTGAGTGATTTCCAGCATCGCATAGGTGAACTTTAAGATTAAAGTCAGTACTGGGTTGTGTACGATTGCACACACTGAAACATATGTAGTTGGTTTTAGATATGTTCAGTGTGAGCAAATTCCGTCCCAGCCATCCAGCAATCTCAGACAATCCCAATTCTGCGCTAAGCTGAACGTCTCGCCAAGAGTCACCCGTGAACACTACTGCAGTGTCGTCAGCGTACGAAAAAAATCTTGCGTTTGCAATACGCATGTTACAGAGTTCGTTCACATAAATGAGGAACAAAGTGGGCCCCAATACGCTCCCTTGGGGGACTCCGTAAGACACTGCCGTGTCCCCACTAATATACTGACCCACCCTAACCCTTTGCTTACGATTGCTGAGATAATCTTTGAGGAGATTTAACGGCAGCCCACGAACTCCAATAGCTTCTAGCTTATTTGCTAAGAGTGGGACAGAGACGGTGTCGAAGGCCTTTTTTAAATCTAGGAATGCAGTTACACATTTCTTGCCGCTATCAAGTTGTTTGGTAATTAGCGCACTAAGCGCCGCAACTGCATTCTCGGTAGACATACCTTGCCGGAAGCCAAATTGAGAGTCCGATAATGTATCAAAATCTTTTAGATATTTAAGTAACCTTATGTTAATAAGTTTTTCGATTATTTTAGAAATTGCAGGTAGGACAGATATAGGCCTATAGTTGCCGACATCGTCTCTGTCCCCAGTCTTATATACTGGCGTAATGATAGCCTGTTTTAATGCAGCCGGAAAGATTCCTTGACCAAAACAAAGGTTGGCGAGATGAGTAATAACGGGAACAACATCCTTGCGTATGTACTTCAAAAAACTAGTTGAAACGTTGTCCCATCCAGGTGCACTGCCGGTCTTAAGACTCATGAGAATAAGGTTAACTTCACTTATATCCGTGTCCAGCAGTACAAATGAGTTAGGTTGACCCATTGGAGAGAGATGTCGATTCCGTTGATTACATCCTATACGTGGTTGTATTTTTAGTGCAAGGTTTTTACCAATGTTGGCAAAATAATTATTTATATAGTTAACTGACTCCAATGGAGATGATTTAATATTTAATAATTCTGTGTTATCACTTTTACATTTATTAGAGTAGGTAATAGTTTTTATATTCTTCCAAAGTAATTTGTTATTAGTAGTTGATTTAGTTATTAGTTCTCTTTCGTACTTTCTTTTTACTTTTTTTATTAAGTTATTACAATAGTTCCTATATCTTATAAACGTTATTTTTAATATTTCATTGTATGGTTCTTTTTTACTATCTTTTTGCAGTTTGTTGCGGTTCCTGATACATCTTAGAATGCCTGGGGTAATCCATGGCTTGATAATGCGCTTACTATTTGGAATTTTTACAAGGGTAGTATTTTTATCAATCGATTCTGATAGTTTATATATAAGAAGGTTTGTCAGAGAGATATTGGTGAGCGAACTTGTTCTTTCTCAGTGCATGTCTTCAGATTTACTAGATATTCAGTCTATATTGCATTTCAATGTTATCGATGTGTGTGTATATTATTTTAACAGCGATCAGATTTAGAAATGATACCAAATCAGACCAGCATTCAGATGTGAGGCTCGGGGTGGCTATAAGGGGAGGTTGGAGGCCACTTTGGGGGGACACCCCCAATATCATTGCGATGATAATTCAGTAACAGTTATTCAGTGGAAATCAGTTTGCATAATAACAGCGGCCGTCAGATCATAATCATATCGTACCTAGGCCTATTTATGAGACATAGGTATCTAAGGTTCAGATATTCGTCATAAAATCATCTCTTGGCGACATGGTGGAGATGCTGGGATTGCTTTATTATAGTAAATAAAGTTTTGTTCACTGGTTTCAAAAATGAAATAATGTGGGTAGATCGAAATTGTGTTCTGCGTTCAAAATTAATTAGGCCGGTTTCACAGGGTGTCCGAACAGCCGCTATAAATTCAAAAATGGAACAGAATTTGTTTGAAATTACTTGTTTGAACGGAACAATATCAACAATTGAGTAATTTAGTTCCATGTTATTATGAAGTTGATAACCGTTTTCTTAGATACATTATTGGTATGGTATGAACCTACCTAAAACTGTGTAGGATTGGAACTTTGGATTTTAGGGTAAAGGTTTATTATAGCTATACTTGAGCGAAGTTTGATTTCAACGTAGTTAATTAACAGGTTATTACACAGACTGCACTGGGGTACCAGCTAGCCTACCCTGCGTCAAGTCGATTCCAAGAAATACTATTATACGCGCTGGACAGTATTCAGTCACGACTATTAAAAACATTTATTTAGTAAATCCGAGTGCACGATAATGTAGGTACCTACTAAGGAAGTCTAATAGATAATTATTATTTTTACGTTGCGCAGTGACCAACGATATTAGTAAAAGTTTGTTAGTTGATTATATTATACGCTTGATATGAAATCTTAGTAATCAAAGGAGTATTCTTAATAAGTAAATAGACTTTATTAAGTGAACCAATTAAAAGTTTTTAGATTCAGTTTAATAGTCTTTCACATAAACTAATAATAGTGTTTGATGGATTTCATAAGAGTCTCATACCAAGTTATGTTGTTTTAGATACTGTGGATATTCATTTACTAAGAAAACGGTCCATGACTTTGATGTTATTTAGTTGGTACTCTATTTATAATGGAAGACGCTATCCGATCTCGTTCAAAAATTATTTACGAATCCCTCCAATCAAACATAAGCTCTGCTCGGTGTGCCCTAACGGAATTATCAGAGGAAGATCCCAACTATAAAGGATTAGAACTAATTGGTGCTAAACTAAAAGGTATAAATGAGATGTTTGTTTCGGAAATTCACAATTATTGTAAATTGATAAAAGAAATCAACGTTGAGGAAATTAGTCAGTATACGTCCACACAGATTCAGGCCGAAGAGTTAATAGCAGAAATAGATGTACATATTAAACAGAATAGTCGAAACCGTGCACTTATTTTTACCAATAATGACAACAATGTTAACACAATTAGTAAGTTACCAAAAATGGAGTTAGGCAAGTTTAATGGTGATGTTCTAAAGTGGTACCAATTTTGGGATCAGTTTTCATCGAACGTTGATAAGAGAAATATTAATGATGTCGATAAACTGTTGTACCTTCAATCGGTTCTTGAGGGCGACGCGAAACAGGCAATTGATGGGTTGGACACAACAGACAAAAATTATCGTATTGCTGTCGACACATTAAAGGAACGGTATGGCAAACCTAGCGTAATTATTGATGCTCATTATGTAGCGCTTTATAGAATTAAATCAGCGGAATCTAGTCAGGTCAAAGATTGCAGGCACGTTCTAAATGAAATTGAGAGACATCTTAGAGTATTAAGTTCTTTAGGTGAAGATGTAAATCACAATCATCTTAGAGTAATGATTTTAGAAAAGTTCCCCGAGGACCTCATTTATGAATTAAGGATGAAGATAAGTGACGAAGATGAGTCTATTGATAATATTAGAAAGTTCTTAGAGTATATCATATCGGCTAGAGAAACATCAAATAGATTAAAGAAAACTGCTGAAGATACAAAAAATAAAAATACAACTAACGAAGACAAACAGGCTTCTGATAATATTACAATAGGATCATTACATGTCAGATCGGAAGAGACTAGTGATAATAAAAGGCGTAGATTTACATCAAACTTCAGAAAGGAAAAATCTAGGTATGAAAATAGGCAGCATAATAAAAATAAACGAAAAGGACCACATGACGGTGACAGGTCCGATGAGCCACCTAAAAAGAAATCAATTAAATGTATATTTTGTAAGCAAGATCATTTTAATGATGAGTGTAGTGTGCACAAAACCTTACAGGAAAGAAAGGCTCAGTTAGGAAACCGTTGTTATAATTGTTTCGGTGAAGGCCATAGGGCTGAAAATTGCCGTGCCAAAAGGAAATGTCGACATTGTAATAAGTTCGGCAATCATAATCGAGCATTATGTCCAACTAAGTTAACACAGACAGTGAAGTCCGTTCCAACTGATACCTTACAAACTAATAATGCTTATAGCACTACACTGTTGCAGACAGCCCTAGTAATTGTAGAGAATTTAGAAACTAAAATAAAACTACAATGTAGGGTGTTGCTCGATTGTGGTAGCCAGCGCTCATATATAACGGTACAAAACACTAATATACTTAAACTACCTGTTACTGAAGAAATTAATTTATCAATATTTACATTTGGGAACAAATCACCACATCTTATTAAAAGTCCTATAGTACAGTTTAGTATTACAACTCGAACAGGATTTACTCGTCGTATTCATGCAAATGTAGTACCTCATATTACTCATAGCATAAAAGCACCAATGGTTTATGATCTAGACATAATCGGAATTAAAGATCGAATAATGGCTGATGATGGATCTTGTGGCGAAAAAATAGATATTTTAATCGGAAACGATTATTATCACTCATTCATGTCACAAGAAAAGATATCGGTCACTCAAGATCTGTTCTTAGTTAATTCAGATTTTGGTTGGGTATGGTCTGGAAAAATTAGTGAGAATATTCATGGTTCCGATCAGTTAACAGTATTGACTTACTTTCAGTCAGATGGATCATTTGATACTAAATTAAACGAACCCGATCTCCCCCTAAAACTAGATGATGTTAAAAAGTTATGGGACCTTGAATCAATAGGCATCACAGATTCCCCAAAAACCACTCGTGATGAAGAAGCGATTAGGCAGTTTAATGAAACAGTTCAGTACCAAAACAACAGATACCACGTTCAATGGCCATGGACTGAATTACCCCCATATCTCCCTAATAATCTAGGCTTAGCTTGGGGTCGGCTCAATAGTTTAATGAAACGATTGGATAATTCAGATTTAAAGGCATACGACCAGGTCATTCAGGAACAGCTACAGGCTAAAATAATTGAGATTGTACCAGATCCAAAGATTGCACAGAATCATCCAGTTCACTATCTTCCACACCATTGTGTTCGTGGTCGTGATAAGCCCAAAACGCTCCGTATTGTTTATGACGCCTCAGCCAAAACGGCAGACAATCGAAGCTTAAACGAATGCCTATATAGGGGTCCACTTATGTTGGAGGATCTTACAGGATTGCTAATTAAGTTTAGAGAACACCCTATAGGAATAGTTGCAGATGTCGAGAAAGCTTTTTTACAATTAGGTCTACAAGATTTAGATAGAGATGTAACACGATTTCTTTGGATCAAAGACGTAAACAGTACTGTTAGTCCAGATAATGTGGTGCACTTACGGTTTTGTCGTGTCCCATTCGGTGTCATATCAAGTCCATTTTTACTGAATGCTACGATCAGATATCACTTAAATAAATCGAGCAACATATTTCTGAAACAAATTGCGGAGGACATTTATGTAGACAATATTGTAACTGGCGCACAGACAATTTCAGACGCAAAGAAATTGTACTGTGCTGCTAAAGAATCATTTGATAGCTTGTCCATGAATTTACGTGAATGGAATTCAAATTCAAAGGAACTAGTTTCTTCCATACCAGATAAATTTAGAGCAGAAGACAGTGAACACATAAAAGTCCTCGGTTTAATATGGAACATACAAAAGGATCAGTTATATTTGAAATCTAACTTCAATACAGAATCAGGTACAGTACTGACAAAAAGAGACGTATTAAGGGTCATTGCTTCAATTTATGATCCGTGTGGTCTCGCAGTTCCGGTAGTTCTTCCAGCAAAACTATTCTTTCAAAAGTTATGGAAAGAGAATGTTAAATGGGATGTCAAATTGAGTGATAGTCTACTTAAAGAATGGCAAAAAATAGCATCACAATTTGTATGTCTAAGGAATATTCATGTTGATCGTTATTTTGGGCAAGGATTAAATAAAAGTCAAGTCGCGGCGCCAATTGAATACGAACTACATTGTTTTACGGATTCGTCTATGCATGCTTATGCAGCAGTTATTTATTTACGCGGTACTTTGCACACTAATAATATTGTCAGTTTTGTTATTGGCAAGTCTAGATTAGTGCCGTTAAAGGACCAAAATAACTTACAGATTCCAAGATTAGAATTGCTGGGAGTACTTATCGGATCTAGACTAATAGGTTATGTAACAAAACATTTGCGATTAAAAATCAAAGCACAATTTTTGTGGACTGATAGTCAAATAGTAATAAGCTGGCTCAAATCAGACAAATTACTTCCGCCGTTTGTGGCACGTAGAATCAGTGAAATAAAACAGAACAAGACCTTACAAATCAGATATGTGCCAACTGAATTAAATCCATCAGATGTAGGCACTAGGACAGAACGGGTAGATTATTACAATAGATGGCTCATAGGACCTAACTTTTTAACGAATAACTCAAATCAGTGGCCCACTGTTCATAATAATAATATAGATACTCAAATTTCAATTGCCGGGGAGGGTCTTTCGAATTCAATACCTTTAGATAATAATAGAACAAATCTAGATATTCCAGAACCGATGATAGTAGATGATTCAGACAAAAAACAGAGTAAAATATTAGAAATTCAGGCTAAACATTTTCCTAGAGAAGTTGAGGGTATAACAACCAACTTATCGAGATCATTGAAATTATATAAAGACGAGGAAGGACTTATTAGGTGTAAAGGTAGATTCAGATACACGAATTTGACACATAATCAAAAAGAGCCCATACTACTTCCAAAAGATTCGGATTTTACGCACCAAATTATAACCGAATTGCATCAGAAAAACTATCATGTAGGTGTCTCTCATACCTTAGCTCTATTAAGACAAAAGTTTTGGGTGCCACATGGACGGTCAACAGTTCAAAGACTGATCAGAAAATGTCCACGGTGTATAAAATACGGTGGTGGTCCATTTAAATTACCACCCATACCTGATCTACCAGCAGAAAGAGTCAACCTTAGTCTTCCGTTCGCCTTTACGGGTCTGGATTATTTCGGTCCACTGCTTGTAGATGAGGGCAGTAAAGAAAAACGCTGGGTATGCCTGTTTACATGCCTAACAATTAGGGCTATACATTTGGAGGTCGTTAAAGATTTAACAGCAGAAGAATGTTTACTAGCCATTAGAAGATTTGTAGCTATAAGAGGTTTACCTCAATTATTCATGTCAGACAATGCTACGCAATTTAAGCTTACAGCAGAAGTGTTGACTTCAGATTATTGCATTCAGAATCACTTGCGGTGGAAATTTATCCCAGAGTTAGCTCCATGGTTCGGAGGATTTTATGAACGACTTGTAGGTTTAGTCAAGCATAGTATGAAGAGAACTTTAGACAAACATCTCATAAACCATAACCAGTTATGCACAATAATGAAGGAACTTGAGGCTGTAATTAACACAAGGCCACTGACTACTGTAGGCGCGGAGTTAGAGCACATATTGACTCCTTCCGATTTCCTACGTGTGGGCGGAATTTTGACCACTGAAGTTGCAGATCGAGACTTCTT
Source organism: Oligia fasciuncula (assembly GCA_963082905.1). Lineage (NCBI taxonomy): Eukaryota > Metazoa > Arthropoda > Insecta > Lepidoptera > Noctuidae > Oligia > Oligia fasciuncula. Next base: position 13,851,156 of record OY720403.1, read on the forward strand.
AGAATCAGCTACAGTAACCAAGACGAATCTGATTGACGGATGGAGACGTGGTCAAATTATCATCACAGAATTCGCCAAAATGTTCACTAATCAATACTTGACTAGCCTCCGCGAACGAAGTGACAAACACAAACAACCTAGAGTCGTTGTTAATAGGCCACCAAAGTTAGCAGAGACAGTTCAGATTAAGTCAGATAGTAATAGGGCACATTGGAAAGTTGGAAAAATAGCAGAGTTGATTAAAGGATCGGATGGGCAGATTAGAGTAGCCAAAGTTAAATTATCATCAGGAGAAACACTAACCCGTTCAGTAGGCCATCTGTTCCCGTTGGAGATTGACGATCAAAGTACAGAATCGTCCCCAGAGCAAATTGTTTCGCCAGCCCAAATCAGTCCACACTCTGAAGATTTTCAGAAGGAACAATCAGTACAAGGCGATCATCCAGTCAGTTTTAACCAAGAGTCTCGAAGTACTCAAGACGATGAACCAGTTATCAATGATGCACCCATAGTTCCGTCAGTACCAGACACTAGTAGACGACCAATCAGGGCATCAGCAGCCAAGGCAAAAGAGAGAGTCAAACAGTGGACATCCCAGTTGATGAGCAGATTATTTCAATAATCAGTGATATTCAGTATTGATTTAAAATTACGGGACAATAGTCAGTTGTATTCATTAATCCCGGTAATCAGAATTCAGTTATAACCCGTCATCACTATGAAAATGTATCAATTGTAATCCTATTATGATCTTGATTAAACAGGTATTTCTATAGAATCAGAATTTTCAATTATCTCTTCCTTTGGGCGGGAGTGTCGCGAATGCGAAGTAATATAGCTTACAGGTACAGATAATAAATATGTAGTTATGACGTGGCGTGAGGTGGGAGAAAGAGGGGGTAGCGCGCGGGGATGTACGGCGCGCGCGCGCCCGAGCCGCCCGGCCACTTGGCGCCTGATGGTTGGATCTAGCAGTATATTGGTGAGCGAACTTGTTCTTTCTCAGTGCATGTCTTCAGATTTACTAGATATTCAGTCTATATTGCATTTCAATGTTATCGATGTGTGTGTGTATTATTTTAACAGCGATCAGATTCAGAAATGATACCAAATCAGACCAGCATTCAGATGTGAGGCTCGGGGTGGCTATAAGGGGAGGTTGGAGGCCACTTTGGGGGGACACCCCCAATATCATTGCGATGATAATTCAGTAACAGTTATTCAGTGGAAATCAGTTTGCATAATAACAGCGGCCGTCAGATCATAATCATATCGTACCTAGGCCTATTTATGAGACATAGGTATCTAAGGTTCAGATATTCGTCATAAAATCATCTCTTGGCGACAGTTACCGACATAGCTTGCAAAATAAGCAAACTGAAGTGGCAGTGGGCTGGCCATGTTTTCCGAAGAACCCATGGTCGGTGGAGCAGCAAGTACTGAAGCGGAGACCACATACTCGGCAGGCGACGACCATAAGAAAGTGGCTGGGAGCCTGGGACAGACTGGATGCGGAAGTCGGAGGACAGGGTGTTGTGGCGCAGCCTGGGAGAAGCCTATGTCCAGCAGTGGACTTCGATAGGCTGAGTTGATCGATTGATACTAGAAATAGCTAAGTACGAACCAATGTGCACCGAAGTATTCTCTTTTGTCAGCTACAGGGTGTTTTTTATCCAGTCATCTTTTCGCGTCCTAATTACAATTAAGTGCATAAGGAAGTGACCTTTGCCTCTGCTGGTCTGCTACTAACAATATATTGCAAAAAACAACGCCTGTTAACTGGACGCGCCGAGCTAAGATTTATATCAGGTATCCTGTAATAGCTAGGGATGGAAAAGGTGCATTCTCTAAGATAAAATTAAATTATATCGATGTTTTTTTTAAGGGTGATGGAGTGAAGGTCTGGCTGCGTTCTATTTAATATTAAAACAAACTCATCATCATGATCTGCCTCGCCTTATCTCAACCATGTTGGTGTAACTGACTATGCGACACATTAGTCAAAAAAACGACATAATTGTCACATTTTCAAGACAGGTGTATCACACTAATATTATAAAGGCGAAACTTTGTGAGTGTGTGTGTGTCGTGTGTTTATATGTTTGTTACTTCTTGACGCTCAAACGGCTGGACCAATTTTGATAAAATTTTGTATGGAGGTAGCTGACACTCTGGATTAACATATAGGCTACATTTTTATCCCGATATTCCCACAGGATCGACATATACGCTGGTGAAACCGCGGGGCGCAGCTAGTAATAAATAAAGCAAAAAATTATTTTAAAAAAATTTTCGGATTGCCACCTGTCACTTGTCGCCTATTGGTTCTAATAAATAGGTCCCAGACTGAACAGAGAAAGCAGAATAACCTGGTCTCATAGCATAAAAGGTCTTGCAAAATGGGATTTTCTAATATAACTATGAGGAAATTGTATTATGTTCGAAAAAACAAAAAGAAAAAACAAAATTTGTTCCTATTATGTAATTTTAAACCTTGCGTATCGTATCGATAATGGAACTTGAGGTTTCTGTGCACAACACTATTCAAGACCTAGGCACGCAAGTTTCTTCAAAGATGCATAGGTACGAAGATATTGCGTACAATATCTTTGAAACATATTGGTGGTGTTAGTCTAACACTGTTTATTATTTGTAGAACAAAAGTCAGTGGTGCCGATTAAAACTAAGACAAACTAAATTAAAACTAAGACAAAAAAATTAAGACAAACTAAATTAAATTAAAGTTCAGTGCATCTTTTTCTTTCTATTTCTTTAAGAAAAGGACAGAATTTTTTAAGTCCTTTTGAAGTCAGTAAAAATAAGCCAATCCTTTATCACTTCCTGAAAATTAAGGGAGAAAGAAGAATCAACACTAAGGCCTGATTTTTCAACTGAAAAAACAGAACTGTCAAAAATGTAAAATTATTCTTCGGATTAAATTATCTGGCGTTGGAAAAATCAGCCCTCAAACAAATATGTTTGGAATTTCTCTCCTATCAATCGGGCTATTTTACAGCTACACTTCAGAGGAAAAACCTCTTTTCCGAACCAAATTCCCTGTATTTAAGAAGCAATTTAGAATCATCAATCGACGCGGTGATATGCAACTATTTGTCAGAGATATTCACGGACAAACGACATTAGGTATAAGCTATCTATGTATAGTGATACTACAGTTAGGTACAAAATGTAAGGAAATTTGGACATGTTACCTTGAAAAGTAATCTATAAATAGAACAACCCCTAATTTGTTTAGGATTCGTTCATAGAAAACTCACACATTCTTTCCATGACGGTAAGCAGAAACTACAGAACGCCACCTGCTATATTGGGAAATTTATTTATTTATTTATTAACACTTTATGCACAAGTAAAAGAAATACTGTACAAAGGCGGACTTAATGCCTGAGGCATTTTCTACCAGTCAACCTTAGGGTGATGCAGAGACAAAACATGGCAGGTGCAACAAAAGGGATAAATAGCTGGGAAATGACTATAAAATACAAGAATAAATACTAATACATAGATAGATACATACATACATACATATAAACAAAATCTTTGAGGAGAAACAAATTATCGGCAGAGGAGAAAACGAATCCAGCAAATCAGCGCTGAGATGTAACGGCCAACTTTTGACGGATATGTTCACGTGCCTTCACTTTAAAAGATAGCCGACTGGTTGCCATCCTGATGATATTGAGAGATGAAATTATTAAATAACTTCTCCCGCTATGCGCGGAGCGGGAAAATCAATAAAAATCAAAATATTTTTATTTCACATAAGTCTATATGGGCACTTATGAAACGTCAGAAGCTAGGTGCACGGTTCCAATTGGTCGTTTCCTATGGAGAAGAACCGGCAAGAAACTCCACGGTTACTCTTTTTCAAAATAATTGGCTTTTACAATGTTTTCAAATTACAGTCGGTATGGGAGGACAGCGTAGGCCTGTTAACACGTACCAGGTACTTGTTATAGTAAAAAAATATCTACAGATCTAAAGTCTACAAGGCCTACAAAGTCCTCATATTTACAAAATAAGAATCTATCAGAAGGATAAATAAAATCTAATAAAACCAACCATACTTTATTGTACACCACAAAAATACATAACATGAAAAAGATACATCAAACGCTACAAAATATACAATGGGCGGCGTTATCGCTTTCTGCGATCTCTTCCAGGCAACCTTGGAATGGACAGTGATTTTCCTGGACATAAAATGGGGCTGTCGTTGGTGCAAATATTATGTATTACAATATACTAAAATAGATACACAGATATATACATATCCAAAATTATAGATACAGAAATACATATATACTAAATTATATAGGCAACAAAAATGTATTTAGGATCTCTATCTCTATATTATAAAACATGGTCACTCAAAAATCAACTTTAGAACACAAGCCTAAAGTAGATTGTTGATTATGTGTCAATGGACGTAAATGATTAATAATTGAAGTATGCTGACAAATTGCGTGCACTGACTGGACACTGGACAGGTCCACTCAATCTGTGTGGTTCATTCTTCAAAAGACCATTTCACCAAACACCAATCTACATGGTCTTCACGTGACCCTGTCTCGACTTTAAAAGAGAATCTGATCTCGGAGTTTGTTTCGGCCTTTGTACTCAGAGCAGTTAGACAGGAAACGCCAACCTCATCTAGTTTCTAAAATATGATTGACGTGTAAAAGTATTTGTGTAAACCTACACAGATTTTTTTTTTATAATTTAGATATTACTAGCAGCGCCCCGCGGTTTCATCCGCATAAGTCTTAATCCCGTAGGAATATTGGGATAAAAACTGTCCTATGTCCTTTCCGGGACTCAAACTATCTCTATACCAAATTTCATCTAAATCGGTTCAGCGGTTTAAGCGTGAAGAGGTAACAAACAGACAGACAGACACACTTTCACATTTATAATAATTATTAGTGTGGATTATTATCAATTAATCCGTGCATACCTGCTAAAAGAAAAGATGGTTACAAATAACCGAAAAACGTAGCAAATAGGACACTTAATATATTATTAATAAACTATAGGTACATAATATTCTCTGTTACGTAAACCTCAAACCGAACATAAGAGTACAATTTTAGCATAGTTTCCACATGGGTAAAGTGACAATAATCTAATAATAAGTCTGGCGAGGCAATATGCGGACAATGTGAGGACAATGTGAGGAAACATCGACGGACCGGGTGTGTGTATCGCTCCCTTGGACACCAAGTATGTGGTGCTCAAAGTTTTTTATAGCAAAATGTTTTAGACAAGGTTTTTATACAACGTTATTTTTAGTATATATGCGAAACCTGAATAGTTTGTTCAGAATAAGTAACTGAATCGATTCCGATAATTTTTACCCCATGATAAATTTTGTCCCAAAAATATTTAAAAAAGGTTAAAAGTTGGACACCGAGCAACACTAAGTAGGTTATCCAATCTCCGCGCCGAACGGTTAGGAACCTAGGTACTATCAATGAGTGCAAGACGCCGTGGCGCGAGCGGCGCGGGTGAGCATGTTTTTGAACGGTTAGGAACCTAGGTACTATCAATGAGCGCAAGACGCCGCGGCGCGAGCGGCGCGGGTGAGCATGTTTTTGTACGGACAAACAGGTAACTTAACAAGCGTATAACTTTGGGACTTTTTATGATACAGTTTTGAAATGTTGTACATAGATTCTTTACATAAAAATACTAGACACGTGTTTCGGGTTTCGCATTATATACTAAAAATAATGTTGTATAGGCGTCATTTGTATGCAGGATGGCAGAAATATCGACGCGCAGCCTGTTACTATGGATTCAGTTCATGAGTCTGAACCACAGATATAGATACACCTAGATGACGCAAAAGCAACTACTTCGCATGCAGCTTACGTACAAAAATCGTAAGCCGCCACTTTCGCGCTCAGTCCAGCCGGTCGATTCTGTAAAAATCTCACCGTGAAAACTTAGGTGAAGTGAGCGTAGAGTGCGCTCACTACACCTAAGTTTTCACGGTGAGATTTCTACACAATAGCACCGCTGATTACTGCTGTCTGGGTGAGCGTCAGCTCTAGCGCTAGGTCCCGCGGGTGGGGCGAGAAAGATGCCGCACGCGGCGGCGTCTTTGAATCAATTTGATTTTCCCATTATTAAATATAGTGCCGGCGGTGACGTCATATATATAGTCAAAAATGGCAGGCTTGGTTTTCATACAGATTGTGATACTTGCGTTATCTAGGTTTATCTACATCTGTGGTCTGAACCTACCCGCGTTGAAAATTTTCGTCGGTTATTATATTAAAAATTAGCCTTTCAATTTGACCGCGTATCATTTTGATCGCGTAGGTATCGTACTTTTCTAAGAAACAGAAGATTGATTTTTTGATAAATGACGAAAAATTGCTAAGCTCGTCGTCCAGAATCATGTGCTGAATTCATGATTACAGTTTGCGCGTTGATGTCGCCTCCTTATAAGCAGGAGGATTCGTCTGCAAATTGTAGAACTGTACATTTATCTATATATATTTACCTTCCCCCCTCCCCCTCTCTCCTCCTCTCTCCTCCTCTTTTTTATCTTTATTTTTTACCGACTCCAAAAAAAGGAGGTTATCAATTCGACACACCGTATGTATGTAATATTATTGGAATTGCATTATATTCACATATGACAATCTATTAGGGCTTCCAAACAAATATACCAAATTTTATAGACGTATGTATGTATGTATGTTTGTCCACGCATATCTCCGTAACTGTTAATCGGATCGTGACCATTCTTTTTTTATTAGCTTACATTTACTTCAACTTAGGGAACAGTGCAAGTTTCATCAAAATCGATTCAGTAATTTCCAAGATATGGACTAAGACGTGAAAGTGTAACGGCATGGCTTATTCATACGAGCTACGGGTGTAGTGTCAAAGGGAAACATCTCAAAACCTTGGTCAAATTCTAGTGCAACAACTAAAAATTACCAAATAAAAAGTAATTTAAAAAAATTAAACCGACTTCAAAAAGAAATTACTTAACTCAAAATTATGAAATAACTTTAATTTCGGAAGTCGGTGGCAAAACTAAAATACAGATCCCAAGACACCGACTTCCGAAATTAAAGTTATTTCATAATTTTGAGTTAAGTAATTTCTTTTTGAAGTCGGTTTATTTTTTTTAAATTACTTTTTATTTATCTATTAGAAATTAAAGTCGCTTTTCGTCTGCCGCTGCGACTGCGTTATTCTTCTTAACTACGCAACGAATTTAGACGTGGTTTTCACCATCATTTAGAAAATGTATTCCGGATGGTTTATGGGCACAATACATTTATATTAAACTTACATACCATAACCATAATTAACCTATAATGTTCCCACTGCTGGGACACAGGCCTCCTCTCAGCTAGAGGGAATTGGCCGTAATCCACCACGCGGGCCCAGTGCGGGTTGGAGGATGTCACATATCTTCGAATTTTTGGTTCTAGGACATGCCGGTTTCCTGACGTTTTCCTTCACCGTTTTGAGAGCAGTGGTGATGAAATAATTTAGACAAAGAACAAACAAAACAAACAAACATAAAACAAACTTACATATAATAAAGAAATCTGGATGTTTTGATAAGTCTTGAAAACCGTCTGAAGCAGGAGCGGGTCGCTAATATAAGTGGTTTTAGTCAATAACAATATCATAAAGAATGATTTTTCCAATTAATAATTACTTAAGCACGTAACTCGTAACTCAAGAAACTGTAGAGCAAGAATCATTTATTAAAATAAATAAGGCTAATGCCAGTTGGCACTTTCTGAACGTCGACAGTAAAAAGACTACCGCTTCCTAGTGTTTAAACCGGTGAGGATCGGTGCAAAAAAGCAGGTGCCTACCTACTTATCTAATAAAATTATTCTGAATTGTTTTATTCCCGTGTTTCCATAAGAATGGTTTTTGTGCAGGTTTGGGTGCATAAAATAAATGAATCGTGGAGAGACCGTTTTCATCTGTATTCTGCATTATCTCAAACACTTCATGACATACGGTGCTGACGTGTGGACACTGACGGTCGGGCTGGCCCACAAAGAGGTCGCTCAGCGCGCTATGGAGCAAGCTATGCTCGAAGTCTCTTTGAAGGATAAAATCAGGAATTAAATTATCCGGAAAAGAACCGGAGTTACCGACTTATATTGCAGAGTAAGCATATTATAAGCGATTTCTTTCTGGGACTGATAAAACGTGTACTAAAATATATTTAAAAGTGACAATTCACTCGATGCGGGCGACTAAATACGTGCGAATCAACTAATAATCCGTATTATGGACAAGTTTGGGATACAGCGTCTGTTATAATTAGCTTAAGGCATACCTCGAGGAACCTGGCCGTAGGTAAACGGTGTGTGGACTGTTCACAATCTGGTTAGTTCGTATACTTATTGTTTATTTGCCTGTTTTGTTGGTGCAGGTGTAGGTTTAATTGGTTAGGGAGTTGAGATAGAGTTGTTTTAATCTAGTTCAATGGAAACATGTGTAGTGATATCTTTTAGGCGCGGATTATTCATCAACATCATTACAGCCGAAAAACGTCCACTGCTGGACATAGGCCTCCCCCAAGCACCGCCACTTCAACCGGTTCTGTGCTTCTCGCATCCAGCGGATTCCTACGGCCTTCACCAAATCATCGGTCCACCTTGTGGGAAATTAGACGCAGATATTGATTGCAGTCTCTACCTGTAAATTAATGCGGCTATTTTTTGCGGAAAATTTGTATTTTTGTGTACCAAAATAAACATGAATTTAATTTGCATATTGTATCCAGACGTAGCCGCAAAGTCCACATGCTTTGTGTACCTAGATGAAATGATAAAATATTTTCTAATAATGTATTTTGTATTGCGACCAAAGTTTATAATACCACCAGATTGTTTTAAAATTCTTAACTTTAGGCCATTTAAATCTAAATTATTCAATTATCTTTTAAGTAAATGCTACTACTCGACTAATAATTTTATGAGTTAAATGAAAAGAATGAATGAATAATAAATAATAATTATAATTCATATTAAATATTCTGTTCTTAAAAAATGTAGGGAACAGCTGATTTTTTTCGCAACCGATTTCGTTAATTTTTTGTATATCGTCAGAAAAGGCGATAACAACTCTTTGACTTAATTTAATCTTTTTGACATTTCCATTCCTAATGTTTGACTAGTTTGCAATTTGAATTGGTATCCTAATTTATTTAATTCAATGTTTTAGCTAACAAACTAACCAAAACCCTGAAAAAGTATTTGTAAGTCGGAAACGGCAGAATATTATGAAGTTTTAAAAATGGTTTGGTATTGTTTGCCCGAAGATTATATACCATAATCATCATATTCCCGAATTTCATTTACCCGAATTTAATTTGCCCGATTGTTTTGTTTGCCCTAAAAGACATATGACATACTTTTAATTGCCCGAAACTTAGATACCATAAGATACGAGTGCCATACGTATTGTTTTACATATTTTTAAATGCCATAATAATGATTAGACATAATATTTAAACTCCATAATGATTATTAGACATAATATTTAAATGCCATAATAATAAATGCCATAATAGTTATTGGTCGAGGGTGGGCTTGGTCGACGGAAAATAACCACGAAGGGGATGGCGGGGTCGTTTGAGCGAGCGAAGCGAGCGAATAGACCCCTAACCTTCTAACCTAACCTATCAGAGTCTGGGTGCCATAGAGTCCCGATTGCATCCTGTTTCTCCTATTATAACAACCGTTACACACCCAATGCCGATGGCAAATGATGTTATGGCATATGATTGTTATGGCATGTGATAATTAGGTCACGTGATAATTAGGGCTTACAATGATTATAACAAATGATGTTATGGCAAGTGACTTTAGGGGAAACAAAGCTTCTAGCACGTGACTAATATAGCAAATAAGAGTAGGGCAAATGAATATTATGTCATATAATATTATGGCTGTTGACTATTATGGCAAACGATATTAGGGCAAATAAAACTCGAGCAAACGGCGGTATACCTTTAAAAATATCTAACAACTCTGTAATAATATTCTGACAAACAAATGAACAAAAATTTAAACATACGTATAAACATAACACACATATACAAAATAACAACACCCACACACACATAACATACATATACATAATTATGATTATTTTATTTTGTATTATTAAACAACTATCTATATAACTGATATTTTCACAGAGTGTGTCTTTCTTTTGCCGCTGTAACAACAAATAAGAATAAGTACTAAAATAAAGTTAAAAATTAAAACGTCCAACGTAAATTAAAATTTAAACGTCGTCGTGGAAACGTCTTTTTCGGCGTTTTTTGCTTTTTATTACGGAAGCCTTTTTGTCCGACTCACATTTCGCCAGTTTTTTCGTCATACTAGATTAGAACCCTGGAAGAAAGAGAGGTATAATTAAAGGTCAGATGATCTTGTGACCACTAATTTACCTTCACAAGGCGATTATTAGTCTCCTTTCCAGTTTACAATACGGTTGGTTAACTTTTTACGTTCGTGACAAATGTACAAAAATAACAGAAAATGGTAACTTTTTTTTTATCACTGAATTTCTATTTAGTAATACAAATCCTTCGCTCGCGTGGAGGTCGAAAATTATGCCATGGAATAAAAAACCCTATGTCCCCGATCTTAGAATCCTATGTCCTATATATATCCTATGCCCTGTATGGTCCTATGTACCCGAGTCTTGGTCTATATACCTGTGCACAAAAATTATTCGAAATCCCTTCTGCCATTTAGGCGTGAACAGCGGGGTAATTGCGTAACGCACTATGAGTAGCAATGTTCTTGATTTTGACAGTTCAAACGACATTCATTGCGTTATTTACGTTGTTGGGCAGACATATTTTTCGAACTTATGAAGCAATGGATTAGCAATATCCTTCAAAATGATTCAGATTGAGATTGATAGTGTGTAACGAGGGGCCCGTGGCTAAGTAATAACTGCCGCACATGTCGATCGATCAGGTTAAGCTACGCTTGCCGCGATTGGTCTGTGGATGGGTGACCATCTTTACATACCGTGACCCCTCCGTGCCTCGGAAATCACGTTAAGCCGTTGGTCCCAGCTGTCATTCGTGGATCTTTGACAGTCGTTACGGGTAGTCAGAAGTTCGAAAGTCTGACAACCAGTCTTACCATAAGGAGTATCGTATTACCCAATAACTGCGTTGTGGAGGTCAGATAGGCAGTCGCTCCATGTAAAATACTGGTATTCAGCTGCATCCGGTAAGACTGGAAGCCGACCCCAACATAGTTGGGAAAAGGCTAGGCAGATGATGACTAACTACACACACCAGACATACAAGTACTTATTATGCGAACAAACGGAACCAATACTCTCTTGAAGTGAACCCACACATATTTCAACTATAATTCTCCATACTAATGATTGCTTCAGTGATCATTAAAAATAATTATTTGAATCTGATCCTCAACCTTTAAATCTCTTCAAACAAGTTTGATTAAATCATTTTACACTCTAATTAAAAATCTAGACTTTTCCAATCAACTTATGACTTTTAATGAATGCTCGCGTATCAAGTTTTTATTAAGATTTAAGTTTAAACATTTTACTTACACTTTACTAATTCAATATGGCTTATTTTGATCCCAGAACCAAAAACTTTACGAAAGTTCAAGAAAGGCGCAAATTGCATCAAAAAGTTATACTAATCCGAGTAGATTGGATCATTCTGTGTGAGAAAAAACTAAAATTCTGATCCTAAATTAGTATTTTCTATTTTAGGTAGGATTTACTTTCAGATAAACGAAATAATTTGAAAAAAAAAAAATGTGAAAGAGTATTGGATTTTTCCAGGACTACATATTATCATCTTTTCATTTCAGAAGAAACCGGAATGAGAAAGTTTTTAATGGCTAAGACATAGATTAATATAGAAGAAGAACTAGCGATTAGACCGGAATAACTCGAAAGACATCCACTGCTGAACATAGGCCCCCCAAGCACCGCCACTTCGACCGGTTCTATACTTCCCGCATCCAGCAGATTCTTGCGGCCTTCACAAGGTCATCGGACTACATCCATACTAATATTCTAAATGCGAAAGTGTGTCTGTCTGTTACCTCTTCACGCTTAAACCGCTGAACCGATGTAGATGAGGTATAGAGATAGTTTGAGTCCCGAGAAGGGACATAGGATAGTTTTTGTCACGATATTCCCACGGGGTCGACACTTATGCGGGTGAAACCGCGGGGCGCAGCAATTCAGAGAATAAACAAATAAATAGGGATAGGGCAGGGGAGTGATGATTATTATAATACAGCTCTTGCGATCCGAATATTTTAAGGATTCCTTTTTGTGAGTTTTGGCAGTGAAGACATTTTATTTTGTAAAAGATATTTTTGATTTAGCTCAAATAGCTTTTTCCCGCGACTTCGTCCGCGTGAAATTTCTTGTTCTCCCGCCCCACCGCGTCGCATCGCATCGCCTGCCCGCGCTATTACTTCGTTTTCGCTTAGCGTTCTTTCTGACTTTGGGTTAAGTACCCAAAGGGTAAAAACGGGACCCTATTACTAAGACTCTACTGTCCGTCTGTCTGTCTGTCACCAAAATTTAAAAGAGCACTAATCGAAATATTAATTGAAAAAAGTTATAACGCAATTGACGACTTCCTTAATGATGAATCACTGACCGATTGACATGCCATTATACCATTTGACATTTCTTATTTTGTTTTCATTGTAACTTTGATGACATCTAACATTTTTTTTCTTTTTTTTCTAAAACATTGACATTTGCCAGTATTAAATTATTGTGACATTTTTTAATTTGTATATTTTTTAATTTAATTTGTATTTGTAATAATTAATTCTCGTAATTCTTATTTAAAATTATAATAACTTTAAAGGACATGGCCGGATCCTGCCCTAAGAATCAATCAGAATACATAAATGTACAGCAATTATTAATATATGAAAATTACTTCTTAAATATACTAAAATTAATCGAAACAATTACACTTCTCTAGAACAGGCGACAAAAAATGGCAAAAAATATGTGTGTTAATTGATTTTTTGTGGTTTTAGTAATGCAATACAAATTGCATACGCGTTTGGATACATGCATAAGACAAACACTATATCTGTAGCACGCTTGAAGCTCAGACTAAAATAAAAAACACCCACGGCTGCCAGAATCTTATTGCTAAAGTAAATACCTATAGAAGTCAACGTTTTCACGATTATCGCAGTTATCATTTTTATTAGAGCTACCGTTGCCCGTGCCATGATGTTGATCACGTTACGCATTATGCGTCGACAATTATATAAAAGAGTGTGTATCCGAACGTCATAGTTATTTTCTTTACATCTGTCACCTGTCACTCAGTGCCGTGTGCTCTGTTTAGTTTTTCCGTATATAAAAAGTACTCTTTGTTGTAGTTTTGCGCTATCGTTTAACGGACTTTCGTTTACGCTTCTAACGTTAATATTCTGCTGTGCATATTGAACTTGTTTGTTTACGATTTGGATTCTGACGCTCATGATGTTAAGGTGCCTGAATTGTAGTGTGGCCACTAATCGAATGCGAAGGCATATTGTAACAACTCAAACGCCGCAGTTAGGCCTCGGTCTCGAAGTCAGCGATTGCGGGGTGGGGGCGGCGGCGGCGGCGGCGGCGGCGGCGGCGCGGGTAGCGGCGCGGCAACGCAGACCCGGTCTTGAAGCCAGGCGGGCAGATCGCGCGGTGCGTCGCTAGAGCGGCGTAGTGTTGTGTTATGCGAAATTAGTGTCTTTGTTCGCGAACGAAATGAATATAATACAGACAGGTTGAAGAACTAGAAGAAATAAAGCTGTCCGGAATGCCCGAACCACCTCCACTTCCACCAATTGTTAATCCTACTGTCGCACATGAACCTCCACCACCAGCTGATAACCCTGCTGATGATAACCCTATTGATGTTTTTCTTAAAATGTCTGTAAAACAAGTAGCTACTTATACATTTTAAAAGTAAATGTCTATCGTACCTACTTAATTAGATACTTAATAAAAATTCAAGTGCTATTTTAGTGTTTTATTGTCTATCCAATTGTATATTTTTTGCCAAGTCGCTATGAGGAAGTATCCAGAAATATCCCAACCCAGTTACTGGGTAATACGATACCCCTTGGTAAGGCCTCATTTACGGAGACCCGCACTATAAAAATGTATGAACTACTCTAAATGTCGGTGTTCCATACATATTACGATATCTGTTCTGTGCACTTGACGCGCCGCCCGCCGCTCCGTAAACAGAAAAATCGTACGACGCGCCGCGAGACGCCACGCCGCACGCGACGCTCTACGCCGCGAGGCCTTAGACTGGTTGTTAGACTTTCGGGCTTCTGACTACATCAATGATTACTAATAAGTTTTATTTGGTATTTTCATTTTCGGCTCTTTCTTCACTAGCAGACACGACGCGTAATATGTATGGAACACCGACATTTAGAGTAGTTCATACATTTGTAAAGAATTAGATATTCACTGATATCGATGTGAATAAATGTCACGTCAACTAGTGAAGAAACGGCCTTTATAACCATTGATAATATTGCATTTCTCGAATTGTTTCGTCTATAAAACTCGGATTGATTGCTATTCAAAATGTCTAGGCACTTTTTTTTGTATCCTATCTATAGTATCTCTCGCTTCTTCTCTGATCATAAAACTTAAACTATTGTAAAGACATACCTGTAAGCTTTAATATGACGTACTGTATGTCAGTGTACATGAATATTTTTTGTTAGGGCACAGCTCTCTACTAATTCCGGCCATGTCCTTTGTGTAAATTAAATAATAATATGTTTTGCGTGCCCATGTGACGGTAGAGCATGGAGGACATTGGAGGACTCTTATATTAAAACATCTATGTACTAAATACCCATGTTTGCAAACCAATAAATGATTTGATTTGATTTGATTTGACCAAACTGTATCTCATGAACCGTGATAGCTAGACAGTTGAAATTTTAACAGATGATGTATTTCTGTTGCCGCAATAACAACAAAAAATAAAATAAAGTTAAAATTTAAACGGGTATAAAAGAAACGTTTTCTTCGGCGTTTTATGCCTTTTTGTACGGAACCCTTCGTGTGCGAGTCCGACTCGCACTTCCCCGGTTTTTTTCTTTTTGCTCAGCTCTTAGCGTGATGTGATGTTATATAACCTTCCTCAAGAATTGGGCTAAAAATACAAAAATTTTTGAGTTTTTCAAATCCTACTAATGTTTCTAGGGGTTAGCGCGTTCAAACAAACAAAGTCTTCAGCTTTAATATTAGTGTAGACTAATATTTTTAAAAGCTTCGAAATAAAAACATGTAAATACCGGTTACCATCTTTTTAATGGTTAGGTATCAGTAATGGATATTCACAAAAGCTTCATTTGCTAATAGAATAGTTACCTATTTGTGCAAAAAGAGAGCAAAGTCATTTTTTGTTGCGAGTGCTGATTTTGAATCCTGAGCAAGCGAAGGATTCAAAGATTGAATCACGAGCGTAGCGAGTGATTCTAAAGTTGAATCCTGAGTGTGGCGAGGGATTCAAAGGCACGAGGTGCAAAAAACTTTGCTCTCGTGTAACACACATAACTTTTCACATAATTTTTCAGCAGCGAGAACACTTTGTAAGGCGTGTTCGGAAATAGCACCCATGTTATTTTATTATTCTTGAAACTAGAAATAAATATTTACAGGTTAAATATCAGTTTAATTTGCAGTAAATACTTATTTTCGTTTAAATACAACAATAAGTTAAAAATTCAATAAATTACATTAAAAGACAACATACTTAATTATCTTTTTGCAAAATTTCTTTAGTTAGTACGAAATTCCGAACGTGTTTGTCTTTGAGGTCGAATTCAAAATCGGAACTTCGAAAGGGCTGGTCTT
This sequence comes from Oligia fasciuncula, assembly GCA_963082905.1. NCBI lineage: Eukaryota > Metazoa > Arthropoda > Insecta > Lepidoptera > Noctuidae > Oligia > Oligia fasciuncula. The sequence goes on from OY720403.1 coordinate 13,867,092, forward strand.
TGTCTCTCTCTCTTTCTAATGGCGAGAAAGAGATAGAGTGTGAATGTTTCGAATTGTATGATTAACCCAAAGCTGAATAAGATATTCGCGGCTTTCAGAAAAAAATAATTAAAAAGTTACTTTGTCTCACTCAGTGAGCAAAATCGCATTTTGCTCACTGATTTCAGGCAGCAAAACCTACATGTTTGAGCTACTGAATTGAAAAAGTAATTATTTATGAATTTGACTTTTAACTGCCTTTTTTTTTTTTTTTTCGGATGGGAAATCATCAAATGACCCCTCCCGCTCTGGGTGGAGCGGAAGGGAGTGTCAGACTCTTACTGACTAAAACCCACCCGTGTTCCTTCCTTAGCCCTTTATGTTCCGGGCCAGCGGTAACCCTTTCGGACAATCCCGCTGACCCGGCAGGCTTCGGCCCTATGGGGCCCCTCCTCGATGCTGACATCTCTTTGAGGCGCGCGTGGAACACGTACGCGCCGTCCGGCACGGGCCTGGTCCTGATCGGACGGTGAGGTACCGATTACTCTCCGCCCGCAGGCCCGCGCCTACGGTGGCCGGGAGTCGTCGCGCGGCTCCCGACGCCCGGAGCGTCTCCCGCGGCGGCTGGGACGGGAGGCTCTCTCCCTGAGCCGTCCCGCCACCTCCTTCGCTAGCATGATTGCGTCGCAGAAGGAGGTGACTGCCTCCCACTCCCTCTCGCCCCGGACCATGGCTTGCACCAGGGCCGGGCGCGAGAGGTCGCCGCCGCTGCCGATCGCCTCTACGAGGACACGGCGGTGATCCGCCCAAGCGGGGCAGACCGCCACCGTGTGCTCCACCTTGTCCTCTGGGCGATCCTGGCAATGGTGACACCCGGGCGTTTCCTCCCGCCTGATGATGTGCAGGAACCTCCCGAAACTTCCGTGTCCGGTGAGGACCTGCGTCAGGCGGTAGGTGAGGGCGCCGTGGCGCCTCTCTAGCCACTCCTCAAAGAGGGGTCTTATCGCCGCTATCGCGGCGTGCCCTGCGCTGGGTTGCGACAGTCGCTCCTTCCATGTTGCCATGAGATCGCGCCGGAGATCCGTCCGCTCCGCAGCAATTTGCCGCGGAAGCGGAACTTCCCCCCGGCGTAGTGCCTCCGCGCGCCACTCATACAGGCGCGCGAGGACTATCGCCTCCAGATCCCATGGCGGCAGTCCGGCAATGAGGCTTGCCGCCTCGCCAGAGATCGTGCGGTAGCCCCGGATGATCCTTACGGCTACCACCTTCTGGGGCGCGTTCAGGTAGTGGGCGGCTCGCCGCCGCAGTGAACGCGCCCACACCGGGGCCCCGTATAGGGCCATGGACCGCACGACCCCCGCGTAAAGCCTCCGGCAGGAGGCGTTTGGCCCCCTCAGGTTGGGCAAGAGCCGCTTGAAGGCGGCCCCGGCCCGTTCCAGTTTGGGGGCTACTTTTCGAAAGGGCTGGTCTTAGTCTCACTCTCTTTCTAATGGCGAGAAAGAGATAGAGTGTGAATGTTTCGAATTGTATGATTAACCCAAAGCTGAATAAGATATTCGCGGCTTTCAGAAAAAAATAATTAAAAAGTTACTTTGTCTCACTCAGTGAGCAAAATCGCATTTTGCTCACTGATTTCAGGCAGCAAAACCTACATGTTTGAGCTACTGAATTGAAAAAGTAATTATTTATGAATTTGACTTTTAACTGCCTGCGTTGGTCTCGTGGTGGAACGCGTGACTGCTGAACATGGATTTTGGTTTGTACACTGTAATGTCGAAATGTGTTTAAGATTTATTTAATAGAAGATACAGACTTCCCAGTGGTGGCCCAGGCAGCAAGGCTTAAAATTCTAGGTCGTAGGTTCGAACCCAGACAGACACTTTACTTTGTGTAAATTATTTGATTACCATTGCTCTTAAAACGGTGAAGGAAAACATCGTGAGGAAACCGACGTCATAAAACCAAAAATTCGAACACATGTGACATCTACCAACCCGCACTGGGCCTGCGTGTTGATGTGGGCAGTGAGATTAAGTCAGGATTACTACAGAAGGGAGGCACTGTACTCTGTGTAACGAAAACATTGTGAAGACATAAATGTGACATCTACTAACCCGCACTGCATGGGTCCGAGTGGTTAATTAAGGCCTCCCTCCCTCTCACAGAGAGTAGGTCTGTGTCCCAGCAGTGGGGACATTGTAGGCTGACTAGCAGTGCCCCGCGGTTTCACCCACATAAGTGTCGATCCCGTTTGAATATCGGGATAAAAACTATCCTATGTCCTTCCCCGGGATGCAATCTATCTCTCTGCCAAATTTTATCGAAATCCGTTTAGTGGTTTAGACGTGAAAAAGTAACTTATAGACAGACAGAGTTAGTTTCGAATGTATATTAATTAAGTATGGATAATGCAATACCAGTAGCCCTGGATCTATTCGAGGTAATTACCGAGACTGACATTGACTTATCCACGTCTAGCCGGTAGGCCGTGAAGGTAGGTATATAGCTAAAGGCAACGCAAGGACTGGCAATGACATTGACATTTAAAAGTCACGATCTTCAATGTGAAGCCACATTGCTACTGCATTTATGTGCAATATGAGTGAGAATTCTGTAGAGAACTTAACTTTTTATAAATTACATTTTTATAACAACAATTGGACACACTTGGTCCACTAATTTGCTCTTGGTTGACTAATTTACCCTGTAAATTTTCCTATAAACAAAATTGTCGACATAGCTCACAGAATAAGCAAGCTGAAGTGGCAATGGGCCGGCCATATTAGCCGTAGAACCGATGACCGTTGGGGTAGACATGTTCTTGAGTGGAGACCGCGAATCGGTAAACGTACCTAAAGTGGGACGCCCTCAGGCTAGGTGGAGCGACGATCTTCGCAGGATGGCTGGTTGCAGCTGGATGAGAGTTGCTGAAAATCGATAGAATCGTTGAATGGCGTGCAATAGGAGAGGCTTATGTCCAGCCTATGACTGCTACAGGCTGAAGATGATGATGATGATCTACCTACATAGATATGGTTTATATTATGCCACCTAATCTTTTCCGATTAATTTAACAAACGTAAATATTCGAAATTGAATGAAAGTTGGTCGATATCCGTGCTAATGTCTTTTGTTTTGTAGGAAAACAGTTCCGTCATATTTTAACGTTTATTTTAAAATCGGTCATTTTCATCAGTATTTGAAATTAAGGTGTCAAAATCGCTCTGTATCGGTCACACAATAATGGCGAAACCTATCTCTTCCTTTAAAAACTAAAAATAATACGTTGCGACCATTGATTATAAGAATATAGTTTCGTTTTTGTTTCTACCTAGTTTTGCACTACTGAGCACGCTACTTATCAATTTCAAAATTTCAAGTGAAAATATTAAGATTTAAAACCTAAAGACATCAATCCTCCAGTTTTAATAAAGTCTAAGTTAATTTGTCTCTATAGAACAAAAGCATTGCAGAGAAACAGACCCACAGTCACTCCAATTGGTTTCCCGAAATAATTTTGATAATTGACAAAAATATACGAAAATCTTCTTCCTAAAAAGTGGTCAAGTGCGAGTCGGACTCGCACACGAAGGGTTCTGTAGGTACCATTATCATTCTCTTGCCCTTATCCCAATTTATTTGGGATCAGCGCTACCTAACTTTTTCTTCAATACTTCTCTATTAGTCGTCATGTCGGTAGTCACCTCCTTTCCTCACCAGCGTACAATATTTAACACTATATATATTTTTATACGTTGTTAAAAACGCCGAGAAAAACACGTTTCTTGCATTTTTTTATTGGTTGTTATAGCGGCCATAGTCACACACTAACATCAGCCTATAATGTTCCCAGTGCTGGGACACGGGCCTCCTCTCTGTGAGAGGGAGTGGGCCGTAATTCACCACGCGGGCCCAGTGCGGGTTGGTAGATGTCACATGTCTTCGAATTTTTGGTTCTAGGACATGCCGGTTTCCTCACGATGTTTTCCTTCACCGTTTTGAGAGCAGTGGTGATATATAATTTAGACATAGTAAACCGCCTGTCTGGGTTCGAACCTACGACCTACAACTCGTAAGTCGCGGCCGTCACCACTTGGCCACCACTGCTCGTGTCACACACACTCTGTGAAAATTTGAAGTGTCTACCCGTTACCTACGGTTCAATAGATACAGCCCTGTGACAGACGGACGGACAGCGGAGCCTTAGTAGTAGGGTCCCGTTGGCACCCTTTGGATTCACGACGTAATTGCGTAACACACTAACAGTAGCAATAGCTTTCATTATTTATTTATTTATTTAACCATTTGTGTACACACATATAATATAAACAGACAAGAAAAAAACCGAACAGAAAAATAGGTACAAAGGTAATGCATTCTGACAGTTCAACAACATACATTCCGTTATTTCCGTTGTTGAGCAGACATTTTTTTCGAACATATGAACCGATGGATTAGCAATATCCTTCAAAAGGATTCAGATTGTAATCAATAGTGTGTTACGCAATTAGGGTGTTGGAACCCTAAAAAAGTGTCCCTTGAAATGACCACTTGACTTTTCTGAACCCTTTCCAAAAGACGTTTTTTGTCTTTCAAAATGGCCGGATCCTATTCAAACAGACTTCTTGTTATTACAATTTTAACGCCACTCTTTTGAATAAATCTTGTGTCAGTGTTTTGAAAGATGAACTTTGAGAATATTTTTGCGATTGTAAGCTTCGATCAATAATAGTACTAGATGAATGATTAGGAACAAAAATAAGTCGCTAAAGTGGCCACGTTTGCACACACATAAACATTGTATTTCTTACTACGAACTATAGAAAAAAGTTTAATAATATTAACAACTTCAGATTATTATAAACCTTAACACACTCACATAAAGTTTAATTACGTTTGCAAATGATTAATATTTAAGTCCTTCTGTCATCGAAGCAATAAATTTAAATGTCACTTGAAAATAAAAAGTCATTTTTATAATAAGTACAAAAATATTTATTCTAAAATGAAACTTAACTTCTAAGCAATAAGGTTAAAAACATTTTGTTGACAATTTCGTACTTACTCGAATTTGGAACTAGACGTAGTTCTTGGAATTACATTCCAATGCTTCAATGTTTGTTGGAATAGTTGGCGCGTTATCGCAAACATTGGCCAAACAATCATAATATTTGCTAATTGATTTATATTTACTATTTAATTGTGTTACTATTTTATGAAAAACATTTAATGATAAAAACTTACCGAAAAAAAGATATTCCTTTTAAAATCTTGGTGTTACGGTGGTTATTTACACAACTTTTGAACGTGCACTGAGGCATTTTTACGTCTTAACATTGGCTATGATTGGACCATACTAATTTGAAATAAGAGCACAAAAGTATTCGTGCTTGTATTTTTCGGGCCGTTTTTGAAGCGCTTATCGGGCATCTAGTACTATTATTGATCGAAGATTGTAAGGCCATTCAGGAAAAGCAATAACAATTTTCCAGCCTACGCGTGGCATGGATTCTTTGGGATACTAGTTTGCCTAATGTTGGCTTGATATAAGGTAAGGAGAAGGGGTAAGCTGACAAGCAGTGTCAATCCATACATGACTTTACATACTTCTACTTTCATCATCTGCCTAGCCTTTTCCCAACTATGTTGGAATCGGCTTCCAGTCTAACCGGATGCAGCTGAATATCAGTATTTTTACATGGAGCGACTGCCTATCTGACCTCCACAACCCAGTTACTGGGTAATACGATACCCCTTGGTAAGACTGGTTGTCAGACTACATACTTCTACTTTAAAAACATTATTATAAACGAGCTGTGCGGGCCCGATGGGACTTTCTTTCGGCAAGAATCGGGCTATCGGAAAAAAATTGCCAGATAGTCACAGATCAGCTTTAGTGTGGAACTCCCTGCCAGCGTCTGCGTTCCCTTGCACCGTCAGCCATCAAAGAAAGTGTTGAACAGGCGTCTTCTGAGCACGCTCGCAGACCACATCCATCGCTTTCTATCGGGCGAGGTCTAGGTCAAGAGCAGGTCCATTCCGCAATAAATAAAATAAATAAATAGAAAACCATTTTATTTAAATCTTTTAGTATTTAATTCATCCCTCGCTTTCTATAGGGCGAGATCTAGGTCAAGAGCAGGCCCATTCCGCAATAAATAAAATAAATAAATAGACAACCATTTTTTTTATAAATACTCACATAACAACACGCCCTGTTTTCCCAAAGGATTGGACAGAAAAGGTTCGGGTTTAATTGAAGAGACAGTATTTAATCAGTGACGACTAAAAGAAAAGTATCACACTAATATAAAGGCGAAAGTTTGTGAGTGTGTTTGTTACTCTTTCACGCAAAAACTACTGAACGGATTTGGATGAAACTTGGCACACAGATAGTTTATAACCAGGATTAACACGCAGGAGGATTTTTATTCCAATTTTCTTACGGTATCGACACTTATGCGGGTGAAACCGCGGGGCGCAGCTAGTGAGAGAATAAACAAATAAAGAAGGATAGGGCAGGAGAGTGATGATTTAATTAATCATCGATAAGTCTTGAAAGCCTTTTTAAAATAATAGAATACTGGGAAAGCAGTTATGGTGGAAAATAATATTTCTTTTACAAAATTAATTAATTTTCCTTTTTTTTTTAAAGGGCTAAGACCCAAATGACAGTGACACATGCCAAAAAGGAAAAACAAACAGGTCCAATCTTAATTAATATATCAATTAATAAGCGATGGTGTGGTTGATGGCGATTCGTACAACTTAAACAAGCGGTATGGCGGCATGCGGACTTACATTAATGACATTAACTTTCTCTAGGGATGGGCTGCGGTGTCGGGTTATCGATGCTTTTTTTTCGTGATAAGGCAATGGTACGGTTTCAAAGAAGATGTAGTGACAAAAATTTAAAAGATTATGCTTAGATGGTTTGGTTATGTGTGGGAGGACGTGGGAAAGGCGTAGTCGCCTACAAAAGGTATTTACAAGGCAGATGTGAATGGAAACGAGGGGAACACCCTAGAAGGATATAATATAGCGACCTTATTAGTGATGCTTTTTTAAGAAAGGTCAGGTGCGTAGTACCTACTCGCCACCAGTGTACGTCTATATATGGATATAATATGTTATGTATATAACTATCGTTTTGTTCGAGATCCTCTTTAAATATTAAATCGTGCATATTTTAATGCTTGTTCTTCTTCGTGTCGCTGGCACATTTAAATCTTGTTTTCCCAAAACTTTGCCACTTGTACGGCGTTGTCGGTGGCAGCGCAGAGGTCACTTTAACTGCATGTTTTGGGACACAGAGGGCAGGATATTAGGTGGAGCATGGTTCGTGACATAGCTCCAAAATCTACTGCCGTTCCATCAAGGTAGCCCCACTTTACCAGGTTAGACTTACATCTTCCCACTTGTGTCCGTCCAGAGATGGTTCAGACTTCCAAGAGGACCACGGAAGGTTACACCCTGCAGGGAGATGCTCCTTTGGTGGTAGGTAGTGAGTAGGAGGGGGAAGAATATCCTGCCACAGTTTGCAACGGGCGTCGGTCGGGTTTCCTGACAGAGACGCTGTCAATTTCAAAATGCTGTGTCTGCTTTTTAGCCAGTAATAATGTAATGTAATAAAAAAGTACCCAGGATTTCTTCCATGGAGTTTCATGCCCGTTCTTCTCCATAGAGATCTACTTTTTGGAATGGGCAACTAGCTTCAACTTTCTGACTAACTGACAATTTAATTTTGACAATTCAAAAGTGCCTGTACAAGGTTTAATTGAAATAAATGCTTTGAGTTTGAGTTTGAGCCGTTGCGTTGGTAGCTGTGCGCCAGATAGTGGGTGTCTGGTATCAGGTTCCTGTTTGAGTTTCTCCACTGACGCATGCAACTTCTCTTCGGACTTGTGGTGGAGCTATGCCAGCTGTGGGATATAGTGCGCTGACCGGGGCCAATTTAATAAATATTTTAATTCAAAATGATACTCAGATACCGCTGTTGCTTCCATATTTTAAAATCAAAATCGTATGCAATATGAAACATTCTGTTCTCGGCAAATAGTGATAAATGTTTGTGTAATTTACAAAATGTAAAACTAAAAATAAATGCTTTCGACATCCGCCGATGATTTTGATGATTTTAAAATGTTTACCGATTCAATGTAAAAGTGTTATTTTAAACATATGCGCAATGTTTTATTTATTCAATGTTTCTAACTTACCATTTGTTTGGATTGATCGATGGTAACATAAAAAATTTCGATCGTTTTTCTTGTAAATGATCGATTTGTGGATGCAATCGAGAACGATTGTTTGAAAGATTTTTTTGCTAAATTATTATCGAAAAGTATTTTTACTTCTTCTTGTCTCTGTACTCTGTAGGTACAATAATATTATGCGAGATATTTTTTTTTTTAAGATATTTTGTCCCACTGCTGGGTAAAAGTCCCCTCCATACTTCTCCAATTTTCCTTATTTTGTGCCTTTTCCGGCCAATCGGTTAGAGAGCACAAACCGTCACGCCATCGTTTCTTAGGCTTGCCTCGGTGACGACCCTCGTCTTAAGGCACCAACTGTGTGAAGATCCTGGCCCATCTGTTTTGATGCATCCTATATTATGTATGACCCGTCCAGTCCCATTTCAGCCTAGCAGACTTATCGCCAACATCAGCGACGCTTTTCTTGGAGCGTATTATGGTATTGCGAATTTAAAAATATTTTTAAAAACAAGATTTTAATTATATAAAAGGTACGGTACACAGTATAAATTAGCATAATTTTGAAAACTTTATATAACCTTACATTTATTTAATAGGCATATTATGGCATTTAAAAACAATTACTTCTTTAATATCTTATAAAAAATACATCGTCATTTCATCGACAATTTGTCCCATCACTACCGACGAGCCCTCTTTGAAAATTCGATTAACGTGGTGTACACTTACATTATTGTCGTCCAGTGTCCCGTTGGACTAAGCGACATGTGGACAGCCGTATATACTTAGTCTGTGAGTGGATAATTCAGCATGAATTTGTAATCGGAGATTCAAAAAGACAGATGGTAAGTTTTTTATCGTTATTTTTATTTTGGAACTGTTACAGCTTTATTTGTCTAAATTATTTTGTAATTTAAAATTTAAAACCCATTTTGCCAAAATCTAGTGTGCAGAAATCTAACTGCTCTATCCTGTGACTTGACTAAATAATTAGTTATATAATACCTAAGTAATATTTGTGATCATCAGTGGACTAAAAGTTCGTAATAGCTTTATCAGACTATATAAAACTTGAATGTGTGTGTGAAAAATAGGGATTTGTCATGACCTTGACTGAACCACCGAATTGACAGGCTTCATGTCATTGTAAAACCTGGAAATAATTGAAATACATGCGATTATATAACCGGCTTTTCCGTCAATGACAACTTTATTAACACCGTATCATCACCTGCCTAGCCTTTTTGTTGTGGTCGGCTTCCGGTCTAACCGGATGCAGCTGAATACCAGTATTTTACATGGAGCGACTGCCTATCTGACCACCACAACCTAGTTACTTAAGGCTGGTTGTCAGACTTTCGGGCTTCTGACTACCCGTAACGACAGTCAAAGATCCACGAATGACAGTCGGGACCAACAGTTTAATGTGATACAGACCAACCGCGGCAAGCGTATCGACCTGTGCGGCTCTTATTATTTAGTCACGGGCCCCTCAGCCAGCCTTGCTATTAATCTTGCTAACTGTCTAATCTTTTCAACATAAGCTATTTTTTTCATTCATAATCCCATGACAGCACCCTTCTATATCTCGTATAGACGCGATATTTATAAGAAAAAACATTATTGATGTAACTAATAATTTGTAACAATACAATTTAAATGAGTGTCCATGAAGTTTCTTGCCCGTTCTTCTCCATAGGAACCTACTACGCTTTGGAATGGGCAACTAGCTTCATCTTTCTGACTCCTTTGACAAACTTCGACTCTTGCACGGTAAAAGCGGCAGCGGTAGCGGTTGCGCCAAACAGACAGACAGCTGTCTGATACCCTAAAAATCCATTGCGAAAGCAGTTCGTTTCTCTGTAGAGACAGAGTTACTTTCGCTCGGATTTTTTTAGTTTTGTCTTGAACTCTAATTTTTTTTATTCTGTACTGTATTATAGCATTATCTTATTTCTTGCCATTTATCTACACTAGTTGCCAGACATCTAAAAAGTAGCGTATTTTATTTCAGCAGTATTATATTCCAGTACGCCTTGAATTCCCATTTCTAATATTCTTCCTGTATTTCATATTATTCAATTTCTTATCTACTCTAGTGGCCAGACATCTAAAAAACAAGTACATTTTATTACCGTAGCACAACTATCTAAAGTTCGAATTAGGGCCTTATCACACTGGCGATTTGCAAGCGAGTCCAAAGCGAGGCGAGTGCGCAGCGAGCTTACCGCGAGTTCGCAGCGAGCATGCGGCGAACTCGCCACGAAGACGCTGCGGCCACGCAGCGAGCACGCCGCGAATAGCGCCTTCGACGCCATTTTGGACGCGTTCGTGGTGAGCTCGCTGTGCAGTCGTCTTGCTTTGGACTCGCTTGCAAATCGCCAGTGTGATAAGGCCCTTATACTAACACTTTTCAAAGCATTTCTTTTACCTAAAGTGTTACGCTTACACACTCCCATATATTTTTGATTCTTCAACGTTTTATTTCTCATGAATGTATGCTAATTTCATAATACAAGAAAACGGTGAAATATTCAAGCAACGAGGTTCCAATCGGTATTTTGTGCGACAGGCGGCGGTGTGGGACAATGTTGGCTCTGATTAGATTACTTACTTACTTTTTTATCTCGCATATTTTTATAGGTATACCTACCTTTAAAGAAGACAACTGTCTTACCAAGGGATATCGTACTACCCAGTAACGGGGTTGTGGAGGTCGAATAGGCAGTCGTTCCATGTAAAATACTGGTATTCAGCTGCATCCGGTTAGACTGGAAGCCGACCCCAACATAGTTGGGAAAAGGCTAGGCAGATGATGGTGACTTTTAAAGAAGACAACGTCATGAAGACAACTGATAAATGCTTTTATCAATTTATAAACATCATTTTACTTATTTATAATGTTCCCACTGCTGGGACACAGGCCTCCTTTCTGTGAGTAGAATTGGACCGTAATCTACCGCGAGCCCAGTGCGGGTTGGCGGATGACACGTACCTTTGAATTTTTGGTTCTACGACATGCCGGTTTTCTCACGATGTTTTCCTTCACCGTTTTAAGAGCAGTGGTGATGAAATTAAATACACAAAGTAAAGTGCCTGCCTGGGTTCGAACTCACGACCTACAACTCACGAAAGTGGGGGTCGATACCACTGCGCTGGGCCACTACTAAAATGCAGAAATACTTTATACATAAATTTCAGTAATAGGTATTATTTATTTACTCATATACTGTTAAACTTAATCTAAAAAAAAAATTGTAATTGACAACCCTACATACCATTTATGATAGTCCCTACAAACAATTTATGTAACCCTTTGTGTTGTTAAACATTATTTTCATAGACTGCGAAGAAACCTCAGGGGTATTTTTGTATCATTTGTTTTTGCAAACGAGGTTATTTTTTGCAGTGAATGAACTGCTCATTTTGTTGATTAATGGAATACCTGGCTTGTCTCGTGGGGTCCTGGGTTGCACTTTTATAAAAGTGACTAAATTTGGCCGTATATATATGCCATCCTTGAAACATACTTTTGTAGGGAAAATAGTCTCCTATCCACACTAAGTCATTATGCGGAAGTAACTCAGTCTGTATGTTTCTCTTTTTGTTAGTTTTTCACGCCCAAACCCAGGACCTTCATTTCCATTGGCCGCTCTGGGCAAGTGCCCAGGGCCCCGCGATCCATGTGGCCCCCTATTTCTTGACAATGTCATAGCTAGAGGCTGTAAAACAAAAATCTTAGGTACTTATCCCAGGCGGGGTGTTACAATTTTCGAGCTCCCTGGCTCACACATCCTACATTTTCTTAGTTTTAATACTTTTCTGCATAAGTCTACAAAGTAACTCCTATTTCTGTATGAATGGTCAAAATAATACCTAACTCATCTGAGGCGGCGGCGTCTTAAAATGTTAGAGTTCGTTACGCTCGCTCTTAAATCCTGTAAGTCCATAAACTACTCCTACTCTCTCTCTCTCGGCTCTTCTCCATAGGAAACAACCAATTGGAACCGTGCACCTAGCTTCTGACGCTTCATAAGTGCCCATGTAGGTTTTTATGAAATAAAATATTTTGATTTTGACTTCTGTATCAACGGTCTAAATAAAACCTAACCTATCCGAGGCGGGGAGCTAAAACATGCTCGCTTCGCTCGCTCTTGCATCCTGCATTAAATTCTCCATAGGAGCCCCATTATCCTAAATTGCCCAGACCTAATTTAAGTTAAAAACGGCCCTGCCCAAACAACTGAACCGATCGTTATGAAAGTCAGATAGAAAGCCTGGATCTGGAAAAGGACGAGAGCTACTTTTCACCGCGGATATTTATATAAGAAAGCGGCCAAGTGCGAGTCGGCCTCGTACCACAAGGCAAAACACACCGAAAAAACACTTTTCCTATAGGTATGGGAGGACCCCTTTTAATTTTTTTCAACTATCTACTTATTACGGTTCATGAGATACAACCTGCTGACAAACAGACGAACGACGGACAGCGGAGGCTTATTACTTAATAGGGTTCCGTTGGCACCTTTTGGGTACGGAAACATAAAAATGATGAAAAATTACACGCAAACGAAACCGCGAGCCACAGTGTTGTGTTAGTTGTTAGTGTTATAATACCAAATCCGTTTGTATTCTCAATAATTATGCACACTTACGGACAGCGAAAGTCAAAAATCAAATAATTTATTTCAAATACATAGGCACAAAAAAGGCACTTTTGAATGTCAAAATTTACAAAAAAATAGAATTGATTCTAGTCGCCCTTTCCAAAAGGTTCCTTTCCTTTTCTTCATGTGGAGAAGAATGGGCAAGAAACTCCACCGTTACTCTTTTAAAATGTTTTACAAGGTTTTGTATATGGGGTGCACGTTGAAGAGCCTCCACGTGGCGCACCCTGGGCAACGTCGGCTCCAATTGCCCACCAGGTTTGGGTGGACAATTGGGGCGGGCGGCAAATCTTCGACAGGAGGAGAAGGTCATGGTTCCAGTCACCGATCATCTTTGATGGTCGGTGAAGGGAACCGGGCTATAGACGGTCACGCGTCTACTCCCCCTCTGCTTACAGAGGAAGGTGAGTTGGCGCGGACCGTCGCGGGGCGGTTAGCACCGCGGTACCCACGAGAGTGTGGGTGGTGGAGGGTGTCCCATGCCCGCGCTGCGTCTGTCCGGCATCCGGCGGCAGCGTGGGGACGCCGGGGCGGCGGTTGGGTCTGTCCAGCCGTTGGCCACCCCGTAATCCTGAACTGACAGGACCGGGGGTCCGGGCCACTGAGGCCCGGGCCGCGAGGTAGACAACCTCTATAAAAAATTACCCCAATCCCAAGGTCTAGCGTGCCGAGGGGATGAATGGCCGGAGGGGATCCGGCCGTTAGCGCGAAAAGGGACCTCACCCTTAAAAGGAACACAAAAATGGAACAGACAGACGGCAAAAAACTACCCCAGGGCGGTACCGGCTGCTCAGCAGTCGGAGAATCCGCCACGTTCCCTTCGGGAACGTCAAGCCCCCACTCGTATTCTGGGGGGGGCAACGAATGTCTACCACTTGCCATTGGCAACAAGAGCCGAGGAGGCTCCTGTCCCTCAGGGGACCAAGCAGAGGTGAGGAGTGATGCGGGGTCGGAGTCCGACGCCGCATCGGAAGGCACGAGCATGGGAGGCTCAGGGAGCCCCTGCCGTGCCGGGGAGGTGGCCGCGAAGACGGGCAAGCGGCCAAGGTCTGGGGACAGCCAGGGATTGTCCTCAGACGGAGAGCAGGCCTCGGCCCGAAAAATCCCCACAAGTAGGCGGGGTGGGGTCGCAAAGCGAGGCAAGGGCAGGGGGCTCACTGCCCGTGAGGCGGCGGAGAGAGCGGAGGAGCCCGCAAAGGAGGGGGGGACCGGTCGCGCGGTCGCTTCGGGACCCTCGAGCGACGAGGCGGGTGCGGCTGACGCCCCTGACCCCGAGGCGGACTGCATGAGCAGGTTTGCGGCGGTAGTGGAGGCCGCCATCCGGGACGTGTCCTTGAAGAAGTTACAGACTTCCAAGAACAGGGCCATAGTCTCGGCGACGGCCTCCATCATGGCGGCAGCGGAGGCGGCCAACTACACCGGCCCTTCGGCCGGCGAAGTGGCCGAATTGCGGGCGGAGGTCGCCCGCCTGACGGCAGCCACCGAGCTTCTCCAAAAGGAGAACGGGAGGCTCCGGGCAGACCTGGCCGGCCTGCGGGCCACCGGGGAAGCGCAACCACCGAGCCAGCCCGTCCCGGTGGAGAACCAGGTCCTCAGCCTGGTTCGGCAGGAGCTGGCGGCCTTCCAGGCGCGGTTTTCCGTCCTGGAGGGCATAGTCCTGCGCCCCCCCCTGGCGGGCGGAACGACCCCGGGACCAAGGGCGGCCTCGTACGCCGCCGCTGCGGCAGCTGCCGCCCCTAAACCCGGGCCGTCGGGCCGGGCCCAGGCCAAGCCGGCGTCGGCCAATCCGGCGTCGGCTAAACCGGCGCCGGCCAAACCGGCGTCGGCCAAACCGGCATCGGCTAGAGGAGCCGCGGCGCCGGCGCCAGCTGGCGGGGCCCCGGCGCCTATGGGCAACCCCCCGGCGCAGGGCCGAAAGAAGAAGGGCAGTGCGGCGCGGGAGGCGAAGGCCCCAGAGCCCACGCCCCGCCCCCAAAACTCCCACACTTCTCCCGCGACCGACGCCGACTGGCAGGTGGCCGGGGAGAAGAGAAGGGCGGCCAAGGCGGCCAGGAAGAAGGAGCAAAGGCGGCGCCGCAAGGAGAGAGCCGTTGCGGCTAGGCTTCGCGCCCCGAAGACCGCGGCTGTAGTGATAACACTACAGCCGGACGCGGTCAAGAGGGGCGTGACGTACTGCGACGTGCTCTCAAAGGCGAGAGAGAAGGTGGACCTCCGGGAGCTGGGGATCACCGGGGGCCTCCGGCACAGGGTGACCGCCACTGGCGCCCGCATGCTGGAGATCCCCGGTGCTACAAGTGGCCCCACCGCTGACGCCCTAGCTGAGAAGCTAAGGGCGTCCCTCGCGGACGAAGCTCGGATCACCAGGCCCGTCAAGTGCGCAGACATGCGCATACTGGGCCTGGATGACTCCGTGACGGAGGGAGATGTGGTGGCCGCCGTTGTCAGGACGGGCGGGTGTCTGGCCGACCAGGTGAAGGCGGGCACCTTGCGTCCTGACTACACGGGCATGCGAACCATAACGGTAAGCTGCCCCGTGACGGCGGCCAGAACCATCACGGAGGGCCGAAGGCTCCTGGTGGGCTGGGTTTCAGCGCAGGTCAAACTCCTGGAACCCAAGCCTCTGAGGTGCTACCGATGCCATGTGGGACACCACGTTGGCATCCAGTGCACCTCCGAGGTAGACCGCAGCACACTGTGCTTCCGCTGCGGTCAGCCCGGACACAAGGCCGGCTCGTGCAACGCCGCGCCGCACTGCATCACATGTGCGGCTGCTGGCAAGCCGGCCGATCACCGGGCGGGGAGCAAGTCCTGCGCTCCACCCGCCGGAACCAGGAGGAAAGGCAGGCCCTCCGCCGCCGTTGCCACTCCCACCTTCGCCGCCGCCGCCGCCGCCGCCACCGCCGCCGCCGCTGCCGCCGCCACAACCGCCGCCACCGCCGTCGCCGTTGCCGCCGCCACTACCGCCGCCACCGCCGCCGCTGCCGTCGTGGAGCTCTCGCAGGGGGCCCGGGAGGAGGCTGAAATGGAGGACTAATGGCTCCATTGCGCCTCCTCCAGGCGAACATCAACCACTGCGCCTGCGCTCAGGATCTGTTGCTCCAGAGCATGGCGCAGTGGTCGATCAACATCGCCGTGGTCGCTGAGCCGTACTTTGTCCCGCCCAGGGATGACTGGGTGGAGGACCTGAGCGGCTCAGTGGCCATAGTTTCGTCGGTCGCCGCCGGCACCCCGTCCCTGGAATGCGTCACGAAGGGACAGGGGTGTGTAGCAGCACGGTTCGGAGAGGTTGTAGTCGTGGGAGTGTACTTCTCTCCGAGCCGAACTCTCGCCGAGTTCCACAACTCTTTAACAGAGCTGAGTGTCGTCGTCGCCGGAAGCCATCCCTTCCCCGTGCTAGTGCTCGGGGACTTCAATGCCAAGAATTTGGCCTGGGGTTCCCGTTGCACGGATGTGCGGGGCAGGATGGTGGAGGACTGGGCTCTGGAAACAGGCCTGGTCGTCCTAAATCGGGGTTCTGTTCCCACGTGTGTGCGGATGCGGGGGGAGTCCGTGGTGGACATTTCGTTCGCCAGCCCCGCTCTGTCGCAGCGTGTAATTGACTGGCGCGTCATGGAGGAGGTGGAGACCTATTCCGATCACCGGTATATCCGGTTCGACGTCTCCGCCCAGACCTCTAGCGCGCTGGTCCAACAGGCCCCGAGTGGTCCGCGGTGGGCGCTGAAGCAGCTGGACCGGGAGCTCCTCCTGGAAGCCTCGATCGTGCAGGCCTGGGTGTCATCACCGGACAGGCCTGCCGATATCGACGAGGAGGCGGAGTGGTTCCGGGAGGCCATGTCCGAGATCTGCGACGTGGCAATGCCCCGAGTCCGGCCAGGACGCGCCCGACGTCAGGTGTACTGGTGGTCGCAGGAGCTGGAGGCGCTACGCAAGGCGTGCGTCGACGCGCGACACCGGTACACCAGGCACCGCAGGCTCCGCATTCGTCCTCCGGATGCGGAAGCCACGGAGGCGGAGCTGTACGAGGGGTACAGAGCAGCGAAGACCGCCCTCCAAGAGGCTGTCCAGCGGGCCAAGGACATGGCCCGCGAGGAGATGCTGGAGGCTCTGAACAGAGATCCGTGGGGGCGCCCTTATAAAATGGTGCGGAATAAACTCCGCACCTGGGCCCCCCCGCTGACGCAGAGTCTCCGCCCCCAGCTGGTGGAGGAGGTGGTGAGCGCTCTGTTCCCTTCACGGGGGGAGCACACCCCCCCGCCCATGGCTCCGCCAATTGCGGTGCCCGAAGCGGACCACGCGGACGACGACGACGACATCCCTGAAGTGACCGGGGTAGAACTGAGAGCGGCGGTAGGAAGGCTGAAGGCCAAAAATACCGCCCCAGGACTCGACGGCTTGCCGGGTAAGGCCTGGGTCCTGGCCTCGAGGGCTCTCGGGCCTCGACTGGAGGCGCTCTTAAGCGCATGTTTGGAGAGAGGCCAGTTTCCACTCCGTTGGAAGACGGGGAAGCTGGTCCTCATTCGGAAGCCAGGGCGCCCTGCGGACTCTCCGTCCGCATACCGGCCCATCGTGCTGCTCGACGAGGTCGGCAAGCTCTTTGAGAGAGTGATTGTGGGCCGCCTCGTCGGGCACCTGGTGAGGACGGGGCCGGATCTTGCGGACAGCCAGTTTGGTTTCCGCAAGGGGCGCTCGACGGTGGACGCCATCATGCGCGTGAGAGCCCTCACGACGGGGGACGCGGTGTCCCAGGGTGGGGTCGTCGTGGCGGTGTCACTCGACATCGCCAACGCGTTCAACACCCTACCCTGGAGCTGCATTGTGGAGGCACTCCGGTATCACCGGGTGCCGCCCTACCTCCGTCGAATAGTCGAGGCGTATCTGACGGACAGAGCCGTCAGCTACCCCGGTCGCGATGGGGAGTGGAACCGGCGAGAGATGTCGTGCGGTGTCCCACAGGGATCGGTCGTGGGGCCGTTCCTGTGGGACATCGGCTACGACTGGGTGCTGCGGGCCGACCTCCCTGAGGGCGTCAGCGTGGTTTGCTACGCTGACGACACGCTGGTCCTGGCGCAGGGGAGGTCGCATCAGGCGGCGGCCGACGCGATGACACGCGGGGTTGCGATAGTCGTGGAGAGGATCCGGCAGTTGGGTCTCGAGGTGGCATTGCACAAGTCCGAGGCCATGTCGTTTCATGGGCCCCGGAACGCGCCACCATCGGGATCCCAACTAACGGTAGGAGGGGTTCACATCGGCGTCGAGACAACCATGAGGTACCTGGGTCTCGTCCTCGACAGCCGGTGGAACTTCGTCGAGCATTTCCGACGTTTGGCCCCCAAACTGGAACGGGCCGGGGCCGCCTTCAAGCGGCTCTTGCCCAACCTGAGGGGGCCAAACGCCTCCTGCCGGAGGCTTTACGCGGGGGTCGTGCGGTCCATGGCCCTATACGGGGCCCCGGTGTGGGCGCGTTCACTGCGGCGGCGAGCCGCCCACTACCTGAACGCGCCCCAGAAGGTGGTAGCCATAAGGCTTATCCGGGGCTACCGCACGATCTCTGGCGAGGCGGCAAGCCTCATTGCCGGACTGCCGCCATGGGATCTGGAGGCGATGGTCCTCGCGCGCGTCTATGAGTGGCGCGCGGAGGCACTAAGCCGGGGGGAAGTTCCGCTTCCGCGGCAAATCGCTGCGGAGCGGACCGAGCTCCGGCGCGATCTCATGGCGACATGGAAGGAACGACTGTCGCAACCCAGCGCAGGGCACGCCGCGATAGCGGCGATAAGACCCCTCTTTGAGGAGTGGCTAGGGAGGCGCCACGGCGCCCTCACCTACCGCCTGACGCAGGTCCTCACCGGACACGGAAGTTTCGGGAGGTTCCTGCACATCATCAGGCGGGAGGAAACGCCCGGGTGTCACCATTGCCAGGATCGCCCAGAGGACACGGTGGAGCACACGGTGGAGGTCTGCCCCGCTTGGGCGGAGCACCGCCGTGTCCTCGTAGAGGCGATCGGCAGCGGCGGCGACCTCTCGCGCCCGGCCCTGGTGCAAGCCATGGTCCGGGGCGAGAGGGAGTGGGAGGCAGTCACCTCCTTCTGCGAAGCAGTCATGCTAGCGAAGGAGGTGGCGGGACGGCTCAGGGAGAGAGCCTCCCGTCCCAGCCGCCGCGGGAGACGCTCCGGGCGTCGGGAGCCGCGCGACGACTCCCGGCCACCGTAGGCGCGGGCCTGCGGGCGGAGAGTAATGGGTAGCTCACCGTCCGATCAGGACCAGGCCCGTGCCGGACGGCGCGTACGTGTTCCACGCGCGCCTCAAAGAGATGTCAGCATCGAGGAGGGGCCCCATAGGGCCGAAGCCTGCCGGGTCAGCGGGATTGTCCGAAAGGGTTACCGCTGGCCCGGAACATAAAGGGCTAAGGAAGGAACACGGGTGGGTTTTAGTCAGTAAGAGTCTGACACTCCCTTCCGCTCCACCCAGAGCGGGAGGGGTCATTTGATGATTTCCCATCCGCAAAAAAAAAAAAAAAAAAAAAAAGGTTTTGTATATAATTATATGTGAAGACGATGCACCTAGAATAAAATTAATCTACCACAAAAGGTAAAAAAAAAAGCAATGACAGGTAAATCAATTATGTGATACATACATGGTGCTCACATATTTACAAATATTGTAAAAGTAGATGATCTTCCTAGAATTTACGAGACAGCAAGATGTTGCGTTTCATAATATGTCAGAAAGATAAATTAATCATAGCATAAAACTCATATATAAACTATGTTTACGCAACTTCATCATATTTTTATTACTAACAACTTTTTTATTTTGTTATAAATTTGAATTCCAGGGTTTCTCGATTTGCGTCATTATTTTCATTATGCAGAGTACACATAGTTTACATAGGAAGGGTCATCTGCAATAGTGAGAAATGTCCTTCGTTTATCGTTCTGAGATAATCGGGTTTTAAGGTTATAAAACGGTGAAAAAAAAAAACACAGTGTTAGAGATAGGAAAATAGTTTTTATTAATGATATAGGGCATGTATTATAGTAATTGTTCTTAGGAAAATAATCATTCTTAAAACTTTCGCTGACGTCACGGCCAGAGGCGTATTTTTTTTCGTGTTTGATGTGACCCTACGCCCACAGGCGGTTAATTTTACCAAGTCAAAACCGACAGACCGCCTATACCCGTGTAAATTTGCGTACATTACTATGAAGCCACGCGTTCCAGTGTCATATTGCACTCAATTAAATTTGTCTAGTGTCAAGGCAAAAAGAAATATAAATATATTTCGAAACCCCCCCCCCCCCCCCGACGCTCCACACTCACACATCGACGCACATGTGTGTGCGACGACGCGCCTCTGGACTTTAGTTTTCTATGCAAACAGTCATGTAGTGTCACGGTTAGCGGAGCCCGTGTTTTTTCGCTGTTTGCTCGTAGTGACATATATTCCGTCCGTGACGACCCATATAGTGATGTAGACGGGGAGTACGGCTCAGATGGTAATTATGAACCAGAGAACGGAGACGGTATCAGCAGTGATTCAAGCCTCGAAATTTTTAGTAAGCCAAAAACTGATCGAATTTCAAAACATTGCCGCGTGTCAGAGAGTCTTTGTTCTGATATTTCTGATACTTCAACCGAAGATCCGCTTCCTGTTAGCCCTGTAAAGCACTGCGCTACTTTCGAAAGGAGCCGCCGCTCTTTTTGTAGGCCTCACACACTCACACAGAACCAATGCTCCTCCGAGGAATACCAACGCCCTCTTAGCCCACTAAGAGGGCGTTGGTATTTGGTTTGGTTCTCTTGAGCTGCTACGGCTACGGGCGGATCGCCATATACCACGTAAACTAACTCCTTTGATACAATAGTCCGCCTGTAGACGGTACCGGTTATCGACGGACCGTCATACTACAGGTACCCTGGCTTTTTTATTACAGCAGTCCGGCTATACGCGTGGTATTATTTTGTATGAAAAATTTTAGTGTCATTTTAAGAATGTCAACTTCATCTCAGTGTCCGTGAAAGTGTTAAGTAACTTTAAATAATAAAAAATAAATAAAAACATTAGTGCCGTGAACACCTGTGACTGGCTGTGACGTTGAGCGCTCTAACCGTGTAGCCAAATATTTAAAAACTCAATTATCTCGAGACTGGAAGCGATATTGCTAAGTTGGTAAACGTAATCATAAACTGCATATATCAAGTAACCAAATGACGGTATTAGTTTGAATTTTAACATTTTTGGACATTTATCACTATTGCAGTAGGCCCTTCATATTATAAAATCTAATTATTGTTTATCATCATAGTTTGCAATAAGGGTTAACCCAGTTGTTAACATCCCTTTGCGCCAGTGGCCAAGCCAAGGTAAACCATATCAAGGTGGAACCGACCTTAACAAAACCTTCATGAAAAATACTGGGTAGTTTAAAAAAAATCCCGGCTGCGTGCACGACAACCAGTGCAAACCACTGAATAGAAAAAAAAAGATGAATAAATAAATGACTATCATGCGGAACGTCACTCTCCTGTCCTTATACCATTTTATTTGGGGTCGGGGCTTCATATCTTTTTCTTCCATACTTCTCTATTAGTCGTCATCTCGATACTCACCCCCTTTCTAACCATATCATCATTCACACATTCCATCCATCGTTTCTTTGGTCTTCTCTTATTCTTATAACCATCCACATTCATACTCAAAACTTTCCTCACGACTCATCATCTGCCTAGCCTTTTCCTAACTATGTTGGGGTCGGCTTCCAGTCTAACACATTAAGAACATTTTCGAAATGTCTTATTTAAAAAAAGATAACTGGAAATCTCTGTTTCTATGGAAAAATTGAAATCGGTCTAATTTGGCTGAACACTATTTTTCGAAAATGTTCTTAAGTAACTTTTTAGACCTTTGTATCCGGCTTATGCGTATGAAATTTCATTAAAATCGGTAATTCATTTCAAAAACAAGGGCTTGAATGTTTGTATGAAATGTCGTACAGCGTTAACTTAAGGCTTCGCCGCAGTCCGGTATGACGCAAAACCAGACAAAACGGACAAAACATGCAATTTGTAATTTAAACCCCGACCACTTGAGAGCTCTCCCTTCAAACAACAAATATCGTACATTTGGAATATCGCCCAACATTGATTTATGTATTAAACAAGTACATGCTTCTATAGGTACTAATCCATACTAATATTATAAATGCGAAAGTGTGTCTGTCTGTCTGTTACCTCTTCACGCTTAAACCGCTGAACCGATTTAGATGGATTGAGTCCCGGAAAAAGACATAGGATAGTTTTTATCCCGATTTTCCCGCGGGATCGACACTTATGCGGGTGAAACCGCGGGGCGCTGCTAGTATTATATATTCGAAAGTAACTCTGTCTGTATCTGTTACCTTTTCACGCCTAAACCACTTGACGGATTTCGATAAAGTTTGGCAAGGAGATAAATGGCGTCCTAGGGAAGGACACTCAATACTTTTTGTCCCGGTGTCACGTTCCTGTGGTCGGAATTGAAACATTTGCATTCGTTAGCTCAATTCTTGAGGAAGGTTATAGGCTACTTAATTTTTTTTTTTCATTTTGCTCGCCTGTAAGGGGTCACAAAATGCGATGGATGTAATGTGTGAATGCGAGCAAAATGAAAAAAAATCTGAAAGAACGCTAAGCAAAAACGATACGAAACGAAAATCTGTAATAGCACGGGCGGGCGTTTTATAAAAATGTGGCTGTTATTTTAGTATAGGGTAAGTCCGGGGGAGATGGCCCTACTAACATTAAGGTCCCATAGCCAGGAAACCAAGTACAATAAAACAACAATTTTAATCACAAACAAAGCAATATGTATATTTCTTATAAAATCTTAATGGAATACAGTCTTTGAATCAACATAACATAGAAAAACTATAAGTTAAAAAAAAAATACGATTGGCCATCTCACCCAGAGTGTCCGGGACTGATGGCCTGAATTTACTTACTTTTTCAATGTTTTTTTGCAAAAAAGCATGCAGCAACTTGTTGCCGATCACACAACGAAGCGAACTAAATTACTACTTACGCCATTTGTTGTTTGTAACTCGCATTACTTTCTACTGGTCATCTCTCCCGTACGGCCATCTCCCCCGGACTTACCTTATTGTGTATCTTACGACTTTCACGCGAACGAAGTCGCGGCCAGAAGCTAGTAGAAATGATAAATCATTGAATATTTATTACTATGGTTGCCCGCACGAGATGTAACTATAACGGACCGCGTAAACTATGAAATAGAGGTTAAATATAGATATTATTTAGATTTTGATACGTCATACAGTCGGCTCACCGTGTGTTCGGTTGGAGTTGTGATTACACGATAGTTGTGCGACGGTTAGGACAACTGACTGTAAGGCCGCTATCCCACTGCCATTTTACGAGCGTCTGCGTCTCTCGAACGTCTGCGCAACGTTAACGTCGCGTTTGTTGGCAACAGGTACAATCACGCCGTCCTGCTCTGTCCGTGTGGGTACGGGCGGGGGCTACGGCCGGCGGCCAACGTTACGTTAACGTCGCGTTCAGCGGACGTTAATGCTTGTAATGTGCAGACGCGACGTCAACGTCGCGTCTGCGCGGTGTCGATGCTGCGCAGACGTGACGTTGACGTCAACGCTCGAAAAACGCCAGTGGGATAGCGGCCTAAGGTAATTCGTAGACGGTTCGTCGAATAGTTTTATGAGTGTGGTAAAGATATGGCTCTAACTAAATAGTGTAATAGCCAGTTGGTTACTAACAGGTAAGCACGACCAAAACCAACTAATGTTATGCTTTTGTGGTTTTTAGAGTTCCGTACCCAACGGGTAAAAACGGGACCTCAACACATTTCGCATCTTTTCGGATGATTCACTGAGTTTTACACGAAAGATACAATACAATAATAGGTCTCTAACGTAATCCTAACGTGTTGTTAGAACAAAAGAACTACTTACAAAGACCATGCCAACGTACAGCTGTTGTACCTAAAATTGTAGCCAAAGATGTAAAGAATTGGCACTGGAAAATCTCCGGATCAACTGATGTAAAAATATGGCGGCAAGTGGCAAAAACACTGTTTTTTTTTTGCGGTTTCATTGTTCACTGGACGTCTCTCTCAAATGAAAAATGGTTTGACTCACAAAACTACTAGAGCTTTTTGTTTCAACTGAACACGTGATTAGCCTTCACAAGCGTAAAGCGTAACGTACTGGCAAACTGCATAGTTGTAAGTTCATAACGAAGCACGATGCACGACCAATCACTTAAGAGGACTACAAGAGCTAAGTGTCCTTGAGAAACGCAAGCACACATATACACAATCGACGCGAACGCCATCTAACGACAACGCCCATCACAATTATGACTTAAAGCATACATGAAATTTAGAAGTAATGGTTTTGCGAGATTACGCCCGTGTATTCCAATAGATGGCGCGGAAACAAGTAGTTATGACAACAAAATTATTACCTAACCGACTTCTAAAAAGGAGGAGGTTCTCAATTCGGATGTTTGTTTTTTTTTTATGTGTGTTCCGGTCCTCTATAGACGACCTCCGTATAGACGGATTTCAAAATTCTTTTTTTATTCGAAAGAGGCTTATTCCGAAATGGTTGCATTTATATTTCGTAAAGATCTGCTGATTAGTTTCGGAGACAGACAACGGAACTCTTCAATAAATGCCAGAAAATCAACCACGCGCTGCTATCGCATTTGTATGTTTACACAATCACACAACATAACATCACGCTTGTACCCTTTAAAGGGGTAGGCAGATGTGTTTAATAGCTTCCTGTCACTGATATTCACATAGCAAGTAGTGTTAGATGAATTTGTGTGGGGTAGGTAGGGACTAAAACGTGAAAAACAAAAACTTTTTTCAAAAAAAAAACCGACTTCCAAAAAAAAAAACACTACAAAGTGAAAAATAACTTTAATTTCGGAAGTTGGTGTCGTTGGTTCTGGCTTTGTACTGTTTTTTTTTGGAAGTCGGTTGTTTTTTTTTTTTGTAAAAAAGGTTTTTTTTATTTGTTTTGAGTGTGACTTGAAAAAATTAAGGATGTGGATGATTTTGAAATTAAACTGATTCAATAAAATTTTAAAAAAAATATTCAAAAAATTTCGAAGTGGTAGTTACTTACGAGTTTTTTTTTTAATTTACACTATACCACATTTAGTTTTAAGCTATTTTTCAGGTTTACATTATACCTACCACATTTAATTTAAGCTTTATTTTACCGACTTCAAAAAAAAGAAGGTTATCAATTCGACACTTATGTATGTAGTATTATTGGAATTGCATTTCAATCACATATGACAATCGATTAGGGCTTCCAAACAAATATACAAAATTTTATAGACGTATGTATGTATGTTTGTCCACGCATTTCTCCGCAACTATTAATCGGATCGTGACCATTTTTATTATAGGGTTACATTTACTTCAACTTATGGAACAGTGCAAGTTTCATCAGAATCGATTCAGTAATTTTCAAGATATAGACTAATACGTGTAAGTGTGACGGCCTGGCTTACGATACGAGCTACGGGTGTAACGTCAAAGGGAAAACATCTCAAAACCTTGGTCAAATTTTAGTGCAATATTTATAACAAAACTATTACCTACTTATTACAAACAAATATTCCAATGTTTAGTTAAAACTAAAAATTACGAAATAAAAAAGTACCTAATTTAAAAATATTAAACCTACTTCAAAAAGAAATGAACTCAAAATATTATGAAATAACTTTAATCTATATATACATATCATAAAACAGTAGAAAAACTGTGTCTGTACATTGAAAAAATTAAAAAAAAAAAATTGGGGGGGCGTTTAGAAACAGTAATAGGGTACGAATCCGAAAAAAAAATTCTGTCTGTTTGTTTGTTTGTACACGCTAATCTTTGGAACTACTGGAAGGATTTGAATGATTTTTGTTTTGTTGTATAGGTATTATGTCTGGGCAACATATAGGCTATAATTTATCTTGGAAACTTGAACACCTGATGCAGAACCGCAACAGACCAGCTAAACTATAAGAGATACAAAAATGGTACCATAGCAAAAATTGTTCCACGTGATGAGCATTTTCTGCCGAGAGAATAAATTTGAAGATCTCGAACACCTGATGTGGAACTCCAAGAGCCCAGCTACACCATAACATATATAGGAATGACGTCTTAGCAAAAGTTGTTCGGTCTGATGGGCATTTCCTGTTGGCTTATAAAAAACCTGGCCAACACGAAGGGTTCCGTACCACAAAGCAAAAACGCCGAAAAAAACACGTTTTTTTGTACGGGAGCCCCCCTTAAATATTTATATTATTTTGTTTTTAGTATTTGTTGTTATAGCGGTAACAGAAATACACCATCTGTGAAAATTTCAACTGTCTAGCTACCGCGGTTCTTGAGATACAGCCTGGCGACAGACAGACAGACGGCAAAAACGCCGAAAAAAACACGTTTTTTTGTATGGGAGCCCCCTTAAATATTTGTTTTATTTTGTTTTTAGTATTTGTTGTTATAGCGGCAACAAAAATACATCATCTGTGAAAATTTCAACTGTCTAACTACCGCGGTTCTTGAGATACAGCCTGGTGACAGACAGGCGGCAAAAACGACGAAAAAAACACGTTTGTTGTATGGGAGCCCCCCTTAAATATTTATTTTGTTTTTAGTATTTGTTGTTATAGCGGCAACAGAAATACATCATCTGTGAAAATTTCAACTGTGTAGCTACCGCGGTTCTTGAGATACAGCTTGGCGACAGAAAGACGGCAAAAACGCCGAAAAAAACACGTTTTTTTGTACGGGAGCCCCCCTTAAATATTTATTTTATTTGGTTTTTAGTAATAGCGGCAACAGAAATACACCATCTGTGAAAATTTCAACTGTCTAGCTACCGCGGTTCTTGAGATACAGCCTGGCGACAGAAAGACGGCAAAAACGCCGAAAAAAACACGTTTTTTTGTACGGGAGCCCCCCTTAAATATTTATTTTATTTTGTTTTTAGTAATTGTTGTTATAGCGGCAACAGAAATACACCATCTGTGAAAATTTCAACTGTCTAGCTACCGCGGTTCTTGAGATACAGCCTGGTGACAGACAGACGGCAAAAACGCCGAAAAAAACACGTTTGTTGTATGTAAGCCCCCCTTAAATATTTATTTTATTTTGTTTTTAGTATTTGTATTTATAGCGGCAACAGAAATACATCATCTGTGAAAATTTCAACTGTCTAGCTACTGCGGTTCTTGAGATACAGCCTGGCGACAGACAGCCGGCAAAAACGCCGAAAAAAACACGTTTTTTTGTACGGGAGCCCCCCTTAAATATTTATTTTATTTTGTTTTTAGTAATTGTTGTTATAGCGGCAACAGAAATACATCATCTGTGAAAATTTCAACTGTCTAGCTACCGCGGTTCTTGAGATACAGCCTGGTGACAGACAGACGGATGACGGACGGACGGACAGCGAAGTCTTAGTAATAGGGTTCCGTTTTCAAGGACTCGGAGGACGATCGCTTTTCAAGGACTTAGAGATCCGTCTATTGAGTTGCCGGTAATTTATCGCATCATCTAAAGACTGCAGGATCATCACGCGCCTCTCCTGCATGAGTCGTGAAGTAGAATCAAAGAGCTTTTTTTTTAATTCGTACGACAGGTCTTGAAGATCTTAGACCCGACCGTATGGACAGTTTCCACGAACCTATCGTTATAATCGTCCACGGAGCTCCCTAGGCATTCGAAACGATTCTGAAGTTCCGAGTTGAAAGCTCTCGGGGTTTTGGACCTGGATCGGTGCTGGGCGGAGCGTAGACTTCATCAGTCGAGATCTTTCCAGCTTGAAATGTAAGTTCAATGTGCCTCTTACCATGCGGTGATCACTTCCGGTTTTCACCGCGATTATCACAGAGACATCATTGAATACATACTTCTTCGTCGACTTATTGAAGTCAATCTCATTTTTAGTTGTACCATCCGGGCTCTGCCATTCCACTTTCTGTGCTCACGTTTTCTGAAGAAGGAATTCATCATAAAGAGGCATTCCTTCTCCATAAAACTGACCAGTAGGTGGCTCCGGTGGTTCCGGCGTCCAAATCCAAATTGCCCCACTCGCAGCTCATCATCGTCGTTTCGCTTACCCAGTTTCGCGTTAAAGTCCCACATGACAAAGGTAAAGTGAGTTTTAGAGCCATGCATGGCTCTGGAAATATCCTCATACATGGTCTCGACCTCATCCTCAGGGCGTGACGAGGTCGGGGCGTAAACCTGTAAGACCTTCAGCGAATACCTTTCGGATATTCTGAGTATAAGGTACGCCACCCTGGTCGATACACTCTCGATCTCCAGCATCACCACATTCTTCACAAGGGACTTATGGACGATAAACCCGACACAACATGGGACTGCCCTCCCGGAAATAGAGCAAGTTACCGGATTTTAAGGATTATCGAGTCCTCCCCCTCTCTTCGGACTTCAGATAACCCATAGATAGATTTGTGACAAATATTCATTGAAATAAGTACAAGTGGCAAAAAGAGACTATATTATTATTGTGCTGTTTTTGGTTGTTTGAATTCGTCAATAAGTTATTTTTATTAAATATACTGATCAAAAAACACCATGTATTTTATTGAACTCTTCATATTTCATTCACGTGTTTCATTTTTATTATAAAAAAAAAACTTTTTTCCAAAAAAACAATACAAAGTGAAAAATAACTTCAATTTCGGAAGTCGGTGTCAAAAAACGAAAATGCAGAACCAACAACCGACTTCCGAAGTTTTTTTTTTTGTAAAAAAGTTTTTATTTTTCACTTTTTAGTTGAACCTACCCCACACAAATTCATATAACACTATACTTGCTATGTTAATATCAGTGACAGGAAGCTATTGAACACATCTGCCTACCCCTTTAAAGGGTACAGGCGTGATGTTATTTTGTGTGATTGCGTAAATAATCATGTGCGATAGCAGCAATCGCGGTTGATTTGCTGGCATTTATTGAAGAGTTGTTCTCTGTCTCTGAAACTCATCATCGCGCTCGATCGTTACGAAATTTAAATGGGACCATTTCGGAATAAACCTGTCGAAAAAAAAAAATTTTGGAAATCCGTCTACATTATGACGGAGTTATGCCCGAACATACTTACATAAAAAAAATAGAAACATTCCAATTAAGAAACTCCTCCTTTTCAGAAGTCGGTTAAAAAAAATACCTATAGGTACAATCACAAAACTATAAAGAAAGGTAGGTTGATGAACTTAAAATACTGTAGGCGGGAAGGGCTATCGCGTGTTTACGTACCGCGCGGCTGTAGGTAATTATTTCTAGAACAGAGCCGAGTCACAATACTGTATAGAAAATATACTGTGCCGCGGCCGCGGTGCCGGTGGCTGCGCTGTATTGGTTTGGTTGCCCTTGGATTTGTAGGTATGAACCCTTGCACACGGCGCGCGGCGCGGCGCGCCGCGCCGCAGCCGGCGCGGCGCGCTTCTTCGGCGGCGAGTATTGATAGATCTTATCAAAACTCGCCGCCACCGCCACATTACGCACACATCACTTACGCGTTAGAAAAAAACTTCCGTGTTGATATTTACAACTTTCTTTCTCCTGTGAATGATAATTACATTGTTGACGTTTTTTTTTTTTGTAATTTTATAAAAAAAAATAATAAATATATAAAAATTCAAAATACATTTAAATAAAATTTAAAAAAGAAAATCCAACTTTGTATCCCTGGGAATCGAACCCGCGCACTGTTGAATACAAATCTACACATCGACCAAACATGCTAACTTAACGGTTATACGAATAGTCGAAAAAATTTACCCTATGCATAAATACGACTCACTTAGACGTTTCCAAATTCATAGTTTTATTGTTAAAAAAATAAATATTCAGTAAATTATAAAATGCTCACTTTTTAATTTCGTTCGGAATTTTTTGAACGGAATTTTTCACTTTATTTCCCATATTTCCAAATGATAATTGATAACAAATTATTACGCTATTTTGACTTAAAAGTATTTTATATTTACACGAAAAAATTATTTACGGAAAGAAGATAATGCAAATAATAATAAACAATGAATTTACAAATAAAACTTTACAAAAACATAACAACCTTGGTGGAAATAATGCGGCGAAAAGAGCGACACGTCCGTTTAGCATCAGGCCTCGGCCGGCAGTGTCGCTACACGGGCGTTTACGCACACATACGCACGTATTATGTTCGGAAATTTGAATATGCGATTTACAAAGAATCTATTGTTTGGATTAAAAAATTAAAACACTATCATTTTAGTATGTTGCTTGTAGAATATTCTGACAAAAAATCAGAATGATTGTATGTATATTACTATGGATTTTATTGTAAAAAGAAAATTTTTAGAGGTATCTTCATGATTTTTTTCTATCGTATCAAATTAGTTGAATCATGTTTTCAGCACACTATCTATCTAGCATATATCCTGAAGAATATCATATATTTTTCTGATTATGTTTACTGTAGTCGATCATATACTTTTATTGTTTCTAAAACTTGCATTTAGCTCTTGTAAGCCCCTTAAAGGCCTGGCAACAATCCAGAAGTATGTATGACTAAATTGCTAGTAAAGAAAATTCACGCACATTTCGAACCCAGTGCGAATTTAGGTACGCTCACAACAGTCACTTTTTGTGGCATAAGTTATAGGCTGCCCACTTAAAAGTAAAAGTGGTCACCGCCACCTATTGACATCTTCAATACCTACCGCTAGCGCTGGCCCGGAACATAAAGGGCTAAGGAAGGAACACGGATGGGTTTTAGTCAGTAAGAGGTCTGACACTCCCTTCTGCTCCACCCAGAGCGGGAGGGGCCATTCGATGATTTCCCATCCGCAAAAAAAAAAAGGCATAGCATAAACGTTGCAATACTAGACACAAGGCACCAATACCTTTCAAACAGGAACACGGCAAGGCTGCTCAGCGAGAGATACGATGGTAGCACTTTGCTGTGTAATGAGGGGCCCGTGGCTAAATAATAACAGGTGCACAGGTCGATCGATCAGATTAAGCTACGCTTGCGCTACGCTTGCCGCGGTTGGTCTGTGGAGGGGTGACATCTTTACACACCGAGACCCCTCCGTGCCTCGGAGCACGTTAAGCCGTTGGTCCCGGCTGTCATTCGTGGATCTTTGACAGTCGTTACGGGTAGTCAGAAGTCCGAAAGTCTGACAACCAGTCTTACCAAGGGATATCGTATTACCCAGTAACTGGGTTGTGGAGGTCAAATAGGCAGTCGCTCCATGTAAAATACGTTCCTGTAACATGCAACGAACAGGACACGTAGGACATGATATTAAGTGCCCTATCGTTCGTGGAACAGCACCACATTTACACTCCAAGGCGGAGTCGTCTATGAATCTACTGCTACTAAGACACTTTTAGTTGCTATGTATCCTTGTTTGTCGATCACATCCAACAATTTACGTCGTCTTTGATCAAGAAATTTGACGATGCGCATTTGTTTATACTTTAAAAACGGATGGCCCCGGTCTTGGCTCCGGATGGATAGTTTATAGATTTAGATACCCACTTTGCATGGTGATATAAAGCTTATAATATATATAACGGATAGCAGTTAAATTAATGGTTAGTTTGGTTGATAAATGAATGTGATGTTGGTGATTACGTGTTTAATGTTTAAAGGGATTTTAATAGGTTGTGTGATGAGTAAAGTATTATGATTAATTGTGACATAACATGCAAAATTTTACACTCAAACTCAACTCCAAGCATTTATTTAAATTAAACCATCTACAGGCTGTTTTGAATTGTCAAAATTAAATAGTCGGTCAGTGAGAAAGTTGAAGCTAGTTGCCCATTCCAAAACATAGATCTCTTTTAAATCAACCTGGGTACATTATTCTTGTTGTTTCTATATGTGAGAACAATGTAAAAATAAAACACCAAATGAAGAAACAATTCAAAATATAAGATTAACAATAAGCCTTGACAATAAAGAGATGACCAGTCTCAACCGTCGGCGCCCGTTCACGAACATGACGCTTGGATCAGCACCATCCAGCTCAACCATTTTGTAGGGAACCGAAAGATCCAACACACGCGCCACCATGAGTGAGACATGACTATATACGAATTACCGTTAAATGGTTGATGAGTTTATTATAGCTTTCTTGAATTACTTGAAAGTAGGTAAGGTTCAGGAAAAATTAAAAAAAAATATCTTTAAAATTTTTCAAAACAGCTTCGCTTTCGTAACTTTTCTAAAATACCCAACATACGAAACAAATCAAGATCCATTGCATTACAGCAGTTATATCAAAGCCAACAAACATTCATTCACAAATCCAGTTTTATCTAAAAATAGTATTCTGATCGCATCGAAACTTTACCCGCCATTTAGTTCGGTACCATCCGCGAAGCGCTTTGCAGCGCTCTAAAGCGCAGAACACAACACTATTTCAGTATCAACAAATGTCAATAATTAGTGATGTGATTGAGTGAACGATTCATTGGTGATTTAATCGATTTATGCGAAGTTCGAAATTCGAAATTCGAAATTGATTGCTTGGCATTCCGCGTTCTTGTGTTGAAAAGAAAAATATTAAAAATAAAATAACTTCGGAAAATTGATTTTAATTTGGAGGTTGTTTTGATTATTGCCAGTTTATTAGGTTTAATTATCTACTAAAGATTAAGTAATTTGTGTTTTTAAATAGCTTAATAGCTTTTGTTTCAACAAAGAAAATGTTTACCTTCAGGGGCTTAAGCTTTTTTATTAGTACCTAACTAATTTTCCTTAACCAGATATTCTCAGAATTGATTAAAACGATATTGTAGATACTTTTTTAACATATTTTCTAAATAAAATTAGCTTAAAAAAAGTATAAAGAGATTTTACAAAAATGAACAAGTGCCTCAAAATATTCTCGCAATGAGTTTAAATTGTGTTATCTTATGAAAGAACGAATAAGTGAGTAAAATAATGGGTTAAGTGAACGTGATCAAAGTAAATGAACAATGAGCAAAATAAAAAGACGTAAAAAAGACAGCAAGGTTCGTGTCAGGTTCAACATTACCAATGTGGTAAGTATTAAAACTAATTTGCGTTCGCGACTTATTTGCCAAAAATGTATCATCATCGTCATCATCATTTCAGCCGAAAGACGTCCACTGCTGGACATAGGCCTCCCCCAAGCACCTCCACTTCGACCGGTTCTGTGCTTCTCGCTGGATGCGAAAAATGTATACAAATATGAATTATTGAAAAAATAACTTTAATTCCTACACAATAAAGATCCGTTTACGCTACAACTTTAAACATTTAATTATAATAGAAAAAGAAAAAAATACATTTATTTACATTGTCATTGAAATAAAGTTGATACTTTATGTTTAACTTGAATTGGGGGGTGTGCAGCTCTGCCCACTTTTACAATACAATCAAGTTCTTGTAACTGA
The DNA here is from genome assembly GCA_963082905.1 of Oligia fasciuncula. Classification (NCBI taxonomy): domain Eukaryota; kingdom Metazoa; phylum Arthropoda; class Insecta; order Lepidoptera; family Noctuidae; genus Oligia; species Oligia fasciuncula. Next base: position 13,900,430 of record OY720403.1, read on the forward strand.
ACCGTAAACTTCTTTCTTATCTATGGTTTCCAGCTAAAGCACTAGGAAGTGCTGAAGGGCGTTTTGCGAAACTGTCATGTGATTTTGACGTTCAAAAAGTGCTGATTCTCAGACTAGTTTGTATAAATTAATTTTGATTTTACAATCTATTCCACAGTTAGTTTGCATTACTGTCAAAATTAAAATTATCTTTATTCTCACTGCAATAAAGTTGCTGGTGGGATGCAGGTGCTGATTAATTTGACAGGACTAAACTAAAATTTATCTTCAGTCCTTTTCTTAATGAAATAGAAAGAAAACGGTGCACTTTACTTAAAAGATTAGTTTGTGAACAAGGGAATCGACACCAATGTCAATCAACTCAGCCTACCGCAGTCCACTGCTGGACATAGACCTCTCCCAGGCTGCGCCACAACACCCTATCCTCCACCTTCCACACATGCAGTCTGTCCTAGAAACCTTTTTGAGGTCGTCTGTCCATCTAGTTGGGGGGCAAGGGGGCTAGGGAACACAATGTGACTTTTATTTTCTACATTGCGACGTTAAAATCTACAATCTGTCGTTTTGCCTTCCGTTTTTTTAGGGTTCCGTACCAAAATGTTAAAAACGGAACCCTTATGGTGAGACTAAGTCTGTCTGTCTGTCATAGCTGGTTATCTCAAGAACTAGGTACTAATGCTATCAACATGAAATTTGGAATAGTTTTAGATGACGTTTGCCCAACTATTTTGCAAATGAGAAAGAAATAAAAATATTTATGTATATTTTTTGCAATAGGGACTGAAAAATACGAAGTGGGGCTACTAGTTTAAGGCTGACACGGTGCGATTTCATTGCCTGATGCATTTGCATTCCATTAGTTGAAGCAACCATAACAGTTGCACTGTCAGAACATTGTTTAGGTTTGGACGGTGCAAGTCATTTGTTGCTTCAATTTTATTGAATGCCACAGACAAGAAACATGCAACGTGTAAATAGGCTGTACAGTGGTCATGCTACGTGGGTGCAGTAAAGAAAAACTTTCCTAAGATGTGTTGCACCAACTTCGGGAATCGCCTAACGCACGATCAACGATGATTGCTTGTGATAATTTCTAAATTTTTGGATACTGTTTAAAATATTGTGAATATTTTTATTTTTATCTTTTACAAAATTTTTGCTAAAAAGATAAAAATAAAAATACTGTACTTTTCCAGAAATCGGTTTACTGACATCCATTGCCATTTATTCTTCCCACTGTATTTCACTGAATCTTCTTCAACAATCCCAGTTATTTCTTAATCTGCAGCTTTCGAATCATGTGGGTTAAATTAAATAACACCTAAGAAAACAAACAGTGTTGCCAGAGTGCAATAAATTGTATTCAGTGGTAGACTGTTGAATCTACTTAATAACTTTATTAGTGTAGTGTTAAAATGTGGTTAGCAGTGCAGTCGTGGTTTTTTAACGGTGGTGGATACTTCGTGTTTCTTTTCTGTAAGAAATCGGGCTGAAGAAGTGAGTGGAAGGACAAATCCTTTAAGGAATTCTGTCAAAAGTTACCTGAATTGTTTTAGAGTTTGTCTTTAAAAAAATTGCGACCAAACTTTTAATGAGAAGTGAATGTGCACAGAGCGCATAATCGCCGTACTGCCAGCATAAACAGCCTATACTGTTCTCACTATTGGGACACAGGCCTCCTGTAAGAGGGAGTAGGTCATATAAAAGTAAAATGAAACAAAAATGATCTTTCACTTGAGTGATGCACCTAAGCGTTTTAGGAACATAGTTTTTAGTGATGTAGGTTGTCTGTCTGTCTGTCAGTAACGCTGCTTCATATTTTTATATGTCTAGTTTTCTAGTTATTATGGAGCTTACATGACCTAAAGCGCGGTCACTGTCGGACTGCATAGATATAAAAGATAAGCGCTTATTGCAAAATACACACATCAAAAGTGTCTAGGGATCAAGCATTTTTATGCGGATTTCTTGAGATTGAGATGTGGCTTTGTAATAAATTTATGATTTTATAAATTTATATGGATCCTTTTTGGTGCATTTCATAATTTGAATCAGGAACTGTGAATCAAATTCGAGTAAAAGATGAAAATCAGCTGTCAATATTTTCCTTATAAAAACATACAACGCATTGAAGACATTATTAGTGCTACTGTTTCCCTACTACTGATTAAAACCAACGTTATTATGGAGCGGCGACGTCATTTAAGCAGGGAAGAAATGCTCAGAGCCGTGGGAATGATAGAAGCTGGTTCCCGGCAACGTACTGTGGCTTTAGCTCTGAATACAAGTCAGAGTGTTATCAGTCGACTTTGGACACGTTACCGAAGCACTGGTACCGTGGCTGAGCGCCATGGAGGACGGTATCGCTGCACCACACGGAGACAAGACCGATACATTCAAATCTTAACTCGAAGAGCTCCAACAATAACCGCCATGATGTTAGCCGTGAGGCTTCATCACTCTTCAGGGAACTTAATTAGCGACCAAACAGTCAGAAACCGCTTGCATGAAGTGAACCTTCATTCCCGAAGACCGCTACGGGTACCACCTATAGCAATGCACAATCGTAGGATTCGATATCAATGGGCTCTTGAACACAGAAATTGGGCAGAAGAACAATGGCGTTTCGTGTGCTTTTCTGATGAGTCTCGTTTTGGTATGAGACCGTATACAAGACGTATACGACACTGGAGAACCCCTGGACGCCAACAGCGATTAAAATCCTGCCAGGAAGTCCATCCTTATAGTGGTGGAACCATCATGGTATGGGCGGGTATTTGGATCGGCGGAAGAACTGAGTTGATTTGGATCAGAGGCAACCTCAACGCTCAAATTTATGCTGAGACGATTGTATCAGACGTCATCGTTCCTCTACAAGTGCAAATCGGTCCCTTATTTCAGTTAATGCATGATAATGCACGACCGCACACCGCAAGAGTTGTAAGACAGACTCTCGCCGCAGCTAACATCAATGTCCTGCCCTGGCCTGCTCAGTCGCCAGACTTGAACCCGATTGAGCATGCATGGGATATGCTACAGAGAAGAGCTCTGCCGAATATGGAGGGTATCCAGTCGCAAGAAGACCTTTTTTTGTTGTTGCAACGAACATGGGCGGCCATTCCACAGCGTGATTTGGATGAACTCATTTTGAGTATGCCAAACCGATGTTCTTGTGTTGTTAGTGTTCGCGGTAGAAACACGGATTATTAATTGTTTAAGTTACCCAATAAAATTTTAAAGAAAACTGTTATTTCAGTCTTTTTTTCGAACTTTTGTGTTAGTGGTTCAAATGTCAAAAATCCCTTTATTAGGAAAATGGCAAATTTCTTTATTAATGCAAAGGTGACTTGGTTTATCGTTACTGTGACAAACGAAAACACTTTATTTGATGAATCCTTAAAGAAAATTTTAATTAATATCAATCAGGAGAAAAGTTATTGCAAAAATATATGTTGATCCCTAGACACTTTTGATGTGTGTATGATGCAATTATCTATTTACAAAAAATCCATTGTTTGGACTAAAAAATTAAAACACTAGTGTGTTACGTATCGGTGTAACAGGGAGATCGCCTACTACGCATCGGTGCAATAGAAGGAACGCTGACTGCAGCTGACCCCCTTTCAGCGCGACGCAAACCTGGCCGACACAAGGCGACTCAGCAAATGCTTCACTAAACCATGCCACCTCAATTTCGCAATAGATTTCCGCATCTTTGTAATTAATCACGTTAAAAAGAATATTATTCTTGTTACATACATCGACCAATTATCACTACTTTAGATTTAATTCATAATGTAATTCTTTTATAATTAAAATAATATTAAGCAAACTGAGTTTCTCTGCAACCTCCGGCTCCAGTTTTCATAATTAGTGCTTTAGTATGTTGCATGCAGAATAATGTGACAAGAAATCAGAATGATTTTATGTAAATATATTAGTATGGTTTTCATTGTAAAAAGATTAAAAAGAAAGTTTTTAGACGTATCTTCATGATTTTTTTCTATCGTATCAAATTAGTTTTATTATGTTTTCAACACACTATCTACCTATCCTGAAGAATATCATATATTTTTCTGATTTTGTTTACTGTAGGTAGTCGATCATATACTTTTATTGCTTCTAAAACTTGCGTTTTTTGCTTTTAAGTCCTGTAATCCCATTAAAACGATACTTTACGATCAAGATGCGTCATTTTTATATTTTTGAACATCAAACAGCATCTTCATAGGCACAGATGACTAGTACAAATAATATCTCCAATAAATCAATATAAGATTGTAGCAAGTTTTATTGAAAGCTTATCTTTATAAACAAGAGCAATATAGCTCTTTTCTATTTTTTGGAAGGCCTTGAACAATGCTTATAATAAATTTATTTCTTCATTCCAGGATGAAATAAAGTAAAGGGTTTAGGTAGAGAGGTTTTCGTGTCTATGATTCTTCTAAACTACGCAACGGATTGTGATGCTGTTTTTAATCAAATTTAGAAAATGTATTCGGGAAAGTTTTTATGTTTAAAACATCATATTAATCTTGCGTATGATAGAGAAATTTCGTTGTTTCGTCAAGTCGTAAAAATCGTTCGAAGCAGGGGCGGGGCGATATTTTTATTAAAACTCACATTACATAGGATGGCAGACCCCCGGGACATCGACGTGCAAACTCGATGGATTCAGTAAATGATTCGGAACATTTTGGCGTTAAAATGTTACTTCTTTTTCCAAAAATCCCCAATAGGCTGAGTTTATTTAACTAGTAGGAATTTCTAGAAAAAAAAAATAACAATCCCCACTGGTGGGGATTTCTGGAATAAATCCTCAAAATTAGCCCAGGTCCGCACGGCGCGTTTTTCCCGCGACGATTTTTTTTCGCGCACTGGATTTCAACGCACTGCTTACCGCCGAGAGTTGAAAATCCAAGTGTGATGTGTTGGGATGCGCTCAGTTGGATTTTCAATGCTCGGCTCAACACCGAGGGTTGAAAATCCAACAGTGTGTTGTTTTGACGCGCTAGGATGCGCACTATTGGATTTTCAACGTTCGGCTCAACACCGAGGGTTGAAAATCCAACAGTGTGTTGTTTTGACGCGTTGGGACGGGCTGTTGGATTCTCAATGCTCGGCTCAACACCGAGAAATAAAATCCAGGGCGCAATAAAATCCAGGGCGCAATAAAATCCAGGGCGCAATAAAATCCCGGCGCGATATTTTTACGTCTATGCGAACATGGGCGTAAGGGGTTTACGTATGGCAATAATATGGCACAATTTTGTATCCTGGTATTGAAAAGCCACATTATAAGGCTTTGTTGGTATCTAAGACCGGCACAGTTTCGGAAATTCCGGTATTGCAGTCTTTTCGTAGTCTTAATATTAGGTGGGCATTTTATGTTAGGTATAGTTTGGCCTGTGGCTAAATACTGACAGCCGCACGGGTACATCGAAGGTTACGATACGCTTGCCTAGGTCGGTTGGTGGATGGGTCACCATCAGCTGTTGGTCCTGGCTGTCATTCGTGGATCATTGACAGTCGTTACGGGTAGTCAGAAGCCCGAAAGTCTGACAACCAGTCCTACCAAGGGGTATCGTAATATCCAGTAACTGGACTGGACTGGAACTGCGTAGTGGAGGTCAGATAGGCAGTCGCTCGATGTAAAAAACTGGTATTCAGCTGCATTCAGTTGGACTGGAAGCTGACCCCAACATAGTTGGTTCTAAACAAATAGCAATTAGTACCTTGGTACTTATTATCCGGAACATGTAGTTTTTACACCTCGTTCGTGACAATAGGCTTCTGTCAGCCCCCACGGGACAAGCTTACGGCGTGAATTTATGGGGCTCGCCTATCAACGTCGTTATTCGATGAAATCGGGCAATAGATTTATTATGTGCCAATTTATTGCTACTTGTTATATGGCGGTATATTTGGTAAGGTACAATAGTGTAGATCAGGGGCCTAAAAAGTAACTTTGGCAGAATCATAAAAGGATAACATTATGAATCATAATATGGCGAAGACAGTCCGTGTTTTTCTTTTTTTCGTTGCACTACGTAGGTATAATCAAAGAGATTGGGATTGGATTTGGATTGGATTGATTGGTATTTTAGCACAGACAAAAAAAACCCTGAAAAATCCTTCACCAATGGGATTTGATACGATTAACTTAACAGTTAACTGTCCATTATGATTCATAATGTTATTCTTTTATGATTCTGCCAAAGTGGTCTTTTTAGGCAGTCTCCTTGAGACTACATAATATAAAATACTGGTATTCTGCTGCATTCGGTTAGACTGGAACCGGATCCCAACATAGTTGAGAAAGGTCTGGCACATGATGATGACGATGACAATAGTGCATTTTATAAAGTTGCAATAGAAGATGCTTCGGAGTCACACAAAAAGTAGACTCAAATCATATAGATTATTAAAAAAAAAATGCTGTTCCATACATTTTGACCGAGTAGGTTTCACTTTTCTATGAAAAGTCTGTTTTTTTTTTATAACCGATGAATTATTTCTACGCTACGGGGTTTAGAATCATGTGTTGAATTCATGGTTATTTGCGCCCTGCCACCCTATATATTAGAGCAGTGGTGGCCAAGTGGTAACGGCCGCGACTTACGAGTTGTAGGTCGTAGGTTCAAACCCAGATAGGCGCTTTTTTTGTGTAAATTATTTCATCACCACTGCTCTCAAAACATCGTGAGGAAACCGGCATGTCCTAGAACCAAAAATTCGAAGACATGTGACATCTACCAACCCGCACTGGGCCCACGTGGTGGATTACGGCCCACTCCCTCTCACAGAGAGGAGGCCTGTGTCCCAGCAATGGGAACTTTATAGGCTGTATATGAATGTATGTGTGTACCCTGTATATTAAGGTGCCACTAGTCGATATTTTTTCCATACAAAATTTCGGAGAGTATTACTCCACTGTTTGACATTGTACATCCAAAGTTAAACATAATATCGTTTTGAGTTATTATTAATTTTGTCTGTACGTAAACAGAATAGTAAAATAAAAAGCCATTAAAAAGTTATGAGCCAACAAAGATTCGTTTTTCTTGCTATTTTTAACGTAACTGGGTGTAAATAAGTATTAAAAGAACTGTAAAATCTTCACAACCAAGTCCGTATCGACAAAGCTCAGTTATCGAAGAGTTCAATAAACTTCGTCGGACTGTATAGAAAAGAAAGAGAAGCGCGATGACACAACCCTGGCAAAATATGAAGCAATTATCTATTTTCAAAAATCTATTGTTTACACTAAAAAATTAAAACACTAGTGCTTTAGTATGTTGCTTATAGAATAATCTGACAAAAAATCAGATTGTATGTATATTGGTATGGGTTTTATTGTAAAAATAAAGTTTTTAGATGTATCAAGATTTTTTTATCGTATCAAATTAGTTGTAGGTATTATGTTTTCAACACACTACCTTTTTTTTTGTTGTCGGGGGGAAACCTTCAAAAGGCACCCGACCTTCGGGGGATAGAGGTCGGGGAGTGTGGGATTTTTACCTCACTAAAACCACCCCGGTGATCATCATCAGCACATAGGGGTGGTCCCGGTTCCTCTTAAAAGACCAATTCCGGAACCCCCCGTGCAACGCCTGTAAGGCGTCAACACACTACCTACCTAGCATATATCCTGAAACATATCATATATTTTTCTGATTATGTTTACTGTAGTCGATCATATACTTTTATTGTTTCTAAAACTTGCGTTTCTCGTGTTTAGGTCCTGTAAGCCCAGAAAGTAAAATATAAGACGAACAACATTGCAATTTTGCCCACTTACTTAAGACTAAAACTACAATATAAATAGCTAAGAGTATTAAAACATAATTCAATTTGCATTAGCACATTGCCAGATGACAGCGATGCGGACGAGTTCATCGAACGCGTCCTTTTGTTTTTGTATTTATTTCATTAATTAGTTAGACATTAAATTTAGTACCTAGTATAAATAGTTATCCTTACAGAAATAAACATTTCATTTAATTTTGACGTGCAAAACTGTTTTTTTTAAACCAATTTATTGAAAAAAAATATCATTTACAATTTATCATAGCGACAAAACACTAATTAATAACTCACAAAGCAACTGGCGAGCCATTAAGACACGCCCATCAGTCTTAAAGCTGACATCGGTAGTTGATGCATTTCCTTTTTAATTTTCATGCAAGCACTTAATACACAGTCAGTCATGTAAATATCTTTGTGTAGGTAGATGTAAGTACGTATTGTTGTGAGGAGTCTTTGAAATCATGTTTGTTTAGTAAAAACTCTACATAAGATTAGGCATTTCTATTTAAACCAAACATGCACTAAAAACCAATAGGTACCCTCCTTTTAGTTCCACAGTCGGGTAAAGTCATAATCAGTCTATAATGTTCCCACTGCTGGGACACAGGCCTCTTTTCAGTGAGAGGGAGTGGGCAGTAATCCACCGCGGGAGCCCAGTGCGGTTTGGTAGATGTCACGTGTCTTCGAATTTTTGGTTCTAGGACATACCGGTTTCCTCACAATGTCTTCCTTCACCGTTTTGACAGCAGTTGTGATGAAATAATTTGTACAAAGTAAAGCGCCTATCAGGGTTCGAACTTACGAAAGTCGCGGCCGTTTCCACCAGACTACCACTGCTCAAATACAGTCACTAGATGAAATATAGCGGTCAGAAACACGCCCAAAATACGCCCGTTTATACAATATTTGTATATCATTGTGTTCTGTCCATCTATTTGTTGACATTGGCCAGTAAGTTAGTAAGTTCAAGTTACCTACGCCTACGGGTTTTAGTGAGCTTTGAACTTCCGAACAAGTTAGTCCACTTAACTGCGGTGTTTACTATAAGCATAGCTTTTTTGATCGTCACTTTTTTTCGACAAATTCGCAGTTTGAGCTGACTGCAATAATTATAGTGATGTTCAATTCATTGGCTGTCCGAATTCGAGTTATTAAAGTGATTAGTTTTTTTTAATAAACTTTTTAATCATCGTCAGCCAATCTAAGATTAACATAGTACGAGTATTAGTCTTCATTGACAGTTCAAATTCAGTTAAAAGTGTGACGAGTCTTTTTGTCTTCTGTTTTTTTTTTAATTTGCTTAGTCGTAATTGAGCTTATTGCTGTAATTGCACTTAAAACTTTATTGGGATTACCCCAATAAAGTTATTGATAATGGAAGTTCGTGTTCAGGAGTGGACGTGTACGCGCTGTAGAGTATGTATTTTGTTTTTTGATTCGATTGTTTGTTTCGTTTTACGCCTACTGAGACGCCCCCATTTTTTTACAGCCCACTCCTTCTCGAAGAGAGGAGGCCTGTGTCCCAGTACAGAATATTACTGATTATGCTATTACGTTGTCATTTTAGAAACGGTGAATTTTTATTATGTACAGTCAACAAAAGAGATAAGTATGCAGGATCGTGGGATATAGTTGAAGTTCAGTAAGAAACCGATGGATGTTGTCGACTGAAATTTAATTTGATAAATGAGCTGTTTGTTTTCTATTAATTAAATTAAATTTTATTCGAGAACGTCCATCGGTTTCTTACTAAACTTCAACTATATCCGGCGATCCTGCATACTCATCTCTTTTGTTGACTGTACACATTCCCTCCGTTTGGGGCACGTGGGGTTTTTGTCAGGCAGAAACCTGACCTGCCTGACAAAAACCCCACCTGCCCAGGATGCACATTGTTAATTATTTCTTGATATTTTTTACATTTTGATGTGCCTGCAGGATCTGCACATTCACCCATTACAAGATCTTGTTAAAATGTTTATTTTGCTCCTGAAATTTTTTCATGTTTTCAATAGTCATTCTGCTATTCGGGGCGGAGATAAATCCAACATATCAAAGATCATAAAAATCGGTCCAGCCGTTCTTGAGTTTTATAGGGTGTAATTAAACCGACTTTCTTTTATTTATAAAGATGTCGACGTTCAAAAGTGAAATAAATGCTTTGATTTTGTCACACAAGGTGCCTATCATCCACCAGGTGGCCCATTCCCGTGACTAAAAACGTTCAAAATCTAGTCGCAATCTCATCTCAGTGACAATCTTCAATCTGTCAAAAATTTAGGAATATTAGACGTATTTTTGACAGGTTGAGACTGAGATCAGCCTGCACTGTGAACGATCTTAAAAATACGAGAATTTCCCCTCTGGACTAGAATAGGGTTTAACGAGAACTTGACACGGTGTTCCTATGTGCGTCAATGTCAAACATTCAAGCGAATAATCCACTTTCACGGTTCGAGGACTTCGATTCCAGTGTGGCAAATACGCGTAGCTCTGAGTTTTAATTTAATGTCTGTAACACAAATAGTTTCCTAAAAACTACTAAAAAGCATTACCTACTCTGTATTTTCTAGTGAGGTATATTCGGCACCTATTTTTCCTACACTCGAAAATGTGGCCCTTTTTACCCCAATAACCCTCCGTGGGTTATAAAATATTAACAATAAAAAAAAAATTAAAAAGTACTTATATTAGTTTGACAAATAATGGTATCATTAGAAGCATCTTTTTTTTTCTGTTCCCTCATAACTTTTATACTAGGTACTTGTTTTATTTAGACAAAATATGAGGTATAGTTAGAAGCATCTTGACCGTCCGCTGGCTATAGGCTATGTGACGTCACACTAAATTCAATATGGCGCCCTCTAGAGGACAGAGTAATGAATTTAAAAATAAATATTTTGGGATGACTAAAACCCGACTACTGAAAAGGATGAAACAAGAAAGTACCTTCCCGTGGTCGCATGCTAGTGCTACCATAGCTCATATTATTATGCAAGTGTATACAAAGTAAAAATACGGGTAGGTAATAAAACTCTATTTATGTCTAAATTTGAGTTTTAGAATCAATTTGGTTGTACCCCATGGGGCAACTGCACCCGTTGCATCACTGTATTCCAACTTTAAAAGGCAAAAGAAAGTCCCAGGTATGTACAGCTGAAACAGGGAAAAGAACATTTTGCTCCAATCGCATCTAACCCGCACGTTAGGAAGCGCCATTGTTAACCTTGCAGCTAATCCATAACAACGAGATCATTATCATAAACTCAAAAGTAATTTTTTCAAACAGCGCTGGGAATCAGCACTTTCGTCGTCAAAACTTCAAAATTACAGACAGTCCCCCAAAACGCCCGCCTTTCAACACTTCCTAGTACTTTAGCTAAGAAGAATATGTGGCGCAACAAACTCCTCAGAACCACAGCTGTCTGTTATTTGTAATTATCAAACCAGAATCACCCAATGATGGGTCTACGCTTTCATTTCTACCAGTTCCCGCGGTTCTATTTGTCCCTCATCCAGCCACGTTAATGAAGTCATCAGCCAAACGCACTTTCGGACGTCCATGGTTTTTAGAGTTCCGTACCAAAATGGTAAAAACGGAACCCCTATGGTGAGACTCAGTCTGTCGGTCGGTCTGTCTGTCTGTCACAGCTGGATATCTCAAGAACTACTAATGCTATCAACTTGAAATTTAAAATATTTTAATAAAACGATGTCTCTAAATAGCACACTTTTTCAGAAATCATCAACAAAAGTTACATTAGTTCCACTATCGGTCAAGAGATGGCGCTGACCTAAGACTGCAATATTCTACACCGCAGAGCGCAGTGTTAAAATTCTCTAACGATTTTAAGCCTCGTCGATTAAATTTTCATCGAAAAAACATGATGGTACGGAACCGTCGGTGCGCGAGTCCGACTGGCTCTTGCCCGGTTTTTTTTTACCTGCATGACCTTGGTCACCGTCGGAACAGAACCTAACTCTAGGACCACTCAAACTAGCATCTGTTAATAACCCATTTGGTTATTTTAAACTAAATAACGGAAGACGTTAAATAGTTTAAGTAAACGTTGCCGAGACCGCTATTTGGTATCATTAAAATTGTTGCTGCTAACAGAATTATGATCTGTTAGCTGTTAAATGGGAACGTTTCGTCTATAAGTATTTAGTTTAGTATTTATTAAGGTTTTACATAAATCTTTAAAAGCCCGTGGCTAAATAGTAACAGCCACCAGAAAGCTAACGACCAACTCCATTAAAACCTCTGTAACCAGAAACCTACGACCAACTCCACAACCTTTTCGCCAAAAGCCATGTCCATTAACCATTACTCTTCTTCCAGACCGGCATGAACCGAGGCTCCAGAGAGGAGCTGCTGGGCAGTTCCCAGGAGGCGCTGCGGAACAGCCACAATGACCTGCGGCAGGTCTACGACAAGGCCCTCACCAAGGAGGAGAAGACCTTCCTTCTTCATGCCGATAGAGGAGATTATGTTACTGTTAAGAGGTGAGTTCAAGAGCGTTTGATTAATCACCACGCTTGCTCAAGACGGATTGGTGATTTCAGAATTATGTCTTCCACTAGTTTCTGCCCGTGACTTTGTCCGCGTGCAATTTCTTGTTTTGACAAAAAATATCCTAAGACATTCTACAGTACCGTAGCTTACCATAAGAGAAAGAATTTTCGTAATCAGGTAGTTCAGTAGTTCCGAAAATTACTTACAGGCTTGTGGCTAAGTAATAACAGCCGCACGGGTCGATCGATCAGGTTAAGCTACGCTTGCCGCGGTTGGTCCGTGGATGGGTGGCCATCTTTACATACCATGACCACTTCGTGATTCGGAAAGCACGTTAAGCGGTCGATTCCGGCTGTCATTCGTGGATCTTTGACAGTCGTTACGGGTCAAGTCGGGATAGTCTGACAACCAGTCTTACCAAGAGTTACCCAGTAACTGGATTGTGGAGGTCAGATAGGCAGTCGCTCCTTATAAAATACTGGTTTCACCTGCATCCGGTTAGAATGGAAGCCGAACCCAACGTACTTGGGAAAAGGCTAGGCAGATGGTGATATGAACGGCTCCAGGGTAATACGACTAACAAACCTACAACTCAACATAATCACTATGCTTGTTTAGTTAATAGTTATCTAAATGTGATTTAATTAGTACTAACGACGTTGATACCGGCCTTCGACTTGATGTAACAGTGCAGCCCTTTTTGGGTACTCCCATGGGGAGTGTGAAAACATATATTATAACACGAAACCATCGATTTTGCTACTACTTTCCTTGTAAACTGACCAATGAGGCGATTGCCTCATTAGTCTAGTGATTGCAAGCGCTACTGCTGAACATGAGGTTCTGGATTCGATTCCTGTGTCGTGCAAAGTTATTGAGTTTTTTCATCTGGAATTTGTCAGTAGCAGCCTGGAGTCTAAATTTGTGTGGGTTTGGTGTGGTGTGGTGGTAGCTCGCCCCCTATTATATGGGACTTAAACATAACTGGCGAAATGTGGGTATACTATAAATACACCTCTGCTGAACCTTTTAAGGAATACAGGCGTGATGTGCGATATTTTCTTGAAAAATTAAGTAACATTGGGAAATACGGAAAAAAAAAATTTAACACCGCACATAAATACTAAGCCAAAAAATTGGTTTATGAATTCTCTTTTCTTGAATTTCTCATGTCCCAATCAAGCACAATCTAAACTACTGACGACAGAAACGTGCAATTCGAAAAATACATTGCTATGACAGTGTAGCAACGTAAAGATCTTTCGATTATCCCGAAAATATTGAATGCCGCGCGCCATTAAATTAAATGGTCAACTATATATGTATAGAGAGAAGAATAGTCAAACTTAAGTGGCAGTGGGCAGGGCTTGAAACATTGCTCGCAGAACAGATGGCCGATGGAGCCGAAAGGTTCTGGAGTGGCGACCGCGTACCGGAAGACGTAGCGTTGGAAGGCCTCCCTCAAGGTAGTCCGACGACCTTGTGAAGGCCGCAGGAACCCGTTGGATGCGAGAAGCACAGAATCGGTCGAAGTAGAGGTGCTTGGAGTTGGCATATGTCCAGCAGTGGACGTCTTTCGGCTGAAATTATGATATATAGAGCGTTCCAATATGCATTCTTTTGCTTCTGCCCGTGACTTCGCCCGCGTGTTTAAATAAGAGATCCTTTGGCACTCGGCGATACTGTAGCTTTCTGTCAGTAACAATTTTTTGTAATCAGATCAGCTGATAATTTCTGTATAAATCTCGGCGAAAGCGCCAGGGTAGACCGCGAAATTCAATTTTTTTTTGCGTTTTTTGCAATTTTGCTGGTCAGTATTAAGTTGTACGTTGTTTAAAATATGATTCGCGGTCGTAACAAATATGTATTTATAGAATTATAATCACAAATCTCTAAGACCAAGTAATCCCCAAGAATGACTATTTCATGAAATCTTGGCATTTGGGGATTAACTACTGATTGTAATGATTATAATTCTGTAAATACATATTTGTTACGACCGAGAATCATATTATAATCAACGTACAACTTAATACTGACCAGCAAATTGCAAAAAACGTAAGAAAATTTGAAAGTCGCGGCCTACCTTATCGCTTCCCCCTTAAATGAAGTGAGCTTGACGCGAGCTGTCATTCCACATGCTAGGGACTGACACCATTGACAGCTCACTTCACCAAAGTTTTCACGATGAGATTTATAAAGAATGAACCGGCTGTATTTCTCTTGAATCTCTTGAAATGACAAACAATATTTAAATAAACAATTTTTCCTCTTTATAGTATTAGCTTAGGTAGATAGAAAGATGAATATTAGTTTGCATGTGGTATTTTAAAGTGACGTTTCATAAAAATCAAACGACGGAATTATGCAGGAACCAGTATACACATAAAAATCTGTACACAACAACAGTTCCGCGGTGTGACCTCAAAAACGAAAAGTATCAATCTGCAGTATATTTAGGACGGTCGCCTCGTTCTAATAAATAGGATTACTCAAGTCAAAGCCGGCACTTCTACTGTTTCACTATAATCGAGTACTTATAGGGGATAGACCGAGAGGCTTTGGGACGATTTTCTGCAATTTTGAAGTTAATATAATGACTATTGTTTGTTTAGCTTCTAAACAAACAATAGTCATTATATTAACTTAATACTTATAATTATAATGCTGTTTGACGATGGCTTTTGTGTTTGGACTAGGGAATTTTTATTTAAGGGGCTTACATGAGCTAAAGCGCGGTCACTATCGGACTGCATATAAAAGAAAGAGAAACGCGATGACACAACGCTGGTAATTTATTGCAAAATATGAAGCAATTATTTAATTACAAAAATGTATTGTTTGGACTAAAAAATTAAAACACCTAGTATTTTAGTATGTTGCCTGTAGAATAATCTGACAAAAAATCATAATGATTATGCTAGTGCTACCATAGCTTATATGTATGTTAGTATAGCGGCATGCGACCACGGGAAGGTACTTTCTTGTTTCATCCTTTTCAGTAGTCGGGTTTTAGTTTTTAAACATTTTTTTCACTTACTAAACACTTACTAGACACCCGTCTAGAGCATGCATGGTGATCAATTCTCGTGCCTTCTCTGTATGAAAAGAGTCCTTTGCTCTGCACTAGGACAGTAATAGGCTGGTATTGTTATATTATAAACATACGATCAGATACTTAGCATAACCCAACTACAACATATTTTTTAACTGCCCACAGATTAATAGAACAATTCACACCTCAGCCGGATATCCTAGACATCAACTGCGTGGACCCACTCAACCGATCAGCCCTTATAGCCGCCATCGAGAACGAGAACATGGAGCTCATCAAGCTACTGCTCCTCTCTGGGATCAAAGTCAAGGTCAGTAGAAGGTCATAGGTCATTTAAATGATTTTATGAACTGGTTAAAGTAATGGCGACTGATACTGCTGTGGCGGCATCTACAACGCCATATGCGAACTCACTAACGTCACGCAAAATCCTGCATCGCGCAAGCAGAGTTTACCACGTGACTAGCACAATTATACAACGTCCAGACACCAATACCCGGCTGGTCGAAGAGTCCTCCCTTTTTTATGGAGGATGAGGGAACTTTACACCTTGTTCCTCATACCTCTATTATGTTTACCTAACAGCCAATTCGGTATCTATTTTGATTTTGAGTGTTCGGAGAGAGATGTTTTCCTAATTACCAACGGTATCTGCCGATGTATTCAGTAAAAATCTTACCGTTTGAACTGTGAAGTGAGCTGTCAATAGTGTAAATCCCTTGCATCGTGAAATGACAGCTCACTTCAAGCCAACTTCACCTACGTTTTCACGGTAAATTTTTTACAGAATAGTCCGGCTGGACTAAGGTAGGTAATATGGAAGAGTGCACATCAGAGAAAAAAACAGTTTTGTATGTTGTAGAGACAGAACAGCTGTTTTGTTTGCGCGCGCCATTTTGTTTACACAGACCAATAATAGTCTGTTTAAAGTTAGTCTCGGCTCAGGTCTGCGCAAAGACTAAAAATGTCAAGGATTTTGTTAAATTAAACTAAAAGAATGATAGAAACTTGTATTATTTTTGTTTATTCGTCGTTTATGAATCTTCATAATTTTACTTTCTGCGTGTCTATATCGTGATACAGATTGGTAAAATGTAACATGCACTTTAACACAAATTAGCAACAACTAGTCGAATTTGTTACAATCCGTGTTACATTTCTTGATAGAATTATTTTTTGTAAAGAAAGAAAAAAAAATATTTGACCCGTGAAGAGGTAACAGACAGAGAGACACACTTTCGCATTTATAATAATTATTATACAAGCTGCACCCCCCCAATCATTTATTGTTTGAAACTTCACCGACAAAAAATAATTATCTTATAAAAAAAATCAGCACTTACAAACAGCTTCAACCCGCAGAAAAGTACAAGAAACTTCACCAAATAAAAAAAAAACTTCACGAAAGAAACTACCTACTTTGTTTCGAAAAAATCTATGAAAAAGAATACCTGTACTCCCCTTGGGAAATCATAGTTCCAATAGTTTGCATGATGACATTGATCGTATATTTTCATAAAGAGGGTAGTTTTAGTGTGACGTACGAAATGGAAATAATGGCAAGTTTTTCGTAGGATAATGGAGGCGTTTTGTCAAGGTAGTACCTACTTTAGAACTTGGAGTTATCAGTTCCTAGAAATTATTTTATTATTATTTATTTATTTATTTAATACTTCAAGCACATAAATGTATAGAGGCGGACTTAAGGCCATAGGCATTTTCTACCAGTCAACCTTTGGATGATGCAGAGACACACAGTAACAACAGTACAGTAGTAGTATTTTGTAGTCGAGATCGCCCAGAGGTTAAGATTACATATGTATACTTGATTTACTTCTTTTGGAGAGCTCGATAGAGCTCGTGGCTAAGTAATTACAGCAGCACGGGTCGGTTGGAGGTTAAGCTACTCTTGCCGAGGTCAGTCCGTGGATGGATGACCATCCATTACGTACTGAAACTCCTCTCCGTGCCTCGAAAAGCACGTTACGCTGGGCCCTGCGGTCATTCATAGATCTTTAACAGTCGTTATGGATAGTCAGAAGCACGAAAGTCGGACAACCAGTCTTACCAGTAGGTACCGTTTTACCCGGAGCAATTACTCGCTAGTGGGTGTATGTGCGAAGCGTGAGTCTCTCAGCGCTTCCTCGTCGGTGGTAAAGGTGCCTAAGGCACGGGCCACACAGAAGAGAAGTAAGATGCGGACGAGACGAAGACGCGGCGGCGGCGCGGCGTCCCTTTCACGAACACAAAATGTATTAACGCGATCTGGTACAAAACATACAGAGAGGACAAGCCGAAGGCGCAGCCGCATACTATGTCCGTGTTTGCACACCGTCCTCGTCACACGTCCATTCTTCATGGCCAACGCCTAATATATTACCTATGTTTTTAACACACGTCCGAAGTAAGTAGAGTGACGATGAAATAATGAGTCAAGGATCAAAGCTCCATTTTTACGATTATGGGTTATAAAAAATAAAATCCATTGATGGCTTAAAACGTATACATTATTTTATTGATATTTTATAGGATGGTAGTAACTACTAGTAAAAACAATAAACTTTATTATGTACAGACGCCAGCACATCAAGGTCCCCGAAACTGTCAAATGTTCCCAATCGACTTTGATCATTAGGCTTTAGCGATAAAGTAGAATATGTATTAAAGAAATTTGACAGATTGTAGTAGCTTGATGTGTTGGTTTCTGTAGTAGCGACACGCCCCTGCTTTGCGCGGTTTTTGAAAAAAATCGAGATTTCTTTGTAGTTCATGGTTTCGAGCCAAGACAGGCGCTTTACTTTGTGTAAATAATGTCATCACCACTGCTCTCAATACGGTGATGGAAAACACCGTAAGGAAACCTACATGTTCTGCGTGGTGGATTACTGCCCACTCCCTCTCACAGAGAGGAGGCCCGTGTCCCAGCAGTGGGAACATTTTAGGCCATTTCTTTACAGCAATTCTTTCGAAATAAATATCTCCTTCCCTCGTAATTTAGCATGAAAAAATTTACAACTTATCATAGAAACCACACATAACTGTAAAGTAATATCAATCCGGCAGAGTTTACGGTCTAGAAAAACACTGGTTATTGCTATACCTAAATCATTCGGGTCGTCCCAAAACAGACGGAGAAAATACACGTAAACATCCAGAAGTTTGAAAGATTTGGAAATATGGAGGAAGACATAGATTTATTGGTTTCTAGTATTTGGTCTAATGGATTTTTGGATAGGATGGTGAAGGATTTACAAGGTGATAATATTAAAGTGAATATTATATGTAGGGTATTCTTAAATACATTATGAATAACCTTTGTAATGGGAATAGGTTACTCTGAATCCGTGGAAGAAAATTCCAGAGATTTCTATTTTTCATATCACATTATTTCATCTTAGAGGGCTTGTGACTATGTAATAGTAGCCACACGGTTCGATCGCTACGCTTACCGCGGTTGGTCCTTGGATGGGTGACCATATTTACATATCAAGACCCCTCCGTGTTGGTCCCGGCTGTCATTCTTAGATCTTTGACAGTCGTTACGGGTCGTCATGCCCGAAAGTCTGACAACCAATCTTACCAAGGGGTATCGTATTACCCAATAACTGAGTTGTGAAGGTCAGACAGGCAGTCGCTCCATGTAAAATACTGGTATTCAGCTGCATCCGGTCAGACTGGAAGCCGACCCCAACATAGTAGGGAAAAAGGCTAGGCAGATGATGATGATCTCGGTCGGGAGTACCTCGTTGGTTTTTTTTATTTAAACTTTTCATTGGGTTCTATTGTCGTTAAATGGTATATTAAATCAAGTGTTTGTTTCTATCTATAAGTAGATCTTTTAAGATAAATTTTACAGGTCAATATTTTGTTAGTAAATATTTTTAAACTATATGACGCCAGCACTTTCTAGCTGACTGATTCCTGAGAAGAAATGCCGGAACAAACTCAGAGGTCGTGGTCTCTTATAAAGTTCAAACATTATGCCTAATAATAGGATTATAAGTGAGTATAACATTGCAGGGCCATGTCAGGCAGGGTCTTTTAAAGAAAGAGCCATTGCAGTTTTGAGTTGTCCTGTCTCAACAAACGGCTTATAATGTCATAGATATATACAATAATATTCTAAATTCAACTCTCTATTATTAGCTTTTGCAGCTGCATGAAAGTTGACGAAGATCGAGCTACAGGGCGAGCTATTGAAGAGTCCTAGGTCCAGCACTGGACTACTATAAATTGATGATGATGGGATATCAACAAAGTTCCAATGACATTCTGCAGTGCGTCTAGAAGTAAGATTGGAAAAGAGATTTCAAACTGTAATTTTCGTGTTCTTTTCAGGACGCTCTTCTCCACGCCATCAAAGAAGAGTACGTGGAAGCTGTAGAACTTCTCCTGCAATGGGAAGAAGACAACCATGTGCTAGGGGAACCTTACGTAAGTAATCTAACTTCATCTCATCATCATCTGCCTAGCCTTTTCCCAACTATGTCGGGTTCGGCTTCCAGTCTAACCGGATGCAGCTGAATACCAGTCTTTTACATGGAGCGACTGCCTATCTGACATCCACAACCCAGTTACTGTGTAATACGATACCCCTTGGTAAGACTGGTTGTCAGACTTTCAGGCTTCTGACTACCCGTAACGACTGTCAAATATCCACGAATGACAGCCGGGACCAACGGCTTAACGTGCTTTCCGAGGCACGGAGGGGTCACGGTATGTAAAGATGCTCACCCATCCACAGACCAACCGCGGCAAGCGTAGCTTAACTTGATCGATCGACCTGAACTTGTAATCTAACTTCATCTAATAAATAAAATTAAAGTTTCTATTTGGAATGGCTTCTGTACAAATCTATACTAATAAGAAATTGAGGCCACTTCAATTTTATTTATTTGGTGAAGAGTTTGTTTGCTTGGACTCGCTAATCTCTGGAACTACCCGTCGGATGTAAAAAAAATATTTATGCATTTGATAGCCCAATTCTTGAGGAAAACTATAGGCTTTAACATCACGTTAGGGCTCGCTCATAGGAGACGAGCAAAAAAAACGTTAAGCGACAACGAAGTATTAGCGCGGATGGGCGATGCGATACTACGCGGTGAGTCGGGGGAACAATAAATTTCACGCGGACGAAATCGCGGGCAGAAGCTATTGAAATAATTAAATATTTGTGTCTGTCTGTAATGTCAAAAAACAGATTTTTACTCAATGCATTCGAAAGTATATACGGTACTTGTAAAAAAAAAACCTTTTTTTAAATTTTTGTCTGTCTGTCCGTGTGTTCTGATTTATCTCCGAAACGGCTGGAATGATTTTGATGATATGTGACATCTACCAACCCGCACTGGGCCCGCGTGGTGGATTATTGCCCACTCCCTCTCACCGAGAGGAGGTCTGTGTCCCAGCAGTGGGAACATTATAGGCTGATTATGCTATCAAATTGTGAGCACACATCGCATTTGTATTACATAAGTATAAATTGTTTTTTTTTTTATTGTATGATAAGTACGTGGAAAACGACGTGGTTCATTTACTTAGTCTGTCGTTCTTGTGTAATACTGTAACGTAGAACCGTTTATTATCCCAAATATGTAAAATAAAATAAATAAAACTCTCGGATTGTGATTGTAAGTGAGTTACCCAATTAGAGTGCGGAACCCTCATTGGGCAACCCCAATCTAATTGCGTAACACACTCTGAATCACAATCTGAATAATTTTGAAGGATATTGCTAATCCATTGCTTCATATAGGTATGTTCGAAAAATTTGTTTGATGAATGTTGTTGAACTGTCAAAATGCAAGTCGTTCCTACTGTTAGTGTGTTACACAATTACTCCGCTTTACTTCCTGAGATTACGGTCCCGTTTTTACCCTTTAGGTACGGAACCCTAAAAAGTAGAGAAAGAAATAAGTAATAGCGCGGTCGGTCGATGCGATGCGACGCAGTGAGTCACGGGCCGAAGGGTCTTATAAAAATGTGGCTGTTATTTTTGTGTTTCTTACGACTTTCACGCGAACGAAGTCGCGGTCTGAAGCTACTGCATTAAGTATAATAGTGCTGAATACCAGATGGTTGAACATGGTGATTATTTGCCTCGAATCACCTTTCAAGTTAAAAGTTGTTTGTCAATTTTCAAGTTTTCTTAGTACAATTTTCCACTTTTTTACGATAAGAATAATGAGAAAGTTGATTAGAATATAATTCGCGACCATAACAAATTAATATGACTTTAGATAATTATAATCAATAGAATCAGCAATACAACTCCTTGAGTATTAGAATTGGCCACAAATGTCATGACTTTATGAAATAGTCTGACCCTTTCGCTTTAATACCCAAAAACAAAACTGTTGGTTAAATCAATATTTTCTTCCACCAGAGCTGGGAGTCCGTAGACCCATCATCAGCGACCTTCACACCGGACATCACGCCCCTCATCCTGGCTGCCCACAGGAACCACTACGAGATCCTCAAGATCCTGCTGGACCGAGGGGCCACGTTGCCTGTGCCACACGACGTCAAGTAGGTAGAGTACTTCGTTATGATTGACTAAGTATTTAATATAGTAATTTATACAATCATCATCTGAAAAAGCTAGGGAAAAGGCTAGACTTTTCCCAACTATGTTGGGGTCGGCTTCCAGTCTAGCCGGATGCAGCTGAACACCACAACCGACTGCCTATCTGACCTCCACAACCCAATTACTAGGTAATATGATACCCCTTGGTTAGACTGGTTGTTCTGTTGTGGTTGTTTGGTTGGTTGACTTTCGGGCTTATAACGACCCGTAACGACTGTCAAATATTCACGAATGACAGCCGGGACCATCGGCTTAAAGTGCTTTCCGAGGCACGTAGAGGTATTGATATGTAAAGATGAAACGACTGAATAAATATAGGTAAGTAAATAAAAAACCTTTTGCCAAATCTTCCAAATAAAAAAAAAAATAAAAAAAAAACAAATTTACAAGATTTGGTCGCCAACACATTTCAGTAATATTCCCACTGCTGGGACACAGGCCTCCTCTCTGAGAGAGAGATAGAGAAAATGGGCCGTGGATATTAATGGCCGATTCCTATAATTTACGGACGTTAATGGATATAATGAAGGCTTTTGTATCTTTACCAATAGAATGCCAATAGTGAAGCAAAGACCTCATAGCGTTGCATAATATACCCACCCATATGGAAGTAGCTATCACAGGTAAAATTTGCATAGAAATATATTTATTTTGAGCCCAGTTTGGCAATAAAATATCTTGCCATTGGTAAGCAAAACGATTCAGTTTTAGGGTTCCGTACCCAAAGGGTAAAAACGGGACCCTATTACTAAGACTTCGCTGTCTGTCCGTCCGTCTGTCTGTCACCAGGCTGTATTTCAAGAACCGCGATAGCTAGACAGTTAAAATTTTCACAAATTATGTATTTCTGTTGCCGCTATAACAACAAATACTAAAAACAAAATAAAATAAATATTTAAGGGGGGGTTCCCATACAACAAACGTGTTTTTTTTCGGTGTTTTTGCCTTGTGGTACGGAACCCTTCGTGTGCGAGTCCGACTCGCACTTGGCCAGTTTTTCTTCGAATTATCGGTTCTAGATCTCTATAAATTCTACTAGACTTGGCTAACTCCATTTTCAACACATAAAAAAATCGAATTATCTGACTCCTATTAATTTTTCTACCCAGATGCGGTTGCGACGAGTGCGTCAAATCTTCACAAGAGGATTCCCTCCGTCACTCCCAGGCTCGCATCAACGCATACCGAGCCCTCTCGTCCCCCTCCCTCATCGCCTTATCTTCTGCTGATCCCCTACTGACTGCCTTCCAGCTGTCATGGGAACTGGGAAGGTTGAGCAGGATGGAGACGGAGTTCAGGGTTGAGTATAAGGTACGTGGGCTATTAGAGGTATTTTGCGATACTTAGAGCATGCAATTTCAGGTCGAAAATTAAATTTATAGTTTAGCAGTGTCGCTATTATAGGCTGACCGCTTAACTGCGACGTTGCCTGATGTAGCAGCGCGGTGCAGGAGGGGTGTGGTGAAGTGACGCAAGAGCTCAGTGATTTGTCAACTTGTGACAACTATCACCCCTCCCGCACCGCGCAACTACTTCAGGCAATGTTTCAGTTAAGGCGAAAGCGCCAGGGTAGCCCGCGAAATTCATTTTTTTTTAGGTTTTTTGCAATTTGCTGGTCAGTATTAAGTTGTACGTTAATTAAAATATGATTCGCGGTCGTAACAAATACGTATTTACAGAATTATAATCATTAAAGTCATCAACACAACTTTCTAAGACCATGTAATCCCCAAATGTCAAGATTTCATGAAATAGTCATTCTTGGGGATTACATGGTCTTAGAGAGTTGTATTGATGACTTTAATAATTATAATTCTGTAAATACATATTTGTTACGACCGCGAATCATATTTTAATCAACGTACAACTTAATACTGACCAGCAAATTGCAAAAAACGTAAGAAAATTTGAATTTCGCGGGCCACCTTAGAGCTTCCCCCTTAAGCGGTAGGTTGTCACAATCCATACTAATATTACAAATGCGAAAGTGTGTCTGTCTATTAACTCTTCACGCCTCAACCGCTGAACCGATTTAGATGAAACTTGAGTCCCGGAAAATGACATAGGATAGTTTTTATCCCGATCTTCTACGGGACCGACACTTATGCAGGTAAAACCGCGGGGCGCTGCTAGTTCTACATATAAAAGCACGTATTTTATACATACTCAATTAAAATAATCATCATCTGCCTAGCCTTTTCCCAACTATGTTAGGGTCGGCTTCCAATCTAACCAGATGCAGCTGAATACCAGTATTTTACATGAAGCGACTGCCTATCCGACCTCCACAACCCCGTTACTGGGTAGTATACCCCTTGGTAAGACAGTTGTCTTCTTTAAAGGTATACCTATAAAAATATGCGAGATAAAAAAGTAAATAAGTAATCTAATCAGAGCCAACTTTGTCCCACACCGCCGCCTGTCGCACAAAATACCGATTGGAACCTCGTTGCTTGAATATTTCAGTATTTTACATGGAGCGACGCCTGTTACTTTGGCCGAATCCATGGCTTTTGTGCTTAGGTAGTACAGGTGGGTTGCTATTTGCAGAATAAAACTCCTATCCTTGTTTGTGATCTTCCTGTGCGAGTCACAATAAATACTTTTTATTTCTTTCTTTTATCCAAACGACTACTTACATTAAGTTTTCTGTCTGGCCAGGCTTTACGCACACAAACCCAAGAGTTCGCGACCTCCTTACTGGACCACACGAGGACCTCCAAGGAACTGGAGATCATGCTGAACTACAACCCCTGGGACATTGACTGCTGGGAGCCAGGGGAACGACAAACCCTCGGCAGATTGAAGTTAGCTATCAAGTATAAGCAGAAGATGGTAAGCTTAAGCACAAGTTCCCATTTTTTTTCTTGCACTGGATTTTCGACGCTCTGCTCAGCGCCGAGAGTTGAAAATCCGACTATTTTTTATTTTAATACTGTTAGTTTTTAAAATAATGTAGTACTGATGCATTACTATTAAATTAAAATTACTTATAATAAATAAATTCCGATGTTTTTATAAGTTATATAAAACTGTGCGAAGCATGGGCGGGTCGCTAGTATCAATATTTTAGTTCACTTTCGAGCGATATTTCATATTTCCATACATACAGTAATATTGACAAATTAATAAAAAAAAACAGCACCCTAATTAAACACTCTAATTCACAATCTGAATCATTCTGAACGATATTGCTAATCCATTGATTCATACGTTTGAAAAAAATGTCCGCTCAACAACGTAAATATCGCAATGAATGTTGTTGAGCTGTCAAAATGTAAGCCATTGCTACTGTTACTGTATTACGCAATTACCCCGCAGTCATTTGACGGCTATTTGTGCCGTTGGCAACTTCCAAGTTGCACAGCCAGGTTCTTGTCTTAAGGCAAGAATTCTGACGGCAAGCAAGATTGAGGACATTAGGTTCGTCCCCAACCAGCATAATCCGCCTATAATGTTCCCACTGCTGGGACACAGGCCTCCTCTCACTCCTCTCAGTAAGATGGAGTGGGCCGTAATCCACCACGTGGGCCCAGTGCGGGTTTGTAGTTGTCACATGCCTTCGATTTTTTTTTGGTTGTAGGACATGCCGGTTCCCTCACGATGTTTTCTTTCACCGTTTTGAGAGCAGTGGTGATGAGATGATTTACACAAAGTAAAGCACCTGTCTGGGTTCTAACCTATGACCTACAACTCGTAAGTTGCGGCCGTTGCCACTTGGCCACCGCTACTCTTTAATTTCTGGTGAACTTACTACCAAAGAAAAATAAAAAATCATGTTACGAACTACAATTTAAAACATGGCTATAATAACTTGTAATAGCAATTTCAGTACAACCCGTTAAAATGTGTCAAGTAAATTCTTAAATTACAGCTTACTTTCATTCAACGTATCAAATTAGGCAGTAAAATATTCCAGTCAAACTTTCTCCCACTAAAACCCAAATAGCATACTAGCTTCTGCCCGCGGCTTCGCCCGCGAGGTATGTCGATAAAAACTATCCTATGTCCTTCCCCGGGATGCAATCTATCTCTCTGCCAAATTTTATCGAAATCCGTTCAGTGGTTTAGGCGTGAAAAGGTAACATACAGACCGACAGACAGACAGAGTTACTTTCGAATTTATAATATTACTAGCTGACCCGGCAAACGTTGTTTTGCTCCTACACTACTCCTACCCAACTCCTACCCTACTCCCACACTACTCCTACCCTACTCCTACACTACTCCTACCCTACTTCTACCCTATTCCTACCCTACTCCTACCCTACTCCTACACTACTCCTACCCTACTCCTACACTACTCCTACCCTACCCCTACACTACTCCTACACTACTCCTACCCTACTTCTACCATACCCCTACCCTACCCTACTCCTACCCTACTCCTACACTACTCCTACCCTACTCCTACACTACTCCTACCCTACTCCTACACTACTCCTACACTACTCCTACCCTACTTCTACCCTACTCCTACCCTACTCCTACCCTACTCCTACTATTAAAAAAAAAAAAAAAGTATCCTATGTCCGTCTCCTGGCTCTAAGCTACCTCCCTACAAATTTTCAGCCAAATCGGTTCAGCCGTTCTTGAGTTATAAGTGGTGTAACTAACAGACTTTCTTTTATACAGCGTGTTACGGAAAGGGTATATCCATACAAACGGGTTGAAGAGTGTATCTGGTCCAGAATCTATGTGCAAAGTTTCAGCTCAAAAGCAATAACTTTGAAAATGCATAATATTTTTTTTATTTCGATAGTTTATTAAATTGAAATCATAACAAATGTGTCACCGCACTACGAGGGTCATTAACATTATCCATTACGTGTCTGTGCGCCTAGCACACACGCACATCACGGCGGCGCCGCGCCGCGGCGATCGGGAAATCCCCGAATCGTAAAAGAGCACCGCGCGCGGCGCGGCCCCTTTCTTTGCCTACGATGTTACGGGAAACGTAATAATTATGTAAAAAATTAAGAATAAGTTGATAAATGATTTTTTTTAAAGTAACTTACATTTTAAAGGTGAGGTTCAATGTGCTGGCCTTGGCGTTGTACGCACAAAGCCGCACGCTCGTTCAGATTTCGCTGAACATTGCGGAGCATATCCGGCGTTACCACTCCTGAAGGCGTTTTTAATTCGCACTTCCATTTCGAGCACGGTATCACACTCCACTGCGTACACATCATCATCTCATAGTATTCGCTATTACTGCGTGACGACATTTTCACGAAAATTTCTACAACGATCACTGATCTGCTAATCACAACTTCACACCGATACAGACAGAGAGCGACTAAAAAGCACACGAAAAAAGTCGGATATCCTATTATCCTAGTACTAAGGGTAACTGACCCAATTATTGCTTTCGAATTTTTTTTCTTTCATAATAAATTGACCGACTTACGACACGAAACACGTCATAAGAAGCATCTTTCATGCGTTAATACACGAAAATGATAAATCCATTTGAAAATTAACCTTAATTAAATGAACAATACTTACAAACATTGTAATTATTGTTCACTAAAAGTTTATTTTGAAATGAACAAGTAAGTTTTAGTTGCTAAACTTTGCTTACATGGATATTGGGGATAATCAGGAAATAAACAAAAGTTTTGAACATAAAACATAATTAAGCAAAATGCTGCTGTAAATCAAAATGAAAAAATAATTTCATAAAAAGCAGAAAACTGCCTCATTGACCCTAAACATCACTGTGTGACCTTTGTTATCCTACATGATTGTAAAAGTACAGAAATTAGGGTTCAGTATTATTACTGTGAAAATTTCCGTTACTCATGAAGTGAATAACTTCTCTTGCATATGATGGAGACATTCGCTGATTACGGAAAATTTAAACACTTCCCGTTCAAACACGGCGCACGCGCCTGTCATCGACGATCGGACAACGGGACAACTGTAAACAAAGTGACGTGTTTGGATACATTTAATAATTCAAGAGTTTTTGATATTATTAGCGGTATGCGATGTCAGCGGTTGTTAAGAAGTAACTACAGCCATAACACCTACATATTCAATTTAAAAATTTACTAAAAATAAAATTAAGTGCTGAACCCTCTGGCATTATTTGTACCAGGACACACATAAGTTACGTAAGAAAGTTTTCTAGGGTTCATTTTCAACTTTATCGATTTTTTTTTTTTTGTATTGAGTAGTTTTGTAGTTTCCTATTATTGCAGTTTTAACACACTTTTGACAGCCATTTATCTCAGTTAGTTACAATACAATGTCAAAAAAACAAAAAAGGATGATTATGCTAAACTTAAAGGAGATTTGCACGAAAATTGTTATTATTGCTGACATAGAAAATTTATTGAACTTAGTTGGATAACTGATGATGACTGCATGTAGTCATTTAATTCATAGAAAATTTGGGCTACAGCTTTTAGGAGTGTTTTAGTTGATATTTAAAAGATTTTATGAAAGAAAAAAAAATACTCATACTGTATTAATAATTACGTAGATACATAGGCAGCACGTTTTTTTACTAAAAAACAAGTAACTCATTTGTGTTAAAATGTGTAATATTTTGTGGAATAAAACTAACATGCGGAACCCATTTAGCAAATAGTACCAGGAGAAACAAATCTTTTACCGAGTTGTTCTTTTGTGTGTAGTTTATTGACACCGATCAGCTGACTTGGTCTAGTGATGTGTAGAATTCAATTGGAAGCATTTGGATTTTTAGTTAAATGTTTTTTAACTTTCTAATTATGTAGGTATAGGTATTAAAAAATGTTGCCATGTAGTTCATTATCACCAAAAGAATCAGTGTGTTTGATATGTCCATACCCTTTACGTAACACACTGTATATATAGATTAGTATGGATACCCAGACACACTTTTACAATCCTGGTATAAAAAGACACATAAATACACATTTTACGTCCACATCTCAACATGTTCCAGTTTTAAGTTTACCTACGTACACTCAACCTGCGTCCAAAGTAACAAATTGTCTTTCCCAGCTCATGCCGCGCGGGCCGGCAACGTCGCATTTCTAGCGGTTATTCGTGATTAATATATTAAATATAAAACAAAATATTTTTTACAGCCAAACACATTTTAACATTTATTTAATCGTAATAAGTAGGTGCAAATAAAAAATTATTGACAATAATTATGTAAATTTTTATGAGTAAATACCAAAATAACTGTAAAAATAATAGCTAAACTTATAAATAGGTACCAACGATCTAGTACTTGGTTGTAAAAAAATGGCACTTTGGTTTAAATTTAATAAAATAATCACGAAATACCACTAGAAATGCGACGTTGCCAGCCCGCGCGGGATGAACGCTCTTAAGGTCGGTTATCGTAGTGCATCTGACGTGGTTGACGGTACATATCCATCTACCTAAGTACCTGTTCCAGTACTAGTCTCGTCACTTCTCGTTTTCTTAACTACCTGGGACGTGTGTGATGAGGCCACATTATCGGAGCTCGGATAAATAAACAGACTGAAGATATTGTGATGTGACTATTGGAGTATCGGGTGTTGGATTGAGATGGGTGATGCGTAAGTGAGACCTTATTAGTCTCAAGTAATTGGTATACGATCCTCACAATGTTTTCCTTCAAAACGAAAAAAAAAAATATCTTCGTATAACTCGTCTAAATGTCGGGAAAATAAAAAATGTACCTAATTTATTTTCTAAATGTAATTTATTACATTTTATTTAAAAAAAATTGTACTCAAGCAAGTTAATGCACATTAATTGTGTATGGAAATAAATTAATACATAGTATTAGTACAGTTAAGAAAAAAGTACTATAATGTGGCCCTACCATTACAGTATTCCGGCGACTGATCATTTGTACCTATTTGGTGCGGAATAAAGTCCGCACGTTAGCTCTCACCGCGTAAATATAAGATATAAAACAAAAATAATAAATATTTATTCAAGAAAATACGCGAATAACTGATGGACACCATAATGGATAGAAATACCTCACATTTATGAAATACATTTGGAAAAATATTATTTTGTGTGAGACATTTTTAGCTTTGTCTCTGGGATGGAGCCGTACTGCAATGGCTGTCTTATTGCAGGTGTCCACAGGTGGCAGTTGCCAACTTTTTGCCAAAAAATAAATATACAATACTATGTAACTGAATTGATGCACGTTATGAAAGTAGTTTGTCCAGAATCGTTTACTGAATCGATTTGTCATTTTTAATATACAGGTAGGTATTCTTTTTGTTCTAATTAAAACTACGTAAATTACAGTCACACTTCCGCTGTACAGTAAAATTAAAAATACCTACTACGCTACCTACCCCTAAACGAGTGCGACTGTCATGTGTGCGTGCATAGATTTTTAATGTGACCACAATTTTCTACCAGAATCCATATAATAGTCCAGTCTTTATAGGAGATTATGAATTCGCTAAAAATAATGTGTTTGTGACCAACTCTTGAAATATATTTTTTTTATTAACTTGTTATAATAGTAACTTACCTCTGTTTATTTTTTTACTCGCCGTTTTCATTCTGCCCCAATTAATAACAGGAAATTCAATACAATTTTGTTAGATGTTCTTCTCATGTGATTTCCTGCTCCTGTTATTTTAACATACTTTTTACAAAATATTATTATCTCGATTCCACTCTGTGACCACTCTCCTCAGTTCCGTTTCGAAATAAAAACTTTGAAATAAAACACATTAAAGTTATGAATATAACTCACAGGTCGTCATCCGGTGACTTCTTTTTAGTAACTGATAATAATATTTATCATAAAACTAAAATAGAATAAAATCCTTTCGTGCTTTACAAATTAACAAAACTTGGTCATGAACTGGCCCTTGAAAACCCGAAAACCACTAATTTGAATAGTTTTCATTCAAATCAGTGGTATTTGGGTTTTCATTTCTTCTATTTTTACCAGCACAGATATAGATAAAATCACAACGCAAGAGCTACTACTTTGCGTGCCAAAAATCGCACCAGCTTACGTACAAAAATCGTAAGCCGCCACTTTCGCGCTCAGTCCTGAGTACTGCTGGCTGGGTGAGCGTGAGCGCTCTGGCGCTAGGCCCCGGAGGTAAGGCGAGACGGCTGCCGCACCACAAAGTAGACAAACGGGTCGCACGTTGCGGCCGGTCTTTGAATCGATTTGATTTTCCCATCACTAAATAGTGCTTGTGACGTCATAGTAGGTAGTAAAAAAATGTCATGCTTGGTTTTCATACAGATCGTGATACTTGCGTTATCAAGGTGTATCTATATCTGTGGTCCTGTATCAGTATAACCCTCCTTTCGGTTTGCCGTAGTCGGGTAAAAATAGATTATTACTAGTCGATCGTGGACCATTCACATGGCCTGCCGATGAGAACTTTCTCGATTACGTACTTATAGTATATACGTTTCCTGAACGAGAAAATAGTCGATGGCTAGGTGCTCTCTCGTCTGAGGTCGGACATATGCCTGACCCTTCAGATTAGCCGAACAAAATGAACGCGACAATCTCTTTTGGTTAGGACCACGCCTTGAAGTAACCGAGCAATGGTATGTTCAAATGAAATCACACTAATAAAGGCGTAAGTTTGTGTGTTTGTATGTTTGTTACTTCTTCATGCACAAGCGGCTGGACCAATTTAGATAAAATTTGATACATAGGATACTTTTTATCCCAATATCCTACGGGATCGACGCTGCGGGTGAAACCGCAGGGCGCAGCTTGTAAATAAAAAAAATTAAAAGGTTCAGTTTTATGAATACTAACGAGAGTTACAACAACATTTTCATACAGAAAACCACAATAAAAACTGTGCTAATACTGTAATTCAATCATTAAACCTATTCAACACTGTTTTAAAGCGAGAAAACTGCTCTAAAACAATCAACATTGGAACCAAGAAGTAAACAAGTGTTGTAATCGTTTATTTACAAAGTTTACACCTCTTTTTTCTTTCATCTTGCACGTGGGCAGCAGTCTAAACAGTTTACAGTGTGACTGTAGAGTAATTCTAGTGTTGATTACTTATGCGCATATATACTTATAGGGTATTCGTGTATCGACACGCCCTATAGGAGTACTCATCATCTGCCAAGCCTTTTCCCAACTATGTCGGGGTCGGTTTCCACTGCTTCCAGTCTAACCGGATGCAGCTGAGTACCAGTTTTTACATGGAGCGTCTGCTTTTCTGACCTCCACAACCCAATTAGTGGGTAATACGATACCCCTTGGTAAGACTGGTTGTCAGATTTTCGGGTTTCCGACGACCCGTAACTTCTGTCAAAGATTCACGAATAGCAGCCGGGACCAACGGCTTAACGTAATTTCCGAGGTACGGAGCCCGAGGAGGTACCTATAGGAGTACAGCGGTTTAATTGCGTAACACACTGTCAGTAGCAATAGCTTTCATTTTGACAGTTCAACAATATTCATTGTTTTATTTACGTGGTTGAGCCATTGCCATATATATTACTAGCGTAAGGACCGGGCTAACGGCGCGACTAAATGGCACCAACGCGCTGGCCCTAAAATGACGGTTTTAGGGCCAACGCGACTCAGTTGACAGTGGTGCGCGCGAACTTCGAACGAAGAACTTCTATGTAAAATGTTCAGACGGGCGTATCCTTACTTTTGAAATCATTGGGTTGAGCAGACGAAATTTCGAAAATATGAAGCAATAGATTAGCAATATCCTTCAAAATGATTCAGATTGAGATTAATAATGTAACGTTTTTACGCTTTTAGGGTGCAGCTCCCTAATTGCGTAACACATTATCAGTCGGAATCTGGATCATTTTGAAGCAAATTGCTAATCCATTGATAAATAAGTTGAAAAAAATTGTCAACACATAAATAACGCAATGAATGTTGTTGAACTGTCAAAATGAAACCGATTCCGATTGATAATGGTGTTACGCAATTGCCCCGCCACGCCTGGTCCTGCTGTGGTAGGTATATAGAATAATATTTACCAAAGGAATGAAGGAGTGCTTTATTCAAGCTCGCCCAGGATGAAGGGACCGTTATCCCCGAGGACAAAACTCTACCTTTCACAACTTCTACGAAAAAAAAAGTAGATTTTAGAATAAGTGTTTTTATTTAAAGGTACGAATTTTTAGTTGAGGTTGCAAATTCGAATCACATTATTGACCCAGCTAGTCACAACTATTCGTAAAGCTTTCGAATCCAAAATTACACATTTTAGGTACTCTGATTTGACTAGTCCCCGACAGAATATAGCTGTCAAAAGAATAGCGGTTGTCTATATGATTTAGGGCAGATTTTTCCAACGCCAGATAATTTTTATCGGAAGAATAATTTTGAATATTTTGACAGTTCTTCCATACAAAAACTGTCAGACGTCAATTTTATTTCACGAATAAAAATTATTAGTTTGAAAAATCAGCCCTTAAATTTTCATTTCTTGACTCTCCCACTTCTCTTATCTAGCCCTATCTAGCTACTTTCAGTACATTTACAATAAAAATCTCCGTTCATCAAATAATCGCCTTCTTCAATGAAATCAGGATGGCGCCAACCGATCATCATTTAAACTAAAAGTTCACCAGCACATTCGTAAGAAGCTGGCAGTATCATAACAACGTTAATGTTTTCCCATTGTTTGTCTAATTTTTTGGACAGGACCTCATGCTCAGCAGTACCGCTTGCGACCACTAGACCAACGGAGCAGTTAGGTGTTAAATTTAGTAGGGGAAAATATGAAATCTATGCGAAAAAAAGTCGCGGGAGAAGTGCTATTAAAAAAAAACTATAACGTTAGTTGAGCATTAAGGGAGGGCCCCATCCCTTGAATTTGCCACGGGCCCCAAACGGTATAGTTACGAAGCTATGCTGGGGCAATAATGAAATTCAGAACAATACTATTATTGTGAACGAAATACTTAGATTATTGTAAAAAAATTCGGTAAATACTATACAAACAAAAATATTATCCTATTATACCTGAAATGGAAAACAAAAAATTCACGTCACGATTATAATCCCGGCCAATATATTGGGGTCAGCGCAACATGTCTTTATCTTACACATTGTATTTACGTTATACAGTGTTACAGCATCATGCCGAGTGGAAGCCTTTGTGTCACAGTCACGAGATGCAGCTGCCTCTATCCTGTGCTTATGTTTATGGATCAGCACCCTAATTTCGTAATACACTTTCATTCACAATCTGAATAATTTTGAAGGATTTTGCTAATCCATTGCTTCATAATATGTTCGTAAAAACTTGTCTGCTCAAGAACGTAAATAACGCAATGAATGTTGTTGAACTGTCAAAATGAAAGCTATTGCTACTGACAGTGTGTTACGCAATTAAATCGCTGTTTTGTTTTTATTCGAGTTAACATACTTAACTTTTTTATAAGCACTTGTTTCTGTGACAAATAAACCTATTGTTCTTTTTAGGGTTCCGTACCCAAAGGGTAAAAACAGGACCCTATTACTAAGACTCCAGTGTCCGTCTGTTTGTCACCAGGCTGTATCTCATAAACCGTGATAGCTAGACAGTTAAAATTTTCACAGATGATGTATTTCTGTTGCCGCTATATGAACAAATACTAAAAACAGAATAAAATAAATATTATAATATTTTTTTCGGCGTTTTTACCTTGTGGTACGGAACCCTTCGTGTGCGAGTCCGACTCGCACTTGCCCAGTTTTTTTTAAGTTGTTTTGTTTTACCTTAATTTATTTATTTTCAGTTCGTAGCCCACCCCAACGTACAGCAATTATTAGGAGCAATATGGTATGAAGGACTCCCAGGATTCAAAAGAAAAAACATCGTTGGACAATGTATACAGGTATTTTTCCTTTATTCTTTTACCTAGTTAGCTTCTGCCTGCGACTTTCACGCTCCCCCCATTCACCCTCTTAGGGGTGGAGTTTCGAAAAACCCTTTCTTAATGGATACCTACTCTTCACAAACAACACAGCCTCCAAATTGTATGTCTCTAGGACCAGCGGTTTAGGCTGTGCGTTGATATATCAGTCAGTCAGGACTTTGACAATCAAACAGATTTTGCAACAGTGATGTGGTGATCAAGGCTCATTTCTTATTGTAAAAGAAGACACTTTTGCCATGCAGTGGAACAACTAAAGGCCGTTATCACAACACCTTAACGGTGAAGGAAAACATCATGAGGAAACCTAGACCCAAAAATTCAAAGAGTCTGCGACATCCACCAAAAGGGCCCACGAGGTGCATTACAGCCTACTCCATCGCACAGAGTAGAGATCTGGGGAACGTTAAAGACTATTAGCTAAACTTTAATATTGCCCACATAGTAGACATAATTAGTTAAATAATCAACCTGAACAACAACGTTCCAAATGTTGCCTGTTTTGAACAGAAAGAAAACGATTTTTGGTAGTTCTGGATCTAAGTTTTCAAGGCGGGCCAAAAAATGCCGTCTGCCGGCCCCCGCCCCTCCGATCCTTTAGGTAATTTTCCATAACTTTAGACTACCTTTGCCTACGCTAATCACGTATTGATTACCTCAGTGCGCCACCCGCAGAGAAAGACAATACTTACTTACTACTTAGATGCTGCGCGTCTCATTCATTGCCTATAGTCCGCGCGGAACTAGTTGGCCGCGCCTTAGGTGGGGACAGGGGTGAGGCGGCGAGTTGCCTAGTGTTCGCAACGCACATGCGGCACATGAGATTAATACCAGCAAGCGCCCCCGCCCCTCCGTCCCCCCGCTCACATACCTACCTAAGGCGCGGCCAACTAGTTCCGCGTGGACTATAGTTGCGGTGCGCTGGGTGGTGCACTTGTCTGCCACGCTTGAATTCGCCGCCCTCTGAAGTTGGCTCCCGGGGCCCGTAGAGGGAGCTGATATGCCTACCTATATTTTAAACTTATTATTTTTCCATAGGTGGCGAAATTAGGAGTAATGTTTCCAGTGTACTGCACTATTTATATGTTGGCTCCAAACTCAGAGTACGGCAGATTCATGAAGAAACCCTTCGTCAAGTTCATCTGCCACAGCTCTTCTTACATGCTATTTCTAAGTAAGTTTTTATTTTTTTATGTTATTTGATGGCAAACAAACGGAAAGATTAGCTGAAAATAACTATGTTACTAACTAACTTCTATGGTCATCTACAATACAGAGCTAGCTAGATGAGATGATGCTCATGGGTCATCGTCATGCAGATGGCATTCCTAACAGTCTAAGACAAAGCTGAAATGGCTCATGTCTCTCTAACCTTTAATTAGACCAGCACCCAGATACCCTCCGAACCGAATTATTATTATTATTAGCATGGCACTAGCGGTCATTGACCTATCTACATTTTCCACCATTCATCAATTCAAAAACAGAATCAACAACAATCGTGATCTTCAACATGTTCCAATAACGTAAAACTGTACTTAGTTTATTGTTTGGGTTCTGAGTCTCCGTTCAACCGCGCGGGGTACCGCGCGCGCGCACCGAGTAAACATGAATTCGAACGTGGTAAAATGTAGCTCGTGCAATATTGTAGTTAATGAAGTGCTCGCGTTTATGCAAAATAAAATCAGTGTGATGGACGAAATTACGCTCGTGAGGATATGTGATACAGCGTTCTCTGATGAGGAAGTGTTAGCTGCCAAAAAGTTGCTATTTGAAGCTGTATCCACGAAAAAAATGAAGTCTAGAAGAAAGGAAGGGAAGTCCAATAGGGATTTACAAGACATTATTGAGTTAATGAAGCACACAGAAGCTGCGGACCCAGAGAAGCTTCCCATTTTTGTTGCTAAAGATTTGCATAGACTACCGCCGGTCACTTTTGACCACTTGGATGCGACACGGGTGCTAAGAGATATATTAATTTTACAGGAGGAAATAAAGTTTCTAAAGTCTGAGTGTGTCACGAAAGAACAATTAGGTGAATTTCAAGTTGCTATGCGAACGCAGTCATTGAGTAATTTTGACTTCAATCCTGTAAATCACAAGAGAGGTGGACATTTATTAGAGAAATTTGAATGTGAAAGTGGGCCAATGGGTTTAAGCCACATTACATTGGAATCAAATATTGAAAATAATATATGCGATAATTCACAATCACCAGTGAAAATACCGGTAGAAGTCGCAAACAATTTAGCGCATACCCTCGTCAACAAATTGTCAACTACTGTTAGGCGCAGGGAACCGGTCGTTATTAGTCATAGCGACACTAGCAGGCGCGTGGAGACCCAAACAGCTGTGTCGAACGTAGGCGCGTGCGCAGCTGACGAAACCACTACGACCGTCGCGTCTCACTCGCTAGTCGACAAATGTGTGAATCACAGCGAGAACGTGGGCGCTGGCGGCGATCCAGCCATCGCGCAAATGAGATTAACTGTTGCGGACGTACTGAAAGCGAGTAGCGATTCTAAGCAAACAGTAGGGGATACACATGAATGGACTAAAGTTCAATATAAAAGGAGGCGAATGAATAGATTTATTAGTAACACTGGAAAGGCTACAAGTGATTCTAACAGCATGTTTAAAGCCGCTCAAATAAATAGAATACCTTTGTATATATCTAATGTGTGTAAAGAATCGACGGAAGAGCATATTAAACAGTACATTTGGAACAAAACTCAGGACTCGGTCACACTAGAAAAAATAAATATGAAGAAGAACAAGAACTACAATTCTTTTATATGTTATGTCTCTAGCCATAAATTGCGCTTATTTCTAAATGATGAAATGTGGCCGGATGGTATATGTTTTAGGCGCTTTGTACAGTTTCGTAGCAAAGTGAGCAAAGAGGATGCATTAGAAAAAGGGTCAACTGACATAAAACTAACATGATGAACAATATAGCTACTAGTACAAATACATATACGAAGTTTGTGTCTTTCAACTGTAAATCCTTAAAAAGATCTATTGAAAGCGTTAGATACTTATGCAAAACAGCTGACATAGTGGCATTGCAGGAGACATGGCTCCTGCCTCATGATTTGTCCGTGCTTGGAAATATACATGACCAGTTTGAATATACTGGAAAATCGGCGGTAGATACCTCTGCAGGAATCCTCACAGGACGACCATATGGAGGAGTGGCAGTGTTATGGCGAAAAGGAATTTTCAAATCTGTGTCTGTGGTGGAGTGTAGTAGTGCTCGTATATCAGCTATAAAAGCTTGTTTAGAGGACCGAGCAATATTAGTGTTCAGTGTTTACATGCCAACTGATTCGGCAGAAAATGTTCTCGAATTTACTGAGTGTTTAAGCGAATTAAGTGCTGTTATTGAAGCTAGCGATGTAGAAGCAGTGTATATGATGGGAGATTATAACTCTCACCCGCATCAACCTTTTTGGAATGAACTATGTAACTATAGTACAGAACAACTGTGGATTTGTGCGGACACGGAATTTTTGGGTCTAGGGTCAAATAACCACACCTATGTGAGCGATATGAACGGGAGCAGGCGCTGGTTGGACCATTGTTTTGTTACCCAGGCTGCCTGGCAAACTGTAGTGAGTGTTAACATTGAGTATGATGTTTTTTGGTCTGATCACTTACCGCTGGCCATCGAGTGCAACTTGTGTACAGTTGCCCAAAAATCGGTTCCCAATAAGTCGCTATGTGACAAAGTTAAATGGCATGAACGTGACAGTGATCAGATTAAGGAATATTTTGATATCTGTAATCGTGAATTCCGGAGCATGCACTTTCCAGAGCTTTATATGAAATGTGCTGATAAAAGTTGTAATTCTGAAGAACACAGACGTGGCCTTGATAGTATGTATAAAAGCATTGTGAATGTTATGTCTAACGCAGCCGTACAGACCCACAAAGGTTACCAGCCGCGAGGTAAAAAACGCGTAATTGGGTGGAACAGGCACGTCCGCGCTGCGCACTTGGAAGCAAGGGAGAAGTATCAGGTATGGATTCTTTGTAATAAACCAAATTCCGGCAGAGTTTGGGATGAGATGCGAGAAAGTCAAAAGATTTTCAAAGGAAAACTGAAATGGTGTCAAAATCACCAAGAACAAATAAAAATGGACATAATATCTTCTCACAGATCATCAAAGAACTTTAGCCGATTTTGGAAATCCACAACTAGCATTGATCTCAAGCCCGCCCTTCCGGTGACAGTTGCGGGCTGTAGCACAGCTAATGGTATAGCGAATATTTTTAAAGACAATTTTCGCGTAATTTCGCCGCTGGGCTCTTCGGGTGGGGTGGTCGATGCTGAGACTAGTCAGAACAGCCCTGTTATCAGATTTACGGCTAAGCAAATATCTAGCGTTATACAAAAAATGACGGGAGGAAAATCTCCAGGACATGACAGTCTCAGTATCGAGCACCTAAAATATGCGGGGTTCCATTGTGCTCGGGTGTTATCTATGTTTTATTCTTTATGTATCAGTCACTCTTATCTACCACCAGATTTAATGAAAACGCTAGTGGTACCCATTATAAAGAATAAGACGGGTGATATCACAGACGTAAATAATTACAGGCCTATATCGCTCGCTACTGTGATTGCCAAAGTATTTGACGGTTTGCTGGACAACATACTGGATAAATTTTTAAATCTACATGACGCTCAGTTCGGGTTTAGGCCAGGACTTTCCACTGAAAGCGCAATATTAAGTCTAAAGCAAACCGTCAAATATTATACTGATAGACGCACACCAGTTTACGCGTGCTTCCTTGACCTCTCCAGGGCTTTTGACCTTGTGTCATATAAAATTTTGTGGAAAAAGCTCAGGGAGGCACGCGTACCTGCTGAAATAGTTCGTGTGTTTCAGTATTGGTACTCCAATCAGGTGAATAATGTGAGATGGCAAAACTCGCTTTCTGACGCATACAGACTGGAATGCGGGGTGAGGCAGGGGGGACTTACCTCACCGAAGCTTTTCAGTCTGTATGTAAATGAGCTGATAGCTGGGCTCAGCAGCAAACGTATTGGATGTTGGATTGATGACACTTGTGTCAATAACCTTAGCTACGCAGACGATATGGTGCTGCTGGGCCCAACTGCCAGCTCAATACGGGAACTGTTAGACTGCTGTACCAAATACGCTGCAAGCCATGGTCTGCTGTACAACTCTAAAAAGAGTGTCTACATGATCTTTAAGGCCGTCGGCAAAAAATTATCTTTTGAGCCAGTCATTACACTCAATGGACAGGTAATGCAGAGAGTGACACAATTTAAATACTTAGGACACTGTGTAACGGACGACCTTAAGGATCATGCAGATATTGAGCGGGAACGCAGAGCTCTCGCTGTGAGAGCTAATATGTTGGCCCGCAGGTTTGCTCGTTGTAGTAGAGAGGTAAAACTAACCTTGTTTAAAGCGTATTGCCAAACTTTCTACACGAGTAGCCTGTGGGTCAGTTATACGCGTGGAGTATTGGATAAGCTGCGAATCCAGTACAATAACAGCTTCAGAATGCTTTTGGGCTTGCCGCGTTTCTGTAGTGCCTCGGCCATGTTCGCACAGGCTTACACACATGACTTTTATGCCATGATGAGAATAAAGACAGCCTCACTTTTGCATAGGGCGCGGTCGAGCTCAAATGGCATTCTGAGGATGTTAACAAATAAACTTGACTCACCTTTCCTGCAACACTTTTTGCGAGTACTGGTGAGGCAAGAATAATGTTAAGCTTTTATTATTTTATTCTTTGTGTGTTTTACTAACATAGTTTATAAGTGCTTTTGTAACTAACCCATGGACCTCTGATGTCTAATAAATAAATTATATTATTATTATTATTATTATAAGGAGAGATATTAGGGAAAGGGCATTGACCGCTATTGCCATGCAAAAATGAAACGACTATACTCAAATCATACACATAAATAAAGAACAAATAAATAGATATTTCAATATTTTAAGACATGTTTGTAATATTTCTCATGTTTTCCTCAAAGAAAAATGGTGAATTCACATTTCTTTCTCTCCATACTACATCAAACTATGAATGATAACTATAACAATTTAGGTATTATAAATGATAGCAAGCTCTTTGCAAATGAACGTTAATGGATGTTAAACATTTGTTAGCTTTTTTTTTCTTCATGATGTTAGTCTAGTGTGTTCTGTTCAACGCCTACGACAACGAGCAAATTGTGGACATGCAACATTTACCGTCTAACAGGGTGAATAGGGATGCAGAGGCGAATCGGGACGAAACTATATAAGGGATGTTAAACAAAAAAATAAATTTAAATTATTAAATTGTAAATAAACGCTCGGGTCATGAGGCCCGAGTGCGCGTCTCCTTTTTAAGATAATTTCTCGCCGGCTGGTCGACACTTCACGTAACCAGAGTTCTGGGTCGAGCTTTGGCCAAATAATTAGCTTTGCCATATTTGCCACTCAACGTGGCAATGCTGCCAGTCTTCTGGGCACGATTCCGGATGACAGCGATGCGGACGAGTACTTCGACGCCTAAGTGTCTTTTGTTTTTGTATTTATGTGTGGTTGTTAATCCAACTGGACGTTGCAGAGATGAACGCATTCAAACAAAAAAAATAAACTCTTCAGCTTTAGTAGTAGACATAGATGGAATGAGATCTAGCGAAGACAAAATATAGGCACCAACTAGTACCTATATTTACCAACTAGGTTATCTAGGCAATTCTCGTAATTTTAAGCACGTTCACAGTCTGATCTCAGTCTCAATCTGTCAAAAATACCATTAATTTCCCTACATTGTTGATAAGTTTTTGACATTTTTAATTACGGGAATTCCCTTCTGAATGTTCGTCATATAAAAAGGACACAATTTCACCATCTTCTTCCACTTCCAGCTCTTCTATCACTCGCATCTCAACGTGCAGACTACCTAATCCTGGAGTGGTCTGGTATAACCTGGCTCCAGGAGCTAGTAGACCACTGGAAGGAGCGAGAAAGGGGCTCCCTGCCCAGCATCATCGAATTCAGCGTCTTCATCTACATAGCAAGTAAATTTGCGTTTGTTGGCATGCTTTTCTTATTTTCTGTGATGGTTTTAATAACTACTACTGACAGTCTATTCACAGTTACTTTACCTATGATTTTGCTACACTGTCAAAAGCCCAATGATCCTTACAATAAGGTTGCTATTGGTTTGTGCCACTGAAAAGTCTGTCAAAATCACAGCGATCCTTATTGTTGTTACAATAAGGTAGCTTTTGGGTTGCTGATAACAGGGGTAAAGCAACTGTGAATAATTAGAGTGCCACAAGGATCTTTTGACACCTGAATGACATTGACAGGGGGGCGCTGTTGATAAGCATTTACGGAGTTGTCACAGAAATTGTATTGACAGAACAAGATGGCGCCGTCAGTTTCGATTTTGGCCACGAGCCAAAGGGACCTTGTAGCGTTGTAGATTGCTATACCTTTACGCCTAAAAAAAAAAAAGTCTTCAGTAATTTGACTTTCAAAAGAAGAAGACAAATCGTTGTGTAACTATACAGACGCTATACAACGTTTATTAGTAAGGGGGTTATACAATTTGGACATCTTCATTGCTTACAGTAAATAATAATTACTTTAAGAAACAGGAATGTAATTTGGATTTTCTTTAATTTTTCTCTGTCAATTTTATCTTCTTAATTTACTAGCTT
The DNA here is from genome assembly GCA_963082905.1 of Oligia fasciuncula. Classification (NCBI taxonomy): domain Eukaryota; kingdom Metazoa; phylum Arthropoda; class Insecta; order Lepidoptera; family Noctuidae; genus Oligia; species Oligia fasciuncula. The sequence continues at coordinate 13,942,953 of OY720403.1, forward strand.
CTGCCCGCGATTCCTATGACACTCGGCAATACTCATGTAGCTTCCCATTAGTGAAAGAATTATCGGAATCGGATCAGTAGTTCCGAAGAAATACCCCTACAAACTCACACATTTTACCTATTTCAAATATTAAATATAGATTGTAATTTTGTTCTTACTGTTGACTCCAATATTATTTTTGATTCTCACTTCTTTATAACACAAAACACGGAAACCCTGCACATTTTTATAGCAATAAATTCAGCTTATCTATATTATTTCTATGCAGAGCTTAATAATATTTCCATTAACCTGAAAACCACTCTAGGTTCTGCCCGGACATTACCGGTAGAGGTAATATTCCAAACTATCACATTTGTTTCAATATCGCTTGCTAAAATATCCATTTCAATTTAAAGCACATACTTTTTTAACTCTCAACTTTGCTTCAACTGTGTGACGGCTGTAAGTCCGCGTATGCACGAGAGTTTTTTTACCGCGACGGTTTTATTTATCGCACACTGTACTTTCAACAAAGGGGCCCGTGGCTAAATACCTAATAACAGCCGCACAGGTCGATCGATCAGGTTAAGCTACGCTTATGACCCCAAAAAATGAAGAAAGGAAGATGATGATACGAAAACTGACAATATCCTTCTTGCAGGTTTAATTTGGGCAGAAATAAGATCCCTATGGACGGGAGGAATAACTGAATACATAAGTGATCTATGGAACATCGTCGACTTTATAACGAACGCCTTTTACATCGCCTGGATTAGCTTGCGATTGTCCTCTTGGTATATCGTTCAGGTACGTAGTTTTGATTGTAGCTGTTGAAGAGTTTTTATTAGTTATAAGTAATATATTTAGGTAATATATATAGTATAAGTATAAACGAAACCGAAACGCGACCGGTGGAAGGATGAATCTACGATTTAAATCTTTGCATAACAAAAATCAAAACGATAAACGGTAGCAGCCTATTAACTTTTAATAGTTACCTATTAAAAGTTAGTAGGCTGCTACCGTTTTGATTTCTGTTATGCAAAGATTTAAATCGTAGATTCACCCTTCCACCGGTCGCGTTTCGGTTTCGTTTTGACTCTCACACTCAATGTCAGACTTGATTGTCATGGAAACGCCTTTATTATTGCTCTTCTCAGTATGGACACTTTTTGCCCGACTGAGGGCTGATTATACCAAAGCCAGATATCTTTTATCCGTCGTATAAAATTATCCGTAGAATATAATAATGGACGTCTGACGGTTCTAGTATGGAAAAACTGTCAAAAATTCAAAATTTATTCTCAGGATAAAACTTATTCTAGGTATAAAAGTTTGGTAAAATTTGCGCTTAGTGAGGGGCAAATCTATCGTGTATCGTGTTAGCCCGTAACTGGGTTGTACAGGTCAGATAGGTAGTCGCTCCATGTAAAATGATGGTATTCAGATGCATCCTGTCCTATTAGACTGGAAGCCGACCTCAACTTTGTCGAAAAAACGCTAGGCAGATTAGAATACTTATTTTTGCCACCATGTTCGTGGGTTATGATAATTATTTACCATCAGCTTAGCCGTTATTTTGTTTTCCATCATAATAACTGCAAGGATGAACGAGAGTGGAAGGATACCTAATCTACGAAGGAATAGAATCAACTCCTTTATTGTAAGGAAAAATAAACTCATCCCAATTTAAAACGTGTCTGCCGTTTGAATTGGCCCATAATTAAAACAAAACTGCCGAAATGGGAGCTTTACAAATTGTAACATTTCTTGTAATAATTAATTGGAATTATCATAATATTATTCCCATTTATGAATACAATAAGAACCCTTGGGTGTCTTCTGCAGTAACTTGTTCTTATATAAACGGTGTCCTACTCCAAGTGTTTTTAATTGCCAAAGAGATTTTGTAATTCGTTTATCATAGTATACAATTCCATATAACTATATGTACCTCCTTGAGTTCTGATTAATCTCCATAGTCCATTTTTTCTCTTTTGCACTCTTTGGGTAACCACGATATTTTGTATTATCACAAGATCAAACGCGTTCTCAGCTATACACGATGTTAGGGAATCGACGCGTAAACTGCTATCATGAATTCAACATGTATGTGATTCTAGAGCCCCAGAATGGTTATTTAAAAAAAATCTCTTGCACCATACATTTCGACCATGCACTTTTGTATAAAGCAGGAGATTTTTTTTAACAGTTTATGCGTCATTCTCTCTTACACCCTGTATATTAAGGTAGCTGTAGATCTTACTGTAGCTGCTGCATATTAAATATTTTGTCACCTTTTAGCGCGACTATGGCACTGGCACCGACCCCTGGTATCCTCGGGAACGATGGGACTCCTACGACCCCATGCTGCTATCAGAAGGTGCCTTCGCAGCCGGCATGATCTTCTCCTTCCTCAAGCTGGTCCATATCTTCTCCATCAATCCATACCTTGGACCTCTGCAGGTCTCTTTGGGAAGAATGATTCTGGATATCTTGAAATTCTTCTTCGTTTATATGTTGGTGCTTTTTGCTTTTGGATGTGGTGAGTATAAAATCATTTTAAAATGTGATCGAAGGATTAACAGTACTGGAGCTAATACAGTTTTTGAGCACATACTATGAGTGGCAAAGATAATATGATTTTGTATTATTATGCACAAAACCTAACTTTTGTGTCGTTGTTCGTGTCATATTCACGGCATTGTAGTGTTAGTAATGTAAGATTTAACTCTATCTTGATACAGGTTTAAACCAACTGATGTGGTACTACGCTGAGCTGGAAAAGAATAAATGCTATCATCTTCCGAATGGTATTCCCGATTTTGATGGTCAAGAACGAGCTTGTACGATTTGGAGACGATATGCTAAGTAAGTACAATGTTAGGTTTTTAGGGAATTTATTAAAGTTTTCCTATAAAATTACTTTATTAAAATAACGTTGACTGATAAGACCGAACATTTACAGATAACTTATTTGATTGTCAATATTCTAAAAAAAATCATTGGGATGACATCATATTTCGATAGTTCTTAAATTATCTTGCACGCAGAATTTCATTCTTATTATTTTGAAAATCATCAATCCATCTCCTAACATCTATGGTTCTTTCCAGCTTATTCGAAACATCTCAATCTCTATTCTGGGCGTCCTTCGGCCTTGTAGACCTGACCACCTTCGAGCTGACTGGCATCAAGAGTTTCACCAGATTCTGGGCACTGCTGACCTTCGGTTCTTACTCTGTGATCAATATTATCGTACTCCTGAACATGCTGATTGCTATGATGTCCAACTCTTATCAGATTATTTCGGTAAGTGAGAACTGTTTTATGTAGAATTTGCATCCCTAAGAAACTGTCTTCTTAAAACTAGGCGTCTTTTGTTAATCATCGCATCAGCTGAAATGTGATGCGAAGAAATGAGGAACACTTCGTGAGATTTTTTTTGAGAATGAATGTAAATAAGAGTAGAGAAAGACCAAAGAAAGTGTGAAAGATGATAGGGCTAGAAAAGTAATGACTTCTGGGATAACGGCTAATAGAGATGTTTGATAGAAGAAGACAAGTCAAGACAAAGGTCAGAGCACCTATGCTCTGACCCCAAATACATTGGGCTATGGGCACGCAGATGATGAAAATCAACCAAAAGATTTCTGCCACAGCCTTAGGCGCAGGACGTATTTATGGCAATCGTTGACAGAATTGTGATCAAAGTTTCCAGCGGGGTAATTGAATAACCCACCTACAATAGCAAATCGTTTCATTTTGACAGTTCAACAACATTGAACCTGCCTGCTGGCCTGTTGGTCTAGTGGTTAGTGACTATGACTGCTATGCCGGAGGTCGTGGGTTCGATTCCCACCCAGGACAAATGTTTGTGTGATGAGCATGATCATTTGTTCTGTGTCTGGGTGTAATTTATCTACATATGTATGTATTTAGAAGTATATAAGTATGTTTATCAGTTGTCTAGTACTCATAACACAAGCTCTGCTTAGCTTGAGACTAGACGGCGTTGTGTGATAGTTGTGGAAATATTATTATTATTATTATTATTATTCATTACGCTATTTGCGTTGTTGAGCAGACGAATTTTTCAAACATGCAGCAATGGATTAGCAATTTCCTTCAGTCTTTCGGATTGTGATTGTAAATGTGTTACGCAATTATGGTACTGATGTTTTTGAAATTATTGTCATATTCTTATATTCATTATTTTATTAGCTTTCCACCAAGATACGGAGTTTTACATATTTATTTATTAGATACCTATTTCCACGTATCAAAAGAACCTTTTTAAAGGAATCTTTTACGAAACATGGACTATATTGTATTTATTTCTCAGGAACGAGCCGACACGGAGTGGAAATTCGCCCGCAGCAACTTGTGGATGTCTTACTTCGAGGATGGGGACACCGTGCCACCCCCCTTTAACATCATCCCTACCCCCAAACATTTCACGTGCTGGATCAGACGATGCTGCTATAACAGGGATCGGGGGTCGATTATTGTAAGATATATTTTTAATTTGTATTTTTCAGTTCCTTGTTTAAAGTTTACATGATTGTGGGAATTTTGTAAAAAAAAAATAATAATGGATACATAATCAGCGTATAACGTTTCGCTGCTGGAAATTTAAAATTAGCATACATTGGTGCCGATTCTGTTGTTCACAAACTAAACTAAATTTAAGTTCAATGCATCTTTTTCTTTCTATTTCGTTAAGAAAAGGACAGAAGATAAATTTTAGTTCAGTCCTGTCAAATTAATCAGCGCCTTTCACCTACATGCTATAAGATTCCTTCATAAGTTTCCTGAAGACACTATACTCAAATCACTCTTCCCCAGAACAAATCCCGTGAGAAAGCACGACAAGAACACGAAGCTGTCATGAGAGTGCTAGTCCGAAGATACGTCACAGCAGAACAGAGGGCCAGAGATGAGACAGGAGTAACAGAGGATGACGTCATGGAGATCAGACAAGACATATCTACGCTGCGATACGAGCTGATAGATATACTGCATAATAACGGGATGAAGACGCCCAGGGTTAGCATGCAGGATGCTACGGGTAAGATACTAAATGATAAAAAATATTTATTTCTGGCCATTGGTTCAAAAAAGCAAAAGTACGTGGAGGCATGTAACAGCTGTCTGATGTGGCGCCGGAATCCGTTCCTCTCATTCATTGCCGTGCCGCCACCGCGCGGCGATGTTGGGAGGAAGTCTCAACAGCACCATTTAGATATTATTGTAATAATCTCCTCAAGTAAAGCATTAATTTCTATTCCCTTTGTTGTAGTCGCTGGTAAGAAGGGCAAAGTGATGGAGAGAAGGATCCTGAAAGACTTCCACATTGGCATTGTAGAAGGTATCATAAAAGACGTTATATCCAAGGAGAACAAACCTAAGGATGTGTTCAGTCAGATCGCTAAAGCCATTGTCAGGAGAGGAAGTACTGACAGGTAAGCTATTAACCACGACTTTCTTTTCATACTTTAAACTTCAAAAAAGTAACCGTGAAGTTTCTTGCTGCCTCTTGTCCTTAGGAAACGAGCGATTGGAACTGAGCACCTCAATCCCAAGTCCCAATCAAAATTATTGGCCGCGCGAGTACGCGACTCTCGCTTTCATTTTGTTCGGCGAATTCGAACGTGTGGTCGCGTCGACAGAGGGGGGGCGCCCCGGTTCCCCGAACAAATGAGTGGCATTTGAACGTGACCATCACGTGTTCGCGCTGCGATCGCGTATTCGCGCGACCAATCCTTTTGGTTAGGACGAGAGGTCTGACTTCATAAGTGCCCATGTAGGTAAACGTGAAATAAAATGTTTTCAATTTGAATTTGAACATTCAGTTTGCCGTCCAAATGTTATAATAAATATCAGTGATAAAATAATTGTTTTAGCTGTTCGTCGAGCCATAGCAAATGTAGCAGATGCGACTAGTAGGTACCTACAATATTTTTGGTGGATGAACTGTCAAGGCTGCCACTGATAAAGCTTTATTTTTTTATATTATCGGCCTTGAAAATAACACGCCTTCCAGGTTTAATTTGCACAATGCATGTTATGAATGCCGCAATGAAGGCTTTTAATAAATAATTAGTGTCATAACATCATCACTTTTCCCCTGATCATTAATGACAACAATGGTTCTATAAGGAATCCGAACGAGAAAAGAGAAAACCATAAAACCTTGCATTCCGGAATTCTTGCATCACTGAACTCCTGAACTTCTATTTATACAGAGTGGCAGGACCATCGACACGCAACCTAAAACCATAAATTCAGTACATGATTCCCCATAGAGCAATTTTTTTTTTTAATACCGACGTAAACCTACTCTACCCAGGTTTTCGTCGGTATTTAAAAAAAAATTGCTGTTTCATAGCAAAACGGCAATAGGTATCGCGGTCAAAATGTATGGAACAGCAATGTTTTTTTTATAACCCACGAAAAAGGGTTGAGGATCACGTACTGAATACATGGTAAAAAGTTTTGCACATTTATGTCCCTGCCACCCTGTATAATAAAATCTGAGTAGGTACAGACGCCAACACATCAAGCTACTACAATCTGTCAAATGTCTTTAATAGATTTTCAACTTTATCGCTAAAACATAAGGTTCAAAGTTGATTGTGAAAATTTTACAGTTTCGGGTAGCTTGATGTGCTGGCATATAATAAAAATCTTAAATTCAATATTACTAACAGACAACACGCAGCCTAAACTTCTAGGTTTAGTAATATGAAATTTTGCTCAAGAGTTCCCTATATATAACGAAATTGAGTACGAAGAAAAGGTTTTCGAAAAGTCACCCCTTAAAGGGGTTAAATGGGGCATAAGAGTTTGTGTGGAATTTTGTAATGTTTTCCAATGGGAAATCTTTCATAATTTCCATAAACTGTACACTACAATGATTCATATCATCATCATCCTCATTTCAGCCGAAAGACATCCACTGCTGGACATAGGCCTCACCCAAGCACCTCCACTTCGTCCGGTTTTGTGCTTCTCGCATCCAACGAGTTCCTGCGGCCTTCACAAGGTCGTCGGTCCACCTTGTGGGAGGCCTTTCAACAATGATTCATATGTTACAGCAAAAAACGCGACTGGAACGCCCTGGTCCGGACTAACACCATTCGCAAGGATCCTATAGGCACCACTGCTGAAGCAGAGACCAGGAGAAGCCGGCAGTCCCTCAGGGCTCACATCCTGGAGAACATAGCTTCCAGGACTATTGACCCGCAGAAACTATTAGGTATGGTGCAAAGCAAAGATATTTGTGTTAAACTGAACTAACGTGACTATATTTCTGTTGAATCTAATAATAAAGAGGCATTTTTACATAAGCAGCATCTACTTGTGTCAAGTTCGTAATATTGGTCTCATAACTTGATCGATGACTTGACGTCGATGTACAGTTAACAAAAGGGATAAGTATGCAGGATCGTCGGATATAGTTGTAGTTTAGTAAAAAATGGATGGATGTTCTCGAATAAAATTTTATTTTATCAATAGAAAACAAACAGCTCATTCAAATTAAATTTCAGTCGACAACATCCATCGGTTTCTTACTAAACTTTAACTATATCCTACGATCCTGCATACTTATCTCTTTTGTTGACTGTACCTATACTTAGGTTGACATTTTTTACTAAACCTACCGAACATTAATTAAAATTAAAAGTTTATCTTAGGATTTCAGGATTCCCAAAATAACTCCAAATAAATCTTACCTCCTGTATAAAACGGAGGTGACTCTAATTTCATGACTATAGTCGGACTTTTAATTAGCTGCAGTAAAATGACAGCTTATGTGTTACCTACTTAAATGACTGAAATTGACGTCTTTTTGTTTTTTCGCGGCCATCAACCAAATCTTGTTTCTCTAGTACCTACAGAATAGTGTAAAAAACAAAACTTTTTTGACATGCCTATAAACTCAGTCCGAAATGAGTTATTAAGAAGTGTAATTTTAATGCAGCTAATTAAAAGTCGGACTATAGTTAGTAGGTATGCTGCTGGTAGATAACTGTTAACCCCGCTGAAATACTATAATATAATAAAAAGCCAACAGAATCATTGATTAGTTCTAGCAACTATTCACGTTTCGGCTCAAATGAGTTTGATTGTATGAAGTTCCTTTTTATTTGACGGAAAACGAGGAAGTTTTTCTGCCACAGATGGCTTTCCTTTGTTTTCGTGATGGTTTTTCGAGGCACATGTGGTTGCTGGGGTTACGTCACAAAAACTAAAATGGCGGCGGAGGAATCATAAGGCAAGGGCTTTCATTCGTAAACAAATGGGCAATTTTCAAATTAGGTATTCGGAAAAAGTTACACATAGTTTTTTTTTATTTGCCCATGGTGTCCCACTTTTTGGCAAAGGTCTCCCCCTATTTTTTACGCTTTTTTCGATGCTGTGCTTTATCTCGACAATCCATAATGAGGTAGAATTGATTATTAAATTTTGTTTTTTTTTAATCATCAAACTTATTTTCACTGCTGAAAACCAAAAATATGAATTACAAAACTTTAATAAATGATGGATGACATGACACGATATACCCTCAAAAAAGAAGAAGTATCCAATGAGCTATGATCTAAAACATTATTTTCCTTTCAGAATACAACCCGCATCTATCCACAGTGTCTCCATGCACGAGGGTAGCATACGCGAAGTTCATGAGAAGCAAGATCAAGTCAGACTTCAACGAGAGAGAGAAGAAGGGCCGGAGACTCTCGGAGATCAGCCTTGAAAACGAGGTATTTGATGCGCCGAAGAAAAGAGAGAAGGACAGCTGTAGGAGATGCAGTGGTAAGATTTGATGGTTTTATCTTTATAACGGTTTTAAAAAGACACTTAAGGGGCGGGCGAAGCCGGGTCAGCGGGATTGTCCGAAAGGGTTACCGCTGGCCCGGAACATAAAGGGCTAAGAAGGAACGCGGGTGGGTTTTAGTCAGCAAGAGTCTGACACTCCCTTCCGTTCCACCCAGAGCGGGAGGGGTCATTTGATGATATCCCATACACAAAAATAAAATTTTTATTTTTATTTTTTTTTAATAACTTTTTTTATTTCCAGCTTTTTAGTTTACAAAATTAAATGTGAAATATTTCGCTGACGATTTAGTTCTTGGTACGTGTTTTTTACGATTTGTCACTTCGAATTACTTTTAACCATATAAGTTGTTTATATTTATGTAATCGTCTTTTAAAGCCCTTTATTTTGATACCCCACTCGATAGGTTTTAAAAAAAAAATTTTTTTGAAGACATACATACATACATAGTAGTCGCCATATTGAATTTTCACTAACGTCATGTCTTTAGTGACACTCGCCCCGGACTAAGAGGAATCGATTGACGTGTGAATCATAAAAATCGGCCCAGGCGTTTGGTCTGTAAGTATAGTACTTCAAACGAACATACAAACATACATACATATATAGGCTGATGAACACATTACCACTCCTTTGCGTTGCGCAGTCGGGTAAAAAAAAAAGGGGGCCGCCGAACTACGCATGCTAATGCGTAGTTCATACAAACTTATTACCAAAATAATTTGTAAATCAAACATATTTTATAGATATGAGGAATTTCTAAAGAAAACTTATTTTTCTCTTATCTCGGCTTTAAATCAGTGTTCATTCAAAATATGTATTTGGGAACCTAGATATTCTGTAATCCAATCGGAATAAATACACACTACATTATGAATATGTTTGATTTACAAATTATTTTGTGGTATAACGCTTGTATGAACTACGCATGCTCCGCCGCCGGCCCCTTAACGAAGCCGAGAGACATGTTATACTCCCCGTCATTGTGATCTGTTTTTGTCGAGGTCAAGAGAGGGCCCATTCAGCACAAAAAAAATGTACTGGGAACTTTCTGGTTACCTACGGACCCACAATTCCCATATGGTTGCACCATTAATTCATTTTTAAATTACCAACAAGCAAAAAAATTAACTAAACAGTGTTTGCAAATAAAACTGTTGCGTGTTTTTTGGAGGTAGGTACCTACGTAGGTATTCAGAGCATCTTTGAAGAAGTGAGAATACGCTGTTATGAGGATTCCGTATTCAAAGGCTGCCAACTTTAGCTTGAACTTAATACCAAGCTTAAGTTCAAGCTAAAGTTGGCGAGTTGCGAGTCGGAGTCGGAGACTCGCACTTGGCCGCTTTTTATTTAGAGTTAATAACAAAACGTTAATTAGGTACTTGTTAAAATTTTAAATAAAACCTCCGTACGCAAAATACGCGCATTGACTTGAAGTTGCGGACACCAGCCCGCCATACGGGCTGGTGTCCGCAACTACTTGTTAAAAAAAAGAAAATGCTCTCAGCCTTGTCTTTTAACGAAATACCATTAAAGGTTGGTAATTATAGCTACAAAATCTAAAATCAATTGGCAATCAATCAAAATTTTGCGAATCTATTTTCCGTGATTATTGGAATCTAATATGAAATGCATAGGTTTACACAAACTTCCAATTCAATTACGAATGATTGTAGGATGAATTATTTACATAATCGATCTAGCCAATTCAATTATTTCAATAGGTAGGTAATTGCGAAATAGCAAGGTACTTTTATTAGGGTTCCGTACCCAAAGGGTAGACTTCGCTGTCTGTCCGTCCGTCTGTCCGTCCGTCCTTCCGTCTGTCTGTCACCAGGCTGTATCTCAAGAACCGCTATAGCTAGACAGTTAATTTTTTTTTAAAAACTTTAACAACAAATACTAAAAACAAAATAAAATAAATATTTAAGGGGGGCTCCCATACAACAAACGTGTTTTTGCCTTGTAGTACGGAACCCTCCGTGTGCGAGTCTGACTAGCACTTGGCCAGTTTTCTTGTTTATTGGCTGAGTTCATTACTATTACGGAGGATGTGCTAAGGTAGCATGCAGAATTCAGATTTTCTTGTTTTTTTTCCAATTTGCAGGTAAGTTCTATGTTAGAAACTTTGGTTTCCGCTTACTTACTTTCTTAGTCCTTCAAGTGGACCTTTGTGCGTGGGACATGGCGGCCGTCCCAGCCAGCCCACCTCCCCAGCCTCCCCTCAGAAGTAGATTTCATCTCCCGGTCTGTTATGAACATCTGTGTAAGATCTGGGAGCAATTCACATAGATAGTCGCTACAAAACTTTTTTTTTTTCAGTTTACCTATTTTGTCTCATAGCTGGGCAAAAGGTCTCCCCCAATTTTTTCCACTTTTCTTTATGCTGTGCCTTCTCCGTCCAATCGGTTAGGAACGAGTCCAAACCGTCAGACCGAGTGCCCGAAGACATATGCAGGCCTAAGAAACAAAACATTATTTAATATTTATTTTTTTACTAGCAGCGCCCCGCGGTTTCACCCGTATAAGTTTCGATCCAGTGGGAATATCGGTATAAAAAGTATCCTATGTGGTAATCCTGGTTAGGGGAAGGTTGCGATCATTGGACTAGCTCTTTCATTGGACCACCAAGGTATTTCCAAAACTGTGCAAGCTAGCAATACCCAAACTAGTCGAAACGAGTCCTTGACGACTCAGTTGCACCCCCCTCTTACCTCAGTGACGTTGCGTCACGTGGCGAGGAGAGACGTGTGACGTTGTCTTTGCGGCGGTCAAAATCTAAATATTACACTCAGGACAATTTGACGTAAGTATCATTGCATTCATATTTGTCTGCGTGCACTGTTATGAACTATTAGACAATTTAATTGTGATTCCATGAGTGTTATTCAGTTTTGTCTAATCATGACCATGTATATTTTATTTTATTTTTTTCTTAACAAATACCTTGATGCCATCAATGGACCCCAAGAGAGTTCCACCGTTGGACCGGTCCAATCATAGCCACTTTTTACTGTATTTTTCTGCTTATAATTATGGGAATAGGTCCCGAGTATTTCACTAATTATGGAAAAAAACCACAGAAAAATTGTTATAAATTTAAAATTCCAGAATGTCGCCGAAAAAAGGAAGTACTTTACATGGAATGAAACAAGAATGAACCTTGCTTTAGAATCAGTAAGGAAACAAAGAGTTGGTTTAAGTGAAGCAAGGAGAATATAATATGGAGTCCCGAAAGCAACTATTGCTATTACTACAAGCGACCTTAGCTTCCTTTAGACTGTATTTTAATTTTGATGACTTGTTGGTCTCACTAAATGTGCCAAATGTAAAATTTTATTAGATACTAATTATGTAGCCTATAAATATAGTTTGTTTGCTTGTCGTATGTTATGAGTAATGTTTGTCTCTCCTCGTATGTCACAATTTTGTAATATTGATAATTATAATTAGTTGCCTCGATTGGACCACTAGAACAAATTTCTCGAAGTCCATTGATGGCAACCTGGTGGTTCATTGAAGGTGCCCATGGTCCAAAGAAAGCAACAGCTCAAGATTTTGTTTTCTTCGTTTATAGCAAAAAGTGTAAGCCCGAATTGTTTGTGCGTTTGATTATTATAAATAAAGGTCCTACGAAATAGAAATAATAAACTGCTTTCATTTTAACACTTACACTTTTTGAGGTATGAGGTCGTAAAGTTATGTGGTCCATTCATAGCAACCTTCCCCTATACACTGTGTGCCAAATCTCATCCAAATCCGTACAGTACTAACTTTTTAATTTTTTTTTTCTGAAAGCCGCGAATATCTTATTCAGCCTTGGGTTAATCATACAATTCGAAACATTCACACTCTATCTCTTTCCCGCCATTAGAAAGAGAGAGAGACAAAGACCAGCCCTTTCGAAGTTCCGATTTTGAATTCGACCTCAAAGACAAACACGTTCGGAATTTCGTAATAACTAAAGAAATTGCAAAAAGATATGTCTTTTAATGTAATTTATTGAATTTTTAAGTTATTGTTGTATTTAAACGAAAATAAGTATTTACTGCAAATAAAATTGATATTTAACCTGTAAATATTTATTTCTAGTTTCAATAATGTTACGTAATATATTTTTTGAATTATAAAATATCATGGGTGCTATTTCCGAACACGTCTTTTTTTTTTTTTTGCGGATGGGAAATCATCAAATGACCCCTCCCCCCCCATCTCACTGACTAAAACCCACCCGTGTTCCTTCCTTAGCCCTTTATGTTCCGGGTCAGCGGTAACCCTTTCGGACAATCCCGCTGACCCGGTCCGAACACGTCTTACAAAGTGTTCTCGCTGCGGAAGAGAAAAGTTATGTGTGTTACACGAGAGCAAAGTTTTTTGCATCTCGTGTCTTTAAATCCCTCGCCACACTCAGGATTCAAAATCAGCACTCGCAGCAAAAAACGAGCTGCGAGTACACAAATAACTATTGCACGACTCAAAATGCGAAGTATTCGAGAGTGCTTTACAATCGAAAAAAATGTTTGCCTCCTGTTTCTATTGTTATAGGTACTCCTGCTAGTAAACAGAACCTTCTTAATATACCATTGTATAGATAATTTAATGGAGATTAATTCTGTACTTTTCAAAAATTGATAAAAGGCAGTAGAAACGAAAAAAACATCAAAATATTTCTAAAAAGATTCCCGTCAATAAAGTGTGAAACCTGTTAACATTGTAGCTTGAACCCTATTGAAAATGGCTCTTTTATAAAAAGTAGTTTAATTACAATTAATAAAAAACTAAATAATATATTAATATCTATACAATGTATGGTTTTTTATACGATCAAATGAGCAATAAGGGTCGTGTACTTTTGGATTTTCCAAATTTATTTTGACTCGCGTTATCACTATTTCATAATAAAGATGAGATACAAGTTTGGAGTGTAGAATATCACATAACATAACATCATACCTGTGTCCCCCCCACCCCCCCCCAGCAGCGGTGTACATAAAGTACAGTCACGAGCACTAATATGTCAACACTTGGCAACTTTAAATTGCGATTTTTTCACGAAATAACGAATTCAACGTTGAAGTACGATACTTTACAACATATGGGCTCGAAAATATGTTCCTAATAATATGAAATTTTATTCAAAAATGAAGGAGAAAATCGCCTTTGAATGAAGCCAAGTCTATACATACTTATGCTCGTGACTGTACACCCACATTTTGCCAGTTATGTTTGAATTCATGGAATAGGGGACGAGCCTATTGCCATCAACCAGGCACGAATCCAGACTCTGGGCTGGTACTGAGAAATTCCAGATGGAAAAACCTAATAACGCTTTGGCCGACCCGGGAATCGAACCCAGGACCTCATGCTCAGTGCTTGGACTGAGGCAACGAGGCAGTCTGAAAATACAGACACAGAATGTCGCTTTAAAAATAAAAAAAAATTAAAGTGTTTTAAAAATCCACTAGACTACTACGACTAGCTTCCGCCCGCGGCTTCGTCCGCGAGGAATGTCGATAAAAACTATCCTATGTCCACGGGACGCAATCTATCTCTCTGCCAAATTTTATCGAAATCCGTTCAGTGGTTTATGTGTGAAAAGGTAACATACAGACAGACAGAGTTGCTTTCGAATTTATGTGTCCACCAGAAAAATTAAGCAAGAGAAAAGAATTTGATTTAAAATTAGCACCAGCACCCTAATTGCGTAACACACTATCAATCACAATCCGAATCATTTTGAAGGATATTGCTAATCCATTGCTTCATATGTTCGAACAATTTGTCTGCTCAACAACGTAAATAACGCAATGAATGTTGTTGAACTGTAAAAATTAAAGCCATTCCTACTGATATTGTGTTACGCAATTACCCCGCAGAACAAAAAGTTCAGACCATAAGCTGCCGGCGGAGCATGCGCAGTTCATACAAACGTAATACCAAAATAATTTGTAAATCAAACATATTCTTAAGGTAGTGTGTTTTTATTCCGATTGGATCACACAATATCTAGGTTCCTAAATATATATTTTGAACGGACACTTATTTAAAGACGATTTATGACAAAAATAAGTTTTCTGTCGTCTTTAAATCTGTTGTGTTTGATCTCTACGTACCTCGTCATTTTTCCGTAACATTTCTAAAGGAATTTTCCACTAATTGTTTTTCCTCAACAGGTCGAACATTCCGTAGCAGGACACCGATCCCTGAAAGTGAAACCGATGACGAAGGACTGAATGAAAACGAAATACAAGTCGAAGCGGATATTGAGGACAAAGGTAACGTGACATTACAATAGATATATATAAACTAGTTTTCCAGTAATAGCTTAAACCATGATGGAAGATCAAAGTTGGTCCACAGTCGGACTTGCTGACTGCCTAGAGTATTCCAGACACAGTACTTGAGTAGGTATGTGGCGCCATCTACATCGCCACATGCGAACTACGCATCACACTGACGTCACGCAAAATCCTGCATCTCGCAAGCAGAGTTAACCGCGCAACTAGCATATAGCATGATTGTGTAACAAATATGAATAAAAGTAAAAAAGTTTGCCTTAATTGACACTAGATAACTTTCAACTTTATTACAGCCTGAACAAAATGAAACCTCGACTTCAAGGATTGAATGTGTCGCAGTTAAAGCAGAGTGTTAGGTAAACCTCCAATGATCTAGTTTGCCTAACTCAAACTAACAAAATTAACTCACTAACTTACTTTTACAAACCCCTAATTTAGTTTCAGTCTATTCCATAATAACACTTTGATTAATCAAACTATTTCCTTTGTGTTTGTTGGTCCGGCGTGTCCCCAACTTTCAATTAAATGTGACTGCCAGATTCGCGAACAAGTTATTATTCTATAAACGTTCTAATATTTTAAACTTAGACAAGAAGTCTAATTAAACGACTTGTGATCGCAATTGTAAATAAATGAGAGCAGTGGTGGCCCAGTGGTAACAGCCGCGACTTACGAGATGTAAGTCTTAGGTTCGAACGCATACTAACGCTATAAGTACTTTGTGTAAATTATTTCATCACCACTGCTCTCAAAACGGTGAAGGTAAACATCGTGAGGAAACCGGTATGTCCTAGAAACCGAAAATTCAAAGACATGTGACATCTACCAACCCGCACTGGGCCCGCGTGGTGGATTACGGGCCA
Organism: Oligia fasciuncula; assembly: GCA_963082905.1. NCBI lineage: Eukaryota > Metazoa > Arthropoda > Insecta > Lepidoptera > Noctuidae > Oligia > Oligia fasciuncula. The sequence goes on from OY720403.1 coordinate 13,958,939, forward strand.
CTCAAACTCAAAGCATTTATTTCAATTAAACCTTGTACAGGCACTTTTGAATTGTCCAAATTAAATAGTCTGTCAGTTAGTCAGAAAATTGAAGCTAGTTGCCCATTCCAAAATGTAGATCTCTATGAAGAAGAACGGGCAAGAAACTCCATGGACACTCTTTTAAATCAAGATATTACAAAATCCTGGGTACATTATTCTTGTTGCTTCTATATGTGAGAACAATGTAAAAAAGACACAAATGAAGAAACAATTCAAGACATAAGATTATAAATGATAAATGATTTTATTTCTGTAAGTAGGTTTGTACAAACACTTTTACACGTCAATCATATTTTTTTTAAACTAGATGAGGTCGGCGTTTCCTAACTGACTATTCTGAGAAGAAAGGCCGAAACAAACTCAGAAGTCACAGTCTCTTTTAAAGTCCAGACAAAAACTTGGTCAGATCGTGTGAAGACCATGTAGATTGGTGTCTGAAATGGTCTTTTGAGGAAAGAACCACACAGATTGAGCGGACCTGTCCAATCAGTGCACGCATTTGTCAAAAATCGTGCAGCTCAACTCAGAACTTGAGGAGCTCAGCGATTCGACGAACAATACCAAAGACAGGACATTTGGGTAGGTCGCATAAAATACTCAAACTGCCAGATCATGATTAAAAATAACCCTTAGGTCTTCTTAACTGCTAAGTTAAGAGATGACCAGTCTCAACCGACTCACTCACTCTATCTCACGTAGAGGACGCGTGTGTCCCTGAAGTGGAAACATTATACACTGACTAAGTATGGAAGAAATTAATAATCAAAGGAAATTAAGCTGTAGGCAGTGAGAGTAAATTTGTTACCAACCCGCTAAAATTATTTCGTCTATAGGATTCCCCTAATATTAATTCTAAATATAGCCTACATTTAGAATTAATAAATGAGCTATTCTTAAACTTCCAAAAGGTTTAATTTCCATCAACTCGTTGCGATCCTAAATGGAATTTCAAAAGCCTTCGCAATATACAAATGAACATTGTTATTATATTCTGTAGTTGTACAATTAACCTGAAGAGTTTGTTTGTTGGTTTTAACGCGGTAATCTCTGGAACTACAGTCAGATTTGAAAGTTCTTTTTGCATTCGATAGCCCAATTTTTGAGGAAGGTTATTATACCTACGTATGTATATGTATCTATCACTTATTTGATTTACCTGTCATTGCTTAATTTTTAATTCTTTTTACCTTTTGTGGTAGACTAATTTTATTATGGGTGCATCGTGTTCACATATACCATTTTAAAAGAGTAACGGTGGAGTTTCTTGCCCATTCTTCTCCATACGAAAACTACCTTTTGGAATGGGCGACTAGAATCATTTCTATTTAGTTTTTTTTTTTGACGTTCAAAAGTGCCTTTAATGTGCCTATCTGAAATAAATGATTTGACTTTGACTTTGAAACATCACGCTACGACTCTTAGGAGACAACACAATAAAAAAAAATTACGCGGATGAACTCGCGGGCGGAAAATGATAAAGCGGAAGTTGATAAAATTAAATTGTTCTGTCAGTTTGGTGTTAATTATGTCTTTAACCAATTACTGCCTTTAATCAAGGGTTTGACTTTAGAGAAATGAATTTCCTGCCATCTTGTAATATGATAATTAATTATTTTGCGCCATCGGATGAATAAATTAAATATGAATTAATTAATTTTCTTGAAACTTGTGTATTGTATGTATTTATTGTAGTATTTCGAGACATCGCCAAGCGGTTGGTCGACTTTTCACGTGACCAGAGGGCTGGCCTATTTTTTGGCCAAAGAATCAGCATTGCCATACAACGTGGCAATGCTGCCAGCCTTTTGGGCATGTTTCCTGTTGACAGCGATGCGGACGAATTTTTTGATATCCTTTGATTATTTCTCCTATTTATATACTTGTACAGTCAACAAAGGAGATAAGTATACAGGAGCGTCGGATATATGTAGTTGAAGTTTAGTAAGAAACCGGAGGATGTTCTCGAATATAATTTTATTTTATTAATAGAAAACAAACAGCTTATTAAATTAAATTTCAGTCCAGAACATCCATCGGTTTCTTACTAAACTTCAACTATATCCGACGATCCTGCATACTTATCTCTTTTGTTGACTGTACATACCTACTTATACTAAATACTAACTGCAGGTCAATTCCCGTAGTTAAAAACGTTCAAAATCTAGTCGCAGTCTCATCTGAGCGACAACCAATGTCAAAAACTTGTCAAAAATGTAGGAAAATTAGAGGTATTTTTGACAGATTGAGACTGAGATCAGACTGTGAACGTTCATAAAATTATGAGAATTTCCCCTCAGATATTTTCTTCGCCTGTAAAATAAATAAATAGTCTTAGAAGTCATAGATATTTTAACATCTTACTGAAATTAAAATCTAATCGAAGTCAAAAAGTTGAACATTTAGCGTTAAAAATAATGTATGGTTAAGCGTATTCTAATGTAGGTACGGTAAATACCTATTACTTTAAGCAACGTTAACCTATAAATAAACCCATCTTTTGCGAAATACACAAAAAGAATCCGTCTATTAGTTTATGTACTTACAATTTCCGGCACTGAACGAAAACGCGAAAACAATACAATTTCTATTACCTACGTCACGTCCTGTGCCTCCCAATGTTTACTAAGGGCTGATTTATCCAACGCCAAATAACTTTATCGGAGGAATAATTTTGAATTTTTGACAGTTCTTCCATATACTAACAATTATACTAACAATTTTATGGACCTAGTCTGAATTAAAGTTTTATTATTATTATTATTATCATACAAAAACTGACAGACGTCAATTTTATTCCATGAATAAAAATTATCTGTCGATTGAAAAATCAGCACTAAGAAACATTACTATGTCTATTTTACAATGTCCCTGGCTGGATGCCATAATTTATTGAGGCCACAGGCAAGACGACAATCTCCTAGGATGACCTGCGAGATGCCAATATCAATAAAAAAATTACAATGCATTGAATATGTTAATAACATTTTTTTTTTTGATAGCTTTGTGACTTGCTTTTATTATGGACAGTATTTTCAATTTTACGAGTATGTATTTTATTTAGGTAGGTATTTTAAATATACAGGGTTATTGGTAAAACATTAACAACCTCTTAAGAGGTCATTGTACTCGTCATTATAAACAACTTTTACCATGAGACCAAACCTGAAATCGCGAAAAAAAAATCTGCTGTTCCCTACATTTATGTTCGTATAACTCGTCAAAATGTAGGGAACAGCAGATATTTTTTGGCGATTTCTGGTTTGGTCCCATAGTAAAAGTGGTTCATAATGATGAGTACAATGACCTCTAAAGAGGTTGTTAATGTTTTACCAATAACCCTGTATATTTACAGGAATAACAAGTGCTTACTACTAACACCTACTCTGAACCAAAAAGTTGTTTTTTTTTTTATAAATGTAAGTATGTCCTCTACTCCTACAGGTTCAGAAGGTGGATCAGAACAGACTCGTCCACTGAAATCTTCGTCCCAAGAGCCATCGGCGCCAAGCACACCAGATTTCGACCCAGCCGACGGCAGCCGACTGCCCCCGCCAGCAGAATTCCAGACCACTGACCACGTCATCACCATAGAACCGGATACACCGACAAATACCTTATACATCACTCAAGAAGAGGACTTGAATCTTCAGAAGCCAATTACACCGACTCCTAGCATCCATTCGCAGTCAGAACAGATCCTTTCAGCTTCTAGCTTAGAATCTCAGTATAAAAAGATGTCGTCAGAGCCTCCTACTGTTGTCATAACTCCGGATACCAGTGACCCTGAGAGGTTTCCTTCCAGGCCTTCGATTAGTACTCCTAGATCAGCTAAAGTCAGTCCATCAGCTTCTCCAAGCTTTGGTAGAGATAAAGGCAAGTCGAAGGTGACTGGAAGGGTCGTTTCTGGATGGCTTTAAACTGCATGTGGTCAATATTTTAGATATACCGAGTCAAATTAAATTAACTAGCGAAACTTCGCAGTCGTGATGGGTATCGATAGGTACCTATCTAAATCTGACAAAACAAAAAAGAAATTAATTTGATTTTGGTTTTTTTTTTGGTGGGGTCATCGACCGCAGTTTTAGTGTTGTCACTTGAAATAGGTAGGTATCAGTTTAAAAAATCTGTTTTTTTTTTTGGAAACTACAATGTGATGGGTTTCGATATCAAAACACGATAAAACAAAAGAAAACAGATTATTTCAAGTCAAACTTCAAGTTTAGTAACAAAACTATCAGTGGTCGGCTTCCAGTCTAACCGGGTGCAGCTAAATATCAGTATTTTACATGGAGCGACTACCTATCTGACCTCCACAACCCAGGTACTGGGTAATATGATACCCATTGGTTGTCAGACTTTCGGGCTTCTGACTACCCGTAACGACTATCAAAGATCCACGAATGACAGCCGGGACCAGCGGCTTAACGTGCTTTCCGAGGCACGGAGGAGTCTCGGTATGTAAAGATGGTCACCCATCCACAGACCAACCGTGGCAAGCGTAGCTTAACCTGATCGATTGACCTGTGCGGCTGTTATTATTTAGCCACGGACCCCTCAAAAAACACAACAAATCATTTTATGATTTTATTTTATCGTGTTCAGATATCGATACCCGTCACGTCTGCGGAGTTTCGCTAGTTAATTTAGATGCAGTTTTTTGTGTTTTGAGAAAATAAGTCTAGTCCTCTAGTGTGTGTTCTTACTTCTGAATCGACATATTAGTGAGATATGATGTTGTTATAGCAATAACTAGTTTTTATCGATATGTTGCCATTGATTAACTTAGGACAATCTAGGTCACGAGTTCGCGACTCTACTATAATTGTCGCATTTTAGCATGGCAATAGCATTCATTCATTTTATCTCATCCTCATCCCGACTCTGAAAATAACAGAAAATCTTATGAAATGAAAAAAAAATCTCATTAAAATCAGTGTTTATGTACAGACGCCAGCACATCAAGCTACTACAATCTGTGATTTTTTTTAATAGATTTTCAACTTTATCGCTAAAGCTTAAGGTTCAAAGTTGATTGGTAAAATTTGACAGTTTCAGGTAGCTATGATGTGCTGGCGTCTGTACCTCCATTCACTACCGTTTTTGTTTAAAAAAACCTGAAATAAAGTCCGTTAGCGTCCTGAATCAATATCTATCGTGATCTTCAACATGTTCCAATAACGAAAAACCATACATAGCTGTTTATTGCTTGAGTTCCTATTTCTACGAGGAGATATCAGGGAAAGGGGCAATGACCGCTATTGCTATGCTAAAACGCAACAACTATAGGCCTTGTATTGAAATTGTTGAAAGAAATTCACTGCCACATATCACATTCTACATATCGTAATGATGAACAGCTTTTTTAGTATTATTGTTCAATCCCTTTAAGCAAGTGAAGAAAATGCCTTCGTTCCGTATCTTGTCATACCTAATAGCTGAGTTCGTGGCCTTAAAATATTTATATATCAATTACCTAATTACTAAGTAATGATAATTATTATTATGATCGTTAAGTATCCAATAAGCAGCCCCTTACTAAACGAATTGTGAAATAAATTATCAAATGGCTCGATAGTAATCTGAGGTGTAATTCCTGTATATTTAAGAGCGTTTGAATCCTAATCTCAGTCTCTCGGTCAAATATACCTGAAATCTACATTTTTGATTGGGTAGACCAAAATGACAACTAATACTTATATTATACTTAATAATGTCATATTGACAAAAGTTCGATCGCAGTTGTCGTTTCATTTTTGACAAGTTTTGGCCATTGTCGCTTGACGCTGAACTGAGACTAGTTTGAACGTTTTTGATTAAGTACGGGAATTGGTCTTTTTTAAACATGGTCAGAAATTCAAAATGGTATTTCATAGCACTGTGTGACCTAAACCCGCACTTAAGTCACGCTTTTCTGTGACTTAAGTAATTCATTTTTACACAGAAATACCGTGACTTACGTGTGGGTTTAGGTCACACGACTTATAAAATAGCACACGATACGTGTGACTATTTTGGTACACCTCAAAATCTAAAAATGATCTTTTATAGCACTGTGTGACGTAAACTCGCACTTAAGTCACGCTTTTCTGTGACTTAAGTAATTCATTTTTACACAGAAATAGCGTGACTTACGTGTGGGTTTACGTCACACGACTTATAAAATAGCACACGATACGTGTGACTATTTTGGTACACCTCAAAATCTAAAAATGATCTTTTATAGCACTGTGACCTAAACTCGCACTTAAGTCACGCTTTTCTGTGACTTAAGTAATTCATTTTTACACAGAAATAGCGTGACTTACGTGTGGGTTTAGGTCACACGACTTATAAAATAGCATACGATACTTACGTGTGACTATTTTGGTACACCTCAAGTCGTGCCTTAAGCCTGTGCCTAATTAATCACATTCAGAAACAACTTTTAAAAGTATATATCATTATCATCATTTTCGTTATCAATTACTTCATATTATTGTAGGTGTATCTAAGATAATTTTAGGAAACATATTGAAATTCCGTAAAATCTATACGCGCATGGGCGTACCCAGGAGTCTGTAATTAAGTAACACTATTAGATTTATAGTAAATTATAATGTAAAACTTAAACTGAGATCAAGTAACCTTTAATGGCCGCCGAATTAATTGGGCCATTCTAATTATGTTATCTGATATTATAATAAATTCAAATTCATAGACACTACCAATAATTGTTACAATGAAATCAATTTAAGTTACACTGAAAACGATTTTCAATGGACAAAATGTTTATGTAATTGTGGAGTACTAAAAGGTACACTCTGCCAACCCTTTGTTAAGTACAGACGTGATGTTATGCTTCATGTAAAAGTAATTAAAGTAACGAATGATTAACACAGAAAAGTATTGAAAACCATTTTCAATTAGACAAAAAACGTTACAAAAAAGAAAAAAATGTAATTACAATTTGTAACATTTTTACAAAAAATTGCCTTAAATACGTATCAATTACAAGACATCTCAGCTATGTATCAGCCATGTAATAAGCACACAAATCCAATAAGAAAATGCCTTTATAAGACCAGATTGTACTGTAGTTTGTTGACATAGTCTTAAGCGTATGTTTAATAAAGAAAATAAAACCTCTGGTTTACGTTTGCCACTATTTTATTAAACCCACAACCTTTCTTTGTAACTCAAGGCAACGTAGGCAATGAAAGATCAAATGAAATCTTGTTCTTTTTTTATTTTCTTGTCTGTATTTATTTGCGAAGTGAGATAGTATTTTCTTTTGGACTGGAGAATTAATCCACAGTTATACTAATACTAGCTGTTGCCCGAGACTTCATATGCTATCCAGACGGGAAATTGCGTAACACAGTGTTTCATTTTGACAGTTCAACAACAGCTTATACTAGTTTTGACGTGCGGTTGACTGTACTTCTGAGTACAAAGTAGCTATATTTATCCTCTTGACCTTTGTGTTAGGTAAGTGTGTTCACCTGTAATACTAATAGAAGTCCTACCTTTGTAAGCTTGTTTTAAAAATTAGGTATATAAAAATCTGTCTGCGGACACATAGAGCACCTAGCTGTATGTGTCCGCAGACACAGGTCTGCGCACACATTTTTGCACTATAATATCTCCCGGTTTTTCCTCTCCGTGCCTCGGAAAGCACATTAAGCCGTTGGTCCCAGCTGTCATTTGTGGATCTTTGACAGTCGTTACGGGTCAAAAGCCCAAAAGTCTGACAACCAGTCTTACCGAAGGGTATCGTATTACCTAGTAATTGGGTTGTGGAGGTCAGATAGGCAGTCGCTCCATGTAAAATACTGGTATTCAGCTGCATCCGGTTAGACTGGAAGCCGACCCCAACATAGTTGGGAAAAGGCTAGGCAGATGTTGATGATGATCTCCCGCGCCGCTGAGATTGGTCGCCATGACTGTAATTCGGTCTGCCCATTTTAACTGACGTCAAGTTTAGCAACGCCAAGTTAGGTAATGTCTGAGGTAAGCAAATCCCAAAATGAGATAACTTTTATTCGAGGAATAAAATTGACGTTTGACAGTTTTTGTATGAAATAACTGTCAAAATTTCAAAATTATTCTCGAATAAACTTATCAGATTATTGAAAAATCAGCCCTAAGTAAAACAAGGTCAACGTCTCTAATGAAAGAGTTCTATGGTTTATGAAGCAATGGATTAGCAATTTGCTTCAAAATGATTCAGATTCCGACTAATAGTGTGTTACGCAATTAGGGTGCGGGCCAGGCTACATTGAAGGCAACAAGACCTACCCAAACCATTTGTATGAAAACTTCATAGAAATTGTTCCACGAGAGTCATGTCGCGCTGTCTCGTTGCGCTGCCAGCGCCCAGCCGTTATAGGAAGGAGTAACTTATGCCTACTTGCATTTACAGCACAAGTATTAATTTGCAGGTACCTAAGTATAGTCAATCTCGTAATTTTTTTGCCACTTTTGACAACAATTCCCTGTAAATTGAAACTTCACTATGATTGAAACTATCTAACTGTCACATATACAAACAGTGTCGTTTTATAACGTGCAAGTGAGATTCTTTTTTAAGGGTGGATTATACTATTATTATAAACCAACTACGGAGTCGACTATACGTACCTAATTTAAAATGAAACAAAAATCATACAGTGATTATTTATAATTACTCATTCTCGTATTACAATTTCGTATAAAACATTCGACAATTTTTCATTTGTCTTCCAAACCTTCATTTTTCTAATTGGTTCTGCTAACGCATTAAAGAAAATTGGTACGAGTACAATATATATTTTTTTAATAAAATATAAGAACATATATCCTTTTAATTGAATGAATAACTGGCAATTTAATTTGACTTTATAACAATTTCATGGAACTTAAAACTAGGGCAGATAACAAAAAGTTGGATCCATTCCAAATGTTGGATCGATTCTTGAATTTGAATCTTGTAGTTTTATGGTTTCTATTACCTAAGTATAAAAGTTGGGAAGTGTTTTTCAATTAGGTCATGAAATGTGCAAAAAAGTAATAAAATCTTACTCAAATAATTTCATTCGTTCAGTGATTTGTGAGGAAATAAAGTAGATATGCAAACAACAGAAATAGTATTTAATATCAGATCTTAAAATTATACAAAATAAGCTAATAAATAAAAATTGTAAAAATAAAATATTATTAAAAATTCTTAATTATAAAAAATAACAAAATATATAAATAATACCAAACAAAATTATAAAGAATACAAAAGAAAATACCAAAAGCCACCACCACTTTTCTTTTAATTAAGAACAAAAATTCTAATTAACATAATTCATAATCTTTCTCGTAAAAAATACCCGCTTATATAAATCAATAGGTATTTCCATAAGTAGGTAATAAACACTACCGGACTAATAAATCGAGCCACACTGCAATTTTATTTTGTAAAGTGTCTATAACTTTTTAAATGGTAGTGAATTCTAATTTGGAACAAGCGCAAACACGCTTGTTCCATCGTAGACCTCATCCATCGCTTACCAATAAGCATGATCGAGATAAAGAGCAGCCTCATTGGGCAATTAAAAAAAAAAAAAAAAAACAATGACGGCCAACTTCAAAACTACATAAAAACTTTTTCTTTCATACAATCATTATTTTGATGTTTGAGGCTTATAAGTCTATACCGGAATTGCGGCTTCATTTAGGAGTCTGGAGTGTACGAGTGTCTTACAACAAAAGCCAGGTAGGTTACAATGACACACCACATCGATAAGGGATCGTATAACGTTGGCGACTACCGCAGTCTATCAGACATTCACATTAGTCATGAATTTGACGCTCTGAAACTACACGCGAGCTCGCTACGGAAACATACGAGATAATATTGACTGTGGTGTGCTTGTTACAAAAATGGAGGCAAAAGATATCGTATCTTTTTTTAGAAAATATCTTTAAGAGATTATTAATATTGTTTCGATTGTGTTCATTAAAGTCAAAGCAACAAATTATACAAACTTATTATCATAAAAAATCAAAAAAACTAAAACGTGATTTTTTTGTTTTTTTATTCATTTTATATTTTTCATGGACGACATTATTACTTGATTACTTCAATCACCTGCCAAGCACCCCATACTAATGCAAATAGAAAGTAACATTTAAACTTAGAAATAAAGACAAAAATGGCATCAGAACCTTGATAACTCATTCAATACAAAATAAAAATTTCAGGAGTTGAGTTGTTTGGAGTTGTTGTTATTGATTAAATGAAACTATTCCACGAAATCTAATAATCCACAAAGACATAATATTATTCCATACTATAATATCTCACCACTTAAAAATATTGGGCCAAACATATTTTAACTTTTTGCCATCTAAGTATTCGCTAAAAAGAAAAAGTTCATCCCTCTATCAATGCCAGTCATCAGCTGGCAACTTTATTTTTATGGAAAATCCTTAGCAGGAACGATTCCTGGGACTCACTAAACGCTAAACATCCAACGACCCTTTTGACCTTCCTCAGGATTCGAAGAAGCAGCTGAAAAATACCAGATAATGTATTGAATGAGCTAATCTATCAACACAAGGAGGTACACCCAGGCAGTATCTAAAGCCAGCCAGTCTTCAGTTGCCTTTTGATGGTCTTGATCTCTTCCAATTTCTGGACTGGTCGCAGCGGCTCTGGTGAAGCTGGTGGTATGAGCTGCTCCGTGCTAGAGGTCGAAGTTAGCCGCTTTGGTGGAGACGAAGGCGTTTTTGAGGGCTGATGAAATAAAAAATAAAAATTACGTAAGATAAGACGGAAAGTGGATGGCTGTAAAAGTAGCACAAAAACAAAGAAACGATGGATGGATTCTGTCAAAGACGACATGAATAGAGGGTGGGTCAATACTGAAATGAACTAAGTATCATTAATAGAGGAGACCTTTGCCCAGCAGTGGGCAGCACAGTAGTATAGCTTAATAAAAAACTGGTTCTTAGTAGTAATCTTTACGGCAATGCCCATTCGGAGATTTCAAATATTATAAAGAAAAAAAAACTTTTTTTATGTTTGTTTGTTACGCTTTCACGCTAAAACGGCTGAACGGATTTGGATTAAATTTGGCATATCTGTAGACCAACTTTTTATCCCGATTTTCCCGCGGGATCGAGACTTACGCAGGTGAAACCACGGAGCGCAGCCCTTCAGCGGGGTCGGGTTCAGCGGGGGTGGATGAACACCATGGGTAATTAAAAAGACTATGAACAACTACAAAAATCTAGGAAAACATTAAAACCCAGCACAAAACTTTACATTGTTGCTAGAAAAATGAATCTTATTACCCGACAGTGCCAGAAGGAAGGTTATTTCATACATTCTTCCAATTCAGCATCAAATTCTATCCATCAATTTATATTTGTTCATAACTTTTTAGGAAGAATATAACCTAGACTCAAAGTTGTTTCTGGCTATAACCCTTTATGACGCAGATAAGACCGATGGACTTTTCTCAACTCTTTTCAATCTGTACAAAGGATCGAAGGATAAAATCTGGGGGCACGGGAGTGCCCCCGCCAAGACGAGCCAAGTGAAGCGCAAGGGCACTACCTACCTTTTCTCGAAGCACTTCGTCGTATTTTTGAACCTTCTTAACTTGGGTTTGGATTATACCAGATAAACAACATTTTCGGGATATGATGTCAGTGGTTGACTTATTAAACCTATGAAGTTTCAATTGCATAGCTCTTATACTTTCACCTTAGTCAAAATATGTGGCTTGGCCGTTTCGCTACCATCACATGGGCGTAAGGTGAAAAATTTATTCACTGTTCATTACTTTTCTGTTATACAATAGTTCTTGTAGTAACGAAACGGCCAAGCCTCATATTTTGACTAAGGGTGTAGAGTTTGTGAAGTTAGGGCGTGTAGAGTTAGAAGCTTGGCTCTACATGAGATCTGATAACTTTTTGGCAGTGCGAGCTATATGTGGTCTCGTCTTGACAACATTTCACATGAAAATGTTTTTGGTGGGATAGAATTTAGAAATAATACTAACGCTATGGTCGGATGATACCCCTATATGAAATGTCCTTTTAGAAATATTGAATAGTTGATACCGAACATGTTACATGTGATAATATGGAGGAATGAGGAAAATTTCATGAGGAAAGTTTAGAGTATGAATGTCGATGGGTATAAGAGTAAAGACCAAAAAAACGGTGGATGAACATGCACCGACCCCAAATAAATGCGCCGACCCCAAATAAATTGGGATGAGGGCAGGAGAATGATGACGATGAAGCAATGGTAATAGGTGTTCTTCAAAATGATTCAGATAAAAATTTGTTACACAATTACAAAGAAAAAACAGTGGCAGTCCGGGAGTGCTGATAGAAGTTAAAACAAAACACAAACAGAATACTTTGCCATCACTCACTGACATATCGAATGAGTATCCGATATGTCAGTGAGTGAGTCCTCGGGACAGTCACAGACAGAGAGGACAGTCAGGACAGTCGTAGACGCGTTGTCGGTTACGGTAACAGTGTCGCGAGTTCAATGGATTTTTCCCATCTCAAAAAATGCCCAACGCGCCTAAAGAAGTTTTCACTTCAAAAATGTATTAAGTAGGTAATTATTTAATTTTTATTGTGTTAAGTACTAGCTTTTTGATAACGATGGTTCATAGCAAAGTGTTGGTATGGAGATTGGGACAGTATGGGCTCAGGTACTTTACTGCTAACTCAAGTGATAGATACCTGTAGGTATATAATTAATCTAAAGCATCATAATACTCACAGCATCAGCAGCAGAAGTGGAAGGCAGCGGAGCCGGGACCGTCGGAGGTGGTGGAGCGACCTTAGGGGGTGTTGGCGGCTTGGCGGCGTCGGGGGGCGCCGGCGCATGCGGGGGAGCCGGCGCGTGCGGGGGCGTGCTGGGGGTCACCTCCATGGTGGGCGCTGCAGGGGCCTGCGGAAGGGGCATAGATACATTTCAGAGAAAAAAAGATATGTTTCTCTTATCACATCTGTTCAAAAAGAGCTAGTGTATTCTTCGTAAACAGGGAGTAAAATAGGTATTTAATTCCTAGGGACTAAAAGTGATTTGAATTTGGAATGTGGATATTGTTAGTAAAAGTTCCAATCATCAAAAATATCAATCACTGACATTAAGTATATGAACAAGTAACAGACTGTATGATAAGATAAAGTAAAACGCGCGAGACAAATTTAAAAAAAAATTGTAAAAAAATAAAAAACGCGCGAAAAGCATTCTGCTTCGTTCGTAATTGTTTACTCAATTTAGGATTTTACTTAGTTATATAAAAAATGAGTATACATCTTCCTCAAGTAATTGTATTTAAATAAACGTACTATTCTTATTCATAAGTTGCTCTTACTTATTTTTTCATAGAGGGTGATAAAAAGTAGAGTGTCCACCTCGAGAGCAACACTATTTTGAGCTCGAGTGACGTACTTTGAATCCATCGCTGCGCTCAGGATTCTACTTTAGAACCGCACGCTGCGCTCGGGATTCCACTATAGAATCCTTCGCTCCACTCTGGATTCAAAAAACACTCTCGCCTTCAAAATAGTTGTTTGCTCCCTTGGCAAACAATCTACCTACTATTTTTATCAGAAATCACCATAAAGTTATAATTGAAAAGGTTCCATTATAACGTTTGAAAATGGTTTGAAAGGAATACATCTACATTTTACTGTTGTTGGATAATTTGAACTAGGTTGCCTTTTTATTAGATTCTTCTTCGTAAAACGTTCGAATCCCTATCAGTTTTTTTATGCTTAAGTCGCCACGAAAACGTACTACTGGGATAATAAATCTTATGTCGTAAATAAACCCAGACCCATGGACTACCACTTATAACAGTAAGTATGGATCCTATTCTTACCTTAGCCTTCGCAGGCGCTGGTGGTGGAGGTATAGCTCCGTCGGCGGGTTTTATTTCAGGGACCACTGGTCTGGCCACAGCTATAACTTCTGCTGGCTTAGCCTCGCCGTCTTCAGGTTTATCCGACGCCTGTGTCATACAAAAAACGTTTTTCTACTTTTTATCACGAAACCCACTTTTCTTTACTTTTTAGGGTTCCGTACCCAAAGGGTAAAAACGGAACCCTATTACTAAGACTTCGCTGTCCGTCCGTCCGTCTGTCTGTCACCAGGCTGTATCTCAAGAACCGCGGTAGCTAGACAGTTGAAATTTTCACAAATTATGTATTTCTGTTGCCGCTATAACAACAAATACTAAAAACAAAATACAATAAATATTTAAGGGGGGCTTCCATACAACAAACGTGTTTTTTTCTGCGTTTTTGCCTTGTGGTACGGAACCCTTCGTGTGCGAGTCCGACTCGCACTTGGCCAGTTTTTTAATTTTTAATTCCGGCACAACTCATAAACCGTTGCACAGTGCTTTATTTACACAACAGCATAAAGCATAATCTGCATTTATTATAATATTCCCACTGCTGGGACACAGGCCTCCTCTCAGTGGTATGGGATGGTAGATACCTATCACATGTATTCGAATTTTTGGTTCTAGGACATGCCGGTTTCCTCGCGATATTGGGTAAACACTGCACAAGCAGTGGTGATGAAATAATTTACACAAAGTTCAGCGCCTATCTGGGTTCGAACCTACGACCTATAAACTCGTAAGTTACGGCCGTTACCACTGAGCCGCCACTGTTCAAATTCCACTATGTCCAACAGAATTCCTCGAGTGTCTACCAGCTATTTTCAGACAGGAAAGCGACGTCTCTTACCGGTTCTTCTCCTGATGTTGGTGGTCCTGGCGACTTCCTCTTGATAACCTTTGGTGGAGATGATTCTCCTGGAACACGCTTCGCCTTCAAGGGACTTGGATCTGTACAGGAAAAAAATGTCATTGTATTAGAAAGTCACCTTTTTTTCTAACCAAAATTAGTTTAAGATAATACTATTACTTTTATCATTTGAAAGTGAAATGATTTTTTGCAGGATTTAGAATTCTGACGTCAGCTGCATGCGCAGTGACAATTAGGCAACAGTCTCCACGTGGTGGATACCAGAGGATGGACGGCGCCGCCGAGGTCTGCCCAGGAAGAGCTGGCAAGACGACCTAGACGCGTACCGCAAGGGTTGAGGCTCTGAGAAAGGATACCTGGAAGGATTTGGGGGAGGCCGTTTCTCAGCAGTGGGCTAATGAAGATTAACAAAAAAAAACTAACCGAATAACAAGTAGTCAAGGGATTCGCGCTAAAATCTATATTTCTTCTTATCCCCATTAGGGGGCTTACATGACCTAAAGCGTGGTCACTGTCGGACTGCAAAGAAAAGAAAGAGAAGCGCGATGACATAACGCTGGTAATTTATTGCAAAATATGAAGCAATTATTTAATTACATAAAATCTATTGTTTGGACTAAAAAATTAAAACAGTGTTTTAGTATATTGCTTGTAGAATTATCGGACAAAAAATCAGAATGATTGTATGTATATTAGTATGGTTTTTATTGTAAAAATAAAGTTTTTAGAGGTATCTTCATGATTTTTTCTATCGTATCAAATTAGTTGTATAACTTATGTTTTCAACACACTACCTACCTAGCATATATCCTGAAGACTAACATATATTTTTCTGATTTTGTTACAGTCAATCATATACTGTTATTGTTTCTAAAACTTGCATTTTTTGCGTTTAGGTCCTGTAAGCCCCTTAAAATAAAACGACCAAGTAGGTCGTTGAACTCTCTCCCGATCATGAAACTCGCAGAACAAACATCATAACCCAATTTGTAATGGCGACTGGCGATAGGCAATAACCATTAAACTTGCATAGACAAGCGCCGCCACAGACAATAACTAGTTACATACTAATTAACAAACGATATTATAGTAGGTAACCGAATTATTATCAACTAGCTGCGCCCCGCGGTTTCACCTGCGTAAGTGTCGATCTCGTGGGAATATCGGGATAAAAAGTAGCCTATGTGTTAATCCAGGGTGTCAGCTACCTCCATACAAAATTGTATCAAAATTGGTACAGCCGTTTGAGCGTGAAGAAGTAACACATATAAACACACCCCCCCACCCCCACACTCACACATTCACAAACTTTCGCCTTTATAATATTAGTGTGATACTAGCTTCTGCCCGCATTACAGTATTATTATAATTCGTATTACCGAGTAACTGGGTTGTGGAGGTCAGATAGGCAGTCGCTCCATGTAAAATACTGATATTCAGCTGCACCCGGTTAGACTGGAAGCCGACCCAGTTGAAATTTTAACAAATGATGTATTTCTGTTGCCGCTATAACAACAAATACTAAAAACAAAATAAAATAAATATTTAAGGGCCCCCTAAATATTTATTTTACATACAACAAACATGTTTTTTTCGGCGTATTTGCCTTGTGGTACGGAACCCTTCGTGTGCGAGTACGACTCGCAATTGGCCAGTTTTTATTAAATTAGTTATACTGATTGTGGGAGAATATTGTGGTCACAATACTAATCTACGCCTGTCTCCGAAACTCATCATCAGATCTTTACGAATTTAAATGGGACCATTTCGGAATAAACCTCTCGAACAAAAAAAGAATTTCGCAAATCCGTCTATATATGACGAATTTATGCCCGAACATACATAAAAAAACTATATAAAAAAACTATATAAACATCCGAATTGAGACTTCTCCTTTTTAGAAGTCGGGTAGAAATACATTTAACATAACAAAACATACACAAATGGGTGGCCTTATCGCTTTCTGTGATCTCTTCCAGGCAACCTTGGAATGGACAGTGTTGCTGACCAGCGTCAGGCACTAGTTGTCGGGCATTTTTGCTGAACTGGGCCTTTTTGGCGCAGCCGTGAGGCACACTTTCCTACTAATTTCTTACATCGGACTTTGCACTTTTTATTTTTATCTTTATTTTTGTTTTTATCTATGTACAACTATTATCTGACTATCTGGTGTACTGTGTCATTTATTCTGTGCTAAATAAATGTATTTCCTTTCTTTCTTTCTTGTTGGATGGTCTGTACCACACCCTTAAATTCGACCAAAACATTTCTGATACACACCGTACATTAACCACAGACATAAATTAATACATCATTTGGTAATCTAATGTACCAGAAGAATGTTGTTACGCATTCTGCAGTAAGATTCCCTAAGTGGTCTCTTACAAACGACGCCCACGGTATATCGTATCCTGGCATGTTGCCAAAACAAAAAAAAAATATCTTCGTTGAGAACAGAAAACATACTTTAGCGTGAATACCTATGCGTTTTATTGCCACATCTAGGACATCGTTAATCAAACAAAATACACTTGCGTACAAAAATATCGACACAACATAACTCAAAAAAAACAATAACCTAATATATTGTATACTAATACCTTCCTGAAAGTATGTAGATTACATTAGTGAAGAAATTATCAAAACGGATTGATTAGTTTTCGAGAAAATCGGTGAATTACAAAAATACCGCTCGAATAAACAGCCTCCTCTTTGTTGAAATTGGTTTAAAACCGAAATTACGTGATCAATAAACGAACAGAAATAAGCAAAATTAGGTTTTTGTCAACGTCACTGACAAAAAAGTCACACAGTTTTACCAAGGTAAATTCAATGAGGACAACTAAAGAATCAAGTCTATATTTTGAAGAATATTGCTTTCATCAAATTATCTAGCATTTGTAAAAAATCATCATTAATAATTAAAATATTCGTTATCATTTTTGAGATTTATCGTCTCTGAAAAGAAAGTGCGGGGTGGGCCATTTTTTTTGCACGCAAGTGTATAGACGTAGATATTGATACATTAATACTCTGTCATCCTTTGTTTTCCTAAAATAAATAGAAATCATTTATTTGCTTATAATGTGACAAGTAAGAAGAAAGTAAGTATTTTTTATAGTGAATAGTCCCGGTTTATTTTACCTTACGGCATGCAACATTTTCAAATAATATGATACCAAAGTTATAAGATGGTTTTATTACAAGTATCTAATTGTCAATAAAATACACATATCAACACAATCTAGGGATATTTTCTCCATGTAAAATACTGGTATTCAGCTGCATCCGGTTAGACTGGAAGCCGACCCCATGGTTGGGAAAAGGCTAGGCAGATGATGAGATATTTATATCAAACAGATTTTTTTCGATAACCTATAAAATTTTTCGAAAAACCTAGAATTCAGCACATGATTCTTGACTCTCTAGGTCAGATCATGTGCTGAATTCATGTTTACAGTTACGCGTCGCGCGTCGAGTGTCCAGCCACCTTGTACAAAATATTGTGACATTATTTACCTGGTTGTGGTGAAGTGGTTCCGTCACCCGTTGGACTAGTGGTTGTTGGCACTGGACTGGCGACTCTTGATGCACCGGGCGCCGGGGACGGTCCCGTGGGCGGAGTCTGGACAAATATGACGTATGAAATTTTATTTTTATTACTGAGTGGGCACTCTCTTGACCTCGATCAGGCCTGATGGAAAGCGATGGATGAGGTCTATTATGGAACGAGCGTGCCCAAAAGATGCCTAAGGCACTGGAACTCCCAAGCATCGACGAAGCACAGCAGGCTGTTTGACGCCGGACTCCCGTGGGTGGTGGGAGGTGGTGCATTTAAGAAATGTTTACAATTTAAACGGCAGTTGTATTGTAAGTAATGTATGGCAAATAGGCTCGCCCCCAATTACATAGCGGAATGTGGGTGTGCTTTGGGTACACCTCTGCCTAACCCTTCGGAAAATATAGGCGTGAAGTTATGATTATGATGACGACTAAGATTTATGTGTTGCGTAACGTAGTAGGCCTTGGCTTAAGGGCTACGGCGTAGGCCGACGTAGCAGCGTAGCTTCACCTCGTAGATCTTCGTAGCGGCGTAGCTCACGAAGTATAAACTAAGTGCTATAAATTATTGGACATTTGAAAATTCATACAATATCAGAAAAACCCTAATAACATTAGACTAGCTTCTGCCTGCGACTTAGTCCGCGTAAAATTTCTTGTTCGACTCACCCCGTCGCATCCCATCGCCCGTCCAAGCTAATACTTCGTTTACGCTTAGCGCTCTTTTTTTTTTGGTCGGCTCCTAATTGTCTTAGCTTAATGTTAAATAGCCTTTAACCTTCCTCAGGAATTGGGCTATGAAGTGCCAAAAGAATTTGAAAATCCGACCGGTAGTTCCAGAGATTAGCGTGTTGAAACAAACAAACTGTTTAGCTTTATTATTAGTATAAGTGTAGACATAAAATTTGGAGGGTTTGTTCTTTGTGAAGAGTCGGTATCCACTAAGAAAGGGTTTTCGAAATTCCACCCCTAGGAGGGTGAATGGGAGAGGATGAAATTTCACGCGGACGAAGTCGCGGGCAGAAGCTAGTCATTAAATAAATTACGTACAGACGCCAGCACATCAAGCTACCTGAAACGGTCAAATTTTCCCAATCAACTTTGAACCTTATGCTTTAGCGATAACGTTGAAAATCTATTATAGAAATTTGACAGATTTTAATTACTTGATGTGCTGGACGTCTGTACATATTGTGGAATGCAATAAATTATTTCGCAAATTAAATCGCCTGTCGGGGTCACCACTGGTGTCCTATGCACATTGCATGCTGCTATACTATGAAAAACCGTAAATAGATACTTAACAACCTCGACCCAGAAAACCCACTTCCATGTTTGTTTCCATAATTAAAAAGTAAATTAGAGAAGTGCGAACTTCAATCCTCAATAGTTTCTACTGTGATGCATTTCAAATTACTTGTCTGCATACTGTTTGTTAACTATTAATAGCAAAAACTGAAGTCGCAGAGAAAGGAATTATCTATGTTATACTATATACTACTGTTATACAACGTTATTTTTAGTATATGCGAAACCTGAATATAGTTTGACCTTATTTTTACTCGTTTAAGGGTCGTAGCGTGATGTTAACCGAGGAAAACGAAGAACCCTTTTTCAAGCAGTATGTTAAGAAGAACGAAACCCTACCTTAACAGAACCTGGTGTCGATGCTGGCGGCGGCGATGTTGAAGGAACAGGAGACGTGGCTGGAGTGGGTGCGGGCTTAGGAGACACCGGTCTACTGCGAGCGTCTGCTGCTGACAGTAGTGCTCCTGCTGCGATGCTAGCTACTTTCTCTTCTCCTGTGTGGAGTAAAATAGATGAAAAATAAAGAGAAAAAAAACAAATTCACAGAACCACATACATACATACAAAAATTGTTAGCTCGAATAAAATACAAAACTGTCTCGCATGGGGTCTTAGCATTATGCTGAGCGATAGCCGTTTTGCGTGGATGTGACGCAGATTTTCCCCCAAGTGTTGTTATTTTTTTGTTTGTGTTCTTTTTCTGCGTCATATTTAGGAACCGCAAATGACCGTATTCTCTTTCTTTATTTTTCTTTTGGTGTTCGATACATCATTGAGATTAATAGAAGTTTTTCTCACAAAAAATCTTGTACGGTCAGCAACAAAACTCGATTAACTCTTCAGTTTTTTTTAATCTCAGTTATTGAGCAAAATATTTGTTCAAAATTGCAGCAGAAGTACAATGCAATTTTGAACAAACACTTTGCTCAATAACTTAGATTTTAAAAACTGAAGTGTTTATCGACTTTTGTTGCTGACTGTACCTTTATTATCAGCCAAAATATGCAACAATTTACAAAAATGTTAATGAAATTTTAAAATTACCTGGTGGTTTCCAAGGTGACTTAGGAGGTGACGTGGTCGGCTCTGGTTCAGATTCCGCGACCTCCGTGGATATATCCTTGATCAGCTCCAGCAGGGTATGTCCCGGACTGATTGGCATCTCAATTGGAGTCCCCGCTCTTGAACCTTTAACCAACCGATAGTTACATCGATAAAAGCTTCTGCCCGCCAGTTATTCCGCGTAGAAGAAACTTATCCTATGGCATTCGTTAATAGTGCAGCTTTCTGTCAATACAAGAAAGGAGATGCATAACGCTCCCATACAAGTATGGTCCAGCACGGACATTAATAAAACATTAAATATCATGGAGGAATTCGGATAGGTTAACGGATTTCATTTCATTCGGGGGTTCAACACGTGTTACGCAATTACCCTGCAGGATTCAACTCAGTGTAGCGACAATTTTAATGACGCAACTTGTGTGATGACAGTGATACTTGGTTTCTCAATTTTTTGAGTTCCGAACCAAATTGGTAAAACAGAACCCTTATGGTGCGACTCAGTCTGTGTCTGTCTGTCTGTCTGTCCGTCTTTCATAGCTGGATATCTCAAGAACTACTAATGCTATCAACTTGAAATTTTGAATAGTTTTAGATGACGTTTGCCCAACTATTTTGCAAATAAGAAAGAAATAACAATATATACCTATTTTTTTTTTTTGCAACAGGGACTGTAAGGCGGTCTGAAAAATTCAAAGTGGGGCTACTAGGGCATGTGGGGTATCATATGAAAAATTCAAAGTGGGGCTACTAGGGCATGTGGGGTATCATATGAAAAATTCAAAGTGGGGCTACTAGGGCATGTGGGGTATCATATGAAAAAGCGCAGTTTGCACATTCTCAAACACTTGCTCGGTTTTTTTTATTATAAACAATTGGTATAGTAATGGAACTGCAAGTTCCAGAACAATAAAAACGATAGTCAATTTTACCTTCACTGACGGCTAAAAGTTAATACTAACTTTTACTTGACCTTTACGGATACTACGGCTACGAGCTGAAATAGTGAAGAAACACTTTGACTTTTGTGACGTTACTTTGGCTGTTACTATTGATGAAGAAACTGGCCGTAAGTGTTTTATCTGAAACATTAAAAGCACTTAGCGAACCATTTCCTAGGAAAGAGTATATATTTTAATAAAACTTTTTAAGAGAAACACAACCTCGAAATTGAAATAGTACTAGTTAATTTTAGTCAGTGCCAAATGTATATACTTGGCAGCCGCACTGGACTTTGTGGCACCAATTTCTAAAGCTTTTGTTTTTCTATTTCTTTTGTGACAGTTACACGATAATTCCCGACTTTTAATTTTTGTCTCAATAATATTGCGTCTAAGGGGACTCAAGTACCCTCTTCCCCCTCGTCAGCAAGAATAAGCAAAACTCTTACCCCCCCCCCCCCCTCTGCTTACGTAAACATCGGTACATGCATTTTTTAATATATTCTGTTTTCTTTATTGACTCATGAGCAGCAGCTATAATACGTTTCGTTTTCAAGTATAGACAAGTAGGGTTGCACCATATGTGTTCGAACCAAAATTGACTAAATTTTGTAGAAAATCCGAAAAAGTAACAGAATAAATGCCTACTGCTGACTTACTCACCAGCTAGACCCCCCCCTCATCTCCCATGTCATCAAAAACAAGTAAAGCAAAGACCCCCCGCCCCCTGTAGTGCTTACGTAATACTTCAATGGCCTCTAAAATTTAATTGAGATAAACCAAAATTTTATACGATTTTTTTATATTTTATACCATTTCTTGCCAGTTCATCTATCCTATGGTGAACTACTGAAAAGTAACACGGACAATTGGACATTCTTAATGTAGGTACTTAATTAGGCATTTTTATAAAAAAAATCAGATTGTTCTCATATAATCAGTCACATATAGTATACATTACACGCTTTTAATAATTTTAGTAGAGCACTAAAAGGAACTTTTGGCGCCTGAATGACATTGACAGGGGGGCGTTGTTGGTAACTATTTGTGAAGTTGTCACAAAAATTGTATTGACAAAACAAGATGGCGGCGTTAGTTCTGATTTTGGCCACGCGCCAAAAGAACCTTGTGCCGTTGTAAAGGACATTGGAACAATTTGGACTTCAATGACTTCCAAACGACATCTCACCTGGGAGGGGTGACCGCAGCACCAGCTTCCTAGCTTCTTCCATAGCTCGCTGTAAGTTCTGCTGATTCTTGAACGACTCTCTACTGCGACAGCGGCCGATCTGAGACCTGATGGAGAGATTTTATCATCATCACTGCACAAACCTTGACTACTGATAGTGAGCCTTTTAATTAAAGCTGGATTATTGCAACAGATGTCATGATTGTCAGAAAGATTAGTGGTCACGGTAGGTATACTAGTCAGGCGTTAATAATATGTCATATATCCAGGTTTAGGAATGAGTTTGCTATATTATATTTACTATAATATATATACGCTAATATTTTCTAATTTTTTGTCTTATTTCTTTTTAGTACATTCATGTATTTATGTATATTTATTTGTGCTTAGGTATATTTTTATGTAATTAAGTATATATTATATTTATAGTTTTTATGCGTATCTTTATATTTAAAATATTTAGTCCTCAATTTTAGATGATGATTTATGATGGCACCTAAGTTGACTGGTAGAAAATGCCTATGGCTTTAAGTCCGCCTCTGTACCTACATTGGTGTGCTTGAATTATTAAATAAATAAATAAGAAAGTGCCAGGAGACTCAAACACACAAAACAGTAAAATCCTTATTAGCTGCATTGGCGTTCAAAACAAAAAGAAAAAGAAATGACACTGCACTCAAAAATACTTACGAAATTCCAGTACTTGCAAGCGTCTGATCCCACTTAGCGTTAGAGGTGCTCGCGATCGCCAACCTGGCAATTCTTCTGAACCGGGACAGTCCATCTTCATCGGCTGGTTTCTCTTCATCCACAGCTACCGGAGCCACTTGGAAGTCCTTCATTAGTCGACGCTCCCATATCTTCATACGCTTGCCAAGAACCACTGTGAGAGAAACGAAGATTGTTTAGGCTTTGAAGATTCTGTTTTGAGGGAATATACGAAAATTCTATGACTGCAGCAAGTTAAACGGTAGACAGTCCTATCTAGACGACATTTTATTAATGTTTAACGACCTGTGAACCTTCAAAAGATTAAATTTTAATGGGGGAGTAGGAATAACAGTAGTTCTAAGACTACAGGGTCAAAATAAATTAGCTAAATAAACTCCACAGACGTGATGGGTCATCATCATCTGCCTAGCCTTTTACCGATACTCATCACGTTGAGTTTCGCTAGATAATTTAGTTCAGTACAGGGTCAACCTGTAAAGACAGGTTTTATTAAACATTTAAAATTGCCATGTTGCCAGGAACACTGTCACAAACATGAGCCATTTATATTATTTCTTCCAATTAAATCTGATGCCCCTCACCCCTGGCAACTTTGTGACGTTTCTCAACATTTTGTTACATTTTATAAAGTGATATTTACGAAATGCATTTCATACAGGCCTATTCGTTTAGGTAACAAGGCTCAGAGTTGCGTGGACTTTTATTTGCTCAACAGCTCCTATAGTCCCCATACTGCGCCCTACCTACATTGGATCCTCATTGAAATTTTGCATAATCAGCCATAAAATGATCTCATTGCTGAGACACAGGCCTACTCTTGGTGAGAGGGAGTGGGCCATAAACCACCACGCGGGCCCAGTGCGGATTGTTGGAATGTCAAATGGTTTTAGGACATGCCGGTTTCCTCACAATGTTTTCCTTCACCGTTTTGAGAGCA
This sequence comes from Oligia fasciuncula, assembly GCA_963082905.1. Classification (NCBI taxonomy): domain Eukaryota; kingdom Metazoa; phylum Arthropoda; class Insecta; order Lepidoptera; family Noctuidae; genus Oligia; species Oligia fasciuncula. The sequence goes on from OY720403.1 coordinate 13,983,477, forward strand.
GTGGTGACGAAATAATTTACACAAAATAAAGCGCCTATCTAGGTTCGTACCTACGACCTACAACGTCACGGCTGTTATAACAGAGTCACCACTGCTCTCCCTTGGGATTACCTATATATTGGGACCTAGAACCAAAAATTCGAAGACCTGTGACATCCACCAACCCGCACTGGGCCCGCGTGGTGGATTACGGCCCACTCCCTCTCATTGAGAGGAGGCCAGTGTCCCAGCAGTGGGAACATTAAAGGCTGATGATGATGATGATGATGAATCTCATACTCACTCTTCTCCTTCCGATCAGTGAAGCTGACATCCATGCCGTTCTTCTCGAACACTTCCAGGAGTTCGTATCGGAGTGCTGACACGTCTCCCTTCAGTTCGTTGATGTCATCCTCTGTGACTTCTTCGTCGTCCATCTTCCTGTGCATGGCTGATACGTAGCGCCAGACTAGAGCGCGCATGACTGCGGTGTAGCGGACGTCGGTTTCTTTTTCTTTTTCTTCCTGGGATTATAAATAGACATTAATATCACCATCATCGTAATCAAATGTCGTTCTCGTTCATTACTGGGCATGCGGAACTTCAGTAAGTCGTCGGACCACTGCCTTCTGGAGAGCCTACCGGGGCGCTGCGATAATTTATAATCTACTAGCAGCGCCCCACAGTTTCACCCGCATAAGTGTCGATCCCGTGGGAATATCGGGATAAAAACTATCCTTTGTCCTTCCCCGGGATGCAATCTATCTCTCTGCCAAATTTTATCGAAATCCGGTGAGTGATTTATGCGTGAAAAGGTAACATACAGACAGACAGAGTTACTTTCGAATTTATAGTATTAGTATGGATAAGTATGGATTGTTATGACATAATAGTATAAGAGGAATACTACTTAATTAAAATTAGTTTTAAGATAATTAAAAAATTGTGTGGTTTGACTGTGCATGAAATTACATTTCCTCCCGAAATATGTACAGTGTACTTAGGTACATATTTCGGGATTTTATTTTTAATTTCCACATTTTCACGATTCAATTGTGCAAGACGTAAGTGGTAACACTTTATTTAGCCTTGAGCTGGCCTCGCGTAGCATACTAGTTTCATTAGAATAATGGGCCATTGTAAAGACGCCAGCACATCAAGCTACTGCAATCTGTCAAATTTCTTTAATCGATTTTCAACTTTATCGCTAAAGCAGGTTCAAAGTTAATTGGGAAAATTTTACAGTTTCGGGTAGCTTAATGTGCTGGATTGTGTGGATTCAGATTGCGATTAAAAGTGTTTTATTAGGGTGCTGGTTTACTTGAAACTTTTAAAATATTGACGTCATTTCACAAAAGTTTTCAAATGTATACCAAATATATTTATGATATAATTTGGAATACAACATGGCTATTTTTAGAATAAACAAGTAATTAGGTACAGTATCTAAATGCTCGTTAAGCTGTAGATTCGTGGGCTGGAGCGATGGCATGATAACAAGAGATTGTCTTGTGAATCACTCATTCGAACAATTATTCGGTTCTCATTAATTCAGTCGTTAATTAACGCCCGAAGAACAACACATAAGGACTAAGGACAATGATTGTTCCTTCCTGGTATTAAAGGTAAGCTCGAAATTCTTCTAATTAATAAAGTAGGACTTATTTTATTAAAAAATAAAATAACAAAAATTACAGAGATTAGGTTTAATAATTGCGTAACACACTATCAATAACAATCAGAATGAATTTGAAGGATATTGCTAATCCATTACTTCATATACAGGGCTATTGGTAAAACATTAACAACCTCTTAAGAGGTCATTGTACTCATCATTATGAACAACTTTTACTATGGGAACAAACCAGCAATCGCGAAAAAAAAAATCAGCTGTTCCCTACATTTTGAGTTTTTAAGCTTATGGCATTATTTAATAAATAAATAAATATCCTATGTCCTTTCCCGGGACTCAAACTATCTCTATACCAAGTTTCATCTAAATCGGTTCAGCGGTTTAAGCGTGAAGAGGTAACAGACATACAGACAGACACACTTTCGCATTTATAATATTAAAAATGGAAGTTGGACTAGAGAGTATTTTACAATGGGCTGCTATTTTTTTGGAAATGAAAAACTATGTATTTAAATCTTGTTCGAGTGTACCTACAAACATTCCTGGATTGCATTTTAAGGTACTTTTTGCCCACTTACCTTCATCTTCATCTTTCTTATCTTATCCTTTTTCCTTAATCCCAGCATCTTGAGAAGCAGCTTGGGCGTCGGGAAAATATTGAATGGCGGTGGAAGAGTGGCACTTTCCTCAAAGTAACTCATCCAGAGCCGAGTGCGAGCGAACTTCCATTCCACGTCCGAGTGTTCCTAGAAAAATAATTTATTTTAGGATACTTGTTCCCGTATTCACTGACACTAGACGATACGTAGGTAGGTAAACAAAGCGCGACTGGATTTTTAACCGACTTCAAAAAGGAGGAGGTTTTCAATTCAACTGTATTTTTTAACAGAATCAGAATCAGAAGTAATTTATTTGCAAAGAACGTAGGTAACAAAAGATGGTTTTGATGGTGTAAAAAAAAAAATGGATCCAGTACATTCTACCGTATGGCATGCAAAATTAATCAATAATAAATTGGAAGTTAATAACATAATTGTAAGGTAATGTTTTATGTCATCTTAAAAGTCAAATTCACCCAAAAAAAAGTAATAGTCATGCATGGATACAAAATAAGAAATATAGGTATTAAAAATAAATTAAAATATTAACAGACTTCTTTAATGTATGTTTATTACCTACGTGATATAATTTATATGTTAATGACGCGATATCTCCGGCAATTATGGATCGATTTCGAAAATTCTTTTTTAATGGGCTGGGTAGGTATGCTTCAGGAGTGATCCCATATACCTACTTACAATGCTTGGGTAGTTTTAATTAACATATTTTTTCCACCTAGTTAATTACTGATGATGTCATAATTACTTGCTGTCACTGATATTTGCAAATAGTGCATTTACACGAATTTGTGTGAGGTAGGTACAGCTAAAAATTGAAAAATAATCATTAATTGTTATAAGAAATAAGTAAGGTGTCCCCTGGTGTTACTAAAAACGGGCATTGTTGTAATAAATTAATAAAAAATAGTTGTATGGCGTTCAGGTAAAGTTGTTCCGGGTTTGGGCATGTGTGATCTGTGTTTGTACAGACGCCAGCACATCAATCTACTACAATCTGTCAAATTTCTTTACTAGATTTTCAACTTTATCACTAAAGCATAAGGTTCAATGTTGATTGGGAAAATTTGACAGTTTCGGGTAGCTTGATGTGCTGGCGTCTGTACCTAATCACATCCTCGATTGATGAGAAATTAGTTGAGAGCAGAAATGGTCAAAAACAGGTAACTAGCTGAAAAAAGGCAACTGTATAGGTAATTAGTTAATACCTATGTAGTTTAATTATGCAAAGTCAAAGTCTAATCATTTATTTCAAATAGTCACATAAAAAGCACTTTTTGAAAGTCAACATTTACAAAAAATACTTAGAATTGATTTTAGTTGCCCCTTCCTTAAAAGTATAGTTTCGTATGAAGAGAGAATGGGTAATAAGACTCCACCGTTACTCTTTTAAAATGTTTTACAATATTTTGTATGGTACATTAATTATATAATTTAATTTAGTAAATAGTTTGTATTAGTCTGATAAATAAATATAGTACCTGCTTATATTGTTAACATAAAATAAAAATTAATATTACCTACTTATATTATTATATGTGAAGACGATGCACCTAGAATAAAATAACTACCTATACCACAATAGAGAAAAATAAATAAAAATAAAGCAAGCCAAATTACATAATCAGCATATAAATGCCTCCTCTGGGTGAGGAGGAGTGGGTCGTAATCCACCACGCGGGCCCAGTGCGGGTTGGTAAGTCTAATTGAATATTTGGTTTATTTTCTAAGTATCTCGTTTCCCATAAAGAGTGTGCTGTAGAATCGTTGCTATGTTATCGATTACAGGCGCTTTAGTAACAAACAAACACAAGGTAAAGACAAATAAGACAATCAAGCGCACATCAGTCACTTCATCATTTTGACATTGACAGTATCTTTATGTCGTAGCAGTAAAGGCGGTGTTCATTGTGCAAGTTTTGCTCGACTGATCTGCTGGTCACTGTACCTTGTGTTACTATAACGCCTGCAAAAGATAGCATAGCAACAAAACCCAACAGCACACTAAGTTTATAACCTATAAATAACTGCAAGGTTATTTCGTTCAGAGGAATTTTAAAGTATATAAGTTATGCCAACAGTAGCTATGTTAACCTGTGTTGTGTTGTGTTTTAAGCCAGCTACATATACTTACCTAACAGGCAGGAACTTAGTTGTTTAGTCATAATGTTTTTGTAAATATTCGGTACTAACTTAACTTGTAAGTGAGAATGTTACGAGTCCATGATACTTGAAAATAAATGTTTTATTAATAAGTTCACAATAAAAAGGAGATACCTAAATAATACATAATTATAGCTATACCGTATTTTTCATTTCTGATCAAGAACCTGTTTATTAAACGAACCAAGGACATTATTTTTGTCTCGATTATATAAATTATTATTCCATATTGATAGAATAAATTAAGTATCCATTAATTTATAAGTAGGTATATAGCACAAGTAGGTAGTTGGGTTATGAGTGTTAATTTCAGCTTTTTTAATACAGCCGAAATAGCTCAGTTGGGAGAGCGTTAGACTGAAGATCTAAAGGTCCCTGGTTCAATCCCTGGTTTCGGCAGAACCTCTTTTTGCTTTATAGCAAAATTTTATATCTATTTTTTTGTTTTTTTAAACGATAACAAAGATACTTTTTTTTAAATCTAAGTAACGCTAATAATGTATTATGATTAAAATGTACTTAATAAACAAAGTGACCCAACAGACAGCTTAACCATTTAAGTACCTAAGTGCCTACATAGAATACAACAAAATAACAGCTTTTAAAAATGATTATGTCATTTCATTTTCCTATTCAAGAGGACAGTGAATGAAAATTAACAAGATACCATGGTCCGTTGATAGGCACTTAAAACCACTTAGATATTTTTTGTAACACAAATTCTAAACAACAATCACAAAAACACTCGCAAAACTTTATTGAATCTTCTTGAATAGGAATGAATACTCGTTATTAAGTACACCATAGAAATTACAGTAAGTAATAATTTTGGGTTCCGTAGCCAAAGGGTAAAAACGGGACCCTATAAATAAGACTCCACTGTCCGTCTGTCTGTCTGTCACCAGGATGTATCTCATGAACCGTGATAGCTAGACAGTTGAAATTTACACAGATGATGTAATCCTGTTGCCGCTATAACAACAAATAAGTAAGTAGGTACTAAAAACAAAATAAAATAAATATTTAAGGGGGGCTCCCATACAACAAACGTGTGTTTTTCGGCGTTTTTGCCTTGTGGTACGGAACCCTTTTTTTTTCGGATGTGAAGTCATCAAATGACGCCTCCCGCTCTGGGTGGAGCGGAAGAGAGTGTCAGACTTACTGACTTAAACCCACCCGTGTTCCTTCCTTAGCCATTTATGTTCCGGGCGAGCGGTTACCCTTTCGGACAATGCCGCTGGTAGAATTTTTTGGTCAGTTACTGTTCCATACATTTTGAGCGCGTAGGAAGGTACTTTTCTATGAAACAGCGGATTTCTACCATTTCTGCTGAATATTATTCATGGTTACAGTTTGCGTGGCGATGTCCCCGCCATGCTTTATTACTTACTAGCTTCCGTCCGCGGCTTCGCCCGCAAGGTATATCGATAAAAACTATCCTATGTCCTTCCCCGGGATGCAATCTATCTTTCTGCCAAATTTTATCGAAATCCGTTCAGTGGTTTGGGCGTGAAAAGGTAACATACAGACAGAGTTACTTTCGAATTTATAATATTACTAGCTGACCCGGCAAACGTTGTTTTGCTCCTACACTACTCCTACCCTACTCCCACACTACTCCTACCCTACTCCTACACTACTCCTACCCTACTCCCACACTACTCCTACCCTACTCCTACACTACTCCTACCCTACTTCTACCCTACTCCTACCCTACTCCTACACTACTCCTACCCTACTTCTACCCTACCCTACTCCTACTCTACTCCTACACTACTCCTACCCTACTCCTACACTACTCCTACCCTACTCCTACACTACTCCTACCCTACTTCTACCCTACTCCTACCCTACTCCTACCCTACTCCTACTATAAAAAAAAAAAAAAAAAAAAAAAAAAAGTATCCTATGTCCGTCTCCTGGTTCTAAGCTACCTCCCCACCAATTTTCAGCCAAATCGGTTCAGCCGTTCTCGAGTTATAAGTGGTGTAACTAACAGACTTTCTTTTATATATATAGACTAGCTGACCCGGCAAACGTTGTTTTGCTCCTACACTACTCCTACCCAACTCCTACCCTACTCCCACACTACTCCTACCCTACTCCTACACTACTCCTACCCTACTTCTACCCTACTCCTACCCTACTCCTACCCTACTCCTACACTACTCCTACCCTACTTCTACCCTACCCCTACCCTACCCTACTCCTACCCTACTCCTACAATACTCCTACCCTACTCCTACCCTACTCCTACAATACTCCTACCCTACTCCTACCCTACTCCTACCCTACTCCTACACTACTCCTACACTACTCCTACCCTACTTCTACCCTACTCCTACCCTACCCCTACCCTACGCCTACATAAAAAAAAAAAAAAAAAAAAGTATCCTATGTCCGTCTCCTGGTTCTAAGCTACCTCCCCACCAATTTTCAGCCAAATCGGTTGAGCCGTTCTCGAGTTATAAGTGGTGTAACTAACAGACTTTCTTTTATATATATAGATTAGTATGGATACGTTTACATAACTTTACAGTCTATTAAGTACCTAATGTTTTCTAGAACGCCAAGTTTCATCTCATTTGCGTATAGGAAAGTAGGTGTAACTACAAGGAAAACTTTGAACTTTTCACGATGTATCTGAAAGCCACTGAACAAGATAATACCTACAGAAAACCTACTCTTAATCCTTTCACACATGAACGCTTATTTTACGTTTGTGATAAATAGGTAGATACTACTGTGGCCTTTTTTTTTTTTTTTTTTTTTGCTGATGGGAAATCATCAAATGACCCCTCCCGCTCTGGGTGGAGCGGAAGGGAGTGTCAGACTCTTACTGACTAAAACCCACCCGTGTTCCTTCCTTAGCCCTTTATGTTCCGGGCCAGCGGTAACCCTTTCGGACAATCCCGCTGGCCCGGCAGGTGAGTTTTTTCACTCACGTAGTCACTTTCGATTGCGAGCGCGATTTTATATTGTGATAAGCTATTACCCTGCAGGACCCCGCGCTCTGCAGTCGCGCTTGCGACCACGGCGGGACCAAACGGGGAGTCGAAGTCAATTTTAACTAGTCTTAAGTTAATTTACTTTACATAACTCGGGACCAGCGGTTTCGGTCCTTTGGAAGGCGTACGAGGGGCCGAAGCCAACTCGCAAAGGCTTCTTACGAAATTTTAATGAAATGCGGCACCAACCGACGATTATCCCTCTATTGCAGGATATGGAAAAATAAAAAGTTGGACTATGGGTTTGGGTGGCTAAAGTAGACTGGGTACCAAGAACTATGGAAGAATTATGACCCCTGCCTAATCAATGTTTTATAAGTATATACACGGATAAAATAGCAGGGGGTGACTTGCACACTCAATAATGGACCCCCGGAAACTTAATTTACTTTACTATTACTTAGTAACTTTAAGTTAACTAATGTTTTGGCTAAAGTCTCTTCGAAGAAGGCCCTCTGCCTGTATCTTTTGTGTTCAAGCTCATTGCACCTAACGTTCTTTGACGGAGCTAGTTAAACAGTTCTAATTGAATCGCAGGAAGAGATGAACGGGACATTTTCTAAGATTTTAGCGTAATACCATTTTTAACTTAAACTTCAGTTACTTATGAGATATTAACTAGTTGATGTCCACAGTTTCACTCGCATTCTAGGTAAGCTTGTAAATGCACCTACCCGAATTAAACAGTATCCTACTGGTATTATTGCTATCCTGGGTATATAGAACATAAAGGCCTTGGCACGAACGCGCGGAGAAAACGAAATGTTAATTCTAAAGATTTTTGAATTGGAAATAAGTACTCGTTTCGCACATACCTAATATTTATTTGATGTGGAGACTTTATTCTGACTACATCTATCTATGGATGATGGGTATCATAAAATTCTACTGGATAGTTTATAGTTGTATTTTCGATTCATAAGTCGAATCGAATACGTTTACGTAGCGCATTCTTACGAACTTGAAGCACAGGCAAAGCAAGATTGACAGAACGAAAGAGAGATAAACCTAAGATACCAGAGGGTACAGGTAGGATAAGTATTGAAACATTCAAGTAACAAATAAGTATAACTAACAGTGGCGAAGGTTCCATACAACTCGATTCCTACCGGCTTCCGTTTGAAAAACGGCACGGTCAGTATTCTATAGACAAATAATATAATCATATTAAATATATCATTAGTACAGGCACCAACGATACTCTTTTTTCTTTAATGTTCATTTTAGTTGGCAAATTGTTTTGTGAACCTTGGATGTGTTTTTCTGAAAAATATATTTATTATCTATTATTATATTATTATTATATCTACTCTTACTTACCTCTTACAAAAATTTACCTTTCGCTACTGATAGCTAATAAAGAAGTACAAAGTAAAAATTAAGGGGCTTAAACGCAAAAAACACAAGTTTTAGAAACAATAAAGTATATAATCGACTACAGTAAACAAAATCAGAATTTTTTTGATATTCTTCAGGATATATGCTAGGTAGATACTGTGTTGTAAACTTAATACAACTAATCTGTTTAGATAGAAAAAAAACATGAAGATACCTGTAAAAACTTTCTTTTTACAATAAAAACCATACTAATAATATACATACAATCATTGTGATTTTTTGTCAGATTATTCTACAAGCAACATACTAAAACACTACTGTTTTAATTTTTTAGTCCAAACAATAGATTTTTTGTAATTAAATAATTGCTTCATTTGCAATAAATTACAAGCGTTGTGTCATCGCGATTCTCTTTCTTTTATAAGCAGTCCGATAGTGACAGCGCTATAGGTCATGTAAGCCCCTTAAGTAACATATTGTTTACAGCCATTTGTTCCCTAGAGTGTAATCTCAAAAAATCTAAGCAGATATTATTTCCAGCTCGGGAGAGCTCCTTCCTTATTGCAAGTTATAGCAAGCGATTTATTTCAATAACTATAAAGCTTGCCAGACTTTACAACATCTTACTTTACACGTGGCAGGTACAAGTCGTAGGAACTACGTAACTATAGATAAAATGCTAAACTTATTATTTAACGACGCATATCAATGTTTTTATCATGCCGTGCCTTGGAAAGCACGTTAAAGGTCATACACATATCAACTCAGAAAGGGATCGTCAATGTATCTACTCGAACCATTCAGTATTCTTTGTATGAAACTCCCTACTGCAACGCACACTAATCGGAATCGTAACGGAATTCTAGCCTCGGGACAAGCTCACGAACCGCGGTGCGGAGCGTGGTCAACTTACAGTTTCCGCGCTTACGGCTCGTCGTCCCCGCGCTTACATCTCTTCATACCGGAGCTTACGTCTCTTCGTCTACCCTTGTTCCTCTCACCCCTCCCGCGGCGTGCCTGCAGCATCATCAACCAGCGGTCGACAAGCCGAAAGCGCGGCGTCGCGTCGCGTCGCCTAGCCGTAGCCGAGTCGACGACGTATCGAAGCTTCTGATCCGCTTTGGTTACGTGCTTACGTTAGGTGACGATCCCTTTCCGCTTTGTGCTATGACCTTAAACTCTTGGCCCCCGCTGTCATTTGTAGATCTTTGACAGTCGTTACGGGTAGTCAGAAGCCCAAAATTCTGACAACCAGTCTTACTAAGGGGTATCGAATTACCCAGCAGCTGGGTTGTGGAGGTCAGATAGGCAGTTGCTCCATGTAAAAGATAGACTGGATGCCGACCCGAACATAGTTGGGTAAAGGTTAGGCAGATATCGGATATTCTCTATCATAGTTCATCTCGGTAACTATTTACCACCCTTTTCTACACCTGCCTAGCCCAAATATACCCAAATATATTGGGGTCAGCTTCCAGTCTAACTGGTTGCAATTGAATACCATGGAGCCATATAATTATCATCTTTCACACAATCTAGCCATCATTTCTTCAGTATTCCCCTACTATTATAACTATACCAATTTTTCTAAGTAAAGTTAATAGCGAACAATTCCTATAAAATTCATGAACATACTCGTAGTACAAATACGAATAAAAAGATAGAACAACGTTTGAAAAGAAAAGCGAGCAGCATTAATAACTATGTGACTTCATTAAATGTGGGTAGTCTACACTTCGTCCTACAATAAATTTTACCGTCTACCGTCTACCCTCGCCTTCGTTGCGTGCGTTCCATGTTTGAACTGCAGTCTTTGGTGTTTATTAAAAAGTGGATGGACGGCTTTATTCCTTTGGTGAGATGAAAATAAGTGACATTTTGCAGGGATAAAACTTGCTTGTACATTTTAAAAATTGTTTAGTTTCGTTTGTTTGCGCGCAAACACAGGTGCACTCTCTGTGCCTTTGCTCTCATAGTCCGATGGGACAGCAATCCGTCACTACCGGGGAGAGATCAGGCGCAGGGCCAACGACTTTACGTGGATTCCGAGACACGAGGGTATTGAACGGCCAATTTCCTAACTCTGGGCTGTTACTAAGAAATTCCTAATGGAAAACTCAATAACGCTGCCCGACCTTGGAATCGAACCCAGGACCCGACGCTCAGCAGTCGCACTTGCAACTTGTACATATAAGTATTTTATCTATGCTTGCAACCACGAGACCAACGGGGCATTAACTCACTACAGAAACACGAGCTCCCGGAACATTATCCCCCTGCACATTTGCACAATGACTGCATTTGTCTTCACTAAGAATTTATTTCACTCTAATCTTACTTTAGTCGTAAAACTTTTGTACGATTAGGTGAAGAAACTAGAGATATTCTAATCTTGAAACTTGATTTGATTCTAGTGGTTATAGTCAAATAAAAAATTACTAAGTACAAAAAACATGATGTAATAATCTTTACAAAGACTTACCACAATTTATTCGGGGATGACATAACTACATACGCGTCGTATAGGGTGGCGATCTAGTCATCTGCATCCGTAAAGGGGGTGATTCAACCCGTAATTTTAAACAACTTTCGCTACGAAACTCTTACCTGATTCGTGAAAAAAAAAACAAATTTCTATACAACAGACAATTTCGATGCATGTATAAAATTTGGTTTTGTTTTTACAATTCGGGTATGAATTTTTTGGCGAAAGTTGTTTAGAATGACGTCACCCCCTTGACGGGTGCAGATGACTAAATCGCCACCCTCTATAAGCTTACCAAGTAACCTACCCCCAGTGTGCAACTTGCTAAATACAGGGTAACTTGTCATTCTTCGTATTTCTTTGACGTGACAGTATGACGCCTTGGCACAAGTCACTCTGCATACTTGGCAGAATCATCGATAAAACGATGGAGCCATTATTATAAAAATTGGAATTGGAATTGAGACCAAAGTCGACACCCGTGTCGACACATTCATTATTACTAACTTAAGTCAAAAATACTTACATCAATCATCGCATAGGAGTTGGACATCATAGCGATGAGCAGATTCAGTAGCACGATGACATTGATGACGGAGTAAGACCCGAACATCAGTAGGCCCCAGAATCGGGTGTAACTCTTGATGCCAGCCAGCTCGAAGTTTTCAAGCCCAACCATGCCGAAAGAGGCCCAGAACAGAGACTGGGAGGCTTCGAAGACGCTGGTGGAAAAGTGTTAGAAATTGATGCAGCATTGATTTGTAACAGAATCTACTGTCACACATTCTTGTGCAAGCAACAGATTTTAAATAGACACTACGTAGGGTCTGAAATTGTTTTAGAAAAATTAGCATACACATAAGACAAAGTTGACTAGTATTTTTGGCATGTTTACTATATTAAAAATCATAGCATACCGATAACTAACTTGAATATATTATTTGCATATTTATCATATCTTTTTAAAAACAATGTGAAGCAAACGTTTTACTGTATTTCTACGGGTAATAACCCAAATCGAAAACTTACAGGACCTATTTGAGTTATAATCAGAAAATAGAACTTGTTTTAAATACTAGAAAAAATAAATAAATAGCCAGTTCAAGCAAAACCAATTTATTAAAGAATACAAGCACTACTTTTTAAAAGATCACAATAATACTACCTATTAAAAAATTGTTCTCCAAACTTAGCGACAAACATCAAAGAACGTTTAAAGGGTTGAAGGTGCACCCCTTACATTAACCGTGACGGGTGCTTATAATATTTCACTTATCATAATCATAATCCCCCACTACACATAATGACACACAATTTCAAACACATTATAGTTAATATAAAAAAAAGCTCTTTCGCTGCCCTATTAAACAATATTATTTTATGTCAACTAGTTAATACAAACCATACAAAGTTCGATTTATATAATACGGCCACGCGGACGATCTAAGTAATAATCATTGGACTGAGGTAAGGTACATAATAAATTCATCATCTGTGTAGCATAGATTAGAATCAGATCTCCGATATAGATCTCTATGTAATGTGGCTGCACTAGTCCGCGTTCAGCCAAACCAACATCCTAGTACGCATGATAGTCCATACTCTGTCGCATAGTCATGCAGTCCACCTCATCAATCTTCAGGGTGTTCATCTTCACGTTAATGTCCTCTTCCAATTGTATCTGCGTCTGCAGCAAGTAGCGTAAAGAAGCAGAGGCCTCACTCAGCATTTGTTGCAGTTGCATTGTGCTGTGACGTAACATCTCACATTCGTAGTACAAAGCCTGCCCTGGAGGGTCTCTGACCAGCTCAGCCCCCACTCTTTGAGCTCGTTTGCCAAGTCTCGTGTGTGCCAAAGCTGTGTGACCTTCCTTATCGGACAAGGCTTTTTGTAGTTGCAAAATATTGTCTTGCATGTCGCTAATCTTTTGAGTGGTCTCCCGGTGCATGTTCTCGAGTTTCGCTTTAGCTCGTTTCGTATCTTCAATCCGGTCGGCAAACGCATGATTGCATTTCTTGTACGCTCCCACCAGGTCGTCGATCACTTGTTTGAGGATAGTATCGACGTACATTCGGATTGGACGCGCGCTTGTCACCTCCCTCGCTGCCATTTGTATGTTTTTTGCCGAATAAGCGTTGTACTCATCGGCAGATATGTTCGCCGGGTCAAGGTTAGCGTAACCTTCGTAGACGGAGAGGCATAAATCAGTATGTTTGAGGGAAAGATTGCCTTTGTCTAAATCAATAGCTGCTTGCTTGTATTGCAAGTCCCGATCGAGAAGATAGCGCACGGAACGTAGACGCCGCATCTGTTCGTTCAACTGTTCTAACAGTCGTGTTAGTAGGCTTTGTCCTCCAAGGATGGTGGTGATCTCCTGCTGTAGAGCAGTTTCAACCTCGTCGACGACCAAGTCAATGCCAAGACGCCCATCTCTGAGCATCAGACATTTGCGGCAAATCGTCAAAGCATTTGCTCGAAGAGAAGCGAGACAATCCAAGACACGAGTCTTATACATAGATAGTGCTTCTAATTCTGAATATATCTCTTTGCGTTGTATTTGCAACTCGTTCTTGTTGAACTCGATGTCACCGATGCGTTCCTCAATGCGTCTGTCAACAGTAGATTTTATGATATCCGCACGTTCCCCAGTCTCGTCTCGGATTCGCTCGGACTCGCCGAGAACCCTGTCTGCAAGCTGCTGCTGGTCTTCTGTGTTCCTGCATCTTTGGTCGTTGCTGAGCTTCCATTCTGAGAGAGTGAACTTGGCTGTTCTAGGTGGTATGCATACTATGGCCTGCTCCGCAAGCCTAGTGGTCGCTATAGGAGCGCCAATCACGTGGCGCACCCCGAACTGCTCCTCGCCCATGATAACAAATGGGGAACTAAATAATTTAAAAAAATAAACCTTATCCAAAACTCGACTGCACGTCTCTTGAAGAAATTGACAAAACTATTTATTTGGTTGTCTTGGTAACGTCGTAACGTATCGAAGACATGCGCAGATGTTTAATAAGGCCGAAAAGATTGTAAGTACGGGTACAAACCCTCTGAACTACGTTTTGCCGCGTTTTATCTTTGATACGAGTATCCAAAGCACAAAGCGTGATCGATATTATTATACGTAGTCAATAAATAAACCTATGGTTTTCATTGATGTCTTCTATAATAATTTTAATAGCAGAATAATCTAGCACAAACCAAAACTAAGGATTTAGATCTAGCACCACTAAGGTCCAGCGAGAACTGACTTTCCAAAGCTCCGCCATTTCATGCAGGAGTCTCCAGCGTTGTCCCAGTCAGGTAGACCACCAGGCAAGACGTAACACTTGCGTTTCTCCAAGTCAGCGAAGTACCACAGCAGTTGGTTTAGACCTAGGTTTGGTACCAATAGATTTAAATCTGAGGGCCGTGGTCGCATAGATTTGGACGTTTTTAAGGTCGTGGTCGATAAGCGATTTAATATATTAAGTATTAATTCTCGTATTGATACTGAATATTAACTAAGTGTATGATTTATACATATTCATTTCCTATCAGAATATTCATATCGTAGACATTTACAAAATATAATATTAGGTTGGTACATTATTAAATACTGAGAAAATTTTGTAGCTAGAAAATAGTAAGAAAGGTACTCAAAAATACTAGCAAAACTAAAATTGATAGAAATAATGTCGCATAGTTAAAAATACCAAAATAATACGCGAAACCTAGTTTGGTCCGCTTACGTAGGTGGGTGAATTTCCCAAATGACTTATTTTTTTGTCTTCGGTGAAATTCGTATTTGAAAAAAGGAATATTGTTCTGTTTTTTTTTTTTTTAGTATTCAATAGGTAGTTATTGGGTTGTGGCAATAAATACATAAACCTCGTATTTTTATCAAATCGGTGCTGTCCCTCTACTTTTTTTACAAACAAAAAAGCTTATACACTAATACAAATAAGTAAGTTAAGTATATAACTCATTCTATTTCATAGAATATTAGTTTTGTTATTTATGTATAGCATATTTTATTACATAATTAACGATAATTATTACTGAGAGCCACAAACGTACTTGTCCTGCAAAATGTTTTCATATCGGTGGACAAAAGTAATTTAAACCTAACTTTACATCGATGAGTCCGACAGCGTCCCCACCCCAATTTTATTTCCCTCGTTAGAGTGTGCTAGTGCGCAGTCAAGACGGACGTGTGTCAAATCGCTGCATATTCCCGCCATTAACGTAAGTGCGCCATTTCAGTTGCTCCCGGACAATTATTTTATATTATCGGTGGTTGCATTTTTCTAGTGTAATGAGTAGTTTTATTATTGTTGTTTGGTTCTAACAGAGGTAGTAAGTGAATTAGCTTCATTGACTGTTATTGAATTTATCCTAGATATTATGCATTTTTTCTAATTTTCTAAAAAGTGTGTTATTTCTCACGTCGGTGTACTCATATCGGTGTAATCGGTGGTCTTTATTACCACTGATGTGATAATGTACACCGAAATGATAAGAAAAATCAATCGGTGTCTTATAACTAATATCCGTGTTTTGATTCATGGTCAACGCACAGTTTTGTCACATCGGTGGATTGCTTTATCATATCGGTAGATCCCGTGTCATTTCGTTAAGTATACAAAGAAACAATGGAACATACAAACATACATACAAACACATACATTATATACATACATATATATACATACTTGCCTACATAGACTGCCAAAATCATTACCACGATACCAATGGGTAGTAGTAAATGTATCATTAGGGGAGGTCTGTATTCGGTAATGTAAGTCTAGCTCCATAATAAAAGTTGTTGATAATGAGCACAATGACCCCATAAGAGGATAACGGTGATTAAAATTACACCCTGTCTAAGTACCTACTAACTATTTCCTTTTTGATGTTCAAAGGTGGATAGATTATCATATCGCTTCATATTATGTACATCATTTCAGTAGATAAACTTATCATATCGGTGTACAGATAAAATAATCCGGGCCGGTTTGTCATATCGGTGGAAACCAGAATTCAGACTTAATTTTCTCCTTAGTCTTAAATGATACGTTGATGATATTAAATTTGGGGATATTTAATATCCTAAAGATTACATGAAACCTGAAAAATATACAAAAAAAATATAAATGAAAAAGTTCACCGATATGATGGAAAATGGCATTTGTTGAAATTCACCCAGGTACAAAATCAAAGACATGAAATTTCATGAAATTAATATAAAAAATAAAACGGTTGAAAGGCTAATTGGTCTAAGCGACATTTTGTAAAACTTACAGGAGGAAGGATCAAAGTTTTTTTTTTTTTATTCATAAAAAATCAACTATTTCATAGACTTTTATTTATTTAATACAGTGTATTTCTAATTAAGTAAGGAAGTTTTTTAAGTTACCTATTAATGTTGAAAATTGTGTATTATTTTAGAAAATTTATGTTGGTTAGCCCAAAATGCATCAAATTTAGTTATTTTTTGCGAAAGGCAAAATGGTTAAAATGCCTACCGTAAATAAAATAGCTGAAAGAAACTGGCTCAAGCATCGACCTAGAATAAAATAGTACGAGAGAAATCAGAAAATGAATTTAGCGCCAAGTCAGTTGAATATAAGTACCCAATGAGCATAAGCAACATGATGGTGTTGCAGAGTGAAGTAGTTTCATGCAGATTAGATGCCCATTAGAGGGACTGCAGGATGAAACAAAATGAACCCTTACTAGATTATAGTAGATATTGATGCTTAGGTCATCATAATTCAGCAACGTCCATAAGATAATTATTTTTGAGGTTGGTATGCCACTTTGATGCAAAATAGGCCAAACGACAAAACCACAACCATGGCGAAAAAGCCAAATACCTTAATCGTCACACGTTATAAAAGTTCGAAAAATCAAAATAGCTTAAAGTCATCAATTCCCCAAATTTGTCTAATTTTTTAATCAATGAGCTTAGAAATGAGGCCTGTTTTGCAGTGGGTGCTAAGCGCCAAAAAAGAAGTCAAAACAATTTGAAACCTGTCTCTAACGACGGAGAAAAACTTGATGATTCCGAATATTTAGGTATATAGGGTGACTGGTAATTAGTGACCGATACTTAAACACGTGATTTTACTCATCATTATGAACAACTTTTACTATGGGACCAAACCTGAAATCGTGAAAAAAAAACAGCTTCTCTACATTTTGACGAGTTAGACGAACATAAATGTTTTTTTCGCGATTTCAGGTGTGGTCCCATAGTAAAAGTTGTTCATAATGAGTTAAATCACGTGTTTAAGTATCGGTCACTAATTACCAGTCACCATATATAACTCAATATTGCAAAAAATTTCGCTTAGACCAATTAGCCTTTCAACCGTCTTATAAATAAAACAGGTAAACTTACCGCAAGCGAAAGCGAAGAGCACCAAACTGTAGATGAAGAAGAACTTGACGATATCGATGACCATGCGGCCGAGAGAAATCTGCAGTGGCCCCAGGTGAGGGTTGATGGAGAACAAGTGCACCAACTTGAGGGCACTGGAGAAAACATAGTACAAGTAAGTAATAATAATATCATCCCGACCGAATTTCGGTCGTGGTGCCAATCTCAAGGGAGATTAGCCAGGTATACAGGAGATATGCATAAACATAAGTGCACTCTCTGTTTCCTCACTCTCTTAGTCCAATGAGACGGCAATCCGACACGACCGGAGAGAGTTCAGATCGCAGTACCAACGGCGACACGTGCGTATCCGAGGCACGGGGGCATCGAACTACCAACTTCCAAACTTGTAAAAGTTTTTATATATGAAGCAACAGTAAACTATTATAACATTTTCAGCCTACAACTTAATATTAACCAGAACTTCGTCTTCGTATCTGGGCTATACCTAAATAAGAAATCCGTAAATTTATAACTACGTAAAACAACGATGTGAATTCATTTTCTGAATTGAGAACATAATATGCCTTATAGGTAGGCGTTTTTTGCATTATGTCGTAATATTATGGTTTAAAGTATACCTCTGCTTAATTTTTAACATAGAAATTAACTTTTTTTGACGTGACAACGTCTTAAATTAGGTTGCGGCTGGGAGTCACTTATGAAAAAGTGTAACGCTCGGTAACGTTACGTTCTTATTTTAAATTAGGTTGCGGCTGGGAGTCACTTATGAAAAAGTGTAACGCTCGGTAACGTTACGTTCTTATTTTAATTTAATTCCTTGTTCCTATTGTGCAATTTAATTATATTCATATCAATAAATATTCTACCGAGAAAAAGACGTTGTCACGTAAAATCTTCGCCCGTAAAACCGACTTTACAGGCAACCATTTTTTTCCAACTTTTTGGCGGGCGAAATTAGGCTTATTAAAAATAGGTCAAAAACATACCTGAAAATATTCGCCGCAGCAAACAATCCTTCAGCAATCAACTGAGGATCGAAGGCATCCCAGTTCTCCCTCGGAATGAACTTAGTCTGAGGGTCCCTCCTAATTTCAGTCGCCTGCTGGATATAGGCTGCGAACCTCAACACAGCAACGGCAACGTAGAGAGAGTTCCTGGTGAAGTCGATGAAATTCCACATGTTACGGAGGTAGGAGCGGATGCCTTCGATGTAGATTTCTTGGGTCTCTTCCCATATGAAGCCTGGAAAAAAAGATGTTAACATTTTTTGTTGGGAAAATAATGTCGACTATAGACCGACCGCTTAACTGCGACGTTGCCTGAGGTAGCAGCGCGGTGCGGGAGGGGTGTGGTGAGGTGACGCGAGAGCTCAGTGATACGTCAACTTGTGACAACCTACACCCCTACCTTTATATATTGCAGATATAAATGAAGAAATGACATACACCGAATTTGAATAAATGACTTTTGATTTTGAAATCACACTAATATTATAAAGGCGAAAGTTTGCGAGTGTGTGTGTGACAGTGCTGACACCCTGGATTAACATAATTATAGGCTACTTTTTATCCCGATATTCCCACGGGATCGAAACTTACGCGGGTGAAACCGCGGAGCGCAGCTAGTTTATCATAAAAGAATTTTGAAGAACTACAAGAACTATGATTATGTAAAAAAAAAACAAACAAACATCCGAACATAGTACCTCCTCCTTTTTGTGAAGTCGGTAAAAAAGATAGATAATTATGTAGGTAACAGCTTTACTCACGGATATCTATGGCTTTACTCTATAGTAAAGCTGTTATCTATGTGCCGGGACACAGGCCTTCTCTCTACGAGAGGGAGTGGGCCGTAAACCACCACACGGGCGCCGTGTGGGTTGGTAGAATGCAACATGTAATCGCTAAAATTTTAGGACATGCCGGTTTCCCCACGATGTTTTCCTTTACCGTTTTGAGAGCTGTGTAAAAATTCAAGCATACTCACCTAAAACGTAAACCACAACGCATATTTCCAAGTAGGTAGGTCCGTTCCCCCTCTGCTTGAGGAGTTCCTTTTCTAGCTCTTTCACCATCCACTCCGGACCAAACAGTTGTATCGCCTGCACCTCCGCTCTTTGTGATACCAAGATTAGAATCACTGTGGACAACAGACTTGTTAAAAATTGAAATCATTATCATCATTAACAACATTGGCAGCCTTGTTCCACCCAATGCTGAGTATAGGCTCACTCTCTTTTGTACCAATAAAGTGAAATGAGAAAGCCAAAATTATAAAGTATTCAATTTAACTGATAGTCAACTGAAGAAAGCGATTCATTTTTTTTTAAAAGCCCTGTTGAATTTTCAAGTAGTCACTCAGTCATTTAGTCACTAAGTTAGTAGAATCAAACACACATGTCTTAATAACGCTTACATAGACTACGTACGCACTGAAAGGTGGCTTGCATAGCGCGTAGAGGCTAGCGAGTCGCCTTGCAAGTAGCGAAGCGCTGCAGCAGCTGCACTGCGCGCTTGGTGCCTTCTCTAGTTGGCTAGTGTGTATAGAAGGACGTTAAGTCACGCCCTAGGCGCTTAACAAGCCATGTATCAGTGCGTATGTAACCTAAGTAAATTCATTCCACACCACCACACCAAAGAAAAGAAACAAATACACCGTAGGCCGTGAAACAATAGGCATAACATTTCATACAAATATGTTTCACCAGTCTTATTGGTTGTTGCAAAAAGATAAATGACAATCTGAAAACCAATTATAGGCATGCTTAAAAAACATATGCTAATGATACAAATGACAAACTCATATAGCAAGAACAAATAACTAGACGCGTGTATCAAGAACTTCATGAAGGGTTTCCTCATGAGGTTGCCTGTGGAATAGTGGGGGGCGAATATGTACAGGGGACAGTAGAAAGTAATGATACTGACACAAATGACATACTCACATAAGAAGAACAAGTAACTAGACGCGTGTATCAAGAACTTCATGAAGGGTTTCCTCATTAGTTTGCCGGTAGAACAGTGGGGGGCGACCATGTACAGTCACGAGCACCAATATGTCAACACTTGGCAACTTTAAATTACGATTTTTTCACGAAATAAGGAATGCAACGATGAAATACGACACGTTACATATACCTATGGGTTCGAAAATACTATGTTCCTACTAACATAAAATTTAATTGAAAAATAAAGGAGAAAATCGACTATGAATAAAGCCAAGTGTATACATACTTTTGCTCGTGACTGTACAGGGGACACTAGAAAGTAATGATACTGATACAAATGACATACTCACATAAGAAAAACAAGTAACTAGAGGCGTGTATCAAGAACTTCATGAAGGGTTTCCTCATTAGTTTGCCGGTTGAACAGTTGGGGGCGACCATGTAGAGAGAGCAGTAGAAAGGGAACAGTAAGGCGACGCGGCAGATGATCATTATCTTCTCCATGGCGGTCTTGCGACGGAAGCCGGGGACGCCTTCGTACCAGATCGATGCTAAGAGCTGTTGGATGTTCGGGTGAGCTACGAACTGAACAGAAAAACAAAAGATTAATTATTTAAATTATTACTATTATTGTTGCAGAGTATGAAACTGTTGCAGTTGAAATTGTACAAAATTAATTTGGTTTACGTATTTTAAAAGTTAGGGCAATTTAGCTGACCGTATACAATTTAGGCTTCAGCAGCTATATCGATTACTTTAAAAGATTATTTATAGTTTAAAGTTTGACTTTGTATTCAATTCAATTGCGCACTGACAGGTGGCTTGCATAGTGCCTAGAGTCTAGCGAGTCACCTTGCTAGTATCGAAGCGAAAAGAACGCTCTAGAATTTACGTAACCGGCTGCACTGCGCGCTTGGTGCCATCGCTAGGCGGCTAGTGTGTATAGAAGGATGTTAAGTCACTAGGCTCTAGGCGCTAAGCAAGCCATCTGTCAGTTCTTATGTAGCCTAAGTAAATTCATTCATTAGTAAAGTCAATGCTTGCTTGTCGTAACTTCAACTTCGAGCTACATTACAGGTTTCAATATGAAAAGTGTTTGCTTGATGTAATACAACATAAATCACGGTAGCTCCATTGTCAAAGTCAATAGACTATTCTTGGCTGGTTGACACTTCCCGTGAGCTGGTTTTTACCTTGGCCAGAGGCTAGGCATTGCAAAACAACGTGGTAATGCCGCCATTTTCTTGGGGATATTACCAGTCGACAGCGATGCGGAAGAATATTTCGACGCCTTGTTTTAGTTTGTTAATAGAGGAAAATCCTTTATTATTTTTGTTAGTGAATTAGGTATTATTTGTTATTTAAAAACAAAATTTACAATATATATTTACTTTTACTTAACAGTAACTGTTAAGTATTCTATATTGAGTATTGTCCGCACAAATACCTATTGCTTGAACATTCCTGGTTTAGATCATAAACAAGACTTGAGGAAAATACTAAAATAACGCAGTCACCTTCTTCTGCTTAAAATCGATGGCGAGTTCCAACCTCGCCAACTTCATGTGGTCTCCATCCACGAAGGCCGGTTCATCAGGGTCATGGTTCAGAATGATGGCCAGCTCCTGAGAGCTTCGGGACTGGTCCAGTAGGTCTACAGCAAACATTTGTGATTGGCGACGAAGTTCCAGGTATTCTGCTTTACTTTCCTAGAGGACAGAATTGCCTTTCATCAGTTTTTGGGAATTTTCATGTAAGGATCACGCCTTACGACGTTAACTCGCGTTATGGGATGCAATAATGCGTAACTGTAAAAAACAAGCGTCCCACAGACATTACCCACAGCCCTGTGGGTAATGTCTGTGCAACCTGTGAATAGTCACTACACACCAGAACAAATGAAAAATGGAACAGAATTTGTTGATCCACGAGATTATTATATAATATGATGAATTTAATTAATTCATTAATTTTGTGAGGAATGATATGAAAGAGAACTAAGGCAGTGAATGATAGCGTGACGGTTGACGGGGAGAATGGAAGAAGAAAACGTGTTGCGCCGACCCCAAGTAACATGGGATAAGGGTAGGAAGATGATGATGGCGAATTGAATAATTTCGCAGCGCTCCTGCTCAGTGCCAGTTAACTAATATGTAGATACATTATAGTGAGTGCCTATCCGGATAATGTGAAACAGGCCCTAAATATTTCATGTCCGAAAAAATATGTAAAAATGCTTTATCAAGATCCTTACCTGTTCAGCAAAAGCCAAGTTCCTTAGTTCCCAGGAGAGCTGGAAGGCTGTCAGAATAGGGTCGGTTGAAGACAAGGCTATGAGCGACGGTGATGCCAACGCTCTGTATTCATTAAGTCGAGCCAAAGAGTGTCGGAGGGAATCTTCTGTAGACATGCGGATACATTCTTCACAACCACACCTGCAAATTATCTGTATTTTTAAACTCCAGAATACCAAGTCACAATTCCAAAAACATTATTGTATCTAAAACCCAAGCCCATCAGCCAGTTTATAATGCTTCTTCTTATTGTCGACAATACGAAGGATTTCCAATTCCATATTTTTGTCACGACATGGACATTACTGAAGGTGCTAAGCTCGTAGCCAAATTTTGGGCCGACTCTATATAGATTGCTAGTCTACACGCTAAGAAGAAGGCGTAATCCATGGCAGGGCAGAGGGCTGGGCCTAATAAGGAAGACCCGTAAGCAAATCCTGCTAATTAGGGTTCTTCTGATGTTAAAAGACAAATGGGTAGAATAAACAAAATCACCAAGGTTGTGTTACGGATTGCACCTTGAGATGAAAATAAATTATTCAGACGGAGGGTCTGCAGTACAGACGCCAGCACATCAAGCTACCCGAAACTGTAAAATTTTCCCATTCAACTTTGAACCATTTGCTTTAGCGATAAAGTTAAAAATCTATTAAAGAAATTTGACAGATTGTAGTAGGTTGATGTGCTGGCGTCTGTACGTTATGGACTTGAGTCTAAACGTTGTGTTTAAAGTAACAGCATCATCCTTAACATAGCTTATAGGCTTTTTTAGATACGCCATATAAGCAAGCGGCCCATCTGATGGATAATATGTATAATTTTTATGAAGGTACATACTTCGTCGTGTCAATGGCACGACATTGAATTAGATTTTGTTGTCCCCAAAACTTCGCCACTTCCACGGCATCGTCAGTGGCAGCGCAGAGGTCACTATGGCTACATTTTTGGGGCAGTGAAGGCAGGATAAAACGAGAAACATAGTTTACGCTACAGCTCCACATAAACACCCTGCTGGCGTACCCTCGAGGTAGACTTTACGAGGTTGGAGGTACATACTGACAAATTATAGCATAGTCTTACTTAACGTCATGTGGGTTGGGTAGCGTGGCTCCTCGGTCGAGTAGTATCTTAATGATCTCGTAGTTGTTCTTGTGGGCGGCCAGCATCAGTGGCGTTATGTCCGGCGTGAACATTGCCGTGTTGGGGTCCACTTTCTGCCAACTCTGTGTGAGGAAAAAGACATTAATTTGAAGTAAAAAATTTCATGCTATGAATTCTACGCTTTAATGACGTTGATTTGAAATCCTTAATGATTTTCTTGAATAAGAATAATAATAGAATAATCAGCCTATAATGTTCCCACTGCTGGGACACAGGCCTCCTCTCGGTGAGAGGGAGTGGACCGTAATCCTCCACGAGGGCCCAGTGCGTGGGTTAGCAGATGTCACATGTCTTCGAATTTTTATTCTAGGACATGCCGGTTTCCTTACGATGTTTTCCTTAACCGTTTTGAGAGCAGTGGTGATGAAATAATTTACACAAAGTTAAGCGCCTGTCTGGGTTCTACCTACAACCTACGACTGGTAAGTCGCTGAAACACGTAATAACACTAGATGCCGGGAAAACAATTGAAGTATACATCCAATGTATGCTTATTACATCAAAACCCTTTTCATTTATAGAAATAAGTAGTAAAATCGTGGGCTAAGAATTTGCTGTAAGTACTGACAGCAAAAATGGTAGGTTGATGGATGGATGTTGGCTTGGTATGAAAGGATGGGGCTGACTTTCTCCCTAACTAGTTTAATAGGTACCTAATAAACTCACATAAGGCTCATTTTCCTTATGAATCAGCTCTTCATGCTCCAACAGCAGTTCCACAGCCTCCACAAACTCAGCATTGATGGCCTGCAGCAATGCGTCCTTGGTTTCTACGCCCATGATGACGAGCAACTCCACCATCTCCAGGTTTTCTCCATCGATGGCCAAGGTCAAAGCTCCGCGACCCAGGGAATCTACGCAGTTTATTTCTATGTGTTTCTTGCGATGGGCTTTTTGGAGAATTCTGAAGAAAAATTGGTGAAACAGATGTGCAGGTTATAAAAAGAACTTTGTTAATACAAGTATGTAAGTAGGGTATTATTGGGCATTCTACCCCACCTTCCGTTCCATCGGCTCACTCCGTTCGCCTCGTCACTCTCGGTGGAGTAGAATGCCCAATAATACAAATGAAAAGTATTGGTTCGGCGCCTATTCCACCTGATGGAACGGAAGGTGGAGTATGAATTCCTACGTAGTGCAGTAAAATACTGGTTCGGCGCCTATTCCACACCAACATGACTTACAGCTTAGTACGGCCATTATTCCAAGCGCGTACGTGACGTGGCTATGTCTGAAACTATAAACCTAGCCCCCTAGTTATCCTAACGCCCTAGCCTACCATACAAACCACACCAAACGTAGGTTTAGTTGGTTTAACGTGAGGGAAGTCTGTTACAAGGAAACCTACGGTAACAGACGGAACTTGGGTAGGAATAGGGATTTGTGTACGTCGTGCAATGTACACAGGAAATGGTTTTCTCACCGCCGATCCCACAGACTCATAGGATCGATGATGGCTAAAGGTGTCTTGGCCACAGTGAGAGGAACACTTTAGTTCTAAAACTAAATATTAACTTACCGTGTTACCGTTATTTTAATTAAGTCATGCAGTGGACACTAGTTTACTTATTAACAAACAAGGGCGGTCACTGCTTGAACCGTTAGCCTAAAATTCAGGACAGATTGTCTCATGTCTCTTCACAGAGCAAGAAATAACATGCACTTACAGACACACGTATATTCTATTTCTATGACCCCAGATTGGGCACCAAGGACATCTGAACTTTAGGATATCGCAAACATTAAACTAAAATTTGGGACAGATTGTCTCATGTCTCTTCACAGAGTAAGAAATGCATGCACCTAATGGCACACACACATTCTATTTCTATGGTTCCAGATTGGACACCAAGGACATCCAAATGTTAATTTAATTAATTCATACAGCTAACACTATCTTACACGTTAACAACAACTAGTTTACTTATTAACAAATAAGGGCGGTCACTGCTTGAACCGTTAGCCTAAAATTCAGGACAGATTGTCTCATGTCTCTTCACAGAGCAAGAAATAACATGCACTTACAGGCACACGTATATTCTATTTCTATGACCCCAGATTGGGCACCAAGGACATCTGAACTTTAGGATATCGCAAACATTAAACTAAAATTTGGGACAGATTGTCTCATGTCTCTTCACAGAGTAAGAAATGCATGCACCTAATGGCACACACACATTCTATTTCTATGGTCCCAGATTGGACACCAAGGACATCCAAATGTTAATTTAATTAATTCATACAGCTAACACTACCTTACATGTTAACAACAACTAGATACTGGTTGTCTGCTGTTACTCTGCGTTGCGCTTGGATTTAGATTAAGATGCTTTCTCACCTTCGAAACGGTTCGTGCACCGTACCATAGTAATTAATTGTGTCATACTTATTCTATGTAAACCACCTGACGACGGCGTCGGAAACAATCGTACAGTATAAGTGTAATTAAGTCTTTAAAATCTCAAAGACTGCAAAATTGCATCATGTAAATTTGCAGTTATAGAACTTTAACATCGTTACATGAGGTGTCGTGTCTGTATGAGTAATTTCCATGTATTTAACAATTACACTGTAAGATGATCCTCGTGCATGTAGCAGTCTTTGATTAAAATTTGCCTTTTTTACGATTTCTTATTTTTAAGTATTTTTTAATTCGTCTAAATGTGTTTCATTCTGACTATACACTTTTAACGTTTCATGTAGAGTTGGGATGAAACCTTTTATAGAACATGATCTTATACCAGTTTTGATACCTTTGTTTATTATTTTATATGTTTTATAATAAGGCGATAGTTCTATCAATCTAGGATTGATTGAAAGATGATTCTTAATATCAGTACCTACTGAACATTTGCATGAATGAAATGGTTATAAAAAGTTGTTTTCGTCGTTGGATGATTTTATAACAATTTTAAGTTTTACTGCAACATACCTGTGAACTAACGTTTTGACATGGCTTCGTTTACATGGATTGTTTTGCACAAAAAAATTAAAAAAAAAATGATTTCAGGATATTTTACTATCAACTCACCTTCTATCAACTCACCTTAGCTTGCATCTTTGAATTTTTTTTTTTTTATTTTCACTTGTCATGCAACAAGACTTATTAAACAAACATACATACTTTATTATAATACCTATTGTATTAATTATAAGTAACAGCCTGGTATCGGCTTCACCTTTGTCGGTGAGGGTAAGAAGCTGGTTTTGTAATTCATTTCTCACGATAAAATTGCAATTTGACAGAAAAGGTTTTCAATCAACACGGTTTAATTAGACGTAAGTAACATAAATTAGTCATACACCTGTGAGGATATGTAGTTAAGGTTTAATTTTGTTATGAGGTAAATATTGCTGAAATGGTATTTTTTATGTATAAAACCAATCAATTTTGATCATAAAATTACATTCGCTCCAGTATCTTCCAGTGATCTACTGACCTTTTTCGTTACATACCTACTACAATATCCTACAACTTTAAAATGTGAGTAAGTACTACTAAGTTTACTGAATTTGATAATGTGTACTCAGCTACGGACCTGGTTTCTGCCTGCCGGCTGGTGTAACTTTCATCTGTTTTTTAATTGCTACCTAGCTACGGACCTGGTTTCTGCCTGCCGGCTGGTGTAACTTTCATCTGTTTTTAATTGCTACCTAGCTACGGACCTGGTTTCTGCCTGCCGGCTGGGGCAACTATCATCATCATAACATCTATAGTCATCTTCTAGCGAGATATATTCCATTGAAACTCTCCTCTCCATAATTATCGAGGTTGCTTATAGTTACAAAATTAATCTTAGTGTGTTCTATTTCAGGTCTGACTCGGAATTGGAATACCATTCACAACAGCCCACAGCT
Organism: Oligia fasciuncula; assembly: GCA_963082905.1. Taxonomy (NCBI): domain Eukaryota; kingdom Metazoa; phylum Arthropoda; class Insecta; order Lepidoptera; family Noctuidae; genus Oligia; species Oligia fasciuncula. The sequence continues at coordinate 14,011,345 of OY720403.1, forward strand.
GCAGTAGCCGAGGTGACAAAAAAGCAGCCTAAGAAAAAGGCGGTGAAGCGCCAAACACCTGAAACCAGCGCCCACCCATCGGACTCTAAGTCAAGGTAATTTATATTACTGCTTGTATGATTAGGTGATTGATGGGTATGATAAGTCAACTAAATTGGTATGTGCAGTAATACATAATGGTTAATGAGTTTAGAATTGTAACGCAGAGAACGGTAAAATCATTGTCCTATTATATTCAATGCAGGAATGTTGTCAGTTACTTCATGAGGTATTCTTATTGAAATGGTTATAATCTAATATGTATTACGCTTTATATTCCCCATAGGATTCAACAGGGGTGTATAATGCACATTAATTTAGTTAGATAAGAAATAAATGTAAATTATTATAATTGAAATGTGTAATTGTTTACAGTAAAAGACGCAGCTTGAGCTCGGACCTCTTTGGTCTGGAGAACAGTCAAAATTTAAAGACGCCATCAAGCGGGGACTTCGCTTCATCGCTCATCAGCCGTGTCGCCAACGGGAAAGTACGGCGAACGGCAGACCTTACGGGGGACTTCTACGTGGAAGTTAAAGTTTACTCAAAAGACGAAGTTGCCTCCATCCCCAAGGAAGAACGGTGGAAGAAAGCTCAGGTCTCGTTAAAAGTACAACTTAATACCAACACTCCCCAGTGGTATGGGCTGCAAATGTTTATGAGACGGACTCACGAATTGTTCGACAATTCCGAGCCTGTCTTTTATAGCGATAGTATAAGTATAAAATAAGTTAGTTTTAAATTGTTGGGGACACTAAATTAATTATTAGTAGGTACCTCTGTAAATCTAAACTATTTTTGCGTACCTAATAAAAATAATTATCTAAAATGCCTTTTTGTACCGTTTGTAACACATCTGTTGAGCGCAGTCACTGGACAGGTCACTTACGTAGTACTAATCATAAAAACAAAAATATTTCGCATTTTTGCGAAGGTGTTGCAATAATACATTCTGCATTTCGGAATCGTATAGCTTCTTATAGAATTATCGATCCGTCTGAGAATTGTTCTCTAGAATAATTTTTTAATAATATTGAAAATAAAATTAAAACGTTAATTGACATGTCTCTTATAGAACACACTTGTCTAAAAGTTAACTTCGAATATTTCGCTTTGTTTCTAATGGTTAAAAATGACTCTCAGGAGATAAAATCATTTGCCACAAAAAACTTTACTTTGCATCAGAATTATGAATTGGATTCATTATTGTCTCAAGTCAAAAACACTTTAACAAAAAAGATAGAAGAATTTCAGGATCGAGATAGTGGATGGACGTTCTTGAATAATTCCCATTTGGAAATCAATGTTAACAAATATCAACCTTTGCGCGGTTCAGGTTTTATCGAACTGCCTGCATCAATAAAATCGAAAAAAGCATGTGTTAATATTCGCAATAATGATGATTATTGTTTTTTATGGTCCGTTGTTGCTGCTTTATATCCAGCTAAAAGCCATCCTGAAAGAGTATCTTCTTATCCTGATTTTCGTAACGTATTAAACGTACAGGATATATCATTCCCAATGAGTTTCTCAGATATTACCCGGTTTGAAGGAAATAACCCTGAAATTTGTATTTATATTTATGGTTTAAAAAATAATATCATCGTAGGACCTCTTTACAAACCAAAAACTTTAAACGGAAAGGTGATTCATTTACTTTATTTAGAAAGCGATGATTTATCGCATTACTGTCTCATTAAAGACTTACCGCGACTTGTTAAGAATCAAATAACAAAGCACCACAGCAAACTGTACTTTTGTAATGTTTGTTTAATGTTTTTTAACTCATGCGTTAATCTTAGTTCACATAATTGTGGAGGTGTTGTCACAGAACTGCCTCCAAAAGGTTCTTTCATACAGTTTGAAAATTATAACAGAAAGCAAATTGTACCATTTGTTATATACGCAGATTTTGAAACAATGCTAGAACGGTATGAATCTTGTGACCCTGATCCCACTAAGGCGAGCACCGTTACGCAACAGCGACACGTGCCTATAGCTTACGCTTACCATATCACGTGTGCGCTAGACGAAAGCTACAATCGTTACGTTTCTTATCGCGGTTCGGATTGTGTATCTAATTTTGTGAAGTCTATTTATAAAGATGCACGAAAATATTACGCTATTTTAAAAAATAATGTTCCTATGATATACTCAGAAGATAATGCTCGCGACTTTGAAAACGCTATGACTTGTCATATTTGCAACCACTTCTTGTTTGGCGATAGGGTTCGTGATCATTGTCACTTGACTGGAAAGTATCGCGGCGCAGCTCATAGTTACTGTAACCTACAATACAGATTACCAACATTTTTGCCAGTATTCTTTCATAATTTGTCCGGATACGATTGTCACCTTTTTATAAAAGAATTAGGTGAAGCTCCTGGATCTATTAAAGTGATACCGAAAACAAAAGAAAACTATATTTCATTCACAAAGTTTATTCCGATTTCATCTGAGGAAAGCATTCAAGTTCGGTTTGTAGATTCTTTCAAATTTTTAGGCACTAGTTTAGAAAAGTTAGTTGGTACAATGAAAAAACAAGACTTCAACCATTTAAAATCTTATTTTCCTAATGAATCACAATTTAACCTACTCACGCGTAAAGGAGTGTATCCTTATGACTATATGTCTCAATGGGAACGATATGAACAAACGTGTCTGCCAGCAAAAAAATATTTTTTTAACTCCTTAATCAATGAGTCAATTACTGACGAAGACTATAATCACGCTTGTACCATTTGGTCAACATTTAATATTCAAAACATGGGTATGTATACCGATTTATATCTTAAAACAGACGTTCTGTTGCTAACAGATGTATTTGAAAATTTTCGGAAAACTTGTAAACGTCATTACAATCTCGATCCTGCGTTCTATCTTACAGCACCAAGTCTATCTTTTGATGCAATGCTTTTAAAAACAGGAGTTAAATTAGAATTAATTAGCGATGTAGAAATTTTTAGAATGATACAAGAAGGTATTCGTGGAGGTGTTTGTATGTGTTCCAAAAGACATGCCAAAGCCAATCATAAATATTTAGATACCTTCGATCCAAGCCGCCCAAATTCATTTATCATTTATTTAGACTGTAATAATTTATACGGTTACAGTATGTGTCAATCGCTGCCCTGTTCCGGTTTTAGATTTATGAATAGACAAGAAATAGATTTTTTACAAGAGAATTTGACAGACATCGATGATAATGCGGAAAACGGTTACATTCTTGAAGTTGATTTAATATATCCAGAAAATTTACACAATGAACACAATGACTTTCCTTTTTGTCCAGAAAAATGTTTACCACCTGGTGGTAAAAATAAAAAACTAATACCGAATTTGTACGACAAATATCACTATGTAATTCATTATGTTCATTTAAAAAAATGCTTACAGTACGGTTTAATATTGAGAAGGATCCATCGCGCTATTATGTTTAAGCAAAGTTGTTTTTTAAAGCGATATATTGATATAAACACTCAGTTACGTCAAAAAGCAGAGTCAACGTTTGAACAAGATTTTTTCAAATTATTAAATAATTGTATTTTTGGGAAAACCTTAGAAAACAGTGAAAATCGAATAGACGTTAAGTTAGTAAACAAGTGGTGTGACTCAAGCAATAAAACAAAAAAGACAATTTGTGCTGAGAAATTGATAGCCAGTCCATATTTTCACAGCGCTTCTGTATTTTCTGATGATTTAGTAGCAATCCAAATGAAGCCTTTGCGTGTTATACTTAATAAACCGATATACATAGGGTTCACAGTATTAGAATTATCTAAGACGCATATGTACGATTTTCACTACTCTATCATGAAACCTTTTTATGGTAAGCGAATTGAATTATGTTATACTGACACAGATAGTCTAATTTATGATGTACAGAGTAATAACGTTTATAAAGATTTCAAGCTCAATTTTTTAAATTATTTTGATACCTCTAATTATGACTTAAACAATGAATTTGACTTACCTATTATTAATAAGAAGATTCCAGGACTGTTTAAGGACGAAATGGGTGGCAAAGTTATCAAAGAATTCGTAGGACTGCGCTCAAAGCTTTATTGTATTAAAACCTTAAACAAAACAATTAAAAAAGCCAAAGGTACAAAAAAATGTGTAACGAAAAATTTAAATATGTTTGATTATAAAAATGTTTTATACAATTGCAATGTCATTCGCAGAAAAAATGTATTGTTTAGATCAATAAAACATGAAATATTCACTCAGAACGTAAATAAAATAGCACTTTCAAGCAATGATGATAAACGATTGCTATCATTTGATAAAGTATCTACTTTAGCTTGGGGTAATGCAAATATATTTATGTAGGTAATGCATTACCATAATTTTAAATGTAATTATGAACCAACTGTAGTTACATGTTACATTTATAGCATGTATTTTATTGATTGTAAAACTTATAACGTATTAAATGGAAAGTTATAGGTATAATCTTACAACCTACCTACTAATATACTTAAAAGGTATGTGAGGGTGGATAGATAGATGATTGTTACTTTTTTAGTGTGAATGTAACATTGTAGTGTAATATAATTGAACCCAGCTTTATTATGTATGTAATTCTAAAATGTATGTATTCTTGGTGTCCCATAGACTTTATTAAGTACATAATTATTAGTTTTAGTAAAATATCAACATGAGAATTAGAATAGTGAATATATTTAGCTAAACAGTGTAGGTATAACTATACTCTATCTATACGGCTTCTGTTAATTATACTTACGTCTTATAAGTTTACTTTTATTTGCATGTACCTACTAAATAATACTTAAATAAATAATAGTTCAAGTTCATAAATCTGTTTCATTTCCATTCCTGATGACAAAGCGCATTGCGCCGACTGGATTGTGCAATATGACACCGATCAGCTGCACGCGCACGTCGCTTCATGTTGTACATATCAGGCTGAACTTGTCGAAACATGAACTTGATTCACAGCGCAAGGTTTTATGGAGTTTGCATTTTATAATAATATGATGGATTAGTACATGAAATACATCAGAAGGCAGACAGTCGGACCGGTCACATCACGTCGAATAAAAACAGAACAAATTGTAAGTACCTATTGTACAAACGTATAAGTACCTACTTATAAAATTATTACCATAAATGCTGTTAGATATAATTATTATCAATAATTTATAACTTTGTTTGTTTCAGATCATCAATAATGTGTGACTCTCCCGATTTCATCTTCTCCCAATACGGTCAAGGTTTTCCCACTCCAAGTTTAAGCTGGCATGTTCCAGAGCAACAAATACCTGAACCAACCATAAAAAAGTCTCGAGCAAGACGGGAGGGTCTAAAACGGAAAGCATCTGAACATCAACATCCTTTATGTCAATCATACGTCATAAACAACGAAAAGAAAAAAGGTTTACGACTGATCCAGATACAGGTGTTGGACATCAGTGAACGACAAGAACCAAGTGTTGCAAGTTCAAGTGATGGTGAAGAGGTGATAGTGTTAAGTGCGCAATATGTAGTTAGTGAACCGGTGGACTATATTATGGAAGAGACCCAATCATTGATAAATAAAATTTCAAAGAAACTTTGTGGTGACGATTGTTATTAGTAAGTAAGTAATCTATTTATCTAGTACTAACTTATTGTGTCAGTTTGTAGACTGCTTCGCTGTCTAGTGGTTGCAAGCGTGACTACTGAGCACGGGGTTCTAACATTACTGGATATTAGTTAATGTATGTATAAGTTTTGAATGTTTATGTTTAATGTTTAAAGAGAAATAAATAATTAGTTTAATAATTGGTATCTATTATGAATTTATTTATTAATCTGCTAGTGTATTAAATTGTATAAAAAAATATTAAGGAAACTTGTGGCTCTTATTTAAGTCCTTAGTACCTAAGTTTTTTAGTTATTATAATATGTTTTGATTGTATAAATAAAGTATCTAAGGTATAAGTTTTATTGTAACTATAGAGATTAAGTTATAAGAAGTAAAATAATGTATTTGTTAATCTGATAGTGTATTAAAATATGTTTAAATACATAATAGATCATAGTAGTTACATAAGTTTCAAGTACATAAATAAAATATTATATAATTGCAAATAATGTAAAAACTAAATAAATAATATACTTATTTATAATTTAAAATATGTTTTATTGGCAATACATAAACAAACTCACACTTTAAATTATCTCTAATGAAATGATCTCATTACATGTCAATACTTATTTTAAAATTAATAGAATACTTACTCAATTCGATTCATTTTATTAGGGCTAATATAAAGTTTGATGTTTACGTTATCCTGAATAAATTTAAATAAAACAACCATAAATACATTATTAATAAATTTTATTAACTTCACATGACAAAATAAATTAAAATAGATTAAATACAGACATATTATTGTCCACATACCATTTTCTAATACACACCGCATTATTTAATGCACAATTCATTTTATGGTTCACACAATTAAAATCATTTTTATTTTTACAGAACTTTTTTTGTAATGTCACAAAATTAGGACACCCTTTTTCACCTATTTCAATCACTTCACAGTTTGCACATAACTCTTTAATCCACTTAATTTTTTCCAATCCCTTTGTAATAATTTTTTTATTTTCTAAATATGGTACGATGACGTGTTGAAACTCTCTGTAGTCTACAAAACCCTCACTCCAGAAAATTCCACGATTTCTTTCCAACCATCGCACCTGCTTCTTTTCTTCTTGAGTCAAATAATAAAACGAATGCGGTGGTTTAACCAAGAACGTCTGTGTGTGTTCATTACTTACTATGGCCACTTCTTTGACGATAAAATTATTATCTAAATATTTAAATCCTTGGAGTTCGACAATGATAATATCTGCGTTCATGATATCTTCTTCACTGTGTTGCTTAATGGTTTGTATTCAACAATGCAATCGTTGAGAATGAGGCAGTATGCTGAAGTTTGATCTGGTATTTCTGAATCACTCTCAATTTCTACCCTTACATCCACAACGGGTCCAGTCTTCAGATTATCGATCTGTCTAGAGCAATCAACAACAAACAACGGTGCTAACTCTTTAAATTGATTCTCGCTTAATAAAGACTCCGGACAACGTCCATAATACGATTGTTGAAATCTGATGTATTGCTCATATAATAAAGCAATTCTGTTATTAGCGAAGTTCACATTGAGGCTTTCATACGGGAAATATGTTGAATTAAGATACACACGAACATCACGAACATAGCAATGATCAAACTGTGACATGTCAGAACTTGCATTATTTTTTCTACTTGTTTGTAGTCCAATTATAACATATCTTGGTTTTTCTATTTGAGATGAAGTTTTGATAGACCAGGTATGTTTTGTAGTTTTAGGTAAAGCGGGGTATTCATATAGATCCCAGTTTCTAAATATCATCTGAAGCGATCGATCTTTTTCCAACAGTTTTAATAAACTTATTTTTTCTTTATCTGATACTTTAACATGGGGTACGCGCCATATGATTTTATTGATTTGAATGTCTTCCACTATTTCACCGGTGTTCAGTTTTACAGCGTTCAAATTAGTGTTGCTTCGTAACAATATTAGTTCATGTCTACTATTTATCACAACTTTTTTAAAATCTTCTGCGAAACCGAGAATATTCCGAAGTGGTATAGACGCAGAAAAACTTCCTCCATTAACATTTTTTATACCATCGATACTCCAACCCCAAGCTTTGGATAATTTTGATTCATTCTCACTCATTGATATTAATGATTTCATGGTTGTAGTTATACCTGCATTTTTTATTTTATCAATCTCCACTCCGTTTAGTTCGTACCTAATATCTTGGAATAAGAAGAGTAGTCCGTTGTTCGTAAAATTGATACTAGTAGCTTTCTCTTTTGAATCTTTTTTGCTGACGATAACGGTTCCTTCTAAATACAGAGTGCTGGCTGATGGTAATATGTAAAGATCCTGTTGGTTGATAGGTATGCGAATTTCATCGTTCCTGTTGAAACTCGTTACATAAGGTTTGTACGAATGAAATTCGATTCCTTCTATACTGTTGTCGTAAGTCGGAGTGGAAACGACGTCTAAGATATTCATTTTATCAATCCGATCGCTCTGAGAAATGTCTTATTGTCTTTAGTTAACTTTATTTTGCTCTTAGAACGACGTCTTATTTGGTAGGTAGCTTGAGTAGAACTGGTATTTTTCATTTGTTGAGGCAGATATTTATTGTAATCAATCATTTTTTCTTCTAAAATGTAAATACATCTGCACTTCTTCACCACGCAAATTAATTAAGCGATTGTTTATATCTAGTAGTCGAATATGTACGCAGCTTATGTTGTTTTGATTGATTGGAAAATATATAGCGTTCTTCGGGATTTCTATGATTCTGTATCCAGGTGGCACGTTGAGTGCGAATTCGTGAATTATGTGACTTGTTTCACCGTTTATGTAAGAGCCGCTCACAATGTCACATTCGATCCTTACCACTGTCGTCGGTAAAATGTTGACTGGATACTGTGACACATGCCATTTATTTGCTTTCAAGACCTGCTTGTCAAACCCTAACAGTCTACTGAAAGAGTATTCTTTCTTAAAATTAATATCTTTTGAACAGTATATGTTAGTTTTTAAAGTATTGTTATTGCATTGTAATTTGATGGAAGCATCTTTTATTTCAGATTTTAAATAATCGTTGATATCTTGCAATTCATAGCTGCCTTCCGGTATTTCAATAACTTCGTTTGAGCCATAATAGAACTTGTTATTACTTTTATCAATATTTGGTATAGAATTAAATGTTGAAAAATGTAATAAAGCACATTCATATTCTCCATTTAGTTGCAACGTATTAGGATAGTACGTAGATAAAACTGATGAGTTTCCAGTTATCGACAAAGTGAGTGACATCTTGCAAATGATTGTAATAAAATAAAAACAATTTATTTTATACATTTTTATTCCAAAAAGTCCACAGATATTTTAAACATAAATGACCACAGTTTACAGTGTTAAATTTTTGATACCTTGTGTAGTTGTATGAAACTTTACAATTCTTGAAATATCCTATCAGTTCTAATGGAGGTTTTAAATTTCCATAGCTATCAAAATATTCACAATAGTCATATACTTTTACATAAGCTACCCAATGCGTTCCTTCGTTTTTAGAATCGTCTAAGTTGACTATACCACATTCCATACGTTTCGGCTTCCTTGGTAATTGATCTTTCATATATACTCCTCGGAAATATGGGATGTCTCTTGCGTAGTTTTGGATGTCTACATTAGTTAGTGGGCGATTGGGTAGCTTCTTGTTCAGTTTTTTGATGATTTTATGAACAATCCTTTACCGTTTTTATAAGGCTTTATGTATAATCCCTTACCCACTGCTAAACCCTCCATAGTTCTGTTATGTCGTTCTGTCTCTCGCAAGTTTTGCTGAGCTGATTTGTAATCATTCACAGTTTTTGCAATTCCAGCCGCACCACCAGCTAAAGCTCCTAAAGCCGACAAACCAGCGAAAATTGGAATTAAAGGTAGAACTCCTCCAGTCTTTGGTATAGGTATTACTCGAGGTACTCGAATTCGATGATGTATGATTGGAAATAACTTTTTTGCGGATAAGTAAGCTGCTTTTATTAAAGTCTTATTATCTTTGCGTTTGAGTTTCTTAATTTTTGAATTTATTTTTGAAACTAAGCTTTTAAATGTTTTAATGCCTGATCCAGACTTTAGTTTCGCTTTCATAACTTTGCTCACTAACCAAGAGCTTAGTTTTTCACCTTTCCCGGCATCTTTTGATTTAAGTCTTTGTTTAGCCATGTTAAGTAGTTGTAAATCGGCTTTGTGACGATTTGATAAGTCTGTATGGTTTGTATACGCAATGTCGTGTTGCATGCAAGCTTCATCTAGCTTATTTACACCTCGGTCACCTCGCGCTAAGCGTTTGTGAAGTTTGGTTCCTGGTCCGCAATAATTGTATCCTGGCAAATGAACTTCGAATGGTAGATTATTAATTATGTTGTTAACTAGTCCACCCCCTTGCATTACTCAAATTATAATGATAGGATTTCAAATGAAAAATGATTATATAATATCTTAGTCCATTAATGCAGCTTTTTCAATCCAACTGTTTTCTGCACTGTTTAGACCTAACCATTTAACATACAATTTATTTCCTTTCTTTTTCAAAACCTTTTCTATCAAATAAACATCAGGATAATTAGATTTTTGCAGTTCTTGTTCGTAAAAAGCGCCTAATATGATTTGTTTTCTTTGATCTTCTATGTGATATGTCACTGGTAAGGTTTTATTTACCTTTTTTATAATAAATAATTCAGTTGACCAATTAGGAGTATAACCTTTCTCAAAATTATGTTTGTATTTACTTATACGAACACAATCACCAACTTTGAATTTAGGCTTCCACTGAACTAAAACATGTTTGTTTATTTTTTTAATATTTTCTTTGATTATTTGTTCATTACATTTATTCACATCAACCGGTTTAAATTGAATAGTACGATGTTTTGTGTTGTTATATCTCTTCAATGTATCTTCCAATGGTAGCCCTAACCACTTATAGTTTCCATTGAGACTAAAATATTTATATAATTTATTTTTTACAGTTCTAATCAATCTCTCTACAATGGATGCTTTTTTGGTAGAAAACGATGAGTAATGGTTAATGTTGTGCTGTTTCATGAGCGTTTTAAAAGTGATGTTATAAAATTCTGTCCCCATATCAGTTTGTAAGTTAACAGGATTATTACGACTGCTAAGCAGTATATGTTCGAATGCACGAGCAACATCAAATTTATTTTTCGATTTTAACGGTTCAGCCCAGGCATACTTTGAGAAGCAGTCAATCACCACTAAGATGAAAGCATAACCTTTGTTATACTTTTTCAGGTTTTGCATGTCCATCAAGTCTGCTTGCCATAAATCATGGATTCCTTTCAGAATAACAGAACGTCGAAGAAAATTTCTTCGTGCTGCTTTGTGTATTTCATTTACAATTTGTTGTTTTACCATTACGGAGTTTTTTGAAGTAATTTATCTACCTCTGCTTTAGTATAAAAGTTATCATGCAAATGAGTTGAAACCTCAGGTATTCTTGTTTTTAAAGTAGCTTGAACTGTAGTCTTTGCATCTTTTATGATTTGAGAACGCAATGTACCAATCAGGTTATTAAATTCTTTAAACGTATTAGCATTCAATTGATCTACATAATCCTTGTTCACAGCCAGATTATTTATTTCATTTAATGTGTTAGCATTCAATCGATCTACATAATCCTTGTTCACACCATCGTCTGCTTCTACTGGAGATCTAATTCCTCTCAGTCTTGATGTTTTTAAATCGAAATCTCCGTTTTCTGATTTTATCAATGCATTCTCATTAAACTCGATTAGCTCTGATAAACGCATTCTTTTGTGAATGTAATGTCCGAATTTGTCTACGTTCATGTTTAAGGTGTATTGTATTGAGAGGTTGGTAGTAAAATAAACACATTTTTTAGATATTTATTTATTTATAACTTTACTTTCACGCAATTCTTCAATGATAGATATAATTTCATTATCTAATCCTGTGTTGCCAGCATCTCTAGACGCAATTAATAATTTCAACCTTTCCACTAATTCATTTGGATTATCCCAGTACACTAAATCTACGTTTTTTCTCCACTTTTTTATTAACGGTAGACCCTTTCCCTGAACTGCATTCTTCAGTTTAAAAAGAGGTTTAATAACTTGCAAATATTTTTGTCCTTTATTACTTTTTATTGGTTTACTTGGATCATAGTCTCGACGATGTGCATTTGTAACAAGTAGCATCGACTTATAATTTTGCATATCATTATCTGTAACCAAGCTTAGATCTACATCTTTCTTAAGCAACAACTGTTTTAAGCCAGGTGTATTTTGATATTTACGTCCAGCCACGGTGATGTATTGATCGTTGATCGATATGTAAGCAGAACCTAACAGCAGTTTCCCGCGGTCTGCTCTAACTCCAAATGGAATATCTACCAACGCTTCTGAAGATACTGACCAGGATGACGTATCACAATCTTGATTCCTTTCAACTACTGATTCATAAGAAGAGTCACTGTCGATATCGGATTCATATTTGTTTTCATCAGCATTATTATCATTACTTTCTGCGCTACCAATTCCTTCTTTCTGCAAAGATTCGTTAATAAACGGAACATCAGCAAAATCATCACTAGCATGCAGGAAAGGAGTTTGCTTACTAGCATTAGCAATTAGGTTGAGAGGGTCTGTTACAGGTTTGAAAACAGTTTCCAGTGCTTGTTTATTGGTAATCTCAGCATCTCTCATTTTTCGTACTTTTATCTTTACAGCTTCTGCTGCATCAACAATTTGTCGTTTCAGTGATTTTTCCATATTGTTAAAATAGGGTGTAATGGTTGTGGTTGTGTGTTGTTGAAGTAGGGTCGTAAGGTGAATAATAATGTCAGACAGGTAACAGCCTTTTATATGTATTCGTGTTCTTAGTCAAAGACTACAAATGTATCAAATTTACTTCTATAACATCCTTTGTTTTTGGAACAATCTTTATTAATTACAACATAACTAAAAGGTATACTCCATATTTCAGAACACATTTCACGAAATTCAATCCATGTCATGTCAGTGTTGACGTGTTCTTCATAAACATGTCTCATATTTCTTTCATCTTGTTTAAACAATACGATTAGGTTTGCGTTGTCTCTTATTAACTGCTTAGGGATTTTACTATACGTCTGATTTAGATAAAAACAATCGATGAACTTGTGTCTCCCCATAGCAAAATAATCACGCATACTACTTTGATTTTCACAAGCAACATCATCAAATACAATTATAGAATTCGGTTTTGCGGTCTGAACACTCAGTACTTGCTCATTTTCATGATATTTCTGAAATGAAATGTCTGGTACTCGTTGCAAGACTTTTTCTAAAAAAACGTACTTGGGTTGTTGCAAGGTTTTAGAATAAACATAAACATTTTGAAATCTTAAACCATTCTCGTGTATAAGAAGACCTATTAATAAATTAGTTTTTCCACAGTTTGACGGCCCGCAAATGATGCATCGTACCGATTTAGGTAATAATTCTCCATGGCGAAAACCAGTCTCCTGAGAATGAACACAAAGTTTGTTCACATGTAACGATTGTGGTTGTTTTACAAATTTCATGATGACTGCTTGAAACGGTTATATTAATAATGAGTCAATTAATGTATTACATTGACATTTATAACACATTGTCGCTAACTCGATCAAATGTACGAGCAACCGCCATTCCAACCACCGAAAGCGATGAAGGTGAACGTATCAACAGCTATTTAAAATGAATCCAAAAAATTATAGTCCTCGATATGAAATTTACAACAAACATCAAATTCGTCTATTTTCGTTCAGACATTATTGGGCGACCGCTCAATCACAAAAAAGGTTGGTGATGGAAATGGTTGATGCAGGATTTTTTTATTGTGGAAATTGTGTAAACGATAAAGTCATGTGTTTTTCTTGTGGAGGTAGTATCAAAGATTGGGAGATATACGATGATCCTTGGTTACAGCATGCTACGAACTTTCCTGAATGCTATTATTTAAATGCTGTGAAAGGAAAAAAATATGTTGAGAAGTCAATATCCTATAAAGAGTGAATGTTAGAAAGAATAAAACGAGTCGAAAACTGAAGTACATCGAAGAATAGGATCCAACCGGACAAGCCATTTATGCTATTGTCAACCAAACAAGATTCGAAAGTGGAGTAGCACCCAAACCACACACTGGAAAATATTTCCGTTTCATCAGGTGGAATAGGCGCCGAACCAATACTTTTCATTTGTATTATTGGGCATTCTACTCCACCGAGAGTGACGAGGCGAACGGAGTGAGCCGATGGAACGGAAGGTGGGGTAGAATGCCCAATAATACCCTACTTATGTAACGTGAAAAAGTCGCAGATCAAATACGTTACACTAGGAATAAAATAATGCGTTTTTGTGTCTGCAGACTACCTATAAAAATATTACCGTATCTTATGTGTTATCTTTGCCTCGAAAAAAGGAGCCTTGAAAGATCTTGTTGAAAAACATTATCCCTTCTTTTGAGGCGAGTAAAAATGAATGCTTTCGTAAGAAATAATAATAGATAGTACAAACAACAGCTCAAGCGTAAAAATCTACGTTAAAAATATATTTTTCTAGCATTTGACTGCCTATTCCGAACATGAAATCCTTTTCAATACTCAATGCTGCCAATTTATTGCCGCATTCATATATAGTTCATAGGATCACGGATACAGTTCGTCATAGTTAATACCTGCGATAATCCGATTAGAGCAGAAACAGTAATTAAGTTTGTCGACTGTTTACTTATATAGGCAGCGGCCATTTTAAAAATCCAGTTTCCTTTATAATTTATGCACAACTATCCCTACCCGATTGCTCAGGTGGAGATTCACCGATGACTCCGCCCTAGAGTGTCAATGTGGTGCTGTCCCACAATAGGAGACTTAATATCGACTTAAGGGGCTTACAGGACCTAAACGCAAAAAACGCAAGTTTTAGAAACAATAAAAGTATATGATCGACTACAGTAAACAAAATCAGAAAAATATATAGCCAGGAAAGAAAAAGGAAGGAATATATGGTCAGGATAATATGCTAGGTAGATAGTGTGTTGAAAACACAATACAACTAATTTGATATGATAGACAAAAATCATGAAGATACCTCTAAAAACTTTACTTTTACAATAAAAACCATACTAATATACATACAATCATTCTGATTTTTTGTCAGATTATTCTACAAGCAACATACTAAAACACTAGTGTTTTAATTTTTTTGTCCAAAGAATAGATAAATTGCTACCTATATTGCAATAAATTACCAGCGTTGTGTCATCGCACTTCTCTTTCTTTTCTATGCAGTTCGACAATGACCGCGCTTTAGGTCATGTAAGGATGCTACTGAAGGAGCCAAACTCGTGGCCAATTTCTGTGCTGACTCAATTTAGATTGCCATCGACACGTTTAGAAGAACACCTGATTTACCAGTTGTAATATATGTAGGGTGCGATTCAAAGCCAGGCATGTATTTTATACTTTACTAGCTTCTGGTGGAATTTGTGGTTGTGGAGGTCAGATAGGCAGTCGCTCCATGTAAAATACTGGTAGGTATTCAGCTGCATCCGGTTAGACTGGAAACCGACCCCAACATAGTTGGGAAAAGGCTAGGCAGATGATGATGAGGGGTGGAATTTCGAAAAACCCTTTCTTAGTGGATACCAACTCTTCACAAAGAACACGCCCTCTAAATTTGATGCCTCGAAATCTGTCAGCGGTTTAGGCTGTGCGTTGATATCAGTCAGTGAGGACTTTTAATTTTATAAACACCGTGTTATTGAATAATTTAAAAAAAATCAGAATACATTTATAATTCGTCAAAATGTAAGGAACAGCTGATTTTTTTAATTCGGTTACACATTGTACCTATACGTAAACTGAAAACAGTAGGGAGTACCTACCTTCTTCTATCATCGCCCATTTGATTTCATTATTACATTTTTGTGAATCAAAGACAACTTGTTATTTTTTTCCCAAAAACATGGTTTAAGCTGTTTTATTTTTAACAAAAGAACTCCCCTGTTTACTCCTGGCTTCTAAATATAATTGGTTGTCTGAAGTGAATTTTGCCATACAAACAAGAAATATACAAAAAACTTAGTTATCATTTTATTTATAAGTTAACAGAAATAGACATTCTATATGGAGCTACTTGAAGAGTTGAAAAGGTTTCCAATAATGAGATCCTTAATCATTTATACTATCTATCCAAAATCGTAGCCTGTTTTTTCTCAAGGATCATTGAACAATAATAATAATAATATTCCACAACTATCACACAACGCCGTCTAGTCTCAAGCTAAGCAGAGCTTGTGTTATGAGTACTAGACAACTGATAAACATAACAATGGAAGTAGGCTTACTTTTGTATTAAATGTATCGTAATATTATAAGGTAGGCAAGTCCATTGTAGAAATTGTAAGACTGTTTACCTTAACTTGTTTAACCTTTGACCGCCACGCGTCAAAAAATCAAAAACGTGCCCTCGGCGTCAAAATCTGTCATGTAGTCGAACCGTGGCGTGCTGGGCACATTTTAGTTTGTCATCTATACATGACTGGGTCAAAAGGTTAATAATACGAAAATCAAAATCATTCCTCTAAAATAAAGGCTTATTCGAAATTATGAATATGAAATTTTTGATTTGGGGCCTCTACTTTGTCAATAAAATGGACCGAAGAATAGGGGGAAATTCTCCATAGCAACCCGCATTCGTGAATGACAAAAAGCTCGTGTTTCTGTCAAAATCAAAAAAACTTCTGTGAAAATAAAACTTTGATTTTTGGAACGAAGTTCTTTAACGGAGCTTTCGGTCGGAGTAAACTTGGAGAAATCGTCACGTAACGAAAAAGCGTTATGCTCTCTCCATGCGATTTCTTATTAGATTTAATAGAGAAAGTCAGAGTGAGAAAAAGATAGTTCTCATGGTTTTTGAGAATGCTGATGCCGATAATGAGGTCAAAATGAAAATCCAATATGGCGGCTTACAAGATTTTCAAATTTTTCGTCATTGGTGTCGTTTTCACGCGGCTCTGAATCCGATTCTCCGATTGAGCCGATTTCGCTGCCGCCATCTTGGATTTTCTTTTTGAACTTCGTTCCTGCCGGGGGTCTCCCGACCCCACCAGTTTTTTTTTTTTTTGCATTACATGTTATATTTACATTGCTGGGAAAATGGGACACTACTATACAATTTTTCTGGGAAAATATATTTAAAAACGTCATCTTAGAAAATGGACAGTCATTGTGCGCTTTTATAATTTCTAACGTGACCATAATCAACGTGGACGTCCACGTCACTGCATCACGATAACTTAAGGAAGTAAAATGTATGGAAATATATGAAAACGCTTTTAAATTTCCCTTTCCACGATAACATTATAGGTAACATTTTATGGACTTAGACGTGGACGTCCACGATCATGTCGTCACGTTAGAAATTATAAAACCGCTCTATATTATATAAATAATTTTGATTGCCTCACCGTCTCACATTGCCCATATCTCCTCGCTCTACAGCCAGGAGATATTTCTTCTCCTCCAGGGTCAGGGCCTTGGGCAGGGTCGGTAGTTCCATCGGTTTGCGGACACATTCTAGCTCGGGGTCACCCTGTACAAGAAATCAATAAGTAGGTATAGTACCTAACATTAAAGTAAGTAGGTATGATAATTATGTACAGTATTTAAAAACTGAATTTTTTACAACGTTAAAATCAGGAGGTACAGATCGGTCTAATAATTAATTAAATCTAAATAAAACAAATACATTTAAAAAAACTACGAGAATCCCGCTAATTTTATACGAAACGTCAAAATAAAGATTAAAAAAAAATAATGGCACATCTATACATATAATAAAACAGTAAAAAATACATATAATAAAACAGTAAAAAAACTGTGTCTGTACATTGAATATATTAAAAAAAAAATAACTGAGGGGGGTTTAGAAACAGAAATAGAGCACGAATCCAAAAAAAAAATCTGTCTGTTTGTCTGTTTGTTTGTACACGCTAATCTTTGGAACTACTGGACGGATTTGAATGTTTTTTTTTTGTTCTATAGGTATTATGTCTGGGCAACATATAGGTTATAATTTATCTTGGAAAATTGAACACCTGATGCAGAACCGCAACAGACCAGCTAAACTATAAGAGATACAAAAACGGTACCATAGCAAAAATTGTTCCACGTGATGAGCATTTTCTGCTTAGAGAATAAATTTGAAAATCTGGAACACCTGATGTGGAACTCCAAGAGCCCAGCTACACCATAACACATATAGGAATGACGTCTTAGCAAAAGTTGTTCGGTCTGATGGGCATTTCCTGTTGACTTATAAAAATCGAAGATCAGAAGCATCTGATGTGGAAATCAAAACTATCACTAATTTCAACTCCATGCGGTGAAGGCGGTAACATTTAGGACTGATTTTCGATTAGGATGGTATATCATTGAAAATTTGACTCTACTGGCCAAAACTCCCATTTTTTTTTAACGTGAAGAAATGCTCATGCATTCTGCACTACCACGGGGAGATAGTGCAGTTATGTGGGACTCTAACCCACTAAAACTCCACGGTGTCCTCCTCTGCCGCTTACGGCGGGAACATGGGCACGCGTTAGCACTCATCCTTGAACCCGCCGCGCCTGTCCGTCACCGGACCCTCCTCTGGGGAGTACTCCCCATCACCGGCGCACCAGAACACATAGCACGCCGTGACCACCCCAGGGACCAAACCAGCACATGGGCGCCAGACGACCCCGTGTCTGGGCACCCTTGGTAGGGGAGCAGTCACTTAGATTTTAATTGATCAGGTATCTTCACAATAAAACTATAACCATGCCTAGAACTAGGTCAAATCTTTCCCAATGTTCCAAAGTAGCTAAAAGATTGCGGATCATAAGATCCCAAGAATCTACCGAAGAGCGTCAGGAGAGACTTGATGCTGTTCGAGAACATCAAACCTCTCTGGATCGCGAAGCACGCCTGCGTTCTCAGCGTATTTACGCATCTACATCCAGGTCTCTAGAGACCAGTGAAGAATATGATGCGCGACTGACCGCTGATCGTGAACGTCATGCATTGTCTCGCGAGACAGAGACGTTCACGGATAGAGAATTGCGCTTCAGTTCCAAGCGTATCTACGCATCGACTTTTAGGTCTCCAGAGACAAGTGGGGAACGTGATGCGCGACTGACCGCTGATCGTGAATGTCACGCATTATCTCGCGAGTCGGAGACGTTCACAGATAGAGAATTGCGCTTGAGTTCGCAGCGTATCTACGCATCTGCTTCTAGGTCTCTAGAGACAAGTGCGGAACGTGATGCGCGACTGTCCGCTGATCGTGAGCGACATGCACTGTCTCGCGAATCGGAAACGTTTACCGATACAGAATCACGCTTGAGTTCTCAGCGTATTCGCACATATACTAACAGGTCTTTTGAAACGAGTGATGTACGTGAGATTATCATACATTGTCCCGAACACGCACACAACAAAATATTCATAATCAGTTAGAAAGTGAGAAAGAAAGAATTGCTGGAGTACGGCATGAAGAGACAGATTAAGAAGAGCGCAACGAACGTTTGAATTCTGATCGACTGCGACATTCTCTGAACAGAATGTCGATATCATCTGAAGAATCGGATGTGTCTCAAGATATAGCCGTAGGGCATGGCGACCTTCCTTGGGTTGATAAGGAACGGAGTGCATTTACGTATACTCCCATGATTGACTACGCCACATATTCCGCCATCGGAGGTATGGTTCAAAATTGTACTTTTTGTGAAGCTGTTAAATGGCAAAAAGAAACAAACGGTATGTGTTGCTCAGGTGGGAAAGTACATATTGAAATCTAGCTAATCGGTGACCATCCACAGTCAAAACATTTCTTGGACAACATACGTTCGTACAATAATGCCTTTCAAATGACATCTTTTGGTGCGAAACAGATTTCAGAAGGCCCATTTATGCCAACATTCAAAGTGCAAGGCCAAGTTTACCACCCTATTGGTTCATTATTGCCTGAAAATCACGTCTCGAATCGTCTCGCGCATCCCGTTGTTTTCCAGTCCCCGGGCTCTTAGAATTCGATATCAGACGTTTCAGATCTTCGATTTTGACGACCCCGTTGTCGCTGGCATAAGCAACAGGATCCGCGTACGAAGTCGCGGGCAGAAGCTAGTCTATGAATAAATTCTGATTTGAATTTGGAGCAAAGAGGTTACATCCTCGATTGTGCGATTTTATTTTTTGCAGTAATGAAAGTACAAAATAAAAAATGTAACCTTATTGCACGCTTTCTTAATTTAGCTACAGAAAAAGACAGATTTTATTTTTAAGGCGATGTGCGAAAAACGATGCTACATCTTCGAAAGTTAGCGCAAGGGACATTTTCTCCGACTCAAAGAGGCGTTGCACTACGTTTTGATGTAAGAAAGTTTAATAGATAATTCTGAATGCTAGTGTTCATACTCACGGACTCCAGGTCCTTCTTCTCGGACATATTGTCGGTTTACCCCACGGTGCTCTGGAGCGGCGTCCGCCCCCTCAGACAGACTGCTAATCTACAAACTGGAAACACTTAATTTTCACATATATGGCTAAGCAGACTCTGAAAACAATCATCAGTATGCGCCTTAACGGGTAAACAGCACATGATTATTGACAACTTATCCTACACCCTAATTGCATAACACATTATCAATCTCAGTCTGAATCATTTTGAAGGACAAAAGGCTAATTCATTGCTTCGTATGTTCGAAAAATTGGTCGGCTCAACAACGTACCTATGTACCTAACGCAATGAATGTTGCTGTACTGTCAAAATGAGATCCATTCAGCTACTGACAGTGTGTTACGCAATTACTATATCCAATTTAATCTGCTTAACAAATCTAAAGTCAAATAATTTGATTAGCTGACACGAAAGCAACACGTGTTTTGACAATAGATTTACTGGTTTGTAGTGTCTGGAATCTGATAGACTAAGCTTTACGAAACCAGATGTAGAATGGTTATCGTAGAAAGAATTGAGTCTCCTCATAAGCTCACACAATAAACCATAATCACCACGATTGGCGAACGCACTGGAGATCACGACGTTTTGTAATTACTGTATTGGATCAAGCTACCTATCTAACGGCACTCGCGGGAACAGACTGTCTTCTAGAGCCTGGTATTCACAATAATAACAATCCGATATGGCGTCTTAGATGACCATGCAGCTGTAGGTAATACGGTGCTGATTAGGAACCGATCATGTTCAAGCAAATATCAACACTCCCGAAAATAATTATGTAGATAAGATCCTGTGCTGGCCTGTGCAGTCCCAGCCAACTCCACAAGTCCATCAACAATACCATATCTACCCGTCAAACGCTAGTCGCACGCACGAAGCCACATATATGCACATACACATAAACTGTAGATAATCAGCTTGACATGCCGATTACGACCGTCACCTACTTACGACCTGACATAACCTTACAGTCTAGTAATTCAATTGGTGAGCATGTTCGTGTCCTACTTTGGAAGTGTTGATAGCGAAATGTAGAAGCTTAGCGAGTATTAAAATACAGGGTAAAACACCGAACGCTGTTTCCGACAAGTGCCATACCTAAGCGGTGAAAATGTATGGAACAGCAGTTTTTTTTTATAGCCGAGGAGGTCGATATCCCTGCCATCTTGAAGAGTAAATGACTTGGTCGCCTATAGGTCAGACTGAGCCACGATCTACATAGAGAAACAGGTTAATTTTGCAGCCTGATACGAGTCGAGTTGGGCCACGATTGCAGAGACACAGGAATGTACAGCAGTGCACTGCTATAAGCTCAGAAGATAAAATGATCGTTATGTATCGACTAGGCCCTATTTAATATAAAGGCGCGTACGCACGTACGAACAAAACATGGTGAACACGAACATAATGGATCGCCTCGAACATTTTTGACGAACACAGGTTATGTTCGTTAGTGGTACGCACGTGCGAACAAAGTGTTCGATGTTCGTGTTCACCATGTTTTTGTTCGTACGTGCGTACGCGCCTTTAAACTGACAGGCGACATGCAACAATTCGACCATTTTACAAGTATCTCTTATACATCCATACTAATATTATAAATGCGAAAGTGTGTCTGTCTGTTACCTCTTCACGCTTAAACCGGTGAACCGATTTAGATAAAATTTGATATAGAGATAGTTTGAGTCCCGGGAAAGAACATAGGATAATTTTTATCCCGATAAACCCACGGGATCGACACTTATGCGGGTGAAACCGCGGGGCGCTGCTAGTTTTTTTTTCTTATATTTATTTAATAGCACCTGTCAAGGAAATGTGTCAATTTTGTAATAGTATAACAAATAATATGTTACATTGACAGTTATATTAAATAGGGCTTAGGTGAACTTTATGATCTGCTGCATCTGGTTGAACTGCGTCCAACCCTCTATTTTACTCGTATTAGGAAAATGGCCCAACTTAAACTTCCAATCGAAACCAACCTACACCCTGATTGCGTAAAACACTTTCATTCACAATGTAAATAATTTTGATGGATATTGCTAATCCATTGCTTCATATGTTCGACTTTGCCTGTAAATAACGCAATGATTGTTGTTGAAACGAAAGCCGTTGCTACTGTAAATGTGTTACGCAATTACTCCGCTGTTGCGATTTTAACGTTAACTCATATTTTAGACACGTAAGCACAATTAGTTAGAAAGCACAATCATAATGTGCAACACTTTTTGCGTAACACACTCAGGTTTTGTCAAGTTAGGCATGTCCATTACTCCGTCAATAGACAAATAAGTAGATCATCACGTCTTTCCTAGTTCTGGCAAGTGACGAATTGACAAAACAACGAAACGAATAAATACGCAATGAGTGTTTTAACATTTTTTTTTCTTTTGGTCAGATAGGCAGTCGCTCCATGTAAAATACTGGTATTCAGCTGCATCCAGTTGGACTGGAAGCCGACTCCAACATAGTTGGGAAAAGGCTAGGTAGATGATGATGATTAAGAGAGTTTATCTACTTACTATCTCTATTGAGATAAATGTACGTAAGACCAAATATTTGAACGTGCACGCAACTCCATAAAACCAGAGGAACGAAAGACAAAATGACAGATTGTAGAAAGCTTTCAACGGCGCGATGTCATAAAAAAGAAAAGAAATGTCACTTTGTAGGGAAAGAGATATCTATTCTTCGTGGAGTAGAGGTGGAAGTGGTCATGCTATGCGTGCTGGACGCAGCAAAAGGTAGCATCTAGAGCAGGGATCCCCAAACTATTTTGGACAAGTGACCCCATTTCCAAAATGAACTGCTACCTCAGACCCCCATGGCCAAATTACCTACGCTCGAACTCATTAACTTGCACAAACTTGACCACACTGACTTGCCGAGTTTTTCATCTTCTACGAACTTGAGATTTTACATTACTACAGCAATGCTATTTCCTACAAAAATATTAACTATTCTTAGTACACGTAACACAACATAAACAATACAGTATCTACCTACCTATCTTGAAAGTTTTAAATAAGAACTTGTATTAATTTAATAGGGGTCGATTTTTAGACCCCGTCGACCCCCAAAATCAGTTTTCGTTTATGTCGACCCCTAGGAAACCGATATCGACCCCTTGGGAATCCCTGATCTTGAGCATCCTAGGGCACTAAATTATATACCTTGAGGTGAGAATCGCAGCACGTGACGTACCATAGATTCTACCTAGTTAAAGAAGTAGGTAACAACAGTAAAAAGAAGAGGTGCTCGGCTCCTAAGTCATAATTAACTTGATGTAACAATTTCACGCCTAGAGCTATGCGCTTGTTAACTAGGTACTACATCCTAATTACTCGTCGTTAATTACTGTACACCATTAAAAACTTACTCTTAAATGTAGGTACAGTACTGAGAAGACTTATCCAAATTGAAAAGTTAAGCCGTCTTCTAACAAAACAAGATCTAACTTTAGCACGAGCATAAGTTTCGGGTAAAAGCATTTAAATTTCAAACTTTATTTCGACTTACAGCTTTATCTTTGACAGTCGTTACGGGTAGTCAGAAGCCTGAAAGTCTGACAACTAGTCTTACCAAGCGGTATCGTATTACCCAGTAACTGGGTAGTGGAGGTCAGATAGGCAGTCGCTCCATGTAAAATACTGGTATTGAGCTGCGTCCGGTTAGACTGGAAGCCGACCCCAACATAGATGGGAAAAGGTTAGGCAGATGATGATTTCGACTTTCAGTCCTTTCATAGTTATTTTACGTCTAACAGCATTTTATGCAACAGCAACCTTATTGTAACGCTAATAAAGATCATTGTGATTTAGACAATGATGCATCTTAAAACTTAATAGGTAACTGTGAAAGGACTGTAGTAGGTAATGTTCTTAATATACAGGGTGTCCGGTAATTAATGGATAAGCTTGACTAATGGCCGTTAGTTCTGTTCTACGAGTAGGTACTACTTAGGACTACTTAGGATATATATCCTAAGTAATACTCGTACCTAAGATATGTTTTAATTAAATTTTCCATTGAATAAAAAGTAATTTAAAAAAATTAAACCGACTTCAAAAAGAAATTAACTCAAAATTATGAAATAACTTTAATTTCGGAAGTCGGTGTCTTGGGATCTGTATTTTAGTTTTAGTTTTTTGCCACCGACTTCCGAAATTAAAGTTATTTCATAATTTTGAGTTAATTTCTTTTTGAAGTCGGTTTAATTTTTTTAAATTACTTTTTATTTGGTAAATTTTAGTTGTTGCACTAGAATTTGACCAAGATTTTGAGATGTTTTCGCTTTGACACTACACCCGTAGCTCGTATCAATAAGCCAGGCCGTCACACTTTCACGTTTTAGTCCATATCTTGAAAATTACTGAATCGATTTTGATGAAACTTGCACTGTTCCCTAAGTTGAAGTAAATGTAAGCCAATAAAAAAAGAATGGTCACGATCCGATTAATAGTTACGGAGATATGCGTGGACAAACATACATACATACATACATACATACATACGTCTATAAAATTTTGTACATTTGTTTGGAAGCCCTAATAGATTGTCATATGTGAATATAATGCAATTCCAATAATATTACATACATACGTATCGAATTGATAACCTCCTTTTTTTTTTGAAGTCGGTAAAAATTTATTATCTTTTTTTTGAATTGCAATAACGTCATACTATTTAAGTATTTACTGTCTATTTATCCGGCATAGTTAGCGTATAATACCTAATAGAATAACAAAAAACCGATGGAATTCATTCATTTGCCGTTGTAGCGTACAATAATGAAAAAGAGGTAAAAATTTGTAGTAATTACTTACTTTTTTTTTTTAATCTTAGGTTTTATATTATTTTCTGAATCGCCATAAGTTTTGCTATAAGCCATTTCAAGGTTATCTATTAATTACCGGACACCGTGTATAAATAAAAGTGGCATTTTTATACCGGTCTAAGGTTTGGAAAAAAACCTGTATTTCAGTTACAGTAAGGTTCTTCTTTCTAAGACTCTTTTCCAAGCTCGATTGTATAAACCAGCGCAGCGGGGTAATTGCGTAACCCACTATCAGTAGCAATGGGTTCCTTTTTGACAGTTCAACAACATTCATTGCGGTATTTACGTTGTTGAGCATACACTTTTTTCGAACATATGAAGCAATGGATTAGCAATATCTTTCAAAATGATTCAGATTGAGATTGACAGTGTGTGCTTTATCTTTTACTCAGTCTATCTGTCACAGCTATGTCATATCTCAAGAACTACTAATGCTATCAACTTGAAATTTGGAATAATTTTAGATGACGTTTGCCCAACTATTTTGCAAATAAGAAATAAATAAAAATATATGTATATTTTTTGTAAATTTTTTTTTAGGATTGAAAGGGGGTCTGAAAAATTCCGGCTACTAGGGCATGTGGGGTATCATATGAAAGAGCGCAGTTTGCACATTCTCAAACATTTTTTCTTTTTTTTTTAGTTTTCGACTTTTGATGAAAAATGTAAAAAAAAATACCCTTCTCCCACCCTTATCTCCGAAGTTTGCAAAGAGAAAAATCTGAAATTATTCTACGTGATAGAGGTTTATGTAAAGATTACAGGGAAAAGGGCGAAGTCTCTAAATAGCACACTTTTTCAGAAATCATCAACAAAAGTTACATTAGTTCCACTATCGGTCAAGAGATGGCGCTGACATAAAACTGCAATATTCTACACCGCAGTACACAGTGGTAAAATTCTCTGACGAGTATAGGCCTCGCCGATGAAAAATTAAAAACATGATGGTACGGAACCCTCGGTGCGCGAGTCCGACTCGCACTTGACCGGTTTTTAATAAATAAACTCGAACAAGTATACAAGAATCAAGAAGATTGCGGTTAAATATCGGTAGATTATTAATTTAAGTTTAGAAAAATTAAAATTTAGGTAAGTACTTACCTACAACACATATTCCAATTAATCGAAGTTTTCCTATGGTTAGCCTCACTGCCAATCAGTGATGTCTAAGATTTAACATCCTAATTTAAAAAAAAAACAGAGTTATGACTTGCAAGAAACGGGCATTGATTCCTTCTTAGCATATAAGCATAATCAGCCTAGTGTTCCCACTGCTGGGACACAGGCCTCCTCTCTTCGAGAGACATTGGGCAGTAATCCACCACGCGGGCCCAGTGTATATTGGTAGATGTCACATGTCTTCGGTTCTAGGCCATGCCGGTTTGAGAGCTGTGGTGATGAAATTATTTACACAAAGTAAAAAGCCTGCTTAGGTTTGAACCCACGATCTATAACTCATAAGTCGGGGCCGTTACCACTGGTTCACCACTGCCTAGGTACCTACCTGATAAAAAATTACAGAATTATGACTTACCTAAACTGACATTGGTACCTATAGGTACTTGCCAGGTTCAAGCATGGAACTTCATGCCAATATCCATAAATCATCTGCCTAGCCTTTTCCCAGCTATGTTGTGGTCGGCTTCCAGTCTAACCGGATGCAGCTGAATACCAGTATTTTACATGGAGCGACTGCCTATCTGACCTCCACAACCCAATTACTAGGTAATACGATACCCCTTGGTAAGACTGGTTGTCAGACTTTGGGCTTTGACGACCCGTAACGACTGTCAAAGATCCACGAATGACAGCCGGGACCAACGGCTTTTTAACGTGCTTTCCGAGGCACGGAGAGGTCTTGATATGTAAAGATGGTCACCCATCCACGGACCAACCGCGGAAAGCGTAGCTTAACCCGATCAATCGACCCGTGCGGCTGTTGTTACCCATACAGGAGATGCATTAATGAACACTATCAAATCAGAACCAAAAACAAAACAAACCCAAGGTTTTGACAGAAGGTCTCATAATAATAACACTCTATAAAAAATGTTAATTATGTGAATGTTATGAACAAAATACGGTACGTTTTGATTCAAACTCGACAGCTCGCAACACTGCGCTGAAACTTTTTTTAAACTGCGGTTCCACCACGAGTTTTTCTAGCGGAAAATATGAAAATGAGTTTTTTTAATAGAATACTCGTACCTACATTTATAATATTTTGCTTTGTGACCTATTTTTCATGATGTTCTTATAGACAGTCACTTCATGTAAAATACTGGTAACTATCTGTATCCGGTTAGACTGGGAGCCTACTACAACATAGTTGGACAAAGGCAGACGATGATTTCAAGGGAAGTTATCGGGCGTTGGAGCGATCGTAAAGATAAAGTTGAACTACCAAACCGATTATGATAACAAGAAACAAAAGGCAGAAGTAGTTTAGGGTACTACATGTTGTTCTCATTTACCGTGATTCGTAGGTGCGTTTATAGACACATGTCTCTCACATGGACCAGGGCCGTCTTTACCCGGGGGTGCAAGGGGTGCGAGGCACCCTGGCGCAGGGTCTTAGGGGGCGCAAGCCGGTCAGGTCATCACTCATTGTAACCGCACTGCTCCAGCGCAGTAACGGCCCGGTACCGCCTCGGAAAAAATCCACTCGTTTGAGCTATCAACTAGTAAGCGGCATCTGAACAACAAGCTGGTCCCTCACCGTTGGTGTGCCAGCAGCGAACGGTCGTCTTGCTGACAGTTCGTTGGCGACAAGCGGGTGGAGTTTTGACCTTAGCACAAAAATCAATTTTTTTTCTTTTGTCGTAAGGGGGCGCAGGCTGATTTTCGCACCCCGGCGCCCAATATGGTTAAGACGGCCCTGTGGACCAAATAACAAACCCCGAAACAACATACCTTCAAAGGTAGATAAGGCCAGGCCAGTCCATTAAGGACGATTGTACAGGAATACTTACGTTAGACGTTATCGGCGTTAGACGTTTTAATTAAATGAGGCACCAACTAACGATTATTCCTGTTCGCACTATGCAAGTGCACCAAGGACAACCCCCGGTTGGTGTAGGACTACTACTATTCAGGATATGGAAACAAAGATATTGGATTATGGGTTTGGTTAGGTTAGTACTGTTTATTTAGGACTATGGATTATTATGATAAATTGAAAATAACTAGGCCATACAAAAACTTGTTCCGTGCAAGATTCGAACCAGCTACGCATTGCCCAAAGTCCTCGGCTGTGCGAATTTGCTCCTAGCTTGTTGCCAAGCCTAGGCGACCTGGTCCGCGCTAATACATTTCACCTTCACCTACTTAGAATGAGACCTAGACAAAGCCTTTGAAATGCCTGTAAGTACGCACAATCCTTCTGAAATTACACGCATTGGTTACCACTAAAAAAAAATGAAGGCTGGTAAAAAGTTAAACATTTTTGAGCTCTTTGCTCCCTTTCCCTTTTGCTCGCTTGGTTAGTTAGGACGCGTAGGTACCTACCCAAAGGCCAGAGAAAATTCCGTAGTTACGACCGAAGTTATGGGTGTTTCTATTCTGTATCAACTATTTGACAGTTGTCCGAAATCGCGAAGTGTTCTTGCCTGTTCGGAAACTTGAATTTGTCATTTGTTTTGACGGATCAAGTTGCTACTTTAGGACGGGCCCGTATTTTCATTGACAGACTGATAAACCCCCTGAGCCGAAAAACGATACAGTATATCACGCGAGAATGATTTACCGGTTAGATTTGTTGCATCCAAGTTTTCAGAGCATGCTAATGACGCGAAAAAGTCCAAAATAAAACTGTTTTTGACTAGATCCCTCGTTTTACACTTTCACTTGATTTTTCGCAAACAGGCACTGCCTACCTATTACTCGGCACTTAGTTTTGTCTAACGATCATTCCAAAATTGACAAACAAAAAAATTATAACAAAATCTATGTACTTACGATATCAAACGAACGCTGTGGCTGACGGGACGCCACTCCTGCGCGGCGACCATCACCCCGCGGTCTTATACCACCCCACATGATCCAATTAGGGATGTCAGCTGCGAAATGAACCGGTTCGATGCCGATCTGAACCACCACACGTGGTTGTTTGTATACAAGTTTGTAGATTTCAAGGGCGTCTGTAGTTTGTGGCGGGTAGGATTGATTTGCGTGGCACGTGAACAGAAGTATTTGGGCGCTCTCTCGCTTTGAGAGGTGATTTTCAGCATTTTTTTTTTAAACATTTTATTTTATGTAGTCAGTTCAGTGCGGTGTTCAATTCAAATCACAAATGCTCCTAATAAGAAGGCATAATAACCAGGTGCACCTTGGACAGTAAACTTGTAGGTCGTAGGTTCGAACCCAGGCGCTTTACTTTGTGTAATTTCATCACCACTGCTCTCAAAACGGTGAAGGAAAACATCGTGGGGACACCGGCATGTCCTAGAACCAAAAAATTCGAAGACATACGAGTCTACCGACCCGCACTGGGCCCGCGTGGTGGATTACAGCCCACTCCCTCTCACAGAGAGGAGGCCTGTGTCCCAGCAGTGGGAACATTAGGGCAGCAAAATGGGATCAATCACTCAGTCGCTTTCTAATCCCTTAACTCGTGCAATCTGGATTAAAAAATCTTTAAAACGTCCACAACAGAGTGGTCATAAACCTAATAAAAACAATGAAAATGTTTTATTTCGTGTTTTTATGACTGTAATAGCTATTAGAGAGCAGATGCGTGTCGCCAGATGTTTGACATTTTCATTCCCTGAAATTCAGTGATCCGTTAAATTAAGGCGATGCGATTTGGCTTTTTTTTTCGGATGGGAAATCATCAAATGACCCCTCCCGCTCTGGGTGGAGCGGAAGGGAGTGTCAGACTCTTACTAACTAAAACCCACCCGTGTTCCTTCCTTAGCCCTTTATGTTCCGGGCCAGCGGTAACCCTTTCGGACAATCCCGCTGACCCGGCAGGCTTCGGCCCTATGGGGCCCCTCCTCGATGCTGACATCTCTTTGAGGCGCGCGCGTGGAACACGTACGCGCCGTCCGGCACGGGCCTGGTCCTGATCGGACGGTGAGCTACCCATTACTCTCCGCCCGCAGGCCCGCGCCTACGGTGGCCGGGAGTCGTCGCGCGGCTCCCGACGCCCGGAGCGTCTCCCGCGGCGGCTGGGACGGGAGGCTCTCTCCCTGAGCCGTCCCGCCACCTCCTTCGCTAGCATGACTGCTTCGCAGAAGAAGGTGACTGCCTCCCACTCCCTCTCGCCCCGGACCATGGCTTGCACCAGGGCCGGGCGCGAGAGGTCGCCACCGCTGCCATGCGATTTGGCTGGATATAACATGTATCTAACATTACCACAGAACACATAATAGTACAAACAGGTACTAATCACACTAATATTCTAGAGGCGAAAGTTTTTGAGTGGGGGTGTGTGTGTGTGTTTATATGTTTGTTACTTCTTCAACACTAACCAATTTTGATAAAACTTTGTATGGAAGTAGCTGACATCCTGGATTAACATATATGTATAGGCTACTTTTTATCCCGATACTCCCACAGGATCGACATTTACGCGGGTAAAACCGAGCAGCTAGTAGGTACTTAGATAAATCTAAGTATGTCAACTTCTTCTTCTTAGCGTGTCGATAGCAATCTAAATGTACTCGGCCCAGAATTCGCCTACTTGTTTGGCGCCTTATAATAAAAAGAATTATTGATTTTTTGTATGTTTGTTTGTTATGCTTTCACGCTAAAACGGCTGAACGGATTTGGATGAGGCGCATCGATAGACCATGACCTGGACTAGACATACGATACTTTTCCCGATATTCCCACGGGATTGAGAGTCATACGAGTGAAACCACGGGGTGCAGCTAGTCTATAGCTATAGATACTAATAACAAAGCTAAAGAGTTTGTTTGTTTGTTTCACGCGAATCTCTGGAACTACTGGTCGGATTTGAAATTTGCAATTCTTTTTGCATTTGATAGCCCAGTGCTTGAGGAAAGCTACAGGCTATTAAAATCACGCTATATATGGCCCTGAGAAGCCGAGCAAAAAGATATAAAGTCAAAAAGAACGTTAAACGAAAACGATGTGATAGCGGGCAGGTGATGCGATGCGACGGGATGGGTCGGGGGAACAAGAAATGTCACGCGGACGAAGTCGTGGGAAACCTAAGATTTACCGACTGAATGCCAAAAATTATAAAAATAAAAAATAAAAATTGTAAAAGTCAGAAATTGATGATTATTATTGAACAATTCGGACTTTTACCGGTGAGACTTGCTAAATCCTAGGATTTACCGGTAAATCATAAGATTAACCGCAGTTAGGGCTATTACAGTAACAATATTATGTATACCTAATAAATTGTAGGTAAGTACATATATCGAATAGTTTTGTGTCGATTTAGATGATTATTTATTTATTTATATATACTTTATTGTACACCACAAAAATACATAACATGAAAAAAGATTCATCAACATTACAAAATATACAATGGGCGGCCTTATCGCTTTCTGCGATCTCTTCCAGGCAACCTTGGAATGGACAGTGACTTTCCTGGACATAAAATGGGGCTGTGGTTGGTGCAAATATTATGTATACAGTACACTAAGATAGATACACAGATATATACATATCCAAAATTATAGATACATAAATACATACATACTAAATTATGATGATGATGATGTATGATGTATGCTTGTTGTGGCTAAGTATTAACAGCCGCACGGGTCAATCGATCAGGTTAAGCTACGCTTGCCGCGGTTGGTCCGTGGATGGGTGACAATCTTTACATACCACAGCTGTCATTCCTGGATCTTTGACAGTCGTTACGGGTCGTCAGGAGCCCGAAAGCCTGACAATTAGACATACCAAGGGGTAGGTAGGTAATACGGGCTGGTGTCCGCAACTCCACGTCAATGCGCGTATTTTGCGGATACCAAGGGTTATCGTATTACTCAGTAACTGGGTTATAGGTCAGCTAAGCAGTCACTCCATGTAAAATACTGGTATTCACCTGCTTCCGGTTTGACTGGAAGCCAACCTCAACATACATAGTTGGGAAGAAGCTTGGCAGATAGATTAGATCATGTGTAAAAGTAGCGAGGTTAGTTGACTTCTGTCGCTTACTTAGCTATCGTAAGAACTCAAGATTTAATTTCCTTCAGTAAACATAATCATAACTAAGAAATGACTGTGATCCTTACAGAGCTGGTTTTTAACTGAAACTCTATTACCCACTTTACGACATCCAGTAGAACCATAGTAATAAAAGTTCATGACTTTATTAGCCATAACACTAATATTGCCTGTAGGTATGCTGGAAAATATGAAAAATAGAATGTGGAAAACAGCATCAATATTTCTCTGTAGAAGTCATCAGTAGTTTTGGCGACATTTTTAACGGTAGTTGGAGAAGGAGGTTGTTTGAATTAAAACTCAGTCACTAATGTAAATTAATAACATTTTACTTTGAAAATGTTAGCGTGGCTTACTGTACAATGTTCGACCTGGGGGCCTAAAAAGGCCACTTTGGCAGAATCATAAAAGGATAACATAATGGACAGTTAACTGTTAAGTTAATCGTATTCGTTCCCCTTGGTGAAGCATTTTTCAGTTATTTTTTTTTGTCTGTGCTAAAATACCAATCAATCCAATTCAAATCCAATCCCAATCTCTTCGATTGTACCTACGTAGTGCAGCGAAAAAAAGAAAAACACGGACTGTCTTCGCCATATTATAATTCATAATTTTATCCTTTTATGATTCTCCAAAGTGGCCTTTTTAGGCCCCCTGATATCTGATATGATCACTTCTTAAGAGGGATGCGCTTCGGTAGCCCGCGGAAATTTAAATTTTCTTACGGTTCGGTCGGGTTGTATGTTGATCAAAGTACTTATGTAATTATTACACTGGGGAACAGTCATTTTGCGGCAAGGTAGATTGAAGTCAATTTTGTATAAGTTCAGAATGCTGAATACGAGAAAAATATCAGATTTGTCAAATTGACTCTAGTTTATGAGATAAAGACTAATAAATATTTGACTGAAAACGTCAAAATAATAAATACAATGACGTATTAAAATATATATATTTTAAGAGCGGCTATAATCAATGATAAAAAACTAAATATATATGCTGTTAAGACAAATAATAATAAAAAAAATAAAAAATAAACTTTTTTTTGTAGGCTTTTCTATCGTGTTTTTGATCAGGACAATCCCTAATTAAAGTCCAGCAGTAGTCTGCCATCATATGGCTGTCCCATCAACCTCGATATCTTTCTTCCATGGTCCTAATGTCCTGGTGGAACCGTTCTCCTTGCTCCTTGCTGTAATCGCCTAGGTTGTCCGGGAATCTGTCCAAATGGCTATGTAAAAAATGTTCATATTTGCTCCTAAGTGGTTAAAATTCTGTAGCATTTTTACAACTAGTTCTTCATATTCTGGTACTTTGTGATTACCCAAAAAGTGTTTGACTACTAATACAAAGCTTAGCCATGCTTCTGATTCGATCCGTGTCATATGGCTTGTAAATGCGGTGTCTTTTATAAGGGTACGGATTTGGGGCCCATCAAACATAGGCCTGCTTTTAATTTTTCCATACTCAGGGCGGGAAATTTTTGACATACATACTTGAAACAGTCACCATTCCTATCTAGGGCTTTTATGAACTGTTTCATTAACCATTTCATTGCCACATATAAAACAAAAACTGTTAGGATTGTTAACGCAAGACTTTCGCGACGAACTCATATTTTTCACGAAAAACAAGACAATTTATACTTAAAATGGAGCACGAACTGTTATCCTTAAGGTCTAATATTTGTAATCGAAACTATTACAACTATCTAAATGAATAGAAAACAAAATTTAGTTGGAAATACTCAAATTAATACAACTCGGGAGGGTAGGTTCATATTTTTTCAAATGCTTGCTTATATGTCATTTATCTCAAGAACCAGAGTCAATCAAAAAAAAGTAAATACATTTCGTGTATGTCTAATGTAAGTGTTTATTAAAACCAATAACAAAATTCTTGCCGCAGAAAAATAATATTTTTTTGTTCCCCAGTGTTATCATTTGAATCATCAACACTACTCTCCAAGTTTTTATTATTATTATAAAATAACAGGATAATATTTACAATATAAAAAAGCTACAATTAGCCCCAACTGTCACGATTTCATGAAATAGTCATTCAATAGGGTAATTTGAACATAGAGAGTTGTATTGATGATATATGTGATTATTGTTGGTGACCTAACTAAAGGTTCGTGAATGAAAGGAAAAGTGGACTGTAAACACTATATAATATGGAAACTTTAACAATACAAGTAGGTATGCGCGCGCGTCTTCGACCGTGCTCGGTAGTGGAGTGAAGTGCCGGCGGCGGCCAGTCGGCTGCCGCCGGCATGCCGCGTCGCGCCCTCCGCGCGTCCCCTGCCTTGGACTAAGACTCACGCCTTGTCTGCGTGAACAATTATTATTCTGTAAATATATACTTGATATACTGTCGCGACAGTATCACAAGTATCATATAAGTACCTACGTATTGATCAACATACAACCAGACACTGACCTGCAAATTGCAAAAAACGTAATAAAAATTTTATTTCGCGGGCTACCGTGGAGCTTTTGCCTTAGGGCCAAGGAGAGTGGGGATAAAATGGTTAGAGTTCAAAATAAAAGAACATCGTAAAAATGTAAAACTTTATTACATCTCACAATTCAACATAAGGTACTGTACACACCGGACTACTAACATCTCGACTAGTGCAATTCCAGATATGTCACGATATTACCTACACAACATACAGCTAAACAATTCATTTCATTATTCTATAGTACAAAAATACAATCAGGGAAAGAGTTTGAAGCTATTAGCTAGTTACAGCGGCTACGTAGGGCGAGTGTCACCAATGAAAGAATGCGTTTAGTCATGTAAACCGCGTCCAAGAGCTGTCAGTGTCAAATTCTTGTGGAATATTGACACTGACAGTTCTTGAACTCGGTTTAGACGCGTTTAGTTTAATTGGTGCAATCCGCACAGAATGGTATTACCTATAAAATACAGGGTGGCTAATTAGTTACCAACAATCGTAAACGGTGCGACTCTAGCATTCACAATGAACAACTTTCCCTATGAAACCCATATCCGATTCTTGAAGATAAATACCTATTTTCTATACCAGCAGACATACCATAATAAGCGTGAATGAAAACCGTTTTTTTTACGAACCGGATATTTTATCCCGTGGCCTCGAGCATCACACGTCTTGCGACAGCGAATACGGAGAAAACAAATGAAAGAAGAGTCACCGCGACGCGACTTGTGAAGCGTCTGATGGTAACAGGTGACGCGTGACCGTCTAGCTTGACGCAAGTCGCATCGTTCGAAGCCTTGAACGAGGCCTTAACGATTGCATTGCAGGAGACTAAGTTGCCACTCTGTATTTTGCAGAATCGGTTGGCTTTTTTACAGCGGCGATATAATGTTAAAACAAAAAAAAACAAAGTGCCTACTAGTCATGTTTTATCATACTGTGACTGTAACAAAAATCAAGGTACAGCAGCTGGACAAGTACTTTTTGGCGCGTGGCCGAAATCGGAACTAACACCGACATCTCGTTTTTTCTATACATTTCACAAAGCAATCGCACGAATGTTTACCAACAGCGCCCCCTGTCAACGTCACTCGAGCGCCAAAAGATCCTTATTGTAGCACTTTCCCTACTAATTCAAACAAATTCAAATCATATATTTATGTGAAAAGAAACAATAGACGGAATAAATCACGAGGACAGTTATTTTAATGAATATAATTAACTGTGTTCACCAAAATAAAACAACCGAATTGAGAACCTCCTCTTTTCCTTAAAGTCGGTTAAAAAATAAAGAAGAATTTCCCTGATTATAAAAAAAGCTACGGGTATTAAAATTCTACTACCTATATTATTGCTGATAGTATAATTTATCTAAATAACGATATTTACAATATCAACCGAGTTAAAGTATAAGCTTAAACTACAGCTAATTCAAAACTGAACACTTAGCCACCCATTTGTTTGCAAATTAGGCACTTAACCATCAGTGATCAAGCAATTTTCGACCATACAAGCCATTTTATTGTAGAGACAGCAACGAATGTCGGTTAAACAAAGACCAGCCTCAAACTTTATTACGCTGAAAGGCGACTTATCAAATCACTTTGTCTATTTAGGACGAATTTCACCACCACCAATGAAATTGAAGAAATCCGGCACACTAATGGCGAAAAACACTTTCGATCACAATCCAAGGGTTTCGAAGGAAATTCCTATTCTTTTGCTTCTATGTTTGAAAATGTCGTCTGCAAAAGCGCGAACTGTCAAAATGAAAGACATTCCGATCAATTGCCATTAAAATTGTAAGTGTGTGTACACCGGTTCAAGAGCCATCGGTGTCATCATTGTTGTGGAATATTGATACTGACAGCTCTTGAACGCGCTTTTTTTTTAAGCTGATCGCGTTCAGTTTCATTGGTGAAATTCGTCCTTAAATGTTAAGTAAAAATAACATTAATAACTTACTTTCGTTGCTGACCGTACCTACAGAAAACGTATTAATAAATTAATAAACACTGCTGCACCCTAATAATATTAATTATTTATAACATCGGTGTTATTGTATTATTTATAAGGCAAAAGGTACCTACAAAGAAAAATTAGAGGTATTTTAACATTGTTAAAAAAGCCTTGATTTCAATTTCCTTTCGATCGATAATTATTGTTCTGTTTTTCTGTTCTAATTAGGTACAAATAATATTAAAACATGCATTAACATTATAATTAGTATATTGAACAAGGCTCAATGAAATATATTTTAGCGGCTGCATCACTTCAGGATGGCAATCAAAGCATTCCATTACTAATTAAACGCCAAAATTAACTTTATAATTTCCCAATTTCCAGTACATTTCGTAGGTATAGCACCCATTCGCGCGTGGCCGAAATCGGAACTAATACCGCCATCTTAATTTTTCAAGACATTTCGCAAAAAAATTGCAACAGCGCCCTCGATCCTTGTAGCAATCAATGTATTGGAAATTAAAAACTAAAATAATATTTTTTACCGTTTCACTATTTTTTTGCGTGTTGAGTAGTATTCTATCTTTCCAGCTGGTTTCCAGCCCCTTAAGGTTAAATGCAATAAACATTTCACTTTTTAAACAAAACTTTATTTTTTAAATAAATGTCTAGTGCAACAAAATGCAACAAGTGAAATAATAATAATAAAGTAAATACGAGTACAGTTCGCGTCAAATAACTTTGCCACTCTGAAGCTAGGCTCTTTCCTAGCCGCGCCAATCCGCGCCATGCGCGCTGCTGTTGTATTCATAGGATTAACTACTGCGCAGTGACTTGTTGCCTACTTCAGAGCGGCAAAGTTATTTGACGCGAACTGTACCTTGACTAAATTGCAAATTAAAATTACACTTGAAAAATAAAAGCTAAAAGTATTTAGTATATCACAGGATGGTGGATTGACCAGCAATATTTAAAAAAAAACCATAATATTCATACTTTTTTCAACAATCAAATATAAAATAGATACTAAAAATTTTGGTAACACAAAACTTAATACTGACGACATAACCGTTAAATAATTTTGGATAACATCAAAAATAATTTACTTAAAATAAAAAATTATTTAAATAAAAAGATTTGTCGTCTGCTTTTTGTGTTATATGCACATGGTCAAATTAAATCAGCTAGCGAAACTTCGCAAGCGTGATGGGTATCGATATCTGAACATGACAAAACAAAAAATAAATAATTTGTTGTTTTTTTTCTGAGGTCATTGACTGCAGTTAGTCACTTGAAATAACAGCTAAAAAATCCGTTTTTTTTTGTCTACTTTTCACAGACGTGATAAGTATCGATGTCTAAACACTATAAAATAAAAGAAAACAGATTTTCTCAACTCATACTTTAAGTAACAACAATTCCAGCGGCCGATAAGCTCAAAAAAAACCTCGAATCTTTTTTATTTTTAGTTTAAGATCCCATCACGACTGGAGAGTTTCTCTAGCTAATTTAATTTGACCCTGTGTACGTGCAGCACCATTTAATAAAACATAAATATGGGCCAACCCTGAGGAACTAGTAGGTGTAGCAATTAAAAACACAAATTATAAATGACTTTCCTGAAACTGCGACCTAACTACATAGCTTTATATTCAACCTATCACCAAAACAAGTCATACAATAATATAAATCTAATAAAACAAGAACAATTATAATCTAATCGTATTTCCTTGCATAATATGGCAAAATAAGGATAATAATAAATTGTGATACATTATCGTAAAAATCTTATAATAAGTATTTGTTCTTCAAAATAATATTTTTTCTGATAAATAATTGTAAAATGTGTCAACGGTTTAAAATATATTTTTATCTTTAGAATTATGATCATATAAAATAATATATCATATATATTATCGTGACTGTTGAATATTTTAATGGCAGGGATGCCAAAAACCTAATATTAATTTACGAATAATAATAAATTGGCTCCTATATTAATAAAATAATTTGGGTGGCTACTTCATAAAGTTCTTGCATAATTTAATAGTTTACTCCGGGCTGTTACTGAGAAATTCCTGATAGAAAAACCCAATAACACTTTGCCCGACCAGAGAATCGAACCCAGGACCTCGTGATCAACAGTAGCGCTTGCGGACACTGGACCAACGAGGCACTTATTGTGTGTGTAATATCATTTAAATATAATTCCTGAATAGCACGGGAAATATGGGGGAAAAAATCACTTACATTCGTTCTTATTGATTTTGAGGCGGTACGAAGTTCGCTGGGTCAGCTAGTTATAAATAAACTAAAAAGTTATTCTTTCAATACCAGCCATACCCTTTATTTCTGAATATTACAATCAAAGTGTGTGCGTAATTTATTTGAACCTTAACAAATTCGAGACTAGCCTACTCTCCACCATTTCGCTTCAATCAACAATAGCACTAGATAGTAATAAAGGATAGGACTAGGAACAAACACATCGCTCAAGTGGCCGCCACTGCATTATAACTCGATTATAAACCTTAATTTACGACGTACGGCGTTTCATACAAACTTTCAAGTCCTTGTTTTTCGAAATTAATGAACCGATTTTAATGAAACTTCATACGTATAAGCAGGCTACAAAAATCTAAAAGTTACTTATGAACATTTTCGAAAAATAGTGTTAAAGCCAAATTAGACCGATTATTAATTCTCCATAGAAACAGAGATTTCCAGTTTTTTTTTTTTTTAAATAAGGTATTTCGAAAATTCTTAAGTAACTTTTAAGACCTTTGTATCCTGCTTGTGCGCATGAAATTTCATTAAAATCGGTTCATTCATTTCGAAAAACAAGGACTTGAAAGTTTGTATGAAACGCCGTACGTCGTAAATGCTCTTAACTTTAAAACATAAAGTTTGCAATATATTTACTACTTTTACTGAAAGGTAAACGTATTTTAAAAATAATACAAAAATATTTATGGAAAAATAAAACAATTTCTAAGCAATAAAATTGAAAAAACTATGTTGCAAAATTAAGACCACAACATTATTTGTGGCCTTATTTTTCCGGCCGTTTTTGATGCGCTCTTCGGAAATCTAGTACTATGGTTGACCGAAACCATTTAGGATAACTTTAAAAAATGCACCTATGCAAACATCACAAAAACAGTGTGCCAGAGAACCAGAACGCCTTAAATTCATATTTTTCTGCACACAATTCTCAACGTTAAAACATTAACGATAGAGTTCAACACCGCTAACCTATCTATGTACATACATTTACAGAAAAGTACTAAGTAATTAATACTTTCACTTGAGGTCCTCTTCTTCGTCTTCAACGTACAAAAGGTCTTCCATTTTCGTCATGAATTTGCTGTTTAATTCTTGGTCTACGGGGAGTGGTGGGGTCTGAAAAGGTTTTGAAAGAATAGTGTAAATATTTAATTTTAATACTCCTAAGACGTAGCAGTCACTATTTTCTGTTCCAAAAGTATCAGATAAAAATGTGCACAAATGGATGCCAGTTTGTGTGCCACTTACAAATTGAATGCTTCGATTTGATTATTTGAATATTTAAATCCGAAATTCGAATTTTAGATCACCAGAAAGATGTTTTTCATTTGACAATTAAGACTAATTTTATAACCTCGATGTTCGCCGATATTTTTATTGATTTCAATTTATTAATACATATTATTTAAACAATAATTTGACGTATTCCATATTGGGCACCCGTTTAAATGGCACCTGAGTGAATGTGCCGCTGTGTGTCAGGTGCATTCACTCAAGTGCCATTTAAGCGGGTGCCCAATGTGGAATACGTCAATAATTTCTGGAAAAAGTGGTGAGATTTAAAGTTGAAACCTTCCAAATACTGAATGTGTTACTAATTCGTTTTTAGTGAGGAGTTGCGTAAGATTTTACCCTGAACAGGGTTTGTTTATACTTTGATCAGATACTTCTGGAACAGACTATACAACCGATATTTAATTAGTAACCACAATTTTATTTTGTTACCTGTTTATATTTTTTCACCATTAAGTCACAAAAGTTGATATACAGAATGATTTTGAAATCGTAAAAGCAAATAAATATTAAACTTGCCAAGCCAAATTATAATTTAAAAAACCTTTTTTAGTCTCGTAAACTCAATTTGTTTTTACTTTTGTGTATGTTATCTGTCTCCCTGTGTAACTGCTATTTATCCACAATCTGTTAATTATATTTCGAGTTCAGTGGAACTGAAGGGGAAGATTCGAATCGGATATAAATATGTAGGTTTCATTACTTTCAATTAAAGAAATCTAAAAATCACTGATAGACAATACTGTGTGGCCTCTCGGAGCACGAAATTTTGCACAAGACATCCTTTTATAAAATAGGTGAGGACGATTTTTTTTAATTCATCCCCTAAAGGGGTTAAAAAAGGGATGGAAGTTTGTATGGAATTCGACATTTTTGCCGATGCGGCATGGCTTGTCAAAGAGAAAGCTGTTCAATATATCGGGAAGAATCACCCCTTTAATTCATGCAGAACGAGACTAATAAAACATTCTGTATGGGAATAACGAAAAATAAATAAAAAAATGACATGCTTTTAAATGAATTTATTAAGCAACACATAGTGGGGTACACAAACAATAGGCGGTGTTAACTAGAATTTTATATATTTAATGTATAATTATTATTATTGACAATATTCCAATGAGGCATAGTAACTTCAAAGTTTAGCTTTTAAAACTATTATGGGTAAATTTTAGACATAAAATTAATATATAAAAGGTGAAAGAAAAATCAATAGAAAATACACCAAGTTAACTTTTGAAAATTTTGTTTAAGATAGCTGATATATTTATATTAATGAAGTTTTACTTATTCTGTAGGAACTAAATAGCAAAAAAAATATAAATACCTCCTAGAATATTGTCTAAAATTCTATAGATATAAGCAAATGTTAAAAACAAATACAATACACATGCGAAATTGAAGCTTTATTTACTGAAAAGTAATTATCAATATGAACCAGAGATTACAGTATCTCTGCAATTAATCAAAGATATCATGCAGATACAGACACGGACATCAGTAGGCACAATTTGACGTCAACAGCGCCTTAATGTCGTAGCAATAAGGTCCGTTTTTGTAGTGCAAGTGTTACTACTGATATGGTTATTGTGGTTGACTATACAGTACCCGGATGTCAATGACACATCGAGCTTTAGCCCACGTTCCAAAATATCGCGGCGGGATTTTATCGCGCATTGGATTCTGAACTATCGGTGTTGAGCGAGCATTGAGAATCCAACAGAGCGCATGCCAGCGCGTCGAAAAAACACACTGTTGGATTTTCAACTTTCAGAGCTAAACGGTACGTTGAAAATCCAGTGCGCGCATAAAAATCACCGCTGGAAAAACGCGCCCCTGGGCTTAGATAGAAACCGTCACACAGGTGTGACACAGACGACGTTCTAA
The DNA here is from genome assembly GCA_963082905.1 of Oligia fasciuncula. Classification (NCBI taxonomy): domain Eukaryota; kingdom Metazoa; phylum Arthropoda; class Insecta; order Lepidoptera; family Noctuidae; genus Oligia; species Oligia fasciuncula. The sequence goes on from OY720403.1 coordinate 14,053,423, forward strand.
ATAGTCTTTTTATAGAGTTTTTCTAAAACCCGATGTCCCATATTTACGGTCAGGCACTGTCTATCTGATATTCCATGCGTTATAATAATAAAACATGCATAATTTGACATGCAAACTGATATTACTAAAAGTTGACTCAAGCAGTATAAAAAAAGTTTTTAATTCATTTTAACAACACGAGCAAACAACACATTAAAACATGATTTAAAACACTCAAAACCAAACAATAATAGACAAACGGACACACAAACTGTCAAAGCAAACCGATTTGTCTAATAATAAAACATACAGCAATGTCGACACACATGGCAACACTCAAAACATGTTACCAATTCACAAAAATGGTAACATTTGGTAGAAAATTCAGTGTTGCCATTTTTAACATTTGAATCCAGAAAAATGTGATAACATGATAATTAAAAATGACTTTTTAATAAAAAAAATGGATATTAATAGGTAGCGTAATTTTATCAAGCAAAACCAGTACCTTTAATGGAAATATAGCACATTGTGGCTAGACTATTGTACTTTATTCTATCATTCATTCTGTCACGATAGAACAAATACGGCACACATACTGAATGTTTTTTTGTTAATTAATCTCATTAAAAATAGGTAATTGACACAACATGGAGATTTAAAAATGAGTCGAATTATATTCACCCTAACTAAACCTTATGGGGTGAATATCGATTCAAAGACCACACTGAGACTATACTCGTATTTAGATGACAAATGAATAACGCTTTTGATTCGCCCAGCTATGTCACCTGTTGCGTGTACGCAATAATAACAGCCAACACTTAATCAATACGGGGCTGCAGGACACCGACGAGCAACATGTTACCATGGATTCAGTACATGATTCTGAAACACCATGCGTTGAAAACAAAACACAAACAGAATACTTTGCCATCACTCACTGACATATCGGATTTAAAACCGAGTACATCCCGAGGACAGCCGAACACATCCGAATGTAGCGCGGTCGGTAACAGTGTCGCAAGTTCAATGGTTTTTAACCCATCTCAAAAAAACAGTTACAGTTTGCGGGTCGACGTCCCAACAACAACGTCAACGGCAACGTCATACACGATCAATATATACGGTTAAAACCAGTAATTTCACCACCAAGTATTAATTCTTTAGGAAAGGCGTGCGTACACATAACACGCTTGCATTACCGACTTGTCATCTAAATTTAGGTAACAGCCTGGCCATAACTGAAAGCCACATATTACATTATTTAACTGTTTCGTTGTATATTCTCATAAATGGCACACAACAGTCTTACAGGACATTTAAATTAACGCCTGCATAACATACTTAACAATTTAAATTCATAAAATCACAGAAACATTACGCAGATATTTTTAGTTTAATAACTTGGTTGATTTTTTTTTATATGTATATATATTCATATATTGAAAGCTGAAGTTTGTTTGAACGCGGATATCTCTGGAACTGCAAGTCGGATTTGAAAAAATCTTGTTGCATTTAATAGCGCAATTTTTGAGGAAGTTTATATGCCATTTAACATCACGCTATGACTTTTAGGAGCCGAGCAAAATGAAAAAAAAAGGCAGAAACAACGCTAAGCTAAAACGAAGTAATTTATAAAAACCCCGAGTTCTTTTAAATTAAACGGCAGGTGAAACCGCGCGGCACAACTAGTAAATAATAATTAAGTTTAGTTTTACGTATTCAACTTTGGCATCAACACACTAGTTAGAATATTATAAGGTTTTTTTTTTCCGACATTTATTAGTATAAATAATCAGGTACAATTTTTTGATAATTTAATTTTAAATCATGTATCTTAAAATCTAGTCTCATGCTAATAAATTGTGATAACAATGTGTCGAATTAATTAAGAATATCATTTAAATATTTTTCCAGAGATAAAATCATGAAATGTCAACAAAAACATCTGCAAAGATTTCTATTATCTTCATTCATAATCTTTGGCTTAGATTATAATGTTATTAAACATGTTTACTTAATTTTCCCGCAAAAATAAAAGATTTTTTTTTAATTAAAATCAACCAAGTCACAGACTAACGGCCGAATTCTCAAACGCTACTCAATTTTAAGTCGTCCTTACATCATGACTTTTTAAAACGCAGTCAGTTACTTATAAAGTGCGACAAGGATCTTTTGATGCACGAATGACGTTGACATACACTGCGCTATTGGTAGACATTTGTGCGATTGGGTTACGCAGCTGCATAAGGAGAATCGCCAACTCAGCACTCAATATTTTACTACAGAAACATACGCTGCAAATTTAGCAAATGACGCAAACGGCGAGCTGAGATAGCACTTTTTTTATTATTTGAAAAACAAGGTGGCGGCGTTAGTTCCTATTTTGGCCACGCGCCAAAAGATCCTTGTACAGCTAAGGGTGAAAAGTCTCATATAAACGTCATCGGTCGCAAAATGCTTGCTTACGCTTACGCTGACGACAGATATCCCCAATAGCATCTGGGAGAATAAACCAAAGGTCCCTAAAATACGGGATAGACTGCTAAGGACGTCATAAACACCCGGTTTCTGAATTGAGAATTTGAAGTTAAAAACTATAGCATTATAGGTGAAACGGGCAAGGTGACCGCGTAATTAAAAAAATCTTACATTTTTTGGGACGAAATTTGGAATTTCGCGGGCGCGGGAGCAATCACCATAAGTAATGCTAAAGTAGACCTTGACAAGTCATCAACTTCAAATTTTCATTTCAAAAACAGGGTGTTAGTCAAGTGTCGTTTGAGAGTCCGGAGGTGGGGACACAGATCACAGTAATAGAGACACACTAGAAGTATTAAAGCTTGTGCAAAGGGGGGGGTCGGCAATAATGGAGTTAAGAGAACCGCCGCGACGGGGTACACGTCCAGTACTTGTTCGGACGAGTCATATCGTGGCACTTGAATGCGGACTGTGGAACAAATATATGGGTTACTATGACCTTGAGATTATGAACACAGAATATACCGATAAATGTTATAGGCTGAATTTCTCCAACGAAACTAAACGCGTTTAGTTCTTTTGGTGAAATCGGCCCTTAGTTTCCCTATGATGTTTTTTTTTCAATCTTGACTTTTCAGCACACTGTGTATTTATTAGAACTTCTCTCTATTTACGACTCAACAAATTGATTTGATTCAATAAAATTATGTCAGTATCTGTACTTTTCGAAGTAAGATCTGGGATTTTGACCACTATGTAACCATGACTAATTCTCTTATTCTGGAACTACACAACCTCCACGATTTAATGCTAGTTGTTTTTGCATAATCTCATTCCCAGCAAAACATTTTAATAAACATGCAACATAAACGAACATGCAGTCATGCAGCATAAAATAAATATAGATGTAGCTGCCTCCAAAGATCGCTCATTACCTCGAGACCTAGCATTTAAAACTAGCGTTATAATGGTAAATGCCATAAAAATATGAATAAATGGACGTATTTTTCTTTCCTTGTATGATTTGGTAAACAATTAAGGTGTAAAAAGTTTTCACTTTCGTAAAATAAATGTGTTTAAATGGTTAATTTTAAAGAGATATTAATCACATCGTATACGACGTTATTACTGATATTCAAATACTAAAACAAATATATATATTACACTAACATCCGAATTGAGAACCTCATCCTATTTAGAAGTCGGTTAAAAAGTGATTTTCTTACCGAGTTTGTTTACCAAATGAGACAGGCAAGAAAAACACGCTATACTATACGTCATAATATACTCACAGCAGGATCAATGCGCGGGAAAGGCGCGAGGCATATGATCAGGACGGTCATGTTGTCGCAGCCGAGCCCGCCCGTGGCGCAGTTGGGCGCCAGGCAGCGCTGCATGAGCGCCTCGCACACGGCGGCCGGCTCCCAGCCGCTCAGCAGGCGCACGCGGCAGAATGATACCACTTCCTGCAAGTAGCAGTATTGTGTCAGACAATTTCAATTGCAACTGTTGAGTAGTGCCCTGAAGGCCAATTCACCATCATCATCTGCCTAGTCCCAACTATTTTGGGGACGGCTTTCTTTCTAAGCGGATGCAGCGGAATACCTACTCGTATTTTACGTGGAGGGACTGCCCAATTTTTGTACTTAATAAACGATCAAATTCAAATCGCAATCTCATCTCAACGAAAATCGTCGATGCGTGGGAGTGGCATCTTCTGGGCACGCTCGTTCCATCATAGACCTCATGCACCGCTTTCCATCAGGCGTGATTGAGGTCAAGAGCGGGCCATTCAACAATAAAAATAAAAAAAAAAACAATCACAAAATTTATGAAAATTAGAGGTATTTTTGATAGATACAACAAATACAATAAATAGAATAATGTAAAAATGTCAAAAGTGAATTAATCTCGGCAAATTTTAGCTTAGTTTTTTTTTTTTTTTTTTTAATTTACCTCGTTGGATAACACCTCCCAGATGCCGTCGCACGCGATCACTATGAACTCCCAGTCATCGTTCAGTTGCCTCACTTGTACGTCGGGAAATGCTGTAAATATAAAACAGTAATTTGCTGAACCTAAATTTGCTAAACCGCTGGTCCTAGAGACATGAAATTTGGAGGGTGTGATTCTTTGTGAAAAGTAGGTATCCAGTAAGACAGGGTTTTTCGAAATTCCACCCCTAAGGGTCCCCCCGCAGACGGGCCACCGGCCACAGCCACAAACGCCGCCACGAGAAGCTAGAACGACAATTGAACGACGATTTGTAACGTGTGGCGGCCACCGGCGTCAACCGTATCCGGCTACTACTAAAACTACAGGAAATATGCCAGTGGCGTCGTTTTGTGGTTGTTGCCGGTGGCCCGTGTGCGGGGACCCTAAGAGTCGCAGGCAGAAGCTAGTGTTATACAAATAAGTAGTTATGCAAAGAAAATATCACTGACATTGTGTGCGTAATAAGTTTCATCTCAGTAGATGAATTAACCGGCTGTATTTATATGCCTGATTCACTGTGGTATAGTCGACCTCGTAATTGCTTAACCACTTTTGATAACAACCTAATATAAATAAGACCTTGTCGCTTTATGGCGTGCAAGTGACATTCAACTTTAGAGTGACAAAACAATTACTATCTTAACAAACTTATTACACTGTTAATTCCATTATTCCTGTCGATAACCAGCCTGCGTAGTTGAAATCAAATAATCTTGCATAAAATCACAAAAATTTGGCCTTTTTAAAATCCAACAGCGCGCTTTTATATAGGCATTTATTTAGGAATCACCTAGTTTTTTTAAAAACACGCATTACAGTCTCAGGCCCTGTATTTTAAGTACCGAACCCAAAAAAATTGCGAATGACATCACTACTGACAGTTACCTCATTATGTCTAAGTACCAGAATCTCATGGCAAAAAAAAACATTGTGATTTTCATAATTATGGCAATGTCAATCCATATGAAAATCACTATTTTTTTAATTTTATTTTGCCGTTAGATTCTGGTAGACCTATACCATAGTAGACCAGCGCGGGGCAATTGCGTAACACATTATCAATCGGAATCGGTTTCATTTTGACAGTTCAACAACATTCATTGCGTAATTTACGTGTTGAGCAGAAAAAAATTTCAAACTTATGAAGCAATGGATTAGCAATTTGGTTCAAAATGATTCAGATTCCGATTGATAGTGTGTTACGCAATTAGGGTGCTGTAACCATCTCATCTCATCATCATCATCATCATCATCATCAGCCTATAGCAGTCCACTGCTGGACATAGGCCTCCCGTAATGAGCGCCATAGCGCCCTGTCTTCAGCTTGACGCATCCAGCATCTGCCTGCAGTCTTTCGCAGATCGTCATCCCACCTGGCCGGAGGGCGTCACACACTACGTTTGCCGTCTCATCTCATACCTGTAACAATCTGTTCTTGCGGCGACAGCCTGTAGTTCCTCTTGAACACATAATCTCCTAAGGCCCTGGACAGCGCCAGGTTACCGTTGACCCTGTTCAGCTGCACCCAGCCGCCTCCCGCCGTGATCCTGCGGAGTTCTTCTTCGTTGTTGGGTTTGTGGTCATATGACAGCATCTCCACCTGGATAGAGAAGGAAAGAGATTCTAGTAGTTCTTCCAGGAAAAAGTGGTACCAGCAGAAGAGCTCTTTGCGGAGGAGCACGTCCGCGGAAGTACTACACCCGAATCGCTTTAGCGTGGCAATTGATTGATTTAAAAAACTGTCAAGTTGGTATAAGTTTTTTCGGATGGACATTTCAGTTTCGCTGTCATACAATAAAATGATAAGATGGCTATGGCCCTTCGATTAAATAAAATAAAAGTCCTCCAGACCGTATTTCGGCCACGGCGGCCAATCTCAACGGAGACTAGCCTTCGGCGCGGGACATATTATAGTGCACAAGTATGCGCGCAGACACAGGTGCACTCCTTCTTCCCTCACTCTCATAGTCCGATGGGACGGCAATCCGACACGACCGGCGAGAGATCAGGCGCAGGACCAACGGCTTAACGTGCTTTCCGAGGCACGGGGGTATCACACCGCCAACTTCCAAACTCCGGGCTGTTGCTAAGAAATTCCTAATGGAAAAACTCAATAACTTCTTCTTCCCTTCGATTAACTTAGGTTTTAAAGTGCTACAAGAGTGGGGACGGTGCCCATACATTTTTGAGCATTGTTCTTTCATGATTCTAGGTCAACGGGAAGTACCCTGTAGGTTTTGATTTCGGAACATAAACGCCCGTATGTTTTGATTGCGTTGACTTAGAAGTTTGATTTTTTTCACTGCTTCAAGGGATTGCAGCCCTGAGTATTTTTTTTTATATTGATTTCAATTTGATAACTCCACGCGTTCCTGAGAAAAAGGGTCTTGACTGACGGACAGACAGACGGAAACCTAAGTGATCTTATATTATAAGGGTTCCGTTTTTCCTTTTAAGGTCCGGAACCCTAAAAACCAAGTTAATTTTCTATCTTCTTGCATCTACTTTGTCTTGTCTCTCTGTCCCCCTAAGGTAGCCTGGTAGAAAATGCCTAAGTCATGAACTCCGCCATTGTACGGTCATTATTACTTGTGCATAAAGTTTCAAAAAATAAAATCGGCCGCCAAGCATTGTTGCTTTATTCTGGTTTGAAGGGTGCGTAGGTACTTTAGACACTTATCATTAGCATAATCAGTCTACAATGTTCCCACTGCTGGGACACAGGCCTCCTCTCTCTGAGAGGCAGTGGGCAGTAATCCACCACGTGGGCCCAGTGCGGGTTGGCGGATGACGTATCATTAGTCAGTGACCAAAACCTCAAAAGTTATTATCTCCGTGCTCAGGTTAAGATTTTAGCACCTGGAGTTTCCGCTACTCATATAACCTTACGGTCAGGGTAGGTGAAGCGATAAGCTAAGGGCGGCTGGTATCACCTGGAAGAGAGTAGCTGAGGATCTGGTTGAATGGCGTGATACTGGCGAGTCCTAAGTCCAGCAGGGGGCTGCGTTGATTATGCTGCTGAAGTGATGTGTGCCAACTTCTCCTGCCACTCCTGAGGACCACTCACCCCGCCTCTAACACTGGCGACTGCGCGGGAGTCGCCCACGTTGGCGCAGTACAGGGTGTTGTCTTTGATCAGCACCGCGACAGCCGTGCTACCGGCTACCTTCTCTTGCAGCATGTCTTCTTCAAGCATCGCCTGGTCCATGTCTAGGAATCCCTGGGGACAGTTATTTTTTATGTAGATTTATTTATAAAGATTGCCTTTCTCGTATCGACATCGGCACAAAATATGTATGCACATGTCGTGGAAAAATTATAAGCAAATCAGCAAGATCCCTCGCGGAACAGACAGAGCGCAATGATCGAGCAATTTTTCATTGATAATGAACTAAATCGACAAATAAACAAGATAAATGCGTGGAAGTCAAAGTTGAAGTCAAATAATTTATTATTTCAAATAGGCACATATAAAAATAGCTGATATGAAAAATTTATACTTGGCACAATTTATAATAATAACAATGGACTGTATCAACACTGCAGATACAGTCCAGTAAAAAATAACTTATAACTAAAATAAAACACCGCACCTATAAAGATGACATAACTATATACTTTGTTATTAAATAAGCACTGAAACACCTAAAAGTTTCAGACGTCATGACGTAGGGTTGGCGCAAGATAAAACTGATAAAAAAGTATTGTGAATTGTTTTAATTACGTGACTGACCGTAAGTATGTTATTGTATTTTTCGAAGGAGTTTCGAAGTTCGTTTGCAAAGTATAGGTACTTCTGATAACAAGTAAGGCCCGTTGTACACACGTTTTTCTTGCCGCGAAAAACTACGGTTGCTGCGCCGTGTGTAGGCACGGTCGTCAGTGTTGTATGGATCACTATGGAAGCTTGTTGACAGACACGGCAGTACTACGGCACGGCACCGTCGCCGTATGTTACATAAATATGCTGTTTATTTATTACGTAAGATAATTTTAACCGCGTTCTAAACCCGTAAAGAAAAAAAAATGAAGTATTATTTTTGCGGGCTACGTTGACGAATCTCCCTAAAGGCAAAAGCGTCAGGATAGCCCGCGAAATTCAAATTTTCTTATGCGAATCATATACCTATATTTAGATTAACATACAACCTCATACTGACCTGCAAATTGCAAAAAACGTACGAAAATGTCAACTTTGCGGGCTACCTTATCGTATCCTCTAAAAGAGGACCATTGGCAAGTCGATAAGTCGACTATCACACCACCTTACTTGAACTGATCTGACCTGATTTTTGCTGGTACCTCTGCCCTCTGTCCTACCAATTTTACCTCTATTGCAAAATGTTATCAACATTAAACTGACAACCCTACATTTATATTCAGCGAGACGTGTAAGGTTTTACGTAATGAGTTTTTTACATAAAATGAATCACATACTAACATGCTACGAATATAAATATATGCACATGTTATTATTTATAAGGTCACATTCAGGAGTTGGCTGAAAATAATATTAATAGCAATAATTAGTAGGAAAAATTATATTTGTACTTCGGATGATGGTGCATTTATGTTAATTTTCGGACGGTCACGCAAAAGCACGGAATCAAGTAATTTGCAACAATGGCCAATTCTAGCAAGTTAGATCCTGTTTATAAGGGAAATAATTAATGCCAGTTTTCAGTAGCTCTAGGCGACACCTAAATGAATGCCCAAATCAAAGCGCGCTGTAGGATTTTCAACACTCGTCTTAGCGCCGAAAGTTGAAAATCCGGGCATTATTGTTTTATTTTTAAGATCGAGTTTGACGTTATAGTATCCTTAAAGGTTTCTTTTTTTGTCTCGATCTGTACATGTACAGACGCCAGCACATCAAGCTGCCCGAAACTGTAAAATTTTCCCAATCAACTTTGAACCTTATGCTTTAGCGATTAAGTTGAAAATCTATTAAAGAAATTTGACAGATTGTAGTAACTTGATGTGCGGTCTGTACAAACAAGAATAGTTTATGTTAGTGGTCCAAAGATAATAACTAAGTAGCTACGCTAACATATGTACATAATATGTTAGCGTAGCTACTTTGCGTAGTTAATAGTTATTATTTTTACTGTTTTTTTTTACTGTAGGTACCTACAGTTTAAGGCCGGAAAGTTAATGTTTACAACTTAATAAAGTTATCTCGATGTTTTGTCAAGGTCGTAGAAACGTGTGAAGCAGGCCGGATGGGGCGCTAGTTCAAAATATCTGGGGGCACGGGAGTGCCCCCGCCAAGACGAGCCAAGCGAAGCGCAAGGGCACTACCTACCTTTTCTCGAAGAACTTCGTCGTATTTTATTCGTTTCGCTACCATCACATGGGCGCGTAAGGTGAAAAATTTATTCACTGTTCATTACTTTTCTGTTATACAATAGTTCTTATAGCAACGAAACGGCCAAGCCTCATATTTTGACTAAGGTGTAGAGTTTGTGAAGTTAGGGCGTGAAGAGTTTGGCTCTACATGAGATCTGATAACTTTTTGGCAGTGCGAGCCATATGTGGTCTCGTCTTGGCAACATTTTACATGAAAATGTTTTTGGTGGGATATCTATATTTGCAGTTCATCAACACGGAACCAAATTATGACAATTAAAAACAGGTTAGTTAACATTATAACATACTAGAATGACGTCTTTTGAAGCATGTCCATTCTACGATACAAATTGTGGAAAAATACGATAAACATACAGCCGGTTTATGAAATGAGAATTTTTAGTTTATCACTTGTCAAATTCTACCTAAACATTAACGACTTATACATATTTTTTGTGTTTTCTGTAAGTTTAAGGCTGCGCCGACCGCCAAGTGGCGCCCTCATCGTTTGTTTGGTTATTTCTTTTATTTTACAATTAAAATGCAGAAAATAAGCACGTTAAGTTGTGCTCCACAAGATTATACGTTAATATTATTATAAACGGTAGTTTTAGATTGTTTAGTTTTATTATAATCACTAAAATGGAAAATAGTGGCCACTATTATCCGTTTTAGTGATTATAATAAAAGAAATAACCAAACAAACGATGAGGGCGCCACTTGGCGGTCGGCGCAGCCTTAATCAAACGTGTATTTTAACATAAGTTACTCATGACATCAACGCCACATGCGAACTACGCATCACACTGACGTCACGCAAAATCCTGCATCGCGCAAGCGAAGTTTACCGCGCAACTAGCATATACATATTATTATACAACATCCCGACATCAATCATTAGGCAGATGCCCACCAGACACAACACGTCCGGTAGAAGGATCTTCCCTTTTCTAATGAGGATGAGTGAACAACAACAACAGACAGATAGCGTGCTCCGCATGCGTGATTTGGTAGCAAGTCTACCAAATAGCGAATTATAAACTACTGGAGGTCGCGACTGCCTCGTTAGTCAAATGTTCGGATGTGCTACTGCCAACCGCAGGATTCTTACGTTTGATCTCGGGTCGAGGGTTTTATTAGGTTAGTTTTATTATACGAAACATCTTATGTGTTAGAAAGAGTAAGGACCCTTTAGTGCTTAACAGTAGCGAAGGGTAAATTTTTGTAAGAGGTAAGCAGGAGTACATATCTTTAATATGATTATATTATTTGTCTATAGAATACTGACTGTGCCATTTTTCAAACGGAAGCCGGTAGGAATCGAGTTGTATGGAACCTTCGCTACTGGTGCTTACATAAGCCATTAGTTGTTTTTTAATCTGTCTAAATCCCCATCCCGTGAATTTGCCACGGGCCCCAAACGGTATAGTTACGCGGGCCACTGGACAGCATCATGCAATGTAATTGCAAATGTGGTTGTACTATGCACCTCGGCCTTCCTTTGCCACCCTTCAGTAACAACAGGTGTAATGTTATGTAAATCAATAGATTAGCTACCTGTTTCAACGCCTCCTCAATGTTGCCAAGATGATACTCCGGTCGCGCTGTTATAAACTTGTGCAGGTGCTTGCCAGCATACTCCGCTATGTTAGATCCTAAAAGCAAAGTTTTCGATTAAATTACGCCGGATTTACAGGAGTTCTAGCTTCTGCCCGTGGTTCCGCCCGCGTGGATGTCGGAAATGATAACTCGGGAACGTGACACGCCGCCGCCCGTACCGGGACAAAAAGTAGCCTATCTCCTTTCTCAGGATGCTACCTATCTCCTTGCCAAATTTTATGGAAATCCTTTCATTGGTTTGGCGTGAAAAGGTAACTAGTATGGAATTAGTATGGATTCAAGATTTTTCCTTCTCCTGAATGATATTCCGTCTCTTAGACGTACGTTTTTGTATCTTCTAGGACGTCTATACTAAAATATTTTTTTATATTATTACTTTAGTTTAAACTAGCCGTATGTCTGATTTTACCCATCGGCAAGTAGAAGATACATATGGGGGTCCATATGCCACAAATGCTAAAACGGCGCTGAGTGGATTCTAGCAAAAGTTATTTTGACATCAGATTTTTCCAAGAGTGACTAAAAAAAAAAAATACCCTCCGTCTCGGAAGAACGGAGGGTTATGTCGGAATCCTACCGACTAAAACCCCACTGTTCCTTCTAGTACCATGAGTCGGGGGCCCGGGAGATACTTTTACATTTGCCGCACCCCCGACTGATATCCGCCATGCCTAGCGAGCCCCATCACCAAGTGCGGCCGATCCCACGACCGCACCTCCTTCCATTAAGGCGCGCATACTGCGTCCCACCACTGCCACCTCTTTGAGCCTGACTGCTCGAGCGACGACACGGCCCCAACTTCGCCGCTCGCAGACCCCTTCTTATGGTGGCCGGAGGTCAAGTTAGGGATGCCCTAAGAATCCCCTGCCCCAATAAAGGTCAGCCTCACGACCATTTCAAATGAAAGCAGAAACTTACCGCCATGTCCATCATAGACAGCAAAGTACGCCGTCCCTGGATCCTCAGGTAGCGACAGTATGTGTGTGTGAGAGTCATCCATAGACACGCGCCATCCTTGCATGCAAGAGGAGCCGACCAGGTAGCGGCTGTCCTGTACTGTGGACGACTGCTTCTCAGTCACCGGTTCTGATAGGGTTTGACCCATTACTCTGGAAATTATTTCGTAATTTACATCATGTTAGCAATAAATTATAAAGACTTCATTTTTATGTGCCTCTTTCACAGGGTCATTCAGTGAGCAACAAAATTCATGAAAGTGTTGTTAACTTTTTATGTATAAACGCACATTGACATGCGAGTTGCGGATGCCAGCCCATATTACCTATTACTACCACACTAAAAAGAAGAGGAGAGACAAATAAAGAGTTGGTAAACTTCAAGAAAACAGCAAGGTTTGCTTGTTCACAAATGTGGGTGCTTCGATCACCATTATGTAATATTCAAGTGAATTAATAAAGAGGGTGCACCCTCTTTATTAATTCACTTGAATACCAAGCACTGTGAACAGCTGTCTGGATCACGCATGTCTTTAGAAGTGACTGTTTCAATAAAGTAAAGTAGGTAGAATGTTATTTTGTTTAACAGAAATCTTGAATCTATATTAGTACTAACCTAACCTTTACTAAAAGTACAGGATGGCAGGGACTTCGAAGCACAAAGTGTATTTAAAAAAATGGCTGTTTAGTACATTTTGATTGCATAGGTACTGCACTTTTCTATCAAACAGCAGTTTTTTTTTTGATAACTCACAAAATTTTTCTATGTTGGGGTCTAGAATAAGTCTATTCATATTTATGTTTAAAATAATATCATTTCAAGTTAAACAAATATCAACTTTATTTTAATGGTAATTAAGTTGATTTCAGAGTGAGTAGCACTATTGAAAAAGTTATAAAAATGTTTGAAGTTGTAGCGTAAACTGAACTGTATTGTGTAGGATTTAAAGTTATTTTTCCATAAACTCATATTTGTTTACAGATTTGGCAAATAAATGGCGAATGTAGATTAATTACTGACCTTTGTTACTGTTCTTATATGAAGAAAGTCCAATAATAATAGACCCAATAAGCCCACTCCCTCTCGAAGAGAGAAGGCCTGTGTCCCAACAGTGGGAAGTTATAAGCTGATTAAGCTATTATGCTATATTACCGTTCTTCATGTTCGAATACTTACCCATAAAAGCCTTGTTTTCTGCCCAAAATTATAAACAAATGAAGTTAATTCAACTTATTATTAGTTGGACTATCCTCCTTAGTTTTAATATAACAATACTCTTAGCACAGTCACTGTTCACTGATTACAAAATGATGTTATGAAAATATATGTAACCATAAAATGCAGGAAAGCGTCGTAAATCGTAACGGGTACATCGCAAATCGTAAACTGACCGTCTTGAACCACCAGTGTCGATAGAATAGCCAGATATGACTAACAACTGATCCCATTATCGTTTTTACAAAAATCACCTTTGACAAGACCTTTACCTTTTCTTAGCAACAGTACACTAATGATACACCCAATAAACCCACAGATTGTTTGTACAGCATTTTTACCTCTCACTTAGCACAGAATAAACAGTAATTATCAAATTTAAAACAACAAAAAATGATAAGATAAAACCTTACTTAAACTACGCTGTTACTCCTCACAAATAGAACTAAACATACAAATAAATACACTCACGGTTATGTCGAGCACTAGGGAAACGTTTATTGTTCACTATTGTTTTATTTTGTAACAAATCAAAGCTTATTTTTCAATAATTTCGCGAAAATGCGTAGGTAAATAATATCCGACACAAGATTAAGATTTTTAGAAACGTCAAAGTGACATCAGCCGGAGTTGCCACCTTTTCAGAGTTTTATTTAAAATAGTAGAAATCCTCACAAAACTCCTATTATAAATATGGCCAAATAAGTACACCTATTTCGTTACAATACGGGTTTAACTGTAAAAAATATATCAAATTGATCGTTATCTTCATCAATCTAAAGCCATTAGTCAGTGGTCACTCAATTTGATTTTTTTAGGTGTGATTGGAATAAAATAAAATGTTTGTGAATCATATAATTACAAAAAAAAAAAACCCATGGCACAATAAACAACCTTTCCATAATCTCTGGGGCCTATCAGTAAGTAGAAAAAATCCATACTATAAATGCGAAAGTGTGTTCTGTTACCTCTTCACGCTTAAACCGCTGAACCGATTTATATGAAATTTGGTATATAGATAGTTTGAGTCCCGGGAAATGACATAGGATTTTATCCCGATATTCCCACGGGATCGACACTTATGCGGGTGAAACCGCGGGGCGCTGCTAGTAACAAATATTTTCCTTTTATCCTATATCTACAACCTACCTACAACTATAAAGATCTGCTTGCATTAACCACAAACTAGGTACGGACGCCAGCAGGTCAACCTACCCGAAACTGTCAGATTTTCCCAATCAACCTTGAACCTTATATTTTAGCTATAAAGTCGAAAATCTATTAAAGAAATCTGACAGATTGTAGTAACTTGATGTGCTGGCGTCTGTACCTAGGTACCTAAATCATTGATGGTTAGAGGTAGCGTACAGTATCTACACTGCACATCAGTGGTACCTACTTAACAAACTAAGTAATATTATTATTAATAACAATTTTAAATTGATAGCACCTGACTACAGGTTGACTGTATACTTATCTGCCACCATTATCGAAATAAAAACTAAACTGTTGGGAAGCTAATTTATTTGGCAGGGTATTCATACTTATTAGACCCCGCCAAAATAATGCAGAGTTCACTAAAATAAATGTATAAAACCACTTGCACAGGCCGTGAATAGAAAACCTGTTTACCTATTATCTACATAAAATATTATGAAAACAACACTTGCCTCATTATTTTTGACGCTCCAAACATAATCTTGCTGTGTGTACCTACTTATAAAAAAGATTAAATAAGTACTATGTATAAATAAAATAATACAGTTTGCAATGGTTTCAGTATCGCACAAAATGTAAATTTTTTGTAAAAAAAATTGTACCTAAATGTGCAAATTTGCCAAATAAAAGGTTACATTGGGTTACATGCTCTGTGTTTGTCAAAGTCAAAGTTACACCATAAATAATGACTGGAGACAACGACTTTTTTACCGTAGATATACCTAATCAAACCAAAAAGGTTTTGACTCCCAAATTTCCCCTTATCCATGCAGATACATCCTGCATGCGCTGTGAATCTATGATACGCTACACTTTTCCCACAACTTTGTCTAACATTGTGCTTGTAATGTCGTTCTTCTTCTATCCTAAAAATAGATATTTATTAACTTCTTCTTTGGCACTGAAACCTTTGCGTTTTCATTGGGGAAATTTTCATACTCATAGATATCCTATCCAATACCCATCCATGCTAGCATCCATGTAGGCAAGTAACAGGAATGTTGCTATGTAAATACTATCACTCGACCCGGCCAGGGCCCAAAATAGGTCCTAAAGTCCTAAGCCCATGGTAGTCGTAGATTCCGCAGCACTTTTTGCATTTCAATAACCAGGCATGGTGCATTTTCTACATAAATATCTACATAACATATAAATAAAACTGAAGTGCCGTTTGTAATGTTTTATAACAGTTTTTTACTAAATGCATACGAAAGTATTAATTACGGTACCATAACAAAAAAACATTTTTTTGCATTGTCTGTCTGTTTGTTCCAGCTAATCTCCGAAACGGCTAGACCGATGTTGACGGGACTTTCATAGCTGATGTTAAAGGGAGTAACTAAAGCTAATTTTATTTTAGTAAAGAAAGAAAATCAGAAGGTACTTAATAATGTCACACGAACGAAGTCTCGGGCGGCAGTTAGCCGTAATAAATATTTTTGATCTAAACACTATTAATAACCGTCGTTATAGCGTAAATAATGTCTAATTCGTCATAAGCTCGAAGCGTGCGTATAAACTTAGACGTAGGTAATCATAATATTCAACTAGCTGATTCTAATAAACCAGCTGTGTCATCAGAATTCGGCTGAGGCAATTGCAATGTGGTTTGCGTAGACTTTTTAGACTGTGCAAATATTAAAGGACTGGGTCCGTTGAGCCCGAACGATTTCCGATTGATAAAGAACAGAAAAAGAGCAAATAACTACACAGATAAGATAGGTACCGAATCTACCTATCTATACAGTATTCGGCAGGCTCTAGCTAAAAGCTTACCCGAATAGAAGAATCG
This sequence comes from Oligia fasciuncula, assembly GCA_963082905.1. Lineage (NCBI taxonomy): Eukaryota > Metazoa > Arthropoda > Insecta > Lepidoptera > Noctuidae > Oligia > Oligia fasciuncula. The sequence goes on from OY720403.1 coordinate 14,070,032, forward strand.
CGCTGTTATATAAGTATTTTTAACTCTCCGCTCAGCGCCGAAAGTTGAAAATCACTTTATTTTGGCATTTACTTAGGTGTCATCTACTGTTAATGAAAATGGGCAATAGTCTCGTTAGTATAGGAATTAGGTACTTACCATAAATACCTAACTAACTGCAGTGCGCAACTTAGCCAGAAAGCCGAAGAAAACCCAAAAAAATCTAAACCTTTCGCTCCAGAAGGCTTACATATTTTTTTGATACTTTCCCGCAATACCTAACTAAGCTTGCTGTCAACTTGGTTTAATCCTTGTGGCAATGGGTAACACCGTCAATCAAAAAGCTTGTTAAGTAGTATTGGAATCTCCCAATCGGCGAAAATAAGCAGGTAACCTACTGACTTAGGTACAGGAACACCAGTCTCTGTAATCATAACCCTAGCCTTTATTTGCCTAAATATGAAAGCCCTCTTCAAATCTAGCCATGCAGACGCAGCTGGTCGTATTACTGCATAACACCTAAACGCTTCACAAGCCAGTGACTTCCTGTACCTAGAGTGTAGGGTTACTACACTTACTACTGGCAATCTATTTCGGTCTTCTGGCAACTGATGAAGAAACTCAACTTGGGGCATCTCACTAATTATTATTGTCACGTGCAGGAAGGAACCACGTTTCAATGAACCAAGTCGCCGACGCAGCCACATTCGATTAGCCATCGGAAAATCGATATGAAATAGTTTTAAGTTACATTATAGAAGCGAGTGACGAAATCGAATCCAATGTGCACGTCAGTCACAGAGTACATTATAGTATACTGTCAGTATTGAATCGCCGCGCGCCGCGAAAGCGCGTCTTTCTCGCGTGTTCCTGTTTTAGTTGTTGAGTGAAAAAAAAAAACTTCGCTTCGAAAATGGCTTGCCCTATGAGGTAAGCTTTTGTTTTGACTTTTATCTAATTAAATCGACGTTTCAGTTTTCTTTTTTTATCTTGTGTACCTATACCTACTTAAATGTGATATTCTTTTGAACTTTTTGTTATAATTATGCTTCCTACATTTAACGACAATAAGTTTTTAATTATCTTATTAATTAATTACTTATAAATTTTTCGACAATTAAGTTATTAAAATTCCTATAGGTATTTCATTGCATTTTTAAAATTTATAAACAAAAGTATGTCGAGACGATACGAGACGATGAGACATTTAAAAATATAAAAAATAAGTAGGTACTACCTACTTATTTTTTATATTTTTAAATGCCCACCGGTAATAGGAACAGGGTTCCAAGCTACCGGCAGGTAGGTTTCCGGCGACTAAATGAATAAAAAAATATGCATGAGAAACTCGAACGAGTCGCGCGGATGCTCGCGGCGCCGCGGGAATTCCGGCGAATAGCCTATCTCTACCGAGCGGTTGCGATAATAAGTATTATAGTAATGAAAATAAAGTTAAAATTCATATGACACTGAAACTGCTCTCCGTTTCGCTGCGCTTCGACGCTCTTTTGGTGTGAGTTGAGCCTTAGTATCTCCTACCTGTAAAAAAGTTTAAAAACTTAGCAACCGTTACCGATGAACAGTGAACCTCCGTGACCTGCCAATATGAATTAATAAACTTTTTTTTTAAAGAATGTTGCCTAATTTAAATTTCATGATGTCTACCCTACCGTTACCATAAAAGTGCCGCGATTATTTAATGCCATAAAGTTAACTTTCTTCTTTTTTTTTTAATTCAAGTCGCCCGACGCGCGACGCGACGCGGACGCAAGTATCTAGGTACCTACGACATAAAGCTGTTTTTAAAAGAAATGAAATGTAAATTACATATTTTACAAAACAATAGAATAGAATAAGTAATTACTAAATAACACAAAAACCATTTTTATAGCAATAAAAGTATTTGTAAATAAACACATTACCACTCCTTTGCGTCGCGTAGTCGGGTAAAAAGAAAAATAATTGGCCCTATGGCGTGCAGGTAACAATCAAATTATAATTTATTAATTTTTACTAATAACCCAAAAAACCCTAAGCATAGGTAATAATTAACGATGCCTGAAAACACGAAACTCGACTCAATACTTTGTTAAGAATCTATTGTGTCGTGTTTCGTGGGAACATAATGATTAGGTACCTAATCGGTCATACATACCTACTGCTATACATACAAATAAAATTGAAGTACCTATCTGTTTGTGCTTTTTACTAAATGCATATCGCACCTCCGATAAAATAGGGTTACAACTCGAAAAACCTGGATTTTTAGAAAAGCGAAAATAAATTCAATAATTTTCCTACTAATCCACCACGCGGGTCCAGTGCTGGTTGGTGGATGGATGTCACATGTCATGTCTTCGAATTTTCGGATCTCGAACATACCGTTCCCTCGTGATGTTTTCCTTCACCGTTTTTAGAGCTGTGGTGATGAAATAAATTACGAAACGCCTGCTTAGGTTCAATCCCACGAATAACTCGATAAGTCGGGGCCGATAGGTACCATCATCACCTGCCTAGCCTTTTCCCAACTATGTTGGGGTCGGCTTCCAGTCTAACCGGTTGTAGCTGAATACCAGTATTTTACATGGAGCGACTACCCATCTGACCTCCACAACCCAGTTACTGGGTAATACGATACCCCTTGGTAAGACTGGTTGTCAGACTTTCAGGCTTCTGACTACCCGTAACGACTGTCAAAGATCCACGAATGACAGCCGGCACCAACGGCTTAACGTGCTTTCCGAGGCAGACAGAGGGGTCTCGGTATGTAAAGATGGTAAGGGGCCGATAGGTACCACTGCTCTTTATTTAGTGCCAGTCCATAACTGGCGGTTAACCATTTGCAGTGCCCTGCTCCAATAGTAAACGGTTAATGGTTGCCCCTAAGCTAAACTTTGACGGTCCAGTCTACATTGACAATCGTCCAGCAACCTTACCACGATTTACTGTTATGCTTTTCAGCGTCACGCTATATCTAGGTGAATTTCTCTTAAATTGTACTCGGTACTTACTCTCGTCTAGGGCTAGAGTTACTTGGTATGTTGGTACTAAGCCTTAGCACGGTAATAATAATATGATCTTTATACTGTGGCCTTAGTCTAGAGTCTAATTTTTAGGTGGTCTAAGGCTAGAGGTAATTTAGTCTAGAGTCAAAGGCTAGGGGTAATTGGTACTTAGCCTTGAGGCTAATTTTTAGGTAGTCTAGAGTTTTTAGTAGGCTAGACCTAGACCAACGAGCCCGTAAAAGGCATGAACCATAATATAATGTTTCAAGGCAAATTTTTACTGTATTCGCGATTTCGCGATAAGAGAACTCAATATTATGTATGATGTGGTAAATTATAGTGTTTTACGGAACTATAATATTGATGTTTTCTTGGAATCGGTGACGTGTTGAAATAAATTATCATCTATTACATATAGATGCTTATCTTTTCAACTAGTTGTTGTTTATTAGAAAAAATGGCTCCCTATTACATCACCCTAAACTGTCCCACAAGGGTTACTCTCTAAGTCCGTAGGCGAAGATATGGGCCCGTCCGAAAGTATTGATCCGGCAAAACAAGTGTTAAATTCAAATTTTCGGTCGGGCAAATATCTACATAATCCAGAGTAATTGTCATTCATTTTTAGTTCGGAAACCAAACTAATCATAACTATGTCCAAAAGTGACGTACGGTGGTAAACGATGTTGTTCAGTTTGCTCAGCTATCATCTGGCATTTACACTGCCCTGTCCCATTTCCTAACAGTGTAACACAATAACAGTAGGAATGGCTTTCATTTTGACAGTTCCAGTTCAACAACATTCATTGCGTTATTTAAGTACGTTGGTGAGCAGACAAACTCACCTCTCTGGGTCTGGCTGTTTGTGTACCTATGTGAGATGTTTGTAAACGCACCCACAATACAGGAGAAATTCCTAGTGTGCGGCAAAGTTAAAAAAAAAAAACTTTTTGTATCCTTCAAAATTATTCAGATTGTGATTTATAGCGTGTAGCTGGCGTCTGTACCCACTTTTTTTTTTTTTGCGGGTGGAAAATCATCAAATGACCCCCCCCCCCCGCTCTGGGTGGAGCGGAAGGGAGTGTCAGACTCTTACTGACTAAAACCGTCCGGCACGGGCCTGGTCCTGATCGGACGGTGAGCTACCCATTACTCTCCGCCCGCAGGCCCGCGCCTACGGTGGCCGGGAGTCGTCGCGCGGCTCCCGACGACCGGAGCGTCTCCCGCGGCGGCTGGGACGGGAGGCTCTCTCCCTGAGCCGTCCCGCCACCTCCTTCGCTAGCATGACTGCTTCGCAGAGGGAGGTGACTGCCTCCCACTCCCTCTCGCGCCGGACCATGGCTTGCACCAGGGCCGGGCGCGAGAGGTCGCCGCCGCTGCCGATGGCGTCTGTACTTCCACAAATGTTCGATGTGATCGATTCTAAGATCAGATTTTTAGTCAGGCACGAAGCATTTACAACAAAAAAATTGCTCTGAAGACTTGCTTGATGGTTAGGTACTGACAAATTTTCACAATCAACTTAACCTTATGCTCTAGCGATAAAATTGAAAATCTATTAAAGAAATTTGACAGATTGTAGCTTGATGTGCTGGCGTCTGTACCGTGCACCTAATTAACAAGCTTTCGACATGTACAGCCGCCAGCACATCAAGCTACCCGAAACTGTCAAATTTTCCCAATCAAATTTGAACCTTATGCTTTAGCGATAAAGTTGAAAATCTATTAAATAAATTTGACAGATTGTAGTAGCTTGATGTGCTGGCGTCTGTACAACGTAAATCATTTTCGGCACCGATGAACAGGTATTTCTGGTTCGACTGTGCTCATGCTAATTATCTGTCAAACGTCGAGAGCCAGGTACCGGTTAAGTGAGACATATTCATGTCATTGTGTGGTAAAAGTAGTCGTGATAAAAAAACTGTTTGATACTGTCATGAGCATATTATTTAAATATGCTCACGCAAGATTCAAAAGCGATTTTCAGCTAAAGTATTGATAGATATTTTATTGTGTTACTAATACCTATAGTATTATATAAATACAATGCTACTTTCTTAGTCCGTCAAGATACGGGCCCGAACGAAAGTAGTTGATCTGTCAAAACAAGTGTCAAATTAGATTTTTGGGACGGGCGAAACCTCATCGGCATTAGGGACACTGTCAAATCGTATTCTTCTTCTTCTTAGCGTATCGATTTCAATAAGTCTATATATTTTTGGCGCAAGATTCAGCTGCGAGAACTCCGCTCACTGACGCAGTCATATAAGATCATCAAGTGCACAGGGCCTCCAGTCTGCTGTTACAATAGTGTCAGAATGGTCTATGATTGATTTCATAATTGTTGATTTTGACAAGTTTGGTAATCTACTAATATAATGGCGTCATTATGACTTTCCAATGGTCAACCACTGACACTCCACTGAAAGAAATGGCATAGAATGGTAATCTCGTACATAATGACAAATGAATGACTGACTTATGCGTTAGGTAATCTGCTAAAATTTTGACAGTTCCTTTGATCAGTGACCTACTATTAAAACGTCATTGTGTGTGATTCGTTACGAGTATCGGTTCTGTGCCATTGACCGACCAATGATCGACCATTATGAATTTAGCAGATTACGAACTTTTATCAAAATGACAATGGGATCGTGTTGGAATGACGAATTTATAAAAATAGCAGACTTGGGCCCCAGGTGAGAGGGCGTGCGGCGGCGGCGCCCGCCGGCGCAGAGCAGGATGGTAGGTGGGCCGTTGTCTGTGGGGAGGTGCCGCATACGCACTTGAGATTAGAGCCGTCCGTGAACCCCCATCTGTGGAGATTGTTCTTTGCTCCGGTCGATTTGGGTTCGATTTGTTCGGGCTTGAATCGTAGGTATTGTTGTTCATTCTTAGGTCGGGCCCTAAACGAATCTTATGTCCGTAGGTGTCGCCCGTAACTTCGGCCTAACCTACGGAATTCGTTCCTAGAGAGTAGAGACAAATTTTTCGAACATATCAAGCAATGGATTAGCAATATCTTTCAAAATGATTCAGATTGCGATTGCGATTGATAGTGTGTGACGCAATTAGTGTGCGTGTGAGTCTGACGATATATAACGAGATTCAAAAATATTTATGTCCTAATCTATTTGACATTTTTATGTCGTTATCTGATGCAATAGACAAGTCGCGTAAGTTTTGAACTTCAGACTTTTAATAATTTCACACATAAGTAAGTATATAAATATATTAAAAATAAAAAATAATTAGACAAGTAGGTACATATTCATTATGTCGAGTTCATCTTTAAAATAACGAGTTATTCCGGTCTCAATAACATCCACCCTAATTACCTATTATTGTGTAACACGCTATGAATCTTAATCTGAATCATTTTGAAGGATATTGCTAATCCATTGCTTCGTATGTTCGAATAATGTGTTTGTCCAACAACGTAAATAACGCAATGAGTGTTGTTGAACTGTAAAAATGAAACCCATTGCTACTGATAGTGTGTTACGCAATTACCCCGCAAGCCTGTAATCCCAGCAGGGTTAGGCAGAAGTGTACCTATAGTACCTACACCCACATTTCGCCAGTTATGTTTAAGTCCCATGTAATAGGGGGCCAGCCTATTGCCATCAATCAGGCAAAAATCCAAACTCCGGGCTGCTACTGAGAAATTCTTAAAAAAAAGTCTTTGAAATAATTTATTTTTAATTACTTTGTTTTCGATTTCTTTGGGCAGGTTGCTATTATTAGGTGCCTAAACACCAAAAATACCTACTAGATTAAGTTGTAATTATGTTATAATTATTAGAATAACTGGTTTTACCACATATTATCAGGGGGCTTAAAAAGGCAGAATCATAAAATGATAACATAATGGACAGTTATACCGTTAAGTTAATCGTATCAAATCCCATTGGTGAAGCATTTTCTAGTTTTTTTTTTGTTTGTGCTAAAATACCAATCAATCCGATCCAAATCCAATCTCTTTGATTATACCTAAGTAGTGCAGCGAAAAAAAGAAAAACACGGACTGTCTTCGCCATATTACGATTCATAATGTTATCCTTTTATGATTCTCCAAATTGGCCTTTTTAGGCCCCCAGGAGTAGACGAGATGTCTGTCTAGCTTTGTTTCCAAATTAATGGCACAAAAATCACGAAGTTATAAATTTTATATAGGAAGTCACGAAGTCAGTAAGTCACGAAGTTTGTATATCATTATGTTATCTGCATTCGCGATTTATTTGCCAAAAATGTAATCAAATATGAGTTTATGGAAAAATAACTTTAAATCCTACAAAATAAAATTCAGTTTACGCTACAAGTTTAAACATTTTTATAACTTTTTCAATAAAGTCACTAACTATGGCCGCTATCCCACTGGCGTTTTACGAGCGTCGGTCGGCGTCTCTCGAACGTCTGCGCAGCGTCAACGTTGCGCAGACGCGACGTTGACGTCGCGTCGTCGCGTGACAAGCATGCTTGTTGCAACAAAATAAAGTTGATATTTGTTTATCCTGAAAAAATATTAATTTGATAATACCTAAGTTTGAATAGGTAGACTATTATGTAACCTAGATAGAAATGTAAACTTTGAGAGAAAAAACAAAACTGGGCCTTGATATTTTTTTTTTACGGTTTTAAAAACTACCTACGACACTAATATACTTACACACCCCACTGCTGAGTTACCTACCTACTACCTAAGCAGTGGAAGACTGGTCCTTCCTTTGTGCCATTTTCCGCTGGCCTGTTCATACCTACATTTCCTAAAATTGCTGACTGTATTAAAGCTGGATCTGCAGCACCTGTCGTGCTTCGTTCACGTCATCATCATTTCAGCCGAAAGACGTCCACTGCTGGACATAGGCCTCCCCCTTACCTAGTGCAACATCTACCTTTTCCCAACTATGTTGGAGTCGATTTCCAGTCTAACCGGATGCAACTGAATTCCAGTATTTAACATGGAGAGACTGCTTATCTGACCTCCACAACCCAGTTACTGGGTAATACGATACCCCTTGGTAAGACTGGTTGTCACTTGTCAGACTTTCGGGCTTCTGACTACGACTGTCAAAGATACACGAATGACACCCGGGACCAACGGCTTAACGTGCTTTCCGAGGCACGGAGGGGTCTCGGTATGTAAAGATGGTCACCCATCCACAGACCAACCGCGGCAAGCGTAGCGACCTGTCCGGCTGTTATTATTTAGCCACGGGCCCCTCATTTTATTTAAGTACCTACCAACTTAATTTTTGCCCCCAGGTCTGTGTTGGACGAGAGCATGGCTCAGGAAGGCGATACCCTTGGCAACGAGGCTGGCATGCTGTATGGAGAATACCTAATGCTGGACAAACTTCTATCAGCACAGAGGATGCTGAGCGCAGAGTCTTCCAAACCAGTGCATGATGAGCATTTGTTTATTGTTACGCATCAAGGTAAAAACACACTAACCCCCTTACTAATCCTTAAACGTTGTATAATTACACAACGCTTTGTCTTCTTCTTTCGAAAGTCAAAGTCAAATCATTTATTTCAAATAGGCACATTAAAGGCACTTTTGAACGTCAAAAAAAACTAAATAGAAATGATTCTCTTCGCCCATTCCAAAAGGTAGTTTTCGTATGGAGAAGAATGGGCAAGAAACTCCACATTAAAATCAGAATCGAATTACAGACTGAAAGAGAGAAATAGGTAGTTGTGTCATTATTCATAGATATAATACGTTTATTAGTAAGGGACAAAGGACATCGACAAACTGAAACCATGTACCTATTCAGCATTTTTAGCGTAGAACATTTATCGACGGTTATAAAAAAAAAAAAACTGCGGTTTCATGGAAAAGTGCAATACCTACGTGGTCAAAATGTATGGAAAAACTTTTATTTTAACCGATGAAAAATTTCGTCGGTTAAAATAAAATTGTGAAATTTTTTGAAAGTTTAGTTTAGTAGGTACCTAGGTATCTAGGCTACCATAACTGTAGGCAACATGGCCCGCGCCAAACGCAATAAAAAAAAAAGTAATAGATATCAAACACATTTTTCTTCAAGTCATTATGATCTCACCCAAAAACAAGAGTGTTTATTATCTATATTATAGTGACTACTGACTACGCAGTCTGCAAACGACATTATCTTTAGGAAGTCGCCGGATGTAACCTCTTGCACTTGAACTGGCTTATGATAGTCCTCTTCAAACAAACACCGCATTCGATAATGGTGAAACTAAAAACTTGACTTGAAAAATATTATCATAATTTTCGCGTACCTACCTGTTTTATTGGCTTTCATTTTGACAGTTCAACAATATTCATTGCATTAATATGTGGTTGTGCAGGCAATTTTTGCTAACATCTAAAGCAATGGATTAGCAATATCCTTCAAAATGATTCAATTTGTGATTGAAAGTGTGTTAATTATAATGAGTATGTATTATTTATATAACCTATGTATATCCCCATCATCATCATCTGGGGTCAGAGGGGTGAGGTCAGCATCAAGGGGTATCGTATTACCCAGTAACTGGGTTGTGGAGGTCAGATAGGCAGTCGCTCCATGTAAAATTCTGGTATTCAGCTGCATCCGGTTAGACTGGAAGCCGACCCCCACCATCTATGCTAGTTGCGCGGTAAACTCTGCTTGCGCGATGCAGGATTTGCGTGACGTCAGTAGTAGGACGCGTTGTTCGCATGTGGCGTTGTAGATACCGCTACAAACCTATTGATGAAAAACCTGGTTTCAGAAATCCTCCTTCACGATCCAAGATGGTGGTTATGAAATCTATCTGATAATGATTGGTGATGCTCAGGATTTTTAGGAATCCAACGTGTATCAGAAAATACCTTTCTGATACACGTTGGATTTTATCATACGTACTACTTAGTCAAAATTGTTTTCGTTGTCTACAATTTGACCATCTTTACGTATTTATGTGTAGGCAATTTGATAACTGCTAACCTAAATTCATTGACGTCAAATTACGGGTCGAATAACATAACATGAATGAAACAACAACGCCCCGTATAATATGTATGATTGATATGATATGACACGCCGTATGGATATGATCGCTGACGATACCTATTATTATTTAGTTTTGTTAATGGACACGCTGATGATACTAGTAATAAAGTATTATACTTAAAAGATACGAAACTTCCTCTAAAACACATTTTCATCATTTGTTTGGTCCATTAGTCCTTATCAATCGTCATTAACATTTCAGCCCAAAGTGACCAACTGCTGGGTATACTTACTTAAAAGCCTTCTTACTTTCTTACCATTCTCCAAGAATACGTACTTCCTTCATCTATTAACCGTTTCCCGACTATGTTAGGGTCGGCTTCCAGTCTAACCGAATGAATCTGAATATCAGTATTTTACATGGAGCGACTGCCTATCTGACCTCTACAACCCCTTAGTAAGACTATTCGTCAGACTTTTGGACTTCTATAATTACCTGTAACGACTGTCAAAGATCTATAAATGACAGCCGAGACCAGCGACTTCGTACTTTCCGAGGCACGTAGGGGTCTCGGTATGTAATGGAAGCTCATCCATCGCTGCTCCCCAGCCCTCATCCAGTATCGCAGATTCTTAAAATGGTGAAGAAAAACATCGTGAGGGTTTCACCAACCAGTACCAAAATTTCGAGGACACGTGACCTCCACCAACCCACTGCCACTGGGCCCGCGTGGTGGATTACGGCCTACTTCCTCTCACAAAGAGGAGGCGTATGTCACAACAGTATAGCCACTGTTGTACCTTTTTTTTTGTTGTTTTCGGGGGAAACCTTCAAAAGGCACCCGCACTTCGGGGAGGAGAGGTCGGGGAGTGTGGGATTTTTACCTCACTAAAACCACCCCGGTGATCACCATCAGCACATCGGGGTGGTTCCGGTTTGTCTTAAATTACCAATTCCGGAACCCCCCGTGCAACGCCTGTAAGGCACATCCCTGGGGAGACTGTAAAGGGGCCTGCCCTGAGCCTCGCTATGCACGGCAGCATGTGACCACTGTACCACCGTCTTCCCTGGGGTCACTTGGTGGGCGGACTGAGTCCCCACTCTGTGCGCCCGCGACCACAAAGGTCCACCTACCTTGATTAGTAAGCTGGTTTTGGCGTATTAGGCGCCAAGGCGGTTGCCTCACCAACCGCGATTCCTCCTTCTCCGAGCGGGATCAGCCCTCACCCGATCCTGCTCGGCGGCCTCCTTCTTGACCATCACGGTCTCACAGAAGGAGGCTACCACCGTAGCCACTGTTGTACCTGACTAACCAGAACTCCTTCAAGCCACGATCTGATGATGACTATCTTTATTCTTTTCGTTTTCAGCCTACGAGCTATGGTTCAAGCAGATCATCTTCGAGGTGGACTCGGTGCGGGCACTCCTGGACGTGGAAGGTCTTGACGAGAGCCACACCATGGAAATACTGAAGAGGCTCAACAGGATCGTGCTTATATTGAAGGTAGGGAACGTGGGAACCAATTAGCTTACTAGATCCTTGACGGCATGTCGTGGTCGTGCACTTTTCATCTGGCGCCACAGTCTACAATGACAGTACCAGTAAACCAATGGTGCCATCAACCAATTAATTGACATATTTTGGTAGAACTTTACCAAGATGTCAAATAATTGGTAGAAGAGACTAGTTCGTATAAGTGCTCATACACACGAGCGACACGTGTCAACGGCTAAAGCAACAAAATAAAACAAAAAAATAAACTGTACCCGTCGACAGCGTGCCGGTCGTGTATTTGAGTACGATGTACGGACGCCAGCAGGTCAACCTACCCGAAACTGTCAGATTTTCCCAATCAACCTTGAACCTTACGCTTTAGCAATAAAGTCGAAAATCTATTAAAGAAATCTGACAGATTGTAGTAACTTGATGTGCTGGCGTCTGTACGGTGTGTATGAGTGAGCACTTATAAATACGGTCTTCTAGTCTCATCTATTAATTGGATCGAAGTTCTTTAACGAGTTTGCGGTAGGAGTAAAGTGGTAAAAATTGTCACATAATGAAAAAGTGTTGCGATTTTTTATCATATAGGTACTAGCTTCCGCCCGCGGCTTCGCCCACGAGGTATGTCGATAAAAACTATCCTATGTCCTTGCCGGGATGCAATCTATCTCTCTGCCTCGAAATCCGTTCAGTGGTTTAGGCGTGAAAAGGTAACGTAAGAAGTACAGACAGACAGAGTTACTTTCGGATTTATAATATTAGTATGGATAATAGAAAGAGTCCGAGAGAGAGATAGTTTTCACGGTTTTCGAGAGAAAATTGATGGCAACTGCAAAAATTTTCAAATTTTTCGTCATTTTGAAATTTACGCAGCCGCTATCTTGGAATTTCACATTGAACTTCGTTCCTGACGGGGTCCCCCGAGTGCACACGTATTTATTATTTGATATAAGCTTTACCAAAACATGTCAATTAATTGGCGGACGAGATTAGACTGTATAAGCACTCTTACGCACTAGCGGTTAACCGCGGGGGCGGCTAGCCGCGCGGTTAGCCGCTTTTTCATTCAGTTTAATATGCAACCGCTTATGATTGTACGCACTAAACCGCAACAAATTTTCAACCGTGGCGGTTGAATGGAGAGCCGCGGCCCGCTTCGCGGCCAGTCGCCTTCTTGTGTACATACGCACTGGCGGTTCAAGTTTGCGGCGAGCCGCCGCCCGGTGAAGTTGCACGTGTTTTGAGTTGCGCAGCCGTGGACTTCGACACAGAGAAATTCATTGTTGATATTCAACAACGAGAAGCTACTTGGAATTGTGAAGGAGCAGTATATAAGAATAGAAATTTGGTTTTCGGGACACAACACGCCTTCAAGCGGTCCAACCGCTTAACGCGGTCGGTTGGACCGCGGTTTCATCGCGGCTGACCGCCATGGCGGCGAACCGCGAAGAAACCGCGATGCAACCTCGTTAGGCGGTTGGACCGCTCAAACGAACCGCCTAGGCGGCCAACCGCTAGTGCGTAAGGACACTAAAAGGGGGGGTTGTTTCACGTCCACTTGACGCACGCGTAAACGTCAAAAATGGCGCTAACTATCGTCAAACCAAAAAAAAGCATTGTTTCAAATTACAATTACAAAATTATGGCCTTACCGTAAGTACGTCAATTACGTCATACGTCATTTTTACGATAACGAACCGTTTAAAACGACCGTCCATTATCCATATCTACTAATATTATTAATTCATAATCAGCCGTTAATGTTCCCACTGCTGGGGCATAGGCCTCCTCTCTGTGAGAAAGTGACTTGCTAGAATCTAGCTGACGGAATAACATGTTACCACAGCATGAGCTAATCTCATACAATTCCAGCCGATACAAGAGAAGAAGGGCGCAATAACAGAGCGTCACTAGTGCGAGCCAGATTGTCGATAAAAAATTACGTGTAGATGTCGATACAGGTCAAAAGTCAGGGCTCCTCACTATCAGAGTTAATATGCGTGATTAATATTATATACCAACATAAACATATCACTGTGACGTATGGAATAACTTTAATGGTTTATTACCAGATAATTTTCTCAGAAATATTGACAGGACAATTTGCTGGTTCGCGGAATCACAGACTAGCTTTTACCCGCGTCATCAACTGAGTCTATTGCAGTCCACTGCTGGACATAGGCCTCTCCCAGACTGTCATCCGCCTTCTGCATCCAGTCCGTAGGCCACCTTCTTTGGATCGTCCGTCCATCTAGCTGGGGGGCGTCCCACACGACGCGCCGATACGCGGTCTCCTCGTCTGCTCCACCGACCATCGGTCCTTCGAGACAAACATGGCCAGCCCACTGCCACTACAGTTTGCTTACTCTGCAAGCTATGTCGGTAACTCCGGTTCTTTTCCAGATAATTTCATTCCTGTTTTCATCCTTCAAAGAGACCGCGCGTTTACCCGCGTGACCAGGTGTAGGTCGGAAATGATCCCGGAACCCAATCTAGATCTTGGTTACTACGTCTTTCGGGTTACCTAGTTAGAAATAAATTAAAGGAGTATCCCCTGTATCTTTATTCTCTCGGTTTTGATCCATGGCCTCCAGCTGCTATATTTCATTGAAATAAAGGTGATGAAAGGTAACAGACGGAGAGAGTTAGGTACTTTCGCGTTTATAATATCCACCAACCTGCATTGGGCACCCCCGCGTGGTGGATTAGTCCACTCCCTCTTTTATAGAGGTGGCCTGTGTCCCAGCAGTAAGAAAATTATATGTAGGCTGCTATGTGTTAAGTACATTTTAACTGCGTGTTTATTGCACTTTTTCTTTTTTTTTGCGGTGCTATTCTGTAAAAATCTCACCGTGAAAACTTAGGTGAAGTGAGCGTGGAGTGAGCTGTCAATAGTGTCAATTCCTAGCAAAAACAAACTCACTTCACCTAAGTTTTCACGGTGACATATTTACAGAATCGACCGGCTGTACCTATACTTTTTAAATAAGTATTAAGGGTGAAATAAACTAACATCCTATGCTTCTGTTTCAACATTTTGCCTATAATAAACCAGTCGGTTAGAGACACGAGACGAATCGATTTGCAGAGATTATCGTAAGATCGCGTGATACTCAAACCCATGCATAAAACATTTTTGTTCGATCATAATCTTAAATTAATTTAAACTTAATTAAAACACTTAAAATAATTGCAAAGCAACGCTCAGCATTATCGGTAGTTTTTCTCCCGATTACTTCGACTGAAACGAATCGATTGTGTTTTAAATTGATACTAATTCGAGTCAAATTAGGTACCTAGATTCGCGTAGATGTCGAAAAATATCCCACGGGAACGTAGGTACTACCGGGATTTAAAGTATCCTATATAAACTATCTGTGTGCCAAATTTCATTCAAATCCGCCCAGCCGTTTTTGCTCCAATTCAGAACACGGTTATTATTTATTTAAACTTACTTTATTGTACACTAGAAAATACATAACAAAAAATACAATTTACCTCACAACACACACACTACACTTGCACTTACCTACACTTGGTTAACACAAGTAAAGCGCGCGTCGCGTCGCTTCGTCAGATGAAAACAGACAGATTCTCACCTTAGGGGTTCCGTTTGGGTAGCTCACCGTCCGATCAGGACCAGGCCCGTGCCGGACGGCGCGTACGTGTTCCACGCGCGCCTTAAAGAGATGTCAGCATCGAGGAGGGGCCCCATAGGGCCGAAGCCTGCCGGGTCAGCAGGATTGTCCGAAAGGGTTACCGCTGGCCCGGAACATAAAGGGCTAAGGAAGGAACACGGGTGGGTTTTAGTCAGTAAGAGTCTGACACTCCCTTCCGCTCCACCCAGAGCGGGAGGGGGGTCATTTGATGATTTCCCATCCGAAAAAAAAAAGGGTTCCGTTTTACCATTTTGGTACGGAACCCTAATACTGTATCAGTGATTTCTCACCGTTATTATGTGAGCTCACATAACTATTTCATATGATGTAATAGTAACATGTGATCCGTATTGATAATGTATCAATATATTACGTTATTATTGCTATGAATCAAAACAACGAGGTTTAAGTATTATTATTTTCTGACTTCTGATGTTATAAAACTAGATTTTGCTCGAGACTTTGTCTGCGTAGATTTAGGAATTATTTCATACAAGCAGCGCCCAGCTGTTTCACCCGCTTATGTGTCGATCCCGTGGGAATATCGGGATACAAAATATCCTATGTGTTATTATAATGTAGGATAAGCTATATTACTGCAAAGGATTAGTTTTTGCGTGAAAGAGTAACGAACATCCATCTATCCGTCCTCTCAAACCTTCGCATTATTTAGCTGCCTAATTGGGTAACACACTATGAATCTCAATCTGAATAATTCTGAAGGATATTGCTAATCCAGTGCTTCATAGGTTCGAAAAATGTGTCTGCTCAACAACGTAAATAACGCAATGAATGTTGTTGAACTGTCAAAGTGAAACCCATTGCTACTGATAGTGTGGTACGCATTTACCCCACCGCACCGGTTAGATTGGAAGCCGACCCCAACATAGTTGGGAAAAGGCTGGGCAGAGGATCATAGTACAGTATTTTTAATGCTGTGGCTGTGGCTAAAGCTGAAATTGGATAGAAAGCACCATTATCCTCACTGATACTGATGCACTTAGTAACCGAATGGTCTCATTATCCAAGTTTCTTTAATTTTTATGAAAGACTCGTTTCCTCATTAATTTCCTAGAAAGATGCTCTTCAATCAAGATCTAAGCCTGACAGATTTCATGTTTATCTTTACTCAAATCTTCATGGTTGAGCATCGTTCTAGACTTCGAGCCATAACAGTACCACATACTATGCTATAATTACATTGCGGTTAATAAATTATCGTCCGATGTATCGAGTATCAACTTTCCCTGATACTTTCACATCATTCACAAGGCGACATTGTAAGCTGCGTTATAACCTAGAAATTAATATTTGCCTTATCATCAGTAGGTACCTACATAACGTTAAAACGGATGCAAAACGCTTGAATATCTCCCGCGCCGAAAGCTGGTCTCCTCTGTTGATCGCCATGTCCGAAATTCGATCTGGAGAACTATTGTAAACGGCTGTTTTCTAAGTTTATCTCGTAGTAAAAATTCGGGCTCCTAACGGGAGAGACCCTACTTCCCTTGGATATATCCATATGGCATAAATTTAAGATTTTTGGACTAACTATACCTACATAACATAATCGCCAACCCGTCTTGAGCTAGCCTGGTGATCAATGCTCGTGCCTTCTCTCTATGGGAAGAGGGCTTTGTCCTGCAGTACGATATTATATTTTTTATAATACGTACCTGATTGCATTGTGACTGATTCTTCAATTGAAATGTGCCAACAGAAGTGAAAACAGAGTACTTTGCCATCATTCACTGACATATCGGTTATACTTACCTACATTAAAACCGAGTAGGTAGGTATCTACAGCCGAACACATCCGAAGCGGGTATTTTTTTAATCGTCTTAAAAACAAAACACGCGCGGTTTCGCTTGCGGTAACAGTGGTGCGAGTTTAATGGTTTTTTCTCATCTCAAAAATGGCCAACGCGCCTAAAGAAGTTTTCATTTCAAAAATTTCCTTCCTTGTAACCGTAGTATATGTATCTACTATACATTTTCTTGGTAAATACCCAATTATGAGCAATTATAGTGGTTCAACAACACAGTAGCATCTACCGGGTAATTCAATAGGTACCTATATTTGCAAGTTATCGAGTGTGGGGCAATCCACCGTATTGCTCGGCAATTAAACTGCTAAGTCTTGGAGTAATTTTATAGGTTATAACGTCCCAGATTCTAACGGTTCACTGTCGATGGTTTCAAGACTATAAAGGCAGTTGAAGATTTTCATATCGCACACCACACACATCTAAAGAGAGCTAACTCTAAAATCTCAATTTTTGAGGTATGCATACCATCGAATTCCATAACTCACTACCTAGCGACCAACAAAACAGATTCAAAAATAGTTCCATTACTCAACATAAAAAGTATTGATCAATACAGCAAACTCCTGCAGTGCATATGGACAGTAATCAGTTTTTCAACTTTCCTGAAAAAGTGTTTTTTTGAGTTAATCGCTGTTTAGATCTAGGTGTGCGATATGGACTGGCCTATAGGATCTACTAACTGTCCGCCAGTTTGTTTTTAAACATTCAGAAAGATTATTGCAAACGTGATTTATGGTGAATATTTGAAATAATCACTCTGAATGTTTAAAATAATCAAACATCTATGCAACAAGATAATAAGCAAGTTTAAAAATATGGATGTCACGTGATCAACTTTGAACGTTAAATATCTCAGAAACGTGACTCTTTACGGGGTTTGATCCTATCTTGTTTCTGTTTGCATTAATGACAGCTATCGATTTAAAGAGGTTCCATGCGTTGCCGCCATATTGAAAAAAAAAACAAAATGACGGTTAGGTAGGTAGGTAAGCCACGGACCTTCAAAGCCCTTTAATTGTAATATCTCAACAGTTTTAACACTTTTACTGTTCGGGAAGTAGGTACAATTAGTTCCTAATACATTACAATAGTTGAACAATTACTGAGAACCATTGTGTGAACCCCATTATTTGGTAAATATTTATGACTAATATCCACCTAGATAATAATTATAAATTAAGTACTAGCTGTTGCCCGTGACTTCGTCTGCGATTCGGGATGAGAAGTAGCCTAAGTCCTTCTCCAGATCCCAGGCTACTTATCTGTCAAATTCCATAACGATCGGTTCATTGGTTTAGGCGTGAAAGATAACATACAGACAGACAGACAGATACCTACTTTCGCATTTTTGTCTGAGACATTTTCTTGACTAAATGGCTGAACGGATTTAGATGAGGCACACGGATAGTCTTACGAGTTGTAGGTCGTGGGTTCAAAGCCAGATACAGGCGCTTTATTTTGTGTAAATTATTTCATCACCACTGCTCTCAAAACCGTAAAGGAAAACATCGTGAGGAAACCGGTATTAACCAAAAATTCGAAGACATGTGACATCTACCATCCCGCACTGGGCTCGCGTGGTGGATTACGGCCCACTTCCTCTCACAGGCCAGGCCAGGCCAGGTTATAGGTTAATTAAGCTTATGCTGCTACACGAATAGTCCATGATCTGGGTGAAGACAAAAGCTAGTGTTTTTTTGGGAAACAATAAACAAACAAACAACATCACCTATCTACCTATCAATCTTGCTTTATTCGAAAACCAACCTTAGCTCAACTCGATACGTTACTGTTTCCAGCTGCTGGTAGACCAGGTGATGATCCTGGAGACGATGACTCCGCTGGACTTCATGGACTTTCGGCACTATCTGCGACCTGCTTCCGGCTTCCAGAGCTTACAGTTTCGTCTGCTCGAAAACAAGGTAAGACTAAGCAGATAAACACTGTACCTACTAAGTAGGTACTATTCAGAAAAAACTTTATAACAAAAAAAAATCGACTTCAAAAAAAAACACTACAAAGTGAAAAATAACTTTAATTTCGGAAGTCGGTGTCAGTATTTTTTCTAAATTCTGTGAAAAGTTGTCACCTTCGTCTTTAGTGAATTTAAAAAACTGGGCTAGGGTTGCCATTTTTTCTCACCAGAAACTTTTTCAACAAACTTTCTATCTGAAATCTGATAATGTGTTGCTTCTAATAATGCTATTGTTTCGAGCGTTCTCGTGACAACAACTCTATTAACACTAGTTGTTTCAGCCGAATTGATCTGAATCAATATGGCATTGACTTCGACATTGGTACCACTTAAATTTATTTTAATTCTCCCTTACGTAAGCATTTAATATTAAGAACCTGTTGGTCGGTTGGATTCTGGTTTTCGATCCCAGGGTAAGTAGTGCAAAATGATCTTGAGTTTTTCCTTTTAGGATTTTTCATGAATCAGCAACCGTGGTTCCCCGTTGCTGATTCAAAATTAGCCTCCTAGAATTAGAATCCTCTCTAGGTACCTATGCTGCCCTCAAAACGGTGAAGGAAAACATCTTGAGGAAACCGGCATGTCCTAGAACCAAAAATTCAAAGACATTGAGACATCCAACTCGTACTGGGCCGGCGTGGTAGATTACAACTAAGCCACTGAGCCCACTCCCTCTCGAAGAGAGGAGGCCTGGGTCCCAGCAGTGGGAACATTATAGGATGATTGTGCATAGGTATTAATGTATCAAAGTTATATAAATAAACTTTGAAAAAATATCAAGGCCTAGTTTTTTTTGCTCTAAAAAGGATGTACAGTCAACAAAGGAGTTAAGTATACAGGAGCGTCGGATATAGTTGAAGTTTACTAAGAAACCGATGGATGTTCTAGACTGAAATTTAATTTAATAAATGAGCTGTTTGTTTTCTATTAATAAACTAAAATTTTATTCGAGAATATCCATCGGTTTCTTAGTAAACTTCAACAATATCCGACGCTCCTGTATACTTAACTCCTTTGTTGACTGTACATACGTTTTCTATTTAGATCTAAATGATATATATAATTAACTTCGTGTATAAAGCACCTTCGTGTATAAGACACCTCGTCTGCGCCTGTTAATGGTAAAACCAGTTATTCTAATAATTAGGTACCTACAACATTTACAACAATTATATTCTTCTAGTATTACACGTGTTTAATTAATAACAACCTGCCCCCAAGGAAATAATTATTTTAAAGATTTATAAAAGATTTTTTTAGTAGCAGCCCGGAGTCTTGATTTGGGTCCGAATAATGGCAAAAGGCTTGCCTTCTATTACAGGACTTATATTATCTTTGATTGAATTTTTGTATGCAGTCTGGAAACGTCATTAAATATACGGTACGCAGTTTAATTTATTGTCATCTCCACCTTGTATTATACTTATAATCCTTGTCGTTTCTGTTTCCAGTTGGGTTTAAAGCAGGCGCTCCGCGTCAAGTACAACCAGAACTACCAGACGGTGTTCGGAGACGACCCGGAAGCTATGGAAAATCTACAAAAGTAACTACTTACATTTTATTGTAACAACAAAACCTAAAAATTCGGTGGCATTAGTAAAATATCTTAGTTTTGCATGTTGATTCTCGCAAGGTTTGCAATGATGCACTAAATTAATCGCACTAATATTATAAAGGCGAAAGTTTGTTAGTGTGTGTGTTTATATGTTTGTTACTTCTTCACGCTCAAACGGCTGGATCAATTTTGATAGGTAATAAAAAATATGGAAGTAGCTGACACCCTGACACCCTGGATTAACATATAGGCTACTTTTTATCCCGATATTCCCACGGGATCGACACTTACGCGGGTGAAACCGCGGGGCGCAGCTAGTTTTTTTTTTTTTGTATATCCTGCTAAACGCAACAAACTGTCTTTAGACATTTAGCTGCTCCTTTGTTCAAAGTTATTCTGTAATTAGTCTTTGAAGCAGTGAGGAGTTGTCCATGACCACTCTCGCTTATACTTACTATTGCGGGGCGCAGCTAGTAATAATATATTACCCAATTAGGGCGCTGATAATAGGTACTAGGTACTTAATAAAAAAAAATTGCCATTTACGTTGCTGCCTGATTTATATGGCTATATAGACCATATAAATCAGGCAGCTACATAAATGGCTAAGTTCAGCTTAATGTGCTAATCGTAGACCAATGATAAAGGGATCTAATACGATCTATATCTTTCAGATCTGAACAGGAGCCAGCACTCCTAGCACTGATCGAGCGCTGGCTGGAGCGCACTCCCGGTCTCAACACGCACGGCTTTAACTTCTGGGGCAAGTTCCAGGCCGCTGTCAACAAACAGATCAAGGATGATATTGATGCTGCTGCGGTGAGCACCAACTTTTTAACCGACATTAGGTTCCATCACTGCAAGTCCAGCCGATGTATTCTGTTAGAATCTCACCGTGAAAACTTAGGTGAAATGAGCTTGTCAATAGTGTCAATCCCTGCCTGGAATGACAGCTCAGTTCACCTAAGATTTCAAGGTGAGATTTTCACAGAGTAGATCGGCTGTTATCTATGCTAAGATAAAGTCCTAGTATTCTGCTTGACTGTATTTTGCGTGATCTCGATCTTCCTGTAGGCGCGAATTGTCCTCAAATCTCATGCCCCGGTGAATAAACCAAAAACCAACTTTTGGAATGACTCGAAGCAAACAATTGAAAACTCCTTATTCACTGAAGTACTGTAAACTATTATAGGTACTTACGCTATGAGGCGACGCGGTGAAGGAAAAATGCTTCCACGTGATCAGTACTATATTCCACTCCTGAAGAGAAGAGATCTGTGTTCCAGCAGTAGGGACATGAGAGGCTAAGTACTCTGTGATCAGTAGTAATTGGGACGCCCGCGGCGGGCCCGCACGGGTAGCCTGCGAAATACAAATTTACTTACGTTTTTTCGAATTTGCAGTGAGGTCAGTGTCAGATTGTATGTTAAACAAAATATGATTCGCAATCGTAACGAATATGACTTTACATGCCTAATTATAATAAGTCAACATCAATTGAAGCTACTTGTCGCGCTCTCTCGCATTCGCTAAACATTCGCATCGTTCGATGCGAATGCGAAAATACGTAACATCCCTGATTATAATATTTATTTTAATTTTCAGCTCGAAACCAACGAGACAGTCCGTCGTCATCGCCTCCAGGATGCTGAGAACCGTCGCGAGATCTACCGCTCTATCTTCGACCCGGCCGTCCATGACGCGCTCAGGTCCAGGGGAGAAAGGAGGCTATCCCACAAAGCTCTTCAAGGCGCCATCATGATCACATTCTACAGAGACGAACCTCGCTTCTCGCAGCCTCACCAGCTCCTCACTCTCCTCATGGATATGGACAGTCTCATCACCAAGTGGCGATGTGAGTAACTTACGAGAAAGTTCATCACTTTTAGAATGAGTAGTTTTTTCATTACCTACGCAGAACCACAGGACATGTGGGTATCTGCAGAACAATATATTATATAACTCATTTTGGCCCAAATGGCGCTTTAGCGTTTTCTCCTTTCCAGTGACGAATAAGCATAATCAGCCTACAATGTTCCCACTGTTAGAAAACAGGCCTCCTCTATTTCAGAGTGGGCTGTAATCCGCCACGCGGGCCCAGTGCGGGTTGGTAGATCAGATGTCCCATGTCTTAGAATTCTTGGTTCTAGGACATGCGGTTTCCTCACGTGGTTTTCCTTCACCGTTTCGAAGGCAGTGGTGATGAAATTATTTGCAAAAAGTAAAGCGCTTGTCTGGGTTAATAGCTCTCAAACAATGTGGAGGGAAATTTAGAAATTGGAACGTACCTATTTTTATTTTACTTACAAATAATCATATTTTCAAAATAGATTATAACTGGCCAGTCTCTCATTACCTATACATAAAAACTTTTTTCGCAATACTTTCTGAGTGGCCTGGTAAGTCACGAGCCCGTTGCAGAAATATTTAAACAATGTACTTTTTCCCAGACAACCACGTGATCATGGTCCAGCGAATGATAGGATCACAACAGCTCGGCACAGGCGGCTCATCTGGGTACCAGTACCTTCGCTCCACACTAAGGTAACTAACAACACACCATTCTTACCCGACTGCGCGAAAGCAAAGACAGGGTTACGTTTTTCATGCGTATCTGTATTTTTGTATATGGGACTCTGGAGTTCTTAATACCCTCCATCGGTAATGGAAAAGCTATCAAAACCAAGGGCTTGAGGAGATGATTTGCAACTCTTGCGTGATCCGGTGCGAGGGCACTGCACCTTTTTTTTTTAATTACCGCGGTATTCCACCTCTGCATAAGGCTGGGGGTGCGGGATTCGCATAAGCATTCACCGCTCCAACACTCACGCACCTGACTGATCCAGATGTACAGTACGTATACGGACTGCGAAAGGACGGCGTAACGGTCTTTTTGTATAGAGTTTTTAGCAAAAAGTATCAGAAAAGTTACCACAGCCTATTACACAGCTTATGCTAAACATGTTATATGTATAACATTGGCAATGGTACCCCTCACTAACCCGGAAAATATTAAAATAGATAGGTAACCGAATAATAATTTAATAGAGATAGGTAACCGAATAATAATTTTCCTTTTTTTCCAGTGATCGCTACAAAGTGTTCTTGGATCTGTTCAATCTATCAACATTCCTGCTGCCTCGCTCTCTAATCCCCCCACTAGATGATTTCATGAAGAAGAGCCTCACCCTGACTTGGGGGGACACGATCAAAGAAAATGGGGAGAACGGTCAGAATGGGGACGGCAGCCAAAATAGTAAAAATAGTCTCGAAGCATCATTATAGGGCTGAATAAATTTTTAGATTGTAATTTTACATTCATAAGCGACTTGCCTTTTGTACGCCACGAATAAGTGAGTAAAGAGTATACAGTCTTTTCAGTCATTACCAGTGACAGCACAAAAATAATGGCGTACTTAACTGAAGGTAATTTTTCGAATCTAATTTACTTCAATCTAATTTACAACTTAACTACCTATTTAAGAACGGAACCGATAATTTTACCTTGTTATAAAAGATGGAGTTTTTTCATTTAATTAATTTCAATGGTGAGAGCAGCGGTGGCCCAGTGGTAACGGCCGCGACTTACGAGTTGCAAGTCGTAGGTTCGAACCCAGACAGGCGCTTTACTTTGTGTAAATTATTTCATCACCACCATCACCCTCAAAACGGTGAAGGAAAACATCGTGAGGAAACCGGCATGTCCTAGAACCAAAAATTCGAAACGGTCGAGATACCTACTAGACAAAAGTCATGTCAACGATAGACAGAAATTTACTACATCATGACGTCATCTTAAGTTCAGCCAATCCAGACCGTTTTCGATTACGTGGCGCCAGATTTAAAAAGATGAAGTTTTTTCGGGTTTTTTTTTATAAATAATACATTGTTTTGTAGTAAAATTAATGCAAATCGATTTTAAAAGCGATAATCTATACGAGTGTCAATAATTATGACCTTATTTTTTACATTGTCAAATAGCCTAGTGTGGTGAATTTTGAATAATACACCTATAATTTAATACTATGTATTTAGATAGTTTAAATATAAGTTATTGCAGCTAAACGGATCGATAGATCAGGTAAAGCTACGCTTGCCGCCGTCGGTCGGTCCGTGGATGGTGATAAGAGGTATCACATACAGAGACCTCTCCGTGCCTCGGAGAGCACGTTAACCGTTGGACCCGGCTGTCATTCGTAGATCTTTGACAGTCGTTACGGGTCGCCGGAAGCCCAAATGTCTGACGACCAGTCTTACCAAGGGGTATCATATTACCCAGTAATTGGATTGTGGAGGTCAGATAGGCGGTCGCTCCATGTTAAATACTGGTACCTATTCAGCTGCATCCTGTTACGACTGGAAGCCGACCCCAACATAGTTGGGAAAAGGTAGGCAGATGATGACGAATAAAGTTTTATTTGAATCATGAATTTAATTTTTAACAAAATTTCAATCGAATCTGAATTGCTGAAATTTATAATTAGGATGTGTTTTAATTCGCCAATTTTTAGTAATAGTTGTACTTTTTATTAACATTTTAAGATAATAAAACAATGTTGAGATATCATGTGGTTTTATTCCAAAAAGGTCAAGTTTATCAAATCTTATAATCACAAATATCAATTTGTCATTCAGGCGCCAAAAGATACTTGTAGCACTATAATTTTTTTTTCTAAGCTGACGTCACCGAAGGTGCTTCAACAACTTTATCAGGATTGTACACGCCAAACTTATACACCACACGATGTAAGTACTCCTCTCCTGGGACCAAGATGGATGTCGGGAAGTTGGTATGATGCACAGCATCTGGGTAAGTCTGGGTTTCCAGACAGAACGCTCCGTGGCGACGGTAACCAACCCCGTTCTTGCCAACCAGGGCAGGTTCCGTTGGCGCTGGTAGGAAGTTGGCAGTATAGAACTGGACTCCTGGCTGGTCTGTGTGGACTTCGAGGTAGCGGCCTGAAGGTGGATGGGTTACGGAGGCGGCGAGGGTCAGGACCTAAAACGCGAAATTTAATTATTGTTAAGGGAGGCGTTGTCATAAGGAATGATGTCTACTCGAACTCTAAACGCTTATTTTAAAATAATTACAGGCACTTTTGAATTGTCAAGGAGCCGATCAGTCAGAAAGATGAAGCTAGTTGTCCATTGCAAAACATAAGGTTCCTATGGAGAAGAATGGGCAAGAAACTCTACAAACACTCTTTTAAACCAAACTACTATATGTACAGTCAGAAACAAGTCGATTAACAATTCAGTTTTTTTGATCTCAGTTATTGAGCAAAATAGTTTTTTGAAGTGGGTTAAAAATAGCATTGTACAGACACCAGCAGGTCAACCTACCCGAAACTGTCAGATTTTCCCAATCAACCTTGAACCTTATGCTTTAGCAATAAAGTCGAAAATCTATTAAAGAAATCTGACAGATTGTAGTAACTTGATGTGCTGGCGTCTGTACTTCTGCTGCAATTTTTAACATCTATTTTGCACAATAACTGAGATGTTAATTGACTTTTGTTGCTGACCGTACTATCGACCTTAAATCATTGCGTAAAGTTGCGTAATAGTATAGGCTTTTGGGGTGATATTCAAAGACTGCACTTTAACTTGCCAAGTTAACGTTCATACGAATCTACCTTTATTCGTATGCTAAAAATGTCCATATTCGTATGTTTCATACGATTAAGAGTTATATTTGAATACAAATAATGTTCATATTCGTGTTTGAAGCTTACTTTATTTACTTTTAAAACCAAGTCACTAAAGCTTACAAAAAGACATAACTAATTGTATTGGTAACTGCATAATTCTGCTTAATGATTATGAATTGGTAACTGCAAATCTAAACTTACCTAACAAGCTAAAATGTGTAATTATGTCATGTGCCTCCAGCACTCAACCCTCCATAAAACTAGAACATAGCAATGCTGCTTGATGGCAGAAATATTAGGGTCCTTTCAGAAGAGCTGTATAGTTCGTTTTTTAATCCCAGAGACTAATCTGACAGGTGTAATGTCAGATGTCAAACTTCTATACTAAAAAAATGCAAACACAAAAGACTTTTTTATTTTATTTTATTTATTTGGGACAAAAAACAGTTATGCAATACAATATTAATAGTTAGCTTAAGTATAATAATAAACAAACGCATAACCCACACTATTGTCCACTTAAATGTCAGATTAGTCTCTGGGATAAAAAACGAACTATAGTACCTACTAGTTATAATTTATTGTCCTCACTCACCTGTTTTCCTAGGGTCTCCACACAATAGTTGTCATCAAAGAGATTGGCCCCAGCGGACATCGCGTCACCCAGCTTCTTCTGGATAGTGAAATCGAACGGTGTGTTTTGAACGGCACTGAACCCACCAGTTGGAATTGAATTGGAGTCCGTCTTGGTGATTCTAGAAAGTAAAATTATAGTAAAAGTTTTTTTTTTTTAAACAAGCTGGTGAAGACTATTCACATTCTTATTTCCAATTAATGTTATATCCACTTAAACAAACATCTACTTTGTGCTGGTGAAAATAAAGTTGATTTTAGAATGACTAGTACTAGATATTGAATAAGTCAATAAATCTTGAAGTTGTAGCCAAAGAGTAGAGTAACTATAGTGTAGCGCAAACTTATGGATAAGTAGGTACACATATGTGTTTAACATTTTTTTGGAAATTAAATTGCGAACGCAGAATAGTTTGTTTGGCAAAAGTTACAAAAATTATGCTGTATAAGCATTCAATTAATCCAAAAATATACTGTATCGCGTTTACTCGGGGATTTCTCTGCATTCCGACGCTATCAAAATTAGTGACAAGATGTAAAAAAAAACGATCGGACAGTGATACACCAAGATACGGCACGGTTGGCGCAGTGGTTAAGCGATTGACTTCTGCGCTGCGTGTCGCGGGTTCGATTCCCGCACGGGACAAATATTTGTATGACCTACAAGTAGTTGTTCCGGGTCTGGCTGTTTGTGTATGTGACTTTAAATGTTTGTAAACGCACCCACAATACAGGAGAAATTCATAGTGTGGGGCAACGTTTTTAAAAAAAAAAAAAGAAAAAGATAGTCGTCAATAAACATTACTTGTCACAGATTAGTTTTTCTTTTTATTCGACGAAAAAAAAGAGGAGTTGTCAAGTCGACGGATATACCTATATATTTTAGGGCGCGTACAGTCCTTGCAGAGTTGTTTTAGCTCTGATTTTTCAACACTGTCAAAAACATTGTTGGGTTGCTGCCATTAACAAGTCTATCAAAATCACAGTTATCTTTATTTTCTTGACAATAAGGTGCTATTTGGTTGTTGCTGTCAGAGATAAAATAACTGTGTTATGACTGTATATACGTAAAGCGTAAAATGATTGCAGCTTGATTGATCTTCGTCGATTGTTTGTTTGACGAGGCGTCAAAATAAGTAATTAACATTAATTTAGGAGTTTAGTTGATTAGGTATTTCTTCGCTTTTCCGTTTCTTTTTTCGTGTATAAATATTTTTGTAAAAAGGTTTTTAAAGAATCAGGAATCAGGTCCACTCACTTATCAGCATTGATGACCACATAGTGTTTATACAACTCCTGCGCACCGCCATCATGTCCCGCCAGGTTGAAATACGAGTGGTTAGTAAGGTTAACCACAGTTTTCTTTGTGGTGGATGCTTTGAAGTCCACAAACAGTTTATTGTCGTCTGTCACTTCGTAGGCCACGGTGGTGACCAGGTCGCCAGGGTAACCTTCCTCCATGTCCTTGGATAAGTAGCTCAAGATGACCTTTGAGCCTACGATTGTGTATTCCCAGACAACCTGGAATACGAATTAATGTTTTTCATTATTCTGGAGGCGTTTTGCAGATGTTATTTTTTTAATTACGAATTTACTCGCGGTCGCAAGCGCGACTCCTTAGCATCATGCCCCGGCTTGGATCCCCAGCAGGTAATTGCGTTACACACGTACCTACAATCGCAAAGCCATAAATTTTGACAGTTCAGCAACATTCATTGCGTTACTTACGTTGTTGAACAGACGGATGTTTCAAACATATCAACCAATGGATTAGCAATTTCCTCCAAAATCCTTCGGATTGTGATTGAAGGTATGTTGTTACGCAATGAGGTGCTGAGTCGGGTAATATTATTTGGATTTACAGCGGCATTCTGGATTTTTATCCGGTTAATGGTAACGAGCTCGCCTCTTACGACATGCATACCTAGCCCTTCGGAAGTATCGCCTTCTATTGCATTGGCGAAAAGTGGATGTTCTAATGCCCTAATTGCATGCATACATTTCGAGGAATATAGGCTAAATGCTATGTAACGTACAGTGGCGTAACTATAGGGTGGCATTGGGGCAAAATGCCACGGGCCCCCAGCCAGAGGGGGCCCCTGGCCCGAGAGGGCCATGAACACAGGAGGATCATAACATAATTATATTAATATCTTTTAATTTGTAAATTTTATGTTGTAAATTAGTCTATGAACTGTTATTAACACACTACCGAATTGGGAAACTGTAATGGTAGCGTATGTATGTAATAAATAAAATAAAAAAAAATAAAAAAAAATAAGTTTATAAATGCAAGCTTTTTTTTGAAAATGTGCAACAAAGGACATCATTCAGGTTTCGAACGTTTTGTACCTTTTTCCCATTGTTTGTCTAATTTTTTGGACAGGACCTCGTGCTCAGCAGTACCGCTTGCGACCCCTAGACCAACGAAGCAGTCAGGTGTTAAATGTTGTGGGGGAAAATATTAAATCTACGCTGAAGAAGTCGCGGAAAAGTGTTAGTAAAAAAAACTATAACGTTGGTTGAGCTTCTTGACATTGAGGGAGGAGGGCCCCATCCCTTGAATTTGCCACGGGCCCCAAACAGTATAGTTACGCCACTCGTAACGTACCTTATCAAATCCAACAATGCCTCCATGTAGATGGTCCTTGCCAATATTCTTGGCTACATTATAAGTCTGGCCATCAATTTCGAAGGTGGCGTTGCCAATGCGGTTGGCACACCTTCCGACGGTCGCTCCGAGGTATGGAGTGTTCCTGTTCACGTAGCCATCAAGGTCATCAAAACCGAGGACCAGGTCTTCCTTGACCCCTAGTCTATCTGGGATCTGTAATTTTGATAGGGATTGTTTTTAAATTAGAATTCTCAGTATGGATTTTTGTGTTTCGTATACGCTTTTTAAATACTTAAGTATGGGTCCTAAACGTACCTACCTGGCGAAATGTGGTTATCTACTATACACTTCTGCCTACATCTTCGGGGCATACAGGCGTGGTATTATGGCTTTAGAGTCTTTGTCCTGCTTTAATCATGAGATATAGCTAGGGTTGTACAGACAGCTGTGCTGTTGAGGAGTTCGTTACGCCACATCTTCTTCCCAGCTAAAACACTAGGAAATGGTGAAAGGTTTTTTTGTTGCCTAGTTTGAATAAATGACATTTGATTTTGATTTTGCTGCACTGCAAACAAAGCGATAGTGCTATTCTGTACGTACTAAAGTTCGAATCGCCTCGACCCTCACGCAAGTGACCGCATGCAGTACGAAAGTGAAATCACTTGTTTTCGAAATAATTGCAGATTCGCAGCTCGATACCTAACGATATCGTTTCAATGTTGAAGTGATTTATACCACAGTTTAAATATGTATCTGTTTAGGGTCTATCTAGTTAGACATAGGGTCTAGCTAGTTGTTGCACATTACTGTTAGCTAGTTGAATCATAAACTACGTAGGTTCAGACACCATACCTTAATAGACTGAATAATGGCTCCGTAGGATATCACAGATATTTCCGACCCGCCCGTAGTTCTCCAAGTGAACTTCTTCACCTTCTTCTCCTTGCACACTCCGAAGTCCTCCACCACCAATGACACCATTTCTGCAACTCTGAACATCCATACTAATTATTATAAATTCGAAAGTAACTCTGTCTGTCTGTATGTAACCTTTCACGCCTAAACCACTGAACGGATTTCGATAAAATTTGGTAGAGAGATAGATTGCATCCCGGGGAAGGACATAGGATAGTTTTTATCCCGATATTCCCACAGGATCGAAACTTACGCGGGTGAAACTGCGGGGCGTTGCTAGAAAAAAAAAATAAGCGTGAAGAATACCTTTCTCATTTCTGTCCAGTAGATAACATCCAACTTAGACAAAAGTATGAGTCAACAGGAGCATAAGACCGGCGAGCCATAAGAAGCAATTAGTTGACCGGTAGAAAAATGCCTATGGCATTAGGTGCGCCCATAGATATCCGTGGGTCCGCCTCTGTTTGTGACACATTTATGTGCTTGATGTAAGTATTAAATAAATATAAAGGTGAGGACGTAGAGAAAAGGTTCTATGGATAATGATGATGACCATCCCACAGCTGGGCAAAGGTTTCTCTTGGTTTACTGTGCCCAAAACCCGATCAGTAACTAACTGGTGAAGCCCTAACCAACTGGGCTGGTAAAATATAAGTAGTTACTGAACGAGTTTGCTAACCTAAAGTGGGTAAGCACATTCACTTGTTTGTAGCCTTTGTACTTACATTTCATTCGGTTTTTCGCTGTATCGACGGTAGTCTTTGGAGCTTCTGAGTCGAGACACCAAACAATTACCCATTCCAAGATAGTTTGTGTTGCTTGAGAATGCATTATTAACTATTGGTGTCTTATCAGATACTCACGATGAGTATAATGATGTTATCATAGATAATTTACTAGTAACTATGCAAGAATTTCAAGTAGGTGAAGCAAAACTTTCAATGTTTATATCTATGTAGGTATAGTAAAAGTGCGCAGTGATGCACCCCCCCCCCCCCCCATTTCTAGTTATACAAATGTCAACTTTATTTCAATGATAATTAAATTGATTTCAGAGTGACTAGCACTATTGAAAAAGTTTTAGAAATGTTTGAAGTTGAAGCGTAAACTGAACTTTATTGTGTAGGTATTAAAGTTATTTTTCCATTAATTCATATTTGTTTACATTTTTGGCAAATAAATCGCCAACGGAGATAAGGTAGATTTTCTGCAGAAATGCAGTTTGTTCTATTACCTATACCATTTTGAATAAATATGCTACAATATTAGATTCTAGCTGCGCCCTGCGGTTTTATCCGTATAAGTCTCGATGCCGTTGAAATATCGGGATAAAAATTATCTTTGTCCTAATCAATCCTAATGGCCTACCCACATGCCAAATTTTATCCAAATCCGGTCAACCGTTTTAGCGTGAAAGAGTAACAAACAAACATAGTTACTTACAACATAAAAACATATTAAGTTTACGGTAGGTTGGTAGATACCCGTAATTGTGACAGCAATGAGCAGTTTCTAGAAGTATTTGGCTCTAGCTAAACCTCTGCCTACCCCATTTTCAATACATACATGTAACGTTACCTACCTATGCAAAATAATCTCATTCATCATACCCACGTATAATAATTAGTTATGAAAAATGAAGTGATGTATTAAAACAAACAGCATTTACTTCATAAACAAGACTAGCTATAATGTATCACACTTGACTGTAAGCCCATGAATGCACGGGCGCTTTTTCCACGCGGCGTTTTTTTTCACGCACTTGATTTTTAACGCACTGCACAGCGCGGCGCCGAGAGTTGAAAATCCAGTGCGCGAAAAAATCCCGCCGCGATATTTTTACGTCCGTGCGTACTTGACTAAATAAACGCTTATCAAACCAACAATAATAAGTGCCATTTACAATCATAGACACCATTTTCCAATAGAAAGACTTATCAGTCGAAAAATAACAAACATGAATGTAATTTATCATGTACCTATTTATCATTCACATTAACCGCACAAAGTGTTAAGATAGCGAGCAC
Source organism: Oligia fasciuncula (assembly GCA_963082905.1). NCBI lineage: Eukaryota > Metazoa > Arthropoda > Insecta > Lepidoptera > Noctuidae > Oligia > Oligia fasciuncula. Next base: position 14,102,341 of record OY720403.1, read on the forward strand.
ATAAAATAATTAAACAAAACGTACCAAGAGATAAGCGGTTGATATGTCTGTACTGCTAGGCAGCCGGTCCCCAACTGATATGAAGTTCTTTATTTGAATTTATAGTGTTGCGAAGTTCGTGCGGTTTAAATTGGATGGAGTGGTATTGGTTGGTTAACCGCACTGCAAGGTCCATTGCTTTACTTGGTAACAAAAGGAGCATTTAAGTACTAAGTGAACAATCAATAGATTTTTTTTTATGCCAGTATCGTTCATTTTAGTACCTATAGTAAACAAACGATACTGGTGACATTCGATACATAAAACTTCTCACTGCGCTCCCGTCTACATTAATTACCTAACTACGTAAATTATCAAATGTAGATGTTGTTTACTGCATGCTTAGTACATAATACATATAACAATTCACATAAATAGGAAAAAAAAAAAAAAAAAAAAACTATAAATTCACCTAGGAGATATATATTATATCGAATAAAACTATATTCTACACAAGGTGTAATTTAAATAAATGAAAACCTCTTCAGTATCTATTATAGTACCTACTCATAATTATTAAAGTATTTAAGTCTTCAGAAAGCTTAGTCTATTACCTAATTCGTCGCCTAGAGTGAAAACCTCGGGAATGCCTAAAAAATACCTCGTAAATAGCATTTTATGCATTTCGGACAATCTTATAGTATCGAACAGTTCTTGATATAAAAGCGGGTTAAATTTCCATATTAATTAATAGATAATATTAAAGGACCTCCTTTTTTGAAGTCGGTCAAAAAAACATTAAAGACGCCGTACAAAAAATTTACAGCACGCAGTTCTTTCTTTCTCCTGAAAAGTTACTTCTTTTACACTTACGAGGTTTTCACTTTATGGCGTCGCTATACAGGGTTATTGGTAAAACATTAACAACCTCATAAGAGGTCATTGTACTCATCATTATGAACAACTTTTATTAGGGGACCAAACCTGAAATCGCGAAAAAAAATCAGATGTTCCCTACATTTTGACGAGTTATACGAACATAAATGTAGGGAACAGCTGTTTTTTTTTCTACTGCGCAGTGATTTGTTGCCTACTTCAGAGCGGCAAAGTTATTTGACGCGAACAGTACACAAAATGTAAGTAAATTTGAATTTGGCGCCCCCCTTAAACATGGAAGATAGGACAAGGTGGATTGTTAAAATATTAGAATTCATTACAATAAAACTTTTTAAACTATTAGGAAAATAAGTTTTTAGAACACAATTTTCTTCAACTGCGCAATTATCTATTAAATACAGTTCTATAGAAATGGTTCATTATGTGAACAATGACTGACAATAATAAGAGTTTTTTTAAGGACACATTAAAATTGCAAGATAATTGTAATATTTGTATAACGATAATACACAAATGGAGTGTAATTTACATTTAGAGCTGTCAGCTCTATGAAGTTTAAATTAAAGAAATAATATATGGACTGGTGTAAAAAAAACCACAAAGAAAATACGTAGTAATTTTATTTTTGCAAATTTATAATATTTAAGATATATTATGTATAATATAATTTTATTTTAAATAATATTATATACAGGATGAAATTGAAAATATGCGACAAATCGAAATGGGAGATTGTACTCATCATTATGAACAACTTTTGCTATGGGACCAAACCTGAAATCGCGAAAACATTTCGTAGCTTTGATCCCTTAGTAAAAGTTGTTCATAATGATGAGTACAATCTCCCATTTCAGTTTGTCGCATGTTTTCAATTTCATCCTGTATAATATAATTTTATTTTAAAGCAGAAAATTAATTGAAAAGTCAAATGTACACAAAAAGAAAAACACAATTAATTAAGTATATTTCGCTACAAGACCAAGAAAAAATTATAGATCAAGGGCCTAGTCAAGCCATCACTGTCTCGCCATGAAAACCAGATGGCGCTACTCGTCCTGTATTCACATCTAGCGGCATCTCTTTCTCGCACAGACATAGGGTCAGTAACATTTTCTTTTAAAGCGCCTCCAAAGCAGTGACCCGTTCAGCGATGCCACATACGTCTGCGATGTCGCCATGCTCCATAGCAATCTTCACGTATCCATGGTCACCAAAATCCTCGCCGTGCGAGTTCCTGACGATGTAGTATGGTATGGGGGTTTCCTCGTCGGGCCCTCCAAATCCTTCGTAGCCAACGATCTGGACCACGTGGTTCGAAATACCGCGACTGCAAAAGTAGAAATAAATTATTATCGTAGTATTGCATAATCAGGCTAATGTTCCTACTGTTGGGACACAAGCCTCCTCGCTGTGAGAGGGAATGGGCCGTAATCCACCACGCGGGCCCACTGCGGGTTGGTAGATGTCACATGTCTTCGATTTTTTTGGTTCTGGGACATGCCGGTTTCCTCACGATGTTTTCCTTCACCGTTTTGAGAGCAATGTTGATCATATTAATAAGATTTGTCAGAACAGCCTTCTGCCTTTTTGGTCTCGTGGTCGCAAGTGCTAGTGCTGAGCATGAGGTCCTAGGTTCGATTCCTAGGTCAGACAAAGACTTATTGGGTTTTTCCATCTGAAATTTCTCAGAAGCATCCCGAAATCTGGATGTGTCTGATGTTGATCGTTTGATGGCATTAGGCTCGCCCCCTATTACATGGGACTTAAACATAACTGACAAAATGTGAGTGTAGGTACTACAGGAACACCTCTGCCTAACCCCTTTTTTATCGTGACCTCTGCCTAACCCCTGTTTATAATATATACAAGGGTTGTGTTTTTCCTCTTGAGGTACGGGACCCTAAAAAAGTTTAAGTAAAGAATGTAACAGGGGGTGAACCTACCGCATTAAAAAAGTCACTTCGTCTCAAATCTATATATTTAACTAACTAGCCTGTATTGTCCTACTGCAAGGCAATAAAGGCCTGCTTCTCCATTTTCCACACAATTCTGTCTTTTGCGAGTCCTTTCTCTCTCAGTCCTTTCAGTAGGAGTCAAACTCGTCCTGCCAGCTTCGTCTCGACCTGCCGCGAAAGCGTCGAAATCATCAAATCTAACTATGTAATTAAAAACTACTAACTTGCTTGGTTAGACATAATTCGAGCATTTGAATAAATTCCCTGACCTTACGTTAAAAGGTATTTTTTTCAAAGGTAAATTGATAAAATGTTGCGGTTTTCAAAGGATGTTGCGGTATGTATGCATAAAAATAAGTTCGTATCATTTATGTAAAGATTGGCAACACTGATAGTCAAAACGTTCACAGGCTGTTCGGATACCTATCTTTTTAAATAAGATTTTATGTAAAGAAGATATAAGACAGTCAATTTACAAACAGAAACTAACTAACTGAGACTAACTTGACTTGAGAGCAGTGCAGTGGTGGCTCAGTGGTAACCTCAAACTAAAGACCCGATCGATAGTTCCAAAGATTAGCGTATTCAAACAAACTTATAAAAAGACAAGCAAACACTTCAGCTTTATTATTAGTACCTACTACAGTCAGACTTTTAATTAGCTGCAGTCAGAGGTGTAACTATACCGTTTGGGGCCCGTGGCAAATTCAAGGGATGGGGCATGGGGCCCTCCCTCAATGTAAATGTAAAGAAGCTCAACAAATGTTAGTTTTTTTTATAAGCACTTCTCCCGCGACTTTTTCCGCGCACATTTCATAATTTCCCCTACAAATTTAACACCTGACTGCTTCTGTCCTTATGTTGGAATCCTCCTGTGCTCATGGCCCTCTCGGGCCGGGGGCCCCTTCTGGCTGGGGGCCCGTGGCATTTTGCCCCAATGCCACCCTATAGTTACGCCACTGGCTGCAGTAAAATGACAGCATAAGCTGTCATTTTACTGCAGCCAGTGGCGTTACCACTTTGAAATTTGAATAGTGATGATTCATCCAATTAACATTCAGTTCAAAATCGATCAATGTTAAATTGATTTTATAAAAGAGGATAATATTATTAGTGCCTAGATATTTATAATGAATTTAAGGTTAATATAAGTTTACAATAAAACATTGAGCAATGACAATTAGGTATTGTTTTGTCATCACATCAGTGATCGGATTGGATTTATAAAACGCATTAATTCTAATCACAAACACTTCTTTTAAATATTCTTATTTTTGAGGTTTTTGGTGTTTTGCAAATAACCCTGTATAGTAAACTTTATTCCTAAAGAAAACTTTAGTTTATTTCTTAGATCGATAGGCATAGTAGAATTTTTCAGTGTAAAAAATGAAACAAAATTATCTTTAGTGAACTATAGTACCTATCTACACTGATTGGAAACCAAAACACATTATATTTTGATCCTACAATACAAAGAATAATTTATTGTTTACGGTTAAATCAAAATTGGTCAATTTCGAAATTTTCGAATATCTAAATTAAAACGATGTTTCATTGCGTTTTAATCACATCACTAGTAGAATAGTGTGGCAACATTTTTTAACGAAATGACAGTAGAAGTGTCATTTTACTGCAACTAATTAAAAGTCCGACCAGCTCACCTCGCTGTATTACCGTCACCACATGACGCTGGCAAAATAGTCGACATCGGAAAAAGGAAAAAAAAAAGAAAAAAAAGTCCGACCATAGCTTCTGTCCGCGTTGCGCGTTACTTAATTACCCTGCTACATTCGTTCTCATCATTTCAGCCGAAAGACGTCCACTGCTGGACATAGGCCTCCCCCAAGCACCTCCACTTCGACCGGTTCTGTGCTTCTTGCATCCAACGGGTTCCTGCGACCTTCACAAGGTCGTCGGTCCAACTTGCGGGAGGCCTTCCAACGCCATTCCATTCCATTCGTGCTCGATTGATGGCGATAGCCTCGCTCCCACGTGGCACTTAAACATAACAGGCCAAATGAGGGTGAACTATAGGTGTATGTGCCTACCCCTTCGAGGAATATCACTTACGTGCAAGCCCTGGTAATAACGCCTCCGATGTAGTTCTGCCAATTACTAGCGTCGACTGCAACAACTAAGGGTCCATGACCAGCTACATATTCCACCATTAGACTTTCATTCAAGTGACTGCAACATTACAAAGCAAAACAAGATATTAACACTAGATTTTTCGCGCGGATTCGTGTAGTTCGGAAATTATCCCATGGGAACGTAGGTTGGTACTACTGGGATAAAATTAATCCTTTGTTCTAAGCGTGGTCTATCCGTGTGCCAAATTTCATCCGAATCTGTTCAGCCGAGTAACAGACAGACAGATTTACTTTTGCATTTATCTGGGGGCACGGCAGTGCCCCCGCCAAAACGAGTCAAGCGAAGCGCAAGGGCACACCTATATTTACTCGAAGTGCTTCGTCGTTTTTTTGAACCCTCATAACTTGGGTTTGGATTATACCAGATAAACAAAATTCTCGGTATAATATGATGTCTTGATAGTGAACTTCATCACCATCATCATCTGCCTAGCCTTTCCCACCTATGTTCAAGTCGGCTACCATCACATGGGCATCGCATGGGCAAGTAATGACTTTTCTGTTCTTGTAGTAACGAAACGGCCAAGCCTCATATTTTGACTAAGGTAGAGTTTGTGAAGTTAGGGCTTGTAGAGTTAGAAGCTTGGCTCTACACGAGATCTGATAACTTTTTGACAGTGCAAGCCATATGTGGCCTCCTCTTGGCAACATTTTACATGAGAAAAAAAATATACCAACGCGTCGACTTGACTCCTTCGTTTTTTCGTCGGTTAAAAATATTTTTGGTGGGATAATATTAGTATGGATATGCAAGACAACAATACCAGGGTGTAAAAAGTCACATCACAAAGGTATGATCCAGTACAAAAAAAAAATTACAATGACGGAAAGTACAATTGACTCTAGGCTTCATTAAGTCATTTTGCACCAGTTATAGATGTCGCGAGGCATACGCTGCTCATGCTAGGCATGTCTCAGGCCTGACTGATATAAGTGATATATCAACGCACAGCCTAAACCGCTGGTCCTAGAGACATGACATTTGGAGGGTGTGTTCTTTGTGAAGAGTAGGTATCCAATAAGAAAGGGTTTTTCGAAATTCCACCCCTAAGAGGGACGCGGACGAAGTCGCGGGCAGAAGCTAGTACTTCATACCGCCAACGATTTATATTTTTTTCGTGTTTAAATATCGATATCCATTAAATCTACGGAGTTTCGTCAGCTAATTTTATTTGAACCCTGTATATATAGATATACATTATTAGAAATAGAAGATGACGTTCAAAAAGTGCTGATTCTCAACCTTATTAAGATAAATGACATTTGACTTTGCTTACATACAGCCTGGCGACGCTTTGGAAGCCTTTGTCCAGCCGGTCGATTCTGTAAAAATCTCACCGTGAAAACTTAGGTGAAGTGAGTTTCTTTTTGCTAGGAATTGACACTATTGACAGCTCACTCCACGCTCACTTCACCTAAGTTTTCACGGTGAGATTTTTACAGAATAGCACCGCAGCAGTCGCTTTCCGTGCGTGCATTCCTTTCGATGATTAGGCCGAAAGAGAGTACTCACCAATGATGCCTGTACTGCTTAACCCGCCTGCCACTATATCCAGTTTTTGGCAGCTTACACTCTTGATCCATGGACAATGTCATGGGGTACTCTTCTTCGGTGACGAATTGTAATTTGTTTGCACAAATGAAGTCCATCGCGGTGACGACATTTCCATAGTTACAGCCTTTGGTTTCTGGTGAGCAGTCTAGCAGTTCCTGAGAGGAAGAAAACTATGATGCGGAAGCGAAGTACCAGCACTCTTATTGCGTAACACACTATCATTCTGAATCATTTTGAAGGATACAGCTAATTAGTGACCGACCGAAGGTTTCGGTTTCAGCCGCAGTTTCGGTGTCGACCAAAAAGTGGCCGAATCTTCGGCCCGACCGAAACTGGCGTTTAGCGTTTGTGAGATGTTGGTTTTGGTTACACGCACGACTGACAGATAGACAGACAGTGTAGAGTCCGTAATGGGGATCCGTTTTCATATTTTTTTTATACAAATTCTTTCTGACTGATCGACTCCTTAATACATAATTCAAAAGTAGTTTATATGGTTTCATTGAAATAAATGTTTTTTTTTTTGAGAATTTAATTGCGTTTCTTATGCCCGTTTCCTTAGACACTAGGTGTCACCTAAATGAATGCCATATTAAACAACGTTCAGCTCTAAGCCAAGCGTTGAAAATCAAGTAATTCAGTCATTACGAACCGCGTAAGATACCTAGATACTCCTCAACTGAGCCAGTGCTCAGTTAATGAGTATCTTACGCGTTTCGTGAGACGAGAGAATAAAAGTTGGTACCTACCTGTATGCTCCTACTCTCGTAATCCTTCAACATAATCGCGGACATCGACTCCAGGACTCCAACGATGCTGAAGGCCCAACAGCCTTGACACCTCTTCTGATTTAAGATCGGCTTTACGACACCTCTCTTTCGCCTGAAACCGATAAGGACATGAATTCTTATAAAAAAAGTAGGTAATTGGTGACCAATGAAAAGTTTCTACTGTAAGAGCCTGGAACATAATTATGTTCTCAAAGTGGGCCATAACGCCCCCTAGATGGCGTTTGTGGCTCTTAGAGGGGCAGTAGAAGATTCAAAGAAAATTATATACCATATCTTACGACTTCAGAATATTAGACGTTTAAATACAACGTTATTTTTAGTATCTACATGCGAAACCTGAATATAAATTATGTAGTTTGTTCAGAATAAGTAACTGAATCGATTCCAATCATTTTTACCCCATGTTATATTTTATCCCAAAAATATTTAAAAAAGGTTAAAAGTTGGACACCGAGCGACACTAAGTAGGTTCCAAATCCAATCTTCACGCCGAACGGTTAGGTACCTAGGTACTATTATCAATGAGCGCAAGTCGGCGCGGGCGCAAGCGGCGCGGGTGAGCATGTTTTTGTACGGCCAAACAGGTAAATTAACAACTTTGTGATTTTTCATGATACAGTTTTGAAATTTTGTAAGTACATTGATTCTTTACATAAAAAAAGTTTTTAACAAAAAAAAAAACCGACTTCCAAAAAAAACACTACAAACTGAAAAATAACTTTAATTTCGGAAGTCAGTGTCTTAGGGATCAGTATTTTAGTTTTTGCCACCGACTTCCGAAATTAAAGTTATTTTTCAGTTTGTAGTGTTTTTTTTGGAAGTCGGTTTTTTTTTTGTTAAAAAGTTTTTATTTCTCGCTTTTTAGTGGGTCTATTTATAATTTATCTAAGTTACAATAGCCTAATGTCAACTTGCCCATCGCCTTTTTATAAAATATTCCTTTTCTCGATGCAGGGACGTTAATTGTTGAGTTCTCCTTTTATTAGTTTTTAGATTAGATGCTGATAATCCTGACTGCAGCATCAGGCCAGACTTATGTCAACATTGCATTGAACTTAAAATTAGTCCTGTTTAAAATGAGCCCAAACACGACTACGGTGCTGTAATTTAAAGGTTTGTACTTTTTCTGATGCTCCTGGCTTCAGCATCAGGTCTTCGGTGTTCCTCAGTAACAGTACGTTTATCCACACATCGAGCCCTTTTCAATGAGCCTAAACACGATATATCTGCTGTTAGTTGTCGAGGAGTTAGGTACTCTGCAGACTATCCTGACTGCAGCATCAGGTCATGACTTGATGATCATGAGACCAAATGTGGCAAATGCCCTATCAAACATCAAAACAATTTACTAAAACAGTCCTTGCCTGTTCGAGTAACTTCTTACTGTTAAGGAGTTGTACCTTCCATCATCAGCCCAGCCCCTGAGATGGTGACAACCATACACAAATACACAAGATACTTCATAAAATATGCGAAAAACAATATGTGAGCCTATAAAATTTGAGGGTTGCCCTCGATTTCTCTAAGATCCCATCATCAGATCCTAACTTGGTGACAATGGGACCACCTCAGAACTATCTACTTTCTAACAAAAAAAGAATTTTGAAAATCCGTCTACAATTGGCGGCGTATTCGATGAACAAACATACAAAAAAAAAAAATACAAACACCCGAACATAGTACCTCCTCCTTTTTGTAAAGTCGGTAAAAATACTAGTCACGTGTTTCGGGTTTCGCATATACTAAAAATAATTTTGTACCTGTAATCAATTATAACTGTTTCAGGTTCGGGACAGATGGTAAGTAAAAAAAATCGGGGGGCTCTAGAAAAAAACATATTCTCAAAGTGGGGGTGGGCAAAATTAAGGTTGAGAACCTATAGGCATCGTCATAATAGAACGCGAATGCGCGATCATCGCGCTAGTAAGCGACTTTTAATTTAACAGACTTTCATACAAAAATTAAAATATTTCAATGCAACGCTCATACGAACTCTACGCGATGCAAAAGAAAGGGCTAGTTAGGTAAACAAACTGCCTTGACTAGTACAAAATGCAGCGAAGGGAATCAGGGGTTACATAGAACAACGAAATCTTAAGAGTAAACTAGTCGCGAACTCGGAACTCACTGGTGGTCATGGCCAAAAAGCACGCTGTCTCACCTGGCTTCTTGTCCAACAGAGCTAGTATCAGTGATGAGCAGTTAGACGCTAGTCTACACTAACAACGGCTAGTTCTCACGCACAGAAACACCGTTTCGAACAATAGGCGCGTAAAAAAAATCGAAAGGGGTTTCGGAAAATCGAGTTTTATGAAAAAACAACTGCATATATCAATTACAAATAAAGTTTATTGAATTCTTCGATAACTGAGCTTTGTCGGTACGGACTTGGTTTTGAAGATTTTACAGTTCTTTTTATTACCAAAGTTACGTTAAAAATAGCAAGAAAAACGAATTTTTGTTGGCTCACAACTTTTTAATGGGTGGCTATTTATTTTACTATTCTGTTTCCGTACAGACAAAATTAATAATAAGTCAAAACGATATCATGTTTAACTTTGGATGCACAATGTCAAACAGTGGAGTAATACTCTCCCGAAATTTGTATGGAAAAGATATCGACTAGTGGCAGTATGTATTATGTTTTGTAAAAATTCATAGAACAAAAGTTGTTGTTTATGATGTTAATAGTAATACAGTCCCCGACAGTCCCGTCAGTCTTGACTGCCCCGTTGGTCTCGTGGTTGCAAGCGCGACTGCTGAGCGTGGGGTCCTGGGTTCGATTCCCTCGTCGGGCAAAGTGTTATTGGGTTTTCCATTAGGAATTTCTTAGTAACAGTCCGGAGTTTGGAAGTTGGCGGTTTAATACCCCCGTGCCTCGGAAAGCACGTAAAGCCGTTGGTTCTGCGCCTGAACTCTCCCCGGTCGTGTCGGATTGCCGTCCCATCGGACTATGAGAGTAAAGGAACAGAGAGTGCCCCTGTGTTTGCGCACACACTTATGTACTATAATACCTCTTGCGTACCTGGCTAATCTCCATTGAGATTGGCCACCATGACCGAAAACGGTCGGGGAGGCTATTAATACAGTCCTAGAAGGTTTTTAGCCTAAGTATTTTACCAATAACCCTGTAATAGTACCCTATGGATTTTAATCTTACCAATCAAATGATCTTGGAATGTTCTTCCTATATTTTTCATTGAGAAAGGGTTCGTAAGAATGATCGGTACAGTTCTTTTCCCTTTCTTGGCACGGTGTGAAGCGTTCTTGCAACATGCGCTCGGCGAATTCCTTCTTCGACATGTCGGAGAACTTTGTCAAACCAAATACTGTGTTGTTTTCTAGCATATTCAATCTGGCTATGTCTCTTAGAGATTCCTGAAATGAGGAAAAACCTACTAATATTATGAACGCAACAGTTTGTGATGACGGTTGGATGTTTGTTACTCTTTCACGCAAAAACTGCTGAACTGATTTTGATTAAACTTTACAGTAATATAGCTTATGCAGGGTGTCCAGTGGCAGAATTCAAAACTGAAAAATTGACAAAAAAAAACTAGGTACACCTCTAACAAACACACAACAACACATTAAAAACGTTATTGTTACGTTGTTGTTACGTTATTGTTATTAAAAACGTTCAAAATCTAGTCGCAATCTCATCTCAGCGACAATCAATGTCAAAAACTTGTCAAAAATTTAGGAAAATTAGAGGTATTTTTGACAGATTTAAACTGAGATCAGACTGTGAACGTTCTTAAAATTACGAGAATTGTCCCTCCGACCTATCCTGTATTCCCTAAGGCGAATGAGGGACAGGGGTATATTAGGTAGCCCACATTTCGCCGGTTAAACTGGGAGGGAAGGACATCGAAGCGCAACCCTGACCTGGGGCCTAAAAAGGCCACTTTGGAGAATCATAAAAGGGTAACATTATGAATTATAATATGGCGAAGACAGTCCGTGTTTTTCTTTTTTTCGTTGCACTACGTAGGTATGTACAATCAAAGGGATTGGATTTGGATTGGTATTTTAGCACAGACAAAAAAAAAATAGCTGAAAAATGCTTCACCAATGGGATTTGATACGATTAATTAACAGTTAAGTACCTAACTGCCCATTATGTTTTCCTTTTATGATTCTGCCAAAGTGGCCTTTTTAGGCCCCCTGTTAGTTATTCAGTAGGTACCTACATGATTCTGAACACCCTTTGAAATTTTTCGTCGGTTATTAAAGAAAACATTAGGTACCTACCATACATTGCCATTACATTGCATTACCTGTTCCATACATTTTGACCGCGCAGTAATGGAATTTGCTATAAAACAGCATTGACATATATATTACTAGCGTAAGGACCGGGCTAACGGCGCGACTAAATGGCACCAACGCGCTGGCCCTAAAATGACGGTTTTAGGGCCAACGCGACTCAGTTGACGGTGGTGCGCGCGAACTTCGAACGAAGAACTTCTATGTAAAATGTTCAGACGGGCGTATCCTTACTTTTGAAATCATTGTAAAACAGCATTTTTTTCCAGTCCAGAATCATGTGCTGAATAATATAAAGTGCTCGTCCTACAACTACTGTTATAATATGTTGAATTAAAATAAAAGAAAAATAAACATTTTTCTTTTTTTTTTTCTAATTATAGGCGAGGACGCTGGCACCCTAAACACGAAGTTAAATCTTACTTTAGGTGCCAGAGTTCATCGAAATCACAATTCCCTTAGTTGTAAACTTGTAAAGCTGCATAGTGTTAGATAAGTGTTTTTGTACAATTGAAGTTAATAGAGAAACTTTTTTTTTTTAAATTCTTGGTTAGAGTTTGCGCGTCGATGACTGCCATCTTATATTTAGACCCCACAAATTCATAAGTGATATTTAGATTTTTCATAGAGAATTTCTCAGTAGCAGCACATAATTCACTTTATTCAAGAAGAAAAAATCTTACCTTAAAATTCTCGAACCTTCTCCCATACTCTTCATTGTTGTAAGTTTTATTAAAATCTCCCAAGTATCTGTCGAAACTTAACTTAGCCACGTCTACAACTTTAGCGTTTCTTTTAAACCGCGACGTGTCGTTTCGTAATTTCGGAACGGCAAGCCCTCTAATAATGGATAAGGCTGTGCTAATGAAAAGACACATTTTAATAACAAAGATTATGCAGCTCATTTCAAGTTTTTTTAAACAAAATTAAAGGACAGAAGTGTTTGACACGGGCACAAAGGATACACACAAATGTACCAATGTTATAAAATTTTCCTGTAGAACGTTAGCCAGTAGGTATGTATGTATGTCATGTACGCCATGCCATGATTATGAGGTAAAAATTGTTATCCATATTTCCTCCCGGTTTCCAATATTTTAGGTAAGTAACGTTGTAACTCAGTTTATGTCATTCTAATCATTATCAACTATACAAACTCATAATATGGGTCCGTTTTTCGAACTGCAAAAACCGCCCTTACTATAACGGATATAAAGGCGCTGTGATATTGGCCAAGTGCTAGCCAGCACGAGCCGTAGAATGTGCATAATTAAGCACCCTAAAATGTTCATACAGATCGAAGCTTACCTACACGTAATATAACATCACGCCTGTATGCCCTGAAGGGTTCGGCAGAAGTGTGTAGTCGCGTACGTAGATTAGCCGTGGGCCGCAGGAAATGCGGTCGGAGAGACTTTTGAAAAAGTCTAAGTAAAAAGTCATAATTCGAGATTTGGCTCTCGCCTATTTCCTCCTTCAATATGGACCAATTTAAAAGATATTTTATAAATTGAATAAGAAGAATATATACTGTGTCCCTATGTTTTTCTTTTTTCATTAATAGTTGTCAAATTTGTACACTAGGCCTCTGTTGACAGCGGTTTAAATCTGCATTTTTTGACGGTTCTAGTGCTTATAAAAATAATGTATCATCAAAAAGGAAAACATAGGAACATACAAGTAGTTAATATTTATTATTCTGTAAAAAAACATTGCTTTATGGTCATCCAGAAAGAAAACATGCGAGAGCGTTTCTATGGAGAAACGACCACCCGCATTTCCTCTTAAGGGGGAAGCGCTAAGGTAGCCCGCGAAATTCAAATTTTCTTACGTTTTTTGCAATTTGCTGGTCAGTATTAAGTTGTATGTACGTTGATTAATATACGACCATAACACTTGTATTTACATAATTATAATCATTAGAATCAGTAATACAACTTGTTAAGTTAGTATAATCCTAAAATGTCAAGATTTCATGAAATAGTCATTCAGTAGGATTACCTGGTCTTAGAGAATTGTGTTGATGACTTTAATGATTATAATTCTGTAAATACATATTTGTTACGGCCGCGAATCATGTTTTAATCAACGTACATACAACTTAATACTGACCAGCAAATTGCAAAAAACGTAAAAAAAAATAATTTCACGGGCTACCCTGGCGCTTTCGCCATAAGCGCGTCATGAATGCCTTAGGTTAAAAAACAATCAAAAGATTGGTTGTTATTTGCGTGTGTCGAAGGGGTTGCAATAAAAACATAACGTAGGTATCTTATACAGCCTTTTAATTATAAAAGTATTGATATTTAATTAAGGCACTTTGTTCAGAGGTCTGCAGTACCTACATAGATTAACAAAGTTACTATTGGCAAAATATACATAAATACATATTACAAAATGGCACTAGCTTATTAACTAATTAATCACAAACAATGTCCACGCAACACGATAAACATTTGAAAACTGCACTATGGAAATAATTTATGTCTGTAACATTGTTGCTTTATTTGCTGAAGAAACACCTTGTATGCTTATGTCATAGTATATTTATACTATGCTTATGCGCTTACGCACTAGATGCACAGACACGTGCCAACATGTATTCAGCCTCGTAGCGTAGTTATTAGTTGTCGTTAGGTTAGTTTGTAAGTTTTACTAACATAAGTATGTAGTTTTTAAGGGGACCCTTAAAAACTTTTTTTTGTTTTGGAATTTATATTAAGTAAGTAGTTATCAAAACTTAAATTCGTAGACTTACTAGATAGATAGGTGATATATACTTGTGTATTTAAAAAAAAAACTAGATAACTTAAGGATATTGAGAAATTTGCACTGAAAAACAACTGATTTTTCTGTTTTTAGTCCGCGAAGGGACCCTTAAGTCGTTGTTATAAATAGGTACTGGCGCCGATTCTGTTGTTCACAAACTAAACTAAATTTAAGTTCATGCATCTTTTTCTTTCTATTTCATTAAGAAAAGGACAGAAGATAAATATTAGTTTAGTCCTGTCAAATTAGTCAGCGCCTGACGTAAATCGACGTATTTTTAATAAACAATTTTTTAATCTGGTCTAAATTGTCTATGGAGTATCTTAATTTGACAGTACTAAACTAATATTTATCTTCTGTCCTTATCTTAATGAAATAGAAAGAAAAAGATGCCTGAACTTAAATTTAGTTTAGTTTGTGAACAACAGAATCGGCGCCACTATAGGGATTGTGTTTTATTTTTATGTGTTATCCACAATAAACGATATAAACTCGTATGTATGTATAATTGTTTCCTTTTGTTACAATAAGAACAACATACTTATGAACCCATCACCTTATATTATTCTAAGCGACATTTTTATATCACTGGGTTTTTGTATGTAGATATTGGACCCTTTTAAGGTAAACGTGTATATCCGGCCTAGAAAATGAGACAGTTAAAGTCTATTCAAATCCTTGTTTCCAAATTGACATTGATTTTAAACAAATATCAACTTTATGTTAGTGTAAGTAGATTTTAGAATTACTAGTACTATTGAAAAATCTACAATTTGTTGAAAATGCAATTTGTTGAAGTTGCAGCGCAAAATGACCCTATGTTGAGTTTAATTTAAGTCAAGATTAGAAGTTAAGGTGATTCCTCGCTGTGACTTACGATTTTTCCAAGCTCATATTTTTACGAAAATACTTATTTCCATGAAATATAATTTGGAGAGCTATATTAATATTTTAAATTATTATAATTTAGTGATTATTTTATCATAATTGCCGCAAAAAGACGTAAGAAATTTTATATTCGCGGGCTAGCTAGGTAGATCCCCCTTAATAGTTTCATCGCTTTTTGTTTATGGATCGGCAATAAGTCTATGGCAAAGTCTATGGTAACCAGGCCCCCTAGTTTCTCTTTACTCAAAATATTTAATATTTACGATTAAATCTAAACAATTTTAACTTTTTTTCTATATTTATATTGAGTATTTAGTATTTTTCATTCTATAGCTATTTGGCACTTATCATTATCTAATATGGTTTTTTTAGTTCTATTAAAATGTTCTTAACCACAGTAGTCTTAGGCCGTAAGAGTTATTTTGACAACAATATTGCTTGTTCAGTAATATAATTAAGGCACATATTATTTTTATTAAGGACGAATTTCACCAAACTTTTATACCTAGAATAATTCTTATTCTGAGAATAATTGTGAATTTTTGAGTTTTTCCATACAAAAACAGTCAGACGTCAATTATTTCCACGGATAACAGATAACTAACTTTGGTAAAGTCAGCCTTTAGTGTAACAAGCTTTTAGGACCTAAATATTCGAGTATTTTTTTTAACAGTAGTGATATATTTTTCAGCTGCTACTTATATTTTAATATATTTTATGAAAAAATACATATTTTCTAGTATTGTCTATCATACTAATTTATAACAATAAAACAAAAATATATAATATCTCGAAATATGTATAAAAAATAATAAAGTAACATAAAATAATATATTTTTTACTATTGTATTGCATAAATATATAAACAAATAAAAATCTACAACAAAAAACAACAATACTTATATCTTAATAAAATTCAAAAAGAAACTAACTTAGCTGTACAGCTATACATAGACTAAAGTAAAAACTAGATGGAATGTCCAAACGTGCACAAATTAAAGGTTCAATCATCGTCATCTGCCAACTAAGTTGGGGTCAGCTTCCAGTCTAACCGGATGCAGCTGAATACCAATATTTTACATGGAGCGACTGCTTGCTTGGCCTCCGCAATCCAGTTACTGGACAACATGATACCCCT
Organism: Oligia fasciuncula; assembly: GCA_963082905.1. NCBI lineage: Eukaryota > Metazoa > Arthropoda > Insecta > Lepidoptera > Noctuidae > Oligia > Oligia fasciuncula. The sequence continues at coordinate 14,118,732 of OY720403.1, forward strand.
TGGTAAGACTGTTTGTCGTTGTTGTTCTTTCTAAAGCTCAATATTGGGTAATATTTCCGACAGGATCCTATTCCTACTTTAATCTTCCTTCGTCACTTTTCGTCACATCCAAAAAGTGTCAAAACATTAAACTTACATACAAAATAAACTATAAAATACGATTTGTACAAACCGCATGACATCACGCCTTTAATTCGCGAAGTATAGTACATAGGCCAGCACATCAAGCTACTACAATCTGTCAAATTGCTTATATAATAGATTTTCAACTTTATCGCTACAGCATAAGGTTCAAAGTTGATTGGGAACATTTGACAGTTTCGGGTAGCTTGATGTGCTGGCGTCTGTACATCCACCCATTTGTACATTACCCTGTTATTACAGTTTGGCACATACAAAAAAAAAATGAGTATCAAAAACTTAAAATAACTTATTGAGATTATAAAGGCAAAATTATACATGGTCAGTTCTACTTACTGGTCTGGCCAAAATGCGGTTGTTGTGATAACTTAAAACTAGGAATTATTTTTGTAGACAATGGCGCCGATTCCCTTGTTCACAAACTAAAGTTAACTAAACTAAATTTAAGTTCAGTGCATCTTTTTCTTTCTATTTAATTAGGAAAAGGAAAGAAGATAAATATTAGTTTAGTCCTGTCAAGACACTCCATAGACAATTTTAGACGAGATTAAAAAAATGGCTACTAAAAATACGTCAATTTACGTCAGGCGCTGACAAATTTGACAGGACTAAAATAATATTTATCTTCTCTCCTTTTCTTAATGAAATAGAAAGAAAAAAATGCACTGAACTTGAATTTAGTTTAGTTTGTGAACAAAGGAATCGGCGCCAGTGTGTTAGCTTTAATACCTCCAACTTAGCTAAACATGTTTGCCGGATAATATGCATTGCTATTACTCGACCGATTTAATTATAACAGTACAAGGATCTTTTGACGCGTAGCCAAAACCGGAACTCAAATTCAAACTCAAACTCAAAGCATTTATTTCAATTAAACCAATTACAGGCACTTTTGAATTGTCAAGGGGTCGGTCAGTCAGAAAGATGAAGCTAGTTGCCCATTCCAAAGCGTAGGTACCTATGGAGAAGAACGGGCAAGAAACTCCATGGACACTCTTTTAAATCAAAATAATATGGTTCCACTAACGACTCCATATTTGTTTTGAATACATTTTACAAAAACAATTGCCCAACGACAACGAGCAATCAACATCATTCGAGCGCCAAAAAATCCTTGTACAATACGACCGACGTAACTTGACGGCCCTGAACATAGGCACTAAGAACTTTCGCGCATGTTCTCTCACTCGCACTCGCCTCATGTCACCATTTGGTTCCTAAAAAATCTTACTGCGCAGCCTTCTGCGCAAAGTTCAGGCCTGCAAAGTTACGTCGGTCGTATTTTACAGTCCCTTCACAGTTGATTTACCTCTCATATTGCATCACTGTAAAGATCACAGTGATTTTAAAATCATCACAAAATAATGACGCAATCCAATCAGACTAATCGATTGTGTTGTACTTCGTAGCACGACCATGAACGCATTCATTATAACTTTTGATGGTAATAAAATCCTTTTAATTTATACTATTTTATACCACTAATTAGAAATTTTATACCTCTCAATTATCCTAGATATACAAGGTCGTGCTGGGAAGATTCTTTCCCAGCACGACCACGCTAAAATTCCAGCTGGCATAAAAGTTGATGAAACAGGAGTATGCCTAAAATTTTTTACTCTTTATTTACTCCTATTTTATTACTGGTAAATTGTAGCAAATTGTTAGAAAAGCAAAAAATAGGAGTAAATAAAGAGTAAAAATTTTTAGGCATACTCCTGTTTCATCAACTTTTATGCCAGCTGGAATTTTAGCGTGGTCGTGCTAGGAAGGAATCTTCTCAGCACGACCTGTATATCTTAAAATTTCTAATTAGTGGTATAAAATAGTACAAATTAAAAGGATTTTATTACCATCTAAAGCTATAATGCCAGCTAGAATTTTTATCTAGGATAATTGAGAGGTATAACATTTCTAATTAGTGGTATAAAATAGTATAAATTAAAAGGATTTTATTACCATCAAAAGTTATAATGAATGCGTTCATGGTCGCGCTACGAAGTACAACACAATCGATTGTCCATAAAGACCACAAACAAACACTCATCATTGTCTATTATTTAGTAAAAAAAAAAAGTCACAGTCACCACTTTTCCCTACTTGACATCCACTGTAGCAACTTCGTTTGCCAGCCCGCAGATATTAGTCCCAATTGCCAGGTTGAGGTAGCCATCGTTGCCAAAGTCTTTGCCCCAAGAGTTCTTGGCTATGTAGAATGGCACGTCAGCTGATAAATCGTAGCCCACTAATTCTACTGCGTGGTTTAGTTCAATTGGAGAGCCACTAGAAGGAGAGAAAAAAGGGAGTTATTTATAATGAGGGACTAGCTTCTGCCTGCGACCTTGTCCGCGTCAAATTTCTTGTACCCCCGACCTCGTCGCATTGCATCGCCTGTTACTTCGTTTTCACTTAGCGATCTTTTCTACTTTTTTGTTTTTTCGGCTCCTAAGGGTCTTAGCGTGATGTTACGTATGCTTATAGCCTTCCTCAAGAATTAGGCTACCAAATGATAGAAAAAGATTTTTTCAAATCCGACCGGTAGGTCCACTCTTCAGCTTTATTATTAGTATACACAAATATAAAGTCTATTCAAACTTACATGTTTCCAATTAATATTATTTCAAGTTAAACAAATATAAAATTTATTTTAATGGTAATTAAGTTGATTTCAGAGTGACTAGCACTATTATGAAAGTTATAAAAATGTTAGAAGTTGTAGCGTACACTGAACTTTATTGTGTAAGATTTAAAATTATTTTTCCACAAACTCATATTTGTTTACATTTTTGGCAAATAAATCACGAATGCAGATTAGATAGATTTGATTTATTAACCGAGATATTTTTTCTTAGCTAAGTAGTATCTTGATACTAGTCTTCCGAGTATATTTGCACTCGATAGTATTAATAAGAGCTATAATCGAGTAGTTTCGATTGTCATCTTTAATCGACGTGCAGATTATTATTATCAAAGAAGATAAGAATGCTAAGATCCCTAGTCTGGCCCACTAGACGCTCTAGCGTCTACTGGGCTACAATTCGATAAAATCTAGGCCGATATTTGTTCTTATTAATTTTATTTATTAAAATCGAATCTAAGGGTGTATTCACATAGCAAACTGGTAACCAGCGCCGATATGCCAGCCTTTGTCAGCGCTGGTTCTCAACCCTGGTCGACGCAGGCAGTTTTCATACTTTTTCCCAAATCAGCGTGAACCAGTGCGAAGCGTCGCCGACTAAGGCCCGGACTCCACTGAACCGGAGCTGGGCGGAGCGGAGCGGAGACGTGCAGGAATCGACCAATCACAATGGTCGAAGTCCTCATCGCGTCACTCGTCTCGTCTGTGATTGGTAGATTCCTGCACGTCTCCGCTCCGCTCCGCCCAGCTCCGCTTCAGTGAAGTCCGGGCCTTATTCAGATAGGACCTTGTCGGTGCTTATCGACGACGGACGATTCGCGCCGACCAGCGTTGACATCCAGCGCTTGCCAGTGCCGACAAGCGCTGGCATATCGACAAGCAATATTGCCATCTTACCCGCAATGGAACTGTATGACTCCTCCGAGGTAGTGTTGCCAGGTGAACGCGTTGACTGCCACCGAGACCGGTCCGTGCGTCGCCAATGCCGACAGTATCTTGTCTTCAGCTCCCACGAAACTGGGAAAAAAGTACATAACTTTACGCATACTCGATGGAAATAGAGTTCAAAATTCCTTGTCAAAACATTTATCAATATATTAAATATCAACCTAATTTCTACCTTTCACGGCTAGCAATAAGGTACAGACTTACTCGTCACAAGTAAAAGATTTCACATTAACGCCAATACTGTTCTTCTTAGCGTTAGAAGTACCATCGGTGAGATATAGAGGACATTCCGACTCTTTCTCAACCACTCAGGCAGTCTTATTCAAGCAGCCTAAAAGTACGGAGCCTTACCAAGACTTCATACAATTTGCAACCTTGACCGGATGGATATAGAGCTCAAAATTCCTGGTCATAGCATCAGTTCTTAACTTCATTAAAAACAATCAAATTTCTACCTTAAACAGTTGATATAAGGTTCTAACTTACTCGTCACACGTAAAAGATTTCACTTTAACGCCTGTACTGTTCTTCTTAGCTTTACAAGCACCATCAGTGAGACGGAGAGGGTATTCTGTCGCTTTCTCGATCACCGTATCAGTCATCATTAGCCAATCGAGGAGTAGGCAAATGTCGCCGCCTGCGCACCCAGTGTTGCCAAGACCGGCACAGTCTATGACTTCCTGAAAGTATTAATTAATAATTAATCACAGTTATTTGTATTTAGACTAAGCCTAAGTAATTAGTGGCCGATACTTAAAAACAATCGCTCATTTGGAGAAACATCGACGGAAATGTATTTTTTCCCAACAATTAGTTAAATAAGCTTACTAGGTAGGTAGTGAGACTTGGAAAATATTTCACGAATACGAATGTTACTAAGAGGCAACGCGGGAACTGAGATGCTAAGTTAAGCTGCACGATTACTGACAAATGCGTCCACTGACTGGACACATAACATACATACCCAGCCTATAATGTTCCCACTGCTGGGACACAGGCCCCCCATTTGAGGGGAGTGGGCTGTAATCTAGACCACGCGGGACCAGTACAGATTGGTAGGTGTCGCATGTCTTCGAATTTTTGGTTCTAGGACATGCCGGTTTCCTCACGATGTTTTCTTTTTGAGAGCAGTGTTGATGAATTAATTTTGCACAAAGTAAAGCGCCTGTCTTAAGTGGCTGACTAGAGAAGTTCACTCAAATCTGTGTGGTTATTTCCTCAAAAGACCATCTCTGACAGTAATCTACATCGTCCTCATATATCTTCATCAAGAGTAGAGGCTTTAAAAGACAGTGTTAAGTATCCGAATTTATTTCGGTGTTTTTTTTTCTCGGAGTGGTCGGATAGGAAACATCGACCTCATCTAGTTTTAACCTTTTTAGGGTTCCGTACCCAAAGGGTGAAAACGGGACCCTATTACTAAGCTTTTAACTTCGCTGTCTGTCTGTCCGTCTGTCACCAGGCTGTATCTCAGGAACCGCGACAGCTAGACAGTTGAAATTTTCACAAATTATGTATTTCTGTTGCCGCTATAACAACATATACTAAAAACAAAATAAAATAAATATTTAAGAGGGGCTCCCATACAACATACGCGATTTGTTTGCCCTTTTTTGCACTATATCAATAATGACAACCGGTAGGCACTTGAAATATTCACAAAATACTCAGATGTATTTTTACTTTAATAATAAATAATAAATTAAATAAATATTTAAGGGGGCTCCTATACAACAAACGTGTTTTTTCGGCGTTTTTGCCTTGTGGTACGGAACCCTTCGTGGCCAGTTTTTTATTTTCACGTGATGAAAGTGTTTGTTCAAACCAGCTTGCAGAAAACACATCTTTTATCGTTTATGCGGTCGGATAGACAGCATTCCATCATTCCACCCAGTTGGCTATAAGTCGATACCTTTTTATAAAAACCTACCTGCACACTAAGTTTATCCAGCTTGCCAGTTTTGATGGCAGACATCGCTTCGATGGTACCAACGGTGCTGAACGCCCAGCATGCTCCACAAATACCCTGGTCTTGTACCGGACCAATCACTCCTTGTTTCCTCCTGGAATAGCAGAAAAGCCATTTTAGCTTGAAGATTTGTCTGTTTAGAAAATAATGCTGTTTTTATTAAATACGTGTCTGTACGGTCTGTTCCAAAAATATGTGGTGAAACTGTAAACAAACCCTGTTTATAGTTTGACCAATACCGCTGTACCGCGCCTTAGGAAAGCGCGGCGAGGTGGGGGCCGGGAAGGAAATGCATGGAGCATGAGTGAGCGTTGACGGCGGGACTGACAGAGCGCAACAGCCGATGCTCCCCCCGTCTCGCCGCGCGCATACCTAAGGCGCGGTACAGCGGTATTGGTCAAACTATAGTTGTTGTAGTTTTACCCTATAGTATACATTTCGCCAGTTATCGGGCACAAATTCAGACTTCGGGCTGCTACTAAGACATTCCAGATTGAAAATCCCATTAACACTTTGCCCGACCTAGGAATCGAACCTAGGGCCTCATGCTCAGCAGTAGCGTTTGCGACTGCTAGACCAACGAGGACCACCCTAAAAATATTCTTCGGCACCCATGGTGATCGACGTTTCTTATTCCCCTTTTTTCTCCTCGAAAACTGAGTCAATTCAATTATTTTTTACCATAACATTTTAAGAAAGAGTATGTTCAGGTTCCTATATTTTTTTTTTAATGTTAAAAACTTTTCTAATTTGACTGGTAGTCCTGTAATCACGACGCGGCGGTAAAAATAGGGCATTTTTTGTAATTTTTAGAGGGTCACATGTTCTTTACTAATTACTTAGTTGCTGAAAAAAAGAAAATGACAGCCCAAGTAGCACAAAACTGCATTATAAGATGTCACAAGAGGTAACATCGGTAATTTTAGCACTTATGAAGAGTTATTACAGTACACTCGACCTGCAATAGGTGAAAAGTGAGCTTTCACCTGAATAAGAACGTTATTATGCGTCACGGAGACCACAATGTAACGCTTGCAGCGTTAATATAGGTAACAAGTTCAGTATTATACAGCTTTAAGCAATTTAAAGGATTTTTGTGGACTTTAACTAAGCTATATTCTGAATTGAAGACCACAAGTGTACCCTTAGACCACTTGCATTTTAAGAAAGAACACGTGAGCTACTATAATGTAATCAGTTATTCTGTGGCTTCAAATAACAAAGATATAATGCCTTTTGCTGCACACGGTGGAATTTGTGTAATGTTAATCAGCTTGTTACACGCAATCGTATAATAGCTCTTATAAAGCCCACATGATCACTATGGGTGAACATATATGATGCTAAGTTAAAGCAAACTGCTCTATATTAGCTCACATGTTACCCATAATCTACACACATTACCCATAATCTAATCACATGTTACCCATACCTACAGTTATTTGCGTACATGTTACCCACTATCAAGCTTTACATGAATTTGTAGCTGACTTGTGTAAAACAAGAACCACTCGTAACAGCTCGTTACTGATTCATGTACCACGAGTGGACACTTAAACAGCTCATGCTGTTTAATTGTGGTTAATACGGTACACATAGCTTGTCTGCCATTTTTTAGATTCTAACCTATGTATACAATATAATAACAATTTGTTTTTGTTTAGTCAACGAAAATAACAACAGAATTTGAATAGAAAATGTAATGATTTTATACGTAAACAGCTTATTGTCAAATTACAAAGGAAAAATAAAAATACTTAATTTTTTATAATAATATCATCAACCTATTTTATACTATAATTTTCAAGTAAACAGTGATATTTTGAGAGCGCGTGAAAATTTTCATCTATAATTATATAGTATTTGACAATAAACTCTCTTTCCCATTCGAATTTCATGCACATGGAGGAAAAAAACAAAGTTTTACTTATCGTTAACATATATTTGCCTATACTTCCCACAAACACTTTACAAAATGGTTCACACAGAACATATCAAAATAATAAGTAGTAGGGTGAAAATTATTCACAATTTTGCCACTTGTGAATTGTCAGATCCATAAAAGAGTTACTGTTAGTTTAAAAGGTATCCTGGAGTGTATTTTGTGCTGAAAAATAGGTAATAAGTACTCTATTATTCAGCCCTTGTGGTGTATAAAAGGTAACACATACCCTGATAATCAGTCATTATTCAGCTCTTGGGGCGACTGTTACCTTTAATAATGCTCAAATAACGCTGATATAGTGCAACCAGCTACATTATTCAGCTAACAGCTGATTAATTTGTGCCCAAATCAAAGTTATATCAGCTGAGTAGGCGCCTCTAACGCTCTTACTCAGCAGGTTTATTCAGCTGAAATTTCCATTGTGAACAGTGATTCAGCTACTATTCAGCGCTTCTGTGCTACTTGGGAGGGACGTGTTTTCAGCAGATCTTGATTTTATGAAAAAAAAAAAAATTTGCTCTAGAGGCATTATTCAGGAAGAAAAAAGGGGAATACATTTGTATGGATACTCGCACGGCACGCCCTGTTCCCTCTTAATGCCCTGGAAGATGTTGTCCCAAAACAAACCATAACCCTACATCATCCCACAAAATTATTAACAAAATCTATAGCGAAATCAAAATAGAAACTGATATGAAACCGGTTTTTCTACAAAATGGATTAACCTTCGTTGCCAGACACGCCGATTGACGAAAACACGAAACAAAGAAGTATCACATTACTTCGAAGTATGTTTTACTAACTTCTGCCCGTGTGGATCATGTCGGAATTTCTCGCACAGGGACGTGCTACCGAGATATAAAGTACCGTGCTTCGCCATCTCCTTGCCAAATTTTAGCGAAATCCGTTCAGTGGTTTAGGCGTGAAAAGCACCCAGCACCCTAATTGCAAATCACAATCTGAATCGTTTTGAAGGATATTGCTAATCCATTGCTTCATATGTTCGAAAAAAATGTCTGCTCAACAACGTAAATAACGCAATGAATGTTGCTGAACTGTCAAAATGAAACCCATTGCTACTGTTACTGTGTTACGCAATTACGCAGCTGGACACAAGGATTTGTTGTCGCGCTTGCCGACCGCTAGCCTAACGAACGCAGACATATCGCAGAACAGTGCATCGTTAAAGAAACTGGATTTGATTATCTATAGAATCTGACTTTAGATAGCATCTAACAACGCATTGAGATTGATAACGTAACCTGTTTAAAAAGGTTAAAATATTGACGCAAAACGAAGTTTGAATAATAAATAAATTATGAATTAGGTATTCTATTTTTAGTACTATATGGCGCCAACCCAAATGTCCTTTCTTTGGTATTGTTCGTCGAATCGTTGAGCTCCTCAAGCTTGAGTTGAGCTGCACGATTTTTGACAAATGCGTGCACTGATTGGACAGGTCCGCTCAATCTGTGTGGTTCTTTCCTCAAAAGACCATTTCAGACACCAATCAACATGGTCTTCACACGATCTGACCAAGTCTGGACTTTAAAAGAGACTGTGACCTCTGAGTTTGTTTCGGCCTTTCTTCTCAGAATAGTCAGATATGAAACGCCGACCTCATCTAGGTAGTTTAAAAAATATAATTGAAGTGTAAAAGTGTTTGTACAAACCTACTTACAGAAAATAAATCATTTATCAATAGATGTCGTTACGTGTTTCCACTTATTGCAATAAAAAGTTGTTATAGAATGCTTTAAATCGATTATATCTTTTGATAGACTGAAGCGATTGCGATGAAACAAAGACTAATCACTACTCCGAGTTCCACACTATATTTGAGTATAAAAATGAACCATATTGGTTTGGTACTTTTTACGTTGAACCTGTTCAAATAGAAAATCTCTCACATCCAAACAGACAAACCGACACACAGACAAAAATTCCAAAAATTGATGAAATAGAATAGAATACTCTTTATTATGTACACCAAATAAAAATAAAAATATAAATTCTTAATAATATAATTCTCTCTGAAGCGTACAGGTTGGAGTGTGGGGTGAGACAGGGGGGGTTAACCTCACCTAAGCTCTTCAACCTGTATGTGAATGAGCTGATCGTTGAACTCAGCAGCAGACCAGTTGGATGCAAAATAGATGGCGCTAGCGTCAATAATTTAAGCTATGCTGACGACATGGTGCTGCTGGGTCCAACGGCCGGCTCAATCAGGGAGATGTTGAATGTCTGTGAAAGGTATGCGGCAACCCACGGCCTGTTATATAATGAAATAAAAAGTGAATACCTGATCTTTGCTGCTCCCGGGAAATATTTGAATTATGAGCCCTCAATATCCCACCGACCACTTAAGAGGGTCAGCCAATTTAAATACTTGGGTCACTATGTCACCGAGGACCTCCGGGATCAGGTAGACATTGAACGTGAACGCAGGGCACTAGCAGCCAGATGCAACATGTTGGCCCACAGATTTGCTCGTTGTAGTAACGAGGTCAAAATAACTCTGTTTAAAGCTTATTGTCAAGCATTCTACACGGGCAGTTTGTGGGTCAACTGCACGCGGAGGGCACTAGATGCCCTGCGTGTGCAATATAATAATGGTTTCAGGGTGCTGTTGAGGTTGCCCCGATTCTGCAGTGCGTCTGGCATGTTTGCTGTAGCGCGAACCGACGACTTCTATGCCATTCTGAGGAAAAAGGCCGCGTCCTTAATAAGCAGAATGAGGGCTAGCACCAACAGCATTTTGAAAACCCTAGCCGAAAAACACGATGCACTAATACTAAGACACTCTGTCCGGTTGCTCGTGCGGCAGGGATGAATAATGTTTTAATGTTTTAATTAATTAATTTACTAACCCTTAGTTGATAAGTTATTGTTGTACTAACCATTGGACCTATGTTGTCGAATTGATAAATAAATTATTATTATTATTATTATAAATAAAAAAAAGCAGCATCTGTTGTTTATCCTTTAACACCCCAACTATTTTTTTATTTTTTTTTCAATGTACAGAAACGCCTCGTCTACAGATTTATTATATGTATATAGATATAGATATAGAAGAAGAAAGTTTTTACAGGTATCTTCATGATTTTTTTCTATAGTATCAAATTAGTTGTAGGTATTATGTTTTCAACACACTATCTACCTAGCATAAATCCTGAAGAATATCATATATTTTTCTGATTTCGTGTACTGTAGTCGATCATATACTTTTATTGTTTCTAAAACTTGCGTTTTTAGTGTTTAGGTCCTGCAAGCCCCTTAAGAAAGTGAGGTAGACCACACGAAGAGTTCCGTACGATTCCGTACAATATTTAACACTAAGCATATATTTTTACGCCGAAAAGACACGCTTCTTGCATGGGGACCCTTTAATTATTTACTTTTTTAGGGTTCCGTACCTCAAAAGGAAAAGACGGAACCCTTATAGGATTACTTTGTTGTCCGTCTATCTGTCTGTCTGTGAAGACCCTATATCTCGGGAACGCGTGGAGGTATCGAGTTGAAATTAAAACCATAATATACCTACTCAGGTGTACAGTCTCTTGAAGCTGTGAAAAAATCAAACTTCTAAGTTAACGTAAAAAAAAGATACGGCCGTTTATGCCGCAAAAAACGTATATTTCGACAATCTCAAGGGAATCAAAATTTATAGGGTAGTTCCCGTTGACCTAGAATCATGAAATTTTCAAAGAAGCAAGGTCATGTAAAGGAAAAAATCCGAAAACCGTAAATTAGAAGTTACATAAAAAAACCGTGATTAATATTTACATACTTACCTACAAATTTGTACGGAACCCTCGGTGCGTGAGTCCGATTCGCATTTGACAGGTTTTTTTTTTATAGCGGTCATAGTAGTGCACACTGTGAAATTTCAAGTGCCTACCTATTACATTACAGAGCAAAAGATATCTACAGCCCTGTGACAGACGGACGGACAGCAGAACCTCAGTAATAGATAGGGTCCCGTAGGCACCCTTTGGGTACGCAGCCCTAATGATGACGTGCTTAATGCAACTGACGTCATTTAATAATAATTTTATTGGAGTCTAAAATAAGCTGGTTTCCTAATGGACACATGTCGCATACTTAATTAATTATTATTTTACGCACAGCTAAAGTTTACTAAGTACAATGAAATTAAAGGTTTAATGGTCAACTTATCAACGTTTTATAATAATATAGCATTCTTTATCACAGCCACAAATTATAGAATAATATTAGGTAAAGAAATTAATCTCAGACTTTTATGTTTTCGGAGACATGTAAGGCCATATTATGACGGTTTAAGCAATGCCATCATAATTCCAGTGTAAGAGAGAGACGGAGCTATACATGACCGATAGCACCATCCCTTTTTGGCACTAAAATCCTAATGCAATTAATACTTCGTAATACAGCCCCAACAGGACCATCAGGGGCCCCTGTTGGCCATTGTTGGTGAGTGGTCGCAAGCACAAATGTCGAACGAGAGATTCTAGGTGTGATTTCGATCCCCAGGTAGTGTAGATCATTAGAGGCTGCCTCTCTATTAGGTACTTGGGAAATTCCCAAAGAGAATTGAACATAGTTGGCAAATGTGGGTTTACTATAGAGATCCTACATATAAATAGCTATAACCATCAGCGCCGTACTCCACCAGGCCATTGATCGTAACAGATGGAGGAGAAAGAGCGTTGACAATTTGAAACGGAGTCACGATTCTCAGCAGTGAGAGAGCGATTGAGAAGAGAGAGACAGATAAATGATTTATTTTCTGTAATTAGGTTTGTAGAAACACTGTTCACGTCAAACTAGATGAGGTCGGCGTTTCCTATCTGACTATTCTGAGAAGAAAGGCCAAAACAAACTCAGAAGTCACAATCTCTTTTAAAGTCCAGACAAAATCTTGGTCAGATCGTGTGAAGACCACGTAGATTGGTGTCTGAAATGGTCTTTTGAGGAAAGAACCATACAGATTGAGCGGACCTGTCCAATCAGTGCACGCATTTGTCAAAAATCGTGCAGCTCAACTCAGAACTTGAGGAGCTCAACGATTCGACGAACAATACCAAAGACAGGACATTTGGGTAGATGAGGATCTTTTCGGGAAAAATAAATGTTATCTATAGAATTCTGACGCACGCACGAACTGTATCTAGTGACTTTAAAAACGCAGGGCGACGACATTTTTATCTCATTATTATACCTACTTGTACTATTCGATCATGCAGTTTATTGACGTGAGGCAATCAAGGGTAATTAATTATACCTATTTAATAAAATTAGATATGACTTGGTCTGCTAAAATGTATATTTGTTTAACTTGAAATAATATTAATTTGACACATAATTTTGAGTAGACGATAGGTATGACGTTGTTGAGAGAGTACCTTAACTTTCCATGACCTGCTCGATATATGGGGTGGCTGGGACATGGACGCGCAACCTGTTACCACAGATTCAATACATGATTCTGAAACCCCTAGGTTGAAATAATTTGTGTTATTAAAAAAAAAATTGCTGTTCCATACATTTTGACCGCGTAGGTAAGTATTGCACTTTTCTATGAAACAGCTGATTTATTTTTTGATAACCAACAAAAAGTTTCTACGCTAGGGAGTCTTGAATCATGTGCTGAATTCATGGTTACAGTTTGCGCCCTGCCACTCTGTATGATACTTATATCCTAACATTTTCGTCGCAATTGCGCCCGCCGAAACGAGAGAAGAAAACTAACACATGAATAAACTTACCAATCAACCTGTAACGGCGACACCTCCCTTTTGTTCCTGATGAGAACATCATTATTATGATGAGGTTCATTAGCAGCGTCCTTCTCTCCATCATGAGCATTCCTCGCTGCCCTATCATTCCGGTTCCTCCTTCTGCTGTAAGCATCCGTAGCCGTCGGAAGCTTTTCGTCAGATAGATGTAGCTCCTTGAACTCAGTCTTGGACATGTCTGATAGTTTTGTCAGACCGTATTTGGCTTTGAAATGGTCTGGTCCTCCTGAACCAGCATTTAGCAGCTCTATTTCTCGTACTGATGCCTGGAAAAGAAGGTTTTTACGAGGCCGAGGTTAGTTTGAATTCATTGATACAGCTTTGAAAAATGTTATGAAAATTTTAGAGTTCCTTTCAATTGCATTTTGTCATGTGCAGAGTCGCAAAAGTGTTGCATTGCACATATTTACTCAATGAATTCCTGTCTCTCTTAAGAGCGTCGACGGGCTGCATTTTTTCCATACAAACGTATTCCCCTTTTCTCTTCCTGGATAATGCCTCTAGAGTAATCATTTTTATTTATAAAAATCTAGGTCTATTGAAGGCATGCCCCTGTCTTTTTTTTTTTCAAAAAATTTATTACATAAATAAATATGATTTTCGGAAAACCTAAAAAAATGCCCCGTTTTTACCTACGTAATCAGACGACTACCAAAGAAAATTGAAAAGTTTATAAGGTAAAAACAAATGATAGGGGCATAGATCTATTCTTCCTTTAAATTTTGATACCAAAAATATTTTAATCGGCTTAGGTTTCGAGGAGAAAACAGCGGAATACGAAACGTCGATCGGTCATGGTTTTTTCTAGGTAAAATCGTTCTGAGCTGCAGTTGTCCCTATCGCACTCTACGGGGGGAGACGAGAGAGAGAGAGACGGAAATAGTTTCTTCAAATACCTATTTCTCAATTCTCGCGCAGCCCGTCTACGCTCTTAAGAACCACATTATACAGGGTTATTGGTAAAACATTAACAACCTCTTAAGAGGTCAGTATATTTGTACTCATCATTATGAACAATTTTTACTATGGGACCAAACCTGAAATCGCAAAAACAAAATCAGCTGCTGCAAACAAATGGGGATAAAGTTTTAGGCAGGCTTTTTACTTGCATAAAAGAAACAAAAAGTTTTTCATTAGATATTTAAGTAGTAATTAATGCTACTACTGTAAATGTGTAAACCGTTATCAAAAATGTGAGTGACATCCTTACCATGTCATGTTATCTTATGTATATTAATAAATCATTAATGAGTTTGGATAATTGACATAATTTAAGCTGACAATCTCACAGTGGATCTTAGAGAGAATGTTAGTGGGAGGCATTCTTAATTGATTAATTAATAAAACAAACCAAACCTTTGGAATCCATCTAAAGGTTGTTTTTAAAAGATACCCCTTAGCGATAAGACCGCCCATTGTGTTATCCTTAGTAAAATTTATATATTTATACAGTAGAACCCGTTTAATACGGTCACGCTTAATACGATTTCTCGCATAATACGCCATTTTAGGCCAGTCCCTGCAACTTGATACGTGTTTACATACATTTCTTAACGCTTAATACGATTCGTCATCCCGTTTAATACGCCTCATACGCCATGTAGCTTCTTTGAATCAAAGCAAAGAAGCACTGCAAAAGTTAAATTATGTTGAAAATCTTGTAATTAATAATCTCTAATGCATCAAAATCTTTCTGTCGAACCAAAATAGGTGATTACTTGAAATAACTTATAAATGTATAATTTAATACCTACATTTACGAAATTAGACACAATACATAATAATATGTAGTACGTTTTATTTTCGCATAATACGCTTTCTCTGGTTAGGTCCCTGTGAAATCGTCTTAAACGGGTTTTACTGTATTTGTAATTTATATGGTGTACCTACATAATAAAGAGCATTCTATTCTAATTATTAGTTCCAAAAATGAATATTTCATTTTGTTACCTAATAGCATAGCATAGAATAGAATATAATTATTTGCATTTTAAAAACATAATATTATGGTATTTTTAGGTCTAGAATGATATTACATTTTTCGCCATGTAGTTACATTTGTAACATACAAATATTTCAACATGTTAAATGGAAAAAAAAACTAGCCAAATGCGTGCCGGACTCGCACACGAAGGGTTCCGTACCACAAGGCAAAAACGCCGAAAAAATGCACGTTTGTTGTGTGGCAACCCTCCTTAAATATTTATTTTATTCTGTTTTTAGCATTGATAATAGCTCAATGGTTTTTAGTATTTGTTGTTATAGCGCCAACAGAAATACATCATCTGTGAAAATCAACTGTCTAGCTATCACAGTTCATGAGATAGAGCCTGGTGACAGACAGACAGACGGACAGTGGAGTCTTAGTAATAGGGTCCTGTTTTTACCCTTTGGGTGCGGAACCCTAAAAACAAAATAATCAATATGAAACTGTTTACTGTGTAGGTGTAGGAACCCAGTTACTAAATTGCTCATTAAAAAAGTCTTATTTCATTACAATAATAAATTATTACCTTAACACAGTGATTCATTCAATCTTGCCCTTGTTATGCATTGAGATAAATATGTAGTCAGTATTTTAGATACGGTAGTATACAAACAAAAAGATAAAGTTTATGACTTGCAAAAAGAAAGAGAAAAGTTTTCTATGAAATGCAAACTTTTGACAAAACTTTCCATTGCCAAGTACAATTTTATTTTTAAAACAACTATAAATTCAAAAAGGAACTTACCACGAAATGCTGAAATCTTGCCGTATATTCATCGGGGTTTGGGTAACTTTTATTAAACTTTGATAGGTAATCATCGAACATTGGCTTCAATTCTTCCATTGATTTTTCCCGAGTAAGTGTAATGGGTATAACGACAAATAATAGACAGAATAATGCAAACCCGAGCACCCAGTTCCACCATTTCGTCATTTTTTAACGAAATAAGATTAATGTAAACACAAACAACAACCTTTCCACAATACCAAACTCAGTTAACTAATTTTGACAGCAGTCAACAGTGTTGCCATTTTGCCAATCGTAGTTTTATTGTTGCTAGTAATTGATCAATTACTAGCAACAATAAAACTACGATTGGCAAAATGGCAACACTGTACAACAATAATATTGAATTTGAGACCTTCTTTAAAAACATTTCGACTGCTTCAATCACGTTCAGCTAAGTGGATAAATTAGAAGGCATTTTATAACGAAAAATTCCCGCAACACTTGATATATTTTTTTTTTACGCCGTACGTACGTTTCATACAAACTTTCAAGCTCTTGTTTTTCGAAATGAACGAACCGGTTTTAATGACACTTCATTACGCTAGGATACAAAGGTACTATAGCACCAGGTAGGCAGGTAGGTAGGTACAGTTACTTAAGGCGAAGGCGCCAGGGTAGCCCGTGAAATTCATATCTTTTTTACGTTTTTTGCAATTTTCTGGTCAGTATTAAGTTGTACGTTGATTAAAATATGATTCGCGGCCGTAACAAATATGACGTATTTACAGAATCATAATCATTAAAGTCATCAACACAACTCTCTAAGACCAAGTAATCCCCACGAATGACTATTTCATGAAATCTTGACATTTGGGGATTATACTAACTTAACAACAAGACTGATTGTTGATCTTTATAAAAGATATATTAATGATTCTAATTCTTTAGATATGTACCTGTTGTTGTCGCGAATCATATTTTGATCAAGATACAATCTGACACTTATTTTATTGCAAAAAACGTAAGACGGAGGTTACACGTTCATTCTGATGTCAGTTCAGTCTGTGACCTTGATCACGTCTAGAATGATGGCAGAATGATGGAATGACGCGCGGTATTACACGGTAAGTCAGACTGACGATCAGTCTAACCGAAAACTTCTACGCGATAACACGCATGCATTTGGTATGGATTTTAACAAGAAAAATAATATGCTCCCGTTGCCTTCGTTGACAGGGCTAATATTATAATATATATATTAGTAGAAAAAGAAAGCGGTGGTATAAAAAGTGGCTAATGAAAAGACCATAAATTCACTTAAATTTACTGAATGAGATATGAGACAGATAAAGATAAAGATATATTTATTGCATAACTGTGTACATAAAGTTCATATACATATTTTTTTGTTTGTTTCAACAGTCTACCCGAGTCGGATATGCAATAGTAATAAGAAATTGGGTACTTACAAATTCTATTTTTTATCAAAAAACTCATGCAGATTAGGGATGTGAAAAAATAATCGATTATAGAAAAAATCGATTAATAATTGATATTTTTTCTATAAAAATCGATTTTTATAATCGATGTACATATTACAAAAAATCGATTAATAAAAAATCGATTTCTTATTCACTGCCGATTTTTTTCACCTAGAATTTAGAACGGCCGCGCAACACAGCTTTTTAGTCAGGAGCGCGAAGCCGCAAAGTACCGCGAAGTTTACCACTAACTAATAAATGAATGACGCTAAAGGGCGCTCCACACGGCTAAGATACTATAATATTTTATCTTTGTAATCCTTTTGTAATCCCCATAAATATGAAATAAATAATATTATCTTCGTCGTGTGTTATTGTATCTTAAGGGGGAAGCGCTAAGGTGGCCCGCGAAATTCAAATTTTCTTACGTTTTTTACAATTTGCTGGTCGGTATTAAGTTGTACGCTGATTAAAATATGATTCGCGGTCGTAACTAATATGTATTTACAGAATTATAATCATTACAATCAGTAATACAACTTGTTAAGTTAGTATAATCCCCAAATGTCAAGATTTCATGAAATAGTCATTCTTGGGGATTACATGGTCTTAGAGAGTTGTGTTGATGACTTTAATGATTAGCAGCGTTTTACCTTACAATAAAACGCATATTAAATACTTACCTTATTTGAAGCTTACTAGTTTGAGATAGGCCCCTCTCCGTTTTCCGCTTTGTTTACCTCTCTTTCTATATCCGCTACATCTATCTCGCTCGCACATCCCACCACCCCCACCAGGTGCCTCGAGTCATGGGAGCTCGGAGGCGTTCGTCATTGTGTCGAAAACACCAGGCAGAAATTAAATGTAAGCTTCAAATAAGGTAAGTATTTAATATGCGTTTTATTGTAAGGTAAAACGCTGCTATTAAATTCTTGACCGTTATTTGAAGCTTACTAGTTTGAGACGTGTTTGTTATCGCCTGGTGGGGTGGACGCCAATGTGAAGAACCAATTTAGTAGCTGTGTAAATCGATCAAAATCCCTGTATACCTTAGCGGATTTTACCTAAATAGTTAAATACCATAAGATATAATAATAGGTATATAGGTAGCTAGATAAAGATGTACCTAATTACTGATTAGGTATGGGTAATTTAGAAAAGAATTTGAACTACTTAGACTAGTTTAAGCAGGTAAGTAGGTATGTAATTGTGTAAGTATGGGATGTGCGAATAGAAACATGTTATATTTCTCCTTATCATCACATATAAGGAGTATCTATAGGAAAAGCATAAGTAAGTACCTGTGTACTACGGGTTGTATGAAAAGGTAAATACCAATAAAACATATCTTTAAAGGCTACAAAAGAGTAAGTATATTATAATCAAGCAAATAGTCATACAATATTGTGACAAAATACATAGGAATGTAAATATTACGGTACCATTATTAATGCATATTGTAATATGACATAAATAAAGCAGAAAAAATATCATCAAAGAAACAACGATGACAGAATGGACTATATAATCAAATAATTTTATAGCACAAATAGATAATTAGCAGATTTCTAAGAGTGCTACTATGGGTACTTATCAATTAATTGGATTAAACAATCTTGTAATGCTATTCCTGACGGAAGCTGGCATAACTTCTCGTTTATAAAATCGCGAAAAGGTGTTGCTGGAACGCCAATTACCTCTGGCTAAAATCTCGTCTAAAGGATAGTTATTGTCCCAATTTTTTGAGGCTACTGCAGAACGTAAACTGCCGGCCGAAGAAAAAATACCAGCTTCTGACAGGACAGCCTTGACCCATCCAGCAATTACCGTGCGTGACGCGGCCTTGTTCTGACCTCTTATGTTTACAAACAAATTATTACATTTGGCTAATTTGCGTCTAGAATCTAAAACTGAAATCGTCTGTCGTATCCAGTAAACTGGGTCCAGATTCTTATTATTATTGGAAAGTAATTTCCACCCAGACTGCCTATACGTAGCACTATCTGTTTTCGAACCAAAGATAGGCCATAAAACAATAGAATCATTAGAGTCAGTAAGGTGGTCTCGATCTATGGCTAATAGTGTCAAGTCATGCACTCTTCTTCCAGAACACAAGAGCAAAAGTGTTGCTGTATGACTACACGTTGCAAAACTATTATTCTCGTTAACGTTTCTTTGCTCCAAGAAAGATGACAAAACATCTATATTCCAAATAGGAGGTTTATGAGCTACAGGATTTTTTATGGAAATAGATTTCAATACGTTTTTAACCAGCGTATGTGCGCTTAACAGTCCAGCGTTCTCAACATTAGCTAAGGTGGCAACTACCGACTTATGTAGTAAAACTGTGTTGTATGACAATTTGTACACCAAGTGTAAGTCTGCAAGAAACCTAGCTACTATTGAGCCGGTAGGCTTACAAGGATCAATGTTATGCTTTCGGGACCAATGGAGCCACCTATTCCAAGCTACTTTATACACCTTACGGGTAGATGGCCGCCATGCAGATCGTAACAACTCTAGCTGAGCTTCATTCCATCCCATTAAACTCCCTGACCACCCCCAACTCTCCATACTTCCAGTGTCATTTCTTGAACACGAGGTGGTGGGTGGCCCGTCGCTAGATCGATCAGGTTGCGGTTCAGTTTGTGGAGAGTGAAAGGAGCTGCTATCGCTCGAGTTTTCAGATCTGCGCGCCAGAATACGCGATCCCATCTGGGAACTACTACCAGGTAAACTCCGATCGCACAGTTGAGGTGGGAGAGCACCTTGGGAATTAGATAAGGTGGAGGAAAAACCCATGCCAGTGGGTAGTTCCACACTCGGGAGAACGCATTGTGATACAGAGCTTGATGGTCGTTCAGATCCAACGACACATAGTTCTGAACTACATGCGCTCTTTCTGATGCGAAGAGGTCGATCATGGGAGTTCCGAACTTCCTGAAAACCTTCTCTGTACACGCTGGTAGCAAATGCCACTCTGGTGGAATATTGTGACGCGACAGATGGTCTGCGTGGCTGTTGTATTTGCCGGGCATGTAAAAGGGAGCCAGGTGTATCTGATGTCTGTACAGGAGATCGAAAATTTGGCTTGTTATGTCCAGCAAAGGGAGAGACCTGGTTCCGCCCTCGTTTCTCAGGTAAGCCACGGCCGTGCGATTGTCGCACTGTACTAGTACTGTGGATCGATGCATGAGATCGCCATGAATCTGGAGAACCTTCAAGACGGCTATCATTTCTTTGGCATTGCAATGTAGGCTCTTTTCGTGATTGTCCCAAGTTCCAGACATCGACTTGCCGTCTAGCTGAGCACCCCAGGCTATATCGGACGCATCCGTGGTGAGAAAATGAGTTGGTGGCGCAAGGTGGATCGGCGAGCACAGGTGACAATTTTGCTGCCACCATGCCAGCTCCTCGTGGGCCTTTTTCGGGAGACAAAATTCCTTTATCGGGGGCGCATCGAGAAGAGAGTTTAGAAATAAAAGAAGATTTCGAAAATGTAGCCTGCCCTGGGGTATCACAAAACTCGCAAAGTTCATAAGACCAACCAGACTCTGTAGTTCTTTCAGGCAGGTCTTGCCTTTCTGGGCCATTGACGTTATTTTGTCCATCAGTCGGACAATTTTCTCGTCTGGTAAAGACTTTTTGTTTGTCCACGGGTCCCAATGAATCCCCAAAAAAATTATGGTCTTTTGAGGAATCACTACAGACTTTTCGTGGTTGACTTGCCAACCCAGATGTTGCAACCGGTCTAATAAAATTTGGACATGAGTCTGCAGAATGCGTCGATCCTGGTGTACAATCAGAAAATCGTCCAGATAAACAATTATCCGTATGCCTTGTTCCCTTAGTGTGCGAGCCACCCAATTGGTCAACGACGCAAAGACTCTCGGTGCTGTGCTGAGGCCAAAGGGAAGACAAGTCATTTGGAGTAATTCTCCGTCGTATACCAGACGCAAAAACCGCCTGTGACCTTGAGCTATTGGCAGGTTGAAGTAAGCCTGCGAGAGGTCCACTTTGCAGAGCCAATCGTTTAGTTGCAGGAATTCTGGCACTCTGAATACATTTATTAGCTTGAACGGTTCGGTTATGACATATTCGTTTAGTGCTCTTAGATTGAATATGGGCCGGTTCGAGCCATCGATTTTGGGCACAAGGAACATTTTTGACAGAAAGCTTGGAGACCGCGGGGCATCCTCCAAGACTCCCTGCTCCTTCATTTGCGCGACTATTGCAGCCATGGATGTGGATTTCTCCGTGTGAAACATATTTGCCATCGCCAAGTTGGGGATGACTAGAGGGGGCTTTTGTCGAAAAGGTATGCGATACCCCTTTATTATTTTCAACAAAAATCTTGGAGCTCCCATTTTTCTCCAGCGCAAAAGGAATTCTGCTAACCGGCCCGCTTTGAAAGTCTTCGAGTCAATATTTGCGTTTTTTGTTGGAATTGTTTTCCAATGCATTTCCTGGGCGTTTTCGGTTTCCTTTACCTTGCTCAGAGGGTCTGTTGCCCTGACGACCACCTCGGGAACGAAAAGTTCCTCTTGAATTGTGAACCGTGCGACGGTCCGAGTTGTTCTGACCGTAACCCTGCGAGGGCCGGTTATTGTGACAGCAACCCTGCGAGGGTTGATAGTTTTGCTGACGAGAATGATGAGGCACTTGCGCGCAACATCCATGATTAGGACCCTGCGAGGGACCAGGATAAATGGCCGACCCCTGCGGGGGGTGGCGCGAAGTCTTGTAAGATCCTGTTTGCGAAACAGGTCCACTGTTAGACTTCAGGGGCAAAAAGGCTTTTTTTGACCCCTCCTGCTTTCTCCAAAGCCGTGGTGAAAGCCTCTTGACTAAACAGATGTCTACTAGAAGGCGGCACTTTTCTCAAGGCAGATTTGACGAGAGGGTCACGCACCATGTTGGTGATGCCATCCCGACGCATTTGAATCACTTCGGCGCGGTGGCCGCAGACCATTTGCAATAAATCAGACGAAACTTTTGAATACTCACCTTTAGCAAACAAATCTAATAATTTTTCGTGCATACCTTCAACATTCAGCTGGTTCTGATCACGGGCCCAAGTCAACAACTCTCGCAGACTGCTCTGGAGTGCATCCCTTTGTTTTAATACACAAAAGGTTAGGGCAGCATAAGCCTTGTCTGCATAAGAGAGGTGTCGTAATGAGTCATAGGCTTTGACCTCTTCGTTGACCTCTAGATCCACGAAGCCAGGTGTATGGTTGTAAGATTTCTGAACCTCGGCGTAACGCACCTCACACCACTCGCTTTTCTCAAAGTATTGAATTTCCTGAAGGGTTTTCAGGATATTTTCTGGTGCCTTGGGCACTGCTGGTTCTTTGAGTTTTGTTTCTATGCCAAAATCAAAGCTAAGTTGTGACTCACCATCTTCGTTATACAAAATACCACTGACACTGTCATCGATAATATCACCATCTAAAGCAGGGCACTGATCAATAGGGCCACAATTAACGTTAGAGCAATGACCGTTAAGTGCATCAACGTTGTCAGCGGAATTTTCATAACAAGTAATTTGTTTTCGCAAATCACTAACCTGTCGAGACAATTTATCCAATTGCTCATAATTTCGGCGGGTGCGCTTGCCTTTTTTGTTGCGATGCCGGCGTGAGCGCTTCCTCTTTTTGGACCTGGAGTCTGAAGAACTCGTGGAGGAGCTGCTGCTGGTACTCGAGCTGCTACTCCTGGACGAGCTGGGAGCTCGTGCCCGCCGTTGCCGAGTATACGAGGGCGCGGGCGGCGGCGGTGCGGATGCTGGGCCCGCACCGTCTTCCTCACCCACTTGTTTTTCGGAATTTGTTTTGTTAGGATCCATCCTAAAGAAAACACGGTAAGAATTTGCAGGGAAAATATTTCAAAACCTTAAGGTTTTTGCAAAATAAATTTACAAATACGTTACACTTTTAAAAATTTAAAACAAACACCATAAGAGAGGACAACCTGCATTCTTTAGAATGCTCAAATTTTAAATCGAACGGTAAAACCGTTAAACAAAGGTAAAAAAGAAAAAACTTACGTGATCTTATCAGTTCTTTGTTACTGAAAAATTACCACACTTTTAAATTTATAAACCGTTATTTGTAAAAACTTATGTAAGTACACAATTTTTGTTCCATCCACTTTTTAATAAGAATATTTTAACGGAAATTCAAAAATGATCACACTTTTCGAAAGTTGACTGTTCGCGGCGGAAAACAAGACGCCAATGACGAACGCCTCCGAGCTCCCATGACTCGAGGCACCTGGTGGGGGTGGTGGGATGTGCGAGCGAGATAGATGTAGCGGATATAGAAAGAGAGGTAAACAAAGCGGAAAACGGAGAGGGGCCTATCTCAAACTAGTAAGCTTCAAATAACGGTCAAGAATTTAATATAATAATTTTATTCTGTAAATACATATTTGTTACGGGCGCGCAAAACTTTAACTTAGAAAGATGTATTAATGATTCTTAGGATTAAAATTCTCTAAATATGTACCTGTTATTGTCGCGAATAATATTTTGATCAAGATACAACCTGACACTGACCTGCAAATTGCAAAAAACTTAAGAAAATTTGAATTTCGCGGTCTACTACTATCCATTCACCCTAAGAAATTTCTTCCTGCGAAAGGAGAAATTAAAAAAAAAACCTTTTTTGTGTAAAATTAATGTTTCGCTTGTTGATATTATTATTATTAACCCTTCGCATGTCGCGTGTACAGGGTATGTACAGATAACAATAGAATTTCATGCGACGGGTTAATAAAACTGAGTGCTGTGATAGTGATTATCGTTATTTCAGGCGTTTAATTTAATCTATAAAAAAAAAGGAAAAAATCGATTATTTTTTAATCGATTTTATTACTAGGCAAAATAATCGATTAATTAATAATCGATTTTTTATGTATACTGTCACATCCCTCATGCAGATTATAAAATACCTTATCAATTAACATTTTCTTCAATTTATTTTTAAACATATTTCCATTTAATTCTTTAATTGCTGGCGGTAACTGATTGTACACCCGAATAGCAGTAACATAGGTACTTTTATATTACATCATATTGTTAATAACTGGTAAATTAATGTCATATTTATATTGTTTCCGAATATTTAGACACAGGAGAAGAAGATGACTATGCTGATTATTATCGAATTAAAGAATTTAATTTAATTTTTTTTTATTCCAAAGAATAGGTAACATTTCTAATGTAAGAATAAATTCTTTCTCCGGGGCTAATGGTAGAGATGGGGACGTCGGGAGCGGCGAGGGAGTCGGCGCAGGCGGCGACATGTCGTGCGACTCCATCGCTGTCTAAGCAGTGACTGACATCAGACTGATAGCTAATAAACACACGTTCATTCTGGCATCAGTCTGACCAGACTGACAAAAATTATTAAAATATTTAAATAATCATCATTCTGGACCATCATTCTACGTGTTACACAATCAGTTTCCCGTCATTCTGACGTAAATCATAGACTGAACTGACATCAGAATGAACGTGTAACCTCCGTCTAAGAAAATTTGAATTACGCGGTCTATCACTATCCGATTTCGAAAAAAATTGTGTTACGGCCAAATTAGAAAGATTTTAAATTTTCCATAGAAACAATTTCCAGTTATCTTTTTCTAAGTAGGACATTTCGAAAATGTTCTTGTAACTTTTTAGAGCTTTGTATCCTGCTTTTGCGTATGAAGTTTCATTTAAAATCGGTTCATTCATTTCGAAAAACAAGGACTTGAAAGTTTGTATGAAATGCCGTATGGCGTAAACGCTCCTTAGATTTGAATGGCGGCAATGAATAAGTAAAAATATCATTGCTACTATCAGCATCAGTGTTTTTGTTAGGTTTTCTTAGTACAAAAGCTTGTTCATTGCCATTGCCAATCTTACTGCTTGACAAGATTTGGATATTTTCTATAGCGTGCTGGGAATAAACCCGCTCTATGACACTACTTAGGATTGTAGAGTTTTACTGGTTTTTAATGCAGACAGTGTACGTATTTGCCATGAAACGTAAAACACGAATAAATATAGTAAACTCATTTATTCCACAAAAAAAAATCTTAAAACTACTTCAGACATGATCACTCCATTATCATACCATCGAAAATAACAAAAAACCACTTATTCTCAATACGCGCTCCCACACCGGTTGTCTTACGACGAAAAACATCATTATACTTCTTCAGGACTTCATGGACTGTAGATTGGGTGACATTGGGGGCTAAAGACTTGACATAGGACACTAGGTAGTCTAGCGAAGCGCCAAGTGGATGTACCATAAGGAAAGCTGATAGTAGACTGATGAGCTTAGCTTCGGAAGCCTTGACTTCTATTCCTGAGGATGTAACGTCTTCTGGTAGTGGGGGCGGTGGCTGCGGCTTCACATTCATGTTATCCATGAGGTTGGGCACAGGCAGTGGTGGATACACCTGTAAGTAAAAATTTGAGCTTGTCTAATGAAAAACCACTTTTAGAAGGATTCGAAGACTGGAAGACAATT
This sequence comes from Oligia fasciuncula, assembly GCA_963082905.1. Lineage (NCBI taxonomy): Eukaryota > Metazoa > Arthropoda > Insecta > Lepidoptera > Noctuidae > Oligia > Oligia fasciuncula. The sequence goes on from OY720403.1 coordinate 14,144,879, forward strand.
AAATGGGATACTAAAAATTATACAGTTTAAACTTAAACTAGAACAATTTAAAAATCTTTAAAATGAAAATGATTTTGGTTTAGTGGCTGCAAACGTGACTGCATGAGAAGAATGCACCCATTCTGAAAGTTGGCAATGTTGCAAATAGCTGTCGGATTTTTCATTGTTTTTTATTAATTAATCAATATTACTAAATTAAATTATGCCATATTGCTCCGTGTTGTACTAAAATATTAAATTTTGCCATAATTTAATTTAGTAATATTGATTAATTAATAAAAAGAGCGAAATATTTGACAGCCATTCATGACGTTGACAACGTTCAGAATATACAGCGATCTTAACTTGCGGTCGCCAGGTCTAGCAATGTTATTGGATTTTTCAGTTTGTATTGCATGTCCAAATCATTGTTTTGTTTTTTGTTCTTTCTTATCTGTTTTGAACAGAAATTAATTACCTGTTTGTTATGCTGCAAGGCCTGCTTAGCGATGAAGTGCGCCTTGAACGTCTCGAATCTTCTCTCAGCCTCATCCTTGGCCAAATGAGCCTCGTTCTTGTAACCTTCCAACTCATGTGTTAGGTTTTCGTTTTCAGCCTAAAGAAAATGAGAATTATTTTATTTCCGTTTATGTTGTACAGTAGTTTTTTTCAAACTGCCTAATTGAAACTATTTTCGATTATAAAAATTATTATTTTAATTGGCAATTAAAGTGCGATTATTAAAGTATAAAATAGCGCCGTAGGCTTTAGTATTGCGGGTAGGCAGATTTGAAAAATTGCTCAGTATAGCATATTGTTTCACAATAATGAAGTTATAATAATCAAGGCTCTTTGAAGACTAGTGGAATTAACTCTAATTGATATTATTTATTGATACTTACTCTAAGTTGCTCATATTTCTCCAGAGACACCGAAGGCTTGCCTGCTCCTTTTTCCACTTCTTCTTCATCAAATATAGCATTGAACTCATCTTTTATGTTGTCCAATTCCTGTAAAATTCGATTGATTAGCACATTGTTTTAACCTTTCAACATATTATTTTTATTTTCACAAATACATCTATTTTTTTGCTGTTTTTAGGTACATCAATCAGAATCATGTAGACCCCATCTTTTATTCCCCATCTGTGACTACCTGCTTACAATACGCCTCCTTCTTGAATGCTGCAACTTCTCCGCCGCGGAAGAAAAATAAAAATTTCGCAATCTGTCAAAGTATTGCTAAAATCTCTTTACTTTGAAAATAAGAAGAACAGTGATGACATCATGTGATTGGACCAATGATGATAAGGCGCGTTGCTCTGGGAGTCAGGATTCGATGTCTCGTTCAGCCGGTTCAGCAATTTTGATGGTGAAGAAGACTCGTAGGTAGCTCGGAAGACCCCGTAGATTCTGACGAACTGGCTTTCCATAACATGAACTCATCACATAATGCAATACTTCGACAGATTCGAAATAGATACTTTACCGGATGATGCAGATAAACAAAATCAATTGATGCGAAGGCTTCATTTTGGTTGAGATGGCAGCCGACGCTCACGAACACCTGCTAAACTGCTAACTCACCAATACCTAGCTTGGACATGGATGTCGGGTTCCACCAGCTTCACATCGGGAAGTAAAAAATGGTTTTAGGTCTCCTTCAATACCATTTTTTTCTTTAATCATTACCATTAGCAGAAAGTAGTCCTGAGTTTTAGAGTCCGTTTAATGCGATGCGATGTTACCAGTTTGAAATTGTGAATGTTGTTGGTACTGCGTCTATGTAGGTGATATGACTGACTGACTGAATTAAATCGCTTGTAATAATGATGTTTTAGATATTATTTGTGGCCCTTTTTTATTATTATTACTTCATTGAACATTGTATGTAAACGCTGGCTAGGGCCAGAGTGCATAGCAGTGTAAAACCAAAAATCGCCTACAATTAGTACAGTACGTTGCGTTGCAGCACGACCCGCCCAAATGTAAGCCTTTCAGAGGTATAGTAATTAGTAAGAACTCTGCAGGCCGACGCTCACTAGGCGGCACGATGCGTATGTCAAGTCAAAGCATTAACATTTGTATGGCCTCGCTTGCTGAAGCCTTTTGCGGCATACCGCAGTGAAATGTTCAAGTCCTCTTGTGACGATATCAACGAAATGTGAGTGCTAAGAGTATGAAAATAAGATTCAAAATAATTTCCGCTTACGAAAATCCCTTGCCATGCCATGCCGCGCCGTGCCGCTTGGCGAGAAGTCTTAAGAAACTCGTTATTCGTTACGTACCTCGGTCATTTTGAGCCACATCTCGATGTTCCGGCGCTGCTGCTTAGAGAAATGGTCAGAAACCCGCTGAATTTTCGCCGCCGTGAGTATTTTCGCTACCTGCTCGACTGGCGTTGACAAATGTTTTATGTTAAAAATAACATTGACATTTTATGTTTTGAAAACCATACATTTTAAGGAAGAACATCAATGTATTATGGCAATTCAAAAAACTGAATACGTTTTCCCAAGTTTTTAGGATGTAATCTCATAAATATCGGCGGTAGTAAAACAAAATATAAAATGTCATGGAAATGGTATCTGCAAAAAAAATATTGAACAGTTTGCCTGCTGTATCTCAACATAATATGACTTTATTGTCTCTTCCACTGCATTGCATTGATATAAGCTTGTGAAGAGAATGTTATTCTACTATTTTAAATCTCTGGCTTCCACTAGATATTCAAGTAATGAGAAAGTCTTGAAGTAAGTACAGATCAAAACAGAAAGGAGGATCAAAAGCATATTATAAGTTTCGTTATTTAAGCTTCATTATAAGCCATCTGACCTTCCCATTTTCTAGTTATATTTAGGAAGTTGACTTTCAAGTCCGTGGCGGCATCTGCATCGCCACATGCGAACTACGCGTCACACTGACGTCACGCAAAATCCTGCATCGCGCAAGCAGAGTTTACTTAGTTTATTACAAAGCTTAAGGCTGTCTAGTCTATGTTTAGATATAGGCATCATAGGAATTTGACGGCCATGGCAAAATTATAGATGGTGAATCAAGGCAGGGTTATCTCACTGTAACCAACTCACTTCGTTATCTGTCCGTCGTTTAAGTTAGACAAGGCTATAAAACTGAATTTATTACCTGATTTTAACCTCTATGCAAGATTTTAATATAAAAAAATCTAGTTTGTTTTTACGGCATCCTCAGGATAATTATTGAACCTGAGGTACTTAAAAAAAATCAAAAGCGCCGACACATTACCCGTTGAAGTCGCTGAACATCACATAGACAATATCATGATATTACCATCAGCCTCTCGTAGTGATATGAAGATGATACAATACCTCCTTGGAGTATAACTGCAGGTTGGCACAGAATGTGCAGTGTTGTCGGACGAAATCGCGTCACCGTTCGCTTAGACGTAGACTTATGTACACACGCCAGCACATCAAGCTACTACAATCTGTCAAATTTCTTTAATAGATTTTCAACTTTATCGCTATAGCATAAGGTTCAAAATTGATTGGGAAAATTTGACAGTTTCGGGTAGCTTGATTTGCTGGCGTATGTATATAACTTATGCAGCAAAGTTGTATGTTTGGCACTTCGGCTTTAAAAATATTTATTGTAAGAGTACATTGCACGCGTCGTTTTCTCTACTTTACTACTAGTGATCCTCCGATTAGTAACGAGCTGCAGTCACCTTCTGGTTACCTTATACTCCGGTTCAAGTAGCGAAACTGCACGTTCTAACACGCCAACAGCAAGAACTCGACTTGTGCAAATGTAGTTCCAACTCTTTCAACAACGACAAACATACAACTTTAATTAAGCTTTTATTTATCTATTTTCCAGCTGCTGTCCGCTTCTGTCAGTATAGAAAGCCAATTTAGGCTTAAATGGCTTAAATTTTAAGCCAATACATAAGGAATGTCATAAAAGGTTCATATTATGCAGGTAGGCAGCTGGAATCACGTTCAGTCCTCACAGCATCTTGATAAGGCAAGTTCCGTCAACAAAGCGAAGAAAAAAATATAACAAACGGAAGGAGACTCCCCAGCGTCACCTCCAAATAAGTAGCGCTAGCACAAACCATGTCCAGGAGTTGCCCCCAAGGTTGAACGATGACTTAGTGAAGGTTGCAGGAAACTGCTGGGTGCAGGCAGCCTAGGCCTGGGACAGATCGTCAGGGGATTCTTGCGGGAGGCCTATGTCGAGCAGTGGACGTCTTTTGGCTGAGATGTCGATTTTTGGCTGGCATCAGTCTCATCACGCTCGTGAAGTTACACGCCTTGCAAAACTACTACTTAACTTTCCTTGTCAGTAGAACTGTGATACTTCCCTTTCAAGTAGAAGACAGCACCCTAATTGCGTAACACACTGTCAATCTCAATCTGAATAATTTTGAAGGATATTGCTGATCCATCTTCACATATGTTCGAAAAAATTGTCTGCTTAACAACGTAAATAACGCAATGAATGTTGTTGACTGTCAAAATTAAAGCCATTGCTACTGATAGTGTGTTACGCAATTACCCCGCTAGTTGCTACCTAAGATTATTAGTTTAACGCCTTTAGCACACCGACGCTAGCGCAGTAGCAAAAGTATGACAGAGTAAAATGTATGAAAAAGTATGTCGTTTCGCGGGGGACCGCAGTGCTAAGCGTCAATTTGCTAAATGCGTTAGACTTTTTTATAAATTAGATTGAGTTTGCTCGTTCGTGGCGTGTCTTCGTTCTCTGCAACTCCTTAGAACGTGTCTTCAGGTCGCTGGCGCTGGTCTCCAAACTGCTAACTAAGCCCGAATTCTCAATGGACACTTAACTTTATAAGCTGTTACGCACAGCATGTGATCCGAATCCGAGAAAATACGGATAGCACCTTGTATACTAGATATTTACTGGACTATCTGCCACACCACCGCTGTCACTGCCACTATGTAGGTAGCCGCCCGCGCCTCGTCATCTGTATTTTTTTGAGATCTCGGATCGAAAACAGTACGTACATTCACGAGCATAAATCACATATTTTTGCTATGTTCTTGAGAACAAAAAATTAAGGTGGAACTAGTAACTCACTGGTGGTCATGGCCAAAAGGCACGCTGTCTCACCTGGCTTCGTGTCCGACAGAAATAGTATCAGTGATGAACAGTTAGACGCTAGTCTACACGCACAACGTAGTTCTCACGTACAGAAACACCGCACCGTTACGAACTGAAAGGCGGGTAAAAAAAAACTGAAAGTGCTTTGGAAAATCGAGTTTTATGAAAAACCCATTGCAAAAATCAATTACAAATTAAGTTTATTGAACTCTTCGATAACTGAGCTTTGTCGGTACCGACTTAGTTTTGAAGATTTTACAGTTCTTTTGTTACTTATTTACACCCAAAATTACGTTAAAAAAATAAGAAAAACGAATCTTTGTTGGCTCATAACTTTTTAATGGCTTTGTATTTTACTATTGTTTCCGTACAGAAAAAATGAATAATAAAATAAAACGATATCATGTTTAACTTTGGATGCACAATGTCAAACAGTGGAGTAATACTCTCCCGAAATTTGTATGGAAAAAATATCGACTAGTGGCACCTTAATGAATTAATCATGAAATCAGATATTATTGTCGAGCTGTCCGTAGTAGAGTGTATATTTATGCTCGTGACTAGACACACTATAAAAGGTTTTCTAAAGCCGTTTTGCTACTATAATACACCTTCAAATGGTCATAAACAACGATTTAATTTGAGTGGCGTTTATTTAAGAATTCAGCCGTAGGTCCTTTTAAAATCTCCCGAGTCTTTAGACCACTGGGTCTCTTAGTTGCCAACCTGTTTTAGCTATTCCATTAACTTTCTTGGTGTCCAACTCGATGGCTGGCTACTGTGATGGCGGCTTTTGAAGACGTGTAGAGTGACGTACTGCGACGTGCCTAAATAACTTGGGATAGGAGCAGGAGAATAGTACTCTCCAACTCAGCTCACGTAACCACGATGCACAACCAGGGTCAAATATTGACTCTATCCTAAAAATACTCCAGTCTACTTACATTTTAAGATGATATGTCCGAATTTGTCCCTGATGGAAGTCCTCAGACTGGTATTCAACATCGATCTGCATCTTTTTGTTGAAGGGGCTCGTGGTTAAGTAACGACGAGTCGATCGAATGGCAGGCTAGGCCGAAGTCGGTTCGTAGGGCGACTATCCCTTACCGTGTCTCGAAAAGCACGTTAAGCCATTGGTCTCGGCTGTCATTCGAGTAGATCTTTGACAGTCGTTACGTGTAGTCAGAAGCCCGAGTCTGACAAACAGTCTTACCGAGGGGTATTGTGTTACCCAGTAACAGAGTTGTGGAGGTCAGCTAGGCAGTCGCTGTATGTAAAATAATGGTATTCAGCTGCATCCGGTTGGACTGGAAGCCGACCCCAAGGATCAGGCAGGGCAGATGGTGACTAAAAATACTTCAGTCTACTTACATTGCAAGATGATGTGTCCGAATTTGTCCCTGATGGTGGTCCTCAAAGACTGGTATTCATCATCAATCTGCATCTTCTCATTGAAGAGTCTTCGAAGCTGGTTGTTGGTGGCTTGGATCAATGAGTAGAAGGTATTTGAATTCTTCTTGTTACATTCTCCGCGTTCTAGCCATGCAACCAGGGTCTGAAAAAAAACGTTTAGTTTGTAATTTTACTTCTAGTGGTCGCAGGCGTGACTGCTTTGCGTGGTCTTGGGTTTGATTCCAGTGTCAGGCAATATTATGCGGTTTCTCTAATTAGGAATTTCTCAGTAACAGCCCAGACGGTAAGTGCAATTAAATAGCCCCTATTACATCAGTTGAAACTGGCGAGAAATGGGTGTATAGTGGCCCCCGTACTTGTTTTACCACCTTTGACAATTTCCAGAAAATTGAAACTTTACAAGGTTAAAATTATCTAACTTTAGCAAAGACAAATAGACCTTGTGCTAGTGGCATTCTACCTGAGGGTGATAAAGCAATTAGGAGGTCAACTATACTTAAGAGTAACATTTACTTAAGCAAACCCCTTTGGGGAATATGGTGTAAGTGTAATGTTATGCAGGTAACAGACAGCTGTGCTGCTAGGAAGTCTGTTGTGCCACTTCTTCCCAGCTAAATCACTTGATTTTGAAGTAAAGGGAATATTGTACAAAATAACAAAGAGAACTAACCGGTGCAGCCTCAGCGAATTCATTATCACTCTTGATCTTCTCCCCGACAACCACGAGGTTGGCTGCGGTGAACTGCTCTACCCGGGGCGGAGTCGGTGCACGCTTGCGTTTGTTCTTCTCAAACTCATTCTGGTCTTCACGGTTCTGTCCGAAGATAATGTGATGTTAGGTAAATTATAATTTGGTCTCGAAATACAGTATCCGGGCGTTAATATAATATCAATGATAACCAAACTTTTACTAAAACTCGAAGTTAATGACGTAAAACCACATGTCATTGCAAAGTAACTCAATATCTCATTGTAATAAAGTATTAATTAGACTGACCGCTCGCGCCGTGAGTTTGACAAAGCTCTCGGCAATCATTCTAATTTATACCTTACCTAACCGTGATAAGTGTTTATGTAATAAATAAGTACCTTTTAAACTTAGTTCAATGACCAACAAATATAATACCTCTGAAGACCTAATGAGGGAATATGTGTTGGCAATGAATGAGCTGGTAAACTCACAAAAAAACAACTGTGAGCATTGTCAAACACCAACCAATGTCACACCGGACCATTCATTGACAACTTGCAATACCACCTTAGTGCAGCCCTGTGTTGATTTGATAATTCCTTCTACTAATAGTTCGTATAAACAGTGTAAACAAACTTTAAATAATGATATTGTGTTATTTTGTGATGAGATCGGTAAGGACTTAGGACACTTGTTAACAGCTGAATATCCGGGACACTCAATAATAAATTACTGTATGCCTGGTTGTTCTTTGTTTCATATTATGAAAAAAATTATTAAATGTAACTTTACCCAGGATACAACTTTATTAATTTTTATGGGTAATAGGGGAAATGTAAACAAAGGAGAACTGCTCCAGTATCATAGAACATTATGCAACCTTAGTTTAAGAAAAGTTGTATTGTTTACATTCCCTTATAGTAACAGTTTGCCACAGGAAGAAAATAGCTTAAGATTTGAATTGAATATGACATTGCATAACTTGACATTTAATAATAACATGTTCCATTTAGTTGATATTAACAATTATGTTAGTAATAATTTCTATTTGACAAAAGATAGATATAACATTGTTATGTACTATCTTTCTGACTATTATAAAAGACAGATAGCTGTGTCGCTATCTTATTTTTTTTCTATTACAGCCAAAAATTTGGCTAAACAACTTGCTTCTTTTGAGCAATGCAATGACATTATAAATAATTCTGCCAATAATTTGGTCACTATTAATGACATTGCTAATAATTTAAATTAGAAATTAAGACAATAGAGGCAACCTCTAGCTATAATGTACGCAAAAAAAGCTTAAAATCAGTCAATAGTATCAACCTAGTGCATCAAAATATTCAAGGATTTATGAACAAAGAATTAGAAGTAGAATTATTTATGAATTTTAATAGTATTGACATACTTTGTATAACAGAACATTGGCTGAAAAGCCACCAGTTCTTGTTCAATTTTAATAATCACCAGGTTGGTAGTTCGTTTAGCAGAACAAATGCTATACATGGTGGCTCATTAATTTTAGTAAGTAACCAGCTCAAATTTAAAGATCGTATAGATATTGTGAGCCTATCAGTTGAGCGTACGGTTGAAATTGCCTGTGTAGAATTGGAGCACTCTATTGTATTAAGTGTGTATAGACCCCCTTCAGGATTGTATGACTGCTTTGAAAAGGTAATGGATGAAGTGTTACACAGGATTTGTAACTCAAACAAGTCCGTTATCATTTGCGGTGATTTTAATGTCAATTTATTAGAAAACTCAGGTTCTTGTAGTAAAATTTTAAGTCTGTTTCAGTCCTACAATCTTCTAAACCTATTTTTGGAGCCCACAAGAATAACCCCTACTAGTGCCACATGCCTAGATAATATATATACAGATATTATACCAAGCCACAAAGAAATTATAACTTTACTAGATTCTGATCATTGCGGGCAAAGGATTACTATTCAAAATCAAAACAAAAAAGTGGCTAAAAAGGATATCACTGTTAACCCCAAAACTGCAAGTCGCTTGGAGGCTTTTAAAGTTAAACTCATTGATAAATTACCAGTTTTGTCTATTCATGCTGATCCTAATCATCTTTATGATAATTTTTTTAATGTATACTGTAAACAATTTGATTCCACCTTTATTCCCAAGACTATTTCGGTTAATAGTAATGCATCGTTCAGTGATTGGGCTACCATTGGTATTCATAAAAGTAGAACACGGCTTTATGAACTGTACAATGAAAGGACTTATATTAACACTGATGAATTTAATTTGTATGTTAGAAATTATTCAAAATTATTTAAAAAAGTTTGTTATATGGCCAAGTCACGTTATTTGAGTTCAAAGATTAAAAACAGCAGTAATGTAATTAAAACGACTTGGAATATTATTAATAGTGAAACGGGAAGATCTAGTAACCGAAATACTGACTACAGCCTGTCTATTAATGACAACATAATAAAATCAGACACACAAGTCGCCGAGGCATTTGAAAATTTCTTTTCAGATATTCCCGTTTCAACTACTAAATCACTAAACTCATCACCTTCTGTTGCTGAGTCTTTGCTTAAAGAAAATGTTAATGGTTGCGATTCAGAATTTCATTTTGAATATATTACCTGTAGAGATATAATTAAAACCTTTCACACTTTAAATGTAAAAAAGACTGCAGATCTGTGGGGTAATTCTGTAGAAGTAGCCAAGTCTATTATTGACATTGTAGCGCCTACTCTAGCTATTATCTTTAATAGTTGTATTGACAATGGGGAGTTTCCTGACCTTATGAAAAATAGTAAAATAATACCTTTGTTTAAATCAGGTAGTACATCAGACCCCACAAATTATAGACCTATTTCTGTACTACCTACCTTTAGTAAAATTTTTGAGAAATTAATTTTAGACCAAATGCAAAGATTTTTTAATAAACATAAATTATTACATAGCAAACAGTTTGGTTTTACAAGGGGTCGTTCAACTACTGATGCCGGCGTTGAACTATTAGGACATATTTATAATGCATGGGAAGATAAATGCGATGCCTTGGGCATCTTTTGTGATTTGTCCAAGGCATTCGATTGCGTTCTTCACGAAACGTTAATCAGGAAACTCCGCCACTACGGGATCCGAAACACTGCTCTGGATCTTCTTATTTCATACTTGAGTAAAAGGATTCAGAGCGTTGACGTTAATGGAAAAAGATCACCCGGATCTATAGTAACAATGGGAGTCCCACAGGGCTCAATTCTTGGTCCTTTCTTGTTTCTCATTTATATTAATGACTTGCCGTACCTCATAAAGGATCATCATGATATAGTGTTGTTTGCAGATGACACTTCTCTTTTGTTTAAACTTAAACGTCAGCAGTTGGTTACTGACGATGTAAATAGCGCGATCTCGAAAGTAGTCCACTGGTTCAATGTTAATAATTTGCTTCTAAACGAGAAGAAAACCAAATGCATTAAGTTTACGCTACCCCACGTAAGGCAGGTGAAAACTAATGTGTTGATAAAGGGCGAGGAATTGAATCCTGAAGACAACACAGTATTCTTGGGCATAACTTTGGATGCTAAGCTTCAGTGGGGTCCACATATAGATAAATTGTCAAAAAAGCTAAGTTCTGCAGCATACGCTGTTAGAAAAATTCGAAATTTAACTGATATAGAGACTGCCCGTTTAGTGTACTTTAGCTATTTTCATAGTGTAATGTCGTACGGTATTCTATTGTGGGGAAATGCCGCCGATATTCAGACTATCTTTGTTTTGCAGAAGCGAGCTGTTCGATCAATTTATAAATTAAGTCCGAGACACTCTCTCAGAGACAAATTTAAAGAGATTAATGTAATGACTGTGCCTTCTCAGTACATTTATGAAAATCTTTTATATGCCCATAAAAATATAAAATTGTTTAAAAAATACAGTGATATCCATAATATAAATACTAGAAACAAACACAAATATGTTGTACCTACAACCAGGCTCAAGAAAATAGGTGGCTCGTTCAGATGCCAATGTATACGCTTTTACAATAAACTACCAAGCCACGTTCAAGATCTAAGCCTTAATAAATTCAAATCTTTCATTAAACGTAAGTTGTGCCAGAAAGCCTTTTATACCGTTAAAGATTATATTGAGGACAAAAAGGCTTGGGATTGAGCTGCTTCCAATTTCTGCATTTTGAATGATTTTTTTCTTTTTTATATACACATTGACATTGATGAATATTTTTTTTTTTTAAACAATGACATTTGCTTACTTTGTAAAGTATTATATTATTTTTTCATTGTGAATGTGAAGACGATGTGGGTCATTTTACATACTTATATATATTTTTTTTATTATTCTCTCTGTTCTGTTTTTTTTTATCATGGTCTGGCAGTTTGAGTAATTTATGTGGCCTACCCAAATGTCCTTTCTTTGGTATTGTTCGTCGAATCGTTGAGCTCCTTAAGTCTTGAGTTGAGCTGCACGATTTTTGACAAATGCGTGCACTGACTGGACAGGTCCTCTCAATCTGTGTGGTTCTTTCCTCAAAAGACCACCTCAGACATCGATCTACATGGTCTTCATATAACCTGACCAAGATTATGTCTGGACTTTAAAAGAGACTGTGACCTCTGAGTTTGTTTCGGCCTTTCTTCTCAGAGTAGTCAGATAGGAAACGCCGACTTCATCTAGTTATAAAAAACATGACTGACGTGTAAAAGTGTTTGTACAAACCTACTTACAAAAAATAAAATCATTTCATCATCATTTCATTTCATTTCATTTCATTTCACCTAATAAATCTAGTGATTTGCCAATATTTACTATTATTACTAGAATTATTTCACAAATCCCTTCAAGCTATTTAAAAGACTACTTAACAAATAAACGAATTTTCAAATCAAAAACAATTTTTTTTAAATTCTTTTTTCCTTTCTTACAAAACAGTAAATAAAAATTCATAAAAATAAAATAAAACACTCACCAAAGCATAATCAATGAACAGAGTTGTTGCCTCGCTCTCCATTTGGTCATGAAACTTGATGCGACTGCCAGACACAAAGAACGACAGCTCCACACTCTCCGGCTTTTCATACCGTACATGACAAACCGCTTGCTTGTGCACCTTCACTTCATCAATTGAACCGAAGCGTTGGAAGATCTCTTTGATATTATCTTCACTGATTCCAGAGGGCAGACCTCCAACGAAGATTGTACGACAACCGGGAGGTTTTTCCCTCCGTTGAGGTGTCGTTGTACCCGGGAGAGCCGGGAGGATTACACCGTTGCTAAAGTATATGTGCTGATTGGTCATTTGCATTTGTTGGTTCACCATCATCATATTATTGGGCATCATATTCATGCCTGGCATCATATGTTGCATGTTGGACATGTCCATCTGTTGGTTTAACATAGGGTTTTGCATGTTTTGCATCATGTTGCCATACTGCATCATATTTTGTTGTCCTGAAAAGATGATTATTATAATAAGGGGAATTTTTAACCGGGCGAATAAATAATATATGGATGACTGTTAATGAGAAACTTTAATGCTAAACCGAGCGGTGTTAAATTATGTTTGCGAAAAATTTACCTAAGGTGCCTCTAGTCGATATTTTTTCCAAACAAATTTCGGGAGAGTATTACTACACTGTTTGACATTGTGCATTCAAAGTTAAACATGACATCGTTTTGTCTTATTATTAATTTTGTCTGTACGGAAACAGTAGTAAAATAAAAAGCTATTAAAAAGTTATGAGCCAACAAAGATTCGTTTTTCTTGCTATTTTTAATGTAACTTTGGGTGTAAATCTATAGAAATAAAAATTAATCGCCGAAATGTATGGACGCGCATAACTTCCGAACGACTGCACCAAATTGGATAATTCTGTTTTTGTTGTGAACAAAGCTCAGTTATCGAAGAGTTCAATAAACTTTATTTTTAATTGATTTATACAATAGTATTTACATAAAACTCGACTTTCCAAAGCACTTTTCAATTTTTTTTACGTGCCTTTCAGTTCGGAACGGTGTTTCTGTGCGTGAGAACTAGACGTTGTGCATGTAGAATATCGCCTAACTGCTCTTCACTGATACTATCTCTGTCAGACACAAAGCCAGGTGAGACAGTGTGCTTTTTGGCCATTGAATGTAAACAAGAAAATAGAATAGCTTCTAGTTTCCCCTATCAAAAAGTAGTGCAGGCATTCAAGAGATGTTTGTAAGATGATAAAAAACATCTATATTTTTTTGGGAAAATAGGAGACCTTCGGCAAAGGGCACACGGAGAATAAAAACTTAAAAGTGGCATTTATCATGTTGAAGAGAACTTGTTAAAGCTGTGAACTCTAAAAATAGACCCAATAAATAAAAATTGTGTATATTTATCATACCTGGCATCATCATATTATTTTGTGGTTGCATGTGGTCTAACTGCTGCATGACTTTGTCATCCCACTTGGGATATCTGTCGCGGTGATCGCTGGCGTTCCGATTTCGGTGACCTCGGTTATTCCTGTCCTTGTTGTTGTGGTCACGGTCGCGGTTGCGGGACCTTGAGCGTCGCCTTCCTCTATCTGTAGTACTACTGTTTGTTGCTACATAGATGTGGTGAACAAGATAATGATTATTATGTTTGTAAGTAAATATTGTTGTGGAGGATATATGGTCTCCCATTATCTATCGTTTATTTTTATTATCTAGGGAGGAGGCACTTTGTGGGTCACTAAACTGCCAGACCTAATAACAATAAAACTTCTATTGTGTCTCATTCAGTGTCATTCAATAAGTCAATTTTGATTATTAACATACAATGTTTATGCTATTGGAGTAGGTACCCATTTTAAATAAATAACCTCGAACTGAGTTCTCTAACAGCTAACTAAATAATAGGATTATTTGACTTTGAGGACAGACTTCAGTGTACTTACAAGCAAATTAAAACGATTCACATTAAAAATAAATAAATAAATTCAATAAGACAATAACTAACCTCGGTCACGCTCTCTCTCGCGGCGATCATTCCTGTCCCTACTCCGTCTTTTATCTTGCGTTTGCGTCTGGTCTTGATCATTGCCTTTTTCTTCGTTTTCAGGTGTGGTTACAACCTGGATACTCACGTTTTCAGGTATTACAGGCCCTATAAACTGCTCTGTGGGCTGCGGGGGGTTCACATGGGTTACATGAATTGGCTGCATATGCATTTGATCCCCTATTACGGTAAAGGGTTGCACCAGCGGTGGTGCCATTGCATGCGGTGGTGCCATCCCGTGCGGTGGTGCCATCCCGTGTGTTGGCATCATGTTAGGCATCATGTTGGGAACTCCATGTATTATGTTTTGCATACCAAATTGCTCGTTTCCCCACGTATTCATTATGAAGAATAAGCAACGAGCGTCACTACTTCTAATAGTGATTAAATCGCTGAATTCTCAATTCGGAGAGATTGTGTAGGATAAAATAAATTCTTGAAGCAAAACTAATAAATGAATCACAAATCACAATTCCGGTATCTTTTATTACTCTTTCACTCTTTGCACAAATTTTAATCACTTGTCATTCTTGTCAATCGCTCACACAAAGAGTCAAAGACTACATGCTGCGCTCACATTATCTCACATGCGTTCCGATTTAACAGCTGAGAGCTGTCAACAATCGGAACGCCCGTGAACGCGCTCACAGTGCTTACTAAAATGTAAAAACGATAATTATTACAGTATTTCTTTGTATAAACACCACATTTCTTCTTTTTTGGTTATGTGGTGACTATCAGCCAGAAGCACAATTTCAAAAATGCCACGTCACACGTTAGTTTAATTTTCTGACAAGATGCAAATCAAAACAAAACACACACTGACACATCCTCACACACACCCTGTCATTTTTGACAGCGCTCACGGTGATATTATTCTAGGATTCTAGGGCATGGTCGGCGTTATCGCAAGATGGCGCATGTCATGACGTCATCTATGACGATTCACGGGACGTCGTTATCGCGCTCACGCTAATTCGGTACGGGTTTAAGCACGCTCACATCGATTATTTTCCTTCTCGGAACGCAGGGATAGTAAAACATAAATAAAGCTGCGTTACACCGTTACACATTACACCATACAGTTACATGCTCTGTGGTTAGTAACCACAGAATATATATATACTACTTTTTGATAGACTGAAAGAGTGCTGTATGAGCGCTGTGTGAGCGCTGTGTGAGCGCTGTGAGCATGGACGTAATATATCTATATGTTACGGCTAAAGATGGGTGTGAACATAAACATACAACTTGTATAACCATAGATATCCGTGTATAACATTGTATCAGTGGGTACATAATATGATGGTACCTTTATATGGTACGTCTACCTACCCAGTGGGTAGGTAGTAGTACTCACCGAAACAAAAATTCCTACAGATAATTATGTATAAATATTAACAAAGCTAAAGTATAGTATAGTTAGGTACTTACTTACGTCTTAAAAGAATGACAAATGTAGACATTTGGTAGGTAGTTACCTACCTAATTCATATAATACCTTTCGATATCCTTTGGAAGTGAGAAAAACGAGAGGTTCGGATCCTTGATAATATTTAAGCAGCCGAATACGATGCAATAAGTTTTTGCCTTCATTTTACTAAGCGACGAACGGACGACGCGATGCGGATGCGTCGAGTGAGTATCGAACTAACGTTACATGCTCTGTAGTCTGTGGAACTAACGTGCGACCCGGCCGCACACCACACACCGGCCGGGTCGCACGGCCACAGAACACTATTACTCATAGCGCACGGCCAATTCAGTGGGGATTCCCCACTGATTTGGCCCGCCCAGACGGGCCCGCCGTGTACTTGTAGATTCATACCTATAATGCGGAGTGCGCCTGGCCTGGCAATACTCCAGTTTCCAGGTGCTTGGCCCGTATTTTAAACAACCAGGCTGCTACATTTTTTTTAAACTGAAACAGCAATGTTCCAAAGCCGAATTTGCTTATCGATCGCGTCAATAATTTTCTCGCATCCACGAACTGTCAAAACGGGAAAATAAAGTATTGTAAAATTTTTGTTTTGCTTTGCTTGTTTTAAATTTAAATGCATGGAAATTGTATTGTGAAATCCTGAATGCAAAGATTATTAAATTGATTTCACTATGTGGTAAGTGATTATGATACAAGTGGATACAAGAAATGAACAATGACTTCTAATATGTCATACATTATTGGTTTGTAAATTTATTACTTTACGCTTTTATTCTTTCTTACACTTTCTTAGCTCGGAATCAGTGCCGAAGGATTTTGAAAAGACAACAGAGGTTTTGCCTTTTACAAAATATGGATTATCATCGATGGAGGAGTTTCGGAAAGCTGAAGAAGAAGTGCATCATCAGGAATGGTTGAAGAAGGCTGGTCTCACTAGTGAAGAAATAAAGCTTTACCAAGAAAATGAGGCAGGACTTCTGGACCAACGCAAGAAGATCGAATCCGGGATATTAAAAAATAAATTAGAAGAAATATACAATAAAATTAGCAACATGCACAATGTAAATAAAAGGTAAATGAATATTTTTATCGCGTTGCTATATTGGTATTAGAGCGAATATTTTGTTATTTATTCTTGAATTATGAATTCAGTGCTACATGATTTTCATGTCAATGTTTCTTATTTATGTTTTTTTTTTTAGTGATAGTACTCACGAAGAACAGCCAAGCACGTCATCTGCCACAACACCTGAAAATCTCATAGAGAGACTTCAGCAGAATCCTATCACATTCTACCCTGAGGGTCACCCAATGAATGAGCTTAAAGAATTAGAAGAGCATCTATTCGGACACATCAAATCAGACATGATACCTCTGACAAAAAGGCGTAAATTGCTCCGACGCTTGCAGAGGAAGAAGGAGAGGTTGGTCCAGGACAACCCATTTAACATCACTACAATACCCAGTACATCAAGAGTGGATCGACCCGGAAGCCTCTGGGATATGAGGGAGATGCCTCGTTTGATTCCGCATACCATTACAAGTCGAGATCAAGAAGAGAATGCCATGGGTCCACATTTACGGACAATGTATACGGTCAGAGATAACAAAATCGTGAGATTAGAACCAGTGCAAGCTGAGCAGGAGGAATATAGGGCCGTGGATATTGTGATGCCAATCAACGAAGCTGAATCACAGCTGTTGGAGGGAACCAAAATGTGTGTGGATGATATAAGGAAGATAGACCGATTCAAGGATTATGAGCCTGGAATACCTTCGAAGGTATGTTTACTGTATACTTTTGATTGTAATATCGCTGTAGTTGTAGTTTTTATTATTAACCGGTTGAATGCCATAATTACAGAAACAATTAAAAAGCCATTGTGTCTCGCGTGGATCTACGTTCTAAGATACTAAGGGTTAAACTGTACTGAAACCTCTGCTTGGTCAGCTAAGGAGAACCTCACTCAAAACTCATGGATTACTGGGACTTGAGTGAGGTTCTGTAATACAAGCCATAAAGAGCTATGTATAACTGATAAATTGTAAAAGTAAACTTATATTTACAGAAGGTACCTCAGACCCTGGTTTCAATATTTTAAAGCTAAGCTCACATTACAGCTGCAGGGCACGGCATTGCAAGTGCGACCAAGCACAAAAGGGTTTGTGTACAGCTGCGTTTTATAGGACTAATTTTTTCAGTCAAATTCTAATTTTGAACTTGAACTGTATTCAGTCCAGTTCACCGAGACTCGAGCATAGTTGGGCCGCAACGCAATGCACTGGCGGATAGCTCGCCAGGCTTATTTTTGTGACTCCTGTTATACATTATGGTTCAAACAAGAAGAACTAAGGTTTTTTGTAAAATGCTAATCTTAAGGGTAGAAGTAAACGAAGCTTGTCTATTGTGCAAACTTTAGGCTTGAATTGCACTACTTATGTAATACTTAAAATAATATCTTCACATTTCCCCCCAGGTCCTATATCTGAAGAACATAGCTCCTGGAGTCAGTCAGGAGCAGCTGTTGGTGCTCTTCAACCAATTTGTGCTGGCCAATGGAGGGCCCGTGGATCTACGGCTGATGACCGGCCGCATGAGGGGACAGGCCTTTGTGGCTTTCCGAAGTAAGTCCATGCTCTTGTTTTGTATTAAATAATTGTGATTTTTCGTATTTTTTGTGCCATTGCGAAACTGTTGTGTGTGCAAAGGTTATTGTGCAAGAACTTGTTTCCTAGATTTTGGTATTAGTAAAATATTTGATGAACTATTGCACTCCAATCTCTGCAACTATGTAATCTAAACTCTGTAAGGCGATTGGCACACTGCTGCGTTTCACGCAGCGGTGTGCGGGAAACGGAGTCAAATTCTACGCGCGTGAGTGCGTTTTTATTAAATTTGTATGTAAAAAATCACGCGCGTGAGTGCGTTATCTGCGACACGCTGCGTGATGCGGTGCAGTGTGCCAATCGCCTAAGTATTTACTAATATCCATTGGAATTTTCAACTAATTTAAACAAGACCTAACAGTTTACCATGATGCTTAGGTAATAGGTAATATGGGCTGGTTTCCGCAACTCCACGTCAATGCGCTAGCAATGCACCATGATGCTTGCGTTAAATATTTTTTGGAAACATGATAATTGTAACAATTCAGATGCATGAAGAGTTCAGATCGTCATAAGGATACATTTACAATGTGTTAAAATATTGATACTTATTGAAATATTATAGCTTGCGATTATTAGTTACCTGACAAAAATCAGACAGTAGTAAAGCTCATAGAACCTTTAATAATAATGTCTGCGCGACTATCAAAAAACTGGCCAAGTACGAGTCGGACTCGCACACGAAGGGTTCCGTACCACAAGGCCAAAACGCCGAAAAAAAACACGTTTGTTGTATGGGAGCCCCCCTTAAATATTTATTTTATTTTGTTTTTAGTATTTGTTGTTATAGCGGCAACAGAAATACACAATTGTGAAAATTTCAACTGTCTAGCTATCGCGGTTCTTGAGATACAGCCTGGTGACAGACGGACGGACAGACAGCGAAGTCTTAGTAATAGGATCCCGTTTTTACCCTTTGGGTACGGAACCCTAAAAATTTAATACTTAGGGACCTAATTAATGTGATTTTTTTCTTCAACAGACGAAGAGTTAGCGATCCAGGCGCTGGAAGAGATCAACGGCACCATTCTTACTGGCAGGCCAGTGATTGCTGTGTTTGGCAGGAATACCAACAGAATTCAGGATGATGACGAAAGATAAATCGATTCTTTTATTCATACACAACACCTGCTCTCGTATAATTTGTTCTGAACCAAAAAGAAACACAGTTTATAACGCAGCCTGTAGACAGAGTAAACTATAGACTGCTGCATATCTTCTTTTTCATTCACACAAGAAAAAGAGAAAAATATTAATGTGATTAGCAAAGAAAAGAGACAGAGTAAGAATATTTCTGTCCCTTACTGCGTGTCGGCTAAGCACATCAATGTGCACAACAAGTTTGACGTTTATGAATGAAATATTAAAAATTATGAATGAATTAGTAAAAACTACATCGCGATTAAACGGAAAATAAGATCTTTTTTGTGCATAATTAAATAATAGTACATTTGCGCAACTATGATAATGGTTAGGTGCAGTGTAATAAGCTGTAAAAATGATAGTATGATGAAGATTGCCGAAATTTTTTGTTCCTTTCGGTGACATGGATACCATGAGTCTATAGATTACTCTGTCTACGACGCAGCCTTTAAGGTTGTGCATGTTTGCAAACTGAAAGTAAACAACGTCGCCAATAGCTGTTAAATACAGGAGGATGACTTTTTTTTACAGGTTCTTAATTTTTACAGGTTGTTTTACCCATGCATATGAACAACTTTCACTATGGGACCAACTCTGAAATCACGAAAAAAAATCTGCTGTTTCATACCTCCATGACCAAATTGTATGAAACTGCTGATCCTGTATATCAAACATTTTGAATGACTCAAATCGTTACACTGAATATTTAGTTTTAGATGTAAAAAAACACTTGTAAATTTTCCAAATGCTCTTTTTACACCTGAAAACTGTTTCAATACCTTATTCAGTTAAAATAATGATTATTATTGCAACTTATAGCCAATATTTTAGTGTGCTAAATTTTATACTTCCGTACAATATTATTGACAAATTAATCAAAACAAGGTAATATTATTTGACGGCACGGTTGGCGCAGTGGTTAAGCGATTGACTGCTGCGCTGCGTGTCGCGGGTTCGATTCCCGCACGGAACAAATATTTGTATGACCTACAAGTAGTTGTTCCGGGTCTGGCTGTTTGTGTATGTGACTTTAAATGTTTGTAAACGCACCCACAATACAGGAGAAATTCCTAGTGGGGCAACGTTTAAAAAAAAAAAAAAGAATATTTGACAGCTATGTGCGACGTTGCCAATTTTTTGAATGCACGGTCAGACCAAGAAGCTTATAGAAAAAAGTGGAGGCAACACTCTATATACCTAAGTGAAGACTACTGTGGGCGAACACTCTCTTTCTAAATACATACATATGACAAAGAAAACACATATCACTGTCTCAGTCTTATGTGTGTATTTAGAAAGAGAGTGTCCGACCACAGTCGTCTTCACTTAGGTATATATAGTGTTGCCTCCACTTTTTCTATAAGCTTCTTGGTCTTAATATGCGTATCGAAATTTGTAGTTTTCGTGTTGTCTCTCTCTTTCATCAGCTGTGTGACAGTCTCTTTCTTAAGCCGATGTGTCATATTAAGGTACTGTACACAATTGTACAGGTACAGTGCTAGAAGGATTTTTTGGCGCTTGGGGAGCTGTTGGTAAATATTAGTGAATTTGTTTAGTGAAAATTTAAAAAAATCAAGATGGCAGTGGCGTTCGTTTCTATTTTGGCCCCGCGTCAAAAGATCCCTTGTACAACTATGAAGGATTGGACATGGATTTCATGGAAGTCCATGCTCCTTCCCTGACAGGTATTTCCAAATATCAGACCATTTAAAAAAAAATGTCGGGTGCGTAGTACTCGCCACTGGCGCGAGTGTATGACAAAATGTTTGAACGTGATAAAGCGAAGGAAGTATGCTAGCTGCATATTTCCCATGGTAAGAAAAGGCGTGAGTTTATGTATGTATTAAAATGTAATATACTATGCTGATTGGTAAGATATAATCAAATGACATGTATGGATGGATGTATTTTAAGGGGTGTAAGAGTAATTGTAGCAGGTACACAGAAATGTATAAGATGCATTATTTTCAGTGCAATGCAACGGCTGCGTCCTCATTTAACTAAACGATCGTCGCGTTTATTTTGTTCGGCGAACCCAAACGCTTGGTCGCGCCGCCAGAGGGCGCTGTCCGGTTTTCTGACATAAATTAATGAACGCGACGATTGCGTATTAGTACGAACGATAATTTTGGTTAGGACGCACGTGGGAATACACTACATTACAAAGTAAAAAGGTATTAGGATTAAATCCTAACATTATACAATTAAAATTTTGCATTGGTTGCATTGCATGTTCGTTTTCATACTGATTGTAAGAATATTACATACACATCTTTACATGAGCCTTGTTTGATCTATTAGCAAATTTTATTTATGGCTGGAACACCATTTATGAATGAGTTCAACTTCAATATCAACTTTTGATTATTGGCTTATGTGGGAGTCACCACTATTTTGTCAATGTCATGTATTATGATAAACCATCACACAAACGGTTGTATTCAGTAAAAAGAAAATGGGATAAATAAAATTTTGATTGCTTGGGATACGAAATATTACCCTTCTTTTTTGGGATTGACCGCAGTTGGGTAAAAAGATGTGTTGGATATTGTACTAAGTTTTCATTCAATCGAGGTAAAATTCAGGGTCATGAGCATAATGAAGCATTTGGCCCAGCTTTAAATAAAAGACTTTTTTTAAATTTTGTGTGGGATTTGTTTCGTGTACCTACTTTATTTTAGCGACGTGACGCAAATAATTTGTGTGCGATTATTGTGTCTATTTGCATATTAGTGTACCATCCGGTAAATATAACATGAATAGTACCTATTTTTATTGAATAAAATATAGTCACTATTTAGAATGATCATACTCAATTACTAAGCCAAGTAAAGTTAGTATGGCTATGGTCCCAGACAGTCATTGAAAATGTATATCTACAGCAAGTGTAAGATAGGTGTGGTCATGTGGACCGAGTAGGTATTGAAGTGTTGTATGGCAGAACAGTTGATAATTTTTTCGCGATTACAACGTTGGTCCCATGGAGAAAGTTGTTCAGTTTGATGGTATGTACCACATCCTTGAATATGACGTGTCACTGACTCTGGCAGAGCCACCATCACGGATTTTAATTTTGATAACACAAAACATTAGTCGCTAATTAGTCGAAATTTGTCGCCAAATATCAGAATTTGTCGGTCACTGGTTCAAAAGATATCAAGGGTTTATAGGTGGCCGATCTGAAGAGTCTCCAGCAGGGCCACATTTATATCTCAAAAACTAGGGCACCTAGCGAAGATCTGTTTTCTCCCATATTTTGTCGCCAATACAACGTTGAATCTATCATGATGGCTCTGCCAGAGTCAGTGATACGAATATGACCACACCTTTACAGCTGTATATTTTATTGTGTTGCACAACCAGTATTTATTGATCCCCCTGCTAAGTGATAAATTAATTTAATAGCAAGTGTCTATATGCTCTAAAATAAAAAATAATTATAATACATACTTAAGTGAAGTGTGTTTGTATCTAACAGTACACACTAGCTGTATGTCGTGTCTATCTACATTATTGCACTGTAAACATGAAACTCATCATAGATGTAAGACATGAATATTAGGCGTAATGATTCACCCTAACATAATATAAAACGTAATTCTGTCCGTATGTCTGTCCTTTAGTGGGCCCTATAACTCGCTAATTGTTTACCCGCTTTCAATAATAAGAAGGCTCTGTTGTGTTCGTCTTAGCCGCGACTTTCTCAAAAACTACTCTTCATGGCATGTCCTAGAACCAAAAAATTCTAAGACATGTGACATCTACCAACCCACACTGGGCCCGCTTGGTGGATTATGGCCCACTCTCTTTCTCTAAAGGACAGACGACCATGCAGAGAAAAGTTGCATTGTATATTATGTAAGTAAGGAAAGTATATAATGATAACTGTTTTGATACGAATTTTGCTGCATCTCTCAGTCTTATGTGAAACATAAAGACGTTTAAATGTATTATTTCTCTTTCTTCGTATTATAATTTGATACTCGATTGGGATCTATTACGGCTACGGTGACGGATTACGTCTGGATATTATTATCATTACGACCAATGGTAGCAAACGCCAACGTTGACAGTCGCGGTCCGAGCGAGACAACACGAGACTTAGTGAGGTTCCTGTACTAAATATTCATCACTTTGCTCGCATGTTTTATGACCGTGATTGCTGATTGTTGGAGTTTAATATAGGTGTAAAATTATATAGTTTTAGGCTTCTCAGTGTGCTGTTTTCTATAGGCCTCTTACTTAATTTCATAGCGAATACGAAAAACAAATAATACGAATATAAGCGGTCTATTCCTCTTTCCTCTAGTTTTGGGGAGACAAAGTATTTAATATATTATTTTGATTTTTTTTGGCATCTAATAGCGATTTTGCCATCGTAGATTAGTTGGTCAACACTGTGTTGTATCCAGATGAAAGAGCCGCGGGCGGCTTACTTTCAAACCTGTAGTCGCATAAATGTGTTTGTAGCTTTAGATGTACGTACTTGTAGTCATCCTGTGCAATACCCATGTATTGTTTTGAATTTATCTAAAAAAAAAAGTAGGTTGAAATGAATCACTCAAAATGACGTAGTTATGTTTAGTGACAAAACAGGCACTTTATTTAATATATTTCTTGACAAATTACATTACATTTAAGACTATAACCATTAATCTGATATTTAGTGAAAATAAAATCTTATTAGATGTCTAGAAGTATGTTTTATTTTAACTTATAAACTTTACAGAGTAAGCAATATTTCACATCACCACAACCTCCTAATTTGAAGCCAGTGTTCCCCTACAAATACAAGTAAAAAATGAAAACATGCTACAAACCGAAATGGGAGATTGTACCCATCATTATGAACAACTTTTACTAAGGGACCAAAGCTGCAATCGCGTAAAAAAAAAGTCAGCTGTTCCTTACATTTATGTTCGCATAACTCCTCAAAATGAACAGCAGATTTTTTTTTCGCGATTGTAGCTTCGGTTGTTTAAGTTTTCAATTTCACCCTGTATATGTAGAAAGTATAAATTCGATGACATAAGACCTCAACCGTCACTAATGAGACAATTACTTTTCTATTTACCAAACTTAATAAGCTTTTCTAACAGACGAGGGGATAACCATTATCGCACATAATAATAGGGTTACTAATTAACGTATTATATCAGATGAATAGTTACACACTGATTTCTCTCTTACAGTCATCAGTAATTTGACTTTCGAATCGAGAAGACAAAGCGTTGTGTAACTATACAGACGCTATAAATTGGTTCAATGTGTACATTAAAACTTTACACGATAAATTATGATTCAGCGTGAAAATCATTGCAATTTAAACCTTATGTCAATGCTTAAAACAGTCACAATTGCGTGCTCGTTAAGAACGAATGTACCAGGAGTTAAGGAATTATATTTATACACTTTATTTGTATAAAAAGTTACATGAAAATCTCGAGTTTCTGAACTACTGATATATATAAACAATTACGAATTTAATATTGATTGTACAAACGCCAAGCACATCAAGCTACCCGAAACTTACATTTTCCCAATTAACTTTGAACCTAAATGCTTTAGCGATAAAGTTGAAAATCTATTAAAGAAATTTGACAGATTGTAGTAGCATGATGTGCTGGCGTCTGTACATTAATACTAGAGTATGAAGACTGAAATAACTTGAATGCTTGGTTCTTCCAATACAATTATCGATTTACTTAAAATATCAATATCTTATATCATTACAGAGAGAAATTCCTAATGGAAAATCCCGATAGCAGTGGCTGATCTAGGTTTCAATGATTCAAACCCAGGTCCATATGGTCAGCATTCGCACTTCCGAGTACTAGACCAACGAGAAAATCATACATAAAATACTACAATTAATTCTTACACAAAAGCAGTCAGTTCTCTGCACTTTCACTTGTCACAAAACCAAAGACACGAAATTCCGAAACTAAGTTTTCACTTTGTAGTCAATGTGGTTATATTATGAAGTGTTAAAGCGGTTGCGAAAAAGAGATGGTGCTATCTGTCCTAGTAGCTCCATCTCTTTCTGACATGGTTCTAAAACTTCATGATACGGGGCTGTTCAATGTCCCATCCAGAGTACGTCGCGTTAACGCAGCGTTTACTGGGCGTCCTTGTTAGAGGACTTGCGCCGTCGTTTGACGACGCGTTTTGGTGACGATCATTCGTTCTCCTTCTTTGGTTGTGGCTCCTCTTCTGGAATAGGAAAGAGTTACGGTAATTTTTCATCTTGAAACTGTTTGCGGTGCTACCGTTATTGTATGTTGACGTCTTAAATCCGCCATTTTGATTTTATAAAACAAAACCTATAACCATCGTGCGACCTAGACATGTCGATAGACACCTATTAAAAGAATTCCACATTATATACGAAGACACACGAACAATATAACGCTCTTTGCTTTCACACAGAACTTGCTTCACAAATATGGGAGGAATTGTAAGTAATGGTTTGGGAAGAGGTTGGTGAAGAGTATGAGAAGATGGCGCTTCCAAAGGTTACTGTAGTAAGTCCGGTACTTTTAGTTCCACTCACGTTTCCCCTCATGCTGGTGATGTGGCTGCTGCTGATGGTGGTGCATCTGATGGTGCGGCGAGTGCGCGTAGTGCTCGGGCGCGGGCGGGCCGGCGGGCGGCGCGGAGCCGGCGTAGTACGCGGCGTGCTGGTACGCCGCCGGGAACGCGCCCGCGTAGCCGCCGTAGTAGCGCCCGCCGTATGCGCCGCCGTACGCACCTGAGGTGATACATTGTTATTATTACTTTTATCTCTTCACTCAGTTGATAAAGAACGGACTAATAGAGATGACAGTGGTAACACACAGGTGCACACTGCAAAGTTAAACTAATGTGAATTTAGGTTACACCAGGACATCAGTTGCGGTCTAAAACGAAAGAACGAGACGATACGCACGAGACTCTCCTTTTGACACTTGAATATTGTATATTTTTATTTACCTGGAGGTGGCGGCGGTCCAGCGTGTGGTGGTCCCGGGTGCGCAGGCGCGTTAGGGTTGGGCGGCATCATCATCGCTGTATACCAAACAAAGTGAACACATTAAACCCTGTTTAGTATAAGTGGTGTTCGAATCTTTGGGCAAAGGTTAGCTACAAGGCTAGAGCATATTAAATTTATTGGCAACGCAGGGAACAATAAGTGAGCTTACCCATATGTGCGTTAGCCGTTATTATACAAGTCGTGTGCCTGATGGGATTTCCCATATGCAAAATTGACGAGCTTGCATACGAACTTTTATCCCTGTTTAACCACTTTAGATTTCCCCCCCTTCGTCATAAAACTTACTCATGTACAAAATGTCAAGCTTGTTGTATGTTAGTGAATGAATGGATTTAAGATTTGTATTAGGTAGAAGATAACTCACGGTGATGCGGCGGCGAGGTGATGTGCGACGGGAGCGCGGGCGTCTGTGCAGGCGGAGCGCCCGGGGCGGAGCCCTCCTTGACCTCCGGCTTAGGGGCAGGCTTCTCTTCCTTACGGTCACCTGAGATACGTAGATTATGTAGGGGAATGTTTTAGCTTGGAACTTCACAACAGGTTGTGGTTTACAAGAGTAAGGCTGTATACAGAAAGAAAGCTGGAAACTTATAAGCGCTTACCGGCGCTTGACAGCGCTGGTAACCCGCGCAGGAAAATATATGAACTCGCGCCGATAAGCACTGAACGGTGCCGACAAGCTTCAACACGCGCTGGTCAGCGCTAGGCGCTGCCATTTAAAATTCTTCAACTAAAACTTCAACCTGCTTCCTTTGTGTAGAACGGACCAGCGCTGTCAAGCGCCGGTAAGCGCTTATAAGTTTCCAGCTTTCTTTCTGTATACAGCCTTAGATTGCAAGCATTGTGTATTGAAGAAAAAAACTCAACACATACCCTCATTATCCGGTCCATTATTAGTAGCATCCTCTGGCTCCTCCTTCTTAACTTCAGGCTCTGGCTTCAACTCAGTGGTAACACCTTCAGCCTTCACTTCTGTGGTGGAAACCTTGTCGACTTGTGTAGGCAAGTTAGGCCCGTTGGTTTCTGCCTTGATTTGAGTCTGGTCTTGCTCCATTGGCTGTAAAAGGTAATATTAAATGGTCTTGAATGACGAGTACAAGTATTATACTTGGTATTGTGATAGTTATTCTAAAGGACGTAGACCAAACTAGTTTCTGGCCGATACTTAAATTTTTAAATGATTTATTTTTTGTAAGTAGGTTTGAACAAACACTTTTACACGTCAATCATTTTTTTTTTTAAACTAGATGGGGTCGGCGTTTCCTATCTGACTATTCTGAGAAGAAAGGCCGAAACAAACTCAGAGGTCACACAGTCTCTTTTAAAGTCCAGACAAAATCTTGGTCAGATCATGTGAAGACCATGTAGATTGGTGTCTGAAATGGTCTTTTGAGGAAAGAGGCACACAGATTGAGCGGACCTGTCCAGTTAGTGTACGCATTTGTCAAACAGCAGCTCAACTCAGAACTTGAGGAGCTCAACGATTAGGTACCAAAGTATGCGTTTCTCTAAACAGAGGCAGTGCTTCAAATTTTGTACTGCCACGCTTTGTAGTATTGCACCTATCCTTGCGAGTTTGTATGAAGTTTTCTCTCTGTAGGGTTACCTACCACGACCGCAGATGGTCATTTCTCACTCAAAAGTTTTGAAATTTGGAATTGCTTGGAGTTGTTAATCTATCATTTTATAAACATGGTAATGCAAAATAGGCAAGTACTTTCATGGTTGTAACAGTTCTAATATTAGATCTCATAATAGCGGGTTCGTATTTCCGAAGATGAACGATGATTCCCGAAGCGCATACTTTTCTTTGGAGATCTGTATGTGTGTTAGGTTACCTCATCTTTCCTGTCCACGTTGAGCGGCTGTGTGTTAGACGTGATGCCGCGTCGCATCTGTTCCTGTGCTCTCTCCACCATGCGCGTGAATGTTTCTTCGTCTACGGCTGGTTTGCAGTGCTGTAATACCATAAAACACACACTTAATAATCATAAAGTAACAAACATATGGCGCTGAGAAAAGACAATGAACAAAGTCGGTGCCTCTTTTTTCGGCGGCTACAAATGAAAAAGGAAATCAAAGCAAAATTAAAAACTGAGCAGTCGAGCAAACTATGAACCATGACTTTGATTTAAGAGAAAACTAAAACTGCATAATTATTATAGTTATTTTAACAGCTTATGGTTTAGCCAGGAATCGAATCCAATCTCTTTAAATGCAATATGACTGTTAATACGTAAGAAATCGTGTACCTTCTTAAGTTCCTCCTGGAAAGCTTCGCTGCTCTCAATGAACTTGCGTTTCTTAGCTTCGAACTTCTCTTCGATCTGCTGCAACTCGTCTTCTAGTTTCTTCTGATGCATTGTCAGGGACTGTACTTGTTTCTTTAAGATCTGCCAACGTGATGTGAACAATAGTTATTGAACGAACTACATGTTACATGGAATAATGTAGGAAAGATGCTGTGACTGTGTCAATTTTGTTAAGCTTTGCAAAGTGTTGAATAGTTAAATGCCCTGCACAACTTTGTAAGTGTCTGGCAGAGCGGGTTGCAGTTTCTATCCTGGGAATCCTTAACCTAAACTAAATAGTAATTTTTTCATAGGAGAAAATTGAGCTTCGAACTCACGACTTCAAACGCAGGTCAACGCCCTAACGCTTCCACATTGAAATTATCTCTTTTTGAGTAGTCACTAGACAGGATTACATAGGCAAAATTTGTTTAATGTTAAATAATTATCTTTTTCAAGTCATCCCTACCTGCATCCTAGCTGTGGTGACAACTGAGCGTACATCTGGTACGACGGTATCAGAGAATATCTCGTTGATCAGGCGATGGTTGCGAAGGTATCTTGCGTAGGCCACATGCTTCACTGACAGACCTTCGTCTTGATCTGAAAATGGCGTAAAAATAGTTTTAGTAAAATTGTTCTTTTCTGGGGTTGAAACATGTATGGTTTAGCAATGGCACATGACGAGATTTTTCACATCATCATTTCAGCCGAAAGACGTTCACTGCTGGACATAGGCCTCCCCAAGCACCTCCACTTCAACCGGTTCTGTGCTTCTCGCATCCAACGGGTTCCTGCGGCCTTCACAAGGTCGTCGGTCCACCTTGTGGGAGGCCTTCCAACGCTACGTCTTCCGGTACGCGGTCGCCACTCCAGAACCATAACATATTAACATAACATATTTTTCACATATAACATGACAAATATTTGGGAGGGATAGTATATTGTTCGGATTATTGGGTCTTGCAGATCACAACAATTATTATTATTAAACTTTAACCCTTAGTATAGAACGTAGATCCACGCGAGACACAATGGCTTTTTAATTGTTTCTGTAATTACGGCATTCAACCGGTTAAACAAGATATTTTTCTGTTGCAGACAGCATGTCTAACTAACTGTCCCACATATTGTTGAGATCTTGATTCTTTATTTCACTTACTAGCTTCCACCCGCGGCTTCGCCAGCGAGGTATGTCGATAAAAACTATCCTATGTGTTTCCCCGGGATGCAATCTATCTCTCTGCCAAATTTTATCGAAATCCGTTCAGTAGTTTAGGCGTGAAAAGGTAACATACAGACAGAGTTACTTTCGAATTTACAATATTAGTATGGATACAAAATTTTAAATTTCACTATTTCTCTGCATATCTTTATCCATCTATGTGGTTTAGGGTCTAGCAGGACATAGAGAGTAAATTTCTGTTGTAGATATTCATCTTATTTATATCAATACGGTGATATTTAGAATTGTATATCTATATATCTACCTTCTTCATCCTCAGCAGGTTGTATATCAATTCTTCTGTCTTGTTGCTGTTGTTCCTTCTGTGAGCTTCCCTTCTTGCTCGAGCTCTCTTCTTCAAGATTACCTACTGCTGACACAAAATATGTGTTAGGGATTGAACCTAATAGGCCGATACACATAAAAACGATGCAACGACGTCAATGTCAGACTTAGCTAATTTGTTTAGTTTGTTAAAATGCACAAAAAACATTTTTTCTCAAAATTTTCGAAGTAATCGCAATGATTTTGGAATTTTTTGGATAATTAAACCTGCACTCTAATTGCGTAACACACTTTCAATCACAATCTGAATCATTTTGAAGGATATTGCTAATCCATTGCTTTCATAAAAATTGCCTGCTCAACAACATAAATAATGCAATGAATGTTGTTGGACTGTCAAAATGAAAGCCATTGCTACTGTTAGTATGTTACGCAATTACCCCACTGTTTTATATTCAATCTAGTCTAAATAATATTCAGAGGTATAAGTACTAGATTTGGAAAATTGGATCATTGAAGTTTTGTGGGTCGGACATTCACATTTTTGCGTTGAGACGTCGAATCGTTTTTGTGTGTATCGGTAATATGTGAGCAAGAACATAAGAAGCGACATTGATGCGTGAAAGATGCGTTTGAGAATGTCAATTCTTTGTCATGATGCAATTTAATGAGATAGTTTTGTTTACTGAGGCGTTTTAACACGTAAGCTATTCGAACCTACACATAAAGACATAAAACAAATAATATTCGAATCTTTAGTCATTTTATGCAAAAAAATAACTGGAGACAACATATTAATTTATTTTTTATTATACTCCAATAAGTAAGCGTAACTTTATCATTATCTAGACAACACAGAAAAGCACTGCAAAATGATCACATTAACTTTAATGCGACTCTATAAAAATTACAAACATTTCACATGGCAACACCATCCGAAAAAAAAAGTTGCCAAGAACAAAAACTACACAGACATGTCGACATGCATTCTTTATCCCTTACCTACAGCCTTATTTTTCGCCGCTATATACGCTAAATATGCAGGCGAGTTGTGGTAGGCCTTCAGACTCTTTTCATACTCCAACTGTTGTCAGATGAGTCCCGTGCGTGCAATATATGAGGTGGCGTGCATGTGAAGGACAAAATAGCGTTAGGTACTTGAAGTGCGGGTTAGTCACGTTTTGAATTTGGAAGTGGGTGGACGTGTTTACCGATAGGTTTTTGATGGTATAATAGGCTATTTGACAATGTAAAAAATAAGGTCATAATTATTGACAATCGTATAGATTATCGCTTTTAAAATCGATTTGCATTAATTTTACTACAAAACAATGTATTATTTATAAAAAAAATCCCGAAAAAACTTCATCTATTTAAATCTGGCGCCACGTAATCGAAAACGGTCTGGATTGGCTGAACTTAAGATGACGTCATGATTTAGTAAATTTCTGTCTATCGTTGACAGAACAGATGACTTTTGTCTAGTATCTCGACCGTTTCAACGTTTGTTTACGTGAATCGTGACGTCACGACGCCATATTGTTAAAGATAGCGTATTGGCGGCTTATTTAAACAGTACATTTTTATTTACTATTTTTTTAAAGAAATACATTATGCAATTTGAAGTAATAGGTTTTTGTGGGCTCGTTAGACACCATTAAATAATCTGAAATGTTTATATCAGAAACCAGTCAAATAGCCTATTGTATGGTCGGAATGTGAGAGATTTCTAATACAACGCTGGAATAGTGGTATTCAGCTGCATTCGGTTAGACTGAAAGCCTAGGCAAAGCCTAGGAAAAGGCTAGGCGGCTGGTGGGTGCTGTACAATATCATGCGTTGCCAGAAGTCAGTTGGAATATCAGAGTATTGACAAATCGGCCCTTAGAAAATGTTTGGCTTAAACTTGAATACACAAGTGAGGTATTTTAAACTCACGTAATTTAACAGTTAAATATTACGACAGGTTCACAGACTTCCAAATCAGGAACAAATAAACTATTAACACAAATCTCCCACCGGGGAAGGGAACGGACCACAGTTCTTTTAGCAATGGATATAATGGCTGTACCCAAGTGCGGTAATATACAGTGGCTACAATGGTACCTAGCAGTCGTACATGATAGCTGATGTGTTCACACAATGGTACCCAATGGTCATTCATGTGTGAAGCTTTTGCTGTTTTTGTGCCTTTCTAGGGAGTTCAATTTTTGATCTTTGTAGGGTGAGATTTAGGTATAGATTTGAACTATGACTGAATGTGAACTAAACTAAGTTTTAGCTTTATTTCGATGCTTACTAAAAGGATATTTAAAAAAAAATATATTTAGCTTTTTTATTGAGCAATAGGGTTGTGATTTTAAATACAGGGTTATTGGTAAAACACCAGCAACCTCTTAAGAGGTCATTGTACTCATCATTATGAACAACTTTTACTATGGGACCAAACCTGAAATCGCGAAAAAAAATCAGCTGTTCCCTACATTTATGTTCGTATAACTCGTCAAAATGTAGGAAACAGCTCATTTTTTTTTCGCGATTTCAGGTTTGGTCCCATAGTAAAAGTTGTTCGTAATGATGAGTACAATGACCTCTTAAGAGGTTGCTGGTGTTTTACAAATAACCCTGTATAAGGAATAATACAATATCTATAGTACAAAAAGATGCAATTGGAAAGAGGAAAACCCAAAACAGAGATTAGATACTTTTTTCCACAACATGTTTTGTTTTCGAACTGTGTGCTTCATGTTTCGAAATCCTTGGAATCCAATGCCAGGGATAACAATTTTTCAAAATAGGAAATTAGCCACAAATAATAATAAATACTAAAAACACAAAACAGTAAGAGCTGAACCTCAAAACCCTGTGTTAAAACAAGCACTGTCGTGATGGTGTAGATTATGCACAAATTTGTACCCTGTGAGTAGGGCATAGGGTTTATATTGTACCTCTGGTCTTGTGTGCCAACCACTGTACATAGGCGGGCGACGATTGGTAAGCTTTCAACATTTCTGTGTACTGCGCCTGGATGAAAGAGGTTTGTCAAGTTTTGTGACCCTCTTGGGTCAATTTTTGGGAAATAACATGACGTCACGCCTGTAATCCCCAAAGGGTTAGGCATAGGAGTACTTGGAGTACACCCAAATTGCACTTAAATTATAAACATGTGTCATAAAAGTGACTGTTTTTTTTTTATAAAAAGGCAGGTATATTTCATGTTTTAAAATGTCATAAAGGCTACCGTTTATTACAAAAAAACGCATTTCATGTTTTTCATTAACTTTTCAAATTATGCATCAATGAGGATATGATCTTACTTTTATTAAGTATACAAATCATTGTTACAATTGATTGCAGTTGGTTGAGATAATATATTTTGTAAGAACAACAATGGTTTAGTATTTTTCAGTGCTTTTGTAGCATTTTGGTAAATGGAAAACTACCTAAGCTGCCTATACTTGTATTCAGTAAACTCAAACTCAAAGCATTTATTTCAATTAAACCATTTTACAGGCACTTTTGAATTGTCAAGAAGTAAGTCAGTCAGAAAAACGTGAAGCTAGTTGCCCATTCCAAAGCGTAGGTACCTATGGAGAAGAACGGGCAAGAAACTCCATGGACACTCTTTTTAAATTATATTTTACGTAAGTAAGTACGTAAGTTGAGACAATGCTCAAAATTTTGTTTTAGATTACAATCAGCCAGAAAAATGCCATACGTTGTGAGTAGGTACATAAAACTAGTATCAGATAGAAAGAAAGATATCCATACCTTCTCAGCCTCATACTCATCAACATATCCAGCCTTTTCGGTCTCAGGCAGGTCTCTCCACATGCCCCCAATAATTCTTCCAATCTCCCATAGCTTCAGGTCTGGGTGGGCAGCTTTTACAGTATCCCATACGCGGCGGGAATACCTCATGTACGGCATTAAGGGCTT
This sequence comes from Oligia fasciuncula, assembly GCA_963082905.1. Classification (NCBI taxonomy): domain Eukaryota; kingdom Metazoa; phylum Arthropoda; class Insecta; order Lepidoptera; family Noctuidae; genus Oligia; species Oligia fasciuncula. The sequence continues at coordinate 14,179,097 of OY720403.1, forward strand.
TTCTGGCGGCTTCGGGGGCTTTGGTAGGCCCGCACCCTAGAATATTTGAATGTATGAGTATTTTGTATTGGTTGTGCAAGGAAGTTGCTGAAAGTAAGTAAAGCTTATAAAGGCTGAAATTACACTAAATATCAGTTAAGTACTAAAATGTTACAGCACAACAAACCAGTATTCTTTTACAACAATCTTGAATCTACTGTAAAAACACACAAAATATTACCCAATATACTCGACTCACCGCGCCGGCGCCCTTGCCGATCTTCTGCGGCTGAAATCCAGGATGAGAATGTACCGTGGATACAAATGGACTGGTCTTATCATCCTTAGCGGCCGTGGCAGTGGCGCCCACAACGGCCCCGGCGGCGCGCCTCGCGGCCTCTGCACCGAAACGCTGTTGCTGGGGAGTGGGCCAGCCGCCGTACCCCCCCTGGTGGCCCAGTGAGGGCCCACCTTGGTATTGTGGGTGGTGGTACTGGTATTGGTTATGGTGCGGCGGCGGTGCATTCATACCGCCTTCAAGCCAAGCAGCGGGGCGGCAATACAATGAAAGAAAAAAACAAAAAGCATAAGGGAATGGGACAGGAGGGGGCGGGGCAAACAAAAGATAATCAAATGCAACAACATCTAAATAATAACAAATCATAATGTTAAGTGGAAGTTATTAGTGTGAGCGAGCAGTACTAGCGTAGTATTTAGTAGGCTTAATTAGCGTAAAGAATCAAGAATCAACAGAACAGACTGGTGTGAGACGATGACTTGTGATGTGAAAACGAGAAAAATTTTGGTGCAATTACAAATTTTAAATCCCCACAGAGTACCTATTTCCAAAACAGATGAGGGTGTGAGAACAATTTTGAAAAATAAAAGTAAATCAGATTGTAGCATTACCTTTCATCATACCGAAACTCATGGGGGGCCCCGCAATCATGTAGTCTGTTTCAACATAACAAAACATGAAACAAAACCAACATAACAGTAAAATGTAGTCTAATGCGTAAAGAACAAATTAAGAGAAAATAAAAGTATGTTACTAATGCATATACTTTGAAATAAACAAGCATAGAATTGGAGTCATGCTGCCGAGGGTCATAACAGCAGTTAGGTACCAGCAATACCAACTCTCAGCCCTGCTAAGCTTGCTAAGGCATCGAAATCAGGTATACATGTTATACGTAGTTAGTATCTAACAACATTCTAGAAACAATATTAATCAAACATTCAAAGAGAACAGTTTCATATGCTGTAAGTGTGTTCGGCCAAACTGTTATCTATGCTTTGCTCTTTTTTTACATTCTAATTATAAAAATGTGTGCATGGAATACAAACGCGGATTGCTCTGAGGGCTGGGCATCGACATCGATGTGTTTTGTTTGTAACTGTTTGGTGCAGCCATGGCACGGAGTCACTCTGAAACAGGCACAGTAATATCTAGGTGATGACTGTGTTAAATCACCAACTAATGTCTGCAATCTGTACCATTTAATAGATTTGCTAAGTAATGTGTTTAACTTGCTGCCTATTTCTAAACATGAAAAAATGAATCTTATGCCACTTTGGACTACTAAACAAGGATCGTCTGACTACTAGAGTAACGCTAATTTCTTATACCTACTCATTTTTAATTTATTTGTAAGCTTGTACTAACTTTACTCCAGTTGTTCATAAATAAGCAGACATTGACAAATCTTTATTTCACAAAAACATGATCGAGTAAATCTAAAATGCGGACGACTACCGGCCAGTTTATAGTCAAGAATATCTGTTATTTCTAGCTCAGGAGCTAACTTTAAAACATTACTACACGTCTTACCTGGTGCTATCTAAAGTTCAACGAGTTTATTAGCGCCAATATCCTGAAATCAGTAAAATTCTATTTAACCAAAACAGGGACAAGCGTCACTTTCCATTCCAGTTAGCAAGACGCCATGTTTACGTCAGACTCAGCCATTTTGTTTCCATTGACACTATTTTGACATTTATTTTCGCATTTTAGTCGATTATAATCAATGAAATGCGAATTTCTGTGCAATATTTATTGCACAGGAAAACATTTTAATCTAAGTGCTAGGACGCACTGTAGTAGCGATTGCACGGTTGTTATCCACAACTTTTTTGTGATATGAAAAAAATACAAGTGCACGCACTGGCGGTTTTGCGACTGGTTTCATATTAATATACCATAATGCGTGCACCTTAGCGGTTCTGCGATTAAGCCGATATGAGATTTCAGACGGTTTAATCGAGTGCAGCTGCCTCCTTTTTTTTATTTTGATCATTCGATAGGCGAGTGAAAGATCCCCAGTGCCAAAATCCATAAAATATAAGAAAGTTTTCTATGGCTAGATCGGTTCACTAATGATTTTCTTTTACTAAAGATGCCGAATGATAGCCAAAAAGCAAAAATTTAAGTGTCTGACATCTGCTTTACAGTACTTACAGGAAAAGTAGACGTCCATTAGGTTGGAGGCGACTCGCAAAAATTCGCCTGGCTACACATTCTGAGATCCATCCGCTGCGCCCTGTTACGGCTCTGATCAACGTAGTTTCATACAAAATGTATAACAGGCGGTTTTTTTTCGCTGACATGCTGGCCGATCGCCTGGTAGTGGACGCCTACCTTTAGACGTAATAATCGACTAACTATTATTATTACCAGTGTTGCTAGGTTATTAATTTCAGTAAGTGTAATCTTATGTATGCTTAATCTGTGGCGACGGCGAGTGTTTAGAAATGAGCGCGAAATTAGAAAAAAAAACATGGTTATCGTTTATTAATTTCGCAACCAAAGCTTACTACAAAGTAAACTAATTATCTATTAATGACAGAAATACTTTATCTTGACAGTAAAACTTACAGGCGGACTTTAGCCTGTAAGTTTCACTGTACCTACCTTTAATTGGCACTTGATTGAGAGTCTAGTTTTTTTACAGTAGGTAGGTTTCCATTAAACGACCTATTAATCAAATTGCAAGCAATAACAGTACAATCTCAACCTATTTGTCAACACCCGACCTAAAAATACGGAAGTTGGCACGTGAATAATTATCTACAATTCATAGTCCGTAGCCAAATAAACCAGCTGACCGCGCTGTGCCACTTACCTACCAGCAAATGTCGATCTATAATTTGATTGTGCATGGCCGGGTGACATTTGACGTGTTTAATTTGTATTGTAAAGCCTTGTTTATACAGAAACTGAGCAAAGTACAGCGCGTGGTATACTGACCGTTTACGCCCAATTTTTTGACAACACAGATTACTAATATGTAGCCAGACAACGAGGTGTTAAACACAGATAACTATAATTATACATACAAGTCAGAGAGTGCTAATAGGTACTCGTACGTCCCTAATGATTTAAGGCTCAATAATATTGTTCCACGGACGCTCACGTTGTTATCAGCGCCAAAATGGCGAAAATCAAATGTCTTCGTTTTGTTATCGATAGACTGATAGTACCTACCTATGATGTCCAGCGTACCTACATACATAATCAGCCTTTAATGTTCCCACTGCTGGGACACAGGCCTCCTCTCGTCGAGATTGAGTGGGCTGTAGTACGCGGCCTATTAGTGCGGGTTGGTTCTAGGACATGCCGGTTTCCTCACGATGTGTTCCTTCACCGTTTTGAGAGCAGTGGTGATGAAATAATTTACACAAAGTAAAGCGCCTGCCAGGGTTCGAAAGTTCGAACCTACAACTCGTCAGTCGCGGCCGTTACCACTGGGCCACCACTGCTCTGCCACCTGTGTGTCCAGCTTACCTACATGTATAATATAGGTCAGTGACCCAAGCTCAGTAAGTGATGCTGATACTCATACTGAAGCTAGAACGTTCTAGCCTTCTAGCTTGTGGAGTTTCAAACTATTTCCCTTGTTGATCTATTAAATTCAAAGTCCATTTAAACTAAGCTTTATAGTAATGGCGGACGTGATAAAAGATTCCTTGGATTTTAAGCAATGACAGTTACGCAATACTTGCAATAGTATAATTTATTTATTTTATTGATTGTTTTATTGCTGAAATTAAAAGTGGACTTAGATTAATTTTGTTTCAATAAGAATCAATGTAGGGAAGTCATTGCTTCTTCTTTTCGCAATCTGGTTATCAAGGTATTTACATAATTCACGGTAGAAAAAAAATCTAAGACATGTGACATCCACCAACCCGCAATTGGGCCCCTTATGGTGGATTATGGCCCACTCCCTCCCGGAGAGGTAGCCTGTGTCCCAGCAGTGCGAATATGATTATGACTGTAGGGTCTGTAGGTAAGTACCTCAATCAATCAAGATGCCTGGCCTTTTCCTGTTTTGGTAGGTAAGACTGGTTGTGAGATTTTTGGGCTTCTGACTACTCGTAACGACTGTCAAAATCTACGAATGATAGCCTCCCTGGACCAAGGTAGGTGTTTCTAAGATCTTTCCCGACACGTAGACCTGTACTCTACCAGGGTTTTTTTAACTTTCATGAGAACCAGTAATAACTGTTATCAAGAAGGTCAAGGTATTTTAAAAGTCCTTGGCCTGGTGTGTAACGAAACGATTAAGGTTAGGAAGGCACAACACCTGCTGCTTTTCACATTTCCCAAATGTTTATATTTACAACGAAGGCCAATACTGTTGAAAAATCTCCGAGGTACCGTTTAGGGCCTCAGTTCGTAGGACTTTTATTTTCTAGGTATTTATTTTAGGCATCTACATCATGCTCATGGCTATTATTGAATACTTGAAGCCTTGAAGGTGAAACCGGGAGCCATAAAGCGCCTGTTTGTTATCGACCAGCAAAAAGTTGTAACTAGGCTAAACATAAAAGTGGTTTTCATCGCGTTCCCCGGCTTCACTTACAATTACAAAGATACTATCTATGCAGGTGCATTATGTTAGTGAGTGTACTAAGGTAGATGCATGTATACCTACTGTATTTTATATGTTTAGTTTCTAAGTTTTAAGTTTTTGTGTACAATAAAAATAATCATATAATCGTATTCCACTAGAACAACATAGCATGAAAAAGAAAAGTCTCAACTTTCTCGAAACAAAACCCATCATATAGATACTTTTTCTCTCACCGTAGGTACCTACTTTTAACTTGGTGTGGTTGAAAAATGAAACCAGCGGAACAAGATATTTATAAAAAGATAAAAAACACGTATTGTCAAAAATAACATGTTCTCGTCCGAATCCTCGGTTGTTACAATTCGCAAACTTTTTGTGTTTGTTCACAAAGCTGTGTCAGAATTTGATATTTCCGTGAAACGAATGGGTTTGGTGTCATTCCTCTCAGGCTTTGATACCACTCCAACTGACCCTACATTAAAAAAAATATGCTGAATGGGCCCACTCTTGACCTCGATCACGCTTGATGGAAAGCGATGGATGAAGTCTATGATGGGACAAGCGTGCTCAGAAGAGGCCTAACGCACTGCAACTCCCACGCATCGACGAAACACAGCAGGCTGCTTGACGCCGGACTCCGGTGAAAGGGTGGTCGCTAACCAGGCGGACGTTAGCCGTACCACCGCAAGGGAAGAATTTTCCAGTCAAATATATAAGGTGATGGGTGTGACTGTCCAGGGTCCTGGACAGTCACACCCAACACCATGCGCCGAGCGCTCGGTTCAGTTGAGTAACTGGCGGAACAAACTGGGCTTATGCGCTACACAAGGAGGCTTCTTCATGTATCCCAAAACATACGGACTGTTTTATTTGGTTCTGGACTAAAAACATTTGATTTTTCAGTTTATGTTGGCCCGTAGATGGGTGACCATCTTTGTATACCGAGACCCTCCCGTGTCTCGGAAAGCTCGTTATGCCGTTGGTCTCGTCTGTCAATCGTAGATCTTTGCCAGCCGTTACGGGTAGTCAGAAGCCCGAAAGCCTTTTCTTTTTTTTTTTGGGTGGGAAATCATCAAATGACCCCTCCTGCTCTGGGCGGAGCGGAAGGGAGTGTCAGACTCTTACTGACTAAAACCCACCCGTGTTCCTTCACTTGCCTGTGCCAGGGGCCACGGTATCTCTTTCGAACAACCCGCGACCCTGGCGGGCATCGGCCCTAGCGGACCCCGTCAGTTGGTGCTGACATCTCCTTGAGGCGCGCGTGGAACACAACGCGCCGTCGACCCGGGCCTGGTCCTTACCGGACGGCGAGCTGCCCATTGCTCGCCGCCCGCAAGCCCGCGCCTACGGTGGCCGGGAATCGGCTATCGACTCCCGACGCCCGGGGCGTCTCCTGCGGCGGCCTCCTCCTTCGCGAGCATCACTGCTTCGCAGAAGGAGGCGATAGCCTCCCATGCACTCTCGCTCCGTACCATGGCCCGGACCAGGGCCGGACGCGAGAGATCGCCGCCGCCGATCGCCGCCGTGAGGACACGGCGGTGCTCTGCCCAAGCTGGGCAGATCTCCACCGTATGCTCCACCGTGTCCTCCGGGCGATCCACACAATGGTGACACCCGGGCGTTTCCTCCCGCCTTATTCGGAACAGGAACCTCCCGAAGCAGCCGTGTCCGGTGAGGACCTGCGTTAGGCGGAAGGTGAGGACGCCGTGGCGTCTCTCTAGCCACTCCTCAAAGAGGGGACTTATCGCCGCAATTGTGGCGTGCCCAGCACTGGGTTGCGACAGTCGCACTCTCCATGTCGCCATGAGATCCCGCCGGAGCTCTGTCCGCTGCTCCGCGATTTCTCGAGGCAGCGGAGTTAAACCCGAAAGCCTGACAACCAGTCTTACCAAGGGGTATCGTGATACCCAGTTAATCGTTTGTGGAGGTCAGATAGGCAGTCGACCCCAATAGCACACCCCACTATAGTTGGGAGAAGGCAAGGTAGATTGAATTGATTATCTAAACTTAAAAACCTTTCAAAAACTCCTGGTTTCCCAAACACGTTTAATCGGATAAGTCACTGAAGTCGAGAATTGTACGATATCCAGAAACTATTGTTCATCAATATTGCACTGAAAAACAACACAATTTATTGTTTCGAACGTCGGAAAACGAAAACGATTATCGAAGCAATCATTAAAAAAATTACACAATGTTTAAAACATGGCACGAACCGACTTCCGGATGAATCACAATGTTAATTCCAACATAAGATAAGCCCAAAAATTATAAATAGGTATAGAAACAGTACAGAATATCCTGCATAACAGCACCTACCATGTCACAAACAAGATAAAAATAATAAAAACGTGAAACTACCAAATGTGCATGCTGTTGTCGCGTGGTTGAAAAACCGCGTCAGTGATCATCAGATTGTAACCATTCATAAATTACGTATGACAAGGTAGATAAGAACGGAATATTTTTTGCGAAAAAACCCGTGTCCGTTGTAAAAAAATAAAGCAGGTTTACAAAATAAAACGATTGAATAAAAAAAAACCGGCCAAGTGCGAGTCGGACTCGCACACGAAGGGGAACCCTTCGTCGAAACGGCCAAGACTCATATTTTGACTAAGGTGTAGAGTTTGTGAAGTTAGGGCGTGTAGAGTTAGAAGCTTGGCTCTACATGAGATCTGATAACTTTTTAGCAGTGCGAGCCATATGTGGTCTCGTCTTGGCAACATTTTACATGAAAATGTTTTTGGTGGGTATCAAAATTCTTATATGGCATATCTTCATAATTATAATCAGCTATCTAACGAGATACAACAATAAAAATAATTCTCTAACTAAACATACAGCTGTGCTGCTGAGGAGTTTAGGGGGACTGTCATATGTAATTTTGATGATTTTAATGACTTTTGATTTTGATTATTATCTATCATGGCTTTGCTTACGCAGGTAATTGAAAATACCAAAAATTTATATCTCTTCATTGAATCTTTTATATCTTACTTAACGTGTGTGACTCAGAAGAAAGATTAAGATTGTAACGTAAAGGTTCTTTACAGCCGATAAATAAAATAATACAATAAGCTCCAGATGGTTAAAGTAGCTATCAGAAGACCGGAAAAGATTTAGATAAATATCCATATTATCACACTAAAAGTTTGTGAGTGTGGGGGTGTGTTTATATGTTTGTTACTTCTTCACGCTCAAACAGCTGGACCAATTTTGATAAAATTTTGTATGGATACCTCCATACACCTGACACCCTGGATTGACATATAGGCTACTTTTTATCCCGATATTCCCACGGGATCGACATTTACGCGGGTGAAACCGCGGAGAGCAGCTAGTCTTTCATAAAATCCATCAATCGGGAAGACCTGAATGAGACTCGGTAGAGACCAGGGAAGCATGGCACAAAAGGGAAGGGGCCTGTACTTAAGGCGCGTTTCCATTATGCAAGTGATTTGCATACTAGTTGCAAGTTGCATGCAAATTGTATAGTGGAAACAACAACTTGCAAACAAGTTGCAACTTGTATGCAATTAGGTTTCATATAATTTCATCATACATGTATGCAATCACTTGCATAATGGAAACGCGCCTTTAGCTACTTACTTATGAAATGTTTAAGTATGTATTTAGTATAAGTTTTGTTTTATTTTATTTTTAGTGTGAGTTTTCAATTTTAATTTTATGGGTGCTAATGCCTGAAATAAACGATTATTATTATTATTAGCACTCAGCAGTGGCTGGATCAACGTTGCCAATGATGATGATGATGAATATGGCTATTTGGTTAGTAAGGTTGAGGGAGTTGTATGGAAGGGGGAGGAAGACACGCTGTAATAAACTGGGATAAAGGCGAGAGATGGCATTTGCTTACAATATTATAATCTACTTTTACCCAAACTACATAAACAAATAAATAAAATTGAAGTGTCTGTTTGTAATGTCAAAATAACAGCTTTTTACTAAATAAAAAAAGTTAACAATTTTTTATTTTTTTGCCTGTCTGTCGGTTTACTTTGAAGTCTGTCGGGATACTTTGAAATGGAAGGGCTACTTTTTATCGACATACCACGCGGAAAAACTATAGTTTTATCTATATTTGAGCCTGTCGTGCTATTCTGTAAAAATCTCACCGTGAAAACTTAGGTGAAGTGAGCGTGGAGTGAGCTGTCAATAGTGTCAATTCCTAGCAAAAACAAACTCACGGTGAGATTTTTACAGAATCGACCGGCTGTTATCGAATGACATTGTTGCAAACTAATCGAATTTCAAAACACAATTGACAGTTGTGGAAAATCACCTAGACTATTTTAGTTATTGTGAATTCTCAAGGCTGCAAAAATATAATATAATATATAATTATGTGTGTTAGTGGAATCATAAAACAGATAGTTGACTCTTTTACGATAGGTCATAGTGTCGGTTGTTTTAGAAAACGAAATGTTCTGTAGTTTTCCGCAAGGAAGCTGCACGAGCATGTTATATAAAGTAATACATTAAAATAGGACACATTCACTGCGTGTCACTTGGTAACCACAAGGAAAGCGCACGTCCCTTCGCGAAATAAAAAAGACTATATCATCATCATCATCATCATCAGCCTATAGCAGTCCACTGCTGGACATAGGCCTCCCCTAATGAGCGCCATAGCGCCCTGTCTTCAGCTTGACGCATACAGCATCTGCCTGCAGTCTTTCGCAGATCGTCATCCCACCTGGCCGGAGGGCGTCGCACACTATGACTTACGTCAAAAAGACTTTATACTTACTACTAATTTGTCCTTGTCTTCTACACCTTCGTTCCACGTGGATAGAGCTGTTATTTATGACTAGCATTTTCCCCGCGACTTAGTTCGCGTGAATTTAGTATTTTCTCCTACAAATTCCGACACCCCTTCCACCAGTTCCACCCTTATAAAATGAAAATGTATTATCATATAATCTTGTTTCGACGCATCGCCCGCCCGCGCTATTGCTTTTTAGGGGGAACCCTAAAAAGCCAGCGAACGGACACGGAACGGGCACGGACGGTACGGAAGTACCCAAAGGGTAAAAACGGGACCCATTACTAAGACTTCGCTGTCTGTCCGTTCGTCTGTCTGTCACCAGGCTGTATCTCAAGAACCGCGATAGATAGACAGTTAAAATTTTCACAAACTATGTATTTCTGTTGCCGCTGTAACAAAAAATACTGAAAACAAAATAAAATAAATATTTAAGGGGGCTCCTATACAACAAACGTGCTTTTTTCGGCGTTTTTGCCTTGTGGTACGGAACCCTTCGTGTGTGAGTCCGACTGGCACTTGGCCAGTTTTTTTCTTTTTGCACGGGTCCTAAGAGTCGTAGCGTGATGTTAAATAGGATGGTCTTCAAGAATTTTTCTTTATCTAAGAGAGCTACAAAGATACTATCCTAATTATAATTATCATTAGTCATCATGACTGCGTCATCCTTGTTCTCTTTCTTGTTGTTTACCAAAGATCTTTTCATCAATTTCGCAATGAAGTAATGACTAAAGTCATTATGATTTCGACCTTGTTTTTGTTCAAACTCAACCAAATGTTGAACTGTCCTGTTTAATCCAGTTATGAGCTCATAAAGGTATTCGTTTACTGGTTGCTAATGATGCTAACTGATAGTTATCCTTATGGTAACTATGTGTCAATAATATTTGTTAATATTAATTAGCGTATGATTACGTAAGGTATACCTACTTTAGGAAAATTAACACAACGTGGTAATTGCGTAACAGACGAACAGTATAGCAATGGCTTTTATTTTGACAGTTCAACAACATTCGTTGCGTTATTTACGTTGTGGAGCAGACAAATTTTCCGATCTTATGAAGCAATGGAATAACAATATCTTTCAAAATGATTATGATTGTGATTTATAGTGGGTTACGCAATTAGTGTGCTGGACCTGGTGAATAAAAAGTTGATGAATATAAATGTTAATGGATGGAGAAGGAGAGGAAGACCAAAGAAAAGATGTCAAAGTCAAATAATTTATTTCAAAAAGGCACATAAAAAGCACTTTTTAACGTCAAAATTTACAAAAAAAAAAATAGGATTGATTCTAGTAGCCCCTTCCAAAAGGTACTTAGTTTCGTATGGAGAAGAATGGGCAAGAAACTCCACCGTTACTCTTTTAAATGTTTTACAATATATTATTTTATATACCTTAACGTTAATTAGCGAAAAGTCTGACAACCAGTCTTACCAAGGGGTACCTATCATATTACCTAGTAATTGGGCTGTGGAGGTCAGATAGGCAGTCGCTCCATGTAAAATACTGGTATTCAGCTGCATCCGGTTAGACTGGAAGCCGACCCCAACATAGTTGGGAAAAGGCTAGGCAGATGATGATATGCCTACATTCATTACTTATTTCTATGATGGATTGTATGAGGAATGATATGAAAGATGTGAATGGTAGCGTGACGGTTGTCAGGGGAGAATGCAAGACAAAAACGTGTTGCGCCGACCCCAAGTAACACGAGACAAGGGGAGGACGCGACGATGATGACCTACTTTAGGAACATTAATTAATAGTTAGGTTATTATATTTTCATTTTAATAATTTGTAGTTTATTTAGTACTTACTAGCTTTGAATAAGTAATTTAGGTAGCTTATTTATTATCCAATCTGCTTTTTCATCAATCTTTATATTCTTCCCCATAACTCAAACTATCTCCATGATACCAAATTTCATCTAAATCGGTTCAGCGGTTATTGATTCCCCATACAAAGTTCCACCCCCCTTTTCACCCCCTTAAAGGATGATTTCTGGGATAAAACCTGTCCTATGTCCTTTCCCGAGACTCAAGCTATCTCTATACCAAAGGACCATGCGTCATTTTGGGCCCACTTTTTCAACATTGTTCAACAGTGATAAATTATATGTCATACTAGCTTCTGCCCGCGACTTCGTCCGCGTGAAATTTCTTGTACCCCCACCCCATCGCGTCGCAACACTTCGTATTCGCTTACCGTTCACTCTGAGTGTGATTATCGCGTTCAAACAAACAAACTCTTCAGCTTTATTATTAGTATAGATAAAAAACTCTATGGCCCATAACTCCTTAATAGGTACAGACGCCAGCACATCAAGTTACTACAATCTGTCAGATTTCTTTAATAGATTTTCGACTTTATTGCTAAAACATAAGGTTCAAGGTTGATTGGGAAAATCTGACAGTTTCGGGTAGGTTGACCTGCTGGCGTCCGTACCAACTCTTAACATCTTACACACGTGATAACTTTTAAACGAAATATCCGATTGAGATGAAACAAAAAGTATTTTACTTCTTCATAAATACTCTTGATAACATAATGCTTAATTTCGATAAAGATTAATATTACGATACATATTTAACGTAGTTTTTTTTTCTTCAGACGATTTAATAATTATTTTGAACACAAAATCGGTTATTGTGATTAAACCATGATAGCTAGATATATGTTCTCGCGGACTTTTTTGTAGGTCTTAATGGGCTCTACAAACCCGTAGTACATTATTTTGTTCTATTGTCAATAGTTTTTGCAGCGCACGCAAAAATAGGTTTTCGATTTTACACCTTGTGTTACAAAATAGCAATTTTATTACGGATCCCTAATTTTGAAGAAAAAAAATATAGCCTATAGCCTTCCTCGATAAATGGACTACCCAACACTAAAATAATCATTCAAATCGGACCAGTAGTTCCAGAGATTAGCGCGTTCAAACAAACAAACAAACAAACAAACAAACTGCAGCTTTATAATATTAAGTATAGATGAAAGCTCATAAAGTGTACGTTATTTCATTCTATGGCAGCTAAGTTCAAATCCAGCGCGAAAACGGCTTTTTTATGCGTTTTTTAAAAATGTTCAACATTGTGCAACAGTAATGAAACCTATGTCATATGAAAGCTCTTAAAGTGTACATTATTTCATTTTATGGCAGCTAAGTTCAAATCCAGCGCGAAAACGGTCTTATATGCGTTTTTTAAATGCGTCATTTTGGGTTCATTTTTTCAACATTGTTCAACAGTGATGAGTTATATGTCATATGAAAGTTCTTGGCGTGTACTTTATTTCATTCTATGGCAGCTAAGTTCAAATCCAGCGCGAAAACGGTTTTTTTATGCGTTTTAAAAAAAATGTTCAACATTGTGCAACAGTTATGAAACCTATGTCATATGAAAGCTCTTAAAGTGTACTTTATTTCATTCTATGGCAGCTAAGTTCAAATCCAGCGCGAAAACGGTTTTAAATGCGTTTTTTAAATGCGTCATTTTGGGCTCACTTTTTCAACATTGTTCAACAGTGACGAGTTATATGTCATATGAAAGCTCCTAAAGTGTACTTTATTTCATTATATCGCAGCTAAGTTAAAATCCAGGGCAAAAACTTTTTTTTTATGCGTTTTTTAAAATCTGTTTTGTTTTGATATTAAATTATAATTAGCTGTCAGTCAGTAGCTAGGATTATAAATAGCTCTTGTTTGACTAAAAATACACTAAAAAGATCATCATAGGCCGTATATTGCCGTATTTATTAGGAAAAAAAAAAAACATTTTCGCGCTGGATTTGAACTTAGCTGCCATAGAATGAAATAAAGTACACTTCAAGAGCTTTCATATTATGACATATAATTCATCACTGTTGAACAATGTTGAACATTTTTAAAAAACGCAAAAAAAAACCATTTTCGCGCTGGATTTGAACTTAGCTGCCATAGAATGAAATAAAGTACACGCAAAGAGCTGTCATATGACATAGGTTTGATCACTGTTGCACAATGTTGAACATTTTTTAAAAACGCATAAAAAACCATTTTCGCGCTGGATTTGAACTTAGCTGCCATATAATGAAATAAAGTACACGCCAAGAGCTGTCATATGACATAGGTTTCATCACTGTTGCACAACTTTGAAAAGTGGGCCCAGTGTTCATTCAAAAGTGCCCATGGTCCTTTCATCTAAATCGTTTCAGTGGTTTAAGCGTGAAGAGGTAACAGGTAGACACACTTTCGCATTTATAATATTACTAGCTGCGCCTCGCGGTGTCACCCGCATAATTAGTTTCGATCCCGTGGGAATATCAGGATAAAAAACTATCCTATGTCCGTTCCCGGGACTCAAACGATGAAATGAAATTTGGTACAGAGATATCTATACCAAGTTTCATCTAAATCAGTTCAGCGGTTTAAGTGTAAAGAGGTAACATACAGACAGACAGACACACACATTTATAATAATTAGTATGGATTCTACATTTATTTTAGTTTCCGATTTATTTCTTTTGTATTCCAATATGTATCTATGGAAATCATTATGCTTTGTTTCCACCTGTCATATCCTTGGAATGAAATTACTTTACCGATCAATTTCAGTAGCCATGAAAAGAGGCCTTTTCTTAAAATATTTCCTGAAAATGTTCGTGAAATGTGTTTGATTTCAGATTTTCATAATAAACCATTCGTTCTTATCGGTTCTAAGTTTAGATTTTAAATGTAGAATAAGGTCATTTGCAAATGATGAGGTCAACAATAAATAAACGCATGGCTGAAAATATGTTGAAAGCATTTGTTTCACATTGTAAACAGCAATAACACATTTTTCAGCCAGTGGCAACTCTGGCTGAAAAATGTCTGAAAACAATAAAATATAAACAAACAAAAAATAATAAACAAATAATGATAAACAAACAAAAAAAACAACAATGAATGAAACAAAAAACAATTAATGATTAAATGGAAAATTAGTTTTTTTTTTAAGTGAAAACTTTTTAGACGCGTTGGGCATTTTTTGAGATGGGGAAAAAACCATTGAACTCGCGACACTGTTACCGTAATCGGCACCGCGCGTGTTTTGTTTATAAGACGATTAAAATTGTGTTTTCTTTTCATTTCTGTCGGCACTCCCGGAGTGTCACTGTTTTTTTTAAATGTATGCTCTCCTTTCTGGATGATTTATATTGTTTCACATTTATTTACTTACCATGCCCGCAATTTCGTAGAAATAATAATAAATATCCTATGCGTTAATCCAGGTAAAAAAATATCTGTGTGCCAAATTCTGTACATGAATTGTGTCATGTGTTTCTGATCATGTTATAACATTAGTAAGATACCGACAAGTCTGTGATACCGACTGACAGAAGCCCGAAAGTCTGACAACCAGTCTTAACAAGGGGCTTCGTATTACCCAGTAACTGGGTTGTGCAGGACAGGTAGGCACTTAGGCAGTCGCTCCATGTAAAATAGGTACTGGTATTCAGCTGCATCCGGTTAAACTGGAAGCCGACTTTCAACTTTATCGCTAAAGCATAAGGTTCAAAGTTGATTGGAAAAATTTGACAGTTTCAGATAGCTTGATGTGCTGATGGCGTCTGTACATCCTCTCCGAAAAAGTAACTTCGAGCAAGTAAGAACATCCAGCACCTTAATTGCGTAACACACTCAATAACAATCAGCATCATTTTTAAAGGATATTGCTAACCCATTGCTTCATATGTTCGAAAAATTTGTCTGGCCAACAACGTAAATAACGCAATGAATGTTGTTGAACTGTCAAAATGAAACCCATTGCTACTGATAGTGTGTTACGCAAATACCCCGCTGCTGAAACTTAGGTAATTGACACATGCAAAACTGAATATTAGTTTTTTTTAGCAATAAGATTACCAGTTGTAAAATAAACTGCAAAGTCATTGACCTTAGTTATTCAATGATAGTACCTATACATTGTCGTTGGATTCTATAATCGATCTTTCGTGTAGCGGTTGATAAATTAAATAGTTGGCTAATCTCGTGACACCTCGAGTTCATTCACAAGTTCACACCTCAATGATTCAGGTACGATGTCAACAATACTGAAGAAATCCCATACACTGCCTATCATTAGCCGACCCCAACTGTGTTCAGAAAAGGCTTCCATTGTAACCGCACGCAATTCATCATCTGCCTAGCCTTTTCCCAACTATTTTGGGGGTCGTCTTCCAGTCTAACCGGATGCAGCTGAATACCAGTATTTTACGTGGAGCGACTGCCTATCTGACTTCCACACGAGACATGAAGGGGTCTCGATATGGAATGGATGGTCACCCATCCACGAACGACCGCGGCAAGCGTCGCTTAACCTTCGATCGACCTGTGGGACTGTTGTTATTAAGCCACAAGCCTCCAAACAATAGTTCGATTATGTAATCAAGATAATGAGCCGGTAAACTGCCCAAGCAGGTCAGTAAAACACTCAAGAAGATATCAAGTACTTATCTACCACATAACGCGTAATATAATCATTTACCTACGCACATTAATCTGTAATCTGTGTCTCATAAATCAACAATAGTTCACTTGGCACGTTCTAATATTTACGACGGCCTATCGACAACCCCATTTAATGCATGCGCCAAACTCGATCGTCTAAAAATAAAGTTCGTAGCTATCATTTCCACCGCTCTCAGTCATAAAGTTGCTTTCGTGCTGGACGCCTGTGTTTTACGTTTCGTATCATACAAATAAATAAAATGTTAGTGAAACTCGCAATCTCGACCTTAACGTCAGATTACCCAGACGTCGACATGCTGAGGTGCAAAGAGGTAAATCATTTTGCCACCGAGTGCATTCTGCCGCGTCGACCTAAAAGGAGTCTCGCGCCTCTTCCAGAGGACAAAGAATGCAGCAACACCGAGTTGAAAAAGACCTGCAAGATGGTGCACAGGAGGCGGAAACACCGAAAACAGTGCCTCAATCTGCCAGCGTTGCCAGAGTACGATGAGTGTTGAAGATATTTTTTTGGAATTTGGAAGGATTTCCGAATTTACTGCCTTTGCCTGCCGCATGCAGTATTGCAAGTGGCCGCGGCACAACATGGCACTTATAAATATCAAATGCATAGAATAAGTACAAGATATTCAATTTATTTGTTAGTGCATTCGTCATTTTGTATCTTCGTAATGGTTGCTGTTGAAAGATGTCTGATATGCGTGCCGGCAAGCTAGTGAGAGTAGCTGTATCATTGGAAAGCGATGGAAGTGATTTGTGATTAATTGTTTATTAAACTAGTCACACAATAGATACAGATAATATTGTTATCTAATTAAGTTCTATTAGGTGAGTAATTTAATGTTCTATTAGTTTGATAAACATAACGATTATTTTAATTAAAACTATATGTTTTTGTTGTCGTATGGTGGGAATTTGTGTTTCAAGGACTAAGTACTTTCTAATTAACGTTATTTATAATTAAAATGTGTAACGTTAACGCTATGTTTCTGTTGTAATTAATTTTATTTATAAATGTATAGATCTGGTTGTAAGCTAGATAATTTTATTACATGACATAATATGATACCTATTTGGCTTTAGGAGAATGGTATCTTCTCTAAAAAAAGTTGATTAGGAAAATGGCGGATTTCCCGCGCAATTTCCTACAAATGTTGCAACATGTTTATGTGTGCAACAAAATGGTCTCATTGTGGAAATGTACAAATGTAATTCTTGTTTGACCAAATGTAATCAGTTATGGATGATTGTTGTTGACACATGGCCACGCCTCGTCGATTAATTCGAAGGTAATCTGCCTACGTAGATAAATAACGCAGATATGTCTGCAATATTAATGTAGTAGGTAATCATGTAAACACGATTGGTATTATGTAAGATGCAACTTTTATTAGTAGCTATTCTTCAGACTATATTTCTTGATTCATGACATTTTGGTGTTCACTTTTGGAAAATTGTAGCCATGGTTTCTATGTATCCTAAGTTCTAAGCGTAAATAGGTACCTAAACGTATACTTTCATGAAAAAAAACGCACAATGTTAACATTTACGTGGTTTGTATTGTATCCAGACAGATGTTGTTGTTTAAATTCACAGTAGAGGACCTTTGGGGTCAATAATAGTACATATGGTAACTTGTTAGGGAGGCCTTTGTCCAGCAGTGGACGTATTTCGGCTGAAATGATGATGGTACCTTGTCATGTGTTAACATACTCAGATAACGAATCAATTTGTGTTTACTTAGTAACTGATTAATTACGAGTGGCCTTATAGCTGTCGTGGAAAATCTGCTAAAACTATTTTAAGATTATTGTAACCTACTTTACTTAAAAATTAATTGTCGCACATATACTAAGTCAGTTACTTTGGTAGCTTTTATTTGTAAAAGTATTGTTAGTTATGTTCAGTAGGTTTACGTATTTACGTGTGTATTTATTTAAACGTAGATATCAGTTAGTTATTTCGATCTGTGATATGTAAATAAATGTCGCAAGTCTCTGTGGCCGCCGCGAACAGACGTGTGTCCAGGTGTTAATATAATAATCAGTGTTTCTTTATTTGCGAGTCAATACAATTGAATCCTTATTACTGAACTCTAATAATCACAATTACAAAAGCAGTGCAAAAATTAGTTACAACTTATTAACAATTAGCATCCTCAACATAAGTGCGCTTGCGGCGCCCTTCACCCCCGCGAGGAAACGAGAGTGGTGATATTTTTTAACTCGCTCACTCCAAGACCCAGCTACGCGGCGAGCGTCCGTAGGTAGACAAACATGAGTTTAATGCATTCCCCGAAGGGTAGCAAGTCCATAAGCGACAGCGGATGTGGATCAGCGCCTGATCTACGTACACTAGAGCAAATTCCGAATATTACCCACAGGAAGAGGAAACAACCCGATAGTGACTGTGAGTATACAAACCGTCTAGAAATTTTCCGAATGGAGATAATGTCGTTTTTCAAAGAATTTGCAAAAACCCAACAGGAAAACTACTTACAACTGCAAAAAGAAATAACAGAAATAAAAGATGAAATCAAAAACACTAAACAAATTTCAGAATCTTTAGCTAAGCAACAAAATGATCTTCGACAAGAACTAAAAGATTTAAAGTTAGCCAACAATACATATCAACAAAAAACCACCCAGCTTGAAGCCGATATTTCTCAACTTAAGTCCGCTAACGCGCCCGCCCTAAACCAAAGCTCGCCAACGCTCGTCGAAGGTACCATACTGGAATTGCAAGATCGCTATCGCCGAGAAAAGAACGTAGTTTTTGTCGGTATACCCGAAACGAATAATTCGAATAGAACCGCTAGAATTGAACATGACAAAAACAAGGTTATGCATATTATTAAAACAATTTATCCAGAGTGTCCGAGCCCATGCTACTTAATAAGACTGGGCAAGTATATTCCCGGCAAAAACCGATCGCTAAAAGTGTATTTTGAATCGCAGGATACTGCAAAATATATCTTGCGTAACTACAGCAAATATGATATAGACCAAGTTCGCGTTTACTCGGACCAAACTCCTCTTCAGCAACAATATTTAAAGGAACTACGTACGGAATTACAAGAACGTCAACAAAATGGTGAAACTGACCTCATTATAAAGTACATGGGAGGTGTTCCTAAAATAATTAATTCAACTTTAAAAAACGACAAAGAACCGAAGTAAACTGTAAAAATATACTATTAGATTATGCAGAAAACATTTCAAACATTACATATCAGAATATTACTTGCTGCGAAGATATCTGTACGAAAAGAACTTCACTTAAATTTCTCTACACAAATATTAGAAGCCTCGTTAAAAGCAATAAATTAGATGAGCTGCAATGTATGTTAAAATCAATAAGGAGAACCACACATATAATTTTAATCACTGAGACCTGGATTAAATCCGATGCCGAAGCTAACCTACTACAAATCCCAAACTATTCACATGTATATATATACAGGAAGGGGCGCATTGGAGGTGGGGTATCCGCTTATATACATAATAGCATCAAATACGAAATTACAGAACTTTACAGTAAAGAGCAAAACGAATACCTTTGGATATACTTGGAAAAATATGGTATACACGTTGGATTGGTTTATAGGCCGCCCAGCACAAACTTTAACGAATTTATAGAAACGTATGGATCACAATTAGACAGAAAACGAAAAGCGTTAGTATTTGGAGATTACAACATTAATCTACTAAATGACGACCGACAAGCAAATAATTATACAAGTATGCTTAATGAATCCGGATATCAGATATTAAATAACAGAAATGTTAACTACTGTACTCGAGAAACAAAAACTACGAAAACCATTATTGACCACATTTCAACAAACATTCAAGACGATTCCTTTCATATGACTTTACTTGACACTCCATTATCCGATCATAAACAGATATATCTTGAACTGAAAAAACCAAAAGTCACACAAAAGTTAAAACATGAATACTTAGCCACAGATTACACCATGCTATATAAATCAGTTGAAGAAGCCAAATTTATAAACGAAGACAATGATTATCTAAAACTAGAAACATTCATCAAAAATCAAACTAAAATAAACAAGGTAAAGAAAGTTAAAATCCTAAACAAGCCTCGAGAAGATTGGATCAATAAACACGTTATAGAAGTTATAAATAAGCGAAATGAAGCATGGAGTGAACACAAAAAAGACATTAATAGCAATGAAACTGAACTAAATTTCAAACTCATAAGAGATGAAGCCTCTAAGGCAATAAGAAACGCAAAAAGGAAGTATTACCTGGACAAATTTAAAAAGTGTCAGAAGCAGCCTAAAAAAATGTGGGATTTAATTAACACGCTAGCAAATAACAAACACAAAAACAGTTGTGCTCCTTCAAAGTTAAAAACTGAAACTGACGTAATAACAAATGGGCAACAAATCTGCCAACATTTTAATGATTTCTTTTCCACAGTTGGTTCTATCTTAGCCAATAAAATAATACAAACACAAACTAAATTTACATTAAATAGAACACTATCACAAGTACATACGCTGCAAACATTTGAACCAACCACAAAGGAAGAAATTAATACAATAATCGATAGCCTAGATACTAATACAAGTAGTGGAATTGATGGAATCACTGTTAAAGAAATAAAATGCATTAAAAACCTAATATTAGACCAGTTAACTGATTGTATAAATAAATGCCTTGAACATGGGACATTCCCTGAAAGTCTAAAGGTTGCTAAGGTAACTCCAATTTTTAAATCTGGAAGCAAGACTGATCCAGGGAATTATCGGCCGATATCAGTATTACCCGTAATCTCCAAAATTTTTGAAAGAATTATTTACCTTCGTCTTTACACCTACCTAACAGACATAGACTTCTTTTTTGAGCAACAATATGGATTTAGGCCAAAATCAAATACCTTATCAGCAACTATAGATCTTACCACTAAAATAAAAAATGCCATAGACAACAAACAATATGCCCTAGGTATATTTATTGACCTAAAAAAGGCATTTGACACGATTAGTCATGATTTGCTTTTAATAAAGTTAACAGACGTAGGAATATCGGGATCCGCACATAGAATACTTAAGTCGTATCTAGAAAATCGGACACAAATAGTGAAAATTGATAATTATGAAAGTTTGCCTTGTAAATTAACCTACGGAATCCCACAAGGATCAATTCTCGGACCGTTATTATTTTTGATTTACATCAATAGCATCAGTAGTGTTAAAACGTCGGGCAGTATCACACTTTACGCAGATGATACTTGCTTGTTCTACTTTGGTCACAATCTAACTGATATAGTGAAAGAAGCTCAAGATGATTTGAATATCCTAAACACATGGTTTCTGTCTAATTTGCTAACTATTAACACAAAGAAAACCTCATACATGATATTTGCTGCAAAAAATAAGAAAATCCTCAATCAAATCCAATTAACAATAAACAACGAAAATATTTCTAAATCAAGCAGTGAAAGATATTTGGGTCTCATTTTAGATACTAAGTTAACTTGGAAACCCCATATTGATTACATTAAGTCCAAACTATCACCTCTGGTAGGAGCATTGCGTCGAATGTCTGCTTGCATTCCTAAAAAAGCTCGCGCAATGATATATAACTCTCTTGTTAGACCACATACAGAATATCTCATTGAGATATGGGGAACTGCAGCAAAATCGGTAATTCAGGATATACAAATAATACAAAATAAGGCAATAAAAACACTATACAACTACAACTACCTTACACCATCCACCAAAATCTACAATGATACCAAAATACTTAAAATTAACCAACTCTATACACTTAAAACATGCATCCTAATACATAAAATCATAACACAAGACACACATTCCCAACTTAACTTTAAAAAGAAAACTTACACATATAACGCAAGACGACGAGACAAAATAGAATTAAGAAAACCTAGAACTAACTATGGTAGGAAAAATATACTATATGAGGGAGCAAAACTTTATAATGAAATACCTGATGATGTGTTTAACAGTAACAGATGTCATACATATAAGAAAGCCCTAGAAGAATACATAAGGACGAAGTACTAACACCTGAATGTCACCAATATTTTTTTTTTTAATTATGTTGTTTTGTTTATCTGTATGTGATCAGTGATCACAGAGACTGTATCTACTTTTTTATATATTTTCTATACATTTCTCATTATGTAAGTGAACCGTTATGTTCTTTTTTTGAGAAATAAATGTCTTTAAACCGAAACCGAACTACTTTTAAGTTATTTTATAAGTTCTCTTTTTTCATTAAAATATATTAATATTATTCCGTTTTTTATTTTCGCTGTTCATCAATCTATACACATACATGACACAACAAAACAAACAAACGACAAGTCGATCAATCAATCGATCTAACTCTCTAATTAATTAATTATCGTTACTCAAATCAAAATACGGATAAAAGACAAGTTTATTTTTTTAAAACCATAGTGTTTCCCGCTCTGTCAAACATTGTACATGTTCATGGAATTAGTATGTACTGACTATAATAAAGTACAGTTCTGTCTCATTAAATTATTAATTTTTGAGTTGCGATTTATTGCTGCACAAATGCACTATAAATAATGATAATAACATTATTGTTGTATAATAACACGAGAATATGAGTTGTTTACTTCAGAAGCAACGACCTCAGTACCTAAGTTATCATGACATGATTGATTCCTTTGCTATTGACCATTAATTTATTGGAACACATAACTGGCTGGTTTGACCATGTGAACTTTTGGTCTCAATATTTATTTTTAATTTGGGCATGTTGTAGGAAGTTACATAATGTCTACTAAACAAGTCTTTATGTGGTTTGATTTGATACGCGGTAATTACTGACAGGTAAAAAATATACCTGGTATGAACTAGAGATAATATAGCTGAGGCCGTTTTAGCGGAGGCGGAGGCGGAAGTGCAGAGCTTGAGGCAAAGGTGGAAAAATAAACAAAAATATTTTATAAAAGAAAAAATCGACCTACTGGTACTTCACCATCATCATCGTTTCAGCCGAAAGACGTCCACTGCTGGACATAGGCCTCTCCCAAGCACCTCCACTTCGACCGGTTCTGCGCTTCTCGCATCCAACGGGATCCTGCGGCCTTCACTAGGTCGTCGGACCACCTTGTGGGAGGCCTTCCAACGCTACGTCTTCCGGTACGCGGTCGCCACTCCAGAACCTTTCGGTCCCATCGGCCATCTGTACTGGTACTTACCTAAACACAATTTTGAACCATATTTCACAAAAACAGTTTGGTCTTTCTCCCAATTAATAGGGGGCGAGCCTACGGGCTGCTATACCACTAAGAAATTCTTCAGGGAAAACCCAATAACACTGCCCGACTTGGTAATCAAACCCAGGACCCATAATTAAATAAATAAACTTTTAATACCTAGGTACAGTTGATCTATATCGCATCATCTAACTATCCTTTTCCTAACTATGTTGGGTTTTAGCTTCCAGTCTAACCGGATGCAGCTGAGTACCATTATTTTACATTGAGCGACTGCCTATCTGGCCTCCACAACCCAGTTGCTGGGTAATACGAAACCCCTTGGTAAGATTGGTTGTCAGACTGTCGGGCTTCTGAAGACCCGTAACGACTGTCAAAGATTCACGAATGACAGCCGGGACCAACGGCTTGACGTGCTTTCCGAGGCATGAAGGGGTCTTGGTACGTAAAGATGGTCACCCATCCACTGACCAACCGCGGCAAGCGTAGCTTAACCTGATCGATCGACCCGTGCGGCTATTGTTACTTAGCCAAAAGCAAGCCCCTCTATCTATATCTATACTAATATTATAAAGAGGTGTGGGTTTGTATGTAGGTACTAAGGGGAAATCTTTGAAACTGCTGGTAAGATTCCGAAAATTGTTTCAATAGTGGGAAGCTACAGTATTGCCGATTGTCATAGGATATTATAATATCATGTTAAAACAAGAAATTTCACGCGGACGAAGTTGCGGGCAGAAGCTTGTAATTTTGATATGGAATGGATAAACATTTTTTCGAATACACACATTAGTTGATAGCATGACCGACATAGTTGTTTCGGTCAGTGACTATAGATGTCAACACGCGTGTCCAAGTAGTGCATTGAAGTGTAAATTATGGGCCATATTGTACCTACGTTAGTACCTATAGCAATATGTCACTATGATTGACTATCAAGGCCGTAGCCAGGAATTCACTTCGGGTGGTCGAGCTCAGGACCAGAGACAATCAGTAACATTTTTTTTCTTTTTTTCAATGGGCATATATTACTCGTATAATTTTACATGAGAGGGTCAGATAGGCAGTCGCTCCATGCAAAATACTGGTATTCAGCTGCATCCGGTGAGACTGAAAGCCTGCTCCAAAAATAGTTGAGAAAAGGATAGGCAGATGATGATGAGAAGGTCTCGAGGTTAACTAATAACAGCTGCACGAGTCGATCGAAGGTTAAACTAAGCTGGCCGCGGTCGGTTCCTGGATGACTGACCATCCATTAGGTACATATCGAGACCCCTCCGTAGGTACTTCGGAATGCACGTGAAGCTGTTGCCGGCTGTCATTCGTAGATCTTTGACGTAGCCCAAAAGTCTGACGATAAGGGTGCTTACATAAAGACACGGATACCCGGTAAAGACAAGCTGGTATTGATCGGTGCGGGTAAAATATAGATACCCATATTAACTTACACATAAGGAAACAGGTAAAATATTGTGACCGTTTCTTTCTGTAGATCAACATGCAGCAATCTATACCGGAAAACCCGCTGCTTTATGGTAGCACCCATACCAAGGAGTGTCGTGTTGCCGGTTAGACTGGAAGCCGACCCCAACATAGTTGGGAAAAGGCTAGTCAGATTGATATTTATGTGCATAATTAAAAGGCAACCCACGTGGAAGATCATCACACTAATATTATAAGGCGAAAGTTTGTGAGTGTGTGGGGGGTTGTGTGTGTGTTTATATGTTTGTTACTTCTTCACGCTCAAACGGCTTTACCAATTTTGATAAAATTTTGTAAGGAGGTAGCTGACACCCTGGATTAACATATAGGCTACTTTTTATTCCGATATTCCCACGGGATTAACATTTACGTGGGTGAAACCGCGGGGCGCGGCTAGCCAGTAATAAAGCCCTTGACAACGATCACTGGGTTATGAATCTGATTAGATTCTGAATTCTGTCATTTCGAAGAGGTTTGAACTCCCATACCCCCCTCTGTCTATGGCCTTGTTGGCTATGACATACATATAGCAAGTAGGTGTTCGTATAAGTAGGTTATGGTAAAACAAAAGATCTAGTCCGATCAATAGGAAGCCTTGAAACAGTTACCCGCTTATGTAGAAGACATACTGACGAACATAAGTATATACAGACGCCATCAAACATCAAGCTACCCTAAACTGTCAAATTTTCCCAATCAACTTTGAACCTTAATGCTTTAAGGATAAAGTTGAAAATCTATTAAAAAAAATTGACAGATTGTAGTAGCTTGATGTGCTGGCGTCTGTACATTATGTAACACATGATTTTTTTATGTGGGTCATCATAGATAATGAGTCTATTTTCTTTGTATCTTCGTTTGCTCATCTCTATGATAATAACACAAATGAGGTAGGTACCTATTAACTTTGGAAGCTTCTTGATACTCCGCTGATTATAGGCTATGTGACGTCACACTAAATTCAATGTACCACCCTCTCTAGGACATAAAGTAATGAATTTAAAAATAAATATTTTAGGATGGTGCCTTGTTGGATATCAAATGAAAGGGCTTAATTAGCATATTTCAAAAATATAAATATTACTGAAATAAGCCCCAAAATAATTAAATAAAAAATACGTTTATTATAAACTAAAACCCGACTACTGAAAAGGATGAAACAAGAAAGTACCTTCCTGTGGTCGCATGCTACCATAGCTTATAAGGGTGAATATCCCCACAGCAAATTTTACGCGTCCACGTTGAGAATCGAGGTGTTAAATGATAGGATGTTTCTTATTTTTTTTTATAGTGAACTACGTAACTTGGTTCAATTAGGGCCACATTTTTTTTTATAAATGTGTATTTAAATAATCAGGAAAAAAAAAATCGCCTTGTAATTCAAGTTAGGTGGCTTGTCCCAGCTCCATTTTTTGATATAATTGCATTCACCAAAGTAACAATTTGCTATACAATAAAAAATAAACCAGTTCGTTAGTGTATGCTTATGACACATTATCTAAAAACAATTAACTATATTAGAAAATCTTATTTAAAAGCACAGGATACTCGATCAAAGTTTGTCCAAGCAAAAATCTAAATTTTGGTGGCACATATTCAACATACTATAAAATGAAGTTTCGTGCGTGTGCGATCAATCGCGTTTTATTATTTCACACCTCTCAGTCATGCGCCGGCACTTGCGCGTAACAGGTGTGTGATTAGTGCTCTGATTTTCCGCCAAAAACGTAAGTATCATCTTGGGTGGCACGGGGGACAAGAATTGTTCAATTTTTGGTGGATCGATTTGCTGTTAATTTTAAAGTGTTTTAATAGTAAGGTACACATTATAGGTAGTGATTTGGGTTACGCATAAATCAGTGATATTAAATAAATTGTAACTTAAAACCCCTATTTTTAAAGTTTTTTTTTATATCTGGTTTCAATTTTGGTGGCTCAATTTTGGTGGTTTTGGTGGCGTTTTCACGCCACCAAAATTGAAAACGAGCCACCAAGTTTTAAGTATTATATACTGTAAGTATTGTTTGTACCTATAAAGCCAGTTTTTAAGTTGCAAGTCAGTTTGATTAGCAAATAAATAAATATTATGTACCTACTTGGCAGTACCTAAGTGGTCTATTATTATAAGGACCTAGCTTCGTATTTTTAGAAATAGCTTCATATTTTCGGACTAACCGACTCCTTGACAATTTAAAAGTGCCTGTTAATGGTTTAATTGAAATAAATGCTTTGAGTTTTAGTTTGACCTACTAATGAGATAATGACCAAGTTTCTTATCATTATATTTTTATTTTGTTGCTTTTTAGAATGCCAAAACAGACCACCGAAGAGAGGCTGCTTAATAAGAGAATGGCAGAAAGAAGAATAAATAATAACAATAATAATAATGCAGTCATGCATGTAAAGCGAGGGGGGATTATGGAATCCGAGGGAATTCAACTCTCCGATTCCATAAGCCTCAGATCCCTCTCCTCATCCGAAAGCTATAAGTATTTGGGTATGTCGGAAGCGTTAGGCATCAACGATGCTGACATGAAGCAATCGTTGAAGGAGCGCTTCTTTTGTCGCCTGAAGAAGGTATTAAATAGTCTTCTTTCGGGCGGAAATAAGGTGCGCGCCTTCCATTGAAGGCGACAGGCGCTGCCGAAAGAGTAAATCAAAACCGGCATGACCCAACAATGGTTGGGTCATGCCGGTTTTGATGTACTCTTTCGGCATACCCAAATGGACTCAGACCGAACTCGACGCCCTGGATAGAAGAGTCCGTACACTATTGACCGCAAACCGGATGCATCACCCACGATCATCGGTGATGAGACTGTATATCCCGCGGAAGTGTGGGGGTCGAGGCTTTTTAAATGCGAAGACCCTCCACAACCGCGAGGTGAGCAGTCTCAGGGAATATTTTTTAAAAGCCGAAGTGGGTATGCACCGTGATGTGGTCGCAGTGGACAAGGGGCTCATCCCGCTCTCCATGGCTAAAGAGAACTGGCGCAAACCTGTAGTACTTTCTACTGATGACCGCAAGAAGGTATGGCAAAGCAAGGAGCTTCACGGGCGCTTCTATCGGGCTCTTTATGAGCCCGGTGTAGACTTCTTAGCGTCCGTATCCTGGCTACGTTTTGGTGACCCTTGGTGTACTACAAGTATGTGCCCGACCCAGTTCTTGAAAATGTACTGGGATCGGTCTATCATTACTGACAGGACTATTGTTGCCAATAAACCTGATATAGTAGTGATAGACGAGATAATGATTGTCGATGTTACCATTCCACGTGACGGGAACCTCGTGAAAGCTGCGAAAGAGAAGCAAATTAAATATCTCGACTTAGCACACGAGTTTGTTGACATGTGGAATGTGAGCTCGGCTATCATTGTGCCGATTGTCGTATCGGCCAATGAACTGATGGCCGAAAGCCTTGATTAACATCTATCGAGGCTCTCGTTAGGCGGTTGGGTCAAGGGCCTGATTCAGAAGGCAGTACTCCTCGATACGGCTCGCATTGTGAGGAGGTTCCTGTCTCTGGAGCCCTAACCACCGGTAGCTTGGACCCTGCTCCCGACACCGGCGGATCGCAATTTTTTTATATTTTAAATGTTTTTTATACTTATTTTATATTTAAGAAATATTTAAAAATACAATAAAATAAGATTATGTAAATGAATAAAGGAAATAATACATTTTATTTGACATAAAAAGGTAAGTACACAAATACAGAGTGACAATTTAAGCATGCGAATATCCTGGTCCAAAATAAATGACCAATGACCCCCGTGCTAGGCAAAACCTGTGTTACAGGGGTCAAGAAGAAAAGCAAGATTAAAGAGCAATCCCGAACAGGCTGAAATAATATTTCCCGAGATATCTACCTTACACATTGTTTCAGATTCACCTTCTAATCCAATTTTGGTGCCACTGATTTTCAATTTTGGTGGGCACTTTCGATTTTGGTGGGCGATTTTCAATTTTGGTGGCCACATTAGACTTTGAACTAAAATATCTCAAAAAGTTATCGAGATATTCTCAAACCTC
This sequence comes from Oligia fasciuncula, assembly GCA_963082905.1. Lineage (NCBI taxonomy): Eukaryota > Metazoa > Arthropoda > Insecta > Lepidoptera > Noctuidae > Oligia > Oligia fasciuncula. Next base: position 14,207,978 of record OY720403.1, read on the forward strand.
TTGAAGATCCTTCCAGCTTGGACTTTCTATTATTATACCAGGTCATTATTGTTCACGAAAACTGAAGAAAAAAATTCGCCACCAAAATTGAACAAAAAATCACTTTGTTGATATTGACCCATAATGTATGTTAGTACAGCGGCATGCGACCAGGGGAAGGTACTTTCTTGTTTCATACTTTTCAGTAGTCTGGTTTTGGATTATCCAATTTCCTTCAAGCTTCTTTCAGAATTTCCGTCGTTTAAAAGGTACACCTCTGCCTAACCCTGTGGTGATTACAGGCATAAAGTTATTTGTAAACTGAACAGTACTTTACAGCGCTGAAACTGAATGGAACTCCAGCGTGAAAGAAAGAAGAGAAATTAGTAGGAAAGTGTGCCTCACGGCTGCGCCAAAAAGGCCCAGTTCAGCAAAAATGCCAGACAGCTAGTGCCTGACGCTGGTTTTCAACTGGACCTGATGTGTGAGGTGACGGATGTAAATCAGTTTCATACTGCATCGTGATGTGTGTATGCATAGTTAAATAAATATAATAAAGCATGCTGCATGTACCATCGAGGAAACTTACATCTCCCCAATTTGAAAACAAAATCCCGTGTACAAGATGACCACATCTGTTAGCGTCCGAGCGCTGCAAGCAAGAATAACCCTTACGGTGTATAGATGTAGGTTTCGAAACTTACATCTGCCCAATTTGAAAACAAAATCCCGTGCACACTATGACCACATCTGTTAGCAAGCGTCACTAATAGCGGCCAAGGGCTGCAAGCAAGAATAACCCTTACGTTGTATAGATGTAAGTTTCCTCGATCCTAGAAATAATAAAATACTGTGAAACAATTTTAATAATTAATTGTTTCGATGTAAACATGCATGGAAAATAGTTAACCATCATGTAAAGGTATAATTGGAGACCCTGACCAAATTCGTTACTGTACAGTTTAGGTCAAGGGTGCAGGGCTAGGCAGTGCGTAGTAGATTAACAAGTAGGTTATGTGCCTACCTAACTTGTGACTATAACTGACTGAACTGAGAATACGCACTTATGTAGAAAAATTAAACAATTGTATTCCCTGTTAGCAGAGGTATACCTATACATATACCAACCTCCTTACTATTAAACATATTATTTAAGATGAATAGTTACACACCGATTTCTCTCTTTCAGTCGTCAGTAATTTGACATACGAAAGAAGAAGACAAAGCGTTGTGTAACTATACAGACGCTATTAGTGTTTATTAGTAAGGGAGTTATATCTACCCACATTTCGCCAGTTATGTCTCAGTCCCATATAATAGAGGCCGAGCCTATTGCCAACCGGGCATAAATGCGGAATCCCAGCTGCTACTGAGAAATTCCAGATGGACAAAGAGTAAAACCGGGAGTGATATGAAGATTCGAATGACGTTATTGCGACGCACGCTATTTCGAAAAAAAATAAGAGTATTACGCCAGTTCGAAAACTCATAAAATCGAAAACCGCTATATCGAATGACGTTTTCGCGAACACGCTGATTCGAAAAACTGTTTGAATGGTACGCTAGTACGAAAGTCTTGGCATTGAAATCCACTGTTGCGTATAGCCTAATATTCCAATCTGAATTTGTCTGAGGATCGAACTTGCGACCCCCGACTTACTGGAAATTAAAAAGTTAACTTTTTAATTTCCAGTAGGTAAGTATAGTAATCAACACAGAAGTCAACAAATCAAAATTATAGGTGGTATATTATACTCATTACCAAAAGTTAACTTAAAATAATAGGTACTTCTTATTGCTCTTGTTTTCCAAACCCAATACAAAGCTAAGGCTTTATCGGGGTCGCGAGTTCGATCCTCAGACAAATTCAGATTGGAATATTAAGCTATTCGCAACAGTGGATTTCAATGCCAAGACTTTCGTACTAGCGTATCATTCAAACAGTTTTTCGAATCAGCATGTTCGCGACAACGTCATTCGATATAGCGGTTTTCGATTTTATGAGTTTTCGAACTGGCGTACCAATCTTATTTTTTTTCGAAATAGCGTGCGTCGCAATAACGTCATTCGAATCTTCATATCACTCCCAGTAAAACCTTGCCCGACTCGGGAATCGAACCCAGGACCTCACGCTCAGCAGCAGAGCTTGCGACGACTAGACCAACGAGGAAGTCGAGGTTTTTCAGAGAAGTGAATTAATGGATTTTATTACAATGTGTATATTGATACCAGAAGGCCAATTCTCTTAAGTATCTAAAAACTGGCCAAGTGCGAGTCGGACTCGCACACGAAGGGTTCCGTACCACAAGGCAAAAACGCCGAAAAAAACACGTTTGTTGTATGAGAGCCTTAAATATTGATATTATTCTGCTTTTAGTATTTGTTGTTATAGCGGCAACAGAAATACATCACCTGTGAAAATTTCAACTTTCTAGCTATCACGGTTCATGAGATACAGCCTGGTGACAGACAGACAGACGGACAGTGGAGTCTTAGTAGTAGGCTCCCGTTTTTACCCTTTGGGTAGCAACCTATCTCAGCGACAATCAATGTCAAAAACGTGTTAAAATATGTAGGAAAATTGATTATAAAATATTAATTATTAATGACATATTGAGACTGAGATTGGACTGCGAACGTTCTTAAAAATATGCAAATTGCCCCTCTGAACAAGACGATAAAAAAAAAATGATGCGGGCTTTAATCTATGCAGCATCAAGATTTCACCTTATAATTTGCATCTAATAGGTATGTAAGTGTTTAGAATTCTAGACCTCTTGAACTACACCTGCAAGGAGAAAACCGTTCGAGACAAGCATAATACTAAGATAAATCATTAAGCCTACTAAGTCCGCCTCTGTACATTTATGTGCTTGAATTAAGAAATAAATAAATAAATAGTTACTAAAGAGAAAATCTATGAATACTTTTACATAACCCAGTGGGAGTGAAGAAATACTAGAAGTTAGTCTATGCCAGTTTTCCTCGACAGCATATTTCCCTAACGTCTGTCTAATGCATTACATTTTCATTTCGTATGAAAACAAACAACTAATTCTGTAGTAGTGGATAATCTACATTCAGATATTTAAACGAGTATTAGGCGTAAACGCCCACTCGTTTTTCGTTTCGTGGAACAGGGCGATCGCGTCATGTCATAAAATAGAGCGCTTTCCCGCGTAAGTTATGTATAATCTGTGATGCTATTTTTTCAGCGAATATAGTGTATATGCCTAATTGAACGGGAAGGTCATGGGTTAATATGTACGGTGACTAGCATTTTGCAGCTGGTTTTTGCATGGATGATGACTCTGCAACACTTTCTATTCGTGAATACGAATTCGAAATTTCGAGATTCAAGTGAAAAATATCGTTATGGAACCGATTTAAGACTGACGTTGCATGCTTTTAAATAGTTCTGTCATTCCAATGTGAAAAAGTGAGTTCCCGAATTGCTTTTTTGCGTTTGATGGCAGTAGGCTCGCCCCGAATTATAAGTACCTACATGGTGGGAGTAAACGTAACTGGCTAACATTCTGCTTTTAACCCTTCAGGGATTACTGGCGTGATGATAGATGTTTTATGATAAATGTAGGTACATATGTACAGGGTGGCGCAAAAGTAATGTCATAATTTGAATTGGCGGCCATTTTGTTAGACTAGCTCAGAAATTTAAAAAATTGTGTCATGCTCTGCCGCAGAGCCACCATTTTAAAAACCGATCCGCTTGGATTCTGTTTTCATGAAAAGTTTATTTGAAGATTTATTCCGGTCTGATCCCCTGAACCTCCTTCTACTAGGGAGTAGAAGGAGGTTCAGGGGATCAGACCTCCAGGGGGGGAGGAGGGCCTCCTCGATCCCCTGCTAGTTCGTCTTCTGTTTTAATCTCTGTCTTATCCACTTTAATTAGGGTTCCGTACCACAAGGCAAAAACACCGAAAAAAAACACGTTTGTTGTATGGGAGCCCCCCTTAAATATTTATTTTATTTTGTTTTTAGTATTTGTTGCTATAGCGGCAACAGAAATACATAATTTGTGAAAATTTCAACTGTCTAGCTATCGCCGTTCTTGAGATACAGCCTGGTGACAGACAGACGGACGGACGGACAGACAGCGAAGTCTTAGTAATAGGGTCCCGTTTTTACCCTTTGGGTACGGAACCCTAAAAATGATATCGCTCAAATGGGCACCTCTCGGGTTGATACACAAATTGTGCTCGTTTATTTATTTATTTGTATTTTGAATTGTTGCTCACAAAACATCTCCAGGTCCAAGTTGGTCACTTCTTGCTAGATCTGTAGTGGACCCAGTTTGCACGAGGCGCTCGGCCGAACGCGCACATGGAACACGACGATGAGGAAAACAACGACGAAATTCACGCTGCGTTAAAACAACAGATTGAAAGTCAAATAAGCAGTAACAATTATTCCACGTTCTTGAGGCGGCTCCATGGTTTGTTGACAACTAATTATCTAATGATAAATGAAAAAGCACAGTGACATTTGGCGCCATCTGCAAAAATTAAGGCACATTCACATTATGACACATTTATGACATTACTTTTGCGCCACCCGTTATAAATAAACTAACAGCCCATCTTTTTTTTTTTTTTTTGTGGATTTAAAATCATCAACAACAACAACAACAATCAACAGCCCATCTTAGATGAAGATTTATACCAGTTCTCCGCTTGCGACAAGTCGCAGATTGATGCTTCTGCCCATATAATTTTACTCTATTTTTTTCCTACGAATTGTGCCAGATAACGATCATCTACTACCATTGATATTTAAAAACCCCTACTACCTAATTCTTTAACTCGAACAAGCTCTTCAGTCGTGCTCAGAATCACATTAATTTTATGAGTAATTGTTAAAATCCTTTCTTAGAATTAACAGGGTGACGCAAGCAACAATTTATTGCAATGTTGTTCTGCGGCAAATACTTTAGTTATTATTGTATGGACATGACAACGATGTGTGATGAGTAAAACTTGGCGCCATCTTAGATAAGCGTATACCGGGTTACCGGCGCGCGGCGGCGGGAAAACCGCTTTATCTGAGCATCCATCTTGATTTGTAAAAATTGTGAGTGGTTTAAAAGATTTGACCTGAGATTTGATGTGGAATGTCTTCTCAAAATAAATAGATGACAATGGATGGGTTGTGGCAATGTGTGTGTTAGTATACCTATCTACTTGCAATTTGTAATGTTTTCCACGTTTTGATGCCACACGTTTGGGATGCATGTAGATAATTTTTTTTTCTGTTTGTTACCGTATTTTATACCGACCTCCTCCGTGCGGTCACTTGAGTGACATTTGAAGTGATTTCATAGAATCTTTAAAGACTACAGTACAGTCGATCTATTCTGTAAAAAACTATTGGTGAAAACTTAGGTGAAGTGAGCTGTCAATTTGATAGTGTCATCAGGTGGAATGACAGCTTACTTCACCAAAGTTTTCACGGTGAGATTTTTAGAGAATTGTTAGACTGGCTGTACTGTCTGTAACGACCAATGTTACCACGCGGGCTGCGAGTGATTGTGAAGTCATTTTTAAATATCAATTCCGTCATAATTATTATCGTTATCTAATCATTTTAATTTGTGTCTAATATTATCATCACACGATTAACGAGTCATATCGAAAGTTTAATACCTATTAATACTTAACGCCATTTTCCTCGAATCACCGCATTAACTTCAAGTGTTTTTTTAACTAAGGAAGCAAACAGTACAGGGATTTTTGGTTTACTTACTGGTACGTTCAACACAGTTCTACAAATAAGTATAATTGTATTGAGTCACTTAACGTTAAGTTATGGAAATGTCAACATTTGGCTGACATTGGGGTCACACACGATTCATTTGAAATAATTAACCGATTCGATAGAGTTGTTATTGATATTTTTAATTTTTTGGAGCAACACGTAAGTACCTAAAAAGGCTTTCTAATATTTGGGATACATGAAGAAGTCTCCTCGTGTAGCGCAGTTTGTTCCGCCAGTTACTCAACTGAACCGAGCGCTCGGCGCATCCTGGACAGTCACTCCCAACACCTTATTTGACTGGAAAATTCTTCCCTTGCCGTGGTAGGTAGGGCTAATGCCCGCCTGGTTTATGACCACCCTCCCACCGCAGTCCGGCGCCAAGCAGCCTGCCGTGTTTCGTCGATGCGTGGGAGTTCCAGTGCCTTAGGCATCTTCTGGGCACGCTCGTTCCATCATAGACCTCATCATCGCTTTCCAGCAGGCGTGAATAATAAATACAGAATAAGAAAATATAGAATAGACTACAAATACAATAAAGACATCTTGAGAAGTTAGTGCCGGAGCACACGGCGCCGTATCGCAACGCACCGTGTGCTCCAACACTTACGACGTCTCTTTAAATTGTATTGTAACAATCTGAATTATTTATTTCACCGTCAATTCAATATGAGAGCAGTGGACGGTGGCCTAGTGATGGTAATGGCCCAACCTTACGAGTTGCAGGTCGAGGGTTCGAACCCAGGCGGGCAATATAATTTGTGTAAAAAATTTCACCAAAAAACGGTGAAGGAAAACATCATGAGGAAACCAGCATATTCTAGAACCAAAATAAATATTCAAAGACATGTGATATCTACCAACTTACCACTTTCTCTCGAGGAGAGGAGGCCTGTGCCCAGCAGTGGGAACATTATATTCTGATTATGCAGTTCACCGTTGTATTGTACCTCCGCAATCTTTGAACTAAAATAAATAAATGTTTTTTTTTAAACTTACAGATAAAAACTTGCAATATAAAAATTACGCCATAAAATGACTAATCTATGAAACGATATTTATTTTGTTTTGTTATTAGATAGCATGAAAGCCGCTTATTGTAATTAAACCGATAGATTTTCATGATTTATGGTTACTGACGTAATCGGATGTTGTTTATAGAACATACGGATTTTGCGTATGAATAAATGAATATGAACAAATCATCATCTGCCTAGCCTTTTCCCAACCATGTTGGGGTCGGCTTCCAGTCTAACCGGATGCAGCTGAATACCAGTATTTTACATGGAGCGACTGCCTATCTGACCTCCACAACCCAATTACTGGGTAATACGATACCCCTTGGTAAGACTGGTTATCAGACTTTCGGGCTTCTGACTACTCGTAACGACTGTCAAAGATCCACGAATGACAGCCGGGACCAACGGCTTAACGTGCTTTCCGAGGCACGGAATATGAACAAATAATGACGATTATTATAGATTAGGGGCTCGTCGTACGGGTGGATTGAAGGTTAAGCTACACTTGCCGCGGTCGTTCGTGGATGCGTGACCATCCTTTCCACAGAGAGATTTCTCTGTGCCTCCCGTTGGTCCCGGCTGCCTTTCGTAGATCTTTGATAGTCGATAAGGGTAGTCAGAAGCTCAAAAGTCTTGACAACACGCCTTACGACGAGGAATCCTACATGTAATAGGTTGTTGAGTTCACATATGCAGCCTAATCTAAGATGTCGCTCCATGTAGCCTAATCTAAGATCCCATTAAAATAGATAGACAAACTTTTAGAAATCATTCAGACCACCAAACTAAGGATGATGGTAAAAAATATATAAAGAAAAACGCTAGACACTTACAAGAAAAATAAAATCAGCTAGCGAAAATACACTAATGGGCCGGCAATTTATTATGTGTTTTTTTTTGCTTGGATATCTATGGTTCGTCTATTTTAATGGGACCCTGGACCCTGTATATAAAATTCAAAGTCTTGACTGACTGATATATCAACGCACAGCCTAAACCGCTGGTCCTAGAGACATGAAATTTGAAGGGTGTTCTTTGTGAAGATAGGTATCCACTAAGAAAGGGTTTTTCGAAATTCCACCCCTAACAGGGTGAAATTTCACGCGGACGAAGTCGCGGGCAGACTGAGCAGTAATCCACCACGCGGGCTCAGTCTGGGTTGGGGGATGTCACGTCTTTGATTTTTTTGTTCTAGGACATGTTGTAACTATACTAACTATTATAGGTACCTACTGGTATTCATGGCTAGTTCGTAGTTGAGAAAGGTTAGGCAAATTGAAAGAATTGCGGGCCCCCTATAATTTTTCTCTGTACCTAAGCGATTAATCACGCGTCTTTTGTTTTTTCTCAATTTCCATTGTTGTGACCGTTTCTAATAAACTATAATGTAGTACTTTATATCTTACTAGCTGCGCCCCGCGGTTTCACCCGCTTATGTGTCGATTCCGTAAGAATATTGGGATAAAAAACTAGCCCAGGTATATGTTAATCCAGTAATAATCAATTTTATTTTAGTAGCTTACTTTGGTTTGGCTTTATGATTTTTTTTTTGTAAAGATCAAAGAGTGCTAAACTATGGACCGATTTTTCAATAGTCAGATTGTTATCTGAGGTCTCTGAGGAATCAACTGTCATATTAAAATTCTTCAAATAAAAGTTATCTGACTATTGGAAAATGAGTCCCTAAACAAATTCATACGAAACGTTAAATAAATCTGTTCCACTCTAATTGCAACGTACCAACCGAGTCCCACAAGACTCAAGTTCACCCAAAAATCGATACCAACTTCTCATCGTCGAGCGGTCGAGCGAGGCTCTTCCCAAACACGTAACGCGCATGTGCAACAAAATAACGAGCCCTTTACACCTTGGGAACAAGCAGACAATAGTATCGAGTGTCCCGATACCGATTGTAATCGATACCTAACATCGTTTGCCACAACAGTCCGTTGTTCACATAACAAAGACTCGATTTGCTACGGTAATCACAGGATCCGATGTTGTTTGTTGTGAAAACGATTCGATCGAATCGATTTTTCCACATCGATTCTTATTACCTAGGTACTCGTTTCTAATGAGTTAATGAGGCTGGTTGTCAAGGGGCTCGGGTGTTTTATATAACTGTTACACATTTTGCTTATCGATATTTTTATTTGATACTGGAGAGAATAAAAGAACAATGGAGCAGTTTTGTACGGTAAATAGACCATGTCGATTTTTACAGTTCCCATGACGGTTACCCAGTGACTCTAATAGGGGAATAGGTATTGTGGTTTTTGAGGTTAATAATTCTTTATGCGCACTTAGCGCTCTTTCTGAACGAAACTGAACCATCACGCTCGGGTCTGTGACGCTGACTCGGGTATACTCGGCTCGTCGGTCGGTGACGCTGAATCGGGTATAATCAGCTTCAGTCGGTCGGTGACGCTGAATCGGGTATACTCGGCTCCAGTCGGTCGGTGACGCTGAATAGGGTGTACTCGGCTCCAGTCAGTCGGTGACGCTGAATCGGGTATACTCGGCTCCAGTCGGTGGGTGACGCTGAATCGGGTCTAATCGGCTTCAGTCGGTCGGTGACGCTGAATCGGGTATACTCGGCTCCAGTCGACTCGGTGATGCTGAATCGGGTGTACTCGGCTCCAGTCGGTCGGTGACGCTGAATCGGGTGTACTCGGCTACAGTCAGTCGGTGACGCTGAATCGGGTATACTCGGCTCCAGTAGGTCGGTTACGCTGAATCGGGTGTACTCTGCTCCAGTCGGTCAGTGACGCTGAATCGGGTGTACCTACTCGGCTCCAGTCGGTCGGTGACGCTGAATCGGGTATACTGGGCTCCAGTCAGTCAGGCTCCATCAGCTCTCGAAAAAAATGTTGCAAGTACATTAGGTTCGTATCAATGACGTAATCCTCGGGTGCGGGACGTGTGGGTGGGTAGAAAAAGTACAAATAAAACATAATTCTAAATCAAAGTTGCGTTTCGTGTCCTGTCTATGTAACCACCTAGATTTTCTAAACTACTAAATGGATTTTGATGCGGTTTTCACCGTCATGTAGAGAATTTATTCCGGAAGGTTTATGTGTATAACAAATTAATATTAAACATACTTAAAATAAAGAAATCACGATATTTTGACATGTCGAATTCACCCATGTGAAGCAGGGCGGGTCGCTACTTCCCTATACTTAAATAAGAGACTCTCTAACAATAAACCTACGTCTAGACTGAAATAGGGGTACATATTTAATATCTACGACAAAGGGTCAACGACCTCTCCTTTCTCGGAATTAACCGAGCCAAGTTTATTATTCAGCTAGTGCTGCTGGTGCCAATAAAGTTTTGGGTTTTCCTGGATTATGTAAAGAACTTTTGTACCTTGCGAAATGCGATAAGTAAATTAGTGGAGTAACAGCAACGAAAACTCGCGGTTGGGGAAGCAGATGTGTGGGCTCCCCCAAAAGGAAGGTAATATCTTAGTATTTGGTACTACAATTCTTTACTGATTCGCGGACCTCAGTGGACTCCCCTAGGCCATGTATTTGAGTGGAGTGATTCCATTAAAGGTGTCGTTGTCTTCAACGAACATAGTAGGTCCTGTAACCTTTATTTTTTTGTAACTTTGCCCCACACTAGGAATTTCTCTTGTATTGTGGGTGCGCTTACAAACATGTAAATTCACATACACAAACCGCCAGACCCGGAACAACTACTTTTAGGCTATACAAATATTTGTTCCGTGCGAGAATCGAACCCGCGACACGCAGCGCAGCAGACAATCGCTTAACCACTGCGCCGAGCCGTGCCGTCCTTTTGGTTTATGTATGCCAAAATGCAACGAAAATGGAATGATCAACTAGATGCAAGTTATTTATTACGTTGATTTGATTTTTTAACCCCCGACAAAAAAAGAGGGGGTTGTAACTACAAGCTTACACGGCAACGAGTTACTCGGTGTAGTTTACGAAATAACAAGAACAGTAGGTACAGCTGCTGTAACAGAGAATTAAACTGATTGTCGTACTAAATATAGCCGTCCTTTAAAAGCCCTTTGGGGCATTAGACCAGCTACTTATCGATAACGAACAATGCACATTGTACTAGGAATTGTTTTTCTACAATTATCAGTAATTTGATAACACTAGGTCCTAGGATCCTATCAACAGATCAGGACCGAACCCTTGGCGCGCTGAAGAAACCCGATAACTCATACACACTAACAGACCATGAAACCAGCAAGGTCCTTCTGGAAACTCACTTCCCAGACTGCAAACTCCTAGAAGACAGGACCTGGGAGGAGGTGCCAGATTGGACCCCAACGGAACAAGATTGGTCCAATGCCCACAATCTAGTAACAGAAGACCGAATAAAGTGGGCCATCAACACCTTCCAGCCATATAAGTCCGCAGGACTAGATGGCATCTTCCCAGCCCTACTACAATGGGGTGTTAATCATATCACACCATGCCTGGTAGAAATCTATCGGGCCTGCATAGCACTCAGATACATACCCCTTGCATGGCGCGAAGTGAAAGTCATCTTTATACCAAAACCGGGCAAGACCGACTACACTCAACCCAAGGCGTACAGACCCATAAGCCTCACATCCTTCCTACTAAAGACCCTAGAGAGGCTCTGCGATCGATATATCCGTGATGGACCTCTCCGGGCAAAGCCACTCCACAAACAACAGCATGCGTACTCCACAGGCAAATCAACAGAATCTGCGCTACACAGCGTGGTATCCAAAATTGAATGCGCAGTGGACCACAAATGCTCAGCACTGGCAGCCTTCATAGACATCGAGGGCGCCTTTGACAAAACCACTTTCAACAGTATCAGTACGGCCCTAGACAGACACAATATAGACCCGTCTCTGAGCGGCTGGATCACCAACATGCTCAAACGAAGGGCAGTACAAGTGACCGTAAACGACACCACAAGGGCCATAGTGGCGAAGGGCTGCCCGCAAGGGGGCGTCCTGTCGCCGCTTCTATGGAACCTGGTCGTAGACAGTTTAATAAAAGAACTCAACGACAAAGGTTACTACACCGTAGGATACGCCGACGACATAACTATAATAATAAATGGCACCCACGAAAACACCCTGTGCAATCTAATGCGCCAGGCCCTGAAAATAGTGGAAAACTGGTGTGGTAAACACCAACTATCAGTGAACCCCACAAAAACTGAACTGGTTCTCTTCACAAAAAAGAGAAAACTGGCGACACTACAACTACCACGTTTCTTTGGTACAACCCTAAGCCTATCAACTGAAACCAAATACCTGGGCATCTTTTTGGACAAACAGCTGAACTGGGCAAAACACACTAGCTACATTACCACGAAAGCCAGCATATCACTGTGGCAATGCAAGCGAATGCTTGGCAAGAATTGGGGCATCAGCCCCAGGGTCACTCACTGGCTATACACCACAGTCATCCGACCAATAATTACATACGGCTCACTAGTCTGGTGGCCCAGAACAGACCTGAGCACAGCCCAAAAAGACCTTGAAAAGCTGCAGCGGTTCGCGTGTGTGGCAATCACTGGCTGCATGAGAACCACACCCACTGCTGCCCTACAGGCTATGCTTGGACTGCCGCCTCTACACCTCATAGTGAGGGAAGAGGCGGCCCTGGCTGCCTTCAGGCTCTTTACATCAGGGACCCTGAGCAAAGACTCTAGGGTCAAACACACACGTTTAAAAGAAGATGCGATCAAACGGCAGCCAATGATGGCATCACCCTGCGACAAAGCCCCGAAACAATACTGCTTTCAAAAGCATTACAACATAGTGCTTGAAGAGGAGCGATGCGACCACTCAGGCCCGAAAGAACTGAGAATTTACACCGATGGCTCAAAGACCGACTGCGGAACTGGAGTCGGAGTCTTCTCACACGATCTTAACATAAAAATATCCAAACCGCTGGGAATGCTCAACACGGTTTACCAAGCAGAGTGTGTGGGCATAACACAAGCGGCGTATGCTATCGCGGCCAGGAGAGTCACGAACACCCATGTTCGCATACTCTCTGATAGTGCCTCTGTCCTGCAATCCTTGGACAAAAAATGCATTACATCGAATCTAATACTAGAATGTCACAATGCGCTCGAGCGGGTAACGGTATCGAACTGCAATACAGTGACACTACAATGGATAAAAGGACACAGTGGATCGCTAGGCAACGACGCAGCTGACGAGCTGGCCAGACGGGCTTCCAGTATGTCAGTCTGTGGACCGGAACCTATCGTGCCCATCCCCTTCAACCAACTACGCAGGTGGCTACAGGAGCACACCCATACACAAGCAGAAAGCTGGTGGACGTCGTCACCAGGCTGCAGGCAGTCCAAAGAAGCCATGCCGTCATTGAATGGCAGGCTAACCAGGCGCCTACTACGACTGGACAGGAAAGGCCTGCGCCTGGTGACGGGAACCATCACGGGACACTGCTCACTAAATAAACACTTTCACACTTTAGGCATAACAGACAGTCCTCTGTGCAGGGCTTGCATGGAGGCTGATGAAACAATTGCGCATGTGCTCTTTGAGTGCACAGGCGTCACCCAGATAAGGTCAGAAACCCTCGGGACACCCAGATCGTACACAGATGTTCTCAACAGACCAGGAGATTTGATCAGCTTCTGGAGGGAGGTGGGCTGGTTGGAATAACCACCGATGGCCGCCATGGCCCACGCACAATGGTCCACTGAAGGACTAAGTGCGGAAACCAAACCCTTAACATAGAGAACATAGAACATAGATAACACTAGGTACCGAAGCAATCGATACGGGGAAACTAATAAAGAAAAACTTGTAAAAAGACGTTAGCCCCTTGTTTCCGGTTCAAAGTCAAAGTCAAATAAATATTTCAAGTAGGCCATTTTAGGGCACTTTTGAACGTTAAAATTTACGAGAAAATTGGAATTGATTCTAGATTCGAAAAGGTGGTTTTGTATGGAGAAGAATATATGGGGAAGAAACTCCATAGTTTCTCTCATACTTTTAAATGATTTAGAATATTTTCTATGCAGCTACTTAATTATCATTTATTTTTGTTTATTTGTACTATAGATAGGTACACCTCTGCTCTAACCCTTCGGGGATCACGTAAAGTTATGATCATTATGTGTTAATTATAATTATATGTGAAGACGATTTAGCATAAAATCACTGTAGCACAATAGGTCCAAAGTATTAAAAATTAAGCAATGACAGATAAATTAATTTTGTTATTGTGGTTTCACATATTTATAAATATTGTAGCCGCAGACGATTTTCCTAATATCTGATAATGGTTTTTTTAGGAATTTCTAATTAACAGTCCAGAGTTTGGAAGTTGGCGGTTGAATACACAGGGCGTGCCTCAGAAAGCACGTAAAGCCGTTGGCAGCCGCTGGTCATGCGCCTGATCTCTCCCCGGTCGTGTCAGATTGCCGTCCATCGGGCTCTGAGAGTAAACGAACAGAGAATGCACCTGTGTTTGCGCACATACTGGTGCACTTTAATATCTCCTGAGTCCCTGGGTAATCTCCGTTGAGATTGGCCACCGTGATCAAAATCGGTCTAGGCTATTATTACTTATCAGAAGGCAATAAATCGATTAAAGTCAAAAAGGGCACTGCAATAATTATTTGGGAAAATGCAAATGCGTTAGCCTTGACCAGACTATGTCTCGAGTGCACTCGCCAAAAGTGCATACACACATGCCCTTTAGGCGACTACAGGAACAAACAACACTGATGCCCCTGATGAAATGAAGACAATCTCCCGTTCTGTTACTGGGATTGGTTTCCGCACGTAGTCCTTCAAGTGGACCATTGTACAATACGACCGACGTAATTTGCCGGGCCTGAACTGCGCAGAAGGCTGCGCAGTAAGATTTTTTAGGAACCAAATGGTGCCATGAGGCGAGTGCGAGTGAGAGAACATGCGCGAAAGTTCTTAGTGCCTCTGTTCAGGCCCGTCAAGTTACGAAGTTACGTTGGTCGTATTGTACGTGAGCCATGGTGGCCGTCCCTGGTCAATCCAACCAGCCCACCTCCCTTCAGAAGGAGATTACGTCTCCTAGTCTGTTTAGAATATCTGCAATTTACCCGTTTATACCTCAAGAAGAGGACCGGAAGTCTGACTACTGATCTGATTATAGGTAGGCTTGAAAAGATATACAAAACTAATCACGAAAAACATCAAAATCTCCGATAAAAAAAAAAAAAAAACAAACGTGTCTTAAATATTTACCAAACGTGCTAACTGCTAAGTAAACAACAGTGTAATTAGTTAGTGAAAGTTACTTAAAACCATTTCAATAGACACTCATAAATTATCCGGTTTTCTTTGTAGACTCTGTGGGAAAACTAGCAGGCTCTTACGAGAGAATAGACAATTTATCACATCTTAGTGCGTTTGTACACAGGAGCCGTTGCCGGTACGTCACCGAGAACGAGATGACGGCGCCGAATTAGCGATACATACATTTACTACGGCCGCGTGTCCATCGCACATCCGTTACCGCCGTCATCAGCGCGACCGCTAGAATTCGGCCCGAGATTGTGACGGAACGAATGTAATACAAAACAGGCATTTTTGGGTAGGCTCATTCCATCATAGACCTCAAGCATCGCTTTATGTTTGAAGGTCATTCTTCCCAAAGAAAATGTACCGCGCGTTGATATCTTTATAATGGCCAAAACTTAAAACAGAGGTGTCGGTTACGGTATCATTGTCGAAGGTTCAATGGTTTTTCCCAACCCGCCTAAAGAAGTTGTCACTTCAAAAAACACCTTTGATCTTTTCCACTCGCTAGCGTCCGCCACCGGCACCGTTCTCCCGGATTTTGTTTTGTCTATCTTAACACAATTGAACCGCCGACTTTGGTCGCGGTAGACAAACGATCAAACGAACTCGGCACTTTAATATGTGGTGGACAAACGCCCTTAGGCTTTTTCTTCCACCACGGAAAATACTTCGCGGATCTTACATAAATCTTGAATCTTTTGTATATTTTAAGTGTTTTTAGGGATTCTTTTCATCTGTCTTTCATTGGCGTCACTTTCTTAGAAATGGGTTTTTCTTTGGGATTTTCTTAGAAATGGGTTTTTTTTGGGCTTCCTTAGAACAAGGATTATTTGAAATGGTTGTCCGTAAATTAAATAGTGATTCATTGTTGTCGATTTCCTTCGTCGAAAAAGGTTTTCATTTCATTAGTCGACAACATCCATCGGTTTCTTACTAAACTTCAACTACCTATATTCGACGATCCTGCATACTTATCTATTTTGTTGACTGTACACAAACGCCATGGCAACAAAATGTTATCAGAACGATTTATTTTGATTTATATTTTTAGACCATTGTATTTAATTTTTAATGTAATTAGTTACGGCACGCAGTGTTCATGGTTATTGCCAATTAATTCATGATTTAAATGTTCTAATGGTGAGTTTTGGTAAGTTTAACTATATTGCTGATTTGGATCAATTAGGACTATGTTATGGCAAAGATAAATTAGTTATCGCTAGTAATTATAATGAAATTACCTACTTGGTTTTATTTTGAAACTTATTTTTAAGTCCTGTACAGTTTCTTTGTTTTTTCGTCAGATCGTTGGCACATACATTGAGCCTTCATTAATTATTGCAAGTTACTTTAATAAAAAAAAAAGCCTTTTATTTCTTGCATGCACTTAAATTTACTTCGTTGTTTGTTAGTTTTAGAAAAATACAGAAAATAAGGCATACAAAAAAAAATAAGAAAACTAACAAAGGCTACAGATGCTCTACAACATGCGAAAAAATTTAAATGGAAGTGGGCCGGCCATGTAGCTCGACTCCCAGATCAACGCTGGACCGGAAGAGTGACGTCATGGAAGGGCCCGATCGGCAAAAGAGGCAAAGGAAGGCCCATGAGTAGATGGGACGATGAAATAAAAACCGTCGCCGGCCCACATTGGATAGAAGTAGCCCAGGACCGAGAAATTTGGCTAACTTTGGAGTCACCTGTGAAGACGGGGTTCTTGCTAACAAAATTAGATGATAAACTTAATAAACTGACACTAGAATAAGCAATTTAACTTACTTTAATTAAAGTTACGTAATTTTAAGATGAGGGATGAAAACTATGCTTTTTCAGCGTGTAGGTCACGATCAGCCGATGTATTCTGTAAAAATCTTACCGTGAAAACTAAGGTGAAGTGGCTTTGATGTGAGCTGTCAATAACTGCCAATCCCTAGAATCAATGTGGAATGACTGCTCACTTCAAGCTCATTTCACCTAAGTTTTCAGGGTGAGATTTAGGCAGAATAGAGGCAGGCAAAGTTATTGGGTTTTGCCGTAGTTTGGCTCTCATTGAATGTATTACATGTACACTACACAAACACACTTACTCACATGGACACACACCACACACACTTGTTTGATTTTCTATTTGTTTTTATCTGATGTATATAGGTATGTATTTGGTGTATTGTGTGTCATTTATCCTGACCTAAATAAATGTATTTTATAACTATAAATATATGTTTTATTAATCTTTGCACAGTCATAAAAAGGATCAAAATATAGCTGAAATGTACTCAGTTTAAATAAACATCGATAAGTAAATCCTATAGAATCTCCGCAAATAAACCTATCATTCGTTTCAGGGGGATTTTTTGACATTCAATTGACATAATCTGACAAATGCGTCATTTCATGGGATCCCCGGTACAATGGTAACCATTTACAACTGGATTTGTTCCATAAAAGTTATCTTTATATTTTTTTAGGGTAAGCAGACGTCATAGTCATGTTTCATTGCATCAGTATTGTAAAACCGAGGTATTTAATAAATAGGTCTCAGGCACATTTCGTGGTAATCATAACCGTTTATTTGTTTAGAAAGTAGGTACAGTCAACAAAAGAGATAAGTATGCAGGATCGTCGGATACAGTTGAAGTTTAGTAAGAAACCGATGGATGTTCTCAAATAAAATTAAATTTTATTAATAGAAGACAAACAGGCAAACAGCTCATTTAAGGGCTAGTTGAGACCGCGAAATTAAAATTTTCTTACGTTTTTTGCAATTTGCAGTCAGTGTCAGGTTGTATCTTGATCAAAATATGATTCGCGACAATAACAGGTACATATTTTGAGAATTATAATCATTTATACATCTTTCTAAACTAGATGAAGTCGGTGTCTTTTATTCGACTACCTATTCTGAAAAGAAACACCGAAATAAACTCAGAAGTCACAGTCTCTTATAAATTCCAGACAACATCTTGGTTGGACCATATGAGCGCCATGCAGAGTAGGGTCCGAGACCCGTGTCCGGAACCGACATACCTAATATATATCCAATTATGTTGGTTCCCTAATAAAAGCTGATGATAAATTAATAATGCCCCCTAAGAGGTTTTTAATTATTTCAAATACACCTTGTATATGTCACAGCCAAGTGGTTTAATTAGCCGTTTAGTTAACCGCCTAGCCGTTTAACTAAACGGTGCGTGGCCGTTAAACTAACGGCCTGAATGATATTCAATTATAGTTTAGGTTGGAACTGTAACCAATCATGTGCGAGCTGAATTTGTCGCAGTAACTACTAAGCAAGGGCACCCCGACCAAATGGGTTAGGTTAGGTTAGAACTGTGATCAACCGCGTGCGAGCCGAGAGAGCGAAGCGAAGCTAGCAAAGGCCAGGCGGTTAACTAAAACTTGGCTGCGACATGTCCATATATCTGAAAATCGGAAATCCCATAAAGCGACCCCAGCATTTGTATTACGGTACTTGGAAACTTTACACCAAATATCTGAATCCCATTTTAGGGCCAATGTCTTTAACAGTGTACCTATTGCTGTTAAAATGGAAGTCAGAAAACAAAGGAACCTCTCTTTAAATTTGTAAACACGTTCTCTGCCAGTAGCAACCTACCTACAGAGTAAGCATGGCCACGTCAGCACACTTGGTATAATTTTAGTTCTTAAAATATTTATAGCCACTATCTATTGTCTACCATCTCATCTGTTTGTAAACACAGCTGTTAAAACGTGTTTACACCGAGCAAGATGCTGTTTTCACGTAACTTTCATGTTTTGCTAAATATCTGAAGGCGTTTCCTGCAATTCGATAATGGTTAAAATAGGAAATTACGTGCAAAGACCTCTAAGAAATGAAGATTTATTATATCTTCACTTCTTAGAAGTTGATGGTGATGTGATATGATGAGTAACCATCAGCTAAAAATTAGAATAGAATAAAATAGAATACTCTTTATTATGTACACCATATAGGTAAATTACAGACATAAAAGGCGACACAATGGACAGTCTTATCGCTGAGAGCGGTAGCGGGTAAGTGGAAGGAGAGAAATAATATAATAAAATATAATAAACTACTGTGTCCCAAAAGTACCCGGAAATTGTAAATAAAACACAAGGGGCAATTTTAATCATCCAAATTTATTTTGTCCCCTTCAAAGTAACTTCCATTAGCACCCTAATTGCGTAACACACTATTACTCTCAATTTGAATCATTTTGAAGCATATTGCTAATCCATTGCTCCATGTGTTTGAAAAATGTGTCTGCTCGACAAACACAATGAATGCTGTTGAACTGTCAAAATTAAACCCATTGCTATTGATAGTGTGTTACACAATTACCCTGCAGTCCTCGAAACACTTTTCATACGCCGAAATTGGGATGGCTTTCAGCGCCTTCGTCGTATTTTCTTTCACCGCCTCTATGGTCTCGAAACACTTTCCGCGAAGCGGCAATTTAAGTTTAGGAAAACGAAAATAGTCACATGGTGCCATATCTGGTGATTAGGGTGCCTGCGGAGCACATCGCTCCGCAGGCACCCTAATCACCAGATATCCTTGAATGTTTGGCCAAAAAGCTACGAATAATAATGGCTGTGAGCTGGCGCGTTATCGTGGTGCAAAATCCATGTGTTTTCCACCCAAAAATCTAGCCGTTTGCGACGAATAGCTTCGTGCAAACGCCTCATAACTTCGAGATAATTTTAATACTCCGTGTTGACTCTCATGCCCGTTGGAAGGAACTCATGATGAACCACACCCCTAAAATCAAAGAAAACTGTCAAAAGTGCCTTGATTTGTGACTTGGTTTGACGCGGTCTTTTTCTGAACTGAATATACAGGGTGATTGGAAGATGGGTGCAAAGCTTTAAGGCGAAGATAGTACAGGCAATTCAGAACCATTTAAGACATGGTTGTCTTAGACGAAGTCTTACCACTTTTTTTTTACCAATTTCTTAAGATTTTTTTCGAAAATTCCCAAAGTTTTAACTAAACTACTTATTTATGGCCAAATTGAATGATAAACGAATTCATTTTTATTGTATTAAATTAAAGTAATGTGTAAGCAATCTAGCAAAACATGTTTTAGGCCTCTGTGTCGTTAGACATTTTTTTTACAGACATTTAAAGTTCATAAAACATTTTAAAATTCATAAATATTTTTTGTAAACCTTATTTAAAAAAAAACGGAGCTTGCTTTTTTTGTTCAAACCTTTTTGAAAACATGCTTGATAATCGCTTTTTCTATTGAGGTAACATTTACGCGGATATCTTACAAATTATTGAAATTAGGACCTAAAAACCAATTTGAGGGAGAAATTTTAAATTTTTGGCAGACTAAATAAAACAACATTTGAATTTAATTTATTTATGTTTCATGTTCAAAATGTTGTCCGTGATTTCTAATACAAGCACGGCTCCGTCTTCTCACTTCTGTTGTTGTTATTTTCAACATCATCTTCAGCTTCATTGTTTCAAACTCTGAATTCATTCTCTCTATCAGTTCTTCTCTCGTGTTTTTTTCCACATTCGTATACACTAGCTCTTTGGCCCGACCCCACACGAAAAAGTCCAGCAGGGTCAGATCTGGTGAGCGAGCGGGCCAAGGGATGGGTCCATCTCTGCCAATCCAGCTGTCAGGAAAACAATTATTTAAGTGTTCCCTTACATTTAACATCCAATGCGTTGGACAGCCGTCTTGCTGAAAGATGACTGTACTGTCTCTTGCGAATATCGGGACACCGGTTTCCTCTATCAGCTCTGGTAAATCCACTAGTAGAAAGTGCAAATCATTTTCACCATTGAAAGTCTCCGGTAAGAAGTGGGGCCCAATCAACGTCCTGCAAATTACTCCAGCCCAAACATTGACAGAGAATTTCCTCTGAAACGACACCTGCTTCTTAAAATGTGGATTGTTGTCTTTGGCGGCCCATTCATGAAGGTTATGAAAGTTTGTAATGCCCTCCCTAGAAAATTTGAATTTGAAATCAATCTTGTGGACGGATGAAAGCAAATTTTCTAGGGAGGGCATTACAAACTTTCATAACCCACACAACACATGGGGAACACTTAAATAATTGCTTTCCTGACAGCTGGATTGGCAGAGATGGACCCATCCCTTGGCCCGCTCGCTCACCAGATCTGACCCCGCTGGACTTTTTCGTGTGGGGCCGGGCCAAGGAGCTGGTGTATACGAATGTTGAAATAAACACGAGAGAAGAACTGACAGAGAGAATGAATTCAGAGTTTGAAACAATGAAGCTGGAGATATGATGTTGAAAATAACAACAGAAGAAGTGAGAAGACGGAGCCGTGCTTGTATTAGGAATCACGGACAACATTTTGACCATGAAACATAAATAAATTTAATTCAAATGTTGTTTTATTTAGACTGCCTAAAATTTAAAATTTCTCCCTTAAATTGGTTTTAGGTTCTAATTTCAATAATTTGTAAGATATCTGCGTAAATGTTACCTCAAAGGAAAGAGCGATTATCAAGCATGTTTTCAAAAAGGTTTGAACAAAAAAAGCACGCTCCGTTATTTTTAAAATAAGGTTTTCAAAAAGTATTTATGAATTTTAAAATTTGTTATGAACTTTAAATATCTGTAAAAAAAAATGTCTAACGACACAGAGGCCTAAAACATGTTTAGCTAGATTGCTTACACATTACTTTAATTAAATACAATAAAAATGAATTCGTTTATCATTCAATTTGGCCATAAATAAATAGTTTAGTTAAAACTTTAGGAATTTTTGAAAAAAATCTTAATAAATTGGTAAAAAAAAAGTAGTAAGACTTCGTCTAAGACAACCATGGCTTAAATGGTTCTAAATTGTCTGTACTATCTTCGCCTTAAAGCTTTGCACCCATCTTCCAATCACCCTGTATATCCTTACATTACTTTGTTTTATACTACGAGTATGTAACTCGTAGTATAAAACAAAGTCGCCGAAATGTCTGTACGCGCATAAGTTCCGAATGACTGCACCAAATTGGATAATTCTTTTTTTGGTGAAAATGGCCCATGTCTGTTTTATTTCAAAATCTGAGAATGGGGATCAACATTTCTCAAAAAATCTCTCTTCTGAGACCGGTTCCCTGTAGCTATAACAGATAATAAAGATACCCCCATGCCCTGCTGCTCCATCTCAAAAATCCACCCGTATAAGCATATCAGAAAATTCTTCGTTTTAATAAAAGGAATCCATTAACTACTTATCTACTCGAATCTTGTAAATATTTTCGTAGACACACAATCTTGATGTTATTGCACTAAACGCCTTCACGTCTGAGTTTTAAATTACAAATCTGTTTATGTTTGTTTTCATAGGTAGTTTGGCAGCCAGGTAAATTGTTGACGCATTAACATTGGTCGATTTCAAAGGAACTTTAAAAAAACACGTCTTTGTACCTACCTCAAACGTTTTAATTAGATGGTTTAGTAATTCTCTGGAATTGGGATCAGGGATAAATCTATAGGGATTTAGATTAAAGGAAAATCCATTAAGGCTCCCGAAGCCAGGAGCGACGCGACAGTACTTGACAAACAATTCTATGAAAACTTTACGAAAATTGTTCAACCAGAATCGCGTCGCGACTGTCTTCTGAACCCTTTACTCTCCAAACAGGACACACATAATGCAACGCTATTTGGCGGCAGAAATACTTCTAGTGGTAGTACTTCCCCAGACGAGCTACTTCACGAATGCAGAAATGGATACCAGAAATACCTATGGCCATATCCATAGTCTGTGACTAAAAACTTATCATCACGTAATTATATTCACCTCTGTGGGCCTTTAAGCTCCATTTACACGATATAAGTTTCTTGCCCTAGTTTAAAAAAATATAATTGACGTGTAAAAGTGTTTGTACAAACCTACTTACAGAAAGTAAATCATTTATCATTTATAAATCATACAATAAAATTGAAACAACCAATTACTGTGAACACTAAATATTGTTGAGACGCTGCAACTTTTATTGTTGCTTGTAGACCAACGTTGCTAGGGAGGCAATGGCAATTAAATTGCACCGTGTAAATGACTCTTTATTTGACTTTGACTTGACCCATTGTTCTGACGATAACGCTTTTTAGAAAACGTTAATTTCAATATGCTTTTAACTGCTATTTCCGGGTCTAAATACAATTCGAGCACAGCTCACTTCTGCCCACTGCTGGTAACTATATACGCCTCTCCGGAATATATATTATATCCAATGGTTTTGTCCATTGTTAAGTATACGTACAATACAACCGACGTAACTTGGCGGGCCTGAGTATAGCCTTTGCGAACTTTCGCGCATGTTCTCTCACTCGCACTCGCCTCATGTCACCATTTGGTTCCTAAAAAGTCTTACTGCGCAGCCGTCTGCGCGAAGTTTAGGCTCGCCAAGTTACGTGCGTCGTATTGTAGTTCAGTTATTTTCCTGATATCGACAACTTCAGGTTAAGTTACCCATCCACCAGTTGACTGTGCTCATTGATCGGTCCGTATGGTCACTTCTTTGTCAAATCACCTAAAAAAACATCGAATAACTTTTATAATGAATTTGGGGAGTTTGTAGCGCCACTTCTTCTCCCCAGCTAAAGCACTAGGAAGTAGTGAAGGGTGGATATTTTAGGGGACTGTCTTATGTAATTTTGACGTTCCAAAAGTGTTAATTCTCAGCCTAATTGATTTTAAATCCATACTAATATTATGAATTAGCAAGTAACTCTGTCTGTGTGTTACCTTTTCACGCCTAATACCACTGAACAGAATTCGATAAAATTTGGCAGAGAGATAGATTGCATCCCGGGGAAGGACATAGGATAGTTTTTATCGACATACCTTGCGGGCGAAGCCGCGGGCGGAAGCTAGTTACTTCATAAATTACTTAGCCTTTGCTAACATCGTATCTACGAAACAATGAATAAAAAATACTACTATTATACTTAATAGTAGTTACGTAATAGTAGTTAGGTAGTAATTTGTGTATGTTTACGTCGAGAGGTACTCCTCTCGACGTAAACATACACAAATTCTAGTCAGTTTTCCAGAGATATATGAAGGTTTTCTCAAAATCTCGTACACTCAGCTCCAATGCGTGTTTACCATATTTTCTAGGAAAGTCGCCTGCGTAAGTAGACTTTCATGTTCAACCTGTTGGCAATTATCCATAGTATAATTTTGTTGATGATATTCGGAAACGGTTCATAGAATTTTTTAATTTTCCTTAACAAGTCACCCGTGTTGTGGGGATTTCCTAAAGTTCAAATGGATTCATAAGATTATGACGCTGGAAGCTGGGCTTTGGGTGTGTCACCGAGGTTCGTCGCCCGAACAGACACTTACCCGAGGCGGGGCGTTGAGCCTCTCTGAAGGACATTACGACCTTAGGGTAACGACCACAAAAGTTGAAGGGCCTAAAACCCAGGCATTTGCTTAAACTTTGGCGGGACTGCTAGCTTAAAAGTATTTGGAGGATAAATGATAATGATAAATGATAAATGATTTTATTTCTGTAAGTAGGTTTGAGGCCTTTGCCCAGCAGTGGGACAGCATAGGCTAGCAAAAAAAAAAAAAAAAGTAGGTTTGTACAAACACTTTTACACGTCAATCATATTTTTTTTTAAACTAGATGAGGTCGGCGTTTCCTAACTGGTTATTCTGAGAAGAAAGGCCGAAACAAACTCAGAAGTCACAGTCTCTTTTAAAGTCCAGACAAAATCTTGGTCAGATCGTGTGAAGACCATGTAGATTGGTGTCTGAAATGGTCTTTTGAGGAAAGAACCACACAGATTGAGCGGACCTGTCCAATCAGTGCACGCATTTGTCAAAAATCGTGCAGCTCAACTCAAAACTCGAGGAGCTCAACGATTCGACGAACAATACCAAAGACAGGACATTTGGGTTTACAGCTGTGTGTTTTCAGTGCTTTCAGTCAGTAGGATTCCGACATAACTGTTTGCTTTCCCTGCTCTGAAGATGGTATTGATAAGAATTTTAGGGCTGCAGTTAAGACATGCATCTAAAAAAGTATCTCAGCCATACCTGCACCTTGACTGGTCAACGGACTTACTTTGTCAATTTTGTCCTGATTCTGAGATAATTGAAAAAAAGCCTTTTGAAAACGAGACCTCTGCGGGACGGGATTGTGACATCGCGCTCGCGTTGTAGGAAAAAGTGGTGGGTGTAGAAAAAAAAGACTGCAATACCCGCGTGTTCTCTTAGTAGCAAACACGTATTTCAGCAATAGGTACCTAGAAAAGTTTATATCGGTTTTCCCTTCATATGGATCACAAACACTTTCTAGAATTATTCTAGACCACTTTGAAATCTTCGATACCTACCTAGTAGGTAGTGGGCGTAAGCATACACAAAATCACTCAGTAGAAATATAACACCCGGTAATATAAATATTTGTATTCCAACTTGGCTACCACATTGAACAAGTGCGTCTGCTGAGCATAGAGGATCGATACCCCGGTCAAGATAATTATACCGTGCACACCAGTGTTATTGGGTTTAATTCGGGGTACGGTTTTTTTAATCTCAGTTATTGAGCAAAATATTTGTTCAAAATTGCAGCAGAAGTAGGTACAATGCAATTTTGAACAGATATTTTGCTCAATAACTAAGATTAAAAAAACTGAAGTGTTAATATTTTACTCAATAACTGAGATTAAAAAAACTGAAGTGTTAAACGACTTGTGTTGCTGACTGTACCTCAGTAGGCTGGATTGGTGTCGAGTTAGGGCAATAGGCGAAAGGTGGGTACTAATACCTCTGCTAAAATTACACATACATATAAAACAGATAGTTTCACAACCGTAGACAGAGTAATCTATAGACTCGTGGTATCCGTGTCACCGAAAGGGACAAAAAAAACCGGCAATCTTCATCATAATATCATTTTTACAGCTTATTACACTGCACCTTTCCATTTTCACAGTTGCGCAAATGTACTATTATTGAATTATGCACGAAAAAGGTCTTATTTTCCGTTTAATCGCGGTGTATTATTTTATTTTCCTTCATAAACGTCAAACTTGTTGTGCACATTGATGTGCTTAGCCGACACGCAGTAAGGGACAGAAATATTCTTACTCTGTCTCTTTTCTTTGCTAGTGACGTTAATATATTTTTCTCTTTTTCACAACAATCTCAAACTCGGTAGTGTCGTAAACGCGATACAGTCACCCGTATTTATTTAGATTCTCCTAAGACTGCACTTTCATACGCTTTAAATAAACATCGTTTCATGACTGTAAACTGAATATTCGCTGAATTTATTTAATAACTTACTTTTGTGTGCAACTATAAGTTCTAGAGGTCGAATTCAGACATATTTTGACCTTTATAAGACATTTGAGCCACTGACGAATTGAACTCGCGCCACTGTTACCGTAAGCGACACCGTGTTTTGTATACAAGACAATTAAAAAAATATCCGATTTGGGTGTGTTCGGCTGTCCTCGGGATGTAGGTACTCGGTTTTAATGTATATCCGATATGTCAGTGAGTGATGGCAAAGTATTCTGTTAGTGTTTTGTTTTCACTTCTGTCAGCACTCCCGGGAGTGCCACTGTTTTTTTATGTTTTTGGTTATTGCTGAATAGGCCTGCTCTTGACCTCAATCACGCCTGATGGAAAGCGATGGATGAGGTCTACTTCCTCGTTGGCCTGGGTCATCGTAAGCGCTTACGGCTAGCATGAGGTTCTGGGATCAATTCCCAGGTCGAGAAAAGTGTTATTGGGTTTTTCTGTCTGGAATTTATTACTAGCAGCCCGGAGCCTGGGTTTGTGCGGTAGATGGCAATGGGCTCGCCCCCTAAACAAAACTAGCGAAATGTGTATGTACTAAAGGTACATACACCACAGCTTAGTCCTTCGGGATATACCTACAGGTGTGATGTTTTGTTATGTAAAACATGTGATACGTAAGCAAAAACATTGAGTCTGCTTTTAGCATATCGCCTCACTCCTTGAAATGAGACAGGTCAGCTGTTAAAACATGGCCAAATTCTAAATATGTTTTAGTACACCTGAATCAGTAATGATGATATCATACGTCATCTGATTGCTTGGCTTTATGCGCAAGATTACATCAGCTCTATGAGGATTGTGTAAATAAATGTTCATGCCAAGTTTTTACTAATCTCCGGATATTTGTAATAGTAATCACATGATATATATAATCTAATGATACTAATTTATATTTTCCTTTTACTACAAACATATATTTTAAATCATCAACTTATGATGATTTAAATTTTTTACACCTAATAGTAATTTATAAATTGATCTAAATAAGTGTAATAATAGTGATATAAATTATTTCAAATGTTTGCATGCCGATTGGTAAAATGTGGCTGAGCTGAATGTAATCTTAAGAACTATGTATTACCCATATTTGAAAAATAAAATTCTATTCTATTCTATCCGGAGTAAGGTATGATCCTGTCTATCAATGGGTGGATTGTTTTATTCGTTTCATCAAACTTTAGAGTAATGGTGGCCCAGTGGCAATGTCCGAGACTTACGAGTGATAGGTCCTAGGTTCGAACCCAGAAAGGTGCTTTACTTTGCGTAATTTTATTTAATAACCACTACTCTCAAACGTCGATGGAAAACATCGTAAGGAAAGCAAAAAATCGAAGACATGTGTCATTTACCATCCCGCACTCTATCCCGCGTGGTGGATTACGACCCACTCCCTCTGACAGAGCGGAAGCCTGTGTCCCAGCAGTGGGAACAATATGGGCTGATAATGCTTATGCACTAATCTTCAAAATTCCAAATAAAAAAAAAATTATTAACTCAGATTATTATTTTTATCACCGACATCATCATTTCGTGATAAACAGGTGGCGCAAGATTTCCGACCCACTTTTAAACAACTGACCCAGTAAAATACAGGAATTGACAGCATAAGCCTCATCCCCCTGCCACATAACAACCAAGAACGATTGGCCATAAGTTTTTTCCAAGAAAATCCGCGGGATTAACACCGTTTCTCTTAAAACCAGTCCCTGACATCATTAGAGGGTGTGAGTTTATATCCCGTACAAATAAATATTTACGGAAACGTGCAATACGATCAAAAAGCTAGACATTTATCTAGGGGCCGACTCCACGAGCGAGAAAATCGCGGCGATATTTTCGTCGTGCCACGTATTTCTATACAATCTCTTAGAACGTGTCTCCACACGGCGATGTCATCGCGGCGAAAATTTGATGGCACGGCGAGACTATCGCCGCGATTCTCTAGCACGTGGAGACCCTTTAGTATTCGGCGGCTATTGTAAATACAAACGTTCGAATGTCTGATTCGCACGTACACCTGTCTTCACCTACGACTTTCGTGCGAAAAGCGTTGTTATTGTTGCGACTACTAATTTAACATTTTGAACTTTTTGTAAGCGGATTGGGATTTTTGTGTTATTATTGCTAGAATCACGGACGTGCTAGCAATCTTTAGACTCTTGCGTATATATTATACTAGCTGCGCCCCGCGGTTTCACCCGCGTAAATGTCGCTCCCGTTGGAATATCGGGTTAAAAAAAAATTAAACCCGTTGCTTTTGTTAAACACCCGTAAACACCCAGAAAATTGGGTGTTTACCATAGCACCGGGTTTAAACCCGGGTGGATTGCCCATCTATAAATACAAATACGCAAGAGTACACTGTTTTTTTAATGACTTAGCTGGCGCAGAATAGATCTACTTTGTGCAAGAACAGCCCTATCAATGGAACGAAACAAAACAAACTTTCAATTGTTTTTCTTTTTTCAATGCATCGATGCCATGCTGTCGAGGTAGTCCCACTTTGCGAGGTTGTAGTTGAATCTTCCCACTTGTTCAGCGACGGTTCTGGGACTTCCAAGTGGGCCTCGGAAGGTTGAACCCCGGGAAGAGGCTGACTATGCCCCACTATTCTGTTCTCTGTGCCCCAAAAGTAGCTATAACGACCTCTGCGCCGACAATACAGTGGAAGTGGCGAAGTTTTGCGCCAACAAAATGTAATAGACTATCATGCCATATCGACACGACAAAGTAGAATTCTTCGATTTCCGTTCCCTTTATTTTGGACTTTGAACACTGTTTTGATAAATTCGTAAATGTAAAACGGATTATGTTTAGCAAACTCGACCTAGTAATGGTCTAATTTCATGAAAATCTACATCGATTCGTTTGAATTGATGCTGTGAACGTGATTAGGTTTATTTTTGTTTCGAAAACTGGTGTTTGAGTTACTTTGCTCGTAGATTAAAGATTCATAGAGTCTTTGTTCAAGTAACTACGTATTATAGATCCTGATTATCATCATTATTATTCTGTTGAACTACATCCACTGCTGGAAATAGGCATCTTCTAAACTTCGACACAACAAACGGTTCAGAGTTCCTGCATTTTGGAGCTGTTCCTCTGAGACCTTTAGGTCGTCCTCTGGACTTCCTTGTGCCTTTCCAAGTTGATAGGGATATTGTTATTTTTCTTAGAGACTGGCATCTGACCTGTGGTTGGGTTTTCACTGTTTCACTCGTCATAATCAAGCCAACCCAAGTCAAGCCAAGCCTTTTCCCAAATATGTCGGGGTCGCCTTCCAGCCTAACCGGATGCAGCTGCTCTCGTGCCGGCAGAAAATTTAAAAGAGTCAGTCAGCATATTTGGATATTTAGCGGCGCTATCCTTTGACCCACGACTAAGACGAACCTTTCCGTATTTCACATACTATGCATACACATAATCAGCCTTTATTGTTCCCACTGCTGGGACACAGGCCTCCTCTCGGGGAGAGGGAGAGTGAGCTGTAATCTTCCAGGCGGGCCTAGTGAGGGTTGGTAGATGTCACATACCTTTGAATTTTTGGTTCTAGGAAATGCCGGTTTCCTTACGATATTTTCGTTCACCGTTTTGAGAGCAGTGGGGATGAAATAATTTACACAATGTAAAGCGCCTGCTTGGGTTCGAACCTACGGCCTACAACTCGTAAATCGTGGCTGTTACCACTGGGTCACCACTGCTCTAATGGCGGAGTTATCCTTTGACCAATTCGGATGCTATACAAGGAGGCTTATGGCTAAGTAGTAACAGCCACACGGGTCGATCGATCAGGTTAAGCTGCGCTTGCCGCGGTTGGTCTCTGGATGGGTGACCATTTTTGCATACCAAGACCCTGCCTCGGAAAGCACGTTAAGCCGTTGGTCCCGGCTACCGTTTGTGGATTTTGACAGTCGTTACGGGTCGTCAGAAGCCCGAAAGTCTGACAACCAATATTACCAAGGGGTTTCGTATTACCCAGTAACTGGGTTGTGGAGGTCAGATAGGCAGTCGCTCCATGTAAAATACTCGTATTCAGCCGCATCCGGTTAGACTGGAAACCGACCCCAAAGGCTAGGCAGATGATGACATATGGTTCTACTCTTTCTCCCCCTTCTTTCTCTTCCTGTACGAGTCGCAATAAATACTTATTCTTTCTTTCTTTGTGTCTTTCTCCTCATCCTTTGTTATAAGTACCTATCCTTTGTTTTCTAATTCTTAACTATATACCAAAAACTCTTCTAGTCGACTCTTCACGTGACCAGAGGGCTGGCCTATTTCTTGGCCAAAGAATTAGCATTGCTATACAACGTGGCAATGCTGCCAGCCTTTTGGGCACTGTTCCTGTTGACAGCGATGCGGACGAATTTTTTGATGCCCTATGATCATTTTGCTTATTTTTTTCATATAAATGTACATATTATTATTATTTTAAATAGGTATTACTATCCCAAATGAATAATTTCAATTCACTAACAAGTGGAATCAATCCGTCAATCACAGCACTTGGCATTAGTAAGCGGGTTACGAGCGCGTGCGCAAGCTTTGTTTTGACAGAGACGCATGGCGCCAGAGTGTGGTCACGTGACTTATTAATATCCGTGTGGTTAGTCTATTTGAGTTTCTGAGTATCTAGTGGGTAGTTCGAATTTTCTATTTGTTTTGTGATAGGTGATTTACCATATTTGCTTTTGTGCAATGTAAGTAAGTACATACTTACTTCAATTTCTACCATAACAATTCAATAACTTGCTTAAATTGTTTTCAAAAATTAAAATCAAAAGTCATTTAGGTATTGAAATTTGGTTGAGAATCGGCACTTTTTGAACGTCAAAATTACATATGACATATTAATACTAAACACACTCTGTGTTTAGTTTGTGATATTCCTGTGCGAGTCCGAATAAATACTTTTTCTTTCTTTACTACAGCAAAGTTCACTAAAGCTGAAAACTACTTATTCCCCCGGATTTGCTCAACGTCAAAGTAAGAACTTACTACATTCCGCAGTTTGTAATTTTATTTGTCTTGCAACTAACTTACTTAACCTACCTACCCAAAGTAGCATTTTCGTTTTAAATAGTTTTTTGACAATTCAAACATACCTACTTAAAGGAGATAAAGATATTTCGAAACGGCTGGTTCCCGTGACCCAAGGGCTGGCTTTTACCTTGGCCAGAGGCTAAGCATCGCCATACAACGTGGTAATGCCGCCAGTCTCTTGGGTACATTACCAGTCGGCAGCGATGCGGATGAGTTTTTCGACGCTATTTTCTAGTTCCTACCTAAATGGTTAAATTGAAATGAATGCTTTAAATTCGAGTCCAGCACTCCTAATTGCGTAACACACTATCAATCCCAATCTGAATGATTTTGAAGGATATTGCTAATCCATTGCTTCATATGTTCGAAATATTTGCCTGCTCAACAGCGTAAATAACGCAATGAATGTTTTTGAACTGTCAAAATGAAAACAATTGCTACTGTTAGTGTGGTAAGCAATCCCCGCAGGGAATTCACGAAGAACCTTAGGAACGTTGTTGGTGAAAAATTTGCAGGAAACATGCATTTTCAAACGCTTTCTTTAACAGTTGTGCACTCGACCTTATTCATCTAGGTTAGTATGACCTGTACGTTCAGATCCTAACCTTGACTGTAACGTATTGTAAGCGGGAGATAAATCAGTTTTCAGCTTACTCGTAGATCGTAAAATTCATGAATTATTAATATTTGTGCGAGATTTACTAATATTGGAATATTTAACGTTTGTTAAAGATTTTGCTGCTAAGACAACTTGAAACTGTATGTTGGCTATATTATTTTATTATTTGCGTTTCGATCTTAAAATCTGTTCGCTAATCAACAAATACAGGACACGTGAGAAAACAGGGGGGGCCCGTGGCTAAATAATAACAGCCGCACAGGTCGATCGATCAGGTTAAGCTGCCACGGTTGGTCTGTGGAAGGGTGACCCATCTTTACATACCGAGACCCCTCCGTGCCTCGGAATGGCAGTTGCTCCATGTAAAATACTGGTATTCAGCTGCTGCCGGTTAAACTGCAACGGCAACATTTGCAAGCTGCTGGTTGGCTGTAACAATATTTTTCCAAAATGTTCTTGCAGCATGCAAATTAGACCGATTTTAAATTTTCCATAGAAACAGAGATTTCCGGTTATTTTTTTTAAAATAAGACATTTTGAAAATGTTCTCTACTAACTTTTTAGGCCTTTGTATCCTGCATAAGCGTATGAAGTTTCATTAAAATCGGTTCATTAATTTCGAAAAATAAGGGCTTGAAAGTTTCTATGAAATGCCGTATGGCGTAAACGCTCTTAACTTTAAGCAACGTTTACGAATAAAGGGGTTTATGTTTAGAAATAGATATTATAGTTGAAACCAGATATTGGGTTTGTAATTCTTTGAGAATACCTCTAGAGTTTGTGGAGATTCTCTTTAGAATTTTTTTTATCTATAAAAATATCTAACGTCAAGACCACACGAGTTTTACGTTATATTATTGACGTAAAAATGAACACAATCTACGTCAGCTGACGCTAAAACAAGCGTTAACAAAACGTATTAAAACCAGTTTTCTTATAATAACTCTAAACTAATACTTACGTAAGCGATAAACCATCACAATATAATTCTAGGATTTGTTTGAATAAGCTACCAATTACGATTTTTATGTCAATAACGCGATTGTTTGACGTTACGTCATAAGCTCAGTTAACGCAATGTTGACACAGAATTCTGTGTTAAGATTCACAGATGACTCCGCCCTGGAGTGTAAATGTGGTGCAGCTTCACAAACGATGGGCAACTTAATATCATGGCAAGTTTGTCCTGTTATCTGCACTTGGCAGAATCTGATGGACCCTACTGAAGGCGTCACATTCTGGGCCGACTCAATTTAGATTGCCATCGACACCGTGCTGCACTTTTTTGCAGTATAAGGTCATACTGTTGTGCCCTGGGCGTCAGGAATCGATAGCCGATTTCCGGCCACCCGTAGGCGTAGGCTTGCGGACGGCGATGGGCAGCTCGCCGTCCGGTAAGGACCATGCCCGGGTCGACGGCGCGTTGTGTTCCACGCGCGCCTCAAAGAGATGTCAGCACTAACTGACGGAGACCGCTAGGGCCGTTGCCTGCCTGGCAACTGAAGGAACACGGGTGGGTTTCAGTCAGTAAAAGTCTGACACGCCCTTCCCGCTCCGCCCAGAGCGGCAGAAGTTATTTGATAATTTCCCACTCAAAAAAAAAGGTCATACTGTTGTACATTGCATACTCGTATTTTCAAATTAAGCAACCGGTACCTACCTAGACGTTATTTATGGGCACTGCTACTCGTTCCAAATACTTATGTAAAAACAAAAAAAAAACTTGTCAGAGGTGACCATCAAGTTTTAAATCTAATGTTTTGTTATTCTATTTTTCAACTTTATTAACATCAGCTCTGTCAGCATTGATTTTGATCATTTTCCTTTTTTATTTTCTAACCTAAGAAGGAAAATGACCTACTATTAAATTGAAAGTAGCAGCAGGTGTAGCAGGTAGCGTTCTGTAGTTTCTGCCCAACCCCATGGGAAGAAGCCTTAAATGTATGTGTTTGTAAAATGAAAAATAAAATTTATTTGCGTTCGCGATCCACTTGCCAAACATGTAAACAATAAGAGTTATTGGAAAAATAAATATACAATCCTACACAATGAGTTTACGATTCAACTTCAAAAAATTTTAAGACTTAAATAATTCTAGTCACTCTGAAATCAACTTAATTTACTCTGAAATAAAGCTGATATTTGTTTAACTTGAAATAACATCAATTGGAAACGTAAATTGAAATAGAACTTAGCTGTGAAAAAGGATCGGCCGACCTTCAGACTTTAGTTAACTGCTTAAAAAAATTAAGGCCATTTAGTGTGTAGCAAATAATTATGCTAAATAAGCTAAATGTGCTAAGAATTCTTGTCAACCTATTTTTCAGACTACGTGCAATAAGGCAAGTGTGAGTTAGTGCAAGGCTCAAGAGTCTGCAAAATCATAAGAATAAGGATAAAGTTGATTTATTTATTTTACTTCTTACAACTATACACACACACAGTTTTGGCTTCGCCTTGTCTCGGACGGTACCGAGAGCTCCTGGGCTTACGTACCTTAGCATCCAGCATCAGTAGGGCCTAAAGAACGGGTTTTCCGTCGGCCTTCAGGAGCTCGGACACTTTTTAGACCTAGATCCCATTTTTTTAAATTGTTTTATTTGTGTTAAAATATACCGACACAAACCCTTGCTTAAAATTTAAAGGAAAACACATTTGCTACGGAATTTAAATGCTCTAAAAGGGTATTCTTTTCCATTTTTCTCACATTTGTCAGAAATTGCGCATACATTCAACCGCTGCTTTACAAAATAAGAACATTATGTGAATACTTTTCTTGAATTCCTAACAGATTTTGCCTCCAAGAAAAAACAATGTAATGATAATTAGAGGTTGCCGTACATGACCATATCAATCAAAGAGAATATAACCCGTCGTTGATACCAATGAACTAGAGTATCATATTATCTGTGCCAATAACCTTAACCAGTTAGGCCGATGACACACAAATATCTCATCACTGAGTCACTTTGAACGAGTCCTAACTGACTCGCGGCACACAAATTTTCAGGATACATCAATCTTCATTGTAGTCTAGTTCATTCTTCAATTAATTTAGTGTCGAGAGAATCCCCTGTGAATCAATCTGAACTGGTAATCACTGGTTCTATATGGATTGATCGAGAAGCTTATTTTCGGGTTTTTGAATGAATTCTTCTTAACGTGTCGATAGCAATCTAAATAGACTCGGCTCAGAATTCGGCTACTTGTTAGGCGCCATCACCAGCGTCCACTATTTCCTGTAACAAGCAGCTGACATCATCGTTTGTGGACCAGCACCACATTTACACTCCAAGGCGGAGTCGTCTATGAATCTCCACCTGAACCCGAACACCTTGCTTCGGCCAACCTGGGTCCGGAGTCTGTTAAAAGACTTCCAGGTTACCCAAGGTAACTCATGTCCAGATGGGAGGTCTTCAGCGGGTGGGACGAACGGTTTAGGTAAGGAAGCACTGTCTCGCCACAGCTTCAGTCTCTCTTGTGATGGTTCACCAGTGTTGGTACCCCCATTTTTAGGTGTCTTACTTGTTTAAAAAGAATGTCTTAATTGCCAACAGATTACAACGGGTTTTATATCCTCAATCACAGCAGTCCACTGCTGGACATAGGCCTCTTCAATTGCACGCCATTTAGCTCGATTCTCGGCAACTCTCATTCGGCTGCTACCAGCCACCCTGCGAAGATCGTGATTCCACCTAGCCTGGGCGCAAGGGGACAAGGGGTTTTACTTTGGCCCAAAACTAGGCAATATGTAATGAGTGTCTTGTAGTTGAAACGGAGAAAGTCAAATTAAAGGAAAGTGATATTTTGCTATCACCTGGCCGACAGGACTAGTTTATGAAATAATCTAAAAATCAAACCTAGTTAGTTTAAAATCAAAAAGGTGATATTGCAATTTGTAAAATACCTGCATATTATGTGTCCTGCAGAGCATATTATTATATTATATGTTTTAACGTTTTGTGCATGCTCCGGAGATTTATTTAGTAATTTTATGAGTGGTCGACGTTTGATATTCAGGCAATTCTCGGGAATCAAACTCACGCTCAGCGTCATGCTTCCAGCAATCATCTCCTTAATTAGTCCTGAAAGAATCCTATCCAAATCAACTTGAACCAGTACTTACTAGTTCACAAAAATGCTCCACTGATGGCCCAATGACGGCATGTCATCGTCATGAAGCGTTCATTCGCTATCATTACACCACTTGAGTCATTTGACGGTCGCGAATTAATTTCATGGTCTGA
This sequence comes from Oligia fasciuncula, assembly GCA_963082905.1. NCBI lineage: Eukaryota > Metazoa > Arthropoda > Insecta > Lepidoptera > Noctuidae > Oligia > Oligia fasciuncula. The sequence goes on from OY720403.1 coordinate 14,244,264, forward strand.
TTATGTTGACTGTACCTATTGACAGGACCATTGTAATATGGTACTCGGAATTTCAGTAGAATTTCAGCTAGTGTGAGATTTTTTTTGAATGAATCATTGGTGATGGATTCCGGTTCTGTTTATTGTGACTTGTTGTGTGACATACATTAGTTGGGATTCTGAAAAATAATTTCTGTGTTTCACAGATTTCATTCATATAAGTAACTTTTCTCAGAGGAGATTTTATTTTCGTGAAACAAAACACGATCTATTTTTGTTGTTATTGGGTTGAAAACCAAATAGGCGGTGTTCATCCCTACGGTCTGTTGGCTGCAATATATCAGAAGCATTACAGGGGCATTGGCATCTCAGAGAAAGTCGAAATATCTCATAAATTTGCCTCCCACAGCTACACCCAATCCCTTCCAGTGTTGCTATATCCCAGGATATAGCAACACTGCTTGACTGCACAAATATGTGTAGTAGTCTGCCCGAACGAGCTCCTTCACAAATTGATCTCTATTGCATCTACTAAAATTCATTACTTAATCTTGTAATGGATTTGAAATGGACGTAACAAAAGCTCGAGCAACGAATGTTTGCAAAACAAATTCGTGAAACGAATGTTTGCTCGCAGTGAATACATTCCTATACAAAAGCAATAGAATTACGACGTTTCACTCCCTCTCAAACGCCTAATTAATTACAAATTGCAGACTAGGTAATTTATATTTTAAGCGAGACGACGTAGACGAGCCCTCACGTGTAGGACGATGTGATTTGGCACGCGTGGTGCTAACGTGATAAGAACATGTAAACAGTAAAACTATTTGTTACCATGCCTACGTTTATTATCAGCATTTGTTTGGTTGCGACGAGGAAAGTTTTTTAATATATTGTTTGCTGCTTACAAAAATAGGTCAGGTTCAGAAGATATCATAATTTTAGGAGATAGCTCGGTATGGCCGATTCCTATAATTTACAGACTATTATTGGTTAAAATTAGGACTTGTATCTTTACCAATAATGTAGCAAAGACCTCATAACTTTGCATAGTAGACCTTCCCATACAGACTGTAGCGATATAAAAAGAAAACACATATTCGCCACTTATAAAACGTATAATTTTGTATAAAAAATAACCGAATGTATTAAAAAATTACAAAAACTTAAAGAAAAAAATTTAATACTTGAGGTTTTTTTTGTTCATTGAATAAAATTTCAAAATTTAGTTAGATTACCTACGCGTCGAGTTAAACTGCAGTTGCAACTGTAATTTTTGCTACGATCGCGTAGCACCAATAGTGAACGAACGATATAAAAACCTGTTGTATTCTGCAATTAAAGTTACACGAAACTATTATTTATAAACGACAGTAATATTAGTAAAAAATCAATAATAAAAAAATCTGATGGATCCTGGATTATTTCTCTCTGAATTATATCTTGAATTCCATTTCACATCTGGTCGGTATGGTTTTGAAACTGCTCCCTCGAATAGATCTCCACTCCTCAACTCATTCAAAAAATCCAGGAACAGATTAGTGCATAGGGGTAGGGTAAGGCCGAAAACTCGGCTTGTTACGTCTTATATTTTCAGGCGTATCCTAAACAAAATAACGCACATTAAGAATGCTGTAACAAGCTGAACCACTTTTACCAAAAAAATAGGTAACGAGTAGAAATACACATACCTGATAAGATCAAAAGATCAACATATAACTATATGTCGAAGACTTCACATAAATCCAATTTAGATGATTAAGGACGTATTTTTCATAATATCTTTACGATTATCAGCAAAGAAAAAAAAAATTGCAACCTTCAGCAATGAACACCAAAAAACCTCTGCCAAACTTCAAGAGAAAAATTTCATTTTGACAGAATCAGTTCAAAATTCAAAAGTTTGATTTTTTAAATCAGAAAAACGACCAAAAAAAGGTTGTCTAAAATCTTAAAGAAGGATGGAATGTTGAAATCATAATATGCAGTAATCACAAATACTGCAGTACCCCCTTTCCAAGAAAAAAAAGGAGAAACCCTGTAAGAATTAATCTAACTTAACATGCAACAAGTAAATAAGAAAATCGAAATTAAACCTAAATAAACAAAATCGAAGTGCAGCAGAAACAGAATAAAAGATATAGATAAGAGTATGTCGACTATGTCTCGACCCTAAACTAAATTATCGATACGAGTTAATCGTCCGTTTCCCAACACTAAGAGCTGACATTGTCATTGAGGAAATGACAGTCGTAACGACATCTGTGGGCGAAAGCCAGAACTATAAGCATTGATAGTTAAGAAAAAGTTTTAAACAAATTGTTTCAATTAGGCACAACTAGATGTCGCAATTAATATTTTTACTATAGGAGCTAACTTCCCGGAAAAATAATCATCATCAGAAGATCTGGAAAAATTCTTTCTCCATACAATGTCACCAACATTCAACGTGACGGCTGAACGATGCGAATTATAAGCTCGCGAATTACGGAGGAAAGCCATAGAAAGATTATCAGCGACTTTCGCATAAACTTCTGCTAAGGATGATAAGTTCGATGCGTACTGAGTCCGACTTTCAGCTAAATTTACGCCTTGAGTCTGACTATTAGTACGAGTAGGAACCATGAGAACTTTATGCAATATTCTCATAAAACTTGAAAGGGGAGGAATGATTCTACGCGTGTTTGAGCCCGACTTTCAGCTAAATTGACGCTTAGAGTCTGACCATATGCACGGGTAGAACGCATAAGACCTTCCCTATCATACATAAAGAATAGAACTAGTGCAGGCAAAAAAAACTTGATAAGGGAAGAATTATTCTACGCGTGTTTGAGCCCGACTTTCAGCTAAATTGACGCTTAGAGTCTGACCATATGCACGGGTAGAACGCATAAGGCCTTCCCTATCATGATATCATACATAGAGAATAGAACTACTGCAGGGAAAAACTGCTGAGTTCTCAATAGACCTGGATTTCAAGAAGAAAGAAGGAATTACACCATACTCTGATGACGATGATGAAGCTCACATTGACAGGTGGACTAGCTAGTTCAAGGAAATCGTAAATTAAAAAAAAAAAATAGAACCTCCTTCTTTGAAGTCGGTTAAAAAAGGGAACAGACTCAAAGTACGAACGATGTTATAAGTCTTTCGTATTAGAATTAGTTAGGAATAATTAAAGTAGAAAATTTGAAAATTCTAATGTATTAAGAAAAATGATGAAATAATTACGTAACTTGAAAAAGAGGTTTTTTGTTTAAAGGAATATTCACGTAATTATAGTGCCATATGAGAGGATTACGTTTAAAACCAATAATCCCGTTGGAATTAAGTCAAAAAGTCCAAGGTTTTTAGAGTTAGAAAGAAATTAGTAAATTGAAAAAATGTCCGAAGACGAATTCTCTAAAATCAGTATTTTGTCTAAAAAGTTTTTAATATAGAGATAGGAATAACCTTCGTCTGCTATGTTAGGATGCAAAAAGGACAAAACAAAGTTAAATAGGCAAATGTGATAATATGAATGTACTTAGAAAAAGCTAGAAATGCAGTGATCAGTCTGATGGGAAACTGAATGGCAAAATAAAAGCATCAGTCCCTAACAAACTAACACTAAACGAATCACAACGCTGAAAAAAAATCAAAGCTAACTAAGGCAGACAGGAAACAACAAAAAAATAACCCTCAACTGCCATAGTAAAGACAAAACCAACAAATATACGGGGTTCCACGTAGCACGAAAGTGTTAGGTAACCAGCAATAAGTATATGACTGGTAGAGGAATGGTACAACGACGTGACATCACAGGAACGGTTGGGCTAAGAATTCAAAGAGAAACAAATAGAAACTAGTAAACCATCTGCACCAAAAAACAAACAGCGTAGGTACAGGTGGGCTAGAATCACAAAAAAAATCAAATAGAATCTAGCAGACAACCGTGCAAAATCAACGCTTACCTTAGCCACGAAGTCTAAATCATTCGCACACCAATCATACACTACAGGATGCTAACTACTTTTAACTAAGGAGTGGAATAAAACCCAGGATAAAGATGTATTTAACGGGAAGAAATAAAAGCGTTTTATATGTTTTAAGGTTCTACAAAGTTATCATTTATATTGCATCATAACATAGCACATTATAATAACGAACACCATCAGCAATAGAAGGGTTAACAGAACTTGTCAATCACAGCCACAGAGTACCTTTTGATAGATCACAGCATAACTCTGGTAACCATAGCAACGATCTTGTTTGACAGAATGAGAAATAAATTTCTGAATTCCTGAAACATATAGAAATAAAGCATTAAAATTTGCTCGGAATGAGCAACCATCCTCACAGAAACAAAAAAATGTTATTTCAGTAATCAGAATCAATAAAATCACTTACTTTTACTTCGGGCGCCATTTTGTAGCGATATAAAAAGAAAACACATATTCGCCACTTATAAAACGTATAATTTTGTATAAAAAATAACCGAATGTATTAAAAAATTACAAAAACTTAAAGAAAAAAATTTAATACTTGAGGTTTTTTTTGTTCATTGAATAAAATTTCAAAATTTAGTTAGATTACCTACGCGTCGAGTTAAACTGCAGTTGCAACTGTAATTTTTGCTACGATCGCGTAGCACCAATAGTGAACGAACGATATAAAAACCTGTTGTATTCTGCAATTAAAGTTACACGAAACTATTATTTATAAACGACAGTAATATTAGTAAAAAATCAATAATAAAAAAATCTGATGGATCCTGGATTATTTCTCTCTGAATTATATCTTGAATTCCATTTCACATCTGGTCGGTATGGTTTTGAAACTGCTCCCTCGAATAGATCTCCACTCCTCAACTCATTCAAAAAATCCAGGAACAGATTAGTGCATAGGGGTAGGGTAAGGCCGAAAACTCGGCTTGTTACGTCTTATATTTTCAGGCGTATCCTAAACAAAATAACGCACATTAAGAATGCTGTAACAAGCTGAACCACTTTTACCAAAAAAATAGGTAACGAGTAGAAATACACATACCTGATAAGATCAAAAGATCAACATATAACTATATGTCGAAGACTTCACATAAATCCAATTTAGATGATTAAGGACGTATTTTTCATAATATCTTTACGATTATCAGCAAAGAAAAAAAAAATTGCAACCTTCAGCAATGAACACCAAAAAACCTCTGCCAAACTTCAAGAGAAAAATTTCATTTTGACAGAATCAGTTCAAAATTCAAAAGTTTGATTTTTTAAATCAGAAAAACGACCAAAAAAAGGTTGTCTAAAATCTTAAAGAAGGATGGAATGTTGAAATCATAATATGCAGTAATCACAAATACTGCAAGACGTAGCTATCACAGGTAAAATTAGTTTACGAATCTATTTATATGCCCAGCTTGGCAATGGAAATGTTACCATTTGGTAAGAAAAACGATTCGTAATTGTTTATAGAAACTTAGTATTAATAAGTGTTTCTCATGGATGATCTTTTCTAGAAATGGGGTAAATATTGAGAGAGTTGGTATCTAATATTTACCGAAGATTTATACATATACTAGAGAGAGGATCACTACCGAGATGACTACTAATAGAGAAGTATGGAGGAAGAAGATATGTTGCGCTGAAACCAAATAAATTGGGATAAAGGAAAGAGGATGATGATCTAAATAATTAATTACCTAATCTTTTTATCAGCGTTTACGCCGTACGGCATTTCATACAAACTTTCAAGCCCTTATTTTTCGAAATGCATGAACCGATTTTAATGAAACTTCATACGTATAAGCAGGATACAAAGGTCTAAAAAGTTAGTAGAGAACATTTTCGAAAAATTACAGCCAAATTAAACAGATTTTAAATTTTCTATAGAAACAGAGATTTCCAGTTATCTTTTTATAAATAAGACATTCTATGTTAGGGGATTTGGTTTCCGCACTTAGTCCTACAGTGGACCATTGTGCGTGGGCCATGGCGGCCGTCGGTGTTTATTCCAACCAGCCCACCTCCCTCCAGAAGCTGATCAAATCTCCTGGTCTGTTCAGAACATCTGTGTACGATCTGGGTGTCCCGAGGGTTTCTGACCTTATCTGGGTGACGCCTGTGCACTCAAAGAGCACATGCGCAATGGTTTCATCAGCCTCCATGCAAGCCCTGCACAGGGGACTGTCTGTTATGCCTAATGTGTAAAAATGTTTATTTAGTGAGCAGTGTCCCGTGATGGTCCCCGTCACCAGGCGCAGGCCTTTCCTGTCCAGTCGTAGTAAGCGCCTGGTTAGCCTGCCATCCAATAACGGCATGGCTTCTTTGGACTGCCTGCATCCTGGTGACGACGTCCACCAGCTTTCTGCTTGTGTGTGGGTGTGCTCCTGTAGTCACCTGCGTAGTTGGTTGAAAGGTATGGGCACGATAGGTTCCGGTCCACAGACTGACATACTGGAAGCCCTTCTGGCCAGCTCATCAGCTGCGTCGTTGCCTAGCGACCCACTGTGTCCTTTTATCCATTGTAGTGTCACTGTATTGCGGTTCGATACAGTTACCCGCTCGAGCGCATTGTGACATTCTAGTATTAGGTTCGATGTAATACATTTTTTGTCTAAGGACTGGAGAACTGAGGCGCTATCGGAGAGTATGCGGACATGGGTGTCCGTGACTCTCCTGGCCGCTATGGCGTAAGCCGCCTGCATTATGCCCACACACTCTGCTTGGTAGACCGTGTTGAGCATTCCCAGCGGTTTGGATATTTTTATGTTGAGGTCGTGTGAGAAGACTCCGACTCCAGTTCCGCAGTCGGTCTTTGAGCCATCGGTGTAAATTCTCAGTTCTTTCGGGCCTGAGTGGTCGCATCGCTCCTCTTCAAGCACTATGTTGTAATGTTTTTGAAAGCAGTATTGTTTCGGGGCTTTGTCGCAGGGTGATGCCATCATTGGCTGCCGTTTGATATCTAATATTTACCGAAGATTTATACATATACTAGAGAGAGGATCACTACCGAGATGACTACTAATAGAGAAGTATGGAGGAAGAAGATATGTTGCGCTGAAACCAAATAAATTGGGATAAAGGAAAGAGGATGATGATCTAAATAATTAATTACCTAATCTTTTTATCAGCGTTTACGCCGTACGGCATTTCATACAAACTTTCAAGCCCTTATTTTTCGAAATGCATGAACCGATTTTAATGAAACTTCATACGTATAAGCAGGATACAAAGGTCTAAAAAGTTAGTAGAGAACATTTTCGAAAAATTACAGCCAAATTAAACAGATTTTAAATTTTCTATAGAAACAGAGATTTCCAGTTATCTTTTTATAAATAAGACATTTTGAAAATGTTCTCTATGATTCGCGACCGTAACAAGTATGTATTTCAGAAATATTATCATTAACATCATCAATAGTTGTATTGATGATGTTAATGATAATAATTATTCTGAAATGAAATGAAATAATAGGATTATATGAACTTAGAGAGTTGTCTCTAAGTTCATATAATTCTATTATTTCATGGAATAGTCATTCAATAGGGTTACATGAACTTAGAGGGTTGTACTTGTACCTATCTATCGATGATTTTAATGATTATAATTCTGAAATATGTACCTACATATTAGTTTTGGTCGCGAATCATATTTTGTTTACCTAGTACATGGTTGTATGGGATATTTGCACCTGGAAACGTGATGATGATATGCAGTACCTATGTTGTTCCAAGTACCTACCGCAAAGACCGCAGCCAATTCAATCGGTAAGAGAAGCATGGGCCATGCTAGAATGGGGATCACAACAGCTGGAGCGATACTTACCTATAATATTATCTTAATTATGTAGGTATATGACGCGTATAGCGTAAGATCAATACAACATAAACGATACCTACCTATTAAATTAAAAGACAAATAACAAACACAGCACACTTTGTTGCCATGCCAACACAACTTTTTTCAAGATTTTGCTGTTAATTAGTAAATGCATTAGCTGTGAATATATGTATAATATTATCGTATGTTACTGGTTAATTATCCGGATTGCTGAGTGAAGGTCGGATCAGCGGGTGCTTGCGTCGCAAAAAATTATGAGATTGTTGCCTACAATAGCAACTTACTCATATAATACCTGTTTTAAAATCTTAGAAAAATTGGTTGATTTGAACTTTTTGGTTGCAGTCGGCTTTTTTATTTTTCATCTTTTTTATGTCTTGTCTATTTGTAAAATTTTGGAAAAGGTTTAATTTTTTAATAAACTAAGTATATTAATTTTTCTCTTTCTTTTTTTTCAGTCTTTACCTACTAAATACATATGTGTCTCTACGTAGGTTCCTATATAAGTGGTCTCTAGGTATTCATAACGGTGTTATAACGTTTTTATCACACTAAATATAATAAAACCAATTTTTTGACATTGGTCTAAATTGACCAATCACGAAGATTTCATCAAGGCTTCTTTTCAGGCTGTGCAAACATGACGTTCTTATGTACTCAGTATCATGAGACGACCGTCTGCCTTTCATGGTAATTTGAACATCAAATATACGTTTGTACCTATAATGTTTGTTTAGAGAGAAATACATTAAGAGGGAAGCGATAAGGTAGCCCGCGAAATTCAAATTTTCTTACGTTTTTTGCAATTTGCTGGGTTGCACGTTGATTAAAATATGATTCGCGACCGTAACAAATATGTTTTTACAGAATTATAATCATTAAAGTCATCAACACAACTCTCTAAGACCATGTAATCCCACTGAATGACTATTTCATGAAATCTTGACTTTTTACAATTATAGGTACTAACGTAACAAGTTGTATTACTGATCCTAATTATTATAATTCTGTAATTTATTAATTAAGTTAGAACTTAACTGTATAGATAATAATTCTGTAATTACATATTTGTTACGGTCGCGAATCATATTTTATTCAACGTACAACTTAATTAATACTGACCAGCAAATTGCAAAAAACGTAAAAAAAAAATTGAATTTCGCGGGCTACTTTAGCGCTTTCGCCTGAAGTGCGTGTATCTTCTGCATGGGTATTTATTTTGTCGTCACAACTTAGAAGGTCGTCATCGTTTAGGCACTGCTGAACCAACTTGAAACATAATTAAATTACTAACTTCGTTTACTAGGTAATGATACATAATGTACCATCGATTAGCTGTTCCATACATTTTGACCGCGTAGATATTGCAAGGTGGTTTCCCACAAGGTTGACCTATAACCTTTTGAAGGCCGCAGGGATTCGGTGGATGTGGGAAGCACAGAACCGGTTGAAGTAGAGGTGCTTGGGGGAGGCCTATGTCCAGCAGTGGACGTCCAGCGTTTAGTTTAGTAGATTTTTTTTTATAACCGTTGAAAAATTTCTACATTAGGAGGTATAGAATCATGAGCTGAATTCCTGGTTACTGTCTGCGCGTTGATGTTCCTACCACCCTGTGTAGGGGTAGGTACTTTGTTATTTTAGAAGTTTCTTATTTTCTGTTACCTTATAGCCGGTATAGGTAGATTAGTTTACGAGTCCTGAGACATCATAAGGTTACTTGTCGATTGGCGTCGACTGCATCTTAGTCACATGTAGTCCATGATTTCAACCTGCTAACTATAATGGTAAAAGGGGCCCCTTTTTTTGCAGACAGGCGTGACGCGACGGCGCGACAACGCGAATCTGGTGAAACAAATTCTATGAAACCTTCTTGGAAATGGTTCTACCCGAGCCTTTAAAAGTTAAGTCTTGTGCATTCACAGACAGACGAACTTAGTTTGACTGGGCACTCTTTGGGTACGGAACACTAAAACAATTGAATTAGGTACCTATCCTTTTTTTGGACACGTCAAAACTTATTTTTAAATAGGTACGTACCTAAACTACTAGATAGGCGTCTCCTAAGGACCTAACTTGTACAATTAAATCTGAAACGTCCTCCAGAAGGGTCATAGATTCAATTACCACCACTTTAGTGTCATTAATATGTCATGCACGAGTGCAATACTAAACTATTTCTACAATTGAATAATATCAACTACGTGGGAAGAATACGAGAGGACTATCGTTACAAAAGAAAATACTTGGGTTCATTGTTTGAAAATTGCTGCAATTTTCTGTCCCTAATCCAGAACATATCTTAATAGTTGCCAAAGTCAAAGTAAAATCATTTATTTCAAATAGGAACGTCAAAATTTACAAGAAGATAGAAATTATTCTAGTACCCTTCCAAAAGGTAGTTACGTATGGAGAATAATGCGCAAAAAACTCAACCGTCAAGATAAATAGATTGCCAGTAGCCAAAGTCTTGGAACCCGCTACGAAATCAATCAGAAAATAATTATAGAGGAATAAAAAACCATCTCCTTGCTAAGCAGGAGACAGAAAGGATCTAGACCATACGCGAAAATAAAAAGAACGTAAACAACGCTAAAGGAATAAAGGAGTAAACCATCGTATATTTCAGACGTATTAATCCAAAACCACGTGATTCCTAAGAAAACCATAACAAAAACACAAATCGCTGATAAAAACATTACAGCACATTCAAGGTTGTACATTGAAATTACCAAATTATCAGAAAATACTATAATATAATGGAGCGAACACGAACACGATGGAGAGAACACGTGTCTGAGTCACGTTCTGCTTGTACATAATATAGTATATTATATATAGTGCGGTATATAAGCAAACTCCGTCAAATAATGTTATGGATAATCCGATCCGGTCTGTCTCTTGCTACCCTTCCCCAGCGAGGCCAAGCCGAGGTCCATACCCAGGGGATGCCCTTAGCGTGTAGTCACTTTGTTTTTAAGTTTTTTAAGCCCAGGCTGGAGGACTACATTCAATGGAGGCACCCACAAGCAAGTCCGGTTAAGCAGACGACAACCTGATAGGATCCTACGAGATGCCATATACAAAAAAAAATCTTTCTGATTTGTGCCCGGTGGCAATAAGCATTACAGCGACTAAACCATAACTCGCATACTGTAAACGTGGTCTGCAAAAGTCGGTCTTATGTTGTGCATGCTGGCTGAAAAATAACTCCGGTTGCATTCGAACGTTCAAGCGAATTTAGAATGAGCTTTCTAAATTATTTCTATTAGGTTTTTTGTTTGTAAAAAGAGTGAAGATAGAGGCTAGTTGATGTAAACACGCTCGCTTGGAATTAACGTTATATAATTTTTTTTCCGGTTGGGAAATCATCAAATGACCCCTCCCGCTCTGGGTGGAGCGGAAGGGAGTGTCAGACTCTTACTGACTAAAACCCACCCGTGTTCCTTCCTTAGCCCTTTATGTTCCGGGCCAGCGGTAACCCTTTCGGACAATCCCGCTGAATTGTATCATTTTATAGCCCCACACTAAAATCATCACAGTACTATAACATCTCTGCCCACATCTTTTGTTTGTCTTTAGTATCCGTGGCAAAGTTGCTGGGTGGTCCCCACTATGAATAGGTTTATTTATCTCTTCTTGATTGAGTTATGACTAAGCAGTCTTGACAGGTGGACGCCAAGCTAACTGATAATAATATTGTTTTATGAATGGGCCCAGCCGATCGATTCCGTAAAAATCTCACCGTGAAAACTTAGGTGAAGTGAGTTTGTTTTTGCTAGGAATTTACACTATTGACAGCTCACTCCACGCTCACTTCACCTAAGTTTTCACGGGACTCTATAAGGGCTGCGTAGCGTGGTAAAGTGATCCCTTCGAGATGAGCTCTGTCGCGAAAGCTGGATCTATGTCTCTAGAGTGATTGTGGATTTCTTTTCAAGCGGTGTACGGTCACCAAAAGTGATTAGTAACCAGGGCCGTCGGATATAGTTGAAGTTCAGTAAGAAACCGATCGAAGTTTTTGAATAAAATTAATTTAATTAGTAGAAAACAAACAGTTCATTTATCAAATTAAATTTAATTAAAAAACATCCATCGGTTTCTTACTAAACTTCAACTATACCCGACGACTCTCGTTACTTATCTCTTTTGGTGACTGTACAGACGCCAGCACATCAAGCTACTACAATCTGTCAAATTTCTTTAATAGATTTTCAACTTTATCGCTAAATTATAAGGTTCAAAGTTGATTGGGAAAATTTGAAAGTTTCGGGTAGCTTGATTTGCTGGCGTCTGTACATAGATACAGAGAATATCGTGTTACCCAGTAACTGGGTTGTGGAGGTAAGATAGGCACTCGCTCCATGTAAAACACTGGAAGGTATTCAGCGGCATCCGGTTTGGCTGGAAGCCGACCCCGACATAGTTGGGAACAGGCTAGGTAGATGATGATGCCATAGGTACGGAGAATCACTGTTTTTCAGATATTTCAGTTCTGATTTTCTCTTTCACGTTCGATGTTGTCTTAGATTTATAGTTGTAGACTATTTTCTTGTATAGGAAACCAGCACCCTTATTGCGTAACACACTATTGAACTCAATCTGAATCATTTTGAAGGATATTGCTAATTCATTGCTTCATATGTTCGCAAAATGTGTCTGCTCTACAACGTAAATAAGGCAATGAATGTTGTTGAACTGTCAACATGAAACCCATTGCTACTGATAGTGTTACGCAATTACCCCGCAGGTATGATTGGGATTAGGAACAATAACACCGGAACTTATTTATAATTAACTGGCAACCTCACCATCGGGCTAGGCACGCCATTGTGTTTCATAATGTCATTTGAGAACGCTTAACTGCGTAATAAGAAACACTACTTTAGTAGCTTTCCATAGAGAAAGAGGACATTTATTTATTTAGTTTATTACAATATAATAAAATAATAACGAAGACAAAACTGTACATTTAATATTAAAAAAAAAAAGTTATTGAACGAGTCTGATGCCGAAAATATAGTTTTTAGAATTGATGTCCGTTTGTCTGTTTGTCTGGATGTATGCTCCGGATTGGACCAAAAACGGTTGAACAGATTTAGATGACAGTTAGTTTATAACCTGGATTAACCCATGTACGTTCCCCTGAGATATTTTCCAACATCCACGCGGGCGAACCCACGGGCAAAAGCTAGTATATTTAATACAATGTTTGCTGTAATTGCACGTCTGTTAATGTTTCTCCAAACATAACTTCGAAATTCTAATGGTGTCGAACTCGAGATGTCAATCTGCAAAGATTTACTTTGAAAGCAAGTGAGTTGACTTTCAAATTGTGTACGGTCACTTGAAGTAAAGTTAGTTACTTTCTATAAATCTTCATTGCTTTAAACTGGTCTTTAAACGGATTTTTCGGAATCTGGATCTCCTACATAATATACCTAGCACATACACAATAATTTACAATTATTAACAATCATAACAAAAATCCTCGGTAATTACACAAAATATTGAATAGAATATTTTTTTTTATTCGTTAGCCTATTTTGTGTCCCAATGCTGGGCAAAGGCCTTTTTCCTTCCAAACCTAGGGAGGTTTGGAAGGACACACCACCTTCGCCTTAGTCTACCTCGACGGCGATGTCCTGCCATAATAATACGATATTGTCCTACTGCGGCCACTGTAGGGCAAAGGCTTCTTCTCAGAATATGGAATATCTTTGCCATCATTAATTAAGGGCATATAAATTTAACGAAAAACTGAATGCAGAGACTAATGGAAACCCCAGGAGAAAACCAATACTATAACCCAAAAGTGGATAATCATGGATTAAAGAAGAATACAAAATGAGACGCATTACTCATCGCGGCGCGGCACCGGTGATATCAGATAGTATTTCCGGCTTCATCGTTAAACCAATGAGGATGTAGGAGTCTGGTTTCTAAATACGCATATGGTCACGGGTCATCGAGTCCTTGATAGCTATCGATCTGCCCTACATAGCTCCTATTACGTTTTAATACACGTGGAAGACTTATCAAGGACTGATCAATTTTGTATGGTAATTGGGTTCACCTAGTTTTACGAGAAACTGTTGATCTACTTATGTTGCTGACGAATAATTTGTTGATGTATTTTTTTTTACAGTTTAGTTGTATGACCAGAAAGTTATCAACTTCAATTCCCAGTTGTATGGTAAACGACGTCAAGCATCCGTCATTCAGCTTAAAAATTAGGAAGCGATGAAGAGCAGGTGGTTTTGGAAGTTGTCTTTTTTGATCATGGCTTCTAAAACAGACCCAATTCCAAAGCATTTTGTTTTTTTTTATCAACCTTTATTGTCCCACTGCTGGGCAAAGCTCTCCCTCATAACTTTCCACTGTTCCATGTGTGCTACCTTTTCCGGCTAATATCTCGTAAAGAATCTCGCCAGCGTTTCCTTGGCATCCTTCGGCGACTTTGGCGTCTTCTGGTACCTACTGCGTGCACCTGTTTTGGAATATAATGGGTTAATCCGGCTTGACCTGGAGGCCTAAAAAGGCCATTTTGGAGAATCATAAAAGGATAACATTAGGTATGAATCATAATACGGCGAAGACTGTCCGTGTTTTTTTTTTTCGCTGCACTACATAGATATAATCAAAGAGATTGGGATTGGATTGATTGGAATTTTAGCACAGACAAAAAAAAATAACTGAAAAATGCTTCACCAATGGGATTTGATACGATTCATTTAACAGTTAACTGTCCACTAAGTTATCCTTTTATGATTCTGCCAAAGTGGCCTTTGTAGGCCCCCTGTTGTGCAACTGAAACACACGAGCATTTCTCAAGCAGGAACCACTTTGCTTTGAAGACCTGATTGGCCAGGAAGTGTTATCGGATTTCCTATTCTTATATAGCTTAACTATCAGTAAGATCGCGTGAAGCCACGTCACAAGACCACGTATCACCCGGCTGTGTAGTGGGAAGAGAGATCAACTCTCTTAAGACATTATCAACATTATCTGATAAAAGTCCTATAGATCAGGTTATCTGATCTTCGATCTCATGCATGCTTTTTATCTCTCTGCGTGAGACGTCAAAATATATCCCACGACTTGATATGATGATAATGTTAAACATAAGTTCATTGGTCTCGTGCAATAACACAGACTCCACGAGTATCCGTACAATGAGGTTGTCTGGCGGATCTTAGGGAGTCAGCATCAATCTGCTGAATAGGTAATCTTTATACATATAACAGTATAAGATATAACTTTTGTTAAATTCTAAATTTTAAATTAAATTCGTGCCAACTCGAAAGAAAATAAAAACTGGCCAAGGGCGAGTCGGACTCGCACACGAAGGCAAAAACGCCGAAAAAAAACACGTTTGTTGTATGGGAGCCCCTCTATATATTTATTTTATTTTGTTTTTAGTATTTGTTGTAATAGCGGTAACAGAAATACATAATTTGTGAAAATTTCAACTGTCTAGCTAACGCGGTTCTTGAGATACAGCCTGGTGACAGACAGACGGACGGACGGACAGACAGCGATGTCTTAGTAATAGGGTCCCGTTTTTACCCCTTTTTTTTTCGGATGGGTAATCACCAAATGACCCCTCCCGCTCTGGGTGGAGCGGAAGGGAGTGTCCGACTCTTACTGACTAAAACCCACCTGTGTCCTTAGCCCCTTATGTTCCGGGCCAGCGGTAACCCTTTCGGACAATCCCGCTGACCCGTTTTTACCCTTTGGGTACGGAATCCAAAAAATGAAGATTTGACAATTTTGTCTACCAGTGCACTTGGTGAATGTCTGAATGATCTTGATCAATCCATAATTTAGTATTCTGGTGGGGAGGTGCCGCATCCGCACTTGAGATCTGAGCTGTGTGTGAACCCCTGTGGAGATTGTCTTTGCTTCGGCCGACTTGGGTTCGAAGTCTATTAAAAGATTTCTAAATCAGCCACGGTAACGCGTGGCACCTCCTCACAGACAATGGCCCACCATCCAGCGCCGCATGCCTTGTCACCTGTGCACTTGATGATCTTGTGACTGCGTCAGTGAGCGGAGTTCGCGCAGCTGAATTTTGGGCCGAAGATGTTTGAATTTTTTTCCATCGATACGCTAAGAAGAAGAAGTATCCTGGTTAGCAAGAAGGACAGCAGTTTGTTTCTTTGAAAATTCCTTCAGGACAAGAAGAATTTTGCGGAGTGAAACAAACTTCAACAGGCACATAAGCATACTCTTACACGTCATATCTGCGGGGTAATTGCGTAAAACACTAACATTAAAAATGGCTTTCTCAGCAACATTCATTGCGTTATTTACGTTGTTGAGCAGACAATTTTTTCGAACATATGAAGCAATGGATTAACAATATCCTTTAAAATGATTCAGATTATGATTGATAGTGTGTTATGCAATTAGAAACACTGCACTGCCACATATAATAATAAACACAAGAACGAGTCGGAAAGGTCATGCGAATCAGTCTCCAGGCAATTTGTTATACACACCTATCATATAACTTTCGCACGATGTTATCACATGCGTTAAGGATGGCACAATCAACGCATCAAATCAAAATCATATAAATAAGATCAATTCCGATCGATCAACGACGATAGATAGAACTTACAGCATTTGGTAACGTGACTACTTATATTATAAGTCATATGACAAATGAATTGAAAGTCAAGCTGTTCATTGGTGTCGATGAAATCCAGTTCAATTTCGTCATGGGTCAATTGATGTTATTTTGTGATCGTGTCTAACACGTGAAAAGTAATGAATCAATATGTCGAACTAAATTTATGATGTAATGGTCTCGGAGTTGGCAAATCATGGGTTATAGAAATAAATTAGTAACTAAAGTCACTTCTTTTTGTATAAAATATGGCAGATTTAAAGAATGTTACAGATATCTTACTGCAGGATACTTTCCGTCATAATACAAATTGTTTATAACATAGAATAGAATAGAATACTCTTTATTACATAATATAATATGTTTGAATTTATACGTGAAATTAACAAAGAATAGACGGGTAAATGAACTTATATGTGATAACTTAGAATTCAACAAACAATTCATTAAAAACTAATTCTTCTGAGGATCGTGTGATATGAAGAATGCTTTGCGAAAACCCCTTTTCCGACAGTTCTGAAAGTATATCTAAATAATCATCATCTGCCTAGCCATTTCCCAACTAGATTGGGGTCGGCTTCCAATGTAACCGGATGAATATACAATACAATATACCAATATTTTACCTGCAGCGATTGCCATCCACAACCCAGTTACTGGGTAATAAAATATCCCTTTGGTAAAACTGGTTGTCAGAATTTCGGGCTTCTGATGCCCCGTAACGACTGTCAAAGATTCAGGAATGACAGACGGGACCAACGGCTTAACGTGCTTTCCGAGGCACGGAGAGGTCTAGGTATGTAAAGATGGTCACCCATCTACGAACCAATCAAGGCAAGCATAGCTTAACGACAATCGTTTTTAAAATATTTACATAAATATTATATATAGAAATCGCTCTCAAAGCGTTTCGTATGACTTGTGGTATGACTACAGCACTTCAACTTCAATGGAATTGACATAAGCTTTCGATAGCCTATGCCAGTCCCATACACTTTTGACCTTTCCATCCAATGATATTATAAATGTATCATTGTTTCCATCATCGTTATCTGACAGAATGTCTGAATCCCTCTGAAGTCTTCGTTCCATGCCGGTCATCGAGACTACAAAAATGAAATAGGTGTTACCAATCGACATTGGCCTCCATGACAGAAACTCTCCTACTGCGCAGTAAGCCCTTTGTTTACTTGAGCGGATAAATATCGATGTTATTGAGACCACCACTAACTACCACATAATGTTTTATGACATACACGTTGCTATTAATAGTAGCAACAATAATGTATGTATACGAGAAATTTCTTGTTTACACCTTTGTACCAGTCCTACCAAGGGGTTTCGTACTACCGAGTAACTGTATTGTGGAGGTTCGATAGGCTGATAAGCAGTCGCTCCATGTAAAATACTGGTATTCAGCTGCATCCGGTTAGACTGGAATCCAACCCCAACATAGTTGGGAAAAGGCTAGGCAGATGAGGTTTGTTTCTTCTTATGTTTTCTAATACTGTGGGAAACTTAAATGATAATTTATATTTTATTTATGTAAATTGGTTGTAAAAAATCAGTTTTACAGTCATGTCTAAAGAAATAATGATATTTTAAAACTAGACATAAGAAGAGATATATTATATCACACCAATATCGCTTGAGTTGTTTTACATCATTCACGTTGAAAAACAGTGCATCAACTGATCGATGAGCTGTCCTTGTGTCTGCCATATCTGATGATTATTAGTAACATGACCTATGCCCGCATATTTTAGTTTGCATAGAAAATAACGTTAATCTTTGATATAACGTTGCCATATCTGCTAATATCTATTACAGCATAATTATACAGATATTAAATCACATTCACATCAAGGATACCTCACCAGTTGAGTGGTAACCTAGATCACGTGTGTGTGCGCACATACAGCTGCTGACGTCATCGGGAAGAGGGCTTTACTTTCGGGAAGTAATGGTGGATGTAGACTTGCTGGATTTAGGAATGCATGATCACGGGGTCCGAATACCAACCGAATTTGCTGCCTGTTATAAATCTCGATTTTCGGCAGGTTGATTGAAACTTAGTAGGTAAATAGTTTCATTGTAAGTGTTTTCTAAGGTCACATGTATACATATTAAGCTTTTAAAATTTATAGAATTTTGGGATAAAGAGAATGTCTGCCATAGGCGCCGCCCATGATATAAAAACTTTCCTAGTAGATTTGTTTTCTTCACCACAACCAAACAATACATTACAACGCTATAAAAATAAGCAATATAAAATCTTCAGGAGCCGCAAATAATCATGAATAATGTTTTACTACCGTAATTCAGTTTGTTTGGTAATACACTGGTAATGGACGTCCATTTACTGTAAGTACTTGTCCATTTCCAAGAAAAAGTGGATTGTTCCGGTGAGATCTTTCTTCTGTGTCGAATTTTTCTTATTGCTTTTGGTTTGAAAACAGTTTGATGTGTTTGTTTTTTTCGTACTCTTTGAACGATCTTGATTTGGTGATACCGTTTTGTTTTATTGCTTATGTGTTCTTTTGTGAATGAATAGAACTTTCTATTATATGTGTACCGAGTTATCAACTTAAGTTCTTCATCTATTTACCAGAGCTAAATTCTTTAGGGCATCAGCAAGCACTTTTGTAGAGGACTCTCACGAGGTTTGCTGATCCAGGCTCTTCTCTTGTAGATTGATCTGCTTCTACAGCTATTCTTCTTCCATAGTGGTTAGCAGATTATCTGTAATTACCGTGCTGATATCTAGGCCTAAAATTAAATGACTCTAGCCGTCCGATATATTCTGTAAAAATCTGTATTCTGTGAAAACTTAGGTGTGAGTGTGGTGAATATACCGGCTGGATCACCTACCATACTTGCTACATTACCTGTATTAATATTCAACCTTTCAACTTCAATATTTTCATAATTCTTTCCTCTATCTGCGAGCCAGTGGGCACGGTCCACGACACGTATACCAAAATACCCTTTACTCGCGTATCCTTGAACAGCTTCTGGTTCATTCGCCTCGACTGCTCTATTCTGAATACTAACTAGATCACTGACGTAATGCTTGTAATTCTTCATTTCTGATGACTGATGGACTTTGGGAGTGTTTTAAATTTTTCAATGAGATAATTTAGGTTGAATGATTCTTTTTTGTTTTGACAAAGATGAATGAAGGATTTGTACTACCTAGTTTATTTTATATCAAAATAGCCGATACAAAATGAACTTAGTCACCTGCGATTTGTATTGACCTGCGTAAATGGGGAGGCGATTAGGCTTGTGAGGCAATTTGGTAAGCGACCAACCTTCATGCAGCGGGCGATCACGTCGATTTAAGTGACCCACCTCATACGATCTATCGCCGCACGACAAAAGTCGAAAACTACTTTGGAACTTGCGATTTTAGTCACCTGCAGCCTAGCCGAATTACCATTTAAACACTCCTGCGGCTAAAGTCACCTGTGTAAAGCCCGAATAAGATGTGTTTTATTGTAACTTGGAAGTTTTTATTGAGGTCAATCCTTTATTTCTTCTTTAAAGATCGAGTCTGTCGTCGAAATATTCAGATAATGTACTTCTTCCTCCTTCGTCGTACCGATTTTCCAAGTTATATGAGTTGTACTTTCACTGATGTAGTGAAAGTACTTCAATTCCTCTCCATTCGGTCGAAAAATTATGTACTCGTTAAATTCTTGTACAAACTAATAGATAAATCCCAGAAATATGTAGATTCTGCAACAAAAATAAATAATCTATAGATATTTTATTAAACTAAACATATAAAAGTGTTCCCATATCCCAATACTTTCAAACCATCAAACAGAACACATCATTTCTATACAAAAAAAAGTTAAATGATTAAACTTTTAAGATTTTAAGACAGTATCTTCCCAGAACAAGTCTTAAAAGTTCGCCAACCCGTGTTAGTACTTATCTTGTCGTTAATTTATTTATACTGTGGTCGATATAAGCTCTTACGATTGTAAGGTTCCAAAAACGGGATTTACGTCACATAGTGAGGTTACTAAACTTAGAATGTAGGCCGGCTGCGCGTGAGTGGCTGGATGATGTTATAAGCAGATTTAATGGACTATTGATGGATGATTGAGGATGTTAATAGGAGAGGAGAATATTTAGCTATATGGTAGAAACTAGGAATGAGCGGATTACTCAACTTAGCAAGAGAATGGGTACAATTTTGTTCGTTAGATAGCTCCTTAGTTATTTTCACGTTAGTCGACGAACTGACAATGTTGGGTGGAGTCGTAAGCATTCTCTATGCTTAAGACAGCTCTAATTGCAATTGGAAATCTGTCAACAAAGTTTGCTAAACAGCCGGTCTATTCTGTAAAAATCTTTCCTTAAATACTTAGGTGGTGTGAGTTTGAAGTGAACTGGCATTCCACCTGATGCTAGGCGTTGACACTATTGACAGCTCACTTCAAGCTCAATTCACCTAAGTTTTCACTGTGAGGTTTTTATTGAATCTATATATATAAAAGGAGAAACTGACTGACTGACTGACTGACTGACTGACATATCAACGCACAGCCGAAACTACTGGGTCTAGGAATGTGGAATTTTGCACACGGCTTCCTTTTATAATGTAGGGGAGCACTAAGAAGGGGTTTTTGGAAATTCAACCTTTAAGGGGGTGAAAAGGGGGGATTTCGTTTGTATGAAAAATCTTATTCCTTGAGTTAATAAACTTGAAACTTGGCACGAATACTTATCTAAGTAAATTATTAAGTTTGGCATTTTTTGTTTTTCTTAATTACCCCCTAGAGGGGGATTGGGGGGTGTCAAAATTTGTATGGAAGAATTTTAACGGGCTGTCCGATTACCTCGAAACTCAGTATTTATACTTAAGACCAAAAATAGAGAACAACGTGTATCAGGGTTTTTCGAAAATGTACCCCTAACGGGGTGAAAAGGGGTAGTTAATTTTACAGGGGAGGATTTTACTGCGTGACTTGATTTACTCGAAAATTGGTATAAATAATCTTTGAGTCAAGTAATGAACACATCACAAACTATTTTTCGAAATTACACCCCTGTGGGGGTGAAAATCGGGGATACAGTTTATATGAAAAATCTTATTCATTTGGTTAATAAACTTGAAACATGGCACGAAAGTAAATTATGAAGATTGACACTTTTTGTTTTTCTAAACTACCCCCTAAAAGGGGATTGGGGGGTGTCAAAATTTGAATTTTAACGCGCGGTCCGATTAACTCGAAACTCGGTATTTATACTTAAGACCAAAAATGAAGAATAACACGTATCAAGGTTTTTCGAAAATCTACCCCTAACGGGGTGAAAAGGTGTACTTAATTTTACAGGGGAGGATTTTACTGCGTGGCTTGATTAAGTCGAAAATTGGTATAAATAATCTTTGAGTCAAGTAATGAACACATCACAAACTATTTTTCGAAATTCCACCCCCGTGGGGGTGAAAAGCGGGGATACAGTTTATATGAAACTAGCACTTTGCCCGCGACTTCGTCCGCGTGTATTTCGTACTTTCCTCTAAAATTTTCGAATATTATGTTTATGATCTTTAGCATTTATTTAGATTAATAAGTATTCGGGCCAATTTTTAAGTTTGTAGATCAAAGGAATCAGATTTTTCAAATAAACAGGATCTTCGCTTTTCACCCCAACAAGAATGGATTTTTTAAAAATCGTTTGGGATGACGTGTCCATAACTTGACTCAAAGACCGATACCTACTCATTTTCGAGTTAATGGAAGTAAGCAGTAAAATCCACCCCTTCTTCTTAGCGTGTCGATAGCAATCTAAATGGACTCTGCCCAGAATTCGGCTACTTGTTTGGCGCCATTACCAGCGTCCACCAGTTCCTATAACGTGCAGCTGACAGGACATGCAGGACACGATATTAAGTGTCCCATCGTTTGTGGAACAGCACCACATTTACACTCCAAGGCGGAGTCGTCTATGAATCTCCACCTGAACAGGTTTTCCTTACTTCAGCTAACCTGCGTCCGGAGTCTGTTTAAAGACTTCCAGGTTACCCAAGGTGTCCCATGTCCAGGTGGGAGGTCTTCAGCGGGTGGGACGAACGGTTTGGGTAAGGAAGGACTGTCTCGCCACAGCTTCAGTCTTTCTTGTCATGGTTCACCAGTGAGTTGACGACACACTTTAAAAAACTGTTTCGGCTTTTCAGCCTTTGTGGCACAAGGATGTTGTCGTGCAAAGGGTCATGTGTCGGAGACCATTTTGGCTCTTTCGCTGGAGCCAGTGCTCTGCGAACCACTGGTGGCGCTATGTGCTAGTGGATACAGCATTTCCTACTATCTTTCCCAGCAATCCACCCCTTAAACTTTATTACCCTTTTCCACCTTGGTAGGAGTCGAGTTTTGAAAAACCCTACAACTAACTACAACTTTTCACCCCGTTAGGGGTACCTACATTTTCGAAAAACCCTGATGCATGTTATTTTTGGTCTTAAGTATAAATACCGAGTTTCGAGTTAATCGGACCGCCCGTTAAAATTCTTCCATACAAATTTTAACACCCCCCAATCCCCTTTTAGGGGGTAGTTTAGAAAAACAAAAAGTGTCAATCTTCATAATTTACTTTCGTGCCAAGTTTCAAGTTTATTAACCAAATGAACAATATTTCTATATACAGGAAGACTTTGAATTCATTGGCAATATTTTAGTCCAAGAATCTAATTGAGGAACGAATAATAACTAATACTAGTAAAGTGTTCAAAAATAATAACCAAGAGATTTCTCAAAATGAACAAATAAAATAAAAGTATCAAATGGTGATAGCGCGCTATAAAATTAATAATAGGTGATTGCCTCGCCCCCCCCTCCGCCGCACACCATAACCGTCGCACGCGCGCCATTCAATTATTTGCGGGCGCGCGTGGCGGCGGCGGCGGAGGCGGCGGCGGCGGCGGCGGGCGGCGCGGCGCCCCCCGATTTGCATGTAGCAGGCACTAGCAGCTCAGCAGGCTAGCAGCTTCGACTATTCTACGGAACTGAAGTGTAACGCGTACTTAAATTAAATTGTTTATGTTAGGTCCTTGACGCAGTTTAAAACACTTAACCCACATACACACACTAAGAAGCTCCGAAAATAACTAAAAACTTGACTGAAAATCACATTATCACCCATAAGAAAACAAGTTTAAAATGGGGGGCCGCGCCGCTTTGGCGCATAAATCATTAAAATGCAGAAAGCAAAACTCACATAATAATAAGTTGTAATAGTCGGTACCGTTGGCGCAGTGACTGAGCGACAGGCTACTGCGTTACGTGTCGCAAATTCGATTCCCGCACAGAAAGATGAAGTGTGATTTGAATTATTTCAATTATTATACCACAATACTAGCGTAGGGAATGGTTTAAAAAAGAATGAAGAAGGATTGGAAAATTGAAAGTGATTTAAACTTTGGTGAAATGTCAAAACAAAAGTTACTGTTAATAAAAGTTTCAACTTACATACCTACAAGGCTACAATGTAATGATCGTTAAAAATTACTTAGTTTTTTGTCTGCATTAAAGTCGGTTAAAGTGTGCAAAAATTATTATCCCAATAATAGGTATCTCAATTGAATTCGCTAGTAAAACTTTGACTTTTAAAATACCTAATAAATGACGCGCCTGTTGTGCTTGTGCCCTGCTGGCTCGGCGCTGGCGCGGCGGAGCGCGGCGCGGGTGGGGCGCGCGTTTGTGTGCAATGTTTAGTAAAGTACCTAACACTGCGATAGCCGCGCGCGACGTTTGACGAAACAGCTGATTGGGACTTGGGTGCACTTTTAAATTGAATTTACATAGCAGTATTACTTAGTATGTAGTTTTAAATTTTAATCACATTAATTTAAAATCGTTACTACGGCACAATAAAATAATTAAATCTTGTTTGTTGTTGTTGTTAAATGTTGAATAATGAAATGTTGTTGAATAAAATAATTAAATGTTGTGATGTTAATTAATTGTCGAGTCTGGCGGTTTGTGTGTGTGAGATTTGGGTTTGAAACCTAGTATAGCAACGTTTAAATTAAACTTAGTAGGTAGGTAGGTACTTACCTACGTGTACTTTAAGAGGTGCTCGAAATGTTCACCTCCTCTTTGTACACACAGCTCAGCACGGCGCCTATGGTTCACCTTCACATTTTGCAACACAAAAGTACGCGATTTAACCGTATCAAACGCCGTGATAATCTTTTCTTTTAACTGTTCCCGGCTTTCACTCTCTTGCTCGTAAACTAGTCTTTTAACCTCACCCCACAAAAAAAAGTCCAAGGGCGTCAGGTCAGGCGACCGCGTTGGCCAAGCTACAGGTCCGCCGCGACCAATCCAACGTTCACCGAATTTACGATCGAGGAAGGCGCGAAC
This sequence comes from Oligia fasciuncula, assembly GCA_963082905.1. Taxonomy (NCBI): domain Eukaryota; kingdom Metazoa; phylum Arthropoda; class Insecta; order Lepidoptera; family Noctuidae; genus Oligia; species Oligia fasciuncula. Next base: position 14,269,076 of record OY720403.1, read on the forward strand.
GTCACGCTGGTAGTGAGCCGGTGCTCCGTCATGCTGATAGTACAGCTCGGACTGATAGCTCTCAGGCACGTTCTGCAGCTGTTCTTCTACGGAGGTCTCTAACAACCGGAGATAGCGCTCCCCGGTCAGTCTCTCTTCAATAAAGAAGGGACCTATGATACAACTGTTAATTATGCCTGCCCACACGTTCACCGAGAAACGATTTTGAAAAGCGTGTCTTCGGCTTACGTGCGGGTTCTGCCCACGCTGAGCCCACCAATGCTCGTTGTGGACATTAAACAGCCCGAGTCGGGTGAACGTGGCCTCGTCTGTCCACAGGATATTTTTATCCAGATTTTGTAATAGCCAATTACAAAATCGGACCCTGGGCGTGTAGTCAGCCAACGCCAACTCCTGCACTTTTTGGAAATGGTAAGGGTGCATTCCAGAGGCGTTTAACAGCTTCCAGACAAAAAACTGGCTGACGTGAAAGTGTCGCGCTGCCTGTCTAGTGCTGGCCTGTGGATTCCTCTGGAAGTACCGCTTTATTTGCCGATGCAGGGTTCTTGGGTACACCGGCGCTCTACCACGCGCTTGAGCATGCGGTGGTACGTGGAACGATGCAAAATCCAGCAGGTTTTGCGTTGATCTCAAGATTCGGTCTCGCGATGGAATCGGTGCATCGGGGTAGCGGCGGTGAAACATGAGACGAGTGCGCGGCAAACTGTGTGTTCTATCGTAGAATAAAACCATATCCAGGTATTGCTGGTTCGTGTACACTGCACTACGTGGTCGAGGCATGTTAGCCCTGTGGTTCACTGCAATCCAATATTTTTTTCGCCAATTACACGTACACACTTGACCAAATAAACTCGTGACTGGAGCAGCGCGGCGGCCGGCGCTCAGGCGCATGTGGGGGCGGGGGTGGGCGGGGGTGCGACGCGCGCGCTTGTAGTTTGTTCTTTTGCCGTATTGGCGGTATTTCTTTTGAAGGACATATCTAGTATCTACTGAATGAGAGCTCGTACGCTGTGCGTAAGTAATAATAACGCCTAGTTTTACTACACGTGTCGAAAGAATCTTGATAATTAAATTTATTTATGTTTAATTATCATTTTTTTTATTTCTTTTTTTTAATCTTGTTTATTAATTTCGGTCTTTATGTAAGTAAATATCAAGTTATATTACGTTTTTTAAATTAATAATTTGACCATATTAATATTCGATATTGTTGGCTTAAATGAACCAGTATCATGGTTGGAATACGTGGTTAAAATATTGCCAATGAATTAAATGTCATCCTGTATATAAAAGGAGAAACTGACTGACTGACTGACTGACTGACTGACATATCAACGCACAGCCGAAACTACTGGGTCTAGGAATGTGAAATTTTGCACACGGCTTCCTTTTATAATGTAGGGGAGCACTAAGAAGGGGTTTTTGGAAATTCAACCTTTAAGGGGGTGAAAAGGGGGGATTTCGTTTGTATGAAAAATCTTATTCCTTGAGTTAATAAACTTGAAACTTGGCACGAAAGTAAATTATGAAGATTGACACTTTTTGTTTTTCTAAACTACCCCCTAAAAGGGGATTGGGGGGTGTTAAAATTTGTATGGAAGAATTTTAACGGGCGGTCCGATTAACTCGAAACTCGGTATTTATACTTAAGACCAAAAATAACATGTATCAGGGTTTTTCGAAAATGTAGGTACCCCTAACGGGGTGAAAAGTTGTAGTTAGTTGTAGGGTTTTTCAAAACTCGACTCCTACCAAGGTGGAAAAGGGTAATAAAGTTTAAGGGGTGGATTGCTGGGAAAGATAGTAGGAAATGCTGTATCCACTAGCACATAGCGCCACCAGTGGTTCGCAGAGCACTGGCTCCAGCGAAAGAGCCAAAATGGTCTCCGACACATGACCCTTTGCACGACAACATCCTTGTGCCACAAAGGCTGAAAAGCCGAAACAGTTTTTTAAAGTGTGTCGTCAACTCACTGGTGAACCATGACAAGAAAGACTGAAGCTGTGGCGAGACAGTCCTTCCTTACCCAAACCGTTCGTCCCACCCGCTGAAGACCTCCCACCTGGACATGGGACACCTTGGGTAACCTGGAAGTCTTTAAACAGACTCCGGACGCAGGTTAGCTGAAGTAAGGAAAACCTGTTCAGGTGGAGATTCATAGACGACTCCGCCTTGGAGTGTAAATGTGGTGCTGTTCCACAAACGATGGGACACTTAATATCGTGTCCTGCATGTCCTGTCAGCTGCACGTTATAGGAACTGGTGGACGCTGGTAATGGCGCCAAACAAGTAGCCGAATTCTGGGCAGAGTCCATTTAGATTGCTATCGACACGCTAAGAAGAAGGGGTGGATTTTACTGCTTACTTCCATTAACTCGAAAATGAGTAGGTATCGGTCTTTGAGTCAAGTTATGGACACGTCATCCCAAACGATTTTTAAAAAATCCATTCTTGTTGGGGTGAAAAGCGAAGATCCTGTTTATTTGAAAAATCTGATTCCTTTGATCTACAAACTTAAAAATTGGCCCGAATACTTATTAATCTAAATAAATGCTAAAGATCATAAACATAATATTCGAAAATTTTAGAGGAAAGTACGAAATACACGCGGACGAAGTCGCGGGCAAAGTGCTAGTTATACTATATACCGGCTAGACTATCCATTGCTTGGTTTTAAAAATGGTAACAGGACGAACAGACCCACCGAGAAAAGCATTGAGCCTCCATTTTTTCAAGCCGAAATGGATGTGAAATTAGGAATTTAGTTATCTACTACTGTTTTAGAAGTTCAAGCTTACAATGCAAACCCGACTTTACGACATACAAAATACTACAAAGTTCTAAATCCCGATAGTACGTCACTAGCTACAGAAAGCCACTAAACTTAGAACTGCACCGTAAACCGGGCTATCCGGTAGAACTAATAACGTGTCTATTTAGAAATGGATTCTAGGAAAGGGGCGAGGATGGGAAGTCTGGAGATGTATTACGACGTTTATATGGCTGTGGTGAACCTAGGTTGGTAGATCAAGGGATAGAGAGGAGCACTGGCAATTTGAATCGTATCACGAATCTAAATATAGGCTCATGTTGGAGAGAGTACAAAACAAGTTTGTGAGGACACCATACAAGCGCAACTTGTATGGTGTATATCCATTTTATCCGCTTATGTACCCGACGTTATTTATTTTGGGTATGGTTGGATATAACGAACTGAGGGTCAGGATGGATCTCGCACTGACCTCGTACATATTCAAAGTACTTAGAGGGAAGGTACATAATGCGGACATATTAGGGCACGTAGGTTTGTGTGTGCCGGACAGGTACGTGTGGCGACGACGACAGCCACGGCTGCTGGCGGAGCCGGGAGCTCGGACCAATCTTTTAAGTGAGGCGCCACTGACGCGTGCACTCCGCACTCTCAACCTCATAGCTAGTGATACGGACCTATTCTGTTGTTCTCTGAGTGAGTTCACAAAGAATGCATTGTTTGTAATAAGTTACAAAATTTAATAAAATTATATTAAGAAGTTAGTAATAAGTTAGGATAAGATAAGATAAATGTACACTATCGCAATAGGTTTCCCTGTAAGGATAGATGTAAGTGGAGAAATAAATAAATAAATAAATTTGACTACTGTAGGTATAAGGTGGATGTTAGATCTACGTTTTGATCATCTATACTAATCTACATATTTATATACTAATAATATAGCTGAAGAGTTTGTTTGTTTGATCGCGATAATCTCTAGAACTACCAGTCGGATTTGAAAAATTATTTTTGCATTTGATAGCCCAACTCTTGCGGAAGACAAGGCTATGTAACATCGCGATATGACCCTTAGGAGTCGAGCAAAAAGAAAAAAAAGTCAGAAAGACCGCTAAGCGAAAACGAATAGTGTGGGCAGGTGATGCAATGCGATGGGCTGGGTCGAGGGAACAAGAAATTTGGAGAAAGAAGTCGCGAGCAGAAGCCAGTTATATTATAATAGGCAGGCCCTGTTAATTTAAAAAAAAACTGTAAAAGTCAAGTTAAGTCTGAAATCGCAATGAGATAAAAGTAAAACCTAAAAATTAAAAGTAATAAAAATTACACATTGTTCTTCTAGCAACACAGAAAACACTTATATTGTCATAGTTATGAGGATTTTTCGCAAAATGCAAAAATGAACCTACCGCAAAAGATACATAAGATTCATCCCACAAACCTAAAAGCTTTGAAACAGGAAAACCCGCGGGCGAGGCTATAATCCCACATAATGATATAACTGCCCAGTTAACCCCACTTCCTTCTGACGTCAGCCCTGTATATATAGCCCACAAATCTGGGTTAGCGACCAACTGGGTTACAGCTTTGTTTTCACCCATTTTCGCACGAAATGTTTTTATGTAACCTTCTTTTTATACGTGTATTATAAACAATGCGATGTTACATCAGGGTTTGATGTAATCTTTCTGGATTTCATAATACGAAATGTGGAGGTTTTCGTCTTGTTTACTTGTGTTAATATGGATCAAATCTGCAATGAGGCAAAGAGAGTTGGTGTTCATTACGGATTTTTAGATATCATTATAATCACCAATTTTCAAAACTCCTTTTAGGTAGGTAGGTAATCCTCTTTTTGGGCAATATATGACTGTACTATCAGGTTAAAAAAACGCGCACAACGTTACAACAAAATTTAATCGTTGCGGAAAATTGTCACCAATCTGTGAACAATACCACTAAACTAGAGTGCACTGTGATAAAAATACACTTGCTTGAAAAAATATTTGCGTTAAAGAAATCGCATCGCAGTGCGCGCATAGCCTTAGGAGATGGCCAAAATCAGAAAAATCATTACTTGTAATTGTAGCTATATAAGATAGGTACAAGATTTATAACAATACAAGCCGTACGTGTGTGGGAATCGGCAAAAATGACGAACTTGCTTAAAAACTTTCATCCTATATTTGGCGAATAGGGGGTGAATTTTCAAAAATTCCTTTCTAGCCCTCATCTTTGTTATAAAAGGAACTCTGGAGCAAAATTCATGCTTGTAGACCCAGAGGTTTAAGCACTGCTATGGCTGGAAATATCCTGCCGAATTAAGGGTGAATAGGGACACATAACCCAAAATGAATGCCTATGGCAGGAGGGTTGGTGATTTCAAAATATAAACATAGATTTTTATTCCATTAATAAACTGCCCTTGAAAAACCGTTGTCCTACTTTCAATTCCCAAATGTTTGTGTGTACTGTGTTCCACTTTATTTGTAACACTTTCGATAACACCAAACATCTGAAGCAACACAATCGGAATTCAATTATCGTGTTTCGACATTTAAGCATCCGTAAATTTATTTCATGACTTCTTGAGGAGTCAAGAGTTCAAAAAAACCTAGGTATTAAATTGGAAATGTCAATTTAGTCTCCTGCATCCGTCCAGGGGTTGATTCTGAAAATTCGTAAAAAACAGAACAACTTTTCACACATGCATCGAAATTCTACCTCCTGTTTTATAGTTTTTTTTTTTTCAGGAGTCTGTTATGATTTTCATACGGAAAGTAGTTTAGTATGACGAGTAGAATCACCCTCTTGATGAATGCAGGTGACCATATCCCCATCCTCTTTGTGGTTAATATAGAGAAGATGGAAGGAGAGGATATGCTGCCCCGACTCCAAATAAATTCGGACAAGGGAGAATGATTATGATGGTACAATTTTGATCAAGCTAAACGCATCATCTTTTCTGAACTCAAGAACGGCAACCGAAAACAAGGCAGCCAGTTCCTCAGGATACAAAGACGTTCAGAAAAGACATATGAAGAGATGCAATATAGATCCCTCTTGTTGAGAGTAACAAAACGTTTATGACTTGAAAAACCAGCGGAGAAGATAATATCTCGACAGCAGACGAGATCACTTTATGAGCAAACCACCCTCCAACATACAATATCATTACCAAAATGGCATTCTAACGTGTCCGTACTATCTACCTAGCATATAACCTGAAGAATATCATATACCTTTCTGATTTTGTTTACTGTAGTCGATCATATACTTTTATTGCTTCTAAAACTTGCGTTTTTTGCGTTTAGGTCCTGTTATCCCCTTAAGATAGGTTACTTTAGCTACGTCAGAGTACACGGCCGTAACCGATTGTTGTCGAAAACAAAAACAGTCACCGTAGCCGAAATCGGCATGAGATAATACTGTAGCACGTACTGTAGCCATGTTTCATAGCAACACATTAATCTTTGCTGGAGAGATTCCATTAATCCAGTTTACTGGTCCCCCTGCCCCTGACCCAATCCGAAGACGTCAATGAAAGCCAATCGATCAAAGTCTACGCCAGGATACGTCAGGTTTTACTATCGTTGTATCGAAACGATAACATGAGCTACGAGTAACATTCAGTGGACTGTTTATTGACTTTAACGATGTCAAAAGAATAATAATTATCTAGTGCAGCTTTAGTGCAGAGTGATTATGAATGAATTAAACATAACATGCGAAATGTGGGTGTACTATACTGCCGTCATAAGGAAAAAGGACACAACTAAATTTTTTTTCAAAATTGAGTTATAGAATATATATATGGAATCAGAAAAAAAAGGCGCATAAGCCAGTTTTTTTACTCAATTTTGGAAAAAAAATTAGTTGTGCCCTTTTTCTTAGGTGCAGAATGACTTAAATATAACTGGCAAAATGGGGGTGTACGGAAAGCTGGGCGCAGAATAGAATATACCTAATATATATACCTAACAAACATTGCCCATTAAGGCAATAAGGATCCACTTTCAAAGATGAAGAACCGACTGTAGACAATGAAGATTAGGGAAGAAGCTATGAAATGTTTATGCACGGTCGAAACTAGGTCAAATGAACACAGCCAAAGTGTGGAACTCTTTGCCGATCTGTATTCGGGATCCCACATTTAACTCGCCTGCCTTCAAAGCAAGAGTGAACAGGCTTCTTCTGGGCACGCTCGTTCTATCATAAACGTTATCCATCGCTTTCCGAGTCAAGAGCAGGCCGATTTAGCAATAAAAAATTTAAAAAAATGAAACAGGATCCTTGCCGATTCAATCGCCCACAACAGAAGACAAGGAAGGACAACTGGCTGTACATTTTCCTTTTTGGGTATCCATTTTGGTTATACCAAACTTAAAATTTAAAGAAATGCACGGGTAATCTGAAGCTAATACAAGTAGTAACTTTACTCTCGCGTCCTAACTAAGAGATTGAATTTGGTAAGGACATAGGGTCCTACGTAGCCACGATACCTATCCTAAACTGGTCCTTAAACAATTTCGCAAAAAAAAACATTACAAGTTACAACACCCGGAAATCCCATGTATCTTTATCAAAACTTGCTCCACTTTTGATTTCAAACTAATTACTAGTTTTATCTATTGCACGATTCGTAGGTATCTCTCGCTATCGTGTCTACGGCGCACTGCCGCCGTCCAGCGATATTCAGATATTAATTTAAACTCCTGTTGAAATCCACTCGATACCGGTTTGAACTGGTGATAACCTATCGTAAAGTATGTAATTATTTGATAGAACCGCTTGAGCATTGGTTATATAAACGCTCGGGGAGTTGAAGGAGATTGAGACAAATGTAGTCCTGTTCCTGAACAATTTTGAGATCATTTTCTCAGCGTCACACTCTGATGCAGCTAGCTCACATATGTATGCAAAATACATAAAATAAACACGAATCTTGAAGTCTGTAACCAAAGACAGTGCTGGTCACAACATACCTAATTATCTTCGTCTTGCCCTTGCCCCTTATCCCAATTTATTTAGGTTGGAGCAACATGTCTTTTTCTTCCATACTCCTCTATTAGTCCTCATCTCGATCGTCACCCTCTTTCTAGCCATCTTTCAGACAGTCCATCCAACGGTCTTCCTCTACTCTTATAACCATACATACTCCACCCAAAACACACACACACTCACACTCACATTCATACCCAAAACTTTCCTCACGACGACGGACCTAAAATCTTAGGTTTATTCCGACACCGAACGACAGTTGGACATAGAATATAATCTGAAGTTTTATAGCTCTTCAGATTTTTCACCCCTCAAATCATTTATGTTCTCTTTGCTGCGTTCTGCATCTGCCTTTTTATTCTTTCCAAACTCCCAAAACAGTAAAGTAAATTATCTATTTTATTCTTGGATCACAAGATAAACGAACAGCACCGTAGTCGTGTTACACACTTTCCTGCTTTCCATCTCAAGCCGAGGGTTGTAATGGAAATTGCTGAACCATTGCTACATGCGTTTGAAAAATTCGTCTGCTCAACAACGTAAATAAAACAATTGACGTGGCAGAACTGTTAAAATTAAAGGCACTGCGATCGATTGCATTTTATGTGTGGTCGATTGCATTATCCTGCAAGATTAAAAAGTATCTTCTCGCGCGTCTCTTAAATATCGCAGCATTATGCTGAGATTAAGCCTTCTTGACTTCGCACAGGTCTTTATTATTTATGTCTATTCGAAAAAAATATGTTAATTTAAAATGCTAATTTTTTACTGTTTGTATTTCCTGTGCGTGTCCAAATAAAATATTTTTCTTTTTTCCTCCGCTACCGGCTAGCTAACAATTTCGGAATGAAAAGATTACTATGTGCTTTCCATGTTCTAGTCATTTTTCTATCAATATTGCCAACTTATTAGTGATAACCCCTAAAAAATAAACAAACAGTATTTATATTATAACATACTGTCACAAGATAGGTACAGACCAGCACATGAAGCTACTACAATATGTCAAATTTCTTTCATATATTTTCAACTTTATCGCTAAAGCATAAGGTTCACAGTTGATTGGGAAAATTTTACAGTTTCGGGTAGCTTGATGTGCTGGCGTCTGTACATACGACACCACCAGTTTAAACTGACTCCGCATTGTATAGGCTTTTCGTACAATGAGAAGTCAGCTTATACTGGTAATGTATAGCTTGATCTGTCAACGTGCACGCGAGAGAAGGCGCGACTGCGGTCAACAGAGTTGTTTTCCAGCTACCTATTCTGAAAGTGAAAGGAAAACGCAATAGGATACTAATAGCTTATCTATTGATAACCTTGTGGTCAACCCGCAAGCGACGGCGATGTGGAACTAAACCACGTCACGGTAAATACGCAGTCGAATGCGTAAGTAACGTTTTTTGTTTGATTGACATTGGATTAGTGTTGGGTCCGCTTGCTATATTTAGAATTCTAATTGTATTTTTTTTTACTATATATTAATATGTGTATTGATCAAACTTGCTCGTTTTCAAGCTCTATATTAATGACCTTCAAAATGAGCAAGGTTGATTATTGACCAGGCAAGTAGTTAAGAGGAATGGAACTCTCGCCACCGCCGACGATCTGCGAGGATGCCGAGAATTGGATGGTGTTTGGAACTTTAGAGTTAGAAGGAGCTAACGCTGAGCTGTAGACCAAAATAAATAATATTATGATCACGCTTTAAACAATCCTTCTCATGCTTTCATAGGTTAGCTGTGAAAGTTGCACAGTTCTAATAGTATCTACTTAAGTCCTACGGAGAGGAACCTGTAATACAAGATAGCACGTCAAAATGAACAAATAGGTGTTAAAGTCTTTTAACGCATTGTCAAATATGCTTCATAGTATATTAGAGACTTCCTAAAAACTTCGAGACTGACATTCTAGGAAGATTGCCAAAGTTCATTGTTTCGAGAACACTATTATGCTTGTAAGACATAAAAAATTGGTATCATCTCTGGCCCTCCCACATTGAGTGGTGAGTAAAGATATGGTGACGACGTAGTACAGACAGGGATAGTGAACATTTTCCAACACGAGTTCTTGACACGAGTCAGTTTCATGCAAACGAATAAGTACGTGTTTTGCGAATTTTGTATTTATTAGCTACTAGAATTATTGTCGCACTGGCACGTGTCAGAAGGGCATTTTCTCGACGACCGGACTGTATGTCAAAAATTTGATGCGGGTCGGGAAAAGTGTACCTTTTTTTTGGGTGGGATATCATCAAATGACCCCTCCCGTTCTGGGTGGAGCGCAAGGGAGTGTCAGACTCTTACTGACTAAAACTCCGTGTTCCTTCATTAGCCCTTTATGTTCCGGGCTAGCGGTAACCCTTTCGGACAATCCCGCTGACCCGGCAGGAAAAGTGTACCTTATATAAATATATGCCCTATATTAGTATAATCTGATCTTATTTATGGCGTGTCCAGTGGGATTTGACCAAACAGCAAAATAATGAGAAGTTGGTGGAAATAGTAGATATTTCTTAGTAAGGTTGGACCACAACACAACACACGTTGTGTGTGTATATTTTATGTAGTTTTTTTTTATATATTTTTTTATTTGCAATGTGCATTTTGTTTGTGCAGAATAAACAATTTTTCTTTCTTTTCTTTTCTTTCACAAAAAAATACAGACAACTTTACGCGTCTAACACCAAGTCCACGTCTAACACCCAAGTCCACATCTCGCTTTCCATTGACAGCTATGAGAGAGCTCATAGCATTTCTTTTAGTTAACACCACAGATTCTGGGTTGATAAGCCCTGTCTCATATAGCATGTGTAAAGTGTGTACCTACTAACAATCCGCGTGATTCAAACACGTGGTTGTGGTATTTCGTAAAAATACCACAAATCAGCTGCGACCTGTTGTCACGTCACGTGTATCTACAAAAAAACATACGCATTATAGTGAGTTTTGTTTATTAGAATGTGTTACTGTATTATGTTTTATATTTATGTGTTAATGGGATCTTGTGAACTTTTTTTTAACAGAGTGCCAGTCTTGTCATGTTTTGGCAGGTGGTAAAATCCCTGCGTTCCGAGATGGAAAATAATCGATGTCAGCGTGCTTAAACCTGTACCGAATTAGCGTGAGCGCGATAACGACGTTCCGTGAATCGTCATAGATGACGTCATGACATGCGCCATCTTGCGATAACGCCGACCACGCCCTAGAATAATATCACCGTGAGCGCTGTCAAAAATGACAGTGTGTGTGTGAGGAAATGTCAGTGTGTGTTTTGTTTTGATTTGCATCTTATCATAAAATTAAACTAATGTGGCATTTTCGAAATTGTGCTTCTGGCTGATAGTCGCCACCTAACCAAAGAAGAAGAAATGTGGTGTTTATACAAAGAAATACTGTAATAATATCGTTTTTACATTGAGTAAGCACTGTGAGCGCGCCCACGGGCATTCCGAATTGTTGACAGCTCTCAGCTGTCATAATCGTGATATCTAAATCGGAACGCATGTGAGATGATGTGAGCGCTGTGAGCGATTATAGCTAATTCGGAAAGCGCCCAATATTAAAAATGTTATTAAAACTAAAAAAAGTTTCTGAAACTGATATTGTTGATATTATTAGCGTTTGTAAGTATTCATAGTCATGAGGTACCTACCTACCAAAGTGGGAAGTCGTAGTTTTTGATGTTTGAGGACTTTTTTGAGTTCTAAGTCCTAGATCTACAAACTTTGTACACAGTTTAGTTAATAGTAATAGGTTCGCCCCCTATTAAACGGGACTTAGATATAGGTAATTGGCTAAATGTGAGTGTAATTTATGTAGGTCCTACACCTCTGCTTGACTCTTCGCTGATTACAGGCGTAACGTTATGTTATATCTACAAATAACATAACGTTACGCCATGTACTATCGAAATACCTTTTATATAAGTGAAATATAGAGTATATTTCACTTATATAAAAGGTATTTCGAGGCTTATAGGACTCGATACGTGATCGAATCAGAAATAAAGAGATCCGCAAGATAACAAAGGTAACCGACATAGCCCGAAAAATTGAATAAACTTAAGTGGCAGTGGGCAGGGCACATTGCTCGCAGTACATATGGCCGATGGGGCCGAAAGGTTCTGGAGTGGCGACCGCGTACCGGAAGACGGAGCGTTTGAAGGCCTCCTACAAGGTGAACCGATGACCTTGTGAGTCCGCTGGTTGCGGGAAGCACAGAACCGGTCGAAGTGGCGGTGCTTGAGGGAGGCCTATATCCAGCAGAGCACATCTTTCGGCTGAACGATCATGATGATGATGAGGACCAAAAATTTCGACCATCCATAAATTTTTGGACACAGTTTTAAGCAAGCATATTATATATCATCCAACAATAATTAAGGAACAGTCATTCACTCTCCAATTAGTAAACGAAGCACGTTGTACATAATAGCTAATGTATGTATATACAGTCAACAAAAGAGATAAGTATGCAGGAGCGTCGGATATACTTAGTTGAAGTTTTATAGAAACCGATGGATGTTCTCGTTTTTTTTAATAGAAAACAAACAGCTCATTTATCAAATTAAATTTCAGTCGACAACATCCATCGGTTTCTTACTAAACTTCAACTATATCAGACGATCCTGCATACTTATCTCTTTTGTTGACTGTACATCCTTGTCATTAGGATATGAGCTATAATAGGAAGAATGTTTAATATCTCAACACTTTGTATGTTTAAGTCATAACGCGACTAATATCCGGTTGCAGTCTGTAAGGAGTCGGACTCACTGTGTTTAATCAAAATAATTTTCTTTTTCATATTATTATTTTTCTTTGTGTATGCTGTACCAGTACACCGTCCTAATAATTGTTTGCTGCACCGGACGACGTCAATAGCCGCTGTCGCTGAAAACCAGCGCTGGGACTTTGTCTTGCATAGGGTCGCAGCATAATGCTGAGCGACAGCCGTTTTGCGTGGATGTGACGCATGTTACCCCCAACCCTTTCTTATTTTTTTTTTGTTTATTTTCTTTATTGCGTCATGTTTACCGCAAATAAACGAATTTTCTCAACTACATTCATTGCGTTATTTACCTACATACACACATCAAAAGTGTCTAGGGATCAAGCATTTTTATGCGGATTTCTTGAGATTGAGATGTGGCTTTGTAATAAATTTATGATTTTATAAATTTATATGGATCCTTTTTGGTGCATTTCATAATTTGAATCAGGAACTGTGAATCAAATTCGAGTAAAAGATGAAAATCAGCTGTCAATATTTTCCCTATAAAAACATACAACGCATTGAAGACATTATTAGTGCTACTGTTTCCCTACTACTGATTAAAACCAACGTTATTATGGAGCGGCGACGTCATTTAAGCAGGGAAGAAATGCTCAGAGCCGTGGGAATGATAGAAGCTGGTTCCCGGCAACGTACTGTGGCTTTAGCTCTGAATACAAGTCAGAGTGTTATCAGTCGACTTTGGACACGTTACCGAAGCACTGGTACCGTGGCTGAGCGCCATGGAGGACGGTATCGCTGCACCACACGGAGACAAGACCGATACATTCAAATCTTAACTCGAAGAGCTCCAACAATAACCGCCATGATGTTAGCCGTGAGGCTTCATCACTCTTCAGGGAACTTAATTAGCGACCAAACAGTCAGAAACCGCTTGCATGAAGTGAACCTTCATTCCCGAAGACCGCTACGGGTACCACCTATAGCAATGCACAATCGTAGGATTCGATATCAATGGGCTCTTGAACACAGAAATTGGGCAGAAGAACAATGGCGTTTCGTGTGCTTTTCTGATGAGTCTCGTTTTGGTATGAGACCGGATACAAGACGTATACGACACTGGAGAACCCCTGGACGCCAACAGCGATTAAAATCCTGCCAGGAAGTCCATCCTTATAGTGGTGGAACCATCATGGTATGGGCGGGTATTTGGATCGGCGGAAGAACTGAGTTGATTTGGATCAGAGGCAACCTCAACGCTCAAATTTATGCTGAGACGATTGTATCAGACGTCATCGTTCCTCTACAAGTGCAAATCGGTCCCTTATTTCAGTTAATGCATGATAATGCACGACCGCACACCGCAAGAGTTGTAAGACAGACTCTCGCCGCAGCTAACATCAATGTCCTGCCCTGGCCTGCTCAGTCGCCAGACTTGAACCCGATTGAGCATGCATGGGATATGCTACAGAGAAGAGCTCTGCCGAATATGGAGGGTATCCAGTCGCAAGAAGACCTTTTTTTGTTGTTGCAACGAACATGGGCGGCCATTCCACAGCGTGATTTGGATGAACTCATTTTGAGTATGCCAAACCGATGTTCTTGTGTTGTTAGTGTTCGCGGTAGAAACACGGATTATTAATTGTTTAAGTTACCCAATAAAATTTTAAAGAAAACTGTTATTTCAGTCTTTTTTTCGAACTTTTGTGTTAGTGGTTCAAATGTCAAAAATCCCTTTATTAGGAAAATGGCAAATTTCTTTATTAATGCAAAGGTGACTTGGTTTATCGTTACTGTGACAAACGAAAACACTTTATTTGATGAATCCTTAAAGAAAATTTTAATTAATATCAATCAGGAGAAAAGTTATTGCAAAAATATATGTTGATCCCTAGACACTTTTGATGTGTGTAGTTGAGCAGACAAATTTTTCGAACCTATGAAGCAATGGATAAGCAATATCTTTCATAATGAATCAGATTGAGTTTGATAGTGTGTTACGCAATTACCCCGCAGGTCAGGGCCAATGCACCAATTTCCTTAGCTTAACGATAACGGCAAAATTAAACTTTTGCTCTGCAATTTATGCTTCAGTTGTAGAAGACGTAAAAATATTCTAAAACTAGATGTGCCCGCAAAAGTGAAAAGGACACTAAGAAAACAATTCATTATTCTCGCTCCTTATCTATAACATCAGCAATCTGTCAGTGAAAGTCCCGACAAAATCGGTCCAGCCGTTACGGAGATTAGCCGCATCAAAGAGAGACAGAGACCGACAGACAGACAAATATTTTAAATGATTTTTTCATAAGTCATCATCATCTGCCTAGCCTTTTCCCAACTATGTTGGGGTCGGCTTCCAACCTAACCGGATGCAGCTGAATACCAGTAATTTACATGGAGCGACTGCCTATCTGATCTCCACAACTCAGTTACTGGGGTAATACGATACCCCTTGGTAAGACTGGTTGTCAGACTTTCGGGCTACTGACGACCCGTAACGACTGTCAAAGATCCACGAATGACAGCCGGGACCAGCGGCTTAACGTGCTTTCCGAGGTACGGGAGGGGTATTGGTATGAGAAGATAGTCACCCATCCACGAACCAACCGCGGCAGGCGTAGCTTAACCTTATTGATCGACCCGTGCGGCTGTTATTAGACTTAGCCACAAGTCCCCTATTTTTTTCATATGTACCCTATATAATTTCATGTGCATTTAGTAAAAAGCTATTATTTTGACTACCTATAGAGAACCTATATTTCAAATCCAAAGACAGAAAGATGTAATTTTGATGGTGCTGTGGTGGTCAGAAATGAAGCTAACTGGAAAAGAACTGGAGTCACCAACATGGCTTGCAGAGTAAGCAAACTGAAGTGGCAGTGGGCTGGCCATGTTTGTCGAAGGACCGATGACTGGTAGAGCAGACGAGCCCTGGAGTGAAGACCGTGTATCGGCAAGCGTAGTGGAACACTCAGCTAGATGGACCGACGATCTCAAAAACGTGGTGCAGCCTGGGAGAGGCCTATGTCCAGCAGTGGTCTGCAATAGGCTGACTTGATTGTGGCGCTGTGCCGTCTTGTTCGTGAACAAAGATTAAACATGAACGTTGTGTCCAAGCCCTTAGTTGAGGAAATGTTGTACAAATGTTCAACAGAATGTGCTCGGAATAGTTTATCTTTCGTGTGTCCTCGGCTTATGATAATTGTTCGCTATATAGACCGACATGCAGGAACGCACTTTAGTTGTTTGGAAAATTAAAATAGTAGGTATCTACCCTGACCTACCTTGCTTTTGTTAAAATCCGTCACTTGGTAGAAGACAAAGGGGCCCGTGGATAAATAATAACAGCCGCACAGGTCGATCGAACCTAACTTAACTAAAACTACGTGTTATTATTTTCTATTATTTTATTTTTGTTCCAAATGCAAAATTCCGATACGTCAATGCAACCAACTCCGCCTCTGCATTCAGACATGACATTAGCATACATTAGTGTTCTAAATATAAAAAATACAGTTTAAAAATAGTTTGTCATTGGCTGCTAGCACGTGCAAGCCAAAAACAGATGATCACTCATACTGCAATATTTAATTACGAGGAAGTACAAATGGTTAACTTTGTATGCAATCAAGCTCTTTGAATATTTTAAAAGAATTAAGCTTGGAAATGGGTAGTCACGAAAATATTTGTGAATTATCACATTAATATTATAAAGGGAAAAGAGCGTGAGTGTGTGTGTGTGTTTATATGTTTGTTACTTCTTCACGCACAAACGGCTAGACCAATTTTGATAAAATCCGATATTTCCACAAGATCAACACTTAAGCGGGTGAAACCGCGGGGCGCAGCCAAATTTTACCAAAATCTGTTCAGTAGTTTAGGCGTGAAAATGAAACATACAGACAGACAGACTAAGTTACTTTCGAATTTAGAATATTAGTATGGATAGTGTGATGTGATGTGTATTAATAATTCAATTTATTACGCCATACACTGCGGTTTGTGACTCAGCTAAGTACGCCTTACGTATGCCTCTAATCTTAACAGCTGGAAAATCCTATTACCTTTAAGTATCACCTGACTAAAAGATAATTTAATTTAAACCACAGATAGCAAGCACAAGAAACATTGTTATTACGTATTTATAACACTAATGATATCAATTGTCTTTATTTTATCGCTACGTGTCGATAAATGGATAAAACAAAAGATTTCGCATTAAAAAGTTAAGCATATAAGATAAACTAATGCATTTGTTATGGGAGGGGTGTGTAGGTACCTATATGTGCTTTAAAGCCGTTGGTCCCGGCTGTCATTCGTAGATCTTTGACAGTCGTTACGGGTAGTCAGAAGCCCGAAAGATTTACAACCAGTCTTACATACTAAGGGTTTTTGTATAACACAGTAACTGGGTTGTGGAGGTCAGATAGGCAGTCGCTCCATATAAAATACTGGTATTCAGCTGCATCCCGTTAAACTCGAAGCCGACCCCAACACAGATGGGGAACACGAATATTTCCTATTTAAATTCAGAGATAAAAACTTTTTTAACTTCCATTCGCGAAAAAGGTTTGAGTTTCGTTCTTTCTGGCTGCGTTGTTTTAAAATGAGATTCCTTTTATGAATGTTTTTGTTTTTTATATGTTTTTTCCATGGCTTTGATGTCATTAAATTTTATACTAAAGAGGGATACAAGAAACATGTTTTTAACAAGTTTAAAAAAAATATTGTTAAATATTGTACGGTTGTACCGACATGGGCGCTTTTTGTTGAAAAAATTGAAAATTCTTGTTACAATGTTGAAATTATTGCGTTTCTGTTTCCTAGTATTTAAGACTATTCTTTGTAGTAACAGTTTTTATATAAACTGAATAATGTAGAATAAGGTCGTTTGTGAAGTATTTCGCTAAAATTGTTTAGCTAATTACCTAAAGGTTTTATTTGCTTAGTTTACTGATTGCTTTAGGAATTAACCCTTTATTGTTTTTCCGAACACTGACCTCGATTTCGATAGGTACTATACTCAAGTAATTTTCTTCATTGGAAAAACTTTTGAACTATTTATAACTATACCATTAACATTATTCTATTACTTATTTAGGGTGATGTTTAAATTCAGCCAGTGACCATACTACACCGCGCCTTTAATTTCCCACAAACAATCTCATTCAATATATATAAAAACAAATATTCTTCGAATTTCGTTACAACGCGGTCCCAAAGCATTCATTACCTTCAATTCCGAGTAAAGAACGAACTAATGAATGAATTGTCGCACCCATCAATTAGTGAACGAATAATTTTCACCGTAACTGCGTATATTTAGGCAGACATGTCTATAATTCTGCCTTGACCCAGTTCGATAAAACATTGTGTTGCGTAGAACCAATGTGGAAATATATAGAAGTTTAAAATTGTATGAGTTTCTTGTTATTGTTTTTTGGTAGGTTAAACGTTTGGACACGTGCATTTTAGTATTCGGCAAGGCCTTAGTATCTACGTATGGCTGGGTTTTTAGGCCTTGAAGAATAGGTAATAAGGCTAGCTGCGTAGAATTTAAACTTAGCCCAGGTACGCAGCATTTTTCCCGCGCACTGGATTTTCAACGCACTGCTTACCGCCGAGAGTTAAAAATCCAACAGTGTATTTTTTGACGCGCTGGGATGCGCTCTTTTGGATTTTCAATGCTCGGCTCCACACCGAGGGTTGAAAATCCAGTGCGCGATAAAATGCAACCACGATATGTTTACGTCCATGAGAACGTAGGCTTAAATAATAAAAATGTTTTGATCTAGTCGACAATAAGAGGGATTTATTAAAAACAGTGGTTGCGCAGTGGTATTAGCCGCGACTTACGAGATGTAGGTTGTAGGTTCGAAACCTGACAGTCGCCTTACTTTGTCTAAATTATTTCATCACCACTGCTCTTATAACGTTAAAGGAAAACATCGTGAGGAAACCGGCATGTCGTAGAATTAAAAAATCGAAGACTTGTCACATCTACCAACTCGCACTGGGCCCGCGTGGTGGATGATGGCCCACTCCCTCTCATCAAGAGGAGGCGTGTGTCCCAGCAGTGGGAACATTACAGGCTGATTATGTATTAAAAGTAGACAGTATTCTGTTGTGATTGTGTGTTACTAAGGAGCATCCAATCTTGATATAGATTACCAGGATCGCAAAGATGGCCCAGAAAGATTTGCACAACGGTCACTATCTTACTGGCCTACTGTATCCCTACCTACCTACTAGCCGATAGAGACCTTCAGGAAAACGGACAATACGATAGACTGAAAGTATGTAAAGACCTTCAAGAGTGACGATAGTTAATTACGTCTCTCGCACCCTAATCAATCAGCTCCGCTACTAACCTCATTGGTTTATAGTTCGCGCGGAACTAGTTGGCCGCGCCTTGGGTGGGGACGGGGGTGAGGGCGGCGGGGTTGCCTTGTTCGCAACGCACGTACTGAGTCATGACAAAGTGCCCCCCGCCCCTCCGTCCCACCGCTCACATAAAGCCTAGGCGCGGCCAACTATAGTCCGACTTTTAATTAGCTGCAGTAAAATGACACTTCTTAATAACTCATTTCGGAATGAGTTTAGAGTTACCTACGCATGTCAAATAAGTTTCGTTTGTTACACTATTCTGTACTAGAAAAACAAGATTTGGGTGATGGCCGCGAAAAAACGAAAAGACGCCAATTTCAGTCATTTAAGTCATAAACTGTCATTTTACTGCAGCTAATTAAAAGTCCGACTATAGTTCCGAGCGGACTATAGCTAATATCATAATATCAATTATTCCGTATTACGTATTCTGGTCTACTTCTTCTCACAGAGAACAGTCCTGTATATAGTGGGATACAGGATGTAAAAACACCTATCACAGAGTTGTTATCTACATTTGGTACATCAAATTAATTGCTGGGAAACGAGTTATATTTTTGGTGTGAAAATTTGTTGTTTATGGGCAATTAGCAGCCCGCCCCAGCTTCGCACGGGAGAAATTTTTGAAGTGAAATCTGCTTTAGGGAGGCGCGTTGATCGTTTTTTGAGATGGGAAAAAACCATTGAACTCGCGCCACGGCCGGCGGGCGGCGCCACTGTTATCTTAAGCGACACCGCGCGTGTTTTGTTTATAAGACGTTTTAAAAAAAAACACGCTTCGAATGTGTTCGGCTGTCCTCGGGATGTAAGTAGGTACTCGGTTTTAATGTATATCCGATATATCAGTGAGTGATGGCGAAGTATTCTGTTTGTGTTTTGTTTTCACTTCTGTCGGCACTCCCGGAGTGCCACTGTTTTTTTTTTTTTTCTAATTTTTGAAATTTTCTTTCATACAAACCTTGTCCTGGCAGTACCGAACACAACAAAAAAAGAATAAGGTACTTATCCAATTTGGTGCAGTCATTCGGAAGTTATGCGCATAGGTACAGACATTTCGGCGACTTTGTTTTATACTATGTACCTACCTAAGGATTTAACGCATACAAAACAATGGGCTTATGGGTGTATGACCTTCAATTATCTCCATAACTAGGAGGTATAGCCCAGGTATGCCGAATGGTCCAGTACAAAAAAAATATCACAATGTCGGGAAGAACCAGTGATTCTTACACACTGAAGTAGTACATTATAACTCAATGCTCTTACACTCGTTATAACATGTTTTAGTAAGAAAAAAAAATATCTTAATTCTTTTGTTTTGTAGGTTTTTTTTTCTTTTTTTTTTGGGTCTGCATATAAATTCAAATGTTTGTGTTAAAACCGACCGTTTTGTGCCAAAAGACACGAAACGAAACAAGATCGCGTATTTATCGTGGGAGATAACATTGAAATGTAGGTGTAGTTTGATTATCAAACAGTTTTTTCTAAAATAGATCGATGCTATGTTTAGCCTGTCGCTCAACATCAGAATATTTATTTCTTTTATATAAAAGCAAGACGAACATTTTAATTTTTATAATACTAACTTCTGCCCGCGGCTTCGCCCGCGTGGACAGAAAGTATCCTACCTATGACCTTCCTCGGGACATATGTCATCTATCTCCTTGCCAAATTTTATCGAAATCCGTTCAGAGGTTTAGGCGTGAAAAGGTAACATACAGACAGAGTTACTTTCGAATTTATAATAAACTAGCAGCGCCCCGCGGTTTCACCCGCATAAGTGTCGATCCCGTGGGAATATCGGGATAAAAGCTATCCTATGTCCTTTCCCGGGACTGAAACTATTTCTATACAATTTAAGTTGGATCAGCGGTTTAAACGTGAAGGGGTAACGGACAGACACTTTCGCATTTATAATATTAGTATGGATGGACTAGCAACTCACCCCTGCTTCCCATGGTTTTTACGACTTCACAAAACATGGAAATTTCGTTATTATAAACATAAACCTTCTGGAATCAATTCTCTAAATAGTGGTCAACACCGCATCAAAATCCGTTGTGTCGTTTAGAATAAAAATGCGGTCACACTGACAGACATGATAAACGACTTCAATTTATACTATGTATGTAGGTGTAAGATGTAACACTTTTTTATATAAATAAACAAAATAGTTTCTTACAGAATCTAACGATGTTTTTGTCATTGGCGCGACTGAAATTGTATAATAATGTAAAAATTGAGGACATTATGTTAAGTTTTTTGTAGGGTATGTCTTTAATGACGTTAATAAATTGTATGTGGTTAAATTATTTGATGTGATTGGCTGATATTCCAACGCTTGTTATGTCACTTTATGGATGCATAAATGACATAAATACGCGAGTTTTTCACGATTTTCTTCATCTTGGCCTGAGTACCTACAGTTTTGCTACAATAGTTGTGTAACAATATATCCGTGTCTAAGTGTATCTTGCCCGTTCTTCTCCATAGGAACCTACTACGCTTTGGACTGGGCAACTAGCTTCATTTTTCTGACTGACCGACCCCTTGACAACAAATGGTTTATTTGAAATAAATGCTTTGAGTTTGAGCTGGTTTATTATTTAAAAAAGTTAAGTTTTGTTGTCTTTTAATATCACTGACTGTAGTTTATTCTTCCCCTATGCTTCCCACGAAATGTTCAAATCTGCACACACATAGGTACCAACTTGCAACTGGCAAAGAATTTTTCAAGCTTTATAACCTACAAGTAACTTAATCTGAAACAATCCATTTGCTATTAAATTCTCTAAATAAGCTAACCGTGGTCCATGCATGGTAATTTGAAGTCTTCATCGTGAGCAACAGGAGGGGAACGCTTCCGACCTCTCACTCTGATGAGATATTGATCCTTTCCCGGATTCCTATTCCACCCAAACATGGCAAAGGTTCGTTTGCCCCTATCGTAATACAGTATCAACTAGTTCAGGGGGTATTGTAACTGTTACTGGCGGCTTTATCTAGTTAGTAAGATTGTATATTTATGTATATCTAAGGGTGCATTTCACCAAATTTTTATACCTAGATTAAGTCTTATCCTGAGAATAAAGTTTGAATTTTTGACAGTTTCTCCATAATAGAACTGTCAATTTTATTCCACGACTTTGGTAAAATCAGCCCTTTTTTTTGAGGGTGGGAAATCATCAAATGACCCCTCCCGCTCTGGGTGGAGTGGAAGGGAGTGTCAGACTCTTACTGACTAAAACCCACCCGTGTTCCTTTCTTAGCCCTCTATGTTCCGGGGTAGCAGTAATAAATTGTGCCCAAATAAATAAATAAAATAAATCTACATATCCCAATATCATAGGGAAATATTACATAAGACACTAAACACTTACTACTACTTAATATTACTTTACTAAACACTTACTTTTAGAGGCTTTTTTAATTTAATGGACCTCTAAAAACTTTTTGGGCTTTTATTGATGACTGATGAAGGATTGGCCTGTAATTGCAGTAGACTGGGAAAAGTGGAAAGAGGGAGGCCTTTGCCCTGCAGCGGTACAACAAAGGCGTATATAAAAAAAAAACAGAAGTGAAAACAAAACACAAACAGAATACTTTGCCATCACTCACTGACATATCGGATATAAAACCGAGTACATCCCGAGGGCAGCTGAACACATCCGAAGCGAGTATTTTTGTAACCGTCTTATAAACAAAACATGCGCGGTGTCGGTTACGGTAACAGTGTCGCGAGTACAATGGTTTTCTCCCATCTCAAAAATGCCCCACGCGGCTAAGATGTTTTCACTTCAAAAAAATTATGCACTCTTTTCTGGCATTTTCTTACTGTTGATCGCAGTTACTAAGGGTAGCCCAACCAAACTGGTTACGTTAGGTCAGAACTGTAGCCAACCACAACGCTATTCTTGTAAAAATATCCGCCCAATCTATTCTTGTACATACAAATTATGATTATTAACAAATAAATTCGAATTAAAAAAAAAAAACAAATCGTTTTTTCTGGGCCCTAAAATAGGAATTTTATTATTTCAGGTGCAATCATTATAATTAGGTGTTCAATAATATTTATTATTAGGGAAGCAAAATAGGAATTATTCGATTAAACACATGCCATTTTCGTGTCGCGCACTTGGCTAAACATCCTCTATGGAAGTAAACCTCACACTATTACGCTCGATTTCAGCAAGTCGGCTCATTTGGCGCGGCCACCAGACATCGTAGTTTATTTACCGGAAAGTTGTAAATACGGAGGCGTTTACCTTCAGCTCGAGGGTTGGCAGACGGCCAGCTGCTTCTCAGAATTGTATGATGACGGAGTGATAGAGTTAGGGGTGGTTGACATGGGAAATTGTGTGTCTGGAGTTATATTAAAAAATCGCGTAAATAATGTACTTTACTGCTTGACTCTATACTTTATAGTAATTATAGATTAAAGTCACTTTTTGCGTACACACAAGAAGTGCATATTATACACGCGTTTTTTTTCTAAACTTCGCAACGGATAAAGATGTGGTTTTCGCCATAGTTTAGAAAATTTATTCGAGGTTATAAGTATGTATAAACATTTAACTTACTTAAAGGTAATAAAAAATCTTGATGTTATGTCAAGCCGTGAAAACCGCGCGAATCCAGGGCAGGTCGCTAGATTTTTTTTTAAATCACACTAATATTATAAAGGCGAAAGTTTGTGAGTGTGTGTGTTTATATGTATGTTTGTTACTTCTTCACGCTCAAACGGCTGCACCAATTTTGATAAAATTTTGTATGGAGGTAGCTGACACCCTGAATTAACATATAGGCTACTTTTTATTCCAATATTCCCACGGGATCGAAGCTTATGCAGGTGAATCCGCGGGGCGCAGCTAGTTCTCAATAAATCAAAAAGACTTTTCCACCTAAAACGACGTTTTTAATGCCTCAGCAAAAAACATGAAAAACAATTCGCAATCACCTTCCCAAAAAACCGCCAAAAAAGAACAGGAACACTTTTTAACAAAATTAGCTGCAATCTTAATCGACAACCCTGAAGCAACTCTTTCAGTTTTTTCTGCCCTCTTTTTCTCTCATTCGCAACTGCGCCATAAAAGACAGAGACGGAAGATAGGACGAATTGGTTACTATGTATAGTTACTATCTATACTATGTATAGAAAAATATATATGTGTATACTATAAATAGTGGAGAAGTGAGGGCGTGTCGTCTCCATCGATGTCGATGCGTCGTACATTTGGCACAGGGCTGTGTTTCGTCATGGACTGCAATTGAATGAGTATTGACAGTTCCAAATTGTGCTTTTAATCCATAGTTTAGAAAGTGCTGGAAAATTTCTTAGGTATGTGGGTTTTAAAGATTGATGACGGATATCATATAAGCGACGTAGTATTATTAGTTCTTGAGTAAGAATAATCTTTTGCTTGTGTTTCATTACGTGCGCTCCGTGACCAGCGGTTTTTCGCACCAAAATTAAAGTTGTTTCCCAGATTACCTAGAAAGAAGATGTAAAGAAAAGCTTTTCGACGATTTTGCTTTGTGCTCAGGAAAAATACCTAAAAACAAAATATATGTATCTATATTCACAGATATAATTATTTTGTTTTTATTTTTCGTGTTATTAGAATTAACTTTCTTTTTGTATGAACGTATTTCTGTGAAAAATAAACCAATTTTTCTTTTTTTTTTTAATAACCGACGAAAAATTAAACTGTTTTTTTTCTGGTTCAGAATCATGTAAGTACTGAATCGGTAACAGTTTGCGCGTCGGTGTCCCTGGCCTGCAGGCCTACCTTTACCTACGCATAGCTTAATAAGTGTGTAGGAATGATGTTTCTGAACTAACCCCATAATGGCTCGACACGCTGACATTTAGTTCCATCTCATTGTTATTTAGTGCTCTCTGATTGGTAGGATGTCACTGTGTTGCATAAACACTGCACTTTGCTTATGGTCATGTTACTATTTAAGATAATATGCGTGTGACTTGTTTGGGAAGCTTGTTTAATAAATAAAGAAGTTTCTACGATAGTAGTTGTCAATCCAGCGCGGCTATCTATATAGATAAAACAAAGTCGGTTTAGTTACACCATTTATAACTCAAGAACAGTTGGACCCACGAGTTAGATATTTTTTTTTGATGTTGTAGGTAGATATTAAAAGTCACTAGGTATATGCTTTACACCATTTATAACTCAAGAACGGTTGGACCCACGCATCAGATGTTTTTTTATTGATGTCGTAGGTAGATATTAAAAGTCAAGTCACTATATGCTATCAGTAAAGTACGGTCAGAATTCCATCGCTACACAAAATATTTACTATTCACGTGCAGCACACATTTTTTTTTGCCGACTTTACGATCGTTCAGGGAAATCACAGTTTTTCCTTATTTACAAAACATTGATGACCTCCCCTAACTTTTAAACGATGTTTCACCTAAACACTTCTGGAAAAAGATTTAAAGTCTGCTATCAAAGCGCTTTGAAAATAAACAAAAATACGTTACGTTGGTAATAACTACCAGCACGTGGCTTCGAGTTTCTGCCTGATCTCGTGGCAAAAAAGCAAGATTTTTTTTATTAATTACGTAACTGTGCATGTATCGTGAGCATGTAACTGCTCCGTTGGTCTCGTGGTCACAAGCGCGACTGTTGAGCGTGCATTGTGGAATGTAAATGGACTGGGTCCATCGGCTCCTATAACATGCAGACGACATGACACGCAGGACACGGTATAAAGTGTCCCATCGTTGCGGAACACCACATTTACACTCCAAGGTGGAGTCGTCTATGAATCTCCACCGGAACAGGTTGAACTTGCTTCGGCCAACCTGGATCCAGAGTCAGTTAACGACTTCTAGGTTGGCAAAGGCAACTCCAGGTGATCTTCAGCAGGTGAAACGAATGGTATGGGTAAGGAAGCACTGAAGCCCGGCTAGAATGAGAGAAAAGGAAGAATGGCGCCGAGCGGGAGAGAGAAGCCGCATCCTCTCCCCTCCCGCAGGAGACGCACCGGACGCCCGAGAAGGGCGCAAATCGATCTGCGACCTCCATGAGAGGTGGCCTGCGGACGGCGGACTAGAGGCGTCCGTCGTTCGACCAGACATGCCCGGGCTGGCGCCGCAGTGTTCCACGCGCGACACTCGAGAGTGGGTGCGGCCATTTTAGGAATGGCCGCACGGGGAGGTGAGACCCGCTGAAGAACAGCAGGTCGAGGCCTGTCGGGGGAGCGGTGAATGCTTAAGTGAATCCCGCACCCCCGGCCATAAGCCGGTAAGAGTCCATGCCCGCCCCTCTGTCACTCTCACGATGGACGAAGTCTGTGAAGATTTCCACCGTATCCAAAAAAAAAAAAAAAGATGAAGTTTATCTACCGGCCGGCGGTTATACCTACATCTGGGGGTCTACTCTGAAGCGGTTAACCACTGTATCGGCCGAATGTTCGGTGGTCCCGACCAAACTGTGCCAATCCGAACCTTTTTAGAACCCTTAACCCTTTTTTTACCTTTTTTACAATATTCGAATCAGAAAATGACCGAAAATTCGGCCGATACAGTGGTTAACCGCTTCGGAGTAGACCCCTGAATCGTACGGCGACATTCCTGTAGTAAACACTTAAACAGTATTAATTTATTGTTTGTGTTTACATTTCTCAGTTCATCTTGTATGATGGATGTTTCTGATTTATAAATAGACTGTTTTGTTTTCAAATTGTTATGAAGTTCCTCAAACTGTTGTGTCTACACTGTTGACATGTTACTACCTATCAACACATCTTGTGGAGCTGCTTTTTAACTATGTTGGTGTTGGATTCAAGTTTTTGTTGCATAATGCTTGCTTAATGTTGCATAATGCATGTTAGGTGTTATGCGTACAGATCAAGTTAGAAACACCACGCTGCGCTCTATAACTCAAGTAGCGGATGTTGGAGAAAAAACAGCCAGGCTGAAGTGGGAGTGGGCCGGACACGTCTCACGAATGCACCCGGAGAGATGGGCTAATATCGTCACTCACTGAACGCCTGAGGCAGGACATCGCCGTCGAGGTAGACCACGGCGAAGGTGGTGTGACGATCTAATATCATTTGCAGGGCCAACATGGCCAAAGATCGCACAAGACATTTGTTGCACTGATTAAACGTTTTATCTATATAACTAAGAATTTATTTCATTTTGTCTTTGTGCTGCGTATAAAATGATGATTGAAAAGGAAAACAGAATTTAAGATTGGAATCTGTTTGCTGCCGCTCCTTATGTTTTAATTCAATGAATATTAACCCAAAATAATGTTATAATAAAGTATTTTGTAACAATAAAATAAATAATACTTTCTTACGAAGTTTTGAGTTACGCCAGACTCTATAATATTACGTCGTTTCAGTTTCTTCGATACCCGTAACATCTTTCATAGACAGATGACAATGAAATGGATACATACAGAAAAGAATCTCGAAAATTCTTCTTGTCAAGACCATTCAAAACATTTACGTACGTTCGGACAAAGAAAAAACAGAATTCACCAATACGTTTCTTCAAATCAAGGTCAGACCAGTCGGTGACAGTGATAAAAAAACGACAAAAACATACGACGAGATAATAGCAGGCGCCACACCTGTTATTTGAAATAATGATAGACACATGGCAACAATATTTTATTTTAGTTAAACCAGTTATCTAATGATACGAATAAATAAAGCAGAAGACGATGACGTGCAAGATAATGGCGCCGATTCTGTTGTGTCACAAACAAAACTAAATTTAAGTTCAGGCATCTTTTTCTTTCTATTTCATTAAGAAAAGGACAGAAGATAAATATTAGTTTAGTCCTGTCAAATTAGTCAGCGCCTGACGTAAATTGACGTATTTTTAATAGCCATTTTTTTAATCTCGTCTTAATTGTCTATGGAGTATCTTAATTTGACAGGACTAAACTAATATTTACCTTCTGTCCTTTTCATAATGAAATAGAAAGAAAAAGATGCATGAACTTAAATTTAGTTTAGTTTGTGAACAACAGAATCGGCGCCATTATTTATTTTACTATTATAAGTGGTCAAGATAAGTGACATTATGTTTCATAATTATTGGTATGACGCTGAGAGTATCTGATCATAGGGTAAAAGCATGAAAACTTTAGAAACAAAATAATTATCCTTCTATTCTCATCCTAATTTATCGTGTCGAAGGTGCAGTACGTCTTCTTCCAGTCGTCATCTCAGTATTCACCCCCATACCATCTTTCACACAATCCATCCATCGTTTCTTTGGTCTTCCCCTTCTCTTATAGCCATCTGAACATTGAATCCTCAAAATTTTCTAGAAACACATTTAATGTCTACCTTTTCTGATGAATCCGGAAAATAGCAAAGTTACAATTGAGACTGTACCACACAAGGTGGAAACCACAATACGACAATAAATTAAACTTAATATATCCAATGACGGTCCTAGTCTGCATAATTTTTTTAAATCAAATATGTACGAGTATATATATGCAATAGTTTTTGTCACTATAGGTAGTCGGCTAATATGCAAAATCCATAGTCGGCCAATCACTACAAATTTAGATTTTTTGAAAATAACACCTAATGAATTTAATTTCGATGTTAGGATTTATCTGATTGGATCATAATAATCTTACGCATTAGTACTGTTAGTGTTTTCATTTATTGTTGTACTGTTGTGGTTCTTAACAAAAGTAAATCCAATTAACACAACACAATAAACCTCCACAATAAAGGAATGGCAATATAATAAATAATGACCATTCATAATGAAAGATCCCTTTCTTCCGTTGAAAGGAACCCCCTCAACGTGAATCACGACGATCATTGCTCCTATTTGTTTGTATTGAACCGTTACAATGGCTTTTATGTAAGTTTTCCTAGTTATGTCATCTCTTTTGTTTGTTGTTTATTCTTTACTGTTATGTTAGTTCAATGGCATGGTTGAGACCTTGACTTGAGACTCTGAAGGTTCTAGATTATTTAACTTCCTTTTATCATCGGTGTTGGCAAAATTACAGTAGGTACTGATAATTCGATTATTTTTTTGCTTCTTTCGACATTCGTTCAATCTACATACCACAATTAGCCTATAATGTTCCCACTGCTGGAATACAGGTCTCCTCTCGCTGAGAGGGAGTGGGTGTGGCGTGGTGGTAGTTGCGTAATCCACCACGCGGGCCCAGTGCGAGTTGGTGGATAGTCACATAAATCTTCGAACTTTTGTTTCTAGGACATTCACCGTTTTGAGAGCAGTGGTGATGTGTGTGTCCACAAAGTAAAGTACCTGTCTGGTTTCGAACCCACTGGAAGCGACAGCAGTAGCGTCCGTTACCACTGGGCCACCACTGCTCTCTCTATAACACTCCACCAACTCCCATAAAAAAGATGCATCACCAAATTGTGTGCAACTTCAACACAGATCATTACACAAATCTAAAACGTATAAAAGCGTATAATGAATCATCTGCTTAGCATTCTGCACGCGTCAGTGTCGATTGAGGAAAAGGGTCATGATTGTACGTAGAGATTAGCCAATGGATTTGTAATCTACATACTTAATGCAATTATTGACCTTAATCCAGTAACCATTGTTGATGGCGAATGAATGAATGAATAGCTTTGTGAAATAATCTGTAATTGACTACTCAACTGTGCATTTGGATCGTATCTTTTACCTAACTGTCTTGGGGACCGCTTCCAGTCTAACTGGATGCATCTGAATACCAGTATTTTACATGGAGCGACCGCCTATTTGACCTCCACCACCAGGGGTTATCGTGTTACTGGGTAACACTAATAATAGCCCTTGTTGGCAGACTTTTGGGTTTCTGACGAACCGTAGAGATCTACGAATGACAGCTGGGACCAAGCGCGCGGCTTAACGTGCTCCCGAGGCACGAAGGGGCCTCAACATGTAAGTTGTATCATATCTCGATAATTTATGCATGTCGCATGACTTTGTCTTTTTTCACGGTTACTCACTTCTTGAAGAGGATAGGATGGTTATAGAGAGTAGAAAGTAAATCAAAAGGAACTTGTGGTGTCCAGTGAGGTCGGGTTTTCGCTTTATGAGTCACTAAAACTATCTTACAGTCCAGATTTCTCTTTTTATACATTTCGAAGATATCTATTGACCAAAAAATGTTTATATCCCTCATAGCTAGCTAATGAATCACTTATATTTATATCCGTGTCTAGACATTATTTAATATGATGGCCACAAATCTATAAATAACTTTTTTACTGAATTAATTTCCTAGACTCAATAGTTTAGATATTAGCATACGCAAGTTGGAGTTTCGCGTCAATATTAGGTAGTTTTGACCTCCACAACTTACAAAAACATTACAAACTCAATATTTTCGCAAATTATTTCCCGATAGACTAAATAACACATTGCTAGTCGATCCGGACACAAACAATGACTCAGACACTTCATATTCAAAGTCATTTGGAGCCGGCCGCTAAAATAGATAAGTGTTGAATATTGATTGTGTCCTGTTATGTAAGGTATACATAATGAATTATACATAAGGGCAATGTAGATCAGAAGGTTTACTTGCTCAGGAGGCAAGGTTGCAAGCTTATAATGTTTAGGGCTTCGTAAACGGGCAATCTTAGACGGTCAGGATGTGTTTCCATCGACGGTTCTTCCTTTTGAAATACATAGGTCCCTTCTTCTAATTTGTGGTCACTTGGGTGAGGTTCGATATAAACTTTGGTAGTGGCGGAGTAAGGTATGACGCTCCTCTCGTAGAAAAGGAGGACGCTCCAGCCAGACGGGGGATATTGCTCATATTGCCTTTGACTGACCGTTGCAGTTGGGTATTTTTTTTATTGCATAATGGGCCTGCTCTTGACTTCGGATCACGCCAGATGGAAAGCGATGGATAAGGTCCATGATGGAACGAGCGTGCCCAAAACGTTTGGAAGGTTCAGTCTTGTTTTGAAGGCAGACGGGTTAAATGTGGAAGGGGAACACACATTCCTCATCAAACTCACAATCACAAGAATTCACAAGTTGTTGTTCAACTAAGGATGGTGAGTCATCAGTGGGCCTTTGGAGAGCTTCGTCTTTATCACTCATGGCCTTGTGACAGTCTCTTTGCTTTTTATGTTGTTTATATGTCTCACTGCTGAGCGTGGGGCTCTGTGTTCGATTTCCGGGTCGTGCAAATTGTTTTTTTTATCAAGAATTTCATGGTAACACTTTGGAAGTTGGCGATGGTCCTGCGCCTGATCTCTCTCCGGTTGCGTGACGTCCTATCCTGCATTGGACGGTGAAAGTGAGGGAAGAGGGAGTGCACCTGTGATTGTGCACACTTTTTTTCAGGTTCATTATAATATCTCCCGTGCCGAAGGCTAGTCTTCATTGAGATTGCCGCCCTTTGCCCTTGATTGGCCGCCATGGTCGAAATTCGGTCTGCAGGACTATTAATACGGTACGGTACAGTACAGAACTTTACAGAATACCTCTTACAGATTTATCTAGTCTACCAATAGACCTTCTGTCTACTTCTTCTTCATGTCCTATTGTGTGGTAGGTCAAGACAACAGGGAAAACTTGGTCCCTCAGTTAGTGGAATGCTTGGCATACTTCATTAGCATTGTGCTGAACTAAGTTTCCTTCCTTATGAGTCGTTTAGTTGATAATTGATTAACTTGGTACGTGTTTCTGTTGTTTATTTATGAAGGTGTAAGTTTCCGTTCTTTTGCAGGAAAACTTCGGTTTCCTTTGTTTGTATGAACAAGTTTTAAGGATAATTGATGCAGGGGGAAAAATATTTTTGTTGTGTTATGAATATGGTCCTCTTGTAAACATCCTGCTAATACTGGGATCTATTTATTATGGATTTGTTATTGAGTTATTATTGGGATCAAGATGATGTTATTATTGTGTCATTGTGTTATTCAAGTTTTTCAATGAATAGGGTAATAAATAAGAATAGAATAGTCTTTGTGTGTAGGTATCTACACCATACGAATCTGTCTATACATACATACGAGTATATACTAATAATAAAGCTGAAGAGTTTTTTTTTGTTATTTGAACGCGCTAATTTCTGGAACTGTCGGTCGGATTTGAAAAAATATTTTTGCCTTAAAAATTGAGCTATCCAATATAGGCCAATTTTTAAGGAAGGCTATTAACATCGCCCTAAGGAGCCAAAAAAAAAGTCCGAAAGAACGCTAAGCTAAAAAGCAGTAAGAGGGTGGGCGATGCGATGCGACGAGGTGGGTCGGGGGAACAAGAAATTTCACGCGGACGAAGTCGCGGGCAGAAGCTACAGTCAGATATAAATGTAGACATTATAATTACATACGGTGACACAATGGGCGGTCTTATGGCTAAAAGGAGCATGAGCTAATAAGGTTCGTAGCACGTGGCGTTTTCCAGTTTCCGACTGTTCCCAATGGAATAAGGAGAGTGTTTAGATACGTAGGTGTTCAACTTCATCTCCATTTTACCTCGATTGATTTGAACCAAACAAATAGCCTCAATTTTGTAATAAGTACCAATTTAAAGATGATTTCTATCACTTCCTTTTAACTATATCTTGATAACAAAATACGATAAACTTAACTTATAAGTCATAGAAATAAAACTAAAAGATTCGGCTTTACTCCGTGACTGTACCTACTAATGATGAAATTGGGCAGTGGGTCCAGGTCGACCTATTCAAAATGTGATTGGGTTGAGTGATCCCGTGGGTCCATTTCGAGAGGGTCCAGTTGACCAAAGATTCCTTGTAACTCACAAAAAACTTTCCACGACAATAAAAAATACGTCAATAACTGCACATATTTTTGGCTTGATAAAAGGCGATGCATCATATCATGCGCATGCGACAATATGTCACAAAACAATCTTATCAGACAAGAAAATTTCGATCACTACAAAAACACATCTATATATCTATATACTAATAATAAAGCTGAAGAGTTTGTTTGAACGCGCTAATCTCTGGAACTGCCGCTCGAATTTGAAAAATTATTTTTGTATTTCATAGCCCAATTATTGAGGAAGCCTATAGGCTATTTAATATCACGCTACGACCCTTAGGAGCCGAGCAAAATGAAAAAAATAACGCTAAGCGAAAACGAAGTAATAGCGCGGGCAGGCGATGCGTCGCGAGGGCGACGGTGTGGGTCGGGGGAAGAAGAAATCTCACGCGGACGAAGTCGCGGGGAGAAGCTTGTGTTCTATATTCCTAAT
Source organism: Oligia fasciuncula (assembly GCA_963082905.1). Lineage (NCBI taxonomy): Eukaryota > Metazoa > Arthropoda > Insecta > Lepidoptera > Noctuidae > Oligia > Oligia fasciuncula. The sequence continues at coordinate 14,302,195 of OY720403.1, forward strand.
CTCTTCATAATTTGGAGCAAAAGAAAGAAAGAAAAAAAGTTTATTTGGACACAGTTCGTGAAACACGAAATACAAAATTAACAAAATAAAAATTATGTTTCAACAACAATACTAGTATGCCTCACGGCTGCGCCAAAAAGGTTCATTTCAGCATTAATGCCAGACAGATGCTGTCTGACGCTGGTTTTCTAATGAACCTTTAGGGAAAAGTGACGGGAAGTACACACAGTTTCAACATACCTACCTAATACATACTTTTTATACTTATAAATAAACTAGTAATTAAGAACATATCATTACAAAAACAAAAAAGAATATCGAAAACAACTATAAGTACCTAATACATATGTGACTGATTGCATCTCAGTAAACACAATATGTCAATTTGCACAAGGAAATCGATACGGCCTGTAGCTGCTAATCCTCTGATAAAAATAACCACAATACTAAACGAACTGGTCAAATTATTTAATTTATCTGATTTTCTTACCACTTACATCATCGTTAACATTAATATCTCACCCAGCAACTAACGTCCCTGCAATCTAACCTTTTAACATGCGAAACTTTTTATCCCGGTAATGTTTCCGTGGGATAATTTCCGTCCTCCACGCGGGCGAAGCCGCGGGCATACTTAAGCAAATTTTTCATGAATTCTACGACATCCACACATGTATCCCTCCATACAAGCTATATCAAACGCCATCTTTATCAATTAGAAAATCCCAAAACCTCTTACAAACAGACTCTCGCATCTCTCACTATCACCCAGGAAATAACGATTAAACATTTCAATGATCATGCGCAGTTTTTTGACAGTACATAAATCAGTTCGTCAAAGATAAAAGGTACCCTTGACTGCTGGATTTATTGCCCCTGCTGGCTTTGGGCTGTTTCTGGCAATGTTCCAGGAGTGGATGTACTGTAGACATTGCGGCAACACGATGATGTCAGGAATTAAAAGTGGTATAAATAGGGATATATTTATTTGTATAGTGATAGGTATAATATGATCGGATCTGGCTTGGAATTGAAAGTCATAGGTGGATACATTCTGTTGTGCCTTTCTATTGACTTAATTATTTTAATCATCCATCAATCATTCTCCTGCCTTTATATATACCAACTATATTTGAGATCTTTTTCTTCCTTAATGTATCTTTAATATGGGTCTGGGTAGTCAGACGCCCGAAAGTCTGACAACCAGTCTTACCAAGAGGTATCGTGTTTCCCAGTAACGGAGTTGTGGAGGTCAGATAGGCAGTAGCTCCATATAAAATACTGGTATTATGCTACATCGAATTAAACTGGAAGTTGACCCCAACGTAATTGGGAAAAGGCTAGGCAGATGATGATCATAATCATAATCATTTTTTATTTGTGTAACATAGGTAGTGAATACAGTTCTTAAATTAAAGTTCATAGTTCGCTATGTTATGCCAAGAGGCGTACAAATATGGTTGCATGCTAAATAAAAACAATATGGAATAATTTCTACAGTCAATGCATAAATAAATAATCATAAATTACAATTAGTCACAATATTCAATTAAAATTTGTTTCTCCAGTCAAATAAATAAATAAGTCTACATTAATACATCATTCAGAAATTCATGGTCAATAATAGGCTCTGTCATTTCAGTAGTCATCTTACTAGTCATATCAACTTTCACTCAGTTCATCTATCGCACTGGTTCTTTGGACTTCTACTCTTATAGCCTCACATTCATATTCTAAAATTTCCTCACGATAATGCCTCATTTTTCCTCGTCACATACCATAGCAAATAATTTTCATAACGAAGCAAACTGGACGTTGAAATAGTTTTTAAATTCGAGGCACAAGCTGTTTTAAAGAGCCCATCAAAGACTAAATGCTGCACCCGAAATCGATTTGAAATTTAAGTATGCAAAATTACAAACTGTAGATGCCAAAATATTTAAGGGATCGTTAAAAATATGACGCAAAACAACATAAAATGAAACCAAAGTTGTTCTCTGAATCATCGGTTTATATGAGGAAAAAGAAATGTAATAGGTATAATATTGTTGAAGAGGATAATAACATGACACTTACTGCAAATTTCTAGTAAATCGGCATTTATTACTTTATCAGTTTTCTACAAAACTGACGCACCGCCAGCCGGGTAATTGCGTAACACACTAATAGTAGCATTGGCTTTCATTTTACACTTCAACAACTTGTTACCGAACTTAATAAGCTTGCTTGACAGACTAGGATGACGATGTGCTAAATTCATGGTTAGGTACAGTTTGCGTATCGATATATGCCAACCTGTTTAACCTTTTAACCGCTTGGCTAAATATCAATTGCCGTACCCCTAGTGCGTGGCTACAAATCTATAAAATACCTACAATAAATCATCATCATCATTTCAGCCGAAAGACGTCCACTGCTGGACATAGGCCTCCCCCAAGCACCTCCACTTCGACCAGTTCTGTGCTTCTCGCATCCAACGGGTTCCTGCAGCCTCCACAAGGTCGTCGGTCCACCTTGTGGGAGGCCTTCCAACGCTACGTCTTCCGGTACGCGGTCGCCACTCCAGAACCTTTCGGCCCCATCGGGCATCTGTTCTGCGAGCAATGTGCCCTGCCCACTGCCACTTAAGTTTGGCAATTCTTCGGGCTATGTCAGTTACCTTGGTTCTCCTGCGGATCTCCTCATTCCTACAATAAATAAGGAGGAGCAATCGTTGAACAGAACGAAAAATTCATGCATGATCTCTGTCGCAGAAATACGACATGAGCGGTTAAAAGGTTTAGGAGTGCCATGATAAATGTAGTAAATATGTGATATTCAGCCATTCAAGTGTCCATGAAATTTGATAGTCTTGATGTTCATATCTTGGTTTTATGCTAAGTGTTTTAGGTTAGGTGTAATTGTCTGATGGATTTTCTAGATAAATATGACTTGTTTTTTTTGTAACTTTATCGCGGCTTAGTTTTGGAGGGTTTGGTACTTAAATGGCTAAGAGGCACTTAGAACCTTTTCAACACAATCTTATTCGGATGTACCTCTTGATATCTCAGATGTCAAGTGGGTCAACATCTATAGAGTACTACTAACGTGCTTTCCGAGGCACGGGGGTATAACACCGCAAACTTCCAAACTCCGGGCATTGGCCCTGCGCCTGATCTCTCTCCGGTCGTGTCGTATTACGTGCCGTCCCCTCGGACTATGAGAGTAAGGGAAGAGAGAGTGTACCTGTGTCTGCGCACCCACTTGTGCACTATAATATCTCCCGCGCCGAAGGCTAGTCTCATGAGATTACCCGCCATGGCCGAAATACGGCCTAGAGGACTATTATTAGTACTACCTACTGCAATCCCTGCAAGTTACACAAGATTTTAACCATATTCTATATCCAAACCTTCTCTATCTAAATTAAAGGTAACAACCTCTTAAGAGGTCATTGTACTCATCATTATGAACAACTTTTATCATGGGACCAAACATGAAATCGCGAAAAAAAATCAGCTGTTCCCTACATTTATGTTCGTATAACTCGTCAAAATGCTGCAACTCGTCAAACAGCTGATTTTTTTATCGCGATTTCAGCTTTGGTCCCATAGTAAAAGTTGATCATAATGATGAGTACAATGACCTCTTAAGAGGTTGTTAATGTTTTACCAATAACCCTGTATAGAAGTTTGGAAGAAAAAAACATGTTTACAATACAACCTTGATCTCCATGCACATAGTGCATGATCGCCCACACCATAATATTTACCGTATTCGACATTGAAATGAAGAAACCCACTTGAGTTTTTATCATTATATTATGTTATCACGCTGTATTGTACCACCAGTCTGATCACCAGATGACAAGATAAGCCTTTCATTACTACATGGAAACAAAATAATCTGCAAATCGGGTTTTCCCAAAAGATTTTGAGGTCAGACGATATTATATTGCGAAAAATCTTCTTATTATGGCACCAAATACCTAGGTACTTGTAATCCACTTTCTATTCCTGAATAAATGTGTTGGAAATTACGTCCTTTATAAACTAAAAAAACCCTTAGGTACTATCGAAAAAAAAAATTGTAATTGTCGTCCATCGTATTTTTCCATCAAGCAAATCGACCAAATTTTCCGTGTGCCAAAAAAATTGCTGCTAATAATCTAGATTTTGTTCTTGTTTACGTTCAGTCTTATATCTTAGCTGCAGTCAACGTCCTAATTAAATACCTTGGAGTTCGTCCTCATTATTTTTTATTAACAAAAATAATTGGCAATTTCGGGAATACGCATCTTCAAAATGGCGGGCCCGAAAGGGTGCCGATTGAACATCTGAAGGCGTTAAAATACTCATTTATATCGTCGACAGTAGGTTCAATTGAGGTAAGGGACAAAATACGATTTTTCAGGAGAGGCCGACAAAGTATTTTTTCGGACTAAATCGCCTATAACTTTTTTTGTTATTAACCTTTTTCGGATCTGATTTCACACATAATCTTGTATTTTAGTGCTCTATCTACCTGTGTTACATTTATTTATATAAGTTAGCTATTTAAGAAAATAGACGTCCCTTACACCAACGTATTTTGTTAGTAATGTCCCTTACATTAAATTGATCTCTACGTTGGATCCAATCTATAATGAAAAAATAGTGTAAAGGTCTTGTTGAAAAAATGTGTGAAGAATAATTCGTTGATTGGGAAGACCCTTACCTTATTTGAAGTGGATTGGCGGCGGTAATTACACCATTTCAAGTTGCTATATTGCATAGTTTTTCAGATACATTGTTATTATGGGGCTGATTCGAAATTCGAATCCCAAAATCAGTAGGGTAAGGGACATTTTTTTTAAGCTAGAATTTTTTCATATACACCATTCGAAAGAGCGCAAAATTCTGAACAAAACTGTATACTCAACTCATTTTGGGCATTTTGTCCCTTACCTTAATTGAACCTACGGTCGACGTATGTTGAAGTGTACTTAATTAATGCTTTGATCTGTTAAAAGGTTAGTGAAGATTAAAGAAGCGATGTTTTTAAGGACCTCATAGAAAGATTGGTTTGCGCATCAATATTATCGCGTAATGTTTCTTTTTTCGTTGCTGAAATTAGGTTGCTCTGTCGCGTTTGTGGGTGTTGCAAGAGTGAAGTTTGGCTTATAAGCTGTTTACCCTAAACTTCGGTACCTACTCATCATTATGAATGACTTAATCCCGATTTCTTTCCGTGTCTGTATTAGAGAATGTGCAGCAGCGTTCTCTATGCATTTTTATAACCATATTGCGATGGCCAACCCGCCTGCCAAGCGTGGCGATAATGGCCAGTCTTTTTAGGTCATGGCGGCCAATCTCAATGGAGTCTTCGGCGCGAGAGATATTATAGTGCACAGGTTTTGCAGACACAAGGTCTCGCTCTTTCCTCTCTCTCATAGTCCCATGGGAAGGCAATCCGACACAACCAGAGAGAGATCAGGCGCAAGACCAACGGCTTAACGTGCTTTCCGAGGCACAGGGGTACCACACCGCCAACTTTCAAACTCAGGGGTGTTACTGAGAAATTTCTAATGGAAAAACTCAATACCTAACACTTTGCCTGACCTGGGAATCAAACCTAGACCGCTCAGGAATTGGGCTTGCTACCACGAGACCAACGGGGTAGTTTGTAAATACAACTAGCTGCGCCCCGCGGTTTCACCGATCGTCGATCGATGTGGATAAGTAGCCTATATGTTAATCTAGGGTGTCAGCTAACTCCATACAAAATTTTATCAAAATTGGTCCATCTGTTTGAGCGTGAAGAAGTAACAAACATATAAACACACCCCCACACTCACAATATCTATCGCCTTTATAATATTAGTGTGATAATATTCAATCGATTTTGATGCTTGCATCATCCGTCGGCCCACCTATTTCGAAAAGTTCTGGTGCTTATAAATACTAAAGTGTGTAAAATCTGCCAAGGTTGAAGGTAACCGGGGTAAATGATAGAGTTTGACATTTGTGATGGCATCAGGAATTATTATTCTGTCTGTTAATTAGTGCTTCAGCTGTTGCAACAGGCCGGAAAACGACCAATGTAAAAGATTAATGGCACTTGTCTGACGTAGATCAGTTAGAAAAAAAACGTCGTTAAAAATATTGCAAGTCTTTGGAAAATATTCAAATCATTTCATAATTTGTTAAGACCGGGCTCTATAATATTTTTAGATTAAAGGCAGCACCTTCCAATTCTCTGTGTGGAGTTTCTTGCCCGTTCTTCTCCATAGGTATCTACTACGCTTTGGAATGGGCAACTAGCTTCATCTTTCTGACTGACCAACTCCTTGACATTTCAAAAGTGCCTGTAATTGGTTTTATTTAAATAATGCTTTGAGTTTGTTATATGATATCATGCATCCAGTTTAAGTCTAGTTCTTGTTCATTAATCATAAGTTTATCTAAATCGTGCTCACATTTCATATCAATTGTCTTAACTAAATCTAATCCAACAGCACCCTCATTGGGTAACACACTGTCAATTACAATCTGAATCATTTTGAAGGATATGTCTAACCCATTGCTTCATATGTTCGAAAAATATGTCTGCTCAACAACGTAAATAACGCAATGAATGTTGTTTAACTGTCAAAATGAAAGCCATTCCTACTGTTAGTATGTTACGCAAGTACCCCGTTGGATCCAATGACTTTTCTGGAAAGACAAATTGCCGATATAGGTATCTACCGTATAGAAGATATAGATACAGCACACCTACAAGTCTCTCCCTGAAGTAAAGTAACCTTTACCTAACCTTCCTCTTAACCTTTAAGGAGCAACTCTAAAAGTAAATCCAATGAACGGACCAGAGTTTACGAGGTAACACCCTCAAGATTGATCTCTTATACAAGTGAAGAAGGCGGTTTTACCACGGAGGGGTCTTAAAATAAGCCGCGCGCGAGACGGCGCGGCGTCCGCGTGACCTTTCGATTTACATTTTTTTAGACTTTCCAGTGACACTGTGACGCAAATCAGTGTGTATTCCTGAACTAATATATTAGTTGTCTATTCTAAAACCGTAACGAGGACGGTGGGTGACAATCATCGAGTTTGTCAAACAAAAGTAGGTACAGGCTGTCTAATAAATGTCACTTGTGTGTTAAAAAAAACTCGAATTTGTAGTGTTTTTTCGATAGTGTTCGGCTGGGATACTGTATTAAATAATGTCACTAGACTGGATTTATTTATACAAACGTTATTTTTAGTTTAAGCGGAACCTGAATATAGTTGGTTCAGAATAAGTAACTGAATCGATTCCAATAATTTTTACCCCATTATAGAGTTTTAGGGCACGTCCAAATACATGGCAAAAAAGAAAATTACACTCTTATCTCTCAAAGTACAGTGCTATGTAGTGAATCCTGGTGTATAGCTTATCATCCGCTTATTATCATATTCCAGCTATATCATATCTCATACAGTCCATTCTCTCATCAGTCCAGTCATCCTTTCACACAGTGATTACTGAGATGACGATTAATAGAGAAATATGGAAGAAAAAGACATGTTGCGCCAACACCTAATAAATTGCGATAAGGGCAGGAGACTGATGTGGATGCAATTTCGGTCTGCCTGGTCAGACGACGATGGTTTGGCCATTGTTTATTAAACTGTTGGCATTTAACTAATTAAACTCCATCATAGCTTTGCAGCATCAGTACCTACCTAAATGTATCACCATTTAAACATTGATATTCTAATGATTCTTCTATCTCATCAATTTGGCGTTCTATCAACTCAGCCTATCGCAGTCCACTGCTAGACATATGCCTCTATCAGGTTTTGCCACAACACCATGTCCTCCGCCTTCCCCATCCAGTCTGTCCCAGCCACCTTCATAAGGGCGTCAGTCCATCTAGCTGGGGCGTCCCATACTACGCTTGCCAATACTCGGTCTCCACTCCAGGGAGTTTACTCCCTTAGTACGCCTTCCGTAGTTTTGACGTTTTTACGGGCGTTTACAACTCCGTATCACCTACGGACATAAGATTAGTTTGGGACTCAATCTAAGAATGATGACACCACAATTTGATAGTTTGCCCTACTGATAGTACTGGTAGTTGATCCGTCAACAAAAGTATCAATACTTTTGTTGACGGATCAACTACCTATAATACTTCCGGATGAGCCCGTATATTCGTTGATGGACTTAAACAGTAGATCTTCTGGACTCGTCTGGTCCACTGGTGGTTTTGCGTTGCTAGCCAAAATTTGATTTCCCTACTGCTCAATATTTAAAGTAGTATTATTATTCTTAGCCACTCGTACAGGCTATAAATTGTGTTTTACGACTGTTTGCTAAATTACTTTGTTTGTGGCGGTTTTCGCGAAGTTGTTGCTAATTCTAAACGTGTTTTGTTAATTTTAAAGTTCAAGGTGTGTTTCGGGTTTTAGTCTCGTGTATAATTGCAGTGCAATCAACAAAGAAGAGTCATGCTTGGTGTTTTGCTATAATGCATGCAAGATGACTTGTGCTATATCATGAAGAGTAGTACCAATTGCATTAACTTTAGAGCACAAAAGAGACGCTTTCTTACCACCTTCTCCTTTATCAAGCTTGTACCTATTATCTTTTCTGTGGCTCTGGGTTATAATACTGCCTTTCACATCAACTTGGCTCAATCTTTACATATGCATTAGAAATTCTTCAAGTCACCATATACATACACACATAATCAGCCTTAAATGTTACCCCTGCTGGAACATAAGCCTCCTCTCTGCGAGGAAGAGTGGGTCGTAAACCACCACGCGGGCCCAGTCCGGGTTGTCACCAGTAGTCATCCATATGCACAACATTATATTCATCTGTTTTTCGGCTTCCTGGGGGCTCTCCGACCAGCACCTGCTGTTGTGCCGATTGCCACCAAAACCTGGTGGTCTTCCTTTGTCATAAACATGTCAGACCACTGTTGTTGTATAACAAGGAATTAACTACTATATAAATAAAGTGTGTATAAGCTTGTATGTTTAAATTACATCGCTTATCCTGCACGTATGGCCTCGATTCTTATCAACAAACAAGAGATACAGCGGCAGTTTACAATGTTTGCAGAAAACCACTCGGGCGCATTGATACCAAAATAATTGTTTTACATTGCTTCTGATAAATCCGCGTCGTTCCCGGTAATATATTGCCCTCTTTCGACCCATTGACGTTGCAGGCGCTGAGAGGATAGGCAGAACCGTCGTCTTGTCAGTCAAAATAAAATGACCAAAACATCTTTCGTGTACCTACTACAGTGATTAAGGGACTATGAGAGTGAGGGAAGAGTGAGTACACACTTGTCCACTATACCTAATATCTCCCGTATATGGCTAGTCTCCGTTGAGAATAGCTGCCATGGCCGAAATTCGGTCTGAAAGACATTATACAGTGATTAAGGTAAATCATCATCTGCCTAGCCTTTTCCCAACTATGTTTTCCGGTATTTTACATGGAGCGTCTGCCTATCTGACCTCCACAACCCAGTTACTGGGTAATACGATACCCCTTGGTAAAACTGGTTGTCAGACTTTCGGCTTCTGAATACCCGTAACGGCTGTCAAAGATCCACGAATGACAGCCGGGACGGAGGGGTACTCACGGTATACATGGGGTCAAATTAAATTGGTTTGCGAAATTCCTCAAACATGATGGGTAGGTATCGATGTTTTTTATTTATATCTAATCGTATGCTGCACCGGTTGACGTCATCACGCCAAAACCAGCGCTGGGGCTCTGTCTCGTATAGGGTCTTAGCATTATGCTGAGCGATGGCCGTTTTGCGTAGATGAGACGCATGTTTTCTCCCAAATTGTTATTTTGTTTTTTTTTTGATGCGTCATGTTTGCTGCAAATAAACGTATTTTATTTCTTTCTTTGTTTTAATTTAATTTCATCTTGGATGACGCCAATTTAGTTAGTAAGTTTACTACAGCTATATTTAGCAGTATTGATTGCATAGTAACACGAGTAGTTAATAAAAGCTGACATTATGTCCAATGTCCAAAAAACAAAAAACACTGCTAGTCATATTAGCAAAAAAATCTGACTCGGACAAAATACCTACGTATAATTATCTTTTTTTTTTTTTTGCGGTTGGGAAATCATCAAATGACCCCTCCCGCTCTGGGTGGAGCGGAAGGGAGTGTCAGACTCTTACTGACTAAAACCCACCCGTGTTCCTTCCTTAGCCCTTTATGTTCCGGGCCAGCGGTAACCCTTTCGGACAATCCCGCTGACCCGGCAGGCTTCGGCCCTATGGGGCCCCTCCTCGATGCTGACATCTCTTTGAGGCGCGCGTGGAACACGTACGCGCCACGTATAATTATCTCAAACCAGGAAAATCACACAGTATGTTGGTCAAAGTTAAAGGGGTCAAGTGCGGTCTCCTGATTCTGAACACGTAATTTAGTTGTGTATACAAACGCAGTTTCGAGTCAAAATATTGTGATTTACCTGTAGTTTGCCTTGAACCTGATCTTATTATACTAAAGATTTTCCCGCTTCTTGAGCAACTTTCTCAAGAACTCGCTGTGAGCTGACAAGGTTCCCTTTTATTATATTCGTGTCAATGGTTTTATTGCCTGAGAATTCACATTACATAAATATTCGAAATTAACTTCGTTGGCCCAATTTTAAACGACTTTCGTTCGTTTAAAGGCGCAGTCAGGTGCGACGCGACGGCGGCGCGGCGCGATTCTGGCAGAACAATTTCCATGAATGCAAGAGCATTCACACACTACTCCTATTTTGCGGTCTTGCTTCTGCAGATAGAGAGTCACGAGCACTTAGAAAACGCTGAGAGTGATTTTCTCCTACTGTACCTACTGATAATGATTTTATTTTGGGACCCATACTACTATGAAATACTTAGGTCTTATCGGAAAGTTGGAATAGTTATTCCACGAAAAAACTACTTTGAATTTTGCTAAATGTGTGTATTAGTTATCTTATTGTGACTGTACTGCATTTATAGTACGGCAATAAATTGATCTATTTTTTTTGTTTGCGTCCTATTTAATATGTACTACTCCAAAATAGTTAGTTTAATCAGATTTTTGGCGAGATTGAAGAAGCTTTTGTCAAAACCGAATTAAGTTTGAACGAGTTTGGTTAATAAAATTATAACCGGCTTTAACGCCTCCAATTAGATTAGCTAGCGAATTTTCAAATGGGTAACTACAGCTGACTACGGGGTGAACGACCGCTGGCTGTGTAGTTAATTGAAATTATAAGTTAAGAAAATCTTTAAATCTTTCTTTTGGTTTAATCGTCATTAGATTCTTCAAAACTCAGAACATTTAAATGTAAATTATTTAACTTTCTTCTAAGCAAATGCTACTACTCGACCGTAGATTTTATGAATGAAAAATTAACCTAAATATTTGACATTACTGCCTATAAATCATATTTTATCTCCTTGACCTTATTGATTACCCATCAGGATCTGCGGAGCTTCGTTAGCTAATTTAATTTGACCTTCGATTACGCCAATTTTGTTTGTTACTTTTCTACCTACCTATTTTTAGCAGTACTGATTGCTTATCAACAAGAGTAGTTATAAAAGCTGTGAATTATGATGAATCATCACAACATAATTATGTATTATGTCCAAAAAACAAAAAAATATTGCAAGTTACAGTAGTAATTCTGACTTAGACCAATAATTTAATTTAACCCTGTAGAAAGGGCTTTGAATATAGTCAGAAAAATCTCATTGCACTCATTACTTTCATCCGACATGTCACCCAACAACTGCGACGTGACAGCCAACACGTGACAGCCACCATGCCTGCAAGTCTATTCACCGATCCAAAAGTAGACCAAACACTTATGAGTAACATCTAAAAATTGACACTAATCCAACGTAGTAGCGTAGCAAATTACAAGATTATGTTCAGGAAGAGTTTGTAAAAACACCAATTTGTTGGCAACAGCTAACGGGTCATTTGTAAACAAAGCTGGTGATGGTAGATGTTTTGTAATATCACACAACATCATGCCTTTATTCTTCGAAGATAGGCAGAGGTGTATCATTGATCTCACTCACTCATTGATCATTTAGGGAGCAGAGGACCTAATCAAAGTGCCATTATATCAGCGATAACGATGATGACGAAGTCAAAAATGTATAACATTAACAAAAACTACCGAAAACGTTTACAATTCTGTTAAAAGTCGTTATAGAAATACGAAACGCTTTGAAAGCGATGATGGCCAATTGGTAGCTCCTCGATATTGATACTATTAACTTTTCTGACATCTGATCATCTTGTATTGATATTCTCTTCTTGTGGTTAGTTTCCCAGCAGTCAAAGTCAAAAACAGAAGACGGTGTCGTCTTCTCTTAAACAATTCTGGTTCTTTGTGTCGGCAAGTCAGTATTTCAAAATTTTGTTGGCCCATAACTTCGCCGCTATCACGGTGTCGTCCGTGGCAGCGCAGAGGTCACTTTGACTGCATGGTTTGGGACACAGAGGGCAGGATAGGAGGTGGATAGTCTGCGATACAGCTCCACAACCACGCCCTGCTGCCTTTCCGTCGAGGTAACCCCACTTTACGAGGTTTCTTTTAAAGTCCAGACAAAATCTTGGTCAGATCATGTAGTTTGGCGTCTGAAATGGTCTTTTGAGGAAAGAACCACACAGATTGAGCGGACCTGTCCAGTCAGTGCACGCATTTGTCAAAAATCGCGCAGCTCAACTCAGAACATGAGGAGGTCACGATTCGACGAACAATACCAACCTTCCACTTGAACAATTGGTATTGGATATGAATTTGCCAATGAGGAATCTAGAATCAGTTTGTCTTTCACGCCATTATCCTAAGTAAACAATGGAATATTTTAGAATCACAGTTATCGTGTAACTTCTTCTCAGTGAACTTATTTTCTTAGAATTATAATAAATGTTTAAAAAACAAAGCCGCGCGTCCGGGATCAAGCGTGTACATATGTACTCGTATGTACAGTTATTAACTAGGTTATCAGTTACTGAGGTGATTTTTATTTAATACATACATTTTGCTGGCTTATGTACGGTAGATGGTAATGGTTTACGAAAGTATAATATTTATCTACTGTTGATTATGAGCCAAGTAAGGAGTCGATGACCCAGGAAAACTTAGTAATGCTATCATGTGTTTCCTAGACTACACTGTTTAGCACAATCAGATTATAATGTTCTCGCTGCTGGGAAGCCTGGGACACAAACCTTCTCTTTGTGTCCCAGCGCGGGTTGGTGTATGTCACATGTCGAAGGTAAAATATCGTGAAAAAAAAACAGTGGCACTCCGGGAATGACGACAGAAGTGAAAACAAAACACAAACAGAATACTTTGCCATCACTCACTGACATATCGAAATTATATACATTAAAACCGAGTACAGCCGAACACATCCGAAGCGGGTATTTTTTTAATCGTCATATAAACAAAACACGCGCGGTGTCGCTTACGGTAATAGTGGCGCGAGTTCAATGGTATTTTCCCATCTCAAAAAATGGCCAACACGCCCAAAGAAGTTTTCACTTCAAAAACCTCGACTTATAGTCAATATCTCTGACACTCATTGTCTGAAATCGCCAACCTGTCTTGAGCAAGCGTGGTGATCAATGTTCGTCTCTTCTCTATATGAGAAGAGACCTTTGCCCAACAGTGGGATAATAATAGACTGGTCTATTACATCTTAACTTTCATTAATATTTTTGTATTATAAAAGTCCTCTGTGTCAATATTCCAACAGCCGGTCAATTTTGTAAAAATCGCACCGTAAAAACTTAGGTGAAGTGAGTTTGTTTTTGCTGGGAATTGACACTACTCTGACAGCTCACTCCACGCTCACTTCACCTAAGTTTTCACGGTGAGATTTTTACATAATAGCACCGTTGTATGGCAGTTTTGCCAATTACGATAGACCCAGACTTCCTCATATTTGGTAGACCGTTAACTATAAAGCACGTGGCACTGACCCATGATTCATTCTGTCTGATTAATAGCCTCTTTGATTGGACAAACTATTTTATTTTAGTCCGACAGGGGCGTGGCTTGGTAAAAAAAAATCTCACGATGTTACTAAAGATATTTAAATTACAGTGTTGATGGAATTGTTAGTTTGTCTCGGAGTATATTTAAAATATGGGTCTTATTAATGGCTGTTTTTCTGGCGCGGTTTCCCGAGCGTAAAGTCAATTTTAAAGTTCAAGGGTTTCATTTCCTAGAAATTTGGTCGGTTTTCTGCCAGGGTATTAAATAATGGAATATTTTGGGGAAAGCGTCGTCCGTTTTTCACATAGCAACCGAACCATGCTCATTCGTGGGCCAGCGAGTTTATTACCCTTTGATTATTAGAAAATATGTGTAGGTAGGTAGTGGCGGAATGTACGAAAATGATAACTGCGGTGCTATTCTGTAAAAATCTCACCGTGAAAACTTAGGTGAAGTGAGCGTGGAGTGAGCTGTCAATAGTGTCAATTCCTAGCAAAAACAAACTTACTTCACCTAAGTTTTCACGGTGAGATTTTTACAGAATCGACCGGCTTAACCTTCAAATTTTGTCATTAACGTTACTACTCAAGACTATTATCTGGTCCTGCTCAAATAATAAATAAATTGTCCATTTTTCCTTAGTGTAATTTACTTCAGTTAAGCTCCGGAATAACTAAGTTAAAAAAAAAGTTTGAAATTAGGATGTAGATAGGTATCCAATTATCTATGTATGGCTCTATCGCCCACGTGTCTTGTAGGTACGAGTTTGACAAGTTTTCACTTTTAATCATTCATATTGGTTACAAGTTAACTGAAGCTATTAAACTTGTTAATAATATGTTGTGCTTCTAGGCTTGCAGATAAGAGGGGCCACTAAGCTGCTATAAATAATAATGAGTTGAGTATGACCACAGTTTTACAATTTATAACTATTAATATTCATGGACATAATGATAGAATATGGAGTTTGAACAGATGTATAGCAAGGTAGGTACTTATAAAAATTCCAAACTGCTTTTGTTAATCAAAGTGAAAGGATTTTTTGAGCTACGGGCTACCGAGTTATTTTTTCAATATTACCGGTAAGAGAGAGGTGGACGGTCAGAAAATAATGGCTGTCTAAATACTGAGCGTGTTTTGACATCTACTGTTGAAAATGTCAGATGTTTGGGACGGCAAACATTTCTAGGAAACTAATGCTGTACCTACAGTTTCATTACCTAAGAAATGTTTTCTAGATTTTATTGACAACGATCAAAGAAAACCAAAGTTGGGCCAAAATATCCGCTTTCATACGCAATTTTCCCGAATTTCTCAGTTAGAAATCTAATAATTTTCTAATATAAAGAAAGAACAGTTCGTGAAACACAAAATACAAATAACAAAGTAAAATGTTACGTCTGTCTGCCAAATAGTTACTACAATAGTTTTACCCTTTTGGCCAATACCCACAACAACAAATTATCATTACTCCACATTCTCATATATTTCGTATACCAATACACAGAAGAAAATAAACAATTCCTCAACAGTCCGCGTCTGTAAATAAGTATTCGCCTTGATGAAGCTGACGCGGGGGAAATAAAGGAAAAATCCTCGCCTGAGTGACGTCGCGCGTCGAAGCAATCCTTGTGGAAAAGCTTCATTTGGGATAGACGATAAACATGGAGTAGAAATTAATGAAGCGCCAGTAAGAGGGTTGTATGTCAACTAACTTTTACATTTGCTGTGAAAACGTTGGTCCACAACCACAGATTATATAGGTACGTATTACTTTGTTCATAACTTCTGTGACTTGCCGACCGTCTTATAAAATCTCACCGTGAAAAGTTAGGTGAAGTGAGCTTAGAGTGTGCTGTCAATAGAGTCAATCCCTAGTATCAGGTGGAATGAGCTCACTTCGAGCTCACTTCACCTAAGTTTTCATGGTGACATTTTTACCGAAAAGCACTACTGTTATTTTTGGTGGAGAACTTAATGAATTTACACAAGTGCGATTTAATTGCCGATGGCATATCATAAGTTGGAGCAACAATAAAAGTTGCACCGCCTAAACAGTGTTAAGACGGTGCAAGTTATTTTTTTTTCTTGTATGCACAGACAAGAGCATTGTGTAAATGGGGGTTTTACTCGTGGGATGGTGGTCTTCACTCTATGTACCTAACGAAAGACGTTTCATCTTTATCGTGTTAGATTAGGTACTATGTGATTTGGACCTTGAGACTTTATTTGAAGTTTTTTTTATAGGACACTTACTTATTCGTAGCTAGCACTCCATTTTGATTTATTCCATGTATCGTAGGCTCGAGAATTAGGTATTTGACGAGCGTTGTATGTGATTTGTTCTCCTTTTTTTGGGATATATATCTAAGGATATAAGCTGAATTGTGGTTATCGAAATATATTAGGATTTAGAGTTAAGCTGATGTATGGAACAGAATCAATCCATTCTTGAGAAACGGGGTTTTTAATGTTTTGTTTATTATTGGTGCTATCACAAAACTGGTTTATGTAACTGTTACTTGGTTGACTTACAGTCTTATTAAGAGGGATAGATAGAATACTCTTTATCATGTACCTACCACATTTTACAAGGGGTGACACAATGGGCGGTGTTATCGCTAACAGCGATCTTTTAAAGACAACCTTTGGATGGATTAAGGGAGGAGAGACAATACTGAAGATAGCCTGGCCGGCTGGGTGGTGGGTGCCTGGTGATGGGTATTGTATAAGCCAGTAACTAGGTAACATGTGTAATACGGGTATTCAGCAGCATTCGGTTAGACTGCAAGCCGACCTTCAACAAAGTAGGGACAAGGCTAGGCAGATAATGATGACTTGGTTGACTTATGTTTTCAGGGCAATGGAAAGGCGAAAATTCGCCTTTTCATTCCAAAGCACAGTCTAGAATATTGCACCGCTAGACATTAAAATCTAAAAATACAAAATACGAATACACCTCACAGAGACAGCGTGGCACCTACGTTTTCAAATAAATTATATTTGTACGATTTACCCAAATTTTCATGAAACGGAGCTAATATTAAATGTTTTCTATTAAATCGTGACAGTTCGTGTGAAGTCGTTCAAAAACTATAACGTATTGTCCTAAATCTTGTTATTTTCGTTGATCACTGAAATAAATGTTCCGTGAATTAAGATTTAAACGTTTTTAGGTCATCGCTTCGTGAGATTTCGGGGAAAAGCGATGAGGACATGTTTTGACGTACCTAATATTAACGAGAAAAACAGCTTTTTGTGTGTTAACGGCGCTATATATTTTAGGGAAAGCATGTTTTGTTAAGATTTACTCATATTTTCAGTAATTTTTGTGGCATTTAATCTCAATGTCGGAGGATTTGTGTGGTTCGCGATAAATACTCCTTTCAACTTTTATTTGTGTTGTATTTTTTTCTTGGTTTTGAGAATCTGGAAAATGTCTTCTGCAGTATTTAAGCTTGTAATCATTTTCTCGTAAGTCGTCTTTAATTCTCGGGAAAATAAATGTTTTACCTGATTCTTGTAAACTTTGGTAGATCGGTGTTTCTGACTCAGATTTTAACAACCTTTATAGTAAGAAAATTGCGACTGGCAATTGCCTTGGATGCTACGTTTTACTAAACCTAAAGAACTAGTTTCAAATACCTAAGTATCAGTTGTTTTTAAGTAAAAATTGTGATGTTGTGATAGAAAACTGTGATGAATAATTTACACAACGAAAAGCGCCTGTCTGGGATTCGAACCTACGACCTACAACTCGTAACTCGCGGTCGTTACTGGGCCACCACTGCTCCTTTCCACTTTGACCTTGACCCAAGCGTATCACGAAATTTCAATAGAAAGAGAGGCTAGTAGGTATAAAGTTTATATCTGTTGTAACATCGATTAGAAACAAAGATTTAAATAAGCCTAGGTAGGTATACTGGCAGCTCCATTGCTTGTATTTCGGCTGATTACCGTAGTGACCGCTGCTCATGCTCAATCTTCAACGCCAAGGTCATGGTCATCCGCCAGATGACGTCACTATCACAGGGCATTACACTCATCTATTACTACACATTATTTATGTCTGAAATCCGAATTACTTTCGAGTACCGTTTGGACTTGGTGATTAAAATAGTTTCAGGGTTGCCACTGTTTCATTTTTAGATTAATTTACTTTTAAAATATTTGATAATGATACTGAACCGTGTCTAATGGTAACAATATCTTATTTAAAACTAATAAGCAACATATTTTAGGTACATGTTTGTTTATAAATTGTAACATTCTCTTTGAACTAGCTATAGTAGGTGTTTAAAAATGTAGATAATTTTGATTAGACTCGACAACACGCCGTCGACAAGCTTGCCTCCTACCGAAAGGACTGGCCGGCACTAACAAACGACAGAACTGTGTGGACAAAGGAAAGGTTAGCTTTTGTCCTGCTGTGGGACAAGACATACATCATAATCGTAAACAAACAGTTCTAAATAAATTTTGCTCAAAATTCCTTCGTCCGCACCCTCACTATCAATGACAATCTAAATAATTTTGATAGATATTGCGAGTCCATTGCTTCTTATAGGTATTCGAAAAATGTGTCTGGTCGACAACGTAAATAACGCAATGAATGTTGTTGAACTGTCAAAATTAAAGTCATTCTTACTGTTAGTGTGCTACGCAATTACCCCGCTGGTAAAGCAAGAACGAACTATTGTCAATACTCAATATACGTATTACAAAACCTTTGTGGCTACATGAGGGCCCTTTTTTTTCTTCTCGTGTATAGATGCAGACTAGAAGAGCTGTTCTGTACAGTAGGCCGCTCTTGGGTGGTAACACATTGACCTTGACCTTGACTGGCCTAGCGTAGTACGGAGTTTCAATAGAATGCGAGGACAATTCATACTAGTTTTGTGGCCAGTGACGTGCTGTCTAGCGTACACACAGTGACACATCAAGCTATATACATTTATACATTTCCAGTTTTGGCTGACCTCGCATTTGTATAGGCTTTTCGTATAATGAGAAGTCACCTTATACTGGTAATATTATACAGGATAATATTCAGTATTTTTTTATTATACTAATAATATTATACAGGAGATTTTTTATCAACATCCAAATTTACAGGGTATTCTACCCATGAATATGAACAACTTTCACTATGGGACCAACTCTCGAAATTTATGAAACAGCAGATTTTTTTTCGTGTTTTTTTTTTACGTGTATAGTTCATAGTTTTAAGGTTTTTAATTATGTATTAGTTTATAAGATTATTTTGTGTGTTTTATCTATGGGCCTTAGTTGCCTGACAATAAAATGATTATTATAGTGAAATTTGTTTTTATTCTTGGGAAGAACACCCTGTAAAAATTTGGATGGTGATAAAAATCTTCCTATTGTATAGCTTTATATCGCATGCTGTAATAGAGAATACTGACTTAATAGAGCTTGAGTTAAAGTTATGATTTCTGAATTTTTTTATTGCATAGATCAATGGTTTTTGAAAAAGTATGTAATATTATATTTAACTGTTCAGTACATATTTATTATATTGGCTAATAAGCCGACTAGACCCCGATTGCAATATATTATCATACGGCAATTTCTCAGAAGTTTACTTTTTGAGTTAAGCCAGTACCTGTTTACATTGTTACTTGCCAGATATTAAACCCGCATCGTCATCTTTGACAAGCGCTCTTTAACCTCCGGGCTATCATAGCATTAAACATACCTAATACCTACTTCATTTTTAATATCAAGTTTATATACCTACTTAGTTATCGGTTCTCCATTAAAAAGTTTCCATTACGTTCAAGTGTCAAGAAACGTTTTATATTGTGAAATAGTTAATAAATTAAACATTGTGTTCTATTTCGTGAGACCGATTATATTGTAATAAGCTGTCACACGTGAATAGGTTTGTTTGTGTGCAATTAGGAACATGTTTGTGTGCAGTTACGAACATGTTTGTGTGCAGTTAGGAACATATTTTAAAATATGCTGTGGCCTCCAAAAGTTAGTTTAAATTTTCAGCTTCAGCTGTAAATGCTGTGTTGCCACATTATGATAAAAAAATCAGGCAAATCCTAAGGTAAAAAAAAACCTGTGCCAATATGGACCGATCCCTCAAATAGGCGTCAAGTTCATCCCGCCATCTACGCCTGGGTCTTCCGTGATGCTTTGGGTGGTCTCAGCCTACAATGTATCTGACTTGCGACAAACGTGTCCGGCCTTACCTTTTAGTTTAATCCATTTAACGACACCTACAACATAAGTTCTATTAGTTATAAATAGCTATTTTAGCTACAAAACAGTTAGCTGAAGATAAAATGCAAGCAGTTACATAAAAAGTAAACACCTTACATTACAACTACCTATTAAAAAATAAAAACATGTGGGGTCGGGGGACCCCCGACAGGAACGAAGTTCAAAATGAAAATCCAAGATCGCGGCTGCGAAAATTTGAATATATTCACAGCCGCCATCTTGGATTTTCATTTTGACCTCACTATCCGCTTCAGCACACTCGAACACCATGAAATCTATCTCCCTCTCTCTGACTCTATTGTTTGTAAGTAGGTATCTAATAAACAGCCGCATGGAGTGGGCATAAAGCTTTTTCGTTACGTGGCAATTTGTCCCAGTTTACTCGTACCGCAAGCTCCGTTCCTAAAAGAAAACAAAATGCTATACTGCCATAATAATCGTGTCGAATAAAGCGACATAAGACGCGCATAAAAGCCTGAAGTTTAGGTACCTACGTACGCTAGGCGGCTGCGAAAACGTTTTGCGACAACACTGTGTGATGTAGGTACTTACCTGGTGCAGTGTGCCGTAACAGGAAACAATATGTTTACCTTACCCATATAGAATGGGAAATTCTGCAGATAACCAACATAAATATTGTATTAGGATAAAGTATATAATAGTATCCACACAAATTGTTGTTTATTATTGTCCTTATCAGCACTATATGGGGAAACCAGTAGGCCAAAGCTTTAATAAACAAGTCTTTTTTGGAGCGGTAGATATTATGATCGTGCTAAATAATAATGTGTTGTGCAAAATCGATTGTTTAAAATTGGGGGAAAACCCTGAAATATAGAGTTACAGTATTTGGTAGCATTTAATCATCATATAATATTCCCTCTGCTGGGACGCAGGTCTCCTCTCAATGAGAGGGAGTAGGTCGTAATCCACCACGCGGGACCAGTGCGTGTTAGTAGATGTCACATGTCGTAAAAATTTTGGTCCTAGGACATGCCGGAAATCGGCATGTCCTAGGACCAGTATGACGCGGTGACTTCAGTATGAGGTGACTTCAGTATGACGCGTTGTTCGCATGTGGCGTTGTAGATACCGCTACAAACCCATGACCTGGAAGTGCTATAATCCATTGATTCGTATTACACAACGAAGCCTCATAATAACTACACCAGGTTGCCACGCTCATCTACTTTCAATTATAATCGACAAAAAACATGAATACATACCTACCTACATATTAAATCAACTCGATTACTTTAGTTACGTATTCGTTTGCGTAACTGCGCCGGCGCATAGTATCGTAAAACGTCACTGCGATACGTCAAGTGCGTCGTGTTGGTGATTATGATAAGATGTTATTATTTTTTATGGTTCCTAATCTTGTAGGTATTTATTAGGTTATTTATTATTAATTTTAAACACCACTGACAACATAACAGGTCAGTATATAACATACATATAACTCAATAGCTATAACATTGGCAAAACAATGTCGTGAAAACGTGTGACCTATATTATTATCCAGCATACTTTTTCTTTGTATCGACATAAGCTACATGACTACATGAGGTTCCAGGACAGGAGTCAGGCCCAAAGAGGTGCCTTTATGGGATTGGCCGCACTCGGTTATGGGGCCCGCTAGGCATGGCGGGTTGACACCAGTCGGGGGTGCGGCGAATGAAAAAGTATCTCCCGGGCTACCGAATCATGGTGCTAGAAAGTACAGTGGGGTTTTAGTCGGTTGGAGTCCGACATAATCCTCCGTTTTTCCAAGATGCAGGGTATCCATGAGGACATCACCAACGAAAAAATTCAATATTATAAATGTAAAAGTTTGCATTTGTTATTCAAACACTCTAAAACGGCTGGAGGCCTTTTTATTTAAATGAAGTTGGACACACAGGTAGGTACACTATGACTTGAATGAACATATAGGACACTTTTTATCCAGGTCCATGTAGTAATTCTTCATAGGATGCATGTGACACCGCGGACAAAAAACAGTAATTATATAAGTAATTCAGCAGATTGGTAACGAGGGTGCCCAGATTGCGCTGGGCGAACGCCTTGAACCGTACACGTGGAGACCTTTTACTGTCCTGAATTTAAATTAACAGAAACAACAGTCAATTAAAAGATAGCAGATTAAATAACTAGGTAGCATGCGCGCACGCAACAACAACGTCAGCACAAAAGTGCATGTGACGTAGACGTAATTTGACACTGCAGTCATAGAATAGGCAGATACAGTAGGATCACTGGCAGTTGAATTTTTTTTCGGGTCTCCGGACGACTCCATAATCGATCAGAGTGGACATGGTGCAAAAAAGCATATCGTGGAGTTTCAGCCCTTGCGATTCCATTTAATTTGCTTCAGGATCAAGGGCATAAGAATATGACAGAATAAAAATACCTGTGACTATTTTACAGTTACTTTATTAAATAAAATATGTCTAGATCATAGGTTATCAACCTTATTTTGCCCACCGCCCACTTTGAGAATATTTTTTTTTTCTATAACACCCCCATTTTTTAGGGTTCCGTATCCAAAGAGTAAAAACGGGACCCTATTACTAAGACTCTACTGTCCGTCTGTACGTCTGTCACCAGGCTGTATCTCATGAACCGTGATAGCTAGATAGTTGAAATTTTCGCAGATGAAGTATTTCTGTTGCTTCTATAACAACAAATAGGTACTAAAAACAGAATAAAATAAATATTTAAGGCCCTCCCATACAATAAACGCGTTTTTTAGGCGTTTTTGCCTTGTGATAGTTGTTTTACTTACCATCTGTCGCAAATCTGAAACAGCTATTGCCACGATTATATTTAAACGTGTAATATTATATAGTCGTAAGATAGCATATATGTAACTTTATCTGGGTCTTCTACTGCCCCCCTGAAAGTCTCAAACCCCCAGAAGGGGTGCCATCGCCCATGTTGAGAACCTATACGCATGATCAAGCTTGAGACTAGATGATTCTGAGCTTCACGCATAGTGACGCACTGTGACAACGATCTACATAATTTTTTTGACCCAGATTTAGTTATTTAGAACGCAAATACAGCTTGTTTTATTTCTATCAGCCTTGATTTAGAGCCCAAGACATTAATCTACTGTGTCATTAAATGAAAAATAACGTATGATGTAGGTAAAGGCTATCAATGGAAGCATGACAACTGCATACGATTATGGCATGTGTAATTCGACACAAACGCTGAACAAGAGAGAACCAGTCGTGGCTCAGTGGAGCAGTCGTGGACCAGTGGTAACAATCGCGACTTATAAGTTTATCTTAGGTTCGAACCCAGACTCGCACTTTCATAATCAGCCTCTTAAGTTCCCACTGCTAGGACACAGGCCTCCTCTGTGTGCGAGAGACAGGCGCTTTACTTTGTGTAAATTATTTCATCACCACTGCTCTCAAAACGGTGAAAGAAAACATCGGAAGGAAACCGACATGTCCTAGAAAAATCAAAGACATGTGACATCCACCAACCCGCATTAGGCCCGCGTGGTGGATTACGGCCCACTTCCTCTTTCCGACAGGAGGCCTGTGTCCCAGCAGAGAGAAAATTATAGGCTGATTTAACTGCAGAAGTGTCGAATTATGGTAGCACGTCACATAGACACACCTTTACAGGTGTGTAAATGGATAACAAATAGTACATACTTAATCATTTCTTAACATAATTTTTTTTACAAGATTCGGCAAAATACTTTAGCGCCTTAATCGTGTAAAGATTACAACAAGATTACATTTTCTGAGTAATTATTGATTTTATTCCTTCCAAAAAAGCCTAAGTAAGCTTATTTTTTTTAGAGTTGCTCTAACAAACAGACTTCAGTTTATTTCGGCAAATCTTCTAGATAGGAAAAGCCGACATCAACTAGCTTGTAAGCTATCCCGATATGTAGAACTGCTTACACACTATCAGTAGCAATGGGTTTCATTTTGACAGTTCAACAACATTCATTGCGTTATTTACGTTGTTGAGCAGGCATATTTTTCGAACATATGGAACAATGGATTAGCAATATGCTTCAAAATGTACCTAATAGTAATTAATAGTGTGTTACGCAAATTAGGGTGCTGATCTACTTATCCAACTTACAGTACCCACTTATTTTTCATTATTTCATTTCACCTGTAGTGCAGTAAGGTCAGCACCACGAGGGCATAAAATGACATAACCCGATACTTGACAGCGACGCCGCCGCCGCCGCGCCGCCGGCGCCGGCGCCAGATTCAGGTTACGGCAGTGTGGCGGTGTTTATTAAATGACGGCGCGACATTGTTAGTTGCCATGGCCATTTGATAGGGTTCACGGCTACATATGGACATGCATAATACATACAGGTTGGCAGGGACACGGACATCCATGCGCAAACTGTACCTAACCATGAATTCAGCTGTTTCATAGGAAAGAGCTATATCTTCTCGTCTTACATACCGCAGTGTCTCAAGACGAAAGTTTTTAACCAGTGCGTGTTGCCAGTGATGACCTATGACACTGAAACGTGGTCGCTCATAATGGGCCTTATTGGAAGGCTAAAAGTCACCCAAAGAGCAATGGAGAGGGCTATGCTAGGAGTTTCCCTACGTGATCGAATCAGGAATGAGGAGATCCGCAGGAGAACCAAGGTAACCGACACAGCCCGAAGAATTGCCAAACTTAAGTGACGGCACATTGCTCGCAGAACAGACGGCCGATCGGCTGGAAGACGTAGTGTTGGAAGGCCCGAAAATTAGACCAACCAGAAAATTCTATAAATCAATGGATTATCTCTTAACGCGGAACCCTAAAAGTACCCCATTAAGAAGTCCCTTGTCAGAAAAATCAATTTTATAAGCATGTGTTAGTTTCAACTATTACAAAATATCATGCGTCAGCGACAAGTTCGTGTGATTATGTGCGATTCGATACACGAGCTGCGCGCGCGCAGTTTCGTCGCACGTGTCAAAATTATTAATAACATTCAGTTTGTTTTGCTGACTGTTGTATGAGTCATTGGGTTTAGTAATCTTTTAGTTGGAATGTGTGATTTCAAATTATTTAAATCACGAGTTCAAAGGTCATTCGGCATCGTAATTTGCACAAAAATTTACTTTTTCTTTAAGCTTGATTTGAAGGCCGATTCCCGTAATTAAAAACGTTCAAAATCTAGTCGCAGTCACATGTCAGCGACAATTAATGACAAAAACTTGTCAAAAATTTAGGGAAATTACACGTATTTTGAGATTGAGATCAGACTGTCGAGAGTTGCCCCTCTGATCTCGCTTGACTGGATCCATTTAGCCGAGCCGAATAGTTTAGTTTTGAATTACCTACTTGGTGCCTAATAAGTATGTTACAGACTTAACTCCCTTATTCAAAAACTTTGCTTAAAGTTTAGTAGTGACATAAACGAAAAACACAAAAACAGAAAGACACAAAAACACAAAATGTATGGATGTACGTGTGTCTTTAATCATTGTTTATAAAAAAAACCCGTTACAGTTTTGCCAACGAGACTGCCCCTTTTCCTGGAGTGTCCCAGATGTCCGTTCACCTGCGTCCATGACGATCTGAACAACACCTCCGACACCAGTGGGCCCAATCAATCTGCCTAGCTTTTTCCCAACTATGTTAGGGTTGGCTTCCAGTCTAACAGAATGCAGCTGAATACCAGTATTTTACATGGAGCGACTGAATCTGACCTCCATAACCCAGTTACTGGGTAACACGATACCCCTTGGTAAGACTGCATGGTTGTCAGACTGACAACCGGGACCAATTGCTTAATCAACTTTTCGAGGCACGGAAGGGGTCTCGATAAATAATGGATGGTCACCCATCCACGAACCGACCGCAGCAAGCTTAGCTTACCCTTCGACCCATGCGGGCGTTATGATTGAGAGAGAGCCACGAGCCTACATAACATACATAATCAGCCTATATTGTTTCCACTGCTGGGACACAGGTCTCCTCTCGGTGAGAGGGAGTGGGCCGTAATCCACCACGCGGGCCCAGTGCGGGTTTGCAGATGTCACATTTCTTCGAATTTTTGGTTCTAGGACATGATGTTTTCCTCCTACTGGGCCTCCTACGAGCCTCCTACTGGGCCCAAACAGTATAACATATATATACCTACCGTCGATTCGAAATGAAGAAGTTTTACTAAACTGTACTACTTTTATCTAGTTCTTTCCTATCTCGATGAATACAGATGCTATTAATCTTAGTTGAGGGTCCAGTGAACGGGAAGACTTTTGTGTGAAACTCCGTTCGTGGGTTGGCACTGGATGCAATTATCTACGGGGAATAAAAAATACTGAATGATTTTAATACCTCAAAAACCAGTAGATTCTTATATTTTTACGAAATAGGTAACATAAAAACCAAACAAAGATGAATAGTTAGACATCGGAAACATACTAGGCATGTCATTGATGTCGATAATGAAGATTTGGGATGTGAATTAAATGACCTCTAGTTATTGTCAAGGATTAGAAACCAGTCGTTTCAGGAAACATACTCGGTAGGTCCCTGCGTGATCGAATCAGGAATGAGGAGATCCGCAGGAGAACCAAGGTAACCGACATAGCCCGAAGAATTGCCAAACTTAAGTGGCAGTGGGCAGGGCACATTGCTCGCAGAACAGATGGCCGATGGGGCCGAAAGGTTCTGGAGTGGCGACCGCGTACCAGAAGATATAGCGTTGGAAGGCCTCCCACAAGGTGGTCTGACGACCTTGGGAAGGCTGCAGGAACCCGTTGGAGGCGAGAAGTACAGAACCGGTCGGCATATGTCCAGCAGTGGACGTCTCTCGGCTGAAATGATGATGATGATGATGACTCGGTAGGTAGGCATGTCAATGCGTTATGAAAATTTGGGACGTGAATTAAATGACCTCTGGTTATTGTCAAGAACTAGAAACCAGTCGATTCTAGTACCGAACTCGATTAAAATTCGTGTTGTCTGTGTTTAAGGTGTGAATTGAATAGATAAACTGTGACGAGGCAATGTTTTTGAATTCGGGATCGGAATCTGTCTGGAAATGTCATAGGCTAGCGGTCTTTCCGCTTTAAAATATTTATTCCTCAATTTTCATTATTGTCCCTACCACTGTTTGTCTCTGCATCACCCAAAGTTTGACTGGTAGCCTATGGCATTAAGTCCGCCTCTGTACATTTATGTGCTTGAAGTATTAAATAAATAAAATACCTTTTTTACAAAAAGACCCACTAATAATAAGCCGTCATTTACGCATTCTGTACATCAGACTAATTAACTTTGTGCAAAAATAATTTCTGGAAAATGACTTTTATTTTTGGTGTGAAAACTCGCTGTTTTCGGTAGTGTAGTGCTTAGGGTGCATGTAACGGTACGTTCCGGATTTAACATTTAAAACTTGTTTTAGTAAAGAAAACTTTAATATGTCCTAAACCAGAAGGTTCCCAGGTATGGTCCAGTACAAAAAAAAACCATATTAAAGGTTATAATTGTCAGTGTTCAAAGAACAACTGCAATTTTTGCTTATTGTCAGAATGCTAAATGCCGAATGTTGTTCTATTTAGAGTTGAATTGCAAAATGCAAGAACCATTTCGTTAAGAAATTCTGACTGGTCTTCAAAGCCCCTTTTCAAAATCCAACAAGGCTGAGAATGTGCGCTTTTTGAACGTTAAAATTACCTACCTGCCCTTCACCACATCCTAGTGCTTTAGACGGAAAGAAGAAGTGGCGCACTCTCCAGCAGCACAGCTGTCTGCTCAGTTAGAAGAACTGTAGATTTTCTTCAAATCCTTTGTACTTTCTTTGATTTACTTTAATTATGGCTCTGAAATTAAAACAATCGGGACCCTTTTGTAAATATGCTTTCTCTTTTACCACGTGTACGAGAATCATACAACCCATTCACCGCTATATTAATCAACAATCCAAGCCCTACCGAAGTAGGAAGTACTTACTAGTTTTCCAATAAAACTCACACGTGTAGCCATTCACGGTTAGATTCACATCTCGTGCGTGTAAGATTACGTTTCTGATTGATTACTACGATTTAATGACAGACTTACAAACTTTTCTTATCGGTTGAATATTACATTTTTCCGGATATCTAACGTAATTATGAATTTTGTTTCAAATTACAGTATCCCGCCGAAATTTTGGACGCCATCTTTTTTCCGTGGTTGTCGTCAAAAACCACTTTTGGAGTCGGGATTTCGGGAAGCTTTTGCAGTTAACGTTTTTCTGTGATTCATATTCTATAAAAACGGTTTGCGGTGCTGTCTAAAGTTATAAGTGTCTATTTTCGAAGCTTACAGTAGGTAGGTACGTCCCGCCAAAACTAGGCCGCCATCTTATCTCGTTGGTTTAAAAAAATATGACAGATCTGCCTAAGCAATCTACAATCTACCTTACGTTTGTCGAACTAATTTGACCCCAAATTAGCTTCCAATCTGCATGCAACTAATTACCAATATTTTACATGGAGCGACTGCCTGTCTGACCATCACAACCCAGTTACTGCGTACAGTTCAGTGCGTAGACTGCGTACCTATACTTATAGGGGGCTGACTAGAGAATGCTTTTTTGACACCTGTCAGTTTCTACATACTACAGAATACGAGTTTTGCGAACTTGACCTTTATTTGCCACTAGAATTGTCGCACTGACGGGCCGGGTGTCAGAAACGCAACATAACTGACAACCAGCCTTACCAAGAGATATCGTATTACCCAGTAACTGGATTGTGGAGCTCAGATTTAGGCAGTCCCTACATGTAAAATACTGGTATTCAGCTGCATCTGGTTAGACTGGAAGCCGACCCCAACATGGGAAAAGGCTGGGCAGATGATGATGGGTGTCAGGAACGCATTCTCTCGAACGGCCGGACTGTAGGTCATATTATGATCACTATGACTGGTCTATACGCAAAGTGCATTACATCTAGGATTTTACAAGTACATATCTCTCTTGGATTATACTTATCTTCCAATACCTATTAGGCCAAATCAATACATCATTTATCACAGCTTAATTCATTCATCACTGTATTGGTAAGTTGTAATAACGGTGACCCTCTTGTCACAAGAAACATTGATAGGCAGCCACCTGTATAAACACTGATTAATAATGATTCCCATAACTGAGAAATCTTGTTCGAAGACAAGTCTTGCCATCAATGCTACGTTTATACTACAGTGCACGACCCTATTAAAGCCAAGAACACACTTAAGATAAAGAAAAGTGATCAATACACTAATAAAATATTCTTATTAATGAAATCAAGAACATCAAAAGTCATTTAAATTCAAATATGAGACCCCAGGTAACATGGGACAGAAAGATGATGACTGATCTTTCTGCTTACGCCTTTGGGCACAGAGCGTGGTTTCGGAAAGTCCAATTTAGTAACCTGGAAAACGATAGTCGTTGAAATCACCAAGCCATGCAAATAAAATGTATAGTGAACAAATAAACAAAATCAAAAGTCAATTACATAAGACAGTTCCCCAAAACGCCCGCCCTTCACCACTTCTTAGTGCTTTCGCTGACAAGAAGTGGCGCAATAAACTCCCCAGCAGCACAGTTGTCTGTTCAGTTAGAAAAACTAGATTCTATTAAATATTAGGTATGCAAAGTAATTAACATTACGAGACGCAGAACATTAAATTAAATGATTTGCAATAATATGTCAGCTAGCCACGCCAATATAATAAATAATAAAATCGAACAGACCCAGTGACAAAGTCTTATAGCTAGTAACAAGATAGCTGGAGTGAGACAATGTTTTTCATTCATCCAAGTCATAATAGAAATAATAATATTTTAATCACCAAAAGTTTAATAAGTTATCAGAGTAGGTACTTCGATAACGGTTGGTATTTATAAACAATGTCATAGTTTTGTATTACGCAGGGATTTCCAACTTTGTGATAAGGAATAACGACCACAATAATGTTTAAAACTGTTGAGTTTTTAGCGCATATTGTGGAGACCACAAAACATAGCCATTAACGTGCTTTGTATTTTGCGGTAGGTATTTAGCACAAAAGTAACAAGCAGATCGCTGGGTTTTCGTTGGTCGGTAACTAGGCTATGGTTTGTTACTGCCCTTTCCTTGACCACTCCACATTATAGAACCTCCCTGTAACATAGAAATTTCTTGTACCAATCTGGCCAAACCCAGTATGAGTATAAAGTTCCCGATTAGACATTAAAACTCTCTTTACTCTTTCTCTCTTGTATTGGCACCAAGAATGGATTTAATTTTCGCATGTTAATAACATTCATCGATGATTCTTTATTTATTAAATGGACAAACTTCTAATACACTAACAAACTATTAAAATAAAAATATAATAGGTATCCTAACCTAACTAAACGATGATTCTTCAATTACAATTTGATAATGTTATTCATACAATAATTGTTGGAAAAAGTAAGTATTGAAATACAAAGTGGTAATCATCATAATACAGATGAATGTGTTACTAATTCCCTTCATTGAGTGATTGGGTAATAATTAATAGGCACAGGATTTGTTTATGCTTTCATGAAATACTTTTGTTATAGACTATACATTTCAGTATCGCCATTCGTGGAAGCTATTCTAATGCAATCAGCTACATCAACCAGAAGGACAGAATTTTCATAAAACAGAAGATTTACATCAGTATTTATAAAATCTGGAAAAACCTATCTTACTTCCTATCCTATCCTACTAATATTATAAACGCGAAAGTTTTTGAGGATGGACGGATGTTTGTTACTCTTTTGAACGGATTTGGATGAGGCACACAGATAGTTTATAACCAGGTTTGGATACTTTTTATCACGATATTCCTACGGGATCGAAACTTATGCGGGTGAAACCGCGGGGCGCTCCTAGTACTACAATAACCAAGCAGTATAAATTCCAAGTTTCTATACGAGCAACCTTGCTGTCAGTTACATCATGGTGTTGCACAATAGCGGTTTTTATTCGATTAGTTTGTTCAAGTCTTACGTTCGATGCGTCATGGCGATCGTTAAACACGTGATGGTCAGTACATGTGTCGGTGGATTGTTATTGTTTTGCTTAATAAGGCAGACCGCACGGCTAGACTTGGAGGCACTGCTAAGGAAAGGAAAAAAAGAAAAAAAAACCTGTGCGGTCGGGGGACTCCCGTCAGGAATGAAGTTCCTTACGCGGCACTCGCACGCACACTCACTCGTATAATTATAATAGAAAGAGACCGAGAGGGATAGAAAAAGTGTGAATTTAATACGCGTTTGTAATACAGAGCCATGTTGTAAAAGTTTTTAGAAGCTGAGTTGTCGCCATCTTGTATTTTCATTTTGACCTCGCTATCGGCTTTAGTTCCAGTGACTGGGTTGTGAAGGTCAGATATGCAGTCGCACCATGCAAAATACTGGTATTCAGCTGCATCTGGGTAGACTGGAAGCAAACCCCAACAAAGTTGGGAAATAATCTAGGCAGATGATATTGGCTTTCGTACTCTCAAAAACCACGAAAACGACACCCATGATGACAGAGAAAGTTTTCGCAGCCGCCATATTGGATTTTAATTTTAACCAAATTCAACGTTCACTCTCTCTGTCTCTTTTCGTTTATTTTGACAGTTCAACAACATTCATTGCCTTATTAACGTTGTTGAGCAGACAAATTTTTTGAACATATGAAGCAATATTCAGATTGTGACTGTAAGTGTGTTACGGAATTAGGGTGCTGGATGCTTTGTCAATTGTTTTGTATTCCGTATTAGTTTCCAGTAGAATAATTTCACGAACACATCCTATATCATTACCTATTAGTTCAACCAAGTTTCAGACTGGCTATTAAAGTAGACTCATCTTTTATGGGGTACTTTTTAAAATGTTATAATAAAATACCAACCCACATTCTTCAACTGAATGAGACAAAATTCAAGTCTTGTATAAAACGCACACTATGCAGTCAGGCATATTATAAGTTAGGGGATTACATCGCTGATAAAAATGCCTGGCTCAATGCTGGTCCTGCTCCACAACCACAACTAATTGATTAACACTTGAAAATACTGTTGGAGCTGCTGAAGATTGTAAGACTATCTTTGCATTGTATAAACTCAATTTCATTTATATTGTATAATTGCATAGCACAGATGTGAGTTCTATGTATGTACTATACCTTATTTTACCATTTACCGGGTAATATGTCTTTCATTGACTCGAATGTGCCCTGGCGGCTGATAGTATGTCATGCTCACACAAATGTCTCGCTGACGGTGGCGTGTATGTTGGATCATTTAGCTCCCTTCAAAATGGTTGAGCTGAATGGTGCTGATCTATGCGTCATGTTCGTGAACGGGCGCCGTCAGTTGGGGCTGGTCATCACTTAGCTGCCTCGGCTTATTTATATTTTTGGATTGTTGTTTTCTTGCTATTTGCTGTACTCTGGACGCTTTTAACGTGTACGTCTTTTTTACATCGTTCTCACATATAATTTTAAATTCAACATTAGTGATGTAACTAATATTTTTGTAAAAATATAATTTAAAAGAGTGTCCATGGAGTTTCTTGCCCGTTCTTCTCCATACGTACCTACGCTTTGGAATGGGCAACTAGCTTCATATTTTCTGACTGACCGACTTCTTGACAATTCAAAAGTGCCTGTAAATGGTTTAATTGAAATATATGCTTTGAGTTTTGAGTTTTTTTTTTAATTATCATGTCATCTATATGGGACATCCCAAAGTTTACTTCCGCAGACAGGCGCGACGAGATTCTGTTAGAACAAATTCCATGAAGTTTTCATAGAAATTGAGGGAGCCTATAAAGGTCATAATAAAATTCTCAAGTCTAAATAAATAACCACGCAAAAACCACCAAAAACCTCCAAGATATTCTACATAGTATCAGTTACAAGCTAAGATTAACTCGGGTAATTATTATGTAAATTGTCGCGGATTGTCACGATTCGTGTGCCTCTGTTAAACAATTAAAACGTCAGCGTGAAAAACCTTTCTTTTATTGTATTGTAATGACATAAAAATACCTTCGTTTATAGGAAAAAGGCGAAAAACCCCGAGATTTTCATTTAGAAGTTATTCTTTTGTTAGTTGAAGTCACGCGATTTGTTTAATTAGGTTTTACCTGAAGTCTCGTGCACGTGATAAATCCTCGTTGATTGTTTGATTTTTTTTTTCTGAAACGGATGATTATTTTTATTTTGGTTTTTAAATTTAATTCACATGGAGGGGGGCGTAACGCCTTTCTGCCATGTTTTCTTATATGAAGTTGGGGCAGTTTTCAGCTCAGCCAGATAGATATAGGCTTCTTAATCTCAGCACCTGATTTCCATGGTCGTTATTTTTAGCGTTGAGTGTACTTTAGGTAGAACGGCTGTAACGCGACTGATCCGAGAAAAAAATGCATTTTCGAGAATACAATAGGGCCATAAACGGACGTAACGCGTAGCGGACGTGGTGCGACTCCCTCACAAATTCTTACAGCCTACTGGCACTCATTTATTTTTGCCACGCAATGTTATACCTAATTGTTTTGTACTACCGGTGTCGATTGACCCCCATCGCAGGCCAAGGCATTTTATGGCCAAAGAACTCGAAGAGGTCAAACAGTTGTGTGGCTTTGTATTGTATGTGGGTCATATTCAAAATAATTGTAAGTTACGGATAGGAAACAGATATGAATATTATTTGATTGTAACAGAAAAATAACAGAAAGGAATTATTAGGGCAAGTTTAAATAGCACACGTTTATAACAGGCTACGAGTGCGAAGTCGGTGTGGGTCGCTAGGTGGGTACATAATGAAATAACATTTTGGTGATCGTATTTTAGTTGGTATAATTGCCATAAATTCATCATCATCATTGCCATAATGCCTTATCTCCGAAACTACCGAGCCTAAAATTTTGATATTAATATTAAGGCAAAAGGATTCTAATGATTAGAATTATGTAAAGCCATATTTGTTACGGTCGTGAATCATATTTTAATCAACATACAACTTTACACTGACCTGTAAATTGCAAAAAACCTGAGTCAATTTGAATTTCGCGGGCTACCTTGGCGCATCCCCCTTAACTGATACTGAGACGGCCGACGAGAGGCTGGGTACGCCTCGGCGAGGCTGCGCGGTTAGTATAAAAGGCTCAAGCAGTGAGGACTGAGGATACGCAGTAAAACATGCACACACAGACAATACATGGCACAGCAATGCAATACATGGCACAATATACGCAAACTTTACATACTTCAAATAAATTTAAGTAAGTAAAAAAAAATGTTTTGGCTAACCTGCGGTGCACTAAGTACCTATTAATATTTTATTTTCATTAATTCATACATGAGACAATGTGAATAACGCCTAATCATTCATATCTGTTACGTAACGGAAAAAAGTGACAGATAAAATAACGTATATGAATGAATTGCACGTGTCTATCCTACAAATCTATTTATTTCCACACCAATTCACATGATTATACGAATATTTTATAGTTATAACAAATATCACAATACAGCCCTTTCCTAGTATGAGTTATAAAACAGTAAGTACTTACCGCTACTGTAAACGACTCACATTGAATATTTACTTTTAAAAGTCTAATTTTCTTCGACAACGAAACGAGCTGAAAAACTATATTGAACAAAATGGCAAAGCGTTTATTCTTACGCGTCGTGTAGTAACAGCTAGTGAACTAATTTTGCCAGTATTTCAAATTTCTTTATTGCCATGGAAATAATGTTAAAATAGCATAACAGAGAAGAATAACAGATATGTGCAAAATCAGGACACTCATTAATAAATTAAATTTGGAGTACACTAAATAGTATTTTATATTTTGTTTAGTAAAGTGTTGAAAGTTTAAACAATATTCTCTGAATATATTTTTTTTTTTACTTTTGTAGAATGGTTCATAATTAAATTATTTTTTTTAGTTTACCGTTAAAGACGTGGACATAGAATACTTGTATGAAACGGATCCTACGCAATGTCTGGTTTAATTTTTTTAAATGAATTGTTTAGGTTTACCAAATGTTTCGTTGTTTTTTATTAAGCTCAAATAAATATTTTATCTGTTTGTTTATGAAATTCTAGTCAGTTGCATCTCGTTATGAAAATAATTGGGTTGGACATTAAGACAGTAGTAAATATACAATTATTTTGAATATGACCCATGTACCTAATCGAAAATAGAACAATAAAACCTGAATAGTGGATGTTATAAATATTGACCATTGTTGTTATTATTACAGAAAACAATGTAGTTTAGGACTTATTGCAAACCGCTATTTTAATAGGTAAATAGTTCAATACAATTCTACATTGTATTATATAATTGTGTTGCATACAAAGCGCTTGTATGACACAACTAGTTGCGCCCCGCGGTTTCACCCGCATAAGTGTCGATCCCGTGGGAATATCGGGATAAAAAGTAGCCTATGTTAATCCAGGGTGTCAGCTACCTCTATACAAAATTTTATCAAAATTGTTCCAGCCGTTTGAGAGTGAAGAAGTAACAAACATATAAACACACACACACACTCACAAACTAGTAATTATACAGCCATCGGTAAGCAGTCCAAATGATGTACCTACCCACGTACCTACATCATTTGGACTTTTAGACTACCCCAATGGTACTGCGCCTGATCTCTCTCCGGTCCTGTCGGATTGTCGTCCCATCATACTTTGAGAGTGAGGAAAGAAAGAGTGCACGTATTTCTGCGCCCACACTCGTGCGCATAATATCTCCCGCGTCGATGGCTACAGTCTCCGCTGAGATTACCAGTTTGAGTAACACTTCAAATGTCCTTTCTTTGGTATTGTTCGTCGAATCGTTGAGCTAAGGAGTTTTGAGTTGAGCTGCACGATTTTTGACAAAGGCGTGCACTGACTGGACAAGTCCTCTCAATCTGTGTGGTTCTTTCCTCAAAAGACCATCTCAGACATCGATCTACATGGTCTTCATATAACCTGACCAAGATTATGTCTGGACTTTAAAAGAGACTGTAACCTCTGAGTTTGTTTCGGCCTTTCTTTTCAGAGTAGTCAGATAGGAAACGCCGACCTCATCTAGTTTAAAAAAAATATGATTGACGTGTAAAAGTGTTTGAGCAAACCTACTTATACAAAAATAAAATCATTTATTTATCACGGTCGAAATTTTGTCTAGAGACCTTTTTTTTTTTTTTTGTTGTCGGGGGGAAACCTTCAAAAGGCACCCAGACCTCCGGGGAGGGAGGTCGGGAGTGTGGGATTTTTACCTCACTAAAACCACCCCGGTGATCACCATCAGCACATAGGGGTGGTCCCGGTTCCTCTTAAAAGACCAATTCCGGAACCCCCCCGTGCAACGCCTGAAAGGCACATCCCTGAGGAGACTGTAAAGGGGCCTCCCCTGAGCCTCGCTATGCACGGCAGCACGCGATCACTGTGCCACCGTCTTCCCTGGGGTCACTTGGTGGGCGGACAGAGTCCCCACTCTTTGCGCCCGCGACACCAAAGGTCCACCTACCTTGCTTGGTAAGCGGGTTTCGGCGTATTAGGCTCCAAGGCGGTTGCCACCCCGACGCCTCCTTCTCCTTGTCTAGAGACCTATTAGGTAAGCGAACATAAAATATGAATGAATGAATAGCACCGATCCCAGCGTGGTTAAACCAGACTCGACTAATCGAATGAACCCCAAGATTCGCACTAGCTCAGCCTCATGTTCATGGTGCTACAGCGACCATTGCATATCAAGGAATAGACCGTGGAGCGCGGTAATGGTAGGGAAGACGTGCCCGTAGGATAGGAGTAGCCTACCGGATATGCATCCTAGAGTAAGCATTGGACTAGTGGAGCCCAAAAATTAATATTTGGCATTGCTATTTTTATAAACATTTTGGTTCTGGCTCTAATATCATATGGCCAATCTTCAATCAATAATAGTATGAAAATCGAAGTCGCCAATTATGAAACAACGCAGTCTGTGTTAGGTACCTACACTCTATATTTAGAAATAAAATTCCCTAAATAACAATAACACCAGCTAAAAGTGTAGCAGATATTTTGAATCACCTGTCACTTCTATTCACAGTAAACAATACAAATATAACTCGTCGTTAAAACATTCATGTCATGACCAAATAATCTTGACACTTTAGGATGGCCCTAGTTGCAAGGGCAATCTGTCATACTCAGTACATTTTTTTTAGTTCCACATTTCGCCACCAACTAAGTTAAAGTGGTCAGTCTGTCAACAAATAATTTCAGACAGTCACGAGGCGCCTTTCAAATTGCAAAGCCTAACTAATAATACATTACAAAACCAATTAAAATGCAATTATCACCCTTGTGGATATAAGTTTAAGCAGCATGTTGATTAACGTCAACGGTAAATGAAAGTTTGTTCAGGAAATGCTGCCAATTTTCTGTCAAAACATTCAGCTCATCTCGGAGCCTTGGCCTGGAGTTTCACGGAAATGTAATTATACATCTGAAAAATACTTCATTTTTAAGGTCATCACTTACTATCACCGCACAGCTCAGGTGCAGTAACGGCCCGGCACCGCCTTGGATCAAATCAATCCGCTTGTAACCAACGCGCCTTCAGCAACACGTCTGCTCGCTGTTGGCACACCACCGGAGAGGTAACAGTTTGTTGTTCACGCGCCGCTTACTAGTTGGTATATCACCGTCCAAGCGCCAACGTAGTTTTCAGCTTACATATCGGTTTGCGAACATTAGTGAGTGATCTCGCTTGAGAAGCACGCGTTATGCCTCAGTTTTCTTTACGTGAACTAGTAATCATAGCTAGTGCACTTGACGAAGAAGAGAATACGAGCAACGGAGAAACAGCCGAGCGAGCGGCGAGGATGGCTAAGCGCCAGTATGCATAATTGCATACCGCTTGCAGGAGTGTCTTCATCGAGCAGCCCGCTCTCGTCGGCGCGGCTGTAACCTAGATTCCAAGGTCGAGCATCGGGGCAAAGGATTAGTAGGTTTTTCCAATTGGAATTTCTCAGTAGCAGCTCGAAGTCTCGATTTTTGCCTGGTTGATGGCAATAGGCTCGCCCCCTATTACATTGGACTTAAACACAAGTGGCCACACCTACACCTTTGTCCCACCATTCAGGGAATAAGGGCGGGATGTTATGGTAATTAAAAATGCATAGTGAAACATGTTGTATACTTAATTAAAAAGGTCACGAATGTGATTGCAACAGTCAAATTAGTTCTTGTTGCCTGACCTTTAATAAATACCAATTAAATTAAAAATACTTACCAGTTTAATTAAAAATCACAGCTTGAATGTAATTAGAAAAACCCTAAGTCTAGACGTCTGGACTGTACAACCATAATCTCTGCTTAGTCACGTTAATCCAAACGTATAGTCAACAAAAGCAGGATCGTCGGATATAGTTGATGTTTAGTAAGAAACCGATGGATGTTCTCGAATAAAATTTAATTTTATTAATAGAAAACAATCAGTTCATTTATCAAATTAAATCTTAGTCGACAACATCCATCGGTTTCTTACTAAACTTCAACTATATCAGACGATCCTGCATACTTAACTCTTTTGTTGACTGTACATTGTTGGTTCGGGACTTCGGGCTAGTTAATGCAATAACGATTTTTGAACGCTAGTTTGTTCTTGAATCTATGTAAGTATACTAATAATAAAGCTGAAGAATTTGTTAACCTACAACATACAAAGCTGTTACACTTCTATCTACCTCTTCAAGGAATATTAGCGATATGTTATGAAAACATCTGACTTCCGTCATTCGTCAGCCATTATTTGGGCAGCTGCTGCCGCACAATAGGTCTGGCCTGATAACCCCGCACAAAGGTAGGAAGGCAAAAAGAAACATGTCAACTATTAAACAAGATGGCCGTCTCTTTTAAAAGAGTTATTAACAAAAGGATGTAACTATTATGTACAAGTATTTTATAATAATGTCAGTGTAGTTTTTTCCCGTTCTTCTACATAGAAACATACTTTGCTTTTGAATGGGCAACAAGCTTCATCTTTCCAATTCAAAAGTGGCTGTAATTGGTTTAATCGAAATAAATAAATGAGTTTGAGTTTTCTGAACAAAATAATTTCTTACTACCACATTATAGCGACTTTATACAGTACTAGCTTCTGCCCGCGACTTCGTCCGCGTGAAATTTCACCCTCTTAGGGGTGGAATTTCTAAAAACCCTTTCTTAGTGGATACCTACTCTTCACAAAGAACACACCCTCCAAATTTCATGTCTCTAGGAGCAGTGGTTTAGACTGTGCGTTGATATATCAACAATCAGTCAGTTTACCATTTTATATATATAGATGAAGAAATGTTTCAAAACAGTAACTTTTAATAAATGAACATACTATCACTGAAAAAAAAAACAAAAAAATAGGTTAACCACCATTACTGTAATGTAAGTACCTAAATTTCAATGGATTGAACGATATTACCAAATGAATAAAACAGTTAATTACTGTTATGACGGTAACATTTTGCCTCAAGCTTTACTTAACTGTTTTTCGGATCAGTAAACAATATTGTTTTGATCGTTAGGCTCATATGGAACTGAGAGCAGTTCAGATTAATGTTTTTTCACTTTTATTTACTGATTATTTCTTTCAGTGTAGCACGCAATCGTTCATTCATCATGATCATTACTTAAACTAATAAGTTCTTTCCTTCATCTATTGTTCTATTGTGGACGAAGCGGTTAATTTGCAAGTTAATTATTTCTTGACAGTCGATTGTCAATGGCACCTTAGCATTGCATGAAGAGGATGCGCAACAATATTTGTATTTCTTGTACAGAACGCTAGCATATCAAGCTACTACAATCTGTCAAATTTATCGCTAGAGTATAAGGTTCAAAGTTGATTGGGAAAATTTGACAGTTTCGGGTAGCTTGATGTACTGTCGTCTGTACTATGCAACCCGACTCCAACATAGTTTGGAAAAGGCTAGGCAAATCATGTGCTTATTATAACCCGATCTATTTTGTAAAAATCTCAACGAGAAAACTAAGGTGAAGTGAGTTGTCAATAGTGTCAATCCCTATCGTAGATCCTGCACCCTAATTGCGTCACTATCAATCAGAATTTGAACCACTTTGAAGCAAATTGCTAATCCATTGCTTCATAAGTTCGAAAAATTTGTCTGCTCAACACGTAAATAACGCATTGAATGTTGTTGAACTGTCAAAATGAAACCGATTCCGATTGATAATGTGTTACGCAATTGCCCTACAGAGCATCGGGTGAAATTACAGCTCACTTCACTTAAGTTTTCAATAATTAACGGTGAAATGTTTACTGGATGGACCGGCTGTAGAGCTATTCTGCAAAAATCTGACCGTGAGAACTTAGGTTGAAGTGAACTGTCATCCCATCTGATGCTAGGCATTGACAGTTCACTTGAAGCTCACTTCACCTTAGTTCGACCGGCTGTAGCGTTTTAAGAAGCCCTCTACACCTATTAATTTTAAGCACAATTTCAAAATATTACTGACAACGTGGGCCGCACATTCCCAAGCTAAGCGAAACAGGCATATCGTAGGAGTTTGATCACGTCAATTGGTCAAAAGAGATAGAGAATTACATTTATAACTTGGTCTGTTGACATCTTTCACAAGAATTTCAAGAATTTCCTCGGCAATTATGTGTTTGATATACAACGTGCAAAATCCTCACCGCGCGCTCTAAATAGCCGTGCCATCCCACGTCTGTTGTGTGTAGTGTTTGTAAACGTTTTGCTGACAGCCCATTATTCACTCAATCACTACCAGTTGTGATCTGTGGACCTGACATGTCATTGTCCTAATTATAGGCAGCCATCTTGGTATCGGCGACAATGCTTTTATTGATTTGGGTATCCGTGGGTAACCCATACAGTATGAAATATAACTTAGAGGCCGTAGAATTACATATAACTGACGCCATCTTCCCATGGAATTAGTACATACTATTATAGTACAACAACAAACAATAAAAAAGGTTTTGACCGACTTATTTGTGGCTCACAGAATAAGCAAGCCGAATTGGCAATGGGCCGGCCATATTAGCCGTTGAACCGATGATCGTTGGGGTGGACGTGTTCTTGAGTGGAGACCGCGAATCGGCAAATGTAAGGTAGGACGCCCTCAGGCTAGGTGGAGCGACGATCTTCGCAGGGTGGCTGGTAGTAGCTGGATGAGAGTCGCCGAAAATTGAGCTGAAGGGCGTGCAATAGGAGAGGGCCTATGTCCAGCAGTGGACTGCTGTAGGCTGCTGACGATGATAATGATTTGTGGTTCCAAAAAGGTTTAATATTACCCCAAAGGCAACTATTAACCTCTATGTAAATCCCCTAAGACGACCCACTAACCGTGATTTCTACTATACATGACTGTAATGGCGATAGAAGATATATAAACACATAACACAAAAACATAAAACTCGAGAAATAATTGAACTTTTTCTTACAACAAAATATACACAGGCCCCTCTTTTCCATGGGGCACTTTGGCCAAGTGCCCAGGGCCCCACGATCTTCGGGGGCCCCGGCCTGCTCTCATAAAAAAACATTATTTGCAGCCGCCGTTCCATTCTACGCATTATTAGTACCCGATTCAATGACAAAATAAGTGCTTTGCAGTGCGATTTACAATAAGTTTCTAGCCAATCAGTTATGAAATATTAGTATGTTTCTCTTTTTATCTCATAAGGGCCCCGTGGTCCTTATGTGACTGCCCCGTTGGTCTCGTGGTTGCAAGTGCGACGACGTGCAGACGACGTGTCCGTAATTATCTCTAAAACCAAAGAAAATTATAATGAGGAAATAAATAGTACCGTAAGTAATGTTATAACTTGGATGGAAAAGAATAACCTTAAACCTAACATAAGTAAAACCAAATATGTACAATTTCGTAACAAAAACTGGAATACAATGGATTTAAACATCACATATAAAGATCAACAAATACAACAATCAGATAGTATGACTTTTCTTGGGATAGTTCTAGATGAGAGGTGTTCCTGGAATGGTCATATTGATATGATATGTGGAAAACTCAGTAAGTTTGCTTATGTTCTATGGCGTTTGTCTAACCTAACAAGTAGACAAGCCACATTACAAGCTTATCATGCATATGTTGGTTCAATACTGCGTTATGGTATACTGGTATGGGGAAACTCGGTGCATCTCGGAAGAGCTTTCGTCGCACAAAAGAGATGTTTACGTGCGATTTGTAATGTAGACCCACTTACATCCTGTAAACCACTATTTAAAAAACTTAGAATACTAACATTAACTGGTATTTATATTGAGGAAATACGCAAGTTTACCAAATCTCATCCTGAGATGTTTGAAAAACTGGGAGATAAATGTAAGTTCAAAACTAGATACCCCAATAGACTAATTATTCCTGGAACGAAGACGGAGCTATTAGGCGAAGTTGCTATCCTATGTGTGCTCAGATTTATAACAAGATTCCTAACCAAATTAAAGAACTTCCTATGGTCCGCTTCAGAAGGGCATTACACAGTTGGTTAATTGAGAATCCCTTCTATACTTTAAAAGATTTCCTTCAGTTTAAATTTAATTGATCCGGTTGTACCTATACCAAAAATTTGCATGTCATTATGTTATGATTGAATATGTTAAGCTACTAATAGACTACCAATGTAAGAACTTTTGTAACCATATTTATCTGCAAATAAATATTTGACTTTGACTTGACTTTGACTGCTGAGCGTGGGGTCCTGGGTTCGATTCCCGGGTCGGACAAAGTGTTATTGGGTTTTCCATTATGAATTTCTTAGTAACAGTCCGAAGTCTGGAAGTTGGCGTTATAATACCCCCGTGCCTCGGAAAGCACGTAAAGCCGTTGGTCCTGCGCCTGAACTCTCCCCGGTCGTGTCGGATTGCCGTCCCATCGGACTATGAGAGTAAAAGAACAGAGAGTGCACCTGTGTTTGCGCACACACTTGTGCACTATAATATCTCCTGCGTACCTGCTAATCTCCATTGAGATTGGCCACCGTGACCGAAAACGGTCGGGGAGGCTATTATTATTATGTGCCCCAGGGCCTCCAATAGGTTAAAGACGGCCCTGAATATACAGACCTACATTACGTCACTTGACATTATTCCCAAGGTGGCAGAAACTATAAAACGCCACGAAATATGATCCTAGCTTATTTTTATTAGTTTTGCTTCTTCTACCTTATCACACTAATATTATAAAGGCGAAAGTGTGTGGGGGTGTGTGTGTGTGTTTATATGTTTGTTACTTCTTCACACTCAAATGGCTGGACCAATTTTGATAAAATTTTGTATGGAGGTAGCTGACACCCTGGATTAACATATAGGCTACTTTTTATCCCGATATTCCCACGGGATCGCCACTTATGCGGGTGAAACCGCGGGGCGCAGCTAGTGTATTATACAGGGTTCAAATTAAATTAGTTAGCGTAACTCTGCAGACGTGATAGGCATCGATATCTAAACACGATAAATCCTTACATATTATCTTAAAACAAAATCGCCAAAATGCGTATAACTTCCGAATGACTGCACCAAATTGGATAATTATTTTTTCACACCACCTGCTCGAAAATGTCAAATTATATGTCAAGCAACCTTAACCTAAAGTGAGTCATTAGTGGCCGGGGGCACAGCCGGTCAATAATGTTGTACTGGATTTCATTATGACCCGCTGGTCAATAATGTGATTTGAATTTGGAATCTCACATGCTCAGCTAAATTGGCAGTATAGTACTAACAAACACCCTTTGGTGCCAGAAAGAGGAAAGCCATTCTCGATACCCTTACTACGCGTGGATGATATTCTCGATTTCCTACAAAATCATAACGACTGCTTCTTCATATCGTTGCCATGTTTTCGAAGACATAATATTGTAAGAATAATTAGATAACTACGAACTATTTTTTAAAAGGAATGGAATAACATTAAAACTGGCATTAATAATAACAAATACCGGAACGCGCCGTAATACCGTAATAGTAATTGGCTGTAACATTAGTTAATTTATTTTAAGTAAACTGCGCAAATATTGCTGTGGATTTTGTGAATAAATAAATAAATAATAAAACCTATCTACAGTCGATTTATCACATTTTATCAAAAATACTCTATTTTCAAGAGCGTCTCCAATGACGTTCTAAATTCAAAATGCATACAGCCAATCATCCAAAACCATTCTACCGGCCCTGTATAAAGCTTAGTTTACACAAACGCCACTTCCATAAGAGTGATATCAATAGACACACACGACAAAACCGTAGAAGAGACTTCTTTTTTTGAAAATCGAATTGATCGTGTCTTGGCTACTTATTGGTAGACGCAATAAAGGCGCGAACTTTTGGCATTTAAACTTTAAATTTATCAACAAAGTATTATAAAATGTCGAGTGATGAAAGTGACTGTACTCCTGAATTCCTTACAACCGAAGCTAATAATATTTCCAATGATTTACTGCCGGAAAAGTCAAAGGAAACTTATATAAAAGCCTACGACAATTTCCAAAAATGGAAAAGTACGAAAGGCGTCACGTCCATTTCGGAACCAGTTCTATTTTGTTTTTCGTACTATGGCTAATATTTTCTCACAGTAGGT
Organism: Oligia fasciuncula; assembly: GCA_963082905.1. Classification (NCBI taxonomy): domain Eukaryota; kingdom Metazoa; phylum Arthropoda; class Insecta; order Lepidoptera; family Noctuidae; genus Oligia; species Oligia fasciuncula. The sequence goes on from OY720403.1 coordinate 14,347,051, forward strand.
GTAAAAAGTAGAGTATCCTCCTCTGGGCTAAAGGTGTCTTTGCCTTGGGCTAGCTTGAATCCCTCGCTGCATTCAGGATTCTTGTATTAACTCCCTCGCTTCGCTCGTGAGTTAAATCCCGAATCCTTCATTGCGCTCGAGATTCAATATGACGCCCGTGACATAAGACACAACTTTAGCCCCTCGGTGCATAATCTACTATTTGTTGTGTTCGGTATAATTGTCAGAACAAGGTTTGTATGAAAAAAAATTTAAAATTCGAAAAAAAAAATTGCGAAGCTGGGGCGAGCCGCTAGTTAAAAATAAAAATTATTTCATGGTTTTTTTTGGGGTCAACGTCCGCTGGTTATTACTACTTGCTGTATGAGTTATAACAATCATTTTCCCATTACGACTACCCGTCACTTCTTTATAGTTTACACAAAAAAGCTGTTTTTTTTAAACATAAATTTCAAGACTACTACACTAACTGCGGTCGATAACCCCACAAAAAAACATGTTAATTGCTATCGATACCCGTCACGTGTGTGGAGTTTGGCTAGCTAATTTAATTTGACCCAATATTACCTCTTTTTATACACTTTATTAATTAAGTAATCTACCTATTTTAAATTAAGTAGGTACACTTTTTTTTCTGGAAAACCCAAGATTCTCATTCCCACGCATTATGAAGTAATTTGACCTCAGAATAAGTTGTATAGTGACTAAACAAATACCTAAAGTTATGAAATAAATAGACTTTAAAACAATAGAATGGTGACACCAGTTGAATGTCATGAATGTCAGTTGAATGTCTGTTCTGTCGACATTACAATGACATTCAGACGGTCGGTTGATTTAATTTGAAGTCGACATTTTTGTCTGAAAGAAGGTTAATAGCGGTAATACATAGTCTCAAAGCGGTTTGCTTTTAACCGACTTCAAAAAAGGAGGAGGTTCTCAATTCGGATGTTTATATATTTTTTTTGTTAGATAGACGTTTTTGATGCAAAACATCGTGAGGAAACCGGCATGTCCTATAACCAAAAATTCAAGGACATCTGACATCTACCAACCCGCACTCGGCTCGCGTGGTAGATTATAGCCCACTGCCTCTCACAGAGAGGTGGTCTGTGTCCCAGCAGTGGGACTATTGACAAAACTCAGATGGATTTATCATTTAGTAGAATTAAAATAAAAGAAGAAAAAAAACTATAAATGCGAAAGTAAAAACAAGTTACATAATTTATACCACTTTGACTTTGAATGTGCTTTTGTGTCTTCCAAATCAAGACCTCTTCGCACATAAACATTTAATCTAAAAATCTTACGTATCCCAGCATCCTGGACACATCCTCTCATCATAACTCAGCATGACACACCCTCAGACCTCGAGACCGTCGGGTCAAAGTCACGCTGGAAATAGAAGCAGGATGTGGACAGTCCCTGACAGCTAGCTAGGGCTGTCAGATGCTGAATGTCTAGGTTTATTTTAGAACTAGCTGCGCTCCGTGGTTTTACTCGCATAAGTTTAGATCCCAAGAGCATATATCGGGATAAAAACAACCCTATGTATGTCCTATTCAGGTCATGGCCTGCCCATGTAACACGTACAAATATTTTTCTGAATAACCTGCAGGCGATAATTGACACTTTGAAAAAAAAAAAACATTGTTTTTTGCATCACCATATGTAGTCATGAAAATGTGGCAATTTTGTAAGTTTTGACAAATATGCCGCTAGTTCAGTTATACTAATAAATAGGACCCCGGCCTATCACAATAGAAATTTAGTTAGTTTACTAACTTCCAAGTTTAAACAAGTCGCAATATCGGCCACAAGTTCGGTATCGGCAAAACAAAAATTATCCAATTTGGTGCAGCCATTCGGAAGTTATGCGCGTACAACATGTCGGCGACTTAGTTTTAAACTATGTAAGGATACATCAGAATAACACTTAAGATACTTTTTATCCCGATATTCCCACGAGATCGACAATGTGCGGGTGAAACCGCGGGGCGCTGCTAGTTTGAAATAAATGGTTTTAGTTTGATTAATTTTTAAGAGAAGAAATGTCGAGAACACCTGAATTAATCTTCAACAAAATCTTCAGGACATGCTCAGGCTCATTCTACAAGTTACAGCTTTCCACGGCCAGTCGAAATCACACTAATATTATAAAGGTGAAAATTTGTGAGTGTGTTTATATATGTTTGTAACTTCTTCACGCTCAAACGGCTGGACCAATTTTGATAAAATTTTGTATGGAGGTAGCTGACACCCTGGATTAACATATAGGTTATTTTATCCCGATATTTCCACGGGATCGAAACTTATACGGGTGAAACCGTGGGGCGCAGCTAGTAACCTAATAAAGGTCACAGACGGTAGTCCACAAAAAAAACGCACCGGATGTTGACGAAATCAAATCGTTTACATTTGCATTACAAAATCTGTTATCCCAACTATAAACTCTCATGTTTTTCAATGTCAATCCAAAAATAGAAAACAAAGTTATTCCAAAACGTTTTCAGCGAATATTTTAAGTTATATTATTCAGTTATTTCATCACCGTACGTAGGGCCTTCATGCTAATAAAAAAACGGGTCTACCCTACTTAATGGATGTGAATAACGGACACCTAAGTAATAATTCATGAAAACACTCCCGTAAGGCCTAAATACATTAATTTGAAAAATATATCAAATGTATAAGAAAACATACTTAATATACCTACGGTGCGTCAGAGTTTAGTTATATGTTTCTCTAAAAGTAACGCTACACCATAAAGCACCCTTATTGCTTAGCACACTATTAGGTACTCTCAATTTGAATCATTTTGAAGCATATTTCTATGCGAAACCCGAAACACGTCTCTAGTATTTTTATGTAAAGAATCTATGTACAAAATTTCAAAACTGTATCATGAAAAATCACAAAGTTTTAAGCTTGTTAAGTTACCTGTTTGTCCGTACAAAAATCAAGCTCACCCGCGCCACTCGCGCCGCGCCGTCTTGCGCTCATTGATAATATAGTACTTAGGTACCTAACCGTTCGGCGCGGAGATTGGATAACCTACTTAGTGTCGCTCGGTGTCCAACTTTTAACCATTTTTTAATATTTTTGGGACAAAATATAACATGGGGTAAAAATTATTGAAATCGATTCAGTTACTTATTCTGAACAAACTATATTCAGGTTTCGCATATACTAAAAATAACGTATCTAGGTTTTTCGTACAATCAGAAGTTGGCTTACGCTTTTTATGGTTATGTATGCAGCTTGATGTGTAGCAGTGCATCATCATCATCATCATTTTTTTGGGGCCCACTCTTTTCCTTATCTATGTCAATGAGCTGTGCCAACTATCACTTCCAAACACAAGAATAATTACTTACGCGGATGACACAGCTCTTATAACGCATGGTAAGGACTGGCCGGATACTCGTGAGAAGGCGGAGATCGCTCTGAGTTTGGTAATGCATTGGTTAACCTCAAACCTACTTACACTCAACATTGCTAAGACTAAGTTTATACCCTTTACACCAGGAATTCTTACACAACCACCAACGTCATTTCAGATCAAAACCCATGTTTGTTCTTATACTGTGGCCACCATACCCTGTGACTGTGCCCAGATAGAGCGCTCCGACAACATTAAATATCTTGGAGTCACATTGGACAATTGCCTAACGTGGAAAAAACAGGTTGACTCAGTGGTGGTACGTGTAAGAAGACTTATATATGTGTTTAAAAAGCTCAGGGCGGTTGCCGACTTCCCATGTCTTATATTGATCTACCTCGCACTCGCCCAGTCAGTCCTTGGTTACTGCATTACAGTATGGGGAGGTACACACAAGACTACTATCTTGCGTTTGGAGAGAGCACAAAGAGCAGTGCTAAAAGTATTGGCCAAGAAACCTGCCAGATTCGCAACGTCTGAACTTTATTCGCTCTGTAACGTCCTCACTGTTAGGCAGTTATTTATACTTCAAACTGTTATCAAGAAGCACGACCTCACGAAGTACGACCCACAGCACCTCTCTAAAAAGCGACGTTCAGACATAGTTTGCAAGATACCTTTCTCCAGATTGGCACTAGTGAGACGCCACTTTAATTACTTTAGCCCTAAACTCTACAATAACATAAATAGAATCATTCAAATTTATCCTTTAACAAGAGCTTTAGTTAGAAAAAAACTGTCAGAATTGCTAAAATCTTACTCCTACGAAGCAACAGAAAAACTTGTGGTAACATAACACTTACATTCCTGTAACATCAATCTTATTACATAAACACTACCCACACCCTCACTCACACTCACCCTATCTCACATATACCCTCACTCACACATACCCTCACTCACACACACACACACACCCCCCCACACACACACACACACAATAGTTAGTACCTTTATTTTAATCATTTTCTTTCTTTTTAATTACTAGTCTGGAACTAATGAACCTTATTTTTGACCTGGGCGTTGATAGCTGCGCCACAGTTTTAACTTTTGTAGCTATCTTCGTTTCCTTTTTGTAATTTTGTGTCCTGATACTTGTTCCAAATAAACTTTTATTATTATTATTATTATTATTTCAGCCGAAAGACGTCCACTGCTGGACAAAGGCCTCCCCCAAGCACCTCCACTTCGACCGGTTCTGTGCTTCTCGCATCCAACGGGTTCCTGCGGCCTTCACAAGGTCGTCGGACCACCTTGTGGGAGGCCTTCCAACGCTACGTCTTCCGGTACGTGTCGCCACTCCAGAACCTTTTGGCCCCACCGGCCATCTGTTCTGCGAGCAATGTGCCCTGCCCACTGCCACTTAAGTTTGGCAATTCTTCGGGCTATGTCGGTTACCTGCATACTACCCGTGCATACTAGGTATTATTGTTAATCTATGCCGCTGATCAATTCCACGTTTTTCTGTTACCAAGTCATTAAAACTGTGTTGCAAAATGTAGACACCGATTCTAATAAAAAGCTTGTTTTATAGTTATTTTATTACCTTGTCGTTATATAAACAACTCGCATACAACGCAGTATATATTTAACCTATACAACGTTATTTTTAGTATATGCGAAACCTGAATATAGTTTGTTCAGAATAAGTAACTGAATCGATTCCAATAATTTTTACCCCATGTTATATTTTGTCCCAAAAATATTTAAAAAAGGTTAAAAGTTGGACACCAAACGACACTAAGTGGGTTATCCAATCTCCGCGCCGAACGGTTAGGTACCTAGGTACTATTGTCAATGAGCGCAAGACGGCGCGGCGAGCGGCGCGGGTGAGCATGTTTTTGTACGGACAAACAGGTACCTTAACAAGCTTATAACTTTGTGATTTTTCATGATACAGTTTTGTTGTACATACATAGACTCTTTACAAAAAAATACTAGACACGTGTTTCGGGTTTCGCATATACCTACTAAACCAGAAGTTAGCTTTTACTCGTTATGTCTAGCTTGATGTGTAGCCGCATCTATGCTGCTGATCAATTCCACGTTTTTCTGTCACCAAGTCATTAAAACTGTGTTGCAAAATGTAGACACCGATTCTAATAAAAAGCTTGTTTTATTGTTATTTTATTACCTTGTCGTTATATAAACGACTCACATACAACGCAGTATATATTCTATCTATACATAAAGTCTGTGTTTTTAGGGACCGGCACCCTACTTGCGTAACACACTATCATTTACACACTCATCATCATCTGCCTAGCCTTTTCCCAACTATACTGGGGTCGGCTTCCAGTCTAACCAGATGCAGCTGAATACCAGTATTTTACATGGAGCGACTGCCTATCTGACCTCCACAACCCAGTTACTGGGTAATACGATACCCCTTGGTAAGACTGTTTGTCTGACTTTCGGGCTTCTGACTACCCGTAACGACTGTCAAAGATCCACGAATGACAGCCGGGACCAACGGCTTAACGTGCTTTCCGAGGCACGGAGGGGTCACGGTATGAAAAGATGGTCACCCATCCACAGACCAACCGCGGCAAGCGTAGCTTAACCTGATAGATCGACCTGTGCGGCTGTTATTATTTAGCCACGGGCCCCTCATTTACACACTATCAATTACAATTTGAATCGTTTTGAAGGATATTGCTAGTCCATTGCTTCTTATGTTCGAAAAATTTGTCTGCTCAGAGACGTAAATAACGCAATTAATCTTATTGAACTGTCAAAATGAAACCCATTGCCACTGTTAGCTATTACCCCGCGGAACCCTCTTACATAAGGCTCCGCTGTCCGTCCATCCATCCATCTGTCATAAAGCTGTATCTTTTGAGCAGGTAGATATTTGACATTTTCACAGAGTGTGTACTACTATGGTTACTATAATAACTAATAATAATAAAAAATAAAGAGGGTTTACACACAAAAACGTGTTAAAAAAAATATGTAGTGTTATGTATTGTACGGTGGTACGGAACCCTTCGTGTGCGAGTCCGACTCGCACTTGGCTAATTATTGGTCGTTCTATCTAAATAAGACCAAAGAACAGCCAGACACTCTACATGACGTCATCAGATAGCATAGACTATGTCTATTTATGTCACATTGGATTCGTGTTCGATTTTCAAAACGTTCAATTATGTATCGAATATTGTATTGATTACATGTAAAGTTACCCATACATGTTACATAAGCTAAAGATACGAATATTTAAATTATTGCTATTGAATCATTATTAAAATTCATGACTACTTTATTTTCTTTGGTAAATAGAAAACCATGTTAATGTTTAGAAAACATTATTGAATTACTTAAATCAAGGTTTGAGGTCAAGAGTCAGTAATAAAACGGTTATTTTTTTCGGATGGGATATCATCAAATGACCCCTCCCGCTCTGGGTGGAGCTGACCCGGAAATCGAAACATTAAGATACCCCTATAATGCTTTACTTATAAATAACTAGCGGAACTTCGTACCGCTTCAGATTCTTTTTTGGTATTTTTTCCCTTGTTTTAATAATTAGGAACCCTCACGTCCCCAGAACACCCTACCAAAGTTTCATCACAATCTGACCAATGGTTTCGGAACACATAGAGGACAAACATACAAACATTGATTTTTATTTATATAGATAGATGATTGCTTGAACAGAATCAGATTCTAGTTAATCATGGATTGCTGCTAAACACACCACCATGAACTCAAACAAACGAGACTAAAAATTTATAAATCAAATCCAGGCTTATCATCATCTCAATCATCATCATCATCCACAACCCGACTTTACCAACCGCTGAGCAGCCTCTCTTTTCATGTACCAATCCCCACGCTCCTGTACCAGCCTCCTCCACCCGCGATTGTAACAATGTCGTCCACCCATCTCGCCGCCAGACGACCGACCAGTCCTTGGACGCCACTCGGTCACTGCGTTACTTCACCTGTCATCACTGCGCCTTGCCTCCATTTGAGTTCCAGCAGTGCGATTCTGTAGTCATCTCACCGTGAAAACTTAGGTGAAGTGAGCGTGGAGTGAGCTGTCAATAGTTTCAATTCCTAGCAAAAACAAACTCACATCACCTAAGTTTTCACGGTGAGATTTTTACAGAATCGACCGGCAGAACATCATCTCAATACATGTCCCCCAAATTAATCCGCAAGAAAAACAAACAATATAGGTCTGAATAACTGTATAGAAACATCTTGAAGGTCGAATTTAGGACAATTCTGGAGTCATGAGACATAACGAGACTAACAAACAGACAGTTTTGTCAGCGGCCATTGACTTGCAATGGCCGCTTATTGTTCTGTTTTTGGAGGCGTTATACTTAGATGACTTACTTTTGATAGTAATTGATAAGGATCAAGTTTCGCTCGAAGTATGCACGATAACAGTTAGTGCGTAGTCCTACAGTCAGTAATTCAAATGTAGTAAAACTTTAAACCTCGTATGATGATCTGTCCAAATTAAAGACAAGAGGAGGCGCTGATGGTGAAAAACTCGACAAAAATTACATCTTGTCCTAAAAAAATTACGTGTTGTCTAAAAAAAGAACGTAATTTTGATGACCTTATTTAGGCATGTGTACCATTATTGTTTTGATAAATCAAACACAATCCGGGGTTAATCTTTCATTACATTTAGTCTGATGACCCTCAAATGCTTTCATTGCTGAATTCAACATCAATCGCTTCAAGCTTTCATTTCATCCATTCCACATGCGACCCGACCAGTTCAAGAGGAAATACTTTCAGAGATTCCAAAAACGCCCGCACCACAGTTAGCTTTACCAGTTTATCAGCAACGCAATAAGCAGGATAAAGTTAAAACAATTTATAACAAGGAAACATTAGGTTAAACCCAAAAATACCCTCGTCCGATTACCATAAGCGATAACTGCACCACAGCAACAGCATCAGAAACCGGAAATACGTAACCACGGCGTATCAGTTTTGATAAGTTTTCCTCAAACAATGGGTTTGTTCCCGCGGCATTGTTCATATCAGCGAGGGCACTGGTGATAACAGGGGCTATGACCTATGCTTCGAAGGTTATGAGCGGAAAATCCCTCGTCACCAGGCCAGGCTATTATAGGACGGTTCGCTAATTGGTTGTTAGCAGACAGAAAGACGCTTATTCTTATCCGCTTCAATAAACATTATTATAGGTGAGCTGAGCTATTGTATTAATTAGAATGCAATGTTTCTGGGTCATATCTGTCGAGGCAGGTCTGGAAAAAGCTGGTGTAACCTGGGATCAATTCATGATGAATTAGCCAAAGAAGAGAGTAAGAGTAAGAAAGATGTGGAAATCTATGAAGGAGATCTTTGCCCAGGAGTGGGGACAGCAATGTAGTATAGTTTAGTTAAAAACTGGTTTTTAGAAGAGATCTTAACGGGAACGCCCATTGAAATTGAATTGGACTCCAGGATCATATACGGTATATTGCGTGGTTTAAATATGATTCAAGTCTTCACATACGAGGAAGTTGAAAGACACGAAACACGTTGACATTTGAAAGTTTAACTCTTCGTTCAAGGAAGTCGTGTTGATAACGTTAATTGAATTTTAATTAGTTATAATAAATTCTCTTTGGCCTTGACCACTCTATTAATGCGTCCGGCTAATAATTATAGCTGGTGAAGCGGATCCTGGCAGAGGACACGAGTCTATGGCTAGTGGAGGATTAGGAGAAAAAGGGATTTCTGGAAAGAGGTTGTTACTTCTTTTTGAACTCCCTGCGTCTTCGCCTCTTTGTCAGCGCCAGTTGTAGAATGCCGTGAGACTGAGTAGGAACTGTCCCTATGCGCCAAGCTTCATGGATAGATTTTCTTCTCCTTTATGTTTTGAAAAACTGCGTCTATCTGAAGCACTGGCTGTCTCAAGATACCATCAGCATCAGGCATCCTGATAAAATCTTTCACACGCCTCCAACGTAGGAAGACATCTTCTGCGTCTATGATCAGGTTCTACGCAGCAGACTAGATAAAGACCACTTTTCCCACACATGATTACAGCAGCCCTATCCAAGAACAATCTCGGTTTATATTTAGCACATCCTATTTTAGTAACAATTGAATGATTATTCTTTTATTCTTGGACCGTCACGTCGGCTTCCTGTGTTAACAATAAGGTTTTTTGGCGGTTTGTTTGACGTCAATACAAGATGGCGTATCCTGTTGTGTGTGCGCAGATATGTGAATTGATGCAGGTAAATTAAGATGTATTGTTACAGTTACGAGAATTCGTAAGAATAATAATCGTTTTGTCAAAATGCGAGTGTGTACGTGAACTGGAAAGATGCGACATTTTACTTTCGTATACTTAAGCGGATTGCAGACCAAGGGCTAAGTTAAGTTAGTCTAGCTTAGCTCGCATAGCTGATGTAGTTTTTCATGCCTTGTGTACGGACCGCAAACTATGAACCGAAGTATGAAAAACTACATCAGCTATGCAAGCTAAGCTAGACTAACTTAGCTTAATAGCTCTTGGTCTGCAACCCGCCTTATAGTGCCATCCAAAAGTTAGTTGACATTTTTCCACTTAGGGTGAATGTGCAGTGGTAGCCCGCGAAATTAAATTTTTCTTACGTTTTTTGCAATTTGCAGGCCAGTGTCAGGTTGTATCTTGATCAAAATATGATTCGCGACTTTGAATTTGGCGGTCTACCACTGCGCATTCACCCTAAGCTGTAATGCCACATTATGAATTAAAATTCCAGTTCAATGTTTTTTTAATTTTTTTATTGTTGTTTGTATTTTTTTAAAACGTTTCCCCACACTAGGAATTTCTCCTGTAATGTGGGTGGTCCTGTTTGAACTGTACACTACAACGTATTTAGTTCCTAATTCAACTACCTATGACTTATCATAAAAAAATAATCAGGTACCTAATATCCCCTACAATTACCGGATATTTTAAATTTATAAATAATAAAAAAAACATGTAAGGAGACCCGACCCTAAATAACGGGACCAGGGACGGAAGAAGTAATGAAATTAAAATGTGGAAAAAAAGAAAAGTGAAAAAATGTCAACTAACTTTTGGAGGGCTCTGTATATTATGCAAAAAACTTAACAAAGGCATGGCCAGTTAGTTTAATGCAACAAGGTAATGGCTTTCGTTAACAATATGATTTATTAATTGAAACTTAATGCGACTAGACACAGACGGACTTAAAACATCCTCATTCTAATCAACTCAGCTTATCGCAGTCCACTGCTAGACAAGATTTTTAGCAGCAACTAGTTATGTCATATCAGCCAGATTCAATGTTACAAAACTCAGTCAATCATGAATCTATGGATTGATTGACTGATTTTTGCCTTTTTTTGGGTAAATGTTGCCTATGTTCTAAAAAGCACCCAGTTTTAACTTTGCCTACTTTAACCGTCGCTATAAATCCTTTCCCTAACTACAGTCATTTCAACAATTTTCCTTAAACGTGTTGGACACGTGTCCCCGTCACGAGCCAACGCACCTTCGGTCTCGTTTGGAACCCCGTTCTGAACAACGTGCAGCATTGTATCAAACGTGCTGCTATTTCAATCATACCACATAAATTATAAATCTGATTAATGTCAGTTCCCTATAAATCTTTAAACGAGGCGTACAAACTTGAGAGTTTCCAATGGCATTCGCAGAAATGGTACAGAGCAAGCAAATGCTTGCTTTAATAATAAACAGGGTCAAATTAGATTAGCTAGCGAGACTCTGCGGACGTGATTAAATTAGAGGTATTTTTGACAGCGATCAGACTGTGAACGTTCTTAAAATTACGATAATTGGTCCACTGATCATACACACACGCCGGTTGCGAGTACCACGCACCTTACCTCTCTGAAGAATATCACCAATCATAATCATAATCAGCCTATATTGTTCCCACTGCTGGGACACAGGCCTCCTCTCTTCGAGAAGGAATGGGCTATAATCCACCACGCGGGCCCAGTGCGGGTTGGTAGATGTCACATGTCTTCGAATTTTTGGTTGCAGGACATGCCGGTTTCCTCACGATGTTTTCCTTCACTGTTTTGAGAGCAGTGGTGATGAAATAAATTACACAAAGTTAAGCGCCTGTCTGGGTTCGAACCTACGACCTCGTAAGTCACGGCCGTTACCAGTGGGCCACTGCTGCTCTCGATATCACCAATAAGGTCACTATCATAGATATCGTGTTCACTTAATATAATAAATATACCTAATAAACCCCTAGCAGTTCAACCTTTGGAGAATGCAGGCATACAAAAGCTAGGATGGATTTTCGAGTCTTTGGTCAACTGGACCCACTCGAAATGAACCCACGGGATCACTCAAGCTAATCACATTTTGAATAGGTCGACTGGACCCACTGCCCAATTTCATCATTAGTGCGGTCACGGAGTAAAGCCGAATATTTTAGTTTTATTTCTCTAACTTAAATTAAAATATACTAATATTATTCAATAAGATATTTTTTTTGTTTTTTTTTTTTTGTTTAGCCTATACTGTCCCACTGCTGGGCAAAGGCCAGATAAGATATTTACGTTTACTTTTTACTTTACTTATTTTTACTTAGGTACTCACTGTCTGCAATGAGTTAAAACAAAGAACCAGAATCAATTGATGAAGATGGCTTTATGTCATGGGAGAATGTTCTAATATGACAACATCATAAAATTTACCGACTACTTTGTCAAGACCTGCCGGTCGATTCTGTAAAAATCTCACCGTGAAAACTTAGGTGAAGTGAGTTTGTTTTTGCTAGGAATTGACCTATTGACAGCTCACTCCACGCTCACTTCACCTAAGTTTTCACGGTGAGATTTTTACAGAATAGCGCCCTGGTTGGAAAACTCAACACTAGCAAATGCAAATCAAGTTGAACAAAACATCAACCGTCTTGTCGACAAACTTTAATGTCGCCAATTACTCGATCTTCATTCTTTAGTTACAAGTCACTACTCTAGTTATTTTAGTTTGCACTCACCTTTACGCGGACGAATTTGAACCTCCACGTCACGACCTAACTAAATTAACAGCATCTGCTATTAGGAGAGCAGTTCCTACGGAGTGACGTCACGCGTTTATTTGAAGAGTGCGGGTACGTAACGTACACACAGTCTATAACGTGATCTCGAATCTCGACCGTGTGTGATAGAGATTATAAATGGCGCCGATGGTTTGGGACAAAAAATATTGGTATAGAGTTTTTTATTTATTCGTGATTGGAGGCGGGTTCCGGATATTATTATTTGGATTGACTTATCTAGCGTGGAGGTCGGAAGTTATCCCACGGGACCTGTCTACAGGAATAAAAGTATCCTATATGTCCTAATCCAGGTCATAGTCTACCAAACATTGAAATCCTTTTAATATTGTTAAGGCATGAAAAGGTATATTTATTTTAACATGACCTTTTTTTTTCGGGGGGAAGCCTTCAAAAGGCTCGCGACCTCCGGGGAGGGAGGTCGGGGAGTGTGGGATTTTTACCTCACTAAAACCACCCCGGTGATCACCATCAGCACATAGGGGTGGTCCCGGTTCCTCTTTAAAGACCAATTCCGGAAACCCCCCGTGTAACCCCTATAAGGCCGGATTTTACCTAGAAATGTAGGTAACTATCATTGGAATTTTATACATACAAGTTACCACATGTGTCACAGTCATCAGATTGACTAAGTTATCTACTAAGAGTAGTTAAGCTTAGGTACTGTAAAGAAAATCAATGAGCATGATGAAACCTTGACTGAAGAAATCAGCAATGCACATTGAGCCAGTGTGATCTTCTTTTCGAGTCGATGGCAAGAGTATAAATATCACACTAAAGGCGAAAGTTTGTGAGTGAGTGGGGGTGTGTGTGTGTGTTTATATGTTTGTTAAGAGACTTCTTCATGCTCAAACGGCTGGACCAATTTTGATAGTATGGAGGTAGCTGAAACCCTGGATTGACATATAAGCTACTTTTTATCCCGATATTCCCACGAGATCGAAACTTATGCAGGTGAAACCGCGGGGCGCAGCTAGTATTAATATATAAGTGTGATAATAAGTGTCTACTCCTAGATACAATTCAGTACATATAGGTAAGCTAATAAATATTATGCAATATTTTAAAGATTGCAGGCACGTAGGCAAGCTAATAAAATATGATCGTCGTTGCTACAGAACGATATCTTTACATTTGTAAGTATTCATATGTACCTACATATTACTAGTTAAATAGAAGCACGTTGATGCTGCACGTTGCAACAGACGTGGATGGCAGTAGGTACCTACTAGTTTTAAGATGAATATCTATATGATAGGTATTTGTCATTACTTTACCGACGCTGATCACAATTTCGCCAGGCTGCATGGAACAAACTTTAATTGTTAGTGTAATTATTCATATTGCATAAGCACTGAAGTTACAGTCCACTTACTGTCAGTGCGACAATTCTAGTAACTAATTAAGGCCAAATTCGCAAGATACATATTCGTTTGTATGAAACTGGCACGTGTCAGTCCTTATCCATTCCAAATCTTAGACTCTGCTGAAGTAACCTAAATAGGTATTTCAAATAAAACATAATTTCTCACGTTTTTAATTAAACAGCTCAGGTCAAACGGAAACACCACCAAAACCCACTAAACATAAGGTTTTTCTTACCGTTCCACGGTACCCTAAACCTATCCAAATATACCACGAGAAGCGTCACAACCTTGACGTGGGTAACTATACAAACGAATTAACTATGACGGCATTACCCAAAAACTATTGACGCAGATCTATATCAGATTTGCCGGAAACTATAGTGAATAGATATTGTGATGATTGATTTTTTGAGTTGGTACGCACTACGAATATTCAAGCCTTTCATTTCTTAGTAAGCTCTTAATGTACGGACAGCCCCCTGGGACGTCCTAAGCCCCGAGGTTCGTGCTCCACAGGGGGCGCCCTTAGCGTGTAGTCGCTTAGTTCTTATGTGTCTAAGCCTTGGCTGGAGGCCTTAATTTATTGAGGCACCCACAGGCAAGCCTGGTTAAGAGCGTTTGCGCCGTACGGCATTTCATACAAACTTTCAAGCCCGAAATGAATGAACCTTCATACGCATAAGCAGGATACAAAGGTCTAAAAAGTACTTAGTAGAGAACATTTTCGAAAAATAGTGTTACAGCCAAATTAGACCGATTTTAAATTTTCCATAGAAACAGAGATTTCCAGTTATCTTTTTTTAAATAAGACAGTTCGTAAATGTTCTATACTAACTTTTTAGACTAGAAAATATATGTAAAGAAATTATATCAACAGTTGGTATATCTCACGTTTATTATAATATCTTGTGAACGTTATTAAAATGAAAATAAATGGGACACACCCCTTTTCGAGCGATATTTACCCGCAAATTATCACGAAAACACGGATAGGTACGCGTTTCCCGCTAGTTTCAAACAGGTTCCTACTACCTATAGTATTCACACCGTAGACAGAGTAAACTATAGACTGCTGCATATCTTCTTTTTCATTCGCACAAGAAAAAGAGAAATATATTAACGTCACTAGCAAAGAAAAGAGACAGAGTAAGAATATTTCTGTCCCTTACTGCGTGTCGGCTAAGCACATCAATGTGCACAACAAGTTTGACGTTAATGAATGAAATAATAAAAATTATGAATGAAATAATAAAAACTACACCGCGATTAAACGGAAAATAAGATCTTTTTCGTGCATAATTCAATAATAGTACATTTGCGCAACTGTGATAATGGAAAGGTGCAGTGTAATAAGCTGTAAAAATGATAGTATGAAGATTGCCGAAATTTTTTGTCCCTTTCGGTGACACGGATACCATGAGTCTATAGATTACTCTGTCTACGATTCACACAATATGGTAAACAGACAATTTGTGTTTCTAGAGACTGCTAATTACTCCATTCTCATAAATAATTTAGCATACATAATTGGCATAATTTCGCCACGCACATTACCTATTTCACATTATTATTACTACAACCGGCATATTTTATGCCACGTGTTCTGCCCATATCCATTGCTATGGTCCACCTGGCATGAAAGATCTGTCTCGGTGACCGTTGCCAATCTTTTGTACTTCTTTTCTTTCTTTTCTTGCTTCGTCTGTTGGTCACAAAGGGATGGTTAGTATTATAAAACCGTTGGTGTCTGGCAGTTGAGGCACCCCAGTTTTTGTAATGTTTTCATGAATGAATTGTTCCCTATGATCACTGTGAAGGTCATGGTATAAGCTTGACGGAGTCGCAAAAAAAAAATAACGGTTTAACGGTTGCATACTTTGACCGACTTTCTCAACCTACCTACTTTATGTTTAACGAGATCCCTCAGGATGGTTACCAAAGCCTGATACTAGTCTATAAATATTGTTACGAGCTTCGGGTTCGTGACAATAAAAACTGCCGATTTAATAACCAAAAATAACAATTTATTTTACAACACTATTTACAACTCAAAACACTAATTAAAAGAACACAATCACACTACTGATCACTCTTAATTCGCACTTGAAGATCGCTTAGATGTTTTCGCTCTTGTCGCTTTATCCAAACTGTGTCGGTCGTCGCGCATCCCGGCCTTATATAGTGCCGCAGATAGTTCTAGAACCTTCCATTGTAGAAACATCTAGAATGTTCGAGTACATACCGGCCCCGACCGACTAGGTGTCGATAGTTCGAGAAAGTTCTACAAAGTTCTAGTATCGAATTTTCTAGAACGATCGTGACTCGACTAGTTCTGCTACTCGATACTAGATGGCGCTAGTGGTAACTAATGTCACTATGTACCAGGCATTAATAGTGGCGCGCAACACTGCCCCCTCCTAAGACATGCTCGTCCCGAGCATTATCAGCCCCATAATAACGCGCCAGTCGGTCCACATGGACGATCTTAGGAGTACCTCTTGCACCTTTCTGTATCCGGTAGGTTACGTCATTGATCTTTGTCACAATCCGGTACGGTCCGTCCCATTTAGCTTGAAGCTTAGGAGATTTCCCTTTGCTGCGGACTGGATTGTGCAACCACACTAGTGAACCTTCGTCGAACCCTTTATTGTTCATTTTGCGGTCATAACGGGTTTTCATCTTTTCAGACATTTGCTGGCCCGATTGTCTGACGTGCTCATAAATGTCATTCATTTTGTTCCGCAAGTCATTCGCATAATCGGTTATACTGCGTGGGGCATCAGGTGGTATTCCGGTGATCAGGTCTGCAGGCAGCCGTAATTCTCTTCCAAAGTTTGCGAAAGCTGGTGTCACCGATGTACTTTCGTGAACAGCGCTTCGATATGACAACAAAAACGGTTGTATGTGCTTGTCCCAATCTCGTTGCCGATTTTCCACAACTTTGGCTAGGTACCTCTCCAATGTCTGATTAAATCGTTCCACCATTCCATCCGACTGTGGGTGGTAAGAAGTTGTTCTGGTTTTATGAGTACCCATAACTCGACAAGTTTCCTGGAATATTTGTGACTCAAAATTCCTTCCTTGATCACTGTGAATCTCTAAAGGTACTCCAAAACGACAGAAGACTTCATGAACTAACTTATCTGCAACTGTCGAAGCTTCTTGATTTGGAATGGCGAAGACTTCCGGCCACTTGGTGAAGTAATCCATCACAACCATGAAATACTTGTTGCCACTTTCACTTTCCGGAAACGGCCCCGCAACGTCAAGGGCTATCCTCTCCCATGGTGCACCAACATTGTACAATTTCAATGCACCTCTACTGCGAGTCTGAGGTCCCTTTACAGCTGCACAACTTGTACATTTGCGACACCAGTCCTCGACATCGTCCCGACAGTGGACCCAGTAAAACCGTTCTCGTATCTTCAGTAGAGTCCGTTTTACTCCCAGATGACCTCCTGAACAACCATTATGGTACAGCTGTAGAACATCCGGCACTTGAGCTTTAGGGACTACCATTTGCAAATGACAGCTGTCTCCCCGAGTATTTTCCCATTTACGGCACAGGACTCCATCCTGAATCACCAAGCTGTCCCATTGGGCCCAATAGCTTTTTGTGATTGAACTCATCGCTGAGACGTCGCTCCACCTGGGCTTAGGAGCTCTGGCCTTCATCCACTCCAGAATCGGCTTGATGTCCGAATCTTCCTGCTGTGCACGTTGTAGGATTTCCTTCCACTCGTTGCTGAGGTCTGTCCTGAGCATCCTCACAGGTACCACTTCCTTACCCTCTTGCCTAGTACCATGCTTGAGGTCTTCAGGACAAGGTCTTCTTGAAAATGCATCTGTGTTGCCATGAGGTTTCCCGCTGCGATGTTTGACCACAAAGTCGTATTCCTGCTGCTGCTGGGCGGTGCTGTTAGCTGCACTTCTCTCTGGAGACCAGACATCATCCCTTTCTGCAGTTCGCTTAGGGCAACTGGATCGAAGGTGGCCCTTTTCCCCACAGCCGTAGCACCTAGGGCTGTACCTTCTATTACGATCGCGAACTGTAGCCGCTACAACCTCCCTGACGCGATGGGAACGATGATCCTGCCGCACAGCTTCCACCTCCAGTGCATGGGCCAATGCGTCCTTAAGCGTCCCGTGGTGCCCGAGCCTCACAGCAGCTCTCACTTCAAGGTCGCGTATGCCGTCGATGAATGCCTGCACCAGGTTCCCATCAATAAGCGCAGGTACGGACTGGTAAGCTTTACGAACCAGCTTCTCCACTTCAAGGGCCCACTGCTGCAGGTTTTCATTACTGCGTTGCACGCGATCCTTGAGCTGCGCACGAAACACGTGTTCCAGGTGAGCGTCGCCATACCGAGCCTCCAATGCCTCAAGAAGCTGCTCGTAAGTCACTTCCTTACCGAGAGCTTCCAGAACAGTTAAGGCCTGGTCGCGCAGGCCTAGGGTGAGGGCAGTCATGGCCTGATTTTTATTCCACCCGTTCGCCTTCATGACAGCCTCAAACTGGATTTTGTAGGCCGACCAGGAAGAAGTTCCGTCGAACGGTGGCACTTTGAATCCACGTAGCGAAGGTGTTGTAGCTACGGGAGCTGCGATTCCATCACCAAGTTTGAGGTAATCCAGCGTTTTCTTCACGTCAGCCATCACGGTTAGCTTCACGTCAGCCATCACGTTGTCAACCCGATTATTTACTTGGTCGATTCGGGTTTCAGCTTCCGACAGGCGGTTGTCATGTTGAGCAACCTTATCCTTCACCTCCTTCATGTCTTTCCCGAAGGTAGCGTGAAGGTCCTTCATAAGGAGCATTTGCTCTTCCTGGCGGCGCGCCTGCTCCTCCTTATCACGTTGGAGCTGTTCTTCCAACCGACGAGCCTGTTCCTCCTGTCGACGAGCCTGTTCCTCCTGTCGACGAGCCTGTTCCTCCCTGTCACGCAGCAGCTGTTCTTCCAACCGACGGGCCTGTTCCTCCTTGTCCCGCTGTAGCTGTTCCTCCAACCGACGAGCCTGTTCCTCCTGTCGGCGAGCCTGTTCCTCCTGTCGGCGAGCCTGTTCCTCCTGTCGACGGGACTGCTCCTGCAGCATCATCATCAGAGCAGCAAAGTCTGGTGCTGCTGATGCTGGAGCAGCTGTGGACGGGCCGGCCTCCGTGGTCGGTAGCTGGCCTTCCGACCTCTGTGGCGTAGCTCCACCAAATCGCCTCTGGTCCGTCTCCTGCTGGCGTTGACTCCGGGTACGGGTACCCTCCGTGTCGACTTTGGGTAAAACCGGCATAATCCCACTTCTGACACCAATTGTTACGAGCTTCGGGTTCGTGACAATAAAAACTGCCGATTTAATAACCAAAAATAACAATTTATTTTACAACACTATTTACAACTCAAAACACTAATTAAAAGAACACAATCACACTACTGATCACTCTTAATTCGCACTTGAAGATCGCTTAGATGTTTTCGCTCTTGTCGCTTTATCCAAACTGTGTCGGTCGTCGCGCATCCCGGCCTTATATAGTGCCGCAGCTAGAGTACGATTTATCCCACTTCTGACACCAATTGTTACGAGCTTCGGGTTCGTGACAATAAAAACTGCCGATTTAATAACCAAAAATAACAATTTATTTTACAACACTATTTACAACTCAAAACACTAATTAAAAGAACACAATCACACTACTGATCACTCTTAATTCGCACTTGAAGATCGCTTAGATGTTTTCGCTCTTGTCGCTTTATCCAAACTGTGTCGGTCGTCGCGCATCCCGGCCTTATATAGTGCCGCAGATAGTTCTAGAACCTTCCATTGTAGAAACATCTAGAATGTTCGAGTACATACCGGCCCCGACCGACTAGGTGTCGATAGTTCGAGAAAGTTCTACAAAGTTCTAGTATCGAATTTTCTAGAACGATCGTGACTCGACTAGTTCTGCTACTCGATACTAGATGGCGCTAGTGGTAACTAATGTCACTATGTACCAGGCATTAATAGTGGCGCGCAACAATATGTATCTTCTCTAGTCTGTCATCATCTGCCTAACCTTTTCCCAACCATGTTGGAGTCGGCTTCCAGTCTAACCGGATGCAACTGAATACCAGTATTTTACATGGAGCGACGCAGTCGCCTATCTGACCTCCACAACCCAATTACTGGGTAATACGATACCCCTTGATAAGACTGGTTGTCAGTCTTTCGGGCTTTTGACTACCCGTAAAGACTGTCAAAAATCCACGAATGACAGCCGGAACCAACGGCTTAACGTGCTTTCCGAGGCACGGAGGGGTCACGGTATGTAAAGACGGTCACCCATCCAGACCAACCGCTACAAGTGTAGCTTCCTGATCTATCGACCTGTGCGACTGTTATTATTTAGTCTAGTCTGTATTACCTACAATTTGCTGAAAATAAATCGATGTCTAAAACAAACCTTAAACAGGGTGACATGGACATCAATTGAAATTTTTCGTCACTTATATACAAATAAATTTGACCGCGTAGGTATTGCACAGTAGATTTTTTTTATAACTGACGAGTTTTTTTTCCCTAGGGTGTTTAGAATCATGTGCTGAATTCAAGGTTACATGCCAGAATGTACAGATACAGCTGTAAAGGGCACGTGCAATACTGTCATCCAAAGCTTTATGTAAATCATGTTAGTGACGTCATAATTTCAGACTACAAACTTAAAAATAGACTTATATTTATATCAAATTAAACACTATTATCAGACATTTAATATTTGCGTTTAAATTAGTCATTTAAATGAAATTAACTTTATCATTTACCGAGTCTTATTTTTAGGCTACTGACTAAGCTGCTACTGAGCTGTTTGTCACGAGATTCTTACGTATTTAGATGACATAATAAAACATCTGCGTGCAATGCACAATCTAGGAGAGCCTATGACAAATATTTTTTTGCTTCTGTTAAATATAAAAGTCACTAAAGATTTAAACAATATGTGCGGGAGTTAGTTACGAGTATTATGATGTCTACGATCAGTGGCGTGCATTGTTTTTCAGAATAGCTAGGCACTAGGCCGGATCTAGTGTAGGCAGACGCGGTCACTAGTCAGAAAAAAAAAAGTGAGTGGTCGGGGGACCTCCGGCAGGAACGCAGTTCAAAATTAAAATCTAAGATGGCGGCTGTAAAACTTTTAAAATTTTCGCAGCCGCCATCTTGGATTTTTATTTTGACTTTATTATCGGCGACGTCATTAGCCATCCTTTTGTTCTTCCCACGGCCAAATTTACAAAGTATTATTTTAACATTCATACTCGGTTGGTTATTTGAGTAGGCATGCCTACTTAAGGGTATTAATTGCGAAGGTCGAGCATCATGGTATTACGCGTGAGACGTACGTATTTTTAATTTCGTCGTATTAAATTAACTTGAAGGAGTAAAGGCCAATGACAATGCGCGAATAATCTGGGAGCCGAGTAGGCCGTCTGACGACTGCCTACTGCCGCGCGTGTTTGTATGAAGATTTTGTTTTTTGTTAAGTATGATAATTTAGTGAGTTCCTTAACTGTTAGGACACACACACAAAAAATGTCATTGACAGGCTTATTGTGATTTATCGAGGTAGGCACTACTTATATGCCTATATGCAATGCACGC
Source organism: Oligia fasciuncula (assembly GCA_963082905.1). Lineage (NCBI taxonomy): Eukaryota > Metazoa > Arthropoda > Insecta > Lepidoptera > Noctuidae > Oligia > Oligia fasciuncula. The sequence goes on from OY720403.1 coordinate 14,368,521, forward strand.
CACTGTACACGGACGGATACAGCCCAGAAAGGCTGATTTAATTTTTGAGCAGCACCCTAAGACCCCAATTCATCAAATCATTTTGAAGGACATCCATTCATCCATTGCTAGTCATCATCATCTGCCTAGCGCCTTTTCCCAACTATGTTGGGGTCGGCTTACAGTCCAACCGGATGCAGCTGAATACCAGTATTTTACATGGAGCGACTGCCTATCTGACCTCCACAACCCAGTTACTGGGTAATACGATACCCCTTGGTAAAACTGGTTGTCAGACTTTCGGGCTTCTGACTACCCGTAACGACTGTCAAAGATCCATGACTGACAGCCGGGACCAACGGCTTAACATGCTTTCCGAGGCACGGAGGGGTCTCGGTATGTAAGGATGGTCACCCATCCACAGACCAACCGCGGCAAGCGTAGCTTTACCTGGTCGATCGACCTGTGCGGCTGTTATTATTTAGCCACGGGCCCCTCCCATCCATTGCTAGTGATAAACGCAATTACCGGACTGGAGAACTGAACATAGGCTACCTCTCCTGGATATTTGTATTAAAATTATGAGAAATACAAATATAGCTGTGTGGGATCCTAATAATATGTATTTTTCCTCCATTCAACTCTACCAGTCGTCATCTCATTGTATCTTTCCTTCCCCTTCATCTGTTACACAATCCATTCATAATTATTCCTTTAGTCACAATAAAACAAGATAAGAACTAAGACACTACTAACCTTAACCTCAACCACTTTGACCACACAATAATCGGATTGATCTTGCTAACTGTATGTGCGTTGTATAGTATTGTATGACGAAACTTATCATGACACAAATTATTTCTGGACCAAGAAATCTACTTAATAAAAATCCTAAATTCATTCAGTGACAGACAACGCACAACCTAAACCACTGGGTCTAAAGCTTAAAATTTTGAACAATACGGCTGCCCCATTTCAAAACCTAGTAAGGACTTACAGGAGAGCGCTTAAACTAGGTTAGCCTATGAAAAGTGGTTATGTTAGGTAAAAAAAATGCTATGGGTTGTGAAAAGTACTAAATAATGAACACATAGTACTAGCAATATTTTAATACATATTGTGTATTACATATTTTAAACCCCTTACTAACTTTGATAATTGGTATTGGTCGTATTTGGTCTTGATTTCAAAAACCTAGAAAGGTGCATGAACTATTTAAAAATCTAGCAAGTCTAGAGACTTACTAGGTTTTAAATTGGTTAAAGTAACTTACTAGGTTTTAAAGTGGTCACGAGGGAGTGAATGTGCATTACTAGGGTATCAACGCTTAAATATATATATGCTTTTATGTGAGTTTAAAACTCTGGTGTTTTTGTATACGGTAGGGACTTTCTAGGTTAGCAAGATTATGCAACAAAACGATTTTTGTAAAAAGTGTCCCTTACTAGGTTTTGAAATGGGACAGCCGAATAGCATTTCATACAAGGAAGGAGCAGTGGTGGTCCAGTGGTAACGGCTCCGACTTATTTGTAGGTCGTAGGTTCGAACCCTGACAGGCACTTTACATTGTGTAAATCATTTCATCACCATTGCTCTCAAAACGGTGAAGGAAAACATCGTGAGGAAACCGGCATGTCATAGAGCCAAAAATTCGAAGACATGTGACATATACCAACCCGCACTGGGCCCGCGTGGTGGATTACATCCCGCACTGGGATCTCACAGAGAGGAGGTATGTGGCCCAGCACTCCCAGCAGTGGGAACATTATAGGCTGATTATGTATGCTCTCAAAACGGTGAAGAAAAACATGGTGCGGAAACCGGTATGTACTATAACCCTAAATTCGAAGACATGTGATATCTACCAACCCACACTGACCCCACGTGGTTGATTACAGGCCACACCCTCTCTCAGTGAGAAGGCTTGTGTCCCAGCTGTGGGAACATAATAGGCTGATTATGCTTAATACAACGAAGTTAAGCAATAAGGAGGGATTTTTGAAGATTCACCCCTTAATGGGGTTGAAAGTTTGCCAATTGAAATCTATCAGTCGTATAGCTTGTTATATTATAATCCAAATATTTATGAACTAGAACGAAGCAACCACAGCTGTCTAGCTGTGTCATCGTTTTTCCCAATCTATTGTCTATTATATTATTATCCTCTATGGTTATGGAATATTGACACTGACAGCTCTTGAACGTGGATTTATCGATGACAGATGTACTGATCGAGTTCAGTTTTATTATAGAAATTCGTCCTATGAAACGTAGCAACTGACGTTCTGTAAGTTCTGCCTACCACCACGAGAGAAAGGCGTGAGCTTATGACTGTATTTCTAGAACACAAACACATAAAAAGCTGACGAGATCTCATTGCTATTATACCATAAAAAGGCATGTTATATTCAAAATTGAGATCAATCAAAGTAAAAGTGCGCAGGCGCAGGCTCTGCTTATAAGGTAAGGTCAGCTTACTGCGGAGTAGAAGTGTTTATATAACCGTACATGGGTGTAAGTATAATAATAACGACCAGTCTGTTGTTTATAATGATGTAAGGAGAATATACAGGGATAAGTTTTTTTTATACCTGCAAAAAGGGTATTAAAATGGCTACTAAAAGTGAGACGATTCAGGAGGCTAGGTTATCGTGTTGAAATGGAACGCTGTTACGATATACAAATTTAGGTTGGATTCTCTAATAAGACCAAAATGATTATTTCAGATTCTGTATAAAATATAAAGTGGTATAGTTTCACTACATAAAGTATTATTAAATTTGACAAAAAAACGGACTTGGTTACATGGTACAAACGCCAGCACATGAAGCTACTACAATCTGTCAAATTCCTTTCATAGATTTTCATCTTTATCGCTAAAGCATAAGGTTCAAAGTTGATTGGGAAAATTTTACAGTTTCGGGTAGCTTGATATGCTGGCGTCTGTACATGAGCAACCTCTAGACATCCTTACTTGAAGTTACTTTCAATAAAATATCCTTTTACTGCTGCCGAATGTCGTGATGAACCAATGTTTAAGGCCAATCGCCTCTAATGCACGAGGTTGTAGGTTCAGAGCCATGAATTAATAATCTACCCACTTACATAAAAAATGTCAGCTCTCTCAGCAGTTTTAGGTCTCGGCTATCCAAACACATAATTGAAAACTGCCTTGACTAAATTGAATGTTCTTTTAGAAACCTCTAATGTTCTTGAATGGCTGAGGGTTGAGCTGCTGAATGAGTATAAAATAATTATGTAATTTTAATACTATACATATATTTTGGTGACGGTTACCTAAAATAAGTTTACCGAATGTATCTTGTCTGTTCTCATGTGAGTGGCGCTTTGTCTTTATGAGAATAAATGATTTAAACCTAATGTGACTTTTTAAATTCATGTGTACTTTTATCTTGGAAATTACTAACATCAGTGAAGGAACGACATCGCGAGGAAACCTGTACTTATAGTCACTTGCTGCGCCCCGCGGTTTCACCCGCGTTAATGTCAATCCAGTGGGAATTTCGGGATAAAAAGCCTATATGCTAATGCAGAGTGTCAGCTACCTCTATACAAAATTTTATCCAAATTGGTCCAGCCGTTTGAGCGTGAAGAAGTAACAAACATATAAACACACCCCCACAAACTTTCGCCTTTATAATATTAGTGTGTTATAAGTCTGAAATTACCAACCCGCCTTGAAGAAGTGTCGCATCGTGATCAATGCTCGTGCCTTCTCTTTATAAGAAAAGGCATTTGTCCTGCAGTGGGACACAAATATGCTAGTATCACACTAATATTATAAAGGCGAAAGTTTGTGAGTGTGTGTGGGGGTGTGTTTATATGTTTGTTACTTCTTCACGCTCAAACGGCTGTACCAATTTTGATAAAATTTTGTATGGAGGTAGCCGACACCCTGGATTAACATATAGGCTACTTTTTATCCCGATATTCCCACGGGATCGACATTTACGCGGGTGAAACCACGGGGCACAGCTAGTTATAAACTAATATCTTATGCTGTCTACGAGGAAAAAACAAAATCTCCATATTGAATTATCCAAATTATGAACTTTACATAAATCGCTTTAAAATTTGACTAGACCGGAAAAAACAACAAGAATTGAACATTCAAATTAAACATAAAATACATGTGAAATTAGATCATTATCAGTGTTATGTTTAACTGTATGAATAAGTCAAATAAGTGAATCGTTTTGGGAATCGCCTCACGCGCACGTTTGCCGTTCACAATAACACGGTGAACAGTTAGCATCTTTTATTCATTCGACAATCGTCTCACGGTAACACCTGGGCAAAGTATCGCAGATTTTTTGTAACTTTTTGTCACTTTTGTTACCGGTTTTGGGTAGATAACTGCTGGACTGATTTCGATTGTGGTATTGTTCGTTGAGGACAAAGGGAGAGAAGTTGTGCAAAGATTTTGGCAATGTGCGATAACGTATTTTTATTATTATCTGCCTAGCCTTTTCCCAACTATGTTGGGGTCGGCTTCCAGTTTAACCGGATGCAGCTGAATACCAGTATTTTACATGGAGTGACTGCTGACCTCCACAACCCTTGTTATTGGGTTTTGGAGGTCAGATAGGCAGTCGCTAGTTACTAGGTGATACGATACCCCTTGGTAAGACTGGTTGTCAGATTTTCGAACTTCTGACGACCCGTAACGACTGTCAATGATCCACGAATGACAGCCGGGACCAACGGCTTACGTGCTTTCCGAGGCACGGAGAGATCTTGATACGTAAAGATGGTTACCCATCCACGGACCAACCGCAGCAAACGTAGCGTAACCTGATCAATCGACCCGTGCGGCTGTTATTACTTAGCCACAAGCCTCTATAATGTGCGATGACGTATATTTACGTAAAATAGAGCACAGTGTGGATTGGCTTTTGTAGCTGTAACACATAAGCATATGCCTCACGCCTGTTTTCCGCATAAGGTTAAGCAGAGGTGCACCTCCCTATGGTATAGTTTCGCCAGCTATGTTTAAGTCCCATGTAAGAAGGGGCGATCAGCGAGCCTATTGCCATCAACCGAGCACAGATCCAGGCACCGGGCTGCTAATGAGAAATTCCTGATGGAAAACCCAATAACACTTTGTCTGACCTGTGAATCAAACCCAGAACCTTATGCTCAGCAGTAGAATTCCATTATTATTATTTTTATTGCTAAATGTGCCTGTTCTTGACCTCGATCAGGCCTGATGGAAAGCGATGGATGAGGTCTATGATGAAACGAGCGTGCTCAGAAGATGCTTGTTCACTCTTGCTTTGAAGGCTTACCTACTTTTGTTTATGTACAGTCAACAAAGGAGTTAAGTATACAGGAGCGTCGGATATTGTTGAAGTTTACTAAGAAACCGATGGATATTCTCGAATAAAATTTTAGTTTATTAATAGAAAACAAACAGCTCATTTATTAAATTAAATTTCAGTCCAGATCATCCATCGGTTTCTTAGTAAACTTCAACTATATCCGACGCTCCTGTATACTTAACTCCTTTGTTGACTGTACATACCACAGTAAAACAACATCAAGGAAAATTACAGTTTTTTGAAGTGAAAACTTCTTTAGGTGCGTTGCGCATTTTTTGAGATGGGAAAAACCATTGAACTCGCGCCACTATTACCGTAAGCGACACCGCGCGTGTTTTGTTTATAAGACGATTAAAAAAATACCCGCTTCGGATGTGTTCGGCTGTCCTCGGGATGAACTTGGTTCAATTCAATTCAATTCAATTTATTTATTGCTGAACATAGATGGTACAAATACAGTTAAAGATGTCGAGTAAATGCGCAGTTCATATGTCCTACCAATTAAGGCATGGTTTTAATGTATATCCGATATGTCAGCGAGTGATGGCAAAGTATTATGTTTGTGTTTTGTTTTCACTTCTGTCGGAAATCCCGGAGTGCCACTGTTTTATTTTTGGATTTTGACATGATTACGTAGGTCTGCAACATGATCTACCAACCCGCACCGGGCTCGCATGGCATAGACAAGAATAAATAATTAGCCCGTATTGTTCCACTGTAGAGCTGATGCCTCCCTTTCCTTTTTCCACTCAACTCGATCCTGAGCCAATAAGGAGCAATCCCTCTTATAAGCGGCAAGGTCATCCCGCCATCTACGCCTGGGTCTTCCGCGATACCGTTCGACCAAAGACGTCGGTTGTAGGTACGCTACGTTGGTCTAACTAAATAAATACAATTGAATTGCATTCATATAGGAATACATTGTAACTACGGGGGCCATTAAATGACATCACTACTTTATGTCGTTTGCCTAGTTACAGCAAAGGACTTAGCCAATGATAATATAAGTAAAAATTTTACACTTATAATATCATTGGACTTAGCAGGATAATAATGCCACAGTTATTATGAAAGATAATGCCCAATTTCAAGGAAATTGTCGGATATAATTAGGGTTTAGTCCCGGATGATGTAAGCATGAACAAAATATGCAAATAAGAATATTATTATAATAATATATATTGTTACCATATAGTAGTAGTCCCTCTATTGGATGACACATGCGATGTATTAAACATGGTATGACAACTATGACTACCGCTGCAATATAATTTAAATATTAAAATGCATAGTGGTGACGGGGTGAGTAGTTAATATTTCTATGTAGGTATGTTTTATAGCTCATGAGCATATTCGCAATGGGTTGAATTGCAAGTTTAGCTGCGTTGTGTTGTCAGGTCAGAGTGACAGGTTAAATGATTAATCATTTGATTTCTTAGTTAAATTGGTCTAAGTTTTCTCTTGGTTAGTAGAACTGCATGCTAATACTTGTATGATTGTTAACATGTGTAAGTTTTAATAAATGAATTTGAATTTGAATTCTGTAAGTAGGTTTGTACCTACCATAGAAATATAAAAAACAGACAACAAAAACTTGTTTCTTATGTCTATGGTTTGTACAAACAATTTTAAACGTCAAACATTAAAAAAAAAAAAACCGACTTCCAAAAAAACACTACAAACTGAAAAATAACTTTAATTTCGGAAGTCGGTGTCTTAGGGATCAGTATTTTAGTTTTTGCCACCGACTTCCGAAATTAAAGTTATTTTTCAGTTTGTAGTGTTTTTTTTGGAAGTCGGTTTTTTTTCTGTTAAAATGTTTTTATTTCTCGCTTTTTAGTGGGTCTATTTATAATTTATCTAAGTTACAATAGCCTAATGTCAACTTGCCCATCGCCTTTTTATAAAATATTCCTTTTCTCGATGCAGGGACGTTAATTGTTGAGGAGTTCTCCTTTTATTAGTTTTTAGATTAGATGCTGATAATCCTGGCTGCAGCATCAGGCCAGACTTATGTCAACATTGAATTGAACTTAAAATTAGTCCTGTTTAAAATGAGCCCAAACACGACTACGGTGCTGTAATTTCAAGGTTTGTACTTTTTCTGATGCTCCTGGCTTCAGCATCAGGTCTTCGGTGTTCCTCAGTAACAGTACGTTTATCCACACATCGAGCCCTTTTCAATGAGCCTAAACACGATATATCTGCTGTTAGTTGTCGAGGAGTTAGGTACTCTGCAGACTATCCTGACTGCAGCATGAGGTCATGACTTGATGATCATGAGACCAAATGTGGCAAATGCCCTATCAAACATCAAAACAATTTACTAAAAACAGTCCTTGTCTGTTCGAGTAACTTCTTACTGTTAAGGAGTTGTACCTTCTGTCATCAGCCCAGCTACCTGAGATGGTGACAACCATACACAAATACACAAGATACTTCATAAAATATGCGAAAAACAATAAGTGAGCCTATAAAATTTGAGGGTTGCCCTCGATTTCTCTAAGATCCCATCATCAGATCCTAACTTGCTGACAATGGGACCACCTCAGAACTATCTACTTTTTGTGAAATCGGTAACTAGATGAGATCGACCAAGGTTTCCTATCACACTACTCCGAGACACTCTGAGCAGAAAGGCCGAAGCAAACTCAGAGCTCACAGTCTCTTCGTCCAGACATAGTTTTGGTCAGATCATGTTAAGACCACGTAGATTGGTGTCTGAAATGGTATTTTGAGGAAAGAAGCACACAGATTTGAGTGGATCTGCCCAATCAGTGCACACATTTGTCAGTAATCGTGCAGCTCAACAATTCGGCGAATAAAAAAACAGAATTTGCGTTTATTTAGATACGTCATTAATGTAAAACGAAATAAAACATTGGAACTTTGAATTAACATGTTTTTTTGTCTGTTGCACTAATCATGTAACCTTTTACTTTTATCTTTGAAAATGGAGTGTCCGTTTCACTATGGGCATTTGGCATTGGGAATTTTAAATCACATTATTAGCCTACAATGAAATACCTACATAAATTAATATTTAAATCCAATTAAAACTTTTACTAACACTCATTTCAATGTTCACTTTCAATCAGTACAATTACCTACCAATATGATGAGGTACCTATTTACCATATAAGTACAAGTAGCTAGTTAGTATGGGCATTTAGGCAATATGCACTGAAATCTATACTTTAACCCATTTACTAATAAACGTTGTATAGCGTCTGTATAGTTACACAACGCTTTGTCTTCATCTTTCGAATGTCAAATTACTGCCGACTGAAAGAGAGAAATCGGTGTGTAACTATTCATCTGATCTATTACGTTTATTAGTAAGGGGGATAATCTATATCTCTAAACTAATAATAAACCTGAAAAGTTTGTTTGTCCGCGCTTATCTCTGGAACTGCTAGTCGTATTTGGAAAATTCTTTTTGCATTTGATAGCCCAATTCTTGAGGAAGGGTTTAGGCTATGGAACATCACGCTACAATTCTTAGGAGCCGAGCAAAAAGAAAAAGAGTCAGACAGCGCGCTAAGCGAAAACAAAGTAACAGCGCGGGCAATTGATGCGATGCGACACGGTGGATCGGGGGAACAGGAAATTTCACGCAGACAAAGTCGCGAGCAGAAGCTAGTACCTACATAAATTAATATTTACCAATTAACACTTTTACTAACACTCATTTCCTCTAACTATACGTAGTATTTTTATCTTTTCCTTTAACATTCAATTACCTACGAATATTACCTTATAAGTACAAGGAGGTACTGTAGTAGCTTGTGTGTTCTAGCCTTTAGCAATAAGCACTGGCTAGAAATATGATTCGATTCGTTGGTTTAAACATATGTCAAATATATTATGATGGAGTTTGATTCTAGAAGCAGTGATTCATATCTTGACCGCGAAGTTGTAACGATTACTTTATATACAATACAAACATTCTTCAAAGTCCTAGAGTCGTCTTATTTGTATCCACACACCCCGTACTCTATAGTACCTACGTGTTATGTGCCTGACATTTAGCCATATACCCGCTTTTCGCTCGACCTCCATCGATCAGTAATTACCTAGGTATTATACTATTTGCCTCGCGAGGCATAATCGGTCATTACATGGTCTAGTGATCTATATGAATGGGTAAGTATATAGAACGATGTTTATGATATAGTTAACTACTTATACAAGGACGGCCTCGTTGGTCTAGAGGTCGCAAGCCTGCTGAACATGAGGTCCTGGAATCGATTTCCGAGTCGGGCACAGTTTCATTGGCTTTTTACCGACTTCACAAAAAGGAGGAGGTACTATGTTCGGGTGTTTGTATGTTTTTTTTTTTTTTTGTATGTTTGTTCATCGAATACTTCGCCAATTGTCGACGGATTTTCAAAATTCTTTTTTTGTTCGAAAGTAGATAGTTCTGAGGTGGTCCCATTGTCACCAAGTTAGGATCTGATGATGGGATCTTAGAGAAATCGAGGGCAACCCTCAAATTTTATAGGCTCACTTATTGTTTTTCGCATATTTTATGAAGTATCTTGTGTATTTGTGTATGGTTGTCACTATCTCAGGTAGCTGGGCTGATGATGGAAGGTACAACTCCTTAACAGTAAGAAGTTACTCGAACAGGCAAGGACTGTTTTAGTAAATTGTTTTGATGTTTGATAGGGCATTTGCCACATTTGGTCTCATGATCATCAAGTCATGACCTGATGCTACCTAACTCCTCGACAACTAACAGCAGATATATCGTGTTTAGGCTCATTGAAAAGGGCTCGATTTGTGGATAAACGTACTGTTACTGAGGAACACCGAAGACCTGATGCTGAAGCCAGGAGCATCAGAAAAAGTACAAACCTTGAAATTACAGCACCGTAGTCGTGTTTGGGCTCATTTTAAACAGGACTAATTTTAAGTTCAATGCAATGTTGACATTTAAAGTCTGGCCTGATGCTGCAGCCAGGATTATCAGCATCTAATCTAAAAACGAATAAAAGGAGAACTCCTCAACAATTAACGTCCCTGCATCGAGAAAAGGAATATTTTATAAAAAGGCGATGGGCAAGTTGACATTAGGCTATTGTAACTTAGATAAATTATAAACAGACCCACTAAAAAGCGAGAAATAAAAACTTTGTAACAAAAAAAAAACCGACTTCCAAAAAAAACACTACAAACTGAAAAATAACTTTAATTTCGAAAGTCGGTGGCAAAAACTAAAATACTCATCCCTAAGACACCGACTTCCGAAATTAAAGTTATTTTTCAGTTTGTAGTGTTTTTTTTGGAAGTCGGTTTTTTTTTTGTTATTCTATCTGAAATTTTTGAGTAGCAGCCCGGAGGCTGGAGTTGTGCCTGGTTGATGGCAATAGGCTTGACCTTACATACTCCTTTGGCTTCGTTTACGTTCATACATCTGGCCATACACGTACGCTGGTTGCAAGTACTACGCACCTGACCTTCCTGAAGAACATCACCAAATAAGGTCACTATACAGGGTTATTGAAGAACATCACCAAATAAGGTCACTATACAGGGTTATTGGTAAAACAGAGGTCATTGTACTCATCATTATGAACAACTTTTATTATGGGACCAAACCTGAAGTCGCGGAAAAAAATCTGCTAATCCCTACATTTATGTTCGTATAAATTGTCAAAATGTAGGGAACAGCTGATTTTTTTTCCGCGCCGCGCCTTTGGGCTTGATATACGCGAAGATCGTACAGCGCTCTTCGCGTTCAATATAACAATGCGTTTAGGATACTGGTGGGGCTGTCCCGTTTCTGTATTGCGTCAGGGATGTTCGAAGATGCGCATGTAGATTAGTTTTACGCAAAAATGCGTAAAAGGTGCGCTTCCCTGGTGCGCAGGGTGTGGGGCGGCTCCAACAGTGTCTTAAACATGGTTGCGAGTCGCCTTGACTGTGTGTACGTGGGTCACTGTTGTGCCGTCTCTCATGGGATGTCACAACGGTGACCAACCGTTATTTCTTGTGTTTTTGTTTAGTGTCTGTGCTTACAAACATAGTCGTAAGTTTTACTAACAATCTTGTTTGAGTCTTGGTCACGTTAATAAAGAAAAATTCTATTCTATGGCATCCCCTCTCGGCATTTCCACTCACACCTTCCTTGTAAATAATAAAATAAATACTTGTATAACATAATCAGCGAATAATATTTCCCATAGCTAGAACTTGTAACCTCTCTGTTAGAGGGAATGGGTATCGTAATCAATCACGCAGGCCTAGTGCAGGCTGGTGGATGACACAAGTCTTCAAATTTTTGTCTCTAGGATATGAACGTTTCTTTACGATCTTTTCCTTCACTGTTTTGAGAGCATAAGCTTGAGCATTCCTGCCATAATTGTCGGCATATTCATTCATAATTTATGTTAATCTAGCTTCATTTGGGTAGACTGGAACTTTGGAACCGCACCCCAATTTGCATGTGACAAGAATAAAATTATTCCCTCATCTTCATTCATAATTAAGTATGTAGATTGTGAACAAAACTTTTTTATTATGTGATTCATAGTTAACAGACCGGAGGAGACGACAATACGACAATTTCATATTTTTTTATTCATTCGGGCCCAGTGCGAGTTGGCAGATGTCACATGTCTTCGAATTTTTTATTCTAGGACATGCCGGTTTCCTCACGATGTTTTCCTTCACCATTTTGAGAGCAGTAGTGGTGAAATAATTTACACAAAGTAAAGCGCCTGTCTGGGTTCGAACTTACTGCCTACCACTCGTAAGTCGCGGCCATGATGCGAGCAGTGGTGGCCAAGTGGTAATACGACAATAAAATAATCTAATGACGTTCCTAGTTTGCATACAAAACTTCAACAAAAAAAACATCAAAGGTTTTTTTTTTCGTTTTTTCATATTTAGATATTGATAACGGTCCATCACATCTGCTGAATTTCGCTAGCTAATTTAATTTGACCCTGTAGAAGCAGACAAAGCCCCAAAGAGTTTGGTAAAGGCTCCTTCAAACAGGCGCGACACGCGATAAAATCGCGCGCGACACAAAGGCACCGCAAGTCGCGCAACGAGCGGTGCCTTTGTGTCGCAATTATATCGCGTGTCGCGCCTGTTTGAAGGAGCCTTAATGCCTTGCCAACCTTGAAATCTCTCATCTGTAAGTTGACCGATATTCTATTAACTCTACCTACGATTTTGAGAAAACGAGTTCCCATTAAAATTATTACCCATGTGTGCAATACCACTTTTAAACACGTTACACAATACATATTATAACATAAAAAAAAACACGCCACGTTTACATAATTTCCTATACCTAGGTACTTTCGTAATTTTCCGTAATAAATAAATTATTAAGTAGATATAGCTAATAAATATTTATTTTTTTACGGCTCAGGCAAGTGGCATTTTATGTGTTCATGGAGTCACTGCACTTCGCACGCGCACACGCAGTGTCTTATGTTACAGGTTCCATTTAATTAGTGTTAATTAGACATTTGAACGTGTATTAATTGGCAAAGTAATCAACATTTGATATACATTGTATAACGGTTGAATAATTACTTGAATTGCCGTGCGCTATTGGCTGATAACTGATGAAGGGAAATATCCAAGTAGGCAGTGTACGTCATAAATGAAACCAAAAACGTCCATAAAAATAACGGTTGTAATTTGGCAATTTGATAAGACTGACGTTAACTAAGCAACTCAAGCTTGCTGATATATAAAACCCGACTAGCAACTGGATTCAAGTCCACATTTTTTGGACTTATTCACTACTAGCTGCGCCTCGCGGTTTCACCCGGTTAATGTCGATTCCGTGGGAATTTCGGGATAAAAAGTAGCCTATATGTTAAGCCAGGGTGTCAGCTACCTCCGTACTAAATTTTATCCAAATTGGTCCAGCCGTTTGAGCGTGAAGAAGTAACAAACATATAAACACACTCACAAACTTTCGCCTTTATAATATTACTAGCTGACCCGGCAAACGTTGTTTTGCTCTTATACTACTCCTACCCAACTCCTACCCTACTCCCACACTACTCCTACCCTACTCCTACACTACTCCTACCCTACTTCTACCCTACCCCTACCCTACCCTACTCCTACCCTACTCCTACACTACTCCTACCCTACTCCTACACTACTCCTACCCTACTCCTACACTACTCCTACACTACTCCTACCCTACTTCTACCCTACTCCTACCCTACTCCTACCCTACTCCTACTATAAAAAAAATAAAAATAAAAAATAAAAAAAGTATCCTATGTCCGTCTCCTGGTTCTAAGCTACCTCCCCACCAATTTTCAGCCAAATCGGTTCAGCCGTTCTCGAGTTATAAGTGGTGTAACTAACAGACTTTCTTTTATATATATAGATAGTGTGATTTTGATTTGCCCTCAGCCGTACAAAGATGCTTTTCTTGTTAGGTACATAATGTAAATGCAGGAAGTAGGGAATGCGGTACGTGAATCCCCAAGCAAGCCTGGCCACTTTAAGGCCCATATTTCAGAACCATACTCAAGAATCAAGCTTTACTTGAAACTAGTTTCAACCAATGAGATGGCTTTAAACTAGTTTTGAGTAATGCCTAAGCTTTGAGTGGGGTTCTGCAAAGGCTGACATAAACCCTAGCCTCCTTCAATCAGAGGGCCTGGCAAAAAAACCTCAACTAGAAGGCGCCTTTAGAGAGACTGACGAGTGTCGTGCTATCAACCTAAGGAAAAAGTATTGTATCTAACACGTAATATTTTTAAATACTGATGTCAAAAAGCAGTTTTCACGTAAACCTCGATTATAAACAGACATGAATAGGTCACGAAATACCCCAGAATAAAGCTAAAATTATACTTAACAACACACTATTGTGGGAACCACGATATTTCTGTAAATAAACCAGAAATAAACCGGTGTTCGCAGTTGTTTAACAAATACACACGACGAAATATCAAGCTATACTCTTCCAGTATAATTTGACCTAGTATTCTATAGGTTTTTCATACGATGAGAGGTCAACTTAATTTGGAAATGTGCATGAGTTGCATAAAAACATGTATAGGTACTATAAATACGAGTGTTTTTGTTGGTACTAAATTAACTTTAATTAATCGATGATATTTATATATTTTCTCACGCTGCACATATAAATAGAGTTTATGAAGAACGTACGTTACCGTGCGAAACTGCGAATGTTTTATTGTTGAACAAAGAACTTGTATTGTTGGTATTGTGCGGTTCATTTTGTTGTTTATATATGTGGGAATATTTAATTAATTAATGTAATGTTCATAAACAATTGACTATACAAGGTGTAATTGAAATAACTGAAAACCTCTTGGGTAATGTAGGTAGTCATCATTACACTGAGACCAAACCTGTATCATCATCTGCCTAGCCTTTTTCCATCTATGTTGGGGTCGGCTTCCAGTCTAACCGGACGCAGCTGAATACCAGTATTTCACATGGAGCGACTGCCTATCTGACCAAACCTGAAATCGTGAAAAAAATATCTGCTACTTCATACATTTGCATAATCAGCCTTATAGTATTCCCACTGCTGGGACACAGACCTCCTTTCTTTGAGTGGGAGTGGGCCGTAATCCACCACGCGAGTCCAGTGCGGGTTGGTAGATGTCATATGTTCAAAGTTTGTTGGGTCTACGAGTACCACGCGGGTCAACTCCCTCTCACAGAGAGGAGGCCTGTATCCCAGCTGTAGGAACTTTATAGGTTGGTTATGCTAACAAAAGGACAAAAGGTTTTTATAAGCATTTTTAAGGTCTTGGAGTCTATTACCGGTTCTAAGTTTCACAAAGATACACGACGTGTAACGCAAAGGTGACGTAGAGTCAACAGCGATGCATCGAATACTATATTGGTACCATAATATTGTGATAATTAATATTAAGATAATTCGCAACATAGTTATCATAATGATACCATTTGTCAGCAAGTGACGCTTCGCTCGTGCTCGCACAATATATCATTAGGTGAATAGTTGGAGTTATCGCAGAGCATACCAAGAAACTTAACGGGATCAATGACCGTTGAAACTATAGGTAGGTAACTGTTGCAAATCCAAATTATCGTACACTCTGGAACTAAGTATTTCTTTACGGTTTTGGTTGTAATTCAATAATAAATAAATAATAAATAAAATATTTATTGAAATAATAAGTTTACAAAAAGTGTACATAAGGTTCATTAGTATTATATTAATCTAGGCCTGTAATAGGACAATAAAAATCAATAATTAGTTCATGGGTTTCGATTCCCGGGACGGGTAAGGTTTACATTGGTTTTTTCTCAGAAGCAGCCCGGTGTCGTAACCTAAGAAGGTTGATGGTAGTAGAGTCACCCTCTATCGATTAACCTGACGAAATGCAGGTGTAGGTACTCTATATACTCGTAGCTTTACGGGTAATACAGGCGTGAAGTTATGTTAATGTAAAATTAAGTCATGAAACTTTGCTTAGAAACCAGACAAAAATAAATGAAAACGTTTTAGCATTTGTTTTTCCTCGTCCCTCCAATGACAAAAGAAAAAGTTTCGGAACGTCAACCAACATGACTCGACTCTGATAAAAAAAAACTCTTTTGTGCAAATTCAAAACACTTTAAATAATCGACATCAGACTGATCGATGTTTGCAATTTGTTCAATTGTTCTAAATACATGCAGAATAATAGAGCTGTTTTACTTCCATAGTCACCTACATAATTATTATTATATGTTATAAGTCTATTATTAATAATACCAGCTTCTGTCCCACTTCAGGGCAGAGAGAAAAACTTCTCATAGAGAGAAAACATGCGCATTGATCACCTGATCACCTTGCTCAAGGCGGTTTGGTGGATTGGCACTAGGCAAAGAAAAATAAACAGTAGTATGGAAAAACTAGGATACACCCAAAAACTGGAAAGTAACAGGCAAATTTAAAAACTTTGGAAGCCGGAATTTCCCATTTATTCTTTTCATCTATGCGTAGAACGGCAACGGCCAAGTTCTTTGCTGGGAACACAGCCAAACCAAACCATTAAATGGGAAACTACTAAAATATAGCCGATAACTAAGCGGTCAGCGTAGGCGCAATGACTGTATCTCGTATTTTGTAGTCTGTGGGGGAAGCCCGTGTTCGGTAGTGGGCGATAACAAGCCGGTGTTTGGATATGCTAAATATCAATCTTTATGTAGAACCAAATGTTATTTTAAGTAAAGCAGACGAGGACAAGGTTTAACTGTAGGTGGACTTAAAGTTTAGATTTCTCCAAAATGGACGAGAAGTAACAAAATACTCAAGGAGTGGATAAGCCGAAACGTCAAAATTGAAGATTGGTAGATGTAGGTACAAGGAACTAGGTCAAGCAGTAAAGATGCTAATCGAAAAACTAACATTGATTATAATGATTACAAAATGACTTCGGTGAGCAGTGACAACATACTTGAAAAAGGTAAAACAAATCTAGGTAATGGTAAATAGACAATAAAAAAAAACAGTTTTCGAATCGGTTTTTTTAATAGGGTCATAATGCTATAACAAGAGGAGTCTAAAAACCCCAAGGTATATTAAGACAACAGAACTAATACGAGAAGTAGTAAAAAATATATATACAGTGTGAGTCTTCATAATGTGCACATAACAAAATGAGGGAAACGTAGCTTAATTTTATCGACGGAAAAAATATTCGAAAAAATAATTAAAAGGATCTTTACCTGCTAAAGTATGACGATTGCAAGGCCTTTCTTTAGCAGTTGATAGGAAATGTTGTGATTGATTTATAAACATGGTATTTTTACGTTTAGAAATCTGATACGATGGAGAATAATTTAAAGTAATAAAAAAGGGTAGGTAATCAGGGCTTTTATTGAGTAATTTTACAATTATGTATTGTAAAAATTGATGAAAAAATATCAGATTTTTGTTAAAAAAAACTATAATTCTCAATTGAGGGCGATTGTTTACACAGGGGTCACAGCAGCGAACAAAAATTTAAAAATGGATACAATTTTTTTTTTTTTTTTTTTACATATTTTTTCCGTAGATAAAAT
This sequence comes from Oligia fasciuncula, assembly GCA_963082905.1. Taxonomy (NCBI): domain Eukaryota; kingdom Metazoa; phylum Arthropoda; class Insecta; order Lepidoptera; family Noctuidae; genus Oligia; species Oligia fasciuncula. Next base: position 14,385,884 of record OY720403.1, read on the forward strand.
TAAGCTTAGTTTCCCTCATTCCGGTATGTGCACATTATGAAGACTCACACTGTATATAAAAATCTAAGACCATATCACCAGAAGCCAGCTGAAAGAGAATGTAAACGGCAAAGGTTCAAACAAACGCTAGACAAAACAAAAAGGGTATCCCGAAGTACTCGTACTTACGTCGTAATAAAGCAAATAATTTAAGTTTCTTTACCAAGGAACTCAGGGCTACAAGAGACTGGCCGAACAATGGACATACGGCTACGCAAATAATGGCTCACTATTAGCCTTGAGAGCGATGCCCTGCCAAACAAACCATTATACACACAATATACGCAGAGAAAACAAAAACCACTGAAAGAAAACAAGTAACTAATGGAATACCAGTTTTCATTGTCCAGAAGAATTTTAAAGAGTCCCCCTAATATGTTCCAAGTTGACCATACATGTTTGTAAACGCTGAGCGACTTATTATTGACATCATTTAGCAAATCAAGTATGGTTTCTGCCCATGTATAGACGACCTTCTACGGTACCTTATGTTTCTGTATATTTATTTATTGTGTTACTGCATGCGTATTATTTATGGGTGTCGTATAAATAAAAATATTGTGATTCCTACATTATTAAATTTATTTGGGGTCGACCCAGTACGTTTTCTTCTTCCGTATCAGCTGTTATAATGTTGTAATCACTATGTTTTTTAACCAAGTCATCTTTCACAGAATCCATCCATCGTTTCTCTTTCTAATTTTTTTATAGACAGCGTGGCATACCAACATCGACGCACAACCTGTAACCTCCATGGTAGGTAAGTAGTCATGATTCTGAAAATTTTCGTCGGTTATTTAAAAAAAATTCGTTGTTCGATACGGTTTGACCGCGTATATTGCACTTTTCTATGAAGCAGCTGATTTTATTTTTGATAACCGACGAAAAATTTCTAAGCTAGCTTGAGAATCATGTGCTGAATTTATGGTTACAGTTTGTTCAGTTTCAGTTCAGTCAGCATTACATTATAAGATATCCAGTCCACAAATTGTATTGTTATCCCATTTAACCTTGAAGAATTCCTAATGTACTGTGAACGGAATCTTTCAAAGATTAGCTTATTGTTTTGGTCCATGTGTTAATTTTTATTGGATAAAGACAATATCTCGCTAAATAGATATAGCAAGTAGTTATAGTTTAACTAACTTTCTATAAATCAAGTAGTAATCAGGTATATTATATCTTTCTTCTAGTGCTCGTATAACAATCTTATTTTCTTCTTGTTGTAGCATAGCGTTATAAAAAATCCACTATTCAGACGTTAACAATATGATAATTTAATTATGTACTAGTATATGATGACAAATGATGATGGAAAAGGCTAGGCAGATGATGATATGATGACAATCATTGACGGATCATTTATATGACGATACATCTTCAGCCTCAAGCCACGCTCAACGCTGCGTGTACGAACAACACATAGTAGCTAGCGCTTACTGATAACAATTGTTCATACATGTATACAGTATAGTTATGTACACATGTGACATGTATAGTTTTGCGAGTCGTAAGTGGTTGCCAACCGATCGGTTGACAATAGCCAATGTTGTCAGATGACACTTACGACTACATTCGTGTTGGATTGTAAACAAATGATATTATGTTAACATCGACTTTTATTTTAGCATTGGTATGTATTATTGTGTTGGTTAGTAGTAAAAGCAAGTGAGCATCTTGAGTATGCGTGGTGATCAATGCTCGTGCCATTGATCACCAAGGGCCTCTGCCCCTTGGCCAAGGCAATGAGACAATAATTCAGTGAGACAATAATAGGGGACAATATAATTATTATTATAGTGAAAGCAGTGTGGATACGATGTAAAAATCAAGAATGCTTTCTATGTACAGACGCCAAGCACATCAAGCTACCCGAAACTGTCAAATTTTCCCAATCAACTTTGAACCTTAGGTATGCTGTAGCGATAAAGTTGAAAATCTATTAAAGAAATTTGACATATTGTAGTAGCTTGATGTACCGGTCTGTACCATATGATGTGACATTTTGTTACAGACTCCATTTTTTTTCACTTTGTACTTGGGGTTCTGATTTCGATCCATAGTTCGGGCAAGGTTTTGTAAAGTTTTTCTCAATAGCTTCCCACTATCGGGTTTGTGGCACAAAAAGGGTAAAGTGGGCACAAACTTTGTGCCCGCTTTACCCCAATAACCGGGCCTCCGGCCTCCTGTTATTATGGGACTAAAACATCGCTCAGAAAAGCCACAATCCTTGAGCGTTTGAGCTGTAAAAGTGTTTTTTGAAACAATTTACAGAAATAAGTGTATTTATTATTGTCTTAATTTTCTTACAATCTGTCAACCTTTTCGAAAACGTCTTATTTAAAAAAAGATAACTGGAAATCTCTGTTTCTATGTAAAATTTAAAATCGGTTTAATTTGGCTGTGACACTATTTTTGAAAATGTTCTCTACTAACTTTTTAGACCTTTAGGTATATCCTGCTTATGCGTATGAAGTTTCTTTAAAATCGGTTCATTCATTTCGAGAAATAAGGGCCTGAAAGTTTGTATGTAATGCGTACGGCGTAAACGCTCCCTTTACCCACCCTTTTCAGGAAGTACAGCCGTGTTGTTAAGTTAATTTGATAAAAAAACTCATTATTTTCTATTTTTTTTTTTTTTATCTTGGGGTCATGTCAATATAATTTTATGAGAATTATAATGACAATAGCAAATCGTTGGTATCGTAAGACAATAAATCTCTAGGTAACTACAATTGATAGGGTCAAAGGCGTGTATCCGTTTATTAAATATCAAACTGACTACAAAACACTGTTACTTCTTACATCATATTTGGAATAACATTATTGTTTTTCAAAACAAGTTATTTATTTTCCGTAATGAATTCTCCTTGTTGACGAGAAACATTGTTCATAAATGTATTGTTTGTGTTGTAATTGTTGTTATTTGGTACTTAGGTATTATATAGGGTGACTGGTAATTAGTGACCGATACTTAAACACGTGATTTTACTCATCATTATGAACAACTTTTAGTATGGACCAAACCTGAAATCGCGAAAAAAAAATCACCTGCTCCCTACATTTTGACGGGTTAAGCGAATATAAATGTAGGGAACAGCTGATTTTTTTTCGCGATTTCAGGTTTGGTCCAATTTTGACAAAATTTTGTATGGAGGTAGCTGACACCTTGGATTAACATAAAAGCTACTTTTTATCTCGATATTCCCACGGGATCGAAACTTATACGGGTGAAACCGCGGGGCGCAGCTAGTTATACCATAAAATATGGCATAGCATATCATCACGTATTTCGCAGAGAGTGGCAGAGATATGCATTATAGTTTACCAACATTGCCCCAGTAACGTTTAAGTCCCATGATATAATTATTAGGGCGAGACTACCACCAGTCTGCAGCAGCCTAATATAAATTCTACGGATTCATTTCGTCATTTTTGTAACTCCGACCTCCTTTTTTTTTTCGGATGGGAAATCATCATATGACCCTTCCCGCTCTGGGTGGAGCGGAAGGGAGTGTCAGACTCTTACTGACTAAAACCCACCCGTGTTCCTTCCTTAGCCCTTTATGTTCCGGGCCAGTGGTAACCCTTTCGGACAATCTCCGACCTTAATTTATCAAAGGTGCCTGTAATTTTTATCACAAGAATATTGCGTAAGTTATCAACTACGTAACATCACGCCTGTAATCCCTGAAAGATAAGGCAGAAGTGTACCTAATAGTACACCCACATTTCACCGGTTAAGCAGAAGTCCCATGTAATAGGGGGCAAGCCTATTGCCATCAACCGGGCACACCTCTAGGCTCCGGGCTGCAATCGACTACCTATTTAATTTTATTTTCTCAAACATTAAGTAACAATTTAAAGATTTAATGAAGATTTGAAGTATTTACTTTATTTTTAATAGGTTAAGTTTTAAACAAATTTTTGTCATCAACGCTATTTGTTTTTTTTTATGTAATGTTCAGTGCCAAGCAATGGCGATTCTATGAGTGTATTATGTTGTAATATTTACATCATAGAATTGTTTGTTTTTGTTAAGAGCCTCCAAAGAGTTTGCATAATAAAAAAACTGGCCAAGTGCGAAGAGTTCCGTATCACAAGGCAAAAACGCCGAAAAAAACACGTTTGTTGTATGGGAGCCACTCTTAAATATTAATTTTATTCTATTTTTAGTATTTGTTGTTATAGCGGCAACAGAAATACATCATCTGTGAAGATTTTAACCGTCTAGCTATCACGGTTCATGAGATACAACCTGGTGACAGACGGACAGTGGAGTCTTAGTAATAGGGTCCCGTTTTTAGCCTTTGGGTGCGGAACCCTAATAAAAAAAGCCCGAGTTTCTTATGCAATATTGATTTGAAAACAAACAAAATGATTTTTTGTCTTATCATTTTCAAACCGTGTTGTCTCTTGCCGGCTTTTCTCCATAGAAAATTACCAATTGGAACCATGCACCTAGCTTCTGACGTTTCATAAGTGCTCATGTTCTGTAGCTGCATATATCCCTGTAGAGATGACTTGAAGTTTTTCGCTGCGTAGTGTAATTTCGCCAGACTTGACCTAGTGTGTTTAAACTCCGTGCAGGTCAAAGGGCTTTGACTTCGTCTGTAGCTCTACCTAACTTCGTAGAGGCTATAAGGTGTGTATGTTTGTGTTAAATGTTTCTTAAATAATGTAATGTCATTTTTCAACAGCAATCATTGTTTTTTGTGTAAATCAGACTCATACAAGCTACTTGATCACTGAATTCAAGGATTTCTGTAATGTTTTCTGCATTGTCTTCCATGTTATTGTAAAGAAAAAGATCAAGTGTTTCCTGTATATTATTCAGTTTATTGATAAACCATTCTGTGTCAACCGTTTAAAGTTTTCTTTTAAACAACTGAGCGCAAAAAGAAACTGTCCTTGATTTTATTCAATGTTGTGAATTATGTCAAGGTGTACTTACGTAGAAAATAAAGACGTAAAATTCAGTAAAAACACATTTTATTCCGGATATACAACTTATTCTAGACCTTATCACCTACATTGGCTTATACTTTGGCTAAACAACTTTTTGGTTTCACTTTCACAAAATGTCCCATCACTTTTCCACCGTGGTTTCCAAAGGTTCACTTCTCCAGGCGGTTCTAACTTCACAGTACTCCTTCAGGATCGTTCAGGACCCGAGGGTTGAAGCCGAACAGCCGGCCACAGCTTCATAACTTCATCCGTGAGGCGAGAGCGAGTGGATCAAGGCTCCTCATCCTCGGAGAGAGAAGGCAGCGCCAAAGTGCGGCGGAGCTTCTGCCGTTGGGGTGAGATGGACTTCTGGCGACGGAGGCCCTCAGTGCGCATCACGTAGGACCTCTGCTCCGGCTCGAACACCTCCTCGGAGTCATCTTCCACCAGCGCAGGCAGCGCGGTTCCCCTCAGCTTCTGCCTCCTCGGGCAGTCAGTGACAACGGTGTCCATGTCGCGGTGCTTGGGCAGCGATGGGTAAACATCGGCGTACAGCGCGGCAACAGTTTCTAGTTTCACAACCATGTTGGATACTTTAACTTTATTTGTTTGATATTTGAGTAAGGTTTATAGAACGCGACGTGCTCTCTGTGAGTGCTCGTTGCAGAGTGCGGGGCGGCGGGTCGCGCGCCTATTTATACTCTCGCGCGCCGTGATAAATTGGTTTGTGTGCAGTTCGTCTGGCGTCACTACGTTTCTATGTGTTTACGTTAAGGTTAGCGTTCACTTGAAGCGTGTAAAAACCGTTTTGCTCATAGTACGTAGAAGAAACACACCTTTGTAAGATTTTACATCGTTTTGCGTAAACACGTGGAGCCTTGATTGCCTTTTTGCAGTGCTGAAGTTCTTGGAACGTGTTGCTAATGGTTTTGGGAACGTGATAAGCGTTGTTGAGATTTCCTATTTGTGTATCGATTTTGGGCAGTGAACTTTCATGGTATCCTAACTAAACATTGACGTCCGGAAACGTCCGGACGTTCCTTCACCTCTCCGATAACACACCATATCAAACATTTAGAACATGCCACGCAACACGAAATCGATCCCCCTTGCGATACAAATTCCCATCTGCGACAACATTTCCACTCTTATGCACATTTATCTTATGCACATAATAGAGACGGACGGGCATCATGTGTTTGAGCTTGACCCGGTTAATCGGATTGAAGCTCCTCAAGTGAAGATACTTGACAGCATTGCACTGGCTTTTTGACCTTCGAATGCAAATAGTGTAGTGACATGCGATGCAACATTACGGCACATTATTTCTTACTAACTTTTGTGCATTTCTAAGTGAAGATTTTCTTCTTTTTTATTTGTGGGCACCTTGTAGCTATGTCCTAACGTTCATGTAATTAGTTATTATTTAATCGCGATTTTGTATGTCGTGCTGTCTTTTGTGTGCACCAAATAGAAGATTTATATCTATCTTGTTTTCTCGAAAACGTAATATTTTTGTTGATTTAATTTTCTTTTTAGAAAATTAGTGTACGGGTTTTTTTTTTTTTAATTCCGGTGTTTAGCTTATTTATTGTAGTTTATCTGTGATCGCGTGAATTCCACTATTTTTTCAGTACTCGTAAAACTTGTATGAGAAAATATTTTTGCGCAGAACACTAAGACACTGTTCTGACTCTCAGATTTGCGTTTGCGTTTGCCGGTTTTTACGAGCGTATTACACACATAAAATATTTTGTGAAATCGTCAAAACAAATGTGATGTAATGGGTTAATATGCTAGATTAAAAAAAAGAAGTCTGAGCCTAAGTAGATGAAGGTTTTCAGGCCCACCTGGAATTTGGACTAGGCTAATAACTATGAGCCAAATAGATTGATAAGCCCTGACCTCATTGAATACAACGTAACGTTCTTATCTTCAGATACCTTCAGACAATCGTTTGTTTAATACAAAAATAGCTTCTGATCTGTTTCTAGAATCTAATTTAGGATATTATGCTGCCAGTTCCAGGATTCAATTCTTCCAATGACCCAGTAACGCTTGTTATAACGCTATTTTAGGAACACAAAATACGACATACTTACGTAAGTAGATCAATTGCATACATCAGCCACGTTACGTTCCGGCAACACAGCCCTTTCCTGTGAGAGGGAGTGGACCATTATCCACCACGCAGGCCCAATGCGGATTGGTAGATGTCACATGTCTTCGAATTTTTGGTTCTAGGACATGCCGGTTTCCTCACGATGTATTCCTTCGTCGTTTTGAGAGCAGTTGTGATGAAATAATTTGCATAAAATAAAGCGCCTGTCTGGGTTCGAACCTACGACCCACAACACGTTCGTCGTGGCCGTTTCCACTGGGCAACCGCTGCCAATATTACCTATGCTGCCAGTTCCAGGATACAATCAATATATCTTCCAATGACCCAGTAACGCTTGTAAAATACTACATACGTACGTAGATCAATAAAATTACTAGTGTACAATTCCGTGTGAAATGTGTTTAGTGAGAAAAGTGCCAACATTTTGAGGAGATCTGTATCATTCCATGTTTGCGGAAATAGTAGCTGTTATTATCTACAGACGCCAGCACATCAAGTTACTAAAATTTGTCAAATTTCTTTAATAGATTTTCAACTTCGATTTTTTTTTCTATTTTTCCTTAATCATAATGTCTGCCAAATACAGGGTGGTACCTTGATGTCGACACGACTATGGACCAACACTTACGCATTTAAATATAAAGTTCAATCAATACGCAATGCTCAATCATTTATTGCATTTCATAATCTATATATATAAAAAGAAAACTGACTAATTGTTGATATATCAACGCACAGTCTAAACCGCTGCTCCTAGAGACATGAAATTTGGAGGGTGTGTTCTTTGTGAAGAGTAGGTATCCACTAAGAAAGGGTTTTTCGAAATTCCACCCCTAAGAGGGTGAAATTTCACGCGGACGAAGTCGCGGGCAGAAGCTAGTGTGATGATAATTTAAAAAATTAAAACGAAACATCAAAAATCTTGCCAAGTAGGATTATTATCATAGACACTCACTGGCCGAGGCTTTAGTTCATTTTTTTTGTTGAATGTGTAACCTCGATCACGCCTGATTGAAAGCGATGGATGACGTCTATGATGGAACGAGCCTAAGGCAATGGAACTCTCACGCATCGACGAAACACAGCAGGCTGCTTGACGCCGGACTCCGGTGGGAGGGTGGTTGCAAACCAGGCGGGCGTTAGGGAAGAATTGGTCAGTCAAATTAGGTATTGGGTGTGACTGCCCAGGATGCGCGGAGCGCGAGCGCTACACGAGGGGCGTCTTCATGCATCCCAACCCAATCCCATTTTATTTTTTAGATACACATTGTGGGATTGGTTGCGCGTAGATATTGAATGTTGTCCACAGTCGTTTCGACGTCAAGGAAAAAAAAACACAATTCCAAATTAAATTAAAAAGAAAATTGATTCGAGAAATAAGTAATATCCAAGGCCGTTTTCTTCCAATGATTAATTCTTTTCCTTTTTTTCCTTCCCTTTCATTACATTTCCTTCCTTGTCGAAATCACGTTTCAAAAGAGGAAAAATTAATAAGAAAGTAAAATGTAGTACCAAGTTCAACTGTATTTCAGATTTTGTTGGCCCTTAACATAACCACGAGTTTACGGGTCGGAAAAATGACTACCAACTTCTCCACAAAATTATCCACAACGTAAAGAAAACTAAGATAAAGCTATCTACGTCAATTCCTAGAATCTAACTTCAGACAGTTTAACGACCGCCCGAGGCCCAAACACATCTCTTATTGATTCCATTCGTGTGTTACCAGCCCAAAACCATTCGGAGAAAACAGTTCCAATAAAATGCTGGGGTATATCCGCACCCCAGAGTACCCTAAAGTACCCCAAGCCACCCCTAAGCTCGGTTGATGAGAGGGGTGCAAAAATTTACGATGGCAGGAAGGTAGATCTGCGAATGTTTATTTCATTTTGAGAAGAAAAGGGATATTGGGATGAATGAAGCAAAATATCGTATTTTTTTTTATTACGAACTGAGACTGTTTCACTCAGGAATGTGATTAGGTATCTTCATAATATACGCGCCGCACTATGTAGGTACCATTGTGTTGAAACCCAGATGTGTCTTCTCGACGTCCGTGTGTCACTAACGGGATGCAGCAGAATACCAGCGTCAGGTATTGTACCTGGCATATGCTGAGCTGGACTCCCATTTGGTGCAACCATGAGACACACACCGCCCAGTAGTGATCGACCGTTATAGATGTAGTATATGAGCTAGGTGTCTATGGGTCAATTTATCTTTTTAATCTTTGTATTTTTTTCACCTTTTTTGATGTATGTTAATACCTGCCGGTCGATTCTGTAAAAATCTCACCGTGAAAACTTAGGTGAAGTGAGTTTGTTTTTGCTAGGAATTGACACTATTGACAGCTCACTCCACGCTCACTTCACCTAAGTTTTCACGGTGAGATTTTTACAGAATAGCACCGCTGTATTGGGTCTTTTGTTGCACTGAAACGTTTTATCTATCTATCTAAGGTAACGATCACCTTTTTACCGACTTCAAAAAAAAGGAGGTTATCAATTCGATACGTATGTATGTAATATTATTGGAATTGCATTATATTCACATATGACAATCTACTAAGGCTTCCAAACAAATATACAAAATTTCATAGACGTATGTATGTATGTATGTATGTATGTATGTTTGTCCACGCATATCTCCGTAACTATTAATCGGATCTTGACCATTCTTTTTTTATTAGCTTACATTTACTTCAACTTAGGGAACAGTGCAAGTTTCATCAAAATCGGTTCAGTAATTTTCGAGATATGGACTAATACGTGAAAGTGTGACGGCCTGGCGTATTGATACGAGCTACGGGTGTAGTGTCAAAGGGAAAACATCTCAAAACCTTGGTAAAATTCTAGTGCAAAAACTAAAAATTACGAAATAAAAAGTAATTTAAAAAAATTAAACCGACTTCAAAAAGAAATCAACTCAAAATTATGAAATAACTTTAATTTCGGAAGTCGGTGGCAAAAAACTAAAATACAGATCCCAAGACACCGACTTCCGAAATTAAAGTTATTTCATAATTTTGAGTTGATTTCTTTTTGAAGTCGGTTTAATTTTTTTAAATTACTTTTTATTATTATATACAGGCTAGAAGGGAGATTGGCGCGCTAACTGTAACCATGAATTATTCAGCACATGATTCTAGAAACCCCGAGCGAAGAAATTTTTCGTCGGATATCAAATAAAATAAGTACTCTACTGATTCATAGAAAAGTGTCGAAAAGTGTCTACGCGGTCAAAATGTATGGAAAAGCAAATTTTTGTTTTAATACCCGAAGAAAAAAAAAAAAAAATATTAAAAATCATGGTTCAGAATTATGTACTGAATCCGCACATCCATCGGTTTCTTACTAAACTACAACTATATCCGACGATCCTGCATACTCTGTGGTTGACTGTACAGTTCGCTTCACAAATAAGGTACCCCCCTTGGTATTGACATCAAACCTATTTAAGTTTTTCGTAATGTAACGTAAATGGCGTGTTGGTCTAATGGTTAACACTGCGGCTTGACGATGCGGTGGTCACGAGTTCAAATCCGCGGATGAGAAGATTTCTTTTTCCTTTATTTTATTTATTTATTTATTTACCCTTTTTTTAGTTTCTTTATTATGTGATTTTCGTTAATTATTATTTAAGAAATCAAATGGAGGTTTGTAATAAAAGCTAGGCATTTTGATAAACAATATTCATTTATTTTTCTAATTACATTTCTAGGACTTCATGGAATCCACTTCCAGGTTGAGTATACAGTTTTCTATCTGTGTTAAATTGGGGTTATTTACTTAGAATATTAACTAAACACAAAAGAGATACCCTGGATGAGGTTTAGAACGTTTAACATTAGATAAAGGTTCGTTTATATATATATTTATAGAAACATAACTACAATAATATTTATTTATTTAAAGTTGTGAAAACAGATTTTTTTTATACTTACTTATCGGAAAAAAACCCTTTAAAAAAAATGAAATTTTGTCTTTTGTGTCTGTGAATTACAGAGGAAGAATCAACATGCTAAACTATAATAGTATAGCAATATACATCTTTCTCTTTATCACATTTTCTAATAACCCTTATTTAACACAACATTAGAAAAATATGTGAGGTCAGATGGTGCATCGTTAATACATTACAAGAATACTTGTAAACCAGATTATCTGGATTGATAATAATTATAAAGGTTGTTTGTTTTTGATTAACTACGAGATAAGGATCCCACAAATATTGGGAATTAATAACACTTGCTCATATATGTTCCAACGCAATTTTATCAGATACGTTACACAATCAATCTGCCGAGTAAATTGCCTTATAATAACGGAGAGGATGTCACAGTCTATCACTTCTTGAAGTTTTGAAGGGTGCCACTAAATGAACTTTCACAAAATTACGTTGTCGCTCCATTTGTATTTTCTCTGGCCTTGGCGATCACATTTCACATCACCCGTCGCGCGTCGCTTGATACCTTTGTATCCATCTACGAACTGTTTTTCTCTGCAATGAAAATAATAATATTAGAAATACATAAAAACATCCAACTAGTCAGTAATAATGCAACATTATTGCAACAATAAATAGGTAATATGTGGAAGTATAACATAAATCTTACCGTTATGCCCATAACTCGTGCTATTTTCTTTATGCTTTGTTCCTGTTCCCAGATAACAACAATTTTAGCCTTCAAAAAAGTTGTTAATCAAACCATACCAACTGTTAATAGAATCAACTGGTCAAAAACTTAATAAATTTGATAATATTACGATGAAGATAATTACACACAAGCGAATCGGCACGAAAACGAAACCATTTAAAAAATAATTATACCCTCAATCACAGTTTACTAAATAAAGCGAAGAAGTATTCTAAATTCAACCTTAACTCGCAGTTCATACAGCAGTTAAGTTTCTGAAGTAAAATGACGGTAGTGCAACAATCGGAATCAACACATTATATTCAACCAAACAAGCTAATTTCAACCTTATCTTTTAGTTAATTGAGGAGTTAATGCGTATTGCATTTTGTAAAACTAAGGTATTAAATATAAAACGAAAGTTGAAATTTAAACCTTATTATCTAGAAGATTAGACCGTTAATAACCTTGTTCGTTTTATGGAGTAATACTATTCCAATTTTCGTTGAGGTTGACAACTGAGCCAATAGCCTAGTAGTATAAGACACGGTCTCGATGATCGGCTGGCGCCTGGTGATGCGGGTTCGTATCTTAATCGCACGCAAAGTGTCTTTTTGTAAGTTATTCTTGGTATACGGTTCGGCCAGAAGGAAGCCGAAAAAATACCTTAAAGAATTATTAAAAACTTGAATGAAACTTGCAAATAATATCTGAGGCGGACCGTTGGATGCGCTCGGGCAGAGATGGTTGCGGCGGCGGGGGAGGGAGCTGCTCAAGGCTCACGTGACGCGCCGCCGCCCGCCGCGCCGCTCGAGCGACGAGCGACGGCGGGCCCGAGCGTGCTCGGGCGATAGTCTTTAAGTCTTGGGGGGGATCCATTTCTCTGACGCTGACTGTACACAGACAGATATATTGTTTTCACCCATTTTGCTAACTCACCTAGTGTAATATATGTTTACACGACAAGATGGCGACGAAAAGATTCCTAGGTGTTTAAGTGGTCATGCAAGGAAAAATCTTCCACTGTTGAGCATGTATTAAATTAGTACCTACATCATTAGGTAGGTACATATGTCCGAATCGTGGTGAAAGACTTATAGCTACTCAATATACTTACTTTATATTTATTTAATAACGACACTGATGTCGGTGATCCCGAACCTAGTTTAGATTTTACCAAAGATATGAATAAAAAATGCTATTTTTTTTCTGTAAGAGCTCTTCATTTTTTTCAGAAAGACGTCCACTTCTGGACATAGGCCTCCCCCAAGCACCGCCACATTGACCGGTTCCGTGCTTCTCGCATCCAGCGGATTCTCTCGATGGCTTCTACAAACATTCCAGATATGCGTTATCTTCCACGTTATGTGTACCTACGTTTTTCTTTCATATCGCTGAAAAAAGTAGCCTTCATCAGCAGATCCGCGAACAGTCCTGTATCTGTTCTGTGGTATAGACTACCAAACACATATTAATATAATATTAGGTAACAACTGTCCATTACAAAACTTCAATACCTACGCGACCCAAGTGTGACGGCTGATTATTTTTTCGTGACTACGATGTTGTCCCATGGAGAAAGTATAGAGTTTGATGGGTTGTACCACACCCTTCAATTTGACCACACCTTTCTGGTACAAGCTGTATACAACTGCCAACAGTACACGTAGGTACCGTCACCACAGGAGATAAGTACCTAACCGGGGTCGTCGGATATGGTTGAAGTTTAGTAAGAAACCGATGAATGTTTCCGAACAAAATTTAATTTAATTAGTAGAAAACAAACAGTTCATTTAACAAATTAAATTTCATTCGAAAACACCCACCTGTTTCTTACTAAACTTGAACTATAGGTATCCGACGATACTGGTTACTTATATCTTTTGTAACTAACTTACAAATAAGGAAATAGTCTAATAGTAAAGGAACAATAATGCCATGCCCTATGCCATGCCCTTCGAGGCTACATTGACGATAAGGAAACTCATACGCGGTAAAAACATGCCTATTACCTACCTGCACAGTATTGTTAAAGTATTAATTAACAGGTGCTATATGGAAAAATAATTGTCATAAGAAACAAAACGGCCATTAATATGCATCTGAAAACGATTATCAATTGTGATCATGGTACCAATTGGTTTTCCAACCGTGTGTTTCCACAGGTTACTTGGAAAAGCCAAGTTTTCCCTGAAAATGGGATAATCGACTTTTATGGCTATGCAAGGTTTATAAATATGGATACAATAAGAATTACTGATGTATGAACGTAAACGAGGCAACAGCAGTAGGTACCTATGTTAGGATCGAAGTAGGTGGAATTCTGTTGTTTCTGCCTACCTCCATATGGGAAGCAGGCGTGACTTTATGTGTATGTGTGTGTGTGTGTATGAATTAGTAAAACTGGTAGCAAAATGCTGGATAGTCATCGACACGCTAAGAAAATTGTGGACAATCATTCATTTTTATTATTCAAATTTTTCCCAAATTTATTTATTGCACTCCAACGATTAGTTCACATAAACATTAACAGAGAGCTTAGTCCTATCTTAAAAAGTAGGTAGGTCTACTTACAATAAACTAAAAAACTTATATTAACTAACACAAATCCTGACTCCGGGCTGCTCCTGAGAAAAACTATAATACTATAGATATAACTCTGCCCAATCCTTCGGGGAATCAAGGCGTGATGATACGTTATAAATTAACATGGAAAGACTTTCGGACCTCAAAAAAGTTCCCAGCTGACGTCACAATCAGGGGCAGCACACGCCGACGCGGACGGGACTTAACTGGTTGAATAACCACACCGCCAAGGTCGGAGGCTGAATCATAGCTGACTTGAGTCATACACAGTTGATTAAAAATAAAACGTCTTCTATAAAGCAGAATTCAGGCTTCAACCTTTAGACTTGAATAAATTCATTGGTTCCTTTTTTGTAGGCGTGTATCAACGTACATTGACACTATCTTAAAACGTACATTGACACTATATCTGAAAACGTACATTGACACCATCGCCGGGGTAATTGCGCGGCTTTAATTTTGACAGTTCAACAACATTCATTGCGTTATTTACGTTGTTGAGCAGAGATGTTTTTCGAGCATAATTAAAAAGCAATGTCCTTATTAATTATTCAAATTGTGATTGATAGTGGGTTGTGCAATCAAGGTGCAGGTGAGGTAGTAGTCAATCAAGGTGCAGGTGAGGTAGTAGTCAATCAAGGTGCAGGTGAGGTAGTAGTCAAACAAGGTGCAGGTGAGGTAGTAGTCAATCAAGGTGCAGGTGAGGTAGTAGTCAATCAAGGTGCAGGTGAGGTAGTAGTCAATCAAGGTGCAGGTGAGGTAGTGGTCAAACACAAGCCTTTCAAATACTAAATGGGTTCCTTTTTGGCTTCACAGCAGTTTTGTAAAATGCCCTTAGCTTAACGCAGACGAGTCCTGGAGTGGAGACCGCGTATCGGCAAGCTTAGTGTGGGACGCCCCCCAACTAGATGGACGGACGACCTAAAGAAGGTGGCTGGGGTAGACTGGATGCGGAAGGCGGAGGGCAGGGTGCTGTGGCGCAGTCTGGGAGAGGCCTATGTCCAGCAGTGGACTGCGATAGGCTGAGTTGATTGATTGAACTTAACTTTTAAGTTACGTGCGATGAAAATCGTTCAAACAAATAAAAAAATATACACGGTCGAATTGAGAAACCTCCTCCTTTTTTGAAGTCGGTTAAAAAGAAAAATTATGGAGGGAAAAATACACTTACCTACAAAAGTAGGTACGTGCAGTTAGTGAAAATCAAATTAACACGTTGCGGGACACTAAGAAGTAAGACGTGCTAACAAAAAAGCTTCTATTGTATCTGATTCAGTGTCCTTCAACCGATTAAAAAGAAAATGTGGCAGGGAACAAAACCAGGTTTTTTTCCCTGCTTTTCCAGGGAAATACAGTTGTATTATAAACTCAAACAACAATGTATAAAAACTATTCAAATATGTTACGTCCATTTGATCGGTTTTTCTAGAGTAAGTAGGAATAGAACAGTTGAAAATACAGTTAAAAGAACTCGGGTAAGAAAGCATTACCTATAAGACCAAATAAAAAAAAACTGGTTCACAATGTTGTGTTCAACTTTTTTGTAGAGCATTTATAGTCGTTTATTTAACTTGGCTATAAAAGAAAACAAAAAATCTATCGTTTTACGAACTGCGCAACATCAAAATTGGTTGTTAATTTGTTTTTAACCGACCTACAAAGAAGGAGTAGGTTATGCATTTGGCGGGTTTTTTTTTATTTTTATTGGATAGTTTCTAATGACTTGCTTTTGAGAGCACGATGGGGACTCCAGTGCCGTCTCCGCACAGTCTCCGGTGTAATTCTTCGTTGATGGTAGATAGGTAGTTGGGTTTTCAATCACAAACACTCAAGACACTTATTTTAATTACATTTTTATAGGCACAATATGAAATATCATTTACCAAGGAATCGTTAATTTTCGTTAGTAACTGAAGCTATTCGCCCAATTTCAAGACGAAGTACGTTCCATAAGGAGAAGAACGGGCAAGAAACTCCATGGACACTCTTTTAAATCAAAATATTATGTTACAGAGGTTTCTTGTTCGGTAAAAAATTAAAATTACAAACCTTTTTACACACTTTTATCGGGATATACCACACGTAGCTCTCTCAAAAGAAAACTTTGAAAATTTAATTTATGCCTGGAAAACGACATCTATTACTATACATACTTATATGGGATTTGAATGGGGAATGTTCATACTTAACACTTATGGTCTAAGCTGATTAGCTGACTAGTGAACATGATTTGGACATTTTTAATATCAGTGTTTCTCGGCATTTGTTGGTGAAAAGCTTCTTTACGAAAACGTACCTAATTGTTTGCGTCTAAATGATTTTCATTTTGTTAAACGATCGTGTAATTTTATTTCCTAATTTACATTGTAGCTATTTTGTGCAGAACTTTTTTGTTGTATTTTTTGTTTTAAGTATTTATCTGTGGAAATTTGTAAATGGCCTTCAATTGAATATTGTTTAAGAACACTGTTTATATATTAGCTGTAAGTTTCCCGAACAGAATAAAATAAATAAATAAAAACTGGCCAAGTGCGAGTCGGACTCGCATACGAAGGGTTCCGTACCACAAGGCAAAAACACCGAAAAAACACGTTTGTTGTATGGGAGCCCCCCTTAAATATCTATTATATTCTGTTTTTAGTAGTTGTTGTTATAGCGGCAACAGAAATACATCATCTGTGATAATTTCAACTGTCTAGCTATCACGGTTCATGAGATACAGCTTGGTGGCAGACAGACAGTGGAGTCTTAGTAATAGGGTCCAAAAACAAAATGCATCAACTAGAATGTTCTCCAAAAAAATTTTGAAGATCCTTTCCACAAGTCATTTCACAGATTAGATTACATCAAAGCATCTAGATTGTCTCATACCCTACATAGAACAAACAACACTCAAATAGGCCTGTTTGTTTTTCCAAAAGTAGGACAAGACAAAACCGTAACTACTGAGTCACACAATGTTCACGTAAAACGGTGAAATCCTTTAATGGATTTTCCAACTTTCCAACCTGATTGGGAGTTATATGTTCGAGCCGTTTGGGGTTGAAACACTAGGGCCATGGGGTCCGAGTGCCCACTTGGTTTTCTGAGATATCGCCAAGCGGTTAGTCGACTCTTCACGTGACCAGAGGGCTGGCCTATTTCTTGGCCAAAGAATTAGCATTGCCATACAACGTGGCAATGCTGCCAGCCTTTTGGGCACTGTTCCTGTTGACAGCGATGCGGACGAATTTTTTGATGCCCTATGATCATTTTGCTAATTTTTTTTTTCATATAAATGTACATATTATTATTATTTTAAATAGGTATTAGCATAAATTATGTAAATATTAAATAAAGGTTCAAGGTTGATTGGGAAAATCTGACAGTTTCGGGTAGGTTGACCTGCTGGCGTCTGTACAACAAAAGTCATAGTGTGACATCATGATGACATCAAAAGGAAATTAGTTAATTATCCTCCTGAACAATATTACTTAGGTTATTGTAATATTTTTCCTATTTTCACCGTAGAGGTTATGTCCCTCTCACTGAGAGGGAAGTCCTGACAATGGGGGCATTACAGGCTTATTTAGTTGTTTCTACTTGCTACCTATGAAGGTTTCCACATTAAATGTTTAAATATGGATACCCATACGCTGACATACACAATACCATAATACCTACATATGGATACCCAACAAATTTAGAAGGATACCCATCACATCTACAGAGTTTCGCTAGCTCATTTAATTTGACTCTGTATTTAAGTGCTGTCATATTCTGGGCTTATTACTGAATTCGTTCAACCTCATGCAATTATTTCAATTTATTTGGGGACTGCATGATGCTGAAGATCATCATCATCATCATCATTTCAGCCGAAAGACGTCCACTGCTGGACATTGGTCTCCCCCAAGCACCTCCACTTCGACCGATTATGTGCTTCTCGCATCCAACGGGTGAAGATGGAAAAAAAATACTTGGGTTGGTTACTGTACCTACCAATGGCGCAGGTTCCATACAACTCGATTCCTATCAGCTTCCCTTTGTAAAATGGCACAGTCACTATTCTATAGATAAATAATATAATCATATTAAAGATATTATCTACTCCGGCTTACCTCTTTCAAAAATTTTCCCTTCGCTACAGTCAACAGCAAAAGTAGATGATCAAAGTCAGAAATTCAATACTGTGTGGCGTCGAAGTGATTCAAAAGTATTCTATGTAGTAAGTATTCTAAGTAGTAGTACTTCGACGCCACACAGTTCTGACGCGAACTCCGTTCATTAGTATTGAATTTCTGATTTTGATCATCTACTTTTGCTGTTGACTGTACCTACAATACGACCGACGTAACTTGACGGGCCCGAACTTTGCGCAGAAGGCTGCGCAGAAAGATTTTTTAGGAACCAAATGGTGACATGAGGCGAGTGCGAGTGAGAGAACATGCGCGAAAGTTCTTAGTGCCTATGTTCAGGCCCGCCAAGTTACTTCGGTCGTATTGTACCGATGTTTTTTTCTATCCATACACCTCTTTCAGCCGTCATCTCATTATTTAATCAAAAGCGGAACAGAAAAGAAATGATTGTGGGGAGAACCCCGCAATCATTTCTTTGCTGTTCCGCTTTTTTCCGCTGGGGCTCTGTCTCGTATGGGGTCTTAGCATTATGCTGAGCGATGACCGTTTTGCGTAGATGTGACGCATACTTTCTCCCAAATTGTTATTTTGTTTTATTTTTTGTTTGTGTTTTTATTTTTATGCGTCATGGTTGCCGCAAAGAAACATATTTTCTTTCTTTTAGCCAAATTGCGAAAACAGAATCTCGTCCTTTGAAAATCACAACCACTTTTCTATACCGGTACATGTAACCTTTACTTCAAAGGGAATATTTCAGGTTGAACGATTCAACCCCTGGCTCGGCCTTTGGTCTCAATAACCTTTTTCTGTTCGTTGTTTTTACAGCCTGAAGCGAGAGGAAAATTTTCCGGTTTATTATATGAATCTCATGGATTTGTTGAGATTCTGTTATGAATGGTTTTATTTTTCTTTTATCTTTCGTAGGGTCTAATATAATCCTCTCAAATCACGACATCCCATATTTTTTCGCTTGTGTAGGTAAATGCACGAAGAGTATGAAAACAACATTCGTAGAAAACCTATGTTTTCTACGAATGTTGTTTCCATACTCTTTACTTTTGACTGGCTTTATAAGTCAATATAAAGCCATTCAGCAAGGTAAAAAGAGAGACTGACTGCCAGGGCCCAGGGCGTGGCAAACGTACGGCGTCGGTACGTTTCGCCACTCGTGGTAGTCATGTAAATGAGGTTATCAATAATAAAAACCATTCTATAAATTAAATAAAGTCAAGTCCTTTGAATCTTTCCTTTCATTGTTTCTTTTCTTTTTTGTTGTTTTGAATCTTTGAGTCTTTTGTTTTTTCTTTGAGTCTTTTGACCTTTGAATCTTCATGACTAACTAGCTTCTGCCCGCGACTTCGTCTGCGTGAAATTTCAGCCCCGACCCATCGCGTCGCATCCCATCGCTCACCCATGCTACTACTTTGTTTTCATTTATCGTTCTTTCTGACTTTTTCCTTTTGCTCGGCTCCTAAAGGTCGTAGTGTGATGTTAAAAAGCCAAAACCTTCCTCAAGAATTGGGCTCCCAAATGCAACGATTATTTTTTAAATCCGACTGATAGTTCCGGAGATTACCTCCTACATACAAACTTACAAACCAACAAATTTTACTTCTTTATTTTATTAGTATAGAGAAATACCACCAGATACTAATAGAAATAATTAAATTAGGACAAACCACAATCACAAAATACAGATAGTAGAGAAGGCAATCACATGTAGGTATGTACTTCACTTTTCATACCTACGCTCGGCGGTCGCGCTAGGGTGGTCAACTTTGGCTTATGCACAAAAAACTATCGTGGTAATAGCACTCGTATCTAGTTGTTTGATTTATTGTTGAGCTTATTCTACAATATTAAAACAAAACAATTAACATAGTATTACAATACAAACAGTTTACAGAACAAAAACATATAAAATTTTACATTTGTCAATTTTCACCATCGAACATCCCTAATAACTTCAAAACGGATTACCCTATTTACACAATTTATTTTGCCCTATCCGTTTTAGACCTAAACCTATCAAATGACACTAAAAACAACACAATAGGTATCTACACAAACAAAAAATCATGTTTTCAACTTACGTGACGTGTGTGGCGTGAATTTACCTTACAAAAAAGTTACTTCGTATAAACTGATTCAAAATAGGAAACTATAATATAAATCGAGCTTAGATAGCCATTTTTTTGTTGCTCCATTTTTGCACTTCACAGACGCGTGTCTCAAGCGGATGGCAACCGCGCTCGCACTACTCCCAACCCGTCCGAGATAACGTGTCCGTGAGCGGTGTCTATGTGTGCGTTTCTCGAGCGCACTTTGTATGTAGATTGCCTTCTGTACTATCTGTACTTTGTGCCACAATCCCGGCAGACGATCCTACAGACAGACAGGCTCGCGAGCAGGAGACAGATTTCAATTACTACTCCATCTTATCTAAACAGACAGACGTACAGACAATCGGCTATCACAATGAAGAGACTTCTATTGTTTTCGAGATAATTACACTGACAGACGGACGGACGCTTGACATTGTTGTGTTGAAAAGCTTTGAAATCGACAGACATCTTGCAATGTTTATTGACAATAGTAATGTATAAATGCGATTTCGTCAGATTTCTAAGGATTCTCGATTCACAATTCTTTATTATGTATTGTGTAATATGTAGTGTTTGTGTGTAGTGTGTAATGTATTGTGTTTTTTTATAATGTTGGTAAAACAGTTAGTAGTCTTAAAATTAATGAAACAATTATGGACCCTGTCGGGTACAACATAGTAGGAGAGAAGAGGAAGCATCAGCGTCAGTTTCGCAAAAAATGGTAGAAAAATAATAGATTTCAAGTGAGTAATGTAGAAAAAATCACTTGTAGTCTTAATCATCTGCCTACTAACAGTTCACTGCTTGAACATACATACGTCTTTCCAATCACACGAAATTTACGCAATCCTCGGTTACTCTCATCCACTTACCTCCATGGATGGAGCAGTAGTGGCCCAGAGGAAACGGCCGCGACTTTGAACCCTGACAGCTGCATTTTGTGTAAATTATATCATCACCACTGCTCTCAAAACGGTGAAGGAAAACACTGAGAAAACCGGCATGTCCTAGAACCAGAAATACAAAGATATGTGACATCTACCAACCCGCACTGGACCCGCGTTTGGATTAGGGCCCACTGGATCTCACAGAGAGGAGACCTCTGTCCCAGCAGTGGGACCCTTATAGGATTATGATTATGATACCTACATCCAGCTCGACCCAGCCTGAAGGCCTTCTACCCAAAGATCATCACTTCTATAGTTAATTATCCTGTATCATTCTTACGTCACAACTAAATAATCAACACACTGTGTGAGTGTGTTGTTACGATGTACAAAATTCCGATTTTTCATTCCGTATTAGGTATGTCCTAAATAAAGTGAATATAAACAAAACTCCGGTGAAACTAATCGTTACGACGAAATGATGCCCTCAAAAGGATATAAAGACCAGTTTTCCTTGTGCTTAGCATACTAAGCACTTGTTTTTCCTCATTTTGAAGTCAACGCACCGTAATGGCGACATCGTAGTTGACGACTGCGCATCAGTTTTCAAAACTATTTAATTTATTATGGTATTTTAATTAAACATTTTCTTTTGGTCTCGCTCGTTCTATTGTATACCTCTTCTAGCGGTGTCCAATCGAAGACATAAAAAGATGATATAAAAGACAGTCGATCAAAGTCAAATCATTTATTTCAAAAAGGCACATGAAAGGCACTTTTGAACGTCTCCATCAAAAACAATTGATTTGATTCTAGTTGTTTCGTATGGAGGAGAAAGAAATTCCACCGTTACTGATCTAAAATGTTTTACAATATCTTCTAAACATTAATTAATTATAATTATACCTATGTGAAGCCGATCCACCTAGAATAAAATTACTATACCTACCACAACAGGTAAGTATAAAAAAAATAAAGCAATGTCAGGTAAATTAGTTATATGATAGATACATACATAGTGCTCCACTGCTCAGTCACTAACCTAATATTAAGAAAGAATTCTTCAAATTCATTTATTTCGTGAACACAGGGTACATACAAAAGGTGTTATTAAATACTTATGATCCGAGCTGTGTCCCGCCAAAAGGCATACAAAATATCAAAGGTTCCATAATGTTTTTTTTTAAAAGGTTACACAGGTTGTACAAACCTACTTACAGAAATAAAATCATTTATCAATGTCATGTGATAAATTATAAAAAAAAAATTCTTCAGCTAAAAGTTCTTTATGGATATGTATTACCGAAAGATCCGGGAGAAATCAATTCTTCATTAAATCGGTATTTTTTTCAGATCATAAGGATTTATTATTTTACAATCATTTGAAAAGCCCTCACCTTTTCAGTTCACATTTTCAGCTCAATTTTCGTTCAATGAACTTTCCGAAAAAGCTTTAATTTCTTTCATCTCCAACAATTTTTTACCTGCCTTATTTTATTGTGTTTTCGAATTTGAATAGAATACAATTTCTTTATTATTTCCATCTTAGTTTAAAATTCCATTTTCATCAAACTGAGTTCAAATAACGGTACAGTCTACCGACCTTCGGGTCTACCTCTATTCATTGAACCTTTGACCTTCAAATTGGCGTAGAAAATTCTAGGCAGACGGGATAGGTCCTTGAACCAACGCCCCCTGGCCTAGTTACTAAAATAGTCTACAATCTTAGGAGTCCAAGATGTTAATTCAATTATGAAACATGATTTGAGGTTAATGGATTCCTGTAGACTATCAACCGTTATATTTCGAGCCGTTTTGAATGGGCGTAGTGCTTATAATGTAGCCAAAACCCGGAATTTTCTTCAAAAAGTTTGCTACAAGAGTGGTAGTGTCTCTAATCTATCTATTTTTTTCCGTTAGCCTGCACTGTCCCACTGCTGGGCAAAGGCCTCCCCCATTTTCTTCCACATTTCCTTGTGCTGTGCCTTCTCTGTTATAAAAAAAAATAATATTACTTAAATTAAATATTAATAATAATAAATTAAATACAAGTGGTAATTAGAGAGCAGTGGTGGCCAAGTGGTAACGGCCGCGACTTACCGAGTTATAGGTCGTAGGTTCGAACCCAGGCAGGCGCTTTACTTTGTGTAAATTATTTCATCACCACTGCTCTCAAAACGGTGAAGGAAAACATCGTGAGGAAACCGGCATGTCCTAGAACCAAAAATTCGAAGACATGTGACATCTACCAATCCGCACTGGGCCCGCGTGGTGGATTACGGCCCACTCCCTCTCACCGAGAGGAGGCCTGTGTCCCAGCAGTGGGAACATTATAGGCTGATTATGTATACTAAAGCTAATTAAAGACAAGTAATTTTGCTTTAAAATAATGTGCGAAGTGAAGTTTTCCATATTAAATATTAGGGATTTATATATTTTATAAATCCCTAATATTCACACCTGATACCGCCTGAATCTTGAAGTTCCGTTTATATAGAACTAGCTGATAACCGCTATTTCGTCTGAGATACAGGATGAAAAATAGCCTATGTCTTCACTTCAGGACATTGTCTATTTGTGTGCCAAATTTCATCCAAATCCGTCCAGCCGTTTTTGCGTAATTGAGTAACAAAAAACTCAGTTACATTAGTTATAATATTAATTAGAATAGCACTGATGTACTTTTTGCTATTACTGTGAATTGACCAGTTTCATAATATGGCAAATAGAACCATTTTTTGTTAAAAAAAATCAAGCCAAAATCTACTAGGTAATTGGAAATTGAGATCTAGAGCCAATACAGATCCAGATTTCAGCCAAAAAACACCCCATTTCGTTCCATACATTCCTAGAAACTATTATGTAACATACATTCGAACTTTAACATTCACAAAAGTGGGATTTCGTCTAGACATGCTGGAGCCAGTCTCATAACCTACTTTATGAGAGAATAATTTCGGTAGCACACGAACATGGTGTGGGGTCAAACTAGGACTTATTTATTGATCTGACAATGTTACAGGAGTCGAAATAATTCAGAAATGTTCCTTACATCGTCGGTACTGTAAAGGTAGTCCGCTAGAGTCGACCTTATGTAGTGCAGGCTAAGGCTGGCAATAGATTAGCTCGTCGCATTTGAGCAAGTTTAGAACGAAGTGTCAAATATTTTGTACTAGTCATTTGCAGGGGGCGCGGGGGCCAGTATAGTACGAGTATTGAGGCGTCATTCGTCAATTTTTAATACTTGTCACAGATAAAATATCTTTCTCGTGTTGTCACCTATATCTACTCTATGCTAAGCTTATGCAAGATACACACACGTAATAATCTGAGGTAGTGCCGCGCAGACCGGAGCGGTAGGCGTCACAGACAAGCAAAATTTCGCCGCCATGCGCTCCGCAGGGCGTCACAGACGGGGGGATAAGAGCTCATCAACTTATGCGTAAGTTTTATAGAATGACCAGCTGCGCCCCGAGCTTTCACCCGCATAGGTTTCGATCCCGTAGGAATATCGGGATAAAAGTATCCTATGTGTTAATCCTGGTTATAAACTATCTGTGTGCCAAATTTCATCCAAATCCGTTCAGTCGTTTTTGCGTGAAGAAGTAACAAACACACTCACAAACTTTCGCCTTTATAATATTAGTGTGATGAAAAATTTTTTGCTGTAAAGTTGAATTTTGTGCGTTTTCTGTGGTGGCCGGGACATGGACGCGCAAACTGTTACCATGAATTCAGCGCATGATTAGCGTAGAAATTTGTAGGTTATAAGAAAAAAATGCTGTTCCATTTTGACCGCCTTCCTGCATAAATAACCCTGTACCTATAGATAAAATGAAATGCTGTCCGTTGGTAAGAACGGCTGGACCGATTTGGCTATTTTTTGTTTTAAAATGTTCGTAACAGTCTAAATTGGGTTTTTAAAGAAAGAAAAATTGAAAAAGATTGCCGGAACATTAGAAAATTGGGGGAACACTAAAAGTGGGGTAATTGATATTAGGTCAGGGGGCCTAAAAAGTCCACTTTGGCAGAATCATAACAGGATAACATTATGAATCATAATGGACAGTAGTTAACTGTTAAGTTAATCGTATCAAATCCCATTGATGAAGGATTTTTCAATTATTTTTTTTTTGTCTGTGCTAAAATACCAATCAATCCAATCCCAATATCTTTGATTATACCTACGTAGTGCAGCGAAAAAAAGAAAAACACGGTATGTCTTCGCCATATTATGATTCATAATGTTATCCTTTTATGATTCTGCCAAAGTGGCCTTTTTAGGCCCCCAGGACGTCTCTCGGGTCAGGTGGTTCATAAATAAAAATGAAGATTTTTTCAGTCTTCTGAAAAACTTCGAATTCATTTATGTACGATCTAAGTAAGAAAATATTGTTTACCGCTGTAGTTTTCAAATAATTTTCTTGTGACATAATCCTTCAGTGTTATTTATTCCTCATTTATTTCCTTATGACTTTAAGTTATGAAAATATTCTATTTATATCTTGAAACCATGCGACTATAATTTAATTAAAACAAATAATGATATCTTTCAAATACCCTTCAAAATCTACAATTAATCTTATGATAAACCAATTGATCTTGCTCTATTCCTCTCAGTTGTTTAATGAAAACATTTCATCATTCCATTAAGCAGCTATCATAATTTATAATATAGATCTATATATCTGTTACATAATTATACAGTCGCCAGGCAATAGGCTTGCCCCCTATTACATGGGACATAAGAGCGTTTACGCCGTACGGCATTTTATACAAAATTTCAAGCCCTTGTTTTTCTATTTAAAATTTCAAAATCGGCTGTTTCATAGTAAAGTGCAATACGTACGCGGTCAAAATGTCAACATCTGCCTTTTCCAACTATGTTGGGGTCAGCTTCCAGTCTAACCGGATGCAGCTGAATACCGGTATTTGACATGCAGCGACTGCCTACCTGACCTCCACAACCCAATTACTGGGTAATAGGATACCTACTCCTTGATAAGACTGCTTGTTAGACTTTCGGGCTTCTGACTACCCGTAACGACTGTCAAAGATCTACGAATGACAGCTGGGACCAACGGCTTAACGTGCTTTCTGAGGCCCCAATTTTTTTTTCATAACCGACGAAAAATTTGAACGAAACATTCAGAATCAAGTTCTGAATCCATGGTTGCGCGTCGATATACCACCCTGTATTTTAAATTGAAATCTAGAATACATTTTTTCAACATCCCTTTTTCCTTTCATAACCAACCCTTACAACGCTACACGATAATATAACAACAGCCAACAACCAAAGCCAACAGCCAAACAGCCGTTTGGTGGAAATCATCCTCTATGGGTTCACACAGAGTTCATCAGGGTTTAAATAGATCCGCGACCTCTCTCGGCCATCTACGCCGTAGCTCGGGGTTATTGACGTTTTGCTTGCCTTAAAAGCCTTAATTAAACGTCATTCGAGCTAGAATTACCTTAATTGAAGACGAAAAAAGTGTTTTAATGTGAAAATGAGATTTTGTTCGTAATTAATGAAAGACGTAACGACTTACGAGTTGTGGGTCATTAGTTCGAACCCTGACAGGCTACTTTATGTCAAAACATCGAAGGAAAACACCACGTGCCACGCGTGTCCACCACGCGGGCCCTGGATTAACATATAGGCTACTTTTTATCGCGATATTTCCACGGATTCGACATTTACGCGAGTGAAACCGCGGGGCGCAGCTAATTTGTCTAAAAATAGAAGGAAATAAAAGCCCCGACTACTAATCAAAACATTAACCTAACCTAATCTATCTCCAATCGACGCCATCTTTTCTAATTCCTAGGAATTTGTAGAAGTAGGTCACAATACTGTGACGTCCTATCCTACCAATAGATGTACGTATTTGTCGCGCAAACCAGTGCGCAGATTCAGGAGGAAGGGGGAGAGAGTACGTCATTATAGCCACCCTCCGTTGGAAACACGTAGGGTACTTATTTTTGTGTTATCACGTGTTTGTTAGGGTTGATTTTGAAATACCTACGTGTTTGCAAAATTGTGCTGTTTGTACGACATAATAATTTCATGCTGTTTGGAGTTTATTAACAAGATCCTTTTTTACGTCCGGCGCAACGAGGACATTCAGCCCCTCGGATTGGCTTGGAAGATAGCTGCACGTTTTGCTTAGGACACACCGACACAACGACGGATCACCATTTCAGCCGAAAGATGTCCACTGCTGGACCCTATGTCCAGAAGTGGACATCTTTCATTCTCATCATTCTACCAGCGCTGTGCTGGCTAGGCTGGTTACCCAGTAACTGGGTTGTGAAGGTCAGATAGGCAGTCGCTCCATGTAAAATACTGGTATTCAGCTGCATCCGGTTAGACTCTAAGCCGACCACAACATAATTGGGAAAAGGCTAGGCATATGATGGTATCATTATTTAGGGAAAACTATTTGACGCATCTCAATTTTTTCACACTGAGTCTTTACAGTTACATCCATAAAATTCACTTCACCTAAATCAAGTCAAATCCGCACATAAAAAAAACAAAATCTTAACCAGGATGTGTTTTACGATATTCCACACCACAGGTGGATGATCCCATCCCCTAACCATCCCATACCTCACACAATACCCATGGGAATCGAAGGGGCGATGTCATTCGGGAAGGGGATCATTATTAATGTACCTAACTGTCTTTTTTTTTTTTCGTATGCCATATTTTGTATGTGGGCCCGTGAGAATATGGGGAGGGAATGTGCACATTATAACACAGTTTAGATATCCGTGGAAGCTCGTGTTAGCGATTTTCATCACATTATGGGTAGGTTACGTGGTTACGTAGGTTAGTGGACAGTCTCCTTAAAAGGTACTAAGTACAGAAGCACGTTCCGTGTCGAGTCACATCTTTTTTAGTTGTTTAAAGTTTACTAACATAGTTTTTATGTCATTGTTACTAACACTATTTATGGATTGTATTTCTAGTCCGAATTAAAGAATATATATTTGTACTAGCTGCGCCCCGCGGTTTCACCCGCATAAGTTTCGATCCCGTGGGAATATCGGGATAAAAAGTAGCCTATATGTTAATCCAAGGTGTCAGCTACCTCCATACCAAATTTTAGAAAAATTGGTCCAGCCGTTTGAGCGTGAACAAGTAACGAACATATAAACACACACACACACCCTCACACACACACACACTCACAAACTTTCGCCTTTGCGACCCGCCCTAATGAAATGAAATGAAATGAAATATTTATTTATGTAAGTAGATCTTTTAAGACACTTTTACATGTCAATATTTTGTTAGTTAATATTTTAAAAACTAGATGGCGCGGGCATTTTCTAGCTGACTGATCCCTGAGAAGAAATGCCAAAACAAACTCAGAGGTCATGGTCTCTTTTAAAGTCCATTATAATATTAGAATTTTATGTGAATCTAATGCAGGGCCATGTCTTGAAGGACCTTTTGAAGAAAGGGCCTTTGCAGCTTTAAGTTAAATGGACGCGAGCCTTTAAGGGTGCTGTTACTTTGGTAATGGGTAATATAAGGGATGTTATTACGGTTTTTGATGTGTGTTTTATGGCACAATTGCAAAAATACTAAAAGAAAATACTGTTTTGTGAGAATATACAAAATGGTTGACCCATGTATTCATACAAAGCGTTTATAGCATATAAGGGGGGGAGTCATATTATTAATGTCACTTTTTTTTTCGTTCTTCATCTTTTGTGCTGGTCCTGTGAGAATGTGGGGAGGGAATCTTATGGTTACTGCTGTGGTAATGGGTAATGTAAGGGATAATAGAGCTTTTGATGTGTAGGTTTTGTGGTGAAATTGCAAAACAGGAAGAGAAAGATCTGTTTGAAGAGAATTTACGCTTTAAGATTTATCGGGATTAATTTTAATGTTACTGGGTTTTTTGGTAATTTGCGGTTCCGTGAGAATATGGGATGGAAATCGTAAGGTTACTTATAGTGGGTAATGTAAAGGATATTATTATGGCCCTTGATGTCAATATAATCGTTCAATATGATGTTTTGGCTAATTTGCAAAAATAGAAAGCTACAAGTATATAGGTGACACAATGTACTTACAAAATGGTTGACTTACGGATTGGTTAATAATAAAAATGTGTACATAGAGTTAGGTTATAGTTTAGCTAGTAAGTTCGCTAGCTAGCTTGCTCTTTTGGCTTTTAGTGCCTTTACTGACTGGTTCTATCACAATTAGTAGCATATTTTAACCGACTTCAAAAAAGAAGGAGGTTCTCAATTCGACGGTATGTTTTTTTTTTGCCAATTGAGGACCGATTTTCAAAATTATTTTTTTGTTCGAAAGGGTATACTCTCGAGGTGGTCCCATTATCATCAAGTTGGAATCTGATGAGAGGATCCCATGGAAATCGAGGGAAACCCTCAAATTTTATAGGCAAAGCTATAGCGATTTGGGTATTTTTAAAGTAACTTTAGTATTTGCACTCGGAAATCATCATTTGGTAAAGTGGAGCTGATGATGAAGACCACAGATGGCCATCGGAACTACTCAATGACAAATATTTCACGGGTTGCGATTCGATTACTTTAATATGGTTGCTAAACGATTTATCCTGTCACAATGCGTATGGTGAGTGGTAATTAACGTCCCTGCATCGGGAAATGCAATATTTTGTAAAAGGTGATGAGCAGTTGACATTAGGCTATTGTAACTTAGATAACTTACAAACTGACCCACTAAAAAGTGAAAAATAAAAACTTTTTTACAAAAAAGAACAACTGACTTCCAAAAAACACTTTAAAGTGAAAAATAACTTTAATTTCGGAAGTCGGTGGCAAAAAACTAAAATACAAATCCAAAGACACCGACTTCCGAAATTAAAGTTATGTTTCACTTTACAGTGTTTTTTGGAAGTCGGTTGTTTTTTTTTGTAAAAAAGTTTTTATAAATTGACTAGAGCAGTAAAATTGAGTAATCAAATGCAAAAGATTTTTCAAATCCGACCGGAAGTTTCAGAGATTAGCGCGTTCAAACCAAACAAACAAACTCGTCAGCTTTATTATTAGTATTAGTATAGATATTATAAATTTGAATGTGAAACTTTCGATCTTTTTTTTTTCCAAAAAAAATACAAAAACATGTGACTTACATTTCCTGTAACAAATTAATCATGTGTATTGTGTACAATATGAATAATTACAGATTGTAATCAAAATTGTTGTTTATGTACAAAAATAATAAAAATAACAGTAGTTATCATTGTCATTATCTACATCGTTGCGCAGGCAAACTGGACAATCCGCATGGAAAATCACCGATCTAATGTAACTGCGCATTGTTATGCTCATAATGACTCTAATAAAACAATAAAAATAATAGGTAATAAGTATATATATAATTATTGTTAGAATGAAGTACATACCTAGTTATATCATAAAATACCTAAGTTTGTTCATTATCTAAACGAAGATTGTAGTCAAACGGACAGGGGCTATTGATACGATAGAAAAAAATCATGAAGCTCTTTTTACAAAAAAAAACAAACTAATATACATACATACAACCATTCTGATTTTTTGTCAGATTATTCTACAAGCAACATACTAAAACACTACTGTTTTAATTTTTAAGTCCAAACAATAGATTTTTTTAAATTAAATAGAAATAGAAAATATTTATTATCCAGGTAATACAATAAGTAGGTGGATTACAGCAAGTTAAGACGACATGAGTAGCTTAAAATATTACCTATAGCTAGGTTACAATATGATATGAGTATTAACTAGTGAGCCCCAAACTAGACAGTTAGTCTGTATATTGGGGCTCGGAGTACGAATTCCAGAGTGGAGACTAGAGAGGTGATTTCAGATATGGTATGGTATGGTGCGTGTGTATGTGTGATATTTGTGTCGTGTGTGTATATGTGAGATGTGTGAGTGGTGTGTGTGTAAGTGGGTGTGTGTTTGTTCCATTGTGCTTCCTTTAATTTGGTGTCAGGTGAGGGCCTTTATATTAATTCTTCCGAGTCATCATAGCCAGTGTTATGTAAAATTTCCTTTACAATTTTTTTTTTTTTTTATAAAAAAATGAAATAATTGCTTCATGTTTTGAAATTGTGCCAGCGTTGTGTCATCGCGCTTCTTTTTCTTTTCTATGCAGTCCGACAGTGACCGCGCTTTAGGTCATGTAAGCCCCTTAATCTAACAAGAAGACACGTCTTGGCAATGGGACACAAAATTTGACGTAAAACTATATTATATTTGTATATTAATAATAAAGACAAGAGGGCCTATAAAAGTGATGTTCTATCAGCAAAAACGATAACAGAAAGTCAATCAATTGGATTGACATGTTACCGAAACGCATAATAAACATGTCGATCCCATTAGAAATCGTTGGTGAAGATTATAAGTTGTAGAAGTTAAGACTGTCTTGTCTAGACCGTCTAGTACAGTATTCTACAGTTTCGTCACCGAAATAACAAACAAAACCTCTTAAAACAGGAAATAAACCGCAGTATGATCGTACACTATTGCTAAAAAATTATATAACCAGATGCTGCAAACCCTGGCAATGACCGAGAACACGCCAAGATCACGAAGGTCAGGAGTAGCATGCTCAGGTTCTAATAGATAATCGTATAATTGAGACAAAGGTTGTTACAAAGGTCGCAGATCACAGTGAAGCAATACTGTATAAAAAATAATAAATAAATGTTTACGAAGGAGTGTTCATTACATTAGTCGGGATCTACAAATGAATGTGTAGCGGTATCTACAACGCAACATGCGAACAACGCGTCATACTGACGTCACGCAAATCCTGCATCGCGCAAGCAGAGTTTACCGCGCAACTAGCATAGATACAACGGCCCGACATGAATCATCGGGCAGTTTCCCGCCAGACACAACACCCGTCTAGTCGGAGGATCCTCCCTTTTCTATGGAGGTTGAGTGAACTTTACACCCTGTTCCTCATACCTCTATAAATGAAGACTCCTAGCCATTTTCTAACCTACGTTTGTCTGACTTCACGGATATCTACGTCTGACTTACGTAGGTAAGTCTACTACTTAGTTATATTCTGTCTGTCTCCGCGTGACTAAAATAAAAATCGAAACTTTTCTGTGTACCAATGAAAGGTTTTCTCTACAATAAGACAATTTCAGCACATGATATTTTAAAGAGAAGCGACTGAAATCGCACGATAAAATCCGGATACATACGATCCAAATGCCTAAACGGTAACTTAGGCGTAGAGTTTTTGTCCATCGTTGTACATAATATCATGGTGGGTATATGTTATGCATTTTGCCGGACAATAATGACTAAAACAGCGGCGTTTATTGTAGGTAGATACATTATTATCATAGAATATCAGCATCAGGTAGGTATATTTTCCTGACACGTGCTTAGCCGAACTCCCATTTGGTGCAACCGCACACGGCACTTAGTATATTCGTATTTTGATTCAAAGTGTCATGTCTTCATAGTGTCACTTAAATTCTTTTAGTAAATTTTTATTTTTGTATGTTGGCATCTTGTTTTTATTATATTCTTGTAATTTGTAAGCATTTATTTGTGCTTATGTGTGTTGTGCTATGTCTTTTGTGTGCACTAAATAAATGTTTTATCTATCTATCTATTCTGTCCTGAGGGTAGTCACACTTTCCCGACTTTTGGTTTTAAAATAACAACCGCCACCGGTTCCACCTGACCTCGTGACCTCTCCCACAGATTTCCGCAACGAATGGATCCGCACTACCCGAGAGTCGACCTCCAATTGTTCTAGACATCTAATTCAGTGCCGTCAATCAACACTTCTTACAATATGAAGAACAAAACGATAAGATCTGTTCCCACTGTAAGGACGGAAAAATAATAAATCGTTTCCGAGTTTTTTAGTAGAAACCCAATTCAACAACCTTATTATATTACACTAATAGGTGGTAACGGCCGCGACTTACGAGTTGTAGGTCGTAGGTTCGAACCCAGACAGGCGCTTTACTTTGTGTAAATTATTTCATCACCACTGCTCTCAAAACGGTGAAGGAAAACATCGTGAGGAAACCGGCATGTCCTAGAACCAAAAATTCGAAGACATGTGACATCTGCCAACCCGCACTGGGCCCGCGTGGTGGATTACGGCCCACTCCCTCTCTCCGAGAGGAGGCCTGTGTCCCAGCAGTGGGAACATTATAGGCTGATTATGTATACCTATTTTAAATGCGAAAGTTTGTGGGGGTGTGTTTGTGTTTATATGTTTGTTACTTCTCCACTCTCAAACGGCTGGACCAATTTTATATAAAATTTAAAATTCTGTTGGAGGTAGCTGACACCCTGGATTAACATAATATAGGCTACTTTTTACCCCGATATTCCCACGGTATCGACATTTACGCGGGTGAAACAGCGGGGCGCAGCTAGTCAAGAATAAAGATGTGATTTTGACAGGCTTGTCAGTGGCAACAATCCAACAGCAACCTTATTTCAATAATAATAAAGATCATTGCGATTTTGAAAGTGATGCAAAAACAGAGGTACAATTAACTTGAGGAAATTGAGTTGAATTTGAGTAACTACTAAACATATGTGCAAGCTTTATTTTGCAAATAACGTATTATGAAAAGAAGTAATAAGGCTTTATTTATAAATCGTTGAAAGCATGACTGTAAAACAGTTTAAAATAACGAACTACGAGTACATACTTCAATTTATTTCATGATTTCTTGTTTTATACCAAAGCACCTAAGACATGTTACATACTGTAAGTAAAATTACATAATAACATAAACAACAGCATACCGCAGAGTACATTTCGAATGACGCGTAAACATTTCAAAGTAAGTTGTAACAAATATGAAAACTCCACCAATATAAACCGTGCTTGGAATAACGTATACCATTATATTATTTATTTATCTGTCAGATTATACGGTGAAACAAGCGTCATAGTCGTCTTCAATTTATTGAGAAACTCGGCGTTTCACGGAAATGCTCGGCTGTCAGTAAAATCACAACAGAAATAATTATACAGAAGCACATCAAGCTACTACAATCTGTCAAATTTCTTTAATAGATTTTCAACTTTATCACTAACGCATAAGGTTCAAAGTAGATAGGGAAAATTTTACAGTTTCGGGTACCTTGATGTGCTGGCGTCTGTACAACGAGCGAAAGTAGGCGCACAGACAAATGGAAGCACTCAATTTGGTATCTACAGGTACTTTTCTGAGACAATTTTGGTTTGGAAGAGACCATAGATGCTTACGTATGTAGAGTGAGAGTCCGTCTCATGAAAGAGGTCTCGCCAACGCAGCGCCACTGTCGTGTGACGGAATCATAAATATTGATTGATTCATTTATCTCGACATCATAATAATAAGCAATTGTTAATAAAATGCACAATCCTAAACGGAGGAAGGTGTGTGGGGTAGGAGGATTGTTGTAGGAACGTTGCTACTTGTATAATAATAATTAGTTCCACTTATTGCCGCGGGACTTCTTTCGCTTGAGCCGTGCGTGTCTATGTGTGGATGCGTTTTTGCTCGTTGTGTGGCGCGGACCTTTCGTATATATCTACTTTGTGGTAAAACGGTTGGCAGGCTACCAACTACGGAGGATAATGATCTTTACGCTTCAGTATAAGGGTTTTCTCGGAAGCTTGTACTTTTGGGAAGGAAAATGTAGGTAATTAGGTGATAATTCAAACAGCTGTCAAATAAGACCGACTACCGACTCCAAGAAAATTAATGTCGGTCAAATGTATGGAACAGCAATTTTATTTTTAATAGCCAGAGATGAATTTTGAGTGCTGTGGTGGCCCAGTGGTAACGGACCCGACTGGACCCGACTTACGAGTTGCAGGTCGTGGGTTCGAACTCAGACAGGCGCTTTACTTTGTGTTAATTTATTTCATCACCATTGCTCTCCTCAAAACCGGTGAAGGAAAACATCGTGAGGAAACCGACATGTCCTAGAACCAAAAATTCGAAGACATGTGACATCTACCAACCCGCACTAGGCCCGCGTGGTGGATTATGGCCCATTCCCTCTCACAGAGAGGGGGCCTGTGTCCCAGCAGTGGGAACAGTGTAGGCTGATTATAAGGTTCAGTGATCTGAATCTATGGTTACAGGTTGTGCGTCGATGTTCCTGTATTTTTCTTTCTATATGTATAAAACGGTGCAGGATAGCCTTTACTAGAAGTGGTCATCGTATTAGTGGTTCAGCAGCATCAATATC
This sequence comes from Oligia fasciuncula, assembly GCA_963082905.1. NCBI lineage: Eukaryota > Metazoa > Arthropoda > Insecta > Lepidoptera > Noctuidae > Oligia > Oligia fasciuncula. The sequence continues at coordinate 14,421,562 of OY720403.1, forward strand.
ATTAGGGAGTGGGCCAGAATATAACAGTTCGTCGTGGACGTGACATCATCTATCATCCAAAGACAGCCGCCACGCAACCATCGATGCGACGCTCTGGCACAGTATAAAGATATACAGTATTTCGACTTCATACAAACGGACGAAACGCGAGCTATACCTACGCGCCTCGACCTCGGAGTGCGCTCGGGATGCAGACAGTCGTGACTGTGCCGCAGTGACGAACGGACTGTGTGTTGTTTTTTTTAACAATCCGCGGATTTTTTCACTAAAAATAAATTGAAGTACATATTTAATATGACGATTAGGCTATATTGTGCTGTTTTTGGTTGCATGAATTCGTCAATAACGCATCCAGAGATAATTTTTTTTAAATTACCTGGAAACTCTGAAAGGTAAGACTATAAAATAATTTTACTTACTAGTAGGTAGGTACATAATGTGTGTCTTTTTAATAGATAAGTATTTCCTTTTATCTCCCGAAAAAAAAGATGTCTGGATTAATAAATAAAGTGAATAGAGTAAAGGAAAGTGATAGACACGAGTGAAATATGTAGGTAGTTATAGGCGGTTCATGAATCATTATACGGTAGGTACGCTTGTGTTAAAACCTCGGGGCATGTGTGTTTTAGTTTTTATAATTCAAAGTAAAGACGTGGTTTTTATTATTAATATTTATGTACACACAGTAAAATACAATAACAAAACTAAATGGAAACACGAAGTAGGCAAATGTAATTAAAATGCTGGAGGCGGGCAGCCCTATCGCATGTTTACGTACCGCGCGGCTGTAGGCATTTATTTCAAGGTTACGGCCGAGTTACAATACTGTATGATCTTTATACTGTGGCTCTGGTAAGTAGAGTGACTGTCACCAGCCAGTGTCACTCTACCGTATCCGAGTGGATCCGACCTCTTCGGTGATTCCAGTATGTACACTGACCTCTAATAAACAGTATAATACAGGTCACTGTTCCATCAGTCTATCAAAATGTACTCTGTGGTGTTCCAGTAACTTCGTAATAAAACTAAACTGAGCCACTTGCTGCGCCGTCATATAAAAAAAATTAATGCGATGCCTTGGGCATCTTTTGTGATTTGTCCAAGGCATTCGATTGCGTTCTTCACGAAACGTTAATCAGGAAACTCCGCCACTACGGGATCCGAAACACTGCTCTGGATCTTCTTATTTCATACTTGAGTAAAAGGATTCAGAGCGTTGACGTTAATGGAAAAAGATCACCCGGATCTATAGTAACAATGGGAGTCCCACAGGGCTCAATTCTTGGTCCTTTCTTGTTTCTCATTTATATTAATGACTTGCCGTACCTCATAAAGGATCATCATGATATAGTGTTGTTTGCAGATGACACTTCTCTTTTGTTTAAACTTAAACGTCAGCAGTTGGTTACTGACGATGTAAATAGCGCGATCTCGAAAGTAGTCCACTGGTTCAATGTTAATAATTTGCTTCTAAACGAGAAGAAAACCAAATGCATTAAGTTTACGCTACCCCACGTAAGGCAGGTGAAAACTAATGTGTTGATAAAGGGCGAGGAATTGAATCCTGAAGACAACACAGTATTCTTGGGCATAACTTTGGATGCTAAGCTTCAGTGGGGTCCACATATAGATAAATTGTCAAAAAAGCTAAGTTCTGCAGCATACGCTGTTAGAAAAATTCGAAATTTAACTGATATAGAGACTGCCCGTTTAGTGTACTTTAGCTATTTTCATAGTGTAATGTCGTACGGCATTCTATTGTGGGGAAATGCCGCCGATATTCAGACTATCTTTGTTTTGCAGAAGCGAGCTGTTCGATCAATTTATAAATTAAGTCCGAGACACTCTCTCAGAGACAAATTTAAAGAGATTAATGTAATGACTGTGCCTTCTCAGTACATTTATGAAAATCTTTTATATGCCCATAAAAATATAAAATTGTTTAAAAAATACAGTGATATCCATAATATAAATACTAGAAACAAACACAAATATGTTGTACCTACAACCAGGCTCAAGAAAATAGGTGGCTCGTTCAGATGCCAATGTATACGCTTTTACAATAAACTACCAAGCCACGTTCAAGATCTAAGCCTTAATAAATTCAAATCTTTCATTAAACGTAAGTTGTGCCAGAAAGCCTTTTATACCGTTAAAGATTATATTGAGGACAAAAAGGCTTGGGATTGAGCTGCTTCCAATTTCTGCATTTTGAATGATTTTTTTCTTTTTTATATACACATTGACATTGATGAATATTTTTTTTTTAAACAATGACATTTGCTTACTTTGTAAAGTATTATATTATTTTTTCATTGTGAATGTGAAGACGATGTGGGTCATTTTACATACTTATATATATATTTTTTTATTATTCTCTCTGTTCTGTTTTTTTTTTCTCATGGTCTGGCAGTTTGAGTAATTTATGTGGCCTACCCAAATGTCCTTTCTTTGGTATTGTTCGTCGAATCGTTGAGCTCCTTAAGTCTTGAGTTGAGCTGCACGATTTTTGACAAATGCGTGCACTGACTGGACAGGTCCTCTCAATCTGTGTGGTTCTTTCCTCAAAAGACCACCTCAGACATCGATCTACATGGTCTTCATATAACCTGACCAAGATTATGTCTGGACTTTAAAAGAGACTGTGACCTCTGAGTTTGTTTCGGCCTTTCTTCTCAGAGTAGTCAGATAGGAAACGCCGACTTCATCTAGTTATAAAAAACATGACTGACGTGTAAAAGTGTTTGTACAAACCTACTTACAAAAAAATAAAATCATTTCATCAATCATTTCAATCATTTCAATGACTTTACAAAAAAAAAGTCTGACAGTTGTCTAGTTTTCTAGGTGATGACAAATATTTTAGTAATCTTATCTAGGCAAACGCAGGCACTTTACAATTTCGTAGTCGTATACAGTTATAATATTTAATGCTACGTTAGATAATACTTAAAATCTTGATTATGAGTAGACTAACTATCATTCAACCGAAAAAGGCTACTAAGGGCTGATTTTTCCATCGCCAAATAACTTTTATTCGAGGAGTAAAATTGACAGTTTTTATACATGTAATAACTGTATGAAATACCTAACTGTCAAAATTTCAAAATTGTTCCTCGAGTAAAGTTATCAGATGATTGAAAAATCAGCCAAACAGATTCATAACAATCAATGCTAACAGTTCCTGGTTGTAATCCTTCTGTCGGCACTCCCGGAGTGCCACTGTTTTTTTTTTAACGACCGCACGACGATCTACTATTCTTGAAGTACAATTTCAGTCATAACAGTTTTATTTTATTGTGTTTACTTATATATCAACACCCGTCACACCAGCCATCATTTTGACCATAGGTTACTTCAAAACTACACTAATTAGGTATATATTCCAGAGCGTCGAACAACGCTAATTATGCTAATGAAGTAAACTTATTACAATAAGCAACGCACGAAGATTAACATGACAGCATACCTATTGTAACGCTAATTTCACGTAATGTACGTCATTTAGACGGTATGAGCGTAGCTAAGATATAAGATGGGAATAACAATTCTGCAATACGCAATGACATTGGAGAAAGTGTCATAAGGTGAATGTTGGTAGACCGCGAAAATCAAATTTTCTTACGTTTTTTGCAATTTGCAGGTCAGTGTCAGATTGTATCTTGATCAAAATATGATTCGCGACAATACCAGATTTGACAGGACTAAACTAAATATTTATCTTCTGTCCTTTTCTTAATGAAATAGAAAGAAAAAGATGCAATGAACTTAAATTTAGTTTAGTTTGTGAACAAGGGAATCGGCGCCATTGTGTTATGGCCCAGACTTCACACGCGGAAAACCTTCCTATCAAAATGCCAGTTTATTTATCTTTCTTTGAGCCCGACGAAACCTAATACGGATAGATCTTCAATACGTCATTGGTTAATGGGGCCACTTAGGTTGGCAAACACTTCATACATATCATATTTTGCCAACATACCTAATGGCCTGATTTTTCTACTCTCTATTTACACAAAAACTTCCAATCAACTAAAGAAAAGAAAAAAAATTGTATTCATTGCTACTTGTACAGGAAGATAGGTACCGCGAACTAAATAGAATGACACAAACAATTAAAAATACAATATATAACACAACTAGCAGCGCTCCGCGGTTTCACCGTATAAGTGTCGACCCCGTGGCAATATCGGGATAAAAACTACCTTATGTCCTTTCCCGCGACTCAAACTACAGTAAAACCCGTTTTCACAGGGACCCAACCAAAAACGAAGCGTATTATGCGGGATAGGGAAAATAAAACGTACTACATATTATTATTATGTATTACCTATGTTCTAATTTCGTATATTTTATAAGTTATTTAAAGTAATCACTTATTTTGGTTTGACAGAAAGATTTTGATGCATTAACAATTACAAGATTTTCAACATAATTTAACTTTTGCACTGCGTTTTCGCTTTGGTTCAAAGAAGCTACATGGCGTATGAGGCGTATTAAACGGCAGGGACTGGCGTAAATTGGCGTATTATGCGTGAAATCGTACGTATTAAACGGGTTCTACTGTATCTCTATACCAAACATCTAAATCGGTTCCGCAGTTTAAGCGTGAAGAGGTAACAGACAGACAAACTTTAGTATTTATAATATTACTAGCTGCGCCCCACGGTTTCACCAGCATCAGTGGGAATATCGGGACAAAAAATAGCCTATAATAATGTTAATCCAATGTGTCAGCTACCTCCATACAAAATTTTATCAAAATTTGTCCAGCCGTTTGAGCGTGAAGAAGTAACAAACATATAAACACAAACACGCACAAACACACCCCCACAAACTTTCGCATTTATAATATTAGCGTGATAGCTGTGGCCTGTGGCTTTTGTCCTCGTACAGGTCTGTAAAAAAATTGTTTAAAAAATATCCTGTACGAATACAGCCTATATCAACATGGAGCTGCGACCTTTGAAAAATAAATGTAGGTACAACTATCAACAGTAATAAGTTACAAAATTTTCTTCCCTTTTTAGGGTTTCCGTACCTTTAAAAGGATAAAACGGAACCGTTGTCCGTCTGTCTGTCAGTCTGTCAAGACCCTTTTTTCTCGTGGAGGTAACAAATTGAAAGTAATATCAAAAACATCTACGGTCCTTTGGACCTCTAAAAAAAATAAGCTTCTAAAAGTCAACGCAATAAAATACGGCTTCATATGAGACATATTTTGATTCTCGCAAATAAATCAAAACCTATATAATAGGGTACTTCCCGTTGACCTAAAATCGTGAAATTTGGCAAGAAGCAAGGTCAGCACAAGTAAAGGAAAATGTCCGGAAATCGTTAATTTGTTATTTTATTTCTCTTTAATTACGCAGTTCTAAAAGACTGAGTCTGAGATTTATATGCCTCATTAATTTATTTAGCACCACGTGTAGCCACACGCAAAAGTTTTAAGGTCAAACTAGAGTCAACAGTGTGACAGCGACCGAGCCAAAATCAATAAAATTATCATCTTAGCCAGACGACTTAAAATATTTAGGTAAGTAATCAGACGTCATTGGTTGACCGTCTGAGGTGAGGAGTTTCTCCAGACTGTTCGCATAAAATTTGTTCTGCAATAACGTTTGAATTTAGTGTAGATCATCATCAATTTAGCTGTAAGACGTCCACTGCTGGACATAGGTCCACTGCTGGACATAGTGGCGTTGCTTGTGGGAACAAGCATAGCCACTTCGGCCGGCACCAATTGCGTAACATTATCAATCACAATCTGAATCGATAAGAAGGATTTGGTAATCCATTGCTTCATATGTTCGAAAAATTTGTCTGCTCAACATCGTAAATAACGCAATGAATGTTGTTGAACTGTCAATAAATATAAGTCATTACGTGTAGTCTTGAGCTAAGTTGCCGTGAAAATGGATGCTGTGTAAGTATGGTTTAAAGGTAATAAATATTTAATAATCGTTTACTAGTTTTTCCACTCTGGAAATCGAATCCCGAGCCCCAAGATACACTTTCTAGTTTGGGGTTTGTCACCGGTGATCAAGAAACATCAAGATAATAAACTCTAATTTGAAAGTATTTATTTATTGTGGATCTTTGACAACAGTTACGGGTAGTCAGAAGCTGGTAATTCTGACAACCAGTCTTACCAAGGGTTATCGTATTATCCAGTAACTGGGTTGTGGAGGTCAGATACTTAGGCAGTCGCTCCATGTAAAATACTGGTATTCAGCTGCATCCGGTTAGACTGGAAGCCGACCCCAACATAGTTGGGAAAAGGCTAGGCAGATGATGATGATGATGAATGTATAAAATTTATTGTCAACTTCACTCTTATTTAATTAAATATTCTACCAATTAATGAATATACATCTTTCCAGAATTACTGGCATTTGAAAATCGATATGGGCGAACCTATCCTCTTCATTTGCGATTTGGACAAATTGCGAATTGGACGTTGTGAGAATTGGACATTTTGAGCCCACTGCACATTTTGAGCCCACTGGACATTTTGAGCCCACTGGACATTTTGGGCCCACTGGACATTTTGAGCCCACTGGACATTTTGGGCCCACTGGACATTTTGAGCCCACTGGACATTTTGAGACCACTGGACATTTTGGGCCCACTGGACATTTTGAGCCCACTGGACATTTTGGGCCCACTGGACATTTTGAGCCCACTGGACATTTTGCGAATTGGACATAATGCGAATTGGACATAATGCGCCCAAAGGATTCTATCAACTGGGAACAAATCCAGACTCCGAGCTGCTACTGAGAAATACCCAAATACCAAATAAATACTCATGAAATGAAACTCAGCAGAAAAAAATTAAAAACCAAACAAACTTTTGTAATAGCAGACGACATTATGGTCATGTATGATTGGAGAATAATAATAGAGCTATACAAATAAAATAAACAATAATACAAGAATACAAGTGTTCACATTACTTTTATAACAAAACTAGACTTTTATAGTTCTAGGTATTTCAAGGTTTTTCAATAGGTATATTGCAGTAAAACCATTGACTTTTAAATTACCTACTAAAACCATGTTATCGTTTTGTGGCACAATAAATGACATTTTACTTACAGTTCGCGTCAAATAACTTTGCCGCTCTGATTCTAGGCTTTTCGCTAGCCGCGCATGCGCGCTGCTGTTTTATTCATACGATTAACTACTGCGCAGTGATTTGTTGCCTACTTATTTGACGCGAACTGTACTTGAATTAGGTATTGATTATTATGTTAGGCATAAGCATAGTATAATCAGCCTCTAATGTTCCCACTGCTGGGACACAGACCTATCTTCGAGAGGGAGTGGGCTGTAATCTACCAAGCGGGCCGAGTGCGGGTTGGTAGATGTCACATGTCTTAGAATTTTTGGTTCTAGGACATGCCGGTTTCCTAACGATGTTTTCCTGCACCGTTTATTATGTTAGAAATCAACCCAAATCATGTCAGATTATAGAAAGATTTTTATGGTGCGAAGACAAAAATAAAGAAAAAAAAATTGTCTTTTCTTGCGTGACTACGCGTAGGTACTGGATTCTGATTCGGATTCAACATTGATTAAGTAAACCAGAAGGCCAATTCCCGTAATTTAAAACGTTAAAAATCTAGTCGCAATCTCACCTCAGCGACAATCATTGTCAAAAATGTAGGAAAATTAGAGGTATTTTTGACAGATTGAGACAGATCTGTGAACGTTCGCAAAATTACGAGAATCACACCTCCTCAGTAAAATTTACTTTACAGGTCATAAAATAGACACCGTTACAGTTAAATACAGCTATGGCACGTTATGCCATAAGTGCGCCATTGAATCCCATGGCATAATGCATAGGTATTTATTATTATAATAGCGCTGGTGTCCATATTTGATACATTTTGTACCATTGGGAGTGGGATTTGCACCTGTTAGGCTCATATGTTTATTTATATTATATTCAATGGTAATGGGGACTATATTAAGTAGAATTTATAATGATAACTAGCTGCGCCCCGCGGTTTCACCCGCATAAGTGTCGATCCCGTGGAAATATCAGGATAAAGAGTAGCCTATATGTTAATCCAGGGTGTCAGCTACCTCCATATACAATTTTATCAAAATTGGTCCAGCCGTTTGAGCGTGAAGAAGTCACAAACATATAAACACACACACACACTCACAAACTTTCGCCTTTAAAATATTAGTGTCATTCAGTGATGACAGGGTTTAACATTTTCGCCTTTGTTTTGTTCATTCTTTGTAAGTATCTACTTTATTAAATGCAATAAAAACATATTATTGAAACAACTCATTTATTTACTTGCTATAGATACCTACTTTCACGAAATATAATAACAACAGCAATAATAAGCGTAATAAATAAAAGGAAAACGTTCACATTAATAAAGTTCTACCCATATTATTCGAAGAAGCAAAAATAAATCATAATATTTTGTTCCACTTTTCTAGTAAATCATTCAACTCAGCCTATCGCAGTCCACTGCTGGACACTGGCCTCTCCCAGACTGCGCCACAACACCCTGTCCTCCGCCTTCCGCATCCAGTCTACCCCACCCACCTTCTTGAGATCGTCCGTCTATCTAGCTGGGGGGTGTCCCACACTACGCTTGCCGATACGCGGTCTCCACTCCAGGATTCGTCTGCTCCACCGGCCATCGGTCCTTCGGCAGACATGACCGGGCTGGTCATGCCACTTCAGTTTGCTTACTCTGCAAGCTATGTTCTAGTAAATATTTACGTAATAATTTTATTCATACTTCTGCGATTGCCTCGTTGGTTTAGTGGTCGCCAACGCCACTGCTGAGCATGAGGTCCTGGATTCGATTCCAGGGTCGGGCAAAGTGCTATTGGGTTTTCCATCTGGAATTTCTCAGTGGCAGCTCGGTATCTGGATTTGTGCCCAGTTGATGGCAATAGGCTCGCCCCAAATATAACTGGCGAAATGTGGGTGTACCAGCTACACCTCTGTCGAACCCTTCCGGGAATATAAGCGTGATGTTTATGTTATTATTCATGTTTCATTTAGCACTAAATTCCCTTACCTTTAAAGCATTGGCCGATTCCTATAACATTTAACAAATCATTACTGGTTACCTTCGCCAAGCATATAAGTTTTCGTAGCTGCAATAATCTAAAGTCATCATTTATTTTCGTTGCTTATATGTATATTTAGTATGTATTTATTTATGTATCTATTATACAGCATTATATATGTATATATCTATGTATCTATTATAGTATATTATTTTGGCACCACTGACAACCCCATTTTTTATATCCACGCAATCACTGTCCATTCCAAGGTTGCCTGGAAGAGATCGCAGAAAGCGATAAGGCCGCCCATTGTATGTTTTGTATTAATCGTATTTTTTTGTTATGTATTTTCTGGTGTACAATAAAGTATATATAAATAAATAAATAAATATTTGCCTTTGTCGAAGCTTAGATAATCTTCAAAACTTTAATGCAACGTTAGGGACTACCTATGTGCCTTGTAATAAAAAAACAGTGGCACTCCGGGAGTGTGACAGAAGTGAAAACTTGAACAATTACGTGTGTATTTTTTGAATCGTCATAAAAACAAAACACAAACGGAATACTTTGCCATCACTCACGGATATACATTAAAACCCACGATTAAAACCACATCCCGAGGACAGCCGAACACATCTGAATGTAGCGCGGTGTCGGTTACGGTAACAGTGTCGCGAGTTCAATGGTTTTTTCCCATCTCAAAAAATGTCCAACGCGCCTAAAGAAGTTTTCACTTCAAAAAAATCTAGAAAATACAGTTGAATCATGATTAAAATAACGCGTAATTCATTATTATTTGTTAAACAACTTAAGTAGATATTAAATGGCGTTAATCGCAAATATCTGCCGATTCTAATCGACTGGTTTTTCCCTTATCACCGTAACTAGGCTTTGATAAGTCATAAAACAATAATATTTGTGATAATTACTTACATACGAGCATAATAGTCATCGATTCTGGGAAGAGTCGAACTAATATTTTTATTAAAAACTTTTCCGTTATTATGGTTCAAGTCTTCTTCTTCTGGAATTATTATAACACTAGCAGGGCCCCGAGGTTTCACCCGCATAAGTTTCGATCCCGTGGGTATATCTAGATAAACTATCCTATGTCCTTTCCACTCAAACTATCTCTATACGAAATTTCATCTAAATCGCGCGGTTTAAGCGTGAAGAGGTAACATACAGACAGACAGACACACTTTCGCATTTATAATTTATTAGTATGGATATTAGTATGGAGTAGCAGCGCCCCGCGATTTCACCCGCATATCGGGATAAAAGTATCCTATGTGTTAATCCTGGTTATAAATTAGCTGTGTGCCAAATTTCATCAAAATCCGTTCAGTAGTTTTTACGTGAAGAAGTAACAATCATACAAACACACTCAAAAACTTTCGCCTTAATAATATTAGTGTGATAACATAACATATTATATGTATAACATCACGCCTGTAATCCCGGAAGAGTTAGGCACAGGTGTACCTAGTACCTACTTACATGCTTATTCAATATAAGTAATTAATGTTACTTAAAATTGTATCATCATCATTAAAGCCGAAAGACGTCCACTGCTGGACATAGGCGTTCCCCAAGCACCTCCACTTCGACCGGTTCTGTGCTTCTCGCATCCAACGGGTTCCTGCGGCCTTTACAAGGTCGTCGGACCACCTTGCATCAAAAAAAATTACATTTTCATAATTGTATGCTCTTAATTGTTATTCAAAATTACCTTGGCTACGCTTTAAACTTAATTTACAGATATTTTCAGCAGTTTTCAGTCACCACGACCCAGTTCAGACTTTTATTTTCACAATTTTACGTTTAAAATACCTACTTGTATGTATAGTCTAAGCAGTTTTTAGTTTTTTAAGTGCGTGAGCCAACCCCAACCAACCCAACCACGTGACGGAATGGATGTCTTGTGGCTGTTAACCACTCAATCCCGACGTGGTATGATATCGGCCCATTACAATAGAAAATCAATTGTGCCTCATTAGCGGCGATTACGCGGTTAATAAATTAATTAAAACCCACAACACACGACGATGACATGACATGATGATTTCATCATTTTCATTTTTGTTCATTCAGTTTGATAAGCCATCTTATATCTAAAGCACTTTAGCACTTACGTATTATACACTTAAGTGTATAATCCTTAAATGCTTACTAAATAAGCCACACCAGTAGATATGCCGATGACTTTGACCAATAACTTCATTCAATAGAATCTTTAAGTTATTCAATTCTTATCGTAATTTTCCTCCAAGTGGTAGGTAATCCTATCACATTATAATAGCTTTAGTGAAGATAATTATTTTGTACTAGCAGCGCCCCGCGGTTTCACCCGCATAAGTGTTGGTCCCGTGGGAATATCGGGGTAAAAACTATCCTATGTCCTTTCCCAGGACTTAAACTATCTCGGTACCAAATTTCATCTAAATCGGTTCAGCGGTTTAAGCGTGAAGAGGTAACAGACAGGCACACTTTCGCATTTATAATATTACTAGCTGCACCCCGTTGTTTCACCCGCATAAGTGTCGATCCCGTGGGAACATCGGGATAAAAGTAGCCTATAAGTTAATCCAGGGTGTTAGCTACCTCCATACAAAATTTTATCAAAATTGGTCCAGCTGTTTGAGCGTTAAGAATTAACAAACACACACACTCACAAACTTTCGCCTTTACAATATTAGTGTGAGATAACAAATATAATTATTTTAAGTAGTTTCGTCATCAAAATGCACGTGTTATTGTGTTTTTGTGATTGTGAAGGATTAGTAGCATGTCGTCAGAAACGCAAGTGGTCAAATACAATAATAAACATGACGAAACTATAAGGGTTCCTTGTAGGAACAACGGAACCCTAAAAAGAATAATCTTTTTATTTTGAAAGCAATAGTTTAGAGTATCGCAATTACAAAACTCACGGTCTCGGGTCTTCATAGCATAAGAATAAGCAATCATCAGTCTTCTGGGACACAGGCCTCTCTGTGAGAGGGTGTGAGCCCTAATCCACCACGCAGGCACAGTGCGGGTTGGTAGATATCACATGTATACGAATTTTTAGTTCTACGTCATGCCGGTTTCCTCACGATGTTTTCCTTTACCGTTTTGAGAGCAATGATGATGCAATAATTTACAAAAAGTGAAGTGCCAGTCTGAGTTCAAACTTACGCTCAAGTCGCGGCCGTTTCCACCACTGCTCCCAACGGTCCCTCGGTCTCTTCAATACAATGTCGTGACAAGACAAAACATACACACGAACTTGTACCAATATAATAATAGCCTCCCCGAACGTTTTCGGTCACGGTGGCCAATCTCAATAGAGTTTAGCCAGGTACGCAGGAGATATTATAGTGCACATGTGTGTGCGCAAACATAGGTGCACTCTCTGTTCCTTTACTCTCATAGTCCGATGGGACGGCAGTCCGACACGACCGGGGAGAGTTCAGGCGCAGGACCAACGGCTTTACGTGCTTTCCGAGGTCGCGCTTGCAACCACGAGACCAACGGGGCAGGGAGTTGTACCAATATAATACCTTCACATGCATGTATAACACATTACATTTACTCAATCGGTCATGAACCGACCGCGTGAAAACAACGTGCGTACGTAAAAGTTAATATATGCTAACAAAACAACCGTCTGGCCTGGTCTGTGGAGTCGCTTTGTAAACAAAACAATCGATGCATATTCAATATCTACTTGTCTGTATTGTTTCGTAAATTACTTACATTTACCTTCATTTCCACAAACTAGGCTGGTAGGTAAAAACATTGTTGTTGTTTTAATATCTTCACGGACAAGATACTAGAGGTATTTTCTAAAATATAGAAGTAATTCAGAATTCAAATTAAATGCACCTACATAAATAACCCCATACTTCCCGTGGGTGTCGTAAAAGGCGACTAGGGCTCGTACCGAAGAATGGGCAGCAGCGTTCTCTATGGATTTCACCACCATACTGCGATCGCCAACTCGCCTGCCAAGCGCGGCGATTATGGCAAACCCCCCCAAGAATGACAATAACAAAAAATACTTGGCCCCTAGTACCCAGCGGCCCGCCTACCCTTGGCTACGGTAGCTGCCAAGGCCACGGTGAGGCCCTTAAGGGGTGCTAAGAATCCCCGGAAGAGATCCGGCTACGTAGCGTTGGAAGGCCTCCCATAAGGTGGACGACGACCTTCTGAAGGCCGCAGGAACCCGTTGGATGTGAGAAGCACAGAACCAGTCGAAGTGGAGGTGCTTGGGGGAGGCCTATGTCCAGCAGTGGACGTCTTTAGGCTGAAATGATGTTGATGTTGACATAAATAACAACTTATACCAAATCTGTTATTATTAAAATAAAAATACGACATTACCTCGTTGTATGGCAATGCTTAGCCTCTGGCTATGGTAAGAGCCAGCCCTTGGGTCACGGGAAGTGTCAACCAGCCGTTTGGATTTCGTTGAACAAAGCACTCGGACCCCACAGCAGGGTTTCAACCCCACACATCATCATCTCTCTAAACAATAAGGTCACCGTCCAGTATAACAAACCTGGATACCAATATGTTACATAGAGCGACTGACCAGTACAAACCCAGTTACTGGTCAGGTCTGTCAAAGATCTAGAAATGAGAGCCAGGATCAACACGACGGCTAAACAAACATCAAATTTCGAATTCGAAATTCGAACAGTGTCGATGGTTAAAAAAAAACAAAAGTCATTAGAATTAGGATCAGAATCAGCACTTTTTGCACGTTAACATTACATAAGCGACAAGGCCACCCATTGTATGTTTTGTGGTGATGAATAAGACAGTCCAAAATGCCTGCCCTTCACCACTTCCTAGTGCTTTAGCTGGGAAGAACTGGAGCAACAAACTCCCTAGCAGCAGAGATTTACTAAAAAAAACAAATAAACACGGTTTGCGGTTGAGTGAGTTGAAAGAATATTTTCATTTGTCTTGAACATGTACCTATAATATCCTTTGCGAAGCTGTGACGTCATGTTTCCCACAAATTTTCGAAACAATTAATTTCTCGTAGCATTCGTAGCCGGTTGCTACGGCCTGCTACGTCTAGTCGTAGGAGTTGGGCGAAAGTGGCAATGGAGAGGTGTAACTTGTGTTCGTCCATTTTCACTTATAGTGTAATATACCTTAAGAGCGGTTACGCCGTACGGCATTTCATACAAACTTTTAAACCCTTGTTTTTCGAAATGAATGAACCGATTTTAATGAAACTTCATACCCATAAGCAGGATACAAAGGTCTAAAAAGTTACTGACATTTCGAAAATGTTCTGAAGTAACTTTTTAGACCGTTGCATCCATAGCTATGGATGGTTTAAATGTATAGGCCTCATAATAACCGTTACCATGAAAAATCACAAAAATCTTAAAAACACAAAAAAAAGTACAATACGATGTCCGTTGAGAGGAGAGGAGGAGGAGGTGGACCAGTGATGGTCCAGTGGTATCGGTCCCAACTTACGAGTTGTAGGTCGTGAGTTTGAACCCAGGCAGGCACTTTACTTTGGGCATTTAATTTCATCACCACTGCTCTCAAAACGGTCAAGGAAAACATCGTGAGGAAACCGGCATGTCCTAGAAACAAAAATTCGAAGACATGTTACGTCCACCAAACCCGCGCTGGTTCCGCATGATGGATTACGGCCCACTCCCTCTCACAGAGAGGAGGCCTGTGTCCCAGCAGTGGGAACAGTGACCTCGCAAGCTCCGTTAATGAGACACAATTGATTTTCTATTGTATAGGATACTTTTTTTTTTAATTACTTTAAGGGCCCGCTCTTGACCCCGATCACGCCTGATGATAAGCGATAGATGAGGTCTATGATGGAACAAGCGTGCCCAGAAGATGCCTGTTCACTCTTGCTTTGAAGGCAGACGGGTTAAATGTGGCAGAGAGTTCCACACTTTGGCTAATAAAAGTGGAGGAGAAGCGCTGAGTACGACTCGTGGGGATATCAACCAAGTGCGGATGGTACGCTGCAGTACGTCTGGTTGTCCGGTGGTAAAAGGGCGATGATGGGATCAGGTCGTAGAGCTCCTGCCACACTCTCCGAAGTACAGTCTGTAGAAGACCGACAGGCAAGCAACATTACGCCGATGAGCTAGGCTGTGAAGCTTAGCTACCAACGTCTCGTCGCCTATAAGCCTTTTAGCTCTGCGTTCCACCGAGTCAAGTGCAGCAAGCTAATATTTTGCTGAGCCATCCCACAAGTGGCTGCAATACTCCATACAGGAACGGAATACGCGTGGAGCTTAGGCGAATTATGCAAGATGTTTCAATAATCATCTCAATAAATAATTTCATAACCTTCACTCACAGATACCTCATCACACACGTACCATAAACACTTCCAATTCAAGTATACAACACGTACAATTAAATAAACATATGAGATACGACACTGAAATGTGTTAAAATGACGCACTTTCGTTGAAAATACGTCATTTGTAAAAACGGTGGGTGCGCGTTATCACGATTGATCGAGGCGAGTTGTGTTGTGTTGTAATATATCAAATTCGATTATGTAGGTGTTAGTTGCATCACTAGTTAGACGTTACGTAATTTGCGTAGTTGTGCGTATTGAAAGGACGTGGATTCTAGATAGCGTACTTGACTTGCGCAGCTTTAGATTTTTTTTCTGCCTCTTTCTACTAGGCTTGTAGGCAAGTAAGGTAACTATTCCTCTTTAAAACGTTCAATTGGTTTTCCGTTAAGCCCTTCAAATAAAAGGAAATTGCAATATGAGGCAGATTTCTTGCTATTACCTAACAGGGTTTTCAAAGGTCCGACGAAAACAGTTACGCAAAAAAAGAAATCCTAGCTTTAGTGCTACGAATGAAATGCATGAAATGCATGAAAAATGCATGAAACTCATCAACTACTGCATTTTTATGCCTCCTCGTTTAAAGACTTATTATTCATCTATTACCAGTTACTATTACTTTATATTACTATATTACTTTACTATATTACTTTACTATATTACTATACTATATACGTATACTGTTTAATTTAATATTAGGTATAAACGCGAAAGTTTGTAAGGACCGGATGGATATTTGTTACTCTTTCACGCAAAAACTACTGAACGGATTGGGATGAAATTTGGCCCACAGATAGTTTATTTATAACCGGGATTAACACATAGAATACCGTTTATCCCGATATTCCCAAGGGGTCGAAACTTATGCGGGTGAAACCGCGGGGCGCCGCTAGTCTATTATAGTTACACTTAGCACCTTACATTGTAATCAGCAGCAATGCACGTCTGCGCTGTGCAATCCCTTCAGGAAGTACAAGAATGAGAAAAAACACAAAAACAATAAGTCTTATTGTAGTCAGGTAAAAAGCAACGTACACTAGGGAAATTTTGTAATAAAAAATGTATATTTAGGGTTCCGTACCTCAAAAGGAAAAAACGGGACCCTTATAGGATCACTTTGTTGTCCGTCTGTCTGTCTGTCTGTCAAGACCCTTTATCTTGGAAATGCGTGGAGGTATCGAGTTGAAATTAAAACCATATACTCAAGTCTACAGTGCCTTGAAGCTGTGAAAAAATCAAACTTCTAACTTAACACAAAAAAAGATACGTTTACGCCGCAAAAAACGTATATTTCGGCACTCTTAAGGGAATCAAAATGATGTACTTTCCATAGACATATGAAAGCATTTCTATGGTACTTCCCGTTGACCTAGAATCATGAAATTTGGCAAAAAGCAAGGTTTTAGCACAAGTAAAGGAAAAAATCCGAAAACCGTAAATTTGTTACATACCTACAAATTAGTACGCAACCCTCGGCGCGCGAGTCTGACTCGCACTTGACCGGTTTTTTTTATTTATTTAGCCCACTGTCCCACAGCCCACTGTTGAGCGAAGGCCTCCCCCAAATCCTTCCAGGCATCCTTTTCCAGAGCCACCTCGAGCCAACCCCTGCGGTAGGCGTCCAGATCGTCTTGCCACCTCTTCCTGGACTGGCTGTTAAATTGTTATAAAATACAAAACCTCCGATCCTGCCCTCTGTGTCCAAAAAAAAAACATGCAGTCAAAGTGACCTCTGCGCTGCCACCGACAACGCCGTGGAAGTGGCAAAGTTTTGGGAAAACAAGATTTAAAATACAGTCGTGCCAGCGACATGAAGAAGAAGAAGAATACAAAACTTCCCATACTAATACTAGATGTAGATACTATTGCGTTACATACGTAATTAGGAAACGATTTACATCCAATGTATGATCAGTGTTATAAGAGAAAGCACTCATAATAACTCGGCCAACACTGACGCATTTGTTCTAACCGTTTGTTTTCATTCCGTTCTCATTACCGACTTGTCTAGATGTTTCCCAAGCATTATAATTGTGTTTTGGGATAAAATTCCTTGTTTTGTACTCATTACAATTATGTATTATCTTGTTTTGTACTCATTACAATTATGTTTTATCGTTATTACATCACGTGTATTATCATCATCTACCTAGCCTTTACCCAACTATGTTGGGGCCGGCTTCCAATCTAACCAGATGCGGCTGAATATCAGTATTTTACAAGGAGCGACTGTCTATCTGACCTCCACAACCCAGTTACTTGGTAATACGATACCCCTTGGTAAGACTGGTTGTCAGATTTTCGGGCTTCTGACTACCCGTAACGACTGTCAAAGATCCACAAATGACAGCCGAGACCAACGGCTTTTTTTTTTCCGGATGGGAAATCATCAAATGACCCCTCCCGCTCTGGGTGGAGCGGCAGGGAGTAAAATGAAATGATTTGAAATGATGAAATGATTTTATTTTTTGTAAGTAAGTTTGTACAAACACTTTTACACGTCAATCATGTTTTTTTAAAACTAGATGAAGTCGGCGTTTCCTATCTGACTACTCTGAGAAGAAAGGCCGAAACAAACTCAGAGGTCACAGTCTCTTTTAAAGTCCAGACATAATCTCGGTCAGGTTATATGAAGACCATGTAGATCGATGTCTGAGGTGGTCTTTTGAGGAAAGAACCACACATATTGAGAGGACCTGTCCAGTCAGTGCACGCATTTGTCAAAAATCGTGCAGCTCAACTCAAGACTTAAGGAGCTCAACGATTCGACGAACAATACCAAAGAAAGGACATTTGGGTAGGCCACATAAATTACTCAAACTGCCAGACCATGAAAAAAAAAACTAAAAGAACAGAGAGAATAATAAAAAAATATGTATATGTAAAATGACCCACATCGTCTTCACGTGTGTCAGACTCCTACTGACTATAACCCACCCATGTTCCTTCCTTAGCCCTTTATGTTCCGGGCCAGCGGTAACCCTTTCGGACAATCCCGCTGAGGGACCAACGGCTTAACGTGCTTTCCGAGGCACGGAGGGGTCACGGTATGTAAAGATGGTCACCCCTCTACAGGCCAACCGCGGCAAGCGTAGCTTAACCTGCTCGATCGACCTGTGCGGCTGTAATTATTTAGCCACGGGCCCCTCCACGTGTGTCCTCTAAGTAATATTATAATCCCTACTTATAAATTACTACCATCTGCCCGCGCCTTCGTCCCCGTGATATTTTGGCCCCCGGACAATCCCATCGCCTGCCCGCGCTGTACTTGGTTTTCGCTTAGCGTTCTTTATGACTTTTTTTTGTATAAGCTCGGCTCCTTAGCGGTGACTGTCACCAGCCAGTGTTACTTGATCCGATTTTTTTGATGATTCTAGTAACTTATTAACAAAACTAAACTTCTTCATCATGATTTTTAGGGTTCCGTACCCAAAGGGTAAAAACGGGACCCTATTACTAAGACTTCGCTGTCTGTCCGTCTGTCTATCATCAGGCTGCATCTCAAGAACCGCGATAGCTAGACAGTTGAAATTTTCACAAATTATGTATTTCTGTTGCCGCTGTAATAACAAATACTAAAGTTTTTTTCGGTGTTTGCCTTGTGGTGCGGAACCCTTCGTGTGCGAGTCCGACTCGCACTTGGCCAGTTTTTTTGTTGTTTTAACGCTGTAAGACATTTTGATTTTATGTTTAATCAAAAGATACGTCGTAATTATAATCACCTTAATATTGATAATTGAATGTTTACATTGTCACGTCTGGTTGAGCATGTTGAGTGGCCAGTAGGCGTCCATTCATCATCAGATTACATAAATTGACGCATGTATGTATATCTAAAGTATTGTTTAAATATAATAAAGATTTTTATAAGTCGACGGTTTTTGGCTCAGGCTCTGCTCGCGTGTATTAAAACATGCTATTATTATTATTTTATTTTTCACTATGGATTAATTTACGGTGCTTTCCAGAACTGGACCCACTTGCTGGAATGTCCCAACTGTCGATAAACCTGCATCTTTGAGTAGCTAATGAATGGCACTGCTGCTATTAACGTCGTGGCTACATACTGAGCCAAACTAATTTAAAAAGAGCCTTCGGTTCAAAAAGAAGTACCTAGGTAGTATGGAAAAAATATCCCCTGTTCCCATTTTTATAGGTGCCAAGCCAGGGGCCCGTGGCTAAATAATAACAGCCGCACAGGTCGATCGATCCAGGTTAAGTTACGCTTGCCGTGGTTGGTCTGTGGATGGGTGACCATCTTTACATATCGTGACCCCTCCGTGCCTCGAAACGCACGTTAAGCCGTTGGTCCCGGCTGTCATTCGTGGGTGGATCTTTGACAATCGTTACGGATAGTCAGAAGCCCGAAAGTCTGACCACCAGTCTTACTAAGAGGTATAGTATTACCCAGTAACTGGGTTGTGGAGGTCAGATAGGCAGTCGCTCCATGAAAAATACTGGTATTCAGCTGCATCCGTTTAGACTGGAAGCCGACCACAACATAGTTGGGAAAAGGCTAGGCAGATGATGACTTATTCATTCGCACTTTCATTGAAGACAAATAGTGAACAAAAATACTTCCCATTGCGGAAACTTGCATGGATGTTCCCACTGCTGGGACACAAGCCTTCTATCAGTGAAAGGGAGTTGTCCGGAATCCACCACGCGGGCCCAGTGCGTGTTGGTAGACGTCACATGTCTTCGAATTTTTGGTTCTAGGACATGTCGGTTTCCTCACGATGTTTTCCTTCACGTTTTGAGAGCAGTGGTCATGAAATAATTTACACAAAGTAAAGCACCTGACTGGGATCGAAACTACGACCTACAACTCATAAGTCGCGGCCGTTACAACTGGGCTTCCCCTGCTCCGCGGAAACGTGAGCCAGCCAAATCTTCAACAAAGGTACAATACGACCGATGTATCTTAGCGAGCCCGAACTTTGCGCAGAAGGCTGCGCAGTAAGATTTTTTAGAAACCAAATGGTGACATGAGGCGAGTGCGAGTGAGAGAACATGCGCGAAAGTTTTTAGTGCCTATGTTCAGGCTCGCCAAGTTACGTCGTCGGTCATATTGTAGATAAATAACAGTTTTGTCTGTTAAACAAATAAACACCACGAGCAGAGTCACAAGTAGACAATATAGTTAATCCATAACAGATTAATATATCAGCTGCCATTGACGCGAGCACTAAAAGTTTGTTTTACTTATTTGTATACACAATAGACATCCCACTCTAAATTACTTCTACAAAAACATACACGCAACTGTGAACTGAAAAATCTTGCACATAAACCTGAAAATCGCGTGTTCTTGAATGTTCGATTGTACACCCGTTGCTTAGCATTCAAAACACAGAAATGCAATGAAGGTACATAAATAAGTTTTTTCAGTACACACGAGATGTAATCGACTCGCATCTAGTTTACATGTTATGTTGGCTTACGTCAAATACAACAACGACATTTATTAAGGGTGAATTATTAAAGTTTCAACGATTTTCAATGAGTGTGATGACGCGCGGAATGGCATCCCATCCATGTCTGAAACAACAGACCTACGTAGTACAGACGCCAGCACATCAAGAAACTGTCAAATTTTCCCAATCGACCTTGAACCTAATGCTTTAGCGATAAAGTTGAAAATCTATTAAAGAAATTTGACAGATTGTAATAGCTTGATGTACAGACGCCAGCACTATACTCTTTGGCCAGCACATCAAGCTACTACAATCTGTAAAATTTCTTTAATAGATTTTCAACTTTATCGCTAGAGTATCCTAAGGTTCAAAGTTGATTGGGAAAATTTTACAGTTTCGGGTAGCTTGTTGTACTGGCGTCTGTACATACTAATTCCATGCAGACGTGTTCCGAATTAAAAATAATAACTAAAGACAAAAAATTAATTGGTTAAATTGGGGGGTAGCGCTTGCACTACACCAACTGCCAATATTATGTGAAATACTAAAATAGGTAGGTACTCGACAAAAGATTGTGTGATATTAAATGTGACACTGATCTCCAATAAAGAAACAGCGGGGTTTTGACAGTTCAACAACATACACTGAGTTATTCACATGTTATTCACGTTGTTGAGCAGACAATTTTTTCGAACACTAGCTTCTGCCCGCGACTTCGTCCGCGTGAAATTTCTTGTACCCCCACCCCGTCGCGTCGCAACACTTCGTATTCGCTTACCGTTCACTCTGAGTTTTTTTCTTTTTGCTCGGCTCCTAAGGGTCATAGCGTGATGTTAAATAGCCTATAGCCTTCCTCAAGAATATCAAATGCAAAAAGAATTCAAATCTGACCGGTAGTTAAAGAGATTATCGCGTTCAAACAAACAAACTCTTCAGCCTTATAGATAAAAAACTCTATGACCCATAACTCCTTAATAGGTACCAACTCTTAACATCTTACACACGTGATAACTTTTAAACGAAATATCCGATTGAGATGAAACAAAAAGTATTTTACTTCTTCATAAATACTCTTTATAACATAATGCTTAATTTCGATAAAGATTAATATTACGATACACATTTAACGTAGTTTTTTTTTCTTCAGACGATTTAATAATTATTTTGAACACAAAATCGGTTATTGTGATTAAACCATGATAGCTAGACATATGTTCTCGCGGACTTTTTTGTAGGTCTTATTGGGCTCTACAAACCCGTAGTACATTATTTTGTTCTATTGTCAATAGTTTTTGCAGCGCACGCAAAAATAGGTTTTCGATTTTACACCTTGTGTTACAAAATAGCAATTTTATTACGGATCCCTAATTTTGAAGAAAAAAAATATAGCCTATAGCCTTCCTCGATAAATGGACTACCCAACACTAAAATAATCATTCAAATCGGACCAGTAGTTCCAGAGATTAGCGCGTTCAAACAAACAAACAAACAAACAAACTCTGCAGCTTTATAATATTAGTATAGATATGAAGCAATAGATTAGCAATATCCTTTAAAATTATTCACATTTTAATGGAAAATGTGTTTCGCAATTAGGGTGTTTATTTACACAGCTGTTACTGTATGTACCCATACAAACGTATCTCAAAGCAGAAAGGTGAACAGTTTTAATTCTGTAAATAACGCGACATGTAGGTATACATATTTCTATGGAATTAACGACGTAAAGACGTTATGTTCTTGACCTTCTAAAATAAATAAATAATAACTACAATACATATGTAATAAGGCATATGCAAATACCATAAGGACTCATTTATGGTACATACGGACTGTGTTGATAGTCAGTTCAGTAAGTAGTCCAATAGCGAAATAAACCTTGAGAACCTATCTAGCGAAACAGTTGGGTTAGGTTATAGTGCAGCCGACGACGCGAGAGAAAAAGACGCGTGCGTGACACCTGTCAGTTTTATACAATCGAATACGTGTTTTGCGAATTTGAACTTTATTAGCTACTAGAATTGTCGCACTGACAGGCGTCAGAAACGCATTCTCCCTAAGGCCGGACTGTAGACGTAGTCTAGTTTGAAGGATAACGTGAAAAGTTCAACGATATCCATTGCATACTCCCAACGTACGTAATGTTTTCACGCCTGCGATAAAATTTGGCAAAAGATAGAATGTCCATCCTGGGGAAGGACATTCAATACCTTTTGTCCTGGTAAAACATTCCCGTGGATTAATTTCCGGTAGCAGGACATTTCCGCGAAAGACAGTTGCGCGAAAAGATATTTCCCGAATGCAGTTTTGGGCGAACCGAGTTTTGCGCGAAGGGGCACTTTCGCGAATGGACTTATGCGCGAACGGAGTTTTGCGCGAAAAGACTTTTCCGCGAATTAATATTTGCTCGAAGTAACTTGCGTGAAGGACACTTGCCACACTTGTGGAACATAACACCTCCCGCGCCGAACGCTAGTTTACGTTGAGATCCGCCCCCATTTCCAAAATGCTGTCTGGAGAACTATATGTATACTTCAGGAGTGGTATTCCCAATAACTATAACCTGGAAGTCCTCAAGTCTCGACTGAATAGGTTACTGCTAGGTAACCATGCACCATCGCCGACCACATCATCGCTTACCACGAGGTAAGTTAGTGATCAAAGGCAAAACAACCCATAAATAAACATCAAAATTGTTTATATACCACTGTCTAATAAACACTTGAGGATATCATATGTTATACTCCACTACCGCATATTCGCAGATAATGCCGATATGTGTGGAGTATGCATAAGTTATCTAAACCCCAAGTACTGTGGGTGGTAATGGATTACGTGATAGGATAGACAGCAGCTTTCACGAGGGAACTTCGTGATTCGGTTATATTTGCCCCCTGAAGTTGCATGATTAGCTTATAATGTTCCCACTGCTGGGACACAGCCCTCCTTTCTTCGAGAGAGAGTGGGCCGCAATCTGCCACGCGGGCCCAGTGCTGGTTGGTAAATGTCAAATGGTCTTCGAACGATGGGACACTTAATATCGTGTCCTGCTTGTCCTGTCAGCTGCACGTTACAGGAACAGGTGGACGCTGGTGAAGGCGCCAAACAAGTAGCCGAGTTCTGGACCGAGTCCATTTCGATTGCTAGCGACACGCTAAGAAGAAGACATGTCTTCGAATTTTTGGTTCTAGGACATGCATGTTTCCTTCACCGTTGTGAGAGCAGGATACTGCACAAGCAAAGAGTACTAACTATTACTTCGGCACAAGCAAGGTTTTTACCAACCCACACTGGGCCGCGTGATGACTTAGGTACGGCCTGCTGCGTCTCACAAAGAGGAAGCCTGTGTCGCAGCAGAGGGAACATTACATAAAAAGTAATTTAAAAAAATTAAGCCGACTTCAAAAAGAAATGAACTGAAAATTATGAAATAACTTTAATTTCGGATTCGGAAGTCGATGTCTTGGGATCTGTATTTTAGTTTTTTGCCACCGGCTTCCGAAAATAAAGTTATTTTATAATTTTGAGTTCATTTCTTTTTGAAGTCGGTTTAATTTTTTTAAACTACTTTTTTATTTCGTAATTTTTCTTTTAAGTAAAACTGGAATATGTGTTTGTAATAAGTAGGTGATAGTTTTGTTGTAAATATTGCACTCGAATTTGACCAAGGTTTTGAGATGTTTTTCCTTTTGCCACTACACCCGTAGCTCGTATCAATAAGCCAGGCCATCACACTTACACGTATTAGTCCATATCTTGAAAATTACTGAATCGATTTTGATGAAACTTGCACTGTTCCCTAAGTTGAAGTAAATGTAAGCCAATAAAAAAAATGCTCACGATCCGATTAATAGTTGCGGAGAAATGCGTGGACATACATACATACGTCTATAAAATTTTGTATATTTGTTTGGAAGCCCTAATAGATTGTCATATGTAAATATAATGCAATTCCAATAATATTACATACATACGTGTCGAATTGACAACCTCCTTTTTTTTAAGGCGGTAAAAAGCAACATTAAAGCTCGTCTGGGAAAGCTTAAGCATTTTTTCCGCCAAGGAGCGATATTGTGTTTCAGTATGAAAGGTCCAATAGCCTCCAAAAGATCGTTGACATTTTCCACTTTAGCTGTGATAGACCATATTATGATTTAAATTTCTAGTGATCCAGATGTTTGAAGTTTGAACTGCTATAACGTTTTTATTGACTAATTCATAGAAAATAATCTAGTAATCTCTTGGGGACTACATGACCTAAAGCGCGGTCTTTGTCGGACTGCATAGAAAAGAAAGAGAACCGCGATGATACAACGCTGGTAATTTAGTGCAAAATATGAAACAATTCTCTATTTACAAAAAATCTATTGTTTGGACTAAAAAATTAAAACACAAGTGCATTAGTATGTTGCTTGTAGAATAATCTGACAAAAAATCAGAATTATTGTATGTCTATGTGCAGATTTATTGGAAAAACACCAATAACCTTTTAAGAGGTCATTGTAGGTACTCATCATTATGAACAACTTTTACTATGGGACCAAAGAAACCTGAAATCGCGAAAAAAAAAAAACAGCTGTTCCCTACATTATGTTCGTATAACTCGTCAAAATGTAGGGAACAGCTGTTTTTTTTTTTTCATAGTTTTATCTATTTAGTTAAGTTTTACCTATTTTATGGAGCGACTTCCTATCTGACCCCTCCTTATGAGTGGTAGTCAAGCTTTCTGGCAGAAGCATTTTCAGGTTGAGGAACTCAGACAGGCAGTCATCCTATGTAAAAAAGCTGGTATTTATTTTCCCGAGTATACCTAATGGCAACTGACCCCAACACAGTTAGATGTGTCTGAACTTCTAAAAATTATAAGGGAAATTAGTACGGTCAGCAACAAAAGTCGATTAACACTTCAGTTTTTTTAATTGCTCAATAACTGAGTTTAAAAAAACTGAAGAGTTAATCGACTTTTGTTGCTAACTGTACGTACATACTCATGATGGATCGAAAATCACGATATTTGTTAAAAAAAAAATTGTATTGACATAGACGAACTCAAATATAACCTTATTTTTGGTCACTAGTAACGAAGATAATAATAATAATAATATTCCACAACTATCACACAACGCCGTCTAGTCTCAAGCTAAGCAGAGCTTGTGTTATGAGTACTAGACAACTGATAAACATACTTATATATTTCTAAATACATACATATTATATAGATAAATTACACCCAGACACAGAACAAATGATCATGCTCATCACACAAACATTTGTCCTGGGTGGGAATCGAACCCACGACCTCCGGCATAGCAGTCATAGTCACTGACCACTAGACCAACAGGCCAGCCAAGATAATTATTTGTAAAATTATTATGTGCTACAAATAAATAATTATTGAATATAAAGATTAATCATGTTTTGTCCTATATTTCTACGTGTGTATCTATTATTATGGATTGTGTGCACTAGGTAGGAAAGTACTTATCATTATTTTAATAATAAAAGACAAGTTCTTACTGTTGTTTAAATATTTACTAATGAAGAGGCAAGGACCTTTAACCATACAGCCTTGGCAATGTTGTTTTTCTTTTATAACCGTGTGACATTTTCTCTCGACCTTTTGACTTTGGTTTTATTTTTAATTCTGTTGTTCCTCATCTTGTTTTGTGTCATATCTTAGTTTTATGTTAGAATCGAGACCATACAGGGTGACATGGACATCAACGCGCAAATTGTAACCATAAATAAAATTCAGCATATGACTAGACTTACGACTTACGCGCCGTCCGGCACGGGCCTGCAGGCTTACTCTTGAAATCAATCCCAATCTCGATTGTATTCCAATTCGATCCAATTTCAATTCCAATCTCTAGAAAATTGGCACTCTTGAACGAAATCGAGATTGAGATTGGAATCGACTGCATGTTCGACTACACTGATTCACATGGGGTGGCCATACACATCAAAACGTTAATTACCAAATATATAAATATTGAATAACTCGTTAAATCTATTAATAAATTTGTTCTTATATTTATTTTAACATATATAATCACTTAAGTGTTCTTTATTTGCATTTATATGTATTTTAGTACTAAATATTTAGGCAGCAGTGGCTCATTGTGCATGTCATTGCCTACGTTAGGTACATTAAAAAAAAAACCTCTCACGCATTTGTCATCTGTCATTCATCCACTTAAAATTTGTTAAACTAAAAATCTTAAAATATGTTCCTACTTGAATAACAAAACCGGCCAAGTGCGAATTGGACTCGCAGACGAAGGGTTCCGTACCACCGTACAATATTTAACACTACATATAAAATAACGGCACAAAAATCACGTTTGTTGTATTAAATATTTATTTTATTCTGTTTTTAGTATTTGTTGATAGAGCGGCAACGGTTCATGAGATATAGCCTCAGACAGACGGACAGTGAAGTCTTAGTAATAGGGTCCCGTTTTTACCCTTTGAGTTCGGAACCCTAAAAAGTGTGAATTATTACTGTTGCGATAAACAAAAGTTTCAAAGCGATGTTTTCGTCGAAATGTTCTCAAGTGTTTAGTTTGGAATGTATTAAAGTATGTTTATATGCACAAGTTCAAGTTAGTTTTACTTTAAGGCAAGTATTCAACCGAGGAAGACGAAAATATCAAGGTAAGGCCACAATTCTATTAAATATACTTATTGTAATTCCTTTAAATTTTAATATTAAACACTTTTTCTCAACACAAACGTTTATTGTTCTTACAGGATGAGCAGGCCAACACACCAACAACTGGAGACTCTGGTAGATTTCCTGGTACAGAACCCAGGAATTGCCAAGGGGTTATTGCGCACTGCTCATGCTAAGCAGGAGACAAAGAGAAAGTGGAACGACATAGCAGTATCCTTAAACGCACTAGGTGGTGCACAGAAAGATGGTAAAGGCTGGGCTAAGGTACTGTCCACATACTAATAATATTTTTTTTTACTTAATTATATGACAACAGTTACAATAATTAGTACATTTATTTCCTTTTCAGTATTGGGCTGACAAAAAGCATACCCTAAAGAAGACATGTGGCGAGCATGCACAGTCGATGAGGCGTACAGGTGGTGGGTCTGCAGATAATTTACCTGTATTAACACCCATCGACCAACGCCTGGTAGCAGTGATGGGGGGCTATCAATTTGCTGCAGGAGACAGCCATGTTGCTGCCAATCCATTTCCATCCACAGTAAGTCAGTTTAGTTGTAAATTTTAAGACAATTGTAAACTTAATAAAAGTTAACACCTTCTTAATGAAGTACTTATTCTATAATTGCAGAGCCAAAGCCAGAATGACATCCAACTGGAAATTATCATTCCAACTGAAGATTCTAATATGGAAGCAAATGAATTGGAGTCTCATGCTTCTCCCGACCAAAATGAAGAGACTGTGAGAGGTAATAAATCTTTCAAACTATGTATGCCATCCTTCAATTACTTACATTAATGTTATTTATTTTATTTATCAGTTACAACAGCAAGAGAACATAGTCCTGGAAGGACCAGCCTGCCCCCGGGACAGCGTGCCCGATCAAGGACTATGTTAGATCAAAACCGTGAGAGATTCACAGAGATAGAGAGGAAGAGGGTTGAAGCAGAAACTGTCACAGCGAGGGCCCTATCTCGAGCTGTAGAACAAATGGAGGGACTTTCAGCAGCCATAAGAGAAGGCTCTCAAACTGTGGCAAATGCTCTCATTAATATCGCTGATGCCCTGAGGCAAAATAGGCAGTAATTAAGTTTATAATAATAACTAAGTAGGTACTAGTTTAGAGTTAAAAATATGGAAGTTGTTCGCGATGATGCGTCACTAAACAGTTTTATACAAAGTGTTTTTTCTTTTCATTGACTTAAATTCATAGTGATAATATTGCTAAATTAAGCAAAACCTTGTGGTAAAATAGTGATTCTACGATAAATCGTAAGTACAACCCTTATAAACCTCAATTAAGTGGGCTATAAAGCCGTAATCTATAGTTTTTTTTTTTGTATGTCCAGGTACCCTAGACCTAGGACTCAGGTACCCTGGACGTAAAATTATGTCTAGTCCTGCTGAAAAGCCTGCTTAATTGAGTTTATATATTGTTGTAAAACTTTAGTTTGTTATTTTTTGTAAATATAGTTTTTGCAACCATCATTCGAGGGCGCGTCACGCCCTGAAAAACATAGTTATTTTAAATATTGTATTGTTTTAGACCAGCCTGAGGTATCTATAGGTACTCGTAAATCGGTTAAGTACTTTTCGAGTAATTTAACATATAAAACAGTTTTTAATTAAAAATTACATGTTTTTCCTATTTACATTGAAGTATCTTTTCATTGGAAACATAATATAATGGATATCTGTGTATAATAGATGTCTTATACAGTACTTGTATAAACACGGTGTTTAGACCTAACTTATGATGTGAACAAAATAAAAATTGGTTGTGTGTATGGTGTGTGGATATAAAAGAAAATTACTTAATAAAAAGGCTATAATAATTATATTTATTCAAATAGGTACTTGTTAATAATAATAATTAGACATTACCTTTAAAACTTAAGCTCTTCTTTAATAATTATTGTACCATGAACTTTTATTAAACTTATTAGATAAGCTCAATATTATTTTGATTATTATTAACCCTCAGCACAACACATAACATTATTTAATACAAAATAGAAATCAAACGACACAATAGAACAATAGTCTTACAATTATAATAAAAGAGAGTAAGTACAAGTCTTGGTCACATAAATATTTAGCTATCTCTAGAAATAGTATGTGTAGTGAAAAATAAAAGATTAATTTACAAAATAAGTTTCATTGAATTAGGTTTTAAATTCTTAGTCAAAAAATTGTTCTTACATACTTAAGTAAATAATAATATTAATGAAGATGCCGAGCTGTCCACAGTTCTTGTACAAGCTGTGCACGAGCCTCCCGACCCCTGCGCAGCTCCTCGGAGGCAAAACCTCGATCCGCCTCTAACCCACTCTGTGCCAATTGCATTTCTTCCATGGGTGGTACGGCATCCTCAATATCATGCAAACCCAATCGCGCTTGGTTACAAATGTTATGTAAAACACAGCATGCATTTATAATTTTAGCAGCTGTGTCTGGATGATAATGAAGAACTCTATGGCTTAGAAGACATCTCCATCTATTTTTTAAAACCCCAATTGTGCGCTCAACAGTATTGCGAGCCACACAATGCAGCTTTGTGTAGTACTCTTCAGCTGATCCTGGCGGTGCATCCACTATTGGGGTCATCATATATTCCCTTTGAGGATAACCGGAATCACCTATAATTATATTAAAATGACTGAGTAGTTATTATATACATATAAGTACAAAATATATTGTAGACCTAATGGAAATTAATTTCCAATTTGAACAAATGTATGAAATGCTTACCAAGTAAAAAAACTCTTTCTCCTGCATTTATTAAATTTATAAGGTGATTCTTAACAGGATGTTGGTTCCAAACAAATGTATCATGTGAGGCTCCACCGAATGAAGCATCTACACTTAGAATATTGAGATCTGCATCACAAATCTGCAAAAGAATACTGTATATAGAAAGTTACAGTTACTCTTATAATTAATAACTAGATAATTAGCCAACCTAACTCACAATCAAAACATTTCTCGAATGGTAACCTTTTCTGTTGTAAAACCGCTCTTCATTTTCTGATGGTCTTACAATAGCCACATGAGTACCATCAATACATCCTGTGACTGCAGGAATTTTAAATTTTTCATAAAATCTGGAATTAATTTATTATTAGCTTAATATTCTTTACAAATAAGTAAAATAAAACATATTAAGTGTTAAAACAACATAATGTCTAAAGTATTGAATGATACTACATATTTAATATTGAGGTAAAAAATAAGTAAGTTCTTAATAACCTTTGTTTAATTAAGTCTCGTTGTCGGCGAGTCGGTGGAAACTTAAGCCATTTATTTAAAATATTGTTTGAATTAAGAGCATTTGTAACTTCTCTTATTGCTCTCGAAACTGATTGTTGGGACATCATTGTACCTTGTGTTCCACCTACTAATCTTTGGTAGCTGCCTGTGGCGTAGAATGAAAGAGCCACTAATACCTAAAAAATAAAATTAGTCTATTTAATTACTTACTTACATATAAAAAAATACCTACCATGTGAAATTGGAATTTCTAGTTTACAAACCTTGTATTTTCTTGGAATGTCGCTACGGCGAGTAGGCTGGGGCATCAAAGGTTCCAAATCCTTATAAATCACTTCAAAAAGCTCCTTATTTATTCGGTAATTTTTCCTAAATTCATCGTCAGTCATGGCAAACGCGTTGTCTGCATAACGCGCCATTCGTCCCAAATTCCGCCTTTGTCTCATATCTAACTTATGAGCATTGTCCAAAATATCACAAATAACTTCTAAGCGTGCCATTATTCACAATAAAAACCTCACAAATCAGCCACAAGAACAAACTCGATCCCGAAAAAGTAGCCTTTTTGTAATCGTTCAACTTTGACATAAACACGACTTCAAACGCGATATGTTAACGTCAAAATCTCGTCAAGAGTACCGAAAAAAGTGCATTCGTTCGAGTAAAGTCGATTTCGTTTAGTACCAAAAGAATCCACCTTAATCGATTCCAATCGTGCGCTAGTGTAGCATTCAAGATTGCCAAATGACAAGATTTCGATCCCAATTTCCAATTTCGATTGAGATCGAGTGTCGAGAGTAAGCGTGCTGGTCCTGATCGGACGGTGAGCTAATTCTAGACCCCGTCGATTATTCGTTTCGTCGATTATAAAAAAAAATCAGCTCTTTTATAGAAAAGTAAAATACCAACGCGATCAAATTGTATGGAACCTACTTCAGAGCGACAAAATTATTTGACGCGAACCTGAATCCATGATATCAGGCAGTGATGGCCCAATATAAATTATAAATGACCGGAACTTACTAGTTTACTACTAACTAGTCATTATTTACTAGTCGTAAGTCTTAGGTTGGAACCCAGACAAACATCGTGAGGAAACCGGCATGCCCTAGAGCCGACAATTCGAAGACATGTGACATCCACCACCCTGGGCAGGCGTGGTGGATTACGGCCCACTCCCTCTCATAGAGAGGAGGCCTGTATCCCACCAGTGGGAATATTATAGGCTGGATAGGCTATGCTTTATTGGGAGAGCCTATCTACAAATAGTTGTCTCTGTCAGTTTGTAATCTACCTTCTGTCGGGGGGTATAATATACAGGGTTATTGGTAAAACATTAACGCGGTACATTGTACTCATCATTATGAACAACTTTTACTATGGGATAAAACCTGAAATCGCGAAAAAAAATTAGATGTTGCCTACATTTTGACGAGTTATACAAACATAAATGTAGGCTAACAGCTGATTTATTTTCGCGATTCAAGAACGGCGGTGACGACTGATTTTTATGATATTTTATTTTTTGGATTTATCTCTCCCCCAAATAGGAGCAAAAGTGGGAAAAAATCACGAAAAAACAGATAATTCATTTTGTCATACATTTTGTATCAAAGTCAAACCATTTATTTCAAACTAGCTTCCGCCCGTGGCTTCTCCCGCGAGGTATGTCGATAAAAACTATCCTATGTCCTTCCCCGGGATGCAATCTATCTCTCTGATTTTTTTTTATCGAAATCCGTTTAGTGGTTTACGCGTGAAAAGGTAACATACAGACAGACAGACAGAGTTACTTTCGAACTTACACATGGCACTTTTGAACGTCAAAAATTATCTCGATATAATAATTATCTCGAAGTTCGCCGTCAGCTGGTTTATTATACAAAATGGCGTAGCAATTTGATAGTGTACCACAAACCTACTTTATTGAAACAGGTGAAGTTTCCAAAAGCGTGTCGCCGGTAGTTTTCCTACGAAACAATGACGTAGGTAAATAAACACTAGATATTACGTTACGAGGCTATTGTTGTTATCAAAAACCTGTCTCTTAGTCTGTGTGGTCTTTCTTCCAAATGTGTATTGTGGTGTAGTGTATGTGTGTTCACAGACCGATTGCTTTTTGTTTTACCGTTTCTTACTTAAATTATTATTACTACTAATTGATATTTTTTGTAACTATTAGGTATCTATTTTTATTGATTTAAGTATAGATGTGTTTTTTGGATGGATATGAATGGGTCATGTGGTCTGCAATAAAGATTTTTATTTATTTATAAAATGTAAGTAGAGTTGATTGAGGATAGCTTTTAAAGAAAAACTATTTCTTGCACATGGAGATGAGATGGTATCGTGCGTGATCAAGGACCGACTTCGGACTGCGTAGGAGCTTTGCCGCGGCGGTTCTTGTTCGGTCGCGATCGGCGCTTCCTCCTATGCACCATCATGAAACCTTCATCATCAGCCCTATTCGGTGCCTTTTCTGGCATAGGCTTCATACCACCTGGGGCACTCGCGGTAACGCTAAAGGATTCCTTTTGTAAGGGCTTCGTAATTCAACGTTGGTTCGAAATTTACTTAATTGAACACTAGCTGCGCACCGCAGTTTCACCCGCATAAGTCTCGATTCCGTGGGAATATCAGGATAAAAGGTATCCTATTTTCTTATCCACATGTGCCAAATTTCATCCAATTCCGGTTAGCCGTTTTAGCGTGAAAGCGAAACAAACAAACATACAAGAAATTAAATTTCTTACAATATTAGTTTAGATAACAACAGCCTTGGACACCTTGTAGGTCAAAATAGTAGTAATTATATACCTTAAGTAATATTATTACAAAAAAAAAGTTTACTTAACAGGTAAGTGGTTACGCCACCAAGTTACGCTATCTGAAAAGACTGACATAATTAAACAGCGCATAAATGCACGCTCTTTCCGAAAAACTTTTCCATAAAAACACACACAAATAAGACCTGCTAACATATTTACATACGTAACAGTCCAGCTTATCAGTAGTACTATTCCGTTTGTTAGACACCAAACAAAAATGCCAGAAGGGCAACAAATTCTTGAAACGAAACAGGTAAAAGAAATCATCGTAATGATACTATACCGCCAGGTCTTGGAACCAAAAGTTCCAAGGCATCTGCACTGGCCCCACTGGCGTGGTGGATGGCCTGTGTCCCAGCAGTGGGAACATTTTATGTCGATTATGCTTATGCTTACCTTGGGGAGAACCAATAGAACCAAGGTAACCGACATAGCCCGAAGAATTGCCAAACTTAAGTGGCAGTGGGCAGGGCACATTGCTCGCAGAACAGATGGCCGATGGGGCCCAAAGGTTTTGGAGTGGCGACCGCGTACCGGAAGACGTAGCGTTGGAAGGCCTAACAAGGTGAACCGACGACCTTGTGAAGGCCGCAGGAACCCGTTGGATGCGAGAAGCACAGAACCGGTCGAAGCGGAGGTGCTTGGGGGAGGCCTATGTCCAGCAGTGAACGTTTTTCGGCTGAAATGATGATGCTTATGCTTTGTTACGCGAACCTCATTCGTCGTCATCATCAGCCACAGCCCAACTTCATCCAGTACTAGGCAAAAGCCTCTCTCTGCTTATACCATTGACCACGCTCCTATTCCAGCTTCTTCCAGTCCAGGTTTAACCAAAAATGTCATCCACCGCCGATGGAAATTCTACGTACTCCACTTGTCACCACCATGTCTTCTCAATCAAGTTCTCCATCACACTTTTTCTAACGTCAAAAGAGCTTTGTGCGTCTTTGAATATTGCAGTTTTTTCCGTTTGTAGGCAGACAGGCATTTTAGCATACTCACCCTAGTTTCTGCGGGGTACCTGCGTAACACACTAACAGAACAAATGGCTTTCATTTTGGCAGTTCAGCAACATTCATTGCGTTATTTACGATGCTGAGCAGACAAATTTTTCGAACATATGAAGCAATAGCCTTCAAAATTCTTCAGATTGTGTTCTTCAGATTGCTGTTTCTGTTCTAGTTAGCTATTATATCGGCAGTTCTTCCTCAACTGTGTGTTCAGAATGTCAAGTTTATCACGATATCAATTTGGTTTATCTATTAGACAGTGCTGTTAGCAGCATAAGTGGACATTCTGCCTCCTATTTTAGTGGTAAAACCATGGCACCACCACGCTATCAGGTAGCGGTCACGCGATAGCAAATAACGTCCACGTCTGCGCGGGCGCCGCTATCTTTATGTTTGTTATACGTTGCTACTCGTCATTCAACGTCGCGTCGCTATGTCGTCTGATATTATTCTTATCTTATTTATTTATGTTTGCGCAATCATCTGCATTATTTGCTTTAGCCTACCGTATTAAGAAACATTAAGTATTTATTTATTTATTTATTTATTAAGGTACACCAACAGCTTCTATGTATAATTTATCTTAAGTACTATAGATCACAAAAGTCTCGGTCTTACACAGTCGCCAATTACAGGTTTACCAGCAATCTCAGAAATAAGTGATCACACATAATAATAACAAAACTAAACTAAAGGAATTAGAACTTAAAAATTTTATGGCAAGATACTTCTTAAACTTAAGATTAGTAACACAAAATAAAATAAAAAAAACGAACAACATTGCAATTTTGCCCACTTACTTAAAACTAAGACTAAGTAAATAATATAAATAGAAATGAGATCATAATGGAAAGTATAGCTTCTAAAACAAATTATAAAAGGGTGAAGGATTTCCAAAGTATATTAACATAACACATTATCGGATTGTGTTTTTCGGGACTTTAGTATTTTGGTTTTATAGACCTTTATGGAATCATGGTATAGATCAACATCTGGTACCAATTTTATCAAAGAATTCATCTCTCTGCTGAGTCGGTTTAGTGGTGAGTTTACTCCAATATTTGTCTTGGATGCTCGAGTGTGGAATACATCATCATCATCATCATCAGCCTATAGCAGTCCACTGCTGGACATAGGCCTCCCCTAATGAGCGCCATAGCGCCCTGTCTTCAGCTTGACGCATCCAGCATCTGCCTGCAGTCTTTCGCAGATCGTCATCCCACCTGGCCGGAGGGCGTCCCACACATCAGTTACAGGGTATCTGGGTATTTTGTAAGGAACTTTTAGTCCAATACGCTCAACTAATCTGTCACAGTCTAATTTATTATTGACCAATTTGTAGAGAAACATTAGACCCTGTGTCAGTCGACGGTCGCGCAGAGAATCCATATTGTAGCATCGAGCACGTTGTTCATATGGACACCGGGGAGATATTTTACCGAAGGTATACGCTAGATGTTTCGTGAAGGCCCTCTGGATGCTTTCGACTCTTTGTGAGTGCATAGCATAGTGCGGGTTCCACACTACGCTCGCAAACTCAAGGTGGCTTCGAACTAAGGCATTATATAACACTATTTTAGTTCTAGCCAGCTTGAAGCCTTTAGTGCTTCTCTTAAGGAATCCAAGTAGCCTTGCTGATTTCGTGACAATGCTATCAATATGACTTCTGAAGTTAACTTTGTCATCCATGATGACTCCAAGATCTCGAACTTCATTTACAGACTCTAATAATGTTCCTTGTATATTGTATGAGACAGCGCTGGATTGTCTTTTCCTACTAAATCTAATGTGGCTACATTTTTGTACGTTAAGATTCATGCGGTTCAAGTGACACCATTGTTATATCCTATCTAAATCCTCTTGAATTAGAGTAACATCTGCAATCGAATTGATTGTCCTATAAATTTTTAGATCATCGGCAAACATTAAATATTTACAGTGATGGATGTGATCTATAATGTCGTTAATGAAAAGCGAAAACAGAACTGGTGCTAGATGAGAACCCTGAGGGACTCCTGAGTCAGCGTAGTATGGGTAAGATTCATAACCGTTCACGACAAGAATTTGCGATCTACGGGATAGATAGGATATTGAAAACCAGTTTAGTAGTGAGCCATGTATACCATTGTATTCCAACTTCAACAGTAACAGAGAATAGTCAACTTTATCAAACGCACTGCTGATGTCCGTGTATACTGCATCTACTTCTAATCTATTGTCAAGAGCTAGGGTTACATCAGTTACAAACTCGACAAGATTCGTTTCTACACTGTGACCAGCTTTAAAACCATGTTGATTTGGTGAGATAATTTTATCAATGTGGCGCGTAATGATCGGGCAAACAAGAGATTCAAAGATTTTAGGAAAGCACGATAAGATTGAGATGGGGCGGTAGTTTTTAACATTTGCATGCATAAGTAGCTCTTAATGTGAGTTAAGTAGGTATATGACTGCATCTACATCGCCACAAATGTGAAATACGCATCATACTAACGTCACGAAAAATCCTGCATCGCGCAAGTAGAGTTTACAGCACGACTAGCATATATACATACAGCGTCGGGCAGTAGCCCATCAGACACAACTCTCGTCTGGTAGGAAAAACCTCCCTTTTCTTTGAAGGATGAGTGAACTTCACACCCTCTGTTCCTCATTCCTCTATAGTTACGTAAGAATACATGTGGTCAACAACGACGATATAATATTCTCTTTGGTCGTCAAGGAGTAGGCGACAGGAATAGCACCCTTTAGCTAGAGTTAAATTTTGTCATATGTGATGCCTGAACTTGTGTCATGGACAATGCGAGGATACGTTGTTACGTTGTAAAATGTCGGAAATTATTACCGCGATAAAATGTGTTAATCCAGATTATGATAAACTATCTGTGTGCCAAATTTCATCCAAAAACATAATACTAATGATTGAAGTACTATCGTGTTCATGCAAGCCTTCGTACTTTTTATTAGAATACTGCTCAGAAAGTCGGGTCGTATTTCAATCATTAGTTAGTATTAGTTAGGATTACTCATTACACAAACAATCTGTCGGCTGTCTAAGGCGAGCGCTACCACCACACTAATTCCTGTCGCCAATTCGCCAACCAAAGCAGTACCTATGCTGATTGAAAAGGGGCGATGAGTAACAGAAAACCTTTTGCAAAGGTAACGTAATAATGCAGCTAGACAATGATTCAGACTCCACATTCGCAGTTTTCTGCGAATCCTCAACAAACACACTTGAGATTGAGACATATGCAGCTGGTAGGTATTGTTTAAATATAAGTCCCCTTATCATAACAATTAGTTGCCTAGATAGAACACTATAATTAGAAAGTGACTATAATTAACAAACATGCATAAGCCGACCGTCCACTACTACGTAGGATGTGCGCAACTGCTGAGCGTAGGGTCCTCGGTTCGATTCCTGGGTCGGGCAAATGTGTCATTAGGTTGTTTCGTTGGGAATTTCTTAGTAACAGCCCGGAGTTTGGAAGTTGACGGTGTGATACCCCCGTACCTCAGAAAGCACGTAAATCAGTTGGTCTTACGCCTGATCTCTCTCCTGTCGTATTGGATTGCCGACCCATCCCATCGGACAATGAGAGTGAGGGAAGAGGTCTGTGCACTCTACAGACTTGTGTCTGCGCCACACTCTTGTGCACTATAATATCTTGCTTTGACGAGATTGGCCGCAATGGCCGAAATTCGGTCTGGAAGACTTTATTTAGGATGTGCACGAAAAGGTTTGCCTGGTTAGCTGTGCAGTTCATTTGTTTGCCAGGTACGCATTCATGCGTAGCGTGGATTGCAGTGGATGATCCCGTCTACATTTTCATACAAAGTGAAGTTAAGTACATGATTGTAGCCATGGAGGAGTGCATTCACTATAATTGGTGAAATTGTTTCACAATGTGAAACACTCATTGAACACACTGCGATTTTGCACCAGCTTCGTAATTAGATATCCGCAACGACCGCTTATGTAGTTCTCAGCTAGATGGCCCGATCATTTTGAAAGGCGGCTGGGGGCACCCTGGATGCAGAAGGCGGATAACCAGGTATTGTAGCATAACTTAGAACAGCATATGTCAGCCAGGCAAGTTGATCGATTGTATAAGTGTATATTAGACACTAATTTATTACCCTACAGCCCATACTCGGGATGCGTGCAACTCGGAGCGCAAGGTCAGATAATGATAACCAAAGTATCTTATAACATCCTCTCTAATAATATAGATAAGGGTTTATTTTTATCTGTTATCTCTCTGCAAACTGGTTTTGTGTTATTTTTAGCTACTTCATTGTTAGTCTTAGTTTTTTTGGGTGTTATCAGATTGTTAACTTTTGCTGCTGAGTTATGCGTAAAGGCGATAATAATTTAAAAGGTGTGTTATTTCTGTACCTATATTTTCTAAATGATCCTATTCATCTTCTTTCCTTGCTATTTGGAGTCTAGGTTATGTTTTTCTCTCTCGTTTTCTGCACCCTAATTGCGTATCACACTATCATTCACAATCAGAATCATTTTGAAGGATATTGCTAATCCATTGCTTCATATGTTCGAAAACAATTTCTGCTCAACAACGTAAATAACGCAATGAATGTTGTTGAATTGTCAAAATGAAAGCCATTGCTACTAATCGCCCCCCGCGGGTCTTATTTTAGAAATTTGTGGTTAGTGGTTAGGTACAGACGCCAGCACATCAAGCTATCCAAAACTGTAAATTTTTTCCAATCAACTTTGAACCTTATGCTTTAGCGATAAAGTTGAGAATCTGTTAAAGAAATTTGACAGATTGTAGTAGGTTGATGTGCTGGCGTCTGTACCTACTCAATGGGAACTCCCAAAAAACTAGATAATGATGCTTTAATGGGAAATCCCAACTACTGCACAGTTGCATGAATGAGCTTATGACGCAGCACTAACCGCGACTCAATGGGAATGACTTCAGTCTTGTTCAGCAAGTTTTTTGGAAGTTCGAAGGACGACATACACCTTGGAACGAAAAGCAACTCTTGGAAACAGCATAAATGTCCAACAGAGGATTGTAAATTGCTAGGTTGAACTGAGGCTGGAAAAGGACGAGGCTGACTTTTTTTTTTTCTACTATTTATAAATATTTTTCG
Organism: Oligia fasciuncula; assembly: GCA_963082905.1. Taxonomy (NCBI): domain Eukaryota; kingdom Metazoa; phylum Arthropoda; class Insecta; order Lepidoptera; family Noctuidae; genus Oligia; species Oligia fasciuncula. The sequence continues at coordinate 14,461,294 of OY720403.1, forward strand.
TCAAAGATTTCAACAAACTGGACATCAAGTATGTCTGCAAAAGAAACTCATTTACAGCACTACATATTTCAAGGTGCACCCAAGTCCCAAATGAGCAGTTATGAAAATAATTAGACCTGCCTTTGCAGACCTTTTAAAGGCTCCAACAAACAGCGACACGCGATATAATCGTGTGCGACACAAAGTCACTTGATGATTGATAGATGCATGATGTTTTTGTTAAGGAATCTTTTGCGTATAATATATGTAGATAATCTGTTAAACTGTTGTTTACATAAATCTAAATAGCATGCTCATTGTTAATTGTGTTGCATGGTAATTCGTAATATTATAAACATTATGAATGTGACGTCAGCTACTGATCGGTAAATTAGTTTTAATTGCATTGTATTAGGTATCATTTTCATTTATGTGAAAAGTGTAACTGAAATCGCAAAAAAAAAATCAAGCTGTTCCCTACATTTATGTTCGCATAACTCGTCAAAATGTAGGGAACAGCTGATTTTTTTTCGCGATTTCAGTTTTGGCCCCATAGTAAAAGTTGTTCTTAATGATGATTACAATGACCTCTTAAGAGATTTTGGGAATTCATTAACACTCTATGTATTCCTGTCAATAAAGGCAAAAAGAAAATTATAAACGCGGTCAGGCAAAAAACGCCGGAAAAAACATGTTTCTTGTGTAAAGACCCCCCTTAATTTTTAATTTTTTTTTTGTTACAGTGGCAATAGAAATACACACTCAGTGAAAATTTCGACTGTCTACCTATTACAGTCCATGAGATACAACCCGCTGACATACAGACGGACGGACGGGCGGATGGACGGACTGACGGTCGGAAGGATGGACGGACGGATAGCGGAGGCTTTGAAATAGAGTTGCGTTGGCACCCTTGGGTACGGAACCCCAGAAGGGGTAAAATACTTGGCACATTTGCTTATAAGAAGTCATCAGAAGCCATGCAGATGACCCACTGCTCAATAACATCAACCAAATAACATGAATAACAAGTAAGTTTACCAGCAAAATGAAGTCTCACTATCAGCTAGCAGTCAGTATTGACAATTACCTAATATTATTCCAAGAACAACGTTGTTTGTCGAGCAAGAGATTGCTCCATATGACCTTTATATTGTTTGTGAAGTAAAAACCATTGGTTTTAGACAAACAACTCCATATGTGCAGTTGTTTTTACCGACTTTACAAAAAGGAGGAGGTACTATGTTCGGGTGTTTGTATGTTTTTTTTTTTTTTTTTTTTTTTTTTTTGTATGTTTGTTCATCGAATACTCCGCCAATTGTCGACGGATTTTCAAAATTCTTTTTTTGTTCGAAAGTAGATAGTTCTGAGGTGGTCCCATTGTCACCAAGTTAGGATCTGATGATGGGATCTTAGAGAAATCGAGGGCAACCCTCAAATTTTATAGGCTCACTTATTGTTTTTCGCATATTTTATGAAGTATCTTGTGTATTTGTGTATGGTTGTCACCATCTCAGGTAGCTGGGCTGATGATGGAAGGTACAACTCCTTAACAGTAAGAAGTTACTCGAACGGGCAAGGACTGTTTTAGTAAATTGTTTTGATGTTTGATAGGGCATTTGCCACATTTGGTCTCATGATCATCAAGTCATGACCTGATGCTACCTAACTCCTCGACAACTAACAGCAGATATATCGTGTTTAGGCTCATTGAAAAGGGCTCGATGTGTGGATAAACGTGCTGTTACTGAGGAACACCGAAGACCTGATGCTGAAGCCAGGAGCATCAGAAAAAGTTCAAACCTTGAAATTACAGCACCGTAGTCGTGTTTGGGCTCATTTTAAACAGGACTAATTTTAAGTTCAATGCAATGTTGACATAAGTCTGGCCTGATGCTGCAGCCAGGATTATCAGCATCTAATCTAAAAACTAATAAAAGGAGAACTCCTCAACAATTAACGTCCCTGCATCGAGAAAAGGAATATTTTATAAAAAGGCGATGGGCAAGTTGACATTAGGCTATTGTAACTTAGATAAATTATAAACAGACCCACTAAAAAGCGAGAAATAAAAACTTTTTAACAAAAAAAAAAACCGACTTCCAAAAAAAAACACTACAAACTGAAAAATAACTTTAATTTCGGAAGTCGGTGGCAAAAACTAAAATACTGATCCCTAAGACACCGACTTCCGAAATTAAAGTTATTTTTCAGTTTGTAGTGTTTTTTTTTGGAAGTCGGTTTTTTTTTTTGTTAAAAAGTTTTTTTCATATGATTCATCGGCTAAACTAATTGTTTACGAGGATATTTGTACATATTACTATTTACCATGTTTTTAATGAGTTTATTTGCGTAAATGTTAACGTAAATATAGGTAGGTGAAATGATTCATTGAGGAAATTAAACTCATTGAAATTTGTATTAAAAATATAGCTGTTGCCCATGTTTTCTGTCATATCCGACGGAAATTGCTTCATGTACCGAGATAAATTAGGTCAACTCAAAGCTACAATGGGTTTTTCTTCAAAAGGCCAGACAAGGTCCTGGATTGTTTGATTCACACATCATAATCTAATGTTTGGAATATTTGTTTTGATCTTAATGACCTCTGACTTTGTTACGGCATTTCTTCTCAGGAATCAGTCAACTATGAAATGACACCGCCATCTATTCTATTTCATGTGCTACATTAGGACATGGTCTATTCCAGGGCAGTCTGCAATGTTGTACCAACATTGACTATGTTCAGGGTGAGCCGGACGTTACATATAATATAAATATCACCACTCGTAGTTGGTGTCTACAATAAATTGCATGTTTCAACATTCAAATACAAAGTTACGAATGTTCTTTTGACGTGCGGCCAAAATCAGAACTAAAGCCGCCATCTTCTCGTCTCGCGACCGGCCCTGGTGCAAGCCATGGTCCGGGGCGTGAGGGAATGGGACGCAGTCACCTCCTTCTGCGAAGCAGTCATGCTAGCGAAGGAGGTGGCGGGACGGCTCAGGGAGAGAGCCTCCCGTCCCAGCCGCCGCGGGAGACGCTCCGGGCGTCGGGAGCCGCGTGACGACTCCCGGCCACCGTAGGCGCGGGCCCGCGGGCGGAGAGTAATGGGTAGCTCACCGTCCGATCAGGACCAGGCCCATGCCGGACGGCGCGTATGTGTTCCACGCGCGCCTCAAAGAGATATCAGCATCGAGGAGGGGCCCCATAGGGCCGAAGCCTGCCGGGTCAGCTGGATTGTCCGAAAGGGTTACCGCTGGCCCGGAACATAAAGAGCTAAGGAAGGAACACGAGTGGGTTTTAGTCAGTAAGAGTCTGACACTCCCTTCCGCTCCGCCCAGAGCGGGATTTGATGATTTCCCATCCACAAAAAAAATTTAAAGCCGCCATCTTGTGTGTAATGTTCGCCAACAACGCACAGGGTGGCGTTGTCATACAGGCGTCCAAAGATCCTTGGAGCACTCTAGGTAAGTACCTCACTGCAGTGACTAATTATTATAATTATCACAGTGAAGTGGAGGGAAAATTATGAAATTCCTTATCATTGAGGAAGTTATATTGTTAGTGTGCAAATATGGAAGTTTGTATTTACTACTTCATAACTAAAATAGGTGCAGTGACGAAATACTTCGTAATGAATGGGCGATGTGTAGGTAGGTACTTACCTATTTGAATCATTATTTGTTGAATTACGTCAAATAATTAAAATGATGAATGAAGTGTTTGCATAGCACTTATTTAAACTTCCTTTAGTGACTGATAGGATATTATTGTTTGTACGTAGGTATAGGTACCTACCTAGGTTTATTATGTGTTCGGTCATCGGAATTGTAGGTACTTATTAACTACATGATGGGTTTGTAAATAAATGATATTTATTGTATGTATAGCTAACTAGTATTTACAGCAGCGGTGCTATTCTGTAAAAATCTCACCGTGAAAACTTAGGTGAAGTGAGCGTGGAGTGAGCTGTCAATAGTGTCAATTCCTAGCAAAAACAAATTCACTTCACCTAAGTTTTCACGGTGAGCTTTTTACAGAATCGACCGGCAGGAATTAAATTAAATGAGTAACTAACTGACTATCTTTACAAATAATTAAAAAAACAAAGGACACTTAGGCGTCGCAGTACTCGTCCGCATCGCTGTCATCTGGAAACGTGCCCAGAAGGCTGGCAGCATTGCCACATTGAATGGCAATGCTAATTTTTTTGTCAAAAAACGACCCAGCCCTTTGATAAATTAAACTTTGTAAACCAACCAACAAGAAATTATTAGACCCAATTGTGTCTACTGTCGTCTTTATATTGATTTGTTTTAATTGCCTACTTATACTAACCTTTGCCACAATTTAGTTGATATTTCATCACAGCTAATTATTCTTTGAAAACCTTTAAGAATAGTTCCATCATTCAAGTTATGTATCTTGTATCGGTATCTACAACGCAACATGCGAACAAAGCGTCAAACTGACGTCACGCAAAATCCTGCATCTCGCAAGCAGAGTTTACCGCGCAACTAGCATAGATGCAGATGAAACATCGGGCAGTTGCCCGCCAGACACAACACCCGTCTAGTCGGAAGATCCTCCCTTTTCTATAGGCATAAGTGAACTTTACACCCTGTTCCTCATACCTCTATAATCTGAAAGAAAGTAGGTATCGAGTTAGGTAGATACCCAAACCGCCCCGCTAAGATACCATCTTGCCTGTATTTCTCGAACGGGACTAGACAGATTTGTGTAGTACAACACCCACCTATCGTCAGTTATATTTAAGGCCCATGTAATAGAGGGGAGCCTAATGCCTTTAAAGGCAACGAATCCAGACCACACCAGCCAGACTTCGTCCTGCTCCTCCTACAAAAAAGCTACACGCAATAAAATGCCAGAACATACAACAAGTTTAAAATCAAAACAGGACTGTTAGGCAATCTTACGTAAAACTATATAAGCTTACGTACATAAACATCTACTTTTAACTTATTTATTACAACAACAAACACTCTCGGTTTTTACTACCGACCGACACAGTAACCTAATTACAAGTTTCTAAATAAACGTAAACACAATGTTAGATAACATAACATCACGCCCGTATTCAAGGGTCAGACAGAGGTGTAGCTATAATACACCTACATATCTGGCTTCTAATCAGAAAATCCAGATGAAAAAACCCAATAACACTTTGCTCGACCCGAGAATCGAACCCAGGGCCTCGCGCTCAACAGTAGCGGTTCCGACCACTAAACCAACGATGCAATCAAACACAATGTTATTAGTTCCCAAACAAGGAAAATAAGTAATACAAGAAGTTGCCCATCAAAACAATTAATCTGTATGAGGAATAAACAAGCGAAATACTAAAGGACTGAATAATAAGGCAGATGAACAATAACACGAGTCGTTACACCAGACGATACGATGCCGTCACGATCATGCAACGGTAATAAAATAAATAAACAAAAACTTACACATACCACACATACCGCAGAAACTACAGAAAGCCACCTGCTACGATCCTTACATACTCCTTTTGCTTCGTTTACGTACATCTGGTCATACACGTACGCCGGTTGCGCGTACTAGGCACAAACCTTTCTGAAGAACATCACCAATACCTACTAACTGTATATCCTTCTAGGGCGTGTCCCGGCGTTTCGACTTATTCCACATTAGACACCCGCTTAAATGGCACCTAAATGAATGCACCTCACACACAGCAGCACATTCACTCAGGTGCCATTTAAGCGGGTGCCCAATGTGGAATACATCGGCGTATTTACAAGGCAGATGTGTTGCCTTGTAAATACTTTCTGTTAGTCACCTTTTACCTATACCTTAACAACACGGGCACGCGTTAGCACTCATCCGTGAACCCGCCGCGGCTGTCCGTTACCGGACCCTCCTCTGGGGAGGACTCCCCATCACCGGCGCACCAGAACAAATAGCACGCCGTGACCACCCCAGGGACCAAACCAGCACATGGGCACCAGACGACCCCGTGTCTGGGCACCCTTGGTCTCCCTGCGACTGACCCTGGGTCAGGTCATTGGCCCCGCCGCCTGCCAATTTTCGGCCGCAGAGGATAGGAAGAGCGGCCGTCACAGTTCTAACCTTTTTTTTTTTTTTTTTTACGTGGACAAATGCTCATGCATTCTGCACTACCACGGGGAGATAGTGCAGTTATGTGGGACTCTAACCCACTAAAACTGCACGGTGTCCTCCTCTGCCGCTTATGGCGGGAACACGGGCACGCGTTAGCACTCATCCGTGAACCCGCCGCGGCTGTCCGTCACCGGACCCTCCTCCGGGGAGTACTCCCCATCACCGGCGCACCAGAACACATAGCACGCCGTGACCACCCCAGGGACCAAACCAGCACATGGGCGCCAGACGACCCCGTCTCTGCCACCCTTGGTCCCCCTGCGACGGGTCAGGTCATTGACCCCGCCGCCTGCCAATTTTCGGCCGCAGAGGATAGGGAGAGTGGCCAACGTCATACCAACACTCCTCTTCCCCTGCGGCCCCACCGCGTCCGCCATCGAACGGTGGCGACCCCGTCAAGGCCGCGGAAGGTAGGGAGAGCGGCGCACCGTAATACCGGCACTCCTCTCCCGCCGCGGCCTCCAACCCTCAGCCGCGATGCCTCCGGTACGACATCGCGGCCCGCCTCAGTTGCGATGTCGCCCAAGCGGCACCGCAACCTACATGTTGGCCGCTACGTCGTCGGCTTGTCGGCAAAAGCCCTGACGAGCGGCCCCTCCTCGGGTTCCTCTTCGCTTCACCGTGGGTGTCCAAGCCACGGCTACTGAGCCGCCTCGACAATGCGGGAACCCACCGGGGGGGGCCACACAGTTCTAACCTAACCTAACCCATTTGGCCGAGGTGCCCTAGCTTAGTTACTGCAACCAGTGTGCATCACTAGAAGTTCAATAAGTTTTTAGAGAATCAGTTTTTCCCTATTTGGTGTATCGTTAGTCGGAGGATCGCTTTTAAATCGTGTCCTATGAACAACCCCAATGCTCGCGGGGGACAAACATGCAAAGGTCACACTGCACAAACAAAGTTGGCGAGATAAGTAGTTAATGTTGCCATAATGTTATTGTATTATTGCAATGATACAGTTATACCTATTCTTTTATTTATAGGCTTCCTAACTGATACGTCTTGACTCAAGAGGAAGGTTGGCAGTTATAGGAAGTTGGGAAGAGGAGAAGTACAGAATAATTTAAAGGGTACCGTTTGTCTTTGTATAAAGTGTATGGATATTGGGTTGTGAATGTGACAAAGAGCGATTAATGATGAATAGCATATTATTAAATGTTGGTACATGGAGAGGACTCGGCTGGGCAGCGTTCGGGAAGCTACGCAATATCTACTCGTCCCACATACTGCAGAGACCATGTGCGTGTTGCCAGTGATGACCTAAGGCACTGAAACGTGGTCAATCGCAATGGGCCTTATTGGAAGGCTGAAAATCACCCAAAGGGCAATGCTCTCCATTGCCCTATGGCTATGCTTGGAGTTTCCCTACGTGATCGAATCAGAAATGAAGAGATCCGCAGGAGAACCAAGGTAACCGATATAGCCCAAAGAATTGCCAAACTTAAGCGGCAGTGGGCAGGGCACATTGCTCGCAGAACAGACGGCCGATGGGGCCCAAAGGTACTGGAGTGGTGACCGCGTACCGGAACACGTAGCGTTGGAAGGCCTCCCACAAGGTGGACCGACGACCTTGTGAAGGCCGCAGGAACCTGTTGGATGCGAGAAGCACAGAACCGGTCGAAGTGGACGCGGAGGGCGCTGTAAGCCACACGAGTATACTTTGCCCACAGGCTACAGGCAGGCAGGTTACTTTGCGTGTAGAGGAGGGATGTACAGTAAGCTCTAAAAAGCGTTATTTTTACTTCCCTCGAACAACGCACAAACCTATGCGCTATCATATTACCAACGCTCTCCGCTCCCGCTCAGTGTCAGCATCGTCTTTTAGGTCAGCTGTAACAATGTGTCCCAAGTATTTAAACTGTTCCACTTTCTCAAGCGGTGCATTATATACAAACAGGGGGTACACTATACACACTTCTTAGACTAGCCTTAAACACCAGACTTTACTCTTCCCTGCATTATATTTCAACCCATGGCTCGAGGCATACTCTTCACAGGTCCCCATCAATTTCTTAAGACCGCAAACCGATGCGCTCAGCAGCACCATGTCGTCAGCGCAGCTCAAATTATTGACGCATACTATTATGCTATACTATTATGCTTATGCTACTTCTACTTTACTGTTTCTATGTTAAACTACGAGTGTGAACTTTGTAATATTTGAACAGCTACTTAGCAGTCCTGACATAACTATTGATATTTATGAGAACACCAGCAAACTCTGCAAGGATTTCGCCAATATATCGCGGAATTTCACAACAAAAATTGTTTCTATGAGGCTGAAATAACATCATTTCGCTAATTTCTGTAATATTTAAGTAATCGCTTTGCTATGTAAATAAAGATTGCTGTAAGAACTGTATCTGTCATCGTTTGTTTAATTACAGTACCTATGTACGAGTAGGTACCATGAATTTATGAATCATCTCGTATGTGTTGTGTCCCACACTTCGCTTGCCGACACGCGGTCTCTACTCCAGGACTCGTACCGAGTCGTACCGTCTGCTCCACCGGCCATCGGTCCTTCGACAAACATGGCCAGCCCTCTGCCACTTCAGCTTGCTTACTCTGCAAGATATGTCGGTGGTAGGTACCTATTACATACAGACAGTTACAGGTAGGTACTAAGTAGAAATGGCGTCATATTGACTAGGTATCTACTTAAGCAATTACAAGATATTTATCTCGTTGTTAATTTTACAGGAGTGACGCATTTCGTTACATCAGCCTGTTAGATGAAATCACATGTAGGTATGGAGGTACTTCTGCACAATACAACTATAATTCACAATGCATGAGTAGGTATAGGTAGGTACTTAAGTAGGAAGCACTATTTAGTGCATTCGACCCACACATAATCAGACTGTAATGTCCCCACTGCTGGGACACCGGCCTCCTCTCTGTGAGAGGAAGTGGGCTGTCATCCGCCACGCGGGCCCAGCGTGGGTTGGTGGATGTCATAATATATCTTCGAATTTTTGGTTTCCTTACGATGTTTTCCTCCACCATTCTGAAAGCAGTTGTGATGAAATAATTTACACCTGGGTTCGAACCTACAACCTACCATTACTAAGTACTTACCTCTTCTACCCACACGTTTCAGGAATATTCGCTTAAGTATAATGAAATCACTATTATAGAGTCATACTTCTACTATTTGACGGTTGACGCAAATCGTAAAGATTTTATTGCAAATTATCATACAATAGCGAAATTTTTCTATTTTATCGGTTCTATGATTATTACAATGGTTAGGTAAGACGTCATTATTACAACAATGTGTAAAACTACGGAGGCAAACTCTATCACCGCCTCGCCTCGTTGGTCTATTGGTCGCAAGCGCTACTGCTGAGTTCCTGGGTTCGGTCCGAAGTCGGGAAAAGTGTTATTGGGAATTTCTCAGTAGCAGCCTCTAATTCAGTGTTGGTAACGCCATCTATGCGTTTATCTAAGAACTTTTGACGACTTCAGTTTTCAAGCAACCAAGTTAATGTTACTACGGCCTACGACGCGGCGACGGCGGCGCTACGAGCTCGTGCTACGCGGGCTACGCCTACGCTACGCATTCGGGGATCCGTCAATCATTGTAGCTATCGAAATCATTTAGATAGAATATGACTATTTCATGAAAATATGTCGATTTTCTGCAAGTATAATTTCGAGAGCTGTTTAAAGATGATTGATATAATATGTAGGTATATATGATTATAATTATTAGACTACTTTGCAGGAATCGCCCTAACGGCTAACCCTCATTCTGATTAGCTACGACGTGACAAGACCAAATAATAGACGCCATCTCGCGGCAAAGGTTTTAACAAGGAGCTTCATTTGCAGTCTATCATTACCGAACTCAATCCGGAAATATGGGAGGCATCCATAGATTGAGTTCCAGGCCACCATCTTCCGGCAAATCCGCTGGTCATATAGACATGAAATTTGGAGGGTGTGTTCTTTGGGAAGAGTAGGTATCCACTAAGAAAGGGTTTTTAGAAATTCCACCCCTAAGTGACTGAATGGGGGGCAAAAGCTAGAATTAAATAAAAGACATACAGAAACTAACACCTTCTCTCCATGGGGGTAAGCAAAATATACAGAAAGCCACCTGCTACGACCCTTACATACTCTTACACTCCTATACTCCTTTTGCCTGAAGGTAAACGAGGCAAAAGGAGTATATGACCGCGTGTATGACCAGATGATGTTATCATCTGGTCATACACGCACACTGGTTGCGAGTAGATACTACGCACCTGGCATTTCTGAAGAAAATCACCAATAAGGTTACTATTATGTCCTTCTATGCTTTTCCTCTCACATCTGCCTTGTAAATACCTTTTAAAAGTCGCGTTTCATTCATCCTCTCAACATGACCAAACCATCTTTAAGCATATTCTTCACTTTTTCACAGTCCGAGGGCTTGAGGCGCTGCGTGCTGAAACACAGGCTATAAACCTAGTTCAGCAACAGATGCTAATAACAAGACACAGTTGTAACTGATTTACTCATAAGAATAATTTATAAGTAGCTAAGACAAATTGTGTAACTAGTTTATTATTTTTGGTCTAATAAATTTAAATTATTAATTATACATTATTTTTTGTCACTACATCTCCTTTTAAATCGCATCATTGCCTTATCACATCAGTCCTCAGTCTATCGGGTATAGTAAAACCACACATGCTTCGCTAGGAACGCATTTCCGCGGCATTTATTTGACTTTAATCACATTATTAATATTATAAAGGCGAAAGTTTGTGAGTGTGGGGGTGGGTGTGTGTTTATATGTTTGTTACTTCTTCACGCTCAAACAGCTGGACCAATTTTGATAAAATTTTGTATGGAGGTAGCTGACACCCTGGATTAACATATAGGCTACTTTTTATCCCGATATTCCCACGGGATCGAAACTTACGAGTGTGAAACCGCGGGGCGCAGCTAGTGCTTCTACAAAAGTTAAAAAAAAAAACAAGAGTACTGGATAAATACAACAATAACATTTTATTTTCGTCACATAAGTTACATCACATATAAAATCAATTTAGGGAAAACCGAGCGGAGTGTTTACATTGACTAAATATGTTATGACAATTTTGCGATGCGTGAATATAACCTAAATATTTACATTTTTGTTTAATAGTATTGGAAAAGTGAACATCCTCAAACAGGAGAAACAAAATTTTTATTTAGCATGGCATACTGTTCAAATAATATTTAGAGAAATAATAAAAATATTGAAATAATAAGTAACACACTATTTTTTGTCAGTGTATTAAGAAATAACACTTCGTTCAGGGCAATGTAAACAATCTCATTCATATATTATCATCTTTTCAAAATGGTAGGTATCTTTGATTAGCCACGTGGTTGGCCATTGAATCCGCCGAATCCTCCTGGTCCGCGACCCCCCTGGCCACCGAATCCTCCTGGTCCGCGACCCCCCTGGCCACCGAATCCTCCTTGTCCGCGACCCCCCTGGCCACCGAAGCCTCTTTGTCCGCGACCTCCCTGGCCGAAATCACCTTGGTTACCGCCAAAGCCTCTTTGGTTTCCGAATCCTCCCTGGCCTCCACCGAAGCCGGGCCGGCCTCCGCCGAAGCCTCCCTGATTTCTATCAAATCCTCCCTGACCTCCACCGAAGCCTCCCTGGGGTCTACCAAAGCCGCCGTTTCCAAATTGTGCGAAGGCCACAGCAAATACGGCCAACAACACTCCGAAGATTAACAATGTCTGAAAACAATACAATTTTGTTTTTTTTTAATTAGTTAAACGAATGAATTTTCTATACCCACATAAAGATTTTGGTAAAACTTGAACTCAACACTTTTATTTAAAACTAGCTGTTACCCGCGACTTCGTCCGCGTGGAATTTAACAAAAAAGTTATTGTTCAAGAGTTTACGACAACTTATGAATTCTGTATTCCGCGTATAGAAATAACTATGCTAATTTTAATGAAATTCTTATATTTTATGAATCGATATTTTGTTTTTGTACACATAAATCTCCATTTAGATTTTTTTTTCGTTTTTGCATTTTTAGTATAATTATTTTTAGATTTGAAAAACTTTATAACTAAACAATATTTGGTGTACGATTTTCTTGGGCTAAAACAACAACACTACTGGCATTTCCGGCACGTGAACATGCCACGTATAGTTGCCCATCTTTACATACCGAGACCCCTCCGTGCCTCGCCGTTGGTCCCGGCTGTCATTCGTGTATCTTTGACGGTCGTTACGGGTAGTCAGAAGCCCGAAAGTCTGACAACCAGTCTTACCAAGGGGTATCGTATTACCCAGTAGGGGTTGTGGAGGTCAGATAGGCAGTCGCTCCATGTAAAAATACTGAAATTCAGCTGCATCCGGTTAGACGTTAGACTGGAAGCCGACCCCAACATAGTTGGAAAAAGGCTAGGCAATGATGATTTGATTTTTTCTGTTTGTTTTTATGCTTACACCTTAGGCCTAAACACTAATAATTAACATTATTAGGAAAAACGAAAATTGTATCAGCCTAGGGTAATGTAAGAACGCAGTCACGTGTGGTCACGACACATGGGTAGACCTTGACCTGGTATAGGACATAGGAGTAGGACACTTTTTATTCCGATATATTAGTATTTTTATGTAAAGAATCTATGTACAAAATTTCAAAACTGTATCATGAAAAATCACAAAGTTATAAGCTTGTTAAGTTACCTGTTTCTCCGTACAAAAACATGATCACCCGCACCGCGCCGTCTTGCGCTTATTAATATAGTACCTAGATACCTAACCGTTTGGCGCGGAGATTGGATAACCTACGTAGCATCGCTCGGTGTCCAACTTTTAACGTTTTTTAAATATTTAACATGGGGTAAATGATTGGAATCGATTCAGTTACTTATTCTGAACAAACTATATTCAGGTTTCGCATAATACCTACTAAAAATAACGTTGTAAATTATATGTCTATGACGAGTACATTACCTTTGATGATGCCATGGCCGCGAACTGTAACGTATGACTGCGAAGGTGTTTTTCCTTGTGCTTTATATATCCGCTTTACAAAGCAATCAGAGTTCTTCTGGTATGCTAATTGTTATATCAAATGTTTGTGGTTCTCAACTCAACAATTCGTGGTTTTTCTAAGAAATTCAAATCAGTATACGTACTGGGTGTTGTATTCGATACGCTACCGACTGTGGACAATGTGAGCTATCTCCATAACTATTTGCAACAATTCGACAGGGTGCCGTGTCGAAAATGACATAATATTTGCGCTGATTTGTCTTGCCCCCGACAGCAAATAGTCGTCGAAAGAATTAAATTCAAACTCAAAGCATTTATTTCAAATTAGCTGCGCCCCGCGGTTTTACCCGCGTAAATGTCGATCCCGTGGGAATATCGGGATAAAAAGTAGCCTATATGTTAAGCCAGGGTGTCAGCTACCTCCATACCAAATTTTAGCAAAATTGGTCCAGCCGTTTGAGCGTGAAGAAGTAACAAACATATAAACACACACAAACTTTCGCCTTTATAATATTAGTGTGATAAACCGATTACAGGCACTTTTGAATAGTCGGTTACCGTTTCTTATATCGTATTACCCAGTAACTGGGTTGTGGAGGTCAGATAGGCAGTCGCTCCATGTAAAATACTGGTATTCAGCTGCATCCGGTTAGACTAGAAGCCGACCCCAACATAGTTGGGAAAAGGCTACGCAGATGATGATTGGCTTTATCTTAGAGAAAATCAAAAAAGGCTGTCCACGCGAAATTTTAAATTTTGGTAGGAGAAATGAAATCACCAGAATAGAAGGACGAAACTACCATCCATCGTTCACTTCGTAGAGCCGAGCCCTCACGCGCATGAGTACCATAGACAACTATAACAAACCGCAGTACTATGTATCATAATGACTGACAGATGTGAGCGCCAGCCAGTTTTCAGGTTACATGCTCTGTGGTGTTTTCCCGGTAAAATCGTAAGTTAGGGCCGATTTTTCCAACGCCAGATAATTTTAAATTTTCTGTCGATTGAAAAATCTGTTCACATAGTTTCAAAATACAGACCTTATCTACTACACTAAAAGGTACACAATGCAGGGTTCACTACGTCGAGCTCGCCGCGCTGCTGTGCCGCGCGGCGCAGCGCTGCGTAGCTCACCGATTTTTTTCTTTTTCGCTTTGTATTGTAATAACGAAAAAGAATGCAATCATGCAATCTCAAAACTAAAAGCTCCTTCAAATAGACGACACAAAGGCACCGCTCGTTGTGCGACTTGCTGTGCCTTAATGTCGCGCGCGATTTCATCGCGTGTCGCGCCTGTTTGGCGAACTAAAATTAAAAACCCAATTCAGTAAAAATCTCGTATAATAAATTTAAGAACGATAACATCACTCGTAGCGTTAAGTATAGTAACAGTGAACAACATTGGCATAAACATGCGCCCGCGCGTCGGACGCCTCTTGTGTATCAACGGCGCATGCTATAGGCCGATGATTTCGCGCGCTGGATCTTTTTCAGCAGGATCTGGAAAGATAGAAAGATTCCTGTGAATAACTGGAGAATAAGAATCCAAGAGTGTTCCTACAGACTGCCCAATTTTAGACTGGGCATGACCAATCTAGAAAAAAAATTCTACTTATTTTAGAAAAATCCTAAATATTTATTTATATTTATGTACATAATTTAAAAAGCTATATGTACAGGTATTAAAAAAAAGGGGGGGGGGGAAATAAAGGGCATCAAAAAACGTCATTGTCCACAGCGCAAGTAATTTGTTGCCGCAATTTATGGTATGCCACAGCACAGGCAATCAAATCCGCACCGGCTATAATCAGGATGGGAATTGCCCACCAATACCTCCCTCCTTCCCCACACAAATTGAAAAGTCTGTAGCTACCTACACGTAAGTTAAAAGCTACAGTGCAACCTGGATAAGTAGGATCTCCAGGGACCTAGGATTAGAGGCTTTTCATTTACCCAGTTCTCCAAATAGGTTCCAAATGACAGTTGTCTTATTTACAGAGGCCCCCCCACTAAGGCAGGTCGAAATATGCAGTTTATTCATTTAAAGAGGAGAGGAACCAACGTGCGGACTCATATTCAAAATGATAAATTATTATTAGTTTTCTTGTAATGCTATTGAACTACAAAGTCCCTATTATAGAAGCAAAAATCGAAAAATCTTTCAAATGAATCTTGATAGATAGGTACTTGCTGTACCTACTTACGATTATTACAGTATTTAATTTTGTATTTTTCTGTTAGTTTTTTTTATCTCGCTGAAGAGTTTGTTTGTTTGTTAGAACTCGCTAATCTCCGGAACTACCGGTCAGTTATGAAAAAATATTTTTGCATTTGATAGCCCGATTCTTGAGGAAGGCTATTTAACGCTAGGACCCTTAGGAGCCGAGCATTAATAATAAAGGTTAGAAAGAACGCTAATCGAAAACGAAGTAAAAGCGCGGGAGGGTGATACGGGGAAGATGAAGCCGTGGGGAGATGCTGTATCTAGCTCAATAAAGGTTTAATTATTCCCAGTAACAGAGGATTGATTCCGATTGGGTCCCACTAAACGCACGACGCCATCGCGGCAGGCCAAGACGAAGATGACGGGACGAGCTTGACTCCTATCGTAAGGACTGGCTGGCACTCGCAAAAGACAGAATTGTGTGGAAAAGGAAGAGGGAGGCCTTTGCCCTGCAGTGGGACAGTACAGGCTAATTAGATTAGATTAGTAACAGAGGTAATTCAATGCAAAAGTGTTGGGACCTCGTTGTAACAAATAGCAGTAGTAGAGGATTCTCATAATTATATCCAGGGCCCACCTTACGCGCGGGGCAATTGCGTAACACATTATCAATCGGAATCCGTTTCATTTTGACAGTTCAACAACATTCATTGCGTTATTTACGTGTTGAGTAGACAAATTTTTCGAACTTATGAAGCAATGGATTAGCAATTTGCTTAAAAATGATTCTGATTCCGATTGATAGTGTGTTACGCAATTAGGGTGCAGGTTACACAGTATAAACAACGATTGTGATAGCAGCATGCAAGTGAAGTTACGAAAGTTCAGACGAATAAACTAAATATTACAACGTCTGAAGGCATGTTACGACATCACATACTGTATTATATCGATGGGGGGCTGACGCTTTGCGTCAGTAACGCTTAGGATTCTGCCTTTTCTGAAAATAGAGATGGGCAGATTTAGAGCTCCCGTATAGGTAAAGAAAGGCAAAAAATATGTTGAACAATCTTACAAAGTTCTTCAGACGCTTACCTAAGTGCTCTTGAAAATCTACTACATGTAAATTCATTTGGATAATATGTACAGTCTGATTCAAACTATGACGGCTCTGAAGTGCGCTACTCGCTGCGCAGTACCTCACCCCTCACCCCTGCTCACAGACTCACAATGACGGCTCTGAAGTGCGCTAGCGCTACTCGCTGCGCAGTACCTCACCCCTCACCCCTGCTCACAGACTCACAGGTGTATTTGACTACTGCGCAGCGACTCGCCTTGTGTTCCGTGCCGCCTTATAGTTTGAATCGGGCAGTAATTTTATTGTAACGAAACTAAAGGCCAATTCCCAATCCATACCAATATTATAAATTCGAAAGTAACTCTGTCTGTCTGTCTGTATGTTACCTTTCACATCTAAACCACTGAACGGATTTTGATAAAATTTGGCAGAGATAGATTGCATCCCGGGTAAGGACATTGTCATAACAGTTTTAATTCACGTTTAAGAAATTCATGGCCCTTTGCTTTAAGTTTTTACTATTTTTAACTAATTTCCCTATAAGTCTTATTTCGTTTCGCAACGCAACGGTTCAAAAAATGGGCCCTCAATCCAGATGCACATCGTAATCTCATGTCAGCGACAATTATTAAAAAAACTTGTCATCAATTTAGATAAATTAGAGAATTTTTTAACATATTGAGACAAATTAGAATGCGTATGGGAACATTCTTGAAAATACAGGAACTGCCCATCTGGTCTAATACGCTAATTAGAGCACGCGCTGCAATGCAACATCAGTATCCCAAAACTGATAAGAAAATACTAACCATATTATCATGGTCAATCTTCCTCTGCTGGTTCTTGCGGCACACGGCAGCGGAGGGCACAGGCCTCCGGGCCTCTTGTTGCTGCGCCGGAATGGAGCCCTTCGCATTCCTGGCGCTCAAGATCTTCGACAGCAGGATATTATTGTGCCTTTCGATTTCTCGAAGACGCTCATTCGTGAAAGACATGTTAACTCGCCCACATTTGGGGCCGGAAACTGACCTGGAATCCGAAGATGGCAGATGTAGCATTTTTGCTGTGCTACAGCTGTACCTACCTACGTAAGGTAGTTTTCCAGAAATTATGGATAGATGTTGAAAGAAAGAAGGAAAAGAAAAGAAAGAAGAAAAAGTAACAAAAGTATTTTTAACTCACGAAGGGCGGACTTTACTTTTTTCTTCTTGTGGTAACCAAATGTACATACAAACACGCTGTGAATATGTGCGTGAAGACGAGTAGCGTCTAGCATATAACACACACACGCACACACACTTCTCTGACTTCGCCATTATCTCGAACGGTACCGAGAGAGCTCCTGGCGCTTACACATACAGCATATTTGTATACTTGGTAACCACCAGTAAAGCGCGCGTCGCTTCGTGAGATAAAAATACTATACCGTGAAAGAAAAAAGAATGTTATGAACCCAATTATGAAATTTAATTGCCTGACGATCGATGATTAAGCTACGCTTGTCGCGGTCGGTTCGTGGATGGGTGACCATCCATTACATATCGAGACCTCTCTGTGTCTCGGAAAGCACTAAGCCATTGGTCCCGTCCGGCTGGCGTTCCAGATCTTTTTTCAGTCGTAACGGGTAGTCAGAAACCCAAGAGTCTGACAACCAGACTTAAAGCTTACCAAGGGGTATCGTGTTACCCAGTAAGGGCTGTCGAGGTCAGACAGGCAGTCGCACCATGTAAAATACTGGTATGCAGCTGCATCCGGTTAGACTGGACACCGAAAAGGCTAGGCAGATTGATTGTCATTGAAAGTGTCAATTTTGTCAAAAAAGAAAGTACCTAAAACTTACCCAAAACTGGTAGATCTCCCGGATATAGAACCTCGCGGTTTACTTGTAACAGAAGACTGACTTTTGGTTAATTTAACGGAGGACCTTGCAGTAGGCTCTCTACTCGTATCAGTCGACTTCGGTAAAGACTTCGCAGAATCAATAGACTCTTCCTCGTCACTACTCTTAACTTCATTCTCACTTTTATCTTCTTCAAATTCATCAGAATAAGCGTCCTCCTCATTGCAAGCTTCAGAAACTTCATTTTCGGATTCAGACCCTTCGTAGACGCACGATTCAACGCATATGTTAGGTCTTTTGACTCCGTCGACTATACAGCCCATTTCGGAGAGGTCTTTCGAGAGCTCATCAACCTCGTTGTTATTCTCCTCCTTGTAGCGTTTCGATTTCATCTGTTTACAGTCTCCGGATGAAAATTCGGTGTCGATATAATTCAGTTTTACGTGTTTCTCTCGGCGTGCCATTGTGGAAGCGTGCAAGTACTGTGGGCTGCTAAAAACAGGAATTAGCTTACCTACAGGTGCTTGTTTGTTTACCTACATAGCGAGAGAAAAATTGTGTGCCTATCTAGTGGTACTACCTAATTACTAAATCAACCTTGATGGCCTTAGCCGAGTCCAGACGTAAATATTTAAGCTTTAGCGTAGCATGGTAAATTGGTAATGCTTTGCGTTTGCGAACATAGCAAGACTACAAAGTTTCTGAATAGTTTCCGCTGTGGTCTAGAGTATTTTTATGCGTCACGCTCACGTGTGAAGATAGACAAGATAATAAGCCCTGATCGAAAAACTTGTAGACCATGCAAAGTCAGGTAGCACTGCATGGTCTATTAATGCTTCTTGATACAGATAGCCTGACTCTGCCAAAGACAGGTGCTGGAGGTGAAGTTAGGGATTCAAATCAGCATCTAAATCTACTTTGCCGTAGTACCTAATTTATACAGAAATGTTAAAAATACTTAAAAAGACGTACCACGTGTCAAAAACTGTCAATCACAATATCCAACGAACAATCTGCTAGCGCCTACCAATAAACTTATAGCAAATGGATTATCTACTAGTTACTGCTCTATTTAATAATAAGTAAATTTAATCAACAAAACTCTGATTACTTGCAATAAATTACTTAGAAATTGTTTACAACGAAGCGTTTATACGAAATAATAATTATTGTAAATGAAAATGAAGCTCTGAAAACAACAACAAAAGACTTTGTGTCAAAATTATCTTGTTTTAGAATCTTACAAATGTCTTTTCAAAGACCATAAGCTGCCAGTGTCTTGTCCTCTTTTCTTTCACTATAAACTCTTTCTTGTAATAAACCTTTGTTCGGGAAATAATACAATAAAATAATAACTTTGTAGAAAATCGATTACCCACTTAGCAACAGCTAAACAAAAGTCGCGCGGTTTGGTTGCTGAGTTTGCGTTCCGTTTCCATGGAACGATTCCGGTGTAAGCTAGTGTTTCGGATGAAAAACTGTCAGAGTTTTTTATATTGCAAAACTACAAAACGATCTTTTTCAAATCACATCAACGTAAAGTCTAATTGTTCTGAGAAAGTCTATTAAAATTAATGTTATAGTGATCGCCACGAATAGGACAATTTATAATTTCATCGAGTCGAGAATATCATCTGTGTTTCGGTCGATGTTGACATTTCGTGTGATTCATTCACTCACTCGTTCACGTAAAAAGTACTTTTGGATGTGGGAATTCCGTGTGTGCGATAATGATTTTTTGATAAATTCCGTGTTATTTAGTTAGATTTTATCAAATTTATCATTAAAAATGGTGACTATAATAAAGAACCAATTACTAAAACATCTATCGAGGTAAGTGCACCCTTTAGTTTTGTGGAATACGTCTCTTGTTCTATAAATTTATTGCTGTGATATTAATTTAATTAATTTTCAGTGATTAGAGCTTACAGGATTTCGGTTTAACGTGTACGCAATTTAGATATGCTTTCAATGTATGAAACAAACATAATTAGCTTGGCACACATGCGTTTCTTTGTTTGATTTATTTATGTATTGTTATCATATCTACATAGATAATCAAAAATGTTTTGTGCTTTCCGTAAAATTTAAAAGAACACACTAATCTAATAATTGCTCTGATAATCGTTGTACAAAGAAAAATTTGCCATACATTTTTATCTTAACTATTACATAGTAAAAATTATATTAAGTATAAAATTCATATTAGAGCCTCGTCGTAAATGCGCGACTATCTTCCGTGCTAAGTTATCAGTCGGTCAAATTCGTTAGTTGTGAGCAACACAAATGTTGTCGAACTATAGTAAATTAGGCATCCGTTTCAAGGGGAAATTTAATGAAACATCTTGTTATTAACATACTGTTCATGTTTCAATTTAATTTACTAGTTTTCCTTAAAGAAAATGAATTGTAAGAAAACCCTATTTTATTATTTTCTCATTATTTATAGGAATTCCTAAATGAAGTATCTGGATGCAATATCCACTTATAAATAGTTTTCCAAAAGTGCTCACCATTTTGTTATTAAAATATTACAATCAAATCAGTCAGTTTGTAATAAAAGAGCAATTTTTAAAATGAATTATAATAAGTCAAGTAAAAAGAACTCATTCTAAATTCTAGAATAATACATATTATATTATGAATCATGCTTGTTATTTTTCTAGTTACAATAACTGAATAATGACACCTATTATAAAAGAATAGGTAATACCATTTCATGCATATTTATTGTAGTACCGGAATACTCATAAAAGATACATGCTAATCTTCAACATTGTTTACAATAACAATAATTCATTTTTAACATGTTTCGTTTGCTTAGCAACACATGTGGTTCAGTTTATTATCACATATCCTGTATTCATTATTTATTCTACCAATTTACATAGCATACACAGTTCCAAAAATACTGATATTATGATGCCGTAATATAGTTACATTTATCTTTATTACCTAGCTGTCTAACCAAAGTGATAACATAAATTAACATGCTGTCTTTATATACTTACCTATACAACTAATCCAAGTTGCACTCTTATAGTGTAACATACTTTTCAGTTGCAATCCGAATGATTTTGAAGGATATTGCTAATCCATTGCTTCATATGTTCCAAAAATCGGTCTGCTCAACAACGTAATGAATGTGGTTGAACTGTCAAAATGAAAGCCATTGATACTGTTAATAAGTTATACAATTACCCCGCAGAAATACGACATTTTCCAAAAGCATAGTATTCTTCTGGCCACTGCAGAGAGGCAGCAGTCCTATACTTCCTTCCTTCCTCCCCCTTTTAGGATATTGGTGGGTATTATGTCCATTAAAACACTGTATTTCGGTAAATACGTTTATTGTGCTAAGTAGCAAACACAGTATGAAAATCAACTGAAGAAAACTCACCTACCCACTACTTAGTCAATATTATTATTACAATAAGATTTGACAAGTACCTACGCTAAATATACAACAGTGGGGAAAAGTCAAGTCCTTAATGGATCCAATTCATATTATATGTTTAAAACTGAATCATCATAATCATCACTTTCTAGCCCTTGTCCCAATTTATTAGGGATTGGCACAATATGTTTTCTTCTTCCTTAGTTCCAGTATTCCTATTGGACTTAAAACAAACTACTTGAAATAGGCCGGCAATGATTTTCACTTTAAAAATCTATAGACACTTGTTATTTGAGTCACCTAACATCAATGCTGCACACTTGAACTGCAGTGTATGAGTATAATTAACAAGTGATAACCATTTAAAGTGTATGAGGGTATATAGCAATATGCAACTTGAAAAGCCTATCAGTGTTTCTCAAACTTTTGTGGTGGGCGCTTGAGAGATTGGGATAATCGTTACAGGCTCTTGTTACAGTTTTCAACATTCATAATTAATTTATATTTTATTTCTGGTTCCCCTGGTGGTACATGCTCCCAGACACAGATTAGGAATCCCTGCCTTGAACAAATAAGGAAAAACATATATCATGACTTGCCAATGTCATGGCCAAACAGGATACATGTTAAAAGAGGAATTGCCACATGGATGTTGGCGCTCATTCCACACTTTTTTAGGGTTCCGTACCTCAAAAGGAAAAACAGAACCCTTATACTCATGTGTCACAGCCAATTTGCTCCGAATCTAATGGACCGATTAAGTTGAAATTTGGTACACTTATGAATCTCTGTGACCCAAACACTGACATGTAACGTAAATAAATGAATTTCAAATATCGGGGTCATTATTGGGGGGCAAATAGAAAATAAAAAAAAAAGTTTCCGAAACTGTACCGTGTGACATATCAAATGAAAGGGCTTAGGTACTGTGAGGATCTCAAATATATTTTTTTCGTAATCTTAAAGTAAATAGACGAAAATTTACCATCTCCCCCCGTTATCTCCTCCTTGTGCCTAAAATTTTGAAAAAAATACGGAATATATACCTATAGATTACAGGAAAACCTATAAGAAGTCTGTGGTCTTAAAACAACATAGTAAATCTCAATATTGTGCGTACAAATTTAAATTTTTAGTTGGAATGTATGGGAGAACATGTTTTTCAACTACAATGTTAAGTTTGTTCATGGGATAAATTCATTCCAACTACGGAACCCTTCATTGTGCGTGGTCCGACACGCTCTTGGATGGTTTTTTTTTCTAAAATTAACTTAACTATAAGTATGTAAAAAAAACGTAGGTGCATGGCCGTGGTAGATCTACATTATATCGTAAAAAAATATTTGGACAAGTATCATTAATCAGGGAGAAAATAGAGAAATATCTTAGTATAGAATGAACGCCAACAAGCACAAGACCGCGTTTCCTCTTAAAAAGAAACATAATAGGCACTTAAGTATTTTGGGTTCTCATTATTCTGTTTTCATTATAAACTGTATGAATAATAAAACATGGGAGATGATGAAGTATTGAAGTTGAATTATTCATAAATAAAGTTTGCAATGTAGGTACTTCAAAGAATATTGAATTTATTTTTGTAATATTAGGAAATTCATGTTTAAATTATATTTGAAATTATTTGATGTATTGATTTTGATTGGTGATAACATTAATTTATTTTCAATAAACTTGTCCTGTTTAAAAACGAGCATAAAATAATCAGTGACACACTTCTAAATAAAATAAATTATAATGGCCGCTTTCTCCTGCTAGGCAAAAGCCTAACTCACGTAAATACTTCTGGGAGGGGCTCGTGGGTAAATAATTATTAAACTTCTGACCGCCACACGTCAAAAAATCAAAAACGTGCCCTCGGCGTCAAAGTCTGTCAAGGCTTGTACACACAGGCGCGACGCGACAGTGCGACGCGATTCTGCGATATATATCCATAGAACAATTGGTGTCGCGGCGCGACGAGTAGCGCGACACCGTGTAGCCGCGATATCGCCGCGACACCATACAAAATGAACATTTAGTATGGTGTCGCGGCGATATCGCGGCTACACGGTGTAGCGCTTGTGTGAAAGGTGTTGCGGCGCGATAATATCGCAGAATCGCCAGGCGACACGTCGCGCGACAAGTCGCGCCGGTGTGTAAGAGCCTTAATATTGTTAGCCTGCCGTGTCCCACTCCTGGGCAAAGGCTTCCCTCCACTCCTTCCATATTTCGCGAGCCCGCGCGTCCTCCTCCCAGTTTTGATGGAAGTTTTGACGGAACCTATCCAGTTTGTCCCGCCATCTCCTACGTGGTCTACCGCGACCCCACCACATTGATGATCGTGTTATCAATTAAAATTCCTGTTCTAAAAGAAAACCTGTCTCTAACACAAAATTTGTTTCTTCACTCAACAGGTTCACAAAGAATCTGTCACCAGAACAGATCTCCCTCTCAGCGCTGCGAGGGTCCGGTGAGCTTCAAGACTTGACCTTGGATGAAGAGCTTCTGACTGACCTCCTGGAGCTGCCCGGATGGGTCAGGCTCACGTCTGCCAAATGCAACCGAGCCTCCTTCAGGATACAATGGACCAAGCTGAAGACTGTCCCCATTGTGCTGGTAAGTTTGACAGATCATTTTCCATTTATAAGTACCCCAGACACGGGCACATCTAGGTCTTTAGCACTAGGTAACGGGCCGGCCTAGACTCGAGTTGTAAACATCGTGATATAACATCACGCTACGACCCTAGGAGCCGAGCAAAAAACTCCAAAATAACCCTGAGCGAAAACGAAGTAATGGCGCGGTCGGACGATGCGGTGCGGCGGGGTGGGACGTGGGAACAATAAATACGCGGATGAAGTCGCGGGTAGAAGTTAATGCTATAATAAGTGTAACACTAGAAAAATTCCAAAGGCTCTAAGTATACAATGGTGCCACAAACCTATAATGCAGATTACAGCTTCACAAAGTTGTACGTTGTAATCATTATCTTCATTTACACGTTATAATGCTAAATAATTACTAGCTACAGTGTAGTGTTTGCTCATTAAAATTTCCATAACACTGTTATTTATTTTAATTACTTATGTAGCATTCAATGTCATGTTCGTCTCGTTGCAATTTTTTCATGGCCCTTCTATCTTGAAGGTTTTTGGCCTAGAAGATAATAATATATCTCTGGTACCATTTTTTTTTCTGTGTTTTGTTTAGTTTGTGATCTTCCTGTACGAGTTGCATTAAATACTTTTTCTTTCTTTTTTTATTTAGGAAAATTACTCCTATTAAATTACTATCATACGTACCCCTGGTTCGCGCGGTTTTTTACGACCTCACAAAACATCTAGATTTCTTTATTATATTTTATTTATGATACATAATACCGCATTAGGAACTCTATACTTTGTTTCAAAACACAAATAGCGGATGCTGGCCGCACAGCTGCTGGTCTAAAGTGGAACTGGGCTGGTCATATCTGTCGTATGTTGGACCAGAAATACGCAAAAGCCACCACTCAGTGGATCCCTGATGGCAAGAAGCCACTGCGCGGGAGGCCCAGAAATGGCGGGATGAGCTGGACTCCTTAAAGGATTGGCTCACAATCGTAGTCGACCGGGAAAAGTGAAAAGAAGGAAGGGAGGCCTTTGCCCTGCAGTGGGACAACACAGATTTATAAAAAAAAACAGTGGCACTCCGGGAGTGCCGACAGAACTGAAAAACAAAACAAACAGAATACTTTGCTAACACTCACTGACATATCGGATATACATTAAAACCGAGTACATCCCGAAGACAGCCGAACACATCCGAATGTAGCGCGGTGTCGGTTACAGTAACAGTGTCGCGAATTCAATGGGTTTTTCCCATCTCAAAAAATGTCCAACGCGCCTAAAGAAGTTTTCATTTGAATAATAACCGATATCATGGAGAAACCCGCATTAAAATCTGTTACGTAGTCTAGAAGAATGCGGTCACACAGACACTCGAAAATCGACCTTAATTTATAGCTTGTAATAGATGTAAATACTTTATTATACACCAAATAATACAACACAGGAAAAACGTTGATAAAGCTAATAAGTACGGTCAGCAACAAAAGTAGATTAACACTTCAGTTTTTTAAATCTCGGTTATTAAGCAAAATATTTGTTCAAAATTACAGCAGAAGTACAATGCAATCTTGAGCAAATATTTTGCTCAATAACTGTATAATAAGTATTTACATCTATTACAAACTATGAATTTAGGTCGATATTTTGCTCAATAACTGAGATTTAAAAAACTGAAGTGTTAATCGACTTTTGTTGCTGACTGTACCTATACAATGAGCAGTCCTATCCCAGAAGGCGATATCTTACAGACAACCTTGTTCTTTGCACAGGCTTTGGATAAACTGAAAGAAAGGATACAATCCAATTTTAACAAATGATGCGGATGAATTTTTATGATTATTTTGCTTATTTTTTCATATAAATGTACTGTCAACAAAAGAGATAAGTATGCAGGATCGTCAGATATAGTTAAAGTTTAGTAAGAAACCGGTGGATGTTCTCGAATGAAATTTAATTTTATTAATAGAAAACAAACAGCTCATTTATCAAATTAAATTTCAGTCGACAACATCCATCGGTTTCTTACTAAACTTCAACTATATCCGACGAATCGACGATCCTGCATACTTATCTCTTTTGTTGACTGTACCTATTATTATTATTATTTTTAATGTTAGCATAGATTATGTAAATATTGTCCAAATTTAGTATTATATAGTTCCTCAATTTAATGACATTTTAACAAATTATACATTAATTTATAAAACAACTAAGTATAAATACGACCGGTCTTTGTTATTTTCATGTAAATAAAGTGCGGGCAATATATTCTGATTATTATTCCAAGTTTATGAATGAAGTTGTCTGAATTTAAATGTGTGCGGAGATGAGCTGTGGGTTTACTCTCGTTTCTAATTTTCAACTTCAAGAATAATTACCCAGCAGTTTAATACCGCTCATTACTTATCAAACACGAGCTTTTGTCCGCGGCTTCGCCCACGTGTTGGTCGGAAATTATCCAACGGGAGCTTACTTCCGTGATAAAAAGTATCCTATGTCCTCACTCAGGTTATGGTTTCTCTATGTTCCAAATTTCATCTAGGTACATCCGTTCAGCCATTTTTGCACCAATACTGAACATACATCCAAAAATCCTTCGTTACTATTTTATTATTGTAAAAAGAAAAGCAAGAAAGAAAATCGGTTTATTCTGCACAAACAAAACGCACATTACAAAAAAAACCGGTTAAGTGCGAGTCGGACTCGCGTACCGAGGGTTCCGTGCTTTGTAGGTATGTAAATCGATTATCACGGGATTTTTGTACCGTCTTTATGGTTTTCGGATTTTTCCTTGTGCTACATAATCTTGCTTCTTGCCAATTTCATGATCTAGGTAATGGGAAGTACCCTATAAATTTTGATTCCCTTGAGAGTGTCGAAATATACGTTTTTTGCGGCATAAACAGCATTATCTTTTTTTACGTTAACTTAGGTGTTTGGTTTTGTCACAGCTTCAAGGGACTGTAGACCTGAGTATATGGTTTTAATTTCAAATCGATACCTCCACGCGTTCCCGAGATAAAGGGTCTTGACATACAGACGGACGGACGGACAACAAAGTGATCCTATAAGGGTATCCTAAAAACATAAAATGTACACATACTAAGTACCAAAAGCCTCGTATGTTTAGATATGGTTTAATTAATGAACTATAAATGAACGATCACACATTAAACACGTTATTATTTAATGGTCTACTTAATCAACTCTCATTTGTGATAGTCAGTAATTAAATAGACTTGCATTATCTAACACTTGTTTACATAAATATAACATCTATACAAATAAATAAAATTGAAGTGTCTGTTTGTAATGTCAAAATAACAGCTTTTTACTAAATGCATATGACAGTATATGGTATTTTTAACAAAAAAAAAACAGTGGCACTCCAGGAATGCCAACAGAAGTGAAAATAAAATACAAACAAAATACTTTGCCATCACTCACTCACATATCGGATATATGTACAGTCAACAAAGGAGTTAAGTATACAGGAGCGTCGGATATTGTTGAAGTTTACTAAGAAACCGATGGATATTCTCGAATAAAATTTTAGTTTATTAATAGAAAACCAACAGCTCATTTATTAAATTAAATTTCAGTCCAGAACATCCATCGGTTTCTTAGTAAACTTCAACTTTAACCGACGCTCCTGTATACTTAACTCCTTTGTTGACTGTACATTAAAACCGAGTACAACCCGAGCACAGCCGAACACATCCAAAGCGGGTATTTTTTTAATCGTCTTATAAACAAAACACGCGCGGTGTCGCTTACGGTAACAGTGGCGCGAGTTCAAAGGTTTTTTCCCATCTCAAAAAACGCCCAACGCGCCTAAAGATGTTTTCACTTCAAAAAAACAATTTTTAAATGTTTGTCTGTCTGTATGTTTGTTCGGGCTAATCTCCGAAACGGTGGATCAATTTAAATAAAATTTGGTATGGGGATACTTTGAACCCTGACATAGTCTACTTTTTATCGAAATACCACACGGGCGAAGCCGCGGAATGAAGGTAGTCTATGTATAAAGTTGTAAACATTTCACTTTGTGTAAGTAACTTTGGTATCGGATGTATCAGTGAACTTTTACTCCATCATAACTTAGCACTCCCTGCGAAATTGTTTCCCAATAGTTTGAAAATTAGATGAACATGCCTTTTAACTGAACATTATGCCATATACATAACAACCGCATGGGTCGATCTTCCAGATTAAGCTTGCCGAGGGCGGTCCGTGGATGGGTGACCGTTTTTACATCTCGGAAAGCACGTTAAGGCCCGGCGCCCACTATCGGCATCGGCACGGCTGAGGATTTTTATGCGACAAATAGAAATATAACTTAATAGTCTGACAATAAAATTTTAATTTCAATGACACGGTATGTCGGATATCCTATTTTTATTTTTGCACCTACGATGATTATTATCATTGAAATGTCAGTTTTATCGTCATACAATTAAGTTACATTTTTATTCGTCGCATAAAAATCCTCAGCCGTGCCGATGCCGATAGTGAAAGAAAGAAAAACGTTTATTTGGACACAGTTCGTGAAACACAAAAAACAAAATTAACAAATAAAAAAAAGAACTATAACTACTACTATCTAGTGGGCGCCGGCGCCGGGCCTAAGCCGTTGGCCGGGACCAACGGCTTAACGTGCTTTCCGAGGCACGGAGGGGTCTCGGTTGTAAAAATGGTCTCACATCCACAGACCAACCGCGCGCGGCAAGCCTAGCTTAACCTGATCGATCGACCTGTGCGGCTGTTATCATTTAGCCACGGGCCCCATAAATTGGCCCTAAGTACTCACAGAAAATAATTAATTCTGTAATTGAAGGAGCACACGTAAAAGAACCTTTTTATTATTGTAGATTTATATTGTACTAGCTGACCCGGCAAACCTTGTTTTGCCATATAAATTATTTCTAGCTGCCCGGCGCTACTTCGTTTGCGTGGTGTCCTACCTCCACCCCTACCCTACTCCTACCCTACTCCTACACTACTCCTACCCTGCTCCTACACTACTCCTACCCTACTCCTACCCTACTCCTACCCCACTTTTAAATTTTTCTCTGCGTAAGAACCATCCTCGTACTTCAAGGAATATTCTAAAAAAATAATTAGCGAAATCGTTTCAGCTATTCTCGAGATTTGCGCTTAGCAACACATTCAGCGATTCATTTTTTAAGTATAGATAAGTAAGTAGGTACGTGTGCCCTTTGTTGAAGAACTCAATAAATAAAAAAAATAAAAAAAAACAGTTCCATCGCACCTCGTCTCCCTAAAGTTTCAACCAATTCTATAACAAGTAGAAACTACTTATATAAAACTCAAATACTAGCACATTTTCCATTATTTCCTCCTGCTCTTGATAATTCGCTACACAAACAGAATCGTTAATATTAAACGTCGATCCTGTCATCAGAATGTTATTCTGTTACCTTTGTTGGCAAAGGATTACGTTTCGTTCCCCGGAGGCTTATGAGATCGTTATCCGTAGGTATCTGGGGGCACGGGAGTGCCCCCGCCTAGACGAGCCAAGCGAAGCGCAAGGGCACTACCTACCTTTTCTCGAAGCACTTCGTCGTATTTTTGAACCTCAAAATATGAGGCTTGGCCGTTTCGCTACCATCACATGGGCGTAAGGTGAAAAATGTATTCACTGTTCATTACTTTTCTGTTATACAATAGTTTTTGTAGAAACGAAACGGCCAAGCCTCATATTTTGACTAAGGTGTAGAGTTTGTGTGTGTTTGTTTGTTTGTGTAGAGTTAGAAGCTTGGCTCTACATGAGATCTGATAACTTTTTGGCAGTGCGAGCCATATGTGGTCTCGTCTTGGCAAGATTTTACATGAAAATGTTTTTGGTGGGATTACTTTAGCATCAAACAGGTGCTTCCGGGCTCTTTTTTTAATCGTCTGTTATCCGTTTATTAGCTGTTTTGGGAAACGAAAAGAAATAAGAAATACACATGTATTTTCTTGTTATCTTACTTTGAACCCTAAGGACGAACATAATTACGTTTTATGTACAGGCGCCAGCACATCAAGCTACTACAATCTGTCAAATTTCTTTAATAGATTTTCAACTTTATCGCTAAATTATAAGATTCAAAGTTGATTGGGAAAATTTGACAGTTTCGGGTAGCTTGATGTGCTGGCGTCTGTACATACCACGCGGGCGAAGCCGCGTGCTGAAACTAGCTTAAAATGTTTTTTTGACTTCACGAAAATATTTTTGACTAGAATTAAAACTGTTATCACACCAGACTATATCCTTCCTCAAGGTTCAAATTATCCCCATACCAAATTCCATCAAAATCGGTCAACCATTTCGGAGATTGGCCGGACCAAACATACAGACAGAGACAGACATAAATAAAAAAAAAGTTTGGTACTTATATCCATACTAATATTATAAATTCGAAACTAACTCTGTCTGTCTGTCTCTGTTACCTTTTCACGCCTAAACCACTGAACGGATTTCTATAAAATTTGGAAGAGAGATAGATTGCATCCTGGGGAAGGACATAGGATAGTTTTTTCGACATACCTCGCGGGCGTAGCCGCGGGCGGAAGCTAGTATTTCATATACTTAAGCATAATCGCTCATTTGGAGAAACATCGACGTAAATGTATTTTTTTCAAAAAATGAGTTAATTAAATAATAATAATATAATAATAATAATATTCCACAACTATCACACAACGCCGTCTAGTCTCAAGCTAAGCAGAGCTTGTGTTATGAGTACTAGACAACTGATAAACATACTTATATATTTCTAAATACATACATATATAGATAAATTAATGACAAAGCACTTTAGAAATGTATTTAGGTATGTTAGGAAAAACAAAGACATAAAAAATAACAGTTACGTCGTTGTTTCTCCAAATGAGCGATATAATAAAATCGGTTAAACATAACAATCTCACTCTTCAATTTTATTTATTTGTATTTATCTCTATAGTTTCCTGATGAATAATCATGTTATCAACGAAACTATTGTTGATAAGCATGTTATAATGCTATATTTAGACCATAACAATAAGTACTTCCTACTTACTCGATGTCACATGAGCAACATTCTGTTTTGCGTGGACCTTTCTGTGAAATAGTCGTCTCGCAGAAGGAGGCTGAGGAAATGGAAAGGGAGATCTCGTCCACTCACCGGGCCCGCAGCAGGCGCACCGGGTGTCGGTGGAGGGGTCACAACGCCCTCTTCCAGTCCCCCTAAATGGGTCCAGGGGCGACGGACTCGGGGACGTCGCGTCTGTCCACACACATCAGGACCCGAGGTGGGAGCGAATAGGTAGTGTTCCACACGCGCCCCTTTTATACATCGCGGAGGGAATCAAACACCTCACTCCCGCCCCAGGGCGGAGGACATCCATAAGGATTTTTCACCCCGGAAACAAAAAAAGAGATTAGAGAACTCTGATCAACCGCGTGCGGGCCGAGAGAGGGAAGTAAGGCGAGCAGTACTCCTAAAGCCCAGGCGGTTAACTAAAAATTATGATTCATTACATTCCGGACTACAATACAGCACATATAAATAAATTTATTAATACATAATTTTAATGAATAATCCCAACTGGTATCGCTGAATGACCGCCACCTACCGTAATGATACTAATTAGATTATGCAAACCGCATTTACGTTCGACTACATACATGATAATATAATTAACTATACAGAGATAAACTAATATTATAGTAATGTTATTACATCTGAAGTTAACATCACGCCTTCATAGCTAGTCACAACCATACGACAGGCTATCGTATCGAAAATGACACGTTTTGATAACCGTGTGCGAGCAAAGAGAGTGAAGCGAGGCGAGCACTACTTCCAAAGGCCAGGCGGTTAACTAAACGGCTAATTGAACCAGTTGACTGCGACATCCACCAATATTAGGTACCCTAAATTTTGAGTACGTTTGCCCTGCCGTATAAAGAATAGAATAGAATACTCTTTATTATGTACACCATATAAATTACAGACATATATATATAGAAACTGTACAAAGGTTGAGGGGGAATCTAGCAAAAAGCCTATCTACAATTTGATTTTTCATGAAATTGATATACTTCTAAAATATTGATATACTTCTTCTTCGGCTCGTCTTGGCGGGGGCACTCCTGTGCCCCCAGATTAGGAAGTACACATGAATTAAAAATGTCACATTGGCTCTTGTCCGGATTTGGATTGAACCAAAATCTTGTGCATGAGCGCTATGCCTGAACCAATGGGCCATCACGACATCATTGTTTTGCGTAATCAGCCTACAATGTTCCCAGTGCTGGGACACAGACCTCCTCTCTTCGAGAGGGTGTGGACTGCAAGCTACCACGCGGGCCCAGTGCGGGTTAATAGATGTCACATGTCTTCGAATTTTTGGTTCTAGGACATGCCGGTTCCCTCACGATGATTTCCTTCACCGTATTGAGACCCGTGGTGATGAAATTATTTGTTTACACATTGATCGAAGGTTTACACAAAGTAAAGCGCCTGCCTCGCTTAGAACCCACTACCAACAGACATTGTGAAACACAACATCATGAGCCTATACTACCTCAGCTAAAATTCACTCTTTATCTCGCTCGCACGATACTGCTCGCGGACTGTGTGAAAGCGAGACAGAGTGCGGTGCTGGGCGGGAGGCAGCGCCAATAGTTTAGGTATTTGCTTTTTACGGTGAAAATAAAGGTAATTCAAAAAAACTAACTAACATAAGACCTGCTTTATAGTTAGTTCAGTTAGTATGCAAAGTTTCATGATCTAATTTGAAGTATTTTTTGAATACCAGCGGTTTATTGTTCGGTTTGGAGGTAACTTTGGGATTTTTTTCTATCGAGAAAATTTTATGGAATCGTGTTTTTGTCTAACATAAGACCTTACATTAATCCTCAACTTTAGCATATATTTATTTCAAAATTAATGCTGCAGAATTTTCGACATAACGGAGGATCATGCTAAGCCATTTGAGGTAGTATAGGCTCTTAAGTTTGCAAAATTATTCCAGTGCAATATTAATGAGTTTCAAATGAGTACTCAGGTGAATCTTGAGTATCTTGGTAGGTAGGTTCTAAGGTGACTAATCAGCACCGTAATTGCGTAACACACTATTACTCTCAATTTGAATCATTTTGAAGCATATTGCTAATTCATTGCTCCGTATGTTGGAAAACTGTTTGCTCAACAACGTAAATCACGCAATGAATTTTGTTGAACTGTCAAAATGAAACCAATTGCTACTGATAGTGTGTTTCGCAATTACCCTGCCGTTCTAATTGCGCATCGGTCTCGCCTTCGCCGTAATTCAGTTGACCTAGTTCACTCCTGTGAACTTTTAACTAAGTAGGAAGACGTTCAGCTGTATTAGGTTGGAAAATTAAGGTGAAAATACGTAGCCAGAAAATGTCTTGAGTTTCTTTCCCGTTCTTCCCTATAGGAACCTCCTGCGCTTTGGAATGGGCAACTAGCTTCATCGTTTTGCCTGACCGACCGAAGCCTTAACAATTTAAAAGTGCTTGTAATAAAAAAAATACTTGCACTAGTGCTTGTAATAAAGTGCTTGTTATGTGTTGTAATAGTGCTTGTGTGTTGTGCTTGTTGTGGTGTTTGTAATTGTAATAAAATGCTTTGAATTTGAGAATAATTTATAACGTTTATTTCATTACGCAAGTTGACCTTGCAAGTGACTTTGTACAGTAGAAAAACTTAGAGCTGGCAAACTAGTTTACGGCCCGTTTCACCAGCTCCAGATAAGATCCTTATCTAATAGTTAATTTCATTAAAAAAACTGTTACATTTTTAATTTACCGATTGATAGACAGTGGTGCCTCTCCGGCAATTAATAGATAGTTACGGGTACTCAGAAGCCCAAAAATCTGACGACCAGTCTTTACCCAGTAACTGGGTTGTGGAGGTCAGCAGTCATTCCTTGGAAAATACTGATATTCAGCTGCATCCGGTTAAACTGGAACCGACCCCAACATAGGTGGAAAAAGGCTAGGCAGTTTGTGTACGTATTCGAACTCTGAACTTACGGTTCAACGTCTTTCAATTCATCTGATACTTAGATACTACGATAAAGTGGCACCGATGACTTAAAAGTTGTGTTGAAAGCGGTTGACATTGTATAGGCAAGTAATGCGGAGGAATGAGGAAAATGTTGTCAGGAAAATTCTGAGTATGAATGAGGATGACTGTAAGAGTAGGGGAAGACCAAAGACACGATAGATGAACTGTGTGAATGATGAGCTAGAAAGGGGGTGACTAGCCTCACGCATAATGGTCCATTTGAAGGACTAAGTGCGGAAACCAAACCCATAACATAGAAGGGGGTGACTACCGAGATGACGACTAATAGAAAAGTATGAAAGAAAAAGACATGTTTCGTCGACCTCAGATAAATTGGGATCAGGTCAAAAGAATGATCATGAGATATATAACTGTGCACTGTGTAGAAGCCCTTAGCATTAAATGGCGCAGAAAATCCTCTGCTCTGCGGTCAGCCCGATGCGTTCCAACGGGCTGCGGTCGTCAATTTATTACACTCATTGTCTTCCTAAGGCTGCGTTTCCATTAGAGATGAGCGAGAATGCGTAGCTAAGGATGTGTGTGAAACCAATCAATAACATCGCTTCATTTTTATAGCTTAAACTAAGTTAGCATTTGTTATTGGTTAGTTTTACACACATTCTCCTCATCCTCGCTCATCTCTGGTGGAAAACCAGCCTTATTCTGTAAAGTTACAATATAATCTCGAACTTATTAGCAGTACGTGTCAATGCCAAGACGCCTTATTAAAACAATGCTGCCTAAACCAACTACTAACTACGTAGGACCGCGAACGCTATGTTGCATGATAATGCTTTTCAACGTAGTTACTTGCACCAACATATTATTTGTGGTTGGGTTCTGCATAGTATGTGCAATGTGCATGTCTGGAGGTTCGATCCAGGGAACACAGTTTTTGTTGTTATATTGGCGTGTGTTAGCTGACATTGGCAAATAATTTAATTTAATATTCTGTGTTTCGAAAAATGAATTACTTACTATTCTTTAGAATCAAGTTCTTCTAACAGAACAGACAGCTGTGCTGCTGGGGAGTTTGTTGCGCCACTTCTTCTTCCCAGCTAAAGCACTAGGAAAATGAAAATGTTCTCTACTAACTTTTTAGACCTTTGTATCTTGCTTATGCGTATGAAGTTTCATGAAAATCGGTTCATTCATTTCGAAAAATAAGGGCTTGAAAGTTTGTATGAAATACCGTACGGCGTAAACGCTCTTGAGTAATTTTGAAAACAAAATCTTTCGGCACTTCTGCCTTACTACGCGTATAAGAAGACAAATAACCCTTTCTTCTCGTGGCTTGATAAATTATACATTCTGCTCAAAACAACCACATTACTTCTACTTCATTATCAGAAAACATAATGTATTTTCACAGACGCTGAACCCAAATAAACAATGAATAATGCATTGATGCCGAGCCGCTTGGCTGAGCTTAGTAACCTTGATCTTACGACCAATGATTACGTTTTTTTTTTCATATATCCTGCAGGTGCTAGTTTGTGTTACTGTAAGTCAAATGTAGATAGAAGGCGGCTCGGTTAACCTTTTATTATCTGTCTCCGAGGCACTGGGGTATCACACCGCCAACTTCCATACACACACACACGCACCCACGTAACACGCGCGTAGCAGCCGTTGGTCCTGCGTCTGATCTATCTCCGGTAGAGTCGGATTGCCGTGCCATCGGACTATGAGTGAGGGAAGAGAGAGTGTACCTGTGTCTGCGCACACATTTGTGCACTATAATATCTCCCGCGCCGGAGGCTAGTCTCCGTTGAGATTGAATCCAACATTTTCCTTGAGTTTGCCGTATGTCATTACTTCCCAGAATTCGATCTGTATCAGCGACACTATCGAATGGTGTACTCTACTAATACAGTGTGTTTTTTTTTTTCAAAATCGACGGTTTCGATTCCTGGCTAGAAATATAGATTTTTCAAAAATCCAATGATGCAGTTTTAGTTTTCATCAAAATCGAGCCCGCTACTCCTTTGAGTACTTTTCGCTATTCCTCATAGTTTCGGATTTGCTTATCCACGCCCACTTGGAAAATTCACCCTGTATACTCGTAAGACCGAACAAAAGAAGAAATATTTTTATGACCTAACCTAAGTATGTTTTATTAGCGGAAAGTATTACTTTCCTAAAAAAGCATAAATCCTTAAGAATACATATTATGTATTCATATGGATTTATGCTTTTTTATTATCTTGCCCTATGTTGATTTTTTTTTGTTAAGGTTATCCGACATACCTACATAGCTATAGACTTGCAATGTAAACAACTTTTCAAATTAAGATGATCACGGAACTACAAGTATATAATGTTGAACATTATAGCTTCATACTAACTCGTGACCAAATAATAACAGCCTCACGGGTCGATGGAAGGTTCGGTACGCTTGCCGCGGTCGATTCGTAGATGGGTGACCACCTGTCACATATCGAGACCCGTCGGTGTCTCGGAAAGCACATTAAGCCGGTGGTCCCACCTGTCATTCGTAGATCTTTGACAGTCCTCACGGGTAATAAGCCCGAAAGTCTTGACAACCAGTCTTACCAAGGGGTAACGTATTACCCAGTAACTGTGTTGTGGAGGTCAGATAGGCAGTCGCTCCATGTAAATTACTGGTACTCAGCTGCATCCGGTTAGACTGGAAGCCGATCCTAAGATGATGAGTTAACACCTAATAATGTAATATGATTAACTAGCTGCGACCCGCGGTTTCACCCGCATAAGTGTCGAACCCGTGGGAATATCG
Organism: Oligia fasciuncula; assembly: GCA_963082905.1. Taxonomy (NCBI): domain Eukaryota; kingdom Metazoa; phylum Arthropoda; class Insecta; order Lepidoptera; family Noctuidae; genus Oligia; species Oligia fasciuncula. Next base: position 14,498,387 of record OY720403.1, read on the forward strand.
GGATAAAAAGTATCCTATGTGTTTATCTTGGTTATAAACTATCTGTGTGCCAATTGGCATTGGCAATTTGGCATTGTGCCGCTTGTGCGTGAAGAAGTAACAAACATACAGACTCACAAACTTTCGCCTTGATAATATTAGTGTGATAGTATTATCAAACAACTTATGTATGAGTATCTGCCTAACAGAATACTGAATAACTGTTGTTGAATCTATCAGCTAATTTGGAAATAATCGTGGGAAATAATGTTCAGGAGTGTTTAGAGACAATAGTCCCTAATTAACTTTTTATATGTTTTTCCATTCGAGTGGTGAAGGTCAGATGTTGATTTGTTTTATTTTTTAAACTTTGCCCCACACTAGGAATAAATTAAAATTAACAACGATTTAAAGTAAAAACTCGCCCTATCACGGATGGAAGAAGATGGCTACAATTTCTTTACCTTGGCAATGCCGGAAACCTTTAAATTGAATGAAAAAAAATCATTACTTCTTTTCACTTAGCGACATAAATGGTAATAGTTCATGTCGTGGTAAAAATATTAGCCAGACAGTAAGATGATTCTCCCCGCAGACCATGGTCCATCTTCCATCTGGCGCTGTCCTGTCACCAGTACGTGGGGACCTAATGTCTGCGTCAGCGAATGGTGTTGGATTTATCCACGAATGATATTTGCTATCGACTCGCTAAGAAGAAGTACGGTGGTAGTGGGGCTGATAGCCCAGGGCGCGCTTGGCATCATCATCGTTTCAGCCGAAAGACCTCCACTGCTGGGCATAGACCTCCCCAAGCGTCACATCCACCGGTTCTGTGCTTGTCGTATGAAGCGGATTCCTGTGCCCTTCAGAAGTTTATTGGTCGAGCATAATCTACAATAAGCTATTGCCGCTCGAGAAGGCCCTGCTGAGTCCTGGAGTGGAGACCGCGTATCGGCAAGCGTAGTGTGGGACGCCCCCTAGCTAGATGGACGGACGACCTAAAGAAGGTGCCTGGGGTAGATTGGATGCGGAAGGCGGAGGACAGGGTGCTGTGGTGCAGTCTGGGAGAGGCCTATGTCCAGCAGTGGACTGCGATAGGCTGATTGATGACTCGTGAAGGCTACTTAAAACTGCTTATAAATTTTATCGTGTATGACCAGGGGACCTACCTTCTAAGTCCGTCAACAAAGATACGGACGTGGCCGAAAGTATTTTGAAACTTCGGAGAGAACTCTGCAACCGATTAATTAAGTTTTACAGACGGGACATAACTTATCGGGAGTAGAGACAGCTGTCAAATCGTGGTGTCATTCATTCTTAGGTCGGGCCCCAAACGAATCTTACGTCCGTAGGTGATGCGGAGTAGGAGTCGCCCGTAACTTCAGCTGTAACAACGAATTTCGGGCTTAGGATAGTAGACCTCCAGATGTATGAACGTAAACGAAGCAAAAGGAGTATGTAATTATCGTAGCAGGTGGCGTTCTGTAGTTTCTGCCTACCCCCATGAAGGCGTGAAGCGTGAGTTTATGTGTGTTTGTAAATTCTATCATCATTATCTGCATTTGTATCACCGGCCGGCTTATTCCACTCAGATTCTCAGAAAGATATTAATACCACTTATTCATTACTGAGCATATTACTTATACTTGTGTTCTACATTCTATATTTAGAACTTGCGTCACTGACTGTACAAGAAACGTGGAATGTAGTCTTCAATTCGCTATAGTTGGGGAATTCCCCGGATTTTATCAAACCGAATTGAATGTGTTTTTTGTTGGCAATTGACGTCTGATCTAACCGGTGAACTTGCGAATGATAAATAATTGTCTAAAGATTATATGTGAGACAGTGTGATGCTCTTTCGTTTAAAAATAACAGCACGCTCGTTGTTACCTACTTATTTTATCTTCACTTATTTATTTTACACACTTGGTAGCTTTAATAAAAAAGGCGTCTTTGTTCTTATTGAAGTGAAAACTTCTTTAGGCGCGTGGGGCATTTTTTGAGATGGGAACCATTGAACTCGCGACACTGTTACCGTAACCGACACCTCTGTTTTATGTTTTGGTCATAATAAAGACATCAACGCGCGGTACATTTTCTTTGGGAAGAATGACCTTCAAACATATTGATAAAATTACTATGCCTTTTTAAGTTTTCACTTCGGTCTGCACTCCTGGAGTGCCACTGTTTTTATTAAGAAAATACTACGTACACTATAAGTACATGTTGCGCCGACCCCAAATAAATTGAGATAAGAGCAGGAGACTCATGAATGATAAATTACCGATATATAACACTAGCTTCTGCCCGCGACTTCGTCCGCGTGAAAATTCACCCTCCCCCTATTCATCCGCTTAGGGGTGGAATTTCGAAAAACCCTTACTTAGTAGATCCTCTTCACAAAGAACACACCCTCCTTTTTTTTTTTCTTAACAATGTTGCCCCACACTAGGAATTTTATTTTTTTTTTATTTTAGGGTGCATAGTTTTGAACTTTTTACATTTTATGTATCTCCGAAGTTTGGATAGAGCAAAATCTGAAATTATTCTATGTGATAGAACTTTATGTAAAGATTACAAGAAAAATAAAACGATGTCTCTAAATAGCACACTTTTCAGAAATCATCAAAAAAAATTACATTAGTTCCACTATCGGTCAAGAGATGGCGCTGACCTAAAACTGCAATATACTACACCGCAGTGTTAAAATTCTCTGACGAATATAGGCCTCGCCGATGATAAATTCAAAAACATATGATGGTTAGGAACCCTCGGTGTGTGAGTCCGGCCCTTGACCGGTTTTGATTTTAGGACATGCCGGTTTCCTCACGATATTCTCCTTCATTGTTTTGAGAGGAGTGATGATGGTGGTGAAATTATTTACACAAAGTAAAATGATGACCTATATGCTCACTATTTTTATAATATTCATTGTCTACAGAACTTGGACGAAGTGCACATAGCTCTAGAGGTATGCCAGGAGCCGCGCGTGATGAATCCGAGTGCAGCAGGAGCCATCCCAGCGCCGGGGAAGTACAGCTATATACACAAGGTACTTTAATAATGCTTATATTTTTTAGACAAATAAGGAGAGTCTTGTGGCTAAGTAATAATAGCCGCACGGGTCGATTGATCAGGTTAAGCTACGCTTGCCGCGGTTGGTCCGTGGATGGGTGACCATCTTTACATATCAAGACCACTCCCTGCCTCGGAAAGCACGTTAAGCCGTTGGTCCCGGCTGTCATTTGTGGATCCCCACTACCACAGAATAAGGAATAGTACTCCACTACTGAGACTTAGGATTTTCTTCTTTTATTTGTGGTAAACATTTTTTTCAACTCTCACTTAGTTTTTATTTTTGTTATGCATATTGTTTAACTTCGACTCTTGCACGGTATCTCTAGCTAATTCTAGCCGTAGAAGGAGCCCGATAACCTGTTAACGTAACATACGTACGTAAAATAATAACGAATAGGTAATCGTAATTATTTAACAAGTCAAAGTCATAATTTTGTAATTGTAATTTGAAACAACGCTTTTTTTGGTTTGACGATAGTTAACGCCATTTTTGACGTACACGCAACCCCCCCCCCCCCCCCTTCAGCGCCTAATCTTAATAAACATCATGAGACTGCCCCAATGTAGTGCATTTATTCTTTCAGGTTATAGATGGAATCTCAGTAGCTGTGAACCACGTGCAAATAGACTTTAATTGTGAAGCATTCACCAGCAGTGTTCAGGTAAGAAACCATACTTTTACTATACGAAATACCATAATGCAAGGTCAAATTAAATTAACTGACGAAACTTCACAGACATGTTGGGTATCGTTATAGGACCTAATGATGAAATAATAAAAAATACGATTTTCTGAACTCATATCAAGCACAACAGCTGATTACGGCGTCAATGGCTGTTTGCAGTTCCTTAAAATTATGAGTTCACTATCTGCGCCCCGCGGTTAGCCTATAATGTTAATCCAGGTTGTCAGCTACCTCCATACAAAATTTTATCAAAATTGGTCCAGCCGTTTGAGCGTGAAGAAGTAACAAAAATATGAACACACACACAAACTTTCGCCTTTATAATATTAGTGTGATAGTGTGCTACGGAGCCATTCGTTCTACTATCCCTGATAGTATATTTTATGTTACTTTCAGATCTCAAGAGTGACAGTGGAGTCCCGAACGCCTGACGGTCGCAAGGGAGACCTAAGACTGACTAGAATCAAATCACCAGACACTGGACAACTGCTTATTTTTAAGGTAATCTAATGAACCATAAAGTGCTTGTGTTAAGGTTTAATTTTGATTTCTGTTACTTGCACTTATGAGTTTTGTTTAATTATTTCTTTCGCCAGATCCATTGTTACATAACACGCAATAATAAACCTTATTCCCTGCCAACAGGAGTTAGAATGGCAAAGCGCCCGCATAGAAGCCAGAGCCCACGGGGCAGCCAACGCCAATCTTCCACCATTGCGACTTCTTTTGGGGAATACGCACTGTCGAATTGTTATTAAGAAGAGATTGTCAGGTAAGTGCAATATTCAACCTTGTTTGTATGAGAATAAGACTTGTGTTAGAACAGTCGATAAGTCAAATTATACGCAAGAAAACAGCCTCAGCTGGCTGTTTTTGCAAATACTTAATATAAAAATAGAATCTACAATAGCAATTATTAAACTTATTTAAAGGGTCAAATCAAATCAACTAGCGAAACTACGCAGACATGATGGGTATCGATAAAGAACATCATTATCATCTGCCTAGCCTTTTCCCAACTATGTTGCGGTCGGCTTCCAGTCTAACCGGATGCAGCTGAATACCAGTATTTTACATGGAGCGCCTGCCTATCTGACCTAGGTATCGATAAAGAACATAATGAAACAAAAAAAATATTGATGATATTTTTAGGTTCATCGACCGCAGTAAGTGTCAATTGAAATATCAGTTTATTTTTTCGTAAACTTCACAGACATGGTTGTCACGCGCAAGCGCGAGTCGCTAGTATCTAACAATATTCCATTATATTTCAGACTGCGCAGTGATAGGGTCTCGTCTCGCGATCTGTCCGGAGCCGCTGGCGTGGGCTCTGACGGACGGACAGATGCGCGCGATGTTGGCGTGTGCCATAGCGCTCGCTAAACCCGTGCAGAAGGCTACTGCTGCTGCTACCAGGCTTAAGGCTTTGAGGAAGGTAAGGCTAAGTTTCATGACGTAATGACATGAGAGTTCATAAGGGCATATACCGGCGCATAAGTGATCTATATTAATAACTAGCTTCTGCCCGCGACTTCGTCCGCGTGAAATTTCACCCTCTCCCCCTTAGGGGTTGAATTTCGAAAAATCCTTCCTTATTCCTTGTCTACATTATAAAGGGAACCTCTGTGCAAAATTTCAGCTCTCTAGGTCCAAGGGTTTGGGCTGGGCGTTGATGAGTCAGTCAATCAGTCAGTCAGTCAGGACTTTTCATTTTATTTATATAGATAAAGCTGAAGATTATGTTTGATATTTGCCAGGCAGGTTTCCAGGCTGAGAGATCAGCATCAAAATCTGTTGAATAAATCTTAATGATGATGAGGGACGACGACCCCCTCACTTTCCAAAAGAGACGACTCAATTCGACGCGAATATTTCTTGTTTTTTTTTCCAGCTTTGTGTTCAGTAAAAAACCATTTAATAATTTTTAAACATATTTTCAGATCGAAGAACCTCGGGAACATATATCCAGCAGATCAGCCACAGGCGAGCGGGACATCCTAGCACGGATGTTCGCCAAACACGACGTCAGAGAGACTTCGTACCACCTGCTGGCGCCCAGGATAGACCTGCACCTGTGTGATGATCCAGGATGTAAGTGAACATCCTCTAAAACAGTTCCGCAACTTATTGTGACTATGAAGAAGTATCTTGAATTTTAAAGCACCATCATCTGCCTAGCCTTTTGCCAACTATTTTGTGGTCGGCTTCCAGTCTAACCGGATGCAGCTGAATATCAGTATTTTACTTGGGCCGACTGCATATCTGACCTCCACAACCCAGTAACCAGGATTTTAAAACATTTGTCAATTTATTAAAAACGAAGCGGTGTTACCTCGTCTATAAAACTTTAAAGATATTGTAATATTTATGTTGGCTGTCAAAATTTTTTTTTAATCTGTGACTGGCGTTCACAATGATGTCAAAGTTAATGCTCAATTTTTCTAAGAACTTTTACTACGGCCTCTTACGGGTTCACATTTCCACCCTATATTTTCATATATATAAACTTGGTTATATTTATCCACAGTGGGTCGATCAGAGAAGCCGTCCCTCTCAAACGGAGGTGCCCTTCAAGTGACGCTGGTCAGCATGCAAGCAGACCTGTTCCCCTACCACAAGGCGTCTGATGACAGAAGACATTGGAGAGGATACAGGTAAGATAATATTCTTTATTGTAGAACAAAACGAAACTTAAATAAAACTTTTTAAATGGTCGTAAATTCAAATTCGGAACAGTGCTGACGCCAAATTGTCGGCTTCAAAAGTGCATAAGAACTTTTTCCCTAACTCAACATTATTTTGATGAGTTTAGGCATTTATACTTTGCATGGAAATGCACAGTGGCTCGATTTAGTAGTCCGGGAGTGTATTTTAAATGTTTTTTTTTTTGGGTTCCGTACTCAAAGGATAAAATGGGACCCCATTACTAAGACTCCGCTGTCCGTCTGTCACCAGGCTGTATCTCATGAACCGTGATAGTTAGACAGTTGTAATTTTTACAGATGATGTATTTCTGTTGCCGCTATAACAACAAATACTAAAAACAGAATAAAATAAATATTTAAGGGGGGCTCCCATACAACAAACGTGTTTTTTTCGGCGTTTTTGCCTTGTGGTACGGAACCCTTCGTGTGCGAATTCGACTCGCACTTGGGCCAGTTTTTTAAATCCGATATCCGGACTAGCGCGTTCAGACAAAAAACATACCAACTCTTCAGCTTTATTATAAGTATAGATACAGTACTGAACACGATGTTTTTTTTTTTTCAAAACAAAATACAGAATGTTGTTTTCTCCAAGAAACCAAAAACACAGACTGTTATTCGCGTGAGCTTTTACCTGAATCAAGTTCATGACTTCCTTGACCACTCTCCTCTACTTTTTTTTAGCTTTCGCTGTATTCTATCACAGTCCGACTGCCCCGTTAGTCTCACGGTCGCAAGCGTGACTGCTGAGCGTTCGGGTTCGATTCCCAGGTCAGGCAAAGTGTTATTGGGTTTTTCCATTGGGAATTTCTCAGTAACAGCCCGGAGTTTAGAAGTTGATGGTGTGATACCCTTCTGTCTCGGTACGCACGTGTCGCCGTTGGTCCGAAGAGAGAGTGCACCTGTGTTTGCGCACACACGCCTGCACTATAATATCTCCCGTGTAGATGGCTAGTCTCCATTCAGATTGACCGTCAATCATTGTCAAAATTGGGTCTGGAGGAATATAATTATGTCACAAAAACTCAGTGTTCCGTATATTATATTTTGCAGAGAAGCAGCAACGCCGCACAGTCAGTGGCTGTCACAAGCGCTGTCATCATTTTGCACCACATTACTTGATAACCTAGATCCGAGGCCGCTCACGCCAAGTACTAAGGTATGGATATAAAATAAATCATGCATTGTAGAGGTTGGCAGAGACAGCGATGAGCAACCTCTTACCATGGATTCAGAACATGATTGGGTACTCCAGAATCATGTACTACATCCTTTTTTTTTTTCGGATGGGAAATCATCAAATGATCCCGCTCTGGGCGGAGCGGAAGGGAGTGTCAGACTCTTAATGACTAAAACCCACCCGTGTTCCTGGCCAGCGGTAACCCTTTCGGACAATCCCGCTGACCCGGCAGGCTTCGGTCTTAAGGGGCCCCTTCTCTGCTGCTGTAATAGGTTGTGCGTCGGAGTCCCTGCCATCTTGTGTACAGAATTGCAGGTACATCGTCGCGCAAACTGTTATGGGATGCATGAAGGAGCCTCATGTAGCGCAATTTGTTCCGCCAGTTACTCAACAGAACACTCGCGTTCGGCGCATCCTGGACAGTCACACCCAACACCTTATTTGACTGGCCAATTCTTTCCTTTCGGCGGTAGGGCTACCGCCGGCCAGGTTAGCGCCCCCTCCCCCCGCAGTCCGGCGTCAAGCAGCCTGCCGTGTTTCGTCGATGCGTGGGAGTTCCAGTGCCAGTGGCATCTTCTGGGCACGCTCGTTGCATCGTCAAATACAGGCCGAATCAGCAATATTTTTTTTTTGTATATTTCCATTCATTATAAACTGATTATTTTGCAGACAAGCCAACCAGAGAAGCCTGAAGAGCCGGTATCTAACGGTATCAAACACAAGCAGACAACCACACAATCAAGTGCTTCCAATGCTCCGTCCACTAACTCTACTACTTCACAAGGTATTATAATTAAAAAAACACGTGGGGTCGGGGGACCCTGGCAGAAACGAAGTTCAAAATGAAAAACCAAGATGGCGGCTGAGATAATTTTAAAATATTCGCAGCCGCCACCTTGGATTTTCATTTTGACCTCAATATCGGTTTCAGCACCCTCGAAAATCATGAAAACGACACCAATGAAGAAAAATTTGAAACTTTTTGCAGCCGCCATCTTGGATTTTCATTTTACCCCAATATCGATTTCAGCACCCTCGAAAATCATAAAAACGACACCAATTAAGAAAAATTTGAAACTTTTTGCAACCGCCATCTTGAATTTTTGTTTTGACCTCACTATATCGGCTTTAGCACCCTTGTAAACCATGAAAACTGTCTCAAGACCACGTGCGCACTTGAGACAAAACTCGCTCTGGCTCTAAATAAAACAAACCATTATGACACATAAAATGTCGAAATATTGTAAAATACTGACATTATTTGCAGCGTCGCCGACTAGAACGCGCATCCTACAGCAGCTCGGCAAGCTGATGACCACGTGTCTAGTACTTAGGATAGACGACTTCACTGTTTATAAGGTAATTTATCACATCAATATTATAACCAAACTCATACAGGGACGTCGACACGCAACCTGTTTTATTTTTTTCATTACATCATTCTGAACCGACGAAAAATGTCAACCCAGAGGCCCAATTCAATCAAAATCAAGGAGGAGAGGGGGGGAGGAGGTCAATTTTTCGTCTGTTTAAAAAAAAAAATGTAACAATTTTATGGTTTAAAAGAGTGTCCGTGGAGTTTCTTGCCCGTTCTCTTCCAGACGTACCTAGGTACCTACTACGCTTTGGAATGGGCAACTAGACTCATCATGCCTCTGAGTCAGTCAGAGGCATGATGAGTCTAGTTGCCCATTCCGAACCTTTGACAATTTAAAAGGACCAGTAATTGATTTATTTGAAAGATATGCTTCGAATTTGAAAAAAATTGCTGTTCTATACATTTTATCCGCGTAGATATTGCACTTTTCGAGAAAAAGAACACCTTGTGTAAGTACAGGCTGGATTCAACTTTCCTTTAAGTACAGTCACCAAAGGAGATAAGTAACGAGGGTCGTCGGATATAGTTGAAGTTTAGTAAGAAACCGGTGGATGTTTTTGAATAAAATTGTATTTAATAAATAGAAAACAAACAGATCATCTGTCAAATTAAATTTCATTCGAAAACATGAATTCGGTTTCTTACTAAACTGCAACTATATTCGACGACACTGGTTACTTGTCTCTTTGGTGACTTTACATGGCGTAATATCACAAAGCCTTCCAATTCCAACTCTCATCGTCTTATTTTCATGCTTGTCCTATATTATGCTTTCTGGGCTTTATTCAGGGTTTGTTGTAGGTACGGAAGCCCTAAATTCCATATCGAAAAATAAACCATTCAAATACAATTAGATCTATGTACTGACGCCAGCACATTAAGCTACTACAATCTGTCAAATTTCTTTAATAGATTTTCAACTTTATCGTTAAAGCATAAGGTTCAAAGTTGATTGGGAAAATTGTACAGTGCTGGCATACCTACAACATTTGTTTTAGTTTACCCTAAACCTAAAAAGTTCTGTTATAGCTGTTGGTTCTCCTATAAATAAATAAATAAAAAAATCCCTTGCTTTGGTCAAAGGTCTCCTTTGTATTGTGTTAACACAAGTTTTGATGCATTTTTATGTTAATCTGATAAATAGAGCGTGTGAAAAGAGCCCTTGATTATCTGTTTCTATCCTCAAGCCAAACATTAAATACATGTTATTTTCGTGATTTGTGAAAACATATGCAAGAAACATTTCTGATTCGATCACGCAGGGAAACTCCAAGCATAGCCCTCTCCATTGCCCTTTGGGTGACTTTTAGCCTATAAGGCCCATTGTGAGCGACCACGTTTCAGTGCCATAATTTTATTGTCATCACTGGCAACACGCACTGGTCAAAGACTTTCGTCTTGAGACACTGCGGTATGCGGGACGAGAAGATATTGTGTAGCTTCCCGAACGCTGCCCAGCCGAGTCTAATCAGAAATGAGGTGATCCGCAGGAGAACCAAGGTAACCGACATAGCCCGAAGAATTGCCAAACTTAAGTGGCAGTGGGCAGGGCACATTGCTCGCAGAACAGATGGCCGATAGGGCGGAAAGGTTCTGGAGTGGCGACCACGTACCGGAAGACGTAGCGTTGGAAGGCCTCCCACAAGGTGGTCCGACCACCTTGTGAAGGCCGCAGGAACCCGTTGGATGCGAGAAGCACAGAACCGGTCGAAGTGGAGGTGCTTGGGGGAGGCCTATGTCCAGCAGTGGACGTCTTTCGGCTGAAATGATGATAATGATGATACAAGAAACGTTACATAAATGATTTCCTTATTACAGGTATCAACTGGCTCCCGATCCCGCGAAGCGCCTCGTGCTCTAGTGAGCGCTGAGAAGGCCACACTGCCGGGCGACGCCGGGTTATTGCACGCTGAACTTACCTTCTTCTACTATCCTGGAGATGTGTGCTTCCCTGGTTAGTTTATATTCATGCTATAAGACTTATTGGTTATTTAATTTGATGGTATAATTGAAATAACCCCTTTAGGGGGTGAATTTATTTAAATCCTCCATTTGTGTTCACTTTCGTTATTACGGAACTCTTTTGCAAAATTTCGTGCATCTAGATCCAGCGGTTTAGGCCGTGCGTGCATTGTCTTTCAGTGCATTTAAGATGTTTATTGAGCTCAACTATCACTAATGAGACACAGTTACTTTGTCTATTGTTACCGAACCTAACAGTCGAGGGGAGTAGATATTAATGCATGGAAGAAGGCGAGACAGCACCTCATGTGTCCTAAACTGCTTGATGGTTGCCATATACAGAAAAAAGTACTTCGGAAACCCAGGTACCTTCCGTGAGATTGTCAGTAACATCCAAGGCGATACTGGCCTTCCTAGAGGAGCTGGAGTGGATCGAATGATCGATTTTCCCACCCGTACGCAAAATACGCGCTTGGACGTGGAGTTACGTACACCAGACCGTTATAGTATAAGTAGTATAATCAGCCTACAATGTTCCCACTGCTGGGACACAGGCCTCCTCTCTATGAGAGGGAGTGGGCTGTAATCCACCACGCGGGTCCAGTGCGGGTTGGTAGATGTCGCATGTCTTCGAATTTTTGGTACTATGACATGCCGGTTTCCTCACGATGTTTTTGAGAGCATACCATACTATAATAAGATAATATTACTTGCTAAGGTTGATAACGTTTTTCAACAGTACCAGCCCCAAAGCTGTACGTGCAGCTAAGTCCGGTGCTGGTGTCGGTGGACGTGAACAGCGTGGTGTGGCTGGGCGCGTTCCTGCCGCACGTGGTCCCGCGGGACAGCGACAACATGGAGCACGCGCCGCCTGCCTACATGGACGTCAGGATGGAAGCCATCATGCCTAAGGTACGTGCACAAATTCTATTGTTGTCTGCTAGCTGCTGTGGTGATCAGGTTAAGCTACGCTTGCCGCGGTTGGTTTGTGGATGGGTGATCATCTTTACATACTGAGACTCCTCCGTGCCTCGGAAAGCACTTTATGCCGTTGGTCCCGGATGTCATTCGTGGATCTTTGACAGTCGTTACGGGTAGTCAGAAGCCCGAAAGTCTGACAACAAGTCTTATCAAGGGGTATCGTATTACCCAGTAACTGGGTTGTGGAGGTCAGATAGGCAGTCGCTCCATGTAAAATAATGGTATTCAGCTGCATCCGGTTAGACTGGAAGCCGACCCCAACATAGTTGGGAAAAGGCTAGGCAGATGATATTTCATAAAGGTTTTAGGTTGATTTGAATTTCACATTGGTCAACGGTGTATGCTATTTTGACACACTGAAGTAAGATTAAAATAATACTGCTACAGTCAATTCAGTTATTTTACCTCTGTTTTTGCTTCACTGTCAAAGCACAATGATATTTATTGTCGTTGGAATAAGGTTGCTGTTGGGTTGCTGTCATTAACAAGTCTGTCAAAGTCACAGTGTTGTGTTTATTATCGCTACAGTAAGATTGCTAATGGCGCCGATTCCTTTGATTTATTAGTTTAGTCCTGTCAAATTAGTCAGCGCCTGACGTAAATTAACGTATTTTTAGTAGCCAATTTTTTAATCTCGTCTAAACTTGTCTATGGAGTATCTTAATTTGACAGGACTAAACTAATATTTATCTTCTGTCCTTTTCTTAATGAAATAGAAAGATAAAGATGCACTGAACAGGGCCGTCTTTACCTATTGTGCAGGGTGTGCGTTGCACACGGGCGCAGCGGTCCTAGGGGGCGCCGAGCGCCGCACGCTACGGAGCCCCACTCGGCGCGCGCGTTGGCCGGCCGCGGCACTTTCAATGACCAACGTAAAAAGAGCTCCGCTTTGCATACATTTTGTATAGCATCTGGAGCTCTTCTTATATTTTTGTATAATTACACCAAAGCAAGCCGCGCCACGAGCGCGTGAGCGGCTTTTACAATATTAACTTTTTTTTCAACATGAAATAAACCTTAATACACATTATTAAAGATTATATTTGGTGTAGTAGTGAGTGTCGCATCGCTCGGCGGCACCTGTACAGATTTGGGAATTTCTTAAAATATTTAAGGAATTCTTAACGAAAATCCTAAGGGGGAAGCTCTAAGGTGGCCCGCGAAATTCAAATTTTCTTAAGTTTTTTGCAATTTTGCAAATATGTATTTACAGAATTATAATCATTAAAGTCATCAACACAACTGTCTAAGACCATGTAATCCCCAAATGTCAAGATTTCCTGAAATAGTCATTCTTGGGGATTACTTGTCGTAAATTAATTTCGCGGGCTACCCTGGCGCTTTCGCCTTAAATAAAAATTATTAACCCAAAGACAGTATTACTGAGATTTAGGCTATGCCACTTTATGCACGCGTCTGGATTGAGGACCCAAGTTATTTAATCATAACAGTTTTAATTCATGTTTAAGAAATTCATGGCCTTTTGCTTTAAGTTTTTACTATTTTTAACTAATTTCCCTATAAGTCTTATTTCGTTTCGCAAGGGTTCATAAAATGGGCCCTCAATCCAGATGCACATGTACGTTTTGGCTTGTTAGGGTAAATACCAGAACAGCCTGTATAATTCTAAATACAGTCAACAGCACACCATAGTATCCAAAACCGACGTATTTCTTCTTCATCTCCAAACAATAGAGTTTATTATCCATTGGGTAAATTTGACTGTTTGTGGTAACTTGATGTGCTTTGTACCCATTCCATTTTGACCGCGCTTACTAGGGGGCGCTTGGGTAATGTTTGCACACGGGCGCTACATGGGCTAGAGACGCCTCTGGCACTGAACTTAAATTTAGTTTAGTTTGTGAACAAGGGAATCGTTGCCATTGGGTTGCTGCTGTCGGAGTTAAAATTACTGTGAACGGGCGCTGTAAGAGGTAGTGGTAGGCCTAGAAGTCGTATAAAGGAGCAGTCCATTCCAGAATTCTAAATTTATTTCTTTCTTTCCTTAACAGGTGGTGTTAGAAGCAGGTTCAGAACACGTTTCGCAGCAGCGTGACCGTCCCAAAGAGTTGCAGATTTGTACCGCCAGAGCTACACTTACCAACGTGCGGGAGTCTCCTAGATCCAGTTAGTTTTGGAATATTCCAACAAAGTTCTTCTATACTACTCTCTACTATGTAGCAATGCTTATCTAAACTGCCGAAGGGGTTTTGATGCGATCCATCATTTAGTGAATTTGTTCCGGAAGGTTTTTTTGTACCTGCAGATCAAGCTACTACAATCTGTCAAATTTATTTAATAGATTTTCAACTTTATCGCTAACGCGTAAGGTTCAAAGTTGATTGGGAAAATTTTACAGTTTCGGGTAGCTTGATGTGCTGGCGTCTGTACAATACATTAATAATAAACTTACACATAATAAAGAATTTCTCCATGTTTTGTCAAGCCGTACGAAGCAGGGTAGGGTTGCTAGTTATTTTATAAATTGACTGATTACTTCGCATTTACACCAAGGTATGAAACGTGTATTCTACATGTTATGTATACTGAATTCATTTATAGTTTACACCTAAAAATAAGTTGTAAAGAAAAAAGACTAGCTGCTGTACATATAGAAAACTTGTAGTAACTATAAAAAAGGTGAATAAATTAGTTGACAATAATATCTGAAATAACGTCGATACATGTTTTTGCCAAGTTTAAAGGATGATTTCCACCAGACGGCTCGCATTGCATTTGTAAGTTTTCAATTTTAATTTTATGGGTGCTAATGCCTGAAATAAACGATTATTAAATGTAACTTCAACGATTTTGTATGTTGTCTGTGATACACAATTTCATGGTTACGCTTATAATCCTGTATTAATCGTTTACTTCGGCAAAAGGCTTGGCCACGAAAGCGACCAATCATAGAAAATTCTCTAATTTCTTCCTACTTCATCATATCAAAGTTCCAGGCTAAATACCGATAGGCTATAGGCCATGTTCGTTGCAGACTCCGCGGGCACCCGCGCAGACCTGGCGGCCATCCTGTCGGCACTGCGCCGCGCCGCGCCGCCCGCGGGACAGTTCCCGTGCGCGCCCGACGACATGGATCCTATACATGAGCAGTTTATATTGCACGCTGACAGTGAGTATAAAAAACTGGCCAAGTGCGAGTCGGACTCGCACACGAAGGGTTCCGTACCGACGATTTCAATTCGACATTGGTCAAACGTGTATGCTATTTTGACACACTGAAGTAAGATTAAAATACTGTATAACCGTCCTTATTTCATTCTCAGATTTGGACGACATAGATCGTGGAACTGCAATCAGTCCCGAACTGTTATGGCGCGAAAACAGAGCAGTATGGTGCGCAAGAGTGGAGCCACTGTGGGCCGACTTTTGTGGCGCAAGAGCTACTAATAACAAACCCGCACCTTTGTTAGATGCTACGCCTCTTACAGCTTGGGTGAGTAGCTATTAAAGCTAAGTTTAGATTTTCATTCAACAGATGTGCCTGTAAAAGCCAATTTCAGCAGCCAGAACAAATTTCATCGTCATCCTAACCTCATCGTCACCTGCTCCCATCTAATTTCAAATGTTTCTGATTCATCATTTTCTCTGGTGAAACAAAAGAAGATTTAATGAAAGTGAGATATGTATTATTATAAGATTTCCGTGTGAGCTTCAAATAGTGTTAAAACAAACAGTAGCAAAAAATATATAAGTATGTCGGGGACATCATTAGTACGGGAGCTGACTTGACAACGAGACGGAAGCGCTGTGACGACAACGACCATTCGGAACGCCAGCGCCATCTGTTGGCGCTTGACAGAGTCTAGCCTGAGTTCGTGGAGGGGTCGACCCTCGACGACAGCTCGACAGAACGATGTGAAGCTCTCTTTTAAATTGGACATCGTACGAACAACATGAGCTCAGAAACTGTCCCGCGTTTCGTATCTAGTTGTATCGTGTACCTACTACAGTGTGTGATTTGCTATTGTGATTAAATTGTTCGTGAAATTATAATCTGATTTCAACTGCAAACCGTTTTTCTATTGCGCAGTAACCAACACATACCCACAGGTAGCCCACACTAGTTAAAATATGGCTGATGATAACGAGACACACTATACCTTCTCCGTCAAGTACCTATAACATAAACATCCTTATTTGTCCACAGCTGTGTTTCGACGACAACTTCTCCCGCATCTGGATTGTGGCCCGCACCTGTGGGCTGGCCGGTCTCCAGCTGAACCATTACCAAATGCTGTTCCTCTTGAGGCAACTGGAGAGGATCTCGGAGATGGCAGCCTGGCTAGCACATGATGCTGAGAGGCAGCCGGATGCTGAAGAAGGGTAAGTTTAATGAAGCATTAGTATTGGCAGCTGGCTTTGTTTACGTCTGAACTCCTATTTGAATCTAATTATAAAGCGTGCTGTCCTAAAAAGAAAAGAAAAAAAAGTGTGCTATTTTTATAAATTCGTCATTCCAACACGATCCCATTGTCATTTTGCTAAAAGTTCGTAATCTGCTAAATTCATAATGGTCGATCATTGGTTGGTCAATGGCACAGAACATATACGATACTCGTAACGAATTAAAAGCAATGACTGCACAATGGCGTTCTAATGGTAGGCCACTGATCAAAGGAACTGTCAAAATTTTAGCAGATTACCGCCTAAGTCAGTCATTCATTTGTCATTATGTACGAGATTACCATTCCATGTATTATCCAGTAACTGGGTTGTGGAGGTCAGATAGGCAGTCGCTCCATGTAAAATACTGGTATTCAGCTGCATCCGGTTAGACTGGAAGCTGTCAAGCCGACCCCAACATAGTTGGGAAAAGGCTAGGCAGAGCAGTGGTGGCTCAGTGGCATCGGTCGCGACCTACAAGTTGTAGGTCGTAGGTTCGAACCCAGACGGGTGCTTTACTTTGTGTAAATTATTTCATCACCACTGCTCTCAAAACGGTGAAGGAAAACATCGTGAGGAAACCGGCATGTCCTAGAACCAAAAATTCGTAGGCATATGACATCTACCAACCCGCACTGGGCCCGCGTGGTGGATTACGGCCCACTCCCTCTTACAGAGAGGAGGCCTGTGTCCCAGCAGTGGGAACATTATAGGCAGATCATGATAGGAAAATACTAAATCCCGCCAAAACAGCTATAATTATTTGTACCACAACTTGACTCAAGAAATCCTTCCTTTCTTAGGACTATAGTAGCAGGTGTAGTGGTACCGGCAGTGGAGTTAACTTTCGTGCTTCCATCCAACTGCCCCGGACAGGAGTCTTCCAGGGATTTGGACAGCGTGCCTCTCGACTCGTCCAGTTTACAGGACTTGAAGTTGGGTGAGTCTGGTTTTCTAATTATACCGGTGGGCAGGTAGATACTAATGAAAAGTTGAATAGGTAAGCGGTTTGCAAATAAAACTGGACTAGTTATTAGTATTTTTTTACTAAACAATTTAAAAAATTCGGCATGCTGCATCTCTTGAAGTACTAATACCCCTTCATCTTAAAGCGCTAAGACTGATCAGTAAATCTGCTGAACATTTGGTTGGCAGTTGTGATTGGGTGACCAGAATTACAAGAAATGGAGGTTGACATCTATCTATACAGGGTTATTGGTAAAACATTAACAACTTCTTATGAGGTCATTGTACTCATCATTATGAACAACTTTCACTATGGGACCAAACCTGAAATCGCGAAAAAAAAATCAGCTGTTCCCTACATTTATGTTCGTATAACTCGTCAAAATGTAGGGAACAGCTGATTTTTTTAACGACATGAAACCTGCAATTAACGGTGCGTTTCCACTAAAACGGAGTTTCGGTTGTAATCAAAGTTTTGTACCCACATTGCGTCGTCTGTGATTGGTCGATGCCTGCACGCCTCCGCTTCACTGGAAACACAACCTAATTCTATTCACAAACACCATTTATTGGACTCTCGCTTCTTTCTCTTTACTATTTCAACATTCTGTTATTTATTCTTTAAATTATGTTATTTCTTATTTATTCATGTATTTATTTCCACGCCTTTCGGTGGGCAGAGCACCAAACTGTCTCTACGCTAGGCGCGTCGACGCCGCTTGAGGAAAACTGCAGTAAGTTTTTGGGTTTACAGATACATAAATGCATCAAGTAATCATTGATTTTGCATTTTCTATATTATGTGTCTAGTAGCACTTGTTACTAACAAAGTTCACTGTAATAAGAAAGTAATAACATGTACAGGTAAACCAGAAAAGTTTTGCGCTTCGGTAAGCTTCGTGTTTCCGAATTATTACGAACGTGACACCACAGAGTAACCACCCACAGAATCAAATTTTCTAAGTTTTATACTTCCGCTCTTTATCGTAGTGCGGCTATAATTGCGCGCGTCTATAATTGCGCGTTATAAAGCCTTCTCTCTGTTTTGGTACCTACTGTGGTTGCACCTTGTCAAATGTCCCTCAAAGGTATTGAATAGTTTTTTTGGAATTGCATAGAATAGTTAAACTCAAAATTTGTAGTACAAAATTGGTTAGTACTCTCATGGTTGTAACAGCTCTATATTAGATCTCATGGTCACGCATACGTATTTCCGACGATAGACGATGATTACCGAAGGGCATTCTTTTGCTGGGATCAGGAGATTGAGCTATTATTTTATTTATGCAACAAGCCTATGGTCACGTTGCTCACAACTCATTTAAAACAGCAAATTATCGACAGTTTTGTGTGTGTAACAAGCCCGAAATTTGATAATTTGTCGAACTCATGCTTATGCAAAAACAGTTGGATGTGTTTGCCTGCACTTTTTGTTCTTTTACTTTTATTTATTTCTTCACTCACTTGCACAACCTCCTGCCAAAAACAGTGACATATGTCCATACAGGTGACTTTTGTTTAATTTTAATTTCACTTAGGCCTGATTTTTCAATAGTCAGATATTTTTCATGTAAGGAATAAATATGACAATTTGACTTTTCTGTACTCAAACTGACAAACAATTTGTCAAGCAATATTTATTCCTCAGACATAAGTTATCTGACTATTGAAAAATTTGCCCTAAATAATGGTAATAATTTTGTTCTGTGACACTTTTTCTAGTTTTACTATAGGGCACCTCTTGCACTATTGTATCCAAGCAATCACGCCATTCCAAATTAAGAACACTTGAGTCCTTAGTCAGAATTTAAAAAGAACATTGAAATATTTCTAAGATTATTTATCCAAACTTAGGCTACTAAGGCTCAAGTCACACCAAAAGAGCGTCGAAGCGGAGCGCAGTTTCAGTGTCATATGAATTTTAACTTTATTTTTATTACTGTTGCGCGCCACAATTAATGCCTAGTACATGGTGACATTAGTTACCACTAGCGCCATCTAGTATCGAGTAGCAGAACTAGTCGAGTCACGATCGTTCTAGAAAATTCGATACTAGAACTTTGTAGAACTTTCTCGAACTATCGACACCTAGTCGGTCGGGGCCGGTATGTACTCGAACATTCTAGATGTTTCTACAATGGAAGGTTCTAGAACTATCTGCGGCACTATATAAGGCCGGGATGCGCGACGACCGACACAGTTTGGATAAAGCGACAAGAGCGAAAACATCTAAGCGATCTTCAAGTGCGAATTAAGAGTGATCAGTAGTGTGATTGTGTTCTTTTAATTAGTGTTTTGAGTTGTAATTAGTTTTGTAAAATAAATTGTTATTTTTGGTTATTAAATCGGCAGTTTTTATTGTCACGAACCCGAAGCTCGTAACAATTGGTGTCA
The DNA here is from genome assembly GCA_963082905.1 of Oligia fasciuncula. Taxonomy (NCBI): domain Eukaryota; kingdom Metazoa; phylum Arthropoda; class Insecta; order Lepidoptera; family Noctuidae; genus Oligia; species Oligia fasciuncula. The sequence continues at coordinate 14,518,103 of OY720403.1, forward strand.
GAAGCAAGGATTATGCCGGTTTTACCCAAAGACGACACGGAGGGTATCCGTACCCGGAGTCAGCGCCAGCAGGAGACGGACCAGAGGCGATTCGGTGGAGCAACGCCACAGAGGTCGGAAGGCCAGCTACCGACCACGGAGGCCGGCCCGTCCACAGCTGCTCCAGCATCATCAGCACCAGATTTGGCTGCTTTGATGATGATGCTGCAGGAGCAGGCCCGCCGACAGGAGGAACAAGCTCGCCGACAGGAGGAACAAGCTCGCCGACAGGAGGAACAGGCTCGTCGGTTGGAGGAACAGCTCCAGCGGGATAAGGAGGAGCAGGCGCGCCGCCAGGAAGAGCAGATGCTCCTTATGAAGGACCTTCACGCTACCTTCGGGAAAGACATGAAGGAGGTGAAGGATAAGGTTGCTCAACATGACAACCGCCTGTCGGAAGCTGAAACCCGAATCGACCAAGTAAATAATCGGGTTGACAACGTGATGGCTGACGTGAAGGTAACCGTGATGGCTGACGTGAAGAAAACGCTGGATTACCTCAAACTTGGGGATGGAATCGCAGCTCCCGTAGCTACAACACCTTCGCTACGTGGATTCAAAGTGCCACCTTTCGACGGAACTTCTTCCTGGTCGGCCTACAAAATCCAGTTTGAGGCTGTCATGAAGGCAAATGGGTGGAATAAAAGTCAGGCCATGACTGCCCTCACCCTAGGCCTGCGCGACCAGGCCTTAACTATTCTGGAAGCTCTCGGTAAGGAAGTGACTTACGAGCAGCTCCTTGAGGCATTGGAGGCTCGGTATGGCGACGCTCACCTGGAACACGTGTTTCGTGCGCAGCTCAAGGATCGCGTGCAACGCAGCAACGAAAACCTGCAGCAGTGGGCCCTTGAAGTGGAGAAGCTGGTTCGCAAAGCTTACCAGTCCGTACCTGCGCTTATTGATGGGAACCTGGTGCAGGTATTCATCGACGGCATCCGCGACCTTGAAGTGAGAGCTGCTGTGAGGCTCGGGCACCACGGGACGCTTAAAGACGCCTTGGCCCATGCACTGGAGGTGGAAGCTGTGCGGCAGGATTATCGTTCCCATCGCGTCAGGGAAGTTGCAGCGGCTACAGTTCGCGACCGCAATAAAGTATACAGCCCTAGGTGCTACGGCTGTGGGGAAAGGGGCCACCTTCGATCCAGTTGCCCTAAGCGAACTGCAGAAAGAGAAGACGGCCGATCTCTAGAAGGCAGTGCGGCTAACAGCACCGCCCAGCACCAGCAGCAGGGAAACGAGTAATAGCCAGGACTGCGGGGCGGGTGCTGGCTGATGTTCAAAGAGCCCCAAGGGTTTCTATTACACAAACCCATGACGGGAACAGCCTAATCATCAAGGGCGAGGTCAACGGAACGCCGTGTAAGCTGACCATAGACACTGGAGCCTCTCGCACGGTTGTCAGTTCCCAACTAACAAGACGGTCCCTTGGGGACTCCGCATACAACCGAGAACGCATTAATTTGGTAACAGCCACCGGTCAGCGCATACCCGTCCATGGAGAGAAGAAGATGGAGTTGAAGCTAGGCAACAGAATCTACCTGCATAATGTCATCGTGGCCGATATAATGGACGATTGCATCCTGGGCCTTGACTTTATGAGAAAGAATTGTTGCGAGATTGACGTCAAGCAAGGTGTTTTGAAATGTGGACAAGAGGAACTTTTCATGGAAGGGGCGTTACCTGGGAATGTGTACAGCCTTAAGAAGATTGTTCTTCCGCCGAGATCGGAAACGATTGTGCCGGTTAGTCTTCCTCGGAATCCTGGGCAAACACATCGTTGTGTTCTCGTGGAAAGAGTAGACAATGACCTTCCATGGAAAGTGGCACGAACTTTGGTCAGAGCCACCGACATCTCAGGGGTACGTGTGCTGAACCTGTGTGATCAGGAACAGATTATAGAAAAATGCACACTAGTCGGTACTTGCGAGGAAGTGGACTGGTTGCGTCGATGCCAATATCTATCGACTGGGACCCTCAGCAAGGATGCGCAAACGAAAGTGACCACACTTTTAGAAGACTGCCGCAGCGCTCTGTCCCAAAATGAAATGGTCAAGGCGAAGAAGATGTTACTCAAGTACGCCAATGTTTTCTCGTCAAACGATGCTGACATCGGGAAGACTGGCTTAGTTCAACACAAAATAAACACAGGAGAAGAATTGCCTATCCGTCAGCGGCCAAGGAGATTGCCGGTAGCACGTGAAAAGGAAGTGGAAACCATGATTGAGGGAATGGTGAAGGATGGTGTTATTGAACCTTCAGCTAGTCCATGGTGTTCACCTGTAGTGCTGGTAAGAAAGAAGGACGGCAGCATGCGGTTTTGTGTTGACTATCGTCGTCTGAACGACGTTACAAAGAAGGACAGCTATCCTTTGCCAAGAATTGATGACACGCTGGACATGCTTACTGGGGTAAAGTGGTTTAGCACGCTGGACCTAAAAAGTGGCTACTGGCAGGTCGAAATTGACCCTAAGGACAAGGAGAAAACTGCATTCTCGACAGGAAAGGGTCTGTGGCAATTTAAAGTTATGCCGTTTGGATTGTGCAATGCTCCGGCAACTTTTGAAAGGTTGATGGAACTTGTACTTACCGGACTAATTGGCGATGCCTGTTTGGTCTACTTGGATGACATCATCATCGTAGGCCGCACGTTTGAAGAACATCTTCAAAACCTGGAACGCGTGCTCATGAAGATCCAGAGTGCCAACCTCAAGTTAAGTCCGAAGAAGTGTTCACTATTCAAACGACAAGTTAGCTTTTTGGGATATGTAGTGTCTGTAGAAGGTATCCGCACGGATCCAGAGAAAATCGCCGCTGTCAAGGATTGGCCAGTTCCAAAAGACAAGACGCAGGTCAGAGCATTTTTGGGTTTGTGCTCCTATTATCGGCGATTTGTCAAGAACTTTGCAGACATAGCCAAACCCCTGCATAAGCTAACCGAAGAGAAGCGACATTTCTGCTGGGATGAAAGTTGCGACAAGGCATTCCAGGAGCTAAAGGACCGTCTGTGCAAAACACCTATTTTGGGGTACCCTGATGCGGGCAAGGAATTTATAATTGACACAGACGCAAGTGACATAGGACTTGGCGGTGTGTTGTCTCAACGGAATGGTGATCAAGAGGTTGTGATAGCGTACTTCAGCAAGTCGCTGTCAAAGCCGGAAAAGAACTATTGTGTCACGAGACGGGAATTGCTTGCTGTGGTAAAGTCATTGCAGCATTTTAGCAAATATCTTCTGGGGCGGAAATTCCACGTACGAACTGACCATGCTGCACTGAAATGGCTATTGCAGTTCAAAAATCCAGAAGGACAAGTTGCGAGATGGATTGAGCTACTGCAGGAATACGACTTTGAGGTCGAACATCGCAGCGGAAAATCTCATGGCAACGCAGATGCATTGTCAAGAAGACCTTGTCCTGAAGACTGCAAGCATTGTACTAGGCAAGAAAGTAAAGAAGTCGTACCTGTGAGGATGCTCAAGACAGACCTCAGCAACGAGTGGAAGGAAAGCCTACAACGTGCACAGCAGGAAGATTCGGACATCAAGCCGATTCTGGAGTGGATGAAGGCCAGAGCTCCTAAGCCCAGGTGGAGTGACGTCTCAGCGATGAGTTCGATCACAAAAAGCTATTGGGCCCAATGGGACAGCTTGGTGATTCAGGATGGAGTCCTGTGCCGTAAATGGGAAAATGCTCGGGGAGACAGCTGTCATTTGCAAATGGTTGTCCCTAAAGCTCAAGTACCGGATGTTCTACAGCTGTACCATAATGGTTGTTCAGGAGGTCATCTGGGAGTAAAACGGACTCTACTGAAGATACGAGAACGGTTTTACTGGGTCCACTGTCGGGACGATGTCGAGGACTGGTGTCGCAAATGTACAAGTTGTGCAGCTGTAAAGGGACCTCAGACACGTAGTAGAGGTGCATTGAAATTGTACAATGTTGGTGCACCATGGGAGAGGATAGCCCTTGATGTTGCGGGGCCGTTTCCGGTAAGTGAAAGTGGCAACAAGTATTTCATGGTTGTGATGGATTACTTCACCAAGTGGCCGGAAGTCTTCGCCATTCCAAATCAAGAAGCTTCGACAGTTGCAGATAAGTTAGTTCATGAAGTCTTCTGTCGTTTTGGAGTACCTTTAGAGATTCACAGTGATCAAGGAAGGAATTTTGAGTCACAAATATTCCAGGAAACTTGTCGAGTTATGGGTACTCATAAAACCAGAACAACTTCTTACCACCCACAGTCGGATGGAATGGTGGAACGGTTTAATCAGACATTGGAGAGGTACCTAGCCAAAGTTGTGGAAAATCGGCAACGAGATTGGGACAAGCACATACAACCGTTTTTGTTGTCATATCGAAGCGCTGTTCACGAAAGTACATCGGTGACACCAGCTTTCGCAAACTTTGGAAGAGAATTACGGCTGCCTGCAGACCTGATCACCGGAATACCACCTGATGCCCCACGCAGTATAACCGATTATGCGAATGACTTGCGGAACAAAATGAATGACATTTATGAGCACGTCAGACAATCGGGCCAGCAAATGTCTGAAAAGATGAAAACCCGTTATGACCGCAAAATGAACAATAAAGGGTTCGACGAAGGTTCACTAGTGTGGTTGCACAATCCAGTCCGCAGCAAAGGGAAATCTCCTAAGCTTCAAGCTAAATGGGACGGACCGTACCGGATTGTGACAAAGATCAATGACGTAACCTACCGGATACAGAAAGGTACAAGAGGTACTCCTAAGATCGTCCATGTGGACCGACTGGCGCGTTATTATGGGGCTGATAATGCTCGGGACGAGCATGTCTTAGGAGGGGGCAGTGTTGCGCGCCACAATTAATGCCTAGTACATGGTGACATTAGTTACCACTAGCGCCATCTAGTATCGAGTAGCAGAACTAGTCGAGTCACGATCGTTCTAGAAAATTCGATACTAGAACTTTGTAGAACTTTCTCGAACTATCGACACCTAGTCGGTCGGGGCCGGTATGTACTCGAACATTCTAGATGTTTCTACAATGGAAGGTTCTAGAACTATCTGCGGCACTATATAAGGCCGGGATGCGCGACGACCGACACAGTTTGGATAAAGCGACAAGAGCGAAAACATCTAAGCGATCTTCAAGTGCGAATTAAGAGTGATCAGTAGTGTGATTGTGTTCTTTTAATTAGTGTTTTGAGTTGTAATTAGTTTTGTAAAATAAATTGTTATTTTTGGTTATTAAATCGGCAGTTTTTATTGTCACGAACCCGAAGCTCGTAACATTACTATAATACTTATTATCGCAACCGCTCGGTACAGAAGGCTATTCGCCGGAATTCCAGCGGCGCCGCTGGCATCCGCGCGACTCGTTCGAGTTTCTCATGCGATAATAAGTATTATAGTACTTAATGAAAATAAAGTTAAAATTCTTATGACACCGAAACTGCGCTCCGCTTCGCTGCGCTTCGACGTTCTTTTGGTGTGAGTTGAGCCTTACAAACTTCGCTTACTTCTCCCCTATAAAACCCTCAATAATAACGTGTCCGACTCCCAGTAGGTTCCGAAGCCACAATGGCGCCGTCGATGATGGACCGGGACAGCGGCGTGCTAGCCACCACGTCAGTGGACGTCTACCAACCCATCGTCATTGAGGAACCGGCTCCGCCTAGCCCGGGGATGAGTTTTGGAGGTACTTATATAAAGTCCCATTAAAATAGATGGACAAACTTTTAGGAATCATTCAGACCACAAAATAAGGACGATGGTAAATAAATATACAAGGTGTTGATTTGCATCCTCGTCAAATTTCAGGAGGTTGTCATAAAAGACATTTTAGTACTTAGTAAATTAAAAGGCGTTTGTTTGTGTGTGAAAGTGCGGTTATAGGCTAGTAACAGACGGGCCGCGTTTAAATACGGCTGGTTCAAACTTACGGATTTCCGTAAATAAGAAAAAAAAAACCTACCCATTTTATTGTTGATTTGGGTCGAGAATCATTAGCATAATTACGTCCTTGAATTTGACTAATATGATGAATCAACACCTTGTATAAGAAAAAAAAACGCATAGATACTTACAAGAAAAATAATCAGCTAACGAAAATACACTAATGTGCCGGCAATTTATTATTTTAGGTCAAAATAAAACCACTTTAATCAGTGTTTTTTTTTTTTGCTTATCATTAAAGTCATCAACACAACTCTCTAAGACAATGTAATCCCCAAGAATAACTATTTCATGAAATCTTGACATTTGGGGATTACAATGATTATAATTCTGTAAATACATATTTGTTACGACCGCGAATCATATTTTAATCAACGTACAACTTAATACTGACGAGCAAATTGCAAAAAACGTAAGAAAATTTGAATTTCGCGGGCCACCTTAGAGCTTCCCCCTTAATGGGACCCTGTATGGCCTGTATATAGATAAAGACTCTATATAGATAAAGTAGTTTATTAGCCTATCATGTTAACACATCACATCAAGTCTTTTTAGTAAAAATAAAATTATAGTAGCTGTCCCTAATTAGTTGACGAAAATATCAAAAGCATCTTGAATGACATAATACCTACTTAACAACCTTTAAAATTATATTGTTACGTTTTGATCAATTAACTTTAACAAGGTGTAGAACCCGGGGGCATGTCATAGTCTTCTCAGATTAGCTTTGAGCATTCACAGTATGACATTCTTATGGCCTTTTTAATGGTTCATCCAAATTACTTTACAGCTCTACCACATAATCCTAAAAAGATGTCGTCCCTTTTTTTTTTTCTGCATGGGAATTCATTAAATGCCCCCTCCCGCTCTGGGTGGAGCGGAAGGGAGTGTCAGACTCTTACTGACTAAAACCCACCCGTGTTCCTTCCTTAGCCCTCTATGTTCCGGGCCAGCGGTAACCCTTTCGTCCCTTCATTTAACTTTAGATGGCCCCTTTGTCCACGTTCCAAATTAGCCCAACTTACCAATTAAACACACATTACGTTCTAGGCTTCTCCTCAATGCGTCGCGGCCTTACATCCTTAGTGACGTCAATAGACAGCGCGCTAACTCGCGACGACGCGAGAAGCGACGCGGCTTCCACTGCAAGCTCTGACAGCGATAGATATGTGGTGGTCGGGTTGGCTGCTGAGTCGCCCGATGACGCTGACATGGCATTCAGGTATGTACAGCTTTCCAAGTATGCGCTTCGGCAACCATCGTCCATCTTCGGAAATACGAACGCGCGATGATGAGATGTAATATAGAGCTGTTACAACCATGGAAGTACTTGCTTATTTTGTATTATAGACCGCGCGGAACTAGTTGGCCGTGCCTTGGGTGGGGACGGCGGTGAGGGCGGCGGGGATGCCTATTGTTCGCAACGCACGTAGTGGGTAATGACAAAGCGCCCCTCCGTCCCACCGCTCACATACCTAAGGCGCGGCCTACTAGTTCCGCGCGGACTATATAGCATGTTTACAAAATTATAGATTAACATCTCTATGCAATTCCATAAAACTTTTGGGCGACAAATGATGATCTGAGACCGGAGTAGGTAGAGGACAGAGAGTAAAAGATATTCACACCAGTCTTCCATTTCTACAGAGAGTTTGAGCATGGCCGAGCATCAAGCGGAGTCAGTGGCGTGGAAATGGCAGCCGAGGTGGTGGAGCGATCCTCGTCACCCAGCGACCACTCCGTCACCAGTTCCTGTAGGAGGAGAGATGTCGTATGTCTTTCACTTTGCTCTTATAAATTATTTTCAACATCATTGTAATCTTATAGATTTGACAATGAACCCAAAATTAACTTTAGTTAGACTTATTTGAACTCACAGACCTGCCCTGTTGGTCTAGTGATCGCAAGCGTGGTTGCTGAGCGTGGGGTTCTGAGCTTTGATCCCCAGTTCGGGCAGTGATATGTGGATATTCCGTGTTCCAATAAAAAAAAAATGGTTTCATCCTAGAATCAGGATTTTTATTCGGATGATGGCAATGTAATAGAGGGCGTTGTACATGTTACATGAGAGACGAGACTAAGTGTTTGGCCAGACTGGGACGCGGATGCGGGGCGGGCGCAGGTGCGGAAACGCGCGCGGGCTGCCTGTCCGCACTGGAGCGCGGCTGCGTCCTGCGTGTTGTCGTGTCCAGTGTTTGTCAAAGTATAATATGGATGAAGAAGACTTATTTTTACTACAAAAAAGCTCGAACTAGTTAGAGAACCCCGGCCCCGCGCGGGGCGCCCGCGCTGCGCACCCACTGCGGCCACTTGTATGAACGAGCTGTGACGTAAGTTGCCCGCGCGCTCCCCGCGCCGAGTAGCCCGCGCCGCGCCCACCCAGCGCCCGCGCTGCCAGTCTGGCCAAGCACTTAAACATAACTGGTAAAATATGGGAGCACCGTACCCTCAGGAGTAAAGACATGATGTTATGTTATAAACATGATTGATGGCATGTCTGGTTTTTATTTATGATTTTTTTTCAGAGCCATGAAATTTTTCATAATCAGTTAAGCAAAGTAGGTAAAAACAACCTAATTCTTTCTTCACCAAATTCCATTTCCCAAAGATATCGACCAGCACTTGGCGTCTAAACAACATCCACATAGTGCAGCAGAGCGGCGGCGGTAGGACTTCCCTCAGACTCGCGGCCGACGATCTGAAGAGCGACGAATGTAACGCTATACCGTGGGATGAGTTCCAGGTGAGTTCGCTGTCGGTGGTGTAAAATGTAAAAGGGGGAGGGGGGAAAGCTGATTTTTGATTGGAGCTGTTTGAAGTTGGCTTTTGTAAAACTGTCAATAAACAATGTGTTAATTGTCCATCCATACTAATATTATAAATGCGAAAGTGTGTCTGTCTGTCTGTTACCTCTTCACGGTTAAACCGCTGAACCGATTTAGATGAAATTTGGTATAGAGATAGTTTGATTCCCGGGACAGGACATAGTACGATACTTTTTATCCCGATATTCCCACGGGATCGACACTTATGCGGGTGAAACCGCGGGGCGCTGCTAGTACAAGATCAATAATGGAAGACGAAAGAAGACTACGATCAGCAAAAAATTTAATGTTTTCAGCTGTTGGAAGCCAAAACCATATCAGCAATGAACGCCTATAGCCAAAAACAGACCGATCAAAAAATAAATATTGTTTGCAATCAGGAAATTTAAAAAAATCTTGTTAATAATAGCAACAGTCGACTCTAGACAGTTTCAAACAAAAACTCTATGTGCATAATCAACAAATTGTACTAAAAATGTCCACAAAATCCTACTTTCAATATACAATTGATTTTGTGTTAGAGAATTCTGTATCACAAGCTAATTGGTAATTTTTGGTACATTTTATATTTTCCAAAAATCATACACATTCACTTGGTTTTACATTTTTTCCACACCTATGTTTGACAGTATTGATTTTCTAACTATTAATGAAAATATTAAACATACATATTCACATTATTCAACATCCTTTTCTATACCTTTTAACAAGATTTTCCATAATTAACCATTATTATTAAATAATTTAAAGACTTCCAAGACTCACTGAACACAATATTTTAGTAACTTGAGGCGGAAGTTACTTATAATATTTCAAAGCATGTGTCGATGTATAAGAGGCCGCATTATCTTTTTATTTTCTGACCTTACATCTAATGATAGTCTTTATAGGCACAGGCAGTGTCATTGTGCAGTGTATTTATAAATACCACAATTTAAAGTTGGTCACAAACGAGTACTTTTATGCCTTGAAATTATATTATAAAATTGACAGCAGATTTGCTTAAACCCGTCGTTTGTCAAAAACTAAGCAAAAACTCAATCTATACTTTTAGAAATGGTAATTGAACAAGGCTTTCTGATAATTATATCAAATAGGTAGGTCTAAATTGTTTTTTTTTTTTTTGTTAGCCTATTTTGTTTGCCACTGCTCTTTTTTTTCCAAACCTCCCTGTCTTGTGCCATCTCTAGCCAAGTTGGCCCTGCAAAAAAATACATTTGATATTTATGAAAACAAAAAAACACGAATGTATTCTGACAATTTTTTTGCATGACAAAAAAGCAGGCAACCCCTAAGAGGTCCTACAATGAACTTCAGCAATTCATCACCCTAATTGCGTAAAACACTTTCAATCATAATCTGAATTATTTTCAAGGATATTGCTAATCCATTGCTTCATATGTTCGAAAAATTTATCTGATCAGCAACGTAAATACCCTATGAATGTTGTTGAACTGTCAAAAAGCCATTGCTACTGTTAATGTGTTACGCAAGTGCCCCGCTGCAATAGCAGAGGCATCACATGTGCATTATCCCAGCTTCATGAAATAACTTAAAAACTTCAACCCTGAAATACTTAGTAACCGTTTTAAGAAGATTTCATTTTCATATCAACTACATGAGAGGGACCGTTAAACTGTTTACAAGTTTCTGAACACTTGGCTGGTGGGTGGGTAAGCGTATGTGATGACTTCTACATAATCTTGTAGTTTCCAATGACGCTGCCTCTTCAGATGTGCATGACCGTATCATCACAATCATTGTATTTCGTACCCAGTAAGGTGTATCGCTGTAATACTGAACTATGTTAATAAGGCTTCGGGTTTAGGAGCGAGCGATAGTAGAGCGACTGTTTTGTTGCACAACTTCTGACATTTAATAATGTAAAAAAAAAAAAATGTTGATTATACCTACGAATTTTGGCTTATTACGGCGGTGATAACTTCTTTTAACTGTACCTTCACTTTTATCGCGAAGATAGCTTAATTTCATTCCAGACTGGCAATTTTCATCGATCCAAAAGCCAATTAAACCAACGCAATAGTTGCCCAACAGTCGCCCGACCATCGCTCGCTTCAAAACCCGTCCTCAAACTGGAATGCATCCATTTTATCTCTAACTATATGTGTCTATGTGTGTTTTTTCCTCTATGGCAATTCCCGCCCGCTCGGCTATCGTGAATCGAAAGAACCGTCTCAAGGTATTTAACATGCGATCTATAGATCATGATCTATAGATCATTTGACACGATGTAGTGGTATCATTATGTTGAGTGCCCATAGATGTAGAGGTTATGTGTCGTAGCCAAGGGGGTTTGTCTGTGTATGAGTGAGTGAGACGAAAGATGTTTCTGTCCCTTATTTTGTGTTATTGTGCTTGTGTTTGGTTGAGAATGGCATTTAAACATAAAACTGCATTATAAAAAAAAACTGAAAATAAAATAAATAAGTTTTTTTTTAAGGCCAGTTAATCTTTACAGAATAAGTTATAATAATAATCGTTAATTAATTAATGTTAAATTAATCATTTTAAATTCCCTCTCTTCACACATTTTTCAATCCAAAGACAAGCAATTTTTTTTTACAAATATCGTTCGACCAGAAACATCTTTACAAATGCTTCATTGCTATCTGTTACATTTCCGCCATTTTAGCTTCGCCAGCGCCAGCTGAGGGCTCAGGTAGGATGCAATGCGCAGCCTATATTGTTCCTCCATTTTATGTTATCCCAACCTTGGTCTACCATCGGTTTAGGAGACGACCACCGTTATTCAAAATTATCCATATTAATGCATGGTTATAATTCCGTGTTTTTATAAATCATATTTTTTGAAGTTATAAACCCATCAAAGAAGAAAACAGTAAAAAAAACACATTCTAAGCAAATATTTTTTATAAATTTCGTTCTTTGGTATTCCAAATTAATATTTTTAAATTTTAAACGTACTCCAAAACCTACTTTTTATTAACAAAGATATACTATATACAATCTCTTCTACGCTTCTGCATGTTACATATACTATATCGTTCTAAAAAGAACTGCACCACTTGCATATACAGCGGGGTTTTAAATACCGAAACTATCCGTTTAGAACTAAACGCATTAATTTGTTCCTCACCCTTTTCAGGTACTCGTAGATATTTAGATAACTTTAGTTTTTAGTGCCTCGGTAAGCACGTTAAACCGTTGATCCCGGCTGTCATTTGTGAATCTTTGACAGTCGTTGCGGGTAATCAGAAGCCCGAAAGTCTGACAATCAGTCTTACCAAGGGGTATCGTATTACCCAGTTACTGGGTTGTGGAGGTCAGATAGGCAGTCGCTCCACGTATAATACTGGTATTCAGCTGCATCCGGTTAGACTGGAAGCCGACTCCAACATTGTTGGGAAAAGGCTAGGCAGATGATGATGAGTTTTTATCATGATAATATGTGTCTGCGAAACTTGATTTGACTTTAGCCTTTATTTTCTACTCTCAGTCATCTAATTTCTGGATTAATTAAACTAAAAATAGTGGAAAGTATAAATGGTGCAGTACTTTTTCAAGTGAGTGTTTTCTAAATGTTGCATGTCCTGCACTACCCTTTCATCTCCATCCACACATAGTATTGTAAACGTGTTTGTGACGTGGTATCCGCTTATTTGTGATGATTCTCATTTGTCTGATTGTCTGCTGATACTTTTGAACGATAGTTCATGTAAAATTTATACCTTCAATCAAGCGATATATCTGTACAACTTCGCTATTTCAAACATTCGTAGGCAGTCCTTGTATCTGACTGTGCTAGATACATCTTCAGACCAATAAAGTGGCCATGAAAAAAATTGCAAAAAAAAACAAATGACGGTCTGGGGCCTTGCGGTATTGGGCAGACAAAAAATCTATGCTCTTTATTTGGACCTGTCAAAGTTCCAAGTTAAAAACAAGCGTTCAACAGTATCGGCCTTTACCCCCAAAACCTTTTGTCGTCACCCTCCCTTCCTTCCGTAACGAGTCCCTCTGAACACAGAACAAGTTCTCGATGCGGGCGCGCGCGTGGACGGAGCCGGCGGTCACAGAAAGTGACGAGCTGGAACCAAGAGATGAGCCTCTCGTCGCAGCACGACTAGTCAGGACACAGTTGCCGAGAGAACCTGAGACAAAGGTATGTTGGTACTTGAATAGGGACCATTTTAATACACTAGTATGCAGTGACAATGATCAAACTGGATAAGTACCGCAATACGTTTTCTTGCTGCGTCATAAGAACACTTCACTCCGTAAATTACTAAAATTCTATACACTTTTGAGGGGCTTGTGGCTAAGTAATATCAACCGCGTGGGTCGATCGATCAGGTTAAGCTACGTTTGCTGCGGTTGGTCCGTGGAATATGACCATCTCTACATACCGAGACCCCTCCGTGCTTCGGAAAGCACTTTAAGCCTTTGGTCCCGGCTGTCATTCGTGGTTCATTGACAGTCGTTACGGGTAGCCAAAAACCTGAAAGTCTGACAATTAGTAATACCAAAAGGTATCACATTACCCAGTAACTGGGTTGTGGAGGTCAGATAGCAGTCGCTCCATGTAAAATACTGGTACTGGTATTATATCAGTATACGGACGGTGATACGAAAACAATACACTTTTCCGACTATTTAAAAGTTTTTCTGCACTAATGCAAGCGAATCCTTACAGCGATGCCAAGTAGACTGTCGTTATATCGAGGTGCTGAGATGTCTCTATGACGCCGCCACCATGTGTGTCCAAGTACAGGACCAGCAGTCCAAACCCATCCAACTGCGCAGAGGAGTGAGACAGGGGGATGTGACATCCCCGAAACTGTTCACGAGCGCGTTGGAAGATATGTTTAAGACGCTGGACTGGAAAGGTAAGGGCATTAACATAAACGGCGATTACATCTCACACCTGCGATTCGCTGATGACATAGTCTTGATGGCGGAGTCGCTGGAGGAGCTAACCCAGATGCTGGACGGCCTAGCTTCAGCCTCGCGACACATCGGTCTCGGCATGAATCTGGATAAAACCAAAGTCATGATCAATGGCCTCATTGATCCGGGACGGAGTCGCTGGAGGAGCTAACCCAGATGCTGGACGGCCTAGCTTCAGCCTCGCGACACATCGGTCTCGGCATGAATCTGGATAAAACCAAAGTCATGATCAATGGCCTCATTGATCCGGGACCGGTCGTCGTGCACGGCCACCCTCTCGAAATTGTTTCCGAATACGCTTACCTCGGGCAAATTCTGCATTTAGGTAAAAACAATTTTGAGAGGGAGGCCAAGAGAAGGATCCAGCTAGGCTGGGCAGCGTTTGGGAAACTACGTCGAGTCTTCTCGTCATCTATACCGCAATGCTTGAAAACTAAAGTTTTTAATCAGTGCGTCCTACCCGTCATGACCTTTTTTGATGATGAGATGGATGGATGGAGGAGGGATGGGAAATCATCAAATGACCCCTCCCGCTCTGGGTGGAGCGGAAGGGAGTGTCAGACTCTTACTGACTAAAACCCACCCGTGTTCCTTCCTTAGCCCTTTATGTTCCGGGCCAGCGGTAACCCTTTCGGACAATCCCCCTGACCCGGCAGGCTTCGGCCCTATGGGGCCCCTCCTCGATGCTGACATCTCTTTGAGGCGCTCGTGGAACACGTACGCGCCGTCCGGCACGGGCCTGGTCCTGATCGGACGGTGAGCTACCCATTACTCTCCACCCGCAGGCCCGCGCCTACGGTGGCCGGGTGTCGTCGCGTGGCTCCCGACGCCCGGAGCGTCTCCCGCGGCGGCTGGGACGGGAGGCTCTCTCCCTGAACCCGTCATGACCTACGGGTCTGAAACGTGGACACTCACGATACGGCTGGTCCACCAGTTCAAAGTCGCTCAGCGAGCTATGGAAAGAGCTATGCTCGGAGTCTCTCTGAAGGATAGGATCCGACAGAGAACGAAAGTTATCGACATAGCTCAAAGAATTAGCAAGCTGAAGTGGCAGTGGGCCGGCCATATCTCGCGAAGAACCGACAACCGCTGGGGTAAACTTGTTCTTGAGTGGAGACCACGACTCGGCAAACGTAGTGGGACGCCCTCCGGCCAGGTGGGATGACGATCTGCGAAAGACTGCAGGCAGATGCTGGATGCGTCAAGCTGAAGACAGGGCGCTATGGCGCTCATTAGGGGAGGCCTATGTCCAGCAGTGGACTGCTATAGGCTGATGATGATGATGATGAATGCAAGCGCTTGTCCATCTGTTACACTCCAAAAGCATTGTGATTGCCAATAATTATAAATAGTAAAGTCCTTTTAGTAATTACTTTCACAAGTGCGCGTCAGTTATTACAATTTAAACCTTATTTCAATGCGCATAAGTCACATGAAGCGCTGTCAATATTTACACGTATTTTGTCCATAATAATCGTCTGTATATTCCCCAGGGTCTAGCTCCATTTGAAGAATTACTGGAGGCTCGAATCCACGATCTAAGCATAGCTCTCAACATGAGCACCGCGTTAGCGCTTGCTGAGCTGATTGAAGATGAAGTGGTCGTGCCACCTATGCCGCTTGAAGTAAGAGACAGTATAGATATTTATTCAAACAAACTTTTCCCAAATACATTTTTAATCAAATTTTTCCCAAATACATTTTTGTGATTCAGGTCTGATTCAGGTCAAGACATGCTGTATGACTTAGCGCAAACTTACTTAGCTTGATTGTCTAGAACAAACTCGCTAAGCCAGGTTGTGAAACCTTGCATAAACTGCGCAACTTAGTGCAGAAACCGACTACCATAACTGTAGTGCTATTCTGTAAAAATCTCACTACGAAAACTTAGATGAAGTGAGTTTGAGGTGAGCTGACTATCCCTAGATTCCTAGCGTCAGGTAGGATGACAGTTCACTTCAAGTTTTCACAGTGAGTTTTTTTTTCTTCACAGAATAGATCGACTGTTTCGTCGTAACACTTCCAAAGTCATTTATTAAAATGATAAATGTTTTTTTCTGTTAGTAGGGGGTTGTTCATTTATTAGGTTACGTAAGAACAATCTAGACCCCTCCCACCCGTAAGAAAAAACAAGATTTGTTCGGAACTCCTCCCCCTCAAATCTTCTTACGTAATAAATAAACAGCCCCTAGGTTTGTACAAACACGTCAATCATATTTTAAAAACTAGATGAGGTCGGCGTTTCCTATCTGACTGCTCTGAGAAGAAAGGCCGAAACACCTCAGAGGTCACAGCTTAATACAACAGCCATCGTTCCTACTCTAAACTATCACGTTATTACTTTCAGGTGCTAATAGAAAACGTAAAACTCCACCTAATAGAAGACCGTCCGACTCGCTCAATCTCCTCCCCCCCGCCACAACCCCTAGACATAGACCTGACGACCCTCCGCATGACGCGGGACTTAGCCGGGGTGGTCCGACTTGGCCCCCCTATTTCCACCCCCTCCACAGTGGCCTCCCCGGCCACGCCACAGCCACAGCCCGAGTTAGATGAGGTCAGAGACAAGATTGATAGGCTGAATAAAGAAAATGAGGAATTGAGGAAAAGGCTGGTCACACTGGCAAGAATAGCGGAGGATAATCGGGAGTTGAGAGCGTGAGTAAATGATTTTTATTGCTTTTGTAAGGATTGAGATTTAATTTAGATTATTTTGCAGATGCGTTTTAAAAACAGAGGATTTTTTTACATAACATATACTTCGTTTACCTGACTTTTTTTTTGCGGATGGGCAATCATCAAATGATCTCTCCCGCTCTGGGTGGAGCGGAAGGGAGTGTCAGACTCTTACTGACTAAAACCCACCCGTGTTCCTTCCTTAGCCCTTTATGTTCCGGGCCAGCGGTAACCCTTTCGGACAATCCCGCTGACCTCGTTTACCTGAATTGCTTTCGGTTTCGGTTTCTGATGAGTTCATCACCTCCTGAAGTAGTGGATCGATCTAGTTTGGCTACTAACGAAATTAATCTGATATTGGTCCTTATAAAAATATTGGTATCATGCATGTTCATTGAAATCCAAAAATCTTTCTCAAACTAAGTTATTTTTTTAGTTAGAATAAATTTTATGACTTTTTTGTTGAGTTTTAATAAGCTTAACAAATTTTTCCCCGATACAATATTACAGGAAAGTTGAAGAAGCGTCAGTGTTACGACAGTGCGTACACGCAGCCCAACAAGAAGCTGCCAGTTTATTGGCTGACAAACAGGAGCTTTTAGAAACCATGCGAATATTACAGGTAACAATAACATTTTATAAAAGTACTTTTGTAACACTTGTTCTTAACAGCCTATGCCCCACTTGCTGGAGTGTCCTAAGCCCCTATTCACCTGCACCTTGGATGACCTAAAAAATGCCACTGATGCCAATTAACGTGACCAAAAATAAAACGAAGTCTCTAAATAGCACACTTTTTCAGAAATCATCAACAAAAGTTAAATTACTTCCACTATCGGTCAAGAGATGGCGCTGACATAAAATTGCAATATTCTACACCGCAGTGCAGTGTTAAAATTCCCTGACGAATATAGGCCTCGCTGATGAAAATTTAAAAACATGATGGTACGGAACCCTCGGTGCGCGAGTGCGACTCGCTCTTGCCCGGTTTTTTACCGGTAAAATGCTAACGCGTAAATGATACGTTAAATTTCCAGGAGCAGATATCAGGTGGTTGTCGCGGCAAAAGATAGCGGTCGCGAGGCGGTCCCCCGCAGGGCTGCCTCGACTGTACAGCGTGCTGCGGCGACCAGCGAACCTAGCTGCTGACCCTGGACATGTACCTAGTAAGGACTTAGGTCCAGAGAAAGATGTCCCCTGTATATGTACCAAGTAAGGTCAAACGAATGATTGCCACACCCTGTATATGTATGCACCCAGTAAGGACTTCAGTCCAAAGAAGGATATGACTGTAAACCCCTGTAAATGTACCAAGTTAGGAATGAGGTCGAATGAAAAATGGTCTGTACAAATCCTGTATAAATGTATGTACCAAGTAAGGACAAAGGTCGAAAAAAAACGTGTCTGTACACGTCTTATATGATAATATGTACCAAGTAAGGGCAAAGGTCGGAATAACATTGTAGAAGTTTACCAGCTAATGTAGACTTCTTGTGTAGATTTTCTGACGAGGATTTGTCTTATACAGTGGGGTAATTGCGTAACACACATAAAATGCCAATTAATCGCAATTCCTTTTTTGACAGTTCGGCTACGTTCATTGCGTCTTTTATGTTAACGAGCAGACGAATTTTTCAAACTCATGAAGCAGTGGATTAGGAATTTCCTTCAAACCCTTGGATTGTGATTGAGAGTGTGTTACGCAATTAAGGTGCTAGACTGTAGGTATATGTATGTAACAAGTATTGAATAAGGTCTAACGGTGTTCTGTACATTGTACAAAATGACCATTAAATGAAGACTATTGTATATTATACCAACTAGTTAATGGATTTAGGTCGAAGGAACATTATGGGAGATGACCAGCCAAAATATACCCTCTTGAGACCTTGTTAAAGCTTGGTTTGCCATAACACGTGCCAAGTTAGAACTTGGCCAAACATTATGATCCGTGCAATGTATGAAAGAAGAACTGTAGGAACAGATGGAAATTGGATTGTCATCGTTGCCACTGCTATATGAGACAGGAAGTTAATGTAAGGTAAGAGAAAGACTAAAATGAAGTATGAAAACTACAGATATCATGGAGGTCACAAATGAGAAATTAATATTGTCTCACTATGATGAAGTTTTTAAGTACTTACAAAAGCATTTATAGCGATAAATTTTTTACATAAAGCGCTTTATTATTTTATACTAGCTGTTCGTGCTGGATTTTCCAACAAAAAATCTTTCATACAAACCTTGTTCTGACAATTACGAACACTATAAAAAAAAAATGGCTAAATCGGTCGAACCATTCTTAATAATTGATAATTTTTGCTGTGCTGTCGATCCATGCGGAAATTGATTTTTATTTCTATACAATATGTAACATAATTAACACAAGACCTAATACACCCCACAATTAGAGTATTGAGTTAAAAGCATAATACAATGACCAAAACATATTTTTTTTAAAGTTAACTATAATTTACATGTTTACTTTCTGCATTTAAAATTGAGTCTTATTGCCTTGAGTTAAGATTTAATTTTCTTTGGCTCAATCGGTATAGCAAAATTCATAATTAAAAAAAAATACCTATATTAAAAGTTAAATCGATTCAATATTCAATTATGAACAAACTACTTTCAGGACTTTTTTTTTTTATTTGAAGTGGGTTTGCTCTTGACTCTAGTCTAGGTCAGAGTTGACAGAGACAAAGTCGACGATGGAGTGAGCTTACCCAGAAGAAGCCTGTTCACTCTTACTTTGAAGAGATTCGGGTTGTATGAGCTCGGAAACACAGACACAGGTAAAGAGTTCCACTCTTTTGCTGTGCGCATTATAAAAGACATTTGAAAACGCTTAGTGCGAATTGGTGGAATAGCAACTAGGACTTGCGCTTATTCTGTTACATCTTGTAGATTTTACACATTTTGTTTAGTCTTCCAACACGTAAATGGAAAGAATCAAACTGGAATTGAACACAGCCAAAATTAATTTAATATTTTATACATTGATTTTATATTTAAGCAATCTTGATTTCCATTTTATTCCTTAAAAATGAAAAGTGATCTTATATACTTAATGCATATGTTAAAGGTGTATTGTGGAATGTTTAGAAATTGTAAGGAAATTCGGCTGCTTTTTACTTAAATTGTTACTTAGTGCAGACCAGGTTTTGCAAACTTAGTTTTTCATGGAGTTTGTTAAATCTAGCTAAGATCATAGTTGAACTTTAATATTCATAATTATACTTCACTAGCTTCTGCCCGCGACTTCGTCCGCGTGAAATTTCACCCTCTTAGGAGTGGAATTTCGAAAAACCCTTTCTTAGTGGATACCTACTCTTCACAAAGAACACACCCTCCAAATTTCATGTCTCTAGGAGCAGCGGTTTAGACTGTGCGTTGATATATCAACAATCAGTCAGTTTATCGTTTTATATATATAGATACTATCCTACTAATATTATAAATGTGAAAGTTTGTTACTCAATCACGCAATAACGCCTGAACGGATTTGGATGTAATTTGGCACATGGAGAGTTTTGTAACCTGAATGAACACATACGATACTTTTTTTTCCTGTACAACGTTCCCGTAGCATAAATTCCGACCTTCAAGCGGGCGAAGCCGCTGCCAAAAGCTAGAGAATAGTAAAAAAATATATCCTGAAAATTTTCCAACACTGGAGTAAGGAATCATGTGTTTTAACTTGTAAAAAATATCCTATGAATCTGGCTATATTTAATGATTTAATTAATTCAAAATCATGTTTATAGTACGTGTAATAATCACAAGTAAATTGGCCATATATTATGTATGTTTTAGTGTAAATTAAGTATACTTATATAAAATATTATTGTGAAGACCCCAATCCATTATAAAATAAATTCCCATTGAATAAGTAAGAATTTCAAAATGTTGAATGTTAATGTAAAGATAAAATTCTGAAATATTACCTCGGTATGAAATGAATGGTTAATATTTATATTTAATTCCTATTTTTATTCGCAATTGAGGCATGGTACCAAGGAAAGGAAGTCAGTTAAAAACAGTTAATTTTTTTTTAAATGGTGTCATGAATTTAATTAAGGTGTGTAGTGCGCTACACGCAATGTAATGCAAAATTTTGTTAAACTAAGGTGAAATGGAAGGTTTTAAAAACAAGAGAAAAAACTTAACAATCCCGAAAAACGGAGCATATTTTGCAAAATATGTATATTGACAACCCATTTAAACTCCGCCATATCGTGAGGTGTAAGCTAACCCCCCTTACTAATAAACGTATTATTATCAGATGAATAGTTACACACCGATTTCTCTCTTTCAGTCGTCAGTAATTTGACTTTCGAAAGAAGAAGACAAAGCGTTGTGTAACTATACAGACGCTATACAAAGTTTATTAGTAAGAGGGTAAGTATACAATAACACTTACGATGGATAAGTTTACACAGATTATGTATCAGCCATTCAATCTGCCTTGCCCTTTCCCAACAATGTTAGGGTCGGCTTCCAGTCTAACCAGATGAAGCTGAAAACCAGTATTTTACATGGAGAAACTGCCTATCTGACCTCTACAACCCAGTTACTGGGTAACACGATACCCCTTGGTAAGGCCCAGCCATATTTTCATATATTTGTTACCCCTAGACCATGTATTGCGAAAAAAAGGAAGTACCCATATAATGATGATAAGTACTTTGTAGGAAATGTGGGTGTTGTTTGTGATCACATCACAGGGAATCCTAGGAAGGATATGAGAGAATTGGTAGGGTTATTGAACCGATAGGGCTGCTTATATATAATTATAATATTTATATATCTCACAAGCACTAAGAGGCTTTTGATGTACATTATCGTATTATAAACTACATATATTTGTAATGTAATCGTTCAATATTATTTTGGTGCCAAAAGCGCAGACTGTATTAAATGTACAACCATAGATTATGTTCTTTGGCTAAAAACTCTGTCGACAAGAGCCGTAGCGTCATCCATTTTCTTTCGATCGATATCCAATAAGACGTTCCATATTCAAAGATCTTACATATCTATCAAACCATAGTCCAAGGAACTTGGCCTATACTTGTACATTTTGATTTTAAAAGAGGTTGTAAATAAAAGTTTTATATTTTTTTTAATGAAGTGATCATTTTATTTGTGTAATTTTAATGTATTGTACATAATTTTATGAGGTGACGTAATGTAGCTATTTTTTCAAATCTTTTTACTGTTTATTGATAGTGTTTTCATTGTGAGAAATCCATTTGGGTAAGTTGTGTCAAGGCGTGTTTACATTGATTTAAATCTACTTTTGCATGGGAACAATTTCGACTCCAGTCCTTGAAAAAAGTTCTATACTAAACCATCTTTGAAGTATTCTTGTAGACATACTAGTCTCATTATTCAAATCCCTGTAAACACGCCATAGAAAATCGATATAAATTAAATATCTAATATATAGATCTTTCAAAAGTTCAGTGAGAAATTTTTAGAAGTAAACTTTTGATAGTATTTAGGTATTTACATGTCCTTTAGATTGTTAGCCCAGTTAATATCGGTTCGCAGTGCAATGTCTACTAAAATCATGTTGCGTTTGTGTCTTTTATGATAGTGACGTTAAATGGTGGTAATATATTAATAATTTTGTTTCCGTTAACACAATTTATGGGCTAACTTGCATCACAAATCACTAAATAAATTTAGCGCAAAACATATTTAAAATTATTTTTTATATTCGTTTAGTGCTAAAATAGTGAATTGATTTGCGGGCCTTAGACGTCTCGTGATTTTAACACGAAGTTTATTGAAGTGCTAACGCGCGCAGCTCTGGACCAGGAGACGCATTTTCTCCTTTTTATTAGTCTCATTGATTGCATCATCTTATGCTAACTACGTCAGAAAACACCGAAAACAGTAAAGTTCTATCTCAGTTAAAAAAAACTGTTAGAACTTCATCTGTTTTCTACTCAGTAATGTCAAAGTCCGACAGTCTGATATTCAAGATGAAATAATAAAAAAAAGTTAAAATATTATCACCAATTACCGGTTTTTATATCACTTGTTAAAATGCAATGTATTACAATTCGGGGTAGCTCTATTATATCTTATAATACATTTATCTCTTTTACTCAGTGTTAGGATAAACAAACTCGTGCCTGTAATAATTAGGTACATAATATATCCGCTTTATGGTCGTTGCTGCCTTTTTATACTCTCATCTATTTAATCGATGTAACTTATAAGAAACAAATTGTCATATTATGTTCGTCTTCTGTATCATTCTGTATCATATGTATACGATTCAAGTGGCATTTAGTTACGAAGAAATGACACATGAAGCTAGGAGAATAGTCTACATCTGCTCAGTTTGCCAAAGAAGAAGAAAAAAAAGTTAAAAACGATGAAGGCGCCATATGTTTTTTTTTTTCTCGTATTTTGAAGTAACTAAACGTCATTTAAATTCGTTTTTTTTTCTGTTTTCATAAGTGTTGATCGGTACTGGTACTCTGTCCAAGGTATGCTGTTTCTTCGTTAGTTTTGTGTCGAGCAATCCAACTATTAAAATGTACCATAACGTTGTTGCGATTTATTTAGTTATGAAGGAATTGTTAAAATTAAATTTAATATTCTATAGCTGGTTGTTTTATTTTAACCTATTATTCTGTAAGATCGGCAAAACAATGGCTAGCTTCATTCAGCTCCTGAATCTATGTAATTTCGGAAGAGATTATGTCAGTGAAATGTACACGTATGAAATTAGGTAGGTAGCTAAGTAAGGTACTGCGCACGCATTTTTCCCATGGGAGTGTGGGGGTCGGCAGAAACTGAAATTATATTTAATTTATGCCCGTAGATATACGGTAAACATAGTGTCACTGACCCTGGCAGGGCCACCATCACGGATTTTAATTTTGATAGCACAAAAAAATTGTCGCTAATTAGTCGAAATTTGTCGCCAAATATCAGAATTTGTCGGTCACTGGTTCAAAAGTTATAAGGGTTTATAGGTGGCCGATCTGGAGAGAGTTTCCCCAGCAGGGCCACATTTATATCTCGAAAACTAGGGCACCTAGCGAAGATCTGTTTTCTCCCATATTTAGTCGCCAATTAGTCGGAATCAGTCGCCAAATATCAGAATTTGTCGGTCACTGGTTCAAAAGATATAAACGTTTATAGGTGGCCGATCTGGAGAGAGTTTCCCCAGCAGGGCCACATTTATATCTCAAAAACTAGGGCACCTAGCGAAGATCTGTTTTCTCCCATATTTTGTCGTCAATTAGTCGGAATCAGTCACCAAGTCACAGATTTAATCGGGTTTTCGTTTAAGAGATATAATGAGTTCAATTATTAAGGTATAGTCCAAGAGCTAGATCGAAGAGTTTACGAAAAATTGCCAAGAAAAAATATTTCTATTAATATGTGTAATATACTTCTAGTTTTATCGGTCTAAAGTCCTTAGCAATGTCCGAGAGAGATAAATTCTCAATTAAATACATGTTTTTATGTTTTAAATTACTAGGTTAGAGTGGCTTAAACTTCTTTGAAAACATTAAACCTTGCTCTTGGTCTATTTGGTGTCAAGATGTACAGTCGCATGCAACTGTTTTACCAGTTTACAATGATAACCTCTAATTAACGTTAGAATAATAAAAAAAAAAATCGTACATTTAGTAATATAAAAAATCCTTTAGAGCAAATTTGTTTATTTACCTATTTTTTTTAAGTACTTTGTGCGGCGCGAACGCCGACCTTCTATCTTTCTCCCCGTTTTTGTATTTGCGGAATCTAGAGATAACAACACTAGAGTTCGTAAATATTCATAATAAGTTGCATTTTAATTAAACTGGCTGACTTTAACTTACGTGACGGGCAACTTGTTCTAAGTAGCTCGTCTGTACACGCGCATCTATCTCTTTTTTACTTACCGTAAATGAAACGGAGCGCAGCGATCTATCTGCCAGCGACTAAAGTGGTAAGTGCACATTGTGTTAGATAAATAATAACGTAAATTTATTGTAGATTTGTATAAAGGTAGTGAATAATGCTTTCCTTTTGTGGGTTGAAATTATAGAATAAGTTTATTTTTATTTAATTCTAAACAAACATTCCTCCTTATGACGTCATAGATATTGTCTAGAAACTACACAAAGTATTTTGTACGTGCTTGTACCAATGTATGGGGAAATTTAATTCTTTAATATCTTTTTAATTACACACCGACTAAATCTGTAACTTGGCAACAAATTGCGACTAATTAGCGACAAAATATGGGAGAAAACAGATCTTCGCTAGGTGCCCTAGTTTTTGAGATATAAATGTGGCCCTGCTGGGGAAACTCTCTCCAGATCGGCCACCTATAAACGTTTATATCTTTTGAACCAGTGACCGACAAATTCTGATATTTGGCGACTGATTCCGACTAATTGGCGACTAAATATGGGAGAAAACAGATCTTCGCTAGGTGCCCTAGTTTTCGAGATATAAATGTGGCCCTGCTGGGGAAACTCTCTCCAGATCGGCCACCTATAAACCCTTATAACTTTTGAACCAGTGACCGACAAATTCTGATATTTGGCGACAAATTTCGACTAATTAGCGACAATTTTTTTGTGCTATCAAAATTAAAATCCGTGATGGTGGCCCTGCCAGGGTCAGTGACACGTAAACATAGCGGAAAACATTGAAGATATCATTATAAAACTAAATCGTCTCTCGACGACGCGATCTTTGATTATTTACTCCATCATGATACATCAAAACCATATCTTGATTTTATTATCATTTAGTTTAATTCGGTTTTAATAAATAAAGTTTTTTTTTCATCATTTGACGCTTCAACTTTGGTACGAGTATCCAAACGTAGAATTTGATTAATCAAAAGCAGTGTTACCAGCTCTGTAAAAGTTACCCCATCTTATGCAAATTATTTTAAACGATGTATCATGTCATGGTTATTTTTCAATATTAATAATTTTGTTATGAATATTTTATCATACTTAACATTATTGAAAATGTAAAATGTTTGTATTTATGATTGCTCATTGGTTCGATTCTAGGCTTTACCGATAATATAGTTTTTTTGGGACGAGTGATACGTCCCAAAAAAACTATATTATCGGTAAAGTAGTGAGTAAGACTGTTAGTTACACATAGTTTTTTTTAACAACCTCGTTGGTCTAGGGACTAGTGCAGTGATCGCAAGCGCTGCTGCTCAGCATGAGCTCCTGGATTCAGTTTCCGGGTCGTGCAGTGAAAATGGGTTTTTCAATCTAAAATTTCTCAGTGACTCCCGAGTCTAGATCTTTAAATATGTGGGTGTACTAAGAAGAACACCTCTGCCTAACCATTCGGGGAATATCGGCGTGATGTTATGTTATGTTTGGTTTTTCTTCTACAAACCGACAACTCATAATATTCTAAAATGATACGACTTGTAAGAAAATGGTAAGCAAATATAAATTAAAATATCTAGTTGAGAAAAATGGCGCATTAACATTTTAACCAGTTGCTTTTATCTTCGTCAGGTGTAAACATTATTTTCGACTGACGAAAATGTTTAGTTTTTTTCGATTCCATATTTTTTGCCAGGGGCTTTTAATATTTTATAGTGGCAACGAAAATACACGTGAGTCAAGAAGTGGGAATAACGTGACTTTCATAATGTGGCAACATTTTCAGTGATGGCCGATGTTTCAACTTGAACGGGATGCTAACGACCGTTGCCGAATTTTAGTGTTGAAATTAATCAAGTTTCTCATAATTCGGTGTTTTTATGTGAATATTATTTATTCTATCAACATTTTGTGTGGTATTGTGTGTTTATTAGTGACTAAATTGTAAGTGTTGTTCGGAAAAGAATGTTTGTTGTGCCCTCGCTCTAACAGGATCACTGGATAATAAAATATTGGATTACGGTTTGCTGTTTATTTAGTTGTTGTGGACTAAAGGTAAGTCGCATTACTTTATGAACTTGTTACCATGTCTAGTTTAAGTCTTATGTGACGGTTTTTTAATGCCACGAAAGCTGTACGCGTGATATGCGACAGCCGAGCGCCTGGGCGAGATAACGGAAGATTATAGTAGATTGCAAAGATTCTGATAAGATTCCT
Source organism: Oligia fasciuncula (assembly GCA_963082905.1). Classification (NCBI taxonomy): domain Eukaryota; kingdom Metazoa; phylum Arthropoda; class Insecta; order Lepidoptera; family Noctuidae; genus Oligia; species Oligia fasciuncula. Next base: position 14,544,608 of record OY720403.1, read on the forward strand.
TTCTTCGCGGCACTGCAGACCCATGAGTACACACCATAAAACCTGTCTTACGTACATAAAGCGACAAGTGTGCGTAAAAACTTGTTTGAACGTAACAAACACTGAATTGAACATGCTTCATGCTCTATTTCCCACTGAAAAGTTTGATATAAATTGAGAAATCGCAGTGAGAGGTATTTACGTACCCATTAGACATTTCGTGCAACACATTCCACTTAGTTCTGCACCACAAACTTGATGGAAAGGTGTTATTTTCTTTTTAAAAACTTAGGTTAGGAAACTATTTTTGAACATTTGAATTCTCCTAAAAGTGGTCTCACTGTATTGTGTTACTTTCTGAAGATCCTTAACATTCCATAAACATCTAAAACTTAAATAAAAGTGGCCATACAATACACCAATATTATTGCACACAAAAAGCTGTATAAAGTTTCCTCATTCACAACTTATTTTTAACTCTATGTAAACAATTTTAATTTCCGTCATTGACACTGTTTATCTGATGGCCACTCACATTTTCTTCTCATTTGTTCTTGACCTAATGTAATAATAAATAATGTTTGCTTCATATGAATTTCCCACAGTAAAAAAAAAAACTGTGGAACATAATCATGTGATACATACTAAGCTATTAAGATTCCTTAATCATCAGTCATATTATTTAATAAAATGTCAAGTTATCAAGTTTACAAAATTTTTGATTCAAGATTTATTTTTATCACTCAAACCAATTCAATATTACAAACTTTTAATAGAAATACATTACAATCTAATATTAAAATAACATAGAATGTTTTAACATGATGCATTTTGAAATAATACAAAAAATTAACATGTAAACAGTAACTATTATGTAATCAGTATCCTAGTCTTTAAACTATATTTATCACATAAATCTAACAGGAATATCAAAATAATTATAATATAGTTATGTCATACTTAGAAATAAATATTGATAAAGTAAAAACATTACAATCAATGTTACAGCCACAGTACAGCTAACAGCAAAAGCTGGTGAATATTTCTGAATTATAGTATTATTCCTTTATTATTATTTCATAAACAAAGCCATATATGTTTGTACTTCTGAATTTTTAAACCAAAATAATTGAGTGTTTTTTACATAACAGTTCTGTGGCTGACTGACGGACATCACACTGCCTAAATCACATAATATAACATTGCGCTTTTCTTCCCCGAAGGGTTACACAGAAGTATTTTATTTCACATGCCCATTTTGCACAGAAGATAACATTGCCTAAAAAACATACTGTAGTATAAGACCTAGTAGTGACAACTCATCCACTAAGCAGGTTTTATAGAAAACTAGCAGCGCACCGCGGTTACACCCGCATAAGTGTCGTTCCCGTGGGAATATCTGGATAAAAAGTATCTTGTCCTTTCTCGGGACTCAAACTATTTCTATGAAAAATTAATTTTATCTAAATCGGTTCAACGGTTTAAGCGTGAAGAGGTAACAGACAGACACACTTTTGCATTTATAATATTACTTAGTATGGATTAATGTTTAAATGCCAATACTACCCTAAATTTTAAAATAGTGAACACCCGGTTGATCGAATGCGCTACTATTGAGCATAAGCTCCTCGGTTTGATTCCCAGGGTGGGCAAATGTTATTGGGGTTTTTTGATCAAGTAATTTCACTGTAGCTGTTCGGAGTTTAGATTTGTGCCCGGTTGATGGCAATGGCCATCATAAAACATGGGACTAAAACATAACTATGGAAATGTGGGTGAGCTATTAGGTGCACCTCTGCCGAACCCTTGGGGGATTACAGGCGTGATGATGTTTTTTATTTAAACATCAGTATCACAAGTTAGTTATGCACAGTATTTATTGCATGACATCACTGACATATGGCACCTTTATACAAGGCCAGCGCTCGCTAATTGCCAATAGCATACATATTTGTTTCCTATTTAATGGTTGTAACTCAAGCATTGGTTGCAATGCGACTGCGCTGTTATGACTGTTTGTTATAGCCAATGTTGTACAATTTTACTTGGTTATAACTTAAAACATAACGTCACGCCAATAATCCCTGAAAGTTGAGACTGGGTGCTTAGTTCACCCGCATTTCACCAGTTTTTTAGTTTCACGTCCCACTGTTTTTGAAATAGCATGATCACCATTTATGGCCCGTTCCCACTCATAAAGAGAGGAGGCCTGTGGCCCAGCAGTGGGAACAGTATAGGCTGATTGTTATATTTACGATCACCATTAATAGGTTACAAAAAAAATTGTGTGATGACATCATGAGACATAGTAAAATTAAGTATATGAAATGTTTTGTTATGACACCCAAAAAACTGAACTGTTTGATTTGCAAATTTCTAGATAATCCTTTTGGTTTTACCTTTTACCTAAGCATGTGCCACTAGGGAAAAAAAGCCTGTCTGCTAGATATCTTGCAGTTAGGTGACTAATAAAAATAACTGACAAAGAATAATAATGATAGGTACATTGCAACTGGGGAATTACCACCCATCCTGTCAACTTACTACATTGATTGTTGCATTAATTTTAAATATTGTAAACAACCTAAAGGCTAAGTACTAAATATAACTATATTCATATAATTAGTTTCGTTGAACGCGCTACCTCTGGAACTACCAGTCGCATTTCAACATCACACTACGACCCTTAGGTTCAAAAAGAAAAAAAAAACCAGAAAGAACGCTAAGCGCAAACGAAGTAATGGTGCGGGCAATGCGATGCGACGCGGTGAGTCGGTTCGGTCGGTTCCGACTTCCACGCGAACGAAGGCGCGGCCAGAAGTTAGTCATCAATAACCAGAATTTTTCCATCCTTTGTCTCCCCAAAAAACTCAGAATATCAACAATGATGTGTCCTAATTGTATTTTCGATGTACTTATCTCATTTCCTGAATGGATTGTTAAAGACATTAACAAGAAGTTAATTTTAGCCAGTCGTATCAGCCGACTGAACGAAGCGGTCACCTATTTGGCAGTTAGCCATGTTTACCATCATAATCTTACAAATCGTGTTATTTATGTTTTTTTTTACATAAACCTACTTTGTTTTTAGATCTTTATTTATGGTCTCTTTGAATGTTATAAAAATATGAATTGTCCTAAATTAAAGCTGGTCCACAAAGGCGGATTATTATTTTATTAAAGTCACTACATTAGGTTTTACAACCATAATAAAGTTCATGTCATATATCCCATAAATAAATGGATGAAGTTTTTTGATTATGTTGTTAAAATTACTTATTTTATTAATCAATTCAATTTTACGACATCCAATCATTGGAAAAAAATATGTCTTCATAATCAGCAAAATGTTCCCACTGCTGGGACACAGGCCTCCTTTCAGTGAGAGCCCAGTGCTGGTTTGGTAGATGTCACCATGTCTTCGAATTTTTGGTTCTAGGACATTCCTGTCAGCTTTCGGCTTTCAGTTTCCTCACAGCTGATTATTATGTCTGGATATATGAATCACGTACTTTTTCCAATGATTCACGAAAAGGGGCTCATTGTACTGTTTCTTAAACTTGACATTCATACCAACAATAGGAAAGTAGTTAAACATAATGTACTGCTTAAACAAATTAGAGCTGATTACAATCATAATGTTTCGGAACTAAACTTTAAATTCGTTTCATTTAGTTTGCACTAATAATCACGCTAACACGTTTTTAGCTGGAGTGGCAGCAAAAAACGACCAAATACTTAAATACCAGTCGCCCCACATATGAGTAATATCAAATAGTAATTAAAACAGTACCATTCGGGTCGAACCATGATAACGGGACGAGAAATTGGGCATCACTTGTCTTGTTTTTATAACTCTTTAATATATTCGGTAAGGTAGTAACAGCCGCATGGGTCGATCGAAGGTTACGCTAAGCTTGCCGCGGTCGGTTCGTGGATGGGTGACCATTCATTACACATCGAGGCCCCTCCGTGTTTCGAAAAGCCGTTGGCCTCGGCTGTCATTCGTATTTCGTAGATCTTCGACAGTCGTTGCGGCTAGTCTGAAGCTCAAAAAGTCTGACAACCAGTCTTACCAAAGGGTATCGTGTTACCCAGTAACTGGGTTGTGGAGGTCAGATAGGCAGTCGCTACATGTAAAATATTGGTATTCAGTTGCATCCGGTTAGACTGGAAGCCGAACCCAACATCGATGGGAATAGGCTAGGCAGATGATGATGATGAAGGTATAAAAAGTTAGTAGTGTTAACGTAAGAAAAGTGTTTGGGTATTATGATGCTTGTAAGCTCAGCTCAGCCTAGGTGGAGCCACAATCTTCGCAGGGTTGAATGGCGTCAGATTGGAGAGTCCTGTGTCCATCAATTGACTCTTATAGGCTGATGATGAAAATCTGAAGACCAATTCTCGTAATTTAAAAAGTTCAAAATCTAGTCGCAATATCATCTCAGCGTCAAACAGTGTCAAAAACTTGTCAAAAATGTAGGGAAATTAGAGGTTTTTTTGACAGATTCAGACTGAGATAATGTTGTGGACGTTCTTAAAATCACGAGAATTGTCCCTCTACTCTAAGATACCAAAGAAACAAGGCCCCATATTATATTCTCGAGTCTTATAGGAAAACTAGTAGGGACAGAACCGAAGAAGACGGAAAAACCATTACGTAAAGATTACTAAGTACTTTAAAACACAATGAATAAAACTTTACCTATCACTTGTTTTACCTTTAACCACAAGGATAGTCTAGGTTCCAAGTTTTAATCCCTTTATTATGAACATAACCTAATTAAAGCGTTCATCAAACTTTGGCTTACACCTAACGATAATCCGACTCCAGATTGTGAAGTTATAATAAGGCTTAACACTCATGATTCTAGGATTAGATGCCTAAAACCTTGAAGCGTTTCAGCGGATCTTTTTGGTCTAAAGTTTGACACGTTTTGTCTCAGATTGTACACATAATTCCACTACTACAATAATCGTCAACATTCTATTTAGTACGTTTTGGAATCTGGTGAAAACTTTTGACTCAAAGTGGAATCTGTTTTAATACCGAAGCACCCAGTTCTGCAAAAACTGAAGCATTTGTGACAAAAACTCTCAGTACTGTATTTTTACTAAAGAAACTTGCCGTTACGTTTGCCGCGTCCCAAACTTGCTGAATACCATTAAAACTAAATGCAACAAAAATCCGAAAGCCTTATTTAAATAACTAAAACTATAGATTTTACGCCTTGAAATATACTGGGATACCTATGTTAAGTCATTCTAGTCACCCAATAAATCGCTCCGCAGATAGGGCGTAAAATTTCCTACAAGCACCTGTACCTAACCGCCAGATACAGGTCGCAAAACATCGAATTTGTCACCGAAAATGAAGACAAAAAACAAACAAACTGTGCCCTTGCAAAAACTGGGTATCAAATAACCTATTCGTGAATTCTTGAACCGTAAGCCGGTAATCCGGCCCGGCCCAGATTAAAGGCATCAATGGAATTCGGGAATGGGATAACGGCCGATTCGGTCTGAACGGACGGCCGGCAAGGTCGTTGCGCCTGTCACCAGACCGGTTCGTACCAGGCGTTTACGTAGTCAATTTAGCTTACAGCGAACAAAAATGAGGCTGTTGTAATAATTGGCTGTATTTATTTAAAGGTTGCAGGTACATACTTGATATTGCAAAGGTTTTTGTAAAAATTATTTGTTAAGGGGAAATGCGGGTGGTCGTTTGTCCATAGAAACGCTCTCGCCTGTTTTCTTTCTGGTTGATGACCATAAAGCAATGTTTTTTTTTACAGAATAATAAATATTAACTACTTGTGGTTTCCTTTTTGATGATAAATTATTTTTAAAAGCACTAGAACCGTCAAAAATGCCGATTTAAACCGCTGTCAACAGAGGCCTAGTTGTTCCAGAGATTAGCGCCCTCAAACAAATAAAATCTTCAGCTTTATTATTAGTATAGATATAGCCGGAACTTGGATCCACGCGAGACACAATGGCTTTTACATTGTTTCTGTAATAACGACATTCAACCGGATAAAGATCAAGTTATACCTTACAGTACCCATAACCCAGTTAGTTATCAATCGTCAAATTTCAAAGTCAAATACTGGGCTCAAAAGTAGTCACAAACTAAGTTTATACTGAGGGGATCCGCCTCGTTGAGAGATACAAGTTGATTAGGAAGAGTCCGATAATTTCCTCTATCCGCAAGCGGCGAGTTTGTCGTGTTACGACGTACGTACGGCGACCTGCCGAGTTTTCTTCGCATTCCTATTTGAAACCAGTTTTCCTAAATCCTTTTAAGTGTTTGTGTTACGCAATAAACGTAGAAGCTATTTAAAACTTTTTGAATGGTTCAACAAACCCGCAATCTAAAATGGCAACGAATCTACAATCTGCCTAGCCTTTTTCCAACTATTTCGGGGTCGTCTTCCAGTCTAGCTAGATGCAGCAATATTAGTATCTTACATGGAGCGGCTGCCTATTTGAACTCCACAACCAAGTGGGTAACGCGATACCCCTTGGTAAGACTGGTTGTGAGACTTTTGAGCTTCTGACTATGACTACCCATAACGAAGGTCAAAGATCTACGAATGACAGCCAAGACCAAGGGATTAACGTGGTTTCCGAGGCACTGACGGGTCTCGAATGTAACTAAAATAGCAATGGCATCAGATTACGGTCCACAAATAGGTATACTGGATTTTAGTCCATATTAGCCACTGCGGTAAAGCAACCACCATGCCACGAAACCTCCTTGAACTCGGTAAAGTCGTAATGCAACATGACAATATAACTTTTTGCTTACACGTTCAAAGTATTCAATACATTATTGAGCAACAGAAGTTTTGTTGCAGTAGCGGTTTTATTACTTACTGTCGCTAAGTACCTTGTGAATGACTCACACAAGGACAACTGGGACATATTTGACATAGTTTTTACACCACTACAAATTTATCTTGAAGTTTTACTGGCAGTATTTAAATGCAATTATTTCTTATTAATGTCGCTTTAATGAACGAAACTATGTAGCAGTCACGTCTCTTTCACGTATAAAGACTAACGAAAGGTGTTAAAATATCAAATGGTTGTAACGTGATTTGAGAACTAGTGACCGCCTCGTTGGTCTAGTGGTCGCAAGCGCTACTGCTGAGCATGAGGTCCTGGGTTGGATTCCCGGGTCGGGCAATGTTGTTTGGAATTTCTCAGTAGCAGCCCGGAGTCCGGATTTGTGCCCGTTTGGTATAAAGCCAATCCCTGTATATGAGCAACACTGGATTGTGCTGAATAGTACACAGACATTGTCCTACACAATTTTGAAAACAATCATACAAATCTGTTTCGAGCCAGCACCTTAGTTAATTGGTTTTTACCGCACAGAGTTGGCCCTCATATTATTATGTTTGCAACAGATAAAAGAACAATTATGTTCGCTCTCGTTCTCGTTCCGTTTTTACCCTTTGGTTACGGAACCCTAAAAATGTAAGAAAATTTGAATTTCGCGGGCTAACTTAGGGCTTCCCCCTTAAAGAAAGTAAGGCGTCTAGGAATAAATCTGTGCCGAATATGGAGTGAGTTAGAGCGAGACGTATTCCATCATAGTTTACAATCGTTTGTTATTATTTCGGTCAGTTTAACTATGACATTGACCTCGGCGACTTGTTATTTAATGGGTAGTAATAAAAGCTCCGAAAAAAAAAATGGGCATACTCGAAATATGAAATTTACTGCTTTATATTTATAATAATTTATGTACTAATTTTCCGACAACTTTTAAGCGAATACAAATAAAGAAACCACCGAATATCATACTGAAATTTCCGAAAAATCAATACTGCATTTTTGCTAACGTAATATATTTAGAATTAAGCGTACACATTTTGTAAGCTGTGGTGTTAAACTATTGTGACATTATAAAAATACTTTTCTAAGTTATTCCATAGATACTCCTAAGAAATATTAAAATGGGCTTGTAATCAATATCATTAATTTCTTACACCTACTTACCTACCACTCTAATCTAGGTAAAGGTATTTGTATTCTCATTCGCTCGCTCTTGCTGCTATGTCGAAGGAGCCCCGCTGTGTAAAGGGGTTTAAAGTAACCAAACCTCGGGGTGCCCTTCGCTCGCTCTTGCATCCTACGTCACGTATCGACCGACCGCAACCATGCAACCGATGTCACCCGAAGTACGCACGAAGCGCCGACCGGTAGGTCGTTATTTTCATTAAAATTGAGAGTTAAAAAAGTTATTCTATACTTTAACCAATAGTAGAAATTAAGCTGGTTTCTATAGTGCTTATGAAAGCGAATATTTTAGCAGAACATAATTATGTTTTCGGTATGAGTTAATTATTAACAGCTTTGTCCATTAGAAAATTCACAACATCCTTAATGACGGGGACGCATAATATTGGGACTCAACGCCTAGAGCGCTGGTTCATAAACATATATTGGCTTCACGCGTCCGGTTGATGGCAATACTCTCCCCCTATTACATGGGACTTACAACATAATTGGCGAAATGTGGGTGTACTATAGGTACACCTCTGCCTTACCCTTCGGGGAATACAGGCGTGATATTATGTAACGTGACTTGAAAAGTTTGCAGTTCAAATCAACTCACCATTTTCGCGTTACCCCAACATTCAACAAAAAAAATTCAAAACCATATTCTCCGTCCATAATATAGCGTTTTATTTTACATAGATTCCATCACTCCACCATAATTCCTTTGGGATACCAAGTTTCACGATGTACCGCTATAATCCCTTAACAAATCTAAAGGAAAAAGATGGGTGGGCGTAATGGTTTCTGCCGAGGGCTAAACGCCAAACGGCATATTTGGGCACGCCTATGGGACCAAATGTGACATTACTATAAAGGTCATTGCTCCACATAGTTTGGGACGGCCTTTCGGCATTAGCTTATGCGATATGGCCTTGATTCAAGAACGATGACCCGATGTAAATAATATCGATCGCCAAAAACTGCTGGTTCATTCTACCTCGCTTTTTAGCTTCCTACCATTGTGACATTTTAAGGAATGCTTTGAAGACATTCCTTGCCGCATACACTAGTACTCAATGGAGATTATTAGGTATGCAATCATTACCCACTTAGCTCACATGACACAAGCAATCATGAATGAAAAAAAAATCTCCAAGAATAAAACCCATAATAAGAAAATGTCCCAACAAGTCCTGTTGTCAAAGATAAAGGTCTCGGAACATTAAAACCTATTTGAAACGATGTTTCAACAAAGTAAGAAAGAGAACTAACTAAGACTCATTGTGCAGTAAATTGGAAAAATTGTATAAGTCCGACAACTTTGCTGGCAAGACAAAACAAAAGAATATCACCCGACCGAAATGGCGGACCTAATTTCAACGTAATATTTTTAGAGCAACCTCTTTTAAAATGCAATTTCCGTGCCCAAACCATTTTACCATAACATCTAGGAGTATTTTCGATCTCACCTTGAAGTTGAGATGATCTTTTGAGAAGGTTTATTAATAAGGTCTTAACGTTCAAGCTCAAGGCATTATAATTTCATGGTAGTCGTTTATCATAAGCCGGGCAGGTTTCAAATACTCTGCCTCGAGCTCGAAATAAACTTCCTAATTACTTAGTTGTCTCAAATTGGTATTACGAGCGCTAACAGGCCGACGCTAAGTCATGATAAAAAATTCCGCCTCTCTGACTCATTTTGCAACGCTAATTTCAAAACTGGTTGTGGCTGATTGCTTTTGGGGGATTCCAGAAGCCCAATAATGTCCAATTACATACAATTAGTTCTTTTGCTGTAGTCCCTTTGATTGGAGGCGCGTTTTACGTCATAGTGGAATTTTTGATTAAATTCGCCTTAGATATTTGTCGCTTCCGAAATTGTTTATTGGAACAGAAGCAGCATTCTTAGCGGCTAAATAATAACAGCCGCACAGGTCGATCGATCAGGTTAAGCTTCGCTTGCCGCGATTGGTTTGTGGATGGGTGACCATCTTTTCATACCGTGACCCCTCCGTGCCTTGGAAAGCAGGTTAAGCCGTTGGTCCTGGCTGTCATTCGTGAATCTTTGACAGTCGTTATGGATAGTCAGAATTCCGAAAGTCTGACAACCAGTCTTACCAAGGGGTATCGTATTACCCAGTAACTGGGTATCTGACCTCCACAAGGTCAGATAGGCAAAACATTGGTATTCAGCTGCATACGAATAGACTGGAAGATGATGACCTTCAGTCCAAACATTCTGAAATGGCCATGCATATTAGCCAAATTGATTTGAATTTTTTGGACTGCTTGTACGTGCTCTCACGAAAATCTTCAGGGCTCATTTGTTTGATGTCCTCTACCCAACTGGTACTTTGTCCGGCGTGCATTCTCATGATTATCATAACCACTCTCGATAAAACTAGGCCAACTCATCTATTATATCGTGCACATCATCATGTGGCTGTCAAAACTGCGCACGCCATTGTCGTATTAGGTAACGTCATGCAAACTTCTTCATCGGTCATTGTTCCGCTGTGTAACGTTACATACAGACCTTGGTGAAATTGTTTAATTTCGAAACTGCAACGATTCTCCGTCGAATAACTAATGATAGTGGAAGCACGCTCGACCGCGCGCCATGTTGCAACCAGGCACCCAGGTTATTTCCGGAAGCGCTTAGAAAATGGACCGTGTGCGGTTTGCCGTCCGTCCGTCAGTTTCTGCAATAGACCTTGTGTTTCGATATTCGGTGTTTTATTGAACGTTTCGTTTCCTGGATTATTAAATGCCGTTCCCTTTCCGAATGGCGCGGAAAACGATAAATTAGGCTGTCCAAAAACAATTTGTCTAGTTTTAGTACAGTAATTGCTTCTGATCCTTTGATTATAAATTCAAATACAAACGGGGGGGAAACTAAACTGGTCCTTTTGGAACTATTAAAACTTTTAGGTATGGTCTCCGTATCCTTTACTCCATGATTTACATAGTCATAAAGTTTCGGAAATTCAGTTCTAATTAAATAGATTGCCTTGTATCGACCTGTCGAGCCGAGAGTGCGCGGTGATTATTATTTTTATGGTGGTATTCAAAACCGCACCTTGGTTTGTGCGTGAAGTTGGCAAGATTGGAACAGCCCAATTTGTGGTGGAAGCCCACTTATTTTAATTTGGCCTAGATACGTACAGCCAAGTTTTCTTTTGAAGTATTTGTTCCACATTTTTTTCATCTTTTTTATTATGTAAGACAGTGTTAGAGATTCCTCGCATGTTTATAGTCTGTATGATCAAACTCTTAGTAGACTTCATTCGTTATTCAACAGTTCTCTGTAATTTAGTTTCCACAGCACACATGGTGTCCTGAAGGCGACATTCTAACAGCGATAACGATGGTGAAAAAGTAAAAAATGTATTGGATTGACATAAGCTGAAATCCACCAACCCGCATTGAGCTCGCTTGGTGGGTTACGGCCCACTTCCTCTCATAGAAAGAAGGCCTGTGTCCCAGCACTGGGAACATTATATGGCCGATTATGATTATGCTGACATAAGGTACCGAAAATCTTCGAAGTCGTAGAAATATGAAATGCTTTGAAAGCGATTGCTACTTGTAGCCCTCTGGTGTCATTTACCAGACATAAAGAAATAATTCACAAAGTCCATGTATTTTCCTATTCTATCAACCAATTACAGAGTTAATTAAACACTTATAGAAGCATCGAAACCGGTAGCTTATCTGCAAAGTATGTGAAGTAGTGCGTAGATAAAGATTTATCGATGCACTAACCTACTTACCTGTCTGTTACGTTATCGTGAGCAATGCTAATTGCTGAATTTAAAAAAAACAATTGCGAAACTACTAAGCGGTAATGCATGCTTGCATTTTGTTGTTTGCGTTGCAGAAGGGCAGTGGAAACGTTGAAAAATTACGTCAGTTATTAATTGAGACATTCATTCATAAGGAATATATTGCCAGGACCGAAAGACCATAATAATAGGCACGGATATTATCACCGATTGTTGTCTGCGTAGTTCTGGGGTGCAGGTTAAACCTTATGTTAAACAATAAATCATAATCAGCTTCTAACGTTCCCAAAGCTGGGACACAGACCTCTGACTCGGTTGGTAGATGTCACATGTCTTAGAATTTTTTGGTTCTAGAACATGCCGGTTTCCTCACGATGTTTTTCTTCACAGTTTTGAGAGCAGTGGTGATGGAATTGCCGTGCCGTACCCTTGTTACAGTTCTGATATTAAATAACTTAGTTCTACACGATACTTTCACAGCTTTCTTAGCCTGGTTTTTACCCCTACCGTTACCACGGCACAGCCTAAGCTTGCAAGTCAGCGTTCACGACAATTTCAGAGTAGCAGTACTCTTATTCCACTTCGCAGTTATGGTGCCTGCTCTCATAACCATTACCGTGGAATGAGCAGAAAATAGAAATACACTTTATAGTTATAGCCGTAACGGCTTGTAGTAAATTTTATTTAGGTACAGTTTTTTTTTATCTACCGTAGTTTGAAACAAGAAAGAATAGAAACAAAATAAATTGTAAGTAAATCAGGGAAACTAATTGTTAAGCAGAGGAACTAAGACTGATCCATTAATACATAGCTTTCTTTTGTTAACCTTAAATAATTACAGAAAGTTAAAGAGAGGCTTAATTTATTTAAAAAAATTGCATCATTAGAAGACCAAAAAGTTTTTTGAGGGGGATATCTTGCCGATAAAAGCGATATCTTAGAAAAATAAGTGACAGTAAGTCCCACAAGCCACAAGAGTCGTTTACCTCCTTCATAGGTAACTCAAGGCCTTCAGTGACACCAAAACATCAATAAAACGTAAAATTTCTTCCTTTATCGATAAAATTTATACCAGTATATTGGCACATCTGTTATGGACAACGATTGCGGACCTGCTCCGAGCACCTCAAAGGAATTTGAACTTTCCTTCCCAGTGATAAAGACAGTTATGGTGTGTTTGGTGTGTGGTAGGCTCTGAATGCGTGGGCCGACGGTATTTTAATGGTTACGAGTCTTGAAACATGTTATTTTAGTTGCGTTTCGCTTTCCGTTACTGTTGTTGCGTTGGTACAGGAAAGAGATTTAGTGAAGCAAATTGAATAATTGGTCTAGAATTGAGTTGTTTCTATTCGGGGCATGTTTTACCCGGGAATTCGGAGAGGAATGATGAAAGTGCATGTGAAAGAGAAAACGAGTATTTTGGGTTGCTCGTTTATTTTATTTTGCATCGAAGCATTCAAGGTGTAATCCCTTGCACTTTTTTTAGTTATTAAGAAATTTAATTTATTTTCTTTAGTTTTGCGACTGCTAATAGTCAAATAACTTTTATCTGAGGAATAAATATTGCGATTTGACTGCTTTTGATAGATTAGTAGAGAATAGAATATAAATGTCAAACTGTCAAAATTTAATTTCAAATAAAAGTAATGCGACTAAGTATTGAAAAATCGGCCCTAAGTATTATATAAAAAAAGACTTAAAAACTCGGACTGGACTTCTAGAACAAACTGTATGAACATACTATCACGGATAACTTTTACCACAGCATCGAATAGCTCAAGACATTTCACCCATGTTCGAAAACTCAAGGAAAATATTAGTCTTCCGAGTCAATGTTTGTTTTTAACCGACTTCAAAAAAAGGAGGAGGTTTCTCAATTCGACCGTATATATTTTTTTTTTTTATGTGTGTTCGCGGATAACTTCGTCGTTTATGAACCAATTTTGATTATTCTTTTTTTGTTGGAAAGGAGATATGCCAAGGGTGGTACCATGATAAGGAAACCAGGATCTGATGATGGCATCCCAGTGAAACCGAGGGGAACATTCGAAAATCGTAGGAGCGACTAGTGCGTTTGTTAATTTTTTCGTTAAGTATTTTAAAGCACTACAATTTAATGAAGGCCTGGAGTCGATCTGATGATGGAGCCGAAAGACAGTCGAGGGGACTCCTCAACGATTTACAGCAGTTACCTTGTGTTTGGGCTTGATTAATTTGTATTGATGTGAACTTTACACCTAGATGGGTTGTGACTGTCATTAGGGATCTGATGATGAAGACGAAGGACAGTTAAGGGAACTCCTCAACAGTTTACAGTAGCTACCTTGTGTTTGGAATTAATTAATTTATATTTATGAGAACTGTAATGGCAAAGGAAAAACTTTGCACCCATATGGGTTATAAGTGCCATTACAGGTCTGATGATGGAGACCATAGACAGTCGAGGGAATTCCTCAACGATTTACAGCAGTTACCTTTTGTTGGGCTTACTTCATACGGTTCAATACGCCAAAATGTTCAGGTCGTACAAAAATAATACCTACCTAATTAAGATTGTAGTTTTACATAGGACGACCACTACCTACTAGTCATGCTGATGCGTCAATTTGAAACCGAATTTAAGTTGCGTAATCGCGTCATTTTTCGTCGTGTGGCCTACTCAATAATTAAAGTAACTTGAGCATTTGCTCTCGGAAATCATCATTTGGTAAAGTGGAACTGATGATGAAGACCACAGATGGCCATCGGAACTACTCAATGACAAATATTTCACGGGTTGCGATTCGATTACTTTAATATGGTTGCTAAGCAATTTATGCTCGTTACAATGCGTATGGTGAAGTGGAGCTGATGGTGACTTCTCAATCAGCTCCAGTTCTCCTGGTTCTTACTAGGAGAACTCCTCAACAATTAACGTCCCTGCATCGGGAAAAGCAATATTTTGTAATTGGTGATGATCCGTTGATATTAGGCTATTGTAACTTAAATAAATTACAAACTGACCCACTAAAAAGTGAAAAATAAAAACTTTTACAAAAAAAAACAACCGACTTCCAAAAAACACTATAAAGTTAAAAATAACTTTAATTTCGGAAGTCGGTGGCAAAAAACTAAAATACAAATCCAAAGACACCGACTTCCGAAATTAAAGTTATTTTTAACTTTATAGTGTTTTTTGGAAGTCGGTTGTTTTTTTTTGTAAAAGTTTTAACTCAAATAAATCCTACAAACATGCATTTCGGACGTGCCGGTATAAGCATAAGCGACTACATGACATAAAGCGCGGTCTTTGTCGGACTGCATAGAAAAGAAAGAGAAGCGCGATGACACAACGCTGGTACTATTGCAATTATTTACTAAAAATCTATTGTTTGAACTAAAAAAATTAAACACTAGTAGTAGTAGTAGCTTTAGTATGTTGCTTGTAGAATAATCTGACAAGAAATCATAATGATTGTATGTATTGGCTTTGTTTGTAAAAAAGAAAGTTTTTAGAGGTATATTCATGATTTTTTTCAATCGTGTCAAATTAGTTGTATTATGTTTTCAACACACTCTACCTAGCATATATCCTGAAGAATATCATATATTTTTCTGATTTTGTTTACTGTAGTCGATCATAATTATACTTTTATTGTTTCTAAAACTTGCGTTTTTTGCGTTTAGGTCCAGTAAGCCCCTTAGGGAAAACAGTACCCAATATGGCCCAAATGCTACGAGAAACTACTGTCATTAGCTTCGAAGGTAAAACAAAGGCCAGATACAGATTTTCCCGATGTGTTCCCGACTTAAAAACTGGAAACTTGAGGTCGAGTCAACACAGATAATCTTCACTTAATTCCTAGCTTAATGTAATCTAATTGATGGACTCAATATATCCGCTTACCTTGGAAATTTAACAATTAGGAAGTTTTAACTTAATACACTTAAGAATTTAAAATACACTATTTCGTACGGTGACATTTCGTGGCATCGGTGGTGTAGAAATTCCGCAAACTGTGTGACACGACCGCGCATTTTTGGCGCGCTCCCAAAAATATTTTTGCAAACCTTGAATGTGAAATTAAAATGTAAGTAATATTTAACTTAAACCAGTGCTTACATCTGTCGCATGTAGAAAGAGCTAAAGGCAGAAGCGAATATAACATAACTAGCAGCGCCCCGCGGTTTCACCCGCATAAGTGTCGATCCCGTGGGAATATCGGGATAAAAACTATCCTATTTCCTTCCCTGGAATGCAATCTATCTCTCTGTCAAATTTCATCCAAATCCCTTCAGTGGTTTAGGCGTGAAAAGGTAACATACCGACAGACAGGCAGACAGAGTTACTTTCGAATTTATAATATTAGTATGGATGGATGTAAAATATCATCACAGCTATTGTAATCCCGAAAGGCTAAGCAGACGTGTACTTTTAGTACACCCACAGGGGGGTAGCAGGAGAAGTATGTGAGTATTATTTTAACAAAATTTATTAAGTAATCGTCAATTAAATCAAATTGTTTATTTTGTAAATAGGATATCGAAACACTTTTCCACGTCATATAAAAGAACTGGCCAAGTGCGAGTCGGATTCGCACACGAAGGTTTCCGCGTACCACAAGGCAAAAACGCCGAAAATAACACGTTTATTGTATGGGAGCCCTCATTAAATATTTATTTTATTCTATTTTTAGTATTAGTAGTTATAGCGGCAACAATAATACATCTTTTGTGAAAATTTCAACGGTCTAGCTATCGCGGTTCTTGAGATACAGCCTGGTGACAGACGGACGGATGGACAGACAGCGAAGTCTTAGTAATAGGGTCCCGTTTTTACCCTTTGGGTACGGAACCCTAAAAACACATATATTTATTTCTTTTACAGCACATTGCTTTCTTTTCCAGCACATTGCT
Organism: Oligia fasciuncula; assembly: GCA_963082905.1. Lineage (NCBI taxonomy): Eukaryota > Metazoa > Arthropoda > Insecta > Lepidoptera > Noctuidae > Oligia > Oligia fasciuncula. The sequence continues at coordinate 14,561,281 of OY720403.1, forward strand.
TTTGACGTCAATCGCAAAGAATTTGATTTCAGGACAAGAAATATGTATACTTCGTTACCATTTTTATCCGTCTTCGCAATTTTGTCGGAAGATTTTCCATTCATACATTCGTAATACAATATTATTTCTGAAAGAAACTGAAATGATACACAGAATAATAGAATAGGTTTCTTTGGTAGATCTAATTTGGTCCTCATCCCCTCAGTTACGACTAATAAGGATTTTTTTTTAACCCCCGACGCAAAAACGACGCGGTGTTATAAGTTTGACGTGTCTGTGTGTGTGTGTCTGTCTGTGGCATCGTAGCTCCCGAACGGATGAACCGATTTTGATTTTTAACCGACTTCAAAAAGGAGTAGGTTCTCAATTCGTCACAACATTTTTTTTTTTTTTTTATGTATGTTCCCCGATTACTCAAAGATGGCTGGACCGATTTCAAAAAATATTTTTTTGTTTGAAAGGGTATACTTTCCAGGTGGTCCCATTGTCATCAGGTCAGGATCTGATGATGGGATCCTGGAGAAATCGAAGGAACTCTTCAAATATTATAGGCACACCTTTAGCGATTTGGGTATTTTTTATAGTAACTCGTGCATTTGCTCTCGAAAAGCACTATTTGTTGAAGTGGAACTGATGATGAAGACCACAGATGGCCACCGGAACTACTCAATAATAAGTATTTCATGGGTTGCGATTCGATTACTTTATTATGGTTGCTAAGCAAGTTATGCTCGTCACAATGCGAATGGTGAAATACCAGGAGAACTCTCAACAATGAATTTCCCTGAATCGGGAAAAGCAATATTTTGGTAAAGGCGATGAGCAAATTTCACGTTCACACGGACGAAGTCGCGGGCAGAAGCTAGTGCTTTACAAAAGGGACAGAAACAAACTTCAGTAGTCACTAAGAACTAAACAAACTTTGAAAAGGGATCATTGAAATCACATTTGCCTTGAACAAAGGCTAAGGACATCTCCTATGCCTTTGTTCGAAGCAAATAGGCTTAAAGGACAGATATAAGGGATAGTATAATCAGCCTATAATGTGCCCACTGCTAGGATACAGGCCTCCTCTCTGTGAGAGGGAGCGGGCCGTAATCCACCATGCGGGTCCAGAGCGGGTTGGTAGCCATGTCAAATGTCTTCGAATTTTTGGTTCTAGGACATGCCGGTTTCCTCACGAGGTTTTTCTTCACGGTTGTGAGAGCAGTGATGATGAAATAATTGAATTTACACAAAGTAAAGCGCCTGTCAGGGTTCTAACCTACGACCTACCACTCGTAAGTCACGGCCGTTTCCACTACGCCACCACTGATCCTTTGTATGCAAATCTGTACAAACTTTTTCGGACAAAACGTTCACGGCTACTTTTAAAACAATTTTCACACAAACTCAAACCACTTCTTTCGCAAATTGAATCCTAATTAATTTCAAATACTAATTAATTTTGTAGAAACAAGTTTATTAAATATTAATTAACATGGCCTCATTATTATTATATATTATAGATTAATTGTCAACATCATAGGCTATTTACATAATTAGGATTTCTTTATGACTTTCCTGTTACTTAATTTAAATGGTTTATATATTAACTATAGCAGCGCCCCGCAGTTTCACCCACATAGTTTCGATCCCGCGGGAATAACGGAATAAAAAGTATCCTATTAGTTAATCCTGGTTATAAACTCTAATGTGTGCCAAATTTCATCTAAATCCGTTCAGTAGTTTTTGCGTGAAAGAGTAACAAACATCCATCCATTTTCACAAACTTTCGGAGTTTCGGTTTTATAATATTAGTAGGATACTAATAGGTTAGGGTAGTGTTTTCAGATTGGTATGTTTTTCCATTGGGGTTGTCGGTTTAACACGAGATGCTACCGGATAGATAGCTGTTAAATTAATTCGGATTCTTTAATCAATTTTAGGGATACCTAAGTACCCTATAAAAATTTACATTGGAGGTTAGGAACCCGTTATGTAATTAACTAGCTTCTGCCCGCGACTTCGTCCGCGTGAAATTTCTTGTACCCCCACCCCGTCGCGTCGCAACACTTCGTATTCGCTTACCGTTCACTCTGAGTTTTTTTCTTTTTGCTCGGCTCCTAAGGGTCATAGCGTGATGTTAAATAGCCTATAGCCTTCCTCAAGAATTGGGCTATCAAATGCAAAAAGAATTCAAATCTGACCGGTAGTTAAAGAGATTATCGCGTTCAAACAAACAAACTCTTCAGCCTTATTATTAGTATACTCGTAGATAAAAAACTCTATGGCCCCCCAACTCTTAACATCTTACACACGTGATAACTTTTAAACGAAATATCCGATTGAGATGAAACAAAAAGTATTTTACTTCTTCATAAATACTCTTGATAACATAATGCTTAATTTCGATAAAGATTAATATTACGATACATATTTAACGTAGTTTTTTTTTCTTCAGACGATTTAATAATTATTTTGAACACAAAATCGGTTATTGTGATTAAACTATGATAGCTAGACATATGTTCTCGCGGACTTTTTTGTAGGTCTTAATGAGCTCTACAAACCCGTAGTACAATATTTTGTTCTATTGTCAATAGTTTTTGCAGCGCACGCAAAAATAGGTTTTCGATTTTACACCTTGTGTTACAAAATAGCAATTTTATTACGGATCCCTAATTTCGAAGAAAAAAAATATAGCCTATAGCCTTCCTCGATAAATGGACTACCCAACACTAAAAGAATCATTCAAATCGGACCAGTAGTTCCAGAGATTAGCGCGTTCAAACAAACAAACAAACTCTGCAGCTTTATAATATTAGTATAGATTAAGCAGCTACGACGGTCTTTCACAGCCACTTTTTCTGAGAATATAAAATATTTTTAGTAATCTTCACCCCAATTGCGTACCTCACTTTTTTTTTCACAATTCGAAGGATTTTGGAAGAAATGCCTAATCCATTGCTTCATATGTTTGAAAAAAAGAATTGTTTGCTCAGCAACGTAAACAACGCAATGAATTTTGTTAAACTGTCAAAATGAAAACCATTCCTGCTGATCACCTGGTCATTTGCCTCGTTGGTCTAGTAGTCGCAAGGGCAACTGCTTAGCATGAGGTCCTTGGCTCGATTCCCAGGTTGGGCAGTGTTGTTGGGTTTTTCCATCAGGAATTTCTTGGTAATAGCCCGGAGTCTGGATTTGTGTCCGGTTGATGGCAGTAGGCTCGCCCCTATTACATGGGACTTAAACATAACTGGCGAAATGTAGGTGTACTAAGACACCATAATCAGCCTATAATGTTCCCACTGCTGGGACACTGGCCTCCTCTCGGTGAGAGGGATACTAAGACACACCTCTGCCTAACTCTTCGGTTATTACAGGCGTGATGTTATGTGATGTCATCTGCCTTGTTGTTAACTAACTTAGCCACCATTAGAGTACAAATACAACTAAATATATATGAGAACAAATTCCCAACATTCCAAAAGCTCAAACATTGCGCTTGACCATACCGCTTACGAAAGCAATGACCAAATACAACCTTCCAACATTCCTTACTTCCATTGCATTCTCAAAACCAGCTCTTCGATAAATACCCCGTATACGCCTCGCAATGGATATCGTAGAGAGTTACTGTCCCCTAAGGACTTTCAATCAAAGGTCAACGATATTGGCATCCCGCTGCGCCTGCGACCAATGGCGATTGTTAACAGTCTCAGCTTTGCTAACAGCTTCGTAAGATTTCAAGGCTGTTTAACTATAGATACATACTAATAATATAATTCATTTAATTAAAAACGGACGTGATATAATGGTGAAAGAATACTTGGTTATTTTGTTTTGTATCCGTGGTCTGTAATGGGGATATTTATTTGGGAATTCAAGGTTAACATTAATAACTGTCTCACTTTAAAGTTTTAACTAATTAAATCCAACGAGCAAGGTTCTATCGACAGAAGAAAGAGAAAGAAAATACCAGTTAGAAGCTTAGCCACATGTCTTGATAATCTTCATTTTACGTCCCTATGATAGCAAGATCTTCTTAAAATCCTTCAGATTTTTTGTTAAACGCAAGTTCTCTGGTACACTAACAAACAGCAAATGTCTACCATAAAACCTAAGCCATCCACCGTTGTTTCATAGTCTTTATATCCCAACGACTAGCCCTCTTCCGCCCGCGACTTCGTCCGAGTGAAGTTCTGGTTCCCCCGACTCACTCCGTCGCACCGCATCACCAGTCCATATGACTTTTCGCTCTTTCTGACTTTTTTTCTCATTGCTCGATTCCTTAACGTCATACCGTGATGTTAAATAGCCTATAGCCTTCCTCAAGAATTGGGCTATTGAATGCAAAAAGAATTTTTCAAATCCGACTGGTACGAGTAGTTCCAGAGATTACCCCTACAAACAAACAAATTTTACCTCTATGTATAATATTAGTTTCGATGTACCCTCGTTCTTCTGTCTCCTGTCCCAATAACCTATATTCCACAGCAGATATAGCTTCAGACAGATCAATTACTCAATTTGTGCAAACGCAGTCACTATGATGATGAACGACATCTTCATCCGTTGAATGCCACTCGTAATTTTGAAGATTATTCTCTATGCAAATTGTTACCAGCTTGGTCTCAATTGAGCTAAAGAATAACATCACGACCATCATCCGTGGCCAATATGTAGCTGAGGTTTTCAAGGGGTATCGTGATACCCAGGAACTGGGTTGTGGAGTTCAGATAGGTAGTCGCTCCGTGTAAAATACTGGTATTCTGTTGCATCCCGTTAGACTGGAAGCCAACCCTACCATAGTTGTGAAAAGGCTAGGCAGATGATGATGTAACTGAAGTTTTACAAGTTCTGCTTGTTGTGTCATTAAAGTGGCTTGAAGAGTTCTGTCAAAGAACTGCAGTTCTATTGGTTTTGCTTATTCTTGCTTGTCTCATCGTGAAAAGAATTTAACAGACGCGCTACCTTTGTCTTCTGTTATGAATTCTAAAGCAAATCTCAGTGACATGTCTGAGTTATCTAAGGGTTTTTCCATCGATTCATTAAACTCCTTATTAGCATTGCACAGTTAACTGTCCATATTAATCATATTCATGCTTTGATTTAGGTACCCTGCGCTTATTTAACGAGCGGAAAAGTGCCTTTTATGTGGAGAATTCTTTATTAAAATTTATGGGTTCTAAACATGGCATTGTATGGTACTCTTTATCACTTTGCTTGGGATTTATTTGAAAGGGCTTGATGGGAGAGGCGGTGTGGGAGCATTATTTATTTATAGTGAGAGTTGAAGCCAGTTTCTGGGCTCTCAAAGTGAAATATAGAACTATACATTTCGTTGTAATCGTGGATGGCTTAGCCTTTAATGCCTTGTGCTTAATTTAAGTTCAGTTTTATTACTCCTTTGGGCTTGATGTGAAATTAGTTTAAGTATTTGATGATTTCCCACACACAAAAAAAAATAAAGTTTTTTTAGTGATAAAATACGAAATAGATTACTTTGTTTAACTACAAGCGTTTAAATCCTATTTATTAATTGACTGTCGAGTTGCGCAACTGTCGAGACGCGCGCATCAGTCAAGTTGCGTGTTTGTCGAGGTGCGTCTTTGACGTGGTGCGAATCTGACGAGATGCGTTTCTGTCAACATGCGCTTTCTGGCGAAATGCGTATTTGACCACTTGCGTTTCTGACGACATGCTAGTAATCCGTAACTTAGTCTGCTTTTCGTTATGCAACAGTCTTTCAGACTGAACTACGATTATTAAGATGTATTTGTAGACCATTTTCTATTTTGTTAATACTTGTTGACAAGCTAATCTGCCCTTCCATATCTGTTAACACTGTAATTTGAAAACATTGTAAAAGCCAAGTATTTTTTTAAAAGAGTAACTGTGGAGTTTCTTGCCGGCCCTTCTCCATAGGAAACGACCAATTGGAGCCATGCACCTAGCTTTTGACGTTTCATAAGTGCCCATGTAGGTTTGTGTGAAATAAAATATTTTTATTTTATTCAGTCTGTTTTGTCCACTGCACTGTGCTTTATCTGAATAGTAATCGGGCTGGGATATTGAAAGTTACCATTATAGTCACTTCCATCTATTTTGACCCTGCGCTATATTTGTGACTATCAGCGCCCCGCGGTTTTACGATCGATCCCGTACGAATATCGGGATAAAAATTATCCTATGTGTTAATCCTGGTTATAAACTATTTGTGTGATAAATTTTATCCAAATAGTTTCAGCCGTTTAACTTTGTGCATGAAGAAGTAACGAGCATACAAACACACTCACAAATTTTCACTTTTATAATATTAGTTTGATAGGTTTGTGGGGTTTTCATTTGTTATTTCGCGACTCGCGATCTAAGCTTTTCTACCAAAACCAGTGCCGTCCTTGGGATATGAGCAATCTCTTTCTTTCACTGCCGCAAAGGCTGCTTTGTCAATTATTTCGTCCACATTCGCCCCAGGTCGGTTCACGTACGATTACACATTACCCCTCGAGGCCTGCCGGTCTAAACCCGTTCCTCAGTAATACCCATAGCAACTGGCACGGTCGTTTGCGCTAATACAATTTAGAGGATTGCGGTCGTAGCAGACTTAGTGGACTCTTGGCCTCGCCGCAGCGACCTGATCCGTTTGTTGTCCAACAGGATGAACCTACTTATTACATGGAAATAAATAGATAGGTTGTTCTTTGACAATTATTTATGTATGATATAAATTATATCTAGAGCAGTGGTGGCCCTGTGGTAACGGCTGCGACTTACGATTTGTAAGTAAACATTCTTACTCTTCCTTCTATATACATACTGGAAATCTGTAAATTCGCACACACACACCAAGACTTTTACACTAAACGAGAAGACATACAAACAAGATACACACTCCGACACAAAACACGATTAAACCGACCGCAATCCCGATTGAAAATGCACTCATCTAGTCCACTAGTTATGTCGATAAAAATATATAATAAACTACCCGAGGTACTTAGAAATGAGACAAAGATTGCTATTTTTACAAATAAATTAAAAAACATATTACTAAATAAATGTTATTATAGCATAAATGAATATTTAATTGACAAATCCATAGAATTGACATAGTAATATAAATTGACATAATAATATAAATTAATATAAATTGACATAATAAAATAAATTAATATAAACTGACCTACTAATATAAATTAATAGTTTTTTTTTTAATTTAGTTAATAATTAATAAAATGTTACCTTTAATTCATAGTTTAATAATAGTTTGATTATTAATTGTACTTAGATTAAGTTAGTTTGCTTGTTCAAATAAGTCCTCTTCCTAAAAATGTTTTGTTTTGCTGTGCCCGACAGGGTCCACGATTGTTACAACAAATGTTACCTACCACCTAAGCATATACATTGTGGAATGCAATAAATGATTGAGTATTGAGTATTGAAGTAGTATGTTCGAACCCAGACAGGCGCTTTACTTTGTGTAAATTATTTCATCACCACTGCTCTCAAACGGTGAAGGCAAACGTCGTGAGGAAACCGGCATGTCCTAGAAACAAACATTCGAAGACATGTGACATCTACCAAACCGCACTGGACCCGCGTGATGGATTACGGCCCACTCCCTCACAGAGGGACACAGGCCTCCTCGCCTGTGTCCCAGCAGTGGGAATATTATAGGATGATTATGATGATATTATATCTGTTACCCGCTACTTTGTTAGCAGAACAAAGTTCAACCCCACATTAATTTGTCAAACAAAGCTAGTTTTTGTTAAAAAAAAAAACTATCTGTACTTGGCATTTTCCTAAAAACTTCACTTAAGTACTTTGTTGTTTTTTCCATCATGAGTTCCTGGCCTCTGCGTTTGAAATGCTTCGATTATCTAAAGTTGAAGGTAACTTTAAAGAATTGATGACTTTTGTAACTTGAGGCATCTTGCATTTTTCTGATAACATCTCCTATTATTATGAGATTGACATTTCTATTGCTGAAGCCAGATATGGAAAGCAGGCTATCAAATATATTATACAAAAATGCTTATTTGACAAAACGCTACCCGTTGTATTATGTTTATGGTGAATAACTAAAACCAGTTAATTAAGTGCGGCTTACGAAGTTACGAACCCTAAAATATAATTTCCAAGCTTGAATACAGAGTATTATCTACATGACTACATCTGTAAATCACACTAATATTATAAAGGCGAAAGTTTGTGAGTGTGTGTGTGGGGGTGTGTTTATATGTTTGTTACTTCTTCACGCTCAAACGGCTGGACCAATTTTGATGAAATTTTGTATGGAGGAAGCTGACACCCTGGATTAACATATAGGCTATTTTTTATCCCGATATTCCCACGGGATCGACATTTACGCGGGTAAAACCGCGGGGCGCAGCTAGTCTCCTCATAAATGTAAAAGGCACACCTGAGTTCAAAGCATCTAGCTTCCCTTCTTGTCCATTTATCAAACAGGTTATACATATAACATTATAGTCGTGACCGCGGGAATTCTCCAAACGAAGAGCCTATTCCGCTTCCCTTAATCATTAAAACCCGCACCTTTTCATACATAAAACAACCCAACCGCCAGAGACTTCATTCGAATTTAGACTTTAGCTTGTTGATTTAAAATTGGGTTTTGATGAGAGTAGTTTATGAAGTACGTTATGAATGGGTGCAGAGTCGAGGGCTGGCCAAGGACAGCCATTGTCAAGATTTGCCCTGTTTGCGGGATGAGCTGTGGGACTCAGATGTACTTGTATCGTATAGAATAAAGGTCACTTTGTATTTAGATTGAATTCAAGTTTGGGTTTGCAGCTGCAGTGGACAGGTGATAGATGGTATAGATGGCACGTGTCACTTGTAGCAAGGGAAACGGTTCTACGATGGTTACCGTTTAATTTTAGCTATAATATTATAGCGTTTTGCACGTACACCTATTACATCAGATATTCTCCCGCGTAATTGCGTAACATACTAACAGTAGGAATGGCTTTCATTTTGACAGTTCAACAACATTCATTGCGTTAGGTACGTTGTTGAGCTGAAAAATATTTGGAACCTATGAAGCAATGGATTAGCAATATCCTTCAAAATGACTTAGATTGTGATTTAGGGTACTGGGTTCTGTGAGACAGATCAAATCTCCATCAGCTGTTAGGAGATCTGCTGTAAAATTTTATGTTATCTGAAAAGTTGTGTGGAAATTGGATATTAATGTGATGTGGTGGAATGAGGAAAATGTCGTGAGGGAAGTTTTCAGTATGAATGTTATAAGAGTAGAGGAAGAGCAAAGAAACGATGCATGGACTGTGTGAAAGATTATATGGGCTAGAAAGGGAGTGACTACCGAGATGACGACTAATAGAGAAGTATGGAAGAAAAAGACATGTTGCGCCAACCCTAAATAAATTGGGATAAGAGCAGGGGAATGGTGATGATGCTGTGCTAGGTCTATCAATTATATAATACCTGAACTATAAAATACAAGTATCGATACTCTTCACGTCTGTAAAGTTGCGCTAGTTAATTTCATTTAACCCTGTGTCATCATCCTAGCCTTTTCCCAACTATGTTGGGGTCGGCTTCCAGTCTAACCGGATGCAGCTGAATACCAGTATTTTACATGGAGCGACTGCCTATCTGACCTCCACAACCCAGTTACTGAGTAATACGATACCCCTTGGTAAGACTGGTTGTCAGACTTTCGGGCTTCTGACTACCCGTAACGACTGCCAAAGATCCACGAATGACAGCCGGGACCAACGGCTTAACGAGCAACGGCTTTACGAGGCACGGAGGGGTCGCGGTATGTAAAGATGGTCACCCGTCCACAGGCCAACCGCGGCAAGCGTAGCTTAACCTGATCGATCGACCTGTGCGGCTGTTATTAATTAGCCACGGGCTGTAAAGTATTTTTAATGTGAGGTACTTCCACACTAAACATTATAATTGTTGAGTACTTGAAAAAAACCGGCAACAAAAGGCTAAGGGCTATATTTCACTGGGACACCATGGCGGCGCAACCAGTCGCGCCACCGTGGTGTCCGTAAGCTACCAAACTAGACACCATACAGACACCAGCGTCGCCACACCAAACTGAGACAGTATCAAAATGGACCTTGAAGACCGTCTCTGGCGGCCGGATGAGACACCATACAGCGCTATAGTAATTAGTGGTGGCGCGACCAGCGTGGCGGCGCAACCAGTAACATTCTGTGCACGCGTCCGAGTTGGTCGCGCCGCCAAATTGGTGGTGCAACCAAACGGACACCAGGGGTGAGTAACGCTCTATAGAGCTGTATACATTTTGTTGGTGGCGGCGACTGGTTGCGCCGCCATGGTGTCCCGGTGAAATATAGCCCTAAGTATTAAGTACTAAAAAAAAGTAGGCGCCCCAAATTAACTGAAACTTAGCCGGCTGTCATTACTGTCTTAAACGCTTTTAAATTGTCTCCCTCTAATGACCATCTCGGCCTAATTTACTAAGTACCTAAATACTTAAGAGGTTATACGAATTGTCTAGAGGGCTGTTGGTGAGTTTTAATAAGGGTTTGGTTTAAAGCCAGAGTTTAGCTAGTTATAAATGAGCAGAGAGAAAGTAACTACAATTAGGTATCATCCACAACCTGACTTCATCCACTGCTGCATATGGCTCCTTTCTTGTGCCAATCCTGTGCCAACCTCATTCAGGTTCTACCCGCGATGGCAACATTGTCGCTATTAGTAACCATATGAAAAAATCGTGTCGACACGCGATATAATCGCGCGCGACACAAAGCTGCTGTGGCTGTTTGTGTATGTGAATTTAAATGTTTGTAAACGCACCAACAATACAGGAGAAATTACTAGTGTGGGGCAACGTTTTTCTTAAAAAAAAGGCACCGCTTGTTGCGCGTTTGTGTCGCTCACGATTTTACCGCGTGTCGCGCCTGTTTGAAGTAGCCTTCATTTTATAGGCAGAGTTGCCTGAGGTAGTTGCGCGGTGCAGAAGGGGTGATAGTTGTCACAAGTTGACGAATCACTGAGCTCTCGCATCACGTCACCACACCCCTCCCGCACCGCGCTGCTACCTCAGGCAACGTCTCAGTTAGCGGTCGGCCTATAAAGAAGCATATTTACGATATCTCTTACCTCTTTGTAATAAAGTATAAATTAGAATGATGGCCTTGTGTTGTGTCAAAATTACGGCTTTATTATAATTATACTTTACTAGCTTCTGCCCGCGACTTCGTCCGCGTGAAATTTATTGTTCTCCCGACCCATGCCCGCGCTATCACTTCGTTTTCGCTTAAAGTTTCGTTCTGACTTTTTTCTTTTTGCTCGGCTCTAAATTTAAATAGCCTATAGCCTTCCTCAAGAATTGGGCTATCAAATGCAAACAGATTTTTTCATATCCGATGGGCAGTTCCAGAGATTACGCCATACATACAAACCAACAAATTTTACCTCTTTATAATATTAGTATAGATTACAATGAGGTAAAAGTTACTTTACATACTAATGAATAAATAACAAACAGGGCAAGCTAAATAAAACCGTTTAAAAATATCGTGAATGTGTTTCTTAAGGTTATTTTATTATCAGTGTTCATCATCGGTACACATCCCCATCCGGTATTTGAAAAAGCCCAAGGAGAATTATTGGGATAAACCTTGCTACCCGAATATTACGAAACGCAGTTTGATAACTTTCTGAAATTCTATTAAACAAACTTGGCTAAGGGAATTGGGAGGCAAATATTTTGGATGAAAGTCCTCGCGAATTTTGCTTACGTAAACACCGCTACTATTGATCCGATCGATGGGGCTGTCGAGTTGACAAGTGACTGACAACTCTTAATTAAAGCCATTAATTAATCTAGCTTTAATCGTTGTTTAGACGAAAGGCAGAGATGGCTTTATTGAGCATCATATTTGCCGCTTGCACAACAAATCACTTAATTCATTTAGCGTTAAACGAATCTATTTAAAATATTAACATAATATTTTAAACTAGGAGCGCCCCGCGGTTTCACCCGCATACGTGTCGATACCGTGGGAATATCGGGATAAAAGTATCCTATGTCCTTTCCCGGGACTCAAACTGTCTCTATACCAATTTTCATCTAAATCGGTTCAGCGGTTTAAGCGTGAAGAGGTAAAATACAACTACAGATCAGTATTTTGAGTTAGGGATAAATTTTACACGTTTGAACACAATAAATAACTACTGAATGGGTCGGGCAGGTCATACACGCAACAACAACAACAATTTATTTTCTAAAAGGATAATTTTAATTATGCCAAAAGGATAGGCAGTAACCACGGTAAAATCCAGCGTGGTAATTGAGTAGCACACTTAAAATGGCAACGCCTTTAATTTTGACAGATGAACAACATTCATTGCGATATTTACGTTGTCGAGCAGACGAAGTCCTCAAATATATAAAACAATGGATTAGCAATTTCTTTCAAAATCCTTCGGGTTGTGATTGTAAGTGTTACGCAATTACGATGCTGGTGCCTGCTAAAACGAAAGTGATAAAAAATCTGTTTGCCAAATGGATTATAGCTTAAATTTTGCTACTGATGCCACACTGGGAAAAGGTTTCCAATTTCCTGTGCTAAAATGTATGCATAAGTTATAAGGATCTTTTGAATATAAGCTGAAAGGAATTGCGTTGAGACTTCGCCTAAACCAAGTTACCTACCTGGTAATAATATCCAGGTAGCTAAAAGATAATTATCTTTTAGCTAGCTACAAGGATTATAATCCTTGTCAACTTCGCTCATTCCCTTTTGTAAAAGTTATGTAGGCCAGTAGGATTATTACAATGTTTTACCCCCCCTCCAGGACAGGACAAGGACAAAAGCATCTCTTGTTCTTGCGCACAATGCCTTAATTCCTAGAGGTCTATTTTTTCTGGAATGGCAACATGAAAATTGACCTTTGTGTGGTTTTAGCAAAATTTGTTGTAGATTTCGTGGAGGTTTTAAAAGATGGCGAAGATTAGGGTGTTGGGAGAGGTCTGTGTCTTACTTGTGGGTTTTGATAGGCTGAGTTGTTTGTTTGATTGACTGACAAAAAGCTGCCAAATCTGACCGAAATGTAAGACCGGTTTAAATGTGCAGAAATTGAACTGGAAATCCTTAAACGTCACGACAGCTACGCAAATATTATAAAATTATATTATCGGATTGTGATAAAAGTACGTAAAGCAGGTTTTTGGGATGTAATGTAAAGGTTTCTCAACAAAACGGGACTTGCTAAAATACTCGCAAATTACTTAATTGCTCATCAGAAAAAAACAACACGTCAATGTATTGTCCCGAGAATTATAGAAGGAAGCACTCAGTTAGGAAAGAAAATAAAGGATACAATGTTTTTTTGATAGCCATTATGTAATTGGTAGAAGTAGAACCTTCGATTATAAACGGAAGGATATGAAAAACTTGAAGGTAGAACGCGAATGGTGCCACCTCCGCCGACGCCGATGGTCCCATCCGTTCTAGTCAGTTGCGATAGGTCTAAGCTAGCTAACGGACGTGTGTTTGTGAACAAAAGGAATAATATTTTTAAATAAAACATTAAAAATTGACTTGTATTCCTGAACACCTTTCGTCGTGTTTTTGCATAAATAAGTACGTTTTTTGTGATTATTTTTAGAAGTGACTAACTGCTCCCTGCGGTTTTACCCGTATAAGTCTCGATCCCGTGCGAATTTCGGGATAAAAACTACTTTAGGTCATGGTCTATCCATGTGCCAAATTTTATCCAAATCCGTTCAGCAAACAAACATACCTAAAATCGAATCTTTTCTTTAGTTCATACCTGTTAAAACATAAATATCCAATCACAGCTTTTCATAGTGCAGCACGGATCATTTGGCGCTTGAATGACATTAACGAGTAATATATAATGTCAATGCATTAACGTTAACGTGTTTTGTGCAATTGTATTGAAAAAACAAGATGGCAGCGTTAGTTCCATTTCTGGCCACGCGCCAAAAGGTCCTTGTGGAACTATAACTGCATCCTAATTGCGTAACACATTACCAATCAGAATCTGAATCATTTTGAAGGATATTCCTAATCCATTGCTTCATATGTTCGAAAAATGTGTCTGCTCAACATCGTAAATAACGCAATGAATGTTGCTGAACTGTCAAAGGAAAGCCATTCCTACTGTTAGTGTGTTACGCATTTACCCCGCTGCGCTGGTGTTATGACTTTATTATCGAACCTTAGCTTTCCTGAAGACTAATTGACCTTTTCTTTGTCCACAGAGCTAGTGCAAAAAGTGAAGTGCATCGATGAGACTTCACTAGTCTGTGACAGAAAAGAAGCGTCGCCACGCTGCTCGGTTTACCAACATGTAAGTTTTGACCTTGACCTTTCAGTTATCTTATGATAATATCATTTATTTCCAGATTATAAATCCAATTTGTTAGTAATTATGTAATTACATACACAACATAAACACTGGTGTTAGTAGGTACAGTGTTATTATACAATAATCAATTATACGATACAATAAACAACATTATAGTACAGTAGGCCACACGTCAGTGCTATCACTTTGACCTTGAGCTGACCTAGTTTAATCCCTGCTGTCTTGATAAGACAACGAACTTTCGTATTATACCTTTGGGCTTATAAATGTCTAGCCTATAAGACATCACGCCTTGTTACTCCGAAGGCTTGAGCAAAAGTGCACCACTATTGGTATACTTTGCGGTAAGGAGTTTCAATAGAGTAAGAGGCCAGCTTATACTGGTGTTTTACCAGTGACTTGCAGCCTACTGTACAATACAATTCACTTTATTGAACTAAAACTATTGATATAAAATAAAAGTTTTTCGCTAATTTTGACCTTGACCTTTCAGGTATAATTTACAGTACAATAAATACGCTTAGGATAAGGATATTGTAAGGAAATTTTATAGATATAGAGGACTTGTTAATAAAGTCGTACAAAGGGCTATTTTTGTCGCTAAAAGCGATTTCTATCAGACAACCCTGGGATGGACAGAAATAGCTTGACATTGAATCAAAATACTCTACGTGAACTCTAAAAGTAAACAATATCTATAAAGAATGAGAAAACCAATTATGTCAGTGTGTAGGCTGTGTTGTTACATGATGCATGAGATTGGCGTGAATGTCGTAACCTTGAACTTGACCTTGGCGACATTTGTATGTAATAGGCCTTATTATCTCTACGTTCTGACTGAAGATTATTCCATTTTATGCTACCAGCATCTTTAGAAATTTAGTTTTGTAATGGCGGATTCTCTAAAGATACTTAGAACGTTATAGTACTTCATTTGGTAACGACCAATTAAGCCGTTTGGGTGATATTTTGCAAGTATTAGCACATTTATGTGAAAGTTAAATTGCCGTTTATAGTATGTATCATTTAGTGTTATTATGGCTCAATATGGTTCTGGTTTGAATATGTTGCGAGTATTACGAAGATATTATGTGGATAGTAATAGAATGATCTTGCCATTGCCAATAATTCGGGCATTTTAATGACATTGCAGGAAACCGGCCATGTCCTAGAAAAAAAAAATCGAAGACATGTCGTCCCTCGCATGACTAAAAGTCCTATCTCATTTTTTACCTGTTTTGGGTAGAGACGGCTACACCCCTCTCTATTCGTGATTCTTTACATTTTGTTGCCTTTCAAAATGATTATATTTTGACATTCAAATAAATCACGAATAGAAGAGCATAGTCGTCCTGATTCAGATCAGCCAAAAAATGAGAAAAATCACATAGGACTTTTAGTCATGCAAGCGACTATGTGACATCTACCAACCCGCACTGGGCCCGCGTGGTGGATTAAGGCCCATTCCGTCTCACTGAGAGGAGGCCTGTGTCCCAGCAGTGGGAACGTTATAGGCTGATTATGTCAATGCCATTAAAATTCCCGAATTATTGAACTAGAAGTACGGCACTCTAATGTAAAGTCTTCCCATGACCAGGTGGTCATGGGAAGACTTTACACTTTATATTAGTTTGTATATACGTCACACACTGTATCTCTCTCTATCATTTTGAACAGGAAGTAAGTGATTTAAATCCAACGGTGCAATTTTCTTGTAACATTATTACAGTACAGCTGTAAAGGTGAGGGTCTAAAAGAGCTACAACTTTACGATCATAGGGGATAATTATAGGTAGGTGGTACCTTGTATGTAATTAACCTGTGCACTGTGATTGCGTCTTAATGGAGTTAAGTAATTAAATAAATCGCGGTTAGTACTGCCGCGGCCGCCGAAATCCTATGCATGATGGAACTGTCCATACTCTATGCAACCGATTGGGTTCTCAACCACCCCTCCCTCACTCCGCTCGTCCCCTATTACATGGAACTTAAATATAACTGGTGAAATGTGGGTGTAATATAGCCTCTATATGTAGATACACCTCTGCTTAACCCATGCGAGAATACAGGCGTGATGTTTTGTGTACCTACAATAAATAATGTAAAACTCCTTAATTTTCCAATACAAAACGGTAACCCTAAACAAGGCCGTTAAACTTAGGAATAGTGACGAATTTTACGTCTGCCGCTGTAATTTAACCCATTACCTACCAATTGGAGGCACCCCCAATCATGCAATGATCCACGGTCGTTGCACCCGGCGTCGCTTGCGCCGATGTATCAACAATTTAGGGTCAGCACAGACCGACGCGCGACGGAGTGGCGGCGAAGCGAGTAATTATAATTATAACAACTGAACTAAATTTCGGCCGTATCCTAGAGTAAATAAAATCGACTATTTTATTTACTCTAGGATACGGCCGAAATTTCTATTGCGTAGTAATAACACATGATGCGGCGCGAAGCGTCTTCGAGTGGTGTGCGGTGAAGAGCCTGCTTGGATGCGCTCAGAGTCGCAAGGAGGCGCTCGGAGCGGCTCGGTTAGGATCGCACGTCGCTCGGTGTGCCTTTCATGCCGCATTTACACATTCGTGCGAATAACGAACACGCATATGTAAACAGTGCGCTCACTATTCGCCTCGTGGCTCGCCTCGTGGCTCGCCTCGCGATTCGAGCGCTCGTGTTGTGACTCGGGTTGTCAAAATAATTCACCCCGCGAATGTGTGAACAGTAGTTCGCGACGGCCCTCGTATACGAATGGTTCGTCGAGTGACGAGGCGAATGGCGAACACGATTGTGTAAATGCGGTATCAAAGTTGCACCGATAAACTGCTCTTCGCTGCTACTCCATCGGTCTGCGCAGGCCCTTAGGAGGGCGCCTGTCTGTCCGTCGCGGATGGGCGGAGATGCATTCAGCGGATGGGCACGCGCACATTTTGAACAATCCATACTAATATTATAAATTCGAAAGTAACTCTGTCTGTCTATCTGTCTGTCTGACTGTCTTGTCTGTATGCTACCTTTTCACGCCTAAACCACTGAACGGATTTCGATAAAATTTGGCAGAGAGATGGATTGCATTCCGGGGAAGGACATAGGATAGTTTTTATCGACATACCTCGCGGGCGAAACCGCGGGCGGAAGCTAGTATGTGATAAAAGTAATAAGTGAATGAATGTTTATGTACAGTAATGGATATAAAAGCTACAGCAGCATTATCCTCCTCTTACTTCTCCTGTATCAACACGAACCAAAGAAGTAAGTTCATGGGCATTTAAAAAATATGATGCGACTAATATTTTAGAATAGAATATACATTAATTTTTCAAATATGGGTATTACATAATAGGTGTTATGATACATTTAAGCTCGGCCATATTTCACCATTCGGCTTGCAAACATTTATATTTAACACTAGCAGCGCCCCACGGTTTCACCCGCGTAAATGTCGATCCCGTGGGAATATCGGGATAAAAAGTATCCTATATCCTTCCCCGGGATGCAATCTATCTCTCTGCCAAATTTTATCGAAATCCGTTCAGTGGTTTAGACGTGAAAAGGTAACATACAGACAGACAGACAGAGTTACTTTCGAATTTAAATATTACTATGGATTTACTTAGTTTAACCAAAAGCCAGATCCATCATTCATGAGCAATTCAGGCAATTATTTTCTCTGACAAAAACTCAAGGCTCTCTCTCTGGGGGGCTGAATGCCAAGAGTCCACGAGATAGTAGTAGATACATTAAGTATTACCTCCTCACTTCTGGAGGTTAACAAATTAGATCTGCTTGTATGATGGACCGCCTCAAGAGCGTTCACTCTGGGAAATCAGCCCTGCTACCATTATATCCTTCTGATTAATCTTTTCAGCCACGATCTTTTAAAATAAAGAAGAAACAACCTCGTAGCGATCCCGGGCTTTTGTCAGAATTTCAAAAGCTTTGTTTAATCTTAAACAGACGTCTGAGTCAGTGGTCCTTGGTTATCTTAATAAGGAGTCCAATTTAGATAAGTTAAGCTGTAATACGGCGCCTACTTATCTTAATATGGTGATTCATTATTTAGATAGAGCTTGGTTGGTGAATCTTCAATAGAACGCATTTCGCAAAGATCTTTAAGTAGGTAATCGCTCATTTTTAGGGTTCCGTACCCAAAGGGTAAAAACGGAGACTTCGCTGTCTGTCCGTCCGTCTGTCTGTCACCAGGCTGTATCTTAAGAACCGCGATAGCTAGACAGTTGAAATTTTTTACAAATTATGTATTTCTGTCGCCGCTGTAACAACAAATACTAAAAACAAAATAAAATAAATATTTAAGGGGGGCTCCCATTTTTTCGTGTTTTTGCCTTGTGGTACGGAACCCTTAATGTGCGAGTCCGACTCGCACTTGGCCAGTTTTTTTTTGTCACCAAGTTAACATAATCTGACGCTTCGATCTGTCAAAATCAGTGCATTTTGGCGCATCGAATCGTAGTTTTACGCTAAGTTTCGTCTCTGTATCTTACCATTAGTGACATCCCAAAGGTTGGATTAATGTTCGGTTGATGGCTGTGATGGTTGTAGGTTCGCAGGTGGCGAACCTACAACACCTACCTACATTAGGTCAAGGGTCTTGATCATAACCGACGAATTATTAGTGCACTTTGTCACATCTTGTTACCCTTAGTGGCATCCCAAAATCTGGATTGGTGTACGGTTGATGGCAATAAGCTCCCCACCCATAAGGTACATGAGGCTTGATCATAACTGGCGAAATGTGGGTGTACAGTCACGAGCATAAGTATGTATACACTTGGCTTTATTCAAAGGCGATTTTCTCCTTTATTTTTGAAGAAATTTTATATTATTACGAACATAGTATTTTAGAACCACCAAGTATTTCAACGTTGCATTCGTTATTTCGTGAATAAATCGCATTTGAAAGTTGCCAAGTGTTGACATATTAGTGCTCGTGACTGTACTAATAATATCACCTCTTATATAGGGTGACTGGTAATTAGTGACCGATACTTAAACACGTGATTTTATACTCATCATTATGAACAACTTTTACTATGGGACCAAACCTGAAATCGTGAAAAAAAAAACAGCTGTTCTCTACATTTTGACGAGTTAGACGAACATAAATTCCACCTCTCAATTGTAGAGATAAATGATTAAATAAGCCGTTTAATTAACACAAATATTCGATGATCGATCAAGTACATTTAAAATAAGAAACACATACGTGATCAAGTCATCAAGCGAGTCTATCATCACGACAAATATTCCGCACGCATCCCATAATGGTGGTTAATACACCTCATGTTTATATGGTAGTTCTCTCAATTAGTATGCGAGGACCATAGCTATTACTATAAGCAGGATCGGCGCCCGCGCACGATTCTTGCACGATCCGCGGTCGTGCGTGGCAGCGTCGCGTTTTAGGGCTAATAAGTATTTATGCATCATTCTGGGACTGTGATTAGTTATGTATACAATGGGCTGTTAGGATTTTTGAATGTTTGAATTGATTTGGTGTCTTTGTATATTTTGTTTTGTTGCCACTTAGCTGGTGTTTCTTCTTATCCATATTTTATGATTCTTGGGTGGAAAACGGAGGTCTATACGAAACAAGACCGAATTCACGCCTTTTTAGATTGGCTAGTGTTAAGGATTTGACACACTGGATGCGTTCTGCGGTCAGGTCAAAGTGAACACAGTCCGCATCATGTATGAACAACACTTCACTTTGACCTGACCGCAGACCGCATCCAGAGTGACAAACCCTTTATACTGGCATGAATAGCCTCGAGTTGCTGTTTATAGAAGCATATAAGTGGACATCGGTTTCATATACCTAATAACGAATTCAGGTCACTTCATATGGATAGTTAGGACTCAGAGGAGATAGGAAACGAATTGAAATTAAAAAAGAACACACTGAAAACGTCCAGTAGGTAAGAGTTTCAGAACTATTTCTGAACAGAAGAATTTCTGACGAAACATAATCTGTCTTGAACATTTTCTATAAATATAGAGATAAAGCATAGAGCTTATATACCAAGATACCCACGGATGCAATGCATTATAACTCGTTACACAATTTCCTCTGTTTAAAACAGAAGCCATGGATACACACTGTATTTATGAAATACATCCCAAACATATCTGTTTACCCATTGAGAATACAAAGCAACTTCCTTGCTTACAAAACAGCTGCAAATGGCCGGAATAAACTTCGCCCTTAAACTGTTCAAACCATATATTAATAGTCTTGTGTTTATACTTTAATACACAATTAAAGTATAAACACAAGAATAGTACATTATTAGTACAGTCACGAGCACTAATATGTCAACACTTGGCAACTTTCTATTGCGAATTTTTCGTGAAATAACGAACGCAACGTTGAAATACGACACTTTACACAAACCTATGGGTTCGAAAATACTTTGTTCGTAATAACATAAAATTTTATTCAAAAATATAGCAGATAATCGTCTTTGAATAAAGCCAAGTGTATACATACTTATGCTCGTGACTGTACACGGCTTTTTTTTTTTTTTTTTTTTTGCGGATGGGAAATCATCAAATGACCCCTCCCGCTCTGGGTGGAGCGGAAGGGAGTGTCAGACTCTTACTGACTAAAACCCACCCGTGTTCCTTCCTTAGCCCTTTATGTTCCGGGCCAGCGGTAACCCTTTCGGACAATCCCGCTGACCCGGCAGGCTTCGGCCCTATGGGGCCCCTCCTCGATGCTGACATCTCTTTGAGGCGCGCGTGGAACACGTACGCGCCGTCCGGCACGGGCCTGGTCCTGATCGGACGGTGAGCTACCCATTACTCTCCGCCCGCAGGCCCGCGCCTACGGTGGCCGGGAGTCGTCGCGCGGCTCCCGACGCCCGGAGCGTCTCCCGCGGCGGCTGGGACGGGAGGCTCTCTCCCTGAGCCGTCCCGCCACCTCCTTCGCTAGCATGACTGCTTCGCAGAAGGAGGTGACTGCCTCCCACTCCCTCTCGCCCCGGACCATGGCTTGCACCAGGGCCGGGCGCGAGAGGTCGCCGCCGCCGCCGATCGCCTCTACGAGGACACGGCGGTGCTCCACCCAAGCGGGGCAGACCTCCACCGTGTGCTCCACCGTGTCCTCTGGGCGATCCTGGCAATGGTGACACCCGGGCGTTTCCTCCCGCCTGATGATGTGCAGGAACCTCCCGAAACTTCCGTGTCCGGTGAGGACCTGCGTCAGGCGGTAGGTGAGGGCGCCGTGGCGCCTCCCTAGCCACTCCTCAAAGAGGGGTCTTATCGCCGCTATCGCGGCGTGCCCTATTAGTACACGGCTTAAGTGAAGAAAGATTGGGAAATTTTGAATTGTCATTTTCTTTACTAGGCAAACTGGCTTGTGACAATAAACTATTAAACACTGGTCAATGTTGTCAAAGAATGTTATCATGGTCATTTGAGTTTTGGTTTAAATCGTCATCATCATGGTCCTTGTTCCACTCATTGCTGAGTATAGACCTCCTCCCTTTTGTGCCATGCTTTCTTGGTCTGTGCGAGTCTCATCCAGGTCTTCCCCGCCCCAGCCGGTCGATTCTGTAAAAATCTCACCATGAATACCTACTTAGGTGAAGTGAGTTTGTTTTGCTAGGAATTGACACTATTGACAGCTCACTCCACGCTCACTTCACCTAAGTTTTCACGGTGAGATTTTTACAGAATAGCACCGCAGGTCTTATTTAGGTCATCGTCATGGGCCTTGTCCAACATTGCTGAGTATAGACCTCCTCCTTTATGTGCCATGCTATCCTGGTCTGTGCGAGTCTCATCCAGGTCTCCCCAGCACCAGGTCTTATTTAGTTCATCATCATTCCTGCCCTTATCCCAATTTACTTAGGGTAGGCGCAACATGTCTTTTTCTTGCATAATTCCCTATTAGTCCGTGGTCGTCATCTCGGTGGTCATTCCCTTTATAACCATAAAATATCATCATTCACACCGACCATCCATCGTCGTATTAGTAGGTAATAATATAAAATAAATTTATGTATATTAAAGATCAGAAGACTAATTCTCGTAATTTAAAACGTTCAAAATCTAGTCGCAGTCTCATCTCGGCGACAAACAAATGTCAAAAACTTGTCAAAATGTAGGGAAATTAGAGGTATTTTTGACAGATTGAGACTGAGACCAGACTGTGAACGTTCTTAAAATTACTAGAATTGATTCTCTGATCATAAAAGTTAAGTGTTATCCATTCTATGGGTAGGATGAAGGCACGACAAGGCCTACTACTACGGTTTTGATGTTATTTTCGTTGTTGACCTCAGATTTCTGTTTCATTAATGTTGTTACAAGATTCAATCATTTTAGTTAGTCATTGTACATTGTTGTTTGGATGGTTGATCGTACATTAGGTCACCTTCGTCATTGGACATATCAGTCAACAAGTTCACTGGTCATATGACTCATTCCAACATTCCAGTCTACACTCAACACGTCGTCCAATGTTCCAGCCTCCATTAAATTGAGTATCAATCGAGTCACTAGACGCGGGAGAATTACGTAATTTTCTTGTTTAATTGTCGACGAGCGCGTGTTTATTAGCGACGCCCGTATTGGCGCGTTGTTACGCATGCGTAGTCGTTACGTGAACACGCGCGCAACTCTCGCGCAACTTCTATAGTAAATTGACGTGATAAAGGTAAGAAGAAAAGGTTTATGGTCGATAATAAATATTTAATTTTTATGCTTATGCTTTTAACATATGCCCGCGACTTCGTCCGCGTGTAGTTCATTGCATCGCACGTTCGCGCTATTATTTCATTTTCGCTTAGCGTTCTTCCTGACTTTTTTTCTTTTTGCTCCTTCCGAAGAGTTGTAGCGTAATTACATTTTGAACGGCACGTTTGAAGGGTCAAACTAACTAAAACCACTGTTTTATGGTTACATTACTAAAGCTTTATTTCGCTCTTTTTTTTTTTTTTTTTTTTCGGATGGTAAATCATCAAATGACCCCTCCCGCTCTGGGTGGAGCGGAAGGGAGTGTCAGACTCTTACTGACTAAAACCCACCCGTGTTCCTTATTTCGCTCTTACACCGAAATCATGGTGTTGTCATACTTCTTACACTGATGGGCAAGATTTCGGTGAGCCAGACTACAGCTGATCAGAAAATATTATGGAACAAACCTTCTGTTTCACTATATCGTTGCCAACAAACTAGTAAGGCGCGCGGAACCGCCCGCTTTTTTTGTTTCGTTATGTAAAGCTGTGGGGAAATGTGTGGATATGATAATTCTTGTGTGAATAGCGAAGGTGCTGCGTATTCATAGTGGCTTGTTTAATCGTATTCAACATTGCGCAGGCGCAGGGTTGAGAAAATTTCGTTTCCGGTGGCCGGTGAAATATTACTAATTTTGAAGACCAAAAGGCGAACACCGAGTTGAAATCTGAAAGAGATGATGTATGGAAGAAGAAAAAGACAAATAAACTGGGATAAGGGCTGGACGATAATAATGACGATAAAAGAAAGAAAATAAATTTATTTACTACAGTCTAAAATACACACAATACATTAGATAAAAATCAAATGAAAATGAAAAGTCTGATCTTAGAAGTTAGTAGGAAACTGTGCCTCACGGCTGCGCCAAAAAGGCCCAGTTCAGCAAAAATGCCAGACAACTAGTGCCTGACGCTGGTTTTCAACTTAACCTGATGGTGAGCTGACGGATGTAAATCAGTTTTATACTGCAACGTGGCGTGTGTACTGCATACTTATATAAAATAAATTTTTGTTAGATAAAAATAATAACGAATATGCACATAGTCTGATATTGAATAAAATTGCAAAACTACACAAAAACGAAATAACACTTAAACACTATCATCTTTTGTAAACAAGCTTATAAGTGCACCTGCTTTTTCTATTGTAAAGTAACACTGCACAGACCCTTATTCATAAATCATAGCCATCGTCTATTTAAGAGCCTATACTACCTCAAATGGCTTAGCATGATCCTCCGTTATGTCGAAAATTCCGCAGCATTAATTTTGAAATAAATATATGCTAAAGTTAAGGATTAATGTAAGGTCTTATGTTAGACGAAAACACGATTCCATAAAATTTTCTCGATAGAAAAAAAATCCAAAGTTACCTCCAAACCGAACAATAAACCGCTGGTATTCAAAAAATACTTCAAATTAGATCATGAAACTTTGCATACTAACTGGGGGCCTAAAAAGGCCACTTTTGCAGAATCATAAAAGGAATTCATCAAATCATTATAAATCATAATAGACAGTTAACTGTTAAGTTAATCGTATCAAATCCCATTGGTGAAGGATTTTTCAGTTATTTTTTTTGGTCTGTGCTTAAATACCAATCCAAATCCAATCCCAATCTCTTGCAACGAAAAAAAGCAAAATACGTTTATGATTCTGCCAAAGTGGCCTTTTTAGGCCCCCTGAACTAACTATAAAGCAGGTCTTATGTTAGTTAGTTTTTTTGAATTACCTTTATTTTCACCGTAAAAAGCAAATACCTAAACTATTGGCGCTGCCTCCCGCCCAGCACCGCACTCTGTCTCGCTTTCACACAGTCCGCGAGCAGTATCGTGCGAACGAGATAAAGAGTGAATTTTAGCTGAGGTAGTATAGGCTCTTAATCTCCCTCCCTACAAATATCCGCTGTATTTAATAATAAATCAAAGCGAAATAAGGAAAAAAATGAAGCCGCAAAATTATCTCCGGCTCATATTTTCAGGAAGCAAGTTATGTTTCTTGAAAGAGAAGCGTCACTCGTGGGTGTCGAAGAAACTTATAATAAAGGCTCTCCCCCACAGACGCGTTATTATCGGTCGATAATATCGGTTATTGCGATAATGCGTCCCGATTCCGTGCCACACAGTTGCGTTTTTTATCTTCCGATATTTGTAACGTGTGCGTGTGACCTACACTACAGGCCCGCCCGCTCTACACGTTACTACGTTATTAACGCATGTGTGTTTAAGATCCTATGCGTCCTAATACAAATTGTTCTAAGAACTCATATCGGAATATAGCAGGATGGAGGAATGCAAGCGTCCTATTTCTATTGTGTCGTAATACGCAGTAGTGTGTAACTTCGTGGCCGTCCTAATACAAAATGTACTGAAAACAGATAACGCATCCGATATTATCGACCGATAATAAAACGCCAGCCGATAATAACGGATCAGTGGTGGCCAAGTGGTAACGGCCGCGACTTACAAGTTTGTAGGTCGTAGGTTCGAAGCCAGACAGGCGCTTCACTTTGTGTAAATTATTTCATCACCACTGCTCTCAAAACGGTGAAGGAAAACATCGTGAGGAAACCGACATGTCCTGGAACCAAAAATTCGAAGACATGTGACAATCTGCTAACCTGCACTGGGCCCGAGTGATGGATTACGGCCCACTCACTCTAACAGAGAGGAGGCCTGTGTCCCAGGAGCGGGAACATTATAGGCGGATTATGATATTATGCTACTGTTCCCAGGTTAGTAGAAAGGGGGTGACCAACGAAATGATGATTAATAGAGAAGTATGGAAGAATAATACAGTTGCGCCGATCCCAAATAAATTGGGATAAGGACAGGAAGATGATGAAAGGTGGCTGTAGGTTTAATTAACTCCTTCGTAAAAACTTCTGCCTGTGTTGATTGGGTGTTAATTGTTATATCGGTCTACCCCTCCCAAAAGTAAGCATATTCAGTTGTGAAAGAGACTTTTCAAAAAACGAGAGGGAGTCCTCTCACCGAGAATAGGCCTGTGTCCCAACAGTGGGAACATTATAGGCTGATTATGTAATAACGCGCCTGTGTGTGGAGAGCCTTAATGTCCCATTGTGATTTTACAAGCTGTGCTTTACGATGTTCTGAAACATTAAATTAACTATTGGTTCTCAAACATGATGACGCATTTGCTTTTGCTGTTAATTTTATTGCAATATCTTCGATAATATAGTGGTAAAAGTATTAAATTCCACTTGTTTTGAAATGTGGAAAATTTGTCTCTTGCACATATTTATTATACTGTTTCCACTGCTGATTTTGGTCGACGTTTACATAAATATAGTGTTTAAGTATTTATTTACTTACCAACTTACACTAGGAAATTAGGAATGTCTAGACATTTTGAGCTACAAGCTGT
Source organism: Oligia fasciuncula (assembly GCA_963082905.1). NCBI lineage: Eukaryota > Metazoa > Arthropoda > Insecta > Lepidoptera > Noctuidae > Oligia > Oligia fasciuncula. The sequence continues at coordinate 14,587,791 of OY720403.1, forward strand.
TGTACGTGATTTTCAACCCTAATTTGATGAGAGAGATGAGAAAAATCTTTTCATCCAACTGTAGTCTACACCGCGACATGCAAACTATACATCACACTGACGTTACGCAAAGTCCTGCATCGCGCAAGCAGAGTTTACCGCGCAACAGAGTTATTGGTAAAACATTAACAACTTCTTAAGAGTTCATTGTACTCATCATTGTGAATAACTTTTACTATGGGACCAAAAACCTGAAATCGCGAAAAAAAATGCAGCTGTACCCCACATTTTGACGAGTTACGAACATAAATGTAGGGAACAGCTGATTTTTTTTCTGTTCACACACACACACTCACAAATACAGACCCATTTTTCTTGCAATATATCTTTCATCGATTGTAATAGACAATGAGTAATGGTTTCATTGCCACCAGCAGTATGTAAGTACTCATTATTAGATTATAAGTGTAGATTTCTACTAGCACGCATCAACGGACAAGTGTGTGGCAAGTTACTTGCTTTGGAACCTTTTATTAAATGGCGTTTAGTAATGCATAATCAGCCTATAATGTTCCCACACTTCCCACTGCTGGGACACAGGCCTTCGAGAGGAAGTGGGCTTTAATCTGCCACGTCCGGTTTGGTAGATGTCACATGTCTTTGAACTTTTGGTTCTAGGACATGCCGGTTTCCTCAAGATGTTTTCCTTCACCGTTTTGAGAGCAGTGGTGATGAAATTATTTACACAAAGTAAAACGCCTGTCTAGCTACGACTTACAACTCGTAAACAGCGGCCGTTACCACTGGGCCACACTCTTTAGTGCACACTGTTTAGTAATATAATATAATTTAGGTTGAAATGTACTACATTTTGGTGAGTTTTGTGTATTTTAAAGTTAACTAATGTCTCACTGCTGGGCAAAGATCTCCCCCATATTTTACCACTTTTGTTTATGCTGTGCCATAACGTCCAGTCGGTTAGGAACTACTCCAAATCGTCACGCCAGCGTTTCTTAGGCCTGCCTCAGTGACGAGGCACCCACTATGTGACGATTCTGGCTCATCTGTCTTCATGCATCCTATAGGTGTAACCCGCCCAGTCCCACTTCAGCCTCGCAGACTCCTCGCCACCATTGGCGATACCCATGTTGGAGCTTATTGTGGAGCAGCGTATGTGGTCGGTTAGTTTATTTTTTTTAGTTTCTACGCTCCATCGCACTTGGGCAAACCTTGACTTTGGACTTCCGAGCCTCGGTCAACGGCCAAGTCTGAGCGCCATAGCTTAGAATAACGTATACTGTGGAAGCCTGTCTAATCTATAGTAACTATGTTGTATTGTGATTGTTTGAGAAGAAAAGCCGTTGCTGCCGGCTGTCGTCGGGTAGTCAAAAGCCCGTCTGACAACCAGTCTTACCAAGGGGTAATCGTGTTACCCAGTAACTGTGTTGAGGTGGTCAGAAGTTTTTTTTATTATCATTAAATACGCCAAAAAAAAAACAGAAAAATAAGAAATGGCAGTAATAGATGTACATTATATCGTAAAAAAAATGTTTGGATTAGTATCAGGGAGAAAACAGGAATTCGTGATTATGAAATGATCGCCAAAGACCACGTGACCGCGTTTCCTCGTAAATATCATTCTCTAACAACGTCATTACAACTTCCTACACAATTTATCTCATATCAAATCGCTTTCGTCACGCAAATAAAATCTAATTCCGTATTAATCATTTTTTCTCACAACTTTCACTGTTATTTTTTTTCATTCACACTGTACTGTAAAACGTGTTCTGCGACCTACAAAGATGGCGCTTTTACTATCAAAGCTATAATATTTAATAATCATATTTTTATGTTCGACTCTTTTTAGGCCGCGTTTACATTGGTAGAGTTTTAAGTCTAGTACGGCTGTTGTGGCGGTTGAGATTACTGAACACGTACATACAAACTCAATTCTATTGGATAGTGGCAGCTGTATACCTTTAAATTGGATTGTACTTAGATAGCAAAAGTAGGTACCTGCTAAAATTAACAAGGTCGCTTTATATACAGGGTGTTTGGTAGAAGGACCGACACAATTTTTTGGGGCATTGGGGATGTCATTTACTAGCTCAAAATTGTTTTATTTTTCATTTTTATTATGAGTTTTTAAATTGAATTTATTCTTTTTTACGACTTTGGAAGCACTCAAGTTATTTTTTAGAACCAATTCTACATAAATGTACATTGCAGATAACACCAAAAATATTGCGCTCTATTACAACCACGAACAAAAAAGTTTTGACGATATTTGGGGTGATTAAAAAGAAACGTATATTATTATTATATCAATTACCAACCGTGACACTTACGACAGTGTTTTGGGTGAAAACTAGGATAATATGACACAAAATTGTGTCGGTCCTTCTACCAAACACCCTGTATATATTTATTTATTCAGACAACAAAGGTCCAGTGTGTTAGTAACAATATTATTTAGCCTATGCTAGTACTTAATAACTAAAACTGATCAGGTTCGATCGGCCAACGCCCACGCCAATGATGTTGGCACTGTCACGCAACCTCCGAAGTAATGAGGCAGATTTTTTTGCGCCATTTAGGCTAACCTCTTAACCAACCTACCTACCTAAAAATATAGTGGCATGACATCGACGCGCGCGATCGAACTAAAACCATGAATTCAGCACATCATAGACCCTAGAAAAAAAAAATTGCTGTTTCATACAAAAGTTCAATACTCACTTGACCAAAATGTATGAAACAGCAGATTTTTTTTCGTGATTTCAGAGTTGGTCCCATAGTGAAAGTTGTTCAGTTCGATGGTCTAAAGCACCTCTTAAAGTTTGTCAGGTAAATTTTTTAACACTTTGTATAATAGAGCAGCAATAATAAAAAAATTAATGTGGTTGAACTGTCAAAATGAAAGCCATTGCTACTGTTAGTGTGTTACGCAATTACCCCGCAGTACTAGACACATTATTACTCTACGAATGTGAACGCAGCTTCACAACATTTTATTACACAATGGTGATTTCAGCATGTTTAGAAGTGAAATGGTGTTGTTTTGTACAATCAGTTGAGAGGAACGCTCGTAACCGCGATAATCAATACTGTTATGGCGTCGTAAAAAGTAAACTTTTTTTAAGAGCCTATACTACTTCAAATGGCTTAGCATGATCCTCCGTTATGTCGAAAATTCCGCAGCATTAATATTGAAATAAATATATGCTAAAGTTGAGGATTAATGTAAGGTCTTATGTTAGACGAAAACACGATTCCATAAAATTTTCTCGATAGAAAAAAATTCCAAAGTTACCTCCAAACCGAACAATAAACCGCTGGTATACAAAAAATACTTCAAATTAGATCATGAAACTTTACATACTAACTGAACTAACTATAAAGCAGGTCTTATGTTAGTTAGTTTTTTTGAATTACCTTTATTTTCACCGTAAAAAGCAAATACCTAAACTATTGGCGCTGCCTCCCGCCCAGCACCGCACTCTGTCTCGCTTTCACACAGTCCGCGAGCAGTATCGTGCGAGCGAGATAAAGAGTGAATTTTAGCTGAGGTAGTATAGGCTCTTAATAATCGGTGGCTGTGCTGACAGGAATTTTTTAAATGCAGAAGTGCCATTCTTCTCATCTATATAACTAATAATATTCTTCTCATCGATATTACTAATAATATTCTTCTCATCGATATTACTAATAATATTCTTCTCATCTATATTACTAATAATATTCTTCTCATCTATATTACTAATAATATTCTTCTCATCTATATTACTAATAATAAAGCTGAAGAGTTTGTTTGTTTGAACGCGCTAATCTCTGCGCTAAGCGCTAACTTTTAATCGACTAAGGGCTGATTTTTCCAACGCCAGGTAATTTTATCTGAGGTATAATTTAAAATTTAAAAAAAAAATCCTACAACATCTGCCAGACGTCAATTTTATTCCACGAATGAAAATATCTGTCGATAAAAGGAGTAGTAATAGGGTCCCGTTTTTACCCTTTGGGTACGGAACCCTAATAATTTACTTTAAATACCATAGAAGCCAATTTGTGTGGCATAGAGTAACGATTTTGTGTTTATGGAGTTAAAACTATAAAATACCACAACCATTGCATTCACGACCTTGATCTTGTTCACATAATATGTCGTTAAAAGTTGTTCATTGCTATAAAAACATCCGTATTGAGAACCTCCTCCTTTTTTGAAGTCGGTTAAAAAATGTAACCGCCATACCAACCACGGTATTTACAAAAGCCATACATTACAACAGACATGCAATCAACAAGAATCGGGACTGGTTATTAATGTAAATTATGTTTTAATTATGCACCATTAAATATTATTACATTCCATCTTATACCACAGTACTGTGTTGCAAATGTTGGTTATGCATACCACCAGCATTGTTACAAATGGTTGCCAAACTTTTACTTTTAACACTTCATAAAGAATGTGTGTTGAATTACCGCCAATGTTGGGCATATAACTATCATTATAGTCTTATAGACATCTATAGAAAACTGCATTATAGGTGTTTAACGGTGTGCAAGACTATGATTTATATAGAGTACCTATTATAATAGACACTAATGGTGGTTTTATAACGATGTACTTCGTTGTAAATATGCCTGTTACCGGTGAACAGCTCCATTTTATTTGTGTTGAAATCGCTAGGCTAAGTGTTGTTGGCGCTGGTCAAGAAAGTCTTGATGGTTCTGGGGTAGAAATTACCAACAACCTTACCTAAAGCAGAATCGCGTTTGATAAGGATTATAATTCTTATAGCGCTATTTTGATTCTATCTAAGTTTTTCCTAACTTTTTATTAGCTTTAACACTATGAGAAACCATTAATTTAAGTTAATCAATAACTGTTTCATACTGTTAAAATTTCAACTAATAATAATCATGACATTTCCAAAAATGTGTCAAAACAACTTCAACTTTTTATGTCAATAACATTAATTAATCTAAATTAGTAAGCCATAATCGTAGGTCTAGTGGTCGCAAATGCTACTGCTGAGCATGATATCCATGAGATTCAGGGTTTCGATTCCCGGGTCGGGCAGTGTTATTTGGTTTTCCATCTGGAGTTTCTCATTTTGACAGCTCACGCCAAGGTCACTTCACCTCAGTTGCCGTTGCACTTCACGGTGCCGTTTTTACAGACTTGCACTTGAGATCCTTGACAGAACTACAGGTGCCACTCCAACCTTAATCAACAACATAAAAAAAACACCTGCCACTACACATAATTACGATCTTATGTCAACACGTGCAGGTAGACAAAATGAATCACCGATCACCGTATTCACCTTCAAGGCTCGAGTGGATTCCGATATAAACACGGGTGACTAATCGACTTAATAACTCGTATTGTATAATCGATATAACAAGTATTGTTTATTCATATGTTTTGTATTTGAACTCGTTAACGGATTATAGATGTTGTCTTTTGAGGAATGTGTAGAAGTTTTAAATTTGACAAAGGCAAAAAACCCTTGCCTTGGTTAAGCTTAAGAATAACGTATGCGAACTCTCTTGGCTGGTGCAAACCATGTCAATTAACTTTCGAATATCAAGGTCATATGGCATGCAGATATTCTTGAAATTCTATTTGAGGACGAAGAAAATGTTTGTACTTGACTGTCGCTCTTGCACATAGTTTATTTGCTTGATATTATATCTTAAAGTCTGTGTGGTGTGGGTCTGTGTGGTGACGGAATTAAAGAATAGCACCACCCCATACTTCCCGTGGGTGTCGTAAAAGGCGACTAAGGGCCGTACCGGAGAATGGGCAGCAGCATTCTCTGTGCATTCCACCACCATACCATACTGCGATCGCCAACCCGCCTGCCAAGCGTGGCGATTATGGCAAACCCCCCCCCCCCCCCCCAAAGCTTGGGGGAGGCCTATGTCCAGCAGTGGACGTCTTTCGGCTGAAATGATGATGATGATGATATCTTAAAGCAGAGCATCATAGCGATCCGATAGGCTATCGTATCGAAAATGGCACATTTCGATAACCTGTTTTACCTTGCCCCCGACAGCAACCACCTGTCGGAAGAATAGAGATCGTCTGTTTGATTTCAAGTAATTTTTTTTTTTTAATTCGGGTTTTGGACTTGTGAACTGCATTTAGAGGACTCCTACGATAACGTTGATTGATGTTCGATACGGTACGGAAGCGTATCGATTGGTTGTGAATAGCTATGCATATCTTGAAATACAGCTCACTACAAAGATGCTTGAATGCGGGAGCATCTCCATAAATTTCACCATTCAGAATACCTACACGTACAAGTTTCTGTTCTCCTATCACCAGCTGTGCCAAACGACGTAATCACTGGAACAGATGACTTCATTAAACCCACGTAGTACACCTGTAGAGCGGAACTCGCGAATATCTTGCGCCGATTCTGATGAGCGTGCGCCGATGCGACCCGACCGTGCCCCTGTACCGTTAATCCGTTATGACGTCGCCGCAGCACTGTGGTAACATTACTGCAGGGAATTGCTTGGTAGTTTGAAAGTAACATTTTGTACTCTGTCAGTGAGTTGATAAGACCTCGGTGGTTCTTAAAGTTGAAGAGGAACCCCCCAAACCTCATTAGGTGGATTAAACAGGTCTCTTAAACACTGACTAACTTCCGATTCCTAAAACCCCAAGTGGTCAAATCTTTTTTCAACTTGAACGAATCATAACGACTTATAATAAGAGAACTGAAGATAAATCGACTTTTGATAACAAGGCCCCTCTGTGGTGGAAGTACCCCGTACAACAAAATATTGATGCTTAGCCGCATCTGTTATACACAAGCATCAAAAATCGGAAAGGGAAATTCATAATACTTTCGTATAGTAGACTAGCTGCGCCCCAATATCGGGATAAAAACTATCCTATGTCTTTCCCCGGGATGCAATCTATCTCTCTGCCAAATTTTATCGAAATCCGTTTAGTGGTTTAGGCTTGAAAAGGTAACATACAGACAGACAGAGTTACTTTCGAATTTATAATATTAGTATGGATAAAGGCAGGCTGCTTAATTTTCATTCTTGGTAGATATCCATTCTCATTTGCATTTAATTTCCTTTTGCGGCTAAACGGAACGAATCAGCCGTTTTGATTCATGTATTGAGGGTGATACTATGCCGATTATAACAGTTTCATTAGTGGATAACGATTTAACATTCACCATTTCATGCATCTTTCTCCTCTTTTATGAACGAAAACGACACATCAAGTTTCCAATTGATTATTTTCAATTATTTTATAAAGTATTATTCCGATTATGCGTTTTGTCGCTGACATGTTTTGTCGTAGTATGAACGTGTGATCATGAGGAAAAGAAAGTAATTGGCGAGAGAAGTTGTTATGAATGGGGATGAAGAAAAAGGCGGACCAAAGAAATTAGGGATGCTTTGTGAAAGGTGACATCGCTACAATGGTAGTGGACACTGAAATTACGGCTGGTAGAGATGAATGGAATGAGAAAACATGCTGTGCAGACCTCAAGGATAATGAGGTCATAATAGAAGAATAATGTAACAGCAACCCCTGCTTCATTCAGCAATAAATTGTTGCAATAAGCCATCCTCAGAAAATTTATCTAAAAGATACTGAAAATCCAATCAAAATCCTGCAAGAAGTTAAAAGTGCCAATACACAGACAAACCACTTGTTATAAACAATTCAAAGATAGAGAAGTTATAGTATTGTAATTAGAAATAAAACTACCTAATAAATACTATACACGAGTATATGGTAACATACTAACATTAAAACGCATCGTAAAACAGTAGCCAATACTAATTATTAAGCACAAAGCCACGGTAGATCCCCTTTTACGACCGATGTATGACGGATATATGCCTGTCTAAATAACGGTAACCTACACGGTGGTGCCATAAAATATTATGGAACCGTAAGTGAAAGTGCATGTCTCTCTAGTTTATGGTTCGCCGTAGTAATATACGTTATGAAATTGATTAGCGAAGTATTAGAAATTCTTGTTAGGTATCATGGGAAATTGATAGCTTTCGTTTTGGTTTAGCGGCTTTTTTATTGTATAGTCTCAGTCGGTGGTTGGAAATTTGGAATTGAGGCTCTATTTATTAATTTTGCAAAACAATTTGGAATGTCATCTTTGGATAAATTATTATGATTGAACTCTTTAGCATCATCTTCAATTAATTAGTAAGTTGTATCACAGTCTACTGCTGGACTAAAGTCTTTTCCAATTTTGACCACTACTTCTAGCTCTCTGCTTCTCTTATCATAGTGAACATGTTTTAGTTCAAATCGGTCTTCATATCTTTTTCATTAGTACACAACATTCATGCATACAAATATTACTGAAACAATTTGGTAATTTTGGTAAGCATAATCAGCCTATAATTGTGTTCCCACTGCTGGGACACAGGTCTCCTCTTGGTAAGAGGGAGTGGGCCGTAATCCACCACGCGGGCCCAGTGCGGGTTGGTAGATGTCACATATCTTCGAATTTTTGGTTCTAGGACATGCCGGTTGTTTCCTCACGATATTTTCCTTCACCGTTTTGGGAGTAGTGGTGTTGAAATTATTTACACAAAGTAAAGCGCCTGTCTGGGTTCGAACCTACTACTTACAACTCGTAAGTCGGGGCCGATACCACTGGGCCACCACTGCTCCGCAATTTTGGTAAACATGTTTCAAATTCAATTGATGACGCAGCCATGACGGTGCTAGTTCCCGACCTTGTGGCCACTTTACAAAATTCTCACCCGTATAAACGGATATTGGGTTAGAACCTGCCCTTGGAAACCTGATGGCCCATGACGCGATACAATACCTTATTGTAACAAGCAACCTTTGAAGTTTGACAAATAGAAGTTTCATTGAATAATTTTAGTAGCGGTCATTGTGCGTTCATGTTCAATGATGTTTTTTATAGTTCTACCAAGGATTTAATGATCCTGAACTTTTTGTGAAGAGCGCGCTTTATTGTAATCCAGATGATGTAGCTGCACTACCGTGAATTTCGAAAGAAATCAAGAGTGGTTCAATAGTTAAATTATTATTTTTTAAATCGCAAAACAACGGTGGGATAGTGTGTCTGTTGTGTTAGATAACCCCTTATCACATATATCGCGAAATTTGAGCCCAAAAACACTCAAATTTCGCGACTGTGCGACGGTTTGTGACCCAACAGCTATACGCAGATAATGCCAGGTTATATAAAAGTTCTAAACACATCAATATTGACCTAGTGGCCTACTCCTCTTTAAAGCAAACAATACGATATTGTATAGATTTAATAATAACACTATGGTTCTTCTGATTGATAATAATCTTGAATGTATTGTTTTGAAGATCATACCATATTCATCTTACTTAGTCTAAATTAATCTTCAATTCAATCGATATCTTCTTAAAGTGACTGACCATCTTCATCGAACTCATGTTAAACTTAGTTGTTTGTTTCTTCACTTCGAATTGTTTTTGCTCTTCTTCTGGATATTCTATCTTGTATTATGGATGTGGAGTTGTGTCGAAAACCATACTGCACCTCCTATCCTGCTTTCTGTGTCCCAAAACATGCAGTCCAAGTGGCGAAGTTGACGAAGAAGAAGATCATTATTGAAAATTCTACTTACCCTTATTTCGGCAAGCCTCAACAAGTCTCCGACTGTCAAAATGGCATTAGATTGACGTTTCCTACATGAACTTGGGTACCGTTGCTACTTCACCAAACAGGTGCATACTTTTCTTCCGAATTCCTCACAGCCGGTGAAACGCTCCCAACTTTGTCACGACGCACGCTTTAAGTAGTAAACCATGAAACTTCGAGTACACACCATTACCAGTTTTACCGCAAATATGAAAGCAGCGGCAAACAGTGCTAATCATGGCTTGTGGGCCGAAGCCGAGGGAGAAAGGTGTACCTATAATCTCATTAGAGGCCAAAGGTAATTCTTTTATGTCATTGGTGGTGGCCCTTATTTGTGGTTGTGTGGTGTGAGGTTATGAGCGAAGCGATTTTTGTGCGAGAATATATCAAGCCGTGGAGAAAAATACCAACAAATACCGACCAAATAGCTGGTCAGCAAATTGGTTGTCAAGGTGACTGAATAGCTGAGCCCCAGGACCCAATGGTGTGCTGAACGTATATCGAGTGTCTTCACCTGTTTTAATGGAACGCCAAATGTACCTACTACAGCACTACCTTCATCACTGCGTGTTTACTAATAGTATAAGTTCATCATCGAATGTATTTATTAGACCACTGCTATACTTGCACTTCAAAAATTGAGGTTTTGGTTAGGCTAGCTGCCCATGCCAGAACAAAAAAAAGGCCCATAAAAGTTGCTGCCAGTTCGAGACCTATTACATTACCGATGTCGCTGCTTCTCATCACTGACTTGACATATTCTGGAACTCATTTTTTATTAATACTGTAAATAAGTCGTTTTTATTTCAATGTCGATAATCATAACTTCATAACCCACACACGAACGTATTATGTAGGTATAGTCTGCAATCACGAATGAATGTTTAAAAGTAATCAATCATCGAATAATTATTTTCATTGCATATCTACATGGAAAAAATACCCACCATTACTTTAAATTTGCGTGTTTCGTCGTTTGTTTATTCATGAAACGGATCGATTTATTCACCACCTGTTTAAAGCATGCATTTGAGGGGAGTTAATGCAATTTCAATGACATTCTTAAAGCCGATAAATCTGACTTTCAGTTGGCGTGTTTTTATTGTGCTTTGTAGTGATGGCTGCATTTACACATTTTTGTGGTTAAACCAGTAATGATGTAGAAATCTTTGAGTTAAAATATTTTGGGCGAATTTCACCAATAAAACTGAACGCTTACAGCTCTGCATTTAGACATTTTTGTGGTTAAACAAGTAATGATGTAGAAATCTTTGAGTTAAAAGATTTTGGGCGAATTTCACCAAACTGAACGCTTACAGCTAAGTATTGAACTTGGTTTAAATATGCTGACAACTAAGGGTGAATTTCACCAATAAAACTGAACGCTTACTACAGCTATTGAACTTAGTTTAAATGTGTTGACAACTAAGGGTGAATTTCACCAATAAAACTGAACAGTTACAGCTATTCATTTTGAATTAATTTGGATTGACAACGTTCTGCTTAGCGCCGAGAAAATCCAGTGCGCGATAAAATCCTGTCGCGATAGTTTTACGTCCTTGCAAACGTAGGCTTAATATAGTTACATCACGACACGCACATTTACCGCTTACAACTTAAACCACTGTCAATACACAAACAATGACCGTAGCGACCGTGCGCACGCGCATAATGCGCGGAGCCGCACTCAACGAGTGTGTTGACAGGTGACACGAGACATCTACCGGTTTACGTACGGGAGTAATCGCTTGACAAATTACGTGGACCTGCCGCTGTTACGTCGACTAATGACAGAAAAGGGCTTTTTGTTAGATTTGAGTTGGTTTTACTTGTATGGAGTTTAAGAGAGTGGAAAGAGTCTTGTTAAATATGAGTCTGTAGTTAAAATTATCTTACGTGACAGATAACATATTAGTGTAGTGTTAGTGGAATGAAAGGGTTTATGTTTTTATCGCAAAGATTTAAGAATACATGTTTAATTAGTTAATCTATTAGGTAGTTTAAGAGATTGTTAAGCCAACATTTTTTTTTATCCTATATTTTTTATGGTTTTAGAACTCAATGACCTGGAAGTTCCTATTACCGTTATTAGTTTTTAACATGCATTATCGTCTGTTTGTTTAACAGGTGCTAATGCGGTGCCTGTGTATTTATTGACAAAAAATCCAGCTCGGGTTTCCAAACCAGTAACCGGCCCGCGCAAGAACGTTTCTAAAAGAATGAAGTTCAAATAGTTTTCCTTTTGAAGCACAAACTAGAAACGAAAGCCGTTCTATCGAAATATTTTAATCACATATCTTCAATACAGGACGGTTGTTAATTGCAGCCCGTTCTCAGTGATTATAGTGAGTTCGTTTAATAACCGCCACATCTTACTGGAGAACCAGTGGTTATGTTACAAACTATGTTTTGAATGCACTTACTGCGAAGCTATATGATTATTGGTATTGAGATTTGTGTACTGTAGAAATTTGGAGTAGATTTTTATTGAAGTGTGCCATGTAATCTTCGTGTTTGCTTTCTAAATATTGTTCTAGTAGAAATGTAGGGCGTTAGAGTCACCACTTTCCTATTCCTATACCAAATTATTTGGAGTCGACGCAACATGTCTTTTCTTTTAAATATTTGTTTTGTGTGCTAGCTTCTTGTAGCTAATAAGATCATATTCGTAAAACCGTATTATTTTGTATGATAATGAAACTGAAAGGTGTCAAAAAGGCAATCTCTCGTCGACCGCACTGTAATCTGAACGACCTCTCTTCACGAAACCTCCTAAATAAGGCTGCCTTTCCATCATAGATGAGCGAGGATGCGTAGCGAGGGATGTGTGTAAAACTAACCAATACCAACGCTAACCTAGTTCAATCTATAAAAATGATGCGATGTTATTGGTTGGTTTCACACACATCCCTCGCTACGCATCCTCGCTCATCTCTGGTGGAAAGGCAACCTAAAGATCCTACAGATTTTAGGAAAAGAACCAGGTGCGAACATTAAAGAAAAAAGTCCTCTAGCCTCCTTGTTACAATAATGAACAGTCATCGTTTGATGAAGGTGGCAGGTAGCCCCACCTGTCGCGTGCGCTGGAGCGTGACAGACATGTGGTAAGCATCCGTCATAGACTCATAGTTGAACGTAGTCTTTGTTATGGGGAAGGTCAGGTGCGTGGTACTTGTTTGATAAGATTTATGTGGGAGGAACAAGTTGGGTTATAATAGGAATATCAAGTGTCGTTCTAATTTGCTGTTAAGAAGATTTGGTTCTCATGATATATATGATTTGTCATAGTTGAACGTAATCTGTAGAGTTTTGTAGTGGGAAGGTCAGGTGCGTATAGTTCATGTTTGATAAGATGATAGTGGGAGGTGTTGGCAACTCCAACAAACTGTATTTTTTTATGTTCAATTCCTGTTCCTTGTGTCAAACTACTGTCATTCTGAGTCTGCAATAAAATCCGCTCCACTCACGTAACACCAAAAGGCCTGCCTTTTTATTTCTGCTTCCACACTAACAAATACCTCAAGAACCAGCCCCGGTGGGCCGGTGCAATACTCCAACATAAACTGGTCCTTCGAGCCGGATTTTATTGAGACAGTTGGTAACGGCGTGGATATTATGATCTGCACTGCTGTGTTAGCGATTACTTTGTTTCTCTTTTTATTAAGTCTTATATTGCCAGTGCTTGCATCTAGAATTGTGTAGAATGGTCCTTCGATATTTCGTCTATTTAGTGTCGCATATAATTATAAGTAAAATTATGTTCGAAAGCTTTAATTCCATGCAATCAGCATGAGATATAAATATGCTAAATGGAGTGTTAATATTTTATAGCCGCTTCACCTGTAAAGATCTTCATTTGAAATTGGCGAATGTTTCTTGCCATTTTTGAAGCATCGGTTTGTTGAAAGAAAATTTTCCTGACAATACATTACTTAAGTACTTTTTATAAATTTAATAATGAAAAATAGGAAAACAAATAGTAAAATAAATATAAGAAATAATAAGGAAATTTTTTTAATCAATACTACGTACAATATTCAACAAGTAAATGTTTTAATTTTGCGAATTTTGTCCATAAAATACATGTGCAAATGTGAAACATGGCTTGCACGGGACATTTTCGATTCTGTATCTAAGCTATTTTCATGTTTCTCCTTCATTCACTACGAAAACCCGATAAAATATAAAATACTCGCACTCCGTACGATACAAAAGGCCGTAGGAAGGCAGGCGGTATCGTAATAAATAATTTAAAGAGCGCCTGGTGGCGTATCGTCGTAAACCGATCGTTACGTGTCTCTTCCTTGAGGCAGGTCCGAGCCACATTCCGGTATGGGCATAGATTAGTTGTGGGCAGATGAGCCAGGGCATTAAGGAGATTACAAGACCTAAACGCTTAAGCTTAAAAGTATATGATCGACTACAGTTAACGAAATCAGAAAAATCTATACTAATATTATAAAGCTGCAGAGTTTGTTTGTTTGTTTGTTTGTTTGAACGCGCTAATCTCTGGAACTACTGGTCCGATTTGAATGATTATTTTAGTGTTGGGTAGTAAATTTATCGAGGAAGGCTATAGGCTATATTTTTTTTCTTCAAAATTAGGGATCCGTAATAAAATTGCTATTTTGTAACACAAGGTGTAAAATCGAAAACCTATTTTTGCGTGCGCTGCAAAAACTATTGACAATAGAACAAAATAATGTACTACGGGTTTGTAGAGCCCATTAAGACCTACAAAAAAGTCCGCGAGAACATATATCTAGCTATCATGGTTTAATCACAATAACCGATTTTGTGTTCAAAATAATTATTAAATCGTCTGAAGAAAAAAAACTACGTTAAATATGTATCGTAATATTAATCTTTATCGAAATTAAGCATTATGTTATCAAGAGTATTTATGAAGAAGTAAAATACTTTTTGTTTCATCTCAATCGGATATTTCGTTTAAAAGTTATCACGTGTGTAAGATGTTAAGAGTTGGTACCTATTAAGGAGTTATGGGCCATAGAGTTTTTTATCTATACTAATAATAAAGCTGAAGAGTTTGTTTGTTTGAACGCGATAATCTCTTTAATTACCGGTCAGATTTGAATTCTTTTTGCATTTGATAGCCCAATTCTTGAGGAAGGCTATAGGCTATTTAACATCACGCTATGACCCATAAGAGCCGAGCAAAAAGAAAAAAACTCAGAGTGAACGGTAAGCGAATACGAAGTGTTGCGACGCGACGGGGTGGGGGTACAAGAAATTTCACGCGGACGAAGTCGCGGGCAGAAGCTAGTATATGATATTCTTCAGGATATATGCTAGTTAGATAGTGTTGTGAAAACATAATACAACTAATTTGATACGATAGAAAAAAATCATAAAGATACCTCTAAAAACTTTCTTGAAGTATGCAATAAATAAAAATAATTTAAAAAAATTAAACCGACTTCAAAAAGAAATAACTCAAAATTATGAAATAACTTTAATTTCGGAAATCGGTGTCTTGGGATCTGTATTCTAGTTTAAGTTTTATGCCACCGACTTCCGAAATTAAAGTTATTTCATAATTTTTAGTTATTTCTTTTTGAAGTCGGTTTAATTTTTTTAAATTATTTTTATTTCGTAATTTTTAGTTTTTGCACTAGAATTTGACCAAGTTTTGGAGATGTTTTCCCTTTGACACTACACCCGTAGCTCGTATCAATAAGCCAGGCCGTCACACTTACACATATTAGTCCATATCTTGAAAATTACTGATTCGATCTTGATGAAACTTGCACTGTTCCCTAAGTTAAAGTAAATGTAAGCCAATAAAAAAAAAATCGTCACGATCCGATTAATAGTTCCGGAGATATGCGTGGACAAACATACATACATACATACATACGTCTACAAAATTTTGTATATTTGTTTGGAAGCCCTAATAGATTGTCATATGTGAATATAATGCAATTCCAATAATATTACATACATACGTATCGAATTGATAACCTCCTTTTTTTGAAGTCGGTAAAAATAAAAGCCATACTAATTATGCACACACAATCATTTTGATTTTTTTGTTAGATTATTCTACAAGCAACATAATCACAAGTGTTTTATTTTTTTGTCTAAACAATAGATTTTTTAATAAATTACCAGCGTTGTGTCATCGCGCTTCTCTTTCTTTTCTATGCAGTCCGACAGTGACCGCGCTTTAGGTCATGTTCGCACGGACTTAAAAATATCGCGGCGGGATTTTTTCGCGAACTGTATTTTTTTTTAACGCACTGCTTAGTTTAGTGCCGAGAGTTAAAAATCCAGTGTATTATTTTGACGCGCTGAGATGATCTGTTGAATTTTCAATGCTTGGCTCAACACAGAGTGAAAAATCCAGTGCGCGATAAAATCCCGACGCGATATTTTTACGTCTCGGCTAACAGAGTGGTGTTTGGCGCCGTCTAGATAAATTGTCGGCGGTAGAAGCGAAGAAACCATGGATGGACTGTGTGAAAGATGATATGTCTATACTGCATTCGCATTTAGTTTCCAAACCTGTAAACACCATTGTGTTTTTAGAAAAACAACTTCAATACCCACATTTAAAGTTCAGTTTGCGCAACAGCTTCAATAATTTTTACGACTTTTTCAAAAGTAAGAGTCGGTCTGAAATTAACTTAAATTACATAGAGATGATATTCGTTTAAGTGTTCCTTAGCAATGAGCTATCGTGATCACATTGCGCGCGCGCAGGTACAATCTCCTATAGAAAGGGGATGACGACAGAGACTCAGAGATGACGACTAATAGAGAAGTATGGAGACCCTAAATAAATCGGGATAAGGGTAGGAGAGTGATGAAAAGATGAGCCAAGGCACTAAACATTGGGGTTTCGTGGGCGAGTACTTACCTAAGTTTTTAACTTTAAATATGCTGACTTACATGCCCTAAGCATGCTGTTAAGAGCCTATACTACCTCAAATGGCTTAGCATGATCCTCCGTTATGTCGAAAATTCCGCAGCATTAATTTTGAAATAAATATATGCTAAAGTTGAGGATTAATTTAAGGTCTTATGTTAGACGAAAACACGATTCCAAAAAAAATTCTCGATAGAAAAATATTCCAAAGTTACCTCCAAACCGAACAATAAACCGCTGGTATTCAAAAAATACTTCAAATTAGATCATGAAACTTTGCATACTAACTGAACTAACTATAAAGCAGGTCTTATGTTAGTTAGTTTTTTTGAATTACCTTTATTTTCACCGTAAAAAGCAAATACCTAAACTATTGGCGCTGCCTCCCGCCCAGCACCGCACTCTGTCTCGTTTTCACACAGTCCGCGAGCAGTATCGTGCGAGCGAGATAAAGAGTGAATTTTAGCTGAGGTAGTATAGGCTCTTAAGTCGTGGCGAAAGGAAACCGGCATGTCCTAGAACCAAAAATTCTATGACATGTGACATCCGCCAACACGCACTGGGCCCGCACTCCCTCACAGAGAGGAGGCCTGTGTCCCAGCAGTGGGAACAATATAGGCGGATTATGCTATGCTGTTAAGTATGGTAAAGTGGTGACTAACTAATTTTAATAGTCTTGTTAAGATTGGCGTGTAAATTAACCTGCGTTTAATTAAGCTTAAATTTGTGATAGTGAGACCAGCAGAGGTGTATGGGCTATAGCGCCTATAGCATACCAGTATTATAGCAAAGTGGTTAGAAAGGTTAAGACAAATCGGTTGTTTGTGTCCCTTTCTTGAGGCAGGTCCGGCCGCATTCCGGTGTAAGCATAGACTATGTGTCCCTGAGATGTGCCAATGTATTCAACAGCTTTGAAAGTGAAAAAGATTGCTTTGAAACTTAACAGAGGTTGTGAACTGCTGAAGTTTCCTTTCACACTTCCCGTTGGGGACATAAAAAAGTTGGTTTAATAAAAGCTAGATAGGTCGTTGGTTAGCTTCGCCCCCGTGAATGTCGGAAATTATCCCGAGGGAACGTGTTACTGGGACAAAAAGTAGCCGATGTCCTTCCCCCACATCCCATCCATCTCCCTGGCAAATTTGATCGAAATCCGTTCAGTGGTTTAGGCGTGAAAAGGTAACACACATACAGAGACTTTCGAATTTACAAATATTAGTTAAGGATTCTAGATCATGTTTATTTTTATTGTACAAGTCATTCATTGCTGCGACGCAATTCTGTAAATACTAGGACCTAAACTGTAGAATATTACGACGACGAATTCAATCTTAAATTATCTGAAACGATACAGATATAATTTAGAAGCCACTTAATTAGCATCCACTCGCTGATATCTATAGACATTTCTTAGGGGTTATTACACACAAATGTTCGGGCCGGCGTCGATTGTTGTTTGTTGAACAATAAAGCCGACCCAACAACACATTATATTCGGCTTTCATTCGGCTCGGCAATCTCCGTTCGTCGTCTTCCCTCGCTTAATCATGTTCGGGTCGGCACAAGTCGAGCTAAGTCATAACATAACTATATACATAAACTCAAGCCTTATTCCCATGCGGGTAGGCGGAAACTATAGAACGCCACCTGCTTCGACCCATAATTACTCCTTTTGCTTCGTTTACGTTCATTTAATCTGGTCATCTGATTCTCGAACTACAGCTATATTCATTCAGTTTTGCCGCCCGGCCTTGCCGAATCATCACCCGAACAAAATCAAAATATTTTATTTCACATAAACCTACATAGGCACTTATGGAACGTCAGAAGCTAGGTCCAATTGGTCGTTTCTCAATACGGAACATGTGTACTAACACCCATCATCATCTGCCTCATCATCTGCCTAGCCTTTTCCCAACTATGTTGGGGTCGGCTTCCAATCTAACCGGAAGCAGCTGAATACCAGTATTTTACATGGAGCGACTGCCTATCTGACCTCCACAACCCAGTTACTGGGTAATACGATGCCCCTTGGTAAGACTGGTTGTCAGACTTTCGGGCTTCTGACTACCCGTAACGACTGTCTAAGATCCACGAATTACAGCCGGGACCAACGGCTTAACGTGCTTTCAGAGGCACGGAGGGGTCACGGTATGTAAAGATGGTCACCCATCCACAGACCAACCGCGGCAAGCGTAGCTTAACCTGATCGATCGACCTGTGCGGCTGTTATTATTTAGCCACGGGCCCCTCTAACACAGTTGTGTACTTTACCCCTTAGGCACAATATTATCGCGATCGGAGTCCTGTCTGCTTCTAATCTATGTTATCTTATCTATGCCAGTTCTTGAGGTTGTATAATAGGCCGAGTACAGCTTCACTGCATTAATGAAATGGCCTGGGATACCGCAATTTGTTGCTGTGATGCGGGTCCTGGGTCCAAAGGTCTTGTACCTGTATCCGGCTTGAGGTCTGAAGATGTCCTGTTTAATGGACGGTGTTTTTGTGGTTGGGTTATAATTCTGCGGTTAATAGGTTTACTGGATAGTTGTGGTGTTCATTGCAGGTTAAAAGCCCTTTGAAATACAATGTGATTTGGTTTCCGCACGATATTCTCCTTTACTGTACTTGAGTAGCATAATCAGCCTATAATGTTCCCACTGCTGGGACACAGGCCTCCTATTGATGAGACGGAGTGGGCCGTAGTCCACCACGCGGGCCCAGTGCGGGTTGGTAGATGTCACATGTCTTCGAATTTTTGGTTCTAGGAAATGCCGCTTTCGTCACGATGTTTTCTTTCACCGTTTAGTGTACCATACTTCAGTGCCCAAGATAAACTTAACCTTAGACCTTCAACATTCAGCGGGATTGTCCGAAAGGGTTACCGCTGGCCCGGAACATAAAGGGCTAAGGAAGGAACACGGGTGGGTTTTAGTCAGTAATAGTCTGACACTCCCTTCCGCTCCACCCAGAGCGGGAGGGGTCATTTGATGATTTCCCATCCGCAAAAAAAAAAAAAAGACCTTCAACATTATGATTTCTTTTTATTATGAAATTGAAAGTTTTGCAAGTATCGTGTAGGTGCTAAACCAGCTTTCGAACTCACATATTCAAGTTGCCAAATTGTAGATTTACCGCTTTATACCCTCGGTGAATAATGTTCTATAGTTGTAGAGGGTTGTAAATTTTTAACATCCAATTATAACACTCTCATTAATCTGATGGAGGACACTCGTTCGGCACATGTCTTAGTTAATGTTTTGAATACAAAACTAACACATAAGATTTACGATGTTGTTTGTTTACCCTCATGATATCATAGCAGTAAGTAATGGTTACTAATCGAATGTGAGCTAATATGTAAGTGTTGATCATCAAGATTATAGTGATTAATGTATCGAATATATTATGTTTTAATGTGGCTTTCGACATACATTTGAAAGGTCCTCGGAGGTGTTTGTGTAACTTTTATTTTAAAACTGGTTGAAACCTGTTTAATTTGGATCACTATTTCATACTTTTTTTTTGTTTTACAGCATTATTTTAGTTCATATACATAGTTCATTATTGGTGTTTCTTAATCTTTCTCTTGAATAGGCAAGGTATTATAAATACTACAAATTGAGGTACAATCACGAGAATAGCGTGTTCGGTTTTGCGATAGTGTCGTTAATAAGAGGATTAACACCCGCGGTAATTGTGTGCGCCTACCCTAATTGAATTGTGGCTGTATCCACTTCGCCGGGTACTGTTTTGGCATGGCAGTGTAATATTGTGCTATTAGCAATAGGCTGATGATAATAGTGTTATATTATATCGTAGGAAGTCTAAATCCGATTCAAAGGACCACAAAATGATGTGTTGATGATGGTATGGTACTACATCATCATTTTCGTAAAGACTCCTGCAAACAAGCGCGACGCGGCCCTAGAAGGACTATTCCTATGAAAACTTTATGGAAATTGGTCGGAGTCTTCAGCCTTAACCGACCTTTGCTAAAAGATGTCAGCAAAACGAAGAAGAAAAGCAGATTATAAGTTTACTAGCAGGGCCCAGTTTCGATGCCGTGGGAATATCGGGATAAAAAATATCCTTTGTGTTAATATATCGTTTATCGGTTATAAGCTATATCGACGATGAAGTGACAAGAACTCCTAAGTAGATAGTAACTCCTAACTAGATAAAAGTTCTTGTCACTTCATCGTCGATATGTGTGCCAAACTCACATACTTTCGCGTTTATAATATTACTAGCTGCGCGCCGCGGTTTCACTCGCGTATCGATCCCGTGGGAATTCGGGATAAAAAGTAGCGTATATGTTAATCCAGGTTGTCAGCTACCTCCATACACAATTTTATCAAAATTGGTCGAGCCGTTTGAGCGTGAAGAAGTAACAAACATATAAACACACACACAAACTTTCGCCTTTATAATATTAATAGTATGATTAAGTAGGATAAAATGTATAACAGAAATATCACGCCACAATATAACAATAGTGCCAAAATAAATCAAAATTAGTAACAGGACTAAGCAACAACGTAGCTAATCGAGTAATTCGATAGTTTTACGGTTGACTGGAGACTAAAGAAAATTTTCTGCCGATTCACGCAGAAATGTCTGCTTGCTAACGAGCTTGTTTCAAGAGCAAATACTCTAATTATTTAGATGAGTAACCAGATTCTGTCTCTATAGAAATTGTTCCAGGTACAGACGCCAGCACATCAAATCTGTCAAATTTATTTCATAGATTTTCAACTCTATCGCTAAAGCATAAGGTTCAAAGCTGATTGGGAAAATTTTACAGTTTCGGGTAGCTTGGTGTGCTGGCGTCTGTACTTCTTAGAAATTCCTTAGTTAATTTGCGACCTTCGAAACTTACACAGGATTTTGTAAAGAAAATCTTCTTCGGTCTTAAAATTTAAGCTCAATCGCTGAAGATGCACGTAGTCGAAAACGAGATCCATTTCAGTGTCTTTAGATAGAAAATATTCTTCTTCTTATCCCGAATCGGGACGAATCTCTCTATCCTGTTGTTTTCCCACGCCCATGCCTACTACCAACATGATATCTCCCAAAAAGCAGCTGAGAAACATAAGGCATCATCACTCGTGGTGCTTTAATAAGAATCATATTTGATTTAAATAACGAGTAATTTGGTGAGCATATCACAATTCGCGGGAAACATTATTTCGAGAGTTCTAAATGATTATAATTTTGTATTTTTTTCGTTATAATTGCCGCGGATTGAGTTCGATCAACATACAATATAAAAAAGCTCTGCAATTTGCAAAAAAACGATAGAATTTTTAAATTTCACGGTCTAGAATATTACAGAAGTAGCATTGAATAGATTTCTCTGTATGATACAGGTATCTACTAGCACATAAACTTTTTATTTCCGCCGGCCACGTTTCCTAATCGCCAATAAATGTGCGTAGGCGCGTGTGAAGTTCCGTTGTGCATTTTCCGTAGGGAAAATCGTATTAGTGGACCCACATCGGCGTAACCGTTCCGATCTCTAGTTTCACTCTGATCCCAACCCTTGGGTCTATTTGTTAATCGAATGTCGATTACGTCGGAAAGGGTCTTAATGGTAACATGAGTCTGAAGGTTTCAGACGGGAGATGGATATACTTACTTTGTGTAGCGGTTGGGTGTTGTTTTTGACAGCGAAGCAATGTGGAAGACGTTTGGTGACCAAGCCAGTGGTTTAGTGACATATTACGTGATCAAATGTGTTATTAGTAGCCTTGATTACTCGTAGCAAATAGTGCTATGCAAAACTGTGAATGTCCGTTTTATATAACTCACTAAAAATGCATTAGTCATTTCGTGTGGTGTCATGTCTATCATTTGTAAGTTTCTAAGTACACCTAATTTACCACGAAATAGCACTGATTTACAAGATACAGGTTATTTTATTGCTGAATGGGCCTGCTCTTAATTTCGATCACGCCTGCTGGAAAACGATGGATGAGGTCTATGATAGAACGAGCGTGCCCAGAAGATGCCTGGTTTCTACCTAGATTGGGATTCAGCAGTTCATATAGTTGTAGCAGCCTACCTTCACACTTATATCAGTGTACAAATAATGTTATTTGTATCCTTAGTCTTAGTAATATATTTCTGTATTCGGCTATATTTTATGAAGTCCTAATAAACGTTCTTATTGTTATTGCAGTATTATAGTATAGTTATTATGATACTGCAATAACAATAATAAGGTTTGACCTCTATGAAAGCTTTGCAGCTTTGATATTTATAACCCGTGTCTGTTTTGAAATCTCTTATCAAGTCTATCAAAAGTTCATTTTTGTCTTCAAAGATTCCGCAGCTTCGTTCTATAACTTTGTACTTCCAATTAAACTTTTACAAAGCTTTCAATTTTACATAACGTGTTCAAATATAATAAACTCTTCAAAAGACAGGTCCCATAGATTTCTCGTTGCTTGTTACATCACAGAACCTGTTAACATCGCAAAGTTTAAAATTCTTGTACAATTTCCACCTAACCGATTTGGATCAAGGAATCTGTATTAGACACCTGGACCTACTTCACTTAAAGCACTTTACGGAGTAATATAAATTCCAAGTCGCAAATTACGTTCTTCTGGATCTGTGGAACACATTTTTAGGTTCCTGTTTCGTTCGTCACATTTTGCCATTTATACTTTTTGGATATACTTTACTAGCGCTTACTTCTATGATCTATATAAATTTATATCCAAAATATTTTATTACATGCTGCAAATCAGCTTCCTATTGGCCAATTACAACTCTGTCTGTCTGTTACCGTTCATGCCATAACGGCTGAATGGAAATCGATGAAATTTGGCACACAGGCGGACAATAACTGGGGTTAGGACATCGAATACCTTTTTAACCCGGTAATACGTTTCCGTGGGTTAATTTCGGATATACACTCGGGAGAATGCCCTAGCATAAGCTAGTAGTAATCTATGAGACAAATATGAACATCGAGCAAAATGTACTCACAGTATTGTGAAGACAGGCCCATAAAAATATATGACTGCAGGAAACACATTACACTTTTTTTCATGCAATCTGCTTTACATAAGCTACAACTACTCATAAAATTGTGCTAGTCTGTAGGTAGCTACTATGCCACTACACTCCATTGTGTTTTATCAAATTCACAATCAGCATTTACTTTGTTAGCTACGGGAAACAGCTTTGTCAACTGTGTTTCTATATTTAGAAGGCTTTAAGTTAGTTCTTAATCTTGCTCGGTTTGGGGCTACTAATTTGCACTGTATTTGGTTTGATTGTATCCAAATACCATTAGTTACGGGTATAATAATCTCTTTGAATGTATCTTTCATTAGTACCAAATAAATAACTCATTACACTGGACTAATCTCTTTACCTCCAGAGCTTCTGGGGTCAACGTTCATCCGCCACATCATAAGGATAGTAACGACACGTGTAAACAGACAAAAGCTTCCTTTAATTCAATTTGGGGAAACTTCCCCAGGCGATAACTCCATCGGTCACAATTTGTGACAGGTTTTCTCGCAGCCTTATCTTTGGGCCACAGTTGGTTTGCCCGAAATATCTTTCTTGGCGGACGCATCTGTTCTTATTTAATTTAGCAATCAGTTTCTCTTTAGTTACCTTAACAATTAAGAATTGTTTTCGGATTACCAAAATATTGTTACTTGTTAGGTTGGTACGATTTAAACAAAATTTTGCTTATGGATGGAATTTATTGCATTAAAATGAAAAGGCATTTATTTAAATTAGGCTGAGAATCAGAACTTTTTGAACGTCAAAGCTGTCTGCTCAGTTTAGATTTTAATTCTATACAGTAACGGTCTTATTCATAATAAGTTATAGAACATCTAAAGTCTTGCTAATGTCTCGTTGTCAAAAATTGTTATTCATAAACGCATTTTAGCCCTAAAACGTTCTATAAACCTACTATAAAGTTATGAAACCCAGAAGCCTACTATAACAGTACTATAAGGAAAAAAAATGGCCGACTCTATACCAGCTGATAGAAAATGACGTTTGACCTACAAATGTAACATGTGCAGTTGTATTTAATTTATGTTAGTTACCAATTTAGTTAGTTATTATATAACTACAATGCAAAATAGAAGCGAGGAAAAATATAACGAAGGACATAATTCGTCACATGATCACATCCACGGCAAACTTACGAATCTTCAGAAAATGCATTTTACAGGGAATGTTAAGTTTTTTTTAGTAACAGCTAAGTACCGTGGTACATTTGGTTTGGTTTGTTTGGTAGGATTTAATCTTAAAAAAGTAGTATTTTTAAAACCAAATGTACCACGGTACCTATATACCTAGGTATAGGTACATGTTACTAAAAAAACTTATCATTCCCTGTAAAATGCATTTTCTGCAGATTCGTAAGTTTGTCTTGGATATGAGAAATAGCAACAAGAATTACTGTGGGACGCTGCTGCTTTGGGCTGTGGAAACAACGCTTTCAAAATGTCTTTTACATGCAACAACCATAGTGGCTAGAGCAGTCCTTTACAATATTGCAGTTGACCATGGAGACATTCAGTTAGAGGGTAGGTAGCAATATCAATGAATATCATAGTCACCCCAAGAAGTTGCAAGGGGAAATGCAAATGCTAATTTACAAACTTTTCAGGAAACATTCCACCGAGGTAGCCTCACTTTACCAGGTTAGAGGTACATCTTCCCACTTGTGTCCGGAGACGGTTCAGGGACTTCCATGTCAATCATGTAGGTTTACACCCTGCAGGGAGATGCTCCAGTAGGGAGTGGTTGTGAAGTTATGTCGCAAACCATGCTCCGCCTCCTATCCTACCCTATGTGTCCCAAAACATGCAGTCAAAGTGACCTCTGCGCTGCCACTGACAACATTGTGGAAGTGGCAAAGTTTTGGGCCAACAAGATCTAAAATACAGTCGTCCCCGCGACACAACGAAGATAAAGAGGAAACATTTTAGCAAGTAGTGCATTAATAAAAAGCTTATACATATACAGATATCAGTTTAATTAATTTATTTTTAAAATACTCTAAACTTTCATTTGGCTTCTAGAACTTGTGCTAGCAGAACAACATTTTTAAAATGTTTCTTTTCATTTGCGATCTATGCCACCTCTTCTGTTTATTATTTGTAGTGAAGCACCATTCTTCCTATTGTCCTGAAATACAAAATTAATGTTATAATTCTTTCTCTTCATCAAACGAAGTACTTGACATGCTTACTCAGGAACTTTGTAACTTATAAGTAAATTGGATAGGCACCTAATTCGTAAATCATGCCAGGCCGCCTTTTTCCCCTTTTTTGCGTTGGTGTCAGTCAGTATGTGTTTTTATTTTCTATCTTCTTATTGTGCCCAGAATTCAGCTACTTGTTTGGCGCCATCACCAGCGTCCACCTTCATTTTCTATTATGGAAATTCTCTCCCTGACCAATTCTTCCAAAGATCTAAGGAAAAGCAAAAGCAAGAATAAGTTTAAGAAATAAAGATTGTTTACAAAACAAAACTTACTTTGAACACATTTTAGTTGTAACAGTACAAACCTTATCGTCCTCCAACCAAAACGAGTATTCACTTCTTTGCCCTTTCTTGGAGCTAGTCTCCGGTCTTAATTCCATTTCTTTTAAATACAAAAAAATATTCAAAGGTTTTCGCTCGCCTGACAATAAAATTACATTAACAAATTCACTGTCAAAAATGACGTTAACGCGGCAAAACTGTCGAAACCGTAGACAATAAATTAGTTTTCCGTACGTCATAATGTCTATGGTCACAATTATTCGGTGCGTAGACAGATATTCTCGTTTGACGACTCAATATGTTGGCCAATTTGTTGGATGACTTCAATAAAATGGCAACATTTATATTTATATTGAAGTTATAGGACGTTTTAGTTATCGAACGTTTATGAAGCGTTTATGAATACAAAATTTTATCGAACGTTTTAAATGCTTAATGAGCATTTTAACTAATGTGTGCTTTAAACCTTCTATAAGCTTTTTTTATGAATAAGACCGTAAGTATGCAAAGTAATCAAACATTACGAAACAAAAAACAATAATTTCAATTATTTTCCATATGCCAGCTGTGAGCAGCAGTTTCTGTGGCTTCCAGTTAATGAATGCTCATGTTTATTATGTTCCTGTTCCTCACATCCATAACTAAAAATCCCAGACGACCAGACCATGTTTAAAAAAACAATCAAGTCCCCATCTGTTACAGGCTTACTCCTGACGTGCCTTATCTCATATGGACACAGTTCCCGTCTCCCCCTAGTTACCCTCCCCCCTTCCCCCACATAGTCTGGTGTTGAAATGTTGACTGTCATCAAGCAGTCTAATATATTACAGAGTGAATTTGACATTATTTATTCACCGTCCCAACCCCTTCTGGGTGTTGTGGCATTTAGAATTTATAGGTTGTAGTGCGAGGATTTAATGGTGATTTAGAGTGTGTCAGACGAAGACATCGGAGAGGCTGAGATGTTGAAGAACAATAGTTGTAGCGTGAATTGAATGTCAGAACTAACTATACAGGGTGTTTGGTAGAAGGACCGACACAATTTTCTTAGGGATAGGTAGTGTCATACTATCCTAATTGTCACCCATATCACCTGTCTTAATTGTTCTCACGGTAGGTAATTGAAACAATAATACATATTATGTGTCTTTTTGATCACCCGAAATATTGTCACAACTTTTGGTTTATGGTAATAGAGCGCAATAATTTTTGGTGTCTGCCATGTGCATATGTACAATTGGTTCTAAAAATTATTTGGGTGCTTTCAAAGTCGTAAAATTGTGTAAAAGAACGAAAATTTTCATTTCCCTGTACTTAGCCTTAACCCTGTACTAACTTTTACGATCAATATTCATAGCGAAGTAAAATATGTAGATGTGTGATGGAAATGATGTACGTGAATGAAACGACTGTCTGAGCAACAGTCATCCGTATCATAATTTTTCCTATCATCACGTTATGTGTAAACTTCTGTTCTTTATTAGCAACAAAAACTCTTTCGTCGGTTTCAAATAACACTGTCTAGATTGTATGAGAAAGGTTTTATGAATGATCTTTTATTTGGTTAGTTTATCATTATATTGGCAGCCTCTATTCATGTCATTAGATCTTTTGGCACACATCGCAATAATTCCAGATATTTCACCTAAATAAATGTATCTACTATCTACAAATACACTCGTGTTGTTATTCATAGACAACTGTTCGCTAATTGCTCTTACGTCTGCAATTCTATTCACTTTGACTTTCATTTCATTGCTTTCATGACTACCTTCCTCAGAAATATGAGCTGCTAATAACATACCTGAAACAGTTTCAAATCCTCTATTACTTTTAATGTTTTGTTTATTGCTGTTCTTAATTTCACCTTTTCTAATAACATTTGCCTTCTACCATTTTCCATTGGTGACGTAACTTACTGCAGTGATATCATCAGAAGAGTCATCCTTGACATTGCTGTCTCGAAATTGAGTTTCGTGATTCTTGGAATTCTTGAAGTGTTGGCGACCTGAATGACGCAGCGATGTCCGTGTTTCATGGACTGTTTTCAGGTCAGGTGGCGAATTTGATTAGTGTTATGTCCATAAATATGCATGAGGTGTATGAGTCTTCGTAATAACATCCACGATTTGGGGAATCCTTGTATTGTGTTTTAAGGCTTGTGGGGCGTTTTTTTGTTCTTTTTTTTTTTTTATCCTACACAGTATTACATTGTACATGTTTTGGCCCGTATTCATACCATGTTTCCGCTTTAACGGTATCTTTGCTTTTAAAACTATTGTTGGCAGCTAGCTTCTTTATTTGCTAATTTATTCCTTTTAAATGCTGGATAAATTGAGCTTTCAAATCCATACTTAAAATTTTAAATTCAAAAGTAACTCTGTCTTTATGTTACCTTTTCACGCCTAAACCACTAAACGGATTTCGATAAAATTTGGCATGGAGATAGATGGCATCCTGGGGAATGAGGTTAAGGATAGGCTAGTTTTTGTCCCGGTGGCACGTTCCCGTGGGATAATCTGCGACATCCACGCGGGCGAAGATGCGGGCAGAAACGAGTCGTATCATTTTCGCTAAGTTAATGGAATCAGGCGTTACGAATTTCCGCCAGCATTTAATGTACCAAAACTTGTTTTCCAATCTTTCATCGCTACATAAATATGAATCCCTGATAAATGCGGGTACATATTTCTTGATCTGTTCAGCCCACTTCCATTTACACATGGCATTCCTATTACGAGCAGCTGATATAAACTGCAAGCTCTCGTAGATAAATCTACATTATATTACATCTTAGAGCAACAAATTACACGTCTCTTATGGTTCCGCGGGAGAACACAATTGACTGTGGGTTATTTTTAAAAGAAAGAAAGATGGCATATAAAAGAGATAAAATACACACTAATACAATATAGTCAAAAACCTCGTAGGGTAAAACCGGGATAGATGCCTCATTTTCAAAAAACCTAACTTCCCAAACTCGCAACTATGAATTAATAGTATAAGTAGGAGCCGCAGTCACCCCGCACCTCAGGTACCCCCTGGCTGTCGTACGGTGAGGATGCGTTTCGCTCGTGTGTGCTATCATCTCCGCGGCAAAATTCACGAACACGTCAAAGATTTAAAGGTTGGTATTTGCCATTGCATAACTTTATAAGTAGTAATACATTCCATTATATTTTTTATTACATCAATGGACTGGTTCATTAAGTGTTCATCTGGGTGTTAATAGTTGCACTTTTGTTTTTAATTTATTTAAAAAATACTTGGGCATCTATCCCTATCATAAAGGATAGTTGCCCTGATTTTTCGAGGTATAGGTGCCCTTAGGGGCATCTATCCCTCCATACACTAGAATGGTATCAGTGTAACTATTTTTAGTGTTCTGTTATATTTTTTATGTTTTTCCGTATTTTATATTTGGACTCTTTACTTGTAGCAGAACCATGCCACAAAAATACAAAAGAAAGGAAGGAGTGCAAGCTCGAGTATGTTCTTGGACTGTGGAACAACTACAGTCAGCTTTCGATGAAAAAAAAAAACCGTGAGGATAAATGAAATATCCCGACAATTTGGGCTTCCATCAAGAATATTGCGAAGACGTTATGCTGCTAAAAATACAACGAAGATGTGGAAAACTGAAAGGACTATCCGGTTCAACTTCATTGTAGGATTAGAAATGATCTCTTTTTTGTGTTATTTTAATAAAAAATAAAAAAGTATGAATGCATGTTGACACTTAATAATATACTTACTTAATAACAATTAAGAATTAATATTTTTGTTGAACAAATGTTTTTGAAATTTTATTATGTTTGTTTGTATCGTATTTGAATTATCTTATAACGATAAAAATTAAAACATTAAAAAAAAAAATGGTTTTTCGTAATTCGACCTCATATTTGGTTCGGTTTTTCGTTTACAAAGTATAAAGGGCATCTATCCCGCACTGCAGGCCTCTATCCTTCTGAGTATTTTCATGGTGGGGCAACTATCCATACAGGTAGGCATCTATCCTCAAAAAAAGTGTTCCATAAAAAGCTAAATACTGCAAAATTTATTATTGATAGGTCAAAAAATAATCATTATAATTAAACATAAATGATTAAACTAGCTACACTCATAGAAGTTATTCATATAAAATTAATATTTTTTAAATAAGGAGGCTATTTCAAAAAGTGGGGCATCTATCCCGGTTTTACCCTATTCAAAACCTACAAGTAACTTTAATAATTTTGTATGAATCAGGGTAATAAGTGTCATTTTATTGTTTAATATTGATAAAGCAGTTGTTCAAAGACAGAAATAGAGCACTACCTACACTGTCAAAGCCCAAAGCATTGAATAAAAGTGAATTAAGTACACAACGTTAGTGCATTATAATTTATAAAACAAACATAATTATTTTTTAGCAATAACGTCAGTTTTCATGTTTGTTGATTGGACACTGACGCACCTCGTTAAACCACAAGCTTATTACGAAGAAAAATAGCTAATAATTAGTCAATATTAATTATCTCATTGTTAAAAGTGACGGTGACTACTCGTGCAACACCTAATGGTTATTAATAAAAAAAAACGTTAAGAAAAATCCTTGAAACACAACTTTTCAGAAAAGAAAAACAGAAAACTGTATCTACAGAACCACAAGTCTTTCAAACCACTTAACTGCATTAAATATGGCGTCCTTACCACTCGTCGTAAGTGCGAAAGAAACAAGACATAGAGTGGTTAGACTCATGGGAAATGGTTTTATGTCTTTTAACACATGACTGGCGACTCTTTATGGGTTAAACTCGAACGCAGAATGCAGCTGGACAAACGTTACATGTGAAGTAATGGAATCCGGTCTATTACATACTTCATACCACTATGGGTTCCTGGTAATGGATTTTGCTTTCGTACAAAAAGTTATATGAGTATCATCTTGGTTTGTAAAGCAATCGTACAGAATGTGTAGTAAGGAAACGTTATTTTTTGTATGGGAAAAGCTATCTGATTATTGTACTGTGGTCATTGTCGATGGGGTTATAATGTATACCGATGTAATAGTAATAAAAATAACCAGATAGCCGAGTGGTATTGTGCAATTATGCAGGATTGATCTTGACCTAACCTAACACTGTAATATCAAAACATTGTAAAAGCCAATTATGTTTAAAAGAACAACCGTGGAGTTCCAGTTGCCGGATCTTCTCCATAGAAAACGACCAACTGGAACCGTGCACCTAATTTATGACGTTTTATAAGTGCTCATGTATGTTTATGTGCAAAACTAATATTATAATAAAGAGAAAGGATTTAATTTTTTGTATGTTTGTTTGTTTCGCGTTCACGCTAAAACGGCTGTATGGATTAAGATGAAATTTGGCACATGGATAGACCATGACCTGGATTAGGACATAGAATACTTTTATCCCGATATTCCCACGGAATCGAGACTTCTGCAGGTGAAACTGCGGGGCGCAGCTAGTGTGAAATAACATAGGTAATAAAATTATTTTAGTTTAAATCTTTCTTACGCCTTTCTGTTTCGAATGTCCATGATGAATGTAACGACGTCAACGCCGAAAACACTAAAATGTTAAATACTATGGAAATTATGAACTTTGAGTGTCTATAAAGGAAATTAATCTAACTAAAATGACGAACAATAAACAGCTAGGGGCAATTTAACACAGCTCGGAATCGTACGATAAAGTAATTGGAAAGGGACTCGATAAAAATAATTATATAAAACCTAGGACCCCGCTAAGGGTAACGACGCTGAAAGTCATAAAGTTGGCTTTTCCGAGTTCTTTTACTTCATTGTGCTCGAAGATTTGTAGTAACTTTTCAGTTACCCGAGCTTAGAGTAGCAAATGCAACATCTGTAGATCTTATCCATGGTATACAAATAACGTAATATATAGAACTATGTGTTCTGTTGTCAGATATTCTTGTAGCACTTCGGTGTATAAATGTCTACTAACTGTTGTAGCAATATGAGCAGCATCTAACATTCTTCTTGATTCCATATATTTTATGTTACTTATTGGTTTAATACAGCCTTTGGAATTAATGCATGATTTGCTTAGAATTGCATCACTATATAGTTGCTTTACTTTTATCAGTGATCAAGAAACTTTTGAAACTCACTCACACTCACTTCTGAACTTCTTCTTCTTCTAAATAATTACACGCAGAGACAGTTTCAGAACTTTATTTAGTATAAGGCCCGTAATCCACCAAAGCGGAGAGGAGAGGAGATGTCTCATTTTTATATAGAATTTCGTGCCGCTTGCCCGCTTGCTCGCACGAAATTCTATACAAAAATGAGACATCTCCTCTCCTCTCCGCTTTGGTGGATTACGGGCCTAAATGTGGATTGCTTCTACATTGCCAAAATACAGTACTACAAACTGTAACTTTGTTACACATTTTAACCGCGATCTCGTGATATCTCCGTAAAAATCTACCGACATCTGTTTTCAAATCAACAGTTACAACATACGGTTGTGCAGCTGTTATTCTGTTATCTTTACGTAGTCGTCTAATTTCCGTGTGTATACAAATACCTAAGTCTTTTAAATATGTAATAAGTAGCACTCATCTATACACATCTTAGACATAATACCTCGATTGTATTCCGCCATTCTCGTTGCTTTACAATTAACACAATGGCGGCTGTGTGAACTGTGAAACACGAATATGTTAACACTTTCAATGAATCAGCTCCAACTTCACAAGGTCGTCTCACTTGCAATTCGTTTTTCAGTTGGAAAATTAACGTTTTCCCCTAATTTGTATTGTGTTAAAGTTCATTTTGCTCTGAAAATTCTTTTGATGACTGTTCTACTTCATGTATTTCGCTCTTCTTAAGCGTAACAGTCGTTTTTCAGTCGGTGAAACTATTGTTTCTCCTAATCTGTATTGTGTTAAAGTTCAGTTTTGTCTGAAAATTACTTTGGTGACTTCTTTAATTAGTATCTTTCGCTGTTCTTAAGCGTTAAGGTACCATTCGGAGTCTGCGCTTCGGAAAATCGAGTGTCTCGGGTTTATATCGTCGTCGTTGTTGTGTCTGTGTTTATGACAGTGTCTGTATCAATGTTTGTTTGTATAAGAAAGTGTTTACTATGAGTACGAAAACTGTTGTAGTTGTGCCAAACTGTGTTTTTCACTTGGTTTTCTCATTCTAGTTTCACTAAGCAAATATTTCTTTTATGTGTGAACTTTCTTTATTGATGCAGTTGCTTTTTGAGGTTTAACATAATTGAGTTTATCATGGATTTGTTCCTTTGACACGTTTTTGCATTGGAGTGACGTTAGTGACGTTACGTTTTATAAATGAACAAGAGTTTCTGGCGCTGAAAGATCGTCGTTGATGTAATAACTGCTGACATGGAAACGACAACAACCTGTTTTGGTTTTCAGTTCAATGAATACAATATACTTGATTCTTTATTTTCACAAAAATACTTTTAATTTAATTAAATCGTAAAATCTTAGGAATTTCTAGATTTTGTATAAAACCTGTAATGACTATATTTTTAATTTGAAGTCAATCGAGAACCCATTAACTTAAGTGTTTAACTACTTAATGACCAATCGTCACTGTCGTTAGAAAACGATATGATTTGATCAATAATAAAAACATTTATGTCGAAGTTTCCTAAATAATATTTCCAAATAAATCGATGACAAACAAAATAAACTTCGTAACATTTATTGGTTAAACATTATTATTAGTCCCTTATGCGTTTCTCATGACTTATTGCAACACGTTTACATTGTGCTAATGCCAAATAAACAATTCTAAACAAATCAATAACAGCCTTCGATATAGAAATTGTTATATTAACATTGAATGCCAGTTTCCTTTCCGCCCTTGTAACAGTTTGGAAGAAATCACCCTGTATACAAGGTGGAAACGACGACGTACGACAAAAAAAAACTTCGTATCTATATCTTCGTATGTCTAGCTATCACGGTTCAAGAGATAAAAGCAATTTTTTTTTTCAATATAAGTTAATCTTGAAAAAAAAATTAAACATATATTGCATTAAACTTATTGCATTTCTGAATTAAATCTTCTTGTTCTTCGTCGTATCGATGATTCCATTTATACCTAAAAATAAATAAGCTTTGACCTTTGACTTTTAGTTATAAATAAGCTTTGACCAAAGCCGCCTTTGTGAAGGCCGCAGGAACCCTTTGGATGCGAGAAGCACAGAACCGGTCGAAGTAGAAGTGCTTGGGGGAGGCCTATGTCCAGTAGTGGACGTCTTTCGGCTGAAATGATGATGATGATGAAGCTTTGACCAGAATTCGCCCACATCGGCAGCGTTAGCGTTGGCTTCATGAAGGTCTGAATTTAATCAAAAATACTGAATAATGCTTGTGCCTATTGGGACACGAGAAATCCTTCTAAAGATGGC
Organism: Oligia fasciuncula; assembly: GCA_963082905.1. Lineage (NCBI taxonomy): Eukaryota > Metazoa > Arthropoda > Insecta > Lepidoptera > Noctuidae > Oligia > Oligia fasciuncula. The sequence goes on from OY720403.1 coordinate 14,622,278, forward strand.
AATAACTAAAGTTCTAAACATGTTACTTAAATTGACAATTATTTTCTTTTGAGTGAAGACATCACATACCGTCTACATGTAGTTTGGCTTAGTAGGCGACTTGGCCGCCGAGTCTCGTCCGATCCGGCCGAGACAGGAATTTCATTATTATTAATATTTTTGAGTAGTGTTTCGGACTATACTTTTTTTAAGCAAATTTTGTACAGTCAGAATGAAAAACCTTAGGTAGGGTTTGAAACAAAAATCTCATCAATGTTAATTTTAATTACTAAAACTATTAACTAATTTCAACCTGTCTATACATCCGGTTAAAATCTTCAAACGACGATGCGATATTCATTCATCTAGTTTTTGCTCGCTACAAAAAAATGCAAACAAGAAGTTGGCTTTTTGCCTTTGTATTCAAGAATCGGTATCCAATTATATATACTTACAATTCAACGGTGATGGCCATGTTCATCATATATCCGGCGTTTTGAATTCAGATAATACCTGGATTTGTAATTGATCGGTTGTATTCTTGCAGCAATACACCCTGATTGCTTAACACACTATCAACCACAATCTGCATCATTTCGAAGGATATTGTTAATGCAATGCTTCATATGTTCGAAAAATTTATCTGCTCAACGACTTAAATAACGCAATGAATGTTGTTGAACTGTCAAAATGAAAGCCATTCCTATTGTTAGGTATTGTGTTACGCAATTACCCCGCTGTTTCTGTTCTATTGCTACTCCCGTTTGATTATTGCTGTTACCTGAAATTGGAAAGAAATATTTCCCGACGATCTCCTCTTTGAACCCTTGGACTGTGACACCAAATTAAATAAATAAACAACCACTCACTATGACTAACAAATGTTTAATGAGTAAAAAAAAAATGTTAACAGTAGGTAATTGTTACCATGCACCGTCTAAGATGATAATGAAGTTATATAACCTAAGCTAACTATGTGTCAAATTGTCAACAAGGCCCCCTTGAATGTCACCTATTATGACATGCCTTCAAAGCTAGAATAATAGCAGACATAAAAATAAACAAACGTCTTGAATCTAAAATAATATGATAAATATTCCTCGGCTTCTTTGTAAAAAAACTCAATTTTATGTTATAACATCACCTGATACAGAAACCATTGAAAAAACTTTAACCAATCAACGCTCAGTGTTAGTTTGTTTACCGTCGCGTCGCGGAGATTCCGAAGTGAACCGAACAATTCCGAACGAACTCTGGCGGCACTCATGCGCATGTCGCGATGACTAGAGTGAGGAACAAACGGTGTAAGGGAAAAGTGCATCATGTTCTACAATGTGTTAGGTAAGGTCGCAGGATAAAAATAGTACCTACAGCTGTGTTTTGTGCAAAAAAAAAAGTGTTGTGAGATGACTAAAATTTTGTGAAAATGCAACGTGTTTTGTATTTTTTCAGGTATGTATTGTATTTTTTCCGGTGGAATTACCTGCATTTTGATCTAAAGTTATATTCAATCCTATTCTGTGCACATAGTGAATAATAATATAGTTTCTAGATTCAATGAACAAATTACCTACAAAAGAAGTAAAGTTAATAATTCTTCGGAAATCCGTGATGAGACGCTATTCATCTTTGATCACATCATGACTCAAAGAATCCACTTTTTTCATGATTCTAGTTATAGTATTAGTAATATTATAAAGAGGAATGATAATGGTGGTTATAAAAATGCCTCGTCTAATTACTTAACGTAAACGAAAGCCCGTCCGCGGAATGTTAACTTAGAAAGACAGGTCTACGAACGGCCTTGGGGTTTATAAACTGTTTTGAATAGAACATGGCGGTTAGCGAGGGGACTTACAGTAGGGAATGGTGCTGCCTATGTTAAAATACGGGATGTTGTTGTCGACTAAAATGATATATTCTTATTTAATAGACATATGGGTCTTTGGTTTGTAGTCAACTGATGGGGAGTTTGTTGCGCCACTTCCCAGCAAAATCACTAGGAAGTGGCGATGGGCTGGGATGGATGGATTTTGGGAGACTGTCTGATGTAATTTTGAAGTTCAAAAAATGCTGATTCTCAGCACTTACTTTCAGCGAATTTCCAAGTTTAATGACTACAAAACAATCTTTTGACGAATCTCTGATTCTAAATGGTCTAAAACCAACTAAGTATTAAATATTATAAATTGAATGTCAACACAACCTTGTACCTGACATTTGCCAAGTTAAGTCATCGTAACAAAAATGCAGTCGCGTCATGTAGACGAGACGTAATTATAATGTTTGCCATAGTACTAATTATGTTAGTACGCCATGTTTACGATGATTATCGTGTTTTTGTCACTTCTAGCCAGCTCTGAGGCCGTTGCGAAGTTTTTCTAAAAGGTCAGCGAGGCTAATAAAGATTGTGCATAAATTTAATATTTTTTTTACAACCTTTTGTCTGGTTTCCGGACTATTGTTTAGGATCTGCTGCGCTTAAAAGGATGTCTAAATCTTACGTGATTGACCAATTGCCTCTTCCTTTGATGGGGCAAGTTTGACCAGACGCAGCATCAGCGTAACCAATTTGCAAGTCCATAATTCTTTTCAAACTTAAACTCATCATCTACCTAGTCTTTTCCCAACTATGTTGTCGGCTTCAAGTAAACCGGATGCATCTGAATACCAGTATTTTACATGAAGCGACTGCCTATCTGACCTCCACAACCCAGTTACTGGGTAATACCCCTTGGTGAGACTTCTTCTGAAATTATGACATACACATAACATGATTCTTGTCGCATTGATATTTGTGTTTCTTTGGCTATTAACTCGACTGGTCTTTTCAAATCTTCTGGAAACCAGGTTTTGAAGCCTCATATGAATCTGTACACGTACATCGATATTTTATGGAGCCCTATCCACACATATCAGGGCCATGCGTAGCGAGGGATGTGTGTGAAACCAACCAATAACATCGCTTCATTTTCATAGCTTCAACTAAGTTAGCGTTGGTATTGGTTAGTTTCACACACATCCCTCGCTACGCATCCCCGCTCATCTCTGGTGGAAAAACAGCCTAAAGGAGCACGGGCCGTCCACTGCATGGCCCTGATATGTGTGGATAGAACTTTATTCTCTGATCTTAAGTTTGCTCCACCCACTTGCTTATAACACTTTATCAACTCCATTATAATACTACTCCATTACCAAAATTATACACACCGGTGCTTATCAAACGTTAAGACTACGTAAGAACTAATTAGCATTGTGCTCAGATTTATTATCATTTAATCTCCACGCTTCATGACTCACCTTGGATGTATAGATAAACATACATCTTTATTTTTACCGACTTCAAAAAAAAGGAGGTTATCAATTCGATACGTATGTATGTAATATTATTGGAATTGCATTATATTCACATATGACAATCTACTAAGGCTTCCAAACAAATATACAAAATGTCATAGACGTATGTATGTATGTTTGTCCACGCATTTCTCAGCAACTATTAATCGGATCTTGACCATTTTTTTGTATTAGCTTACATTTACTTCAACTTAAGGAACAGTGAAAAGTTTCATCAAAATCGGTTCAGTAACTTTCAAGATATGGACTAATACGTGTAAGTGTGACGGTCTGGCGTATTGATACGAGCTACGGGTGTAGTGTCAAAGGGAAAACATCTCAAAACCTTGGTCAAATTCTAGTGCAAAAACTAAAAATTACGAACTAAAAAGTAATTTAAAAAAATTAAACCGACTTCAAAAAGAAATCAACTCAAAATTATGAAATAACTTTAATTTCGGAAGTCGGTGGCAAAAAACTAAAACACAGATCCCAAGACACCGACTTCCGAAATTAAAGTTATTTCATAATTTTGAGTTGATTTCTTTTTGAAGTCGGTTAAATTTTTTTAAATTACTTTTTTGTACTGCCAGTACTGCATAGATATGTGAGGATTAGGTCATCACTGTGACTTGGTGAATGCATGGCATAATTATGATTTATAGATGTAGTACGTGATAATGAAATTCTTTATAGTACTCACTGCGCTACAACACTCTGTCCTGGCAGTGTTATGGCGCAGCCTGGGAGAGGCCTAAGTCCAGCAGTGGACTGCGATATGGCTGAGTTGATTGATTGATTGGCTCACTGCTAATGAACCTGATGCGGTCTTGAGCACGATTGGCATCTCCAAAAAGGGACCAAGATGACTGATGTAATTTTAGCCTCTGCGCATCGATCGATCCCTTTCGCATGATCGTCCTGCCTGACATCATCACATTTCGTAAAACACTTATGCAAGCACTTGAACAAGTTTGAGTAGCAGATCAGACCCAGGTGGATACTGCTGTATTCATCTGGGAAGAGATGTTGGAAGTTATTCAAAGGCAATCTTAGTCATTCTATCATAGGGACAGGAAAATTAAGAATGAAGACTAATGAAGAGTCCATCAGTATTCAATACATCATTGTGCATTTGTTACATACATACATTGACAGGCTGCCTACCCTACCCAGTCTTTCGCCGTTCCATAGGCAAACACAGTCTTTTTATCGCTCCATGATTTTCCACGCGATGCTTTGTCGGTATTTCAATGAAACATTGTTCGGTTCGAAGAATTTGAAAACCAACATAACTGACTTCTTGCACCTAACTATGAAGACTGCCACGACACAAAGTATCAGAAAAAAATATTGTATCACTTGTAATTAAAACAACACTTAGTTCAATTTAAAGAGAATCCACCTGTTTGAGAGCAGGAAAGTCATCTTTTTATCCTGTAGATTGTGAATTTCTGATAAACCAAGAAACAGGTGGATGTATTAAGTCTACTGCTGAGCGTGAGGTCCTGGGCTCGATTCACGGGTCGGGCAAAGTGTTATTGAGGTTTTCCATCTGGAATTTCGCAGTAGCAGCCAAGATTTGTGCCTGGTTGATGGCAATAGGCTCGCCCTCTGTTACATGGGACTTCAACATAACTGGCGAAATGTGCAGGCCCTTCTTTTCCATTGCGCAGTGGTTAAGCAATTGACTGCTGCACGGCGTGTCGCGGGTTCGATTCCCGCACGGAACAAATATTTGTATGACCTTCAAGTAGTTGTTCCGGGTCTGGCTGTTTGTGTATGTGAGATTAAATGTTTGTAAACGCACCCACGATACAGGAGAAATTCCTAGTGTGGGGCAACGTTTTTAAAAAAGAAAAAAAGAAGAAGAAAGAAATGATGGGGGCCTCGGCCTGCCCTAAAAAAAATTCTATATTTAAGGGTGTACTATAGGTACACCTCTACTTACCTACGTAATAAAGGCGTGATGCTGTGTTAATTAAATTTGAACAACACCGTGACTTAGTTTTAAATTAACTAAATTCAAGAGTGGCGCAAAACATTTTTTGTTCACCGATATTCGTTTAGATGTTATAATTCTATAAATACCGTTTCCCACATGCTTAAGATATATTTTAATTTTAAATGAAGATGCTTACGTGATGAGGCAATATTTAAATATGATGTTTAGTTGACGTAATCAAGTAGGTAGCATGGGATTACCCACTGTGTAACATCAAAATGGAGGTCTGTGGGTCATTCATTTTCAAAAATCCGTTTGATTGTATTACATAGATGCTTTTAATATACTCGATTTACTGACTGCTGAGGTTATTAATAATGATAATACACAAACATACATAATCAGCCTATACTGTTCCCACTGCTGGGACACTGGCCTCCTTTCTGTGAGAGGGAATGGACCGTAATCCACCACGCGCGCCCAGTGCGGGTTGGTAGATGTCACATATATTCGAATTTTTGGTTCTTGGTCAAGCCGATTTCCTCACGATGTTCTCCTTCACCGTTTTTGATAGCAATAGTGATGAAATAAATTAATACAAAGTAAAGCGCCTGTCTGGGTCCGAACCCTCGACCTACAACTCGTAAGTCGGGTCCGTTACCACTGGGCCACCACAGCTCTCAATAAGCTAATACCATGTTATGTACCCATTTCTGGACAAAAGCTTCTCTTTTTATAGGAGCAGTAGAAACGAGTCTGATCAGAAAGTTTAGCTAGTTGGCGAATTCTGTCGATTTACAGAACAGCAACCCAATTGCGTAACACAAGTTCTTTCACTGCTTCATATGTTTGCAAATTTCGCCTGATCGACATCGTAAATAACGCAATGGTCGTTGTCGAAGTGTCAAAATGAAAGGCATTGCAATTGTTAATGTTACGCAATCACCCCCGCAGGCTTTCATAAAAAGTTTTCCGTAAATACTGCCACAGAAAGTCTTACTAGTCCTATGTACAGACGCCAGCACATCAAGCTACCCGAAACTGTCAAATTTTCCCAATCAACTTTGAACCTTATAGGTACAGAAGCGATAAAGTTGAAAATCTGTTAAATAACTTTGACAGATTGTAGTAGCTTGATGTGCTGGCGACTGTACATGCGGTTCTAAACCCATAACCAGCGGGGTAATAGCGTAACACACTATCAGTACTTCAGTAGCAATACCTTTCATTTTGACAGTTTAACAACATTCATTGCGTTATTTACTTTGTTGAGCAGACAATTTTTCGAACATATGAAGCAATGGATTAGCAATATCCTTTGAGAGTGAGTTACGCAATTAGGGTGGGAAGTGATCTGTGAAGTTTTATGAAGATCTTTCCTAGGAAACGGCTTTATCGTCTTATCTCCCATAACCATACCATTCGTTCGTATAGCCTTGTGTGCAGTTGTATTCCTCTTTTTCAGATCCCATGTATGACGAACTAAGTAAAATTGTATGGTAACAAGTATAGGAAGTGCCGCGAGGTCAAGGTCATTGGCATTATGTTCAAACGGTTGACGTTCTTACGTAATGCTATGCATAATGGGTTCGTCACGACTTTTTATTTGTCTTCTAGGTTAAAATGTTATTCATTATGTGCTGCCTTCTGGTTTGTTATGTGGATTTTAGTAATAAATAATATGTTAGACATAATTATGTGCCATGAATTTCGTTAATAAAAATACATTTAACACTACAAAGTCAAAGGGCGGCTTTATCGCTTTCTGCGATCTCTTCCAGGCAACCTTGGAATGGACAGTGATTGTGTGGACATAAAAATGGGGTGGTCATTGGTGCAAAATCATTTATAGATACAATACACTATAATATGATATTTTATATACAAATATAATATCCTATATAATATATAGCTCTTCGTTTTTTTTCTAATATTTCTCCAAATTAAACCCACCTTGCCGCTTGACAGTGATGGATTCCTCCTGGGAACTTCCCGGCATCCGTAATTTAGACGGATGTCCAATTTACTCCGTCCTGATGAGATTAGATCAGTGAATGTATTCATTACTATAAGTGCAAAATTCATTGGTTCTGTGATTTCACTTACTTAATTTCTTGTAGTAACTATTATAGAAGATAAATTAAAAATAAGTGATAAATCTTCAAATGTATCAACAAACTCTGTATTGGTAAGTCGGGCTTGTGCATGCAATTCCATGTGAAAGCGCGTATTTTGCGTACGGGTGGGAAAATCGATTATTCGATCCACCCCAGCTCCTCAAGGAAGGCCAGCAACGCCTTGATGTTACTGTGTCAATCTCAGGGAGGGTACCTGGTAGCTCTACTTTTAAGTACTCTTGTAACAAGCGTAATGAGTAAGGGGTTGAATGGAGCTCCATATTTTCGGTTCTCTCTGATCAGAATTTAGGTGGCACCAGTGTCGGATTGGCCATGAATTTGACCTGACAATATTACGTTCCAATGTTATCATTTAAAGCTCCCCTCTCCCTTTGAGGAAACACTTGATTTAGATGGTTCAAGGTTCACTCTGTGCATTTTGTTATTACCTACACCACAAACTGCAAACACAATGATGCATGAGAAATTGAGGACTGCTGCTACTGTTATATTTTGAACGGATTATTTTCTGTGTACCTTTTTAGAATCCTATGCTACCTGTTGTACTAGGCTGTCATAGTCCCGAGTGGATGAGACTTAAGTAACAACATGATAGAAATAAACATTCTAAAGTACTTATTTCGTTGTTCCAGAGGGGCGGTGTGTGAGTGTCGCACCGCCATGTCCCACCACAGCGACGAGCAGGCGCTGCTCTCAGTCGCCTCCGATTCTTTCTGGGAGCCTGGTAACTATAAGCGGACTACACGACGAGTTGACGATGGACACAGGCTGTGCGGAGAACTACAGGCCCTCGTGCAGGAGAGAGCAGACATTGAAAAGACATACGCCAAAAGTTTGAGAGGGTGGGCGAAGAAATGGAATGACCTCATTGAGAAAGGTGAGCCTCGTCTATCTTTTGTCTCCTGCGGTTCCTAGTAGCCTGGTAGTTAAAATATTAATGAGATATCGGTTGTTAACACGTAGCGAAGGGAATTTTCTAGTGTCGTAACACAAATTAAACAGGTTTCTAAAGTTAAATAAATCATTAAGAGGCCACAAGGTAACCCCGAAATAAATCGCGAATCGTAAACATTAATTAATCACAGAGGTCGTTGATTCATTTAACAATACAAATCCACTTTTAGATCTGACTGGCCTCGAATAGATCGAAGTTTTCTTCTATTTCTGCTAGCGTTTTAATGTCCTGCTGGCCTGGTGGTTGTGGCCTCGCCTCTTATGCACGAGGCTGTGGGTTCAAATCCGGGCAAGTACCGCGTGATTTTTACCCGACTACGGCAAAGCCAAAAGAAAGGGTTATTTCAATTCATATGTACTTTCCGAGTTTGTCTTGGACATTACTGACATCATCATCATCTGCCTAGCCTTTTCCCAACTATGTTTTGGTCTAACCGGATGCAGCTGAATACCAGTATTCTATATGGAGCGACTGCCCATCTGACCTCTACAACCCAATTACTGGGTAATACGATACCCCTTTGATTAGACTGGTTGTCAGACTTTCGGGCTTCTGACTACCCTTAACGACTGTCAAAGATCCACGAATGACAGCCGGGACCAACGGCTTAACGTGCTTTCCGAGGCACGGAGGGGTCACGGTGGATATTACTGACATGGACTTATAGTTACTACAAATCTGAAATCGTCAACCCGTCTTGAGTAAGTGTGGTGAATTGGTGATCAATGCTTGTGCCTTCTTTATGAGAAAAGGCCTTTGCCCGACAGTGGGACAATTGGAGAGCAGTGGTGGCCCAGTAGTAACAGCTGCGACTTACGAGTTGTAGGTCGTAGGTTCGAATCCTGACAGGCGCTTTACTTTGTGTAATTTATTTCATCACCACACCACTGCTCTCAAAAACGGTGAAGGAAAACATCGGGAAGAAACCGGCATGTGCTAGAACCAAAAATTCGAAGACATGTGTCATCAGCCAACCCGGACTGGGCCCGCGTGGTGGATTTCGGCCCTTTCCCTCTCGAGAGGAGGCTTGTGTCCCAGCAGTGGGAACGTTATAGGCTGATTATGATGAAGATGGGAGAATTATAGGCTGGTATTATTAGCATTATAAAACTGAAATAAAAGTCTCGGTTTTCCTTCCTGAAGTCCCGACTCAATTAAATCAACTGAAAAACGTAACGAACACACCTGTATAACAGTAACAGGTCGTCATCATTTTAAATAAAGAACACTGTCACATTATATTTTCATTTCCAACAAAAGCGGCTATTGATAATAATAGCACTGTTATTTCGATGACCGACCAAAAACACAATGGTTTCGGTCCTCCCGATCCATTCATTCAAAGATTGATTATGTAGCGTTCAGCTCTTATCGTTGAACGACAATGCTACTCATTCATGTCCTATTCATTGTGTAGGGTTGATGTGGTACCCTTTTTTGTGGTATTTATGTTATGGTAGAATGTTTCGGGTCATTCATTTAATTTGGAGTGGCAGGTACATACGGTTCGGTTCGGTTCAGTATAACAACGCCTTTAGAGCGCTGATGGGGCTGCCGCGACACTGTAGTGCCTCGGGCATGTTTGCCGAAGCTAGCGTCGACTGCTTCTATGCAACGATGCGTAAGCGGAGCGCGTCTCTGGTGCGCAGGGTGCGCGGCAGCCCCAACAGCGTGCTGATGATGATAGCGGACAGGCTCGACTGTCCTTACATGCGACGCTGCTGTGACTTGCACGTTACCTACAGTCGTGTGTAAGGGTCGGAGGTACGGTGGTCTTTTGTTATTGTTTTGTTAATTATTAATGTATTTTATTTAATTTTTTTTGATGTATGTGTGATGTATTTTATTGAATTTTGTATATTGTCTATGAGTCTTTGTAACTTGAATAAATAAATAAATAATAATAATAACAGCCGCACGGGTCGATCGATCAGGTTAAGCTACGCTTGCCGCGGTTGGTCCGTGGATGGGTGACCATTTTTACATAACAAGACCCCTCCGTGGCTCGGAAAGCGCGTTAAGCCGTGGGTCCCGGCTGTCATTCGTGAATCTTTGACAGTCGTTACGGGTCAATAGCCCGAAAGTCTGACAACCAGTCTTACCAAGGTATCCGTATTACCTAGAAACTGGGTTGTGGAGGTCAGATAGGCAGTCGCTCCAGTTAAAATACTGGCATTCAGCTGCATCGGGTTAGACTGGAAGCCGGCCCCAATTAGCATATTTGGGAAACGGCTACGCAGATGATGACACAATCAATCCTATGAACCTGAATTCTGTTGCGACATCTGCCTTTCCTGATGTGGTTTAAAATTCTCCATTGGATACCTGTACGGACACCAAAGGAGGATGAGTAACCAGGGTCGTCGGATATACATTGTTGAAGTTTAGTAAGAAACGAAAACATAAAATTAATTTAATGAATAGAAAACAAACAGTTCATTTATAAAATTAAATTTTATTCGAAAACATCATCGGTTTCTTACTAAACTTCAACTATAATATCCGATGGCCCTGGTTACTTATCTCGTTTGGAGACTGTACAAGATAAAAAGACACTGTATATAAAATGCAATGCAGACTCTCTTCCCTGCTTAAAACACACAGAGACGAAACGCCATTACAAAGCATTATGCAGAGAAATCGTTTTTGTTTACCAATCGATTGCCCAGCATGTGCTCAGACTTAATTAATTACACTTTAGTTTGCACCATGTTCGGTCTGGATCAATAAGTACTTATAAGTAGTTAGGTACTTCAAATCTTGATCCTCTCAGTCTCAGCTTGTGCTCAACTCGAGCACAATTAGCCTAATTGGATTGAGTAACGAGAAAATTATTGAATGCACTTTTATACAATCAATGGTTGGTTTGAAGTTGATGCGATAGCTTTGTGACTGTAATTAAGTCCCCTTGTCGTATTCAAATGACTTTCAATTAAATACTGTTCCTAGTTGCTTTCAAAACGGTGAAGGGAAACATCGTGAGGAAACCGGCATGTCCTAGAACCAAAAATTCGAAGACATGTGACAACCCTGAGCTACCAACCCGCACTGGGCCCGCGTAGTAGATTACAGCCCGTAGTGTCCCAAAAGCGGGAACATTATAGGCGGATAATGATATTATGCTACTGTTCCCAGGTTAGTAGCTAGAAAGGGAGTGACTAACGAAATGATGATTAATAGAGAAGTATGGAAGAAAAGAACATGTTGCGCCGATCCCATATAAATTGGAATAAGGACAGGAAGATGATGGAAGGTGTCTGTAGGAACAGTCATTTTTAAACTTGCTGCAAACCTATTTAATTAATTCCTTCGTAAAAACTTCTGCCTGTGTTGATTGGGTGTTAATTGTTATATCGGTCTACCCATCACAAAAGTTGATATTTGTAAGCATTTTCAGTTGTCAGAGAGAGAGTTGATAAAGCTGTCAAAAAACGGGTTGTAGGAACCTAAAAAGTCATTACAGTCTGACCAAGCCAAAAATAAACCAATAGGGCCATAGGGAGCTATGATTATTTGCCCATATCACAATTGAATGAATACCAAAGTTCCAACATCATATCGTAACATTATATCGGGTTTAAGTATTCAAATAATAAAATAACAGCACTTAATTTTGTATGTGGCACTTCAAATTTGCATATACACGTACCTACGTTTTCTGATCCCTTACTTTTGGAAAAAACCATATGACCATACTCCAACATCTTTTGCTTGATCAGCAATCCCAATCTGTCAACAAAATACTAGTTCTAACCAACATTCCATACACAAACTGGTACACGCAATCAAGTATTGCAGTGACATCTGATCTAACAATGGCGTGAGAATCGGTTCTCTCTCCATGAGAAATACATCGGCTCTATAGTTCTGATGCTGGGCATCTTTAAATGCTGTCACGGTATGAATAGAATTTAATATCGCCCCTACAAATGAGCTCTTCAATACTGGTTTTTTGAGGGGTTCCGTAGAAATTTTGCTGATGAAAATCCTTTACAATTAAAAAAAAACTTGTAAGTGCACACATGGGTAGTTCTATAGTGCTTTTTTGAGATCCCTTCGTTATGATGAACTGAGTTCTAATAATTCTTAGTATAGACATGATCTTTTTTTTTACCGGCGAAATATTTTAACGCAGGGGGTCAAGAAACATGTACTAAATCCATGGTAACAGGATGTGGGTGGCAGAGCATCGTCTGCCACCCTGTAGATCTTACAACTCATAAGCGCACGTAGACTTTGGTTGTGCCGGTTGTGGTGGACACGTGTACAGACTTACATATATCTGTCTGTATACGTGTCAAATGAACATGCTGTTTTCCAACATCCTCATATCCGAAACTTAAAGAACCGAGGTTTCCGTATATACAGATCCATCTCTTAGAATCCTTTACCTTCTTAAGTTACTTGCACAATTATCCAGTATGTAAAACTTTTGCTTCCGCATGCCTCACCACGAATATCAACGTCCACACATTGCGAATCATGCGATGAGCGCCGTGCGCTGCGCATGCCTCGCGATGTCCGTATCCGCCTGTAGCTGTCGTATTTCAAAAATGTTTGATTCTCTTATGCGGAACCCTGCCAGGTCATCAGATAACCCGCTTTGTATTAAAACCGGAAACGTATTCACATATTTCTTCATTGATTAATGAAAAGATCAGCGATGTCTTACGACATGAACGCATTATAATTTATAATATAATGTTCACATCAGAATCTATTGAGGTTTATGTCCAGCTGTTAGTATATTATGTGCTTTCATAAGTATTGCTTAACATACTGGTATGGTATGTGAGGTTAATTTTAATATTGTTTATTATTTGATAGTAACGAGTTGTAATGTTGTTGTTTGGGTTAGTTTTGTTGTGGTATTTCTCAGAAGCATCCCTAAGTCTTGATTTGTGCCCGGTTGATGGGTCGCCCCCTATTATATGAGATTTAAGAGCGTTTACGCCGTACGGCATTTCATACAAACTTTCAAGCCCTTGTTTTTCGAAATGAATGAACCGATTTTAATGAAACTTCATACGCATAAGCAGGATACAAAGGTCTAAAAAGTTAAGTCTTATTTAAAAAAAGATAACTGGAAATCTCTGTAGAAACAGAGATTTCAAATTAGACCGATTTAAAATTTTCCATAGAAATGGAAAATTTAAAGTCGGTCTAATTTGGCTGTAACACTATTTTTCGAAAATGTTCATATGTAACTTTTTAGACCTTTGTATCCTGCTTATGCGTATGAAGTTTCATTAAAATCTGTTCATTCATTTCGAAAAACAAGGGCTTGAAAGTTTGTATGAAATGCCGTACGTCGTAAAGGCTCTTAAGGGGCTTACAGGACCTAAACACAAAAAAACGCAAATTTTAGAAACAATAACAGTATATGATCGACTGCAGTAAACAAAATCAGAAAAATATATGATATTCTTCAGGATATATGCTAGGTAGATAGTGTGTTGAAAACATATTACAACTAATTTGATACGATAGAAAATTTTGTCAGATTATCCTACAAGCAACATACTAAAGCACTAGTGTTTTCATTTTTTTCTCCAAACAATAGATTTTTTGTAAATAGATAATTGCTTTTGCAATAAATTACCAGCGTTGTGTCATCACGCTTCTCTTACTTTTCTATGCAGTCTGACAGTGACCGCGCTTTAGGTCATGTAAGCCCCTTATGTTTTCACAGTGAGATTTTTACAGAATAAACTGGCTGATTTCTCTAAACTCTTCCTATTAGAATGAGGAATTACTTCAAGAGGATGCAAGCTGCATACTTAGAAAATGCAACATTCGAACAAGTCTCCGTAAATTAGCATAAAACACGACGGCTTACCTTGTATGTAACCAACTCACTTTCAATACCTATGTTTTACTGTAACTAGTGTACAATGTAGTGTGCAATGATTTGTAACTACATCATCTGGCTTAGCAACATCATTAGGCCCGGTATCCACCAAAGCGGAGAGGAGAGGAGACGAGAGGAGATGTGTTTTGAATAACCAATCAGATTTTGTTATTTCCACATCTCCTCTCCGCTTAGCTTCGGTGGAAATGGATCAAGCAGAGAGGAGAGGAGATGTCTCATTTTTCTATAGAATTTTGTGCCGCGAGCTCGCAAACGGCGCGGCAGAGCGGAGATGTGTGTAGTCGGGGCCGCCCGACCACCCGGCGGGTGCCGGCGCCCGCGCTCGCGCGCCCCATTCCCCGCTGCCTTCTCCCCGCGCCTCGCACACCATTCCCATCACACATCTCCGCTACGCACAGCTCACATCTCCTCTCCGCTGCGCATTTCCTCTCCGCTTTGGTGGAAACAACCTGCCAGCTTCGCAGCACATCTCCTCTCCTCTCCGCTTTGGTGGATACCGGGCCTTATCCTGAAGTTTAGTGTACCCATGCCAACTAAAGAGATTCTCTGTTGTGCCATATCCATATACATATCGTGGTAAATAAATATTAATAAGATGTTCCGATCTATTAATGTATATGTCGCAGCCAACTGGTTAAATTAGCCGTTTAGTTAACCGCCTGGCTTTTGGAAGTAGTGGTCGCCTCGCTTCGCTCTCTCGGCTCGCACGCGATTGATCACAGTTCTAAGTCTAACCTAACCCAAAATGATCGGGGTGCCCTGGCTTAGTTACTGCGACCAATTCGGCTAGCGCGTGATTTGTTACAGTCTTCCATCCTAAACTATAATTGAATATTATTCGGGCCATTAGTTGAACGGCCGCCGTTTAGTTAAAAGGCTAGGCGGTTAACTAAACGGCTAATTTAACCAGTTGGCTGCGACATATAAACCGGCAGGAAAGCATTCGGCAAAGCAGGTAGGCAGAGATATACATAGTTTCTGACCATACAAATATTATTACCTAAGCTATGTTTAAGACCCCTTTATGTACTATTAATGATCGAAGATGTGCGCTTTTATAATTTCTAAGGTGTGGATATTATCGTAGAAGTCCATAAAATGTATGGAAATACGAGCACGTTATAACTTTATCGTGGACGGAAAGGACAATGGGTAATCTTGTATGGTACCCGTACCAAAAAAAAAAAATTGTAGTATTATGTGCTATGTCTGTATTTTATGCCCCAGGGAGTAGTTTAATTAATCCTTAGAAAGCATGTCTGAATTCACTTGGAGAAAAAAGATATGTGAGGAAGTAAGATGGATTTAATTAAGGGAAATATTTCAATATTTGAGCCTTTTTTAACATTCTGTAATTTTCTGTCTGCGATAATATCTTCACGTTACAATGGGGGTGAACTTATTGTCATTTAAATTAATTATGTTAGTAAGTACCCTAAGGACCTGCACCCATTGCTACTGATAGTTTGTTACGCAATTAGCCCGCAGTTTAGTACTATGTATTATATTCGTTTACGCCAGGGAACATAACCTACGGCAACCAACATAAGTTTCCAATAGGGAACTGCAAAACGCGGAGAAGCACGTACAATAGTTACGAGTACTATAGTAATAATACTTCGGTGTTGGGAAATTGTTGTTTGTTCGGGACGCTGCTGTGTGTGACGTCACTGGCACGTTTACCATAACCATAATCAGCCTATAATGTTCCCACTGCTGGGACACAGGCCTCCTCTCGGTGAGAGGGAGTGGGCCGTAATCCACCACGCGGGCCTAGTGCGGGTTGGTAGATGTCACATGTCTTCGAATTTTTTGGTTCTAGGACATGCCGGTTTCCTCACGATGTTTTCCTTCACCGTTTTGAGAGCAGTGGTGATGAAATAATTTACACAAAGTAAAGCGCCTGTCTGGGTTCGAACCTACGACCTACAACTCGTAAGTCGCGGCCGTTACCACTTGGCCACCACTGCTCTACTTGGCCACCACTGCTCTCTGGCACGTTTACCTTGTAAATAATAGTCTGTTAGATGTGTAAAAATAGTAAATATGAGTAGGTACACCTCAGCGGGTTGATACCGTAACACACTAACAGTATTTCAGGCTTTCATTTTGACAGTTCAACAACATTCATTGCGTTATTTACGTTGTTGGGCAGACAAATTTTTCGAACATATCAAGCAATGGATTAGCAATATCCTTTAAAATGATTCAGATTTGTAATTGGTGGTGTGTTACGGAATTAGGGTGCAGTATCGATGAAATAACCCAAAAAAAAACCAGGTGTATCGTCAAAAATGTATGTGTCTCACTCACTATCAAGGAAACATCTAAAATTAAATATCTATGTCAATCGATAATTCGTTAAACATTCTTAAGAGGACTACAAGAGCTAAGTGTCCTTGAGAAACGCAAGCACACATATACACAATCGACGCGAACGCCATCTAACGACAACGCCCATCACAATTAAGACTTAAAGCATACATGAAATTTAGAAGTAATGGTTTTGCGAGATTACGCCCGTGTATTCCAATAGATGGCGCGAAAACAAGTAGTTATGACAACAAAATTATTACCTAACCGACTTCTAAAAAGGAGGAGGTTCTCAATTCGGATGTTTGTTTTTTTTTTATGTGTGTTCCGGTCCTCTATAGACGACCTCCGTATAGACGGATTTCAAAATTCTTTTTTTATTCGAAAGAGGCTTATTCCGAAATGGTTGCATTTATATTTCGTAAAGATCTGCTGATTAGTTTCGGAGACAGACAACGGAACTCTTCAATAAATGCCAGAAAATCAACCACGCGCTGCTATCGCATTTGTATGTTTACACAATCACACAACATAACATCACGCTTGTACCCTTTAAAGGGGTAGGCAGATGTGTTTAATAGCTTCCTGTCACTGATATTCACATAGCAAGACGTAGTGTTAGATGAATTTGTGTGGGGTAGGTAGGGACTAAAACGTGAAAAACAAAAAACTTTTTTCAAAAAAAAAACCGACTTCCAAAAAAAAAAAACACTACAAAGTGAAAAATAACTTTAATTTCGGAAGTTGGTGTCGTTGGTTCTGGCTTTGTACTGTTTTTTTTTGGAAGTCGGTTGTTTTTTTTTTTTGTAAAAAAGGTTTTTTTTATTTGTTTTGAGTGTGACTTGAAAAAATTAAGGATGTGGATGATTTTGAAATTAAACTGATTCAATGAAATTTAAAAAAAAATATTCAAAAAATTTCGAAGTGGTAGTTACTTACGAGTTTTTTTTTTAATTTACACTATACCACATTTAGTTTTAAGCTATTTTTCAGGTTTACATTATACCTACCACATTTAGTTTAAGCTTTATTTTACCGACTTCAAAAAAAAGAAGGTTATCAATTCGACACTTATGTATGTAGTATTATTGGAATTGCATTTTAATCACATATGACAATCTATTAGGGCTTCCAAACAAATATACAAAATTTTATAGACGTATGTATGTATGTTTGTCCACGCATTTCTCCGCAACTATTAATCGGATCGTGACCATTTTTATTATAGGGTTACATTTACTTCAACTTATGGAACAGTGCAAGTTTCATCAGAATCGATTCAGTAATTTTCAAGATATAGACTAATACGTGTAAGTGTGACGGCCTGGCTTACGATACGAGCTACGGGTGTAACGTCAAAGGGAAAACATCTCAAAACCTTGGTCAAATTTTAGTGCAATATTTATAACAAAACTACACACATCAAAAGTGTCTAGGGATCAACATATACAGGCTGTAAGGGTAAACACCGTTGTCACTAAAACCATAGGTAGTTGATTTAATTATAAAAATGTTTCTCTGAATTTAAAAACAAATAAACGAATTTTTCTTTCAAAAATTCAAAAATGTTTCTGTCCGACACCGTCCGTAAATTCATGGATATTATGCGCCCGAGTTACGTAATCACTGCAAAGGGCGTTGACCTGCTGCACTGGCCGTCCGTTATAACTACCTACATAACTTTTAACTAACTACATCATTGTAATAAAAACACAATACCTACACGTAACCTGTGATGTAACTTTCCCTTCGTACTCTCCTCTGGGTACTCCGCGAAGAAATCCAGTATGCGTTCCTGAAGGTCAACTGGCAGCTGCTGGTTGCCACGCCCCTGAGCATGGGCCGGCACGGTGAACTGGCCATAGGTACCTACGTAACCTTTGAGTAGCCGCCAACATCGTTTCACGGTTTGGCACAGGTTGTCCAGGGAATAACTCTGCGTACATTCTTCGAGCCTCGTTCAGGTTATCACCCGACGCGGCGTAAACCCGAACCATTTCGGGCCACTGTACGTTTGTGTACAACATAATCACTACACAATAATCACTAAAATACTAACTACCTACACACTTGCGCGGGTTGCGCGAAAAATGAGCCGTGGTGCGCGGGCGGCGACGCGGGCGCGAGGGCTGCGCTGCGAGCAAGCGTGACGCGACACGCGACCGATAGCGCGGCTGCGGACGGACTAAGGGATGTGGACGGTGTGGGAGGGGTCGCGCCCCGTCGCACGCGCTGCTTTGATCAAGCGCCGTGTTCCCGCGCTCCGTCCTCTTTGCCCTTGCGTATAGGGTGAAATAATTTTGAGGAAAAATGGAGATTTTACTTTAAAAAAAAATGTTTTTTTTTTCATTGAATTTACGTTCTATAAGTGAAACCAAACCACTGGTTTCAAGGATAACGGTGTTTACACTAACAGCCTGTATTTTTGCAATAACTTTTCTCCTGATTGATATTAATTAAAATTTTCTTTAAGGATTCATCAAATAAAGTGTTTTCGTTTGTCACAGTAACGATAAACCAAGTCACCTTTGCATTAATAAAGAAATTTGCCATTTTCCTAATAAAGGGATTTTTGACATTTGAACCACTAACACAAAAGTTCGAAAAAAAGACTGAAATAACAGTTTTCTTTAAAATTTTATTGGGTAACTTAAACAATTAATAATCCGTGTTTCTACCGCGAACACTAACAACACAAGAACATCGGTTTGGCATACTCAAAATGAGTTCATCCAAATCACGCTGTGGAATGGCCGCCCATGTTCGTTGCAACAACAAAAAAAGGTCTTCTTGCGACTGGATACCCTCCATATTCGGCAGAGCTCTTCTCTGTAGCATATCCCATGCATGCTCAATCGGGTTCAAGTCTGGCGACTGAGCAGGCCAGGGCAGGACATTGATGTTAGCTGCGGCGAGAGTCTGTCTTACAACTCTTGCGGTGTGCGGTCGTGCATTATCATGCATTAACTGAAATAAGGGACCGATTTGCACTTGTAGAGGAACGATGACGTCTGATACAATCGTCTCAGCATAAATTTGAGCGTTGAGGTTGCCTCTGATCCAAATCAACTCAGTTCTTCCGCCGATCCAAATACCCGCCCATACCATGATGGTTCCACCACTATAAGGATGGACTTCCTGGCAGGATTTTAATCGCTGTTGGCGTCCAGGGGTTCTCCAGTGTCGTATACGTCTTGTATCCGGTCTCATACCAAAACGAGACTCATCAGAAAAGCACACGAAACGCCATTGTTCTTCTGCCCAATTTCTGTGTTCAAGAGCCCATTGATATCGAATCCTACGATTGTGCATTGCTATAGGTGGTACCCGTAGCGGTCTTCGGGAATGAAGGTTCACTTCATGCAAGCGGTTTCTGACTGTTTGGTCGCTAATTAAGTTCCCTGAAGAGTGATGAAGCCTCACGGCTAACATCATGGCGGTTATTGTTGGAGCTCTTCGAGTTAAGATTTGAATGTATCGGTCTTGTCTCCGTGTGGTGCAGCGATACCGTCCTCCATGGCGCTCAGCCACGGTACCAGTGCTTCGGTAACGTGTCCAAAGTCGACTGATAACACTCTGACTTGTATTCAGAGCTAAAGCCACAGTACGTTGCCGGGAACCAGCTTCTATCATTCCCACGGCTCTGAGCATTTCTTCCCTGCTTAAATGACGTCGCCGCTCCATAATAACGTTGGTTTTAATCAGTAGTAGGGAAACAGTAGCACTAATAATGTCGTCAATGCGTTGTATGTTTTTATAGGGAAAATATTGACAGCTGATTTTCATCTTTTACTCGAATTTGATTCACAGTTCCTGATTCAAATTATGAAATGCACCAAAAAGGATCCATATAAATTTATAAAATCATAAATTTATTACAAAGCCACATCTCAATCTCAAGAAATCCGCATAAAAATGCTTGATCCCTAGACACTTTTGATGTGTGTATTACCTACTTATTACAAACAAATATTCCAATGTTTAGTTAAAACTAAAAATTACGAAATAAAAAAGTACCTAATTTAAAAATATTAAACCTACTTCAAAAAGAAATGAACTCAAAATATTATGAAATAACTTTAATAACTAATAAATAATTTTAATAAATAACTTTTTAACTTTGTGACTGGCCTGTTGGTCTAGTGGTCAGTGACTATGACTGCTATGCCGGAGGTCGTGGGTTCGATTCCCACCCAGGACAAATGTTTGTGTGATGAGCATGATCATTTGTTCTGTGTCTGGGTGTAATTTATCTATATATGTATGTATTTAGAAATATATAAGTATGTTTATCAGTTGTCTAGTACTCATAACACAAGCTCTGCTTAGCTTGAGACTAGACGGCGTTGTGTGATAGTTGTGGAATATTATTATTATTATTTCGGGAGTTGATGGCAAAAAACCAAAACTAAAATAAAAGAAACGTGTAGACGTAACAATAAATGCCAACCATTTGTTGTGAATAATTTTCTTCATAATTTTTACGTTCTTCTTTGTCGTTATCTTCATTTTTGCTTTCGCTTTTCTCTTTGTTTTCGCTTTTATCTTCATTTTCGTTTAAAAAACTATTCCGGTCCGTCTACAAGATTGGAGAAAGTGAAAGAAAATTATAGGTTTATACAAAGGTTTATACAATCTTTGGCTTATACGTTCTGATATATGGACGACTGATATCTGACGGTGACTCAAGCAAAAAAAGAGACGGCTAATTTACAGTAAAAATCAAAGTGATAAAGACTATGGCCAGTCATGTGGAAAGCCTGATATACCTAGAAGTACTGGATAAAATGAAAGATGATTTCATAAAAAAAATAAAAAAGACGGATGAAGAGCAACGATGGAAAGAAAAACTATTTTACAAAGTGCTAATGGAGAATGGCTTGAGATGAGAAAATCTTTATTGACTGCATCCAATTTTGGTAGGGTTATAAAAAGGCGTACTAATACACCATGGGCTAATTTAGTAAAAGATATAAGTACTTTACCGAAAAAAATTGATCACGTAGAATCCTTATGCCATGGCCAATAAAATGAAAAAACCGCCCTCGCACAATTGGCTGTACAAGAACACATAACCATTAGACCATGTGGTTTATTTATAGACCAAGAACTATATTTCTTGGGTGCAGTGCATCGCCTGATGGATTAACTGGAAAAGACACTGGTTGAAGTGAAGAGTCCTTTGACTGCCAATAAAAAGCATTGTACTGAGGTCCTCCATAGTCTCAGCCATGACTACGATATCGTCGGCAAACCGAAGGTGAGTTATGTACTCGCCATTGATGGTAATGCCAGCCCCTTTCCAGTCCAGAACCTTGAAGACGTCCTCCAGTGCAGCGGTGAACAGTTTCTGAGAGATAACGTCTCCCTGTCTCACACCTCGTTGCAGAAGGATAGGTTTCGAGGTCTGATCCTGGAGTCGGACTAACACAGTGGCGTTTTCGTCCAGACACTTCAGCACCTCGCTGTACCGATAGTTGATATGGCACCGTTGAAGAGACTGCAGTACAGCCCATGTCTCGATCGAATCAAAGGCTTTCTCGTAGTCCACAAACGCTAAGCAGAGAGGCAGGTTATACTCTTCGGTCTTCTGTATAACCTGTCCCGCGTATGTATGTGGTCTACGGCGCTAAAGCCTTTCCGGAATCCGGCTTGTTCGGGAGGCTGGAAGTCGTCAAATCTGCGCGCGAGACGGTTCGTGATGACTCTCGAAAACTGCTTGTAGACATGGCTCAGAAGTGAGACGGGCCTATAATTCTTAAGAAGGGCATTGTCGCCCTTCTTGAAGAAAAGTTTCACCACACCTCTGTTCCATGCCTGTGGTGTTTTACCCTCGAGTATGACGGAACCAAACAGCTTTTGAAGGGCCTTAAGAACGGGTTTTCCGCCAGCCTTCAAGAGCTCGGCCTTGTTGTTTTTGAGCTGCTTCAGAGCCATCCTAATCTCGTACAGGCTGACGTCCGGGATGTCTTCGGTATAGTGTTCGGGTCAATCTAGCTCTTGGGTCGTTTGCCAGATTCGTAACGGGGTTACTTGCTGACATGTATAACTATCCATAGAACCTCTCGATCTCTCTCAACAGCTCAGGTTTGACGGATACGATTCTTCCATCATCGGTCTTCAGTTTCGTAAGCTAGCACTGCCCAATAGACAGATCTCTAGCAAAGACCTTGGAGCCTTTATTTCGCTCTATCGCGTCCTTAATACGGTCTGTATTAAAGCGGCGAAGATCGCTTTTCAAGGACTTAGAGATCCGTCTATTGAGTTGCCGGTAATTTATCGCATCATCTAAAGACTGCAGGATCATCACGCGCCTCTCCTGCATGAGTCGTGAAGTAGAATCAAAGAGCTTTTTTTTAATTCGTACGACAGGTCTTGAAGATCTTAGACCCGACCGTATGGACAGTTTCCACGAACCTATCGTTATAATCGTCCACGGAGCTCCCTAGGCATTCGAAACGATTCTGAAGTTCCGAGTTGAAAGCTCTCGGGGTTTTGGACCTGGATCGGTGCTGGGCGGAGCGTAGACTTCATCAGTCGAGATCTTTCCAGCTTGAAATGTAAGTTCAATGTGCCTCTTACCATGCGGTGATCACTTCCGGTTTTCACCGCGATTATCACAGAGACATCATTGAATACATACTTCTTCGTCGACTTATTGAAGTCAATCTCATTTTTAGTTGTACCATCCGGGCTCTGCCATTCCACTTTCTGTGCTCACGTTTTCTGAAGAAGGAATTCATCATAAAGAGGCCTTCCTTCTCCATAAAACTGACCAGTAGGTGGCTCCGGTGGTTCCGGCGTCCAACTCCAAATTGCCCCACTCGCAGCTCATCATCGTCGTTTCGCTTACCCAGTTTCGCGTTAAAGTCCCACATGACAAAGGTAAAGTGAGTTTTAGAGCCATGCATGGCTCTGGAAATATCCTCATACATGGTCTCGACCTCATCCTCAGGGCGTGACGAGGTCGGGGCGTAAACCTGTAAGACCTTCAGCGAATACCTTTCGGATATTCTGAGTATAAGGTACGCCACCCTGGTCGATACACTCTCGATCTCCAGCATCACCACATTCTTCACAAGGGACTTATGGACGATAAACCCGACACAACATGGGACTGCCCTCCCGGAAATAGAGCAAGTTACCGGATTTTAAGGATTATCGAGTCCTCCCCCTCTCTTCGGACTTCAGATAACCCATAGATAGATTTGTGACAAATATTCATTGAAATAAGTACAAGTGGCAAAAAGAGACTATATTATTATTGTGCTGTTTTTGGTTGTTTGAATTCGTCAATATGTTATTTTTATTAAATATACTGATCAAAAAACACCATGTATTTTATTGAACTCTTCATATTGCATTCACGTGTTTCATTTTTATTATAAAAAAAACTTTTTTCCAAAAAAACAATACAAAGTGAAAAATAACTTCAATTTCGGAAGTTGGTGTCAAAAAACGAAAATGCAGAACCAACAACCGACTTCCGAAGTTTTTTTTTTTGTAAAAAAGTTTTTATTTTTCACTTTTTAGTTGAACCTACCCCACACAAATTCATATAACACTATACTTGCTATGTTAATATCAGTGACAGGAAGCTATTGAACACATCTGCCTACCCCTTTAAAGGGTACAGGCGTGATGTTATTTTGTGTGATTGCGTAAACAATCATGTGCGATAGCAGCAATCGCGGTTGATTTGCTGGCATTTATTGAAGAGTTGTTCTCTGTCTCTGAAACTCATCATCACGCTCGATCGTTACGAAATTTAAATGGGACCATTTCGGAAAAACCTCTGTCGAAAAAAAATAATTTTGGAAATCCGTCTACATTATGATATGACGGAGTTATGCCCGAACATACTTACATAAAAAAAATAGAAACATTCCAATTAAGAAACTCCTCCTTTTCAGAAGTCGGTTAAAAAAATACCTATAGGTACAATCACAAAACTATAAAGAAAGGTAGGTTGATGAACTTAAAATACTGTAGGCGGGAAGGGCTATCGCGTGTTTACGTACCGCGCGGCTGTAGGTAATTATTTCTAGAACAGAGCCGAGTCACAATACTGTAGAAAATATACTGTGCCGCGGCCGCGGTGCCGGTGGCTGCGCTGTATTGGTTTGGTTGCCCTTGGATTTGTAGGTATGAACCCTTGCACACGGCGGGCGGCGCGGCGCCGCGCCGCAGCCGGCGCGGCGCGCTTCTTCGGCGGCGAGTATTGATAGATCTTATCAAAACTCGCCGCCACCGCCACATTACGCACACATCACTTACGCGTTAGAAAAAAACTTCCGTGTTGATATTTACAACTTTCTTTCTCCTGTGAAAGATAATTACATTGTTGATGTTTTTTTTTTTTGGTAATTTTATAAAAAAAATTAATAAATATATAAAAATTCAAAATACATTTAAATAAAATTTAAAAAAGAAAATCCAACTTTGTATCCCTGGGAATCGAACCCGCGCACTGTTGAATACAAATCTACACATCGACCAAACATGCTAACTTAACGGTTATACGAATAGTCGAAAAAATTTACCCTATGCATAAATACGACTCACTTAGACGTTTCCAAATTCATAGTTTTATTGTTAAAAAAATAAATATTCAGTAAATAATAAAATGCTCACTTTTTAATTTCGTTCGGAATTTTTTGAACGGAATTTTTCACTTTATTTCCCATATTTCCAAATGATAATTGATTACAAATTATTACGCTATTTTGACTTAAAAGTATTTTATATTTACACGAAAAAAATATTTACGGAAAGAAGATAATGCAAATAATAATAAACAATGAATTTACAAATAAAACTTTACAAAAACATAACAATCTTGGTGGAAATAATGCGGCGAAAAGAGCGACACGTCCGTTTAGCATCAGGCCTCGGCCGGCAGTGTCGCTACACGGGCGTTTACGCACACATACGCACGTATTATGTTCGGAAATTTGAATATGCGATTTACAAAGAATCTATTGTTTGGATTAAAAAATTAAAACACTATCATTTTAGTATGTTGCTTGTAGAATATTCTGACAAAAAATCAGAATGATTGTATGTATATTACTATGGATTTTATTGTAAAAAGAAAATTTTTAGAGGTATCTTCATGATTTTTTTCTATCGTATCAAATTAGTTGAATCATGTTTTCAGCACACTATCTATCTAGCATATATCCTGAAGAATATCATATATTTTTCTGATTATGTTTACTGTAGTCGATCATATACTTTTATTGTTTCTAAAACTTGCATTTAGCTCTTGTAAGCCCCTTAAGAGGAAATGCGGTCGGAGAGAAGTAAAAAGTCATAATTCGAGGTTTGGCTCTCGCCTATTTCCTCCTCCAATATTGGACCAATTTAAAAGATATTTCATAAACTGAATAAGGAGGATGGATATACGAGTATACTGTGTCCCTTTGTTTTTCATTAATAGTTGTCAAATTTGCACACTAGGCCTCTGATTTTTAACGGTTCTAGTGCTTATAAAAATAATGTGTCATCAAAAAGGAAAACATAGGGACATTGAAGTAGTTAATATTTATTATTCTGTAAACAATCATTGCCTTATGTTCAATACCCAGGAAGAAAACGGGCCAGAGCGTTTCTATGGAGAATAGACCACTGGCATTTCCTCTTACGATACGTACCTACTTGTGGACATCATTCTAAATTAATCCGTTTTTAATCACCGCGTGGTGGATTACTGTCCACTCCATAGATATATGAAAGGTCCACTCCCTTTCACAGAGAGGAGTCCCAGCAGTGGGAACTTTAAAGGAGGATTATGCTAGTGTGGCCACTTACCCAAACAAGCTAAAAAGTAAATATAGATATCTAATATGCTTTCATAATACGTTTAATTCCTATAAAAAGTCGCGTCCTTGACTCCATATAAAGCATCTTTTATAGTGTAACAACATTCGATTCGGCTATCACATTTAATTTTATTACAAAAATGGATGAGGCCTTGTTCTCCATTCGCTAACGACATTATTGTTAAAATCACAATCAGACACAATCTTCTTGCACAATTTTATAATGTTTGCAGGTGAAAAAGTCGATAAACGAAACGATTATTATCGTTATGATTCAATGGTTTTTTTTACTGCCTCCTTGGTCTAGTGGTACTGGGTTCGATTCCTAGGTCGGACAAAGTGTTATTGGCGTTTTCCTTCTGGAATTTTTCGATTTTTTGATCGCAATAGGCTCGCCCCCTATGGGACTTAAACATAACTGGCGAAATTGGGGTGTACGATAATTATAGGTACTTCTGCCTAAGCAGGCGTGATGATTCAATGAATGAGTTCGATTACTAATTATTTATCACTAGCAGCGCCCCGCGGTTTAACCCGCATAGGTGTCGATCCCGTGGGAATATCAGGATAAAAACTGTCCCATGTCCTCTCCCGGGACTCAAACTATCTCTATACCAAATTTCATCTAAATCGGTTCAGCGGTTTAAGCGTGAAGGGGTAACAGACAGACAGCCAGACACACATTCGCATTTATAATATTAGTATGGATTAATTTTTATCGATTGATCTTTGCTTTATGATTGCAGGCTTGTGATAGCTGCAATTTGAAACATGATTTAATCATCAATATAAGCGCCTAAGCACTGTTCGTATCTTAATTCTAGCATTGTTTATAACCATTAATTATTACTTCTAAAACAACCGTGAATAGTATTAGCCCCCGTTCACACGGACATAAAAATATCTCGACGGGACTTTATCACGCACTGGATTGTCAGCTCTCGTTGTTGAACTGAGCGTTCAGAATCCAACAGAGCGCATCCCAGCGCGACAAAAAATCGCCGCTGGAAAAACGCGCCCGGACAACCTGGGCTTACTCAATAAATCGCAATTCAGAGTAGCTTTTACATTCAAGGTTCGCAAACTCAAAAAGAATAACTTCGTTCTGCCGTTCTGCGAAAACGAATTTCCCCGCTGTTGAGTAACAAAATGTGTCGTGAATAAAAATATTCGTAATGAAAAGGAAAGTTAATCGGGTATATCAAGGATCGAAATTCGGAACAACTTGTATTCGAATCACGAACTTGAATTGGTCCGACGTACGCGCCGAAAGCGTGTTTTACATATTATCTCATTGGCCGAATTAAAAATCGAAAGTGTCGCGATTGGTCGTTTTGAATTTAGAATGGTATGCGAATCAGTCATCGGGTTGGTGCACCCTTACGTCACGGCGTGTAAGTCTTGTTATGAAATGCACTTGCGAAAATGGCCAAGCTGATGAGGCCTGGTTTGTTATGTGTTGCTGATTGTGTCGCTTTTATTGCTGCTCGTATCTCACTCAAGTATTACAACCTGTTATTGAAGAAAATAACGGTGTAAACAATATTTTCGTTATGTAAATTGCACTTCACACCAGGGGCAATTATCGTAATTTTAAGAACGTTCAGTCTAATCTCAGTCTGTCAAAAATACCTCTAAAATTTTTCTCTGAAAAATTTATTAAAAAAGAAATTAATAATATATATATTTTTTTTTTTAACAAGTTTTTGTCATTTGTGTCGCTGAGATGAGATTGCGTCTAGATTTTGAACGTAGCAGGTGGCGTTCTGTTGTTTCTGCTTAACCCTATGGGAAGAAGGTGTGGTTTATGTATGTATGTAAATTGCACTTGAATTGAAAAAAAAAATTAGAATATTCGAATCATGTTGAAATTAAATTATTTTCCTCTCGAAAAAAAACCTTTCATAACAGCTTCCTCGTCCCTATCATCCACACTTTCTTTACTCTCTTCAAAGATCAGCACTACCATCCACCTTAAACCCGCTTTTACACTATAACTAATACCTGTCTAATTTCCTTAATATTACCCATAACATGATCGCCGTATACAAGGTGTTAATGAATTAACCCAAAACCTCTTAAGAGGTCATTGTACTCATCATTACGAACAACTTTTACTATGGGAACAAACCTGAAATCGCAAAAAAAAATCAGCTGTTCCCTACATTTATGTTCGCATAACTCGTCAAAATGTAGGGAACAGCAGATTTTTTTTTCACAATTTGTTCATAATGATGAGGACAATGACCTCTTAAGAGGTTTTAGGTTAATTCATTAACATCCTGTATAACAGTCTGCACAGCACTTTATCGACCGCAACGAGGAGCCGGTTTCTCCGTAAGTTACAGCTGCCCGTTTAAAGCAAGTGCAATGAAAGTTATTA
This sequence comes from Oligia fasciuncula, assembly GCA_963082905.1. NCBI lineage: Eukaryota > Metazoa > Arthropoda > Insecta > Lepidoptera > Noctuidae > Oligia > Oligia fasciuncula. Next base: position 14,651,023 of record OY720403.1, read on the forward strand.
TGAGATCGACAGAATTGGTGCCGAGAACAGTTCGCAGAAAATTATCGCCAGGGGGTAATTGCGTAACACACTATCAGTAGCAAAGGGTTTTATGTTGACAGTTCAACAACATTCATTGCGTTATTTACGTTGTTGAGCAGACGGATTTTTCGAACATATGAAGCAATGGTTTAGCAATATCCTTCAAAACTATTGATATAATGTGTTACGCAATTAGGTTGGGTTATTTACCAAGAGGTTTCGTATTACCCAGTAACTGGGTTGTGGAGGTCGCTCCATGTAAAATACTGGTACTCAGCTGCATCCGGTTAGGCTGGAAGACGACCGCAACATAGTTAGGAAAAGGCTAGACTTTGAACTCTGAACTACATGTGAAAAAGACTTTGTTCTAGCAACCGCTAAAACGTAGGGTCATCATCATCCACAGCTCGACTTCACCAACTGCTGAGCAGCCTCTCTTTTCTTGTGCCAATCCCCACGCTCCTGTGCCAGACTCATCCAGGTCCCACCCGTGACATCCAAGTTCTACCCGAAAAAAGTAACTTTTTAGGGTTCCGTACCCAAAGGGTAAAAACGGGACCCTATTACTAAGACTTCGCTGTCTGTCTGTCACCAGGCTGTATCTCAAGAACCGCGATAGCTAAACAGTTGAAATTTTCACAAATTATGTATTTCTGTTGCCGCTATAACAACAAAAACTAAAAAAAAAAAACAATTAAGGGGAAAAAAATATTTAAGGGGGGCTCCCATACAACAAACGCGATTTTTTTGCTCCATATCAATAATGGCAACAGGTAGGTACTTGAAATATTCACAAAATACTCAGTTGTATTTTTAATTTAATAATAAATAATAAAATTAAAAGAAAATAAATATTTAAGGGGGGCTCCCATACAACGTGTTTTTTTGGCGTTTTTGCCTTGTGGTACGGAACCCTTCGTGTGCGAGTCCGACTCGCACTTGGCCAGTTTTTTTTTTTTTGAAGGTAGGAAATCATCAAATGACCCCTCCCGCTCTGGGTGGAGCGGAAGGGAGTGTCAGACTCTTGCTGAATAAAACCCACCCGTGCTCCTTCCCTTAGCCTTTTCGGACAATCCCGTTGAAAAGTAGGGTACTTGAGACTAAATATTGAAGACTAAAAGTTTGCGTAAAGATCAATGATCTCTCTGCAGTTTACGGAAAGTTGCACAATTCATTAAAAAAAAGCAAATAAGGTGTCAATCAATCTGATAATGGATGTCAAACAAGTATTGGCCAATGTTTTAGCGGCCCGTAACCTCGAAAGCTGGTTATGTCAGATTGCAAACTGTTGACCGTAATAATTATACAACACCTTTCCGCTTTTATCTCTCTCGATATTATGCTTCCTCGATGGTCTAGTGGTCTGCTAAACATGAGCTCCTGAGTTCGATTCCCGGGTCGGAAAAAGTGTTACTAGGTTTTTCGATCTGGAATTTCTCATTAGGGAGTCTGGATTTGTGCTCGGATGATGGCAATAAGCTCTCCTCCTATTAAGGCGAAAGCGCCAGGGTAGCCCGCGAAATTCAATTTTTTTTAGGTTTTTTGCAATTTGCTGGTCAGTATTAAGTTGTACGTTGATTAAAATATGATTCGCGGTCGTACCAAATATGTATTTACAGAATTATAATCATTAAAGTCATAAACACAACTCTCTAAGACCATGTAATCCCCAAGAATGACTGTTTCATGAAATCTTGACATTTGGGGATTACATGGTCTTAGAGAGTTGTGTTGATGACTAATGATTATAATTCTGTAAATACATATTTGTTACGGTCGCGAATCATATTTTAATCAACGTACAACATAATACTGACCAGCAAATTGCAAAAAACGTAAGAAAATTTGAATTTCGCGGGCCACCTTAGAGCTTCCCCCTTAAATAAAAGCCATACTAATATTATAAATGCGAAAGTGTGTCTGTCTGTTGCCTCTTCACACTTAAACCGCTGAACCGATTTAGATGAAATTTAGTATAGAGATAGTTTGAGTCCCGTCAAACTATCTCTATACCAAATTTCATCTAAAAATTTCAAATTTCAAACTATCCTATGTCCGTTCCCGGGGGAAAGGACATAGGATGGTTTTTATCCCGATGTTCCCACGGGGTCGAAACTAATGCGGGTGAAACCGCGGGGCGCTGCTAGTAAATAAATAAATCATCCAGACTGAATGTCGGCCCCATGGCGACCAACCTCAAGCGGAGACTGTCCATCGGCGCAGGAGATATTATAGCGCACAAGTGTGTGCTCACTGTCATTGTCCGATTCCTATTACATGTGTGTTGTGACTTAAAAACTTAATGGCGAAATCTGGGTGTACTGTAAATGCACCTCTGCGTAGTCCTTCGGTGTTTTCAAGCGAGATGTTATGCGTGTGTTTAATCCTTTATTAAAGACTAGCAGCGCCTCAAGGTTTCACCCGCATAAGTGTCGATCCCGTGGGAATATCGGGATAAAAACTATCCTATGTCCTTCCCCAGGATGCAATCAGTCTCTCTGCTAAATTTTATCGAAATCCGTTCAGTGGTTTAGGCCTGAAACAAACAGAGTTACTTTCGAATTTTTAATATTAGTATGGATAATCAGAATCCCTTTGTTTCTTTGATGATTTAATTCAAAGGACCAAGAATGTGGAGTTCAATGCGTAGAATAATGTTATAGTAATTGATTTCGTATAAAATATTATGAAAACATTGATGATGGATTGAATAGGCCGTTGCAATAACATTTAGAGAGTACCTTTCCAAATATTTCTCCTTACTGACCAACACTGACTAGGAGTCGCATTGTTAGCCAGAAAGATTCTTGTTTATATCTGACCGAGTTTAGGGCAGCCTCGCCCAGAGAGAGAACGAAAATTGATCAGTTTGCTTGAAAAATGCGTGTTGACAATTTGAGACTTAGGCTCACTTGCACTCCACCACAAATCACTATACGTAAAATATACTTAAAACATCATTCTGTCCCTGTCAACTTCACACAATTGGCTGAAATAGAACGATGTTTTTAATACGTTTAGTGCTAAAGGTATTTAGTGATTTGTGGTAAGTCGGTTCAAAACTGTGTGCTGTTTTCTTCTGTGATCTAGCATCTGTTTTTTAAGAAGTGATTTTGAATCAAAAAGGCAAAGGTTCAAAAACGAATTTTACTAACCTCATTTTCCTTCCCCAGGCCCTGAATACGGCACAATGGAAGCTGCGTGGAAAGGCGGCATGGTGGAGGCGGAGCGTCTCTCAGACTTACACCTGAGCGTCCGCGACCGACTCGTCAATGACGTCATGGCCCAAATCAAGAACTGGCAGAAAGACACCTATCATAAGGTTAGTAGTAGTACTTAGTTGAAGGTGGAATCCAAACGAAAATTGTGTTGCGAGAAGATTCTGGCTTTATTGAAATTCTTTTTAGATGTATGAAGAACATGGTGGAAAGTTTATCATCCTTGATAGTCGCGAGGATAGTCCGACCAGACGGGTGGTTGTATCTGATGTGCCCAACTGTTGTTGTTGGGTTTTTGTACTGTATGTTAATCACGCGCATAGCTCTTGATTTCGCGATGTAGGATACGTCTGTGTAGTTCGTAAGTGGCAGTATAGATGTCGCCACATCTTGAAAGTCATAATAAAAGATTTAGGAAGCTTAAAATCAATTTAAATGGCTTCATGATATTTTGGGGGTGCAGTGTTGATAACTTCCCGATGCCTCGCCCTATCTTAGACAAAGTTTGTAGACAATCCGTTCTGCAGGGATAATTACGCCCCGGCGATTCATCTAAAAAGAATTTTAGACAAACTTAGTCTTGTGGCTATTTAAACTGATTCAAGCCATATCCACTGTCCAGGCCGAAGAAAAAATTACGTGAACATTTTACGTTTGGAAAAGTTCCCTGTGTCAAGTGTAACAGTATGTTTAATGGCTCGAAAGTCCATTTGTACAAAGTTCCACATTTTCACGTATCGTTAGCTACATTACTGATGCAGTTACGACTGTGTCCGGTCTCGGAGTTCCGTTTTCTTTCTTATATTCAGATAAACTTTTAAAATGTTAAGCCTTAAGCCCAATGGAACTTGAAGTTAATGCTTTACCCCATCGAACGTATGTGTTTCTTTATAATGCTCTTGAATATCATGGGACCTGTGGCTAAATAATAACAGCCGCACAGGTCGATCGATCAGGTTAAGCTACGCTTGCCGCGGTAGGTATGTGGATGGGTGACCATCTTTACATACCGAGACCCCTCCGTGCTTCGGAAAGCACGTTAAGCCGTTGGTCCCGGCTGTCATTCGTGGATCTTTGACAGTCGTTACGGGTAGTCAGAAGCCGGAAAGTCTGACAACAAGTCTTACCAAGGGTTATCGTATTACCCAGTAACTGGGTTGTGGAGGTCAGATAGGCAGTCGCTCCATGTAAAATACTGGTATTCAGCTGCATTGGTTGGACTGGAAGCTGACCCTAACATAGATGATTATGCTCTTGAATATCATGTTCGTCACTGTATTAGTCACCTTCAGGTTCAGATACTCCAAATTCCTTAGCTCTTTTTGCAAATATATCAGCTGATCACACAAGTACATTATCATACTGCACACAATAATTTTATAATCGATGTCCAAGCTAATGCAGACGTTAAATAGAGCCCACAGGGCCTAGATGAAGTGACATTCCATCAGTGATGACGATGAAGAAGTCAAGACTGCATGGGACTGATATAAGCTACCGAAAAGCTTATGTCAATCCTGTTGACATAAGCTTTTTCCATAGGAAATCCTTTGAAAGCGATTGTCACTTGTTCACTGCTCACTGGAAAATCCAAACTGCATCTATGTTGTCATCATTGCACTATAACAAGACTGTTCCAAAGTTGACGTAATTGATTTTTATAGCAGCTACCCAATTCTGTTTAATATGGTCTGATAATGTTCCTTTGTGTGTCAAATATGGATCAAGCTTGGCGACAAATTTCATACCAATATAGGCTCCAAGGCTATATGTTATGAGATACGATTGCTGATGAAATTCTGGCAAGGTTCCAAGTAGATAAAGGTATTATATCGGTCCCAGTGGACTGTACAGGGTATATTTTTGGACAATTTTGGTACTGGAATATTTAGTAAAACTACTGCTACTATCATATCATATCGGGTCATATTTGTAATAGAAATTAAATACATATTTTTGAAAATATCAAAGAAAATTCCTATTATTATCATATTAGCCACCAGTTCTGCCGGATATAGTCTTTCCTCATATCCGTCATCACCATCTTTTTTCTACCCTTATCCTAATTTATTTAGGGTCGGCGCAACATGTCTTTTTCTCCCATACTTCTCTTTTAGTCGTCATCTCGGTGGTCACTCCAGCCATATTATCTTTCACACAGTCCATCCATAGTTTCTTTGGTCTTCCCCTACTCTTATAGCCATCTCTTCCCCAAAATTCATTCTAAAATATGTAGAATAAAACAACACAAGTAATGAAAGAGCTCCTAAATACCTCTGAATACATAATTAATAACTCGCTTTCCATCTGAGGCGTCGTCATGAATTTTTAAGAATTTACCTTCTGTAACTTCATAAAGAAACGGCATTAAACTTTTCCTAAAGAATTTCCTCATCATTATTTATAACAGCTTAGAAAAACAATGCGTTTACTCTCTAAAATAAACATCTATGCCTTCGTGAATTTAGAATACAAAACTAGATGAAAACGCCTTTCTATGTTAAGACATGGGTTTAAATAGGTGGCTGATCGGAGCTAATGTGGTGATTTCATCTACATTTCTTGGGTCAGTAGCTCATCGTAGAAAAGGGTTATGGCTATTCATGGGTCTTCTTATTCTACCTGCCCTAGTCCCATGTTATCTTAGATAGGCGCAATATGTTTCTCTTCCATTCTCACCTGTCAACCGCCACGTTATTATTCACAACAGTTCCTTTCTTTGGAGTTTATGTATTATTTCATAAAAATGAAATCGTTACATATGAAGTTATCAGGATTAAAACTTTAACACCTACTGTTTAAATTGATAGTTAGATCTCTTCGTGGAGAGAGTTCGTAGTAATAACCTCAATAGAGGAGCAAATAACGCACAAAACGCGCTCGGGCTTCGTTCCAATAATTCTCATATATATTGCCATATTACCAATATTACCAATACTAACTCTATCCTAAGTCATATCACGTCAACCAGTCCTTATAATCCAGTTAAGCGATTTCTCGAGAAGAAATCGAATAATATTATGTCCTAGCACAGAATACTGAGTAATCCTAGTCGTGCAAAAGTAACATGTATTGGCTACTTAGCATTCTACACAAGTTGTTATAGAATTTAGAGAAACGACTAACATTATGTACACAGAAGTGACGGACTAGTAAACAACACGATTATGCTATTGCAAGTCGGCAATTTGTAGCAGATTAGCGGCGATGTAATCGCGGATAGTTCGTAGCCCACACAAGCCAGCTGGATTTATTTCATAACGCTTATGTTGGACCTTTTTATCGCATGGAAGTCATGGATATCAAATTATCAACTGACTACGGAAGGTTAACGGCGATGTTTAAATTTATATCGACTTAACCGCACTATGATTGTCATCGCCATATTCGTACTAGGTACTCCGGAATCCCCTGTGAGTGGTCCTGATGAAACATACATTATATACATACATTATCTATTCCCACTGCTGGAACACAGGCCTTCTCTCTGTAAGAGCGAGCGGGCCGTCATCCACCACGCGGGCCCAGTGCAGGTTGGTGGATGTCATATGACGTCGACTTTTTGGTTATAGGGTATGCCGAATTCCTCACGATGTTTTCCTTCAATGTTTCTTGAAAGCAGTACTGATGAATTAGTTTACACAAAGTGCCTGCTTAGGTTCGAACCCCTAAGTCACAGCCACATCACTGGGCCAACTTACATCTATCTCATTGTTATGTGAGTTTTTGATTTGGCCCGTTCTCTCTAATGTGGGACCACAATCGTTTTCATTTAATTCTCCCGCAGATATCTTTCAACTGTCAATCAATGCACACATATCTTTCTTCATGCTCTCAGTCGCGATACTATCGCGCAATTTTACCGACACTGTCTTCAGTGTTGCAGCTTTATAAATTCAAAGACAAACGAGCGACTGTATCTGTGGAGTATTGTTATCGTTCCTTGTTAGCGTCGACACAATCGTCCAGCCATTATGTCAATTGATACTGTGCTGTCATCCGTGTACTTGTCGTGTGGTCACGATTGTGTGTGCTACGTTTAGATCAGTAGGTAATACATATTATGTTCCAAGTCTTTGTCTATTAATTTCTACTACTAAGTCTCATACAAAAATATACTCGTTGGTTTATTATCATTCTTCCTGACATGACCCACTGCTGGTTATAGGCCTTCTTTACTTTCTGCTGGTGGTTGAGTATTCTTTCGGTCATAGGTACTTACTTTAAGTTTGCGCGAAAGCTGACATGTCACAATCAAGATTGACTGGTGACGTTCTGGCGTTAGAGTCATTGGTATCTTCATTTGCATCACCTTCTCCTGAACTCTTATTTCTGTGCCTACCATATAAACACGTTTGTTTCCTGTTCAAAATTCTTCTCATCCCCTAATCCAATTTATTTCTAAAAATAGCTTACATTACTCGCCTCCTTTACTTAACTTAATAAAATACCACTATTACATCTATTTCGCTAAAAGCTAGCGCACGCGCTGCCTGCCCAAAGATGGCGGCTCATGAATTAAACAAGTGCCGATGTATAGTCAGCTCGCGTTTGTCCGTGACAGACGGACGGACGGAAACGTGCGTTTATGTAATGTGCTTGATGTAATCGTTTGGATAGTTGTTTATAGGAAATCGTGGAGCGATTGGGTGGGTTTTTGTGATTAGGATAGGTTGTGTGTTATTTTGAGTTGGAATTGCAGTCTTCATCGAGAGTGCCAGTTTCAGTTTCTTCTAAAATGATATGGCTTGCTTTAAGTTAAGCGTCTGGTGACTTAACTCCTCAACTTTCAGAGGAACCTGTTACTCTTCTAGTTGCGGCACGTTCAATCTGCTGAAGAAAGATATAATTTCCGGATTCGATTTCGAAATCCTTTAGCCCTCAGCCCAAAATATCATGATTTTTTCCTAGAATATCAAATCAAAAGTCATTTATTTAAATTAGGCTTAGAATCAGCACTTTTCGAACGTCAAAATTACCTAAGACAGTCCCCCAAAACGCCCGCCCTCCACAACTTCCTAGTGCTGTCCCTGGGAAGAAAATTTGGCGCAACAAACTCCCCAGCAGCACAGCTGTCTGTTCAGTTAAAGATACCTGATTCAATACAATAGAAGGTGTGCAAAGTAATTAACATTACTAAACGCTGAACATTAAATTATTTGCCATATGTCAGCTAGCCACGCCAATGTTACTCGGTAGCAATTTTCAAGACAAGTACCCACTGTTACCTGTCTTACACATTATGTATTTCAAACCATAAACCATACTAAAAATGTCTGAGCAGCCAACAATGGTCTCCATGCAAATAGATACATACATTAACTATTTGAGGACTCGAAACAAAGTGCAATACATTTACATAAGTATTAGCTATAAACTTGGTGCCAATGGGTGCCAAGGATGAAACTGCATATTAATATTAAAAGGCAACATTTTAGTTGAGGTGTGAAGACAGTTATTTTGTAGAATTAGCTGTAACATATAACACTTATAGTACAAGTACAGAAGATTCACTCCTCTAAATCATTTAAATAAATAGCGACTCTTGCTACGACACACTAAAGTGCAATTCAGGTCGCACAGCGCTAATTGCCTACAGTTATATTCACCTACAAGTTGCCTTTTCTATCGCGTAACTCTGATCTCTTCAGACTACGTTAGAGCCCACTGAACTGGCCCGACAAGTCAAGCCCGCCGCGTACTTGTAGCTTCATAACTAAAATGCGGACTGCGCCAGGCCTTGCTGTAATATTATACAGGGTTAGTTTTCAAAGATCAGCCAAATTTAAGGGTGTGGTACAGACCATCAAACTGAACAACTTTCGGTCGGTTTTTCATACACCAACAAAGGCGAGTTGAGCTGCGGTCTAACCATCCAATGCTGGCTAGTAAGTTTGCCAAAAGGTATTGGAGTTAATGTGTGGCCGCATTAACTTGGATACAATAATTAGCCATAAATTCGTAGCCAAGTTTGGACCCAATTTGAATCCAATGTGTGGCGCCGGCATTAAATGAGACATTTCGAAAATGTTCTTAAGGCGAAAGCGACAGGGTAGCCCGCGAAATTCAATTTTTTTTAGGTTTTTTGTAATTTGCTGGTCAGTATTAAGTTGTACGTTGATTAAAATATGATTCGCGGTCGTAACAAATATGTATTTACAGAATTATAATCATTAAAGTCATCAACACTACTCTCTAAGACCATGTAATCCCCAAGAATGACTATTTCATGAAATCTTGACATTTGGGGATTACATGGTCTTAGAGAGTTGTGTTGATGACTTTATTGATTATAATTCTGTAAATACATATTTGTTACGACCGCGAATCATATTTTAATCAACGTACAACTTAATACTGACCAGCAAATTGCAAAAAACTTAAGAAAATTTGAATTTCGCGGGCCACCTTAGAGCTTCCCCCTTAAGTAACTTTTACAAACAAGGACTTGAAAGTTTGTATGAAATGCCGTACGGCGTAAACGCTCTTAAAGCAAATATTTAAATTCATTGCTTCTTGCCAAATTGCTTTTCCTACAGTCTTCCAACAAACTAGGTTCCCAGCGATTTGCTGCCACCGCCATGAGGGGTTATAATGAACAATCACGGCGAAGATATTACCATAGTCACCACGCTTGATAGCAGAATTCATGAATGTAGATTAGTTATTAGTGCCCTAGCCTAGAGGATTGATGGCCTTGGTCGGATAGCCCTTAGCTAATCCTCATCCCTCCCGCAGGCTAAGGGAATATGATTGAGTAGATAAAATCTGGTTCATGTGTTGTATATGTACAGTCACGAGCATAAGTATGTATACACTTGGCTTTACTCAGAGACGATTTTCTCCTTCAGTTTTGAATGAAATTTTATGTTATTACGAACAAGGTATTTTCGAACCCATAGGTTTGTGTAAAGTGTCGTATTTCAACGTTGCATTCGTTATTTCACGAAAAAATCGCAATTGAAAGTTGCCAAGTGTTGACATATTAGTGCTCGTGACTGTACGCTTGAAGGCTTTTTTTTTTGCGGATGGGAAATCATCTAATGACCCCTCCGGCTCTGGGTGGAGCGGAAGGGAGTGTCAGACTCTTACTGACTAAAACCCACCCGTGTTCCTTCCTTAGCCCTTTATTGTTTGCTAAACACCAAGCCGACTACTTGTCTCCTTACATCTGCATCTGTGATCTGTGTGTTAGAATGAGTTTTGTTTCATTACCCTAACGCCCGGTAAACAAGTCACTTGATGGGTGTTTAAGTGCTGATTTAGATGCGCATTTGATTCTAGAGATAAGATGGTGGCAAACTTGTTACTGGGATCAGCATTAGAAACTGTTTTTTTTATATTAATTGTATAAGCACTGAGACTTGCATTAACGTAATTTCTTTCTTTTATATCAACTTGATGCTTGTTCCCACTGCTGGGAAACAGGCCTCCTCTCTTTGAAAGGGAGTGGGTTGTAATCCATCACGCGGGCCCAGTGCGGGTTGGTAGATGTCACATGTCTTCGAACTTTTTTGGTTCTGGGACATGCCGCTTTCCTCACGATGTTTTCCTTCACCGTTTTGTGAGCAGCGGTGATGAAATTATTTACATAATTTAAAGCGCCTGCCTGGGTGGGTATGGACCCACGACCTACAACTCGCAAATCGAGGCCTTTACCACTGCTCTCATTCATTGCTTGATAGGTTTGAAAAAATCGTCTGCTCAAAAACGTAAATAACGCAATGAACTTGACTGAACCGTCAAAATGCAAGGAAATGCGGTCAATTTTAATTTTATCTGTGTTATGCAATTACTCCGCAGTTCTAATATATGTCATTAAATTCTTTAGCCGTATTAATCACTTCAATTCTCCAGTTGTCGGCGTCTTGAATTCCGCTGACGTCATCTGCCTGGGGCCCAATATCGATAATGGATAGATTATTCAGGACAGGTACCGCGGCCGGTGCTTTATCGATATCTATAGCACTTGTTATGATCCCAGGAGCCTGTTTTAATTGCTTACCTGATCTTACTTCCATTTGCACAGACGTTTGCGAATGTTTTAATTTAGTTCTGTTCTCTCTGCTATGTCTAGAATTGTAATTTTCTTTGACAAGGACCAATTACATAATTGATTTCAGTACCTTAGGACCAGAATCGTTTGTTACCGACACTTCAAAGAATTGTCTATTTACTAACGAAAAATAAAGGCATGCCAAGCCTTTATTTTTCGTTGCGTTTTCGAACTCAAAAATGTTACCCATCTTGTTCCTGCCCTTGTACCATGTTCTTTTTTATTACTGAATGGGCCTGCTCTTGACCTCGATCACGCCTGATGGGAAGCGATGGACGAGGTCTATGATGGAACGAGCGTGCCCAGAAGATGCCTGTTTACTCTTGCTTTGAAGGCAGACGGCTGTTACTTGGGGTCGATGCAACACGTTTCCTTCTTCCTTTCTCTCCTGTCAATGGTCACGCTATCAATCATAAGCTTACCCAGACCCGGATAAAACAATCTGTAGGTCATGTAAATATTTAACCTGACCGTCCCGCATAAACCCAGTCACTCATTCACAGGGCGATTCAACCCGACAAATTGTTAAACTCTACATTTACACAAGACATTTAACTTCATAAATAAATTATTTTAACAAAAGGTCCCTTCTATTGTTAATTCGTAACACGTAGATGTAAGATCGTGTGCGTTCATAGTGTTCACAATTAATTACTCCGTGCCCTGCTGACAGCTAGCGAGCTCATAATTAATTACAATATAATACCAATGTGGTTCGTAGCACTTCTCTTCTGTTTGTATCTAACTTAAGAACTTCTGCATTTGGTTCGAGTGTTAATGATCATTTGTTTGAATTAATTATCTATATTTAAACTGAGCTTTGGTTTAAAGTGGCGATAAAGAACATTGGTTAAGTTTTAAAATTCCAACAATTTTCAATTTTTCATAGTTTTGATACAAGTAGCTCCAGAAAAGGTTATTTTTAAACCCACAAGTGGCAAACCCACAAATATTGGTATTCAGCTTCATCCGGTTAGACTGGAAGCCGACCCCAATAGAGTTGGGCAAAGGCTAGGCAGATGATGAAGTGCAACGAATTGCCAAAATTCTTAATACTCTAGTTTTGGGTTATCTTGTTGACTGTGATTGAGATGATATATAACTCCAAGAAATTCTGCTGATACGGAAAACTAGCCTCAACACATAAAAAAGGCTCGTATATGCGTATGTGATTATAGATGGGCAGTCCACCGGGTTTAAACCCGGTGCTTTTGATAAACACCCAGAAAATTGGGTGTTTATCAAAGCACCGGGTTTTAAACCTGGGTGGTTTACCCATCTATATAAATATGTGATCACTACTTAACAGACCACGCAACGGTTTACTGTCAAGATGAAGCTCAACTATAACCAAAATTGGTCCTACCGCCCGCGTCTATCCGTAAGTGGTCCTTTTCGTCGGATCCACAAGTAAGTACAACAGACATCTACCACTAAAGCCATCAGAATGGGCGTACAGCTACTCACTAGATAATAATAGCAAGCACGTAGGACCGTCCTTTTTAGTTTAAATTATATACGAGCTTACGAACATCGCTAGAATACACAGAGCTGTATTGTCTCAGAGTTATTGGGTTTTTAATTGGATTGAGGTGGTATTTTTGGACAGGCCCTCATAAAGATTTTTTAAATTCCATTTTCGTCTGATTTATAGGAATTTTTATGTAGTTATGGTGCTGATGTATTGTGTAAGGAAGTTAAAGTAGCGACAAATAGTAAATAGGTGGTTTCGTTTAAGGTGCATGTACGAGTATACTTATTGAAAATGGGAAATGTCTTATTAAAATTATCCTTTAATGAAAATGAGCAGCTGTCTACATTTATTATGCGCGCGGTCAAAGTGTGGAACTCTTTGCTGGCGTCTGAGTTCCCTTCCACATATAACCCGTCTGCCTTCAAAGCAAGAGTGAACAGGCATCTTCTGGGTACGTCTGTTCCATCATACACCTCATTAATAAAATGCATAATAAAAAATATAAATATTATATTTTTTTTTAAATATATATAATTATATTATTAATGTGTTCCGTCCCTTCCGCGGACAAGTGCCACACAAAGACAGTGCTCGAGTGAAGTGAGTTTTACTAACATAATTTTAAGTTTAGGTATTCACTAACACACATTGTATTATTATAAATCGGTTTCCAGCAGGCAAAATCGAGATCAAGAGCAGGCCTAACCCGCAATAAAAAAAATATCAAACAAAAAAAGCCTTCATTAACATATTTTTATGGCGCCTAAGTTTGAAACGTAAATAAGTAAGAATGAAAGAATAACTTTTATTCGGTTATAGTTCGTGAAACATAATAAGTATGACCATGACTTTATGACGTTTATCTTAGGTCATTAAGAGTTTGCATTAGTTATGATATAAAAACGTACGTAAAGAATATCATTAGCTGATTATAAAACCCCATCAAATCTAAGCCTAGCGGTGATACGACAGTTAAAAAAAAATACTCATATAAAATTAATTTTATTAACATAATGAGCGAAAAATAACGGCCCACCTTTCAAACCATTATCGCACTAAACATTATCACAATATGGGTATTATGTTTGGAATGCAGCCAAATGACATTGATATAATGTAATGGCTGGATTATCTATGTATTATAAATTATACATATATGTAATAAATATTTAAGTGGCGTCATTTCCATGAGTGAGACGACATTTAAATATGTATGGGTAGTCTTAGTTGAAATATACATATTTCCGTATTATTTTAATGTAGGTAGTAGAAGAAACCTAACACTAAATGAGATGCATAATACATGAGTGTTCCATTGCTAGCATATAATCATGTAATCAACAAGACAAATTAAGTCGTATGCGCCTGTACTTACATTTACATCAAAACACATGATATTTTCTAGAAACTGTTAGCACAATATTCACAATTAATTAGTATAGTCCAAATAACCAGGGGACGATTGCGTAACACAGTAACAGTAGGTTTATAGTAAGTGTAAATCTGTCACCGCCAAGATCATCATATTCAAGTCATACCTATACGCCGACCGCTTAACTGTGACGTTGCCTGAGGTAGCTGCGCGGTGCGGGAGGGGTGATAATTGTCACAAGTTGACGAATCACTGAGCTCTCGCATCACGTCACCACACCCCTCCCGCACCGCGCTGCTGATAGGAGACTCCCTTATGGATTCGTCATGTCTGTCTGTCTGTCCGTATGTCACAGCCACTTTTTTCCGAAACTATAAGAACTATACTGTTGAAACTTGATAAGTAGATGTATTCTGTGAACCGCATTAAGATTTATTCAAAACATAATAGAAAAAAAAAACAATAAATTTTGGGGTTCCCCATACTTAGAACTGAAACTCAAATTTTTTTTTTCATCAAACCAAAAATCTTTAAAAATAGTATTGAGGTTTCCAATATCATTTTTTTCTAAACTGAATAGTTTGCGCGAGAGACACTTCCAAAGTGGTAAAATGTGTCCCCCCCCGTAACTTCTAAAATAAGAGAATGATAAAACTAAAAAAAATATATGATGTACACACAGCTCCATTAAGTAGTTACCCCACCAAAAGACATGTGCGTTCAAATCCGTGATAGGCCCAAGTTGGTTTTTGTATTTTGCAAAAACATTTTATTTTAAATAATGTATTGTTTTAGTGAATAAATAAGTTTAAGTAAGTTTTTTTTTTTTAAATTCTGTTTTTATTATTGTTTTTTTCAATAAAACAATACTTTTGCGACGACAAGCAACAATAATAGGGTTAACATTTACGACAACTTATTCAGCGTCTAAATAGACTGGAGGTTTCAAGACCGCTTACCGTGCATAAGATTGGAAGTTCAAATCCTATATAGGCACGAAATGTGCTTTTTGTTCATTATATTATTTTGATATATTTTTCTATTTTGTTTTAAGTAGTAATTATTTATAAAGAAATAAAAAATCAAGAAAAATAAAATACTTTATTAATCATTTAATAATATTTATTATTGCTATTATCTAACAAAACTATGATCTTATTTTACAACAAACAGAACAACTATTTTAGTTCTTATAAAATCAGAAATCATTTTAAAAAATAATGGATAAATAGTAGTCGTTTACTCTTCGCCGTTTTAAGTGAACGTATACAAAGTTCTAACTTGAAGGTATGGATTAATTTTATAAAGACAACGTAAGTAAGTAAAATTAATGGATACCCTCAAATTATAACATCTTTCGATTAGACAGGGACCTAAAGATATAATGACTCAGCCGATAGTAGATAACAATTTCATCGCAATTCATATGGGCTCGCTGGCTAGTTCGTCAAGCTGCCGGTATGAGTATGACGACGTTCGGTGATGCGATGGTTCGAATCCGAGTCAACACAATGGACTCTTTTTGAAGTATTCTTTAGATTATTCGTAAGGAATTCAATGTTGTAGCAGTGTAACATTTTAAAACTTGAGGGGTTAGGACATAGTGACGCTTTCTGTACATTACCATGTAAACTTCCACCGAAAATTGGTTTGAACGAGATCTAGTAAGTAGCTGGCCGGTGAAAATTTAAAAACATGATGGTACGGAACTCTCGGTGCCCGAGTCCGACTCGCTCTTGCCCGGTTTTTAACAGTTGGGTAAATGATACTGACAAAAACTAGCCTACGTACCTTTTTTTTTTGTTAGCCTCCACCGTCCCACTCCTGGGCAAAGGCCTCCCTCAAATCCATCCAGGAATGCTTTTCCCGCGCCACCTCGAACCAGCCCTCGCGGTACGCGTCCAGGTCATTTCGCCATCTCTTTCTAGACCGGCCTCGGCGGCACCGTCCATCTTCTAATTAGTTAAAGTTTATCTAGCATGGCACAAAATGGACGAGGCTTATGTTCAGCGGTGCGTGGAATAAGGCTGCCGATGATGATGAACATCTATAGCAGAAATTGGTTGGATGTGGGCAGCTAAGGACCGGCAGTTGTGTCTTGGGGGAGGGAGGCCTGTCCAGCAGTAGACGTCTTTCATGTGAAGTGATATTGATACCGCCTCAACCTTCTTTTTTTCCTCCCGAATCAAATTATTATAATTACCGTTAGTCTTATTGAAATTGTTTATTCTATAAATAGGAAATCGGAATCACTTACATGTATAAGGGCTGAATTTTCAATCGACAGATAATGTTTATTCGTGGAATAAAATTGACGTCTGACAGTTTTTGTATGGAAGAACTGTCAAAAATTCAAAATTATTCCTGATAAAATTATCTGGCGTTGGAAAGATCTACCCTAAGAAAAAGTATTATTATAAGCTAGATGGAATCGACATTTCCTATCTGACTACCCCTGAGAAGAAATAACGAAACTAACTCAAGGGTAGTTTCTTTTAAAGTTCAGACATAATGTTGGTCAGATCATGTGAGGACAATGTGCCTGAAATAAAGAAAGAAAAATATTTTATTTAGGACACACACAGGAAATACAAATAGTTAATAAAAAGAGGAGCATTTAAAACTTACAAAGTTACATTAAAAATAACCAATAAAAAATAAGATAGCTTGTTTGGTAAACAAAAAAAAATTATTATAAAACATAAATATATAGCAATATTTAATATCGATATTTACAACATATTTATACCGCAGCGCTGGTATTCTGATGACAATTAGTCTTTTGAGAAAAGAAACACTCAGATTTGAGCGGACCAGTCCATTATCCTGACAAAACTAAGATTTAATCATATCAAACAATATTCCGTTATGAAAATGCACTAGATTTTTATCAAACACGTTTGCAAGCTAAAAGAAAGTTAACTACAGTCAACATTTACTTTCATGAAATCTTTTCTCCCTGAATGTGCAATTTCATTCCGTTTATGTTTTCTTTGAGCTGTGTAACGCAATTTTGTAGTTCATGTTAATATTTTGTTAGGTATACGGCAGGTTTTAGAAAGGTGTGGTCTCCGTCCGTCCGTCAGTCTGTCGAGACCCTTTATCTCGGGAACGCGTGGAGGTATCTAGTTGAAATTAAAACCTTATACTCAGGTCTGCGGTCCCTTGAAGCTGTGAAAAAAACAAACTTCTAAGTTAACGTAAAAAAAAGATACGGCCGTTTATGCCGCAAAAAACGTATATTTTGACACTCAAGTAAAACATAATATATAGGGTACTTCCCGTTGACCTAGTTCATCATGTTTGGCAAGAAGCAAGAATAGCACAAGTAAAGAAAAAAATCCAAAAACCGTAAATTTGTAGTTACTTAAAAAAACCACATACCTACAAATTTGTACGGAACCCCTCAGTGCGCGAGTCCGACTCGCTTTTGACCGGTTTTTTATGTAAAAGTTTCGCTTCTATCCATAACAGGGGTGTTGCCTCAGGCAGCAGACGGATTTTTGTAATGTGTGACTGATTGCTTAGTTCATGTTGGCGACAGTTTCTTTGAGAATAGCTGGAGGGGAAAAGGTTGACATGTCTCCCACAAATAAAAAGGGATTTTGCAGGTTCATACATACATGAAACAGATTTTCTAGTTGTGCATAAACTCCACAGCTCTTTTCTTATAGGTTTCGTACTGATACTTCATCATCATCAGCCTAGCCTTTTCCCAACTATGTTGGGGTTGGCTTCCAGTCTAACCGGATGCAGCTCAATACCGGTATTTTACATGGAGCGACTGCGAGCGATCCACGAATGCTTAACGTGCATCCTATCTCATAACGGCGTTTCACGGGGGGTTCTGGGAATTGGTATTTTAAGAGGAACCGGGACCACCCCAATGTGCTGATGGTGATCACCGGGGTGGTTTTAGTGAGGTAAAAATCCCACACTCCCCGACCTCCCTCAGGAGGTCGGGTGCCTTTTGAAGGATTCCCCAGGACAACAAAAAAAAAGGGTGTCTGTCTTATAATGACAAACAGATTGTGATGTGAACCAGTAGTCGTCCTTTTATCACAGTCAATCACACGTCCAAAATATAAACCCCGAACACAAATAAATCATTTCATACACTAACTCTACAGACCATACCATACCATAATCAGCCTATAATGTTCCCACTGCTGGGACACAGGCCTCCTCTCGGTGAGAGGGAGTGGGCCGTAATCCACCACGCGGGCCCAGTGCGGATTGGCAGATGTCACATGTCTTCGAATTTTTGGTTCTAGGACATGCCGGTTTCCTCACGATGTTTTCCTTCACCGTTTTGAGAGCAGTGGTGATGAAATAATTTACACAAAGTAAAGCGCCTGTCTGGGTTCGAACCTACGACCTACAACTCGTAAGTCGCGGCCGTTACCACTTGGCCACCACTGCTCTCACTCACTCACTCTACAGACAATTGTAGTTATTCCCCGCGATTTAGTTCAATGGAGCGCTCATAAATCAGTTAAAATGAGACCACACCCACTGTTTAGTTAATAGAAACGCCTTGTATCAGATTAGAAAATTGCTGCGAAATTACACTAGGATTTACCTACTCGTTAATTTAGTTTGTACAGTGACTAAATCACACTAATATTATAAAGGCGAAAGTTTGTGAGTGTGTGTGTGTGTTTATATGTTTGTTACTTCTTCACGCTTAAACGGCTGGACCAATTTTGATGAAATTTTTCATGGAGGTAGCTGACACCCTGAATTAACATATAGGCTACTTTTTATCCCGATATTCCCACGGGATCGACATTTACGCGGGTAAAACCGCGGGGCGCAGCTAGTAGTAACATACAGCTGCACGGGTCGATCCAAAAGTTAAGTTTCAAATGCCGCGGTCTGTTCGTGGATGGGTGACCATTGACCATCCATTACATAGGGAGTCCTCTGTGTGTCGAAAAGCACGCGTTGGCCCCGGCTATCATTCGTAGATCTTTGATAGTCGGTCCATCCAACCATCAACCGGCGAGTCACTGGGTACAGTACAGATGCCCCTTAGTAAAAACCAAATGGTATTGTGTACCCAGTAACTGGGTTGTGGAGGTCAGATAGGCAGTCGCTCCATGTAAAATGCTGCTATTCAGTTGTATCCGGTTAGATTAGAAGCCGACCTCAACATAGTTGGGAAAAGGCTAGGTAGATTGATTGAAACGCCTTGTATTAGATTAGAAAATTGCTGTGACATCATTACACAAGGATTTACTCGTTAAATTAGCTTTATGCGGTAGATTGTGCAGAATTATTTTGGTGGGTGTTCAATTGTTTTGTTGGTCCTCAGAGTCAGTTAAATGTCTGAGATTTACTAACATTTTTACGAACGCCTGCTCTCTTCTAGAGGGAGTTACAATCCCCCACGCGGGCCCAGTGCGGGTTGGTAGATGTCACGTGTTTTCGAATTTTTGGTTCTAGTCGGACATGTCGGTTTCCTCACGATGTTTTCCTTCACCGTTTTGAGAGCAGTGGTGATGAAATA
Source organism: Oligia fasciuncula (assembly GCA_963082905.1). Taxonomy (NCBI): domain Eukaryota; kingdom Metazoa; phylum Arthropoda; class Insecta; order Lepidoptera; family Noctuidae; genus Oligia; species Oligia fasciuncula. Next base: position 14,670,676 of record OY720403.1, read on the forward strand.
AATCACACAAAGTGCCAAGGCACATTGTGTGATTTATTTCAAATCCACACGTAAGGGTCAGTTCACACCGAGACGCGACGCGACGCGCAGTTTTCAAGATAGATACAATTACAGACCTTATCTACTACACTAAAAGGTACACAATTCAGTGTCTACCTAACCTACTACGTCGAGCTACGCCGCGCGGCGGCGGCGCCGCGCTGCGTAGCTCGACGTAGTAGGTCTGAATCGTGTACCTTTTTGTGTAGTAGATAAGGTCTGTAATTGTATTTCTATCTTGAAAACTGCGCGTCGCGTCGCGTCTCGGTGTGAACTGACCCTAAGTCTGAAGCGTATGTTTAATCATCATCTGCATCATCTGCCTAGCCTTTCCCAACCATGTTGGGGTCGGCTTCCAGTCTAACCGGATGCAGCTGAATACCAGTATTTTACATGGAGCGACTGCCTATCTGACCTCTACAACTCAACTATTGGGTAATACGATACCCTTTGATAAGACTGGTTGTCAGACTTTCGGGCTTCTGACTACCCGTAACGAATGTGAAAGATCCACGAATGACAGCCGGACGTGCTTTCCGAGGCACGGAGGGGTCACGGTATGTAAAGATGGTCAACCATCCACAGACCAACCGCGGCAAGCGTAGCTTAACCTGATCTATCGACCTCTGCGGCTGTTATTATTTAGCCACGGCCTCTCGTATGTTTAATAAAGAAATAAAATTAAAATAAAGTACTTACTATAAGTTCCTTGGATCTCAGTTAACGAAAACAAAACAAGTACGTGCAATAAAAATGCTAACGAATTAAATAGAAAATGTGTAGCCATTTAAAAAACACACACTTTCGTTGCTATTTCTCTACGAACATAGAATAAAATCGATGGCGCTGCTGTTGAATATTTAGAGTACTTAAGTGCAGGAGCCGTGTTCAGGCGATGCAAACGTGATGGAAGGTACAGTCAACAAAAGAGATAGGTATACAGGATCGTCGGATATAGTTGAAGTTTAGTAAGAAACCGATGGATGCTGTCTACTGAAATTTAATTTGATAAATGAGCTGTTTGTTTTCTATTATTTAAATTAAATTTTATTCGAGAACATCCATCGGTTTCTTACTAAACTTCAACTATATCCGACGATCATGCATACTAATCTCTTTTTTGACTGTACATGGGATGTATGTATAAAATTGTTCTAGGACATTGACAGCGAGAATGGTGAAATTGAAATGGGTGTTGTGGTGTTTCGAAGTCGATTTGGTTTACAAATATAAGCGGGGTAATTGCGTAACACACTATCAGTAGGCAGTGGCGTAACTATAGGGTGGCATTGGGGCAAATGCCACGGGCCCCCAGCCAGTGAAGGGGCCCCCGGCCCGAGAGGGTCATGAGCACAGGAGGATCCTAACACAAGGACAGAAGCTGTCAGGTGTTAAATTTTGTAGAGGAAAATATGAAATGTACGCGGAAGAAGACTAATAAAAAAAAAACTATAACTTTGGTTGAGCTTCTTTACAATACATTGAGGGAGGGCCTCATATATCCCTTGAATTAGCCACGGGCCCCAAACGGTATAGTTACGCCACTGTCAGTAGCAGTGAGTTTTATTTTGACAGTTCAACAAGATTCAATGCGTTATTTACTTTGTAGAGCAGATAAATTTTTCGAACATATGAAGCAATGGATTAGCAATATCCTTCAAAATGATTGAGATTGATGTGTGTTACGCAGGCGGTGCTGGATCGAAAATACGACCCTTATTAGATCGTCCTTATGACGCTTTGTTGCTGAGATGTGTTCATTCATTGAGTTGATACTGGGTAAAAATAAGAGATATTTAAAACATACTTTCAGGGTGTCAGAGACATCCACCTGCAACCTGTTACCATGGATTCATTACATGATTCTGAACCTGCGTTGAAATTATTCGTTGGTTATAAAAAAAATAATGAGCTGTTTCATAAGTTTTTCTATGAAAAAAAAAAAGCTGATTTTCTAGGGTTCCGTACCCAAAGGGTAAAAATGGGACCCTATTACTAAGACTCCACTGTCCGTCTGTCTGTCTGTCTGTCACCAGGCTGTATCTCATGAACCGTGATAGTTAGACAGTTGAAATTTTCACAGATGATGTATTTCTGTTGCCGCTATAACAACAAATACAAAAAACAGAATAACATAAATATTTAAGGGGGGCTCCCATACAACAAACGTCTTTTTTTCGGCGTTTTTGCCTTTTGGTACGGAACCCTACGTGTGCTAGTCCGACTCGCACTTGGCCAGTTTTTTTTTTATAACCGGCAAAATATTCCAACGCTGGGAATCTAGAATCATGTGCTGAAATCAAGGTACGCGCAAACTGTAGCGCGTTGATGTTCCCTGTCACACTGTATAGAGATAATAGTTATCAACACACACAGAGAATTATATAAGTATACTCATTTAGTTTATGGGTTAATCGATATATAATCCAAATGTTGTGTGTAGTTCTGTTGTAGTCTCTCATTACCATAACACACCATAGACCTATCTAGTTCTGCCTAAATTGATTTAAGGAAAACAGCACAGAAATCGAACCTCTGACATCACAGAGTTTCGATGACCATCAAAAGAGTGTCAAAAAATAAACGTAACATCCACACAGTAGTTTACGTGTCTTTGTGAATTATTTATCGCGACGCCTCTTCGAAGTTAGTGCGGCTGGCACGCGGCCAGCTGTTGGAGAAAGAGTGAAAATAACGCCACTGACCTTTGCTGGCCTCCGCCTCACCTTCGCACTTGAGAACGATAGATGATATAGGTGTATGGGAGTGGGATGGGAATTTTGATGTACCTATGGGATTGGTAAAGATGTTGCCTCATTATGTGAAGATTCTCTCCTGACCGTAGAACGCCTGGAAATGTTCTCAGGTCAGCGGGGTGATTACGTAACACACTGTCAGTAGCAATGGGGTTCATTTTCAGTTCAACAACATTCATTGCGTTATTTACCTACGTTGTTCGGCAGACACATTTTTCGAACATATTGAGCAATGGATTAGCAATATCTTTTAAAATGATTTAGATTGATAGGGTGTTACGCAGTTAGGGTTCAGGTAAAGAAAAAGAAAGAAAGAAAGAAGGAGGAGGTGGAGGTTAAACAAATATTACTCGAAAAATTGTGCTGGGTCGCGAGATAAACTATTAACAACAGTTTGGATCAATCGTGGCTTTAAAATTGTCACTTTAGAATGATTCTTAGGCTGCTGTCTGTGTGTAAATCTTAGGAACTATCGTTCATTGTATTGAAGAAAAACCGAGAAGTCGGAAACGTATTCGTTATGAGTAGTCCGCGAAAAGCCATGAAATTACGTATTTGCCTAAATTGAGTCATCTGCCTAGCCTTTTCCCAACTATGTTGGGGTCGGCTTCCAGTCTATAAACCGGATGTAGCTGAATACTAATATTTTACATGGAGCGACTGCCTATCTGACCTCCACAAACCAGTTACTGGGTAATACGACACCCCTTGGTAAGACTGGTTGTCAGATTTTCGGGCTTCTGACTACCCGTAACGACTGTCAAAGATCAACAAATGACAGCCGGGACCAACGGCTTAACGTGCTTTCCGAAGCACGGAGGGGTCACGGTATGTAAAGATGGTCACCCAGTCACAGACCAACCGCGGAAAGCGTAGCTTAACCTGATCACTGAGCCACGCAAATTAAAATAATCGCAAAAAGATATAATAATATGCTTCCTTAAAATGATCATCCGGAGTCTTGCTGCCTTGTCATACATCAGTATTTTGAGCATGCACATAAAAAGAAACGAACTCTGTCTTGTCTTTATGTAGACCTATGTGATTACGAAACGTATCGCGAATTTTCATAGACATTCTTCTTCTGTAGCAAGCCAAGCTTGCTACTTTACTGTTATTGTGAGTTATATTAAACCCACATGTTTTATACGTACTTTCACTGTATGTTTTGCGCGCGTTTCCTTGACTGAGAAAATTTCGCTTTTCACAGTTCTCGCTTTCTGTTCCAAGTCTTAAAGTCTTGTAAGCACAACTACAACACCACTTTAGGATTTTCGTAAAAGAATTTGAACAAGGGGGAGCCTTAGCAGAATATACCTACTGGAAAAAAAACTAACCAGTGCGCAAACTGTATGAATTCGGCATATGATTTTAGACCTCCTAGTGTAGAAATTTTTCATCATCATCGGTCATATGCTAAATTCAATCCTTAGCAGATTATACCTACAGGGAAAAAACTAACCAGTGCGCAAACTATAACCATATGAATTCAGCATTATGATTCTAGACCTAGTGTAAAAAAATTTCATCATCGTCGGTCATTTATGCTAAATTCATGTTTGCAGTTTGCGCATTTGATATTTTATTTTTCCATGTAAATGATTTATTTTCTGTAAGTAGGTTTGTTCAAACACTTACACGTCAGTCATGTTTTTTTAAACTAGATGAGGTCGGCGTTTCCTATCTGACTAATCTGAGAAGAAAGGCCGAAACAAACTCAGAGGTCACAGTCTCTTTTAAAGTCCAGACAAAATCTTGGTCAGATCATGTGAAGACCTTGTAGATTGGTGTCTGAAATGGTCTTTTGAGGAAAGAACCACACAGATTGAGCGGACCTGTCCTCCAGTCAGTGCACGCATTTGTCAAAAATCGTGCAGCTCAACTCAGAACTGTATAACACCGCTTCTAGAAAAAGCCTCATACAGCTCTTTAAGAAGACCAGTAAGACTAAATTCTATTACCAATATGGCCTTCCTTCATAGGAATTATTCCTCGGCACGATAATCATCAAGGTGTGCTCATTACTTAGCGCAAACTTTATTAAGCCGTGCGCAAACAGCAGATGTTTGCGCGTAATATGCGCTAACTGCGCAGATATGCGGAAACGAGAACCCTCAAACAACGCTAATCGGGTCTCAAATAAGAATGACGCACCCAATTATCTCGTTATCAGGAAGTTAAGCCCATCTTATAGTTACACTAGCTTTTGCCTGCGGCTTTGCCTGTGTGGAGGTCCGAAATTGTCCCTTGGGAACTTACTACCGGGATAAAAAGTATCCTATGTCCTAACCTATGCCATGGTCTACCTTCGTGACGTACTTCATCGAAATCCGTTCAGCCGTTAAGGCGTGAAATGGTAACAAACAGACAGACAGAGTTACTTTCGCATTTAAATAATACTAGCTGCGCGCCACGGATTCACCCGCATAAGTTTCGATCCCTTGGGAATATAAGGACAAAAAGTAGCCAATGGTTATAAAACTATGTGTGCCAAATTCATCCAAATCCGTTCAGCCGTTTGTGCGTGAAGAATTAACAAACACACTCACAAACTTTCGCCTTTATAATATTAGTGTAATTACTAGCTTCTGCCTGCGGCTTCGCCCGCGTGGACGATGGAGATTATCCCACGGGAACGTGCTTCCGGGACGAAAAGTACCATATTACGAGTATATCATTGTTTAGGATGCCATTCATCTCCTTGCCAAATTTTGTCGAGATCCGTTCAGTTATTTAGGCGTCAAAAGGTTACATAAAGACAGAGTTATTTTCGAATTTGTTAGTATTACTAATACTTCTTCTATGAATTCGTTCTAGAAACGCAGTAGTATCTCACAATATTACGTAGAATGCTATAAATGTAGGTCTGTACGGTAATACCTAAGTTGGAATGACATTATCGCTGATAACACGTGATTGATATCGCAATGCGCTGATACGACGCTGATAGACATTTAAACTTGTTTATTCAAATCTACACTCGGAAATATTGCACCGTTTGAATGTAACATGAAATAATTTCCTTCTAGTGCTATCACATTTTGAATGACATTTCATATTGGGAAGTAATACAAAACATTTAGAATAACATCAGTACATAAGGTTACGCCGTGACCCCGACCCAACCGGGTCGGGGTCGGGGTCTATTGAAAACTGGGGCAGGATACTCTTCCCCCTCCTACTTACTACCTAAGGCTCAACTCACACGAAAAGAGCGTCGAAGCGCAGCGAAGTGGAGCGCAGTTTCAGTGTCATATGAATTTTAACTTTATTATCATTACTATAATACTTATTATCGCAACCGCTCGGTAGAGAAAGCTATTCGCCAGAATTCCAGCGGCGCCGCGGGCATCCGCGCGACTCGTTGGAGTTTCTCATGCGATAATAAGTAGGTATTATAGTAATGAAAATAAAGTTAAAATTCATATGACACTGAAACTGCGCTCCGTTTCGCTGCGCTTCGACGCTCTTTTGGTGTGAGTTGAGCCTAACACCAAAGGAGCATCTCCCTGCAAGGTATAACCTTCCGTGGTCAACTTGGAAGTCTCTGAACCGTCTCTGGACACAAGCGAAAAGATGTAAGTCCAACCTGGTAAAGTGGGGCTTCCTTGATGGAACGGCAGCAGGGTGAAATTGTGGAGCTAAGTTACAAACCATCCTCCACCTCCTATGTTTAAGTCTCATATAATAGAGGGCGAACCTATTGCCATCAATCGGATACAAATCCAGACTCCGGGCTGATACTGAGAAATTCCTGATGAAAAAACTCAATTACACTTTACCCGAGGTAGCAATCGAATCCAGGAACACACGCTCAGCAGTGACGCTTGCGTGTTGAAGTGTTTAGGGTGTGCGTGACAGAAACGTTCCAAAACTCAAAGTTTCATAATATGTCTAGTCTATTCAAACTTGTTTCAAATTAATATAATTTCAAGTTAAACAAATATCAACTTTATTTAAATAATAATTAAGTTGATTTCAGAGTGACTATTGAAAAACTTATAAAAATGTTTGAAGTTGTAGCGTAAACTGAACTTATTGTGTAGGATTTAAAATTATTTTTCCATATACTCGTCTTGCTTACATTTTTGGCAAATAAATCGCGAATGCAGATTACATACCTAACGTCCACACACGTTTACTCATTTTACCTTATAAAAGGCGCGTCAGCTTATAACCATTAACAGCTTTGTTCTTACCTAGTATCGCAATCGTATCCGGATGTTATCGCAAATTCCGCTGCTATGTTGTAACTTGATTGATATTTTATAATAGTACACTCGCGGTTATTACCTATTACCGATTCTGCACTGAAGTGAGTAATCTTTTAGACTAATTAGTTGATTCCGAAGTGACATAATAATAGCCCATGTTTCGCCAGTCCATGTAATAGCCTATTGCCATCAAACAGGCATGAATCCAAGAGTCCGAAGTCCAAGAATGTTTCGGAAGACGAATAAATTTTCCAAAATATTCGATGTTGGAAAATTAACTGTCTGAAGTGCCATTACTACGGAGTACGGACTACGTAGGAAAATTTTGTGCGACTTTTGATGATCATCAACATTCGGCTAATAAATTAATTAGTAACTTTTTATAAACAGTGATTTCTTTAAAACTAATACCTATATTGTCGTAACGAGTTCACCGATAGTAGCGAGAAATTCCAGATGGAAAACCTGGGATAGTTATATAGAATAAACAAAATTTATATCAAATCAACTAGCTTCCGCCCGCGGATTCGCCCGCGGATTCGCCCGCGAGGTGCAATCTATCTCTCTGACAAATTTTATCGAAATCCGTGGCTTACGGCCGGTCTCAATAACGCACTTACCTTTAACAATCTGTTAAATTACCTATCTTTTGTAGCTAAAGCCGCATTTGTGCGTTTCAATAAACTAAAGATAGATAGGAATATCTACCTTTACTTTCGATCTATCTTTGGGAGGGCTTACCGCTACCATAGCTATGTAGATCAATAGAAAAAAAACATAGAGCGTCTCAATAACATTTTGACAGTTAACTTTAGTTTGTTTTCGTTACTGTCAGTCCAAAATTTGCTATCTCCCGAAATCGGGCGATTTACTGCTGGTTTACATATTAATTACAACTTATTTCATAATAAAATGGATTTGTTCAGTGATGAAAGTGATAATGAGATGTATGAGGCCGGTGTATTTGATTCTGCGACAACTACAGAATCAGGTGAACGCAGAGTGTACAGTCGCATTAACTACGAAAGTGAATTTTCTGACTCGGAATTTACATTTAGATTTAGATTAAATAAAACTAGTGTAAATGAATTATTAGTAAAAATGTTACCAAATTTTGACGCCATTGCTCAACCCGGTATCTCTTGCAGAAATTCGCTACAATGAATCACATATTAAGACCAGAAACACCATAGAAAGGTTGATAGCTATTATCATTGATCACTTGCCTATTTGTTTTCATATGAATATGTATAGGTTGTGTAGGTAACTCAAATATTGTTAATAATTTTATACATTTTTCAGGTGTTTTGGTGTATGGAAAAGACGCTTTCCAGTGCTTTCGTTGAAAATCCGTCTTGCATTACAAACAACACAAGCAGTTATTATTGCCACATCTGTGTTACACAACATTTGCAGGTTGAATAATATAAGTGATGTAGAACCTGAAGTTGAGATACCGCTTGAGCAAGCTGATATTATCCTAGTTGAGGGAGTGGGTCACCAACATCATCATGTTAGACAACACCTAATAGATAATTATTTTAGTTGGTATGTACCTACATCATACAATTTGACGTCAGTCTTATGGTTCTAGAAAATAATCAAGGGTATAAATGTTTTTTTGTTTCAGATTTCTACACAGAATATTTGTGGCTAGATTCAACAAAGGAATATTGTAAAAAAAATATCATTAATTCTGATTATATCTAAATGATAAACAATATTCAAATGTTTAATTTTTATATCCTTAACCTTTAGTTTCTTTTTTATAAAATATAATTAAGAAAAACAAAGAGAATATACTGACACAATATTTTTAATTAAACAACACAATACACAATTACACACCCCTTAACTATACACCATATGACAAAACTTGATTATTAATCAATACATGTAATAAATCAAGACTAACTTAGGTATAAATATTGGGAACTTAAACTATTCATTACAGTTAATTTTCTGTTTCATTAATTTTATTTCTAATTCTAGTTTTACATTCTCTAATTCTATTTTTTTATTTTCTAATTCTATTTTTTTATTTTCTAACACAACTTTTTGTGCCTTAGCTTGAAAGTAAGCTGCCAACCCCAGATCCTTGTCTCTCTGAGCTCTCTGTACTTCTTCAGAGAGCTTCCTCCGTTTATTCACTGTAAAAATAAAAGAGTTTTATTTAATTTAAACAGTATTTGCACAAAATTACTTTACCACTGCTTATACTAATTAATCCAATTTTTACACCTTACAACCATTAACCAGTACTGTAAATAATATTTGTCTCAAAACGGTAACCCATACTACTGAACTATGTGGCTAACATTGTAAATTAATTCTAGCGACTAAAGTTAAAAATATGTAACTTACAGGCACTTTTTGGAGTGTTAAAAATAAAGTTCTTTGGTGTGTAACTACCACCACCACCACCACCATTACCACCACAATCACCACCCAATACCACAACGCTACTGCCCTGAGCTAATTCTGGCAATGGTTGGAAGTCTAAAACTTCTACAATTGCTTCAGAGCTGGCTTCGCTAGCAATAGCTTCATCTGCCCCATCACCACCAAACTCTGCAGTTAAACCATTGCATGTAGCACCTAAAATAGATGCTACTCGGTCCAAAACTTCATCAGGAGGGATGTAAGACTTCCCCCCTCCAGTCTGTAAATTAAAAACAAAGTTTAGAGCAACCACAATAAAATGCATGACTAAATATTATTATATATTCCTTAAATACTGACCTTAAGGTTATTTTGTCTTATTAAAGCACTACGCTTCCTTGCAGACTTCTTTAAATTCTCCCACTTGAGTCGAATTTGCTCAGGACGCCGCATATTTCCCGTAACAGCACTGAACTCCTGTGCAATGGATTTCCAAGCTTCTTCTTTAAGTTTATTGTTTGTTGCGTTCGTCGCTTTGGTTGTTATTACTGGATGTTTATTAATCATGTCGAGAAGAAGAATTATGCTGTCCTTTACAAGCGGCTTAGCCTTAATCTGAAAGTAAATTATAATTTAGGCGCGAATTGGTGGCATGGGAAGCCTTTTGTTTATATCTGTTCCAGATATAATAAAGTGTTTAAAACAAAATATAATCAATGGGTACGCAGGCAATACTTACATTTTGTTGTTCAGCCATTTTATGAAATCGTTGCACAATACTTTATATAAATACAAATAAGTTATTAATTTCCAAACAAATCACAAGTCGAAACACTTCAAAACAGATGCGAGCGAGCGCGGGAGTACGAAGGTTGACAGCGTCGCGTCGTTTGCTGGCAAATGTCAAAAATGCGTTTTATTGCATCATGTTAGAAAGCATTTCATCATTATTTTAGTATAAAAGTCCACCGTTTTCGTATAAATTATAAAAGCAGGTTTTTTAAAAGTACATTTTTACTGAAGCTACTATCGTTTAAGCAAAAATAATATTTTTCACGAGAAACAAAACGTAACGCATTTTTTGTGAGGGAAAGGACCTATCTGTCTTTAACTGTAGGTATCGTTACGGAAATTTTGTTATTGAGACGGCAGTTATTGATAGATCAGAAGTAACAGTAAAGCTCTGGTAGCTAACCGAGTTTAACTCCCTGTAGAGTATTGAGATCGGCCGTTAGGCGTGAAAGGGTAACATACAGACAGACAGACCGACAGAGTTACTTTCGAATCTATACTAATATTATAAAGCTGCAGAGTTTGTTTGTTTGTTTGTTTGAACGCGCTAATCTCTGGAACTACTGGTCCGATTTGAATGATTATTTTAGTGTTGGGTAGTCCATTTATCGAGGAAGGCTATAGGCTATATTTTTTTTCTTCAAAATTAGGGATCCGTAATAAAATTGCTATTTTGTAACACAAGGTGTAAAATCGAAAACCTATTTTTGCGTGCGCTGCAAAAACTATTGACAATAGAACAAAATAATGTACTACGGGTTTGTAGAGCCCATTAAGACCTACAAAAAAGTCCGCGAGAACATATATCTAGCTATCATGGTTTAATCACAATAACCGATTTTGTGTTCAAAATAATTATTAAATCGTCTGAAGAAAAAAAAACTACGTTAAATATGTATCGTAATATTAATCTTTATCGAAATTAAGCATTATGTTATCAAGAGTATTTATGAAGAAGTAAAATACTTTTTGTTTCATCTCAATCGGATATTTCGTTTAAAAGTTATCACGTGTGTAAGATGTTAAGAGTTGGTACCTATTAAGGAGTTAAGGGCCATAGAGTTTTTTATCTATACTAATAATAAAGCTGAAGAGTTTGTTTGTTTGAACGCGATAATCTCTTTAACTACCGGTCAGATTTGAATTCTTTTTGCATTTGATAACCCAATTCTTGAGGAAGGCTATAGGCTATTTAACATCACGCTATGACCCTTAGGAGCCGAGCAAAAAGAAAAAAACTCAGAGTGAACGGTAAGCGAATACGAAGTGTTGCGACGCGACGGGGTGGGGGTACAAGAAATTTCACGCGGACGAAGTCGCGGGCAGAAGCTAGTTTATAATATTAGTATGGATAAGTGTAGTAGCTGGCTAAGCTTGCTAGGATGCAATTATATCGTCCTCCGTAGCAGGGTAGCCTGTAGCCGGCAGAAGTTGCACATGGAAGTTTCAGGGAAGCAACTCCAAAACTTTCTAAGTCCCTTGTTGAGTCCAACTACAGATTAAGTTAATTACTTACAACAACTTGGCTACCGCGGGCTTCTTAATCATTTGTTTAACTACTTCTGAACCACCATCTTTAACTTATTTATTAGTTGGTACATCCATAAATAATGACTAGGGCTTGTGGCTAAGTAATAACAGTCGCACGGGTCGATCGATCAGGTTAAGCTACGCTTGCCGCGGTTGGTCTGTGGATGGTGACGTGCTTCGGAAAGCACGTTAAGCCGTTGGTCCTGGCTGTCATCCGTGGATCTTTGACAGTGGTTACGGGTCGTCCGAAGCCCGAAACTGACAACCAGTCTTACCAAGGGGTATCGTATTACCCAGCAACTGGGTTGTAGAGGTCAGACAGGCAGTCGCTCTATGTAAAATACTGGTATTCAGCTGCATCCGGTTAGACTGGAAGCCGACCCAACATAGTTGGGAAAAGGCTAGGCAGATGATGAGGCAGATGACATCCATAAATAATTACTGCCTGAAGTCCTGGTTTCGATTCCCTGGACGGGCAAAGTGTTATTTCGTTTTTCACTAAGGAACAACTTTTACTAAGGGACCAAAGCTGCAATCGCGAAAAAAAAATCAGCTCTTCCCTACATTTTGACGGGTTATGCGAACATGTAGGGAACAGCTGATTTTGTTTTCGCGAGTAAAAGTTGTTCATAATGATGAGTACATATGCCCATTTCGATTTGTCGCATGTTTTCAATTTCACCCAGTATATTAGTTGGTACGTCAATAAATAAACCCCTTACGTATATTATACCTAGTACATTTAAGCTGACAATATAAACACGCGCCCACCTTACCGATGACGACCATCATTGGTCACAAGGCTGCCACACAATGGCGTTGATTCGTGTCCAATGTATACCATTCATTGTGACCTATATGCTAGACTATGTACTTGTGAAATAATGATGCTTTTATATTGGTAGAATGAGCGTTTGGCCTAGCAAATAGTCATGATTACTGCTGCCCTAAAATCAGTCTGCCTAGCCTTTTTCTAACTATGTTGGGGTCGGCTTCCAGTCTAACTGGATGCAGCTGAGTACCAGTATTTTACATGGAGCGACTGCCAATCTTTTTTTTTTTTGTTATTGGAGGAATCCAAAGGCACTTGGTGTTTGGGGATAAAACCAGGGAGTGTTGGATTTTTACCTCACTAAAACCACCCCGGTAGTCACCATCTGCACTATGGAAATCTCAAAAGACCAATCCGGAGCCCCCTTCTTTGCAACGCCTGTTAGGGCACATCTCTGGGGAGACTGTAAAGGGGTCTCCCTAAAATCTAGCTGAGCAAGTGTGCAGGGCAAGTGGTTCTTGTGCCTATTTACAGTATTTACGTCTTTATTGTGACAGATGCGATACGAAGGTTTTCTGGCAATAAAACCTGTCTATGAAAGAAAAGGATACTTTCACATATGCCAGAAAATGGAGAACTGTATTACCCAGTAACTGGGTTACGGAGGTCAGATAGGCTGTCGCTCCTAATAAAATACTGGTATTCAGCTGCATCCGGTTAGAATGGAAGCAGACCCTAACATATTTGGGAAAAGGCTAGGCAGATGATCATAGCTAGGCTGAGAAAACAAATGAATACACAAAAATAATAATCTTAAGGTGTAATCTGCTGTTCATATACATAGTCATCTACGTGCCATCAAAGTCAGCCAACATCCTTAGACCAGCTGCACAATGACAGTAGTTCATTCATAATTATGCATACAGAGATGCGCAAGCGCGTGACGATGCAATCATGACTGTCATCAGACATAACATCATGCGATTATCATCAATCATCGACGGTATAATCGGTATGCTTTAACGAGTAATTAAGAGTATTAAGACGATTGTCGTAATTAATAGTTAAATAGACCTTTGTTGAGTCTTGAAATTATTCGCGTGTTAGGTTGCCAGTTTCAATTTTGAGTTGGTTTATAAAGTAAGCGGCCAAGTGCGAGTCGGACTCGCAAACGAAGGGTTCCGCACCACCGTTCAATATATAACACTACTTAATATCTAAAAAAAACACGTTTCCAGTATAGAAAGAAAAGAACTTAATAGTACACACTTTGTGAAAATTTGACGTGTCTACCTATTACGGTTCAAAAGATACAGTCCTGTGACAGACAGATGGACGGACGGAAAGCACCTAAAAGATTCTCCCGAAAAGCCCTGACATAAATGGACCATAACAGTGATATAACGTAGAAAACTACACGAAATTCCTGCCAAAAAAAAGCACTTTTCTACCACAACATATTTCACCAGCTCATCAACTATGTAGGTATTTACGTGATGTTCAAAAGCACTCTCTACATCTCGGGAACCGTTTAAAACTTTACCTACACTCACGACAGACTTTCTCATTTTGGAAAACGTTTATTTCAAACCCTTTTGCATTTTCATGAAAACATGTTTTTAGGTGTTTTAAAACGCCGCTAATACTAGGAAAGTAAACGAAAGAGGAACATTTAATGCATCAGGTGGTTATTTTATTTTGTAAACTGCTGCTGTGATGTTTTATTAATTTTTTCTGGGAGAAGATTTTCATTGTATATATACCTCAAAATATGTGTTACTAATATGATAAAGCTGAAGAAGTTTCTTGTTTGTTTGTTTGAACGCACCAATCTCTGCAACTAACGGTCAGATTTGAAAAAGCATTGATATCCAACTCTTGAGGCAGGGGGGTTTTTATTATGTCTGTAATTTATATGGTGTACATAATAAAGAGTATTTCTATTCTATTCTATTCCTAGTCCATAAAATTCTCTAGGGTGCTCTAGTTCTATCGTAGCAAAAGTAATATGGCTCATTGATTTTTAGGGTTCCGTACCGAAAGGATAAAAACGGGACCTTATTACTAAAACTCCACTGTCCGACTGTCACCAGGCTGTATCCCAGGAACCGTTATAGCTACACAGTTGAAATTGTCACAGATGCATCTATTTCTGTTGCCGCTATAACAACAAATACTAAAAACAATAAAATAAATATTTAAGGGGGGCTCCCATATAACAAACGTGTTTTTTCGGCGTTTTTTTTTTGCCTTGGGGTACGGAACCCTTCGTGTTCGAGTCCGACTCGCACTTGGCCAGTTTTTTACTTTAAGTCAGATAGCCAGTTGACCGATAAGAAAACCAAGTTTCTAATGTTATCAATGTAAATCAATGATATTCTAATTATAATATGTCAATGGCACAGATTGATAATGGATATCTGTTTGATATAAAACCTTTGAGGCCAGGCTAGGCTGATAGAAAACAAAGAAATGGTAATGAAAAATCTCCAGCGCATCTTAAAAGCTACCAAAATGTTGTAAGGGTTGTAAGAGAAAAATAACTTAGTATGTTAAACCTCACTAAGATTTCTTTTTTTATGGGGTGACAGGGGGATATTGACGCGCACACTGAAACCTTGAATTCAACACATGATTCTAGACCCCTTAGCGTACAAACTTTTCGTAGGTTATCAAAAAAAAAAATTGCTGTTTCATATAATACATAGTATAATACCTACGCGCACAACATGTATGGAACAGCAATTTTTTTTTGTTACCGACGATAAAGAATGATGGGCATTTTTGTATGGAGCCTGACCTGATGACCATTAGAGTTCTAATGAGATCCACGAATGACAGCCGGGACCAACTGCTTAACTTGCTTTCCGAGGCACGGAGGGGTCTTGGTATGTAAAAATTTGGTATGTATGCCGCGGTAGGTCCCTAGATGGGTGACCACATCTAGGGACCTACCGCAGCATGTGCAGCTTAACTTGATCGATCGACCCGTGCTGCTGTTATTACTTAGCCATAAGCCCCCTCAATGTTAAGTCAATAACTATTATTATTCTTTCAACGCAACGGTTCAGAATCATGTACTTTAGGTACTAAATCCATGGTAACAGGTTGCTCATTAATGTCCCTGCCTGTACTTGTCTGTCTGTCACCTGCATAAGCTAATCGGATTCAGGGTTGACCAGCGCTTTCCGCACTCCGTTGTCAGAGGACAGAAAGCAACTCTAGCTCCTTTAAAAAAATATTTGCAATACATTCTTCTTTAATAAACTATAGGCTTGATCCTTTAAAACCATGTCATACCATTATGTAAACTCCTACCTAAACAGGTGCACACGCCTCTTCGTTTACGCAGCAAGCTTTAGTATAAGTATACTTATAGAAACTGTAGAAAGTTATCGACTCGCTTCACGTACTGTGTCACCGACAGCATGACAAGTGTCGTCTGCACCGTGACATGTGTCGACTGCTTCCTGGCTTGTGCAACCATGCAGTTTGGTGCATGTTGTAGGTCTTGAGTTGTTTGGTATGCTAGGTAGGTGTGGTATGTCGTTTTGCAGATCATTATTGGTATTGCAATGTTTCATGGAGGTATGTAGGGAAAGTACTATCAACCACCAAATGCTTTACGAAGTCTTATCTGTCCGTGGCTGTTACTAAGAAATTCCTAATGGAAAGACCCAATAACACTTTGTCTGACCTGGGAATCGAACCCAGGACCTCACGCTCAGCAGTCGCGCTTGCGATCACGAAACCAACGAGGCATTTTGTACCAGAACGAAGAGGTCGTTAAGGGGATTACAGGACCTATATAAACGCAAAAAAACGCAAGTTTTAGAATCAATAAAAGTATAGGTATGATATGATCGACTACAGTAAACAAAATCAGAAAAATATATGATATTCTTCAGGATATATGCTAGCTAGATAGTGCGTTAAAAACATAATACAACTAATTTGATACGATAGAAAAATGTCATGAAGATACCTCTAAAAACTTTTTTTTACAATAAAAACCACGCTAATATACATACAACAATCATTCTGATTTTTTGTCAGATTATTTCTACAAGCAACATACTAAAACACTAGTGTTTTAATTTTTTAATCCAAACAATTAAAACCATAGATTTTTTGTAAATAGATAATTGCTTCATATTTTGCAATAAATTACCAGCGTTGTGTCATCGCGCTTCTCTTTCTCTTCTCTTCAGTCCGACAGTGACCGCGCTTTAGGTCATGTAAGCCCCTTAAAACTTCGAAAATTCTAATGCTAGCCCGCCGTTGATTTAAGAATTATCCTTTAATAAATTGCAAAGACGTAAATTATAAATATTTCTGCAAATCTTAGAACCCAAGGACCTATAAGTAGTCTTGACTTTTATAACAACCCACACAAGGTGACTCCCTAAGAGGAAGCATACTCGTCTTTACAATTGAATCTAGAATTTTCCTTTGAGTACATTTGAAATCTAGGTTTACTTCGAAGACTTTAAACCAGAAACTGCATCACGACGACCTGATACGTTTGTACTTGGGATGAAGTGATAGCTTTGTGGAAACTGGGTCAGTCCCGTTTTCCAATGAATTAATCACTCTCTACTGATTGGTTTGAAATTAACACGGCCATCGTCAAAGGCTATCGTTATCGAAGACTGAAATATTATAACAGAAAATGTTTATCAGGATGTTATAATGTTTTGCTCTGTAAACACCAGGTTGTATGGGATATGCTTTCATTTTCTACTTAAATCTGATGCTATTCAATGCTGGGTGAATATCTAAACTTTTCTTCCACGATCTTCCGTCTCCAACCTTTTCTTACTGACCTGATCCGGGGGCCTCTTTAGTATTACTGACAATGCAACATAAAAAATTGTAAAAATATAATAAAATTGACAGATTTTCACGACAGGTGCTTTTTTAATTAGGCACTAAAACTATTTATTATTATTATTTATTCATCAATCAAGTAACATAGACTCATTCAAAATTATTAATCATACAATGTCAATAGCAATAATTACACATACAAACTGTGAAAAAAATTATCGGTTTCATAAATAGTCCCCGATCTTTGGACCAACACGTATTTTCTACCATATAAAAGTAGTGCTATCGTAAATGAGATGTTTTTTAAAATCTTGTAATTAAACCTAACGTAAATTTTTCCTTGTCTACAGTCAATGATCCAGCTAAAAGAACGCAAAGAAATGGACGAGGCGTTCAAGAAGGCGCAAAAACCCTGGGCGAAGCTACTGCAGAAGGTGGAGCGCACGCGGCTGGAGTACCACACGGCCTGCAAGCAGGAGAGAACGGCACAGAACCAGGAGAGGAACGCCAGCGGAGACAGCTCACTTAGTCCGGATCAGGTCAGTGGAAGAAACTTTATATTATAAGAAAGAAAGAAATTTTATAGCACTCTAGAGACAACAACTTAAAAATATCTTAACCCATTGAAAGACACTGAACGAGACCCAATAGAATTGGACGTTAAAATATCGCGGCAGGATTTTATCGCGCACTAGATTTTCAACTCTCGTTGTTGAACAGAGCGTTGAGAATCCAACAGAGCGCATCCCAGCGCGTCAAAAAAACACATTGTAAGATTTTCGACTCTCGGTATTAAGCTGTGGGTTGGAAATCCATTGCGCGATAAAATTCCGCCGCGATATTTTAACGTCCATGCGAATGTGGTCTTATTGTTATTACGTCTGGGGGCGTTTAGCGTTCCGCAAAGTGTTAACAAAAACAATGCTTAAGAAGGAAAGCAAAATTTGTATCAGGTCATGACTCATGCATGAGACAACTTAAAAATGCTGTAAACAAAACAGTAGAAAATTAAACCGTGAGATTATCACGTATGCGCCATAAAGGCATTCAATTCAGCATAGTAGCAGGCACCAGAAATGCCGAGGTATGGTCTAGTAGAGGAGAAGACTACAGTGTGAAGGGATATAGGGGAAGTGTGGGAGGTAAGCCTTAGAATTAACTTACTAGGGTAAACATATACTCGCTTCAGAATTTACATCTACATTTTACAAAATAGTGTTGAGAAAGTTACGGGTAGGTTTAATGCTGAAGAATTTAAGCGTTCGGCAAGGGTTTCAAGGGAATAAAGGTTTAGAAGAAGTCTAGTTTTGTTTTGTGGAGCTTCATTTGTTTGAGAAGTTCTTCTTAAAATAAAATGAAAAACTCATTTTACTAGAATCTTCGCTCAAAGAAGAAAACTCAATCACAAAGATATACATAATAAAATAAATTTTATAACGACCAACCTTCGTTTAGGAAGAAATTCCAAAACAAAAAAAAAACATATAGAGTTCTATGTAAAAGATATTTATCAATAAACTTTACCGCTCTACACGTGTAAGCAATGCCGGTCTCACACTGGCTCCGAACGATTCCGAATTGACGGGAATGTGGGTGAAGTTCGTGCCTTCTTCATCATCATCATCATCACCGATTCGAGTTCTCCATTCAAGAGCATGTCTGTTCCAACGACCATCAGTTTGACGGTTAGCTTCGCAGCTTGTTCGCTAAAGTGGGCTTGACATAGGTGACTATAGCCTGTCTAAATGACAAATCGGCTAGGCCGCAGGTGACTAAAATCGCAGGTTCCAAAGTAGGTTTCGATTTTTGTCGTGAGGGCGACAGGTCGCATGCGGCGGGTGACTAAAATTGACCGTGAAAATGTTCAGTCCCAGGCGATCGCCCGTCGTACGAAGGTCGACATTTTGATGCAAAATAAATTACTTTCCTTTAGCGATTTTTATCGATCTGTGGCGGTGGCAATTCGACTTTTGAGGCGATGTGGTAAGCGACCAGCCGCATGGCGAAAATCGATCTAGTGTAAATCCCTCATAACGCATATTCTCTGGGCCTTGCATGTTCGGCCTTCGGCTTCGGCGTGATCTCGCACTGCCCCCCGGCCGGTAGTGTGTGTGAAGCCGACTTTAGATCAATACGTGCACGTGGGATGCATTGTTATGAGGTTCCCTGATATGTCCCTAGCAGAAACAGCGGTGTTACAATAATATAATAATACAAAACACTCGAAACGGGATCCGCGGGTTCCAATCGAATGTCGACTGTACCTACAGATTATTAAACTAATCGTTAGTTACGTTTATTAAAGGGATAATTCGAATTAAGACAATCTGCGGGGTAATTGTGTAACAAGCAATCGCTCTCAATTTGACAGTTCAACAACATTCATTGCGCTATTTACGTTGTTGAACAGATTTTTTTTTCGTACATGTGAAGAAATGGATTAGCAATATCTTTCAGAACGATTCAGGTTGTGATTGATAGTGTCTTACGAAATAAGGATGCTGTATGATTGGTTGTTGGTGTATTGGAGAACCAATCACAACATTAGAAGAGTTTCTCAGTAAACGTCATCTCTATTTACCACATCCTCAGCCTCTGAATCGAATCAAAGTCGATTATTTGTCTCTTTGACCCAATTTCTAGTCGATTCTTAGATGTTGTGAGTAAGCGACCATGTAAGGCAAATATTTATCGTATCACAAAGTAGGCAGAAATTTTCAAAACATCCAATACTTTGGAATATACTTCCAGATAAATGCGACAACATATTTGCTTATACAAGTTATCTCTTATCAGTTGATTGACTTATCAAAACACGTCCATGATGCAGTCCGATTGGAATGATAGCGATACACATCATTAGGCGTTAACTACAGCAATATACAGGGTTATTGGTAAAACATTAACAACCTCTTAAGAGGTCATTGTACTCATCATTATGAATAACTTACTATGGAACCAAACCTGAAATTGCGAAAAAAAATCTGCTATTCTCTACATTTTGACGAGTTATACGAACATAAATGTAGGGAACAGCTGATTTTTTTTGATGAAGCAATGAATTAGCAATATCCTTTAAAATGATTCACTAGGGAACAGCTGTTTTTTTTTGATGAAGCAATGAATTAGCAATATCCTTTAAAATGATTCAGTAGGGAACAGCTGTTTTTTTTTTGATGAAGCAATGAATTAGCAATATCCTTTAAAATGATTCAGTAGGGAACAGCTGTTTTTTTTTTGATGAAGCATTGAATTAGCAATATCCTTTAAAATGATTCAGTAGGGAACAGCTGTTTTTTTTGATGAAGCAATGAATTAGCAATATCCTTTAAAATGATTCAGTAGGGAACAGCTGTTTTTTTTTGATGAAGCAATGAATTAGCAATATCCTTTAAAATTATTCAGTAGGGAACAGCTGTTTTTTTTTGATGAAGCAATGAATAGCAATATCCTTTAAAATGATTCATTAGGGTTCTGGGTAATACATGAAAAATTAGAGCCAACAGCGAATACATTGCTAATGTTCAGGAATTGGTTTGAAGAATTGCCTTTTAGAACTTGTCATGCTAGTTAGTTCAATAGACAATTCTATAAGCTTTTTTTTTTGTTTTTGTGGATGGTAAATCATCAAATGACCCCTCCCGCTCTGGGTGGAGCGGAAGGAAGTGTCAGACTCTTACTGACTAAAACCCACCCGTCTTCCTTCCTTAGCCCTTTATGTTCTGGGCCAGCGGTAACCCTTTCGGCCAATCCCGCTGACCATTCTATAAGCTAAGCTCATGAACTGTTTCGGAATGTTAACAATCAACAATTCATACTAATATTATTATAAATGCGAAAGTGTGTATGTCTGTCTGTTACCTGTTCACGCTTAAACCGCTGAACCGATTTATATGAAATTTGGTATAGAGATAGTTTGAGTCCCGGGAAAGGACAAAGGATAATTTTATATTGCCACGGAATCGACACTTATGCGGGTGAAACCGCGGGGCGCTGGTAGTATCATATTTTATGTATCTTCCAGTTAGTGCATTTCCTTTACGAAAGTATGACGTGCGCGGAACCGTATATAGACAAATGGGGAGTCCATTTGTCTATATACGGTTCCGCGTACGATTCGCTGGATATTCGTGAATCATCGGCTTTCGTCTCTCGCGCAGCATCGGAATGTAAGTTCAATCACCTGTTTTGTACGATTTCTAACAATATACACTGGAATCAGGTCGAATTGTATTTTAGGATAGATACAAGGAAGTTTGGATAGTTTGTCTTTAAGTGATGTCTGTTATTGTGAAAACATCAAATACATTGTATTTCAGTTAATTGTAGATACTGACTCGCACAGAGCACAGACCAGGGAAGCATGGCACAAAAGAGGCCTTTATTCAGCAGTAGGCTATAAATGATGATGATTGTACTAAATTCAATACTGTAGGTCTAACACAATATTCTTTTACAATATCCAGTTTGACTATTGAAGTAGTTCTTATACCATCATAAGTACACACGACGACATAATCAAGCTATACATTTCCAGTTTAATGCGGGCCACTCACGATCAAGTTCACCGTCAAGTTTGCACCGGACTTGAAGCCGCGTCCAGTAAACTTGACGGTGTATGGTTACAGGCTTTTCGTACAATGAGAAATCAACTTATACTGAAATTATATATAGCTTTATATGTTGTCGTGCGTACCTAGTTTAGTTAAGAATGTAAAATTCGTTTTCAAATGAGTGGTTACACAGCCCGTTAACGAAAGCAGAATGTAAGTTAAATAAGAAACGACCATACAAAATGTAACTTCCAAAAGCTACAATTTCTCAGAAAACTTGGCTACATTTTCACAAACATCTAGAAATTCTTTACAAGTCAACTTCAAGCTAACAATAAAGCATTTCCTTTGTCAAGTTTACATCTAGAGCGAAATATTCTGACATTTTCGGAAAAGCATCTAACGAAATGTTTACATAACTCGTAAAAGTTGTATTATATCTTCTACTAAACTATAAGTTTAGTTGAGTAATAACTTTTGCGAGAACATTAACAAACTACACAGCTTTACTTAACTATTAACAACTATTTTAATTGTGTACGAGAAATCACTGAGTTGGCCAATAACACAAACTTGAAATCGAACCTAATTCACTTTCAGGTTTGTTTATGACTAGAAGGGTCAGAGGGCGTTCTAAGATCGAAAACTGAAGAGGGCGTTCTAAGATCGAAAACTGAACAGTCACTGTACAGTCTTAACAATGATAAGAGTACTTATCTCCGAGAGTGGAGCAAAATATCTTGTACAGCACACAGCATGTAAAATATAGGGCAACCATAGGAAACGTAATTTCTCCAAATGCAAGTAAACTTCCGCATCATATGGTCGCCGTATCGTATCGTATGGTCATTGGTTTCATATTAGTCTAATACAATGGACCGGAACATAGCTATATCCAGCAAGCGTAGTACAGCTTGGGTTGGCAATACCATTGCGTTTTTCTAGCACAAAAGATTCTGCTCTGCTGCCACAGTAAATTCATCCTTAAGGATTGAATTCTTCACCCCTCATCCCCGTTTTATCCCCCACATTTGCCTGACACCTTCTAACAGCACCCCAGCTAATTAAAACAACGTAAATTCGAAAGCAATTAAGGCGACGACGCGCGACGTCTCTAAAACGTATTAAAAAGTCCAAAAAGTTTCGACTAGATTAAGTTCGAAGACGGTTCCCTCAAGTCGGTGGTACAAATTGGGGAAGTGTTGGCTTTAAAACTCGTACTTGAGAGTTTTGAAATGGGTTTGACTTGTAGATTATGGGGCTTAATTTAGAACGGAGGTTGAATCCTAGACCTACCTTTCGACTTTTTTTTTCTTACTGTTATAGAGGTATGAGGAACAGGGTGTAAAGTTCACTCATCCTCCATAGAAAAGGGAGGATTCTCCGACCAGACGGGTGTTGTGTCTGGTGAGCTACTGCCCGACGATTGATATCGGGAATATGTTAGCAGCTGCGCGGTAAACTATGCTTGCGCGATGCAGGATTTTGCGTGACGTCAGTATGATGCGTGCGATGTGATGCGACAAGTTTTACTTAAGAGTATCTGTAAACGGCTCGATAGTTGGTGTAGAAACAGTTCCTCATTCTTAATTGTTACGGTGATATAAGTCGAATAATCTAAATTGCATTTATGCACAAATATGTTACAAGCTATGTTCACATCGGCAAAAATTACGAACTTCCATACAAACGTTCATCCCTATTTAACCCCTTTAGGGGGTGAATGTACTTTATGCTCACTTTCCTTTGCACTTAAAGACAGTAATATGGAATAAGCGAATGGAATGTGACTATCGTAGCTTTTACCGCAATCAAATCTAACGTTTCCAAATAGATTATAATCATAGCTGCAATAGCCTTGAGGTAACGATGCGTACAAACTGCATTTCTCAGTTAGAATGTAGTCCAACCACCATTTCAAGTTATGCTTACATTCCCCATAGCTTTCAGTTCCCTAGATATTGCTATAACCGTAACTAAACCCTCTATATCACCATAACCTTAGATTCGCTGTTACTGACAACCATCATTATCTGCCTAGCCTTTTCCCAACTATGTTGGGGTCGGCTTCCAGTCTAACCGGATGCAGCTGAATACCAGTATTTTACATGGAGCAACTGCCTATCTGACCTCCACAACCCAGTATCTGGGTAATATGATACCCCTTGGTAAGACTGGTCGCACCTTAATTACACAACATAACATCACGCCTGTAATCCTCGGAGGGTAAGGCAGAGGTATACCTATAGTTCACCCAAATTTCGCCAGTTATATTTAACTGCCATGTAATAGGGGGCGAGCCTATAGCCATGAAGCGGGCACAGATCCAGACTCCAGGTGTAAAAACCAAATAACGCTTTGCCTGACCCGGGAATCGAACCTAGGACCTCATGCTCCTCAGCAGTAGCACCTTCGACCACTAGACTAACGAGGCGGGCCCAGTGCGCGTGGTAGATGTCACATGACTGCAAATTTTTGGTTCTAAGATATGCCGGTTTCCTCACGATGTTTTCCTCCACCGTTTTGAGAGCAGTGCTGTTGATATTATTTACACAAAGTAAAACGCCTGCCTGGGTTCTCCCACGACCAACTCGTAAGTCGGTGCCTATGGTCGGGGCCGTTACCACTAGGCCACCACTGCTCTAAAAGCGGTAACAAACTCCATATATCACCTTAAACTTAAATTGATCGCGTCCCCCATCGCAGTACATTACAGTGATTACACCTCCGTAAACATCCCGTTTCCTTTAATTGAATGAACCTCTAGTGCCAAAGTATAAACACCACATTGTTGCCAGCTCTATTTTGCATTTATGTCCGTATATCTCTTAACGAGAACAGCTTGAAATTCTCGAAATTGTTCAGAACTGTTCGTGCCAGAATAAGTGTCTTATCGGTATTGCATTTTATTGTGTACTAGCTTCTGACTGCGACTTGTCCGCGTGTTTCTTGTTCCCCCGCCCCAGCCCGTCGCATCGTATCGCCTGCTCGCGCTATTGCTTCGATTTCGCAAACCATTTTTTTTTCTCGCTTCCTAGGAGTTCTAACGTGATCTTAAATAGCCTGTAGATTATTTAACATCACGCCGCTTCAGCTTCCTCAAGAATCGGGCTATCAAATACAAAAAGGATTTTTCAGATCCGACGCGTTCAAACAAACAAACAAATTCTTGATCTTTATTATTAGTATATTATATAGTAGATTACAGTAATATTGCATGACTTATAAATGGCAAGTTTGCTTTTAACACCTTCATTTTCTGGCCTAGAATCCACACATTATTGGATTTTTTTTATGTCTTACTGAAGTTTCATTAATGAAGAAACCAACATCATCATTCATTCATTCATTCATCTTCATTATATAAACTACAGTGCGGCCGACGAGAGAATGCGTTCTTGACGTCCTGTCAGTTTCATACAAACGAATACGTGTTTTGCGAATTTCATCTTTATTAGCTTGTAGAATTGTCGCATTTACAAGTGTCGGGAACTCATTCTATCGACCCGCGGCCGGCGTATATTGCAATATACTCACCATCACTTATCAGAGGATTTTGATCCAATTTCCCCAGTCCTCAAAGGGAAAATCGAATATTTGAGCGGCTTAATTCGAATTGTGCAGAGTGAAAGCCGAATATGTGTAATAATTGCTTCGGGATAGTTGTTCAACAACCACTGCCGAATCGAATGTGCGATCCGAACATGCGTGTCTTTCAGGCTACTTTTATAAACTGTTGGACATTTTCTCTACTTTAAACTTCACTGTAACCACTGTAACACGTGTTGATTCACTCTGAAATAATTCTGGTCATCACACAATGTAATTTCGGGTCCCCCAAAATGTGTGGAACCTTGCCACAGCCACAACGTGGTAAAGCTTTCGACCGCAAAGGTACAAGTGTGTTGTAGGTACAGAATAAATAAGGTTTGGTTAACACTGGCTTAACAGTGCTATGTTATGGGATGAATATAAGATTAGCATTTCATTACATATGGATAGGTACCTACTATATGCCCAGATTGGTGAAATGCAACACAAGGTGACTAAAGCCGCAGTGACTAAATCTCAAATCGGCTAGGCCGCAGGTGACTAAAATCGCGATTTCCAAAGTAGTGTAGGTTTCGACACCTAACTCATGAAGGTCAACATTTTGATGCAAAATCGCCTGCGATTTTTGTCGACCTATATTAATGGGGTGGCGATTCGTCTTATGAGGGGATTTGGTAAGCGACCCCGCACGGCAAAAATCGACCTAGTGTAAATCCCCCATAACTATGCGAATTTGTTTCAATCTGTGTTACATTTTATGTTACGTTTTTCCAATATGTACTCGGCATTAGATTTGATATAAAATGGCCAAATAAACTGAATATATTTCTGATAAAACTTTGATGTTGGCATTGAAGAGATAAAAGATGATTAGTGATGACAAATTCGATTGATGTAACTTTCCATTGATGAAGACGATACTGATGATACTCCTCGAGTCCTCAGAATGAGCTATAAACATGCTTTTAACATGTGAAAATTGTTAACAGCTGCACTTTCAGTATCTGTACAAATTATAAATTAAAGTCGCTTTTCGTGCCTGTCTTTGGACTTCTTTGATCTTTTAATTAAGAGAATTTACTGCCGAAGGTTTGTGTATTAATAACATAAAATAAAAATATCTCGATGTTTTGTCAAGTCGTAAAAACCGTGCGAAGCAGGCAGGTCGCTGGTGGTTATTAGTTTATTCGATGGCACAGAATTATTTTACCGTCGCAAAAAAAAATAAGCTACACAATTTCATCAACAAGCCGTACCTATATATTTGTCTAGAAGATAGGCCACTTACTCTACCACCAAGTGTATATGTAAATAGAACAAACTAAGCCCAGTCTATCTGTGTGGTCGTCTCGATCGATTGCAGGCCAGCAAAGTTTCTTGACCACTGGCCCCGTTCACACAAAACTTTGTACACGAACTATCCTTACAAGGCGGTGAATACCTGTGTAGTGTCAATATTGGATGTCTGTAGCCCTTCAGGGCTTTAGTTATGGAAGATAGGATTTATTGATCGTCGTAACGGGTTTTGCAGAAGCTTCAACCTTTTCGATATAATTATTTGAATAAGAAGAAGCCTCGATGTATGAGTAGGTAACCTATAAATTTAAAAGTATCTTTCTCATAGACATGAGGTCTAAATTCCTAGCAGTGGGAACACTAAGACTGGTTATGTAATGTAGATTTAATCCTGTAGGATTGCAAATGATTCCTTCGGACAACCAAAAGTCTTTTCGTGCCTACATCAAACCCTCGAATATGCTTACCATTTACCTAAGGGAAAATAATACAAAAGCCTGGGTGAAGGTCAGGATCAAAGTTACATATGTAATCATTGAATTGAAAATGGACTTTCCCCAAATATACAATCATACGACCATCATGTCACTATATCTTTCCTTCTACGTACCACTACATTTCTTCTTTTAAGACATTGGTGCCAATTCTGTTGTTCACAAACTAAACTAAATTTAAGTGAAGATAAATATTAGTTTTGGACGTAATTTTAGTAGGCAAGTTTTTAATCACGTCTAAACTTGTATGCAGTAGTGTCAGGCGCTGATTAATTTGACAGGACTAAACTAAAATTTATTTTCTGTCCTTTCCTTAATGAAATAGAAAGAAAAAGATGCACTGGATTTAAATTTAGTTTAGTTTGTGAACAAGGGAATCGGCACCATTACCATTCTAGCTCTTCTAATAGGACAAACCAAGTCTCCGTATCGATCGGCTAGGGTCTTTGACCAGTGCGCCCTCATTGCCCCAACATCGAACGGTGTAATTTAAATTATTTATTTACATAGTACAAGCAGTATTGATTCTTCAGCTTTGTTCTTCAATGAATTATAAATTTGTACTGTGTCGAGTGACATGGTTTCTATTATTGTTTTAATTTGTTGTTGGTGTAGAATTCTTTAGGTTAAACTTCGCATTGAGAGAGAGTAGTGGTGGCCCAGTGGTAACGGCCGCGACTTACTAGTTGTAGGTTCGAACCCATACAGGCGCTTTACATTGTGTAAATGATTTCATCACCACTGCTCTCAAAACGGTGAAGGAAAACATCTTGAGGAAGCCGGCATGTCCTAGAACCAAAAATTCGAAGACATGTGACATCTACCAACCCGTACTGGGCCCGCGTGGTAGATTACAGCCCACTTCTTTTCGAAGAGAGAAGGCCTGTGTCCCAGTAGTGGGAACATTATAGTCTGGTTCACAATGACGACAATTTGCTCCCTTTATTTAATCCTTCCTAAATTAGTTTAGCTAAGTTCCTCATATCTTTCTCAAATACATGAGGAACTGAATGTGTGCAAAATCTTGTTAAGTAGAATTTAACCTCCAAAGATTGCATATTGTTAACGCTCAACGTGCATAAATTACTGGTTGCTCTTACGTACGTGTGCCGACGCCCGACTCATCTCACTATTACTCATTCCAAAATTACCAAAGAAATTAAACGATGATGTAATACTTCAAAGAAAATGATACCAAACACTTAACACTCTTATCAGATAGATATACGCCCTCGTACACTCATAACACTGCACATATCTTATCTTTTGGCGAAAAATGATATGAAATAGCGTTAGGTAACAATTTCCTGGCAATCTTGGAACGGAAGAAAATCTTGATGTAGCCGCTTTATGTGTGCTGGCGACGTCAAATCGGGAAATTGGTGCCGAGCGTTACCATTTATTTTATGGAAGACCATGACGCAGAAATCGTTTTGTTAAAACTGCATTTCTGCTCTTAAAAAGGTGATTTGGTGGTGGTTAACCTTAGAAATAGTCCAGTAAGTCTACATAAGATAAACTATGGTTGCCTAATAAGGACTAGACTGTGGGCCCAAATAACACAGAACTGGTGCCCTGAGATAGTAAGACGGGGCAGACCACGTAGGAGATGGTGGGACGAGCTGGATGTGTTCCATCAAAACTGGCATGGAGGAAGCCTTTGTCCAGGAGTCGGCGTAGACTAGTAAAAAAAGGACCTTCTCTTTTCTGTGGGGGGAGGGTTATGTCGGACTCTTACCTGACATAAACCCCAAGGTTCCTCCTACCAATACCATTCGTCGGGAGCCGGGAAATACTAATCCAATCGCGTAGACCCGCACTGGTGCCTGAAAAGGACCTAAAATAATACCCAATCTAACTCTTGTGACAAAAGACTTGTCTTTTTCTAGACTCCAGGATGATCTGTCACTTCAATCTACTGCCTCAATCTTGTTGCTAACTCGAAATATGCATTATTCTCATCATCCATCTTTACAAATTTCCCCCCATTAGCTTTTATTCAGCAAATTCTTCCCCACTTTCAAAAATCTGCCTTCACGCATGTTCATATAGTTTTCATCGCTGTTCGATGTAAATAAATAATGCGCGGCGTCTGGTTAGCGGTTATCTCCCGAAATAAAACACTTGCAGAATAATAGATGAGTGCTAACGTCATCCGCCCACCAGCTGCTAGTAGTTTAGAGATGGGAGATTCGTCTGTGACGTCATGAAATAATGGCCTGAGATTTTTAAGATTTCAGCTATTGACATCCAGTTTCAGAAAAAGTTCGCCCTTGACTAGAGTCCTTTCTAAAGCACCCTATATTTACGGTTTTGGTATTAATATATACAATTATTATACGTTTCTGCTACTTACCAGTTCTTTTCAGTACATTCTTGGATCTAAAGTTGGAACCTAAAGTTGTGCTATAATAACTAAATCTCATCTTTTATTTTTGTACTAGCTTCTGCCTGCGACTTCCTCCGCGTGGAATTTCTTGTTTCCCCGACCCACCCCGTCGCATCGCATCGCCTGCCCGCACTATTACTTCGTTTTCGTTTAGCATTCCTTTGGACTTTTTTTCTTTTTACTAAGGGTTCTAGTCTGAAATTAAGTAGACGGCTTTAATAATTTGGATAGGATCAAATGAAAAAAAAAAAAATCCAAACCCGACAGGTAGGCAGAGATTAGCGCGTTCAGACAAACAAACTCTTCAGCTTTATTATATTAGTATAGATAATCCAGCCAGATCGATCCAGCTTCTTTTTTGACTGGGTCAGTAAAACAGCGGCCTGTTCAATACATTTAAATGGTTTAGTGTTTCTTGTTGTTTCTAATTTACGTAAAAGCAGTTCAAACTCATAATTGAGAGCGCCAACTGTTCCCTTTACTAATTAAAACTTATGTAGCTTCGATTTCATAATTTGTTACCAAATTGAAATAGTGTTTACATAATAAATCTTAGAAATATACCAGTTTTGCCAGTATTTACAAATTGATAATTAAATATTATGTTTAAATTAATGCATTGCGTCATGCGGTCTATTACGGTCACACTACTAAATCATTTTTAGTTAATCAGATCCAACATCCGGGCATCCGTACTTACCTTAAAAAAGATTATAACACTCAAATCCGTTTGATCATCCAGACTAATAAATCAATCAACTCATCTCGCTCTCTCCGTCTCTTTCTCGCCCCTTCTTTCTCCCTCATTTCTACCTTTATATCTGTAATTTATATGGTGTACATAATAAAGAGTATTCTATTCTATCTACTATGCTGGTATCAGCAGCATCTGGTTAGACCGGAAGCCGACCCCCACCATAGTTGGGAAAAGGCTAGGCTGATATTCTATTCTGCCTCATGCATAAATTATCTTCAAAATATTTGGATGACACTTACGTTTTCACTCATCTAGTCTACGTCATCCTAAATATTTCAGAGTATAAGCTATATGCTAGAAACGAGTTCCTTCCAAGTGAACGAACGTATATATCCAAGATACCATTCCACAAAACATTCCATGCTTAGCACTCTTGAATTCCAATATCTCCGTTCTCGATATTGAAAAAGCATTACAAGGCTTTCGATTAAGCTACACATATACACACCATTCGGTTCTATTCCCCTTTTCTATACAATATATCGGTATCGTTACAGATATAGAGCAGTGCACTCAGGGTTGCCATATACATGTTCGGCTCGGCATGGTTCGGCACAGCCAGGTGGACAAAATTAAATAAATGAATGATGATGATGGTATGTTCGGGAACCTGGTGCCGTATTGTGACGGTTTAATCCATCATGATTCCAGTGTAAGAGAAAGACGGAGCTATACATGATCGATAGCACCATCCCTTTTTCGCACTGGAATCTTGATGGCATTAATACTTCGTAATACGGCCCCAAGCTTAACTACCCTAGTTTGTATGTGTTTATCTTGGTTTGCTTGTATATGTATATTTACTTGCTTGTATATCTTGGCTTGAAAAAGCTAGCTTTGTGATTCCGGGTATAAGCGAGGGTTGATGCCGAAGATTTCCGAATGACAGCCGAATATGTGCGGTACTTGCTTCGGGTCAGCCTTGTTGGTCAAAAAATACTGCCGTATATGTGTGTAGCACCACTTATAGGCACCCATTCGCACAATAAATGACCACTATCTGACCCTTTCGTTTCCCTTATTTTTCAGACAAAAAGCGTTATGCTTCTGTCTGTAGTTGTTACTTCTATTTATAATAGAACTGATGTTTCAACGTAATTGATGCTGTGTCGCATTACCCTGTATTTACGGCAGTCATTCTAAACGGGAATGGTTCATGTACTTAATTTTTATTATCCGTTCAGAACTTTTAATCAAGCGCCTACGCTCACAGTTCTTCTTGATCCACGTAAAGTAATTTTTCCTTCCAAAACAACTCCTTATATTGAACCTACAATGCAGGAAAATGTAAATAATTAAATGATTAATTAATATGTCGTCATTCCGACACTTACTATTTCAAAACACCGAAAACAGAGCGGTTTATAGAAACTAAAATCCTAATAAATTAGGGTGCTGGGTGACCTAATTCTACTATCAGTTTGAGTTTGTTTTCACAGTGCTTTTTTATTCTAATATTGAAACTGCTCTTCGACATCAACCCTGCATTCTTTTGTAAACTGTTGTCCTACACTGGCTCTTTTGTTGTTGTTACGTTTAGTAAAAAGTTTTACATCCACTAACATTGATTTGATCTGGTTGTATTACTTCTTATTTCCACATTTGCCTCTAAATCTCAATACATATCCCCACTTTTTCTTCGCCTCGCTACAATCGCACAAAGTATGAATCTCATAATTCGTCGTCATCTTTAATATAGTTGGACTATTGCATTCGTTGGTGTACCCCTCTTAAACTAGTACAAAATATTAGTCGAAATTCAACCTTATAATACCTGGGGCTTCTATAGAAACTAGTTCAGCTACAAGGCTACAACGAAAGTTGTAGCTAATATTATAAAGGTAATGCTTGTTGCGACGAGGTTCTAGTAATGCTTTGAAATTAAACGCAGAACCAGATTCTCTGCAGCGCATTTGTATACGTACGTGTATTTAAGACCAGTATGCGGGCTTACATGTTATCCGACTACAGGATTATGAGGTTGTTTAGTTTAGGATTTGTTTCGTAAAATTGTGGGATTTTTACTGCACTTAAGGGACGCGTGTTGTTATTTATGTTGTTGAGTAGACAAATTTTTCGAACATATGAAGCAATGGATTAGCAATATTCTTTAAAATTGTGTTTGAAAGTGTGTTACGCAATTAAGGCGCTGTATGAAACCTTATTTCAATGCTTATCCTTATCCCTCTCACCGAGAGGAGGCCTGTGTCCCAGCAGTTGGAGCATTATAGGCTATGATGATATCTTATGCAGTACCAGTGAACCCACCGCTTTACAATCTAGCACTGATTAAATTATACACTACAAAATGTCTCGGATTCACCTGAGCACGATATCAGCTCATCCCTGACATAGTAATGAATCAAGCACCGTGTCATCTGATAATTATGTATAGGGCTGCCAACCTACCTTATCTGCGTTGAATATTTCATGAGCAAATAATTTTTTCGATTTATGTTTAACTAATGTTTTTTGTGTTGATGAATGTAAGTAGTTTAGCTCAAGTTGTAGAAGTTCTTAAAGTTTTGAGACTAGCTTTAAATGTGTCATTATCATCATAATCAGCCTGTAATGTTCTGACTGCTGGGATACAAGCCTCCTGTCTTAGGGAGTGGGCTATTATCTACCACGCGAGCCCGCGTGTGGGCTAGTAGATGTCACAAGTCTTCAAATTTTTGGTTCTAGGAAATGCGGATATTTTTGGTTTAAATGTGTAATTTGCTCTATTTCTCTTTACATTTTCAGGCCAATATCTATAAACGTTACTTAGCACGTACTCTGGCTAAACGTTATTTCTGTCACTGTCACGCAACTGTCATACTACAAGTGCAAGATAGATACGGCAACAAGTTTAAGTCAAACCACGTGCTAAATATAACGTTCAAAGATCCCTGTCATTGAATTACTACAATACGACCGACGTAACTTGGCGAGCCTGAACATAGGCATATAGAGGTATGAGGAACAGGGTGTAAAGTTCACTCATACTCTATAGAAAAGGGAGGATCCTCCGACCAGATGGGTGTTGTGTCTGGCGGGCAACTGCCCGATGATTCATGTCAGGCCGTTGTATCTATGCTAGTTGCGCGGTAAACTCTGCTTGCGCGATGCAGGATTTGCGTGACGTCAGTATGACGCTTTGTTCGCATGTTGCGTTGTAGATACCGCTACAGACACTAAGAACTTTCGCGCATGTTCTCTCACTCGCACTCGCCTCATGTCACCATTTAAATCCTAAAAAATCTTACTGCGCAGCCTTCTGCGCAAAGTTTGGGCTCGCCAAGATACATCGGTCGTATCGTACTATCCGAAAGTTCGTTATCTGTATTTATCCCATTTATCCCCATCGTTTCATCTTCGTCGCGTGTCGTTCAAGAAACCATGACACACAATACAAGTTATTGCGTCGCCATTTATTATTGAGATGCTATTGTTTCTAATTTACCCTGCTAATTGTACTGAGGTCAACATTATTACTGATAATACCAGTATCGCATTGTTATTGTTTGGCCAGAGTTGATTCATCTTTTCTTGTATAGTTTTTAGGGTTCCGTACCCAAAGGGTAAAAACGGGACCCTATTACTAAGACTTCGCTGTCTGTCCGTCTTTCCGTCCGTCCGTCTGTCTGTCACCAGGCTGTATCTCAAGAACCGCGATAGCTAGACAGTTGAAATTTTCACAAATTATGTATTTCTGTTGCCGCTATAACAACAAATACTAAAAACAAAATAAAATAAATATTTAAGGGAAATAAAATAAAAATAAAAATATATTTTTTTCCTATACAACAAACGTATTTTATTCGGCGTTTTTGCCTTGTGGTACGGAACCCTTCGTGTGCGAGTCCGACTCGCACTTGGCCAGTTTCTTGTATTATTTTCTGTTTCGGTAAGAACAAAAGTGCATACAACTTTATACAAAAGAGGTAGTTTTGTTGTTAAATTAAAATATTGCTTGGCTATGCCTTCCACAAGGTGGACCTGACTGCTCCGTTGGTCTCATGGACCATTTCCAGATTGGGCAAAGTGTTATTGGGTTGGAATTTCTTAGTAATAGCCCGGAGTTTGGAAGTTGGCGGTTTAATACCCCCGTGTCTCTGAAAGCACGTAAAACCGTTGGCCCTGCGCCTGATCTCTCTCCGGTCTTGTCGGATTGCCGTCCCATCTGACTTGTGGATATTATTATAAGGTGGACCGATGACCTAGCAAGGGTTGCGAGAATTCGCTGGATGCAAGCAGTGCAGCACCCGAATTACGTATTTTGATGAATTGTAACATTGAATGGCATTTCCGGTGCCAATAGCGATTCTTTGGAAAGCATACGTCAAGGAGCCGCCTTTTTGTTTTTCTAAAATGTCGTACTGATGACTTTCACGACATAACTAAAGTATATTTACGAAAAAGACATGTTGCGCCGACACCAAATAAATTGGGATAAGGGCAGGAAGAATGATGAGAATGATGATTTATGAAACCAAATTGAAAACCCAAAAATAATAACTCCGCTTTCATAGCTTTATTAACTTCATTCATTTCCCAGAATCTAAAGAAAACCGGCAAAGCTGTCAAGTCATCGCACAATTACCGGTTATTATTCGAACTTGTCACGAACACGATACCATTAATTATCGTAGAACTAAACTGAAGTCGGTAACAGTATCGTTACGGTGATGGTAATGTACTGAAGTTTAACTGACTTATAGTAACTAACGGCTGTACGGTTTTGATGTCTTTCTGGATGTTATTAATTATGTCTTGATTACCTTGTGGTTAAGTGTCATGGGGTTGTGGGTTCAAATCCGGGAAAGTACCAATGTGACTTTTTCCAATCCATGTCTAAGTACTTTCTAAGTTTATCTTGGACTTCACTGACACTGGTGAAGGGAAACATCGTTCCTCACGATGTTTTGATGAACCTGGACTTATATACATACATAAACTCACGCGTTCTTCCCAAGTTCCCATGGGGGTAGGTAGAAACTACGGAACACCAACTGCTACGATCCTTTAATACTCCTTTTACTTTGTTTGCGTTCATACATCTGCTCATACACGCACGCCGCACCTGACCAGGACAGAAGACATTAATAAACAAAATTAATTAAAAAACCCATGCACGTTTTCAAGTACTTAGGTGCTAAGATTCCCCTATATTTCAAAACAATGAACAAACTCAATGGTAGTTCTTTGTAGTGTGTATGCTTTGCAAAGCGCCGAACCGTAAACCACTTTGACCACCCTCTATAAACAATTAAAAACACACACTCGGGAAAACACACAATGAAAACGTTTTATTGTGTGTAAAATAACTTGCATTTGAGAGCATAAAACTGCACTTTTACAGAAAAATTAAAACAGTGTCGTCTCTACTAGCATTTTGTCGTAATTGTTCCCATTCAAATAGGTGCAGAAAATACTAAACGCGTTAAGTTACATGACATGACGGCACTTCTAGAACAAATAGTCATAAAGTTCAATGCTGAACATTTCAATTTACTCGGTTGCATCCAATGTCCTCTAAGCTACCAGAAACACTGCCTTTACCTTATATTCCTATAGATACTGCTTTCTGAAATAATTTCTCAGCCTCCTTGAGATTCAAAGCCAGAGGGTACAAACCCTGAAATTACAGAAGCAGGGAACAATCCTCAACATCGCATAGGTACTGAAAGTTTAAAGAAAAACTGTCTCAAACTTTCCAAACCCGAATACCATTATTCATAAATAGTAATCAGAAAGTGGTGTATCAATAATAATTTGTATGGGCAAGCCGTCGCCACTGTATTCATGTTAGATTCCAATGCATAACAGGTGCGACTAGCTAAAAAACTAATAATTGACTCGCGAGTTCCAATTACACACGCGTATTGTATGTCAGGTATAGTCAACAGTTTTAGGAGCTGTTGTCGTATCGTAGCACAGGGGTAGTGAACCTTTTTAGCGCCTGTTAACTGTCAATTTGCTGAGGTACATTGTCATCATATCCATAATACGGTTTAAGATTCCAAGTTTTCTAACCCTATGGGTTTTCATACCTACTAGGTATTTTCTGATTAGAAAGACCCTGAGCACACGGTTTTCTTTACAAAATAAAACCCAATGTCATGTCTAGCTTGCCGTAACTGAGAAACAGACACGAAACTGCTTCTTGGCGCTGGTCCAATCCGCGGTCACATAGATAGCCTTTTTCTTATCGTTATCTACATAGTATATTGCTATTTTTATGCTAACAGTATTTAGTCTCAGCAATATTTCTTACACACAAGTTTGTTCGATAATACATCCATTTATGTGCCAGTCTTTTGCCACAAGCCCAAAGGTTTCCTACACCTGTTCTAAGCATGCGTAAGCGCACATCGTGGTGCGGTGTAGTATTGACATGTTGATTCCCGCGTTTAATAGCACGAAGAGATGTGTGCTATGCTTTATGTTAGATTTACGATCAATTGTCATGTCATCGCTTACAGGCAATTTATTAAACCAATAGCTTATTGTTTTATCATTTTTGTTGTCGTGTGTGGTCTCAGATTAAAGATTTTCACATCACGTCACGAGTTATCA
The DNA here is from genome assembly GCA_963082905.1 of Oligia fasciuncula. Classification (NCBI taxonomy): domain Eukaryota; kingdom Metazoa; phylum Arthropoda; class Insecta; order Lepidoptera; family Noctuidae; genus Oligia; species Oligia fasciuncula. The sequence continues at coordinate 14,707,593 of OY720403.1, forward strand.
GGAAATAAGTTAATAAGCAATCGAAACTCTTAACAGCTCGCTTACGCAGAATACAAAGGTCTAAAAAGTTAGTAGAGAACATTTTCGAAATGTCTTATTTAAAAAAAGATAGCTGGAAATCTCTGTTTCTATGGAAAATTTAAAATCGGTCTAATTTCCTGCAACACTATTTTTCGAAAATGTTCTCTACTAACCTCTCTCTCTCTTTTAGACCTTTGTATCCTGTTTATGCGTATGAAGTTTCATTAAATCAGTTCATTCATTTCGAAAAATAAGGGCTTGAAACTTCGTATGAAATGCCGTACGGCGTAAACGCCCATAATAAAGAAAATAAAACTGTTCCATTGATAAACTAAACTGCGATGCTATTCTGTAAAAATCTCACCTTGAAAACTTAGGTGAAGTGAGCGTGGAGTGAGCTGTCAATAGTGTCAATTCCTAGCAAAAACAAACTACAACAAGTTTTCACGGTGAGATTTTACAAAATCGACCGGCTGGAGAAAAAATCACTCACAAAATTTTACAAAATGTAACTCAATTACTGAAAATCATAAAAGGGAATACTCATCATTTTACACAATTTTTATTAAGGCACGACCGACCCAAAAATCATGAAAAAAAACAGTGTGTACAATCAAATGTTACTCAGATTTTTAGTTATTATAACTTGAGATATTTTACTTACCTACACCTTTTATTTGAAGACTAACAAAACCCACACGTTGCCAACCCCTGAACTTAACGGCGTAAATAATCATCGCAGTATGTAATACACATAACTCGAACCAAATTTTCCTATTTACGTAACCCACTCGGAGACTCGAGTTGTAAGAGCTCTCATGTCTTACTATGTGCCGTAGGCAAATAATCTTGAGTTTGATATGTGTTATCATTATCACTCCTAGTGAACGTGGAAACTGTCTTGCTTGAAGAGACGTTGTCGTTTGTATAGAAAATGTTGTATCCTAAAGCCGTGTACGAACACGAACATAGCGAACACAAACACCGAACACTTTATTCGCACGTGCGTAGTGCGAACCACTAACGAACATAACACTGTGTTTGTCAAAAATGTTCGTGGCGATCCAATATGTTCGTGTTCAGCATGTTTTGCTCGTACGTGCGTACACGGCTTTATACTAAATTATATTCGATTTTCGTGTCTATGTGACCGCGTTGTCCTTCTAAAATATGCAACAGATTTTGATGCGGTTTTCAGCGTCGTTTAGACTTTTTTCCGGAAGGTATATATGGATAAGACATTAAAATCATCTTTTTCTTTTTAAGTCTATGGTAAATTGTTAAATGAGTTGAGCCTAGTAATAGTTCGTAGTAATTAACTAACATATAATAAAAAAGAAATCTCAATGTTATGTCAAGTCGTGAAACTGTGCGAACCAGGGGCGAGTCACTAGTTACTTGTATCTGTGAAGGTGAAACTGTGTTGGAATCGGGAGATAAATGTTAAGAAGATCGGAAGGTTTTGTCAAATTCTCTAGTTCAAGTGTGTAGGGTATATTAGTAATATTCGTGAGTAACAGCTCTGTTATCAATGACTTCAATTCAGTTTGAGCTACCTTTATCTATGTTCAGCTCAATGCTGAACTAGTTTCTATGGTTATAATCTGGAATTAAAGATTTTGTCGCCGAGTTAGCTAAGACTTAATGAAAATATCAGCTTCTATTCTTTCCGCCAAGAACTATTGATGATCCTTAAATTAAAATCATAAAACCCTTACTGTAAAGTCACTGCAGTCACTGCATAGCATAATCAGCCTATATTGTTCCCACTGCTGGGCAGGACAGAGGCCTCCTCTCTGAGAGGGAGTGCGGGCCCAGTGCGTGTTGGCGGATGTCACATGTCATAGAATTTTTGGTTCTAGGATATGCCTGTCACAATGTTTTCCTTCACCGTTTTGAGAGCAGTGCTAATGAAATAATTTACACAAAGTAAAGTGCCTGCTTGGGGTCGAACCCACGACCTATATGATTATAACTGGTAAGTCGTGGCCGAGCCACGTCACAGTAACTGCAAGTCTAAACAAAATGTATTCAAAGATGTCTTCATCTCCATTATGCTTTTTTATTCCATTCAACAGTGACACTACACACAATTTTATCTCCGTGTAATTAGGCTATCTCCTTAACAAGCGTACTTTCAATATCACCTGCTAATATTAGCCCAAAGGCATGTCATTTAGACCACGTCGACGCAATACGAAAATTCAGCCGAAAATTGGTACTGCTTTGATAAAATTTTCTTCACAGAAGATTCCCTGTTTCGTATGATTTTATCGTGTCTCACTTTAGTATGTGCATAGCAAACAAAGCTATAAAACAGACGACTTGAATTCTATTTGAATAAAATTGAATTGAGTTTTCACATAACCAGAAACGAAAATATTGCCGTAACTTTACTTGTTTTCATTCTATTGTGTTCATGGATTGTGTTAAATGTTATTCTGCCACCTTTAAGAACCTTCCTTAGTTATTTTAAATTTAAGTCTAAATCTAAAAACGCTATTTATGAAGACATAACGCCGAATAAAAAATGCATGCAAGCAATTTTCCCGTCCCTGATGTAAAACTCATGGGACGCCCTGATTTAAGAACTTTGTGCATACACCTTAAAAGTGTCTCATAATAAATGACATACGAGGTCAAAACACATCCCCGCATTTTAAAAGTATCTCTTCAAAATGTAAAATATTTTATTTCACATAATCCTACATGAGCACTTATGAAACGTCAGAAGCTAGGTGCACTGTTCGAATTGGTCGTTTCATGTGGATAAGTGCCGGCAAGAAACTCCAAGTTTATTCTGTAAAAAATTTGGGGATCGATGCCGTTACAATTTACATTAACATTTCTGCAAAATTCTGCTTCTCATAATCGAGCAGCTCAGCAAAACACCGTTACCGTCACATGTCTAACAGTCTAAGCCACCTGTGCAGGGTCACTGTGTCGCATTATGTCTCTTACGTAACTCCGATGGCGTGACTGACCTACATGTACCTGACTTGTGACTACGATCGTAATTTGAGACCGTTTTATAGGGGCTACCGGGCTATACCGATGGATGTTAACTTATTCCGTTTTCTGGGTTAACCTCCTTGCATGATCTTGGGTGTTTGTTCGACGGTTTTTGAGAAACGGGTCAGTACTATGATTCGTTTGGAAGGGTAGCACTGTCAATCAAAAATTTTTTCGTGTTTCGAAGCCATCTCCGATAAACCCTTGGTTTCTGGCAGCCTTTCGAATTTAATTTTCTGTCAAACCATATTTGAAGTTGAGGGCTGGTGCCAATGGTGCCAAATCAGCAATCACAACAGCTTCGATGATATTTGATGATTGACTGATCAGAAACGTGATGAAGCTTCCAGAAACCACAGGTTCTTGACCAAGTGTATGCTCTTACAAATACTCTCATTTGAAAACCAGAACGGCTTCCGTGTTGACGTGATGAACACCTTTAAAAAGCTAATGATAAACTTGTTTACCTTTAAAATTATCTTAAAATACGAAGAAATCTAAATGTGTATGACTAAATGTTGACGATATTTTCCCTTCCAGGGAGAGAACTCCAAGCGAGGACACGAGGTACGTTGGTAGTGAGGCCGTGTACAGTGTTGTGGGCTTATCTATACCAATACTGCATGAATTGGTCGCATCTGCCTTCATTCAGATAATATACATACAGTTACAAGCTTATGTTATAGACTTGTCAAAGAAAGAGACGAAAATCGACATCTGATTAAGCTCCGCACATATCTTGGTTTCAGTCCTTTCCGGATTCTGGACCATTTGTCAGTGTCAGTAAACGTAAGTGCATGCTTCAGACCCCAGACGGCTCGGAATCCGGCCAATCAAAAGCCGAGAAATATTTTTCTGGACCCTGACGAAACACTGAAACTGGACGGCCCGGAGCTGGTTAAGGCCCCTGACCGTGATAATGTAGATCGTTAAAAAATGCATGCCCTCAGACGATGCCCTAGATGTGGCGAGGTTTTGGTCCAAAAAATTTGATTCACTGTCTATCTACACGACGAAGAAGACCGATCTTCCATCTCTTTCTTTTACCAGGTTGCTTTTTAATTTGCAATTACAAAGCTTGCTTGCTATATGTGTGTTAACTACATGTTGCAACTCCTCTCTTCACCCGCGTGGCATGTCAAGCCTATTTCACTGTATTTTTGCATCCTTAGTTCATTTAGGGCTCCAGTCGCCTTGAGGGCAGGGATAGAAATGAAGGTTATGAAGCACTGATTCACCAAGTTAGTCAAAGTACTTTATTTAAGGAAGATATATCTGTTACGAGTATCCTACCTTTTAGCCTAGACATATCAGCCATGTTTGGAGCGATGAATGTAGCACAGACAAAGCACGAACCTTTGAATCAAAAGCAATACAATAAGTACACCCAATCACAAAAGAAAGTTCTATCAGCCACTGCCATACGGATGTCATACACCTCATCTTTGTTTATATAGCACTGCATGACCCCCGTCCAGATTTCTCATGCACCTCAATGAAAATTTAAGACTATCACAGGACCGGCAACTTTAATGGACAAGGTAGATCGACTGCAGCCCGATTCAATCAATCAACTCAGCCTATCGCAGTCCGCTGCTGGACTTAGGCCTTTCCCAGGCTGCGCTACAACACCATGTCCTCCGCCTTCCGCATCCAGTCTGTCCCAGCCACCTTCTTAAGGTCGTCGGTTCATCTAGCTGGGGGGGCGTCCCACACTACGCTTGCCGATACGTGGTCTCCACTCCAGGACTCGTCGGCTCCACTGGCAATCGGTGCTTCGACAAACGGCCAGCCCACTGCTACTTCAGCATGCTTACTCTGCAAGCTATGTCGGTAACTCCAAGCTCTTTTCCGGATAACCTCATTTCCAGCAGTTCGATTGACCAATTGCAATATTCCCTACTGCATGATAACTACCAACTGTTTTTGTAGTTTCTGTGCAGCCAGCTTATCTACGCACGAAATTTAAATGCAATACAATAGCAGTTGAAAGAGTTGAAGAACCCTATTGGCCGATTCCTACGGACCGTTATTGGCTAAAATTAAGACTCTTGTATCTTCACCAATAATGAAGCAAAGACATCATAGCTTTGCATAGTAGACCCTCCCAAATGGAAGTAGCTATCACAGGTAAAATTAGTTTACGAATCTATTTACATGCCCAGTTTGGCAATAAGAAATGCTACCATTGGTAAGCAAAACGATTCGATTGTGTTTATATGAACCAAGCAATAATGTGTCCCAAAACTGTAGTTTTGGCAGTCGCTTTGCAAACGAGATGCATTACATTGTTTGGGCCCCTAGGCCAATGACTTTAAGGAAGACATAAAACAATTTGAACTTCCAACTCCATAAGACAATGTACAGTCGCCAGCACATCAGGTTACCCCACGTTGACCTTGAACGCGTTATGCGCGCAACAGCGAGAATCGTGCGAAAGAGATATATAGCTTTTTGTCTGTTCTTACTTGTAATGTTTCGTGCTGCAGTGCGTACGTGAGGGTGTGTGCGTATGATCGTCGTGGTGTAGAATAAAATACTGTGCGATAAGAAATAGCGTAGCAGGTTGAACACTTGAATCGAATCGAAATAATGGCCATGCGATCGAAATAATATAAAAGCAGGCGGCCGTGGCCCGCGCAATGCCTAAATAGTATGAAAGCTTATAATCAATATTTTTTATTTAAATGATCTTTTAATTACTTAATCCTTCATTTTTACGTATTTGTTGGAAAATTACGTTAAGTAGGTATTACCTACTCATATTACATTTAACCTGGTAGGTAAGTACGGTATACACTGTTACACAATTAATTAGCGAAATTTCACGCTCTCGATGAATATTGTTAAGTAGACAGGTAGGTAGGTTTAATCTGAAGTCAGAAAAACATTTCTTTTTTTAAATTTCAAGCAGGGTTTAATGACCTTTTCCGGGTTTTGTTACCTACTTACTGACGGGCTGGCGATGGCGGTCACCTGTTTTAGCGCGTTCTTATTGATAGCTGCGCCACAGTTATTAACTTTTGTAGTTACTTACCATCGTTTAACTATTTTTATAATACCTATTGTATATGTTATTGTTCCAAAATAAACGATTTTTAAAAGCTTTTATTATTATTGACTTGTGTGAAGGTGGACTCTTGAAAGTTAAATTTGACCCACTTCCCGGTATCCGATTAAGCTGAAATTTTGCATGCATGTATAAATCGGATGACAATGCAATATTATTATGACATAGAGCTGATCTGATGATGGAGCTGGAAGGTGGCGATAGGAACTCCGTAATTAACTGACGCAACTCTATCGAGTTTGGGCTCGTTTAATTCGTCTTGACGAGTACTTTGATACTACAATCATGGTAACCAGGGTCTGATGATGGAGCTGGAAGGTGGCCATAGGAACTCCGTAATTAAACGACGCAAGCTCATCGAGTTTGGGCTCGTTTAATTCGTCTTGACGAGTACTTTGATACTATATGGTAACCAGGGTCTGATGATGGAGCTGGAAGGTGGCCATAGGAACCCGTAATGAAACCACGCAACCCTATCGATTTTGGGCTCGTTTAGTTCGTCTTAACGAGTACTTTGATACAACATAGTAACCAGGGTCTGATGATGGAGCTGGAAGGTGGCCATAGGAACTCCGTTAATAAACGACGCAACCCCATCGAGTTTGGGCTCGTTTGATTCGTCTTGACGAGTACTTTGATACTACATGGTAACCAGGGTCTGATGATGGAGCCGGAAGGTGGCCATAGGAACTCCGTAATTTAACGACGCAACCCCATCGAATTTAGGCTCGTTTGATTCGTCTTGACGAGTACTGTGATACTACATGGTAACCAGGGTCTGATGATGGAGCTGAAAGGGGGCCATAGGAACTCCGTCATTAAACAACGCAACCCCATCGAGTTTGGGCTCGTTTGATTCGTCTTGACGAGTATCTTGGTTGGCGCGAATATGCAACTCCAACAAATTTGGGAAAAAAGTTCGTTCCGTTTGTTATGAATGTGGATTATGTCTGATTGATTAGATGGATGACCCAATGGTATGAGGGTGTATAAACATTTCATATCGCCAACGTTGCGCAGTTTTTTTTGCTTTCCTACAATAAATGGGTATCAAATGAAAGGTGAGAATACGAATGCGAGTTAAACTCCGTTGCTCCAATCCGTCTGCAATTTTGGTGTACTGGGGTTTTTGGAGTCCTCGATTATGATATTAAGGTCGAATTGTTCGTGTCTGTAGCATCGGTTGGTTAACTTTTACTTGTGTAATTTGGTGAGATTGGCGTCAACAGCATTGGTTTGCAACCTGTCTAGGAGAATGATAACTCCAAAATGAAACCTGGAACTGTGTTTCGTAAGGCAGAAGTAAGCTTCCAGCTGAAATAAGTGGCGCATTCCTCCAAACACTCAAGTCATGGTGAGGCCATGCCGAGGACTGAGTGGCATCAAGGTGTAATGCTATGTTCACACACGCGCGTTCAACTCGACATTCAACGTGCACATTCACATTCACGAGCGTGTAAACGGTACGCCCGAGCCCGTAAACGCGCCTGTGAACGTGAATGCCGCGAACCGGGCGTGCTGACTGACACGACGGCGTGCGTGTGAACAGCTTGAATGTTCGCCGACCTGGGGCGGGCTGCATGCCGCGCAGCCCGCCAGGCAGCCCGCCGGGCTGCACGGCGTGCATGTGAACATAGCATTACGTGATGTCGTGAATGAGATGAACAGACTGAGAAACCTGTCCAGTAACTAAAAAGTAAAAAATAAATTAAAAGTAGAAATCTTTTTTTAAAACAAGCTTTTATTTCAATGCGCTAAAAATAATAAAATAAACTTTTCCTTTAAAACTTTTACTATCAACTTTTAACGTCATTACACAACTGATATGATATAAAAGCTTGTCGCGAGGTTTACCTGTGTGTTACAAATAAATTAAATAACATGTGATCTGATTGATTTTAATTTTATAAATTTTCAAACTAAGTAAATACGAGTACCTACTTAAATCTCGCGACAAGCTTTTTTTTAACGGACGGTGAGTCGGTGACGTTTTTTTAAGTAGGAAATAAATATGCCGTCGGTCGGGGCCCCCTGTATAACAGATACGGCGGTAGCTACCCCACTGCTTTTGGCGCCATAACTACACAACCGATCATCATGGAATTTTGCAGACCTACCAATCAGAAAAGGACATACCTAAGATATTATGTTCCTACAGGAACGCGTGTGAAACCCTGGAAAAATATCAAAATAAAATGCGGAATAACAATCATAATCTTTTTAATGTTAACCATAAATATAATTGAAAACACACAAATACCTACCTGCATTAAATTAAAATATACTTACAACAAAGTTTATAAAACCAAACTATACCATAGATAAGATAAGATAATTTATTTGCGTAAAACATGGTATACACAGGTGTTAATAAATCATACAAGTTTTGCTTAAAAATTAAAGCATGCAAACTTCACAAATAAACAAATTTGAATTTTTAAACATTATAATTTATGTTAAAAAAATCCTTAATATTATAGAAATTATTTTCATTCAGCCATTTACATAGTTTAATTTTAAATAACCTACAATTTAATATTTTTATTTATTTAATTAGGTAATTTATAATAAACATGCTTCATACATAAAAGTTCCTGTAACCAATTACGTCAATAAATAATTATTATTATTATTTTTAAAATGCCTAACACATCTCGGGGACCTTTGGAAGGCGTTATTATTATTTAGTATACCTATACTTAAATTAAAAACAAGTAGATAATATTTATGTTTTACAAACTTTTATTTTTATTTGTAACATTAATTATAAAGTTACATCCACCAATGCCTACCAAGCAAAATCAAATGCGATAGCATTCTGCCGGGTCAGCGGGATTGCCCGAAAGGGTTACCGCTGGCCCGGAACATAAAGGGCTAAGGAAGGAACACGGGTGGGTTTTAGTCAGTAAGAGTCTGACACTCCCTTCCGCTCCACCCAGAGCGGGAGGGGTCATTTGATGATTTCCCATCCGCAAAACAAAAAAAAAAAATGCGGTAGCATTTGATTGCCAAGTAAAAATAAGCTTTTACCCAGATTCGTATAATTTGACTGGGCTGTGGTCTGGCACCCACTGTCCACTGGTGGCACGGCACGACAAGGGATTTTTGTAATACTTACAGATGATCTCGAATCTAATTAAACACTGTTAACAAAAACATTTCATTAATACGTCACAGCCTGCTTTGGTTTCCTTCGGCACGTTCTGGCATGCCGCATTGTGAACGCTAATCACGATAAAATAAGATTTCAAATCATTTGCGCTTCCTAAAATTCCTTGTCGTGTCATGCCGCCACGACAGTGGGTGACGGCCCAAACTTAAATTATCACTAACAATAGTAAAGGACAAATTCTCAAGAATTTAACAATGATGCGAAAAGAAGTATACAATTTCAATATTATAGCTACGTCTGTGACCTGCGCCTGGGTTATTTGAATTTTCTTAGCAGGGCGGCGGTATTTCTTTCCGACGTCCTTCAGGCGCCTCCTGACTGTGTCCATTGATATCTAAAACAAAGAAAATTTTGTCAATTTCAATACTTACATGGGATTCTTTGTTATGAGAAATTATACGGGCTAACTTAACTAATTTGCATTCGCGATTTATTTGCCAAAAATCGTTAACAAAAATGACTTTATGGAAAAATAACTTTAAATCCTACACAATAAAGTTCAGTTTACGCTACAACTTTAACTTTTTCAATAGTGCTAGTCACTCTGAAATCAACTTAATTACCATTAAAATAAAGTTGATATTTCTTTAACTTGAAATAATATTAGCTGAGTCTGGCCGCGCGGTATGCATAAAACCGGAAACATTATTTTGTCTATCAGTGTGGGTCCTGAGTGACAGCGCACCGCGTATGACGGATTGCGGAGCGGATTTACTCGTCGATAACTGTCCTTAGTGCATGCGGGAAATTGATGCGTGCGCGCATGTTTAGTTACGCGTCCATTTAACTTAGGCCATAATAATGTCGATATCAAAACTCAAACGTTTACAATATTTAGAAAGAAGCAAGAAGAAGAAGAAAAAAAGCAAAAAAAAAGAAGAGTAAGAAGTTTAGATTTAGATTTTTTCTTTACCGATGATATATAAGAACGTATGCGCTTAGAGACGATTTTGTATGAAATGCGTGCATTCAGGGTCTCCGAATCTGAATTCCTGATCAGGAAACCGGACGTGTGCGACCGGCCTAATGCGCCGTTCATTCCGCCTGCGCGGTGCGCCGCCTTCACTCAGGCAAGACGCACACTTAGGGAGTAGGTATTATTTTAATCAATTTTGTTATTATTTTTAAGGAAACCATGTTTTATGTTAGTGATGAATAAGCTAAGGTGATAGGTAAGTGTGATTACAAGCTACACATGGACTCACGCTGTAAGAAGTTGAGGTTACTCGTGTGCTCAGAAAAGGATCGGCAGAGTGTGCAGCGACCATAGCCGCATCGTCTGCCGCCCCGTAGTGGCTCTCGCGTAAAGTTGGCGGTGGTGGGCTTCAATGCTTCCACTTTCTTCCCACCGCCGAAGCCCGAAGTAAACTGTTCTTTTCTGGAACGAAACAAATAGCTTAGTTTATTTGCCCACGATTACTCAATTACTATAAGGCAAAGAGGCCCTTGATTTTAAGCCACTTTTACCTACATCTAATTTTCTCTTGGCTCTGACACTATAAAGCCCTGTTTTATAGGGTTCCGTAACCAAAGGATAAAAACGGGACCCTATTACTAAGACTTCGCTGTCTGTCCGTCTGTCTGTCACCAGGCTGTATCTCCAGAACCGCGATAGTTGTCGCAGTTGAAATTTTCACAAATTATGTATTTCTGTTGCCGCTATAACAACAAATATTAAAAACAAAATAAAATAAATATTTAAGGGGGGCCCATACAACAAACGCGATTTTATTGCCCTTTTTTGATCGATATCAATAGGTAGTGGTAACAGGTAGGCACATGAAATATTCACAAAATACTCAGTTGTATTTTTACTTTAATAATAAGTAATAAAATTAAAATAAAATAAATATTTAAGGGGGTCTCCATACAACAAACGTGTTTTTTTCGGCGTTTTTGTGGTACGGAACCCTTCGTGTGCGAGTCCGACTCGCACTTGGCCAGTTTTTTATGTTCTGTATGCCTAGGCGATCGTTACAATTTCATTATATTGTGTAGCCTATGTAATCTTCTTTCGTATTAAGTAACAACATTTATCCTATCTATAATAAAAAAAACTTTCTAGAACATTAATTTACTAAAATCGAACTTTGGTATGTTTTCATTACTTATACAAAATTCTTTCTATCTCTAAACCCGTTGACCGATTTACATCATAATTCAAACGGGAATATCAGTTTTAAACATAATCCTCTCATTTGACACTAAAATCACGCAAATATTCCTATAAACAAAAAATCACGTTTTCAATTTAAGTAGATACAAGTTACGTAACTATTCTGCCTACAATTTTTCTTCACATTAACCCTGCGTTCCGAGTTAGGAAATAATCGATGTGAGCGTGCTTAAACCCGTACCGAATTAGCGTGAGCGCGATAACGATGTCCCGTGAATCGTCATAGATGACGTCATGACATGCGCCATCTTGCGATAACGTCGACCCTAGAATAATATCACCGTGAGCGCTGTCAAAAATGACAGTGTGTGTGTGAGGATGTGTCAGTGTGTGTTTTGTTTAGATTTGCATCTTAACATAAAATTAAACTAACGTGGCATTTTCGAAATTGTGCTTCTGGCTGATAGTCGCCACCTAACCAAAGAAGAAGAAATGTGGTGTTTAGGAAATAGGTACTGTGTAATAATATCGTTTTTACATTGAGTAAGCACTGTGAGCGCGTTCACGGGGGCGCGGGCGTTCCGAATTGTGGACAGCTCTCAGCTGTCATAATCGTAATACCTAAATCGGAACGCATGTGAGATGATGTGAGCGCTGTGAGCGATTATAGCTAATTCGGAAAGCGGCCTAAAATTCTCAAAAATTGCTGTCAGATACCTACTACGAATAGTATTAAAAACGATATTCCTATTCTATCACTTTTAATAACATTCACTATTCGCACGCCCGGCGTTCGTTGCATAATTGCGTAGGTACCGGTAAACGCGGGTTACTTTAGCTCTGGGGGGGAACTTTGGGTCAATACAAAAAAGGGTTTTCTATTTTCTATTGTTGTATAGGGCTACATTGGCTCAATGCATAAATATTGTTTTTGTGTCGACAAAATCTGCAGGTCAAGTCAAACTAACCCTCTTCAAAGAACAACATTGGCTCAAAAGTAAAAAACAAAAGAAAATATACACATACCTATATTTTGTAAAACAAATATATTAAAATGCTAAGAAATCCACCATAATCCCTACTATCAAAGGGTTTCTAAAAAAAAAGTAATTAAACCAAATTCAAAAACTCAAAATTGTGAAATAACTTTAATTTCGGAAGTCGGTGTCTTGGGATCTTTATTTTAGTTGTAGTTTTTTGCCACAGACTTCTGAAATTAAAGTTATTTCACAATTTTGAGTTTTTGAAGTCGGTTTAATTTTTTTTTAAATTACTTTTTTATTTTGATATTTTTAGTTTTAAGTAAAAACTGGAATATTTGTTTGTAATAAGTAGGCAATAGTTTTGTTTTAAATATTGCACTAGAATTTGACCAAGGTTTTGAGATGTTTTCCCTTTGACACTACACCCGTAGCTCGTATCAATAAGCCAGGTCGTCACACTTACACGTATTAGTCCATATCTTGAAAATTACTGACTCGATTTAGATGAAACTTCCACTATTCCCTAAGTTGAAGTAAATGTAAGCCAATACAAAAAAAATGGTCACGATCCGATTAATAGTTGCGGAAAAATGCATGGACAAACATACTATTACATTATACGTCTACAAAATTTTGTATATTTGTTTGGAAGCCCTAATAGATTGTCATATTATTATGTGCATATAATGCAATTCCAATAATATTACATACATACGTGTCGAATTGATAACCTCCTTTTTTTTGAAGTCAGTAAAAGATGAAAAAATTAGCTAAAGTAACCTGCGTTTACGGTATTTACTTTAAAATCCAATCACTACTACTGCCGGACGATTCTGTAAAAATCTCACCGTGAAAACTTAGGTGATGTGAGTTTGTTTTTGCTAGGGATTGACACTATTGACAGCTCACTCCACGCTCACTTCACCTAAGTTTTCACGGTGAGATTTTTACAGAATAGCACCGCTGGAATAACTTTTGTTTAGAATGTTCCATGACCAAGGGCTGATTTTTCAATCGACAGATAATTTTTGTTTTAGAATATCATTGGTTATTGTAATAAAATTGACATCTGACAGTTTTTGTAAGTATTGAAGAATTGTCAAAAATTCAATATTATTCCTCCAATAGTAAAAAATTGGCTGGCTAAAAAATTAACTGGCGTTGGAAAAATCAGCCCTAAATGGAATCAAAAACAATAAGTTCATCGAATTATGCTCACGTAGGTATAACTCTGAATTTAAGCTTTCACGGTTACCTACCCTACAGCGCGCACCCATCATTAGGAAAGAACCGCCCCTAAGACGACCTACTGACCCAAAGAAGATACCTACCTACCTATCCCTTCTATTAATTCGAAAATTCTATAGAAAAACACCATTGACACATTTTTTCAATACTAACCTTTGTTTATTTTATTTCACTTTAAAAATTATAAATACAAAAAATATTACTCACCGTTATCGTCGTCTACCGACAAATATCAATCACCCGGCATGATCCACTCAAAAACTTTGGTAAAAATAATTAAAAAACGCACAGTCAAAAATGTCTGGGGACAGAAGACATCCCGCCAGGCACTGAACGCACAGTACCACACAACACAACTCCAAGTGACGTACTGAATAAACGTCAAACGATCTCGGGAGCGGTGGGTGTGGCTTATTCCTAGTGAGACATGATAATTGGCTGCCAATTCTTAGTATGTGCAACCATTGGGCAATTTTAGAAACGTTGAAAACTCCACCAATCATACCAAGGATACTTTCTTTCTAACACTATACGACGCGTCGTAGTTATAGATATGTATAGAGTTTACATTGATGTGCTGCCGTCTGTACCTCAAACATTTGATAGCGCAGTCGCGACAGTTTCACCGTAGCTTAATTCCCATGGCATGATGGCATAGTTTCGCGCCAATAACATAGTTTCATCGCGGCTTTCTTTCCTCCCAGCCGCCATGCTGCGGTTTGACGAAATATGTTAATGTTTGAGCATAACCGTGATTGCCAATGACCTAGCAATGTCGTTTGTGTATAATGTGTTAGTATTCTTGTAGATACAGATTATGACAGAGTCTACTTGGACCATGAAGTTCAATTATTATCTTCGGTTTGCATATCTTATAAGATTTTTTATGTAACGTTAACTGTTAAGTAATTGACTACAACTTAAATTGTCCGTATATTTAAACACAACTGTCAATGTTTGGCAGTGGTATGAAATGGCTATGACTTGGCAAATTGATAAACAATGAATTTCTCTAGCTGTACTTAGACAAACAATGAATTTGCCTGGTTGTACTTAGACAAACAGACGCCATAATTATATAGCATGCGCCCTGTGGAGTTTATAATGTGTACTTTTCCAGACAGTTTTAATTGGAACTGTTGGAAGGTCTTCTAACACTGTTCAACTGTATCAGCTGGATGAAGAATTAGCCTTCTTTGGGCTTAATTTGAAGTTTGAGTATCGTTTTTCTAACTTAACTGAGTTTCTAGGAACTCCCCAAGTTGCATCAAGAATTCAAGATCATTCAATCTGCCTACCCTACTACTCTATTCCTACTATGTTGGAGTCGGCTTCCAGTCTAACCGGATGCAGCTGAATACCAGTATTTTACATGGAGCGACTGCCTATCCGACCTCCACAACCCAGTTACTGATAACACGATACCCCTTGGTAAGACTGGTTGTCAGACTTTTGGGCTTCTGTAACAGATGTCAAAGGTCTACGAATGACAGCCGGGACCAACGGCTCCACGTGCTTTCGGATGCACGGTCCAAATTGTGTCAAGAATGTCGTTAAAAGTTTATAAGACCCACAGTAAGCTATACCAATACTTGAAAAACGTTGATGAGTCAGCAAACCTACAAATAAAAAATTTCATTGTTCTCCACATGTTGCCGAATATTTTTTTTCAAACAAAAGCGAAACAGGTTTTCATCCCGCTTTAATTGTCTGCGTCCATTTTATGATTCGTGGAACAGAATGCTGTGGTTTTCTGTTTTACGGACATATCCAGGTCAGTTTTAAAGGTGAATTTTCAATATTGCAGTATTCAACGTGGGGAAATAAAAATGTATACAAAAAGTACTAGGTTTGCATGAATTCACGATAGTATTTCAATCATATAGTATTATGCTTTTAATAGGATTTAGACGAAATTTGCCACACAGATAGTTTATTATAACCTGGATTAACACATAGGATACTAATTATCCCGGTAATACGTTTCCGTGGGATTTCCGACCTCCATGCGGGCGATTCCGCGGGGCAAAAGCTAGTATGTTGATAAAACGAAAACGCGAAATCGTATTATGTGTGTTAAATTAGGATGTCGCCATATTGTAGCGGCACGTTGTATGTACATTGTACACATACAAATGTCGACATGAGACGGTACTATAAAAGCTTTTGTGGTCCCCCGAGATTAAAGCTTTTAATTTATTCCAAAAATATATATTTGAACGATAAAATAAAATCTCTTCGTTATTTACGTTTCTGCTAGAGTGGTGACTATATCGTCTGTTGAATTACATTTGTTTGCCCTTTTTAAAGACTCTTTTCTTTCAAACCTTTTTGTGAAGGGTCTTCAGTTAAATAAAGGACTCTTCACAAAGGTTGGTCTTGAAGTAAGTTAAATTCCCAAAGTCGTAGTGTTGGGGCTAAATTGGCATGGCGATTTATCAAGAAAGTATAGAATAGCACACATATCTCCTTTTTGGTTATCTATGACATTCTTTTTACTATTACAAGTTATGTCATTTGATCGATATCGTTCAGAGTATCATCAGTTTCTCTAATTCATCATCTTTTATTTTTTTGAGCTGCTTTAAGCTATATGGTAGGTACATGAAAAATACTATCAATGAAAAACATCGCAGTTGATACAAAAAATAATTGAAAGTTCCGCTACCATAACACTTCCAGATTACTTTAACCACGGTAATATTACCGTGCTTTAACTGTACGTAACTGACGACAAACGTGCGAACAGGGGCGGAAATTGAATCATTACTTCTCTATGTACCCACTGTAGTGTGTAACTATGCGATAATGTTATCTACAGCGAGGTAGGGCGGTAAATGCCTCAGGATTTGTGCGAAGGTCTGTTTGTTCAGATAATCTTTATCCAAGGTAGGAACCGTGAACTTGGTGACTGTAATGTGGTTTATATGGTTTCTGTTGCTATGAGGTCTTGCCACTACAACTTTTGTGGATTTGTTGTTCCTTTCGGCCTGTACACGACCGTGTTAAGTCACCTGACCAGCAATTTTATGGCCTGCCAACGATTTGTCTTCCGTTTTTTGCCAAACATTAATTACTTCTCCTTCTTTTTGTTCCTACCCTTGTCCCATGTTACTTAGAGTCGGCGTAACACGTTTAATTACATTCAATATTTTGAATTACTCATCTCTAAATATCAATGCTTAACCACTTCCCTTCTGGTCTGGCAAAGACTATTTTTCCAATTTTTGCCAACAGCCAAATGTTCTTGTAAATTCCCGTAATCATGATAAAGTTTTGTTGATACGTACGCAAAATACGCGCATTGTCGTGGAGTTGCGGAAAGCAGCCCGTATTACCTTTTACCTACCTAAAGTTTTGTTGAGCAACAGTTGATCAACATTGTTGATGAGCAACGACAAAGTTGCTCTAAACAAAGTTTATTTATCAATACGTCTTGTCCACACGTCAGTCTGCGCCAAAATGTCGCTCGGGAAAGTAGTGTTGTTTATTAAATCTATAACTGTCTTCAATTCTTGCTAAAATCAGCTCACTTCCTTAATACCCCACCACTCCTTGACTTACATAAATCCCTTCTATTAAATCTATGTATTTTGCTTCCACACCTTAAGCAATTACCCAAGGTAGTGTAGGCACTCAAAATAAATAGCCAACACATTTGCGGAGCCACAATATGTTTGCGTAGGACCGCATGTCAATATACGGGGCTCCCTGTTGACGTATCGAAATCAATATTTAGATAGATCATTGCAGGAAGTTGAAGATGACATGGTGATATTGATTGGAAAATTGATCTTCGTGCATTTTACGCACACACAAGAAGGCTCATCAAGGCTCGCTCTTCTTTTGCTTTTTCGTGTCGCTGCACGATAGTTATTTAAATTTTATTGGCCAAAACTTTGCCACTTCCACAGCGTTATCGGTTGCAGCACAGAGGTCAATTTAGCTGAACGTTTTGGGGCACAAAGGTCAGGATAGGAGGTGAATAGTTTGTGACATAGCTCCACATTCATATCGTGCTGCCGTTCCGTCGAGGTACGATATGTTCCCCCACTTTACGAGGTTCGACTAATATTTTCCCACATGGGTTTAAAGATTGTTCAGGGACTTCCAAGTGGACCACGGAAGGTTACACCCTGCCGGAATCCCAATACTTTTGTAAGCCTTATGCCTTGGCCACGAAAATAACGCCACGCTTGAGGCGTCAATAAGCTACAAGCGTCCTTTCTAAGCGTCAAAAGCAAGGCCACGAACTTCAAATATTCGCCTGTAGCGTGTACGTCGGTGGGGGAATGCATCAGCTACAGCCGGCGACCACTACCGCCGGGTACCGCTTCTATCGGCGTGGAGCGACTGTTTCGTGCACACTGTGGAATTTTCTCATACAATTGTTTTCGACGCTCATAAAAAACGCCCGTCGGATCATCCAACGCTCGTGCAAATTCGCTCGTAGCAAATTTCGCTGCTGCTTGCAGCGCTACTTTGTGGCCTTGTAGATAATAGACTATACATTTTGTTTTTGACGCTCGACGCTCACGCTTGCAGCGCAAGGCGAATTCGCTTGGAGCGTCGGATTTCGTGGCCCTCGGGTTACGCATCTACTTAAAAATTGCAAACTCATTATCGAATTCAGTTAACTTATCAAAGTTATTCCATTTAGCTTCCTCACTTGTTCCAGCTCTAGCGAAGCAACTGCTTCTTCCGTTCCAACATCCTTTAAGTAACCAGAATGCAAATAAAACCACGGTTCACTAGTTCAAACGTCTATTTTAGCACCTATAAATTCTACTTTAACTAAGCTGCCTGTACCTGACCCGCTGTTCGAACCACTCAATTCGTTCGCCCCTCGTCGTCCGTACGTAATTCTTTCTACCGTCCTGACGAGCATTTAATTGCATCAATTACCGTTAATCCTATTAAGAGAAGCATCCACACGCCTCGGTTTTTATTAGTTTAAAATCTTTCTTTGATTGTATTTTAATTGATAGCTTTGATTGTTTAGTAGGTATATTGAAACTGTGTTTTTGTATGCATGTTTTTTTGGCGTTGACGTGGTGATTCCTTTTTTTTTTGTTATAGAGATCGGGTAACGATTTAAGGGGAATGTGGAACCTAAATACTATGTAGAGACAACAATAATATTATTACTTACAATAAATGAAAACACTAGCTATAGGTACTCATGCATAAGACTATTTCGAAACTACCAAATAAATTCTAACATCGAAATAAAGAAAGTGATTTTTTTAAAACTAACTAAATAATAGTGATGGACCGACTATCGATTTTGCTGATCAACCGACTAACTATAGTGACTAAACTATTGGATATACATATTTGATTGAATTTCGTATGCAGACTGAGAACTTCATTAGATAAACGCAGTTTAATTAATTGTCATCTCCACCTTGTATTTTCATTGTATATTCATTCTAAAAGTTTTGATTCAGTTTGTATTTAGGTTTCTAAAAATATTCAATGGATCGTGAAAGCCCTGTTAAAATAGCAATTTTCCAACGTCCGTTTCAAACGCTCGAGTTCAATTCAATTAAATAAGTTAAAATTGAATTTGATCGGCTGCTATTGGACCTCGAAAACCTGAGATATATTTTTACCAAACAGGTGTTTACAGTAGTAACCTTTATATACAGTAAAAGAGTTATTGAAGGTAGGTAAAGTAACCCTAAAACGATAAAACTGTCACTATCCTAACGATTTTGCAGTGATTAACATGACTTTTTCCGGAAAAAGTTACCCACTAAATTGGACTCCGTTGACCGCTATAGTTCCCGGAAAAGACCACCCGTTTGGAGTGCTAATTTAGGACCCAATTCCTTTGAAAATTGAAGAGTTGAATGTAATAATTGTAGACCTTTTAATTGAAGATTTTTCAAGATATCTTCAAATGTATGTATCGCATTTCAGTAATGATGTTCTGGAGCATAGCAACATATTTTTTGGAATTGACCATCTTTTCCTTCTCACCGGGAGCAGAGGTGGCCCAGTGATTACGGCCGGACTTACGAATTGTTGGTCGTCGGTTCGAACCCAGTCAGGCGCTTTACTTTGTGTTATTTATTTCATCACCACTGCTCATAAAAATGGTGCAGGAAAACATCGAGACGAAACCGGCTTGTCATAGAACCAAACTTTCAAAGACATGTGACATCTACCAACCCGGACTGGGTCCGCGTGTGTGGTTTATTACGGCCCATTTCCTCTCACATAGAGGAGGCGTGTGTGAACGTGTGAACGATATAGGCTCATTATGCTTCTTTTCAAACTTCCAATTTTGACTTGAGTAGAAAATATAAACCTATCTTGAGGAATGGCAAAATACAGCGATATTAAATTCTAAAACTCTTCAAATACTTCATGGACATGTCGACACGTGGAATCCCTCAGCGAATTCCTAACGCGTCACACAGTGCTATTGTCATATACAATATCAACTATTGACAGCCGCTGACCTAGAAACCGGGGGAGCCAGGAAATTAAGTGTCATGGCTGTCGACCAGAACTGTATGAAGCTATGGAGCCTTTAGTAGAGCCACGTGGATTCCTTCTGGGAGCTATTCGTTAGACTCGAAGTACTGTTGGTTATTTAGTATGGCAATTTAAGGGTAGGGTTTTAGTAATGGGTCTTGAGAATGGTGTTAGAATTGAGGCCGTGTTTTGGAGTTTTATGTTGTGTTGTTGAGGTTTTGGATACATACATTACATAATCAGCCTATAATGTTACCACTGCTGGGACATAGGCCTCCTCTCGGTGAGAGGGAGTGGGCCGTAATTCACCACGCGGGCCCAATGTGGGTTGGTGGATGTCACATGTCTTCGAACTTTTTTTTTTTTCGTTGGATCCTTTAAAATTCACCCGACCTCCGGGGCTGGGAGATCGGGGAGTGTGGGATTTTTACCTCACTAAAACCACCCCGGTGATCACCATCAGTACACTTATGTGCTGATGGTGATCACCAGGGTGGTGGTCCCGGTTTCTCTACCAATAACCGTATAATACTTCACGCACAATGGTCCACCGATGGACTAAGTGCGGAAACCAAACCCATAACATAAGTAGATAGAACATAGAACCGTATAATACAAATTACATTCGTGCAAAGTTGCACCTGCGTACCGTAATATACATTTGTCGATGTTATTAATCATAAATCCAATCCTTATACCTACCAAACAATTACTAACGTAAAATACGTTTTCTGAAAATTTCCAATTTTTTAGATCAATTTTGTCTCCACATCACGTAATCCAATTATTGAGTCTCATGGGTCGGCTTAGCCTCCAGGCGGTCGTGTAATCCAATGAGGATGCAGGTACAGTCGGGCGACAGTTTTGTCGCACCATTGACTCGCTCCCTCACACTCCAACTACCTACTGTGGTCCGTAGGGCTGTGCTGTTCAGAAAGGCATGTATTTAACCAGCTGTTTGCCGTAATTACAAAAACAATTAAAAAGCCATTGTGTCTCGCGTGAATCCACGTTGGATAGGAAGGGTTAATGGAACCTCATATGATCTCCATTTTGCATCCCTAAAAATAATATTGAACACTCTAATATAATTATTGCGCTTGTTTTTGTGTACTCACAAGTTCCTATTTTGGGGTCTTAAAACACATGTACGGTGAATCTATACACTATCGACGACTAAGCATTTTTACGTAACTTCATTCATTAATATTAATTGAGCAATTAGTACACGATTAGCGGTCATCGCGTTTGCTCCCTCGCTCCTTTATATTATATATAACCTTTGTTCTGTTAAATACATTAATTATTTTACTAGTAGCATTGACAATCTCCCACCTTCTACAACACACATAAGATACACACGCTCGCTGGCCACTGTTGGTCACAGTTCTAACTAACCTAACGAAATTAAAAAGCCTCATTTATTAAAAAAAAGAGGATCAAATAAACGTTTCCTGTTTAAAAAAGAGATTCAGACTACCTTTCGCGTATCATTTTCTCGTTATTATTTTATCATTTTGTTGTGTTGACATTTTAGTTGTGCCCAAGGCCTGTGGGTCTGTCTAATTTTGTTTCGGTCTCTTAAAATACGCAAGCTTATGTTTGGGTTGTTTTGCTGCATTGCTGGCTAGATAATATTCCTTCGTTTTGAACGAAATTCAGGCTTTTTGTCTTCTTTTCTTGTAGTGGCATCGGCAAGCACTAAAGATAATGATATTTGCCACACAGCGAGTTTGTGGTGGCTTAGGGTGTACCGAACAAACACTCAAGTATTTCCATTCGTGAGGCTATTATTATGCACCCCTTCCTCTTACTTAAAAACACAAGTAGCCGCGATCTAATCTATAAAAAAAAATGCTAAAACAATTTACTTTTACTTATGAAAATTGATGTTCCCAGATTATTTTTTGCTCCCCTCGACTCCCCTACATCTCGCTGAGCTAGCGTTAGATGGATGGCCCTTGAGACCCAATGCCGACGTGTAGTCAACTTCCGATATAACCAGCACTTGTATGAAGCTGCGGTGTGTACCTGAGACACTTCGACTTGCTAAACTTTACGTTTTTATCTGTTTTACAATCTTGTACTACCTTGAGACCATTTTCAACAAGTTTAGATAGCAGATGCGTACTCTTTTATAACTGTTGTGAAGTATTTTGTTCAAGCTAATATCAGTAACTAAGGGAAACCGCAAATAGGCAAAAGTAATCCTATGAATACAATTTTTGTCAGAAGTTGGTATTTTTCAGTAATTTCTTGGAAATACAGGGTCTCAGAACGAAGACCTCAAGAGATTTTAACATCTTCCTGTATACCTATTCCAGCATCGTCTAACCATGTATATTATCAACAAAAAATAATCAAACTTATAAACTAATATTATTTAAGTTTATAATGTTTCATTTATGATTTTGTTTGAGATAATTATATTTTTCTTTTATGTTTTTTTAATTATTTTTATTTATTTCCAACGCAAACAGCGGGTGTTACAGGTAAGGTCAAGCTGCCTAATTAGTAATTACCGCTAGTGTGTACTTGAGAACATTTAATTGGGCATTAAGCCGTGTGTGCTATGCGTGAAGACAATGTTCGTAAAAGTACGCTAGTCATGGACAAACTTTATTTGTTAAAGGTGTTTATTTGTGAATGCTATTGTTTTGGGGTTGCGAGTACAAAAATATACAAGGTATTTTATTTATTTTTGTTGAGCCTATGTTATTTCTGAAAAAATATTGAAGGGGAGACAGCATTTACCTATCTCATTTGAATTGAAATAGATTACATCCGGTCTTCCTTCAGTCCGTTCACAGTTAGTTTATAACTCAATCTAACAGCGATCTTATTATAACGAGAATAAAGATCACAATGATTTTGAAAGATTTATCAATGGCAGCGGCCCAATAGCAGCCTTATTGGAATGAGAATAAAGAACACTGTGATCTACACAGATGTAAAATTTAATACTTTTTGCTGTGTCCTACAGGGTCCATAATTATTGTACCATAGCTTTAAGCCATTGTAACACCTCTACAACATTATGGAATGCAAATAAATATCGATAGATAGATAAAACGTTTATTCAGTGCAACAAAAGACACAATATCAAACATCAAAAAAGGTGAAAAAAATTAATAACAAAGATTAAAAAGATAAATTGACCCAGAGACACCTAGCTCATTATACATCTATAACGGTCGATCACTACTGGGCGGTGTGTGTCTCATGGTTGCACCAAATGGGAGTCCAGCTCAGCATATGCCAGGTACAATACCTGACGCTGGTATTCTGCTGCACATACGGATCAGCTGTGACATACGGATGTCGAAAAGACACATCTGAGTTTCAACAAAATGGTACCTACATAGTGCGATATATGAATATGCTGTGAACGGACGGAAGTTTCTGATTGTTGGTCAAACTTAACAACAGCCGATTTATATGAAATTGACATGACATGACATCAGTAGTCATGTCATGTCAATAAATTAATAAATGTAATAAATAAATTGAACAGAATTTTAAGAAAAACGGGGTAAGTTTTGAATCTGAAAGCTACAGGATATCGTAAGTAGACAATAAAAATTATTGAATAATTAATAATTATTTAGTATTGAGCAATTTATCAAGTAAATAAAATAGGCTAGTTTAGGTCATCTATCTATCATATTTAAATGCTAATAATCATGGTTACTATTACATTTCCAAACTATTCCATAAAACATAAGATAAGCTTCATAATAGTCAGTAGAATAATGCTATAGTATTTTTTTCCTCACCAAGCGACTCGCGCTTTACTTGTGTTAACTAAGTGTACAGTCAACAGCAAAAGTAGATGTTCAAAATCAGAAATTCAATACTAATGAACGGAGTTCGCGTCAGAACTGTGTGGTGGCGTCGAAGTGATTCAAAAGTATGTGATTGTAAATTATACCAAACATTTACTACTAGTATAGCTGCCATATATTCGTGATCATTTTTGACTCCTATTGAATTTCAGATTTTGATCATCTACTTTTGCTGTTGACTGTACAAACACGCTGTTGTGAATGTGTGTGTGTAAGCGCAGGAGCTCTTGGTACCGTCCGAGAAAATTGCGAAGTCGGAAATAGGCGTCCGGATAAAGCCGGACGGTGACCAGTCTGTCCGGCTTTTGTTAGGCTTTTTAAATGTGTTATTATATTAAAATTTAAAAAGATTTTATGGTTAATAAACGTTGTTTTAATTTTTTTCCATTGTAAATTGCAATAGTAGTTACTGCTAAACTACTAATTAATGTAATTAATATTGAATGATTACTATTATTAAGTAACTATTATAAAGAAGACAGATTCATTCAATTTGATTGTTGTTTCATTAAAATTTAAGATTTCATGGTAA
This sequence comes from Oligia fasciuncula, assembly GCA_963082905.1. Taxonomy (NCBI): domain Eukaryota; kingdom Metazoa; phylum Arthropoda; class Insecta; order Lepidoptera; family Noctuidae; genus Oligia; species Oligia fasciuncula. Next base: position 14,732,078 of record OY720403.1, read on the forward strand.
ATGATAAAAAAAGAATTGTTTTACTTAAAAAAAAAATTGTCGTGGCTCGTGATAAACTAAGACTAAAAAATTAAGGGTGTCCGGCTTTTTACCCAAATATCCGGCTAAACTGGCTGGTCTGTCCGGCTTTTCGGTTTTAAGATCTGGCAACCCTATATGTGCTGATACTACTCACCTTCACGCACACATTCACAGCGTGTTTGTAATGCACACTTAGTTACCACAATAAAGCGCGCGTCGCTTCATGAGATGATAATACTGTAAACCCTTATCCTGCTAGTAATTGCATTCCGTGATAAAGTGTAGGTAAAGTTAAAGTGAAGTGCTCAAGTAATTATTATAGAGTAAATTAGCTCGATCCTACGCTGTCTCGGCGCCTCGGCTTTATCCAATTAGTGACAACCACTGAGCTAGAGTTTCCAGGATTTTATATTATTTGTGGATTAAAAAAAGTACCTCATTGGTTTAGCGGTCCTCGGTTCGATTCCCAGGCCCGGCAAATGGTATTGGATTTTGCTGCCAGGACGTTTTCAATCAGAGTTTTTTAAGCTCGGCAAATGGCACAAGCAATGGCCCTGGACTTCTACCCCAATAGGCGAAATATGGGAGCAAGCAGAGGTTACTCCTTCGAGAAATACAGACAATGAGTAATTATCAATATAGGAAATTAGCCTAAGAATTTAACCTGTGGCGACATCTACATCACCACATGCGAACTACGCAACACACTGACATCACGCAAAATCCTGCATCGCGCAAGCACAGTTTACCGCGCAATTAGCATATATACATACTCGTACAAAGTCCCGACATCAATCGTCGGGCAGTTGTCCAACAGACACGACACCCGTCTGGTCGGAGGTTGCTCTCTTTTCTATGGAAGAAGGGTGAATTTTACTCTTCGTACCTTTATAAACCTGAACAGGGTTTGTTTACACTTTCGTCAGATACTTTTGGAATGAACCATGTTATACTATATTATTGTATCTATGCATACCTTTTTACATTAAATAATATCTGTTATGAAAAGGTACGTTGCGTAAACTTTAACTTTATGATTATGAGTTAAATTAGTTCGCTGGAGCGCTGTCGCTCAGTAACGAAGTTATCCAATTAGTGGTAATGTTAACCCTCTCTCACAATTAGGGTTGTCATACAACGACGTGTTTTATTTTAGATTATTGTATTCATCTTTCAGTTCTAAGAAGAACTGGATAAATCATTTGGTACAGTTTCGAGCATAGTATTCTCGAATCTATCATTATCATCATTTCAGCCGAAAGACGTCCGCTGCTGGACATAGGCCTCCCCCAAGCACCACCACTTCGACCAGTACGAACTCGAATCTATACTATAATGTATGGCTACTTATCATGCATACTATACCCATAGCCATACACGGTCAAGTTTACTGGACGCGGCTTCAAGTCCGCTGCAAACTTGACGGTGAACTTGATCGTGTATGGCCCGCATTATGAAATTCTCAAAGTTTCACGAGAATATCACTTTGGAATTTTGCGTAAAGTATTCGTGCTCGCGTTGTCGATCACTGCCATTACGGCTATGATGGGCAATTAATTGTTTTCGATGATTATAAAAAATCATGATAATGGAGTTTAGTATTGGATTTCGAAGTTTACATCAATTACATTTCCAGTGTTAGCTGACTTCGCATTGTATAGGCTTTTCGTATAATAAGAAGTCAGCTTACACTGGAAATGCTAGCTTAATATGTCGTCGTGTGTACAGCACGGATTCAGTGCTGTCTATACACATAAAATTTATTATAAAACATCGATTATAGCCCAGATCTATGACGATACCTACTTCAAGTAGCCACATCCCTATCAAACTTTAGTTTTAAAAAGCTCATCACAACACCTGCAGGGCGTTATTATAGTTATGCGTAGACGTCGCGTCGCCGCCGGACGTGGCAATTTGCGACACCCCCCCCTCCGTCCCCCCTTGCCACCATCTCTGTACCCCCCACTGCCATCGTCCTCGCTCAGTTATGTTGAATGTTGTTGAAGCTACTGCACGCATGTTTGTGTTTGTTGTAATAGATTTATGCACAGATTCCTGCATTGTTTACGTACCCCTTACTCGCGTAAATCCAAAGCAAACCTTGGCAAATATAAATAGGTACTTCAATACAGGACTCTGTAAGTTTTAAACAATCTTCCCGCTTGATAAACTGTAGATTAAAGTTCTAAAAAATCTTCATAAAACTTCTTCAAATAATTCTCCGAAAAATGGTTTGCAATTTATTGCACGTGCACCTGATTCTAGAACCTTACTTAATTCCATGCTAGATCTCAAGTTAACTTTGTGGTAAAGATTCTGATCAGTTAAGTACTTGATCAGGCTTCCTGAAACCTCAGGCTAGAATTTTCTAGAATAGAATATTCTTTATTACGTACACTGTACAAGGTATAACAGAATAAGCGCAAGTCCTGAAAGTAGTTTATTCATAATTGTCTACTGAATCGGTTTTAGTAACTTTTAATATAGGTATTTTTTTATTATTATGTATTTTGGCTATACTTACCGCCGGCGCCGATTGAGCCAAAGAAAATTAAATCTTATTTCAAGACTTTATCGGACTAAATTTTAAATGCGTAAAGGTTTCCTACAAACAGGCGCGACACGCGATATAATCGCGCGCGACACAAAAGCACCGCTCGTTGCGCAACTTGCGGTGCCTTTGTGTCGCGCCTGTTTAAAGGAGCCTTAAAGTAATGCTAGAGTCAATACGATTTCCGAATGATACATAGTTATCTTTAAAAAAATAAGTTTTGGTCATTGTATTATGCTTTTAATCCAATACTCTAATTGGGGTGTATGAGGTGTGATTGCGTTAATTATGTTACATATTGTATAAACTACAGATATAAATATAGAAATTTTTCAAAGGGTGACACAAAGGGCGGTCTTATACAACGCAGCGCTACAAGCTATGTTATGAAGACAACTTTTGGATGGATTAAAAGGGCTATTTTTGATATTTTTTCCATTGATCGACTCGAAATAGTAGAAGCTAATCAATTCCTATCACATAGTGCACTAGAAATCACAAACATATTAATAAGTAATGCCTTTTTTTTTTCAGGTTAAGAAAATGGCAGAACGCGTAGCCAAATGCCGTGAGGAAGTATCGAAGAGCAGAGAGAAGTACCAATCAGCTCTGGCAGAGATAACGGCATACAACCCCCGCTACATCGAGGACATGACGGGAGTCTTCGAGCGGTGCCAGCAGATGGAGGCCCAGCGGCTGAAGTTCTTCAAGGATGTGCTGTTCAGCTTCCACAAGTGCCTCAATATCAGTCAAGAACCTTCGTGAGTACACATGTTGCATCAATCATTCATTCCTTTAATCGTTTTGTGTATGTGTACAGTCACGAGCATAAGTATGTATACACTTGGCTTTATTCAAAGACGATTTTCTCGAGTTTTGAATGAAATTTTATGTTATTACGAATAAGGTATTTTCTAACCCATAGGTTTGTGTAAAGTGTCGTATTTCAACGTTGCATTCGTTATTTCACAAAACAATCGACATTGAAAGTGGCCAAGTGTTGACATATTAGTGCTCGTGACTGTACTTAGCCCAAGTACGGACGTGAAAATATCGCGGCGGGATATTATCTCGCCCTGGATTTTCAACTCTCGGTGTTGAGCCGAGCGTTCAGAATCCAACAGAGCGCATCCCAGCGCGTCTAAAAAACACATTGTTGGATTTTTAACTCTCGGCGCTAAGCAGAGCGTTAAAAATCCCGTGCGCGAAAAAATATCGCGCAGTAAAACTGATAATCTCGGACTTTTCAATGTTTGAGACGCTATTTTAGTCAGCATGTTAGCAAACTTATTTCTCACAGTTTCTGAAAACAAAAAAAAAAGGTTTCTAATACGGTCGCCCCCTATTACAATAGACACAAAAAATACTACTTGGTTGGCTTAATGGTCGCAAGCGCCACTACTGAGCGTAAGGTCCTGGGTTCGATTCCCGTTTCGGGCAAAGTATTATTGAGTTTTTCCATCTGGAGTTTCTGAGTCAGCAGCCCGGACTCTGGATTTGATCCCTGTTGATGGCAATACGCTCGCCCCATATGGGGACATAACTGTACTACAAGTACACCTCTGCCTAACCTTTTGGGGAATACAGGCGTGATATTATGTAAATAACTGGGAAGATTGGGGTGTGCTATACACCTCTGCCTACCATGGTTTAATTCAAGCGTTATGTTATGTGTTGATAACACTAAAATTGTCATCTCATAATATGTCTGGTTGTTGTTTTGTTCAGGTTACCCAATGAGATGTTAAATGCAAGTGGTTTTGACGTGAATACGTCTTTAAAATTGCTTCCATAGTGGGGGACAAGTCAAAAAACCAATGATAACAAAATCGGGGGATACAGTTTGGTGTTGCAGCTTCATATCTATCATCTCCATCCTAAATAAAATTAGACCATTGGATAGCTAAAGGATCAAAGAATTCATTACGCCAAGTGAGGACTGTGACGCATCGCGCGCGGTGGAGGGGGAAGCACCGCCATTTTTGTCACCAGCTGTATACTTACTTTGTTGGCTTCAGTGGTCAGCCTGAAGGCCAGCCTGCTGTCCACAGCTGAGGCTGCGGCCAACGAATTATTATAATCGGTTTACCTTACTAAAATACTTACCTAAAAACTTTTCAGATTACCCCAAATATACGAAGAATTCCACCATACGATAAACAACGCGGACAGTCAAAAGGACCTCAAATGGTGGGCTAACAACCACGGCGTCAACATGGCGATGGCCTGGCCCCAGTTCGAGGTAACATAACATACATTGCTGCTCCGACACCGGCCTGCATACAAACCCGTCCCACTCACAGCGCAACGCATTACTATCTATAATCTATGCGATTAGATCGAGTACTCTTTGCATCTTATTAACGTGAATGCTTTTAGGTGTTGCATTCAGACTTTAGGTACGGATTTTTGTTAAACCATGTGGATTTGTAAACAGACAGGTATAGGTAGGCGCTTGTGGCTAAGTAACAACAGCCATACGGGTCGATCGATCAGGTTAAGCTACGCTTGCCGCTTGGTATGTGGATGGGTGACCATGTTCACATATCAAGACCCCCTCCGTGCCTCGGAAATCACTCACAAAAGCCCGAAAGTCTGACAACCAGTCTTACCAAGAGTATTACTCAGAAACTGGGTTGTGGAGGTCAGATAGGCAGCCATTCCATGTAAAATACTGGTATTCAGCTGCATCCAGTTAAGACTGGAAGCTGACCCCAATATGGTTGGGGAAAAGCAAGGTAGACGATGATATAATAAGATATGGTTCTAGTGATGTAAAAATGCAAATGTGGGATGATTCATCTTAAAATACTTGTAAAAAAACCATATCATGATAGTAAAGACCCAAGTCTTTGAGAACCTACTTTCCATGCGTAAATTCCGATCATAAAAGAGTACATAAAAGATAACCATGGTTTAATAACGGTCTGTGTTAGTCTTAGGCAAGATTTAAGGTTATTAGCCGTATCAGTATGAAAAACTAAGCATGTCTTAGATGCCTATTCTAAATTTTCCCTATTATTTATTACAAACCAGTATTTAGTTGTTTCTAATAATATTTAGAATTCTTCTTAGAACCTGTAATAATTCTTTGGTGGCTGCACGCTGTGGAAATATTCTAGATTTTCCCTTTGACCCATAAAAAGGCTTTTTTTTATTATTATACTTGATCTATTAAATTATGTCATTTATTACGTTTTCTCTGGTCTAAAATTTTATGCATTCAGTTAAAATTTTGCCTAATAGATCAACACTTTTTAGGTTCAAAAAAATTTTTTTTTGGTCCAAAACAAAATTTGGTCCTATATCCCAACAAAATTTGGTCCTTTATCCCAACAAAATTTGGTCCTTTATCCCAACAAAATTTGGTCTTTTATCCCAACAAAATGTCGTACTATCCTAACAAAATTTGGTCCTAACGGTGTGCTGCCACTGCGCTTGTAGTTAGACCTTCAAACAATCCCCTTATCACAAGGTCCCGTAATGCCGATCAAACAGCAATATTTGATCAAGATAGGAACGTTTCAACACCGGCTTTACCTCGCATACCAACTGCTAAATAAATACTTACAAAAATAAATACGAATAATTCGAACGGATTTCCTTCGATTATGCAATATTTTAAAATTTATTTGTGACCTAGAATGAGTGAATGAAAAGTATTTTTTTATCGTTTCGGGTCAAGTGCGACGTAATTTCTTTTGTAATATTTTGATTAATTCATTGCAATCGTAATGATTACTGGTCACACCATTTAGACGGAAAGAATTCGTTCACAGTATTTAATTACGTTGTGTTGCAATAAGATATTTTAAAAAGGTCATGTTATAGATAGTTATTACAAACTAGCTAATCCAGATGTTGTCCTGTCCAATACAAAAAACTCATAGAAAAAAGGATAAGTATTCCGTTTCTTACGGATTTGCAATTTTCCGCACCCAAATTGCGTAACACACTATCAATTTCAATCTGAATAATTTTAGAGGATATTACTAATCCATTGCTTCATTATGTTCGAAAAATTTGTATGCTCAACAACGTAAATAACGCAATGAATGTTGTTGAACTGTTAAATTTGAAAGTTATTGCTACTGATAGTGTATTACGCAATTACCGCGCGGATCCGGACTACGAACATTTTAAAACAAGTATTTTCCAAATCGGTCCAGCCTTTCTGAAGTGATGCGCTTACCAACGAAGAGCATTTCGTTTTTATTGTACAGATAATTAACTAAACGACATTCTCAAATTTGTACACAAAACAACTCGATCTTACTTACACAAAAATTGTGACAAAAATAACTAAACGTGACGATTAACACAAGGTCGATACGCCGGAAACGGATCCGATACAAAACAAATACTTGGCGGAAGCATCAGCAATGGTCGCCCGCATGATCGCGACCGCCCGGCGACCGCTGCCGCGACCGCAGACCGCGCCCTGGTCGCAGGCGGTCCGCCGCTTGCGCCTAGCCCTGCCTACTTTCTGCTTCGGTGTGGATGAGAAAGCTTCGAGCCGTGTGGCGCCTTCGGTCACCAGTAGCCAGTGCTACGGAAGCAGCCGGTTTTATAGCAACCCGCTGATGGTACGACCACGGTGTGGGGTCGGTGGAGTTAACTTTGGTGTGGGATTTATATTTTGACAGAGAAAAATATACCCTTTGTAGTTGAAATTAAGTCTAAAGTCAAAATATTGATCACATGTCTAATTGTTTGCGGTTACAGAGTTATTAGCACGGCTTTATGATCTGATGATGGGCAGTGGATTTTGTGGGTAGGTGCCAAATTAAACAGTCAGTTGGATTAATAGTGTGCCATGAGACTTTTTAAACCGAAGAGGTTTTACCGGTTTGTGTGAAAACACAACCCGGTAAAACCTATTCAAAAAAAAAAAGTAATGTCATTTTCATTTTCAAGATTAAATATTTTCTAATTATATTTTTCTATTCTATTCATATCTTATATAAAAAAGGTAAGTAAATTGTATATCACAACCAATTTGTGCAACACTGCCAAGATAATTCAATTATTACATCATATCCCACAAAATGCACTGTAACTCGCCTATCATAAAGCTAGCACTCTATACTGAGAATCGATTAATCGTAATCGAATTTCATCAAGAAATTATTTAGCAAAGCACCGAAGGGTTTCATGGTGTCACACGAATATACACCGTGATTTATGGTGTTAAAGAACAATTTCGCTCATAGACTATCACAGCACCTTTCATGGGGCATTTACACTTGGTCGGTTGGCCGTGGGTGACTGACAACTAATCGGCAACCGACACGAAATATTAACGCTGTGCATACTGAAAGTTGACAACGTTGCAAATAACTGTCAAATAGTTCGCAGTTATGATAAATTAATCAATGAAATGATATTATGATATGACTAAATTAAATTATGAAATATCGCTCGGTCACTCTGTGTTCCATTAAAAAATTTATTACGAATGGCAATAATGACACTGGTGGTGTGGCAACAGTTATAGTTCATAATTTAATTTGGAAATATTGATTAATTATTCAAAACAGCGAAATACTTGACAGTTATTTGCGACGTTGCCAACTTTCAGAATGCGCCTTTTTAAGCACTGCAATCAAAATTATAATGTTCGTTCAAATTGAGTGATACTTCAATATACTAGAAGTGCATGAAGGTTTCACTCACAAATATTTTCGAAATTGTAGTTTGTCACTGAAATTCAAAATCAGCGAAATTGTATTTAAGTGACGGCAATTCAGCAATTGCTAATCGAATTTCCCGATTCGAATTCCACTGAATTCGATAATCAATGTCGCAGTTCCGACCGGTGCACGGTGGTAACGCCGGAATTCCGAACCCTGTTTTAGTTACCAATTTAGAGCGTCCGAATTCCGGATTAGATTCTCAATTTATTATGTTACTAAGTTCTGGATTCGGTTCGATGTAAACGCGAGCACTCTCATAATCACTCATCCACACTGAAGTATGGGTAGCAAAATAAAAAGCAAACTGTTTTAGAAAAGCACGCAATGTCACAGAAATATATTATAGATTCTGAAAGCGGTATGGGAGGTATCCGGCATTTTGTAGCTCCTCAAAATTCAGGTAATAAAATTCTAATCGGAAAGCACAAATCAAAAATGAATAAAATATAGAACGAAAATATGATGCACTTGTCTAAATAAAATTGCAATTTGATACAATAAATTAAATATAACAACATCGACAATTGATAAAAAAAAAAAAAAATAAGTTTATTTCATATCATTTTGGCTTACATTGATATAGCATAACTGAAAATATAACCTAGAAATTGTACAGTGTATGGAAAAACGAAAATGTCGGATAAACCTTGCGCCGCGAAGGACCGACAATATTCCTAGTTGTTTTTTCTATTATTATCTAAAAGCATGTATTTAATTTTCCCCCTTTCTGTACTCCCCACTAGTGCAATTAGCTTGTATTACCTTCTAACGAACACCGGCTTTGTATGGACGTGTCTATGTTTACCTAATTTTGTTAATTACTTTTTTTTACACTTTGAGTTTGCATTTGAGCAACGAGACGTTGGGAAAACAAAAAACAATTAGAAATACTTTATAGGTCTTATTTTATTTGCCTACCTTACTTTTGTTATGTCTTTGTATTAAGTCTAATTTACATTTTGTATATAAATGAAGAAACAAAAACAACTATCCACTTCATTATTTGTTTTACACATTTTATGCGACATGTTTCTTTTTTTATTTTTATTAAACTTTCATATTGATCATATTGAGATTTATACTGTAGTAAAACTTACTGTTTTACTCTTCTATAAACATGCTCTTAATTTATCATTTCACTTATTAAAGAAATTCTTAAAGTAAATTTTAACATATCAGAAAAATATCTTTTAACAAACAACTCTCACAGTATATGTAAAAATATAAGAAGGTCAAAAAAAATAAAATAATACGTCTTCCTAACGCCTCGTTGTCCTCGCCGTGACCGCTTGTGACGTGTGTGTCGGTGGACAGGAGTACACCGAGGAGTTCCGAGACATCGCCAAGGGCAAGTCCAAGGAGAGCCTGCCCACCGGGCCCATCACGCTGCTGAACCAACGGCCCGTCAGCGAGGATGTACGTTACACCACATTAGTTTAGATATAGCTTTACGGACGACCGCGATGGTAATTCTCGTATCATACTCTTGAGACATCATTCAGCTGGATAACATGTAGTGCTACATAATGAACATAGGTCTTCCCGCAAACATCTCCACAACGATCGGTCTGGGTTGTTGATGGTGATTTTAAGTGTGAGAGACGCTCATTGGCCAGGTGTCACATCGCCGAAGGTTTGTATACTTTAGAGCAGGCGACTACTGGAAAATGCGGATGGAAGTTGCCATGTAAGGCGCAGAAGTAGTTCAGTGAATGTATTGACGAGAGTTTAAGAATTTCAAAGGTTACGATTTTAGAATACCGAACATTTTGCCAATCCGTATATTTTTTATCATCTATCTTGGACGTCAGGTACGTAAACCACCATCGCTGTCGTACGTAACATGACGTCACGCACGCGCCAGCCGCGTCACACATTCAGTGTTGCCAGGCTGAACATATTTTGTACTTGTACAATCTATAGTCCAGAATAGGATTCAAATGAGAATGAATGAAAGCCGGATTGGTAATTTGGTATCTCGTAAATGCTTTATAAATTAGTTCTAGCATGACGGTCTAAAAGTAGTTTGTTTCTGGGAGAAGGTCATTCTCATTTTAATCTGTTTTTTTAGCTTTAATTTTTATTTTTATGTATTTTTGTTTTATTTTATTTTTGTTTATCGATGTTGCATGATGGATGTTTGCTTCATTCTACAATTGATGCATATTGGCATGAATTAACAATTTAACCCACGTATACGAAATTATAATCGTTAAATTCTATATTTATTTAAAAGAATATTTAAGTAAATGTTTTAAAAATATTGATCAACAATATTAATCCCCAAAATAAAATATGTATTTTAAAAAAGAATGGAAGGACCAAATTTATTCTTACTCTACTGAAAAGAAACTTATGATTTATAATTATAAAGTCAAAGAAATAAATTAAAAAGTCAGTTTCAAGTAAATGGTTGGCTAAATTAGTGACAAAAATTTTTAATATTAATTTAATACCACAAAATTTGGCCCCTCCACTCCACAAAGAATTTCTCCAAAGACGTTCATGTACTTAAAAAAATACTTGACAACACCACAGGAGCTGCCACCGATCAACAACACCAACAACAAGACGAGCAAGGCTGCCAACCACACGGACGTGGCTCCGCAGCCGCCGACAACTGTCATCAACAACTCCGCGCCCACCAACAACACCATTGACAAGAAGAGCATTAGTGCGCCTATTGCTGTTACGTGAGTATCTTTTGATTTACTTATTTTACTGATAATTAAGTTCATTGCAATATTCAACTGTCAAAGTGATAACAACGAAACATTTGTGGTTATTCTGTCAACGCCTGTGGTTCTAGGTAGGTTTCTATCGAAAATATGGAAAATAAAGGCCTTCCATATGCTCATATCTCAGCAAAAAAAAAACCTATTGACTGTCACTGTCACCGTCATCGTCAGTGACAGGAAACATCAGGGACGCAAAAAAACTATCGATACTGATTGTAAAGAAAGAACGGTCAAATGTGAGTAATTCTGGGTTGCAATGATAATGATCCTGCTGCCACCTCAATAATCATTTATTTACAATCTAGGTATATGCCTCTTAGGACCAAAAGCTAAGGAGGCCTGGCCTACCCAGCTGTGGATTATTCTGGGTTGAGATGATCATCTTTCCTCGACCTCCACCAGAATCATTTTTACCCCACTACTTCCCCTTTTCTTTCAATCCATAAGCCTCCTCTTAGGACCAAAAATCTTTCTCCCTCCCTCATCCCTTATCTCCTTATCCCCCTAGTATCGAGCGTCTAGAGATATTCGCATGCGCCCCTGGCTATAAACACGACCGCGACTGCAACGATTCCTTCACCCGCCTGGTTCGCCGGGCTATGAATAAGTGCGATGTGTCCAGCAGTTCCAGGTTCACGATCACGGATGTGAGCGAGCCGATATTCGATGAGTTAGTGTTGTACTGTGTTGTAGGGCTTAGAACTTAGTACTCGTATTATTTCATGTAGGTATATTCTTGAACTAGTGTTGGGCTTATTATTAATTTTTAGTTTAGCTTTTTATATGTTGGTAACATTAATTTTGTTTGTTTTGTTTTATCATCTGTCGGTTTTTCTATGAAGTTTCGCCGGTTAGTTTAATTTGATTGTGTATAAGTAATTGAATTATGTTTGTAAACTTTGTAGTTTTAATTTTTTTGTATAACAAAATCCAAATGCTGTATATTATACGGCATTAGGATTATTAATAGTGGGTAGGATTAATTATTATACACTATATTATCAGGTCAAATAATGATATTTAAACATAACAACAAAACTTGGTAAAACGTTTCACCAATAATATAATTATATACAATCGATCATTTGGAGAAACATCGACGTAAATGTATTTTTTCCCAAAAATGAGTTAAATATGCCAAAAGCACTTAGAAAGCGTATATTTACGTTAGGAAAGCAAACCTTGGTTGACTGGTAGAGAATGCCTAAGGCATTAAATCCGCCTTTGTACCTTTTTGTGCGAAAAGTTTAAATAAATAAATAAAGCAAAGACTTAAAAAAAGTAACAGTTACGTCGATGTTTCTCCAAATGAGCGATAAGTATAGTAGTTAAACCTCATTAAAATACTTAACACATAATCCTAATTTTTCTGTCACCATTTTCAGTAACGGTACAGCTTCAGCGCCAAAATCGAACAAGACATCGCCAGCAAAAGACAGCATCAAGGGAGGCCAGGAGAATCCCTTTGACGAGGATGAATGGGACGAGGAGTCCGGCGGAGCCCTTACGGATACAGGGGAGCCCGGGGTGCCTGTCAGAGCGCTGTACGACTATACAGGCGCAGAGAGCGACGAGCTTAGTTTCAGACAAGGTAAGAAAAACGGAACATACATACCTATCATCATCTTCCTGCCCTTATCCCATGTTACTTGGGGTCGGCGCAACACGTTTTCTTCTTCCATTCTCCCCTGTCAACCGTCACGCTATCATTAACTCCCTTCTCTTTCATATATTTCCCCACACAATCCATCCATCTTTTCTTCGGCCTTCCTCATACATACATACCTATCATGCCTGTAAACGTTGAAAGAGGGGCGTGCGTACAATTTTTTCTACGAGACCATCTCTGAAAAATAAAAAACAGAAGGCCAATTCTCGTAATTTAAAACGTTGAAAATCTAGTCGCAGTCACATCTCGGCGACAAACAAATGTCAAAATTTTGTCATACCATACCATAATCAGCCTATAATGTTCCCACTGCTGGGACACAGGACTCCTGTCAATGAGAGGAGTGGTCCTGTCAATGGGAGGAGTGGGCCGTAATCCACCACGCGGGCCCAGTGCGGGTTGGTGGATGTCACATGTCTTCGAATTTTTGGTTCTAGGACATGCCAGTTTCCTCACGATGTTTTCCTACACCGTTTTGAGAGCAGTGGTGATGAAATAATTTACACAAAGTAAAGCGCCTGTCTGGGTTCGAACCTACGACCTACAACTCGTAAGTCGTGTCCGTGACCACTGGGCCACCACTGCTGCTTGAAAATCTAGTCGCAGTCACATCTCGGCGACAAACAAAATGTCGGGAAATTAGAGGTATTTTTGACAGATTGAGACGAGATCAGACTGTGAACGTTTTTAAAATACGAGAATTTTGCCCCTCTGCTGTTCCATACATTTCGATTGTGGTAGTATTCCACTTTTTGTTTGGTATAGCGAAACATCCGGTTTTTTTTTTCATATTTTAGAGTCGCTCCCGTAGTAAAAGCTGTTGATACTCATGACTATTAATACCTACCTGTAAAAGTTTGTTCAGGTATTTTAATTGGAGTACAGGGTACATTTGGGTGGGCAATGGAGAGGGCTTTGCTTGGAGTTTCCCTGCGTGATCGAATCAGAAATTAAGAGATCCGTAGGAGAACCACGGTAACCGACATAACCCGAAGAGTTACCAAATTTTGGCAGTGGGCAGGGCACATTGCTCGCAGAACAGATGGCCGATCGGGCCAAAAGGTTCTGGAGTGGCGACCCCGTACCGGAAGATGTAGCGTTGGAAGGCCTCCCACAAGGAATCCGCTGGATGCGGGAAGCACAACCGGTCGAAGTGGTGCTGCTTGGGGGAGGCCTATGTCCAGCAGCGGACGTCTTTCGGCTGAAATGATGATGACACCCACATTTCGCCAGTTATGTTTAATAGGGGGCGAGCCTCACGCCATCAACGAGCATCCGGACTCCGGGCTGCTACCAAGAAATTGCTATTGAAAATGCGAATGACAATTTTCCCGACCCTGGGATCAATCCCAGGACTATGGTCAGCAGTCGGGCTTCTAAATTTTTTCTTCTGTATTTGCTTCGTTTAACCAGTCATTCTGTAACCTAGAGGGCAGCACCGCTTGCGTTTATGCACAAAGTAGAAATGGAATGGAGTGCTAATACGCATATTTCTTCTTAGAATCACACGCTCAGTTAGAGAGGCGTGCAGAGGGAACGAACGTCCCACCGGCGTCGCCCGCCCGGCGGTACTAACAACAGTCGCGGTAACAAACATGCATTACTTGAACACTGCCGCACCTTGGCACTCCATTTTATTGCTACTCTGTGTAAATTCGAACATGCTATTTGTGTACTTTCGAACATGCAAATAATTCACCTTTATACTTATATTGCCAATATTCATTTATATTGTGTGCGTAAAAACTTTTTAATACAGCTTATACAGGGGTCAAATTAAAGTAGTGATTAGTAGTATCGATACATAAATATGATAAAACGAAAAAACATATAATTTTTTTATTGGAATCAACGAATTTTACACTAAAAAACTTATTTTCTAAGCTCATACTTCAAGTTACTGTAATAACTGCGGTCGTTGACCCCCAAAAAATACATGAAGTCAGTCTTTTCACGTTTTATCATAGAGTTTCGCTAGCTAATTCAATTCGACCCTATAAACCTTTTTCTTCCGTGGGGAGACATCCTCATGGATACCCTCTGTCATGGGAACCCACTTTTCCTTCTAAGAGAGTGATGTAAAATAATCAACATTGTTTCAAATTAGTTGCAAGTTAGGTGCCTGTATGGTGTATACCAAACCGCTTGTTCGACTGTAAACTACTCATTCATAGTAACAATACGACTGTCAACGCCAGTATTTCGGAGCTATTTGGCAGGCAGTTTTCTTACTTCAAGTGTTACTTTTGACGTGTTGTTGTCCTACATTATCATACAAATGTGCCGTGTCCGAGTACATGTCGCCGTTGGTCTCGTGCCGTGGGTCCGCACCTGAGCTCTCCCCGGTCGTGTCGAACAGAGAGTGCACCTGTGTCTGCGCACACACTTTTTTTTTTTTTTTTTTTTTTTTTTTTTTTTTTTTTAATTAAGAAACTAAACAAAAACAAACATGAACATCACAAAAACCTCAATAGGTTTGTCTGGATGTTGACACACTTTAAGCAATCTTAAAAACTAACTTAAAACTTAGTTATTATACTCGTGCTACATTAAACACATAGTTTATAAAAAAAATTGTGAGGTAGTTAGTAAATAACAACCATAATGTACACAAACGATGAAGATGCTAATCACTTATTGAATGAAATTTAGGTACACCCCATATCTCCTGCGCAGGTATGCCGCAGATTTCAACGGAGTTTTCGTTGAGATTGGCCGCAACGAAACTTGGTCGGGAGAATATTATTATTATCACACAAATGTATAACAAGAATTTTTTTTCGCTTTTCAGGGGACCTATTCGAAAAATTAGAAGATGAAGACGAACAAGGCTGGTGCAAGGGACGGAAGGATGGAAGAGTGGGCCTGTACCCGGCCAACTACGTGGAGCCAGTGGGCCACTAGCCCACGGTGGCCCACGCTCCACTTACGCTGGCCCACGCACCGCCCACGCCCACTAACGTGCCACATAACGAACTGTAAAGTGAGACTGTGGGCTAATGGCCTAGAGGTGATTGAATGAGCTAACTTGTTCGAAATATACAAAAAATCCATATAATTAATATTAGAAATGCGAAAGTAACTCTGCCTGTCTGTGTCTCTGTCTGTCTGTGACCTTTTCACGGCTGAACGGATTTCGATAAAATTGAGCACACAGGTAGACCACCTGGTCTAGGACATAGGATACTGTTATCCCAGTAGTTCGAAGCCGCGGGCATAAACTAATATTAGATAATTTCAACTTCCTAGGAACAATTTGCACGTTATTGCTTAACCAGCAAACTTTTGGCCTTAGCAGAATTTAATATTGTTAAATAGTCGACTGATAATTTAGCTGACATATCCCTACTGCGCTGTATGTATAGCACACGCTTATAAAACCTATTGATACTGCTTGAATGACTAAGTTTTGCTAATACGGTGTTTCAAAGCC
Organism: Oligia fasciuncula; assembly: GCA_963082905.1. NCBI lineage: Eukaryota > Metazoa > Arthropoda > Insecta > Lepidoptera > Noctuidae > Oligia > Oligia fasciuncula. The sequence goes on from OY720403.1 coordinate 14,748,189, forward strand.
TCCATAAGTATTGTTATAATTATGTATAACACCCTTTCAATATTGGAAAAAAAAACATAATTTGGATGTATATAAAATGTATAGGCCTGTATGTCTTTGATGAAAAATTAATCTACCCTCGGCTAAGCAGTATTAAGTACAGTTTATTTAAAGAAGAGCGTGTAATTGAAGTAAATGTTTAAAAAGAAGTTAGTGTTGTTCATTCATTTCTACGGTCGAGAAAATCAAATGAAATGTTAACGTTACGAGATCATTATGTGAACGCGTGACAGATTATAAAATTAGTTCGTTTTAAAATCGCAGGTCACGCCGTAGTCATTAATAGTAACAGGTTCTAAGTACATTCGGATGTAACATATGTGTTTACTTCTATATCGAATAGCTATAGATATATTAATGTCACACCGTAGCTCAGGCAGCAGCTTTAAGACGTCTTATGATTATCATTTCACTCGACATCGAACCCCATTCACTTGGAACGAGCTGTTTTTGATGTATTTAAAGACGATTTTCTAACAACACTTTTGGACCTAAATTTTTGTATATTTCTATGAAAAGAGGTTTCAAATTAAAGAGGAAGAACCAGGGTAGGCCGCGAAATTAAATTTCTTTACGTTTTTCCTCACAGTTCATATAATCCTATTGATTGATATTTTATGAGATATTCATTTAATAGGATTATATCGGGGGCTACCCTGGCGTTTCCCCCCTAAATCAAATTGTTAAGAGTTTTGTTTAAAATATTAGTGAGACGGTGTTTGAATATTTTTGGATGGAACTCTTTGTAGGTACAATATGGAAACCAAAAATTGTTTACTTTGTAACTTGTAGTACACTGTGCATCCACTGTCTGCAGCACGTCGCTACCGATGTGTGTGTGTGTGTGTGTGTGCTACTCCCGAACGAGAGTAGGTATGTAATGCAGTACTGCGAACCCCACGTCCGTGTGGACGTAAGTGAGAGGTGTATCGACTATCTTATTAGTGGTAAAATTGACTGGCTAGTCGACTTGCAGTGCAGTCAGAGAAATTAACATCTATTGTTTAGCAAATTCACTATGAACTTAAATTGTCCGTGTATACCAATCACAACTGTCAATCTTTGATAGTTCGTATTAAACGGCTATAACACAGCAAATTGACGTAGTGTATCAATTTGATAAACTTGATACTAATTTCCTTGACTGGACTCACGACGACATATCAAGCTGTAGGTACACGACTACACGTCCAGTATATTAAGCTGATTTCTCATTGTACAAAAAGCAAAAAAGAAAAATACAAGGTCAGCTAAAACTGGAAATGTATAGCTTGATATGTCGTCGTGTGTCAGTCGACTCAGACCTCAGATCGGCTGTATATAAAATGTATAAAAGCAATTGACCTATGTAATAGCTAATCGATGTACGGGTCCCAAATTGATTAGTTGATCGATTATAGCCGGTACATCTCTAAAATATCGATGAGGAATTTAGCTAAGCCAAAAAGTGTACGCCAATTTATATAATTAGGTAACAAATTATACCTGAAGGCGGCAATGGGATTTATATTTTTGTGATATAACGGTACACGACAGTGTTTGCCGCTGCACCTCGTTGTGTTTATGTACATACACGATTATTTTATATCTCGTCGTGCTTTTAGAATATTTATTTCCCATTGTATATAATGTAAAATGCATTACTAAATGTATGTAAGTTATAACGGGGCGGGCGCTCAGCTAGGACTGACCGAAGGCCTAATGTTGTGGACTGTGGAGCCTCACGGCGAATTTTGTAACTTCCATTTACACGAAATGGTTCTGGACCATACCCCGCTGGCGCCCTCTCGTTGTTTAGGTTAAATAAACAATAACGATTATTAATATATTACGAGAAATGTTTAATCTTTTCTTTTCCCTTTTATACCTCGTTTTAAATATTGTTGTATTGTGTAATTATAGTGGGAGTCATTACGTTAGCGCCTGAGTTTCATCTCTTGACTTGCGAGCGGCCGAGCTTAGTCCGTAGCTGTTTTGTTTTCATTGTTATAGGTTCAGCGACCATTTGTGAGAAATTCTTTGTATTATATAATTATCAAAGAGGGTGGTTTTGGACCACATATGTTAATATATTATGAATATTGGTAAAATAAAATTGTTACATATGGTATTGCGGTGTTTTTTATTTAATTTGTGTCTTGTATGTTCTTCATAAAATTATGACTTTAATTGCAACATTCCTTGCTGCGCCCCCGGACTAGTATCTGCTATCAATGATCCACAATAGATATGGAAAATATTACAACTGCCTCGTTTGTCTAGTGCTGAGCAAGAGCTCCTGGGTTCGATTTCCAGGTCGGGCAGTGTTATTGGGTCTTTCCATCAGGAATAACTGGGGAAACTTCGCCCCTATTACATATGAATCATATCTGGCGAAATGTGGGTGTAACAACATGGTCACGCCTGTTTTGTCTGGAAGGTTATACAGAGGTCACCTATTGTACACCTGTATACCCACATGTCTCCAAATTTATGTAGATGTACAATAGTACATGTACTCAAATTCCAGTAGGTATGGTCTGTATCTTCTTTTACTAGTATGTTTCAGTCCCATCCACGTATCCACCTCATCTCACCATGTGCATCTGGATTGAGGGCCCATTTTTTGAACCCTTGCGAAGCGAAATAAGACTTATAGGAAAATTTGTTAAAAAAAATAGCTTGTAACTTATAGCAAAGGGCCATTAATTTCTTAAACGTGAATTAAAACGGTTATAAATAAATAACTTGGGCCCTCAATCCAGACGCGTGAGATTTAGGCTATGCCATAAAGTGGCATAGCCTAAATCTCAGTAAGTACTATCTCTGGGTTAATGATTTTTATTTAAGAATTTCTTAAATATTTTAAGAAATTCCCAAATCTGTAGAATATGACATTACAGATTTATGGCGATATATCTAGGGCCATCACTTCATTATTGTCTGCACTGAGGAATCTGCAAAACATCAATTTATCTGAAGAAATACATAAATACGACTTTAACATATTTTACTTAGATACCTATGTGAATTAGTTAAAAAGAAATAATGACACAAAAGTTAATTCTTAAGAAGTAAATGAAAGTCGAATTTGACTAAAATGTCTGAACTGAGAGCCCAATATTTTCAGCTTTATTGGCTAGGCTCAACCTCATAGAGTAACGCAAATTAGAATAAGATTTTTAACTATTTCTTAATTGTAACGTATCGTCCGTTCTCCGAAAATTGATTTTCAACTTTTTTTCGGAGAAAATTTTGTAAAGTAGATACGACTTGTTACTTTTATGGACTGGTCAGTATGTACCCTCATACAAGCTATTTTTAAGCGAATAATAAGTAAATATTTGTTGCTTGAACTGTCTGCAACGATTGTGTTTTGTGTGGTGCAATAATTAAATAGTGCAGTAAATATTAATAACATCAGTGTTTCCTTTTTGTGATATCGAAGTAAGTAGGTACCTAGATCACTTTAATATTGCCTATTTCATTTTGTTCGCGCCGTTTGATTGGACACCGTCATAGTTGGAAGAGAGATGTCACTGCTATGCATAGGTACCTCATTGCATATAAGACATGTGGAAGTTTCGAGTCTCCCCACTACGAGCCGGCTTACACACGCTTGAAAAAAAACGTCAGTCAGTCAGTCTTACTACCGCATTGCTAATTAATAACCGCTCGCCAAATTGACACCCTTCGTCAATTTTCGGCTAGGGACGCATCAAAATTAAATATAAAAACTGTCCTTATTAAACGCGCCGCAAAGTTAACGACTCGTTGTCGGATCCGGGTTCTGTGGTTTGAGTATGTGAAATTCGCCAAAATTAAACATAATCACTCAGGGGGCCCCTCAGCGTCAAAGAAATCTTCAGTCCTCGGCAGCAACATCACCAGATTGACCCAAGAACAGCAGAAGAGGTTAGTGCATTCTTAATCAAGCCTTCCCTTGATTGGGTCATACCTACGGCTCATCCTTCATTTCTTATATGTACTCCGGTTCTCCAGTGGTTGAAAATAACCGTTCATAAGGATCCGTAATCCCCCGCATATTCCTTTAATTTCAAGTGATTTCCCCGCATTTAAAAAAAAAAAAAATAACTACCCGCATTTATAGTCCACCGCGCGACCACATTTTGAAGAACAACATGTCATGTATTTTTTTTTCCTATGTTAATTTCATACAAACTTTCAAGCTCTAATTTTTCGAAATGAATCAACAGAGTTTAATGAAACTTCATACGCTTAAGCAGGATACAAAGGTCTAAAAAGTTAGTAGAGAACATTTTCGAAAAATAGTGTTACAGCCAAATAAGACCCATTTTAAATTTTGAAGTAAGTTACACTTAATAGAAATATTTTTTCTTGGCAATTTTTCGTGAACTCTTCGATCTGGCTCTTGGACTATACCTTACTAATTGAACTCATTATATCTCCTAAACTAAGACCCGATTAAATCTGTGACTTGGCGACTGATTCCGCCTAATTGGCGACAAAATATGGGAGAAAACAGATCTTCGCTAGGTGCCCTAGTTTTTGAGATATAAATGTGGCCCTGTTGGGGAGACTCTCTCCAGATCGGCCACCTATAAATCCTTATATCTTTTGAACCAGTGACCGACAAATTCTGATATTTGGCGACTGATTCCGACAATTTTTTTGTGTTATCAAAATTAAAATCCCTGATGGTGACTCTGCCAGACACGAAACAAAGACATCCCTGCGAACGTGAGCTTAGTATTGGTGGTATAAGTATTCCTGCGTAGCGTTCTTCGTGGCCCTTTTACAAAAGCATGTAGGCACGGCGGAGGCATTCGTGGGTCGAGCCACCATAACTACACAGTTTCTCTGGACGGTGTGGTCGCACAGAAAAGAGCGGGACCGCCTCATTAGTCTAGTGGTCGCAACCACGACTGCTGAGCGTAGTGTCCTTCCTGGGATCGACCTCCAGGTCAGGCCGTGGGCCGTTATTGGGTTGACTAACAGCCACCTACCACCATACCTTGTTGTCCGCAAACACGGCTACTACGCGTAGGTTGTATCTTGGGTTCGAATCTCTGGTCGGGGCAGTGTTATTGGGTTTTCCATTAGGAATTTCTCAGTAGCAGCCTGGAGGCTGGATCTGTGCCCAGTTGATGGCAATAGACTCTCCCCTATTACAGCCCGATTCAAACTATGACGGCTCGAAACAGGAGGCGAGTCGTTGCACAGTAACAAGTTCACGTGTCAGCGGTGTGAGGGGTGAGGTACTGCGCAGCTATGAGCGGACTTCAGAGCCGTCATATAATATGAATCGGGCTGTACATGGGACTTAGGGCCTGTGCACACCACGTTTTTTAAACGCGCCTTTGTAGCGATACAGACGCGATACGCACGCGAGTCAGACGTAGCCCGTAGACCTTCTGTAGGATAAAAGCGCGCCATCGACGCGCGTTTCTAAAACGCGCGTCAACGGCGCGTTTAAAAAACGTGGTGTGCACAGGCCCTTAGACATAACTTGTATGATGTGCGTGTGTGCTATACACCTCCGCCTACCCCTTTAAGGAATACATGCGTGATGAAATGAGGATACGGGCAGGATATAAAATAAATAAAATACCAGCTGACAATTTTAAAAATCTCTTTATTTGATGGAACGCAAGTGCACTGTCACAGGTTATCATTCAGCCTACTGCCGTACATTGTGGTCATAACGTAACAATTAACACAACTCTAACAAAACGATGCTTTCGTATAAAACAGACAAATGTGTCCCTGTGACAAAATCAGCAATAATACAAACATAATAATTTCAGTCAGTTTCAATCACATGTCTAAAATTGCGTATGTTTTGTTGGCAAACAAGGGTAGATAAACATGTATTAACAGGTTATATTGCGTGCTTGGAACGTACAGCAATAGGCTAGGTTCACATCGAGGTTACATCTGTCTAAGCCAGGCTAAACACTACATTAGGTACTGTTTCGGGGCAGGCTGCGAGGTGGTTTCTTCGGTTTTCTGGGCCAAGGTCAATACGCCAAAATATTTTATTGACATTGAATCATATACTTAACATACGTAACTTTTTGGAACGAAGTTCTTTATCGCACTTTATACTCTGCACAACTATAGAATGAGAGCTAGACCGGAAAAACAACAGTTTAACCATCACGACACTTTTTGACAGGCAAACTGTGTGTCAGTCTTTCGCCAAGTGTGTATAGAGGTATGAGGAACGGTGTAAAGTTCACTCAAAAGGGAGCATCCTCCGACCAGACGGCTGTGTCTGGTGGGCTACTGCCCGACGATTGTCGTCGGGACAATATATATGCTAGTTGCGCGGTAAACTCCGCTTGCGCGATGCAGGATTTTGCGTGACGTCAGTGTGATGCGTAGTGCGCGTATGGCGATGTAGAGGCCGCCACGTTTGCCAACCGGGTGTATTTGGATTGGCCGATCACGTTTATGTGAAATAACTGTAAATACAGTTGAATTCTGTATGAGGGATAAAATATTCAGGAAAATCTTCAAATTAGTTATAAAACCACTTCACAGCCGCCCATTGTCCGAAGCACACAAAAGCCGCTTCGTATGCAAAGTATAAGGCAAACTATATTGCTATCGCAGCTCAGCAGGGCTGAAATGCGCAAAGCGACTAAATTTTGTCGATGCATTATCTCGCGGCTGAACGACAGCCGTAAATATGGCACATCGATCTTTAGGTTGAGGCCGAACGAGCGGAATTTCAGTCGCGCAAAATGAGTCGCGTAATTTACGTTAAAATTAAATTCCGCAAAATGACAACTCAGTTTGCGTCGTCGTGTGGCACAAACCTGACTATTATATCGAACGATGCTGTGTAAAATACGCAACGACTAAATGCTAAATGTACACAGCTCTATGGAGGGTACCTCGCCTGGTGGCCGCTTATTTTTTTTTTTCTTTGGCAAGTGAGCCGATGTCGACTATTCTGCCAGCGTCATGTGGTGACGGCAACGCAGCAAGGTGAGCCGTCGAACTTTGCACTTCATGGTAGTTATTTAGTTATAAAATGTTAGTAGCTGTAAGGACAAGACAGTCCGCTTGGTTCTTCAACCAACCATACAATTCGATAGCGCGCTGCGCGACCATAGTTTTGCCACCATGGTGTCCCAGTGAGACGTACGTCTTAGAAAGAGACTGTCACACATATAAGTGGCAGAGAAAATGCTCTACAAACTGAGCTGTTACCAAAACTCGATGCGCCTGCGCCATATTTACGGTCGTTTATCGTACAGTCACGAGCGAAAATACCTTCCAAAACTAATTTCTGCTAAAGTATTGATAGATATTTGAAGGTGTTACGAACACAGCATTGTCAAAAGAATCAAAACCATAAGAAATAGGTATTTTCATAATGTTGCGATTATTAGAAAAACGGTTGTATGTTGCGTATCTGTAAGGTATTTATGCTTGTGACTGTACATAGTCACATCTCGTCTCGTGAGATACTAAATAATCAGCCTTTAATGTTCCCACTGCTGGGACACAGGCCTCCTCTCTAAAAGAGGGAGTGGGCCGTAATCCACCACGCGGGCCCAGTGCGGGTTGGTAGATATCACATGTTTTCGAATTTTTGGTTCTAGGACATGCCGGTTTCCTCAGAACGTTTTCCATCACCGTTTCTTTCTTCTGCGAGATACCGCGACGACAAAATGCTGTTGCTTCCCGCATGTCATCCTGGCAATGAAGCCATTACATCGGTATCGCGTCACTTAGGTACGATACAACACACGTGAGCAAGGTGTCTGTGCACTTTGTGCATTTTTGGCACAAATAATCTCTGCGCGTTTGTATGAGCGCTGGTCCTTATTTTTCCGTCGATACAAAGCGATGTTGCGTCACTATCTTTAGATGTGAAACATCTATAGGCGCGGCTTGGGGGTAAAGCAACATTTCCTGGAGCGTTTCCGTCATATCTAGAACGGATGTCATGGAAATCTGTTATTTTCGCCAGTATTTGAAGGTGTCAAAAACGTTCTGTATTTGGACATTATGGCGGTCACCGTTCTACTAGGTAACCGTAGCTTAAGACCGACGCGTATGCCGTGACGGCCCGTCTCCGCTGCCGTTTTTCTCGATGTTTCACATCTGCCGGGCGTCCCGGGACACGGGCCACATTTTTTTTCAAATTGACTATTTTCGTACGTTTATATGAATCACTACCGGGGGACTACATCGTGTTTTTTTTTGCATTGAAATACGATGTGTCTGTAAAGTGCACTTAAATGTGCGACTAGATCGCGGTCGATCGGTGACATCGACCATTCAGATCGATCGACCATCGATCATTGCTGCGTTATCAGTATCGAATCAATCGCCCGAAATCTACAATCTAAACTACACGTTACGTCCATTTGTATCGATGCAAAAATAATAAAACAAGACCAACACCTGCACACACGCATTATAACAGTCATAACCCACACGACGTGCTATTAAATGCAATTACCGAAAAAATAACGTTAATATTTACATGAACTAGTTATGTATGTACATAAATAGGGGGGGAGCCCCCCTCCTGATATGTGGAACAAAATAAAACGTGTACTTATTTACAAATCATACAAAAATGAGTATGTAACAAGTTTGGGTGAACGAAACGAGATTCCTGAACGTAAATATTTAAATAGGTAATATCTCTTTACAAGGAATATTATGTTAGAACTAAATATAGCGTTCTACTTGTCTATAAATGTACGTCGGTATAATAATATTTAGTAATAATATGTACGAGGGCAGGTCTTTGAGGGTTGAAACGTAGCGTTTTCTTGTAAGCTTATATAAAACTATATTCTGTAGTAACCAATCGATAAAATTAACTTGTTCAACCAAAACTCGCCCCTATTACATGGGACATAAATCATAAACCCTTTTTTACTAACAAACGATCAGATGAATAGCATAGAAACACACGGACTTCTCTCACCCAGTCGTCAGTAATTCGACTTTCGAAAGAACAAGACAAAGCGTTGTGTAAATATACAGTCGCTATACAACGTTTATTCGTAAAGGGGTGAGTAGCGAAATGTGGATGTGACTATAAGTAAACCTCTACCTACACCCTTCGGGGATGGAACACAGGCGTGATGTTGTCTTTATAACGAAAAGTTATGACTTGAATTCCATCTCTTTTGTTTTATTGCATTTATATGGTTACGGAATGGAACATTATAAGGCAATATGCATGTAGGCATTATGGGCATTTTGAGGCGTTCATATTCGTGGTGAGGCATGTGGAAGCACATGCCTCACGTCTTATATGAACGTCCACACATTGCGAATCATGCGATGTGCGCCGTGCGCTGCGCATGCCTCGCAATGTCTGTATCCGCCTGTAAGCTTTAACATTATTGAAGTGTTAGCGAGTGCAGTTTTATCAGATTTATATCACGTAACTTATTTAGACACATATAATAAAACCACGCCTATAATCCAAGAAGGCTTAGGCAGAGGTGTACCTATAGTACACCCACATTTTGCCAATTATGTTTAAGTCCCATGTAATAGGGGGCGAGCCTATTGCAATCAACCGGACATAAATCCAGACACCGGGCTGTTACTAAGAAATTCTTAATAGAAAAACCTAATAACACTTTGTCGACCCGAGAATCGAACCCGGGACCTCATTTAACCAACGAACAACCATATTTAAAAGCTACTTTAAACGCAACGTCCCAACACGAACCGCCTCGCCGTAAAAAAACAATACAAATAACATCTAAAGTGAACTAACAACATAACATTACACAAAACGGGAACCGAATTCTTTACACAACAGTCATCGACACATATTTACAAACGAGAAACATACGTACGACACTAATTCATTATTATTATTAATATTAATTATAAATACTTTGACATAACTATGTTTTTTTGCGATTGTTTTTGTGAGATTTTCATACCTAGAAAATGATGAAATACTTGAAAGTGGTTTAAGTGGTAAAAAAAATAAACTTTAAATCAGAATCTCGGATGATTAAAAAATTATGGAACCACCAACCCAATGTCATACATAACAAAGTTCAAATTCCATTGCAAACAAAATATATTTAAGACAAATTAACACTGAAATATCAACTCCGAATACCTACATCACGCTCAAGTAGATAATTGAATAAGTGGCCATAAATGAATGAAAATTACTATATCTTGAAAGAATGTACGCTTCTATAATTTCTAACGCGACAATGTTATTGTGGACTTCCACATCCACGTCACAGCATCACGATAACACAGGGAAGTCAAATGTACGGAAATATAATGAAGACGCTTTTTTCCCGTTCACGATAACGTTATAATAACGTGCACATTTTTCTATACATTTCATGGACGTCCACGATAATACGCGTCGGTCAAACGCGAGCCCATCAAATATTTATAAAAAAATACTGTATTTTTTATTTATTACAAAAACAAATATATTGTAAAACAGTCAGTTTAGAGTTTGACGCAATAGGTAATGAAAAAACATGTATCTTTAAACTACAAAATACTGTTTATTTATTTAAGAAGTGTAATTTCAGTCAACATAATGCTTAAATTCGGAATTTAACTTATTTTTCTCACAAAAACAATCCACTTTGTCCATGTTCTACACCGCATCGAGATCATAGCCCCTACACAATCAGTTTAAATATTTCAAAGCCTTCTGCCTACCCTCGCGGGGTTTAGCGCGAGTATAAACTTCATATAACCAAGATATATTAACTATGGCCAATATACACAAGCTTGTGTTCTTTAGACGTCCACTGGCGGACAATGGCGTGCCTTTCTAACGGCCAGTGGCCGGAAATACATTTCTTTCTAATAATAATAAATATAGAAAAACAAAAATAATAATAGTCTTGTTATAACATTTAAATCAAGTCTTAGACTGATGGAAATTCAAGGAATAATCGCCTTTCCCTTAATCGATTCGCCATGAAAATTATCGATATTGGTACAGCCGGTAACCGTGCATTACACGTCATTCGTTCTACTGCCGCTATATCTTTGGACAGATATGTCTCAGTGTTGGTCGATCGTCGCATCTTTTTGTCGATGTACTATCGACAGTTCCGTCGATGTTTGGGATCGTCGCCGCGTTGTACTGCGGGGTATGAGGTTGGGTGTTCACTGCAGACAGGCCTGCAACTTCTCGATCCACTCCTGCGCAGCGTTCGCGTCGCTCGCGCAGAAGTTGTATGTGCGCCGGCTTGTGCGCAACTGTGGGTGAAATGATTGATAGTCATACAGTGCAAGGAAACGACGTATACGCTTCGATACTTTTCCTTTGCTTCGTTTTGTAATCGTACCGAGTCGACTGAAAATTATGGCTAAAGGTAAATAAACGAAAGTGACTCTCTGAGAAATGGAGGTTTTGCGTCCGGTAGATATTTTTCAAAGTGGACGTTCTGCGACTGAGTCTCTGAAACAATTACTGTGTTGTGGTGCGGTTCCGAATATGTGCTGAGCTTAATAGTACAGACGACAGCACAACAAGCTACCCGAAACTGTCAAATTTACCCAAACTTTGAACCTTATGCTTTAGCGATAAAGTTGAAAATCTATTAAAGAAATTCGACAGGCTTTAGCAGCTTGATGTGCTGGGGTCTGTACACCCACATTTTTTCAGTTATGCCGTAGTACTTGTGTTGTTATAGAATACTTAATTATTGCAATACTTACGTCAAAGAAGGATCTGTCGTCACACTTCTTAGGCGGGCCGGGCGCGGCCGACGCTTGCGTCACTGTTATCACCTCTGCCAGGTCTAAAACAATGAAACGCTATTATTATTACTGAAACTGTAGAATAGAATAGACTACTTGGTGGAACAGTCTAGTTGAAGGTTATCGATAGATATCCATACCATATACCGTTACCGTTTTGAGTAGATGTGACGCATACTTCATACTTTCTCCCAAAGTGTTATTTTGTTTTATTTTTGTTTGTTTTTTTTTATTTTTATGTCACGTTTGCCGTAAATAATCGTATTTTCTTTCTTTATAAAAAGGTGGAGTCAAAATCTACCCAGACTTTTCCCAACTATGGTGGGGTCGGCTTCCAGTCTAACCGGTAAGACTGGTTGTCAGACCCATGGGCTTCTGACTATCAGCAACGACTGTCAAAGATCTACGAATGACAGCCGGGACCAACGGCTAAACGTGCTTTCTTAGACACGGAGGAGTCTCGACATGTAATGGATGGTCACCCATCCACGTACCCGCCGCGGCAAGCATAGCTTAACTTTCGATCGACCCGTGCGGCTGCTATTATTTAGCCACGAGCCCCTACAAAAAAAGTAAAGAAAAATGGTAGACTACGTACCAATAAACCCTTTGCAGTGCGAGTCTTCCATCGCATCGTAGTACCGCAGCTGATGCTTGATAGAGTCCAACACGAACCAACTTAAACAATATTAAATTAAAATTAATCACCATAATGCCCATTGCAATTTGTCTATCCACCGGTTTCTAGAAGTCAGATCATGTTTCTGGCTCTCTGACCAATAAAACAACTACTGAATCTCATGTTTTCAATTATCACACTAATATTATAAAGGCGAAAGTTTGTGTGTGTGTGTGTTTATATGTGTGTTACTTCTTCACGCTCAAACGGCTGGACCAATTTTGATAAAATTTTGTACGGAGGTAGCTGACACCCTGGATTAACATATAAGCTACTTTTTATCCCGATACTCCCACGGGATCGACACTCACGCGGGTGAAACCGCGGGGCGCAGCTAGTGGTCTATAAAAATAACAACAACTAACCACCATTAATTGATATGATTGGTTGCAATGAGGGTTTTCTTGTAAATTCACGCCACCAGTTGATTAGACAAGAGGACTTCCATTTCGGCAATGAATATAAAATATATGATGACGTTCATCATTCGTTCATCATTCAGTTTAACAAAATACAGGCGCTTTGACACTTTTGACAGGTGCCCGGACCTGACGTCTCAAGTGCTGCCACCTAGTGAACGTCATTTCAGAAAACCTTCATTATTTTCATCATGGGATTTGATACAGCTGATTTACTAACCAGAAACTTGAAAAATCTATAGGATTTAATAAATTTTGTAGGTCAATGTACTTTTCGACTTGCATTGTAATGAATCACTCCAATTAAACAAATAATATTAAAGGTTCTTGCGTTAATTTTAAAATATTGAATAACACTCACCGTTGTTTCCACCCCTTGAGCAGTGCTCCTCGCTTGTACAGGTGTCCCTCGTGCGTCCTGTTCTCTGCCACGTTGGACGAGAACTGTTCGTAGTACTGTTGCGATGACGACTGCAACGTTGCTACTCCTAGAAATTACGCGAGAGATATTGGTACCACTTAAGGGAAGAGCCACAAAGCGCCGGCCATATTAGCCGTAGATCCGATGAGTATGGGGTAGATGTGTTCTTGAGCGGAATTGGCATCGTAAAGTAGGACGCCCTCGGGCTCGGTGGTGCGACGGATAGCCGCCCCCCGGTGGGTTCCAGCATTGTCGATGCTTGGTCACCCACGGTGAAGCGAAGTGGAACCCAAGGAGGGGCCGCTCGTCAGGGTTTTTGCCGATAAGCCAACAAGTAGGTTGCGGTGCCGATTGGGCGACATCGCATCTGAGGCGGGTCGCGATGTCGTATGGGAGGCATCGCGGCTGAGGGTTGGAGGCCGCGGCGGGAGAGGAGTGCCGGTACTGCGGTGCGCCGCTCTCCCTACCTTCCGCGGCCTTGACGGGGTCGCCAGCGTCTGATGGCGGACGCGGGGGGCCGCAGGGGAGGAGGAGTGTTGGTATGACGTTAGCCGCTCTCCCTATCCTTTGCGGCCGAAAAATGGCAGGCGGCGGGGCATTGACCTGACCCGTCGCAGGGGGACCAAGGGTACCCAGACACGGGGTCGTCTGGCGCCCATGTGCTGGTTTGGTCCCTGGGGTGGTCACGGTGTGCTATGTGTTCTGGTGCGCCCGTGATGGGGAGTACTCCCCAGAGGAGGCTCCTGCTTTGTACTCGGTGCAGGGTACCGGTCCCACGCCTGCTCGTGTAAAGTGTTAGCATGGCTCACCCGCGGACAGCGGCGGACACAGCACATCCGGGTCGGGCGGCGGCGGCGCCTTGTACTTGGTGCAGGGCGGCGCCCACGCCTCGGCGCAGCGCTCGTGACACGACGCGCCGCAGTCCACGCAGCGCACGCCCGTCTGCGGGAGGGAGGAGGTTACAGCCACAGTGCGGCGCCAGCGCGGGGGGGGCCCGGCGGTGCGCCGCACACGTATATACCACAGTCTATACATCATACAGTCGTTCGACGAAGCCGTCTAGACAGGGCAATCGTGCGGGGTGTGAGGGGCGAGACGCGGGAGGTGCGAGCCCGAACTGCATACTGCCACCGTGTTAGTAGTTCGGGACATAACTTTCAGGGTTGATGATTTCGACTTTTCGGTATTGATTTTATTATTGGGATTTTCAAAAATGTAATGGTAGACATTTTATTTAATTTTTAATTTATGAAGACAAATACAGAGATACGACATGTAACATTTGAGTGCTTGCTTATTTGTTAAGTTTTTTTTTTCTAATTATTTTACTTATTATTTTTCTTTTCAGTTTATTTTTTTTACTTGACATTTCCATGGCTTTTGAGAACGCTAAAGCCGATATTGCAGTCAAAACGAAAATCCAAAATGGCGGCTGCAAAAATTTTCAAATTTTTCATCATGGGTGTCGTTTCCATGAATTTCAAGGGTGCTGACAACGAATATGAGGTCATAATCAAAATTTAAGATGGCGGCTGCGAAAATTTTCAAATTTTTCATCATGGGTGTCGTTTCCAAGGATTTCGAGGGTGCTGACAACGAATATGAGGTCATAATCAAAATTCAAGATGGCGGCTTCGAAAATTTTCAAATTTCATCATGGGTGTCGTTTCCAAGGATTTCAAGGGTGCTGACAATGAATATGAGGTCATAATCAAAATTCAAGATGGCGGCTGCGAAAATTTAAATTTTTTTCATCATAGGTGTCGTTTCCAAGGATTTCGAGGGTGCTGACATCGAATATGAGGTCATAATCAAAATTCAAGATGGCGGCTGCGAAAATTTTCAAATTTCGTCATGGGTGTCGTTTCCAAAGATTTCGAGGGTGTTGACAGCGAATATGAGGTCAAAATCAAAATACAAGATGGCGGCTGCGAAACAATGTAATTTTTCATCATAGATGTCGTTTGGCCTGTTGTTTGAAAATGGGACTGCGACACTATCTGATGTAGAAAAACGTATGTTAAGTAGAATAATTCCATTCGTAAAAATGGTCAAACTCAGCGGTCGTAGGTACCAGTCATCACTCCGGTTTCCTCATCAATCTAGGAAAAAAAAAAATTTCAAGTTTTACTTAATATTCCTCATTCCCTTTCAATATAGTGTACATTATTCTACTTGTCAAGCCCTTGCATTTGATACTTACCTATATTGAAGGAGTTGTGAAAAAAAAATGAAGGTAATTCGCCATTTTGTGGTGGCGGCCATCTTAGATTTGAAATTTATCATAGTGTATAGTATTCCACTAGTCAAGCCCTTTCATTTGATACCCATATTGAGGGAGTTGTGAAAAATTATGTAATCCGCCATTTTGTGGTGGGGGCCATCTTGAATCGATTTTCATCAAACATAGCTAAGAACACTTCCGACTAATTCACCATCGGTTCAAAATCGGTTCATTCGTTCGGGAGCTACGATGCCACAGACAGACAGACACACAACACACAGACACGTCAAACTTGTAACACCCCGTCGTTTTTGCGTGGGGGGTTAAAAAGACGATATTTTGATAATTGTTAATTATTGTTTATGATAATAGTAATGTTGATGACGATGTTGATCTCAAATAAATAAATAAATTAATTAATATTGTTTACTTGAGACAAGTGACAACCCTAGCTGTCGCGATAATGTCTAGACGTTGTCGGCATTACTACGAGATCAAAAGCGTCAACCTACTGTATGGTTTTTATACTGTGTATATACCTTGAGCGGGCCCCACAGCAGGTCCTGGCAGTGGTCGCAGCGCGCCGGGGCCGCGGCGGGCGCGGGGGCCCAGCGGTGCGCCGGCGCGGGCGGCGGGGGCGCGGCGGCCAGGCGGCCCCGCACCAGTACCTCCAGCGTGCCGCGCTTGTGCCATGCCAGAGTCGCGCGACGGACTACGCCAGAAGACATTGATGAGTTGCGCTGCAAATACGATATGTTTTTGTTTCAATAAATTTCTTGCCAGTTCTTCGTCAGAGAGAAAAATAAATTGATATTCCGACTTGTCGTACTCAGATCATCTCCTCCAGATTTATTATGCAAGCCAAAGTGTGGAACTCCGTGCCATTCCACCTATAACCCATCAATCTTCAAAGCATGAGTGAACAGGCATCTTCTGAGCACACTGTTTCATCATAAACCTCATCCATCGCTTTCCATGAGCCAAGATCAAGAGTCAACATCAAAATTAAATATGGCGCCAATAAAAAATCGCAAAATTTTCGTCTTGGATGTCGTTTGCAAAGTCATATTTTTTTTTTAAGTTTATTTCATTGTGTTTGCGATTGTAGCAAAGAAAATAATACGCTCCAATAGTTGGAGTAAATATGAAAAAGTCTGGTTTTATTAGATTAGCCGTCTCCCGACGCGAGGACGCTTGGATCAAAATATTTCCTGTAACTTATTAAACTTAAGGGGCCAATATATATTATTTTACTAGCTATGCCCCGCGGTTTCACCCGCGTTCATTTGAGTAAAAAACCTACTAAAATATATATTATTATTTCTGAACGAATTTGATTACCATAAAAAAAGTTACAGTGAGTCAACCTGACATAGACATGCTGGCGCGGACTTTTTTTTTTAACTTTTAAAGGGGAATTCCGTCATACATGATTTTTGGGTAACTTTAACCATTTACGCAGCGTACGCAACGGAAGCTCTCAAAAGGAATAATTTTTCCCGTTTTTGCAACATTTTTCATTGATGCTCCGGTCCTATTGGTCGTAGAGTGATGTTATATAGCCTATAATAGCCTCCCCGACCGTTTTCGGTCACGGTGGCCAATCTCAATGGACATTAGCCAGGTACGCAGGAGATATTATAGTGCACAAGTGTGTGCGCAAACACAGGGGCACTCTCTGTTCCTTTACTCTCATAGTCCGATGGGACGGCAGTCCGACACGACCGGGGAGAGTTCAGGCGCAGGACCAACGGCTTTACGTGCGCACCGAGGCACGGCCACGGCACGCCACGCACGCTGCACGCGGTGATTAGTGAAGGGCCCTACCCTTCACTAATCTGATTTATTTTTTACCGTTTTACCGAAAAACCACAACAACAAAATATTAAAAGTTTACCTGCAACTCCAGCGTGTTAGGCAGTTCCAATTGGTCCCAACGCACGCGCCACTTCTGTGGCAGGTGTCCGAGCTCCAGCTCCAACTGGCGGATCCTCTCCAACAGCCCGGAGAAAGAGTCCGGCATACTACGGGCTATGCTCTCGTACCTATAACAATAATATTGTAATTATGTTATGACGTGCAATGGAGCGCAGTATTCTAGGCGTCAAAGTGAAAGACCATATTCGCAACACCACCCTGTGCTCCAAAACACAAATTACTGACGCTGCTGAAAAAGCCGCTAAACTGAAGTGGGATTGGGCTGGCTACGTCTGCCGTATGCCCAATAAGCTGTGGGCCAAAATAACCACCACGTGGAGCCCTGACACAGGTAGAAGGCGTCGCGGCAGACCCCGTAGAAGATGGCGGTACGAGCTGGAGAAAACAAACGACCAGTGGTCCACTTTAGCCCTGGATCGAAAGAGCTGTAAGTCATGAGGAGAGGCCTTTTCCCAGCAGTGGGATGATGCAGAATAACAGTAACAATAAGTATGTTATGACGGAGTTACAACTAACGCTAGAAGATTTGCAGGTTGGAAAAGGTACAACCAGGCCGACGAATCATGGCCGGTCCGAACCAATAATTTTTCCATAGCCTACTTTTTGTCCCGATAGCACGTTCCTGTGGGATAATTAACGAACTCCACGCGGCCGAACCCGCGGGCAGAAGCTAGTATTAAATAAAGTTACTCTTCATGTCTGTCTATGTGACCGCGTTGTCCTTCTAAACTTCGCAACGAACTTTGATGCGGTTTTCAGCACCATCTAGCTAGAGAATTTATTTCGAAAGGTTGCTTTTGACCGCCACAGTCACTTATAGAACCAAAATGTGCCCAGCACGCCACGGTTCGACTACATGACAGACTTCGACGCCGAGAGGGCACGTTTTTGATTTTTTGACCTGTGGCGGTCAAAAGGTTTTTTTTTTTTGTTAGCCTATTTTGTGTCCCACTGCTGGACAAAGGCTTCCCCTTTTTCCTTCCAAACCTCCCTGTCTTGTGCGATCTCTGGCCATGTTGGCCCTGCGAATGTTATTAGATCGTCACGCCACCTTCGCTTTAGTCTACCTCGACGGCGATGTCCTGCCTCAGGCGTCCAGTGAGTCCACTGGACGCCTGAGGTCATAAGGTTAATAAAGAAATTTCACTGTTTTGTCAAATTGTAAAGACCGTACGAAGAAGGGGCGGATCCGTGGGTCGCTGATTTCTAAAAGAAGTCTACTGAAATCTAGTTTTAAATTGAGGTTCCTGCTTGAGCAACGTTAAATGGCTTTAAAACAGGCTCAATATTCTTACCCAGCGGTGACGACTCTTCGCTGCGGGTGTCTTGTCTCCGGTTCTGATGGAGCCAACACTTCCAGGTCATAAGGCGCTCCGTGGGATAGTTCTTCGCTAGTATAGTACTGCCATACTTCTAGTGCGCTGATTGTTGAGACTGGACGGAGTACCTGCGGAGTACATTGTTTTAATGATAACGAGGAGACAGAAGCAACATTTACAGTAAAAGACAGAAAATCAACTGGTTATAACCATTTTTTTTAAAGAGTAACTTTGGTGTTTTTTTCTCGATACATTTTCTTAAGAAACTATCTTTCGGAAGATGCAACAAGAATCAAGTCTTGTTTTACAATACATTATGAAATGCAATGCTGTTGTATTACATTAGTAGACAAATATGTTTCAACGTGAGTGTTACTACATTTCATGTTATTTTTCAGCAAACTTGACGCCAAACTATGATCTGGGGGCACAGTAGTGCCCCCGTCAAGACGAGCCAAGCGAAGCGCAACGCGAAGCGCTTCGTCGTTTCTTTGAACCCTCGTAACTTAGGTTTGGTTATTCTTTCAGTGAGAACCTAAACGAAAATAAGAATTTGATCACAAAACTCACCGGATTATCCAAATCAGGCGTATACAAGAAATTATAGAAGACGGGCGCCTTCTGATGGTGCCTGTCGATGTAGTCGAACAGCGAGTGTCCCAGCGTGGGGGCCCGGGGGCCCGCCGCGCCGGGGCCCGGGGCCTCCTCTTCTGAACCCGCACCCGCTTCCCCGCCCGCTCCGTATAGGTACACCTGCGGGAGAACATTGTATGTAATCAATATGGTATGTTTTGGTGTAAAGAACAAAACATAGTGTCGTATGTGGTGCAACAATAGCTTATTTTACTTGTTACTAAAACCATCTGAGATTATTTTGTTTGAGTGTAGGTACTCACCATCCTGTTAGTATCAACTCGCTTATCATCGGCGGCAGTGATCCCCAGCTCGGCCCTCTGAGCCTCGTTGTCCAGTAGGAACGTCCTGAAGCGACACGACACGCTGTGGTACGCCACGAAGCGCAGGTAGTACTCGTTGAACTCGAAGGCTAGAGGAAACTGTTTCTGGAGCTGTGGAAGATAAAGTTTTGATTAGTCCACTAGACCGTATTTCGGCCACGGCGGCCAATTTCAACGGAGACTCCTTCGGCGCGGGAGATATTATAGTGCAAGCGTGTGCGTAGACGCAGGTGCACGGGATTCCCTCACTCTCATAGTCCGATGGGACGGCAGTCCGACACGACCGGATAGAGATCAGGCGCAGGACCAACGGCTTAACGTGCGCACCGAGGCAGAAAAGCGACTACACAGTTAACGAAACAGTAATATGCTTGGGTAATTGCGTCAAAAGGTAACTCCAAGGTTTCTCAAGGTCTATCCAATTTAATGCGAAACTGACGACTTTAATGACTGACTAAATTATTGTTGTGAGCAACCAGTCACAATAAACATAAGGTTTTTGAAGCTTTAGGCGCGTTAGGTATTTTTTGAGATTGGAAAAACTATTGAACTCGCGACACTGTTACCGACACCGCGCTACATTCGGATGTGTTCGGCTGTCCTCGGGATGTACTCGGTTGTAAATCCGATATGTCAGTGAGTGATGGCAAGTATTTGTTTTCATTTTTGTCGGCACTCCCGGAGCGCCGCTGTTTTTTTTTTTGTGTTTCTTGTATAACCTGGTTATGTGGTGGCGTTGAAAAATTAGTTTTATACCGACTGAAAATCATACCAATAATAGTTTTCCCTTAGTGCATAAAAGATCTGAGCGTCAGTTGCTCAAATAGTGGAGAGTCTAAAGTTAGAGCATGACAAAGTTGTAAAAAACGTATACAAAAGGTAATTTCATAGCGGATATTTTGAACCATGTAGAGTGCACTACATGGTTCAAAATCGCCAAACTATCTTTGAGAATATTTTGGCGCCTGAATGACATTGACAGAGAGGTTGTTAGTTGGGGGGAAATTCTATTAGCAAAACAAGATGGCGGCGTTAGTTCCAATTTTGGCCACGCGCCAAAATAACCTCGTAGCGTTGTACAGTGCAACTATGACTGTCACTACTGGTTATAGTACGAGGCCCAAGACTTTACCTG
Organism: Oligia fasciuncula; assembly: GCA_963082905.1. Lineage (NCBI taxonomy): Eukaryota > Metazoa > Arthropoda > Insecta > Lepidoptera > Noctuidae > Oligia > Oligia fasciuncula. The sequence goes on from OY720403.1 coordinate 14,769,025, forward strand.
ATGCACAGCATCCAGGAACATGAGGAAGGTAGGCGTGAAGCCCTGTTGCGGCGTGGCTCCTATGTTGGACCGCTGCTGGAACTTGTGGCCTAATGCCAGCCACTCCTTCTCTACCAGGATACGGAACCCTTCTAATGTTCGGTAGTAAGGTTCTAAGCAGATTTGCGCTAGTGATGATATCTGAAATTATAAAGGTAGAGCTAGTTACTTAAAAGATACTGATTTATTAATCTTTTGATCGCAATACGTCAAAAAATCAAAAACGTGCTCTCGGCGTCAGTCTGTCATGTAGTCGAGCCGTGGTATGCTGGGCACATTTTGGTTTGTCATGATGTCATCTATACATGACTGTGGCGGTCAAAAGGTTAATATTATACCTATTTGAGTAAAAGAATTGGAAGAGCTGCAATGAAAAATCTAACACTGTTAAAAATGGTTATGCCAAAGATAAGTTAGACTACTGAGTACATACACATATGTTTTAAAGGAGTTTTATTTAGCTGCTTGGTCGCCAGGCAACTTTTTTATTAACCCCTGTAATTTATTATTTAAGTCTAAACTGTTGGTTCTGAGGTTACCTGCGCTGTGGCATCCCAGCCATCTTCTAGAGACAATAGCACGGATGATCCCTGCAGGTCCAAGAGATCTACTACGGCACCGGAAAGTTGGAACAACTGTCGCAGCTGCCATAGCCAGCCTGATTCTTCTATAAGCCTGAAAATTTAAAATATTGTTTAGGCTTTGTTCGAAAGGGTTACCGCTACCTCGGAATAAAGGGCTTAAGAAGGAACACGGGTGGGTTTTAGTCAGTAAGAATCTAACACTCCCTTCCGCTCCACCCAGAGCGGGAGGGGTTATTTGATGATTTCCTATCCTGAAAAAAATAAAAGGCGTGAATTATACAGAGATGGCGTAAGGTGAAGGCGCGGCGCAGGCGTGATGCCGTTTCAAAACGTTTTCATACAAATTGTACGAAGGCGCCGCCCGTCGCCGCGTCGCTTGAGTGTAATTCACGACACGTCACCTTCGTACATTTCTACGCCTTAGATTGGTTTTAGTTTTAAAAATTCTAACTGAAAACCTAACCAAAATCTAAGAAACGTTTTTTGGCGTTTTATGCCTTGTGGTACGGAACCCTTCGTGTGCGAGTCCAACTCGCAGTTGGGCGGTTTTTTCCATGATCCCTAACGCCTGTTCGAGATATATCCTCTCCGCTTCCAGTTAGAGGAAACTGGGCCTTATTGTTGTTTCCTTAAATGTTAGAAGCCAGTGTCCCGCCGTACCTAAGGAACCCGGGCTGGTCGTGCGCGGGCGCGGCGGAGGGCACGGCGGCGCGCAAGAGCTTCTTGAAGGCGTGCTTGCTGGCGCGCGCGTCGGGGTACTCGGCCGGCACCGCCTCCGCGCCGCCGCCCAGCGCCGCGCCGCCCTTGTCGCACACCACGTACAGGGACGCCCTGCGCCCTGCGCCGCCCGCTGAGCCGCACACTGGGGAAATAGAACACGAAATGTTTTATTTTCAATCTTTATTATTTACAGAGCATGAAAATGTTGTAATAATAATATAATGTTATTGGTATAGAAGTGAAAGAAAGAAATAAAAAGTATTTATCTACACCCATGCTGTAAATCCTCTATAAGTTTCTGAAACAGTTATAACAGCTTATTACCAACATTAAAAAAACTAGTGTCCTATCACGCTAATATTATAAAAGCGAAAGTTTGTGAGTGTGTGTGTTTATATGTTTGTTACTTCTTCACGCTCAAACGGCTGGACCAATTTTATTAAAATTTTGTATGGACGTAGCTAACACCCTGGATTAACATATAGGCTACTTTTTATCCCAATATTCGCACGGATTCGATATATACGCGAGTGAAACCGCGGGGCGCAGCTAGTTAACCATAATATCATCCAAACGAGTGTTATAATTTTGTACTAAATTTCATTATGCAACTCCTTTGCTTTTTCAATCCCTTCTTTACTCATCAAACAGCCACATTCTCACTACTCAATTCGTGGTATCTTTATAAATTTCAAAAAAAAAACATTGTCATACACGCGCGATTCACTACCACAGCGCCGTTATAAAAATAACTTATAAGTTATTCAACATAGAATTCTTACAACACCCTATGGTTTCAGAACCTTATAAAGACGATTCATATCATGGGTGAAGATAAAGTCTTATACAGCGTGTTACGGAAAGGGTATATCCATAAAAACGGGTTGAAGAGTGTATCTGGTCCAGAATCTCTGTACAAAGTTTCAGCTCAAAAGCAATAACTTTGAAAATGCTTAATATTTTTTTTATTTCGATAATTTATTAAATTAAAATCATAACAAACGTGTCACAGCACTACGAGGGTCATTAACATTATCCATTACGTGTCTGTGCGCCTAGCACACACGCACATCACGGCGCTGCAACGGCGGCGGGAAACAAATCTTTTACCGAGTTGTTCTTTTGTGTGTAGTTTATTGACACCGATCAGCTGACTTGGTCTAGTGATGTGTAGAATTCAATTGGAAGCATAATTGATTTTTAGTTAAATGTTTCTTAACTTTATAATTATGTAGGTATAAGTATTAAAAAATGTTGCTATGTAGTTCATTATCACCAAAAGAATCAGTGTGTTTGATATGTCCATACCCTTTACGTAACACGCTGTATACAACTGTACATAATTAGGTATTAAAAGACTATCTCTGTCTATTCTATAACTTACAAAACAAGTTCAGCTGATTTTGTTGCGAACAAATCGCTTCAAAGACTGCGTACTCACCCGAGTCCGCATCAGCAGTGGACAGCCTCTGGCGCGGCGCGTAGAGGTCGAGGTGCGAGGGCTGGCGCCGGTCCTTCAGCGAGCCCCAGCGCCCGAAGTGTCGCGCTGTGCTCGAGCCGCCCTTGCCGCCGCTGTTGCGACCCAACACGCTGATACGTAAGTGACATGTTACTTGGCTTACAAACTACACGGGAATTGGACTGAACCCTTCACACTAAAATGTCCATAATTTATGCTGAAATTTTGCGTTGGGCTTGAAAATTAAACCTAGATTAATTGGCAACGGTTACCGGCCGCCCAATAACCGCAATCAGCGATTAAGAGCCTATACTACCTCAGCTAAAATTCACTCTTTATCTCGCTCGCACGATACTGCTCGCGGATTGTGTGAAAGCGAGACAGAGTGCGGTGCTGGGCGGGAGGCAGCGCCAATAGTTTAGGTATTTGCTTTTTACGGTGAAAATAAAGGTAATTCAAAAAACTAACTAACATAAGACCTGCTTTATAGTTAGTTCAGTTAGTATGCAAAGTTTCATGATCTAATTTGAAGTATCTTTTGAATACCAGCGGTTTATTGTTCGGTTTGGAGGTAACTTTGGAATTTTTTTCTATCGAGAATCGTCTAACGACCTTACATTAATCCTCAACTTTAGCATATATTTATTTCAAAATTAATTCTGCGGAATTTTCGACATAACGGAGGATCATGCTAAGCCATTTGAGGTAGTATAGGCTCTTAAACACGTTCGCGTATGTCATTTATTTATTTTTAGTGGAGCCTTTAAGCTGAAATTGACAATAAAACATGCTGGCAAGTCTCTATCGGCGCGCGCACTAACGTTCAACTATAGTACCACACTAACACCAACCTATTATACAATAAGCTGTGTTTGGAGGCGAAGAGGGGAACGCGTATAAGCTTGCGTAATAAGGTCTTTTAAGGTATTTTATTAATAATCAGGTACTCCTAAGGGATTACTTGTTTTTTTTTACGATAAGTCAAAGGTAGTTGAATTAGTCAATAAAAACGTTATAGCAGTTCAAACATTTGGATCACTAGAACTTTGAATCATAATGTGGGGTGTCACCACAGCTGAATGGAAAAATGTCAACTTACTTTTGGAGACCACTGTACATATAAAGATAATCTATTATTTGTAACCTTGACGAAAACAGACTAACCACATTGCTGTTAAAATGGGGAACCAAGCGCTTGATGTTAAAGAAAAGGAAAACTGTTTTTGAAGACACTAATCAAAATTCATCATTCAAAATCGAGCTACACCCCCCTTTAAGGGATGCTGCTAACTCATATAACTCACCCAAGTGTCCCGGCCGCTTTAGTCAACAAAGGAGTATGCGTGGCAGCCTGTTGATCTTCACAACAGAGCAACAACGAGTCTAAACTCAAACTGGAGTCCTCTAGGTCGCCGCGCGAAGCAGGCGTGCAGGCTACGAGTGTTGCTAGGTAACGTTCCTGAGAAAGACGACGATAATATTCCTGTAGTTAATCAGTTTTTTTACGGTTGCGATGGCTGTTCAGTATTCTTTATAACTCCCTACTGCAACGCACACTAATTGGAATCGTAACGTAATCGCCTCGCCTCGGGACAAGCTCACGAACCGCGGTGCGGTGCGTTACAGCTCGTCCCCCCCGAGCTTACGTGTCTTCGTCCCCCCTCGCCCCTCTCCCCCCCGGCCTGCCTGCTGCACCATCACCCAGCGGTCGGCGAGCCGTAAGCGCGGCGTCGCCTAGCCGTAGCCGAGTCAACGTATCGGAACTTCTGATCCGCTTTGGTTACGTGCTTACTTTAGGTTGACGCCTGTTCGATGGCGAGGCGAAAGGCGATACGGTGCCGATCCCTTTACGATTTGATACGTGTGCTTAATGGTTACCAATTACCTGTTCTAAGCTGGAAGTGGTTTCCGTCCCACTCTGTGTGTTGCCAGGAGTTTGGTGACTCGACTTCAGCATACCCATCACGCCTTTGTGGTGTGGGGCGGCTGATCTGTAACATAGTAGGTAATAGATTCAAACTATGAAGCTTTAACTCTCTTGTTTTAAAAAATCTGAACAACGAGCCTATCCACAAAAAAATTGGCGAGGAAGCGTAACAGGATCAAGGGCTATTCAGAAAACTGTACTCCTGGATACGGCACGCACAGTGAGGAGGCTCCTCTCTCTAGAGCCCTGACCACCGGCAGCTTGCACCCTGTTCCTGATGCCTTCTTTCTTCATATTTTTGTTTTTTATCATAAATATATTAAAAAATGTAAACAATATGTATCAAAATTAAATAAAGATAATAATTATTTCATACTACTTCCGCCCGCGGCTTCACACGCGAGGTATGTCGAAAACTATCCTATTTCCTTCTCCGGGATGCAATCTATCTCTCTGCCAAAGTTTTATCGAAATCCGTTCAGTGGTTTAGGCGTGAAAAGGCAACATACAGACAGACAGAATTACTTTCGAATTTATAATATTAGTATGGATAGTATGGATTACCTAGATAGTAATGCATGTGTCCTTGGATGTCTCCAGGTGATAACTGGCAGCCGTCCTTGTCGGTAACATCGCGATATTCTCCGTAGTGAGTCGTCGCCGAAACTCTCTGGTACTGGAATAACTGCTGGGTAACTAGACAGAGAAAACTTATTTATTTTATTTTATGGGTTTGCAAGCAGATCTTTGACAGTCATTACGGGTAGTCAGAAGCCCGAAAGTCTGACAACCAGTCTTACCAAGGGGTATCGTGTTACCCAGTAACTGGGTTGTGGAGGTCAGATAGGCAGTCACTCCATGTAAAATACTGGTAGTCAGCTGCATCCGGAAGCCGACCCCAACATAGTTGGGAAAAGGCTAGGCAGATGATGATGGGTTTGCAAGCAATGCCTAGGTATAAAATATTGGACAGTAGCTTATATTAATAACTATAACCGCATTTAAAACCAGTAACACAGGGATGGTCAGTATGTTGAAGACCGCAGACAGAAAGTTAAAATTCTTATTCTCATTTCACATAAAATGTCACAGGCATCTAAAACATAAAAAAGTTGCTTAGAGAAATAGGTATGGTATACTTTTTTTTTGTTTAACCGTGATTTGATATCGATAACCGTCACGTCTGTGAAGTTTCGCCAGTTAATTTATAGAATGACTTACCTTCTACACAGCGTGTAGACAGCGTTGGCATGTGCTAGCCTGAAGGGCGGCTGCGCCAGTCCCAGCCGCGCCCAGTCGCGTGCGTACACACGCTCTCGCACGCGTTCTAATGTGCGCGCAGCCGGGCTTTCTGTGGTCTCACTGCCGCCAAGTTCTAGCTCTTCCACTGAAAAATAAACTATTAGTCTTAAAAAAACTATTTTCATGAAAACATAACGTTTTCCCTCACGTTATATGAATTCGAGAGCTATATTGATGATTTAAATGATTATTACTTAGTAAATGTATCAACATACAAAACTTGTAAGAGAATTTGAATTTCGCAAGCTGCATGCGTCGTGATCAATACACGTGCCTTCTTTGTATGAGATTTTGCCCTGCAGTGGGACAACAAAAAAACAGTGGCACTCCGGGAATGCCGACAGAAGTGAAAACAAAACACAAACAGAATAGCTTGCCATCACTCACTGACATATCGGATTTAAAACCGAGTACATCCGAGGACAGCTGTTCGGCTGTCCTCGGGATGTACTCGGTTTTAAATCATCCGAATGTAGCGCGGTTTCGGTAACAATTTCGCGAGTTCAATGGTTTTTTTCCCATCTCAAAAAATGGCCAACGCGCTTAAAGAAGTTTTCACTTCAATAGGCTGGTTTTTTGTTAATGTATAGATATATAAACTCACGTGAAAGCGTGTCGGCAGACAGCGAGGACATGAGCGGCGGTGACGTCAGAGAGCGCGCATCCGCTGAAGGGAGCACGTACTTCTGACGTTTGGATGGCTTAGGCTTGAGTCCGGCACGACGAGCCGTCTTCAGTAAGGTTTTCTTGGCGAAGCCCCTGTTCAGAAGATGAAGTTTTGTTAGGTAATAACTTTGATTGCATTAAGTACGGAAGAGAACCGAGGAAGAGGTACAGAAGGTCGGCTTTATAAAACGAGCGTAACGCACGCACACATACGCACACGTTTACATAGAGCGACAACGGCATATGTTTGTCATTTAAGATTGCCGTTCTACACGTAAACATTTGCACGCACGTGTGTTACTTTGTTATATTAGTTTAGGGAACTCTATTTTCTATTTTTAGTGGTCTATAAGTTAGTCTTTTTTCCAGTTTGAAGTGTTTTTTATTAGTGTATATATCGATATAATACTTGAGCGTGTGATGCTTGGGCTGGCAGTGCGTGGGCGGCGGCTGCGCGCGCGGCGCCAGCGCGAAGTGCAGCGCCGCGTGCTCGGGGTGCCGCAGGCGCGCCAGCTGCTTGCGGAACGCTTCCACGGCCTCGCTGCTCACTTCTTCATCTAACGCCACCTGCGGTGAGAACCTTATGTTATTTTGCGTTTGGCTACAAATAGGTTTCATATGAGAACTTTTTTTAATATCACAAGTAGAATCACCCCCTTAGGGTTCATCCAGAGAGAGAGGAGTTTGCGCGGATGCAAAGACGGCCGTAGAATATCAAACACAAAATAGCCGTTTGCGTCTACACTGAAGCACCTGACAAACATGATCTGGATCCGTACTATGACGTATTCATATCATCTGTGAAAATTTCAACTATCTAGCTACCACGGTTCACGAGATACTCAAACTCAAAGCATTTATTTCAATTAAACCATTTTACAGGCACTTTTGAATTGTCAAGAAGTAGGTCAGTCAGAAAAATGTGAAGCTAGTTGCCCATTCCAAAGATATACAGCCTGGTGACAGACAGACGGACAGTGGAGTCTTAGTAATAAGGTCCCGTTTTTACCCTTTCGGTACGGAACCCTAAAAAGGCACTTCTCGAACTAGTATTGTGTATAATAAGCTATCCTACCTTGATCAGCTGGAAGGTGGCAGATCTCAGCTGCAGTCCCTCTTGTAGCGACTGCTCCAAGTGCGGCAGGTAGTGCGTGCGGACTTGTTTCTCTCGGGTGAGGGAACATAACGGGAATGAGCGGACCACTGTCTGTTCACAAGCTGTTGACAAAACGAAAATAAATGTTAGTTTATGTTATTTTCCTGTAGAATTATGTTTCTGCATATTCACTTATGATACAATGAGAAACTTTAGGCACAATCAGCCTATAATGTTCCCACTGCTGGGACACAGGCCTTCTCTGTGAGTGGGCCGTAACCGTAATCCACCACAGGGTCTCAGTGCGGGTTGGAAGATGTCACATGTCTTCGAAGTGTTTTAGGACATGCCGGTTTCCTCATTATGTTTTCCTTCACCGTTTTGAGAGTAGTGGTGATGAAATAATTTACACAAAGTAAAATGCCTGCTTGGGTTCGAACCAACGACCTACAACAAGTTAGTCACGGCAATTACCACTGGGCCACCACTACTCAACTAAGCAACTCCATGTTGCATGCGTAATTCTTACTTCACTGTTCACAGTGAAAAAAATATTCGAAATAGATCATAGAAAGAAAGGCTATAGGGGTGTAGTCAGTCTCAACCGAATGCTTATTTCTAAGGCAAAATTGCCAAAGTGTGATCGGATTCAGTGGCGAGGCTCCAAAGTTCGTCGGATGTGGTTCGGATGTGTAACTCCACAGCAATTTTCCTATTTTGTCATTTTCGTTATATGCTCGTAAAGGTCCTCTTTACTATATCACTCATTTGTTTTTCACCTTTAAACTTAAGTTAGTATGAGGCATCCTGCTTACACCTGTCCGTACGACAATTCTAATCCATACTAATATTATAAATTCTAGAGTAACTCTGTCTGTCTGTCTGTCTGTATGTTACCTTTTCACGCCTAAACCACTGAACAGATTTCGATAAAATTTGGCTGAGAGACAGATTGCATCCCGGGGAAGGACATAGGATAGTTTTTATCCCGATATTCCCACGGGATCGACTCTTATGCGGGTGAAACCGCGGGGCACTGCTAGTAGCCAATAAATATCAAATTCGCAGATTACGTACTCGTTTTGTATGAAACTGACAGGTGTCAAAAACGCATTCTCTCGTCGGCCGAACTGTAATTTTTTTTTTGGTTAGCCTGTTCTGTCCCACTGCTGGGCAAAGGCCTCCCCCATTTCCAACAGTAATTATGAATGGATAAAAGCTCACTCACCGTACGGATCAGTAGGCGTGCCTTTGAACACGAGCCGGTAGTTGGTAAGGAACAATGCGCCTTCAGCTGGCAACAGCGCTGTGTTACGACCATCGCTGACGAGGTAGGCGCGTAAGGCTGGAACCGAGACCGTCTCCCCGGGCACTAATGCTGGCGCTATTATACGCGGCTGGAACAATAAATGTTGATGTTAGAAAAGATAAGAGACAGATTCTGTACCCATACAAAGACCTAGGTCAGGACCAGCCGGTCGATTCCGTAAAACTCTCACCGTGAAAACATAGGTGAAGTGAGTTTGCTTGTGCTAGGAATTGACACTATTGACAGCTTACTCCACGCTCACTTCAGCTAAGTTTTCACGGTGAGATTTTTACAGAATAGCACCGCTGGTTATAATTTTGCCTATTTGGCAAAAGACTGAACGCACAACGCACATTTTTTAACAATAATTTTGTGTTGTTGCATGCACATTTCACCAATATAAAATCATGCCCAACGCAATCACAGTGACGTAATCTGCGTTCGTGATGTATTTGCCAAAAATGTAAACAAATATGAATTAATGGAAAAATAACGTTAATTCCTACACAATAATGTTTAGTTTACGCTACAACTGCAAAGATTTTTATAACTTTTTCAATAGTGCTAGTCACTCTGAAATCAACTTAATTCTAGTACGAGTATCCCATTTCTGTAGGTACGTGTACTCTTCTTCAATTTCAAAATGCAGTATTCTCACTTTTTCATCTCGGAAAGCAGTTTGGGAACCCTATAATGTGTTAAAGATAGGACGACATGCAATTTATATTAGTGACATTGGCGACGCGACAGGACGAGACAAATGAAAGCTACATACACATGAAATACCCGAACCACCCTAAATGTTTCACGGAAATATGTACCTTATTCAGTACTTTATAAATTCCATATTCGTTTGTTGATGTGTAGGTCTCGTCTCGTCGCGACGTCGCGTCGGGGGCAAGCAAACTAATGCTTGCGTGATTTTATGAAAGATTTTCGAAAATTGCCGGAGAGGCGCTAGAATGAAGAAAGTTAATGTATAGTTGGTGTCAAATAGGGTGGTAATAGCGGTCATTGACCCACCTATGTACTTGTAATATGCACTTTATTTATTTAACCAAGAATTTCAAAACAGAAGTAACATGCATACAAGTCTATAATGATCCCATAACTGGAACACAGGCCTCCTCTCTGCGAGAGTGAGTAGGCTTTCGAGGGCCCAGTGCGGGTTGGCAGTTGACAGATGTCACATTTCTGTGTATTTTTGGTTCTAAGACATGCCGATTTCTTCACGATGTTTTCCTTCACCGTTTACCGATACAACTGGTCCACTACTGCTCCGTTAACCAAACAGAAATAACGTTCGAGAAAAAATCTGAAATATATTGTTGTCCTCAACATTTCTCCTAAGTACGAGTGTAAAACTAAAACTATACATAGTCGGTCGGAAGAAAGGGCAATAACCGCTATTGCCACCTAATTTGGCACCAACTATAGTGTTAAAATAATAAAAGAAAAATAATAGTAAGAGCTGGAATGTGTGCAGTGTGTGCACCCCAAACTGTAGGGAACGTAAAAATGTAGGGAACAGTTGATTTTTTTTTCGCGATTTCAGGTTTGGTCCCATAGTAAAAGTTGTTCATAATTATGAGTACAATGACCTCTTAAGAGGTTGTTGGTGTTTTTCCAATAACTCTGTAAAAAATACAACCACCGAAAAAAAAACCGCCAAGCTTAAGTGGGACTGGGCCGGACACGTTTACCGCATATCGAACGAGTCCTGGGCCAAATCTACCACCATGTGGGTCCCAGAAAACGTTCAGCGACATCGGGGCAGACCCAGGAGAAGATGGTCGCCACACTAGGTCAAGATAGAGGGGAGTGGAAAGGAGAAAGAGAGCCGTTTGCCCTGCAATGGGACAACATAGGCTAAAAATAATAAATAACATGACGTGGGTATACAACACTTAATCAACTATTTACTTTAATGTAACGTAGTTTAGGTTCATTTTTGATTAATCATGTGTAATAATAATAAAAAGGTTCTATATAAATTTTGGTATTGGAATTTGAACTCTGTCATGTATGAAATTAATCTGCGTTCGCGATTTATTTGCCAAAAATGTAAAAAAAAATTGAATTAATGGATAGTGCAGCACTGCGCACTTTTACTATAAGTTTGTGTTCTCAAAAGTTGATGATTATCTAAGATTCTGAATTCAATTCAAAGCATTTAGAAGTCGAGCTTACCTTCTGCACAGGCGGCAGGCGCCTGCTCTCGCGTGCTACGGCATCTAAGGTCTCCAGGTGCATGTGCACGATCCCTGGAATCATCTGGTGCAGGCAGCGCACATGGTCTGCGGTCACACCACCCTCTGTGCATACCTGACAAGAAATACATTTTAATATTTTGCTTATTGAATTTCCGAACTTTTTCAAGAGTTCATTTTCTATAGAATACTCTGTAATAATATTAAATTATTTTTTATTTCGTCTATTGGACACTAACCTTACTTTTGTACTAGACTATACTGGCACCTCTTAAAGAATAAAAATGACAGAAAAAAACATTGGGTTCAGCAATAAAGAAATCTATTGAAAGATCGTAACACTGTACAGGCTTTTTTCGAACGATCTAAACCGTTCGAAAAAATGCTTGCACTGTGTGGTGTATCGATGTTTTGATTCGCGTGGTTAAAAACAGTCACTAAAAAAATATTTTAACTCACTTTATCAACAAATCTGGAGACCATTTTGATGACGTTGTTGCCAGCCTCCCCTGGGTCTGCTTCCTCAAACCCAGACTCTGCGTCCACACTATCTGATTCGGCGACACTGCACGGAAAGAGGTTTATTTTAAATCATTACTAGATTAGATGGACTGAAGACTTGAACCGGGTTTTTGTGACGTAAATTGACAGGCATATTATATCCAGCTTATAAAGTATTATAAGGAACAAACATGCTGTGATTGTGTGCGTGAAGACGAGTAGCGACAGCACGTAACACACACACATGCACACTTTCAACTTCGCCCGTGTCTCGGACGGTACCTTCTGTGTTTACACACACATTCACAGCATGTTTCTACACTTGGTGGTAACAGGTAAAGTGCGCGTCGCCACGTGAGATAAAAATACTGTATGTATACCAATACTGAACTACTAATAATAATAGCCTCCCCGACCGTTTTCGGTCACGGTGGCCAATCTCAACGGAGATTAGCCAGGTACGCAGGAGATATTATAGTGCACAAGTGTGTGCGCAAACACAGGTGCACTCTCTGTTCCTTTACTCTCATAGTCCGATGGGACGGCAGTCCGACACGACCGGGGAGAGTTCAGGCGCAGGACCAACGGCTTTACGTGCGCACCGAGGCACGGGGGTATTAAACCGCCAACTTCCAAACTTCGGACTGTTACTAAGAAATTCCTAATGGAAAACCCAATAACACTTTGTCCGACCCGGGAATCGAACCCAGGACCCCACGCTCAGCAGTCGCGCTTGCAACCACGAGACCAACGGGGCAGTCGGGTCAGACTGAACTGCTACTGCCTGTATAATAATAAAAAGTAATTTAAAAAAATTAAACCGACTTCAAAAAGAAATTAACTCAAAATTATGAAATAACTTTAATTTCGGAAGTCGGTGTCTTGGGATCTGTATTTTAGTTTTATGCCACCGACTTCCGAAATTAAAGTTATTTCATAATTTTGAGTTAATTTCTTTTTGAAGTCGGTTTAATTTTTTTAAATTACTTTTTATTTCGTAATTTTTAGTTTTTGCACTAGTATTTGACCAAGGTTTTGAGATGTTTTCCCTTTGACACTACACCCGTAGATCTTATCAGTAAGCCAGGCCGTCACACTTACGTATTAGTCCATATCTTGAAAATTACTGAATCGATCTTGATGAAACTTGCACTGTTCCCTAAGTTGAAGAAAATGTAAGCCAATAAAAAAAATGGTCACGATCCGATTAATAGTTCCGGAGATATGCGTGGACAAACATACATACATACATACGTCTATGAAATTTTGTATATTTGTTTGGAAGCCCTAATAGATCATCATATGTGAATATAATGCAATTCCAATAATATTACATACATACGTATCGAATTGATAACCTCCTTTTTTTTGAAGTCGGTAAAAATACTGTGTAATGTGTGGTATTGGTAGTACTCTCCTGGACTACTCTATGGTCTCTACTTTTTCTATAAAAATTACGATAAGGTTAATTTAAAGGAAAGTCAGCCGAACTTACCTATTAGTAATACTATTGCTAGCTCTGTCAGCGTCGTCCCCTCTGACGTCAGCGCGTCTGCCGGCGCCCTCTAGCGGCAGTAGAAGGTAAACCATCCGGTTCGCGTAGTGTATGGCTTGGCTGTATAGTGTCGACTCTTCGCTTGCTATTAATTCGCGTTGTTTTTCTGTAGGATACAGTTAAAATATTTTTAGGATTTTTTTGCACAAGACGATGCAAGTAAAGATATGCCCTGCATAGCTATTCACGAACCATTCGACGTATCAAAAATTACACATTTTCGATTACCTGAAGGCCAATTCTAATAATTATAAACGTCAAAATCTAGTCGCAGTCTCATCTCGGCGACAAACAAATGTCAAAAACTTGTCAAAATGTAGGAAAATTAGAGGTATTTTTGACAGATTGAGACTGAGAACAGACTGTGAATGTTCTAGTTAAAATTACGAGAATTGCCCCTCAGATTTGCTCCCCGATAGCAAATAACTGACGGAAGAATAGCGGTCCTCTATTTGCTTTTAACTAACCAAATTTTCGGGTTTTGTATTCATGAACAGCGTTTAGACGACTCCTTACATAACATTGATTGATGTTGATAAAAATTATAAATATTCGCTGGAATATTTATCATTTTTACAAAATATACACACGTTTACAGCCTAGGAGTTAGTAGCGAGTTAGCGACAGACGATATGATAACTGTCCCAAGTGTCATCCTATGGAAGATCTTAGAATAAGTAATAGTTTTGTTGTACCTGGAGGTAAACTGGGCCATAGCCTCATCTGTTCGGCGGCTATCTCCAAGGCGCTCGGTTCTTGTGCTTTTAACAGCGATATGTACTCCTCGTCATCTCTGGAACGAAACACAAAAACAAGTCAGTCCTGTATTTTCAGCACAAAAAATAAACACCACAGGCTGTTTGTTTTTTGACCATTTGTTAAATGTCAAAAAAGGACTATAGGTTGACCCCATTCAAATTCGAACCATTTCAATGAGACCAGCTGAGCTATACCTACTGTAAACTTCACACTGTGAAAACTTAGGTGAACTGTCAAGAGCGTCAATCCCTAGGCATCAGGTGGAATGACAGCTCACTTCACCTAAGTTTTCACGGGTGAGATTCTTACAGAATAAACCGATATTTAAGTCAGTCTTTAAGTCTAATGTAAAGTATGCCTTCAAAGTGCTTCACTTTCTAGTCTTCTTCTTTACGTGTCATTTTTAAGTTTTACCTTAGCTTTGTACTGTGTTTGTGATAATAAGAGAACAATAAAGAATATTATTATTATTTTACAAAAATGTTGTCCGCCTCTAGAACTTGGACAGCTCTATCATTGGCTTCGTTCTATAGTTAATCTTTCTTAAATATGTCTTATATGTGTGTTCTAAGTATGCCTGTCCTTACCTTGGGCTGGGGACCCTCTGATGAAGTGAAGGGTTGGGAAGGTATAAAGCTTTGATGTCTCTCTGCACATCTTGGTAGAAGGCAGCTTCCCAGAACTGCTGGCTTGTCCATACGGGGTGTTCCTGGAAAAAAAAAAATCATATTAGTATAGACACTCCTGGTGAAATTGCAGTCATGTGAGGCTTTTAACCCTCACTGGCCACTCCCACTCACCGAGATGGTGTCCCAGCGAAGGCATTTAAACTTTAGTTTCTGGTGCTTTTGGTAGCAGCCCGGAGTTTGGATTTCTGTCGATGACAAAAGGCTCGCCCCTTGTCACATGGGGCTTAAAAAATAACTGGCGAAGTGTGAGTCGTTATGGTTAGTTAGAAGCCTGATTGTCTGGCAACCAGCCTTACCAAGGGGTATCGTATTACTCAGGAACGGGGTTGTGGAGGTCACATATGCAGTTGCTCTATGTAAAATACTAGTATTCAGCTATAGCTGGTTAAACTGAAAGTTGACCTCAATGAGGTTGAGAAAAAGCTGGACAAAAATGATGACAATTTAAGTCTTGCTGTGAATACAGAAACTGATCTACACTTTGAAGAAAACCGTACCTGTATGCACATGTAGGCGTATTGTATGACTCCGGTGCAGAGTTTCCTGCAGTAGGCTGTGGCAAGTGGCAGCATGGCAGCTGCTATCGTGTGCTCGTCCAAGGCTGTCGCTGATTGGAGGGCGCAGTTCATTAGTCTGTAACAATAAGAGAGAATTGGTTAAAAACAGGCAAATAAAAAACAGTGGCACTCCGGGAGTGCCGCCAAAAGTGAAAACAA
Organism: Oligia fasciuncula; assembly: GCA_963082905.1. Taxonomy (NCBI): domain Eukaryota; kingdom Metazoa; phylum Arthropoda; class Insecta; order Lepidoptera; family Noctuidae; genus Oligia; species Oligia fasciuncula. The sequence continues at coordinate 14,784,557 of OY720403.1, forward strand.
AACACAAACAGAATCCTTTGCCATCATATCGGATATACATTAAAACCGAGGACAGCCGAACACATCCGAAGCGGTTATTTTTTTAATTGTCTTATAAACAAAACACGCGCGGTGTCGCTTACGGTAACACTGGCGCGAGTTCAATGGTTTTTCCCATCTCAAAAAATGCCCAACACGCCTAAACAAGTTTTCACTTCAAAAATATGGGTGCAAAGGTTAAACTGTTGTTAAGTTAATCTCTTAGGTAAGGTCATTGCTTTCTAGTTGGCATTGGGCGTCTGTGCAAAATAAAATCTAAGGCACGGCTGAGGATTTTTATGCGACAAATAGAAATACATATAACTTAATAGTATGACAATAAAATTTAAATTTCAATGACACGGTATGTCGGATACCCTATCTTTATTTTTGCACCTACGATTTTTATCATTGAAATTTTAATTTTATCGTCATACAATTGAGTTACATTTTTATTCGTCGCATAAAAATCCTCAGCCGTGCCGACGCCGATAGTGGGCGCGCCTAAGATTTCAGATAAAATAAACATCATTCTGCTAGCTTAGTAACTGCGACCATATTTCAAAAAGGACACAAAATTAAAAAGTGGCTAATTTGTTAAAAAAGATAATCGTCATTAGAAGAAACAACAACATTCGGAAGATCAAAAAAGGCGATCCGATCACCATTAGAAGATCAATAAGTTTTTAGAGGATCAAAAAAGGCACATTTAGAAGATCAGTAACAATTAAATGTTTCCCATTCTTCATAACATTTCGAACTTCAATTTTGTGGGTAGGCAGGAGAAGAAACAGGATAGGAACAATTGTGCTGTAAAAAAAAACAAACAGTATTCTGTCACCACAATAAAAATAACAAGCCATCATAGTGTGACTCGATCGATTGCCTAGATGCACCGATTATATCGTTCACTATACTAGTGCAACATTACTGAACCGGAAGTGAGAAAAAAGGTTGCATGATACTAGTACACGGAAGGTACCAAAAGAACATCCGGGTAAAACATCACACTAATAATATTATAAAGGCGAAAGTTTGTGAGTGTGTGTGTGTTTATATGTTTGTTACTTCTTCACGCTCAAACGGCTGGACCAATTTTGATAAAATTTTGTATAGAGGTGGCTGATACCCTGGATTAACATATAAGTTCCTTTTTATCCCGATATTCCCACGGGATCGACATTTACGCAGGTGAAACAGCGGGGCGCAGCTTGTTTACAATAAAAACGAATTTTCGTTCTATGTAGATCAGCTGTTAGATAATGACCAACACGCGAAGAGGTACTAAATTAAGAAAAAATACATGTGTACAGTACGCAAAATAAATAAATATGCTAGCGAGTCTAATCTCATCTGTCAAAATATGAAATTGACTTGCAAATATCAAAGACTGTATAATCTGTTCCAAAAACATCTGACGAAAATGTAAACAAATAGATACTAATAGTGCTTCGATTTGATTTATTAAATACTTAAACTCGAAATTCTATAGGTAATTTTATATCGCCTTTACGTTGTTTTTCATTTGACAATTCAGGTTAATTTAAAAACCTCTGCTTCCGCCGATGATTTTCAATGGCCATTTAAAAAAGTTATTCAAACAACAATTGTCGAAAAAACTGGTGAGAGTGAGTAACCGTACCGTAGTGGGCATAAGAATTTAACCTGAACAACACGCTAATTGCGTAATACATTATCAATCACAACCTGAATCATAAATGTTGTTGAATGGTCAAAATGAAAACCATCACTACTGTGTTACGCAATTACCACACTGAGTTTACTTACAGAGTATACTTTTGGAACAGACCATAAGCAGACAACGCTTCGATGTTTCATTTTCATCTGCTTGTATACCTAACCCTTTTGCCAAGCGTACTTAAGAATCAGTAAATAAGGTTCTAATTAATTTATTTATAATGACGATAGCGTAAAAAGTATATAAGAGAAAAGCCCATTGTTTGAAATGACAATGATGCATATCACGCCATCAGACAGCTACAATTATGGCCTCAGAACATGTAATTTTATAATAGGTATATATTGGTCCTAATAAATGACACAAGGAGATTGTAATACAAACTAGTGAAATGTCGAGAGCGTCGGTAATCTGTACCGCTCTGTGTGTTTCTGTCTCTTTGGTATACGCAAAACAATTTGTAAGTTTTAACTCGATAGCATTATTTTGTTTTTGAAATACAATTTCCTTTTTCCGTGTCTAAAGATTTATTAAGAGCGTTTACGCCGTACGGCATTTCATACAAACTTTCAAGCCCTTGTTTTTCGAAATGAATGAACCGATTTTAATGTAACTTCATACGCATAAGCAGGATACAAAGGTCTAAAAAGTTACTTAAGAACATTTTCGAAAAATAGTGTTATAGCCAAATTAGATTGATTTTAAATTTTTCCATAGAAACAGAGATTTACATTTTTGGCAAATAAGTCGCGAATGTAGATTAGTCATATCATCTTTCACACAGTCCACCCATCGTTTCTTTGGTCTTGCCCTACTCTTAGAGCCATGCACATTCAATTTAAAACCTTTTCTCATGACATTTGCTTCATTTTCCGCAATTTTGAACATTTGTATATCCTACTAGCTGCGCCCCGCGGTTTTACCCGCATATTTTTCGATCCCGTGTGAATATGGGGATAAAAAGTAGCCTATGTTAATCCAGGGTGTCAGCTACCTCCATACCAAATATTATCAAAATTGGTCCAGCTGTTTGAGCGTGAAGGCGTAACAAACATATAAACACACCCCCACACTCACACACTCACAAACTTTCGCCTTTATAATATTAGTGTGATTTACAACGCACTTTTCGAAACTCAAACATCCATATCTAATTGTTATGTTCTTTTTTTACAGGGCAAAGGAGTCTGGGAACGGTTATCCATAACAAAATGTGAGGAGGATAGTCACAAGTTCAAGTTCAATATGGCCCTGATGAAGATCAACGAGACTCATGACGGATTTAAAGGACATATTGTATTTGATGAAGACTTTGACGACACTTTTGGAGTATGTTATTTTATGATCATACGTTTTAGTGGTCAGTAAAACAAGCACGATTTCGACAGAAATGTGCTCCGAATCAAACACAATGGTGTATAATCGCAGCAAAAGACCAGCCAGGCCAGAAAGCCGGCGAGTGTGTGCTTTGAGTTCAAATTTCCAAGTTATGTGGGGTCCAATTTCTTCCTTCATAACCAATATGCTTCCTAACAAATCAACAGACGCCAGCACATCAAGCTACTGCAATCTGTCAAATTTATTTTATAGATTTTCAACTTTAACGCTGAAGCATAAGGTTCAAAGTTGATTGGGAAAATTTCACTGGCGTCTGTACTAATGTTAGAAAATTAACAACATAACATGACATCACGCCTATAATCCCCGAAGGGTTAAGCAGTGATGTATAGTACACCCACATTTCGCCAGTTATGTAAGTACCATGTAATAGGGGGCGAGAAACCGGGTACAAATCCAAATTCCGGGCTGCCATTGAGAAATTCCTGATGGAAAAACCCAATTGCACTATTTAAAGTATTATTTTTTTATATTGCTCGATCACGCTTGATGGAAAGCGATGGATGAGGTATACAAGGTGTTGATTTGCATCCTCGTCAAATTTCAGGAGGTTGTCATAAAAGACATTTTAGTACTTTAGTACTTCGTAAAGTAAGAGGCGTTTGTTTGTGTGTGAAAGCGCGGTTATAGGGCTAGTAACAGACGGGCCGCGTTTAAATACGGCTGGTTCACACTTACGGATTTCCGTAAATAAGAAGAAAAAAAAAACCTACCCATTTTATTGTTGATTTGGGTCGAGAATCATTAGCATAATTACGTCCTTGAATTTGACTAGGATGCAAATCAACACCTTGTATAATAGAACGAGTGTGCCCAGAAGATGCCTAAGGCACTGAAACTCCCACGCATCGAAGAAACACATCCATTCATTCATTCTACTTATTAAATAGGTACATAATAAGAATATTTAATACATTAATTATTCCACTTTTCTATTGACCAGATCCGCTTAGAAATGTGCAAGATCGTGGACAACAGCTGCAAGCAGTCCCAAGTGATAGTAGACGATTGTTTGATAGACTTCATTAACAGATATGCAAAGGACAGCGTCGCCGATTGCTTCAAGGCCGCTAGCTTGGACTCGCTAGAGATGCCCATACCAAAGGTATAGTTTTAGCCAGAAATATAATTGAAAAAAAGTGGCAATCCAGGAATGCCGACAGAAATGAAAACTTGAACAATTACGTGTGTATTTTTTTAATCGTCTTATAAACAAAACGCGCGCGGTGTCGATTACGGTAACAGTGTCGCGAGTTCAATGGTTTTTCCCAATCTCAAATGCCCAACGCGGCTAAAGAAGTTTTCACTTCAAAAATAAGTTAAGCTGATATGACGTTTCACTCGAGTCCATTTTTGGTTCATTCAACCTTCACACGACACCGACAAAATTACATAGGAATGCACGTTGCATTTCATTTTTTGATCATTCGGAAGGCGAGAGAAAGATGCCGAGTGCCAAAATCCAACATCGTTGGCTCAGTTCACTAATGAATTAATTTTGAGTTCAGACGTTTCAGTTCGAGTGAAAGATAATGAATGAACAAAACGTGAAGCGTCTGACACCAAGGTGACACTGAAACCCGTATTATGACGTATCAATGCCACCATTTTCCCAGTGTCCTGAGTTTATCTATGTACCTACATCTTACCCATGGTGTGCTAATGTTTTTTAAATGTTTTTACTTTTTTCAGGGCGAATACGATATAGAAAGTTACGCTTTTAGCAACGAACCCACTAGTAGCATGTTTGGAACATTCAATATTAAGGTTTTTGTTTTACAAGGAGACGATGAAGTGGGTTGCATGGAGACTCGAATGAAGTTCAACAAGATAGAGACGGAAGAAGAAAAGAACGAAGAAGATGATAAAGAAGAAGAAGAGAAATAGATTGAAGATGAAATTGAGCAAGATTTTTAATGCCATTCAAGTTTTGAGTGAAATAAATAATTAATTGGATTTATAGCTCTATAGTTTATTATTTAACCAGTATATTCGTACAGTGTCTGCATTTTAAAATTAAATAAAAAATATTTGTCAAAAACTGAACATTTATTTTCAAACCATTTTCCCATTCTGAGACTACAAACGCATTAAAATCATTCCTTCAGTATCTCCCACGAAGTAAACATACATTTTGTATTAAAAGTATATCGTACATGCTAACTGGTATTGGCCAGCTGTTCGAAGACAAAAACCCTAATGATTTGACTTGTAATACGAACTCGCTGCCGCAAATGAGCGCTGTAGGCAATGAACTACGTGTAAGTCTATCTGAGAAGGTAGTAGGGATTGGGGTACCCCAGGAAGGTAAAAAAATAAATAGGTGTCACTAAATCTACAATGAAACAAGCGTAAGCGTCATTAATAGTTACCTCAAGAAGTTCTTATTCAAAATGACGTACATGGAATCTGATCTATTTGGAAGGAAACTGACTTCCATTACCACTTTCTTATTCAGTTATGGACCTAGCAACATCACGTCCAGCGGTTGGTGACTATCACATGTCACGACACACATCACTAGACTATTGCCACTAATAACATTGAAGATATGCAATCGAAAACTCAGCGCAACAAGGAGTCTACATCTACAATCAATAAAGTAAAATCAGAAAAAGATCCTATGAATTTTTTTAAAAGATTCTGAGAAAATATTATATATGCAAAGCAACGCATGGAGTTAATTTTTGTGACAATACAGCGTTATATTTAGTCATAGTCTAGATAGAGTCAGTACCTAAGTATAAGGTCGTATGCAACTATCCTTTCCTTTAGAAAGCTCAAAACATCAATTCATCTACTATATAAACTTGTATGCATTTATTTACTACTACCTAAAACAATCAGTAAAATTGGAGAAGGAATATCACAATAATGGTAGACCTAATATTGGGATTATGTCAGAGCATTCATTAGCTCAGCTTCAGGTTCACGTAGAAAATACAAAAGGAGACAAGAAAAAACTTATTTTGTTAAGATACTTTACATCGCTATACGAAGTAAGGTGAAGTAACCATTGTATAGTGGCTCGGCTAAAGTATTAAAAACAACTATGAATATACTTTCAGAATAAGAGTCTTTTTTCCTTGATTTTATATACGTATGAGGTACTACAAGGTGTAAAGTTTACTCATCCTACATAGAAAAGGGAAGATCCTCCGACCAGACAGAGGTGTTATGTTTGGTGGGCTACTGCCCGACGATTGTACCTAATCGGGACGTTGTATATGCCAGGTGCACGGTAAACTCTGCTTGCGCGATGCAAGATATTGCGTGACGTCAGTGTGATGCGTAGTTCGCATGTGGCGATGTAGATACCGCTACACTACTGCACTCAAAACGGTGAAGGAAAACATCCTGAGGAAACCGGCATGTCCTAGAACCAAAAGTTCGAAGTCATGTGTCATCTACCAATCCGCACTGGGCCTGCGTGGTGGACTACGGCCCACTACCTTTTACTGAGAGAAGGCCTGTGCATTATTCTATGGGAGGAACTGAACTGTTATTGTCCAGATATCCAGTTAATTAAAGCGCTACTGCCGAGCAATGAGGTCATGGGTTCGAAAACCACGCCGGGCAAAGTGTTATTGGGTTTTCCATTACGACTTTCTCAGTAGCACAAATCCAGACTCCGGTCGTCTGGATTTGTGCCCACAGTTGATAGTAAAAAGCTCGTACACTATCACATTTCGCTTGTTGGTCCTGACATAACCGCTCGCTTTGTTTCTTAGAAGGTATAGGACAGCCTATCCATTCGGGGAAACAAGGCGTGATGTTATGTTAAAAGAGAGAGAAACAGACATTTTGAATTTAAAGAAATTGAAAAGTGTGGCTGCAAGGCCACAGGGAGCGTAAAAAGACCGATGGCAAGAGTGGTTGATAGCAATTGTGTAGCTGTCAAAGATTTGAAAGAAGGTTATAATAAGGACTAAAAAGTTATAATAGTAAGGCTTGTGCCGTACAGTGGGTCGATAAAGGCTGCCGATTATGATGACAAGAAGGTAGTACTAGTTCACAAATGGAGTTTTTAGTACAAGGACGGGCTGCAAAATTAATTAGAACTGCGGTGTTATTGCGTAACTTACAGTAGCAATGGCTTTCACTTTGACAGTTCAACAACTTTAATTGCGTTATTACATTGTTGAGCAGACACATTTTGCGAACATATGAAGCAATGGATTGGCAACATCCTTCAAAATCATTCAGATTGTGATTGAAAGTGTTGCGAAGTCAGGGCGCAGGAGTCATAATTATTATAACAACAGTAGAGTATTTTTTGAAAACTTTTCTAAATTAACGAACCTGTGAAACGTATTGTCGAATGCAACTTATTGTTATGCAGACACAGTAAGGCAATCAGTACTTCAGAATCTATCTATATAAATAAAGATGAAATGCAGTTCGTTGGTAAGCGCATCACTTGAGAACGGCTGGACCGATTAGGCTACTTTTTAGGGTTCCGTACCCAAAGGGTAAAAACGGGACCCTATTACTAAGACTTCGCTGTCTGTCCGTCCGTCTGTCTGTCAACAGGCTGTATCTTAAGAACCGCGATAGCTAGACGGTTGAAATTTTCACAAATTATGTATTTCTGTTGCCGCTATAACAACAAATACTAAAAACCAAATAAAACAAATATTTAAGGGGAGCTCCCATACAACAAACGCGATTTTTTTGCCCTTTTTTACTCGATATCAATAATGGCACTTGAAATATACACAAAATACTTAGTTGTATTTTTACTTTAATAATTAATAATAAAATTAAAATAAAATAAATATTTAAGGAAGGCTCATACAACAAACGTGTTTTTTTTGGCGTTTTTGCCTTGTGGTACGGAACCCTTCGTGTGCGAGTCCGACACGCGCTTGGCCAGTTTTTTATTATATTAATAGTCCGAATTAGGTTTTTATGTAAAGAAAAATTGGAAAGTTGCCCGAAGAATTATCAAATTCGGGAAACACTTCTATGGTACTTTTGTATGAATTATTTAAATTTTGATATGACAACGGCTGTCGGGTCAGCTAGTTAATAATATTTATATCAAAATAGTATCCTTGTAATAGCATTATTGGCATAACTACAAGATAATATTCAATTAACTCGGTAACGATTGCAAATAACGTATATAATGATGTGTATCACTGACACTGCAGCTCTTCACGCGATTCGATACCATCATTATAGCCACTGAACATGTCATGTTTATAGAATTGAAATATTATATATTGGGTTCGATTGGTTCAAAATCAAACGTTCATGTTAAATACAGACAGTGCTATGTTGAAGTTATTGGTCTTATGTGGGGTGCTGTGTTGTGTCTTTCCACTGGTGTGCGGTACGGGAGACATTGTAAGATTTCAAGACCATGTTTCTAATTATTTTCATCATCAAAAATCTCCAATCCATCATGGATTGGAGATTTTTGATGATGAAAATCATTAAAAATGTCCTTAAACTGACTTCACTCAATCAAATCTCAAGAGCGTTTACGCCGTACGGCATTTCATACAAACTTTCAACAAACACAACACACAACAAAGAACATTTTCGAAAAATAGTGTTACAGCCAAATTAGACCGATTTTAAATTTTCTAAAGAAACGGAGATTTCTAGTTATCTTTTTTTAAATAAGATATTTTTTAAATGTTCTTAGGTAAGTTTTTAGACCTTTGTATCCCTGCTTATGCGTAAAATCGGTTCATTCATTTCGAAAAACAAGGGCTTGAAAGTTTGTATAAAATGCCGTACGTCGTAAACGTTCTTAAACTCACAGAAAAGTAAGAAAAATTGTTTATTCATTCAAATTCGACTGGTACTTCCAGAGATTAGAGCGTTCAAACAAACAAAAAAAAACTCTTCAGCTTTATTATTAGTATAGATTAGGTTTTTGCCAATCAGAAATAGCCCCACTCATTTAAGACATCGTATGAGTCCAAAACTGAAAGTCTGAAAATTTCGAAATTTTTCGAGCACCATGCATTTAGCACAGATCTTTCGAAGCTGCAAACTTGGTCTTACACTATTGCATATTGGTATCTATCCTAACAACATCCCAAAAAATTAGTACAGTGCATTTTTTGCGACCTAACGCGACTTTTGTATCTACGGTGACTGGCCTAAAAGCGTCACACTCACACGCAGCTATATTTATTTCGCACAAGCTTTTGCCCGCGGCTTCGTCCGCGTTGAAGTCGGAAATTATCCCACGGGAACGCACTACTGAGATAGTCCGTACCGGACGGCGCGTACGTGTTCCACGCGCGCCTCAAAGATATGTCAACATCAAGGAAGGGGCCCCTTAGGGCCGAAGCCTGCCGGGTCAGCGGGATTGTCCGAAAGGGTTACCACTGGCCCGGAACATAAAGGGCTAAGGAAGGAACACGGGTGGGCTTTAGTCAGTAAGAGTCTGACACTCCCTTCCGCTCCACCCAGAGCGGGAGGGGTCATTTGATGATTTGACATCCTGAAAAAAAAAAATCCAAGGTCATGGTCTATTCCTGTGCCAAATTAAGGCGTGAAAAGTTAACAGATGGGCTGAGTTACTTTCACATTTACAATATTAGTAAGTATGGATGTTTATTTTTCAGGGTCCTGGTGTGTGGCAAGTGAACTACATAACGAAGTGTGAGACCGAGGAACATAAGTTCAAGTTCAACGTCCACCAGAAGAAATTAAACAGGACACACGACTGCTTCAACGCAGATTTAAAGTTGGAAGAACCCTTTACTGATGATTTTGGAGTGGGTTTTATAATCTTTTTAATATTAAAGTATGACTTTTCCAACCGGATGCTCTCCAACCTCCTGTAGGTTGAAGAGAAGCCGGTTCTACGTTCGAAGCAAGCACATCAAAAAAATCGAATCATGATTTCCCAACCGATTTAAACAATGCAGTTTTTCACAGAAACTTTTTGAGTACCCCAATCGCGCGAAGTTTTTATCGCCATGTATGCTAACACCATGTACGGTATCATATATGTAGATACATGCTCATATGTAGATACATGCGCATGAAAATAAATCGTAGCGACTGATCTACTAGGCGAACGAAAGTGATGCAATTACTTTTGAAACGCAAAAGAAGAGAGATGGCTATAATGTGCGTGCGCTCAGAATAAAGCGACGTGTGTGCCAAAACGAATTTACTCCTTTTTTAACAAAATAAATTAATTAAATTTGAAACTACTTTGAATAAACTTTCATATGATAATTCTCTATGTTTTAAAGTAAATTCCATTGAATAACTCTTAAGCGTTACGCCGTGATGTCGAAAAAAGTAAAAAAATAGATATAACTTTGCAATTTTTTTTGTATCGAGAAAAATTTATTGAATCGTGTATTCCTTTTACATGATACCAGACCAAAGAATCAAAAAACATATACCAAAATGTTAAATCCCTATTCCAGATACTTATTAAGTTACACGAAATAGAAAAAACACATTTTTTTCAATAGGTATATCACCTTATGTGCGCGCGCGAATTTTAATTCAGTGCGGGATCTACTCGCTGTGAGTTTAAGGCTCAAATCACACCGAGATGGAAGCGAAGCGGAGCGCAGTTTCAGTGTCATAAAATTTTAAACTTTATTTTCATTACTATTAATACTTATTATCGCATGAGAAACTTGAGTCATCGGAGTGCACGCGGCGCCGCGGGCGGCCGCGCGACCTTTCAAGTTTCTCAAGTGATACTATGTATTATAGTAATGAAGATAAAGTTTAAAATTTTATGACACTGAAACTGCGCTCCGCTCGGTGTGATTTGAGCCTAATAAAACTCTCGGTTGTTCTAACGTCCATCGTGAATGCCCTTTCTAAAAAAGCCATCCAATTTTCCAGATCCGCATAGATATATGCAAATACGTGGACGGAGGATGCAAGCAGTACCAGGTGCTATCCGACGACTGCTTCGTCAATTTTGCCAATAAGTACGCCGAGAACAACGTCAAGACTTGTTTGGAAATCGCTGGCGTTGACCCGCCTGAATTTCCTGTGGCAGAGGTATTGTTTTCTTCTAAACACTTTGGAACAATACAGTTTTGAACTGTTAACAATGCTAAAAACAATAAGTGACCTAGAACTGTATCAAGCACCATATCAGGCATTTATAGGCCATTTGATGCTTCTGTACCAACTTGCATCAGATGACGTAAATTCAGTCTATGGTATAGCAAAAAGGTTTTTACGGTCATCCGGACATCCTTCGCTTTCACCTTTACATTGCCACATTCACCTTTGTTTTAAAAGGTTGGAAATCAAAGTTAGAGCTCATGCGTAATGTGTACTGCGTGGGGTCCTGGGTTCGATTCCCATGTCGGGCAAAATTTGATTAGGTTTTTCAGTTGGGAATTTCTTAGTAACAGCCCGGAGTTTGGATGTTGGCGGTGTATTACACGGTTACACCCGTGCCTCGGCAAGCATGCAAAGCAGTTGTTCTTGTGCCCGATCTTTCTCCGGTCGTGTCAGATTGCCGTCCCATCGTGAGGGAAGAAAGAGTGCACCTGTGTCTGCGCACACACTTGTGCACTATAATATCTCCCGTTCCGAAGGCTAGTCTCCGCTGAGATTGGCCGCCTTGGCCGAAATACGGTCTGGAGGACTATATATCCTTTAGATAAAAGTTTCTGACGATAGTAGATTTAGACCAAGTGATATTGATCCTAATATCATTCTTTCTCGTCCCCAGGGAGAGTACCATATAATCGACTTTGTATTCGACTACGACGAACTACCCGACGATGGCCTATACGGCGTCTACTGCGCTAAAGCCTACATACTGAAAGGAACCGAGGTGGTTGCATGCCTGAAGATCCATTTGGAGTTCAAGGAAGCTAAGGAAGAAGACGATGATGAATAGAAAGAAGAAGCAAAGATTTGTTCAAAATTAAAGGAAATTTTCTGTAGTAATAGCATTTACAGAAATTAAATGGTTGGTTCAAAGAGATATTTTTTTGTATCTTCCTCAGGATGTTTTCCTTCACCGTTTTGAGTGCAGTAGTGTAGCGGTATCTACAACGCCACATGCAAACAACGCGGCATACTGACGTCACGCAAAATCCTGCATCTCGCAAGCAGAGTTTACCGCGCAACTAGCCTAGATACAATGGCACGACATGAATCATCGGGCAGTTGCCCGCCAGACACAACACCCTCTCAGAGGATCCTCCCTTTTCTATAGAGCATGAGTGAACTTTACACCCTGTTCATCATACCTCTATAGTAGTGATGAATTAATTTACACAAATTAAAGCGCTTGACTGGGTTCGAACCTACGGCCTACCCACAAATAAAACGTTTACATGTATTCTAAAAGTTGCATGGTATTGAATTCCCGTTTTTTTAATACAGCAATGTACTTATTTCATAATTGTCAATGTTATTTTATTTACTGACTTTGACGGAACTTACAATATTTGCTGCCACTGGAGCTTTTTTTTACACAACAAAACCATGCCAAGCATCACTATACCCGAAACTAATTTTAAATCACTTTAAAGGCGTTTTTCATTTGACAATTGAGGTTAATTTTATAACGTAAATTTTGGTCCATGATTTTTTAATCACAATTTTATCATTGTTACTCAAACAATAAAGCTTCGGCCAAACCTGCGCGTCAAGTAAACGGGACGCGGGACGCGAAGCGGGAGGTCACCAACGCGAAACTAAACGACTACCTGCGCGACTACAGAGTGCAAGAGCTCGTGTTTATCTATGGCGCCTTGCACTCGCGTAGGTGTGCAAGGCGCCATAGATAAACACGAGCAACGTCCGCCGCGCGACTTAGGATCCCGCATAAGTAGGATTCGCCGACCGAGGCATACCCTTACCATCCCCGGCGAGGCCACGACCCTCCTACAGGAGAGTAGTAAGGCCACCGGTACTCTCAGAAACTGTAAGTCCCGACAGCCGTCCTTTCGTCCCCGGCGTCGAAGCCCGTCGCGGCGCCCCATATGTCCGCCCATGTCCGCCCCGAACCTTGCTCGAGCCAGCCCGCGCCGCTGATCCCCTTAGTTTTAAATTCGTCCTTAAATAATTCCGATCCTGCCTGTCCCTTGCTGCCCTCTCCCAGCGACGCCCTAAGCCGAGGTCCGTAAACCCACATGGGGTGCTCTTAGCGTGTAGTCGCTTAGTTTTTAAGCCCTGGCTGGAGGCCTTAACTTATTGAGGCATCCACAGGCTGGCCCGGTTAAGCAGACGACAACCTTACCCACACAACACACACACACACCCCAACACACTCACAACACACACACACACGCACTCACCCTAACACATAATATATATGAATTACACCTCTAGTTGTCATTCATAAATAATTGTACCAACTTACTCGCCCCGGGTGGAAGACCTGGAGTCCTGAAATACAGGGCTGCCCTAGTTTAGGCTCCAGTCCACTCCATTTAAAATAATGTCTGTACTGTGTTTGATTAGTGTGGAAAATAAATACATTTTTACTTTACTTACATAAAGTGGCACCGGTAACTGAGAAGCTGTGTGCAAATCGGTTGTCATGGTATGGGCATATGATGCGGAGGAATAAGGAAAATGTCGTGAGGACATTTTTGAGTATGAATGTCGATGGCTATAAGAGTAGGGGAAGACCAAAGAAACGATAGATGGATTGTGTGAATGATGATATCGTTAGAAAGGGGGTGACTACTACTAATAGAGAAGTATGGAAGTAAAATACATTTTGCGCCGACTACAACTACATTGGGATGGGCAGGCCAGGAGAATGATGATCTGTAAAAACATATTAGTGGAGTGTTAGTTGACAAACGGGAACCTACATTCCATCGACTTCAAAAGAAGAAAAAGATACATAATACATACATGTTGTGCAAGCCTTTTCTTCCTTTTGATATTTTACCTTTTTATTAATAATGTCAATCAGAAGTAGAAACCAAAAGGTAGAAAAAAATGTGGGGGCCTTTTCTTCCTTTTGATATTTTACCTTTTTATTAATTTTGTCTATGCTTTTTCTACCTTTTGGTTTCTACTTCTGATTGACATTATACTTTTGTTTTACTACCAAGAACCAGCGCATTTTATTATGTAGTTAATATTTGGTCAAATATTAACTACTTAATAAAATGCGCTGGTTAAAACCAAAAGGTAGAAAAAGCATAGACAAAATTAAGAAAAAGGTAAAATATCAAAAGGAAGAAAAGGCTTGCACACATGTAAAAGAGACGCGGTGGTTTGAAACCTCTGGACAACTATGACCTAAGACTACTTCGTACAGTCCTGAGTTCCTGATACAACTAAAAACAGTTTCAGGCCTGAAAAATTATTTCCATTTATATAATTTTTCGATGGCGTGAAGAAATGGACATCAAACATATAATCAAATTCTAATGTCTACAAAATGCTATTAATTTACTCAGTGATACGATCAAAATGTGCATATGACATGGCATGAGATATCATTGTACGAATGTATTTAAAGCCGTGCCTATCCATCATTTTGTAGTTTCGTGCGAAGTAAAATGTTGAAATTTTACTTGTTTTTGGTGGCCTGTGTCTTTGTACCGTTCGTCACAAGTTGGCGTGGTCTTTTGCTTGTAAGTTGTCTCTTTGAACTTATAGTGCGCTTTTACAATTTCTAATGTGGATGATATTATCGTGGACGGAATTTTAAAAACGTCTTCATATATCTCTCTCCATACAATTTACTACCCTGTTGTTCGTGACCCCGTGGACGTCTACGATAATATCGTCACATTATAAATAACAAAAGCGCACATTCGGTCTTATAATCTTATTACAAAACAAGGACGCCAGATACTTAATGTTACAAAGACAAAAAATCAAAGACCCCGGTTTTTTTTTTCCGCATGGGAAATCATCAAATGACCCCTCCCGCTCTGGGTGGAGTGGAAGGGAGTGTCAGACTCTTACTGACTAAAGCCCACCCGTGTTCCTTCCTTAGCCCTTTATGTTCCGGGCCAGCGGTAACCCTTTCGGACAATCCCGCTGACACGGCAGGCTTCGGTCCTATGGCGCCCCTCCTCGATGCTGACATCTCTTTGAGGCGCGCGTGGAACACGTACGCGCCGTCCGGTACGGGCCTGGTCCTGATCGGACGGTGAGCTACCCATTACTCTCTGCCCGCAGGCCCGCGCCTACGGTGGCCGGGAGTCGTCACGCGGCTCCCGACGCCCGGAGCGTCTCCCGCGGCGGCTGGGACGGGAGGCTCTCTCCCTGAGCCGTCCCGCCACCTCCTTCGCTAGCATGACTGCTTCGCAGAAGGAGGTGACTGCCTCTCACTTCCTCTCGCCCCGGACCATAACTTGCACCAGGGCCGGACGCGAGAGGTCGCCGCCGCTGCCGATCGCCTCTACGAGGACACCGGTGCTCCGCCCAAGCGGGGCAGACCTCCACCGTGTGCTCCACCGTGTCCTCTGGGCGATCCCGGCAATGGTGACACCCGGGCGTTTCCTCCCGCCTGATGATGTGCAGGAATCTCCCGAAACTTCCTAGTCCGGTGAGGACCTGCGTCAGGCGGTAGGTGAGGGCGCCGTGGCGCCTCTCTAGTCACGCCTCAAAGAGGGGTCTTATCGCCGCTATCGCGGCGTCCCCTGCGCTGGGTTCCGACAGTCGCTCCTTCCATGTCGCCATGAGATCGCGCCGGAGCTCCGTCCGCTCCGCAGCGATTTGCCGCGGAAGCGGAACTTCCCCCGGCGTAGTGCCTCCGCGCGTCACTCATATACGCGCGCGAGGACTATCGCCTCCAGATCCTATGGCGGCAGTCCGGCAATGAGGCTTGCCGCCTCGCCAGAGATCGTGCGGTAGCCCCGGATGAGCCTTACGGCTACCACCTTCTGGGGCGCGTTCAGGTAGTGGGCGGCGCCGCCGCAATGAACGCGCCCACACCGGGGCCCCGTATAGGCCATGGACTGCACGACCCCCGCGTAAAGCCTCCGGCAGCAGGCGTTTGGCCCCCTCAGGTTGGGCAAGAGCCGCTTGAAGGCGGTCCCGGCCCGTTCCAGTTTGGGGGCCAAACGTCGGAAGTGCTCTACGAAGTTCCACCGGCTGTCGAGGACGAGACCCAGGTACTTCATCGTTGTCTCGACGCCGATGTGAACCCCTCCTACCGTTGTCAGTTGAAGTTGTCAATTGGAGGATTGAAGGAAGTTGTCAATTTCATATTAAGAACTTTACTTCAGTCGGGAGAAGGTTTGCGCTTGGAGTAAAGTTAGAACGCGTTTTTGTAATGAGGCGGATAGCGTCTTCCGCTGCCTGCCCTGGTCTTATGTTATGTTATTAGGGGTTTGGCGCAATACGCTCTTCTCTTACAAACCTCGCCTGTCAGCCATCACACTATCATTCACTCCCTTTTCATTCATATCATTTTTCACACAATTTATTCATCTTTTTAGGGTTCCGTACGACCGAATGAAAAAAACTGAACCGTTATAGGATCCCTCATGTGTCTGGCCGTCTGTCACCGTCAATTTGCTACGAATCTACTGGACCAGTTGAAAGATACGTGTAACGTAAATAAATTAACTGAAAAAATTCATTCATTTTAATTTTGAATATGGGGTCACTTTGGAATGCATAATTTTAAAAAAAAGTTGTGCAGACTGTATACCGTACGACATATCAAATAATAGGGCGTGTTGTGACGGTCTCTATCTATTACAATTTTAAAATGAATCCAATCCTATAAGCCTAATTTTCTATGTCTATGGTCTTATAAAAACTTTTTACAAAAAAAAAACAACCGACTTCCAAAAAATACACTACAAATTGAAAAATAACTTTAATTTCGGAAGTCGGTGTCTTTGGTTCCGCATTTTCGTTTAATGACACCGACTTCCGAAATTAAAGTTATTTTTCAATTTGTAGTGTATTTTTTGGAAGTCGGTTGTTTTTTTTTTTGTTAAAAGTTTTTATTTTTCACTTTTTAGTGGGTCAGTTTGTAATTACAAGCTTTTTTATCTAAGTTACAATAGCCTAATGTCAACTGCTCATCACATGTTACAAAATATTGCTTTTCCCGATGCTGGGACGTTTATTGTTGAGGAGTTCTCCTGGTAAGAGCCAGGAGAACTCCTCAACAACCACTCACCATACGCATTGTAACGAGCATAAATTGCTTAGCAACCATATTAAAGTAACCGAATCGCAACCCGTGAAATATTTGTCATTGAGTAGTTCCGATGGCTATCTGTGGTCTTCATCATCAGCTCCACTTTACCAAATGATGATTTCCGAGAGCAAATGCTCAAGTTACTTTAATTATTGAGTAGGCCACACGACGAAAGAGCATTGCTAGAAATGACGCGATTACTCAACTTAAATTCGGTTTCAAATTGACGCATCAGCATGACTAATAGGTAGTGGTCGTCCTATGTAAAACTACAATCTTAATTAGGTATTATTATTGTACGAACTGAACATTTTGGCATATTGAACCGTATGAAGTAAGCCCAACAAAAACTGCTGTAAATCGTCCAAACACAAGGTAGCTACTGTAAACTGTTAAGGAGTTCCCTTAACTGTCCTTCGTCTTCATCATCAGACCCCGAATGACCGTCACAACCATGTAGGTGTAAAGTTCTCATCAATACAAATTAATCAAGCCCAAACACAAGGTAACTGCTGTAAATCGTTGAGGAGTCCCCTCGACTGTCTTTCGGCTCCATCATCAGATCGACTCCAGGCCTTCATTAAATTGTAGTGCTTTAAAATACCTAATGAAAAAATTAACAAACGCACTAGTCGCTCCTACGATTTTCGAATGTTCCCCTCGATTTCACTGGGATGCCATCATCAGATCCTGGTTTTCTTATCATGGGACCACCCTTGGCATATCTCCTTTCCAACAAAAAAAGAATAATCAAAATCGGTTCATAAACGACGAAGTTATCCGCGAACACACATAAAAAAAAAAAAAAAAAAATATACGGTCGAATTGAGAAACCTCCTTCTTTTTTGAAGTCGGTTAAAAATAACGGTAAATCTCTCAATTTTGTGCGACCAAACTTACATTTGTAGTTGGAATATTTGGAATGTATGGAAGAACATGTTTTTGAACTACAATGTTAAGTTTCTTGTTGGGATGAAAAATATGGAAGTTAACATATTCATCGTACGGAACCCTCATCACAAGACTTTAACTCGCACTTGTCCGTTGTTTTTTCTCTAACGAATTAAATGATACATTTTTCAGGGACCAGGGCGATGGTTGGTCCTGAACGTAGTGTACTGCGAAAACCCGGACCAGTACGAATTTGTCTACAAGATCAGCCGCAAGAAGATCAACCGGACCCATGACGGTTTCGATGGAAGCGGAACTCTCCTTAGGGAATTCAATTCCTCGTTCGGTGTAAGTTAAAATTAAATTCAAATTAAAAATAATAGCCTCCCCGACCGTTTTTCGGTCACGGTGGCCAATCTCAATGGGGATTAGCAGGTACGCAGGAGATATTATAGTGCACAAGTGTGTGCGCAAACACAGGTGCACTCTCTGTTCCTTTACTCTCATAGTCCGATGGGACGGCAGTCCGACACGACCGGGGAGAGTTCAGGCGCAGGACCAACGGCTTTTACGTGCTTTCCGAGGCACGGGGGTATTAAACCGCCAACTTCCAAACTCCGGACTGTTACTAAGAAATTCCTAATGGAAAACCAAATAACACTTTGTACGACCCGGGAATCGAACCCAGGACCCCACGCTCAGCAGTCGCACTTGCAACCACGAGACCAACGGGGCAGTCAAAATATTCAAGTCAAATTCAAATTATTGGCTAGCTTTCGCGCAGACGGTAAGTTGTCACAGCCGAGTGTTGACATTTGTAATATCAGAGGCATCGCAAGTAGCGTGTCTAACTGCGTAAGTCTTCGAGGGCACCGGCCAAAGGGAGTTGAAGAACACGTTTGGTTTTAGTCAGTAAGATTCTTACAGACCCCTTCGCTCAACCTAGATTTGAAAACCAAAAAAAAAAAGGGAAGTGTCGACGGACACCCCGGGCCCGTTGCAACGAAGTTCTTTTCGCTGTATATTGCGTATTAAAAAAACTGGCACAATGAAATAAATTAACAAAGTTTGAGAGTAACTAAATTAAGAAAACAAAGCATTCCATACAGTAAGTTTCGTGAAAGTCAACATTTTACACTTTTTTCAGTCTAGCCCTCACTCATCAAGTGTGCAGAAAAATGCGATGCGATGTGGGTGTGTGTGTGTAAAGTGCGACAAGAAACTTTGTTACAAAAAGTTACGTTGTCATTGCCATCCCAAGGATAAAGCTGGCGATAAATTTTAAATCTCTTTATTATTACAATTGCTGGGTAAAGACCAATTTCTTCAGCGGGATTGTCCGAAAGGGTTACCGCTGCCCCGAAATATAAAGGGCTAAGGAAGGAACACGGGTGGGTTTTAGTCGGTAAGAGTCTGACACTCCCTTCCGGTCCATCCAGAGCGGGAGGGGTCAATTGATGATTTCCCAGCCTCAAAAAAAAAAAAACCGGTCAAGTGCGTGTCGGGCCACGCACAGTGTAGGGTTCCGTAGTAGCCCGTTATCACAATGTAGTACGATTCTGTTGTTCTTTATTCTGAATATAATAAAATAAAAATTTTCATATTTTGTTTTTCAATGCAAGACTTTACCCGTTATAAACAAGCAACTACTTCATCTTAGTCACTTTAAAGGATTAATGCTAAGGATTTTGTATTTGGTACAAAATTATCCAACACCCAAGTTCAATGACTATTACTGCTAAACTAATAAAGTTATCTTAACCACTATAAATTTCCTTTAAAGTTCATGAAATGCACTATCATCATGATTTTTTCCAGATTTTTCAAGCCAGCAGTTTAGGTTTTAGAAAGGGGGGGGGGGGGGCGCCCTACTGGAACAAAAATTTGCACTTTAAAGTTTAATATTTCGTAAATGGAGCATTAAATGTTAATGTTAATGTTATTTAATGTAGTAATTTGTGGAAAATGTTGTGGGTAGTATATTTGTTAAGTTTAATTTTAAGACAACACTGTTTAGGCTTAATATACTACTGTTTGTTTTCCCAAATGTAATAAATAAATAAATAAATAAATAAATCGAAAAATAATTGTAACAACCCCGAAGTCATTTTAGAAGACCTATTCAAAGATACCCTACACGATGGGGTAGACGACGAAAAAAATAGGGGAGCTACCCAAAAAAAACTATTTTTCAAAATTTTATATTACCAATTTGTAGGCGTAATTGATATACACATACATTCCTACAAAATTACAGCTTTCTAGTACTAACGGTCTCTTAGCAAAATCTCGGACAGACAGACAGACAGATGGACGGACATGACGAAACTATAAGGGTTCCTTGTAGGAACTACGGAACCCTAAAAAAAGACTAATTTCTCCCTCCCCGTACTGTGTGAAACATAGTTGAATAAAAATTTTATAAGTAATTTATATGATTCCAGATCAAAATAGTTATTTTTAAGGAAGTGGACGGCGGTTCTAAGTATTTCCAGACAATGTCAGACAATTCCGCCTGCAAATTCCTCATGAAGTATGCGGAAGAAAATATGAAACGTGCTCTTACTATGGCCAAATTTGATCCTCCGAATTGCCCTATAAAACCTGTGAGTAATTAATATCATACCTAATATAGTACCTCATCATCATTATTATCATTTCAGTCGAAAGACGTCCACTGCTGGACATAGACTTCCCCAAGCACAGCCACATCGCAGGAATCCGCTGGATGCGAAAAGCATAGGACCGTATGCTTTTCGCATCCAGCGGATTCCTGCGGCCTTCACAAGGTCATTGTTCCTTCTTGTGGGAGGCTTTCCAAAGCCTTTCGGTACGCGGTCGCCACTCTAAGAATATTTCGGCCCCATTGACCATCCGTTGTGCGTGCAATGTTCCCTGGTTCCCTGCCCACTGCCACCTATGACTACTTACCTATTTAGTACCTGCGAACTCGTAATCACATTGTTTGGCTTAAATTGCAACAATCGCAAATGAACAAACTTATATTCTTTGGGATTTTTTAATGAGAATACATTGCCAATTTAGTATGTTTCAAGACTTATGTTGAGTGTATTATAAAGCGAGAGTAACTCTGTCTATCTGTTACTTTTTCACGCCTTAAAGGCTGAATGGATTTCGATTGTCACACAGGCAGACCGTGACCTGGATTAGGACATAGGATACTTTTTATCCCACTAATAGTACGTTCTCGTAGAATACTAAGCTATTCTATAAAATATCTTTGATTTGATCTATTTTACGTAAAAAATTGCAGGGTTATTTCGAAATCCAGAACTTTGTGATGGACTACAGGGAGCTGCCGAAAATCGGTGTTTACGGAACGTTCGAGGTCTAAGTATACGCTTTGTTTCACGGAAGGAAAGTTGCTTGTTTGAAAATTATTCTCAACTTTGATCAACGAACTGATGACAGCGATGAGGATGAATTAGGTTTATTGTTGAGATGATAATTATCATTCTGGTTACAAAGGAACGAGGATCTTTTGGCGCGTGGTTCAAATCGGAACTAACGTCGCCATCTTGTTTTTCAATACAATTTCACAATTCTTTGCAAACAACACCCTCCTGTGAATGTCATTTAGACGCCATAAGATCCTTGTAGCATTGTAGATGATAATGATAACTGCTCTGTTTAGTTAATCTAATGTCAAATTTCGCGTTAGCCGCTGTGATCTGATATTTGAAAGACCAATCAAGTGTTTTGACACTGGATTTGACAACAGAAAAATTAAAAAAATTGATTAGATTTCGAAAACTTCGCGGACTCGTCTAATTTTTAGTAATGACTCAACCCTGTAGCCTAAATAATATCCTATCTTGTATCCTAATTTGTTAGCTAACTAGTAGGTATCCTAACTTGTATTCTTCCTTGTATTTTATTATTGAGCATGATTGTATTGAGTTAAGTCTAGATTTACATCTATAATAAAGTATCTAAATAAAATTCTTTTATTTACTTTTTCCCTTTGAACAGACACAAACGCGTATGTCCTCATTTCTGATTCGATCGCCCCTTCCGTGAATCTCAAAGTCAGTCCTCTGATTAGGCCCATTTTATAAGAGATCACTGGCAACACATACTGGCTGTCGACACTGCGGTACCTATTTGAGACGAGAAGGTAGTCTTGCCTAGCTTTCCGATTGCTACCCAGCCGAGTCGGATTCGACGATTGACCTCTTCCTCGAGATTAGATCTACACAATTAGACCATTTGGCCAGGCATACATATTCACTTTATTGGTGTGTTTGTGTCGATGCCAAGCACTTTTCTGAACCTACGAGAACTATTGCGCCTATTTTGAAAAAAAATCAAAATGGCGGACAGGTAGGTATGCCATGCTCCACACAAAAATCTACAATTCCCGTTAATTTTATTTTATAAAATCATGCCGATTTTTGAAGTGAAAACTTCTTCAGGCGCGTTGGGCATTTTTTAAGGTGGGAAAAATCCATTTCACTCGCGACACTGTTACCGTAACAGACACCGCGCGTGTTTTGTTTATCAGACGATTAAAAATACACACGTAATTATTCAAGTTTTCACTTCTGTCGGCATTCCCGGAGTGCCACTTCTTTTTTTTTTTTAATATTTGTGCAGTGTTACAGTCACGAACTATAAATTCCATCGACTCCTAAAGAAGAAAGAGATGCCTAATACCTAAGCACTAAGTATGCATCTTATAAACAGGGTGAATTTTTCAAGTGGGTGTGGATGGCCAAATCCGAAATTATGAGAAATAGCGAAAAGTACTCAAAGGAGTCTCGGGCTCGATTTTGATGAAAACTAAAACTGCATCATTGGATTTTTGAAAAATCAATATTTCTAGCCAGGAATCGAACCAGTAGATTTTGAAAAAAAAAACTGTATTATTACACCATTCGATAGTATCGCTAAAAAGGATCGAATTCTGGAAAGTAATGACATACAGCAGCATACGCTGTTAGAAAAATTCGAAATTTTATTTATTTATTTATTTATTTATTTAGGACAACCAACAAAGCTTACACCAAAAATACATGATAAAATACACAATAATAAAACATTTTATGGTGTAGCCTTAATTAAAGGCTGCCACGGCATGCATTAAACATAGGAGTAGGAAATATAGTTACAAAGCATATTAAATTTATTTATAGATTAATTAAATGAGAAAGACAATAGAAACTACACTATAAATATTTAATTTTTAAGATAAAGCCTTCTTCAAGGCAGCCTTGACTTTATGTAAAGAGTAAGACGTTATAGTCCTTTGGGCGCATTATGTCCAATTCGCAAAATGTCCAACTGTCCAATTCTCAATTGGTCCAGTTCGCAATTGGTCCAGTTCGTAATTTGTCCAGTTCGCAATTGGTCTAGTTCGCAATTGGTCCAGTTCGCAATTAGTCCAATTCGCAATTGGTCCAGTTCGCAATTAGGGGGAGTGCTTGATTACGAGAGGCGTTTTTTGCCACGACCCCTACGTGAGAATGGGTGAGATTCGGCTCTAAATAAAAATGCATATAATTTATGATAAACTTTTTTATTAGAAAAAAATCACAAATCTGTATTAATTATTTGGGCTGATAAATCATAATATTATCGCTATTAGTTAAGAACAAAAAAAAAACCATTTCAATTTCATTTTCAAAAAGAACAAGATTAGGATGGCTTTTTTTTTTCGGATAGGAAATCATCAAATGACCCCTCCCGCTCTGGGTGGAGCGGAAGGAAGTGCCAGACTCTAACTGACTAAAACCCACCCGTGTTCCTTCCTTAGCCCTTTATGTTCCGGGCCAGCGGTAACCCTTTCGGACAATCCCGCTGACCCGGCAGGCTTCGGCCCTATGGGGCCCCTCCTCGATGCTGACATCTCTTTGAGGCGCGCGTGGAACACGTACGTGCCGTCCAGCACGGGCCTGGTTCTGATCGGACGGTGAGCTACCTATAATGCGCCCAAAGGATATCAATATCTACGCTGGGTGAGCGTGACAGGCGACAAAATTGAATCTGCATTCTGTTAATGGTGGAAAAATGACCCAGATTGGTTTTAAAGCCCTTAGCGCGGAGCAACTGATACCTAGACCTACGAGCGAGTTTGTAAGGCACATTCAAATTTATTTGACTCAGCAACCGCGAACAATCAATATGAGTGTTCATTATTTTGTACAGGAACAGATGATCTAAAAGCATACGGCGATTTTCCAGACTCATAAGTTTGAAATGTTTCAAGCGTGAGCTGTAGCTGGTTAGATTTCTGGCCCTACTGCAGCGGTATGACAAGTGCCAAAGAAATCTTTTCTGCACTGATTCTAAACGACGTTTATGTATTTCGTAGAGTGGAGTCCAAACTATGCTGCAATATTCTAAGCCTGATCTGACTATTGAGTTAAAGATTGCAATTTTAGTTGAGGCATGCTTAAAACCTTTACAGTTACGCAGAATGAAACCCAACATCTTAAACCCCTTAGTAGCGATTTTATCAACGTGAATATTAAACCGAAGCTTATTGTCAATATAAACCCCCAAATCACGAATAACTTCTTTCTCGTAAATAACTTGGTCATTTATTTTATAATTGCGAAAATACGGTCCTTTTTTTCTAGAAAAATGTACGTGATTGCATTTGTCAGCATTAAGTAACATGTTATTGTCCAAACACCACTGGTAAAAACGGTCTAAGTCTTCTTGGAGTTTATATGGATCCTGATTGCACTCGATTCGTTTTATAATTTTTAGATCATCCGCGTATAAATATATCTTCGAGTGTACAAAACATGACGCCACGTCATTGATAAATATATTGAAAAACAACGGACCCAAATGGGAGCCTTGGGGTACGCCTGTGGGTGTCAAAAACGGGTTTGACGAGTAGCCGTTGACCACAACCTTAGCAGTGCGTTTGACAAGGTAAGACTCACACCACTGCAACAAGTTTCCTGCAATTCCGATTGTGTGTAATTTTTTAACTAACATTTTGTGATCCACCCTGTCAAACGCCTTGCTAAAGTCGGTGTAAATTACATCTACAGGTGATCCACTGTCTACGGCGTTGACTAAATCCGATATAAAGCATGCTAGATTGGTTCCAGTCGAACGGCCTTTCATGAAGCCGTGTTGCTCATGCATCAATGTTTGTCTCACATGCCACGAAAGTATAGGGTATACTAAAGCTTCGAATACCTTGCCAAAAACAGACAAAATAGATACTGGTCTATAGTTATTCGCGGCGGACTTGTCACCCGACTTAAAAATAGGTACCACTCGCGCTTCCTTCCAAATCTTCGGAAAACAACCTGTGCTCAATGATTTATTATAAATCATGGAGAGAGGCTTTCCCAAAAGGTCACAACATTTTATTGCAAAAATGGAAGGCAGTCCGTCAGGCCCTGGCCCCTTATAAGGGTCAAGTCTCTTTAAAGCTCTAATTACAGAATCCGTGCTTAGTGTCAATTGGGTCAGAAAATCAGAATGCTGACATTGCGCAGTCCTGTATTTAGCCGTATTGTCAACAGTATTGTCACTGGAAGGGTTATAAACAGATGAAAAACATGAGGCAAATATGTTGCAATTATCTGCTCCGTTACTACCTTTGACATCTCCGTAGTGTATTGATGAAGGGTACGTACTGTTACCGTTACGTTTATTCTTTAAAAAAGACCAAAAGAGCTTAGGGTTAGAAGTGATCGAAGATTCGATTGACTTTATATATTGCCTATAATTAATGTGCATTAATTTTGAAACTCTGTCTTTTAGCAAACGAAATGAGATTTTATCTAAGGGGTTACCAAATTTAGAACAAAGTGTATGGTACTTATTTTTTTCTTGTAGCAGGCGAACAAGATCCCTGCTAAACCAAACTGGATATTTGCAATTTTTTGGCCTAGTCTTAGGCACATATTTCTCAATAACATTATAGATGACTTTGTAAAACGAGTCCACCATTGCGTCAACATTGTCACATTGTGAAAACAAGTCTTGCCATGATATTTTACTTAGTTCCTGTAAAATGTTGCTATAATCAGCTTTATAGAACTTAAATTTTGGCTCCTGGTTAGGGCGTAAAGTTTCCTCATGCAAGTTACACAGCAGTTCGAATTCAAGGGGGGGATGATATGAGTCTATCTTACTTAGAGGGCTTTTGGACATATTCAAACACTTCACGGTGGTATCGGTCAAAACAAGATCGAGTATCTTATTTTTATGGTTATACACACAATTGTATTGAGATAAATTATTTAAACAAATAAAATCTAACAATTTCTGCTCATAAATTCCATTTTTACTTAATGAAGATGCGAGCGGTGTGCCCGGTGAGCCCATCCATTCGATGCTATTCAGGTTGAAATCACCTAATAATAACGTGGCATTAAAGTTTTCCAAGGCATTATTAGCATTATCGATAAAATGTTCTAAAATATGCTTTTGTACTGGAGGAGGAATGTATACAGCACAGATCAAAAGTTTAGCCGGTCGTTTGTTTAAGCAAATGTCTACACACACCCATACGTCTTCACATTTACTCTCCCATTTAGTCACTCGATATGATCTTAATCTTTTAGACACCGCTACTAACACACCGCCACCGGATTTTTTGTTATGAAAACCACTAGACTCACGATCCCGCCGATAGACCAGATATCGGTTGCAAAATAACTCAGAATCTAATATGTCGCCCGCCAGCCATGTCTCACTCAGTACAATTACATCATAGTTACACGATAACACATTCAAGTAAAAATCTGCAGTTTTAGTCCTCAAACCTCTTACGTTTTGATAATAACAATTAATTATATTAGAGAATGAAAGTAGTTAAGTATCGTTTCAAGAAATTAGTTTATAGTAAGTACCTATTACGACCAAAAAAGTAGAAATAAAAATAGATCAGGTTAATTTATTCAATGTGTCCAAATTGCGAACAAATACCTTTTCAGATTCACCTGATTTACGCACAAAAACTCGTCCTCCGCGTA
This sequence comes from Oligia fasciuncula, assembly GCA_963082905.1. NCBI lineage: Eukaryota > Metazoa > Arthropoda > Insecta > Lepidoptera > Noctuidae > Oligia > Oligia fasciuncula. Next base: position 14,811,633 of record OY720403.1, read on the forward strand.
CCCACACAAATTTATAATTAAGTTCTTTAGCTCGAAGTCGGGCTGCGGCGTGAAGGTTTTTGTTTTCCATTGTGAGATTCTCAGTAACAAATATCGCAATCTTCTTATCATCCAGGCCTAGTACGCTGGTGTTCAGCTTCTCATTTGGGTGATCCTTGTTGTATTGTATAGCACCTGCTAGCAGGGTATCCCGGGTACGTGGGGTGCTGAACTTCACCAGGATTGTACGCGGGCGAGAAGATTCAGGGTTCGACTTGGCAACTCGTGAACAATAAGATATATCGCCATCGTTTATGGGAAACTTGACAACTTGTCCAAGTTGTCTGACAATGCTCACTACATTCTCAGCCTTGTGCTCGGGTACACACTGAAGTTCCAAGTTAGCCGACCTAGACAACTGGTCCATCTGCTTGACACGGTTAGACAGAACGTTGACCTCCGACCGAAGTAGCTCGTTTTCAGTTTTTAGATGTTTCATTGTGGAGTTATGACCGACCACATCACTATTTAAACTGTCAAATTGTGCACTCAAAAAACTGAGGGAATCCCTAAACTCAGTTACTTGTTCTCTCAGTTCACGCAATTCAACATTCAAGGTGTTTCTCATTTCACTCATAAATTCATTCATAACAGAGCGCATCTCGTCGCGTATCATAACCTGTATATCGGAGCGCGATTCACTTATAGTAGTAGATGCCTGTGCAAAGTCCGGCTTGTTTAGGATCTTACGACGCGTTGCATTAAATGTTATATCAGCCAAGCCTGTTGGTGTCGAAGGGCGAACGGGATCATTACATTTGGGCTGTTTATTACCGCAACTGAGGCATATCCACTTCTGGCTTGCATCGAGAAACTTCTTTCCTTCTTCAGATGAGATATCGAGGCATAAGAAATGATATTTGTCCTTACAACGCTGGCATTCCAAGTAATCCTTTTCTGCTAGTTCATTACAAACAGCACATACACTCATGCTTATTCAGTGCACGCGCACTGCCGCGGCGACGACAAGGACGAAAAATAACAACTGTCTCTTATCGCAGGGGAGGTGCGGCCAGTCCCCGCGCACGCTGTTAGCACTCGCACCGAAGTTTTTACCACAAAATGTAATTTCTTTAACACTGGAATATGTGACTTGTTTGTTTACACAACGGTACTTATTAGCGTAACCAAACGAAATGTTTTTAGTTATTGAAGATGATAAAGAACGACACGTCTCCTTCCTACAGTGAAATTTAACTGATACAGAGACTGCTCGTTTAGTGTACTTTAGCTATTTTCATAGTGTAATGTCGTACGGTATTCTATTGTGGGGAAATGCCGCCGATATTCAGACTATCTTTGTTTTGCAGAAGCGAGCTGTTCGATCAATTTATAAATTAAGTCCGAGACACTCTCTCAGAGACAAATTTAAAGAGATTAATGCAATGACTGTGCCTTCTCAGTACATTTATGAAAATCTTTTATATGCCCATAAAAATATAAAACTGTTTAAAAAATACAGTGATATCCATAATATAAATACTAGAAACAAACACAAATATGTTGTACCTACAACCAGGCTCAAGAAAATAGGTGGCTCGTTCAGATGCCAATGTATACGCTTTTACAATAAACTACCAAGCCACGTTCAAGATCTAAGCCTTAATAAATTCAAATCTTTCATTAAACGTAAGTTGTGCCAGAAAGCCTTTTATACCGTTAAAGATTATATTGAGGACAAAAAGGCTTGGGATTGAGCTGCTTCCAATTTCTGCATTTTGAATGATTTTTTTCTTTTTTATATACACATTGACATTGATGAATATTTTTTTTTTTAAAACAATGACATTTGCTTACTTTGTAAAGTATTATATTATTTTTTCATTGTGAATGTGAAGACGATGTGGGTCATTTTACATATATATATTTTTTTTTATTATTCTCTCTGTTCTGTTAGTTTTTTTTTTCCGGGTCTGGCAGTTTGAGTAATTTATGTGGCCTACCCAAATGTCCTTTCTTTGGTATTGTTCGTCGAATCGTTGAGCTCCTTAAGTCTTGAGTTGAGCTGCACGATTTTTGACAAATGCGTGCACTGACTGGACAGGTCTTCTCAATCTGTGTGGTTCTTTCCTTAAAAGACCACCTCAGACATCGATCTACATGGTCTTCATATAACCTGACCAAGATTATGTCTGGACTTTAAAAGAGACTGTGACCTCTGAGTTTGTTTCGGCCTTTCTTCTCAGAGTAGTCAGATAGGAAACGCCGACTTCATCTAGTTTAAAAAAAAACATGATTGACGTGTAAAAGTGTTTGTACAAACCTACTTACAAAATAAAATCATTTCATTTAATTTCATTTCAAACTAAATAAAAGAGCTAATTTTTTTTCTCTCACAATTTACCTATTATTAAACCTTAACTGATTAATTATTGTTCAAAATGGTGATCATTGTTTTCAATACATAGCTGGATTCGGCGTCTCAAGGATTGTACTGCATTTAGCATTACCTACAATATTATTGATTCCATTTACAATATTTTCCAAAGATCGCTTCAAATCAATTGCATTATATGTGTTTTTAACCCCCGACGCAAAAACGACGGGGTGTTATAAGTTTGACGTGTCTGTGTGTGTGTGTGTGTGTCTGGCATCGTAGCTCCCGAACGGATGAACCGATTTTGATTTAGTTTTTTTTGTTTGAAAGGTGTATTAGTCGGGAGTGTTCTTAGCTATGGTTGATGAAAATCGGTCCAAGATGGCCGCCGCTACAAAATGGCGGATAACATATTTTTTCACAATTCCCCCAATATGGGTATCAAATGAAAGGGCTTCAATAGTAGAATACTATACACTATAACAAATTTTGAATCCAAGATGGCCGCCACAACAAAGTGGCGAATTACATTTTTTTTCTCAACTCCCTCAATATGGGTATCAAATGAAAGGGCTTGACTAGTAGAATACTATACACTACTAAAAATTTCAAATCCAAGATGGCCGCCACCTCAAAATGGCGAATTACATTTTTTTTTCACAACTCCTTCAATATAGGTATCAAATGCAAGGGCTTGTCAAGTAGAATAATTTACACTATATTGAAAGAGAATGAGGAATACTAACTACCTAACGAAATGAAAACTAAAAACTCTTAAAAATTATTCTTCAACTATAAATTAATCAATATTTTTTGACGGATTAAAAACCTGATTAAACACCAAATTACCAGAATCTTAAAACGGAAGAAAATAAAAGAAATGAAATACAAAAATTAAGGAGTCCCTACAAAAAGCATGAAATAAAAAATTTAATTAAAATTTTAAAAAACCCCCGACAAAAATAAAAATAAGGAATCCCTACAAAAAGCATGAAATAAAAAAAATAATTTGAAAAAATCTTATGGAAGTCGGGGGACCTCAGAAGCAGAATAGAAGGTGTTCCACAGAACGGTCCCCCGACTTCCATAAGATTTTTTCAAATTAATTTTTTTATATCATGCTTTTTGTAGGGATTCCTTATTTTTATTTTTGTCGGGGGTTTTTTAAATTTTTAATTGTTTGTTTTGTTCCCACTGCTGGGACATAGGCCTTCTCTCAGTAAAAGGTAGTGGGCCGTAGTCCAGCACGCAGGCCCAGTGCGGGTTGGTAGATGACACATGACTTCGAATTCTTGGTTCTAGGACATGCCGGTTTCCTCAGGATGTTTTCCTTCACCGTTTTGAGCGCCGTAGTGTAGCGGTATCTACTACGTCACATGCAAACAACGCGGCATACTGACGTCACGCAAAATCCTGCATCGCGCAAGCAGAGTTTATCGCGAAACTAGCATATAGATACAACGGCCCGACATGAATCATCAACACCCATCTGGTCGGAGGATCCTCCTTTTTCTATAGAGTATGAGTGAACTTTACACCCTGTTCATCATACCTCTACAGTAGCGATGAATTAATTTGCTCGATATCAATAACGGCAACAGGTAGGAACTTAAAATATTCACAAAATACTCAGCTGTATTTTTACTTTAATAATAAATACCTAATAAAATAAATATTTAAGGGGAGCTCCCATACAACAAACGTGTTTTTTTATCAGCGTTTTTGCCTTGTGGTACGGAACCCTTCGTGTGCGAGTCCGACTCGCACTTGGCCAGTTTTTTTAATACAGCAATGTACTTATTTCATCATTGTCAATATTATTTTATTTACTGAATTTGACGGACCTTACAATATTTGCTACCACTGAAGCTTTTTTACACAACAAAACCAAGCCAAACATCACTATACCAAATACCCGAAACTAATTTAAAACCGCTATAAAGGCGTTTTTATTTGACAATTAAGGTTCATTTTATAACGTAAATTTTGGTCCACAATTTTTCCATTACAATTTTATCATTGTTACTCAAACAATAAAGCTCCGGCCAAACCTGCGCGTCAAGTAAACGGGACGCGGGACGCGAAGCGGGAGGTCACCAACGCGAAACTAAACGACTACAGAGCGCAAGGCTCGTGTTTATCTATGGCGCCTTGCACTCGCGTAGGTGTGCAAGGCATCATAGATAAACACGAGCAACGTCCGCCGCGCGACTTGGGATCCCGCATAATTAGGATTCGCCGACCGAGGCATACCCTTACCATCCCCGGCGAGGCCACGACCCTCCTACAGGAGAATAGTAAGGCCACCAGTACTCTTAGAAAGTACAAGTCCCGACAGCCGTCCTTTCCTCCTCGGCGTCGAGGCCCGTCGCGGCGCCCCATACCATGTCCGCCCCGATCCTTGCTTGAACCAGCCCGCGCCGCTGAGCCTTATTTTTAAATTCGTCCATAAATAATTCCGATCCTGCCTGCTGCCCTCTCCCAGCGACGCCCTAAGCAGAGGTCCGTACACCCACAGGGGGTGCCCTTAGCGTGTAGTCGCTTAGTTTTTAAGCCCTGGCTGGAGGCCTTAATTTATTGAGGCATCTACAGGCAAGCCCGGTTAAACAGACGACAACCTTACCCATGTGTGAACACACTCACAACACACACACACACACACACCCACACTCACCCCAACACACATAATATATATGAATTACACCTCTAGTTGTCATTCATTAATAATTGTACCAACTTACTCGCCCCGGGTGGAAGACCTGGAGTCCTGAAATACAGGGCTGCCCTAGTTTAGGCTCCAGAACACTCCATTTATTTTAATTAGTGTGGAAAATAAACACAGTTTTACTTTACTTTACTTATAGGATGAAATGCGAGATGACATTCCAAAAAAAAAAAAACGCCGCGCGTCTGATGCTTCCGCTTCGCATTCGCTTTGATCGCGCAGGTTTGTAGTGAGTAGTAAGATATAAAGTTGCAGTGGTACCCCAATGGTATCGGTGCTGACTTACGAGTACGCAGACAGGCACTTTACTTTGTGTATTTAATTTCATAATTTCATCACCACTGTTTACGCAATTGGCGACTTTTTTTTTTCTATCTGCAAGAAATTAGTACTTACATAAGTGGAAGTCTGAAAGTGGCACCGGTAACTGAAAAGCTGTGTGCAAATCGGTTGTCATGGTATGGGCATGTGATGCGGAGGAACGAGGAAAATGTCGTGAGGACATTTTTGAGTATGAATGTCGATGGCTATAAGAGTAGGGGAAGACCAAAGAAACGACAGATGGACTGTGTGAATGATGATATCGTTAGAAAGGGGGTGACTACTACTAATAGAGAAGTATGGAAGAAAAATACATGTTGCGCCGACTACAAATACATTGGGATGGGCAGGGCAGGAGAATGATGATCTGTAAATACATACTAGTAGTGGAGTGTTAGTTGACGAACGGGAACCTACATTCCATCGATTTCAAAAGAAGAAAAATACACCTAATACATACATGTAAAAGAGACGCGGTGGTTTGAAACCTCTGGACAACTATGACCTAAGACAACTTCGTACAGTCCTGAGTACCTGATACAACTAAAAACAGTTTCTAAAAAAAAAAAAAAATTTTTCGATGGCGTGAAGAATTGAACAATGGAAAATATCAAACATATAATCAAATTCTAATGTCTACAAAATGCTATTAATTTACTCAGTGATACGATCAAAATGTGCATATGACATGGCATGAGATATCATTGAACGAATGTATTTAAAGCCGTGCCAATCCATCATTTTGTAGTTTCGCGTGAAGTGAAATGTTGAAATTTTACTTGTTTTTGGTGGCCTGTGTCTTTGTACCGTTCGTCACAAGTTGGCGTGGTCTTTTGCTTGTAAGTTGTCGCTTTTACAGTTTCTAATGTTATATTATCGTGGACGGAATTTTAAAAACGTCTTCATAATACAAGGTGTTGATTTGCATCCTAGTCAAATTCAAGGACGTAATTATGCTAATGATTCTCGACCCAAATCAACAATGAAATGGGTAGGTATTTTTTTTTCTTATTTACGGAAATCCGTAAGTGTGCACCAGCCGTATTTAAACGCGGCCCGTCTGTTACTAGCCTTATAACCGCGCTTCCACACACAAACAAACGCAAATAATACATACACAATCATCATTCGATAAATTCGTAGGTAATCAATCCCACACCAATCACGGTGCGGGTAGCGGGTACTCTCCCGCGCACGCTCCTGCCACACCACTGCGGCCCCGGAAGTAACAGTGTGTTTGATGTCGCCGAAGCGTGCGGTGCGCTTTGCGAATTCCGCTTCGCGGCACATCGTTGAGACGTAGACGCCATCCGGATGTTCACGGAAATGTTTCCCGATCGGGAACCCCCACCACAGAGCGTCATGCTGGCTGCTACGCAGAGACTGCGGGATCATCGGCAGTTTGACGTTCCCCGGCATGGTCAAGCTCGCGGCAGCGTTGGGCTGCCTGTCGCCTTGCAGGAAGACATCCTAGAATACTTCCAGCGAGCGAATGTGTTAGTGTGAGTGGAAAACCAGCTACGTCGTGCTCGATTGTGCGAAGTGTGGATTGTGTGAGTGGTGTTGTGGTGTGTTGAAGGATAAAGCAAAAATAACATTTTATTAATCATCTGTTATCAGGTCAGTGAACTTTTCTTTGGCGCACTAGTATTACTGTCATTAGTAAGATTTCCGTATTCCAATGATGCTCAAAAATGAGTTAATTATCAAGCGAAATTTATGACAATAATGTAGGTGATTTTCGAAATAAAATTAGGTAAAATTATTGGTACCGGCGCGGCGCCGCCGCCGGCGGTCATTGCTCGGGCGCGCTCGCGCGCTAACATTTCGTAGGTAAGACGACGGCGACAGTCGACACTCGGCTGACGCAAACAGCTGCATGTCGCTGTGTGCATCGGTGTCCCCGAGTCGGGTGAGTCTGTTTTATTTGAATTGAATTAAGGGTTTAATTCTGAAATAATGTTAAATTTCAACAACAATAAAATGCAGCGCTTATTAGTTATTTCCCGCTACCGTACTTCAATTGATTTTATTTATGTCTTTTATGACAACCTCCTGAAATTTGACGAGGATGCAAATCAACACCTTGTATATCTCCATACAATTTACTACCCTGCTGTTCGTGACCCCGTGGACGTCTACGATAATATCGTCACATTAGAAATAACAAAAGCGTACATTCGGTCTTATAATCTTATTACAAAACAAGGACGCCGGATACTAAATGTTACAAAGACAAAAAATCAATGGGCAACATAGTCCTAATGTCATAATTTATGTTTAGTACTAACTTAATAGTAGTTCAATGGTTTAAACCGGGGTGGTTTAAACCATTGAACTACTATTAAGTTTCGAACTTTCTTGATACAAAAACTGGGTTTAAACCCGAATGTAAGTTGTCAATTTCATATTAAGAACTTTACTTCAGTCGGGAGAAGGTTTGCGCTTGGAGTAAAGTTAGAACGCGTTTTTGTAATGAGGCGGATAGCGTCTTCCGCTGCCTGCCCTGGTCTTATGTTATGTTATTAGGGGTTTGGCGCAATACGCTCTTCTCTTCCAACCTCGCCTGTCAGCCATCACACTATCATTCACTCCCTTTTCATTAATAATTATCATTTTTCATACAATCTATTCATCTTTTTAGGGTTCCGTTCGTCCGAATGAAAAAAACTGAACCCATATAGGATCACTCATGTGTTTGTCTTGCCGTCTGTCGCCGTCAATTTGCTCCGAATCTACTGGACCAGTTGAAAGATACGTGTAACGTAAATAAATGAATTTTGAATATGGGGTCACTTTGGGAGGCATAATTTAAAAAAAAAGTTGTGCAGACTGTGTACGTCACGACGGACCGCGAGACGGTCTCTTTTACAATTTTAAAATGAATCCAATCCTAAAAGCCTAAAATTTTGTCAAAAATACTGGTTCTGGTTCATTAGTTACAGATTATAAATGATAAATGATTTTATTTCTGTAAGTAGGTTTGTACAAACACTTTTACACGTCAATCATATTTTTTTTTAAACTAGATGAGGTCGGCGTTTCCTAACTGACTATTCTGAGAAGAAAGGCCGAATATACAGAATATATTTAAGAAGTCTATGGTCTTAAAATAACGGTAAATCTCTCAATATTTTGCGACCAAACTTACATTTGCAGTTGGAATATAATATTTGGAGTGTATGGGAGAACATGTTTTTGAAATACAATGTCAAGTTTCTTGTTGGGATAAAAAATATGGAAGATAACATGTTTATCGTATGGAACCCTTATCACGAGCATTTAACTCGCACTTGTCCGTTTTTTTTTTTCTCTAACGAATTAAATAATACATTTTTCAGGGGCCAGGGCGATGGCTGGTCTTGAACATAGTGCACTGCGAAAACCAGGACCAGTACAAATTTTACCTCGAGATCAGCCGCAAGAAGATCAACCGGACCCACGACTGTTTCGATATAAGCGGAACTCTCGATAGGGAATTCAATTCCACGTACGCTGTAAGTTAAAATTAAATTTAAATTATTGGCTAGCTTTCGCGCAGAGGGTAAGTTGTCACAGCCGGGTGTTGACATTTGTAATATCAGAGGCATCGCAAGTAGCGTGTCTAACTGCGTAAGTCTTCGAGGGCACCGGCCAAAGGGAGTTGAAGAACACGTTTGGTTTTAGTCAGTAAGATTCTGACAGACCCCTTCGCTCTGTCAGAATCTTACTGACTAAAACCAAACGTGACCACCACCACCACTCACCGGACACGGAAGCTTCGGGAGGTTCGTGCACATCATCAGGCAGGAGGTGACGCCCGGGTGTCACCATTGCCAGGATCGCCCAGAGGACACGGTGGAGGTCTGCCCCGCTTGGGCGGAGCACCGCCGTGTCCTCGTAGAGGCGATCGGCAGCGACGGCGACCTCTCGCGTCCGGCCCTGGTCCGGGGCGAGAGGGAGTGGGAGGCAGGCGCCTCCTTCTGCAAAGCAGTCATGCTAGCGAAGGAGGTGGCGGGACGGATGAGGGAGAGAGCCTCCCGTCCCAGCCGCCGCGGGAGAAGCTCCGGGCGTCGGGAGCCACGGGACGACTCCCGGCCACAGTAGGCGCGGGCCTGCGGCCGGAGAGTAATGGGTAGCTCACCGTCCGATCAGGACCAGGCCCGTGCCGGGCGGCGCGTACGTGTTCCACGCGCGCCTCAAAGAGATGTCAGCATCGAGGAGGGGCCCCATAGGGCCGAAGCCTGCTGGGTCAGCGGGATTGTCCGAAAGGGTTACCGCTGGCCCGGAACATAAAGGGCTAAGGAAGGAACACGGGTGGGTTTTAGTCAGTAAGAGTCTGACACTCCCTTCCGCTCCACCCAGAGCGGGAGGGGTCATTTGATGATTCCCAACGACAAAAAAAAAACAAAACTTCACTCAACCTAGATTTGAAATCCAAAGAAAAAGGGAGGTGTCGACGGACACCCCGGGCCCGTTGCAACGAAGTTCTTTTCGCTGTATATTACGTATTAAAAAACTGGCACAATGAACTAAATTAAGAGTGTTTGAGAGTAACTAAATTAAGAAAACAAAGCATTCCATGCACAGCAAGTGTCGTGAAACTCAACATTTTACACTTTTTCAATAAATGTAACGTTGTAATTTATATGATTCCAGATCGAAATTGTTATTTTTAAAGAAGTGGACGGCGGTCTTAAGTATTTCCAGACAATGTCAGACAATTCCGCCTGCAAATTAGTCATGAAGTATGGGGAAGAAAATTTTCAACGTGCTCTTACTATGGCCAAATTTGATCCTCCCGATTGCCCTTTAAAACCTGTGAGTAATGTCATTTAGTACCTCATCATCATTATTATATTTATTTTCATTTCAGTCGAAACACGTCCACTGCTGGACATATACCTCCCCAAGCACAGCCAGATGCGAGAAGCATAGGACCGTATGCTTTTCGCATCCAGCGGATTCCTGCGGCCTTCACAAGGTCATTGGTCTTCCTTGTGGGAGGCTTTCCAAAGCCTTTCGGTACGCGGTCGCCACTCTAAGAACCTTTCGGCCCCGTTGACCATCCGTTGTGCGTGCAATGTTCCCTGCCCACTGCCACTTAAAGACTACTTACCTACGAACTCGTAATCATATTGTTTGGCTTTAATTGCAACAATCGCAACAGAACAAACTTCTATTCTTTGGGATTTTTAATGATAATAAATTGCCAATTTAGTATGTTTCAAGACTTATGTTGAGTGTATTATAAAGCGAGAGTAACTCTGTCTATCTGTTACTTTTTCACGCCTTAAAGGCTGAATGGATTTCGATGAAGTTTGGCACACAGGCAGACCGTGGCCTGGATTAGGACATAGGATACTTTTTATCCCACTAATAGTACGTTCTCGTAGAATACTAAGCTATTCTATAAAATATCTTTGATTTGATCTATTTTACATAAAAAATTACAGGGTTATTTCGAAATCCGGAACTTCGTGATGGACTACAGGGAGCTGCGGACAACCGGTATTTACGGAACGTTCGAGGTCTACGTATACGCTTTGTTTGACGGAAGGAAAGTTGGTTGTGTGAAAATTATTCTCAACTTTGATAAACGAACTGATGATAGCGATGAGGATGAATAAGGTTTATTGTAGAGACGATAATTATCATTCTGGTTACAAAGGCACGAGGATATCTTGGCGCGTGGTTCAAATCGGAACTAACGTCGCCATTTTGTTTTTCAATACCTTTACAAACAACGCCCTCCTGTCAATGACATTCAGACGCCAAAAGATCCTTGTAGCATTGTAGATGATAATTATAACTGCTCTGTTTAGTTAATCTAATGTCAATGTCACATTGGATTTTTTTTTTTTGACAAGAGAAAAATTAAAAAAAATTATTAGATTTCGAAAACTTCGCGGACTCGTCTAATTTTTAGTAAAGATTCAACCCTGTATCCTAATTAATATCCTATCTTGTATCCTAATTTGTTTAGTAACTAGTAGGTAGGTATCCTAACTTGTATTCTTCCTTGTATTTTATTATTGAGCATGATTGTATTGAGTTAGGACTAGATTTACATCTATAATAAAGTATCTAAATAAAATTGTTTTATTTACTTTTACCCTTTGAACAGACACAAATGCGTATGTCCTCATTTCTGATTCGATCGCCCCTTCCGTGAATCTCAAAGTCAGTCCTCTGATTAGGCCCATTTTATAAGAGATCACTGGTAACACATACTGGCTGTAGACACTGCGGTACCTATTTGAGACGAGAAGGTAGTCTTGCCTAGCTTTCCGATTGCTACCCAGCCGAGTCGGATTCGACGATTGACCTCTTCTTCGAGACTAGATCTACACAATTAGACCATAATTATTCACTTTATTTGTGTGTTTGTGTCGATGCCAAGCACTTTTCCGAACCTACGAGAATTATTGCGACTATTTTGAAAAAAAAATCAAAATGGCGGACAGGCAGGTATGCAGTATGCTCCGTCTAGTGAAAACTTCTTCAGGCGCGTTGGGCATTTTTTGAGATGGGAAAAATCCATTGAACTCGCGACACTGTTACCGTAACCGACACCGCGCGTGTTTTGTTTATCAGACGATTACCAAATACACACGTAATTGTTCAAGTTTTCACTTCTGTCGGCACTCCCGGAGTGCCACTGTTTTTTTTTTAAATATTAGTGCAGTGTTACAGTCACGAACTATATATTCCATCGAATCCTAAAGAAGAAAGAGATGCCTAATACCTAAGCACTAAGTATGCATCTTATAAAAAGGGTGAATTTTTCAAGTGGGTGTGGATGGCCAAATCCGAAACTATGAACTATGAGAAATAGCGAAAAGTACTCAAAGGAGTCTCGGGCTCGATTTTGATGAAAACTAAAACTGCATCACTGGATTTTTGAAAAATCAATATTTCTAGCCAGGAATCGAACCAGTAGATTCAACCAACCAACCAACAAAACAACCAACCGCAACCGCTCGGTAGAGAAGGCAATTCGCCGGAATTCCAGCGGCACCGCTGGCATCCGCGCATCGAGTTTCTCATGCGATAATAAGTATTATAGTAATGAAAATAAAGTTAAAATTCATATGACACTGAAACTGCGTTCCGCTTCGCCGCGCTTCGACACTCTTTTGGTGTGAGTTGAGCCTTAGAAGTCGTTTTTTAATGAAGTGGATAGTATCTTCTTCTGCCTGCCCTGGTTTTATTTATTAGGGGTTTCGCGCAATACGTTCTTCTCTTTCAACCTCGCCTGTCAGCCGTCTACTCTCATTCACTTCTTTTTCATTCTTTCTCTAACGAAGTAAATGACACATTTTTCAGGGTCCAGGACGATGGTTGGTCCTGAACATAATGCTCTGTGACAACCCGGACCAGTACGAATTTATCTACGAGATCAGCCGCAAGAAGATCAACCGGACCCATGACTGTTTCGATATAATCGCAGATCTCGATAAGGAGTTCAATTTCACGTACGCTGTATGTTTAATTAAATTCAAATGTCATCTGCCTAGCCTTTTTCCAATATGTTGGGGTCGGCTTCCAGTCTAACCGGATGCAGCTGGATACCAGTATTTTACATGGAGCGACTGACCTATCTATCTGACCTCCACAACCCAGTTAAGTAGTGGGTTATACGATAACCCTTCGAGCTTCGTAAGAGTTGGTTGTCAGACTTTCGTGCTTCTGATGACACGTAACGACTATCAAAGATCCACGAATGACAGCCGGGAACAACGGCTTAACGTGCTTTCCGAGGCGCGGAGAGGTCTTAGTATGTGTAGATGGTAACCCATCCACGGAACAACCGCGGCAAGCGTAGCTTAAACTGATCGATCGACCCGTGCGACTGGTGTTATGGCCGCCATAAACGTTCAAGTAATTTGATCAAACAGGCTAGTTCAAACACTTTGGTCAAATTGGCATGACTGTCTGTGGTAAAATTTTATCAAATTTAATGAGGAATCAAATGGAAGGAAGAAATATGAATTTTCGTATTTTTATTTGACCAAACAGTTTGTTCAAACTGTTTGATTAAAATTTTGAGTGTGTGTGTTGCGAGCGCTCAGTTGTTGCTACGGAAGTGTTCCCTTGCGGAGGTGTTGTATTACAATAAGTCGAACCGCGATGTACTAGAAGAATTCATACAAATATATCGAAATGAAACCTGTTTATGGAACATCAAAAATAAAGGTTACCATAACAGAGATAAGCGGAATGCTGCTTATTGTAAACTAATAGAAAAACTTAAAGAAATAGAACCGAACAATCCAACAATTGCTGAAGCATCATCTGTAGACATTTTAAAGAAGCACTACCACTCTTCGCCCGCTTCGATACTGAACTGACACAGCGGTGCGTCAAGCGTCAAGTCTGCCTGATGGTGTGTGGTCGCTTCTCAGGTCATGCCAATTTGACCAAACTGTTTGAACTAGCCTGTTTGATCAAATTACTGGAACGTCTATGGCGGCCATTACTTAGGCAAATATAATGGACTTTTAAAAATTATTAGCTAGCTTTCGTGCAGATGGTAAGTTGTTACAGTCGCGTGTTGACATCTGCAAGACCAGAGGCATCGCGACGAGCGTGGCTAACAGCGTAAGTCTTGAGCGCCCTGTCCAAAGCGAGTTGAAGAACACGTGTGGTTTTAGTCAGTAAGAGTCTGACAGACGCCTTCGCCGCTGATTTCAAAACGCATTGCCATCCCAAGAATAAAGCAGGCGAATTTCAAAACTCTTCTATTTTTTTTTTATTAATACACACACCAAAAGAAGTAGAAGTATTAATATAGCTTAATTATAATGGCTGCAATTTGGGCAAAAGACAATTTCTGGTTCCGTGTGAAATATTATAGTTAAATTAAAATAAATGTCATGAGAAGTCATGACGTAATTTATATGATTTCAGACAACAATAGATGTTTATCAAAAAGTGGACGGTGGTTTTAAGTATTTCCAGACAATGTCAGACGATTCCGCCTGCAAATTCGTCATGAAGCATGGGGAAGAAAATTTGAAACGTGCTCTTACTATGGCCAAAATTGATCCTCCCGATTGCCCTTTAAGACCTGTGAGTAATATCATTTAGTACCTCATCATCATTGTTATCATTTCAGCCGAAAGACGACCACTGCTGGACATAGGCCTCCCCCAAGTGTCGCCAAATCGACAGGTCCTACGCTTTCCGCATTCTCCGGATTCCTGCGGCCTTCACAAGATCATCGGTCCACCTTGTGGGATGCCTTACAACACCTTCCAGTATGCGGTCGCCACTCGAGAACCTCGGCCCCGTCGGTCATCCGTTCTGTAACTCTGTCTGTGTTACTTTTTCACGCCGTAAAGGCTGAATGGACTTCGATGAAAATTGCCACACAGGCAGACCGTGACAAGGATTAAGACATAGGATACTTCTTATCCCACTAGTACGTGCCCGTAGAATATTAGGCTATTCTATAAAATATCTTTGATTTGATCTATTTCACGTAAAAAATTGTAGGGTCTAATAGAAATCCGGAACTTCGTGATGGACTACAGGGACTGCCGACACAAGGTATTTACGGAACGTTCGAGGCTTACGTATACGCTCTTTGATAAACGTACTGATGACGACAGCGACGAGGATGAAGATGATTTATTGTAGAGGCATTAGATTATAGTTTTCATTTTGGTTACAAAGTTACGAGGATATTTTGACGTGTGGTCCAAATCGGAACTAACGTCGCCATCTTGTTTTCAAAACAATTTCTGTGACAATTTGAGAAATGTTTACAGTCCCACAAACTTATCTGGCCCGGTGAGGGGGTCGCTGATATCGCATTTGGTTGGCATTTCAGCAGGCAGGCAGATTGACATCTCAAAATGGCGTCGTTAGTTCCTCTTTTTGCCACCGGAGGCGGGCAGATTGACATCTCAAAATGGCGTCGTTAGTTTCTCTTTTTGCCACCGGAGGCAGGCAGATTGACATCTCAAAATGGCGTCGTTAGTTCCTCTTTTCGTCACCGGAGGCGGGCAGATTGACATCTCAAAATGGCGTCGTTAGTTCCTCTTTTTGCCACCGGGCCAGATAAGTTTGTGGCACTTTAATAACAACGCCTTCCTGTCCATGTCATTCAAGCGTCAAAAAATACATGTAGCGTAGCATTGTAGGTGATAATGATAACTGCTCTGTTTAGTTAATATAATGTCGAATTTGGCGTTACCCGCTGTGATTGGTTATTTGAAAGACTAACAGCCAATCAAATGACTTGTTATTGGATTTGACGACAGAATAATTTAATACCAGTATTTTTAATACCGTTCACAATCTACTCTCATGTTCTGTCAAAATGTTGTCTAGCTTTTCCCTACATTTTTAACCACTGGCTAATATTGCGTTAAGATTTCGAATGTTTTTAATTATGGAATTAGCTTTCTTATAAAATTGATCAGATTTCGAAAACCTCACGGACTCGTCTAATTTTTAGAAATGACACGACTCTGTATCCTAATTAATATCCTATGTAAACTTACTAGTATCCTTATTTGTTTGCTAACTAGTAGGTATCCTAACTTGTATTTTTCCTTGTATTTTATTATTGAGCATGATTTTATTGAGTTAAGTCCAGATTTACATCTACAATAAAATAATAGGATATTAATAGGATACACTATTAGTATCCTATCTTGTATGAAAGCACACAAACATGTATTCTTCCTTGTATTTTATTAATGAGTATAATTTTAGACGAGTTTAGACGAGTGATATTGAGTTTAGCCATCAAGCCTTTGTTTTATGTAAATTTAAACTCGAACAATAAAAAATCAAAATAAAATTGTTATATTTTTTTCACCCTTAGAACAGATAAATAGTTATTATAAAAACTCCTACCAATACCCATTGTAAAAGAAATACTAATGTAAATAGTTAAGTCTCACTTTGGCGTGCTCCATCGGCGACCACATCATCAGTTACCCGGGGGGGGTACAATACGACCGACGTAACTTGACGGGCCCGAACTTTGCGCAGAAGGCTGCGCAGTAAGCTTTTTTAGGAACCAAATGGTGATATGAGGCGAGTGCGAGTGAGAGAACATGCGCGAAAGTTCTTAGTGCCTATGTTCAGGCCCGCCAAGTTACGTCGGTTGTATTGTAAGTTAGTGTGTGGGCTAGTAATCTGTGTTATCCCACAGATTTCCTAGTGCAGATAATGGTCTCCCACGAAGGATTTATCAGATGTTACAATCTCCATATTTTTAAGGCGACTACCTTTGTAGCAGATAATTAAATGTTCATTTATTATTATTATTTCTCTGTATAGAAATTGGTACTGCAGTCGATTAATTTAAATGCTAGAGAAACGTTGCTGTATATTGCAACATAGTTACAAGCATGTGACTGGCTTCAATAAACAATTATCATCCATCAATCCTGATCAGATGAAAAATAGTTAACTATCGAAAAATCTAAATAATTACAAACACGTTACGAGCTAGTCGTTTCTGAACATACTTAAAGATACGATCATTACGATCTTTTGACATGTCATATAGGCTTTATTTAACGCTGCGCAAACAAGGCATTGTATCGTAGGTATAGTTAGCAAAACAACGATGTGGATTGTGTTATTTTTTGTAAGCTGTACTTGTTTGTTGGTGAAAGGTTTTGGAAATGAAGAGATGCTGGTATGTTTTTTTTATGTATTTATTAAAACTTTATGCACAAGTCAAAGAAATACTGTACAAAGGCGGACTTAATGCCTGAGGCATTTTCTACCAGTCAACCTTAGGGTGATGCAGAGACAAAACATGGCAGGTGCAACAAAAGGGATAAATAGCTAGGTAATGACTATAAAATACAAGAATAAATACTAATACATAGATAGATACATACATACATACATATAAACAAAATCTTTGAGGAGAAACAAATTATCAGTAGAGGAGAAAACTAATCCAGCAAATCAGCGCTGAGATGTTACGGCCAACTTTTGACGGATATGTTCACGTGCCTTCCCTTTTGTATGTATTTAGTGTTAAATATTTTTGGCTACCACAAGTTGGGTCTGATAGCAATAAGCTAGCTTGCATCACCAATCACTAAATTTATTTAGCGCTGAACGTGTTTATATCATCGTCTCTGTCAGCTTTAAACGATTGACAGAAACAGAACTGTGTTTTAAATTCGCTTTTATGTGCCTATTTGAAAAATAAATGATTTGACTTAGCACTAAATGTATTTTCAGAGCAGACAATATCAATTTATACGGCCATGCAAACCTTCCTTATAATAGTAAGAGATTATCGCCCAAGTGTTTACCCGGGTAATAATATACCCGCTGGTCAATAAAGTGATTTGGATTTTAAACCTCACCTAAAAATTCGACTGAAAACTATTACAAAACAAGTATATTCGAGAATCGAATTGCTTTTTATTCTCCTTGGGAACAAAGATGTCTTCGTCTTTGGCAAGCTTGGATCCCTCACTGCACTGCACTTAGGACTCTGAACTCGTTCGTTACATTGTGGGCTAAAATCTTTCCTTACGCTCCGGATTTAATATGGTGACACAAGACACTACTTTATCCCTTTGGTAAACAATCTACTATTAGTGATTTGTGTTGCAAGTGGACTAAAATGTGCGAATGAAAAATTTCAACAAACGGTTTATTTTTCTTTTTAATAATGGTTTTATTTTTACTTCTAGGGCAAAGGACGATGGTCAGTGCTAAGCGTCTTGCAGTGCGAGGAGCCGGAGCAGTATGACGTTAAATTCGAGATGACTCGGAAGAAGATCAACCGAACCCACGATGCTTACAGCATTTATGCCGACTTCCATAGTGAAATCAATGACACGTACGGTGTAAGTTTTAAGCCAGAGACAGTTCTGGGGCAGTATAGAATATAGAATACCGCCCCAAGTAAAATTTAGTCCAAAAATGTGACAGCCGCTTAGAAATTTTTGACCATTCAATTTGGGCGAGTGAGTGAAAGGTAAAAATGAACAAAAAGTGAAGCTTTTGTTAGCGGCTTAAACCTGGCGCAGGTTTCTGCACCACGTTGCGGACTAACAAATATTCTAACCATGATATTTATGAAATTCTTATTGTTATAGGAAGTGGCAACACGAGATAATCTATAATTCTTTGGTATTGTTCGTCGAATCGTTGAGCTCCTTAAGTTTTGATTTGAGCTCCACGATTATTGACAAATGCGTGCAGTTTCTGCACAGGTCCACTCAATCTGTGTGGTTTTTTCTTCAAAAGGCAATTTCAGACACCAATCTACATGGTTTTCACATGATCAGACCATGGTTATATGTGGACTTTAAAAGAGACTGTGACTTCTTTGTTTCGACCTTCCTTCTCAGAGTAGTCAGATAGGAAACGCCGACCTCATCTAGTTATTAAAATATGATTGAAGTGTAAAAGTCTTTGTACAGACGCCAGCACATCAAGCTACTACAATCTGTCAAATTTCTTTAATAGATTTTCAACTCTATGGCTAAAGCATTAGGTTCAAAGTTGATTGGGAAAATTTGAGTTTCGGGTAGCTTGTACAAATCTACTTAAATAAATAAAATATTTATAATTTAATAATTTGGCAGAAATCACATCACATGCAACGATTCGTTAAGGGGCTTACAGGAGCTAAACGTAAAAAACGCAAGTTTTAGAAACAATAAAAGTAGGTATATGATCGACTACATTAAACAAAATCAGAAAAATATATGATATTCTTCAGGATATATGCTAGGTAGATAGTGTGTTGAAAACATAATACAACTAATTTGATACGATAGAAAAAAATCATAAAGATACCTCTAAAAACTTTCTTTTTACAATAAAAACCATACTAATATACTCGTACATACAATCATTCACATTTTTTGTCAAATTATTCTACAAACAACTCACTAAACCGTTTTATTTTTTTAATCCAAACAATAGACTTTTTGTACTTAATTAAATAATTGCTTTATATTTCGCAATAAATTACTAGCGTTGTGTCATCGCGCTTCTCTTTCTTTTCTATGCAGTCCGACAGTGACCGCGCTGTCATGTAAGCCCCTTAAAATAAAATGGTTATAAATGTTTTCAGGTAGAAGTAGTTGCAAACAAGGAGGTGGATGGCGGTTTCAAATTTCATTCAAGGATAACGGACGACAGTATGTGTAAAAACGCCAAATCCTATACGGGCAACACCTGGCAAGAAGTCCTCGTAAAGGCAAACATTGATCCTCCAGAATGCCCTATACCAGTGGTAATAATAAAATCAATTCGACTACGGAACCCTTCATTGTGCGTGGTCCGTCACGCACTTGGCCGTTTTTTTATGATAAACCAAATTCAACTCAGAATAACTTTTAATCTTTCAAAAATGCCTCTAATTTCTCTACATTTTTGACGAGTTTTTGACTTTGTCGCTGAAATGAGATTGCGACTAGATTTTGAACCTTTTTGATTACGAATTGGCCTTCAGACTGTGAACGTTTATGAAATTACGAGAATGTCCTATCTGTTTACGCAGATTAGCTACTACTGAATATTGTAAAATTTGTTTTTAGGGAGAATTCATCGTCGATGACTACGTCATAGATTATAGGGAGTTTAAAGACACGGGTGTCTACGGTAAGTTCGACGCTTGTGCTTACATTACATACATGGGCCGGAGAGTCGCTTGCGCCCGTTGGCTCATGGAATTTGAGAAGCAACGCGAAGAGGACGACGACGATGATGATGATGATGATTATTAATAAAGAAAGAAAGAAAGAAAGAAAAATGTTTATTTGGACTAAAGAAAAAAAAATCGAAAGATAAATCGTTTATTTTTGGCACACAAACAAATTTATGGCAACATTGTAAGCCTACAAACGTTTCCTCTGATCCTGATATTTTGTTTTAAACTTATTAAAATGACGTCAATATATAATTGTACCTAAGTACTTTAAATAATAAAAACATATATGTACCCATGTACCATTGTTGGTTGTTTTACTTTTATTACATTTTATACACAATCTAGCAGACCCGGCGAACTTCGTGCCGCCTCAGAATCAATAAGAACGAATGTAAGTATGAGAAAATGAATTATCTTCATTTTTTTTGTGATTTTTTCCCTTTTTTTGACAGTTATTCTGCTATTCGGGGCGGAGACAAGTCCAACAAATCAAAGATCATAAAAATCGGTCCAGCCGTTCTTGAGTTATAAATGGTGTCGCTAACCAGACTTTGAAAAAAAAAAAGTTTATTTGACCCAGGTAACCCCAAAGGGGAAAAACGGGACCTATTTCTAAGACTCCACTTTCCGTCTGTCAGTCACCAGGCTGTATCTCATGAAGCGTAATAGCTAGATAGTTGAAATTTTCACAGATGATGTATTTCTGTTGTCGCTATAACAACAAATGCTAAAAACAGAATAAAATAAATATTTAAGGGGGGCTCCCATACAACAGTGTTTTTTTCGGCGTTTTTGCCTTGTGGTACGGAACGGAACCCTTCATGTGCGAGTCCGACTCGCACTTGGCCAGTTTTAAATATTAATATAAATGTTTTACTCTCGCCGTCTTCTCACGTTTTTTTCAATATTTAGCACAAAAGACCACCGTAACAAATATTTTATCTGTTAAAAAAAACTAGAACTGGAAACACACTTCCGTACGCAAGGAACGTTTGAACAAAATTAAAAATATAGAGTAGACAAAAGGGGCTCGTGGCTAAATAATAACATCCGCACGGGTTGATCTTCAAGGGTAAGCAAAGCTTGCCGAGGTCAGTCCCTGGATGGGTGACTAAATCAATAACATACCGAGTTCCCCCGTGCCTCGGAAAACACGTTAAGCTGTTGGTCCCAGCTGTCATTCGTAGATCTTTGACAGTCGTTACGGGTAGTCAGAAGCCTGAAAGTCTGAGACGTGGCAGTAAGGGTGACCTTACACGTTGTACAGTCAACAAAAGAGATAAATAAGAAGAAAGAAAGAAAATACATTTATTTAGCACAGACTAAAAGACACACAATACACCAGATAGTCAGATAATAATCGTACATCAGCTAAAAACAAAAAAAGAGAAAAAATAAAAAGTGCAAAGTCCGATGTAAGAAATTAGCAGGAATGTGTAGAACATGTGAACATGTGGGGGTGTGTGTAGGTGTGTGTAGTGGAATGTGTGTGTGTGTGTAGTTGAAGTATACAGGGTGGAATTTTGTAATGCCACCTGAAGGGAAAGTACTCTTAATACTGTAGATAGAACATTTTACTCAAAGAAAACATTCCTTTATTTTTGAATAGAAAGAAAACTGCATTCAAAGATTTTAGAAAATTCGCTTGCCACACTCGGGAATCGAACCGATTAAAATCTGTAAAAATTACACCCTGTACTTTTATTGCATTGATCGTTAGGATCAATTATAAGGATGAAATCTCTAGCAAACTTGATAAATTAAATGATAGGAAAACCTGATTTTTTTACATTTTTTCTCGGTTCCTAAAAATCACGCCTAAAAAACACTTACGAGTATCATCAGAAGTCCAATTCCCGTAATTAAAAACGTTCAAAATCTGATCGAAATCTCATCTCAGCGACAACCAATATCAAAAACTTGTCAAAAATATAGGGAAGTTGAGGTATTTTGACAGATTGACACTGAGATCAGAGAGTGAACGTTCATAAAATTGCGGGAATTTGCCCTTTTTTTTGAGGATGGGAAATCATCAAATGACCCCTCCCGCTCTGGGTGGAGCGGAAAGGAGTGTCAGACTCTTACTGACTAAAACCCACCCGTGTTCCTTCCTTAGCCCTTTATGTTCCGGGCCAACGGTAACCCTTTCGGACAATCCCGCTGCGGGAATTAGCCCTCAGTTAGCCTATAACCTTCCTCAAGAATTGGACTTTCAAACGCAAAAAGATTTCTTTTAATCCTACTGCTAGTTCCAGAGATTAGCAGAGGTTTCCAGAGGTTAGTTTTGGTCTCGGCTGTCATTCGTGGATCTTTGATAGTCGTTACGGGTAGTCAGAAGCCCGAAAGTCTGACTACCAGTCTTACCAAGGGGTATCGTATTACCCAGTAACTGGGTTGTGGAGGTCAGATAGGCAGTCGCATCATGTAAAATACTGGTATTCAGCCGCATCCAATTAGACTGGAAGCTGACCCCAACATAGTTGGGAAAAGGCTAGGCAGATGATAATGATAAGTTCCAGAGATTAGTGCGAAACTTCGATCAATAATAGTACTAGATGCCCGATAAGCGCTTCAAAAACGGCCCGAAAAATACGAGCACCGTAACACCAAGATTTTGGAAGGAATATCTTTTTTTCGGTAAGTTTTTATCATTAAATATTTTTCATAAAATAGTAACACAATTAAATAGTACATATAAATCAATTAGAAAATATTATGATTGTTTGGCCAATGTTTGCGACAACGCGCCAACTATTCTAACAAACATTGAAGCATTGAAATGTAATTCCAAGAACTACGTCTAGTTCCAAATTCGAGTAAGTACGAAATTGTCAACAAAATGTTTTTAACCTTATTGCTTAGAAGTTAAGTTTCATTTTAGAATAAATATTTTTGTACTTATTATAAAAATGACTTTATTTTCAAGTGACATTTTAAATTTATTGCTTCGATGACAGAAAGACTCAAATATTAATCATTTGCAAACGTAATTAAACTTTATGTTAGTGTGTTAAGGTTTATAATAATCTGAAGTTGTTAATATTATTAAACTTTTTTCTATAGTTCGTAGTAAGAAATATAAATGTTTATGTGTGTTTAAACGTGGCCACTTTAGCGACTTATTTTTGTTCCTAATCATTCATCTAGTACTATTATTGATCGAAGGTGCGAAATAATAAAAAACTACAGCTTTATCATATTAGTACAGATAGACTGACCAGTACAGCATAGCAGTATATTTCCACAGAATTATGTGAATTGCTTCAACAAACAATTTATCATCGATCAATTGTGAACAGATGAACAATAGTTAATTATTGAAAAATCTAAATAATTACAGACACGTTACGAGCTAGGCGTTTCTAAACATATCTACTTAAAGATACGATCATTATGGTCTTTTGACATGTCATATAGGCTTTATTTAACGCTGCGCAAACAAGCCTTGTTGCATCGTAGGTATAGTTAGCAAAACAACTATGTGGATTGTGTTGTTTTTTGTAAGCTGTACCAGTTTGTTGGTGAATGGTTTTGGAAATGAAGGGTTTCTGGTACGTTTTTTTTTATAAAAAAAAATAGTTTTGACTACCACAAGTTTGGTAATAACCTTATTGAATAAATTTATGTAGCGCTGAAAGTACTTAAATCATCGTTTCTGTTATCTTCAAACGATTGACAGAAATAGACCTGAGTTTTAAATTCATTTATTTTCATTTTAATTTAATTTCCATGAATTGCTCAATAATGCCAAGCAAGTCATTATAGCTTAACCCCCTTACTGATAAACGTATTATATCAGATGAATAGTTACACACCGATTTCTTTCTTTCAGTCGTCAGTAATTAGACTTTCGAAAGAACAAGACAAAGCGGTGTGTAACTATACAGACGCTATACAACGTTTATTAGTAAGGGGGCTAGTGTCTAGCCGGGTAATAATATGCTGGTCAATAATGTGATTTGAATTTGGAAACAACAAAAACTTTCAGTAAAAAAAATGGAGTACCTAGGTATCGTATTTTTTTATTATCCTTGGGAATAAAGTTGTCATCGTCTTGGGTGAGCTTGAATGCACTGAGCGCTAGAAACCTTCGTTACTCAACGGATTCAATAAAGTGTCATAAGACACTACTTTATCCTTTTGGTGAATAATCTACTATTAGTGATTTGTGTTGCCAGTGGACTCAAATGGGTGAATGAAAAATGTAAACAAATTATTTTTTATTTCTAATACAATTTTTTTTCTTTTTTACTTCTAGGGTAAAGGACAATGGTTAGTGCTAACCATTTTGCAGTGCGAGGACCCAGAGCAGTATGAGGTACAATTCGAGATGACTCGGAAGAAGATCAACCGAACCCACGACGCTTTCAGCTTTCATGCTGACCTTGATAGAGAACTCGATAACACGTACGGTGTAAGTTTTAT
Organism: Oligia fasciuncula; assembly: GCA_963082905.1. Classification (NCBI taxonomy): domain Eukaryota; kingdom Metazoa; phylum Arthropoda; class Insecta; order Lepidoptera; family Noctuidae; genus Oligia; species Oligia fasciuncula. The sequence goes on from OY720403.1 coordinate 14,836,098, forward strand.
GCCAGAGACAAACCTGGGGCAGTATTATATGAAGTAGAATTTAGCCCAAAAGAAAATGTGACAGCCGCCTGCCGCCTGGCAGTAATGACAGGATGTGCTAAGTAAGCTAGACACTGACCTGCGAATTGCAAGATAATTTGAATTTCGTATTCAAATTATCTTGCAATTCGCAGGTCAGTGTCAGGTAAGTAGTGTGTTTATTATAAAATGATTCGCGACCGTAACCAATATGACTTCAGATAATTATAATATCATTAGAATCAGTAATACAACTCCTTAAGTTACAATTGGCGTCAAATGTCATGATTTTCATGAAATAGTCATTCAATATGGTAATATGAGTTGAATTGATGATTTTTATGATTATAATTCTTTACACAAATATTTGTTACGGCCGAGAATCATATTTAGATCAACATACAACTTGATACTGGCCTGCAGAAAACGTAAAAAAAAATTGAATTTCGTGGGCTATCCTGACACTTTCGGCTTAAATTAAAATGGTTGTTAATGTTTTCAGATAGACATAATTGCAAACAAGGAGGTGGATGGCGGCTTCAAATTTTATCAACAGTTAACTGACGAGAGTTTCTGTAACATGGCTAAAAAATATGTAGGCTCCAACTGGCCAGAAATCCTCATAAAGGCAAAAATCGATCCTCCAGATTGCCCTGTGCCTGCGGTAATAATATGAATTTATCTATCTACATATACAATACGACCGACGTAACTTGACGGGCCTGAGTATAGCCTTTGCGAACTTTCGCGCATGTTCTCTCACTCACACTCGCCTCATGCCACCATTTGGTTCCTAAAAAACGTACGTGCGCAGCCTTCTGCGCGAAGTTCAGGCCCGTCAAGTTACGTCGGTCGTATTGTACTAATCAATACTAATAATAAAGCTGATGAGTTTGTTTGTTTGCACGCCCTAATCTCTGGAACCACAAGTCGGATTTGAAAAAATATTTTTGCATTTGATAGCCCAATTCTCGAGGAAGGTTATTGGCTAATATCTTTACCACCCTGCTACGACCCTTAAGAGCCCAGCAAAAACAAAAAAAAAGTCAGAAAGAACGTTAAGCGAAAACGAAATAATAGCGCGGACGGGCGATGCGATGCGACGTGGTGGTCGAAATTTCACGCGGACGAAGTCGCGAGCAGTAGCTAGTATCTCTCTCTACAATATTTTTGTAACACCTATATTTTACTGTAATTGTACTTTGTGGGATAAAAAATAAATACATTATTATTATTATCTATAGTAAAAAACAAAATCGCTTTTCGTGCTTGTGTAACTGCTTAGTTCTTCTAAACAGCACAATGGATTTTGTTTTCACCACTATTTAGAGCGTCCAGTTTCATTGGTGAAATTCAACCTTATTGTAAAACATGACAAAGTTCAAATTCCATAGCACCTAAAATTTATTTAGGACCTTTTTTTAACAAACTAGCTGTTTACAACTTTCCAATAATCTGTCTCCACAGATTATCTACTAAAATATTGTGCTATTTATTTTTAGGGAAGTGTGATAATCGAAGACTACGTCATAGATTATCGGGAGTTGGAAGAGACGGGTATGTATGGGAAGTACGACACTTACGTATACATTACGTACATGGGCCAGAGAATCTCTTGCATCCGTGTGCTCGTACAATTTGAGAAGGAACGCGAAGACGATGACGATGATGATTATTAACTTAGAAGCCCTATTATGTTCTGGCTCCTGAGATACAAGTATCTTTTAACTTAGTTCAGGAGCCATCTGTTCAAACTGCGCTTGAGCAAAACTACAATCATGTTTAGTGTATGACTAACTTTAAGTACAGAAGCCAGCACATCAAGCTACCCGAAACTGTAAAATTTTCCCATTCAACTTTGGACCTTATAATTTAGAGATAAAGTTGAAAATCTATTAAATAAATTTGACAGATTGTGTTGTATTGTATTTGTGTTGTATCATACATCAAATTGACGTCTAACAATAAAAGTATTTTACGCTATAATTTTTATTATTTTTGTTTAAATTAACTACTACTTAATGCAATATAAAAGCGAAAAATAAGAAACATATTATTTTATTGAACATTAGAAATGGGGGCCTAATCATACGGAAAATGGCACAAAACTTAAAACCTCTCATTTCGAAAGGAAATAAAAACATATCGTTTATTTGAAACAACGCACACAAACAAATGCCGACATTAGTTTACGAACGTTTCCTGAGACCCACCCAAAGTAGGAATTATAATTTTTCCTACTTTTTAAATAATATAAACATATCTGTACCAATTACCCATGTTTGCAAAGAAATAAATTATTTGATTTGATTTTACACTTTTATTTCTTTTTATACAAAAAATCCGCTGTCGAATCGTTTTTTTTTTACCGACTTCAAAAAAGGAGGTGCCTAATTCGGTATTTTTTTTATTTAATTTAATGTTTTACTCTCGCCGCCTCCTCACGTTTTTTGCTAATATTTTGCACTGAACGTTTATATATGAAGAAAAAACTACATAGCATAATATCGCGAAGTGTTCCAGTCCAGTAACAAAATTATAGTCTTCAAAGACAGATACATCGTCTGTCTAAGATATATTTTTATTGAGATGTGGTAGATAGATAGATAAACCATTGATTGTGTGTACAAAGTCCAAAATGTTATGGAAGAAATCTCTATAAGGTCAAATTTTATTAGCTAGCTACTCCACCGTTGCGATGGGTATTGATATCTAAAACTGATAAAACAGAAAAAAAAGATGTTTCGTTTCTTGGGGATTGCCCTACTACAACCTGCAGGGTAATTGCGTAACACACTGCCAATTACAATGCCTTTCTTGAATGTTTAAGATTTTGTGCGAAGATAGATAAAAAATATGTAATTAGATAAGTATAAATTATAAAAAATTTGTTCAAAAATAAACAAAATGTGGTGAACATTTTGTTTATTTTTTCAATTAAGGGCTGATTTTTCAATAGTCAGATAACTTTTATCTGAAGTATAAATCTGACAATTTGACATAATATTATATATTCTCTATACAAAAGCTGTGAAACCACAATATTTATTCCTCAGATGAAAGTAGTTAAATTTGCTTTTAGTAGTTAAATTTCTCGTATTTACCTGTCTTTTTTATTGTATTTTTTACTTTAAAAGTCAACATAACGTTATGTTACAACAAAAGTATGTTACATTTTAGTTTGTAAATTTCACCGTACAACGCCTTGGGTTTTTTAACCTTAATGTTTTGCATGAACACTTAAATAAATGACTTACCTGACGACCAGCTCGAACTGATGATGATGTAAGAGATGCTTGTTGCTAGGCAGCCGCGCAGCCAAGTCGCGCACGAGGGCGGCGCGCGCGCCGGCCGCTCGTAGCGCGCGCACGACGCCCGGGAGAGACTTGCGCGCGTCTGCGTAGCGACACTCGAATATCGCTGCGATGCAGGAGCGTAGGACCTACGGAAAAATAAATCAATCATAAATTTCTTTTGTTTTCATTTTTAGGGTTCCGTACCCAAAGGGTAAAAACGGAACCCTATTACTAAAACTTCGCTGTCTGTCCGTCTGTCTGTCACCAGGCTGTATCTCAAGAACCGCGATAGCTAGACAGTTGAAATTTTCACAAATTATGTATTTCTGTTGCCGCTATAACAACAAATATTAAAAACAAAATAAAATAAATAGTTAAGGGGGGCTCCCATACAACAAACGCGATTTTTTTGCCCTTTTTTGCTCGATATCAATAATGGCAACAGGTAGGCACTTGAAATATTCACAAAATACTCAGTTGTATTTTTACTTTAATAATAAATAATAAAATTAAAATTAAATAAATATTTGAGGGGGGCTCCCATACAACAAACGTGGAAAAGTGCTTGGTCTTCCATGAAACGTACCTCTAGTCTCCTAGCTGAGTTGGTAAGCAGTAGATGTCCGTAGTCCGAAGCGCCTGTGGGCGGCGCGGCCGGCGGGACTATGCGGGCCTGAGGTGGACGGAGCGCTGTCAACCTGGAAAACATCGTTCATTACGTAGGACATTCACGATCGTTGTAAAACCAGTGTCATTGCAATGTAACTTTTATCACAGTAAGATAAAATAGCTATCATTGCTCGTTTGTACGAAGTTATCTCTGTCGGGTTACAGACTCCGGTCGCAGACCGTAATCTGTCACTCAAAAGTTTTGAAAAGTGTTTTGGAATTGCATAGTTTATATACACATACATAATCAGCCTATAATGTTCCCACTGCTGGGACACAGGCCTCCTCTCGGAGAGTTTATATATTATGTTGTAATCATGGTAATAGAAAATAGGCAAGTATTTCTATGGTTATAACAGCTCTATATTAGATCTCATGTTGATGATCGTATTTCCGAATATACAGGGTTATTGGTAAAACATTAACAACCTCTTAATAGGTCATTGTACTTACATTATGAACCACTAATACTATGGGACCAAACCAGAAATCGCGAAAAAAAAATCAGCTGTTCCCTACATTTTGAAGAGTAAATACAAACATAAGGCCCGGACTCCACTGAAGCGGAGCTGGGCGGAGCGGAGCGGAGACGTGCAGGAATCGACCAATCACAATGGTTGAAATCCTCATCGCGTCACTCGTTTCGTCTCGAATGGACGATTCCTGCACATCTCCGCTCCGCCCAGCTCCGCTTCAGTGGAGTCCGGGCCTTAGGCCGCGTTTCCACTGACGCGGAGCTGGACGGAGAGGAGCGGAGACGAGCAGAAATCGCCAATCACAATGGTTGAAATGGTTGACATTGTGATTGGCGATTTCTGCTCGTCTCCGCTCCTCTCCGCCCAGCTCCGCGTCAGTGGAAACGCGGCCTTAATGTAGGGAACAGCAGATTTTTTTTTCGCGATTTCAGGATTGGTCCCATAGTAAAAGTAGGGTGATAGGGTGATTAGTGACTATGATGGTGATTTTTATAGGGTGTCTGTAAGTACTTCGGATTGGTAGTGCTTCTTTGCGCCACTTCTCTCATGACATCTCTGACTCGTGCGGCATCTAGGGGCGGGAGTGGAGGCTGGTGGATACGAGAGGACGCGCCCTCTGGCGGCCGCAAAATGCGTTGCTGGAATGCCTGCAATTCAAACAAATATTACTATGACATTACTAAAAATATATATGAATATGGTTGAGCTGGATGGTTCTGATCCACGCGTCATGTTCGTGAACGGGCGCCGCCCGTCGGCTGAGACTGGTCATCTCTTAACTGCCAAGGCTTATTTTTATTTAATCTTATATTTTGAATTGTTTCTTCATTTGTTCTCACATAGAAGCAACAAGAATAATGTACCCAGGATTTTGTAATATCTTGAGTTAAGTGTCCATGGAGTTTCTTGCCCGTTCTTCTCCATAGAGATCCACGTTTTGGAATGGGCAACTTGCTTCAACTTTCTGACTAACTGACAGACTATTTAATTTTGAAAATTCAAAAGTGATGCTTTAAGTTTGAGTTTATCTTTATAATATACAAGGTGTTACCATGATCAAACTATTACCAAGAATTTCAGCAGAACCCGAAATATCAAAATAATTTTTATAAGCGTGTAGAAAGATACTGTTCAAGTGTTCATCCTTTGAAAATCTTGAGTGCATTTATAGCAAGTTTATTCTATGCAAGCATGAAAATTGATAAATAACGTTTTTATTAACCTGTGGATTAGGATTTTCGTTAAGGTGTAACTGCATCGCTAAATCTTGTAAATGCTGCAACTCCAGTTCTGGATTCAGAGACTCAAGTCGATTTTGTTCCGGAAGGTTTCTGAAAAAGAAAGATACAATTTTATGTTTAAATCAACGACGTTAACCTAGGGGTGGTATTTGCAATACCAGAAGTGTCGCAGTTGCAATGACACCATTGGTAATATAGTATTGTTGACCTCGTACGTTTCTACATTTATATCTGTAACTAGCTTCTGCCCGCGACTTCATCCGCGTGAAATTTCACATTCAATCTCTTAGGGGTGGAATTTCGAAAAACCCTTTCTTAGTGGATACCAACTCTTTACAAAGAACACACCCTCCAAATTTCATGCCTCTAGGACCAGCAGTTTAGGTTGCGCGTTGATATATCTCAGTCAGTCAGGACTTTGATATAGATAGATTTATATGGTGTACTTAATAAAGAGTATTCTATTCGACGACCTCGTAATTGCTTTGCCACCTTAAAGTTGAATGTCACTTGCACGTTGTAAAACGTTGAGGTCTATTTTTACTTTAAGACCAATGTGACAATAAGATTAAATCTTAGTGTGCATACACACGAGCGAAACGCGCGAAATGAGAACGGTGCTCAAATACACGAGCGGCATGTTGACGGTAGCCGTCGACGAGTCGCCGACTGCCGCAGACACGCGTTGACGACAGCTGTCGACACTCATCGACGGCTGCAGTTGTCTCTGCCGTCGACGCGTGTCGCTCGTGTGAGTGTCTGTTAAAAATGGCAAAGGTCGACTATTTTTTCCCGAAAAAGTTTCTTCCATTCCTATCTATTATATCTTCTGGATAGACTAAAATAACGTCTACATACTGCCCAAGGTGATCCCATATATCAGTGGCTCTCCAACCAATATTAAATTAATCGTTTTACCCAGTAACTGAGTTGTGGAAGTCGGAAAGGCAGCCGCTCCATGTCAAATACTGGTATCAGCTGCATCCGGCGAGACTGCAAACCGACTCCAACAAAGTTGGGAGAAGAGATGCTGAAAATGACTTACTGCACAAGTTCGTCCCATATATCGGTGGCTCTCCAAGGCGGGCCTCTTTCAGCGACCAGTCCGTTAAAGAACATGGAGTCGAGTAGTCTCATTGCGAACTGACACTGAGAGAGTCCGCGGGCTCCTAGGAAACCCATCTTGTGGAAGGTCAGGACTGGAGACGGGTGGATGCGGATTATTGTGAGGCAATGTCTGAAATGAAGACAGGTTTGGTTATCAAGTAAGTATTAGTAACAATTTTTTTTTTTTTTTTTAACGTTGCCCCACACTAGGAATTTCTCCTGTATTGTGGGTGCGTTTACAAACATTTAAACTCACATACACAAACAGCCAGACCCGGAACAACTACTTGTAGGTCATACAAATATTTGTTCCGTGCGGGGATCGAACCCGCTACACGCAGCGCAGCAGTCAATCGCTTAACCACTGCGCCAACCGTGCCGTCAAATATGTGATTATGGTTGTAAGGTAGTCACAGGAAAACACATTGCAAACTAAAACGACATTTTCCTGGATTCATAGAGGGTCAACATACAGCCAGGACAGTAAAATAAAGATACCATGATAGATACTTTTAAATTACAGATTTCTTCCACAATTTTTCGATTCGAAAACCGGGATGAAACTAGGTGGAACGACGAAAATATGATAATATTATAATTATTTCATATTATTATATGTCGCTTGGTTGGTCCTTCGGGACAAAAAACTATGTTCATGATAAGTTGCGGTTTAATTTCAAAAGTTTCGAAATCCCCATTTCAAGTTTCATGCTTTTGAAAATTCTTTTTAAGTGTTAAAAAAAGATATGTGCCATGTATACCAAATAACTCTTTAGACACCAAAAAATCATCCTACCTATATCCCTGCAGCAGCTTCGCTAAAGTCCTCATAAACACAGCCCTGATCTCCTTATCCATCATATGAGGTGGTGACGACGCCGGTGGCGGAGGGGCGAAGGCCGAGTCTGCAGACCGAAGCTCCGGCTGCAGTACTAACGCTAAGGCTTCTTGGAGAGACGAGAGGAGCTTGCCTTCCGGACGGGGGATGTTCACTCCAGCTGGTATGTGGAGGGAGCCCACGTCTAAGTCTGCTACTATTACGTCCAGCTGGAATGGTAAGATGAAATGATGTATACTTAAATTACGCAGACAAAACACAGACAACGCCCACAGCTTTGATCTTTCTCTCGACTGTCTTGGAGAAGAATTTGGCCTTAACTATGACGGGCTGCTTGGTGAGCTTACCTTTGCCTAGCAATTTGTAGTGACCAGCCTTGACAATATGGTTGACGTTGGCATGATGAGTTGGTTAATCCGAATTCAAAATTATCGACGAAATTATGAGATAAGTAATTCTCAAAAGAGGTAAATCTTTTTTCCTCCGTTCAATCTCTGGCCGACTGCTGGAAATATAGCAAAGACAGGTATACCAAATGTAGCAAGACCTCGCAAATGAAATAAAACACTGCCACATAAAGCAGTCTCTCTTTTGCGTAGCCTAAGCAGAGGCACGATTGTATTCGCAGCTTTTTGATAAACAGGCCGATTTTTAGACTCACCTTGCTACTTCAAATCATGATCATGAAGATCATGATTGTTTGCTAATCCCAGAACATTTGTCAGTCCAGTCAAAAACAGAAGACATGCTTTAAAACCGTTCGCTAACTCACCAGTTCCGAAACCTCCTCCTTCAAACTGGAATGCACTCCGATCAGGAACGGTGTTGGAGTAGCCAACACTTCTGCTAATCCCGCTGGTAGTAAGGGTATGTATACGTGAGCATATCTGAAGGGGAACATGAGAGCTGCTAGGGCTCTGCATGCGGCCGCTAAACGGGCTGCTGCTAAGGAGACCAGCAGAACTTTGTGTTCGCTCATGACGGCGCACCATAGGGTCACCGAGTTGTGGATACCTGGAATGAAGAAGTTCTGGATGAAAATCAGAATAAAAAATCGTTATTACATAGAAGATTAAAGTTTGATCAAGTATTAAAAAATGTCAACCTCACGTTTACTTTATTGAAAAACAAAAGATCGATCTCACTTATCCAAAAAAGTATTGTCAAATAAAGTCCTCCAGACCGAATTTCGGCCATGCCGATTGATCTCACGGACACCAGCCTTCGGTGCGGGAGATATTATAGTGCACAAGTGTGTGCGCAGACACAGGTGCACTTTCTCTTCCCTCTATCTCATAGTCCGATGGGACGGGTACCACACCAAACTCCGGGCTGTTACTAAGAAATTCCCAATGGAAAAACCCAATACCCACGAGACCAACGGGGCAGTACTTAGTTACAGTTGTATTTGTAACACTAGTTTAACAACGACCGGTCCCGTGCTTCCCGCGTCTAGTGGACTCCTGTAACCTTCACCAGGATGTCGGTCCACCATCAATAGAGGTCAGTCAAGAGCAAACAAATCACCTGGCAGATAAATATTTACAAACACTTTGGTTAAGGATATCAAACTACTTATATCAGTCTACGTACCAAGCAGCCTCAGCAGCATATAGACGGCAGTGTGTGTAACAGGCATGGGCGGCGCGGCGGGCGGCTGCAGCGCCTGGCGGTCGCCGGCGCCGATGCTGAAGCGCACCTGCGGCCCGCCCGCGCCCGGCACCAGCACGCCGCCCACCAGGTTACCGACTAACGTCTCTAGAGGCACTCCTAGGTTCTCCACCCATACTGTGTAGATTATACCGAGGCAGTTCTGGAATGGATGAATTTTGGGTTTTGTAACTTTTCAAACATTTACATAAGAAGAATAACAGTGAAAGATCAGCAGACAATCCAACATCTAAGGGATAGCACGTATGATATCCCTACTACGCCTAAACTTTTACACCGTTATAAGTTTCAACTTAGAAAAGTGTAACTTAGTCATTCTCATTACATTCTTGGTCTTCTTGGTCTTGGCTGGCAAGAACTGAGGCGTTTGTTCAATAATAAAGGCTGCATTTATTTAATGCTGAGGTATTTCATGCATCCTAAATGACCTTCAAAGCAAACAAAAATTTAGCAGGACAGGACTAAGGGATTTGTTCAACAATGCAAGCTACTTAAAATTTAACAAACGGTAGGCACCTTATCCAAGACCAAGAAGGACTTTCGTCTGGCTGTTTTATAATCAGCCATTTTAACTATTCCAGGTCAAAGACACACAGAACAGTCTTAGTACTTACTCTGAAGGTATCGATGTAGTCCTGTCTCGACACGATGACGAGGCATTTGGGAGCGTACATGATGCTGTGGTGGGTGATGTTTGGTACCGGTCGCGCTGATTCTAAAGATTCTTCGTCCTGTGAACAAGCGAAAGAGACATTTAAAGACAGAAGAATGAGAAATAAAGAAGAATGTAGGTTGTGTTTCTGAAATATTACAGAGCTAACAGCGAGGTACCGAACGTAAAGTCATGTTCCGTTGGAATATTTTTTGCGAAATTGTATAGTTATGTATCTTCAATACCAACAGGTGTTATTTATCCTAGTCCTGAAAATAACAATTAATTCATAATGATTTAATAAAAATGAAGCAAAAGGAGTATGTACGGATAGTAGCAGGTCGCGTTCTGATGATTCTGCCTACCCACATGGGAAGGAGGCGTTAGTTTATGTATTTATGTATGATATTTTTTTTTAATTTTTTATTAGCCGTCGCTGTCCCACTGCTGGGCAAAGACCTCCCTACTCTCCTTCCACCTCTCTCTGTCCCGAGCTGCCAAGGACCAATCTTTATTAAAGGACTCCAGCGCATCCCACCATATCCGTCTGAGCCTGCCGCGATTTCGTTTGCCATTAAGCTGGACCCACTGGGCCGTAAGTTTGACATGCGGCAGATATGTCCAGCCCAATTCCATTTAAGCATGGCAGCTTTCGCAGTATGATAATATCCTAAAATAATTGAAAAATTAAGCTGGACCCACTGGGCCGTAAGTTTGACATGCGGCAGATATGTCCAGCCCAATTCCATTTAAGCATGGCAGCTTTCGCAGTATGATAATATCCTAAAATAATTGAAAAACTAAACCTCATGAAAGAACTCCTATGTCAACGGTCAAGACATTCAAACTGCGATAAAAAGGCGCATAAACTGTGCGATAGCCGTCACAGCCAGGATAATGGCAAAAATAACGTGATATGAGACTGCAAAATGAGTATTTTTTATGGCGCCCTACGCCCGCCTCCCTCAAATCATAATAGGGTGGGTGGTGGGGTCGTAGACGGAATCTCATGTTGCTGTATGATAGCTGCCGACAGCTAGTAAACAAGATTTTCGATAAACACTTCAATTTCAATTTAACTTGATTCTGGCTAAGTGATTATGGAATAATCGTTAAGAAATTACAGGAGTGGGATGATATTAATAATTTAATAATCGTCCTAGCTAGATGATAATAACAAAAACAGCTAGCTGATAAAGATATTGAGTTTTTTTTTTTCATTTAGGTACAGCCATACATAGATATTGGTAAGGCAGTTGTGCAAAGAAACCACAAAACTGTCAAACAACATTGACCCTCATAAGTCATAACATAAACAATAAAAAGACTTCTTGTAAGTATTTATTTATTAATCAGGCTCTTCAACAATGAGTACACTATTACTTTACAATTTGCACATTGCAAACTTAAGACTAATTGCCTAATTACTTAAAGAAAAGAACAGCATGCACATACATTACGCGCAGATAATAACATGCAAGGTTCTTCTTAAAGATACCTCCATATCTCAATATCTTAATTGGTATGCAAACGTAGCTGTAGGTCGCAGTGCCTATCGATAACACTCGAGCACAATCGATTCTTCGACCCTCGTCGCTTATCGCACTTGACGACGACGATGCGAACCATTGGCATAAAGATCTACAGAAGGCTCCACACAATGAGCAAAAACTTTAACTGTAATACCGCATTTACACAATCGTGCTCGCTATTCGCCTCGTGGCTCGACGAACGATTCGACGAACCACGAGGCGAATAGCGAGCCCACTGTTTTCACATGCGGGTTCGTGATTAAACAGTGCGCTCGCTATTCGCCTAGTGGCTCGCCTCGCGATTCGAGTGCTCGCGTTGTGGCTCGCGTTGTGAAAATACTTCACCCCGCGAATGTGTGAACAGTAGTTCGCGAAGGCCCATAGTTCGTCGAATCGTTCGTCGAGCCACGAGGCGAATAGTGAGCACGATTGTGTAAATGCGGTATAACGTGCACGTATTGTGATCTCAGTAATTCCAGTCGTGGGTGGCGCTTGCATTCGCTGTATGTGAAACGTGTCTATGTGCTTCGATCAATAATATAGTCTTGCCCCCTTACTAATAAACGTTGTATAACGTCTGTATAGTTACACAACGCTTTGTCTTCTTCTTTCGAAAGTCAAATTACTGATGACAGAAAAGAGAGAAAGAGAGAAATCGGTGTGTAACTATTCATCTGATATAATACGTTTACTAGTAAGGGTGTAAGTATGTGTGCGCGCGTTTTCCTAGTTGTATGGTTCTGATCTTTTGCACTGTTCTGTGCTTTTATTACCAGCAAAACGCATTCAATCAATCTACTGCCTAGCCTTTTCCCAAATATGTTGGGGTCGGCTTCCTGTCTAACCGGATGCAGTTGAATACCAATATTTGTCATGGAGCGGCTGCTTATCTGACCTCCACAACCCAGTTACTGGGTGATACGACTGGTTGTCAGACTTTCGGGCGTCTGACTACCTGTAACGACTGTCAAAGATCCAGGAATGTCAGCCGGGACCAACGCCTTAACGTGCTTTCCGAGGCACGAAGGGTTCTGGGTATGTGAAGATGGTCACCCATGCACAGAGCCACCGCGTCAAGAGAAGCTTAACCTGATCGATCGCCCCGTGCGGCTGTTCCTACTTAGCCACAAACGAATGCATAAAAATGGTTGAAATTGAACAGGGGGCCTAAAAGGCAACTTTGGCAGAATCATAAAAGGATAACATTATGAATCATAATATGGCGAAGACAGTCCGTGTTTTTCTTTTTTTCGCTGCACTACGTAGGTATAATCAAAGAGATTTGGATTGGATTGATTGGTATTTTAGCACAGACAAAAAAAATAACTGAAAAATCCTTCACCAATGGGATTTGTTACGAATAACTTATCATTTAACTGTCCATTATTATGATTCATAATGTTATCCTTTTATGATTCTGCCAAAGTGGCCTTTTTAGACCCCCAGAACCATTGTATACTTGCACCGGTTTCTTACACAGACGTTTCGCAGAAGTAATGGTATAAGGATTTGAGGAATCATGCCCATTATTGGTTTTCTCGTTATTTAGCTTCGAAGTAATGGTTCTATGGAAGGCACGTAGTTGAGGGTAGCTAAAAAAAGGAATTCGCTAAATGCGAACAATTCGAGCAATGCCGGAAATAGAACAGCGATTTGATAAAGAAAATAAACTGGAAACTCGGCGTATTAACCAGCACCATAATTGCGAAACACGGTTTTAATAACAAAACAATCTGAATCATTTTGAAGGATATTGCTAATCCATTGCTTCTTTTAATATGTTCGTAAAATTAGTCTGCTCAACGCAATGAATGTTGTTGAACGGTCAAAATGAAAGCCATTACTACTCGTAGTGTGTTACGCGATTACCCAGCTGATAAGGAACAACTGGTTTTATTTTTCGCGATTTCAGGTTTTTTCCCATTATCCAATAGTAGTTGTTCATAATGATGAGGACAATGACTCTCTCTCTCTCAACTCTTTAACCTTTTGAACGCCAGAGCATAAACGCACGCGCGTGCCCTCCACGCCAAGCCACAATTTTAAATATTTAAGGTATACAAATAAAAACACACAAAAGTAATGATGGTCGGGGGTAAAGATTGTGGTGGTTGAACATGGACTAAACCGATTTAATTGTTTATTTCGTGATAAAGTGCACCGCATTTTTTGTCACATATTTATGTCGCTCGTAATAGGATAGGCGACACACGACTGGCGTACAGGGCACGCGCTTGCTTGTCACGTATATGTGACAATGGCGTTCAAAGGGTTAAGAGGTTGTTGATATTTTTCCAATAACCCTGTATATCTAATGATCTTTTTTCATTTGACAGCCTAATTCTTAAGGATGGATCCTTGGGAGCCGAGCACGAAAGTCAGAAAGATCACTAAGTGAAAACGAAGTAATAGTGCGGACGGGCAATGCCGATGCGATGCTACGGGGTGGGTTGGGGACAGAAGGTCTAGGTTTCCTCACGATGTTTTTTTTCTACAGATGTCAATCATGTCCAAGATACACACAGAAAGTACATAATACACCTTTTATTCTTCCAAAAGCATAGCTTCTGAAAGCATTCTTATTCCCTTGACAACAAACAACGGTGTGTTAAAATATTCCAATATATCCAACAGATAATCCCAGCTGTTGACATTCGACAAGATTAATTAATCCCCACACATAATCAAGATGTATTCAACTACTAATTACATGCACGAACAGATTAGCCTCATACATAGGGCTGCCATCACCTAAATTAGTGACCCCGGATAAAAACTTCAAAAACCCCGGACATTTCAGTGAAATAAAAAAAAAACCACGGGCTCCCTCGAAAAAAAAATTACAATAAAATAAAAACATATTTTTTGTCATAAATATAGAATATCAAATTAAACCTCAACAATACAAAAAAATAAATGAAACGCTTAATTTATTAAATTATTAATCAATTATACACTCTTCTCTAGGTGAAAGGTATTCTGGTAACAAAAATAATTAGGAACACTCTTCTTTTTGGAATCATTGAAAATTAAAAAAAAAAGTAAATCAAAAGCAAATTATGAACTGTCACGAGCGCACAGATTTGCCGCGCGCCAAATTTTTTATGCTTTAATTTATTGCAAATCATTCAAAGTCGGATTTTCCCTAACACAGAAAGTGTCCGGGACACTTTTTCAGTACCCCGCCCGGCGCCCGGGCGCTCCCCGGACGCCCACCAAACTAGGACAAATCCGGGGAAACCCGGACGGATGGCAACCCTACTCATACATAGCCTGGAATACAGACACGTTAGTATAGTCCGTAATACCACCGAGACTCGACGCTTCCGCCGGCGACGCGGAAGCAACGCAATCGTAATAATGATGACTTTGATTGTGTACTGCGACTTTTAGTCGCAGGAGGTTGTGCTGTATGGTATAAGCCGGGAATTTGACGGAGTTTTGATGAGTGTGAGACTTTTTCGAAGGATGAGGCAAGGAAACTTCGATCCAGAATCGTAGAAAGAAAAGCATTCCCCCAATTCGAAAACTAATGGTTTACTTATAAGGTACAATGGGCCAAGACAGTGGTTAATCAATTTTGACTTCATCTGCAGCCTTGACAGTCTGAACAACACCTCGGACGCCGCAATAAACGTGGCCACCTCCTGGGCTGAATCAGTATAAAATAAGCAACATATATGTACCGTCAAAACGAAATGACGAAGGAGACTCGGTCTCTAACACCTATAGGTAATTCGGATTTTTTACTCCTGAATTATCAACGAACTTTATTCTGACTACTCTTATACCATTAAAACCGCTCATAAGGAAAATTACCTATTTTAAATCAACGTTTCCCAGAAAATCTATCCTAAACCTGGCATACGTTTAGATGGCTTACCTAATACAAACTTTGAATCAAAGTTTTCCCATAAATTCTAAACCAAACTGTTTTTGGCTTCACTTGCTTACTTAGTTAATGATCAACAGCATGATTTATATACCAACTACATATACATAATTCCACAGTAAATATTACATAAATAAGGCCCGACCACACATGCGGAATCGTCGTCGGTACTAATGTGGACTGTGTAGTTATTTGAGCACATCATCATCATTTCAGCCGAAAGACGTCCACTGCTGGACATAGGCCTCCCCCAAGCACTTCCACTTCGACCGGTTCTGTGCTTCTCGCATCCAACGGGTTCCTGCGGCCTTCACAAGGTCGTCGTCGTCGTCGTCGTTTGAGCACATGCCTATCGGAAAATATTAGGCAGCTGTAACCTACGCCATTTTACAATAATGGTAGTCAAATATCAACAAATAGAAAAAGGTGAATTAATGTTCTGATTGTGTAGTCGAAATAATAATATACAGAGTGGATTTTTGAGACGAGGCAAACAGGGTAGTTGCCTTAAGCTTAACCGTTGTACCTTCAGGAAAACGTTTTTAAACGGTCCCTAGCTTTTTGATCTGCATTTAGGTACAGATTTAATTACATTACACTTAGAACATGTGCAATTTTCACAAAAACTTTTTTTTGTTATGGCAATGGATCCTGTCTATAAGGATCACATCAAAAAAACTCTATAGGACGAACAAATCAGAAATCGCAACAAAACTTTTGCCATAAAAATTGTATAGCTACAAGTGTCAAGTTATTTACTACTCCATCTCATAACTCCAACCTGTATTATTGTGCTACAAGCCCGTATTTTCGGGTTCGATCGAAGCTCCGAAACTCCAAAAACTCCAAATGCACCAAAATCGTACCTACTCGAGGATTTGAATTTAACCTTTTGACCGCCACACGTAAAAAAATAAAAAACGTGCCCTCGGCGTCAAAGTCTGTCATGTAGTCGAATGTCGACCCGTGGCGTGGTGGGCACATTTTGGTTTGTCATCTATACATGACTATGGCTGTCAAAAAGTTAAACGACAATCTAGGTAGGGGCAAAAGCAAAATTTCAACGGTGATCGATTATGACAGGTAGAAAATTGAGTTTTCCACGGCGTTGGAAATTGACATGTGTATCAAATATGAATATTGCATCGGAATCGAATCGTAGATATTTGATAGCGTGAAGGGTGTAAAGTTTTATCAAAAGTTCCTTCCCAGTTTCTGCCGGCGGCTTCGCCCGCGTAGATGTCGGTAGTTATCCCACGGGAACGTGCTACCGGGATAAAAAGTAGCCACTTGGCCAGAAAACCTTCCCCAGGATGCCATCTATCTCCTTGCCAAATTTTATCGAAACCCGTTCAGTGGTTTAGCCGTGAAAACGTAACATACAGACAGGGTTTTTTTTTTTTTGCGGATGGGAAATTATCAAATGACCCCTCCCGCTCTGGGTGGAGCGGAAGGGAGTGTCAGACTCTTACTAACTAAAACCCACCCGTGTTCCTTCCTTAGCCCTTTATGTTCCGGGCCAGCGGTAACCCTTTCGGACAATCCCGCTGACCCGGCTCTGACTTTCGAATTTATAATATTAGTATGGATTACAAAAGATAGACCCCAAAACACCAACCCTTCACCACTCCCTAGTACTTTAGCCTGGTAGAAGAAGTGGCGCAACAAACTTCCCAGTAGCACAGCTGTCTGTAAAGTTGGAAGAACTTGTAGAACAATCTGAACGAGTCAACTAGAAACATATTGTAGCCAGGAAAGATTTTCCGTTTGTTTCAAGAGTAACACTTGTGTAGCGTGACATTGTTATAGAATGTTATCTCCATAAGGCTTTCAAACAAATCTTCTATCCTCCAAAACTTCCTAAATCCTACATCGTCCCCTTTTTTGATTCCATTGTTGTTGCAATTATGACAATTGGTTCATTAAGACTTACAGCCAAATAAACAAACTGATAAAAAAAAACAGGACCCTTTTTATGTTAAGCCTCCTACACACTTACGGGACGGGAGTATCGAGCGGTTCACAGCCGTATCAGACTTGCTAGGCTTATATTACATCGCGCCTGTAAACCGAAGTTAGGCATAAGTGAACCTTAGCATATACACCCATATTTTGCCATAATTGCAAGCCCATTGCCATCAACCGAACACAAATCCAGACTCCGGGCTTGATAGTAAAACACTTGCTTGGCATATTCGAGGTTTATTCTGTGCTATTTCGAAACGTATTTACTACATACTGGAATCTAGCACTTTCTAGCATATGGTTGCAATCTCTTAAAAGATTACTTGCTTCTTCCACTATAAAGATTTTATGCAACGACCATTTTTAGGTTAACAGCAAACAATATTCATTTTCACCAGTACAGAAGTCGTTGCTCCCTTTTTGTATTATGTGTGTGTACTTGGCAAGGAATATTCGCATTGCTTTGTCTTTTATTTAAGGCTTTGTCTCCCTTTGAGTTTTGACCCGGATTCCGTCTTGGGAGCATTGTTTATAAATGTGAAATCAGGAAACCGTGTGTCCTATTTCCGAGGATTCAGTTTTCCGTCGCTTTGTTTTTCCTTACTTTCAAGAAAGCGGATGTTTGTAGGTTTCGGGCAGAGAAAAGTATAAAAACTTTAGTTGGTAGGTACTAAATATTTTAATATCTTGAATTTTTTATTTAATAGTTAGTATTTTTTGGTTCCTTTCTTCTTGTCTGTTTATATGTGCTATGTTTATGGGTATAATCTGTTATGTAAATAAATATCTATCCATATAAACACAATTATTTACATGTTTGTTTGTAATCTCAAAATAACAGCTTTTTACTAAATGCATATGTATACTTACGGTACCTACTTATAATAAAAATGTTAAAAATATTTTTTTTTAACATTTTTATGTCTGTCTGTGTGTTTATCCGTTTTTTCCGGCTGGGCCGATTTTGACTTCCAGACTTTCAGACAGATATTGGCAGACAGCCGATATTATTATTTTCCGACATCCACGCGAAGTCGCAAGCACAGCAACTTTGGAATAAATTGTCATCTTAGACTCTTGCCCAGAAGGACTAAATGCGAAGCTAAAAGGTGCCCCAAAATCTAAAAGTAACATCAGTTTACCAACAGTGCCTCTATTTACATAGCTGTAGGTAATCTATAAAAGGTTTAACTCAGTACAGCCTGTACGGCAACACTCCAGTACAGTTCAGTACGAGATGTGAACTGACCTTTAGACGATCAGGGGCGGCCACTCATCCGTGCTCCGGGATTCGACGTAGTTAGAATCTTTCAAGCGTGTTAACGTCTTAAATATTTCCTTTTAAATCTCTCGCTGTTTCCGTTTCAAATTATTGTTTCATCTTGAGATAATGGATTAATTGTTTGAAGCGCGAAGTCTTTCGTTTTGTTTTTGATAAGCTTTTGTTCTTGAATTAAATTTAAAAATTCAACCAGGAACAACTTTGTTTGCAATGACGCCTTATTAATTCGTCATCGACATCGCTTTCTTTATTGATACTTAACCAATCAGCAGATTCCCCTTGAGACACAGATTACTTACTAATAAGTTCAATTTATTGCAGTTCTCAGTTGAACTGAAGCATCCTTCTTCCGCTGTCTGCATCTAGGTTGCGTTTAGCGAATCCTGAATTAGTAGTGTAAGCTTAAGCCTATAGAGGTATGAGGAATAGGGTGTAAAGTTCACTCATCCTCCATAAAAAAGGGAGGATCCTCCAACCAGACGTGTGTTGTGTCTGGTGTGCAACTGCCCGATGATTCACGTCGGGCCGTTGTATCTATGCTAGTTGCGCGGTAAACTCCGATTGCGAGATGCAGGTTTTTGCGTGACGTCAGCATGACGCGTTGTTCGCATGTGGCGTTGTAGATACCGCTACAAGCCTTCCTAGACCATCGACCTGGGGCCAGTTTAGCCTGCAACCAGAGGCCCTTCTTCTACCGCTATAACCAGTTCTATACCCATCAGAGCAATTTCTTTTTCTTTGTCCTAGTCGTTTAATCGGTGAAGGAAACCTGGGAAATATATCTATACATATAAAATTCAAAGTCCTGACTGACTGACTGATATATCAACGCACAGCCTAAACCGCTGGTCCTAGAGACATGAAACTTGGAGGGTGTGTGTTCTTTGTGAAGAGTAGGAATCCACTAAGGGTTTTTCAAGGGAGCAAGGGCAGTGATTAATGCTCGAGCCTTCTCTGAACGACAAGGAGCATTTTCCCTGCAGTGGTACAGTAATAGGCTGGTATTATTTTTAGTTATTTTTACTCCTTTTTGAATGATCGGCCTTTCTGCTAATATTCAAGGAGCAGTGGTGGCTGGAGGAGTGGTGGCCCAGTGGTAACAAGCGCGACTTACGAGTTGTAGGTCGTAGTTTCGAACCCTGACAGGCGCTTTACTTTATGTAAATTATTTCATCACCACTGCTCTCAAAACGGTAAAGGAAAACATCGTGAGTCCGAGAACCAAAAATTCGAAGACATGTGACATCTACCAACCCGCACTGGGCCCGCGTGGTGGATTACGGCCCACTCTCTCTCACAGAGAGGAGGCCTGTGTCCCAGCAGTGGGAACATTATAGGCTAATTATGTATGTTATGTATACAGCTACAAGCTTACATAAATCCATACGTATATTAGGACAAACAAACAAATCCCCAATACACACGGTGGTGTTATGTGGTAACAATGTGCTAATGAACAAACAGACAGTATTGATTGCCTAATTAACAGCATTCATTCGACAAATGTGCAAATAAAGCGGACGTTGTTTTAGTGCAACTGTGGCAGAATTTGTAATTTTGTATTTAAATACGCACTTTATATCCTGTTACGTGTTGTATACATACATACACATATACAGGACTAGCAACGCCCCACGGTTTCACCCGCATAATTGTCGATCCCGTGGGAATATCGGGGTTAAAACTATTCTATGTCCTTCCCCGAGATGCAATCTATCTCTCTGCAAAATTTTATCGAAATCCGTTCAGTGGCATGTCTGTAGACCCCCTACCTAGCGTAGAGATTTTTCGTCGGTTATCAAAAACCATCTGCTGTTTCATAGAAAAGAGCAATACCTACGCGGTCAAAGTGGCCCAGCAATTTTTTTTGTTAATAACTAACGATACTTTTCAGAATTTTGTTCAGTATCATGCACTGAGTCCATGGCAGCAGGTGGCACGTCGATGTTCCTACCACCCTACACGCCTTTTTCCCATGGGAGCTATGGCAGTAAACCCCCAAGCCCTCTGTTTAGGGGCAGGGCACATTGCTCGCAGAACAGATGGCCGATGGGGCCGAAAGGTTCTGGAGTGGCGACCACGTACCGGAAGACGTAGCGTTGGAAGGCCTCCCACAAGGTGGACCGACGACCTTGTGAAGGCCGCAGGAACCCGTTGGATGCGAGAAGCACAGAACCGGTCGAAGTGGAAGTGCTTGGGGGAGGCCTATGTCCAGCAGTGGACGTCTTTTGGCTGAAATGATGAAGCCAAATGGTAAGTAGGCAGTGCAAAATACAAGAATATCTCTCTTCTTCACCTTGTGATTTCAGTTGGTGGAACCAGCCTTCAGATTAAGGGTATTTTAAACTGACAAACTTAATATTTCCAGCAGTTAGCAGAACAGTCGGACCCCAAATGCATTCGCGAATTTAATAACTCATTAGAACATGTTTTTTTTCTTCTTCTTGTTAGCGTATCTATGGCAAAAATGTCAAAACTGGCCCAAAATTCAGCTACGCGAACTCCACTAACTAACGTTTTTTCCTTCAATCATTTTCGAAAACGTTGCACATTTCCGAATAGTCCGTATCAAGATACACTCACATACGTTCGAACCAACTTTTTCCAAACTCAAGCTTACAACTGATACCATGAGCTCTGTATATTAGGTAAGAGATTAAAGTAATCCCCGAGTGAATCCGGAAGTAGTCGAACATAGCCGAACATTTCGCGGAGTTAAGCCTTATACATGATGTAATATTTAAGTCTTACGCACTACTTCTGGACTTGGTATCTTTGCCAAGTTTTACTTAATTTTATTATTCTGTTAGTACACTTCATATTTCTGGCGGTACTTGTACACAAGTAGTGCTAGATGAGACTACGAGATCGGATTCCATTTTAATCAAATGATAAATAAATTAGTCAATATCAATATGTATGTTGTTCCAGTCTAACTGAATGCAGCTGAATAAGGGGTATCATGATGATACCCCTTGGTAAGACTGGTTTTTAAGACTTTGGGGCTTCTGACTAATCGTAACGACTGTCAAAGAACTACGTCATCCACGAACCGAGCGCGGCAAGCGTAGCTATTGTTTAGCCACGAGATTAGTATTAGATCACTATTTTAGACGATGAATTCTATGATTGAATGAAATCAATGAAGCTTAGTTCAAGCAAGAACGCAAACATGCCACCATCTTTACGATGGATTTATTATTGAGTTTCCACCAAGAAGAAATCATATACCTTGATGCTAATTAAGACATCCTGTTGTTTTCTTTATATTGTAGCCATGGATGATGTAAAAACAAATTCAAGAATAATTAATTAAAAGGAATGTCTCATACAAAAAAATTTTTTTTTTTTTAGCTTTATTATAAAAAGAAAAGTGTGGACACAGCAAACATCACTCAATCCCGTAACAAAAACGCAAACGTAAATCAGTCCGTTAAGCAATTGAAAACTCGACGGAAAGAGTTAACTAGACGTGCAAACACATTTTAATCACAAAACCAATCCCGTATCGTGTTTCCTTGCTTCAAATGCGGGTACACGAACTATTCTCAATACAGCTTCATTCCATGTTCAACTCTCTATCCTCACACGAATGGTTTGCAATCGTTTGACGAGCAAGTCTGTTAAGTTTTCTAGCTGCACAATTTCGAACTTTAAAACTTTTGGACCGAAGCTCTAAATGCATTAAAGCGTCTCATTTATATCTCTATACTCTATTAAGGACTGTAACGCTGAGACATAAAGTTAAAAGTTGCTAAGCAGCACGAGATTCGACCAGTGCCAGCCGGTGGCACTTCCTGCTATCAAAGCATAGTTTACTTACTCGGTTCTGCATGTAAACAAACTTTTCAGGGCGGTAATTAATATAGTGCTGGATGTGGGTAATTGTAGCTATGAAATAGGTTGACCGGTAATTAGTCGAACCGTTTACAAAAAGAAAAAACTTTTATGGAAAACCGTAGGAGCGTATTTAAAATTTCGACGATTCCCTATTTTTAAAAATCTTCGAGCCCAGTTGATTCTACAGCCCTACGAACTACGAACGGACATACAAACTTCATTTACTCAAATTATGCTAAGAATCAACACTTTTTGAACGTCCCCCAAAACTCCCACCCTTCACCACTTACAGTAGTACAATAGGACGGAAAGCAAAACCCTCGTCATCTAAACTAAATATGCTTCTGACAATCATAGCTACTAGGTCGTGAAGGTCGCTTAATCACTTAAAGGCCTATCTTCAACTGCGAACTAATATAACGTCTACTTCCTAGATCTTGAAGGTCTCGTAACTTCCAAATTAGCATCTAAAGAACTGTCGTAACTCCGATATTTCAGTTCTGTCACCAGACTGATAAGAACGTAAACACTCAGTTTGTAGAACAATGAACATTTTTACGTCTGGTCTAGACTGTCGCATCGGGGGCGACCGGCGACCCAATTATTTTAATACCTACCATTGTGCTTGTGACATACAAATAACCAGCGACCGTTTTATTAAATGGCGTATGTATACAAGGTGTAACAGAATAAACGCAAGTCCTGAAAGTAGTTCGTTCATAATTGATTACTGAATCAATTTCGGTAACATTTAAGATAGGTATTTTTTTTTTAATTATGTATTTTGCCATACTGATCGCCGATTGAGCCAAAGAAAATTAAATCTTATAACAAGGCAATAAGACTCAATTTTGAATGCATAAAGTAATGATAGGGTCAACACAATTTACTTAATAAAAATAGTTAGCTTTAAAAAAAAATTGTTTTGATCATTGTATTATGCTTTTAACTCAATAGTCTAATTGGGGTGTATGAGGTCTTGCGTTCATTATGTTACGCATTGTATGTACATACGACTTTATGTCCCTCAATTTTTCATTTGGAAATATTGTGAAGTGTCTCGAAGTAACGAAGGAAAAGACAAGGATAGGAAGGATAAGAGCAAGAGAATGATGATGAATCTATACTAATATTATAAAGCTGAAGAGTTTGTTTGTTTGAACGCGCTAATCTCAGGAACTGCTGGTTCGAATTGAAAAATTAGTTTTGTGTTGGATAGTCCATTTATCGAGGAAGGCTGTATAACATCACGCTACGACCCTTAGGAGCCGCGCAGCGTGTGACACCGCGGGGAACAGCTAGTTGATGATATAAAGTGAATCTTCTACGAAATCCGAAGCAGACTATTTATTAAGAGCGAAGTTCTTGTTCTAAAAAGAGCAATAACTATGAAATTGTCGCATAGCATCTATAAACGGTTTGGTTTTGGTGCTTAGAAGAAGGGCCTAAGTAACAACAACCACATTCATTTTTATTGCAATATTAGTATCACACATATAAACACGATCGTTCAATAAAATAGCACCAGCTGATATATTAGGCAAACAATTTTAATCCTTCGGAAAATAAATTCGAAGGTGAAATAGCTTGATCGGATCAATGCTTTTCAAACAGCCATCCATCATGGTATGCAAATATGCACCTGTGTAGAATCAAAGTGCTTCGTTTTACTTTTATGGTCACCATTTTTCGCAAAATTTATGTTTCACCAGTTTTCAGTGTTTAACAAGCTATGCACCACGCTCTTCACCCGTGTTTGAAGTTTTTCATTTTCAAGATGAAAAATTTCCATTTTTGCCCGTGGGCAAAGTTTCGTCTTATCAAAATCAATTCCGTTAATTAGTTGGCTAAAAAATACCGAAGCTTATCGTAGGATTAACATTGATTTAGCAAACTTAAATTCTGCGCCAAACCCAAACAATCTATACTAATTATTATAAAGCTGAAGAGTTTGTTTGTTTGAACGCGTTAATCTCAGGAACTGCAACTGCTGGTTCGAATTGAAAAATTATTTTTGTGTTGGATATTCCATTTATCGAGGAAGGCTATAACTTATAAGCTATATAACATCACGCTACGACCCTTAGGAGCCACGCAGCGTGTGACACCGCGGGGAACAGCTAGTTCGGGATGAGGGCAGGATGAGGCCCGTAATCCACCAAAGCGGAGAGTTGTCTCATTTTTGTATAGAATTTCGTGCGAGCAAGCGGGCAAGCGGCACGAAATTCTATAGAAAAATGAGACATCTCCTCTCCTCTCCGCTTTGGTGGATTACGGGCCTGAAGATGCTGATAATAATGATGCTAGCCTAATTTCAACACGAAGAGAAATCGTCACAGACAACTATAGGCCCATTCTTGTACTTAAAACTACCAAAAAGTCGCAATCTCATCTCAGCGACAATCAATGTCAAATACTTGTTGAAAATGTAGGAAAATAGAAGTATTTTTGATAGATTGAGACTGTGATTATCAAAGCAAACGTTCTTAAAAATACGAGAAGTATACCTCTGTAATGTGGTCTACATTAGACACCGATTCCCACCACATCTGTGAAGTTTGGCCAGTTAATTAAATTTGACCTTGTATACACAGGACAGCAGTGAGAGCAGTAGTGGCCAAGTGGTAACGGCCGCGACTTACGAGTTGTAGGTCGTAGGTTCGAACCCAGACAGGCGCTTTACTTTGTGTAAATTGTTTCATCACCACTGTTCTCAAAACGGTGAAGGAAAACATCGTGAGGAAACCGGCATGTCCTAGAACCAAAAATTCGAAGACATGTGACATCTGCCAACCCGCACTGGGTCCGCGTGGTGGATTATGGCCCACTTCCTCTCACCTAGAGGAGGCCTGTGTCCCAGCAGTGGGAACATTATAGGCTGATTATGTATGTATGTTATGTATACACAGGACATCAGGCATTCAGGCATCA
The DNA here is from genome assembly GCA_963082905.1 of Oligia fasciuncula. Classification (NCBI taxonomy): domain Eukaryota; kingdom Metazoa; phylum Arthropoda; class Insecta; order Lepidoptera; family Noctuidae; genus Oligia; species Oligia fasciuncula. Next base: position 14,861,508 of record OY720403.1, read on the forward strand.
GGAAAAATGTACAGCTAATTCCCTCTAAAAATTACTTCCCATAGTCTCAGTAACATTACAAGTAGATTAAACTAACCTAACAATTATATCCATACTCCGACATTTAACTTCAACTTCCTACACCCGCAGAATGAAGAGGGCCTCACCGAGATCATTTCAATTAAATCTATGGTTAATAAAAACTGGGAGCTATTACACATTACATGCCGTAAATGGAGGAGGCTTTGCAGTTGTGTTCATTGTATGGTGTATAAAAAGTAATTGCTGTGTTCATAACAACGTCGATTCATAGACTACGTTAATTATAGACCCGTAACTTCCCATGAACGTCATAAAGCGTTATAAAGTATGATTAAGTTGGTAAGCAGCATAATGCACCTATACCTATAATAACTTTGAATTACGTCTCCTTATGTACAGTCAACAAAAGAGATAAGTATGCAGGATCGTCGGATATAGTTGAAGTTTAGTAAGAAACCGATGGATGTTGTCGACTGAAATTTAATTTAATAAATGTGCTGTTTGTTTTCTATTAATAAAATTAAATTTTATTCGAGAACATCCATCGGTTTCTTACTAAACTTCAACTATATCCGACGATCCTGCATACTTATCTGTTTTGTTGACTGTACATAATGGAAACAACAGCCAATAAGAGTCTGCTATAATTGTAGTGCGTACAAAACATACAGGCATGTTTATTTAAAACCAGATTAATGTTTGGTCAAATGACTTCCTATCCCAATTTCTAATTTGATGTTCGAAAGTACCTCGATTGAACCTCTCAGAGAAAAAAGCCGCATATTTCGCAGTCGCGAAGGTGTCATTGCTAACAAACTGAATTGTACTATCTTGCACTATTTAGGCCAGCTACATGTACCTGCTAATAAATGTGGTGTAGAAGTCATATTTTATTGTAACTACCTACTTTTATCACAGTTTGTAAGCAAATTGTTACTAACGCTATGGGCCCATGTTACTGTAAAATAAATATGTTATTATACGATTGAGCAAAAGCCATTTTCTAACCCCTAGCAATAAGTCTCAACACATTACACAAACGTCTAGTAGGTAATCTTAATAAAGACACATCTTCAAAACCATTGCCAAGTACGCGACTCACACAATGGGCCACAATACGCGACCTACATACCGCATCCACCACATTACTGATGTTACGCGCTCCACACATATTTCGAACAATTCCGCCTTAGGCGCAAGGTCGTTGAACCCATCTGTCGAACTACGCACACTTGTCGCACCCTCAGTGGAATAAAGTCGTATGTGCTCTTATGATTAATTAATAAAATTGCAGATTTCTTGATGAATAATCTATAGCAGGAGGGGAGGTCAGGAGGGTTATGTTTTGGGGAGAGAGACCAATGTCCAACAGCAGTGGAGGATAATGACGTGAAAATTATTATGACGGATCTATAATATAGTCTTTACAGTTCGACCCTGTGTTAAAAAATACTTTTTGTAGTCACAATTTTTTTCTTTTCTCTTAATTCAACTCAAACTCAAAAGCATTTATTTAAATCAAACCTTGTACAGGCACTTTTCAATTGTCAAAATTAAATAGTCTGTCAGTTAGTCAGAAAGTTGGAGCTAGTTGCCCATTCCAAAACGTAGATCTCTATGGAGAAGAACGGGCAAGAAACTCCATGGACACTCTTTTAAATCAAGATTTTACAAAATCCTGGGTACATTATTCTTGTTGCTTCTATATGTGAGAACAAATATTATTATAATATTTTGATTAACATTTGTTGCACATAATTTGTTTTTTTCTTAATTATGCCTCTTTTAAAATCTTAGAAGAGCATATTGTTTCGCTGCAAACTGGAAGAATCTCCGATTCCGATAGTACAGGTTCACCTAGTTTCGTTCGGTATCAAGGATAAAACTTCACAGTGTCCCAACTTACTCTTGTAATTATTATATCTCGGTAACTTGTGCATTCTAATAAAGTAATATACTTCTAACGATCACTCCGTCTAGCATTTTTCCAACTAACGTTAGGGTCGGCTTCTAGTCTCACCGGATGCAGCTGAATAGCAGTATGTATCTGACCTCCACAACCCATTTAATGGGTAATACGATACCCCTTGGTAAGACTGGTTGTCAGACTTTCGGGCTACTGATGACCCTATAGTATTATACTTCTAAAAAATAAGTAAAAAAATTGGTAACAGAATTTCGCAAAACATCTAATAGAACAAAATCCCTTGACAAAATTCATTCCTCGATGTTAAAGCAATATCCGGGCTAGGTGCACTTACGACTTTACTGCTCTAAAGGTTAAACAGATGCGCCCGATGTGTTTATCGCTATCTACGCGCCACCTACCAACAAAACACATGTGCATGTCTACGAGCGAACACCGGATGTGAACGACAGAGAAATTGTTTCTGATCGAATTACACAACTCAAGATGTTTGCGGATATTTTTATCAGTTTATGTATGTAAAGTAATGTAAAGCTTCCCCTGCGGCTGCGACGATCTTCGCAGGATGGCTGGTAGCACCTAGATGAGAGTTGCCGAATGGCGTGCAATAGGAAGGGCCTATGTCCAGCAATGGACTGCTATAGGCTGATGATGAAAGCTTCCACGAGAGAATTTTACGTAGAGCAAACTCTATGGGCGATACGCTTTGTAGGTATACGGGAGCACTCTAGCCATCTCTACAGTCTAGTTGCCCCATAGCTTTAATGGAGTTCAGGGGCCAAGCGTTTTGCATTGATAACCCTGGAACATTTATATGATTCGCGACCGTAAGTACGTACATTTTTACAGAATAATAATTATCAATACAACCCTCTAAGTTCTTAGAAATTTCCTATTGTATTATTATTACTTTATATTTTACTAGCAGCGCCCCGCGGTTTCACCCGCATAAGTGTCGATCCCGTGGGAATATCGGGATAAAAACTATCCTATATCCTTTCCCGGGACTCAAACTATCTCTATACCAAATTTCATCTATATCGGTCGCATTTTTATAATATTAGTATGGATGGAAATAGTCATAGGGTAGAATACTGCGTATTGCATCTAAAAAGTTCTTTATTTCTTCCAAAGAGACCTTGGCAATGAACCCTAAACACGCTTGAATGACAGATGCTTGCCCAAGTGTCAAAGTGTCAATGTCAACAGTGTTACCTCACAGCTCAATGACCTGACTTTTTATTTACACGACAAATTAGTAGAAGGCCGCTAAACGATACCCTCGACTCCGAACAACTGTTGAATTTGAACGATGTTATTTCTATGTAACTTTTCCAAGTCAATATACGTTGCAGCTCTATCGGACAATACACGTCCAAACTACACAGTATGTATGTGTGATCCGATAGAAGATTACAGTTACTTATTATTCATTTTTGTCCTCGTTCTTCTTCCCTGCCTGATCTAGTGGTCGCAAACACTACTGCTAAGCACGAGGTCATGGGTTCGATTCCAAGGTCGGGCAAAGGGTTATGGTTTTACCATCAGACATTTCACAGTAGCAGCCTAGTACCTATAGATTTGTGTTCGGTTGATGGAAAAAGGCTCGCATTCTATTACATACATAGAAGAAGAGGAAGAAGAAAATACGTTTTTTTTTACATGGTATTTAAACATAACTGGCAAAATAAAATAAAAATTAATTAATTAAATTAAGTAAAATAAATAATTACTTAAAAAAAAAAACAAATGTGGGTGTAATAGGTACACCCTCGCCTGAACCTTCGAGGATTACAGACAGGCGTGATGTTATGTATTCTCCTTTCAACATGATCTACTTGATCTACGCTTTGAGCCTCCAAAGGTCCTGAATACCTTACACAAAACCTTTTATGTGTTCATATCGTAAGCTTAAGTTCCAAAAAGGATGTAACGTGAACCATAATTAGCTAAGCCATCCATTAGAGAACAAGGACCCTTCATCACATCTGACAGTTGAATCCTAGAGCCCTTTGCGGAACAATAGGAGGGTAAGCTAGGGGGCGCGAAAACTGGAGATGAAAAATATATCCGTGTAATAATTATCTTGCCAGCTCCTGTCTTGACTAAGGGTGGCAGTAATATTTCAAATATTACTTTGATATCTCCAGTATAAAATATGCACAGCTTTTGATGTTTTTGCGCCAGGCTTTACAAGGTACGAGGGCAAGGTGAAAAGTTCTCGGCCTCACGCAAAAATGGCATTCCAATCAGCAAAAATGTATTTTTCCCGCCTGGGTGCACGTGTCATTAGTTCGTATAACAAGTTTCAACTTTTTCTCGCAAGTAGTTTGCTTTCACGAATTTTTGCAGTAATATCTTGCGTGTTTTTGTTAAAATGTATAAACTTGAATATCGTGCGGTCATAAAATTCTTCGTTTTGGATGGATAATGGATAACCTCTAAGGAACCTCATCCAAAGTTGACAAAAATTTACGGAGACTCTGCTCCTTCCATGACAATTGTTAAAAAGCGGGCAGCTGAATTTAAAAGTGGTCACACGTGCATCCACGGACCAACCACGTCAAGCGTAGCTTAACCTGATCGATCAACTGCAGCAGTTATTACTTAGCTACAAGCCCCTCTTGGGTAAAAACACATCGAGAGTAGAAACATCTGTGAAATCGTGTTGTCATTTATTCTTAGTTCGGGCTCCGAACTATTCTCAAGTCCGTAGGTAATACGGAGTAGGAAACATTTCGGCCGAAGTCAGGGGATTCCGGCCGCAACTACAGATTTCGTACTTAGGGAATAGATAGACCTTGAGGTTTGTATTCAAACACTTCACAATTCGCCGGCATAGCACACGATATTTACATCGAACATTATGTAAATTGACATCGGATTCAGTGGGGAGCGACGCGTATCTCCGGCCCTTGCATGTGCAGACTATTGTCGTACAACAAGGAGGGACAGAAGGCCGTAATGCTCTAGTCCGGAGTTTTGAACAATATAAGGAACGTGGTGAACTTGTGGTCAAGTAGTACATTGCATTGTGTTATAGAGTATGAGGAACAGGGTGTAAAGTCCACTCTTCCTCCATAGAAAAGGGAGGATTCTTCGGCAAGACGGGTGTCGTGTCTGGTGGGCTACTGCCCGACGATTGATGTCGGGACGTTGTATATACGAGTATGCTAGTTGCGCAGTAAACTCTGCTTGCGCGATGCAGCATTTTGCGTGACGTCAGTGTGATGCGTAGTTCGCATGTGGCGATGTAGATGCCGCCAAAATGTAAAGTCCGTCAGCAACTCTGTCGTAATGGCACGAATTTGAGAGTAGGTAACGCCATAGTAAAAATGCTAGCCAATCGGCAAGGTGGAAAGCGGGGCTACCCAAGGTTTGTCAGACATGAAGGTATTTGGGTATCGATTCTAGTGGTACCGGACAGTGCGGGGTATTTAAAATTTTCAAGGGCTGATGAGTCTCGAAGTACTGCAATATTTTTCCATCATGGTTTAGCATCACATGAGGTCTGCGAGCTTGTTACAGGCCATTGTTCAGACTGGCCCTACTGCTCCAACCTCCTCCACGCTTCTATTATGTCATCACAGTACATCTTTTATGGTAAGTAGGTATTGGTAAACGCTGTAATGGTCGTTTCTACAATATAAATTCAGTCAAGATATGTGGTATTGTAATACTTCGCGAAAACTTCCAATGCTTTATATAAACCATGCTTAAAGGCTCCCCGCAGACGCGAAAACAATTATCATAAAACTAGCTTCTGCCCGCGACTTCGTCCGCGTGAAATTTCTTGTACCCCCACCCCGTCGCGTCGCAACACTTCGTATTCGCTTACCGTTCACTCTGAGTTTTTTTCTTTTTGCTCGGCTCCTAAGGGTCATAGCGTGATGTTAAATAGCCTATAGCCTTCCTCAAGAATTGGGCTATCAAATGCAAAAAGAATTCAAATCTGACCGGTAGTTAAAGAGATTATCGCGTTCAAACAAACAAACTCTTCAGCTTTATTATTAGTATACTATAAAAAACTCTATGGCCCACAACTCCTTAATAGGTACCAACTCTTAACATCTTACACACGTGATAACTTTTAAACGAAATATCCGATTGAGATGAAACAAAAAGTATTTTACTTCTTCATAAATACTCTTGATAACATAATGCTTAATTTCGATAAAGATTAATATTACGATACATATTTAACGTAGTTTTTTTTTCTTCAGACGATTTAATAATTATTTTGAACACAAAATCGGTTATTGTGATTAAACCATGATAGCTAGATATATGTTCTCGCGGACTTTTTTGTAGGTCTTAATGGGCTCTACAAACCCGTAGTACATTATTTTGTTCTATTGTCAATAGTTTTTGCAGCGCACGCAAAAATAGGTTTTCGATTTTACACCTTGTGTTACAAAATAGCAATTTTATTGCGGATCCCTAATTTTGAAGAAAAAAAAAGCCTATAGCCTTCCTCGATAAATGGACTACCCAACACTAAAATAATCATTCAAATCGGACCAGTAGTTCCAGAGATTAGCGCGTTCAAACAAACAAATTCTGCAGCTTTATAATATTAGTATAGATAGATTTTAAGTAATAGAAATTGATCTACTAGAATCGCGGTCTGTTTGAGCCTATTATGTATAAGTTTAACGACATTTCCTTTCGAATACTACGCGATGTTGAAACTCACAACAATTTGTCGAGAACTCCGCACATCACTCAAACGGATCACTTAAGATTTTGTACGACTTGGATCTCAGCCAACCCCATAAAAGCAGAAAAAGAAATAACATACCTAAGGGCTACTATACCATAAATATTTTATGAAAATATAAGTATACGATGAGTAAATCAACAGCGTAGTGCTGTAGGTAGGTGATGTGATGTAGTATGAAAAGGCTATTTCAAGTAGATTCGGTTTTTCCTGATGTAAGGGAGTTTAAAGAAAATAAATGAATAATGAATGTCGTGCAATAGGAGAGGCCTATTTCCAGCAGTAGAATGCTATAGGCCAGTATAGGCTGATGATGATAATGAAAAAAAAAAAAAAGAAGTAGCTACACAAATACCACCTCAAAGTTAACAACAGTAGAGACGTTTGTCTAAATTACGAAACCACAGGAACGTAAGGAATAAAAGGAATAAGATAACCCAAAATAAAAGTTTACAAATAAAGCCAAAGAAAACGGTGATCTGCGAAAAGTGCCTCTATAATAACCTAAATTACTCTATTCTGAAACTATCATCTCAGAAATTCAATTATCCATGTCTAAAGCCTCGAACATTGTACATAAGGGAATGCTCAATGCACCAAGACACGTATCTGTTCTAGCTCCACGTTTTGGGGTGGGCATTGGGAGATTGATTTATCAGTGCAAATAGCTCTGATAGTTCGTTGTTGTCTACACCTTCACCTATCTATACCTTTATTGTAAGAACACATCAAGCAATGTAATCACTTGGCTGATTGGCTCAAATATAAATGTACGAGCATAATCAATCATCATCATCATTTCAGCCGAAAGACGTCCACTGCTGGACATAGGCCTCCCCAAAGCACCTCCACATCGACCGGTTCTGTGTGCTTCTCGCATCCAACGGGTTCCTGCGGCATAATATCTATACTTAATATTATAAAGTGTAAAATGTTTGAGTTTGTATATGTATATGGGGTTAATCTTCGGAACTACTGATCCGATTCAGAAAATTCTTTCACTAATTGGAATCTACATTATGCCTGGGTGATGATGGGTGTCATTGGATATGACAAACGTAAATAAATGTTATAACGAGAATCCTTACTCGAACGAAGTTGCGGGGCATAAGCTATCTATCATAATGTTAGATAAGGATCCAAATTTAGTAAATTTAGAAGTACTGTTTATCTTTATCTCCTATAATATATTATGTTACTACAGACAGATATCTTATCTTATCTATATCTTTTTTGATCAGATTTATTTAACATTTTCCTCGTTCTCTTCCTTCACGTTTATCGTTTACTAGCTTCTGCCCGCGACTTCGTCCGCGTGAAATGTCTTGTACCCCCACCCCGTCGCAACACTTCGTATTCGCTTAGCGTTCATTCTGACTTTTTTTCTTTTTGCTCGGCTCCTAAGGGTCATAGCGTGATATTAAATAGCCTATAGCCTTCCTCAAGAATTGGGCTATATCAAATACATAAATATTTTTTCAAATCTGACCGGTAGTTCCAGAGATTATCGCGTTCAAACAAACAAACTCTTCAGCTTTATTATTGGTATAGATTACCCTTTCCTGCTATTAGCCGTTAACATGTATAGTAATCACAAGCCTCGTAAATTTTATTGCAAGGAAGTGCACAATCTCTCTCGTAAAAGTATACTATCATCACAATTTCTTAACGTTACGTTTTACAACTTGAGTGTGTCTATATTTGGTCAGCGGGATTGTCCGAAAGGGTTACCGCTGGCCCGGAACATAAAGGGCTAAGGAAGGAACATGGGTGGGTTTTAGTCAGTAAGAGTCTGACACTCCCTTCCGCTCCACCCAGAGCGGGAGGGGTCATTTGATGATTTCCCATCCGGAAAAAAAACCAAAAAAAAAGTGTAAGTATCTATATCTATTTATTTATTGTAGTGTATGTAGTTTGAGTCTCAATAATAAGACCGATTTAGACAAGGCTATAAAATCGGTAGTAAAGTAACTGATATTTTCTGTTTTGGTAACGTTGGTATAAACCACACTTGATCATCCAAAACTGGAAACCTTTCTTCACCCGTTGTAGAGAGTTAAAGGAGGGAGGTAGCAGGACCTTAGATATCCCTTGTTTTACAAAACCTCCATGAAACTGTAGCAAATCGTACACACTTAATCCTATAACGCAAGGAACGAATGGTACTAGTGACGTGATAGATTTTACAGCACGAAACCATACTATAGCTCAAAAATTTCAGCCAGTGCCGAAATCGGTCCACGGTAAATCTTAAGTTTTTTAAATCTAACTACATGCGACTATGTATTTTTAAGACAAGATGCATGGCAAAATTCCTTAATTCACACACTGGTCCACATCAAATTATCACAAGGTGTACAAATTGATGGTAAAAAGCAAGGAAGTTACAGTGTTAAGCAATCAAACCTCCCACAGCATATACACTTAAACACGTACAAAGTTACAAAATCTATTCAAAACTTCTCCTAACCTAACAAACAATATGTACAAACACTCGTATACAAAAGTTACAAGTTTCCCCTAACAAAATAGCGCACGCACCTGCCTACCTTGATTATTCCCTTCCGCCCTATCGAGCCAGAAGGTAAAAAAATGTACTCCAACGTCCCCTGCATGCATGCGTGCGTGACCGGTAATAAGAAACTATGACTCAAGTGGTCTGTTGTTATAAGGTAGAGAAGGTGGAATAGGTTCAGTCTTTGCAATTTGTGGGGAAAACAATGCATGAAGGAGCAATGGTGGTCCAGGGGTATCGAAAATTGGAAGACGTGACATCCACCAACCCGCACTGGGCCCGTGTGGTGGATTACTCACTCCCTCTCACAGAGGAGGCCTGTGTCCCAGCAGTGGGAACATTATTTGCTGATTATGTAATGCATGATGTGGTATTTGCAAGGCACAGTGCTACAGGATCCCTTCCAAATTGTATGTTGTACTACGTAGTTCAAGGAAGTCTTCTTCTTCGAGTCGCTGGCAGGACAGTATTTCAGATCTTGTTGGCTCATAATTTCGTTACTTCCACGACGTCGTCGGTGGCAGCGCAGAGGTCACTTTGGCTGCATGTTTTGGGACACAGAGGGGAGATAGGAATTGGAGCATAGTTTGGGCACAGCTCAAAGTAATAATTTTAATCTGTTTGGAATACTTGTAAGGCTACAGGAAGTCAGGAAGTTCATTGATAGAAATAAGGGCATTGGAAAGCAAGGATCTCTTTCGCTGGGTTTTGTTAAAGGGTACTTGGATTGTGCCTCGAAAATCATGAAAAACCGAAAAACAACCCGGTAATCGGTATCATCTGTTTACAGGAATCCTTTTAGGGACAAAAACATCTAACGTTTAAAGGCTGTCTTGATGATAGATGGTCGTATATAGGTAATACTTAAACGAAACTATATAAATAAGAGCTATATAATATATATGGCGTTTTGTATTAAGAGGTGGGCCTTCTGTAAGTAAAATGTAATTGTATTCCGTCTAAGTCTGAAATAGCGAGGTGCACCGTGCAAGGAAGCCAGAAATTGATGAATATGTAATGTGTTTTGTGTGCTAATTCATTATTTATAGTAAAATGTCTGTAAAGCTGTGAGTTGAAAGAAGTGAGAGTCTGGGTAAAAGACTGTATAAGTAAAAAGTCAAATCATTATGTTTAAGTATCGTTTGTTTATATAAATATTAAGTCATCAACAACATTTAACCCCTTACTAATAAACGTATTATATCAGATGAATAGTTTACACACCGATTTCTCTATTTCAGTAGTCAGTAATTTGACTTTAGAAAAAAGAAAACAAAGCGTTGTGTAACTACACAGACGCTATACAACGTTTATTAGTAAGGGGGTTATAATAAAGCTTTCATCAAACCCAGTTTCAACCCGAAATTACATTATATTACCGACTTCTTCTATAGGTTCCTCGCCATAAACAACACCTCTTTCCATCTCATCACTAGAAAAAGTAAAAACATACTTCCAAGTTCCAACGAGTCTACCCTTCATGGTCTAATAATTTCAACAGTTATAACCGTGGATCAGTGAATGGTTTCCGTAGCGTCGAATTATTTATAGGTCATTTTTATGATCAGGGGCGGTCTGGTACCGGGAACCGGGGAAGAGAACGCTGCTGTTAAATGTATTCCCAATATAGGCAAGTAGACGAATGGCTGACTGGCTACTGGACAAATGTTAAGTCGTAAATTATGACGATGGGATGGGTTGATGGATTCCTTGAATGGTCATGAATATGGCAATTATCCTTCGTAATATTTTCATTAACGGCTGAACGGATAAGGTATGCAGGGCCAATATGGCCAGAGATCACACAAAACATAGGTTTGGAAGGGAAAAGGGGAGGCGTTTGTCCAGCAGTGGGACACAGAATAGGCAAACAAAAAAAACATATATATTTTCATACATCGATCGTATGTAACTACTTATCAGCTTTCTTTTTCAATTTTCTTCACTTCTTCTTACTCATAATCTAATAATTATGTTCTCTCATTCACCATTTAGTGCTATTTCTTTATTTTTCCGAAAACCCTAAAAATTGCTTAGCAAATATGCTTTCTATTATATAAAAAGAGGAATAACAAGTTCCAACTCGAAAGAAACTTCGTTCACTTATTTTCTTTACACTTAAGTTATTTCTTGAACCATCCTAACCGTACCAACTGTAACTTAGTTTCGCTTTGAATATATTCCTGAATCCCCAAAGTTTCGGTGGCAAGTTATCTTGGCTTTACACCTTGTAAAGTACAACTTGTCGTGTATTAGGGTTCAGTATCCAAAGGGTGCCGGGAGGGACCCTATTACTAAGGCTGCGCTGCCCGTCCGTCTGCATGTTTTGAACGATAATAGGTAGACACTTGAAATTGTCATACAGTAGTACTATTTTCATAGAGTCCATAGGCCTCTATGAAAAATAAAATATATATATAAATAAAAAATTAAATAAAAGAGGTGTTTTTTTCGGTGTTTTTTGCCTTGTGATACGGAATCCTTCGTGTATTTCAGTTTAGAGCTGTTTCAGCATGTTAGTATGCCAAAAGGATAAGCCAACTTTTTATCCTGCTCTTTCAGCGGATGCTGAAGGCTAAAAATGAATATTGTGTTATCTTCCTCATGATAACCTGTTTCATATTAACACATGGGATTCTGACTGGTATGTAATTTTATGTACAATTTATGCTATACATATTTTACGAGTATTTATTAAGTGTTAGTGGTTGGTAGATGTCAAATGTCTTCGAAATTATTGGCAATGTGCCTAAATTAAAGACGAATAAATTACGTTTAGTTGTAAATTTTTGCTAACTGTCAACTACAGAAAAAACTTGCATGGGTAAGATGGATCTGATTGCAAAGTAAACAATCATGTCGTACTCCAATGTTTATAAGGAGTACATCTGGGGTTTGAACTAATAGGATTCTCCGTTGTTGCCAAATACAGTGTGAGTCTTCATAATGTGCACATATCGAAATGAGGGAAACTAAGCTTAATTTTATCGATGGAAAAAAAAAATTGAAAAATCTAAAAAAAAAAAAATTGTAAGTAGTATTTTTTAAATTATTTTTCGCCGCTGTGACCCCTGTGTAAACAATCGCCCCTCAATTGAGAATTATGTTTTTTTTTTTAACAAAAATCTGATATTTTTCTTCAATTTTTACAATAATTGTAAAATTACTCAATAAAAGCCCCGATTACCTACCCTTTTTTATTACTTTAAATTATTCTCCATCATATCAGATTTCTAAACGTAAAAATACCATGTTTATAACTCAATCACAACATTTCCTATCAACTGTTAAAGAAAGGCCTTGCAATCACCATACTTTAGCAGGTAAAGATCCTTTTAAATATTTTTTTATTTTTTCAAATATTTTTTCCGTCGATAAAATTAAGTTATGCTTCCCTCATTTCGTTATGTGCACATTATGAAGACTCACACTGTATAGCTTCTAACACAGATTGGCTTCTAACTTCGTAAGATGCATGAAATCAGGCCTGGCATTGTCCATTTTAGGGGCTGCTGACTAGACTTGATAGGATTGCACCCATAGATATCCGTGATTGCACCGGAGACATTGTACGTCCTTGTGGTACTCCTTAAAATTAAACAACTGCACTAACACAATGTGTTTTGTATAACCTAATGTCTCACAAAACGAATTACCACTTAACAACCACACTCGATCATATTAAAGTCCAACAATAAACATTCATGAGCGAACGCATTCTGCCCACGCTAATGACTCGAAGCCCAGGGGCTGTTCAAACGAAAAAAGGGGGGAATTTTCATCGGCAAGAAATGGAACTCAGTCACGATATTGTGACATTTTGAAGACATTGACTATTCAAGGAATAAATAAAAGAAAAATACTAAAGCACGGAAAACAATAACTACTAATGTTTCACAGTGTGACGACTACCGTTCGCTATATTAAATTTCCTGGAGCAAATTCTAGATCAACACAGTCTAACGCCACTTCACACACATAACATAACATCACGCCTGTTGTCTCAGGAAGGTTAGGCACACGTTCTATAGAACACCCACATTTCGCCGGTTATGTTTAAGTCCCAAGTAATATCAACCGGGCACAAATTCGGGCTCTTTCAGATCCATTCCACTTCAGATTCATTTATTGTAATCGATTCAGTAGGTTATGATTCGTAATCATTGTTTTTATCTGTACCGTAGTCGGGTAACTCGCGTATATATCATGAACAATTTCCACCACACACACCGATTAGTCAACCAACGATTCACTTTCAATTTTCGTCTGCAGCATGACTAAAACATTAAGGGGTTTATTTATAAACGATGATTAAAATTAGGTGACGTTCAAACGTCAGAAATGTATTGAATTACTACTTAACTTTAAGCAAAGTTTATGAATAAAGGGGTGTAAAGTGCAACTGAACTTTTAATCTCGTGAAGTATGTGTGATATAAGCTTTTATTTCCTCTTTGAAAGTTTCTATCTTTAAATCCTTGTGGATTCTCTCGTTTGTGTTGTGAATTCCTAGTATAAGAAATGTATTCAGGTCTCTCATATTTTATTGTCAATTCCCTAGTGTTTTATGAATCCATAAAATCGCAATATTTTCATAAGGAAAATCGTGAATCGGGTCGAAATGGCGCGGTAAGTCATCATATACATTCCTATTCTTGTCTCTTCGGTTCATTTAGGAAAGTAAATCAATGTAATATTTTTCTTTTTGTATTTTTTTTTCGTTTGTAGAACAGAATACTCTTTATTATGTATGCCATACGAATTACAGATAAAAACGTAGAAATTTTACACAGGGTGATAGGGTTTGTTACGTACGGTTTTCATAAATACTCAAGTTTTGTCTGACACAGTTGTAATAATTTGGGTTATCTAACCACCTTGACGATGTCGCTGATGCGTTACGGCTTCCGAACAATAATGTATGTCCCTGTACCCATTGTTGGGAAACATGGTCGGAGATGGAACGATATTCATTTATTTAGATGATAATAATGGTAAAACGTCTTTGTAGAATCTATATTTTTTTGCTTTACTAGGAAGCATGTAGGGTGGGGTGTGGATGCTTTTGCACAAATCACTTTGTGGCTTTCGTCATGATAGATAGTCATTACTTTACAGTACATCCAGACAAAATATAGACTCAGAATCTTTAGTATCATATTTGATTTTCAAATTAGATCATTATTATTTTCATGTTGAAGACACCAAACTTTTCACATAAAATCAAAACATATCAGACAGCAGTTAAATACTTTGAAGCAATGTATCACCCAAAAAAAACACCCGTTCTGAAAACATATTCAGAACCACAAGGCCAGTACCTAGACATAAAAGATGACTCACCACCAGGCCCAGGGCCTGATTGCCCGCCTTGACGAGAATGGGTTCCACAGGCGTCATTAGTGACCACATCTTTAATTTTAGTCTTTAAATCAAGAATACCAAGGTCGATAATGCAATACACGAATCATAGAGGCAATTAGGGTCGTTATCATCATAAGCAAGATTGGCAGATGGTCGTTTTGTGTTGTATGACGATTTTCTTTTTGAGATTGCGTAAGTCGTTACTTTAGGTAATTATGTTCCGAATGAGAAATTACATTTTGTAAGAATATTTTGCTTAGTTCGAAGAATATTAAAACCCGAAAGCGTACTTGAGGAGTCATCTTAGCAGAATTGCAATTCCAATTTTACTTATCTTGGCGAAAACGTGTAGGGACTACCAAATGCTGAATTAGTTCCAAATGTTTCCATTTACATAATTTGTGTAGGCATGAAGGCTTTTTAGTTTCCACCTTTGGTTACGAATCTGGATCTAATTGCAATTATCGTGAAAACTTGGTACAATTCCTTTTTTCCAAAAGTCACAAACCAATTTAAGCCTGGCTTTCTTGCTTTATACGGTATACAAAGTTTAAAATGCCTCGTAATTAGGTAGGGCCGCCATGCACCTGCTTTTAACATTACAGCAGCTGAGTATGACATGATTTAAACTAATGGCTCTAAACATTTGAAACCGTTACTAGCCTACATATCAGTAACACAAACGAACGAGCCCTACCCACAGACAAAGGCACAGAATTGGAACAATCTTAATACACCTGTCCATTTACCTGAGCTGATACATTCCTATTGAGGTTAAAGCTATCATAGTTTATGGGCTATAAATTACTTGCTTAAGGACGTTTAAATCATTGCTTAATAATAAATAAGTTTATGTAAATGCAGTCTGATTTAAATTGGTTTTCAAAGCCATCGATAATATTGTCGAATCTTTGCAAGATCTAGATCGTTTACTAGTTGATATCAGTACAATGTGCAAAAAATAACGTAAAAAAAAAAATGGACGGAAAATTATAAAAAATCTTCAGGGCCATATGTTCTAGAAAAAACACTCATTAATAATGCTAATGCCGAAATATTGGAAAGGAATATTAAATCCTAACAATCTAAGTAGTGTTCAATAGAATGATAAAGTAAAATCATGTGCAGAAGATGCTCGCAGGTACAATACAAAGGCAGTGTTCGGTTAACCGCAACGCGTCAAAGGTAATCTTATACCGTTGACACTGGCTTTACGTAAATAACGCTTCTGTATAAAAAATATTCATTAAACTGGCGGATTTTGGTCAAAGCCAGGTTTGATAACCATCTAAACGATATAATAATAATCTGAGGGGCTTGTGGCTAAGTAATAACAGCCGCAAGGGTCGATTGAAAAGGTTAAGCTTTGCTTGCCGCGGTTAGTCCGTGGATGGATGACCATATTTACATACCAAGACTCCTTCGTGCTTCGAAAAGTACCCTAAGCCGTTGCCGCGTTGGTCCCGGCTTTTACAGTCGTTACGGGTCGTCAGAGGCCTAAAAGTCTGACAACAAGTCTTACGAAGGGGTATCGTATTATCCAGTATTGTGAAGGTCAGATAGGCAGTCGCTCCATGTAAAATACTGGTATTCAGCTGCATCCGGTTAGACTGGAAGCCGACCCCAACATAGTTGGGAAAGGCTACGCAGATGATGATCTTTTTATTTGGGACCACATCGATAAAATATTAGTATTTTGTGTAACATCTTATTTTCTCAAGACTGTCCTTACCTGTCAAAAAGAGTAAACCTAGATAATATAAATAAGACAGAGATTAAAACAGAAGACGTACTAGAAGGGGGTCGAGGGGGGGTGGAGGGGAGGAGGGGGGGGGGGAGGAGAGGGGTGGAGGGGTGGTTCAGGGGATCAGACCGGAATAAATAATTTAATACATCCTGTAAACGTTATCGCAAAAAAAAAAAATTGCCAAAGAGTTCAAATTTAAATAGTATTAATTTTAGTAAAGTTGGAAGCACTTCCTACTGCAATGTTTCCTCAACTGCTCAGATATTTAAGACCACCCCATCGGCGTAGATACACTTGACGTTGCAAGTGTTCAGATATTTTTGGTTAGTTGTGTAATTGTGTGTATAGAAATTATTCAAGAGAAGCATCTGTTCAGATATTAATGAAGTTATGAATGTTCAGATAGTAGTGTATGGAACTTATTGACATCTATAATTGTCAGAAGTATTTGGTCACCTTGCCTGCTACAATATATATGACGGCGACTGTACATACTAGGATAGTGTAGGGAATTAATTCACTGATATAGTGGGCTGCACGAATTACATCATCTTTGTAACTGTTCCTTTGTCCAGATTTACCATTCCAATTAGTTTAGAAATAAATCTTAGGAGCATCTCTTTGCCTAACACAGGAACGACTCATTAGGTTCTTAGGGCAACACGGTCCACGTGCCACCAAAAAGTTCGCCGATCCACTACAGTAAACTACATTAAGCAGTAATTACCCGTACCACAAACCACTAAAGCTGCCACAGTATAAATTATAGCTTCAAACAGAACGCAACAAACACCGGAAACGCGCCATAAAAATAAACTGAGACCACATTCAAAGAAAGCAATGCCGTGGACCGAATGCATTCGTCAATCACGTACGTGTAAACATTTGAAGAGTAAGTCTGTTAAAGAGTTATTACGTCTTTTTACTCTTCATCCGTTACTTGGTTCAAAGTTTAAATGCATTGCATTTTAGAGAATGAACTTATTTTCTGAAAACCCTGACTCGACATCGGAAGAACTACATTCTTCAGAAGACATTGTACGTCCGTTATCTTTTTGCACAAATATTTCTCCACTATTAATCCTTCTTGTATTAATATCATTCACTTAGTAGTACCACCCTTAAGACATTTTGAGATTATTTAGGGTAGACACGTGGCAGCATCAAAGGGGTTATTAGTTATTAAGCCCTTTGCCTCATTGTCGCCTCATACAAGATCATTCTGGTGGAATGGCGGGTCCGGGATCTACTAAGGACTTGTTAATTAATGATAGTACATTAACCATAATAGTCGGAAAGGTTCCTATTACTTAAACGATCCTTCGGTTAAGTAGTTACCAGCACGATGTAATATCTAGTATAATACCTTGTAAATTGTTTTGGGTCGGGCCAGTACTTTGGTTACAATCAGTTTATTATTTTTTAATTCATAACTTCCTCTCATTGATGTCCTCTCAAGGACTTTTCACGAACTGTTCTAGACTTTCATTGCTTTTCATGATGCCAGCTTACTAATCATTCCCCTCATATCAGTAACTATTCGAGTCAAATTGTACAAAAGCCCTATCGGTAGATTTATCTGACGATATTATTGTTTTACGACAAATAGTAATGGTTAATAGCTATTAGCTAATGTATTATTATAGTGCGACTACCTACTCGTACCTATATCCGTTCTGTAATCTAGATAGTCAGCATACCTTGGTATAGCTTTCGGAATAGCTCTCGCATACCTCGGAGTCCGGTCGTGGTGTTATTATGGGTTTATTTGTTCCAGGTATATTAGCTTAGATGCATTAATGGTAGATTGGATTTTATAGCCTACACCGATTTCAACAGGCTAATACCCTTATCTCCATGTATGGAATTCATTCTAGATCTTCTTTTCGTATCGATGTAATTTTTACCCGTTTTTTTATAGTTTGTGCCGAGTAGGTGGCTACTTTGATTGCGGCATCAGTGGCATTCTTTTGGTCATCAGAGGTGCAGGTGAACAGGGCACTTAGACATGGTGTGGTCAGAAGCACCGCACTCGCATTGGGTGTTGGATGGGTCTGTAATACCCCAATTCTACAAATTGTGTCTGTAGCGGCATTCTTTGTTAGCAATTGATTGAGAGCTATCCATATAAGCCATTGATAAACCCTGTACGTATATTTTGTTGCCGACGTTCAGGAATAAAAACAAAAGAAAAAAAACTGGATGAGACCGGAATGAGAAAGTTTGTAGTGGATAAGACAGAGATTAAAACAGAAGAAGAACTAGCAGGGGATCGAGAGGGGGTGGAGGGGGGGTTCAGGGTATCTAGGGGCCTAAAAAGGCCACTTTGGAGAATCATAAAAGGATAACATTATGAATCGTAATATGGCGAAGACAGTCCGTGTTTTTCGTAGGTTTTTTTTTTTTTAATCAAAGAGATTGGGATTGAATTTGGATCGGATTGATTGGTATTTTAGCTCAGACAAAAAAAAACTGAAAAATACGATTGACTTAACGATTTACTGTCCATTATGATATCCTTTTATGATTCTGCCAAAGTGGCCTTTTTAGGTCCCCTGACCGGAATAACTCGCAGATTCGTTCTAGATGAATTCTTTCTTGGAAACCATCTACTATTATCCTGATTTAACACATGTTTTACATGATTGTGCTAAGGGCGTCAGATGTTTAATACTTCCCGCAGTTATATTGAACACATCAGTATCAGCAACGGAAACGTCTAGCGTTGGCGTGGACCAATGTCACCCGGTCAGTCAGATACCACGATTAATGTGGGCTCAGATTGGGTCATTGTCATTTATAGAAAGGGAAGTCCCTAGTCCTTAGAAATATGTAGGTACTTAGATGAAGTGAGCGGTGGAATCTTATCTTTATCGCTTTATTGAAAACCTCCACAAACAACCATCTTCAGTGCTCTTATTTTATCTACTCTCCTGTCGAAAGTATGATGAAAGAGATTTCTTTATAAGCATTACCTACCTTTTATATTTTTCTGATCATTTCTTCTTGTCTGTTTATGTGTGTAGATAAATGGTTAAATAAATAAATAGAATAAGTAGGTGTTATCTCAAATCTGAGCTTGGAAATGTATACAGTGCCTTTCTGGTGCACACAAGAAAGTCGCAGGGACTGTTATATCTAACCTTTTTTAATTCTAATCTACTTTTCTTACGGACTTTAGCTACCATATAATTCGTAGACGAATAAACGAGAATTGAGTCATAATAGTAATTGCTTTATCACAACTACACAAGCTTTCAATACAATCGAATCGAACAGAGTAGAACATCCCAAGTTGCCAATGCCATGGCGAACCTTCATCGACACCTCTTTTCTTTCAAGGCCTATTTTTGACGTATGTTTTAGCGTATTTACATGATTGCAGCACTTTGACGCTTTCTTAACTATTACTTTACTTAAAATAAAGTCACATACCTCGTCTGCAGGCTTGGTGGGTGTGATGGCGACGGTCTCGTTGAAGCAGAGACAGGCGCAGTAATGGCGGTTGGCGTCCACGTCCGTCAGCACGGACACGTAGAACCGAGGCTCTATACGCTCCGTCGAGAGAGACCATCCTTGCGGCTGGCAGAACTGCGGCAGAAAATGTTAAGATTAATGATTTGGTGAAGTCAAAGTAGGTCAAGTCTTTGTGGCGAAGATCCTGACTTTCTTATCCAATCTAACAAGCCTGTATTGTCCTGCAGTAGGGCAAAGCCCTCTCCCTTGTCCACACAATTCTGTCTTTTGCTAGTGCCAGCCAGTCCTTTCGGTAGGTGTCAAGCTCGTCCATCCATCGTCGCCTTGGTCTGTCAAGATGTCGTCGTGTGTTAATTGGAACCCAATCGGTGATCGGTTTCATTCCATTGAAAAACTAGCAGCAGTAAACACTAAAGACAGAACACTATATTTTATTAAAGGAAGCAAGTGACAGAACGAAACGACAGGCAACTACCCACTCTACAATTATCGCTTTGTGTTTGCATAATCTGTCGATTATAGGCGTTTAGATGTGCTGATCTCAGTTTCATTCGTGAAATTCGCCCTTAATCAACTTTTAGAACCACCGCGCGATGCAGTGGCAGTCAAGACAAAAAATACTACAAATAATTGAATAGAATCTTCATCACAAAACATTGAAGGCCACTCCATCGATTCTTCTCTGAAGTTCCCCCAGGCTTTGTTACAAACTGTAACGTACATACAGCCTGAAAGGTCTCTATTTATTTAAGGCTCAACAATCAATCGAAGAGGGATCCTTCGGTTCAATTACTGCAGTGAACTTTGGTCCTTCCGTCATGGAAGGACTAAAGTTCATATTTGTTGAACTGGAATTATTGACGGAACGTTCTACGAACTTGTTTGGGTATGCAGACGTGTCTTCATTGTAACCAATTCCGATGGCCGATGTTTAATGAATGGTTTAATGGTATTGCGATTTGAATGGGTTCTAGGAATGAAATGTCGCAGAATGTGCGATATAGACGTATGTAGACACCCATATGGATTGATAATGAAATGGAAAAGGCAAGTCAGGGTAATGGTTCGAAAGAGATAATTTAAAATAAATATTTTAGTTAGTCGATACATGGTAAATTACCGCCCAAATATAACAAATCGAATGATCCTGGTGAGGGAGCGCCTTTAGATTCATATCTAGCTCTTTTTATACAAAATCTGATTTCCTTATAAAAACTAGTTTTCCCTCGATAAATCTTCCGACAACTGATGAAAACCTTTTACCATTGCTATTGAACCTGTCTAAAATACCTATTTTTCTCGTCTTTTACAACTACAGCGACCTCAATGAAGGCGTTATTGGCGAAAAGGGTATTTCTTCGTAAAAGCTGTAACAATTGAAAGTGTCTAGTAACAGTTTCTTTGAGCCTTTCAGCGAATATGGTTACTCTTCCACTTACATTCGTCTTGTTAGAGGACAGTGCTATTTGTTGGAATGGTCGGACTTCGGGGTAACATTTATTAGAGGACTTGAGACTGGTAAAAGTAGTTTTATTTTTTAATAATATTAAATTGAGTCCTTCCAATTCGTACCCAATGTTAAAGAGGTGTCATACACCCGCGCCAGTTGCAAACACTACGCACCTGATTGCGGCATCAGTACCATTCTTTAGGTCATCTGCGGGAACTTACGACACTCCAGCAAGTGAAGCCAATAGGCACTGATAGTCTTATAATTGCAGCTGCCTACGATTACATTATAACGAGCCCTGAACATGTAAAACCGATACAAGTAGAAACAGAATTTGACTACAAACGCTACGTAATCCAACAGGATACTGTTGTCTGTTATGTTGAGTACACTCCCAAGAGCTCTACGAGTACGCTGTGAAGTTAAAAGGAAACCTTTTGTTTCTACAAACGCTAATCTCGAGTACTAGTGACTATTATATACATAGTTGCTATTACAAAGCAGTATAGAAAACGTCCTTGACTGTTATTGCTACGTGCTGATAACGTACGTAAAGTGTTAATTTATTATTTTAATTTTAATTTTATTATTATTATATATATATATTATTATATATCTCCTTTATTCATTTAAATTCTTATAAATTATATTTTTAAATATTAGTATAAAGAAATATAAAAACATTTAAAAATATAAAAAATAGTAGCCCACCGGTATCGGGAAAAGGGTCCAAGCTACCGGCGGTCAGGGCTCCAGAGAGAGGAACCTCCTAACTATTCGGGCCGTGTCCAGAAGTACCGCTTTCTGGATCAAGCCCTTGATCCAGCTGCCCAACGAGAGCCTCCTCAGGTGTTGGTCGAGGCTCTTGGCAATTAAACCATTGGCTGTCACAACTATCGGCACAATGATCGCTGAGTCCACATCCCACATGTCGACAACCTCGTGAGCCAAGTCAAGATACTTGATTTGTTTATCTTTCTCGGCTTTCACGAGGTTCCCATCATGCGGGACGGTTATGTCAACAATCATTGCGCGCCGCTCTGGTCGATCCACCACCACTATATCAGGCTTATTGGCAACAATAGTCCTGTCAGTGATGATGGATCGATCCCAATATAATGTGATATCACCATTTTCGAGAACTGGGTCGGGCACATACCTGTAGTACGGCACCTCCGATTCCACAAGGTTGTATTTCAGAGCAAGTTGCTGATGGATTATCCTGGCTACAAGGTTGTGTCTATGCAAGTACTCTTCGTTAGCTAGACGAGAACACCCGGAGATAATATGCCTGATTGATTCTCCCGGCCGGTGGCATGCCCGACAGATGTCAACCGTGCCGTCTTTCACAATAAATCTCCGGTAATTGTTCGTCATCATAACTTCGTCCATAATTGCACAGACAAAACCTTCGGTTTCCCCAAAGAGGTCACCGAAACGCAGCCAGGCTACGGACGCTAATAGATCAACATCGGGTCCATGTAGGGCCCGGAAAAAGCGTCCGTGAAGCTCCTTACTCTGCCATACCTCCATGCGATCATTAGTGTCAAGCACTACTGGCTTGCGCCAGTTCTCTTTAGCCAAGGAGAGCGGGGTGAGGCCCTTGTCCACGGCGACTACATCTCGATGCATCCCCACGTCGGTTTCTAGAAAATATTCCCTGAGACTGCATATCTCGCGATTGTGGAGGGTCTTAGCGTTTAAAAACCCTCGACCTCCACACTTTCGCGGGATATACAGCCTCATTACCGATGACCGTGGGTGATGCATTCGATTTGCAGTCAGCAACGTACGGACCCTCCTATCCAGGGCGTCGAGTTCGGTCTGAGTCCATTTGAGTATGCCAAAAGAGTACATCAAAACCGGCATGACCCAACCGTTGAAGGCGCGCACCTTGTTTCCGCCTGATAGAAGACTATTAAGTACTTTTTTCAGGCGGCCAAAGAAGCGCTCCTTCAACGATTGCTTCATGTCAGTAACATTGATGCCTAACGCTTCCGACATACCCAAATACTTATAGGTTTCGGATGCGGAGAGGGTTCTAAGGTTTGTGGAATCCGAGAGTTGGGTTCCCACGGATTCAACAATCTCCCCTCGCTTTACATGCATGACCGCACATTTGTCCACACCAAATTCCATCCTGATGGCGCTACTGAAAGTTTGAGTTACTTTCAGTAGCTCCATTAGTTGCAAATTGTTGGGGGCAAAGAGTTTTAGGTCATCCATGTAGAGGAGGTGCGATATTATTATTATTATTATTATATATATATTTATTTATTATTATTATTTTTTTTTTAGAGTGTTTCCTCTTCTCAGCTCTTTGGCTGGTTTTTGCAACATTTACGGACCGAAGTCAAGTAAATGCAGCTTGTGGTGTGGTGTGTTATGTTAAAGATGTGTTGTGATGAGGACCTATTTCGTTTTCATCTATTTGCATGAACTTTCTGACAATGCGACATGTATTTAAAATTGCAGCTTTTTGTAGGGTGATATACAGGGTTTCATTTAGGTTTAGTAATTTAAGGCTATGGAGAAGGTAATTTGGGATGACGCCTGTTGTGGAGAGGACTATAGGGACTACATAAACTTTTTGTTGGCGCCATATTCTAGTTACTTCATCTTTGAGTTCTGCGTATTTACTATTTTTTTCAGAAATTGTCTTCTGAATGTTGTGTGTGTTGGGGACGGCAATATCTATTAGGTAAGTTACTTTATTTATTTTATCCTGTAGGGTTATATCCGGTCTATTGTAGTGAATTGTCCTGTCGGTGAGAATGGCGCGGTCGTAGTAAAGTTTATGTGTGTCGTTTTCTAAGATTGTTTGTGGTGTGTAATTGTAGTAGGGAGTGTTTGTGTTTTGTATGAGTGTGTATTTGAGTGCCAGTTTTTGGTGAATTACATTCGCCACCTGATTGTGCCTGTGTGTGTAGTCTGTCTGCGTGAGAGTTGTGCATGCTCCTGTTATGTGTTGAATTGTTTCTGGTTGGCTGTGACACTTACGACATTTATCATTTGTTACTGAAGGATCTTTGATAATAAATTTTCTATAGTTTTTAGTGTTAATAATCTGGTCCTGTATCGCAATTATAAATCCTTCAGTTTCTGGGAATAAATTACCTATTTTAAGGAACTTATTTGAGGCTACTTTGTTTATATGGGATTGTTCTAGGTCATGAGGATGTCGGCCATGCAGTACCTTTTTCTTCCAGTTCTCAATTTTTTCTATCTGCGGGTCCTCGTTAGTGATTTGCGGAGTATCTAGCTGTTCATTTAAGTTAAGTGGGGTGTAGTTGAAATCATTTTGGACTATGGCTTTATGAATGTTACTAGTGCGAGATTTTGAGTGAAAGAATGTTTTAAGTCGACAGACTTGTTTCCGCCAAAGATGCTGGATATCTATTAGGCCTCTCCCTCCGTGTTGTCTTTTGATAGTAAGTCTTTCTGTTGCAGATTTAGGGTGTAAGTTGTTATGTTTTGTAAGAGTGGTGCGTGTGGTTCGTTCTAACTGTTCTGTGTCTGTTTTTGTCCATTTAATAACTCCGAATGAGTATGTTAATATGGGGATGGCAAATGTATTTAAAGCCTTGATGAGATTTTTACTAGAAAGTTGTGTTTTACATATAGTGTTAAGTCTCCTTTTGTACTCTGCAGTAAGTGTTTCTTTAATCCTAACATGATCTAGTCCTTTTAGTTGCGTGTACCCTAAATATTTATACAAGTCGGTCGGTTCCATTGCTGTTATGGTGTCTGTGTTATTTACAACATAGTCACCGGGTCGTATCTTGCCACGTATGATATGAAGTGTCTTACATTTATCCAGACCAAATTGCATGTTGATATCTAGGCTAAACTCTGCTGTAGCTTCTACTAGTTTCTTCATATCTTTTTCGGTTTGCGCATATAGTTTAATATCATCCATGTAAATGAGATGTGAGACTGTTGTTTGTTCTGCATTGTGTTTGAGACAATATCCGACCTTACAGCGCTGCAGCAGATGAGACAGAGGATTTAGTGCGAGACAGAACCACAGGGGACTTAGTGAATCACCTTGATAGATACCCTTTTTGATGGATATTTGTCGCGTTGTAACATTATTGTGATTGTAATTTATTTGAAGTGTGGTTTTCCACAGTGGCATTATAGTTCGTAGGAAATCTATGATTTTTGAGTTTATCCTATAAATTTCTAGTATTTTAATTAACCAGGAATGTGGGACGCTGTCGAAAGCTTTTTTATAATCGATATAGGTACAATGAAGATTTCTATTTTTTGTAGTGGCATGCTTATGGATAGTAGAATCAATAATTAACTGCTCTTTGCATCCCATATGGCCCCGCCTGCATCCCTTCTGCTCCTCTGCCATTATGTTGTGGTGTTCAATGTGTGAGTTTATTTTCGTTGTTATTGCTGATGTTAATATTTTATATATCGTGGGTAGACATGTGATTGGTCTATATTGGGAAGGTTGTGGTGAATTAATAGTTTTAGGCAACATGTATGTTATACCTGTTGCAATAAAATCTGGTATATTTTGTCGTCCTAATATTATTTCTGTTAAGTTTTTAGCTATGGGTTTGTATAATGAAGTTAACTTTTTGTACCAAAAATTGTGTATTTTGTCTATCCCAGGAGATTTCCAGTTATGTAATCTGCCTGTTAGGTGTGTGATATCGGCCTCTGTAATCTCTACAAATTCCATTTCCTCTATTGCCTTCCATTTTGTTTCTTCTTCTGTTATCCACGTTGCTTTATCGTTATGTTGTTCTTGTTCTTCCCAAATGCTAGACCAATATGTTTCTAATTGCTCTTTTGTAGGTTGGTCAGGTGCGACTGTGTTATTCTCATCATTTGTATCGGTGTTTGGTTTGTGTAGGTTTCTATAAAACATTTTTTCATTAGTGGCAAATATGGCATTATCGTTTTTGCGCTGTTGTGCTTTTTTATATCTTCGGAGCCTATGAACTTTAAGAGCTAGTTTTTGTTTTAAGGTGTCTAGGAACTCTTCAGGTTTTCTGTTGTTATTTTCGTGTCTGGTGTGCGTGACACTACTCCTAAATAGAGCCTCAACTCTCCTTACTACTTTACTTGACCTGATGTTGTTAATGTATTGTGTTAGCCTACCACAATCTGCTCTTAATTTTTCTATATCTTTTTCTAACCTCTGTTGCCATGCTGGTTTGATATTCTGTTTTGATCTAGTGTTTCCTGTGTGTTGCGTGATTTTAAAGTTGAGCTCTTCAGATACGACTACCGCTGTGCAATATATAAGTGTGTGTATATCTATAAGTTGTGTGTCATCGGAAATAAATTGATTAAGTATGTTTTCATTAAATAAGTTAACTAACCGGAAAAGACAAGGACTATAACGAAGTTTAGGTAGTTTTGGTCGAACGGCTGGGTCCATCCCAGAGTATTGTGCTAGGGTTGTTCTGAATTTGTCATGTATTTCTTGAATATATATATCTGTTGTTAGATTTTGATCAGCAACGGTTAAGGTCTCAATATCATTTGCCAGGGTTAGAGTTATAGATTCAGTTTGTGTGGACGTGTGTGACGTTTGCGTGTAAGCTTGCGATTGGTTGTGTGATTGAGACTGAGTATAAGGTTGTACTTGGGAGCACGATTGTGCATGTGATTGTTCAGCAATTTCGGTTGTGTTTTGTGATAGTGGAATAGCGTTACCGTCTGTATTATTTTCTGCTTCTTGTAATTGTATTCGTGTTTCTTCTTTTAATTGTTCTATTATTTCTCGAGATAAAAGTTTATTTCTAACTATGGTTCTTCTCTGATCTGAGATCCTTTGTTCTGAGACGGTTATTTCAGGATATTGTCGGGTAAAAAGTTCATGCAATTGTTGTCTGTAGGTGGTCATGTCGGTCTCTAATTTAGTGATATAAAAGTAAGTTCGCATGATAAATAGGTTAACTTCTTTGCTCCATCTCATGCGAACTCTTGCTTTTCCAGCCTTGGTGGACGCGGGTAAAAAGGAACTAACCTCCCGCGCAACATTCAAGGTCGGAGTGGGTGGGATTAAATTTAAACTAGTAATGGGAGGTGATGATAGTGTGGGTGACGATGGTATAGATGGTGATGATGGTCTAGAAGGTGTGTAAGATACTGTGCTTGGACTATATGGTTCTACAGGGGTGTTTGTCCTGTCCGTCAGTCTGTCACCATCGTCAATGATTTCGGCTGTAGTATCTTTGTCGGTGGGAGCCCGCCTGTTCAACTCCTCACCGCTGACGGTTTTATTATTATTATTATCTCCTTTATTCATTTAAATTCTTATAAATTATATTTTTAAATATTAGTATAAAGAAATATAAAAACATTTAAAAATATAAAAAATAGTAGCCCACCGGTATCGGGAACAGGGTCCAAGCTACCGGCGGTCAGGGCTCCAGAGAGAGGAACCTCCTAACTATTCGGGCCGTGTCCAGAAGTACCGCTTTCTGGATCAAGCCCTTGATCCAGCTGCCCAACGAGAGCCTCCTCAGGTGTTGGTCGAGGCTCTTGGCAATTAAACCATTGGCTGTCACAACTATCGGCACAATGATCGCTGAGTCCACATCCCACATGTCGACAACCTCGTGAGCCAAGTCAAGATACTTGATTTGTTTATCTTTCTCGGCTTTCACGAGGTTCCCATCATGCGGGACGGTTATGTCAACAATCATTGCGCGCCGCTCTGGTCGATCCACCACCACTATATCAGGCTTATTGGCAACAATAGTCCTGTCAGTGATGATGGATCGATCCCAATATAATGTGATATCACCATTTTCGAGAACTGGGTCGGGCACATACCTGTAGTACGGCACCTCCGATTCCACAAGGTTGTATTTCAGAGCAAGTTGCTGATGGATTATCCTGGCTACAAGGTTGTGTCTATGCAAGTACTCTTCGTTAGCTAGACGAGAACACCCGGAGATAATATGCCTGATTGATTCTCCCGGCCGGTGGCATGCCCGACAGATGTCAACCGTGCCGTCTTTCACAATAAATCTCCGGTAATTGTTCGTCATCATAACTTCGTCCATAATTGCACAGACAAAACCTTCAGTTTCCCCAAAGAGGTCACCGAAACGCAGCCAGGCTACGGACGCTAATAGATCAACATCGGGTCCATGTAGGGCCCGGAAAAAGCGTCCGTGAAGCTCCTTACTCTGCCATACCTCCATGCGATCATTAGTGTCAAGCACTACTGGCTTGCGCCAGTTCTCTTTAGCCAAGGAGAGCGGGGTGAGGCCCTTGTCCACGGCGACTACATCTCGATGCATCCCCACGTCGGTTTCTAGAAAATATTCCCTGAGACTGCATATCTCGCGATTGTGGAGGGTCTTAGCGTTTAAAAACCCTCGACCTCCACACTTTCGCGGGATATACAGCCTCATTACCGATGACCGTGGGTGATGCATTCGATTTGCAGTCAGCAACGTACGGACCCTCCTATCCAGGGCGTCGAGTTCGGTCTGAGTCCATTTGAGTATGCCAAAAGAGTACATCAAAACCGGCATGACCCAACCGTTGAAGGCGCGCACCTTGTTTCCGCCTGATAGAAGACTATTAAGTACTTTTTTCAGGCGGCCAAAGAAGCGCTCCTTCAACGATTGCTTCATGTCAGTAACATTGATGCCTAACGCTTCCGACATACCCAAATACTTATAGGTTTCGGATGCGGAGAGGGTTCTAAGGTTTGTGGAATCCGAGAGTTGGGTTCCCACGGATTCAACAATCTCCCCTCGCTTTACATGCATGACCGCACATTTGTCCACACCAAATTCCATCCTGATGGCGCTACTGAAAGTTTGAGTTACTTTCAGTAGCTCCATTAGTTGCAAATTGTTGGGGGCAAAGAGTTTTAGGTCATCCATGTAGAGGAGGTGCGATATAACCTGACCACCTCTCCTCAGCCGATAGCCTAGACCTGAATCCTCCAGCAGCGTGCTTAGGGGATTCAAGGCTAACAGAACCAAAGCGGACTCAAACTATCACCCTGAAATATGCCTCGCTCGATCCTTATCGGTTCGCTATTCCTCTGAATATTTCGACATCCTGGATATCGAAGGACCGTCCTCCATTGCCCCATACACGACATCAGGAAGGTGCGCAGAGTTGCATCTACTTTGTACAACTCCAACACCCTCATGAGCCATGTATGTGGCACCGAGTCATAGGCCTTCTTATAATCTATCCAGCATGTCGACAGATCCTTTCGGGAACGACGAACCTGTTGGCTAATGGCCATATCAATGAGGAGCAGCTCCTTAGTACCCCGGGACCCGTTCTTACATCCATTTTGAGAGACAGACATGATGGAGTTGGTGTCTATATGTTTGTTAATTTTAGTTCTCAAAATGGATGTAAGAACTTTATAGACCGTCGGTAAACAAGTGATCGGTCTATAATTTTTGGGGTCCGCGGTACTACCTGATTTATGGAGCAGGTGGGTTATTCCTGTCGTTAGGAACTGGGGCAGCGACCCTGACTCTAAGGCTGACTGGAACTGGGATGCCAAGCAGGCGTGCGACCCTTGGAACCATTTTATCCAAAAGTTGTGCAGCCCGTCCGGCCCTGGAGATTTCCAGTTAGGCAACGGTCGGACTGCACGAGCAACATCTTGGGGGCTGATGGTAAGTACCCCCATTTCTGGTATTAGTTCGCACGCTCGCTCAATCTTCCCAATCCAATCACCCTCGGTGTGACTGACAGGCACCGACCAGATGTTTCGCCAGAACGAGCACATAGCGTCATCATCCGGTAGGCACGTGTCAGTAACACCTTGGTCCGGTCGCTCCCAAGCCCTATAAACCCACCTTTCATCACTCTGGAATGTGCGATTCTGAGTGTATCGCTCCACTCGCCGCCTGTACCGACGAATACGGTTCGCCCATGCATACACTTTCTGCTTCAGGAAGTCGATGCGCTCCGTGACACAAGACATATAGTCTTGAGGACTGATATCAGTCCCCAAGAATGCCCGTCTCACAAAGCGCATCACTCTAGGGCGAGTATTGCCCTCCCTGAAGCAGATTAGTTTGCCAATGAGCGCTCTGGCCCCACCAATACGGCGTTCAATTCTGCACTGCCAAGCTGGTACGGCTGGTTTCGGTCGTGTAGCTCTAGAGTCATTGGCAAATTTGACGTGAGCTACACGACATGCCGCTATAATAATAAACTGGCAACACCAATGTCAACAAGTCAAACAATTTTCAGTTTAATTTATTTTCTAAAAGCAGTTATACGAGATCAGTGATAATCATCTGGAAATACTACAGCCATAGCCCAAAAACGCCATTTAAACATTGTTATAAAGAAATATTCACAATGAACCATAATCCAACAAAATTACACCAAAAACTGCCGAACCGGAGGTGACATCTGTCATGTCACCTCCGTTAACACTAAATAAATACAGGACAAGACAATGTTGACAAGATCTGCCGCCGCTAGACGTGCACGCCTAACACCTCCGGACTCTTCGCTCAGCTCCGCCTCGCCGCCGCCGGTACCCAGCCCCACTGTGAGCGCTGTGACGACACCGACCGCGGCAGTTGCGTCGAGCTCGAGCGACGAGTACTTCTCTCCGCCCACGACGCCACCACCTGCTCGTCGACGGGGAGGACGCCGGCCGCCGGACGGCTTAGGACCTCGAGGCCCACCGGCCTCTGATAGGGTCCCAGCTCCCGGCGGAAGTGTGCAGCGCATGAGATGGACACGATCCATCAATGAAAATGTCATGCGCTCATACTATGGGGCTACAGAGGGGGGAAACAATCTGACCGCGTACCGTGTTCGGATGCTCTCTCTGTTTCAGGTGCTTGAACCAGCTGTCAACGTTTCGGCACAACGATTATCGGATCAGGTGCGTGTCATTCAGCGTAACCATATGTTGGATGACACTGTACTTGATCGCCTGCGAAGTGAAATGCAGAGTAGCCATGTCATCACCCCCCAGTCGCAGACTGCTGTACTACTACCGCAGTCTGATACAAGTCATGCTGACGAGGGGAGTAATGACAGGGCTACAAACGTAAGTACCCAATGTAATGAGGAATTGAGGAGTGCTTTGGAGGATGCGATTCAGGAATATCGCTTCGCTTCGCTTAAATAACGAACATCGGAGGAAACCGACATGTCCTAGAACCAAAAATTCGAAGACATCTAAGTATGACATCTACCAACCCGCACTGGGCCCGCGTGGTAGATTACAGCCCACTCCCTCTCGACTAGAGGAGGCCTGTGTGTGGGAATATTGTAGGCTTATTATACAAAGTTCACGAATAGGGTAACTGAATGTATGCAGTAAATTACTCACTAGTGACCAGCATTCTTCTCCCTAGCCATTCCGTTACATTAAATTGGCTCATAGGAGGTATAAATAAATATGGGTATAATACCGCTTTCCCTTCGGATCTACAGGATGTTGAATTTATTTGTACATTTTGTACATGCTCCCCTTTGCACAGCAACAGACGTGTCTTATAATTAATGAAGTGTTAACAATGACAAGCGCTGACAAACAATAGCGTGATATAATCAAAGTGTAGTGTAGTATACAGATACTAGCTGTCAAGTGTTTTGTCTATGATAACACAATGTCGGTGATTGTGATTACATTGTTCGATAAATGCTTTCACACTTTTTCTTAGTTTAACAGCGCATTCACTGATGGCAATTTGATAATTGGAAATTCGATTGTTTTATTTAATTGACTTTATAATGGATTTCGGTTCCATAAATGAAGGAATTGGGGGCTTTAACCGTTCGTAATTTATACGGAACGTGGATCCACGCGAGACACAATGGTACTTACATATTTTAATTGTTTCTGTCATTTTGGCATTCAACCGGTTAATTATTACGAAAGATCTTTTGCCTGCGACTTCGTTTGCATATAAACTTCAAGTGCCAATAAACACTAGGGCCATGGGGGTCCGAGTGCCCACTTGTTGTTGGTTTTTCGAGATATCGCCAAGCGGTTAGTGGACTCTTCACATGACCAGAGGGCTGGCCTATTTCTTAGCCAAAGAATTAGCATCGCCATACAACGTGGCAATGCTGCCAGCCTTCTGGACACTGTCCCTGTTGACAGCGATGCGGACGAATTTTTAGATGCACTATGAATCTTTTGCTTATTTAAAAAAAAATGTAAGTACATAATTATTATTATTTTAAATGTTAGCTTATATTATGTAAATATTATCACGATATGAATAAATTGAGAGTCCCAATTATACCCGCTCAGAGTTCCACCTCTGAAAATATTATTCTTAGTGCGCGATGCACAAAGGGCTAATTTCACCAATGACCAATGGTTCTAGAGCTGTCAATGTCATAATTGTTGTGGTATATTGATACTGACAGTTTTTGAACACGGCTTAGATCATTAAGATGTGCTGATCGCGTTCAGTTTTATTGCTGCAATTGGCCGATTTCCTCTTACTATTTACAGTGAACTTGGCAGTTCGTTGTCTGACTGTCAGTCACGGGAACGTTTTACATGTTGCATATTCCATAAGAAAATTGAATTTGTTTACATACCCATCCTATTCCGTCGTGGAAGGGTGTGTCTTCCCAATTGATCTCAGGAAATCGCTGAAGGACAACGCCGCTGTTCAGACCGCCCCCTGAAACAACAATGCTTAGGTTAGTTTACGCAAAAAAAAAAAAACAACTGCGATTCTTGAATAAGTGTGTCGTAAATAAACAACAAAATGTATTTTTTTTACAATGTTTCTTCATTTTGAGCGTAAAGCACTGTTGAAGTAACTCTTTGGAGTACAACGAGATTTTCAGTGGCTAATATGCGCTTTTATAATTTCGAACGTAACGATATTATGGTGGACGTCCCCGTCCATGTTGCGGCATAACACGGGGAAGTAAAATGTATGGAAACATATAAAAATTCTTTTACATTTCCGTCCACGATAACGTTATAACGTGCCCGTATTTCTATATGAGTACCATGTACAGACACCAGCACATCAAGCTATCCGAAACTGCCAAATTTTCCCAATCAACCTTATGATTTAGCCATAAAGTTGAAAATCTATTAAAGAAATTGGACAGATTGTAGTAGCTTGATGATGTGCTGGCGCATCTGTACGTACACGATAATATCGTCACTTTAGAAATTAAAAAAGCGCACAATGACGCCATTATGCCTCGGCCACGAAAATAACGCCACGCTTGAGGCGTCAATACGCTACAAGCGTCATTTCTAAGCGTCAAAAGCAAGGCCACGAACTTCAAATATTCGCCTGTAGCGTGTACGTCGGTGGGGGATGCATCAGCTACAGCCGGCGACCGCTACCGCCGGGTACCGCTTCTATCGGAGCGCGTGGAGCGACTGTTTCGTGCACACTGTGGAATTTTCTCATACAATTGTTTTCGACCCTCGTAAAAAACGCCCGTCGGATCATCCAACGCTCGTGCAAATTCGCTCGTAGCAAATTTCGCTTCTGCTTGCAACGCTACTTTGTGGCCTTGTAGATAATAGACTATACATTTGTTTTTGACGCTCGACGCTCACGCTTGCAGCGCAAGACGAATTCGCTTGGAGCGTCGGATTTCGTGGCCCTCGGGTTATGGTTCAAAGTAAAATTATGTACATAGTAATGTGCTATGTGAAGGTAGGTGCAACAATAAGAAGTCAACTTAATCCCTTTGATCTATTGCAACACAAATCATTCAATCAGTCTAGCTTTTTCCCAAGTAGGTACGTTGGGATCGGCTTCCAGTCTAACCGGATACAGCTGATTACCAGTATTTACATGGAGCGTCTGCCTATGTGACCTCCACAACCCAGTTGCTGGATAACATGATACCTCTTGGTAAGACTGGTTGTCAGACTTTTGGGCTTCTAACTACCCGTAAACACAACGAAGATGATGATTGTGTCATTTCTATTGCAACACAAAATGTCACAATGAATATTCAGAAACACAATGCTATTGTTGTAACATCGTATAATCTACTTGCGTAAATAGAAAAACTGCTTCGTTGGCCTAGTGGTCGCAAGCGCTACTTCTGAGCATGAAGTCCTGGATTCGATTCCCAGGTCGGGTGAAGTAGGTTTTACCATCGGGAATTTCTCGGTAGCAGCCCAGAGTCTGGATCTGTGCCCATATGGCAATAGACTAACCCCCGTTACCTGGGACTTAAACATAACTGGCGAAATGTGGGTGTAGGTGACACCTCTGCCTAACCCTTCTGGGATAACAGTCCTGCAGTTATGTTATGTAAATAAAAATACATCGCCATTATTACTTAATACATCTTTTCTATCGTATGTTTCGTAGAAAGGGGTTCCGGTTCTTAGCCCTAAGAACAATGTAATCGCTGTTATATTTATGCAAAATAACGGTTCGCCACACATATTGTGTTGTTGTGTAGTAGGAGGTCGAGCATGTGGTGGTGATGGTGAAGTAACGAGCCAGCGGTGTATCGATAGTTGAGTAATCAAACTATTTAAATACTTGCACGAATAGTTAATAATGGAATAATACTTCGTTCATTTATTCAGCCCTCTAATTGCATAATACACTTTCAATTACAATCTGAATAATTTTGAAGGATATTGCTAATCCATTGCTACATATGTTCGTAAAAATTGTCTGCTCTGCAACATAAATAACGCAATGAATGTTGTTGAACTGTCCAAATGAAACCCATTGCTACTGACAGGATGTTACGGAATTACGCCGCAGGTTAACGAAGACCACCAAAATTTAACTGAAGAGAAAAGTTTAAAATATTTTGTTTTTAGGGGAAACTGTTAATCAGAAGACTACCATCAGCATAATTGGCGGAAACCTTCAGTGGAAAGCAAAAAGTAGTTCCCATATCAGACGAACAAATCATAACTTTTCTGGGCTTAAAATAATAGCCATCATTTATTTTGAGCCCAGAAACATCGATAGTCGATAGCTATACATTGACGATTAATAATAATATCGATATTTCTAGACTCATTATGGCATCCACGTCCAACACTAGTTGTCGTGCGTTCAGCAGATCAACACTGATTGTGTGTCGTCGGGACAATGAATGTGGAACGGTCATACTTACAATACAAGCACAATATACTGGCTAGTCTTTCTATAACAAATGTCAATACTCTAGATACCATAGAATGTCACTTCACTTTTGGAGAAACTAGGTTTGTTTTTAATGACAAGGAAGTGTATGTTAATTTCGTTATTGTGAATTGAAGGCGTTGATACAGAGAACATAATATTTAGCCCAAACATTTGGACAGTGGTGAAAGGCATAGTAGGGGCTGTCATTTCAAATGGTAAAAAGGTAAAAATGACTCATTTGTAACTTCGACGCCGATTCATGATGTTTTCCTTCATCGTTAATGCTTTTTAAAAATAAATTTAATGCCAAGTTACGGAATGCTACTCCACATTCACCTATTTTTCTTTCTATCCTCGTTTGCGAAACGTAAAACATAACACATCAGCTGCTTAACATGCTGTTTAAGTCAAAAAGCCTCCTGAGAGAAAGTTCTACTATCGTAGTTGACTGACAAGCCTGGCAGCTTGTCACGGTTACAAGTTTATCAAGTTCACCAACCGCACTATGTCAAAAACAAGTCATTGTGTAGTAGTCAGAACACGAGCTCATGCTGAGGCGTTGTCGTGTTGATCAATCAATCTGCAAGAATGGTGATTACAGTCCGATTCAAATTTTATGGCGGCTCTTAAGTGCGCAACTCGCTGCGCAGTATCTCACCCCTGCCGACATGTGAATTTGTTACTGCGCAGCGACTCGCCTCATGTTCCGAGCAGTTTGAATCTGAGCTTTCCCGCATTCAGTTATTGACATCCACCCTTGACACTGACAGTTCTGAAGTAACGAGGTTCCTCTCGTTTATATACTGGGTCAAGCCTTCCACCATTTGTGAAGGCATAAAAAACCCTAACACAGCATGTAGGTACCTAATTCATCTCTCACGACAAAAACTGTAATCAAGATCCCTAGGAGATACGAATCCATTCAATATACTGTCAGGTTTTTACGTGCCAAAGTGAATGTCAGATTGATCACAACGAGGTATTACATCCTTATGAATTTAATTGAGTAGCCAGATATTTATAACGCAAGACACACATGTCCGATATTATTACATACTAAGAGCTGAAAAATGTTTTTGATGGCTCTGCAGCATCATATATTATGGCGTCGCTTGTCTCATCAGATAGTTTCGGATTTAGATGTCACATAATTGTGCGGTCACTTGTATACAAGGTGTAACAGAATAAACGCAAGTCCTGAAAGTAGTTTGTTCATAATTGATTACTGAATCAATTTCGGTAACATTTAAGATAGGTTTTTTTTTTTTTAATTATGTATTTTGCCATACTGATCGCCGATTGAGCCAAAGAAAATTAAATCTTATATCAAGGCAATAAGATTCAATTTTGAATGCATAAAGTAATGATAGGGTCAACACAATTTACTTAATAAAAATAGTTAGCTTTAAAAAAAAATTTTTTTGATCATTGTATTATGCTTTTAACTCAATACTCTAATTGGGGTGTATGAGGTCTTGCGTTAATTATGTTACGCATTGTATAAGCCTTTCACATCATATTTGCATTGCAGTCTATTTGGCTCCAGTGGGTGATATCTGATTTCATCAGATATTATTGCCGAGCTGTCCATAGTATTTAATTAATATTGTACGACCTGCACCCTAATTGCGTAACACACTATCAATCAGAATCTGAATCTCTTTGAAGGATATTGCTAATCCACTGCTTCATATGTTCGAAAAATTTGTCTGCTCAACAACGTTAATACCGCAATGAATGTTTATGAACTGTCACACGGAAAGCCATTCCTACTGTTAGTGTGGTATGCAATTACCCGTCTGCATAGCTGTTCACAGCCATTCGACAGGCTATCGCATAGAAAATGACACATTTAGATAAAACCTGATTTGCCTTGCTCCCGGCAGCAAACAACTATTACATTTAAGGCGAAAGCGCCAGGGTAGCCCGCGAAATTCAATTCAATTCGTATTTACAGAATTATAATCATTAAAGTCATCAACACAACTCTCTAAGACCATGTAATCCCCAAATGTCAAGATTTCATGAAATAGTCATTCTTGGGGATTACATGGTCTTGGAGAGTTGTATTGATGACTTTAATGATTATAATTCTGTAAATACATAATTGTTACGACCGCGAATCATATTTTAATCAACGTACAACTTATTACTGACCAGCAAATTGCAAAAAACGTAAGAAAATTTGAATTTCGCGGGCCACCTTAGAGCTTCCCCCTTAAACTGATAATATATTCGAGTTTCAGACATGTGAACAGCGTTTAGAGGACTTCTACGATAACATTGATTGATATTCGATACGGTACGGAAGCGTATCAAGTAGTTGTGAATAGCTATGCTGATCTAAGTAACTAATCTAATGAGTATTTATTGAGTTGTTAAAAAAGCTTCGCCTAACAACCATTGCCTAGGGACCGGTCTTTTGTCTCCTATTATGCGTAGGCTAAATATAGAAGCCTGTTCGTTGCCGAGTCGCCTCAGCTGGGTCAAGGTCGCGGTCAAATGAGACCATCAGTTCTAATTAGAAAAGC
This sequence comes from Oligia fasciuncula, assembly GCA_963082905.1. Lineage (NCBI taxonomy): Eukaryota > Metazoa > Arthropoda > Insecta > Lepidoptera > Noctuidae > Oligia > Oligia fasciuncula. The sequence continues at coordinate 14,899,343 of OY720403.1, forward strand.
CTTCCTGGAAAACTGGAGATTGTGTTACTTTATTGTTTGTTCTGAATTGTAAAGCTAGTGGTAGTTTACTTTTACTAAGTGCTTACAATAAATTGAAAAACTCTCCAGAATTAAAAAAAAAAAACTGGAGGGTCACCTTTATCACCCAGGGTATAAAAAATAGCCTACGACCTATTCTCAGACCTACCAAATATACACAAAAGTTTCGGAGGACTTCGATAACAAGCACTATGCCACGAGATTTTTAATAAGATATAATAAAAAGGCGTGACTTTATGTATTTATGAGTATGTTACATATAATTAAGAAATCGATGTTCTGCCAAGTCGTAAAACCGTACGAAGCAGGGACATGCCACTAGTGTACAAAACTATTCCAAATTTCCTGAAAGCTCCGGAATCCATGTAACACTTCAGTGAACGCGACTGCTTTCCACTCAACCGAGTAACGAATAGCTTCTCAATTTAGTAGTCGTTTCAGTATAAAAATTTAAAAAAAATTCCCGTTGTAATATTCAAGTGGTATTTAGCAGGTTTTTCGAGACTTATGAATAAAAGATGGTTTATTTCAGGCTTTTTCGTCAGGTTCTTCTAGTTTGCATTAGAAATAAAATATGTTGTATGCTAGGTATTGTATTTTTATTGACTGTACTGCTGGGGAGTTTGTTGTGCCACTTCTTGTTCCCAGCTAAGCACTAGAAAGGAAGTGGTGAATGACAGGCATTTTGGGGGATGGTCTTATGTAATTTTAACGTCCAAAAAGAGCTGACTCTCAGCCTAATTTGAATAACTTACTTTTGATCGCAAGTTATTTAGTAGATTGACGCTAAAGTGATTCCCTGAAACCCCTAATTTTTGGTCTTTCGAGACCTTTTTTGCAAACAAGTCCCTTAGGCGAAAGCGCCAGGGTAGCCCGCGAAATTATTTTTTTTTTACCTTTTTTGCAATTTGCTGGTCAGTATTAAGTTGTGCGTTGATTAAAACATCGCTGACTGAATACATTAGTGGCACAAGTCGAATTTGTAAGCAATTTGAGTTAGTAATAACGCGCACTAGTCTTCGAATATTTATTGTACGTTTTCTCAAATTGTTGAATTTTGTCTTGTGCCACTATCGAATTCAGTCAGCGACATGATTCGCGACCGTAACAAATATGTATTTACAGAATTATAATCTTTAAAGTCATCAACACAACTCTCTAAGACCAAGTAATCCTACTGAATGACTATTTCATGAAATCTTGGCAGGCTAGGATTATACTAACTTAACAAGTTGTATTAGGTACCGATTCTAATAATTATAATATTATAGTTATCTAAAAGTAATATTAATATATTCCAGAGACTTAAGGGCGAAGGCGCTAAGGTAGCTTAGCGCTTCCCCCTTAAGTCTCTGGAATATTTAACGTGTTTCACATCCGAGGAACCCTTTTGAATAGATATTTATTGCTACTTTTGTCGGAATAAGCCCAATTGAAAGCATTGATCAAACATTCACAAATAACTGACATTCTGACAAAAAAAATGTACGGCGAAGTTCATTCCGTATTCATTGCGAGTTCGGGGGATTCGAGAACGCCATTTGTAATGCTCGTCACGTTTTTAGCAGGCGGTTTTCAAATTATTTAACCATATTACTAACGTGCTTTTGAGTGGCTTTTTGCTAAGTTAGGGCCTTTTATGTGACTACCTGTTACGCAGTTACATAATGTAATTTGTTGGAAAGTATATCTATATAAAAAGAAGAAACTGACTGACTGAATGAATGACTGACTGACTGACTGACTGACATATCAACGTACAGCCGAAACTACTGGGTCTAGGAATGTGAAATTTTGCACACGGCTTCCTTTTATAATGTAGGGGAGCACTAAGAAGGGGTTTTTGGAAATTCAACCTTTAAGGGGTGAAAAGGGGGGATTTCGTTTGTATGAAAAATCTTATTCCATGAGTTAATAAACTTGAAACTTGGCACGAATACTTATCTAAGTAAATTATTAAGTTTGGCATTTTTTGTTTTTCTTAACTACCCCCTAAAGGGGGATTGGGGGGTGTCAAAGTTTGTATGGAAGAATTTTAACGGGCTGTCCGATTAACTCGAAACTCAGTATTTATACTTAAGACCAAAAATAGAGAATAACGTGTATCAGGGTTTTTTGAAAATGTACCCCTAACGGGGTGAAAAGGTGTACTTAATTTTACAGGGGAGGATTTTACTGCGTGGCTTGATTAAGTCGAAAATTGGTATAAATAATCTTTGAGTCAAGTAATGAACACATCACAAACTTTTTTTCGAAATTCCACCCCCGTGGGGATGAAAAACGGGGATACAGTTTATATGAAAAATCTTATTCATTTGGTTAATAAATTTGAAACTTACACGAAAGTAAATTATGAAGATTGACACTTTTTGTTTTTCTAAACTACCCCCTAAAAGGGGATTGGGGGGTGTTAAAATTTGTATGGAAGAATTTTAACGGGCGGGCGGTCCGATTAACTCGAAACTTGGTATTTATACTTAAGACCAAAAATAATATGTATCAGGGTTTTTCAAAAATGTACCCCTAACGGGGTGAAAAGGTGTAGTTAGTTTTAGGGTTTTTCAAAACGCGACTCCTACCAAGGTGGAAAAGGGTAATAAAGTTTTAGGGGTGGATTGCTGGGAAATATAGTAGGAAATGCTGTATCCACTAGCAGGAATAGCGCCACCAGTGGTTCGCAGAGCACTGGCTCCAGCGAAAGAGCCAAAATGGTCTCCGACACATGACCCTTTGCACGACAACATCCTTGTGCCACAAAGGCTGAAAAGCCGAAACAGTTTTTTAAAGTGTGTCGTCAACTCACTGGTGAACCATGACAAGAAAGACTGAAGCTGTGGCGAGACAGTCCTTCCTTACCCAAACCGTTCGTCCCACCCGCTGAAGACCTCCCACCTGGACATGAGTAACCTTGGGTAACCTGGAAGTCTTTAAACAGACTCCGGACCCAGGTTAGCTGAAGCAAGGAAAACCTGTTCAGGTGGAGATTCATAGACGACTCCGCCTTGGAGTGTAAATGTGGTGCTGTTCCACAAACGATGGGACACTTAATATCGTGTCCTGCATGTCCTGTCAGCTGCACGTTATAGGAACTGGTGGACGCTGGTAATGGCGCCAAACAAGTAGCCGAATTCTGGGCCGAGTCCATTTAGATTGCTATCGACACGCTAAGAAGAAGAAGGGGTGGATTTTACTGCTTGCTTCCATTAACTCAAAAATGAGCAGGTATCGGTCTTTGAGTCAAGTTATGGACACGTCATCCCAAACGATTTTTCAAAAATCCACCCTTGTGGGGGTGAAAAGCGAGGATCCTGTTTATTTGAAAAATCTGATTCCTTTGATCTACAAACTTAAAAATTGGCCCGATTACTTATTAATCTAAATAAATGATAAAGATCATGAACTATAAGATCATGAAATATAACTATAAAATATTCGAAATTTTTAGAGGAAAGTACGAAATACACGCGGACGAAGTCGCGGGCAAAGTGCTAGTTATAATATATAAACAGATGTAGGCAGATGTACAGTCAACAAAGGAGATAAGCATGCAGGATCGTCGAATACAGTTTAAGTTTAGTAAGAAACCGATGGATGTTGTCGACTGAAATTTAATTTGATAAATGAATTGTATGTTTTCTATTAATTAAATTTAATTTTATTCGAGAACATCCATCGGTTTCTTACTAAACTTCAACTATATCCGACGATCTTGCATACTTATCTCTTTTGTTGACTATAATACGTGGAAACGCCGGAAGGGGACGCCTTAGGACATATTATAATAACCTTATTAGTGATGTTCTTCAGAAAGGTCAGGTGCGTAGTACTCTACTCGCAACCAGAAAATACCGTTTATCTTGTACACGCTTATTTTATACTAGCTGCGCCCCGCGGTTTCACCAGCATAAGTTTCCATCCCGTGGGAATATCGGGATAAAAAATATCCTATGTCCTTTCCCGGAACTCGAACTTTCTCTATACCAAATTTCATCTAAATCGGTTCAGCGGTTTAAGCGTGAAGACGTAACAGACAGACAGACACACTTTCGCATTTATATTATTAGTATGGATTCTGATTTAATTCATACATTCTAAAACACGAAATAGAGCGCTTTCGCACTAATCATACCGGTTTGATACCGCAATCACAAATTACATGTAACATGGTCACTTAAAAAAAAAACGAAACATAGATCGATATCAAAGCACGTTATTATGCAAGGTGTTTTTTTTTAATATAAATACACTAGCTGTTCCCCGCGGTGTCACACGCTGCCCGGCTCCTAAGGGTCGTAGCGTGATGTTATATAGCCTATAGCCTTCCTCGATAAATGGACTACCCAACACTAAAAGAATCATTCAAATCGGACCAGTAGTTCCAGAGATTAGCGCGTTCAAACAAACAAACAAACAAACTCTGCAGCTTTATAATATTATAGTATAGATACATGCATAAAATCACGACTTCCTCCCATAGGGTTAAGCAGAAACTATAGAACGGCTTCTGCTACGATCCTTAAGGCTCGATTCCACCAGTGTGCAGCACAGTGTACGACACAAATGTTTATTCTGGTCAACTCACTCAAGCAAACAATAACAAATTGTGCGCGAACACTAGAAATGTTCGCGCACATCTGCATACTTTTGTGCGCGCACATATGCAAGCAGTGGACTCGCGTCGACGCGTACACATTTTTGTTGTTCGCGAACTCAGTCTTGCTTCCGCTACCGAGTGAAAAAAATTATTTGTCCTGTTTCATCATGTTCGCGCACAAGTGTGGTACACTGTTCGCGTACCAAAGTTACGCACAGCTTTGCCGGTGGAAACAGAGACTATCGGATCTGCACCTCAGTACGTGCACTGTTGCGAGTTCTACACAAAATGTTTGTGAACAAATGTGATGCACACTATTTTGGTGGAATCGTACCTTTACGTATACTCTTTCTGCTTCGTTTACGTTCATACAAATACCGTTGTACTCTGTAAAAATCTCACCTTAAAATACTTAGGTGAAGTGAACTTCAAGTGAGCTGTCATTCCACCTGATGCTAGGAGTTGACACTATTGACAGCTCACTTCACCTAAGTTTTCGCGGTGAGATTTTTACAGAATAAACCGGCTGGTCAGACACGCACACCGGTTGCGAGTACACCTGAACTTTCTGAAGAACGTCTATAGATACAACATTATTTTTAGTAAGTATATGCGAAACTCGAAACACGTGTCTAGTATTTTTATGTAAAGAATCTATGTACCAAATTTCAAAACTGTATCATGAAAAATCACAAGTTATAAGCTTGTTACCTGTTTGTCCGTACAAAAACATGCTCACCCGCGCCGCGCAAGCGCTCATTGATAATAGTACCTAGGTACCTAACCGTTCGGCGCGGAGATTGGATAACCTATGTAGTGTCGGTGTGTAACTTTTAACCTTTTTTTTAAATATTTTTGGGACAAAATACCTATAACATGGGGTAAAAATTATTGGAATCGATTCGGTTACTTATTCTGAACAAGCTAATTCAGGTTTCGCAATATATACTAAAAATAACGTTGTATAAGGTCACTCCGCCCGGCATTTCCACTCGGTATCTGCCTTGTGATAGTCGCCTTTTCATCTCTCAACATGACTAAACCAACTAAGCATTCTCTTTTAAATTTTTGACACTTATAGTGTAGTGTTACGAATTTCTAATAATAAAACGCCTATTGTAGAACTGCGCAGGCTAATCAAGATAGCTGGCAAAAAGTTCCGTTTAAACAATTTAATAAAGAATTTATTACTGTTAAGGCCTTCCTTACAAGTTTAATTAAAATGCACGCGTCTAGACGGATTTAAAGCGGGCGTTGTTTTGTTGCATTACGTCATCCGCCATCATAACTGCGAACTGTGATGTCATTTTATGTCATTTATTGATTTTGCTGTTTTGTATATTTTGTAGTGGTTCAAGAACGCGGTATTTCTGGACTATTTTCTTAGTTTGTAAGCGAAGGAACAGTTCCAGGAAGGAAGCACTGGACGCTGCACGCTGGGGAGTTTGTTGCGCCACTTCTTCCCACTTAAACCACTAGGAAGTGGTGAAGGGCATACGGTTTTGGTGGACTGTCTTATGTAATTTTTAACGTTCAAAAGTGCTGATTCTCAACCTAATTTGTATGAATGACATTTGATCATTTAAATTTTGATTTACGATGAAACGTTTCTAGGTGCGGTCAGTCAGGTTGCCCAAAGATCAAAAGTAGAAGATAGGTTTAACAAAATGGACAACGACTGTGTCGGTAAAAGTAGACAAAGTAAACATTCCCAATCAATAACAAACGATAACGTCAAATTGTTTATTTATTGACTAAAGTTCCCTCGCACGATTTAATTTGTTGTATGTCAACAACATTTACAAGTCAACCGTTTTATCGGATATAATACAAACTACTACAATAATTTACATTAGAACAGCACACAATCGCCTGACATTTGAACCGCAAGTTGACTTATGAGCCCTTCACATGTATAGTTCAGTTCAGCTGGTTCCGAGCCAAAAGTTCAAGCCATTATCGCAGGTGCCTGTGAGACATTAAATTGCAATAACGTAAAACCAACAGTTTTACCTTAATAATTCTTGAAGGTTCAATTTAACTGCGATTGTTAATTTTTCCCCATCGAAAGTACTTGTTCGTCTTTGTCTAGTCATGTTCGCCTTTGTCGTGACAAGTCACGCTTCAAGCTGAATTTCTGCCGTGCTTGACAAATGTGTCTCCTGCCCTTATCCCAATTAACTTGGGATCGTCACAGCACGACCTCTGCTTCCATGCAAAGATCTTGTAGCAATTGTTTCATAAATTTGACGGTAATTAGAAAGTTTCATATGATTCCCGTCACCTGCAGCCAATTTTTCCACATATTAGCAAATTAGGAAATAGCTAATATTGCTGTTGTAATGCCCATAGCTGCTTAAATAGTTCATCATTAAAGACGGGGTTTTCTTCTATTGTCGATGGCACGGCAGATGTTTTAATTTTCTGTTGGCCTAAAACTTCGCCAGCGGCACCGTTGGTGGCAGCGCAGAGGTCGCTATTAAAGTGAATGGATAGTGGTAGACCGCGAAATTCAAATTTTCTTACGTTTTTTGCGATTTGCAGGTCAGTGTCAGAGTGTATCTTGATTAAAATATGATTCGCGACAATAACAGGTACATATTTAGAGAATTATAATCATTAATATATCTTTCTAAGTTAGATTTCTACCACCAAACACTAATCTCTTATGGAAACGTGTTAATGGTAGCACCCATTCACCTTAAATCAAGTCAAACATTTCATCATCATCATCTGCCTAGCCTTTTTCCAACTATGTTGGGGTCGGCTTCCAGTCTAACCGGATGCAGCTGAATACCAGTATTTTACATGGAGCGACTGCCTGTCTGACCTCCACAACCCAGTTACTGGGTAATACGATACCCCTTGGTAAGACGGGTTGAATCAAGTCAAACATTTATTTGCTAGAAATACATTGTTTTGGTAAAGGTAAGATGGCCCCCTTTTTTGGGGCACTGAGGGCAGGATAGGAGGTAGGACATGGTTTGCGCTACAGAAATAGGTCCATTGTACTAGGTTGTAGTTGCATCTTCCCAATTGGCTTCGGAGGTAATCTGTGCTCCTCACACATCACTCTTGATCATATCTACCAACCGTTTTTTCAAACGATCCATAAACCAACGGCCATCCGTTTCTTCGCATCATTTGTACTTTAGTGTCATACATACCACGCTACACGCTCAGATTACGTGTAACGAACGTTGTTTTTTTATCACAATCGCTCCACTGAAGATCATTGTGCTCACTTGTACAAAGGCAAAGGACAAAAACTGCGCTGACTAAAGCGATGAAATTGCTTTACGTGGATAACACACGAGTTTAACGACAAGAAAGGAGATTTGGCTTAAAAAGGTTTAAGTTATCGCGATGTTTTGTGAAAAAAATGTCGTTTGTACTTATCAAAAAAAAAAAACTTTTCGGGGAAATAGGGACAGGTTTATCAACACATTTTCTAAGCTTTATTTTCTGATAAGTTATTCATACCGTGCCCTTAGCAGTTCTTATGCCGCGGTACAAGCGCCAATCTAACTTGCGAAGCACGGCACTTCCATTTCATATCCAAATCGCAAATAGGAAAAAGTAATGAAAGTTTCCGATTTTATGTGCGCTTTTATAGTTTCTAACTTGAAGAAATCATCGTGTGCATCCACGGTATCATGATAACACAGGGAAGTAAAATAAATGAAAAAAAAAATTGAAATAATATTTTTTTTTTTTTGCTAGCCTATGCTGTCCCACTGCTGGGCAAAGGCCTCCCCCAAATCCTTCCAGGAACTCTTTTCTATTGAAATAATAATAATAGATAATAAATATTTATTTCCATCAATGTAGGTACAACAATTTCTTAAACTAATAACTAATAATAAATAGTGTTTATTCACAGAAATAATTTTTTACAAGATATATTTACCTCCGCCAAACGGCAAAGCAATTTGTTGGCAGACGTAGCTCCTTTTTTTTGTAACATCGTGTTCCGGACGATATACATAAACTTCGACCAGATGTTCAGAGTCAGACCATGGAAATAAGCATTTATCATTATGGACACATTAATGAATATGGAAATATATGAAGACGCTTTAAACCGTCCACGATTAATTTTTAACGTGCACACATTTCCATATATTTTATGGACGTGGACGTCCTGCATCGCGCAAGCAGAGTTTACCGCGCAACTAGCATTTTTATACAACGTCCCGACATTAATCGTCGGGCAGTAGCCCACCACCCACCAGACACAGAGGATACTTTAAACTACGTTAGAAATTATAAAAGCACACAGTACAAAGTAATGCTTATATTTGTGAAAGCATAGAACTGCACAGACTCCTAACTGTAGATACTGAACGTATCACGTTTCAACATTGCATAACTGGAAGGCTAACTGGTCTCTTTATGCTTAGAGGCCGCGCAGCCGGTTCGGTGTTGTGCACCATCTCTTTACTACTCGTACTACGCAGTTGAAGGAGGTACGAGAAATTGATTTTAGTAATATAGAACAGAATTGAATACTCTTTATTATGTACACCATATTATAAATCTTTATTTATATAATTCTTCTGTACGTGTGGACTAAACTCCTCCTAAACTGCTGGACTGATTTTGATGTTTTTCTTTGTGTGTATGGTTTAGATTCACAATTGAACACGGTAGGTGGCGCTGCAATAGAGTTCTAGGAAACAGGACAGCGTCTGTCCGGTCAGCTGGTTACAGATATAAATGTAGAACTTTTACAAAGGGTGACACAATGGAAGGTCTTTATCTTATACAACATAAAAATCCAACGCACCTATTACTCAAACTTTCAAAGCATATCAATGTCAAAACGAATAACCAATTACCAACCGTTATCAATGTTTCACTCGGCCTTCACAATAGTATGCAAATTCACGGGTAATTACATCAATTAACGCTTACTCTAACATTGTGTAATCATTGTTAGTACTTACATCGCTTCAGGAAAACGTTTGTAAACAATGCGGAAAAGAACCAGTACAATAGTGATCCGGTTACCCACATTATGTTCAATCGTCGGGGTAAAGTATCGTTTTGGGAGATTTTTTTACCAAACTTGTGCCTATATCGCATCGCCATCGAAATACATCATCATCGGACAAAACTTCTATAATATAAAGTATTTGTGTACGCAGTAGGTTAACGATGCTATACTACCGACCAAAAGAGAAGTGGTGGGATAACCAACCAAATAAGATAATCGTGAAGATTTATAGACGAATCAGCTCAGACTGCAAATTTTTGGCTGTTCAGCAAAATATGGGACACATAAAATCTCCCCCGGCGTTCCTTGGTACCTGTATGACACAGGAACTAATAGACACTACTGGTAATGCTAAACTCGTAGCTTACTTCTGGACACTCACAATTTAGAATGCAATCGAAACGATAAGAAGACCAACCAACCTACCACGGTAAATTACCCCAGCACATACAGATAGCATAACCGGAACATAAAAGCTGATCCAAAAGTCACCAACACTAAAGTATTGACTACATAAATTGGAGAGGCCATGTCCAGCCAAGAATTGCGATCGTGTTCATAGCACATAACAATAAACTCCCCAACGTTACACGAAACAAAGGAATCTGCGTGCGCGCAATAGAGCGCACTGTGCTGATTAAAACATTGCAATTGAATGTGAATAGAATTCCTGTGGTCACACTATTTTGATAACTACACAAACACAAGTACTTATTACATAGTACACGAAACAGGAAAACGTATAGAATGACAAATCGAGGATTCAATTCATGCCACAGACATAACAATAGCGTACATGAAGATGAAAGTGATATCAAAACAAAATGAATCACTCCTTAATTTAATAATTGACATTGAAATGAAACTGCAATAATATCGCTTGTCGATGTTGGACATTAGTCACTCGGTTCATGGAAAAAGAAGTTCAGAAGGTTACTATGCTAATAGGTATCTAAAGGATTATTAAACCCAGTTCTTCTAACTTAAAAGACAGCTGTGCTGCTGGGAAGTTTTTTGCGCCACTTCTTCCCAGCTAAAGCACTAGGAACTGGTGTTGTTCCCAATTCCCATCCTTACAAGAGTGAGCGTTTTGGGTTATGGAATTTTGACGTTTAAAAAGTGCTAGTTCTCAATCTAATTGAAAATTTGCTGATAGTTCAGCGGCTGGAAAGTTTTTGGAGTGTCTGATCGGATTTGGGATAGTATTTCACCAGACTGACATCGGTCTAAAATTCATCACTAATCAGAAGTCAGCAACCAAGCAACCAATCTTGTAATATTTTGAGGGTTCCTGGATCTCGTCCGAACGCCATCATTTTAAGACATCTAGACAACCATGGCAAGATAGAGACAGCCTCAGGAAAATCAAAAGCAATGAAATGTGGAACAGCGCAGTCAGAAAACAGAGAGGCCATTTCCGTAAATTTAAGAACGTTCGTATTTCATTCTCAGTCTCAATCTGTCAAAAAAGTCTAATTTACCTTAATTTTTTAACAATCTTTAGATATTGAATATCGCTTCTTCTTAGTGTGTCGATAGATCATTCTAAATGGACTCGGCCCAGATTCGGCTACGTGTTTGGCGCCATCACTAGCGTCCATCAGTACCTGTAACGTGCAGCTGACAGGACACATAAGACATGATATTAAGTGTCCCGTCGTTTGTGGAACAGCACCACATTTTACTCTCCACGGCGGGGTAGGCTATGAATCTCCACCTGAACTGGTTTTCCTTGCTTCGATCAACCTGGATCAGGGAGTCTGTTTAAATACAGGCAACTCATGTCCAGGCGGGAGTTCTTCAGTGGGTGGAACGAATGGTTTGGGTAAGGAAGCACAGTCTCGCCACAGCTTCAAACTTTTTTTTTTTATCGTTCGCCATTGGTTATTTATTGCTAAGACGAAATCACGTTTAAATTTTGAACGTTTATAAATACGAATGGCATTTAGGTCCGTCCGCAAACAACACTATTTTCGGCTGGAATAGTGTTTTTCGCAAGAGCAACAGCAAATTCACTTTTACATGCTACAGTTGTTTTTCTGCACATCATTTTGTGGAATGACTCACACGAGCAGTCGTGCGAACGGTGACGTAATACTGATGTCAGATAGCAACTAGGAAATGGGCAAAAAATGCACTATTGTTGAACTTGTTGTGGTATTTAAAATGGTAAAGGTTGCGTGACTGGCGTCCATGAATCGTACATTGATTTTAGTGTTCTCTAGTTTATTTGGGAAATTTAGTTTTAGCGTTCTTACATTATTTAAATGTGTTTTGAATTCGACCACATGTGCCAGAGTGTCTGCTGTTTCGAGTTCGGACATGTTTATGTTCAAGACATGAATCACAACACCGAATCCTAGTCGTTTTGGGTATGACTATTTGGGAGATGACGGCTATGCCTTACTCACGGAAAAACAGAATTACATGAAATACTTCATTTTAATATTCATTAGAAGCTCTCTTTACAAGGAACCTATTTTAAAAGTTCATCTGTGGATCTTTTGCACCCCTAAATGTTTATGGTTCTGTCGACCTGTAAAGCGAAAATGGACCAATCCTATAATAAATATTGCTCAAACTACCAGGTAATCTGGCCGCATTCGTATTTCAAGCATTATAATCTACTAGTATCCCGCCCCGGCTTCGCACAGGTGCAAAAATGTAGTGAAGTGACGACATGTAAAAATATTGAGATTTCAGTCTGTGCTATCAATCTAAATTAAATATTAATGTTATACACATAAACCTTCCGGAATAAACGCTCTAAATGACAGGGAAAACCGCATTAAAATCCACTGTTTATTAGTTTAGCGGTCACACAGACTGATGCGAAAAGCGACATCATTTTATACTAGCTTTTGCCCGCGACTTCTTCTGCGATCCGGAATGAAAAGACGCCTTGGTCCTTCTCCAGGACATGGTCTACCCATGTGCGCAATTTCATCCCAATCCGTTCAGCAGTTTTATCGTAAAAGTGTAACAAACAAACACAAAAATTCGAATCTATCCACTTTATAATATTAGTTAGATTTTGTATAGATGCTGGAAGCTTTATGGCAACATAAAACTCCCAATTTCCCGTTCCCTCCCGGGCTAACTCCCAATTTCCCATTCCCTCCCGGGCTAAATCAGAAGGAACATGGACAAATAAATCAGCTGATTCATAGCTAAAACAGCATTGTAATGGAATTGGTTAGTAGTAACTGCGCACATAGTTTCAGTACTACATACTTCATCAATTACTTTTAGCGCTGGTCGTAAAATGGTGGCAGGGGCAACTACTGGGAGTAGATGAATGAAATTCCTTAGTTACAGGCAGTTGGCAGACAATGTTTATTTCTAGATTTTGTTTTTGGGAGTCGTTTTGTTTTTCCAGCCAGACTTTAAGCCAAATTCGTGGATTTGGTGCTAAAAAAACTGCCTGTATTGTCCAACTGCAGGGCAAAGGCTTCCCTTTCCTTTTTAGGGTTCCGTAGCCAAATGGCAAAAACGGAACCCTTATGGATTCGTCATGTCTGTCTGTCTGTTCGTCCGTATGTCACAGACACTTTTTTCCGAAACTATAAGAACTACACTGTTGAAACTTGGTAAGTAGATGTATTCTGTGAACCGCATTAATTTTCATCAAACCCATACCTGTGGGGTATCTATGGATAGGTCTTCAAAAATGATATTGAGGTTTCTATATCATTTTTTTCTAAACTAAATAGTTTGCGCGAGAGACACTTCCAAAGTGGTAAAATGTGTGTCCCCTGTAACTTTTAAAATAAGAGAATGATAAAACTAAAAAAAATATATGATGTACATTATCATGTAAACTTCCACCGAAAATTAGTTTGAACGAGATCTAGTAAGTAGCTCGCCGGTGAAAATTTAAAAACATATGATGGTATGGAACCCTTGGTGCGCGAGTCCGACTCGCTCTTGCCCGGTTTTTTTTTTCAACTCAACTCCATTCTGAGCCAATATGGATTGTTCTAAGTCTTACTTTATCATCGAAATTCTATGAAACATTTGAGTTTTATCGTTATTCATAATAGTTCTGGATATATGCCATGTAGTTCATTGCTCTATGACTATGTCACACAATAAAAGCCAAAGTTGCTAGGCAATCAATCAATTTGCACACTCATGCGCTGCTAGTACTGGCGCACCGTGGACGTCCTACACTACAGAAGCCATAAAATGGTGTAGGTATTTTCATTACCCTTGCTGACTCAGAAAAGTTCAGCAAAAACAATTGATTCATAGGGAAAGTAGCAAGAAAATTAAAAGGTGAGCCAAGACATTTTTGTCACTCAAATTAACTCTTTGACATAATCAGCCTATAATGTTCCCACTGCTGGGACACAGGCCTCCTCTCCGTCAGAGGGCGTGGGCCGTAATCCACCACGCGGGCTAAGTGCGGGTAGGTATATGTCACATGCCTTCGAATGTTTGGTTCTAGGACATGCCGGTTTCTTCACGACGACGTTTTCCTTCACCGTTTTGAGAGCAGTGGTGCCGAAATAATTTACACAAAGTAAAGTGCTTGTCCGGGTTCGAACCTACGACCTACAACTCGTAAATCGCGATCGTTACCACTGGGCCACCACTGGTCCACGAATGACGATAGTCTGCAAATGGACGTCATGATTCGCACCCTAAGCAGCAGGCCCAGAAATAATTTTGCTTTATGTGTTACCACGACAAAGTTAACTTGCGGTATAAGTTACTCAGTTCGAGCCGAGTGCCGATGCGAGGGACGACAAGAGTACGGCCTACGTTCTAAGCACCGACCGACAGTAGATTTTTAGTATTCGACATAATTTAAATTGGTTAAATCCGGTATTACAGGAATAAATCAACTAAATTCCTCAGTTCATCAAAGTCTACAACATAAACAACCAACACACCGTATCAAAGCAGTTCTTGACCTTTCAGAATCGTGTAAAAATAATAACGACTGATAGTTTTAATTTATAGCTTCACAGTTGTTGCATGATAACGAGGTGAGGAGAATTTGAAGCATCTCTAAAGTTGATTGCGTTCCCTGTAAAACCACGTTTAACGGAGCTTTGACGTCTGAATCCATTCTAATATTATAAATGCGAAAGTAACTCTGGTCGTCTGTCTGTACCTCTTCCCGCCTTAACGGCTGAACATATTTCGATAAAATTTGTCAAAAAGGTAGACCATGCCATGGGTTAGGACATGATATATTTTTCGATATTTTAAAGACAATTTTTGAATGGATTAAGGAAGAAGGAGATACAATACGGCAGGTAGTCTGTGGTCACTCACATAATAACAATAAATACATATAATTATATACATAAAACATATAGTTAAAAAAGGTTTGCGGGCTAGTGAGGTTTTAAATATTGCCGAGGGGCAGGTTACTCTTCACAAAAACATCCTCTCAGAATAAAACCTAGTCATTTCTTTTACGAAATCCTTGTTTACATTATAAATTTACAACCCACTTCAAAGCTAAGTGTTGTCATAGTGTCCTACATTTAATGACGCGTACCGTTTCCCAGTATCTTACAGTTACGAATGTCTAATTGTGAATCGGATGAATAATGCAAAACCATTTGCAAAGTTCACCTACTGACACAGTCTAACAATATCAGTAATAGCACTGATGTACCGAAAATCAATAAAATATTTTTAGTCTGCGATTCGGTCTAGCTAAACGAAGCCAATCACAATACGCCTAGAACTTTCGTGGGTAGACATTGTAGACAATAATTGTCTGTTTTGTACATTTATATGATTTATAGCTATGAGGAAATGAATGAATTTAGAATACAAAAGATGAAGGACAACATAAAATAGGTTCCTTATTATATTATATAAATAGGTACATGTTTACAGTGTTTATAGCATTATGTATTAAAAAAGGTTGCCAAGTGTTTACATGAGAGACTTGAAATTACAACGACATAATATAATTATTTTAACCAACCACCATTCGTGAACCATTCGTGTGCGAGTCCGACTCGCACTTGGCCAGTTTGTTTTTATTTACACCATACCAACAAAATAAGCTTTAGGATTAATCCAAAGTTAATGAACAATCGTGATTATAATTTTAACTTTTAATGCCCACGTTTCGTTCGCTGTAACAAAATCCCTACAGGAAGCCCTGAAATGGATGTTCGTTCCTCTCATTTAAATGACAATAATTTTATAATGAACTTCGAGCTGCCCCTTGTTTCTAACTCGCCGTTTTGATATTGATGTTAATTTAATTGGGTTACAAACTCTATTCAAGCCTAGTGACCCCAAGTGTCCTGAATAAATAATGTAATACCACAGTATTATGAATTTATGACAGACTCGGTATTTATAAACCTGTTACAGTTTGATGTCAAATATAGCTGTTGTGGTTGGATGTCAAAAATAACGATAAGTAATGAATTGCATACCGTGAGCTGTGGTGGTCCAGTGATAACGGTCACGACTTACAAGTTCTAGATCGTAGGACTCGTAGATTCTAACCCAGACAGGTACTTTATTCTGTTTAAATTATTTCATCACCACTACTCTCAAAAAGTTGAAGCAAAACTTCGTGAAGAAACTGGTATGTCCTAGAACCAAAAATTCGAAGACATGTGAAATCTACCCGCACTGGACCCGCGTGGTGGCCTTTGTCCCAACAGTGGGAACATTATAGGCTGATTATGCTTATGCTACTAGAAAATACAACAGAGTACAATGAGGGTTTCTACAAAATGGATGTTATCAAAAGTCATTCATTCAAATTAGGCCGAGAATCAGCAATTTTTGAACGGTAAAACTACAGAAGGACAGTCCCACAAAACGCCCACCCTTTACCACTTCCTAGTACTTTAGCAGGGAAGAAGTGGCGCAACTAACTCCTCAGCAGCACAGCTGTCCGAAAACTTGATTCTATACAATAGTATCTTTGAAAATATGTCGCTGCCAACTGACTGGATTTTTATCAAGGCAGCGCTATTCTTCCAGTTCATGCCTATCAGAGAAAAACCTCGTATACTCTGATTACTATTGGTACTTTAGAGTCTGTGTAGTCCTACCTTTAGCAGCAGTTACTGGCTGGTCATAATTGCCGGTGTGTTCCATTCGAACGTTCAAGCAAGTGTCAAATATTTTGATAAGGTATTTTTGGTTTAGTAGAAGGAGTGCTAGAAATAACGTGAAACTGTAAAGTCTTCTTATAAATATATTAGATCCAAGACAAAGTCCTTTTAATTAAAGATATTTGGGAGGTCCCGTCTGGACCTCTGTAGTACCGTTCTACATAACGTAACATCACGCCTGTAATCCCCGAAAGCTTAGGCAGAGCCGCAGAGATGTGCCTATAGTACACCCACATTTCGCCGTCCCATGTAATAGGGGGCCACGGGCCAGCCACTAAGCCAAAATCATCGTCTTGCTGCCTAAATCCCCAATTATTTTTATACGACGCGGCATGGCTCTATAATTCTGTACCACCCCAAAATATTACAAAAAAATAAGGGAGATAAGACGTCTACTGAACAAGGGCGTTCGATACTTCGTAAACATAATCACATAATTTGGGGTGCCGCCGGCCCGTGGAATAAATAGGTCAATCACATCAATTACTGGCGGTCGAAGTTCATTAGTGTACTATTTTGGGAGCCCTCAACGACTCTATGATTCGTGTGTTCAAACGAGCAACAGGCACGTGCCGGGAAAAAAATATACAGGGTTATTGGAAAAACACCAACAACCTCATAAGAGGTCATTGTACTCAAAAAAATAATTATTTTTTTTCGCGATTTTAGATTTGGTCCTTTAGTAAAAGTTGTTCATAATGATGAGTACAATAACCTCTTAAGAGGTTGTTGGTGTTTTTCCAATAACCCTGTATACAGTGTGTTACGTAAAGGGTATGGACATATCAAACACACTGATTCTTTTGGTGATAATGAACTACATGGCAACATTTTTTAATACCTATACCTACATAATTAGAAAGTTAAAAAACATTTAACTAAAAATCCAAATGCTTCCAATTGAATTCTACACATCACTAGACCAAGTCAGCTGATCGGTGTCAATAAACTACACACAAAAGAACAACTCGGTAAAAGATTTGTTTCTCCTGGTACTATTTGCTAAATGGGTTCCGCATGTTAGTTTTATTCCACAAAATATTACACATTTGAACACAAATGAGTTACTTGTTTTTTAGTAAAAAAACGTGCTGCCTAGTATGTATCTACGTAATTATTAATACAGTATGAGTATTTTTTTTTCTTTCATAAAATCTTTTAAATATCAACTAAAACACTCCTAAAAGCTGTAGCCCAAATTTTCTATGAATTAAATGACTACATGCAGTCATCATCAGTTATCCAACTAAGTTCAATAAATTTTCTATGTCAGCAATAATAACAATTTTCCTGCAAATCTCCTTTAAGTTTAGCATAATCATCCTTTTTTGTTTTTTTGACATTGTAACTAACTGAGATAAATGGCTGTCAAAAGTGTGTTAAAACTGCAATAATAGGAAACTACAAAACTACTCAATACAAAAAAAAATATTCGATAAAGTTGAAAATGAACCCTAGAAAACTTTCTTACGTAACTTATGTGTGTCCTGGTACAAATAATGCCAGAGGGTTCAGCACTTAATTTTATTTTTAGTAAATTTTTAAATTGAATATGTAGGTGTTATGGCTGTAGTTACTTCTTAACAACCGCTGACATCGCATACCGCTAATAATATCAAAAACAATTGAATTATTAAATGTATCCAAACACGTCACTTTGTTTACAGTTGTCCCGTTGTCCGATCGTTGATGACAGGCGCGTGCGCCGTGTTTGAACGGGAAGTGTTTAAATTTTCCGTAATCAGCGAATGTCTCCATCATATGCAAGAGAAGTTATTCACTTCATGAGTAACGGAAATTTTCACAGTAATAATACTGAACCCTAATTTCTGTACTTTTACAATCATGTAGGATAACAAAGGTTACCCACACAGTGATGTTTAGGGTCAATGAGGCAGTTTTCTGCTTTTTATGAAATTATTTTTTCATTTTGATTTACAGCAGCATTTTGCTTAACCGGTTGAATGTCGTAATTACGTAATTAGAAACAATTAAAAAGCCATTGTGTCTCGCGTGGATCTACGTTCCGACATACTACGGGTTAATTATGTTTTATGTTCAAAACTTTTGTTTATTTCCTGATTATCCCCAATATCCATGTAAGCAAAGTTTAGCAACTAAAACTTACTTGTTCATTTCAAAATAAACTTTTAGTGAACAATAATTACAATGTTTGTAAGTATTGTTCATTTAATTAAGGTTAATTTTCAAATGGATTTATCATTTTCGTGTATTAACGCATGAAAGATGCTTCTTATGACGTGTTTCGTGTCGTAAGTCGGTCAATTTATTATGAAAGAAAAAAAAATTCGAAAGCAATAATTGGGTCAGTTACCCTTCGTACTAGGATAATAGGATATCCGACTTTTTTCGTGTGCTTTTTAGTCGCTCTCTGTCTGTATCGGTGTGAAGTTGTGATTAGCAGATCAGTGATCGTTGTAGAAATTTTCGTGAAAATGTCGTCACGCAGTAATAGCGAATACTATGAGATGATGATGTGTACGCAGTGGAGTGTGATACCGTGCTCGAAATGGAAGTGCGAATTAAAAACGCCTTCAGGAGTGTAACGCCGGATATGCTCCGCAATGTTCAGCGAAATCTGAACGAGCGTGCGGCTTTGTGCGTACAACGCCAAGGCCAGCACATTGAACCTCACCTTTAAAATGTAAGTTACTTTAAAAAAATTCATTTATCAACTTATTCTTAATTTTTTACATAATTATTACGTTTCCCGTAACATCGTAGGCAAAGAAAGGGGCCGCGCCGCGCGCGGTGCTCTTTTACGATTCGGGGATTTCCCGATCGCCGCGGCGCCGCCGTGATGTGCGTGTGTGCTAGGCGCACAGACACGTAATGGATAATGTTAATGACCCTCGTAGTGCGGTGACACATTTGTTATGATTTCAATTTAATAAACTATCGAAATAAAAAAAATATTATGCATTTTCAAAGTTATTGCTTTTGAGCTGAAACTTTGCACATAGATTCTGGACCAGATACACTCTTCAACCCGTTTGTATGGATATACCCTTTCCGTAACACGCTGTACAACTAGCAGCACCCCGCGGTTTCTCCCGCACCAACAGCTGTACGGATTTAGATGAAATTTGGCACATAGATAGTTTATAACCAGGATTAACACATGGGATACTTTTTATCCCGATATTCCCATGGGATCGACACTTATGCGGGTGAAACCACGGGGCGCAGCTAGTTGCTAAATCATATGTTCGAAGAATCTATCTGCTCCACAACGTAAATAACGCAATGAATGTTGTTGAACTGTCAAAATGAAAACCATTGCTACTGTTAGTGTGTTATTACGCAACTACCCCGCAGTTGTATGAACTTAAACGAATCAAAAGTAGTATGTCATGTATGAATCGTAGCAGGTGGGGTTCTGTAGATTCTGCCCACCCCCATGGGAAGAAGACGTGAGTATGTATGTGGGTGTATTGTAGACGGATTCGTGATGGAATCTTCTTCTGTCGTATTTTTTTTTTTTTTTGAATTGGGCTTGCTCTTGACTCTAGTCTAGGTCAGAGGTGACAGAGACAAAGTCGACGATGGAGTGAGCTTACACAGAAGAAGCCTGTTCACTCTTACTTTGTAGAGAGAACAGGCTTTTTTTTGAGTATCGGCCTCATCTAAGACCTCATCATCATCTGCCTAGCTTTAGGTAGCCCTACCCAAGAATTTGCGGAAGAGATTCCTATAGAAATTAGAAGAAAACAACGATAACGCAGTATAAGGATTTTGAAAGGAAACCAGAGCTGGAAAATCCTTGTATCTGGGTTACTTTTAAACATTACAACGGACAATTTATATGGAGTAAGTAGAATTTAACGCAGGGCGGTGCGTAATAAAACACGATGTTAGCAATTAAACGCAAGCGGGTATTCTGCCAGCGCTATGTTACCCATCCTCACATGTGGGGGGGGGATTGCACTACATTGTGTGTATTTATTAGACTTTGTATCCTTTTATCCTCAGTTTCCACTTACTGTGGAAACTGAGGATAAAAGTGTGTAACTGTGTGCACAACTACACCAAAAAGGTTTTAAGTTTAACGAATCTGTAGATATTATAAATTAAAGTATATTTTCGTGTCTGGCTGTGTGAATGAGTTGTTCTTATAAACATCGTAACGGATTTTGGTGCGATTTTCACCATTAGAGAATTAATTTCGGAAGGTTTATGTGTATAATAGAGTAATAATAAACTTACACATAATCAAGAAATCAAGTCTATAAGAAGAAATATCTGTTTTGTCAAGTCGTAAAAATCGTGCGAGACATGCGCTAGGGGCGCTAGTGATATTATATCAACCTGCACCCTAATTGCGTAAAACATTATCAATAACAATCTGAATCATGTTGAAGGATATTGCTAATCCATTTCTTCATATGTTCGAAAAATTGTCTGCTCAACAACAAAAATAACGCAATGAATGTTGTTGACCTGTCAAAATGAAAGCAATTGCTACTTTTAATGTGTTACACAGTTACCCCGCGGTTATTAGCCAAAGCACTATAAAACAAAAAGCCCCTTTTCATCACACAGAACAAACGAGTTATGAATAAAAAATTACTTTCGATGTAAAATGTAGGTACCATTCCACAGAGTTTCATTACATATAAAAGGTACCGTATTTACAATATTTAACAGGTATTCAAAACTTAAACATCGGAGTTACTGAAAAGGTATGGAATTTTCATTGCATAAGTTCCACCAATGAATACGCCATGAACCATTGTAGTTAAAACAATGAAAATATACCACAGCGTATGACAATATCATAGGTAC
Organism: Oligia fasciuncula; assembly: GCA_963082905.1. NCBI lineage: Eukaryota > Metazoa > Arthropoda > Insecta > Lepidoptera > Noctuidae > Oligia > Oligia fasciuncula. The sequence continues at coordinate 14,920,890 of OY720403.1, forward strand.
CTACTTTACAAAAATATACAAAATTAAAATAAAACCCTTTGAAAGTGAAGTATGCGGGTGCGTGCCAATTCGTTATTTTAAATTGTATCGCTGGTTGCAGATTCAGAAGGAAAACATGACAATATAATAATAATAACAACAAATGGTCAGATGACTTCATTACTACGTAATAACTAGTGTTATCCCAATCAATTGTTATAATATTACGTAGAGTCATTGGCACGTTAGTACAACTGCAAACGATGAGCGATTTTGTAATCTCTAACGTGACAATGTTATCGACGACATCCACTTCCATAATGCATAATGTGCATACACACAAGCGACACGCGTCGACGACACAGGCAACTGAAACCAGCGTTAGGTGACTGGTGGCATGCCGCTCGTGTATTTGAGCACTGTACTCAAATACACGAGCGGTGTATGGATGGAGAGGGAGAGGAAGGCCGAAGAAAAGATGGATGGATTGTGTGAGGAATGATATGAAAGAGAAGGGAGTGAATGATAGCGTGACGGTCGACAGGGGCGAATGGAAGAAGAAAACGTGTTGCGCCGACCCCAAGTAAACATGGGATAAGGGCAGGAAGATGATGATGACTCAAATACACGAGCGGAGGGGCCGTTGGCTAAATAATAACAGCCGCACAGGTCGATCGATCAGGTTAAGCTACGCTTGCCGCGATTGGTCTGTGGATGGGTGACCATCTTTACATACCGAGACCCCTCCGTGCCGGCTGTCAATCGTGGATCTTTGACAGTTGTTACGGGTAGTCAGAAGCCCGAAAGTCGGACAACCAGTCTTATCAAGGAGTATCGTATTACTCAGTAACTGGGTTGTGGAGGTCAGATAGGCAGTCGCTTCATGTAAAATACAGAATGTCCAAAGGCAGACCAAGGTCGTTTTTTGGGGCGATATACGGATGCCTGCAAGGATTGTTTCCAATATACAAGATTTCTATTGTTCTTTGCTTTCGGCACCAGCTAAACGTGAATATTAGCTCAAGTCGTGGTGAAAAACTTCAAGAGTAATATATTTCGTTGACTTGGCGCCAGATCATTACAATTTAATAACTTAGAAGTGGTTCCAAGTGACTGAACGAGCCGCGTCATAGCCCAATAAATAAATCAATACAATAAGATCAGTTCTGACTATTTAACGTAGACGTAGCCCAAGGCCGAATGAATTAGGTATCAATTCAGACGCGCGCTCAAGAAATATATTAAGGCTCCCACAGACAGGCGCGACACGACGGTACGACGCGGCGGCGGCGGCGGCGCGGCGACGCGCGATGACGCGATTCTGGTAGAACAATTTCCGTGAAGTTTTCATAGAAATTGTTTTACTAGAGTCGCGTCGTCGCGCCAGTTTGCGGGAGCCTTTATTGTTAGGCGCCTACATAGTTTACAAATGTACATTTTTTTTTTTTAACTTTGGTTGGCTGAAGCGCCAGTGTTGCTCGCAAAACTCAAATGTCCATAGGTTTTTTTCAATTTGCAGGTCAGTGTCAGATTTTATGTTGATTACAATATTATTATGATCTGCTACCATATTGTGTATCTTACGACTTTTACACAAACGTAGTCGTGGGCAGAAGCTTGTATTTGTTGTTGTTTTATCTAAACAGATATTATGTCAACCCAATCCGGTGCCTTTTACCACTGTAATATTAACACTTATAATAATTTTAATGCATAAACTATACTAAACAGTACAATAACCTATGAAACAGTTTGTGATAAAAGATAAGTCACCAATGAAGGTCTGTTATTAATGTATTAATCCCACATTAAGCCTATTTAAGTCTAATTCTCTCAAAAGTAACTCCCTCTCGCACCATCAATCGCCACAATCCATCAGCAAATGCTGCAGGTCCTCAATCTGATTTAATAATATTATAATTACAAAAGTAACTGTCTGTCTGGACACTACCTGTCAGCAAAGTTTGCATTCCTTATGAAAAAGAGCGATTCTCCGAATTGCACAGTGTGCAATAAAGTCGAGGATGTACAACATTTGCTGATGGATTGTGTCCGAAATAAAGATGTACGTAAATCACTCATGATCGAGCTAAAACTAAATAGATTAGATGTAGGCTTAATACAGACCTCTAAAAAATTTTGTGAGTTAATGTCAGTACCGGTTGAGTGATTCATTTTCTTTGAACTACTAATACCTAGGTATATGTAAATTCGATGTATGTAGATATATTGTAAAAGGGTATGATGGGGTTGGCATATCTTTAAGATAAAAACCCCTAAATAAAAACAGATTAAAAAAAAAAAAAGTAACTGTCTGTCTAGTAGCTTTTCACGCCATAACGGTTGAACAGATCCCAATGAAATTTGGCACACAGGTAGACCATGACCTGGGACATAGGATACTTTTTATCTCTGTAGTACATCTAGTACCCTATTTAATAAAACAAAGCACTGATATGTACATACTGTCAATGAACTTGATGACTCATGTTTATATTATAACTATAGTTAATTGTTGAATAGGGGTCCAGTTGGGTATCAGTTGGCAGTCTTCATTCAATGTTAAGTAATGGTAGGTATATGAATTAAATAATGCATAATATTATAAGTATCTTGTATACCTAATATAAAATAATACCAGCCTATTATTGTCTCACTGCATAAATAAATAAATTATTATTTAACGCATCTTTGACATAACTGTCCCAGACACAGTTCTAGATACACCTAGATAACGCAAGCGCAAGTACTTTGCGTGCCAAAAATCGCACCAGCTTACGTACAAAAATCGTAAGCCGCCACTTTCGCGCTCAGTCCTGTGTACTGCTGGCTGGGTGAGCGCTGCCGCTAAGCCCCGGGGTGGGACGAGACGGATGCCGCACGCAGCGGCGTCTTTGGATCGATTTGATTTTCCCATCACTAAATAGTGCTTGTGACGTCATAGTAGGTAGTCAAAAAATGGTAAACTTGATTTTCATACAGATCATGATACTTGCTATCTAGGTCTATCTATATCTGTGGGGTGGACCTATTGCCATCAACCAAGCTTCAATCCAGACTTGGAGCAAAAATACATAATATTGTTTGTTCTATAGAGATCACAATGTAAGTACCAGAGTGAGACTCATTATCTGCCTAGCCTTTTCCCAAACATGTTGGGGTCAGCTTCCAGTCTAACCGGATGCAGCTGAATACCAGTATTTAACATGGAGTGACTGCCTGTCTGACCTCCACAACCCAATTACTGGGTAATACAATACCCCTTGATAAGGCTGGTTGTCAGACTTTCGGGCTTCTGACTACCTACCCGTAACAACTGTCAAAGATCCACGAATGACAGCCGGTACCAATGGCTTAACATGCTTTCCAACTATCAGAACAAAATAATAAAAAAGAAACATTTAAACATTATGACCACTTATCATTTTACTAATTAGAAACAATATTTATGGTAAATGGATAAAAATGAAAAGATGAAAACTTTGCTCATAGTTTTGTTAATTTATTCAGATAGTAAAGTACTAAAATTATTATTGAGTTGTGTGGAGATAATTACAATTTTATTTCTATTTGCCTAAAGCATTACGTTTCATTGGCTGAACCTAATTAATAAAACACGTAAAACTAGCTTATTTAATTGTGTAATAATAAGTCATTGTTTTAATTAACAAAAACAAATTAATGGTGAAAAATCTGATAAGAATTTAAATATTGCGTAACACAAGATGCTAAAGATAAAAATAATAATTGTAGGGTCAGTGGGTCGTCCTAGGGGAATAAATTCTTAGCTATCTTGATAACTAAAATAATTAACACCAATTTTAGGCAAAGGTCATCATGTATTCAGCTTGTTGCTTTACCTGTTAGTTTTTTCGCGCCACCTATGTCCGTAGATAGTACGTGATCGGAATAATTAAATATGTAGGTACTTATAAGAAGTTTTTACTTACTCTCCTTCTCGTGGTCGAAGCCCACGATAACGAAGTAGTCGACGAGCCTGGACATTGCACTCCTACGGCAACATTCCAGCACAAATACAACAAATACACTTTGTAATTAGATTACACGAATTTACACACATTTTAAACACAAAGCTACTCGTTTGCACATTTTCACCGCACTTTACCGATCACCGATAGTTCCGTACACACTATGCGTAGAATTCGCACACCAAACACTTCACGGAATGTAAACAACACTTTCATTTATCGCGAGCCAAAGAATTTTTAGCTTCAATTACGAGAAAGAATATAGATTGTCCTGACGGAGAGGTTATGCACTAATCCTTGCAGCTATACCGGTATTCAACGAAACTTTATTTCGGATAAGGTCATCCAATATAAAACTAATTGTTATTGTAACGAATAACGCCCTAAATTGTATAATTTAGAATAAATTTGGTAACTAAACGTCACTACAGCCGCGAACCATCGCTCGTCCGTCCGACATTTCTAAAAAAACTACTATGAATAAAAAATCTACCGTTAATTATTGCCATGTTCGTTTTAGCAATAACTACTATATTTTATTCCCATATTTAGTTGTTTTATTCTCATATTTTTATAATTATTTTCATAAAAAATGATTTTTTTTCGACTATTTTTGTTTAAATGTCAATAACTGCGGTAGGAGTTGACTAGAAGAGTTCGTCACGTACGGAAAAAGCGTGAAGCCGGATTCACATTACTGTGTTGTGTCGTGTCGTGACGCAGTGTTAGCCAATCAAAACTCGTTGTGATTTGACGTAGTCCAGAACAGATTAGTATGATTGGTGTATCCCGAGTCACGTCACGACACAACACGACACAGTAATGTGCCGGTGGCTTTAGGCGACTTTCTCTCTCTCTGTCTCTTTCTATTGTAATTATATCGCTTATGTGCGAGTATCGCGTAACAAAGTTCGTTTCAGATTTATAACAAGTGTTAATTTGACTCGCTTGTAAAAAACCATCGAACATTCAGAAATTTACAGTTTGCTAAATCGAATATGCACACTGCACAACGCTCGATAAGATGACTCTTGCTGATGTTTTTCTAAGTTTGTTTGTTATAAACCATTTACCTAACCGAGGTAGGTGAATGGTATGTATAATACGTACAACAATACGGTTAGGTATCTTTATCATCACAATTTGGAGCGAATTTTGTTACTAACAACACGATTCTTGTTATGTTGCGCGAAGGTGCGAAACTGGCACTGCGTATTCAAGCGATGGTCGCGTACACGTAATTGCATATATTCTACGCTTAGATTATAACCCAAAATAAGCAATGCAAGTATCAAGGTACTGAACATTTTGAGTTAGAAATTAGAAAGTCTACGTCCACTGCGACGGTAAAATGGGCGTATGATATTTTGCAATTGCGGTATTTTCGGGTAGCACCTAGATGAATCTAGCACAGTGGATTGTATGTACACCATAGATTGAATAATTTATGGTTGATGATGATAATGAATCTTACAAGAAATATCTCACGCGACATGAACATAACCGGAGCGAGATAACCGGAGAAGGGAGCGGGACGTTTGAGTGGGTAATGGGTGGCTCAAAAAACATCTGAAATGCGAGTTTTTGCTTACTCAAAGAAGAAGCTCAAGTTTGTTGATTTACATCACATATCTACTTGATTTACATAAACTACCAAAAAACACGAAGCTGGCAACATTTGGTTATTTTAATGTCATAATTTTTTATCTGTGCACTTGAAAACCTTTTATATGCTTACTAAATAAAAAAGTTGAAGCGGACTATACCTGTCTCTGTTTGTCACAGAAAAATTGCATAGCAGTGACAGCGAATAAATTACTCTTTAATTTATTCGCAGTCTATTCACTGATAACGCAAACAATGTATCAAAATATTATTGATGTTTGATTATTACAAGAGATTATTAACATTATTACCGTAAATTTCCGTTTACCGCCCTCAAAACAATGTCGGATGCCCCAAATAATCAAATACCAGGATTGAAACAGAAGAAAGTGTTTAAAATAATAGTGCTAGGTGATTCAGGCGTTGGCAAAACGTGTTTAACTTATCGCTTTTGCGAAGGCCAGTTTTTAGATAAATCTGAGGCCACAATCGGTGTCGATTTTAGAGAAAGAAACATAAAAATTGGTGGCGAAGATATAAAGGTAACTAACATAAATATAAACTAAATTATGTGCCCATAAATTTCTTGATCAAACAATGAAACTTTGTTCCAATTATTTTTGCCTATTACCGTTATTGTATACAATCTGATGTTAAGCTTTCGATAGAAGCTTTAATTCAGACTTTGAGACAAGGGAAGGTCTGTATCTAGGCTACCCACCTCCCTATTATGGAGTAAATGCCTTACATCTGGATGAATTAATCCAAAAGATTCATTCTTCCTGAACACTATTTCCAGTAACTAGTTTTAAATAGCTTACCAGTATGGAAATTATAGAAGCACTAAAGATTTTTTTTTTTGTATTCTTGGGATGTAACAGACTAGGACAGTGGAGGCCCATTGAAAAAATATTGCCACCTCATCTCATTTTCATTACCAATATAAAAATAGATCATGATCATCACCTCAATGTATAAAAGAAAAAAAAAACAAAATAGATATTTATTAATTTTTTTCTTTCATCAATAATGAAAATCAATCACCAAATACTTTTTTTGCTTCATTTTACATAGAGGCATGGAAATTAAATTATAATAATGTTGTACTCTTCACATGACTAGGGGGCTGGCCTATTTTTTGGCCAAATAATCACCTAGCCATACAATGTGGCAACACTGCCATTTGGACACTTTTCCTGTTGACAGTGATACGGACAAATTTTGTGATGCCCTGTAATTCCTTACCCCCCTTTTTTATATCATCATCATCATCATCAGCCTATAGCAGTCCACTGCTGGACATAGGCCTCCCCTAATGAGCGCCATAGCGTCCTGTCTTCAGCTTGACGCATCCAGCATCTGCCTGCAGTCTTTCGCAGATCGTCATCCCACCTGGCCGGAGGGCGTCCCACACTACGTTTGCCGAGTCGTGGTCTCCACTCAAGAACTCGTTTACCCCAGCGGTTGTCGTTTCTTCGCGAGATATGGCCGGCCCACCTATGGCCTTTTTTATATACTTCTACATATTATAATTGTTATTCTAAGACTGTTAGCTTTTAAGTTAGTAAATATTATCTTGTAAATTTAAATTATTATCTATTCCAGCTTCAACTATGGGACACTGCAGGTCAGGAGCGGTTCCGAAAATCGATGGTGCAGCATTACTACAGGAATGTCCATGCAGTACTCATTGTTTATGATGTCACCAAACCGGAGACGTTTCATGTGAGAATTTCTTTTAACAATCAAACTATAACCACTTGTTTGAATATATTATGCTGCATAGAGAGCATTGTTGGCCTAGTGGTAACGGCCGCGACTTACGAGTTGTAAGTCGTAGGTTCGAACCCTGACTAAAGCGTCAGGGTTGCATGTAACATGCACACATGTTGACAGACATCACATACCTTTTGCCAACAACATTGGGGTTCACTTCATCAAACCAAAAGCAGCTGAATTTCAGTCTCCAGACTGCCCATCTGACCTCAACAACCTAGTTTCTGGGTAACACAACACCTCTTGGCACGACTGGTTGTCAGACTTTCGGGCTTCGACAGCCGTTACGCACGGGTAGCGTGACGACTGTCAAATATATGCGAAGTACAGCCAAGCTGAACTGCTTAACGTGCTTTCCGGGGCACGGAGAGGTCTCGGTATGAAAGGGATAATCACCCATCCACGGATTGACCGCGGCAAGTGTAGCTTAACCTTGATTGATCGAACTGTGCGGCTGTTACTTTGCCCCGAGTCCCTCACTTTTAAACAGACAGTTACTTCAAAATCAGGGATTTCAGTATTGCTACCAGAATTTCTATTTTACATACATAAACTCACACCTTCTTCCCAGTGGGGTAGGCAGGCTTTCGTACATCTGGTTATGCACGTACGCCGGTCTCCTGACCTTTCTTAAGCAAAAAAATGAATGAATATTTATTTTATTTACAGTCAATAGCCAGTTGGATGCAAGAGGTGGAGTCACATGGTCTGATGAGGGCTCCAAGAGTGCTGGTCGGTAACAAGTGTGATTGCGGCACGCCGGAGTCTCGACTAGCTACGACGTACGCCCAGAGACTGGCTGATAAGTATGGAATGCCCGTAAGTGTTGATTTCTGGTCAGCGGGATTGTCCGAAAGGGTTACCGCTAGCCCGGAACATAAAGGGCTAAGGAAGGAACACGGGTGGGTTTTAGTCAGTAAGAGTCTGACACTCCCTTGCGCTCCACCCAGAGCGGGAGGGTCATATGATGATTTCCAATCCGAAAAAAAAAAATACATTATTATATCTATGACTCATAACTATATTACTCATGTTCCTGCCACTCAGTATGGGTAATAATATTATGATCCTAGATATCTGAAAGTTTTTATCCCCCTTAGTATTAGAAAAATAAAGTAACAAAAAGTATTTATTGGGACATCACGTCAAAGTAGACAGGAGATGAAATAAACAGGAAAATGTTCATCATTACAATACAAAATAGTTTATTTCTTTAACAAGCTTTGTACTACATTACTAGTGATAGAAGCGTCCTTTTAAGCAATTAAATGCCTGTATAAGGACACTCCACTCTTCCGCAACTTAAATTTACGTAACATACCATCTTATATACAAAAAATTATGCCAGTATTTACTATTTATATAATTTTGAGAAAATCAATTGAGACAAAAAAGAATTACAGAAGACTAATTACTTTATATCAGCTTATACTAATGGGTGTGTTTATTGTGTATATTATAATGTGAGGTACTATGTGTGATAAGTGTGTATGAGGTGTATATGTGTGTGTGAGGTGTATGTGTGTGTGGTGTGTACGCGTAAAAGAGTGAATTATTTTGTGTGGTGCAGTAGAGCCTCCGTGTCCTCATATGCAAGTTGTTTTATCCATTTTGTTAGAAGTTTCTTACATTCATCATTGATGTTATTGAAAAGCTTTATCAGTGGCTTTATCAAGGTCGTCACAGCATACTGGAACACTCATAGCAATGACTCACCCTGTCATAGATCTGCGAGGTAGTTGCGTATCCCACTATCAGTAGCAATGGGTTTCATTTTGACAGTTCAAACACATTCATTGCGTTATTTACGGTGTTGAGCAAACACATTTTTCGAACATATGAAGCATCGAATTAGCAATATCCTTCAAAATGATTCAGATTGAGATTGACAGTGTGTTACACAATTAGGGGTTGATATATAGGGTGTTTGGAAGCTACAAAGCACAAAAAAAAAGTTAGTAGAGAACATTTACGAAAATTTGTGTAACAGCCAAATTAGACCGATTTTAAATTTTCCATAGAAACAGAGATTTCCAGTTATCTTTTTTTTAATAAGACATTTCGAAAATGTTCTCTACTAACTTTTTAGACCTTTGTATCCTGCTTATGCATATGAAGTTTCATTAAAATCGGTTTATTCATTTTGAAAAATAAGGGCTTGAAAGTTTGTATGAAATGCCGTACGGCGTAAACGCTCATAAGGGGGTGATATTTGACACCATTTAGAGCATTTTGAGCCACAGACCAACCGCGGCAAGCGTAGCTTAACCCAATCGATCGACCTATGCGGCTGTTATTATTTAGCCACGGGCCCCTCTAAATAACTAACTATTACTAAATATTAACTGCTATTTTTCATATTTCCAGCTGTTCGAAACATCAGCATTATTAGACTCTGAATGTAACAACGTGGAGTCTATCTTCATGACGTTGGCGCACAAGTTGTACTCGAAACAACCTCTAAGGGTGGTCAGTGTTGAGGTAAGAATTTTTTTTTTGCACGCCTTTTTCATCTTTCTCACATTTATACTTCTTATCGCAGGTATGCTTTAAAAGATTTCTTATGAAATAAGCATCACCTTTATACCTATTTTTCTGTTCTGTTTTTTTTTTCTTGTCTGTTTATACAGGGTTATTGGTACAACATTAACAACCTCTTAAGAGGTCATTGTACTCATCATTATGAACAACTTTTACTATGGGACCAAACCTGAAATAGCGAAAAAAAAGTCAGCTGTTCCCTACATTTTGACGAGTTATACGAACATAAATGTAGGGAACAGCAGATTTTTTTTAACTCCATACAAAATTTTATCAAAATTGGTCCAGCCGTTTGAGCGTGAAGAAGTAACAAACATATAAACACACTCACAAACTTTCGCCTTTATAATATTAGTGTGATGACTTCTCATTAACTCAAATAATATTCTATTTTCAGGGAGAACACGGGCCGGGCTTAGTAAATCTTCAGCGGCAGAAGCGGTCCACGAGCTCCAATGACAGCTGTCTGTGCAGCTAAAGTATGCACGTCATAGCCACTGCGCAATGTACTCGATACGAAATAATTCCGTCTAACATCCATGATCAAACTTACCACCACAGAGAATTAAGCTATTAAAATTATTAACAGCTATGCACTCATGCCATTTTGTAGCTTTGTACGGTCGCCGCATGGGCTATTTTCGGCCACACCATCGACATGCTAAGAAGGAGAAACGTTTAACTCAGCACTCAGTAAAACCTCCCTTGTGTAAGAGGTCGTGACGCGCAAAACAAGATGTGAGATGATCCATTGTGGAATAAGTGGATTTCGAGTTAAAATCGCAATAACGGACTCACAGATAAAAAATTGTCAAAAGAATGAAATTAGAATTCTACAACTCAAAAATGGCAATTTTGAAAAATAATGAGTTTAACATTACACCCCGTCTGTAACCCCAAAGAGTTAGACAGAGGTGTACCCATAGTAACACCCGCATTTCGTTATGTTTTAAGTATTATCGGGATAAAAAGTAGGCTATATGTATGTTAATCCAGGGTGTCAGCTACCTTCATACAAAGTTTCAAGAAGTAACAAACATATAAACACACACACACACAAACTTTCGCCTTTATAATTATCAAGCGTTCCATTTTTGGGTTTCCGAAGCCAAATGGCAAAATGGACACAGCCTTTCACTCGGAGACTATTTGCACTATATCGATGAAAATTTGGAAAGGTGTATATTTGTGCACTGCTAAACCATTGTGTACATAGTAGAATATAAAAACAAATACCGGGCAAGAGCGAGTCGGACTCACGCACCGAGGGTTTTTTTTTATATTTATGTGATTTAATAAAGAAAGAAAGAAAGAAAAAAAAAACTAAATCAAATTCGGTTCATCCGTTCGGGAGCTACGATGCCACAGACAGACACACACACACACAGACACGTCAAACTTATAACACCCCGTCGTTTTTGCGTCGGGGGTTAAATACGTTTATTTGATATCGGCTGTCGCTCAGCCAGCATTATGCTGCGAGTCTGCATCCCTATGCAAGACAGAGCCCCAGAGCTGGTTTTCAGCGACAGTCGGCACAAATAAATACATATTTAATTTTGTAATACATATTTTTTTATTTTACGATGTCTATTAAATATAATTTAGCATCTTTTTTATTACTGCTTTTCGAAGATGTGTAAAATTAGATCTCTATCAAATTAAGACCTCATTTCCATCATTCTTGTAAAAAAAAGGAGAATGGGCTAATCTGCCCTAACGCCCAATAGCGTTCTCGAAGACAATGAACAGATCTATTGGTCTTTAGGTCAGATACCCGTGGTTCGTTGCCCATTCTCCTTTGATGGCAGCTAATCAAAATCATCATCATAAGCCTACAGGGTCAAATTAAATTAGCAAGCGAAACTTCAGACGATATATCGGTATCGATCAGTAGCGAAGGGTCATTTTTTTTTTTTGAAAGAGGTAAGCCGTAGTAGATGTCTTTAATATGATTATATTAATTGTTTTTAGAATACTGACTGTGACATTTTTCAAAAGGGAGCCGGTAGGAATCAAGTTGTTTTTTTTTTCTTAGGGTTGAACGACCGCTGGTAATGTTGTTACTTGAAGTATGAGTTGAGAAAATATGTTTTATCATGTTTAGGTATCGATATCGATAATCACGTCTGTGAAGATTAACAAAAAAAAAAAAGATTTTTGAACTGATATTTCAACACTAATTGCGGTCGATGACCCCACCAAAAAAAAAACATCAAATTAAATTATTGTTGTTTTATCATGTTTAGATATCGCTTAGAAACCCATCACGTCTGTGGAGTTTCGCTAGTTAATATAATTTGACCCTGTATAGTAATAACTTTACGGCGTAACACTAATTTGTATAAAATAAAAACTGCCTGCCAAAGTAAATATGCCTGTTTTAAACAAACTTTGTGCCAATATGGTCCATAAATATTGCAATAAAACATCCTAAACTGCATGTAGTGGTGAAATAGTCAACCTTTAGTAATAATAAAATTTGTATTAAATTATGTAATAGTATTTTATCTTCCATATTTTGTCGTCTATTAAATAAAATATTCAATATTTTTACCTTTATATTCTAATTATTCAATTATAGTACATTATGATACGTGTGACTTAGGACTGATTTTTCAATCATCTGATAACTTTATTCAAGGAATAGTTTTGAAATTTTGACAGTTATTTCATACAAAAACTGTCAAACGTCAATTTTATTCCTCGAATAAAAGTTATCCCTTAAAAAAATCAGTCCTTAGTAGTCCAATATTGCACCGCGTGAAATTAGCGCCCGAGCGTGCTAAACGTCGTGCATTAGTGACTACTTAAGTCACACGTATCTTATACTCTTTATTTATAGCACGTGTGACCTAAACGCGCACTCAAGTCACGCTTTTTTGTGTAAATATGGCCTACTTAACCTTTTGAACGCCAGAGCACAAACGCACGCGCGTGCCCTCCACGCCAAGCCACAATTTTAAATATTTAAGGTATACAAATAAAAACACACAAAAGTAATGATTTAATTTTTTATTTCGTGATAAAGTGCACCGCATTTTTGTCACATATTTGTGTCGCTCGTAATAGGATAGGCGACACACGACTGGCGTACAGGGCACGCGCTTGCTTGTCACGTATATGTGACAATGGCGTTCAAAAGCTTAAGGGGCCGGCGTAGCATGCGTAGTTCATACAAACGTAATACCAAAATAATTTGTAAATCAAAAATATTCTTAATCATCATCATCATCATTCTTAATGTAGTGTATTTATTCCGATAGGATCACAGAATATCTAGGTCCCCAAATATATATTTTGAAAGGACACTGATATAAAGTCGAGATATGAGGAATATCAAATTTCTATAGAAAACTTATATTCTGTAATCCAATCGGAATAAATACACATTTGATTTACAAATTATTTTGGTATTACGTTTGTATGAACTACGCATGCTACGCCGCCGGCCCCTTAATTCACAGGAAAGCGTGACTTAAGTGCGGGTTAAGTCACACAGTGCTATAACATTAGTTAAGTATGATAGAATTATAGCATGTGCTGTGGAATAGCAAATGAACAATGTATTTCAGGCCTTATTTAAAAACAGTAGACCTGTTGAAAATGTGAGAATATGCAGAAATGACATTTATTAGATGCCAATGAATTTAAAGGAATTGTGTGGAAATAATGAAATTGTGTAATACTTAATTTATTTTTATATAAGAATAGCACTATACGTATTAGACAGAGTACGTGAAATCATTGAGATATTAAATAAATCGTTTTACGTTGTTATTTTTGACCATTTATTTTTACCTAATAGAGACTGATGGACGTAGTTCTTTGTGGCGACACCTGGCGAAGGCTTAATTCGAGCAGTGATCGTCTTTCGGCTGAAATGCTATGATGACGATGACACGGATGCGTCAATCCAAGCCAGATACGATCCAGGGCCAGAGCCAATATATATTTTTGAAATAGATTGGAGGTCCGCAGAAACAAATACCCTTAACTTTTTAAAGAAAATTATTTTTAATGGAAGTGTCGATGACAAACACCTTTCAATAGTTCATCGACTCCCTTCCCATGAATTTCTAAAGAAGGTCTAAATCCATGCACTTCCACTAGAATGGCAAAGGCGCATCCGTCGGTGCTCCATGGACCAATTGAAACAACCATAATAGCCAAAAACATCGATTAACTAAGACCTATCGGGCCGCACAAGCTCACCGGGAAAAAAAGTTCTTGACTTTTTGTGGTATACACCACAAAAAGTCAAGAACTTTATGAGCAGCGGGCCATCTTCCTCCGCTCCCCCATCCTGTCACTTCTCCATTCTCCCTTGAGCGAAACTTCGAATTCCCTCTGAAATTCATAGCAGTGGAAACATTATAGGCTGATTATGCAACTTCTAAGACACTGTTCTCCAGAAAGGTCAGGTGCGTAGTGCTCGCAACCGTCGTGCGTGCATAACCAGATGTATGAACGTACATAAACGAAGCAAAAGAAGTATGTAAGCATCCTAGCGGGTGGCGTTCTATAGTTTCTGCCTATGCGAAAAAGGCGTGAGTTTATGTGTGTGTAGGTAGCACTTGGCTGGTAATATTTGCTGAAGGACCAACGCGCAATGGTCGTTGTATTAAACAAAATTTAGCGTGACACGCTCCCTGAGTTGGAAGACGAGGGTGCAAAACAATATCTTTTGATTTGCAGTCTGTCGTGCTCGTTATTACTAGTATCTATACCGTGATAAGGTTGAGACAACAAAGCAAAGCAATTACCTACTTTATCTTCACAATTATAATTAATTGATGTTACTGATCTGACTATTGGGTGCAACGAGTCCTGTTGAGTGAGACACATTTAAGAGACCACACTCGATGGGTTTACTAGTTTAGGAGTTCTGTTACCCATCGTTCAGGTCCATCTTCTGACCAGCTCGATGGTACCATAATTATTTAGACTAAGATCTCTAGAAGTGTTCCGTTTACGCGTGTGCGTCTAACGAAACATCGCTACACCTTTTTATAGCACTGTGTGACCTAAACCCGCACTCTTGACTAAATATTACATTTTTACACAGAAAAGCATGACACGATCCGCCATAGTAGTTACTGCTCTATATTGAAATGCTTAAAGGTCGGATGACAAATGTGTGACTGATATTGGTCGTGGGGACCATTTTGTTCGATCCGTTTTAAAAATTTCAGGTGGTTTGTACCCAACAAATGAAGAAGGAAACCTTTTGCAGGGAACAGTACCTACCTACATAAGTAAAGCGATTGGTAATTTTAACGACAAACTGCAACGACTCCGTGGCGCAACGGTAGCGCGTCTGACTCCAGATCAGAAGGTTGCGTGTTCAAATCACGTCGGGGTCAAATACCTCTTTTTTAATTTTTGTAGTATTTTCACTTTTTTTGTTTTAATTTTATTTCGTTTTTAATTAATCAGAATAAGTAAGTGCTATATTAAACATATTTTACTATATTTAAGGTTTTTGAACTGCAATCAATAAAGATTGTTTACCCTACCGCACGCCATCGCCATTTGAAGTAGACAGCGCCTAACTTGTAAAATTTGGCCATAGTTATATGCATATTATACAAGGTTATTGGTAAAACATTAACAACCTCATAAGAGGTTGTTAATGTTAAATCAGCTGTTCCCTACATAATAGGTTCGCTTTAAATCTCGTCAAAATGTAGGAAACAGCTGATTTATTTTTCGCGATTGCAGCTTTGGCCCCTTAGTAAAAGTTGTTCTTAATGATGAACAAGGTTATTGGTAAAACATTAACAACCTCTTAAGAGGTCATTGTACCTACTCATCATTATGATCAACTTTCACTATTATGGGACCAAACCTGAAATCGCGAAAACAAAATCAGCTGTTCCCCTACATTTATGTTCGCTTTAAATCTCGTCAAAATGTAGGGAACAGCTGATTAATTTTTCGCGATTGCAGCTTTGGCCCCTTAGTAAAAGTTGTTCATAATGATGAACTAGTACAATCTCCCATTTCGGTGTGTCGCATTGTTTTCAATTTCAACCTGTATATTTTACGGTCGCAAATCATATTTTGTTCAACAACCTGATACTGAACTGGGGGCCTAAAAAGGCCACTTTGGCAGAATCATAAAAGGATAACATAATGGACAGTTAACCGTTAAAGTTAATCGTATCAAATCCCATTGGTGAAGTATTTTTGTCTGTGCTAAAATACCAATCAATCTGATCCAAATCCAATCTCTTTGATTATACCTACTTAGTGCAGCGAAAAAAAGAAAAACACACTGTCTTCGCCATATTACGATTCATAATATCTCTCCAAAGTGGCCTTTCAGGCCCCCAGAAAAATGCAAAAAAAAAACTTAAGAAAATTTGTATTTCGCAGGCTATCCTAACGCTTTCATCTGGCAGTCGAATCAATGTTGAGCAGCTTCGGAAAATCTAATTGTATGCCGTAGCATTATAATATGTTTGTGTCATGTGTTTGTTAGGTAAATAAGTGTAATAAATGAAACCACAAAATAATTTCATCTCAATTATATTAATTTAATTAATAAGAGAACATAGACAGCATTCGCCGTAAGGTACAACCATAGACGGAGCCCCATACATTAGGGAACTAGCCGAAACACTTTTAATACTAGATAATTAACGGATTACAGCAGTGACATCACATAGACTCCAATATATGTCCATATATTGGCGTCAAAAGAAAAGAAAGAAAACAATAGAATCTTTTTTCTTTCTGTCTTTATTATGTGGAAGTAAAGACTACATATTCGTTGCCAAGAGATCCACATTTTTATTATAAGAAAATGTCTTTGGCATAATTATAATAAAAATCGTGTAATTCTCTCATGAGATGACGATCGGCAACAAATATGTCGTGTGTTGATTTGTTACATTAATTAACGCGATTTTAAAATCTCTAAATTTTTTGCCGACATATTTTTTTGTTTAAAATCTTGAGAAGACGTCATAGCAATACATATACTTACATTAAGTAGATTTATTTTCTACCTACACATATAAAGTTACACAATGCTCAAAGTTATTAATTTTAAAGAGCCATGCTACAAATCAACACACAAAACACCCACAAAAAAATATATTATATTGCGCGTTAGTATACAAAAAAAATACAAGTCAAATGTGAGAATTTCCAATTAAAACGGCCCATAGGCAGTTACTAGCGTAAACAACAAACCTACAATTCAAAACTTCGCAAAACCACCTTCCGTCATTTCTGACCTACGGGCGACTAATCACATGGATTTAATATATCACATAAATATATACACAAACAGCAAAGCGTCTGTTTTATTCACAGCAAAGTGGAGTTTAATATTTGAAAATTGTTAATACTATTACTTTGATAAACCAGCAGGTTTGTCTCAACATCTTTCGAGTATTTCAATCGAATTGAAATTGTGTTGCAGGGCGTCTACTCCCAAAGAAGTTTCAGCAGTAGTTACGGGCCTGATTAGTTCGGGGAGTGTACCAAGAATGAATGACAACATGATTTAACAGTTGTCCCAACTCCCGAAACGTATTTTCCGGTCCGAAAAATGTAATTTGATACTTCTTTTCATGGATCATCTACTTTCGGACGGGCCAGCCCCTGATACGAATTCAATTCGATTCAAACTCGAAAATGGTGGGAATAAACCATCAAATTATAATAGTAGCTAGTACATCCATTAATCTCAAAATTGCAGTAACTTGCACATTGCTAAATCTTCCATAGTTAATTCTTTGTTATAGCCTAATTTTTCTAAGAACATTAATCGGTTGAAGGGCACTGAACGACCCTCACAAAAGAAGTTTTTTATTGTTATTACGTCTGGGGGCGTTTAGTGTCCCCACAAAGTGTTAGGGAGTCAGAAATCTAAAAAAAATGTTAGCTATATTTCTGTCCACCTCTGGCGGTTGATGTATTTTATAGATCTTTTAAAAGTGCTTATAAACCAAAGCTGCAACATATCTATGAAGTCTATTGTGTTAGGAATCTCTTTAAAGTAGTAATTTATGAAGAATACTATCTAGAAAGAACATTAAATTTACATAAACCTATCTAAAAGTAAGAGAAAACACGGACACACGATTATTTTAATGATTGCACTAAGATTTACACGCGGTTTCTGCGAGGTGACAACCAGCTGTCAACTCTCTTGGCAACTGCTCTGATTGGTCGAAATGGACGACGGCAGCCAATCAGAACACTTGAGATGAGATGTTGCTTCTAGAAACCGGGTGTGAATGTTATACATGTAGTTAATCGGTTGAAGGACACTAAACGAGGCACGTTACAGTTCCTTCACAGTTACAGCAACTTTATTATAACGAGAATAAAGATCAAAATGACTTTGACAGACAGACACTTTGTCAGTGACAGCAACCTTATATGAATGAGAATAAAGATCACTGTGATTTGGACAGTGATACAAAATCAGAGGCTATATAAAATAACTGTGAAAAGACTATAAAAGTTTTATTGTTATAACGTCTGGGGGCGTTTAGTGTCCCCCAAAGTGTAGTTAGGAACTAAATTATGATAATCTTAAGAGTTAATAGTGGGGATATAGAATTAGGTAGGTGCGTATTATTGCCACGTTGTCCCGGCAAAGAAAAGGCTTCGGAAGTCATCCCGTGACATTTTATAGAGCCTAAAAATGCAGCATATATCAGAAATATGTGGTCACATTTTGCCGGTTGAATGCCGTAATTACAGAAACAATTAAAACGCCATTTGTGTCTCGCGTGGATCCACGTTCGAAGATTTAAGGGTGGGGACTGAATTTTTTCGCGATTACGATTTTGATTCCATGTAGAAGTTGCTCAGTTTGATGGTTTGTACCACACCCTTGAATATGACAACACCTTTCTGATAGACATGCTGTAGAAGTATAAGAGCCGCGTTTTTCCCGCGGAGACTTTTTTCGCTTTTTCCGACAGTGTGGTTTTTTGACGCTGGGATGCGTTCTTTTAGATTCTCAACACTCGGCTCGACGATTCGGAGAGTTGAAAATCCATGCGCGATAAAATCCCGCCGCGATATTTTTACGTCTCGTGCGAACGAAGGCTAACTATTGTATTCAATTGGTATTTTGTCGGAATCGGCCGAATAAAATAAGCTAGGTAATAATAAGTGTTAAAGTATAGTATTTCTCGCAGTCTATAAATTAGTCTAGCAATCTAGTTAACAAGAATGCCTAGATAGTGCACGTACGTAGTTAAATCCCGTCACTATTTCAGTGCCTTAGTGAAATCTTCAAAAACATTAAATCTAAATTACTTGCTCGGCACTCGACTTACATTTTATGTTCATGAAAAAATCTGTTAAAATATAGAGGGTGACTGGTAATTAATAAACGATACATAAACACACGATTGTACTTGTAGCGGTATCTAAAACGCCACATGCGAACAACGCGTCATACTGACGTCACGCAAAATCCTGCATCTCTCAAGCAAAGTTTACCACGCAACTAGCAGATACAACGGCCCGACATGACTCATCAGGCAGTTGCCCGCCAGACACAACACCCGTTTGGTCGGACGATCCTCCCTTTTCTATAGAGTATGAGTGAACTATACACCCTGTTCCTCATACCTCTATAATTATACTCATCATAACAAACAACTTTCCCAAAGACGATTTTTTTTTTAATTTACCAAGCGCATGTATCACTATCATCCCAATAGAATATCGAGTACCTAACAAGAACAATACACCATCAACTGTAATATAATATAGTTACTAATCCCTTTCTACAAACACAACTATTCCAATTATTATTTCTCATTGGTTTAACAATCGTACGGTTACGGGTCCGGTTTAGAACCGGTCGAAGTGGAGGTGCTTGGGGGAGGCCTTTGTCCAGCAATGGCCGTCATTCGCTGAAATGATGATGATGATGATGATGATGACGAACAACCGTACGACTGCGCGCGGTTCTATTGGGGTAATTGGGGTCACGCGCAAGGTAAATGAAAAAAAAAATTGTTTGTTTGGGAAAGTCGTTTAATATGATGAGTACACAGAGCCGTCTTTAAACTAGAGGCCTTAGGCACATAAGGGGCCCCTGTGTAGATAAGAGACAGTAACAGAAACATACTAATATTTGATAACTGTGGGGCTAGAAACTTATTGTATATCGCACCGCAAATAACTTTT
Source organism: Oligia fasciuncula (assembly GCA_963082905.1). Classification (NCBI taxonomy): domain Eukaryota; kingdom Metazoa; phylum Arthropoda; class Insecta; order Lepidoptera; family Noctuidae; genus Oligia; species Oligia fasciuncula. The sequence goes on from OY720403.1 coordinate 14,940,953, forward strand.
GTCATTGAATCGGGTACTAATAATACGTAGAATGGAACGGTGGCTGCAAAGAATGTTTTTATGAGAGCATGCCGGGGCCCCCGAAAATCGCGGAGCCCTGGGCACTTGCCCAGAGTGCCCAATGGTAAAGAGGGGCCTGAGTACAATCATGTGTTTAATATCGGCCACTAATTGCCAGTCACCCTCTAAATCTTGCTGTTACAGTTTTCTGGTGTTCTTTAGTTGTATTAGCGTAATATTGAGCTCCGTTCTATTGCTTATTGAATGGATTAGTCAGTAAATTGAAGCTTTTTTTTATATTGCCTCAACACATTCTAAAAATTTATTTGATCCAAAGTTGACAATTATTAGTTAGTGTTGCATGTTTCAAAAAAATGTTTGAAAACTGTTTCATTAAAACTAAGTTAATGTGCAAATGTATAATCTAAAAATATGTTTAAGGTAAGTGGTTTAGCACCTCTCGATTTCTGAAAACCGTATCAATTTTTATCTACCGAAATATTTTCTCAGTGTGTGGTGTTTTTGTTATTTTGCTAGTAGATTTGAAATTGACAAGGTTCTCTGAATCCGGAAGTCAGTGATTCTAACTCTATGGATCGGGACATATTATTTTGATTTAAATACCATTCGAAATCATGTACACATCATTTTATTTTCATAACATACATTATTGGGACCCCTTTATTCATAAAAAAGATTATACTATCTCTGATGGGCGTTTTACAAAATCCTGGGAGTTTTTTTTAATTTTAGATTTTTATCTTAAAAAGCTTAATAAGCTTTCTCAATATATTCTAAGAATTAATTCTTTCAGTTTTCCAATTACATTTAAGTACTACGAATAAAGGGATTAAACAACGCAATTTAATGTCTATGTTAGATCTATAATCATCAAAAATCATTGGTTAGTAATTTAAAACACAAAATATTTAAAAGAAAATCACAGTGATTACAACTAGATTGTCTTTGTGCCAAATTAACACTATTTGATAACACTGTCGGTTATTGGTACCACAGGCCATCTGCAGGCAAAACGGGCCATCTTCGGGCAAAACGGGCCATCTTCGGGCAAAACGAGCCATCTTCGGGCAAAACGTGCTATCTTCGGGCAAAACGTGATATCTTCGGGCAAAACGGGCCATTTCCTGACAAGTTAGGATATTTATGTGACATGTCTCGAGTGTCACATCTGTTGTCTGTGGATTAATATTGGCAGTGCTTCTGCACAATCATTTTCTTTAGATCGAATCGGATTTGATTCGACTTGGTGTCACGTTGATACTTATTCGAATCAAACTCGATTCGATACGGGAATCCAAGATTTTGGGATCTTGTGGCCCTTTATTATGTATTACAGCCTCGTTTTTTCCTTGCCAAATACATGGTGAGTGTGTTAGTTGCTGTAAGGACCCCTATCTTTCATAATTGCTTGATTATATGTCAAAGGGTCGTCGTGAGATGTGACACACACATAATTTTGTACCTTGTTCAATCGAGTATTTTTCTAACCGCACGCAATCAAAGCCGCGGGATACAGAACATATAGTTGCCAGTTTTATCGTTTTACGCATAAATCGAAGATCAAACTCAGATTTATATTTTCAGAGTTGTGAATAGTTGCCATATATCTTTGAGTTGTTGAGCTTTTCCCTAGTGTCTGTAGCAGTGACAAGTATGCGAGTAAGCACGATAACAAGCTCTAACATGTGGCGATGATGAATGATGGACGAGAGTTATAGTCACAGCTCAACATTGCCATCTATCTCGCGAGTTGTTGAGCTACTCCAAATTGACGTGAGTGTCGTGACAAGCCCCGTGGTGGTAACGAGTTAGATTAACGAGGCGTACGTCAGTTCTGCTCAACATATCAGCGAGTTGTTGAGCTATTCCCTACTGTAGCGAGTGTTATTGACGAAAGTCTGTAGCAGTGACAGGTCGGCGAGAATACGCGCGTATCACAAGTTCTGCCAAGTTGTGGTGACGAGAACGTTGGTGTCGAGGGCGCGCGCGATTCGTTCGTGCAAGCCGTGAGATAGCCACTGCATGCGGAGTGTTGAGTAGCGCGATGGGCACAGGTGGAGCGGGTTGCCGCGGCGGAGACCCTGAGGAAACAAATGAACAGTTATTTTAGGTATTCATTTGACAAAGTTGTGTGAGAAATAAAGATACTCCCTTTAAATCCAAATAGATCGTTATACACAAGGTGCTATAACGGTCAAGATAATTATATGTTATGCACTTGCAACTTGCTACATATATCCAACGCATTTTTGTGCTCTGATATCACTCACCTGATCAGTCTCCCCATAAGAGTCGAGGTAAGGCGCCGGCAGCTTGGCGCCGCGCGCCGGCGCCGCCAGCAGCAGCAGCTCGCAGTCGCGCACGCGCATGAACACGCCGGCGCCGCCGCCGCACGCCACGCAGTGCGCCACCACCGCGCCCACGCGCTGCACCTCACTGCCGCGTCCCGTCTGGGGATACAGTTTACTCAAAGTTAAATAGCTTCTTTAATTTGCTGCAGTTGTAATCAACCATAAAGGGGTCTCGTTTATAGCACAGCATTCACAGCTCACATAGGAACTCGAGATATTGTTTTGAGGGTGCTAATGCCAAAACGGTAATGGTTTTAATCGGAATCTAAAGTAACATTCGGCATAAAAGTACAAGTTAATCGCATTCCATATGTAAACGTTTGTGGAAGACATATACAAGTGGCAGTAGAAACACGTCGAAGGAACACCAAAACCATCTGACAAGACACGCGACACCAAAATATTGGAAATGCATCGGTTTCGAACAGTGTCAATGCAATATTAACGGACATGTCTTACGTCATAAATATCTGCCTATATCGTCAAGAGTATTTCATCCATGTGTATATCTGTGTGGTGCCGGACTTAAAGAAAAGCACCACCCCATACTTCCCGTGGATGTCGTAAAAGGCGACTAAGGGTCGTACCGGAGAATGGGCAGCAGCGTTCTCTGTGCATTCCACCACCATACCATACTGCGATCGCCAACCCGCCTGCCAAGCGTGGCGATTATAGCAAACCCACCGCCCAAGAATGACAAGCACAAAAAACACTTGGACCCTAGTACCCGGCGGCCCGCCTACCCTTGGTTACGGTAGCGGCCAAGGCCACGATGAGGCAAGGGGTGCTAAGAATCCCCGGAAGAGATCCGGCTACCACAATGAGTGAGCACAGAAAGTGGACCTGGCAGAACCCGGATGGTGCAACTAAAAACGAGATTGACTTCATTATGTCGACGAAGAAGCAAGTATTCAATGATGTCTCTGTGATCACCGCATGGTAAGAGGCACATTGAACTTAAATATCAAGCTGGAAAGATCTCGACTGATGAAGTCTACGCTCCGTCCAGCACCGATCCAGGCCCATAACCCCGAAAGCTTTCAGCTCGAACTCCAGAATCGTTTCGAATGCCTAGGGAGCTCCGTGGACGATTATAACGATGGGTTCGTGGAAACTGTCCATACGGTCGGATCTAAGATCTTCAAGACCCGTCGTACGAATTCAAAAAAGAAGTTCTCTGATCCTACTTTGCGGCTCGTGAAGGAGAGGCGCGAGATGATCCTGCAGTTTTCGGATGATGCGCAAAATTACCGGCAACTCAATAGACGGATCTCTAAGTCCTTGAAAAGCGATCTTCGCCGCTTTAATACAGACCGTATTAAGGACGCGATAGAGCGAAATAAAGGCTCCAAGGTCTTTGCTAGAGATCTGTCTGTTGGGCAGAGCCAGCTTATGAAACTGAAGACCGATGATGGCAGGATCGTATCCGCCAAACCTGAGCTGTTGAGAGAGATCGAGAGGTTCTATGGACAGTTATATACGTCAACAAGTAACCCCGTTATGAATCTGGCAAACGACCCAAGAGCTAGATTGACCCGGCACTATACCGAAGACATCCCGGACGTCAGCCTGTACGAGATTAGGATGGCTCTGAAGCAGCTCAAAAACAACAAGGCGCCGGGTGATGACGTAATTACGGCCGAGTTGCTGAAGACCGGCGGAAAACCCGTTCTTAAGGCTCTTCAGAAGCTGTTTGGTTCCGTCATACTCGAGGGCAAAACACCACAGGCATGGAACAAAGGTGTGGTGATATTTTTCTTTAAGAAGGGCGACAATGCCCTTCTTAAGAATTATAGGCCCATCTCACTCCTGAGCCATATCTACAAGCTGTTTTCGAGAGTCATCACGAACCGTCTCGCGCGCAGGTTTGACGATTCCAGCCTCCCGAACAAGCCCGATTCCGTAAAGGCTTTAGCACCGTAGACCACATACATACGCTGCGACAGATTATACAGAAGACCGAAGAATATAACCTGCCTCTATGCTTAGCGTTTGTGGACTACGAGAAAGCCTTTGATTCGATCGAGACATGGGCTGTCTCTTCAACGGTGCCAGATTGACTATCGGTACATCGAGGTGCTGAAGTGTCTGTACGAAAACGCTACTATGTCAGTCCGACTCCAGGATCAGACCTCGAAACGCTTCTGCCGCGATGTGTGAGACAGGGAGACGTTATCGCTCCGAAACTGTTCACCGCTGCACTGGAGGATGTCTTCAAGGTTCTGGACTGGAAAGGGGCTGGCATCAACATCAATGGCGAGTACATAACTCACCTTCGGTTTGCCGACGATATCGTAGTCATGGCTGAGACTATGGAGGACCTCAGTACAATGCTCGATGACCTCAGTAGAGCCTCCGAAAGAGTGGGTCTTAAAATGAACATGGACAAAACGAAGGTCATGTCAAATGCCCATGTAACACCCACTCTCATAAAGATCGGAGACGCTACACTTGAAGTCGTGGACGAGTATGTTTACCTAGGACATACTGTCCAGTTAGGTAGGTCTAACTTCGAGAAAGAGGTCAATCGTCGAATCCGACTCGGCTGGGCAGCGTTCGGGAAGCTACGCAATATTTTCTCGTCCCACATACCGCAGTGTCTCAAGACGAAAGTCTTTGACCAGTGCGTGTTGCCAGTGATGACTTATGGCACTGAAACATGGTCGCTCACAATGGGCCTTTTAAGAAGGCTAAAAGTTACCCAAAGGGCAATGGAGAGGGCTATGCTTGGAGTTTCCCAGCGTGATCGAATCAGGAATGAGGAGATCCGCAGGAGAACCAAAGTAACCGACATAGCCCGAAGAATTGCCAAACTTGAGTGGCAGTGGGCAAGGCACATTGCTCGCAGAACAGATGGCCGATGGGGCCGAAAGGTTCTGGAGTGGCGACCGCGTACCGGAAGACGTAGCGTTGGACGGCTTCCCACAAGGTGGACCGACGACCTTGTGAAGGCCGCAGGAACCCGTTGGATGCGAGAAGCACAGAACTAGTCGAAGTGGAGGTGCTTGGGGGAGGCCTATGTCCAGCAGTGGACATCCTTCGGCTGAAATGATGACGATGATTTCATCCATAGTTTTCATGGATGCCAAAAATAATTAGAGGAATAAAGAGGAACTCATGTATGAAATCGTAACATGTAAGTCATAAAACAAAATATAAATAAACGACTCACCTTTGGTATATCAGCTTGACAGCAATAACTCTGTGAGCACAGGATCTGTCCACACACCAGACACATAGTAGGCTTCTTACTATCCTCCCGTTCCGAATTAGGACACGAGAACTCGGAAACCAAATTCATCAGTTCCGAAAAATCATCAGGCAAATTGATCAGTTTCGGAGGTTCCTTGGGCTCAGTCACTACATGGGCCGGTATCTCACCACTGAACCATTCCGTTGATAGTCCCACCCATTCTGCAATCTTCTTTTTAGCCAACGGAGTATCTACCAGTTCTTTGTAGGTTGTAGGCATGCCTAAGTACCCGCACGTACTTCCCCAAGTGTCTCCATCGACAACTGCCAGTTCTGAAGGTGAACTTATGTCACTCAAAAAGTGAAAGAATAAGCAACAGCAACGGAGGAAAGTGTGGCATTGACTTTGGATTTTCAGCCATACTTCTGCTGGGTTCAAATTGTCTTCTAACACCCCTTTGCGCAGTTCCTTCAAGAACGGTAGTAGGTTTTCTAAATCCGGGTTTTTGAAGTCTTCCTGACCTTCCATTGGTTCGCTCTTGCATGTGGTTACGTCTGTGACCAATAACGCTCTAGCAAGGGTGGCTCTAAAACATTGTAGGGTGATTTGCTTAGCTAGATTCGTCGGTCTCGCTGGAGATGCGATTTTGCAGAATAATGCTGGAGCTGATAGTACTAAAGAAACTAAAGTTCCAAAAGGCTCATGAGTTAGCGGCGACGTACTTTCAAGAGTATTTAAAGTACTTAAGGCGTGGTGTGATAGGTGTTTGGGTGACGCCCAAACGGCTGGTAAGGAGGCCGATAATCGGATCAGCGCTTGTAGCGTGTCCCTATGTCTGGCAGGCAGGTCTCCTAATAACGGCCGCTTTTCTGCATGTAATACGGCGTTGGTGCTGAAGATTGTGTAGGATGTGGCCCGGTAGAGGGCGGCACTTGACACCATGCCTCCGTATTCGGTGATTGGGAGAATCTGTGAAAGAAAATGAATGATGAATAAAGGTAAAATAGAACGATCGGGTACATTCGAATAAATAAAGAAATAAAAGAGGTGTTTTTGTTACCTACGAGTTTAAGGTGAACATACATGTAAATCGTCATATTTTCACAAAATAGTCTTTTTAGCAGCAAGTATAATTTTGAGAGCTTTATTGATGTTTCTAATGATTATAACTTAGTAGCTATTTTATGAAAATTACCGAGAATTGAATTTTGATCAACATACAAAGGAAAACAGCGCTGCAATTTGCAAAAACGTAAGAGATTTTGAATTTTGCGGGCTACATTGTCGGATCCCCTTTAATAAAAAGAAAACAAGAGGCTAATAGTCAAAGCTAATGGTGAATAAAGTTTTTCATACACATGCTGGATACCATTATTTATTTTATCAGAGGTATAGTGTTTATTCCGACATTATAAACCAGGCAGATTTTTACAAGTACATTAATTTATTTAACAATATCTTTGACAGTCGTTACGGGTAGTCATAAGCCCAAAAGTCTGACAACTAGTCTCTGGGTTGTGGAGGTCAGATAGGCAGTCGCTTCATGTAAAATACTGGTATTCAGCTGCATCCGGTTAGACTGGAAGCCGACCCCAACATAGTTGGGAAAAGGCTAGGCAGATGATGATGATGATTAATTTATTCAAGAATTAGATTTAGGGCTGATTTTTCAATCGACAAAAATGTTTTATTCGTGGTTTAAAATTGACGATTTTGTATGGGAGAACTGTCAAAAATCCAAAATTATTTCTCGGAAAAATCAGCCCTTAGTAAATAAAGACTTATTTAATTATGCCGAGTCAAATAAACACAATGACCCACCTTTTTTTTTTTTTTGCGGGGGAAACCTTCTAACCTGGACTTTAGGGAAAAAGACCAGGTAGTGTGGGATTCTTGCCTCACTAAAACCACCCCAGTGATCACCATCAGCACATGGAGGGGGGCCCGTTACCTCTTAATATACCAATCCGGAACCCCCTCAGTGCAACGCCTGTTAGGGCACGTCTCTGGGGAGACTATAAAGGGTCTCCCCTGAGCCTCACACAATGACACACCTAGTCTCCCAAAATTATTAACAAATTAACCTTTTATTTCTATCATGGGAGTCTTTAGCCGCGGATTAAGAAAAAAAGTTTATACCAAACATACTCACATTAGCGAAATCCTCAATCAGTGCCTTAGTCATATCATTATAAGGAGGAATCTCCCCTTCAAAGTGTACCAAGAAGTCCTGCTTCAACAAATTCTCAGCGTGAGTAGACACGTACACTTCCGTTTCATCAGCCGACTCACCATCCTCCATGTCTGAAGACATCGCTCCCACACTCCTCGCTCTCGCCTGGCAATGCATTTCTTCACAGAACTCTGTACATATATGCAGGGCTTCTGAGCTAACTTGGTGTTTTAACTTAAGGATCATGTTCACGGATTCGTTGTATGTTTCTTCGGATAGGGGAGGGGGGGTGCCTGAGGGCATGGAGGGCGCGCAGAGAAGAGGGAGTGCGGTGTTGCAAAGACGTTCGCATAATGGACAGAGGTATTCTTTCTTTTCGACGTCGAAAGCTGCTGGTTGGCGGCCACGGTAGGGTCTGTGGAAAAATTTATTTTGTAGTGTTTTGAGCACTCAAAAATTTTTGTGAAGCTTTACGGTTTTGAGCAAAACCGTCTAATTGTTTCAATATTTTAAAACATACAAACGGCAGGTTGTTGAAAAAAAAAAGCTAAAAATTCCTGAGATTTTTTTAAGAATGTCAAGAACTTTTAAAAAAATCAGCTGCATCCGGTTAGACTGGAAGCCGACCTCAACATAGTTGGGAAAAGGCTAGACAGATGATGATGAAGAAGTCTTAAAAAAATCTCAGGAATTTTCAGTTCTTTTTTCAACAACTTCCTGTTGATCATGGCAAGTTGATCCATAATCCTTCACCGAACTCGTGAAAATACAAAAAGTAAAACCAAAAAAACAATTAAATTATCCAGAAATCCAATCCAAATAACAAATCCAATTTCTATCCTGCGTTTCAAGGCCATACTAAAGTTAACTTACCTCCTATTTTCCTTATCCTGCACGTTGTCCACATAGTTCCTCCAGCAGGCCGCGTGTAGCGCGTGTCCACAGCTGGACACGTGCGGCTGGAGGCCTAGGCCTGCGGGCAGCCAGCTGGAGCGCCAGTGCTCCGGTATTCGGCCGCAGCCCCCGCGACGAAGACGGTTCAGTACGCTTGATTGTTGCACGAACGCGACCAGGACTAGGGGTTCGGTTCTGATGTCTACGCGAGCCTGGGAGATCGTTAAAGAAGGCATAATTTTAAGGGAACAGGTAGGCAAAGTTAGCCAAGATACCGACTGTAAGTTCAAAGAATAAGCCGAGCGGAAGCACCATCGTCACCATCGTTCAAACTTTTGATGACCTATCAACACACATAAGCTCGATGTTTAAACTCCACTTCGTTACATTTTCAGCATAAAAGGAGGAGCAGGAATCGAGATGGAAGCATAGACATTGCCGATCGTTCTACTAGAAACCCGCGACTATCCAGCCAGTCAGACAGCAGCTGTTTTCTGGTACCGACCACTAATACACAAATTCAGATTTCTTTTCTAATCATATGAAAAAAAAAAGAACCTAACAATACTTATTTTAAAAGTTTAACTTTCTCTCAAGTCAAGATACATACCTCTTCCTGGCACATGATACAGACGCGCGGAGGTTCGGGCACTCCTCCGCCCCAGACTCCTAGAGCAGCACCGCAGTACAGCGGCCGTAACTCTTCTTCTTCTGCCGTTACCTGTTTATAATAATTATGGTATAATAATACTCCAGATCGAATTTCGGACATGGCGATCAATCTCATTGACAATTCAAAAGTGCCTGTAAATGATTTAATGGAAATAAATGCTTTGAGTTTGAGACTAGCCATCAACGTGGGAGATATTGAAATAAATGCTTTGAGTTTGAGACTAGCCATCGACGCGGGAGATATTGAAATAAATGCTTTGAGTTTGAGACTAGCCATCGACGCGGGAGATATTGAAATAAATGCTTTGAGTTTGAGACTAGCCATCGACGCGGGAGATATTGAAATAAATGCTTTGAGTTTGAGACTAGCCATCGACGCGGGAGATATTGAAATAAGTGCTTTGAGTTTGAGACTAGCCATCGACGCGGGAGATATTGAAATAAATGCTTTGAGTTTGAGACTAGCCATCGACGCGGGAGATATTGAAATAAATGCTTTGAGTTTGAGACTAACCATCGACGCGGGAGATATTGAAATAAATGCTTTGAGTTTGAGACTAGCTATCGACGCAGAAGATATTATAGTGCACTAAGACAATAAGGTATACCATGTCGAGTCGTTGAGCTCTTACATAATAAGTTGAGCTACACGATTAAGGACACATGCGTGCACAGACTGGATAGGTCCACTCAAATCTGCCTGCCTGGTTCCTCAAAAGACGATATCAAACGCTCATCTAGACGATCCTCAAATGATCTGATCAATGTGACAATGTCTGAATTTTAAAAGAGACTACCCGAAAGACCGAAACAAACATGGAGGTGACATCCATGTTTGTTTCGGTCTTTCGGGTAGTCGGTTAGGAAACATTATCTTAATATTATTTCTTTTGACGTGTAAAAAGTGTTTTTACGGCCAATTTAAGGAAATAAAATATAATTTATCATGTAGGGACGACAATTAATTGAAATACTGGCAATACCAGCACATAGGTACTTTTTTTAGACAAACTTAGAAAGTTTATCTTGAACATTATTGACATCGACGAAGGAAACCATTGTGAGGAAATCTGGCCTTCCTTCCTACTATCCTACTAATATTATAAACGCGAAAGTTCCCCCGGGATCGAAACTTATGCGGGTGAAACCTCGGCGCGCTGCTAGTTTTTTTTTTTTAAATAATTTATTTAATGTTATTCAAAATACAGAGGTGTAACTTAAATCTAAACTCGCCAAAGTTTTACGTTTGATGGCGAGAGGCGCTCTTTCGCATACCAATGCACCACCTTATTAAATAACTACCTACTACTACATAAACTTATAATTCTGTTTGAAATCGCCAAACCGCCTTGAGCAAGCTTGGTGAAAATTATTGAGTGGACCTTCTCTGTACGGCAACAGGTATATTATACACACTTGATTAGGCTTATAACTTTTTATTTTTGCATCCGAGGTTTAAAATAAGCTCAGAATTTAAAATGTCAAAAAGCTGCCGGCTACTTTCATTTACAGTTTTCAGTGATACTTCAAGACTAGAATATTTCATTTGAATCTATAATAGATATAGAAAGAAATAACTAAAAACAATTAAAATAAAATTTAAAAAGCAAATCAAAAAAAAAAATGCATCCAAGATTAAAAAAGAGGCATTTGACCCCGACGTGATTTGAACACGCAACCTTCTGATCTGGAGTCAGACGCGCTACCGTTGCGCCACGGAGTCGATGAAATTTGACGCTAAAATTATCGCTCAGTCTACAAGAATTTACAAGCAAAGTAAACGAAAGAGAAGTCGAGAAGAAAAATAAATACTATACGAAATTTTTCTTTTTAGTTTTTGTTCAATAAGTTGTTTGTCTTATAAGTTGTTTAAATTTTTGATGACTATTATGATTAGATTGATATCTATATAAATAAAAATGAAATGCTGTTCAAAAGCGCATTATTTGAGAACGGCTGGACTGATTTGGTTTAATTTCCTTTTTAAAGAATAAAAAAATTTAAATAGGTGAAAAACTAAAAATGGTGTTTTCTATAGGATTTATGGATGAATGATTGAAATTTCCACAGGGCAACGTCTAAGAATAAACATTTTCAGTGAGTGAGGTCTGTTATTATTATTTTATTACTAGCTGACCCCAAAGACGTTGTCCTGTTTGTGATTCGAAAGACACGTGGCGCCATCTATTATCATAATAACGTTATTGTTGTTTTCCTCGGGAACAGCACTTTTTTTCGGGATGAAAGGTACCCTATGTCCGTTTCTGTACACCTGACAACGTATATGCAAAATTTCAGGATGATCGGTTCAATGGTTTAGGCGTGAAAAAGTAACAAATAAACTTATTTTCGCATTAATAATATTAGTTAGGATAATCTAGCTAACCCGGGCCATCAAACGTAGTCCTGTCAAAAATTCAATATTATAAGTCATCGAAAAATGTGAAACATCTACTTACTTATTTATGTCTCGAAACTAGTTGTCGTAGCGAAACCTCTTACTTTGTGAAAGTCGGTTAAAATCAAAACAATTACTTTAAGTAAATCCTTGTATTTCTAGAAACGTTATTTACCTCAGTAGTGGTCTCCTTGAACAGCGTAGCATTGTTAGATATAAAGTTGTTCATCTGTGTCTTCATCTGAGCCATCAGTTTAGCGCGCCGTTCTGCCGCTAGTTTCGCACGCCGGGACTTTTCCGCTTCTGAGAAACAATATTTGTATCATGTTATTGCTTTGTCAAATTTTAGTAATTTTTTTTGCGCGGAACCCGACCGCTTTTTCTAAAATAAAAGTAGCCTTAGTTACTCCTTATAACATCACCTAACGGTCAGTGAGTCCTGTCAAAATTGGTACAGCCGTTTCGGAGATTAGCCGGAACAAAAACAAACAAAAATGTTAAAAAAAATTGTTTTGTTATAAGTATCGTAAATACTTTCATTTGCATTTAGTAAAAAGCTGTTATTTTGACATTAGAAACAGACACTACAATTTTATTTATGAAGTACTAGCTTCCGCCCGCGGCTTTGCCCGCGAGGTATGTCGATAAAAACTATCCTATGTCCTTCCCCGGGATGTAATCTATCTCTCTGCCAAATTTTATCGAAATCCGTTCAGTGGTTTAGGCGTGAAAAGGTAACATACAGACAGACAGAGTTACTTTCGAATTTATAATATTAGTATGGATAATAGATTTGGTTACGTTAGAATACAGCTAGTAGAATACAAAATATGCTACGTACGAGCAGCCTCATCAGAAGCAGGTTTCTCTTCCTGATCAGTCTCCATATTGTCACCGTCACCGATTTCGTCATTTTGGCCGAGCAGAGTCCTATAGAAAAAGAAATACGAGTATTAGTCGTAGGAATACGTGTAAAAATTAGGTTAGTTTTTTTTAATGCTGTTCTGTCAAAGTGACCTCTGCCACCGACAACGCCGTAGAAATGGCAAAGTTTTGGGAAAACAAGATTTAAAATACAGTCGTGCCAGCGACACGAAGAAGAATGCTGTTCTTATGCAGGGGCCTTATTATGACGTCTTCTGCCATCACTGTTCTTGTATGTGAGAGAGATAGAGCTATACAAGAAGATAGCACCACCCTTTTTTAGCAACAGAACAACCAGAGGGAAGTAGCAAGTTGGTCACAGAGCTGACTGTGTCGGTCGATCATTATACAATCTTCTGATGTCTGAATGACTCATAATATCCTACAGGGTTATTACAGACAATAAAGATACTCAACAACGTCTCTCTGCGATTGAACTTTCTTTACTTTAACTTTGGAGGAATTCCAAAGGGTAACACGTAACATTGTCATCTGTATGATTTGTGACGGTACTCACGAGTCGTTACTTGGGACTTGTTAATTAACGATGTACGTAAATCAACAGGTTTATATTTGGAGCCAAAATATGACATTTTAAAACATTTCATTTTTGTTGGTGGTGGTGTTTAATTGGATTTTAGTGTGATTTTAGAGCGTGGAAATTGTGGGTTCCTGTAAATACCGTAAATGTAAGTGGTAAATAAATCAATTATACTCACTTCATTTTATTAAGCACCCATCTGGCAAGGTGTCTGTGTGCGTCCACTCTGGGACTGGTGACTAACTTCTGCAGTAACGCCAGGATACCGGAGCGCGCGGCGCTTTCGGAGAACTGTAAGAACTCGTAGTGACCGCTCTCTTCGTCACGCAGAGCATAGCCCATTAGGTGTAAGGCCTGGAAGAATAATAATCACTTATTACTTTGAGAGGCAGAAAGAAAAGACATGTATTTGTCACGAAACAAGACATACTGAATGAGAGACATACTACAAGAGAAAAAGGCAGATACTTGAATGAAAACTATTATTTGGAGAAAAGATCTTGGACATTGTCTCGAGTGTCTTTTGTTTAAAAGTTATAAAGCCAAAAATAATAATGAGTTTAGCTAAAGGAATGCAAACATTCTAATGTTCTTTACGGTTAGTAACCATTAGTGTGAATGAAATTATTCTACATAGTTATTTAATTTATTTTGAGTAAATATTTTTTTTTTAAATAAATTACTAGGACTATTGTGGTCAGATGTGTCAAGAGTTCATGACGAACGATTCTTTTGCACCGTCGCGACACAAATAAGAAGGCCATTACCCTAATTAGAAACGTTCAAAATCGTGTCGCATTAATGTCATCTCAGCGACAATCAATGTCAAAAACTTGTCAAAAATATAAGGAAATTAGAGGTATTTTTGACGGAATGAGACTGAGATCAGACTGAACGTTCTTATAATTGCGAGAATTGCCACTCTGATGCAAGAGTCGGGTACGTGGCATATACGATCGACACATAAAAGTTGTTTATGAGCAGTAAACCAAAGACAGTAGAACCTCACCTTGTGCACTTGCGTTTCCGAGAACGACCTGGCCCTAAGGTCTAGAGCTCTCTCCAACACAGTCTTTAACACGTGGTGAACCGAGTCACTCTGTAACAGGTTGGCCAGTAGCCGGAATGGAGGCGACAGCTTCGGTAGATTTGGAGGTGGACAGCATTCTGGTAGACCTGGAACACAGACGATATAGGTGAGAACAAAGTACATATTATGTGGTAAAAAGTATAGAAACAAGTGCGAGTCGAACTCGCACACGGAGGGTTCCTTACCACAAAGCAAAAACGCCGAAAAAAAACACGTTTTTTGTATGGGAGCCCCCTTAAATATTTCCGGGTTCCGTTTTTACCCTTCGGGTACGGAACCCTATAAAGAATGAAAGGCTCCAAAGAAAAAAAAATATGAAGGTCTTACAAGTGGTCTCAGCAAGAAGATAATGGATATACGTAACGTTAAAGGCATGTTTGTCCACACTATATAAGTTTTCGAGAACGGCGTAGCGTGGATACTACTAAAAGTGTGTGCATCGTGCCAATGGTTGGGGAAGATCTATATCCAGCAATATGATGGTACGCGTTTAACTCACCAGCCGCCTTCCTCCTTGTCCTCTGCTCCTCCTCACTCCTAGACAGTTCCTCCCGAGTGTAGTGGTAGAAGAACGTGTCGTATTCGTCGTATAGATGAGGTTTCAACTTGTAAACGCCGCGGTTGTTGCCTCCAGTCGGTTTGATGAAGTCTGCTACTTCATGGATCACGGCTTCTAGACCTGTTTCGTGGAGCTGGTCTTCTGGTAAGGATCTGAAAGGAGATGAAAGAGTTGGTAGGTCAGCTCAAAGTTAGTCGAGAAATGTATAGCATAATCAGCCTGTCCTGTTCCCACTACTGGTCTCCTCTCGGTGAGAGGGAGTGGGCCGTATTCCACCACGCGGGCCCAGTGCGGGTTGAGAAATATATAATGTCTCTTAAATTTATATGGACTCGAGAAATCTTATATTTCTCAAAACTCGACCAACTAATGGAGTGTGGTGTAAACAGCAATATTATATTCGACCGAATGAAACGTAATTTCGGTGACGGTCTATGAGCGACGTAAATACGTAAGATTAAAAAGGGGGGAGGGGGTTAAACCAAGTCTTATCTTTTCTTACTTGAGGGAGGGGGGGGGGGGGGGGTCCAGAAAGTGATCAAAATTGTCTTACGTAATAAATGAACAGCCCCTAACACGGTATAATAATGACAAACCTGTTAAGTTCCGAGTGCGGCATAGGCTTGACGCAGAGCATTTGTATGATTTCCTTCATCGTGCGGTCGTCGTTAGTTACCTCGCCTACACCGGGCATGTAGCGGGAGCCGTAGACTGGAAGCAAGCAATAAATAAACAGTTAATAATCTGCATTCGCGATTCATTTGCCAAAAATGTAAACAAATATGAGTTTATGGAAAAATTACTTTAAATCCTACACAATAAAGTTCAGTTTACGCTACAGCTTCAAGCATTTTTATAACTTTTTCAATAGTGCTAGTTACTCTGAAATCAACTTTATTAAAATTAAAACAAAGTTTATATTAATTTGAAACATATTTTTCGATAGACTATAAAAACACCTGTCACACAATAATAATCTACTCTTTTACTTTGACTTCCAAGTTTCTGGCCCTGAGGTTTTGTGACTGGTATGCAAGCTTGACGACCAGCTCTGCCAGGATCAGCTTGGTTTGAGATGGACGGACGACCTAAAGAAGGTATCCGGGACAGACTGGATGCGCAAGGCGGAGGACAGGGTATTGTGGCGCAGCCTGGGAGAAGCCTGTCCCGCAGTGGACTGCGATAGGCTGAGTTGATACAAGCTTAGTTTTTTCCCCTTAAACCTACTAAGGTCTTTATGAACAAATGGCATGATTTTAATATTTTACTACAAAACAACGAAACTTAACTTTTTCTATAAAAAATCAACTGTTCAGTACATTTATTGTTTGCATACATCGACAAAATGTATGTGACAGCTAATTTGGAAGTGCAAACTTCTTTAGACGCGTTGGGAATTTTTTGAGATGGGAAAAAACCTTTGAACTCGCGCCACTGTTACCGTAAGCGACACCGCGCGTGTTTTGTTTATAAGATGATTAAAAAAATACCCGCTTCGGATGTGTTCGGCTGTCCTCGGGATGTACTCGGTGAGTAATGGCAAAGTATTCTGTTTGTGTTTTGTTTTCACTTCTGTCGGCAATCCCGGAGTGCCACTGTTTTTTATTAATAATAAAATGAACGCAGCATAATTTAGAAAAAAAAACGGCTTTCTAATGAGTCTCTGTCACTCTAGTCTCCTCTCTTTCTAAAGCTCGATGTGTCATATTAATACTTACTAGTAATAAGTAGTCCTAAGAACTCCTCCAGCATGCTTATAGTATGCCGGAGCGTGTCGTCTTCGATGGCACGCTGTTCAAAGTCAGGAGCCGCCCAGTCCAGCAGGTTGAACTTGTTCAGGACGTGGATAATGAACTCGTTGCTCTCGATGAGGGAGGCGCCGATCTGTTGAAGATACATATTTGTAAATTTTATGGAAGGTTGCTAAAAACTTTACATGGAAAAGGAAGTTTTGTGAAACAAAGGGTTTGTATTGATATACGTGTTATTTACACAGTTTGGTTGGCATCTATTAATTAACGTGCAGTTTTCTTTTTTTTTATTATTGAAGACCAATAATATCAACAAGGAAGATATAATAAATCTAGTGTTCTGGTAGCATCCGTACAAATACATATACTAAATAGAGCTTTTATCCTAGGCTCTATTAGTCACTTTTCCCTAAAGGTTCATTAGAAAACCAGCGTCAGACAGCATCTGTCTGGCATTAATGCTGAAATGAACCTTTTTGGCGCAGCCGTGAGGCACACACTATTGTTTTTGAAACATTATTTTTATTTAGTTAATTTAGTATTTTGTGTTTCACGAACTGTGTTCAAATAAACTTTTTTCTTTCTCTATCTGACTTTATAGTCACCATCAGACCAGTTATAAACAAGGATATATTTTTTTTTTTGTCACATTCACTTTGTTAAACCGTAACATCTCGGCGTGCACCTGTTCTATCATGTTTGTAATAAAATATCGTGTGTACCTGCAGCATCACAACGTCTCTGTCCAACATCTCGGCGCGGCACTTGACGTTCTGGTAGAAGTACAGCTGGTTGATGAGCGCGAAGCCGTTGCGGCGCCACATGCCGGCGTGCACCTGGCCTATCATGGCCATGGTTTCGAGGACTGGCTCTGTGGACGAAATAATAATTATAATAACATCTATCGAGGCTCTCGTTAGGCGGTTGGATCAAGGGCCTGATTCAGAAGGCAGTACTCCTCGATACGGCTCGCATTGTGAGGAGGTTCCTGTCTCTGGAGCCCTAACCACCGGTAGCTTGGACCCTGCTCCCGACACCGGTGGACAACTATTTTTTAATGTATTTTATACTTACTTTTACTTATTAAGAAATATTTAAAAATGTAATAGAATAAGATATCAGAATAAATAAACGAAATAATAATTCATTTATTTGCAAACATAAGTGACACTTTTATATAAAAGCTCTGCGTCCTGAAGTATGTCCCTTCCCCCCCAGTATAGACATATTACAGACCTGCAAATTTATTCGTAAGCATCGAGAATTATATACAAAACACGGTGAAACACAGCCAAGTTACAAACTCCGACATAAATCAAGATTAAACATTTCAACATTTCAATTCAATTTCTCGGCTAAAAATGCAGTTTACTATAGTCCGCGCGGAACTAGTTGGCCGCGCCTTAGGTATGTGAGCCGTGGGACGGAGGGGCGGGGGCGCTTTGTCATTACCCAGTACGTGCGTTGCGAACAATAGGCAACCCCGCCGCCCTCACCGCCGTCCCCACCCAAGGCGCGGCCAACTAGTTCCAAGCGGACTATAGTCCCTATGCACTGTCCATAAAAATATATATCACAGTCTCACCTATAAGTTGCTCGGGCGTGGGTTTGGGTCGGTCCTGTCGGTCGAACTCGCGGCTGTGGTAGGAGAGGCCGTGCGGGTGCAGCAGCAGGTGCAGGCCGGCGATGTACCGCGACAGGGGGCGGTGGATGGAGACCGGCTCCGTGGATACGTCGTAGGGGATGACTGAGGCGATCTGGTTGCCGAGTTCTGGGGGAGAATATAAAGATAGCTACAGATTTTTAAAGGTGGAAAACTATGATACTTCAAAGGTTACTAGCAGCGCCCCGCGGTTTCACCCGCATAAGTGTCGATCCCGTGGGAATATCGGGATTAAAACTATCCTATGTCCTTCCCCGGGATGCAATCTATCTCTCTGCCAAATTTTATCGAAATCCGTTCAGTGGTTTAGGCGTAAAAAGGTAACATACAGACAGACAGAGTTACTTTCGAATTTATAATATTAGTATGGATGTCTTTGCCATCGTATTAAACGTAGTTAGGTAATTTTTTTAATAGCAGTGAAACTCCCAAACTGTTTGATGGGCCTCCGATCATATAAATTTAATAAAAGTACCCTTTTTTTTCTTCTATTTTAGAAAACTGATCCAGTTTAACATAAAGTGGACGATAGACGTTCGAGCAAGTAAGCGTATTTATAGGTCGATGACTTCTTCACTCATTTTTTACGCGAAATTTTTTCATACTTTAGGTGAGACATTGGCGTCAGTATGCGTACTTGCTCAAACGTCTATTGCCCCCTCCCGTCATACTCCCAGATATCTCAGAAACTACTAAAGCTATTGTCAATTTAAAAAAAAAAACATTCTTCTAGAAGATAAAATCAGCAGTATTTTTTTTTCTTTTTTAAACATTGCCCCACACTAGGAATTTCTCCTGTATTGTGGGTGCGTTTACAAACATTTAAACTCACATACACAAACAGCCAGACTCGGAACAACTACTTGTAGGTCATACAAATATTTGTTGCGTGCGGGAACCGAACCCGCGACACGCAGCGCAGCAGTCAATCGCTTAACCACTGCGCCAACCGTGCTGTCTTCGTTATTCGTCGTCGGCTTTCGGATCTACTCACCCCTCACAACCTTGGCAGGCGGGGTGTACGTCTCGACATGCTTCCTCAGCGCCATGCGGTACACGGCGGTCGCCAAGGCCTTCTCTGCCGCGCACCACTCTAGAGATAGCGTGATGCTATGTGCCAGTTTGACGTGGAGATTGAAGGCGGATTCCCATTCCGGTTCATATTCCATGTGTTGGCCGACCTGGTGGGTAAAGAACACGGAAAGTTAAGTCAAATTTTGTGGTAGCTTGTATCAAAGTTATATACTTAGTAACTAGTGTCCATGGAGATTCTTGCCCGCTCTTCTTCCTTAAGATTTTCTGCCTGACTGACTCCTGGACAATTCAAAAGTGCCTGTAAATGGTTTATTTTAAATAAATGCTTTGAGTTTGTCACACACTACTACTACTTTGTGGCAACACTACTGAAGTGACATGACAACAATGAATAACCATGGACTGCATCTAAAAATAACCAGAAGTGAGGTGTTCCCACTGCTGGGACACGGGCCTCCTCTCTGTGAGAGGGAGTGGGCCATAATCCACCACGCGAGCCCAGTGCTGGTTCGTGGATGTCACATGTCTTCAAATTGTTTTGGTTTTAAAACATGCCAGTTTCCTCACGATGTTTTCCTTCACCGTTTTGAGAGCAGTGGTGATGAAAATAAATACACTAAGTGCCTGCCTAGTTTCGAACTCACGACCTCAAGTCGGCGGCGGTCGACCGATACTTACCGATACCAATTATGATATGATACCACTGGGCGGGGCACTCCTCAATGCCGCGCGGGGCGTGGAAGATACATAAAAGATTGAGTTCATTTATTTACTTATTGGATCTTCAATGGAGGCTACACAATACAAGAATCGGACCAAATACTAGTTAGTGTGCGCTTCGAATTAGGAGACCACAGCTTTCTCGTAAAATCTAGGTCTACTCTAGATTACATGTTTTTGTTTTACCTGTTTCTTTATGTGTGAGCGCATACACACACACAGGTATCCGGTGCAGGCGAGTCTGTGCGGGTCGGTACCGATTGGTGCAGATATAATATTCCAATATTCCCGTGTTATCTTAGGCGCTCGCACATATAGAAACTCAAACTCAAAACTCAAACTCAAACTCAAATCATTTATTTCAATTAAACCTTGTACAGGCACTTTTGAATTGTCAAAATTAAATAGTCTGTCAGTTAGTGAGAAAGTTGAAGCTAGTCGCCCATTCCAAAGCGTAGATCTCTATGGAGAAGAACGGACAAGAAACTCCATGGACACTCTTTTAAATCAAGATATTACAAAATCCTGGGTACATTATTCTTGTTGCTTCTATATGTGAGAACAATGTAAAAAAGACAGAAATGAAGAAAGAATTCAAGACATAAGATTAAAAATAAGCCTTGGCAGTTAAGAGATGACCAGTCTCAACCGACGGCGCCCGTTCACGAACATGACGCGTGGATCAGCACCATCCAGCTCAACCATTTTGTAGGGAACCGAATGATCCAACACACGCGCCACCATCGGTGAGACATTTAAGTGAGCATGAAACAGGTAAAACATGTAACCGTTTGCTTCCGATGATCAACCTGCAGAGACCTGTACCGGGAGTCGGAACCGAAAACCCTCTTCTTTATGTAAGCACCCTAACATTGGACAAGGACAGGAAGATAAAGACGATGATGATTTGTTTGCTTGCTTTTACTTGATAGGTGATGCTAAGTTTGTTACTAGGACAAGCCGAGCTTTTAGATACCTTCACTTCAAGAGATCCTCCATTACTGAGGACGTAGTGCAGTATTTGAAGGTGAAGGCCAACTGGACTCTGAGGGTCGAACGGTTGGAATCGCGCCACAACATCAACTTGTAAGTCATTCGTGGTACGAGTTCCAACCTAACATCTACAGACCTGCCTGAAAGGGGACTTTTGGCCGAAAGGTGTCGTATATCGACGTTTCCGGTGACGGTTACGCGACACCTCGCTGCGAAACACGACGCCGACAACGTTACGTGTATAGTCATAGTTTTAAGGTTTTTAATATGTATTAGTTTATTATTGTATAAGAGTATTTTTGTGTATTTTATCTATGGGCCTTAGTTGCCTGATAATAAAATGATTATAATTATTATTACACAAGTTCCTACCTGTCTGACAACAGAGTCCATCCCCTGCATCATCACCAACAGGTTCAGCATCAGAGAGATACCGTGCATGAACCCCTTGCGAAGGTCGTCGTCGAAGGTAGCTGGTACTGAGCTCAGGAGGTACTTCACATCGTATAAGATGAACTGGGCGCGTTTGAACGCCATTGGAACGTGGGAGCGGTCGAACTCTAGGCGGCCCTGTGAGAGAAAATGAATAATATAAAATATGCTATAAGCAATGACCAAAGTTTTAAGTAATGAGGAAATTATCAGTCGAAGTCGAAAAATGCTAAGCTTTTAACTCAATACTCTAATTGGGGTGTATGAGGTCTTGCGTAAATTATGTTGCATATTGTCTATGAAATAGATCCCCGTTATTGGAGAACTACTGCCATAAAAGTCGATTTTTACTCACATTACTACACCGCCTATTACACTCGCTAACAAACGTATTCATGACGACGAACAAGGCATCATGCTTGGCGATCAAATGATGCGCAAGAGTTGGCGTCGTGTACAGTTGGACAGATAGTGACGAAATGGAGAACGAGTGGTCGTGGTCGTCTCGGATGAAGTCCTTGAGGATTGAACCTGGGAACAAACGGAAAATATTAAGAAAGGAAATATATTTATTTGGCACATGTCATAAGTTCACACAACAACGAAAAATAAAGAAAAGAAAAAGGAAAGATGGGCCGTCCCTATTAGTATTACAAGTTACATTATCCTTTTGTGCATTGCACGTATTTAGACGGCATATTTCGTGTACGTTATATAAATATCATGTTACGTTTCCCATGATGTGGAACCACCATTTAGTTCACCCATTTGGCTTCTTCGAAATCAGCCTTTGGCCCAGGTGGGCACGGGCGCGTTTTTTCCGGCGGTTTTTTTTTTTCAACGCACTGCTTATCGCCTAGAGTTGAAAATCCAACAGTCACAGTACGCATCCCAGCATGTCAACAGTTTTGACGCACTGGGATGCGTATTGTTGGATTCTCAACGCTCGGCTTAACACCGAGAGTTGCAAATCCAGTGCGCGATAATTATGTAGTCGCGATATTTTTACGTCCGTGCAAACGTGATTACTCGTGAGATCCGCTCGCCACGCCCCCGTAAGGGCGCGTGACGAGCGGTACCGAGGCATAGACCCCCGGCCGCGGAAGGCTATACGGTGGTCTGTAAATACAGGCCCCTCATTAGGTTCGCGACGAGAGCTAGTGGTCTTTACGCGTCCATGTGGGAGCGAACATGATTGATGTCGGGACGTTGTATATAAATGCTAGTTGCGCGGTAAACTCTGCTTGCGCGATGCAGCATGTTTGCATGACGTCAGCATGATGCGTAGTTCGCATGTGGCGGTAGATGCCGCTACAGGCTTATAGAACAACAGAAGCTCACCGTAGTTCTTCGTGAACAAGATGGCCATGGTCCGCTTGGTGGTGTAGTCCATGAGCGTGGTAGCGATGAGCAGACGGTGCCAGGCGGTGCGCGCCGCCTTCCACATGCGCGCGTCGTTCTGCATGACGCCGCACGCCACGCCGCCGCCGCCCGGCGCGGTGCTGGCGCTCCACACGTCCTCGCCCAGCGCCACCTGGCTCACGGCCAGGCGGAGACTGGGCTCTTGGCTCACGAAGTTTTGGAGCCTGTCGGATTGGTGAGTGTTACACATGAGAAGGGTTAGTTACGTGTCTCTTACTGCCAGCCGGTCGATTCTGTAAAAATCTCACCGTGGAAAACTTAGGTGAAGTGAGTATATTTTTGCTAGGAATTGACACTATTGACAGCTCACTCCACATTCATTTCACCTAAGTTTTCACGGTGAGATTTTTACAGAATAGCACCGCTGATGCCTTTTTATGGTGCTAGTGCAGTAACACATTAGAAGCCTTATGGTCATTAGCTCTCATTAGCTACCATACTTAAAACATGTTTTTCTTCTTCAAATTGCAGAAAATTTTAAGACATATTACACCAATATTAAATTTTTAAGCGATACAGCTAATATACACGGTAGCCACTTTTCACAGTATTGTTTCCAGGTATCGCGAACCCATTATTCCGGTATATTGCTGCGATCTGCGAGAAAGATAGATTTCTTGGTTCGTACCAAGGAAATCACTTTTAATTCTGCATTAAAGCGCTGATCAGGCAATGGAAAATCTTTCCGCAACAATAGAGCGTGTGGAAATCTTGACAGTCTATTTGGCCTACGTGTGCATTATTGCATAGATTTCTATACGTTCTGTCGTCGCAAACAACTAGGCCGCGGATAATGTCTGCTCAGCGCTTTACTTGACTTTCTACAGTTTGCTGTAATATCAGATGCGTTACTTCTTTTTCATCCCAAACACAAGGAAATAGTGAAGGTAGAGCGTTTTGGGCGCTTTTGTAACTTTGAACATTCAAAAAGTACAAATTTTCAGCCAAATTAGATAATAATTTAAAAGTAAACTCACCAATGCAGCAGCTTCATCGCGAAGGTCTGATGCGCGATGACGTGCGCGTGCATGACCAGCACCTTGAGGCTCGGGCCGTGGCGCGACGTGAACCTTTCGAACATCGCCGTACAGCTGAGCACATACGTTCACATCACCCCACACCAGTGCAAGTAAGGGAGATAGCGGATATTCTGTTAAGCATGTACGTGGTAGCGCGGGAATACATTTAAACAACTGAAGATCGACTTTTTATTGAGGAGATTATAGGAGTAGTGACCATAAAATTTTTCTATGGTAAAAAATATTTTCTTTTATTTTTACTTAGGGGCGCTTTAGGTCGGCATGATTCGGCAAAATCAAAATGCTGTGTGTAGCAAGAGCAAACCTAAAAGTTTTGAAATGCTTTCAATTACAGAAATTACATTGGAAATCCCCGTTTTGCAAAGGAAAGTCAGTCAGTTCGGGCATTTATACTTTTAAAATCAAACATGTTTATTTATCATTTAGGGAATTAGCATTAGCTTTATTTTAAATCAAGTTTTTAAAAGCTTAAAAAGAATAATATAGGACAGCCGCGCTGTCACGTAAATACTATGCGAGTGTTAATAAAGATAGGAGTGGAATATGGGCCATAGTTCATCTTAGCAGATAGATTATAATATGTTTCACAATGACGTGTCGTTTGAATCTGACTACTACATAAAATTTAAATTAGAATAGTATATGCGTCATGTTGAAAATGGATGAATATAACAATTAGTGAAAAGCATTATAGTCCGCGCGGAACTATAGTCCGACTTTTAATTAGCTGCAGTAAAATGACACTATTCTTAATAACTAATTTCGGACTGAGTTTAGAGATATGCATGTCAAATAAGTTTTGTTTGTTACACTATTCTGTACTAGGAAAACAAGATTTGGTTGATGGCCGCGAAAAAACAAAAAGATGCCAATTTCAGTCATTTAAGTAACACATAAGCTGTCATTTTAGTGCAGCTAATTAAAAGTCCGACTATAGTTGGCCGCGCCTTATAGGTACGTGAGCGGTGGGATGGCGGGGCGGGGGCGCTTGCTGTCATGAATCGAATGTGCATTGCGAACACTAGACAACCCGCCGCCTCACCCCTGTCCCCACCCAAGGCGCGGCCAACTAGTTCCGCGCGGTCTATAGTTACAGTTGGCGTCAAATAACTTTGCCGCTCTGAAGTAGGCAACAAATCACTGCGCAGTAGTTAATCCTATGAATACAACAGCAGCGCGCATGGCGCGGCTAGGAAAGAGCCTAGCTTCAGAGCGGCAAAGTTATTTGACGCGAACTGTACTAGTAGATTGCAATATTTTAAATTATAACTAAATGTAATTTGCTCTTTCTGCGATGACCCAAAACTACGATATTTAAGAATCATACTTTTTTTACTGGTTTTCTCAGGAATTAATAGAATTCTACATCAAGTCGTAACTTATAACGTCGTTTTGAATCATTTCGAGACACTTACTTCCTCAGGCAATGCTACTCGAAACTAATCAGTTACTCATTCGTAATTGGTGAAAGTATCACCAATTACGAATGAGTAACCTTTTAGTACCAGCACTTAGTTGCATTGGAGGTCCATACACCAAGGATTAGCAATCGAGCTTCAGACAAATTTTGAAAAAAGCACTGATAATTACCATATTTTAATAATGTTATTCAGCTGCATCGGGGTAGACTGGAAGCTGACCCCAACATAGTTGGGAAAAGATGATGAATTAGCATTGTTTCGAATAGCCTTAAATGAGATACTCATCGGTAGAATATTTCGACCGTAGCAATTAACATCGTCGGATCTACATTTTTGCGATTTTCAGTCTATGCATTTTAGTTTAAAAAACTGGCCAAGTGCGAGTCGGACTCGCACACGAAGGGTTCCGTACCACAAGGCAAAAACGCGGAAAAAAAACACGTTTGTTGTATGGGAGCCCCCCTTAAATATTTATTTTGTTTTTAGTATTTGTTGTTAAAGCGGCAACAGAAATACATAATTTGTGAAAATTTCAACTGTCTGGCTATCGCGGTTCTTGAGATACAGCCTGGTGACAGACAGACGGACGGACGGACAGACAGCGAAGTCTAAGTGCGCTTTCACATTTAGGCGTCTTTAGCTGCGCGACTGACGCGCGACCGTCGCCCAGTATGAATTTCATATTATAAACAGAAGCGTGCGTGAAGATTTCTGCTTCTGCCGCGCTACTGTCGCGCTGCTAACGTTCTAATGTGAAAGCGGCCTTAGTAATAGGGTCCCGTTTTTACCCTTTGGGTACGGAACCCGAAAAAGGAACTTTCTTAAACTTATTGTAAGACCTTCTGAAAATCGCAAAAACGTAAATCCGACAATGTTAATAGCTACGGTCGATTTTATCACAGTATAGAACCGTTTATTGAATAGTACAGACGCCAGCACATCAAGCTTCCCGAAACTGTCAAAATGTTCCAATCAACCTTGAACCTTATGTTTAAGTAATAAAGTTGAAAATGTATTACAGAAATTTGACAGATTGTAGTAGCTTGATGTACTGGCGTCTGTACATTATTCGGTTTAACATCGATCTTTTCTCGTCTGCTATTTGAATAACAGTTTTCTTTATACAACGTTATTTTTAGTAATTATGCGAAACATGAATATAAGTAACTGAATCGATTCCAATAATTTTTACCCCATGTTATATTTTGTCCCTTAAATATTTAAAAAAGGTGAAAAGTTGGACACCGAACGACACTAAGTAGGTAATCCAATCTCCGCGCCGAACGGTTAGGTACCTAGGTACTATTATCAATGAACGCAAGACGGCTCGGCGCGGGTGAGCATGTTTGTGTACGGACAAAGAGGTAACTTAACAAGCTTATAACTTTGTGATTTTTCATGATACAGTTTTGAAATTTTGTACATAGATTCTTTACATAAAAATACTAGACACGTGTTTCGTATATATACTAAAAATAATGTTGTATACCGCAAGAGTGGGCAGAGGTATACTAACAATTCGTCATATATGGTGTAATAAGTACAACCCATAAATTATAATAAAGGGCGAGCCCATTGCCATTAGCGAAGCAAGAATTATCTAATGGAAAACCCAAAATTACTTTGCTCGATCAAACCCACCACTCCAAAAAGTTTTGTTGCTGTTATCATTTTTTTGAAAATAGCACACGAGTGTAGGTCGATGTCTGGCCAAATCTTACGCCGAGATCTATAGACGTTACGAAAGGCCTAAAAGAAACGTGTTTGGGTCTTTGAATCTTTACCTCGATTCCGTTAACCTTTTGACCGCCACAGTTATGACTATAGAGGTATGAGGAACAGGGTGTAAAGTTCACTCATCCTCCATAGAAAAGGGAGGATCCTCCGACCAGACGGGTGTTGTGTCTGGCGGGCAACTGCCCAATGATTAATGTCGGGCCGTTGTATCTATGCTAGTTGCGCGGTAAACTCTGCTTGCGCGATGCAGGATTTGCGTGACGTCAGTATGACGCGTTGTTCTCATGTGGCGTTGTAGATACCGCTACAGACAAACCAAAATGTGCCCAGCACACCACAATTCGACTACATGACAGACTTTGACGCCGAGGGCACGTTTTTGATTTTTTGACGTGTGGCGATCAAAAGGTTAATAAAATACTGAGGGTGGGCGGTAGTTTCCCTATATCACCATATTGTATTGTACCCATATTTTCAAAATAAAATTATTTATCTTTATCTTAGCGGCTAACTTTGGCTAAGCGTTATTCCTGTCACTGTCAAACAGCTGTCAAAATACGAGTGCAAGGTAGCAGTGGCGAAGGGTGAATTTATGACAGACGTAAGTCGGAGCAAAAAAAAAATGCATGTAGGCGTTTTGCAATGTTTTAATTGTATGGTGTATTAAATACCTACAGTATGATATGATTACATTACAATGATGAATTGACGTTATCGTAAATTCATCATCATTCTGAATTTTCGAAGGGAAGCCGGTGGAAATCGAGTTGTATGGTACAGACGCCAGCACATCAAGCTACTACAATCTGTCAAATTTCTTTCGTAGATTTTCAACTTTATCGCTAAAGCATAAGGTTCAAAGTTGATTGAGAAAATTTGACAGTTTCGGGTAGCTTGATGTGCTCTGTACCTTCGCCACTGCAAGGTAGAGAGCACATGCTAAGTAACGTTTATAGATTTCGGCCTTTGTCGATGTCAGGCCAAATCTTAGATCACAAACCTATCTGGCCCGGTGAGGTAGTCGCTGATATCGTATTGAATTTTCGTATTTTAATGACAGGTAGATTGACATTTCAAAATGGCGTCGTTAGTTCCTCTTTTTGCCACCGGGCCAGATAAGTTTGTGGCACTATACTACATTATATCACACAAGCAAACACTTACATCTCGATATCGGTCTTCAGTTTGTCGCACACTTGGAACGAGTTACACTTGACGAGCGCTCTTCCTTCGCGGTCGATGAGACTCACTAGCTCCAGCGAGTCACGTTGGTTGCACTTTGTTACTCTTACTAAAGTTGTTATGACCTGCGAAGAAGAAACAATGGTGACTTATTGGTGACTATACATTTATACAAATAAATAAAATTGAAGTGTCTGCTTGTGACGTCAAAATAACAGCTTTTTACTAAATGCATATGTACTTATAGAACTTACAACAAAAAAAAATGTCCGTCTCGTATGTTTGATCCGGCTAATCTCCGGAACAGCTAGACCGATTTTCACTGGCTGACGAGACTCACTGGCAGAAAGCTTATGTTCTAAGGAGTAACTTATGCTACTTTTATATTAGAAAAATAATGAATTAGTGAAGAGAATTTTATTGCTTTCCGACATCTAAGTGAACGATGTCGCGGGCACAGCTAGTTACATATAAAAAACGTATTTTACAAAGAAATGTTACACAGGGTGGCAGGGACATCAATGCGCAACCCACAACATGATTCTGAAGCCCCTGCGTTGAAATTATTCGTCAGTTATAAAAAAAAACTGGCCAAGTGCGAGTCGGACTCGCACACGAAGGGTTCCGTACCACAAGGCAAAAACGCCGAAAAAAACACGTTTGTTGCATGGGAGCCTCCCTTAAATATTTTATTTTGTTTTTAGTATTTGTTTTTATAGCGGCAAAAGAAATACATCCTCTGTGAAAATTTCAACTGTCTAGCTATCAAGGTTCATGAGATACAGCCTAGTGACAGAGGGACAGTGGAGTCTTAGTAATAGGGTTCCGTTTTTACCCTTTGGGTACGGAACCCTAAAAAATAGCTGTTCCATACATTTTGACAGCATGACCGCACGGGTACAGGCACTTTTCTATGAAACAGCAGGTGTATTTTTTTAAACATTTGAACATTTTGCTATATTTAGAATCATGTGCTAAATTCATGGTTATTGTATTTTTTTTAAATGGCGGCTTCATACCTGATCAAACGTGTGCGTCTCGTCGTTGTACAGAACCGTGCAGTAACAGTCGGGCTGGTCCAGTATCTGCAGTAGATCCCTCTCCGCGTCTTTCAGCCTGGAAGGATTGATCGTACTTTTTCTCTAATTATAACATTTCACTACTATTATTAATATTATTGGAGCAGTGGTGGCCCAGCGGTAGCGACCCCGATTTACGAGTTGTAGGTCGCTGGTTCGAACCCAGCCAGGCGCTTTACTTTGTGTAATTTTTTTTCATTACCACTGCTCTCAAAACGGTGAAGGAAAACATCGTGAGGAAACCGGCATGTCCCAGAACCAAAAACTTCGAAGACATGCGACATCTACCAACCCGCACAGGGCCCGCGTGGTGGATTATGGATTATTATTACCACTCCCTCTCACAGAGAGGACGCCTGTGTCCCAGCAGTGGGAACATTATAGGCTGATTATGTATACACTGGTTCTCACGCTCGTGGCTAAATTATAACAGCCGCACGCGTAGATCGAAGGTTAAGCTACGCTTGCCGCGGTCGTATCGTGGATGGTGGGCCTGTTGGTCTAGTGGTCAGTGACTATGACTGCTATGCCGGAGGTCGTGGGTTCGATTCCCACCCAGGACAAATGTTTGTGTGATGAGCATGATCATTTGTTCTGTGTCTGGGTGTAATTTATCTATATATGTATGTATTTAGAAATATATAAGTATGTTTATCAGTTGTCTAGTACTCATAACACAAGCTCTGCTTAGCTTGAGACTAGACGGCGTTGTGTGATAGTTGTGGAATATTATTATTATTATTATAATTATGATATCGATATCGAGGACCAGTGTATATGGTGCAAATTATGAACAAAAAACTTTTTTTTTTGTTGCTATTCTTTCCAAATCAAAACATAATACAAGTCTGGTGATGATAAAACTTACCTTAGATCATTAGGTAGCCCAGGAGCATGGTCGTGTGTCAGTAGTCTGAGGCAGTACGACAGGCAGACTGAGGCTACGATCTTCATGCGTTCTACTACTTCCGGTTGGATAGTAGCTTCGGCTTGATTGTCGTCTTCTGAGGCCTGGAAAGAGAAGTTGGTATTTAGGAGACTGAACGAATGGCATTTTAGCATGTTTTCTATACTTTTATAACTAATCTTATGAAGAGGTTAAATTGTTTGTTTGTCAAAGATAAACTCTAAAAATACTGGACCGACCATAAAAGATCTTTCATTGATAAAATACTACATCATTTCCGAGTCACATAGGATACTTTTTATGGCAGAAAAATGCACAGTTCCCGTAGGAAACCGCGAGTCGCATTTGGTGAAAGTGTATGGAGCAAACATTAATTGTATTAGCATAAATCTTTTTATCGAATTATCTAGTATTCGTCATTTTATTAAGCTGAAACAACATTATAATTATAATCTTTCTTGTTTTTTATTTTGAAGCTGAAACTTCTACCATTCTGAGTTGCTAAAAAACACACATTATTTTGTTCTATGGTCGATCAGCTCGGTTTTTCGGCCATATTTAGCCGCCGCCGAACTGGCCATTTTGTACTCGCGCTGGAGGTATTCGCTACAGTCTGTAATGTGTTACTTACGGCGTGCAACTGACAAAAGGGGTCTCTCTTCCACGCCTCCGTGTCGCCGCAGTCGCAGCAGCCTCCGCCGCTGGACTGGCCCATCTTGTACTTGTGGTGCCGATGGGCGGACACCTTGAAGCATTCCACGCAGAGTACGCAAGTGTTGTCCATGCCTGAAGAAATAGGATATCATTATATTAATAGGATCACAGGTTTCTGGTATTTAAATATTCTAGAATCTAGCCGACTGCCCGTGAAGTGATACACAACGGAGTTTGCATAGTCAAAGGCGGGCGATAACAAAAAGTAAGTACATACTAACTTTGATCGCCGTAGCTTGCTCGCGTTTGCTTTTTAGGGTTCCGTACGCAAAGGGTAAAAACGGGACCCTATTACTAAGACTTCGCTGTCTGTCCGTCCGTCTGTCTTTCACCAGGCTGTATCTCAAGAACCGTGATAGCTAGACATTTGAAATTTTCACAGATGATGTATTTCTGTTGCCGCTATAACAACAAATACTAAAAACAGAATAAAATAAATATGTAAGGGGGGCTCTCATACAACAAACGTGTTTTTTCGGTGTTTTTGCCTTGTGGTACGGAACCCTTCGTGTGCGAGTCCGACTCGCACTTGGCCAGTTTTTTTTTAAACCAGGAGGAACAATAAATCCAAGAATATAATATCATCTCTTCAGAAATACTAACCGCACTCTCGACAGCTGTAAGCTGGGTCGCCCTGTTTGAACACTCGTCCGCATAGCGTGGACCGGCGCGGGAGCGGCGGCTGTGAGCCATCGCTGTTGCCCCACACAAACTGCTCCAGTGGCTGGATCAGCAGCTTGGCTGCTAGGTCCTCGTCGAATGACCAGTCTGGAATGTGAAGAGGTAATTATAGAGATTTATTTTAAAACTCAATGCAAATTGGCGTAATATCAACACTTAATAGGTTCAATCTACTCATATAGGTTCTCAACATGGGCGATAACGCCCCTCGTGTGTGTTTGTGACTTTCAGGGGGGGTAGTAGAATACCCCGAGAAAATTATACAACATTATTTTTAGTATATGCGAAACCTGAATATACATAGTTTGTTCAGAATAAGTAACTGAATCGATTCCAATCATTTTTACCCCAAGTTATATTTTGTCCCAAAAATATTTAAAAAAGGTTAAAAGTTGGACACCGAACGACACTACGTAGGTTATCCAATCTCCGCGCCGAACGGTTAGGTACCTAGGTACTATTATCAATGAGCGCAAGTCGGCGCGGCGCGGGTGAGCATGTTTTTGTAAGGACAAACAGGTAACTTAACAATCTTATAACTTTGTGATTTTTCATGAAACAGTTTTGAAATTTTGTACATAAATTCTTTACATAAAAATACTAGACACGTGTTTCGAGTTTCGCATATACTAAAAATAATGTTGTATATCAATGACAGATGGTATTGTCAGGGTGGCAGAAATTCTGCTTCGAAAATTACTGACAAATGTGTGCACTGAATGGACAGGTACACTCAATCCGTGCAAGACCATTTCAGATACCAATCTACACGAAGTTTGCTCTAATTGGCTTTTAAAAGTCTACCCCAAAAGGGATAAAGATTTAATGGAAGTTCGTAATTTTTGTCAATGGGAATCCCATAGGGCCATCTTGTTGAAAAATAAATAATAGGCCCTTAGGCCCCTTACTAATAATCAGATGAATAGTTACACACCGATTTCTCTCTTTCAGTCGTCAGTAATTTGACTTTCGAAAGAAGAAGACAAAGCGTTGTGTAACTATACAGACGCTATACAACGTTTATTAGTAAGGGGGTGAGTGAGACTATAAGACTACGGGGTATCGCGTTATCTGGTAATTGGGTTGTGGAGGTCAGATAGGCAGTCGGTCTACGTAAAATACTGGTATTCAACTGCATCCGGTTACACTGGAAGCCGACCAATGTAGTTGGGTAAAGTTTAGGCAGATGATGATTCAGACTACAAAAACAAAGATGACATAATGATGATTTCAAGTTTAAAACTGTACAGATTAATTGGTAAACGTTTCACTTTACGAGATTAAGACACGACAAATTGAATAGTCAGACTACTTGGTGAAATTGCAAGGACGGCTGGACGGTCGAGAGCGTCGATCCATGTTTCATTATTTTATAATTAGCAGCGCCCCGCGGTTTCACCCGCATAAGTTTCGACTCTATGGGAATATCGGGATAAAAACTATCCTATGTCCTTTCCCGGGACTCAAACTATCTCTATACCAAATTTCATCTAAATCGGTTCAGCGGTTTAAGCGTGAAGAGGTAACAGACAGACACACACTTTCGCATTTATAATATTAGTATGGATGTGCTACTTATTCACTTAACATCACGCCTGTATTCCCCTAAGGGCCTGTGCACACCACGTTTTTTAAACGCGCCGTTGATGTGCGTTTGTAGCGATACAGACGTGATACGCACGCGATTCAGACGCAGCCTGTAGACCTTCTGTAGGATAAAAGCGCGCCGTCGACGCACGTTTCTAAAACGCACGTCAACGGCGCGTTTAAAAAACGTGGTGTGCACAGGCCCTAAGGGTTAGCAGAGGTGTACCTCTAGTACACCTTCATTTCGTCAGGTATGAATAAGTACCATGTAATAGGGGTAGGCCTATTGCTATCAATCGGACTGCCGGACAGGAATCCAGACTCCAGGCTGCTGCTGAAAGATAGAAAACCACAGGACCTCAAGCTCAGCAGTTAGCGCTTGCGACCACAAGATCAATGATTCGTGCAGAATAAACAATTATTATTTTTTTCGTCTTTCAAAATCCTGCTTCCTGCTTTTAGGAAAGGAGCAATTTCTTTCAATACGATGGAGCAGTAACTAATGAGCTGTGTTAAACTTGAACTGTATGTACATAATATGTTACGAAGTATTCAAATTGAACATATCTCTTGAATATTCTTATCCACATACCTAATTATCTTCGCTTACGATAAAGTGTGTTGACCCCAACACACAAGCAATCATTGTCTACTCTTCCACATTTTATTAAACACATTCTTTACGCAGAAATAACAATTTTATGAGGAAACGGTGGAAACGTGGTCTTAAAGTTTGTGTATGTTTGTGTTTATAGGTTTGTTACTTCTTCACGCTCAAACGGCTGGACCAATTTTGGTAAAATTTTGTATGGAGGTAGCTGACACCCTGGATGAACATATTAGTATGGTCAATGGTTTCATTTAAAGTCGTACTAGCTGCGCCCCGCGGTTTCACCCGCGTAAGTTGCGATACCGTGGGAATATCGGGATAAAACTATCCTATGTCCTTTCCCGGAACTCAAATTATCTCCATACCAAATTAAATTAAGTAAAACATACAGACAGACAGGCACACTATCGCAATTATAATATTAGTATGGATTGTCGTCTCTCCCTTGAATTAATTTAAGAAAAAAACATTTAAATAAGTACGCCAAAAAAGCAAAAACAAACATGGCAGTGGTAGATCTATAGGTACATTAAAATATCGTAAAAAAAAAAAAAAAAAAATGGACTAGTTTCATTAACCAGGGAGAAAACCAACGACGATACTCTTTGGAGAAAACAGAGGAATAATATATTAGTATGGAATGAACGCCGACGACCGACGCCGCGTGACTGCACTTCCTCATAACCTAATACACTGGACGAACTCGTTAACCCAGTAAAAGTAAAGTTGTGTAAAAATGCTGCATTGTTCATACAATTGTTTATTTGGTACACTAGTCTTGCAAATGACAGCTTAGTAGTTACGTAGGTGCGACGTGTACTAGAATCAGTGGAATGAAAATGTATTACATCATTTGTATGAAACTATGAATAGGTAAACTTTTTTGCTAGCGTCTTTGTTCTATAGGATTGATGATTCATTATTTATGATTACATGACTTTCAGTGTAATAGCGCGGTAATGTTATCTACCGTGGAATTTCTATTTATCTAAACTACTACAGGTAAAATGGTTTGTTTGGAAGAGTTTGAGTATAAATGTCTATAGTATAAGTGTTTTGTATTGTTTATAAGAGTATAAGTAGTATACAGGGTTATTGGTAAAACATTAACAACCCCTTAAGAGGTCATTGTACTCATCTTTATGAACAACTTTTACTATGGGACCAAACCTGAAATCTACCCAAAGGTTGAACTTTATCAGCCATTTCATTCACCCCTTCTTTTCTCTTACGGCTCCCGCAGACAAACGCGACAAGGCTCCAGTAGAACAATTTCTATGAAGTTTCCATACAAATTTGTTCTACTAGCTAGGGTAACCTTTAACCAACACTATCGTAATTCTTATTTATATTTCAAAATAAATCAAAACAAAACTCCGTACTTCCCGATAAAACCTTTGGTCAAGGACAAGCTGCTTGATTGACCGTAACCTACTTTAATAAATTATGTTCCTCCCGTAATTACTTACGTTTAAATTAGATTGGGCTCAAATAACAAAACATAACTCCTGTATCCCCGAAGGGTAAGGCAGAGGTGTACCCAACCACACCGCCAGTTATATTTCAAGTCCCATGCAATACGGGGCCAGCCTATTGCCACCAACCGGGTACAAGTCCAGACAGCAATACAGAATTTGTTTGTTGGAACGCGCTCTTGGTACTACGGGTCGGATTTGAAAAAATATTTTATCATTTTGATAGCCCAATTCTATTGAACATCACGTTAAGATCATCAGGAGCCGAGCAAAACAATTCAGATAGAAGACTAAGCGAAAACGAAGTTACAGCATGGGCGGGTGACAATGACAATTTCACGCGAACGAAGCCGCGGGCAAACGCCAGTGGAAAAATAAAACGACCTGGGGATTGAACCTGGATCCCTCAGCAGACCAACGAGGCAGTCTAGTAAACTACTCTATATTAAAATAACCTTAGACATCTCCGAAGTGATACTAGACATTTTAAACAAACGTTTCGCAAACATTTTGAGAGGAAATTATTATAAAAGAAAACATTTGCAGCTCTCTATTAATTTCACCTTTATCGTGTGTCCGTTTATAATCACAAATCTCACATGCACAAACGCCAGACGCGGAACAAACTAAACTTCGTAGTAGGCCATACAAATATTTATTCTGTGCGGTAAATGAACCCACAGCTTGCAGCGCAGTAGTTACGTACATGCAAGAGATTTTGTTCCTTCAAGAGTCTTGATCTTTTGGCAGGCTGTATATCGCTGAGACGTGGATGCTCACGCAGGAGGCTGTGGCTGAGAACTGCACAGAGAACCATGGAGCGTTCCATGCTTGGCATCAGGTTAATAGACCGAGTTCCAAACGTCGAAATACGAAGACGTACGAAGGTCTTCGATAGCGGAAAGCGTATTATGGAACTTAAATGGAGTTGGGAAGGCACCTGACAAGACGCAGTGATGACAGGTGGAGTAAGGCTGTTACAGAGTGACGTCCAAGGACTGGAAGACGAGATGTCGATCGGGAAAAAAATACATGTTGCGCCGTCCTCAAATACATTGGGATAAGGTCATGAGGATGATGATGAGCTATGATGATAAATCGGCCATCAGCCAGGTTGTCTTTAAAAGCCTAGACCCTGATGGTCACAAGATATAACGGAAGAAACTACGAGGTCGTAGTCCTATGGGTTCTTCTAACCCTCGATAATAGCATGCAATTGCTACCGAAAACAGACCCGATAATGATGAGGTGATGTGGCGTTACATAGTCAAACAAAAGGAGATCCTTAGAGGTGGTCACGACCTTAATATTATAATAATAATACCAGCCTATTATTGTCCCAATACAGAGAACAGGGTATGCCCTGTACTCTGGACCTATTCTCATTTAGAGAAGGCACGATCACCACGCCTGCTCAAGATGGGTTCGCGATTTCAAACATATTAACTTTTCGCGGTTTCACCCAAGTAAGTTTCGATCCCGTGGGAATATTGGGATAAAAAGTATCCTATGTGTTAATCCAGGAAATGGTCTATCTATGTGCCAATTTTCATCCAAATCTGTTCAACGGTTTACGCGTTATTGAGTAACAGACATCCAAACATCTTCACAAACTATCACATTTATAATATTAGTAGGAAGTAGGATAAGTCCAGGTTTCCTCAAGATGTTTTTCCTTCACCAATGTCAGATCTAAACTAATATTATAAATAAAGAGAAAGATTTGATTTTTTTGTATGTTTATTTGTTACGCTTTCACGCTAAAAACGGCTGAACGGATTTTAATGAAATTTGGTTCATGGGTAGACCATGACCTGAAGTACTTTTTATCCCGATATTGCCACGGGATCGAGACTTATGCGGGTAAAACCGCGGGGCGCAGCTAGTGTCCAAGTTGAACTCAGAAAGTACAAATGAATTGAACGACCTTTAGCATTTTACAACATATAAATATTAATTTACCGGGTCCAGTATAGTCGACATTTTCGGCTTCAGTAAACAATGTTCCTGTATCCAAGCTTGTGGAAAATTGACGGCCCCGCTCGAGGAAAAGCCGGCGGGATAATATACCGGTACAATATATTTTTTAAACTTATGTTATATTATACGTACTTACCTAAGTAAAATGTATGGGTAGCATTTTCAATTTTACAATAATTCAATGCAAGATTTGTTAAGTATAGTTTTGTCAACTAATAAGATACTGCACGAAAGTTATTATTAGAAAAAAGTAAGTATGCCTTGATATAGTTGATTAAGCCGTGAGCAAGATGGTAGAGAACTCAAAACTCAAACTCAAAGCATTTATTTCAATTAAACCTTGTACAGGCACTTTTGAATTGTCAAAATTAATTAGTCTGTCAGTTAGTCAGAAAGTTGAAGCTAGTTACCCATTCCAAAACGTAGATCTCTATGGAGAAGAACGGGCAGGAATCTCCATGGACACACACTCTTTTAAATTTTTCACTTCTTTATTATTGGTTGTAAAGAAACCAATAATAAAGAAGTGAAAAATTAGAATTGTCTGTATATAATGTCAAATAATAAAAAGATTATGTCAAAGAAGTATTTTAAAAATAAACATCGTAATTTGAGAGCAGTTAATAGACATTTACGTAGTTATGCCGTTAATGAGGTGCCAGGGAAGCCACATGTGCAGAAGGAATTATTGCCAAACTACCTTGTCTTCAACGTAGTCTTTAATCTTATAATATGCTTTTTTGCTAAAGACACGTTTGATGAGGGTTTTGAACTTTCCATCGCTAAGTTCTGTAACCGGCTTTGGCAACTTGTTATAAAAACGGATGCTGTTTACAAGAAATGACTTGCTGGTTTTGGTTAATCTAAATTTAGGTATACCTAACAATTTCATTTTTACTATGTGTATTTATATTACGGTAATCGATTCTTATTTGAAAAGTCCTAAGTTCTTGCGAACTTACGAAATACTTCCTAAAATATAAAGAGAAGGCAGAGCTAGCATATAAATTTCTGTTTCATATTAATATTATTTCAATTTAAAGAAATATCAACTTTATTATAATTTGATTTTAATTTGATTGAAGTTAATAAGTTGATTTCAGAGTGACTAGCACTATTGAAAAAGTTAGAAAAATGTTTGAAGTTGTAGTGTAAAGTGAACTTTATGGTGTAGGGTTTAACGTTATTTTTCCATAAACTCATATTTGTTTACATTTTTGGCAAATAAATCGCGAATGCAGATTAGTTCAGAGCGGAATTCGTATAGCGGTTTCGCATCATTATTTTCGCGTCGGATGTGTGCTAAGGCCTCAAGCCACTGGGTCTAGAAGCATGAAATGCGCAAAGTCTTTTTGTTTTCATCCCTTAGGGCCGAACCCAATAACCTATTGACAGATTATAGCTATTGAAGGTACCAGTATAATTATAACTGTCAGTATAACAATACAGATCGCTACTGATATAGATTACTAGCTGCGCCCCGCGGTTTCACCCGCATAAGTGTCGATCCCGTGGGAATATCGGGATATAAAGTATTATATGTGTTAATCCTGGTTATAAATTATCTGTGTGCCAAATTTCATAGAAATCCGTTCAGCAGTTTGTGCGTGAAGAAGTAACAAACACACTCACAAACTTACGCCTTTATAATATTGGTGTGATTGTTTAGATAATTTAATGAAGATTAATTCTGTACTTTTCAAAAATTGATTTAATGCAGTAGAAACGAAAAAAATGACAAAATATTTCTAAAAAAAATCCCGTCAATCAAGTGTGAAACCTGAAAACATTGTAGATTGCGGAATCAATCAATCAATTAATTGAGTCAAATATTTTTTAACAGATTCGTTTCACCCATAGGAGCACCCTATTGATAATGGCTCTTTTATTCAAAGTAATTTAATTATAATTAATAAAAAACTGACTAAATAATATAATATCTCTAGGGTTTTTTATACGATCAAATGAGCATTATGAGTCGTGCACTTTTGGATTTCCCAAATTTTTTGACATTACTTACTTACTCAAAGATTTAAAGAGACCACTTTGAGCCCTGTTGTACCACTAACCCCGATTTCTGACGTAAATATGCTGTCAAAATTGTTGTTATCAGTTGTGATTTGTTGAACATATTAATAACAGCAAATCAATCCTCTCGACATAAGAACTGACAACAGATTACCTTGAAGAAGCCTTTAGAAACATTATGAAAATACCATCTGATAAAAAGAAATGTAAATCGGAATAACAGAAATATCAGCACTGATATTAATAATTTGCCTATTACTTAATAAAAATCTTAAATTCATTCATTCACTAAAAGGGCAACGCACATCCTAAAACCGCTGGGTCTAGATCTAGAACCAGTCCCACCAGTCTGTTGTGCAATTTTGCACAAGACTTCCCTATACAGGGTTATTGGTAAAACATTAACGACCTCTTAAGAGGTCATTGTACTCATCATTATGAACAACTTTTACTATGGGACCAAACCTGAAATCGCGAAAAAAAAATTCAGCTGTTCCCTACATTTATGTTCGTATAACTTGTCAAAATGTAGGGAACAGCTAATTTTTTTTTCGCGATAGGTTAGATATTTAGTTATATTTTTATTAGATAATTCATCACCTGATTATTTGTGACAAAATAGCATAGAAAAATAAATCATAATATTGACACTCACCTAGACATGTCCTGTTGGGTTGCGGAGAGTATATCCTGGGAACAGTGACCCTCCAGTGGTCTAGGAAGTGCGCTGGTGCGAGGGCACCTTCCTCCATCCTGGACCTCCATAGCTCCACTACAGCATCAGCTCGCCCGGGCAACGTGAACCTGTCACACATTGTCACTTTGTCACTAATGCACTTTTGTTAGATCAACATTTTCTATTAGTTTTCGGTCAATGATTTTAGCATTATTTGGGGAATATTGCACTTTGGTAAGTCTAAGATTTGCATCAAAAACTAATTTTGAGGGTACAGTTATCATTATCACAGATAGTTTTTATTTAATTAGTAAGTATATTTAATTTAAACGTAACTAAAGCGTCAATTTATCACAAAAACATACGTAAGCACCGCATTTTTTTCCGTCTTCCAAACTCTCGACATTGGTCTCAATTTGTTTTTATTGGATTACCATTGACAAAATGCCGAACGAAAGAAAAAACTTAAATTTTAAGAAGAAACACGTAACGACCTTTCGCTACGGCAGTAAACAGTATACTGTCTAAAAACCTGGCAACGCGCCACCACGCGAAACCGTTCTATATATAAAAAAAAATCTAAACAAGAATAAAGATCAAGAACAAATAAAAACAATACAAATGTAAATTTTCAATGTGGCGTTTATTTGTTTGTGCATAAAGTTAAAAGTTGCATGAGTCATTTTGCCAAATGAATCGATGCATTCTTATTATTGGGCGATAGAATTAGAGAGGTAATGATTGAATAGATAATTTATAGGGATATTTGTTGCCATGTTGAACACAGAACTTTGAAAAAAAAACTTTACGGGGTAATTCTATGCATGTATTATTCAAGGATTCACTGCACAATATCGATTGGACAAGGTTTACGAGGGCATCAGCTCGCCGTCCGGTAAGGACCAGTCCCGGGTCGACGGCGCGTTGTGTTCCACGCGCGCCTCAAGGAGATGTCAGCACCAATTGACGGGTCCGCTAGGGCCGATGCCCGCCAGGGTCGCGGGTTGTTCGAAAGAGATACCGTGGCCCCTGGCACAGGCAACTGAAGGAACACGGGTGGGTTTTAGTCAGTAAGAGTCTGACACTCCCTTCCGCTGCGCCCAGAGCGGGAGGGGTCATTTAAAGATGATTTCCCACGCAAAAAAAAAAAAGGCATACAATATGATTCTTCATTATCCTTTTTAAATGATAAATGCCTTTTAACTAAACGACGGCCGTTCAATTAACGGCCTGAATGATATTCAATTATAGTCTAGGTTGGAACTGTAACCAATCACGCGCGAGCCGAATTGGTCGCAGTAACTAAACTAGGGCACCCTGACCAAATGTGTTAGGTTAGGTTAGAACTGTGATCAACCGCGTGCGAGCTGAGAGAGCGAAGCGAGGCGAGCACTACTTCCAAAGGCCATGCGGTTAACTAAACGGCTAATTTAACCAGTTGGCTGCGACATATACATATACAGAGGCGCTTTTAAATTTCCATTCACCATATAAAATTATAACGTGCACGATAATATCGCGACGTTCGAATTATAATACTGTAGCTGCATCCACATCGCCACATGCGTACTACGCATCACACTGTGGTCACGCTAAATCCTGCATCGCGCAAGCAGAATTTACCGCGCAACTAGCATATAATACAACGTCCCGACATCAATCGTCGGGCAGTACCAGTAGCCCACCAGACACGATACCCGTCTGGTCGGAGGATCCTCCCTTTTCTATGGATGATGAGTAAACTTTACGCCCTATTCCTCATACCTCTATACCTTCCATTGTAATAATAGTTTCTAGATTTATATAGTATAATTGTCTACTTTATTCAATAGATGCTAATGCGGGTAGTTACACGATTAATCATAGCTTATTTACAAAAAATACAACAAAACAATGAACTCGGTTGTTGCCACTGAATAGGTCTAATGACCCCTCCCTCTGCAGCCTAGCCTTTCCCAACTACACTGGACCGCAAAGAAAGCGGGTCGGTTACAAAAACCTCAATAACTTCCAAAATATTGGAGCTAGCTTTACGAAATAAAGACTATTATCACAGCTATTATAGACAATTTTATAATGCCTAAATCAATGTCATAAAAGTTCCAGATTATGAACTTTATTTTTAATAAAAGTAAGTTAGGCCCTGCGCAGACGGCACACTTTTTGTGCGATCGAGTCTGCGGCGCACAAAAAGTCTGCATGGCGCGCAAAAAGTCGGTCGCGGATTTTTCACAGACTCAACGCACACGACACACATCTTCGATCATTTTGTCGGCAGAGCTGTAGGGACGTAGACGCTATGGAAATCGTGCAGAGATCGCGAAGTATTATTTTGTACATGAAGTACAGAAAAAGAAGAAGAAATAGAGAATTTTGGGTACATCCTATACTTTCGGAAAGATTACTGAAGGGACAGTTCCATACTAAACATTCAATTCTGAAACAACATCGACCTCTGGCGCCATGATAATAGATCGCGTGCGTTACGTCCACCCCTAGCAAATGCAGATTGCCGACTAAAGTGTGCGCCGTCTGCGTTAGCGCGCGTTGAAGCAAACGTTCAATTTTTTTCACACACTTTTTGTGCGGAGCGGCGCGCCGCGGCGCGGTGCGGTCTGCCCGAATTACACGGATTTTTTGTGCGCCGGACTTTTTGCGCGTCGTGTGCGTTACTGCATATAATTGCATAGGTTCTATTTTCACAGACTAAAATGTGCGTCACGGATAGTCTGTCGTCTGCGCAGGGCCTTATATGTAAAAATGATCGCAAGCAGGTTTGGCATGCTTTCCGCCAGATTTCTGAGCCGATGCTGAGGAATATTCTTCCATTTCTCTATCAGTGCTCCTTTCAGTTTACGAGTAGAAGTTTCGAAACTGCGTCGTTCATAGAATAAATATGTGCAGTATGAAGCACACTGTTATTTTAGTCCACATGAGCTGGACTGACTTATCTAAATAAATCTCAATACTCCAGATTCCAAATAAGCGTGATGACACAAATTCCCTTTAATTCTAGTGTAGTAAAGGCAGGATCCTCACGATGTTTATCTTCACCGTTTTGAGAGCAGTGGTGATGAAATAATTTACACAAAGTGCATGTCTGGGTTCGAACCTAAGACCTACATCTCGGAACTCGTAACTCGTGTATCGTCATGGTGGCGTGAGGGAACTGGCATGTCCCAGAACCAAAAATTCAAAGACATGTGACATCTACCAACCCGCACTGGGTCCGCGCGGTGCATTACGGCTCTCACAAAGAGAAGGCCTGTGCCCCAGCAGTGGGAACATTATAGGCAGATTATGCTGTAAAGACGGGGATCCTAGACCTAGGCAAAAAGGCAGCCAAGCTAAAATGAGATTGGGCGAGTCCCGTCAGCCGTATGCAACGTTAGACAACAGTCTCCAGGTCATGGGGTGTAGGTTGCGAGGATGGACGGCGGCGTCGAGGCGGGTCCAGGAAGAGGTGGCGACGACCTAGACGCGTACCGTAGGGGAAGGCTCGAGGTGGCCCTAGAAAGGATGCCTGGAAGTATTTGCGGGAGGCCTTTGCTCAGCAATGGGACAGGAAGATGAGTGGCTGGGTCATAGCAGCCTGTGGATCTGTTGCAAAGGACATCAACCAATTTGTATGGCGTTTGGGCTTGAACATGAACATAAAAATATTGCACTATTATTGATTTTATTGGGTGGTTTACAGTACAAAGAAAACATATAGATAAGAAGTTTTGTATCAAATTGGTTAAATAATACAAAAAAAAAACTTCAATACTTTAAAATAAATTGTTGACTGCGAGAGGTCTCTGCTAGAGATAAGCTCTACTTCATAGCAATCGTCCTTGTAAAAATGTATTTTTTATTTATGTGCAATAAAGAGTTTTAAACGATGATCGTCCAGAGAACCTTTAACTAGTGATAGATTTTAGCCAACTCAAAATATTCAATTATGTACATTGTACATAATTATCTCAGAAGTTGGAACTTACCACTTGCGGTGCAATCCGTTGCAGTATAACTCGCTGCACTTCCACAAGATTAACAATGTGTCTTCTCCTGTGAGTGATTTCAATACCACAATCTATACAATGTATAGATTCACTAGGCAAAATCGGAAAGTCCATGTTCACGCGCAAGTCTTCATGTAAAGCGGGTTCATTATGCGGAGAAATGCCAGGGTTAACGTTTGAAGCGGGTACTGAGTCCGAGAGTGAGCCGGGGTCGTCGAATAGAAAATCATCAGAATCCATTTTGAACAGCACAAGTCGTCAAAAATAGCTAAAGTCGAAATAATATTCGCAATACGATACAAAAAAGAGCGGCAAACGCAAAGCGAATGACATTGATAATTTGAAAATCGAGCGCCAATCGGGTCTGGGTCAGCGTTGCCAGTTCTCTGCACTGTCAGTCGAACACTCGATTTGAAATCGATTCCATCGTTCTGTGCTGTTTTGTTTTGCATATTTCTTTTGATTATGGACCATGCCGCATTACAATTAGAATCTTCAAGAAAAGCACGTGTTAATAATACCCGCTACCAGGAAAACATTTTAATGTTTCGACGCTCTCGAATCGAAACATCAAAAATATCGATATTATTTTTTCTGTGATTTTATTCTTTAGGCAACCCTAACTCAACGCGCCCCGCATGCCGCGCCGCAACTGTCACCATACAAATACAAATCAATTAAAAATCTTTTATATTCGTTTTTAATATTATTTATTTTGACACTCCCGAATAGGGACCAATGTTCAGTAAATATTATTACTCAATTATTTGTGAATTCCTTTTTTCCCAGTACGGTTGTTCACGGTTAGCCCAGTTTGGTTGATATCCTTTGCAATGGAACGTGGTCAACTATGCGTCATTTTATAGGCTAAGAACCTTTATCAATTAAAATTCCAAGCCTCCATTTATTGCTATAAACCCAGTTATAAGAATAAATTAAGTACTGTATCAGAAACGTAAACGAAACGTAAAGTAGTCTATCTGAAAACGAGAACATTCCCAACGGAAATAAATTTCAGAATCAGTCT
The DNA here is from genome assembly GCA_963082905.1 of Oligia fasciuncula. Taxonomy (NCBI): domain Eukaryota; kingdom Metazoa; phylum Arthropoda; class Insecta; order Lepidoptera; family Noctuidae; genus Oligia; species Oligia fasciuncula. Next base: position 14,985,933 of record OY720403.1, read on the forward strand.
AGTAGTTTCCGAGATAGCTCCACACGTACGGATATACCAACACTATCTAATAATAAAGTAGAATGACGTGGGTATGTTGAGATTTAGTAATTTTTATTCTAGATAGGTTTTAGATTACCCCCTGTTTTCGGACCTGTATTTACAAACAATAATATAGTCTAAGGGCAAATTTTTCAATCGACAGATCATTTTTATTCGTGGAATAAAATTGACGTCTGACAGATTTTGTATGGAAGATCTGTCAAAACTTCAAAATTATTCCTCGGATAAAACTATCTGGCGTTGGAAAAATCAGCCCTTAGTAAAGTAGGAATACAATGCGAAGTAAGGCATTTCTCAATGCGTTTCATATGACAAGCCTTTAAATTCATAAACATTATGAGACGCATAGTGCCGATCCCCACTCAAGTATTGTCTATGAATAGGTTTTTTGAACCATGTGTGTCCGCGCGTACTGTGAGACCTCATAGTAATGTTCTCACAGTACGCGCGCTTCTATTATACCCGTGTATAATAGTAGCAATGGCTTTCATTTGACAGTTCGACAACATTCATTGCGTTATTTACATTGTGGAGCATACAAATTTTTCGAAAATATGAAGCAATGGATTATTTCTTTCAAAATGATTCAGATTGTGAATGATAGTGTGTTACGCAATCAGGGCGCAGGTTGGTTCACTTTCCATCTAAATAAGAGTCGCTTTCTGTGACACACAGGAAACGTATAGGTGTGCTATTATTATCGTTGGACAACACAAGAGATAAAGCAGGTGCCATAACCAAAATACACTATAGTTCTCGCGTTTTACCATGGCTATAGCGGTCATTGACCCACCTTCATTTTCCAACCTTTTTTATTTCAAAAACTGAAATGAAGGTCCGCTAAAAACCTTGTTTGAACGCACTAATCTTCGGAACTACCAGTCGGATTGTATTTTTTTTTTGCATCTGATATCCCAATTCTTGCGGAAGGTTATAGACTATTTAACATCACGCTAGCACCCTTAGGAGCCGAGAAAAAAAGGAAAAAGAACGAAAACGACGGGGTAACGAAATCCATACGTAGTTTATTGTTCGGGTTCCTACGGAGAGAGATATTAGGGAATCGGCAATGACCGCTACTGACAGTGACATGCTAAAACGCGACAACTATAGCGTTTTCCCACGACGTGTATTTACAAATCGGTTCTCTCTTCTACAGTTCTACTATCTAAGAAGTTTATAATACATTCCTTTGCGATGTTCAATATTGATATAATACACCTAAAGAATGCTTCTAAACATATTTCGACTATCAACGAAAATATTAAAACGTTATAAACGTGAAGAAAACACATTACCCCACATTCTTTCGCAGTCGGATAAAAATACGATGAAAAACCGAAACACTTAAAGAAACCGGGAGGCTATTAGAAAAAGGGGACAAATGGATTTATAGTCGAAGAAAAAATAACTAAGCCTAATTTCAGAGAAAGCAGCGGATATACAAACACGGCCTGGAGGCTGAATTGGCCATGGACGATTTTTTTGTTAGCATTGAGCATTTTTTAATAATAAGTCCTGCGGGGTAATTGCGTAACACAGTAACAGTAGCAACGGGTTTCATTTTGACAGTTCAACAACATTCATTGCGTTCGTTTCATTGCTAATTATTACTTAGGTACTTATTATGGTCAATGATGAAATAATTCAAATAAATGGCCGACCAACAGGCCAACGATTTTTCTAGAAAAATATATAGACGTGTGATGTGAATGAGAGCTGAGTATTTTGCTTTTCAGTGAGAGTCTGAAGTGTCTCACCGTAAGACACTTCATAACAATAATATTTTCAAGTTCACTCTGACTCATTACTGAAAATACAGACATTCTCATGTCTGTCACTGAAACCATCATCACATGATTCCAGGTAAATCCTAATTCTATCTATACATATACAGTACACTCATGTCTGTGACTGAAACTATCATTACATGAATCACGTAAATATCACGTATGTTGGTATAACTCGTCAAAATGTAGGGAACAGCTCATTTTTTTTCGCAATTTCAGGTTGTTCATAGTGATGAGTACAATGACCTCTTAAAAGGTTGGTAATGTTTTACCAATAACCCTGTATACTAATAATAAAGCTGAAGGGTTTGTTTGAACCCGCCAATCTCTGGAACTGCCAGTCGGATTTGAAAAATATCTCGTTGCATTTGATAGCCCAATTCTTGACGAAGGCTATAGGTTATATAACATCACGCTAGGACCCTAAGGAGCAGAGTAAAATGAAAAATTGACAGAAATAACGCTAAGCGAAAACGAAGTAATAGCGCGGGCAGGTGATGTGATGCGATGCGACGGGGTGGGTCAGGGGAACAAGAAATTTCACGCGAAGGAAGTCGCGGGCAGAAGCTAGTAAACATATATAAAAACTGATTTATCTAAAGATGTCATTAACCTACGAATCGTAAACTTCAGCTCGTCTACATAATCACGATGAGAAAATCTAAATTTTCGTGATTTTCTTACGTCGCGTCGCGTCGGTTCTAAAATACACTGAAGTATTTCTCTCTGCTGCTCTTACATGCAATGAATGCGTGTTTTTCAAAACGATAGAATTTGTTGGCTATTATAGATGTTTATATTGGTGCGATTGTTTAACTCATTGCACAATGAATAATGTTTTAACATCATTAGTTAATTGTCACATCATAAAAATATTTTAGGATTTCGTCATCTGCCTATCTGATCTCCACAACCCAGTTACTGGGTAACACGGTACCCCTTGGTTGTCAAACTTTTGGTCTTCTGAATACTCGTAACGACTGTCAAAGATCTACGAATGACAAGGCTGAATTTCATTGATCTACATAATAACACAAAATAAAAACTTTTTAACAAAAAAAAAACCGACTTCCAAAAAAAACACTACAAACTGAAAAATAACTTTAATTTCGGAAGTCGGTGTCTTAGGGATCAGTATTTTAGTTTTTGCCACCGACTTCCGAAATTAAAGTTATTTTTCAGTTTGTAGTGTTTTTTTTTTCAGTTTGTAGTGTTTTTTTTGGAAGTCGGTTTTTTTTTTGTTAAAAAGTTTTTATTTCTCGCTTTTTAGTGGGTCTATTTACAATTTATCTAAGTTACAATAGCCTAATGTCAACTTGCCCATCGCCTTTTTATAAAATATTCCTTTTCTCGATGCAGGGACGTTAATTGTTGAGGAGTTCTCCTTTTATTAGTTTTTAGATTAGATGCTGATAATCCTGGCTGCAGCATCAGGCCAGACTAATGTCAACATTGCATTGAACTTAAAATTAGTCCTGTTTAAAATGAGCCCAAACACGACTACGGTGCTGTAATTTAAAGGTTTGTACTTTTTCTGATGCTCCTGGCTTCAGCATCAGGTCTTCGGTGTTCCTCAGTAACAGTACGTTTATCCACACATCGAGCCCTTTTCAATGAGCCTAAACACGATATATCTGCTGTTAGTTGTCGAGGAGTTAGGTACTCTGCAGACTATCCTGACTGCAGCATCAGGTCATGACTTGATGATCATGAGACCAAATGTGGCAAATGCCCTATCAAACATCAAAACAATTTACTAAAACAGTCCTTGCCTGTTCGAGTAACTTCTGACTGTTAAGGAGTTGTACCTTCCATCATCAGCCCAGCTACCTGAGATGGTGACAACCATACACAAATACACAAGATACTTCATAAAATATGCGAAAAACAATAAGTAAGCCTATAAAATTTGAGGGTTGCCCTCGATTTCTCTAAGATCCCATCATCAGATCCTAACTTGGTGACAATGGGACCACCTCAGAACTATCTACTTTCGAACAAAAAAAGAATTTTGAAAATCCGTCGACAATTAAAAAAAAACACAACGTATTCGATGAACAAACATACAAAAAAAAAAAAAACATACAAACACCCGAACATAGTACCTCCTCCTTTTTGTAAAGTCGGTAACAAATCATAATCTCATCAAAACAACTACTACTAAGAGAAATATGACTCAATCAATTCATACATCGCAGAATTTGTATCAGCAAATACATACTAGACAACCTCGTGTCAAGATGACTATTAAATCATCTATCGCTAGAATCTAGACTAGATCATTAACCAGAAAAACTCGGTCAACCACCTTCATCAATCCACTTGCAACTCTATCACCTAACACGTAACGTTTATATTCGTATAGGCAAGTAAGACAACGGCTACTGGCATAGTGCCAGCATCCACTTCAGCATCACTACCTGTTCCCTAAGACCTTGGGCCTGACACTGAACTCATTCAGCGAAGGTTGCAGTTCACAGCGGAACGTCTCATGGTATGTACATACAATGTTGCAAGCTATTTGGCTATTCTTATCGATATGATTATGGCGATTGGTGCTGGCGGTTAGAATGAGGTTGCATATTTGCATGCATAGATAAGACACCTCGGCCGTCGGTGTTTGGGGCTGTATTGTCAACATTGTCCATACAAACTGAGGGTGTCACCGTTTACTCGCACTACGATACTAAATTATCGCATAGAAACTGACAGCTTTGACGGGCCGTGACAAGTTGTGTACTTAACGCACTTTCGGAGTCACGAATTCTATTAGTAATACGGTTGTTTTCTAGAATGGCGTGGCGAAACCGTGCTCTATGGTTATATGAGTGTTTTTAAAGACGAAAGAGGTAAAGAGAGTATGAATATGAACCTTCTCAAAGACCCTTAACGATCGTAAACTACCCACAATCTACGCATAGAAGGATGTGCACGGAAGCGTATCGAATGGCTGTGAATAGAGCAGCTATGCTGGTCTTAAAAGCATTCGCATTAATGCCTGGAAAATCCAGCGGCATATAGTCTACATTTTAGTCTAAGAGACAAAGATAATATCTACCTAGCTATGCTATAACGCTAAGATAACCCACTGACTCACAAATGATGACGTTTGCAAGTGCGGCGTGCCATATTTGAACGTCTGTGAATAGTAGGGTGACGCAACTTGCATGTAGTATTTTAAATAACATGCTTTTAAGATTAGCATGTCCAAAATAAGCACGTTCCTACAAATGTTCATGAACGCAGCACGCAGCCTTTCTTAGTGGGGTCAGCTTTCATAAAAAACATAAAACATTCATAAGTAGACATTTCTATGAAAGCTGAAGCAAAAAAGATGAAGCGCTTTTGATTACATTTTTCCAGACCGTCTCGAGGCCCAGGGACATTCATCATCGTAGGGCGGAGACCTCGTGGCCTAAAATACAGGCTTCGGTTTAGCTTAGGGACCAGTCTTCCACAATACTTTTCTTTACACCCATTATTGGACAATATTGTTCTTTGTTATTATTATAAGGATATATATTGTGGTGAGAAATAAATAAAAATATTATTATCATCACCATCATCTTGGCAGCCTTGTTCCACCACTGCCGAGTATAGCCTCCCTGTGCGAGTCTCAACCAGGTCATCCCTGAGATCTTCCACCAACCTAGCCCTTGTTTTGCCAACGCTCCTTCTACCATTCCTCGGGAACCGTTTGGGCTCTGCTCCACCTGCCATCACCTCGTCTAGCCATTCATGTCAAGGGCACACTTTCATACGTAAACCAAACTAAAAGTGCTTTCCCAATAACATAACACGCTCTCTACAAATTGAGTAAATTTTCTATGTACACCATAAATCATTATCAGCCATTTCACTCGGAACTCATGTTTATATAATGTGGTGCCATTAAAGGCTTATAGCGTGTAATGGACGTAGATACGTTATCGTTAGTAGCAAGGTGAGTGTAATAAAACATTTCCCAACTCTGGATTAGCTGCGAAAATGCATGAGGCAATAAATTATCGTATATTTAACTTTCTTTTTTTAGGGTTCCGAACCCTATTACTAAGACTTCGCTGTCCGTCCGTCCGTCTGTCTGTCACCAGGCTGTATCTCAAGAACTGCGGTAGCTAGACAGTTGAAATTTTCACAAATTATGTATTTCTGTTGCCGCTATAACAACAAATACTAAAAACAAAATAAAATAAATATTTAAGGGGGGCTCCCATACAAAAAAAACGTGTTTTTTCCGGCGTTTTTGCCTTGTGGTACGGAACCCTTCGTGTGCGAGTCCGACTCGCACTTGGCCAGTTTTTATTTATTTTCACAAAAAGCTTCATGTACAATGAATTGTGTTTGGAGCCTTGATATTTGTCTTTCATTATCTTCCTGACTTCCATGTTACTTGGGGTCGGCGCAACACGTTTTCTTTTTCCATTCTCCCATAACAACCGTCACGCTATCATTCACTCCTTTCGCTTTCATATCATTCCTTACACCATTCATGCATCTTTTCTTTGGCGTTCCTCTTCCTTTCCATTCATCAACATTTATATTAGACACTCTTTTAGTTACATGCCTTTCCTAACTCCTCATCACATGCCATTAACAACTTAATATTAATCCGATTAAACATAAAATACATCCTAGAAAGCCTATATCCATTCTGCCAATGAAAGATGGACGTGGACCCCAGCCAAACTTAGTTCTTTCCCAGACCATTGATCACCCAATGTTGAGCGCAGGCTGTTTCAGCAATACAGCAACACCCGATGAAGAAGTTTCCAAATATCTGCACCAATAAACTAGTCGGGAGGATTTAGGAGTGCGAATCATCAGAGGACTAAGATCTATTTAATAAAAAGTAATTTAAAAAAATTAAACCGACTTCAAAAAGAAATTAACTCAAAATTATGAAATAACTTTAATTTCGGAAGTCGGTGTCTTGGGATCTGTATTTTAGTTTTATGCCACCGACTTCTGAAATTAAAGTTATTTCATAATTTTGAGTTAATTTCTTTTTGAAGTCGGTTTAATTTTTTTAAATTACTTTTTATTTCGTAATTTTTAGTTTTTGCACTAGTATTTGACCAAGGTTTTGAGATGTTTTCCCTTTGACACTACACCCGTAGCTCTTATCAATAAGCCAGGCCGTCACACTTACACGTATTAGTCCATATCTTGAAAATTACTGAATCGATCTTGATGAAACTTGCACTGTTCCCTAAGTTGAAGAAAATGTAAACCAATAAAAAAAAAATGGTCACGATCCGATTAATAGTTCCGGAGATATGCGTGGACAAACATACATACATACATACATACATACGTCTATGAAATTTTGTATATTTGTTTGGAAGCCCTAATAGATCATCATATGTGAATATAATGCAATTCCAATAATATTACATACATACGTATCGAATTGATAACCTCCTTTTTTTTTGAAGTCGGTAATAAAAATCATAAATGCTTTCATTCAAACACTGACAGACACTGGTTAGAAAGAGGACTAATAGAGAAGTATGGAAAACAAAGAGATATTGCGCCGACCCCAAATAAATTGATGATGATTCACTGACAGACTACGCACAGCCTAAACAGCTGAGTATAGTCTCAGTCTGTTGTGTGTCTAGTCTGTAAGCATGAAATTTTGCACCAAGAGTTCCTTATAACACGAAGGTGAACATTAAGGAATGATTTTTGTAAATTCATGCCCTAAAGGGGATACATGTATTGGAACTTAAAATTCGAAGACATGTGACATCCACTAACCCACACCGGGCCCGCGTGATAGATTACGGCCCGTTCCCTGTGGCCTGTGCCAGCAGTGAATCCATTATAGGCTGATTATGAAAGGGGATAAATAGGGCATGAAAGTTTTTGTGGAAGTTCGCCATTTTTGCCGATGGGAATTCCCATCTGGCATCCGACTTGTCGACAATAATTATGGAGTGTACAAAAAAGAATATTCTATCTACTGCCTTAGTAAACGAAGCATTCTACCGAAAGACAATAGACTCAGTAAAAAATTAGATGCCATAGAACATCTACAATAGGCATTCTAAGTTCAGCCCCGCTCTACTTTAATCAAATGATTTCCCAACACAATACACGTTGGTGGCGCATGTATAGTATGATATATAGACCATATAATTATGTAGGTGAGTCTATGGGGAATCTAATAAATGCGAAGGCTGGTTATAAAGCAGTGTTCCTTATACAGTGGAGGTTGCTTTTAATTACTTTGCGGAAATGAGATTGTTGGTTCAAAATGGAGTGGCACTAGGCGGGTTTTAAGATAAGTATTTAGCAAGTTCATACGGGGTATTCTCTTGTGATACCATAACATGTATAGTTAAAAAGGTTATTTGGTGAGGGAGGCAATTTGGTGATAGAACCTTTCTTTACTACTTGCAATCATTATGATCGCTTACTTCACATCCATTGCATTTTGACGTGAAACCTTATCAATTTTGAAAGATATTGCTAATCCATTGCTTCATATTTTTGAAAAAATTATCTGCCTGAGCAGATAAATTTTTGAAATATATCGTATCATGCCGACCCGAGCATATTATTGTGTATTTTTAATAAACGTTGTGTGATTGTGTCCGTCTAAATCCTAGTTGTAAGCTAGTGTTCTACTAGTAATTGCGTACACATAACAGTAGCAATGGCTTCCATTCACAGTTCAACAACATTCAATGCGTTGTCAGCAAATTGACGTAATTTTAGTAGGAAAGTTTTTAATCACGTCTAAACTTGTATGGAGTAGGGTCAGGCGGTGATTAATTTGTAAGGACTAAACTAAAATGTATCTTCTGTCCTTTTCTTAATAAAATAGAAAGAAACAGATGCACTGAACTTTAATTTAGTTTAGTTTGTGAACAAGGGAATCGGCAACAATGAAGTAATCTACAATGCACATGCGCTATACAATCCCCGAGAGATAGTACTCTTAAGAGCCACTCGTCAACAATCAGAAAAACCTGATTCATACCGGTGACTCCGGCAATCTATACTAATATTATAAAGACGTAAAATTTGTTTGTTTCTTTGTAAGTTTGTACCGAAACTACCAGTCGGATTTGAAAAATTCTTTCAGTATTTGATAGCCCAATTCTTAGAAGAAGTTATAGGCTATTTAACATCATGCTACGAGTAGTAGAGAACGGTAAGCAAAAACGAAGTAGTAGGTAGTACACAGGCGTTGCGATGGGATGCGACGCGATGGGTCGTGGGCCGAAATTTCACGCGGACGAAGTTGCGGGCAGAAGCTAGTTGCTAATAAAATATATTAGTATATTCACGTGACGCGACCATGTCTGTTGAAGAACTTATTCAAGTGTTTGCAAAAATAGATTTCATTGTTACTTTAGATCATTGATAGCTACTAATGAAGTGCTAAACTCTACCGGTGATTCTAATAAATCAAACTAATATTATAAAAGCAAGAAACAGCTACTTATTAATACAAACTGAAGTAATAAAAGCAAGTTTGGATAATTATAAACAGCTGAATGGGTTAATCCACGCAGGTAGAGAATACCCTAGAATAATATTTAGAACACATGGGGATAGCATATCCGTGTGGATAAAAACCTCCTTTTGATAACAAAAAAAAAATTACACTTTACTACGGATTTCTTTGCCCTATGTGAATAGGCTATTTGACAATGTAAAAAATAAGGTCATAATTATTGACACTCGTATAGATTATCGTTTTTAAAATCGATTTGCATTAATTTTACTACAATTTTTTTTATTATTTATTAAAAAAATCCCGAAAAAACTTCATCTTTTTAAATCTGGCGCCACGTAATCGAAAACGGTCTGGATTGGCTGAACTTATGATGACGTCATGATATAGTCAATTTCTGTCTATCGTTGACAGAACAGATGACTTTTGTCTAGTATCTCGACCGTTTCAACGTTTGTTTACGTGTATTTTGACGTCACGACGCCATATTGTTAAAGATAGCGTTTTGGCGGCTTATTTAAACAGTACATTTTTATTTACTATTTTCTAAAAGAAATACATTATGCAATTTGAAGTAATAGGTTTTTGTGGGCTCGTTAGACACCATTAAATAATCTGAGATGTTTATCAGAAACCAGTCAAATAGCCTATTTCCATTATGTTGTGATTTGAATGACTTAAAAGATTTAAGAAATAATACAGACTTACGAGACCATAAACAACCATAGACTTTATTCATAGAGTATTATTATTTTATTTATTTGAACTACAACATAATGCGACATTTACGGAAAAAGATCATTCCTAGAACATAATACTTTTTATTATTTACAAAATAACAGATATAAATATATTTATGTCTGTAATATATATGGTGTACATAATAATGAGTATTCTAAACTATTCTATTGTATAAATGTAAACGATAAATGATTTTATTTCTGTAAGTAGGTTTGTGTACAAATCATATTTTTAAAACTAGATGAGTTCGGCGTTTCCTATCTGACTACTCTGAGAAAAAAGGCTGAAACAAACAAGTCCAGACATAATCTTGCTCAGATGATGTAGATTGGTGAGAGAAAAATTGGTTTAGAGTATTCTATTCTATTGGTGTCTGAAATGGTCATTGGAGGAAAGAACCACACAGATTGAGTGGAACTGTCCAGTCAGTGCATTTGTCAGTAATCGTGCAGCTCAACTCAGAACATGAGGAGCTCAACGATTCAACGAACAATACCAAAGAAAAGAAATTTGGGAGGCCGCTTAATTACTCAAACTGCCAGACCATGCGACCACTGATAAATTTTACATAGGGTGACACAGGCATAACATCGCTCTTAGCGTCTAGCATTATGTTCAAGTCAATTTTATCTAGCTGATTAAAATCCAAACAAAAATTATATAATTTCCGTGCAAAGTCTACATCATTAGTGAGTGTCAACACACAAAATAAATGTCAAGAGATAAGCAAATAGATGTGGGTCAATCAATGCAACGAGGCTCAATATTAACAGCATAGATTAAAAGTAAAATAGTTTGTGACGTCATAAAGTAAAGGAAATCGTTTGGCTTCGTATGTGATGAGGAGAGAGGAAAGGCATGTGACTAAAAGAGTGATGAATATAAATGCTGCGGGGCTTGTGGCTAAGTAATAACAGCCGCACGGGTCAATCGATCAGGTTAAGCTACGCTTGCCGCGGTTGGTCTGCGGATGGGTGACCATCTTTACACACCGAGCCGAGACCCCTCCGTGCATCGCAAAGCACGTTAGGCCGTTGGTTCCGGCTGTCATTCGTGGATTTTTGACAGTCGTTGAGTTATAATATTAGTATGGATATCACGTTTTTTAAATTAGTCTAATTGTAAAAGCTAGTCTAAAGTCTAAAGTAATTAGGGCAATTGATTGATGAAAAAGATTTTTTATTGGAAATGACCTCATTCATCTCCCTATTTCGTTTGATCCACGACTTTTTACCATCCTGTATTAGGAAAACCTGTGTTACAGGGGCTACCTGAACTTCTTCTAACCACAGTTCTACCTGAACTGTGGGTCCTTCAGACTACAAGAAAAAATAAAAGAACATCATTGGTTTACAGATGCAAAAAATTTACGGCACAATCGACGATCGAATTTAACACCATAGTGACACATTGACTGACATGACAATGACAAAATAGGTGATACCGTGGCTATTACCGTATCAACACTCATTAATTTATGACATTCCATAAATATTTTTTCTTTATGTCCACTGTAATATGTATTTGTATATTTAGCAAAGGCTATTTTTTTTAACACAATTTTTTTACGAGTTTTTCAATGTGGCTCTGGCTGAATAGGTTCCAAAAATGTTAATAAATGGGAAAAGGTTCTGCTTCCCAGTTCACTGAATTTTACATAAATATCTTTGAAGGCCTTTTTCAATTAAATCTCACAGGAAGGATGAAAGCAGCAGATAAAGTTAAAATAAACGGAATACCTGTCATTCCAGCTCATCAACGCAGCGTCTTGTCTCTTATTATAAAAGAGTGACACTAAACGGAGATACGAACGAGATATCTTACGAAGCCACACAGACCCTGAAGTCGATTCAACTGCTTTATTTTCATCACTTGCACTATACTCGTTTAAATCCATTTCCAAAATAACAACACAATCTCACCGTAACAAATTTTTAGAACTTACAAAAATATATTAAGAAAAAAAAAAACACAGTATATGTAAACTTAAACACTCTTAGAAGAATACTGAAACATTATCTTTGTGAAAAAAACGTAAACAAAATACCCATGAAGGCTGCGTTTATCAGAAGCAGGAAACGTTGGAAATCAAAGTTATCTAATCATTATCATGTTAAATCTTTATCATCTGTTCCTGTTATAATATCCACGAGAAATCAATGTCATCGTGGTCGATTATTTAAATATTCAAGGTGTGATTACGTAAAAAATGCTTTGCGAATTAAGTATTCCTCATCAAGGCAAAACAACTGTTTCGTTTTTGATTGAAAAATAAGTAGTTAGCATAAGCATAATCAACCTATAACGTTCCCACTGCTGGGACACAGGCCTCTATGTTAGGGGGAGAGTGGGCTGTAATCCACTACGCATACCCAATGCGGGAAAATAAGTAGATGCCGAAGGAGAATTTTAATATTCATCATTCTACTGCCGTTATCCCATTTATTTGAGGTGAGAGCAGCATTTTTTTTTCTATACTTACTTCTGTATTAGTCGACATCTGAGTAGCCCCCTTTCTAGCCATATTATCTTTCATACAGTCCAGTCATTGTTGTTATGGTGTTCCCATACTCTAACAGCATTTTCACACATTCATACTCAGAACATTCTTAAAAACTTTCCTAAATACTCATCATCTGCCTAGCCTTTTCCCAACTATGTTGGGGTCGGCTTCCAGTCTATCCGGATGCAGCTGAATACCAGTATTTTACATGGAGCGACTGCCTATATGACCTCCACAACCTAGTTACTGGGTAATACGATACCCCTTGGTAAGACTGGTTGTCAGACTTTCGGGTTTCTGACTACCCGTAACAACTATCAAAGATCCACGAATGACAGCCGGGACCAACGGCTTAACGTTCTTTCCGAGGCACGGAGAGGTCACGGTATGTAAAGATGGTCACAATTCCACAGACCAACTGCGACAAGCATAGCTTAACGTGATCGATGGACCTATGCGGCTGTTATTATTTAGCCACGGGCCCCTCAAAAACTTTCCTAAATACTATAAAATAAAATCAATGAATACAGTAAGTAACATAATATGGTCATTATATTGATGTCTCACTAATGACTCCATAAATATAGCTTTAATCCATTCATGAAAAACAAATTGGGAATTCTTAAATATTTCTTAGTTATCATTCCGTAAAATATAAAGCAAAAACAGCGGTGGTATTCTGTGAAAATCTCACCGTGAAAACTTAAGTGAAGTGAGCGTGGAGTGAGCTGTCAATAGTGTCAATTCCTAGCAAAAACAAACTCACTTCACTTATGTTTTCACGGTGAGATTTTTACAGAATCGACCGGCTGTATGAGTGAATGAATTAAGTCGAGTGCAAAAGCTTCTATAGTGACTCTGCAACGACAATGACTTGCGATTCCCTGAAAGGCGTGCCAAGGTGGACACTACAGCACTGCCCCTTTCACTAGAATGATGTCATCCGTGCAGCGAGTATTTATTACTTAGTACTCGCCCTTTTGCTCAAATTGTCAAGTCACCATGACAGAATTGGGAATTCATTCCACTCGAAAAGTAGTATAAAATCATGATCTTTTTTTTACCGACTTCAAAAAAACGGAGGTTATCAATTCGATACGTATGTATGTAATATTATTGGAATTGCATTATATTCACATATGATGATCTATTAGGGCTTCCAAACAAATATACAAAATTTTATAGACGTATGTATGTATGTATGTATGTATGTATGTTTGTCCACGCATATCTCCGGAACTATTAATCGGATCGTGACAATTTTTTTTTTTGTTGGCTTACATTTACTTCAACTTAGGGAACAGTGCAAGTTTCATCAAGATCGATTCAGTAATTTTCAAGATATGGACTAATACGTGTAAGTGTGACGGCCTGGCTTGTTGATACGAGCTACGGGTGTAGTGTCAAAGGGAAAACATCTCAAAACCTTGGTCAAATTCTAGTGCAAAAACTAAAAATTACGAAATAAAAAGTAATTTAAAAAAATTAAACCGACTTCAAAAAGAAATTAACTCAAAATTATGAAATAACTTTAATTTCGGAAGTCGGTGGCATAAAACTAAAATACAGATCCCAAGACACCGACTTCCGAAATTAAAGTTATTTCATAATTTTGAGTTAATTTCTTTTTGAAGTCGGTTTAATTTTTTTAAATTACTTTTTATTTTCTGGTGTAATCTGTCCGTCTGTTGACATTCAGCATCTTTTGTGTTGTTTGTTTTAGTCTTTCTTGGTATGCGCCCTCGGGCTCATCCACATCAATCGTCGGCGTTTGTCGGCTTTCATATCAAGTCTTGGGGGCCAATCTTTTAACCCCAGGAGGGTTTTAAATGTCTTGGTTTTCATCTTTGCTGCTTGTTTATTAGGATGGGTCGTAATCCTATGCATTTAGGCACTGACACTTTGTGTGATTACTTCATTAACCTTTCGCATTTTTTAGTCTCGCAGGGTAATTGGCTTTCATTTTGACAGTTCAACGAAATTCATTGCGTTATTTACATTGTTGGGTAGACAATTTTTTTCGAATATATGTGAAGCAATGGATTAGCAATATCCATAAAAATTATTCAGATTGTGAATAGGTGTGTTACACAATTAGAGTGCTGGTCGTGAATGAAACATTAAAGATTTTATCTAGAACCTTATCGCAGTTTTTTCGATATTCTATATCGTAAAAAAAATAATTGCTTTGTTAAAAGTAGACGTTATATTACTTTAATGTTAATTTAATAATTCGTAATGCATTTGATATCGCACCTGTTATTAGTGTAAACGATGCATTCGATAATCGCATCATTATCGTCATAACAATAACAACATCGTTGCATCACTTACATCCCTAATTAATGACTTATTAAAACATTTACTGTCAAATCAACAATCAACGTAACCTATTGCAGTTTACTGCTGGAGATAGCCACCTTTTGACGTGACAACGTCTTAAATTAGGTTGCGACTGGGAGTCACTTATGAAAAAGTGTAACGCTCGGTAACGTTACGATGAGTCACCGAACGAGAGAGAGGCCCGCCGAATGCCTTGCGTCTCTCTCCCACTCAACTATGATCGGATGATCGGTCGTTGTCACGTAAAATCTTCGCCCGTAAAACCGACTTTACAGGCAACCATTTTTTATTAAGGTCGTTAAGACATACGGTGCCATGGACCCTGGCAGTCGGGCTGGTCCACAAACTGAAGGTCGCTCAGCGCTCGGAGTTTCCTTGAAGGATAAGATCAGAAATTAAAATGTTTAAAAAAATGTTTTAAATGTTTTATTCAGTATTAACATTGGTAAAATTATTACATAAAGTCTTAAAAATTATTTACAAAGGTATAATAATGTTAGATGCCTGTACTAGGATAAACCTGTATCACAGGCGGCATGAGCATTCTTAATGATAATTGTAGGACTATAAAATTCTTAACAATATTTAACATTAGAAGTTTTGAAATAATGACAAAATTTTACTAATTAATTTTATACCTAGTTTACTTAAATACTATTTACCTTAAAGATTAAAATAACAAAAAAGTTTATTGTATACGAATTATTGAGTCCGCGTAAAAATTGTTTTTTGCACTTTAAAACTTAGCTAAACACATATGATATGATTTTGCGTCAACAGAAATTGGTAAGTGGGTTAAAGTCAATGTTGCACAAAATTAAATCACGTTCGAGGCAGTGTGTTTATTCAATTTTTGCTGCGGGCGACATAAGTGCTTGAACATCAACAGAATCGAGGGTATGTAGGTCAGTGCAGTGTTTTGTTGGGTCAGCAGCAGGCAGTAAACCCGGAAGTCTGGCCTTAAGTATGACGCTCTAGGCGCCCTCGTAGTCGATAGAGTTGATGTACCTGTATTCCGCTATTTTCCTAGCAGGGCACTCAGCATCTCCCGTCTTGTGGTTATTGGGCTTTTTAAAGCGTGAGCAAGTTGCACATTTCGGTGTGTCAGATTTCTTTGCGCACTCTGACATCGAGTGTCCTTCTTCACCGCAGTGACCACACGTGGATTTTAGCTCTCTGCATGTTTTTGCTGCATGACCATATTGTTGGCATTTGTAGCATCGTGTGACCAAGGTGAAGTCCCTGACAGGGCATGACGTCCAATTTATAAAAAGCCTTGCTTGGGATAATAGGGCTTTACGTATATTAGCTGTAACTTCAATGACGTAGTTACAGGTCGACGCATCTTTCTTCCCAGATTTGTGACTTTATTTAACCACGCTCAAAAAGGACTCCATAGGCATTGCTGGAAACTTATCGGCTACGCTCTGTTCATAAATGCACCTGAAGACTTCGGTTTCAGCCAAAGTAGTCGGCACACCTACAACCACGATCCGAGGTTTGCGTTTGTTTGGTTCGTCGGCGGTAAGTCCGGATGTAGAGAGCTCGACTGCGTGCTTGAGTTTGTCAGCATCATGTTTCGTCTCTGTACTTATAATAACGCCTCCATTTTTGGTCTTTCGGACACCACGTACATGCAGCTTCATTTGATCAGGGCGAATGATTTTTTGCACGAGGTCTTTTGTTTCGTCACTTGACTTTAATTTATCGTTGGGATAAATAGCTACAGAGCTTAAATTGTTCGGTCGAATGAAATCATTTGCTCCTTTCTTCACCATATCGGCAAACGAAACATTTCCCGCAGAACCAGAGTCCTTAATCGTCTGCTTGAGCTCCGAAATATGTTCCGTCAGGTCGCGCTTTTCCTGAAGGGCATCAACCGCGTTATAAGCTTGAATGGCTTTCTGCTTCAGCGACTGGTATAGAACTGCCATTTGTGAGGTACCTGATCCTACTTTACGGCACAGGGTAGAAATTTTCAGTTTCTGCTCCGAGTTGAGTTTGCCATCCGCGGCAATAGAGCAAACTTCATTTAAGTGCTGTTCGATGGCTGACATCCATTTTTGAATCTCGGGCGTTGAAATAACATCAACCGTGACCGACTCAAGGGCTGGGTTTTGCGTCATCGTCTTCGACGGGGAGGCGGAGGGTTGCACTGATCCTCTTGGATTAAAGGGGCTGTTATCCATTTTATATTTTTACGAGTTCAATGATTCGTGTCCATTATACACTGAAACTACACACTAAGCAAAATTACAGTTGCATTACGTTGGTAATGCACTAAAGGAGGTCACTACTATTAAAATAGGTAATTATTAAATATTGCTAACGAGCACGTCTGTACACTGCGAATGACCGCGACGCAATCAAATGAAAAATGAAATTATCCGGAAAAGTGGCAGTGGGCTGGCCATGATTGACGAAGAACCACTGACCCGATCGTTATAAAATTTGACAGCTGGGCTGGTGGTTTGGCAGCATGGTACTTGGACATTTCTACAAAAAAAAAAAACGACAAGCGATCTTTTTCAAAATGATAATTAATTTGACGTTGCTTTTGTCATCTTCAATCGAGCCGTGTAAGTAAGAGCAATAAAGATTGCATTGAATTAAAGTATTTGTTTCGGGTTAGGTGGAGCGACGATCTTCGCAGGATGGCTGGTAGCAGCTGGATGAGAGTTGCCGAAAATCGAGTTGAATGGCGTGCAATAGGAGAGGCCTATGTCCAGCAGTGGACTGCTGTAGGTTGATGATGATGTGTCTGACCGATTTAAAAAAAAAAACACGTATTTTCACGCCCGTATTTGTAGTCAAAGGTGGGGCAGAGGTGGTAGTTTTTTTTATTACAGAAAGATAATAACTCTTCGGTTTTTAGGGTTCCGTACCCAAAGGGTAAAAACGGAACCCTATTACTAAGACTTCGCTGTCCGTCCGTCCGTCCGTCTGCCTGTCACCAGGCTGTATCTCATGAACCGTGATAGCTAGACAGTTGAAATTTTCACAGATGATGTATTTCGGTTGCCGCTATAACAACAAATACTAAAAACAAAATAAAATAAATATTTAAGGGGGGCTCCCTTACAACAAACGTGTTTTTTTCGGCGTTTTTGCCTTGCGGTACGGAAACCTTCGTGTGCGAGTCCGACTCGCACTTGGCCAGTTTTTTTTTTTATTTAAAAATACAATTAAGTATTAATATGCTTTCGTAATTTTGCAATTGCATAGGAAACTCGAAGACGTAAACAAATAAATCAACGCCTTCAGTCAATCAGAAACTATTTCACCTGGCTACACCCGTCACTACTTGCACCACAAATCAAATCTACTCGTACATTTGTGGAATCGGACAATTCTGTCAACGCGTACATACTATTTTGTTGATACAGGGGTGTTTGAACTGTAGACACAGCTTTATCCGCGACCCATTTAGATGCTTTGATAGTCTGCCAGAGGACCTGGTTTAATTTATTCAATGATAAGGTATCTTTTACTATTTTTTGACAGGAGAAACATTTGTACTCCGAATTTTATCAAATTGTCTTTTTTTTAAAGCCAGTACCCTATTTGCGTAATACACTTTCAATCACAATGCAAAATATTTTGAAGGAAATTGCTAATCCATTGCTTCATTCGTTTCTAAATTTCCTCAGCTCAACAACGTAAATAAGCCAATGAATGTTGTTGAACTCTATCAAAATGAAAGGCATTGTCATTGTAAGCATAATTAGCCTATAATTTTCCCACAGCTGGGACACAGGCCTCCCCTCTTCGAGAGGGATTGGGCAGTAATCTACCACGCGCGCCCAGTGCGGGTCGCTAGATGTCACATGTCTTCGAATTTAAGCCATTTTAAGCGTGTTACGCAATTACCCTGCAGGCCAGCTATCCCAATGCATTTGTGAGGTCAATTGAGCCACCAAACCCCTCCTTTGAGTATCCTAAAATAATGTACGGTCAACTGCATTAACAGGCTACCCCTTTTCTGTACGTGTATAAGCAGGCAATTTTTATTACGTCTATTTTTTATCTGCATCAAATTGATATTATCATTTCATCAGTATTTCAGTCTTCTCTCAGCCATATTAAATTCGGAATCTATTCCAACCATTGCATATCAATATATGCGTAGAATGAATTGGCACACAATTAGATGCAACGTAATGTCTGGCTTTCAGCAGGCAGACAGCATTTGTTCCGCACAAAATATACAGTTGCTATTGTCATGAATGAATGAGTTTATCTTCAAACAACAGACGTACAACTCGACACGTAATAGAGGCTAAATGATTTTCGAAAATCATCATCAGCCTTTCACCAACTATGTTGCGATCAGCTCTCGTCTAATCGGAGGCAGCTGAATACCAGTATTTTGCATGACCGCTTATCTGACCTCCACAACCCAGTACCTTAATTGCGTAACACTAGATCAATCTCAATCAGAATTATTTTGAAGGTTAAACCATCGCTTGAATAACCACATTATAAAAAAAACACTATACATAACCTAAAAACTTTATACACACTGTATCCAATCACAGCCCACAGGCTTGTCGAACACTGATTAGTTTTTCGGCTTCAGAATGACTATTATTAGACCATATTTTTTACTAGCTTTCTGCCCGCGACTTCATCCGCGTGAAATTTCTTGTTCCCCGGACCTAGTCCGTGGCACCGCACTGACTGCCCGCGCTATTCGCTTAGTGTTCTTTCTGACTTATTGCTCGGCTCCTAAGAGTCGTAGCGTGATTTCAAATGGCCTATAGCCTTCCTCGTGAATTGGGTTATTAGATGGTGTGTGTGAACTTGGCATATCAATTGCTAGAATCTCACAATAAAAAGGCAGTTCCAGTAGCATCCCCAATAGTTCTACAGTTCCTGATATTTTTTTTCAAAAGTTCTGTTCTACTTTCTGAGAAAAAAAAATTTCAGAATGAGATGCTAACTTCACACTACGCCGATCAGCATCTCAGCAGTTCTTGGTTGCTAGACCATAAATACGTAAGAAACTGCATAGTTCTATCGCCTGGAGCCAACACAGCAATAGTTCTGTCCCGAAAACCAAAAAAAAAAAATGAGATGCTAATTTTACGTTACAGTTATAAGAATCTCAATAGTTCTCGATAACTAGATCACAAATACTTGCAAAACTACTTGGAAGCAACACAAAAATAGTTCTAGCGACAAAACTAAACAAATCACCTAGCGAAAATCCGGAAAAAAAAAAGTTTTTTTTTTGAGATGCTACATCTTATGAGACAGTTCTGCCTAGCATCTCAGCTGTTCTTGATGGCTACGCCACAAATACGTATGAAACTGCCGAGTTCTACATTCTTAAGGCGAAACAGCAATAGTTCTAGCGAAAATCCGGAAAAGAAAAGTTTTTTTTGTTGAGATGCTACATCTTATGAGACAGTTCTGCATAGCATCTCAGCTGTTTTTGATGGCAACGCCACAAATACGTATAAAACTGCTGAGTTCTACCGTCTGAAGGCGAAAAGGCAAGAGTTCTAGCGAAAATCCGGAAAGAAAAAGTTTTTTTTTGAGATGCTACATTTTATGAGACAGTTCTGCCTAGCATCTCAGCTGTTTTTGATAACAACGCCTCAAATACGTATGAAACTGCCGAGTTCTACAGTCTTAAGGCGAAACAGCAATAGTTCTAGCAAAGATCCGAAAAAAAAAAGTATTTTTTTGAGATGCTACATCTTATGAGACAGTTCTGCATAGCATCTCAGCTGTTTTTGATGGCAACGCCACAAATACGTATAAAACTGCAGAGTTCTACAGTCTTAAGGCGAAACAGCAATATTTCTAGCGAAAAAACGGAAAAAAAATTTTTATTGAGATGCTACATCTTATGAGGCAGTTCTGCATAGCATCTCAGCTGTTCTTGATGGCAACGCCTCAAATACGTATGAAACTGCCGAGTTCTACAGTCTTAAGGCGAAACAGCAATAGTTCTAGCGAAGATCCGAAAAAAAAAAGTTTTTTTTTTGAGATGCTACATCTTATGAGACAGTTCTGCATAGCATCTCAGCTGTTTTTGATGGCAACGCCTCAAATACGTATGAAACTGCCGAGTTCTACAGTTTTAAGGCGAAACAGCAATTGTTCTAGCGAAAATCCGGAAAAAAAAAGTTTTTTTTGAGATGCTACATCTTATGAGACAGTTCTGCATAGCATCTCAGCTGTTTTTGATGGCAACGCCACAAATACGTATAAAACTGCAGAGTTCTACAGTCTTAAGGCGAAACAGCAATATTTCTAGCGAAAAAACGGTTTTTTTTTTTTTATTGAGATGCTACATCTTATGAGGCAGTTCTGCATAGCATCTCAGCTGGTCTTGATGGCTACGCCACAAACACTTATAAAACTGCAGAGTTCTACCGTCTGAAGGCGAAAAGGCAAGAGTTCTAGCGAAAAACCGGAAAGAAAAAGTTTTTTTTTGAGATGCTACATCTTATGAGACAGTTCTGCCTAGCATCTCAGCTGTTTTTGATGGCAGCGCCTCGAATACGTATGAAACTGCCGAGTTCTACAGTCTTAAGGCGAAACAGCAATAGTTCTAGCGAAAATCCGGAAAAAAAAAAGTTTTTTTTTGAGATGCTACATCTTATGAGACAGTTCTGCATAGCATCTCAGCTGTTTTTGATGGCAACGCCACAAATACGTATAAAACTGCAGAGTTCTACATTCTTAAGGCGAAACAGCAATAGTTCTAGCGAAGATCCGAAAAAAAAAAAGTTTTTTTTTGAGATGCTACATCTTATGAGACAGTTCTGCATAGCATCTCAGCTGTTCTTGATGGCAACGCCTCAAATACGTATGAAACTGCCGAGTTCTACAGTCTTAAGGCGAAACAGCAATAGTTCTAGCGAAGATCCGAAAAAAAAAAGTTTTTTTTTGAGATGCTACATCTTATGAGACAGTTCTGCATAGCATCTCAGCTGTTTTTGATGGCAACGCCACAAATACGTATAAAACTCAGAGTTCTACAGTCTTAAGGCGAAACAGCAATATTTCTAGCGAAAAAACGGAAAAAAAAATTTTTTTGAGATGCTACATCTTATGAGGCAGTTCTGCATAGCATCTCAGCTGTTCTTGATGGCAACGCCTCAAATACGTATGAAACTGCCGAGTTCTACAGTCTTAAGGCGAAACAGCAATTGTTCTAGCGAAAATCCGGAAAAAAAAAAGTTTTTTTTGAGATGCTACATCTTATGAGACAGTTCTGCATAGCATCTCAGCTGTTTTTGATGGCAACGCCACAAATACGTATAAAACTGCAGAGTTCTACAGTCTTAAGGCGAAACAGCAATATTTCTAGCGAAAAAACGGAAAAAAATTTTTTATTGAGATGCTACATCTTATGAGGCAGTTCTGCATAGCATCTCAGCTGTTCTTGATGGCAACGCCACAAATACGTATAAAACTGCAGAGTTCTACAGTCTTAAGGCGAAACAGCAATATTTCTAGCGAAAAAACGGAAAAAAAAATTTTATTGAGATGCTACATCTTATGAGGCAGTTCTGCATAGCATCTCAGCTGTTCTTGATGGCTACGCCACAAACACTTATAAAACTGCAGAGTTCTACCGTCTGAAGGCGAAAAGGCAAGAGTTCTAGCGAAAAACCGGAAAGAAAAAGTTTTTTTTTGAGATGCTACATCTTATGAGACAGTTCTGCCTAGCATCTCAGCTGTTCTTGATGGCAACGCCACAAATACGTATAAAACTGCTGAGTTCTACCGTCTGAAGGCGAAAAGGCAAGAGTTCTAGCGAAAATCCGGAAAGAAACATTTTTTTTTGAGATGCTACATTTTATGAGACAGTTCTGCCTAGCATCTCAGCTGTTTTTGATAACAACGCCTCAAATACGTATGAAACTGCCGAGTTCTACAGTCTTAAGGCGAAACAGCAATAGTTCTAGCGAAAATCCGGAAAAAAAAAAATTTTTTTTTGAGATGCTACATCTTATGAGACAGTTCTGCCTAGCATCTCAGCTGTTCTTGATGGCTACGCCACAAATACGTATGAAACTGCCGAGTTCTACATTCTTAAGGCGAAACAGCAATATTTCTAGCGAAAAAACGGAAAAAAAAAAAGTTTTTTATTGAGATGCTACATCTTATGAGGCAGTTCTGCATAGCATCTCAGCTGTTCTTGATGGCTACGCCACAAACACTTATAAAACTGCAGAGTTCTACCGTCTGAAGGCGAAAAGGCAAGAGTTCTAGCGAAAAACCGGAAAGAAAAAGTTTTTTTTTGAGATGCTACATCTTATGAGACAGTTCTGCCTAGCATCTCAGCTGTTCTTGATGGCAACGCCACAAATACGTATAAAACTGCTGAGTTCTACCGTCTGAAGGCGAAAAGGCAAGAGTTCTAGCGAAAATCCGGAAAGAAACATTTTTTTTTGAGATGCTACATTTTATGAGACAGTTCTGCCTAGCATCTCAGCTGTTTTTGATAACAACGCCTCAAATACGTATGAAACTGCCGAGTTCTACAGTCTTAAGGCGAAACAGCAATAGTTCTAGCGAAAATCCGGAAAAAAAAAAGTTTTTTTTTGAGATGCTACATCTTATGAGACAGTTCTGCCTAGCATCTCAGCTGTTCTTGATGGCTACGCCACAAATACGTATGAAACTGCCGAGTTCTACATTCTTAAGGCGAAACAGCAATAGTTCTAGCGAAAATCCGGAAAAGAAAAGTTTTTTTGTTGAGATGCTACATCTTATGAGACAGTTCTGCATAGCATCTCAGCTGTTTTTGATGGCAACGCCACAAATACGTATAAAACTGCTGAGTTCTACCGTCTGAAGGCGAAAAGGCAAGAGTTCTAGCGAAAATCCGGAAAGAAAAAGTTTTTTTTTGAGATGCTACATCTTATGAGACAGTTCTGCCTAGCATCTCAGCTGTTCTTGATGGCAACGCCACAAATACGTATAAAACTGCTGAGTTCTACCGTCTGAAGGCGAAAAGGCAAGAGTTCTAGCGAAAATCCGGAAAGAAACATTTTTTTTTGAGATGCTACATTTTATGAGACAGTTCTGCCTAGCATCTCAGCTGTTTTTGATAACAACGCCTCAAATACGTATGAAACTGCCGAGTTCTACAGTCTTAAGGCGAAACAGCAATAGTTCTAGCGAAAATCCGGAAAAAAAAAAGTTTTTTTTTGAGATGCTACATCTTATGAGACAGTTCTGCCTAGCATCTCAGCTGTTCTTGATGGCTACGCCACAAATACGTATGAAACTGCCGAGTTCTACATTCTTAAGGCGAAACAGCAATAGTTCTAGCGAAAATCCGGAAAAGAAAAGTTTTTTTGTTGAGATGCTACATCTTATGAGACAGTTCTGCATAGCATCTCAGCTGTTTTTGATGGCAACGCCACAAATACGTATAAAACTGCTGAGTTCTACCGTCTGAAGGCGAAAAGGCAAGAGTTCTAGCGAAAATCCGGAAAGAAAAAGTTTTTTTTTGAGATGCTACATTTTATGAGACAGTTCTGCCTAGCATCTCAGCTGTTTTTGATAACAACGCCTCAAATACGTATGAAACTGCCGAGTTCTACAGTCTTAAGGCGAAACAGCAATAGTTCTAGCAAAGATCCGAAAAAAAAAAGTATTTTTTTGAGATGCTACATCTTATGAGACAGTTCTGCATAGCATCTCAGCTGTTTTTGATGGCAACGCCACAAATACGTATAAAACTGCAGAGTTCTACAGTCTTAAGGCGAAACAGCAATATTTCTAGCGAAAAAACGGAAAAAAAAAAGTTTTTTATTGAGATGCTACATCTTATGAGGCAGTTCTGCATAGCATCTCAGCTGTTCTTGATGGCAACGCCTCAAACACGTATGAAACTGCCGAGTTCTACATTCTTAAGGCGAAACAGCAATAGTTCTAGCGAAAATCCGGAAAAAAAAAGTTTTTTTTTTGAGATGCTACATCTTATGAGACAGTTCTGCATAGCATCTCAGCTGTTTTTGATGGCAACGCCACAAATACGTATAAAACTGCTGAGTTCTACAGTTTTAAGGCGAAAAGGCAAGAGTTCTAGCGAAAAACCGGAAAGAAAAAGTTTTTTTTTGAGATGCTTAAGAGTGTAGAACTCGGCAGTTTCATACGTATTTGAGGCGTAGCCATCAGGAACAGCTGAGATGCTATGCAGAACTGTCTCATAAGATGTAGCATCTCAAAAAAAAATTTTTTTTTCCGGATTTTCGCTAGAACTATTGCTGTTTCGCTTTAAGAGTGTAGAACTCTGCAGTTTTATACGTATTTGTGGCGTAGCCATCAAGAACAGCTGAGATGCTATGCAGAACTGTCTCATAAGATGTAGCATCTCAAAAAATTTTTTTTTTTTTCGGATCTTTGCTAGAACTATTGCTGTTTCGCCTTAAGAATGTAGAACTCTGCAGTTTTATACGTATTTGTGGCGTTGCCATCAAAAACAGCTGAGATGCTATGCAGAACTGTCTCATAAGATGTAGCATCTCAACAAAAAAAACTTTTCTTTTCCGGATTTTCGCTAGAACTATTGCTGTTTCGCCTTAAGACTGTAGAACTCTGCAGTTTTATACGTATTTGTGGCGTTGCCATCAAAAACAGCTGAGATGCCATGCAGAACTGTCTCATAAGATGTAGCATCTCAAAAAAATACTTTTTTTTTCGGATCTTTGCTAGAACTATTGCTGTTTCGCCTTAAGAATGTAGAACTCTGCAGTTTTATACGTATTTGTGGCGTTGCCATCAAAAACAGCTGAGATGCTATGCAGAACTGTCTCATAAGATGTAGCATCTCAACAAAAAAAACTTTTCTTTTCCGGATTTTCGCTAGAACTATTGCTGTTTCGCCTTAAGACTGTAGAACTCTGCAGTTTTATACGTATTTGTGGCGTTGCCATCAAAAACAGCTGAGATGCTATGCAGAACTGTCTCATAAGATGGAGCAACTCAAAAAAAAACTTTTTCTTTCCGGTTTTTCGCTAGAACTCTTGCCTTTTCGCCTTCAGACGGTAGAACTCTGCAGTTTTATACGTATTTGTGGCGTTGCCATCAAAAACAGCTGAGATGCTATGCAGAACTGTCTCATAAGATGTAGCATCTCAAAAAAAAAACTTTTTTTTTTCCGGATTTTCGCTAGAACTATTGCTGTTTCGCCTTAAGACTGTAGAACTCTGCAGTTTTATACGTATTTGTGGCGTTGCCATCAAAAACAGCTGAGATGCCATGCAGAACTGTCTCATAAGATGTAGCATCTCAAAAAAATACTTTTTTTTTTCGGATCTTTGCTAGAACTATTGCTGTTTCGCCTTAAGAATGTAGAACTCTGCAGTTTTATACGTATTTGTAGCGTTGCCATCAAAAACAGCTGAGATGCTATGCAGAACTGTCTCATAAGATGTAGCATCTCAAAAAAAAACTTTTTTTTTCCGGATTTTCGCTAGAACTATTGCTGTTTCGCCTTAAGACTGTAGAACTCGGCAGTTTCATACGTATTTGAGGCGTTGCCATCAAAAACAGCTGAGATGCTATGCAGAACTGTCTCATAAGATGTAGCATCTCAAAAAAAAACTTTTTCTTTCCGGTTTTTCGCTAGAACTCTTGCCTTTTCGCCTTCAGACGGTAGAACTCTGCAGTTTTATACGTATTTGTGGCGTAGCAATCAAGAACAGCTGAGATGCTAGGCAGAACTGTCTCATAAGATGTAGCATCTCAAAAAAAAACTTTTTTTTCCGGATTTTCGCTAGAACTAATGCTGTTTCGCCTTAAGAATGTAGAACTCGGCAGTTTCATATGTATTTGTGGCGTAGCCATCAAGAACAGCTGAGATGCTAGGCAGAACTGTCTCATAAGATGTAGCATATCAAAAAAAAACTTTTTTTTTCCGGATTTTCGCTAGAACTATTGCTGTTTCGCCTTAAGACTGTAGAACTCTGCAGTTTTATACGTATTTGTGGCGTTGCCATCAAAAACAGCTGAGATGCCATGCAGAACTGTCTCATAAGATGTAGCATCTCAAAAAAATACTTTTTTTTTTCGGATCTTCGCTAGAACTATTGCTGTTTCGCCTTAAGAATGTAGAACTCTGCAGTTTTATATGTATTTGTGGCGTTGCCATCAAAAACAGCTGAGATGCTATGCAGAACTGTCTCATAAGATGTAGCATCTCAAAAAAAAAACTTTTTTTTCCGGATTTTCGCTAGAACTATTGCTGTTTCGCCTTAAGACTGTAGAACTCGGCAGTTTCATACGTATTTGAGGCGTTGCCATCAAAAACAGCTGAGATGCTATGCAGAACTGTCTCATAAGATGGAGCATCTCAAAAAAAAACTTTTTCTTTCCGGTTTTTCGCTAGAACTCTTGCCTTTTCGCCTTCAGACGGTAGAACTCTGCAGTTTTATACGTATTTGTGGCGTTGCCATCAAAAACAGCTGAGATGCTATGCAGAACTGTCTCATAAGATGTAGCATCTCAAAAAAAAAACTTTTTTTTTTCCGGATTTTCGCTAGAACTATTGCTGTTTCGCCTTAAGACTGTAGAACTCTGCAGTTTTATACGTATTTGTGGCGTTGCCATCAAAAACAGCTGAGATGCCATGCAGAACTGTCTCATAAGATGTAGCATCTCAAAAAAATACTTTTTTTTTTCGGATCTTTGCTAGAACTATTGCTGTTTCGCCTTAAGAATGTAGAACTCTGCAGTTTTATACGTATTTGTGGCGTTGCCATCAAAAACAGCTGAGATGCTATGCAGAACTGTCTCATAAGATGTAGCATCTCAAAAAAAAACTTTTTTTTTCCGGATTTTCGCTAGAACTATTGCTGTTTCGCCTTAAGACTGTAGAACTCGGCAGTTTCATACGTATTTGAGGCGTTGCCATCAAAAACAGCTGAGATGCTATGCAGAACTGTCTCATAAGATGTAGCATCTCAAAAAAAAACTTTTTCTTTCCGGTTTTTCGCTAGAACTCTTGCCTTTTCGCCTTCAGACGGTAGAACTCTGCAGTTTCATACGTATTTGTGGCGTAGCCATCAAGAACAGCTGAGATGCTAGGCAGAACTGTCTCATAAGATGTAGCATCTCAAAAAAAAAAACTTTTTTTTTTCCGGATTTTCGCTAGAACTATTGCTGTTTCGCCTTAAGACTGTAGAACTCTGCAGTTTTATACGTATTTGTGGCGTTGCCATCAAAAACAGCTGAGATGCCATGCAGAACTGTCTCATAAGATGTAGCATCTCAAAAAAATACTTTTTTTTTTCGGATCTTTGCTAGAACTATTGCTGTTTCGCCTTAAGAATGTAGAACTCTGCAGTTTTATACGTATTTGTAGCGTTGCCATCAAAAACAGCTGAGATGCTATGCAGAACTGTCTCATAAGATGTAGCATCTCAAAAAAAAACTTTTTTTTTCCGGATTTTCGCTAGAACTATTGCTGTTTCGCCTTAAGACTGTAGAACTCGGCAGTTTCATACGTATTTGAGGCGTTGCCATCAAAAACAGCTGAGATGCTAGGCAGAACTGTCTCATAAGATGTAGCATCTCAAAAAAAAACTTTTTCTTTCCGGTTTTTCGCTAGAACTCTTGCCTTTTCGCCTTCAGACGGTAGAACTCTGCAGTTTTATAAGTGTTTGTGGCGTAGCCATCAAGAACAGCTGAGATGCTATGCAGAACTGCCTCATAAGATGTAGCATCTCAATAAAAAAAAAAAAAACGTTTTTTCGCTAGAAATATTGCTGTTTCGCCTTAAGACTGTAGAACTCTGCAGTTTTATACGTATTTGTGGCGTTGCCATCAAAAACAGCTGAGATGCTATGCAGAACTGTCTCATAAGATGTAGCATCTCAAAAAAAACTTTTTTTTTTTCCGGATTTTCGCTAGAACAATTGCTGTTTCGCCTTAAGACTGTAGAACTCGGCAGTTTCATACGTATTTGAGGCGTTGCCATCAAAAACAGCTGAGATGCTATGCAGAACTGTCTCATAAGATGTAGCATCTCAAAAAAAAACCTTTTTTTTTTCGGATCTTCGCTAGAACTATTGCTGTTTCGCCTTAAGAATGTAGAACTCGGCAGTTTCATACGTATTTGTGGCGTAGCCATCAAGAACAGCTGAGATGCTAGGCAGAACTGTCTCATAAGATGTAGCATCTCAAAAAAAAAACTTTTTTTTTTCCGGATTTTCGCTAGGTGATTTGTTTAGTTTTGTCGCTAGAACTATTTTTGTGTTGCTTCCAAGTAGTTTTGCAAGTATTTGTGATCTAGTTATCGAGAACTATTGAGATTCTTATAACTGTAACGTAAAATTAGCATCTCATTTTTTTTTTTGGTTTTCGGGACAGAACTATTGCTGTGTTGGCTCCAGGCGATAGAACTATGCAGTTTCTTACGTATTTATGGTCTAGCAACCAAGAACTGCTGAGATGCTGATCGGCGTAGTGTGAAGTTAGCATCTCATTCTGAAATTTTTTTTTCTCAGAAAGTAGAACAGAACTTTTGAAAAAAAATATCAGGAACTGTAGAACTATTGGGGATGCTACTGGAACTGCCTTTTTATTGTGAGATTCTAGCAATTGATATGCCTAGTTCACACACATTATTAGATGCCAAAATATTTTTTCAAATCCGACTGGTAGTTTCAGAGATTAGCGCATTCAAACAAACAAACTCTTCAGCTTTATTATAAGTACTTAAAGACATAGATCCAGGCAGGTCTAAACCAGTTTTTTAAGAAAACATTATAAATAAATCAGAAATTTAAATGTCAAATTGTCTGGTCTTAGAATAACCATTTATTTGTTTGTTAAAATATGGGTTAAATTATCTCAAATCAAATCATTTATTTGCATAACACAAGTTCAAACACAGACTTATTAAGTCTGTGGGTTTAGAGGATGTTACAAAAGGTCAAAGGTCAAAAATCTCGATGTCTGTATACATTAAAAATCCTTATTAGCCAATTAATAATTAGTAGCTTCTTGCCGCGACCGCGGACGCACCGCATGAAATTTCACCCTCCCCCCATTCACCCTCTTAGGGGTAGAATTTCGAAAAACCCTTTCTTAGAGGAACCTACTCTTCACAAAGAACACGCCCTCCAAATTTCATGTCTTTGGTACCAGCGGTTTAGGCTGTGCGTTGATATATCAGTCAGTCAGGACTTTAAATTTTATATATTTAGATCATTCTTTGTGTTTTGTCTTCTCTGGCGAATCGGTCAGGAATGAGTCCAGCAATCTAATTGCATGACACACTATCAATCACAGTCTGAATAATTTTGAAGTACCTATATCTTCGATCAATAATAGTACTATTGATCGAAGACCTATATGGTTAATCCATTGCTTCATATGTTCGAAAAATTTGTCTGCTCAACAACGTAAATAACGCAATGAATGTTGTTGAACAGTCAAAATGAAAGCCATACCTACTGTTAGTGTTGCGCCATTGCCCCACAGTTATGTCAAAGGATAATGTTGTATGAAACATTCCATGTGTTACAAAATTTTGTTTCAGTGCGGTTAGTGGAAATGCTCAGGTTCGTCCTAGTGCGGTTGAAATCAGTGCTCTGAGTGGAATACCGAAAGGCTACACCTCAAAACAAAAGAATACCGGATAAAGTATATTATTATAGTAGAAGTCCAATAAATCAGTCTGTGAGCCAATGTCAAGATTAGATGCGGAAGACGAAGTACCGGTTTTCGCGACGCGTCTCGAAAAACGCCTATTTATGAATTGTCTTTGTTTAGACAGCTATATCTAGCAGCAATTTAATTACCATAAACGATTTTCCACTTATTACCGACTTTTTTATAAACATATGAAAATACTAATTATCATGGTCTGAAATCACCGACCCGCACTAAGCAAGCATAGTAATGAATGCTCGATCCTTTTCTGTAAGAGACAAGGCTATACTTTTTGCAGGGTTGCCATTTCGAGTAAATTGCGATTTTCTTCCCGGAAATGACTATCGTAGAATACCCAGGTAATTGGGGTAGAATTCCCCCGAACAGGCCTTGCCTGCAATGGGACGTTACAGACCGATATTATTGTAGTCTTTCGTTAGTGGCGGACTTCTCGGAAAATCTGGAGCGGATTCGTTAGAAAATGCTTTTCCCCGCAGCAGGATTACAGGAGGCCTATTTATGTGCTTACCTGTCAGCTGGAATCATGTCAGCAGCGTCGTCCTCCATAGATTCGTCGCCAACCTCCACCTCCAACTGCACGGGGGGCGGGGAGCTCATGTCCGGTGATCACCAATCGCCAACACCCTGAAATATGCGGAAAAATCACTAACTATTGTTGGTAACCTGGTAGTCCTGCACGCGTAGCATGACGACGGTTTTGTCGACAGAAGAATAGACAAAATGAGATTGTAGACAAATTTCTAAAAAAATCTGTTATTTTGTCTATTTTTCCGCCGACAAAACCTGTTTCTATGGTGGTCATCTTACGCGTGCAGACTGACTTGACCACCACCAAAAGAGTCATCCAGATACGGCCTCTTAAAGCCAGGTGACGAAAGTAACATTGTTTTTTTTTTACAAAAACAATATTATTTATCACTTTTCTCGGTCCAAAAATAACTTAACCTTTTTCAAGAGGTTGCGAACAAGTAAACTTTACGTAGGTAATTCAAAATTTACGAGGTAATGCTCTGCGTATGACCTCAAACGGTCATCGCACTGTAAAAATTGCTTTGTATGACACTTAAACAGTAATTTGTGTCAGATTTACATGATAAAATCTACGTGTCGATCGTGTCGATGACCTGGAATTTGTATTAACAATAGCGAATATAGACGTCTGTTTGCTTTTCAGAATTTTATAGACTTGGCAACTCTCTAAGTCGCTTCTAAGTGCGAAGAATAGAAGTGGATTGTTTACAGACACACGGGAGACAGCAGAAAGCCCGTTTCAATTGAGTTTTTACTTAAACCAAGGTTGCTAGATGTTCACAATGGACTAAATGCAGAAACTCCAAAATGTCCATAGTGTCGTTTTTTGGTTATTTACTTAAACCAAGGTTGCTAGATGTTCACAATGGACTAAATGCAGAAACTCCAAAATGTCCATAGTGTCGTTTTTTGGTTGTTTACTTAAACCAAGGTTGCTAGATGTTCACAATGGACTAAACGCAGAAACTCCAAAATGTCCATAATGTCGTTTTTTGGTTGCCTTTCCTAGTGAGTTTTCTTTTTAACCCCTAGCGTATTAATAGGGCTGTTGATTCTAGATTGTTTCTTTGATCTAACTTAGGGGTCTACTCTCTAAGTCCGTCAACGAAGATACGGGCCCGTAAGAAAGTAGTTGATCAGTCAAAACAAGTGTCAGATTAAATATTTCGGACGGGCACGTACATATCGAGAGTACGGACAACTGTCACAAATTGTGTTTTCATTAATAATATAATATATAATAATAATATACAGGGTGTGTCGTAAATAGTGGTCCAGAGTAAAGGAGTCTATACACTGTATTCTTATGTAAGTATCACATACCGAAATAATAACCATTTTCAGTTAACCCTTTGACCGCCAACGACGAAAAAACAAATTAATTTCTTTAAGTACCTGTGACTTTAAAATATAAAAAAGTGTTTGGATATCATAGTACTTACACATATTCAAGAGTTACAATAAAAAAAAAAAACAGAAATAAAAAATATTGATATTTGTGGAAATTACAGCCAAATTCGTGAAGCAAGGTACAGAAATTTTAAAAAACACTTTTTTTTTCGGAGACCCTTAACTGAAAATGGTTAAAATTTCGGTATGGTTCACTATATTGCGAGGAAATGACTTGATAAAACAAACATCAAGAATCTGAATTTTGAACCTTATGTCCAAGCTTCAGGGACCTCACAGACAGTAGTGGGAGTTAACAACATCCTCTAATGAACGTATCTTCTCAATTTCAGTTCCATGCTGTGCAATTTTTTGATCTCTCTCACAGTTTTACATACGTACCTATTTCATTTTTTTTTTTCATTTTATATCATTTCTTTCCATTTCATTTGTGTTTTTTTTATTTATCATTAATCATTGAGCAACATTCTAGATTTATGACCCACCATACTAGCGTCTGCCGGCAACTTCGCTCGCGTGGATGTCGGTAATTATCCCACGGGAACATGCTACCAGGACAAAAAGTACCTACCTTCCTCAAGATGCCATCTAAGTATCGCCTTGGAAATTTTATCGAAATCCGTTCAGTGGTTTAGGCTTGAAATGGACGGACAGAGTTACTTTCGAATTAATAGTAAACTTAACTGTAAGTATTATTATTCATATCAACCTACTTATAATGCATGAAATAAACTTGATACCTGATGATATCATATTAGGTCATAAGGAACAGTCATTGTCCTTGTGACCTAACAAACCCCAAAGGCAAAGAAGCAAGTTCATTATCACTATACTTGAGAAGTATAAAATGCAACTGATTATATACTTAATTACTATATTGATAAGTTGCAAATTCAAATGTATTTAATAATAACAAAGTTAGGTTTCAAAGCTGTATATTACATTGAAATTCAATAGTGTTTCACTTATATTATTAAAACTAGCTTCTGCCCGCGACTTCGACCACGTGAAATTTCTTGTTTCTCCGTCCCAACCGCATCGCATCGCATTACCCGCCCGAGCTTTTACTTCGTTTTTGCTTAGCTTTTTTTTGACTTACCTAGCCTATAACCTTCCTCAAGAATCACACTAATATTATAAAGGCGAAAGTTTGTGTGTTTATATGTTTGTTACTTCTTCACGCTCAAACGACTGGACCAATTTTGATAAAATTTTGTATGGAGGTAGCTGACACCCTGGATTAACATATAGGCTACTTTTATCCCGACATTCCCACGGGATCGACATTTACGCGGGTGAAACCGCGGTGCTCAGCTAGTTGGGCTATAAAATGCAAAAAGATTTTTTTCCAATTGGACTAGTAGTTCCAAAGATTAACATGTTCAAACAAAAAAACAAAACTTCAGCTTTATTATTAGTATAGATTTTTGTATTATCAAATGACATAACATTAGTGCAGTAATGTATGAATGAAAAGTAAAAGTTTAACTACATAACCACATCATCATCATGGGGCATCACGTGGGAATCATGTAACCACATTAGTCACAAATTAAGATTTTAAGCTCTCGCAAAAGAAAAAAAAAGTTATTATTTGTGAGTAAAATTATCATGCAATGAAATAATTTTAAAGTTAGAATAATTTTGCTAATGTACAATAGTTTTAAAACATTGTGCATTTAAGTTATTCAACATCACAATGTTGTGATGACACCACATTTAACCCTTTGCTACTAATATCTATACTTTCACACAAAACTACTGAACTGATTTGGATGAAATTTGGCACACAAATAGTTTACAACCAGGATTAACACATTGGATACTTTTTATCCCGATATTCACACGGGATCGAGACTTAAACGGGTGAAACCGCGGGGCGCTGCTATTATTATAATAGAAACTTGAAATTCCACTTCCTTGAAGATGTTTGAATTCTTGTCCTTCATAAAGGATATTTATAAATATGATGATTTCATCTATGGTTTTGGTTCTTTGTCTTCTTCTATAGTGTCTATGGCCCATATCATATTTTGCTAGCCCAGTATTCTGCCACACAAATGGCACTTTTGATTGTTTTCTTTATTTTCTCATGTGTAAGGACATGAAGAAAGAGATCAGAGATGAATGAACCCTGAACGCCAATTTCCACAGTTGAAATGTTCAAAATCGAAATTGCAATTTCATCTCGGCTAAAATCAACATCAAAAATGCAGGGAAATTAGAGCTATTTTTAACAGATGGAATTACCCCTCTGGTTTGTAATTAAAAACCGAAATACTGATTTAAAACTCATTAAATATTAGACATGCACAAATAAACTCAATTTGCCTAGCTTTTTCCCAACTAAGTTGGGGTCGGCTTCCAGTCTAACCGGATGCAGCTGAATACCAGTATTTTACATGGAGCAACTGCCTAGCTGACTACAACATAAAATACTAGTACAGAAATCAATATTTGCCATAATATATGTTTTATAATCTAAGAGGAAAATCACGTTTAATATTGCATTGTACTTATTTGATCACTGCAACTGCCCATGATGTTAATCCATACTAATATTATAAATGCGAAAGTGTGTCTGTCCGTCCGTTCATCTAACTCGGTTCAGCGGTTTAAGCGTGAAGAGTTCTTTACGCTTAAACCGCTGAACCGAGTTAGATGAAATTTGGTATAGAGATAGTTTGACTCCCGGGAATGGACATAGGATAGTTTTTATCCCGATATTAATATGGGATTCGCTCCCATATGAATATGAGAGCTAAACTTACGCGAGTGAAATCGCGGGGCGCTGCCGCGCTTTTAGTAGATACGTAAATAGTTAAACAATATGTAACATAAGTTTACCGCAGAAGTAATATTTCATTAGTAATTATTTAAATTCGTTTTTACTCACTTGACGAGCTGGACTCCTTTTTTTTTTCGCATTTTATCCGATGTAGACTATTCTGCCAGTGTCGCGTATCGCGCAGCGCAGCGTGGGTCGTCGACTTTGCACTTTGTGGTAATAATAACTTACTGCTAATAATGATTTTCACTTTGATAAATCACCACCATTCTCCTGCCCTAAATACCAAATTTATTTGTGCTTGGTGCAACATATCATCTTCTTCCATATTTCTCTATCAACTTTGTAGGATATTTACTTTGATATGATACTACAACAAGACCGGTTGATAGTAGTTACGTAGAAAAAAAAAATGGATGGTGAGTAGGGAGGTGTTTGTCCTGCACACAGAGTACTTTTTATATCTATGGGTCCTGCAGTAGGGAAATATTGCTTAAAAAATAATGTATATTGTGCACAGTCAAGAAATTAACAATAATTGTTTGCATGCATTTGGATAACATGACAAAGCATAATTTTATAGATTATTAACTAGCAATGTGAGTAGTGAAGTCTTTAAAATTAGCAGTACAGTGACTATGGGTAATTATTTCAATAAAAAAAAATTACTTTTATGTTTATGGATGATGTTGATGATAATGATTCGTTAGTTGGTTTATTGTAGTAGTTAATTCTTCAAGGACATTTTGCTTGATTCATGTATAATTATTTCAATAATTACCAGTCCTTGTTGTGTAAATACTTAACTATAAAATATTTTATAGCTTTTACTAAGCTACGGAAAGCAGGTAGACGCCTATATTTGATATACAGAATACAAGTATGTATGCAAAATTCCGTGAATTGTGTATAAGCGAATATGTAATTACGTGTTAAAAATATTTTAATGAATCTTAAACGCTAAAGACCATTGTCTGCAAGATTTTCGTAAATATTTACATTTCTTCGCACGGAACAATGGTGAATGCGCAGATTTGTGAAACCTTTGATGGATTGGATCTCAACGAACTAAAAATCATGCTACGGTTTCGCATGATTAGAAAAACTAACCAATCTCACGATGCTGTGCAATTGATTATGTATAGCCACAACAAAAGAAACGAATCATTACATACCTTCACTTTCTCGAAATGTGTTAAATCATGCAACTGTCACAACCAAGGTACCGCTGTGAAGCGCACAATAACACACCAACTGCTCACAATTCAACAATATCAACAGTTCACAAAAGCACTTTCATCACAAAATTTTCACGGCAGAAAAATTTCATGACCATTGGCACCAATCCACGAAAATTTTTGACATTTCATCACAGTTCGATGAATACACAGTACATAATGAATTGACGAAACAAAGACAAATAACTAATGTTTTGCACCAAATTAATCACTATATATTGAATATATATCTAATTAATTACACGGCGATGATTAGAAAATATGATTGAGCCTTTTTTCTAAACAATAAAAATAAAAATATGCGAATCAATCGACGGATGCCCGAACCGAACGAACGAGCGAGATAGATCCGATAGATAACCGATTATCACCGATTATGATAGTGTGTGAATGCAACAATAACCGGCGATAACCGTCAAGTTTAACTTATCGGTTTTTTACTTTCGGAATTAATTTCTTACACCAAGACTATGCAATTGCATAGCTTTAACACACCTTAATGCGTACACCCAAAAGTAGTTTATTTAAAATTAAATGGATTATTACATTATCATAACCCTTTTCCTGGGGCACACGGCGTGGGGTATTACTAATTTGATTTTCGACATAACTCACCACACCGATTTCGTATGGATAACATTAGAATGCCTAACTACTATAGGATTTGTATATAATTTAATACGAAACCCCACATCACTGACCTGTATTATACAGATAGAGGTCAGTGCCCGACATTGACGCCCGTTGCAATGTAGGCGTGGTAGCTCACTTTACTACGTTGCGTTAGTTTCTTTCCTAACACCACCCACTCACTGTTGTTGCTCAGCAGTTGCTGCGAATACATAGGTGTAGTTCATGCTTAATACATAGGTTCATATTCATTTTAGTCGACAACTCGGCCGATATACAGCAAGCGGGGGCTCCCTGCAGGCTGGGTAATGGATAATGAAAGTCATATGTCGATAACGAGTTCGGTACACCAGTTTTTCTATGGGTACACCGTCTGCGGGGAATCCCCGTAGGACAATGAAAATGACCCCTTCAAAGCACGTGCAGTGCAGGTTCTCCGTATACCGCAATGATTCCATATCGACTAATCAAAAGGCCCTTCCCTGCATGCGGGCCGTATGGCAGAATCTCCCACAACTCGCACACGAGCCTTATCGGTAATTGAAAAGTTTTAAAACTTAGCGTTTTGTTTGACCATAAGGCCGCGCTCACTTTGGATACGTTTTCGTACGAATTCCATTCGTGCAGAAACGTACGAACACGCACACCTTCTGAGTACTATGAAAGCGCTCACACTGCGCGCGAGTTAGTCGCAGCATCATATTGTAGTCTTTGGTTAGTCGTACGCAGTATCTTATAGTACTCTTTGGTCGTACGTATACGTACGTGCACAGAGCACTTTCGTACGTGCAAGTCCGACGTCCGAAATCAATCCGAACTTGTTGGGATTTTATTACAAGTTCGTGCGTTCATCATCAATAATGGATGTAGAAAAGTTAATTAACTTGGTTCACGGGCATAAATCTTTGTGGGATCAAAGTGATTCCAGTTATCACTTACGTGACATTATAGGTATTATTTATAATATACTAGCTTCTGCCCGCGACTTCGTCCGCGTGAAATTTCACCCTCTTAGGGGTGGAATTTCGAAAAACCCTTTCTTAGTGGATGCCTACTCTTCACAAAGAACACACCCTCCAAATTTCATGTCAATATTTCGCGCACCCATTCGGTTCTACGATAACGACGACGGCGTCGCAATCTACGGTTTAGAAGATGATTATCCAAAAGATAAAGATTATTCATCGCAGCAAAGATGACTTCACGTATGCGCTAACACCGGTACTCTGTCTATTTGACGGAGAAAAACGTATTCAGTGTGCGCACTCAATTCATACGAACAGTGTTCATACGTTTACGTACGATATAATTCGCATCCAAGGTGAGCGCGGCCTAAATCTTGAGAAAAGAAAAACGTATACGATTTTAGGAAGGATGAACTGATGACTCTTGATGGATTGGGTGACCACTGACTCACCTATTCACACCATCTGTGAGTCGCTCTCGTGACATAATATCGGCCAGACTTATAAAAGAAACACTTGCGGAACAAATACTTAAATCATTTAATCAATATACCTAGAAAAGTCTAACTACTATGCAAATTCATAATTATAAACATTAAAGTATTTCAAAAAGTGCTAATTAAGACTTAGGAGGAGTTGAAAAACCCAAAGGAGGGTACTTATTTAACATCTCCGCCATTGCTGAAGGATAAAAAGCCATGAACTTGAATCTTTCTCCCATCTTCGCAGGATCAACAAGCATTTCGTAGGACTTCTTTATTTTTTCTCGGTCTTCATCTGACTTTGCATTATCCATGAGTACCTGGAAATATAAAATTGCTTTTAGTATGGTCATGTTATATGTACATTCATTGACAGTTTTCAATTTTGAAAAAGAGGATCATAAACAATGTTATATTACTGGGACAGTATGGGAAAATCTGAATCCATCAGATATACGGGGAAAGTTACAAGTTGTCCGCAAAGATGTGTAAAAATTCCAAATTTTTTTTTTATGTTTGGCTTTGTAGGTCTTGTTATGCCAAGATTTATGTAGGTATATTGAGTACCCATTTTGCACTGGATTTGTGCAGGAAATAGTAGGATTGATCCATGTAATATAATTATACTAATAATAAAGCTGAAGAGTTTGCTTGTCTGGAATTATCAGTTGGATTTATAAAAATCTTTTTGCATTTGATAGCCTAATTATTGGGTAAGGCTTTATGCTATTTAACATCACGCTAGGAGCCGAGCAAAAATAAAAAAAATTAAAGCACGCTAAAATAAAACGCACGCGATGCAATGCGACAGGGTGTGTCGGGGAACACGGAATTTCACGCGGGCAAAGTCGGGGACAGAAGCTAGTTGGTTAACATTTTCCTTCAAAGATCACGATAGCTTCTCACATAGTCTTCTCACCTTAAGCCTAGCCTCGGCTTGACATCTCTCTAGGAAATCTTTCTGCTTGACAGGGCCCATGACCAAGGCATAGTTGTCATTAGATGGAGTCTTAGACGCTGCAACCCTTAGTTGCGAGAAGTCCACATCAGCTGTCAAATCGCATTTGCCAGGATTTTCTAGAGGATTCACCACTTTGTGCTTGTGGAAAGCCTGAAAATAATGATATTTGTTTTGTCAGATTTTATATGTATAAAAAAAAATAAATAAGTAATATATTTATTTTTTAGAGTTGATTAGCGTGCAATAGGAGAGGCCTATGTCCAGCAGTGAACTGCTATAGGCTGTTGATGATGATATTTAATAAAATAAAAAAATCAGAAGAGGAACAAAGAAACGCAAATTCACAATCTTATACAGCGTGAAATTTTAATGGTTGTTTTCCCGCGGCAGAACGATTTGTACTCAGTAGTGCTACCGATTCATGGAGTTAAATGTATTTTTTTTTTAAATAATTTTTTAAAATATTATCTCAACTCGAAAGCGTGAGAATCAATAGTAACTCACGTGCGCCCGCCCGCTACCTACACTACACTACCCATCTTTGCAGGTAGCAGGACGACCATGCGCAGTCGTCCGTTTGCGCTGTAGCTATACTATTGGTTCGAGATCGCGTTCGAGTTTTGTTTTTATAATTGTAAATCTGCCATTTTTTAAGGCTCGACCGAGATCTCGGTCTCGGTCTCGGTCTCGGCATTCTCGGCTACAAATCCAACCGAGAAACTTGTCTCGGTTCTCGGCTAATTATAGCCGAGATTCTCGGTCATGACCGAGATTGTAACATTGTTCGGATCGGCATTCAAATTTTACCGCGCGTGGCAACGCGCCGCAGCGCGTAGTCGATTGGTGTAAGTGCGTGAGAGAGCTGAATTGTGATTGGTTGAAGTCCCGGCTGGCGAACTGCGGCCGGCCGCTTTCGCCCCATTCGAGCAGTATTTGTAATTGTTTATGTTTACAATAGTAATGAGTGGAAGCCGAAAAATTGCTTTTTTTATGTTATAATATAATGTTATTTAACTTTGATTATTAAAACAATTAATTTTGTTAAACAATTAGTAGTGTATTAAAAAGCAAACAGTATAAAAAAAAAAAAATCACGCTTTTTCTATTCTCGTTCTCGGCTCTCGGTCTCGGCCGAGATATTATTTTATTCTCGGTCTCGGCCGAGAACGAAAAACCCATCTCGGTCGAGCCTTACCATTTTTTTATACTTTATTTTTTTAATAAATCGATTGTACTATCAAGACAAAATCATTTCGCTTCGGGAAAACAACCATTAAAATTTCACGCTGTATTTTCTTATTTTTTTACTTCAAACCCCAAATTGCATTACTTACCCTAAAAGTATCACCCTTTTCTCCTTCATGTCCATAATCCGCAATTAGGGCTATTCCCCCATACTTATCCACCCG
Organism: Oligia fasciuncula; assembly: GCA_963082905.1. Lineage (NCBI taxonomy): Eukaryota > Metazoa > Arthropoda > Insecta > Lepidoptera > Noctuidae > Oligia > Oligia fasciuncula. Next base: position 15,026,888 of record OY720403.1, read on the forward strand.
TGTGGCCAGTTGTCTTGCAAGACCCAGACTTCGGGCACTGATCTCAAGCTCCGTTCTGTCACCAGAATCTAATGGTGGCCTAATGAGAGACTTGCAAGAGGTGGTCTCTTCTGCGGTTATTCTGTAGTAAAGTTTATCTTGTCCGTCTATGTCTATTAGGAGTTCTCGCCAGCCTTTATCAGTTTTCTGGAAGGTGAGAAAAAAACTTTCATAAAAAGTACCTTAAAAAAGAAACGAAATTAAATCTTTTACAATTCCAGTTAATATTAGGTAGAGTCTGTCTATTGAAAGCTGAGAGTGAAAATGAGCGGCAAATTTTAAAAAAATAGGTCGTGTATCAACTAGGAAATAACATATTTGATAGAAATTTTAATATATTTTAAGATATTCAAGAAATTTTAAGATATTCAAGTATCAAATATGTTTTTTCCTAGTTGATCCGGGGATACACGACCTATTTTTTTAAAGGACCATGCGTCATTTTGGGCCCACTTTTTCAACATTGTTCAACAGTGATAAATTATATGTCATATGAAAGCTTATAAAGTGTACGTTATTTCATTCTATGGCAGCTAAGTTCAAATCCAGCGCGAAAACGGTTTTTTTATGCGTTTTTTAAAAATGTTCAACATTGTGCAACAGTGATGAAACCTATGTCATATGACAGCTCTTAAAGTGTACTTTATTTCATTCTATGGCAGCTAAGTTCAAATCCAGCGCGAAAACGGTTTTTTTATGCGTGTTTTAAAAATGTTCAACATTGTGCAACAGTTATGAAACCTATGTCAGATGAAAGCTCTTAAAGTGTACTTTATTTCATTCTATGGCAGCTAAGTTCAAATCCAGCGCGAAAACGGATTTAAATGCGTTTTTTAAATGCGTCATTTTGGGCTCACTTTTTCAACATTGTTCAACAGTGACGAGTTATATGTCATATGAAAGCTCTTGGCGTGTACTTTATTTCATTCTATGGCAGCTAAGTTCAAATCCAGAGGGAAAACGGTTTTTTTATGCGTTTTTTAAAAATGATCAACATTGTGCAACAGTGATGAAACCTATGTCATATGACAGCTCTTAAAGTGTACTTTATTTCATTCTATGGCAGCTAAGTTCAAATATAGCGCGAAAACGGTTTTTTTATGCGTGTTTTAAAAATGTTCAACATTGTGCAACAGTTATGAAACCTATGTCAGATGAAAGCTCTTAAAGTGTACTTTATTTCATTCTATGGCAGCTAAGTTCAAATCCAGCGCGAAAACGGTTTTAAATGCGTCATTTTGGGCTCACTTTTTCAACATTGTTCAACAGTGACGAGTTATATGTCATATGAAAGCTCCTAAAGTGTACTTTATTTCATTATATGGCAGCTAAGTTCAAATCCAGTGCGAAAACGGATTTTTTATGCGTTTTTTAAAAATGTTCAACATTGTGCAACAGTGATGAAACCTATGTCATATGAAAGCTCCTAAAGTGTAGAGATAAACTACGATAACATGGCGCGCCCCTCCATTACTAATAATAATGAGCGATTAATGACGTGACTAGTCGAGCAACAAATCCGTGGATTTTTTTTGTTTGACGGCCGTCTCATTACGCACACATGCGTTGTGAATCTTGGTGGTGCATTGTAAATACTTTCACAAACACTTTCAAACGTTTTGAATTTTGGAGGGGCGCGCCATGTTATCGTAGTTTATCTCTACTTTATTTCGTTATATGGCAGCTAAGTTCAAATTCAGCGCAAAAACTTTTTTTTATGCGTTTTTTAAAATCTGTTTTGTTTTGATATTAAATTATAATTAGCTGTCAGTCAGTAGCTAGGATTATAAATAGCTCTTGTTTGACTAAAAATACACTAAAAAGATCATCATAGGCCGTATATTGCCGTATTTATTAGGGCTGATTTGAACTTAGCTGCCATAGAATGAAATCAAGTACACTTCTAGAGCTTTCATATGACATATAATAATTCATCACTGTTGAACAATGTTGAACATTTATAGAAAACGCAAAAAAAAAACCGTTTTCGCGCTGGATTTGAACTTAGCTGCCATAGAATGAAATAAAGTACACGCAACGAGCTGTCATATGACATAGGTTTGATCACTGTTGCACAATGTTGAACATTTTAAAAAAACGCATAAAAAAACCATTTTCGCGCTGGATTTGAACTTAGCTGCCATAGAATAAAATAAAGTACACGCCAAGAGCTGTCATATGACATAGGTTTCATCACAGTTGCACAATGTTGAACATTTTTAAAAAACGCATAAAAAAACCATTTTCGCGCTGGATTTGAACTTAGCTGCCACAGAATGAAATAAAGTACACGCCAAGAGCTGTCATATGACATAGGTTTCATCACTGTTGCACAACTTTGAAAAGTGGGCCCAGTGTTCATTCAAAAGTGCCCATGGTCCTTTGCCGCTCATTTTCACTCTCAGCTTTCAATAGACAGACTCTACTTCAGGTACTTTTTGACAGGTGGTATCTCCATAGTCCATGTGCACTTTCAATAATAAAATAAGTGAGCTTGTATATTATGTATCCTTTTGTTTGCAATACTGTGTACCTAACAATTCTTTTACATCAAATGAAATATATTCAAATTGATCACAACTTACTTCAAACTTATGTATTGGTAGTACATCAAAGAACTCATGTGCAATATACCAAGAGAAGTTATTGGGGACTTTCTTCAGGTCATTGTACCAGTACACCTTAATACCACTCACTGTCTCACCCTAGAAAATAAAATTTTAAATTATAGTATCACATGTGTCTATGACATCAACCAGTATCTTCATCATAGCAGATTTTAGGTGTTATCATAACAAACTGCCACAATATATGGTTAAAAAGTCTAAGTGGAGAGGTCAGAGGGTGGGCTTTGATGTCGGTTAATATGTTAGAGCCCGATTCAAACTTTATGTTGGCTCGGAACATGAGGCAAGTCGCTGCGCAGTTACAAATCTACGTGTCAGTAGGGGTGAGGTACCGCGCAGCGAGTAGCGCACTTCAGAGACGCCATAAAGTTTGAATGGGGCTGTAATTAGTGGCAGCCCTGAACTAGACTTTGGGCACAGCAAAGTAAAGAGTACAGTGTGTGTTTCAGCCAAAATATTTACATACAGTAACTTGTTCTGGGTTAAACTTGTTATAGATTTTATTTGCACAACATATTAACGATAACAAAAGAGTCGTCATAATCATCTTTCTGTTGCCCTTATCCGACTTTGGGGTCGGCGCAACATGTCATTTTCTTCCAATTCTTCCATACTTGTCTATTAGTCGTCATCTCGGTAGGCACCACCTTTCCAGCCATAATATCGCCTTTCACACAGTCCATCCATCATTTCTTTGGTTGTCCCCTAGTATTGTAGGCATCCACATTCATACTCAACTATAACTAAAAGATTACACAATACTATAACAACAACGTAGAGTTCTCCTTACTTCATAGTGATGTGGCTTTTCAATATCAACTTCTCTATGAGATATGCACAGTCGGTTAGCTTGCACTGATTGCATTGTTGAAGAGATTTCCACCAAGTGTAGACTCAGGTCTGGAGGTTTGTAGCCTAGGCGATTGAGTACCTAGAAATTTAGAATATTATTATAACTTCATTGTGAGCTAAAATATGTAGCGATAGTTAAATCAATTGAGTTTGAACAAAGTACCTTGGTAAAAGGGGTACTAAATTAAGGTAGCTGTCGGTACAAATAATAATATGTGTAGAAGCACTATTGGTATGAACCAATAGTGCTTCTACACATATTAAAAATTAAAGTTACTTTTCGTGTCTGTAAGTGTGAGCGCGTTGTTCTTCTAAACTATGCAACCAAAAATGCAGTTTTCACCATCATTTAGAGAATTTACTATGGAAGTTTTATTTGTATACTAAAATATACTAGTGAGATTGAGATCTAGATGTTTCGTCCAAGTCGTTAAAACCGTGCGAAGTGAAGCTGGGGTCGGTCACTGGTATAATATAATTTAGTATAATTTAATTACATACTAACTCAGTGACTTACTCTTAAAATATCTAACAACAATGTTGCCTTGCCAGGTCCAAGTTCGACGATCTGCAGGGGCTTTCCAGAGCCCATCTTCTGAGCCTCAGCATAGAACCAAACCCCCAACATCTCACCAAACAGTTGACTGATTTCAGGCGATGTTATAAAATCACCGGCCCCACCAATTACGTCTTTTTTCATATAATATCCTTCAGTTGGGTTAGTAATAATAATATGCATGTATTCAGCCACAGTTATAGGACCGTTTAGTTTTATTTTTTGTCTAATTATTTCCATTAAACTTGGAGCCGAACCCGGCGTAGGCATTTTCAAAATTTTTGGGTCTGGACGTTTAACAACTTTGAAACCGTAACCTCGGGATATTGTTTGTTGTATCAGGAGTTTGTTACACATCCTGAATATGTGTCGGGAATTCATTTTATCGAAATAAAACTATAATATTTACGACGAAGAGGTTAAAATTGTTTTGACATTTATCATCATGACAGCTCCAGCAGCTGATTTTGTCTTTAGTTTCAAAAGTTTTGGCTACTCTGAAAATATTTTAACAAGAAATTAAATAATAATGAAAAATGTATTGTTTTTATTATGTTACACCAAAATAGCAGTTGAGTGAGTAACAAATGCAAATAGTGAATTAACTTCTGACAAAAACAATAACTTCAAACGGGAATAATAAAGTATCGGAAAATATCGGTTTCTGAGAGAATAAAAAAATTGCTTTTTAAAAATTGTTTTGAGCGGAACCTATTTATTTTGTGGCAGAACCTTCTTCTTTTATTATGTATTGTGTACATTTATTGTGTAGCACCATGTGGCTCCCTAGTCCCTAGTTTAACTATTCATACTTCATAATGGCCCCGCACCTCAGTGCTACACACCCAACCCAACGGCGGCCAATGCCGTAGCAGTGTGTTGAGTGGGTTGAGCAGATTCAGAACACTATGGGTTGAGCTTGAGTGTAAGTACAGTTGTAGCAGTCGTTTATTCCACTAATTTGAAACCATGGACGTAATATACATAGATAAAACTAAACAAGTTCGAAAAATCGAAACTGTCACGTCACCTCTTCACCTGCTGCCAGTCAGTCAGTCAGTGTCACTTAAAACTTAAAAGTCAATGTCAAAGAAAAAAATGTCAACTTTGCGCAATGCGCCTGTAATCGATTTTTTTAAATAATAGGCAATTTAAATAATATATAAGTTTATTTTCTGAACAATTCAATTGATAATTAATCTGAAGCGCTTCTTCCTATTCATAGTTAACTTTTAACTGTAAACATCAATATAAAATAAAGGTTATGTTTTGGTCCACCACGTGAATTTTGACCGATAATTTTATTGATTCTGGTCTTTTTGCAAGAAACTCTATACGAAGACACTGAAGAGGATGGGTCAAATGGACGACGAGTTTTACTCTGGCGTTAACGACGCTAGAGCTAACAAAGAGGCTGCAGAACGGAATGGCAGGATTATCGTGAGGAATATATCTTTCAAAGCAACCAACAAAGCTTTAAAAGAGCATTTTGAGAAGTATGGAACGGTGCAAGAAGTCAATTTGTTGAAGAAACCTGATGGGAAGCTGGTTGGGTGCGGTTTTGTACATTTTGCTGATGTGGCTATGGCTGAGAAGGCTATTGCTGCTACGAACAAGAAGCCTTTTCTAGGTAAGGTTGCTATTTTAGTGTTTCATATCTTTGTTGATATCCCTAAGACGACCCACTGACCGATATCAGTAAACCTTCTCAAGAAAAAAGCTAAAGTTTTAGTTTCAATTGACCTCAACAAACATTATGGCCAGTTATTATAACTTCTTTTCATTTACACATGGATACATCTCCATCACTAATCTTCACCAGAGAAAATTTTATTTACATTTACATGTATGTAATTTATTTATTTGAGGCTAGCTGCGCCACGCAGTTTATAGGCTCCAAATAAATTATACTTTCAATTATTTTCTTTCAGATCGCCCAATTCATGTGGCTTTTGCGGTATCAAAGAAGGCATATGTACAGAATTTGGAAAATAAAAATGCAAGACAGAGGTTTGATAGTGCCAACTCTGAAGATGACCAGAAGCCTTTCAAGAGTAAGTTTTTTTGAATAATGCACACCATTTAAGTAATGTTATTAATCATCTGCCTAGCCTTTTCCCAACTATGTTGGGGTCGGCTTTCAGTTTAACTGGATGCAGCTGAATACCAGTATTTTACATAGAGTGACTGCCTATCTGAACTCCACAACCCTGGGTAATACAATACCCCTTTATAATACTGTTTGACAGAGTTTCGGGCTTCTGACGACCTGTAATGACAGTCATAGATCCACAAATGACAGCCAGGACCAACAGCTCAACATGTTTTTCAGAACCAATCATTACTTAAAATTAATTTTAAGCAATCAAATGGCTTTTAACACTTTACAGGACACTTAACGCCCCTCGATGTAATAACAATAAAACATCTATTGTGTCTTCTTCAGTGCCCTTCAATGTGTTAACTAGGTTTAAGTAATGCTTGAGTCTTGAGTGAAGCTCTGTAATACAGGCCTTAGTGTGCCCTTTGGCAAAGATGTCCTCCCAACTTTTTCAATTTTCTTTTTCCTTTGCTAGTTTGACCATAGTAGGATTAAGAGTTTTTTTTTTTTGCAATTGAGCCGATGTCGACTATTCTGCCAGGATTAAGAGTTAATCACTGTTATTGTGATGAAAAAAAACAATTGTATGGGTTGTAAGGAGGGGGGGGGGGGGGGGTTTGTGGGTTGCTACGTAACTAACTCCACAATTAAAAACAAGGAAAACGTCTTGGGTGAATGGTTTTTATTAGCATTAATTTTTCTTTGTGCTTACCAATATAGTATTAGATCTTTAATATTATAACAATTTGATTAGTCTAACCAATATAATGTTAGATCTTCAATATTATAACAATTTGATTAGTCTACCTGTGTTAAAAATATGAATAAAAATTTAGAAATGTGTTTGGTTGGGAGACCCTCATCAGGAACAAAGTTCCACACACACACAAAGAGAAAGAGAGTGAAAGTTCCAATTCCAATTTTTATAATAATGGCTCCATCGTTTTATCGATGATTCTGCCAATGTCAAGGTTGAAGGAAACAAAGTGTATTCGCTGAGATTGACCGGTTATACTGCCTTAAGAACGGTTTGATTACAACTGGATCTGTTTGAGTAGCCTGTAGGGACAACACAATATATATATTAGAATAAATTGTTAATAACCAGACAACACAAATTAATTTTGACGAACACAATGAACCACCACTATGAGTTATGTTATAGTTTAATATTGTTTAATAATATAATTTTTTTTAGTGTTTTAATTAATGGGGAATCAACAAGTGTTAAGAGGAATGGGATATTAATAGGTCTGGGGAAATTAGGGGGGAGAATATCATATAGCGGGACTACAAGATTACGACAAGAGAAAAATATGTGCTCAAGAGTACCCTCTTCTACACCACACTCACATAGGGAAAGTTGCATGGCGTAATGCTTTTCCCTTACATGACGATTTCTACCAGTCTCCATAGTAGCACTCCTACCGCAAACCTCTATAAAAAGAACTTAATTCCAAAAAGCGGCTAATAATTGTAGATCAATGATTCATCTTATCAACCTTTTTGTTTTGCAGAAGAAAAACCAGAAAGCACAGAGAAGCAGACAGAGGAAAAACAAAAGAAAGAGAGAGTGAACCGCAACGCTCGCCTTATAATCCGTAATGTATCATTCAAGGCCACTGAAGAAACACTAAAAGAGCATTTTGCGTCTTATGGCGATATATTAGAGGTGAAATTGCTAAAGAAGCCAGATGGAAAACTTGTGGGATGTGCATTTGTACATTTTAAAAATGTACCAATGGCGAAAAAGGCTTTGCTGAACACTAATATGAAGCCATTCTTAGGTAAGTGTTTTGAAGTAACAACGTTTAAGTGGCTTAGAGTATGCAAGCTTATTCTATTTTATTTTCTTAAATAAAAGGTGATTTTTAGCAGTTATTAAAAGTGGCAAGCAAAATAAGACACTATAATTTTATCCTAATAACATTTTTCAGAATCTGCTGATCAAAATAAACATTTTTTTTTTGTATAGTTGGTGATAGGTTTAATCGGTAACTGCCTTCAAAGCCTTCTCATATTATTTTCTAAATCTATTTTTTTTAAGCCTTAAGTGCTCTCTGGGTCACTTAGCAGATTTCAGAAGAACATTGCATTTAAAAATGATAGAAAATTATTTTTTTCCAGTATTTTTTTCCAAACCTAATTAGTAGTAGTTGCACTAATTTTAACTAAATTTTCCCACTGCTGGGACACAGGCCTCCTCTTTATGACAATTTTTTTTTTAGCCTACTCTATCCCACACCTGGGCAAAGGCCATATGCCTATTATCAAGGACTAAATTATTACTTTTCTTGCAGGTCGTCCAATATCAGTGGATTGGGCAGTAGCCAAGAACAAGTACATGCAGCATGTGGTCAACCAACAGATGGAAATGGAAGAGAATATCAAGAAGGAAGAGTCGGACAGTGATGATGATGACAAGTCTCCGTTGAATGTGACCGGTGAAGAAGTTAAAGATGAAGTCAAGAGCGAGAGTGAGTTTGTTCTTCGTTTTAATGTATTCAAAAGTTTTTAGATTGATAATGCGCAGACTAAACTGCATATACTATCTTTAGTAACATACTTATACAATTTGCAAAAGTATGTTTGTGAGAGAATGTAGGAGTGCACTAAAAAGTTTTTCAATATTCAACTCCTGAGCATAAACGTTTGGGGCAGACCTATTTTAACTATAAGACCTGTAAATAAAAGATTTTATCAAAAATTTTAAGCAGCTCATATGCTGAACGCACACTGTCTCGCCCATCTACTCGGTACGTGTGATCAAGGCAATACTTAGACAGTCAAGAATTTCAGTTATCCATTTGACAACTGTATAAAACATTTCATATGGTATTGTAGTGTAGTAGGAAAAGGGAAGCCTTTGTCCTGCAGTGACATACAAACGACTGACAATAATAAATCGTCGGTTGGTGCTTAATTTCATTAAAAGCGTCTAACAGGCCTCTGCGAGTTGGCTTCGGCTCCTCGTACGCCTTCCAAAGGCCCGGCTGTCCGGCTGGCTGGCTGGTCTGGCTGCCGGCGGGATGGGTGGCTTGCATTCTGCTATCGCAGCATGCAAGATGCCCATTACGCTGCTATAGGAATGATCCCATGAGGCTGGCATAGTCACCTAGAGTGCACTGAAGCCTCTAAATATTAGATAAAAAAAAAAAAAAAAGGCCCGGGACTTCAGCGTCCCAACATAAATGTCAAAGATACAATCCAATAATAATAATTATGGTGTAAATAGAAAGGACCTCTAACAATATGTTCTTCCATTTTAGGTGATTCTGATGCAGATTCTGATGAAGAAGGCAGTGACTCAGAGAGTGATGATGACGATAAGGATGATGTTAAGAATAAATCGGGCGACGATGATGACGAGGAGGACAGCGATGAAGAAGATGATGATGAAGAAGAAGACGATGATGAAGCGGATGAGGATGAAGCAGAGGATGAAGTGAAACCGGACTATCAACGGTTAGTTTTAATTCTTAATGGGATAGTGTCATGTTTTAAAATTGTACTGCGATAGTGAGACTTTTTATGTAGAGTTTTGAAATGCGTCTCGTCATTTGCCAACGGAGCGGCGCCAAAGTACAAAAAGGCGTATGAAACCCTAGTTAAATGCGCCTTCTTTTTTGTGTCGCTGGCACGACAGTAATTCATATCTCGATAGAAATAAACTCAATACAAATTAAGGTGCATAGTAAAATTAAATATTTGGGTCTATGGTTGGACAGTAAGTTGCGTTGGGGGGCTCATATTAATGAAATATGTGAAAAAGCATACAAATTTTTAAGTATCCTCAAGACCCTAGCGGGTAAGTCATGGGGAGTACACCCAAAACATCTTCGCAGGCTTTATATTTCATTAATTAGAGCCCGAATTGATTACGGTGGTTTTTTGTATGGTAGCAGTGACAAAGCAGCGACAAACTCACTTAAGAAAACTAAGTATTTTACAGAATAGAGCTCTCAGGATATGTGGTAATTTTATAAGAACTACACCAATCCATGTAATGGAGAGTGAAATGTGTTTGCAACCTCTCGATGTTAGAAGATTTTGGCTTGGGTGCAGATATTGGTTGCGAACAGCTTCACTCTCTAATAGTACAAAAGACTTAATAGGCGAACTTGCTAGCTTAAAGGGACACTGGAGAGGGAAAAATGAGCCAGTTTTGATAGAGGTACATAAACAATTAGTTGATAAGGTTATTTATAAGAGTGACCAATTGGAGATGTTTATGTTAGACACATGGATTTCAAATATCAATGTAAGATCCTACATCCATAGTACATGTGACAGTATGGATAGACCTAAACGAGGCATTCCTAGACCCACAAAGGAATATACATATGCAACTTAGGTTGCATGAGGATGTCTCGGTGATGAGAGCAGAGCTTACGGCGATCACAGAGGCATTATCATATGCTGCATTATGCTAGTAGTGTAGGGGAACAAAAGATAGTTATATTATCAGATTCCAGAAGCGCTCTACAGCATTTGGCTCGGTGTGTCTCGGGTATCCGAGGTATTCCGATAGCCTATGAAGCCTTGGGTCTAGTGCACAGATTGCAGCAAGAAAATATTTGTGTCGAGTTTCAGTGGATACCCTCCCATGTTGGATTGCTAGAGAATGAGATTGTAGATCAGTTGGCTGGGAATGCAGTGGATGATGGTGTGGATGTACTGAATCAGCCCTACGGTTGGGAGATTATCCCAGAGGCTAAAAGAGTGTGTAGAGAGAAATGGAAGAAGTCGTTTAGAGAGTGCTCACAAACAAAGGGTGCTTGGTACTATACCATACAGGAAACACCGGGTTCAGTGCCTTGGTTCGAATGTGCCAGCCTCTCCAGGGAGACATTAGTTGCGGCTCTCAGGTTGCGGGCTGGTCATGTTCCACTAAACAAGTTTTATAATCTTATGGGGGTTAAATCATCGCCACTGTGCGATGCATGTCCGGTACCCGAGGATATAATTCATGTGATGGTGGAATGTGACCAGTATCGCGAACTGAGGAGGAACCTGTTGACAAATATTGATCTCCACAATTGTGGAATCAATTTGATTCTGAACCAGCCAGTGACTGAAGAGGCCCAGAGTGTTTACAGGTTCCTAAAACGGTGTTTGAAAGAGAGAAAGGATAGAGAGGGGGAGAGAATGTAGGTCAGGTACTGTATTTGGGGGTGTGTATTTGTGTGGGTGTGTGTATTTGGGTGGGTATGTGTATTTGTGTAGGTGTGTGGGGGTGTGTGTGTGTGTTGTGTGTGTAGGTATTTAGGTATAGTTGGTGATGTGTGTGTGTGTGGGGGTGTGAGGGATAGAGTGGAGTAATGGGTGGCTTGCATTCTGCTATCGCAGCATGCAAGATGCCCATTACGCTACTATAGGAATGATCCCATGAGGCTGGCATAGTCACCTAGAGTGCACTGAAGCCTCCAAATATTAGATTAAAAAAAAAAAAAAATGTTAGCCCAAAATGCTCATTTTGCACAAATCAAAATACCTCATAATTTTGAATTTTACATCAGCATTTAACAAGGTTTACTGTAAATATTATACTTATTCGAAAACACCCTGAAGGGGTATACAGGCTGTTCGAATAGGTACAGTCGCGGAATGTACAGATAGGAATGATGTGGAAATTGCGTAACCATTTTTTTCGCGAGTGTACACCTTAAAATCATCTTGCGTACTCTTTTTTTGTCCGCAAGTTTTTTTGTTTTAATATAAAAAATTATATCTTCTTAGCATAAAGCTAAACGACGCAGAAGACGGGTGCACAGTGTTCATAAGGAACATCCCGTTCAGCGTGGACAACGACCAGCTGCGCCAGTTCGCGGAGGCGGTGGGCCCCGTCAAGTACGCGCTCGTGTGCCTCGATCACATGACCGAGCACTCTAAAGGATCCGGCTTCGTTAAGTTTGCCGTGAGTAATACTTCTGCCTACCTCCTTTTATTTTTTTGCGTATCGTAAATCATCAAATGACCCCTCCCGGGTGGAGCGGAAGGGAGTGTCAGACTCTTACTGACTAAAAACCACCCGTGTTCCTTCCTTAGCACTTTATGTTCCGGGACAGCGGTAACTCTTTCGGACAATCCCGCTGACCCGGCCTGCCTACCTCCTTCAAATACAGCCTTTTAGCCGTGAAGTTATCCTACTTCTATATTTATTTGTTACCACATTTTATGGTTCCGTACCCAAAGGGTAAAAACGGGACCCTATTACTAAGACTCCACTGTCCGTCTGTTCGGTCTGTGTATCTCATGAACCGTGATAGCTAGACGGTTGAAATTTTCACAAATGATGTATTTCTGTAAATACTAAAAACAGAATAAAATAAATATTTAAGCGGGGCTCCCATACAACAAACGTGTTTTTTTTCTTCGGCGTTTTTGCCTTGTGGTACGGAACCCTTCGTGTGCGAGTCCGACTAGAGATAGATAGGTTTTTCTACCGCCAGTATGAAAAAACTGGTGACATAATCAGGCTTTAATGTTCCCACTGCTGGGACACAGCACAGGCCTCCTCTCGGTGAGAGGGAGTGGGCCGTAATCCACCACGCGGGCCCAGTGCGGGTTGGCAGATGCCACATGTCTTCGAATTTTTGGTTCTAGGACATGCCGGTTTCCTCACGATGTTTTCTTTCACCGTTTTGAGAGCAGTGGTGATGAAATAATTTACACAAAGTAAAGCGGCTGTTTGGGTTCGAACCTACGACCTATAACTCGTAAGTCGCGGCCGTTACCACTGCGCCACCACTGCTCTGAAAAAACTGGTGATAGATAGGTAATTGAGTTTGGCCGTTAGATAACTTATTGAGGAAGGTTCATGTATAAGAAAACATTAATATTATACTAATATAAAATATAAATCTCTGTTTCTCATGTTGATTGCAGGACAAAGAACACGCAGAAACCTTCCTATCCTTACCAGCAGACCAGCTCAAGTTGGAAGGTCAGACGCTGCAGGTGAAGCCAGCGCTCAAGAGAGAGAACCTGCAGAAAGGGAACACTAAGGAAGCCAAGGACAATAGGAACTTGTACCTGGTTAAAGAAGGAGGTATAATACACAAAATAGAATAAAGCAGCATAGCATAGCAAAGTATGATACAAGGATTTTTTGGCGTTCGAATGACGTTGACAGTGTGGCGCTGTTGGTAATCAATTGTGAAATTGTTTTGTGAAATGTATTGAAAAGGCAAGATGGCGGCGATAGTTCCGATTTTGACCACGCGCCAATAAATCAAAATACAGCTATAATGTCTCCATACCTTTGCCTCAGAAATCACGTTAAGCCGTTGGTCCGACTGTCGTTTTGTGGATCTTTGACTGTCGTTACGGGTCGTCAGTAGCCCGGAAGTCTGACAACCAGTCTTATCAAGAGGTATCGTATTACCCAGAAACCGGGTTGTGGAGGTCAGATAGGCAGTCGCTCCATGTAAAATACTGGTATTCAGCTGCATCCGGTTAGACTGGAAGCCGACCCCAACATGGTTGGGAAAAGGCTAGCCAGATGATGACCTTTCTCTGTCGCCAAGCAAGTTGCGGTGTTCTGGATTTAAGGGCAAGAATGCCATTGAAATTACAGGCATATGAGACCATTCAACCATCCGTCCATCATTGTCTTGATCGATGTGTGGAGACGGCAGGGCATTGACCACATACCATTACTTGCAGCCCAATAAAATGTAGCTTGTCTTGCGTAGTCGATTTAACCCAATACATTCAGAGTTTCCAATAAATGGCAAGCGTTCGTAACTAATCTGTATTCGCGATTTATTTGCCAAAAATGTAAACAAATATGAGTTTATGGAAAAATAACTTTCAATACTACACAATGAAGTTCAGTTTACACTACACCTTCAAACATTTTTATTTTATTACTTTTTCAATAGTGCTAGTCACTCTGAAATCAACTAAATTACCATTAACATAAAGTTGATATTTGTTTAACTTACATACGTTTGAATAGACTTTACGTCGCAATCTTTACTTCACCGACCGTTATTGATGTGTAAAATTTCAAAGTAATGGAAAATGCTCTTCTAATAAACATGATGTTTTCAGTGGTGGTAGCCGGCACGAAGGCAGCGGTCGGCGTGTCCGCGTCTGACATGGCCAAGCGACTCGCGTTGGAACGCAGCAAGACACAGATGTTGAAGAACCTTAACAGGTACGTTTTCAATGGGGGTTTTCTGAAATGACGTTCGCTAGGTGGCAGCACTGACACGTCAGGTCCAGGCATCTGTCAAAAAGCCTATATTTTCTTTAGTCATGACTGAATGATGAACGAATGAATGAATCGAATGATGAACGTCATCATATATTTTATATACATTAGACCTCTTGTCACAGTGGTGCCAGCCAACTGGTGTCGTAAATTGTCACGAAAATGTTCATGATTTTACCAAGATTTATGTACTTAAACGCCAATTTTAAGCGAGCTGCACTTTTTTGAATTAATAGTCGATTTCTGAAAAGCTAATCAATATAGAAAACCACAGATTAAATTTAATAAGCTTTCAGAAACTGGAGGAAATTGTGTTAGAAGATGCATTTTAATAGAGTTACAAATGTCTTTTTTTTTTTGCGGATGGAAATCATCAAATGACCCGTCCCGCTCTGGGTGGAGCGGAAGGGAGTGTCAGACTCTTACTGACTAAAACCCACCCGTGTTCCTTCCTTAGCCCTTTATGTTCCGGGCCAGCGGTAACCCTTACAGATGTCTCATAATATGAAAAGGTTCAAGTCTGGTAATAGCAATCCACGAAGACGCGCCCCACTCTTCTTCTTAATCGCTTACAGTACAAGTGTGCAACATTCCGCTAGTGTTTTAGTTTTGTCGATACACAGTAATTACTTATTAGTTGGTAATTAGTGTGTATAAAAAAACTAAAACACTAGCGGAATTAACTAATTAACTGGGCCCATAACCTGATGATTGTTGTAAAGAAATATACGCAATAGAATTAAAAGTAGTTTTATTTCTTACGGAGCAACCTAGTTGTCCATCTTGACAAGTACAGAGTATAGACCACAAGTGAGAGAGATAGCAAACTGCTACGTCACAATCTTTCTGTCTCTTTTTATTACATTGCATGTACTACGTTCCGTTCAACAACAACTACTAGCGATTAGTAAGAAGAGTGGGGCGCGTCTTCGTGGATTGCGCTATCTGTAGTTATAAGATTCCTAAAATGTTAACGTTAAGTTATGAGTGGGGGTGTGTTTATATGTTTGTTACTTCTTCACGCTCAAACGGCTGGAGCAATTTTGATAACATTTTGTATGGAGGTAGCTGACACCCTGGATTAACATATAGGCTACTTTTATCCCGATATTCCCACGGGATCGACATTCACGCGGGTGAAACCGCGGGGCGCAGCTAGTTATTCATATTTATGTTTCCAGATTCGTATCACGATACCGTCTAGTAGTATCAAACTTACCAGCCCACTTCGATGACGCCAAACTGCGTCGCGTGTGCGTCACAGCCGCGGACAAGCGAGCCACCGTCACCGAGTGCCGCATCATGAGGGACTTGAGGACTCCTACTGGCAACGACGGGAAGCATCCGTGAGTATTATCTCCTCTTTAACACGTCATAATCGCCGTCTGTTAATCGAAGACACGGTTTTTATACTTCCTAGACAAAACTTGCTACATTGGAGCGGAATTACTTGCGTGTAATTCCGCCGCGTTACCACCTCAGATTTGTCCCAGATCTGTGTCATAGGCATCGAGTACTCTCGACGTAACTTATATACTAATAATAACGCTGAAGAGTTTGTTTGTTTGAGCGCACTAATCTCTGGAACTACCAGTCGGATTTGAAAAAATATTTTTGCTTTCGATGCCCCAATTCTTGAGGAGGCCTATAGGCTATTTAACATCACGCTAAGACACTTAGCAAAAAGATAAAATGTCAGAAAAAACGCTAAGCGAAAACGAAGTAATAGCGCGAGCAGGCGATGCGATGCGACAGTCGGGGGAACAAGAAATTTCACGCAGACGAAGTCGCGGGCAGAAGCTAGTTTTATATAAATGCGGCCCAGTCTAGCTGTAAGTATACATACTACTCTCAAACGTTGGTATGTACCAAACTACTGTAACACAGTTTGGTAAGCTCATACAAAACTGATAAGGTTAATTTACTTTCATTGGCGAAAGATGTTAAGCTAAGTAGTCTGTATTGGCCCACTTGCAAACTGTGACAGGATACTCTTCCCCCTCCTACCCACAACCTACCACCAAAGGAGCATCTCCCTGCAGGGTGTAACCTTCCGTGGCCCACTTGGAAGTCTCTGAACCGTCTCCGGACACAAGTGGGAAGATCTAAGTCCAACCTAATAAAGTGGGGCTACCTTGACGGAACGGCAGAAGGGTGTGATTACGGAGCTATGTCACAAACCATGCTCCACCTCCTATCTTGCCCTCTGTGTCCCAAAACATGCAGTCAAGGTGACCTCTCGCTACCACCGACAACGCCGTGGAAGTGGCAAAGTTTTGGGAAAACAAGATTTTAAATACAGCTGTGCCAACGACACGAAGAAGAATAATATGTCCTGTCTCTTTTCCACACAATTCTGTCTTTTGGCAGTGCCGACCAGTCCTTTTGCCAGTGCCAACCAGTCCTTTTGCCAGTGCCGACCAGTCCTTTCGGCAGAAGTCAAGCTCCTCCCGCCACCAACAAAAATTTATGTTGCTTTCACAATACCCGTAAACTAATGTTGTGTGTTGTTGCAGATCAAAAGGCTACGGTTTCGTGATGTTCACGCGACATGAAGACGCTCTGGCGTGTCTAAGGAAACTGAACAACAATCCTGATATATTTGATAAGAACAACGTAAGTATACAGTAACGAAGTTGAGTTTAAATTGTAAGATCGTAAAGACTAAGTAACAGAAAAGTAACAGCCGTCGCTTACCAAGGTCGGTTCGAGGATGGGTGACAATCTTTACATCCCGAGACCCCCGTGACTCGGAAAGTACATAAACCGAAAGTCTGACAACCAGTCTTACCAGGGGTATCGTATTACCCAGTAACTGGGTTGTGGAGGTCAGAGATGATGATGATGACCTTTGATGACATTGGCGTAATTAAAATCAGAATAAACCATAACCGTTCAAATTCGCATAATCACAGTTTGGAAAAAAATTCATTGCATTTTTCTATTCCACAGAGACCCATCGTCTCATTTTCAATAGAAGACAGAACAGCGTTAAACGCGAGAAAGAAAAGATTAGAGAAATCCATAGCCAACAACCCTCTGACTAACCAAAATGGCGGAGATAACTCAAATACAGACAAGAAAAATAGAAAACGGAAGCCGGAAATAGCACCAGACGAAAGTTACGCTAAGAGAAGGAAGTTCGGCAAACTGAATAAATTTAATAAGAATGATAATCAAGAAGGGGATGGTACTAATAATGATTATAATCAAAATGAAGGAGGCAACAGATTTAATAGAAATAATCAAACACAAGGCAGATTTAATAAAAATAACCAAAACCAAGGTAATGACAGATTTAACAAAAATCAAGGTCAAGACAGATTTAACGATGATAATCAAATTCAAGGACAAAACAGATTTAACAGAAACCAACGCGGACCTAATAACAGATTTAATAATGATAATCAAAATCAAGGACAAGACAGATTTAACAGAAATAATAACAGAAACCAAGGTGGACCTAATAACAAATTTAATAAGAATAACAGGAACCAAGGGCCCCGTAGGAATGAACCAGGACAGTTTGTGCGAAAAACCAGAGATTTTGAATATGGAGAATTCACAGGTCTAACAGCGAAAGAAGGCTCGCAACACAAAATGAGGAGCAACCATAAACTAAAGGCACAGGCCGAAATCCATAGACAAACTGTCAAAACAGAGAAAAAGCAGAGCAAGAGGTCGCAGATCCTCAAAATGGCGGCGAAAGAGAGGATAAAAGGTCCGAAACAGAAGATCAATAAGAATTCTGCTAAGAAAAGGAATAAGCACCATAATAGATCGAAGTTCGATCGCTTGTTGTAATGAATAAGTTTTTTGTGTGAAAGGCTTCTCTCTGCCTACTCCATAAGGCAACTTACGTGTATATTGTTACGTGATTACATTGTTGTAAATAATTATAAGCGAATTATATTTTTTGCTTTTAAAGTATTTGTTTTTTTACTCACCTATTAATATAGTCCTACAGACCAAATTTTTACGGAGACCAGCTATCTACGAGGGCGATATTTTAGTACACAAGCGTGTGCGCAGACACATGTGCACTCACTCTTCCTTCACTCTCAGTCCTCAGGCACGCCAATCCGACACAAAAATAATACTTTGCCCGACCTGGGAATCGAACCCCACGCTTAGCAATCGCGTTTGCGACCACGAGACCAACGGAGCAGTACTCATTACCACAGAACATATACTCTAGGGAGCTCATCACGCAGTGATGAAAGATGGAGTAAGGCAGTGACCGAGTGGCGTACAAGGACTGGGAGACGAAGTGTGGGTGGCGAGACGGTGGCCCATCTCGCCATCCACACTTCGTCTCCATCGCCACTTCCATCGCTGGTAGAACCTGGACATTAGCCTGCTTAGTAAGTGCTGGAATTTAAATCGTAACAACATATCGACCTTGAAAAAAGACGAAAATTGATGATTAATTTAATTCAATTAATTTATTTTTGAGATTATAAAATCCAATTTGTTAGTAGATATATACACAACTTAAACACTAGTGTTAGTACATCCATAATAATTGTTAGTTACAAAGGTCTTATAAACCAGTTAGTATTACACTACAAACTAAGTCAACAAAACAATGAGTATAGAGCATTTACTTCAAAAAAAAAAACTTAAATATAACAACAATAAAATTTATTTATTTATTAATTATTTATATATTTATTTATTACATACATACGCTACCATTACAGTTTCCCACTTCGGTAGTGTGTTAATAACAGTTCATAGACTAATTTACAACATAAAATTTACAAATTAAAAGATATTACGTGTAACGTTATCTTTGCGAACTCGCTCAGTGAACATGAGAAAATATCTATTCTGTCGGCAACCAAATTTAGTGTGCGCATTGTTCGCGCCAGAGGGACGTTATCTAACAGTTTAGTTCGACCGCGCGGCACTGCGAACAAGAAACAAAATATAATATACAAACTCAAGAAAGGGTAACACGACACTACATTGACATCATGTTCCCCGACCGAGTAAATAAAGAAAAAGTAGATAATGAAATAGGTAAGTACGTGCCACTGATCGTATTAGATCCTTTCAAAATTAGATTACTGTAGTCGTCAAAGCCATACAGGGCTGCAGGGCCACGGGAATGTGTGGGGGTGTGTGTGTGTGTGTGTGTTGGGGGTGTTGTATATTTATTAGCTGGGATCGACATTCTACAAAGGTCGACTAATTAGATTTGAAAGTGTGGGACCTATTATGCTTCCTTGTGGCACACCGTATGACACAATATCTCCGTCACTGTAATTCGAGTCTATTTTAACTCGTTGGCAACGATATCTTAGGTAATCTCTGAAGATCTCTAGAGCTATGCCACGTACACTCAAAAATTCTAGTATAGTTATTAGTCTAGGAACAGAAACTGTGTCAAAGGCCTCCCACAGGTCCAGAAATATACCAAGGCACTTTGTTCCATAGTCTTAGCAATGGATTGCGTTAGGTCCATAGCGTCTTCAGTGGAGACACTGGACCGGTAGCCGTTTAATGAATACCTACCTAAAACTTCCTCACTCAAATCACTCCGTTAATTGGTGAAAACCGACTGAAAATCTGTTCAGTAGTTTTTGAGTTTATCGCGTGCAAACAGACAGACAGACAGACGCGGCGGCCCCGCCTTTGTTATAAAAGATTTAGGATTTCTTACGTGGATGAGCCACGATGCCCACGATCATAGAGTGACGATTCATAAAATAAAACAGCTAGCATTTAAGTACATTTTTTATTTAGTTTGCATTAAAAACCTTACAACAAATATAGAAAAAATACCATTACTCCATTAGTTAACAAAAGTGTACCTAAATAAATTATACCTGACGATGATCTTTCTTTCCCTGTGCCCTTCAATTATTATGCTTATAAATATTTAATGCTTTTCTTATGTTGACAGAAAAATCGTTCAAATCTTAGGTAAATATGACTTGAAATAAATGCTATTATAATTATATACTATGTACAATATATTTATGTACTTAGAAAGACGTATAGTCTCTTGCCCAAATGTAGGATTCATTATAGTGGAACAAACGTTAGCATTATTTTTCTAAAAACAACACCCATTGAAATAAATACATGGTTGAGTCAGTTTAAGTAGGAAATGATTTAAATAAATTGTGACTAAACCCATACTACCCTTTGTTTATAATCGCGGAGTGAAACTTAACAACTAGTTTAAGCTCTGAAGGTAACCATAATTTTTCGAGACTTAAGTTTGGGTTTGGTATAACTTTAGAGACCGGAATTAAGGTACAGACGCCAGCACATCAAGCTACTACAATCTGTCAAATTTCTTTAATTAAGATTTTCAACTTTATCGCTAAAGCATAAAGTTCAACGTTGATTGGGAAAATTTGACAATTTGGGGTAGCTTGATGTGCTGGCGTCTGCACACTTTCGAAGTCGACGGCAGTGGGGTTGCGGTTGACAATACCGACAAGCAACAGTGCTGCTGCAGTTTTAATTCCAAACGCGACATCATCTATGACGGCAGCGACACTTCTCTTCTTCAGTATCGTGAAACTCATTTGTAAAGCAAAAAAAAAAACGCAGTTTTGCTCTGTTAGTGAAAGCACTACTGGTGAGTGGTCTGCAGTCGTAGTACTATTATGTATTCTGTGCTGTAGTCGCCGCTCGACCGCAACAACAGGCGGCACTGTCGCCATATACGTAACCGTTTTCTTAGAAATACAGTTAAACCAGAAAAGGTATGCGCTTCGGTAATCTTCGTGGTTCCGAATTAGCACGAATGTCGCGCCACAGATTAACCTCCCACTATCATTGGGTGTTTGTATGAAGTTTGCTCAGTGTCCCTACCCCGGTTGCACATCGTCATATTTATGTCACTCAAAAGATTATTGGAATTGCATAGAGTTGTTAATTGAATTTTGTTTTCTCTGTTCTATAATTATTAGATCTATCATTATTTCCGACGATAGACGATGATTTCCGAAGCGCATACTTTTCCTTGGAGATCTGTACGTAGGAAACCAGTAGTGTTGTCTGCGATCTGCCGTCGCCTTCGGTATCTCAACACAGTTTGTGCATCGCACAACGTGAACGGGACGTCAAGGAGAAACGAGATTTTTCGAACCGAGCGTGACGTCCTGGCGACAGTGTGCGGTGGACACGTGACCATAGGAAAGCTGCAGTTTCCTAGAACAGCGGTGGCTGCACTTCACAGCCGTGGTGACGGCTGTCATGAAAATGACAGCAGCAAAGATTTAAATCGTTAGATTCGCTCTACCGCGTCACGTTTCTGTTTCGTTTTGACATCTCTGACATACAAATCATACAATGACCCAGTAACTTGACGTAATTGTAATAGACCCGCTATTTAATAAAACGTGAGCTCACTCTTCTCAGTATGGACACTTTTTCGGGAGGGTAAGTACGGTGAGAGTAGGTATATCTAGCGATTTAAATCTTTGGGCAGCGGGGTTTGACTTAATGTCAAATACAGACGGATTTTCACGGCCGTTATAATATGACGGAACCGCTTTTTTCTGCGCCGTCATCTCGTTTTCGGTGACGTCCCATTGACGTGGCGATGGACAAACAGTGTTACGGGACCACTCATGCTGGGCTTATAAAATTATGTTACGCTACTTTCTTACAAGTATTTAGTAACTCCTGCACCATTTCACTATAACTTTTTGAGTAGTCCGCATTCGTCCAGGTGTGAGTACAACACTTGTTTGTATTCCTCAGGGTGTTTGATGTAGTGAAGTACGTGCGGAGACTTGTCCCAGCATTTGAAGTTGCACTGTTGGTAAATATAAAGGTAGTAAAGCCATCTTCAACATCACCATACTCTAGCCCTTATTGCAATTTATTTGGGAATAACAACGACGGAGTAATTGCGTAACACAATAATATATTAATTTTGACAGTTCAACAACATTCATTGAGTTATTTAGGTACGTTGTTCAGCACACAAATTGTTCGAACATATGAAGCAATGAATTAGCAATCATCATCGTCTCCCTAGCCTTTTTTCCCAACTATGTTGGGGTCGGCTTCCAGTCTAACCGGATGCAGCTAAGCAATGAGTTAGCAATATTCTTCAAAATCATTCAGATTGTCATTGATAGCTTTCTTCCATACATCTCATCTCATCCATATAAATCTTTCACATAATACCGTCCACCGTTACGCTACTTTTTCATACTGGGTTATCAGACCCCATAACCGATATTACTCAGTATGGAAACAACATCCATACTTAGGTACTTAACATTTTCAGAATAGGGTAGGCGGGACTATAGAGTAAATAAATAAAATACATTTTGTCACTGAATTTTAAAGTCTTATGTATTTAGTTAGATTCTGCCATGGAAAAGGAGAGTTTATGTATATGGAAAAGGAGAGTTTATGTATATGTCGCAGCCAACTGGTTAAATTATCCGTTTAGTTAACCGCATGGCTTTTGGAAGTAGTGCTCGTCTCGCTTCGCTCTCTCGGCTCGCACGCATTTGATCAACCACAAATCCTTGATGCAGCCAACTCTACTCACTACTGCTTAAAAGTATATTACCTTCATCCCACTCCTAACCCAGGAATCATGAACACTTCTACTCCGCTTCTCAGCCCCAACCAGGTCAGTCTTAGACACCAGGAAGAGCCCTGGGGCTCTGCAGGGCGTTTCATGGAACACCTCGGTTGCTTTCATGTAATGTTTCGTCGCTACGTTGTGGAACACTTTCATATGGGTTCTGGGGAAGTGGAGAAATTGTATAATTATGACATACCTGTGGGGTTGGCAAGGTTTATAGTAGGTACACTTTCGCCAGTCAAGTAATAAGGGGCAAGCCTATTGTCTCCTGCCTGCTACTGACAATGTAAAAACCCAATGGCACTTTCTCGACCCGGGGATCGAACATAGAACTCTCAGCAATAACTCTTTCTAGCCGTATTATGCTACTGCCTAATAATATACCTACCTATAGATCTATGAATATATGTAGTTACCTAAATGTCTCAATCAGGCAGTCCCAGTTAGTAGATTTGTCAAATTATTATCCTACCATCCAATAAGTATGCTACAACAAGACAGTCGCATTGAAACAATCACACTAATATTATAAAGGCGAATTGTGAGTGGGTGTGTGTGTTTATATGTTTGTTACTTCTTCACGCTCAAACGGCTGGACCAATTTTTATAAAATTTTGTATGGAGGTAGCTGACACCCTGGATTAACATATAGGCTACTTTTTATCCCGATATTCCCACGGGATCGACATTTACGCGGGTGAAACCGCGGGGCGCAGCTAGGACTTAGTAAATTACCAATTATATTACGTATTCTTGGTGGATACGTTATCATCAAAATTCAAAGTATAATGGATAGTTTTTTTTTATCAAAGTTTCTTGTAGCATTTACCTAAGTTCATCATAATCTCTATGAAATTGCAAGTTTCCGTTTAGATATTTAGTCAACCATAAAGAAAAAATGTCGTTACATTATAAACTGACTTTTTCTTGTTTCGAAAGTTTATGCATTCGTTCAGTTTTTTTACTCCTGCATAGCCATTATAGACAGCCTATAATTTTCCCACTGCTGGGACACAGGCTTCCTCCCTGTGAGAGGGAGTGGGCCGTAATCCACCTCGAGGGCCCAGTGCGGGTTGGTAATTGTCACATGTCTTCGAATTATTGGACATGTCTGCATAGCCATTCAAGTAAAAATCCTGTTACGTCTAACTACAAATTCTTCTTAAACCGACTCACAGGTACTCACTTAATATAACTCCTGAACAGCTCCTGTAAGAACTTGTTCCGCGGAAACACGGCGCTGGGAAAACCAACGGGAATCTCGTGGATATCCGCGCCCGAGTCCCACACTTGAGACGCTATACGGTCTAATACTGGCTGGAACCTGGGGAAAAACAAGTTTTTTTTACTTTTGAATCACGGCTGATGCTGTCAAGTGGTTTGAGCAGAAGGCAGCAGGTAGTAGGGGGTCTCCTATCCTTGGTCTCCCCTAACAGAAAGGCCACAAGTTATATGAACTTTGCCTCAAAATAAAATGTAAGAAAACATTATGAAGAAGAAAAACTTCTATTAGGCACTTCTTCTTTCTTCTTCCATGTCTCACACTGACTATCGGGACCCTTTTCCAAGTAGCTGTATTCTAGACTAGACGGCTCAGTTTGTCCTATACAAAGCAAGATTCTTCTTGTTACAGGTTTAGAATCTTAACTAATTATTTATTAATTGATTTGCTATTTACTAATAATGCTTTCAATCGTCTCTCTCTCTCATTCTCAACCTCCCGGAGTCCAATACTAAATGTTAGCCTGAGAGTTTCCCGCACCTGTTTCTCTGCCTATTATACCAGGGATCCGGTTCTGATAATATTTAAAGAAAGAAAGAAAAAGTATTTATTGCGACTCGTACAGGAAGATTACAAACTAAACTAAACACAGTAAAATAAAAATCCAAGTTATATAAAAAAAAGTAACAAAAGGAAAATTAAAACAAAGTCCTATACAAGGCCAAAAGGCTCCTATCTCAGCATGCTCTATTTAATGTTAACTTACTGTTTCTTATTATTCACTGCGTGTACCAGCAGTTCCGCCCATACATACGCGCCAACCGAGAACCCGTGAATGACTAGCGGGTTCTGACTGTTCACCTCCATATACTTTAGCAGTCTTTCTGCAATAACCTGAATATAATGAAACATATAAAACCGAAGACGTAAAGAAGTAAAAAAAAAGGCTAGGAAAATGATGATATGGTATTATCTTATCTGAGATCGACCCGAGCGGCCGGAAGCCCCTAAGATAAATCCATGGTCAGCCAGCCTATGATGATTTTTCCCACTGCTGGGACTCAGGCCTCCTCTCAGTCTCCACCAAACCGCACTGGTTAAACGTCTTCGAGTTCTTCAAAAGATAATAACTATAACATTATTATTGGAACACGCTTAAAGAGGCATGAGGCATGGTGTAAAGTTCACTCATCCTCCATAGACAAGGGAGGATCCTCCGACAAGACGGGTCTTGTGTCTAGTGGCCAACTGCCCGACGATTTATGTCGGGATGTTGTATAGGCTAGTTGCGCGGTAAACTCGGCTTGCGCGATGCAGGATTGTGCGTGACGTCAGTGTGATGCGTAGTTCGCATGTGGCGATGTAGATGTCGCCACACGCTTGTCAATGATATCAGAAATGGCATATCTAAGTAGTAGACCCATAGACAAGAAGATGCCGTTATGTTTCGTTTCCAAAATCATATATATTTACGACATATACGGTAAAAGAGCCTATACAGGGTCAAATTAAATTAGCTAGCGATACTCCGCAGACGTGATAATAAATTATTTTATTTCTGTAAGTAGGTTTGTACAAACACTTTTAAAAGTCAATCATATTTTTTTAAACTGGGTGAGGCCGGTGTTTCCTATGATCTGACTACTCTGAGAAGAAAGGCCGAAACAAACTCAGAGGTCACAGTCTCTTTTAAAGTCCAGACATAATCATGGTCAGATCATGTGAAGACAATGTAGATTGGTGTCTGAAATGGTCTTTTGAGGAAAGAACCCCACAGATTGAGTGGACCTGTCCAGTCAGTGCACGCATTTGTCAGTACAGATGGGTATCGATATCAAAATATGATAAAGTAAAAGAAAATTAATTTAATGTGTTTTTTCTAGGGTCATCGACCGCAATTAGTGTAGAAAGTCACTTGAGTTAATGTAGCTGTAGATAGATTTATTTTTGTGTAACTTCAAAAACGAGATTGGTATCGGTATAAGAAAACTGATTTTCTCAACTCATACTGCAAGTCTTGTAACAATACTGCCAGCGGTCGTTAATCCCAAAAAAACAAATGTTTATTTTTTATTTTATCGTGCTTAGATACCGATACCAATCACGTCGACATAGTTTCGCTAGCTAATTTAATCCTGTATTCTGCACCCAAACAGAACCACCCCTGCTCAAAGAAAGTTGTCGTGCATACCTGTGATCCCTTCACCGGCCACATCAGCTGCCAAGGTGAACAGGACACGGAGACCACGTCAAATCCATGTTCTAGGTACAGTTTAGCGTATTTATCGACATGGTGAGGTTTGGCCATCATCCAGTTCATTATTATGCAAAGTGGCTTGTCTATGTTCTGGTTTAATCTGAAAAAGATTAATAAGTTTTTTTTTTTATTTTATTGCTCTTGACCTCGATCAAGCCTGATGAAAAATAAATAAATTAAATTGATAGTAATCTGACATTTCAAAAGTCTTTGTGTGTGTGCTTTTTTGTACAGGAATTTGACATTACAGCTGTCAAATACATACTTTATTTTCAATTTTCATTGGAAGTTAATATCCATCCACCTGACCAATTTATTTGAGATCGGCGCAGTTTGTTTTTTTCCATATTTATCATCTCTATCAGCCTCGGGTTCTCGGGTTGAATACAACCCATTTCTAAACATAGGAACTTATTATTTTCTTTCATACATTCAATTCATTGTTTCTTTGGGACTACCGGACCTTAGAACATCATCGAGATTCTCGACCTCTACTTAATTCTCGATTCCCAGAATTAGGTAGAGGTGCGCCCATATAATAGATACACCCCTATTCTTCCTCTAGAAATACTTTCCGTATTTCTTTAAATTATACGCCAATCTTTTTAACTTTAATATAACTTACTTCATAGTGTTAGGGTCTGCTTTTAACTTGACTTTATCGTTGCTGATGTACACCATGTTTTGGTGTATATTCTGCGTGTGCGCACCGCGATCCACCGACATCGTCGCCACGGGACCGCATGATAATAGCGGACGGGAAGCTGCCTGTAAAAGGGAAGGATTCAGTATGGATATTATTGGTAGAAATCTACCCCTTTATTCATAAACGTTGCTTAAAGTTAAGTATGTTTTTGACATTTAAATGTCACTTAACTTTTATCATCGTTTATTAATAAACCGCGTTATGCCTGACCATGCTACTTAAAATTAGACATCATCTATCGATGTGTACTGATTCTATTGCGCGCCGACATAATATTACACAAAAATTAAAATAGAGACTGCTTATAAAAGCACTCTCTATTTTAATGTTTGTATTCGTTTTGTGGGAACGTGGTCGATACAATGTAACCTAGCTAACTAGCACGTCAGATTCTCTATTACTGTAATGATTACTCCTTTATTTAATGATCCCCAAATTGTAAAATTATATTTATTGTATCAAACAGGTAGTACAGCAGCGCGGTGCGGGACCCCGTGTGGTGTGGTGACGTGATGCGAGAGCTCAGTGATTCGTCAACTTGTGACAACTATCACCCCTCCCGTACCGCGCAGCTACTTCAGGCAACGTCACAGTTAAGCGGTCGGCCTATAATTATATTTATTGTATTTAAATTACTACTGCTGTCTTTCAATATAGGTGCTAAGTGTATATTTTTTTGGTTAACCTTCACTGTCCCAGACAAGCTGGGCAAGAGCCTCCCCCAGAATATTTCACGTAAGTCTACGTAAATAAATTAATATGAATAAAAAATAGACCGCACTTATAAACTCGAAAACAATAGGTACTTTAATTTTGTGATTAGATTAGAGACATTAGATCGATTTAATATAATTAGAAGGTGGTTTACACCCTACCCTACATTTATATCGCCACGCATCGAAGGGTAAAGGGCGCGTCGACCCTCTGTCGTAAGGCTCCCCTGTTATAACAAATAGGGCCCGCACAGGGGGGGGGGGGACTATCTTCACCAGAATTTTATTGGACTGCATACTGTATTGGTTGACAACATTCAAGTAAAAATAAATGTATGTTTTGTAGTTTTATAAGATGTAAGTACGAAAATACCTTACTTACATTGTTGAAACAAAGTAATCTTTTTCCGTGGTTAGCGGCGAAGCAAACTGCAGTCCGCAACCGAAACGCCTCCATAGCAACCCGCGAACTGCTAATGCAAACATAAACAAACAATAAATAATAATATAATTAGTAAAAAATCAATCTGTGTAGCCTTTTCCCAAATATGTTGGGTTCTGGTCTAATCGGACGAAGCTGAATACCAGTATTTCATGCGCGCGACTGCCTATCTGACCTCTACAACCCAGTGACTCGGTAAAACTAAACCCATTTTTTTTTTCGGATGGGAAATCATCATATGACAGGGGTCATCCCGCTCTGCGTGGAGCGGAAGGGAGTGTCAGACTCTTACTGACTAAAACCCACCCGTGTTCCTTCCTTAGCCCTTTATGTTCCGGGCCAGCGGTAACACTTTCGGACAATCCCGCTGACCCGGCAAAACTAAACCCCTTGGTATGACTGGTTGTGACTTTTTGGGCGTCTGACTACCCGTAATGACTGCCAAAGATCTACGAATGGCTGCCGGAACCATCGGTATAACGTGCTTTCGGAGGCTCGAAGGGGTATCGATCTGTAATGCATGAAAACCCATCCAGCAACCGACCTCGGCAAGCGTAGCTAAGCTGAACCTTCGATCGTTCGTGCAGCATTTAGCCACGAGTAATCGTTAGTAAATGTGTATATAAATAAATACCTAAGTATAATCATAATCTTCAAAGTCACCTGTTGCTTGAAATCATTTTGGTAGACAAGAAATTAATGACAGGATAATTAAAATAAATAATTACATACATGAGTGTAGCTTATTGTTTAAATGCACTTGCAAAATCAGTCTGGCAGTTTTGCTTTTAAAACGATTCAAACATACAGACTCGTTTTGTTTCATATGTATCGCTATGACATTATCAACATCGCCATCATTAATCATTACATTCTGTGGGTTTTATTTATAAACTCTGCTTTAAGTTAAGAGGCGTTTAAACATAATGTTTTACGATGAAAATACGTTAAATATTTTCAGTTTCAAGACTTGCTTTTAAATAACTGATTGTAACGACAATGCTATCGAATATAGGGCAATGAATTAGTAATTGTGACTAAGTGAGTCACTTATAGCCGACTCGACTCTGAATCAGACATTGATAACAGTCAGCAACAAAAGTCGATTAACACTTCAGTTTTTAGGGTTCCGTAGCCAAATGGCAAAATGGCTGTGACATACGGATGGACAGACAGACATGACGAATCCATAAGGGTTCCGCCCTTATGGATTCGTCATGTCTGTCTGTCCATCCGTATGTCACAGCCACTTTTTTCCGAAACTATAAGAACTACACTGTTGAAACTTGGTAAGTAGATGTATTCTGTGAACCGCATTAAGATTTTCACAAAAAAATAGAAAAAAAAAACATAAATTATGGGGGTTCCCCATACTTAGAACTGAAACTCAAAAATTTTTTTTTCATCAAACCCATACGTGCGGGGTATCTATGGATAGGTCTTCAAAAATGATTATTGAGGTTTCTAATATATTTTTTTTCTAAACTGAATAGTTTGCGGGGGAGACACTTCCAAAGTGGTAAAATCCCAACTAGCACAAACTGGTTGCTTAGGAGCTTTGGAGCTAATCCGATTATTCCCAAAGGCGCCAAGCTCAAGCGCCAGAGTGTGCACTACAGACCTTATGCAGCCGCTTTGGAGCCAAAGGGGCACAACTTTTTGCAATCTATAGTTCCATTAGGACTTCATAATAGTGGCATAAAAGCGCTACAGGATCTGCAACTAATAATTAACACCACACTAAAGCTCTTGTGGCGCTTATTGAATGAATGACAGGTATAACTGAACGAATAAAGGATCACTGATCATTCACCTTCTAGTCTCTCATTTATTAAATACATCTGTTGTTCCTGAGTCAGACATTACTGAATACAAATAAATATTATGTGAAGTGAAGGTAAGTGTTTTTGAGATATATTTTGTATTATATGCAAGTGGCTACAAACGCAGATCAGTTTATCGTGCATATAGTTGATATTATTGGAGTATTTTTAACGCGCCTCAATAATTACCTCAGAATATCGTAAAATATGTAAAATATTATTATATAAATATTATTATATCACATACTACACGATATTGAAATTACATACTTGACTACATTTGTATTTAGTAAGTTGCTGGTTCTATGTTTAGTTATATTTTACTACAAATTGCGATAAAAACCTATAAATTTCTCAAGTAATGATAAATAATTGTCTTGTAAACATGTCGTCTATGAGAAGCAGCTTTAACTTGCAACTTCAACCTTAATACTTCCTCTCTGCGCGTCAAAGCGCTAAGTTTCTCTCTTCTGAAAGTCCAAGTAATATCTGTACCACTAATGCAGTTCAAGTCTTTACAATCACTTTTATTTCGTACTTACTGCAGATATCGAACCACACTAATGGTTATTTGTTTAGAGATCCGTAGAACTCGTTGAAAACCCTAAAATACGATGATCATTTGTAGCTGCTTCTATACTTTCGCTCTTTCAATTGTTTAACACTTACTATGTCTTACCATGTTTTCAGAATGCCTTTCAAAATAATTCAAACTTATAATGAACAACAAAATAAACAAGAACTTTGCATCTGTCCATCTAAGTGGGAAAAACATGGAATGTTACACTGGCCGAACAAAAACACTGATTATATAGAGGTGGTATAACTAATATGACTGAAATTTATAGCCATACACGTTGATTAATTTATATTGCTACTTTAGACTTATCCTAGTTTGACAGGCTTGTTGGCGTAGTTCGTAGTGCGTCTGTGTGTGTGAAATGTCCCGAATATTTCTTTTTATTAATAATAAACGTGTTGACTATGTCTATTATGTAAGTAAGGGCCAATTTTCCAAAGAAACATGTTGTTTTTGATTCAAATATTTGGTCTGTTTCGATTCACAATATCAGACACATGAAGAGAATGAGACAAAAGACACAATGTTGTGCAAATATTGTTAATACTGTTGTTATTTTAGAATTTACCTAGTTTAATTATTTTAATAATGTCAATTATTATGGACCAATTTGCCAATAAAACAAGTTGATTTTAACTCAAATATTTTTTTTATTTCAATTCACCAATACAATTATACAAGAGGCGAAGTGTTAAGATTTTCTTGCAAGGTGAACAACCATGAACAGGATTTCAAGGTCCGAAGGCGAGAACACCCAATGAAACGCACCAACTGTTTCAATTAGGACAATTTTATTCACAAGGAACAGCACATACAAAAAAAAAACAAAACTATATATGGTTTGCTCGGTAACGAAACCATAGCGAGATGTATTTCGATCCGCACGCCATCTAGGGAAGCGTCAGGTAAACTTTTTCACATATTGAAATATTGGACATACCGCCCACCAAGGACATATTGCGGAATGTCCTTCTCTTAATCTAAACCGCCCACCGTGCAACATGTCTAGTACTATGGGGCGCACAGGTACAAAATTTTAACATAATAATAACATGGGTGAAAGTATATAAAGTCGATTTTTGTTATTATAACCATTAAGTCCTAATATCTTTACCATTACATATATTCATTATATTCAGAATAAATAACAACGGAAACGTACTATATTGTGATAACGGGCTATAACTACGGAACCCTATACGGTGCGTGGCCCGACACGCACTTGGCCGGTTTTAATTTCTGCATATTCTGATAAACTCTCCGTACTTTCTTACGATATCCACCAGTTCTTTGTTAGAACTTCCATGCTTTCAGATCCATATTTCTCTAAAACTGGCTTAAATATTTTATAAAATGTGATTTCTCCAATAAAAATAGCAGAATGTATCCAAATGAGTAGGCAATGTCCATTACTCTCCTGCTTCTATTGTGAAGCCTTAATGTCACTATTAGTAAAACAGTCGATCAAATTCCTACTTAAGTCTGCGCAAAAGAACAAATCACTTCTGCAATGAAACTTTCAGTGGCAGAACAGTGATAAATATATCTTATAAACAGTTCCGTTAAAAAGTCTGCAATTAAAGTCTTTGTGCAGTTCTGAAGCGTACAGCAGCGGCAACAAAAGCTTTTTAGCAGCTTTAAGCTTTAACGTACATTTTTTAACTCTCTTTTAAAGCTATAGACGGCAAATGGGTTGTAAAATGAACTCTTATAAAACCTAGAGTGGCATTTGGTTCAGTTTCTGCTACCCCTAGTGATATTTACAGCTATGAGCAGTTACGGAAGCAATAGTAGAACTTAAAACCACTTTCTGAACCCCTAAAGCGCTGCTGTACAGCTAAAAGTTGCAAAATAGGCTGCTATTGCCACTAGTGTGCTAGTTGGGATGTGTGTAGTATAGTTTTCAGGGCCCCCCCCTATAACTTCTAAAATAAGAGAATGATAAAACTAAAAAAAAAATATGATGTACCTATATTATCATGTAAACTTCCACCGAAAATTGGTTTGAACGATATCTAGTAAGTAGCTCGCCGCGCCGCCCGCCGGTGAAAATTTAAAAACATATGATGGTACGGAACCCTCGGTGCGCGAGTCCGACTTTCGGGTCCCGGTTTTTTTAAATCTCGGTTATTGAGCAAAATATTAACACTTCGTTAATCGACTTTTGTTGCTGACCGTACACAGATTCATGATATAAGAACTTTACAATAACTATTTTTCCCTGAGGGGCTCGTGGCTACATAATAACAGTCGCATGAGTCGCTTGCTGAAGGTCGGTCCGTGGATGGGGTGACCACTACATTTCGAGACTTGCCTCGGAAAGCACGTTAAACCGTTGGTTCCGTCTGTCATTTGTAGATTTTGGGCAAGGCTAGACAGATGATAATTAATAATAACTATTTTCTCTATTTTACATTATATTTTATTAAATATTTGAATACATTAATATGTGGATACTGGCTATTATACTTACCTACCTAAATACTTTTTCTATATATATTTATCTATTCAAATATTAAAATATATAATGTCATATATTATTTTTTTAAATATTTGAATACTTTCTTCTGCCGGTTTACGGAAGCATAATAATAACAATTTGTTTATTAGTACACATTTGATAACAGCTTATCATTTATTTTCTTTATCAGTCATTCTTACAATACTAGGTGAATGGGGTCGCCAATTTTAATGGAACCTTTGTACCGTCAGCCTAACAAGAATAACAAACAATGCATGCATAATGTTAAATTACAACTACAAAACAGAAAAAAAGCCACAAACCTTAAATCCAGCTCAATTTAAAACACTTTTACATTCAAAAAACCACAGAAAAACATACATACGGTCAAAAATACTTCTAAACGTCACTTATTTATGCAAAACTATGACCCGAAAGTAGGTTATTGCCCCTTGGTATGCAGACACGCGTCGCGGACGCAAGCCGCGTGTAAACTGACGGGGCGCCGCGCGCCGCCAAAATCAGCTCAAGGATACATTTATGAGGAAGCCGAAATGTCTAAAATTGTTACCAGTTATAATTGTGAAAGATTTATTGACATTGCTCTGTATGTGGGAGGCTGCAGCTGAGCAATTGACTGTAGTATTGTTATTGATTATGTGTAGTAGTAATTGAAGCGCAGTTCGGTAAGTATGGCGTTGTAGGGTGAGTGTGAACTGTGAACGTGTACAGGTTGGTAGTTCATGCACTAATGAAAAACATAGCTCATAGTGTATAACAAAAAAAAGTTCGCCAGACCGAAATTCGGTCATGGCGACCAGACTTCGGCGCGGGAAATATACAGCTTTGTACTGACTAAGCGTTCCAATGTACGCGCAGTCGGTTACGCGACCAAAACGAGAAGGTACGGACTATCGTTCCTGTGTTCTCGTTTTAGTCGCGTAACCGACCACGCGTACACTGGAACGCTTAGTCCGTACAAGGCTTTATACTGCACAATTGTGTGCGCAGACACAGGTGCACTCTCTCTTCCCTCACTCTCTAGTCTGATGGGACAGCAATCCGACACGACCGGAGAGAGATCACGCGTAGAGCCAACGGCTTAACGTGCTTTCAGTCACGGGAGTATCACACCGCCAAGTTCCAAACGCCGGGCTGTTACTAAAAAAATCTCTATGGAAAAACCCAATAACACTTTGCCCGACCCGGGAATCGACCCCAGGACCGGACCCCATACTCTACGACCACGAGACCAGTCAATAAAGAAAAGTAAGGCAAGTATAGGTAATAAAATAAGGCGGGCCTCAAATATGGAACTGACATTATAATTGGAGAATTTAAATTGCATTGGATAAGTTAGCCATTGGCCAGCTAATTTGTAAAAAAGTAAATACAATATTGCATTGTGTCACTGACTCTGGCAGAACCTGGTGGCTAAAAGATATAAGGGTTTATAGGTGGCCGATCTGGAGAGTCTCCCCAACAGGGCCACATTTATATCTCAAAAACTAGGGCACCTAGCGAAGATCTGTTTTCTCCCATATTTTGTCGCCAATTAGTCGGATCAGTCGCCTAGTTTTTGAGATATAAATGTGGCCCTGCTGGGGAGACTCTCTCCAGATCGGCTACCTATAAACCCTTATATCTTTTGAACCAGTGACCGACAAATTCTGATATTTGGCGACAAATTTCGACTAATTTTTTGTGTTATCAAAATTAAAATCCCTGATGGTGGCTCTGCCAGAGTCAGTGACACTATTGCATTGGAATAATTTTTGTCAGTAGTTCATATATCCTTTTACCCATTTTTCGAAACGTCTCTTCAGCATGCTTTGTACGAGATAACGACTATCGCACCGTGCGTGACTCATCTTATTAACCCTAACTAGGTTAGTTCCTTATTAGTATCATGTTTAACTGATTGTCTTCTCAGGAATTTAAGTGCAAAACATTCCTAAAATAAACTATGTTTTTAGGAAGAGCAACCGTAGAAACGTTATAGTTTTTGGGAGTGCATTTAAATAGCCTCCAAATTCTGGTATTCAGCTGCGTCCGGCAAAATAAGGCTAGGCAGATGGAATAAACACTTTCACTGTCAACAAGGTAGATACAATAGTTAAATAATCAACCTGAACCATATGTGGGTCATGGGAACGGGGAATGGGATAGCCTCCATTTCTGGCGATTGTTTCATGTTGGTACGGTCGGCAACAAAAGTCATTTAACAATTTTATATATCAAACAGGCCCGTGGCTAAGTAATAACAGCCGCACGGGTCGATTGATTACTATGCTACGCTTAACGCGGATGGTCTGTGGATGGGTGACCATCCTTACATACTGAGACCCCTCCGGTTGTGTCATTCGTAGATCTATGACAGTCGTTACGGGTAGTCAGAAGCCCGAAAGTCTGATAACCAGTCTTACCAAGGGGTATCGTATTACCTGGTAATTGGGCTATGGAGGTCAGATAGGCAGTCGCTTCATGTAAAATACTGGTATTTAGCTGCATCCAGTTAGACTGGAAGCCGACCCCGACAAAGTTGGGAAAAGGCTAGGCAGATGATGACCTAATTTGTATGTATTTTATTTCCTTAGGGACGGGCTAAAATCAAACGACAAAGAGTTTTTATATAAGTGTATTTTCTATATATTAAACTACAGTGCATATTCTCTTAAATTAAAACTATAATGTAAATAAAATATCTTATAAACTAAACATGATAAAAATTCTTCGCTTATACTTTAGACCTGATTCACAACTTATGTAAAATTCTCCTAATTGACAATAATTTTGATGTTATTAATTAATTTAGAAACCGAAAAAACGTATTAAAAAAAGGAGTTAGTGTACCTTAAAGCTAAGTTTACATTGTTCGAGTGATTAGTAGAGTGCGGCAGTCAAGTTCTGTTAAAAACAAAAATATCATGAAGCAAAGTGGCATTGGTAGGTACTTCCCAATTCACTTCCAAGGCATACAGCAACTTCATCTGCTAAAAGAGCTGGACCAATTCAAACTTTATGTAGGCTCGGAAAATGAGGCGAGTCGCTGCGCAGTAACAAACCCACGTGTCAGCGGAGGTGAGGCGTGAGGTACTGCGCAGTAACAAAACCCACGAGTTAGCGGACGTGAGGGGTGAGGTACTGCGCAGTAACAAACGCACGTGTCAGCAGAGGTGAGGGGTGAGGTACTGCGCAGCGAGTTGCACACTTCAGAGCCGCCATAAAGTTTGAATCTGGTTGAATCAATATTGACTGACACCATAAAAAAAAGGCAGCTGAATAGACAAATAATTCAAACTAGCTAGTAAAAACTAAGAATGACATTTATATCACTGTAGTACCCGAACTAAACTAATTACTCTGCTAATGTAAACGCATCCTGCAAGTCGAAGTCGAGTCAAGTTAAAGTAACAAAAGAAATACTTAACAATAGTCAAGTGTTTTAATGTTAATTTCGTAAAGTGTTACCATCCCTTTCATTATCATAGTTGAAGTTAAATGACGAAGCGAGACAAAACATCATTTCTTATTTAACGAGTTTAAAATTAACAGTTGATTCAATACACCAATGCGTTTTTAACTAGCTAAGGCCGGCTAATGAGACAATTGATTTTCTATTGTAATGTACCACCATCATAACATAAAAAAACTAGCAACACTGTCACTCAGTGTTGCTAGCAACACAAAAGTACAACAATCCAATAGTCTTCATTCGATATCAAAATTTCAACATATCAATGTTGGCTACGCCAGGGTAGACCGCGAAATTACAATTTTCTATGTTTTTTTGCAATTCACAAGTCAGTTCCAAGTTGTATTTTGATCAAAATATGATTCGCGACCCCGTAAGAAATAAACATCAATATAATTTTAATCATGAAACTCGTCAATACAACTATCTTCTCTTGAAAATTTGAATTTCGCGGGCTGCCTCAGCGCATCTCAAGTCTTCTTTTTAGGAAAAAATACGAGTAATTTCGCCATTATTTTTAGCTTGGCTTAAAAAAGCTTATTGCATGAGCTTGTTAAAACAAAAGCCCGAGCATTATATTTTAAAGATTTAGTCATAAAATATGCTTGTAGTTAGCGACTTGTAAATAAAAAAATTAAAAAATCAATTCCTTTTACTTATGTATGTTATAACTTACTTTTACGTAAGTTACAACCTCGTATAGTGGGGTTACCTCGACGGACCGTTAGTAGGCTGTGGACGTGGAGCAAACTATGCTTCACCTCCTATTCTGCCCTCTGTGCCTTTTGCGCTGCCACCGTCGACGCCGTGGAAGTGGCGAAGTTTTGGGCCAGCAAGATTTTATAAACAGTCGTGCCATCGACACGACGAACAAGACTTACGTGGAGACTACTTTAAACGTGTGAACTCGGCTTTAGCAGTAGAGGGTCGCTAACTAAAATTCACATTATAACCGCTGTTTAATTTGTTTTTTTAAAAACATTGCCCCACACTAGTTATTTCTCCTGTGTTGTGGGTGCGTTCACAAACATTTAAACTCACATACACAAACAGCCAGACCCGGAACAACTACTTGTAGGTCATACAAATATTTGTTCCGTGCGGGAATCGGACCCGCGACACGCAGCGCAGCAGTCAATCGCATAACCACTGCGCCAACCGTGCCGTCAACTTTATAGTAGTAAGGCGTTGCTGTGCCAACTGGGCCCGCATGGCAGATTTTACAGCCTATCACCTGAAGAGAGACCTGTGTCCCAGCATTGGAAACATTATGGTCGACATAAAAAAGGTATTAACAGACCGAAGTAATCTTTGTTCAGATCCGCCTACAATAAATAATTTTGTGTAATATTGCCGTTGCAGTTAAAAAACCGCCTTTTAAGTGACATTTTAAGTTTATCATTATATCATTATGCCCGCATGCGGTCAAAGCATGGAGCACCCCTTATTTAAAATTATAAAGTAATATCATCCGGCACTCTAAAAGTACCTCATTGCTTATTTATTTTAATTTTATAGTATTGCCCACATTTATGCTGAAGTAGCTGTTCACGGATTTCAATCCACATGCTATATTGCGTCCAAACAAATTTACACACGGTATCTGGAGTCTTAAGCCCGTTATACACGGCACGGTTTTTTACGGTACGGCGCGATAGCCGCACCGTTGAAGAATCGTTTGAGGCCCCTTGTTACCGAGCACGCTAGCGCCGGTGTCGTTAACAAACTTTCATAGTGGCGCCGATTCTGTTTTTCACAAACTAAACTGAATTTAAGTTCATGCATCTTTTTCTTTCTATTTCATTAAGAAAAGGACAGAAGATAAATATTAGTTTACTCCTGTCAAGTTAAGATACTCCATAGACACCTTTAGACGAGATTAAAAAATTGGCTACTAAAAATACGTCAATTTACGTCAGGCATTTTTTTTGGGTCTTAACCCTTTGAACGCCATTGTCACATATACGTGACAAGCAAGCGCGTGCCCTGTACGCCAGTCGTGTGTCGCCTATCCTATTACGAGCGACATAAATATGTGACAAAAAATGCGGTGCACTTTATCACGAAATAAACAATTAAATCATTACTTTTGTGTGTTTTTAAATGTATACCTTAAATATTTAAAATTGTGGCTTGGCGTCGGGCACGCGCGTGCGTTTATGCTCTGGCGTTCAAAAGGTTAATGAAATAGAAAGAAAAAGATGCCTGAACTTAAATTTAGTTTAGTTTGTGAACAACAGAATCGGCGCCAGTGTCCCATACCTAACTGACGACCGGTAGACACGGTTTTATAGACCCGGCGGAAAGTCGTCTCGTTAACAAGGGGGTCTGAGTTTGTATATGGCACGGCAAACCACCGGACGACGCATACGGCGACAGTGCCGTGCCGTAGTGTCCACAGCATCTGTCAACAAGCTTCCATAGCGCCTTCACACGGCGAATCAACCGTGGTTTTTACGGTAAAACCATAGTTTTTTACAGCAAGAAAAACGTTCGTACAAGGGGTCTTAATCGGAGTGTATCTGAAGATATGTAGTTCATGTCCGATTATTCACCCAATTCGGTCGAGACAAACATAGAATGACAGAGCTTTTAACTACGTCCAGTACAGGTGATTTCCAGAATGATTTTAGAATGTGAACCCTATGGCAGCAACTTTAAGTATCATCCGTTATGATGTGAGCGTGGTATGTCGATAAAAGCCAATATCCTTCCCCAGGGTTCAAAGCATACCCATACCAAATTTCATCAAAATCGGTCTAGTCGTTTCGGAAATTAGCCGGATGAAACAGACAGACAAAAAAAATTAACATTGTTTTTTTGTTATAAGTACAGTATAAATACTTTCATATGCATAAGCTGTTATTTTGACATTACAATCAGACATTTAAATTTTATTTATTTATATGTATAGATTCCGACCCTTATTTACCATTATATTCCCAAAGAACAAAGGTATAAACTTGGAACAATGGCGATAAAAAAAACAATAAATCGCCACGTATTTTTAAGCTCTATTTATGAAAGTAGCAAGGGCACACTGGCACGCTAAAGACAGAGAACCGAACTTTAGGGCGTAAATCTATGTCCAGCAGTGGGCTGCGATTAACTGGGTACAAAAAACTGACAAAATGCGGGTGTACCTACTATACAAGTATACATCTCTACTAGGGGTGGGCGTTGCGAGAACGAACCGTTTACAAAGACCGTTTTGCATTCTGCAACGGTTTTACGTCCTGGGTTCAAACAGTCTTCGAATTACATATGATTTTTATTTTACGCCTTTGAAAATACAGTCGAGAATGCAATGGTTCATCTCTATCACACTTGACCGTCGCGTCGTTGCATTTGCGTCGTCTCGCGTTCCGCGTTCGTTTACGTTTACAAAACAGTCGTTTAAAAACGAAAACCTCGATAACGCAATTCTATTCCATGTTGGATAAGTTTCATCCTTTAAGCCGTCTTCAAACCATTTGCAACGACGACCGTTTCCGACGAAAACGGTTGCACCGTTTTCGTCGTCGGGAGAACGGTTGCGTTTCGTCCGTCAAAAATTCGACAACGACCCACCACTAATCTCTAACTAACCCTAGGGGATTACAGGCGTTATGTTACCCAATACTTCAGCTCACATTACAAGGGTCCACTTACTGGGAAACTGACCCATCTAACTACATAATTCATTAGACCTTACACTTATAACCTCATCCTCATCTTCTCGGGCTGCGAGACGAGTCCGTAGGCGTCCAGATGTTGGTACAGGGCCGCCACGTACTCCTTGGTGTGCTTTGTGTAGTGCTGCACGTGGGGGGAGCGGTCCCAGCACTTCCAGGTGCACTATGAATAAAAAAAAGAAAATGTTAGAGAAAAAAATAAAAAGATCTTGGTAGAAATTGGGGATTAATCATGCGATAATTGTAGTTACAGTACCCTGCTGTATATCGAGTTTGAGTGTTAACTAAAAGTTCTAGGCTGACTCGATAAGAAGCTAAGAAGTATAATGACATGATTGTAACATTTTTGTCAACATCTACAATTCATGTAAGTGCTTCATACACACGAGCAACTCGCGTTGACGACAGAGGCAACTGCATCCGTCGACACGCGTCGGCCGTCGACAACATGTCGCTCGTGTATTTGAGCACCGTACTGGACATGTAGGTGAACTCAAACAGCATGTTGTCGACGGCAGCCGGCACGCGCTCGTGTGTATGGAAACTAAGCCAGAATCTACAGTGGCGATCAACCAGAAAAGCGGCAATACTATAAAGCTTGGCGAGTCCCAAAAAAACTATGCTTGGAAATCCAGAAGCGAACCTGCAATGTCTCAGGAGCTTCTAAACGCTGTTTGACGGCAGAAATATTCGTAGGTCTGGCGGTACCTCATCCATGGAGATGCTCATTGGATGCGTTCCTCCACGAAAATGCTCTACTATCTACTATTTTTTTTACCTTGATGCCCATCTGCTCCCAGCTGTCGTGAACGCTGCGATTGCTTTTCTCGGCGCCCACTGGGTCACTGCGCGAGAGGAGGAACAGAGCCGGCGCATGGCACAGGTTCGTGTGGAACAGTTGCGAGGACCTGATGTAGTGGATTGTGGCTGCGTCGTGGAAGGTCTTCAGGTGGTACCTAGAAAGAGGAAGATATTGTGCTTATAGTATGCTGGGTAATTCAATCTCTTCTTGGCGGTGTCAATCTGCCTGTATAGCCTTTTTCTAATAATATTGGGGTCAGCTTCCAGACTAACCGGATGCAGCTGAATACCAATATTTTACATGAAGCGATCGCCTATCTTAACTCCACAACCCAGTTACTGGGTAATAAAATACCCCTTGGTAAGACTGCAAGACTTTCGAGTTTCCGACTACCCGTAACGCCTGTCAAAGATCTACGAATGACAGTCGCGTCGGGACCAGCGGCTTCAACTTCAAGAGCTTTCCGAGCCACGGAGGAGTCTCGGCATGTAAATGTCAACCATCCACGGACCGACCGAGGCAAGTGTAGCTTAACCTGATCGATCGACCCGTGCGGCTGTGACTACAAAGTCATGAGCCCCTTTTGTGTAGTGGTTTAGGCGTGAAGGATTTTAATTCGCCCTTATCAACAGTACTATAGACGTATGAGGAACAGGGTGTAAAGTTCACTCAACCTCCATAGAAAAGGGAGGATCTTCCAACCAGACGGGTGTTGTGTCTGGCGGGCAACTGCCCGATGATATAAGTCGGGCCGTTGTATCTATGCTAGTTGCGCGGTAAACTCTGCTTGCGAGATGAAGATTTTGCGTGACGATAGTTGAATGTTTATGTCAACTTTACCCCCCTCCCCCTCCCCCTGTATCCGCGCCTGGGTAGACCTCTGTCTCACCCTTCGGGGATTTCAGGCGTGATGTTCTGTTATGTAGATAATAGTTACAGGTAAAGGCACAGTCCAGTCACGCAGCCACATTCAGAGTAGGGGCGGGGATTACAGGGTCCATAATTGTTTCTATTATTTTTTATTAACCATCTGTAATTGTACAGTATGGATTGCAATAAACGATTTGAGATTTGATTATTTAATACGAAAGGTGTCAACGAACGAACTTTGGACTTCATCAAAATTTTATTTTTAGCGTGGCGTGACTTACCGAGTTTGAATTGTTTATCTTTTTTTTAACATTAAAAACGTCTGGCATTGAAACTTATCGGGAGCATGCATTTTATCTTTTATTTATGTAATGCGTCTGCCTGGAAAACTAGATATTTATTTCTTATCTATAAAATATGGAACTTACATTGTTTAGAATATCTAAGTAATTACTTCGCCTTTACATGTACTTATTACGTGCTAGCTCCTGCCCGCGACTTCATCCGCGTGAAATTTCTTGTTCCCCCGACCCCATCGCATCGCCTGCCCGAGCTATTAGTTACTTGTTTTCGCTTATCGTTCTTTATGACTTTTTCTTTTTGCTCGGTTCCTAAGGGTTTTAGCGTGATGTTACATTGCTTATAGCCTTCCTCAAGAATTGGGCTATCAAATGTAAGAAGAATTTTTCAAATCCAACTGGTAGTTCCAGAGATTAGCGCGTTCAAACAAACAAACACTTCAGCTTTATTATTAGTTGTTTAGATTTACGTAATGTAGCATAGGAAACTAGATATTTGTTATCTATATAATATGGCACTTACATTGTGTGGAATAATTACTTCGTCTGACGTCTATACATTATACATTTTATAAAATAAAGTCGCCTTTCCTGACTTCTGTGTGACCACGTTGTTCTTCTAAACTGCGCAACGGATTTTTACACAAATTACACCGTCATTTACAGAATTTATTCCGGAAGGTTTATTTGTGTACTTAAAACAATGTGACCCAGGATGCCGTCATACCAAGTGGATTTAAAGGCATTATAAGGGTCAACAAATTGTCTACAAGGACCAACGGTATTGCGAAGAAAGCTTTTTCTCACTGTCGGCCATCCATCACTTCCCAAATAAAATCTTCCCGATCTAATTAATAAAATTATTCTTATGCTCATAATAAATAATGGCGCCGATTCTGTTGTTCACAAACTAAACAAAATTTAAGTTCAGGCATCTTTTTCTTTCTATTTCATTAAGAAAAGGACAGAAGATAAATATTAGTTTAGTACTGTCAAATTAAGATACTCCATAGACAATTTAGACGAGATTAAAAAATTGCTTACTAAAAATACGTCAATTTACGTCAGGCGCTGACTAATTTGACAGGACTAAACTAATATTTATCTTCTGTCCTTTTCTTAATTAAATAGAAAGAAAAAGATGCATTAACTTAAATTTAGTTTAGTTTGTGAACAACAGAATCGGCGCCAGTAACAGCCGCACAGGTTGATCGATAAGGTTAAGCTACGCTTGCCGCGGTTGGTCTGTGTATGGGTGACCATCTTTACATACCGTGACCGAGGCGCCTCGTGCCTCGGAAAGCACGTTAAGCCGTTCGTCCCGGCTGTCATTCGTGGTTCTTTGACAGTTGTTACGGGTAGTCAGAAGCCCGAAAGTCTGACAACCAGTCTTACCCAGGGGTATCGTATTACCTAGTAACCGGGTAAATAAATGCTTTGACTTTGACCTATATATTATACAAATTGATATACGTGTTTTATTCTCCAATAAAATTATTGTTATGTTCATATAGTCTCATCTATTTCTCATTACCGACTCAAAGTCAAAGCATTTATTTCTATTAAGCCATTTACAGGCACTTTTGAATTGTCAAGGAGTCGGTCAGTCGGAAATATTTATGAAGCTAGTTCCCCAGTCCAAGCGTAGTAGGTACATATGTAGAAGAACGGGCAAGAAACTCCACTTTTAATAATTATAGTCCATGGGGCCAATCTCAAAGGAGACTAGCCTTCGGTGCGGGAGATATTAGAGTGCACAAGCGTGTGCGCAGACACAGGTGCACTCTCTCTTCCCTCACTCTAATAGTCCCATGGGGCGGCACGTAATCCGACACGACCGGAGAGAGATCAGGCGCAGGACCAACGGCTTAACGTGCGCACCGAGACACGGGGGTATCACACCGCCAACATCCAAACTCCGGGCTGATTTTTTACCCGACCTGGGAACCGAACCCAGGACCCCACGCTCAGTAGTCGTGCTTGCGACCACGATACCAACGGGGCAGTTCTTTTAATCCTAACTAGGTAATATTATAAATGCGAAAGTATGTTTGCTTGTTTGTTACCTTTTCACGCCTAAACCACTGAAACGATCATCCTGAAAGGTTGCATATACGTTGTCAGGTGTACAGAAACGGACATAGGGTACCTTTCATCCCGGAAAAAGTGCTGTTCCCGAAGAAAACAACAATAACGTTATTATGTTAATAGATGGCGCCACGTGTCTTTCGAATCAAAAGCAGGACAAAGTCTGTTGTCTGTGTCTGAAATTTTGCATATACGTTGTCAGGTGTACAGAAATGGACATAGGGTACCTTTCATCCCGGAAAAAAATGCTGTTCCCGAAGAAAACAACAATAACGTTATTATGTTAATAGATCGCACCACGTGTCTTTCGGATCAAAAGCAGGACAACGTCTGTCGGGTCAGCTAGTATACCTACTCATAAAAGTATCGACGTATTAAACCATACGTAATAGTTATTGTCCTCACATATGGTGGTCAAACATGGAGGGGAGAGGAGGGGCCCGTGGCTAAATAATAACAGCCGCACAGGTCGATCGATCAGTTTAAGC
The DNA here is from genome assembly GCA_963082905.1 of Oligia fasciuncula. Taxonomy (NCBI): domain Eukaryota; kingdom Metazoa; phylum Arthropoda; class Insecta; order Lepidoptera; family Noctuidae; genus Oligia; species Oligia fasciuncula. The sequence goes on from OY720403.1 coordinate 15,071,756, forward strand.
TACGCTTACCGCGGTTGGTCTGTGGATGGATGACCATCTTTACATACCGTAACCCCTCCGTGCCTCGGAAAGCACGCTAAGCCGTTGGTCCCGGCTGTCATTCGTGGATCTTTGACAGTCGTTACGGGTAGTCAGCAGAAGCCCGAAAGTCTGACAACCAGTCTTACCAAGGGGTATCGTATTACCCAGTAACTGGGTTGTGGAGGTCAGATAGGCAGTCGCTCCATGTAAAATACTGGTATTCAGCTGCATCCGGTTAGACTGGAAGCCGACCCCAACATAGTTGGGAAAAAGGCTAGGCAGATGATGATGGTGGTCAAACATGGTCTTTGACAAATCAGCAGAGGTCCACGCTCGAGGTTTGCCATAGGGCTATGGAACGGAGTATTCTGGGTATCAAACTAACAGACCGAGTTAGGAATACGACCATCCGTTCCATCACAAAGATAACTGATGTCACTTGGAAAGCTGCCACGCTAAAATGGAACTGGGCTGGACACATCTGCCGCATGTCAGACGAACAATGGGCCAAACTTACGACCCAATGGGTCCCTCTTAATGGCAAACGACATCGTGGCAGGCCCAGACGGAGATGGCGGGATGAGCTGGACTCCTTCAACAAGAACTGGTCCATAGCAGCTTTGAACAGAGAGAAGTGGAAAGAGAGTAGGGAGGCCTTTGCCCTGCAGTGGGACATCACAGGCTAATAATATACATATATAATATAATAGTTATTGTCAAATTCTTTCCCAAGGTTTTCTTCGGTCATTTACTCCGGCGAAGCGGTCAATCGCGCGCGTAGTTTTCGTACCAACGCGCAACATAGAGCGACCTTGAGTTAAATATTGCCTGGTACAACATTACTATTTGTGTTATTTCAAATTCTTAGATAATATTTACATAATTAAAAAGCTAAGTCTTGAAATAATAATAATAATATGTACAAGTATATAAAAAGGAGGGAGAGATTGTAAGTAATCTTTGAAAGTAGTATCATAATTTATAATATGGACGATTATTGTGGAATGTTTCGTTTTTTTCTGTTTTTATTAACATTAAAGTCCTCGTGGACTGGCCACGCGTTGTACGAATGCACCCGAAGAGAAGGGCAAAGATTGTCACTCACAGGACGCCCGACGGAGGGCATCGCCTTCGAGGTAGACCGCGGCGAAGGTGGTGTGACGATCTAATCACGCTTGCGCAGCAAACATGGCCAGAGATCCCACAAAAAGAAATGTATAGAAGGGAAAAAGAAAGGTATAGAAGGGAAAAGGAAAGGTATAGAAGGAAAAAAGAGAGACTTTTGCCCACCATTAGGACAGAACATAGGCTAACAAACAAAGTTGTGTTGTACAGTCAGCAACAAAAGTCGATGAACACTTCAGTTTTTTTAATCTCAGTTATTGAGCAAAATATTTGTTCAAAATGCTGCAATTTTAGACAAATATTTTGCTCAATAACTGAGATTAAAAAACTGAAGTGTTAATCGATTTTTGTTGCTGACCGTACTAATAATTATTCAGGTTCATATTACCTGGTTTAGCGATAAATGATAGGAAATGAACATGTTATCTGAACTCTGTTATTATTTTCAAACTGTCCAGCAATGTTTACTCTCAGAGTTTTCAAAATGCTTATATTCTTAGGCTATTACAGTCTATAAGCTTTAGAGATAAATGCTTGTCCCTTCTCTGTTTGAGAAGATGACTTTGCCCTGCCTTACAGTAGTATAATTTCAGGTCGATAAAGATAAAAAAAAAGAATTTTGAAAATCCGTCGACAATTGGCGGAGTATTCGATGAACAAACATACAAAAAAAAAACATACAAACACCCGAACATAGTACCTCCTCGTTTTTGTGAAGTCGGTAAATAATGTTCAGCGGATCAATAATTACCGACCGATTGCACTTTGGACTCTCACCCGAAATGAACTTTGAACGTGTAATCATTTACTGAGCCTAGTAACTTGATAACATCACACAAATCTTATGTTAATCTTTGATATAATTTATTTATTTACTAGCTGTGGCCGCGACTTCGTTCATGTGCATCGGAAAACAAATAGGATTATAAGGGTTTCAGTAAACAAAATCAGAAAAATATATGATATTCGTCAGGATATATATGCTAGATAGATAGTGTGTTCAAAACATAATAAAATTAATTTGATACGATAGAAAATTATGAAGATACCTCTAAAAACTTTATTTTTACAATAAAAACCATACTAATATACATTCAATCAATATGATTTTTTGTTAGATTATTCTACAAGCAACATACTAAAGAAGTAGTGTTTTAATTTTTTACTCCAAACAATGGATTTTTTCTAAATAGATATTTGCTTCATATTTTGTAATAAAGTACCAGTTGTTCGCAACAGCACTGGAACGCGTTAATGCCGCGAATGCAAAGGGCTGCATTCGCTGGAACGCAACGTGTCGCCTGCGCCGGCGGCCGCCATCTTTTCTTCCCTTCTCTCGCCGACTGCGAACGACAACGCGCACTAAAACTTTTCTCATCTAATTTTGTTCAAAACTGGAAATTCTGTTCTGTATAACGTGTCAAGATAATAAACGACATATTACTGTTAACACGCATCTGATTTACCTATCATCACACGAAACATTGGTGACCCCGACGTGATATACTAAGAAGATTGACGATGAATCGACCGCGTGCAATGATGAAGCTTAAAACGAGAAGCGGCGAGCTGAGGCTGCCTGAAACTATGTGACGAATGATGACCCACCTACCTACTTGATGAGCCTGGCGTAGTGAGTGATTTGGTTTGCCTACAGGGAAGTACGCCCAATTTTAGTATGCTTAACCTACATTGATATTATATTGCAGCCGCTTTCTGTGCATCAGATTTAATAGGTAATCTGTCTCGAGTCAGATTAATATTAATGATTTCTTATTAGGTAGGTACTAAATAAACGACACTTTGCCTACCTAAAAAACTCTTTGGAGTCAGATAAAATTATTGACAATAGTTTCTTAGTATGGAGGTACCTACTACTAATTGAAAGACAATCATACCTACCTAACTAGTAACTATACCTACTTTCTTTCTTGCACTTTGCTTACGGGAACACCCTGGCATTTTCCAGAATCGCTGTGTACACCTGCTTCTTGGTTCCCGCTGGAGTGCGCTGCAATAAAGCTGCTTGTTCCTCACTTCTGCTGCTTGCATGCTGTGCTGTGTGACCTGCTTTGCTCGTGTGTGAGTCGCTGACTGCACGAGCTGTTGTCGTAGCTATTGCGCGACGTACATGGTTTGGCTTATTATCTTAACTTTTACATGCGGTACTGAATACCAGCATAGTTAATTTCTTGACGGTCTGTTCAGTTTTTGTAAGAGTTCACCATGTCGATTGAATTGAAATCTCTTGTTCAACAACGTGGTACGATAAAGGCTAGAATAACTATATTTTCAAAATATTTAAATACAGTTAAACTAATAGAAGCTGACAGCATTCCTAAACAAATACTTATGGAAACTGAAATAAAACTATCAAGATTTAAAGAATTGTTGATGCAGTTTGATGATATTAAAACTAAAATTGAAGGTTTGGATCCTGATCAGTTGGAAGAAAATGACATAATTGAAAGTGACTTTTGCTCAAACATTGCTAAAGCTCAATTGTTAATTGAAAGTTTTGCTCCTCGTGATGTAGTACCCGAAAATACTAACTGTAATTCTATATCTAGTTGTCAAAATGGTAAACAGGATTGCCGCAACTATAACATTAAATTGCCAACTATTCAGCTGCCCTCCTTTGACGGAAACTATTTAAAGTGGATGGAATTTCGTGACACTTTCGATTCTTTAATTAACAATAACAATACAATTCCGGATATTAACAAGTTTCATTACCTCCGCTCTTCTTTAGAGGAAGGAGCGTCTGACATAATCAAATCAATTGAATTCACTGCTGCCAATTATAAATTAGCTTGGAGTTTACTTACTGAACGCTTTGATAACAACCGGATACTTACGAATAATCATTTAAAGGCTATCTTGAATTTTGAGACAGTAACTAAAGAAAATTACAAGTCACTTCGTACTATGATAGATTACTATTCTAAAAACATTCGAGCCCTATCTTCTTTGAATGATACTGAATCCCGCTGGGACATTCTACTTGTGTATATTATGGCGTCTAAACTAGATGGCGCCACAGGTCGCACATGGGAGGAACACAGGAGTACTATTGCTGCTTCACCGACAATCGAAGAATTCTATAATTTCTTGCGAAACCGTGCTGATGTTTTGGAAACCTTGCAGTACAGCAAAAATGATGCTGCTACTAAAACTGAAAAACGTTCTTATTCTAAAGATAATAAGCAAACAAAATCATTTGTCTCTTCTTCTAACACTAAAGGAAAAGGGTGTGTTATATGTTCACAAGATCATTTACTATATAAGTGTGATAAATTCAAAGACATGTCACTGGATGCTCGATACAGTGAAGTTTCCAAGCATAAGCTCTGTCACAACTGTTTACGTCCTGGACATTACTCTGCTCACTGCAAACATAATCCTTGCAAAATCTGCAACAAAAAACACAATTTATTGCTACATAAATCACAGTCCGATAATGACAAGACAAACTCACCCGTTGATACGTCTTCTGCAGCGCCAGTTCCTCATGAAGCTAGTACCTCTCAGACATCTTCTACTATTGCTATGTTTAATCCCGTATCACTCTCTGCGGCAATGCCCAGGCAGATCCTCTTATGTACTGCTCAAGTGGAATTAATTGATAGCCAAACTTCTGAAACACACACTGTTAGAGCACTACTAGATAATGGAAGCCAGTCTTCATTCATAACTGAAAAAATGCAAAGAAAACTGAATTTATCCTGTTCTAATACTAATATATCAATTGCTGGTATAAATAATAAGCTAACTAATACTACTAAAAGGTGTAACATAAAACTTAAATCGCGGATTAACTTATTCCATGCGAATGTTTCATGTCTTTTAGTGCCTGATATTACTGGGATGTTGCCCAGCTCAAAGATTAACCCTTCGGAATGGAATATTCCTAAATCTATAGAACTAGCAGATCCTACCTACTACGTACCCTCTGAAATTGACTTACTGCTAGGAGCTGATATTTATTGGGAAATTGTAGATTCCAAACAAATCAAGTTGGGTAAAAATAAACCGACACTACTAAAATCTAAACTGGGTTGGCTCGTGTCGGGCCCAACTGGTGTAAGTCCTACTACTACTACTCATTCTAACTTTTCTCAGGAGATTAGGGACTCACTAACTAAGTTCTGGGAAGTTGAGGATGTTCCTGCCCTGCCAACCAATAATAATAAGTTTTCCAATGAGGAACAACATTGTGAAAACCATTTTATTGAAAATACTATCCGCCTGAGCAATGGGCGATTTTGTGTGAAACTTCCATTGCGTGAAGTCCCCAGTGAAACTTTAGGGGACTCTTATGTTATTGCTAAAAGGCGGTTCTTAAACTTAGAAAGGAAACTTAATAAATCTAAAATCAAAGATGACTATACTGAATTTATTAACGAATATAAAAGATTAGGTCATTTAACTGAGGTAAGCCGTCCTAGCTTCGGTTATTATATTCCTCACCATGCAGTAATTCGCGAAAGCAGTGAAACCACTCGCTTAAGAGTAGTCTTTGATGCCTCTTGTAAAACTTCTACTAGTAAGTCACTAAATGACATCCAATTTGTTGGACCGGTGGTTCAGGATGATTTAATGGCAATCTTGCTCAGGTTCCGTCAGTATACTTATGTAGTGACAGGTGACATAGAAAAAATGTATAGGCAGGTTATGGTACATGAATCACAGCGTCACTTACAACTTATACTCTGGAGGGAAGACGAAAGTCAACCACTCAAAACATTGCAACTCAATACTGTCACTTATGGAACGGCTTCAGCTCCGTATCTGAGTACTAGGTGTCTTGTCCAACTCGCAGCGGAGTGTACTGATGAAGCTGTTGCCAATACTATAAGACATGACTTCTATGTTGATGACCTGAACACTGGTTCAGACTCAAAATCTCTATTAAGGGCTAACATTTCAGGAGTAATTGACAAACTTGTTGAAGGTTGTTTTGCCTTGCGTAAATTTAGAACAAACTCCCCTGATATTTTTGATGGCATACCTACGACTGACCAATCTCAAGATTTTAGCAAACAGTCCTCCGTTTTGGGATTGAAATGGACACCTGGCTCTGATACTTTGCACTACTCAGTCGAAATTGAATCTATTCCTAAAGTTACGAAACGCTCTATATTGTCGAACTCGTGTCGAATATTTGACCCTTTAGGTCTCTTATCTGCTTGCACTATTTTTCATAAAATCATACTACAGAGGCTCTGGTTGCTAGACATAGGTTGGGATGATGAAGTTCCAAAGGACATTCAAAACTCATGGTTAGAATTCTATAATGAAACGCTATATTTCGCTCATATTCAGATACCTAGATATATATTCTGCAGTTCACCTATTCATATAGCGGCTCATTGCTTTACTGATGCCTCGCAAGATGCCTATGGTGCATGCATTTATCTTAAATCGACTAATAGTTTAGGCGAAGTGAAATGTAACTTATTGTGTGCTAAAACTAAAGTTTCTCCTTTAAAATCTGAAACAATTCCCCGCCTGGAATTGTTAGGCGCGTTACTCGGTGCGAAACTATATTCCAAAGTACTACACTCTTTAAAAATCAAGATTTCATGTACAGTATTTTGGACGGACTCAACCATAGTCTTAGGGTGGTTACACACGCCACCTAAAACTCTTAAAACGTATGTAAGCAATCGAATCGAACAAATTCGAGAATTAACTGACATAACTACTTGGCGTCATGTACCTTCTGAACATAATCCTGCTGATATGGCGTCTAGGGGCATTCAACCACGTCTTCTTGATAGTAATACTCTCTGGTGGCATGGTCCTTCTTTCCTGACCAAGTCTGAACATGAATGGCCCCAACCTAAATCTACTCCTTCCACTCTACCTGAAATTAAAATAGGCTTAAATATAATTTTATATGCTGACATTATACCCTTTCAAAAATACTCTAAACTATACAAACTACAAAGAATATGTGCTTACATACTAAGATTCATAAATAACATAAAAAATTCGAGTACTAAATTAAATGGTGAACTCACCTGTTCTGAGTTGAACAACTCACTGATACTTTTGGCTAAGGCGTCACAGAGAGAATACTTTTCAAAGGAAATTCACTCACTTGAAACTTTAAATAAATTAAATTCTAAGTCACGAGTTCTCTCTCTGAACCCATTTTTGGATAAGCACGGTGTGTTGCGTGTCGGTGGAAGGATCGACAATGCATCTTACTGTCCTTATGGGAAAAGGCATCCCATACTGCTAGACCCCAAACACACTTTTACCAAACGTCTATTTGAGCAGGAACATCTTCGTCTTCTACACTGTGGCCCTCAGCAACTTTTGAATACGATTCGTGAGCAATTTTGGCCTACAGGTGGAAAAGTGTTAGCTGCGACTACAGTTAGAAAGTGTGTTCGTTGTCAGAGATTTAGAGCTAAGCCTTTAAAACCCATAATGGGCAATCTTCCGCAACCTCGTGTAACTCCTGCTCCACCATTTGCGACTTGTGGCACTGATTTTGCAGGACCCTTTCTAATTTTAAATAGAAAGGGTCGCGGTGCCAAGACTTCCAAGTGCTATTTATGCATATTCGTTTGTTTCAGTACTAAAGCTGTGCACTTGGAAGTCGTGAGCGACTTAAGTAGCGATGCTTTCATCTTGTGTTTGCGTAGATTTATTTCACGAAGAAGTAAACCTCACACTATATACTGCGATAACGGTAAAAACTTCGTAGGAGCTAGCAACGAACTGAACAGACTGCTCAAGGAAAACGAACGGTCAGTTAGCGACTACGCGAGCAAAGAGGGTATAACTTTTAAATTCTCTCCGGCTTATGCACCGCATTTCGGCGGTATCTGGGAGGCAGGAGTCAAGACAGCTAAGTATCATTTGAAACGCATAGCAGGTAACTCTAGTTTAACCTTTGAAGAATTGTATACCCTGTTTGCACAGATTGAGGCCATTATGAATTCAAGGCCCATAACTTCTATGTCTGCTGATCCCTCTGATCTGTCGGCACTTACACCGGGACACTTCCTTGTGGGCCGACCATTGACCTCACTACCTTCACCCATTATCCAACGTGGCGGCCTCAATAGATACAAGCTGATTGAGCGCTTGAAAAACCACTTCTGGTCTCGGTGGACAAAGGACTACCTTACCACTCTGCAGCAACGCGTCAAATGGCAGCGCAAACAAGACCACATTCGTGTTGGCGACCTGGTCTTCATCCTAGACGACCAGCTACCACCTATGAAGTGGCTCATGGGCCGCATTACCAAGCTGTACCCGGGAGCTGACGGCGTATGCAGGGTGGTCGACGTGAAGACTGAGTACGGCGTCATTCATAGGCCCGTCTCTAAACTATCCCTACTAGATTCCCAAGAGCTCCTTGGGGAACATGTCCCCAAGGGGGGGGAGGATGTTCGCAACAGCACTGGAACGCGTTAATGCCGCGAATGCAAAGGGCTGCATTCGCTGGAACGCAACGTGTCGCCTGCGCCGGCGGCCGCCATCTTTTCTTCCCTTCTCTCGCCGACTGCGAACGACAACGCGCACTAAAACTTTTCTCATCTAATTTTGTTCAAAACTGGAAATTCTGTTCTGTATAACGTGTCAAGATAATAAACGACATATTACTGTTAACACGCATCTGATTTACCTATCATCACACGAAACACCAGTGTTGTGTCATCGGCTCATCGCGCTTCTCTTTCTGTTCTATGCAGTCCGACAGTGACCGCGCTTTAGGTCATGTAGTCGCCTTAAAGATATACATTTATGTAATCGTATCATTTAAGCTGCATAATAATGTGAAGTAATCTCCGATATTGGTGTTGTTTGTAAGTCAAACAAGCAATTTTATCGCGAATTATCTTTAATCTTATTACGTAACTAGCTGACCCGACAGACGTTGTCCTGTTTTTGATTCGAAAGACACGTGGCGCCATCTATTATTATCATAATAACTTTATTGTTGTTTTCCTCGGGAACAGCACTTTTTTCGGGATGAAAGGTACCCTATGTCCGTTTCTGTACACCTGACAACGTATATGCATTTCAGGGTGATCGGTTCAGTGGTTTAGGCGTGAAAAGGTAACAAACAAACTTACTTTCGCATTTATAATATTATTTAGGATTTTAATTATCATCACGTGCGAATAGCGCGTGCACTGTGCAATAGGTAACTGTTTGATAATTGCAGTTTCTGTACCGTTTTCTTTATCAAAATAACTTCTTACAATAATATTCCAAAATATTTTAAAGGGTAATAATAGGTGCTCTATGATGTGAAGTGACCTATTTTTTGCTATGGAACCACACCAAAAAAAAACATAATAAAAACTTTTTTCATATTTCAGACTTCAATCTAATGGCAGTTTTTCCTAGAGGATCTTAAGTGCAATATCAAAGAACACAGACTGAGGAAATAGGTCACCAATCTTACTATAACATTTAGCCCAAAGACGTACACGAAAAACGAGGATATAATATTGTTCGCAAACACTTAAAAAGCCATATAAAAGTAGTACTCACTCCATATAAGCTCGGAGTGTCTTCTGCATGATCTGGTTCTTGGGGAACACGGCCGCTGGGACGCCGATGGTGATCTCACTGATGTCGGCCGCTGAGTCCCATACCTGGGCTACCACACGGTCCAATACGGGCTGATACCTTAAGATAAGAGGAGATAATATTGAAGAAGCTGCCAATGATGGACGCAAAATCGATAATCATCAATTTAAATGAAAGCTAGTGCACTGCATATTAAAATGTAATTGATGATTGATAAGGCTTAAGAATATCAAAATTATTTTCTTAAGCCGTATTAATTAAGTAACACAATTTTGTTTATAATAAAAATATTTATTTATTTATCACAAACACTGCTACCATTACAGGAAGTTCCTAATGCGGTAGCGTGGTACTTACTTAGACTATATTAAATAACTAGCTTAAATAACATAACACATATAACATTATTTTTGTGAATTCATTCAGAGAGCATGAAAATAAATCGATCCTGTCAGCCGTGTCATTCAGTGCGTGTAAGGCGCGCGTCAGTGGCGCTTTGCTGAGCAAGTTGGTTCGTGCATGTGGCACTGCTAGTAACCGTGGCTTCCGGCGCCGCGATACGTAATTATCAGGCACATTCAGACGAATCTCCTTCAAAACACCGGAATTATATGTATGTTTAGCCCACGTTCGTACGGACGTTAAAATATCGCGGCGGGATTTTATCGCGCACTGGATTTTAGACTCTCGGTGTTGAGCCAAGCATTAAGAATCCAACAGAGCGCGTCCCAGCGCGTCAGAAAACACACTGTTGGATTTTCAACTCTCGGCGCTAAGCAGTGTGTTGAAATATGTACGAGTGCGCGAAAAAAAAATCGCCGCAGGAAAATTCGCCTCGGAACCTGGGCTCTATAGAGATCAACATACAACCTGATACAGACCTGCGAATTGCAAAACAAACGTATGAAAATTTAAATTTCGCGGGCTATTCTGACGCTTTCGCTTTAAGGTATTTATTTATGGGCCTGTGGCCTGAAGTAAATGTAAACATTATTAATGTCTAGCCGTAGCCAGATCTAAGATTTGCTCTTTCTTAGGTTACATTCTAACTGCATTGGGAAAATCTGACGCTAGTCGAATAAGGCTAACTAAACAGCTAGAGAATGTTATTTGCCGCATTAATCTGTTCAAGGCAAATCAAGTAGTCAAGTAGGTAGTATTCCGAGCTTGCCTAATAGGCCGCCTATGACCTAAACGGACTCGAATGAAATTTTTTCCGCTAAAATCGACCAGTGGGACAATTGGGGACATAAGCATTTTAAACATCCCACTTTGTCCGTATTTCTGTAGTGTATGAGATATTATTTGTAATGGCTAAGTTTTAAAATTAAAAATAAATACAGGGTTAAATTAAATTAACTAGCAAAACTCCGCACATGTGAATGGTATCGATATCTAAAGATAAAAAATGATAATAATTAAAGTCTTTGTTCATTTCAAAAATCATAATTTCAAGTTTTAACACTACCAGCGACCCGAAGTCAGTAGTAGTTACTTGAAATGAAGAGTTATATTTTTGTGGTTTTATGCTCATCTAATATCACCACGTCTGCGGAGTTTCGCTAGCTAATTTAACTCGACCCTGTATAGGTAAACTCACAGCTCCTTATTATTTATGACTTGGGCACAGAGTTCGCCCCAAACGTATCCTCCAACGGAGAAGCCATGCACGACCAGCGGATGCTCGTTCTCATTCATAGCCATGAACTTTATCAGGTCTTCAGCCACCAACTGTAAGGGAAACCGTTATTAATACAGAATAACTCTTCTATAGTAATATTTACAGTATCCAGGAATCATAGGCGGAAGTATGATATAATAGGTATAAGGGAAAAATACGAGGCTTTAAGCTGCAAAGCTTTTTAGCATTTTGCCCGATCTGGGGTTTGAACCCAGGACCCCACGCTCAGCGGTCGTGCATTTGGAATAATATACAAATAACATAAGAAGTACCTTAAATACTTGAAAAAATACGTGTGAATAAAAATTAATACATAATAATAAACCCCCTTATTAATGCTGTATAGTGTCTGTAATAGTCTGTATAGTTACACAACGCTTTGTCTTCTTCTTTTAAAAATCAAATTACTGACGAGTGAAACAGAGATATCGGTGTGTAACTATTCATCTGCTATAATACGTTTATTAGTGAGGGGGTGAATAAATAAAATACACAAAATACACACATCAAAAGTGTCTAGGGATCAAGCATTTTTATGCGGATTTCTTGAGATTGAGATGTGGCTTTGTAATAAATTTATGATTTTATAAATTTATATGGATCCTTTTTGGTGCATTTCATAATTTGAATCAGGAACTGTGAATCAAATTCGAGTAAAAGATGAAAATCAGCTGTCAATATTTTCCCTATAAAAACATACAACGCATTGAAGACATTATTAGTGCTACTGTTTCCCTACTACTGATTAAAACCAACGTTATTATGGAGCGGCGACGTCATTTAAGCAGGGAAGAAATGCTCAGAGCCGTGGGAATGATAGAAGCTGGTTCCCGGCAACGTACTGTGGCTTTAGCTCTGAATACAAGTCAGAGTGTTATCAGTCGACTTTGGACACGTTACCGAAGCACTGGTACCGTGGCTGAGCGCCATGGAGGACGGTATCGCTGCACCACACGGAGACAAGACCGATACATTCAAATCTTAACTCGAAGAGCTCCAACAATAACCGCCATGATGTTAGCCGTGAGGCTTCATCACTCTTCAGGGAACTTAATTAGCGACCAAACAGTCAGAAACCGCTTGCATGAAGTGAACCTTCATTCCCGAAGACCGCTACGGGTACCACCTATAGCAATGCACAATCGTAGGATTCGATATCAATGGGCTCTTGAACACAGAAATTGGGCAGAAGAACAATGGCGTTTCGTGTGCTTTTCTGATGAGTCTCGTTTTGGTATGAGACCGGATACAAGACGTATACGACACTGGAGAACCCCTGGACGCCAACAGCGATTAAAATCCTGCCAGGAAGTCCATCCTTATAGTGGTGGAACCATCATGGTAAGGGCGGGTATTTGGATCGGCGGAAGAACTGAGTTGATTTGGATCAGAGGCAACCTCAACGCTCAAATTTATGCTGAGACGATTGTATCAGACGTCATCGTTCCTCTACAAGTGCAAATCTGTCCCTTATTTCAGTTAATGCATGATAATGCACGACCGCACACCGCAAGAGTTGTAAGACAGACTCTCGCCGCAGCTAACATCAATGTCCTGCCCTGGCCTGCTCAGTCGCCAGACTTGAACCCGATTGAGCATGCATGGGATATGCTACAGAGAAGAGCTCTGCCGAATATGGAGGGTATCCAGTCGCAAGAAGACCTTTTTTTGTTGTTGCAACGAACATGGGCGGCCATTCCACAGCGTGATTTGGATGAACTCATTTTGAGTATGCCAAACCGATGTTCTTGTGTTGTTAGTGTTCGCGGTAGAAACACGGATTATTAATTGTTTAAGTTACCCAATAAAATTTTAAAGAAAACTGTTATTTCAGTCTTTTTTTCGAACTTTTGTGTTAGTGGTTCAAATGTCAAAAATCCCTTTATTAGGAAAATGGCAAATTTCTTTATTAATGCAAAGGTGACTTGGTTTATCGTTACTGTGACAAACGAAAACACTTTATTTGATGAATCCTTAAAGAAAATTTTAATTAATATCAATCAGGAGAAAAGTTATTGCAAAAATATATGTTGATCCCTAGACACTTTTGATGTGTGTACATGTGGCTATAATTATAGAAACGTTCTCTACCAGTCAGCGCTGTGAGACTTATTTTTAAGTGTCGCAGCATCATGTTGAGGTAGGAGCCTTTCGGCTTTGTACAGGACTCAAACTCAAACTCTTTATTGCATTCATGTGTTCATAGGACCTTTTATTTGTTATACAGGGTTATTTTAAATTAGATAATTAAACTCCGCAGACGCGATGGGTATCGACTATCGATATCTAAACACGATAAAATACAAAATTAATTAGATAAAAAATAAATTAAAGTAACAACACTAAAAGCGGTCCATGACCGCCAAAAAAAAAAAACAATTTTTTTTATTTTATATTTTACCTATCGTGTTTAGATATCGGTACCCGTTGCGTCTGCGAAGTTCAGCTACCCAATTTAAAATAAACGTTTCTTATGTTTGTATTTAGTTTCATTTGTGATCTTCCTGTGCTAGTTCCAATAAATACTTTTCTTTCTGTCTAGAATTAATTCATTGAAAGCATATTTTTATACAGGGTTATTGGTAAAACAGGTAGGAAACAGCAGATTTTTTTTTTCGCGATTTCCGGCTTGGTCCCATAGTAAAAGTTGTTCATAATGATGAGTACAATGACCTCTTAAGAGGTTGTTAATGTTTTACCAATAACCTTTTATATGGTAGGCTAGCGTTTGACCCTATCTCACCTGATGGTAAGTGATGCTGGTGACGCTTGCTATCACGTAAGGAGTATGTAGGAAGACTATGCATGGACATGGAAGAGAATTCCGAAGACGCACAGGAAGAACAGTAAACAATCCATGGTAATGTCACGTTGTGAGAGCGAGAAGAGCTGAAGATGATCGGCACGGTAATGTGAAATTAAAAATAACAGAAGGATTAATGTTTGGCGCAACATTGGGCGCAAGAGTTTTTTTAAAATTGTGCTAATATTTTTTATTACCATACACGTAGATTATTATTGTTGCTTTAATCGTGGTTGAGCGATTGACTCTCGACTTTTTTGTCGAATTCGTAAAAGTGACTACAAAAAAGGTAACTATTTTTAACAGCTATATTTTGTTATGCCTGTCATATTCTACCTATGTCAGCAATTAAATATCAAATAATAACGAGTCATCATCATCTGCCTAGCCTTTTTCCAACTATGTTGGAGTCGGCTTCCAGTCTAACCAGACGCAGCTGGATACCAGAATTTTTATCTGAGCTCCACAACCCAGTTACTGGGTAATAACATACCCCTTGGTAAGACTTTCAAACAATGACGATAGAATAACTTTTTTCAAATAATAACGAGCATTTTTGAATATTTTTATTGCATTCATGGCTTGCTGCAGTGCAGACTACAGACAGACAGAGCAGTGGTGGCCAAGTGGTAACGGCCGCGACTTACGAGTTGTAGGTCGTAGGTTCGAACCCAGTCAGGCGCTTTACTTTGTGTAAATTATTTCATCACCACTGCTCTCAAAACTGTGAAGGAAAACATCGTGAGGAAACCGGCATGTCCTAGAACCAAAAATTCGAAGACATGTGACATCTGCCAATCCGCACTGGGCCCGCGCGGTGGATTACGGCCCACTCCCTCTCACCGAGAGGAGGCCTGTGTCCCAGCAGTGGAAACATTATAGGCTGATTATGATATGATGATGGCTTGCTGGATAGCCTGCAAAATGAGGATGTTTTAGACTAATTTACTTGGATTTTGGCCAAAACTCCATTGAATATAAACGTCGGTATAACTGCATTCACAATCAGGATCTAGATAAAATTGTTTACACCAATCTGAACTTGCTAATAAATCTCATTGGCCTTTTCCTAAAGTTTAAAATAGATGGGCTAAATTAGCTCCACGGAACAAAGGCAGGGTGACATTTAATTTTAATATTAACCTTGTCGCAATAGCATGACAGTTTAATTTAGAATGCAGTCACAAACCTGTGTTCCCTTCTGTGGCCACATCAGCTGCCATGGTGTGCAGGACACGGAGAGCACGTCGAAGCCTTGTTCCAGGTATAATGTGGCGTATTTCATGACGTGCTTCTGTCTGGCTAGTAGCCAGTTGATCATGACGCACATGGGTTTGTCGACCCGTTTGTCCAACCTGGTGACGATGGGAGCACGTTTAGTGACTTTATTAACTGCTTAATGCATTTTCTGGTATGTACCTTTATTTTATTTGTATATCCTGTCACCATGGATTCAGGACATGACTCTGAATATTTTTGTAGGTTATTAAAAAAAAAATGCTGTTCGATATCTTTTGACCGCGTAGGTAATTACACTTTTATATATACATGAAACAGCTGTATTTTTTAGGGTTCCGTACCCAGAGGGTAAAAGCGGGACCCTATTACTAAGACTTCGCTGTCTGTCCGTCCGTCTGTCTGTCACCAAGCTGTATCTCAAGAACCGCGATAGCTTGACAGTTGAAATTTTCACAAATTATGTATTTGTTGCCGCTATACAAAAAATACTAAAAACAAAATAAAATAAATATTTAAGGGGGGCTCCCATACAACAAACGTGTTTTTTTTCCCCAGTGTTTTTGCCTTGTGGTACGGAACCCTTCGTGTGCGAGTCCGACTCGCACTTGGCCAGTTTTTTTTATAAACGACGAAATTTTTTTACGCTAGGGTGTTTAGAATCATGTACTGAATTTATGGTTACAGTTTGCGCGTTGATGTACAGACGTCAGCACATCACGCTACTACAATCTGTCAAATTTCTTTAAAAGATTTTCAACTTTATGGCTAAAGCGTAAGGTTCAAAGTTGATTGAGAAAATTTGACAGTTTCGGGTAGCTTGATGTGCTGGCGTCTGTACTTCTTCGTTAGAAAACAACTTTAAACCGTTTTTGTGGGGGCAGTAACCTTATAATATACAGGTGATTCTGTCCATTTATTACGGGATGCCTTGAAATTAAACTTTCTAGTTTTACCAACAAGTTTCTATTTACACGTGGACGCATCATCATCCGCGTATGTTAGCGCCAAGTGTCATGCTTCCTGTTTTGTGAACAATAAGGAAACCAAACAACAGATGATGTGAAACGTCATGACGACGCACTGGCTTAAGTCTGTTCATAGTATACCTCTGATGTTCATCACTGTCCAAACCACAGTGATCTTTATTCTCATTCTAATAAAGTTGCTGTTGGGTTGTTGCCACTGACAAGTTTGTCAAAACCATTGTGATCTTTATTCTCGTTACAATAAGGTTGCTGTTGTCAGAGGTAATATCACTGTGAACGGACTGTACCCCTTATAATCCCTGGTTGCAACGGCAACGCAGGTTCTTTTAGTGTGTGGACAAAATCTGAACTAACGTCGCCATCTTGTTTTGTCTATACTATGTCTGTGACAATATCAAATATTTGACCCCCCTCAATGTTGCTCAGGCGCCAAAAGGTCCTAGAAGCACGCTACATCTAATTTTGTTCTTACATAAACAAATTATTATAGTAAATGCATGGTAGAGGATGTCTTTTGTCATGTCCTGTTATCAAATAGTCAATAAATCGCGTGCGCCCATCATTTAGGCATTCAGCAGCTGTATTACTAAATTGACTCAGTAGCCCAAGTCCTATTCTGTATAGGATCATCAACATAGTGAATTTACGACATCGTCAAAACTAAATCATTCTTCTTTCTTTGTTAAATTTTACTTTGTTGAGTAGGAAATTGCGAGTTATAATTTGGGGTGCATTATACAGTAGGTATATTAGCTTAGCGTTTAGCTTTGAAGTTCCGTGGCATACGTACTGGCTCGCCATGTTGTTTTTTTTTTTCAAAATGGCGGCCACGCATGTAACCTGTATAAATCGATATTTGACATCAATGCAAACAAAAAACATAAGACCAAACCTCGTAGTGTCACGTTTCCGAGGTGTTGGTCACGTGACAACTATATTTTTTTACTTTAAGCAAGTTTAAGAAATATAGATGAAAATTTCATCACGTGATCAACTTTAAACGCTAATATCTCGGAAACGTGACTACGGGGTTTGGTCCTGTAATATTGCCTGTTTGCATTGATGTCAGCTATGGATTTATATAGGTTCTATGAGTGGCCGCCATTTTGAAAAAAAATAACAAAATGGCGCGACAGTATGTATGGCAGGTTCCATAAAAAAATCTTCAATCCCCTTTAGATCCTGGTCATTAAGCTCCACTACTACCTTGTTGACTGGCTACAGCATGGGTTTATTCTATGGCTATTCTACGTTCGTGCTCTATGGTTCGTGCCGATATTAGAGACAAAGAAAAGCATCTTCAAACTCACAGCAGTATAGAGAAGTGTCGCCTATCTAAGGTACTTCGGCGCTATCATTAAGCTCCGGATAAAAAATAATAACGACATCAATCGTCTTTGACTACGAAATGAGCTATGCTCCTACAATTCGTATAGTTACAATGAGAGAGACTTTGTATAGTTAGAATGTCTTCTTCAAATTCCTATCCATCATTCGTCATCTAAGCGTTGAACTGTTTATTTTAGCCAGAATCACGACACGTATCCAATCATACGATGTTACATAGTAACAGATGGAGATGACCAGTTCAGTGTTTATAAGTGTCAAATCGACCCACTCCCCCGATTGGCTCCCAATTCATGGCGCGAAACAAATAGTGTAATTATATCACAGCGTACCAATAGGATTGCGTAACGTTTGTCATACAATATCACGACCGTGTTGGCTGCATTGCGAGATAGTATATATCGAAATCCGTTCAGTGGTTTAGGCGTGAAAAGGTAACATACATACAGACAGACAGAGTTACTTTCGAATTTATAATATTAGTACGGATATGAAAGCAGCTACTCACTTCATGGTTGTCGGATCTGCTTTCAGCTTGATCTTATCGTTGCTGATGTACTGGATATTTTTGGTGATGTCTTGCGTGTGCGAGTTGCGGTCCAGCGCTACCATAGCGACTGGGGCGCAGGATAGCAGCGGACGGAATGACGCCTGGAAAGAAAGTTATTTTGAGACACATACCTAAGAAAGGTACATTCACGTTACAACACCCCTCTTCTTTTATCGGGCCAATCAAAAAAAAAAAATTGGTGGAACAGAAATTTTGAATGTGAAAAGTTAAAATCACACATGAAACTTCCCTAATTCCTGTACCATAGGTACATTACATTCTGCATCGCATAGCTGTCACGCGAAATGATTTTCAGGCCTTACGTGTCTAAAATGGGCACCCGTATTACGAAGTTCCGGGGCGAAAAAGGGATAATGCTATCGAGTATCGGTCATGTAATAGCTCTGTCTCTCTTTTATACTGAAATCATGATGGCATTAACGTGCCATTATACGGCACACGGCACCTGCAGGGTAATTGCGTAACACATTATCAGTAGCAATGGGTTTCATTTTGATAGTTCAACAACATTCATTGCGTGATTTACTATGTTGAGCAGATACATTTTTCGAACATATGGAGCAATGGATTAGCAATATGCTTCAAAATGATTCAAATTGACAGGTAATAGTGTGTTACGCAATTAGGGTGCTGCTCTTTTCATCATGTTTATTTATTTATTTATTTATTAATATGGCACTCCAACGATTAGTTCACATAAACATTAACAGAAAGTTTAGCCTTATTATATACAGTACTTCAGTGAACTTATCACTTAAAGGTGTGCACAGCACTTACATAGTTTGCCTAATTGATTTACTAGGTAGGTACATGATTGAAGTGATAAAAGTAACAATAGGTATAATCGAATAAGTTAATAATAAAAAAAGCCTAATAAATTCGTAAATATAAAATCAAATAAATTACCTAATAATAATACAATCAAATGAATACGATTAAATAAAATAATTACATTAAATTAAAAAGTTAAAATTGTAACAAATTAATACAGAACAAAACAAGAGCGATCGAATTCAAACAATAATCAATTCTTTACAGATTCGATTACAAAATGGTTATCATACAAAAATTACACTACAACTTATAGACGGGAAATTCGGACTCAAAAAGCCGTACTGGCATACAACAAACAATGATAATGTGAAACCACAATTTGTTTTGTATAGGGAAGGGATCGTTCAATAAACTGCAAAATAAAGACGCAGTTTCATGAATTCATTAATGACTCAACTTTTAAGGAAAAATAGGTAAGTAAATAAAAGAAATCATGAATGAATTTTTGGTATCGCATTATTTTCTAAATGGTACTAGATGTGGCTTATACGTAAATGGACACTTGAAAGAATAATGCCTAAAATACGCTTTATTCAGTATTCTTTTAGAAACGTTCGCGATATCAAGCCTTCCCCGAAAAGTATCATAACAAACAGTCTGAAGGCAGTTTTGTATAATATACGTAATGTAGTACTTATAATGTATGTCAGAAATCTTACATTCTAGGTTTTTGGGAGACCCAGACATAGGCAAAAAATAGTCGTCAGATGTCGTGGGACACCTGCAGGGTAATTGCGTAACACACTATCAGTAGCAATGGGTTACATTTTGACAGTTCGACAACATACATTGCGTTATTTACATTGTTGCGCAGACAAATTTTTCGAACATAGATAGCAATGGATTAGCAATATCCTTCAAAATTATTCAGATTGAGATTGATAGTTTGTTACACAATTAGGGTGCAGTTTGGAAAGAAGTTCCTTATCTCACTGCACGCTTGGCGAGAGCTAGACCTAAAAGCGTCATAGTCATCATGTTACACTTTTTCGGTCCATCTCTTATTCGCCAAGTGTACAGAGTATAACGTGCGATAAGGAACTTATTGTACGAAAAGAATTTATAAGAAGCGCGATGTGAAACGCATGGCCTAGATAAAGTGATATTCTATCAGCGATAACGACGATGGAAAAGTGAAAACAGAGAGGAGGCCCGTGTCCCAGCAGTGGGAACATTATAGGCTGATTATGTAAAGGTCTAGTTTCTATGAAAGTTCGTATTTTTTGCCTCGGGTCGTGCACATGGCTTGTATTACCAATAATATATGTACCAGTGAAGGTAATTGATGACGTAACTGGCAATAGTGCAAAACTATCGAGTTCAGGTTCAATGTTAGTCGAGCCAACGGCTCGCCTAAAAGCGAGATGGAGGATAAAAAGTTAGGCCATACGTACACTGGAAATTATATAATCGTTACTAATAATAGCTTATTAGGTGTTGTTAACTTTTAATCTGTTGTAACAGGTGCGGATGGAGTCAAAGTCCAGTTAACACCTTTGAATGTTACCTGTAAACGTTTTGAAATGGATAAAAAGTGCTCGTTTTAAGTTCTTACTTTATGATATTGATTGGCAAACCAGTTGCTTCTAACTGATGATTGTTAGTGCAGCCCAAGGACATCTGCAATAGGCCTATAGACCGTATTTTGGTCATGGCGGGCAATCTCAAAAGAGACTAGCCTTCGGCGTGGGAGATATAGTGCACAAGTGTGCGCAGACACAGGTGCACTCTGTCTTCCCTGACTCTCATAGTCCGATGGGACGGCACGGTGCGGTGACCTATACAGCTGTACTTGTCCGGACGAGTTTATTCACAAACGAATTTTTTGTTCGAGCTGCTAAAACTTACTTTAGAATTGAAAGAATTTTGGTCTTTTTTTCGTGTCGATAGTAATCTTTCTCGTTGTACCTATTTTTTTTATACATATACAACGTGTAACGTTAAATGCGCAAAACCTCTTAAGAGGTCATTGTACTCATCATTATGAACAACTTTTACTATGCAAACTTGAAATCGCAAAAAAAAATCAGTTGTTTAGTACAGAGTTACAGACACCACCAGCACATCAAGCTACCCGAAACTGTAAAATTTTCCCAATCAACTTTGAATCTTATGCTCTAGCGATAAAGTTGAAAATCTATTAAAGAAATTTGACAGATTGTAGTAGCTTGATGTGTTGGCGTCTGTACATTTTGACGAGTTATGCGAGCATAAATGTAGGGAACAACTATTTTTTTTTTCGTAATTTCAGCTTGGGTCCCATAGTAAAAGTTGTTCATAATGATGAGTACAATGACCCCATAAGAGGTTTTGCGCATTAAAACGTTACACCTTGTATATAGTTTGAGTCTAGGTGGCCACGTTAATAGCGGCATTAGTAGCATTTTTAGGTCATCCGAGGTGCAGGTGAACGGGCACTGAGGACACTTCAGCAAGTGGGGCATGGTCTGATCAGATAATTTTGGTGTACAGACGAACACTAGGTCAATGTTCCACTTGGCAATATTATGCGGAAATGAACGCCAGCTCTGTCATTGCGTAGTAGGCGCACAGAAATGGTTTCACTTGTAATATTGCAATAGAGGAATTAAATACATAAAATATGTGGACAAAGGCATCAGTTATTAGTTCTGCATCGTAATTGCGTAACACACTATCAATAACAATCTGAATCATTTTGTAGGATGTTGCTAATCCATTGCTTCTTAAGGTCGAAAAATGTTGGACACATTTTTCGAACATATGAAGCAATGGATCTCAACAACGTAGATAAAGCAATGAATTTTGTTGAACTGTCAAAATGAAACACATTGCTACTGATAGTGTGTTACCATAGATATATTATTTTACATTTCTATGTGTGTTACGCAATTACCCTGCTGGTTTAAATCTCGTTTCTTCGTTGCTAAACTGCATTTACTTATAACCTGTAGTACCTACAACATTTTTTGGTTGAACAACTTGCAAAGTCCAAAGGTCGAAATGATCCGAAAAATGATATTTTGCAATGTGGAGTGTGGCTTAGAAATGTTAAATTAACCAAGGTTTTGTTGTGGCTTCGGTCCAGGATCAAGGCATTAACGAAGTATTGTTATCAAGTTCTTATAATATGTCGTTTAAAACGATGAAGAAATAGCTAGCAAATAGCAATAATTGCCATTCGTCCTATCTTGCTAGCTGGAAGAATCAGTAGCAGCACTATCACTCTCAATTTGAATCATTGTGAAGCATATTTCTAATCCATTGCTCCATATGTTTGATAAATGTGTCTGCTCAACAACATAAATAACGAAAAAAATGTTGTTGAACTGTCAAAATGAAACCTATTGCTACTGATAGTGTTACGCAATTAGGGTGCTGGTCCTCTCTGAGGGCGTGGGTTCGAATCCCATTTGTGACAAACCGTTTTGCTTTTATATTTTTTTTATTTGATAAGTTTTTTTTTTTCAGGTGGGATCACTGATCACTTACTCGTAGGTACGTCAATATTTTGTGAAATACAATTTATTACATTATATTTTCAGTAAAAAAAAAACGGTTTCTGTGGAAATCAGATATAACCTTACGTTTTACTGATGTCTTATCAACGGAATAAATCAATTGGTGATAGTTATCTTTCATACGATACATTATTCTATTTTAAACATATTACGATTGTTTGCAAATTCTGTCTGGGCTACATTGTTGGCCAATATTTTTTTTTTCAATAGCGTAAATTTGGTTTTCTTTTATGGGCTATCCTTTGTCATAATAATTATATTGTTTTAAGAGCGTTTACGCCGGACGGCATTTTGATACAAACTTTCAAGCCCTTGTTTTCCGAAATAAACGAACCGATTTTAATGAAACTTCATACGCATAAGCAGGATACAAAGGTCTAAAAAGTTAGCAGAGAACATTTTCGAAATGTCTTATTTAAAAAAAGATAACTGGAAATCTCTGTTTCTATGAAAAGTTTAAAATCGGTCTAATTTGGCTGTAACGCTATTTTTCGAAAAGTTTCATTAAAATCGGTTCGTTCATTTCGGAAAACAAGGGCTTGAAAGTTTGTATGAAATGACGTTCGGCGTAAACGCTTTTAATGCCGAATTAAATCTGGAAAGTAATGTCCAGTAGCGAAGGGTTTCTCATATCTCTTATTCAAGAAATGCTAGAATCCGGACAAATGTATTGTGATTTGTGATGTGTCTTGCGTTGCGCGGGAGTCGATTCAGACGATCATACTTTCTCAATGCAACTGGGCGTAACAGCTTGTTATATTATCATGTCTTCGTTTTGTATGTCATCTTTCTATATCTTTATGAGTTTTTTTGTTTATTTCAAAGACGCGAATCTCTGGAAGTACCAGTCAAAGAAAAATCATTTTTCGTTTTGATAGCTCAATTCTAATTTAACCGAACATCACGCTAGGACTTTTAAGAGCCGAGCAAAAACAAAAAAAGTCAGAAATAGCGCTAAGCGAAAACGAAGTAATAGCGCGGGCTGGCGCGTGGTGATGTGCCGGGGTAGGTCGGGGGAACAAGTCACGCGGACTAAAGGCTCCTACGAACAGGCGCGACACGCGATATAATCGCGCGCGACACAAAGGCACCGCTTGTTGGCATTTCATCACCACTACTCTAAAAACAGTGAAGGAAAACATCGTGAGGAAACCGACATAACATCATCATCTGCCTAGCCTTTTCCCAACTACATATGTTGGGGTCGGCTTCCAGTCTAACCAGATGCCGCTGAATACCAGTATTTTACATGGAGCGACTGCCTATCTGACCTCCACAACCCAGTTACTGGGTAATACGATACCCCTTGGTAAGATTGGTTGTCAGACTTTCGGGCTTCTGACTACCCGTAACGACTGCCAACGATCCGCGAATGACAGCCAGGATCAACGGTTTAACGTGCTTTCCGAGGCACGGAGGGGTTCAGGGGTCTCGTTATGTAAAGATCCCATCGACAGACCAACCGCGGCAAGCGTAGCATAACCAGATCGATCGAGCTGTGCGGCTGTTATTATTTAGCCACGGGCCCCTCATAAACCGACATAACCTAGAACCTAAAATTCGAAGACATGTGATAACTACCAACCGCACTGCGCCCGCGTGGTAGATTACAGCCCACTCCCTCTCGAAGAGAGGAAGCCTGCGTCCTTACAGAGGCAGATTATGCAGTACAGTAGGTACAGACAGATCATATATAAGATATAAATATTTACTTATTGCGTTGCCAAATGAATGCCTATAGTAAAAACCTGCATCGTGTCTTATCTTATCTAAACGAAATAGACGTGCATAATCTTTTAAATGCGTGTTACCCACGTGTCACACGTGTGACGCAGTGTCCACACACTACCTAAGTCAGTCATTCACGAAAAGCGTGCCACTGTGATGTAGAACAGCTCATCGGCAGCTTTTTTTTTGTTTTTTTTTTAGGATTCAGAACATCATATCTGTTAAAAGTAGTCGTGTGGATTCACATGCATGCCTGTACTACAACATCCAAGTCTTTCTTCTATAATTTGAAACAATTGATTTATCCACAAGTGTATTTCATCCGTCTTGTGTTTAAAACTATTTGCTTTCCTTGCATGGTTATTCTGGCCTTACAACTGAAATCGTTCGCTGAGCGATACCAGTCTATCATTAATTCATTACATATGAAGAACCTTATATCGGTATACACCCGAGCCTCAATATATTAGTTCTCATTAACAATCGTTTACAAGCAACAATGAAGGCATCATCTGAACAGCGCGTGCCGACTGATTGGCTCGTTCAATACAAATGATGATAACTCTGTAATATCGGTAGATTCCACGCGACTGTCGAGAACAACTACTGATTGTTTTCAATCATTCGTTCGGGATAATACTTCCTTATTTCTACAGAATCTTGAATAAGGATGATTGATGCTATCAAAGAAAATTTGTTTGAGTTATTTAGAATCGCCAAAGATTGGGTCCCGACATCGCGAAGCTGGCGGGACGGGCTTGACTCCTACGAAAAGAGGGAGGTCATAGCCGTGCAGTTGGACAGTACAGGCTGGTTAGATTAGATTTAGAATCATGTGGGAACAACGTGATCTTCAAAAGATGGTTTGGAAAAATGATGTTGGCTACTGCAGTCAATAGCAGGCAGCGGGATTATGAAGACGGATGAAACGCGTGTAACTAAAAGAGTGATGAATACCTATAAATGGTGATGGGTGGCGGGCGAGGGTGAGGAAGAACAAAGAAAAAATGGATGGATGGTTGATACGAAAGAAAAAGGAGTAAAGACGATGATTAGTACTTATCTGCCTAGCCTTTTCCCAACAATGTTGGGGTCGGCTTCCTAAAATACTACCAGTATTTTACATAGAGCGACGGCCTATCTGACCTCCACAACCCAGTCATTGGGTAACACGATACCCCTGGGTAAGACTGGTTGTCAGACTTTCGGGCTTCTGAGTACCCGTACCCGTTACTAAACATATTCAGTTATTTCGGACAAACGAAATAAACTCAAATGATTGAAATTTCCGAGCATAAGGCACGAGCCGCACGAGTACGAGAAGCCATGATATCTGGTATTGTTGATCGAAGATGATATCAAAGTGGCGCCACATCGCAATGTCAACACGTAAAATGCATTTAACGTATGAAATATAGTCCATCGGAATACGCATATTGCTGTAAAGCCTGTTATCTTGAAATGGCGTTTTATTAAACCATAACCTTCACAACACAATCCCTACTAACCCATATTTCATAATACACATCGTAAAACACAACGCACTTCAGCGTCGTGTGGAAGTGCACTGCACAGCCACGTGACGATGACGTCACCGGAGTAGTTGCCAAGTAAGTGCACATTAACTTATCTATTCGTGCCACGTGGACGTATCACCATATCACTATGAGATGCGTTTACGGCTTCTACGTCGTCTTGTGGTCTAGCGGGACTTCAGTTTATAACAGACAGTTAAATTCCATTATGAAAGATATTTAGGCGTATCTTTACCTGCACCCTGCCTGAGTAACAACACTTTCAATCACATCATTCACGTAACTCACTTTCATATCGCTGCATTATGCTAAGATAGGAGCTTTTTTGGCCTCGCACAGAATTTTTTTTGGCTGTTTTGAATGAATCTTTGTTAGCTCTAAATTATTCTTTTTACTTAGTATTTGTATTTCCTGTGTCATCTGCCTAGCCTTTTCCCAACTATGTTGGGGTCGGCTTCCAGTCTAACCGGATGCAGCTGAATACCAGTACTTTACATGGAGCGACTGCCTATCTGACCTCCACAACCTAGTTACTGGGTAATACGATACCCCTTGGTAAGACTGGTAGTCGGACTTTCGGGCTTCTGACTAATCGTAACGACTGTCAAAGATCCACGAATGACAGCCGGGACCAACGGCGAGGCACAGAGGGGTCACGGTATGTAAAAAACCGACTTCCAAAAAAAACACTACAAACTGAAAAATAACTTTAATTTCGGAAGTCGGTGTCTTAGGGATCAGTATTTTAGTTTTTGCCACCGACTTCCGAAATTAAAGTTATTTTTCAGTTTGTAGTGTTTTTCTTGGAAGTCGGTTTTTTTTTGTTAAAAAGTTTTTATTTCTCACTTTTTAGTGGGTCTATTTAAAATTTATCTAAGTTACAATAGCCTAATGTCAACTTGCCCATCGCCTTTTTATAAAATATTCCTTTTCTCGATGCAGGGACGTTAATTGTTGAGGAGTTCTCCTTTTATTAGTTTTTAGATTAGATGCTGATAATCCTGACTGCAGCATCAGGCCAGACTTATGTCAACATTGCATTGAACTTAAAATTAGTCCTGTTTAAAATGAGCCCAAACACGACTACGGTGCTGTAATTTAAAGGTTTGTACTTTTTCTGATGCTCCTGGCTTCAGCATCAGGTCTTCGGTGTTCCTCAGTAACAGTACGTTTATCCACACATCGAGCCCTTTTCAATGAGCCTAAACACGATATATCTGCTGTTAGTTGTCGAGGAGTTAGGTACTCTGCAGACTATCCTGACTGCAGCATCAGGTCATGACTTGATGATCATGAGACCAAATGTGGCAAATGCCCTATCAAACATCAAAACAATTTACTAAAACAGTCCTTGCCTGTTCGAGTAACTTCTTACTGTTAAGGAGTTGTACCTTCCATCATCAGCCCAGCTACCTGAGATGGTGACAACCATACACAAATACACAAGATACTTCATAAAATATGCGAAAAACAATATGTGAGCCTATAAAATTTGAGGGTTGTCCTCGATTTCTCTAAGATCCCATCATCAGATCCTAACTTGGTGACAATGGGACTACCTCAGAACTATCTACTTTCTAACAAAAAAAGAATTTTGAAAATCCGTCTACAATTGGCGGCGTATTCGATGAACAAACATACAAAAAAAAAAAAAACATACAAACACCCGAACATAGTACCTCCTCCTTTTTGTAAAGTCGGTAAAAATGGTCACCCATCCACAGATCAACCGACCGCAGCAAGCGTAGTTTAACCTGATCGATCGACCTGTGCGGCTGTTATTATTTAGCCACGGGCCCCTTGTATAATTTGTATTTCCTGTGTGTCCCAAACAAAATATTTTTCTTTCTTTTATCACAATCACAATCTTTATGATTTTGAAGGATATTGCTACTCCATTGCTGCATAAATGTTCGAAAAACTTGTCTGCTCAACAACGTAAATAACGCAATGAATGTTGTTGAACTGTCAAAATGAAAGCCATTGCTAATGTTGGTGTGTTACGTAGCTACCCCGCATCCCAAGGAAAGCCAAAAACATTATGACTGCTTCAAAAAGAAGACAGAAGTGTAGGTAAGTCCTGTACAGTATGTAGATCACTTTGACCAAAGAGAATATAGTCTTTGACTTTGACCTTGATCTGACCTAGCGCAGTACGGACTTTCAATGTAAAAGTTGATAAAAAAAACTTTTCACTTTCGATAAAAAAAAAATTGTATCTTGCGAGGATATTTTATTTAATACATGAAAGAGTATTTCATGATAAAAAAAGAAAAAATAAAAAAAGAGCTTGTCAAAAAAAAAAAAATTTAAAGGGTTCCCCGAAGAATTTCCCCAAAAATTAAAAAAAATATTAAAATCTCCTAAACTATTAAAAATCGCGGAACACACGGGGTATTTTCAGATATCCCTAGTTATGAGGAATATTTTTTTTTTTATTGACGTCATTATTTGGACCACCTGTACTTATATTTTTAATAGTTTTTATATCATTGTTCCTCTCAACCAAAGCACCTGCTATCTAATCTCTTCACCACCCTTGGTTGACTGATAGAGAATGCCTAAGACATTAAGTCCGCTTTTGTACCTTTTTGTGTGCGAAAAGTTTAAATAAATAAAAAAATGGTTGCCTGTAAAGTCGGTTTTACGGGCGAAGATTTTACGTGACAACGACCGATCATCCGATCATAGTTGAGTGGGAGAGAGACGCAAGGCATTCGGCGGGCCTCTCTCTCGTTCGGTGACTCATCGTAACGTTACCGAGCGTTACACTTTTTCATAAGTGACTCCCAGTCGCAACCTAATTTAAGACGTTGTCACGTCAAAATATTAGTACTCCTTTGGGTTGCCTTTAGGTTGCCCTTAACTGTTAAAAAGGAGACAAACTAGCTTATTTTTAGCATCGGATCCGCAGTGTTTGTTTCCGAACGTTTGACACGATGCTTCGGGTCCAAAGTACAATGTACTTATGTAAATAAGGCCGTTTGTTCTTTTATCACGCCAATCGAGCATGCATACTTATTGCCCATTAATCTAATGTCAATGGTTAGTTTTTGAATCCAGTTGATGATCATGTCAAAATTGGATTCACACTTTTACGTATTTGATTTCGACTTGAATTACGCATTCGACTTGTTAAAATTAATACCCCAGTGTTGTTTTGAAATGCTTTCAGACTTTAGAAAAGATTTAAGGGGCCCGTTTTCTTAACGCAATAATCTGCAATATATCTCCCTTTAACAAAATAGTACAGAGAATACTAAATATTGAGAGATCGGGGTTCCCTCAGGGATGTATATGTATTTGGGCCGCGTATTTGGTGAAAGTCCTGTTGTAGCAACGGAAATTACACTACTTTTGCAGTTAAAACTCAGCATCTGCCTAACCTTTTCCAAACTTTGTTGTATTCGTTGGGTTGGGTTTCCCAAATTAGTAGAAACTGTGCCGATGCAGTTTCAACTAATTACAGATTTATAAGAAAATGACGAATCGAACTGCGGTATAGAGGATGAAGCAAATATTCGCAAAGATTCAGTATGTTTGATGAATGTTTTGTAGTACAATTTCTATGTAGGTATGTACAACACCATAACAAAGAGATTTCTAGAGCGGAGTCATGTGTAAGTTAAGTAGCGTTCGTTTATGTTATAGAAGTAGTGACTGTGCATGAAATAGTACTTACAAATTTTCCATTCCTTAATCCAACTTTGCCGTGGTTCACTGCTACCGACACTGCATTCTTTAAGGCACTCATTTTACCTGCAAATAATAAAAACATTGTCAATAGAAAAGTCAGGAGTCAGGACAATGATGAGAATAAAGGAAATTATAGAATGTTTCAAATAGGGCACACACACCTGCTTAATAATTTCACAATCCAGCTAAAGCAGAATTTTAAAGCTGTTAAAATAATCCGAAGCACTCTTCCAAAGATGCTCGTTGACTATAAGCATTCGTTTGACTGACAAAACAATATCCCTCTCGTGACTATAATAATTTATAACAATTTTGAGTAATCGGCCATTTACTGTGCATCCGATGGTATTTTTGTCCAGAAGGTCTTATAATCGCAATTGACATTAGCTACATGCAATAGTAAACATAACCAAATTATTCAATACATTAGGCCAAGATGCGAAGAGTCGAACTTAGACCATATTATGTATCATCCAGCATTTATCTCAATCTCTTTTCTCGCGGTGTAGCATACATCCAAAATTATTAAAGTGTAAGGTGATGGTTAGACGCCATGGTAAAGTTCTATAGCCATAACCAGGAAATGCAGACCTTTTTCTATCGTCTTATAGCGTTACGATTTCGTCACGACTAAATTTTCGTTCGTACAAATGGGTGTTTCAAATATCAAAGAAAACAACGTTGAAGTATTAATCAAAATCTGACGATTACTCTGTTGCTTGTATTCGACGTAACAATCATTTTGACACAAGTGCCCAATCATTGCCTCATTATTGGTATACGTAACGTCTACGCTGTTTGGAGATCAGGGTCGTGGGTTCGATACCCTCTCCGGCCAACTAGATCGAATGCTACATGTTTTAGACTTCGTTCAGTAGCGCTCTGCAAGGCCGACTGCATTCAACTGCCTACTTACAAAAACGGCTAAACTGTCTGACTGACATTTACGATCAACGCGCAGCCTAACTTTTAGGCTAGTTTAGGCCAAAAGGTTACATGCTCTGTGTTTAGGCCCTAAACCAAAGGCGTTAGAATCTAGTTTTGTTTACAGTAGATACCTTTTATAGCATAGAAAACCACGAAGGAAAGAGTTTTGGGAATTCCACCGCAAATGGGAAAAATAGAAGCCGAAAGTTCAAAATGGGAAATAAAAAAAACGAATTCCAAACGGATGAAGGCGAAGACAAACGTTGGGGCATTTATAGTCAAGGCGTCTAGTAAATGCGCGTTCCAACAATTCGTGTCGTCTGCGAGTCGATCGACGCATAGTGCGTTCTCCTGAATTTTGAAGCTAGTCACATATAATTTTGACTTCGAAAGTAAAACTTCAAACAGTATGCATGCAAATATAGGTAAGTCAAGCATTTTGACTGCAAGCAATGATAATGTATTTGGCTGTTAAAAGTTGCCAGACGGAGTTCCGTCTCGCAAACTTTAACAGCCAAATACCACAGAAAACGCGCAGTTGCGCGACATACACCACAAAGGTCAAGGAAAACCGGTATGATCAGCTACTCAGCTACCCAGCTCCCAAACCCCGTGTCTTCTTGCCGGTGCCTGCTGCAGTGCTCCAGCGGACGTTACGGTGGGTGACACAAACCCGGATATACAAATGTACTTACGGAAGTTCACAAGCGCCCTCGGCATTCGCTTGGCAATCAAACTGCCTAGCTTTTTCCCAATTATGCTTGGGTCGGCTTCCAGTCTAACCAGATGCAGCTTAATAGCAGTATTTTACGTGGACCGACCCAGTTACTGGGTAATACGATACCCCTTGGTAAGACTGGTTGTCAGGCTTTCGAGCTTGTGACGAACCGTAACGACTGTCAAAGATCCAGGAATGACAGCCGGGATGGGACCAAAACCAATAGGTATATATTTAGAGAATTATAATCATTAGAATCATTAATACATCTGTCTACGTTAGACTTCTACCATAAGCACTTTTCCATAAGAGATTGGTTCTTATGGTACAAATCTAACTTAGAAAGATGTAATTAATGATTCTAATAATTATAATTCTCTAAATATGTACCTGTTACCTATTGTCGCGGATCATATTTTGATCAAGATACAACCTGACACTGACCTGCAAATTATAAAAAACGTAAGAAAATTTGAGTTTCGCGGTCTACCACTACCCAGGCTCAGTCGCAAAATGACCACTTCTCAAAATGACTACTGGTAGCAAAATGTCCCTTTCTCAGAATGTCCCTTTCGCAAAATGTCCCTTTCGCATAATGTCCCTTTCGCAAAATGTCCCTTTCGCAGAACGTCCCTTTCGCAAAATATCCCTTTCGCAAAATGTCCCCTTCCTCAAACAGGCATTAATTCCTTTCATCAGTAAAAAAACAGGTCAAGAGCCAGTAGGTGTACAACACAGAGGGGTACTGTAGCAATGTTTAATCAGTAAAATGGGTAGGTGCATACAAATCGAAGTTTGTCAGATTTACTGTCACTCAAAACATCAATTTATACAAATAAAAAATCAACAAATTAAACTAAACCCAAATAAAAACAAAAAAAAAAAAATTACTAGATTACATAATAAACAAAATATAAAATTTTATATTATTACAGGACGGTTACCCAAATATCTCAAGTCAACTTGATTTTTTTGGTAACCGTAATAATAATCATAAAAATAAAAATAAAGCAATTGGAGTGATCATAATAAACAATAAAATATTAATAAATAGTGTAAAATCATTTTTCCTAATTGTTTATTCAAAGTTAAGCCAATTTTCAAATTGATGTTTTGAGTGACAGTAAATCTGACAAACTTCGATTTGTATTATTTATTTTAGTATATGTGCATGCATTCACCTACCCATTTTACTGATTAAACATTACTACAGTACCCCTCTGTGTTGTACACCTACTGGCTCTTGACCAGTTTTTTTACTGATGAAAGGAATTAATGCCTGTTTGAGCAAGGGGACATTTTGCGAAAGGGACATTTTGCGAAAGGGACATTCTGCAAAAGGGACATTTTGCGAAAGGGACATTCTGCGAAAGGGACATTTTGCGAAAGGGACATTATGCGAAAGGGACATTTTGCGAAAGGGACATTCTGAGAAAGGGACATTTTGCTACCAGTAGTCATTTTGAGAAGTGGTCATTTTGCGACTGAGCCTACCCATTCACCTTAACAAAACTTTATAAGAAAGACAACTGCATAGTCATTTAATTGAAATAGGTGAGCATTTTATTCCTTTTGTAATTACAAAATAATGGTTTCATAGTTTGAAACAATAAGTCTTACATGACACATTGACTTCTGATCCCTGGCGC
Source organism: Oligia fasciuncula (assembly GCA_963082905.1). Classification (NCBI taxonomy): domain Eukaryota; kingdom Metazoa; phylum Arthropoda; class Insecta; order Lepidoptera; family Noctuidae; genus Oligia; species Oligia fasciuncula. The sequence continues at coordinate 15,104,678 of OY720403.1, forward strand.
CAACTTTATCACAGTTACATACATAGGTACTCTTGATTATAAAATGTTAATTAGTCATTGGTTGTTCTATTCTTTAGGCACGGGTAAAGTGTGTTATTGTAAATAATTGTTCTGTTCTATTTTTTTTTAAAAGGCTGAAGTTCTCTGAATGAAAAAATATGCAGTGTTCATAATCTCAGATAATGTACATTCTGTCACCACATGATCGCCACTAAATCAGTGATCTACTTGAGTGAAATGTATTCTAAGCTGATTTTTGAGTCACCGTTTGTAACAAAAAGTTTTTGGTTGCAATGAAATTTGCATTCAGTTTATTGTTCCATTACTTGAAAATTATCTCAAATTCTTCATTCAAATATAGATAATTGTACAAACTATTTCTTTTCTGAATGAAAAAATATGTAGACTATAGGGTTTATTTCAAATGATGTGTGATACTTTTTTATTAAATTTTAGAATGTATTGAAATAACAAGGAATTTGTTAGACAGATTCATCCTAGTGTGGAGTTCATAAGCAAAATCTTCCTTTTTAAGGTTCCGTAACCAATGGGTAAAAACAGGACCCTATTACTAAGACTCCACTGTCCGTCTGTCTGTCTGTCTGTCACCAGGCTGTATCTCATGAACCGTGGTATACAGCCTAAAAAAAAATCCTCAATATTTCAACTGTCTAGCTATCACGATAGCTAGACAGTTGAAATTTTTACAGAAAAAAAAAATCAGCTGCTCCCTACATTTTGACGAGATATGCGAACATAAATGTAGGGAACAGCTGTTTTTTTTTCGCGTTTTCAGGTTTGGTCCCATAGTAAAAGTTGTTCATAATGATGAGTACAATGACCCCTGAAGAGCTCCAGAATGACTTAAATTTAAATCTGTATAGTAGCAGAGTGTTAAAAATAAAATTTAAATACCCGACTATGGCGAAGCAAAAAGGAGGGTTATAATTTTGACCGGTATGATGTATGTATGTGCACCTGTTCCCTCATAACTTCAAAAGTACTTATAATAATTTGACAAATGAGGTATTGTTAGAAACGTCTTGACCGTCCGCTGGCTATGACGTCACACTAAATTCAATATGGCACCCTCTAGAGGACATAAAAGTAGTGAATTTAAAAATAAATATTTTGGGATCGTGCTTTGTTGGGTATCTAATGAAAGGACTAATTTAGCACATTTCAAAAATATAAATATTACTGAAATAAGCCCCAAAATAATTAAATCAAAAATAAGTTTACTTTCTTGTTTCATCCTTTTCAGTAGTCAGGTTTTAGTTTTTAAACTTATTTGTTCTAATTAAAACCTAAAGAGAAAAGTTTTAAAAATGGAATAGTTTTTCTTCATGGCCAGCAGCAAGGCTGTTGTTCTTCCTTGTTATTCTTGCTATACTCAAGTGTTCCCGGATGGTCAGCGGGATTGTCCGAAAGGGTTACAGCTGGCCCGGAACATAAAGGGCTAAGGAAGGAACACGGGTTGGTTTTAGTCAGTAAGAGTCTGACACTCCCTTTCGCTCCACCCAGAGCGGGAGGGGTCATTTGATGACTTACCGTCCGCAAAAAAAAAAAAAAGTGTTCCTGGATTAAATATTTATTTTTTGGAGATGGAATTGGCCCAATTTCAGTTATATTATTATTTATGAATTTAGATGATGTACTTTAGAAAATTGCCAGCTAGTAGCAACAACATGTAACTATCCAGTGTTTATTATTAGTTTCAAGGTTATCACTAATTTACTCTATTATAGATCATGTATCCAGATAGCAGCTATCTAAATGGAGAGTATTTGTTTATTTCCGCTGAACATAACTCATTATTTTCAGCTTTTTTCTATTTATATATTTTTTTCTAAGAGTACAATAACAACTTCGAGTGTGTATCAGATACATAATTATACACATTATTGTGTTTTTTATTTATAGTTACAGTCACAGTGACTATCGATATGATAATTTAGATTACATTTATTATGATGGGACGGTTTATCTACCCGCTGTCGTAAATTATGACACAAATAAACTAATTTGAATAGATTTCTACATATAATGTATGACTGAAGCATTGGTGCCACATTAGTTATGATTTCCCTTCACGCCCGGCAAGTTCTAAAGTGCACAATATTCCTGCACCTAGTAACGGCGAACAGTTACATTAATTAATCAGTAAATAAATAACTTACCGACTATAACTTAAACTTGGAAACGACAAAAATCAGATAACAGTAACAGATTGAAACTTAGGAGAACTAGTCGACACAACAGAGGTACCTAACACTACAAAAACTAAAATTTATTTTAGTAAAGCAACAATGCACGCACTCACTGACTGCGTGATTTATTTGACGTCAAAGCACAGAGTACATTATAGTATGCGTCAAAGACTACAAGTTTCAGTATACTATAATGTACTCTGTGGACTACAATATGACGTGCCGTGCCGTATTTGTGTAAGTGCGGACACTACAAAAATTGTAGTTATTCAAATTTTAGAGGGTAACATTGCCTGATTACACTGCAAGTCTGCAACCTGTCTGAAACTGATAGCCCGATAGTCAGTCAGATTGATTAGAATGCCGTCCAGTGGAAATAAAGCACAACGTTCAGAAATTATAACGTCTGAACTGGACGTGAGTTAAGAGATAAAATAATAATCATTTCGTTCGATAAATAAAACTAACATAAAACTGCATTGAATTATCTTGATTCATGTTCTTTCAAACTTTTAACCAAAAAAAAAAAACGACTTCCAAAAAGGAGGAGGTTATTTATTTATGTAACGTTTTAGTATTTCTGAACGATTTTCGAAACGACAATGTCAAAATCACATGGCATGGCATTGTTGTCATTCTGCGAATGTCAAAGTCGTGAACTCGTGTGAAGTGGTGTGAAGTGCGGTGTTGAATGTGGTTATCACAGAGTACATTATAGTATGTGTATGTGGTTATTTACATGATAAATAAATAATACGCATTTTAATTATAAGAATATACACGTCCAAAGTTACCCAAAATGAATGAAAACGACGGAAAAGAGTTTGCAGAACTTGGTGTTAAGACATGGCTTATCAAGCAGTTATTTACTCTCGGTATGTGTCTGTATTTCGCTTGGGAAATTTAAGAAACGATTTTTGATAAGGTTGAGAACATTCTATTTTTTTCAGGTATTAGAAGTCCAACACCTATCCAAAAAGGTTGTATATCTCGCATTTTAGCTGGCGAAGACTGTATTGGAGCAGCTAAGACAGGTTCAGGCAAAACATTTGCATTTGCACTCCCCATACTTCAACATTTGGCTGAAGACCCCTATGGGATCTTTGCCTTAGTGCTAACTCCAACACATGAGTTGGCTTATCAGGTAAATGAAAAAAACCTATTCTTCTTCTTAGTGTGTCAATGGAAATTTATATAGACTCGGCCCAGAATTCGGCTACTTGGCACCATCACCAGTGTCCATTAAAAAACCTATTAGTTTATGCACATATAAAATCTCACATCCTTATAATATATTTTTCTAAAAATCACACTTTATTTTAATTATTTCATCTAAAATTCTAATTAAATTAATTTATAATAATGTATAACAACAACAAATGGTTACAAAAGGCTTGAGGCTAGGTAAAAATTATGGAACCTGTTAGAGCAACATTTGTATCAAAAGCATCAGACATTTGATTCAATTTTGGATATAGAAGATTTTTTTTTACTATTTTTTTTAAGGTAACTTGTAATAAAACAGAAATTAAATAATGTTTATTTCTTTAAGACATTTTTACAAGTACATTTTGCAGTCAATATTTCTATTGTTGTACTCGTAATTTAATATTTTTGTAACTTCTTTAATTCATCTTACAGATAGCAGACCAATTCAGCATCCTAGGTCAACCTCTTAAGCTTAGAGTATGCATCGTGACCGGAGGATCAGATCAATTAGAAGAGTCTCTGAAGCTTGCCAAACGTCCCCACATCATTGTTGCTATGCCAGGACGGTTAGCAGACCATATTACGGGATGTGACACTTTTAATTTGAAGAAGATCAAGTATTTGGTGCTGGATGAGGCTGACAGGTAAAATTATGGTGATTGTGAAGAGCAGTATGAAATAAAATACATCCTTGACTGGGATTCCTGTATAGAATAGTAATGATGAAATACCAAAATTACGAATATTTGGAATGGTAATACCAATATTACCAATAATTTAAATGATAATATCAATATTACCAATAATTGGAATGATAATACCAATATTAGCAATGATTGAAACAATAATTCTTAACAAAATTACCAACTTAATTAAAATTATAATATGTACCTACTAAAGTTACCCATTTGGATTGGGATTAACATATCAGAATGACCTATTTAAATGAAAATGCCTAATTTCCCATGCTTGATACTGATTGTTACACAATTCTTTTATTGTTTACAAATAACACAAAAATGAGTGCATACTTACAAACATTCTTTTTTATTTCAGACTATTCAGTGAATCATTCCAAGATGACTTGGAGACCATATTCAATGCATTACCAGCTCAGAGACAGAACTTACTATTCTCCGCCACAATCACAGAAAATGTCAAGGGATCCAAACTGCTTCCACTAAATAAAGATGTAAGTATTTTTTTCTTTTTAATAACTTATGATTGATTTTGAAAAGTAATGCTATATTGCATACAATTACCAACTGCAAGTCAGAAGCACCTACTCATTTTTTTCTTAATACAAATCTGTACTCTAACAGATAGCATAGGTTACAAGAGACCACAACGAATTCCCGGCATTCCAACCGTTTTTGACGCCGCGCAGGCGCTGCTTAAAGGTATTCTCTGAGCTAGCTTTTGCCTAGACTTGGTTTTATTGAAAATACGTTGCATTGACGGGACATAAGCGTTTGTCCTCACTGCGTATTAACGTTTAGCGAACGCCATCGCTGGTCCAACGCCAGATCCGAAGAAATCCTTACTTTTATCTAATAATAATATATTTAGGCACAAAAGTCTCTCATGTACTACACATAGGACTTACAAAGTATGCATTATTAATTATATGGTGTACTCATGAATTGTTGGGTGAATTACCTGTGATAGCTACTGTCATATGGGAGGGTCTAACTATGCAAAGCTATGAGGTCTTTGCTTCATTGTTGGTAAAGATACAAGAGTCTTAATTTTAACCAAAAACGGTCTGTAAATTATAAGAATCGGTCATAAACAGTGATGTGAAAATAACCCTATTGTTTCATCTCTTTCAGAAACTCCTAACATGGACAGAGACAGATAGCCAGCTGACAGTGACCACGCTAGATCAGCGATACGTGGTGTGTCCCGCGTACGCACGCGACGTGTACCTAGTGCAGACGTTACGGAAGTACCGCGAGATTAAACCGAGCAGTCATATCATTGTGTTCACTGATACTAAGAAGTAAGTGATAAAATATTTGTACTGCTTTACCTTTTTATTAATAATTGAAGTATTGCATCTACAGAATAGGATCGTGGCAAATAATAACAGCCGCACGGGTCCATTGAAGGTTAAGCTACGCTTGCCGCGGTCGGTACGTGGATGGGTGACCATCCATCAATTACATATTTAGACTCCTTTGGTTAAGCCGTTGGTCCCGGCTGTCATTTGTAGATCTTTAACAGTAATTACGGGTAGTCAGAAGCCCAAAAGTTTGATAACCGGTCTTACCAAGGGGTATTAAGTTAACCAGTAACTGAGTTGTGGAGGTCAGACAGGAAGTGGCTCTATGTAAAATACTGGTATTCAGCATCCGCTTAGACTGCAAGCCGACCTCAACAAAAGCAGTTTTTTTTTTGATAAAGTAGTACACGACGATTTTTTCACATTGATACGAACACCAAAATTGTCATCTGCTGTTACGTAAAAACATTAAACATACGCTAATGATTCTGTAGAAGTCAACAAGTTGGCAAAAAAGCGGACGTCCGACAGACACCTTTAAAATGTGGTCAATATTATTTCTTTTCTACAATAATTTGCCTCTCAGGCCGGGATTATAAATCTATTCAGACTGAAAGCTCTCTCTCATATCCGAATTTTATCGCCCAAGATATTGAATTAAAATAAAATGTCTAATGAGTGTAACTAGATATTTTTGACCGTTTCTTAATAGTGAACTTAAAATTAAAACACCCTTTTCTCCTACCAGAGAATGCCAAGTCCTATCAATGATGCTGAACGCTATATCCATGGACAACGTGTGCCTCCACGGCTTCATGAGGCAAAAAGAACGGGTATCCGCTCTCACACAGTTCCGGAGTAACCTCAAATGTACGTTGGTAGCCACCAATGTCGCTGCGAGGGGTTTGGATATACCTACGGTGGACTTAGTAGTCAATCACAAGCTGCCTTTGGAACCTAAGGAGTATATTCACAGGTAGAATATGATTTTTTTTCTTGTTCATTTGTCTGTCGTCGGTTCATAAGCGAATTCGTTCCATGACAAATGGCCTTGTGGTGGAGCAGCCAGTGCTGCGCCTCCCACTTATAGAAGGTGGTTCTTCTTTAGCCTTTTCACCACTACCGTCGGGTTTAACTGTTCAGTAACTAGTAGGTTAGGCGTGTAAGTTGTGCATATTGCGCGTGCGTGTTGTCTTTTGTATCGCTCGATTTCATAGTTTACTGATGGCATTTGTAGATAGTGGTGGATTTCGTCGTTACCAGCAAACCAAGGTGCGTTTGCTATGGATCTTAGGATAACATTTCGGACTCTTTGTAGACAGAGTATGTTGATTTTTGTTTCGCCCCTCAATTGGATCCCGTAGGTCCATAATTGGATAATAGCTTAAAGACCGAGTTGTACATAGATGAGAAGTTTGGTGTCTACAGAGACGACAGTTTCTTCCTTTGAGCCAATACAGGTTGTGAAACTTGTGGGTGTACCAAACGCTCTGCCCACACCACGTTATATATTGGTCTGTTGTTCTTTTGTACGAAAGAAGAACTTCTGTTAGTTGTTCAAGCCCCTAGACAAAATAAATGATTATTAAACATGTCTCATCTCAGGGTTGGCCGAACAGCGAGAGCTGGCAGGAGCGGTTTGGCGATATCCATAATCACGCCCTACGACATACTGCGGCTCGGCGAGATAGAAGAGGCGATCAATACTAAACTTACTGAGTATAAGATTGATGGTGAGTTCTATTTGGGTTCCTACTTTTAGCTGAAAAGACAAACGATCGCATTATAAAACCAGGTTTAACTTTATTCGGACCTGTTTTTTTTACTCTACTATTAATTTCTACTAAAAACAAAGTTCTCGAGTTTAAGAGTGTAGTGGTGAGTGAACTATAATTTCTAAAGTCGATATGCCATATAAACGATATAAATGGCCGCGTACTTTACTATCCTTGAGTATTTAGCTGCATCCCGTTATTTCCTAACATAGTTGGAAGAAGGCTAGGAAAATAACCACAGAGCAAATAATACAGTTTGGCTATCATGTTCCCAGATGATGAAGCAGTAAAAATCTTCACGACCGTCAGCGTGACGCGTCGTGAGCAGGAAGCTCAATTGGATAACGAGGAGTTTGAACAGAGAAAGAAGAACTACCGCGTCAAGCGGTGGATACAGGCTGGAGTGGATCCTGATATGATGGAACAAGGGTGAGGAACTACCATTTACAACTGAATAAGAATATTTTGGCGCGTGGCAAAAGAACCTTGTATAGATCCGAAACTAACTTATCCGCCATCTTGTTTTTCCTTACATTTTCACAAATGTTTACCAACAACGCCCGCCTGTCAATGTCATTCAAGCGTCAAAAGATCCTCGTAGCACTCTTTAGGGAAATTGTTACTAGTAACAGTTGATGAAGGCAGGTTTAGTGTTAATAGTGACAAAGTAGGTTGGTAAAAATAATAATGATAGGTTGGTAAAAATGATAATGGTAGTTTGGTAAACATGGTAATGGTAGTTTGGTAAACAAGGTAATAGTAGGTTGGTAAAAATTGTAATGCTAGGAGGATAAAAATAGTGACTGAGGTTCGAAAAAATGATAATGGTAGGTTGGCAAAAATGCTAATGGTAAAAATGATAATGCCAGGTTTGTAGTTTTGATGTCAATGTTACTGTTCATAAAATAATCGGGGTCTTCAACTAATTGGCACAAGAATACACGGTAAACTTTATTGAGTATCCCAATGAAATAACTGCGATTCCATATCTCATGAAAAAAAAAATAGATTAAATATGGAAAAATATATATTAGACAACACGTGCCAAGCAATTAAATAATTGAATTATGAATAATTCTGCCTGCATTATATTGCAGTCTGTGATTCTGCGTGAAAAATCTTTTTAAGATTCATCCGAACGTTTTCAGCTACGTAACATAATTATAAACTTAGTCTTACATATTCCCCCACAGACTAGAAGAAATGCGCCGAAAACGAATAAAAGCGGCCAAAAAAGCGAAACTTGCTAAAATCAAAGAAGTACAATCACAGATCCAGACTCAAAATCCTACACAAAGCGAAAACCGTCTTCAGAACGAAACGCAAGACATTGATGCTTCAATCAAGGATGGCTTAAAGAAAGTCAACAAAACGCTTATGAAGAAAGATGAGAGATTCAAAGATGTCATAGGAAAGATAACTAAGATTAAACGGAAAGCTGAAAATGTTAAAATCAAGAAGGATGTTGCAGAAACTGGTTTAAAGAAGAAGAAAGGAAGTAAGGGTTCGTTGAAAAATAAATGATTGGTTTGGAAACTTTGAATTGTTTTTCATTGCAATAAAATCAAGTTAAATACTAAAACCAAACTGCGACAAAAAACAAAAACGCCACCAAAAAGGTATAAACTGTTAAAATCATAACCCTCCTGTGACTTTGCCATAGTTGGGTAAAAATATGACTCGGCCTTACGCTGCTCAAAATGCGCACTTTTATAAATTTAATAATTCTGCACGTCGACGTCTACGATTTTACCGTTGATGTAAAACATCGGTACACGTTATACCTTTGTTGTGGACGAAAGTTTAAAAGCATCTAATAAGCTTAATACATTTCCATACATTTTACTTCCCTGTATACTCGTGGTGCCGTGGAATTTTATCAACGACCGTGGTTTTTTTTTCTAGCCTACGCTGATCCACTCCTAGGCAATAGTCTCCCACCACTCTTTCCATCTTTCGCGAGCCCGCGCGTCCTCCTTCCAGTTTTGACGGAACCTTTCCAGCTCATTTGCCATCTCCTACGTCTGCCACGCGTCACTGACTCTGGCAGAGCCACCATCAGGGATTTTAATTTTGATAACACAAAAAATTTGTCGCTAATTATTTGTCGCCAAATATCAGAATTTGTCGGTCACTGGTTCAAAAGATTATAAGGGTTTATATAGGTGGCCGATCTGGAGTCTCCCCAGCAGGGCCACATTTATATCTCAAAAACTAGGGCACATATCGAAGATCTGTTTTCTCCCATATTTTGTCGCCAATTAGTAAGGTATAGTCCAAGAGCTAGTCGAAGTTTTTTCGTGAACTCATCGATCTAGCTCCTGGACTATACCTACACCTATAAACCCTTATATCTTTTGAACCAGTGACCGACAAATTTGGCGACTGATTCCGACTAATTAGCGACTAAATATGGGAAAAAACAGATCTTCGCTAGGTGCCCTAGTTTTAGTCCAGCGTGGTCATGTGGCGTGGTCCAGCGTACATGTTGGACATGGTACATGGTGCCGATTCTGTTGTTCACAAACTAAACTTTTAAGTTCAGTGCATCTTTTTCTAGAGGTCAGTGGGGTTGGTAGATGTCACAACCCACTTACAACTCTTAAGTCGGGAGCCGTTACCCCTGGGCCACCGCAGCCCTCACTGGTCCACCACTGCCCCCACTGGTCCACCACTGCTCAAAATAAATATTAAGGGAAATTGAAATAAAAAATCACAGCTAAGTAGTTAATAATTTATTACATTTTATACATTGTAAAATTACAAATAAATACAACAATGATATATTTATATTCAAGCAATGTTGCGACGATAGCAAATAATTTGGCACAAAATTGTAAAAGCTTTCGCGTGGTCGAGGCCGAAGCTATTCGTATAGATTGCCTCTTATATTTTTATATATTACGTGTCATAATTTCACGACTCGATACATTTACTTGAATATATTACTTGACTACCTATAGTACATGATTTTGTCCAGCTGTGGTCTGTGATTTGACGTATACAGGGTGGTAGGTATAACGACGCGCAAACTGTAACCCTGAATTCAGCACATGATTCCAGACAGTGTAGAATTTTTTCGTCGGATATCAAAATAAAAATCAGCCGTTTCATAGTAAACTGCAATACTCACGCGGTCAAAATGTATGGAACAGCAATTTTTTTTTAATAATGTCGGTACTGAATCTATGGTAACAGGTTGCGTCATCCACCCTGTTTTGTGAAAATGGTCGATCTTAATTAAAACTACAGTGCAGAAAACTCGATAATGGTGCCGATTCTGTTGTTCACAAACTAAACTAAATTTAAGTTCAGTGCATCTCTTTCTTTCTATTTCACTAAGAAAAGGACATAAGATAAATTTTAGTTTAGTCCTGTCAAATTAATCAGCGCCTGACGTAAATTGACGTAATTTTAGCAGGCAAGTTTTTAATCACGTCTACGTTGTATGCAGTAGTGTCAGGCGCTGATAAATTTGACAGAACTAAACTAAAATTTATCTTCTGTCCTTTTCTTAATGAAATAGAAAGAAAAAGATGCACTGGACTTAAATTTAGTTTAGTTTGTGAACAAGGGAATCGGCATCATTATTTTATTTCGCAAAAATATGACGTTTTAAAAAAAAACTTAAGAATGTTAAGTAGTTAAATAGAATCGTAGGACATTCGTATAAATTTTAACATTTAACTATGACATTATTAGGTGTAAGTATTTGCATTTTTTACTAGCATTTACCGTGCCAAGTGTAATTTACTTACTCTTATAGTATAACTTGATATAAATTCTAATATAACATTAAAATCACAATAATAATTCATCTAATTACTACACACTTAATATTTGAATAACAATTCAGTAACTTATAATAATGACCGATTAAAATTATAATTAATATGGGCAAATTTGAGCAAAAATAAGAAACAAAATTCACGTCACACAAAAGTGATAAATGTATTAATTTTCTACATAAAATAAATATTTGATTTTGAATTAAAAATACATAAACTGATGTTTATATACAAAAATACTTTAGTATCAAAGCACATAGTAAGGCCGTTAGCTTTAGAATACTAGTATTTTTCTTCACATATAATTTATTTTATGAGGCCAAAGCGAGTGGCATAAGGGGGAAGTCAAATTTTGTTACGTTTTTTGCAATTTGCAGGTCAGTGTTACGTTGAATGTTGATTAAAATGTGATTCGCGAGCGTAACAAATATGACTTTACAGAATTATAATCATTAAAATCATCATTAGAAACCTCTTAGTTCATATAATCCTATTGATTGATATTTCATGAAATAGTCACGTTCGAATTTGAATTTCGCGGGCTACCTAGCGCATCCCTCTTAACTTCAATTTCATATAAGTATACACATAAGATTTATAATGACAAAAAAAGTTTGTAAAGTCAAAAGTCAGTATTAACAATGTTGGGCCATAAATCAAAACATTAGGTCCTAGGCTGAAATCTCTGTGCCCGAATTTAGAAATCTGAAGTGAACTTCTTTTTATGTACATTATTTAATTGTGGAGAAATGTGATTAAATTGCACAACAGCTTTTTACAAAATATTTTATTTTAGATGGTAGAAGTATTTCTTTAAAAGTGAAAACTTAGTTCAATATACAGATTTCAGCCTAGGCGTATGAATTAATACACGGTACATCCTGTAGTATACCTGGTACGCCTATCTTACTGGTAACGGGGGGAATCAATTTTCTTTATCGCTTGTATAAACGTACCATTTTCCGCTGCCGAAATGTTTATTAATACACAAAGGCACGTTGTCACTTCGGAATACTAATTTGCGACATTTATCCCCGTGCTGAGAAGGCTTTAAGAGTTTCGACTTACAGACTCGATCCTTAAGGCTCATTTTCATTAGTCAATAACTCTGTCGATATACAGCATGCGGGGAATCGCCGCAGGCGCGATAATGACTAATGAAAGTCATAAGTTGATAACGCCGTCGGTACACCGTCTGCGCGGAATCTCCGTAGCGTGCGTAGCGACCAATGAAATTCATCGGCGATAATAAGCGTTTTTTGTTAGGCCGTGCCGGTTCTCCGTACACCGCAATCGTTCCCTATCCACTAACGAAAACGGTTCCCCGAATACGGGTCCTATGGCATGCTTTAAAAAATCGCCCACACCCCGCATGCGGGCCCTATCGACCAATGATAATGAGCCATTTGCTTCTGTATATCAAATACCTGATAACAATGTGTGACCTGAATCCCTCTATCGCAAACAACATTTTATTTATAACGAATCACATTTTACAATAATAAACTTCAATTATGTATGAAAGTGAGAGAGTTGAGGAGACTGATGTACAAAGTGATGTACTTTTGAAGTATTTCTGTAATTACGGCATTCAACCGATTAATATCCAGCAGCGACCTAAAATGTGTCGATTCGATGAAATATGTAAATAAATATTTTACGTCATGATTACTGCAGTTTACTCGTAAATTATTGAATTATTCCGACATCTGCAGCAATGAGTTGATCGTAGCGTCTTTGTTCCCACCGTTCGCTTCCAGCACAGACTTGATGACTTCCTTGTCCATACTCGGGAACATTTCCTCGATCTGAGAAAGGTACGTAGCTTTTATTTATATTGAAAACTATACAATAAGAAAACTTTACTGTATTTTTATCTCACGAAGCGACACGCCCTTTACTTGTATTTACCAAGTGTACCCACATTTAACTCGTCTGCCTTCAAAGCAAGAGTGAATAGGCATCTTCTGGACAAGCTAGTTCGATTCAATCAGGCGTGATCGAGCAGCAGCAGCCCATTCAGCATTAAATAAATAAAATTGCTTTTTTATTAAATGACTATGACTGACCTGTTGCAGCTGCTCAGCAGTGATCTGCGGCGGTTGCGGCTGCTGTGGCTGCGGCGCGGGGTACATGGGCATGGCGGCGTAGCCCATGCCCGTGCTCGGGACCACCAGCATCGGGGGGAATGTTGCCACGGCTGCAGGACCGACCTACGGTAGAAAACCGAATTGTATAGTTGTAAGATTAATTTAATATCCAGAGTTGGACTCAAACTAGGGTTTTAACCGGCGAGACTCTTTGATTTTAATGCGATTTCTAGCAAAGGGTCCTTTTGAGACAGTCTGGTACGGTCAGTAACAAAAGTCGATTAACACTTCTGAAAAAAAAAAAACTGAAGTGTTAATCGACTTTTGTTGCTGACTGTACCAGCTACAAATTGCCGTGTTATTTCATTTTGTTTTGTATGCAGGAGATAAATATACTCACGGAGTAACTGAGAACTAAGTTGATGACACCCTCCTTGCCGTCTCCTTGCTTGCCGTTCAGTGAGAACCAGTTGTCAAATGTTTCACCCTGAAACAAGAATTAAACATGTATATATATATCACTCAAACGTAAATACCTCTTTTTCGATCAACATTTTTGTTTATTGAGTTAATGATAAGAAGATGATTATTTTTATGTTTGAAAGAATATTCCATAACAATGGATAGTGCAAAAAAAGAATGTGAATAAGGTTCCCATAAAATTTTCGAGAAATTTAAATAAATAAGTAATTATAACTCGAAAACTATCAAGAATGGCAGAATATACATGATACATGGGTTATTTTCGGATACCCTTGGGCATGAGGAATCTAATTTTTATGTACGACGTCACTATTTGGACCACCCTGTATAGTAGGAGTAAGATTGTCGCCATGGTATAAACTGGCATACGCGTATGTCGGTAGCCTGTCGTATACGCCAAGCTACAAAATAAGGGAGTTCGTCGTTGAAGTCTAGGCTACTTTCCCATCGGCAAAAACGAAGAACTTCCATAAAAACATTCATCCCCTATTTATACCCTTTAAGGGATTTTTTTTCAAAAAAGTGCTTCTTTCGTAAGGAAAAGAAAGAAGAAAGAAAGACTGTTTATTCTGCACAAACAAAACGCACATTGCAAATAAAAAAAGACAAAATATACACACACAACGTAGTCAAAAGCCTCGTACTCAAGCTTAAAAAATTAACTCTTGTGCGAAACAATGCTTCTATTATAGACACAACTGTTTAGGCAATGCGTCATCTGTCAGATTTTTGTTTTGCATTAGCACGCATAAAAAAGAAAACATAAAAATCTCTTTAGCAATATAAGAAATTCACTCTTACTTACTACACTTATAATCTTCGATCAATAATAGTACTAGATGAATGATTAGGAACAAAAATAAGTCGCTAAAGTGGCCACGTTTGCACACACATAAACATTGTATTTCTTACTACGAACTATAGAAAAAAGTTTAATAATATTAACAACTTCAGATTATTATAAACCTTAACACACTCACATAAAGTTTAATTACGTTTGCAAATGATTAATATTTAAGTCCTTCTGTCATCGAAGCAATAAATTTAAAATGTCACTTGAAAATAAAAAGTCATTTTTATAATAAGTACAAAAATATTTATTCTAAAATGAAACTTAACTTCTAAGCAATAAGGTTAAAAACATTTTGTTGACAATTTCGTACTTACTCGAATTTGGAACTAGACGTAGTTCTTGGAATTACATTCCAATGCTTCAATGTTTGTTGGAATAGTTGGCGCGTTATCGCAAACATTGGCCAAACAATCATAATATTTGCTAATTGATTTATATTTACTATTTAATTGTGTTACTATTTTATGAAAAACATTTAATGATAAAAACTTACCGAAAAAAAGATATTCCTTTTAAAATCTTGGTGTTACGGTGGTTATTTACACAACTTTTGAACGTGCACTGAGGCATTTTTACGTCTTAACATTGGCTATGATTGGACCATACTAATTTGAAATAAGAGCACAAAAGTATTCGTGCTTGTATTTTTCGGGCCGTTTTTGAAGCGCTTATCGGGCATCTAGTACTATTATTGATCGAAGCTTATAATTCGTAAAACTTACCTGAAGCACTGCTGGGGGAATGGTGATGTGTGCCCAGGCGACCAGCTCGTCCATTGTGAAAGAGCACTCGTCGAAGATCTCCAGGTAGATAGAGTTCACACCAGGAGGCAGCAGGCTGGGGAACAGAAATATGTTATGGCATCAAACTCATACACTCATTCAAGCTAAAGGTAACCCCGGATCTAGGGGGGAGAGGGCAAACCGGGGCCCGTGCCCTAACTCTAGGAGGCGGCAATTCAAGCGTGGCAGACATGTGCACCACCCATTGCACTGCAACTAGGCGATGAATGGGACGCGCAGCACCTTAGCATTATCTTTCTCTGCGGATGGCGCTCTGAGGTAATCATTACGTGATTTTCGTAGGCATAGGTAGTCAAACAGTATGAGCGGGTTGCGCCCGCGTGGTGGATTATGGCTCCCTCTCACAGAGAGGAGGCCTGTGTCCCAGCAGTGGGCAGTGGTGCAAAGTGCAAAGACGACACGATTTTCTTTAATTTTTTACCATAGCGCTGGCGCTCCTGTTGGATTGGTGCATTATAAATCGATATAATTTGACGCCATGCGCCTCGCTTCGCTCGCTCGTGCATTCTAAATTGTCTTAATTGGTGTTTAACTTTTCTGCAAGTCTCGCGATCTTCGTATCGAAAATCGGCTCCTAAGGTTCCTAGCGTGTATTAAATAGCCTACAGCCTTCCTCAAGAATTGGGCTATCAAATGCAATTTTTTTTTTTTCAAATATGACGGGTAGTTCCAGAGGTTTTATTCAAATCTGACTGCACTATTAATTAATCAGGCTTGGGAATTCGACAAATAGTTATTGTTAATATTTTTCGTTCATATAGTTTTATCTGAACTTACCAGTGGATGACCTTGTTCCACCTTGGTGTCCTACCACCGCTGGGGTCCGTGTGGGTCTCATATATGCAGTGACCCACGCGCAGACGCACGTACGGGTCCATGCGGGTCAGACCTATGTGGAGAACAGGAGGTTTATGTACAATTCTAACCACATTTTTAGGGTTCTGTACCCAAAGCGTGCCAACCCCATTACTAAGCCTCCGCTGTCCGTCTGTCAGCGGTCAGCATCTTATGAACCGTAATAGGTAGACAATTGAACCGTACTAAGAAGTTCACAGAGTGTGTATTTCCATTGCTGCTATGTTATAACAAAAAATACAAAAACGTGGCTTTTTGTTTTTTGCCTGGTGGCACGGAACCCTTCGTGTGCGAGTCCGACGAGCACTTAGAAATCTCAAAAAATTTATGGTACGTACAGAAGTTTAGACTGGTTGTAACTTCAGATTTAGTGATTATAGAATTGTCACACTCTCGCCTACGCGAGGATTCAGGCGTCATTATGTTTAACATTTTAATGACTGGAAAGTCAGAGTAATAATTACCCGCATTATTAGGTAAATTCTTTTTTTTTTTTTTTCTTTTCTTTTTGTAAAAAAACGTTGCCCCACACTAGGAATTTCTCCTGTATTGTGGGTGCGTTTACAAACATTTAAACTCACATACACAAACAGCCAATCCTAGCCTAGTTAGTGCCTAGTTTAATCTCTCGTCTGCTAGGCAAGCTTATTAAGTTCAGTAACAATAGAAAGAGTAATTGTGTCTCATTTGTGACAGTTGAGCTCTTAATATAATTACTTAGGTACCATATTTTCAATTCATGCATTAATTTATATGTCTAACAGTATTTCTGCTAGGAATAATAAACTTACCATAATTTTTGGGAAGTTTAGCCTGTGCTATTGTGATGCTAAGCCTTGCTGTCAAGGGTGGACCTGCAGCTGGGACCTACAAGAAAAAACAGTTTTATAATACAGATTGTAAAAAGACCCAACACACAGCCGACAACCATGCATTCTGTACGTCAAACTAAGTAACATGGCATAAAGATAATTGCTGGAAAATGAATTTTATTTTTAACAGACTTCTAAAAAAAGGAGGAGGTTCTCAATTCGGATGTTTGTATTTTTTTTTAATGTTTGTTCGCGCATAACTCCAACGCTTGCCAACCGATTTGAAAAATTATTATTTTTGTTGGAAAGGGTATACTTCCCAAATGATCCCATGAAAATTTTATCGAAATCGGACAAGCGGTTTTCGAAAAATCAACAAAAATCTTTTCGAAGTCGGTTATTGTTTTTTTGTAAAAAAAATTCTTGTTGGTGCGAAAATTTGCTATTTGCATTGTGCTTATGGGTATGTATGCAACAGAACAGAGGTCGTGTGGGTATCTAAACCTGGGTTATAACATTAAGAACTTGTATTCGTAAAAAAACGCGTAACCAGAAGATTCCCAGGTATGGTTCAGTACAAAAAAAAAACACAATGACGGGGAGTACCTACAAGTGAGTCTCGACTTCGTTAATAATCTTTTTACACCCGTTGTAGTTATAAGTACTGTAAAGGTTGTCTGCAAAAGTCGCCCTTATGTCATGTAGGCTGGCAGAAAGATAACTCTGGTTGCATTCGAACGTTCAAGCGAATTTAGAATGAGCTTTCAAATTATTTCTATTACGTTTTTGTTACATAAAAACAGTGATAATTATACGCGTTGATGGAAACACGTTCGCTTGAAATAAACATTATAATTATAACGTTGTACCATTTAAGCCGCTAGACTCTCTATATCATAGTTTCTCAACGTGGGCGTTGAAACTTTCAGGGCAATGCCCCCCCCCCCCCCCATTAGAAAACCCAGAGAAATTTATATATCCTATCTTACGAATATATAATATTACACGCTTTATATAATCAAAGATTATACGTTTAAATATAATCGTGACGTGACAATAGCTGTACCTATAGGATTAGAGCTGTAACAAAAAATTGTCTTCTCTAGAAAAAAAAACTTACAAGTGGGTAGGTAAACTAAGGTTGAGAACCTATTGCCCTAGATAGAAAAAAGATTTAAATACGGTTGTTTTAACTTACTGTAGCTCCACATAACTGCTGCTGCAGAGCAAGAGCAGCTTGATAGTCTGCGTCAACAGTGTCAGTAGCTCCATCAGCTCGGAGGAAACCCGCAGGCAGGGGGCCCAAGAGTACCTAAAACAAAAATGATGAGTAAGATAACACAACCAGTGAAATGTGGGTGTACCACACACCTCAGCCAGCAGAAACTACACCCTAATTGCGTGACACACTATTACTCTCAATTTGAATAATTTTGAAGCATATTGCTAATGCATTGCTCCATATGTTCGAAAAATGTGTCTGCTCAACAACGTAAATCACGCAATGAATGTTGTTGAACTGTCAAAATGAAAGCCATTGCTACTGATAGTGTGTTACGCAATTACCTTACTGGACTAGGCTAAACAGTAAACTTGTAAAAAACCGGCAAAGTGAGAGTCGGACTCGCACACGAAAAGTTTCGTACCATTAAGGCAAAAAACGCCGTAAAAAAACACGCTTTTGTATGGGGGTCTCCCTTTAATTTTTAACTTTATTTTATTTGTATTATTTGTGGTCATAGCGGTAATAGAAATACACACTCTGTTGAAATTTCAACTGTCTATATATTACGGTTCATGAGAAACAGCCCGCTGACAGACAGACAGATGGACATACAGCGGAGGCTTAGTAATAAGGTCCCGTTGGCAATCTTTGGGTACAGAACCCTAAAAACAAGTTTAAAAATGAATAAACTATTATGAATACTTTATGGTATCTAGAATTATTATCTGATAAGAAAAGACTGCCAACTCTTTTACAGTTTTACATCACAAAGACGAAATATGCAGTTGATTGATTGCCAGCCAAAGGAGAATATTTAAATAAACTCAAAGTATTTATTTGAAAAATAAAGTATTTGCAGGCACTTTTGAACTGTCAAGCAGTCAGTCAGTTGTTGCCCGTTCCAAAACATAGATCTCTATGGAGAAGAGCAGGCAAGAAACTCCATGGACACTCTTTTAAATCAAGATTTTACAAATTTTAGGATACATTATTCTTGTGGCTTCTACATGTGAGAACAATGTCAAGAAAACCGATTATAGTCATTATTAAAATTAATTTGCAATCACCAATCCATTTACCAAACATTCCATATCATGAATATTCATCAAAATTATTAATTGCATGGTCTGTGTCTACTAATGTAGATTACTTTGCTAATACTATTAAAAATAAACCAAGATGGCAATTATTAGCATATAATGTTCCCACTGCTGGGACACACCTCCTCTCAGTGAGGGAGTGGGTCATAATCTACCAAACATACCGAGTGCGGGTTGGTAGATGTCACATGTCTTCGAATTTTTGGATCTAGGGCAAGCCTTTTTATTTTATTTGGGAAAACAAACAATTGTACTTTGTATATTATATCTAGAAATAATGTATGCTATAAGTAAATATACAATCCACTACGTTTTTTTTTCCTCACGGTGTTTTCCTTAACCGTTTTGAGAGCAGAAATTATTATTATCGAATATTTCAAACTTTGAAGTACCCCATTGATTTTTGTGCTGGTTTGAATATTAAGTAGGAGAACAAAATAATGCTATCTCATGGCTTTGAATTATCATGACATGTATTCAATGTTCAAGAATATAAATATTTGGACACTAACCTACTTTTAATATGAAATGTGTGTTTGTTGGTTTAACCTTCTTTCAAGGAGCAAGGGAGAGCATGATATTTACATAGATACAATTTATGGGCCAGAGATAAAATAAAGTATGAAAGTTCTTGTGGGAGTCTCCATGCCCATGAAACCGTTGGACACAGCTAGTTTATAATGTACAGCATATAAATAATAATAAATAAAAAACAGCATTCAGTATAGGAAATCCACTCCAGCGAGCCTATCCATATCTATTGATTAAATTTGGTGATTCACCAGTAAATATAGAGCATTTAATTGACTAATCCAATTGGTACTGTAACAAAGCATGAATTTACCATAGGTACATACTCACATGGCATAACAAGATCTTAAAATTTTAGGTTATTGACCTCCTCTTTGTCTGAAACCCTTTTTCAGGAATCCTAAGAAAAGTCTGGAAAATTCCCAGCGACGCAAATCGATACCTTCGTTCTAATAATACTAAAAATACAATAACAAGATTTTATTGCTAACGAGAACCGGTTGTACAGCTTGTTTACGGTCCCAAAACAGCGTTCTTCGGCAAAATAATCATCCCAAATAGATCAATAATCGCGAAAACAATGATTCACCGAGTCGCTCAATTTTAATATTACATTTACGTGTTACAATATTGCTTGCTACCACTCTTACCCTTCGGCGACGCTCCTCGTTCCTGTCGGTTGGCATAGTCGACGTCATAATTCTGTTTATTAAATGTATTTTGATGTTTTCTCTTCCAAAATGAATTTCTTATTTATCGTAAAACGCAAAGTGCAAACAAATACGAACGAGCCACGGACGACGTCACAAATTCTGACAGTTGCTAGAGATGTACCGTTGCCATGAAATTAGTTAAAAACAATGATTTCAAAATCAAAAGTAGTAATATATTTATGTCAATGGTTAAAAACTAATTTAGAATTTTAGTCGAGACAGAGTCAGTTTTATACAATTTCGGGACACGTGTCTCTTGAGAGGCCATAATATCGAGCCTGTATTTCCCGAAGGGTTGTGCAGAGGTGTATCGTAAGTACACATCCAGATTTCGTTAGTTATGTTAAGCCCCTTATGGGTTTCAACCTTAGAGTAAGAAAGCAATAGAGCATCGTATAGCGTGGCCACACATGAGACGAAAAACAACTTAATTAACATTAGCTACTTATGTAGCTGCCTTGAAAAAACGGGCACGCACTGAGAGACGGAAATAGTATAGCTTTATACTTTTCTGTTACTTAAAATAACTCAATACTTTATCCCGTTCTTGTGGAAATGAAATGGCGCTACCCGCCGTCTATACTTTTCTTTGTCTAAGGTTTCAACCTTCGATCAATAATTATTGATCGAAGGTTTCAACCATTGACCTCTATTATACGAGTTGTAATATAATACAGGTCAGTGGTTTCAACTTGAAACCCTCGAGCCGTGGTGTTGTTGTGCTTGTGGTCTATTTCTAAAAAGCTGGTTGTCCCCTCCCGTGACCCAAGTGCGGTGTTTTACCTTGGCCAGAGAGTAAGCATTGTCATACAACGTGACAATGACGTCAGTCTTTTGAAATTGAAAATTGGTTGTTTTGAAGCTAAATAGTTATTATTTACAATTTTTCTCTTGGGAACATTAATAGTCAACGGCCATGCTAAGAAATCTACACCGGGCTTATGAAGAGCTCGATAAAAGGCCCGTGAATTTCCTTGCTTTGCCATACCTCCTTGCGGTCATCGTTAATGAGTAGATAGGTACCTACTAAAGGTTAGCGCCAGTTCTCTTCAGCCATGGAGAGCGGGATGAGGCTCTTGTCTACTGCGACCACATCCAAGGTGCATACCCACTTCAGCTTTAAAAAAATATTCCCAGAGATCGTACACCTCGCGGTTGTGTAACCTGGCATGGGCGGTCTTCCGCGGGTAGTAGTCTCATCACCGATGATCGTGGGTGATGCATCCGATTTGTAGTCAGCGGTCTATGGATACTGACCGTCCTATTCAGAATCCAGGGCGTCCGTCAGTTTGGTCTAATAAATCCATCCAAAATCGGCATGACCCGACCGTTGAGGCGCGCATCGTATTTCCGCCTGAAAGAAGACTAATAATACCTTCATCAGGCGACTAAAGAAGCGCTTCTACAACGATTGCTTCATGTCATCAGCGTTGATACGTATCTAACGCTTCCAACATAGCTTTCGGATAAGAAAAGTTGAGTTCCTTCGGATTCCCTAATCTCACCTCGCTTTTTCGCACGTTACGCTACGCTCGCTTACGTACGTTTGTTGACACCAAATTCCATCCTGATGCGCTACTGAAAGTTTCAGTTACCTTCAGTAACTCCATGGCTTCATTAGTCGCAATTTATTGGGGGAAAGTGTTTCAAACTTTCAAGTCTTCCATGGAGAGTAGATGAGATATTACCACCTCTCTTCAACCGATAGCCTAGACCTGAATCCTCCAGTAGTGTGCTAAGAGGATTCAGGGAAGTGAACTCAAACTGTCGCCATGAAATATTCCCCGTTTAATCCTTACATGCTCATCGTTCCTCTGGATCTTTCGACTTCCAGGATAGCGAAGGACCGTCATCCATTGCCCCATACACGATTCAAGGAAGGATAATAATATTGTTAATTTTATCAATCAATTAGGTATAGGTGCTATGTAAGTATGTACAGTCGCCAGCACATCAAGCTACCCTTTAATAGATCTTCAACTTATGTTCAAAGTTGATAGGGAAAATTTTACAGTTTCGGGTAGCTTGATGTGCTGGCGTCTGTACATTCATATAGGTGTTATGTAAGTACAGTCGCCACCACATCAAGCTACCCTTTAATTTCAATCAAAGTTGATAGGGAAAATTTTACTCCGCATTTACACAATCGTGCTCGCTATTCGCCTCGTGGCTCGACGAACTATTCGACGAACCATTCGTATACGAGCCCCGTCGCGAACTACTGTTCACACATTCGCGGGGTGAATCGCACACGAACCACGACACGAACCACAACACGAACATGGAGGACGTGGAAATAATTGCGGCATGCGCGCTACATCTAAATATCTAATGAGTTTATACAATTATTTAGATAGGTATCCTGCGTAAAAAAGTAAAAAAAAAAACTTTAATTTAAAGTAAAAAAATTAATTTAAAGTAAAAATTCTTCTTTAATTTTAAGGGGGAAGCTCTAAGGTGGCCCGCGAAATCCAAATTTTCTTACGTTTTTTGCAATTTGCTGGTCAGTATTAAGTTGTACGTTGATTAAAATATGATTCGCGGTCGTAACAAATATGTACAGTCGTAACAAATGTCAATATTTCATGAAATAGTCATTCTTGGGGATTACATGGTCTTAGAGAGTTGTGTTGATGACTTTAATGATTATAATTCTGTAAATACATATTTGTTACGACCGCGAATCATATTTTAATCATCGTACAACTTAATACTGACCAGCCAATTGATGAATGAATTTCGCGGGCTACCCTGGCGCTTTCACCTTAAGTTGCTGACTGGCAAAGTGGCAATCTCATACTAGTTGATATACGGTTCCATGCATCGTATATCTTTTGTCTGTCTTTATGATTGCGATGTTTTGGGTTCCAAATGAGCTCTTCCTTTTGATACAGTTCTAGGAATTCTAAAATTCGCCCTTCACTCCACTCCATTTTGTCTACACGTCCTGTTGGGTCGGGCGCTAGCAGTCAACTGAATGCAGGCGAATGTGTAAACAGTAAGTTCGTGTTCGCGGTTCGTGCCCTTTGATTCGCGTCCGAAAAACCGCTCCCAACGCGATCACGCGAATCGCGAGGCGAGGCACGAGCCGAATAGCGAGCCCACTGTTTACACATGCGGGTTCGTGATTCGCCTCTTGGTTCGCCTCGCGGTTCGCGCGATTGTGTAAATGCGGCATTACAGTTTCGGGTAGCTTGATGTGCTGGCGTCTGTACATCCATTTCATTTTGATTCCCAATTATAAAAGAAGTTCGAAAAAATGAAATTATGAAAGTACAAACACCTAAAATCGATCAAATGATTTTGACTTATTTTGAGACGAAATGTTTACTAATGACCATGCCATGTCATGACAAAAGACTGCATGAGACGAAATGAAAAAACGCAAAAGCTTCACATAACCGTAAGTGTAAGAGAGAAGGCTATAGTTTATGTTTAAAATATAATTTTCTTTGTAGATTTTCGTACAATAACGACGTCTACAGAAAATAAACGTCAATCAAAGTAAGAAATCAAACTTTTGGTTTGGTTTTTTGTGTTTGTGTTGATTTCTACTTGTTGAATTAAGACTAAAAAATTGCCGTTATATCATTCGTTTGCAGCGAATTACGCGTTTTTGTGTCGTGGACTTTCGTGACTAGAAATTTATGTTTCCAAAACATATGTCGAGTTAATGTGAATTGGTTATTTTATCGATTATCGTGAGCTGCTGCTATGGATACACCTAAGGTAAGTTTAGATTTTAGTTATTTAATCGTTAGGAAGTTTACTCTTAAATCCTATACCAAAAAACGAGACAAAATTGATGGCTCATGCAAATTATAATACGTTTTGTACACACTGCCTCCTTTTAAAAAAAGATCGCATAAATAGGAAAGTTATAGCATTAATTATTTACTCTGCATCAGATGATTATTACAGGATAGCTGGTCTCCTCTAGGCCCTCTAGCTAATATCTGAAAGTGATTATTTTTATTAAAAAAAAAAACAATAGCCATTGTGAATGTTGTCATAGTTATCTGTGTCCTTATCTGTTTTAGAACAAAGCTGTATTAATCGAATGTTAGCCTGTATGAAAATACGTATTTAGTCATCCCACAACATCATTGTGTTCATTCTGCATTCATGTTATTATAAAGACCGATTATCTATTACCAGATTTCATTTGTAAGAAAATGTGAAAATAAATAATATATTTTGACAAACATAGGCTGGCCCTGGCTACAATAAATTAATCACCTATTAGCTAGCAAAACACCTTATTAGCTTTTAATAATCTTGCTGCTGGGCAAAGCCAATAAATAACCCATACAGCCTTTCTCTTGTATAATTTTACCCTCATTCAGCCCTTTACTGAGATGGCAACTAATAGAGAAGTATGGAAGAAAAGGACATGTGGCACCGACCCCGAATAAATTGGAACAAGAGCAGGAGAACCACTGCTCTTTAAACAGAGAATAGATAAAGTGCTACGAGACGCGCATCAGACAGACATTATTAATATTACTCACCTGCTGGAATGAAGTATAGCTTGTGGCTGTCTTGGCGAAACTCCTTTACTCTCTAGGATTAAATAAGATACAACAACATAACATGCAGTGGGTCAATAATAGGCCGTATTGACCTATTATTGACCCACTGCAGTGCAATGCCTCTTCACATAGAAAAGACACAAGCATCACCGCACTTTCTCAAGACAGGTTGGCAATTTCTCATGATGTTTTTCCTCCCTTTTAACTGAAATATATTATAGATAATAATGAAGTAGAGGGTATTTTTAAATGTTTTTTTTTTTTTTTAAATAATAACTGGCTTCTGCCTGCTACTTAGTCCGCATGAAATTTCTTGTTTCCCCGACCCACCTCGTCGTATTTCATCGCCTGCCGGTGCTTTTACTTCCTTTTTGCTAAGCATTCTTTCTGAGTTTTTTTTCTTTTTGCTCGGCTCCTAAGGGTCATAGCGTGATGTTAAATAGCCTTCCTCAAGAATTGGGCTATCAAATACAAAAAGATTTTTTCAAATCCAACTGGTAATTCCAGAGATTACCCCCTACATACAAACTTTACCCCTTTAATAATATTAGTATAGATAAGTAAATAAATAAACGAAATAAAAAGTAGAATGTTACATTGGTTGACCAAGCTTTGAATATCACAAAGTGAGCCCATTTAATATTATGATATCTGTGCCACAAAAACTAAAATATAAGTTGGCTTCTAAAAGTATTCATATATTATTATCTGTAGTATGTTTTCATCAGTCTCCTGGAAATGAGATCTGGATGAAGCCTTTATCAAAAGACACTGACACATTGCGAAAGCCAGCACCTAATCTAGGAATGGTGACTAAATTATTGCCTTTTTTTTTACTCCTCCACTGTCCCACTCTCGGGCAAAGATTACTTCCCTAAAATTAAACAGTCTATCACATCTGTTGTCAGAGAACAATGGCTATTTGAAAAAATAAATATGTCCCAAGATGAAGGGCTAAAGTCTCTCTTTGAATATGAATAACAAAAATCACTACTTATATCCAGGGATAAAACTAGCAGATTTTTGTCAAGAAAATGCATTTATTCAAAGAAAAGCCTTACACAAACAAGGCTTTTTTCAAATAAATGCATTTTCAAATTTTGCCAGGTCATGAGGTTGGGTATTTGCGCCAACCAGTCACATGATATTATGTCTACTATTTAGATTTTATTGTCTGTTCAGAAACTATATTATTACAAATCAAGATTTCATTCATTAATTTGATATTATGGTCTAAAATACAAATAATAATAAACACACACAATGCTATAAATTAATCAAATAATATTTTGATATGAAATTTAAAAGCTTATCATGACTTTTTTGGTGTACCTAAATGCGTCTGATGTCCACTTGTGTAGACAACTAGGGAGCGGGGAGGAGGCGAGGGTAGTTACCACCCCAAATAATTAATTGTGTTGCGACATAATAGTCACTAATAACAACACACGTGTGTTTCGAAATCGGAAATGGAAAATAAATTGCAGAAATATCATCATCCCTTTCTAACCACCGGAAAATTCGTACTGCCGCCTCTTTTCTCCGCGCATGCTCCGAAAATCTGAACTCTGCCCTTTGGCATTTTGAAATACACCCTACTAGTACACAATACAGTGTAAAGTCGTTTGGATCACACGCCACAAGTTTGAAAACGCGAATATTTTGACAATAAATAACTGTGATTCCCGATTATTGTCAGTTGAATTCGCGCCGCCACAGTGGGTAGACGCCTCTCGGTAAAGGGCGGGATTTTACAGTTACAAAATCTTGTGACGAGACCCTTCTGTGAAATACACCTCACCTACATCTGGAGAAGTTTTATATAATTTCTCGCACTCGTTAATACGAATTGCAATGGATAGCTTCTTCGTATACTTGGATTGGAATTAAAAGTTTGTTTCTAACGGAAATATTTTGTGAAGTAGTTAAGTACTTAATAAAATGAAATTGTCAAAAAAGGTTGTTTTAACTTTGGCTATCTAATTAAAGCGAACTTTTACGTGCAAAAAAAAAACAAGTTAAAAAAATATTTTGTTTTCAAACATTTTCTAATGAAATAAAGTTTACGAAGTACAGTGCAAAAAGAATGGCGCTTAGTTCCTTGACTCCATCAAATATGCTCGGGGAGCTAGGCCGCCTTGCGAGTTGGCTGAAGGGCGACTGCCTGGCTCCTGAGGAGTACGCTGGTCTCGCTGTTACCGAGAAGGTGAGGCTACTGTTCATTTACGGCCCCTAAACTTTGCAGGATGTGACCGTGATAACAGCTACATTGTGCTGCAACTTTCTATACCAGCTCCTCAACTTCTACTGACCGATCGTGAAGGTAGCCGGTCTTGAGGAAGTACCTACTACAATACCTTTCCATTCGCTAATCATGTTTAGACATTAAAAAGATGCTGATATCGGTCACACGATTTTTTGAATTTCCGCGACTTTCTTACCCGACTGCGCCAGAAAGAGGGTTACGTTTTTCGAGTGTATGTATGTTACATGACATGTATGTACATTTCTTTGGCATGCTCTGTAGCCTAAAAAACGGCTTGATCGATTTCAGCTTGAGAGGTGCCGTTAGATTCGTCTTAATTGTGAGAGTGACACTGGGTATATCAAAATTGAAAAAAAAAAAAAGATTGGTAGCAGGCGGGACCCATTCCATTTTTATATTTTCAAAATCAAATGGGTCCCGCCTGCTTCCAACTTTTATTTCATTTAAAATGGGCTTGTTTTTAGCTTTTCAGTTTTTTTTAACTTAAGTTTTTTACCGCAGTCGGGTTTTTAGTTTTTTTGTTTAATTATTACTAGAGTAAGTAATACCACGTTAAAAGAAGGACCGCTCCTTCCGTGCAGGTCATAGTGTCATTAAAATCCTCCTAACACATATTTTCACTGAAGTCCACTATCTAAATTGTGGTCCTCATTAAACGAGTTAGTTGTATTTATTGTATTATGTAAATGGTACACCACAGACTACCTACAGTATTTGTCTGTCCTTCCCCTTTTTAATCCATCCAAAGGTTGTCTTTAAAAGATCGCTTTTAGCGATAAGACCGCCCATTGTGTCACCCTTTGTATTGTTTCTATTTTTATGTCTGTAATTTATATGGTGTACATAATAAAGAGTATTCTATTCTACCTGTTTCTTTGAAAGCTAAACCAAAGGCAGCTAGAGCAATCATTTACTTATGTTCTATCTACAACCACTAAATAAAACCAACGTCACAGTACTTTTTGTTTCGCCTTTTCTAAATTACATTTATCGTGATTACATTTTCTGACCGTCAACCGTTTTGCGACGTACTAACATTATCGACAGTTTCAGCAGCTTCCGTATAAAATTAAAACCTCATTTATTTATTTCATTATTTATGTACACGCAGTAAAATGGATACAGTTACGACATAATGTATTAGTGTTGAGTATAATAAAGGTACGAGAGGCGTTCAATGTATTCTCGGTACCAGCGTGATTTACTAATGATGTGGGTAATTTGACTAATTAATTACCTAATTAATTACATTATTTAAGGGTATAAAGGTAAAATTTCATATAGTTGTGGTCATTACTTTGCTAGTTATCCTTAGTCAACGACAACTGAAATGGCTAACGTGACAATTTTGAAGAAAATCGAGCACCGCGCTGTTATTAAATTCCTTACCAAACAAGGAAAAAGTAAAAAAACTATTCACGAAGAGATGGTGGCTGTTTACAAAGACTCTGCACCTTCGTTATCTACGAAGAAAATAATTTGATTTGTGACGTCTTAAACTAAAATATTAAATACTTATACCTACTGAAAAGGAATGGACGGAAAGGTAATGCTTCCTTCCCTTCTTGGAACCCCGTCATTTACAGAAGTGCACACTTCCGTTAGCCACCATCATAGCATTGAAGGCCAGTGTTTGGTTACGCGAGTTATGTTACCGCCGGAAGGAGACTCCATTTCACGCGATTTAGGTTAACGGAGGAGGTAAAAAGTTACCCCAAGAGGCAATAAATCATGAAGCTAGCAGGACGTGAAGTCTTTTGAAAGGGGTGTGTTTTGTGGAAAAATGCTCGGTCATTAGAAGCTTCTTAGTTACTGAAGTGCAATGATTCATTTCGACGCCATTTGAAGTGTTCGGGGTTCGATCTATTACAAATCGAGACCTGTGCCTCGGAAAGCACGTTAAGCCGTTGGTCCCGGCTCTCATTCGTAGATCTTTTATAGTCGTTACGGTTAGTCACAAGCACAAAAGTTTTATAACTAATCTTACTAAAGGTTACCCAGTAACTAAATTGTGGAGGTCAGATAGGTAGTCGCTCCATGTAAAATGCTAGTATACAGCTGCATCCGGATACACTGAAAGCCAAACCCAACATACTTGGGACAAGGCTAGATAGATTGATTGCTGTGTTTGGTTCAGCATCATGGTATCGAAAACTGTAATAATGTGAAAGGATGATTTTTCGTTTTCAATCGGGCAATGTGCCAAATCCGTGCTGGGCATTCCAATAGGAAGCTACTATTACTAAGCTTTCTGATGTGTGTAGTTTCCGAACTGGGCCAAGGCCGCAGGAGCTGTTAACCGTTAAATCTTAAGGTAAAGAGTGCAGCATTCCTGCTCTCATACAAACATAAACTCACAGCTTCTCCACGTGGCTGCTCTTAAATTATGATATATAGCCTTTGCCATAAAATATCCATGAAGACCCTTAGAAGACGAGATAGTCTCTAGGTTCTAAAATTCGTCCTAGTTATTTATTCCTATGATGATAAGTCGGAACAGATAAAAAAGATAAAGAATCGGATCAATAAGAACTTTTTCAGCGGACACCAATATAAAATCCCGTCCGTATTGCACACATTTGGGATCAGAAACCTT
Source organism: Oligia fasciuncula (assembly GCA_963082905.1). NCBI lineage: Eukaryota > Metazoa > Arthropoda > Insecta > Lepidoptera > Noctuidae > Oligia > Oligia fasciuncula. The sequence continues at coordinate 15,134,524 of OY720403.1, forward strand.
GTAGCATAGCGTATATATTGGGTAAATGTAATGCCGCGCGAGGGCCGTGAGCAAACGAAAATTGGCTATAGGAACGTCCGTAGCCACGTATAGCGAAGATTGATGGTCCTCCAGTCGTGACCGACTGAGCTGTCCTAAACACTCCTAACCTACTAACAACGATGATACGTTTCCTTTAAGGACTACAACTTATACGGAACAGAAATGTTAATTCGCGAATTCGATACTTTCTTCAAGATAATCAATGTAAGCTTTAAGCTAGGAGCTGTTTAAATTACTATACGTTATCATATGACCCTGAATTGCCTTGAAACGTCAGGTGTCAAATATTAAAGTCGCCTTTCCTATCTGTCTGCTGTGTGACCGCGTTGTTCTTCTAAACTTCGCAACGGATTTTCCCTATCCTTTAGACAATTTATTCCGGAAGGTTTATACATTAGTGTCAAGTCGTAGAACCTGTCCTAAGTAGGGGCGGGTCGATAGCGTCTAATAATAAAAAGAAATAATGAATTTCCCCCTTTGGACAAATAGTAACACGTGTCCACTTTAAAGCTTGAACTCGCGTAATCCAACCAAATCTAGGCAATTTATGTAATTGAAACGGGTCATAACCACAAAGACAATAAAAAACTCACAGATCCTTCAAATCCTTTCGCAATAAACCCAAATACGAGGTATAAAAAGGAAACGGAATCGTAAGACTTAAGTCGCATATGTGGCTTGACCCATACACATAGAGTATCGCAGTTAAGTCAGATTAGATAGGCTGAATGAAACCTTTTTAGAGGCTTTGACCAGAAACAAACAGTTACAGAAGGTCGACCATGAAGACATTGATGAATAAAGTACATAAAGTTAAGTTTATTAAGCTACTAATCACACACCGAAAAGGTTTCGGGAGCTTTCATTGGTATTCGCTCTCAGGATCTAAAGTTTGATTCAATGAGTAGACGTGTTTGGACGTAACTTCAAAAGTACATCACGATATTTCAGTCACCAATCCCGATACTCTATCATCGGCCTTTGTAAACTCTTTATGCAAATGGCTTGTCTAATGTTTTCACATGCTTCGACGATGTTTTGGTCTCAGCAAATTGATGCCTCGTTTATACGTATAACTAGCTGACCGCCTAGATTTTCTCATAAATTCGTTCTGATTGATTCTGAGGCGAAATTGCCTCAGAATCAATCAGAAAGAATTTATGAGAAAATGATTTATCTTAATAATTTGTTTTTTCGTTAATTTTCCCATGGTTTAATAGTTATTCTGCTATTCGGGGCGGAGACAAATCCAACAAATCAAAGATCATAATAATCGGTCCAGCCGTTCTTGAGTTACAAATGGTGTAACTAACCCGACTATGTTTTATTTATATATAGATTGTATAATTAATGTATACAAAGTATTGTAAAATATTTTTAAAAGCGTAACAGTGCAGTTTCTTGTCCATTTTTCTCCATACGAAACTACATTTTGGAAGGGGCAACTAGAATCAATTCTATGTTTTTGTAAATTTTGACGTTCAAATGTGCCTGTGCGTCTTTGAAATAAATGATTTGATTTTGACTTTGAATAGTTTTCGGCTTATTCTTGGACAAACCTTCGTAACGTTTACATGGACGGTGTTCTTTACGTGTCACCCCGCCTTATCTTTGGTTCCTTACTTCACAGCTGAGCGACTTGACGTCTCATTATTGGTTTTCACGATTCATTGGGTCCTGTTTCTCTTGGAATATTTTTGGTTCTTTACTTGGCAAGCGTTGAATTGGTTTGTGTGTTAATCGCCTGTCATCTTCATAAATGCTTGCTTTTTGATTTTGGGACTGTTATATTTATTTCGATGGACAGGAAATATATGTGGACGAATATATCTACCTGGGCCAGCTGGTTTCCTTCCACAACAGACAGGACAAAGAGATCGACCGTCGAGTCGAAAATGACTGGAGAAGCTACTGTTCCATGAAGGCGCTAATGAAGGGCGACCTTCCAATTTCACTAAAGCGCAAGCTCGTCGAAATGTGTATCCTACCTATCCTAACCTATGACGCCCAGACTTGGTCTTTGACAGAGGCTGAGAAGTCCAAACTCAAGGTTTACCAAAGAGCGATGGAGCGTAGACTTATCTTAAAGATTAAACTCACCGACCAAATTCGCAACACCACAATACGCTCCACGGCAGGTATCGCCGATGTTGGCGGCAAGTCTGCGAGGCTGAAGTGGGACTGGGCGGGTCACACTTATAGGATGCATCCAGACAGATGAGCCAAAGTCGTCACACAGTGTGTGCCTGAAGACGGGCGTCGTCACCGAGGCAGGCCTAAGAAACGCTGGCGTGAGGATTTGGACTCGTTCCTAACCGATTGGATGGAGAAGGCACAGCAGAAGGAAATGTGGAAGAATATGGGGGAGGCCTTTGCCCAGCAGTGGGACAGTACAGGCTAACGGGGGAAAAAAAATTTCGCCTCGGATTTCATTTGAGGGTGTTGACTCAACCAGATTCATAGCTACATGACCAGCGGGGTAATTGCGTAACACACAATCTCAATCATTTTGGAGAACATTGCTAATCCATTGCTTCATACATTCGAAAAATGTGTCTGCTCAACAAAGTAAATAACGCAATGAATGTTGTTGAACTGTTAAAATGAAAGCCATTGCTACTGATAGTGGGTTACGCAATTACCCCGCAGCTTGCTTAGTTTTATGAGGATTAACTGTCTTTACCTCAATAAACTTAAAATAATCCAGTTGATTTGGTTATTACGATCACAAAAATGTAGATCCGTTTTGGTGCTTTTCTAAAGCTGTAGTATAACGAGCATATTCGAAGTATTCACAAAGTCTGGAATGTTTTCTGTGGCATAAAAACCTACACCACTCGACTTCGTACCTGTTGCTTGAATAGATACTTCATCTAATTACAAGCATACCTCGCAGAAAGAGCGTCGATACTTGACCCGTTTTACTCTGTACCTGGTTCACTATAATATCACAGATAATATAGGTAGGTATTACATACTTGTAGTATTTGAGGTACTAGTTATTGGAGTGCCCCGATAATAGAACAATGAACGTCTATTAGATAGGGGAACGGATTGACGAAACGTACGTAAAACTAGTTCAATTTTTTTTGGAATTTTGCGTCTAAAATATTTTTGTGAGCTCTGTTTTACGTTTGTTTTATCATGCATGATACTATTTTATTTTTATGAAATGTTTTTGAATAATTACTCTTTTGTTTGAACATTTGTCAAATTTTCTGGTTTGTAATACGTACCGCCAATACGCCTAACTGTGCGACAAGAAACTGAGCGTTTTACGGTGTACGGTCAGCAACAAAAGTCGATATTAACACGAGTCGAGTCGTGTTAATATTTTGCTCAATAACTGAGATTAAAAAAACTGAAGGGTTAATCGACTTTTGTTGCTGACTCTAATAAGTTTGGGCAGCACCGTCAATTGAGCCAGTCTTTATTTAGTAATGTATTACTTCTATTACTACTTTTACCATCGCATTGTCTATCTAGGGACCACATGCTCTGGATTTACTACATCTATGTTCAGATTTTCATGACCAGCAAAGGGCAAAATCACCAATTCTGACATCGAGCGTATCCTTTGAGAATAGTATTGATAGAAGTATTCCGGACTTCGGATACTCGTGTCTTTACTTTAGTCCATACTTTGTTGGATACAACACGTTCAGACAGTTTTCCAACTCAATGTTCTCAATCTCCTTATCTTGTATATTGAGATAATAAAGCTGAAGAGATTTTTTATTTGTTTGTTTGAACGGGCAGGTTTGTTTAATCTCTGGAACTACCAGTCGGATTTGAAAAACATTTTTTTTATTTGATAGCCCAATTCGAGGAACTCCTTAGGCTACTTACCATCACGTTACGACCCGAGCAAAAAGAAAATAAGTCAGAAAGAACGCTAAGCGAAAACGGTAGTAGCGCAGCCGGACGTGGGGTGTGATGCGGGGGTCTGGGGCCGAAATATTACGCGAACGAAGTCGCGGGCAGAAGCTAGTCTTATATATTGAGACTACTTGAGGCACTTTGTATTTAGTGAGTTTGACATAACGTTTATCAATATTCATTCCATTGTTTCAGAAGAAGCACTTAACTAAAATTGAAAATATCGATCCGGAACTTCTTGTTTGCGGGAATTGGTCATAATATCGGTTACTTTATTGCCGTTTTTGTAGGATGTGCCTCAAAGGCCACATTACAGTAAATTCGTTAGCCTAAAAGACGACGTATTAACCACAAAGGATTGGGGTCAGATGGCAGTCGTTCCAAGTTTCTTTATGGACGCAGATTAAGAAGATTCCTTCATTTAACTATGTGAGTAAGAAACTATAAAATTTCTTTAAACGATGCAATAATTTAGCACCGTTTGGTCTTATCTTGAACCTCACCGTCATAACTCGCGAAGACGTCAACTGCTGAATTGCAGCTATCTTCAAGTAACTTTAACAAACATTAGGGTATAATGACTTTAAGGGCTATTATCCCTAAGCGTAGCCACGGATAGTGATTGCTAGAATATGTAGATCAGTTTACCTGACAGGACTTCTTAGGAGTTGAGCTGCACGATTACTGACAAATGCGTGCACTGACTGGACGGGTCCACACAATCCGTGTTGTTCTTTCCTTAAAAGGTCATTTCAGACACCAATCTACGTGGTCTTCACATGATCTAACCAAGATTATATCTGGACTTTAAAAGAGACTGTGGCCTCTGAGTTTGTTTCGGCTTTTCTTCTCAGAGTAGTCAGATAGGAAACGTCGACCTCATATCGCTCATTTGCAGAAACATCGACGTAACTGCTACTTTACTTTTTTTACGTCTTTGTTTTTCCTTACGTAAAAACGTTTCTAACTGCTTTGTCATGTTTAACTCATTTTTGGGAAAACATACATTTACGTCGATGTTTCTCCAAATGAGCGATAGAGTTTTTAAAAATTATTATAAGTCTTATGAGGGAACAAATGAAAATACATACATTTAGTTACAATTACTGACCGACTGTTGGAAGTGCACGCTGCAAGTACAAATACCTTTTCTTGAAAACGAGATGTTACTGAAACCGATCAAAAACTTGTACATTGAACAGTGCAACGCGACATGAATGAGTTTAATCGAGGACATTCTAATCACGTTCCAATCGTTTCCTCTGCATCGGTGTCGCGAAATGGATCTGTACAGACCTTCGTAGTCTTGTGTAGTTCATGAACGATGAACGAATAGGAACCGTATCTTCGCACTGTACTAAAAGAAACGTTTCCGAACGCTGGCTTGTAACCGGTCTAATAGGTCTAATAGCTCTTTTCGTACTCGTACATCGCCCGAACGAGAAAATGAAATACAGTCTGAGCTGATTGTTTGACAGAAACGTTATACGTTTTCATTCGATGTCTGAATGAATGAGAACGAGAAAGAATAGCCGACGAATGACGATGCTATCCGAACCCGACCGACCGAATTCGCAAGAATGAGATGAGATGCGCGTTATTTCAATGCCTTAGTGTCTATTTTAGCTTATCGCCCAAACACGGGAGACGAGCTGTTTGAATGGTACAAAATAATTCAGTTAAAATTCTCTTAATATATCAGCTGTGTACTCTGTGGTAATAATAAATAAATAATTATGGATGTTGCATTTATATTTTTTTTTATTTATACGTAGTGGTTTATGTAGGTATAATAATGTCTGGAGTGCGTATTTGCTCTGTGAGTGATCCGGATCCGCGCTAGCGCGCTATCTATGCTCTATGGGAATGCTTACCGAGAGCGAAGACCGAATAGAGCTATTAGAACTAATAGAATGAACTAGTTCACTGTCCGAAATGAACTAGTACGGAGCGATCTTTAAAATGACCGAGCAGGCACAAGACTAGACCTTCGTAATTCTGCACACGCGGGGTTTAAAATTGTGAAACTGCTCCAGTTCTCGCCTTACAACTGGAATGTCTCGAAGAACGAGAACTTTATGCCTGAAATGTTTAATATTCACGTTGTGTAAATTCTTGTGGAGTAAAAGTTTGTACATGTCTCCAGCTTACTTTTTGTCCGTCTTTTACTGTACACGGTTGAACTATGAACAGCTGCGAAGGGGCGACCCGTGTACTTCTTTGAAAACCTTGATATTTTTTTTATTTTATTTCATTAAAATGGGCCTGACCTTGACCTCGATCACGCCTGTTGGAAAGCGATGTATGAGGTCTATGGTGGAACGAGCTTGCCCAAAAGATGCCGTTCAGTCTTGCTTTAATGGCAGACGGGTTAAATGTGGAAGGGAACACAGATTAGGAAGCAATTAATTGTAATGTAGGTACTGTAGAGAATATACCCTGCTTGGCGTTTCCATGTAACTATTTTATAAGTTGATTAGCAGCGCCCTGCGGTTTCACCCGCATAAGTTTCGATCCCGTAGGAATATCGCGATAAAAAGTATCCTGTGTCAATCCTGATTATAAACATTTGCAATAATTAATCACCCGTAAAGCCTAGACGAAAGTTCATGGCATTCGAGAAAACCTGTAATGTTTGTTATTTTTTTTAATTTCCCAGAATTTGTCTCTAATTATTACTTTTCTTTCAAATTGAATGGTCTTCATTGCTATTCTATTGAGTACCTAATACTTCAGCAAACCTTTTGATGAAACCAACGTTTCTAAAACATCAAACAGAGGAAGAAGTTTATTAAGAATTTTCAGAAAATATCTACGTAAGTATATGAATTTTGATACAAGTTATCTCAAAATTTTACCGTAGATTGAATTTATTTTAATAACCTCCCCGTCGCAGTACCTAGTTACATCAGGAAGTAGTTGATTCTAGATACCTAAAACGAAATGTCACCAAATAAATTAAATTGTAACTCTATGCGGAATGATGGTATTTTTCTTCTGCCATCGTACCTGTAGTGTATGCGGAAAGCATTGACAGGTCAGTCACTTACCGGCCGTAGCCGACATCAGACGTCTCTGGATTCCGTTTATGCTACCTTACCTATGTATCTGTCAAAGTGTGTTTTATTAAGCATCCCAGTGAACATCACAAGTGGCGACGAGGATAAAAGTAAGTGCAGAAAACATTTACCAAAAAAAGAGGAAGAATGCAGGCTGAAAAATAATGCACGTTGATAGTTGTTTACGATCAGTTAAGCGACTATATTTCGATAAGGATCGTTAATAGTTGGATACTAAAGTAAAAACAGAACGTAGTCACGCTGTACCTACCTACCTACACGTAAATAAATCGTTACCAAGGTAAAAGGTTACATCTAATGATTGCTTTGTTACCTAAGTTTCGTATGATTAAGTTACGAAAAATAAATTCTGCTTCGATTGATGTAAACAATTTATAAGCGTAAATGCAATGATATTATAAAGGAAAGATACGCTACGTTCATACTGAGCGACGCCGACGCCGACGTTCTGTATTGTTGCGTTGTTATTACAAAGTAGTTACTGCGATAGACAGTGCGGAACGTATGACACAGAAAGAGATAGCTATATGTATTGTGTTGCTTGCTGCTATTAGCGGACTAAATGAAACTACAACAATATTGTCTAAATTTGCCTGCAACAATTTGCGCCCGCTAGTGCCATATCTACCCCTTAAATATAATATCATTGCGTAAATGTTACAAAGGCCATGCAGTAAGTGTTGGTTACAAGTGTTACAACAAAACAAAGGGCTATGCCTGAATAGTACGCAATTATTTCAATGTGCTGGAATGCAAACAGTAAATTATTGTTATTGGGTAAGTGTTCTCATTTAAATAACAAGATAATTGAGTTATTTGCACGCTTCTTATTTTAAATAAAAATAATAACCAATTAATATCATAAATCTTGGACATACTTAACTTTTCTGTTGTAAATAACCTACATACCCACCTATTGTAAAAATAAAACAAAATCATTGGATACTATTTTAATCAGGTCACTGGTTTTGCCAGGATCAATTGTTTGCATTTCGACACAGAAATATCAAGGTCACGCAAATACTATTCTCAATACGACCATGCATAACGGATAAATGTGAGAAAAGACCGGGAAATGTTAGTGTAATGCATTGACTGCCAGCGCGGTCACCGGTGACCGCAAACAATAGATTTTCTATTGTGTCTGTCGTCTGGCAGTCAACGTGTAGCATCAATAATGGCTTCAATCAATCAACTCAGCCTATCGCAGTCCATTGCGATAATAATGGCTTAATTACTAGCATATTTACTGCCAACCAGTTAATAAACCTAATATGTTAATAGATAAAGGTTATTATCAGTCAATTTCCATAATAATAGTAAAGTAACGCTACTGAATAAAGTTATTCAGTATAATTAGTTAGTCATACTTACACATAAGTCAAAGGTCATGCTGAATCCGAAATGGTCTAAAGGCCACGCATATACTAACAAGTACCTTATGGCTACGCATACTGTTATCTATATAAAAGATAAAAGGCCACGCATACGAGTCTCAAAATCCTGTTACAGGTCGCCCCAAAAAATGACTCACGCAATAAGTACTTACAAAAATATAATAGGGCATGCAGTTGTAATACTGTTACTGTTATTTTCAGTAAAAGCCACGCAAAAACAAGAGTCAATACATTTTAATGCAAGCTGCAAAATGACTCATGCATCATCCACACTTCCCAACTAAAACCATTTTGATTGCGAAGGCGATCCGACATCTGTCGGCACTAGTTGGAGAAAATGGAAGAGGGCACTTGAAATTTATGAAACGAGCTACTCTTCTCCATGTTGGGAGAATCACCCAAACGAATGTATTCATTGTAATATCTATTAAACATAAACAATGCAAAAAAAAAAAATATGGGTTATTAGGTACTTGATGGTAGTAAAAAGTCTCTTATTGTAGACCCGTTCCACAGAGGAAAATTTCCTGCGTGTAGGAATAAGTAACTAATGAGTACTACTGATAATGCTTAACATGTGTACCTGAGTTCTAGGGTGACATTATACCGATCTAAATTTAGATCGGTATCAACAGACTATGGGAAAGACAAAAGCTATGTAATTGTTACTATAATTAGGTACTAGTACCTACCAACCAGTTAAAATAATAAGTATACATACTTTGAAATAAAATAGGGGCAAAGTGAAAATAAAAAGTCACAATAACAGTAAACTGCTGTTTGATGTTATTGCAATGATTAATTAATAATAATATAATAACAACAGAAAGCTGCCATCTTAAACACCTGCAGAATAGTTAGGAAATTCATACAGTTAGAGGAAGAAAACACTCTAATACACACCATACGCTGCATTTACTTGACTTTGGCCCGTAAATGTAGCTAAAACCAGCCTAAGAGGTGAGAAAAAAAAGACACTCAAAATAATAATACTAATGTTTATTTCCAGTAAAATGTTCATAAAGGTTACAAGTACAGTAATATGGTACAACATAAAGTGCATTGAGTATTATCTCCTGGCACCCAAACTAGGTTATAGCCTGTGACTTGGGGACCAGTGATTCCTTAAGGGTAGATAGATGAACAAAATGTTTAGTAAAACTGTTTTCACCTGTAACATGAATTAGTATGACATAATATTTTCTTATGATATGATGAATCGGTAAATCAATTTTGTTTGAGAAGAGAAGTTCCCTTCTTCTGTTGGAGTTTTGTGGTAGTACTATCAAAGGTCACTAAGTTACAGGTGCCATGTATCATTATGTGAAACCAAGACAATAATGTACTTATAACAATAAAGATTGCTTACCTATTCAAACATAGGTACAGGCGTGATGTGGTTATGAGATTATAATTCTTATTTAAGTATCACAAAGTTGATAATACTGCCTTAGGTGAGGTCCTGTTACTAGTATTACAATGGTCTGAGTGAAAGTATTGATACCTTCAGTATGAGATTGGCACCATCTTTTGTATTGTTTGTCACATTAGAAGTCAGTCTATATTGATGGAAGATTAGTTAAAACTCAAATTAAAATATATTTATTTGTACACATAGATATACCATACTGGCCCATGATGGAAAAAAATATGTCACTATGTGCTGCCTTGCCAGGCGTACAAGTATTGCTTACGCAGTAGGTAGTAGGGGTACAAGTAGGCCTAAATAATAACAGCCGCACAGGTCGTTTGATCAGGTTAAGCTATGCTTGCCGCGGTTGGTCTGTGGATGGGTGACCATCTTTACATACCGAGACTCCTCCGTGCCTCGGAAAGCACGTTAAGCCGTTGGTCCCGGATGTCATTCGTGGATCTTTGACAGTCGTTACGGGTAGAAGCCCGAAAATCTGACAACCAGTCTTGCCAAGGGGTACCTATTGTATTACCCAGTGGCTGGGTTCTGGAGGTCAGGTGGGCAGTCGCCCCATATGAAATACTGTTATTCGGCTGCATCCGTAAGAAAGTTGGTTAGGATGCAGCTTTAAAATAAAAATATAAATAAATAAAATTCATTTAATTCAGGCAAGACCCAAATGAAATTAAAATATTACAATGCCTACTACCACAGAATAAAATTTCAATGCATAGAAATAAAACAAATTAACGAATACAAAATTAAAAAGGTAATGGAATTAAAATTAAGATAATAATGTCAATGTCAATTAAAACTAAGTGCACTGGCTATACATGTCTGCTACAGCATTTCCTAATGTATGTGTGTAGTCAATTCGCTCAGCGATCATCACCAGGACAACCCAGTATTCTAGAACATGATACGATTATAAATTATTTTGATGATTCAATGTTATGGTAATTAACTAACAAACGTAAATAAATAATATTTTACCAACAGGCAAAAATACAACTTTTGTCAGATTAAATTTCTTGAACTACCTACCGGAAATGTTGTCAAGTAGTACCTAATAGGTATTGAAGTGGTTAAAAGTACCTAATGATACTACTAAATTAAAAATAACCCTAAAAAAAAAAAAAAAAAAAAAAAATCGCATTGACTCATAAATATCTTCTAAATCTATTATTGTTCAATTTTTCAATATTGTTCAAAAAAAAAAAAAAAAAAAAAAAAAAAAAAAAAAAAAAAAAAAAAAAAAAAAAAAAAGGAAGAATAATTACAGAAATAGGTAGATACGCGCTGTTGGTAATTCCGTGGACTACTCAATAAAATACCATATTAGACTCCAAAATATATTGTGCATCCGCACAGGCAAACGATCAGAATTACAAGCACGTTTATGAATGTGACATCTGTCTAAAAAAATTATTCTATAAATACTGGGACACATATACAAACTCCATGATGTGTATTAGGCACATGCCAACATCATTGTTGTCATTAAGTTAATACCAACACTGGCCCTTGAACCAATCTAAACTCAGGTAAATCACATTACACACATTGAACACTATAAATAAATCTAAGCATAGACACATCCGCTGTTTAAAAATAATAAAACATTACAACAGCAAAAACATAGCAAAAGTATAAATTTGTCAAAGTTTCCGTCACATATAAACAGCAAATATTCAAAACTATGTGATGATAGGGATCTCAAACAAATTATACTTCTGCAAGTATACCTTACCTACTGCTTAGAACCATTATATTATCTATTTAACGATATAAATAAACGATGTTTGGAGATGGCTTAGTACTGGAATACTAAGTTACTGTAGTACCTAGTTATATCGAAATATGGGAAGCTCTTTAGTACTGTTTGGATGATCTAATCAACTGAGTAATTAGAAGTCTCAGTATATTCGAATTCAGACTCTCAGATAATTATCAATTTTGGGAACACAAAACTTAATGTCATACCTTCATGATAAGGTTCAAATTCCATGGCAATTGTTGGGACCTTATTATAGAAATACAAGCGTTGAATCTAAAGGTAGGTTCTTGAATATGGAAAGAAACGAAATAAGATATATATTAGGTAGGAGGTGTAAGGACACAACCACAATGACAGATGTGAAATAATAGAAGATCTCAATAATTATTGTTTACCAAACAAGTTAAGTTGTGTCAGATTCAAATACACTTATTTCGTGAACACAGGGTACATACAAAAGGTGTTATAAATACATAAGATCCGAGCTGTGCCCCGCCAAAAGGCATACAAAATATCAAAGGTTCCATAATGTCATGTGAAAAAAAAAAACATACAACAATACTCAAAATTATTTAGTATGTCTTAACATGAGCTTATATTGGATTAAGTTAAAAAGTATAATTAAAATTTGTCATTTAAATATTGTCAAAAGAATAATACACCTTGCTATTTAACAGTTTGAACAGACAAGATCACTCACCATGTCACACGTAGGCACATACACATAATAATAGCATTTAATTTCAGCACAACCGTGGTGATGGTCTAGCCCGACTAAGTTCGTGGGTTTGAAACCAGGCAGGCATTGTGTGTATTTTCACTCATCACCACTGTTCATCAACGGTGAAGGAAAACACCGTGAGGAAACCGGCATGTCTGAGAACCAATACTTCGAAGACATGTGATTCATTAAATTGGACGCAATGGGCATCCATTAAATTGGACGCATTTGGACATCCATTATATGGCGAAGGAAAACATCGTGAGGAAACCGGAAAACATCATGAGGAAACCATATGTAACACTCCATTAAATTGGATTTATCAAAGCGAAAGTTCTAGGAAAATCATCTACTTTTACAATATTTGTAAATATGTGAGCACGATGTATCTATCACAGAATTGAGTGCATCGTCTTCACATATAATTAAATATTATGTTTATAAGAACTTGTAAAACATTTTAAAAGAGTAACGATGGAGTTTCTTGCCCATTCTTCTCCATACGAAAACTACCTTTTCGAATCGGCGATTAGAATCAATTCAACATTTCAATTTAATAAAAATAAAGGAGGGATGTAGTGTATGCGGAAAGCATTGACAGGTCAGTCACTTACCGGCCGTAGCCGACATCAGACGTCTCTGGATTCCGTTTATGCTACCTTACCTATGTATCTGTCAAAGTGTGTTTTATTAAGCATCCCAGTGAACATCACAGTACCCTTGAATGTTATTCGATCTTTCCCATTTCAACTAACACAACAGGTTTATTTACTATTCTGTAGCAAAATAATTACTTATGGGGCGATTGTTGATGGGGAAAACAATTCCCCATCAACAATCGCCCCATAATTGAACCCGATGGTATAGTAAATTGACAAGGTCCGACCGTGTGCCAGCAAAAGGTTTTGAACCAGCAAAATATTGATATTTCTGACCTTTCTTGTTGTTGACAGTGTTATCAGTTTTTGAAATAAACAAATTATTTATTTGTCGAAATGGGGGATGGCTGTCCCATCCAACATGCGAGTGCGGTGCTTCTGATCAGACCATGTCCCACTTGCTGGAGTGTCCTAAGTGATCGTTCACCCAGTGCCGTAATTAGCCTTTTATGCGCCCAGTGCGAGCTGCTATAACCGCGCCCCATTTTTTTTTGCGGATGGGAAATCATCAAATGCCCTCCCGTTCTGGGTGGAGCGGAAGGGAGTGTCAGACCCTTACTAACTAAAACCCCCCCTTAGCCCTTTATGTTCCGGGCCAGCGGTAACCCTTTGGGACAATCCCGCTGACCCGGCAGGCTTCGATCCTAAGGGGCCCCTTCCTCGATGCTGATATCTCTTTGAGGCGCGCGTGGAACACGTACGCGCCCCCCGGCACGGGCCTGGTCCTGATCGGACGGTGAGCTACCCATTACTCTCCGCCCGCGGGCCCGCGCCTACGGAGGCCGGGAGTCGTCACGCGGCTCCCGACGCCCAGAACGTCTCCCGCGGCGGCGGCTGGGACGGAAGGCTCTCTCCCTGAGCCGTCCCGCCACCTTCTTTGCTAGCATGACTGCTTCGCAGAAGGAGGTGACTGCCTCCCACTCCCTCTCGCCCCGGACCATGGCTTGCACCAGGGCCGAACGCGAGAGGTCGCCGCCGCTGCCGATCGCCTCTACGAGGACACGGCAGTGCTCCGCCCAAGCGGGGCAGACCTCCACCGTGTCCTCTAGGCGATCCTGGCTATGTTGACACCCTGGCGTTTCCTCCCGCCTGATGATGTGCAGGAACCTCCCGAAGCTTCCGTGTCCGGTGAGAACCTGCGTCAGGCGGTAGGTGAGGGCGCCGTGGCGCCTCTCTAGCCACTCCTCAAATAGGGGTATTATCGCCGCTATGGTGGCGTGCCCTGCGCTGGGTTGCGACAGTCGCTCTTTCCATGTCACCATGAGATCACGCCGGAGTTCCGTCCGCTCCGCCGCGATTTGCCGCGGAAGCGGATTTCCCCCCCGGCGTAGTGCCTCCGCGCGCCACTCATATAGGCGCGCGAGGACTATTGCCTCCAGATCCCATGGCGGCAAACCGGCAAGGAGGCTTGCCGCCTCGCCCGAGATCGTGCGATAGCCCCGGATAAGCCTTACGGCTACCACCTTCTGGGGCGCGTTCAGGTAGTGGGCGGCTCGCTGCCGCAGTGAACGCGCCCACACCGGGGCCCCGTATAGGGCCATGGACCGCACGACCCCCACGTAAAGACTCCGGCAGGAGGCGTTTGGCCCCCTCAGGTTGGGCAAGAGCTGCTTGAAGGCGGCTCCGGCCGGTTTGGGGGCCAAACGTCGGAAGTGCTCGACGTAGTTCCACCGGCTGTCGAGGACGAGACCCTCGTATTTCATCGTCGTCTCGACGCCGATGTGAACCCCTCCTACCGTTAGTTGGGATCCCGATGGTGGCGCGTTCCGGGGCCCATGAAACGACATGGACTCGGACTTGTGCAATGCCACCTCGAGACCCAACTGCCGGATCCTCTCCACGACTATTACAACCCCGCGTGTCATCGCGTCGGCCGCCACCTGATGCGACCTCCCCTGCGCCAGGACCAGCGTGTCGTCAGCGTAGCAAACCACGCTGACGCCATCAGGGAGGTCGGCCCGCAGCACCCAGTCGTAGCCGATGTCCCACAGGAACGGCCCCAGAACCGATCCCTACGGGACACCGCACGACATCTCTCGCCGGTTCTACTCCCCGTCGCGACCGGGGTACGGGGGGGGGGGGGGGGCTCTGTCCGTCAAATACCCCTCGACTATTCGACGGAGGTAGGTCGGCATCCGGTGATAGAATAGAATACTCTTTATTATGTACACCATATAAATTACAGACATAAAAATAGAAACAATACAAAGGGTGACTAGGGCTTGTAAATATTCGAAGTTTTTAGATTTTCGAATATTCGAATTTTTTACAGGCAGTATTCGAATTATTCGAATATTTATTAGAATATTAGCTTTTTCCTTTGAAACCAAGTTGAAACCTTGAAGGGACAACTTGCTTATACAATTAATACACAAGTTTGAGTTGAGTATTTTTATTATATGAAATTGAATCACCTTTAAGCAACATAGTTTGACATTATAATGAAAAAAAAAACAAATCAAAAATATTAAGGGGGAAGCGCTAAGGTAGCCTGCGAAATTCAAATTTTCTTACGTTTTTTGCAATATGCTGGCCAGTATTAAGTTGTACATTGATTAAAATACGATTCGCGGTCGTAACAAATATGTATTTACAGAATTACAATAATTACAATCAATTTGTTCGACGACACTACTTTTCACCTCGCTGCTTCCCTACGACTAGGCACTCCTTGTTGTTCTCCCCATCGCTGTCACTGTGGCGAAGATGTCAACAGCCTCGGACACCACCACGGCCTGTCTTGCAGCCGAAGTGCGGGTCGCTTAGCGCGGCACGCTTAGCGCGAACATTAATGACATCATCCGAAGAGTTCTTGTCACCGTCGGCGTTCCAGCTGTATTAGAATCCAATGGCTTGGCACGCGACGATGGCAAGAGACCGGACGGTATGTCTTTATTTCCATGGAAGGTGGGTAGGCCTTTAGTGTGGGACGCTACGTGTGTTGATAATCTTGCGCCATCCCATCTTCCTGGCTCGGCATGCTGTGCTGGCGCTGCTGCTGTGGCTGCGGAAAACCTCAAGCGGCGAAAATATAATAACCTCATCGGAAACTATATTTTCGAGCCGTTTGGGGTTGAAACTCTCGGGCCGTGGGGTCCGAGTGCTCATGGTCTTTTTAAAGAAATTTCGAAACGGCTGGTTGACAATTCCCGTTACCCAAGGGCTGGCTTTTATCTTGGCCAGAGGCTAAGCATCGCCATACAACGTGGTAATGCCGCCAGTCTCTTGGGTACATTACCAGTCGACAGCGATGCGGATGAATTTTTCGACGCTATTTTTTAGTTTCTGTATAGTTTTAGTTAAGTTAGGATTTAATTTTGTTATTTTTAGTTTGTATAGCCAAATAAATATTTTCAAGAAAAAAAAATCAGTAATACAACTTGTTAAGTTAGTATAATCCCCAAATGTCAAGATTTCATGAAATAGTCATTGTTGGGGATTACATGGTCTTAGAGAGTTGTGGTGATGACTTTATTCATAATAATTCTGTAAATACATATTTGTTACGGCTGCGACACCTCGGAGTGGCGGCGCCGGCACTGTGTGTGTACGTGTAAAGCGCGGTGTGTAGGTAACAACTTGTAAGACAGACGTAGTTCGTATTTTCAAACTGAACTAAAAATTTTTCGAATATTCGAATTTAACATCAGTCAATATTCGAATAGCAAAAATGATCGAATATTCGCATTATTCGAATATTCGAATTACAAGCCCTAAGGGTGACACAATGGGCGGTCTTATCGCTAAAAGCGATCTTTTAAAGACAACCTTTGGATGGATTAAAAAGGGGAAGGACAGACAAATACTGTAGGTAGTCTGTGGTGTACCGGAATGCCTCCAAAATGCAGCTCCAGGGCAGGGTGTTAAACGCGTTGGCGATGTCGAGTGACACCGCCACGACGACCCCACCCCGGGACACCGCGTCCCCCGTCGTGAGGGCGACTCTCTCACGCGCATGATGGCGTCCACCGTCGAGCGCCCCTTGCGGAAGCCAAACTGGCTGTCCGCAAGAACCGGCCCGTCCTCACCAGGTGCCCGACGAGGCGGCCCGCAATCACTCTCTCAAAGAGCTTGCCGACCTCGTCGAGCAGCACGATGGGAGGGTATGCGGACGGAGAGTCCGCAGGGCGCCCTGGCTTCCGAATGAGGACCAGCTTCCCCGTATTTCAACGGAGTGGAAACTGGCCTCTCTCCAAACATACGCTTAAGAGCGCCTCCAGTCAAGGCCCGAGAACCCTCGAGGCCAGGACCCAGGCTTTACCTGGCAAGCCGTCGGGTCCTGGGGTAACATTTGCATTTATAAATTAGATGAAAAAACTATTATTCGAAAATTCGAATTCAGAAATTATTTTATCAATTGCTTCATTTATATGAATTTTAAAGTTTTGTTGTGGGGTAAGATCGTAGCTGGCGTCTGAACTTTCTCTCAAGTCGTGTCTCTTTACTCGCTTTTTACGCTTTTCAGGAAAATCGTCTTCGATATCACATTCTTCACAAACTTTTACGATTATTATAACGATCTCATCGTCTTTAATATTGATAATATTATTTATTTATAAGAAGAATATACCTACGCGGAGGACGCGAATCCACACGTATAAATAAATAAATAATTGTTAGTGGCCCAGGTCTGGTCATTTCTGCGCCCCTCCAGGGTCTGCGTCCTGTGCCTGCGCACCGCTGGCACCGCCCTATTTACGGCACTGCGTTCACCTGCACCTTGGATGACCTAAATGCCAGTGATGCCTCAACCAACGTAGCCGCCTACTGGGCCCAAACCAAATAAAAATAAAAACTGGCTATCGCGGTTCTTGAGATACAGCCTGGTGAGAGACAGACGGACGGACAGACAGCCAAGTCTTAGTAATAGGGTCCCGTTTTTACCCTTTGGGTACGGAACCCTAAAAACGGAAGAGTACCATCGATACGAAAAGATTTATTTTATTTATTTATTATTTCTTGCTTGGGTTTCTTTTTGTACGCCCTGCAGTGTTTATTTGGCGTTTCTTGAGATGCCGATTTAAAGAACATTATGTTGTAAAATTTATTGTATAAAAATAATGTAGATATATTGACAGTCGGGCGAACTGGCAATAGAGCTGTAAAAAGGTCAGCGCCTTGTTTTTTTTTATACTGGCCCTGCATGACATTTTAGACGGAGGAAATCCAAGAAGCTTTTAGAGTGCCAAAAAGACTTCTTTAAGACCTGCGTGACCAACAACAATAAATTGTCATTTACTTAGTCGATTTATTCACTGAAATCGAAAATGGATTTTTTTGTGTGCCATAAACATCAAAAAGTTTTTCCTGACGCGCGCTACGGAACATGTTTAGTCGATAAATTCATCGACTAAGGGCTGATTTACTACTATAGAGTAACTGTCGAAAATTCTAAATTTATTCCCAGACTTATTCTGGTACCTAAGTATGGTAAAATTCGCCATAAGTGAGACTGTCTAAAAGTAATCTGAATTCAGAACATATCTTTTTAGAAAAACACACCAAATCGTTATGCTCTGTTTACTTAAACGATTTACGGTTTGTAATTTGTAGCATATTAACATTTATTGTGGCTTATAAAGGTCTATCGTATAAATTCACGGGCACGTACGTTTATTCTTTGGATTTGTTTGACCGTTTGACGTGGTTTGACGTCTCGCCACTCCTTTGTTTAGAATACACCTTTTGTCCTTTACTACACTTACATACTACATTTCTTTGTAAAAGGTGGGGTAAACAATTTATATGATGCTCCATTATGATGCTTCTGAAGAACAATGGAATATCCATTACTCTTCTACTTTATGGTATAACATTTCTGTGATCTCTTGCCTTTTTTCTGTTATTAATGGGGCGGTTTTGCTCTGGATGCTTTAGATTTTTTATGTCGCAAACTCGATGTAATAAAACCCTTTCATTTCGTCCTACCCTTTTCTAAATGTATTCGGTGTCGGCTTATCACGAGTTTTTCTTCCATGTCTCTGTTACCCGCATTTTCAGTATTTATTTTATTTATTTTTTTAGATTTATTTCTTGTAAGATAAATAGTAGGTACCTACCTGCGGGCTAATTGCATAACCCACATAAAATGACAATTGATTAAAATGGGTTTCATTTTGACAGTTCACCTACGTCCATTGCGTTATGTTTTTGAGCATAAGAATTTTTCAAACCTATGAAGCAATGGATTAGCAATATCTTTCAATGCCCCCTTGATTGTGATTGAAAGTGTATTACGAAATTAGGGTGTTGGAGGAACTTGGCGGCGACGGGTTTACAGCAGTAGGACAGCATAATGAAACTCGTTGGTAGAACAAAGGGACAATTCCCGTATTTTTAGAACGTTCGTATTCTAATTTCAGTCTCAATCTGTCAATAATATAATCAATTTACATTCATTATTGACAAGTATTTGACATTGATTGTCGCTGAGTTGAGATTGTGACTTGAGTTTGAACGTTATTTTATGCACGAGAGGCTTTCAGATTTCCATAGGTTTTCGTTTTACTTTGATGTCTCAATGTTTGGAAATGTCAAGAAATAATATCTACTACCTCAGTATCCAAACCGTCTCATCCATTAGAATATATCAAAGAATGTATAATTAGTAATTACTTATAGATTCTTGTATTTACAAAGTTTCTTGACTAATATTTATTTATCGGAACGCCTTATAGCAATTACACTAACGGAATAAAAAATATATTTCATGTGCTGCTTTCCATCCATCAAAGAATGTATAATTAGTATTTACTTAAAGATTTCTGTATTTACAAAGTTTCTTGACTAATATTTATTTATCGGAACGCCTTATAGCAATTACACTAACGGAGCAAAACAAATATTTCATGTGCTGCTTTCCATCCATCAAAGAATGTATAATTAGTATTTACTTAAAGATTCCTGTATTTACAAAGTTTCTTGACTGATATTTATTTATCGGAACGCCATATAGCAATTACACTAACGAGGCAAAAAAAATATTTCATGTGCTGCTTTCCATCCATCCAGGATTCCAGGCGATGGATCACGCACGCTCACATATCGTCAACTCAAGACATTTCTCCATATAGCCCCCATTACTAAGGAGTGAAATTCGCAAAGAATGTGCGCAATATGGAAGGCCATATTGCGCACATTCTTTGCGAATTTTTGAAACCTAATGAATTTTCAATATAAGTACAGACGCCAGCACATTAGCTACCCGAAACTGTTAAATTTTCCCAATCAACTTTGAACCTTATGGTTTAGCGATAAAGTTGAAAATCTATTAAAGAAATTTGACAGATTGTAGTAACTTGATGTGCTGGCGTCTGTACATTAAAAACTTTTTATCTTATTTCAATGAACTTGCAAAGGACCATGGGCACTTTTGAATGAACACTGGGCCCACTTTTCAAAGTTGTGCAACAGTGATGAAACCTATGTCATATGACAGCTCTTGGCGTGTACTTTATTTCATTCTATGGCAGCTAAGTTCAAATCCAGCGCGAAAATGGTTTTTTTATGCGTTTTTTAAAAATGTTCAACATTGTGCAACAGTGATCAAACCTATGTCATATGACAGCTCTTGGCGTGTACTTTATTTCATTCTATGGCAGCTAAGTTCAAATCCAGCGCGAAAATGGTTTTTTTATGCGTTTTTTAAAAATGTTCAACATTGTGCAACAGTGATCAAACCTATGTCATATGACAGCTCTTTGCGTGTACTTTATTTCATTCTACGGCAGCTAAGTTCAAATCCAGCGCGAAAATGGTTTTTTTATGCGTTTTTTAAAAATGTTCAACATTGTGCAACAGTGATCAAACCTATGTCATATGACAGCTCTTTGCGTGTACTTTATTTCATTCTACGGCAGCTAAGTTCAAATCCAGCGCGAAAATGGTTTTTTTTTTGCGTTTTTTAAAAATGTTCAACATTGTGCAACAGTGATCAAACCTATGTCATATGACAGCTCTTTGCGTGTACTTTATTTCATTCTACGGCAGCTAAGTTCAAATCCAGCGCGAAAATGGTTTTTTTTTTTGCGTTTTTTAAAAATGTTCAACATTGTGCAACAGTGATCAAACCTATGTCATATGACAGCTCTTTGCGTGTACTTTATTTCATTCTACGGCAGTTAAGTTCAAATCCAGCGCGAAAATGTTTTTTTTTTTGCGTTTTTTAATAATGTTCAACATTGTTCAACAGTGATGATTTACATGTCATATGAAAGCTCTTGAAGTGTACTTTATTTCATTCTATGGCTGCTAAGTTCAAATCCAGCGCGAAAACGGTCTTATATGCGTTTTTTAAATGCGTCATTTTGGGTTCATTTTTTCAACATTGTTCAACAGTGATGAGTTATATGTCATATGAGAGCTCTTGGCGTGTACTTTATTTCATTCTATGGCAGCTTAGTTCAAATCCAGCGCGAAAACGGCTTTTTTTATGCGTTTTTTAAAAATGTTCAACATTGTGCAACAGTAATGAAACCTATGTCATATGAAAGCTCTTAAAGTGTACTTTATTTCATTCTATGGCAGCTAAGTTCAAATCCAGCGCGAAAACGGTTTTTTTTTGCGTTTTTAAAAAATGTTCAACGTTGTTCAACCGTGATGAATTATATGTCATATGAAAGCTCTAGAAGTGTACTTTATTTCATTCTATGGCAGCTAAGTTCAAATCAGCCCTAATAAATACGGCAATATTCGGGCTATGATGATCTTTTTAGTGTATTTTTAGTCAAACAAGAGCTATTTATAATCCTAGCTACTGACTGACAGCTAATTATAATTTAATATCAAAACAAAACAAAACAGATTTTAAAAAACGCATAAAAAAAATGTTTTTGCGCTGGATTTTAACTTAGCTGCCATATAATGAAATAAAGTACACTTTAGGAGCTTTCATATGACATATAACTCGTCACTGTTGAACAATGTTGAAAAAGTGAGCCCAAAATGACGCAATTAAAAAACGCATTTAAAACCGTTTTCGCGCTGGATTTGAACTTAGCTGCCATAGAATGAAATAAAGTACACTTTAAGAGCTTTCATATGACATAGGTTTCATCACTGTTGCACAATGTTGAACATTTTTAAAAAACGCATAAAAAACAGTTTTCGCGCTGGATTTGAACTTAGCTGTTATAGAATGAAATAAAGTACACGCGAAGAGCTTTCATATGACATATAACTCATCACTGTTGAACAATGTTGAAAAAATGAACCCAAAATTACACATTTAAAAAACGCATATAAGACCGTTTTCGCGCTGGATTTGAACTTAGCTGCCATAGAATGAAATAAAATACACTTTAAGAGCTTTCATATGACATAGGTTTCATTACTGTTGCACAATGTTGAACATTTTTAAAAAACGCATAAAAAAGCCGGTTTCGCGCTGGATTTGAACTTAGCTGCCATAGAATGAAATAACGTACACTTTATGAGCTTTCATATGACATATAATTTATCACTGTTGAACAATGTTGAAAAAGTGGGCCCAAAATGACGCATGGTCCTTTGTACTTAGTTTATTTTCGGCTTCAGTAAATACTCTTTTGATGTTTCATAAAAGTTATCGGTAAACGATAGATGATACTTACATCGTAAAAATCTGAGAAATCATAAAGTTTGTGAAATGCTCTCTGAATCTGACAGAAGTATCTGACATCACTCGTTTTAACTGACGGAGAACATTAATATCGGAGGTAAGGAAGGAATGGATAAGAAAAAAGATTTACATGTGGCCGTGCTGGCTTGGGTTTATAAAACTAATATAAAGTAATATATAAAAAGTAGTACGATACGGAACCTAAAAATCTGATTAAGATAAATGAAATAGTTTGCGATTTTGCCCACATTTTAACCCCCTCGGGGGTGATTCGAAACCCTGTCTTAGTAGACCATTGTTGTACACAACTTTTAAAATATTTTGCATCTCTTCACCCTCCGAGAAACATTATGTTCTGTAGTTCTTTTGTGATACTCAAGAAGCAGGCCAACACACGAAGTAGGAGTTGTCAAAAACTTGTGTCAGGTGTCACACGAATTCCCAACAATATTCATGAAACTACGTGATTCGTCCGACAGCCATAATCGCAGGAATTTCAATGAAATTATTTACATGTTGACTCACAGGAGTCACAGGGGTTAAATCTATACTTAAATTTGCTATCTCTCTAGATAGCAACTTGAGTTTTTGGAATGTAAATCTCTATTTACATTCCAAAAACTCTTAAGTAAATCATTTAAACCACGCGAAGCTGTAAACATAATCTAGCAGAATATTAAACAACAATATTGTAGTCTGGAATGTTCAGTAATTCCATTATTGACATTTGGAGAGGGCTAATAGCCCCATACACCCTTAGCTATGTAGTGTAGGTGACCGATGTGCCCTGCCAACGATCCTTCTATCGATTCTGGTTAGGGCTTGTAAATATTCGAAGTGTTTGGATATTCGAATATTCGATGTTTTTACAGGCAGTATTCGAATTATTCGAATATTAGCTTTTCCTTTGAAACCAAGTTGAAACCTTGAAGGGACAACTTGCATAAACAATTAATACGCAAGTTTGAGTTGAGTATTTTTATTATATAAAATTGAATCACCTTTAAGCTACATAGTTTGACATTATAATGAAAAAAAAAACAAATAAAAAATATTAAGGGGGAAGCGCTAAGGTAGCCTGTGAAATTCAAATTTTCTTACGTTTTTTGCAATATGCTGGTCAGTATTAAGTTGTACATTGATTAAAATATGATTCGCGGTCGTAAAAAATATGTATGTATTTACAGAATTACAATAATTACAATCAATTTGTTCGACGACACTACTTTTCACCTTTCTGCTTCCCTACGTCTAGGCACTCCTTGCTGTTCTCCCCATCGCTGTCACTGTGGCGAAGATGTCAACAGCCTCGGACACCACAGCCTGTCTTGCAGCCGAAGTGCGGGTCGCTTAGCGCGGCACGCGAACATTAATGACATCATCCGACGAGCTCTTGTCACCGTCGGCGTTCCAGCTGTATTAGAACCCAATGGCTTGGCACGCGACGATGGCAAGAGACCGGACGGTATGTCTTTATTTCCATGGAAGATGGATAGGCCTTTAGTGTGGGACGCTACGTGTGTTGATAATCTTGCGCCATCCCATCTTCCTGGCTCGGCATGCTGTGCTGGCGCTGCTGCTGCGGCTGCGGAAAACCTCAAGCGGCGAAAATATAATAACCTCATCGGAAACTATATTTTCGAGCCGTTTGGGGTTGAAACTCTCGGACCGTGGGGTCCGAGTGCACATGGTCTTTTTAAAGAAATTTCGAAACGGCTGGTTGACACTTCCCGTGACCCAAGGGCTGGCTTTTATCTTGGCCAGAGGCTAAGCATCGCCATACAACGTGGTAATGCCGCCAGTCTCTTGGGTACATTACCAGTCGACAGCGATGCGGATGAATTTTTCGATGCTATTTTTTAGTATCTGTATAGTTTTAGTTAAGTTAGGATTTAATTTTGTTATTTTTAGTTTGTATAGCCAATTAAATATTTTCAAAGAAAAAAAAATACAATCAGTAATACAACTGTTAAGTTAGTATAATCCCCAAATGTCAAGATTTCATGAAATAGTCATTCTTGGGGATTAAAAATGGTCTTAGAGAGTTGTGTTGATGACTTTATTGATTATAATTCTGTAAATACATATTTGTTACGGCTGCGTAGCCAATTAAATATTTTCAAAGAAAAAAAAATACAATCAGTAATACAACTGTTAAGTTAGTATAATCCCCAAATGTCAAGATTTCATGAAATAGTCATTCTTGGGGATTAAAAATGGTCTTAGAGAGTTGTGTTGATGACTTTATTGATTATAATTCTGTAAATACATATTTGTTACGGCTGCGAAACCTCGGAGTGGCGGCGCCGGCACTGTGTGTGTACGTGTAAAGCGCGGTCTGTAGGTAACGACTTGTAAGACAGACGTAGTTCGTATTTTCAAACTGAACTAAAAATTATTCGAATTTAACATCAGTCAATATTCGAATAGCAAAAATGATCGAATATTCGCATTATTCGAATATTCGAATTACAAGCCCTAATTCTGAGTCAGATAGTATTACAGGCTTTAGTACCCTTTTATTTTGTATTTTTTCTAGAACCCTTTTCGTCTTTGCTAGTTCTGGGTTATTGAGAGACAAGAAAAACAACTTTTATATTTTTTGTTCGGTTTTCTAGCTTGCCCTGCTCGAGATGGTTTTAGCGTCCATCTGACTGTTAGCGGGCTGTATCTTCTGAACCGTAATAGGTAGACAGTTGAAATTTTCACAGAGTGCGAGTTTCTATTGGTGCTATAACAACAATCATAATATATAACAAAGTTAAAAAACTAAGGAACCATACAAGTAACGCCTTTTTCTCGGCTTTTTTATGCCTTGTGTGTGGTACGAAAGCTTTGGCCGTTTTTCGTTGACTAAATATTGTTTTCCACCAAAATCAATATAATTAACCTTTGCTTTATTTCCTAAATGAGTTGCAACCGCGATGAGTACAGATAGGTGAAACGTAACATGAAATGTAACATTTATGAGCCGTCCTTATTTATCCTATGCGTCCTGAAATGGAAGTGTGCATACATACACAAGAGCGACTCGTTGTCGACCGATGCCACCGACGCGTCAACGGCTGCCGCCGACACGCGTCGACGGTTGCAGTTGCCTCTGTGCTCACCGTCTGCCGCTCGTGTATATGCACACTAACAGCAACTAGGCGAAGTTGGCTCAACGTGTGTCACATTTTAGGTTACGCTATTTCACCAAGAACCTTTGTTAATAGATCTGCTTCATTTTAATATCATCGTTATATCCAAGTCCTTCATATGTATACTTTACAGTTTCCTCATTATAATAACATGCATTTTCTCGAGTACGTCTCCCTAACTTGACTATAGTGTAGTTTATCTTCTAAACTAGGTAAATCATGTTACAATATGCCCGGTGGAACTGCGAACTGTTTTCTTCTTCTCAGAATTTTCCGATAGCGATGTTCCTTGTAGTTCTTGACTATACAAAAACGCTTGTTAAGGACTTTGCGTGTTAGAAGAAGTTTTTGGATTGGCTTCGAGACGTTTGAAGTATATTTGACGTAAAGTTCGTTAAAGTAAGCTTAAGTACTTCGAAAGAAAGTCTCTTTCTATTGTATAGTTCAGTCAACAATAATTTATCGCAAATTCTAACTTGATGTTTAATCGTGTCAGTCAGAAACAAAGTTCTGGACCGAATATACCCTCTTTTATGTAGATAACTGTCTAAAATCACAGAATTAGTCCCACAGATAACTCTATACTCAAGCATTACTTAAAACTAGTTTCAACCAATCAAATGGCTTGAATCTAGTTTTAAGTAATGCTAGAATATTGAGTGAAATTCTGTAATACAGGCCATAGACTGCTTTTCCACCAGGGATGTGCTATGCTACGTTGCTATGGATGCGTTTGATATCCACCAATCATTTATTCATTAGTCCACATAGGATATCACTGATGGAAACGGTTTCAACTAAGCTATGTTTTTTATATGGAAGGGTGCGTGATGGAACCTATGGATGCGCGAGTGGTGTAGCTATGTGCAGAGCAGCGAACGCCTCTCCCATCACCGTGCCGCAGGCGCTCCCCAATGCCTTCTACTGTCGATGCATCACATAGCTCGAGCTGCGCATCTTTCTCGCGGCGGCGTGGTGGGCGCATCTTCATAGCACATCTTATTCCCTCCGCTTCACAGCTTACCATTAGTGGAAATGGTCACACAGTTTTACATAGCACATCTCTGGTGGAAAAGCAGCCTTAAAATGTACTCTCAGATCAGAAAAAAAGCAGTGTGGCGGTAAATTGATTGACGTCGAGATTCGTAAATCAATGAGTGATCCGCCCGGGTATTTACCGTGCGACTTAACGTAACCCGGCTAGGTTTGTATGTGTGCGTATATTCCGTAAGGTTTTTGCTATCCAATATTTAACTGGCCTCTTTTCTTTTCGCCCTTTTCAGGCCTGAGATAGTTTGACGTCGTCCACATTCTTGACTAAAGTAAAAGGCTCTTTTGACGCGTGGCCAAAATTGGAACTAACGTCGCCATCTGGGTTTTCAATACATTTTTCAAAAAAATTGCACAAAATATCTACCAACCCGCACTAGACCCGCTTGGTAGATTACAGCCCAGTCCCACTCGAAGAGACGAGGCCTGTGTCCCAGCAGTGGGAACATTAATGTAGGCTGATTATGTTATGTGTTACCAATCCACGTACACATGCACCTATTAAGGCTCCCAGAATCATTACGAGACTGCTACAATCCCGTCTTGATTCGTCCAAATTGAATTTTTTTGTACCCCGAGACGTTTAGCAAACTCCGCACACGTTTTGTTGGTATTATTACTTACCTTTAGTATACCACTGAAGATCAACCTTCTCCGTATACAAATATTATGTTATTAACGATACAAGAGACGTTGACGGAATAATAACGCTACAGTTTGGCTTCGGGCTATAGAATATTATTGCCAAAACTAGCTCGGCAGTTTACTTAATCTTGGTTTTCAATATGCGTAATTTTAGCTTGCTTTAGGTTTATATACTCTTGTAAATACAGCCCGGTAAATCGGTAATTGAGCTATTCACCTGTTTATATGTATAGTATAGAAAGTGGCTCAATGCTATTGGAAGGTAACCTATCTGGTTTTGCTGAAACAATTCAATCCATTTACATACATAGTATACAGTCACTAGCATAGGGGCCCGTGCGTGGCTAAACAATAACAGCCGCACAGGACGATTGATCAGGTTAAGCTACGCTTGCCGCGGTTGGTCTGTGGATAGGTGACGGGTAGTCAGAAGCCCGAAAGTCTGACAACCAGTCTTACCAAGGGGTATTGTATTACCCAGTAACTGTTGTGGAGATCAGATAGACAGTCGCTCCATGTAAAATAGGTACTGGTATTCAGCTGCATCCGGTTAGATTGGAACCCGACCACAACATAGTTGGGAAAAGGCTAGGCAGATGATGACAGTCACTAGCATAAATATATATATCTATGGACAGCTCGGCAATTAGAAAATTAGAAATCAGATGATTTCATGATTAATAATATAATATATGACGGCAAATATATATGTAATAATTTGTGGGAGGCATGTACAAGTGGTAGCACAAATATGTGACGTCGAAAGCCAAAATATAGGACTTAAATGTAGAATATGTCTTGCGACAAGATATGAAAACATTCTACAAAGTTGCACACAGCCTCGCTATCTTCCCCAACAAGAACATTCACAACTTTAACATTATTGTAGTTCGTATAAACTATGAACTACATAGTACAGTAAACAGCGAACTGTAAGCCGCTCGAGCTTTCTCTAAAAGAGAAAATCGCATGCTGTACAATATAATACGTTCCACATACACACGGACAATTGAGAGATTTTCTCCGCCACGAACCGCAGACTTTAATTTAAAGCTTACGATATAAAAGAATGGATAATCGTAAAAGCGCAATGTCTTTCCTATATGAAACTGAAATTATAATAAGGTTATTAGTATAAACTTATTATTATTAAAGTATGAAACTGAAACTTACAGAATGTGAAGTGGACGAATTGGGATCTTTCAACAAAATAAAACACAATATTTGGATGATTACTGTTTTGTAGCTCAGCGAGGTAATTGCCTAACCGAAAACAGTAGCAATAGCTTTCATTTTGACAGTTGTTGAGCAGACAAATATTTCGAACATATGAAGCAATGGATTAGCAATATCCTTCTGAATGATTCAGATTATGATTAATAGTGTGTTACGCGATTAGGGTGCTACACTTACTGTAAACATTGCCAACATTGATACAGCCCCAGCTTCATTTCTGAATATTTTTAAATGCTTCTGCGAAACCCAAACAAAACATGCATGATTGCTTCATTACCCTCAAAATTAACCCTCAAGTTTTGCTCCCGAATTAGAGAATCATTTAGTCGTCTTGTGTCCCAACTTAAACCAACGGGTTTAAAGTTTAAATTTTATCTGAGCACAAAACCTTTTAGCTGTTCCCGAAATAAAACCAAGCCGAGATTATCTTTGGCCCATGTCAGAGTTAGTTTTAAAAGTTCAAACTCTGAAATGCCAATAACCTGGTACTTGGTAATAAAGATTGTCTTGTGTGTCTTGATCTTGATGCTGCAATGGTGCAATTATAAACGTAAAACGAGTAAAACCTCAATGTTGTTCAAATATTCGCTTCGCAATCGTAAATACAACTTGGGGCGGACTACTACGGTTTAGTAAACAAGTTGAATATACAATTTAATAGATTAAGGACAAAGAAAATAAGACTTAATGCGCAGAGCCACCACAACAACGTCATGTATCGAATTGCGTTATACCACGAGTACACCGATCTAGCATCCTGCATGTGCATGACTGAAATATTCATAGAGTATCGTGGCTTACCTCAATCTACCGATATTTTACATCTGCATACCAAATGCTTTCCCGATCGATGTCTTTGCTGCCTTGCACAGTATATTGCGTTGGTAATTAACTATTTTGTGCTGTCTGATTGGCAATTATAAAATGGGATGCCGTTGAGGGACTTTTACAACACATGGTGTTTTTTTTTTCACCGATAATACTAAGGAGGAATTTATTATAAGTAGCTCGTGCCATCCCACTGCTGGAGGTATACACTCTTAGCACGAAATCCGTAGGTTCAGCCGAAGATACGGGCGTTTCCTTTTCCGTATCACCTACGAACATAAGATTAGCTCGGGGCCCGAACTAAGAAAGAACGAATTAATCGGGAGTAAAGCACAGTACCCATTTTGGAGTGGAGACCGCGGATTGGCAAGCGTAGTGTGTGACGCCCGCCAGCTAGATGGACAGACGACCTCATAAAGGTGGCTGGGACAGACTGGATGCGGAAGGAGGAGGATAGGGTGTTGTGGCGCAGCATGGGAGAAGCCTATATCCAGCAGTCGACTGCAATAAGCTGAGTTGATTGTTGATTGAGGGTTCATTTCGAAGTATCGAACCACTTTCGGACGGGCCCGTATCTTTGTAAACGGACTTAGAGAGTAGGCCCCCTGGGGCAAAGCCTCCTCGATTCTT
Source organism: Oligia fasciuncula (assembly GCA_963082905.1). Classification (NCBI taxonomy): domain Eukaryota; kingdom Metazoa; phylum Arthropoda; class Insecta; order Lepidoptera; family Noctuidae; genus Oligia; species Oligia fasciuncula. The sequence goes on from OY720403.1 coordinate 15,164,620, forward strand.
TCCATCGGTCACGCATAATTTTGATCAACTAACGTCCTAGTCGACCCGCCATCTTTTTTTTTTTTTTTGGGTGGGAAATCATCAAATGACCCCTCCCGCTCTGGGCGGAGCGGAAGGGAGTGTCAGACTCTTACTGACTAAAACCCACCCGTGTTCCTTCACTTGCCTGTGCCAGTGGCCACGGTATCTCTTTCGAACAACCCGCGACCCTGGCGGGCATCGGCCCTAGCGGACCCCGTCAGTTGGTGCTGACATCTCCTTGAGGCGCGCGTGGAACACAACGCGCCGTCGACCCGGGCCTGGTCCTTACCGGACGGCGAGCTGCCCATTGCTCGCCGCCCGCAAGCCCGCGCCTACGGTGGCCGGGAATCGGCTATCGACTCCCGACGCCCGGGGCGTCTCCTGCGGCGGCTGGGGGCGTGAGGGCGCAAGGATTGCCTCTCCCTCACGCGCTCCGCCTCCTCCTTCGCGAGCATCACTGCTTCGCAGAAGGAGGCGATAGCCTCCCATGCACTCTCGCTACGTACCATGGCCCGGACTAGGGCCGGACGCGAGAGATCGCCGCCGCCGATCGCCGCCGTGAGGACACGGCGGTGGACCCGCCATCTTCTTAACGGATTACTGCGGCTCCGTGTCGGTACTTCAGGGCACAAATCCTTTGTTCTGCGGGCCCTCAATTCCCTCTCACTTCTAGTTCGCCCCAACTAAAAGTAAATAAAATAAAGTGTAAAGCGGGGGTGGGTCCAATCGATGTCGAGTGGGGATTTCGAATAGTGAATGCTTTTATCGGCCGCATCCCCCCCCCTCCTTTTATTAATGGGTTACTTTGGCACTAATCTTAACTAATTAACCCTTCGGTAACCTCATTAACAAGGTATTGTGCATGTAATACTAGCTGTGCTAGTGACATCGCTCACGTGTAAAGTTTTAATGTTTTGTGATAAATTCCGCTAAAGATTTTCTAGACCTTTTGGGTAGTTTGGAAATGATTTCGCAAACATATTTTACTGTCTTATTTAAAAAGTTTTAAGTTTAGGCTTAGCCTAAACCTTCGCTTCGCTCGTATTTTGAACTTTATTATTTCGACAAACGTAATGAGAAACTGACAACTTAGAATCAGGTTTAACGTCAGTTAATGTAATAACAACTTTAACTTAGTCAGATTATATAGTTCGAAAGGGGATTGAAGATTTTTATATAAAGCCTGGTATACCAACCTGTCAGCCATTTTGTTTTTTTTTTCACCTAATACTTTACGGGGTTTGGTCTTGTTTGGTTATGTTTTCTGTTTTCATTGATGTCAGCTATCGATTTATAATAGGTTTCAAGCGAGGACGCCATTTTGAAAAAAGAATGGCGGACACGTAGGTATGCCATGGACTTTCAAAGCCCTTTAAAAATGGCTCAATGGTAAAACCTGGGTCTAAAGATAAAACTTGTTTTGTAATAAGGCTGGTACTGTCGAATTACACTGTCATAATGGCATATCAACATAGCATAAACTAACACGTAGTGCTGACAACCAATGTGAGTTCAATCGGAAAAATTACTTCTATTATCTGACGTGTTTATGCGGATCAGTAGACCGGAAACCTGTTAAACATAACACAGTCAAGTTTGGACCTCGTTTACAAGCCACGAGACGGCGCCGAGACGAGTTCTCATTTTATAAAGGGTGCAAAAATTATGGGCGAAGAAAATATCCTGGAAATTGTCCAATAAGTAAGACCGAGGTTGTGTCCTTATCCTTGGACCGAAAGAATATTTTATGTAAAGTTTATCGGGTACAAGTGTATTTGCAAACAATGTACGTGTCTCCAAGGTCTCCTACGTAGAAATGTTATTTTCTTACTGCTGTGTTCTACTCAAACCAATTTGTAGAATTTATTCAATAAAACATTTTTACGACTATCGTAAGACAGGCGTATTATTTTACACTAGCTGTTGCCCGCGACTTAGTTTGTCACGGCAAGAAAAACATGAGTGTACAGTTTAAAAAGGCCGTCATAAATGTATAATGTCTAGTTAGGCACCACCACTAATTAGGAACGAGGATCGTGCCGTGAGAAAAGTTTTGAGTATGAATGTGGATGGACATAAAAGTAGAGGAATACCAAAGAAACGATGAATGTAGTGTGTAAATAGCAGATGAAGATCATGTAGCTAAAAGGGGAGGTAACTCCCCAACTGTCATCTCAGTGAGATGACTGCTAATGAGTTGTGTGGAAGAAGACATGATGCGCCAATCACAAATGAATTGGGATAAAGAATTGTAGCGGTATCTACAACGCGTCATACTGACGTCACGCAAAATCCTGCATCTCGCAAGCAGAGTTTACCGCGCATCTAGCATTGATACAACGGCCCGACATGAATCATCGGGCAGTTGCCCGCCAGGTACAACACCCCTCTGGTTGGAGTATCCTCCCTTTTCTATAGAGTATGAGTGAGCTTTACATCCTGTTCCTCATACCCCTATAGAATAATCAGCTTATAATGTTCTCCCTGTTGGGAAACAAGCCTCCTCTCGGTGAGAGGTATTGGGCCGTAAGCCGTAATCCACCACGCGGGCCCAGTGCGGGTTGGTAGATGTCACATGTCTTTGAATGTTTGGTTCTAGGACAAGCGGGTTTCCTCACGATGTTTTCCTTCACCGTTTTGAGAGCAGTGGTGATTAAATAATTTACACAAAGTTAAGCGCCTGTCTAGGTTCGAACCTACGACCTAAAACCATCACTAGGTCACCACTGCTCATTGTTCAATGTCAAAAAGGCAGAGCCACAAATATGTAAGTCAGCTAGCTGATACCAACTCCCAGATCGTGTCGTTGACGTCACTTTAGATCTACACAGCTTTTCCACTTCACTGCCATTAACTTATTTGTTCGCGTGTCACTGATTTCATTATTATATTCCCTTGGCTGCTATAGAGTGCTTTTGAAACTTCTCATTGTTTAGATACTTATTTATTATTAGACATATTGTTTTTTTATGAATACTTCGCGAATTTATATGTGTTGCTCATGGATTTGAAAGCTTTTAGATTTTGTATCAGGTTTCGGAACTTTGATCATATGTTAAAATTATATTGGCGACATTTTTGTCCGCCTACGAAGAATTCCAAAGGCTAATGATTTTTTCATGGGAACGTTTTACATTGATACTGTATTTTAACGCCTACTATCGGCGGCATAAAGTCGATTTGCACGGATTTACTGTTGGCACGTTTTTATAAATATTTAACTCTTATCAGATCACTTCTGTGCGCTATTGTCCCTTTTAATATGTCAATGCTTTCTTCATACTTTACTGCATACATATTATTTATGGAGTTGTCGACTCGCCGACAAATAAATTAACTTTGTGCGAGTCGCCTATAGAAAATTTAATATTATTAAAGTGACGACAATCCGCACTGGGCCCGCGTGGTGGATTACGGCCCACCCCCTCTTACCGAGAGGAGGCCTGTGTCCCAGCAGTGGGAACATTATAGGCTGATTATGGACCGCGATGTGTCTGCAAGTGAAGACCGCGTATCGACAAGCGTAGTGTGGGACGCCCCCCAGCTAGATGGACGGACGACCTAAAGAAGGTGGTTGGGACGGACTGGATGCGGAAGGCGGAGAACAGGGTGTTGTGGCGCAGCCTAGGAGAGGCCTATGTCCAGCAGTGGACTGCAACAGGCTGAGATGATTGATTGTTTGTTGGTTGAAAAGTGACGATTCTCCCGTTTCAGGCGCGTAAATTCGTGCAAATCGACTAAGGGGTTTGTTTTGACATTACCAGAATAATAACATAACGCCTTAAGCCTTTATTCCCCGAAGGGTATAGGAACATCCACAATTCGCCAGTTATGTTTCAAGTCCCATGTAATAGGGGGCGAGCTTATTGCCATCAACCAGGCACAAATCCCGACTCCGGGCTGCTACCGAGAACTTCCTAATGGAAAACCCAATGATCCCAACTCGAGTTACAGATTATATCTTGTTTAAAAATGTCAAAAGATTACTATAAAATGTGATGTAGCTTTGATAACTAAATTCCCCTCTGAATTTTCATCTCGTCTTCCTCTTCGTCGGGACATTTTATCTGCATCGCCATTTTAAAGGGCAGTGTCCGTTTACTTCAGTTATCTTCTCTTGACATCTGAATAGGTATAAAGAAAAGCGGCCAAGTGCGAGACGGACTTGCACACGAAGGGTTCGTGCTACCGTACAATATTTAAGTTTGTTGTATGGACCCCTTAAATTTTTTACTTTATTTTATTTTTATTATGTTTTGATAAAGCAGTGTGTGTGTAGTTTTTTTATCATTGTTCCTGTCAACCAAAGCACCTGCCATCGAATCTGCACCGCCCTTGGTTGACTGGTAGAGAATGCCTAAGGCATTAAGGCCGCCTTTGTACCTTTTTATGCGAAAAGTTTAAATAAATAGTGGTACACACTCTGTGAACATTCTAGTGTCTACCTAAGTATTACGGTTCAAAAGATACAGAAGATCTTTCTTTCTCTTCTCCTTCCTCTACATCTTGCACAAAAGTATACAAGTAGCTGGCATGCCAGTATGGTATTCACCAATCAGAAGTTGTTATGGCACACGGCATGCAAGCTGATTGGTGAATGCCATGATGACGTGCAGGCTACATGCGTACTTTTGTGCCAGCTACTGGCATGTGTATCCTTAGCATTAGTAAAGGGTCCCAGTGGCAGGCACCCTTTAGGTACGGATTCCTAAAAAAACCTAAGATCTTCTCTAAATCGAATTACGACAGATAGAGGCTCCGCTTTAATTAGAATCCAGAAAAACATTCTAATGAAGGTATTGTCAATTATCTGAAGATTGTTACTTGAGAGAATTTTTAGCTTTGGAATCTTTATTTCTTGAAAAACATTCCTTTTACAGTCTTAATGTTGTAATGAAATCTTTATGAGTAATTTTGTTGTTCATTATCATTGGTCCTTTGAGGTCAGATAGGCGCTCGCGCTAGTCGCTCCATGTGAAAAAAATACTGGTATTAGTGGTATTCAGCTGCATCCGGTTAGACTGGAAGCCGACCGGAAAATGCTTGGCAAATGATGATCATTGGTCGAAAACACAATTAGCTGTTCTCTAATTTATGTTCGCATAAATCGTCAAAATGTAGGGAAAAGCTGATATTTTTTTCGCGATTGCAGTTTTGGTCCCTTAATAAAAGTTGTACATAATGATGAGTACAATCTCCCATTTCGGTTTGTCACATGTTTTCAATTTCACCCCGTATATCTACTGGATCTGTTCCGACTCCTGTACTGGTAGCTACCGCTTTCCATGTATTCCATTCATAATCACCTATGTTTAAACCTGTCATCTATGTTGAAACCATTCATAAGGTGATATTGAGAGCCAGCCTTATCGGTAGTTAGATAGGATATTATGTCAATTCCATTCATCGAATGTGATTCCGATATCGGGGGGCACGGCAGTGCCCCCGCCAAGTCGAGCAAAAAGCGGCACGGCCGTACCATCCTTTTCTCGAAGCAGTTCAAGCCATTTTCGACCCCCTATAACTTCGTTGTGGATAAAACTAGAGACCTGAATTTTCAGTAATCAAGCAGGTATTGTATAAACACGGTATATTTCAAATTTCATTCAATTTGAACCAGTAGTTTAGGAATTATAACTAGTCAAAGTTTCTTAATTTTGTCACTCACTGACTGACTGACTGACCGATCATCAAAACTCTAAGGCACTTCTAGCAGACATAGAAGCTTCAAATTTAGAACACAATTAGCGTTTAGTGTATAAATCAAGGAAAAACTAAAATATTTTGCAATTTCGTTCCAGTTTTCTAGATACACCAACTGCATAAATAACTTTGTAATCCCATATAAATATTTACAATAAAAAATTACAAAGTTACATTTGCAGTTAATGAATCAGTGTACCTGAACAAAGTCGCTTCCTGCTGTCTGTCTGTCCCTATGGATGCTTAGATCTTTAAAACTGCGCAACGGATTTTGATGCAGTTTTTTTTAATAGATAGAATGATTCAAAGGGAATGTTTATTTGTATAATACATGCATAATATAGTAGAGAAACACTGATAATTTTAGAGGTTTCTAATGTGATGTCGTAAATAAACAGATTTTCTTGCGCTTATATTGCAAAAGCTAGCTGAACCCTACGAGATAGATCAAAATAATGTACTACAGTATTGCACACCTTAAAAAGGTCTACAAAAAAGTCCGCGATGGTATATGTCTATCTGTTAGGCATAACCCACAATAACCATTTTTTATCCTTTACTTTTTACGAGAAATAGTGGCTTGTTTACGAAGCGATTTTAATCAATACAGCATTAATCTATATCCAATTAAGTACCTTAAATACATTGTGCATTTACTATAGATCAATTTGGCCCTTTGAAGCATGTAATTTAAATGAATATTTTTGAAGATATTACAGATTTAAAATGTAGGGACATAGCGGTTGCGCTGGTGAGTTTACCTATGGCAACGACAGGATAGTACGGTTAAGTAGTCACGACCTCTCATCGTTTGGAGTGGGGTGTACCTCGAGCTCAGCAACTCCCCTAAATATCTTGGTATTACCCTGGACAGGTCTTTAACATTCAGCAAAAACTGCAAAAATATCAAGCAGAAGGTGCACACTCGCAACAGTCTTCTTCGTCGACTGGTCTCATCGAAATGGGGTGCTTCGCCTGAAGTTATGCGGACTACTGGACTGGCGCTATCTTTTTCTGCGGGAGAATTCGCGTGCCCCGTGTGGAGCCGTTCTGCCCATGCAAAGCTGGTGGATACAGCTTTGAATGAAACGTTCCGGATCATCACTGGCTGCCTAAAACCAACCCCGGTACAAATGCTGTATCCACTAGCAGGAATAGCGCCACCAGTGCTTTGCAGAGCGGTGGCAAGCTCCAGCGAAAGAGCCAAATGGTCTCCGACACACGACAACATCCTTGTGCCACAAAGGCTGAAAAGTCGAAACAGTTTTTTAAAGTGCGTCGTCCCACTCACTGGCGAACCATCACAAGAGAGACTGAAGCTGTGGCGAGACAGTGCTTCCTTACCCAAACCGTTCGTCCCACCCGCTGAAGACCTCCCACCTGCTGAAGACCTCCCACCTGGACATGAGTTACCTTGGGTAACCTGGAAGTCTTTAAACAGACTCCGGACCCAGGTTGGCCGAAGCAAGGAAAACCTGTTCAGGCGGAGATTCATAGACGACTCCGCCTTGGAGTGTAAATGTGGTGCTGTCCCACGAACGATGGGACACTTAATATCGTGTCCTGCGTTTCCTGTCAGCTGCACGTTACAGGAACTGATGGACGCTGGTGAAGGCGCCAAACAAGTAGCCGAATTCTGGGCCAAGTCCATTTAGATTGCTATCGACACGCTAAGAAGAAGAATAAGGTCAACTACGAGATGCCATAGTCAAAAAACAAAAATGCGCTTCGCCCTATTAGCACTTTAAGATTAGCAGCGATCGCACGCGTTTATCGGAGCTCTCTAGCGAGGAAAATAACAATTATCCATATTAATGTTATAAATTCGAAAGTAACTCTGTCTGTCTGTCTGTATGTTACCTTTTCACGCCTAAACCACTGAACGGATTTCGATAAAATTTGGCAGAGAGATAGATTGCATCCCGGGGAAGGACTTGCGATAGTTTTTTTATCGAGCGAAGAAGCGGGCGGAAGCTAGTATATAATATAATGGAATAATAGGTGTAGATAGGTACCTAGATATAATTATGTTCAAAGGTAACTTGTAAAATGGTCAACGGATTATGTTAAAAATAAAAAGTTAAAATGGTACCGGAAAGGAAAAAAAGTAGGACTATCTACAAAAAGAAGTGAGATGCCATCAAAAACATAACTTGTAATAAAAGCCAAGTCTCGCAACTCAGTTCTTCTACCGTAAAAAGTTGTGAGATCCATGAAATACCAAGTCGGTTAATTTATTCACTCCCTACATATGGAACCTTCTGTCTTAAGTTATTACATAATTAGCTAACCTAACAACATCTTGTAGTGACCATCAATATTAAAAATCTTCTATGTTTTAAATAAATAAATTGACTTGGCCATCGCCATCGCATGAAAACACAATGTATCTCACAGTGCGATTGACTTGGTATTTCATGGATCTCACAACTTTTTACGGTAGAAGAACTGAGTTGCGAGACTTGGCTTTTTTTACAAGTTATGTTTTTGATGGCTCTTATTTACAGAATAAACCATTTCCTTTAATTTAATTTCATAGCAAAAATCAAATGTAGGTATAGCTTATTCCGTGTTTTTTTTTCACTGTTAATATTTCGTAAATCCGTGTAAAAGTATTATATAACGGGCCAATTATTTAATTACTTACCGTTAATTGGGTCAAGAGTAATTAAAATATCATTTCGTGACAGTTTGTCAAGTTTTCGAAGGATGTCGGCGCTTCACAAATTGAATTTTCTTTCATAATTATTAAAAGTAACTTTCATTACAAGCCATCATTTTAATTCCTAACGATCCTGTCCTCCGGGCAAATATAATGAGGTATTTTCTCAGTTCGCTACGTAAAGGACTTCTTATTTAATTGGTCTTACAATAAAAAAAACATTTGCGTTTTAGCGTTGCAATAGCGCAGCGGTCATTGTCCTTATCATAATTTATCTCTCCGTAGGAACCCAAACAATAAAATATATCTATACTAATCTATACTTATATTTATAAAGCTAAAGAGTTTGTTTGTTTGAACGCGCTAATCTCAGGAACTACTGGTTCGAATTGAACAATTTTTTTTGTGTTAATTGGATAGGCCATATAGCGAGGAAGGCTATAGGCTATAATATCACGCTACGACCCGTAGGAGCCGCGCAGCGTGTGACACCGCGGGGAACAGCTAGTTAATAATAAAATCATTTATAATAAACTATGCATGGTTTTTGGATATTGGAACGTGGTGAAAAGATCACGGTAGATATTGATTTAAAACTCGACCTTCGATCGACACGTGCGGCTGTTATTATTTAGCCACGAAGTCAACAACGCTAATTAATTATAATATAATTGCTTTCTATGCTACAACGTAATTTGAGGGGCTTACTAACATTGGCAGAAGAGCTAAAGACTTCCCTGCTCCCCTGTATTCGAACCTTGTTCTCAAAGTAACTCGCAACTTGTTCTACGAAGAGATAATCCTTCACGTTTGAGGGCTCACTGTAACCGATATCTCTGTGAATATATTTAAATATCAAATACAGGAGTAATCTGTTCGTGACAGCTGGTATCACTTTTGACTTCGGAGCGTACTTTCGTGAGCTCTTGTAAATTCTTTTTCAATTTTATTGCGCGCATTCCGGTGTGGGATAAGAAATGGAAGTCGGTACAGTGTAACTTGAACTCACCCTGAATCAAATACCTTTCGTATAAGGTTATAGGTCGGCCATTTTGCTTTCATGCTTCAAGTTTACATTTAGAAATTACTTAGGTTTTATTAGTATTGTTCGACTTAGGGAACTTTATTGTTTTGCATTCATTAGGCAATTATGCCTCAAGCATCTTAAGATAGAATTTAATTTTGTTCGAAGAAAGAAAAAAGAAAGAATTTTCTTGAACAAAATTAAAACAATCCAAGGTCTCGTCGTGACGTTGGTAGCAGTGACTTGCGAGCAAAAACAAACTGGGCAGCACTTAAGAAAATCGCTTAATCATTTGTGATTTTGCAGCTTCAGTCACTAAGTCTTGACGACTTTTTCTTAGATTCGGATGACTTTCCTTATTTCTGCCGTAAACCGTTTTTTTAATTTTAGACGAAAAATTTGTAGGAATAGGATAAATATAATATCAGATTTGTCTTTGAATCCGGACTCCGTTTCAAGACCTATTTGGCTCAATTTTCTACTTTACCAGTCGATTTTGAGCTCGTTGCCAAACAGCTTTGACACTATTAAGTACATATTTTTTCTGGGACGACATCCAATCAAACTATCATACTATATACTATACGATTCTACGTTGGGACGTCTTACAAAGCAGACGTGTCGTTGAAATCATCACTGATATACATAACTTAAGGTAGTCCATAGTGCACCTAAACTATACTAGTAACAAGAGCCAAAATAAACTGTGTCGCGTATAAGTGTTTACGACGCTACCGTTCTGAGAACACTATCATCGTCGAAGGTTCACCGGCGCGAGAGCAGCTCTTCGCCCCCGCAAGAAAGAGACGGGCTCATTATTTTTTGACCTCCTCGCACAAGCATTCGCAAGACGTCACAGCGCAACTGTCACACCACGTACTGAGTGAGTAATATTTACAAAGATAACATGAGTAAAATACACTCGCCAACTGGAAGTGGCCTCGGCATCGAACGCAGTGACTCGCAACCAAATTTGTTATCAAGCGTTTCGAAATCGGAATTTTCGGATACTTCGAAAGTCACCCAGCGCAATTATAAACGTAAGCAGTTGGATGATAATGATCATATTCGAACTGAATTAAGTGAAATACGTAAACAAATGTCTGAAATGATGACAATGCTAAAAGCCATAACGACTACACAAAGCGAGTTCACAAAAAAAATCACTGAAGATATTACAACGATCAAGGAACGAATTGACGGTATTAAATCCACCACTGATAATCTTGCCGCTGAACAAAGCAATATCAAGTCGGATATAATATCGCTACAGAATGACAACAGTAAAACCGAGAAAAAAGTTGAAGAGATTAACCAGGCTGTTCAACTGCTAAATTCAGATAGACAGTCTCCTAAAGTTTCTCTCCCCATTGAAACACAAGAAAGCATTATTGCAGAAGTCAACGAACGAGAATTCCGAAGCAAGAATATTATTATCAGTGGTATACCAGAACCATCATCATCGAACAAGGAAGAACGCATAAACAATGACAAAAAGGAGGTCGTTATTCTACTCAAGTCGATTGATAAGGACTATCCTGAACCAAAAAGGATCATGCGATTAGGAAAGTATGATGCAAACAAAACTCGTCCAATAAAAGTATATTTGAAATCTCAGGAAATTGCTAAATCAATACTGCGTAACCAAAGTATTTCAAAACAGGACAGTATTAAAATATATTCTGATCAGACACCTAAACAGCGTAAATACCTGCAAAATCTCAAAGAAGAACTTAGTCGCCGACAGGTTAATGAAGATAAGACTCTCACAATAAAATACATTAACGGCATACCAAAAATTGTGGTGGTACCTTCAAAAAACGAATAACCACAGCACCTACTACAAATAAGCATACTGATCCCAATAACGAGAAAATATCCTATCAAATTGTCGACAACTACAGCAGCATTGTAACTTCAAACAAGTCTTTTAAATTTCTGTACGCAAACATGCGAAGTATTGTAAAACCGGGTAAATTTGACGAATTAAAATGTGTGATAAAAGCTTTTCCATCTTGCTTACACGCAGTAGTTCTAACGGAAACATGGATAAAATCAGACGAAGAAGGAAAAAGATATCAGATTCCAGGATACACGCATTATTACAATTTTAGAACTGATACGAGAGGCGGTGGGGTCTCAATATTTGTGAAAAATAACTTGAAACATAGTCAGACTGAGGAAACTTGTCAAAACTACAACCACTACCTTTGGATTCACATCGAAAACTATACTCTGGATATAGGTGTAGTATACAGAAAACCAGAACAATCAAACATCAAAGCCTTTTTAGAGACCTATTCCCAACAGCTAAATAAAAACAAGCGGGCTGTAGTCTTTGGAGACTTTAATTTCAACCTATTAAATACAGAACGTGCAACAAAAATGTATAAAGAAGTGATCAAGGAAAACGGCTATGCTTTTTTAAACAAAATAGATGAAGACCATTGCACAAGAGAATCAATAACATCAAAAAGTATAATTGACCACATCTGCTCAAATCTTAAACTGAATAATTTCCACATAGCCATTATCGATACACCCATGTCAGACCATAAACAAATCTACTTAGAATTAAAACGTTATAAACCAGAACCTCTGAAGAAGATTAGCTATCACAGTACTGACTATGAAGTGCTCTATAAGACCATCCTAGAATTCCGCGACGAAAACAGTGATTATATATTCGAAACCCTGGAAGAAAAACTATTAAAAAGTATAGAAATAAGCAAAAAGACAAAATACAAAATGCTAAACCCACCACGGCAAGACTGGATAAATAGATCAATCATTAGTGAAATTAACAAAAGAAACACTTTATGGAATCAACACAAAAAAAACCCAAATGACAAGCAAAAGGAAGACATATTCAGAAAGAAAAGAAACGAACTAACAGAAGCTATGCAACGAACGAAATCAAGTTACTACATAAAAGCCTTTGAAAACTGCAAGAAACAGCCATTGAAAATGTGGGAACTGATAAACAGCCTGTCCTGCAACAAATTCACAGAAAAATCCGCCCCGCGAAAACTTCAGTCACAAAATGGCACTGTTACTGATCTAAAGGACATCTGTGAATGCTTTAATGATTTTTTTGCAAATGTTGGTTCGATACTGGCTAATCAAATACCCATAAAATATCACCCATCAGGTAGTGCTTTAACGAATTTATCTGGATCCGGCTCGTCTTCCCTTAGTGATCTGGAACCTGCCACAACAGATGAAATCTTAAAAATAATTAATAATTTAAATAACAATACCAGCGCAGGTTTAGAAGGTATCACTACAAAATCACTAAAATGTGTTGCAAACCTAATTCTTGATGAACTCACTAATTGCATAAACAAATGTATGAAATCAGGAACATTTCCAAATAGTCTTAAGGTTGCGAAAGTTACGCCAATTTACAAATCTGGAGTTAAGTCAGAGCCGGGCAACTATCGTCCTATTTCAGTTCTCCCCGTACTATCAAAAATTTTTGAGAGAGTCTTATACAATCGCCTTGAAAAGTACCTAATATCCCTAAACTTTCTATATGAAAAACAATATGGTTTTAGACCGAAATCAAATACACTCTCAGCTACAATAGACCTGGTAACAACTATAAAGCTTAATATTGATAAAAAAAAAGTGGCTATGGGTGTCTTTATTGATTTAAAAAAGGCATTCGACACAGTCAGTCATGAATTGTTGCTAAGAAAACTAATGGAAATCGGGATTCAAGGACCTGCCCTAGAAATTTTTAAATCTTACCTGTCAAACCGATACCAAGTAGTAAAAATTGGTGACACGCACAGTGATCCCAAAATTATTACATACGGTGTGCCCCAAGGCTCAATTTTGGCTCCACTACTATTCCTACTGTACATAAATAGTGTCCACAAAATTGGTCTGAAAGCTGACCTAACATTATACGCAGATGACACATGTTTGTTCTACTTCGGAAATTCAATCGATACTATTGTTAAGCAAGCACAGAACGATTTGGACTTACTCAACCTGTGGTTTCAACAAAATCTTCTCACCATTAATACAGCTAAAACAAATTACATGATATTCACAGCAAAAAATAAAAAAATCGGCAATTATACACCATTAAAAATAAACAACCAAACCATAAACAAAGTAGATCAAGAAAAATATTTAGGACTAATTTTGGATAGCAAATTGACATGGCTGCCACATATTCAAAAAATAAAATCAAAAATACAATCACTCATGGGTACCCTACGAGGTATCGTTCGTTGCTTACCACGCCAAGTTCGTTATTTAATCTACTTCTCCCTTGTTAAGCCGCATATTGACTACCTAGTGGAAGTTTGGGGTACCGCTGCCAAAACACATACGAACCTACTACAAACTGCTCAAAATAAACTGCTAAAAACGCTATTTAACTATGACTATCTTACTCCAACAGAAACTCTTTACAAAAAAATTAAAGTAATGAATATACCTCAAACATACATATATAACACATGCATACTAATTCGAAAAATACTAAATAAAAATATACACACAAATATAACCTTCACAAAAAATATAAAAAAACACAAAATGAAATTGAGACGTGAACAAGACTTTTTACAACTATACCCAACCCGCACAAACTACGGAAGGAAAACTATCGTTTATGAAGGATCTAAAATATTTAATAAGTTACCGAGAGACATCAAAGAATCTAAATCCAAAACCACTTTTAAAAAGCTACTTAAACAATTTATAATAAAAAATTCACATTCCCTACAATAGTGTCGAGCCACATCCAGTTACCGTTTATCTATGTTACATGGATTTGGATACTTGTTTACGTGTATCGAACGAACTTTCTGTCTAAATGATTTGTAATCTACCCTCAAAACATTTTTATATAATCGATGTCTAATTTTTGTAATACCCCAACGTTATTGATATTTTTAAGTGTTTAGTTTTAATATTCTCATGTAAGTGAATTTTGTAATTCTTATGAGAATAAAATGATCTTAAACCGCATACTAATTACATATTCAGTACCTTTATATACACACGAGCGACACGCTTCGACGACAGAGGTAACTGCAACCGTCGGCTCGTGTTGGTGACAGGCCGCGACGCGTGTCGCCGACACCGTACTCAAACACACGCGTCGACGACAGAGGCAACTGCAACCGTCGGCGATTGTTGGTGACAGGCCGCGACGCGTGTCGCCGACACCGTACTCAAATACACGCGTCGACGACAGAGGCAACTGCAACCATCGGCGAGTGTTGGCAACAGGCCGCGACGCGTGTCGCCGACACCGTACTCAAATACACGCGTCGATGACAGAGGCAACTGCAACCATCGGCGAGTGTTGGCAACAGGCCGCGACGCGTGTCGCCGACGCCGCCGTACTCAAATACACGAGCGGCATGTTGTCTTTGTCAACGGCTGCAGTACTTCGGTCGTCGACGGATGTCGATCGTGTGTATGCACACTTACGGCCAGTTTCTTCATCAATAGTAACAGCCAAAGTAACTTCACACAAAAGTCAAAGTAACAGTTCTTTACTATTTTAGCTGTTACTTGAAAGAAGAAACACATTAATTGCCGTAGTATAAGTAAAAGTCAAGTAAAAGCCAATACTTTGACTGAATACTTTAGTTTTTATTAATGAAGAAACTAGCCGTTAATGACATCAAATTGTCACACTTTTAGCAAGTTACCACACTAATAAATATCAATGTTACCCTGATTTCGGTAAGCTGCTAATAAATTACTAACTGTTCCCCAGGGCTGCTTTTGACACATTTTCGCGGGTTCGATTCCCGCACGGAACAAATATTTGTATGACCTACAAGTAGTTGTTCCGGGTCTGGCTGTTTGTGTACGTGAATTTAAATGTTTGTAAACGCACCCACAATACAGGAGAAATTCCTAGTGTGGGGCAACGTTTTTTATAAGAAAAAAAAAAAAAAAAAAACCAGCCATTCAAACTTTAATCCTGATTGTAAATCAACATTCTGTCTCTAGTGGCTTTGGACAATCGGCTCGTTATAACAAAGCCTGTACTTCAGAGCAGTGCCAGGACGGCGTGCATTTTCCGAATATCTTGACTGCCACAGAGTAGGACGTACGTGGAGAGCTTAATAAGACCAGGCTAATCAGGGTCAAATTACATCAGCTAGCGAAACACCGCAGACGTGATGGGAATCGATATCTAAACATGACAGATATCGATTCTCATCCCGTCTGAGTTTCGCTAGCTAATTTAATTTGACCCTGTATTTGTACAGACGCCAGCACATCACTCAAAGTTTCCCAATCAACTTTGAACCTTATGCTTTAGCGGCAAGGCAAAGGCTTCTTCTGTTTAAGCATAGACATTGATCACTTCATTTTCTCACTGCGTATTGGCAATTTCTGACTTGTGTTTGCTTGTGGATTTATGTATGTATCTCACTTACCGGATTTGTAATCCAAAAAGCACGGTCGTTGGGTGACTGTTTTGAGGCATGTTGGTTGCCGACTGTCGCAGCGTTGCCGCGTTGCTGTAGTCTTTTCACAGATGTCTTTTCGTTCCTTGCCACTCCATTGATTTTTTTACTCTGTGTTGTCGACCCATTTGGCTTTGCATCTGTCGCATTCATGCCCC
This sequence comes from Oligia fasciuncula, assembly GCA_963082905.1. Taxonomy (NCBI): domain Eukaryota; kingdom Metazoa; phylum Arthropoda; class Insecta; order Lepidoptera; family Noctuidae; genus Oligia; species Oligia fasciuncula. Next base: position 15,180,640 of record OY720403.1, read on the forward strand.
AGTTTCTGGTTGTTGCTATTAGCTAGTGGTAGTTTTATGCGTAATTTCGGGACAATTTGGCAATGTCTGATGTGTTATGTAAAATCACCCAACCTACATAACTTGGAGCGTTTTTACTGATACTTGATTAGATCTTTAGTATGTGTAGATTAGATATGTATGTTTAAGAATTGCACAACAGCACTCCGTATTGTACAGTTTTTGGTTTCGTTAACATTATGTTATGTCCGGAAGACAGAGAGAGAGGGAGAGAGTTGATGTACAGTCAACAAAGGAGTTAAGTATACAGGAGCGTCGGATATAGTTGAAGTTTACTAAGAAACCGATGGATGTTCTGGACTGAAATTAAATTTAATAAATGAGCTGTTTGTTTTCTATTAATAAACTAAAATTTTATTTGAGAATATCCATCGGTTTCTTAGTAAACTTCAACAGTATCCGACGCTCCTGTATACTTAACTCCTTTGTTGACTGTACATCAACTCGCTTCCGGACATGTTGTTTATGTTATGTCCTATAGGATGCGAGTTTTTTTTAAACATTAAATAATTTTCGTGGGAAGTTATAATTATCTTAGCTTATACTATTTTGCTCAATTTGAATATAACCATAATTAAAGTAGATAACTTTTTAATTACTTATTTTTGTAGGAATTTTAGATATACGTATTCTTATGCTTGAGTGAGATACCTGAGATACAGGTTTATTCCAAGTTCAGGTAGAATCCAATTATTTCTTACCTACAATTAGTTTAAGGCCGTATTTTGAAAATATTTATGTAAGGTCTGATTTTTCCAACGCCAGATAATTTTGTCGGAGGAGTAATTTTAAATTTTTGACAGTTCTTCCATACAAAATCTGTCAGACGTCAATTTTATTCTACGAATAAAAATTATCTGTCGATTGAAAAATCAGCCCATATTCAACTATTTCAATAAACAATTTCAATAACTCAACAAATCACAGCAGTTTCCGCGTTTGACAATTTGTCACATTAATTTTCCGATAAAGGACATCATATCGTACCCAAGAATTTAAGTGGAAAATAAAAATTATTGTTAAAATATGTACAGGATATTATTCAATTAAAAGTTGGTATTTTTTAAATACTCATCATCTGCCCAGCCTTTTCCAACCATGTTGGGGTCGGCTTCCAGTCTAACCGGATGCAGCTGAATACCAGTATTTACATGGAGCGACTGCTGCTGCCATGCTTAAAACACTTTTTATCAAAAAACATTTTGGCATTATCAATCTCAAATAGCAGCCAGAAGGTTAATTGCAGACTTTCGCTGTAATTTAAAAAATTGTCAAGATGTTATCTCCTATAAGAAAACAGTTTTTTTTCTAGCCCGGTACTTTATTTTTTTGGTATAAAATATTCGACACTTGAATAATGTCCTTTCGAAAACTGGCCCTTAGTAACATAGTTAACTATAGAAATCTAAAGAAACTTTAAACCTCAGACCACTATCAAAGAAACCTTTTGACCTCCATTTTCAATGACCATATAAATCTTTTTTCAATCAGCTAATGTGTTTGTATGCTGTTTCACTGGGACTTGCGTGTACTGACTTGGAAAGTTCTATATCGTGTGTCATGGTGCTTCTTATGTTTATTCTACCCCTATTAAGCATTGATGTTATTTTCTGAGATTTTCATTAGGTACTTTCCGAGTTTAATTAATGCTCGTGACTGTACATATAAAAATATAGGATACACTCGTGTCTCAATTATATTACTCTACCAAACATTCAGTGATCGCTGTCGACCAGGTAAACCAGCACCAGTTTTACATGACCCCCGAATCCACACAATGTCAAAGCTGAGAGAGTTGTAAGCTAAAATTTCACGGTGTGGCTAGTGTTACCCTGTTACGTGTAGCTCTACATATAGAGTCCAACAATAGTCTTTGATTCAAACCGCAAGCTGTTACAGCACGTAATTGGATTTAGTATCCACTCGTCTTCATTGGTAATTTCCCCTATGAATAGAGTTATTGCATGTTGGTAATTGAAAATCTTTATGTAGTTACATACATACATTTATGCTTTACATAGCTATAGAAGCTATGTACATGTTTTAATTAGCGTCAAACAGCATCTGTATGGCATTAATGCTGAAATGAACCTTTTGGCGCAGCTGTGAGGCATAGGTACACTATTGTTGCTAAAACATTATTTCAACTTTTTTTTTGTATATTGTGTTTCACGTTTTGTGTCCCAATAAACGTCATTCTTTCTTTTTGGAAAGATGTTCCTTCCATAAAGCACTTCGATCAATAATAGATCGAAGATAAAGCAGCTTGCGGTAGGAGTTGACTGGTATATATCGTCACGTAAGGAACAAGCGTTATGCCCTCTCCATGCGAGTTTGTCTCTTCCTATTATATACGAGTGTGTTTGCGTGTATCGCGTAAGGAACTTCGTTCCTGTTTTTTTTATTTTAATGTCTAATGTGATTTGAAGTTCTTAGATGTTTACGATGTCAATTTGCTATAACGCAATACTGAACTTCGCCTTTTCACAGACAAATACTATTCGCGCAATGAAATGTTAAAACAATACCATCATTTCTCCGATTATCAATTGAATCGGATCAATATTATGCTGAACTCGATCTCTATCATAATATTTGCCATGTCATTGCACTCAATATTAATTACTCCTCGTTGGCATACGAGTACCCATCTGTCAACTTTACTACTTTACGTATGTATTTTATACAGGGTGGCAGGGTTATCGACGCGCGTACTGTAACCATGAATTCAGGATATGATTCTAGACCTGCCGTATAAATTTTTGGTAGGTAATAAAAAAAAAATCTGCTGCTTCATTAGTAGAGCATTTTTTGTTATTATCCGACGAAAAATTTCAATCCCAGGGGTGTTCAGAATCATGTAGGTACTGTATCCATGGCAGCCTGTATAAAACACCAATATTGAAATGCATGCTGTGTACATACATAGAGTATGTACAATCTCTCATTGCCGAAGTACATTCGTGCATCGATTGGTGCACTCCCATTTCAACTTTTCAACCGTCGCTTCGTCCAGACAGAATACTAAAGGAAAACATCAGTGCAAATTGGGAGTTGTTTTTACATGGAATATATGTTTTATTTTCATCTCTTAGTAACGGTTTTCTTCCTTATGTATTCTTATTGTATGTTTAAAAATCAGAGATCAAAGCTCGAACGCTTCTTTCAAGATTAGCAGAGTATATACCTCGTTTGAAGTGGAGCATCTTGTTATTCACTGTAAAGGAAAAGGGAATTCCAGCTGCTTTTTCTGTCGTGTATTTACAGCTATGATTTTACTCTTAAGTAGAAAGAGGAAACAGGGTAAAGTGGCCTTCTCTGGTGCGTGATATCTTTACTAATATTATAAAGAGGTTAAATTTGTGAGTTTCTATGTAGGGGGTAATATTCGGAACTTCTCTACTGATCCGATTCCCAAAATTGTGTTACTAATGGAAAGCTGCAATATGACCGAGTATTATCGGATGTTACATCTATTAGGGCTGATTTTACCAAAGTCAGATATCTTATATTCCTGGACTAAAATTGCCGTCTGACAGTTTTAGTATGGAACAACTGTCATAAATTAATTTATTCACAGGATCAGACTAAAAATTATACCCAGGAATAATTTTTTCGTCGAATTCACCTTTAGTTGGCTTCCACACGGACAATGTCGCGGACAGAAGCTAGTAGGTTAATGTTAAGAAAAAACAAACCTAAGATTATAAAGAAGAAGTACGACGCCTAAATTCTAAAAAAAATTAAACCACTATGTTGACATACTTTTGCTCAATTAAACTAAATCTTTACGTCATCATTTCATTAGTAAAATGTTGTGGGGCGAAAAACAGAGGACAATTAAGATAACTCCATGCCCCGCGGACTGAATAATAATTTGGTCCTTTTTCCTTCAATTTTCTTCAACAAGTTAATTTGGGAGTTCGGGCCATAAAAAACGTCAAATGTATCACTTTCGTGTGATCCCGGGCAAGTCGTAAAAAGTATCCACGTTAATGGCAATATGGTGTTTCGTTACGAACAGGCTATCCTATAGCTTCCCACGGGTGACATAAGGACCACTCTGATATTTTATCAAGGGCTATATTTTTCGTAGTTCGCAGTCAGAAGAAATACTGGCAACGGATCTAACCTAACCTAAATGACTGGGGCTCGTGAAGTCGTGACTAAGTTATAACAGCTGCACGGGCCGATCGATCAGGTTAAGCTACGGTTGCCGCGGTTGGTCCGTGGTTAGGTTACCATCTTTTCGTACCGAGACCCGTTCCTTGCCTCGGAAAGCAAGTTAAGCTGTTGGTCCCGGCTGTCATTCGTGGATCTTTTAAAGTCGTTACGGGCTTACCAAATGGTATCGCATTACCCAGTGACTGGATTGTGGTAGTCAAAAAGGTAGTCGCTACATGAAAAATGCTGGTATTCAGCTGCATCCGCTAAGATTGGAAGCCGACCCCAATATGTTTGGGAAAAGGCTAGGCAGATGATGGTCTAACGTAAACTACTTATGCTTTGTCTTACCCAATTATAAGCTTCGAATGGTTTGCTCCAAGTATGTAGTAGTGTAAAAATATAAATTGTCGTCACGTTAGAATTACCTACAAATCATATTTTATCGGGGAGCGATAGTTTTTGATCGATAAAATCGATTATTTCTTATCAAAATGTGTCAAATCGGTGTGGCAATAACGATAGGGTTCTTAGAAAAGGTGGCGTTCGTTTGTCAATGCAGTTGGATGCATGAATGGAGCTTTCATACAAGCTTTAATACAAGGATGCCTTGTCTCCGTTGTTGACGATGCTCACACAGTCCGAGCGGAACAAATACGTATGGGCGGGTAGATCAGATAGGTGGCGATAGTAGTAGGCGATATTGAAATGGATGCCTTGAATGAATCAGAGCTACTGATAGTACTTCAGACAGACAGACATACGTTAATCGTTTTTCGATATTATCAGCAGCGGGGCTGACAGGGGTGGGTTGCGCTGGACGTGCATTTAATAATCACCACTTCTAGAGGAGAATCCATTTTGTTTTCGGCCGTAATTAGATAATCATTATTAGTCGATTCGCACGATCTGAATTCCCTTTTTTAGCCGCGGTCTTTGACGGCAGCTTGTAATTCGCCGTCTCAGACACAGATTGGCAAACTCGACGTGGGTCCTCGACCCCTTGGGTGACAGACAAAGATCGGGATCAAGATTAAGATACCTACATTATTAGTTTCTGGCGTATCCCGTCACAAAGTCGTCCTCACAGATATAGATATACTTAGCTAACGCAAGTATCACGATCTGTATGAAAACCAAGCGTGCCATTTTTTGACTACCTACAGACTATGAAGTCACAAGCACTATTTAGTGATGGGAAAATTAAATCGATTCAAAGACGCCGCTGCGTGCGGCACCCGTCTCGCCCCACCCCGGAGGCCTAGTGCTAGCGCTCATGCTCATCCAGCCAGCCAGCAGTACACAGGACTGAGTGCGAAAGTGGCAACTTACGATTTTTATTGTACAAGGTGGTGCGATTTTTGGCACGCGAAGTAGTTGCTCTTGCGTTATCTAGGTGTATCTATATCTGTGGTCGTCCTTCATAATAACGTCGCTGCTAACATATCAATAAATGCATTTCAATAAGATTTACTATGTAACAAAACGTAGTAAATAAAGTGGCCGGTTACGTCACTATCCTTTGAATTGAATTTGGAACTTTGCCAAATCCTGAAGGCCGAACAACAAAGCCACGGCCTGAAGTTGGTCTGACTACATTAATAAGACTTTGTTTGAGTGAGTGGCGGTTTACCTAAAGTTTCAGACGTTTAACAAAAAATGTTTCTAAACTTTCATGTTTTGAACACGTTATAAAACTCTATTTCTTAAAAGATTTTGAATTAAATCTGTCATCATATCTTATGTCAAGTGATTCGCATGGCTTAGGCTGTTGTAATTTCCCCTAGCTAATCACAACTAATTGGATTTGTCAGATAAACCATTCAAGTGACTTGCGGCCAGTGTCTGGAACGAATTATCGACGTGTCAATATTAACCGCAAGTCAAGATGGAGCAGTGGTAGCCAAGTGGTGATCTCGACATACGAGGTCGTGGGTTCGAACCCAGTTGTGTAAATAATTTCATCGCCGCTACTCTCAATACGGCGAAGGAAAACATAGTGAGGAAACCAGCATGTCGTAGAACCAAAAATTCGAAGACATAATGTGACATCTACCAACCAGCACTGGGCACGCGAGGCAGATTACAGTCCACTCTCTCTCGAAGAGAGGAGTCATGTATCCCAGCAGTGGGAATATTATAGGCTGATTATGCAAGCGATGTGATTAATTAATTCTCCAATCACAGCAGATTTCGCGCGCTTGACAATTTGTTACCTAACTTTGGAGTTGATTTTTGTTCCAGAAATGGGGTCTTGATCAACCTTTCAGCAACCGTGTACAGTATTTTTATCTCACGAAGCGACACGGCTATGTTATTTAACATCACGCTAAGACTTTTTACTTTTGCTCGTCTCCTAAGGGGAGACGAGCAAAAGTAAAAAGTCTGAAATACCGCTAAGAGAAAACGAAGTAATAGCGCGGGCAGGCGCGATGCGACGGGATGCGTTGGGGGCCGAACATTTCACGCGAAATCGCGGGTAGAAGCTAGTATTGTATAAGATTCGGATGTGTTTCGGTGTTACAGTGATCTCTCACAAATATGTATAACATTCCGTCACAACACCATCAGTATTCATCATGCAAGAATTCATGATCTTAATCCGTGAATAATGTTGCCAAAACCTTATAAAATCAAAACAGATTCTTTTGTTCCAATATAGGGAAGCAAACAGGAAAATATGCAAAAACATTTAAAAAGGTTACGTCTTCTTGAACGGAAACTGAAAAACCCGATAATGAAATATACGTAATCGGATCAGCGGTTCTAGGAAATGTGATCAATAGGTTGAAGAAGACTGCGCGATGTCGGACTGAACTAATTCCATTTTAGTTTTAAGTTCACTGCAACTTGCTTAGGATACACTTCAGTTAGTTTCAATGGACCAAAAAAGTCATAGAATGGATACCCGAGGAATGGAAAAAGACGTAGAGGAAGACAGGAAAAGGTGGGAGGAAGATCTGGCTAAAGGTTGGCGAAGAACAGCTTTAGACAGGACTGCACCTAGATTATTATAACTTGCATTCAAGTATAGGTACTGGTTTGCTGACGTATTCGATTGCTTCTTTTTGGATTGCCCGATTAGGTTTGGACTCAAAACGGAGTCCAATGTTCACCTTTCTGTTTCTATCCTAAAGGTACGATTCCACCAAAATAGTGTACAGCACATTTGTTCACAAACATTTTGTGCAGAACTCCAACAGTGCACGTACTGAGCTGCAGATCCGATAATCTCTGTTTCCACCGGCAAAGCTGTGCGTAACTTTTGTACGCGAACAGTGTACCACACTTGTGCGCGAACATGATGAAACAGGACAAATAAATGTTTTTAGGTACTCCGTTAAGACTGAGACCTGAGTTCGCGAACAACAAGTGTGTACGCGTCGACGCGAGTCCACTGCTTGCATATGTGCCCGCACAAAAGTATGCAGATGTGCGCGAACATTTCTAATGTTCGCGCACAATTTGTTATTGTTTGCTTGATTGAGTCGACCAGATTAAACATTTGTGTCGTACACTGTGCCGGGAGTGATATGAAGATTCGAATGACGTTATTGCGACGCACGCTATTTCGAAAAAAATTAAGAGTGGTACGCCAGTTCGAAAACTAATAAAGTCGAAAACCGCTATATCGAATGACGTTGTCGCGAACACGCTGATTCGAAAAACTGTTTGAATGGTACGCTAGTACGAAAGTCTTGGCATTGACGAGGCATTCTCATCCCGGATGAGGTCATCAAATAAAAATAAAAATAAATTAATTACTGTGGTAGACATTGCTGCTGAAGTAAAATTGTTCATAAGTTCATAACATTACTGTCAAAACGTGAAACTACGGGGATTGGTCCTATTATGTTTTCCGTTTACATTGATGTCAGCTATCGATCTATATGAATAGGGTTCACACGTGGGCGCCATTTTGAATAAAGCTACGAAAAGCTTAGAATAATATTCTAAAGAACCTAGTATCACAAGTACCTAAAACTGCGTATAAACGAACAAATTCACTTAATAAGACGAGATTTGCCGTCCGAACGTTCGATCCCGACGTTAAACCTTTCTTCCAGGACACACAAAGGGCTCAATACTGCGGGACCCGACAATGGATGTTGAACGCCATATCAGAAGCGGATTCAGAAATTGTGCGGCTTCCTCTAAGTTATCGACCTTCAAAATTTGTAGCTCCTTTATATCACGGTCTCTTTCAAGGACTTTTATGAGTGCTGAGTTGAGATTTTCACCGAGATAATATTATACTGAAGATTTTTAAAAAAGAAGGAAAGAAAGAAACTTTTAATATGCAAATGAATGTATTTTCTTCTAGTGGAATTTTTAGTTCAACCCATTGTCATTATATCACATCATCACATATTAATGCGGCAAAATGTCACAGAGAAAAACACAAAAAAAGGACAAGTTGGTGGAAAATATGCGTCACATCCACTCAAAACGGCCATCGTTCAGCATAATGCTATGACCCTACGCGACACAGCCCCGGCGCTGGTTTTTAGCGACAGCCGGCGTTGATTTTCTTTCTCGTTGACAAAGAAAGTTTGAATTTTGTACATACGCCAGCACAACAAGCTACCCGAAACTGTCAAATTTTAAATTTTCCCAATCAACTTTAAACCTTTATGATTTAGCGATAAAGTTGAAAATCTGTTAAATAAATTTGACAGATTGTAGTAGCTTGATGTGCTGGCGTCTGTACGTGCTAAGGCAATTTTGCTGCCAAAACGAATGAAGTGGTAAGTGCCCAGGTTTAAAACCATTAATCCATTTTCTAATTTCGAACTATTAGCCGACTAAGTTATAGTCTTATTACAAAAACTGACGTAAAACCCGAGTCTAACTTGTCAATTTTGCATTAAGAACTTTACTTTTGTCGGAATAAAGTTCAAAATACAGTAACTTGTTCTGGCTCAAAGAAAAATCACAAAGTTATAAGCTTGTTATGTTACCTGTTTGTCCGTAAAAAAAAAACATGCTCACCCGCGCCGCGATGTCTTGCGCTCATTGATAATAATAGTACCTAGGCACCTAACCGTTCAGCGCGGATATTGGATAACCTACTTAGTGTCGCTCGGTGGGTGTCCAACTTTTAACCTTTTTCAAATATATGATTGGAATCGATTCCGTTACTTATTCTGAACAAACTATATTCAGGTTTCGCATATACTAAAAATAACGTTGTATAGATAAACAAATATGTAATGAGGAAAACATGAAAATGATGAAAAGACTCAAAGCTTTGATAAATTCCGAATCCTTTTAACGCTTTCTTGGTTTCCCATGTGTATATAGAGAATATAAAAGATCTGAAGAACCTGTATGAAGATTGTATGTCGAAGAAAAAACACTCTGTGAACAACTTTGTGTGAAGATGAATGACGTATTTCTGTAACACTCTCGGAAAATGCCTAATTTCAATATCCATACATAAACTCACGACTTCTTCTTATGGGGGTAGGCAGAAACTACAAAACGCCACCTGCTACGATCCTTATACGTATAAGTACTTCTTTTGCTTTGTTTTCCTTCATACATCAGAGGGGAAATTCTCGTAATTTTAAGAACGTTCACAGTCTGATCTCAGTCTCAATCCGTCAAAAATACCTCTAATTTCCCTACATCCATACTAATATTATAAATGCCAAAGTGTATCAGTGTCTGTTACCTCTTCACGCTTAAACCGCTGAACCGATTTAGATGAAAGGTATAGAGATAGTTTGAGTCCCAGGAAAGGACATAGGATAGCTTTTATCCCGATATTCCCACGGGATCGAAACTTACGCGGGTGAAACCGCGGGGCGCTGGCAGTATTAAATATTTTGACAAGTTTTTGACATTGATGGTCGCTGAGATGAGATTGCGATCAGCACTCTAATTGAGTAACGCACTATTACTCTCAATTTGAATCATTTTGAAGCATATTTCTAATCCATTGCTCCATGGTCGAAAAAGGTGTCTGCTCAACAACGCAAATAACGCAATGAATGTTGTTGAACTGTCAAAATTAAACCCATTGCTACTGATAGTGTGTTACGCAATTACCCTGCGGATTTTGATCGTTTTTAATTACGGGAATGGGCCTTCTGGTCATACACGCATGCCGGTTGCGAGTACTACGCACCTGACCTTTCTGAAGAACATCAGTCATAACTCATAAGGTCAGTATACCTGTCCTTCTAGGGGGTCATCAAGGATTTCAATACATTTAATATTAATTTTGATTGTGTCCTAACGATATTGAATAGAATCGCTTTTGAGATTGGTAAATCGAGAATTCGGTCTAACAACTTCGCTTTGCTCGAAACATAAAGGCTCCTTCAAACAGGCGCGACACGCGAGAAAATCGCGCGCAACACAAAGGTACCGCAAGTCGCGCAACTTTGTGTCGCGCGCGATTATATCGCGTGTCGCGCCTGTTTGTAGGAGCCTTTATTCGGTCTTTCACTTGCCCAGTCTTGTTCGACAATATAATCGTATAATTCGTGGCGCAGTTAGTGACTACTATAATGGAAAACGAAGGTTTATAGCCCATTAATTGGAGTAATAAAAATGGTCCCGGTAGTCTTAATACTGCCGTTAAATTAGTTCTGAACGGGCAGTTAAGTTTTATGAAGAACTAGCTTCCGCCCGCGGCTCCGCCCACGAGATATGTGGATAAAAACTATCCTATGTCCCTCCCCGGGATGCAATCTATCTCTCTGCCAAATTTTATCGAAATCCGTTCAGTGGCTTAGGCGTGAAAAGGTAACATACAGACAGAGTTACTTTCGAATTTATAATATTAGTATGGATTTATGCCTTCTTCCAGTTCTTCCCGTTCTTACATACTACTTTGCCTTCGTTTACGTTCACACGAGCCCGGGTGGTGGGCAGGAGTACTTGCTGTTCAACGACTTGTCGGCCGGCTCATTATTGGTAAAGATACAAGTGTCTTCATTTTCACTAATAACGGTTTGTAAATTATAGGAATCGGCTATAAAAGGGGACGCTTGTACTGCTGCCTGCAATGGGCATTCATAGGGCGCTTTCCGAATTAGCTATAATCGCTCACAGCGCTCACATCATCTCACATGGCGTTCCGATTTAGATATCACGATTATGACAGCTGAGAGCTGTCAACAATTCGGAACGCCCGTGAGCGCGCTCACAGTGCTTACTCAATGTAAAAACGATATTATTACAGTATTTCTTTGTATAAACACCACATTTCTTCTTCTTTGGTTAGGTGGCGACTATCAGCCAGAAGCACAATTTCGAAAATGCCACGTTAGTTTAATTTTATGATAAGATGCAAATCAAAACAAAACACACACTGACACATCCTCACACACACACTGTCATTTTTGACAGCGCTCACGGTGATATTATTCTAGGGCATGGTCGGCGTTATCGCAAGATGGCGCATGTCATGACGTCATCTATGACGATTCACGGAACGTCGTTATCGCGCTCACGCTAATTCGGTACGGGTTTAAGCACGCTCACATCGATTATTTCCCAACTCGGAACGCAGGGATAATATACGGGGATTTCCCGGCAGTAAGAAAATAATTAAATCTAATGAAGGCTGTTTAACATATTTAATCTGGAGTGACCTTTTACTTCGCAATATTAATGTATTTCATAATGAAATTCACAATGAAAATTGGTCCGCTTCTTTTATAAAGGCTGTGTGTGTCATGTTGCGCTATGCCTAGCCAAAGCACAGACAAGATATGAATACCAATTATAAGCTTAGCAAGCCTTTTTGTTATATGACCTCATAAATCGTAATATTAACTTGTAGAGAAATCCTTGAGATTGTCCTTATCTCCTTGGTTTAGCCTGTATAGCAAATTGGTTTGTGAATCGTGCCAATCTGTGATCAGATTTAGATATTTTTTGGGGGACATAATTCAACATAAACTCTTATGCATTGAAAGTTTTCTATACATATACCTACAGAGTGAAATTGAAAACATGTGACAAATCGAAATGGGAAATTGTAAACAACTGACCAAACCTGAAATCGCGAAAACAAAATCAGCTGTTCCCTACATTTATGTTCGCATAACTCGTCAAAATATTCAATCTGTATAAAACTACAGTTTAGTCATAAAAATTGCCAGCATAAAGTCGTAGTAATTATAATGTTCGCAGAGTGTATCATAAACTACATTATTTCAGACATAAAGTCGGATATAAGCGAAAAAATAAAAATATATAATAATTTAACATTGTAATTGAGGTTATGATTAGTCTAATTATTAAAAAATAAAAGGTAATAAAAATCGTTTCTATAAATATGTTACCAAAAAAAAACCGACTTCCAAAAAAAAACACTACAAACTGAAAAATAACTTTAATTTCGGAAGTCGGTGTCTTAGGGATCAGTATTTTAGTTTTTGCCACCGGCTTCCGAAATTAAAGTTATTTTTCAGTTTGTAGTGTTTTTTTTGGAAGTCGGTTTTTTTTTTGTTAAAAAGTTTTTATTTCTCGCTTTTTAGTGGGTCTATTTATAATTTATCTAAGTTACAATAGCCTAATGTCAACTTGCCCATCGCCTTTTTATAAAATATTCCTTTTCTCGATGCAGGGACGTTAATTGTTGAGGAGTTCTCCTTTTATTAGTTTTTAGATTAGATGCTGATAAGTGATAATCCTGGCTGCAGCATCAGGCCAGACTTATGTCAACATTGCATTGAACTTAAAATTAGTCCTGTTTAAAATGAGCCCAAACACGTCTACGGTGCTGTAATTTCAAGGTTTTTACTTTTTCTGATGCTCCTGGCTTCAGCATCAGGTCTTCGGTGTTCCTCAGTAACAGTACGTTTATCCACACATCGAGCCCTTTTCAATGAGCCTAAACACGATATATCTGCTGTTAGTTGTCGAGGAGTTAGTGTACTCTGCAGACTATACTGACTGCAGCATCAAATCATGACTTGATGATCATGAGACCAAATGTGGCAAATCAAACATCATACTAAAACAGTCCTTGCCTGTTCGAGTAACTTCTTACTGTTAAGGAGTTGTACCTTCCATCATCAGCCCAGCTACCTGAGATGTTGATAACCATACACAAATACACAAGATACTTCATAAAATATGCGAAAAACAATAAGTGAGCCTATAAAATTTGAGGGTTGCCCTCGATTTCTCTAAGATCCCATCATCAGATCCTAACTTGGTGACAATGGGACCACCTCAGAACTATCTGCTTTCGATCAAAAAAAGAATTTTGAAAATCCGTTGACAATTGGCGGAGTATTCGATGAACAAACATACAAAAAAAAAAAAACATACAAACACCCGAACATAGTACCTCCTCCTTTTTGTGAAGTCGGTAAAAACAGTTCAATTTCATTGTTTTAATAATAAATATTGGCAAAAATGTTTTTTAAATTTATTTTTTCTCTCCTGAAAACTTGACTATTTCTAGATACGACCATAATTATGCTTTTTATGTCCAGGATTATTTTAATATTCTGTATCATCAAAAGACTTCCTCATTCAGTTTTCAGAGCAGCGTATAATTGGTAACGAGAACACAACAAATGTAAATCCTACATCCCTCTTGAATCCCCTAAAGTCTCCAGTTTCCTGTATAATATTATACCTTTGCTTGCTGCTCAAGTACGTACCACTCTATTTACCAAAGACACGTATCCAGTTCCAAGAACCATCTTCCATGCATTACCTAATTAAATCATGGTTGACACGAAGTCACACGAAACCTTCGCTCGCGACGCGACATCTTTCTTCGGAAACTGCGAACTACCCTCCGTAATGAACTTACAATATCAATTTCACTGCTCGTTATTTTGTTACAGGTAAGCAGCCAGTTACGGGAACCCGAGTACTGTGTGGGAAGTAAGTTTATGGCCTTATGTAATATGTATGACCGAACAATGTTACTTTACTCTATAGAATTTTATAAGAGGACCTCTCAGAAGTGGTTAGATTTGGCGTAAGTGATTTGTTTTTTTTGGGTGGAGGAAAATGGAAGACTACAATTTATTAGTTTTCAATATCAGTATAATTACTTAGCTAGGTAAATAAAATAGGCAAACTATGTAAGTGCTGTGTAGGTACTCCTTTAAGTGGGATGTTCGCTGTAGTACCAGTGCCTCGGAAAGTACGTTTTAAGCGGTTGGTCCTGCGCCTGATCTCTCTCCCAGTAGTGTTGGTTTGCCGTGCTATCGGACTATGAAACTGAGGGAATAGAGAGTGCACCTGTGTCTGCGCGCACATACGCCACTATAATTTCGCCCGCGCCAAAGGCTAGTCTCCGTTGAGTTAGGCCTCCATGGCGGAAATACGGCCTGAAGGACTAGTAGTACTTATGTAATAAGACTAAGCTCTCTGTTAATGTTTTTATGGAGTAGTCGTCGGAGTGCCAAAATAAAAAAAGATAAAAAAAGAATAGCAAAAACGTGTATTTGCGAATTCATTGATACTGGGACACTACTTCGATAAGTTGAAAAAAAAAACTATATTAACGAGGTCCCACGTTGGGCGCCAAAATGTGCTCGTGCATTCCGCGGTTGTTAATATGGCGTTAATAAGTTTTAGAAAAAACCGATTTTGTATATTGTCGTCTCAGTCATACTGTCTGTGTGGCAGTTTCTTTCTGAAGCTCAACATAACATCATGTCTGTATTCTCCAAAGCGTTAGGCAGAAGTGTGTGTGAACCTATATCCCGTTCGGCGATCCGGGGAATGCGCGTCGTTCCCCCCAACCGCTTGCCGCACCGCTGAGTCGCCCTCTCAGTACGGTAAGCACCGTCATCGCATACGCGTAGTGATTATTACTTATTCGGCACGGTTTTCTCGATATTTGTTAGTTTTGCTGACGGTCAGCGGCTTAACTTAGCGCGAAGGAGTAGTACACCCACATTTCACCCAAAGCTCCTTGTGGCATAGCCATATTAACCCCCGGGTACAGCTGTGCACATAAATGCCAAGACAAAAAGGAAAATTACAGATTAAACAGAACGTTAATGATTTGATTACTTATATCACAAGAGCTTTATTGTAACGTTAATACGAGAAAGAAAGCTCGTTATTTCAGATACGTACCTACTCTGAATTTAATCATTAATTTCTCGAGAGTTTTCGGAAAATACTGAGAATTTTGAACAAAAGTAGACGAGGATAAAAGAGGCTGGAACCGATTTATAATAATACCGTTTATTAATTCACTTAGTTATAACGTTACGACAGAGGAACAAAGCACCTCTTTGAAAAAATTGCTTATCATTTTTATATCCCTTGGCGTATTAGGAGGGTATTGGGTCCGTAGCTTTTTAAATTGTTCCCAAAGAATAGAACAATTCATGCGACAATATTACTAGATTCTCAAAGAGTGATTTTATTGAGAATTAAAATAATGTGTCCGTAAATAACAACGTACTAATGTATAATAAATAATAATGCTAATAATAAAGAGGAAGTGTTTGTTTGTTTGAACGCGCTTATCTCTGGAACTACCAGTCAGATTTAATAAATTCTTATAGCATGACCCTTAGGAGCCGAGCAAAAAGAAAAAAGTCTGAATATAACGCTAATCGAAAACGATGTAATGGGGACACTGCACACTTTAACGGGGAACATAGTTGCTTCGTGTACTTATAAACGCTAAAATGCTCATGGCCGATAATAATTTACGAACCGTTCATCATCTGCCTAGCCTTTTCCCAACTAAGTTGGGTCGGCTTCCAGTCTAACCGGATGCAGCTGAATACCAGTATTTTACATGGAGCGACTGCCTATCTGACCTCCACAACCCAGTTACTGGGTAATACTATACCCCTTGGTAAGACTGGTTGAAGAATTTACGAACCGTTATTGGTTAAAATTAAGATTCTTTTATCTTTACCATTAACCTCTCGTATGTCTTATGTTACACAGTCCGACATAAGCAATTGTCTTTCTATTGTGTCTCTAATTACGACAATCAAAGAGTTAATGAAGCAAACACCTCATAGCATAGCTTTGCACTGTAGACCTCCCATATGCAAGTAGTTATTACGGGTAAAAATAGCTTACCCTATATTATGCCCAGTTTGGCAATATAAAAT
The DNA here is from genome assembly GCA_963082905.1 of Oligia fasciuncula. Lineage (NCBI taxonomy): Eukaryota > Metazoa > Arthropoda > Insecta > Lepidoptera > Noctuidae > Oligia > Oligia fasciuncula. Next base: position 15,196,917 of record OY720403.1, read on the forward strand.
GCTTCCATTGGTAAGCAAAACGATTCGTTTTTGTTATAGGAACCAAGCATTAGCCTTGTGTTCACCAACATTTAAATCAACTGATTAAATATTTAATCAGTTCTATATTTAAAATTTCCCTCGGCCTGAGTTCAACGTTCAAAGTGTTCAAACCACCCCGCTTAGGTATTTAAACAGTTAATTAAACAGAAAATTTTGATAATAGAACTGATTAAATATTTAATCAGTTGATTTAAATGTTGGTGAACACAAGGCTTAGTCGCGAAAAAATAATCAGCTGTCCCATACAAAACATCCAACCTACTCGACCCAAATGTATGGGTCAGTTGATAATTTTTTCGCGATTACGTTGTCGGTCCAATGGAGAAGGTTGTTTAGCTTGATAGTCTGTACCACACTCTTTAATATACCCATACATTTCTGATCAACGCTGTGTATGACATGGATTGAAATTACGTTAAAATTAAATTCGACACGCGATATTGTGTTTGGTAGATATTGTTTCACATTTCGCAATGAGTAATGTTAGAAGTTTACCTTACCGCGTCGTGCAGTTTTCGTGAGCTCTTGTTACCTGCCATCCAATCTCTTCACCACCCTTGGTTGACTGGTAGAGAATGCCTAAGGCATTAAGTCCGCCTTTGAACCTTTTTGTGCGAAAAGTTTAAATAAATAAATAAATAGTTGGAACGAAGTTCCTTATAACATGTATTTAATTACTCTGCACACTTAGCGAATGGGGCCTAGACTGAAAAGAGAGTAACATTTTTAACCGACTTCGAAAAGGAGGAGGTTCTCAATTCGACTGTATTTTTTTGTAAGTATGTTACGTGATGTCTCGATTTCGAAAAGTCTCCATTAAAAAAAGGAATTTGCATATGTCTCAGGGGTGGTCCCATATAAATTGTATTTTTTTTTTGTATTAAATTAATTGTATTTTCACTTAGTCACTGATGATGTTTTGATAACTTCCTGTCACTAACATTTATATATACATAGCAACTAGTGTTAAATTATACGAATTTGTGAGCGGTAGGTACAAATAAAAAGTGAAAAACAAAAACTTTTTTACGAAAAAAAAAACAAGCTTATTTTATTGTGCCTTTTATTTAACACTAGCGGCCCGCCCCAGCTTCGCACAGGTGCAAGTTTTTTTTTTCGAGTTTCCTAATTTCTCTTTGATACAAACCTTTACCTGACAATAACGAACACAACAAAAAAAAATTATCAATTTGGTGCAGTCATTCGCAAGTTATGCGACATTTCGGCGACTTTGTTTTAAACTATATAAGGATAAGGATGTACGGATATCTATACATATAATAAAACAGTAACGAAAGAAAAACTGTACATTGAGAATTTTCAAGAAAAAATAAGTGGCTTTTGTTAGAAAAACGTAACTGATGACAAAAAGTGACTTTTTAGAATTTTTGTCTGTTTGTCTGTTTGTCTGTGTGTATGGTAAGGCTTCACGCCAAAACTACTGAATAGATTGAATTGAAATTCAGCAAAAATGTTCTTTGTAAACCAAGGAAGGCTTTAGGCTACATATTATCACGCCGTATGTTATGGGAGGTAAGCAATATTGATTTTAAAAGGTTTTGGTTCGTAATTGAATGCACAAAATAATTGAATGCCCAAAATGACATGTTATTTATGTAGTTAATAAAAATTTAACCCTGGAAACATAACAATCACGCTATTTTTATAAAGGAGCGGAGCAGTAATATTATAAATTGCAAGGGAACAGCTATTTCAACAATATGTCAACAGGGAATTTAGCGGTAACGTCAGGCGACCGTTTACCGCATTAAATGGTGCGAGTTCAAATCCCGTATTAAAAAAAAAAACTGTTATTGTTTTAAAAAATCGTAAAATTCTTTTTTTTTTAGTTTTTGCATTTTTTATGTGCATTAGGAACGATACTGTTATGAAATCTGAGAACTTTACATGTCCTATCTAATTGTATGGGGAGTTTCACACCAATATTAATAAACAGATTGATTGGTGGTACAACAAGCTACACTATCATAAAGTCAAGTCAAACTTTTGGTTCTAAGTTATATCTTACCAAGCGCATTAGTTGTTAGTGGAGTGTCACGCAACAGTTACAAAGGGCGCGTGCTTAAAGATTGCTCTTTAATCGTGTGGGATGAATGCACTATGGCGAACAGAAAAGCAGTAGAGAAGCGGTAAACAGGACTTTGTAGGACATCCGCAGGAACCAGCAAATGACGTTACAGTTCTGTTAAGCGGCGATTTCCGACAAACGCTGCCTGTGGTGACGCAAGGAACTAGGGCTGATGAGGTGAATGCTTCGTTGAAATGCTCTTTCTTATGGCCACATATTCATAGGTTGCGTTTAACGATGAATATGAGAGCACAGCTTGGCGGGAATGTACACGCCCAAGAATTTTCTGATCTTTTCTTAAAATTGGGTGCGGTATCAATAGGATACCGCACCAAGATAATTCTTGGGTGTGTGAACGAGTAATTTTAACACCCAGAAACGACCAACCTTCAGCGATCAATGAATGCATTCTTTTTCAATTGAGGGAAATGAAGTGACCTACACTTCAATAAACACTGTTGTCGACCAAGATGACGCCACACATTACCCCGTAGAATTTCTCAATTCCCTAAGTGCAAGTGGACTACCAGCGCACACCATTAAGCTAAAGGTCGGTGTCCCAAATATGATTCTTCGGAATCTCACTCCGCCGAAACTGTGCAATGGGACCCGGCTCAAAGTCGTCTCGCTGCAGAGAAATATCATTGCGGCGGAAATTCTAACGGGTTGTGGTGTCGGCGAGACAGTCTTTATTTATTTATTTATACCACGTATACCACTGATTCCCCACAATTACCCTTTTTTTTTCTTTTTTTTCGGATGGGAAATTATCAAATGATCCCGCTCTGGGTGGAGCGGAAGGGACTGTCAGACTCTTACTGACTAAAACCCACCCGTGTTCCTTCCGTAACCCTTTATGTTCGGGGCCAGCGGTAACCCTTTCGGACAATCCCGCTGACCCGGCAGGCTTCGGCCCTCGATGCTGACATCTGTGAGGCGCGCGTGGAACACGTACCCGCCGTCCGGCACGAGCTTGGTCCTGATCGGACGGTGAGCTACCCATTACTCTCCACCCGCAGGCCTACGGTCTACGCGCGCCTACGGTGGCCGGGAGTCGTCCCGTGGCTCCCGACGCCCGGAGCGTCTCCCGCGGCTGCTGGGACGGGTGGCTTGCTCCCTCATCCGTCCCGCCACCTCCTTCGCTAGCATGACTGCTTCGCAGAAGGAGGTGACTGCCTCCCACTCCCTCTCGCCCCGGACCATAGCTTGCACCAGGGCCGGACGCGAGAGGTCGCCGCCGCTGCCGATCGCCTCTACGAGGACACGGCGGTACTCCGCCCAAGCGGGGCAGACCTCCACCGTGTCCTCTGGGCGATCCTGGCAATGGTGACACCCGGCCACAATTACCCCTTTCAATTCAAGCGCGTGCAGTTTCCTGTGAGCGTGTGCTTCGCCATGACAATAAATAAGTCGCAGGGGCAGACACTGAAGGCTGCGGGTGTCGACCTCAGGACGAGCTGCATCTCACACGGACAACTGTACGTCGCTTGCTCCCGTGTCACCAGTCCTGACTCGCTGTACTTACATATTGAATAAGACCGAGGGAAAAACAACGAACGTTGTTTACACAGAAGTGTTACAGTAAATTGTAACACTTCTGTTATTCGACGTCTCCTAAATTTTCTTATTAACCTAACGTCTCTTACCAGTAAATTAACTACATAACTTTCTAATTTTGATTTTACTAAGCCAAATAGTTTTTGAGGAATCTAAGCCATAGTATAGTATGAGACGCATCTTTTGAGTGTTTCTGTAAATCAGCAAACTATCACTAACTATTATTAAAATAAAATAATACTTATGCGATACGTGGGCAAAGCTACGGGTACAGCTTTAGTTTAAAAGATTTTTTTTTTAAGTTATTTGCAATATTATTGTTAATTCAGTGTACCCTTGGGATCCACTGCGGAATTACGGGAAGAAAAGTTTTTTTGTTGTATAGGTACTAAGTCTGGGCAACATATAGGCTATAATTTATTTTGGAAAATGGAACACCTGATGCAGAACCGCAACAGACCAGCTTAAGTATAAGTACGGATATCGAATAAGAGATATAAAAATGGTGCCATAGCAAAAAATATTCTACGTGAAGAGCATTTTTTGCTGTTAGAATAAATTTGAAGATCTGGAACACCTGTTGTGGAACTCCAAAGCCCAGCGACACTATAACATAGGTAATTATAGGAACGACGTCTTAGCAAAAGTTGTTTAGTCTGATGGGCATTTCCTGTTGACTTACAAATATGAAAGATCTAGAACGTCTCGAATCGTCTCGCGCATCACGCCGTTTTCCCGTCCCCGGGCTCTTAGAATTCGACATCAGACGTTTCAGATCTTCGATTTTGACGACCCCGTTGTCGCTGGCATTAGCAACAGGATCCGCGTACGAAGTCGCGGGCAGAAGCTAGTATAATAATAAGACAGCGAAAACTACGTAGGTATCTTTTCGATTTTGCTCCAAAGTTTACCTGTATCGTTACTTTATCTTACACCTTCACAATGTTATGTAACATAATCAAAGGAAAACAAATGTATGCTGGAAATTGGAAAAGGTACCTGCTTATGCAATATGTAAAAGAAAACAGAACAATCTTTGTCTTGCTAGCTTGAAACCAATTTCGACACTTGGCTTTATCACTCTACTGTGCCGAAGCATAAATATATCATGTATATTCCTCGTTGCTCTAGTGAATGCAAGCGCATGTGCTGAACATGAGGTCCTTGGTTCGATTACCGGGTCGGGCAAAGTGCTGTTGGGTTTTTCCTACAGGAATTTCTCATTAGCAGCCTATAGTCTGGGTTTGTGCTCAGTTGATGGCAAAAGTCTCGACCCCTATTAGGTACAGTCAACAAAGGAGTTAAGTATACAGGAGCGTCGGATATAGTTGAAGTTTACTAAGAAACCGATGGATGTTCTGAACTGAAATTTAATTTAATAAATGATATCATCTATCAATATTCTAAAATTTTATTCGAGAATATCCATCGGTTACACTCCTTTACATTATCGTTAGGCTTTTATTTAACACTATTTGAACACGAAACTTCACCCAATATGCCTACGCGATTTTCTTAAACATAATTATAGCTAATATTATAAATGCTATAGTAAGTTTGTTTGTTTGTTACCTTTTCACGCCTAAACCACTGAACCGATCTTCCTGAAATTTTGCATATACGTTGTACAGAAACGGACATCATCCCGATAAAAAGATAATATTATTATGATAATAGATGGCGCCATTGATGTCTTTCGAACGGGATCGACACTTATGCGGGTGAAACCGCGGGGCGCTGCTAGTTATTAATAGCACGTTACTATCATTTTCACTCCCATTGCATTCAAGTAGGTATTAACATTATTTCTGACAGCGTAGAGGGTGATAGAAGTGCTTGGCATGCCAACACCTGATAATTACTGATAGTTTTGATCTCCTAGCAGTTCTATCGTGCTTTGATGTTTTCAGCTATCTAATCTAATTGAAGCACTTAGCTTGAAGTATTAACAAGGAACAGACCTATGCAAATAAATGAAAAAAAAATCGAAAAACCCGAGTGCAACTGTGGCAGCATCTACATCGCCACATGCGAACACAAAAATCCTGCATCGCGCAAGCAGAGTTTACCGCGCAACTTAGCTTATACAAGGTCCCGACATCTATCGTCGGGTGGTAGCCCACCAGACACGACACACGTCTGGTCGAAGGATCCTCCCTTTTCTATGGAGGATGAGTGAACTGTCCATCCTGTTACGTATACCTACCCCTTGGTAAGACTGGTTGTTAGACTTTCGGGCTTCTGACTACCCGTAACGACTGTCAAAGATCCACGAATGACAGCCGGGACCAACGGCTTAACGTGCTTTCCGAGGCACGGAGGGGTCTCGGTATGTAAAGATGGTCACCCATCCACAGACCAACCTGATCGATCGACCTATGCGTGACTTTGACAGACAGACGGACAGCGGAGCCTTTGTATAAGATCCCGTTGGCACCCTTTGAGTACGGAACCCTATATAAGTATATACGTACGTAATCCCGTTGGCATTGAGTTGGACCTTTTTATCTTGCTCTCGGGATTTCTTAATAAGGCTCCACTTTCCTTTATACCTATTGAATTTATGAGAGAATCAATGTGGAAGCTTCGGGTGCATTATTGAAGCGGTTTTCTGTCATCTACATCAGGTTTACGAAGATAGCTTATGCCTATTTGGTTAATTCGTACAAATCTTGAAATCTGACTTGGTTTCCGTACGTCGTTCGGGTCATCATCATCTGCCCTAGCCTATTCCCAACTACATAATATGTTGGGGTTGGCTTCCAGTCTAGATTATAACCCAGTTACTGGGTAATACGATACGGGGTACGGATACGGGGCCCGTGGCTAAATAATAACAGCCGCACGCACAGGTCGATCGATCAGGTTAAGCTGCGCTTGCCGCGGTTGGTCTGTGGATGGGTGACCATCTTTACATACCGTGACCCCTCCGTGCCTCGGAAAGCACGTTAAGCTGTCACGGCTGTCATTCGTGGTTCTTTGACAGTCGTTACGGGTAGTCGGAAGCCCGAAAGTCTGACAACTAGTCTTACCAAGGGGTATCGTATTACCCAGTAACTGGGTTGTGGAGGTCAGATAGGCAGTCGCTCCATGTAAAACACTGGTATTCAGCTGCATCCGGTTAGACTAGAAGCCGACACCAACATTTTTTTTTTTTTCATGGTCTGGCAGTTTGAGTAATTTATGTGGCCTACTCAAATGTCCTTTCTTTGGTATTGTTCGTCAAATCGTTGAGCTCCTTATGTCTTGAGTTGAGCTACACGATTTCTGACAAATGCGTTCACTGACTGGACAGGTCCTCTCAATCTGTGTGGTTCTTTCCTCAAAAGACCACCTCAGACATCGATCTACATGGTCTTCATATAACCTGACCAAGATTATGTCTGGACTTTAAAAGAGACTGTGACCTCTGAGTTTGTTTCGGCTTTTCTTCTCAGAGTAGTCAGATAGGAAACGCCGACTTCATCTAGTTTTAAAAAAACATGATTGACGTGTAAAAGTGTTTGTACAAACCTACTTACAAAAATAAAATCAAACTGAAGAGTTTATTTGTTTGAACGCTAATCTATAACTATCATTCGGAGTCGATTTTTTTTTTCATTTTATAGCCCAATTCTTTTGGAAGGCTATAGGCTACTTAACATCACGCTAAGACCCTTAGGAGCCGTGAAAAAATAAAAAGTCAAAGAACGCTAAGCGAAGAAATTTCACGCGGATGAAGTCGCTGGCTGAATTGAATAAAATTCCTACGAGTATGTTCATATTTAGGAATTCGGTCTATTGCCCCGGTGAACCTATTAGAATGTTTTTTAAGAACCGTCTTCGTTTTAGGAAATGGAACCGACAAAGCTTACAGATGACCTTAACACAAAATAATAAAAAAACTGGCCAAGTGCAAGTCGGACTCGCACACGAAGGGTTCCGTACCACAAGGCAAAAACGCCGAAAAAAACACGTATGTTGTATCGGAGCCCCCCTTAAGTATTTATTTTATTTTAATTTTAATATTTATTAATAAAGTAAAAATACAACTGAGTATTTTGTGAATATTTCAAGTGCCTACCTGTTGCCATTATTAATATCGAGCAAAAAAGGGCAAAAAAATCGCGTTTGTTGTATGGGACTGGGAGCCCCCCTTAAATATTTATTTTATTTTTAGTATTTGTTGTTATAGCGGCAACAGAAATACATAATTTGTGAAAATTTCAAGTGTCTAGCTACCGCGGTTCTTGAGATACAGCCTGGTGACAGACAGACGGACGGACAGATAGCGAAGTCTCAGTAATAGGGTTCCGTTTTTACCCTTTGGATACGGAACCCTAATAACAGTTCTTTTGTGAACCATTCGAGTATAGCTGATTTCTCATTTTCACTACAGAACAATGGAAACATCTGTACATATTTGTTTTTCTCTGATGTTTCTTACCAAAAAAAAAACAGCTGTTCCCTACATTTTGACTACTTATGTTCGCATAACTCGTCAAAATGTAGGGAACAGCTGTGTTTTTTTTTCGTGATTGCAGCTTTGGTCCCTTAGTAAAAGTGGTTCATAATGATGAGTACAATCTCCCATTTCGGTTTGTCGCATGTTTTCAATTTCAACCTGTATAGCTGCTGCTGAGGAAAATAAATATAAATAGGGAGGAGTGGTGGCCCAGTGGTATCGGCCCCGGCTGACGAATTGTAGGTCGTGAATTCGTGAGTTCGAACCCATGCAGGCAACTTAGTTTGCGTATTTAATTTCATCACCACTGCTCTCAAAACTGTGAAGGAAAACATCGTAAGGACACCCGGCATGTCCTAGAATCAAAAAAAAATTAAGACATGTGACATCCACCAACCCACACTGGGTCTGCGTGGTGGATTATGATCCACTCCCTCTCATAGAGAGGAGGCCTGTGTCCCAGCAGTGGGAACATTTTAGGCTGATTATGCAAAATACCCGGTAGCTGTTGCTCACATGCGCACGGGCGCTTTTTTTTTTTACCGCGTACTGGATTTTCAACTCTCTGCGTTGAGATCCAAACAGAGCACGATGAGAAAATCTTATTTTTCCTTTTCTCACAGTGAGCCAAATTGATCAAAATAAGTCGATTTCATGCACGGCACCTTAAATGTTACTAAAAAGTTCACATTATAAAAATACTGTACGGCGACCTCTTTTTTTAAAAGCCATGTAAACTTTTTAGTTAGTAAAATATATGTAAAGTTGACGGTGACACCCGAAAGCATGACATTTTGCTATTTATTTACGAAAACAGATTTTAATATTTTCAATAATAATGAGGCCTAGTAACAAATTTTCCCAACATACGAGCCGTTTAAGTGATCTCTGTCCGAGTACGTGCACGCGTGTAATTAGGCCGCTGAAACGCGTGGCGCGTGCTGGCTGCCCTGATGACAGCGATGCCGTCGCCACGTTGCCTGACAACTGGACGCCGCGGCGCAGCGGCCCTATCCTCGCCAACTACCTCAAACAAAGAGAACAAGACCATAAAACTGTTCTCGATGACATCGCTAAAGGTGCAGCTGCAGTTAATAAAGACATAAACAAAAGAGTACGTGAGCTTGCTGAAAATCTTTTGACTCACGTACAAGAAAATCAACGTAATATAGATTGCACGATCGACCATTGCGAAATCGGCGAATCGCCTCTACCACCGGATGTTCGCGTTAAAACTTTAAAGAAGGTACGTGAAATGATGGCAGAACGCTTCGAGTTTATAGCGGATTTCAAACAGGATGCGTTTCGTTTGGAAAGGGAAAGAGCAGACAAGTTGAGAATTCTTCTGCGTGGTCAATTCCAGCGTCTCGTAGCAGTTGGGCACAAAACTCCGAAGGATTTAATGCACGAATTCGATGATCGGATTTACGACATCAACCAACAGCTTCTGAGTAATTCGAAAGCCTACACGAATTTGGAAGCAGATTTACGCGGTCTGTCTGATGAAGGCGTCACACGTGCGCGGTCATCGCTTAATCAGTTATGCCTTGGTATTGGAATGGTGATCAGAGGGCGTAGTGCTTTAATATGGAATAAGGACCAGAGAATTTCGCGGCAGCGATTGCAGACTGCTCCGCATCGCTCTAGTTCTGGTGATCCTCCTAGATATATATTAAAACATGTTGAAGAGCTGAATGCAATCATATCGACAGTAGTTGAAGCTTATCGCAACTCTTTATTGAAGATGTTTTCTGGCTTCTCTATTAAGCTAACTGAATTAGAAAAAGATCTCGGTAATCAAGATTTACGCGGACCTACTCAAATGTCTAAGATGGAACTTTTAGATTTAGGTCAAGTACTGGAACGTCAATTGAATCGTATAACTAATACTCTGCATAAACAGTCTAACAAAAGTTTATTCGAAATGACCGGTACTGATGTCATTGCAATGCAGAAAAGCGTTTGGTCATTGGGAGAATGCCTTCGGGAAACCTGCTCCATACTAAATCATGCAGGTCATCTTTGGGACGCACATATTTTACGTGCAGCTCTCGCTCAAAAACTAACAATAGCAGCCGTAGAAGATCTTCTTACTAGCCATGATTCGATTGAGTTAGCCAATGAGGTTCCATTTAATATTGCTTTAGAACAGTTGCGGTGTTCCCCTGATGCAGATAAACTACAACAACAGTTTGATGCACTGTTAGTTTTATTAGATAAAACAGCCAGCATGTATTTACAACATAGTGAGGCAGAACTAGGACGTTTAGAGGAATTTATGAATCTCCCAACATACATGGCAAATACGTTACTTGCAGAATTTGATGTTTTTTTAGATAAATATCCAAGAGCTCCTCTACAAGTTTTAGCAAGCACAACAAGCCTGTCAGTTGCGGGAACTCCACAGAGAAACTATAGTCAACTATCATCAGTACAGATGCCGTTACCTCGTGCCATTTTTCAAACAAGACTTCAAGAAATTGCTCTAACGAATTGGAGAAACGGTTTCCTTGAAACTTTTAAGAGCAACATCTCCACGCTTCCAGAAGAATTAAGACATCAAGCTCAACAGTGGGTTGAACAACGCAGCGCAGCCTTACAAATGCGTTATTCTTTAAAACTAGTATCGTACACCATTCGCCTAGAGCGTGTCAAAGCTGCTCGGGAAGCACGCCTCGCAGAGTTGCGTTACCACGACCTGAGACTAGAATCACACTTAGGTGCAATTTCTGAGCTTGTTGAACGTTTACCCGAAGAAGCATCTCAATTCGCAGCTTTAGATGCCCCTATGTTGTATCCTTTTTGTGAAGCCATTGAACGTATGAAAGTTAACATTGATAATATCGCTAACCAAGATCCGTTAGACACTGAAGTGAAGAAGATGAAAATGAAAAGTTACTCTCCCCGTCTTGCTAAGCATCGTCAACTGTTTGAAGAATCTCTTGATGTGGCAATAGTGGATTATAAAATTTTATTGGAACACCGTATTCATGAGGCCAGGATCTCAAATGTACGTTACATTACAGTAATAAAGTTGTTCAGCGAGGGTGGCCAGTATGCTGCTCTCGAAGCGACTAAAACCTGCATTGCCTTGGGGAAGGGAGCTGATTCTTTAGAATCGTGCTTGACTAAGACTTTAGATGTTTTGAGTCATCGACGTTCAGAATTACTCACTCTTGCCGATCACACGATATTCCCGCTGCAGCGTATAGTAGACGAATCTGCTAAAATGCCTGGTAAAGCGTCTGGCAAATCGACTGGCAGAATTACAGAAAATAAAAAGAAAAAATGAGACTTTCAATAAATTTGTATTGATTTTATTCTTTTTATTTAAAACAATGTCGTACTTCTAAGGTTCCGATTGGCTGAAAATAAATCTAGACTGCTATCGAAATCTCGAGAATGAAAAGCTTTGAAGAATGAAAACTTTTAACTTATTTAAAAAACTTTTTTACAAAAAAAAAAACCGACTTCCAAAAAACTACTTTAATTTCGGAAGTCGGTGGCAAAAAACTAAAATACAAATCCAAAGACACCGACTTCCGAAATTAAAGTTATTTTTCACTTAAAAAGTGTTTTTTGGAAGTCAGTTTTTTTTTGTAAAAAAGTTTTTATTTTTCACTTTTTAGTGGGTCAGTTTGTAATTTATTTAAGTTACAATAGCCTAATGTCAACTAATCATCATCTTTTACAAAATATTGCTTTTCCCGATGTAGGGACGTTAATTGTTGAGTTCTCCTAGTAAGAACCAGGAGAACTGGAGCTGATTGAGAAGTCACCATCAGCTCCACTTCACCATACGCATTGTAACGAGCATAAATTGCTTAGCAACCATATTAAAGTAATCGAATCGCAACCCATGAAATATTTGTCATTGAGTAGTTCCGATGGCCATCTGTGGTCTTCATCATCAGCTCCACTTTACCAAATGATGATTTCCGAGAGCAAATGCTCAAGTTACTTTACACAAGGTAGCTACTGTAAACTGTTGAGGAGTTCCCTTAACTGTTCTTCGTCTTCATCATCAGACCCCTAATGACAGTCACAACCCATGTAGGTGTAAAGTTCACATCAATACAAATTAATCAAGCCCAAACACAAGGTAACTGCTGTAAATCGTTGAGGAGTCCCCTCGACTGTCTTTCGGCTCCATCATCAGATCGACTCCAGACCTTCATTAAATTGTAGTGCTTTAAAATACTTAATGAAAAAATTAACAAACGCACTAGTCGCTCCTACGATTTTCGAATGTTCCCCTCGATTTCACTGGGATGCTATCATCAGATCCTGGTTTCCTTATCATGGGACCACTCTTGGCATATCTCCTATCCAACAAAAAAAGAATAATCAAAATCGGTTCATAAACGACGAAGTTATCCGCGAACACACATAAAAAAAAAACATAAACGGTCGAATTGAGAAACCTCCTTTTTTGAAGGTTTTTTGAAGGAGGTTTTTTACCCGACTGCGCGACGCAAAGGAGTGGTAATGTGCTTATCAGCCTATGTATGTATGTTTGTATGTTCCTTTGAAGCACTATACAGACCAAACGCCTGGGTCGATTTTTATGATTCACACGTCAATCGATTCCTCTTAGTCCGGCGAGTGTCACTAAAGACATGAACGTTAGTGGAAATTCAGTATGGCGACTACTATGTCTGTATGTATGTATATCTCTTTGGCACGATCTGTAGCCTAAACGGCTTGATCGATTTCAGCTTGAGAGGTGCCTTTAGATTCGTCTTAATTGTGCGAGTGACACTAAGTATATCAAAATTGAAAAAAATTAAAATGGACGATTTTTGGCGCAATGTTGTCTTAAAAAAATTTTATCAAGACTCAAAACCTATCGAGTGGGGGATCAAAATAAAGGGCTTTAAAAGATGATTACAAAAATATAAACAACTTATATGGTTAAAAGTAATTCAAATTCACAAATCGTAAAAAACTAAATCTTCAGCGAAATCTTTCACATTTGTAAACTAAAAAGTTATCTACTTACCATAAAGCAACATGGCTAAAATTTAGTTATTTATGTAAATCTCATTATAAAATCTGTGCGTTGCAGCCCCTCTCCTGAAGTGCTTCTGTAACCCAAGATAAATTTAATGGCTGCCGTGCTGCGTTTTTTATTGCACGGCAAAGCTTGATGGATAACTGGAACGATCCCCTTCCATTAAATGAAGTTGTTTTGTTGGTTTTTTTAGCCGACGAGGTTGTATTCTGTTTTTCTTTCGTAGTGCTCTTAGAAGGTACAGTAGCAGGTGTTTGTTTGTAGAAAATGTGAGGCTTTTAAGTCCAATTAATTAATTTATACCTATCACAGATCTGAGCTATATGCAATGGTAAGGTAGGTACTAGTTTGGATGAAACGAGGGAGTTTTTCTTGTTTGCTCTACTAGCTGAAATTATTTAAAGTCAATAATTATTTTTAAGTATAATCTATAATACAAGGTTAAATTTAAGTCGTTCTGGACCTCTTAAGGGGTCATTGTACTCATCATTATGAACAACTTTTACTATAGGACCAAACCTGAAATCGCGAAAAAAAAAATCAGCTGCTCCCTACATTTTGACGAGATATGCGAACATAAATGTAGGGAACAGCTGATTTTTTTTTTCGTGATTTCAGAGTTGGTCCCCTAGTGAAAGTTGTTCATATTCATGGGTAGAACACCCTGTAAAAATTTGGGTGGTGATAAAAAAATATTCCTGTATAACCCCTTTTATTTTGTAACCTGTTTTATTTTTATTATTTGTTGTTATAACAGCAATAGAAATACACACTCTGTGAAAATTGACAGACTGCTCAGTACCAGAACCCTAATTGCATAACACACTAACAACACACAACAACAACACACAACAAACACACACACACACACACACAATAACACACTGTCAATCACAATCTGAATAATTTTGAAGGATATTGCTAATCTATTGCTTCATACTTAATATATGTTCGAAAAATTTGTCTGCCCAACAACGTAATTATAACGCAATGAAAGTTGTTGAACTGTCAAAATGAAAGCTATTGCTACTGCCGGTCGATTCTGTAAAAATCTCACCGTGAAAAGTTAGGTGTAGTGAGTTTGTTTTTGCTAGGAATTGACACTATTGACAGCTCACTCCACGCTCACTTCACCTAAGTTTTCACGGTGAGATTGTTACAGAATCGCACTGCTGATAGTGTGTTACGCAATTCCCCGCTGGTTAATTGTTTTGAGTCCGTGTTGCCACAAAATTGTGTACGTAATATGTGAAACTGCTCAGGCTCATTGCTGTGCCGGCCTTAATAGTTTGCTGGTGTATTCCATCCGACAATTTCGAAGGCTGCTAGCAATATAAAACGGATAAGCTGCTTCTGCGTAAATCCTTCACACTGAAGTTTTCTCTGAAAGGCTGGTCGATGCAATATGAGCTTACAACACTTCGATAATATATATCATCATCATCATTTCAGTCGAAAGACGTCCACTACTGGACATAGGCATACCGATCAAAATGGCGATCTTTGGGGGAGCCCAAGGATCGCCATTTTGATCGGTTTTGTACTTCTCGCATCCAGCGGATTCCTGCGGTCTTCACCAGTTCATCGGTCCATTTGATATTACAGATTGTGTTTATGCGTAATTCATTTTCACAGTTTCAGCACGCCTAGCAAGACCACCATATAAACGGGTTTTGTCGACGGAAGAATAGACATAGAACAGAAATTTCTTTAGAAATCTGTCTACAATCCGTCATTTTGTCTATTCTTCTGTAAACAAAATCCGTTTCTTTTGTGGTCATGCATGCTACGCCTGCAGGACCGACGTCCTGTAATTTACCTGCTACTGAGCAGTCTACCCAGTATAAAGTCATCGCGTCACTCTCACTACCATCGCTAATTGCAAAACCAAGTGTTAATATTACGTCTAATGCAGCAGAGACATTATGTCAATTAAGATCAACATTTCACCACTAATTAATATATTCTGAATAGATATTATTCTGCAATGTCGTCGCATGGGACTTAATCCTGTCTTCGTCAAACTGAATCCCTTTAGAGATTTCAGACACGACGTTATTTATTTATAGTTGTCAGTCATTTATGCATATTACTATGTGTCTTGAATTGGACATAAATGAAACCCACGGATAGCTTTATACTTGTATTTCGACACAGATTAAGTGTTTTTACAATTATTTAGTGGAGCGATCAACGTTATGCAGAAATGGATATAATGAAAAGGTTATGTGGGGTACCTTGTAAAAACAAAAAAAAAAAAAGGATGTATTTTACATGGAGCGACTGCCTATCTGACCTCTTTAACCCTGCCACTGGGTAACCGATAATACCCTTTGGCAAGACTGGTTGTCAGCCTTTCGGGCTTCCGACTACCCATAACGACTTTCAAAGATCCACGAATGATAGCCGGGACCAACAGCTTAACGTGCTTTCCGACGCACGGAGGGGTCGCTATGTAAAGATGGTCACCCATCCACAGACCAACCGCGGCAAGCGTTGCTTAACCTGATCAATCGACCAGTGCGGCTGTTTCTATTTAGCCTCGGGCCCCTCCAAAGGCAAAGGCAGAAGAGGTATTTTAAAAAGCAGACATCTACGAGAAACTACCGAAATCTCATAAATTATGGCATTTGCAAAAATCACGGCTCTTTTATTGGTTCTATGTGTATCAATTTCAAGTATGGTTTGTCTTGCGCCTTTTACTGGCGGGTCCCGATCCAAGATGGCGTTTACGACCAGTAACTGGACGCGTAGGATATTGCGCTGAGCCGGAATTGTAACTTTTTAATGTTTATGCCTGTTAGCAGTAGTTTTGACTGCGACGTCAGATTTTGGGTGCCGTTCTGTCTTTTATTTCGTAGCATGTTGTAATTAGCTGTAAAACTAGTTATGTGTTCGTTTTAAGCGCTCCGTGACCAAAGGGCGCCAACTGGGCCCTATTCCTAGGCTCCGCTGTCAGTCCGTCCGTCACAGGGCTAAGTATATCTTTTTAACTGCAATAGGTAGACTTGAAATTTTCACAGAGTGTCTACTACTATGGCTGCTAAAACAAAGAATAATAAGAATAAAATTATTTTACGGTGGTACGGAACCCTTCCGTGTGCGAGTCCGATTCGGACTTAGCCGCTTTTTCTAGTCACGCTATCACGCTATCATTAGTAACTCCCTTCTTTTTCATCCTTTTCTTCCTTTTTCCTTTTCTTTATTTTCTGAATCGAGGCCCTTTTGGCATTATAATCTATGTTTTTAGTTTTTTTTTAGTTTTAAGGTGTATTTTTTTGCTCTCAGGCCAATAAACGCATTTGTTTACTTTATTTCTCTTACAATCCATCCATCTTTTTTTTGGCCTTCCTTTCTCTTTCCATCTATCAACATTTATATTTATCTGTCTTCTTCTCTAGTATTACAGAATACTACAGACTATCCCATATGAAATTCACAAAATGATCACTCTTATAAATGTTTTCCCCCGCTGGGAAAAGGGCGTGAAGACAACTTTAACTATACTCTCTCAAAATTTCAACACGGGGGGGGGGTGTTGAAGTTTTGAGAGATTTATACGGTTAGAATATCTCTGCTGAGACTGATCGAAACTAAGGCTATATATCAACCATGTCCTATGGGATCTACCTAGTCCAGACACTAAGTTAAAATCCTCAAATAGAGGATTTTGTTGTGAAACCCTTTGAGAGTCAATATAATATCACGCCTGTACTCCTCTAAAGGTTAGGCAGAGGTATACGTATACCGGTATACCTATAGGTTCACCGACAATTTGCTCACTAAAGCTACGGTTTGTGTTGAATTTCGACGATATTCGACACAAAGGTAAACCACTTAGAGTAAGAAAGCTATAGAGCATCGGGTAGCGTGGCCACACATGAGACAAAAAACTAACTTAAATAACATTGGCTACTTATGTAGCTGCCTTGAAAAAACGGGCACGCACTGAGAGACGGAAATAGTATAGCTTTATCCTTTTCTGTTACTTATAATAACTCAATACTTTATCCCTTTCTTGTGGAAATGAAATGGCGCTACCCGCCGTCTATACTTTTCTTTGTCTAAGGGTAAACCATGACCACTTTTTATCCCTATTATAGTACGAGTACGTTCCTGTGGCATAATTTTTGACCTCTGCGGGCAAAAGCGTTCTAAAATAATAAATACATAAGCATAAACAAACTCAATCTCGAGGGCGACCTACATTATTCACGTAAAACTATAACCCTTGCTCTTGAATGAGCACCAACAAAACTATACAACCGTTCTGCCGACAGAATACTAACGGGGGTTGAACATAAACTGAGAATATGATGATATTTCTTGTGAACATTCGACCTTAGGTTTTCCGGAGTTTTTATTATCATACTAATATTATAAAGGCGAAAGTTTGTGAGTATGTGTGTGTGGGGGTGGGTTCACGCTCAAACGGCATCACCAATTTAGATAAAATTTGGTATGGAGGTAGGTGACACCCTGGATTATGTATAGGCTACTTTTTATCCCGATATTCCCACGGGATCAAAACTTATGCGGGTGAAACCGCGGGGCGCAGCTAGTTTATTTATATAATACTTTATTGCACATCACAAAAATACATAACAAGAAAATTGATCGAATACTACAAAATATACAATGGGCGGCCTAGATCGAATACACAAAATATACAATGGGCGGCCTAGATCGAATACACAAAATATACAATGGGCGGCCTTATCGCTTTCTGCAATCTCTTTCAGGCAACCTTGGAATGGACAGTGAGCCTGGAAATAAAATGGGTTTGTAGTTTGTAATGATCCGATTAAACCTCATCAAATCTGGGAGTTTAGGGATTTCAACTGCATTACAGATATCTAAGCATTTATTCAGGTGTGAAGAATAAAACGAAGTAATTCCTGGAAAGATTGACAGGTTCTATGAAAATAATAATCTATGTAGGTTAAATAATAAAAAAAAATCACTTTAGAACGGGTCTAGACCGATATGGCTATTTTTTGTGGTGGAAATAGGTAGTGGAAGGTATTTATGGAAGAAAAAAAAAGTTTCCTGGAAAAGTTTTAAATCAGGAAAAACTCAATGTCCTTTTTTCCGTGGAATTTTTGTTTGAAATTAAGACCATTGCCAACAACTCAAGGACAGGACAACTTCAGACGAGTCAGCTAGTAATCAATGAAACACACATTGCCTAAAAGATCTATCATTTAGAAACAAGAGAATAGGTCTCTGCCCACAGCGGGCGCGGCGCGGCGGGACGGGACGATGCTGAGCAGTTGTAATGTACTAGATATTACGGACGACGCGTCGACGCCACACAGAGCCGTCCCACTCGACGCGACGGTAACCGTCGCGCCACCCGCCGCCCGCGCCGCGCCGCCGAGCGGGAATACAAGTCAGAAGCGGCGGGGCGGGCGGGGCGTCACACCACGCCCGCCGGCTGTGTGCAGAGACCGTGTGTTGACAGTGTGACAGAGACATTGTCGAAATGAATTCCCTGATTTATTATCTCCGTTTACTGCTTATCCTTGTAAGTTTGATGTAGCACGAACCCGGAAGATGTCGGGCGTTATTGAAATTTATTGGATTCAACCAAGACCTATTGAAGGCTATAAATATATCAAACGACGTTACTGAAACTATAGTATACAGGTTGAATTTTAAATTATTGGCAGGTTTTTACGAGGTGAAAGTACCTACTCATTCTTCTTGTTACCGAATGCAGCTGAATACCAGTATTTTACATGGAGCGACTGCCAATCTGACCTCCACAATCCACAACCCAGTTACTGGGTAACACGAGACCCCTTGGTAACACAAACTTTTGGGCTTCTGACAACCCGTAACGACGGACAAAGTTCCAAGAATGACAGCCGGGACCAACGGCTTAACGTGCTTTCCGAGGCACGAAAGGGTCTCGGCATGTAAAGATGGTAACCCATCTACGGACCGACTTTGGCATGCGTAGCTTAACCTGATCGATCGATACTTAGCCACGAGCCCCTCACGTCTGGTACCGGTAGCATACTACTCTGGTACCGGTATCTCAGCAAGGCCAATGGTACCGGTTCCCAAAAATACCGGTATTTCAGGCCCTGGTTCTGAGTTCTGACTCGGTCGTATCGCTACATAACACCTACATTCCATAACTCATACAAAAATTAAAACGTATATTTATAAGAAATTATAAGCGAACACTAACGTATTGATTTTATTGTAATAACAAGGCCGGACTTGTCATGACTTGTTCATGTTAATAGACAAGTAGACATGTTGAGTATTTGGGTTTATGGTACAACTTTCTGAATATGTAGGTGTATGGCTGAAGTTCGGGTCAAATGCTGTACATTTTGGGCTCACATTAAATTAACATGAACGTGGGTGTTTATAGCAACTCTTAAACCTTCAGGCGGACATTAACCGAATTCCAGGCCTTATGAATGGTTGCATTTACAACAAAACCGAGATTACTTAGTTTTAGGCCCTATAATCACGCGGCGTTTTTTAAACGCTCATTTCATGTAGATAACACGCGTCGTTTGCGTCGACGACGAGTTTTTGCCTCCAAAAGCAGCAGTAGCTGCGTTAAGGTACGAGTTCGTAGCCGACCGCAGACAGCAGCAGCAGACGATGTGACGTTACGACATGTCGTAGCGACACGTCGCAGCGACATGTCGCTGCAGGCATAGTTTCGAGCCCTACTGCAGATGGCTGCAGCAGTAGACGGCAGCGCCGTATTCCAGTTAGTTCTGAATGTTCCGTGAGACTAGATGTCTGACCTGTTTGGGATTAGCGATTGCAGGATATTGGGCCACCTGGTTTATCAGTTTTTTTCTTCTTCGGAATCGGAAAAACTCATTTTTTGAGAAAGATTCAACGTGCTGTCATCCAGCGTCGGGCGACGTGTAGTCGGGTGTCGTGTCGCTAGCTGCGGAAGGTATTCCATAGAAATACATACGAACCAGTGGTCTCATAGCGACACTTCGTCTGCTGCTGCCGTCTGCGGTCGGCTACGAACTCGTTCCTTTAGAAGCGCGAATACGCGCGCCTACGACGCGACGCGTTAAAAAAACGCCGGGTGCATACCCTTGGTATGATTATAAATTAATATTAATAATATCATAAACGGTATTATCTAGCTAAAATGAAGGGATAATTTTATTCAATTCAACAAACGTAGAAAAACAGGTTCATTATGTTTATTAGTACACACGGATACACATCAAGCTAAGCTATACATTTCCAGTTTTAGCTGACCTCGCATTCTACATATAAGTTTTTCGTACAATCACTTAGCAAGCACAAGTCAGCTTATACTGGTTATGTTTAACTTGATGTATAGCCGTGCATACAAAGTCTAAGTAAAAGCCCTAAAGACATTACAAGAAATATACTTCATATTATTCTTGCGTACGTTTTCACAAAAGTGTATTCTGGTCGAATAAATATAGGTACTCCATTTCTAACAGAATAAGACAACATCTTTTCCAGCATTTATGACTAGGTATTAGGACCCAAAACTCCCAAAAGGTTATGTTGGCATATTAAAGACCGCAAAGGCTTAGTATGAATAATTCTCTGACCTCATTAGGCCCTGCAATACAAAATTCAGACAGGACGGTCCAGGTTAATGTTGCGTCCAGGGCCAGGCACAAATAGATAGAGGTACAGAAGGTCGGCTCCACAGATACAGATACGCAAGAGCAATTACTTCACGTGCCAAAAATCGCTCCAGCTTACGTACAAAAATCGTAAGCCGCCACTTTCGCGCTCAGTCCTGTGTACTGCTGCTGGCTGGGTGCGTGAGCGCTGGCGCTAGGCCCCGGGTGTGGGTTTCTCATCACTAAATAGTGCTTGTGACGTCATAGCAGGTAGTCAAAAAATGGCACGCTTGGTTTTCATACAGATCGTGATACTTGCGTTATCTAGAGGTCTTTCTATAACTGTGTTCGGGGAAACGTCGAAAACACACGCACACATAAACACGCTTAAGGCGAAAGCGCCAGGGTAGCCCGCGAAATTCATTTTTTTTTAGGTTTTTTGCAATTTGCTGGTCAGTATTAAGTTGTACTTACGTTGATTAAAATATGATTCGCGGTCGTAACAAATATGTATTTACAGAATTATAATCATTAAAGTCATCAACACAACTCTCTAAGACCATGTAATCCCCAAGAATGACTATTTCATGAAATTTTGACATTTGGGAATTACATGGGGGGCGCATAGGATGCCCGCGAAAGGGGATTGAAGATTTTCATATGGCTACCAACTGTAGCGCCATTGTGTTTTTTTTTAGGGTTCCGTACCCAAAGGGTAAAAAGGGGCCCTATTACTAAGACTTCGCTGTCTGTCCGTCCGTCCGCCTGTCTTTCACCACGCTGTATCTCAAGAACCGCGATAGCTAGACAGTTGAAATTTTCACAAATTATGTATTTCTGTTACCGCTATAACAACAAATACAATAAATATTTAAGTATTATTTTATAATTATATATAGGTATTTAAATAAATAAAAACAAAATAAAATAAATATTTAAGGGGGGCTCCCGTACAACAAACGTGTTTTTTTCGGCGTTTTTGCCTTGTGGTACGGAACCCTTCGCGTGCGAGTCCGCCTCGCACTTGGCCAGTTTTTTTTTACTACACACATCAAAAGTGTCTAGGGATCAACATATATTTTTGCAATAACTTTTCTCCTGATTGATATTAATTAAAATTTTCTTTAAGGATTCATCAAATAAAGTGTTTTCGTTTGTCACAGTAACGATAAACCAAGTCACCTTTGCATTAATAAAGAAATTTGCCATTTTCCTAATAAAGGGATTTTTGACATTTGAACCACTAACACAAAAGTTCGAAAAAAAGACTGAAATAACAGTTTTCTTTAAAATTTTATTGGGTAACTTAAACAATTAATAATCCGTGTTTCTACCGCGAACACTAACAACACAAGAACATCGGTTTGGCATACTCAAAATGAGTTCATCCAAATCACGCTGTGGAATGGCCGCCCATGTTCGTTGCAACAACAAAAAAAGGTCTTCTTGCGACTGGATACCCTCCATATTCGGCAGAGCTCTTCTCTGTAGCATATCCCATGCATGCTCAATCGGGTTCAAGTCTGGCGACTGAGCAGGCCAGGGCAGGACATTGATGTTAGCTGCGGCGAGAGTCTGTCTTACAACTCTTGCGGTGTGCGGTCGTGCATTATCATGCATTAACTGAAATAAGGGACCGATTTGCACTTGTAGAGGAACGATGACGTCTGATACAATCGTCTCAGCATAAATTTGAGCGTTGAGGTTGCCTCTGATCCAAATCAACTCAGTTCTTCCGCCGATCCAAATACCCGCCCATACCATGATGGTTCCACCACTATAAGGATGGACTTCCTGACAGGATTTTAATCGCTGTTGGCGTCCAGGGGTTCTCCAGTGTCGTATACGTCTTGTATCCGGTCTCATACCAAAACGAGACTCATCAGAAAAGCACACGAAACGCCATTGTTCTTCTGCCCAATTTCTGTGTTCAAGAGCCCATTGATATCGAATCCTACGATTGTGCATTGCTATAGGTGGTACCCGTAGCGGTCTTCGGGAATGAAGGTTCACTTCATGCAAGCGGTTTCTGACTGTTTGGTCGCTAATTAAGTTCCCTGAAGAGTGATGAAGCCTCACGGCTAACATCATGGCGGTTATTGTTGGAGCTCTTCGAGTTAAGATTTGAATGTATCGGTCTTGTCTCCGTGTGGTGCAGCGATACCGTCCTCCATGGCGCTCAGCCACGGTACCAGTGCTTCGGTAACGTGTCCAAAGTCGACTGATAACACTCTGACTTGTATTCAGAGCTAAAGCCACAGTACGTTGCCGGGAACCAGCTTCTATCATTCCCACGGCTCTGAGCATTTCTTCCCTGCTTAAATGACGTCGCCGCTCCATAATAACGTTGGTTTTAATCAGTAGTAGGGAAACAGTAGCACTAATAATGTCTTCAATGCGTTGTATGTTTTTATAGGGAAAATATTGACAGCTGATTTTCATCTTTTACTCGAATTTGATTCACAGTTCCTGATTCAAATTATGAAATGCACCAAAAAGGATCCATATAAATTTATAAAATCATAAATTTATTACAAAGCCACATCTCAATCTCAAGAAATCCGCATAAAAATGCTTGATCCCTAGACACTTTTGATGTGTGTATTTGTATTTCCGGTGTGTGTCCCAAATAAAATATTTACTTTCTTTCAATGATTTCGATAATGTAGCGAAGAACAAATTTGCAAAATGAAAAGAATATATCACGACGAAGAACCTTTAGCTAAAAAACTTCTCGGTCCAATCAGTCTACACGTGCCCTCTAAATAACAGTTTACCGAACACCTATTTATCAAGCACCGCTGCCGCGCTGCCGTGGTAAGGTCTCTAATTAATTCCCAGTTGCGACCCCCAGCTGCCTCTATCTGCGGTCATTAAGGGATTTCAACTGACCCTGGACTATAAGATTACAACGTTATACTTGAATATAGTTTGTTCAGAATAAGTAACTGAATCGATTCCAATAATTTTTACCCCATGTTATATTTTGTCCCAAAAATATTTAAAACAGTTTAAAAGTTTAAGCTTAAACATTTATTTTATTCTGTTTTTAGTATTTATTGTTATAGCGGCAACAGAAATACATCATCTGTGAAAATTTCATCTGTCTTACTTATCACGACGTCATGAGATACAGCCTGGTGACAGACAGACTGACTGACGGACAGGTGAGTCTTAGTAATAGGATCCCATTTTTACCCTTTGGGTATGGAACCGTAAAAAGAAGCATTTAAAACTAAGTTACATTTACAATAACCAAAAAAAAAGTTTCCTGGAAAAGTTTTAAATCAGGAAAAACTCAACGGCCAAAAAGGCTCCTGTCGCAGCATAATGCTGCGAAATTTAAAAGTTACTGTTATAATTGTACTTTTGTGGTGTGCTGTCTTTTGTGTGCGCCAAATAAATGGTTTATCTATCTATCTATCTACTACCTTTGCCGGTAATCAATAAAATAAGCACTCAGTAACAGGGTCGTATTTCTTTTCAAAGATGGATGCTAGGAATAAAGCTCTTTGAAGTATAGACTTGCACCTCGTAATTTTAAACCAACATTGATTTGCCAACGTAAAGTTAGTATTGCAAACTCGAGAACGCTTTGATCGAAGAGCTCCTGAAAGATGGCGCGTAGGTAGGTACGTTCTGAACTTCTGATAATATCTTCGATTTCTTTTTTATCCTGGAAGAGATCGCTTTAGCGATAAGGCCGCCCATTGTATATTTTTAGTGTTCGATAAATTTTTCCTTTGTTATGTATTTCTCTAATAAAGTATATTTATAGATTTTGTTTTTCGAAATAGATTTTTTCTAGAACAAAATGTATTGTTGAACCGTCTAGTCTTGAGTTCTTGACAAATTAATGTCATAATTTGGGTTAGTGATGTGCCTGGTGGCAATATTGCCACTGCCGGCAATATTCCCAATGTTGCCGCTACCGGTAAAATACCAATATTGCCGGCAACATTGGCAATATTGCCAAAGTTGCCGGTCAAATAATACCAATATATTTTATTATTACTGCAATTGTAATCATCGTTTAGTTAAATTTAGTGTAGTATATCGATCATAAAATATTTGTCAAGATTGACACTTTGTTATCTATATCTATACATATAATAAATTTGTAGAAAAGTGGTGTCTGTACAATGGAAATATATAAAAAAAAAGTAGCAGGGGTTGTTATTATATCGATGCCGAACCCGAAATTGTAATTAATATTTTTTTTGTCTGTTTGTCTGTTTGTCGGTTTGTCTGTTTGTCTGTTTGTCGGTTTGTCTGTTTGTCTGTTTGTTTGTGCACGCTAATATCAGAAACGGCTTATTCGATTTAGATGCGGTTTTCACTAATATATTGTAGTAGGCTTCACTTAACATTTAGTGTTTATTTCATGTCAATCGGTTCATAAATAAAAAAGTTATGTCAATTTAAAGAATCACGGCGAACATTTGATAAGGTATTCTATCAGAGTACGTACACGCCTCGGGCCTGCGCGTCCGATCTTCGGAACTACTGGACGGATTTGAATGATTTTTTTTTTGTTGTATAGTTATTATGGCTGGACAACATTCAGGCTATAATGTTTCTTGAAAACTTGAACACCTGATGCAGAACCGAAACAGACCAGCTTAACTATAAGAGATACAAAAATGGTACCATAGCAAAAATTGTTCCACGTGATGAGGATTTTCTGCTGAGAGAATAAATTTGAAGATCTGGAACACCTGATGGGGAACTCCAAGAGCCCAGCTACACCATAACACATATAGGAATGACGTCTTAGTAAAAGTTATTCGGTCTGATGGGCATTTCCTGTTGACTTATAAAAATCGAAGATCAGAAACATCTGATGTGGAAATCTAAGCTATCACTAATTTCACCTCCACGCGGTGAAGGCGGTAACAGTTTAGGACTGATTTTCGATGACGATGGTATATCATTGAAAATTTGACTCTACTGGCCAAAACTCCCATTTATTTTTTTTTAACGTGAAGAAATGCCCATGCATTCTGCACTACCACGGGGAGATAGTGCAGTTATGTGGGACTCTAACCCACTAAAACTCCACTGTGTCCTCCTCTGCCGCTTACGGCGGGAACATGGGCACGCGTTAGCACTCATCCGTGAACCCGCCGCGGCTGTCCGTCACCGGACCCTCCGCTGGGGAGTACTCCCCATCACCGGCGCACCAGAACACATAGCACGCCGTGACCACCCCAGGGACCAAACCAGCACATGGGCTAGACGATCCCGTGTCTGGGCACCCTTGGTAGGGGAGCAGTCACTTAGATTTTAATTGATCAGGTATCTTCATAATAAAACTATAACCATGCCTAGAAAGAGGTCAAATCTTTCCCAATGTTCCAAAGGAGCTAAAAGATTGAGGATCATAAGATCCCAAGAATCTACCGAAGAGCGTCAGGAGAGACTTGATGCTCTTTGAGAACATCAGGCTGCAACTCGCTCCGTGGAAACCTCTTCGGATCGCGAAGCACGCCTGCGTTCTCAGCGTATTTACGCATCTACATCCAGATCTCTAGAGACCAGTGAAGAATATGATGCGTGATTGACCGCTGATACGGTGAGATTATCATACATTGTTCCGAACACGCATACAACAAAATATTCATAATCAGAAAGTGAGAAAGAAAGAATTGCTGGAGTACGGCATGAAGAGACAGATTAAGAAGAGCGCAACGAACGTTTGAATTCTGATCGACTTCGACATTCTCTGAACAGAATGTCGATATCATCTGAAGAATCGGATGTGTCTCAAGATATAGCCGTAGGGCATGGCGACCTTCCTTGGGTTGATAAGGAACGGAGTGCATTTACGTATACTCCTATGATTGACTACGCCACATATTCCGCCATCGGAGGTATGGTTAAAAAATTTACTTTTTGTGAAGCTGTTAAATAGCAAAAAGAAACAAACGGTATGTGTTGCTCAGGTGGGAAAGTACATATTGAAATATTACAAAATCCTCCAGAAATATTAAGATCACTGCTAATCGGTGACCATCACAGTCAAAACATTTCTAGGCCAACATACGTTCGTACAATAATGCCTTTCAAATGACATCTTTTGTTGCGAAACAGATTTCAGAAGGCCCATTTATGCCAACATTCAAAGTGCAAGGCCAATTTTACCACCCTATTGGTTCATTATTGCCTGAAAATGACGTCTTGAATCGTCTCGCGCATCCCGTTGTTATCCAGTCCCCGGGTTCTTAGAATTCGACATCAGCCGTTTCAGATCTTCGATTTTGACTACCCCGTTGTCGCTGGCATAACCAACAGGATCCGCGTACGAAGTCGTTGGCAGAAGCTAGTTTCCAATATTATACATATACTTATACCTGTATTTTATATGTATATGAAAAACAAGTACAACATTAAAAGAAATGTTTCGAATTTATGCCTTTTTAGGGTTCCGTACCCAAAGGGTTAAAAAACCGGGCAAGAGCGAGTCGGACTTGCGCACCGAGGGTTCCGTACCATCATATGTTTTTAAATTTTCACAGTTGAGCTACTTATTAGATCTCGTTCAAACCAATTTTCGGTGGAAGTTTACATGGTAATGTACATCATATATTTTTTTTAGTTTTATCATTCTCTTATTTTAGAAGTTACAGGGGGGGGACACACATTTTACCACTTTGGAAGTGTCTCTCGCGCAAACTATTCATTTTAGAAAAAAATTATATTAGAAACCTCAATATCATTTTTAAAGAGCTATCCATAGATACCCCACAGGTATGGGTTTGATGAAAAAAAAATTTTGAGTTTCAGTTCTAAGTATGGGGAACCCCCAAAATTTATTGTTTTATTTCTATTTTTATGTGAAAATCTTAATGCGGTTCACAGAATACATCTACTGACCAAGTTTCAACAGTATAGTTCTTATAATTTCGAAAAAAAGTGGCTGTGACATACGGACGGACAGACATGACGAATCCATAAGGGTTCCGTTTTTTGCCATTTGGCTACGGAACCCTAAAAACGGGACCCTATTAGTAAGAATTCGCTGTCTGTCCGTTTGTCCGTCCGTCCGTCTGTCTGTCACCAGGCTGTATCTCAAGAACCGCGATAGCTAGACAGTTGAAATTTTCACAAATTATGTATTTCTGTTGTCGCTATAACAACAAATACGAAAATCAAAATAAAACAAATATTTAAGGGGGGCTCCCATACAACAAACGTGTTTTTTTTGGGTGTTTTCGCCTTGTGGTACGGAACCCTTCGTGTGCGAGTCCGAATCGCACTTGGCCAGTTTTATTCAATACACAACGATTTTCAATTCTAATCTCAATATTTATGTGTTATTTCTTATAGTCACTACCGTGTATGGCAATATAGGCAATATTGCCGGTAAAAAAAATAGGAGGAAAAAGTGTGGCAACCCTACATACACGTCCCGCGTATTTAAAAAATAATAATATTAGAAAAAACCGTCTAAATTGACCTAAAAGTAGTGAAAGTAAGTGCAATAACTATAATATATAAGTGATATTATTTGTGACTATAAACGACAAGTGTATATAACCAAATTAGGTTCGTAGTATGTTCCAGCTCAAAACGCTTCACGAACAGTAAATCAGTGATAATAACAACAATTCGCCACTACCGTACTATAACTAATGTCAAATAGTGAACATAAGTGCGGCTTTTATCATAAAATAGTGAAATAGTTACGAAGTATAATAATGTAAACACCGTTAAGAAAAATATTTTTTAAAATTGACCTTTGGACTCTAATCAATGTTAGACAACTAGCGCCAGCTCGTCACCAAGCGGTGAATAAACTAACCAAGATAGTACCGCTACTTGCCACCAACGGTGCAAAACTAACGATTAGGGATACCAGTGCACAAATATTTCAGCATTTGGTAGAAAATTATTACTTTTTGAAGACTTTGACTTTATTAAGACATTTTAAACCAAAACTTGTTAAAGAACATTTTTAACAAAAAAAAAACAATAATGGATTCCGATTACATTACATACCGTAAAACCAACAAAACCGTTTCTTTGAATAATTCTTCGAGCTCAATGTTTGATACTACTGGAATGAGTTTACCTGAGAATACTATGAATGAAAATGAGAATTACATCAAGCAAATAAATGAGTTAAGAATGGAATTAGCATCCGTACACCAAGAAGTAGAAAATTTGCTAGAGGAAAATCAACAACTAAAATCAGAATTAGAGCACAAAGAAACAGTTATAGAAAACTACAAGAAAGTCAGGTATACTCCTACGCCATCATCTGTGCGCTTGAGCAGCAAGAAAAAACGACAGAAACGGAAACCTGAACCTAAACCTGTTACGAAGCAGATTAGAACGAGTTCTCCTACAAATAGTGATGCTGAAATAAATTTTGAACTTGAAAAGAACAACAAGAAATCACAAAGGAGTGACACTAAAACAGAAACAACAAAAAATAAAATATGTCTATTAAGTACCAATAACAAAAATAAGATTTTATCGATTGCTGAAGCGACAATCAAGGGTAATTTTGAGTTATGCCACTACATATCACCCCATGCAGGTAATAAACAACTATTTACAGGAATAAGCGAAAAATTATCCACTTTCACAAAACAAGATTATTGTATCATACTTATAGGTGAAGAAGACTTTATGGTGACGGAAAATTACTTTGACCAGATTATTTTTATTCGTGAGGCACTGCGAAATATAACACATACAAATGTAATCATCTGTTTGCCTACCTATAAATGTACAGATTACGTAAATATGCATAACTGGAGGGTTGAAAACTTCAACAACCTTTTATACTTGGACATTATTACCCATGAGCATGCATATCATCTAGATTCCAATAAAAATATATATTATGACTATTCACTGTATAATACAAAGACTGGAATAATTAATGACAAAGGCATTCGTGCCATCTTCAGTGACCTAAACGACTATATTAAGGATTTACAAGAGTACAACAACAACGAATTACAGACCAACTTAGAAGAAGATAATTTTTTTCTTGACTAAAGAGAAATTATTAATATTGCATCAGAATATTGCAGGATTGATCAACAAATCTGACATGCTCACAATTTGCTTAGATGAACTTATAGATAGGGAATTAAAAGTTGATATATTGTGCATAACGGAACATTTTATGTCAGAAGGCGATGAAACACATCTACTGATCCCAAACTACAGTTTAGCATCATGTTTTAGCAGAATTAATAGTAAAAGAGGTGGTTCGTGTATTTTAGTCAGAAATGGACATCTTTGGAAAGAAGTACCTGAGGTTACGAAATTGTCAACAGCTAATACATTTGAATGTTGTGGAATAGAACTGACAAAGTATAACATTTTGATTGTGTGTATTTATCGTGTACCAAAAGCTACAAATTTGAGTGCATTTTTTAAAAAACTAGAACAATTATTAACGAATGTAAGTAATAAAAAATATAGCAACATTATATTAGCTGGTGACTTCAATATTGACATCATGAAAAAAAATAGTGTATGCCTTGATTTTACTTGTTTGTTATTAAATTACAATCTGAAACTAGCCATTAATGAACCTACTCGATTAAAAAGCCAGACTTGCATCGATAATTTCGCACATAATTTTAGAAATCGATGTGGAACTGAAGTGATAGAATTTGCATTATCTGACCATGCGGCGCAACTGTTAAAATGTCCTGTGAAAAATACATACAATAGTAAATACTGGAAAAAAACACAGAGAGATTATGCAAAAGAAAATATATTGAAGTTCAGATCTTGTTTAGAAAGTCTGACATTTGCAGATGTTTATAATACAGATGACCCTAACATCGCATATAATTCATTTATGGAGGAGTTTACGTTGTTTTATAAACTTTGCTTTCCATGTAAACTTATTACTATTAAGATAGGCAGAAAAGCTAAATGGATCTCACGTGGTGTTAAAGTTTGCAGTAAGAAAAAGAGGCATCTCTTATGGAAATATAGACTTAAACCGTCTGAAACCAATAAATTGCACTTTATTAAATACACTAAATTATTTAAAAAAATTATACGACTTACCCAAAGGGCTCAAAATAATTATAAAATCAAAACGTCCGAGAATAAAACTAAATCGACATGGCAAATAATAAATAATAATAAATTAAATGTACCTCGAGATTATATAAATAAAATTAATGTTGAAAACAATGTAATTACAAATCCAGAATCAATAGCGAATCATTTTAATAATTGTTTCATTGACAGAGTTGTCCCTATACAAGAGTCGGGAAAAAACGTCACATCAGGCATTTTGAACAGACAAAAATCAATGTTCATGGCCCCAAGTATACCGTGTGATATCTTAAACATTATAAAACAACTTAAAAATACTAACAGCGTGGGTTATGACGGTATCTCTACCAAAATAATTAAGTCTGTCGGTGATATAATATGCAGCCACTTAAGCCACATCATGAATCTATGTATCAGTACGGGTACCTTTCCTGATGGTATGAAAACATCAATAGTAAAACCACTATTTAAGAAAGGCGACAGAGACCTAATCGAAAATTATAGACCAATAGCGCTGATACCAATTATGTCAAAGATTTTTGAAAAATACATTTACAAACAATTATATACGTATATGGAAAAAAATAATATTCTTTGTAATGAGCAAAAAGGTTTCAGACAAAATAAGACAATCAATATGGCGGTCTATGATTTTCTACACACTGTGATGCTACGGATGGATGAAAAGACTCCCGTTTGCGCTGTGCTGTGCGATATGACACAAGCATTCGACTACGTTGACCACACTATTTTAATTAATAAACTTGACGCATACGGAGTAAGAGGCAATGTTCTTAAATTAATTGAATCCTATATGTCCAATAGAAGGCAAATCACAGCAATCTCAAGAATAGATCGTACCAAAAAAGCGACTACGTATTTTTCTCAAGAACGTATAGTAAAATTTGGTGTACCCCAGGGAACCGTTCTGGCATCATTATTTTTTATCATATATATAAATGACTTTCCGAAATATATTGAGCATCCAATGACTCTATTCGCAGACGATAGCACAGTCACAATATCATGTAAGAAAACGGACACTTATGAACTTGACATTAATAATGCTTTAGCTTCTATCATTCACTGGTTAGATAATAATAATCTAAAAATTAATTTAAATAAAACACAAATCTTGCATTTTAGTCAAAGAATACCAATAAGAAATGACATTAACTTAAGCTATAAAAATCACACCATATGCAGAGTTGGTAATGCCAAATTCCTTGGACTAACCATTGACAAGAAACTTGATTGGAAAGATCACATTGAAGAAACTAGTAAGAAAATAAGTAGTTCTTCCTACGCATTGTATAAACTCGCCCCAATCGTAAATACGGATACATTGCTTACGGCCTATCACGGACTTGTTGCATCGACCCTTAGATATGGTATAATTTTCTGGGGAAACTCTACACATAAAGATTTTATATTTAGAATGCAAAAACGATGCATAAGAGCTATGTTTGGTCTTAAAACTACAGACAGCTGCAAACCATATTTTATTAAACATAAAATTCTCTCACTTCCTTCCTTATATATATTAGAAACAGTATTATTTGTTAAAAAGAATCCCCAACTGTTTCCGAGGGCTTCAGAGGGTTCCGAAAGAAGTCAACGTGATAATCGGAGACTTCGTATACATAGTGCTAAAAAAGCACTCATGCGTAAGAGTGTATTCTGCATGGCCCCAACATTATACAACAAGGTACCAAAGGCATACAAAGATTTGAATACTAATAGTTTTAAGAAAAACATGAAGAAACTTTTAATTGATAAATGCTATTATGATGTTGCCGAATATTTAAATGATGTATTTTAGACATTTTTATTATTATTTAATGTAACTTTATGATTTTGTTTTTTCCCTGTACTTTGAATTATATTATTATTACCACATTTGTACGCCTTTCAAGGCAAAACATGCTGAAACTTTTTTTTTTTTGTAATCGCTCCAACTGATTGTGAACCTACACATGTTTTTGACAAATAAATATATCTTATCTTATCTTATCTTATCTTAAAATACCGGGAATATTGCCAAAAATGCTGGCAATTTTGGCAATTTTACCCAAAACAAAATTTATTGTACACAATGTAGATTATGGCCTTTAAATGCTAATTTTAAGTATTGTAAAAAGTTTTCGTAGATAATTTGACTTATAATTAAGCAAAATTCCCAAATATTTCCACTCCCGGCAATATTGCCGGCAATCTTGCCACCAATATTCCCACTTCGGGCAATATTGCCGGCAACGGCACATCTCTAATTTGGGTCGTCTATTCAGCGTTTTTTCATCTAGGGATTTATTTGATTCATAAGTTACGACGCTTGAACACAGTAGACGAAGAACTATTTTATATCCCGACACAGATTTTCCACATACCTACAAAAGCGAAGCATTAATTTCAATTTGAGAGAATTTTATTAGACTATTATGCAAGCAGGCAAACCGTAAATTCAAATTATCTAACTCTTCCTTCAAATAAATCCCTTTATACGACTGTTCTGGTTTGGGCAGAAATATCACTGGCCCTCTTTTTAACCCACTTCTTAAAGGGGGAGGTTCTCAGTTTTTTTTTTTTGCATTTTTTTACGCGGTATCCCCGGCAGTTATGAATCGATTTCAAAAATTCTTTTTTTGAATGGATCCTTTGAATGTATCCTTCGGGCGTGGTCCCATATAAATTGGCTTGGGTAGTTTTTAGGAAGGGTAAAAACGGGACCCTATTACTAATGCTTCCCAACCAACGACACCGACTTCCGAAATTGAAGTTATTTTTCACTATGTAGTGTTTTTTTGGAAGACGGATTTCCAAATAAACACTACAATGTGTGTCGGTGTCGTTGTCGTTCCACATTTTCGTTTTAAGCCACCGCCGGTTGTTTTTTTTTTCAGACTCCGTCCTATAGTAAAAGTTGGTCATATTCATGAGTTTGTACTTTCAACTTACAACCGCTGAAAGATTTATTATTAAATTTAAAGTTACCCTGTGTTACTAGTCTACGAGTATCTCATTAAAATAATTCGCGACAACATAGAAATAATCCACGTTGAAAAGTCAAAGTTCCCGAATAGCTGTGTAAATTTTCAAACGCTATCTAACTCGGCACCAACTCATTAATAGTTACTATGTTTTACATTTTCTAATTACACTCGGTGGCTGTTTTCGATGCTGTAATGTACCCTAATATACTTTGTACACTGAGATAAACTCGTGTCGGTTTCAGCTGTATTTTTGTATCACACTAATATTATAAAGGCGAAAGTTTGTGAGTGTGTGTGTTTCTATGTTTGTTACCTACTTCTTCACGCTCGAAACGGCTTGACCAATTTTGATAACGTTTTGTATGGAGGTAGCTGACACCCTGGAAACGTATAGGCTACTTCTTATCCCGATATTCCTTCGGGATCGAGACTTATGCGGGTGAAACCGCGAGGCGCAGCTAGTTTAGGTAATAAAGATGCTTTGTGGTATTGTATTTATTTTCTTTCTTGAGTCTGCTCAAGTTTTCGCTCATGTTTTATGGTTGGGTTTGGTTTCCGCACTTAGTCCTTCAGGTGGACTATTGTGTATGGGCCGTGGGGGCCGCCTGTGGTTATTCCACCCATCCCACCTTCCTCCAGTAGTTGATTACGTCTGATCCTGGTCTGTTAAGAACATCTGTGTAAGACCTGGGTGCCCCGGGGGTGTCTGTTCTAATCTGGGTGACGCCTGTGCATTCAAAAAGCACATGCGCAACGGTTTCTTCAGCCTCCATGCAAGCCTTGCATAGAGGACTGTCCGTTATGCCTATTGTTTGGAAGTGTGTTTAACAAGCAGTGTCCCGCGATGGCCCCCGTCACCAGGCGCAGACGTTACAAAATGTTGTTTCAGTGCGGTTAGTGGAAGTGCTTAGGTGCGGTTCGTCCAAGTGCGGTTGAAATTAGTGCTCTGAGTGGAATACCTCATTTTCGCTCATTAAAACGTTGTGACAGACAGCAAGGATGCAGGTGGTGGCCTGACTGATTGTCCACGATGAACCAACGTGGAGCATCTTTAAATTCACCCGTTTTTTTAGCTAAAGTATCACATTCACGATCAAATTTGAATGATCAATTTTGACGTAAAACGAACTAACAATGTAACTCTTAGGCTAGGAACTCACGGAGCGATTTCCGCCCGCAACCGCCGCGGTTGCGGGCCCGCAGCTTCTGTAGAATGCAAATATTTATATAAAAAATTAAAGCACATTTCACGACGCGTTTTACGCCCGCGGTGTTCGCGGTTGTATGCGGCTCCCGCTGTACCGGCGGGCAACTAGTAGAATCGCGCGGGCCGCGGCGCGAGCCTCGGCGGGTGGCGCCCGCGCGCTTTGCGATCGGTTGGCGGGCGACCGCGGGGGCCGGCGGGTGGCGCGGCGGGAGGTACGGCCGGCCGGCCGGTACGGAGGTAGGGAGGCGGCGGCCGCGTAACCGCGCGAATAACCGGTCTCGTGAGTTTTGAAATAAAACCGCAGATCCACGACCGCGGCGGTTGCGGGCGAAAATCGCTCCGTGAGTTCCTAGCCTTAATCTTATTGTAATAAGTTATAAATTAGAATGAATGCCGAGAGTTTGATCAAAATCTTCGCACATCAGTCATGAAATCAACCCAAAAGTGACTCCTGGGTCAGTCCGTAGCTATATCTTGTTTTTTTTAGACCAGCATGCACGATGTACTAATATAATGTCCAAAAACATGTCGCTATTTATATGTATATGAAGTAAACAGTCTTGACATAGAATATAACCCTTCCGATCAGTTCCATCCCCATTCCTGTAATGCAAGGAATTCACCCATATTATGTCCCACATTCTATCCCTTTGAGCGCCTGGAACCTTGTCGGCGTGAGCATTCCCACAAAGGACTGAAAAGGATTCACAAAGCCACACACAGGCAAAGGTTCGCAGCGCTCACTGCTTAAGGCAAATTGTATGGCTATATCCCGTAAACAGCAAACTGTCAAACAAGGTTAGTAACTCAAACTCAAAGCATTTATTTTAATAATCCATTTACAGGCACTTTTGAATTGTCAAAGAGTCGACCAGTTAGTCAGAAAGTTGAAGCTATAGTTGCCCATTCCAAAACGTAGATCTATATGGAGAAGAACCGGCAAAAAACTCCAAGGACACTCTTTTAAATCAAGACATTACAAAGACCTTGGTAAATTTTTCTTGTTACAAGCAACAAGAAAAATTTACCAAGGTCGTATATGTGAGAACTATGTAAAACCCCCCTTGTAACCCCCAAAGTAGCTGAAGCATGCTGCAAAACGCCACCTACAGATACTCCCCTTACGGATACTCCCCTTAACCCGTATTTATGCCATGGTATAAAACAAGTATTCTACATGTGGTGTGTCTACTAGTTGCGTTTACAGAACGTTGAAAATCCAGTGCGCGAAAGAAAATTGGGGCAGGAAAAAATCGCCCGTGCTACGTAGGCTTAGACTGCGTTGAACTTCCATACAAACTTTCATCCTTTATTTAACTCTTTTAGGGGGTGAATTGTCAAAAATCTTTTCTTGCTCACTTTCGATATAAAAGGAACTTGTGCAAAATGCTTCTAGAAAAAATGTGAAAGTTTGTTAGTCAATCACACAAAAGCGGCTGAACGAATTTGGATGAAATTTGGCACACAGATAGTTTATAACCTGGATTAACACATAGGGTAAGTATTCTATCCCGATAGTACGTTCCCGTGGGATAATTTCCAACGTCCACGCGGGTGTAGCCGCGAGCAAAAGCAAAAGAATTTTTGGTTCTAGAACATGCCGGTTTCCTCACGATGTTTTCTTTCACCGTTTTGAGAGCAGTGCTGATGAAATTATTTACAAAGTAAAGCGCCTGTCTGATTGGGTTCAAACCGACGACCTACTAATAGTAAGTCGGATCCGTTACCACTGGGCCACCACTGCTCTCCAAGTGTGTAGTACCCTAAGGCAATACATATATGTATTACTAGTAGCGCCCCGCGGTTTCACCCGCGTAAGTTTCGATCCCGTGGGAATATCGGGATAAAAACTATCCTATGTCCCGCGAGGTATGTCGATAAAAACTAACCTATGTCCTTTCCCGGGACTCAAACTATCTCTATACCAAATATCATCTAAATCGGTTCAGCGGTTTAAGCGTGAAGAGGTAGGTAATGTACAGACAAACAGACACACTTTCGCATTTATAAAACTAGCTTCTGCCCGCGGCTTGTCCTTTCCCAGGAAGCCATCTATCTCCTTGCCAAATTTTATCGAAATCCGTTCAGTAGTTTAGGCGTGAAAAGGTAACATACAAACAGACAGAGCTACTTTCGAATTTTATTTTATTTATTTTATTTTATTTTATTCTGTTCGGGATACTTACAGCTAAATTAAACAATGCTCTTAAACAATATACATCTGAAGGCCATTTACAAGTTTCCACTAATAAACACTTGAAACAAAAAATACAACAAAAAATTCAATTTATAATAATTATTAGTATGGATGTGTCATGTCTTATTTCATTTACTCAGAAAAGAGATGATATTTCTGCTATGCAAATACGAACGTGCCCGTAACTCATTGTAATTCCTACAATGAATTACGGCCACATACGTAGCTATTTGGGTTATTTCCATGTCACGGTCGGGGCGGTTTTTATCTTCCTAATGCAAATGGCGGTTGCCAGCCCTTCTACCCGCTTTTATTTTAAATTCAACCTTGTTTTTGCCTTGGGGTTAAATTTGGACAGTGTAATTTCAGTCCAACGTTTTATCCTTATAACTTCTCTTTAGAAATATGTTCAATGCGTTGAAAAAAATATCAAGCATTCCAAAAAATGTGAGGAAGCCGTAGTCGTTTGTCGGTGAGTTGGTATGTAATATTATTAGAACTGCATTATATTCACATATGACAATCTAATAAGGCTTCCAAACAAATACACAAAATTTTATAGATGTATGTATGTTTGTCCACGCATTTCTCAGCAACTATTAATCGGATCGTGACCATTTTTTTTGTATTAGCTTACATTTACTTCAACTTAGGGAACAGTGCAAGTTTCATCAAAATCGGTTCAGTAATTTTCAAAATATGGACTAATACGTGTAAGTGTGACGGCCTGGCGTATTGATACGAGCTACGGGTGTAGTGTCAAAGGGAAAACATCTCAAAACCTTGGTCAAATTCTAGTGCAAAAACTAAAAATTACGAAATAAAAAGTAATTTAAAAAAATTAAACCGACTTCAAAAAGAAATCAACTCAAAATTATGAAATAACTTTAATTTCGGAAGTCGGTGGCAAAAAACTAAAATACAGATCCCAAGACACCGACTTCCGAAATTAAAGTTATTTCATAATTTTAAGTTGATTTCTTTTTGAAGTCGGTTTAATTTTTTTAAATTACTTTTTTTTAGAACTTTATTCAGACAAAGTTAAAGTTCTAAGGACCACTTGCACGTTTAGTCGATTTAAATGAATAAATGTAGTTTGTAAACTCGGAGTTAAGTAGGTAATTAACATTTTAACTCTATTGCGCCACTAAAAAGTAACACCGGATAAGCTCATCTGATATTAGTGCTTTTTGAGTTGGCATTGCAGTTCAATCGACGAAACATAAGAAACATGTCGTTAGTTCCGCATTTTCGTTTTTGACACCGACTTCATCAACTAAACGTATTTTCTTTATTTCTATACTAGCTTCTGCCCGCGACTTCGTCCGCGTGAAATTTCTTGTACCCCCACCCCATCGCGTCGCAACACTTCGTATTCGCTTACCGTTCACTCTGAGTTTTTTTCTTTTTGCTCGGCTCCTAAGGGTCATAGCGTGATGTTAAATAGCCTATAGCCTTCCTCAAGAATTGGGCTATCATTAATGCAAAAAGAATTCAAATCTGACCGGTAGTTAAAGAGATTATCGCGTTCAAACAAACAAACTCTTCAGCTTTATTATTAGTACTAGCTTCTGCCCGCGACTTCGTCCGCGTGAAATTTCTTGTACCCCCACCCCGTCGCGTCGCAACACTTCGTATTCGCTTACCGTTCACTCTGAGTTTTTTTCTTTTTGCTCGGCTCTTATGGGTCATAGCGTGATGTTAAATAGCCTATAGCCTTCCTCAAGAATTGGGCTATCAAATGCAAAAAGAATTCAAATCTGACCGGTAGTTAAAGAGATTATCGCGTTCAAACAAACAAACTCTTCAGCTTTATTATTAGTATAGATAAAACACTCTATGGCCCATAACTCCTTAATAGGTACCAACTCTTAACATCTTACACACGTGATAACTTTTAAACGAAATATCCGATTGAGATGAAACAAAAAGTATGTTACTTCTTCATAAATACTCTTGATAACATAATGCTTAATTTCGATAAAGATTAATATTACGATACATATTTAACGTAGTTTTTTTTTTCTTCAGACGATTTAATAATTATTTTGAACACAAAATCGGTTATTGTGATTAAACCATGATAGATAGATATATGTTCTCGCGGACTTTTTTGTAGGTCTTAATGGGCTCTACAAACCCGTAGTACATTATTTTGTTCTATTGTCAATAGTTTTTGCAGCGCACGCAAAAATAGGTTTTCGATTATACACCTTGTTTTACAAAATAGCAATTTTATTACGGATCCCTAATTTTGAAGAAAAAAAATATAGCCTATAGCCTTCCTCGATAAATGGACTACCCAACACTAAAATAATCATTCAAATCGGACCAGTAGTTCCAGAGATTAGCGCGTTCAAACAAACAAACAAACTCTGCAGCTTTATAATATTATAATATTAGTATAGATAGATAAAAAACTCTATGGCCCATAACTCCACCAACTCTTAACATCTTACACACGTGATAACTTTTAAACGAAATATCCGATTGAGATGAAACAAAAAGTATTTTACTTCTTCATAAATACTCTTGATAACATAATGCTTAATTTCGATAAAGATTAATATTACGATACATATTTAACGTAGTTTTTTTTCCTTCAGACGATTTAATAATTATTTTGAACACAAAATCGGTTATTGTGATTAAACCATGATAGATAGATATATGTTCTCGCGGACTTTTTTGTAGGTCTTAATGGGCTCTACAAACCCGTAGTACATTATTTTGTTCTATTGTCAATAGTTTTTGCAGCGCACGCAAAAATAGGTTTTCGATTTTACACCTTGTGTTACAAAATAGCAATTTTATTACGGATCCCTAATTCTGTAGAAGAAAAATATAGCCTATAGCCTTCCTCGATAAATGGACTACCCAACACTAAAATAATCATTCAAATCGGACCAGTAGTTCCAGAGATTAGCGCGTTCAAACAAACAAACAAACTCTGCAGCTTTATAATATTAGTATAGATAACTTCGTACATAAGAATAATTACCTAATGTATTATATACTAAAACCTTTCTGAAAGTATGTAGATCACACTAATGAAAGAATTATCAAAATTGGTACATTAGTTTTTGAGAAAATCGCGGACATACCTTTGTATGTCCGCGATTACATACATACATACGGGTCGCATACAGAACCTCCTTTTTTGAAGTCGGTTAAAAAAAGTATATGTCTGTGCTCTGAAACTCAATTCCCGTAATTAAAAATATTCAAAATCTAGGCGCAATCTCATCTCGGCGAGAATCAATGTCAAAAACTTGTCAAAAATGTAGGAAAATTGGAGGTATTTTTGACAGATTGAGACCGAGATCAGACTGTGACCGTTAATAAAATTACGAGAAATGAATTATTATTATTTAACTAGTTGCGCCCCGCGGTTTCACCCGCATACTTAAGTGTCGACCCCGTGGAAATATCAGGTATAAACTATCCTATGTCCTTCCCAGGGATGCAATCTATCTCTCTGCCAAATCGAAATCCGTTTAGTGGTTTAGGCGTGAAAAGGTAACATACGGACAGACAGAGTTACTTTCGAATTTATAATATTAGTATGGATTGCTCGCCTAGCACTATGCTTCACTTCACAAAATATTAATTTGGTCTGTGTGTTATTTTTCTAATAACAAGCTCTTCTAGCGTTGAGTGTGCTTTTAGGTAGAACGGCTGTAACGCGATTGATCCCGTGATCCGAAAAAAAATCACCTTCAAGAATACAATAGGGCCATAAACGGACGCTACGCGTAGCAGAGGTAACGTGACTCCCTCTGACGTTGATGGAACTCTTTCGACTTCGATGAATATTCGCTGACCTTTTAGTAAGTAGTTAGATAGTTCTGGATATAAAAGTAGAAGTTGTAACACCAGCCATGTACCCGATGGGATTTTCCATCGGCAAAAATTATGTCCAGGTTAAAGTCGAGCATTTATTTCTTAAAGGCACTTTTGAACGTCAAAATATACAAGAATTGATTCTAGTCGCCCCTTCTAAAAGGTAGTTTCGTATGGAGAAGAATGGGCAAGAAACGAAGATGAACTTCCATACAAACTTTCATCGCTCACTTTCGTTATGTAAGATAGGTACTTTTGGGAAAATTTTCAAGCTTCTAGTCCTAGCGGTTTAGTTAGACTGTGCGTTGGTCTCTCAGTGATTTTTTTTAGATTTTTATGAGAGTTTCACTCAGAGCTCTGTAATGCTATTCTGTAAAAATCTCACCGTGAAAACTAAGGTGAAGTGAGCTTAGAGTGAGCTGTCAATAGTGTCAATCCCTAGCATCAGGTGGAATGACAGCTCACTTCACCTAAGTTATCACGGTGATCTTTTTACAGAACAGCACCGCTATTATGGAGAAGATCAACTGTAAATGACAAAAGACAGCAAAGCTAGAAACGTGTATTTTCTTTTTACTAAAATATTAAAAAAAAATATTGTGTTAATTATTGTATGGTGGTACGGAACTCTTCGTGTGCGAGTCCGACTCGCACTTGGCCGCTTTTCCACTTTCCACTCAGGTCTGGCGGTTTAACATTCTACCAGCCTATGTTGTGGTGTAACAAAGAATTTATAGACATTTTATTTTCGTCAAAAACTTGAGAAGGGTCTTGTTTGGAACTTTAAGTAATACTTAAATAAATAAAAGGGTTGCTCGTGTTACTCAGTTTGCCCTTACGACTTGAAAGAGACAAGTGTCTAATAAAATTTATAGATACGTTTTTTATGGCTACAGCGTGTAAACAAACATAGATGTTTAATTTCGGCTTATTAGTCGATTCACACAAATTTACTCGCCCGAAACGTCGTCCCTTTTAAATAATATAATTTTTTCTATAGGCGACTTGCACTAATTCGTACTTTTTGAATTTTATGCAATAAACTAAAAAAAAGTCACTAGCGCACAGAAGTGATAAGAGGTAAATATTATAAACGTATACTTTTCCTTCTCTTCATTGCATAAAATTTAAAATGTGCCAATTCGTACGAGAATATGTAGAGAGGTACCCACATTTCGCCAGTTATGATTACGCCCCACGTAAGACCGGTCTTCCCTTTACATAATCTACGAAGAAGTTATCTTTAATTTATCCTTTTCTCCATTTGTTGCAGTTGGAAAATGTGCAGCTACTGGACAAGTACAATCTGCGGAACCCGTCTAAGGGA
Source organism: Oligia fasciuncula (assembly GCA_963082905.1). Taxonomy (NCBI): domain Eukaryota; kingdom Metazoa; phylum Arthropoda; class Insecta; order Lepidoptera; family Noctuidae; genus Oligia; species Oligia fasciuncula. Next base: position 15,239,263 of record OY720403.1, read on the forward strand.
ACCTTGTACTTCGCGACCACACACCTTATATTCGTGGACCATGAGATGAGGAAGGAGACATGGGTATGTATTCTTGCTATTAAACGTCCTGTTTCTAAAAACCCCTTGAATTGAGCGGCTGATGTTATTTTGTTTAACCAATCACAGCGATTCTAAGGAGGAAGCGCGGTAGGCCGCGTAGGCCTCAAAATTGTAAGGAGGAAGCACGGTAAGCCGCGTAGGCCTCAAAATTGTAAGGAGGAAGCACGGTAAGCCGCGTAGGCCTCAAAATTGTAAGGAGGAAGCACGGTAGGCCGCGTAGGCCTCAAAATTGTAAGAAGGAAGCACGGTAAGCCGCGTAGGCCTCAAAATTGTAAGGAGGTAGCGCGGTAGGCCGCGTAGGCTTCAAAATCATCAAAACAAACCCTCTCAGTTCATACAACATTAGTTTTTGTTTATACTAAACTCGAAAAGGGGTCATTGTACTCATCATTTTGAACAAATTTTTCTATGGGACCAACCTCGAAATCGCGAAAAAAAATCAGCTGTTCCATACATTTTGTCGATTTAAGTGAACACAAATGTATGGAACAGCTGATTTTTTTGTTGTATAACTCTATTGATCGATATTTCATGGAAAAGTCGTTCAATAAAGTTATATGAATATAGAGGGTTTTTTTTCTTTTTCGGATGGGAAATCATCAAATGATGATTTCCTTTCCCTCCTGCTCTGGGTGGAGCGGAAGGGAGTGTCAGACTCTTACTGACTAAAACCCACCCGTGTTCCTTCCTTAGCCCTTTATGTTCCGGGCCAGCGGTAACCCTTTCGGACAATCCCGCTGACCAACATAGAGGGTTGTATTGATAATTATAATGATTACCATTCCGAAAAGTTATATTTGTTACGGTCGCGAGTCATATTTTAATCTATAATCTCTCTTTTTTTTTTTTTTTTTGTAAGGCTATTTATAGCCTTCCTCAAGAATTGGGCTATCAAAAGCAAAAATATTTTTTCAAATTCGACTGGTACATACTTCCAGAGATTAGGGCGTTCAAACAAACTCTTCAGCTTTATTATTAGTATTCGTATAGATAGATATACTATACTAGTCAAATACCCTATTAAGTCAATTAGCGATTCAATAGCCTCCAAAGCGGTCTTAATAGTCTTTGTATAGATGAAACCTTCATAACGTTAATGAATAATGCCAGGCTTTACACTTAATTGGAGAAACGATTAACCGCGAGCTTCGAAATCCGTTCTTACTGCTTTTAAATAAAGGCGCTATCAATATCAAAGGGCTTTGAAGGTCCGTGGCATGCCTCCCCGTCCGCCATTTTGAAATCAAAATCAAAATGGCGGCCACGCATGAAAATAGGTTTCACCGCTTACTTTACACATCTTGTTGCATAGATGTTTGAAATAATCACTCACATGTTATGCAACAAGATATACTTACGAATGTTCACAAAAATATGGACGTCACGTAATCAACTTTGAACGTTAATATCTCGGAAACGTGATGCATTACGGGATTTGGTCCGTTTTCTGTTTGCATTGATGACAACTATCGATTTATATAGGTTACATGGGTAGCCGCCATTTTGAAAAAAAAAAAATCGTGGACAGGTAGGTATGCCACGCTCTATATAAAAATCTTCAATCTCCTTGTACCATAGACGTGCTGTTATCTGTACAACTGAAGTTTACTGACGAATACTTGAGGTCTACCATAAGAGCACTTTAAAGATTTAATCTTGGTGCTCTAAAATAACGATTTCCATGATCGCTTTTATACGAACAACAATATTAGGTGCGTCTAAAGATTGGTATTCTAGAAAGATGCCCAAGTTCTGATCTTTATCAAATCTGATACTTAGACATGTTTTAATGCTTAAGGGGAAGGTCGGCCAAAGCTAATTGTAGATGGCGTGACCATAGCTCGTTCCCTACGGCCTACAATAAATTTGACATCTCGTCCATTTGTTCCATGTCGAGTTCATTTATGATTCATGAGTTTGGTTTTATTTCACTATTTCGTTTTTTTCAGTGATTTCAATATTTTAAATCAAGTATTTGACATGGAAAGTGTCAGAATTTAAAACCTTAAATATTTCTTCGTAATAATTTTCTTCAAAATGAGTCCGACGTAATAACAGACAGACAGAACTCTTTTTAATTAAAAAGAAAATCTCTACGAATATCTTTAAGCCACAATATTGTAATTAGTCTTTCAGAAAATGGATTTCGATTTAGCAGTAATTAGGAACAAAAAAAAACGCGTAATTTTTTTGCAAAAATAAAATAAAACCTTACGGGTTTTACTATTAGCTTGTTTTGGAAACTAGCTACGACAGCGCCATTTTGACAGTTGCCTCGCCCTTTAGTTACCAAACAGTGGCGTATGCTTATGTGTAGTACAGGTCTAAGGCTACGTACGCACTGACAGGTTGCTTGCTTAACGCGTAGAGAGAGCCAAGTCACTTGCCATCCTTTTATACAGGGTTATTGGTAAAACATTATTATTATTAAAACGTTCATCATTATGAGTACAATGACCTGTTAAGAGGTTGTTAATGTTTTACCAATAACCCTGTATATACTCGTCCCTGCTTCGCACGGCTTGAACGACTTGCCCAAACATCCAGATTTCTTTGTTACACATAAATCTTTCGGAATAAACTCTCTAAATAATGATGAAAACCGCATCAAATCCGTTGCGAAGTTTGGAAGAGCTACGTGGTCACACAGACAGACTTTAAAAGCAACTTTAATTGTGTCCATGGAGTTTCTTGGTCGTTCTTCTCCATAGAGATCTACGTTTTGGAATGGGCAACTAGCTTCAACCACAGGTAGGAGGAGGTTATAGGTTTATACAGCATTATATTGTAGTCTTTGGCTTCAACTTTCTAACTGACAGACTATTGACTATTTAATTTTGACAATTCAAAAGTGCATGTACAAAGTTTAATTGAAATAAATGCTTTGAGTTTGCAAAAACCATACTTACAAGTACAATCTTCCACAGATTCTCCTGATGCACATATCGACAGTGGAACGGCTGCCGATCACGACCACCGGCTCCCCGCTCCTCGTGCGCACAAAGACTTTTCAATCGGTATTCTTCGTGATTCCTCGGGAGAGAGACTGCCACGAAATGCACCAGACTCTCCTCAGGCTCAGTCAACCAGGTTTGTTACAGATGCATTCATTTCTTTTAGAGATCGTCTTCTACTTCAGCCTGCCCTTGTCTCATGTTACTTGGGGTCGGTGCAAATTGTTTTGCTTTTTCATTCATTTTTCGACACCATATTTTAGTTTGTTAAAGCTGTTGAGTCGGTTGGAGTTGGCAGCAGGAACCGACGGTTTATCGTGCTTTCCGAGGCACGGAGGGATATCGATATGTAATGGATGTTCACCCATCCACGAACCGACGGCGACACGATCGACTCGTACCACGAGCCTCTCCTCATTTAATCACAAACTTATCATGTTAAATCAACGTGTTCCAGTTCATATCGACGAGCTTTATTGCTTCTACTACAAATCGACACCAGACGACCTGCCGAAGTCAGCTGGTTGGAACTTCTTCGACATTCAGACCGAGTACCAGAGGATGAACGTGCCCAACGACCAGTGGGTTCTCTGCAATGCCAATAAGGATTACGAGGTAAAAACATTCGAGGCAAACGTTGTTTTGCCATATACATTATTTCTAGCTGCCCGGCGCTACTTCGTTTGCGTGGTGTCCTACACCTTACCCTACCCTACCCCTACCGTATGGTAGGGGTAGGGTATTGTAAGGTGTAGTGTAGGAGTAGGGTAGGCGTAGTCCTACCCTACTCCTACACTACTCCTACCCTACTCCTACCCTACTCCTACACTACTCCTACCCTACTCCTACACTACTCCGACCCTGCTTCTAACCTACTCCTACCCTACTCCTAACATAACCAACTCCTACACTACTCCATACCCTACTCCTACCCTACTCCTACACTACTCCTACTCTACACCTACCCTACTTCTACCCTACTCCCATAGATATATTTTTTTTCCTCTGCGTAAGAACCATCCTCGTACTTCAAGGAATATTCTAAAAAAAGAATTAGCGAAATCGGTTCAGCTGTTCTCGAGATTTGCGCTTAGCAACACATTCAGTGATTAATTTTTATTATGTATTATAGATAGATACTCGTGCTAGGAGCAGTGGTGGCTCAGTGGTAACGACTGCCACTTACGAGTTGTAGGTCGTAGATTCGAACCCAAACAGGCGCTTTATTTTGTGTAAATTATTTCATCACCACTGCTCTCAAAACGGTAAAGGGAAACATCGTGAGGAAATCGACATGTCGTAGAACCAAAAATTCAAAGGGCCCACGTGGTGTATAACAGCCCTCCCCCTCATCAAGAGGAGGCCTGTGTCCCACATTATAGGCTAGTTATGACTTGTGACTATCTAAGAAGTCGGATTTGATACATATAAAAATACAGTGCTATTATAGGGATGGGAAAAAAATCGATTGCTTTATAAACCGATTCTCTACACATTTATAGTACTTAGTTTGTAATCGAAAATTTATCTACATTGCTTAAAACTGATTCTCGAGGCATATCGTTCTATTACACGTACGAGTTTGGAATATTTAATAGTTATTTATTACATAAACCCCAACTAAGTTTAAATTTGGGCGAGTTTCAAAGCCAAACCAAGACAAACCACCGTACCTAGAGACAAGCCCTAGGCACGCCACTATATGCACCTGTGCGAAGTTTGGGCGGGTTGCTAGTCAAGAATAAAATTAACAATAAATAAGTGTGGTAAATAAATAAATTCACTTTTGTAACTCTTTTCTATATGTAAATGTTCGTAAAAGTATCGATTTTTCAGAGCATAGATTTTAATGGGTAAAAAAACGGTAACGGTAAACGATACCGGTCACAACACTACTACCCAAAGACATGACATTGTAATAACGTCCCGTCGGAATATTAATCAACGATTAATTTGTGTTCGCATTTTTTCATTCTTATTAAGAGGTAAACAAAAATATACTTAAATCTTTCATTTTTTCTTTATTTAGTCATAAGAGAAGAAAAAAAAATGATATAAAAAAAATTGTGAACCTTTAAGAGGTTCACAATTATTCTTTTTATTTTTTTCTAGTTCGATATTCAAGCTATTAAAAAGGATGTACAAATACGTATAACGAAGCCAAGAGTCACTTGTTCTTTCCGTCATTGTGATTGTAATCATTTTGTACCGGCCTAGATACCTGGAAGCCTTCTAGTTACTGAGATATTGAAGGAAGTTTTTTAATCTTATAACTTAACTTTGAATACCCCCAAGATTCCTGTTTTGCGTGCGTTACATTGTGTTGCGCTTGCGCGCTACCTAAAACAGCCATTTTCGCGCTTCAAATAATAATCGTTTCCCAGCAATTATTTTCCCGTATTACTTGGTTTGATGTACAGAATTATCTAATGGCTTTGCCTTTTTAAACCGTCTATATTTTTATCTAAAAATTACTGCTTCACTTCTTACTCACCTTTCCTCACCAGCTCTGCGACACATACCCAAGCGAGGTGTACGTGCCAGCGCGTGCATCCACCGCGGTACTCCTGGGCAGCGCAAGCTTCAGGTCGCGGGGACGGCTGCCGGTGCTCGCGTACCTTCATCACAATAAAGCTGCTATAGCGCGCTGCAGCCAGCCACTCAGCGGCTTTTCTGCCAGGTGAGTTAACCCAGCGAAGAGTTAGACGTTTTTTTGCCGTGAAAAATTACTATTGATTTGCCTTGTGTAGGCAGTAGGCACTGTCGTCAATATTGTATGGATCCATAAGGAAGGTTTGAGCAGTGGTGGCCCAGTGGTATCGGCCGCGACTTACAAGTTGTAAGGTCGTAGTTTCGAACCCAGACAGGCGTTTTACTTTGTGTAGGTAAATTATATCATCACCACTACTCTCAAAACGGTGAAGGAAAACATCGTGAGGAAACCGACACTAGAACCAAAAATTCGAAGACATGGTGACATCTGCCAACCCTCACTGGGCCCGCGTGGTGGATTATGGCCCACTCCTTCTCACAGAGAGGAGGCTTGTGTCCCAGCAGTGGGATCATTATAGGTTGATTATGATAAGGAAGGTTGTTAACAGATATGTCATTTGACAGTCGCCGTATGCGTCGTCCGGTGGTTTGCCGTGTCATATACAAGCCCACACGGTTATTCTACGGTGCCTGAAAGTCAGAACGAATTTCAGAAGGACTACGGCTTTCGAGTGGGTCGTCTCTGTCACTCATACGCATACAGTTCGCGTCAAATAACTTTGCCGCTCTGAAGCTAGGCTTTTCGTTAGCCGCGCATGCGCTCTGCTGTTTTAGGGTCAGTTCACACCGAGACGCGACGCGACGCGCAGTTTAGAAGGTACACAATTCAGTGTCTACGACGTCGAGTTACGCCGCGCGGCGTGTCTTACTGAATCGTGTACCTTTTTGTGTAGTAGATAAGGTCTGTAATTATATTTCTATCTTGAAAACTGCGCGTCGCGTCGAGTCTCGGTGTGAACTGACCCTTATTCATACGATTAACTACTGCGCAGTGATTTGTTGCCTACTTCAGAGCGGCAAAGTTATTTGTCGCGAACTGTACACACAGCTGCATTAAGTAGTTACCCCACCAAAAGACATGTGCGTTCAAATCCGTGATAGGCCCAAGTTGGTTTTTGTATTTTGTAAAAACATTTTATTTTAAATAATGTATTGTTTTAGTGAATAAATAAGTTTAAGTAAGTTTTTTTTTTTAATTCTGTTTTTATTATTGTTTTTTTCAATAAAACAATACTTTTGCGACGACAAGCAACAATAATAGGGTTAACATTTACGACAACTTATTCATCGTCTAAATAGACTGGAGGTTTCAAGACCGCTTACCGTGCATAAGATTGGAAGTTCAAATCCTATATAGGCACGAAATGTGCTTTTTGTTCATTATATTATTTTGATATATTTTTCTATTTTGTTTTAAGTAGTAATTATTTATAAAGAATTAAAAAATCAAGAAAAATAAAATACTTTATTAATCATTTATTAATATTTATTATTGCTATTATTTAACAAAACTATGATCTTATTTTACAACAAACAGAACAACTATTTTAGTTCTCATAAAATCAGAAATCATTTTAAAAAATAATTGATAAATAGTAGTCGTTTACTCTTCGCCGTTTTAAGTGAACGTATACAAAGTTCTAACTTGAAGGTATGGATTAATTTTATAAAGACAACGTAAGTAAGTAAAATTAATGGATACCCTCAAATTATAACATCTTTCGATTAGACGACGTTCGGTGATGCGATGGTTCGAATCCGAGTCAACACAATGGGCTCTTTTTGAAGTATTCTTTAGATTATTCGTAAGGAATTCAATGTTGTAGCAGTGTAACATTTTAAAACTTGAGGGGTTAGGACATAGTGACGCTTTCTGTACCTGTATGACTGCTTTGTTCTTAAGGTCTTCATCGTACCCTACCAGTTATCTTCTACGGAAGTTGGACTTTAACTCATTGGAGGTGTGAAGAGGCTTTGATCAACTCACTGTAGCCTGTAAGACCTTACAGGGACGTATCGACTTCCCAGAGCTCCATGGTGTTTTCTGCAGACTATGCCCGACAAAATCCGATGCCTCCCACGCATAAGGTCGTAAGGCTAAAAAAACAATGTCAGGGGACACATTTTTTTATACGTTAACGTTTAAAAAAAAATGCTCTCATGCGTCGTAATGTAATGTGAAACCCTGAATGTAATGTGTTTGCGGATGAATGGATTAAAATTATGCGTACATGTCTGGTGTTCTGTGAGAGAAAGTATGCAAGGGAGTCAACTGTTCCATGTTAGTCCTAAATTATATTATATTCTAGTCAACGTAATTATTGTCTCTATGTTAATTAATGTAATTGGTGTTGTTCCGAGGGGCCCGTGGCTAAATAATAACAGCCGCACAGGTCGATCGATCAGGTTAAGCTACGCTTGCCGCGGTTGGTAAATGTATGGGTCACCATCTTTACATACCGTGACCCCTCCGTGCATCGGAAAGCACGTTAAGCCGATGGTCCCGGCTGTCATTCGTGGATCTTTGACAGTCATTACGGGTAGTCACAAGCCCGAAATTCTGACAACCAGTCTTACCAAGGGGTATCGTATTACCCAGTGACTGGGTTGTGGAGGTCAGATAGGCAGTCGCTCCATGTAAAATACTGGTATTCAGCTGCATCCGGTTGGACTGGAAGGCGACCCCAACGTAGTTGGGAAAATGCTAGGCAGATGATGATGTATTGATGTTTACATATCGATACCCATCACGTCTGGGGCGTTTCGCTAGCTAATTTAATTTGACTCTGTATTGCAACTCGCAACCACGCAACGCATGTGATCAGCAATACCGTACCAACTTGGCCATTCGTTTTACAATAAACAAAATTTTCATTTAGTTCTAAAGCTAGTGCATATTATAATACTTGGAAATCCTAATTGCAGATGTATGGAAGACGAGCAAATGCTGGACCTGATCAGGCGGGCGAACCCGAACTGCGGGTACATGTACGTGGTGGATACCAGGCCAAGGGTAAGCATATGAAGCTAATCATATACCAGTTTCAGCCTCTAAATGGCGTTGTTTTATTCCAGTTTGAAGGGTATGGATGCCGGTGTAATCACAGGTACATGCGACATTGCAGCAGCTGTGTCTCTAATGATGATGACCACTTACCATCAGGTGTGCCATATAATTGGCCATCCAAAAATATCCTTCTGCTTGCAATATTTTTGGCTGCCTCTTGAGTTAGTGCGTGAACGTAATCTGCGACTACATAGAGTATAAGGGACATCGACGTACAGACGCCAGCACATCAAGCTACTAGATTTTCAACTTTATCGCTATTAGCATTAGGTTCAAGGTTGATTGGGAAAATTTGACAGTTTCGGGTAGCTTGATGTGCTGGCGTCTTCTGTACAAACTGTTATCATGAATTCAGTACATGTTTCGGGTTTGGTTTAGAAACGTGCTATCTCGCTAAAATGAATGTGATAGGTACTATTTGCGGGTTCTAGAGGGTAGTCTGAACCATCTACAACATTTTTTTTCCCGGAGACGCGTATTTCGTTTTTAATAAAAAAATTAAGGTTACGAACGTAAATATTCAATTCAAAAACCCAAAATTAAATTTGTTGATACAGTAATGAACTGTAACTAACCGCGCGCGAGCTGAGAGAGCGAAGCGAAAGCGAAGCGGCAGCGGCCGGCGAGCGTTACTTCCAAGTTCGATTCGTTCCCGACTAATTCGGATTTGTTAACTGCCCACGGTAAAGGAAAACGTCGCGAAGAAACCGGCATGTCCTAGATCCAAATATTCGAAGACATGTGAAATCTGCCAACCCGCACTGGGCCCGCGTGGTGGATTAAGGTCCACTCCCTCTCACCGAGAGGAGGTCTGTGTCCCAGCAGTGGGAACATTATAGGCTGGTTATGGTTATGTAACTGCCCACACGTAACTGCCCGTTCAGTCTGCTTATACTCGTACTAAAGTAGTACACATAAATTAATGGCTAGTAAAAATGGTGGAATGGGCAGCTAGGTAGGTAAATAGTTCGGAAGTTCATAAATATATACGTTCCTAACCTATGAAACTCTTTATTTTTTATTAGAAAAAAGTCGTGTTTCAGGCAAAATAAAAATTGTTGTGGAGGGTTCAGAAGACCCTCTAGAACCCCCAAATAGTATCACATTCTTTCTAGCGAGTCGACACGTTTCTAAACATTAACCCGATAAAATGTCTACGCTTGGGGGTCTTCAATCATGTACTGGATCCATGGTAACGTCCCTTACACCGAGTATGCCTACGGCGTAATGGGAATCCTTTCGGAGGCTGAAAATACTCATAAATAGGAAAATTGATAAATTATATTTCTGTAAATTGGTACAAAAACACTTTTACACCACAAAAATAAATGATGTATTAAAACCAGATGAGTTCGGTGTTTTTATCTGACTACTCTGAGGATGCCAATGCGTTGCGTCGTCGCAACGCAGTGAGTGCCACACGAGCACTGCGATGACGTCACCGCTCAGGCGTTGCAGCGCCGACGCAACGCATTGGCTACGCCCGTGTGTCAACGCCCTTATTCAATATTAAATATTTGTATCCATCAGATCAATGCTATGGTGAACCGCGCTGCTGGCAAGGGTTACGAGAACGAAGCGTTCTACGAGAACATAAAGTTCCAGTTCATGGGCATCGGCAACATCCATGTCATGAGGAAGAGCCTTCAGAAACTGGTTGAGAGTAAGCATTGTTGTTATACGTACCTGCAATCTATACGAATCCTTGCTGCCAATTGACCTTATTATCACACTAGCGTTCGCCCGCGACTTCGTTCGGGTGAAATTTCACCCTCTTAGGGGTGGCATTTCGAAAAACCCTTTCTTAGTGGATACCTACTCTTCACAAAGAACACACCCTCCAAATTTCATGTCTCTAGGACCAGCGGTTTAGGCTGTGCGTTGATATATCAGTCAGTCAGTCAGGACTTTGAATTTTATATATATAGATAACAAAATACGCATATTAACAGCGTGTTTGTACCACTTGGTTACCACAAGTAAAGTGCGCGTCGCCTCGTGGGATAAAAATACTCTACTGTAACTAGTTATAATAATAAATTTAAAATTGTATAGGGGCCTCTCCGAGTTAGCATCGGCCCCTTGCACGCCTTTTAAAGGTCTCGGCCCCTAGGGTCCCGAGATATGTAAACAATGTAAATTATATGCTATGTTAGTACTAGCGTTGCCAGATGTCCCGCTTCTGGCGGGATGTCCCGTTTTTTAACCCTCTCAGGACGTGTCCCGCCAAACGCCTGAGCGGGACGCCCAAAATCCCGCTTTTTCATGAAAGTTACTGTGCGACACAACGTTTTTTTTGTTATGCTTTGAAGCGTTTGACTTACTCACTGATCTCAAGAAAATAATAAACCAAAGAATTGAAGACCAATTTTTAGGATTTACATGATTTCTTGATACTCGTTTGTTATTTTTTTTTTTATTATAATTTCCTAATAATAACAATATCATATTTGTATAATATCTTATGATTTGATTGATCTCAGTAATCTGTAGTTTTTTATCAAAGGATTTTAACTATAAGTAATTTAGAATTTTTTCTACGTCCCCATTATTTCATCCCAGTCCCGCTTTTTGTACGTTTAAGTCCCGATATTTAAATAAAAGGATCTGGCAAGCCTAGTTAGTACTTACATTCTACTATAATCCGGGTGATGTCTAAAAGATGGTTGGGCTTTCGACATTTCGTCAGCAATGACTTTTAAGAGCGTGTGGCGGCCGCCATTTAGAACGCCACATGTGACTACGCATCACACTGACGTCACGCAAAATCCTGCATCGCGCAAGGAGAGTTAACCGCGCAACTAGCAACTATACAATGGCCCGACATCAATCGTTGGCCAGTAGATCACCAGATAACACCCGCCCCCTTTTCTATGGAGGATGAGTGAATTTAAAACCCTGTTCCGTTCTTCTCTACAGTGTCAAACTAAATTAGCTAGCGGAACTCCGCAGACGCGATGGGTCGATATCTAAACACGGTAAAATAAAAAAGAATTGATCTTTTTTTTTTTTTTGAAGAAATGCACTCTTATTCTGCCGTTCGGCTGCGAAGCTATCTACCCTGGCTTGAGTAAACATTACAGTTTTAAGTATATATATAGTAATGATTATTAAAGTGTGAATTTTGTTGTTTTCAGCTTGTGAACAGAACACTCCGACCATGTCCTCATTCCTCAATGGATTGGAATCTTCCGGTTGGCTCAAACACATCAAGTACGTTTATATTTATTAAGACGCTAGCAGCGCTCCGCGGTTTCACCCTCATAAGTTTGATCCCGTGAGAATATCGGGATAAAAACTATCCTATGTCCTTTCCCGGGACTCGACTACCTCTATACCAAATTTTATCTAAATCGGTTCAGCGGTTTAAGCGTGAAGAGGTAACAGACCGACACACTTTCGCATTTATAATATTAGTATGGATTATCCACCTGCCCTTATCCCATTTTAGTTGGAGACGGCACATCACGTCTTCTACAATACAAGTTATACAAGATGAAATTAAATAGGTGCGCCGAATTTGTTATAAAGAAAAAAAAATTGTCAGTAAGGAAAGGGATGCTACAGACAGCGAAGTCTTAGTAATAGGGTCCCGTTTTTACCCTTTGGGTACGGAACCCTAAAAAACCATGTCAAAATTAATGAATCTGTCAGAAATTCTTTAATATTATGATTATGCTTTGTTAACTATAAATGATGTGTAGCTAAATTTGAGTGTAAAATTAAGATTATTTTTTCCAGATCTATCTTAGACACATCATGGTGGATCGCTTCCGCCATCGAGAGCGGTGTGAGCGTGTGCGTGCACTGCAGCGACGGCTGGGACCGCACCGCGCAGGTGTGCTCGCTGGCCGCGCTGTGCCTCGACCCGCACTACCGCACCATCAACGGATATCAGGTACATTATATTATACTAGCTATGACCGCAACTTCGTTCGCGAGCATGCCAGAAAACAAATTGGATTTCATGGGTTTTATTTTTTTGCGCGGTACCTACCCTAATTTTTATTAAAATAATTTTCTCATTATAAAAGTAAACTAAGTTACTCCTTATAAAATCAGCTATCTTCCAATGAAAGTCCTGGAAAAATCGGTCCAGCCGTTTCGAAGATTAGCCAGAACAAACAGACAGACAAAAAAGTATCGTATATGCTTTTAAACGTATTATATCAGATGAATCCGATTTCTCTCTTTCAGTCGTCAGGAATTTGACTTTCGAAAGAAGAAGACAAAGCGTTGTGTAACTATACAGACGCTATACAACGTTTATTAGTAAGGGTGTCAGTAAATAGCTGTTATTTTGACATTACAAACAGACACTTCAATTTTGTTTATTTGTATAGATTGCTAGCTGACCCGATAGACGTTGTCCTATCCCAATAAATACAAAAGCCCCATAGAACAAAGTTTTTGTCAGTATTTTCCACAGATACACCTAGATAACGCAAGAGCAACTACTTCGCGAGCCAAAAATCGCACCAGCTTACGTTCAAAAATCGTAAGCCGCCACTTTCGCGCTCAGTCCTGTGTACTGCTGGCTGGGTGAGCGTGTGCGAGAGCGCGAGCATGTGACGTCATAATAGGTAGTCAAAAAATGGCACGCTTGGTTTTCATACAGTTCATGATACTTGCGTGATCTAGGTCTAATGTGGTATTGCCCGAATTTTTTAATTTTTCGGGCAACTTTGTTTACATAAATACATAACCTCACGCTTTCTTCCCAGGTCTTCGTTCTTTCCTTGTCCCCCTGTTACATGGGACTCAAACATAATTGGCCAAATGTGAGTGTACTGTAGGTGCAACTCTGGCTAACCCTTTGGGGAATAGAGGCGTATAGAGGTATGAGGAACAGGGTGTAAAGTTTACTCATACTTCATAGAAAAGGGAGGATACTCCGACCAGACGGGTGTTGTGTCTGGCGGGCAACTGCCCGACAATTCATGTCGGGCCGTTGTATCTATGCTAGTTGCGCGGTAAACTGCATGCGAGATGCAGGATTTTGCGTGACGTCAGTATGACGCGTTGTTCGCATGTGGCGTTGTAAATACCGCTCCTGTAGCGGTAATGCTCATTACTCAATGATTACTCGTTGTTACAGGCACTCATAGAGAAGGACTGGTTGTCGTTCGGTCACAAGTTCACTGCGCGCTGTGGACATATTGCGTGCGACGGCCGCGAGAGGTCGCCGGTGTTCACGCAACTATTAGACTGCACGTGGCAACTGTTGCGGCAGAGGCCTGAGGTCTGATTGTTACTTTATTATTTATACAATAAACTAGCTTAATTTCCAGCATTTTAGGCGTTAAACGAACTGACATAATAGGAAACACCACGCTGCACTCCAAAACCTAGGATCCTAGACGTAGGCAAAAAGGCTGCCAAGCTGAAATGAGATGGGCGGGTTCCGTCAGCCGCATGCACAGTGGTCACTGGGCAACAGGCTCCACACGGGGCTGAGGGGGGACGGCACCGCCCGAGGCCGGCGCGGGAAGAGCTGGCGAGACGACATACGACGCGAACCGCCGGATAGAGGTGGCGATAAAAAAGGATGCCTGCAAGGATTTGGGGTAGGCCTTTGCTCAGCAGTGGGACAGTGTAGGCTAAATAAAATAAAAGAACTAGCTTCTGCTAATATTTTTTCAAATCCGACTGGTAGTTCCAGAGATTAGCGCGTTCAAACAAACAAACAAAGTCTTCGGCTTTATTATTAGTATAACCCAGGCACTTTATTTCACCACTGCTCTCAGAACGGTGAAGGAAAACATCGTGAGGAAACCGGCATGTCTTAGAACCAAAAATTCGAAGTCATGTGACATCTAAAAACCCGCTCTGGGCCCGCGTGATGAATACGGTCCACTCCCTCTTACAGAGAGGAGGCCTGTGTCCCAGCAGTGGGAACATTAGTTAATTTATGCTAATAATGACCTAGAAACGAAGTGAGATCCGGCTCTTTGAAATACACCGTTAATTTCAGGCGTTCCAGTTCAATGAACGGTTTCTGCTGACGCTCCACGACCACGCGCATGCGTGTCAGTACGGCACCTTCATTGGCAACTGCGAAAAAGATAGACGTGACTTACGGTATGTATAATATATTTTATCTACTGAATAACTTACCTAGTAGGTAATAAGTAATAGGTACTACGGGCTGGTGTCCGCAACTCCACGTTCAAGCGCGTATTTTGCGTACGGGTGGGAAAATCGATTATTCGATCCACCCCAGCTCCTCAAGGAAAAGGAACGCCTTGATGTTACTGACCGTATCACGTAGGGTACCTGGGTTACCGAAGTACACATCCCTGTACGTGGCGAATACCGGGCTGTTTAGAAGCACATGTGCCGCTGTCTCGTCGTCCTCCATGCAGGCCCTGCACAGCGGACTGTCTGTTACTCCTATGACAAAGAGGTGTTTATTGAATGACCCGTGGCCAGTTAAAGCTGCCGTAACTATACGCAGCTTTTGTTTAGTTAGACGGAGAACCTGGGGGTCTACTCCGAAGCGGTTAACGACTGTATCGGCCGAATGTTCGGTCATTTTCTACTACCATTAATTTCCTATATTGACTATTGGTCCCGACCAAACTGTGCCAATCCGAACCTTTTTAGAACCCTTAACCCTTTTTTTACCTTTTTTTTTTTAAATTCGTAGTAGGACAACAATATTCGAATCAGAAAATCACCGAACATTCGGCCGATACAGTGGTTAACCGCTTCGGAGTAGACCCCCTGTTTCGTGAGCCGGGCATCCAATGTGGGAAATGCTTCCATAGCCTGCCTGCATTCGCCTTGGTCCTTCCATACTTTGTTATGCTGGTCTCTAGTGCGTTTCTTTACGTTACCTAGTAAATTAAACTCATATTATAGTTAGGAAATGCCATCTCGATCTTGAGCCATTTTTCAAGATTCAATATCGTGGGAAGACAAACACCAATATCTTGAGTAGGTGTAATTTTTATATCCAAAAAGTTAAAGCATTTTTTATTATAAAAAAAAAAACCTTATTTTAAAAAGTACTTACGCTAAATCTCGAAATTCCAAATCGACATCTCAGTTTTCCGTGTGAGGTCTCTAATGGCCAATCTTGACCTCGGCCTTAGTATACAGTTGTCAATCTCGATTCAAGATTGCGTTCACTAATTATAGTAAAAACTCAATATTTTTTATGTGTTTCCAGGTTATCAGAGCGCACATTTTCGCTGTGGGGCTACATGGCGAGTCATTTGAACGAGTATAAGAACCCCCTGTATAACCCCAAGTCACATCCTGATGTACTAAAACCGGACTTAGGTGCACAGAGTATCAGGTAATTTGTATGCACTGGTAAACGCTTTTGAAATATACATACATAACATAATCAGCCTATAAAGTTCCCACTACTGGGACACAGGCCTCCTCTCGGTGAGAGGGAGTGGGCCGTAATCCACCACGCGGGCCCAGTGCCGGTTGGCAGATGTCACATGTCTTCGAATTTTTGGTTCTAGGACATGCCGGTTTCCTCACAATGTTTTCCTTCACCGTTTAGAGAGCAGTGGTGATGAAATAATTTACACAAAGTAAAGCGCCTGTCTGGGTTCGAACCTACGACCTACAACTTGTAAGTCGCGGCCGTTACCACTTGGCCACCCTCTAAAAAAAAATCTCTTGAAATATACACTTGCAAGCAAAAAAGTCGACCCACTTCGTGCACTTTTATTTGAGAGACGATCGTCATCATCTCATTAGCGTCTTCCTAGCCTTGTTCCAACTATGGTGGGGTCGACTTCCACTCTAACCGGATGTAGCTGAATACCAGTATTTTACATGGAGCGACTGCTTATCTGACCCCCACGACTAATAATACTGGTTAGACTTTCGGGCTTCTGATGACCCGTAACGACTTTCAATGATCTACAAATGACAGCCAGGACCAACGGTTTAACGTCCCTTCCGAGGCATGGTAACTTACAGCTTACAAGAATCGTGGAAGTATTCAAAATTAAATTAGAACATTCAAAACTGGTTTTCGTAAACAAACAGTCAAAATAATTGGAACTTTGATCTTCAATATATCCGTAACCAGAAGGCATGGTTCCAGTTCACAAAGAAGAAACGGGAGAAACAAGTGACTCTCGGCTTTGTTAAAGAAGAACTAGCAGGGGATCCAGGGGAGGGTGGAGGGGGAGTTCAGGGGATCAGACCGGAATAAATCATTTTTACACCCGTTCTATGGTGTACAATATTTGAATTTGAAAATATAGGTAATAACAATAATGGTATGGGTCCCGCCCGCTTCCAACTTTTATTTAATTTAAAATGGGCTTGTTTTTAGCTTTTCAGTTCTTTTAACTTGTACTTAATAAAGAGTATTATATTGTATAATAGTGATGTAACGTGCGCAGGTTCTGGCGCGGCATGTACTGCCGGCACGAGAACGGCGTGCACCCGCGCGAGTCGCTGGCCGACCTGCTGCCCGCGGCCGTCGAGCACTGCTCCGCGCTGGAGCATCACATCAACTACCTCACCAAGGTGCACCGGCCGGCCATACAGACTTGTACTATCGCGGACACTCCCGCCTCACCACCACTAAGTTCATTTTTGCTTGCGCTCAAAAATAGAAGCGCTCTCGGAAATAGTAAGCGCGCCAAGGTCAAATAGTTCGTCCGAAAAATTTACAAAAGGAGTACACGTGATGCGTCACTAACCTGCGCAGTGCAGGTTGCAACTAATTGCGTTATCGCTTCCCTAATAGGCGAAAACGTAAAGGGGACGTGGCTTGGCGCCGCCGCAGGATTTAGACGATTTTTTTTTAAGTGTTTAGGCGGAAATGGCCGCAATGGTAAACATACTTTGAACAAAGGTTACGTTTAGGCTGCCTTTCCACCAGAGATGTACGAGGATGCGTAGCGAGGGATGTGTGTAAAACTAACCAATACCAACGCTAACTTAGTTCAAGCTATGAAAATGAAGCGATGTTATTGGTTGGTTTCACACACATCCCTCGCTACGCATCCTCGCTCATCTCTACTGCTATACTGGAAAGGCAGCCTTATACTCTAGTTTCCGCTCCGCCTCTGTTGGGTATCAGCCATAGTCTCCACGCATACCGAGACATTTTGAAGGACATTATTAAAATGTTATTTTCAATGTTCGTCTCATAATGCCAAGGAGCTTTTGAATATTTGTTTTTTACATTTTTGAATTAGATGAACCAGCTCTGAAGACTAATTCCCATAATTAATTACGTTCAAAATCTAGTCGCAATGTCAAAAATTTAGGGAACTTGACAGATTGAAACTGAGATCAGACTGTGTGCGTTCATAAGACTATGAGAACTGGCACCTCAGATTTGCATTCCTCACAATCTCCGCAAATTCTACAAAGAAATGAGTCTAAATCATATTGAATTGGTACAAATTCTTCCTGATTTCATAAAAAGGCCCCATCAAAAATAATATCAAAGATTTCGCAATATAGAGATAAAATACTGTTTTAATTCTCACAGAGAATAACCACATTCAAGAACCTTCTCTCTGGTAAGAGGGCAGAAAAGAGCAAAGACACGACTGTGGTCAACTACCAAAATGGCAACGTCAACTCAGTGGAGATCGAGACCAAGACTGAAGCACTGCAGATTGATAACAAGTAAGTCTACTCATGATAACGTATAGGTAAGATTACAGCAGACATAAAGGGGGACGCGATAAGTTAGCCCGCGAAATTCAAGATGAAGAAAACGAATAAAATATTTTTTTTCAAACTCAAACTCAAAGCATTTATTTCAATTAAACCAATTACAGGCACTTTTGAATTGTCAAGGCGTCGGTCAGTCAGAAAGATGAAGCTAGTTGCCCATTCCAACGCGTATGTATTACAGTGCTGACCAAATGTTGATAGTTGCTGTATCAACCGCTTTCCTGTACCACGAATCACACAACGACTCGTGTGCGTTACCCCAGCCAGATATTGTCGAAAATCGATATTTAAGTGCAATAGGTAATTAGATATACAGCTTCTGTAAATGGTAAGCACATTTTTGAATTTGGTAAAGTGATAGTTTTTTAATTATTTGATAAAAACAGTTCCGGCTGGAGTAACGTTACCCCAGCCAGATCTTTTGTTTTATAACGGATATATTGAAATAAATTTTATCTTAATAATTAGATATCAATTTGAAATAAATGGTACAACTTAATTTGTATTTGTATTTGCTATGGTTGCGAAGATATTTAAAATCCTGCTGGAGTAACGTTTGCACGATTGCTGTATCTTGGAATTGACTGAACGGATGATTATAATTTTTTTAGAGGACATCTGGCTAATTAGTTATAATTTGTTACGCAATAAAATAATCCACAAAAATTTACCGTTTTGAAGTAATTTTAGTAAATAGAAATCTGCTTTAATAGGTCCTAGCACTTCCAATAAGCGCCCCAAAGACTAGCTTGAAACGTTATTATATAGGTAATTACTGTCTATAAATGGTACTGAAGTTTCATTAGTATCCTATACGTAATTAAAAAGTTATAAAGAAAATTCAATTTGTTCCGGTCACGGCGCGCAACCGAGTTATTTGACGACCGATTAACCGAGTTTCCTGTAGTAGTGGTGACTGAATCTTATATCAATAATTAGATATACAGTTCAATTATATACCTGTGAAATTTCAGACTCGCACACTAATTAATTAACGAGATAATCGGAAAAAAATGTTTATGCGCGGTAACCCGACCAAATCTAGGATGTTATAAAAAAGCGGCCGCGCAATACATTATACCAACTTTCTAAAACTTACAGGATAATACGTGAGAATAATACGGGTTTGGTACAGACGGGTACACAAGTGGTAAAGTAAAACATAGTTATAATTAAATATTTTTGTATCTACAGATAGAATAATCATTTCAAAAATAATAATGTTTAAACAGTTTTGGTAGATAATGAAATCACAACTTACCGATACAAAAGCACAATTACATACCGATGCACCACTAAGCCACTACAAAAGTATAAAACGGAAACGCACACGCACCGCACAAGATCAATTATAATTATCTGACTAATAATTATAATTCGGTCGTTCAGTCCCGAACATAGTCCGTGGTGCAAACTATGCTATGAAGGGGGGGGTCCCTTCGTTCCGCCCGTCCCGCGCGCGACGACGACTGCTCCCGATGTTGTCTTTCTATCTACTAAGGGTCAGTTCACACCGAGACGCGACGCGACGCGCAGTTTTCAAGATAGAAATACAATTACAGACCTTATCTACTACACAAAAAGGTACACGATTCTTCGATCTTGAAAACTGCGCGTCGCGTCGCGTCTCGGTGTGAACTGACCCTTACGATGATAGCGCCGGTGCCGGCGCGCCGCATGCATGATGAACCATTGTGCATTGTTATTGTTTACAATAATCTACATTACTTAGTTATAGGTCGCTTCATTGCAAAACGTTGACCTTGAAAACAGTAATAATTTATAATTATATAGGTACTTAAGCCTACCCTTAGTATTGATTTAGTTACGTTGGTTAACCAAACATAATAAAAAAAATAAAAATAAACAATAAGAAATACCTAAGTAGGTACCATCGTGTTTGAATTTCTCTAACTAAATATATAAGAAACATCATGCATGCAATCCATATTTAAATCATTACAATTGTCCAATTAACATTAAAATGAGAATAATAATAAAAATAATATACGATATAAAAATTAATGATGTCAATTCATAAAATTCAATTATATTAAACATATTACATAGGAATATACTTACCACCTATCTATCCACCTATTACGTCATATTAAAATATAATAATAAATTCCTTCACTTAAATACATACCTAATATAAAATTAACTAAAAACTAATTATGCGCAATTTGTACCTTGTAAATTGGTAAGTAAGTAGGTACCTACCTACCTCATCGATAGAATGGTTAAACGTAGGTAGGTAGACATAAGAATGGCATAGTGGATACTTACTTTGAACTATTTAAAGTTTATTTAAAACATTTAGTATGGTAAGTTTAATTTTTCAATCAAACTAATTTTATTCGTGACTGTACCAACTTTTAAGGACAATAATGCTAATAATTTTAGAAGGTTGGTATAATGTATTGCGCGGCCGCTTTTTTATAACATCCTAGATTTGGTCGGGTTACCGCGCATAAATATTTTTTTCCGATTATCTTGTTAATTAATTAGTATGAGAGTCTGAAATTTCACAGGTATATAATTGAACTGTATATCTAATTATTGACATAACATTCAGTTACTACTACTACAGGAAACTCGGTTAATCGGTCGTCAAATAACTCGGCTGCGCGCCGTGGCCGGAACGAATTGAATTTTCTCTATAACTTTTTAATTACGTATAGGATACTAATGAAACTTCAGTACCATTTATAGACAGTAATTACCTATATAATAACGTTTCAAGCTAGTCTTTGGAGCGCTTTTTGGAAGTGCTAGGACCTATTAAAGCAGATTTCTATTTACTAAAAATAACTTCAAAACGGTGCATTTTTGTGGATTCTTTTATTGCGTAACAAATTATAACTAATTAGCCAGATGTCCTGTAAAAAAATTATAATCATCCGTTCAGTCAATTCCAAGATACAGCAATCGTGCAAACGTTACTCCAGCAGGATTTTAAATATCTTCGCAACCATAGCAAATACAAATACAAATTAAGTTGTACCATTTATTTCAAATTGATATCTAATTATTAAGATAAAATTTATTTCAATATATCCGTTATAAAACAAAAGTTCTGGCTGGGGTAACGTTACTCCAGCCGGAACTGTTTTTATCAAATAATTAAAAAACTATCACTTTACCAAATTCAAAAATGTGCTTACCATTTACAGAAGCTGTATATCTAATTACCTATTGCACTTAAATGACGATTTTCGACAATATCTGGCTGGGGTAACGCACACCAACGACTCTTGTCGGCGACCAACTGACGTCATTATTGCGTGCGAGAGATAGGGACAGATATATTAATCGGTCGCTATCCTAATGTAAGTCGGTAAAAGTTTACGTATGTTATCTCGTCTCCTTGGCTCCATATTAGTGAAGTTTCAAACTTAGTGACGTTTCAGCCTTAGTTTAATTTCAACCTTACTGAAGTTTCAACCTTATAGAGGTATGAGGAACAGGGTGTAAAGTTCGCTCATACTCTATTGAAAAGGGAGGATCCTCCGACCAGACGGGTGTTTTGTCTGGCGGAACTGCCCGATGATTCATGTCGGGCCGTTGTGTCTATGCTAGTTGCGCGGTAAACTCTGCTTGCGCGATGCAGGATTTTGCGTGACGTAAGTGTGACGCGTTGTTCGCATGTGGCGTTGTAGATACCGCTACAACCTTAATAAAGTTTCAACTAAATACTAAAGTTTCAACCTAATACTGAAGTTTCAACCTTACTGAAGTTTCAGCCTTAGTTTAATTTCAACCTTACTGAAGTTTAAATTTTCAACCTTAGGGATTCTACTCTAGAATCTTTCGCTCCACCCTGGATTCAAAGAAACACTCTTGCTTTCAAAATAATGCAAACAATCTACAATTTTTTGAGCTATTTACAGAAATAAATATAATTAATCCAGTTTTGTTGCTACATAAAAAAATAATGCTTACATATGCATAATGTATTTTGTATTTCCAAATCGTTTTTTTTTTTAAGTCTGTTTAAATTTTTCCAGGCTGCTGTATGAGTCTGGCGGCACTCTAACCGAGCTTGAGTGCGCGAACCACGACCATCCTCTGAAAGAGACCGGCGGTCCCAACAAGGTTCCACTTATTACTGAGGTAAGATCTGACAGGCTGACTTTCCATTCAACGGCAATCTTTGAAGGATTGCCGATGCATGTCAAACTTCGGTCAACAATAGTACTAGATTTCCGATGAGCGCCTCAAAAACGGGCGTAAAAATAGGAGCACAAATAATGTTGTGGTCTAATATTGCAACACAGTTTTTTCTTTTTTAAAAGACAAATAAAATTTATTTCTAACACACATAACCTATTTTATAATTTAACACTAAAATACACATATTATATACAAGTATATAATAAAAAAAGGAAAAAAAAAGGACAGGAGCTCATTGGGTATCAAAAAAATCGTCCGCATCGCAGACAATGTCATAAGTGCCCAAAAGGCTGGCAGCATTACCACGTTGGATGGCAATGCTTATTCTTTGGGCTAAAAATATATAATAGGTCACGTGAAGAGTCAACCAACCGCTTGGCGATGTCCTGAAATATTCGATGAGCACTTGGACCCCAAGACTTATACTATTTATTCTGTGCCCCAAGGCCCTATTGTTTCAACCCCAAACGGCTCAAACATATAGCTCCCAATAAGGTTGTTATCTCTCTGGATCTCGGGTCCATCTTCACCGACAAGAACAATGTCATCGGCAAACTGCATTCATCTGGGTACCTCTTCCTGTATGTCGTCCATTGTCTATCCAGCGTCCATAATCAACAGGAAGGGTTAAAAACTTGAAGACATAATACCATGTGCCATGTTTTGTGTCTGCATCATCCTAAGGTTGACTGGTAGAAAATGCCCCAGGCATTAAGTCTGCCTTTGTACAGTAGTTTTTTCTTCAATTGACTTATTTTCGACTTTATTTCAACGTTGGTAAAGTTCATTCTTTTGTGACAATAAAAACATCCGGAACTAAATATTTTTGTCTTATTAACAGAAGGCAAGCGACTCGATACCGGCTAACTACGCGTTGTTGGAGAAAGAGGTGAACACTGTCGCGTTGGACTGGAAGAGCATCAAGAACGTCACCGAGTGCAGTTGTTCCACGCCTCTCGACCATTTCAGCAGAAAGGTATGTACTTGGCTGTGGCTACAGGCTCTAGCGTACAACTACACAGGGTATGAAAAACAGGGCATATAGTTTATATTTCATAAAATGGCCATTCAAAAGTTTAGGTTGATGTCAACTTCTCATTGGTCAACGTGTAATTTAATTACTTCCTAACAAAATATATCAGGGTTTTTTTTTGGGACTGGCATCTCGCAGTTTAGCCTATGAGGTTGTCGTCTGCTTAACCGGGCTTGCCTGTGTGTGCCTCAATAAATTAATGCCTCCAGCGACGGCTTAAAAAACTAAGCGCCTCCACTCTAAGGTCACCCCCTGTGCGGTACGGACCTCGTCTTAGGGCGTCGCTGGGAGAGTAGGGCATGGGGGACCATCTAGGGCCTGCGGGAGCAGACCTGGGAGTGGTAGCGGGTTGGACTACCGGTGCGGCTACTGGGGCCGCGGGGGTTACTGATGGCGCTGGGATGGTGGTAGCCGCCAGCGCTGAGGTGACTGAGGGTAGGGAGGGCATTGAAGCTGCGGGAACTTTCTGCTTGTACAGGTTTGCCCAGGGGGAGGGCCTTTGTGGAGAGAACCGGTCGGGCATTTGTGAAGATTGAATTTTCACTGAGAGACTCTTTGCTTTGAAGCTTTAGGAGCCTCGGGGCAGCCCCGGTATTTAGCCGGGTGCCCAGATTGGCCGCATAGCACACAGCTCGGTGACTCTGTCCACAGACAGGGATTACTCCACTTTCCACACCCTTAAATATGAGCGTACCCTATCCCCCCCAGCACCACTGCTGGGGCTGCGGGCGCTGCGTGTGCACGCGCTGCGTGTGCGCGCGCGCCGCGCCGCTGTGTGCCGCCTGCAGCCCCAACTCTCCCGACGAGCACGGTCAGTTACATCCGTACACATTTTTTATTTACTACCTGCCCAGACAGCCGTCGTCCTGTCCAAATTACGATAATTCATAAAAAAAATCGATTGAAAAAAGTTCTTTCAGTTTTTTCCCAATTTTCCGAGAAACTTTTCCATTTTTTTTTTCCTATAAGTAAACCTTATTCGGACTACGAATGAGCAACATTAGGAAACCGACGCGCAAACTGTAAACGATTCTAGTGTACAAATTTTTCGTCGGTTATTAAAAAACAATTGCTGTTTCATAGAAAACTGCAATACCTGCAGTACCTACTACGCGGTCAAAATGTATGGAACAGCACTTTTTTTTTTTATAACTGACGAAAAAGTTTCAACGCTGCCGAGGTTCCGTATCAGACACTGAATTTATAGTAACAGGTTGTGCATCGATTTCCCTGCAACTTTGGATAGATTAGACTAAGTTACAATTAGTACATTAGATATTACTTAACAATTTGTACATTTCAAAGTCCAAATGCCCCATTACGGCAATTAAAAAGCACGGCATTCACGCACTACATTTTGCGCAAATAATACAAAACATAGTTTGAATACGGCTACAAACTAAATTGATTGATAATTTAGAGGATTTATTCTAGAAGATTTATGTGTATGTTACGGCTAATAGCCGAAGTGCGGCTACACCTAGCTTTAACCAAACCTGACCTCGGGGTGCCCTTCGCTCGCTCTTGCATCCTACGTCGCCTCCCAAAGTACACACGAACCGCATGTACTGCACCTAGTTTCACCCGGCTAAAACTAGGTGTAGCCGCAGTTGTACCCGGCTAAATCTACGTGTAGCCGCACTTCGGCTATTCTGCCGTAATAGAGAAAAAGGGTACAACTAACATTTATTCCAAAATTGAGTCATATACATATTTGGAATAAGACAAAAATGGCGCATATGCCAGTTTTTTCTCAATTTTCGAAAAAGTGTTAGTTGTGCCCTTTTTCTTTACGACGGCAGTATTAGCCGTGACATGTATAATAAAATAAAAAATCAATGAATCCGCCTAACCTTTTTCACAACTATGTTGGGGTCGGCTTCCAGTCGATATACTTCTGTTCCTAATATAACGTACGGTCAGCAACAAAAGTCGATTAACACTTCAGTTTTTTTAATCTTAGTTATTGATCAAAATATTTGTTCAAAATTGCAGCAGAAGTACAATGCAATTTTGAACAAATATTTTGCTCAATAACTGAGATTAAAAAAACTGAAGTGTTAATCGACTTTTGTTGCTGACTGTACTTATTCGTTTCTCCATCCTACTTAAATACATTAAAATATATTTTTCTTTTACAGAAATAGTGACAGCAGCTAACTGAAGAACGGTAGAAAATTATGCAGTTTTGAATGTAATTCTTAAAGTAACTAAGAATGCAGAATTTTATTTCATATGTAAATGAAGGTTCATACGTTTTTGTTAAAAAGTTAGTTACCATTCATAGCACCCATTAGGAAGTCATCAGTGCATTTTATCATAATCAGCTTCGGCGAACTTGTCATGAAACAACTTGAACTTGTATGAACTTGAACATGTATGTAAATAAAGGGTCAAATTAAATTAGCTAGAGAAACTCCACAGACGTGATATAAAATAAAAAATAAATTAATTTGATGAGTTTTTTCTTGGGGTCATCAATTGCCTGTAGTGTCTCATCATTATGAACAACTTTTACTATGGGACCAAACCTAAAATCGCGAAAAAAAATCAGCTGTTCCCTACATTTTGACGAGTTATACGAACATTATGTAGGGAACCGCTGTTTTTTTTGTCGCGATTTCAGGTTTGGTCCCATAGTAAAAGTTGTTCATAATGATGATTACAATTACCTCTTAAGAGGTTGTTAATGTTTTACCAATAACCCTGTATAGTCACTTGAAATATCAGTTAAATCTGTTTTTTTTTTATGTAAACTTCGCAAACGTAATGGCTATTAATATCTTAACACGCTGAAACAAAAAAAAAAACAGTTTTTAACTCATACTTAAAGTAACTACACTACCAACGGTCGATGACCCTAAAAAAGATTTTGTTTTTGTTCTGTCATGTTTAGATTTAGATACCCACCACGTCCGTGAAGTTTCGCTAAATAATTTAATTTGAGCCTGTATACAGGTGGAATTGAATTCATTGGTATCTTGCCAGGGCTTAAACTACTCATGAATGTTAACAACTTTTCAATTAATTAATGTACTAAAAATAAGCATAATCAACCTATAATGTTATCATTATATTATATTATCCGTGCCTCGGAAAGCACGTTATGCCGTTGGTCCCGGCTGTCATTCGTGGATCTTTGACAGTCGTTACGGGTAGTCAGAAACCCGAACGTCTCACAACCAGTCTTACCAAGGGGTATCGTATTGCCCAGTAACTGGGTTGTGGAAGTTAAGATAGGCAGTCGCTCCATGTAAAATACTGGTATTCAGCTGCATCTGGTTAGACTGGAAGCCGACCCCAACATAGTTGGGAAAAGGCTAGGCAGATGATGAACCTATAATGTTATCACTGCTGGCCGCTGGGACACTGGCCTTCTCGCTGCGAGAGGAAGTGGGCTATAATCTACCACGCGGGCCCAGTGCGGTTCGTAGATGTCACATTTCTTCGAATTTTGGTTCTAGGACATGCCGGTTTTCCTCACGATATTTTCCGTCACCCTTTTGAGAGCAGTGGTAATGAAATAATTTACACAAAGTATAGCGCTGTCTGGGTTCGAACCTACCGCCTACAACTCGTAAGTTGCGCCCGTTACCACCTTAACCAATCTAAATTGCACAGATTAATATTTTGCGTTGTTTCAAAGTTGGTCCTATAGTAAAGTTTTTTCATATTCATGAGTGACATTGACTCTCTGGAAAAATTCTAATGAGTTTAAAATCCGCCTATACAGTTCGTTTGCAGTAATTTTGCATCACTGTCAAAATCAGATGACAACACAGTATCTTTATTGTCGTGGCAATAAGGTTGTTATTGGGTTGCAGCCATTGCCAAGTCTGTTAAAATCACAATGATCTTTATTTATCGTTGTAATAAGGTGGCTAATCGGTTGTTGCTGTTACAGGTAAAATTCATGTGAACGGACCGTGACTGTCTAATACAGGTTTACATTGCATTTTAATATGTTAGTTGTTAAGTCTCTCGATGCCAATACATAATAAAGATGGCTATGTCGTGACGTCATAAGCCATTTTCTAACTGTTTTCATTCTCGCACATCCCGAAGCATCCACGTACATCCAGAAGCATTTACCGGTTACTTAGGGTCAGTTCACACCGCGACGCGACGCAGCGCGCAGTTTTCAAGATAGCAATACAATTATAGACCTTATCTACTACACTAAAAGGTACACAGTTCAGTGAGGTAGTGACTACGTCGAACTACGCCGCGCGGCCCACCTCACTGATCCACCTAACCCCAAATAAATTGGGATAAGGGCAGGAGATTGATGATGATGATTATAGCCACGGTCAGTCAGGCTTGGCGAACAGTGTGACGAAATGAAATCATGTCGCACACAAATATAGATAGACCTAGACAACGCAAGTATCACTAACTGTATGAAAACCAAGCGTGCCATTTTTTGACTACCTACTATGACGTCACAAGCACTATTTAGAGATGGGAAAATCAAATCGATTCAAAGACGCCGCCGCGTGCGGCACCCGTCTCGCTCCTGTGTCTCGCCCCACCCCCGGGGCCTAGCGCCAGCGCTCACGCTCACCCAGCCAGCAGTACACAGGACTGAGCGCGAAAGTGGCGCCTTACGATTTTTTTTGTACGTAAGCTGGTGCGATTTTTGGCACGCGAAGTAGTTGCTCTTGCGTTATCTAGGTGTATCTATACCTGTGATGTGGCATCGTCAGCGCCACCTAGAATAAAATTAAGTAGAAAATTATTGAACTACTAGGTGCGCCCGCGGTTTCGCCCGCATAAGTTTTGATCCCCTGGGAATATCGGGATAAAAAGTATATCCTATATCTTAAGCCAGGTCATGTTCTACCCATGTGCCAAATTTCATCCAAATCCGTTAAGCCGTGTTAGCGTGAAATCTTAACAAACAAACATACAAAAAATGAAATTTCCTTCATAGAATATTAGTTTGTTTACAAGAAGTTTTTGTAAAGTTTTTTGCTCTTGTATAAAAAATCTTTGGTAGATAGGCTTTTGAAAATACATATTAAATCGTCAAACCAAAAAAGCGTTGTTTCAAATTACAATTACAAAATTATGGCCTCGACTTACGTCATATAATTACGATTACGTAATCATTATTATTTGACGTACGTGTGTTACGTTAACCAACCGTTCGAAACAACCGGCCCTTAGTTTATTAGGTGCTTATTATTGGCATTGAGAGTATTATTTGTTTAGACGTTTTGTTGTAGTTAGGGCAAGTTGCTACGATCTCGATGTAAACAATAGCTGTTTTTAAAGTCATGTGAATCATTCAGAAGATTCTGGATGGATGCCTGTTTTCAACTGATAAAGTAGGTATCTATAGTTTTAGGTTAATTGAACGCGATCACAATTAAACTGCGTTCTAGAGCTGTCAGTGTCAAAATTTTATTCTACATAAAATTCTTAAAAAAAGCTTATAATTATTCAATTTTTTTCTATGATTACACTGACAGGTCTTGAACTGCACCGATCCCAGCGTGGTTAAACCAGATTCGATTAATCGAATGAACCCCAAGATTCGCACTCATGTTCATGGTGCTACAGCGACCATTGCTTATCAAGGAATAGACCGGGGGGCGCGGTAATGGTAAGGAAGACGTGCCCGTAGGATAGGTAAGGCTATCTTAGTGGATCCCCTTAACAAGTAGAATGGTTCACGACAGAGTATAGCTTGCTTACCCCTTCGTTATGTTTCAGACTACGGAAAAAGTTCAAAAAAATGTGTAGACAACTAAGAATAATGAAGATTATGTACATTTGTTAAGATAATTTCTATGCTTGTAAATAATAGGTGTAATTATTGTTTAATATTGTAATCAAGTATCAAATATATGTATATGTTTA
Source organism: Oligia fasciuncula (assembly GCA_963082905.1). NCBI lineage: Eukaryota > Metazoa > Arthropoda > Insecta > Lepidoptera > Noctuidae > Oligia > Oligia fasciuncula. The sequence goes on from OY720403.1 coordinate 15,268,664, forward strand.
GACTTAAAAATATATGTATATCAGTGCACAAAGAATTTTATTAATCGTTTTCAAATTAGATTCACTCAGTGAGTCCTTATATTTTTTAAATAAATTTTATTATCCTTTATTTCAATAAATTCATTAAATTATATTTTTAAATATTAGAATATAAAAACATTATAACAAATTTTATTTATTGTTATTATTTAGGCTGCCTGTCCATTTGAGCGGAGTGAGTCAGGAAAAAAGAAAGAAAGCTGTGCAGCGCCGTTTCCCTGCATAATATTGGATATGAATTTTGTGGGATGTGGGTATAATGGATAATAATTTACCTTACCTCCTCCTTCTTCCTATTTTACCTTTATAGAGAGGAGAGGAACGGGGTGTTTAGTTCACTCATCCTCTATAGAAAAGGGAGGATCTTCCGACCAGACGGGTGCCGTGTCTGGTGGGCAATTGCCCGGCGATTGATGTCGGGACTTTGTATACAGGGTTATTGAAAAAACACAAACAAAGATCATTGTACTCATCATTATGAACAACTACTACTAGTTTTTATCACATGAAAGTTAGTAACATGGTAGGTATATCTTGGAGATTGTTATGCCAAGAATTGATATAAACACGGAAGTAAAGCGACTCGGGAATAATTATTTTATTTACTGGCACCCTCTCTCTAACAAAGCCAATCAAAGCAAAGCTCTTTCATTTTACATTTGATTTATTTCCTAGCTAACGAAAAGACTAATTGCAATAAAATTCTATCTCAAACTAACTAACAATCAATTAGATTTGTTATCAATTAGAGTTGTTTGTAATTGGACAAGTAAAAATGTACAATAAAGTGTACCTACATTTTCTGCCACGCCATTTCCGTGCATGTAGGTAGGTAATCAAAATGTTTCGCCAAATACTGTTGCTTCTCTCCATTATTTATATAACTAATGGTGAAATTGATAAAAAAAACAAAATGGATTTCCCTGAGAAGAACCATATGATGGGAATAGACGCTGTCCATGATAAGTCAAAGAAAATTGATAAGGATACGATAATAACGCGTAACTTGAAATTAGAGAAGCGAAATCGCGGACAAAAGCGTAAGCGTCTTTGAATGTTTTTTTGTGAATGTATCATTATAATCATTTTGTGAATGTATCATCATCCATCAATCATTATAATCATTTTACCCGAAAGACGTCCAATGCCCCCATAGGCCCCCAAGCGTCGCCACGTCACACGGCGGTCCTACGAATGTACAAAAATACAACCCGCAAGAGTTTTAAAATGAGACTTCTCGCTCGTATGACGTTAGCGCGCGATACAGACCCCAAGTAGCACAAAACTGCATTATAAGATGTCACAAGAGGTAACATCGGTAATTTTAGCACTTATGAAGAGTTATTACAGTACACCCGACCTGCAATAGGTGAAAAGTGAGCTTTCACCTGAATAAGAACGTTATTATGCGTCACGGAGACCACAATGTAACGCTTGCAGCGTTAATATAGGTAACAAGTTCAGTATTATACAGCTTTAAGCAATTTAAAGGATTTTTGTGGACTTTAACTAAGCTATATTCTGAATTGAAGACCACAAGTGTACCCTTAGACCACTTGCATTTTAAGAAAGAACACGTGAGCTACTATAATGTAATCAGTTATTCTGTGGCTTCAAATAACAAAGATATAATGCCTTTTGCTGCACACGGTGGAATTTGTGTAATGTTAATCAGCTTGTTACACGCAATCGTATAATAGCTCTTATAAAGCCCACATGATCACTATGGGTGAACATATATGATGCTAAGTTAAAGCAAACTGCTCTATATTAGCTCACATGTTACCCATAATCTACACACATTACCCATAATCTAATCACATGTTACCCATACCTACAGTTATTTGCGTACATGTTACCCACTATCAAGCTTTACATGAATTTGTAGCTGACTTGTGTAAAACAAGAACCACTCGTAACAGCTCGTTACTGATTCATGTACCACGAGTGGACACTTAAACAGCTCATGCTGTTTAATTGTGGTTAATACGGTACACATAGCTTGTCTGCCATTTTTTAGATTCTAACCTATGTATACAATATAATAACAATTTGTTTTTGTTTAGTCAACGAAAATAACAACAGAATTTGAATAGAAAATGTAATGATTTTATACGTAAACAGCTTATTGTCAAATTACAAAGGAAAAATAAAAATACTTAATTTTTTATAATAATATCATCAACCTATTTTATACTATAATTTTCAAGTAAACAGTGATATTTTGAGAGCGCGTGAAAATTTTCGTCTATAATTATATAGTATTTGACAATAAACTCTCTTTCCCATTCGAATTTCATGCACATGGAGGAAAAAAACAAAGTTTTACTTATCGTTAACATATATTTGCCTATACTTCCCACAAACACTTTACAAAATGGTTCACACAAAACATATCAAAATAATAAGTAGTAGGGTGAAAATTATTCACAATTTTGCCACTTGTGAATTGTCAGATCCATAAAAGAGTTACTGTTAGTTTAAAAGGTATCCTGGAGTGTATTTTGTGCTGAAAAATAGGTAATAAGTACTCTATTATTCAGCCCTTGTGGTATATAAAAGGTAACACATACCCTGATAATCAGTCATTATTCAGCTCTTGGGGCGACTGTTACCTTTAATAATGCTCAAATAACGCTGATATAGTGCAACCAGCTACATTATTCAGCTAACAGCTGATTAATTTGTGCCCAAATCAGAGTTATATCAGCTGAGTAGGCGCCTCTAACGCTCTTACTCAGCAGGTTAATTCAGCTGAAATTTCCATTGTGAACAGTGATTCAGCTACTATTCAGCGCTTCTGTGCTACTTGGGCTCGTCTATGGCGAGAGCGGTAACAGTGCGGCGGTCGGGAGGATATAGGAGGACCTATTGGAGGCCCTGGGCACATAGGGGTCACGGGGCCCCTGTGTAGATAAGAGACAATAAGAGAAGCATAGGTACTAATATTTTTCATAACTGGGAGGCTAGAACCTTTATAGTGTAAATCGCACTGCAAATAACTTATGTTATCAAATCATTGAATCGAGTACATAATAATATGCGTAGAATGCAACGGTGGCTGCAACGAATGTTTTTTATGAGAGCAGGCCGGGGCCCCCGAAGATCGCGGGGCCCTGGGCACTTGCCCAGAGTGCCCAATGGACAAGAGGGGCCTGGGGAGGAGCCGGGAGAGTAAAAAAAGGGTCTCAAGTTAGCTCTTGCGGGTTATACAGTATACCCAAGTGGAAATTGAAATTCTTTCTTATATCTATGGATTTGAAGCAATAAATTAATGAAGGCCTATTGGATATTTGGATATTATGACATTACCTACATTTCATATATTGTACAGACGCCAGCACAACAAGCTACTACAATCTGTCAAATTTCTTTAATAGATTTTCAACTTTATCGCTATAGCTTAAGGTTCAAAGTTAATTGGAAACATTTGACAGTTTCGGGTAGCTTGATGTACTGGTGTCTGCACCTACCTATCCGTCACCTCCTCTTCACATTTATTTGTATATAATCAACTAGACAAGTAAATAGATATAATTATGGTAACGTCTGTTAATTTAAACCGGCTACTAGCTAGGTGCATCCACACTGCAGTTACTTTTTGTGGAGCAACAGAATGCAACACGATAACATTAGGTAATATTCTTCAACTTTCTGCTATCGGATGTTGCCCACTAACACTTGGACACGTTGTTCCACAAAAAGTAACTGCGGTGTGGTTGCACCTTTTAGAGCCCACCGTCTTAATTCAATAGAATATGACTTACTTTGATAAGTACTTCTTTTTTTTTCTTTAAGCGACTTCTAAAAAAATCGAGGAAGACCAAGAACCTGACTGGTCTTACAAGCCTTTCCCTACGGAAGTTGCTGATCATGTTAATCAGTTCAAAAAGATCTTATCGGAGTGTCTCAAAGAGGTACAATCTAACGACAAAAGACCGGTGAAACGTCTATCTCCAAAAATGGAGTCACCGGTCCATGGAGAATGTCTTATTGCGTGCGTCTTGAAACGCAACGGTGTCATTATAAACGGAAAAGTTAACAAAGGTAACAGATTCGAAATTCTATGCACTAGTCGGCTGTAAGCAAATTAAGCAATTGCTTAGGGCATCAGGGGGGGTCTCGGGGGGCACCATCAGGCAGTAACAGCACCGAAACAGTATTTGCTAGCACATGAAAGGCAAGGCTGTTTATCAGCAAGATACACTACCCTCTAGCTAGAGATGTTCGCCAATCTTTACAAATCGTTTGTCGATGTTTTGGAAAAATACGAGGCGACTAGTGGATACGATACTTAGCGTGGATTGCTTAGGGCCTAGGGCTCAAGTAGTTTTAATCCGGCACTGGCTGTACCTAAGTACTTACCTATTGCATTAAACAAACAAATGCGTGCACTGACTGGACAGGTCCACTCAAATATGTGTGGTTCTTTCTTCGAAAGACCATTTCAGATACCAATCTACATGATCTGACCGAGATGATATCTGGACTTCTGGCTTTGTTTAGGTCTTTCTTCTCAGAGTAGTCAGGAAACACCAAACTTATCTAGTTTTAAAACATAAGTTGTTTTTGACGTGTATAAGTGTTATTTTGAACCAATTTACAGAAATAAATATCATTTATCGAGTTTTTACAGTTCGACTTTGTATAGGTACCTACGGCAACCTAGTTGTGTAGGTACCTAACACGCTATCAATCTCAATCTGTATCATTTTGTAGAATATTGCTAATCCATTGCTTCATGTTTTCGAAAAATGTGTCTGCTCAACAACGTAAATAACGCAATGAATCTTGTTTTACTGTCAAAATGAAACCCATTGCTACTGATAATGTAATACGTAGGTACCTACATAATTACCCCGCTGGAATTTTCACCCGGGTGTGGTCGGGTACCATAAGTAAAATTGTTTTTTTTTTAGATAACTTAATTTCTGTTGTAAGTAAGTTTTACGCCAAAGATACTAAGCTCATAAAGAAATTGGAAAAGAATTTGGATCGTTGTATTGAAATAAGCGTTCGCCATCAAGACGAGTGTGTGTTGGCGTCGAAACTCAACGATTGCACAAATGATCTCATGGCCATGAATAAGCACAAAATAATGGTCGAGTATTAATAAATGTGTGCTTAAATAACACAATGGTAAAACACTTTGTTCTTATTTATTTCAAACCCAGTTTACGCAGTTTCAAGTAGGTAGGTAACAAGGACTCATTGTGATAATAAACTATCTTAGACCGGGGAGATGGCACTGCAGTGATTGATGTATATGCAATCGAGCCTACTAGCGATCATATTTATACCAAAAATGTTTGGTTGAGAAGATGAACATCAGAGTAAGTTACTCGTTCTTTTGTAAACTGCAGCCGGTCACTTTTCTTAAAAAATATAATAGTGCGAAAGCCAAATTCATGAAAACATAATCGCACCAAAATTTAAACATTTTCATGTAAAATATACGGTCGAATTGAGAAACCTCCTCCTTTTTTGAAGTCGGTTAAAAATGTTGCCAAGACGAGACCACATATGGCTCGCACTGCCAAAAAGTTATCAGATCTCATGTAGAGCCAAGCTTCTAACTCTACACGCCCTAACTTCACAAACTCTACACCTTAGTCAAAATATGAGGCTTATGGCCGTTTCGTTACTACAAGAACTATTGTATAACAGAAAAGTAATGAAGAGTGAATACATTTTTCACCTTACGCCCATGTGATGGTAGCGAAACGGCCAAGCCACATATTTTGACTAAGGTGTAGAGTTTGTGCGGCGTGATCACTTCACTCGATTCACGACATTTAATGTGAATCGGGTGAAGTGATCACTTCACTCGATTCGTGACGTGAGGCCATGGACGTAATATGAAGTAACTCTATATATTACGTCCATGCGTGAGGCTATCGAGATTCGTAGAGTAGGGTACCGAGACTAGAAAGAAAAAATAATAAAAATTAAACGCGAATCTATGGTCTTAAATGCGGTAGGTAGAAGCAAAGAAACCGAATGAGTTTGATACAATGTTGCCAGCGACAATTTTTTTACTGCCGTGTTTAATGAGGAAAATTGCAGTGTTTTCAAGGAAAAGCTATCTTCGGCTGCCGTAGCAAATAAAAAAAATATAGTAAAAATATGTTTCAGAGTCCATGATTATAGTTTATCACAAAATAAAGAAGTCAAACGAGCACTAAACAATTAATACAAAACGCAATCAAAATAAAAACTGTCATTAAAAATTATTTATGAAAAGCAACGTTGAAAAAGGAACTATAGAATTTCAATACAAATAACATGATACTAGCGCCACGCGCAACTGTTAAGGCGAAAGCGCCAGGGTAGCCCGCGAAATTCATTTTTTTTTAGGTTTTTTGCAATTTGCTGGTCAGTATTAAGTTGTACGTTGATTAAAATACGATTCGCGGTCGTAACAAATATGTATTTATAGAATTATAATCATTAAAGTCATCAACACAACTCTCTAAGACCATGTAATCCCCAAGAATGACTATTTCATGAAATCTTGACATTTGGGGATTTTTATTTTTGGGGAATTTTTATTCCCATTTGCCTCCGGTGGCAATCCCCGCGGGGGCGACTGGGAACATACGCGACGACCTTGTGAAGGCCGCAGGAACCCGTTGGATGCGAGAAGCACAGAACCGGTCGAAGTGGAAGTGCTTGGGGGAGGCCTATGTCCAGCAGTGGACGTCTTTTGGCTGAAATGATGATGATGATGATGTACTGCTTAAAATGGGCACAGCTGAAAAATATTTGAAATTAACGACGAAAGACACTGAACCCCAACCATCGACGTCTTCTTTGATTGATTAATTTTAAACTTATTTTTTTATTTAAGCGAATGGATAGTTGAGACCGCGAAATTCAAATTTTCTTACGTTTTTTTTGCAATTTGCAGGTCAGTTGTCAGGTTGTATGATCAAAATATGATTCGCGACAATAACAGGTACATATTTAGAGAATTATAATCATTAGAATCATTAATACATCTTTCTAAGTTAGTTTTCTACCATTAACACTTTTCCATATGAGATTGGTGGTTGGTGGTAGAAATCTAACTTAGAATTTTTAACTTAACTTTGAATTTCGCGGTCTACCACTATCTAGCGTACGAGTACAATCACGAGCAATAATATGTAAACAACACTGTGTAACATTAAGCGTTCCGAAAGAAAACTATCTGTGCCACAAAAATCTGCAATAAAATATACAGGGTTATTGGTAAAACACCAGCAACTTCTAAAGAGGTCATTGTACTCATCTTTATGAACAACTTTTACTATGGGACCAATGACCAAACATGAAAGAGGTAAGTGTATTAGGGTAATTTTTAGGTAATTCTATTATTGAATAAGTATACTAGTTATCGCATAATATACCATACCTATTACTGGGTATTAGTCAAATATTAGCGAACCGATTCATTATTAGCTACTCAATCTAATATTGATACCAGCGTAATATAGTCCGAATACAATCTTATGGAGTCGCTGTGAGCTTTGGTCACTAGTCACTACAAATATTATAAACTAATATCCGTATTAGTTAATACTAGACAATGCCGACCAAATGTATAAAAACTTTTCAATGCTTGCTTACTTGGTGTCGCGCCGCCGCGCCATGTCACCATGTCGCCACGTAACTCGTCCACTGGACCGGGGTGCGAGACACACGAGCTGCAGTCTCGCCGTCCCGCCCTACCCGGACCGTACCGCCGGACGAGGAGTGGCGGCGGCGGCGTGAATAAGTATTATAAGGGTTGACAAACTGTTGTTATAGTAATCTGTACCTGGGGTTGATTCCGAGAAGAATCTTCATATATTGGGAGGTCTGCTTCGCATTAATAGTTTTATAGTTCTTACTAGCTCGCATCACGAAACAGCTCGCCATCTGTAGTTAAAATAAAATTTATTCCCACCATTCTATCATTGTGATATAAATACATACAACGTTTCTGGTGTCTTAGGATCGACCAAAGTAAATTGCACCCAAGTATTCAATGTGTTAGGGAAACTTCGTATTGAAGCACCGAAGGTTTCCTCTAACGCAGCGTTACTCAAACTTTTTGCCCCACGTACCCCTGTTTAAGTTCTCAGACCATCGCGAACCCCTGGGCCCAAATTAAAAGAAAATCTTCCTGTAGAATAAAATAATTATGGTATTCAGCAAGTCGATTTCTGTATTTAGTTTTTATCATTACAAGGTGTGAAAATCCACTCTCACATAAGTAGGTAGTTGCAAAGGGCAATAGGAAATTCACAGTTTTGCGAGAGAGGTCAGGATATTCATTCAGTCTACCTGCCCAAAAATCAGCTTGAAGACTTTCATCTGCGGACATTTCTATTAATGACTCCTGTTGCTTAATACTCGAAACCCGAATTTATACTCTTGTGACCATAAATGGGTTTCGAATCAAGCTTTCAGTTTTTTCAATATCTGCAAAATACCTTCTCAGTTCGTCGGACAGCTGGGAATTCTTTATTTCGGCATCCACGAATAGGGCGTTCGTCGTGACAAAATCATGCAGAAGAGGGAAACGTTCAAATATATTTACTCTATTTTTTTGTGAGCGAGTGGAAGTATCTTGTCTTGCACAGTGAAGACGCTGCACGCGGAACCTTGCATCGAAGCATTGGTTTCGTTGAGAGAAGAAAGAATGTCTGCTAAATAAGTAACTCTTTTAAGCCAAGTTTCGTCTTCAAATCGGAACTTGAGGTTGAAGTCACAGTCCTTCAAAAATAGATAAATTTCATGACAAAGTCAAACAAACCGAGCCCATATCCTGCCTTTTGACAACCAGCGTACTTCACAGTGTAACAGTAATGAAACATGTTCACTACCTATGTCTCGGCATAGCAATGCAAAAAGTCTTGAATTGAGCGGACGTGCTTTTATGTAATTTATTATATTTACGACCTCTGACAGCGCTGTTTTTAGTTTATCAGGCATTTTCTTGCACGCCAATGCTTGTCTGTGCCAAGCACAATGGGTACTTTTGGCCTCAGGTGCAACACTTTTAATCCTGCCAATTACTCAAGATATTTTTCCTGTCATGGCCTTGGCACAATCAGTCGATATACCAACACATTTTGTCCAATCTATGCTACGTTCTTCAAAAAAATCATTGATGGTGATAAAAATATCTGCTCCTATTTTTGTAGACTCCAAGGTCTTGCAGAATAGAAAATCTTCTTCAGAAATATACACATATCTAACAAACCCAAGTAAATTTGGCAATTCACTAATATCTGTTGACTCATCAACTTGTTGCCAGCCAACCAGCCGCCATTACGTAAATCTTTCCGCGAACCCCTTACTATCTAAAGGCGAACCCCTAGAGGTTCGCGAACCCCACTTTGAGAACCACTGCTCTAACGGACTGATCACGCCTTACGCCCAGTCCCATTAAGTATTAAAGTAACGTAACAGTTAGGGAGCCATCATATACAAACGTCGAGATTCTCCTCCAACGGACTGAGCCTTACGCCCAGCCCAGGATATTAAAGTTATGTAATAGTTAGGGAACCATCACGTCGAGATTCTCCTCTAACGGACTGAGCCTTACGCCCAGCCCAGGATATTAAAGTAATGTAATAGTTAGGGAGCCATCACGTCGAGATTCTCCTCTAACGGACTGAGCCTTACGCCCAGCCCAGGATATTATTCAGTACCAAAGGACTTCTCTTGTTCCGGTACTGAGTTCTAAGACCATCAGAAAACCTTTAGAAAATTAGAATCTAGGCATTTAGGTGGGGAACCTCTACAATAATGTCTTAGTGCTACAACTTAGCTTATATTTCTCCCAGATGAGCCGCCACTAACTGGACGCCTCCATCAGGACACTAATCACTTTACTTTGCACTTGATACTAACTGAATGTAAAACGTGTTACAATTTGGTGTGTTGAAATATGGCGGCAAAACCCATAGACTACTGACGCCATAACCATAAATTAAATACTCTATGTGAACTCTCTGTGAGTTCTGTATTGCCAGTATCTCATACTGTCATGTATCACTGGCCTGTTACACGTTTCGCCCTTACAATATTAATTTGACTCTGTTACCTACCTTTTTACTTCGCGAACTATACGTCGCGACACTTGGTAACCAACTCATGCAGCTTTCATACGAAGCCCGACATGTATAACTGTCTTTACAATCCACACATTACGCACGCACAACGACAAGCAAGCAGCCAGGTTGTATTCATACAGTATAATATTCATCTCGCTCACTCGACAGGTGCCGAGACGTCGGCGAGTGAGTGAGACGACCGCGGTCAGCAAATAGTAATAGCTTAGCAAGCAAGGCGAGTCCCTCGCAATTACGCGTTCCTATTTTTTTAACTAACTAACCTGGTAACCTATTACTATTATTCGCTTATCCTAATATAAATGAATATACATGGCTTTTATTATGATACCTGTACCTATTACGAATATATTAGTCACACCTCTAGTAAAGCTAGCAGTTGGCAACACTGCTTCTTCGTTCGCGACCGCGAGCGCGACGTTCGAGTGTTGCCAACTTAGGGGTTTTCCCCCAAGATTTAGGGGGTAAATAAGTGAGATGGGATTTTTTTAGGGGTCTGAAATTTTTAAGGGTTTTTTCAGGGATTTTTTGACTCTTTAATATTTTTAAATTGATAGGTAATATTAATATTTATTTCTTGACCTAGCGACTTATAACGACATCTAGTATGTAATTCTACAACCACTCTGTGGTGACTGGCGGCAATACTGGCGCCACTGGCTTAATTCTTCCAATAAAATGTTAAATTTATTCAATGTCAACATTGTATGATTTAAAAAAATCTGAATCTTCAGATGAATTATTAAGATGAAGACGAAAAAAATTGGTGTGCCACAAGGCTCAATATTGGGTCCTTTCCTCTTTTTAGTGTATATTAATGATCTTCTCCATTTATTAAAAAATCAACCCCAAATGGTGTTATTTGCTGATGACACTTCCTTAATTTTTAAGGTAAATAGACGTGCTACAAATTTTGACGACGTAAATAATGCCCTACTGCAGGTTCAAAATTGGTTCACTGCTAATAATTTAGTATTAAATGGAAATAAAACTAAGTGCATAAGATTTTCTTTACCAAATGTCAAGAGTAGTGATTGTGAGATAATATTGAATCAAGAGAAACTGGAATTCGTCGATAAAACTGTTTTCCTGGGGATCACGCTCGACTCAAGGCTACAATGGGGTCCTCATTTAACATCTCTTGCAGGACGGCTAAGTTCAGCAGCTTATGCTGTCAGAAAAATCCGTCAATTTACTGATGTAGATACCGCGAGACTAGTCTATTTTAGTTACTTTCATAGTATCATGTCTTACGGTATTTTACTTTGGGGACGGGCTGCAGACATCGATTCTATTTTTATTCTGCAGAAAAGAGCCATCAGAGCTATATATAATCTCCGCAGGCGCGATTCTCTAAGGGAACTGTTTAAGGAAATTAACATCATGACGGTGCCTTGTCAATATATCTACGAAAACATCATGTATGTAAGGAAAAACTTACATCTTTTTAGTAAAAGAGGTGAAAGACATAATTATAGTACTAGAAATAGGGACCTATTAGCTCAACCAGGTTTCAGACTGGCTAAAGTAGATTCATCTTTTATGGGGTACTGTTTAAAATGTTATAATAAAATACCTCCCCACATTCTTCAACTGAATGAGACAAAATTCAAGTCTTGTATAAAACGCACACTATGCAGTCAGGCATATTATAAGTTAGGGGATTACATCGCTGATAAAAATGCCTGGCTCAATGCTGGTCCTGCTCCACAACCACAACTAATTGATTGACACTTGAAAGTATTGTTGGAGCTGCTGAAGATTGTAAGACTATCTTTGTAGTTAATTTCAATATTTGGAAGAGGTGCTTCCCTTTTTCTTTTTTTGTGTTTCTGACATTACGAACATAACTTTTTTAATTTATTCAATAAATTTTTAATTGTTGAATACTTCAATATTAAATATCTCTTCCTGTTTGGTAGGTAATAAAATTCTATTTACCTCTTAAATAAATTGCAAACTGTAGTTTTGTATAATTTAGAAGCATTTTTTTTTAATTTTGTAAATGTAAGAACCATGTTTCCGTTTATTATGATTTTTGATGTTGACTTGAAATAGCATGGCAGTTGAGAACGTGTCATGCTCACTTAAATGTCTCACCGATGGTGGCGCGTGTGTTGGATCATTCGGTTCCCTACAAAATGGTTGAGCTGGATGGTGCTGATCCACGCGTCATGTTCGTGAACGGGCGCCGTCGGTTGAGACTGGTCATCTCTTAACTGCCTAGGCTTATTTTTAATCTTATGTCTTGAATTGTTTCTTCATTTCTGTCTTTTTTACATTGTTCTCACATATAGAAGCAACAAGAATAATGTACCCAGGATTTTGTAATATCTTGATTTAAAAGAGTGTCCATGGAGTTTCTTGCCCGTTCTTCTCCATAGAGATCTACGCTTTGGAATGGGTAACTAGCTTCAACTTTCTGACTAACTGACAGACTATTTAATTTTGACAATTCAAAAGTGCCTGTACAAGGTTTAATTGAAATAAATGATTTGAGTTTGAGTTTGAAATATTTTATGTATTAAATAACTTATAATAAAAAGACTTGAAACATATTACAGCATATTATTTCTAAATCATTATGAATTTATATTTATATTTTTTTAGGGGGACAACTCAATAATTAAGGCGATTTTAGGGGTTTTTGACACAAACTTTAGGGATAAATATTTTTGAAAGTTGGTAACACTGCATTCGTCAGAATCACAGAGCATGTATTGTAACCTTTGTCAGTATCAGAACCACAGAACACTATTACTCCTAGCGGCAGAACCACAGAGTATATTATAGTATCAGAACTCAGTCAGACCGTCAGTCATAAAGTAATAATTAATATATCGGCGTCAGTTCGTGATTCGTCGCACATTCCAAAGTGTACAATAATAATACGGGAGGCACATTCGTTTTCGTGTGGTTGGTTGTATGTAGACGTTGTGGTTTGATTGTCGTACATTAGGGTGTATTCATTGTAATTACCTTTAGTATTTTATCTATGGTAATTACTATGGTGGTTTCCTTTTGACGTTCGGGTCGGGTTGGGCTGGGCTTGGGCCTCGACCTCGATCATCGATCGGTCTCAAACTCTCAACCTCATTATTCCCAGTTGTGATCCCGGTCGGGAGAACGACCAAACGGCTACAATATACTCTACAATAAATTGTGTATTCATCGATTATTGGTCGCTAAAGTGTTTTATGCCTTAATCGTGCGGCAATACCCTTCAGTATCTTTTAAGAAACTCCTGGAATCGTATACTCGTGGAAGTCCGAAATGCTCGTACTTTTTTAGTCAAGTCAAGAATTGAAAACATGATTTGAGATTTACTTCGTGTCGTGCATTGTGTTAGTGGGAAAGACGAATGAATCTCGTGCTTTGATTCGAAAATATAAACATAAATAGATCGTTGCAAAGTGGTTGGTGGTGGTGGGGCATTTTCAGTGCCTAAATAATTATGTTGTTGTTGCTATTTCAATTTTATTTTAGAGCAATCGAACAGGGTATGGGATTTCATATTCAGTTTTTTTTAATCAACTTGTTTTTTATAGTGCTAGCCCGTGTTTGGAAACTCAGCCCAGAGGTCCCAATCGCTATTCCTAACATTTTTGAAGAGAGAGGATAGCTGGTTCTTATATACTTTTTTTGTTTTATTTACAAGCTGTCTAAAACTTGAGACTGATAAATCCAAAGATTTTGCATTCCCAACAAGTTTTGTTCTTTGTGTTGTATGGATTCATTCCAAAATGTTGTGTTGTTAGTGTCTTTTGCAAATTTTTAACAAAACCATTAAATGTGGACAGTCACGGCTATCTTTGGATAAACATGTTTGATTGTGGTTACCACTCTTGTTTTTGCCGCCTTACAAACATGAGCTCTTATTTTGCTGTCTCTTCCATCAGCAATAGTTTTTTTTGGTATCACTCAAAAGTCTCGTTGATGGTAACGGATGAACGGTTGCCATGAGGAGTTTTCTATTATTTTGGGATACTTTCAAATTGATTATCAAAATGTTTCCTGTTGAAATGTTCAAAATGTTTCTCAGGAGTCTGGCAATGTTGCGCAAAATTGGAGAGAATGGAAGATGGAGGTTGATTATTTTCTGGTGGTGTTGGGGAAAAAACAAAACAACATCTAGGAAACACCTGGTTTATTATTCGAACATTGTCAGGAGTCTCGGCAAATTGTGTGTAAATGGTTTTCTATTGGTATTTATAATTCGAGATGAATTGTTGCCATGAGGAGTTCTCTGTTATTTTATCTGAGATTTTTTTTAAACTTTTAAGTTGTATATACAGGGTGTTTGGTAGAAGGACCAACACAATTATTTGAGGGGTTGGGGATGTTATTTGCTAGCACAAAATATTTCTAATTTTGCGTTTTTATTATGAATTTTTTAATTGAAATTTTTCTTTCCTTATCACAATTTTAGGACTTTGGAAGCACCCATGTAATTTTTTAGAACCGATTGTACATCAAATTGAAGATTACACTAGAAATTATGACAATCTGTTACAACCACAAACAAAAAAGTTGTGACTATATTTCGGCTATTTCGGCTTAAAAAGGAACATAATTATATTATTAAACGTGTCAAACACGGACTCTACGCTACAGTCACTCAGAGTAAAATGTCGATCTGTTGGCTGCGTTTATGAGTGTAAACAAAAAGATGCGGATATTGTAGTGTTATATCGTACGGTGTGTGTATGTTTTTTAGAGTTTTCGTGTTTTTTACTTGTCCAGGGACTTCTGAAAATTTTCAATAAAATTATGAGATGAAAAAAATGCAAGTTTTTTTCTTAATAGTTTAATAGAGTTCAATAGTTTTTTACATGATTGTTCTACATAATCATAATAGAGTTCATAATACATAATCATAATTGAGTTATTAATAGTTTTTACACAATTATCAATACAATAAACCACATGTTTTACACGCTCTACACATCAAAATATAATAGTTCCATACTATATATGTTAATCCAGGGTGTCAGCTACCTTCATACAAAATTTTATCAAAATTGGTCCAGCCGTTTGAGCGTGAAGAAGTAACAAACATATAAACACACACACTCACAAACTTTCGCCTTTATAATATTAGTGTGATTCTCATCATCATCGACTTCGTACTCATCGGATTCAACAGTTTCAACCTTATTCTTCTTGCTAGAGACGGTTGCTTGCGTTTGATGGGCGATTTGTGCTGGATCGCACCTCCGCCGCTGTGAACAAGTGGATAAACCGAGTGCTGTGGCTTCTCAACTAACTTATAAATGTAGGGCCAATATAAGCACAAAACACTATATCCTTTACACACAATAAAAAACTAAACACGATTTTTATGCAAAATACAAACGTCAAACTAACCGCATTCGTCGGTCGATCGCGACACTGGACTCTTGTATAATCTCGTAAAACATTGTTCGCACGATATCACATGTCTGCACGGATCATGGCGATGTTTGCCGTATCATTATAGCAAATCTTGCACACGTTGCAGTCCTTCACTGTACTGTTGAGCGACATCTCTCGCAATGGGGTCTCGACCGTTTCGTAGGTCTGCTCACGTTGCTAACACTCAACAAATTGGGTTTTAAATTGTTTAGGTGCGAACACTCGGGCGAATCTTTATAATGTCGCACGAATTCGTCGTCCGACGGCAGCCAATCTTTGACCGAGACACCGCAATAATAACAGATCGTCACATCTCCGCATCCGGTGTAGAATAAACCAGAGTTTGACATGAAGAAAGGTCTCTGGTTGAGCCCAATCGGCTAGGTGGCGTTTGATTTTACGCGGTTCATCACGCGCGAATACTCCCAGTGGGTGGCTTTAGTAAATATTTCGAATTTGCAGCACACATCTCCAACGATAGCGATAACGTGCAAAATGAACAGTTGACGGTTACCGCGTCCGGATTGTAGTCAGAAACGCGATAAAATCCGTATTCTGCAGTGTACTCATAATCGGAACCCGATGAACTACAATAAAAAACTAAACACGATTTTTATGCAAAATACAAACTAACCGCATTCGTTGGCCGATCGCGACACTGGACTCTTGTATAATCTCGTAAAACATTGTTCGCAAGATATCACATGTCTGCACGGATCATGGCGATGTTTGCCGTATCATTATAGCAAATCTTGCACACGTTGCAGTCCTTCACTGTACTGTTGAGCGACATCTCTCGCAATGGGGTCTCAACCGTTTCGTAGGTCTGCTCACGTTGCTAACACTCAACAAATTGGGTTTTAAATTGTTTAGGTGCGAACAGTAGTTTATGCGGCCTACCCAAATGTGCTGTCTTTGGTATTGTTCGTCGAATCGTTGAGCTCCTCAAGTTCTGAGTTGAGCTGCACGATTTTTGACAAATGCGTGCACTGATTGGACAGGTCCGCTCAATCTGTGTGGTTCTTTCCTCAAAAGACCATTTCAGACACCGATCTACATGGTCTTCACACGATCTGACCAAGGTTTTGTCTGGACTTTAAAAGAGACTGTGACTTCTGAGTTTGTTTCGGCCTTTCTTCTCAGAATAGTCAGTTAGGAAACGCCGACCTCATCTAGTTTAAAAAAAAATATGATTGACGTGTAAAAGTGTTTGTACAAACCTACTTACAGAAATAAAATCATTTATCATTTAACACTCGGGCGAATCTTTATAATGTCGCACGAATTCGTCGTCCGAAGGCAGCCAATCTTTGACCGAAACACCGCAATAATAACAGATCATCACATCTCCGCATCCGGTGTAGAATAAACCAGAGTTTGACATGAAGAAAGGTCTCTGGTTGAGCCCAATCGGCCAGGTGGCGCACTGTGGGCGGAAATCAGCGTTTCATAGACATTTAAATTTTTTTTTTAAGTGTCGCTTTTTTTGCTTGGTAACGATTGGGAATACCTACTACATACCTTATAAAATGAACTTTTAGGTTTATAATCGGAAACAGCGCACTCAGAATTTTTTTCGAAAAAAATTATATGGAGTCGGCATAATAAATGATGATATCTCCATTATCGCACAATTGCGCCTAATATCCTCTTAGGTTATTAATATATGAATTATTTCGGATTTTTTGACACACTCCATGCCAAGGTCAAACATGCGTTTTTTTTTTATCGTTAAGAAATTAACAATTTTTTTTATTTTTTCGTTTTTTATTATTATTGAGCTTAACATGGATGTATAGACTAGACATTTACGCAAATTAATTGTGTGCAATATTAGAAATTGAAATTCATTAAAAACCATACAAAATTGGCTTAATACCTGTATCCTTTATTTGTTACCGGCAATCTGTATAATCCGGTATTCTATACAATACCTAGGCAATGTATAGAATACCTAAAACGTGTAGGTAATGTATGAAATATTATTTATTTTATACTTTGCCTAGGTATTCTATACAATACCTTCTGATAATTTTTATATCATAGAAACCTTTACACATAACGACTTAAATTTGATGAACAACAAAGTAGTACAAATGGTGAGCTGATAAAGTAATTATCTAACGACTCTCAAAATCCCCAATTAAGTAAAATATTATTATTTAACAATACTTTAACTATCTACTGTCTTTTTAATATCTGTTGGATAATTAGGCTTAAAATTACATGTAATTGGTAATATTTGTCAAATATATAAATTTTAAACATCCTAAGACACATTTTGTGATTCTTTTGTGGTACTAGAAATACCCTAAAAACTAAATTTTAGTAGTTGTGCAATACAAATAATTATAAAAATTAATGACATCTCATTAGAACCAAAAATATGATGAAAAAATTTAATATTAAAATGATTACAATAAAAATATATGATAAAATTAATAAAACAATGAATATATATAATAATAAAAATATTGCCTATTCTGAATCACTATCTTCAGAGTCGAACTCAGAGTCAGAATTTATTTGAGCAATATCCCTAAACTCCAATTCAGGTATTTGAAGATTCAGCAGATCCAATGTTTCATCAAACAAAGGTTTATTTTTTTTGCATCCATCGTTGGTCTTACTGCTGAAATAAGCGGATCGGACGAAAGAAGAAGGAAATTATAAATATCTTCATTGGAACTCACTCTGCTCTTCTTACGTGAGTGATGTTCTCTGAATCTTCTGAAGTCCTTATTCCTTGCTTCTGAAGCTTCTTCAGATAAACTTCCAATCGGTACTATTGCGTTTTAAGCAATAATTTCGGCTCCATGAAGCAGTATCGTGTGCACTGTTGATGACATGTAGTACCAGTTGTACAATTCAACATATTTATCAGCAGTTATGTACGCATATTCTTTAAATTTCGAAATATTGATGGGTTCTGGGCCACGGAAAAAGTTACTCATTTTGAGTAATCGATTTTATATTTTCTTTTAAGCAACTCGGCCAATCAACATCAGCCTCGAGCCAACTTTCGTAGTCAGTTCGGAACCTCTCATATTTCCGTTGTGTTGATTCATATCGTTTCTGTGCAGCCCTAGTGAATCTCCGGCAAAATTCGAGTAATAATATATATTTAGCATTTGCAGTTTATGCCTCTGTTTTTTCAATCCAAGTCATAAAATAGTTAAAATCCTGTATACATACCAACACATACTCATCAACAGCATCTGCTCGAGTGTGTAAATGAACAGAGCCGTTCAATATGAACTGCTCATTATAACAAGTATTCAGTTTGATCTGCTCATTATAACAAGCTGGTCAGTATGAACTGCTTATGACAAGCTGTTTTTTGCTTACAGTGTTGAACTATTATATGCGGCTGGCAAGGGTTTATGAAATAAAACTTCTAAGAAGGTCAAGTTTAAATATTTATTTCTACATAATTAAAAAAGAAGATGCTTCATTTGTAGCTCAGACAGTAGTGTCGGGATGGCCGTACCTATCTCTTCCAAATGTTGCCGCAAGACTTGACGGCACTCTCTCGCCCTATCGACCCCCTTCTCCTTTCTCTCCTTCTTCGCTTGAGCCCGTTCGGCATTGCGGCGCTCCGACACCTTCCTATTATTGGCTAGGACCACCCCTATTGGCCCCGAGCTGGGCGCGTCTTCTGCCGAGCTCGAGCCACTCGAGAGAGAGCAGTGGTGGCCAAGTGGAAACGGCCGCGACTTACGAGTTGTAGGTTCGAACCCAGACAGGCGCGCTTTACTTTGTGTAAATTATTTCATCACCACTGCTCTCAAAACGGTGAAGGAAAACATCGTGAGGAAACCGGCATGTCCTGGAACCAAAAATTCGAAGACATGTGACATCTGCCAATCCGCACTGGGCCCGCGTGGTGGATTACGGCCCACTCCCTCTCACCGAGAGGAGGCCTGTGTCCCAGCAGTGGGAACTTTGTAGGCTGATTATGGATGGATTATGGATAATTAAAAAAGACGTAATTCTTTGTATAGAGACGGATCAAAACAAAATAGCAAATCGACATACTTTTAATTTATACTCTCAAAAGTATTACAACTAATTACGGGTAGATCCCGATACAAAATTGTTTGTATACAAAAAATCTTATCACTAAAATTAAACTAAACGTTCACGTTACATACACATAAGTGTTAATAATAACTGTTATAATTAACACTTCATAGATTTTTTTTTATGGTTTTCCAACCATATTGCAAAGGCTTGCGCGACACCACTGCAATGATAGGTGCGAGGTGGTTTGCCTTTAAATGCTTTATGCCTCGTGCACAGGTGGTTTAATTTTAAATCTTTCATTATGTTTTCTACTTTTGGACATTGTAGAGTTTCTAAATTTATTGACGGCAATCCTAGACTAGCTAATAAGTTTTTTTCACAAATACCCCCCCTTGTACGCCCACATGAACTGTTTTATCGGGTCAAAGTCCTTCATTGCCCTTCGTCGTTATATAAAAATACCTGAAGGGTTTAGTTTTTATAAATAGTAGTCTTACTTACTCGCAAATTTTGATCACTAATTTGGTTAACCTTTGACAACAAAACTGATTTTACTGTTTGAATTCTTGCACAAAAATCGCTGTGTTAACCTTTAAAGTTTCTAACTCAATAGCCAAACACTCTTTGCTTTGCGGATCGCCAAAGTGTAACTCCAGTAATTCCTTGAATTCTGCCCAAGCTTGAATGTCTCCGCGCTCACTGATAAGCGCGGCTGCGGCACCCGTTAAGCGGCTAGACACAACATGCATTAAGTATTCCTGTTGTACCTAATTCTGATGATTTAAACTTATCAATTATCAATAAATTTTAAACTGATTTGTGTAATAAAATATTAACACACTGAATACACTTCAGCATGTTAATATTTTTGTCCTTTTTTGTAATGCCTCCAAATGATCCTTAATTTACTCTATAGGGAAGATTTCATTTAACAACCACGTCTACTTTACTTTTTGTTCATTTATTAAAGATTCGTATCGACTTTTGAAAAGGCAAATGCCATGAACCAACATCTTTCAAATATAGTTTTTAAACTGTCTCTCCAGTCATAGACCTTGCAATCGCCTTTTCCTAGTTCAATAATGGTACTGTAGTTTTTAATATTGTTTAAATGACCTTCAGCGTTTTTTATTATTTCCATTTTCCATTAACCAAAAAATTCTATCCGGCGGAATATAGGAATGGCCTACTACCGGAAATATTGTATATACGAATGGCCTACTACCGGATATATTATTTCACAATATTCATCTAGTCGACTGATACATTCCTTCTCCCGTATTTTTTTCTCAGTCAACGCAAAGACGCGGTCCGGCGGTATAAATGAATGGCCTGTCACGGGAAATATTAATTGTACTTCTGATACCGACGGATCTGATTGTTGTAACCATTTCATCGCCATTGCTACGATCATTGAATTTTTTATTCTGACCACCACAGCCATCGGCAACCATTTGCTGGATTCTTCCTCAGTCCATACGTATGCGTTTACGTTTTTTGTGGCGAGTGGATCGTGTGAAGTTCCAACCACTACCGTAAAATTATAAATATATAGTTGCCGGGAATAATAGGCCGATTGATCCGGGATCTTGGTCAGCGGTAGATTCTTTTGGCAATCAAATGAAATAATGCAGGCATAGAAGTAGCTGACACCCTGGATTAACATATAGGCTACTTTTTATCCCGATATTCCTACGGGATCGACATTTATGCGGGTGAAACCGCGCGGCGCAGCTAGTTTTGTTTGAGCGTGAAGAAGTAACAAACATATAAAAACACACACACAATCAATCAATAATAGTCTTTATTTGTAAACACACACACTCACAAACTGTCGTCTTTATAATATTAGTGTGATAAAAACACACAATGATCACTTTGCATTTTATATAGAGTGATGACACTGCAGGTTCCAACTGCAACGTTTACAATTCATTTCTGTCTTTGGTTTCGGTTCTTCGGGTTATTTACCAGGTACTGCAGCTTCTGGCTTTGTTTGTTTACTCTTTGATGGAATATTCTTTTTTGAAGGGTCATTCTTCTTTAGGGGAAGATGATGATATATGAACAACGATGAGGTCCCAATGAGGTTTCTAACTCATTTTTATATTGAATGTAAACCTCTTCGGTCTGGTCATGACACATGTTTTTAATTCCTTCGGATCATATTCTTCGTATAATTGACTATGACTGTCTGTTAATTCTTTCCATAATTTATCTAAATTTTCTTATCTAACTATATCATATGGACGGATTATTCGATCCTTGGAAGATTTTTTAAAGTTATTATAAGCTTTGACTATTCTTGAACAAGTCTTCTAATTTGTTACTTAACGATTCCATAATTTTATTGTAAATATAACAAGTGGCAATTCTCTATAAAATAGATAACAGCACACAACTAAACATCAGCAAGTTATTTATCCAAAATTAAATAGAATAACTCGTTAACCTCTTCACCAATTAAAAATAAAAATGACTATTGTGATAAACGCAACTAACACTAATTTTTGTGTGTGCTTGTAAATATTCGATGAAATTCTATTGTATTTTCATTTAAAATAAAGTAGATAAGGTTTCAAATTGAAGTATCACAAAATTAGTTTAAAATTTCACAAAATAATACCTCACTCTCATTGCCAGCAATATATTATAGCATGTTTCCAGTTCAGCAAGCCATGGAGTCCGCGGGCGGGTCCCAACGATTTCGCTGCGGCGGGCCGCTACTCAAAATGAAAAATTATTACAGCAGGCCATGGGGCCCGCCAGCGGCTAGTTAAGAATGCTTTGAGCACGCCATGGGATCCGCTGTGACCCCCTAAATTCAAACAGATTTTTGTACTACTAGCCTGCTAATAAGGAAAAAATATTTCACTATAGTAATTCTTAATTATCTCCTAAAAGCGTAGACCGATTTACATGATTTACCTAGACCTTTCATTGGACACCAAAATCGTTAAGATATATCAACAAATAAAAAATCACATTTTCAAGTTGCTCTCGTAATTATCCACATCCGTCAAAAGAGCAATTCTTGAAACCAGCCATTCTTGTTGTTCACTATTCGAAACTTATTTAAAATATGACGAACGCGCGAGCTCTGCGCGCGAGTGGTGACAACCGACTAGCGGAGTGGCCGCAACGCCACGCGAAAGTGTAGGCATTTATCGCTGTAAGTACGGCCGAGTGAAGGAGCTTGCTTCAGGTTTTGTTTGTTTACTCTGACGGAATATTCTTTTTCGAAGGGTCATTCTTCTTTAGGGGAAGATGGTTTGGTTTTTCTTCAGCTCAGCTGTTTCGCTCTGCGAAAGTTTCATTAGGTCTTTACACATTTTTTCGTCGTCCTCCGGGTCACATAATAAATAGTACAAGTACAGAAGAGGCACTTCGCGCAACAAGTAATAGAAATGAAGCTCACAATTAATATGTTCCAAGTAGGAAATATTTGTGGTATTAATGTCCTGGTAGTTCATTAACTTATTAAAACATCAAAAATTCTGCTTGTTTACATTTTCACTATAGTAATTCTTAATTATCTCCTAAACGCGTGGACCGATTTACATGATTCAAACGGACAAAATAGTTTTAGACCTAGACCTTTCATTTGACAAAATCGTTAAGATATATCAACAAACAAAAAATCACATTTTCAAGTTGCTCTCGTAATTATCCACATCCGTCAAAAGAGCAATTCTTGAAACAAGCCATTCTTGTTGTTTACTATTCGAAACTTATTTAAAATATTGCGAACGCGCGAGCTCTGCGCGCGAGTGGTGACAATCGACTGGCGGAGTGGCCGCAACGCCACGCGAAAGTGTAGACATTTATCGCTGTAGGTACGGTCCGGGCGCTTTGTTATTCTTTTCTCCCGTGTAATATTTCTTTCCTTCTCATCCCGTTTCTTCTTTTGTTTAGGAATCATTACATTTGTAAGAAGAGAACAACAGTAATGTTAGAACTACAGGGTGTCCGGTGGCAATTTTCACATTTCAAAGGTTGATAATAAAATAAATACAAAAGTTTCCTGAATTATTTTTATTATTATTTACGGTACATTAATGTGAGTTTCATTTTTTAAAAATAACGTTTTCTAAATGTCGGCCTTCTTGACGCAAGCACTCTTCCCATCTCACACGCATATTTTCAAAAACACGTTTGCAGAGATCGCTGGAAATCCTCGAAACTTCGGTCCGGATATTTTCTTTCAGTTGAGCAGTGGTGGTCGGCTGGTTTCGGTAAACGATGCTCTTTAAGTAGCCCCATAAAAAAAAGTCACATGGGCTCAAATCGGGCGATCGTGCTGGCCAGGGGATGTCACCGTGCCGAGAGATAATTTTTCCTGGGAACAATTCCCTTACAACATTCATGGACACTCGTGCTGTATGAGCAGTTGCGCCATCTTGTTGAAACCAGCTGTTTCTGTTAGCAATAGAACTGTTGCGTAGTTCTTCTCTTAAAAAACTGTTGATCATCTCACAATATCTTTCTGAATTAACGGTTATTGCCCGACCACGATTGTCCTCAAAAAAATAAGGACCAATAATTCCTTTCCCCGATATAGCGCACCAAACTGTTACCTTATCCATATGCAATGGTTCTTGATGCAATTCTTTTGGATTCTCTGTACTCCAGTAACGGAAATTTTGTTTGTTTACATAACCTCCTAAATGAAAATGTGCTTCATCACTGTAAAAAACGTTCCGCAGTCGTGTTTCCGTAGAAAAAGTTGTTAACATCCGTTCGGCATAAGATAATCTTGCTTGGTAATCATTTTCATTGAGTTTTTGCGTTATTTGAATTTTATACGGATGGAACTTGAGCTTCTTTTTCATTATTTCGTGCAATGTTGATCTAGCGATCCCTAAAGCTGCCGAACGTGCTCTTAGTGACATCCGTGGATTTTGCAAAACTGAATCACTCACACGTCGAATGTTTTCTTCGGTCGATACAGATGCAACTGGACCTTGGTGACGTGTGTTTACAGCTGAGCCTGAAGCACGAAATCTTGCTACCCAATAACGAATTAAAGTTTTTGAAGGCACATCACTTATTCGTGGAAGATTAAAATGATTACGGAATTTTCGCTGCGCCGCAATTAGCGAAAAATTGCTTGTTAAGAATGCCTCGATCACGAAAGCACGCTCCTCTCCTGACCAACGCGGCATGGCGACTAAAAAACTCACGACGCTGACGAAGCTAACCCCCCACCTCGCGCCCCTCTAGCTATTCGCGTTCTTAAGTAACAAAACTTTCAAATGTGAAAATTGCCACCGGACACCCTGTATATTTAATTGACGAAAAATATTATCTTCAATAGTGGTTGGACATATTCTGAATACAGCGACCATTCTATTTATGATTGTGGGACATTTCATTAGCCACCCTGATTGTGCTCAATCTTAAATGTGATTTCGGAAGGAGCTACTATAATAATTCAACATTTTCCTACGGTCTCTTTCAAAATAAAATTAAAGTTTATCAAGATAGAAAGTATGGTTAGTGTATAATTTCCTCTATACAACGTGTAACGGATTAAGCGCAATACCTGAGACACCCCAATTAGAATATAAAATTATAAGTCTAAAACAACACCCGTAATTAAATAAATTTAAACCAAACCTGGTCGTTTTTATAAAATAGTTATCCTTACTAAATGCAAAACGTATGTGCAGCAACATGCCTACACACACTCATGCAATGTTAGCAGCCGACGCGACACGCACATTCGAGCGCCCGCCAGCTGACCATAGCAGTAGGCATTAAATGTGCGTTAGTTCAATGAACGAATTTTACTTACATCAGGTGAGATAGTGGTCAAACGTGCGCCTATCAATAGTACAGGGTGGGCCATAAAGTTTGGTGGATTCGAAAAATTCATTAAAAAAAAAGAAAAAATAGTACACAAACAAATTTTTATTTTAATAAAAGAAAACATTTGGGAAATTTACTTTTAAAAAATAACATCATTAAGATGTGCACCATCGCGCTGCAAACACTCCTCGAATCTAGACCTTAGATTGTTGAAAACTCTCTGGCACATTGCGCGTGGAATGGCGGCCATTTCTTCTTGAATGTTGGTTTTCAACTGAGCAATTGTGGTTGGTTTATTGCGGTAAACTTTACTCTTCATGTATCCCCACAGAAAAAAGTCTGGTGGAGTCAAATCTGGACTTCTAGGGGGCCACGCAATATCACCTCGTCGCGATATGAGTTTTCCTGCAAACATCTCGTTTACGACTGCTATTGATGCATCAGAGGTATGGCATGTCGCGCCATCTTGTTGAAACCATGTCGCACGATTGAAGGCTTCAAATTCTTGCAGTTGCGGAAAGAAAAAATCTCTTAACATGGCTGTGTATCGGTCAGAATTTACAGTAACAGATTGCCCTCGCTGATTCTCAAAGAAATAGGGGCCGATGATTCCGTGTGCTGAAATGGCCGCCCAAACGGTTACCTTCGGTGAATGCAGAGGCTTTTGATGTTTGGCACGTGGGTTTTCTGCAGCCCAGTAACGGCAATTTTGTTTATTCACGTGCCCATTCAAGTGGAAATGGGCTTCGTCGGAAAAAAGAATATTGTTCAAACTCCGAAAGCTCTCTAACATTGTTTCAACAAAAACTCGACGTAAGTTGAGGTCATTTGGCTTTAAATCCTGCACAAGCTGAATTTTGTACGGGTGGAATTTCAAATCTTTCGTTAAAATGCGCCGCAAAGATGTTCTGGATACAGCAAGCTCAGATGACCGCTTGCGAGTTGATAGACTTGGATCACGTTGTACGGAGGTTCTGACTTCGTTAATTGTTTCTTCTGTTCTGGTTGACCTTGGGCGTCCCGCAGGTTTCATGTTAAGAGTTGAACCAGTAGCCTCAAATTTTCTGACCCAAGACCTAATTACACTTTCACTGGGACACTGATTTAGGTCGTGCAATCTGAACTCAGAACGAAATAAACGACGAACAACAGTACACGAATCGCCATTTTTGTAATAATTTTTTACGCAGTACGCACGCTGTGCACCCGTGAAGCGCTCCATGGCTACTAAATTTCCGAGAATCAAGCTACTCATCCCCACCTCCCGCTCCCCGCTATCTCATACCGTTTCGACGCAATGGAGTTTTTAAAATCGTATAACTTTCTGGCCCACCCTGTAAAAAAAAAAAACGTACCTAAAATGTCACAGACTGATATTATGAATGAATAACTTTTGATACTTAATTGAGTTTACAGTGTAATGATTGATAATTTTCTAGCAAGTGAAATTATCAAAATGAATCTAAGACTTTACGCTTAGTAACGGTGATGCATTTAAAACAGCGACTTTTTACCCGAACTTCGAAACTAACGAAGGGCGAAGCGCCCGGACTCCGTGCGGCACCACGCGGGTAAAAAATATTTATCTCAGATGCGTAACTTTCGCGATATTATTAGCTACCTCTGATAAGCGTGTTTACTGATAATTACGTGAAACAAAAATCAGTGCTTACAAGATTTTAATCACAAACAGCAAACTTTGCTGCGCATGAAAAAATACCTACTTACTTTGAAGGTAGCGCGCGCGCGTGATTTCAACGGGTCTCCGGCCGGTTTTTTGCATGTCGCTCTTTCAGATTATTCTTACGGTACATTTGCAAAGGACGTAGCTCGTAGGAACCAGAAAATTGTCTACTACCTATTTCGACATTTCTCAACAAATCGATTAGTGAGACATGCGGAATACAAATCGGTCGTGCATTTCAATAAGCCTTATTATTTTGACGGAAGGATTAAATTCTCTTACATCAACTGTTTTATTAAACGCGCTCGAATCCAAATGTAAATGCTTTGATATTATTCATGTGCACGTGTGTATCATGGACCTAAAAATTAGGTTTTGCATTTAAGTATGTTTGTTCAATTTTAGCGGCGCGCGCGCCAACGGTGAGTGCCTAGTTCTAATGTAGGCATTAGATACCTACCTATGGCCGTACGAACGATAATTAAATTACCGAACATTAGCTAGATGTGATATTGATAAGCGATATCACCGTGTAAAATTATTTTTTTTCTATCAAACTTTCACAGGCTTTGAATTTAGTCTCTACGCACCGCGCCGCGCGCCGCTGCTTGCCGTTTTTATCTACATACCTATCTTTCGAGATTGCACCCCCGCGAATCCCGCGATCCCTCTGATAAGTTCGTTGTGTTTGGGTAGGTCCAGTTTATTGTATGTACTTACTACAAAAATATGCAAAGACGGCGTGTTTAAAAGATTATTTTATCAATGTTTACAGTGATTAGAATACAATCGTATTGATAGGAAGAAGTAGGTACTTACAGAACTGGACTATTTACACTTAACACTTAGGTTATCAATTTGCACTGTTTCTGCGATCCACTTTCATTAAAGTTTCAAAATGACCGCCGCCTTGATCTATGCACTTATTAGCACGCTTTCTTAAATTGTATTTCAATTTTGTAAGCACTTCAGTAGGTATCACTTTTCACCGTCACAAATGCTTGTTGAATTTTTGTTTTTAGCTCCTCGACAGTTGTAGATTGACTGACGTACACGAGCGATTTTATGCGACCCCACAAAAAAAAGTCTAGCGGTGTTAAGTCTGGCGATCTGGGAGGCCACGGCCAGCCACGGCACAGGTCCTCCGCGACCTATCCAGCGACTGCCATACTCCGCATCCAGATGCCGTCGAACGGTCCACGTGAAATGCGCGGGAGCACCGTCTTGCTGGAATACGCTCTTGCAGACGAGTAGTCCGCACATTCGTCCCTCTGTCCAAAGGCGTATTAGGAAGGAACGTCCCAGAGTCCCTCAGTCGCTGAGTTGCAGCCAGCATCGTCCTGGCGCTCACACTGCAGCCAAAACGGTCATTGAACTCCTGACAAGCTAACGCGACATTATCAAGACAGCGATCCAGGGTTCTCACCATCTCCGTGTATTGTATGTTGGTGTACCGGAAAGCCATCGCGCACGGAATCAAAAATGTCACGGAAGTAAACTGAAGAACAACTACACTAGGTCGCTACCGGCGGATGACTAGCTTTTAATGTTAGTTAGGTACTTATGTTATTCGGCGGTAGCGGCGGCGGCGGCGCGTATGTCGGCATTTCGCTGAAACGACAAAGAGGTTGCCGACAAATGCTTTATTTCTTTGCAATAAGATTGAAATTTCTTCAAATTAAATAATTTTATTTTGTAATAATGCCTAAAAGGAGATGGCCAATTTACTTAGGGCACTCTGCCTAGCATGTAAAAATTCATGTACATTAACGAATTTTACTTTATTTTGAACTTAATAAGCCCTAAAACTAACTGTAAAAGTTACATAATCCAGTAACTTCAGATTTCTTAGAAATTAACAAAAACATATTTTGGTCATGAACCTACTCGGACTCTATAACTAAGTAGTAGCCAGATTATTCTGCTTGGGTAAGTTGTCATGATCAATGGATGGGTGATCATTTTCTTTTCGATACCCTTCCGTGCCTCGGGAATGTAGGTATGTAAAGCCGTCGGCCCTGTATGTAATATCACTCAGGTCTTGTCAGATTGCCGTCCCATCTGACTATCACAGTAAGTAAGTCATCTGAATATCATAGTAAGAAATAGAAGTATAGTCTCAAGTTTAAACCCAGAATTACCAAGACTTCAGAAATCATGTAAGATAATATTGAATTATCATTTTCTTTACCGTGAAGGAAAACATTGTTAGAAATCCAGCCCTCTCTCTTGTCTGATGTGATGTACATACTATGTAGGTATATAATATAATCTCATAATCTAAACCCTGTGAGAGTAAGTAGGTAGTGGGGCAGTAATGGAATAATTAAGTACATATTAACATGTATAATTGAAGTCTTGATAAAAGGTTAGGTAGTAGCATAAAGGATTGCAGTGTTAAAATAAAAACAAACGTTCATTTGAATAAAATATTTAATATTCAATAATTCTAAAAAAAATATCGTCTAAAAATGATGCTGGTGGATTAATATTGGTCTGATATCTTGCCCACCCTAAATACCAGATCATTGTCATCACGTGGCAACAACACCCTACCGTCCTATTACCGACCAAGCAGTTGCAATAGTAACCCAAAATTGATTCGAGTGGGCAGTTGCTGCTGGGCTCAACATCAAACAAAATATATGTATAATATATCCTTTGACTCGTATGCCTAGACTTTATACGCCCCCTTAATAAATAGGGCGTATTCCCTCCTGTATGTAGGACCATCTCCTGGGAATGATCCAGTTCTGGACACACTTCCACCTCATAAACTCCATTTTGTCTGATGTGTTCCCCATAATATGATCGTGCCTGTTTCACTTGGTATGGCCCTAATGCGAATAACAACAATTGATTATAAGAAAATATTGGAAACCTCTCCAGTTGCGGTAGATTACCGTCAATTCTTGTGAACATAGTTCTTCTCCTATTTATATTAAATTCGTTCACCAACTGCCCCAGGTGATTTGGCACATCCATAAACCGTAACGCCCTTTGAATAATTTGTTCACAATTAGGACTATCTATAAGACAAGGATGGAATTTATTTAAAATAGCTGCAGCTATTTTAAAATCAATCATTAAATGAGTAGCAGCTAGATTAAAAAACCGTTGCCTAAATAATTTAAAGTCCCTTTTAAACCTACCATTAACAACTTCGACTACCCATCTGCAAAGTGTTACCCTTCTGCTTTTATTAGCCTGGGAATAGGTTAATTGAGTTTGTCCTTGCTCTAGTGATTCTGGTTTAAAAACTCTATAGTTATAACGTTCCAAAGTTGGTATAGCATCGCGAAAGCCACGATCTAAGATAAATATATCATTTGCTCTAAAAAGTCTACGGTAAGCACCATTTTCATTTTCAAACAAATTGGTCATGATATCTGCATCACTCTGAGTTGCGGGAAATGGACCAACGGCGTCAATAATATGACCATCACATGACACAATCAAAAATGGTTTCACTAAGTTGTCATATTTGTGTAAGCTATAAGTTTTTTTTTGAAACATATAGTTCGCACTTTTCTGTAGGTAAATATATGTACCATCAAATATGATTATAGCAGACCTATTCTCAGGTGCTGCTTCTGGGTCAGTAAAGAGAGCAGAAGGAATTCGTAAATTCCTGGCAACAATTTCGGAATGACTTATATGATTGACTCCTAAATGCTGTGGTACAAAATTCTCATACATGCAAGATCTAACTTTTTTCATTTTAAGTTCTAAAGTAGCTCTAGGAATATTAAAAATTGTTGACAATCTACGGTTACTTTCACCAGACCTTAACTTGGCTAAATATATGGCTAACGCTGTTTTTGGTTTCCGTACATTAAGTGCTGGCAAACTATTCAATAAGCTAATGAACTCGGTTACAGTAAGTCCTGTCCAATAATGACACACATGGTTGGGCATTGCATGGATATTTTCAAAATTAATGTATTCACCAGTACATTTACATATTTTGATTATATCCTCTATTTGACTGGCATTAAAAGAAGAAAATGACAAACTAGTTTGGGGCAACTCATGCCACTGATTTGCATATAAATGTGACTCGCATACTCTTGAACTACGAGGAATATAAAAATTATGATCATTGATTAAAATTCGTTTTACAAAATCAGGTATTAGATAAAAGGATCTATTATAACATCTCATAAATACACAATGGGCAGAGGTATTTGAAGCCCGCTTATAGTTAGGTAATGTAATTAGTGTAGTACTACGAGTTGGTGGTAAAACAGCCGGTGGAGGTAAGATGGGGGGCTCTGGTGGTGGTGACATTGCATTTTCATTTTGTATGTTATCTGCAGGTTCACCAGTTTCTTCTCGAGCTGAATCTTGAAGTAATTGTCTGTTAGCCCTCATCCAGCAGGGATGACAAACATAGTTCCTTGTTATTCCCTAAAACAAATAATATTGGCATGTAACTAATATAGCTTGTGATAGCTTAATGGTGTGAATGTTACATGGAATGTAAAGTTTTTAAATCTTCTCGGTCTTGCATACATATCAGACATACATCTCTGACTCTCAGAACCTTTATACATGACATTTTATAATAATTTATCACTTTTCATATAAGGTGAAAGAAAATCATATGAGAAACCCTTGCAAATGCCTATGAGTTATTCATAATAAATAGATATCTTTGGACATCCCACATAAGGCCATCTGTTCCCAAACTAACTCTGCTTAATGCTAATACTGTGGCAACCAGATAACTGATAAAAATAAATATTTTAAAATACATACATATATAGATACATAGCATACAGACAGCACTAATACTTGTGCTCATTATGCGAATATTTCACAAGGGAAAACTTTGGGAATTGAACCCACAACCTTCAGCTTAACAGTCAAGATCGCTGCCTACTAGAATAACAAGCCATAAGCCATAATGTTCTCCAAGGTGCGAAGTCAGGCATTCTGCACTGGCAAATGATATAAGCTATAGTCTCATTTCACTTAAGTATTATTAGAAAGGGGAACATTATGTTTTTTGCTATCCACTTATTTTTGTATTATTTCCATAAATCATTACTTTACATTACACATGATAATAATCATACCTGAAGTCTTGCAGTAAAAGAAAATTGCAGTAGAAGTGGTGTCTCTGGTTCAATAATGTGATGTCTTATGTCCCTTACTGATCGGCCACAACCAAGGCACACCATAGTGTGGCCCAGTATTCTATGATTGGCACCTTCTGAAGTTAGCAGCAAAAAGCATGGGTGACAAATATGTCCATCTTCTGGAAGCTGAAAGGCAAAGTAGATTATTAGTTTAGGTATATCAACATTTTATTTATTGTATTAAGAAGAAGGTTCTAAATAAATACTTTTTTAAATATTTAAAGGTGAAAATCAGTTGTATAAGTAGAAATAATAATTGCTTGTACAAAATCATTCGCTGTGCTGTTTAGAAAACTCAAGAGAACATGTTTTATGTATCTATAGGTTTTCATAATTTATTTTAAACATACATACCTGAATTGTTAGCCATTGAACAAGCATTCTTTGGATAGGAATGTCTAACGAAGACACAACATGTCTTCTTACCCGTCCCGTAGCTATACCGCAGTTAATACACCTCATTGTGAACAATGTCCGGTCAGTGGGTCGTCTTAGGGGCGGATTTCCAAAACGTATTTTCAAAAACGTAAGCACAATCAAGTCCGTATTTAAAAGCACTAGATAATCGTTGGGCAATGGAATCAGTCCGTGTAGAATAGCAATGGTCGTTATGGAGAAAAGATAATCGCAGTCACACAGTTTACAAACAAACAGAAAACAAACGTACGCGCAAGTTACGAGATGTCAAACGAAAACGATCGATATGGCGGATGTCAAGCGATTGTCGAAGTCGAACCTGTCACTGTCATGTCGTTTCGTTTCGTTGTTACAAGAAAAAAGTTATTTCAAATAAATATTTCATAGCATTCGAGTGATTAACAAAATATGTTTGTTTATTATGATTTCGATAATGAATAATCATTTTACAGTCAGAATAATTTATAATATTACTCTGATGGAACATTAATATTTTAGCTTTACAGGGAATGGAACGTTTATCCAAAATGCGCGTTATCTCGATACGCCGGAAACGCAACACAACTATTTAAGTTTAAATATTTTTCCAGGAGTTGTACGAAAATGTTAAGAGTTTTATAATTTTTATTTCTATTTTTATTTATTTATAATTAGGCGTCTATTAATGTACATGCCATTGAGTAACTAGGCTGAAACTGGCCATGTCCTTTGTTTGTGTGTGTGTAGGGCTACTCTGATGACCGCACTAAGTTTGGTCGTGCATTCAAACAAGCCTTACACATTGGAGATAAAGTTGAAATTCCTTTAAATTACCTATTTAATTTGACGCACACTACTTTTATTGTAAAATGCATTGATATTATTTACGTGTGTGTATTACGACCTGTGAGCGAAATACAAATAATGTCGTGCGTTTAAGTAGCCTTTATTGCTCTGAGTTATGGTTTCAATTTCCTTGAATTAAGGATTGTATTAATTTGTCATGATACTGTGTTTCTAATAATTTAAAAGATTTTTCCGTAAAAATTTAACACCTATTTTTGATGACGGAAATCGATTCAGAAGCCGATTCTGAACAAACTACTTTCAGGAATTGCGTTTATTCTGTTACACGTTGTATTTAATCATGAATCAAAACGCCCTATTAAAGTCAAACCTAACATGATAACTTGTAAATCCCTTGCATGGCTGACGCCACGACTTATTGGGTAGCCAACGCCCGCGGCTTCGCCCTCGTTGAGCTTCTCCAACATATCATTAATGAATTCACAATTTTTTTCTACATGAATAACTTTCAAATCCTTTATTGTATAAACAATTTTATTGTATAAACATTGATGTTGAAAGCCATTTTTAAGTACCTGTGTTTTTAATATTTGCGTTTCCATCTTTTTTTATTTTCTAGATGTCTTATTCTTAACACAGCTTCCCGACGAATATAGTCTGTGGGTCTACGCACCGATCTGTGGTTTTGATTTCTGTCGTATTTTTCTTATCACTGTAATCTAAAACATAATTTAAAGATATTTTTAGTATAAAGTGAAAAGAAAAGTTAAAACAATATTGTATTATAAGATAAATTTTATAATACCTGTGATATTTTGTTCATTTTCAATTTGGGGATCGTGCATTTCATTTGTTTCTTCAAAAATTGTGTTTTCCGTAGAATTAACTTTGTATTCAATGTCTAAAATACCTGAAAACAAGAATACGATTTTTAAACATGATTTAATAAGTATAGCATTTATTCTTTTTTTTTTTACTTTAACACAAAACTGCTATCTGCCAATAAAACAAGTTAAAGAAAACTTTACTGCTCTATTAAACATTCATCTCACAGAACTTCAAACATGCTGACATTTGATGTTCTTCCATTAATCCGCAAATAGATACACAGTCAGGATTCAGGATAGACGGTTTTTGTTTACTTACCCAAGTCATCTATTGATACTGAAGTAATAGTTGGTGTATCATTATTTTTTGCTATCAAGTCCTGTTCTTGACTGTTTGCGATAGCATGTAATATGGCACCATCACTATCAAAATAATTTTTTATCTCAGTAATCACCACAGGTGCAGCCTGATGAATAAAAATTGTAAGTTAGAAGTGAGTAGGGACACATTTCAAATGAGAAAATTTACCCATACAGTGGTCACCGAGGAATTCAGAGGATATTAATACCAACCTCTTCAACCATGCTTATGATGGCCCCATGCTGTGGTGATAGAGGAGGTGCATGTGGTCCACCTCCAGTCCTCATTAAATTTCCTCTTTCTGAAGCACGTCCTTTACGTGTGACAGCTTTCATATTATCCCACGCCCTTTTTAAAGTTATAGTTTCACGCTAAAATATACAGTCAAAAAAAATTATCATAACAAATTAATAATTCACAATCTATTTCTTATCAATAATAGTGGCCTCCTACCTTGTGTACATTGGCATTACAATTAAACTCCTGTGTTATAGTTTCCCATGCTGCTTGTTTCTTGGCGACCGACTTGCCATCTGTTATTTTGGATTCCACGATTGGTCTCTTTAATTCATTGTGCCAATAAAGCTTTTTCATCGGCGGTAAAATTAGCTTCACGTTTGCGTGGGGTTTTTGTTCCTGTAGAGTCCTAAAATGAAACAAACACAACTTAATTTCTTCAAATACATGTTTGTTTAGCTACTGACATATTATAAGATTCATTCAACGTACATAGAAACGAAACTTACCATGATAATTATATGTTAAGATAAAGCTATATATAGTTAAACTTTATCACACGAATTTTCTTTCCTGGCGGTTTAAACGCAACACAAACTTTAAACATAACCTTAACACTGACAGTTATACCAGAAAAAAAAAAGGATCCGTGTAGTTTATTTTATTTACATGAAAATTGCTGTTTCGTTTTGTTTTTTATGTAAAAACGATCAGGAAATGAACGAATTATTATTTATATTGTTAATATAAAAGGTTTTAATGTATATAAATAAAGTTTTTTGCTACTTAATAATGTCACATTTTCAAGTGTGGCTACACCAATCGTTTACCGTTAAGCAATCTCAAAGACAATTTGACGTTACTCTGCCATACGGACACTTAAAGTTGCCATTAACTAATGAATTAAATATTGTCTCTGGGATGTATCGTTCATTAACAGATTTAATGATAATTAGTTAAGTACTAATTAGGACTAATTTACTGAACCTTTCTGAGTGTGGCAGTTAGGCACTTAAATATATAGATCGTTCTTAGATGAAAAAAAAAAAACGATGAAGATTTTAGTCACGAACAGATATATCGATGTTACGAGTAGGTACATGAGCTATATTCTAACCAACCTGTCTTTTTTGACCATAAGCGCCCTTATAGGGGCTTTGTTGACGTCCTCGGACTCGACAAACTTACATAGTGTTGTTATAGTTCCTTTTGCCTGGCCCCTGGCCAGTATTAAATTGTTTGCCATGATGGCTACTTAATGAGTTTGTGAAGCTACACAAATTTAAAAACTTGCAATGATAGCAATTTTGCGCATATATGGAAGCTAATGAAATAATTATGCAGAATGCAATAATTGCACAATGATGAAATTGGCTGAAATACGTAGTGAGACGTGATTCACTAAATTCACTTTATAAAACACCACACAAAATAGCGGATGATGGCGTCGGATGGTGAACAATCGGCGGACAACGCCCGGCAGCTATGGAGCTTGCTGGAAGTTTCTGGAACTCTGGACGTCGTCGACCAATCGGCGTCGGCGGCCGAGTTGATCGCGCTTCTCGTCCGCGTAGGCTTTCTGTTACACTGGCAGGTTGCGAATGATGACTGACATAGGTTCGTTCAGTTGCACAGAACATGTAACACTTCAGTTGAACGAAACGAGTGAAATTGTTATGTATGCTTCATACAAAGGGTTCCTTGTCGGGATGAATATTCCTTTGAAACGCTTGCTCATATTCGCTTACACAAATTCGACATTATAGGTATATGAATAAGGTTCATATTCTCGTTCCACAGGTATTTTCTTTGAAAAATTATGAGTGGTGGGACTTTATCACCGCGCGTGCATTAGTTGCCAATAGGACACTCGTGTTATCACGCCCAGGGGAACTAGTAGTCCTAGTAGAACTATACCCTCTCTGGCCGAGCACTTTTTACTCTTGGAAGGATCGTTGCAAAAACTGGTTTCATCTAGATTATAGATACGTTCGGGTTTCTCGGCCAGTCGGTTGATTCTGTAAAAATCTCACCGTGAAAACTTAGGTGAAGTGGGTTTGTTTTTGCTAGGAATTGACACTATTGACAGCTCACTCCACGCTCACTTCATGAAAACTTAGGTGAAGTGGGTTTGTTTTTGCTAGGAATTGACACTATTGACAGCTCACTCCACGCTCACTTCACCTAAGTTTTCACGGTGAGATTTTTACAGAATAGCACTGCAGGTCTAATTTATTTTTTGCCATTTTTCAATAAATCAAAGTATTCGTAAACGGTGAACGGGTTGCAAGCTTTTCTTCTAGCTATTTCGACTGATTGTGGTTTTTTTAATGATAGATTATTTCTTTTGCAAAAGCGATGAAACCAATCATGTCCAGGAATATTATTCTTAAATCCATCCGTTTCTTACAACGTATTCTGATAACAATGTTATAATTTTCTTTTTAGTTGAAGGAAAGCCATACTTTTCTAAAGTATGCAGATACGAAGCCATCTTTCGCTCGATATCAATTGTAAATACTGTCTTCATTCCAGCATTCACCTGTTTCTGACCGCGTGTGCCATATAAATATGAAATTATAGTAGATCTCGGAACATCAAATTTTTTTGCTGCCTCGTAACTATTTAACGTTTTGTTTTTAACCAAATCAAGTGCTTCGAGGTTTTCTTTTGAATAGCTCTTTTCTTTTTTCCTAATACACTTTCGGACCATCTAAAACAAGTCAAATATCAAAGTAGTTTAAAACTTCTAAGATAGTTTAGGTAGGCATAGTAGTACAAGCGCGAATTGAATGCATTTGGTCGGGGCCTTAAGTAAACCGCGTAAATAAATGTGTTACTTAATTAATCTAACCACACTATTTACTCGTCAATCGTCGGATTCTGCAGAAACCGAATACCTATTAAAATACCTAGGTATTAAGGTAGAACGGTAGGTACTCACTTTTTCCTTCATTGCAAATCACAAACTAAACACCAAACTTATGAATTGAAACACGTACAAAAACTTAAACACAGTTACACAGTAGGTACATAGTTTTCTTATAACGTAGTCGTTACTTTCGATATAAAACTCAAAAACAAACGAAATCAAAACACAGACTTAAGTTCCCGCGCACGCGGCTTCTGAACTGAACCAACACACGAGCGAGAATGTGCTAGGGACGTGCCTGTGCCACGATATTCTCAAATTTTTACTTTTTACGGAAGCATCTTGACAACTCGATTATTTTTTTAATACAACTTAGGTCCATAAGTTGGCAAATAAACATATTAATTTAATGTCAAAGTTTTTTGTAACCGACACTTAGTGATAACTATACTTATTACAATTTATTTCAGAAAAAAAACCAATGCATAAAATTACAAATTATAAATACGAATAGAGAAATATATAAAACACAGAAAAATAAATCATTACATTTATATAGGTATTGTGATAGTAAAATCTTATGCACTATGTTAGTAAACACTCAACACCCATCACAATATGCATCATCAACAACTGTTTAACATCAACTGATTTTTTTTATTACTAATACTTAAAAGCTAAAAAATAACAAATATCCTTAAGTTTTTGGGTCTTTATTTATTCTTGGTGTAATTGCTGTTCCAGAATGGCTAATCGAATACGGGATTCCTTCCACGCACAATGGTCCACTGAAGGACTAAGTGCGGAAACCAAACCCCTAACATAGAACGGGATTCCTTCTCAGCATTTTATTGTAAAATTTTCACCAAGCGAATTTTTTCCTTTACTAGCTCGTCACCCAAGCAGTCAATTTTAGGTCTTCTTCTTTTTAACCACCCTTCTTCACTTTCTCTGGGTTTCACCTTCAGTTGACCTGATACTGGTGTTTTTAAATTTTTCGGAGTCCATGAACTCCAGGTATCATTGTCCTGTTCACAAAAAATACCATAATAAAGCACTGTCATGTAATAAAAGAATATATTGTCATAAATTTTAGGAAAATTATTAATTGGTCTGATGTTTCATGTCTATTCAACTTGTAAACTGTGTTAACTTACATTCTTTTCTTTCAATAAACCATTTGCAGTACTTGTATGAGCATTCTGTTTACACTCGTCAACCGCTGAAACAACAGTTTCAATGTTTTCCTGTAAAAAACAATAAGTTACAATTCATAACAGGTAGGTAGGTAGGTAGGGTAGGGCGGGGCTAAAAGGTCCATTTACGTATCAGGTTTATAAAAATAACTTCTTCTGCAATGGATACCGTTATCCTTCATTTACAAGAAAGAACAACTTAACTCATGTCATGTTTATCTATAACCCACATATTTGCATTTAGGAGTGTCGAGTCGATTGGTCCCTTTTGCCCCAAGGGCGGGGTAAAAAGGACCAGTGCTGGGGTAAAAAAGACCAGTATAATTAAATAGCTTTTTAAAGTTAATTAAAGCAAGTAAATAAACGAAAACAGTTTTAAATCAACCAGTCTTTACTTTTATTCAAAAAACTAAACAACGCGGTTACTTATCTTAAACTTATGGCACAGCATTTCAGTCTTAATTATTAAAATTGAGCTTTTTGACCCGAAACCTTTATATAATTAAGGTAGGGTGGGGCTTAAAGGTCCACGGGTAAAAAGGTCCACCATATCTATATCCGAAATCAAAGTGCGCCAGCGAAACGAATGACAGGGGTATGAAGGGGTCACGGGAGGGGTACTCACGCCGCCCCACGTAGTGAGCATGCGAGCGCCGATGAGTGTACGCGGTAGCGTCTGAACAGTCTCTAAAATGCACTGCTTTTTCGCATTTTCCTTCTTCCTCTGCCTATACCTTTTCGAATTCTCCTTCCACTTCTTCCGTTGTTCGCGTTGCTATACTAGTAACCTTTTTGTTTTCCTTTTTTTTAAAGTACGCTGCTCTTCTTTTCTCTTTTTCCAAAGCAAGTAATTCTGGATTGTTCTTAATCTCAATATAACGACGTCGTTTGTTTACTCTTTGTTGAACTAATCTCTCTTGTTCTTTGGATTTCTTTGGTTTAGTCATTTTGTATCCTACAAAATAAAAAAGTCTATAAAAATGGATTCAAACTCTGAGTTTTAGTTTTATATTACGATATTCAGCTCACTAACAGTAAACCGACTTTTATTAATGAGTGCAACCTAATAATGATCAGCCTAATTTAATTGATTAGTTTAGATTAGTCATTTAGTTATGTTCACATCTAATTTCAATTACACTATGCTCAATGGTAACAATTCTATTGCTCTATAGTCTATGCCAAGTTATTTACTTGAATAGACGCCACAATAGAACTGATTATACAGGGTGGAAACTTTCAGCGGGGCAGTAAGGGGAAGTACCTTATCCGTTGCAGCTACGCGAAAATGGTCTTAGGAGACTATCCATAACTTTTTATGGAATTTTGATCCCCATTCACAGATTAAAAAAAAAAACAGCAAGAAAATAGCCATTTTACACAAAAACATTTTTTGATGCCAATCGATCCTGTTTCTAATACTGATCAAAAACTTCTATGGGACCAACCATCGTTGGAGTACTCAAAAAGTCACAAATTGCAAAAAACTTTTCCCGTACATTTTAACATCGAAAAATTCACTGCTCGCAAACATTGATGACACTAATGACGTTTTTTTTTTGTGACAAAGTTTTAGGTTGAATAAATACATCGGTTTTTTTTCATTTATTTGATTTTTTTATTTTATGTTGAAGACACATTCATCATCTGCTTAGCCTTTTCCCAACTATGTTGGGGTCGGCTTCCAGTCTAACCGGATGCAGCTGAATACTAGTATTTGAAGACACATTAGTTAATAGTTAAAAATTGTCGTTAAATATTTTTTATTCAGTCGCTTGAATAAATTACGATATGACAATTTTTTATCCGGACGATCTCGGTGTTTAACTGTATTCAGAAAAAGCATATGCCACCGGAAAGTGTTTTTTCGCCAAAACAGAGAATGGCCCAATTATGTCTTTTAATGTAATTTATTAAATTTTTAACTTATTGTTGTATTTAAACGAAAATAAGTATTTACTGCAAATAAAACTGATATTTAACCTGTAAATATTTATTTCTAGTTTCAATAATGATATAAGTAATATATTTTGAATAATAAAATATCATGGGTGCTATTTCCGAACACGCCTTACAAAGTGTTCTCGCTGCTGAAGTGAAAAGTTATGTGTGTTACACGAGAGCAAAGTTTTTTGCATCTCGTGTCTTTGAATCCCTCGCCACACTCGGGATTCAACTTTATAATCCGCTTGCTCAGGATTCAAAATCAGCACTCGCAGCAATAAACGACTTTGCTCTCTTGT
Source organism: Oligia fasciuncula (assembly GCA_963082905.1). Lineage (NCBI taxonomy): Eukaryota > Metazoa > Arthropoda > Insecta > Lepidoptera > Noctuidae > Oligia > Oligia fasciuncula. Next base: position 15,309,807 of record OY720403.1, read on the forward strand.
TGCACAAATAACTATTTCTTCTTGTCTGCTTGATCTTTTTTCGTCTGCCTTTTAATATTTTTTTCCAGGAATTATTATATTATATCAGTGATTGATGAAATCTCAGAGGGGCCCGTGGCTAAATAATAACAGCCGCACAGGTCGATCGATCAGGTTAAGCTACGCTTGCCGCGGTTGGTCTGTGGATGGGTGACCATCTTTACATACCGTGACCCCTCCGTGCCTCGGAAAGCACGTTAAGCCGTTGGTCCCGGCTGTCATTCGTGGATCTTTGACAGTCGTTACGGGTAGTCAGAAGCCCGAAAGTCTGACAACCAGTCTTACCAAGGGGTATCGTATTACCCAGTAACTGGGTTGTGGAGGTCAGATAGGCAGTCGCTCCATGTAAAATACTGGTATTCAGCTGCATCCGGTTAGACTGGAAGCCGACCCCAACATAGTTGGGAAAAGGCTAGGCAGATGATGATGATTGATGAAATCTCTTCCAAATATTCACTCTGGGTTTTAATTAGCTCTTCCTCTTCCAAAGCAGTTAATTCTTTTAATGTTTCCTTAACACTTTTCGAACTTTCCTCGTTTTCCAAATTGTCTGCAAATAAATGCGTAAGTATACGGTAAATATGAAAATTTGAAATAAAATATTATGTTAAGTATCAAAACTATATCAGGTAAACTAACCTATAAAGTTCGTTACCGCAAGTAAACATTGTTGTTTTTTGTCGTAAGCATCACGCGACTTCTGTTGTTTTTCTTCAAATTTATTCACCATAGTGTATAGTAGCCGTCGCACGTCACTTTTTAATGTTTTATTCATTATCGAAATAACTATTAATATGTAACAATGCAACAAACAAAATCAATAGCCTGACACCCTGACAGTTTACAGGTCCGGTGACATTCATCTGACATTTTTAGAAAGTTGCCATGTAAAAAGTTTCAATTAAATCCCAGGCTCAACTTTCGTGTGCCAGACTCTAAATATACAATAGAATTCGTTCATTCACTCTGAGCGAATGTTGATTGCCCGATTTAGTAATCACGGTTAAAATATTCGTGGTGAGCAGTGAGTACTTAACCGGCTGCATAAACGATGTTTAGAAATTCATCGGCCGATTACTCAAACATTGGTCAAATGACAGTCCGTGAACTCAGCCCTTAAGGGCCCCATATACGGTACGATTCATCTATACGATCGATCTGATGAAAATCGTGACGATTGATCGCATCAAAAATGTCGCTCATACACGAAACGACTAATCGTAACGATCGGTCATTTACTTGTTTGAAGCTGAAGGATAAAGACGTGTTCAAATAATTAAATACGTGCCCCATAAAATGGAAAATGAACTTCTTTTCCTTCTTTCCTGGTCTTTTAAAAACATTAAGTTATTAAAATAACTTAGTTTAGGCGTATAACCCTCCTCGTCGGCACTGCTTCCGGGCACCAGAGAGTCAAGCTGTTTTTGCAATTCTTTCCGAAAGACTGTTCTTAAGTTATTAATCTTCTTTTTTACTTTATTTAAATCTGCAGTATTGTTTATAAAAAAAAAAACTAAAACTAAACTAAAATTAGAACTATAGTTCTATTTTTTTCCAAAAGTACTTCATAACACGCTGTCCTCTTTGCGTTGCTCTCTGAATAATTCAATCAAATCATCATTACTCCATGGAGCCATTTTGTTTGTTTCGCTCATCGCGTGTTGGTAGGTACGAACGAGTACATAAACGCGCTAGCCAAGGCGTGCGATGCGTGCGGCGACTGGCGCCAGAGTGAAACAAAATCGAATCGTTGATCGTAAAGAGCCATACACTGTCGATTCATCGTTACGATATTCATGATTGCATGGGTTTTTGTTGCGATTTCCGACATCGTCTTCGATTAAGTAAATCGTTAACGATCTTAACATACACCATCGATTCGTCGTTTCGATCGGTTTGACGCGACGGATCGTACAGATAAATCTTACCGTGTATGGGGCCCTTTAGGGTTCAGAACTTAACTGGCCGTAACTGGACATCTCAATATATTACAATTTAAACAGAAATATTTCGGTTGGCTATAACTTGACATCTCAATTTGTCAATTAAATAAAAGAGAAAATTCGAGTTGCCAATGTATTCACGCCAGCCACGGATATATTCATTTGATTTTGTTTCGGGGTCGCCGTATACATATCTTTTTTACAAATATTGCAGCTTTTAGAAACATTTTTAATGCATTTCCCCAGGACCCACTCACACACACAGTTAATTACCCTGACCAGCATCATTTACATTCGTGTTTAAATTTATGAAAGGCACCACAATTTCGTCTTCTATACTTTCAGAAAATTGTAGTGTCTCCTCATCAATGGGACTGGGAATATCATAAGTTGACGATATATCTTCTCTTATAAAAAAATCTAGATTCTTCAAGCAGCTATCGTCATCTTCTTCGCAGTTTGCATGCAGAGAATGGGGCGAGTTAAAATTATTAATTAAGAGGGACTTAAAGGCTCCTTCAAATGCAACCGAGGCTGGTGCCGTATTTCTCGCCCCATAACTTAGGTTTAAGAACAACTTTATTTCTCATAAGAATTGTATACATAATTCACTTATTGAGAAACAATATCTAAAACTAAGATTAATAATTAGAGCGCACAGATAAAATAACAAAAAAAAAAAAATGGTTGCCTGTAAAGTCGGTTTTACGGGCGAAGATTTTACGTGACAACGACCGATCATCCGATCATAGTTGAGTGGGAGAGAGACGCAAGGCATTCGGCGGGCCTCTCTCTCGTTCGGTGACTCATCGTAACGTTACCGAGCGTTACACTTTTTCATAAGTGACTCCCAGTCGCAACCTAATTTAAGACGTTGTCACGTCAAAATAGCAAAGGAAAAAGAAATAAAATAAAATAAATAAAATTTATTCAAAAATATAAAGACTAACGTTAAATACAGTTTTTCTTAAATCTATGTCGAGTTCACCCATGATTTGTGCCTGAACTAGATAATCCTGTGTTTCAGGCGATTGGAGGTAACATTAATTGATTAAATAATCACATACTTATAATATTTATCTTATTGGTACCTACGAATTATGTCGGGCTAGCAGGCAGGTTGCAAGAAAACTCTTGAGGGCTGCCAGACCCTTGTGACAGTAACGCTAGGTCATTATATAGTGCCGTTTCATCGCGCTGATCCGAGAAATTATTTACAAGGGATTTGCGTATACCAGTCCAATCGGAAGTGATTCCATTTGAGTTGATCAATCGGGCCGCGGTGCCAGTTACTTCGTTAAGTATACCGTTAATAAGAGCAACCTCCGAAAGTCTGTTAGGCGGGCTTGCTTTCTTTACGAATTCATCCACTAGTTCGTCACATAACTGTATGAACCTAGTTAATACGTTACGCTAGGTACGTCGAACTCGGGTACCAAACGAAGGGCTTTAAAAATGCCGTCTAAGTCGGCCATCTTATTTTGTGAATTATCTAACTGGACACTGGAGTCTAATTCAACTATCCTATTTAAATCTAAGGCGCTATGCCTACTACTCTGCCTACTCTCTAACCTAACATTCCGCGATTCTCGTGGATGTTTCTCTTGGAAAATTTATGGGTACAGGGAACTTAAGGACTAGGGAGAGCAATCCACTAAAGAGATTTTAGTGTACTCACATGAGTTGCATCTCGGTTTCCTCGCTGTATCGATGGCTGGATACCCTTGCTGCCGGTCGCGACGTGTAGATCCGGATCCTCGAACGACAGCTCACAGGTGCGCGTCGATCTTCGAGAATCCTACCGACTGCGCCAATTATGTCGGGCCAGCAGGCAGGTTGCAAGAAAACTCGAATTGCTGGAACAGGTTTAATATAGGAATTACAATATATTCTAATTTCTATGGTGGTGACTTTCGCTTCACCCATCGAACGATAGTCCAGTATTCCAGCAATTCGAGTAAGTCAAAATTTACTGACAAAGAGTAAAGTATACTTGCCTAATTATTTTTGGATCTGCAATAAATCGTATCTTTTTGAATACGTATATAAGTTTACGAATTCTATTATTTAGAGCTTTCATATGTGGTTTGAAGGAAAGGGTTTCATCTATTATAATACCCAGGTATTTTATTTTAAATGTGGGTAAAGAGATAACATAAACTAGATCGTTAACCAAGCACAACATGGATGTATGAATTTGATTTTTACTAGATGTTTGATGATGAAAATTACGTGTTAGCATAGCATCAAATGAATATGTTTGGAACAGCAATATCCATAATTGTTGCATTCCTTCAATTGTGCGTATGAAATTTTTTATAGATGGAATAGCTTTCGTTTCAAGCACACGGATTTTGTTATTTTTGTCCTTAATTTTTTTAATAAATGTTACAGTTTTTAATACTTTTATAGCATTCTTCCACAAATCATGATGTGGACAAAATCGTCGCACACGTCCTTTATATATTTTGCCACCAGGCACATGAAATGTGTTAGAATTTAATGAGTCAAAAAGATAATAATTTTGTGAATTTTAATAAATTATGGCATTCTCTTAAAATGTCTCCTCTTGCCACGAGATGTCCTGCAGTCGTAGCTACGGTGTGACTGAAAATGTGGGCTGCTGATTTCACCTTCATTTTTCTTATTTTGTCGATGTATATGTTATGTGCTCATCTGTGGCATTTCACCTCTACATATGACTTGTCAGCTTCATATTATGTTTGTTTGTAATATTCCCATTTAAGTATTTTTTCGCACTTCTCTTCAAAATCATAATATTTTAAATCTTTTGTGAGTAAACTGTTTCGGACTCCTTTTAAGTATTTTTTTTTCCGACGCCCTTTCCCTTTGGCGTGGGGCACTGGGCTGCTGGGGTGTTTCCTTAAGGCGACTCCTGCCGAATGCACTGTCTCTTGGCAAGCCTATTATCAATAATTATGGCGATGCATTTGGCAGCGCGCAGCAAGTCCGACATGCTCATCTCGCCGCCCCCGATGTCCGCGTCAGCCGGAGGCAGTGTTGCCAACTTTATTTTTACAAACCCACCAAATGTGGCGTCTTGACCCACCAGAAAACCACTACACTTAACGGTCTCTCAAACCACCAGAAAACCACTAATCCAACTCAACCAATCTCGTGTTATGTGCACGTTCAAACACATTTATTATAATCTGGTAAATTATGTTGAACGTGTACTTGGCGTAACTTTTTACAGAGAATCTGTTTTTGTTACTTAGGTATACTTACTAACTTTAGGGTAGACCCTACCTAAATGTTATTTGGAAATAAAACAACAATATAGTAAATATTATGAAATAATCATTTATTTTTGTAACCACAAAATAAAACTACTATCTGATCTGGCTAAAGATGATCATCTTCAGAAGAATCGGCTTCATTTTCAGTTTGTCAAAAAATTGGAACTAAAGTTAGTTCCAATTTTTTGCACTACGCTATTTGGTAATATGTAGTTATTGCAACATTTGCCTTCGCGTGCTAAGCCAGCACGAATTGTGAGAATTGAAGATAGGAGCTCTATCTTCATTCTATTTCTCTGTTTTGTCTTGACAACGTTCATCATGCTAAATAATCGCTCTACATCAGCGTTAGAATGGGGTAAAACTAATAAAGATATAGCAAATGTCGCTAAGTCTTTGAAATCCAACACCTCATACCAAAAATCCTTTGTATTTATTGTATTTTTAACTGAGTAGATGGATTTGACGCCACTGCTCGTCTACTTTCGCAACATCTTGCTTTTTATTAAAATGCAACATCAGCTCAGCAATTGGTTCCTTAGTATGAGACAGTGCCTATTATGTTCTACACTGATTTTTTAATGCTTTTCATGAGTTTCAAGTTTTCGGGCAATCTGATTTTCAATTCATTAATCAAATGTACAATGAACTGGGTGCACCTATTACGGATTATTTCTTCTTCATTCGGTGGAAGTCCTTTATCTTTCATCGTTTACAAATGAGATAATTTTTAAAGGGTCATCGTTGATAAGTTCGTATAGTTCTTTGTAGGTAGCTTGCCTCGACGAAGAATTGCTGAACCTATTATATGTTTCCTTAATAATTAATTCGAGATTTCTGGGTAACAAAGCAGTTTTGTTACTGCGGATACTGCCAATTGCAAAGAATGGCAAATGCAGCGCATCGAAACTATATTCGGCAGTTCTCTTTTCAATTTAGCACGTACACCGTTATTAACTCCGGTCATGACTGAAGTAGGTATTTGTCGAAGTGTTTTTGGCACACGCGTTTATTCACTAACTGATCCTTTGATAGACCAAGAAGTTCGGAATTCACTGACACCAAGAACGACAGCCACAAAGCCCTAAGTTTATCGTCCTTTGGTAAATTATAAAGGCGATGAGTTTTGTTGGTTGAAGTACAACCGACAACACAGCACTTGATAGGAGCCATGGCCGCGTACCAAAGCACCAGAGCACTGCAGTATTCGTATCGAGCAAGAAACTTGGAAGTAATGTCAACTCAAGCAATAAAGCGAGGAGAACAACTTTTTACACAAACCCAACACGAATGACTGTCAGTTTGACACAGCACACATGACACAACGACCAAAATGGCTGCCAACAACATGGCTACAGAAAGTAGCGACATAACGCATTTTTTGGAACTAAAGCTGTCGCAGGCCTGATCACATCGATTCACGCAGTTGCTCGGATTGCACATCGCCGTCGCTTTGATTGCACATCGCAGTCGCTCTGATTGTTATTTTTAGTTCTACTGGTTCAACCTACCTACCCACGCGACGGTTCAGTTTTTTGTTTGTTGGCTATTTAATGAAAGCTGGTAAGTACCTCTAATCATTGCTAATATTGTGTTGTTTAGTTATTCTGACGTGTGTTACTGTAAGCATTTTTATTAGAATACTTGTTGATGTTGACGTTCAATAAGAAATCCAACACGGACACGAGTGCGTGTCCTTTTTAAAAAAAAATTGTCATGGGGATCGTTTTCGAGGTATTTGGGGGTGCAGATTAAAATAATAACATCCATTTTGTATGTATGTACTTAAAATAATGTAAATATAATCATGTTAATATTGAGCAAACAAATTATTCTAAAGATACTCTTGGAATTAAATATATTCATTTTTATTTTAGATTTACAATGGGAAGACCAAAGAAAGAAGGGAAATATTATCAAGATATCGGAGACAAATCGATTAAATGTAGTTTCTCTGAAAAGATTTACAAACAGAAACATGTCGTTAAAATGGCCAACCATTTGTTTGTGTTAAAGCTCCGATTATTGTCAAAAAGCAAATAAATGATATTAATAAAGAAAGAATATCGACATCGGAGTCCAATGAAAGCACAATTCATGTGTCTGAAGTTTCTGTCGCAGAAAAAAAGGTAAATTTAAAAGAACATTTCGCTAAAGCCTTATTTATCTCTGGAGTCTAAGTTTCTGTCGCAGTTTTTTACTCTTTTGCTATTTCATGCCTTCAAATATTACTGCGCAATGTAGTTTACTGTAAATATCTATATAACTTTCATTGATAATTTAAACGCGCCTTCGATATTTTGTGGTTTTGATATAAAATATAATAAAAAGATATTGTGTGAAATAACCAAAACAATTGTGCATTCCTGTATAGAACGAATTTTGCATAGTTAACATAATATTATTGGTTGGGCAGTATTAAATTAAGTTATATCATTATTATATAGGTCTATTGCTTTTATAAATAGGTCCGAATGATAATATTTTTTGGTTATAAAATATTTACAAAATGGTGTCGGTCTTTAACAGCCCGGTGAGCCTTTAAAAAGGGCTAATTAATGCCGCCAGCAGTACAAATACTCACACGTGAACAATTATTAAGCTAGAGGCCAAAGAGAAGACTTTTGACAGTGTAGTGCAATTGTCTTTAAAGTAGATCTATATGGGTTCGCCGGTATACCAGTAGACTTGATGTAGACTGAAATAGTGCCATGGGGATCCTTGAGTAAAACAATCACCTATCTATCACGATACTTAGTTGTTTTCTTATTTTCAGTAAATTTTGTACCAACCATACAATGCCGTACAAAATAAAACATATCAGCTTGCCAAAGCTGAAATTAATAATGGAAGACAATTGAATGTTTCTACAGCTTTACGCATTACAATAACTCACTTTTATTTGATTAAAGAGCTGTTAGCTATACAACAGTTCAACAGTTTATCTTTAAAAATGCAAGCATTACATTGATTCACGTTTATGCTGTCCAGCAGTACTAGGGTTTTACTTAGCACTTAAAAATGCTATTACACAACAAAGGGCACTAAAAACAGCTCAAAGTCTTATAACGGATTTACGGTGCATTATAATGGTACAAGTTTATGCTATTAAGCAGCATTAGGCATTATCTTACTACTTAAAAATGCAATTATAGACCCTACGGTACTAAAACCAGCTGAAAGTTGCATAGCGGATTTACGTGGCATTATAATGGTTCATGTTTATGCTATTAAAAACAGCATTAAGCATTTATTTACTACTTAAAAATGCTACTGTAGATCCAAATGCTCTAAAAACAGCTGAAAGCTGTACAGCTGCGTCTGGTTTGCTGCAATAAAAATAAATAAATAAAAAATAAGTAAATGAATGTTTTATTCAGTATTAACATTGGTAAAATTATTACATGAAGTCTTAAAAATTATTTACAAAGGTATAATAATGTTAGATGCCTGTACTAGGATAAACCTGTATCACAGGCGGCATGAGCATACTTAATGATAATTGTAGGACTATAAAATTCTTAACAATATTTAACATTAGAAGTCTTGAAATAATGACAAAAATTTTACTAATTAATTTTATACCTAGTTTACTTAAATACTATTTTATTTACCTTAAAGATTAAAATAACAAAAAAAGTCTTATTGTATACGAATTTTTGAGTCAGCCTTTTGATAAGCCACTATCCAACCGTTATACAGTGTAAAGCATCTTTGGAAGCTTATAGGCGTGTGTAAAATGAGGCGCACGACAAACGTTTCTACAAAAGTTTAATGCGTTAAAGACTAACGGTAAATACAGCGATAGGCAGAAGTTAAGGAAGAAACGAAACGACTTTTAGCAAGAAAGGATACAGATAGAAGAAAGTTAAGACAGCGATACAAAAATATGGAATACGCGAGATAATTAGAAAAATGCGGTAGCGAGCCAAAGCAGCGAGGGTTCGCGATGAGGGCTTCTGGCTGACTGTTCGGCGGTCGCCACCGACTGCCTCTTGAGCGGGCTGCGGAGGCGGTGCGGTGCGCGGCGTCCGGGGTGAGGTAGACCAAACCGGTTTCCGCGGCAAGCCGCGCTCGCGCAGATAGGCGGCGCGCGACGTGCGCGCACCGTCACGCCAACAAGGAGTACAAGGGTAAGTAGGCTAGCAGGTAGGCATACTGTGAACAAAAGTGTAATATTAATGTGGGTCTGATATTGACGCCACAGGACCCCCTTACGAATAAAAGGGCCGCCTTATTTGTATCGTTCAGGAAACTTCACTCTGCGTCCTGAACGAGTAGTGCGCATTGGTCGCGCATCTTGTGTCTCATGGCCATGTGTCACAACGTCATCACGCCATGTATACGCTGGTTTTAACCGGTCAATTGACACCTTGATTGTCTTGTTATTTACCTCAATGTCGAATGTCTTTGGACCTCTTGTAACGACCTTATGAGGGCCACTGTATGGTGGTTCTAATGATCCACGAAGCAAATCTTGGCGTAAGAACACATGCGTAGAACAAATCCTTGTGCTCAAATACCCTGTGCTGTGAATGATCTGATGCTGGACATGGGCGTAGGTCGGACATTCTTTGTCGTAAAGTACTGACAAAATCTGGGTAATCTACCTTGTCATTAGTTGCGGTGAAAAACTCACCGGGGACTCGTAACTGCTCTCCGAACACCAATTCCGCTGGTGAGCATTGCAAATCCTCTTTGCACGCTGTCCTTAGTCCTAAAAGTACCATGGGAAGAGAACTAACCCAATCCTTCGTTCCGTGTGTCATCAAGGCTGCTTTTAGCGTACGATGTAAACGCTCTATCATGCCGTTGCAGGCTGGATGATATGCTGTTGTCCTTGCCAACTTGATCCCATACGTATTTGCAAAATTTTGGAATAAGTGTGATTGGAATTGCCTACCTTGGTCCGTTATTACCTTCTTTGGGCAACCATACCGAGCAATCCACTCCAACACAAACGCTTTCGTCACGGTCTCTGCTGTCATGTCAGGAAGTGGAGTCACCTCAAGCCATCTGGTATACCTGTCAATGACAGTAAGACAGTATTTAAAGTTGGAAGATACGGGTAGCGGTCCAATTAGATCCAGTTTATATTTTTATTGGTTTTTAAATGCCAATATAAAGCGTCAAGATGCTTGGTGAACTTATATAAGAGTTTATACGGACCTTAAGTTCTACATAAGTTTACTATTCGTTTGTTAAAATGCTTTCTGTGTTACTTGGGCTCCAATCTAACCTGATTTGGACAAGGGCTTATAGGAATAGATACCTCCCTGATAGGTCTATGCTCAGGTCTAGGGGCTCTTCCTTCAAACGTTGGCACTTGATGTTGTAGTTGACTATGCTGGTCGGTTAAGTCCATGTGTTGTATGTGTAGCTCAGCCAGCTCATTTTTAAGGAAGGTGTTCTTTGCGTTAATGTTCTCTACTTCCACTTCGCTGTCTTCCTTTTCCTGGAGCAATTGTTTGGGTTCAGCTTCAGAAGCTTCAAGCTTCAAGGTTTACACAGGTTTACACTTCGAAATCACGAACACCGTTGACCGACTTTCGCCGTCGGAGCAGGTAGGGCACTGTTAAAACACGGTTTGAAACCAGTCTACAAACCAAGGTGACCTTGAAGTTGTTGTTGTTGCGAGATGCCTGCTACACGGCACTGGTTTGCAACGCAGGCCTTTCTACCAAAGATGTTTAAAGGTCATACGAAATTGGTTTTTCCTTTAAACGGTTGGTAGAGCAGTGGTGACCCAGTGGTAACGGCCGCGACTTACGAGTTGTAGGTTGTAGGTTCGAATCCAGACAGGCGCTTTACTTTGTGTAAATTATTTCATCACCACTGCTCTCAAAACGGTGAAGGAAAACATCGTGAGGAAACCGGCATGTCCTAGAACCAAAAAGTCGAAGACATATGGCATCTGCCAACCCGCACTGGGCCCGCGTGGTGGATTACGGCCCGCTCCCTCTCACCGAGAGGAGGCTTGTGTCCCAGCAGTGGGAACATTATAGGCTGATTTGTGTGTATGTACGAAATTGGTATAAAACCACTGTCTACACTGTTTTACACTTAGGTTCGTGCTTAAGCGTGATTGAGCGATAGCGGATAGGCCGTCTCACCCCCCGGCAGGCAGGTGCGCGGGCGCAGGGGTGAGGTATACAGTCGACGCGCTTGGTTAGTGTGAAACCTTCATACGACTAATAAGGGTGCGTCTTTTGTTGTTAGTGTCGCCACAATAGGATCATCTTATCTTTAGTAATGTGTAACCATTGGGTATAGAATAAAGATAAGCGTCCTGCATAATTAACCTCCTCTACGGTCGACGATATTTGTTGAACTTGGAACTTCTGCGTATGTGATGACGTCTTGTATGATCTGTTGTGCTGATTCTGGTGAGGGGCAGTCTACTGCGACTTCTGTGTTGTTGCCGACGGTTTGCGGTTCGGAGCCGCCGGCCCCTTCACGTTTAAATGATCTCTTAGATGTTGACGGCTTCTTGTTGTTAGTGTGCGTGCTTTTTATTTCGGCACTAGATTTGGAAGCGGCCTTGGCTGTCTTGAGTGTGTCTGGTTGGTTCTCACACTTCTCACCAAACAAAAGCTTGTCAATCTTGGAATTAAGTATCTGGGTTTTTATATCCTTTTTAAGTGCGGATGTGCTAAACATTCTTCTTGTAACGGAATCAGAATGTTGTATATCGCATAATATTCTATTTGCATCCATTTATTTTTTAAGACGCTCATGATTCTTATCTTGGGGCCCAGCATCTGAGATGTAGCCGCGCGATGCAATGCAAGAAATAGCCGAACCAATAAGTTTTTGTTTAGCTTCTATAGCCTTGTCTCGGTTAGATAGAGACTGGCAAGGCAGCCTTTATTCCGGCATTTATTGAGGTACGGCCTAGGATACTAGGCACGGCCTCCTCCTCGTCCCCGCTTTCGTCAGTCCCTGCGTCACTTCCTGTAACAAATGATAGATTCGTTAAAATTGGGTGGAAACCTGAAGCCACAGCACCATACTAAACTAAAATCAGCAGATACTTACCATATGTATACATATAAAAAATAATATAACTGTCCCGCCGACAATCCGCTCCGTCGATTAAATGACTCCCGAGGAGGAGGCCATCCGTGATGGAGAAAGTCTGGAACAAAAGCAGTGTTGTAATACCCTTAAAGATAAACCCTTAGAGATGAATAGAAAAGTTTGTTGCCAACTCACATCAAAGGCGTCAAACACGGCTCCACCGGTGAAGGTGATGTCGGTGAAGGTGGCGTTGGTGAAAGTGGCGCCGGTGAAGCTGGCGCTGCTGGTAAATCTGGTGAAATTGGCGCCGGTGGCGGTAAAGGGACAGCCGGTCGCGCCAGGGCTCTAGATGGACATTTTAAAACAAAAGTTAAAACTTGCTTGCGAGTAAGTATTACAACTAATATACACAACTAGAACTACTTACGGTTGCCACATGCGATCCCTTCTAGGGTGCAGGGGCGTCTCCAGACCCTGGCCGGCCGGCATATCCGCTATGTCGTGGATCGTTAGTCTAAATTTCAAAACGATTAAATGAAAATAGTGAAAAATAAGGCAGTGGAAAAAGAAAGGGTTAATTAAGCATAAAAACTAACTTTTCAATAGGGCGAGGTCCGGGCCGCACGTGGACGAAGCCATGGTGGCCTCCGTGCCTTCTGCCGCGGCGGCTAGGACCACCATCACGACCGCTAGTCACCGCCCCCACTTCCGCCTCCACTGGTGCTCTGCCACCTCGCACACGCACACCGCGGCCATGCGCAGCCAGATGCAACATGTTGGCTCACAGATTTGCTCGTTGTAGTAACGAGGTCAAAATAACTCTGTTTAAAGCTTATTGTCAAGCGTTCTACAAGGGCAGTTTGTGGGTCAACTGCACGCGGAGGGCACTAGATGCCCTGCGTGTGCAATATAATAATTGTTCCAGGGTGCTGTTGAGGTTGCCCCGATTCTGCAGTGCGTCTGGCATGTTTGCTGTAGCGCGAACCGACGACTTCTATGCCATTCTGAGGAAAAAGGCCGCGTCCATAATAAGCAGAATGAGGGCTAGCACCAACAGCATTTTGAAAACCCTAGCCGAAAAACACGATGCACCAATACTCAGACACTCTGTCCGGTTGCTCGTGCGGCAGGGATGAATAATGTTTTAATTAATTAATTAATATTACTGACCCTTAGTTGATAAGTTATTGTTGTACTAACCATTGGACCTATGTTGTCGAATTAAATAAATAAATTATAATAAATAAATTATTATTATTAAATTATTATAGACAATTTTGCCGTCATGCGCTCGGCATGGCGTCACAGCCGAGGGGCTAAAGGCCAGTAAGTTTGACGAATCTGTGATAAAAGGAGTTGTGGCCCTGCATGCATAAGTTTAACATGTTCACCACGAAATAATATTTTTGTAATGTGATGTTTACTATCTAACACACACACAAACAGATAGCTGCAAACCACACTTCCGAAAACACAAAATACACTTCCCTATATATCTTAGAATTATGTAAATTTGTCAGAAAACACCCAGATTTTTACACTACTTGCGAAGAAACACAAAAAAGATACACTTTTCGACACAACAAAAACAAAATAAACATACTTCAATCTCGACTCAAAATGCACTCAACCATCTCTTTAGTTATGTCCATAATATATATCGGTGCATATATAGGGTGACTGGTAATTAGTGACCGATACTTAAACACGTGATTTTGGGACATTCTTTGATCGAAATATATTTTGCCCGTTTTGGACGAAAGCTAATAAACCTTATGGCAAAGCAGTTGTTTCGTGCTAACATCATTACTTGATTCATAATAAGGAAATCTATGTAAGAAGCACCATTGTAATGTTATTATTTTGGGAATATTTCAAGGTTTTTCAAAAATGCCTGTTGCGAATAATGACCCTGTGTTGATGAAAATGACAATACAATGAGGATAAATGACTAATGTTATGAACAATGATTTCTAATGTTAATTGTGGGGTAAAATATGTCCAAATAAACAAATCAAACACAAAATTAACAATCAACATAATTTTAATAGTTTGTTCAATATAAATCCAATGTTTGAATCAAATACAATATTAAAATTTAGCGGTGTATATTATTCTCACCCGCTAGTAATACAAAATTAAAGATTATTTCGAAAACAAATAAACATGCTTGTCTCACAATACCAATTACAACAATATTAATCATGGCGAACATTTCAAATAATGCTAAACTTGAAATCCACACTTAACACCATCAGTCTTCCTTTTATTTCAACGAATAACATATCTCTAAGGATTTTTATCACTTAGTAAGATTATACATAAAAAATTATAAAAAGACAGTTTATTTATACTGTCTTTTTATATATTTTTTTGTAAATAAATAACAAACAGATATTTGGTAGTTTTTAAATCGAGAATCTAGGTAAAAAAATGTTAATTAAAGTAGCCTTTCTTATTATTTATTCATAAACATATCTTTTCTATCAGTCATAATACACACATCAAAAGTGTCTAGGGATCAAGCATTTTTATGCGGATTTCTTGAGATTGAGATGTGGCTTTGCAATAAATTTATGATTTTATAAATTTATATGGATCCTTTTTGGTGCATTTCATAATTTGAATCAGGAACTGTGAATCAAATTCGAGTAAAAGATGAAAATCAGCTGTCAATATTTTCCCTATAAAAACATACAACGCATTGAAGACATTATTAGTGCTACTGTTTCCCTACTACTGATTAAAACCAATGTTATTATGGAGCGGCGACGTCATTTAAGCAGGGAAGAAATGCTCAGAGCCGTGGGAATGATAGAAGCTGGTTCCCGGCAACGTACTGTGGCTTTAGCTCTGAATACAAGTCAGAGTGTTATCAGTCGACTTTGGACACGTTACCGAAGCACTGGTACCGTGGCTGAGCGCCATGGAGGACGGTATCGCTGCACCACACGGAGACAAGACCGATACATTCAAATCTTAACTCGAAGAGCTCCAACAATAACCGCCATGATGTTAGCTGTGAGGCTTCATCACTCTTCAGGGAACTTAATTAGCGACCAAACAGTCAGAAACCGCTTGCATGAAGTGAACCTTCATTCCCGAAGACCGCTACGGGTACCACCTATAGCAATGCACAATCGTAGGATTCGATATCAATGGGCTCTTGAACACAGAAATTGGGCAGAAGAACAATGGCGTTTCGTGTGCTTTTCTGATGAGTCTCGTTTTGGTATGAGACCGGATACAAGACGTATACGACACTGGAGAACCCCTGGACGCCAACAGCGATTAAAATCCTGCCAGGAAGTCCATCCTTATAGTGGTGGAACCATCATGGTATGGGCGGGTATTTGGATCGGCGGAAGAACTGAGTTGATTTGGATCAGAGGCAACCTCAACGCTCAAATTTATGCTGAGACGATTGTATCAGACGTCATCGTTCCTCTACAAGTGCAAATCGGTCCCTTATTTCAGTTAATGCATGATAATGCACGACCGCACACCGCAAGAGTTGTAAGACAGACTCTCGCCGCAGCTAACATCAATGTCCTGCCCTGGCCTGCTCAGTCGCCAGACTTGAACCCGATTGAGCATGCATGGGATATGCTACAGAGAAGAGCTCTGCCGAATATGGAGGGTATCCAGTCGCAAGAAGACCTTTTTTTGTTGTTGCAACGAACATGGGCGGCCATTCCACAGCGTGATTTGGATGAACTCATTTTGAGTATGCCAAACCGATGTTCTTGTGTTGTTAGTGTTCGCGATAGAAACACGGATTATTAATTGTTTAAGTTACCCAATAAAATTTTAAAGAAAACTGTTATTTCAGTCTTTTTTTCGAACTTTTGTGTTAGTGGTTCAAATGTCAAAAATCCCTTTATTAGGAAAATGGCAAATTTCTTTATTAATGCAAAGGTGACTTGGTTTATCGTTACTGTGACAAACGAAAACACTTTATTTGATGAATCCTTAAAGAAAATTTTAATTAATATCAATCAGGAGAAAAGTTATTGCAAAAATATATGTTGATCCCTAGACACTTTTGATGTGTGTATTTTCGGTTACACCCCACATGAACCTACCCCAATCTGTCTTTCCCTAACAAAATGAATGATATTTGTTTTTTTTTTTTATAAAAATAATATTTTATTACAAAAAAAAACAACTAAACAACTAATCTTACTTGTAAATCTGCTACAGAAAATTGACAAATGGGGGTAGGTTGATGTGTTGGCGTCTGCACAATCACAGCTAGTTTAAATTACATAATTATTAATAAAAGAGATCAAAACATCTTTGATGTTGATGGTTTAGGATCTTTGAAAGGATCGATAACAGTGTTACCGTGTTGTATTGTTATATCAGAAAGGATGTTTATTTTTTTTGGATTAGAAATGTGATGATTGGCCTTGGACATCGGAGCAACATAACCATGATCAATATTTTCAACATATTGATGATTATTATTTGTGATACGACCTAAATCATACCCATGAATACATTTTTTATCAGCATTGCAATCAAAGCAACTTAGTGATCTTAAAACTGTTTGTGGGACTGTTACATCCCAAAGGACCTGATTTACGGAAAGGGTGCCCTTAAATGGTTTCAAGTTAGTTGGGATCAATCTTTCTTTTGTTATGATCTCACTTTCATCCACTTTTTGAATAGTAATATTTTCAACTGCGTTTACTATCATGTCATAAAATTGATCATATGTGCCAATATCTTGACCATAAAGAACCATGCGGTCAGCAGTCCTTTTAAGGACTGCTCCCACGCCATCCGGAGCACCCTTTCCGTGTCCAGCTTCGGAATAGTTCCATGTTATTTTAACAATTTGAGGAAAATCCTTACGTATTTGACTTATTATAAAAAACATGTATTTGTTCCTGTATTGGGACGATGGAGAATCGGATAAGAAGTGTAACGTGTCTATAAAGGGATTTACTTTAAGAACGTGCTGTATTATGGGTACCAAATGAGCCCAAATAGCAGGTGCATCATGACGCAAACAATCACTGATTGTACATGCTGATATTGGGGTTACAAAGCCTGAACTAAAATTGTGGGTATACATAACCGAAGTGTGTAGGGAAACTTGCTGGCGACTGCCCCCGAAATGGAACGACTGTACTTCAGCAGCAAATTTCAAGGAATAATTTTCTGAAAAATCAACATGAAGACAAGCATCCTGAAGCGTAAGGTTCTGTTTAAGCGTTTTAATGGAATTATAATGTGAAACAATTTTAAAAACGTGATTAAAAAAAGGTATCAAATCTGTTTCAAGCTTCTTTATAGCTGCTGAAATACTCATCGTATCTTTGAATTTTTGTGTTAGCTGCTGTTGTTTTTTGCTTCCGTTTTTAAGTATAACTTCTTTTACTGATTTTTTCCATTCGTAAAAGGTAACATTGCCATCAGAAATGTTAAAATATTCGAGTTTATTTAATTCACAAATATTACAGGTTCTATTTAAACAAGCCGAACTCCTAGGGTCACAGCATAGCTTGGATAGTACCTCATCACTAGATTTTACATTTACTATGCCAGCTTTATGAAGAGCTTTTATCAATAAATCTATATTACAATGACGAGAACATAAACAGGTTTCTCTATTTGTCGGTTTTGGAAACACTGTCCAAAAAGGCCTCAATTTACAGAAATAGGAGTAACTTATTCTTATGTTGCTCTCAGATCGAAATTTGGAATATAGTGTTTTTAAAGGTGCATTAAGATATCGTTTCTGCATCTTTATTTTGTTTTTAGTAACAAATTCTTTCTTACCGGCAGTGATACTGCTATTTGCATCATCAGTGTAGAATTGTCTAACTTTTTCTACATACCATTTTTCTTCTGCTTCTATACCCACTTTAGTTTTTGACTTACATAAAACTGGCGTATAATAATTATCGTCATTTGTTTTTTGCTTATTGAGAGTTTTATTTAATCTTTGTATAGTTTTCCTTTGGTTTTCAATTTTTTTTTTATATTTATTAATAATGCTAATCAGTTGCCTTTTCTTTTTACGTTCATTGTTCCTAATTTTTCTTACCGCTTCCTTTAGGGCTGAAGAATATTCATGTAAAGGATCTTCTTGCTGTTCGGTAACATCAACACTAGACTCTTCTGCTGCTATTGGTTCTATGGCTACAGCGTCAAATGAAGGTTCCTTCTCTTTTTCTCCCTTTTTACGAAGTCTGTATCTAAAATAATGCATAATAAATTATTATATTTAAATGTATGTGTTTACTGATTATGTAATGTTATAAGAATGTATGTTTTGTTTGATGTCAAGAACATAATCTATATCTATATATATATGCAAATAATAAAATGGTAGGAAAGTCAAAACATTACATTGATTTTTTTTTTTTAAATACTTGGGGTGTGATCTACAATCGATACCAAAGTACTGCATGGATTTATTTCAAATTTGGCACGAATATTATTAAGAAGTCGGTTCAACATATAGGCTTCATATTATCACGCTATCACTACGGGGAACGAGCAGTGAATCTTTATTTCTTGAACACATTCACACAGACGACGTCGTGGGCAGCAGCTAAGATATACAAGGTATGTACTTACCTCTTAGAATTCTCTCTCCATTTTTTTCTTTGTTCGCGTTGGGTACGAGGAGTTAATTTGGTAATTGGTTTCAGTTTACCCTCTTCTTTTCTTCTTTTATATTTGTTTCGCCTTTTTTCCTGTTCAATAGCTAAAAGCTCTGGATCATTTTTAATTTCTTGATATCTGCGCTTCTGACAGAATCTCTGTTTTGCTTTACGACTTTCTTCAGATTGCTTCTTCCTAGGCATGTCGATGTCTTATCTAAAAATATTAAAATAAATTTTAAACAAGCCTAATAAATTATGTAAAGAATAGTCGAAACAGGTAAGTACTCAAAGCAAGTCATGTAAAAAAGTCGTAAAATATGGTCACATTTTGGTATTTTACGTCTATATTTACATACGAGAAAGTAGTACTTTTTAAAGTAGTAGATTTTTACAACAATATCAATACTCCGCGTCATTAACCTAATAAGTTGTCATTGTTAAAAACACGGACGTCATTAATCTAACGCATCCGTCATTATACTTTACATACTTTTTCAGGATAATGATATTATCAATAATGACGATCACAAGAAAACTTGTCGTAACTTGTCGAAAACGAAACGATTTTGCTTAAAAACACCTCAAGAGGTATTTAAACCCTATAACGATTATAATGAAAGCAGAAATTATGATAGCACAATAGTTAATTGCTACGATATGCTAAAAAAGGATAATGACTTTAAAAAAAACACATTTTGGAGAATCAAATTCAAACTTACTTTTCAGAGAATCCGATACGTGCAGTCCGTTCAAAGTGTGTGGCTCAACTGAGGGGCGCTGAGGGGAATCCCGTAGGCATTAAACCGACTTTGTTTGAGTTTCCGAGACGTAGATAAATTGCGATCATATTTTGTTTTAATAATGACGATTTTTTTGTAACAATTTTTTACGGGCTGATTTTTTATTTGTTTATGAAACAAAAAGTTTTAAAATATTAGGATTGAAGATATTAGATCTTTGAAGTCAACTTCTCATTTAAAACAAATATTTTTATTTGTATTTGAATATTTTATGTGACCAAATGGCCGGAAACAGGCGTGTGGGACACAGGAGTAAATGACGATTCTAGTAAATGTTTGCATATAAATGTAATTCAAATAATTTCTATATTTGTTTTTTGTCAATGGATAGTTGCACTAGTAGTAAAAGTATCGGAAATCATTCGGTTTTTTCCTATTGTAGTTTTATTAGTCAGGATACTACGGCCAGAATCGTTTTATCCTCAACATTGGAGAATGATCCTTTTACTCATCATTATGAACAACTTTTACTATGGGACCAAACTTGAAATCGCGAAAAAAAAATCAGCTGTTCCCTACATTTATGTTCGTCTAACTCGTCAAAATGTAGAGAACAGCTGTTTTTTTTTTTCACGATTTCAGGTTTGGTCCCATAGTAAAAGTTGTTCATAATGATGAGTAAAATCACGTGTTTAAGTATCAGTCACTAATTACCAGTCACCCTATATAGACAAAACTCTTATATGATAAGAGCTAGCAGGGCATACAACTCGATGTGTCAGAGTGTTAATGATCTTGATTTAATGTCCACCAGTGTTCCTAAACTAAAAAGCAATTAATAATAATATTGAATTGCTATTTAGCCCTCTTCCTCTAATTTTTGCTGTGCCTGACAGGGTCCATATTGATCATTTACTTTGTAATACCATCTATGTAACACATATGGAATGCAATAAAGAATTGAGTATTAACAATATGGGATGTTTAATGTCGTATCGTAACTGTAGTTGGCGTTACCTAATCTGCCACCTACGCGAATGACACCCCAATTATCCAAAAATGGAGATAATGAAACTAGCCTATTTTTCGTAGATATTGGTCTTTTTAAACTGTTTTGTATTCGTCAGGAAACATTTCCATTTTACTTGTACGTAACATGACCATGCATGCTTCCTGCAACTCGTTACATGATAAATGACCACACAACTCGTCATTAGGATTTTTTAAGTTAAAAATAAACCTAAATTTAAATAAGCGATAATACGTTTCAATTAGTTTATGTTTGATTTATTACTTATCAAACGACTGATTACCGATTGAGTTGATTGATAATAATATAAATGAACTCTAATTTCAGGTATGTTGGTATTCGAGCCTATATTCGGCCTTTTTGGCCAACAATCTTCACCGAATTTTAAAAACTCTGGGCTTGACCACCACAAAGAACAGGTGCCGATTAGATCGGCCCTCAGCCCGCGGCATACTAAGTCCGCCGGGTTCTCTTCATGTCACAAATTATCTGCTAGTTCGTAGATTTAGTAGGTAATCTGTAAGTAGACCATAGTTATTATATCTATAATGTGGTATAGTACTACTATAAGTACAGTCACGAGCATAAGTATGTATACACTTGACTTTATTCAAAGGCGATTTTCTCCTTTATTTTTGAATGAAATTTTATATTATTACTAGCTTCTGCCCGCGACTTCGTCCGCGTGAAATTTCACCCTCTTAGGGGTGGAATTTCGAAAAACCCTTTTTTATTGGATACCTACTCTTCACAAAGAACACAGCCTCCAAATTTCATGTCTCTAGGAGCAGCGGTTTAGACTGTGCGTTGATATATCAACAATCAGTCAGTTTATCATTTTATATATATATATATATATATAAGAAGAACATAGTATTTTCGAACCCACAGGTTTATGTAAAGTGTCGTATTTCAACGTTGCATTCGTTATTTTGTGAAAAAATCGTAATTGAAAGTTGCCAAGTGTTGACATGTTAGTGCTCGTGACTGTACCTACTAATACTAAAAAGCTGAAGAGTTTGTTTGTTTGAACCAAAGAGATTTGAACGCGCTAATTTTACAAACTAGGTACCAGTTTAAGCTTTTTTTTGTTTTAGGTAGCCTATTTATTGAGAAAGATTATGTTATAGGTTATGAAACATCACACTGCGACTCATGGGAGCGGAGCAGTAGGATAGGCTCCTATGGGAACGCGGGTAATAGCGTGGCGAAAAGCTAGTACAAATATGCCTTTATGGGTACCTAGTACGATAAAAAACCAACTACCTACATACATTATCAATACTACATACGTTATCAATAGGGTACACTCCAAAGCAGCGTTCCACAGAATTTCTAGTTGCAATTTGTGCTTCATTATATTTTTCCTCGCTTCTATTTTGAGGCCTTAAAATAGGAGTGAAGAGATATGGTTCTAATTTGTATCCGGAGTCACCTAAAAGACTTCCTCTAAATAATCCCATCTCAAAACGCTCTTTGAGTGATGACTCATTAAAAATTCGGGCGTCGTGCTTGCTACCTCTCCATCTGGCAAGATATCTCGGATGTGAAGATGTGCATCACAAGTTACCTGTAAACAAACATTATAAAACATTATGAAGGAAAGTATTAGGTATGTCCAATAGAGATTTGTTTTACAATAGTGTGATGTTTAAAATTCCTGGACATTCAGGGAATAAAATCCCTTTCTATTTATATAATATTGGGCTGCATCACCTCCACATTTGCGGATTTTGATGTGAGTGCAATCAATGCAACCAATAATAGTTGGGAAATTTCGAATTTCATGAAATTCCCTCATCATGATCTGCTCTTCGGCAAATGTATTGGGCATTTTAATAAAGGATGCCGAGTAACGAGCGAGTGCACGTGCTACTCGGGCACAAATCCGACTGGTGGTTGCTTGAGACAATCCATGGTGGTCTCCAGCATCTTCTTGAACCTTTAATGAAAAGAGATGACTTAAAAAATGGTTTTAAGAGGTATAATAAAAACGTATAAATATATTTCAAGGAATATAGGCATGTGTAAAAAAAAACTTGCCTCTCAACGACCCCAACATCTTATGGCAGTTAAAACCTGAATTTCTGGTGAGGTGCCACAACCTCTACGATCTGACATAAGATCCTCACGAATAAGGTTAATTATGAAGGTCGCTGTAGATTATAATAGCAAACTTCAAAAAGTAAGTTTCTTTTTGAAATAAGTAGTTACTATTTTTTGAGTGCTTAAATATGTGCTATCAGCAAGGGCAATTAAACGTTTTTCTTCGGTGGGCGCTTTAGGATTGCCAAAAGATGATCAGCAAGCAAATAATTCCTGGCAACAAATTCCTCCCTGGGGTTGTGCCCATCCCAAATATCTAGGCACATAGTCCTGGCAAAGAATTTCTCGTGCTTGCTGCATATATTCTTTTAGAGTTCATCTGGGTATTTGAAATAATGCTGAGATTCTTTCACCACTATCTCCAGTCCGCATTTTACACAGAAATGCACTAAAACCGCTTTTTATTTTATGGTTGTTTAATTGCGGTTCTTCTATTAATATCTCATTATATTCATCTTTTGTCCGTCCAAATCAGTTCTTAAAAAGATGGTAATCAATATTTTCAGGATTCGGAAAATCTAAATTTGAATCATCTGCTAGTAAATACTAGACATGTGCGCCGATGGTCATTCGACCGGCGGCGGCGTCTGGCGTTTAAATTGTCGGCGGCGGCGGCGTCATCGGCGTAATCGGCGTGGATGGTCAAAATAAGTAGAATAGAAGACGTCTCAATCCACATTATTTTTTTTATTTATTATAGGTAATCAACATAAGGCACGCTTAATAGAGAACAAATAAATCATTTTTTAAATTATGACAAGAATTATTTGTTTATCATAACTTTATTAAATAGGTACAATTATAAAATCAAAATTTCAATAACAAAAAAACCTCTATGGCTACAAATAACAATCAAACTAGTACGAAAAGAGAGAAAAGAAATAAAATTTTATGAACAAGAAGCAAATTATTTTAGCTTTTGCAATTGCTTCTTACACATGTCATAATTATCATGTATAAATATAATTTTGTCTAAATGTCTACGGAAGTAGGACTTAACCGTGACCTTTTTGCCGTAATGGTTAGTCCTGCGACTGAACTCGCTCGCTGGGCGTGTTTGTGGCGGGAACGCTCATGATAGCCCTAAGGGTCAGTTCACACCGAGACGCGACGCGACGCGCAGTTTTCAAGATAGGAATACAATTACAGACCTTATCTACTACACTAAAAGGTACACAATTCAGTGTCTACCTACTACGTCGAGCTACGCAGCGCGGCGCCGCCGCTGCGCGGCTTAGCTCAATGAATCGTGTACCTTTTTGTGTAGTAGATAAGGTCTTTATTTGTATTTCTATCTTGAAAACTGCGCGTCGCGTCGCGTCTCGGTGTGAACTGACCCTATCGCAGTTGAATAGCCAAGGATAAGTATTCTTCTTTTCCTTCCAATAACGAAGTATGTTTCCGTCGAGCACAGCCTTAGGGGCTCATCCACCAAAGTATTTTCAACATTCGACCACCACATGATCATCAGCCACGTTAGTGATACTACCAGGAGTTGTATACTTCTGGGACATAGCCAAAAGAAAAGTAGAGGAGACTGACTCACTGGGATAATTCGCTGTTTCTTGTAAAATATCAGAGCCCCTGACGTGTTCTCTCACAAATGCAGACATAAAGGAAACTCTCGTTTGCCCTCTTTCCTCAAGGTATTTGTCAATTACTGACATTCCTTGGAAATGGCAATCGAGAAGAGCAGCCGCCATAGTCAATTTATTAATGGGAAAGCGGTGATTTAATTTCGACAACATGTTTCTTTTCATGCGGCTCATTATAAGAACCTCGTTCGTCCTCAGTTTGTTCCAACGCTTGTTCTTCTTTACACCTAAAAACCAGTACAACATTGATTGTGACTGAGTTTGATGCACTCAATAAATTAACGGCATCCGGCATCAAATAATGTGCGATACATAATCTAGAATATTATTTGGATTTTGACGACGATTACGCCGATGAGAAATCCGGCGGCGTCGGCGTGGCTAAAATGACCGGCGGCGTGCGCCACGCCGATCGGCGCACATGTCTAGTAAATACACAATTTCTTCTATATGTGCAGCACTAAATGTTGATATAGCATTTACACTAGCATACAATTCATGAAATAAGTTTGCACCTAAGTGAAAATTGCAAATTCTGGCATTTCTGGGAGAAATAGAAATCCTTAATAATGTGTTTTCTCAGTCCATCAGGCACACGTAGGGATGCCAGATGTGTTCAAAGAAAAAACCGGTCAATTTTTTTTATTTTTTATTTCGTACTTTGTGTACTGGAAACTTACTTACTAAACTACAGCCATTCTACTTTTTTATATATTTGGAACTCGACCCGACTGCTTTTAATAAAGGCTTATTGCCTGAGATGGCATCTTTAAATTCAGTGCAACTAATATTTATATTAAAGAAAACGCACAATTCACTTTTTACAGTTTGTACGGCGAGACGATTTCTTTCATCGGTCCATACATTTCCCATGACGCTGAAGATTCGTTCCACAAAAGCATTAAATATGGGAATACTACACACATACTACTGTACGATTTTAAATAAATTTGGCGCTGCTTCGTTGTTAAAAAATTGGCATCACATATTATATTAAGCGAATTCCCTTCAAGTGAAGAGAACACACTTTGGAGTGCAGCTAGCTCTTCGTAAATGCTTTCAGGAGGATTCTGCTGCTTCCATGGAGATATTATTATTGACCACAACTCAATCAATTGATCCAGGGTAGGCAGTCTTCCGGCTTCGCTAACTAAACAACTGAAAGCCTTATAATTCTTATTCTCGAAGGGATACCACTTCTCTATATAAGTTAATGCTCTTTGGTAAACACTTAAAGCATTTGTTGTAAATTATTTTATTTGATCATCTGAAAGATAGCCTTTTCTTAATGCCATATGCACTTTCATTCCGAAATGGTTGTCACTTATTTTTTTTGTAACAGTGTCCCGTTATTTTATTTTATTACCGTGTTATTTTATTTTATTACCGTGTTATTTTATTACCGAACAATCTATTGTCCGGTCGAAAACCGGACATCTGGCATCCCTAGGCACACGTCGTTTTTCGCTGTCATTACACTCCAAAAACAAGCAGCGACGTGCTGTATCAGCTGCTCTTCTTAATGTAGGCAACATAATTTGTTCAGCAGATGTTTCATTCAATGGATGTCCAGATGTCGACGGAATGACCTCTACAACTTGCTCCATCTGTTGCGAAGATATAGGCTGTGCACTACCTCCTATACTAGATGTGGAAGGTGCAGCAGGGGCAGAACTTCTGTGAGAGCTATCACACACTCTCTGTGCACGTAAATAGCAAGGCACACATATTTCATAATTGTTGGTTAACTGAAACAATAAAAGTCAAAAGTTTTAAAAAACAATCACAAAAATAATAAAAACACAGATCTATTAAGTACGCACATCATTATTACTTAGTCATTGTTTTTTTTTTATTACAAACCTGGCGGGGTCTTATCCATTCAGACACAACATTTCCTATCTGGACTTCTCTTTCAGACATCTCTGGTCTAAGGACCAGTCTGCTCCTGATTCTCAAAATAGATCTTCCACACACACATTACGATCGCCAAGTTGCTGTGGGGTGTTATGTTCAGGATCTTCATTTTGGTTATGATTTATCAACTCCCAACAGGGATGACAAATAAAGTCATTTCCAGTCATCTAAAAATAATTTTGACCATGGTTTTAGAGTTATCAAATACACCAAGTTAATGTTATAATCATGTCAGTGGTTCAAAATCAAATGTGACCACTTCTTATCATTCTGTGGGTGATGGTTATTTATGCTTTTAAGTTCCATATAATAGAGGGCGAGTCTTGCAATCAAAAGGAAACAAAACCACGCCACGGGATGCTACTGAAGCATATGAGCTTAAGTACCAATTTATTTATAGATATTACAATACTTACATCACGCGGATAAATCTCTGAACTCTCTCAACTAACTTTTCGTCGGACAAACGATGTCTCCGTAATCGGGTAATGCGCAATTGACAATTCACACAACGCATTTTAACGGTTAACTAAGTCCAAAGCACTTGCAAATCAGAATCCAAAGGAAAAAGCTGTTGTGTAAGTCGGTATGTAGAATAGTCAGTCCAAAGGTAAAGCCAAGTCGTCAAGAATCCACAAAATCACATAGAAAATAAATAGATATCCCACGTTAGCCGTTGAAAATTTCAAAACAAACAATTGTTTATTGTTAATTAAAACGGTAACACCAATTACATTAATTAACATAAAATAAAAAAAACAGGTATGGTAGATATAAAATTTCAACTACTAACATATAATAGAGGACACCCTAGCATACTTCTTCTCACAAAACATCAGACATACCCGCATAATTCTACTCCATTCATCGGCAAACAGATCACATTCAGGATCGGTGGCCAGGAGGGCATTAAGCATCCTTAGAGTACGACACACAGGGGACTCAGCTCTGGCGACAGTTTTAGATGACGGCGGTGCAAACAGATTGTGTCGACGGCTTTGGCGATGTCCGATGTATTTGTCGGGAACAAATAGCCTGCAGAAAAGATCGTGGAGTTCAGGGCTGTGGATGCGTCCTCTGAGAGTTTTGCAGGCTAGTGTGAGCTGTTGAAAGCCACGTCTAACCTCCAACGAGTTGAAGCCCAATAGACCTAGGAGGTAATTAGTAGGGTACATGAAAGGGAAGAAGTGAAACGCCTTTTTATGTAGAAATCTCAAGAAAGTTTTTTGTACACAATGTACACAATGGAATAACACTGACAGCCTGTGACAGCCAACTCATTTTGACAGCCTAACGTTCGATTCTATGTTATCACAAATAATCGTAATAATTATAATATTGTACATTTTTGTATAAAAAATGTGAATGCATTTTTATTAACATTAACTTTTGTATGTTTTTCTTATATTTTACAAGATTTGTTTAAAAAAAAAATTGACAAGCGTAAACGTCTACAAATGTAAGAACGTAAATCATGTAAAGAGTAGGTTGTAATGTAATACGAAACACGGTGCGTTTAAAGACTGCATGATGACTTATTTTTAAGTAAATAAAAATCTTTTCTAACTTTTAATTCACCCCCATTCCCATCATTTAGTGACTCAATATTTTTTATGTAATCCTCTTACAAACTCCTAATTATAGTAAATATGAACTTGCAAGTGAATGACACTTCGTTAATTTATAAATAATATGGGTCCAAACTCGCCATCCTCCTTAAGAAAAAGACATATCAGATCTTAAAAATTTTGCGTCGTTAAAATCTGCTCGCCGGTAGTGGGAGACATACGAGTATGTAGGCAGTTTTTGTATGACATTTATGATAAATTCTTCATTTTCAGAAGTTGTTTTATTATGCCTACCTAGCTTATGTTTTATGCAATTATCACGTTTTTTGCTCAGAGGTGTATTTACCTTTTTGGAGGTTGTCCGAAGAGTGTTTAGAAACATTTTCTTGCAAACAAGTACATCCTTTAGATGATATTCTAGCTAGAGTAAAGGTCTTTTTCTTTGAATATGTTCATTGCAGCTTGCGTGAAGGAAAAACCAAAAAATCGTTTATACGTTTTGAATTATCGCTAGTAGTAGAAACTACTAGCGATAATTCAAAACGTATAAACGATTTTTTGGTTTTTCCTTCACGCAAGCTGCAATGAACATATTCTGCGCTTCATAAGTGTCTAAAGCATAACCTTTTTGTAATTCGGTAATTTTTTTGTACAGTTGAAAACCTGTACAAATCGCGAATTGGACCAATCGCGCCTAAAGGATTACAATGAATGGATGATGATAAAGATGACGAGGACGGACATAGATACCGTTTGCTGCTTACATTCAGTGTTTAGAAACTACCAGAAATTTATTTTCAGTGACATGTAAAGAGCTGCCGGTGTGATTAGATTATCCAAATCACTTGCAATTGTATCAAATATAGGGTCTCTCAATTTAACTTCCAGTATTTCATAAAAACTTCTCTCTGTTTAGATATTTCAACGATAGGTTTTCGTCCAGCTTTACCCATTTTTGCTGCAATAAAAACAATTGATAATATGAATACAAAGTTCAAACACAAAATATACATATAGGGCTGGGCAAAATACATGCTTTGCTTTAATTGAAATACAAATTACAAAATACAGTATTTTAGCTATTTTTAATTGAAATAGGTACAAAATACAAATTACATAATTACAAAAACTACTAAAAAAAAACCGCCTTCAAAAACCATCAGACAAAAGTGTAAAGTAACTTTCTTTCGTGAAAGAATTAAAAACAAAATAACCAACATTTTAACCCTTTTTTAGTTCGAAAATTTAACCCAAATTCTTGTCAAATAAATAATTTTCTTACATGTGCACTAGAATTAGAAAATAACTCAGGTCATCGGAAAACCTGAGACTAGAGATGCCGATGCATTCCACCAGTTTCTATGACAAATCTTTTACTGTTCAAGCAGTACGGTTATGGAATGCCTTGCCCGAGTCCGTAAGGCGTGCTCAATCTTTGTCCACTTTTAAAATTATGGTTAAAAAGCACTTCCTCTCTCCTTAAACATCATCATTATATTTTCTTTGCTCCTGTTTCATGTTTATTATTGTATGTATATATTTATTTAGATTAGTATAATATACTTTATGTATGTATTTATTGTATTATATAAATGGTACACCACAGACTACCTACAGTATTTGTCTGTCCTTCCCCTTTTTTAATCCATCCAAAGGTTTGTACAGTTTCTATAATTATGTCTGTAATTTATATGGTGTACATAATAAAGAGTATTCTATTCTATTCATTACCAGGGACTACAGGTACCACTGCTGCTTCTAATGGAGGCAGTGGTGATTTAAATATTTTAGTGCAAGCATTGAGGTCTCTAGCCCTGGGTCATGAAAACATAGGTTCCTTCAACAATACTATACCCGAATTTGACCCAACAAGAAAAGAGCAAACAATGGTTATGTGGTTACACAAAGTGAATGAGTGTGCCGTCATTTATTCATTGAGTGAAAAACAAATAGTGCAGTATGCACTTCCTACACTTCAAGGCATAGCAAAACGTTGGTATGAAGGATTACCATCGGTGCTCTTTTCTTGGGATGAATGGCAAACCAAATTAATAACGGCTTTTCCTTCGGAAGAGAACTATGGTCAAATGTTAGCAGATATGTTGGCTTGGCGAATGCTCCGGCAACATTCCAACAAATGATGCATCAGGTTCTGGGCAACTTACGTCATAAAGAGGCACTAGCCTACTTGGATGACATAATCATTCCATCAAAATCAGTTGGAGAGGGTATGAGACAATTAGAAACGGTACTCATTTTGCGGTCAGAAGCAGGTCTTACCCTCAATTTGTCAAAATGTGTTTTTTTCGGCCGTTCAATAAATTATTTGGGTTTTAACATTTCAAGTGAAGGTATCCAACCAGGGTCTGCTAAAATAGACGCAGTAGAAAAATTTCCCGTACCAAAAGATCAACACAATGTAAGACAGTTTTTAGGGCTAGCGAGCTTTTTCCGTAGGTTCGTGAAGGGGTTCTCGATTATTGCAAAGCCATTGACACAGTTACTCAGAAAAAGTGCTGGTTACTATGGGGGCCCGATCAACAAAATGCATTTGATACCATAAAAACAATTTTAATTCAAAAACCGATATTAGCCCTGTATAATTCAAAATCATTAACAGAATTGCATACCGAGGCATGCAAAATTTGTATCGGTGGTATACTTTTACAAAAAAACGAACAAAATATTTTAAAACCCGTAGCTTATTTCAGCAGGCAAACTAGCCCTGAAGAACAAAATTATTGCTCTTATGACCTGGAAACCCTAGCAGTGGTAGCCTCGTTACAGAAATTTCGGGTATATTTGGTAGGGATACATCTTAAGATCGTGACCGATTGTAATTCGTTAAGATCCACTTTTATGAAACGCGATATGATTCCCCGGGTAGCCAGATGGTGGACCCAAATGCAAGAATTTGATTTTGAAATTGAGTACAAAGCAGGATCTTCTATGGCTCATGTGGACGCTTTGAGTCGCAACCCAGCTATCAGTAGTGATCATTCGGAAAAAATGGTTAATTCTATAACAGAAACAGACTGGCTCTCAACAGTACAGAATTTAGATTCGGAACTTCAACGGATCATTGGGATTTTAAGTAACTCTGAATTTAACGATATTTTAGAAATAAAACAGAAATATAAAATTAAAAATGGTAAACGTTTTAGAATCACACCTGATGGAGATAGATGGGTTGTGCCTAAAGGCGTTCGATGGCAAATTGTCAAACAGAATCATGACGATATCGGCCATTTCGCGTTAGACAAAACATTAAAAAAAATAGAAACTCATTATTGGTTCCCGAATATGCGTGCTTTTGTTACAAAATATGTATCCTCATGTCTAGAGTGTGCGTATAGTAAAGCACCTGGTGGGAAAAGACCAGGGTTTTTGCACCCAATCCATAAAGTAGACGTGCCGTTCGATACTATACACATGGATCATACGGGTCCATTTGTACGTAGCAGTAGGGGTAATGTGTATATTCTCGTTTTAATTGACGCTTTTACAAAATACATCTATTTGAAACCGGTGAAAAACAAAATCAAACACTACTATTAGAATTTTGCGCGAGTTTATTAGCATTTTTGGCGTTCCTAAACGAATTATATCTGACCGAGACACGTCATTTACAAGTGATCTCTTCAAAAAATTTGTATTAGATAAAGGCATCAAACATGTATTAAATGCAGTTGCTACTCCACGGGCCAATGGTCAGGTGGAAAGATATAATAAAGTTATTGTTGACTCATTAACAGCTAAATGTGTTGGCACATCTGAAAGCAAATGGGAAGACCACCTGCCCGATGTCCAGTGGGGTATCAATAATACCTTCAACAAGGGTATCAATAAGACACCTGCAGAGGCTCTTTTTGGGATAAGGCCACAGGGCTCAAGTGATAGTAGCGTAATTTCTGCAATTGATGATGATATCACGTCGATAAACAAAAGTCTCCAAGAAATTCGTACTGAGATTTCTTCTCATATCGAATCTACACAAGAGACTCAAAAAGCAACTTTTGATAAATCTCGTTGCAAGTCTATTATATATATATAATATTGGGGATTTAGTAAGGGTTGAGCGGCAAATTCCTTCTACGGGTGGTAGTAAAAAGTTAATCCCAAAGTATCAGGGCCCTTACAAAATTACTCATGTTTTCGACCATGACCGTTACCAAGTAGAGGACACGCCTCTTACGAGAAAGGGCAACAAAAAATACTCTAATATAATTGCTGTAGATAAGCTAAAGCCATGGATTTGTTTCAATAGACCACATGATGACGTCTTAAGCGAGAATTCGGATTACGGAAACTCTAATTGATTTCATTTTTATTTATTATAGCTATGTAATTATACAGACCAAAGGGGTCAATACTTTTAGACCAATGGGGTCAATACTTTTAGACCAATGGGGTCAATACTTTTAGACCAATGAGGTCAATACTTTTAGACCAATGGGGTCAATACTTTAAGACCAATGGGGTCAAATATATTGATAAGGACCAATTGGGTCAAAATTTATTGATAAGGACCAATGGGGTCAAGTTTATTGATAAGGACCAATGGGGTCAAATTAACTTATAAGGACCAATGGGGTCAAATTTATTGATAAGGACCAAATCTATTGATTAACTAGTAGAGTTTGCATATTAATTTAGACCAATGGGTCTATCTAATTTTTGTTTAAATATTGTTACATTTACATACATACATATTGTTATTGTACTGAATTGTTTTCGTTTTATTATTATTTGTTCGATTTGCAGCTAGGTACGAGGACGTATTTACAATTTGCTTGGATGGCCGACTGTAAGCACGTATCATTTTATGCGTCATAATATGTTGTCTTATATCACATTATTTGTTGTTAAATAATTACAGTATATTAATGACCTAAAATCGTAATTTAGCTGCAGAGTAATATTATAATATTTTAAACTGGCAAGCCCGCAATCATGGCGCCATTCCCCACCTTTACTGTATAAAAGAGCGTGCCGCCATCATTGCGGGGCAGTTTGTGTGCAACGTTCGTGGAGTTACCA
The DNA here is from genome assembly GCA_963082905.1 of Oligia fasciuncula. Taxonomy (NCBI): domain Eukaryota; kingdom Metazoa; phylum Arthropoda; class Insecta; order Lepidoptera; family Noctuidae; genus Oligia; species Oligia fasciuncula. Next base: position 15,342,688 of record OY720403.1, read on the forward strand.
TCACCCGATATTGGTGAGTTGTAATATTTATTTTTGCTGATTTATAATTGTATAAATTTATACTGATAAATATTGGATGTATTATTATAAAAGAAAACATTGTTGTAATTTACTTCGCAATACTGAATTTTTGTAATAAATAAAACTAAATTTATATGATTCACTCTTTTATGTTACAATCTTTTGTTTAAATTACTTAGCATCCTGCCAATTACTGAATTTTGAACGTAGTTTGCAGCAGTTATTCGATGTACCACACAGTGGTAGTGTGGTACATCGAATAACTGCGTGTGCCACTGTGCCTAGTCCGTGGAGACGGAGCACTCAATCTTATAACTAAGTTATTTAAAACGGTACTGTCAATGTTCCCACTACATATACTATAAAGAAATAGCATGTCCAGAATCATACGTCTGTTCTCCAGTGGTGTTTGCATGATAGCAGATAATCTGCAGATCCGAATCCAGTGCGCTAGTTAATATATTTAACGAATTTATATAGCCCGCGGTTTGTGTTTATGCAGGTTAGGTTTTTTGACTCATCGTCCAAAACTAACTGGTTATAGGCCAGGCCATAGATAAGTCGAGTTTGCTAAACTGTTGACCCCCATGGATCTTTAAAAACAGTTCATTAGTCGTGGGAAGCGGATACTGTTCTACTAGTAACTGTTTATTTATACTAACTGAATAGTCGGCACACAATCTGACTGTCCCGTTTCGCTTTAGAACAGGAACTATCGGTGAAGCGTATTCCGAATATTCTACGGTTTCAAGAATACCTAAACCGACCAATCTGTCGATTTCTTTATCAACCATTGCACGCAACGCAAACGCTACTGGGCGCGGTCATGATGACAGATCACAATATTTGCAAGTTTTTAAAGAACAACAAAGTACGGGCGGTAGCAAATCGCGTCGGAAATATGTATACTATGGACGTTCGTTATAAATGTGGTTTTGCAAACGTTACAGAAGTTAAATCGAGTTTGCGCGAGTGGCATGAGAAGCTTGTGCATCAGAATGTATGTATGTATGCATGTAAAAAGCGTATTAGCGAACAATAACATCAAAGTTTCAGACGAGTCTCTTGAGAAGTGCCAAGGCTGTTTAGAGGGTAAAGCACACCGTTTGCCCTTTAACACCAGCGATACAAAGACGACGAAAACATGTGAGCTAATACACGCTGACGTCTGCGGTCCCATGGAGGAAGTGTCTGTTGGAGGATCAAGATATTTTTTTAATATTAAAAGACGATTACTCATGCTACAGAACTGTATACTTCATTAAAAAGAAAGAGGAAGTGATCAATTGTATCAAAGATTTTATAAACAGAGCAGAAAATGTCACGGGTAACAAAATAGCCAATTTTAGAAGTGACAATGGCTTAGAGTTCATTAATAAGGCTGTATCAACTCTGTTCTCAGACCGAGGTATACACCAAATCTCTGTACCATACACGCCACAACAGAATGGCAAGGCGGAAAGGGAGATAAGAACCCTGACAGAAGCGGCCAGGTCAATGCTGTATGATAAGAGTTTTGGGAAAGAATTATGGGCTGAAGCAGTAAACACAGCAGCTTATGTTCTAAACAGAACGGGTAGAAGCAATGAACCAGGAAAAACACCATATGAAATATGGACAAATAAACAGTTTGATCTCAGTACGTTACATGTCTTTGGCACTCCTGTATCTGTACATATTCCAAAAGAAAAAAGAAGGAAATGGGATTCTAAAGGGGAGACTGGAATTATGGTGGGTTATGGAGAAAATGTGAAAGGTTATAGAATATTTTATCCAGAAAGAAATGATTTTCTATTGAAGAGAGATGTCATTTTCTTGGGACCTGTCATTCAGAAATGCGAAAAAGTAAGCTTAGAGTCTGTAACAGAAATACCCAACAATGAAACTTCAGTTTCTGACAATAACCAGCAAGTCTCTGAAGAAGAGGTTATGTTAGATTCAAATCCTACAAATCAGACATCAGATGAAGATCAGCACAGCTTATATGAACCTGAAGAAACAAGTGACGAGTACAGTGAATGCGATGGTGATAGTACGATGGAGCCAGCATCTCCTCGTCGAAGCACACGTGTTAGAAAGGCACCAAAATTCTATACTTGTGAAAATGTATATACTGCAGAAACAGAACCAGGAACCTATAAGGAAGCTATGCAGAGAAGTGATGCCTGTCAGTGGGAAGAAGCTGTGAAACAAGAAATTGAGACTCTAAAAGCAAATAATACATGGACTGTGTGCTCAGTACCAGAAAATCAAAACATTATAAGTAGTAAGTGGGTCTTTAAAATTAAGAAACTTGATAATGCTATTAAATATAAAGCGAGGTTGGTTGCTAGAGGTTTTGAACAGGATTATATATTAGATTTGTATGAAATCTTCTCACCTGTTGCTAAGTTGTCAACAGTTAGATTGTTTGTTTCGGTTGCTACTAGATTAAATCTACCAATACATCAGATGGATGTCACTGGGGCCTTTTTATATGGGGACATAAAAGAAAATGTGTTCATTAAATTACCAGAAGGGGCATACAATGGAAGTGATAATATTGTAAAACTTAATAAATCTCTATATGGTTTAAAAAAAGTCCCCAAAGTACTGGAATGAGAAGTTTAACGAAATAATAAGAAAAGCAGTCTATGTTAAGTCAAAAAATGATCCATGCTTATTCACTAAATGTAGTAGAGAAAACCAAACCTATGTATTACTGTATGTTGATGATCTTTTGATGTTTAGTAGTAATGAACAACAGTTAAGTGATCTTAAATCACAATTACAGAATGTATTTAAAATGAAAGATTTGGGAATGATTTCAAATTTCCTTGGCATAAATGTTAAACAGAATTTTAAAGATGGTGTAACTGAATTAAGTCAGAAGTCCTATTTGGAAAGTGTATTAAAAAGGTTTAATATGGAAAACTGTAAACCTATATCTACGCCCATTGATCAAAACTTTAATGTAAAAATCTTAGAAGCCAAAGAATGTAAGTCAGATAAAAATATTGAAAACACATGTAGGAAAATCATTGGAAGTTTAAGGCTGCACCGAGTGCACAGTGGCGCCCTCATCGTTTGTTTGGTTATTTCTTTTATTTTAGAACGAAAATGCAGAAAATAAGCACATTAAGTTGTGCTCCACAAGATTATACGTTAATATCAGTATAAACGGTAGTTTTAAATTGTTTAGTTTTATTATAATCACTAAAACGGATTTATTAAAAGATTTTAATAATACAAATGTTTATCCAGTACCTATGTACTGTGACAACCAATCCGCCATAATGGTTGCAAATACTGATAGTATTAAAAGGTTAAAACATATTGACATACGATATCATTTTGTCAAAGATTTAATTAGAGAATCTAAAATATGTTTATTGTATGTAAAGACTGAAGATCAAATCGCTGATATGTTCAGTCACGAGCATAAGTATGTATACACTTCGCTTTATTCAAAGGCGATTTTCTCCTTTATTTTTAAATGAAATGTTATATTATTAGGAACACAGTATTTTCGAAGCAATAGGTTTATGTAAAGTTTTGTATTTCAACGTTGCATTCGTTATTTCCTGAAAAAATCGCAATCGAAAGTTGCCAAGTGTTGACATATTAGTGCTCGTGACTGTTCACTAAGTCGTTAAACAGAGAACTATTGTTTAAATTTGTTACTAGATGTGGTCTAATATAAAGTATCCTTGTGTAAGTTTGTATGTATGTACATGTATAACATTGAGCGGGGGTGTTAAAATTCAATGTAATACTTAATTGATTTTTTTACTGTGTCAACCCTTCTCTTGAAACTATGTAAGAAGCAGTACATCGTGTAATAAACTAATTCACATAAAAGGCTCAGATTTTATTTCTACCGACAAAAATAGCAAAAAGTTATTTTGTAAATCGGCGAAAGATAGTTCGGTAAAATAATATCTATGACACATGATACTTCGATGATCTAAAAATATGTCAAATAATGCATATAGCAAAAAAGACGTCGGTCAATAGTTTTCGGCAAAATGAAATTCGAACAAAAATTTATCGGTAAAGTGATCGGTTCCCGTTTAATGCTTTCAATGTTTATTAAAATACCCAAAAATCCGGATTTGCATTTTGTTTCAATTATTGGCTTGTAAAATCGAGTAAATAAGGCCGTTTTTTACCATCTTTCATGACGGTTCGTTTTGTACATATTTTCAATTTAAGATCTATGTGGGATTACTTCGATATGGGCCAAATAAAAGCACTGATTTTCTTAATAAACTAGAATTTTAATTTTAACACGTCTTCGTAGCTAACGTCCTTCCTTATTTCTCCTCGTATTCCAGTCTCCCACCTTCTACCTTCTTTAACATTCGTTTGCTTTCTCTTTCACTCCTTGACTATATCATATGTTCATCTCTTTCATTCAACATGCTTCACATCTGTCATTCATCTTTACGTTTCATTCCATACATCTTTCATAACATTCCGATCCTACAACTCGGCCATTCTGATATCTGACTGTCCCCAGTCAGATCTAAACTGAACAAACAGAACAACACCATTCACAACTTGAACTTTACAATAGCCACTTAATTTAAATAAAACTTTACACTCCATGTCATGCCCTTCTTCATTTAACCATATCAGTACTAGGTACATAACAGATTAACAAACTCAAACTTATTTACTTACAGTTACATCTTACAATAAACCTAATTCCTACTACTTATACGGAATGACATGATTTACTTCCAGTTACTTTTATTTTACTTTACTTTTATAAAACGGCCAAAGCCAAAACATTAGTTAAAGACAAAGACACAAACACATTTTAAAAGAACAGAAAACAAAAGCATACAATTACTCGCCAGTCATACGCTCATCTCACAATACCCCAGATATACTGACAAGATCTTCTTCCATCCATCCGCGAACACATCACAGTCAGGCTTAGCGTCCAAGAGCGCGTTAAGCGCGGAGAGTGTGCGAGGAACAGGAGACTGGGCTCGTGCGACGGTTCGACTCCAAGGCACGGCGAACAATCTATGCCTCCTGGCACGGTTGTAGTTTACCGGAGCAAAAAGATGGGACAGCTCGTCCAGCAGTTCAGGAGCATCTGTTTTTCCGTGAAGGATCTTAACCATATTAATAATTTGGTCATTATTTCTTCTGACCTCGAGAGAATTGTACCCTAAGCAGCCTAAAAGAAAGTTTGAATGGTACATAAACGGATAATAACCATTAAGACGTTTATAAAGGTACCTAAGATAAGCCTTTTGTACTTTTTCCAAGAGTAAAGTGTACTTCTTTTCGTGCGGGTTCCAGACGCATGCACTGGACTCCAGTTTACTACGAACAAGTACATTAAAAATAGATTTAATTGTGCTGATGTTGCTAAAATCTTTAGCATATAAAAGGACAAGGAGGGAAAGGAATGCCCTCCTTGTCAGTACAGTTTAAAAATCCTTCCTGCTTACCTTCCTTTTTTGTTGCTAGCAAGCAAAGTACACATGACAACAAAAGTTCTTAAATTTTCTTGCTTACATTTTTTATGTAGTAATCTTGTCCTAACGCTTCTAACATTTTTCTTTTTCCGAAATGACCCTTTTGATGAATCTTTCTCAAAACCTCAAATTCCAAACTTTTCGGTATCGGTGTGTCATATTTTTCATCTATCAATCTTGTGATAGTGCTCCGGCTTGGAATCTGGTAGGACGGGCACACCACTTAAATGTTGAAATCCTCTTTTTTCAGTTGTGCTAAGAGCCAAATCATCAACAATCAGTAATAGTAATTATTTATATTTATTGAAAGCTTGGGAAACATTTTTTTGTTTTGAAAGCTTGATTTTCCTTTTTGCAGACTCCATGATCGGTTTTATAGTGGAGATGTCCACCAATCAAAACATTACCGGCTCTTTTAGAACGTCTTAGAATAAAAAGTTTACATAATTTAAACTGTAAATGCCACTTGCCCACTGGTTTAAATACTTCTTGTGAAGCAGTCTTCCAATAAAAACCTCACATTCAACTCCTAATTTTGTCACTGTGCTGAACCGTGATATAATATCCAGGTACTTTTGAGTTCTCTGTTTATGACTGCTTCTTTTTCTATTTGAGCAAACACTATCGGGAGGTATATATGAATGACCCACTACCGGAAATACGAATTCAATTTCTGTGTGATAATTTGTGGTGCTTCGGTTAACCATTTTGATAACATAGGCCAGCATAATGGTATTCTTATTTTGACCCGCACATCCATCTGCCGTAAGTCGTACTTCTGTGATGGAAGTTAAGTCTGTATTTTACAGCCTGTGATATACGGCTGAAGCTATTTCATTGGCAGCTTTGGGATAACTCTCCTGAGTCCAGCAGTATGCGAAAACATTCTTAGGAAGTAATTTGCTTTTTGATAAGCCTGCTACGATTGTGAAATTGTATAGGTAAGCATTTCTCACACCATATGCTACCTGATCTGGAACTTTCAATAAGTTCAAATTTTTTTCGCAGTCAAGAGAAAATGTTATAAGACCTGTATTTTCTTCATTAACTTTTTCGAAGAAAGACTTGGCTTTTAATTTATGTAATCTTTCGGAAGTCATTAAGCTAAGGCGTGCATTGTCATCTTGTTCTACTTTCATTTCTTCAGAAAATCTTAAGCAAGTGGCGCATAAGTACGTTCTTGGAGAGCCAAATGAAAGATTATATTTTGTATTAAAAATACGTCAGAAATAGAACTTTTTACCTTAAAAACATCGCCAGCATCTGAATTATACATCTTCCATAGCATGTTGATTGATAACTCCGAAGACAGATAATACCTCTTGTTTATACTCGACAATAATGGGGCTCGCGGGTGGCGCGGGCGCGCTCGCGCCTGTTCCCGCTCCGTCGGCTCACTTCAAAACTTACCACGACAAAGACACTGCGTTAGTTTTAAAACTTGTGTTCGTGTATTACACCAGATTGATATAGTCCACGCATTTTATTTATTCGCTCCTGTAGCTAAACAGTCGACGTAGAATCGTCAACACCTCTTGTATTTCCTCTACAATAATGGGGTTCTTCACACGGAATCTTATTGGTGAAGCTCATGACTGCGTCTCGTTTTGCTGTATATTTTATGGAAATATAATCGCCTCCTCTAATTTTGGATAAAACTTTCCCAGTGTGGTAATATTCCTTCATAATACTTTGGATTCTGTACTTCGTTATTTGCAAAATTGACAAAAAAATAGCTTTGAAACACTTGTACCTTCTTCTTTTCTGATTTACTATAAAAGTAAAACTTGGTATGAAATGTTTGGTCCCCATAGTTTGAGTTACTATTACGACGATGACGCTTTACAGTAACAGGTGTGCAATGTTTTAGTAATATAGCATATTGATTCTGTGTATCAGGCTGTGTATAAAAAGTTTCAAAGAAATATTTAACATCGCTCATTTTAAGAGACATTGTTTACGCCGTTTTACGTGACACCAATATGTTAGATGAAGGATACGCATAAGTTTGGCGTGGTGGGGGCGACCTATATAAGGCCCCGCACGCTCATAAAAAAAACGGATGACGCCGCGTACATTACTACATCGCTCAATGCGAAGTACGCGGCCGTCAAGATGCAGCGCGCGCTCGACAAGCTTCCCGAGTGGCTGTCCAAGTGGCGGCTGTCGGTGAACGTGAGTAAGACGCAGGCGATGGTCACCGGGTCCGCGCCTCTCCCACCACCCTTGAAGCTGCAGGGAGCCGACGTCGCGTGGTCGCCCCGGGTCAAGTACCTAGGGGTCACTATCGACCGTCGGCTCACGATGGGGCCACACGTCCGCTCGGTCGCCGCACGGGGCAGGGTCGCCCGCACCCTGCTCAAGCCAGTGCTCTCGTCTCGCATCCCGGCGCGCGTCAAATTGGGTGTGTACAAGCTGTACGTACGCCCAATACTGACGTACGCCGCTCCGGCATGGTTCGCCCTCACGAGCGAGCCGAGCCGAAAGCGCGCAGGAAAGTCTTGCGCTGCGGACCATCTCAGGATCGAGAGCCTGGATGAGTTTGTGCGGCGCCTCGCGACGGGAATGTTCGCGCGTGCCGACGCATCTACCTGGCCCCATGTCCAGGACATTGCGCCCTGGCACGCGCGCCCCCCTGACGCGAGACCCTTGCCCCGCGAGCTGGTAGCGGACGACGACCCCATCGCACCGGACTGGACGCCTCGAGTGAGCCGCACCCAGGTTACACGCGGCCCACTCGACTCAACTTAACTGTACAATCTACATACGCTCGTCGCGCAGCGCGTGCTAGGTTAATATAGGCGCGTTGCGCGGCGAAACTCAGACATCCACCACTACACAGACGCCTATACTCACACGTACGCGTACGCGAACGCGGGACGCGATACGCGTAGACACTGGGCGGTGTTACACAGTACAATACCGCTCACACACACACGACTGCTCCTTAACCCGGACCGTGGACGGCTAGCTCTGGAAGCGGGGCGGGCGGGGGCAACTCACCCATACTCTGTAGGAGCGTCGAGTCGGCACCTCCGTCGCTGGTCGTCCTCCGCCGGGCCTCCCCCAGGTAACTGGGGGTCTCACCTGGCGGGGACTGACCGCCGGGGTGTCGTGAAGAAAGCGGCGCTGCTTATCAGCGTCGCGGCACCCTTACAGAGACACAACATGCAACCACTCACATGGGCGCACGTCATCTACGTGCGCCCAATAATCTTCAGGCCTTTGATGCCGTTACTATGAGGGGCCCGTATTTATGGGCCACCGTATGGCTTTTCGCGGCCGGGGGGCACAGCCCCGGTACCGCTCGCCACGCCCCCTTACGGGGGCGTCGCGATCTCTACGATTGAAAAAAAAACGTCACTTAAGCATAACCATCAGTCATTAAGCACTGCCGCACCGCTTCAAAATAAAGCTCGCCAATTGACAATCTCAGTCAGTTTAGGCTGGAGCCCGCGCCGAATAAAACTGCCATAATTAATATCTCCGCTAAGTAAAATCGCTCGCGCCAACAGACCGGTCTGATGGCCTGCTGAGCACCGCAAATTAAGAATTATCTAGAACACAGAAAAAGGGGCGCCCCTAAGCCGGATCGCATCAAGATTGCAGTCGCCAGAGCCAAGGTTAGTGAATCTGGATTCCTTCATTGATGGTGTAATATCTGCGGCGCGTCCTCTGTCTATACCCATTTTATTATAGGATTAGTGATATCCTCCGCATTCGCCCAATTTTAGAATTGATTCTTTTCGCCAACGCAAATATTTAAATTAAATCACCCGCTATTATTTCCCCCGCTCAACCAAGACATATTTGATACATTTAAAAGTTTTCTTGTGTGTACACAGCAATCTTTTCGGCAGTGTTTTAGCCGAATACTAATAAAACTAGAGAATATCAAAAGTAGTCAAATCCATATCCTTCCTATAGAAAAACTGCTGTGAAAAGCGGCTGTAGTATCAAAATAAGGCAAATCCAACACTGCTAACATTCAAATTTAGTCAAATCCGATTCAACCAATAAGCTTCAAGCATTTTCTATAGCGAGTCCGCCATGTTGATTTTAGTGTCTTGCAGTCCATGACAACTTGATTTCTGTGAGTTTTTAATCAAAATTTTGTGTAAAACTACTTACTACGTACGTACTAATGTAAGTACTATACACCTTCAAGACTCCTTCTCAATAATGAGCTAATTTTCTCTAGTAGGCAGATGTTTTATAAAATATTCCTATTAACATTGGTCAACATGTTAGTTAATGGCAAATAATAATAAATTCAGTTCAGTAATAAATAATTTCATTACATCTACCACTTATTTTTATTAAATCTACCACTGCCAATTTTTTTCAAAGACCTCTAAATACTGCCCAAGATGATCCCGTCACCCAAGATGATTCAGCATGTTTGGAAATTGTTTATGGGAAATCTAAAGACTTAAAATCTTACTTCTTACTAATATTATAAACGTGGAAGTTTATCTGAATGGATGGATGGATGTGTGTTAGTTACTCTTTCACGCAAAAACTACTGAACGGATTTGGATAAAATTTAGTACACAGATAGTTTATAACCCAGATTAACACATAGGATAGTTTTTATCCCGATTATGGGCGAAGCCGCTGGCAACAGCTAGTATCATAATATTTATTTGTTATGTATATGTAAAATACAAAATTATCTAAAATTCCTAGGGAACCTCAGTTTTGCTATTTATATTCTATATCTGTGTGCCAATTTTCATCGAAATCCCTTCAACCGTTTTTGCATGATTGAATAAGAAACTAACAAACATTAAAACCTTCACATTCTACAATATTAGCAGGATTTGATTTAAGAAAACATTTTGATCAAACAAAGGATCCGTAAACTGTCCAAAATAACACTCATTTTCTTTTGCAGAAACTCCACAACTGACTTCGTCACCTCAACCTTCCACTTCACAGCCCTCTAATACTCCCTACTGCGATAATAGTCGAGCCAAGCTTGAGCGATGTTTACTAATGAGCTAAAAACCTGGTTCCGTTCGTGCTCAACCTCCAACGCTCGCAAGTCTCGCTCGTGTTGTAGCCTAGTCCGGGCTTCCTCTAGCTCCAGGCGTCGTAATTCCACGAACAAACCTCGACCGGGAACCGTGAACGCGGTTTTTTCTTTGGATGAAACGGAGTCCAATTCGATTTGCCAAAATGCAGATTTTAAATCAATGGATGAAAGGTATCGCGCGTCCCGCAACTGGTCTAAGATGTGAGAGACGTAGGGTAGTGGATATGCATCTTGCTTGCTGACCGCATTCAGCTTTCGGCTGTCCAAACAAAATCTCCATTCCCCATTCGGTTTCGGAGTCAGTAGAACCGGGTTATTCCACGCGCTATTGCTAGGTTCCACCACTCCCATCTCCAACATCTCATCCAGCTGACGGTTTAGTTCCTTGAGGCGTTCAGGTGATAGAGGATAATAACGCTGTTTAATAGGAGGAACTTCTCCTGTGTCTATTTTATGACGCAACAGATGGGTACGTCCTAATCCTTTAGCCTCAAAGGAAACCTTTTCAAAATCTTTAATTAATAACTCCGCTTCATTCTTTTGATCTGGTGTTAATTCGTCAAACGGCTGTAGGTGCCTAACCTCCGAGACGCATGTATGACCTCTATTGTTTTTTAAATATTGTAAAGGTAATTTATTAAAGATTTTTGGTGCCAAATTAAAGGCCTTCCAAAAATCAACACCAAAAATCATCGGTGTAGTAATGTCGGGAATAATATAGAATTTAATAACCTTAGTCACTCCCATGAGAGTCACTGGTAAAAATAGATAACCCTCCACGGATGCCCGCGAATCATTGGCAGTTACGATGCTGCCCAACTGTCTATCGGCGTGTAGAGTAGCACCCAGCCCTTATGAATTGTTGGCCAACATCGGAACCCAACACTGAAACGCAAGAACCCGAGTCGAGTAAACCGTAATACTGCTCATCGTATATAGAGACTGTTAAATGTGGACGACTATCGTCCGAAGTCTTATAATGTATTGTATCAACCCTTAGTGATTTTAAAAATACTTTTAAATTTTTTAAATAATTGTCCCAATCGGACTTATCAAAATTTTGGCTGTAGTTCCGGGAATTTAGTTTTTTGATATGCAGGTTGGACAGGACTGATCAACCTTCTTCTTTTTACTGCACGTAGGGCACGATGGTGCACGTACGCCCTTCTTGCCGCAACGGTAACACACAATTTCCTTGGATTTGCATTGTGATAACGAGTGTCCCTTAACCCTACAACGAACACAGAACAACGATCCAGAATCAGTTTGCACGGCTTCAACCCTTTGTGAACCCTTCGGGGCATGGTATGCCAAGTCTGCTGCAACAGAGGAAGACGTTGGTTTGGGCGGCTCATGGAACTGGGCTCTGCTATGGAAACCCAGCTCCAGTTGTCTACACTTCGCCTTTAGCTCGACCAGCGTGTTGACAGTTATTATCGACAACCCTGACGTGTATTCCGGTCTCATGTTGTACTTGATCCGTGCTAAACGATCGCGTTCTGGAACCCTGTAGGATAGCCTATTATACAGATTCTCCATTACTGCTATATATATACAAGACAGCTCAGTCGACCCCTGCGTTCTGTTCGATATTTCAGAAATGAGACGCATATCGTAATCCGGCGGAGCGAAATCTGTGAGTAACTCCTCCTTCAGTTCCGCCCAATCACCAACCGACGCTTTTATTCCCCGGTACCATAATAAGGCTCCGTCCGAGAATAGGTCTAGAGCAGATTCATGTAGGGAGGCTTCGCTAATTCCTCTGGCCTCGCAAAGCTCTTCAAGACGCTCAATAAATGCTTTCACGCAACCTGTACCGTCGAATTTATGACCGAGGGTTTTAACGGTTTCTTTCCTGCAGGAAACGACGACGTCCCTCGTCTGCAAATTCGACAGTACCGTCGGTGACTCCTCGGCGGAAGTAAATGATTGATGGAAGCCCGCGTTAACCGAATCAATTTTTGTTAAATAACCGCTAAGCTGCTTGTCAACGGTTGCATAGTCGGTACTAAGATCAGTTGGGGGAGTAATCCTACTCAATCGATGATACAGGTGGAAACCTAATGCCTTAACGCGATTAAATTTTTTGAAACTGGAGGGGTACCTATCCAGTACTTCACCAATTTCTGGCAGTTTGGCCTTAATGGCTTGTAACTCGGTATTCGGGTCTATATTGGTCTCCACAATATCGTCTGAACATACTAATTTACTCAGATCCCTAATTTGAACACGTAGTTCCTCTACGGTTGAAGCGGGTTTCGCGTCTCGGATTAGTACTTCATATACAAGCTCGTCTTTGCGAAGTAAATTAAATGAAATGGGTCGTTCCATATTGTAAAGTTTTAAAAAAAAAATATTGAAACTGAACTGAATTAAAAACTGGCTGTAACAATTTACAATCACAAGCAATGTGTAAATATTATCTATTATAAACGTCGTTACAAAATTTGCAGTCTTATAGATTATGTAAGTTTGTATTTTAATAATAGGCTTTTATTTCCAAGGACAATCGTCTTGGAGTTATGTTATGTATGAGACACAAGTAAAATAAAATTGTAAAATGTAAATAGCAGCAAGAAGTGTAAAAGTATATAAAAGTGTATATAACGGTACAAACATAAAAACAAGAACACGATAACAAAGGATTCCGCGCGACGGTTTTTTTTTTCTTAAAATTAGAATAACTGGAAGGTTCTATAAACAGCACTCTGGGTTATAAGGTACAGCAATAGACGTAACCTCTATCTCCAACTAATACACACGTTGGTCGCCACTGTTACATATTAAAATTTGAGACCTCTTACGACAATCTAGGTAGGTGGTTAGGTATTAAAATAAAAGTAAACAACACACTAAGTCATACACTGTATATTAAAAAAGGTTTAAATTCGAAATATAAGAAATAAATTAGGTAGGTTAATTTATGTAATAGTAATCTATTTATTGCCAGCCAGCTTAAATTTCGGTAGAAAGAGCTATGGGCGTGGGGAGTGGAGATAAACCCAGTACTGTTCCGTTATTAAAATTAAATCTTATAAATTGAAAGTTCTAGATACCTAACCTTCCAGTTATTAAAAGAAACGTGACTAAAAGATAAATGGGCGCCAGGGACAATAAGGGTCCCGGATCCAGGAGCCGATGAAGGTGTCCAACCATATAAGTCCTGATGCACACCGAATGTCGAACCCAAGATCCTTAAGTAGAAGACCGGTTTCCACTATTGAAAACCGGACTATAAAACTTAACCGGTTCTTATACAAACCGTATTAAATGTAATTAAATGTTCTATTATAAAAAAAAAACCGTCCCGCCTGCGTTATCGCAAGACGGACTCCGCCTGCCGCACAGTCGTCCCAGCAAGAGGCTTCCAGCTGACTCGAGGGACGGGTCTCGCGTCCAGGCCCCAGACGCTACTCTCGATCCTGGCGGCGAGACGAACCTCTCGAGGTGCCTCTCCTGGAAACGACAATACGGAGACCTAATAATATAGTTTGAAACTAATTAACATTCCTTGAGGTGACCGGGCTTGGAAATCTAGAAGGCTAGAACGTTAGCCAGTAACTATAGGAGCTACGAGGGTTACCCACGTGGCTGGGCTCATTCCCTTGAACAATATTTTAATCCCGTGGTTAACACTGAGGAATCCATGATAAATAGTCAGCGGGTGAAATACTCACGGTCGATTGATGAAGAAAGCACTTGACTGTGCTCGTCGACTGGCTGGACAGTTGTCTGCGTGTGCGCAATTATAATCCTGTAAGTAATATTCATGGATCACGACAATATCCTTTTAACAGCCAGCGGAGGGCTCACAGACCACTTCTAAACATTATTACAACAAATCCTTACCTTATAAAACAGGGAACAGAATTTGCTCCTGTCTTTAGCGCGTCTCAATGTAAAAAGGACGCCATCCTCTCGTCCTCCTCCTGTCATGGAGATCAGCCGGAAATAGACGGAGCATTACTAAAATTTCCCATATTGCAGGTAAAATGATACACAAATGAGGAAGATGAACACTGCAGATAAACACTACACCAAGATACTTAATTCTTGAAAATCACTAACAACTACACAACGTGACGTTTAAACGCTGAAACACTAAGAATCTTCCTGATCCAGACCAACAAACAAATTATTTTCAATTCCCAATCCTAAAAACCTGTCTAATTAATTAATTACATTAATTGGCCAGATTCGTTTCTCTCCTCTCGCCACCCTATGTCAAAGACAATCCACAGATAAAAATTTCTAGAAATATGTCTATGCTTAATGAAAAAATTACTTTTATTTCCGCTTTCGGTTATTTAGTTTATTATGAATTTTTACTGAAAGCTGAAAATTATGAAGGATTGCCCCATACGATATTATTTCGATGGTTAGCAAACAATATGTTAGAATATCGATTAAACTAAAACTGTGAATCGGCGACCGCCAGAGGTCGCCTCTAAACTGTCAAACTGACGTTCGACTGAATGACATATGAAATTTTGTATGTAAACATTGCAACTTAACCTTTCAATATTTAATCTAATTTATTGTGCAAACTTATTTAATAGGTTTTAGGAAAGTAATTAATTGTGAGAAAGTGATACCTAAAGGGTTTAGTGACAAGATACAGTTGAAGGAATGAGTCCTTCTATCAAGTGCAGGCCAAAGTCAATTGTACAAACTACAATGAAATATAATACTCGGAAACCTCAAAATGTACTACTGATGTTTTCAGGTAAATGCTACTTTACTTATTAGTAACGCAGCTGTGTAGGTACAAAAAAAACAATGTAACATTATAAATCAATTCTTTCGAAAAGTCTGTGAAACATTTATAGTCCAAATAACGAGCTTCGTAAGGCATAGGATCACTCCTAGCAATTTTACTTATTGCCATGTATTGTTGTGGAAGGAAAATTTCTTTACCTTTTAATTTGCACTCTATTGCACTGTGTACCGAGTCACATTCCATGTGAGTATGGCCTTTTTCCAGATACTTTTGAGTAATCACAATATTTTTTTCAATCGCTAAACGTAATAAAGCATTACTTAAGGTAGCATTGCGATTTTGAGCGCAACAGCCATCGGAATATAAAATCACAGGCAATAATTTCTGACTCAAAACCTTCTCTAAATGGTCTACTAAGCATGAAGCAAACACAGAGGCTTCAAGCGTGCTATTTGACTCATCGAACCAATAACACATTACTTCCTTAGTTGCTATATTGTATAGTGTAAAATTATGGACGCATAATTTAGTTTTATAGTAAACTGCACTAGCTTGAAGATACGGGGCCAATTTTACCGATTCAACATCCTGTGTGAACACGTGACAAGCTCCGGACTGTGCAATTCCTTTGTCAGTATCTTTC
The DNA here is from genome assembly GCA_963082905.1 of Oligia fasciuncula. Taxonomy (NCBI): domain Eukaryota; kingdom Metazoa; phylum Arthropoda; class Insecta; order Lepidoptera; family Noctuidae; genus Oligia; species Oligia fasciuncula. The sequence continues at coordinate 15,358,587 of OY720403.1, forward strand.
TCTTTCCTAGCTCGATCTTTCTTCAGAACATGTTCAGCGTGTTCTTCATCCGTAATGTTTCCAGTTTTATGACTGCAACAAACATCGCATTGATCTTTCTTTGGGTGGAATAGGCTCAGATTGAGTTTCAAAAATATTTTGTCAAATAATTTACGGCCAGGGCATTCTCTACCCTCTAATTCACAATTCTCTTTATATGTCTTATAAAGCTGTGTCATGTTCGTGAAAACTGGTTCTAAATATTCTCGTGATGTTTTAGCACGACAGTAATGCGACGGCATCTTTGGAAGATCTGCTAAAAACTTTTCAATATATTTGTGGTCTTCAATTTTTTCTGGATTTCTGCGATTACTGGTTGAAGTAGATGAATCGGGAGGCATAGCACAATCGGTTTTTGTCAACCAATATCTGATAAACCAATCTTTAATTCCAAGAGTGGCCAAGAACATTTTTTTGCAGACTTGGTGACGTACGTTATCAATCGTCAAAACGTAAGTTCGACTATCAGTTCTTTTGGATGATTCAGGATTTTTAGTAATTTTCTTTGGTATTTTGTTAACGTGTGAAGTTATAAATGATCTTCGCTGCTCCCAGTTCATATTCTGCCAGAAATTTTCAAACAAATGTTTCCGCTGTTCTTCATTTATGTTGTCACATGACCTGAGTTTAGATTTCTTGCAAAACGCAGAAGTGCACGGTGGTTTCATGGATCTTGCAGGCTTAAATACGTCTTGTTTCACTTTAAATGTTTCATTAATCTTTGCTTTTCTGTCTCTTCTGTATCCCAAATAATTTTCACCTTTCATCCGTAATTCTTTATTAATATTGCGTTTATATTTCTTTGGGTCTTTTGACGCCTTGTTCTGTCGTTTTTTATGACTTAACAAATCACCGTGATAGGGAACATCACTGAGTATGACCACTTTTGAAGAACACGATGGAGTAGCAGAGACATTGGATTGCTGCATATTGTTTTGGGTTGTATTATTTTTATCTGTACATTGAGTATTGTTTGTGACTATATCAGAAACTGGGTCTTGAGTATTCGTAGATACGAGAATAATATCGTGGTTTGAAGTAGGGAAAGATTTAACAGAATTTATATTAAGGACAGCATTTCCTAGTTCTTGTACAACGTTCTCATTTTCTACCGTGATATTGGCTACATCCAATACAGAAGACTCAAGATACTCGATGGCCACCGTAGCAAATTCGGGTGGTTCCTGTTGCAGATCAATGAAATCATTACCAACTTTTTCTATAACTTGTAGATTGTTAATGTCAATGTTTTCAATATCCAAGTCCATGTTTTGATCTAATATTGAGATTACATTGTCCTGGCTACTTAAAATACTTTTTATGGACTCCCCGAAGTTTTGATCATTTATTGGTGTTGCAATAATTTCGTATTTAGTAGGAGAATTGCATACTTTGGTATCAGAAGAATTAGTGTTATCTTTTTACTTCAAATCTAAAACAAATAATAGGAATTATTGCACTAAAAATGTAAATAACAAGAAATAAATGCGGACCTCAAAACAAACCTAGTTTAATTCTTTTTTTATCTTCTTTGCAACTTAGTTTACGCCGTTTATGTTTTGACATCAGTCCTGATTCTTGTAATTGGGCACATAACAATTCATCACCTGAACTCAGATTACTCCAGGAATCAATTTCTTCTTCATCCATAGTGTATTTTTAATTATTGAGTATCCTAAAAGAAATAAAATACATTTTGAAACACCGCCTAAGTTAAGAAAAAATTGTTAGTAAACACCGCGTAAGTAGTGAACATATTCTATTATCATTTTGTTTCTATATTAATAAGCGTAAATCAATAAACATTACTTTATTCTATAGCTTAACTCTTAATCTTCCATTAAAACTTCTTGCATGGACCTTTCAGCGATAAAATTCACATAAAAATTGAATAATCACGGAGCGTCAAGAACTTACGCGCGCAAAGTTTGACAGACTAACGACTTGTGCGGTGTTGCGAGGCCAACCGATTTGAGCGCTGTCACTATTTTTTAAATTACGGCTTCTGATTGGCTGAAATCTCTATCAAGTGACCAATGGTTCGACGCGTATTACGCAGCTACATCCAATGGCATTCTAAATGTAAAAACCGCCATTTTCGACTTGAGCGGTGTTGTAAGCTAAGGGACGATATCTGAAAAGAAAATAAAACTATAGGTACTTATTGTTTGGTTTCCACAAAGAACCAAATTGCAATGTGGGGAAGGGAGTTAATTTCGAATTAAGGTACCTACTTACAAAACATTTAAAAGATATTTTATAGATTTCACTATGTATACAATATGTCCCTTTATTTTGCTGTGCCGCTTGGCACATAGCCTTCCTCTGGGTACAGTCAATGCACCCTATCACGTGCTATCACATCACACCAGGCAAATTATGTGTCCTTTGAAATCTGTAAATTATTTAACAATTTTACAACAAATATCAAAGAGTAATTATTTAGGTATGTAGGAACCTAAGAAATTTTTTAATTAGGTATTTAGACTATTTAAAAATATATTTACATACTTCTCTTTGATTAAGGATCTCTCATGTGGCGTTTGTGGAAACACTATCCACCTGCTGACCATCCAATTGTGATTAAGGGCGTTCACAACCTCCCTGATGCAGCGACTTGTTGTCCGCTGCGTCAAATACTAGCCCACACCCACTGGGTTTGGTTGACTTTTCTAGTATGACCCTGTAGCTAAAAAGCTAAGAGCACACAGCACCTGAAAAATATAATAATACATAGGTAGGTTAATCTATTTAGGTTGATGTGGTTTTATTTTTATTGTTTTATTAATGTAACATTCCTTACCTTTATTTCCAGGGGAATTTCAGGGGAACCTTTTAATTGTGCATGAGCTTTTAGGTCTTTGCATAACTTCCTAAATGCTCTTTTATTAAGCCTGAAATGTTGGATGAACAACAATTCAGGCATTTCTTCAATTGTTTCCAATTGCCGTCGCTGTCTTAATCGCTTTTGGCGCCTCTCCCAGGCGTTCTCATTGTGCGCAGCCCACAATAAACGAAGAGAATGCATTTTGTAAGTTATTTGATCTGCAGTAATGCCTCAGAATAAATACTAGGAGCAAAGACTACAATATAATGTCATCAATCAATGTCAAAAATCTGCTGCCGAATGAAATCCGGCCATATTGTTTCTATAACTACAACGTTTTAGCATTCGTTTCGTTATCTTTTTTGGCGATCACGATCGAGGCGAACACTGAAAGCGCTGCTTGTCTACGCATTTGTATGGGATAAACACGATAACGATTCGTTATTTTATGGTTTCGTTATGAAATATAACATTGTCTACCAAATTGCGATAACGATGTCGATTGACCACGTGACTTAACGCGGCTTATGTCAATCCCATACATTTTAGTCTTTTCTAACTTCGTTATCGTTTTTAAATTGTTACTTTGTCTAAGCCCCCTGGCTAGTTACAGAACAATATTAAAAAAGTAATTATAACAATTAAAAATGGAACTCTTTGGCTGAAGAACTCCATTTTTTTTTTTTGTTTTATGTAGCTGTCATTTGTTTTTCTTTTGTGGCGTCATTTTGAAAATAGCGTGTCTTTATCACCGTGGATTTAACTTGTGAAAATTTTCGTGCTATGATTTATTACGATTTTTGGCGAGGGGTAACTCAAAAACAGTGCATCTATCAACTCACTTCGACTTTTGGGGACGAAGCACCATCGAAAACTACTGTGTATCACTGGTTTAGTGAGTTTAATCGTGGGTGGTCTGTGCTCACGGACGAATTTAAAGAGGACGCCCTAAATCGGTTGTTGTACCTCAAAATATTGATGCTGTGCAGGAACTAATAATGCAAGATCGTCATGTTACATATCGCGAGATATAGGCGTCTCTGGACATAAGTATGACGAGTATAAAATATTACACGAACATTTAGCTGTAAAAATATGACGAGTATAAAATATTACACAAACATTTAGCTGTAAAAAAAGTATAGTACATTATGATACATGTGTGCTATGTTGATCATTATGCACGAGGCGATATTATTCGCGCGAGCCGCAGGCGAGAGCGATAGGAAAACCGAGTGTATATTGATTAATGCACACGCGTTTCATACGACGTTTTTCAACACACTTGCGAGGAAAAAAAACAGTGTATTGTTAAATATTAACTTGTATGGAAAATGGCGCGCTGGTTTTGTTTTCCCGCGCGCCGTGCTAGCCAGCACTAGCGATGCGCGCGCAACATTGACTCATTTTAAATATATTAATCTATGGCACAGACAAAACCGCTAAACAGCCTACAGAAAAAATATAATAAACACAAACTAGCTAATGTTTAGACTGATCGTAGTGTTGTACGTCAAATTGTAGTTTTATTTATGGAATTAGAAAGTAGGTACTATAAATTGGCATAGAGAAATATACATTCGTTCAGTGAGAATCCGCAATAATAGAACGCCAGTCAGGGTCTTTTCCGTTTGGTTTCGGAAGGAACCCCGGTCAATTTAAGGTATTCACCTTATTATATATCAGGTTGTATCTTGATCAAATATGATTCGCGACTACCTATTTTGTATATGTATTTACAGAATTATAGTGATTAGAATTTAATCCATAAGTTAGATTGAACTTTTCCATAAGAGATTTTTTCTTAAGGAACAAATCTAACTTAGAAAGATGTATTAATGTTTCTAATGATTATAATCCTGTAAAGAGGTACCTGTTATAGCCGCAAATCATATTTTGATCAAGATACAACTTGACACCGACCTGAAAATTGCAAAAAACCTAAGAATTTCGCGGTCTACCACTGCGCATTCAGCTTAAATTGTCTGTGGTCCCCTGCGAGTTCATTTTGCGACCAAGGACAATACAGACTATTTAAAAAAAAAATATATATAGCCCGCGGATTTATTCTTTTGGCATGAAGTCTCTTTGGGCGCTTTCCGAATTAGCAATAGCTCACATCACAGCGCTCACATCATCTCCATGGACGTAATATTACGTCCATGCATCATCTCACATGCGTTCCGATTTAGATATTACTATTATGACTGCTGAGAGCTGGCAACAATTCGGAACACTCGTGAACGCGCTCACATGACAGTGCTTACACAATGTAAAAAAGATATTATTACAGTATTTCTTTGTATAAACACCACATTTCTTCTTCAGTTCTTCTTCTTTGGTTAGGTGGCGACTGTCAGCCAGAAGCACAATTTCAAAAATGCCACGTTAGTTTAATTTAAAGATGATGCAACTCAAAACAAAACACACACTGACACAACCTCATACACACACTGTCATTTTTGACAGCGCTCACGGTGATATTCTAGGGCATGGTCGGCATTATCGCAAGATGGCCAATGTCATGACGTCATCTATGGCGATTCACGGGACATCGTTATCGTTATCGCGCTCACGCTAATTCGGTTATTTCCCAATTCGGAACACATCGATTATTTCCCAATTCGGAACGCAGGGTTTGATAAGATTAAAAAAGCGCGCGTCTCCGACTAGTAAATAGTTATCTGTGGTATTACAGCACATGCGGATTAAAGTAAAGAAAAAGCACGCGTTCGTAATACACTCCATTATGGACAGCGTTGCCAGACCGTACCAAAAAGTACGGTTTTCCGTACTATTTATCACACAACCGTACCTCAGTGTAGACCGTACCTTTTTCATACCTTTTCTATGCCAGTGATTTATTTAAATGTAGAGCATAGAATATACTACTCAAGAGATATAGAGAATAATATCGCTTCATATCTGAACTTCCTCATCACATTATTCCTATGATAAATTATAATCAAGATTTTTTTTTATTCATTGCATCATTAACGAATTTAATGACTTTACTTCATTCTATAACTAGCTGACCCGGCAAACGTTGTTTTGCTCCTACCCTACTCCTACCCTACTCCTACTATAAAAAAAAAAAGTATCCTATGTCCTTCTCCTGGCTCTAAGCTACCTCCCCACCAATTTTCAGCCAAATCGGTTCAGCCGTTCTTGAGTTATAAGTGATGTAACTGACAGACTTTCTTTTATATATATAGATTGATTTACAAATGAATTTTTAATACAGTTGCTCAAAAAGTGGTGTATTGCAGGGACGTATAGCGTTCGGTATGTGGGCTTATTACATACTAGTGCTTTTTTTTACCTTTCCCGAACTCGTGCGTGTCTCTTTCCCAACTGTCAAAATAATGTCTATTAAAAAGAAAAACCAACCATGAAGTTTTTACTAAAGAGTTTTTGTGATTCATACAAATACGTATTATTTCTAAAAAGAAGCTACTATTTTATTTCAATATCAGATTTAATGATTTAATTGAATGAGTTAGGTTAGGTTTCATTTCATTTCATCTCATTAAATTTCATTTTCATTTCTAAAAAAAATATACTGAAGACTAAGCTGTATGGATAGTTCCCTTTGCCTAAAATGGGTGAAGAAAAAAAAACTCTGCTTATATTCTACGGTTGGCGCCATTTTCCAGAAATTTTCTTTGCGAGTTTAGTTGTTTGTTGCACAAAATTAGTAATTTCGACCCTATTTTTTTTTAATTAACACCACCGGAACTCAGTATAATTGCACAAAATGCTTCGGAGAACATTTTACCGGAAAAGTCAAAAAGTCGTTACATATCATACGACTAATTTTTTGCGTGGAGAGAAGAGAAAAAAGCAATATTGTGTTTTTATTATTTTATTAAATTGCTTCATTTTTTCGCAACTGTATTAAAAATAGTCGTTCAGTACACCTGCGGAACCGTCATTGCAACTTGTTCCGACTGTCAACCAGTAGTGTAGACATTTGTCGGAACTCTTTGCAATGACAGCCTTTCCGCACTTGTAATGAAAAATATACTATTGTTAGATATTGGCAATCGGTAATAATGTTCTACTTTACCATATTCCTTTGAATATTCGATTCCCTATCGCTTTTTTTCCAACCTATGGTCGCAGACAGCCAACTCGAAGAAGAAAAAAACTGATCTAGTTCTTGCAGAAGTATCCCGACCCAACCGTACCTTGAAGTTAAGAACCGTACCTTTTTAGAAAGCCAAACGTCCATTTTTGGGAAATCATACTGGCAACACTGATTATGGACCTAAAAGCGGTTCAATAAGAGCCACTTTACGAGCAAGTGTGTTGAAAAGTAAATTTATGTTCGTATAACTCGTCAAAATGTAGGGAACAGCTGTTTTTTTTTCGCGATTTCAGGTTTGATCCCATAGTAAAAGTTGTTCATAGTGATGAGAACAATGACCTCAGAGGTTGTTAATGTTTTACCAATAACCCTGTATAAACAGCATTGGACACGTGTGTGCGCGCTGTAGGTTATGTCGGGGGAAGTCCCTTGACACATTTTGGCTGATTTGGTCGCAGTAAAAAAGTATTGATTTAAATCATTGATTTTTATAAAAAGATCACTTGATTTTAATCGCGATTTAAATCAAGTGATTTAAGGGTCATTCCGTGGTTTTGTGCAAAAAGCAATTCCAGAAGAAAATACCCATGAATTTATTAGAAAAAGTGAACTGATTTTTGCTTAGAGGCTAAAGATATAATAATTTTAAAAGTAATATCGTTTTTTACATATTTTTTTATTAAACATTTTAAAAAAAACATCTAAAACTGCCTGTAAAATCATTCCTCTCCGTTTCCAACTAGGGACTTCGGCAGTTCTTTCGATGTTTACTTGTTTACATTCGAAATTATGACTTTAAATAAAACCCAATATTATAGCTAAAGGACTAAACTACAATTTATGTATTTAAAATTTCAATTTATTGCAATTTATATAGTAAAGGCGGGTTACTTTAGCTGTTTTTTTTTCAAATAATTTTCGAACTTGATCTGTAGATTGTATTGGTATTGTCTTTTTAGTGTTCTTATCTATCTATCTATCTATCTATATATATAAAAGAAGAAACTGACTGACTGAATGAATGACTGACTGACATATCAACGTACAGCCGAAACTACTGGGTCTAGGAATGTGAAATTTTGCACACGGCTTCCTTTTATAATGTAGGGGAGCACTAAGAAGGAGTTTTTGGAAATTCAACCTTTAAGGGGGTGAAAAGGGGGGATCTCGTTTGTATGAAAAATCTTATTCCTTGAGTTAATAAACTTGAAACTTGACACGAATACTTATCTAAGTAAATTACTAAGTTTGGCATTTTTTGTTTTTCTTAATTACCCCCTAAAGGGGGATTGGGGGGTGTCAAAGTTTGTATGGAAGAATTTTAACGGGCTGTCCGATTAACTCGAAACTCAGTATTTATACTTAAGACCAAAAATAGAGAATAACGTGTATCAGGGTTTTTCGAAAATGTACCCCTAACGGGGTGAAAAGGGGTAGTTAATTTTACAGGGGAGGATTTTACTGCGTGACTTGATTTACTCGAAAATTGGAAAATGAATGACTGACTGACTGACTGACTGACATATCAACGTACAGCCGAAACTACTGGGTCTAGGAATGTGAAATTTTGCACACGGCTTCCTTTTATAATGTAGGGGAGCACTAAGAAGGGGTTTTTGGAAATTCAACCTTTAAGGGGGTGAAAAGGGGGGATCTCGTTTGTATGAAAAATCTTATTCCTTGAGTTAATAAACTTGAAACTTGACACGAATACTTATCTAAGTAAATTATTAAGTTTGGCATTTTTTGTTTTTCTTAATTACCCCCTAAAGGGGGATTGGGGGGTGTCAAAGTTTGTATGGAAGAATTTTAACGGGCTGTCCGATTAACTCGAAACTCAGTATTTATACTTAATACCAAAAATAGAGAATAACGTGTATCAGGGTTTTTCGAAAATGTACCCCTAACGGGGTGAAAAGGGGTAGTTAATTTTACAGGGGAGGATTTTACTGCGTGACTTGATTTACTCGAAAATTGGAATTGGTATAAATAATCTTTGAGTCAAGTAATGAACACATCACAAACTATTTTTCGAAATTCCACCCCCGTGGGGGTGAAAAGCGGGGATACAGTTTATATGAAAAATCTTATTCATTTGGTTAATAAACTTGTAACTTGGCACGAAAGTAAATTATGAAGATTGACACTTTTTGTTTTTCTAAACTACCCCCTAAAAGGGGATTGGGGGGTGTTAAAATTTGTATGGAAGAATTTTAACGGGCGGTCCGAATAACTCGAAACTCGGTATTTATACTTAAGACCAAAACTAACATGTATCAGGGTTTTTCGAAAATGTAGGTACCCCTAACGGGGTGAAAAGGTGTAGTTAGTCATAGGGTTTTTCAAAACTCGACTCCTACCAAGGTGGAAAAGAGTAATAAAGTTTAAGGGGTGGATTGCTGGGAAATATAGTAGGAAATGCTGTATCCACTAGCACATAGCGCCACCAGTGGTTCGCAGAGCACTGGCTCCAGCGAAAGAGCCAAAATGGTCTCCGACACATGACCCTTTGCACGACAACATCCTTGTGCCACAAAGGCTGAAAAGCCGAAACAGCTTTTTAAAGTGTGTCGTCAACTCACTGGTGAACCATGACAAGAAAGACTGAAGCTGCGGCGAGACAGTCCTTCCTTACCCAAACCGTTCGTCCCACCCGCTGAAGACCTCCCACCTGGACATGGGACACCTTGGGTAACCTGGAAGTCTTTAAACAGACTCCGGACGCAGGTTAGCTGAAGTAAGGAAAACCTGTTCAGGTGGAGATTCATAGACGACTCCGCCTTGGAGTGTAAATGTGGTGCTGTTCCACAAACGATGGGACACTTAATATCGTGTCCTGCATGTCCTGTCAGCTGCACGTTATAGGAACTGGTGGACGCTGGTAATGGCGCCAAACAAGTAGCCGAATTCTGGGCCGAGTCCAATTAGATTGCTATCGACACGCTAAGAAGAAGGGGTGGATTTTACTTCTTGCTTCCATTAACTCGAAAATGAGTAGGTATCGGTCTTTGAGTCAAGTTATGGACCGTCATCCCAAAGGATTTTTAAAAAATCCACCCTTGTTGGGGTGAAAAGCGAGAATCCTGTTTATTTGAAAAATCTGATTCCTTTGATCTACAAACTTCAAAATTGGCCCGAATACTTATTAATCTAAATAAATGATAAAGATCATAAACATACTACATATTCGAAATTTTTAGAGGAAAGTACGAAATACACGCGGACGAAGTCGCGGGTAAAGTGCTAGTATGTTATAAAGAAGCTCAAGGATATAATCAACAAGATGCGAAGTGTATTTTAGAAATATGATAAGCGTAATTTATTAATTTTTTTAATTAAAGTTTGGGCCAAAGTTGTTCTTAGGAAAGGGTTACTTTAACCCCATGAACTTTATCGTTGAAAAATCGCACTTGCAGCTATCAGTGGCCAAAGAAACCATCAAGGGCAGTAAGATTGAATATCCAGGAGAGGTTTAATGCAACAAAAAAGTTCGAAATAAATTAAAATACGATGTAAAATCAACATTATATATTTCAAAAAGATTTACAGTCACAAAATATCTCAAAAAAATGTTAGGAAGGTAACAAACTTTCAAAAATTACAATAATATTATCTTAAATGGTTTTACCGTAACAATCTTAGATTAATTAGGTAACTTTCGTAAAAATATTTTACTTTTCAGTCTAATAAAATTATAATTTCAGTCAGGTATGAGAATCAACGTTTACAACCTAAGTAGCATAATCTAATCCTTACAAACGTTATTGAAAAATATTTTCTTATCACTCGTTCATTTCTGGAACAGAGAAAGAACCCTTTTTTTCAAATTTAGGAGGTCCAATCTTACACACTATATGGTCCTAACTATAAAGCTGTTCATCTTTAATCACGGGCCACCGCCAGTACGTCTTACCTCTTTTCATACATGTTATAAAGGCTCCTTCCTCGGATACTGATAAGACTTGACCTGGGTATTTGCGTGAGTTCCAAGTTACTAGAACATGGTCGCCTACAACAAGGTCTAGATCAAGTCGAGGACGTGAAGCTCCACGAAAAGCTGGTGGCTCTATTGTATCCTGCGGTAACTCTTCGATTTGACGTACGGGCGAGACCCGCAAGTCTTTGTCTCGACAACTTTCTACAATCACCTGCATTTTCTCTCCTAGATGAAGAGCAGAATGGGCTCTATTATTCTTTGCAACGGTATCGTCAACTTGTAGTTTGGATTCAGGTTCAAAGACGGGTAAATCTAGATTTTTCTCTCTTTCACTACATTTTTCTTCAACGATCTTTACATCCTCTATGGATTGAAGGGGAGTGAAGTCTTCAAAACCATCAAGCAGCTGTTGGTCTACATCTCTTAGTTGAAGAACAGGAGAGCCACATCCCTCTTCTAATTCACTCTCATACTCCATCTGCGGTATGACATCTCCCTGAAGAACAGGTGAATGGAGAAAAAATCCGCCACGAAATGCAGGTGCATCAGCATCACTAATGTGACTTATATAGTTGGCCAGAAGAACATCATCCTCAGAGTCATAAGGTATTATGTGGTCTTCAGTGGAGGAAGCTAGACTGATGGTCCTGTCACTGCAACTTGAAGATGAAGAGACGTTGCGTTGTCTTCGTTTTGTTGCCCTTTTCTTTTCTTTTATAGTTTTAGCCTGCTGTAAACCCGATGGACCTGCTTCTGCAAGGTCAGTGGCACAGATTGATTTTCCAGGTGGTACATTAAGTTTCTTTTTCCTAATTGTTTTCTGTTCTGGGCACGCCTCAGCTCGGCTCTGTACTAATGTTTGCATAAAAGAGTTTCCGATAAGACCTGCGTTTATAATTCGATCTTGTTTAGGTAATCTAGCTAATGGTTCCTCTTTGTCAACGGGGTATATGCCTGTCTTTCTGAAACCAGCAATCAGATTCATCTTGGTCTCGGTCAAAGAATCCAAAGCGGTTTTTAATAGTCGTGGAAACTGATCCTTAGGTGTAGTCGACAGTTTCCTACCCAGTTGACTGTTCTTCCATTGAAGCAATACTTGCCGCCACTTGCACTTCAAAGGTCGAAAATATGCCACGTCTAGGGGCTGAAGTATATGTGTTGCGTTGGGTGGCAAGCAAATAAAACTAACGTTGTGCTTCTCACACTCCTTCAAAACTGTTTTATTAATGTGTGAAGCAAGGTTGTCTCCAATCACCACTTTTCTTCCATTTTTCTTCTTAAGAACTGGCATAAGATGATTGAGAAACCAGTCTTCAAAAGTTGCGCTGTCCATCCATCCGCTCTTTGTTCTATTGTATCGAGCACCTTCGGGACCATTTTCAGTCCAAGTCGACCAGAGATGATCCGACTTATAAACGATGAACGGTGGAACTACTTCCCCAGCGGCATTGCCACAGAACATGACAGTAACATTAACTTTTGTAGCGTTTACTATTGTTTCAGGATATTTTGTTCCTCTTCTGCATAATATGGTCTTTTTTCCTGGGTCATCACAAAGGTTGCTTTCGTCGTAGTTGAATATATTTTCAGGTGGAACGCTTTCTAGTTCTTTGTCGATGTTTTATATAAAATTGGAAATTACATCTTCCGACACTTGAGCTCGGACTCTTTTGATATTGTTAGCAAGTCGCCGTGAAAGAGATTGATGTCGTGAAAGAAAAGAAGCCACCCAGTCTTTACCAGGAATGTTGTTCTTAAAAATTTTCACAACTCTTCCCTGGGATGCAAGGTAATTTTTTATTATAATTTTTAGGTCGAATGCTGTCAGCGGAAACCCATATTCCGAAAGCGCTGTTATGTGAGCTTCAAACGCCTTTTCTTCCTCTTCAGTAAAAATTTTAGGTTTACCTGGTTTGTTAGGGTGCTTCCGAGTTAATTTATTTTTCAAAGTGCTGCGAGGAATGTTAAACAACTCTGCAGCCGCTCTTTGTGTGAGCACTTTTGATTGGATTGCATCCAGACATTTTTTTAAATCTGCCTGGGTGTAGTCGACATATCGACGACTGCCAGGCTGTCGTCTGTACACGGATGGCATTAGGAATGGTTCTCTGTATTTTAGTTCTGTAACAATTTGATCAAAATTGTACCTAGTTCTTCACTAATAAATTTCGCAGGGTTACTTTGGCCCGCAAGCCCAAAGTTACCCGAAAAGGCGGTCAATGTATACCGATTTTCTAGATCTGTAATTTAAGTCCCAAAACCTAAGTAAATCGTCTTTAAAAAACAATTGCAATACTCCTAAATACATGCCAAAGAAAATAAATAATAATCCAATTGAAAAACTTACCAAAATACAGCATTACACATCAAAGTTTGCAGCAGAAAAATACGCCGGTGGTACTGTCAAAACTTTAAATGGCGCGAACATGTAGCGACGTGCACTTGAGTCGGTAAAACAGTTCCGCAAGTACGCGTCTATATCGCCATCTATTTGTTACCGAAGGAACTACGACGTTCGGTTGTGTGGTCGCGACACAGCGAGCAGTTCAAACATTTTCTCGATTTGGGCCAAAGTTATGCCCTAGAGTCAAAGTAACCCGCCTCTACGGTACGTAAGAAACTCCTTTTTCGAATTGTCACAAAAAAAAAATTCATTACTATCCGTACACACAAACTTCTTTATTTAAAAGAATATGAGACGGTCTCCGATACGATTCACATCAAAACGCGTTTATACTAGTCAGTCGGCCCTGGTAACAGAGACGAGTGGAAGTGCGCGCATTGTGCAAAAAAATATTTACGATCCTCTAATTGCAACTGGTGTTTCGTCAATAAATCAGCTCATCACCTTCCTTCGATTTCTCAAGGTACAGTAATAAGTAAATTATTATAAATACGTAATATGTATAATTCTTAAACTCATATTGGTTCTGTTTTAAAATCAAAAGAACAATGGCAGGTTCCCATACATTGTTTTAGTTGTGATTAAAACTCTATGTCTTTAATTGAAAAATATTCTGTTTGACTCAGCTTCAGCCCCTGACACCATATATACAAGAATTTTAATTATAAAAGGCCGAGAAAAATAGATATTCAAATATGAACTTATACTTTTTTATAGGTTATCCGTACGTCAAAAATGACACTAACAAAAGATTCAACAATATAAGAAATAAATACTAAACACTGTCCATTATTTTTCTAATGCTTTGGATGAGAAAGAATCTATCTTATGCTCCGTACTCACATACGGTTTTACTCTACTGCCTTCGAGACGTGTCTTGCGGTCCACACGTTAATATTTACTCGTTTTGGAGTAAAACTATCGAGTAATACCGTATTTGAGTACAGAGCTTTAGGAATAGCATTTCTGGACCTATTACACTACTCGTTATATCAACTCGACTCATACACTACTCGTTATAGATATCAATTCAGACTGGTCTTATTTTTTGTTCAGAGTAAGACCGGTCTGTTTTTACACTACTCTGAGTCTTAATATCGAGTCGTTATAACGAGTAGTGTAATAGGCCCTTTCCTAATAACAGCTATTTGAAGGGGAGGGGACTAATAAAACAATTTTATTATTTTACAAAAATATTTATTCATCTTCATCCTCTCTTATAATAATTTCATCTAAAAATTCTGCCGGTGCGGAAATATTTTGTTGATGTCTGGCCCATCCTAAGTACCAGACCAGCGTCATTACATGAGCACAACATCCTACTGTGCGCCGACCAACTAAGCAATTACAACAATATTCACAGATACCTGTCCGGCCTGGAATATCATTTTCTATTAAGATATATATATAATATTGCTTTCTGGATACGTGACGTGACTTTATTTTTCCTCTTATTAGAGTTGTCGCGCCAGTACCTCTTAAATCATACTCAGATAAATCAATATGTTCACTGGACACTTCGATTCTGTACCCACCATGGAAACGTACATGCTCGCCATAATATGAGCGAGCTTGTCTTATTTGGTACGTTCCCAGGGCGAATAAAATTAAATCTCTATATTCAAGGGTTGGGAAGAATAAAACGTTACTACGATCAGCAGTAATACTTTGGAATTGGGATGTTCTTCTATTCATATTTAAGGCATTAACCATATTTGCTAGATTATTTTCTAAGTTCATTCTTTCTCTAATAATTTCTAATATTTCGTTTGCATATACATTGTTCTGAAAGCGAACACCAAACTTGTTTAAAAGCGCTGCTGCTATTTGGAATGTTTGCATCATGTGTGGTAGAGACCGATGAAAATATTCTTGTCTAAAAAGTTTAAAATCTCTTTTAAAATGACCATTTACGGCCTCTACCACCCATCTGCAAATAGTGACACAGCGACTCCTATTAGCTTGTCCAGTAGTCAATTGGTGTTCGCCTTCTAAAAGTGATTCTGGCATACAGGTTCTATAGCCACACCCCTCTAATAAACTTATACAGTCCCTAAACCCCCTGTCCAGAATGAACACATCATTTTGTCTAAAATATGATCTCAAAGCTGAATTCTCAGAGCTAAATAGACCGGACATTATATCAGCATCTGATGTAGTTGCTTTATATGGGCCATAACAATCAACAATATATCCATCGCATGCAACAAACATAAATGGTTTTAACAAATTCCGGTATTTGTGGAGGGAATAACTTTGTTTTTGGAACATGTAATTAGAGCTTTTATTAATATAAATGTATGTGCCATCACATATGACTATGGCATTGTTACCATTCCCATACAATCCATTTGGTATCAATAAATTATGTCCTAACAGTTCCTCCCGACTTAAATGGCTTATGCCTAAATGTGCAGGTACAAAATCCTGGAGGAGAACTTCTCTCACCTTATCCATTAGCGATTCTAAAGTTCGTCGTGGAACTTTTAAAAGTGTTGAAATTCTGTCATCGGAATCACCGGTCCTCATTTTTAACAACAAAGCTGCCAAACCTAAGCTTCCTCTTTTTATTAGTGAAATGCGAGACACTTCCTCTAGTAATATATTAAAATTCTCTTTTGTTAGGCCCACCCAGTATTCAAAAACATTGTCTTCCATTTCTTGCACATTTTCAAAATCTATATTTGTATGTGATGCGTTTACAAACGAAAATACATGTTGTACCTGCTGTTCAGTAAAAGATTGCATGCTATTCTCAGAGTCGAAGAGCAAACTCTAGCAAGGTTTGGCAGATAATATTTATGATTGCTCAAAATTATTGCACGTAAACTGTCACTAATGCTACGCAGTGTGGTACTAGTGCAATTTGGGAAAACGCAATGATTATTGCTATTAGCAGCTCGTCTGTAGTCCGATAAGACAATTGTCTGTACCTCTGCTTGACGAGTAGATTCTTCTAATATATTAGATCCAGAAGGGTAATCCTCTTGAGATTCTTCTGTTGAGGGGTAAGTACTAGAAGGCAAAGATCTATTTTCTTCAGAGATGTCCACACGTCGTGCTTGTCTTTGTGTATGTAACCAGCAAGGATGGCACACGCGGTCAGATACTGTTATCTGGAAATAAATAAAAGCACATTAATAGGCCAATCATTCTAAACATCTATGCAGTTTATGCTTTTCCTCTTCGATCAATAATAGTACTAGATGAATGATTAGGAACAAAAATAAGTCGCTAAAGTGGCCACGTTTGCACACACATAAACATTATATTTCTTACTACGAACTACAGAAAAAAGTTGAATAATATTAACAACTTCAGATTATTATAAACCTTAACACACTCACATAAAGTTTAATTACGTTTGCAAATGATTAATATTTAAGTCCTTCTGTCATCGAAGCAATAAATTTAAAATGTCACTTGAAAATAAAAAGTCATTTTTATAATAAGTACAAAAATATTTATTCTAAAATGAAACTTAACTTCTAAGCAATAAGGTTAAAAACATTTTGTTGACAATTTCGTACTTACTCGAATTTGGAACTAGACGTAGTTCTTGGAATTACATTCCAATGCTTCAATGTTTGTTAGAATAGTTGGCGCGTTGTCGCAAACATTGGCCAAACAATCATAATATTTGCTAATTGATTTATATTTACTATTTAATTGTGTTACTATTTTATGAAAAACATTTAATGATAAAAACTTACCGAAAAAAAGATATTCTTTCCAAAATCTTGGTGTTACGGTGGTTATGTACACAACTTTTGAACGTGCACTGAGGCATTTTGACGTCTTAACATTGGCTATGATTGGACCATACTAATTTGAAATAAGAGCACAAAAGTATTCGTGCTCGTATTTTTCGGGCCGTTTTTGAAGCGCTTATCGGGCATCTAGTACTATTATTGATCGAAGCTGTTCCTCAAAATACCCTGGTAAGATCAAAATCATTAATTTAATTATCTTTATTATGTAGTTTTTATGTTAGCTTACCTGTCGTGGTGCTACTCTACTTTCTATAATATTTCTCATAGTAATCTGGAGCTGAGTTGGATTGTTTCTCAGTATTAAATCACTTTGTCGACGTAGGATAGAAGAGCCACATAAAAGACACACATGAGCATGACCTTGGTGACTTGACTCAGCTTGTTGATTATCATTCGCCGAAACTTCTTGTTGCAAATCACGATTGACACTGAACATTGCAAGATCTCGGCATGCTTCACAAACATAGTCGTCTTCAATAATCTGAAACAATGGAAAACAATATTACCTCTCTCCTACTACTACTCCTAGATACTTGACATTTCTAAACATATTGTCTTTTTAGATTGAACAAAACACAAATCGTATTGAATAACATTTTATTCGTATTGAATAACATTAGAATAACATTCGAGCGGAAAATAATATACTTTTTCGATCTACTTTTTAAATAAGTAAAGAATTAAAACTACTTACGATTTGTGGGTACACCCAGTTACAGAGTAAGGTGGTAACTCTGGTATCTAGTTCCAAAGCACGATATCGACGTAGTGTATTAACACAAATGTTACAGTTAACACACAGGATTCGTGTTATTCCGCTACGACGACGACCTTCCATTTTAGCGGTAACGTTGAGGCAAAATCGGTGTCCAGTAAAAAACAGCACAATGTCGCAACAGCAATTCTCGATGTCCATAAACAAGCACAGGGTCACACAGGGCAAAATCAGAGTCCGTTAGCAGTCCAGGTCAAAGGAGAATACAGAAAAGGAAACACAATCGAAAGCAAAACACAACAGCCAAGAACACAGCGCAAGCGTCTGTGTCATCAATATCAATCAAGCCAAACTAGTGTTGCCAACCTAAAACTATACTTAAGCTATGCTATTTTAGACATAAGTCTTTTTGCTGCAACCATCGTGAAAAAAAGTTCAGAATAATTTTATTATTTCATGCCAATTATTTATTACCACCGTGCTAAATTAGGCATACCTATTTAAGAAAAAGAAATTGTTTCATTTCATTTATATCTAGAATTAAAAATGATTTCATTATCACGACTTACAAACTCCGGCATTTAATTTATTCTAAAGTGGTGTTTAAAAAACTTAAATGGCAACACTAAATTAATAAAAGTTCACAAAAATAATCAATTAATTTTTCATTTAAACTTATTTTTTTGCCCGGCCCTAATTAATTAATGTGATAGTTTGAAAAAATATAAATAATTGATTCAATTTAATTCGTATTTAAGTTAATTCTAGACACTTAAATGTAATTCAAATAAGGTTCTGCCATTATTCTTTTAATGTTTTGTGGAACGAAGTTATCAATAAAAAAGTGAAATTTTTCATTCATCTCCTCTGCATTACCATCCGTTCCGTCCATTTTTTTGCGGGAAGGTACTGAATAATTTTGGAAGGAAATGAAGATTTTTAATTTATTTTTTTAAATAAATGTGTTCCAGTATAAAGTAAGTCCGGGGGCCTTACTAACTTTGATGAAGTATTGTCGGGAAATTAAGGTGATTTAAACAACTATTTTGATTGTAAACAAAACTTTGGTTATATTTCTTGTTATAATCTTATCATAATCAGTCTCATAATCAACAAAAATAAACGTATTACGAATTAAAAAAAAATCACGATTGGCCATCTTTCCCCGAGTATCCGGGAGTGATGGCCATATGGCTCCGGGGTAGATGGCCCTTTGTTTTTTTGCCCTTTACCTTGCCTTTACAGTCTTTCAGCTCCTTATTTTTCTTTTTGCCGCAGTTCGAACACATGTCTTCGTACTCAGTGCAATTTTCATGAACCCACAGCATACATATTTTACATTGCACCCAGTCTTCTGTGAGTTGTGTCTTGTAATAATTTTCACCGCAGCCTCTGCAGTTATCTTCTTCCTTGTCTTCATTTCCACTTTCTGAAGAATCGCAGAAAACCATTGGAATTTCTTCGCAACTACTGTCTGAGATCCTGCGAATGGCTTTACGTTTCGTAACAGTCTTTTCTTTGGAATTTTCAGTCTTTTTTTTTCTTGTTTTTTTTTTTTTATCATTGGTCTTTTTGGTTTATTTTCCTTGTCTGCCTTTTCTTTTTCTTTTATTTTTCGTTTTTGGATATGATCTTCAGACGTTAAGAGAATGCTTACTTGTTTTGCACGTTTTCGAACTTCATAAAGTTTTCTAGGCAGTGGCGATATTTGGTTCAGTATTCTTGTTGGCGTAGGTTTGTCAACTAATCGGCGGGCGCCGCCGCCCGGCTCACACATCGTGGTCGAGGGGGCTCGGATCGCTGTCGAGTCTACCATGAAATACCTGGGATTGGTGCTCGACAGCCGGTGGGATTTCGGCCCCCACTTCCGGCGGCTGGCGCCCAAATTGTTGGGCGCGGCTGGGGCGCTGTCAACGCTGCTTCCCAATCTGGGGGGCCCGAGCGCCGCCTGTAGGCGGCTCTACGTGGGGATCGTGCGATCGATGGCCCTGTATGGGGCCCCGATCTGGGCGACTGACCTGACGGCCGGTAGCATCGCAGTCTTGCGGAAGCCGCAGAGAGCGATGGCCGTCAGGGTCGTTCGGGGCTATCGCACGATCTCCTACGAGGCGGCTTGCGTACTGGCTGGATCCCCGCCCTGGGACCTGGAGGCGAAAGTACTTGCGTCACTGTACCGGTGGCGTGAGGAAGCGCGGGCGCGAGGCGAAAGGCTGATGCAGCGCCATATGGAGCTGCGTCGGTCTCAGCTTCGCGAGGTCCTGGTGGCGGATTGGCGGGACAGGCTTTCACGCCCTACCGCCGGCCTCGGTACCATCGGGGCGGTCCAGCCAGTGCTCGAGCGCTGGCTCGGGAGGAGGCACGGCTCCCTGTCGTTTCGGGTGACGCAGGTGCTCTCGGGGCATGGCTGCTTCGGGAAGTACCTGTGTCGCATAAACAGGGAGCCGGACGCCCGGTGTCACCACTGCGTCGACTGCCGGGAGGACACGGCGTGGCATACGCTGGCAGAGTGTGCCGCTTGGGAGGAGCCGCGCCGTGCCCTCATCTCAGAAGTAGGCAGTGACCTGTCGCTGCCGGCCGTGGTCGAGTCGATGGTCGGCAGCGAAGAGTCCTGGGACGCGGTGGTCTCCTTCTGCGAAACGGTCATCTCGCGGAAGGAGGCTGCGGAAAGGGAGAGGGAGATCTCGTCCACTCACCCGGCCCGCAGCAGGCGCACCGGGCGTCGGCGGAGGGCGGACAACGCCCTCTTCCAGCCCCCCTAAATGGGTCCAGGGGCGACGGACTCGGGGACGTCCGCCGCCCCCCACACATCAGGACCCGAGGTGGCGGCGCGTAGTGTTCCACGCGCGCCCCTCTTAGACGTCACGGGGGGAGTCAAACGCCTCACTCCCCCCCCTGACCCGACGAGGCCCGCAGTGGCGGGCCGGCACTAGTCGGGGGTTGCGGAAGGATCGTACGTTCCCGCGACCCCCGGCGTAGGTGTGGGATGGAACACCGGGGTGGTTTTTAGTCAGTAAGAGTCTGACAGACCCCGCCGCCCACCCCAGGGCGGCGGACATCCATGAGGATTTTCCACCCCGGAACAAAAAAAAAAAAAAAAGGTTTGTCAACTAATGGCTCCTGAGTACCGGAAGTACTTGGCTCTGGATCTAAAATTTCCGAAACTGTTGTTGATTGAGTGGTTCCGGTCTCTATTTGTTGATTCTGGTGCCTTTCAATAGATGCCTCACTAAACGCGTACTCTGGTATGGCTCCTGGGTTCAGTGGGAACACTCCTGTGGCTCTAAACCCTGATGTGGCATTAGCACTGGTAGCAGATTTACCCCAACCTTGATTTAACAAGGCACCAAATTGATATCTTGTCATTCGGCGTCCCGGATTTTGCTTCATCCATAGCCTGCAGGATTCGTAGAAGTAAGTCTTGAGCGACTTAAAAACAGCAACATCTAGGGGCTGCAGGTAATGAGATGTGTAGCTTGGCATCGACAGCAAGATGATATTATTTTCATTCGCAAACTCCAGCATCTTTACCGAATTGCAGTGTGTAGAGTGACCGTCGAGCAAAAGAAGCACTGTGCCAGCTGGTTTTAGAGGCAAAAAATGATATTCCATCCATTCCAGAAATATTTCGGAGGTTATGTAGGCCGATTTCTGCGACATAAAAACCCGCGAGCCTGGAGGTAATCCATCTTCAAACTCCGGCTTTTTTCTTTGACCTTTCATAATACAAGCTGGTGGCAAAAAAATTCCCTCAGCATTGCAACAAGCAATGACTGTTATCGTTTCTCCCTTCTCTGTCGACGTCGACATAGCTACAGCTTTCGATCCTTTTTCAGCTAAAACATGTCCAGGGGGCTAACTCTCCAAATTAATTTTAATTCTAATGAAAGGCCAATACGATTCCGATGTTAATTTTACAGTCACGTGATTCGGTACTCTAGAAAACAATATTGTTACCATTGAAATTAAATTGACATTGGTCTGCCATTATTTTGTTACACGTGAAGTTAGCTACGTAACGGGCTGCAATAGTGTGGTTCAACTCATTACGATAAACCGGTAATGGGGCTTTAAAATGCTTTATCCTTTAAATAACAAGGCTGATAAATAAAAATTATATAAATAGTTCTTTATTTGATTAATTATAAAGTATTTAATTCATTTGGGCGTAAGAAAATGATTAAAATCATAAAATTAACGATGACTTTGGCTGCATGCGGTAGGATCGTTGCCTACACTTCTAAAAAAAAGAATGCGTGTAAGTTCTCCAATTTCAAACATATTTTTTGTTTGTCTAAGACAATATTGTTCGCGTTTGGTTCTTTTTAGTAAGAAATAATTACTGTCCGTTAAGTTACTTAACTAATTAGTATTACAGTTTTATACAAATGATACCAAGTAAATAGATAAACAACTGCTTCATAAAGTACTTAATGTTTTTGTAACGAACGCCGAACGTGTTTATGTGAATAGTGAACATTACTGAGATACCAGTGAAGTGATATTAGAATATGTAAAAGTGATAGTTAGAATAGGATAATTAAGACCCTAAAATATCTAGCGTGGGAGTCGATATGTGCTACTACTGTTTTACTGAGTAAGATTTTGATTTTCTAATTACCTAAATTTTAAGTGTTTGTATTGCTCTAATTAGCTTTCTAACTGGTTTTTATTATTAGTTTTCGTATAAGAATCTGATATCAATATTTAACGTAGAATTTTTGATAATTTTGATGTACGAAGAAAAATTATAGAATAATTACGTAACTTGAAAACGAGGATTTTTGTTTAAAGGAATATTTGCGAGATTTTAGTTTCAAATGAGAGGATTATGTTCAAAACTGATATTCTAGTTTGAATTATGAAAATCGGTCTACGGGTTTTAGAAATAGAAAGAATTTTGTATAATGAAAACATGCCGAAGTCCGATTTTATTAAGTTAATGTTCTAGAAAGTTTTTATTGTATAGAGATAGGATAAAAATGTTGTTATGTAATACGAATGAGGAGTAAAATCCTTGCTCACTCCGTAATTTGCTTTAAATTCGTATTTATTCATAGAAAACGCTTTGTTCATATAACGCATCATCCGACGCTCATCTCGTCTTTGTTTCAGTTGTTTTTTATGGGAATTACGTAAAACACTATATATTACTGCCTATCGTGCCATATTATACTCATAGAACCCACAACAAACCACTTAAAACGCAAAATAATTTCTAAAAAGTTACACTTTTGTTATTGGAAAAATCACTATCAACAAACTATCCCAACGCAATATTGACGCAATACACTCAAGAGTACCGTTTACGCCACGCCAAGCCCGTTCCCAATTCCACTTAGTTCCCCAAAATGGACACCCAATATAAAAATCAATTGGCGCTAGCATCGAACTCAATAGTACGAAACGTCACAATTCCAATGTCGATCTATTGGAATTAAACTCGAGAGTTAGCACCCTGGACGGTTGTTCAGTTGCAATCCAGTCTCATCCATATTAAACAGGTTCCCAGGTTTGTCGAGCAAATCATTTTCACATAGGGTTTTTTCGAGCATCTCAAAATAAACATTTACCTCTGTTCTGTTCATACCCTGACTTCTAGTGTAAGATACCCCTTCTGACTTTCTCAAAGAAATATCAGGGTTTCTTTTCAAAAACAGTTGCAGCCAATCATAGCCAGCTTTTTAAGAATTTTGATTGAATCTGTGTTTTATATGTAATTGCTCCGCAAAACTGAATGCTATTTTTCTCGTATCATCAATAGTTAAAGGAAACCCTTTAGATTGCATTTCTTTTATATGTTTACAAAGTCTCTTTTCATTGTCAGCACCAAACGTAGAAGCAGGACCCATAGGTCCCTTTATGTCATAATTCAGCTTGACTCTTCTTTCTAACGTTTTTCTGGGTATGCCATATATTAAAGACGCTCTGTATACTGACATTGTTTGTTTTTTCACTTCATCCATGGCATTTTTCAGGTCGTCTTCATCCCAGTTACCTCGAGAACCCACCGCCTTCCGCACGTAGTAATTAGGCATCTGTAGAAAACATATTAGTTATAAGATATTCTTGAAATAACACTTACGATTTTATGGCAATCTCTCCCGAAAAAAATACGGCTATCTATCCCGATTGTACGGGTGAGATTGCCATATTAATTTAAAAAAGATTGCGTCATCTACCGTTGCACGTTTTTAGGTTAGAATACGAGAAAAGTTAATTATTTCACAATAAAATAACAAAAGAAGGAAAATTGTCTAAAACCTTTTTGGGACCACATTATATGTCAACCCCTTAACTTACTTCAGACATTGTATTAAAAAAAAAAGTGGATTTTACTTACTTTTTGATTTTTTTTTTCTCAAACAAATTACGCACAGTCTTGTTGCCGGCCGCGAGGCAAACCGAACTACATTGAAATGAACGCCATCTGTTAGTAAACAGTCGTATTTTTATCGATTGGTCATCACTCCCGTACGGCCATATCCCCCGGACTTACCCTAGTGTATTATCTATATGAGACATATTTTTTCGGGTTCCCTATGTCACTACGAAACATGATGGTTCGATTTTTACTATATCAATCACTATGTGTCGATAATTCAGTTGTACGATGTTTTATTCCATCGATGCTTTATTGGTATGAACAATCGCGGTAGGGATTTTCGAAACAGGATTTTTCGCACAAACGTTACATCGCACCAATAAAGCATCGATGAAATAAAACATCGTACAACTGAATTATCGACACACCGTGTTCGATATAATAAAAATCAAACCATCATATTTCGCAGTGACCCGTTTTTTCGTATAATTTATAAGTATTTATTTTTAAAATTTCAGCATTAACATGGGTAAAACTAAAAAAAAGCTGACAAGAGAAGAAAAATTGGCTAAAGATCGACTACGTAAAAGAGAAAAATATGCTCAGATAAAAAGCGATCCCGAATTGTATTCTCTACAGAAAGAAAAAGAAAGAAACAGGTACTTAGTGAGAAAAGAGAAGAAACAAATCTGTAGCATTAAAGACATGACTCCTAGAGCACAAAGAGAACAACGAAGACGTTGGCGGAAAAATTCTCTAAACTATCTAAAAAAGATGGAGAAAGCAAAGAGACTAGAGAGAATATTGGTGGAAAACTCACCGTTCCAGAGTGAGACCACTTTTTGTATGAATCCAGAACCTCAAATAGCAGATCCTTTGACGGTAGCTGAACGAGGATCAAGTACAATCAAGCATAGTAAGTCTACACAATTAGCTAAGTTTAATAATATTTTAAGACGTATACGTTATAATCATATGAAGACAGTAAAGATTTTAAACGGTAAGATTAAAAAACTAGAAAGAGAAAAGGATGTATTACGCAAAAAAAATAATATAACTCAAAAAGTCTGTGATACTATAGAAAAAAAGGTAAATGAAGTATTGACAGAAATTCGACCAGATAAGAAGGAAGCAGTAAAAAAACAACTGCTTTTCAGTCAAACTATATCCCAAAATCTGCAAAACACCTTTAACAATGACTAAAAAAGACAAAACAAATTTTGTAGACACGGTTATCAAAGATGATACAAAATTAAGAAAATATAAGTTACTTCATAAATTGCCATTTTCCCGAAGAAAGAAGAAAGCAGCCGTGGAAAATAAACAAGTATTGTTACATAAAATCTATTCCTTTTTTGAAGAAGATACAAACAGCAGAGTTGCAGCGGGGAAAAAGGAATTCATAAAGAAGAAAGGAGCGAAGAAACAGAAGCGTTACCTGAATGATAATTTAAAGAACTTGCATGAAAATTTTTTAAAGGAGCAATGTAGTGTAAGCTATTCCACTTTCTGTAAGTACCTATAGACCCTATTGGATAGTTTTTCCTAAAGAAGACCGAGACACTTGTCAATGCAAATTACATTCTAATGTTAATCTTTTAATTAAAGCTCTTGAAACTGCCCAAATTATCTCTGAAAGCTCGGGAACTCATGTTATAAATAGTCTCTGTTGTGATGTAAAGCAAAAATGTCTCGAACGTTCATGTGAATTCTGCGCAAATAAAGTTTTGAATTATCATGAATTTCAAAATGATCAAAAAATTATATTCCATCAGTGGGTAGTAGAGAAAAAGCCGTACATCGGAAAAGATGGAAAACAAAAGATTAAAATAGTGTCTATGAAACAAAAGTTTGAAGATTATCCGCGAAACATTATTTACAAATTAGAGTCATCGTTAGATACATTTCTTAAGCACAATTTAAACATAACAGTACAGTATGAAGTTATCAAGCAACTAAAACAAAATTTGAAAGACCAGGAAATACTAGTGCACGTAGATTTTAGTGAGAATTATTGTTTAAAATATAATGAGGAGATACAATCTTTCCACTTTGGAGGAAGTAGAGAACAAGTTTCTTTACACACCGGGGTTCTTTACTACAAGGATAATGACGCAGGTGAATTTCGGACCAAATCGTTTTGCACAATTAGTGATTGCTTAAAACATGACGCTAAAGCCATATTGGGCACACTTATGTCCCATTTTAAAGATGGCACAAACTGTAGTGCCTTATGAAATAGTACATTTTTTATCTGACTCACCTTCCAGCCAATATAGGAATAAAACAGTATTTTATATAATAACTAAATTACAAGATATTAACCCAAATATACGTCGAGTGACATGGAATTATCAAGAGTCCGGTCACGGAAAAGGGGCTCCTGATGGTATAGGAGCGGTTGTTAAACGCACTGCTGATAATTTTGTCAAATATGGTGGAGATGTTGGTACATATAAATACTTCTGGACCTTGGTTACCAAAAATATACTTTGATATGATAACTGAGCGCGATATTGAAGATAAAATAATTCCGCCAAATCTTCCAGGTTTTAAAGGCACCATGCAAGTACATCAAGTGATTTGGACGGCTAATAATAAAAAAAACTATAACTTTACGCAGTCTTAGTTGTTTTGAATGTCAAGATTGCTTTATTCCTTGCCAACATAATAAGCATTTAGGCTTTCTTAGTTCAGATTACTACGGTGAAGCAGAAAATGGTCAATCTCGTGATCAGTGTAGCGAAAACGAAGTCACTCGTATCGAAGACAACCAATCCATATGTAGCATAGATACATCTTTAATTTTAAATAATTTAGATGAATCAGATGTTTTCAATAATTTAAAATCTTTAGAGGGTCCTATCGATTTACAGCTCTCACCTGTACTTAATATAGCTACATCTTCAAATGTAACAAGATCTCCTAAAATTAAGATTTTATCTGATGTGCGTTTAAGTTGGGAAAACCGCAAATTTTATAAGATGCCAAAGAAAAAACTTAACCCTAAAAAACTAGAAGAAGTATTTATTTCTAAGCACCAACGAGAATTCGAGACTTTCATTCAATCAAACGTACCAGAGGAACAAGAGTTAGACCGCAATCATGAAAATTCAGATGACAGTGACGAATTAAACATTTTTTAGGACTTTCAATGTTTGTGATTTTATAGTTCTATTTTTCTACTACTTTATTTTTAAGTGAAATCTCAATAATCTTGGTGGTATGTTATATTTGTTTTCGATTGAAGAATTGGTTAATTTTAAGAGTTTTTAATATTGTCTAGATACCTATTTAATAATAACAATATTGAACTGTTACTTTTTTATTGTATACAATTGTGGTTTTTACTAAAAAATCAAAAGATTGATTATCTTATTTAGTTTTGTAATTCCTATTGTAAAACACGTTATTTTATATAATTGTTAGCTTTAAGAAGTCTATTATAAATAATAGACTTTTTTTCTGTGATTTTGTGCCAGAGACCAAAAATTCTAGCTTCTCTTATTATTATTAGTAAATAGTAGAATTATATTCAACATTGATTATTATATAAGTCAATCCAATGTTGTAAATTTCCTTGGCTACTGTTTGAGAGTCTATAGCCATTAATTACCTACATAAGTAAGAACTGTGATTATGCTTCCTTCCAAAAAGTATTTTTTTGAGACTGTACTGAAGTAAAAGTCTGATTAGAAATAAAAGATTAGTTGATTACTTTAAATCAGTGTTTTATTTTTCTTTATAAAATTAGCCGTCTATTACGGTTCATTCCTATCCAAGCCCATTTCCGAGTTATATCATTACTTTCTCGAGTTATATCATTACCATCTCACCCTAGTTCATTACAATCCAGACAGTTTTCATCACCATCCTGTTACTGATTTTCAACTAGCCATATTTCAGTAAGTAAATAATATAAAGAAGTGCCTTCCACTTTTTATGAATGTGACGACGATTTTAACTCGAATTAAAAAAATAAATATGTTAAATCTAATAATTTTTTTTATTCCGCGGATCGTCGCAATTTGCACGAAACGACGCACGGAACCACCCTTAAATCATATCAACCCTGGGGTAATGTAATCCGAAAGGGGGTTGTTCTACACGTCTATGTCTTGGTGAACAATTTTTTGTTCTACAACTTTACTAGCTGAACCACGTTGTAAATATTTGCATAGATTTAAAGTTCAATATACCTAATGTATATATTATTCGTCTTTCAGAGCGAGCACGGAACAAATTTACTGTATCATTTGTCGACCAAACATCCTTCTGAGTATAACATAGTCAACGACCGAAACAAATTGAACGCAACCGAAGAACTTTCACAGACAAATGATGAAAATGATCTGAATGTTTCAAATAATAGTGACCGCTCAGGCATAAAAACACAAAAAACTGGTTCTTCAAAATTTACCTATATACAAACGCAGTGTGTTAACTTAGTAACAGTACATGGAAGGCCATTTTTATTGATGGATGATCATTGATCAGGCATTTAAGAATATTATAGCAATGACACCCATTAGCCCGAGAGAAGCTCAATCTCTAAATTCACACTCAATAAAAGGATTAATTGCAGAGAAGGCTGAAATTGTGCGAGAAAATATAACTAAAGATATTAAGGGCAGGCTGGTTTCATTAAAAATTGACAGTGCCACTCGATTAGATCGAACATTTTTTGCCGTCAATATCCAGTACATTGAAAATGCCTCGGTAGTGATTAAAACCTTAGGTATGGCAGAGATGTGGGACAGAAGTACATCAGATTACCTACGAGAAAAGTTATTATATATCTTGAGAAAGTACAAAATAAATTTGGACCAAATTTATACCATAACATCAGATAATGGTGCCAATATGCTAAAATTGACTCGCTCGATGAACATTTTGAGAGAAGGAGATAATATAAGTGATGATGAGTCGGATTCGGATGTAGAATATAGTGATCAATTATTAGACATAAATTTTCAATCGTATGACGATGTACCTTATGAAATTACTTCAGTTCGGTGCGCTGCACACTCACTTCAGCTAGCACTTCAAGATGCGCTAAGAGAAAATGAATCACTCTCTACTATCGAACAAGCGCGCTCGATTGTTAGGAAACTGCGAACACCTACAATGAAAAATATTATAAAATCTTCCAAAAAAAATAAAGCTATTTTAGATAATAATACACGATGGCATTCAACTTTCGACATGTTGGAGCGTTTGAAAACTTTAAAGGATTTTTGCTCTGAAGTCCCTGGGGAAGATTTGTATTGTTCTCTCACCTTTTGGGATACTATTGATGATTTACTAAGTTCTCTGAGGCCCGCTAAAATATGCACTAAGAAGTTACAAGCGGAACAGCTTACTCTGAGCGATTTTTTTTACTTTTGGACAAAATGTTATTTAGAAACATCACACGTGCAAACCTCTCTTGCGCAACAGATATGTTTATTTATAAAAAATAGACAAAACGTTTTGATGACCAATGCCACATTCCTTAGTGCATTGTATTTAGATCCTCGATTTCAAGTAGTATTATCAAGTGAAGGGGAAGCTTTGGCTTTACAACATTTAAATGTTACTTGGCTCCAAATTTTGAAAACTCAAGCCAATGATATCGATACTAATCAAGATGCAGGCAGCAGATGATGAGCAACAGGATGAGATGGAGTTCATGTTGGCACAGACCGAGCGCGAAAAAAGATCTGAACAACGCGCTCGTTACATTCACACTCGGGCCGACATTACACACATACTACAAAATTTATCTAACCATAAGCGTCTACCGCTAAAAGAAAATATATTAACATTTTGGCAAAAAAAAGGTTTTGTTAGAGCCTCAATTATATTTATTAGCTAAGGTGGTGTTCGCAGTGCCAGCCACGCAAGTAAGTGTGGAGCGCCGTTTTTCGTCATTAAAATTTGTACTCAATAACCTACGTTACAATTTAAATGAAAATATCGTTGATGATATTTTAGTAATAAGAAATAATAACTTTCCTGACTTTTCAAACATATTAGAATAAAAAGTAATTTCAAAAATTAAACCGACTTCAAAAAGAAATTAACTCAAAATTATGAAATAACTTTAATTTCGGAAGTCGGTGTCTTGGGATCTGTATTTCAGTTTTAGTTTTTTGCCACCGACTTCCGAAATTAAAGTTATTTCATAAAATTAGCGTTAAATATAGAGCGAGTACGAGGAAACTCGGCAAATGAGGCAAAAAGAGTGAGAGATGACTTTTGCGAGTACTTTAATGGTAATGGTTCAGTCCCTTGGCAAAATAATTGTCTAATTTAGTTATTTAAAAACATACTTAAAAGTAAAATGTATCTTTGAATTGTAAATAAAAAATATTTTACCTCACTGCTTAAACTGCTTTCAGTATCACTTATACACATTTGGTCTGACAGAAATACAGTTCATTGTAATAGTAGAGTGACGGTTTTGGTACGTCATCGGAAGAGGCGCCAGACCGTTTTGCTTGTTCAATCTTTTTTCTTTCTTTATTGAAGTTGGTTCTTAATGCATTAATTTTTTTCTTCAATAACTCTTCGGTGTAGTCAGGTTTATATACTCGAAGTGCTTTGACTATGCTTGTTAAAGCAAGCGACCTTTTGTTTTTATTCGCATATCCTTACTTTTAATTTTCCACAATACAGGATAATCTCTGTAGAGAGATATTAATAATATCACAAAATCACGCTCGGTAATTAGGTCAGCGCTTGGCGCCAAAGCCACGTCTCGGTCCGGTTCGTCGTCCGCCATCTTCGATGTTCCGGCCGCAAATGAATAAAAACTTGTCAAGTCGCGTCAATAAAATTTTTTGTCAAGTATGGTCCAGCCCGTAGATAGACGGGATTTAAGTCAACGCTGTAAACGATCAATATTCACTTCAAGCACGTAGACTTGTCAAGTGCACTTGATCGTTTCGGGGACGCATTAGGGCAGAAATTCCTTATTACAAATGTGACTTTGAAGTAGCACAGATGAATGCTTTCAAAACAGTTTTTCCGAAGTCGCACTTGTCTGGGTGCTACTATCATATGAACAAGGCTGTATGGCGCAAAGCAGCAAAAATCATAGTTACAAACAATGATAAAAACATGAAGTTAACAGATACTAAGTTTGGTAGAGAAATTGTAAGGCTAAGTGCTAATCTGCCACTCCTCCCGTCTGTATCTATAAACGTTGCCTGGGAGAATATCAAAGAAAAAATACAGAATATTAAGAAATATCTAAGTCCACTAACAGAATTTACTGCTTATTTCGAAAATCAATGGATGAAGATGTCTCCAGAAGTATTAAGCTGCGCAATGGAACGTCATCGTACCAACAATGGATTAGAGGGTTGGAATCGACGATTCAACGCTAAAATTAGGCCAAAACCGACACTGATTTCATTTATACACTCTCTCCGTAAAAAAGCCAAATGGCAAGATTTTAGATTACGTAGAGTACTTTTTAAAAGGGAGCCGCGAAGAAAAAATCAACTCATCTTCGAATCAAAAGGACATGGCCAATTTTTGTAAGGACGTCGGCATAGTTACTGAATTTGGTGTACACCAATGTTTTTTGGTGTTTTATGTTCGTGAATATTGGCTCATTAAATTGCTATAAATAAAAAACTCAGAGAACTTGTCTTTACAACAGACTAGACAAAAACAGTTTAATTAAATATTTAAACAACATCGCTAGCAAGAAGGTGTTAGATGATAATTTTGCTATTAAAAAACTTAAAGGCGCTTTAAAATAGCGAACAGTTATGAATTATTACGTTTAGGTATAACTTAGGTATATGGTTTTAGTATTATTAAGCATTTAAACAAAGTAATGGCCACCTAAATGAAGGATTTTTAAACTGCATATTGATTAACATTTATTAAACTGGGAAATAGTCTAAAAAAATGTGACAATAATAACAAACAC
Organism: Oligia fasciuncula; assembly: GCA_963082905.1. NCBI lineage: Eukaryota > Metazoa > Arthropoda > Insecta > Lepidoptera > Noctuidae > Oligia > Oligia fasciuncula. The sequence goes on from OY720403.1 coordinate 15,390,621, forward strand.
TACATAACAACGCGCCTGTATTACCCGAAGGGTTGGGCAGAGGTGTACCTATAGTACACCCACATTTCACCAGTTATTTTGAATACCATGTATTAGGGGGCGACTCTGTTGCCATCAACCGGGCTCAAATCCTGACTCCGGGCTGCTACTGAGAAATTCCTGATGAATAAACCCAATATCACTTTGCTCGACCTGGGAATCGAACTCAGGACCTCATGCTCAGCAGTAGCGCTTGCGACCACTGGACCAACGAGGCAGTCATAATAATATTAACAAAGTATATTCGAAACTAATGTTTTTCTGTAAAGTACATTTTTACAGGTTACCCTAATATTTTTTTAAATAGTTCAATTAACAATAAACAAGGGAAGCACAAAATAAAACAAAAAAAATATATATATTTATTTATTAGAGAAAATAAATAAAAATATTTTGCTATACTTATCATATCTTAAATGCCTACCTAGATAACATACATTACAGCAATGCAGCGATAGTATTAATAAAGAGACCGAGAGAGGTCAATCAACGAGCTTCGATAAAACAGAGCGTTCTTATTTCACAAACCTGGATACAGTGTAAGTATAGGGCTTCAGTAATTACATAAATAACTGCTTTAAACATAACCAGACATGTAAAAAAATTCAAGCACATATTTATTATTATTATTTTACAATTGTGATTATGGTTTTCAAGAAAGATTAGCCTTTGTTAGAATATTTTAATATTCTTGAATTGTTAATAGTATGTTGTCTAAAAATCCTGCTGGAGCTTGGATATTGTTTTGGTGTCTTGCCCAACCAAGGTACCAAATTATTGTCATAACATGACAACAACAACCAACGGTCCTGTTCCCTACAAGGCAACTACAATAGTACCCTAAAATAGCTTCCAAGACCGAATCACTATCATGTTCAGTGTCAAATAAAACATAAGAAAAGTAAATTCTCTGGGAAACATGACGAGACTTAATACGTCCTCTTAATAAATAAGGATTATTTCCACCAACCAGTGCTATCATTTCTTGGGAGTGTTCCAGTTCCGGACACACTTCAACAACATAGATACCATTATCCCTAACATGTTCACCGAAGTATGAACGCGCTTGTTTCACCTGATAAGGGCCTAATGCAAACAATATTAAATCATTGTATGTAAAAACTGGGAAATTATTTAGTTGAGGCAAGTTACCATCAATATGGGTAAACATAACTCGTCTTCTGTTTATATTATTATCATTAATAAATTGTCCCAGATGATTAGGTTCATCCATATAACGCAATGCTCTTTGGATTATATTTTCAGCGTTAGGACTATCCCTTAAGACAGGATGGAATTTATTTAATAGAGCCCCAGCAATTCTGAAATCAACCATTAAATGTGTTGAGGCATTGTTAAAATACCTTTGCCTAAACAGTTTAAAATCCCTCTTAAACCTCCCGTTCACGACTTCCACAACCCATCTGCATAGTGTCACTTTACGGCTTTTATTAGCTTGTGCAAATGTAAGTTGGGTTGCTCCTTCATCTAATGATTCAGGTTTATATACTCTATAATTACAATTTTCAAGCAAAGGGATGGCATCCCTAAAGCCCCTATCTAAAACAAAAATATCATTTTCTCTAAAAAGTCTTCGGAACGGTCCATTTTCATTTTCAAACAAGTGCGTCATAATTTCGGCATCAGTTTGGGTGGCAGCATAGGGCCCTACAGCATCGATGATGTGACCGTCGCAAGATACAATCATAAAAGGTTTTATCAAATTGTCATATTTGTGCAAACTGTATGTCTTCTTTTGAAACATATAGTTTGCACTTTTCTGCAAGTAAATATAAGTCCCATCAAATATTGCGATTGCAGGCCTATCTCCAGTTATAGACTCGTCAGGATCACCCAATAATGCTTGAGGAACTCTCAAGTTCCTCTCCGATATTTCCCTATGAGTGATATGGTCAATACCAATATTATTAGGCACGAAATTCTCATTGAGACACAACCTAACTTTTTTCATTATAAGTTCCAATGTTGACCTAGGTATATCAAAAAGAGTTGCCAAGCGTCTATTACTCTCGCCTGTTCTTAATTTTATTAAATAAATAGCTAAAGCGCGTTTAGTTTGCTTAACATTTATAGGAGGTAAAAGATTATACAGAATTAAAAACTGGGGTACTGTAAGACCCGTCCAATAATGGCAAAAATGGTTCGGCATTTCTGAGACATTTTCAAAGTTCAAAATATTAGCTTTTGACTTCATAATATTAATTATGTCTTCTATATGGATGGCACTAAATCTAGAATGTGTCTCATTCATTTGAGGCAATAAATGCCACTGATCGCTGTACAAGTGTGTTTCACACACTCTACAACTCCGAGGAACATAGAAACTATGTTCTTGCAAAAGCAGTCTTTTAATGAATTGCGGGACCAAATGCAACATTCTGTTTCTGCATTGTTGAAATATACAATGAACAGATGTGATCGAAGCTCGCTTATAATTAGGTAATGTTATGGTATTATTATCCCTTTGTAGTGGCCCTCTTTGAACAGGCGGCAACGGTGGTGGTTCTGGTGGGCTAACAACTTGAACATTAGGGACTGCTGCATTGTTGTCCGAAGCCAATTCCTGCATGTCTCGTGATGAGTCATGCACTGCCTGTCTATTTGCTCGCATCCAACACACATGGCAAACATAGTTGTTTCTTGAGGGCTGAAAATAAACCACAGAATAAACACTGATAAATGCTTATGTTTATATAATTTTTAGTACCCAGTCACGTGTCCCGCGTCCCAAGGTTACGTCATCAGTATGTTAATTGTTCCAGTACATTTTTTTCGACGGGCCGCGGGGCGCCCTTGTCACTCATACACGACTCGTACAGAAAATAATTTTATTTCAAAATCGAAAGCGATGACCCTATTTTTTTATTAACCTCCCATTCATACTAAATCGAATGACATATAATACATACCATTTTTGTTCTAAAGTTTTGATAAACAATAACATTAACATCACGCGAGTATCGAATTAAGCATGCGTCATTTGTTTTTTTAATGATTTTCAACTACAGATAACTTATTTCGTAATGCCGGTACGCACTCACGGTTTTTGGCACAGATGTACTATATTTAACAACTCAACTAAAGAACCTGGAACGCAAGCAATACTCCTATAAACAAAATTAAAAAAAAAAAAATACTGAGGCGTGGAACGTGCTTGCTGTCACAATAGCCAGATCTGGCCGACGTCCGATTGATGAATTGCACACAATGCATAATCTCGGAGATTGTCACGTGACTGGGTAACAAGGGTATCTTTTCAAGTATTATGTTATTCTAAAATGAGCAGTACCTATTATGTTACACATGCCTACTTTAGGCAAGTATATGTTAAAGATGGAATACATAAACACAGATATTACAATCATACATACATACTATCAAAACTCGTTTTTTTTTATAGATTTATACAAATAGGTATTTATAATAATGAAAACCAAAATGCTTACCACATAATTAGTATTTTGTGATATTAGGACAGCCAGCAATGGACACTCCATACTGACATTATGGTGTCTTATTTTCCTCACAGATTTGCCACAACCAAGGCAAACCATGTTATGCCCCAGTAGTCTCTCGTGTTCACCAGCTTCGGTATTTAATAATAATAAGCATGGATGACAAATAATTGTATCCAGAGGAAACTGAAAATAATATGCACTGTAAGTTAATTTCGCATACCAGAATTGTATATAAAAACAAATCAGGTTAAGTTTTTTCTAGTCGAACTTCTTACCTGGGTTTGAGAATTGGTTATCCAACGCGAAAGTCTTGTTTGATGGTGTGCAGAAAGCGAGGATATGAGATGTCTCTGCAACCTTTGCATGGCTATTCCGCAGTTGATGCACCTCATATTGATCCACAAAACAAATCCGAAACGTAATGCAAATCAGAGTCCAGTATTAATAGCAAGGTAATCGAGTGGTAGAAGGTATCAGTCCGTAGGAATAAGCAGGGGTCAAAAATATTAAAAAATAGAAAATAATCGCAAAAACACAAACAGTACACAAGGAAGAATCTGCAATTATGCAAATATGACATTACATTGACATAGACAATGACACATTGTCAAACAAGTAAATGCGTTCCGTTTTAGGATATTTTTTTTTTGTGACATATAAAAAAAACTATCTTACTTAACTTAACTATTATCTATTCTTAATGTTGATCATTAAGAATAGATAATTTTATTTAATGCAACAAATACCAATGAATACATTTTCGTATGAATAAAATGTTCTTAATAAGAGCATTTTGTCGTCCATATCACATGTCTACAAGTAGTATTCATGGTATGGAACGCCCATTATTATATTTATCTTTCTCTATGGTCCAATAGGGCGCACGACCGGACGTTGACAAATGGTACTTCATCTTGCATTACTAAATATTTTGAAATAAAATCTGACGAGTTCAGAGAGGTCAAAAACTACGTATAAATTCATTTTTCTTTTTTTAATATTTAATATTATTGACTATGTATGTGTATATGGAATGTACTTTTTTGTCCATGTCCTTTGAAAAAGAAATGCAAAAGTTAAAGGAAAATAATATTTCTCCGATTGATTTTTTTAATAAAGTGACGCATTTAAAAAGAATCGTATTCGATGATTACTAGTGTGGTGTTTTTTTTTTAATTCATACTATTGATAGACTAAAGGTTAAATTTATATGTTTGTATGTAGTTGTAGAGTGACATATTATTTTCAATAAATGATTTATTTGTGTTATCGAGTGTACCTGCCTATTTAAGGACGTTTAGCTATCATGTCCTTATGATATTAGGACCATTTGCTATTAGGTCATGTTGCTAATAGGACGATCTGCTCACAGGTCTTTTTGCTTTTAGGACGTTGTGGTCATAGGACGTTTTACTTAAATGTCCTTCCGATACGAAAGGCATTTTTTACCACTGGCACGATTGGTGGCCCAATCCGAGCGATGCACCGGTGTGAGGATGCCGTCCCGCACCAGCAGCTTCGGGGCACGCTCCACCGGCAGGCGCAGCGTATGCGCTGCGCCTGCCGGTGGAGCGTGCCCCAGCGTGGATATTCAGCGGAGCTGAATTCAGTCATATTAAACTTCATAACTTGCACATTATTAACCGACACTACCTCCCCCTTTAAACTAGAAAATAGTACTTTCATTTCGGTCATCTACTGCCGACCAATTAATATTATTTTACTTCCCTTAATGACATACAATACAAATTTAATTTCCTACACTTACTATTATACTTCTGGTTTTATAACCCCAATTGGTTTTACTATTTCCCCTGCATAATATCGTATCGTATCACAATATTACCTGTATTTATTTTTAAGTCACTGAGCAGCTGTTTATATGTTTCATAGTTTATACACGATATGGCACTTCCTGTGTCACTCTCCATACGTAACTCTCTGTTGTGCACTTTTAATGTCAAAAATATGGGTGGACACAGTGTTAGAGATAAGTTATTAAATTCGATCACCCTTACCTCATCACTTCGTTCACCGTCTGATATGTTTGATGAAACTTGAACTCTCTCCAAATGTTGATGTCCTACTTCTAACATACGCGGCGCAGATGTCCTTGTTTATTGCATACGCGACTCACGTAACTCGAGAATTTACTCCATGACGTATCATGGCGGTCTCCACAAGCGTTGCACTGTTGGCCTTAAGCCGTATATTAACACGGACACTTTTAATAAATATGTTGTTACTTATTCTAATTTTTTTTTTAATATCTGAAAAGCAGCCAAAGCTTCTTTCATTAGTAACAAGGTTAAATCAGCAGACAATAAAATTAAAGACAGTTTGGAAAATTATAAACAATGAAACGAACAGGAACAAAAAACATAATACTGATTACGTAATGGACACTTTATTGCGTAATCATTAGCGATAACATCGATGTTGCTCAGGAATTCGCAACTTTCTTTACCAATATCCCAATTAAAACTATAGAAACTTTAAATTCCTCGCCCGCACTAGCTATTGAATTATTAAGAGCGAATGTCTCAGCCTATCCTCTGGAAATATAAACCCCATAGTCATTATTATAAAGGCATTTAAGGAGCCGGCGAACTACTAGGTTCCCAAATATATATTTTGAAAGAAGATCTAAAGACGAGATATGAGGAATTTAAAATTTCTATACAAAACTTATTTTTCTCATAACTCGTCTTTTAATCAGTGTCCATTCAAAATATACATTTGGGAACCTAGATATTCTGTAATCCAATCGGAATAAGTACACACTATATTAAGAATATGTTTGATTTACAAATTATTTTGGTATTACGTTTGTATGAACTACGCACGCTCCGACGGCCCCTTAAGCAGCTTAAGATCAAAATTACCGAAGATCTGTGGGGTATGTCTACTAAAGTTTGTCAATCCATTATCGAGACAGTTGCACCCTATTTAGCTTTAATATTTGATTTGTGTGTAGATCAAAGGGTTTTCCCGGATTTAATGAAGTTCAGTAAAGTTATTCCACTTTTCAAATCTGGGGACAGCAAAGACACTAATAATTATAGACCTGTATCGTTTTTTAAAGTTTTGAAGAGTAGACAAAGATGACGTTTCGTGTAGACAGTACGACGGCAGCAAAGTAGAAAGAGTCAACTGCACTTTTTACGAAAATCACTCTTTTACATAAATCGACTCAGAATTCTTTGTTGTCACTAGGATTTTTTTTTTCTTTTTGATTCTTAATTTTTACTATTTCTACTATTTTAGAACAGATATGTCTGCCACTATTCTACAAGCAGACGATATGGATACTCCAGCAAAATCAGCCACTGAATTAAGCATTGTACCCAATGCATAAAATCGAAGTGCCAATAAAAGTTGATGCAATGGTGGTATACCATTATTCCTGAAAATTTTACTGTAATTAGGTATCCGTTCTTTTAGGTTATGTTATAATATACGTATTGAAGCAATTTGAGCAGACCAACTTTCTTACCGTCTTGATTTCACTTTGATAGAGGGCATTATTTCATTCAAAACAGATTCAACTGACGCTTTGTTCATTCTGAATCTGAATGTGAACTCTGCGTCAGTTAAACTTGCCATGAAGTTTATTCGTCGAAAAGTTTTTGGGGACACAGCTCTCTCTTGTTCGTTGTCGCTACTATCCCAATCCGATAGCTGAGCTAATACTTCAAGATCACTATCACTTGAAAGTATTTCCATTTTTACGCCTTTTAAGGCGCGTCGCTCACTGGTAAGTCGAGGCGGGGTCGTGGCGGCGTCGAGGCGTAGTCCCTATGTAGAGTCGAGGCGCGGGTGGCTATGCTTCCTTCATACATTCCAATTCATTCAACATGTTGCGTCGCGTCGCGGTCGGCCACAGCGCCACCGCCGCGCCTGCGCCTCGACGCCGCCGCCGCCTCGACCGTGCGTCCAGCGGGGCGGGGCGTGCGGCGTTTGTGTCAAACAGATGCATTAACACGTAGGTGTCCTGAGTGGCGGCCGAGCGGAGCGGGGGCAGCAGCGTTCTTGTTTGCGTCGAGCGGCGCGTCGCGTGCAAGTTCAAACCAGTTTGTGTTTGCAGCGGCGACGATTTTTTTCATTTCGTTCGAAGACATTAAATTTTTTTTAGTATAATACACACATCAAAAGTGTCTAGGGATCAAGCATTTTTATGCGGATTTCTTGAGATTGAGATGTGGCTTTGTAATAAATTTATGATTTTATAAATTTATATGGATCCTTTTTGGTGCATTTCATAATTTGAATCAGGAACTGTGAATCAAATTCGAGTAAAAGACGAAAATCAGCTGTCAATATTTTCCCTATAAAAACATACAACGCATTGAAGACATTATTAGTGCTACTGTTTCCCTACTACTGATTAAAACCAACGTTATTATGGAGCGGCGACGTCATTTAAGCAGGGAAGAAATGCTCAGAGCCGTGGGAATGATAGAAGCTGGTTCCCGGCAACGTACTGTGGCTTTAGCTCTGAATACAAGTCAGAGTGTTATCAGTCGACTTTGGACACGTTACCGAAGCACTGGTACCGTGGCTGAGCGCCATGGAGGACGGTATCGCTGCACCACACGGAGACAAGACCGATACATTCAAATCTTAACTCGAAGAGCTCCAACAATAACCGCCATGATGTTAGCCGTGAGGCTTCATCACTCTTCAGGGAACTTAATTAGCGACCAAACAGTCAGAAACCGCTTGCATGAAGTGAACCTTCATTCCCGAAGACCGCTACGGGTACCACCTATAGCAATGCACAATCGTAGGATTCGATATCAATGGGCTCTTGAACACAGAAATTGGGCAGAAGAACAATGGCGTTTCGTGTGCTTTTCTGATGAGTCTCGTTTTGGTATGAGACCGGATACAAGACGTATACGACACTGGAGAACCCCTGGACGCCAACAGCGATTAAAATCCTGCCAGGAAGTCCATCCTTATAGTGGTGGAACCATCATGGTATGGGCGGGTATTTGGATCGGCGGAAGAACTGAGTTGATTTGTATCAGAGGCAACCTCAACGCTCAAATTTATGCTGAGACGATTGTATCAGACGTCATCGTTCCTCTACAAGTGCAAATCGGTCCCTTATTTCAGCTAATGCATGATAATGCACGACCGCACACCGCAAGAGTTGTAAGACAGACTCTCGCCGCAGCTAACATCAATGTCCTGCCCTGGCCTGCTCAGTCGCCAGACTTGAACCCGATTGAGCATGCATGGGATATGCTACAGAGAAGAGCTCTGCCGAATATGGAGGGTATCCAGTCGCAAGAAGACCTTTTTTTGTTGTTGCAACGAACATGGGCGGCCATTCCACAGCGTGATTTGGATGAACTCATTTTGAGTATGCCAAACCGATGTTCTTGTGTTGTTAGTGTTCGCGGTAGAAACACGGATTATTAATTGTTTAAGTTACCCAATAAAATTTTAAAGAAAACTGTTATTTCAGTCTTTTTTTCGAACTTTTGTGTTAGTGGTTCAAAAGTCAAAAATCCCTTTATTAGGAAAATGGCAAATTTCTTTATTAATGCAAAGGTGACTTGGTTTATCGTTACTGTGACAAACGAAAACACTTTATTTGATGAATCCTTAAAGAAAATTTTAATTAATATCAATCAGGAGAAAAGTTATTGCAAAAATATATGTTGATCCCTAGACACTTTTGATGTGTGTAGTTAAAAGTTGTCACCGTCGTCCTAGTGTATTCATAGAATTTATCTTCATTCAACCTCAAAGTTTCATACAACGTTGAAACTCTCCACACAGCCTTCTTTGTTTAATTACCTCACTTGGACCTTGTCTCGAGTTATACAAATATTTTAATCACACATTTTCTTCTAAATACATATCAATAATATCGTACGACCCCGACGCCATGATGAAAAATGTGACCAGAGCTCACTCGAACGCTAACCGTGCACTAAGGCCACCGGACGAGGAGTCGATAGCCGATTCCCGGCCACCGTAGGCGCGGGCTTGCGGGCGGCGAGCAATGGGCAGCTCGCCGTCCGGTAAGGACCAGGCCCGGGTCGACGGCGCGTTGTGTTCCACGCGCGCCTCAAGGAGATGTCAGCATCAACTGACGGGGTCCGCTAGGGCCGATGCCCGCCGGGGTCGCGGGTTGTTCGAAAGAGATACCGTGGCCCCTGGCACAGGCAAGTGAAGGAACACGGGTGGGTTTTAGTCAGTAAGAGTCTGACACTCCCTTCCGCTCCGCCCAGAGCGGGAGGGATCATTTGATGATTTCCCACCCAAAAAAAAAAAAAAAAGGCCACCGGACGAACGCTCCTTCGCCGCTTGCACGCAACGCTGAACGCTCCGCTGCACATAGGAGTATTACACATAAAAAACCGGACATAATTATTTTATATTTTATTTTTTTATGAAATAAAAGTCAATAATTAATCATAATTAGGCATTTATTTAAAAAGAAAAACAATTTAAAAAAAGTTAGAAATCTAAGAGAGTATTTACTCTTAAAAAAGGATTTGTTTTCAAGATGATAATCATGAGGAGACCGAATCAATCAGAATCACTGTCTCCGAGTTCACATGTGATTTGGTACTCATCATCTTCGTCGTCGGAACTGTCACAATTCAGTGTTTTCGTGAGAAGCATACTAATAGCTTCCTGGGAAAAAGACTTGCTTTTCTTCTTCTGTTTTATTCGGTTGCAGCTGATGAAGGGATCTGATGTCAGCAACAGCCTATTTAAAATATCTCTATTGCAGTCCACTCTTGAAAATTTTCTTGCAAAATCTACGCGATATTTACGGAAATGTTTGTTCCGGGCTTCAGCAGCCTCCTCTGATAGCTGTCCGATAGGTACAGTCACGGCCAGAAGTCCACTTACACCGCAATGACCATTATCGCCTGCGCTATACGGGCAGCGGCGCCTATACACACATACGCATATTTATCCGTGTGAGTGATGTTCCAACGCTAACAAACTAACATGTCGTGTAGCATCGCGCTACGAGTAGTCATAGATGTGGTCAATGCTAGACAAGGATGACAATATCAGTAACTTGTTTCTATATCGCAGTCTGATTATTTTTTTCATAGTAATGCAAAATTTCAACAAGTGAATATAAGTTAACATTAGCTAGATCGGTAACGATGCTGCACTCGCTAATGTGAACGGGATAGGTGTAGGTTCGAATCCTAGTTGGGCCAGTTTTTTTTTTATGTTTTATATAATTATTATTAGGTATTTGTATGTTTTAGTAATTTATTTTAGTAAATTACTTTGAACAAATAGATATTACAATAAAGGTAATTTATTATTATAATATGATAATACTTAAATGAAACAAATTTTGATATGGTAACATTGTAAAAAATTTTATACAAAAGAAATCCTTCACACTTATTTATGTTATTATAGGGCCACAATATTTGCCTTGGCTTCAATACTAATATTAGCCTGCTTATGAATTCAGAAGAATACTAAAATAGCAACAACAAGATAACACAAACGCTCGTAGCTATGTTCACCAACCAACAATAGCGAATAGTGGAATAATTTATGTAAACTAGTAAATTAGTTAAAATATGAGGGTAGATTTACAAAGTGAACTTATCACTTTGTTTCAAATCTACCCTCATATTTTAATAACGACGCTAAGATTATAATTGTAAAACGAAAGAATATTCGTTTAGTTGTGGAATATTTAAAATATTTGTTAGCACTCGGCATTCTTATTTCACATGATTGTAATACTTAAAAAATATTTTTCATGTTTGATGGGAGACTCGAACCCGAACGTTCGCCATGCGAGGCACAATGCTAACTACTTTGGCCACCGTAACGCTCTCTAAACTTATTGAAATTTGTAATAACAATCATAAGCGGGCAACAAGTTGCCAATGTGTAGTGTTGTCAAACGTTCTTATAGAAGAAGGTCATAAGTACAACTAATATTCCTATGCCATAGTTTTGTGAGATTGCTAGTCGACTTCTGACTGTTATAGTACAATGTGACTTGATATTACTTGAGCGCCATGCATCAGAATCTTGTGAACTGTAGGTGACATGGGATGCCAACCATACAAAGAATATAAAGAACGGGTAAGAACACTTGTTTCTTCGGGTGGACATGAAGTTAGTTGCGCAAGTCTTTCTTTCAACAACGAAAATTTTTCTTCAATCTTCTTTCCTTTGAACTCTTTGATAATAGTATAGAGCTCCATTCTGGTGATTTTTGGACTCTTTCCGAAGGATCTATGACAAAATAAAACAAAAAAATAAGCTTTGTCAGTGTTGGGGAGATGACTGAAACGGACGCAAAATGTTAATAATTATGAATTTATTCAGGATAGCCGAGCGGTTTACAAATGGTCTATAGAGACGCGCGCACTCGGTCCGTGCTGTCGTCCGCATCGCGGCGGCGGCCGGGGCTCGCGCCCGCGCCGCCCGCCTGCCGTCATAATGAAAAAAGGCACAACTAACATTTTATAAATATGAAGAAAATCGACTTTAAAGTTTTTATTGGTTTTTGGCGAAAAATATTGACTTACACATTATTTTTCGAAAATAGATGAATTAAAATAAATTCATTATCACGATTCTTATACAACTAATGAAATGTAAGTTATTATTTTATTACTATTTATTAAATAATCAACATTTTCCCTTTCAAAGTAAAAAAAAAAATTAACTAAAGTTATTAATATTACGAATAAAGGGCATAACTAACCAATTGCGACTTTTCATTCTGACATTTTGGGAAAAAAATATGAATTATTACAATGAAAAGGCATATTTATTAAAATGTGCCTTTTCATTTTAATAATTATACAAAAAGAAACAGGTAATAAAACAATTAGGAAATAATTATTGTTGTGTATGTGGTTGTGTATATTACGATGTGTGCGTGGCTGCGCCCACGCGGTGTTGAACAGATAATAAAACAGTGTGTCCATAGCTGTCGTGTGTTTCACTTGTCTCCCCGTATCCAGTACTTAACAGTGGCGACGAGTTTTATTTTTTACCCACATCTCAAAATAGTATAATCGGAAAATGAACAGTATCGGCATTTTGTCTACATTCGACCACAACGTGCAGGAATGGAAGTCGTACAAAGGCCGAATTACACAATGGTTTATAGCCAATGAAATAGTTCCGAAGAATGATGCAGCTGGAGCCAAGAGACGGGCGATCCTGCTCAGCGCACTAAGCGACGGTACTTATAAGTTGGCAGCGGATCTGGCCCTGCCAAAGGACATCCAAGAAGTGCCATATGACGACATAGTGCAGTTATTAGATGAGCATTTCCTTCCAAAGATATGCGGCTTCAGCGAGCGTTACAATTTTTACGCGGCAGTACAGCAGCAGGGCGAGACATACACGCAATGGGCGTCAAGGCTACGAGGACTTACGGCACATTGTAAGTTTAGTAACGTCGAGGAAGCGTTACGAGACCGATTCGTGATGGGAATGGTGGCAGGGCAGGAACGAGAAAAACTGTTCGCGCAGGACATCGACAAGCTGACCCTGGCCAAGGCGGTGGAGCTAGCGGAGAGCGTGCGGTGCGCGCGAGCGGGAGCCACTACTAGTTCGGCTGTCCTTGGGCAGCAGACGCCAGTGTTCAAGATCACCAAGGAAGTAAAGAGTGCTAAAACCAATAGTGCCGGTAAATCAAAGTGTACAGTGTGCGGTCGTAATAATCATGAGTCATCCCAATGCCGGTTTGCAAGCTACAAATGCAATAAGTGCAACACCAAAGGTCATTTGCGTAAAATGTGTAACAAAGTTAATTACGTGTTGACAGGTGATGTGAGCGAGGACGACGGTAAGTCATTGTTTATGTTTAACATACGCTCAGTCGGTGGGGAACCTATGACAGAAACAGTTTCGATGTACGGGAAGGATTTACAATTTCAAATAGATAGTGGATCAGCGGTGACAGTTATATCCGAAGGTACCTATAAAAACTTGTTCAGTAATATTCCGTTGCAAGATTCCAAAAAAAGTTTTTTTAGCTACACCGGCAATATTATGAAATGTGTAGGGTACGTAAACCTGCCGGTGACGTACATGCGACACACTAACACATTGGACGTGTACGTCATCCGCAATGGCGGACCACCGTTATTAGGCAGGGATTTCATTTCAAGTTTTAAACTTAAGTTGACGCCATGTAACTTTATGAAGGGTGAGCAGAGTATGGTAGACCAATTGCAAACGCGTTTTCCGGAAGTATTTTCTGATAAGCTGGGAGAATTTAATAAATATCGGGTAAAATTAAAATTAAAGGATAATGTGAAACCGATATTCTGTAAAGCGCGTCCAATTGCGTTCGCGCTACGTGATAAGGTTGGTGAAGAGATAACACGCTTAGTGGACCTAGGGGTTCTAAAACCCGTTACGCATTCTGAGTACGCGTCACCAATTGTACCCGTGCTTAAGCACAACGGTTCGGTTAGATTGTGTGCCGACTACTCCGTTACTATTAACAAACAGCTGATAATAGAACAATATCCTCTACCCACGGTACACGAACTATTTTCAAAATTGTACGGGGGCCATCAGTTTTCAAAAATTGACTTGACTACGGCCTACAATCAATTTTTGTTAGACGAGGAATCACAACCGATTACATGTATCAATACACATCGGGGTTTATTTAATTATACTCGATTAGTATTCGGACTGTCTAGTGCGCCGTCTATATTCCAGCGCGCTATGGAAACGGTGCTTTCGGGACTAGACGGGGTCCTATGTCTGCTGGACGACATTTTAGTGACTGACCGGACCCCGGAGGGGCATATGAACAAGTTGAATATAGTTCTACAAAGACTCCAGGATGCAGGGTTAACTGTGCAGAAAGAAAAATGCGATTTTTTCAAAAACGAAATTAAATATTTAGGTTACATAATAAACAAAGATGGGTTACAGAAAGATCCGGCAAAGGTGAAAGCTATAGCGGATGCGCCCATCCCTACCGACGTTAATACATTGCAATCATTTTTAGGGCTGGTAAACTATTATAGGAACTTCGTGCCAGGAGCATCCTGTATCCTGAGTCCTTTGTATGACCTATTAAAAAAGGGAGTTAAGTGGGACTGGTCCACGTCACATCAACGAGCGTTCGAAGAAATTAAAAAACATTTAACGTCTGATCAGGTCTTAACACACTTTAATTCAGACGCTAAAATAGTTTTAACCGTAGATGCATCGCCGTATGGCTTGGGGGCTATTTTATCCCAAATAGATTATGACGGGTTAGAGCGCCCGGTAGCATTCGCTTCCCGCACGTTGAATGCGGCCGAGAAGAATTACTCTCAAATACAAAAGGAGGCGACAGCAATAATATTTGGAATACGTCGGTTCCATCGGTTTTTTTATGGCAGGTCGGATCCATTCATATTACGCACGGATCACAAGCCGTTAATAACTATTTTCGGAAAACATAAAGGTATACCGGAAGTGTCCGCTAATAGATTGCAGAGGTATGCGATGTTTTTAAGTGCATACAATTACATAATTGAGTATGTCCGGAGCGCTGATAATAACGCGGATTATCTGTCTCGGGCGAGTTTACAGTGTAAATCGGGGCAGGCACGCGCCGAGAGCGAGGGAGACAGCATCGGCGCGCACGCCGCCGCGGCCGCCGCTCCCATTGATCGCGCATCATACGTTAATTTTGTTGTCGAAGGCGACATGCCGTTGACCTTGAATGAGTTACGCGAAGCTACTAATGAGGATACGGCATTACAGTTAGTAATAAGTTATGTGCAAAATGGGTGGCCTAAAAAGGTAGTAGACTTGCAGTTGAAACCTTATCATTTATGTAAGACGGAATTGTCATATGAAGACGGGTGTTTAATGAGGGGACATAAAGTTGTTCTTCCCGAATCATTGCGGCCCAAGGTTTTACAAGAATTACATAGCTCACATTTAGGCATCGTAAAAACGAAATCAGAGGCTAGGTCACGGGTTTGGTTCCCAGGCATTGATGAAGCGCTAGAAAAAATGATACACTCGTGTGAAATATGTAAACAGCTACGACCCTCGCCACCCCGGGCGGCGTTAGTACCATGGAAGTTTCCAGATGCGCCATTCCATAGAATACACATAGACTTTCTGGGCCCGCTGAATAATCAGATGTTTTTGGTAGTGGTAGATGCGCACACGAAATGGTTAGAAATCTATGACGTGAGTACATCTACCACCTCGGCAACCGTTATCGAAAAGCTTTATGATTTTATGTCTAAGTACGGATTACCACATACGATTGTAAGCGATAACGGCACTGCGTTTACATCCGCTGAGTTCACAAGATTTTGTTTATTGAATGGTATTGCTCATCTTACATCACCACCTTACAATCCAGCTAGTAATGGACAAGCAGAGAGTTTTGTAAAAATTGTCAAAAAAGGAATAAAGTCAAGCGTTATAAGTTCTCACAATAAGAATGAGTGTAGGCTCAAAATTCTAAAATATTTATTTGACTACCGGAATTCAGTTCATTCTGTCACGGGGTTCTCACCGGCTGAACTGGTGTTTGGGCGAAAGCTCAGAACACGTCTTGATTTACTCCAACCCAAGTTAAAGTCGACCCCACTCACATCACTAACCAACAATGTTAAACAAAACCAGTGCTCGCAAATTAAGTGCTATGGCGGCAACAATAAACAAGTGTTTAATTCGGGAGAAGAGGTCATGTTTAAAAAATATCAGAACAATTGCAAGTTTCTGTGGTGCAAAGGTACCATAATTAAAAGACTGGGTAAAGTGTTATATTTAATCAAAGCGGCGCGGCGGCGCGGTCCACGCGGTGTTGAACAGATAATAAAACAGTGTGTCCATAGCTGTCGTGTGTTTCACTTGTCTCCCCGTATCCAGTACTTAACAATTATAATTTTTTTATTTTAAAAAGGTAACAAAAATTATCGTCTCACAACTTTAAAAAATTTACATTAGTTAACTGAAATTACCAGTCTTCAAGAAACTTATTTGTTTTTTTTTAAAACAAAATCAGGTTATTAAATCAACTTCTAAAAGTCTTATAAGAATGTTTGTTAAATATGACACTTTTAAGGTTATCACAATAACAATCATTCTGGCCATGCCCTACAAACAACATTAAAATTATCAAAATAGGAATACACACAAACTAATTCAAAAATTAAAGGAAAAACCTTCATCAAGGAACTTATGTATTAGTTTCTTTTTTTTTTTTATAAAAAAAGGATATTTAATCAGCTACTAGTAGAAGTTTTATAATAATGTTTTAACATTTTTAAGGTTATCACCTTTTTGAACAATTCTAGCCATGTCCTTTGAACAACATTAAAATTATCAAAATAAGACTAACAAAATAAAAAAAACAATTTGAAAAATAAAAAACCTTAGGCACATTATTATGTTAAGTAATTAGGTAAGTTATCACAATCATCAAGGCACTTATAATTAGAACTTCAGTCAAAATGAGTAAATTAATAAAACAATCAGTCTTCATAAATATGAGTTAGATCAGCTGAGCGGTCATTTACGGGTAAGCTTTCCCAAAAATGCCTTCGATTAGCAGGCATAAGTGGTCCAAGTTTAGTGAGTATAGCGGATTTCCTTTCCTATATTTTTAGTAATAATAGTATTAACATCTGCTGGAGTACTAGCAGGATTTGCACTATTCATACAAAACTTCTTAATAATTTGTTCTATGTAATCCTTTTGCTGAATACAGATACAATTATTTGTTCTTTTTATTTCCATACCCACAAAATATTTCAAATTTAATTCTTTGATTTTAAAAGCTTGTTTTAAATATTCTATTACTTCTTGAATCAGCTGTTTACTTGAAGATAATACCAGAGCATCGTCAACATAAAGTATTAAAAACACTTTTATGTTATTAAATAAGCCTGTAAATACACAATTGTCTGCTTGACATTGTACAAAACCATATTTCTTTAAAAACATAGTAAATCTTTTGTTCCAGCAACGAGAAGCCTGTTTCAGCCCATACAATGACTTATTTAATTTTAACACACAATTTTTGTGTAATGATACACCTTCAGGTGCTTCTATAAAAATATTTTCATCAAGGTACCCATTTAGAAAAGCAGTTTTCACATCAAATTGTTGAATTTCTAACTGATATTTTGCTGAAATAGAAAGAATAATTCTTATAGAGTCATACCTGGTTGTTGGAGAGAATATTTCTTCATAATCAACATTTTTAATCTGAGTAAATCCGCGCGCACATAAGCGGGCCTTATAGCATACTTGATTATTCTCATTCCTCTTGAATGCAAAAACCCACTTTGTAGTAAGAGTTCGCTGACCAGATCTTTCAACTATACTCCAAGTCTTATTTTCTTCGTGTGCAGATAATTCTTCCTTGATGGCTTCTGTCCACTCATTTTTCTGTGGACACTTTAATGCTTCAGCATACGTTTGAGGCAATGATAACTCAACTAGGTTTGCTTCAAAACGTCTATTACTTCGTGTCCTTACAGTTATGTTCCTATCTGATGTTTGTCCTTTTTGTTGAGGCGGTTCTTATGTTGGGTCATCACTGTTACAACTCAACATGCTGTCTTCAGACCCTGACATTGAAGCTTCAGTTAATGTAGTGTCTACATCGCTTACTTCTGTTTCACTATTCTGTATTACCGTCTCTTTATTATCATCATCCTCACCAATATATATTTGTGCAATATTCAGTTTTATTTCAGGACTTTTCTGTTCATTGAAAATAACATTCCTTGATATTGTAATTCTTTTTGTGATTGGATTATACATTTTGTAGTTTGAATTATCGTATCCAACTAACATCATCTTACAACTTTTACTATCAAGCTTCTTTCTCAATTGATCTGGTACATGGACATATCCTTCACATCCAAACACTCTGACATAATCTAGATTAGGTTTAACACCATTCCACAACTCCATAGGGGTAATATTTGGTGTCTGACTTGAAGATGTGCGATTTAACAAATAAACAGCACAATTTACTGCTTCTGCCCAAAGATTGAGTGGTACCTTACGGGCATAAAGCATGGATCGAGCACTTTCAACAATTGTCCTAATTTCTCGTTCTGCCCGGCCATTTTGTTCAGGCGTGTAAGGGGCAGTGAGTTCATGAGAAATACCCTCACCATCAAGATATTCTTTAAAGTCTTTGCTTATGTACTCTCCACCATTGTCAGTGTGCAATATGTGTATACTATGTGAGAACTTGTTTTTAATCATTGAATTATATTTCTTGAAACAGTTCAACACATCACATTTATTCTTTAAAAAATACACATACCTGAAACTTGTTGCAGCGTCTTTAAAAATAACAAAATATTTCATATCTTGTACAGAAGGCACACTGAATGGTCCACAGACATCACTGTATACAACATCACCTGGTTGCTGTGGTGCTCTGTTAGATTTCTTGAATGGTTGACGAGCATGCTTACCATAAGCACAACCCTCACACACAAACTTGTCACATTCTGATAAGTCCACACCAGTAATCACATTGTTTTTACACATTTTCTCTATTTCTTTGACATTTAAATGTCCTAGACGTTCATGCCATGTTTTAAGGTCCAATTTTTGCACTACATTGCATACTGGATTTTGATGTGTCTTAATCTTTAACTCATATAGATTGTTGCTTTGCAAAGATGCACACAGCACTATTTTATTGTCCTTGTATATTAAAGCATCTGTATGTTTCTTTATAATGTTATAACCTTGTCTTGTCACTACTCCTTCAGAAAATAAGTTTCTTCTCAACTTTGGTACATAAAGAAAATTTTTCAGGATACTTATCTCCCACTGTCCATTGACACACTTGTCTATCAATACATTTCCTTGACCAACTACTTCTACAGCTTCTTGGTTTCCAAGTTTCAGTGGAGATCCCGTATACTCATACAATTCAGCAAAATTTTCACGTTTATTACACATGTGAGCTGAGGCACCGCTGTCTAATATCCATTTTAAACCATCATCATCATTTTTCCAATCTATATTTGCTACATTGAATGCTAACATATTCTTTTCTCCTTGTTGTTTTTGTTTTGGGGCACGGCAATCTCTTGCATAGTGACCGCGTTTCCCACAATTGTAACATACAAAGCGATGTGATTTTTCATTTGACCCTTCATTTAATTCTTTATTTGGATACTTTAATGGAACATTTTTCTTCTTCAAGTTTTGTTTTGCCACTATTAAAGCAGTTTCATTATCATCTTCAACATTCAGACTGGCCTCCTCATCTAGCAAACGAGCTGTCAGATTAATTACAGTTTGATTCTTCGGATCAAGCGACATCCAAGCCTGGCGAACAGATCTGTATTTGGGAGGTAGTGTACTCAAAACTTTGGTTATGATTGCAGTTTCACTAATAACTTCTCCACTTTCTATAAGTTGCTTAGCCAAACTTTCTACTTTTGCTATATGATGAGCTATTCTGTCTGCTGGCGACATTTTATATTGATAGAAACGCTCATGTATCATCATTTTAGTCATCTCGGATTTTTGTTCATAAATGGACTCAAGCTTGGTCATCACCTCTAGTGCTGATTCGCAATTTTCGATGAGTGCTATTTGATTTAAATTCATAGCAGACGTTATTACAAACATCGCCATGCCATCATCTTTATTCCATTGAATCGCTTTTCAATCTGGTTTTGGCGTGTTGATATCTAACCCCTTGGCGCGCAGGGCACATTTTATTTGAAATTTCCACTGTTTAAAATTCGTTCCATCGAATTTTTCTAGGTTTGTTTTTCCAAACTCCATTTTTCGCGTTTCTTTTGTCGAAACTCACTAAGAAATTTTCTGTTTTCTCTGCTCTTTGTTTAACACCAACTGATAAATTAACGTGGACCTGGGCCCATAACCTGTTAGTTTATAGGTATAAAGGAAACAATGTATGTATTCTGAAAATATTATTCTGAAAATATTCTACATTACATTTTCCACATCTTAGCATGAACTTCTGGGAGCTACAGATAATCAAAATAAAGCGCCACCAAGTGGCAACAGTTAAAACCAAATATTGTGGCCAGTGTTAAGTTTACCAATAATTCTAACAGTGATGCCCCTCGGAGTAAGTTTTTGGCGTGGTGCTGGAATACCTTGTTTAAGATCTTTTAACCTAAGGACATCTAATTCAAAATACTCATCAGTGCCATGGCTATTTTTGTAAAATAATAAATGGAATCCCCTGCGAAAATTAGCCTCGGCAATACCATTCAAATAAGCTCGAGGGTTGGAATTTTTCAATTTGAATGTTGAGGAGCAGTCTTCAAAATCAAAAAAATCTTGAATAATCATCTTCTTTATTATTGTGCGAGAGCCAGTATCAGATACAGCTTTGCAGAAATCCTCAAAGTCGTATACACGTTTTTTTGTTTTAAGAGATCGTTCCACTCTGTGGTGGAATTCATCAGCAGCCATGAATGTATGACCAACTTCTAAATACCGCAAAGTAATACTTTCAAAACTAACTTCGGCAGAGTTTATCAGATAAATCAAATAAGAATAAAGCGTCCAATTTTTATTTTGTGCTGCACAGTTATCAAGCCACAAAATTACGTGCTTTAGGTCTCGGTTTTCTATAAAAAAAGCCCTGAAGCAACTTACAATGTCTTCTTTTTTTCTGCCAGACGTTCCTTCGTGCCATAAAACAGCAAAAGTGTGACCAACTTCATGTATTTTTTTGTCTCCTAACGGCACAAAACTCTGGTTGAAAACAATAAGCCGCGGGCAGAACATCACGGTTTTGAATTCATCCATACGGGGTAACATAATAACTTTTTCCAGGTCTACAGCAAAAATAACAGTATCAGCATTATTCTTTTTCTGAGTCTGGTTATCAGCATCTTCTTCATACTTCTTACGAGCTAAAATATACTTTTCGTGATGTTCTTCATAACTTTTACAAGCTTGACAACCCCTGTGCCTAATTTCTGAGTTAGGGTTATGAATTGTAAATTTTTCACATTGCTCACACTCTTCGTGGCCTAATTTGGCAAATGAGATATTAAGTTCCTTTACAAGTTTTCTGTAAAAACCGTACGATACTTTCGTTTCAGGCGCATTTTCACAGTAGTGGTCATACATGATTCGAATACTGAGATCAGAAGGCAAATACTTTTTGTTAGGGGCATGTTCTCGCCTGTAATGGGACACAGCAGGACGGAATGACATTATATGCTCAATGATTTTAGTATTATCTATTTTCCTTGGATTTGGGTTGTGTCCGCGGCCATCATTGAGGGATTCTGGGTACGATGTATAATTATTATTATCAAGAACATTTCTTACAGCCTTGCAATTATTTTGGTTATAGCCTAGGGTGGTTAAGAAAAATGTTTTGCATACTGGAATTTTGTCACCATTTTCGTCTGCCAAAAAATATGATATGGTTTTAGATCGTATGTAATGTTTACTATTTTTGTCATTATTTTCCTTTGGCTTGGCCTATCCGGTTTTTTTTGACTAGTATGACACAAAAAGAAGTATTTTTGTTCCATCCATGACATTTTTCGAAAATTGTTATTCACTACTTTGCGATACTCTTCTGAAAAGCGCGCTGAACATTTTTTTTTGCAGACATCGCGGCAACCTGGTTTTACAAAATATTTGTTTCTTATTTTTTCCTCCGCCTTCAGTCTCTTCCGATCCTTTATGCTAACGTTATAAGTTTTGCGCTTTCTAATAGTTCCTTTCTTAGTCAGCTGAACATGGTTGGCTTCTTCATCTGATTCTGCCGATGATTCTAAAATTGTTAGTGCTGGAACTGGCTGCGAGCATGGTATAAAGTCTTCTGAGTCAGACCCATCTGTATCGCTGCTTTTTTCCCGTACTTTTGGTTATTCATAATTTTTATCCAATACTGAGTCATCAGAATCAAAATCAGATTCAGTATCTAACACAGATAGCGATGCCACAACATGCTCCGAGCTTGATGCTTGCACCGAGTGTTGAACGCCACCACTGGTTGACGGCTCGGGAGACCATTCGCCTACACCATTATCGTTGCGTAAAGCAGCACTAACTAATCTTGCGCTTCGTGATTGCATATTGCTGAAAAAAGAATTGTCTTTGATAAAAATGACCTGGTAGTATAAATCCAGTAACAATTATTGCGCGTATTCTAAATGATTTACGACTAGCGACCCGCCCCGGCTTCGCACGGATGCAATGGATGTTATTATACATATAAACCTTCCTCTTCAATCACGCTATCTATTAAAAAAACCCCATCAAAATCCGTTGCGAAGTTTTAAAGATTTAAGCGTACAAAGGGAAATAGGCGACTTTGTTTTATACTATGTAGTGATTAGGTAGATACCTACTAAAAATTTCGTTATATTTTTAACTAAATTGCAATTAATCACTCAAAAATGTAGCCAATAAATACTAATACATTATTATATTCATATTAATGTGTCACAAAAGAAGTTTAATATATTAAAAACACGCAAATGTAACAAAAACTTAATCTTACCAGCGCAGCACAGACAAGCGTGGACTCGTCGAGACACGTCGGGCACAACTGGCGCGTTTCAATCAAACCCTGCCCTCCCTTTCCTCTAATCGTAAATAATTTAAAGAAAAGGCACAACTGGTTATTTGTGCCTTTTATACGTAAATTAATTGAGCCATGCATGGATCATTAATTAAGTAGACAGGGCACATCTGGCATTTGAGCCTTTTCTTTATGTTATGTTGTAAGTGTGCCTTTTCAAAGTAGTTTTTAGTAAAAATCTGTATGAAATAATAGTCACATCTACGTATTTGTGCCTTTTCAATATAATGGTAAATAAATGTGCCTTTTCATTCTATAAAACATGAATATTAGTCTCATTTGTGCCTTTTGAGCCTACTGTATCTCCGAATTCCTTGAAGATAAAATTCTATAAAAAATTGAGTAGATGTGCCTTTTTTCTGATTCTAAATATGTATATAACTCAATTTTGACAAAAATGTTAGTTGTGCCCTTTTTTCTTACGACGGCACAGTCCCCGCGCCCGCGCTGCCCGTTGCTCGCCGCGCCTCCGCCGCGGCCCCCGGTGTGACGTGCGCGTGTATAATTATAATCTTCCCCATATAGTTTGAAGTACTATAAAAAATATGAGGTACGTTGGGGGGTCTTTTTATTCATGTTTCTACTTCCTAAGAGTCTACATTTTATGCCAACATAAAAATTTCGAGGCGACAAGGCGCGACACATAAACAAAAACACTAATGTATTTCAAATTTCTTTTAAAAAAAAGTGCCGCTATTTATTGATGGCTATACAAGTAGAAAATTTGGAAGAAACGTAATAAAATATACTTCAGTCTATAGTACTAACCTTCTATATCCATGTCCGAATAGTTAATCTCCTGTCGTTTGCTACACGAAGCCATTTTAGCACAGAAAACTGATAAACACAAACGAGAGCGCCGAGAACAAAGACACGCGTACAGTGCGATGACTGGGTTCCGACTGACGTTGTGTGGCACTTGCGCGGGAGTTGAGGGTTGGGGATCTGCCTTTTGATAAACCGGTTATCGTAGGTAAAGAAACATGTATTTTGGGTGCGGTTATGTGCGCTGGAAGCTTTTTCACTCAGTCCGTACACTTTCAGTACAATCGGTCAAAATTGGAGGATCGCAAATCGCTCGTCATCCTGAGGTATGACACGTCTGACTATTACTCGGGATCGCCTCACGAGTGAGGTGCTCGTCATCCTGAGCTAAGTTCAGACGAAAAGTTACTATTCTATTTTTAAATGCTGTTGCTACAATAAAAACATTTTTGAATTCAGTACTCAATAAGCTGTCTTGTGTATATTAGTTCTCTTATGATATGCATACTGGTTCCGTGGTATTTCCGTTTCACATTTGGTCCACTTCACAATTTTACTACGAGTATATGGTCTTGTTAATGGTGTTCTGCGATCTCTGGACTGTATAACTGTGAAATAATACATTAATAATAATAATAATAATAATAATAAATTCGCAGTTGTCAAACTATTTTGATGGCTGCGAAGACCTCACCGATGCTCATTCAATTCTGTACTGCGCGGCTGCAGCGGCATGTCGTGTAGCTCACGTCAAATTTGCCAATGACTCTAGAGCTACACGACCGAAACCAGCCGTACCAGCTTGGCAGTGCAGAATTGAACGCCGTATTGGTGGGGCCAGAGCGCTCATTGGCAAACTAATCTGTTTCAGGGAGGGCAATACTCGCCCTAGAGTGATGCGCTTTGTGAGACGGGCATTCTTGGGGACTGATATCAGTCCTCAAGACTATATGTCTTGTGTCACGGAGCGCATCGACTTCCTGAAGCAGAAAGTGTATGCATGGGCGAACCGTATTCGTCGGTACAGGCGGCGAGTGGAGCGATACACTCAGAATCGCACATTCCAGAGTGATGAAAGGTGGGTTTATAGGGCTTGGGAGCGACCGGACCAAGGTGTTACTGACACGTGCCTACCGGATGATGACGCTATGTGCTCGTTCTGGCGAAACATCTGGTCGGTGCCTGTCAGTCACACCGAGGGTGATTGGATTGGGAAGATTGAGCGAGCGTGCGATCTAATACCAGAAATGGGGGTACTTACCATCAGCCCCCAAGATGTTGCTCGTGCAGTCCGACCGTTGCCTAACTGGAAATCTCCAGGGCCGGACGGGCTGCACAACTTTTGGATAAAATGGTTCCAAGGGTCGCACGCCTGCTTGGCATCCCAGTTCCAGTCAGCCTTAGAGTCAGGGTCGCTGCCCCAGTTCCTAACGACAGGAATAACCCACCTGCTCCATAAATCAGGTAGTACCGCGGATCCCAAAAATTATAGACCGATCACTTGTTTACCGACGGTCTATAAAGTTCTTACATCCATTTTGAGAACTAAAATTAACAAACATATAGACACCAACTCCATCATGTCTGTCTCTCAAAATGGATGCAAGAACGGGTCCCGGGGTACTAAGGAGCTGCTCCTCATTGATATGGCCATTAGCCAACAGGTTCGTCGTTCCCGAAAGGATCTGTCGACATGCTGGATAGATTATAAGAAGGCCTATGACTCGGTGCCACATACATGGCTCATGAGGGTGTTGGAGTTGTACAAAGTAGATGCAACTCTGCGCACCTTCCTGATGTCGTGTATGGGGCAATGGAGGACGGTCCTTCGATATCCAGGATGTCGAAATATTCAGAGGAATAGCGAACCGATAAGGATCGAGCGAGGCATATTTCAGGGTGATAGTTTGAGTCCGCTTTGGTTCTGCTTAGCCTTGAATCCCCTAAGCACGCTGCTGGAGGATTCAGGTCTAGGCTATCGGCTGAGGAGAGGTGGTCAGGTTATATCGCACCTCCTCTACATGGATGACCTAAAACTCTTTGCCCCCAACAATTTGCAACTAATGGAGCTACTGAAAGTAACTCAAACTTTCAGTAGCGCCATCAGGATGGAATTTGGTGTGGACAAATGTGCGGTCATGCATGTAAAGCGAGGGGAGATTGTTGAATCCGTGGGAACCCAACTCTCGGATTCCACAAACCTTAGAACCCTCTCCGCATCCGAAACCTATAAGTATTTGGGTATGTCGGAAGCGTTAGGCATCAATGTTACTGACATGAAGCAATCGTTGAAGGAGCGCTTCTTTGGCCGCCTGAAAAAAGTACTTAATAGTCTTCTATCAGGCGGAAACAAGGTGCGCGCCTTCAACGGTTGGGTCATGCCGGTTTTGATGTACTCTTTTGGCATACTCAAATGGACTCAGACCGAACTCGACGCCCTGGATAGGAGGGTCCGTACGTTGCTGACTGCAAATCGAATGCATCACCCACGGTCATCGGTAATGAGGCTGTATATCCCGCGAAAGTGTGGAGGTCGAGGGTTTTTAAACGCTAAGACCCTCCACAATCGCGAGATATGCAGTCTCAGGGAATATTTTCTAGAAACCGACGTGGGGATGCATCGAGATGTAGTCGCCGTGGACAAGGGCCTCACCCCGCTCTCCTTGGCTAAAGAGAACTGGCGCAAGCCAGTAGTGCTTGACACTAATGATCGCATGGAGGTATGGCAGAGTAAGGAGCTTCACGGACGCTTTTTCCGGGCCCTACATGGACCCGATGTTGATCTATTAGCGTCCGTAGCCTGGCTGCGTTTCGGTGACCTCTTTGGGGAAACCGAAGGTTTTGTCTGTGCAATTATGGACGAAGTTATGATGACGAACAATTACCGGAGATTTATTGTGAAAGACGGCACGGTTGACATCTGTCGGGCATGCCACCGGCCGGGAGAATCAATCAGGCATATTATCTCCGGGTGTTCTCGTCTAGCTAACGAAGAGTACTTGCATAGACACAACCTTGTAGCCAGGATAATCCATCAGCAACTTGCTCTGAAATACAACCTTGTGGAATCGGAGGTGCCGTACTACAGGTATGTGCCCGACCCAGTTCTCGAAAATGGTGATATCACATTATATTGGGATCGATCCATCATCACTGACAGGACTATTGTTGCCAATAAGCCTGATATAGTGGTGGTGGATCGATTTGAGCGGCGCGCAATGATTGTTGACATAACCGTCCCGCATGATGGGAACCTCGTGAAAGCCGAGAAAGATAAACAAATCAAGTATCTTGACTTGGCTCACGAGGTTGTCGACATGTGGGATGTGGACTCAGCGATCATTGTGCCGATAGTTGTGACAGCCAATGGTTTAATTGCCAAGAGCCTCGACCAACACCTGAGGAGGCTCTCGTTGGGCAGCTGGATCAAGGGCTTGATCCAGAAAGCGGTACTTCTGGACACGGCCCGAATAGTTAGGAGGTTCCTCTCTCTGGAGCCCTGACCGCCGGTAGCTTGGACCCTGTTCCCGATACCGGTGGGCTACTATTTTTTATATTTTTAAATGTTTTTATATTTCTTTATACTAATATTTAAAAATATAATTTATAAGAATTTAAATGAATAAAGGAGAAAATAATAATAATATTCCACAACTATCACACAACGCCGTCTAGTCTCAAGCTAAGCAGAGCTTGTGTTATGAGTACTAGACAACTGATAAACATACTTATATATTTCTAAATACATACATATATAGATAAATTACACCCAGACACAGAACAAATGATCATGCTCATCACACAAACATTTGTCCTGGGTGGGAATCGAACCCACGACCTCCGGCATAGCAGTCATAGTCACTGACCACTAGACCAACAGGCCAGTCAAACATTAGATGTAAATAGCATAATATTTTATTTAACAATTGGCTATTTAGGTACAAGTATTTAGATATTATAAAGATTACTTATAGAATGTATGTATAGGTATTATTCTGTAATTATTAAATGTTTTACATATATTTGTATAAAAACTAGTAAGAATACATAGTAAGTACTAATAGCTTTAAGAATTTATAAGGGTAGCTGGACAATTACGAAAATCTTGTTCAACTGAGGACGTAAATTCTTTTAGATGGCGCCACATGTCCGTGTCCGCATCAACTTTTGTTTTAATTGTAACTATTGAATGGTGCCACCTATTTACTGGTGGTATGTCTGCGATTTCATTACAATTATAAACTTTTACTTCTACGTTATACGGCCCCCCTGCTTTGTCTCACTTATTTTTCTGGCATAGCCTTTGTTAAGCCTAGACGGTGTTTTACCAGTTGATGTGGACGGCTTCACAGACGAATCCCCTTCATCGCTCTCACTACCGAATAGGTCCCGTGCAGTTAGCTTGTTGTTGGTTAACGGCACCGGTTGTATTCTAGGCTTCTTAGATCCGTGCGTCTTAGATCCATCGATTCGATCGGTTTTGGGCCGCTTGTTTGCTGTCGATTTTTCGAGTCGAGTCGAAGAATAAGTCGATTTCTGCTGCTTTGTCTGCGTCTCGATTTCTGACTCTTCATCCGAAGAAAACAGTTGAGGCAACGTAGATTAAGTTGACTTGGACTTGAAACAATATTATTTGAAATAATTATTATATTAACCTGATAGAAAAATAAATTAATGGTGGATTTATTTATGTCACTTCGTTATACTCGGAATTCAAAATATAAATTAAAATTAAATACACAGGGAGCATCTAATAGATTCCATCAAAAGCCGGATAGGAAAAAAAATATTTTGTATCATTCATTCATTTATTTTTTCCTATATTCAATAATTAATTTATAAGTTCATTCAATTATATATTCAATAATTTGTGCATTCATTCATTCATTCATATATGCATTCATTCAATTATTCATTCATATATTCATACATACATGCATTCATTCAATCATGTATTTGATCATTCACTCATTAATAGAATAAACCTTGTGATGACACATTTATACACATAATATATAATAAATAAAATATTGATTATGATCTACTTACATTTTGAAGATTTTGGATTCTGGTTGAAGCGTAGATGCGATAGCGTTGAAGGTTGAAGGTGATGATTGTTTCCCTCGGGAGAGCAGTTTGTGATTTTGTCTGGCATCGATACACTTTATACAGGGTGTTTTTGACAGCCCTCCGCAAACTGATAGGGTGGCTTCAGTACTTCAGTGGATAAGATGACTGGTACATGAAGTTCTTTCAGGAACATTAAGGGAATCCAAAAAACCAGTTTCTGTTTTATTACCTCACACGCAATGTATCGTTACCGTGGCAACCGCAAAACGCACGTAGCGGACGGCAGCGCAGCGAGCTTGAGCGAGGCTGCCCCGCCCCCCGCGCGCTCCCCGGCGCACCTAGGCCGCGTCTTTTATTACGTTACGTTACATTGAAACGAGTGACAACAAGTATACACACGTACACAGATAAAAATATAATTTAAAGAAAATAATTCTACCTTAGAATCGCTCCGGTCGTATGAGATACGGCTCGAAGTGACCTCCACCGAGGTGTTCACACACATTGGCACCGCAGGGTCTCCGCGTGTAAGCGGGGCAGCAAGGTGGGATCCTCATTGCAGCTGTAGCGTAGCTGCTGGAACACGTTCGTGATGCGTTCTCGCATTTCCTCCTCACTTGCACATGCACTCACAAACACTTTTTCCTTTACGTAGCCCCACAAAAAGAAGTCTAAAGGTGTAAGGTCGGGCGAGCGGGCTGGCCAGGGTTGCGGTCCAAATCTGCCAAGCCAGCGATTCGGAAAGGTTGTGAAGGAAGGTAGTGTGGAAAGTGCTGGAACCAAATCATTGGCAAGTGCGCAAGTGGTGAATCCTCCAAGGCTTCCCATTCCTCGTCCAGCTCGTCACGGAGGGTCTCCAGTTCTCTTTCTAGGTTAACGCGAAGAAAATCGAGATAGCGCACTCCGTTCATGCGCGCGGGAAGAAACACAGGCCCTAGAATTTTATTACCATAAATTCCTGCCCAGACGTTTACCGACCAACGCGTTTGATGTCCGGTCTCTTGGATCTCGAATGTTAATCAATTAGCTTGTGATGAACTGAAATGACTTTTTTTAAATTTGAATATATAGTAGGTACATAAAGCTGAAGTAAAAAGACGATTAAATAAATAACTATTATTGAAAAAAAAGTACTATTTCAATGTTAATTTTGTTTCTTCGAGTACAGCATTATCAAGAACTTATATGTACATCAATTAAATATATATATATATATATATATGTATTCAAATGACATATCAATGTTGTATAAAGTTCTTGACAAGCTATTGTAAGAAACAAGCATTTAAAAAATTAAATAATCACTGCTTCCTTAACTTTTCTAATTCTAAATTTATTTTTTCTGTTTCCATTAGCTTTTCGTTTTTTAATTTCAGCTCTAAGTTTCTTAATTTTAATTGTTCATTTTCTTAATTTAATAATTTAGCATTCACACACTGTTTTTTGGCACTAAAATATTCAGCTATTGCACTGTTCCTAGCCGCCTTGCAATCATCCGTTTTCAATATCTTTTACACTGGAAAAAAAAAAATGAGAGTTGTTTACTGCACAACATTGCTCTTAGAGAAATATTTTCGTAAACAAAATAAAATAGGTAACTTACTGTGAAATATAACAATGGCAAACTAGCTTTACCCCATGGCTTATCACCATGTATTTTTAGGGATAAAATTTTGTTCCATTGCTATATCTCGTCATTTTATTATACATGTAGGATCGGAATGTTATGAAAGATGTATGGAATGAAACGTAAAGATGAATGACAGATGTGAAGCATGTTGAATGAAAGAGATGAACATATGATATAGTCAAGGAGTGAAAGAGAAAGCAAACTAATGTTAAAAAAGGTGAAAGGTGTGAGACTGGAATACGAGGAGAAATAAGGAAGGACGTTAGCTACGAAGACGTGTAAAAATAAAATTCAAGTTAATTAAGAAAATCAGTGCTTTTATTCAGCCCATATCGAACCCATCCCACATATTTTTGGGGGCTCGTCCGGGATTGTTCGATATTTCCTATATATATATTACTCAAAGACATATTACTACTCTTACTATTAGTCGCCTATTACTACTCTTACTATTAGTCGCCTTATCACGATTACGACATTCGTCACTAACATGCCCGAATAACTTGCAATAATTACAACGGGGTCTATTTTTGTTGTTGCTACGCGGTGCCGACGACGCACTCGTGGTGGTCGAACTCGAATTCGATGTCGATGTTTTGGTTTGCGGGGTCGTATGACTATTACTTATAACAGAATTTTTTACCGTAAGCGCTTTATATGTATCCTCCGCGATCCTCACCTTATACAACAGATCATCTAAATTACGTACACAATCACGCGGCACTCGTTTCATTACGCGTCGGTGCAGTAATCCGTAACAAAACTCTACCTGCACTACTTCGTCGAGTTTGTATGGTAATTTGGCAATTAATGCCCGCACCTTACACAAAAACACTTCCGCGCGTTCTTCCTCTTGTTGTTCCGCAGCGAAGATCTGCCGCAGGAGTTGATACGCGGGCTGCGCCACGCCGTAGGTCGCGCCACCATACTGCTGCTTCACCTTCCAGCAGCATCGGCAATCCTCGGAGGGCATGCTCGTCACTTACGGCAGCGCACTCCTTGTATACATCGACGGCGTCCAGGAATGCTTCCAGGACCTCAGCGTCCTGGGAGGACCCGTCGAATCTCGCCGTGCATCGTGTGAAGTTGGCGTCGACACGCGACGCGGCACCAGCAGCGGCACCTCCGCTGCTCGCGTTGGTGGTTGGAGAGACCCCGACTGGGGTGGAGGCCCTGAATTCGCCGTTGGAAGTCATCAGCGAGTTAATGAGGCTTCTATTGGCTTCCACTTGCGCACGCGTGATTGACTCGATCAGCGTGGATAGAAAGTCTGAAGGGAACTGGGGAGCTGGTTGCTGTGTCGACCTTGAGCCGGCGCTCGCGGTTTCATCTGCGTGGCCGCGCTCCACGACGCTCTCCTCCTCTTCAGTGAGCGTGACGTTATCCTCATCCTCTCCTCGTTGTTGACGGAGCGCTTCTCCTCTCCTCGTCGTCGGCATCTTCACGCTTAGTGATGACAACGGTAAGGTCGAATGTCCGTGCTTATTCCTAACAAGGTGAGTAGGTATACGTTCGGTCACGTAGGCACTGAATCACAGTTCTTAACGGTTCGAGCCACTAGTTAGGGCGCCAGTTTAATGTCACTTCTTTAAATAATCATATTTATTGGGCTAATAAACACCGTGTACAAAAATTAATACAGAAAAATGGCTTCGCGACTGAGAGTCGCGTAGGATCGCTAATATACGTCCGTATCCGTTCGCGATCGGGGTTCTCTCTTCGTGTCGCCCGCGTCGCTTCGTCTCCGCTAGCAGCGAGGTGCGCGGGCGGCGGAGAAGGGGGGCCGCGCGCGGTATGGCCTAAGACTACAATATAATGCTGGGTATGGCACAGCGCACAGTGTTGTTATTGCCTCGAAAAACGGACATCCTCTTTTTATTAACTTATCCGATAAAAGAGGTTATTTTAAAAGTAAGAGTAAAATACCCGTGTTCCAATTTTACAACAAACACGAGTAAATTTTTTTTTTTTTTTTTACTTTTCTAAATTAATTAATTACAAAAAAAATACGCATTATTTTAACATTTTTTTTATTGTGTGTAATAAAACTATAGTAAAGGTATTTGAAAAAAAAATACAAAGCAATACTAACTAGTACAGATGTAAAGAAATATGCTTTTTTTGTGTTATTAGATTTTGTTTTTTCATGGTTGTATCTTTCCTTAGTTGGATTCAATATTTATTGTGACTCATATTTAGACCCATACCAATCAATAAAAAAACACATCCAAATCTCGCGGTATCTAGGAGTTATTCACTTCTAAAGTTTTTTCTGATAATTTTGATTTTAGGGTCATCACTTCACAAAAAATAATATTTTTAATTTGTAGGTTTAAATATGTTGCATTTTATTTTATCATAGAATAATACTTACTATACGTAATACGTATACATATTAACACCCACACTCGTAAATTTTACAAATAATATTCTTATATCTTTTTATTAGTTTTGCTTTAGAAATATATAAGTATGTTTATCAGTTGTCTAGTACTCATAACACAAGCTCTGCTTAGCTTGAGACTAGACGGCGTTGTGTGATAGTTGTGGAATATTATTATTATTATTATATCTCCTTTATTCAATTAAATTCTTATAAATTATATTTATTATAAATTATTATTATTATTATTTATACTAATATTTTTCATGCTTTATTGCATGTAAATGGGAATAGGCTCAGATTCGGAAATAAGGATAGGCTCAGGAATAGAGTCAGCTTCAAAATAAGGCTCAGTTTCGGGAAAAGCCCCAAATTCAGAAACAATGTCAGGTCTGAGAATAGATTCAGGTTCGGAAATAGGCTTAGTTTCGGGAACAAACTCAGATTCAAAAACAAGGTCAGGTATGGGAATAGGCTTCGGGATAGTAAGCTCTTGTTCCAGAATAGATTCGGGTGCACGAATAGCCTCTGAAATGGAGATTGTAGTGTAATCTTGAGAAGTTTCAATACTGGAGTCAGAATCGGGATGTAAACTACGTTCAGCAAAAAGTCCAGGTACATTTTGAGGAGTTCCGGGATCGACCTGTTCCATTTCTGATTCGATATTTTTGGGAAAATCGCTTTTAAAGTTTTCCTTCAACCATTTATGGTGTTTTTTGGTGAAAAATTTCGTGGAATATTTACATTTTTTGTACAGTTTTTCACATTTGGCAGTAAAAATGGAAATCACAATTTTGACTTGTTTATTATCTTTATATGAAATTGGCATATTCAGCGCTCTGAAAATAGCAACAGTTCTTTTGGTAAAATCTATGTCAATAGGGCGGAATTTACTACCAATTTTTAATTTATTTCCTTGGCTAGTTTCGTCAGTAAATTAAATGCTTCTAATCTGGTTAATTCTCCTTGTGTAATTGCGGATACTCCCGGAGGCTGAAGAGCACCGGCTGTGGCGTTATCCACAGCTTCATAATCTGCCACTCGTGAACCAACATGAGGGTTGGCGCCCTCACGCCCTCCTTGCAATAAGCCAGCCGGTCGGAGCCCAGACAGACATCCCTCAACAGGTCGGGTCAAGTCCTGTTGAGGCAAAGTGGCGCCATGGGTCTTTTGCGGCTCCATGGTGCCTCACCCCCGTTCCTCCAGGCAATATGTATAGGTACAGGGTTTTGACTTAAGTCTAACGAGGGCGGACCCCTTCCCCGTACCACAAATAATATAATAATAATAATATTCCACAACTATCACACAACGCCGTCTAGTGTCAAGCTAAGCAGAGCTTGTGTTATGAGTACTAGACAACTGATAAACATACTTATATATTTCTAAATACATACATATATAGATAAATTACACCCAGACACAGAACAAATGATCATGCTCATCACACAAACATTTGTCCTGGGTGGGAATCGAACCCACGACCCCAAATCGGCCTTCATTGGATAAACGAACTTTAATTCGTATATTGTACATCATACGTACCTATTTAATTAGTATGACACGTATGATATTAGTAAACTTACAAATATCTAAACGGCTAAAATAAATTGTACATTTATAAAACTAGTAAGGTTACTAGCATTATAATTCCGTTTATTCATTTTAATTTAATTTACTTTTTAATTATTTGATAATATTAAAATAGTTGGATTTATCATTAACAATGTGAAAATCAATGATATTGTCACTTCTTTCAGATAACCATGTTATTATGTCCTTTGTTTATTTTTACACATATTATTTTACATTTTTAAATATTTCCTAAAAATAAATATATATAAAAAATATTTTAAAATATAAAAAAATAGTAGCCCGCCGGTATCGGGAACAGGGTCCCATTATTATGTTATTATCATTTTTTTTAAATAAAAAAACATTTAAAAAAAATACGACTTGTGCTAACCCTAGCGCCTAAATTTTTAACTTTTTTTTTTTAAGTTATTTGCAATTTGCAAGTCCGTATTAAGTTGTATGTTGATTAAAGTAAGAGTGGCGATCGTAACATATGTGTATTTACGAAATAATAATCATTACAACCATCAATACAACTCCATAAATTTAGTATAATCCTAAATGTCAAGATTTCATGAAATAGTCATTCATTAGGATTGTATGGACTTATGGAGTTGTATTAATGATTATAATTCTATAAATACAGTTTTGTTACCACATACAACCTGATACTGACCTGCAAATTGCAAAAAACGTAAGAAAATTTGAATTTCGCGGGCTACATTGGAGCTTTCGCCTTAATGTTATGGTACCAACATTGTTCACTTACTGTGTATTATTTGCAGACTATTGGCCGAATGGGTTCATTTTCCTGCCTCACAACCTGCCCGAAGCAGTGTAGCCTCAGGGTTTGAGGAAAAATTTAATATGCCAAATATATTAGGGCTAATAGACTGCACCCATATTAAAATTTTCCCTCCTTCTGGGCCACAAGGATCTCAGTACAAAAATAGAAGGTAGGATGCTCATACGCTGAATGTCCAACTGGTAATTAAGCATCAATCAACCTATTCACTTTACTTACATTTATATTAATCTTAATAATTTATTGGTCAGACACAATTTGCGTATTTTGTATCTACACTAACACACACGAACTGAAGCGAAAGCTAATCTATACAAATGAATAAAATTGAAGTGTCTGTTTGTAATATCAAAATAAAAGCTTTTTACTAAATGTGTACGATAGTGCACACGATACTTATAACAAAACTGCAATTTTTAAATTTTTTGTCTGTCTGTTTGTTTCCGCTAATCTCCGAAACGGCTGGACCGATTTTGACGGGACTTACAGATAGCCAGCTTAGTTCAGTATAGCTGAGCTACTTGTCTACATTATGTATATATGAACCTCTTTGATACTGATGATGAACTTTGATACTGATGTTTATAATGCAGATTGCCGATTCAGAATGCAGGATACTTAGCGTGAACGCCAGGTATCTTGGCAGGGTTCACGATGCATTTATCTGGAACCATTGTGCTGTGAAACAGGAGATGAAGAGGCTGTACGATAGGGGGATTAGAAACTATTATCTCTTGGGTAAGCTAAGGAGTAGCTGGTAATCTAGGTACAACTAAATAATTTATCATACTAAATGAGACAATGGATTTTTATTTAGTATTTACTTATATGACTTTAATTAAAGCTTCTTTTAAATCAACACTTACAGATAAATAACAAAATTGTTCATTAAGGAACACTATAAACATTAAAAAATCAACATAACAATAAAAATAATATACGATTATCGGATCAGGTGCGTGTCATTCAGCGTAACCATATGTTGGATGACACTGTACTTGATCGCCTGCGAAGTGAAATGCAGAGTAGCCATGTCATCACTCCCCAGTCGCAGACTGCTGTACTACTACCGCAGTCTGATACAAGTCATGCTGACGAGGGGAGTAATGACAGGGCTACAAACGTAAGTACCCAATGTAATGAGGAATTGAGGAGTGCTTTGGAGGATGCGATTCGGGAATATCGCTTCATGTCACCCGAACTTAGGCCACGCTTACCTCGTTTGCCCATGCATAACAAAAATAGGGCGCTGGTGGCGGTTCTGGATTCGCAGTTGTCAAACTATTTTGATGGCTGCGAAGACCTCACCGATGCTCATTCGATTCTGTACTGCGCGGCTGCAGCGGCATGTCGTGTAGCTCATGTCAAATTTGCCAATGACTCTAGAGCTACACGACCGAAACCAGCCGTACCAGCTTGGCAGTGCAGAATTGAACGCCGTATTGGTGGGGCCAGAGCGCTCATTGGCAAACTAATCTGCTTCAGGGAGGGCAATACTCGCCCTAGAGTGATGCGCTTTGTGAGACGGGCATTCTTGGGGACTGATATCAGTCCTCAAGACTATATGTCTTGTGTCACGGAGCGCATCGACTTCCTGAAGCAGAAAGTGTATGCATGGGCGAACCGTATTCGTCGATACAGGCGGCGAGTGGAGCGATACACTCAGAATCGCACATTCCAGAGTGATGAAAGGTGGGTTTATAGGGCTTGGGAGCGACCGGACCAAGGTGTTACTGACACGTGCCTACCGGATGATGACGCCATGTGCTCGTTCTGGCGAAACATCTGGTCGGTGCCTGTCAGTCACACCGAGGGTGATTGGACTGGGAAGATTGAGCGAGCGTGCGATCTAATACCAGAAATGGGGGTACTTACCATCAGCCCCCAAGATGTTGCTCGTGCAGTCCGACCGTTGCCTAACTGGAAATCTCCAGGGCCGGACGGGCTGCACAACTTTTGGATAAAATGGTTCCAAGGGTCGCACGCCTGCTTGGCATCCCAGTTCCAGTCAGCCTTAGAGTCAGGGTCACTGCCCCAGTTCCTAACGACAGGAATAACCCACCTGCTCCATAAATCAGGTAGTACCGCGGATCCCAAAAATTATAGACCGATCACTTGTTTACCGACGGTCTATAAAGTTCTTACATCCATTTTGAGAACTAAAATTAACAAACATATAGACACCAACTCCATCATGTCTGTCTCTCAAAATGGATGTAAGAACGGGTCCCGGGGTACTAAGGAGCTGCTCCTCATTGATATGGCCATTAGCCAACAGGTTCGTCGTTCCCGAAAGGATCTGTCGACATGCTGGATAGATTATAAGAAGGCCTATGACTCGGTGCCACATACATGGCTCATGAGGGTGTTGGAGTTGTACAAAGTAGATGCAACTCTGCGCACCTTCCTGATGTCGTGTATGGGGCAATGGAGGACGGTCCTTCGATATCCAGGATGTCGAAATATTCAGAGGAATAGCGAACCGATAAGGATCGAGCGAGGCATATTTCAGGGTGATAGTTTGAGTCCGCTTTGGTTCTGCTTAGCCTTGAATCCCCTAAGCACGCTGCTGGAGGATTCAGGTCTAGGCTATCGGCTGAGGAGAGGTGGTCAGGTTATATCGCACCTCCTCTACATGGATGACCTAAAACTCTTTGCCCCCAACAATTTGCAACTAATGGAGCTACTGAAAGTAACTCAAACTTTCAGTAGCGCCATCAGGATGGAATTTGGTGTGGACAAATGTGCGGTCATGCATGTAAAGCGAGGGGAGATTGTTGAATCCGTGGGAACCCAACTCTCGGATTCCACAAACCTTAGAACCCTCTCCGCATCCGAAACCTATAAGTATTTGGGTATGTCGGAAGCGTTAGGCATCAATGTTACTGACATGAAGCAATCGTTGAAGGAGCGCTTCTTTGGCCGCCTGAAAAAAGTACTTAATAGTCTTCTATCAGGCGGAAACAAGGTGCGCGCCTTCAACGGTTGGGTCATGCCGGTTTTGATGTACTCTTTTGGCATACTCAAATGGACTCAGACCGAACTCGACGCCCTGGATAGGAGGGTCCGTACGTTGCTGACTGCAAATCGAATGCATCACCCACGGTCATCGGTAATGAGGCTGTATATCCCGCGAAAGTGTGGAGGTCGAGGGTTTTTAAACGCTAAGACCCTCCACAATCGCGAGATATGCAGTCTCAGGGAATATTTTCTAGAAACCGACGTGGGGATGCATCGAGATGTAGTCGCCGTGGACAAGGGCCTCACCCCGCTCTCCTTGGCTAAAGAGAACTGGCGCAAGCCAGTAGTGCTTGACACTAATGATCGCATGGAGGTATGGCAGAGTAAGGAGCTTCACGGACGCTTTTTCCGGGCCCTACATGGACCCGATGTTGATCTATTAGCGTCCGTAGCCTGGCTGCGTTTCGGTGACCTCTTTGGGGAAACCGAAGGTTTTGTCTGTGCAATTATGGACGAAGTTATGATGACGAACAATTACCGGAGATTTATTGTGAAAGACGGCACGGTTGACATCTGTCGGGCATGCCACCGGCCGGGAGAATCAATCAGGCATATTATCTCCGGGTGTTCTCGTCTAGCTAACGAAGAGTACTTGCATAGACACAACCTTGTAGCCAGGATAATCCATCAGCAACTTGCTCTGAAATACAACCTTGTGGAATCGGAGGTGCCGTACTACAGGTATGTGCCCGACCCAGTTCTCGAAAATGGTGATATCACATTATATTGGGATCGATCCATCATCACTGACAGGACTATTGTTGCCAATAAGCCTGATATAGTGGTGGTGGATCGACCAGAGCGGCGCGCAATGATTGTTGACATAACCGTCCCGCATGATGGGAACCTCGTGAAAGCCGAGAAAGATAAACAAATCAAGTATCTTGACTTGGCTCACGAGGTTGTCGACATGTGGGATGTGGACTCAGCGATCATTGTGCCGATAGTTGTGACAGCCAATGGTTTAATTGCCAAGAGCCTCGACCAACACCTGAGGAGGCTCTCGTTGGGCAGCTGGATCAAGGGCTTGATCCAGAAAGCGGTACTTCTGGACACGGCCCGAATAGTTAGGAGGTTCCTCTCTCTGGAGCCCTGACCGCCGGTAGCTTGGACCCTTTTCCCGATACCGGTGGGCTACTATTTTTTATATTTTTAAATGTTTTTATATTTCTTTATACTAATATTTAAAAATATAATTTATAAGAATTTAAATGAATAAAGGAGAAAATAATATTATAAAATCAAACTTTCTATGTCCGTTACCACCAACGCCAATCGCTTCCATATTTTGTAAATAAGTAGTACTCAATTGGTACTAATTAGTACTCGAACCACAAAATTGATACCTTAGTAGTTTTCGAGAAAATCGACTTTGAAGGTGGTCCGGCGGTAGTCACGCTCCCTTCAGCAGGACCACCATGAGCGCCGAAAAAGGGGACACGCTACAGCTATTCTAAGTATACAAATAAATAATTAGTACCCATAAATATGATTTATTTCGTAAAAAAAACAGAACTCTAACATTTGTATTTACAGAGAAATCAACGATGATAACTTTCTCGCAATTGTTCAGCAGGACCACGATTTTGAATGTTGATTCCAAGTTAGAGAAGCTTGTCGCTTTCCTCAAACCTACATAGAAAATTAGTACCTAAAATTCAAAACTAGTGCTCCAGTAGTTTACGAGATATACCACGCCACTGGTGGGGTGGCGGTAGTCACGGTGCCAAATTTTCGTTTAAAGATTTCCCTATTAAAAACTCTGTGGTTTCTACCCAAATTTATACAAAAATTAGTACTCCTAAAGAAGTTATAGCGACCAAAAATTCAGATTCATAAGTGTTGTATTTTAAGAGAAATTAGCTTTCATTACTTTCCATACTAAATCTCCGCGTATAACCCGACCAAATTAAGTTGTGCTTGTAAACAAGGGAATCGGCGCCATTACCATTGACAACTTGGTAGCTATAACTTATTTAGGAGTACTAATTTTTGTATAAATTTGGGTAGAAACCACAGAGTTTTTAATAGGGAAATCTTGAAACGAAAATTTGGCACCGTGACTACCGCCACCCCACCAGTGGCGTGGTATATCTCGTAAACTACTGGAGTACTAGTTTTGAATTTTGGGTACTAATTTTCTATGTAGGTTTGAGGAAAGCGACAAGCTTCTCTAACTTGGAATCAACATTCAAAATCGTGGTCCTGCTGAACAATTGCGAGAAAGTTATCATCGTTGATTTCTCTGTAAATACAAATGTTAGAGTTCTGTTTTTTTACGAAATAAATCATATTTATGGGTACTAATTATTTATTTGTATACTTAGAATAGCTGTAGCGTGCCCCCTTTTTCGGCGCTCGTGGTGGTCCTGCTGAAGGGAGCGTGACTACCGCCGGACCACCTTCATAGTCGATTTTCTCGAAAACTACTAAGGTACCAATTTTGTGGTTTGAGTACCAATTAGTACCAATTGAGTACTAATTATTTACAAAATATGGAAGCGCTTGGCGTTGGTGGTCACGGACATAAACTTTCTTGTTCCCAGCATCTTCCTATTTTAGCGTCTGCGGCTGCGCTTTCTGCAAAACAAGAAAAAACTGAGTTCTCAATATTTTCTTTTGTTGATGCAGGAGATTCAGGGTACCCATTGGAACCATGGCTCATGACCCCAGTGTTGAATGCTGAGCCAAACTCACCAGAACACCGCTACACAGACTGGCACTGCAAAGTTCGCAATGCAATAGAGCGAACAAATGGATACTTAAAAGGAAGTCTGAGGTGCTTGGGGATAGATCGGGTACTGCACTATTCACCGGAGAAGGCTTCACAAATCATATATGCCAGCTGCATCATTTATAATTTGATGAAGCATTTTGGGTATTATTTTTTTTATACAAATTGTACCCTTCTATAATATTACAGTACTGTGAGTGAGGTTGTATTTTAAATTTTTCAGGGTTCCATTAGTAGAGCAAGACGAAGATAACCACGACGATGGAGATATCGAATTTAACGAAACACCTGTAGGTCTGCTAAGATTGTCCCAAGCCAGACGAGCTGAATAAATAAATCACTT
The DNA here is from genome assembly GCA_963082905.1 of Oligia fasciuncula. Classification (NCBI taxonomy): domain Eukaryota; kingdom Metazoa; phylum Arthropoda; class Insecta; order Lepidoptera; family Noctuidae; genus Oligia; species Oligia fasciuncula. Next base: position 15,432,041 of record OY720403.1, read on the forward strand.
TGTTTAATATTGTTACGTTGTTTTTTTTTTACCTACACAGCTGCGTTACTAATGAGTAAAGTAGCATTTACCTGAAAACACCAATAGTACATTTTGAGGTTTCCGAGTAATATATTTCATTGTAGTTTGTACAATTGACTTTGGCCTGCACTTGATAGAAGGATTAATTCCATCAACTGTATCTTGTCACTGGACTCTTTAGTTATCACTTTCTCACACTAAATTACTTCTCTAAACCCTATTAAATAGGTTTGCACAATAAATTAGATCAAATATTGTAAGGTTAAGTTGCATTGTTTACATACAAAATTTCATATGTCATTCAGTCGAACGTCAGTTTGACAGTTTAGAGGCGACATCTGGTGGTCGCCGATTCACAGTTTTAATTTAATCGATATTCTAACATATTGATTGCTAACCATCGAAATAATATCGTATAGAGCAATCCTTCATAATTTTCAGCTTTCAATAAAAAATTATAATAAACGAAATAACCGTAAACGGAAATAAAAGTAATTTTTTCATTAAGTATAGACATATTTCTAGAAACTTTTAATCTGTGGATCGTCTTTGACATAGGGTGGCCAGATTAGACAAGCTAATCTACGGGGTAATTAGTTAATTAGATAGGTTTTTAGGATTAGAAATTGAAAATAATTTGTTTGGTGGTCTGGATCATGAAGATTCTTATTGTTTCAGCGTTTAAACGTCACGTTGTGTAGTTGTTAGTGATTTTCAAGAATTATGTATCTTGGTGTAATGTTTATCTTCAGTGATCTTATAATCATTTTACCTGCAATAAGGGAGATTTTAGAAATGCTTCGTCTATTTCCGGCTGATATCCATGACAGGATGAGGATCATAAGATACAGTGATGCCAGATTGGGAGGAATCCCCCCAAATTTGGTGGTTTTTTATAGTTATGGGACAATAGGGGGGAAAATATTTTTGGGGGGATATTTGGAGGGAGAAAACTAGGTGTGGGGGGATTAGGAGGATTTTTTTTTACCATAACTAGTCTGGGCAAAGCCGCGGCTAGCAGTGATGATTAAAAATATATTATCAGAATGCATCAATCGAATCAACGCGATCAAACCACTAACTAATCTGTGAAAGCACACACAAAAAAATGCAGTCGGTGATAGAACTTACGGACATGTTAGCAAATTGGCATTAGGAATTTTGTCGTTGCCTTTTTCTAACGCATTTGTGGAAAGAGCCTTCTCTCAAGTCAAACTTCGAAACAGATTGGCCATTCACACTGCCGAATCAATCTTGAGAATAAGATAATTATACATTGCTAGAAGGATTCTTGCAAAGATGCTAAACAGATTTAATTCAGAAATGATATACGGAACTGCAAACGACGCGGGTGAAGAGACTGATTCAGTAATGGAAACTATTGCTAAAATAGTATAAAATTGTATCTTTCATTATTCCTAAGGAAAGAAAATTAATTTTAATTTAAAAAAATATTATGAATAAACAATTGATTAAAAAAAAATGTTTTGTCATTGTGGGGTTTTTTTTTTTTCAAAACCCGAATTTTGGGGGGATTTCGGGGAAGGTTTGGGGAGAACGCGAGACGGTCATCTGGCAACACTGATAAGATAGCGAGCGCGCTCCCCATAGAGTAAAGTAATATATCGGGGCTCCCTTTTACCCTGAGACGCGTTCGAGTAACACGACCAAATTTTGATCCATGTTCTAAAAGGTAAGGATTTGTTGTAATAGTGTTTAGAAGTGGTCTGTGGTGTGAGCCCTTCCCTGGCTGTTAAAAGGATATTGTCGTGATCCATGAATATTACTTACAGGATTCTAATTGCGCACACGCAGACAACTGTCCAGCCAGTCGCTCAATCTTACAGTCAAGTGCTTTCTTCCTAAATCAACCGTGACTATTTCACCCGCTGACTATTTATCATGGATTCCTCAGTGTTAACCACGGGATTAAATTATTGTTCAAGGGCCACGTGGGTAATCGTCATTCCTAGTGTCACCCCACTTAGGATCAGGCGAATAGAAGTCGTAGCTCCTATTGTTGCTGGCTAATGTTCTAGCCTTCTAGATTTCCAAGCTCGGTCACCTCAAGGAATGTTAATTAGTTTCCCCCTATATTATTAGGTCTCCGTATTGTCGTTTCAGAGGCACCTCGAGAGGTTCGTCTCGCCGCCAGGATCTGGAGTAGCGTCTGGGGCGAGACCCGTCCCTCGAGTCAGCTCGAAGCCTCTTGCGGAGACGACTGTGCGGCTGGCGGAGTCCATCTAGCGATAGCGCAGGCGGGACGGTTTTTTTTATACATTAGAAAATTTATTTACATTTAATACGGTTATTATAAGAACCAGTTATTTACCATAGTCCGGTTTTCAATGGTGGAAACCGGTCTTCAACCTAATTTATATTAAGGATCTTGGGTTCAACATTTGGTGTGCATCAGGATGTATATGATTGGACACCTTCATCGGCTCCGGGATCCGGGACCCTTATTGTCCCTGGCGCCCATTTATTATTTAATAACATTTTTAATAACTGGTAGGTAACTTATCTAATCTCTAAACTTTAAGTTTATAATAGTTAATTTAAACGGAACAGTACTGGGTTTATCTCTAACTCCCCACACCCATAGCTCTTTCTACTGAAATTTTAGCTGGCTGGCAATACTTTAATCTACTTAGGATTCACTTCCCTAGTTTAGATTTTATAAAATTACTTAGTGCTTATTTAGATAGATATTAATATAAACTTGTTTTGAATATGTTTGAGTTAGTTTGTTGTTTACTTTTATCAAGCCTTCTAGATTTCCAATTACTTCTATGTATATCAATTAATTTAATGTAATAACAGATTTTTGGAGATGGTGCCATAGTAAAAGTTGTATGTATCAATGGGTATTTTCGCCCACTTTCAGCTTGAAGTTGCATAGTAAGTTAAAGATTCTTACATTAACTGCAGGTTCCGTTTTTTTAAAATTTTGGTCTGCTCCTTCAATTTATTAATCTGCTCTTGCAAGGTGTTATTACGCTCTCTCAAAAAGTTGTTGTGGCGTGCCTCTTTCACTAACTCCTGAAATTTTATTATCAATATTGTTACATAAGAACAGACAACACTGGATTAGCTAATTTTAATTCCGATAGGACAGGGATACCACACGAGTCGCGGGCCGTTGCTAGTTGTAAATAATTAATGTTACAATCTAAACTTCCTTACCTTCATTAATGTATTTAGCTCCAACTGAGCATCAATAAACCTGTCTGGAGGGTGAGTTCTGCGTACGCGTCGTGGTCGTGGTATGAATGGCGGTGCCGATGTGGATGGTTGTGCTGATGTGGATGGTTGTGCTGATGTGGATGGTGTGGATGGTGGTGCTGGTGTGGATGATGGTGCTGGTGTGGATGATGGTTCTGGTGTAGGTGATGATGGTAGTGTTGTTGTGAATGTTGGTGCTGGTCTGCACGGTCGTGGTAGCAATGACTCTCGATTTTCATGGAACTAAAATGAAAGAAAATTTAATTATGAAATAACATTTATAATTTTTAAAATGTTGTTATTTGAAAGCAAGAACTCTGTGAAACTGACTGTGACTAATTTAACAGCTGTCATTCAAAATGTGGGTCTTGTCAAGACTTTCCATTTTAGCAATAGTAATAGGCTATTTGACTGGTTTCTGATAAACATCTCAGATTATTTAATGGTGTCTAACGAGCCCACAAAAACCTATTACTTCAAATTGCATAATGTATTTCTTATAAAAAATAGTAAATAAAAATGTACTGTTTAAATAAACCGCCAAAACGCTATCTTTAACAATATGGCGTCGTGACGTCACGATTCCCGTAAACAAACGTTGAAACGGTCGAGATACTAATGAAATGATTTTATTTTGTAAGTAGGTTTGTACAAACACTTTTACACGTCAATCATGTTTTTTTTTTTAAACTAGATGAAGTCGGCGTTTCCTATCTGACTACTCTGAGAAGAAAGGCCGAAACAAACTCAGAGGTCACAGTCTCTTTTAAAGTCCAGACATAATCTTGGTCAGGTTATATGAAGACCATGTAGATCGATGTCTGAGGTGGTCTTTTGAGGAAAGAACCACACAGATTGAGAGGACCTGTCCAGTCAGTGCACGCATTTGTCAAAAATCGTGCAGCTCAACTCAAGACTTAAGGAGCTCAACGATTCGACGAACAATACCAAAGAAAGGACATTTGGGTAGGCCACATAAATTACTCAAACTGCCAGACCATGAAAAAAAAAAAAAACAGAACAGAGAGAATAATAAAAAAAAAATATATAAGTACCTATGTAAAAAGACCCACATCGTCTTCACATTCACAATGAAAAAATAATATAATACTTTACAAAGTAAGCAAATGTCATTGTTTAAAAAAAAAAATTCATCAATGTCAATGTGAAAAAGAAAAAAATCATTCAAAATGCAGAAATTGGAAGCAGCTCAATCCCAAGCCTTTTTGTCCTCAATATAATCTTTAACGGTATAAAAGGCTTTCTGGCACAACTTACGTTTAATGAAAGATTTGAATTTATTAAGGCTTAGATCTTGAACGTGGCTTGGTAGTTTATTGTAAAAGCGTATACATTGGCATCTGAACGAGCCACCTATTTTCTTGAGCCTGGTTGTAGGTACAACATATTTGTGTTTGTTTCTAGTATTTATATTATGGATATCACTGTATTTTTTAAACAATTTTATATTTTTATGGGCATATAAAAGATTTTCATAAATGTACTGAGAAGGCACAGTCATTACATTAATCTCTTTAAATTTGTCTCTGAGAGAGTGTCTCGGACTTAATTTATAAATTGATCGAACAGCTCGCTTCTGCAAAACAAAGATAGTCTGAATATCGGCGGCATTTCCCCACAATAGAATACCGTACGACATTACACTATGAAAATAGCTAAAGTACACTAAACGAGCAGTCTCTATATCAGTTAAATTTCGAATTTTTCTAACAGCGTATGCTGCAGAACTTAGCTTTTTTGACAATTTATCTATATGTGGACCCCACTGAAGCTTAGCATCCAAAGTTATGCCCAAGAATACTGTGTTGTCTTCAGGATTCAATTCCTCGCCCCTTATCAACACATTAGTTTTCACCTGCCTTACGTGGGGTAGCGTAAACTTAATGCATTTGGTTTTCTTCTCGTTTAGAAGCAAATTATTAACATTGAACCAGTGGACTACTTTCGAGATCGCGCTATTTACATCGTCAGTAACCAACTGCTGACGTTTAAGTTTAAACAAAAGAGAAGTGTCATCTGCAAACAACACTATATCATGATGATCCTTTATGAGGTACGGCAAGTCATTAATATAAATGAGAAACAAGAAAGGACCAAGAATTGAGCCCTGTGGGACTCCCATTGTTACTATAGATCCGGGTGATCTTTTTCCATTAACGTCAACGCTCTGAATCCTTTTACTCAAGTATGAAATAAGAAGATCCAGAGCAGTGTTTCGGATCCCGTAGTGGCGGAGTTTCCTGATTAACGTTTCGTGAAGAACGCAATCGAATGCCTTGGACAAATCACAAAAGATGCCCAAGGCATCGCATTTATCTTCCCATGCATTATAAATATGTCCTAATAGTTCAACGCCGGCATCAGTAGTTGAACGACCCCTTGTAAAACCAAACTGTTTGCTATGTAATAATTTATGTTTATTAAAAAATCTTTGCATTTGGTCTAAAATTAATTTCTCAAAAATTTTACTAAAGGTAGGTAGTACAGAAATAGGTCTATAATTTGTGGGGTCTGAGGTACTACCTGATTTAAACAAAGGTATTATTTTACTATTTTTCATAAGGTCAGGAAACTCCCCATTGTCAATACAACTATTAAAGATAATAGCTAGAGTAGGCGCTACAATGTCAATAATAGACTTGGCTACTTCTACAGAATTACCCCACAGATCTGCAGTCTTTTTTACATTTAAAGTGTGAAAGGTTTTAATTATATCTCTACAGGTAATATATTCAAAATGAAATTCCGAATCGCAACCATTAACATTTTCTTTAAGCAAAGACTCAGCAACAGAAGGTGATGAGTTTAGTGATTTAGTAGTTGAAACGGGAATATCTGAAAAGAAATTTTCAAATGCCTCGGCGACTTGTGCGTCTGATTTTATTATGTTGTCATTAATAGACAGGCTGTAGTCAGTATTTCGGTTACTAGATCTTCCCGTTTCACTATTAATAATATTCCAAGTCGTTTTAATTACATTACTGCTGTTTTTAATCTTTGAACCCAAATAACGTGACTTGGCCATATAACAAACTTTTTTAAATAATTTTGAATAATTTCTAACATACAAATTAAATTCATCAGTATTAATATAAGTCCTTTCATTGTACAGTTCATAAAGCCGTGTTCTACTTTTATGAATACCAATGGTAGCCCAATCACTGAACGATGCATTACTATTAACCGAAATAGTCTTGGGAATAAAGGTGGAATCAAATTGTTTACAGTATACATTAAAAAAATTATCATAAAGATGATTAGGATCAGCATGAATAGACAAAACTGGTAATTTATCAATGAGTTTAACTTTAAAAGCCTCCAAGCGACTTGCAGTTTTGGGGTTAACAGTGATATCCTTTTTAGCCACTTTTTTGTTTTGATTTTGAATAGTAATCCTTTGCCCGCAATGATCAGAATCTAGTAAAGTTATAATTTCTTTGTGGCTTGGTATAATATCTGTATATATATTATCTAGGCATGTGGCACTAGTAGGGGTTATTCTTGTGGGCTCCAAAAATAGGTTTAGAAGATTGTAGGACTGAAACAGACTTAAAATTTTACTACAAGAACCTGAGTTTTCTAATAAATTGACATTAAAATCACCGCAAATGATAACGGACTTGTTTGAGTTACAAATCCTGTGTAACACTTCATCCATTACCTTTTCAAAGCAGTCATACAATCCTGAAGGGGGTCTATACACACTTAATACAATAGAGTGCTCCAATTCTACACAGGCAATTTCAACCGTACGCTCAACTGATAGGCTCACAATATCTATACGATCTTTAAATTTGAGCTGGTTACTTACTAAAATTAATGAGCCACCATGTATAGCATTTGTTCTGCTAAACGAACTACCAACCTGGTGATTATTAAAATTGAACAAGAACTGGTGGCTTTTCAGCCAATGTTCTGTTATACAAAGTATGTCAATACTATTAAAATTCATAAATAATTCTACTTCTAATTCTTTGTTCATAAATCCTTGAATATTTTGATGCACTAGGTTGATACTATTGACTGATTTTAAGCTTTTTTTGCGTACATTATAGCTAGAGGTTGCCTCTATTGTCTTAATTTCTAATTTAAATTATTAGCAATGTCATTAATAGTGACCAAATTATTGGCAGAATTATTTATAATGTCATTGCATTGCTCAAAAGAAGCAAGTTGTTTAGCCAAATTTTTGGCTGTAATAGAAAAAAAATAAGATAGCGACACAGCTATCTGTCTTTTATAATAGTCAGAAAGATAGTACATAACAATGTTATATCTATCTTTTGTCAAATAGAAATTATTACTAACATAATTGTTAATATCAACTAAATGGAACATGTTATTATTAAATGTCAAGTTATGCATTGTCATATTCAATTCAAATCTTAAGCTATTTTCTTCCTGTGGCAAACTGTTACTATAAGGGAATGTAAACAATACAACTTTTCTTAAACTAAGGTTGCATAATGTTCTATGATACTGGAGCAGTTCTCCTTTGTTTACATTTCCCCTATTACCCATAAAAATTAATAAAGTTGTATCCTGGCTAAAGTTACATTTAATAATTTTTTTCATAATATGAAACAAAGAACAACCAGGCATACAGTAATTTATTATTGAGTGTCCCGGATATTCAGCTGTTAACAAGTGTCCTAAGTCCTTACCGATCTCATCACAAAATAACACAATATCATTATTTAAAGTTTGTTTACACTTTTTATACGAACTATTAGTAGAAGGAATTATCAAATCAACACAGGGCTGCACTAAGGTGGTATTGCAAGTTGTCAATGAATGCTCCGGTGTGACATTGGTTGGTGTTTGACAATACTCACAGTTGTTTTTTTGTGAGTTTACCAGCTCATTCATTGCCAACACATATTCCCTCATTAGGTCTTCAGAGGTATTATATTTGTTGGTCATTGAACTAAGTTTCTCCTGTAGATGGTCAAGTTCAGATTGCAAGGTCTCTGTGTCAATGTTGTACTTCCTAGTACTCTGCTCCAAATTATAAGAATACATGTCTAATTGTTTAATTAAATTCAACCTTTCTCTATTCAAACTACATTCAAACTAACAAAACTAGACAAAAGTCATCTGTTCTGTCAACGATAGACAGAAATTTACTACATCATGACGTCATCTTAAGTTCAGCCAATCCAGACCGTTTTCGATTACGTGGCGCCAGATTTTAAAAGATGAAGTTTTTTCGGTTTTTTTTTTATAAATAATACATTGTTTTGTAGTAAAATTAATGCAAATCGATTTTAAAAGCGATAATCTATACGAGTGTCAATAATTATGACCTTATTTTTTACATTGTCAAATAGCCTATTGTGTCAATAGCAGCCACATTTTCACATAATACACCACTCGGCCCAGCTTCATGCTGCTTTTGCTCTATTCAGTTGCTCAGTTGTATTCAGTAACTTTAAGAGAAAACTTAACTTCCAAAAAATCAAACTACTGTGGCTAGGCAAAATAAAAAATTACCCCTATTGGAGATTCCTCAGGCCCACACCCCACTGCCATTTCATAGCCAATTGTATCCAAGATAATTTCGGAGGTCTGGGATAATTCTGGGACCACGACGTGGTTTCCAGTTGTGTTTCTCGGTTTATTTACAGCGCCACCCTCAATCCTCGCCTTCCTTTTTTGATCCCGCCAGCACTGAAAATATATATATATATTAGGTGCTTAAATGTTTAATTGCCGTTTATATATGAGATCGAAAGAAGAAAACTGAAAACTATGTAGATTATTTCTTGTAGATGCCAAATCCCAATTGGGCTCATTGTTTGACTAAACTTACCACCTTCCACTGTTCAATAGACTTGCGCGGTCCAAGCTCGTCGAGGGCCGCTTTTACGCGTTCCCACTGCCGCTCATATTCAGCGGCACCCTGCGGAGTTTTAAAATTTCCTGCCGCAAAGTTTGCATGCTCATGCATACATTGACATAAATATTGAATTTGTCCTTTTGTACTGCGTGTTCTGAAACATTACAGTTCAATTTGTAACTATCAATCTATCTCTTCAGTTATTAAGGGCACTATTATTTTGACTAACCCACTCACTACCTACCTATATTATGTTATTTTATGATTATTATTATTATTGGTATCGCTATTTGTGTTTAATTTTAATTTTTTATTTTATTTTAATTTATGAATGAAAATGTTGACCAATTAATTGTTTTTACCCTATCCTATATTAAATTAAATTATATCATGCATGACAGATAGGTACTTATTTAAATAACAAATTATGGACATATTTCTAAACATGTTAAAATTGGTATTTTTGTTTGAGCACTGTGGTTTTGTTAATTATTGTGACACAGTAGCTCTTTAAACTATTGTTAGCTGCAACTTCAGACGGGAGGGAGTTACGAGTGACCAGCCCTATATAAGCCAACGCAAACCGGCGCGCACCCTCTTTTGGCCAACAGGCGCGCGCTCGCTAACATCATCTTAGGATTACGTGTCATAATTTTTTTAATTTAAATATTATTTTATTTGTAAAATTATTAAAGATTTCGTTAAGTTCAGTTATTTTTTTTAAATAAAATTGATTTAAATTCCCAAAATCAGAAGTGGGATTGAACGCTATTATAGCCGCTTCAAGTCATTTCTGGTTCCATCATAATGTCGAGTAGAAAACGAGCACCACCGCGAGAGCGCGCGTCTTCGCCTAATTTAGGTAATCTAGCATCGACGATGGAAGCAATCCTCAACCGCCTGACGACGCTAGAGCAGCGTGCCGAACCACGTGCAACCACGCCGCCGCCGCCGCCGTTGCCTGCCCTCATCGAGCCAGCACCAGCCCCAGCAGGGAACGTGCCACGTGGTGAGAGCGTGGACAGCACCCCGAGTGTCGCCAGACGCTCAGCTATATCAACAACGGCTTCAACGGACATCACGGAGCGTCTCATCGACGCGCTAAAATGCATAAACCCGGTGAGATCAAACCACTATTATGTGTCGGATTTTGATCCTAGCATTCATGACGCCTATGCGTGGTGTGACGAGGTAGATCGTGCTCAATCGCAAAACCAGTGGGATGAAAAAGAGTGCCTGGCCCGTGTGGGACTATCTCTAAAGGGCGACGCACGTTCCTGGCTGCGCGAATGGACTAGTAACAATCGTACTTGGTCAAACTTCAAATCAGAGCTCAAATCACTTTGTCCGCGACGTATTGACATCGCGAATATTCTTTTTGATGTGATGTGTAAAGAATCTGATAAGTACTCCACGTATGCAGACTATGCACGAAAATCATTATTACGGCTACGTATAGTGAACGGATTAAGCGATGAATTATTGTGCGCCATAATTGTGCGCGGCATAAAAGATCCACAAATACGTGCAGCCGCCACAAACGCGAAATTAACACCAGAAACCATCGTAGAGTTCTTATCAATCTATGTGAAATCAGATCGTTCAAGTGCAAGTGTACCTAATAATAATCAGTCACGCAATAACCGATCCACCACTGATTCCTCCACCGAACGATTTGTAATCAAACCGGACATAAAAGCCAATATTGTACCAAACGAAGTAAGACAGATGACGGTAGCATTAAAAAAAATAAATCCGCAACTACCCCCGAATCTACTAACAAATCCGATTCTAAAGTCGTGTGTACATTTTGTAAGAAAGTAGGTCACACCGAGGATAAATGTTTTACAAAACAACGTTCTGAAACGCGAAATAAATCTAATATCAACTTTTGTCGTGAAGTAACGTGCGACCGTACTAAAAGGGATGTCATTACAGCTGTGATTAGTGGAGTACCCACCGATGTGTTAATTGATAGTGGTTCGAGTATCTCTCTAATATCAAACGATCTAGTCAAACATTTCTCATGTCGCACAAACCCGAGCGTACAGATATTGCGTGGTTTAGGTGGAGTAGAAATGCGTTCCGATTGTTTCGTAACCTTGTCAATAGAATTTAGCGAGGTCACCTTAGAGGTAGATCTTTATGTTGTGCCCCGTGATTACCTTAGTGCACCTGTGCTTATCGGTACAGATGTACTAAATAGGAAAGGCCTCGCATACATTCGAACTGGAGATTCGCAGCGAATAATTAGGAATACTTCGCTTGTAAATAATTTGACACATAGTGAACCGACTGTGCAACTTGATTCAGTCAACACACAATTGTGTGGAGAGGAAAAAGCGCGTTTATCGTTTGTGTTAAACAAGTACTCAAAATATTTCCTCAGTGGAACAGCGTCAACCACCGTTAATACCGGAGAGATGCACATTCGGCTCACTAGTGAAGAACCTGTTAACTATCGACCATACAAATTATCATACGACGAAAAATTACGTGTTCGCGAAATCGTTAGTGACTTAAAGGAAAAGGGTATAATCCGTGAGTCAGAGTCTTCGTATGCGAGTCCGATTTTGTTGGTAAAAAAGAAAGACGGATCGGATAGAATGGTTGTTGATTACCGAGCTCTAAACAACATAACAATAAAAGACAGATACCCTCTTCCTTTGATCGATGATCATATAGATAGGCTTGGGAAATGTAACTATTTCACTGTGCTAGACATGGTGACAGGCTTCCATCAAATTAAAATCAACGAAGATTCTGTACACCGAACTGCATTTGTGACGCCCGAGGGGCATTTTGAATACCTCAAGATGCCTTATGGTCTCGCTAACGCTCCCGTGGTCTATCAGCGCATTATATCAGATACACTGAGATCTCTCATCGATGCAGGTCAGGTCCTGGTCTATATCGATGACGTCATGCTAATGAGCGACACCGTAGAGGACGGATTGTCCTTGCTCGATTCTGTTCTGGCGATTTTAACAAAGGCAGGTTTTTCCATTAATTTAAGAAAATGCACCTTCCTTACCAGTGAAGTGGAGTATCTTGGGAGGACGATCAGTAAAGGTCAGGTCCGGCCGAGCTTACAAAAAATAGACGCACTAGCCAAATCTCCGATTCCTAAAACAGTTAAGCAAGTAAGGCAGTTTCTCGGTCTGGCCGGCTACTTCAGAAGATATATCCCAGGATACGCTACTACAGTGGCCCCCATCGCTTCATTGACTCGCAAAGAGGTTAAGTTTCATTGGGGTAACGAGCAGGAGCGAGCGAGACAAGAAGTCCTCTCAATTTTGACTAGTGAACCTGCGTTGTTAATTTTTGATCCATCGTTGCAAACTGAGGTCCACACTGACGCAAGTTCGTTAGGATACGGTGCTGTATTAATGCAAACCGCAAAAGACGGACGTAGACATGCAGTAGCGTACTATAGTAAGGTCACTGTAGGGGCGGAACCCAGGTACCACTCCTATGAGCTGGAGACTCTCGCTGTAGTTAAGGCCTTGCAACATTTCCGTCAATACCTAGTTGGTAAACATTTTAAAGTAGTTACCGATTGCAACGCCTTAAAGATGACTCAGCGTAAAAAGGATCTCTTGCCTAGGGTGGCACGCTGGTGGATGTTCCTACAAGACTATGATTTTACCCTCGAGTATCGGAAAGGTCAGTTTATGTCGCACGCTGACTATCTCAGTCGTAACCCGGTTAACCTTTGCGCCGTACAAAAACCAACTAACTGGGCTCAAGTTGCACAAGCCGCAGACGATGAAACGGTTACTTTAATCGAAAAATTTGATCAGGGTCAGTTAGATAGTTCACGGTATGTAAAGAAAAACAATTTACTTTACTATAAGTACAACCCGATAGGTGAGCAATCACGATTACTATGTTATGTTCCAAAGGGTTTTAGACTAAGTATGTTACGTGTATTTCATGACGAACACGGACATATTAATATTGAAAAAGTGCTTGATTTAATATTAAAACATTTTTGGTTTCCTAACATGCGCCAATTCGTTAAGAAATACATAGGTCATTGTATTGTTTGCCTAACACACAAAAAGGTGCCCCGTGCCCCTCTACAGCCAATCACTTCGTGGACGAAACCTATAATACCTTTTGATACAGTGCATGCGGATGCACTAGGCCCTCTGCCCGAATCTAATGGCTACAAATACATTCTCATTATAATCGACGCTTTCACGAAATATTGTTTTCTGTACCCTATGTATAAACAAGAAAGCGCGGAATTAAAACGAGCATTTACTAATGCGGTTTCGATTTTTGGTACTCCGCGATTAATTGTATGTGATAGGGGCAGAATGTTCGACAGTGCCGACTTTGGCGAATGGGCAGCAAATTTTGGTATTCAGATACATTTCATAACGCCCGAAATGCACCAAGAGAATGGCCAAGTAGAACGGTATTGTCGAACAGTGCTGAACATGGTTAGGATAGATGTAAATTATAGACATGAATCCTGGTCCAATGTACTTTGGAGGCTACAGCTGGTACTGAATGTTAATAAGCAAAAAAGTACTCAATGCTCAGCATTAAATCTGCTTATCGGTTGTGACACGACTACTCCTACTATAAATGCTCTCATCCGAGATATAACCGTAGACGGTTCCACACCAAATCGCGAAGCTTGGCGTGAAATGAGACGCCAAAGGGCTGAGGATCTATTGGCTCAAAATCAGGCTAACCAAGATGCCCGTGTCAATAGAGGTAGAAAGGCACCTAGAGCCTTCGCTGTGGACGATCTGGTTTTTGTGATTAAATCATCTCAAACTGCTAATAAACTCGAAAGTGGCATCCGGGGTCCATAGGCTAATTTAAACCTGTCTAAAACAAAGCAATGCCAGTAGTCACCTGTTAAAAAAAATGTCAGGCTAAAGATAAATAACTTGAGCATCCCATTTTGATTCTTTATGTCGTTGCATATAAGAACTTACTCGTACATGTAAGGGATAAAATAGAGCTAATAAAAAATGTCGCAGCATTGCGAAATCGCGCCCATATCGCATTATTAAGGCTCTGCCAAATAGTCGATATGAATTACGACTTCTGGCGGGCTCCTACGGAAAAACGACGCAGGCTGCCGCGGAATATATGATACCGTGGCGAGGCGAGTGGACCCCCGAGACCTGTGCAGCATTTTTTGAACGTAAGATTACTCGTTTTATCTTGCTTATCATAAAGTTTCAGCTTCCTATATTGTTTATGCTTACCTAGAAGATGTTTGCTATGGCGCTGTAGGTACTTATTTTCTATCTTGCCTACTTATAAGTGGATAGGTGCCCTAGATCGAACTCTTTTATGACCTTGTGTGGCGTTGAGTTGACTGAGAACAGACAAGTATGTTTGTGCTGTACATGTAAGACCTGGATGGCTTCGGCATAAGGCATTGCACTGTGTTGTTTTCGTGTAAGTCCTTGTGTGGCATCGAAACTGTGTTGTTTTCGTGTAAGTCCTTGTGTGGCATCGAAACTGTGTTGTTTTCGTGTAAGTCCTTGTGTGGCATCGAGACTGTGTTGTTTTCGTGTAAGTCCTGGTGTGGCATCGAAACAGTGTCGTATTCATCTCATATAAAAACCTTGTGTGAGATTGGAGCAGTATCCTACGCGGCGTATAAGACCTTGTGTGGCATCGCTCATTAATGTACTACATGAAACATAACGTGTTCAAAAATATAAAAGCGCATAGTGACATCTTACCCCATCTAAGCATAAACTATTATTGATAAACATGATGTATGTTATATCTAACATGTGTGTGTTTACCTTCCCAGATTATGAAGATTCAGTTGAGACTGCTTCAGAGCCTGAGCAAGGACCTTCTACGGAGAGCATCGAGGACGCTGCTCAGTCAGGAGAAGCCGTGTTAGCTGCAACTTCAGACGGGAGGGAGTTACGAGTGACCAGCCCTATATAAGCCAACGCAAACCGGCGCGCACCCTCTTTTGGCCAACAGGCGCGCGCTCGCTAACATCATCTTAGGATTACGTGTCATAATTTTTTTTATTTAAATATTATTTTATTTGTAAAATTATTAAAGATTTCGTTAAGTTCAGTTATTTTTTTTAAATAAAATTGATTTAAATTCCCAAAACTATGTATATTGCTGTGCCCTAGCAGGGTTCATGTATGAAACCTATTTATTAGTAACAACTTGTAAACTACATGAATGCAATAAATGATGATATGATATTATTGTACAGATGTGTGTAACATGACAAGTTAACTTTCGTTGGTATTACGAATAATGTTTCACAGCAATGACAGAATGTTGTACTTGATGAATAGTCAACATTCAATGTTGATTTATGTATGGCATAGTGTGTTTATATTGTACATTACAGTTAGTACATTTCATCGAGATTATTAATGTAACATGATATTATGAATACATAATCTTATAACTCGTAGAAAAATCCATTCTTCACAATGGTTTGTTTTGTAAGTCAATCTATACAACATTGAATATAGAGGTGCTAATAAACTAATATGATTTGAATTTTAATATGATTTTGATCTAATACTTACAATTTCTTTGATGCCAAAGCCATCTTCTTTGTAACAATTCCACAATTTCAAATAGTTTTGAAAATATTTGGCGCGAACCACAACAAACAAAAACCAATTTTGAATTGACCAAAATGTCAAAGAGACAATTGTATCGTCGCGTTCACAAATATGGCAGCGTTCACGCAATTCCCACCAATAATAGACCGAATGAAATGAATGAAACCGGCGTTACTAAATTATATTATGGTATGTTTTCATGCAATAGCAACATCGGTTATCTCGCGTCGAGAAGGCGAAGTCACGACGAGATATCTTCTCGAGCGTGGTGCGCATGTTAGGAAAAGTGACAAACGAATCGAGAACGACATATTTTGTCATCTCGTTTATGAGCTATGTCGACTTGCGCATGTTAGCCCTGCTGGTTTCCTGATGGGTAACCGGTGTCTTATAAGGCCTGGGTTTAAAGGAGTTTGTATTGTTTCGTTGTTTTGCAGGAAATAACTTGTTAGGGCCTCCCTGCTCCTTGATTAGATCCGACAATTGAGGTTCCGAAAAAAGGTGAGTTGCTGAAGGCGGAATTGAGTGTAATAGTTCATTTAGAGTCTTGTTGGCCGGTTTATACACACTTCGCCTGTGCTGTAGTATCTCTGCTCTTTTTCCACATGTATATTGAAGGAGTGCATCAGATGTTTTCCTGAAATGGCATTCTGATCCCAGGAAATCCTTGCTGATCTGAGATTTTACTTCCAGAGAAGCGTTTTTAAAGGTTTCCATAAAACATTGCCTCTGTTGAAGGAGGCCGTGGGAGACTGCGGCTAAAGATTGGTCCATGTTTTCTAGCAGCGTAATCATTTGCCAGGAAGGCGTTGTGCTTGCTAAAATGCTGTTAACCTTCAAGGAAGTAAAAACTGGAGTTGCAGTAAAATGTTTCTGCACATCTGCATATCTGATGTTCTTCCACTTCTCGCTGTTTAGTCTCTGAATTTGAACACCTTGCTTCGCGAGAGATTCGTCTGCGTCTCCAACTTTTGCCTCTGATTCTCTGGTTTCAGGGTTGAAGTTGTTGAAATGTTGTTCTTCTACACTATCCAGAGGTACTTGCTTGCCCTGCTGTATTTGTCAAACAAGACGAGAGATTTTGATGTATGTCCTTTTCTTCTAATAATGGTGGTGCAGCCCAACTGCCGTCATCACTATCGCTTGAAGACTGTGGCTCGTCCGCCAATGAATTCTCAAGAGGATGAGTCTTATTGGAATTTTGCAGGAACTGCTGTAGAATTTCAGTTTGCTGCTCCATAAGACGTTCCAATCTCTCTATCCTGGGATTTTGGTCTACCTTTGGGCTATGTGGCCTTTTGCGATAGCTCTGTGCGGATGATGAAGGTGAGATTGATCTTTGAGCCCGGGACTTAAGAAGCTTAGACGCTTCCGTTTGGGAGATTAACTGAGGCTTGATTGTTGGTAGGAATTCGTAAAACCTGTTAAAGGCGTCTATTGGGTGGATCATTTTCATTGTCGCAAGAGGCGCGTAAATTAGAGCGCGACCTACAGGCCAGTTAATCAGCTTTCTCTTTATTGCCCTATACTTTCGCTCACTTAATGATGTTGGCGTGCTATCACCGAAAGCGTAGGCAAGTTGAATCGTGGGCATTGCGAAACGAAGTCGACACTCATCATCCGACGATATCCTGCTTCCAAAGATGTCTTTGTAGTCGACACAGTTTACAACCCAGGACCTCCAGTCTTCTGGGTATATCTCGTCAATTTTGTTGATAAATTGGGTATATACTGTCTCCTCATCAGGAGGGGGTTCCCAGTTAGCAAGTTCGCCCATTGTAGTGCGTTCCAAGATCTGTGGGCGACAAGATAGATTTAGAGCATAACCCGCGTACTTAACTAAACGACAGCCGTATCGCAGTAAGATGTCGGCTGCTCAGCCGACATCTCATAGGCAGCGCAGCCGATGCCACTAAGTGTCGGCTGTACAGCCGACGTTCCGTGGATGATTTGCTAACTGCGCAGCCGACGTTTTGGCTGGGATGCATTATCCGTCCCTCAAGCTGTGAGGATATGATTGGGGGCTTACCCCATTGCACATAATAGCGAGTCTGCCGTCCTAGGAGCGGGCATTCGCAACGAGTGCACATATATGCTACCGATGATAATTTGAATCGGACGTGATTCACATTCACTTAATAACTAGAGTATTCTTACCTCATTTACTTCGTGAAGAGCCATTTTGAATGTAGTTCACTATAAGTATGATATTATTATTACTATATTATATTAATATTGTTATTATTATTTTTTTTATTTTTTTTTACACACTGCTCACTGCAAAGTTCAAAGACGTACTGACATGACAAGCTAGCCGGCGATGACGCCCCGGTATCCGCCACACCGTAAATGTGAGGGAAATAGAGGGCAGATACACACTGCAAACGCGCAAAGTTCAAGGGGGTAATCTCACAGTGGGTCGAGCGTAGGCTCGAACACCTAAATATGACATTTGAAACATCCTGATAATTTAAATGTAGAAACTTATCTTCACCTCTGTTTACGAAAATCTTCTTTTATTGTGATTTTCAGGTGCTAGTCTAGTACCAACGGAAACATCATTACCTGTTCAGGTGCCAACCATAGCCAACCCAACTACATCTTTACCTGTTCAGGTGCAGCCGGGGGGAGCGCGCGGGTCGGTACGCCACGCTCGCGAGCCGCTCATAAGTTTTAGTAGTTCCTTTCGATTGTTTTTATATATTCTTTCTATGTTTCCTGTTTGTGACCATAAGCTGTGTTTTACGAATATATACTTTCACTGACACGTGCGTTCTAATAATTATAACAGACCCAACAACACCCCTGAGACAAGAACATGCTGAAGCCTAAAGGGATTTTGATGGAACCGGATTTAAGCAAGTCAGTGGAATTAACCCCTAAACAGCTTAAACTTTACAAAAGATGTAGGAGAAATTTGAGTGAAATAATGAGACAGAAAAAAAATTAAGAAACAACCTCGTTCCCTAATTAAAACATTAACAACAGATACAAATGTCAAAAGTCTCATGGACAAAAATATATCAGGACCATTTGCTTTATTGTTGCAAAGTCAACTGCAAAATACTCCCAGAAAACTGACTGGACGGAGGTGGAGTATAGATGACAAAGTTATGACTTTAAGCATCTACAAAAGGTCTACTGGCTGCTATAGACTGCTGAGGCGGCTTTTTTGTCTACCAAGTGAACTTTAAAACTTTAAAAAAGAAATACACAATTTTAGATACCTACCTATTATTTAGTGATCTGCTTTGTGGTCAGTAAATATCTTTAAAAATTCTTTACTAAATGTCTGTAGTCACAATAACTTAATTTTTCAGATACTTTCCGAGATCTGGCTGATGGATGGTCTGTGAGGACTGAGGGACCGCACTTTCAAGGGCTTGTAGTTTTTAATATATTTGTTTACAAATTGCCAGATTTGTTCTACAATTGTTTTAAGTCTACTACTAAATCATACGATTTTTATTTTGCGAAATACCAGTTTGGTCCCTCAGTTCACACGCACATACATGTGGCACTACTACTAAGGTGGCATGCAATAAATTCAAAAGAAAAAATCAGAATTAAATTTAATTAATTATTTTTTTTTTAAATTACTATTAAAATTAAAATAATGTTAATAGTAATTTAAAAAAAAATAATAATAATTTAATTCTGATTTTTTCTTTTATTTATTTTATTATTTTGTAATGTGTCTAACATAGTTTATAAGTTGTAGGTACTAACAATATTATGGGCAAAATAATGCCTGAATTAAAAAGTTTTTTTTTTTTTAAATGATTTAAAATCTTGTTTAACCCAAAAAAACCCCAATAAAGACACAAATGTAGCTGTTGAAACATTCGATATAACAGAAGAAGGTGTAGAAGCATCGAATACTGTAAGGCCCGAATTCCTCTGTCGCTGATATCGGACGCGCGTACGAATATACGTTGTGTTCTATGAAGCACCACACTGTGACGCTGACATCAGCGGCGCGCGAGTTGCTACGCGCCGCTGATGACGCGCGTCGGTCTCGCTCGTCAGCGCCGCGTTCGTCGGTCGACTGACGCGCTATAGAACGCTATGAGCGTCCTCACTCTGTTCCCGACCGTCGGCACGCGCTCATACAGTCGCCCGCCACCATGAACATTGATACCGAACGTGTGATTGCCGAGGTGCGCCTACGTCCTGCATTGAAGCACTTTTCCCCGAATTCAATAATGAGGGCGATGATAAAAAAAAGGAGATCGGTAAGTAAAAGATAATTGTGTTTATAATAATTTTAAAATAATCTATCTGTTATTATAATCTATGTGTTTAAAATAATCTAGTCTAATGGAATAATATGCTGTCAATTTCAGAACAAAGCATGGCATATTATAAACCTAACTGCATCGGATTTCCAGGAAATTGGTCCCGCTGTTTTGATATCAAAATGACGGGACCACTATTCAGTTACCATAAAGTATATTCTATTCTATTCTAAGATTAAGAACTGTATTACCTATGATGCACTTCAACTCGAATGTACTTTCGTGGAGCAACGCGGGGATCTTGCGGGGGGTTGGGCGACGCGATAGATAATTACGAGAGCAACTTGAAAATGTGATTTTTTGTTTGTTGAGATATCTTAACGATTTTGGTGTCAAATGAAAGGTCTAGGTCTAAAACCATTTTATCCGTTTGAATCATGTAAATTGGTTCACGCGTTTAGGAGATAATAATATTAGTACCTACCTAGGTATTAGTAAAAATATAAACAACCAGGTTTGATGATTTAGTTCTACGAAGTTTTTAATTAATGCTAAATAACATTAAACAAAGAGGTAGACTGTTGTTCTCATTATATGGTCAGGGTGATGATGAGATGATGAGTGTTGCACATAGTTTATGTTTATTAATTATTGGATGGTGATGAAAAATACACACAAACACTAATTGTACCTACACGTTTAATAATGTCCATAAACAAAAGTTTTATGTAGAAACGACAATTTAAAACAAGAGACCACACGAATTACAATAAAATCAGTCGTTGTCCGTTCCACGTCGTTCGCGGGAATGCGCAATTAGCGTGGGATGTGTAGATGCTATTTCTTAGTAAATATACTCGTTTTGCCATGGCAAAGAACCTTCCGGTGAAATAAAGTAGTTAGCGAATAAGTCTCTTAAAGTACCGCCTGTCCGATTCAGAATGTTATAGCTGTTTAGAGGAACATTTTCTAAACCAACAATTGACATAGTATCAATAACATCATATCCATCACGAACTCTTATAAAGTTATGTAATACACAACATGCTTTGACTATTTTGATGCTGTTAATCAATGAAGTCCTCATAGGCCTGTGAAATACTTCAAATTTATTAGACATAATACCAAAAGTAGATTCTATGTAGCGTCTTGCCCTACTAAGACGGTAGTTGAATATTTTTTTCTTGTGAGTCATATTATTACTACGAGCGTATGGTCTTAAAATATGACGTGATATTCCAAACGCTGCATCCCCTACAATCATGTAAGGAAACGGTGTCCGGCTGTTATCTACTTGTCTTGGTTCTGGTAGGCTTATTTCGCCGCTTTGTAATTTTGCATACAAGTTACTGTCCCTAAATATTATTGAGTCAGAATCTGTTCCACAAGCACCCACGTTAATATACTTAAAACAGTAATTAGCGTCACACATAGCCAACAGAACGATTGAATAATATTTTTTATAATTACTGAATAAACTTCCACTGAATGCAGGGCAAATAATACGGACGTGCTTGCCATCTATCGTTCCAACACAATTCGGAAAATTTGCTCGTGATTCGAAACCCTCAGCGATTCTCAGCCAATCTTCATGTGACGAAGGCAGTCTTAAAGTTTCGTCGTGCAGAACATCTCAAATTTTTGTACACACTTCTGTAACGATTTTGCCGATAGTTGATTCTCCAAGCCGATAGTGGTAATGTAGATCTATGTAGGTATTGCCGGTCGCAAGGAATCTGTAAAGTGTAATAATATGTATTAAATTTACTCTTTTTTCTTATTTTTTATTGTTTCAGAAAAAAATGTGCAGCAACGATGGAAGACTGCAAGAGATGCATATATGCGTTGCAAAAATGTCTTAAAAAATACTCCCTCCGGATCAGGAGGAAGTAAAAAAAAGGTGTACATATATTTTGAAGATATGAAATTTCTTGATAAAAAACACCAAGCTGAAGTTGAGGACTCCATCGAAAGTAATCAGGCTACACCGAGCGCAATTAATCAGGATATCCCAAGCATATCTAATCAAGACGTATAATATAATAAAACACGTAGTCGTGAATCAAATGACAGAGTAATTTATTGTTATAAATTCATATAGAAGTTAGTCTTAGCTGCCAGTTAGTACATAAGCAATGGCAGTAGTATTTACTAAAGTATTATTTTGATATTAATTCTAACACCTCCACTTATCAAAATAATCTGAACTTTAGTTCATCTGTCATCGCCTGTCCCCACTGTTCTTTCTCCGGTCCGTTCATTACTGCTTCATAACTGAGTTCTTCACCGCAGGATTCCAGCTTGTCCAAAATACTGAGATTGGTTACACCATACCTTTCTACTGGTTTTCTCTTACGCTTACTAACCTCCACCATTGGAACTTCTTCCTCTGTGATAGACTCATTTTCTGCTTCTGACACCGTTTGATATGAATCATCTTGGGAGCTTGATGAGTCACAGATATATGTAGGATCATTTGGATCTAAAACTGTATTGTCAGATGAACTTTCTTCTCCTTCTGAGTTTTTATCTTTCTCTGAGTTTTCTTCTTTTTCATTTACTACTATCTGAGCTTTGTCGGAGTCTTCTTTCTCCATAATAATGACATCTCTGCTCGTAGTAATTTTTCTTGTTTTTGGGTTATATACTCTGTATCCTTTTACATTATCTGGATACCCCACTAGAATCAGCTTGTCAGCCTTCTTATCCCATTTTTGTCTTTTTATTTTGGGAACATGCACCATTACTTTGCTGCCGAATATTCTAACATGGCTCAGGTCTGGTTTCTTACCTGTCCACCTCTCGAATGGTGTCATCATGCCTAAACTGGCGGCTGGCGTTCTATTCTTCAAGTACACAGCAGTATTTACTGCTTCAGCCCAAAAACTTTTGTTGAGATCTGCTTCAAACAGTAAACATCTTGCCCGTTCAACTACAGTTCTGTTGAACCGCTCCGAGAGACCATTCTGCTCGGGAGTGTGAGGATTGGTCTTCTGATGGACGATACCAGCTTGTCTCAAGAAGCTCTCCATCTCTCCTGAACAAAACTCCCCTCCGTTGTCAGTTCTCAATATCTTTATCTTGTTTCCTGTTTGATTCTCAACCATACCACGAAAATCTCTGAAATGCTGGAATACCTGGTTCTTCTCCTTCAAGAAGTAGACAAAAGTCATTCTGCTGGCGTCATCCACGAATAGAAGAAAATACTTCGACTGACCAATCGACTTGGTCTCCATCGGCCCACATAAATCTGAGTGTACTACTTCCAGTAGTTTTTCACTTCTATGGTTATCTGATGGGAAAAGAAAACGTGTCTGTTTTCCCTCACAGCACACTTCACAATTCTGGATCTGTACGTCTGCTTTCTTGTTAAAAGAAACTCCTTCTACAGCACCTTCTTTCATTTTCTGCAAAGCCTTACTGTTAATATGGCCTAGCCTTCTATGCCAAATCGACATGGCCGTCATTGCCGACAACATATTCTCGGATTTTATTGTGTTTAATTTGTACACACCATTATTCAAATTCGCAGTGCCAACAAGCTCATTCACTTGATTATATATCAAACAGACATCCTTCTTGAACGCTACTCTGTTGCCGTTAGCTATCAGTTGGCTTACTGATAGTAAGTTTGTCGCGAGCTTCGGTATGTACAAAACATTCTTCACAATCACATCATACTGAGAATCATTTACAATTGTCGTAATCTGTGTCTCACCGACACTTACTATAGGCACGGTCATTTGATTTGCGACTACGATTTCTTTGTTTTCATGCACGCGTCGGGTTCGCAGTAAACATTTTTGGTTCGGCGTCATGTGAGCACTTGCGCCCGAGTCGACGTACCAGTCATCTGTGCTAAAATTTCCGTTGAAAAACGCTGCACTAAAAGCATTTATAGGTTTATTTGCTTTTAATTCGGGGCACTTATTCCGAAAATGACCGATTTTCTTGCAATTGTAGCATTTTATTTGTTTACTGCCGGTTGACGTGTCATTTGACGTTGACGTTTGTGATTTGGCACCGCGGTTAGTGTTGCCACTTTTCGACCGCTGCTGTTTCGACCAAAATGCAGAGTCTCTTCCAGTATTGCCAACTTCTTCACACATATCAAGTAATTTTGTCTTTATGACGTCTGCAGTTATCGAAATACCCGAATGTTCAATTGCCATTATCATTGGAGAATATCGTTCTGACAAACCTGCTAATAATAGTGATCCTACCCATTCATCTGTTATTGTAAATCCCGTGCCATTTAACCGTTGAGCCGTTTCGATCATTTGTGTGACGTAGGTAGACATCGAGTCACAATTTTCAAGTCTTATGGATATCAAATGTCGAAGCAAGGTTATTTTTCTTGAGAAACCAGAATCATCAAACATGGTCTTTAACTTTATCCATAATTCTGCCGAGCTCTTGGTGTTCTTAATATGCACATACAATGTTGGATCTATCATTAATACTAACTTTGCCTTCGTTTTTGCGTCATCTACTGGCTTTACTTCAAAATCTGAAGTTGGTTTGATGTACTTGTCCATCCCTTCTAGCACCAATAAATTTTCTGCCGCAAAACACCACTCATCGTAATTCTCCCTGCCTTTTAACTTCGGCACACTAGCAATATAGCTCGAAGTCATGTTTACGCGAAACAACGTACACAATTTAACAATTTTAAAATGTCTGGGCCCATAACCTATTAAAACACGTAGTCGTGAATCAAATGACAGAGTAATTTATTGTTATAAATTCATATAGAAGTTAGTCTTAGCTGCCAGTTAGTACATAAGCAATGGCAGTAGTATTTACTAAAGTATTATTTTGATATTAATTCTAACAGACGTGCCAAGTACGTCCAGTCAGGACGTACCAAGGAGCACAGGACTTGAAGTAAATACAGAATTACAGAAAAGTGTTGCTCAAGAAAATTCTACAGACTCTAATTTTCGTAATAAACATTCTAATAAAAATCAGCGAAAAAGAAAACAGACGGACACTGATGAATTCGATAAAGAGGTGCTAAAGATGTTCAAAGATAATGCAAAACTTTTAAAAAATGACGACTAGTCTTGTGTAGTTCGTGAACGATGAACGAATAGGAGCCGTATCTTCGCACTGTACTAAAAGAAACGTTTCCGAACGCTAACTTGTAACCGGTCTAATAGGTCAAATAGCTCTTTTCGTACTCGTACATCGCCCGAACGAGAAAATGAAATACAGTCACTGATTGTTTGACAGAAACGTTATACGTTTTCATTCGATGTCTGTGAAGAATGAGAACGAGAGAGAATAGCCGACGAATGACGATGCTATCCGAACCCGACCGACCGAATTCGCAAGAATGAGATGAGATGCGCGTTATTTCAATGCCTTAGTGTCTATTTTAGCTTACCGCCCAAACTGCTCTATAGAAATGCTTACCGAGAGCGAAGACCGAATAGAGCTATTAAAACTAATAGAATGAACTAGTTCACTGTCCGAAATGAACTAGTACGGAGCGATCTTTAAAATGACCGAGCAGGCACAAGACTAATGACGACATTAATTTTTTCATGTCTCTCCTGCCAATAACAGAAAAGTTTACAACGCATCAAAAACTGATTTTCCGTACAGAAATGCTCAAAAAAGCAATGGAAATTAGTAATATGCACAATCCATATGAAATAACCAGTAGACCGAATTCTTCAGATTCTTATTTTTCTCAACAGTCTGAATCGATTTTACGCAGTCAAGATCCGATCAACGTACATGAATATGAAACTTTCCCTGAAATGTCAAATACCGTTTCACAAGAATGTGTGATGTACGAAGTACGTCCCACTACTTCTTATACATTAAACTCCGGATCCTAAATTATTTCTCAAGGATACCAAACCATCCATGGCATTACTAGGAAAGCCAACGAGGACAAGTAAAATGTGTCCTTCAACTAAATAAATAACAATTTTATTCTTTTTTGCAAAAAATAATAAAAAAACTAATACAAAAATGTATTGTTTTCTTTCTTATTATTATGTTCCAATAATAGATTGATATTATGTAACTCACCTCAATGTAACAGCAAGTCGTTCCACTGGAGGTATAATTTCTCGATACATGGAGCAGTGTTTCAGGTGATTTTCTAACTTTGATAACAGTTCATCAAAAGTTTTTACTTTCATTCTAAAATAATTAAAAAACTTTTCCTCGTCCTGACGTAGCTTTTCAAATAAAGTAGAAAATTCACCATTCGTCACCCTATCAGCAACAATTGGGTGAATGTGATATCTTTTTTTTCTATATTGACGCCGTCTCCGCTTGCGTAAGTATGCTGCAGCAACTAAACAATTTATAAACGGGTTCTTAGTAATATCCCTAATTCAAACTCCGCTTCACAAATCCACAACAAATCCACTTGGAGACGCCTGTACCGTGGAGCGGTCAGTATCGCACTACGGATGTTTTCATTGGCGCTGATGGTCAGCGCGCTACGCGACTGACGGTACGCGACCGACGCACGTCAGCGACAGAGGAAACCGGGCCTAATACCTCAGTGTTCTGGAGAACTGCAAGCATGTGCTTATGTATGTGGTTTTATGATAAAAATATTAGGACCCATTTGCCATCAATGTAAAATCACAATGCTTGCAGACCAGAACACTGAGGTAAGTCATTTATTTACTATTTTTAAAGAGTATGATTGTATGCGCAACAGTCTACATTATGTAAATAAAATTTTTACTGAGACAGTGGAGATTGCTGCAACAATTGTTAACACATTTTTGGATGAGTATGGGTGTAAAATAAAAATAAAAAGTGCACTTATAGAAATTTTAAAGGAAAAATTGAATTTCGAATGGTTGCTTGATTGTTCTGCGCATTATGATAAAAATAAAATGCATATAATTATTTCAATTATATGTATATGTCTAAAACGACAGTGTATTTAAAAAAATAGAAATTTTACCGACGAAGCTTCGAAAAAAGCTATGAAACGAAAAATAAATATTAAAAAAAATGCTTACAACGTCGTTTTATTTAAAATATCTTTCCATAAACGTATTATGAAAACAAACCGAAATTCAGTTTATATTCTATTTAGATACTGGAATTTCGCTTTGTTTTCATGATACATCGAATAAATTATTCCATCTTGGCTAAAATAATACCACCAGTTTTAAAATGTGGCGCGAAAAGTAGTTCCATGGATCAAATACTGGCGCGCTAGTGTCGCAAGCTGTTGGCATATTTTTTGTATGAAGTCTTCATTCTTCCCGTTAGGGTATATGTAGGGTATATGTGTTCTGTGATAATAAGGCGATAGTTCTATCAATCTAGGATTGATTGAAAGACGATTCTTAATATCAGTACCTACTGAACATTTGCATGAAATGGTTATAAAAAAGTTGTTTTCGTCGTTGGATGATTTTATACCAATTTTAAGTTTTACTGCAACATACCTGTGAACTAACGTTTTGACATGGCTTCGTTTAAGTACATGGATTGTTTTGCACAAAAAAAAAAAAAAATGATTTCAGGATATTTTACTATCAACTCACCTTAGCTTGCATCTTTGAATTTTTTTTATTTTCACTTGTCATGCAACAAGACTTATTAAGGACGCGTTTACGAATTGACGCGCTTCAATTTTAGGTATTGAGTCTCACTACTACACGTGCACGGCTCACACACACAGCGACATGCGCGAAGCGGTGAAATTATGAGTAAACTGACACGACTTGATACTTGAGCCTAATTTTATTTAATTTTTGCCATGTATTTTTTTTTAATATTTACTTAATTTCACTGGACAGTGATTAATCAAGTACTTGCCAAAGTACGTACCTATGTATTAATTGGAACTAATAGCCGAGCTGAGCTAGATGTGCCGAGTTTGGGCTCATTTCGTTAGTTATGTTGAGACCATACCTCCGGACTTGATGGAGTGACCTGCAGGTGTAATTCAAAGACTACTACTGGAACTAATAGCCGAGCTGAGCTAGGTGTGCCGAGTTTGGGCTCATTTCGTTGGTTATGTTGAGACCTTACCTCCGGACTTGATGGAGTGATCTGCAGGTGTACTTCGAAGACTGCTACTGGAACTAATAGCCGAGCTGAGCTAGGTGTGCCGAGTTTGGGCTCATTTCGTTGGTATTGTTGAGACCTTACCTCCGGACTTGATGGAGTGACCTGCAGGTGTACTTCGAAGACTGCTACTGGAACTAATAGCCGAGCTGAGCTAGGTGTGCCGAGTTTGGGCTCATTACGTTAGTTATGTTGAGACTTTACCTCCGGACTTGATGGAGTGACCTGCAGGTGTAATTCGAAGACTGCTACTGGAACTAATAGCCGAGCTGAGCTAGGTGTGCCGAGTTTGGGCTCATTTCGTTGGTTATGTTGAGACCTTACCTCCGGACTTGATGGAGTGACCTGCAGGTGTACTTCGAAGACTGCTACTGGAACTAATAGCCGAGCTGAGCTAGGTGTGCCGAGTTTGGGCTCATTACGTTAGTTATGTTGAGACCTTACCTCCGGACTTGATGGAGTGACCTGCAGGTGTAATTCGAAGACTGCTACTGGAACTAATAGCCGAGCTGAGCTAGGTGTGCCGAGTTTGGGCTCATTTCGTTGGTTATGTTGAGACCTTACCTCCGGACCTGATGGAGTGACCTGCAGGTGTACTTCGAAGACTGCTACTGGAACTAATAGCCGAGCTGAGCTAGGTGTGCCGAGTTTCGGCCCTTTTTGGTAGTTATGTTGAGACCTTACCTCCGGACTAGATCGCGTGACCTGCAGGTGTACTTCGAAGACTGCTACTGGAACTAATAGCCGAGCTGAGCTAGGTGTGCCGAGTTTGGGCTCATTTCGTTGGTTATGTTGAGACCTTACCTCCGGACTTGATGGAGTGACCTGCAGGTGTAATTCGAAGACTGCTACTGGAACTAATAGCCGAGCTGAGCTAGGTGTGCCGAGTTTGGGCTCATTTCGTTGGTTATGTTGAGACCTTACCTCCGGACCTGATGGAGTGACCTGCAGGTGTACTTCGAAGACTGCTACTGGAACTAATAGCCGAGCTGAGCTAGGTGTGCCGAGTTTCGGCCCTTTTTGGTAGTTATGTTGAGACCTTACCTCCGGACTAGATCGCGTGACCTGCAGGTGTACTTCGAAGACTGCTACTGGAACTAATAGCCGAGCTGAGCTAGGTGTGCCGAGTTTGGGCTCATTTCGTTGGTTATGTTGAGACCTTACCTCCGGACTTGATGGAGTGACCTGCAGGTGTACTTCGAAGACTGCTACTGGAACTAATAGCCGAGCTGAGCTAGGTGTGCCGAGTTTGGGCTCATTACGTTAGTTATGTTGAGACCTTACCTCCGGACTTGATGAAGTACACCTTCAGGTCACTCCATCCAGTCCGGAGGTAAGGTCTCAACATAACTACCAAAAAGGGCCGAAACTCGGCACACCTAGCTCAGCTCAGCTATTAGTTCCAGTAGCAGTCTTTCAAGTACACCTGCAGATCACTCCATCAAGTCCGGAGGTAAGGTCTCAACATAACTAACGAAATGAGCCCAAACTCGGCACACCTAGCTCAGCTCGGCTATTAGTTCCAGTAGCAGTCTTCGAAGTACACCTGCAGGTCACGCGATCTAGTCCGGAGGTAAGGTCTCAACATAACTACCAAAAAGGGCCGAAACTCGGCACACCTAGCTCAGCTCGGCTATTAGTTCCAGTAGCAGTCTTCGAAGTACACCTGCAGGTCACTCCATCAGGTCCGGAGGTAAGGTCTCAACATAACCAACGAAATGAGCCCAAACTCGGCACACCTAGCTCAGCTCGGCTATTAGTTCCAGTAGCAGTCTTCGAATTACACCTGCAGGTCACTCCATCAAGTCCGGAGGTAAGGTCTCAACATAACTAACGAAATGAGCCCAAACTCGGCACGTCTAGCTCAGCTCGGCTATTAGTTCCAGTAGCAGTCTTCGAAGTACACCTGCAGGTCACTCCATCAGGTCCGGAGGTAAGGTCTCAACATAACCAACGAAATGAGCCCAAACTCGGCACACCTAGCTCAGCTCGGCTATTAGTTCCAGTAGCAGTCTTCGAATTACACCTGCAGGTCACTCCATCAAGTCCGGAGGTAAGGTCTCAACATAACCAACGAAATGAGCCCAAACTCGGCACACCTAGCTCAGCTCGGCTATTAGTTCCAGTAGCAGTCTTCGAAGTACACCTGCAGGTCACGCGATCTAGTCCGGAGGTAAGGTCTCAACATAACTACCAAAAAGGGCCGAAACTCGGCACACCTAGCTCAGCTCGGCTATTAGTTCCAGTAGCAGTCTTCGAAGTACACCTGCAGGTCACTCCATCAGGTCCGGAGGTAAGGTCTCAACATAACCAACGAAATGAGCCCAAACTCGGCACACCTAGCTCAGCTCGGCTATTAGTTCCAGTAGCAGTCTTCGAATTACACCTGCAGGTCACTCCATCAAGTCCGGAGGTAAGGTCTCAACATAACTAACGTAATGAGCCCAAACTCGGCACACCTAGCTCAGCTCGGCTATTAGTTCCAGTAGCAGTCTTCGAATTACACCTGCAGGTCACTCCATCAAGTCCGGAGGTAAGGTCTCAACATAACTAACGAAATGAGCCCAAACTCGGCACACCTAGCTCAGCTCGGCTATTAGTTCCAGTAGCAGTCTTCGAAGTACACCTGCAGGTCACTCCATCAAGTCCGGAGGTAAGGTCTCATCATAACTAACGAAATGAGCCCAAACTCGGCACACCTAGCTCAGCTCGGCTATTAGTTCCAGTAGCAGTCTTCGAAGTACACCTGCAGGTCACTCCATCAAGTCCGGAGGTAAGGTCTCACCATAACTAACGAAATGAGCCCAAACTCGGCACATCTAGCTCAGCTCGGCTATTAGTTCCAGTAGCAGTCTTCGAAGTACACCTGCAGGTCACTCCTTCAAGTCCGAAACGAAATAATAATATTATGAATTTATAATCCCTACTTACTTCTAGAAAAATTATAAGACTGTGAATAAAATCTCTCCTTGGGTAGTAGGTACATTATAGAATGCGTGAAGTATCATGTTTGGTATGTCAAATATTTTGTATCCGTACAGCGATCTTTTTCAGCACAAGCTGCTGCTTACAAGCGACACAGAGTCCACTCACGACGGCGGCCGAGCGCAGACTAATATTTCATTACAAATTTTTGTGCAATAAACCAAGACAGTGACCAGTAAAATAACCCTTATTTCAATCCAATAAGATTCACGCGTTACAGCTAAATATGTGAAAAAATAGACTCCGATTTTTATTTTTTTCTGAGCCTATTTGTAACATTTTGAAAGTTCTTTTTAGTACCTTTTTGAGTTGAACATGTCTGCTTACATAAAATATTTTTAAATAAATAAATTTATGTTATTAAATAGAAGAAAAATATCCCCAAAGTCAGCACGATATCGTCGATTTTGTGTGAAGAGGCAACGGAAATTATTTTTTACTATATTAAAAACCAACATTTTTTAATAAAAAATAGCTACCATTTGAAGATGAAGGAGTAAACTATCTGTGGTAATTATTAGTTACATTTGGTTTAGTCTCATTTTGCTGCAAAGTGTACCGTAAAACTACTTATTTTTGTCAGATTCGTAAACGCGTCCTTAAACAAACATACATACTTTATTATAATACCTATTGTATTAATTATAAGTAACAGCCTGGTATCGGCTTTACCTTTGTCGGTGAGGGTAAGAAGCTGGTTTTGTATTTCATTTCTCACGATAAAATTGCAATTTGACAGAAAAGGTTTTCAATCACCACGGTTTAATTAGACGTAAACATAAATTAGTCATACACCTGTGAGGATATGTAGTTAAGGTTTAATTTTGTTATGAGGTAAATATTGCTGAAATGGTATTTTTTATGTATAAAACCAATCAATTTTGATCATAAAATTACATTCGCTCCAGTATCTTCCAGTGATCTACTGACCTTTTTCGTTACATACCTACTACAATATCCTACAACTTTAAAATGTGAGTAAGTACTACTAAGTTTACTGAATTTGATAATGTGTACTCAGCTACGGACCTGGTTTCTGCCTGCCGGCTGGGGCAACTATCATCATCATAACATCTATAGTCATCTTCTAGCGAGATATATTCCATTGAAACTCTCCTCTCCATAATTATCGAGGTTGCTTATAGTTACAAAATTAATCTTAGTGTGTTCTATTTCAGGTCTGACTCGGAATTGGAATACCATTCACAACAGCCCACAGCTGCAGTAGCCGAGGTGACAAAAAAGCAGCCTAAGAAAAAGGCGGTGAAGCGCCAAACACTTGAAACCAGCGCCCACCCATCAGACTCTAAGTCAAGGTAATTTATATTACTGCTTGTATGATTAGGTGATTGATGGGTATGATAAGTCAACTAAATTGGTATGTGCAGTAATACATAATGGTTAATGAGTTTAGACTTGTAACGCAGAGAACGGTAAAATCATTGTCCTATTATATTCAATGCAGGAATGTTGTCAGTTACTTCATGAGGTATTCTTATTGAAATGATTATAACCTAATATGTATTACGCTTTATATTCCTCATAGGATTCAACAGAGGTGTATAATACACATTAATTTCGTTAGATAAGAAATAAATGTAAATTATTATAATTGAAATATGTAATTGTTTACAGTAGAAGACGCAGCTTGAGCTTGGACCTCTTTGGTCTGGAGGACAGTCAAAATTTAAAGGCGCCATCAAGCGGGGACTTCGTTTCATCGCTCATCAGCCGTGTCGCCAACGGAAAAGTACGGCGAACGGCAGACCTTAGGGGGGACTGCTACGTGGAAGTTAAAGTATACTCAAAAGACGAAGTTGTCTCCATCCCCAAGGAAGAACGGTGGAAGAAAGCTCAGGTCGCGTTAAAAGTACAACTTAATACCAACACTCCCCAGTGGTATGGGCTGCAAATGTTTATGAAACGGACTCACGAATTGTTCGACAATTCCGAATCTCTCTTTTATAGCGATAGTATAAATATAAAATAAGTTAGTTTTAAATTGTTGGGGACACTAAATTAATTTTAGCGATTATTAGTAGGTACCTCTGTAAATCTAAACTATTTTTGCGTACCTAATAAAAATAATAATCTAAAATGCCTTTTTGTACCGTTTGTAACACATCTGTTGAGCACAGTCACTGGACAGGTCACTTACGTAGTACTAATCATAAAAACAAAAATATTTCGCATTTTTGCGAAGGTGTTGAAATAATACATTCTGCATTTCGGAATCGTATAGCTTCTTATAGAATTATCGATACGTCTGAGAATTGTTCTGTTGAATCATTTTTTAATAATATTGAAAATAAAATTAAAACGTTAATTGACATGTCTCTTATAGAACACACTTGTCTAAAAGTTAACTTCGAATATTTCGCTTTGTTTCTAATGGTTAAAAATGACTCTCAGGAGATAAAATCATTTGCCACAAAAAACTTTACTTTGCATCAGAATTATGAATTAGATTCATATTGTCTCAAGTCAAAAACACTTTAACAAAAAAGATAGAAGAATTTCAGGATCGAGATAGTGGATGGACGTTCTTGAATAATTCCCATTTGGAAATCAATGTTAACAAATAGGGTCGGGTGTCTCACAATGAACCAGGCAGCTACATTTAACCACCGCCAAATCTCGAAAATGCGACGTTGTCAAACCGCGCTAATATGAGTGAAAGAGAGGTATTTACGTTCCGTTCCTGCCCACTAGTTTGCGTGGCGATCGCGTGCAAAGTGGTTGTGTGAGGAGCATTTGAAAGCAAACTGACTCAAAAAGTAAGTATTTTTTGCAAATTTCATTATTTTTTAGCTTTTTTTGTTTAAACAATATCGATTTATTTATATATACAGTGTTTTCTACGGTTATTCAGCAATTAAAAGCGCTATAATTCGTGTTTTTACGAGATTGTTTTGCCGGTAAAATTTTGAGGTTAGTTATCAAAACGTGGTGTGTCTCACAGTGAGCCACCTGAGTGTGGTACACATTGAACCATGGTTCATTGTGTACACCCTACCCCAGTCGTTAAATGAGTGTATTTTTTACAATTATTTTAATTTGTTATAGAATGGCGCGAAACAAAGTAATAATAAGAAAAAGAGGGGGACATTCGGCTGCCGACATGCTTAAGGCTCTTAAACTGCACAGATCAGGTGAAAGTATCAGAAAAGCAGCGAAAATTTATAATATTGCTTATCCAACCTTACGACGGTACTTGAAGGTAAAACCTTTTTTATAGTTATTTGAAGGTTTTACCTTCAAAAACCTAGTAAAAAGTTATTTAGTTTTTTACTTAGTTTTGAAAAACTGTTACTTATTTTTATTATTAAAATGTACAAAACTAAGACTCAGTTTAAATGCATAAGATTTAAAGTGATTTTAATAAATGTAAGACTGATTTTTATTATTACTGTTTTTTATTATTATTATATTATTATTACAAAGTATTTGTCTTATAAATTGAACTAGAAGACATAGTAAATAAGGTGGCTCAATGTGGACTATGCCCTGGTTAAATGTGTACCACCTGAAGGACACAATGAACCAAAAATCATTTTTCATAAAAACCTGTTTCACACTGAAACTAAAAGGAATATGAGAAATTAATGTTTTACAAAACTGAAGCTAAATAAATATGCTAACTATACACAAAACATTAAAGCATTGATTGAAAATCCAGCCCACTATAAGACTTCGAAATTTACCTGGTTCAATGTGAGACACCTTACCCTATCAACCTTTGCGCGGTTCAGGTTTTATCGAACTGCCTGCATCAATAAAATCGAAAAAAGCATGATTGTGTTAATATTCGCAATAATGATGATTATTGTTTTTTATGGTCCGTTGTTGCTGCTTTATATCCAGCTAAAAGTCATCCTGAAAGAGTATCTTCTTACCCTGATTTTCGTAACGTATTAAACGTACAGGATATATCATTCCCAATGAGTTTCTCAGATATTACCCGGTTTGAAGGAAATAACCCTGAAATTTGTATTTATATTTATGGTTTATATTTATTCCATAAATTTTCGAGTAGATATAAAGCAGTCTACACACCAAACCCGCCGACCCGCCGACATGATGACCCGCCGACACGCGCGGGTACAAGTCGCCAAATGATTCTTTTGAAATAAAGCCGCCGACATCAAGTCACCGGGGCTGTGTCGGCGGGTCTGGTGTGTAGACTGCTTTATACCTACCTAACATTATTTATTCATTGGTTCACTGTAGTATAAATTAACATTACTGACATTAAACTCGATTATCAAATAACATGTTTACGACATTTTGAATTGTAATAATAATATCTCATTATCGGCAAAATATCGTTTTCGCTCGTGGTTAGTTATAGCTTAGGTTTAAAGAAACTTTATTGATTATTCTCAATGAAAACATAACATGTCACTTACTTGAGAACAATACATAATAATCATAATTAAAATTTACAAAAGTTCGACATCACCAGTTACAGACTAATCAACATATTCGAAACCCAGTTAAACAAAGAAAATTTTGCTCTTAATTAATATTTCAAAATAATTTAACAGAAGCATTATTTATAATTATTTATGCCATATTTTAAAAGTTCATAGTTAGTACCTGCTGGTATAGCGTTATCTCTTCACAATTCCTCTCTTACCAACTATTATCACTGTTCACTTCATTTCTTCACAATGGATTCTCTAACGAGCACTCTGAGTGATCTGAAGGAGTTGTTTCACGCAAAGATGTCCGCCTTTGAAGAAGAACTGCAGAACGACCCTCCGTCACCTGTCACAACCTCTAGCCTGGCTGCAGAGTTTAAAATCTTCCGGTCATTCATCACGCAGACGCTCAACAGTATTCAGCAACAGGTGGAGCTACTAGGTCGTATTGTCGACCAAATGGAGATGCGGAGCATGGTGATCTTGCTGTTGCATGGTGTTGATGAGGAGCAGAAGGAGGACACTGCCAAGGTAATTGTCGACCAAATGGAGATGCGGAGCATGGTGATCTTGCTATTGCATGGTGTTGATGAGGAGCAGAAGGAGGACACTGCCAAGGTAATCACTGTGAGGTGATTTCTAATAAGTTACAACTGAGTGACTTCACAGTTGCGGACATTAGCCGATGTCACAGGATGGGACGAGCCGTAGCTAATAAAACCAGGCCTATCTTGTTCAAGGTTGGTACTCTTGCGGTCCGGGATAAGATATGGTTCTCGAAAGCCAAACTAAAGGCAACTGGCGTCACCATGTCCGAGTTCCTAACCAAGGGTCGGCATGATGTGTTCTTGGCTGCGAGGGAAAGATGCGGTGTCACTAAGAGCAGGACTAAGGCAGGCTGCGTGTATGTCCTTGGTCCCAACGACACGCGCCATCGGGTTGAGTCCTGGTGGCGCGGAGTGTGCCGCGGACCCCCTGGAATCGGCGCCGGTCGAGCAGTTAGCTGGCATCGCCACAAGCAGCACCAGGGGCATTATGGAGGCGGTGAGGTCTAAGACCTCGAAACTTAACAAAGATGAGGTGGCAAACATTGGTGCTCTCACCGAGAGACTGAGCGCGGTGGTCACGCACCTAGCATTGCGGTTGGCAGCGGCAAACGCGAGAGTCTAGCGGGCGGGGATGTTGGCTGCCCCACCAGATGCCACTCCCAGAGCTGCGAAAACCTTCGCCAACGCTCTCCAATTGGGAAAGAACCTAAACCCCGTGCCCATTGTGCGCCCGCCGGGCCCATCAGTGGCTATCTACCCCGCCGAGGACCAGAAAAAAGCCACGAAGACATCGGATGACACCAAGGAGGCGCTGCACGTTGCAGTGAACCCTGCTTCATTGGGGATTCAAGTGGCGGGCCTCAGAAAGGTCGGGAATGCGGGGATCGTTGTGCAGATGACCTCGGCAGTAGCAGCGAATGCACTGCGGAGGGCGGTCCCGGCAACGCCGAGTACGGCGGAACCAACCGCCAGGCAGCCTCTAATCGCATTAACTGGGATCGATAAGGGGGCCACAACGGCTGCTGTTATTTACACTGGTCAACAAAAAAAACCTTTTTGCGTGTAACATAAAAACTTTTGTCTAGTTATGTTCAGGACAAGGATGTGGATAATAGAAATAAAATTAGAATGTTTCAAATACGTTTTTTTTTTTTGTAATTAGATTGTCGATGGGTAATTGAAGTCATAAACGGGAGGTTCAAATGAGATTTTAAGTTGCTACACCAAGATAATTTTAATTCTACGCAAATAAATAATATATATATATATATATATATACAAATAAGTAATAGAGCACCTCCTATTTTGAAATCTGTGAATGCGTTAGGTATAACGCATTCACAGATTTCAAAATAGCAGGTGCTCTATTAAATGCCTTTCGTGATCCCGTTACTGACAACGTTAACGCAGAGTTCATATTGAACAAAATACATCAAAATATTAATCTACCCAACCATTTATTCAATTATGTGAATGAAAATAACCTTAATAGGCAAAGGGTTGCGTTCATGAGAATAGATGCAAATGAGTTTGAATTGCAAGAAGTTCCGCGAGTCACAGTACATGAAATTAAAATGTTTGCATTGGGCTCCTACCAAGTGAAACTTGCAAAATCTTATTGCGGTGACGGCCTGTATATGATAGAAGTATTTGGGGAGGATGCACGCGGTGGCATGCAGTTATACAATATCGGTCTTATTACAAAAAAATGCTTAACCCTTTAACCGCGCGTGTCGCATATATGCGACAAATATTTCCGTGTCCCTACCGCGCGTGTCGTATTTCTGCGACAGAGAACATGCATGATTTTTTCGTTCTATTTTCGTCCTATTAATTGCGTGGTACAACTAAAACTATTATTAAATAGAGCTATTATTTACAACAATTACTTAAAATTATGTGTCATAACTCTAAGCATTCAAAAAACTTAAACAAAAATAAGTAATTGGCAGCTTGAAATTTTCTTCGGCGTCTATCGCGCGCGTCGCATAAATATGACCATAGGGATGGGATACAATGCAATGCGCATTTTAAAAACGAAATAACAAACAGTTAAATAATCAGGTATAATGCATCATTCAGCATAAAATAAACGGTGTCATACCAAATAAAGTTAAATTTAACATATTGCCTTGTGTTATTAATTCTTTTCCTTATTATTCATAAGAAAAATATCCCTCACGATCTTTGTATAATGCCAACATTTGACGTTAGTTCCCATCCCTTGACTCCTATGCTTGCAACATATTTCTCTAGTTAGTCTAGCGCGGCTGTCACATTAATACGACCACTGCCTACGTCACAAGCGGATCAAACGAATGGAAAGTTCCATTAATGTTGTTCGTTGGTATTTGTGCATTGTCGATAAAATAGTCACATTTCAATTTTCAATAATGACGACTACTGAGGAATTATTAAGAATATTAGAAGATGACGACGACGAGTGTGACGACGAATTGGAATTATCCGATTCGATAG
The DNA here is from genome assembly GCA_963082905.1 of Oligia fasciuncula. NCBI lineage: Eukaryota > Metazoa > Arthropoda > Insecta > Lepidoptera > Noctuidae > Oligia > Oligia fasciuncula. Next base: position 15,470,468 of record OY720403.1, read on the forward strand.
AATTTAGAAGTGATGGAGAGGTAAGTACCTATTTCAAAAAATAAAAGATTAATTGCAAATACTAGCCCAGCGTTCACTTCTGGTACTCAGTCCAATCCTCCTCGCAGTCTACATATCGATGCTTTGGCACATTTTCCTGTACGAATTCCCAGTGGCAAAAGTCAGCGTTGTAAAGTATGCGCGACTAAGAATAAAAGATCACACACACGGTATATGTGTAAAACGTGTAATGTTTATCTTTGCGTTGACACATGTGCTGCGGAATACCATAGATAGAAGCTATCGACTAAATATCGATAGTTTAAGTAAGTAGGTAGATCATCCTGTCACTAATTTCTTTTCTTGCGTTGCTCTATTTAGTCTGTGTTCAACTTCACTTTGTCCATGTCAAACACACCGAGCCCACGTCTTTTTTTACGGTTCAGTGCAAGTGTTATGCGAATTGAACCCTAGTTATATTATACACCTTGAACGTCACAGTTTTGTTGAGCATTAAATTTAAATTTGATAGAAAACGAAATGACATCGAAAAGTAAGTAAATTGTGCCAAATTGATACTTGTAGCCTTTGATTATACACATCCTGTAGCCATTTTTATAGGTACTTATTTATATTTAATTGCTTTTAAGGAAAGTATGACGAGTCTCAGGAATGTAGTCAATCAATTTTGGATCCAACTAGCGATAGTCAAGACGAAATGAATCTTGAAGATGTAGAAGATGTATGTTTGCCTTCGTCGGTAGCACAATCCCAGTTATGTTACTATGTACCACATGACGGTGACTTACGAAGTACAGATAGTACGCCTGATTTATTTGTATCAAGAGGAACACAAACTCTAACAAAAATATCAAGTGTAGGCACACAATACGAAGCGATCAGCACTGACCTAATTTCAAAAACGGCAAAAATATTAGCCGAAAAACATTTCGGTACTAATGTGACTCGCACGAATAAATTTATAGAAACGTACACACATTTTGTGACATCTATAATACGTCTGATAAAAACAGACAACGAATAATTTTATGAATCATGTACCTACTACTTGTTACCTACTGTTTGACTGATTAATTGTCCTTTTTTTTGTTTTTAGCTTATGACTGCGTAATTCTAATTATAGTTGTTGCAATTCACGAGCGCACTCAAGCCTTTGCGTGTAGGTTTCGTGTACGTACACGTCACGTAGGTACACATTGCACTTGTGTGTGTGCCCGACGAAGCGAACAGTTGCGCGCGGACGTCATTCATAGGTAGTTACAAATAGGTAACAGTTCAACACACATCTAAATGAAAAGTGCGCTCGTGAATTGTAACAACTATAACCTACTTATTATAAATGCGTAAATCATTGCATTTGATCTAATAGGTAATCAAAACTTATTAGGTATTTTATAGTATACTGAGGAATATGTGTAAATGAATGTGATGTAAAGTATTATACTCCATTTGTTTAGGTAATTAAATAAAGGTAAACAAAAAAACCACGTGCCGTGGTTATCCAACTAAACGTAATACCAGTCTATTCAGTTGTCATGCTACGTCACAGTTGTATTCTTCAATTTAGCAACGTTATAATTCGTTAATAATGTTGCTAAATTGAAGAGTACAACTGTGACATAGCATGACAAGTGAAGTGAGTGATATTACGTTTAGTCGGCTAACTAAGTCACGTGGTTTTTTTGTTTACCTTTATTTAATTACCTAAACAAATGGAGTATAGTAACTGGTAAGCAAAAACAAAAAAAACAATTGTGATTCAAAGATTTATTATACTTAGTTTGATTTGAAAAGGAAAAAGTCGAATAATAAGAGATTATTTTGATGTAAGTAATTAAAATTTAGATAGTAAGATTAAACAATTGTGATACAAAGATTTAGCCATTGCTGTTGTAGGTAGATTTATAAGAAAAGAAAAAAAGTACCTAGTCGATTAATAAGAGATTATTGTGATGTAAACAATTCGAATTTAGTAAGGTTAAACAATTAGTAACTGTTAAAAACATTTACTTATTAGCTTAAAGATGAACGATTGTGATACGAAGAAAGTGATTAGGGTGGTTAATTTAAAGGTCCTACAAACAGGCGCGACACGCGACACAAAAACATGAGCGGTTTCTTTGTGTCGCGCCTGTTTGTAGAAGCCATAAGGCTGATTTAAAATAAAAACATAAAAAATTCTTTGACTTTTTTTTATCGATACAACGATTGCCCCTCCTTATTTATTGTAGGTATTATTTTGTCGATTTGTAGCCTCGCGCTAGGGGCACGACAATTGATATTTAGCCAAGCGGTTAAAGGGTTAAGTACTGGTTTAAACCAAGACTAAAAGGTCTAGGTTTGTGACGGTATTAAAGTTAGTACCAGTATCAAAGTGTGTTCTGATTACAAAACGAAGACTATCCGAGGATCTTTTACCAGTAGTACCAGAGTACCAAAGAAGGTCCATGGTTCAAATAATATCCACAGATAAGAAACAAAAATGGCATTCTTTCATTCGTTCCTACAGGCTTTATTTGAAGCAACGTTCTGTTTCTATAAATATTGATATTATAATAACACTTGAAATGATTAAATTATTATTTATCATTACAAAAATATGTCATAAATTGTTCTTTGTTTAGGTTACAATATAATGAACAAGCACAACTTGTACTTTTGACGCGGTTTTTATAATCAAGTTGTCATATTTTTTAACCTTTGAATTACACCTGCAGGTCACTCCATCAAGTCCGGAGGTAAGGTCTCAACATAACTAACGTAATGAGCCCAAACTCGGCACACCTAGCTCAGCTCGGCTATTAGTTCCAGTAGCAGTCTTCGAATTACACCTGCAGGTCACTCCATCAAGTCCGGAGGTAAGGTCTCAACATAACTAACGAAATGAGCCCAAACTCGGCACACCTAGCTCAGCTCGGCTATTAGTTCCAGTAGCAGTCTTCGAAGTACACCTGCAGGTCACTCCATCAAGTCCGGAGGTAAGGTCTCATCATAACTAACGAAATGAGCCCAAACTCGGCACACCTAGCTCAGCTCGGCTATTAGTTCCAGTAGCAGTCTTCGAAGTACACCTGCAGGTCACTCCATCAAGTCCGGAGGTAAGGTCTCACCATAACTAACGAAATGAGCCCAAACTCGGCACATCTAGCTCAGCTCGGCTATTAGTTCCAGTAGCAGTCTTCGAAGTACACCTGCAGGTCACTCCTTCAAGTCCGAAACGAAATAATAATATTATGAATTTATAATCCCTACTTACTTCTAGAAAAATTATAAGACTGTGAATAAAATCTCTCCTTGGGTAGTAGGTACATTATAGAATGCGTGAAGTATCATGTTTGGTATGTCAAATATTTTGTATCCGTACAGCGATCTTTTTCAGCACAAGCTGCTGCTTACAAGCGACACAGAGTCCACTCACGACGGCGGCCGAGCGCAGACTAATATTTCATTACAAATTTTTGTGCAATAAACCAAGACAGTGACCAGTAAAATAACCCTTATTTCAATCCAATAAGATTCACGCGTTACAGCTAAATATGTGAAAAAATAGACTCCGATTTTTATTTTTTTCTGAGCCTATTTGTAACATTTTGAAAGTTCTTTTTAGTACCTTTTTGAGTTGAACATGTCTGCTTACATAAAATATTTTTAAATAAATAAATTTATGTTATTAAATAGAAGAAAAATATCCCCAAAGTCAGCACGATATCGTCGATTTTGTGTGAAGAGGCAACGGAAATTATTTTTTACTATATTAAAAACCAACATTTTTTAATAAAAAATAGCTACCATTTGAAGATGAAGGAGTAAACTATCTGTGGTAATTATTAGTTACATTTGGTTTAGTCTCATTTTGCTGCAAAGTGTACCGTAAAACTACTTATTTTTGTCAGATTCGTAAACGCGTCCTTAAACAAACATACATACTTTATTATAATACCTATTGTATTAATTATAAGTAACAGCCTGGTATCGGCTTTACCTTTGTCGGTGAGGGTAAGAAGCTGGTTTTGTATTTCATTTCTCACGATAAAATTGCAATTTGACAGAAAAGGTTTTCAATCACCACGGTTTAATTAGACGTAAACATAAATTAGTCATACACCTGTGAGGATATGTAGTTAAGGTTTAATTTTGTTATGAGGTAAATATTGCTGAAATGGTATTTTTTATGTATAAAACCAATCAATTTTGATCATAAAATTACATTCGCTCCAGTATCTTCCAGTGATCTACTGACCTTTTTCGTTACATACCTACTACAATATCCTACAACTTTAAAATGTGAGTAAGTACTACTAAGTTTACTGAATTTGATAATGTGTACTCAGCTACGGACCTGGTTTCTGCCTGCCGGCTGGGGCAACTATCATCATCATAACATCTATAGTCATCTTCTAGCGAGATATATTCCATTGAAACTCTCCTCTCCATAATTATCGAGGTTGCTTATAGTTACAAAATTAATCTTAGTGTGTTCTATTTCAGGTCTGACTCGGAATTGGAATACCATTCACAACAGCCCACAGCTGCAGTAGCCGAGGTGACAAAAAAGCAGCCTAAGAAAAAGGCGGTGAAGCGCCAAACACTTGAAACCAGCGCCCACCCATCAGACTCTAAGTCAAGGTAATTTATATTACTGCTTGTATGATTAGGTGATTGATGGGTATGATAAGTCAACTAAATTGGTATGTGCAGTAATACATAATGGTTAATGAGTTTAGACTTGTAACGCAGAGAACGGTAAAATCATTGTCCTATTATATTCAATGCAGGAATGTTGTCAGTTACTTCATGAGGTATTCTTATTGAAATGATTATAACCTAATATGTATTACGCTTTATATTCCTCATAGGATTCAACAGAGGTGTATAATACACATTAATTTCGTTAGATAAGAAATAAATGTAAATTATTATAATTGAAATATGTAATTGTTTACAGTAGAAGACGCAGCTTGAGCTTGGACCTCTTTGGTCTGGAGGACAGTCAAAATTTAAAGGCGCCATCAAGCGGGGACTTCGTTTCATCGCTCATCAGCCGTGTCGCCAACGGAAAAGTACGGCGAACGGCAGACCTTAGGGGGGACTGCTACGTGGAAGTTAAAGTATACTCAAAAGACGAAGTTGTCTCCATCCCCAAGGAAGAACGGTGGAAGAAAGCTCAGGTCGCGTTAAAAGTACAACTTAATACCAACACTCCCCAGTGGTATGGGCTGCAAATGTTTATGAAACGGACTCACGAATTGTTCGACAATTCCGAATCTCTCTTTTATAGCGATAGTATAAATATAAAATAAGTTAGTTTTAAATTGTTGGGGACACTAAATTAATTTTAGCGATTATTAGTAGGTACCTCTGTAAATCTAAACTATTTTTGCGTACCTAATAAAAATAATAATCTAAAATGCCTTTTTGTACCGTTTGTAACACATCTGTTGAGCACAGTCACTGGACAGGTCACTTACGTAGTACTAATCATAAAAACAAAAATATTTCGCATTTTTGCGAAGGTGTTGAAATAATACATTCTGCATTTCGGAATCGTATAGCTTCTTATAGAATTATCGATACGTCTGAGAATTGTTCTGTTGAATCATTTTTTAATAATATTGAAAATAAAATTAAAACGTTAATTGACATGTCTCTTATAGAACACACTTGTCTAAAAGTTAACTTCGAATATTTCGCTTTGTTTCTAATGGTTAAAAATGACTCTCAGGAGATAAAATCATTTGCCACAAAAAACTTTACTTTGCATCAGAATTATGAATTAGATTCATATTGTCTCAAGTCAAAAACACTTTAACAAAAAAGATAGAAGAATTTCAGGATCGAGATAGTGGATGGACGTTCTTGAATAATTCCCATTTGGAAATCAATGTTAACAAATAGGGTCGGGTGTCTCACAATGAACCAGGCAGCTACATTTAACCACCGCCAAATCTCGAAAATGCGACGTTGTCAAACCGCGCTAATATGAGTGAAAGAGAGGTATTTACGTTCCGTTCCTGCCCACTAGTTTGCGTGGCGATCGCGTGCAAAGTGGTTGTGTGAGGAGCATTTGAAAGCAAACTGACTCAAAAAGTAAGTATTTTTTGCAAATTTCATTATTTTTTAGCTTTTTTTGTTTAAACAATATCGATTTATTTATATATACAGTGTTTTCTACGGTTATTCAGCAATTAAAAGCGCTATAATTCGTGTTTTTACGAGATTGTTTTGCCGGTAAAATTTTGAGGTTAGTTATCAAAACGTGGTGTGTCTCACAGTGAGCCACCTGAGTGTGGTACACATTGAACCATGGTTCATTGTGTACACCCTACCCCAGTCGTTAAATGAGTGTATTTTTTACAATTATTTTAATTTGTTATAGAATGGCGCGAAACAAAGTAATAATAAGAAAAAGAGGGGGACATTCGGCTGCCGACATGCTTAAGGCTCTTAAACTGCACAGATCAGGTGAAAGTATCAGAAAAGCAGCGAAAATTTATAATATTGCTTATCCAACCTTACGACGGTACTTGAAGGTAAAACCTTTTTTATAGTTATTTGAAGGTTTTACCTTCAAAAACCTAGTAAAAAGTTATTTAGTTTTTTACTTAGTTTTGAAAAACTGTTACTTATTTTTATTATTAAAATGTACAAAACTAAGACTCAGTTTAAATGCATAAGATTTAAAGTGATTTTAATAAATGTAAGACTGATTTTTATTATTACTGTTTTTTATTATTATTATATTATTATTACAAAGTATTTGTCTTATAAATTGAACTAGAAGACATAGTAAATAAGGTGGCTCAATGTGGACTATGCCCTGGTTAAATGTGTACCACCTGAAGGACACAATGAACCAAAAATCATTTTTCATAAAAACCTGTTTCACACTGAAACTAAAAGGAATATGAGAAATTAATGTTTTACAAAACTGAAGCTAAATAAATATGCTAACTATACACAAAACATTAAAGCATTGATTGAAAATCCAGCCCACTATAAGACTTCGAAATTTACCTGGTTCAATGTGAGACACCTTACCCTATCAACCTTTGCGCGGTTCAGGTTTTATCGAACTGCCTGCATCAATAAAATCGAAAAAAGCATGATTGTGTTAATATTCGCAATAATGATGATTATTGTTTTTTATGGTCCGTTGTTGCTGCTTTATATCCAGCTAAAAGTCATCCTGAAAGAGTATCTTCTTACCCTGATTTTCGTAACGTATTAAACGTACAGGATATATCATTCCCAATGAGTTTCTCAGATATTACCCGGTTTGAAGGAAATAACCCTGAAATTTGTATTTATATTTATGGTTTATATTTATTCCATAAATTTTCGAGTAGATATAAAGCAGTCTACACACCAAACCCGCCGACCCGCCGACATGATGACCCGCCGACACGCGCGGGTACAAGTCGCCAAATGATTCTTTTGAAATAAAGCCGCCGACATCAAGTCACCGGGGCTGTGTCGGCGGGTCTGGTGTGTAGACTGCTTTATACCTACCTAACATTATTTATTCATTGGTTCACTGTAGTATAAATTAACATTACTGACATTAAACTCGATTATCAAATAACATGTTTACGACATTTTGAATTGTAATAATAATATCTCATTATCGGCAAAATATCGTTTTCGCTCGTGGTTAGTTATAGCTTAGGTTTAAAGAAACTTTATTGATTATTCTCAATGAAAACATAACATGTCACTTACTTGAGAACAATACATAATAATCATAATTAAAATTTACAAAAGTTCGACATCACCAGTTACAGACTAATCAACATATTCGAAACCCAGTTAAACAAAGAAAATTTTGCTCTTAATTAATATTTCAAAATAATTTAACAGAAGCATTATTTATAATTATTTATGCCATATTTTAAAAGTTCATAGTTAGTACCTGCTGGTATAGCGTTATCTCTTCACAATTCCTCTCTTACCAACTATTATCACTGTTCACTTCATTTCTTCACAATGGATTCTCTAACGAGCACTCTGAGTGATCTGAAGGAGTTGTTTCACGCAAAGATGTCCGCCTTTGAAGAAGAACTGCAGAACGACCCTCCGTCACCTGTCACAACCTCTAGCCTGGCTGCAGAGTTTAAAATCTTCCGGTCATTCATCACGCAGACGCTCAACAGTATTCAGCAACAGGTGGAGCTACTAGGTCGTATTGTCGACCAAATGGAGATGCGGAGCATGGTGATCTTGCTGTTGCATGGTGTTGATGAGGAGCAGAAGGAGGACACTGCCAAGGTAATTGTCGACCAAATGGAGATGCGGAGCATGGTGATCTTGCTATTGCATGGTGTTGATGAGGAGCAGAAGGAGGACACTGCCAAGGTAATCACTGTGAGGTGATTTCTAATAAGTTACAACTGAGTGACTTCACAGTTGCGGACATTAGCCGATGTCACAGGATGGGACGAGCCGTAGCTAATAAAACCAGGCCTATCTTGTTCAAGGTTGGTACTCTTGCGGTCCGGGATAAGATATGGTTCTCGAAAGCCAAACTAAAGGCAACTGGCGTCACCATGTCCGAGTTCCTAACCAAGGGTCGGCATGATGTGTTCTTGGCTGCGAGGGAAAGATGCGGTGTCACTAAGAGCAGGACTAAGGCAGGCTGCGTGTATGTCCTTGGTCCCAACGACACGCGCCATCGGGTTGAGTCCTGGTGGCGCGGAGTGTGCCGCGGACCCCCTGGAATCGGCGCCGGTCGAGCAGTTAGCTGGCATCGCCACAAGCAGCACCAGGGGCATTATGGAGGCGGTGAGGTCTAAGACCTCGAAACTTAACAAAGATGAGGTGGCAAACATTGGTGCTCTCACCGAGAGACTGAGCGCGGTGGTCACGCACCTAGCATTGCGGTTGGCAGCGGCAAACGCGAGAGTCTAGCGGGCGGGGATGTTGGCTGCCCCACCAGATGCCACTCCCAGAGCTGCGAAAACCTTCGCCAACGCTCTCCAATTGGGAAAGAACCTAAACCCCGTGCCCATTGTGCGCCCGCCGGGCCCATCAGTGGCTATCTACCCCGCCGAGGACCAGAAAAAAGCCACGAAGACATCGGATGACACCAAGGAGGCGCTGCACGTTGCAGTGAACCCTGCTTCATTGGGGATTCAAGTGGCGGGCCTCAGAAAGGTCGGGAATGCGGGGATCGTTGTGCAGATGACCTCGGCAGTAGCAGCGAATGCACTGCGGAGGGCGGTCCCGGCAACGCCGAGTACGGCGGAACCAACCGCCAGGCAGCCTCTAATCGCATTAACTGGGATCGATAAGGGGGCCACAACGGCTGCTGTTATTTACACTGGTCAACAAAAAAAACCTTTTTGCGTGTAACATAAAAACTTTTGTCTAGTTATGTTCAGGACAAGGATGTGGATAATAGAAATAAAATTAGAATGTTTCAAATACGTTTTTTTTTTTTGTAATTAGATTGTCGATGGGTAATTGAAGTCATAAACGGGAGGTTCAAATGAGATTTTAAGTTGCTACACCAAGATAATTTTAATTCTACGCAAATAAATAATATATATATATATATATATATACAAATAAGTAATAGAGCACCTCCTATTTTGAAATCTGTGAATGCGTTAGGTATAACGCATTCACAGATTTCAAAATAGCAGGTGCTCTATTAAATGCCTTTCGTGATCCCGTTACTGACAACGTTAACGCAGAGTTCATATTGAACAAAATACATCAAAATATTAATCTACCCAACCATTTATTCAATTATGTGAATGAAAATAACCTTAATAGGCAAAGGGTTGCGTTCATGAGAATAGATGCAAATGAGTTTGAATTGCAAGAAGTTCCGCGAGTCACAGTACATGAAATTAAAATGTTTGCATTGGGCTCCTACCAAGTGAAACTTGCAAAATCTTATTGCGGTGACGGCCTGTATATGATAGAAGTATTTGGGGAGGATGCACGCGGTGGCATGCAGTTATACAATATCGGTCTTATTACAAAAAAATGCTTAACCCTTTAACCGCGCGTGTCGCATATATGCGACAAATATTTCCGTGTCCCTACCGCGCGTGTCGTATTTCTGCGACAGAGAACATGCATGATTTTTTCGTTCTATTTTCGTCCTATTAATTGCGTGGTACAACTAAAACTATTATTAAATAGAGCTATTATTTACAACAATTACTTAAAATTATGTGTCATAACTCTAAGCATTCAAAAAACTTAAACAAAAATAAGTAATTGGCAGCTTGAAATTTTCTTCGGCGTCTATCGCGCGCGTCGCATAAATATGACCATAGGGATGGGATACAATGCAATGCGCATTTTAAAAACGAAATAACAAACAGTTAAATAATCAGGTATAATGCATCATTCAGCATAAAATAAACGGTGTCATACCAAATAAAGTTAAATTTAACATATTGCCTTGTGTTATTAATTCTTTTCCTTATTATTCATAAGAAAAATATCCCTCACGATCTTTGTATAATGCCAACATTTGACGTTAGTTCCCATCCCTTGACTCCTATGCTTGCAACATATTTCTCTAGTTAGTCTAGCGCGGCTGTCACATTAATACGACCACTGCCTACGTCACAAGCGGATCAAACGAATGGAAAGTTCCATTAATGTTGTTCGTTGGTATTTGTGCATTGTCGATAAAATAGTCACATTTCAATTTTCAATAATGACGACTACTGAGGAATTATTAAGAATATTAGAAGATGACGACGACGAGTGTGACGACGAATTGGAATTATCCGATTCGATAGAATTTAGAAGTGATGGAGAGGTAAGTACCTATTTCAAAAAATAAAAGATTAATTGCAAATACTAGCCCAGCGTTCACTTCTGGTACTCAGTCCAATCCTCCTCGCAGTCTACATATCGATGCTTTGGCACATTTTCCTGTACGAATTCCCAGTGGCAAAAGTCAGCGTTGTAAAGTATGCGCGACTAAGAATAAAAGATCACACACACGGTATATGTGTAAAACGTGTAATGTTTATCTTTGCGTTGACACATGTGCTGCGGAATACCATAGATAGAAGCTATCGACTAAATATCGATAGTTTAAGTAAGTAGGTAGATCATCCTGTCACTAATTTCTTTTCTTGCGTTGCTCTATTTAGTCTGTGTTCAACTTCACTTTGTCCATGTCAAACACACCGAGCCCACGTCTTTTTTTACGGTTCAGTGCAAGTGTTATGCGAATTGAACCCTAGTTATATTATACACCTTGAACGTCACAGTTTTGTTGAGCATTAAATTTAAATTTGATAGAAAACGAAATGACATCGAAAAGTAAGTAAATTGTGCCAAATTGATACTTGTAGCCTTTGATTATACACATCCTGTAGCCATTTTTATAGGTACTTATTTATATTTAATTGCTTTTAAGGAAAGTATGACGAGTCTCAGGAATGTAGTCAATCAATTTTGGATCCAACTAGCGATAGTCAAGACGAAATGAATCTTGAAGATGTAGAAGATGTATGTTTGCCTTCGTCGGTAGCACAATCCCAGTTATGTTACTATGTACCACATGACGGTGACTTACGAAGTACAGATAGTACGCCTGATTTATTTGTATCAAGAGGAACACAAACTCTAACAAAAATATCAAGTGTAGGCACACAATACGAAGCGATCAGCACTGACCTAATTTCAAAAACGGCAAAAATATTAGCCGAAAAACATTTCGGTACTAATGTGACTCGCACGAATAAATTTATAGAAACGTACACACATTTTGTGACATCTATAATACGTCTGATAAAAACAGACAACGAATAATTTTATGAATCATGTACCTACTACTTGTTACCTACTGTTTGACTGATTAATTGTCCTTTTTTTTGTTTTTAGCTTATGACTGCGTAATTCTAATTATAGTTGTTGCAATTCACGAGCGCACTCAAGCCTTTGCGTGTAGGTTTCGTGTACGTACACGTCACGTAGGTACACATTGCACTTGTGTGTGTGCCCGACGAAGCGAACAGTTGCGCGCGGACGTCATTCATAGGTAGTTACAAATAGGTAACAGTTCAACACACATCTAAATGAAAAGTGCGCTCGTGAATTGTAACAACTATAACCTACTTATTATAAATGCGTAAATCATTGCATTTGATCTAATAGGTAATCAAAACTTATTAGGTATTTTATAGTATACTGAGGAATATGTGTAAATGAATGTGATGTAAAGTATTATACTCCATTTGTTTAGGTAATTAAATAAAGGTAAACAAAAAAACCACGTGCCGTGGTTATCCAACTAAACGTAATACCAGTCTATTCAGTTGTCATGCTACGTCACAGTTGTATTCTTCAATTTAGCAACGTTATAATTCGTTAATAATGTTGCTAAATTGAAGAGTACAACTGTGACATAGCATGACAAGTGAAGTGAGTGATATTACGTTTAGTCGGCTAACTAAGTCACGTGGTTTTTTTGTTTACCTTTATTTAATTACCTAAACAAATGGAGTATAGTAACTGGTAAGCAAAAACAAAAAAAACAATTGTGATTCAAAGATTTATTATACTTAGTTTGATTTGAAAAGGAAAAAGTCGAATAATAAGAGATTATTTTGATGTAAGTAATTAAAATTTAGATAGTAAGATTAAACAATTGTGATACAAAGATTTAGCCATTGCTGTTGTAGGTAGATTTATAAGAAAAGAAAAAAAGTACCTAGTCGATTAATAAGAGATTATTGTGATGTAAACAATTCGAATTTAGTAAGGTTAAACAATTAGTAACTGTTAAAAACATTTACTTATTAGCTTAAAGATGAACGATTGTGATACGAAGAAAGTGATTAGGGTGGTTAATTTAAAGGTCCTACAAACAGGCGCGACACGCGACACAAAAACATGAGCGGTTTCTTTGTGTCGCGCCTGTTTGTAGAAGCCATAAGGCTGATTTAAAATAAAAACATAAAAAATTCTTTGACTTTTTTTTATCGATACAACGATTGCCCCTCCTTATTTATTGTAGGTATTATTTTGTCGATTTGTAGCCTCGCGCTAGGGGCACGACAATTGATATTTAGCCAAGCGGTTAAAGGGTTAAGTACTGGTTTAAACCAAGACTAAAAGGTCTAGGTTTGTGACGGTATTAAAGTTAGTACCAGTATCAAAGTGTGTTCTGATTACAAAACGAAGACTATCCGAGGATCTTTTACCAGTAGTACCAGAGTACCAAAGAAGGTCCATGGTTCAAATAATATCCACAGATAAGAAACAAAAATGGCATTCTTTCATTCGTTCCTACAGGCTTTATTTGAAGCAACGTTCTGTTTCTATAAATATTGATATTATAATAACACTTGAAATGATTAAATTATTATTTATCATTACAAAAATATGTCATAAATTGTTCTTTGTTTAGGTTACAATATAATGAACAAGCACAACTTGTACTTTTGACGCGGTTTTTATAATCAAGTTGTCATATTTTTTAACACCTCTAACTTGAAATGGAATGAATTACATTCGGCTGTCCGCGTAAATGTTTACGTCCTTTTGATTATGTATATGCACTTAATATTCTTAGTATTTTTATTACTAACAGTCTGTTAGTTGGTTTGTTCGTGAGTTGTTGTGTACACACAACACGTGTTGAAACTGTTTCAGAGAAAACTGGAGTTCTGAAGAAAAAGTTAGTAAAACATAATTTTTAAATTATTAGCTACGTAAACGTAAGGTAGTCGAAATAAGATGAAGCAATGCATTATTGCTTCATCTTATTTCGACTACCTAACGCGGATGTTCTTATTATTATAGGAAATATTAAGTAATGCGCAAACCATTTGCACTTCAGGACTCAATGGGCATCCTCGAGGTTCGTGGGATAAATCCTCACGTAAAACATCCACTATTTTTTCCCCAAAACGTTTTGTGAACCTATACTTATATTTAAAATCTTCGTCACTCAATTCAAAAGGATTTACACGATGACGATGTCTGTAAGATCGCCGAGACGTCTCCAGCATGTCCAAATCATCCAAATCCATCAAGTCAATCATATTAATATCCATTTTTTACGATTTGCAATTAAAAAGACACAATAATAATCAACGCTAACCTCAAAAATAAATTAGTACCGGTGTCAAACCATGGTTAAACTAGGGGGAGTGGCAGACTGGGTACGGCCAAAGTGCACTGTGCTTTCATAGCGATTTTATTTTATCTTACTGTCTTGTGCGTCTGCGAACCTGCTGGAAAGAATGTCGAGCCCTATGCGGGATGCCTGCGGGCGATTTTTAAAACAACCAAAAGGCCCTTCTCAGGGCCAACCCTCAGACGCTTCGGCGTCAGAGGCTAGCCGCGCGCCTTCTGCGGCGAGCTTATTTGGAACGGCGGAAGACTCGTCCGACAACGACTCGCTCATCAGTGTGTCGGAAGCGGACGACTCCCGATATCGAAAGCGAACCCACCGGAGCGGTGGGTCCGAGGGCTCCTCGGCCTCGGGGTCGACGCGGTTGCCGAAGGCTAAAAAGCCGACGGTGGCCGCGGAGACCCATGTCGTTGGGCTCGCAAACGCCCAACGCCAGCTGGACCTGGCTCGGCGGGATCAGCTCCAGCAAGAGCTGGAGGAGCGAGTTGCCGCCAAGGAGAAGCGGGCGCACGTCGCCCGGGCCAAGTCCGGGTACGGGGCGTCCCGCGTTGTTTACGCGGACCACTCTCTGGCCGAGCTGGAGAGAATGGCGGAGGAGGACGAGGAGGAGATTGTTGAGGTCGCCTCTAAGTCGTCAAATCTCAAGGGGACCTTACAAAAGGCCCTGAAGTGCAGGGCCGCCAGCATGCGCGGTGTCGTCGCGGAGCTGGTACAGCGTAAGGCTTCCGACGAGACGCGGCAACTGCAGGCGAAAGTGGATCGCCTGCAGTTGGAGGTCAGCCAGCTTCATCAGAAGCTGGCTGAGGCCACGGCCCGGCCACAACAGGCCAAGACGAGCCCTGCGGCAGAGGGCCCCTCCTCCAACCTTGAGGAAATCATCCGCAAGGTGGTGCGGGAGGAGAGGGCCTTCACAAGAGCCTGCATAGCAGGGATAGAGGACCGGCTCCTGCCGGAGAAGCGCCTCCGGCCGCCGCTTGCGGCGGATACGAGGCAGAGCGAGCCGGGACCGTCCACCTCCTCCCAGGCGGAAGACGCCCTCCTCCTCCCCTCGACGACCCTGTCCAACGATTGGACGGAAATGGTCCGAAAGGGGAAGGGCAAAGGAAAGAAGTCGGCGACGGCCGTCCCTGCCGTCCGCGCCGCCACCGTTCCCACCCAGTCGCAGACGACCGGCAAGGGAAAGGGGACGGCGAAAGGGAAAGGGAGGGGAAAGGGGCGCCTGGTCCCCCCGAAAACCGCGGCCGTCGTGGTGACGCTCACCGCAGAGGCTGCGGAACGGGGGGAGACGTACGCGTCCGTCTTGGTGCGGGCGCGTGCCAATGCCGACCCCACCCAATTGGGGATCGGCAGCGTCACTTGCCGCAAGACGCAAGCCGGGGCTCGAATCTTCGAGTTCCCGGGGGCGGAGGGGAGTGCCCATGCGGACCTCTTTGCCGCCAAGCTGCTGGAGGTCGTGTCGGATTCGGCCAAGGTGGCCCGACCGGTCAAGTCGGCGGCCATAGAGGTGGCCGACCTGGACGACTCCGTCACCAAGGAGGAGGTGGTGGCGGCGGTCGCAGCGGTAGGGGGCTGCGGCATCGCGGCGGTCCAAGGCAGGGCCATAAGGCCCGGCCGCGGCGGCATGGGCACCATACGCCTCGAGTGCCCAATCGCCGCCGCCAAAGCCGTCCTTGCCAAAGGACGGATCACGGTCGGATTCAGCTCGGGTGCAGTCCGGGCGCTCGAGGAGCAGCCTCTGCGATGTTTCCGGTGCCTCGGCATCGGACACACCCGGCCCCTGTGTCCGTCCGCGGTGGACAGGACGGACACGTGCTTCCGCTGCGGCAAGGACGGCCACAAAGCCGCCTCCTGCGAGGCCGCCACGCCGCACTGCGCGGTGTGTGCCGCCAGTGGCTGCCCGGCAGGCCACATAATGAAGGGGAGGAACTGCAATCCTCCCCCTAAGCGGGGCAAAGCGCAGGCGCCGACTGGTCCTGCTGCGGCTGCCAAGAGCACCGTCGTTCCTGCGACGGTGGCTGCGGAGGGGGGTGCGATGTCCGACTGATGGATAGGGTCGAATATCGCATCCTTCAGGCGAACGCCAACCACTGCAGGGCAGCCCAGGATCTGTTGATGCAGACCATGGCTGAGTGTTTGGTGGACTTGGCGGTGGTCGCCGAGCCTTACTCGGTCCCTGGCCGTTGGCTGGGCGACCGGGACGGCTTGGTGGCGTTGGTGTCGCGGTCTTCCACGGACTCCCCTCCCCTCTCGCTCTTAGAGAGGGGACCGGGATACGTGGCCGTCGCGTGGGGAGACATGGCCCTGGTAGGGGTCTACTTCTCCCCAAACCGCCCTCTCTCGGACTTTGAGGATTTCCTCGAGATCCTTACCGCAGTCGCAGGGAGGGCGGCGCCACGCCAGGTCGTGGTGCTGGGCGACCTGAACGCCAAGTCGGCGGCCTGGGGCAACCCGGCCGCGGGTTGCAACGTCCGGGGACGTGCCGTCGAGTTTTGGGCGGCCTCGTGCGGTGTGTCCCTCCTCAACAGGGGGGCGGTCCACACGTGTGTGCGGCAACACGGCGGGTCGGTGGTGGACGTCTCGTTTGCCACCCCCGCGCTAGCCGCCCGCGTCGTCAACTGGCGGGTGGAGATGGTGGAGACGTTGTCGGACCACCGATATGTGCGGTTCGACATCTCCACCCGGGGGGGGGGGGGACGGCCCGCGCCCGGCAATCTCCCTTCCCGCGGTGGGCACTCACCCGCCTGGACCGGGAGGCAGCCGAGGAGGCGGCCTTTCTCCAGGACTGGCTGTCGTCCCCTGTCGAGGTCCTGGACGTGGACGCCGCAGCGGTCCAAATTCCTGAGCTACTTCTAAGTTAGAGCTTATGGCACCACGTGAAGTCTCCAATGTGTAATCAGTGTTTCGTTTTTTATTCCTACTAGTTTCGTTATTTATAATTTTCCAAACTGTTTTTATCTTATTTTCTGATGATTTGATTTTATTGCTAATGTACAACAGGGCTTTGGCTATTTTGCAAGTATTTCTAAAAATTTTGGAATATGTAGCAACAATTTGTCTGAGGATCGAACTCGCGACCCCGATAAAGCCTTAGCTTTGTATTGGGTTTGGGAAACAAGAGCAATAAGAAGTACCTATTATTTTAAGTTAACTTTTGGTAATGAGTATTATATACCACCTATAATTTTGATTTGTTGACTTCTGACTTACCTAATGGAAGTTAAAAACTGAACTTTTTAATTTCCAGTAAGTCGGGGGTCAGACAAATTCAGATTGGAATATTAGGCTATTCGCAACAGTGGATTTCAATGCCAAGACTTTCGTACTAGCGTACCATTCAAACAGTTTATCGAATCAGCGTGTTCGCGACAACGTCATTCGATATAGCGGTTTTCGATTTTATGAGTTTTCGAACTGGCGTACTACCACTCTTAATTTTTTTCGAAATAGCGTGTGTCGCAATAACGTCATTCGAATCTTTTTTAAATGATGTAATCGTAGACAACATAGATCACTAGTTTTTAAATAATAAGAATTGTGTTTGTAAATCAGTAATAAACGATTTCTTCTTCTATGTTTTTTTTTTTTGTTTCTTTTTCACGATTTGACTAACCTCATACTTAACATTATAACGCTGAAAGTACATGGAATCCACACAAAAACCGTTTTTTAGATATCTAGAATTAACAACTTTTATTTTAATAGATATAATTTAAGTAACTATAACATTTTCCCCACAACGAATTGAGACTAGCGCCCATAATAACAAATGATAGTCATGAAAAGAGCTTTCTAACGACATACGTCTGGTCGTTATTGGTCGGTGAGTACATTCCGCGCGTCATCCATTAGCAATAGGTTATAGGATTTGCTAGTACCAGTGGCAGTAAAATGTCTTTTCTTCAAGGAATCAAACCAGCCAATCCATAATATGCCTTTGAAATAGACCATGTTTATATTGACAAAACTGCGAGCAACGTACTGCTGGAAAAACTTCTAAAAAATGTCAGCCAGTAGCAAGTGGATGAAGTGGAGAAATCAACTGAAGCTCAAAATAATTAAAAAAATTGGCACATATTAAGGTCTGTTAGACTTAATAACTACAGCTAGCAATTTTCATGATGTTTGCCACAGCAAAGGAAGCACCAGGAAAGTTTTGGCCAATAATACACTGGTCATCAAAAAAATCGACCCACCCACTTTTTGTTCAATAATGATCGATTGTTTCACAGATAAGCTGTTTCACATGTTTGTTTATTATTTTGAGGGTCGATATTATGATGATTGACGTCTTGTTTCTCATAAATCTTATTGCACTTGAAGGTAAACAATTTTTTAAACAGAAATACTGTTGTGCTGATTTGACGGTTTTACATCGGAGCAAATCGACCCGCAGGCTTATTACGTATCTTGCAGAAGCCTAGCAATAGCGAAATTTGCGCAAATATCGCGCAAATTTCGCAAATCCGTATTATGTAACAGCGATAGCCACAGCATAGCAAACTATCGATAGTGCTGCCTCTATGGAACAATCAGTTAACTAAAAGTGCAGTTTCCTACTGTGATCGCGTGGTGATTGCGACTATTTCGTATTACGCATGGTTTTTGACAGCAGAGCGACAGCCATCGGCGAGCAAATTTGGTTGTCAAATTGCGTTAACCTTTTCCCTTGTTGTTAATCGCTCGCTGATTGCTAAATAAGAAATTAGTCTTCTAATTCTAAGAATTTTATCTAAAATTGTGTACATTTTAACTCCGTTGTGTGTCGTGTGCTCATTAGAACAAACTGTGTGTACCGTAAAAGACTATTCATCCAGTGTATTCTAGTTAAATTTAACATTGTTTGCGTCTCTAGTATCTATTGAGGTATTGGTATGGCAAATGCTGTTCTCTTGCTTGAAGCGCTTGAGGCTGAAGCCAGCAGGATTAAAAGCCGTAACACAGCACGGCTGCGACGTAGCCTGCGAGATCAAGCCAATGCTTTGAATTTATCTGACGCCGAGTTCAAACATTACAGACTTTCCAAAGAGCTGTTTATGAATTTGTGCACTGAACTTAGACCGTTCATGCCACGAACGAGAAGAAGAACAAAAGTTAGTGTAGAATGTAAAGTAAGTAGGTGTAAATGATAATATCTTTGCATTGTTTAGTCTTTAAGCCTACTTTAAATATGATAGATAATCATGTTTATAATAAATCTTGAGTCAAGGCCAACACCGATGCTGAGCTAGAAAATCTAATCGTTCTTCTAGTTGATCATTGGACACTATTTGCCATTTTATACTGAAACAAGATTATGTATTGTTAATTTCAAAGTTAATTAATACACATTTGTTTCACATCAATATTGATCTATAATATTTTAAAACTTACTTGTTGAACAGTTGAATATCGCTTCGAGTCCAAGCTAACACTGTTTTCACCCACTTAAACATCTTGTAACCGGCGCCAAGCTATTTTTGGTGAATTTTAAGAGGGTTTAAGTGGTTTATACGTTTTTTTCGAAACAAAACTTGTTAACATTCTTCATTTGACAATTGACTTTAGTTCCGAAGTTGGCTACATAATCGTTTTGGCGCTAGTGTCGTAGCGATAAGTGCATGTATAACAATTGGCGAGCGATTAGCGAACGATTTTTAGATAATACCGATTTTTTTAGCGTTTAGCGATTGATCGCGCAATGACTGCGCGATATTTGCTGATTGCTCTTTCTTACGTAATAAGCCTGCCGTTCTTTCAGTCGGAAACAGATTTTTCAGGTGATTTCATGTTAATTTCGTTAAGTTTAATTGCTGAGGCTGTAGTTTTGACTAATTCTGTCTAAAAATAATGGACACTACTGAAGCTGAAGCGGCCCAAGTTGTAGCTTTGCTGCAACAAGGCTTAAGTCAACGTGTCGTGGCCAGGAGGTTAAATCTCAGCCGTTCTGCAGTTCGGCGAGTTTACCAAAGATTTCTGGAGACTGGGCAGTATCGAAGAAGATCTGGATCTGGAAGACATAGGGTGACAACACAAAGGGATGACCGATTTATAGTGATATCAGCTTTACGAAATTGACACCTTTCTGGCGTTGATCTCCAACGACGCTTACGTGACGATCGGGGTGTGGCTATAAGTGATAGTACTGTAAGGAGAAGACTACGTGAGCAGAATTTAAGACCACACAAGCCAGCAACAGGGCCACAATTGACCACAGCTCATCGACAAACCAGAATTCAATTTGCGCAGAATCACATCAACTGGACTATCGGCCAATGGGAGTCAGTTCTTTTTAGCGATGAGAGTCGGATGACTTCATACGGTTCTGATGGACGCCGTAATGTCATGCGACGGCCAGGTGAACGTTATTCCCAGTGTTGCATAAGAGAAACAGTCAGTTATGGTGGAGGCTCTATAATGTTTTGGGCTGGGATATCTTTAACTGGACGCACGGAGCTGGTTTTCATAAGAAGTGGTGCTTTAACTGCGGTACGCAACATCACAGAGATCTTGGAAGACCATGTGGTGCCATATGCCGGCTATATTGGTGAACATTTTGAATTAATGCATGATAATGCACGGCCACACGTAGCTCGCATTGTCACCGATTATCTTGAAGAGGTCAGCATTCGGGTTATGTCGTGGCCAGCGAGAAGCCCTGATCTTAACCCTATAGAGCACATATGGGACACCCTAAAACAAAAGGTTAGAGCCCGTAATCCAGCCCCCACATCCTTAGGAGACCTGGAAATCGCTATCAGGGTAGAATGGAACCGAATCCCTCAAGAGACCATCAAAACCTTGATTAGGTCACTAAAACGGCGAATGCAGGCCGTTATTCGAGCAAGAGGGGGGATACTCAATATTAAACTGCAAAAAATGTGTTCATAACACTTAAGACTGAAAAATTAGAGCGTGTTAAAGATTGAATCAAAAACAGTACAAAATTATTCTTTTTATTTTTATAATCAATTTCTTTTTTTTTTATAATTTTTAATGTTTATATTGTGCTAAAGTTGGTGTAAATAAACAAGTCATATTAAACATATTAGTAGTAAACCATTTTGTTTTATTTTGCTGAAGAAAAAACGTGATTTGCTGTAAAACTGCAGGTGGGCCGATTTTTTTGATGACCAGTGTATATAAAGAAAAATAATTAAATTAAAAGAAAGAAATTTAATACACGAGCCACCACACATGGAAAAGTACATGAAACCGCAGCCCTACAGCAGTATGAATCTTTTCTTAGTTACTGCAAATACGGTGATAAAGTGTCCATTTGTGAGTAGGTTCTGTGATATCACACCAAACACTGTACCATATCTTTATGCGTGCAATGGTACAATTGCATCTGAAAAACCAAACCAGTACTACACCCAAATTCAGGGGCAGTTATTTTGCACTAGGCATAAATATTGCAACTTGATAATTTACACTTTCAAAGACATGAAAGAAATATAAAATGAAACATTTATAAATAAGATGGTTATGAATTTAACACCTTTTCATAATGAGTATCTCCAACCAGCAATTCAAGATAAATACTATGATACAGTAATAAAACCAAATTAAAATCTTATACAATGTTTTATTTATTTCCTTACGCTTAGTGCATATTACATTTTCTAAAGAGGCCTTCTGGACTACAATGTTGAATTTGCAAAACGTTGAATTCGCAAAATGTTGAATTCGCAAAATGTTGAATTTGCAAAATGTTGAATCCAAAATGTTGAGTCCTGTGGATGCGAGAGGCGCAGGACCGGGCGCGGTGGAGATATTTGGGGGAGGCCTATATCCAGCAGAAGACGTCTTTTGGGAAATATAATGAGCACACTTCTACTTCACGGAAAAATATCTAGCACTGCGGTGGTACCCACATAAAAGGCCCTGTACACTCGGTACAGGAACCTACCACCTGGCAAAATTAATATACGCACATCAACACCGTTCAGGGATATTTTGTATAAAGTTCTTAAACTCAAAAAATACTGTCGTTTTAAATTCTTTATTATTGTAAACCTTTTTGAACGATTCTAAATTTGAATTTGAATAAATTAATCAAAACAAAAGATTTACGCATAAAGGCAATTTTACACAGGGTCAGTAACTGTCGTCAGTCGACAGCCGAGTCAGTGCTGACCTGGCACTGCCATCGTATAAATTGATTTCAAGTCAGTACAGTACTATCGCGTCAGCACTGACTTCAATATTCCCGCTTCATATTTTCGGCGTTAGTCCGCTCCCCCCGCCACCCGCGCCATCGCAACTGACGCCGTGTAAATGTCGAAGTCAGTCGCTGGTCAGTCGCTGCCACTGTATTGTACGGGGACCACGCTGCGTCGCACCACTCGCACCGCATCACAAAATGACGCGAAAACTGAGCGACACGGAAAACTTGAAGCTTATTCAACTATACCGCGATAATGAATGCCTGTGGGATAATAAATCACAAAATTATAGAAATAAAGAAATGCGTGCAACATCATTACAGAATATTGCACGAGTATTGAATTTAGAAGGGTTTGGCCCTATCGAGACCAAAAATAAAATTAAAAACTTGAGGGCAACTTACTACTTGGAACTGGACAAAATTAAAAAGTCCTCAAAATCAGGCGCTGGTGGAAATGTATATATCCCAAAAGTGAAATGGTTCGAAGAAATGGACACTTTTATAAGAAATGTATCTATACAAAGGAAAACAACAGTAAGTACCCACAATATTTATTTATTTTTAGTTTAAAAATCACACAAAATATAAATTAAAACTTCAATTCACCCTGAAGTGGCAGCGGAACCTGCACGCGGCTTCTCTGAGGAAAAAAGGTGCTGCGCATTCATCATGTTAAATAAGTTCCCAGACGGTCAAGCGGCTCGATGGCAAGCTCGAAATTTTGTTTTTCTTGCTTAAGAAATTCTGTTTAACTGCCACGGTACACTTCCATTCGTCATAAAGTATTCTTTTAATAAATCTCTTCTCTCTTTCGCATTTACGGAGTGGTTACCTCTAAGTTGATCAGTTATACTTGTTAATGGAATTATTTCCGATCTCCAAGTACCTGGTATTAATTGTCCTTCAGTCCTTTCTGTCTACACAAGTAGGTGTTATGTAGGAGTTAGATTTTTTTTGCAACCAATGGGGATTGTCCAAAAATTCTAACCATTAGATTTTATTTTATTTTTTGAAAATTTAGAGCATTTTGAGAAACTAATTTGAATATTTTGATGATTGGGTCAAGAGTTTTTTTTTTTAATATTTAATTATTTTAAGTTTTTAAGGTAGGTGACGTCATCTTTGGCTTAAAAAAGATTAAGTGCCGTTGCTTCACTAGTACATAAATAAAAATTTAAATCTGTCAACACAACGTCATCCATATCACATCTGTCAAAGTGTCAATACTGAATACTCAAATACTGTCATAGATAATCGAATTCGAATCCTATCCTATCGTATTTGTTTACAAATGGTTTTTTTTGTGAGTAAGTGTCGTCCAAGGAATATACTACTCTCTGTCGTCACTAGAACAATCTACGCGGCGACTTAGAAATAGAATAATAACGCACGCGGCGACATAATTTTATTGTTCGTTTTCCTGAACCACAAATGACCACAATGAGCGATACTTTTGTTAAAGCTGACTCGCGAAACCTGCCTAAAGTTGAGACCGTTATGATATTAGAGTATATTTCTACTAGCAGCCATCATATCGTAGCTGAAATAAGGGGAGCAAAAATTCTAATGTTAGTACGCATAAAAACACAGAACATAAAATAACTTCCGAGTAAAACATGTTTTTTGTACATATCAAATCAGTGTATTTTTTCATTGTTTCAGGTCTTCTCGAGATTCGTACATAAATACTGCAGAAGGGTACGTTAAAGTTAGTAGAACGGGGAGTGAGTGCCTAGTTAAAGCTAAAATTGTGCCGGAACACAGAATCGGCAAGAAACTATACACTGTTACATGTAACATTGATGAATGTAATGATGTTATTTTTGATTCTGTGTGTGAAGACTGTGCAGCATCTGCAGGTAATTTCTTTTAAAAACGAATTACTTATAAAATATTCCTTTCTATGGATTAAAACTATGTTGATCAAATACCTTATTTCTTCTTTATAGGTGGTTGCAAACACTCATTACTACTGCTTTTTTGGCTGGCAAAGAAAAGTTCAGAACCATCATCAACAGCAGTTGAATGCTACTGGAATAAGCCTACACTATCAAGTGCGAGCACAGAACCAGTTACTAGCAAAGAAATATTTAAAAAAGCAAAAATTCCTAAGCTGACCCCTAAAGATAGTACTATCTTAACTGAATTTGAAGAAGAGTGCAAACGAAGGAATATTGGAAACTCAGTGATTTTAAAATTTTGTGAAGGAAATAAATCAGATTCGAAAAATATTTTTGATATCTTGTTACAATTTATTGACGTAGAATCTGTACATACCTATTTCAACTTCAGAGATTATTTGAAGAAAGTAATAAATGATGAGATTATCTTAGAAATTAATACAAAATCTCTAGGGCAGTCTGAAAGTAAGTACTGGTATAGTATACGCCAAGGAAGATTGACAGCTTCTAAATTATATGAAGCTGCACATTGTAAGACAGATGGAACATTAGTGGAACATATATTAGGAGGTTACAAAGTGCCAGAAACAAAAGCTATAATAAGAGGAAGGAGGTTAGAAAACAGAGTGCTGCAAGTTATTCAAGAGAAATTAGGTGTTAAAATAGAAAAATCAGGCTTTATGCTCATTAATGGTATATTGGGAGCATCTCCAGATGGAGTTGGTGAGGACTTTGTAGTGGAAATAAAATGTCCAGCCTCGGAGAAAGCTGTTCAATCGTATATTAAGAATGATATTATTAATAACAAATATAAAACACAAATATTATGCCAAATGCTAGCTTGTAAGAAATCTAAAGGATTATTCTGTGTTGCAGATCCTTCATTTGAGACTACTAAAAATATTCATGTAGTCTGGGTTGATTTTGACGAAGTATATATTGACGAAATTATCAACAAAGCAGAACTTTTTTGGAGTCAATATAATATTTCCAAAATTACTAAAGAGTGTCAAAAAATAATAAATCAGTTTATATTCTTAATAAGTTTTTATTATTTCTCCCTGTAAATTAATTAGGCCACAAACTATGACAACAAGTTCATCTAAACATGAAACATATTTATAATTTACAACAGAGTGTGGTTTGAGTATGGAAAATTCTCTTACACGCCTGATAACTCTTTCAACATGGATTCTTAAGCTCGCTATTACTTTGCTTTGTATAACTTCAGTAGCAGTTAGTTTGGTACCTGAGTAGACACTTGGTGGCCTCAAGAGTTTAATACCACGTGAACTTAACACAGATTCAATTTCTTTGAATCCTCTATCAGCTAAAACAACTGCATTTGGTTGCAAAACATTTAATAGGTTACTTTTATCAACTATGGCTTTGTCAGATATTCTTCCTCCATAACCTTTTGAAATGAAGCTTACAAAACCATTAGGCGTACAGCCTATCAAATACTTTACAGTATTGCAACTTTTGTATTGAGACCATGTCTGTGCTTGCTTTACTGGATTTGAAGGTTTTGCAATCTGTATTTCGAAACAATCTATTATCATGTGTACATCAGAATACCTTATTTTAAAAACTAAAGGTAGGTTTTGTTTGATCTGTTTTGGCTGT
This sequence comes from Oligia fasciuncula, assembly GCA_963082905.1. Taxonomy (NCBI): domain Eukaryota; kingdom Metazoa; phylum Arthropoda; class Insecta; order Lepidoptera; family Noctuidae; genus Oligia; species Oligia fasciuncula. The sequence goes on from OY720403.1 coordinate 15,496,254, forward strand.
GGACAAAAAATAAAATTTTGAAAAAAGTTACCTAGGACTTCAATTCCTGTTAATATCACAGATGACAACTTAGTTCTTGATAATTGAAACTGGTCACTTATTCTTTCTATGGAATCATTTTGCTTAATTTTGAGTAAAGTTATAATAAGATAAATAGAGTCAATTTTTATTAAGCTTCTTTGTACAATGTAATCTATAAGCCATAGGTACTGTTTTGGCAATCCTAAATACATTTTTGGTTTATCTGATATGATGCCTAACATATTCTTTCTACGCTGCAACTCTTTCTTATTTGATTCAAGCACTGATGATTCTTCTGTTTCTGATGTACATCCAAATAGAGATGGAGTTGCTGCAGAAGAAGTTTCTTGTGAAGATGGCACTTCCAGTGTGACAACACTAGTAGCTTTTCTTACTTTATAGTTTGTGCTCTTGTCTACCATCTTTATTTCACACTGGGTTGAAAAAAAACAAAAAAACTAAAAACTTTTTAACAAAAAAAAAACCGACTTCCAAAAAAACACTACAAAGTGAAAAATAACTTTGATTTCGGAAATCGGTGGCAAAAACTAAAATAGGTACAGATCCAAAGACACCGACTTCCGAAATTAAAGTCACTTTGTAGTGTTTTTTTGGAAGTCGGTTTTTTTTTTTGTTAAAAAGTTTTTATTTCTCGCTTTTATGTGGGTCTGTTTATAACATGTCTAAGTTACAATAGCCTAATGTCAACTTGCCCAACGCCTTTTACAAAATATTGCTTTTCCCGATGCAGGGACGTTAATTGTTGAGGACTACTTTCTCCTAGTATTCCACCATCAGCTCCATTTCACCATTCGCATTGTGACGAGCATAAATTGCTTAGCAACCATATTAAAGTAATCGAATCGCAACCCGTGAAATACTTATTATTAAGTAGTTCCGTTGGCCATCTGTGGTCTTCTTCATCAGTTCCACTTCACCAAATGGTGGTTTCCGAGAGCAAATGCATGAGTTACTGTAAAAAATACCCAAATCGCTATAGGTGTCCCTATAATATTTGAGGAGTTCCCTCAATTCCTCGTGGATCCCATCATCAGAACTGGATTTTGATAAAAATGGGACCAATCTGGAAGTATATGAGAGGTGGAGCGTAGGATCGTGTCCCTGATTGGTGAGGAGTACACTTTTGGCACCGAGTGCCCAGACTCTATGCCGGAGGAAGAGGTGGGTTTTGATGATGGTGTATAGTGTGTCCATAGGCACATGTATACAACGTTTATCTCCTGTGATATAAATAATACTAAAATCAATTACTTTTTCTATTATTTACAGATGATACAACATGAGATGGAAATAGGGGTCTCCACAAGTGAGGTCATTAGTATACCTCAAAGTCAATGTAAGTTTTTAAAATGTGCTCACAACAAATGTACATTCTGTTTCAAATTTCATTCATTAGTTCGACTAATAAAATTCTAATTACATTATTACAGACAGTGAATTAGAGTTTGTGAACCTTCTGTCAGTTGATGATACACCAAGTGGAAGCAGGATTGCAGATGTGGTTGTAATGTCACCACCACCACTACCACCACTATCGCCACCACCACCTGAGTTACCCATTATACAGCGAGACAGGTCCACAAGAAATAGGAGTAAGCTTAATTTGTTATTACCATATAATGACAATCTATATTATTATACTAATAATAAAGCTGAAGAGTTTGTTTGTTTGAACGCTATAATCTCTGGAACTATCGGTCAGATTTGAAAAAATCTTTTTGCATTTGATAGCCCAATTCTTGAGGAAGGCTATAGGCTATAATATCACGCTATGACCCTTCGAAGCCGAGCAAAAAGAAAAAAAGTCAGAATGAACGCTAAGCGAATACGAAGTGTTGCGACGGGGTGGGGTTACAAGAAATTTCACGCGGACGAAGTCGCGGGCAGAAGCTAGTATTAATATAAAATAAGGTAAATTAAAGTACAATTAATTTTGGTTATTCAGATCTGAATCCTCGCCGCAGCGTTGATGAGCAGTATAGATCAGCACGACAGGATTTTCTGGCCGTTGCAGATTCTAATGCTGAATCGATGAGGGTATGTTGTGTACATGTAATGTTTTAGTATAAATTTTATTGAACATTTATCTCATCCCTTACTCTGTAGGGAAAACAGGTGTAATAGCATGTTATGGTGGAAGATTCAACAGCATGCTACAAAGAATTAACAAACATTTCTCTATCCATCTGTGTTTTTAATTGCAGATGCTTGCTGCTGCAGCTAAACTGCAAGGAGAAGCTGCAAAAACGCAAGCGGAGGCGTTCATTAAGTTCGCAAACGCTGCAGATAAAATAGCAGAAGCTGTTAAGACGCAAGCGGAGACATCACTTAATATTGCGAAAACTGCAGACAAAATTGCAGAAGCCTTCATTCACATGATTGGATAATTATAAAAATAAAACAATAATATATCTAAAAAAAATAATTTATTTGTAAAAGTAAAATAGTTAAGTAAAACAAGTATTGATGAGACGCCTTTGAATTCTTTCTGCCACTGCTCTCCCATCCCAGTGCCAGATACTAGGGAAAAAAATATAAATTAAGAATGTTAAATGTTGAATAATAAGATTATTCTAATTTGCATAAACAACTTATCATATTTGGCCTGTAACTGTATTACATTTATTTAAAACATATTATTACCTGTAGCTCCAAGGCTGGCATCATTAAATCCATCATTATTGGTTGAAGTGATGGTTTCTGATTCTTCCATCAACCTGTGTTTTATTCTCATATTGTGGAGAACTGCACATGCGTTTATAATGAGGCCAGCAGTATAGGGCTCGTACATCAACTGGCGCTGATGTGAAAGACACCGAAACACAGACTTCAGCACACCAAAGCATCGCTCTACGACATTCCTTGCAGAGCAATGAGCATCTGTATAGCGACGCTCCGGTGTGCCAAGGCATCGGTGTTTAAGTGGAGTCATAAGCCATGGCTCCAACGGATATCCATCATCACCTAAAAGATTAAACATTTAAAGTAAGTATATTCAGAGGTCTTATTAGCACCCTCCTGCTGCAGACAACCTTGGGCTGTTACCTACCAAGCAACCATGTACGGTGGTCTCCATTATCAAAACGACGCTTCATGGCCGTGCGCACGGGCGAATTTGCCCATATGTGCGCATCGTGTCTGGCTCCTGGCCATCGAGCATTTACATTAAGTATTAGTAGTTCTGGGTCACACACCTAGAATAATAGAAAATAAGTATGTACAGTTCGCGTCAAATAACTTTGCCGCTCTGAAGTAGGCAACAAATCACTGCGCAGTAGTTAATCCTATGAAGAAAACAGCAGCGCGCATGGCGCTGATTGGCGCGGCTAGGAAAGAGCCTAGCTTCAGAGCGGCAAAGCTATTTGACGCGAACTGTAAGTAGGAACACATTCTTTGATTATAAATTAATTAACCGGTTGAATGCCGGAATTACAGAAACAATTAAAAAGCGATTGTGTCTCTCGTGGATCTACGTTCCGGCATACTAAGGGTTAAACATAACATAATCAGCCTATAGATAATGTTCCCACTGCTGGGACACAGGCTTCCTCTCTGTGAGAGGGAGTGGGTCGTAATCCACCACGCGGGCCCAGTGCGGGTTGGTAGATGCCACATGTCTTCGAATTTTTGGTTCTAGGACATGCCGGTTTCCTCACGATGTTTTCCTTCACCCTTTTGAGAGCAGTGGTGATGAAAAAATTTACACAAAGTAAAGCGCCTGTCTTGGTTCGAACCTACAAGCTCATAAGTCGCGGCCTTTACCACTGGGCCACCACTGCTCCATATAAAAAAAAACGACCATTGATATGATTATTAATTGGTAAAACGAAACCTATTGAAGGTAAACTTACTGCTTGCACATTCAGTGAATGGCCTTCATGGTGACCACTGACATAGGCTTCTTCATGAACTCTCGGAGCTAAAATTTTTATATGGGTGCAGTCAATTGCTCCAATCGCGTCTGGAAATGGGTGTTGAGCATTTCCAAACTTCTCCTTTGCTACACGCCGCTCTTCCTGTGTCATAGGGAAGTGTACGTATTTCCTTAATAACTTCATATTTATTGCCTCGGTTACAGCATGTATGCAGCGGCTAACCGATTTTTGACTCATGCTACAACCCCACTGCAAGCCAATAGGCAACTGATAGCAGCCAGTTGCATAAAATCGGAGTGCCGTCAGTATCTATTTGAAACAAAAACAAGTAATGCAAAAAAATAATTAATTGGATTTTTTAATTATAAGTTAGGTAGGTATGCTTAGACACTCACTTGAGACTCCACAGAAAGTCCGTAAGGTCGTTGTCTCTGCAGAGATGGCTGAAGTTGGTTGAACAGCTCATTGAACATTTCTTTATTTATTCTGTATAAAGACAGAAATTCTCTATCGTCCATACGATCTAGCACCTTTTCAGTTTCGCGCCGGTTTCGTCCGATTTGTCGCCGTTCAATCATGTTGCGTCTGTGTTCAGGCACGACTAAATCCCACGCTAAATATGCCTCCTCCGCCATAATTAAATTAAATAGGTTTTTACTAATAAACTTTTATGAACGTCAATAGCAATCCTACCGAATCACTTAGCGGGCTGTCAAAAATGCTCGCAAAATATATTCGTAAACATTACGAAAATCGTAAAGTTTGCGACAAACTTCGGTAAGATACCGATGACAATCGATAACTCTTGAGAGTCGAGACTACCAAATATCGCTAAATCCGGATCGATAGGACTTTGCGACCGAATTCGGTCGTAAAGCGATCGCTATCTATGTCGAGACTGCAGGCCCTGGACTGAAGATGAATATCGTAAAGGCGCAAATGAAATAGCGTCAGCCGTCTATAACACGCTTCAAAATACAATGCTCAATGAAAATGTCAAAACTGTTCGACTGGTGGCGGATGGATGCGGCGCCCAGAAAAAAAACAGTATTATGGTCGGTATGTGCTCCAAATGGTTGACTCAGGCACCGCACCGTATTAAAACAGTCGAACTAGTTTTCCCCTTTCCCGGTCACTCGTTTATTTCACCTGATCGGGTTTTCGGTCTTGTTGAGAAGGAAATAAAACGTATGGAGACCATTTTAAAACCTGTGGAATACATAGAAATCTTTAATAAATATGGGACTGTTGTGTTATTGAACAATGTTAAGGATTGGAAAACTGCTCTCGGAAATATAATTCGTCCACCGGGAAACTGGCACTTCCAATTTAACCAATGCAAAAGATTTTTCTTAAAACTAAACAGAAGCAATGATGTTTATGTAAGAGGGGAGCCTAACTATAACGCTGATATCGGAAGTTACAAGTCAGTTTTAAAGAGAGGAAAAACATTTATTGACCTGAACCCGGATTTGATAGAAAAAGACAAAGTTGCAGTAAAGAGAGATAAAATAAAAGATGTTGACGCTCTACTAAAAAAACACTTTGGCGAGAATTGGAATTCTAGGGATGATTTAAACTTCTACGAACAGGTAATGCTACGAGCAGATAATGAAACTGAAGATTGTGAAGATGAAGATGTCTGTGAAGCTGCAGTGCCTGATACGGACTTAAGAATTTAATTACCTACATAATTAAAATTGTTTTACGGGACTTACGAATTGCGTAATTAAACTTAATTTGTTACTGTATTGCTGGTTTTTATAAAATAGTCTTTATTGAATAATAAAAAAACAACAATCTGCCTCTTTTCGTTGACTGTACTTTATCTACTAATAATACGCTTAGAAGCAAATGCACTACTGTCCTTTCCCTTAGCTGCAGATTCGCCACTGTCCAATGTCAGTTAGACGCAGATTCAATACTGTCCAATGTGAGATGCAAAGTCACCACTGTCATGTCTGTTTATTAGGTTTTATCGAATTTATATTAGTTTAGAATAGAATGCATATTGATTTCTATATAAAATATCTTCCCAAACATTAAAAACATGCATTGCTATAGAGAATCGAATATAATGTTTTTCTTTGAATAACCTAAATACAATTTATGGACAATGGCGCATTTGCTTTTAGCCCCCTCAAGTAGTCAGTGACCAGGGCACATCTTTTCAGTCCGTCATAAAAAGTCTTCTTGAAGAAACAAGGAAAGATCAAATACTGGCTGACGAAAATACAGGTACATACTGAATTCTACACTTTGTTTAATGGCTCCATTGTATTAACGAAGATTCTGCAATTCTTTTGTTTTACTTAATTGGTTGATTAAAACAAAAGTATTTTATTCAAATCTTTAAGTCAGACTGGTTCTCTTTTAAAGTTATCCAATATACCAAATTATTGATCCTTTTTTTTAAGTTATTAATGTTATTATACATATAATGATGGTAATATTATTTCTGTTTTAGATGGTGTCATTGAAATTCAAGGGAACAAAATAAGTGTCATATTTGATCCGCCACACTTAGGGTAGGCAGGGGGAATAGCGCTCACTGGGTAATGGCGCTCACCTCTGTTACTCTGTCAAAATGGAACGTAGCAACACGCCACGTCTCGTGAAGCGCGGGGAGAGGGGGCCTCTAACAGACAGCGACGCAAACGGACTGTCAGCTTGCGTCATGCGACCGTGAAGTGCGTTTCTTAGTTTGCGGCCGCGCTGATCTAATTTTTGGTTAAGTGTTTTTTGTCGGTAAGTCTAAAACTTTAATGCTTATTTAATTATTAATTTTACTTTTATAACCATAAAACTATGCTATTTTGTGATAATGCAATCAATTTTCAACAATTGTGTATGATTTTTTTTTAATTTAAAATTATTACAAAACGACCATTTGGGGTTATACCGCTCGTCTGAGCGCCATTACCCCTTAGTGACTTATTTTATTTTATTGTTGTAGATATGCCAAGAAATCGTGAAAGGACCACGGCTAAAGCGGCTTGGACCGAAGAAGACCTTCAATCCGCTAAAACTGCGATTGAAGGGGTTTGTCCAAAAGAATCATGCTATATGTTCAGGGTGGGATTCGCCGGATGGATATATCTGTGATTTATGACTCCAAAAATAATAAAATATTACTATTTCTAATTAGTCTTACCTCTAATAATTATAATTATTTTATATTATAATAATAGAAGTTGATTTGACATTGAAGACTTTACTTACAAATTGGGATAATTGATGCTAATTTGTGATTGTAGACTTTACTTTTATTGTTTAAAGTTGATCTCATTAATATTTTTTAAATTAAAATGTGTCTTACTTGTTATATAAAAAAACAGGTTTGAGCGTCATTACCCCGTACCATGAGCGGCATTACCCAATGACAGGGGTAATGCTCAAACATATTTTTTATAATGTTTTTTTACTACTAGTAGGTAAAAGATATAAGCTTTTGTTGTTAAATTATTGATTACTCGATAATTAAAGACTTGTTACTTTTCTTAATTTTGATTTATAATAAATAATTTAAAAAATACACCATATTTTCCTTAACACGTTCTCTGCCGGTAGTATAAATGACAAAAATTTCAAAAAAAAGTTTTTGATGGAAATACAATCGTTACGTCAAAATATGACTACTGATATGAGAAATGTTTTGATCAGCAAATGGGTTCTGTAGATATTTCAATAAAACCTCGTGAGGTCACATGTGACCTACGCGGCGGTGTAATACTTAAAAGTGAATATTCGTTACGGAGGCGCCGTATAGGTCACGCCCCCGGTCACCCGCATACCTCAGTCGCCCGCAAGCGCTCGCGCCGAACGGTTGTTTTATTCAATGTGCGTGGTATTTACTGAATCATGGATAAATCAGATCTAAACATTGACTTAGATATTTCGCAGGAAGACTTACGAGATATTGACGCCTTAGAAGCTAGTATTTTTAGGGAGATAAATAATTTGGAGTCAAAAACTAATTATTCCGAAGAAGAAAATAGTGACGAGAGTATCCTACCGACAAAAAAACGTCACCGTCGTCGTATTATTGCAAGTAGCTCCGAAAGTGAGTCTGACTCAGTTGAAAATTATGTCTCTAATCAAATTGCTCATATAGAAGAAACATCTAAAGCCGGGTACACATTGGTGCAATGTAACATGTAATGCAACATGCAATGCAAGAATTTGACGTCCACATTGCTGCAATGTATCATGTAAAGTAACAGAATTCCCATAGTGTAGACGCCTTGCGCGAGTTAAGTGTGATGACCCCAACTCTATTCGCTTCGGCAGCAAATCCCCCTCCACGCACAATAGCATTTAAGTAGTTATAAGAATATTGTCAAATTAGCAATAAGTAAATATAAATACATGTGTAATTATTAGAATGATTATTATTATCTTGATACTGTTACTCTGCTTGACTAAAATAAAGTTTTTTTTTAACTAATCAAGTGTCGATCACTTAATTGGCCACAGACCTTTAGCATGGTTAAATTCATTAAAAGAACCTAACAGTAAACTAACCCGATGGCGTTTACGTTTAGAAGACTATAATTTCGACATACACTACAAGAAAGGCAAACAAAATACAAACGCAGATGCCTTATCGAGAATTAAAATTAATGTAACGAAAGATGACTCAGAATCACTGATAGTTAACTTAGATGAAAAGGAAACTAGATTGCAACAGCATTTGAAAGATATTACTGACGAAATCGTAAAACTAAGCGTTAAAGAACCGGAAATAGAGACAATAGAATTATCGGATTCCGAAAGCGACGCTGCCACAGCACATTCAATATCAAATAGGGAACATGAAGGTATTCCTATCCTAAATGAGGCGGTTGATACAAAAAATAGGCAAATTCACGTTTTCACCTGGTACAGGGATGATATCTGTGTCAAAGATATTTCAAACGACAAACAAAAAATTTTAGAAGTCCACCTGCCTCCTAAAAACAGCGAAAACTTAGCCAAAAATTTTCTTAAAGAATATATAGATTACAAAAATAAGTACTTCATTTACTTTGAAGACCATGAGCATAGAAAAACATTTGCTAAAGTAATTACGTCACTTTACAAAAAGGGAACCCAAAACTTTGTCGAATGTACTGAAAGAGTGGTGAACGTTACAGATGAAAGTGACCAGAAAGAATTAGTTACCAAATATCATCATGGAAAGACTTGTCATAGAGGTATTAGAGAGACTATAAAGAAATTAAAAAGAACATATTGGTGGAGCAATATGAATGAAACAGTGACAGCTATTATTAACGCATGTGAGGAATGTAAGAAAGCGAAGTATGACAGAAAACCTCTGAAACCATTAATACAATTAACTCAAACCCCAGACAGCCCATTTCAAGAAGTTTTTATAGATCTATTATATATAGAAAAAAATCAATATTTAACGGTAGTAGACTCATTCAGCAAGTTAGGTCAAGCAATACACATTCCCAATAAAAGTACACCCGAGGTAGTGAGAGCTCTAATAAAATACTTTAGTATGTATGGAATACCCAAAAAAATAAGTAGTGACCAAGGTACCGAGTTTAACAACGAATTGCTCAAGGAAATGCTAAGTCTATACAAAATTGAACAACACATAGGGACACCTAACAACCCTAATTCAATGGCAATAGTGGAAAGATTTCATTCCACAATTATCGAAATATATAGGTTAGCAAAATACGATCAATCTAGTTTAGATGCAACCTCTGTTATGACGTATGCGATCATGGGTTATAACAATACTATACATAGCGCGACAAATTTTACACCTCATGAAGTAGTTTTTGGGCACACAGAATCAGGAAATGCCTTTGATATTGACAGGGACAAACATCTACTGCAAAAAATATTACAGGATCATCGTAAACGATTGAAAATCCTTTATGAACATTTAAGTGATCAAATGATCGGACATAAAAGCTTAGTTAGGGTCAAGAAAGGAGGTGAGGACCCACCAAAAATAGTGGACGGTGACACGATTTTTATGAAAAATACTAGGACTAGGAAAGCAAAAGAGTTACCGCGATACGAAAAAGCTGTTGTCACTGGAAAACCCGAACGTAACATAGTACCAGTTAAGCTTAAAAATAGAAACAGTAAAGTAGCATTAAAAAATGTCAAACGCCCTTCACAGATGGTGGTTGATACTTCTCGCCCTAGCGGATCAAGGGACGACCTTGAATATCCAGAGGATGGACCAGAATCCGGGAATAGCTCCGATCCGGATTGGGACGGCTCTGATGAGGACTAATCATTGGGATATTATTAAAACTATAGATTTAAATTCATTATCTATCCAATTAGAAAATAATATAGAAGAATATAATAAGTTAAAAATCATAAGTCACAGTAATAGTGAAATACATAGGGAACTTTTAGGGTTGACAATACAAATAGAATCATTTATCGAACTGACAAAAGATAGGTTAAAGCAGATTCTACCTTCTAGCAGAACTAAAAGAGGAATCTTAAACCCACTAGGGTCTCTCATAAAGGTAATAACAGGAAATTTGGATAGCGAAGATGCTAGGAAATATAATTTAGAGATTAGTAATCTAGGAAATAGAGAACATTCAATAGAACGAAAAGTATCATTGATGCAGAAGGCTTTTGATAAATTACTCAATGTTTCTGATGACATTAACTTTAATACTAAGCATTTGAACTTCAAAATAAAACAATTCCAAACACTTATTCAAAATCAAACCAAGTACTCTAACCTTTTAACCGTAATGAATAGTATGAACCAAGTTTTAAATAATTGTCGTACTATTTACTCTATTATTTATGAATTGGAAACTGCTATTACTTTCAGTAAAATGCACATATTACACCCATCAATAGTAAATACCACAGAATTATTCAATATTCTTAATGTCATAAGAAAACATCATAACTTAATTTATCCATTAACATTAGATAATTTAGTAAAATTAGAGGGAAACATAGAAATTAAGGGATATATAGATAATAGTAAAATTATATTTATATTAGAAGTTCCACTTATAGACAAAAACACATACAATTATTATAAAGTTATTCCTATCCCAATCTACAACCAGATAACCCAAAAACCTAATATCATTATACCCCAATATCCTTACCTAATAGTGAACAAGTCGAAATACAGATCCGTAGTCAATGGCTGTAATGAAATAGAAGACCTGACATACCTCTGTTCTGATGACAACGTGGTACAGTACGCGGAGGAAACGTGTATCCAGCAACTCATGCTAGTACAACATAACTTCAGTAATTGCCAGCAACACCAGGTGCAGATTGAAGAAACTAAGGTGCAGCCCATATCTAACACCCACTGGTTGATATACACAGAAAAGGAAATAGCTGCAACGGAACACTGCGAAGATGAGACCCGTAGACACAATCTACGAGGCACATACATATTAGTGCCAAGTCAGCAATGTACGTTACAGATTGCCGATATAACAATCACGACACCCATGAATACCAGCTCAGTCTCCTTCAGACTGCCACCAGTACAGATGCCAGAACTACGCAGAGATGTCACCCCGTCAGCCAAGCAGATGGACCTCAGAGGAATAGATCTAGGCGACATCAAGGAACTGCTGAACCAGGCAAAATATAGTGATAGTGCCAGTGATGGTGAAACGATTATAGTCAGTGATAAAATCAGTGTATGGACCATAAGCATTTACGCCATTATAATTGTATTCGTCATAGGACTTTTGTTTCAAAAACGAGATCTGTTGACTCAGCGATTAAGACGAAATTCTCTAAAGACTACAGAGTTGCCTTTAGATAATTTCTCTCTTAGGGAGGGAGGAGTTAAGTGTGATGACCCCAACTCTATTCGCTTCGGCAGCAAATCCCCCTCCACGCACAATAGCATTTAAGTAGTTATAAGAATATTGTCAAATTAGCAATAAGTAAATATAAATACATGTGTAATTATTAGAATGATTATTATTATCTTGATACTGTTACTCTGCTTGACTAAAATAAAGTTTTTTTTTAACTAATCAAGTGTCGATCACTTAATTCGCGCACGAACCGCGTCTACTACGCGCACGAACAGATTGTTGCAACTCTTGCGCGTAGCGACCCGAAATTTGTCGGTTTTTTCCCCGAACACAAAGAGGCGCGCAGTATGCGCGGAGCGTCAGTGTGGACAGGTTGTGTGGTGTGTACGGCTAGACGCGCGCGAACATGGAACAAGACGACGCTACTGCGGCGGAGGAGGCGGTTACATTTACGTGGAGTGAAGAAAAAGTGCTTCAATTAATTGAAGTGTACAGATCAAAGGAAATTTTGTGGAATCCACAACATGAGAATTTTTATAAAAAACATTTTAAAGAGGATGCATGGATGGAAATTGCTAATTTGATGGAAACAACACAAGAAAAATGTTACAGTAAAATGATTAGTATTTTATCATCCTACCGTCGTGAAAAAGCGAAGGAAAAGAAATCGAAAGGAACAGGAAAAGGTAAATAAATAATAATAATTTACTATTTATTATTTATTCATATACTTTATTCTTAGTACAATCGTAGGTTGGAAACCGCAAAAATGTTTGTGTATTGAAATGTAAATTGGCATAGCCGACTAATATTGAAATTGGCTTTTTTCTCTACAAAATGACAACTTTGACAACAACTACAATATTTTAATGGATTGAAATCACAAATTAATTATTAAATATTATTAATTATTATTAGTCAAGTTTACTTAAAAACAACTATGTTTAAAACTGACTGAATTATGTTTTTTATTTAATTTTTTTCATGATTATTATTTTATTTTTTCAGGTGCCTCGGAGACATACAAAAGTCGATGGTTTGCCTTTGATTCTTTGAAGTTCTTGGACAACCGTAACAAACCGAGAAAGAGAACGAACACGGTAAGTAAAACTGGATTGATTCTTTTACGAACATCTGTCTTGCCAATGAACCTTCCCTTCTTTCATAAAATAATCGGAGAGCTCATCTCTTAACGCATTCAAATGTGCAGGCGATCGTCGAGGAATATTTCTCATAGGTAGTAGTGATCTCATATCTTCATTATTTTGCCTACGTGTGTCTTCATTCGTAACTTCATCTTCAGTGTCATTCATATATGTATTTCTAGAGTGACGTCTCAAATAATTATGTAAAAGGACAATTGCCATAACCACTAGCTCAGCTTTATCAGGCTGTAAAAGCATTGGTTTTCTGAGAACTCTAAAGACAGACGATATGATACCAAATGCATTTTTAACAGTTCTTCTGGCTCTGCTTAGCCTGTAGTTGAATACTCTCTTTGAAGTGCCTTTTGGATGTGCCCCAGCATATGGTTTCATCAGATTTTCACTTAAAGCAAAGGCACTATCACCCACAAAGAAATATGGTATTGGAATATGTCTCCGTGGGAGTCAATCAGGTGATGGAAGGTTTATTGTACGATCTTCTATCATTTCACAGAGTTTTGTATCTTTAAAGATGCCACCATCTGAAATCCTTCCTTGGCATCCCACATCTACAAATAGAAAATTATAATCGGCGTCAACCAAAGCAAAAAGAACGATGCTAAAGAAGTTTTTATAGTTGTAGAATTCAGTTCCACTTTTGATAGGTGCCTCAAGCACAACATGTTTTCCGTCCAGTGCCCCTAAACAGTGTGGAAAATTCCACTTCTCTTCAAACTGTTTGCTTATGTTCAACCAAGTTTCTTCTGTCGTTGGAAGCTAAAACAAAAAACTTTTATTTAATTTATGGCTACGAGACAGTCATTGTACTTAGTAGCCCAACACTCGCTGGTGACAATTTTTGAGGTGCCATTATAGTGAGCATCTCTTGATTTTATTGCTAGCTATATTGAACTAGACTAAAAAACGAACTAAATATTTAGTCGTTTCGACATTTGTCCATCGGTGCCACGATACCTACCTTCCTGGAGAGTTATATCTACTATCTAGTAGTTTATATCAAGAGATGGGACCTACAGTTATAAATTATTTTTATGTTTTTCAGGAGGCGGTTCAACAACCGATTAATGAAGAAAATCTGCAGAACGAATTTGCTACTCCACGTACACGGTATGAACCTACGCGAGCTAAACAAGCAAAAAAAGATGAAAGCAGCAGTGTACTGGCCGATGTAGTGGGCATATTACAAACTACTGCCAATAAGTTGGGAAATTCAGGCGCTCCAGATTTAACTACAACTTTCGCTTCCTATATATCAGCTAAAATGAATACTTATTCCCTTCAAACCAGGAATTCGGTCGAACATGGAATTTTTGAAATTTTGATGAAGGCTGACAGAGGTTATTATGAATCATCATATCGACAGCAGGATAACTACCCCAGTTCATACCAAGAATCCTATTATGCATCACAGAAGAAAGGACAAGATTATGTGGATCTGACCGGATATGTTAATCGTCCTGGAACTTCCGAATTTAATCGTCCCTCGCCTTCCGCGCAAACTCCAGATACAAATCAAGCCGGACGCTATGGCTATACCACGGCAAGGAACGAAGAATATACGACCCAACAGCCATCGTCTGTAACGTCACTAGAATCTAACCAATCCTATGACGACTTTAATGATTTGATGTGATAATACTGTTCTTTAATTGACTTATTAAGAATAAAACTTACCTTGATATAATCTTTTAATTCCTCAATTATGGCGGAGCATACTTCTGTAATAATGCCACTTATGGCTTGTTTTGATACTCTGAAGGTATACTGTAAACTTGTGTAAGAGTCACCACTAGCTAAAAAACGAAGTGTTATTGCCAGTCTGTCTTGGATTGAAATTGGAGCCCTTAACTGTGTGCGATTCCGAAAAATTCTTGGTCCGACTAATCTGAGTAGATCTTCAAATGTCGTTGGACTCATCCTTAAGAAATTTTGAAATTGTCCAGTTAATCTCATATCGGCCATTAGTTTTGCACCAGCTCTCTGACTATACAACTCTGTACGCCACCAACGTCGATGTCTTCTGCGTTTTATCACATGATTCACTATTAATAATGAAGCACTGACTATCATCAGAGCCCGCAATTGGTCGTCACGATCCATTCCTTTGCGTGTTCTTTTGCAGACTGAGCGATCCGTTCGCGCGCATCTCGGAAACAGATGTGAGTAGGTACATGCGCGGTTCGTGCGCACGTTGTGCGCGCCCCGCGTCTACACTGATGCAATGCTCGTTTCGTGTTGCATTGCATGTTGCGTTGCAGCAGTCTGTACCCGCCTTAATACGGTACAAAAGTGGACACGACCACGAGGACATCAGCCATCCGTCATACCATTCACGGAACCAACTGGTAAGTATTACTTTTTTCGTTACGACTCACACTGGGGCAAGATTACTCAAATTGATACATTAAATGAAAATATTTTATTTTGCTTTACCATATTACTGTGTATGCTGTGGCATAGTCAAGTACTTGTGGAATAACAGCGAAGGTAAACGGACGCAATCCACCTAACCCCCGCTCCTTATCACGCCCTCAAGTCCAAGGCGAACACTCGTGGAGCAAATAAGTGACGTCGTGCGTTTGCGCAATAACGAAGTGTACATTCGATTTTTTAAATACTTGTGATAAAATCACCAAAAGCTATTATGGAAGGGTCAAGTTCAGGTATGTATCTTATTATTTCACAATATATTTATGTTTTAATCATTTTTGTGATGGGTAAAATTGTAAGTCAAAGATTGCATAAAAATAGAAGTCAGAATTAAAAAGTAATAATTCAATTAGATAATTAATTATGTTCCGGAGCTGAACGGGGTTACGTTTAGATGTTTTTAGTACTAGTAACTATTATAATTTAAGATTATTTCTTAATTTTCTGCACATAATTGCCCGATTTTAAATAAATAATATTAGTAGTGAGATAAGCCGTTATTCTCAAAATACCTCCTTTTTTTTATTAAATTCCTTTGTTACTTTTTTACACAGGTACAAGCTCCAATACCTTGTTTGTAACAAGGCGAGAGCTACTTATGATTATGAGGAACTCTAGTCAGAATAAACTTGAAGATCAGATAGAGTCACTTCAGAAGGAAATTGAAAAAAAAACAAAATGTGACGATGAACAACGGAAAGTTATTGTGAAAACGATAAATCGTTTTAAAACTGAATACAAATCACGATGGGAAGCAGCGCACCGCATGGAGGACAGATTTTCCAATAAAAATAATACTTGGTTAGATACATCAATTTCTTTTCCTAAAAATACAATAAAACGAAATATTCCAGGTCGTCCAACAATATCTTTTGAGGAAAGCACAAACAGGATGAAGCGACAAAAGACTCAAGATTTGAGAAAAGATACACCTTTATCTGAGCTGGTTTATGCTACGCAAATGAAACTGAAAGCTTCAGGACAAGGTGTAGCTTCAAAAATAATGAAAGATGTGTTATCTAATCCATCAAAGCCTACTGAATATTTAAAAGCCTATAAACAGTCACTAGGAACAGTTACGATGATGTCTGGAGAGGATGCTCTAGCACTCATAGTTGAAGCGAACTTATCTCGTCATCAGTAAAATATATTAAGATCAAAATCTCCAAAAATCTACCCGTCTTATAAAATTGTGCAGATTGCAAAAAAAGACTGCTACCCACAGCCTAATAAAATCGTTGTTAGTGAAACTTCTGTACACGTTGATTTGCAGACAATACTTATTATTACCACTGAACGTTTGGTATTAGTTCAGAATGAGGTTTTGCTTACACTGAACAGTGAAGAGTTACAAAATATGACTTTATTTTCAAAATGGGGATTTGATGGCAGTAGCGGCCATAGCTCCTATAAACAGGCTTTTTATGGTCCTGAAGCCAGTGATGCAGCTGTTTTCATAACATGTTTTGTGCCTCTACGCTTGACATCTGGATCTAAGGTCATATGGCAGAATCCTAGACCAAGTTCGACTAGATATTGCCGACCATTAAAAATTGAATTCGTCAAAGAAAGCACCACAGTTTCTGTGGATGAAAAAAAAAAGGTCAATGACCAAACAAAAACTCTTCAGACAAGTGTCATACAACAAGATGGGCGCACTATGAAAGTTAAACATAACTTGATGTTTGCTATGATAGACGGAAAAGTCTGTAATGCAATTACAAATACAACATCAACACAGATGTGCTATATATGTGGAGCAACATCCAAAGACTTCAATGACATATCCAAAGTGCTTGGTAGACCAATAAAAACTGAAAATTTGGAGTTTGGCATTTCAGTGTTACACGGATGGATACGTTTCTTCGAATGTCTTTTGCACCTGGCATACAGACTGCCTATTAAGAAAAAGCAGGCTCGTAAAAACAAGAAAAATGTAACAGGAGTTTCAGACAAGGAGAAGGTCGAAGAAACCAAGAGAACAATTCAGGCTCAATTTCGAGAAAGACTAGGCTTGATAGTGGACAAGCCCAAACCAGGATTTGGAAATACCAATGATGGCAATACCGCGAGGCGATTTTTTAAAAATGCCGCAGTGTCTGCAGAAATTACAAAGCTGGATTTACAATTAATACAAAGAATGCATAATATATTAATTGTCATGTCATCTGGCTATGACATTGATGTGGAAAAATTCCGCACATATGCAATTGACACCGCCAAATATTTTGTGCAAATGTACCCTTGGTATGACATGCCTCCAACTGTACACAAGTTTTTTATTCACGGGCCAGAAATAATAAAAAATGCACTTTTGCCAATAGGCCAACTAACGGAAGAGGCCCAAGAAGCCCGGAATAAAGACTTTAAAAAATTCAGAGAACACCACTCTCGTAAATGTAGTCGCGAGAAATCGAACACTGATATTTTCAATCTGTTACTCATATCATCAGATCCTGTCATAACCAGCAAAAGGAAACTGCCAAAGAAAAAGCTGACTACACTGCCTAAAGAAGCTCTAGATCTTCTGATACCACCATCATTACAGCCGCCAAGAGAAAAATCTACGGATGATGATACAGAAGGTGATTCTGACTGTAACGATGACAGGGACTATAGCTCTGATAGTGATTAGTTTTGTTATGACCTTTTGCTTTGCCTAGTGACCTTTAACTTTGTCGTTGCCTAGGGTAGTAATAATATTTAATATGCAACACATTATAAATATTATTTTGATTGTACATATAATATATATCTTTATACATATAAGCTTATACAAACAATTTTCTTTTTTATTTCACCAACCTTATCATGTCACCATCGAAATATCGTCTCCAAATCATCATTCTGAATTAACGACACATTTTAATAATCTTGCCCCAGTGTGCGACTGCCCAAAAAAACAATAGGTAGGTATGTATGTTTATATTTCCCCTCCTACCGAATGTTCAAGTATCTATAGTCCGATCATTGCTTTGTTTCAGGCAGATTGGTTAGCTTTAATTAAAATAACCGCTTTTTACTAAATGAATAATCTATAACTATACTATTTATATAAAGCTGTAGAGTTTGTTTGTTTGAATTTATTTTAGAATTATAAAATAAACTAATGTTTCAATGTCCAAGTACGGCAGCCAACGCGCATCGTTGCGGGCACAGCTACTCTTTAATATTATTTATTTATTTGTTTGTTTCTTGCAGGTATGAAGCTACCATATGCAAGAGCATGTCTTTTGGTCCCAGACAATCTTTTCGAGACTATTGCAAACGAAACAAATTTATTTGCACAGCAATCCCTTTCAAAAACCTTATAACCCAAGTCTCGCGCGAACAAGTGGAAACCGACATCAAAAAATGAGATAAAACATTTTTTTTGGGTTAGTACTGTATATGGGACTGGTGAAACTTCCTCAAATTAATTTATACTGGAGTAAAGACAGGGTATTCGGGCAAAGCTTTCCAGCTACTGTTATGAGTAGGAATCGATTTGAACTGCTTTTGAGAATGATTCACTTCACTAATAATGAGACAGCGGACAAATCCGACAGAATTTTTAAAATACGACCCCTCATCAATGCTTAGAATGACAACTTCAAAAAATATTATGCTCCAAAAGAAACTGTATGCGTTGATGAAAGTCAAGTGCCATTTAGAGGGCGCATCATTTTCCGGCAGTATAACAAGAGTAAGCGCCACAAATATGGCATGAAACTATTTAAGCTATGTACCATACCTGGATACACCTGCAAATTACAACTATATGCTGGTAAAAATAATGAAACGGTTAACACAACACCTACAAATGTCGTAATGTCTCTTTGTGAAGACATATTAAACTTGGGTCATACAATAGCTACCGATAATTGGTACACCAATTTGGACTTGGCAAATCAACTACTGAACCAAGACACCCACCTGATTGGAACAATTAGAAAAAATAGAAGGGGTTTGCCGATAGCAGTAGTCAACGCCAAACTGGAAAAAGGCGAATCCATAGCTATGGAGAATGAACGGGGTATTTGTGTTCTCAAATGGAAGGATAAGCGCGATGTGTTAGTGCTTTCGACGAAACACTCAAGTGGTAAACGAACGGTTTTAAAGAAAGGTAGAACTGTTACAAAACCAAAAATCATTTTTGCCTATAACGAAGCAAAAAGTTCAGTCGATATGAGTGATCAAATGACCTCATATACATCACCACTAAGAAAAACTGTTAAGTGGTATAAAAAGCTAGGCGTTGAGCTTCTTTTGAACACGGCGCTTGTAAATGCCTGGATTATGTTCAAAGAGAACAAAAATACTAATCCAAGTATAGTGCAATTCAGGCGTCAATTGGTGGAGTATCTTGTGGATTCAGGAGTCGACAAAGAGAATTTGGAACCGCAAGAGAGACCTAAAAGGATAAAACATGAAATGCTGAAAAAAGAGGGACCAGTTGCTAAATTTAGACGTTTCTGTACCGGTTGCTATAAAGAAAATGTGAAAAATTATGGATCAAAAGTAGCTCGAAACAAAACTAAGAAAGTCGTTACATACTGTAAGAACTGTCCCGGTGAAATATATTATTGCTTGCAATGCTTCAATAAATCTCATCGTTATTTGTAGAAGTTTTTATAACAATTTAGTAGCCAACTGATCCTTTTTTATTGATACTTATGTATGAATAAACACGCTGTTCAGCTGCAGCATGCGTTACGTGACGTCCGAGGTGTCGAAACCAGTAGGTGGACAGTGAGACGAAGACTAAAGGAACGAAATTTAACATCACACAAACCGGCAACTGGCCCTAAATTAACTGTAGCTCTCCGCCGATCTCGCCTAGAGTTTGCTCGAAAACACATTAATTGGACTTTAGAAGACTGGAGGTCAGTTTTGTTTTCTGACGAGTCAAGAATCCGTCTTTTTAGCAATGACGGGAGAAACCGAGTGTATAGACGGCCTGGTGAAAGATTTGCCCAATGTAGCATTCATGAAACTGTATGTTTTGGCGGTAGTTCTTGTATGGTGTGGGGAGGAATTACCCTAGACGCAAAAACGGAACTTGTCTTCGTCGACCCTGTTAAAGATGAAAGTGGTAGACGTGGATCAACAGCTGATCGATACATAAGTAACATCCTCGAAGACCACGTAATGCCGTATGCTGGTTTTATCGGAGATTTCATATTTATGCATGACAATGCGACACCTCATACCGCGCGGATCGTTACGGAGTACTTGTCGGCGATCGGGATTCAACAAATGGTGTGGCCAGCACGAAGCCCGGATTTGAACCCGATCGAATACCTATGGGACGAGCTAAAACGGAGAGTCCGAGCCAGGGTTCCCGCTGTTTCGTCTATTCCCGAACTCAAAGTTGTTGTGCTTGAAGAGTGGGAGAACATACCACAATATCATCGTAACGCTGATCAGATCGATAAATAACAAACTACAAGAATGCATCAGGGCACGGGGGGTAATACAAGATATTAAGAATAAGTTTCTACAAGAATTTAGTTTTTTCTGGACTGTTTTATCCCTACAATTTTCTATCAAAATTACCGTTTTTCTTTCAGAGCTAATAGTTTATGATTCAATAATTTACCCTCATTGTAAAGGTTATTAAATCACCTCTGGCTATATATGTATGTTTCGAATTGACAGGTGCCATAATACTTACTTAAAATAATAACCATCATACGTTAAAAAAAAGGAAGTGGATCGATTTATTTGCTCCCAAGTGTAAATAATTGTGATTTAAAATAAAGTCGCGTTCAAGTATTCGGCCGATAGTCTTAGAAAAAAATGTTGTTGTAATTAAAAGAAAAAAAATAATGTTGTATTACAAAAAAAAAATCATTGGTGCACGAGTTTTCAGCAAAACGGTTGCAGCTACTTTGAATTACACGTCTCAATTTTGTAAGTATTTATTAATAGCTTTTTCTACTTAATTCTCTGTTAAAGAGCTTTTTACATCTTCCTAAATATCGGACCCGATATTTAGGATCCGATGTAGGACAAGAAATTCAGTCGCCGGAGCTCCTGATTACACGTTCACTGATTTAGGACACTGAATCAGTCGGTAAGGACGAGCGACGAGTGACAGACGTGTCGAGTTAAAAAGAATATTAACGAAAAACCAAAACATTGGTATTATCGTAGCCCTAGCGGTTGGCTCCACAGAAATTAAAAAAAGAGAAAAAGAACGAGATGGGTGAAAAATTATTTATTATTGCGTCAAAAGCTAGCAAGCATGAACAATAAGAGGGCTTTAGAACCAGATGACTTCAGAAATTATGTTCGAATGAATTGAAAAGAATTTGATATACAGAATTTGATAATCGCGAAAAAAAAAATCAGCTGTTCCCTACATTTATGGTCGTATAATTCGTCAAAATGTAAGGAAGAGCTTTTTCGCGATTTCAGGTTTGGTCCCATAGTAAAAGTTGCTCATAATGATGAATACAATGACCTCTTAAGAGGTTGATAATGTTTTACCAATAACCCTGCATTATTAAATCTGGTGACACTTATACAAAAAAAAGATACTTTTTACCTATGCATACAATCAACGAAAAACTCGTACCTACTTAATACCTATGCATACAATCAACGAAAAACATGCGCTCGCGACGGCAGGCGAGCGGCGACTGAGCGTCCTCAATGTGATTATACCCTTCCGATTTAGGATGCGATATAGATTTAGGATGTCGGAAACCATTCTTATCCTAAATCGGATCCTTCCTTCCTAAATGCAATTTAACTATCCTGAATTTAGGAACGACTAAATATCGGATCCGATATTTAGGAAGATGTAATAAGCTCTTAACTTAAAATAGAAATGATAATTTTGTCATATAATTACATTTGCACACTTATCACACTAATATTATACAGGCGAAAGTTTGTGAGTGTGTGAGTTTGTGGGGGTGGGTGTGTGTTTATATGTTTGTTACTTCTTCACGTTCAAACGGCTGGACAAATTTTGATGAAATTTGGTATGGAGGTAGCTGACTCCCTGGATTAACATATAAGACTACTTTTTATTCCAATATTCCCACGGGATCGAAACTTATGCGGGTGAAACCGCGGGGCGCAGCTAGTATATTATAATAAAATTATACCAGTTATAGTCTCATCATCGTGAATTATATTAATATTTCCGATATATTTTTCTGAACTTTAACTCAAAGTCTATTTCAATTAACTTACCATAGTATCCAAGTTCATTTTAAGTGTCATTTGTTCCAGCTTAACTGCTGATGGGAGAGAAAGAAGCTCCACCCTCGAAAATACTGCTGAAACAGTTTCATTTTTTGACGATCTGTTCGACTCGGTGAATAGTGAAAGCTTAAATAGTAAAAAAGTCAAGAGGGAAGTCCTTACGCGCAGCCTGTACATCTGGGTCACCACACCAACGATTTTGGCAAGAAGCTATACAAAAATTAAAAGAAATACGTTTTGTGGACGTTAAAGGTAGGGAGACAACTGTGCCTTCATTAAAAAATTGGATCGTAACTCTTTAAAGTTATTTAAGGCTGCGGCAATTCTTCCAAAAGAAAAACGTGAAAATAATGCGCCCGCGCTATTTTACCTCAGATCCTATGAAAAACTATTTTGGACAAGTGCGGGCGTATAATTCCAGAAATAATAACCCGAATTGCCATACCTTCGTCAACACCTTTAGATCATTACTAATAACGAGATTTATAAAATTTCACTCAGATACTTTGAATTGTGTAGATGATCCAGCAGACCAGCTGGTTAAGCTGAAACAGCTATTTGTACCTTCCAAAAAAGATGATGTGCAGTATCTGGGTGAAATTAATGCAGAACCCCATACGTCAGGAACGGTGCCGCGATCTGCTGCTCAGGAAACCCTCAATGTACAGACGCCAGCACATCAAGCTGCCCAAAACTGTCAAATTTTCCCACTCAACTTTGAACCTTATGCTTTAGCGGTAAAGTTGAAAATCTATTAAAGAAATTTGACAGATTGTAGTAGCTTGATGTGCTAGCGTCTGTACGTGCAAGAGCATATACAGCAGGGTGGGTCACAAGAAAAAATTTCTCAAAAATAAAATGTGACGATTGCGTTGCCGATTTAACAACGCGTGAGGTTAGTGCTATACCTATACCCAATTGGGTGCAAATAAAAAGAATATAAAATTATTAAGAAAATAAAAGTGACATGCCCTTCTGAAAATGCAGTGAGAGCATTCGGAGTCACAGAGGAAGCAAAATAATGAGTACTTAGAGCATTCTCCAGCAAAAATAACATTTCAAAAATAATAAAAACCCAAATTATGTCTAAGTACTCATTTGACTTCCTTTCTTGTGAAAGACATAAAAAAGAAATTGAAAAGGCCTTCCTTGACCATGGGTTAAAATTAGTAATTTTTAACTGGTGTCGCATACTAAATAAAATAATGAAAGGCACAGATATATCCCGATTAATTGGAAAATCTCTTCCCAGAATGCAACTTAGGGCTTGTAATAAATATAAAACTAAATTAAAAAATAAAATTTTAATAAGTATTCGTTGTGTTGAATTTACATATTTCTCAGTAGTTCTCCGGTAAAACCGATGAGCTCATCTAAGAGCTCATTGGTTTTTTGCTGCTAACAGCAATAAAAAAGAATTTGATCCGAATACAGTACCAACGATTGAGGCTGTCTGCCTTTGCCAAAAACTCAACACCTATTAAAAAAAACTGTTTGTTACGTCGTTGTTTATTTGTTTTTACCTTACTGACTTTGCACGAAAATGAGTAAACGAGGCACTGTTTTATATGGGAGGGCTCGAGAGATTGTCTGCAATGTAGATAAGTACTTTGAGAGCGAGAAACGGCACAATTTAGAATTGACGCAACAATTAAAGGCAGCAAGCATCCTCTCAGGACCAGATGGGAATTTAACATTGACTCGAAATGTACGCAGTAATTTTGCAAACCCTGCAAAAACAAGTAAAGTGGCCGAGCGAGTACATTTCGCTACTGGTATTAAGCCCGTCACAGACGTAGCTATAATATATATTCATATATCGAGATATATATTATAGTATAGCAAGCTACCACACACGGGAGCTATACTATAATATATATTTTGCCCTCACTCGGTCTGCGGTCGAGAGAGATGAGCGACAAAAAAGAGTCGACATATCAACCGTTTGGAATAAACTAACATAAAATAAATGTTTTAGCGTAAAAAGGTTTCCTGTGACTAGGGCTTGTAAATATTCGAAGGTTTTAGATATTCGAATATTCGATGTTTTTACAGGCAGTATTCGAATTATTCGAATATTTATTCGAATATTAGCTTTTTCCTTTGAAACCAAGTTGAAACCTTGAAGGGACAACTTTCATAAACAATTAATACACAAGTTTGAGTTGAGTATTTTTATTATATAAAATTGAATCACCTTTAAGCAACATAGTTTGACATTATAATGAAAAAAAAGCGCTAAAGTAGCCTGCGAAATTCAAATTTTCTTACGTTTTTTACAATATGCTGGTCAGTATTAAGTTGTACATTGATTAAAATATGATTCGCGGTCGTAACAAATATGTATTTAAAGAATTACAATCAATTTGTTCGACGACACTACTTTTCACCTCGCTGTTTCCCTACGTCTAGGCACTCCTTGCTGTTCTCTCCATCGCTGTCACTGTGGCGAAGATGTCAACAGCCTCGGACACCACGGCCTGTCTTGCAGCCGAAGTGTGGGTCGCTTAGCGCGGCACGCGAACATTAATGACATCATCCGACGAGCTCTTGTCACCGTCGGCGTTCCAGCTGTATTAGAACCCAATGGCTTGGCACGCGACGATGGCAAGACCGGACGGTATGTCTTTATTTCCATGGAAGGTGGGTAGGCCTTTAGTGTGGGACGCTACGTGTGTTGATACTCTTGCGCCATCCCATCTTCCTGGCTCGGCATGCTGTGCTGGCGCTGCTGCTGCGGCTGCGGAAAACCTCAAGCGGCGAAAATATAATAACCTCATCGGAAACTATATTTTCGAGTCGTTTGGGGTTGAAACTCTCTGGCCGTGGGGTCCGAGTGCTCATGGTCTTTTTAAAGAAATTTCGAAACGGCTGGTTGACACTTCCCGTGACCCAAGGGCTGGCTTTTATCTTGGCCAGAGACTAATCATCGCCATACAACCTGGTAATGCCGCCAGTCTCTTGGGTACATTACCAGTCGACAGCGATGCGGATGAATTTTTCGACGCTCTTTTTTAGTTTCTGTATAGTTTTAGTTAAGTTAGGATTTAATTTTGTTAGTTTTAGTTTGTATAGCCAAATAAATATTTTCAAAGAAAAAAGAAATCAATAATACAACTTGTTAAGTTAGTATAAATCTCCAAATGTCAAGATTTCATGAAATAGTCATTCTTGGGGATTACATGGTCTTAGAGAGTTGTGTTGATGACTTTATTGATTATAATTCTGTCAATACATATTTGTTACGGCTGCGAAACCTCGGAGTGGCGGCGCCGGCACTGTGTGTGTACGTGTAAAGCGCGGTCTGTAGGTAACAACTTGTAAGACAGACGTAGTTCGTATTTTCAAACTGAACTAAAAATTATTCGAATATTCGAATTTAACACCAGTCAATATTCGAATAGCAAAAATGATCGAATATTCGCATTATTCGAATATTCGAATTACAAGCTCTACCTGTGACAATGTGTTCAATGTTGGTTTGGAGAACGAACACAGGTTCGTTCTCCAAACCAACATTGAACGCCATCTACCAGCCCTTTTATGAATTAGCTGCATAAAAAAGTTCCACTTGCCTCATGAAACCTTTTTTAATAAAATTAATGCAAATGTATAGGTGAATGGAACAATATAAACCTGTGAGCAGTATATTCTGTGATATGACTCAGGCGTTTGACTATGTTCAACACAATATTCTACTTAAGAAACTCGAAGCATTAGAGGTAATATACTAAAAATATTTGAGTCATATCTTCAGCATAGAAATTAAATAACCGTAGTCAGTAGGGTAAACATAACTACAAAGCAAGAAGAGACATCGGTCGCAAGAACGTGAAGTTATGTATGGTTTCCCACAGGGAAGTGTTTTGGGACCTCCCCCTCCCCTGTTTACATTATATATTAATGACTTGCCGAAGTCCACAGAACCAGGCTCAGTCAACTTTGTATGGAGCACAGAACATTACCTATTGGGGATATCGATGTGTTGCCAGCATTTGTAAAGTATGATGACAGACCTATTGATTTAGGTCTATCGTCATACTTTACAATTGTATGGCAACACTGGTCTGTGTTTGCCACTTACAAATGGCCGCCGTTTATTGTTTACGATTCGACGTTCTGTTTGTAGTATTGTTGAAATCAAAACGTTTTGTGATTTACCATTTTTCTTTTTTCCTCATTAAAGGTACAAGTCCGAGATGGGCTGCAGTCCGCGAACTGCAACCCCAAACTGCAAGCGACACCACTGGTTACTATGAATCTCTATGAAATTGATTCCGAGCGTGGCAACACTGCGGCCTGCAGCCGCGGCGCGCAGCGACCGCAGACTGCAGCGCCAGTGGTGTCGCGAACCGCAGAGAGTTCACACGTACAAAAATGTCGACTTTTATAAAAAAGATCAGGTGCATTTCTTTTTTTTTCTGACAAAAGTAACAACAAGTCATCATCATCTTCCTCTTCTAACAAAAGACACATAGTGAACTATCGGTAGTGTTGTCCGACATTCTGTCGCGCACAAAGGTATTGGAGTGACTGAGGCATCGTTCTATGCATTGTGCAGTCGCGACATGCCGCCGTGCTTGGAAATAGAAGCAACCGCGACTGCAGGCAGCACTGCGGTCAACCGCAGCCGCTAGCCGCATTGTCGCCTGCGGTTGTAGTCTGCAGCCCATCTCGGAATTGTACCTTTACGTCGAGTTGAGCACGTTCTCCTCCGTAACTGTATTGAATTAAAAGTGGTAGTGTAGTGTGGTTATTTAATTTGTGATAGAGACATTTTGTTTTTGTGAGTTGTTGAATTTCCAATCATGGCAGATAACCTGAGACGTAAATGTCTCAAATGTGGGAGCTCACCACGTGCAGAGCCTCACATCAAATTGTACCGATTTCCTAAGCCTGGGCTAACAAATGCACAGCGGTAAGAGCACCTAATCACCCTTAATATGTTAAGGGTGATTAGGTGCTCTTACCGCTGTGCAGTCGCGACAGGCGATAGGTTATGACCTAACAATCTGTTTCAGTATGGGACCGATTGCCGAATGAAAACTTGTTATAAGTTTTCATTTATTTTCAGTTGTGAATTGTGGGCTAAGTTCTGTTTCCCCGATGGAGCATGGTCTTCCGTAGACTTTCAGCTGAAGTTGTATGCTGAACACAGAATGTTGTATAACTTACTTTTTTTTTTTTGAGGTAGACCAAAAAGAACTTCAAGAACGCAGGACGTAAATATCATTCGTCAATTCAGAGAGTCTCAGTTCCTTCAAACCAGAAATGTAAAAATAAAAGTGGACCAGGGGAACTGATGGAAATTGGTGATCGGCTAAATGCCGAAGGCTACGAAGACATCTTGCAAGATGTTTTACTGCCCACAGCACTAATAATTTTACCTGATATGGCCCCATTACATTTCATACATGACAACGCTGATCACATTGTCGAAATTCCATTCCCACCAAAGAGCCCAGACCTTAACCCCATTGAAAATTTATGGGGGCTTATGGTCCATGCTTGGGATGGAAGCACTCCACGACAAGGGAAAATCTACTAAATCACGCCATAGAAATCTGGGTTGATTTTAGGGGACGAGATGCTTGTGCAAATATGATAAACTCCATGCGAGAACGTCTCCAAAATGTCATCAATGCCAATGGGGGACACACTAGGTTTTAATTGTAAGTAGTTTAAGCCTAATCATAATTGTAATTGATAAAAAATTAAACCTTGTTTTTGTTTATAAAACATTGATTTGATTATGAAAGTTTAAATTTGTTGATTTTTAATAAAAACAAATAATAATTATTAACTGTATTGATTTATCGAACCATTTAATTTAATTTTGTTGATAATAAATAAAAGGGTGGTGATTTACATGTGCATGTTTCTACTTAATTTATACATATGTCGCATCAGCGGGTGGCCGAGATGCGATACATCGGGTCTTCTTCACGATCCGACATAGTTTAGATAGGTGTGGGCACTTCAGTGGGTACTCGAACGAAAAGATTATTTGAATTCACAGTAACTTTAATAAACTAGCTATTTACAACCGAAACGCACACGTGCGTCGGAAACAAACACGTGCGTTGGTATTGAGCGATTGCCGAGACTGTCCGAGCTCGACGGTCGACTGTAGACTGACTGTCGCAACACTCGGTCTCTCCACCAGTCCTCGCGGCATCCCCTCCACCGACGATCGTGTCCAAGCGGTAGGGCTCGCTTGCGTTTCCGATCACATGATTCTTCGTTTACCAATCAAATTGTTAGATGGCGCTGTTCACTGTACTGTGTTGCCATCTATCCACGACACGGCCATCCCTGACTAGCACCCGTCCTCGGGTGTAGTACCTGCGGACCAAATATACTCACAGAGTAAACAAGCTCGGCTATCCTGCCAAATATCTAAGGTAACTCGGCTATCCTGCCATTACCTAGTAACAAACGTAACTCGGCCTATCCTGCCAATACCTTATAACTCAGGTAAATCTATCTCATTGTTACTTTAATTTCTCTACTCTTCATTTACAATACCTTGTTGTCAAGGTTTAGCACCCCATACAACATTAATCATTAGAAAAGGTTCGATCAGTAAGTTGAACCAAAGAAAATCAAAATTCTAACGAATCAGTTACTATTTACCAAAATCTGTGCAAAAACACAGTCCAGAATCACACCAATGATTCTTACTAGATCAGTTGTCACATAAGCTACTGCACATAAGGTGCGGTTGAGACTAGTCACCACATGTGCTTACTACACATGAGGCGCTCTGTGCACCAACACAGACTAGAATCGATCCATTGATTCTCAGAAAAAGAAAACTAGCGCAATATGTGCTACAACACATGAAGCGCTCTGTGCACCAACACAGACAGGACTCGACCCATTGATACTCAGTAAAAGAAAACTAGCGCAATATGTGCTACAACACATGAAGCGCTCTGTGCACCAACACAGACTGGACTCGACCGATTGATTCTCAGAAAAAGAAAACTAGCGCAATATGTGCTACAACACATGGGGCGCTCTGTGCACCAACACAGACAGGACTCGACCGATCAACAAGTTAAACCATCAAAATTGTAACAAATCAGTTAGAATTTACCGAAATCAAACTCATAGGCAATGTATACTCAACTCGTGAAACGTTCATTGTAATCTGTGCACCAACACAGACCAGAATCGCACCAACGACTCTTTACATATCTACCGCCACATATGTTACAACACATGAGGGGCTCTGTGCACCAACACAGAAAAGAATCGCACCAACGACTCTTAAGACATCTGCCGCCACATATGCTACAACACATGAGGGGCTCTGTGCACCAACACAGAAAAGAATCGCACCAACGACTCTTAAGATATCTGCCACCACATATGCTACAACACATGAGGGGCTCTGTGCACCAACACAGAAAAGAATCGCACCAACGACTCTTAAGATATCTGCCACCACATATGCTACAACACATGAGGGGCTCTGTGCACCAACACAGAAAAAAATCGCACCAACGACTCTTTAGATATCTAGCGCAATATGTGCTACAACACATGAAGCGCTCTGTGCACCAACACAGACAGAAATCGCACCAACGATTTCTTATAGACCCATCGCCACATGTTACTCATGAGGTTTGGTCTTAAGTTTTGAGTTTGAGTGTACAAGCCATTCTCAATCAGAGGTGGTTTCACTACCACTATCCTCAACTAGGACATCTAATTCTCGAGTAACTTGGTGATCGGGTATCCTTCTCACACAATCATGGGGTATTTTTAGGTTCGCTGAGTCAAGCGCCTTTACAACAATAATTAAAAGCAAACTTAGCTAACTTTACTTTAGTCAAATCGAATGTTATCGTAATTGCATTTTTTTTAAGACCCTGTGTCGCGTGATCTACTATCTCATCTAAGTGAATATCAGTCAACTCAACATCAGTTGTCACTAAGCTAAGCCAATACACTTTGACGCAACACAATCTTTGATGATAGAGTATTCGACGCCAGAATCGTAAAATGGATATGACTCACCCAGTATTCATCAGTAGGTACACTACTCGGATTGCTGACATAGCAAACTTGAACCGTATCACTCGCTACTAGCAGCTGCTGCAGGCGCTGGCCCGAAACCGCCTGGGACGCCCACCATACTGGCGCCTACATCATTGCTTCGTGGACACCTCGAAGCAAGATATCTGGTGTTGCCGCATCGAAAACAGATGCTGTGGGGCACTGCCATCTTGTTGCACACGTTCTTGTGTGTTAACCTGTAACCAAAAATTCAACAGCAGTGTATGTTCCACTCGGCCAATTCTGACCATTTACCGTCATTTACGGCTTCTAACTTTTGAAATCAGAAAACTTTAATCCACTTCTTATTGTCAAAACTACCTCTAATTTAACTAAACAAACTTTGAATAATCTTAGCAAAAAAACATCCAATGACCAGAGTCTTGTAAACAAACTTTGATTTTATCTAATGAAAGCGAAAATCATCAACCAGAGCCATGTAAACAAACTTTGATTATCTAATCATAGCGAAAATCATCAACCAGAGCCATGTAAACAAACTTTGATTATCTAATCATAGCGAAAATCATCTACCAGAGCCATGTAAACAAACTTTGATTATTTAATCATAGCGAAAATCATCTACCAGAGCCATGTAAACAAACTTTGATTGTTTAATCATAGCTAAAAATCATCTACCAGAAACGGACCTCTGAACTTCCGATCTAACATGGTTATAACCGTCTAAGAACACTACTGCCCTACAGAGCCTCCAGACGTAGGTAGCGGGAACTGGAGGTAGATGTCCAGGGTCCCGTAGCGCCGCGGTAGGGTCGTCCAGCCGCTCCCCTGCGGCGACGGCAGTATTAGTAACCGCCTCCGGGCCTCAACCCTTCAACAGCGCACGTAGACACGTACGTCTGTGCAGGTGCAGGTGCAGAAGCGAAGTAGGCAGGCAGAAAGGTGGAAGGAAGGAAGAAAAAAAACCCTGTAATCAGTCGGTTTGTCCGTTGAGGTGATGTCCGGACACACGCGACCGACTGACATCCCGACAACCGTAGTCTGAGTTGTCTACGGTGGACAGCAGTGAGCTGGCATCCACTGGTTATCGAGATGTGGCAGCCCAGGTGGTGCGTTACAATAGAAACACATGAATAAAGAAAGGTAAAGAATGACATCCAAATGTGTAGGTAGGTGAAGAAGAATTATAGACTTTCTTTTCACTTTTAAACCTACGCTACGAATAGATCTGGATATCCTCCGCTGGATACCTGGTTAATAGAAATAAGATAACAAGATTGTAGGCCGCTTAAGAAGTTATTATAACAAAGAGAATTGATAGGTACCAGTACGGATAACGGTTACATTGTGAACGCTTAGAAAAGTGAGCTGTAGGTAGATCTAAGTTAACCGTGGTACGCGTAAGAACACTGAACAATTCTAATTTACAAAGGATTCTAATTAAAACGTTGTTATTTAAGTTATAAAGAGAGTTGGAACAACTATAAGCGGCGAAGAAATAGGTGTTTGCGACACTCACTCATCTGGGGTTTTTTCACAACACTTAGGTATTATTACATAGTAGTTATAAAAAGTTAGTACTTCAACAAATAACTGTCGTGAAGTTTTTAGATAATGGTTTCTTCAGCCGCGTTCCCGTCAAATGAGCTCCCGGGTTTTATATAGCCCGAGGTTGGATAGTTCTAGCAATATTTTGGTGGAAGGAGAACACAGCCAATCAGGACGTAGCTGGAGTGTTGCCACTATAATTCCTTCAAGATCCATTATAATTGTAGTGTTGCCCGTTATTTGAGCAAACGAGTTATTTTTGTTAAAAAATAATTAACAGAAATAACGTGTAACGTTACATCTTATAATCTAATTTTGCTCTTCGTTTTCTAATAACACGAAATCGCCAACCGAAAATGTTGTTATAGCTGCCTTTGTCCTATCATAATATTACTTTGCAAGTAAATGTCGGGTAGAAACGTAATAAAATCTCAAGTTGATGGTCGCTAATCGCAACGCTACAAATGATTTGTTCTGTGCTGAATACACGCGTTTGACCAATACCAGTCAACGCAACAACGTTATTAACTCGTTTGCCACATAATTTCGGTTGCACAACTCACTTTTACTAACGAGCATTCAGCACCAGAATTGTAAACAAAACAATACAGCTCACCTTTATTTTCTAACGTGTCTGAGGGTAGTTGTACGACGTCTACTCGCCGTTCACTAAAATTTCCAGCACCTTGTTCACCATCCGCTTAGCTGCCCCTGCTCGTGCAGGGTCGCGATATGTCCTGGTTTCCCTCACATGCAGCACACGAAGGGCTTCACTGACGGCTGCGAGGCTGCTTGGCTCGATTCTTAGTCACTCAACGTCCTTATCCAGGTGAAATCCAGGCAAAGAAACATCGCAACGTGACGTCATCGCTCAATTCTCCATAATTTTTTTCAGCTCGAGTGTATCCCAGTTCTGATGTCGCATCAGCGGGTGGCCGAGATGCGATACATCGGGTCTTCTTCACGATCCGACATAGTTTAGATAGGTGTGGGCACTTCAGTGGGTACTCGAACGAAAAGATTATTTGAATTCACAGTAACTTTAATAAACTAGCTATTTACAACCGAAACGCACACGTGCGTCGGAAACAAACACGTGCGTTGGTATTGAGCGATTGCCGAGACTGTCCGAGCTCGACGGTCGACTGTAGACTGACTGTCGCAACACTCGGTCTCTCCACCAGTCCTCGCGGCATCCCCTCCACCGACGATCGTGTCCAAGCGGTAGGGCTCGCTTGCGTTTCCGATCACATGATTCTTCGTTTACCAATCAAATTGTTAGATGGCGCTGTTCACTGTACTGTGTTGCCATCTATCCACGACACATATATCAAACACATATACCTACCGAAAAAAAAATACTCACACATATTAAACCCAAATAACATTTCATTTTGTTCAGAAACTTCGAGATAAACGATGGTATGCTATTTTTGACAAAAATTTGTTCAGAGACTATAGAGACGAAGAATGTTATGCTTTTTTTACTATAACTTTGAAAAATGATGGTTACCTACTTATGCCCTTTTATGATAATCATTCATTTCTGGCGCTTGTCATGTTGAGCGATTTAGGTATAATACGGTGTACAGCGATTTTGAAAATCTAAATGTGGTCATCAACTTTTGATGCTGACTGTACCGATTAAGAGCTCACAAAAATACCATGAAAAGGTAAATATAAGTCCTGTACTGTTAATTGTTTTAGTGAATTAGAGATATGTAGAAGATTTGAGTTTAATTTTGTTTTTTTTTTACAGCCAATTCCTGTTGGTAAAGACACTTCTCAGAAAAAAGTAAATGAACCTGAATACAAGAAATGCAAAAATTATTTAAAGAAAATCTGCCAGCTAAAAAATAATATTAAAAAGCTGAAAGCCAAGAACACATTAAATATCCTTTGTGATAATGAGGTAGGGTGAACTCATCTAATTCTGTGACTCGCCTAATTCGGTGATATTTGGTTTGAGCCACCATATCCCTCGATATCCGTGGTTTGAGCGCTATCATAGGGCTATACGAGTGAAATCAATGGTTTGAAATACAACCTTAAGCCTCTGTGATAAAGTTCAAATTCGTCTGTAAAGTTTGGGGATGCTCGAGTGAGCGAGATAGAAACAGCTAACGGTTTTGTCAGTTCGCACGCGAATCTCGCCGGTTTCGGCAGTGTTTGTGAATTGGTGGCGAACTTTGCTGTATTTATGTAAGTATTTAACCGATTTTTTAGCTTCTTTCTAATAAAATGAATTGTAATTGATATTCCCTTGATGTGGCAGTAAAAAAATCGTCATAGTTCTGCGTCTTTTTCGTGTTAGAGCTTATTTTGTTCGTCAAAAATATTAGCGGTTGAGTGGTTTCTGTGCTATCACAGAATTATAGTAGTTATGTACAAATATTTGTGGTTTTAACTGAAATTATTGACTTATTTTGAGTGTAGTAGACAAGATTGATGTCATTTTATTACTTTTATCTGGTCTTAATTAAAATGACGACTTTGAGCCAATATTATATTTTGCTATCACGGAATTGGGTGACACTTTTTTTGGACTTGTCACGTAATTGCGTGAGTAATTTACTAAATTTCGCAGCTTTTTTTATTAATATGAGCTCAAATTTGGGCAGACGCTAAAATCCAAGCAGGTAGGTACGTATTTATTATTTTAATTTGCTTCTTTACTTTCAGATATATTATGGATGACCCCAACAAGAAGAACAGAAAATACTCGGAGACCGATCTCAAAACCGCTGTTGAAAATGTTTTGAGTTCAACAATGACAGTTTACAGAGCTTCGAAGGAGTTTAAGATTCCATGGTCGACATTAAAAGAGAATGTGACGAAGTACAAAACTCTACGAGAGGGTAATCAAGATGCACAGATCGTAATGTCCAAGATAGGAAGGCCGTTTGCGTTACCTGTTGAAATAGAACAAAAGTTACTGGCCTATATTATTGAGATGCAAGAACGTGGTTTTGGTCTTACAGTTACCAAAATAAAGCAAATAGCATTATCTTTAGCAAAAGCTGCGAACATTTGCTGCACATTCAATGACAAAAAGGGATCTGCAGGTTGGAATTGGTGGGTGAAGTATAAAGAACGCTACGGGTTGTCTTTGCGAACACCGGAAAATCTTTCAGCAGGTAGAGCGATTTGTTCAAACCCGGTTATTTTAGAAGATTTTTATGAAAAATTAGAAAAACAGTTAAATGAACATGACATTCCACCCGAAAGAATATGGAACTGCGATGAAACTGGTCTGATGTTTGTCAACAAACCCAACAAAATTGTGACAAGCATTGGAAAAAAATATGTTTACAACAGAACATACGCAGAAAAGGGTACGACAACCACATTATTGGCGTGCATAGATGCGACAGGATGTTACATCCCCCCATTTATTATATTCAAAGGTGTAAGAATCATACCACAACTGACAAAAGGATTTATGCCAAACACCCAAGTACGATTTTCTCGAAAGGGATGGATCACGAGTGAACTATTCCTAGATTGGTTAAAATTCTTTGTTCGATGTATCCCTCCAGCAAGACCCGTTCTATTGATAATGGACTCACACGCCAGTCACGTTACGCCACCTGCCGGTCGATTCTGTAAAAATCTCACCGTGATAACTTAGGTGAAGTGAGTTTGTTTTTGCTAGGAATTGACACTATTGACAGCTCACTCCACGCTCACTTCACCTAAGTTTTCACGGTGAGATGGTTACAGAATCGCACTGCTGTACTGGATTACGCTCGATCACAACAAATAATATTGTTTAGAATACCTTCTCACACGAGTGCGATTCTTCAACCACTTGATGTCAGTGTTCATCGACCTCTGAAAGTAGCCTGGAGGACAATAATCGAAACCCACAAAATGGAAAATCCTTGCCACATCCCAAACCGCTATGATTTTCATAAATTTTTTACCCCTGCATTTGAAAAAAGCTTCACGCCATCAAACATACGAGCTGGGTTCAAAAAAGCGGGTATCTATCCGTTAAACAGAACAGCTGTGAATCCACTGGCACTTGCTCCATCAAAGTTGACAGACAAACCATTTCCAGAATCGGCAGAAGAGGTCACACTTCATAAAGATGAACAAACTCAAATTTTAGAGGAAATTGTATATTGCAACATTGACCAAGAAAATGGGTCCCTGGAGACAGATTACCTTGTAGATCTTCATTCAGCGTGTTCTCCATTAGAATGTGAAGAAAATGGATGTCTAAGAACAGGTGACTCTCTATGTGATCCTCTTCATTCAGCGGGTTTTCAATTTTAATGTGAAGAAAATGGGTTTTTGTAGATAGATGATCCTGTGTGTTATCCTCCTCATCCAGCGGATTCTCAATTTGAATGTGCCAAGCTACCTGTCCAGCTTGAAGAAGACGTAATTATGGATGATGTTCCGGGTCAGAATTCGCCTATCATTTATCAACAAAAAATTAAAATAACTGATAGTACAGATATATTTGAGAACGACAATTCTGCAGAAAAAGAATCCAGCAGGCTCAGAATTGGGAATTTCAGACTCTTCCGAACACTGTCCTCAAATTACCCCCATTCAAGAAGTTTCATTTGAAAAAGTTGAACCAATTAAACTAAATAAAACATTTAAAATTCGAATTTTAAATGAAGTTATAATTCCAGCCCCGGTACCTAAACAAAACTTCACAGTTCATTTAGATGATATTTTAAAAGTGCCCATGTTAGAGCAGAATCAAAATAAAAAAAAGAGAAGGACCGTCCCTCATGCACGATGTTTAACTCCTATGGCTGACAAGGACCTAAACGACGCTGCTGTTCCTAGCACGTCAAAATCTGAATCAAAAGTGAAACGAAGTAAGAGAGCAAATAAAAATAATACTGCACCTGCGAAGAAGAAAAATAGAACTGAAGACGACGATTGGCTATGTGAAATATGTAAGAGATGGTACTCAGAAGATGCAGCTTCTAAAAATGGAGCAGACTGGATTTCTTGTTCCTTCTGCTCTAAAACGTACCACGTACATTGCCAAAGTCAAGAATTTGAGGCTATTGAGACGATTTTTAAGTGTGATATGTGTTGCGCCGAAGAATAATTCTAGAAGATGTTAACTAAAATGTTTATCTTGTTTTTTTTTATGTTTATGTTAATTTTATTATAATATTAATATTGTACTACTTAAATAAAGTTAACTTGCCTAATTCCGTTATATCAGAATTAAAGTATTAGCTATCACGGACTTACAAGAGGGCACCACGGAATTAGGCAAGTTGACTTGGTTTAGTAAATTTGGTATAACTCTTAGGTTTCTAGAAAAAAATCTGATTATTTGTGCTAATATTCCTCATAAACGACTGATTAAAACTCATGCTGAGACTGAATTAAATTAATTAATAATTTATTGGTATTTTATTACTCAAATGCCTTTGTCACGAAGTTAGATGAGTTCACCCTAGTCCAGAAGTTGAGTGCACGATTAACTCTTTCATTTGCTCTCATTTTGCAAGGAGAGTTAAAAAAATCCAAAAGAAAATATAAGGGTAGAAGGTGGACTACTAAACAAAAAATCATAGCATTGAGAATGTTTAAAAGGTCTGCAGCATGCTATCGTCTGCTAAGAAGACTATGGTGTCTCCCAGCTCCAAGCAATTTACTAGGGCAGTTTCAATTAGATGTTAGTGTAAATGACAAGGTTCTAAAAAGTTTGAAAACCTAAGTACAAAGCCACGAGCCATCAAATAATGAATAAATTTTAATATTTGATGAAATGGCCATCAAAAACACCTGTGGTACAATAATAAAGAAGACACAAGAGTGGATGGATACCAAGACCATGGCGAACATGGAAGGTCCAGGCTACTCATGCCCTTATGTTTATGGTCTTGGGAATAAGGAAAAAAGTAAAACAACCAGTTGCATTTTATCTTTCCAGCTCTTATGTAACTGCAGATAGATTAGCTGTACTTATAAAAAATTTAAGTT
Organism: Oligia fasciuncula; assembly: GCA_963082905.1. Lineage (NCBI taxonomy): Eukaryota > Metazoa > Arthropoda > Insecta > Lepidoptera > Noctuidae > Oligia > Oligia fasciuncula. The sequence continues at coordinate 15,534,303 of OY720403.1, forward strand.
AATTAGTAGTTGAAGACTTATTTTTTTTTATTTATCACAATGTATTTAATTATTTTTTCCTTTTTAGGTTTTACATAAATGTTTTGAAATTAATTTAAGGATATCGGCAACGGTATGTGACATGGGTGGTGTCAATAGGCGAGCATTGACCATTTTGGGAGCTTCCACAGAAACTCCATATTTCCAAGTGCCACACGATCGCACAAAGACAGTGCTTGAGTGAAGTGAGTTTTACTAATCTGTAAGGTATTTATCTATGGGCCAAAGTAGCCTGAAAATAAAGGTATTTTTTTTTTTTTTTTTATTATTTCAATTTTGAAAACAATGAAGTGGTCACATTGTTTTATCCACCACATTTACTGAAGTGTTTCAGAAACATGTTTTTAAAATATAATTTGAAATTGATTCAAATGTTACATCAAACAATTGCGAAGGACAAGGTAATAATACATTTTCTTTTTTAAGTCTAGGGTGTGGTTTTGCTGTTTACATACTTGGATTTTGTTATCGTTTTTATTCTGAAGTAGATTAGGGTTCACTGAATAAGACACATAAATGAAATGAAATGATTTTACATAGGAAGTTTTTTTTATCTGGAGAGTGAATTGAGGTCACTAAAAAGTCAAATTTATCATAGAGCTTTCGAATGAACTTCAATGTAGTGTGTTTTGTAATTTTTACCTGTAATTGCTGTTTCATCTAGTACAGAGTACCTACTTGATATCTTCATTTAGTACTAGCCAAAACTATATTTATATTTAAGACTGATGTGGATGCGGCCAACGAACTGAGAAGACATCAATCCTTACAGGTAAAGCTGTGGCCAGAAGCATTCATTCGGCTGATAAACTGAATTCCATGTGGGGAAAGCCATGATGGCTAAAATTATTATAAACGTACCAGCTGTTGCCCGCGATTTCATGAACGAAAAACGATGAAAAGTTGACTATGTCCTTTGGAGGTCATGATCTACCTATGTTCCAAATTTCATCCAAATCTGTTCAACCATTTTAGCGTGAAAGCATAACAAACAGACAAACTCACTTTCGCATTTATTTATAATATACTACTTTAATATTAAATTCTGTTAATTTCCAGGGCTGCTACCTACAGAAGCAACAGTAACTGCAGAAGTTTTATCCAATATGAACAAATTGTTCGACTGCGTGAATAGTGACACGGCAGATTTAAAAAAAGGAAAACCACATTCCACAAATATGACATATGTGTCTCCACGTATAAAACATTTTGAAAAAATAAGTTTTTTAAAACTTCTGAATTTATGGGGTGTCTAAGCTCGCCGCCATCAAAGCAAGGTTGGATACGGACACTTAACGGAATCAGAAAGCTTTTTAATAATTAAAAAAAAAACACGCTATTAAAGCCCTCTCAACTAGTCTTCTTCAATAGGACCCTCTCGAGAATTTGTTTGGCACCGTAAGAGGAAACTGTGGTGCCAATTATAATCCAACAACTAGACAATTTATCGCTGGATTGAAGACGGCTATCCTGCCCAACCTTGCTCACTTAGGATCAGGCAATTGCAAAGAAGATGACTGTAGGACAAATTACAAAAAAAAATAATCTTTACTAAAGAATATGATGACATTAAAAAGAGATTGAACTATGCATCTCAAGAATTAGTTACATGTGTTGAGAATTGCGCCACTATTTGCAACAGTTTCTTTTTAATAACATCATTAATATTCTTTGAATTTAAAACAAAATACGATTAATAAACTTCAGAAAAAGTCAGTTTTAGATTTCTGATGAAGTGTGGCGAACGTTTTAAAATAAATATGGATTTTATTATGAATAGTGTATTCTACATAACTGTTAAACGATTTTGTGTGGTTAAAAACCGCCAATTTTCAGAAGCACACACAAACAAAGCATTAAAAAGTAAAATTGATATAATACATCATAAATAATGTAATTATTACCAAGGACACTACCAGCCGCACTACCAGTAGTGTCGTTTAAAATTTTCGGCACTACCAATACCATGCCTATTTCGGATTAAAGTGTACAGTCAACACAGAAGTTTTGGTCCCCCTATTCCATAGTTCAACAAGTTGAACTAATTGATGATCAACCTCTTTTACGTAAATTCTTTTTTAACTTATGAAGTTAAAAAATGTGACAAAGATTAAATTACACTGACGATATTTTGTTCTGACATTTGGATAAATAATTTAGCAGCTGAAGTTGGCTCTATCGACAGCAAAGTGCTGCTCGTTCGGCACTATGAACACGCAGACAGACGCCAAGACCCGAGCCACGCATCTAAGGTAGGTATTTACTATTTCTTTGTGTATTTCTAAGGATTGTTGTTACTCTGCTAGTCAGAGCGACCTGTGTGGGGCGATCCTCTTGGCAGAACATTACTGCTACCCCGGAACAAAAAGGGCTAAGGAAGGAACACGGTCGGGTTTTAGTCAAAGAGTCTGACACTCCCTTCCGCTCCACCCAGAGCGGGTAGGGTCATTTGATGATTTCACATCCGAAAAAAAAAAACATTTTAGATTTTAAGAATAATAATTATTATAGGTTAATGTATAAAATATTTATTTCAAAAGTCTTTAATATGTGGTTATTCGGATCTCGTCAACGGGGGCGAATCGGATCACTTTTTTAAAAGATTTATTTTATTTTTGAGGTTAATAACAGGGCTCTGAAACAAATATTAAATAAATTAAATTGCGTGTAAGTTTATAATTATGAATTGTATTAATTTTATTATTTTCTGCATGCACATTTATGTAATAGTAATCTTATGATATATTTGTATTTTTTAAGTCATTCATTATGGAAATAAAGAGGCTATAATAAAATAATAACAGGGCTCTGAACCGGTATAAAAAGAGCGGTTAATTTCGATTAAGTACCGGTAAATATATCGTTCCTTCATTAACCGGTTAAACAAGTGAACTGTTCTTACGAAACCTAAATGATAAAGGTTACCGGTTACTTAAGCACAAACGGTTTTGACACCCAAATTAACCGGTTAATTCCGTAATAAACGTTTGTAACTAAATGATATCGCAACGTCCAGACCGTGCTCGCGAGAGTGGCGGGGGCAGGGGGGGTTCAAACTTGGTTTTAACCGGTTAATTTCCACTATCAAAACCAAAATTCATGAAAACCCGGTTTCTCGCATAAACCGGTAAAAACCGGTAAAGTGCAAACCTTAACCTAAATCGATTTCGATTTGGGGTCATGACCGTAAACGGTTAAGAATTTCAACCGGTTTCCGAGCCCTGGTTAATAATGCGGTATTATTTCCTTGTAGATGGTTCGCATGTACAAAAGAGAGAATAATGCAGGAGGATGGTCCCAAGAAAAAATTAAAGAAGCTAAAAAAAATAAAGTTTTTGCCAAAGAGTTAACCTTACGTCGGACTGCTGAGATTTACGAATTACCATATACGAGGTTACAAAGAAGAGTTACTTTCTCCATAGGTGTCATTAAAAACCGTGGAGGACAGCCAGCATTAGATGAGACTGCTGAAAATATATATATATATTTTTGTTATAAATGATACGCACGATCCTATTCGCCCCGAGAATTAGGGCGATTCAAATATTTCTATGTGTCTAGTTTTTAGTTAATATTTTGAAAAATTAATGACGAATTTAAGTTTTAAAATGTTTATTTCGTAGCTAGATTGTTACTGATTACTATTTTGTCGATAAAAGTTTCATATATTATTCTGTAGCATGATTTTCATATTCTCAATCCGATTTGCCTCGGTCTACCCTACATTTTCAGCGGATCTAGTAAAGCTCAAGTGGAAGGGTCTTCGTGATAGTTACTCGGGACCCTAAAGACGACGACGACTGGCCAAGAAGCCAGATACGTAAACAACAACACCGCGACGACGATCTGTGTGCTTTTGAAACTTTGCCGAAAAGCCGCAGTTTGATTATGGACCGAGTTATAGAGTATTTAGCTACAAAAAAAACCTACTCCAAGTAGCAGATGCCACAGAGACTATTTTCTAAAAATCCAATTCCAATTTTTCTTTTCTTTTTCGTCAATTAAATTAAATCCTTTTCCCCCCGGTGGCAGTCGGACATAAAATTTAAAATTGCTGAAATGATAAGGCAGGAAGAGCTTGCCCATTTACGAGAATCATTTGATATGGAACCGTCTTATTCACCACACACGACCACCCCAACACACACACCCCATCGTGCAGAAACTCCCTCAGACTCCGTCCTTACTCCACCACTCTACCATTCTCTTAAACGCGACGAGTAGCGCGACAACAAGGGGAACATTTTGTATGGCGTCGCGACACGAGAGTATAAAAGGCAGAGCAAGCCTCAGTAGTAGACGATCTTCATCAGAGGACGAATGATTAAATGATTAAATGATGATTAAATGATTTTATTTTTTGTAAGTAGGTTTGTACAAACACTTTTACACGTCAGTCATGTTTTTTATAACTAGATGAAGTCGGCGTTTCCTATCTGACTACTCTGAGAAGAAAGGCCGAAACAAACTCAGAGGTCACAGTCTCTTTTAAAGTCCAGACATAATCTTGGTCAGGTTATATGAAGACCATGTAGATCGATGTCTGAGGTGGTCTTTTGAGGAAAGAACCACACAGATTGAGAGGACCTGTCCAGTCAGTGCACGCATTTGTCAAAAATCGTGCAGCTCAACTCAAGACTTAAGGAGCTCAACGATTCGACGAACAATACCAAAGAAAGGACATTTGGGTAGGCCACATAAATTACTCAAACTGCCAGACCATGATAAAAAAAAAAAACAGAACAGAGATAATAATAAAAAAAATATATATAAGTATGTAAAATGACCCACATCGTCTTCACATTCACAATGAAAAAATAATATAATACTTTACAAAGTAAGCAAATGTCATTGTTTAAAAAAAAAAAAAAAAAATCATCAATGTCAATGTGTATATAAAAAAGAAAAAAATCATTCAAAATGCAGAAATTGGAAGCAGCTCAATCCCAAGCCTTTTTGTCCTCAATATAATCTTTAACGGTATAAAAGGCTTTCTGGCACAACTTACGTTTAATGAAAGATTTGAATTTATTAAGGCTTAGATCTTGAACGTGGCTTGGTAGTTTATTGTAAAAGCGTATACATTGGCATCTGAACGAGCCACCTATTTTCTTGAGCCTGGTTGTAGGTACAACATATTTGTGTTTGTTTCTAGTATTTATATTATGGATATCACTGTATTTTTTAAACAATTTTATATTTTTATGGGCATATAAAAGATTTTCATAAATGTACTGAGAAGGCACAGTCATTACATTAATCTCTTTAAATTTGTCTCTGAGAGTGTCTCGGACTTAATTTATAAATTGATCGAACAGCTCGCTTCTGCAAAACAAAGATAGTCTGAATATCGGCGGCATTTCCCCACAATAGAATACCGTACGACATTACACTATGAAAATAGCTAAAGTACACTAAACGGGCAGTCTCTATATCAGTTAAATTTCGAATTTTTCTAACAGCGTATGCTGCAGAACTTAGCTTTTTTGACAATTTATCTATATGTGGACCCCACTGAAGCTTAGCATCCAAAGTTATGCCCAAGAATACTGTGTTGTCTTCAGGATTCAATTCCTCGCCCTTTATCAACACATTAGTTTTCACCTGCCTTACGTGGGGTAGCGTAAACTTAATGCATTTGGTTTTCTTCTCGTTTAGAAGCAAATTATTAACATTGAACCAGTGGACTACTTTCGAGATCGCGCTATTTACATCGTCAGTAACCAACTGCTGACGTTTAAGTTTAAACAAAAGAGAAGTGTCATCTGCAAACAACACTATATCATGATGATCCTTTATGAGGTACGGCAAGTCATTAATATAAATGAGAAACAAGAAAGGACCAAGAATTGAGCCCTGTGGGACTCCCATTGTTACTATAGATCCGGGTGATCTTTTTCCATTAACGTCAACGCTCTGAATCCTTTTACTCAAGTATGAAATAAGAAGATCTAGAGCAGTGTTTCGTGAAGAACGCAATCGAATGCCTTGGACAAATCACAAAAGATGCCCAAGGCATCGCATTTATCTTCCCATGCATTATAAATATGTCCTAATAGTTCAACGCCGGCATCAGTAGTTGAACGACCCCTTGTAAAACCAAACTGTTTGCTATGTAATAATTTATGTTTATTAAAAAATCTTTGCATTTGGTCTAAAATTAATTTCTCAAAAATTTTACTAAAGGTAGGTAGTACAGAAATAGGTCTATAATTTGTGGGGTCAGATGTACTACCTGATTTAAACAAAGGTATTATTTTACTATTTTTCATAAGGTCAGGAAACTCCCCATTGTCAATACAACTATTAAAGATAATAGCTAGAGTAGGCGCTACAATGTCAATAATAGACTTGGCTACTTCTAGGGAAGGCAGGTCTGTGCGTGTTTCCTGAGAGTGGGGTCCCAGGTTCGATTCCCCGGTCGGCCGACATAACCCAACCTAACCTAAGTTTGACCTCACAAGCACGAACAACGACACTGGCGAATTTTGACAGGGTGCTAAGTGACTTAGGTATGTGTAATTAAGAATTTTAATTACGGAGTTTTCAATTTATGTGATTTCGTAAAAGTAACTTTAACTTTTACTCATAAAGTTTACTCTCGCCTGTAACACATTTTTATGGCTTTGTTAGAGGACGATGGTAGATCTGGGCGTGTTTGCTGAGCGTGAGGGCCTAATGATGGGTTCTTCATCAGATGACGAGGACCATTTGTTATTAGCAGTAGCTATTGATGAAGATAGAAGACAAGAACGCAAGTCGCAACATTAAATTATCTATTTGTCTGACCGTTTTACGCGTTGTTGTTATGTGGGTACCTACGTTTGAATACCTACACAGTTGGGATGCAATGTTGGTATCTTGTAATTAGCTTCACTATAATAAAGCTCACGGCTGAAGTTCCGCTTAACACTTAATTACTTTATTTTGGAAGCCTTTTTAATATGGAAATATAAAAATGCGATAAATAAGTACCTAACATCAATACGATTAGTAGATAATTCGATAAAATAATTGTATTGTTGTTTGTACCTACCACCTACTTATTAATCATTTGATCACACTTTAGATTATATTACCTATTTGATCTCTTCTCGCAGGAAAATATGGGTCCACCCAATAAATGCGAAGAGAAAGCAGTATGGAGAGTTTTATACTTTAGTTCCTGACTTGGTTAGAGACGAGAAGCGATTTTATACATATTTTAGAATGTCAATTCGGTGTTTTGACGAGTTCCTCAATATTATAAGAAACGGTATAGTGAAACAAAACACTAATTGGCGAAGAGCAATTCCCCCAAAGGAACGTTTCGCAATCACATTAAGGTTTTCTTCTTGCAGGAAATTATGGGTCCACCCAATAAATGCGAAGAGAAAGCAGTATGGAGAGTTTTATACTTTAGTTCCTGGCTCGGTTAGAGACGAGAAGCGATTTTACACATATTTTAGAATGTCAATTCGGTGTTTTGAGAAGTTCCTCAATATTATAAGAAACGGTATAGTGAAACAAAACACTAATTGGTGAAGAGCAATTCCACCAAAGGAAAGTTTCGCAATCACATTAGGGTAAATCCTAACTAATATTATAAATCCGAAAGTGAGTTTGTGTGTTTATTTCTTAATAACGCTAAAACGGTTGGACGGATTAGCAAATTGAATATGTTTAGAGATGGATCATACATACCCGTACCCATCGCGTCTGCGGAGTTTTTTTTTTTTTTTTTTTTTTTTATTTATTTGAGAAAAACAAACAATTGTACAATACCTAGGCAGTTTAAAATACCTTTGCTTCTATACAGTGTGAGTCTTCATAATGTGCACATAACGAAATGAGGGAAACATAAAAATAAAAAAATATTTAATAGGATCTTTAGTACCTGGTAAAGTATGGTGATTGCAAGGCCTTTCTATGCAGCGATGGATACATCATAAATGTCTTCGGGCCTTATCCTGCCACCAAATTAGATGCTGTAGTAACACAAGAAATATAGAATGACGCAGATGGGAGTTTTTCATTGGTTTTTCAGGGAGGGTGATATGTTTATATTAGATCGGGGATTTCGGGACGCATTGCCTGACTTACACACTTTTGGGTATGAGAAGAAGGTAGAACAGCAATTCCCGAATCGAAGAGTTACAGCGAAACCCAACTAACGACACTGCAGGCAAACAAATCAAGAAAAGTCACTATTTGCCGTTGGGTTGTCGAAGCTGTCATTGGCCGTTTCAAACGTGACTATAAACTTTTGAGACAAAATTATGTCAATATAACCCGGGTTAAAACACTTGATGCCAAACTTTAAAATAGCAGCAGCGCTTATAAATGCTTTCCACCCTCCGGTACAAAACAGCAGTGCCGTAACTAGGGCGGTGCCAGCGGTGCCCAGGCACAGGGTGCAGACCCTGGAGGGGCGCAGAAATGACCAGATCAGGGCCACATTCACCAGTTCTTTAATTTTTTGACAGTAGAACACATTACCAAGTAGCCTTGAATGTTTACTATCTGTACTAATCAGTATTTGGTATCATTTGCATATTGTCTAATTGTGAATTTTGACAAATATTTTCGAATAAAAGTTTTTTCACCTAATTTATAAACGCAATTTATTTGAGCTTCTCAAAACTTTACCAAGTAGGTACTTAAAATAAGTTTACAAAAACTTAGTTTTTGGATGATAGATTTATTTTTATAGACAATCCATTTTATTGTCAGAACCGGTTATGATTAGAAATTATTTGAAGGGCGCGGTTATAGCAGCTCGCACCGGGCGCATAAAAGGCTAATTACGGCACTGCAAAACAGTGTGGCGAACCAAACTAATTAAATGCCGAGATCTTCATCGCAATCATTAATCAGCGAACAAACACTCCTAATAACTTAGCAGAATACGTTACCGCCAAAAACCTGAATAGGCAACGTGTACGTTTTCAGAGCATTTCAGGAAATATTCCGGAATTGGCTCGCTTTCCGCGATTGACAAAGGATGACCTGATTTTATTTGCCATTGGCACATACCAAATCAAGCTCGCTCGGAGCTATTATAGCGAGTATGCGAGATAAAAATAGGACCAATCTGGAAGTATATCCTTTTAAATAAAAAAGAATTTTCCAAATCGGTTTATAAATGACGGCGTACTGAGGTAACAAACATAAAAAAAAAAAGAAATTAAAATAAAATACAACCGAATAGAGAACCTCCTCCTTTTTTTGAAGTCGGTTAAAAAGAATAGATTTAATTGAATAAATAGTTGAAACTAGCCCGATAAATTAGTATTTTAATACAAACTATAACTTTTTCCTTCCAGGTTAGATTTTTTTGTACCCATACAAAAACAGTAAGCTTAGATAATGAACTTTCAAATGAAATAAGCGTCATGCTCAGACACCACTTGGGCCACCCCCGTCCGATCTCCTTTTATGCCAGTATTAAACAAGTTCAAGAGCAAAGTAAAACAAGCGATGATGTTCTTGGATTATGTTTTGATTACCATGCAAAACATTTTACTTTCGTGTATCCCAGTGCAGGAAATGTTCTATTATCGACAGCTTTCTTTTTAACCTTTCTGCATAATAAAACTGATGAGTTGTTTCAATCTCTATCACGAGGCGATTGGACTAAAGGCCCCTAATGAAACATGCCCATATTTATATATTCATTATAATTAAGTCACTAGTATTAGTTAATTATAGTCAGTCATGTTAAATAATTCTTCAAGAGTATTGTAAAGGGCCCTAACAAATATATAAATAAAACAATCTGACATTTAAATATTTTTTACCTATTACATACTAATATTATGGGTTACACAAGAAATATCTTCTCTTGAAAACATTTGTAAATGTAAAAAAACCTTGCAAGAGAAATAAAAACAAAACCAACTGGTATTTAAACCCACCTGGTATCAATCCCACTGTTCGGGGTTGGGGTGAGATCAAGATAAACTAAGATTGAAGATTATAAAGATACTATATATTTCAGTAATACAAATGGGATAACGATTAAAACTAATGAGGTGAATGAGATGAGATTGAGTCGCGCCCGATATGCTATCCGAATACGTACTGACTGTAATTACTTAGGTAATACATAAAATAATCAAGGCATAAAGCGCGGTGTCGCAATTACGCTGACATGTTTATTATTGTTCGGTGATTGACCCGAACACCCACCTTTCTTAATTAGTGGAATGGAATTTGTGATCATCATCTGCCTAGACTTTTCCCAACTATGTTGGGTTACACAAGAAAACATTTGTAAATTTAAAACCTTGCAAAAGAAATAAAAACAAAACCGACTGATATTTAAACCCACCTGGTATCAATCCCACCTTTCTTAATTAGTGGAATGGAATTTGTGATGATGAATATCATCATCATCTGCCTAGCCTTTACCAAACTATGTTGGGGTCAGCTTCCAGTCTAAGTAATATAAGTTCACTAATTATTGGCTAAAACTAAATGTGAACTAGGTTAAGTGTTTTAGAAATTAAAATAAATAAATAATAAATAATACTTTATGTTTTGTCTTTGTCATTTAACAGGAAAATTCAATAATTAACAAAGAAAGTTACATGTAGATTATTAGATCTTTATGACGTAACATAAACTAAAGAATTGACAAAGGAAAACAATTAGTAGACTTGAGATAGGTCTGTTTTTAATTTTAACATAACCTGTGCACTAAAAACTTTTCTACTGAAGCACCTTAGGACCAAAAGCCAAAACAAATTCCAAATAGCCGGCTCCTAACATGACCCTCTGACCAATATTTTGACCCAAAACTGGTAAACCAAAACAACACCCTATCCAAAATGTACCACCAACATCACCAACCTCACTAAGACGACCCACTGACCCAAACAGCATCTATATTAAAATACCAGTCTACTATTGTTCCGCTGCAGTGCAAAGGCCTCTTGTCATACTGAGAAGATACAAGCATTGATCACCACACTTGCTCAAGACAGGTTTGCAATTTCCGACTTATATTAACTATAAATTCCAGGTTCCTTTCCACAATGTTGAACAGCATTGCAACAGCATGTGTCTGGCACAAATGTTGAAATGGACCTTTCGCATGCGCTGCCGTCAGGCACAGACTCTGTTGTTTTGATAACATTTCACTTTCTTGTTTTATTTTTCGTGTTTCATGAATTGTTGCCACAAAAACATTACTTCTGCTTTTCTTACAATGTTTTTGACTCGTCACGCCTTCGGGTAAAACCATCAATGTTCTAGGTTCTAGATCCACGAATCCTCAGATAACAACGATATAATTAGTTAAGCCATCGCTATTTTTATGGTAACCAGATAGATACAAATATAATTTTAATCGATAGAACTTCTTTCTCGACCCATGTTACAAAGCCTAAGACAAAAACAAGACATTCCCTACGCTACGAAAGCCAAACAAAGCCAAAGGTCTATAAAATTCGAAGTCATTCACTGTCAATTTCAAGTACGTTAAAAAGAATAAAATATAAATACAAATATTTAATTATACAACGAGAATAGATACATTTTCAATTCAATGGCTAATGGCTACGAACGAAAACGCGATATTTCGATAACGATATCCACAGAACATATATAATTATATACCATAAGGGACTAATGATGTGAAAAAAAAATCGATTATAGAAAAAATCGAGTAATAATTGTTTTTTTTTTAATCGATTTTTATAATCGAGTTTAATATTACACAAAATCGATTAATAAAAAATCGATTTCTTATTCACTGCCGATTTTTTTCACCTAGAAGTTAGAACGGCCGCAACACAGCTTTTTAGTCAGGAGCGTGAAGCCGCAAAGTACCGCGAATTGTACCACTAACTAATAAATGAATAAAGGTCGCTATACACGGCTAAGATACTTTAATATTTTATCTTTGTAATCCTTTTTTAATTCCCTTAAATTTGAAATAAATATTATCTTCGTCGTGTGTAATTGTCCATTGAATTGTAAGGCGAGCGATATTGTATCTTAAGGCTAAAGCGCCAGGTTAGCCCGCACGGTTAACACAACTCTCTAAGACCATGATGTTGTGTTGATGACTTTAATTATTATAATTCTGTAAATACATATTTGTTACGACCGCAAATCATATTTTAATCAACGTACAACTTAATACTGACCAGCAAATTGCAAAAAACGTAAGAAAATTTGAATTTCGCGGACCACCTTAGCGCTTCCCCTTGAGGTGAATAGGTAGATGAGACCGCGAAATTCAAATTTTTTAGGGTTTTTGCAATTTGCAAGTCAGTGTTAGGATGTATCTTGATTAAAATATGATTCACGACAATAACAGGTACATATTTAGATAATTATAAATAATCATTAGAATCATTAATACCTCTTTCTAAGTTAGATTTCTACCATTAACACTTTTTCATATGAGATTGGTGGTTGGTGGTAGAAATCTAACGTAAACGTAATGTCTAATCTAATGTAATTTGAATTTCGCGCGAAAGGAGAAATTTAAAAAATCCTTTTTTGTGTGAAATTATTAACTTGTTGTGTAATTAATGTTTATTATTATTATTAATAAAACTGAGTGCTGTGATAGACAGTTATTATCGATATTCCAGGCGTTTAATTTAAACTATAAAAAAAAAGGAAAAAATCGATTATTTTAATAAAATCGATTATTTTTATTAAAAAAATCGATTATTTTATAATCGATTTTATTACTAGGCAAAATAATCAATTAATTAATAATCGATTTTTTATGTATACTGTCACATACCTAACGGGGACGATATCGAACTTTGACAGATTGCACCACAGACTACTTAGAGATACTACGTATACGTACGATTGCACTTTTCCGTTATGGTCACAGACACAGACTAATTGTAGTCTAGTTATAATGCAGGGTCATAGAGCATGGTTTTGGTTGGATACAACCAAAGAGTCAAAGGCCGCTTTCCGTATAATCACTCAAAGCGCTCACATCATCTCACATGCGTTCCGATTTAGATATTACGATTACGACAGCTGAGAGCTGTCATCGAACGCGCTCACAGTGCTTACTCAATGTAAAAACGATATTATGATTGAGAAATGAAATTGAGAGATGTGAGATTGAGAAATGTGGTGTTTATACAAGGAAATACCTGGCAAGAATGACTATTTCATGAAATCTTGACATTTGGGGATTACATAGTCTTAGAGAGTTGTGTTGATGACTTTAATGATTACAATTCTGTAAATACATATTTGTTACGACCGCGAATCATATTTTAATCAACGTACAACTTGAAGAAAAGAAAATTTGAATTTCGTGAAATTTGATTTTCCTACGTTTTTAGCTATTTGCTGGTCAGTATTAAGTTGTATGTTTAAGTATTTACAGAATTATAATCATTAGAATCAGTAATACAACTTGTTAAGTTAGTATAATCCCCAAATGTCAAGATTTCATGAAATAGTTGTGTTGATGACTTTAGTGATTATAATTCTGTAAATACAAATTGCGGCGCAGGAAAAGAGTTCCTGGAAGGACTTGGGGGAGGCCTTTGCCCAGCAGTGGGACAGTATAGGATAAACAAAAAAATGGTTGCCTGTAAAGTCGGTTTTACGGGCGAAGATTTTACGTGACAACGACCGATCATCCGATCATAGTTGAGTGGGAGAGAGACGCAAGGCATTCGGCGGGCCTCTCTCTCGTTCGGTGACTCATCGTAACGTTACCGCGCGTTACACTTTTTCATAAGTGACTCCCAGTCGCAACCTAATTTAAGACGTTGTCACGTCAAAAAAAAATACAAATTTGTTACGGCCGTGAATCATATTTTAATTAACGTACAACTTAATACTGACCAGCAAATTGCAATAAACGAAAAAAAATGAATTTCGCGGGCTACCCTGGCGCTTTCACTCAAAACAAAACACACTGTCACATCCTCACACACACACTGTCATTTTTGACAGCGCTCACGGTGATATTATTCTAGCTAGGCTAGGGTATGGTCGGCGTTATCGCAAGATGGCGCATGTCATGACGTCATCTATGACGATTCACGGGACATCGTTATCGCGCTCACGCTAATTCGGTACGGGCTTAAGCACGTTCAAATCGATTATTTTACAACTCGGAACGCAGGGAAAGAGTACTGTCAATCACGGCACAGACACAGACAGATAAGTAAACTGCTGAATGCTGAGCTGAGATAACACCGATTACACAGAATATTTTTTCCCACAGACTGAAAAGTAACCACATTTTTTCGATTCAAACCAGGGTTGCCAGCTCTTCAAAAGTGTATTCATAGTAATTTGACAAAGTGTGATGCGCGAGTGCTATGTAGTTTGACGTGGTTCGGTAATCGGACCAACGCTGCCATCTTGTTTTGACGTGACAACGTCTTAAATTAGGTTGCGACTGGGAGTCACTTATGAAAAAGTGTAACGCTCGGTAACGTTACGATGAGTCACCGAACGAGAGAGAGGCCCGCCGAATGCCTTGCGTCTCTCTCCCACTCAACTATGATCGGATGATCGGTCGTTGTCACGTAAAATCTTCGCCCGTAAAACCGACTTTACAGGCAACCATTTTTTTTTCAGATGAATACCTACGCACTACCTACGCATGCACATATTGATTTTATCGCAATTGAGTTTGTATTTCACAGTGTTTCTCGAAAATATTGTGAAAAACAAAGTTATTTCAGCGATTGTACCCGAAAATATCCTAAAAACCTATAACAATATAGTCACTTTAGAACATCATCTTTCTAGATAATTTGTAAACGCACCCACAATACAGGTAAAATTTCTAGTGTGGGGGTGTAGGGCAATGCTAAAAAAAATATATTTAAAGATTAAAGCTAACGTAGCCCGCGAAATTCAAATTTTCTTACGTTTTTTGCAATTTGCTGGTCAGTATTAAGTTGTACATTGATTAAAATATGATTCGCGGTCTTAACAATATGTATTTACAGAATTACGAGTATAATCATTACAATCAGTAATACAACGTGTTAAGTTAGTATAATCCCCAAATGTCAAGATTTCATGAAATAGTCATTCTTGGGGATTACTTGGTCTTAGAGAGTTGTGTTGATGACTTTAATGATAATTCTGTAAATACATATTTGTTACGGCCGCGAATCATATTTTAATCAACGTACAACTTAATACTGACCAGCAAATTGCAAAAAACGTCAAAATAAAATTGAATTTCGCGGGCTACCCTGGCGCTTTCGCCTTAAGAAACCAGGGCTCGAAATACTTTCAAGTATTTTCTATCTGCATAGAAAATGATCCATGGCTTCGTACAAATAAGAATTCAAAAGCCCTGTTGGAAGTAAAAACACTTGCATAAGAAATTGATCCGTCACTTCCTATAAATAAGGAGCACAATCGCGCTTATAATTAAATAATTTTACAAACCATTAAAGTAAAAATACTTGCACACGAAATTGTTGCGTAGATTCTTACTGTTAAGGAGCATGATCGCATTAATTGCGAAAACTAACGCGGCTGAGTACATACCTCCGTAGTTGAGCGAATCTCGACTCGACTCGACCGACTGTAGTTACTTTACTCTTTGACCGACTGTCAGTGTGTCAGTCTCGTTGAGTCGATGATCTCGTTCGATCTCCGCTGGGAGTCTCAGTTTATAAGTGTATAGTCTATGGCTAGGACTAAGGGAGTAAAAGAGCTATTACATCTTCCTAAATACCGGATCCGATATTTAGGATACGATTTAGGACAAGAAATTCAGTCGCCGGAGCTCCTGATTACACATTCACTGATTTAGGACACTGAATCAGTCGGTAAGGACGAGCGACGAGCGACGGACGTATCGAGTTAAAAAGAAGTGTGTCGAAATGACCCCAATATTAACGAAAAACCAAAAAATTGGTATTATCGTAGCCCTAGCGGTTGGCTCCACAGAAATTAAAAAGAGAAAAAGAACGAGATGGGTGAAAAATTATTTATTATTGCGTCAAAAGCTAGCAAGCATGAACAATAGGAGGGCTTCAGAACCAGATGACTTCAGAAGTTATGTTCGAATGAATTCAAAAGAATTTGATATACAGGGTTATTGGTAAAACATTAGATAACAACCTCTTAGGAGATCATTGTACTCATCATTATGAATAACTTTTAGTATTGGACCAAACCTGAAATCGCGAAAAAAAAATCTGCTGTTCCCTACATTAAAAGTTCGTATAATTCGTCAAAATGTAAGGAACAGCTTTTTCGCGATTTCAGGTTTGGTCCCATAGTAAAAGTTGCTCATAATGATGAGTACAATGACCTCTTAAGAGGTTGATAATGTTTTACCAATACCCCTGTATTATGAAATCTGGTGACACCTTTTATACAAAAAAAAGATACTTTTTACCTCTGCATACAATCAACGAAAAACTCGTACCTACTTAATACCTATGCATACAATCAACGAAAAACATGCGCTCGCGACGGCAGGCGAGCGGCGAGCCGGCGACTGAGCGTCCTAAATGTGATTATACCGTTCCGATTTAGGATGCGATTTAGATTTAGGACGTCGGAAACCATTCTTGTCCTAAATCACATCCTAAATCGGATCCTTCCTTCCTAAATGCGATTAAACTATCCTGAATTTAGGAACGACTAAATATCGGATCCGATATTTAGGAAGATGTAATAGCCCCTTAAGTAACAGTACAGTAATCAAACAAATCACTTCTCTTCTTAGTCTGTGGGAGTAATAGTGTTCTGTGGTCTGAGTGGTCTCGTAAAGTCTCGTTCGTTATTGTGTTGATGTGTTCGTTATCGTTTATCATCCGAGTTTATCGTATTTCGTAAATAATTTATTATGCAGTCCATAATAAAATTGTATTTAGTCTCGTGCTTTTTAAATTTATGTTTTGCATTAAAGAATCTATCGAATTTAAAATTATGAGTAATCGTTTTTTAGAATACAAATGATTTTTAGAATACAAATGAGGTACTTGGAATTTTATCGACTTTTGGCTTGGTATCCAGAATAAGGTCATAATTTTTTTATACGGCTTTCTACTATGTCTGGTCGAGAAATAAGTTTAAAACAAGGAAATTTACTTCCGTCGTTTAGTGCCGGTCAAAAAGTATCGCTGTCAGCGTGTGGTGGTTTCTATCGAATAAAATCATAGGTATTTAAATCTGTCTGACATTACAATCACAATATTATTCAATTGTATCATTGTCATCTGAAGAGTTGTGGATCTATAAATCATTGCAGGATTTTCCTGGAGGTGTACACATCTGTGAAAGAGAAAACAGTAACATTTACTTGGCAACAGTCAATAGGACACAAATTATGAAAGGGAAATGCTTTCAAAACAACAGTGTGTGCCTCATGGCTGCATCAAAAAGATCCATTTCAACATCAATGCAGGACTTTATAGTAAACTAGCTGACCCAGCAAACTTTGTACCGTCCCGCCAGCCGCTTTATAAATCTGATATTTTCTAAGATATTCATTTAGATAAATAATAATAATATATAGCCTATGACACTCAAAATAATGTGGCTTTCTATTGATAAAGAATTTTCATAATTGGTTCTAGGCATGGGTAATCTTTATTCCGGAAAGTGAATTGATTCACTCATTCCGACTCCGAGTCTGGTACCGGTTCACCTTAGTTATTCCTTTGGCACCATTTGGCACTGGCACTCACTCGGTAATTTTGGTTTTCCGATTCCCCCAGAACGTTTATTCATTCGGTTCAGTGGATCATTTGGCACATTTTGAATTGAATAGTTTACAGACTATACAGCACTTATGTCATGTTATTCATATTATTTAAATTTCGGAGCGTAAATAATAAGGAAAGAAAGAAATTAATTAAAAATAAATTTATAATAAGTACTTTAATAACTAGCTCGGTAACAATTTTCGTTTTGATAACTTTACCTACATATTGTGATTTAAAAATAATAGCTTCCTAACTTTTGAGGAGGTAATTCTGGATCTCTTAATTATTTGTCCCGCTTTCGAAAATATTCGTTCGCAAGGAACTGATGATGCTGCCACGCATAATCTTTTTTTCATCAAAGAATAAATGTGCGGGTACATTGTTTTTCTCTGCTCCCACCATTCTAGCGGGTCTTTCAAACGGTGCAGATAATCTTCTTGCAGGATTTAACGGAACTAAATTTGTGATTTCCGTGTCAAAATCATCCCATATTGATGGCACTTAGGGTTTCCGGAACCGGATTCTTTGAGAACCGGGACTTTCGGTATTTTTTTTTTAAAGGAATCGGTATTTCCCGGTTCTTTCGGTATTTTCGGTTCTTGGTAGTTTTTTATATAAAACAAAGGAAATGCTTCAAAAGTAAACCACAATAATATATTTAAGTAATTTTTATTTTAACTTTACATACCTAATTTAAAAAAATAACGTATAAAATCAAACCGAATTTAATCACTCAGTCAGACTTACAGTCTGGTTTCAGAAAACAGCGCAGTACTGCCACTGCCTTACTGGATGTGACTGATAATCTTCTATCAGCCCAAGGTAAGGGAATGTGTTCATTGCTGGTCTTGCTAGATTTTTCCCGGGCATTTGACGCAATAAATATTCCGTTATTCTGTCAAAGTTCAATTATTACGGATTTGACCCCAGCGCTACGCAATGGCTACCTTAGTGATAGAAAACAACTTGTGGATCTACGTTTGGGTGATGGTACTGCTCTTACATCGACTATTGCTTCCATTGAGAGAGGGGTTCCGCAGGGATCTATATTAGGCCCAATTATTTTTATTTTATACTGTGCAGATATAATTAAATGCCTGCAGAGATGCAAGTACCATATATACGCTGATGACGTCCAACTATATCTTTTAGTCCAGAGGAATAGGAGGATAGTGCCATTAAAGATCTAAACGACGACCTTCGTAGAATCGCTGCCTGGTCTGAAGAGAATTGCCTGTCGCTAAACCCAACCAAAACAAAATACATGGTATTTGGCACAAGGCAGCAACTAGCTAAATTACCCGCAACATTTCACCTGGAGCTAATGGGCGAACCAATTGACAAAGTCTATGAGGCGCGGAATCTTGGTCTTATTATGGACAAAGACCTTCGTTTCGAAAAACATATAGCCGACTCGGTAAGAAACTGCTTTTACCGCCTGAAAGTTATGTACAAGATTAGGCCGTACTTGTCCGAAACACTACGGGAGCAGCTAGTTGAAACCCTGGTTTTGTCTAGGCTAAACTACGCTGATACAGTCTACGGTCCGCGCCTATTAGCTCGCACAGATCGGCTAATTCAAAGGGTCCAAAACGCGTGTGCTCGGTTTTGTTATAAAATTCCTCCCAGAAGTCACGCGACTCCTTTTTTAAACAATCACTGCACATTAAAAATGAAATCGAGGCTCAAATTACACTTGGCATGCCTTCTGTTTGGTGTAGTTAAATACCAGAAACCGGACTACCTGTACGACAAGTTGAGTTGGATAGCCAGTAGACGTGAATGTGAGAGAAGGCAATCCTCGCAACAACTCTCGACCCAGTCGCATAGAACAGCCGCTTTTAGAGGTAGCTTCCGTTACGCGGCTTCGAAAATATGGAATATACACAGGTGCCTTGTTCTTCGATATCGCGAAGGCATTCGACAAGGTCTGGCACAACGGGCTGATATACAAGCTGTATCAGCTCGGTGTGCCGGATCGTCTCGTGCTCATTCTCCGAGACTTTCTGTCGAATCGAACCTTCCGATACAGAATCGAGGGTGCCCTGTCCGCCCCTCATCCGATCCGCGCCGGCGTCCCCCAGGGCTCGGTAATATCCCCACTAGCCTTCACGCTATACACTAGCGACATTCCCAAAAGTAAGGCAGCCCAACTAGCCCTATTCGCTGACGACACAGCCATCTACTATTCAGGCAGAAGCCCTAACAAAATAGCATCTACTCTCCAAAACTCCGCAAAAGCCTTAGGCGATTGGTTCCGGAAATGGAGAATAGAAGTAAATCCCGACAAGAGCCAGGCGGTTCTCTTCCTCAGACCCAAGTACCGCCTCCCTCCCACCCCAAAACCGATCACCATGTTTGGCAAGCCGATCCCTTGGGAGAAGCAAGCCAAGTACTTGGGGGTCATCCTAGACCGACGCCTGACCTTTGGGGAGCACATAAGGACGGTGCGCTCGCGTGCCGCCTTCGCTCTCGGCAGGCTCCACTCCATGTTGAATGCACGCAGCAAATTGTCACTAAAGTGCAAATTGCGTACCTACACCGCGTGCATTCGACCTATCCTGACATACGCGTGCCCCGTGTTCGCGCATGCCAAGCCACACCACCTCCACAGGATGCAGACACTCCAAAACCGATTTCTCCGAAGAGCCACGGGAGCCCCGTGGTTCGTTAGGAATAACCAACTCCATGTTGATCTCAAGATTCCAACCATCCAACAGTGCATGAAACGCCTATCTAGGAGTTTCTTTGACAGGGCTGAGAAACACCCCAACCCCCTCATTTCCTCAGCCACTCAATATGCCCCCTCCAACATC
Source organism: Oligia fasciuncula (assembly GCA_963082905.1). Classification (NCBI taxonomy): domain Eukaryota; kingdom Metazoa; phylum Arthropoda; class Insecta; order Lepidoptera; family Noctuidae; genus Oligia; species Oligia fasciuncula. The sequence goes on from OY720403.1 coordinate 15,554,827, forward strand.
TCAAAAATTCGCCGTCCTAGGCATACTCTCATCACACCCGACGACCCCATCACCATACTCCAAGAGAGCTGTAGGGAAACCAGTACCAGACGTAATAAAAACAAATACAAACCGCGTATCCGGCCCCGCCGCCGAGGCCCTCCGCGACGTCCCTGTAACATCACAGCCCGACCCTTGCTCGACGAGCCAGCCCGCGTAGCTGAGCAAGTAGCTTTAAATTCCCCAAATAATAATCAGACCCAGCCTGACCATTGCTGTCCTCCCCCCAATGACGCACTAAGCCGAGGCCCGAACCCCACAGGGGGTGCCCTTAGTGTCGGTTCATTTAATGAAAAATCCTAGTTTGTAAGCCCTGGCTGGGGGCCTTAAAGTAATTTTTGGCCACCACAGGATAGTCCGGTTAAGCAGAAAGGCAACCGTCTAGAGTTGCATCTGCGAGTGGTCATATCAAAAAAAAAAAAAAAAACAAGATTTCAAACTGTCCGAAAATAGTCCGCCGCGCTCGGCTGCTTGCAGCGTATTGTGCGATGACATTACAGTGCACGGATTAATAAATTATGATGACAATGTGTTGGAGCATGGTCGTTTAAATAAAAACAGGTTTTTTTGTTCTGGCTCGTTTCGTAGAATTTCTTTATTTGCAGAAGGTCTATCATGCGGCCATCTTACTTATTTATTTATCATTAACTATTTATTTTTTCTTCTGTCTATATTTGCAATATTACTCAATATCACACTTTTTTATACATATATGTGTCACAAATTTATTTATTTAATTATGCATACACACATCACGATGAATATAAAACTGATTTACATCCGTCACCTCACACACCAGGTCCAGTTGAAAACCAGCGTCAGGCACTAGTTGTCTGGCATTTTTGCTGAACTGGGCCTTTTTGGCGCAGCCGTGAGGCACACATTCCTGCTAATTTCTTACATCGGACTTTACACTTTTTTTTAAATATCTTTTTAACTGATGTACGATTATTGTCTAACTATTTGGTGTATTGTGTGTCTTTTAGTCTGTGCTAAATAAATGTATTTTCTTTCTTTCTTTCTTTCAGTCTGTCTTCTCATAGACATTTATTAATTAAATATAAATCAGACCATAATCAATCAGTTTTCTTGTTAAGTAATGAAGTAAGTATTTACTGTTAATAAAATGGTAAAAATTAAGCAGTCGTCTTACATACGTCGTCGTCGTCGTTCGTTTTTTATTTTTTTTAATTTTTTTTTAAAAGAAAACAAACTTAACAAAATTAATATTTTTTAACAAAAATTATGTAAACACGGGAGTTTAGCTTTTTAAAAGCATTTTCTTCTCTCTTCTCTGTAATAGGACCTTAAAAACGAAAGCGCATCTAGAGTTTTGTCACTCAAACGAGATCTTATTTTATTACATAGCAAACCAGCCGAAGAGAAAACTGTTTCTGGTTCAACACTGGTTGGCGGAATCGTTAATAGATGGTCATATGCCTGAGTCAAGTAACGCCGCCCACAGTCTCCTCCATTATAAAAGAGAGCCATTTCAATCTTTACATTAGTAAAAATGAAACTGTTCACCGCTGCACTGGAGGATGTCTTCAAGGTTCTGGACTGGAAAGGGGCTGGCATCAACATCAACGACGAGCACATAACTCACCTTCCGACGGCATGGTTGGCGCAGTGGTTAAGCGATTGACTGCTGCGCTGCGTGTCGCGGGTTCGATTCCCGCACGGAATAAATATTTGTATGACCTACAAGTAGTTGTTCCGGGTCTGGCTGTTTGTGTACGTGAATTTAAATGTTTGTAAACGCACCCACAATACAGGAGAAATTCCAAGAGTGCGGCAACGTTTTATAAAAAAAAAAAAACCTTCGGTTTGCCGACGATATCGTAGTCATGGCTGAGACTCTGGAGGACCTCAGTGCAATGCTCGATGACCTCAGTAGAGCCTCCGAAAGAGTGGGTCTTAAAATGAACATGGACAAAACGTCATATCAAATGCCCATGTAACACCCACTCTCATAAAGATCGGAGAGGCTACACCCGACGTGTATATTTACCTAGGACAAACTGTCCAGTTAGGTTAGGTCTAACTTCGCCCCCCCGGTGGGTTCCCCCCCCGGTGGGTTCCCGCATTGTCGAGGCGGGGGGGCTCAGTAGCCGTGGCTTGGACCCCCACGGTGAAGCGAAGAGGAACCCGAGGAGGGGCCGCTCGTCAGGGCTTTTGCCGACAAGCCGACGACGTAGCGGCCAACATGTAGGTTGCGGTGCCGCTTGGGCGACATCGCAACTGAGGCGGGCCGCGATGTCGTACCGGAGGCATCGCGGCTGAGGGTTGGAGGCCGCGGCGGGAGAGGAGTGCCGGTATTACGGTGCGCCGCTCTCCCTACCTTCCGCGGCCTTGACGGGGTCGCCACCGTTCGATGGCGGACGCGGTGGGGCCGCAGGGGAAGAGGAGTGTTGGTATGACGTTGGCCACTCTCCCTATCCTCTGCGGCCGAAAATTGGCAGGCGGCGGGGCCAATGACCTGACCCGTCGCAGGGGGACCAAGGGTGGCAGAGACGGGGTCGTCTGCCGCCCATGTGCTGGTTTGGTCCCTGGGGTGGTCACGGCGTGCTATGTGTTCTGGTGCGCCGGTGATGGGGAGTACTCCCCGGAGGAGGGTCCGGTGACGGACAGCCGCGGCGGGTTCATGGATGAGTGCTAACGCGTGCCCGTGTTCCCGCCATAAGCGGCAGAGGAGGACACCGTGGAGTTTTAGTGGGTTAGAGTCCCACATAACTGCACTATCTCCCCGTGGTAGTGCAGAATGCATGAGCATTTCTCCACGTAAAAAAAAAAAAAAAAAAAAGGTCTAACTTCGAGAAAGAGGTCAATCGTCGAAACCGAAACGCAATTTCTTCTCGTCCCACATACCGCAGTGTCTCAAGACGAAAGTCTTTGACCAGTGCGTGTTGCCAGTGATGACTTATGGCACTGAAACGTGGTCACTTACAATGGGCCTTATAAGAAGGCTAAAAGTCACCCAAAGGGCAATGGAGAGGGCTATGCTTACAGTTTCCCTGCGTGATCGAATCAGGAATGAGGAGATCCGCAGGAGAGCCAAGGTAACCGACATAGCCCGAAGAATTGCCAAACTTAAGTGGCAGTGGGCAGGGCACATTGCTCGCAGAACAGATGGCCGATAGGGCCGAAAGGTTCTTGAGTGGTGACCGCGTCCCGGAAGACGTAGCGTTGGAAGGCCTCTCAAAAGGTGGACCGACGACCTTGTGAAGGCCGCAGGAACCCGTTGGATGCGAGAAGTACAGAACCGGTCGAAGTGGAGGTGCTTGGGGGAGGCCTATGTCCAGCAGTGGACGGACGTCTTTCGGCTGAAATGATGATGATGATTAGTAAAGAGATCTTCATTTTCTTGAGCAGAAGTTCTAATGCGTTTTTCACTAACAGCCTTTGCAAGCTCAGCATTTAACTCATCGCCTTTCGTCAAAGCATTCAAGCACATCAGAGCCAGGTTCACGTTCTCTCGTCTGTTCACCGTGTGAGGTTGGTAGGGGTTGAGCTTGAGATACTAGAGTTGTTGCAGTTTTAGTGCGACTTAGCAATGCCACTATTGCGTTGCACATTTCATCGCTGCTTGGGCGAGAAAATACTGATGAATCTTCATCATTTTATTTGAGGAAATAACTTTCTGGATTTTGCAAATAATTCAGAGTCGCAGCTGCAACGTTAAGATGCCGCCGTTCTGTGTACCTTCCTAGCAACAGCGAGCGAGTGTAGGTAGTTACAGCGAACGCGCACCATTCATTTCGCGCATTATTTCTTTTAACGCTGAGTTATTCACGTTAGTTTTAACTTTTCAACACTAAAAAGTGTGAAAAAGTAAAGTAAGAGCTAGAATCGCGTAATAAAAATTAAATTACCGGAAGAACCGGGAATCAAATTTGATTTCCCGGTTCCATTTTACTGACAAAAGAACCGGGAATTCCCGGTACTTTCGAGACCGGGAATTCCCGGTTCTGAACCCTAATGGCACTCTTTGCTGGATGGTGGATACGTCTGTAGAAGATGGTCTTTCTATTATTGTGACTGAATTATCCTGCGTTTCTCTTATTAGAGCAGTCACTTTTCCCTTCAAACGTTCTACAGCACAATCATAATTATGTGGGAACATAAAACCCTTCTTTTTGAAGCGTGGATCTAAAACCGTTGCCTCAGAGACTGTTATTTCTGTTTCCAGACCTTGGAATCGTCCATTAAGTCCTTCTTTCAGATTTTCTATTAACTGAATAATTTCAATGGGTAATATCAGTATTTTCCAGTTAATTCAATTCTTGTTTATTAATGTGATCTATCATTATTCTGTAATACAATGGTACTTTAGATAGAGTGACGTATTTTCCTCACATACCTCATAGAAAATTTTCTATACAGGTACTGCGCATTCTATTATTGCCCAATCATGCTGAGATAACGATAAGTCAGCTCTAATTATTGCAAAAGTAGAATTTAGGTATTCCTTTACTTTGAGGACTCTATCTAACATTTCATACGTGCTGTTCCACCTGGTAGGTGTCTTGTATTAATTTTAGTTCTGGTATACCCATATTTTTTGCCATTTCTATATATTTGGCCTTTGCTTGAGCACATTTTTTAAAACATTTCACTATACTCTTCACTTTAGATATAGTTACGCCAATTGTGTTGGGAATAGGCCGCTCTAAAGATTTAGTGCCCAGGGCATCCTGCAATATAAGATTTATCTTATGGGCAAAACAGCCAATTGATTGCCAATTTCCATTTCTTACAGCTGCTAATATGTTCGCGGCGTTGTCGCTGACGATAACCACAATTTTGTCTACTATATTCCATTCTTGGAAAACAGATTTAAAAAAAGATGTCAAATTACTGGCCGTGTGCTTATCTGAATGTTGCACACAGTCTAAAAGATAATTTTTCAAATCAGTATTGTCATCAATAAAATGGGCTGTCAGGACTAGGGTTGCCAACTTTCGAAAGGACCAACCCGGGAGAATTTTAAAAAATCGAGCAGAGAAAGTTAATCTCAATCATTTATTAGTTTTTAAAGGAGAATGGGCAAAAATGTATAAACCCTGGTACTCGGCCCAATAGCCATAATATATATGGGTATTTCTTATGAAATCTCGAAATTTGGGATATTATTGTTTTTTTTTTTTTTTATAAACTTAGATATTTTTTCGCGGAGATCAGAAAAGTTGCTTTTAGAGATCTGTCCAGGGGTGTTGGTCTTCCATATTTTTGTATATAACCTATATAAAATGAGGTTTAAAAAAATAAATAAATGAGGGAATGATTATCGGAGTGAGGGAATGATTTATTATTATATTATAGTAAAAAAACAACATGTACAAATGAAAGAAATTATATATTTTTTATTAATATATATCAAACAATGAAATATCATATTCTAAAGAAAATCAACTCAAAACTTTGTACTTATAGAACATAAACAATATTTTGTACTTATAGAAAATGACCAACATAAATATAATATAAACCCAAAAAAATAACAAATATACGAGTACTACTTACTATAGAGGTAACAAATGTTTTTAACTTTTAAATACTTATTACTATTTATTTTTAAACTTTGTACTTAGCACTTCTCCAAAACTTAAATTAAAACATCTTCATATTTATTTATTAAGCATTAATTATTATTAATATTAACCTAAATAAGTCTTTTCATAGAGTTTTTTGGTCTTTGAGATCAATGAGTTATTCAATCTTAATTTTAACATCGCTTGTAGAGTCATCTAACTCTGTAATAACGTAATTCCCCCTTTTAACTAACTTTGGCGGCTTTATTTTCTGTATCACATCTTCCCATTTATATAATTGCTCATCTTTAATATTAGGCCATCTCCAAAACTTCACACCTTGCTTCATACACCTAACCATCAAACCATCTTCAAAAACAGATAGAACTTCTCCGGGATACTTTGACGTGCCCCATTTTATCAGGACATGATCTCCAATGGTAACATTCTTATCACTGTCGGAGACAACAGTAGATCCCTCATTTTCTAATTCAATTGTATCATTTTCTTTTAACATTTTAGTATGATCTTGAATGCGCGAAGACGACGCTGAAGACAGTTGGTAATTATCCTTCATTATATCCAATTCACACATCAAAAGTGTCTAGGGATCAACATATATTTTTGCAATAACTTTTCTCCTGATTGATATTAATTAAAATTTTCTTTAAGGATTCATCAAATAAAGTGTTTCCGTTTGTCACAGTAACGATAAACCAAGTCACCTTTGCATTAATAAAGAAATTTGCCATTTTCCTAATAAAGGGATTTTTGACATTTGAACCACTAACACAAAAGTTCGAAAAAAAGACTGAAATAACAGTTTTCTTTAAAATTTTATTGGGTAACTTAAACAATTAATAATCCGTGTTTCTACCGCGAACACTAACAACACAAGAACATCGGTTTGGCATACTCAAAATGAGTTCATCCAAATCACGCTGTGGAATGGCCGCCCATGTTCGTTGCAACAACAAAAAAAAGGTCTTCTTGCGACTGGATACCCTCCATATTCGGCAGAGCTCTTCTCTGTAGCATATCCCATGCATGCTCAATCGGGTTCAAGTCTGGCGACTGAGCAGGCCAGGGCAGGACATTGATGTTAGCTGCGGCGAGAGTCTGTCTTACAACTCTTGCGGTGTGCGGTCGTGCATTATCATGCATTAACTGAAATAAGGGACCGATTTGCACTTGTAGAGGAACGATGACGTCTGATACAATCGTCTCAGCATAAATTTGAGCGTTGAGGTTGCCTCTGATCCAAATCAACTCAGTTCTTCCGCCGATCCAAATACCCGCCCATACCATGATGGTTCCACCACTATAAGGATGGACTTCCTGGCAGGATTTTAATCGCTGTTGGCGTCCAGGGGTTCTCCAGTGTCGTATACGTCTTGTATCCGGTCTCATACCAAAACGAGACTCATCAGAAAAGCACACGAAACGCCATTGTTCTTCTGCCCAATTTCTGTGTTCAAGAGCCCATTGATATCGAATCCTACGATTGTGCATTGCTATAGGTGGTACCCGTAGCGGTCTTCGGGAATGAAGGTTCACTTCATGCAAGCGGTTTCTGACTGTTTGGTCGCTAATTAAGTTCCCTGAAGAGTGATGAAGCCTCACGGCTAACATCATGGCGGTTATTGTTGGAGCTCTTCGAGTTAAGATTTGAATGTATTGGTCTTGTCTCCGTGTGGTGCAGCGATACCGTCCTCCATGGCGCTCAGCCACGGTACCAGTGCTTCGGTAACGTGTCCAAAGTCGACTGATAACACTCTGACTTGTATTCAGAGCTAAAGCCACAGTACGTTGCCGGGAACCAGCTTCTATCATTCCCACGGCTCTGAGCATTTCTTCCCTGCTTAAATGACGTCGCCGCTCCATAATAACGTTAGTTTTAATCAGTAGTAGGGAAACAGTAGCACTAATAATGTCTTCAATGCGTTGTATGTTTTTATAGGGAAAATATTGACAGCTGATTTTCATCTTTTACTCGAATTTGATTCACAGTTCCTGATTCAAATTATGAAATGCACCAAAAAGGATCCATATAAATGTATAAAATCATAAATTTATTACAAAGCCACATCTCAATCTCAAGAAATCCGCATAAAAATGCTTGATCCCTAGACACTTTTGATGTGTGTACTTTTGAGGGGATTTGCTACGCCTCTTAGTAAATCGATTACTGCGCTGTTGTTGAAAATACCCCAAATGATAGTGGGTACAAACTTCTTCGCAATCTATGCATGAAAGTCTTCTGCACTGTAAGGTGTTGTGAAAAAATACGAACTGGCGTATTTTTTGTGTTCCCCGGAAAGTAGGAATAGTCTTGGACTGTTTTATGAGATCATCCATCAGCGAAATATCTGCTGTGGTAACTTCAAACAATAAAATAGAAGGACACCTGGATTGAAGGATACGTTTCAATGAATTCAGGTCTACGATATCATGGCCTTCTGCCACGACTTTATCAGCTGTCCGTTTCAGGGTTCCACCGACACCGTCAGGCTCCCTTACCGTGCCCGGGTTCAGAATAATGCCATGAAAAGTATGTGATTTCTGGATAGAGATCTTTTAGATGGCGACACACCATTTCGAACATAAATTTATTTTTGTATTGATTAACAGGCCCATCACTCAACATATGTAATCGGGAAATAGGTAAATGTTGTGTTTTTATCCACTCAAATATGGGTTTCAAGTGAGCCCAAACAGCCATTGTGTCATGTCTATTGTCACTAGAGAGAGAACAAAAGGATACAGGTTTGATTGCATTATCCTTGCGCAAGTAAAGCACTCCTGTATGCATTGTTATCTGCTTCCTTCCTCCACCAAAGTGGACAGCTTGTATTTCCTCGTTATACTTACAGCAATAGTTTTCACTGTAATCTACATGAATTAAAATGTCGTTTATTGTTAATTTTTTCTTTATATGTTGAATGGCCTGATATTGATGTGCTATAATGCCAATATGTGAAAAAAAAAGTGGTAATGCTGCTTCCAGACTTTGAACAAGCAATTTCAATTTAACCCTATACTCTTTCTTCACGGGTTTACGAACTGTCTTTTTTTTCCCATCCTTTTCAAATGAACTGACTTCATAAATCCATTGTTGATAAGTCACAAACTGATTAGGCATTGGTAAATAGTATTCCAAAGAGCGTTCCTTGCAGGTTGAACATTCCCTGAATAGACATTTTGTGGAATGCACATCGCAGGTTATTGTCGCTAAAATTGAAGTCACGTTACGAAATTTCAATGCTTTGACTTCATGCAATTTAGATATCATCAATTGAATATTGGCATGCTGCATGCATTGACAAGTATTTCGGGTATTCACGTTTTGCCAAGTAACCCAAAAGGGTCTGAATCTGCAAAAGGTTGATAAGCTTATCTTATAATTGACCGTGCTTAAAAACTTTTTGTGTAAATTTTGAAGTGTATCATATAAAACACGCTTTTGTTTAGTTTTACCATTTTTTGATTTAAGATAGTATTTTTTCCCCGGGCACATCCTTGAGTTTTCATCTTTCTCCAAAAATTTAATTACATCGTCCTTTACCTTCATCATTTTATCGCTTATTTTTCGAGGCTTTTGTCTATTGAAAGTATCATGTTTAAAAAAAGGTTTCGATGCATGAAGTAACTTATATTTCTGCAATGATTTCAATTTCAACATTTCGTAATATTTTTTCTTTTTTTCATGTTTCTTTCCAAGATCTTTGTAACTAGTCTCTAGATCTCTTGTTAACGCTTCTCCAAAAAGTAATTTCTTCTTCACACTCTCAGGAACGTTTACATTCTTTAGAAGCGCATCTACTTTAGTTCCAGGCGATTCGGGGTCAGTTTTTTTTGTTTTCATTCTCAAATATCTCTTCTTATATTTTTCGCTTAACTTCACTGCATTCTTCAATTTTTTTTCCAAATTTGCAATCTTTGCATACAAAATAGCTCGTCGCCTTCGCATCTGTCGTCTATTTCGAGCAGCTACATCTTCTCTAATTTACTGCACAACTGATACTGGACTTGGCGGAGGTGTATCAGCAATTATTCTTTGTAAATTTTGGTGTGCTATAGCTTTATTAATCCTATAGGGTCAGGTGGCAACAGTGAACCACAAAAAATTCAAAGTTGTGTCATGTACTCAAATTAAAAGTTTTCGTTTTCTTTTTTCATACATACCATTTAGTGTCTAATAGACTTAAGGTTTCTTTACAAAATTAAGCTCAAAAACTGATAGGTTAGACATTACCAAGTGTTTTAAAAAAAATGGGAATTGGTTCATTGTGTACACTCTTTGGTACACACTGAACCATTCAGAATAAAACGAAGATAAGTTATATTTTAACTGGACTAATTCGGGTAAATCGGTCATCAATCAAAAATGCGTCATTAAAACAAAAAATAGAATTATAACTTAATCAGGATAACATACACAGCACATGTATTTAGAAACAATTGTTAAGTTGGTATTAAGGCTTTCAGTCTCGATGCATTACCGAGTCCCGGGAAAAAAAAAACGAGACTCGATGTGGTCTCGAAATTCCCGGGAAAAACGAGACTTTTGAGACTTATTTCAAAACTAGGTTTCTTACTTATAGGCTATGCAATTAGGCAGTCAAAACAAGATATTTTAATCAAGTACTTTATCAAACAAACGCCAATAAAAAAATAAAAACCTTTTGTTGTTTTTTTTTTTCATTTTTGTAGTGGGCACGTAAGAAACAAAAGGCGTATATCCAGTTGATTATCATATTTTTGTGTAAGAAACAAAAGGCGTTTAATGTGGTTTCAGACAGAGAGTACCTAATTTTATTACAAAAGTAACATAGTAAAGTTCTGCTAGTGGGGGACATTAAATAATTGTAGCAATAATTTAGGTATTTCCCTCTGTCGCCCTCATTTTCAAAGAGAGCTTTTTCTACGTGGTTGTTTGCAAGTCATGGATAGACATGGAAGTAATATTCTGCCCTTTGTCTTCCTGGGGGTTTAACAAATTATTAAGCTCAGATTCCAGCTATTCTTCTGTAGTTAAACTTGTGAGCTCCGCAATCGTCGCATCATTTGTCAGATTTGTCAGTTGTGGATGTATTTAACCTTTACACAACAATTACACACGAATTTTTTAAAGACACTGTAATTTCGTCGTTGCTTAATGTTTGAAAAGCTGTTGCATCAAGTTTTTTTTTAAAAAAACTGAGAAGGACTGTGCAAGTATTGTAAACTCAAACTCAAAGCATTTATTTAAATTAAACCATGTACAGGCACTTTTGAATTGTAAAAATTAAATAGTCTGTCAGTTAGTCAGAAAGTTGAAGTTAGTTGCCCATTCCAAAACGTAGATCTCTATGGAGAAGAACAGGCTAGAAACCAAAATCCTGGGTACATTTATTTTTGGTACTACTGTATGTGAGAACAATGTAAAAAAAAAACACTTAAACTAAGATACTCGTACTTGTAACTTGCCTCAATCAGTCTATTTTCTTTAATAAGGATGCGCAGTGGACTGGCGAGACTTACGCTCAAAAAACTTTGTGTGTGTAAGTCCAATTTCTTTAGGCAGAAATTTAGTGCAGTACCCGCTGTTAAAAGAGTAACGTCTCGTCTACACAGGGCTTCTAACGTCACTTTCATAATACAGTGAATTTCAGATTGCTTCCAATGTAGCCTAGTATACTCTGATTCAGTGAACTCACTGTTGGTTTAGTAGATTATTTAATACTGTTATTATGTGACTCAAGTCTCAAAAGTCTCGTTATTCCCGAGACCGAAAATGTAAGTCTCGAGTCTCGAAAATACCAAAAAATCGTCGAGACTCTCGAAATTTTCGAGACCGAGATTCCTTAGCCTTAGTTGGTATACAAAACCTTTAAATTTCTGTAGAACAGTAACATAAAATATAATATTCTAAAAAAATACAATCAATGCGGTTTTTATTAATTGAGATCTATGTTATCAGCTTATTATCTATCCTATAAAATCAGTCTCAAAGTTACTTTTACAGCCACAATAAAAAAAAATCCTAATAATTATTTAAAAAAAAAAGCATGTGAACTTCAGAAGTGAAATATTGACGGGGAATTTAAACGTCGATATATTTGATATCAGTTTTCCGGACTCCTGCACAATCTGGTTCAAGAGGCTCGGAAAACTTATGATACACTTTACTTTTTAACCGACTTCAAAAAGGAGGAGGTTCTCAATTCGTCGGAACCTTTTTTTTTTTTATTTTTTTTTTTTATGTATGTTCCCCGATTACTCGGAGACGGCTGAACCGATTTCAAAAATTATTTTTTTGTTTGAAAGGGTATACTTTCCAGGTGGTCCCATTGTCATCAGGTCAGGATCTGATGATGGGATCCTGGAGAAATCGAAGGAACTCTTCAAGTATTATAGGCACACCTATAGCGACTTGGGTATTTTTTATAGTAACTCGTGCATTTGCTCTCGGAAAGCATCATTTGGTGAAATGGAACTGATGATGAAAACCACAGATGGCCACCCGAACTACTCAATAATAAGTATTTACCGGTTTGCGATTCGATTACTTACTTTAATATGGTTACTAAGCAAGTTATGCTCGTCACAATGCGAATGGTGAAACGGAGCTGATGGTGGAATACCAGGAGAACTCCTCAACAATTAACGTCCCTGCATCGGGAAAAGCAATATTTTGTAAAAGGCGATGAGCAAGTTGGCATTAGGCTATTGTAACTTAGATACATTATAAACAGACACACTAAAAAGCGAGAAATAAAAACTTTTTAACAAAAAAAAAAACCGACTTCCAAAAAAAACACTACAAAGTGAAAAATAACTTTTATTTCGGAAGTCGGTGGCAAAACACTAAAATACAGATCCAAAGACACCGACTTCCGAAATAAAAGTAATTTTTACTTTGTAGTGTTTTTTTTGGAAGTCGGTTTTTTTTTTGTTATTAATTTTAAAAACGACACATAATAATCATAGTCATTTTCATCAGGTTCTTCTATAATCCTAGCAATATAAAATAATTTATTTTTCTTCTCTGTTTCAAGTAAAATTATTACATAATCTCCTACTTTTGGCTCCCGAGGTAAAGAGGCAAGAAATTTTCAGTTAAAATTATTTCTCCTTCTTCTTCATCACTAATAAAATCTTCTCCTCCCGAAGAGGAACCACTAGCTACGAAAATCTCTTCATCGGTCGTACTAGTACTATCGCAATCGATTGAAGTTGTTTTTGTCTCTTTAAAAATATCTCTTTTTTTCACGTTTTTAGTGCAGTGCATCTTTTTCTTGTTTTCTATTTCATTCTTTTCAGGAGTATCAGTAGCGATCATGCTTTTTCCTAGCTTTCTGCGCTTCCTGATTTTACGTGGTCCAGCTTTGATTGGTGGCCTAAACATACTTGGCGATATGAAAGTTCTATGTCCTCTTGAAGTCGACGGTATATCCAGTTGATTATCATATTTTTGTGGTTGAGCAGCGATGTCACTTGTAGCAATCGATGGGAAATATAAAGGAGCCTCGAACTGCGTTAGGCATTAGGCATATATCTTACGAAACTACGTACCGGAGACTCAGATGAAAGACTAGCGACGTTATTTAATATGTCACGAAGAAAACTGGAACGTTTATTAACTATTGTGCGCGAATGCCTCATAAATGAATATGTAATATTACACTTGGGAGTGGACCATATGAACAGAAACGACGTTTTAGAAAAGAACCTTACTATACCAAGAGGATTATTTGGCAATGAAGAAAACAATAAAGCTATCGTCATATGCGATGGGACTTATATATATATATATATCAATAAAAGCTCGAACTTCTTGTTCCAGCGTCTATCTTATAGCCTGCATAAGTCTCTGTCTCACCCTTTCTTGCATCTCTAATTCTCTAACTCTCAATTCCTCTGTCCTAATCCGCAACCTCTCTTTCTCTAATTCTTCATAGGCCCTATCACGCTCTCTAGCATACTCCCTTGCCTTTCTATCTGCTTCTAAAAACATTTTTCCTAATTCTAAATCCTTTGCCTTTTTTTGTGGTGGTGGTTTCCACGTCTCTTCTACTGGTATTTGAGGAGATGGAGGATGAGCCTCAGTTGATGGGAGAGCAGGGGTTTCATCTGGTGGACTCGGTGCTGGAGGAGGAGCCACTGTTGGCTGACTACTTGTGCCCGGAATATTCCAATCTGTAAAACATTTATTAATGTTGATTAGACTAGTCCTTTTTCTTATTAGCAGAAACTTGAGTTCTCATAGAAACATTTACTATGTAATGTGATATTTATGTGTGTATATTGGGATTTATGTATAAATATTTTTTTTTTCAAGATTTGACATTGAACAAAAATTATGATGCTTTTATGTAATTTAGGGATGCATAAACATACACAGCAAATATTTGTAACCACAAGACACTAAACATCTTTATATTAACTGATTAATTATTATAAAAGTAAGATTTATATTTACCTATTTCATAATCATCCACATGTGCATCAGGAACTCTCATCTTTGATGGTTGAGAAATTTCAGCAGCTTCCTGAAATAAAAAAATATTTAATTACTAGGTAATAAAAAAAAATCAATTTTAAAAGTAAGTAAGTAGCTAACCCGTTGAAACCCTGCTTCTTCCACCACCATGCCAGTAGCTGCTTGCACTCTAATTATCTGCATGACTCGGTTTTCTAAATCGGTCAAGGTTCATTGGAGTGCTGGCCCTCCACCAGTGCCACTAACGGCCCTATTAATTTTGGCACACTTCTTCTTGCAATTATTTTTGTAATCACTCCACACCTTGAATTAAACAGCAATAATTTAAGCAGGAATTCCAAACAAACTTACTTACCTAACACAAAGATATTGGATAAGTACTTAAAGCAGAGACTTAAGAGTGACTTTATTCAAGTGCCCCAACAACAAAAAAAATTAGCGTCACTTGAGTTAACATGCCTTGCGCCATTTCTCCTCAGACCTAGATTCGCCTGTGCCTTCACTATTTAATTTATTTGTTAGTTCCTTCCATTTCATTTGTATGAAATTCCGACCTCGTGGGTGGGCCGCCTGAAGGTTTAGACAAATCTCTATTTCTGGAATAGAAATAGCATTGCACTTTAAAATACTTCACACTAAAGTTTATGCCACTCAAACTTATTAAAACTGTTTTCTCACGTTTCCATGAATTCAACCATCATTTCATATTGCATCTGACTAGTTCTCATAATTATTTATTCACTTAAAAGCACTTAATTATTTATAGAAAAGAAACAGAAATACTTTTGCTGTGGACGTGTAGTAAAACATAAACAAACTTAGCCTTGGCTTGGCGCCCTCACGCGTCGGATGTCAAGTGGGTGCGTTCGGTACCCGTAATTTTTTTTTAAATAAAATCTCCGAAACTATGTTATATTGCTGAAGATAATGCCACTTTATAATGTCTAATAATTAACTTTGCATCTCTTCTTTATATAACATTCAGTTTTTATTGAAATTTAATAATAATAAAACGTTTAATCAAAGGTGAAAAAAATATTAACAACTTGATTTAGTTTTCGAACGCACGATTCATTCAACAATCATTCATTTTGCTCACTATGGCGCGTCCCTATTTACATTAGCATGACGTCACCTTCGAATTCGAATCGAGTGTTCGATAGTGCTTCGAATGTGCTTCGTGCTGCCTACTATCGACAGACTCTGTTTTCGAATCGAGGCCTCGATACACTGTCGATTCGAAATCGTTAGATATTCGTGCTTGGCCTAGAGTCCATTTCACGAAAGAAGTCCCGCAGACGCAGCGCTGTATTCGCGCGACATAATGTTGCCACGGTTAAATATGGGGAAATCAGGGGAAATAATTTATAGTTCATTTACTTTCATTTTATTAACTAGGTACCTACTCGAATAGTTAGATAAGAAAAAAATTTTTTTTAATAGAATGTATTTTTAATATAATAGGTACCATTTGATGTCCATACTGCTAAGGTCAGATTAGTGAAAAATAAATCTTCCTGTAATTTCTAAAATATAAAATGGAGATGTTCGACCAACTTTAAATTAGAAAAATAAAATAACATTTAAAACTTTTATTCAAATTTTTATTGAATAATTATGATCGGTCATACTATGATCACTGTCAGAAGAGTGAATAGAAACAGAATCAGATTCTGTTTCACTATCACTACATACATACATACATAATCAGCCTATAATGTTCCCACTGCTGGGACACAGGCCTCCTCTTGGTGAGAGGGAGTGGGCCGTAATCCACCACGCGGGCCCAGTGCGGGTTGGCAGATGTCACATGTCTTCGAATTTTTGGTTCTAGGACATGCCGGTTTCCTTACGATGTTTTCCTTCACCGTTTTGAGAGCAGTGGTGATGAAATAATTTACACAAAGTAAAGTTCGAACCAACGACCTACAACTCGTAAGTCGTGGCCGTTACCACTTGGCCACCACTGCTCTACTACTCACTATCACTAGCCGTGGATATAATAAATCGATCCATTGCTTCATCCATAAGACCATCATTTTTTAAATATTCTTCCTCCAAATGCTGTACATGTTTACATTGAACTGCCCAATCTTCCGCTGTAACAGTCTCAAAAGCCTCTTCTGTTAGGCGTACAATTTCTTTTGGATCTTGGCCCACGTTTTTATCCGCTACCCGTCTCTTTACAAGGCTCCACATTTTTTCGATCGGATTGAGATCGCAGTGGTAAGGCGGCAATCTTAGCAATTCATGATTGTGAGATTTTAATAATGCCTCCACGGCATATGTAGGTGGACCTTTGTTTTGTTTAATTAATTCAAATAATACAAGTTTTGTCCAAGTATCTTCAAAATATACTCCCTTTTCTCGCAGCCATTCCTGCATGTCACGTTTAATACTTGACATTGTAGGTGCTTTATCTATTTGAGTGCAGTGATACGGAGCGTTGTCCATTACCACAAGTGACCTTTCAGGTAGGTTAGGAATGACTTTTTCACTCATCCATTTCAAAAAATTAGTTGAGTTCATGTCATCGTGGTAATCTGAGGATTTGGATTGGGATTTGAACATTAACAATGTACCATTAACAAAACCATTTTCAGTTCCCGCATGAGCAATTATCCAACGACTCCCTGATGACTCTGACACGAACATCCCAGGCTCCTCCTCACTTTGCCAGCAACTTTTGGCATGATAAGTGTTGTGTATATAGGTCTCGTCTAAATATACTACAGGTTTTTTCTCCACATTGCGAGTTCTTCGGATTCTCTCCAAATATCTTGAACGCCATGCAGTAATATCATAACGTTCCATTAGTAATTTACGTTTCGATTGGCATCGCTTATACTTGAAACCGATGCTATGCAATATACGGTGCAATGTTGTGATGCTTCCTTGATAATTTATGTCTTCTCAAAGCTGCACGTAATTTAATCAATGTAGGTAATTCCTTCTTCACAACATAAAAACTGTGAATTTTTGCCGTATAGCGCACAAATCAAATCCATCCAAGTCGAACTTTTTAGGATGCGGGCGACTCTTCCCTGGGGTGACGATAACTTTAGAAGTACTCGCCGCTGTTGCGCCTTCTTTTGTAACTCTCGTTACAGTTTTCTCTGAA
Organism: Oligia fasciuncula; assembly: GCA_963082905.1. Classification (NCBI taxonomy): domain Eukaryota; kingdom Metazoa; phylum Arthropoda; class Insecta; order Lepidoptera; family Noctuidae; genus Oligia; species Oligia fasciuncula. The sequence goes on from OY720403.1 coordinate 15,572,003, forward strand.
ACACCTGCAATAAAATGAACAATAAAAACAAACAAAGAATATTTTCGTATTTAATTACATTATTGTTGAATATAACTTTACACGTTTATACGTTGTGTTGTGTTAATTCCTTTTAAAATTTTCCTTAATAAAAATCGTGCATTAAAAAAACAAAAAACTTAATTCCAATCTGTAAATCAATCTGTATATGGCAGCCCCAAAATTTACCTGTCATGGCGGCGACTCTTTTGCGAACATTGCTTATTGGTATTAAAACACCGCGATTCTTGTGTTCCGCTTCACAGAACTCCTTCACCTTTAATATCATTTCTCGACCTGCACTTTTTACAACTTTTGGCATCGTAAATAAACCTTATAACGCACTAATCCAATAATAAACTCACAAAATATCTACCACAACAAACGCACCTTGATAACATCGACAAACGACAACATGGCCGATCTCCCCATCTGTCAAATTTTGTTTCACAATTTATTGTCCGCGGGACTTCTTTCGTGAAATGGACTTTACTGATGATTTTGGCGCATTTGTTTCCTGTCGTAGAAAGTCATTGGCTGTCACTGATTTCCTTGTTCCGTTACAACTTTTTTTATTTCGTCTAACAGTGATGGGATTTGATTGTCTAATTTGTTTTAAATAATCGAGTAAGGCCTCGTCGATTTCATACGACCCAAAGTCTTCGTGATATTTAGATATCACGAAGACGCTATTTCCAGTAGCTTTAAACCCGCTTTTGATATTCTTCGATCCTGTTAACTGGATCTGTTCAGTCAAAGACTTAAATAATTTTGGAAAGTGGTTTTTATTTAGTGTCGTTTGTTTTGGATTCTCGATTTTATATTGCAGTAAAATTTTTCGCCAGTTTCTTAAGTGGTCCAAAAAAAGCCACATCGAGCGGCTGTGTCAGATGTGTTGAGTTTGCGGGGAGGAATACACAGTGAATATCATGACTTTCGCAGAGCTCAATAACATCCACACTTAAATGGCTCGATAAATTGTCGCAAATAACCACTTTTTCCCAGGCCTCGCCCAATCCAAGACGATTCGTCTGAAGTAGTCCTCAAATGTTTGAGAATCAAACCAGCCCGACTTGGTGTGATTATATCCAGCATCACGAGGCCCTCCCTGAATCCACTCCGAGTATACATTGTCAGCTTTATAAACAACATAGACCGGTAAAACTTCACCAGCCGCTGTAGCAAAGAACATAATTGAAATGGCCCCTTTGTGGACTCTTTCGGGATATTTCAGCCCTCTCCTGAAAATGCATTTCGAATTTCCGGGGTTGTCACTTAAGTTTCGTCAAAATTCTAATGATTTTTGACGAAACTTAAGTGTTTGTTGCAGGAACATCTTTGATAGTCTCCTGTAAATTTTGAAAATATGTCATAAAGTCATCGACACTTTTTTCAACTCGGGCTGTTTTGATGTTTTGTGTATTGCGTACGGTTAAATCACAAGCATTTCGCAACAGAAAATTGTCCACCCAAGCTTTTCCAGGAAGTTGACCTTCAAACAAGTCCTGCCGATCATTTTTTTTTTAAGAATTCAAAAACTACGAGACGTAGGTGTACTTTAGTAAGCGGACAACCAAAATTTGCGGCGGCAATCAGAACTTTCACTATTTTGGCTTCTTCTTTCGCTGATAGACCCGGTGGACATCCAACAGACTTGTTATGTTTATTGTGAACTTTGTTCAATATGGTCTGTTTAGGTATGGAAAACTGTCGTGCAGCTGCTCGTGCCGATAATTTATCATTTTGAAATGAAATGAAATGATGAAATGATTTATTTTTTTGTAAGTAGGTTTGTACAAACACTTTTACACGTCAATCATGTTTTTTTTTTAAAACTAGATGAAGTCGGCGTTTCCTATCTGACTACTCTGAGAAGAAAGGCCGAAACAAACTCAGAGGTCACAGTCTCTTTTAACGCATTCAGTGCGGCCAACGCGCATGCGCGTTTTTCGTACTTTGACCATGTGCTGGCCGGCGCGTATGCGCGTCCATACAATTTACTTAACTTTCTTCGAGTGCGGCGCGACGCACCTGTGCGTCCATTGTGTCTCTATTGTTTCGAAAACATCGTAAAATAAGGGTCGGTAAGGGTGTCTTCACACGTGTTCTCTATTTCGATTGTTACACAAACAATAGTAATATGTTATGAGTGTCAGGGTGGAATAATATTCGTTCGTGGTATACCTACCCAGTACCCACCACAACTCTCTTTCCGAGTCGGGTCTATAATTTGCTATTATTGACATTTATTTGCGAGCGTGCAATAAAAAAAATAAGTAAAAAAAATTTTTTTTTTTGTTTTTTTACCTTTTTCTCTGCTAAGTACATACATTGCATAAAAATTGGCATGCCATAAAATGTGTCTCGCAAATCTATAACCCATCTGTTGAGTCCATCTGCGCAATGGTTACGTAACGGGACCCCTATGCCCCAGCACCTGAAGCCGAGTTCACTAAGCCACGCCCACAACCAGCCAGCCGCGTAGTAGGGTTGTCGAACGTGTAATTTTTTTATTGAACAAAATAAACTACACTTTATCTATTTTTATTTGTTTTCTAGGTACTTATTTAAAAATCATAACACTTACGCCAAGAGAACCTTACATGATTTGCCTAAGGTGAATCCGCAGTTGTAGCCCGCGAAATTCAATTTTTCTTGCACAAAACGTAAGAAAATTTGAATTTCGCGGGCTACAACTGCGGATTCGCGTTAAAAGTATGTAGGCATATCATGTAAAGTTCTCTGGGCCTCCTAAGTACCTAATTTATTTAAATAGTTTCCTAAACTAAATAAAACAATACACGTAAGACTAGGCAGTACGGTCCGATGACTTAGCCTGCCCATAGAGGGCAAATTAATAAATTAAAAAACGAGTGCCCTGTGAAAGTTTGTGTGACCGCTAGACTCAAGTCTCTGTTTACATCAGAAGAATAGTATACCTACCTACTCATGTAAGTATTGTTCTTTTACCCTACTGTTCCAGGACGGCTGGGCTACCTTATACCTATAAATAACCGTACATAAAAACCTACATTTTGTTAGCCTTTACATACAGGCTGACTGTCGAGTTTTTATTGTTATAGGTTATTATTGTCGTAAACAATTAAAGATTATTATAACTTTTATTGTCAGGGAAGACGAAGATACAATGCCGAGTGGCTGGGCCCCGACGGAGGCATTACCTCCGGCTGACGCGGACATCGGGGGCGGCGAGACGAGCATGTCGACCTTATTACGCGCTGCCAAATGCACCGCCATAATAACTGACAATAGGCCTGCCAAGAGGCAGTGCCTTCGACAGGAGTCGCCTCCAAGAAACACCTCGGCAGCCCAGTACCCCACGCCAAAAGGGAAGGGCGTCGGGAAAAAAACGAAAATAAGAGATAAAGAAAAATAATTGGCAACTTTGTTACATCTTTCATTCATTAATTCACTCACTCCACCTCTTCATTCTCGTCGCCAGCTGTCATTCACTTACCTACTTTTCAACGTTCTCAAATCAAAAGTTTGTAGGTAGGTACTTAACTTACTTCAGAATTATTATGAAAGTATATTTTTAGGTTACTATCACAATAACATACGCTAATATGTTCACTGTTGGGAAAAATTGATGAAAGTAGACAGGATTAGGAACTCATACAGTTTTTTGGAGTAAAACAACACTTTGTTAGCAGTTCATTTATTTCATTTTGGCGGGGTTGTGACTAAAAATATAGTACCTTTTTTAGTCACTACCCCGCCAACCCTTTGCGCGATGATGCCGCCACCAAGACGGCACCGGGATGTCCCTGGGCGGCGAAGGGCGCAGTGGCCGGCCCCGCGGGAGTTGCAGTGGAGGAATCGGCAGTGCTGAACATCGCCACTGCACCTCCCACAGGCGACGCTCGACCCTCGCCTGCCGCCACACCACCACCCGGTGCTCGCCTCCACGAATTCTTATTCGTCTAAAAATGGAAATTGAAACTTAATTAACGATTGAGCTAAGGTAGTTCGTAACTTCGGACTTATATTTTTTCGATGACACTATTTGTAATAATAACTTCTAGAAATAGACAACTCATAGTACCAAACTATAAAATTGGTTTTCTTTTTAAGTTCACATATAACGTAAATATAATTATTAAAGAAAACCGGTCGGCGGCGGCGGCCGTATGAAATTTATTTCCTATTGAATACGATAAGTACCACACTTTTCATGCAAGAATGTTTATCGAAGATGTAACCAATACAGAACAAAGATACTTACTGTGAAATTAAATGTAGAACACTCCACAAAACAATGAAAAACATTTTCTCAACTTCTCAAAATCTCAAGCACAGAGTACTTTTTGTTTGATAGACTGAAACTTGTTTGTCAAAAACTTTTAAACGTCAAAAACTTTTAAATGTCAAAAAAAAATCAAACCTTCATACAGCCAATGATGCAGATTTTTAACTCTGATACCTGATAAAATAAGCCGCATAACAACAGAATTATCTAGTCTCAACGAATTAAAGTAAGGTAGCTAAAGTTGTATAAACAGTCGTCTAAATCGTCAGCAAGGGATTAGAAACCTTTAAGCTCAATAAAACCGAACCGATGCCCTTGTTTTCATTTTTTAAACCTGAAAGCCAGGGTACTATTTAGTATGTTTCTTGAAAATTTGGCAGTATAAGTATAATATCAATTAGTACAACTGCGGTACTTACATTTGAAGTAAATAAGTTATTGATAAAAGATTTACTCAAAAGTACATACTATTCTCACCTAGCTAACCACTCACGCGACAATGCCAAAAATAAACGCGCCCTGAAAACCCTAAAACGACCATTTGGATAAAATAGTCGTTGAAAAAAACTGTGACAGCCTATTTATATGTACGACGCGGGAGCCGCATTGTGGGCACGGGAACGAATTATCGTTCTACCTGGGAGCGGGGTTCTGGGCACAGATAGTGTACCTATAGCGATGTAAAACGTCGAACCAACAATTTTGTGGTATGGATCGAATCTAATCTGTATAAGTACGAAAAAAATACCACAAGGCCTGTGTAGCCATGCCAAAAATATATAAAAAACAGTCCAAAATGCTAGGAACACACCACCAACCCACTCTCTTACCAACTACTTCTCACTCAACTCCACCAACATAACTAAGATCCTTCTTTCTCGTAGTACAATGAAGACTAGTACCTATCTAGTTATCTAGTTCATACTCACCTATTGTTACCTGTTGAGTCTTCACTTCATGTTTGTGTGTGAAGGAAATAAGAAAGGGTAATGATAAAAAAATAAAAAACTTGAGGAAAAGTTCATAGTTTATTGGGGGAGCCCTGATGGGTCGTTGGACAAGAACGATCACCAGGGCTCCCCATAATCAACTCGCTCCTGGAGCCAGGCCAGCCACACGCTGCAAGTCGGTGGGTCAGGGGGTGGTGCTGCTGGTGCAGGCCGGAATCCATTCCTGCAAAAAAATAAATTAATTGTAGATGCCTAATAAGAAAACTTCCGAATATGAACCTACATTGTAGGTAATCATGGTGTGCTGTTTTAAAACACACAAACAAAACTCCTAAGTCACAGGGTCCCCCCTAGTTTAGGAGGCAGGGTTTTCAGTATTTATGCAACCTTTGTTTCCCAAAGTTTAATGTTCCTATGTGTATATTGTATGAGCTTTGTGTATTAAGGTTTGTGTTAATAAACTAATTTTAATAAAAAAAAAAAAAACATTGTGCATAATGAAAAGCTGGCGCACATTCAACACTTTGCAGTATTTATATAGATACTTAACAGATGTGTGGGAAATAAAAAGGGAATGTGCAGTTGAGCTAGTAAGTACTCACGTCATATCCACGTACTCCCCATCTTCCGGCCTGTAGACCAGCAGCGGGTGAAGACTTAGCTCCAACCGCCGCATGCGCTCGGGCACGTCGGCGATTGGAGCCATTAGTCCCCTTAGCTGTCGAATAAAACAAATAGTGAAATCATATTTCTTCTATAGAGGTACAGGGCGTAGCGTTTAGTGACCATAAAAACATGGCGAGTATTATTATTCCGAAGTTAATAACTAACCTATGAAACTATTAACAAAAGTGGCAATAAACAATTTCTTCTTTAGAAGTACCTACGCGTAGCGTTTCGCTTTAGAGTGACCATAAAATGTGGCGTCTATTATTATTCCAAAGTTAATAACTAACCTATGAAACTAATAACAAAAGTGGCACTAACTAAACAATCGATGAAAGTACATACCTCGTCCACCCACTCCCCCATCACCTGCAGCGTCAAAAGTGGCAATAAACAATCTCTTCTCTAAAAGTACCTACGCGTAGCGTTTCGCTTTCGAGTGACCATAAAATATGGCGTCTATTATTATTCCAAAGTTAATAACTAACCTATGAAACTAATAACAAAAGTGGCACTAACTAAACAATCGATGAAAATACATACCTCCTCCACCCACTCCCCCATCACCTGCAGCGTGGCCGCGTCGTGGGCCTGGTGCCCCAAACTCTCATAGACTGGTCTGAAATGAAAAAACATTTAAAATATTTATAAATACCTAATAAATACAATATTAATCATTCAGATGTTGATACTTACTCATCATTTGCACCAGGCCCACAGCATAGGACGCGGCGAATGGCCCGGCCCCAGGAGCTGATCACGTCGTTCATTTTTTATTTTATTTATTATTTAAATTTAAATAAAATATAATATTTATGTAGCTGTATCCCCGGCGTGAAGTGAAGTGATTAGTGTCAAATTTAAATCGTAGCGTAGCAAAAATTTTTGAACGTATGAATGAATGACAAATCAAAATAATGTTACCATATAATTAATTTTTGATAATATGTTACTGACCACTAATATTTGTGGCGAAATTGATTCCAATAGCTGATGATAAAAGGATTCCATGGAAACGATGCATATTCATTATTTTCTGTTGATTTATTATTCAGACTACTTAAGATAACAAAAATATTCCGACACTCTTTTGTCCTAAGGCTTAAACTTAACATTTTGAACACAATAGATTTATGCATTAGTGTACTAGGAATTTCACTATTCTATTATACTGATGCCAGGTGTGCGGCGGTGCCGGAGCCGGAACCCTTTTGTTTATTGGACTACTAATCTATGCCGATTGGTTTAAATATTCTTTTGTAATCAAAATTAAGTGTTTTAAGTCACTTCTGTTTTGTTTTCGTGGTGAACAGACGTACTCTCCGTGCTCTCCCTTTTGATAGTTCTCTTGCCTTCGTATTTTGACCCCTGCTTTCCTTCTGGACCTCTGATTTGCCCCGTGACTACTTTGGCTTGTGATACTGGACTCTGAAAATACCTCGTAGCAACGCACGCGCACATTGGTCAAATTGAGAACTCCCACAGATTGCAGGAAAAAGAGAGGAACGATGTTAGACTATAATTATAAAAAAAAAACAATCATTGAGTATGGGTCTGATATTGTTGCTCTAGTAATGAATAAATTCGTATACCACTAAATGGCAACACTAAGTGTTCAATTTCATTCTTTCATTCTTCCCTCTATGCGTTTGTAGCACTGACCTCTATCATTGATAGAGGTCGTGTTCAATTTCATTCATTCGTTCTATGCGTTTGTAACATTGAACAGTGTTGCCATTTAGTGGTAAGTATACGAATTTATTAATTATTTACTAGAGCAACAATATCAGACTCATACTTTATGATTGTTTTTTTTATATAGTCAGTGGTTTGTAACGTACGAACAACAAATGATGAACAAAAGCAAATTAAAAAGAGAAATATATAACAGGTAACCATTGACATATATATTACTAGCATAAGGACCGGGCTAACCGCGCGACTAAATGGCACCAACGCGCTGGCCCTAAAATGACGGTTTTAGGGCCAAAGTTCGTATGATTTATGACAGATGGCGTTACTTTTGCTTGTATGAAGAACGTCTATGTAAAATGTTGAGATGGGCGTATCCTTACTTTTGAAATCATTGCAGGTAACGCTTGATCCGTGAGGTTACGGTGTAGTAACTTGACAAAAAAATGTTACAAAAACAACTGTCGTGTGAAACACCTTTACTTGTAGCGTAATTGTTTTATGACTGTCATAAAACTCAAAAAATTTCAAACTCACATAAGCGTCGTGCCGCACTCGGACAAAGTAGTAAACCGACGCACTAATGCGGCCAGCCGCACTGGGTAGACTTTCTTCAACCGCGCATGCGCGTTCATAGCACCACACGAAAAATTATTTGAACGCGCATGAGCGTTTGCCGCACAGGGTTAGTGAGCTCTCTAATTAGCATTTGCAAAAAGTTCGCTAATAATTTAGCAGCTAATGCGTAGTCCAGACATAATCTTGGTCAGGTTATATGAAGACCATGTAGATCGATGTCTGAGGTGGTCTTTTGAGGAAAGAACCACACAGATTGAGAGGACCTGTCCAGTCAGTGCACGCATTTGTCAAAAATCGTGCAGCTCAACTCAAGACTTAAGGAGCTCAACGATTCGACGAACAATACCAAAGAAAGGACATTTGGGTAGGCCACATAAATTACTCAAACAGCCAGACCATGAAAAAAAAAAAAAAACTAACAGAACAGAGAGAATAATAAAAAGATATATATAAGTATGTAAAATGACCCACATCGTCTTCACATTCACAATGAAAAAAATAATATAATACTTTACAAAGTAAGCAAATGTCATTTTGCACTAAGACAACTGCTAGTTCCAGCATTTCTTGGCTATAGTTTTTATACTCACGAGCCCCAAGACGCCGCGCCGACGACTTTTTATTTCTTTCTGTCTGGATTTCGCTTTAACTTTGTTCCTGAAATAAATAAAATAATTTATTGCTACATGTAGGTAAGTATATGATTTTGAATTGAAGTATATTAGAAAATGATTTGCGCAAATACAAGTTTCACGTTGACAAAATGTAGTGGAAAGGTGAAATCAACAAAAAAATTCTAAGCAGTCCATTACACTACCGAACCACCATAATGTACTTTTAAATTACAATTTAAATTAATTTTACTTATTTAATTTAAGTACTTAGCTATATTTTACTTCACTATTTTGTAATATAAAGTTAAAACAAACTTTTAGGAGCAAAAATGTCACTTGTATCTTACTAGCAGGTGGCAGCCCTAATGCATAATTGACAGCGGCCAATGTTTACACCCCATTTACGGAGACTTTGTTTGTAAAGTAGTCACATTTCTTAAACACAAACACTAATCTTAAGATAAAATGCATATCAAAACGTTCTCCTGACATTCTTCTATAACATATTCAGAAAGTACACACATCAAAAGTGTCTAGGCATCAACATATATTTTTGCAATAACTTTTCTCCTGATTGATATTAATTAAAATTTTCTTTAAGGATTCATCAAATAAAGTGTTTTCGTTTGTCACAGTAACGATACACCAAGTCACCTTTGCATTAATAAAGAAATTTGCCATTTTCCTAATAAAGGGATTTTTGACATTTGAACCACTAACACAAAAGTTCGAAAAAAAGACTGAAATAACAGTTTTCTTTAAAATTTTATTGGGTAACTTAAACAATTAATAATCCGTGTTTCTACCGCGAACACTAACAACACAAGAACATCGGTTTGGCATACTCAAAATGAGTTCATCCAAATCACGCTGTGGAATGGCCGCCCATGTTCGTTGCAACAACAAAAAAAGGTCTTCTTGCGACTGGATACCCTCCATATTCGGCAGAGCTCTTCTCTGTAGCATATCCCATGCATGCTCAATCGGGTTCAAGTCTGGCAACTGAGCAGGCCAGGGCAGGACATTGATGTTAGCTGCGGCGAGAGTCTGTCTTACAACTCTTGCGGTGTGCGGTCGTGCATTATCATGCATTAACTGAAATAAGGGACCGATTTGCACTTGTAGAGGAACGATGACGTCTGATACAATCGTCTCAGCATAAATTTGAGCGTTGAGGTTGCCTCTGATCCAAATCAACTCAGTTCTTCCGCCGATCCAAATACCCGCCCATACCATGATGGTTCCACCACTATAAGGATGGACTTCCTGGCAGGATTTTAATCGCTGTTGGCGTCCAGGGGTTCTCCAGTGTCGTATACGTCTTGTATCCGGTCTCATACCAAAACGAGACTCATCAGAAAAGCACACGAAACGCCATTGTTCTTCTGCCCAATTTCTGTGTTCAAGAGCCCATTGATATCGAATCCTACGATTGTGCATTGCTATAGGTGGTACCCGTAGCGGTCTTCGGGAATGAAGGTTCACTTCATGCAAGCGGTTTCTGACTGTTTGGTCGCTAATTAAGTTCCCTGAAGAGTGATGAAGCCTCACGGCTAACATCATGGCGGTTATTGTTGGAGCTCTTCGAGTTAAGATTTGAATGTATCGGTCTTGTCTCCGTGTGGTGCAGCGATACCGTCCTCCATGGCGCTCAGCCACGGTACCAGTGCTTCGGTAACGTGTCCAAAGTCGACTGATAACACTCTGACTTGTATTCAGAGCTAAAGCCACAGTACGTTGCCGGGAACCAGCTTCTATCATTCCCACGGCTCTGAGCATTTCTTCCCTGCTTAAATGACGTCGCCGCTCCATAATAACGTTGGTTTTAATCAGTAGTAGGGAAACAGTAGCACTAATAATGTCTTCAATGCGTTGTATGTTTTTATAGGGAAAATATTGACAGCTGATTTTCATCTTTTACTCGAATTTGATTCACAGTTCCTGATTCAAATTATGAAATGCACCAAAAAGGATCCATATAAATTTATAAAATCATAAATTTATTACAAAGCCACATCTCAATCTCAAGAAATCCGCATAAAAATGCTTGATCCCTAGACACTTTTGATGTGTGTACTTACCCAGGCTTCATTTTAACAGGCACTCGATCAAAAATTCAAAAGTGAAAATTGGTCCACACTTCAATAGTGTCACTTCGACCACGGCTGATAGACAACTGAATGACGTCAGCAAACAAACTGTCGATTAGTGTTGCCAGAAATATAAATACCACTGTTTTAAAAATGTGCCTACCTTACATCATTTCTGTGGTACGACCTAATTTAGTCATTTTTATCTATTTTTTTTTTTTTTTTTCTTCTTTGGCTTCGCACGGTTTGTGCATTTAGCCAATGTCACGTTTTGTTTTATAATACGAAGGCAATAAAGGTAGGGAAACAAAAAATAAAATTATTATTCGAATTAATTATATCGGGATAAATGGATAATAACTATAGGATCAGTATTTATAACGGATAGAATAATGAGCTAAATACAATGGAGAAACAATTATAACTTAATATTATTTAAAGTAATGAATGAGACTATACATTTATATACAGAAAAGCTATTTGTACAAAGTAAAGAAAGTATTGAGGTAGGAAAAGGAATACTGAGGGACAAGAGGTTACTAAGAAAGGATGAACGGTCATATAGGGGACAGGAGAAAAAAAATGTGATTTAAGTCGCCTACGTCTGTGCCACACAGACAGATGGGGTCATCGATGATATGAAGTTTGGCAAGATGGGCTGGAGAGCAGACATGACCCAGTCTCATCCGTATTAGAATGGAGGTCTCCTTCTTGCCAAACTTTGCCCTGCCAAACCACGGTTTTTCCGGAACGTCGGGTTGAATAAGAGAAAAATAATGACCCTTCGATTTGCTTCCGATATCCCAAGCTACCTTCCAGGTGTCTCGAAGAAAAGTCTTTGGTAACGTCATGAGGTCATAGCAAAAATTTATATATGGAACTAGGTCCCCACATTGCACCGCATCACCGGCAAGTGTATCAGCCACTTCATTCCCATGGATTCCAGCATGGGCTGGAATCCACACAAATTGCAGTGTATTACCCTCAGAGATGGTTCTAAACGCAAATTCTCTTATTAAATAAATTATAGGAAACTGTGATTTGTGTTCAAAAGGGGATTTATTGATGGCTAGAAGAGCACTTTGAGAATCAGTAAAAATTATAGTATTTTTAAGTTTTAAAACACGAGTATATTCAATGGCTTTTAAAATGCCGAAACATTCCCCCGTAAAAACAGAAGTCTCAGAAGGTAGTTTTATTTTTTGTACGATGTTGTATTGGGAATGGTAAGTACCTATCCCAACACAACCCGTCGGAGAATGCTTCGCTGCATCCGTAAATATATGGTGGTACCCTAAGTGTTCAGCCAGAAAATTATTAAAACTTGAATGGCAATCGGGATCTGATTTACTTACACAGTTATATTTTATGATGGGACTGAATTGTAAACTCTCATAACTACTGTTAAATATAGGAAGTTTATTGGAACGGTGAATAGGAGAAGAAAGTGAAAGGAATTTTTTATAGCTTACAACTAAACAAGGAGCACGTTTATGGGACCAGTAATCTGAAGATTCAATCTGCAAGACTAATGAGTCCAGTTTAGGAATGAGAGGATGAGTTGACATCTGAAGAATCCGGAACAAATATTTGTCAGATAGGAATTGTCTTCTAAGATATAAAGGAGCTTCCCCGCATTCAACTTGAAGTGCATTAATGGGACTAGACTTCATGGCACCCGAAATAATGCGTAAAGCCTTAGACTGGATGCGGTCCAATTTTTTAAAAGCCATAACACTACCTGGTTCCAGAACGAACGATCCATAATCCAGAGTGCTTCTGATGATTGCATTGTAAACGAGTTTCAAAGAAAAGGGATGTGCACCCCACCACACACCAGAGAGGCACCTGAGCATGTTTAGGTGATTTTCACATTTGTTAACAATATAATCACAATGAGGAACACTACTTAATTTACAGTCGAGTATTATACCTAGATATCTGAATTTATCTTTCACTGGAATAGGTATTTCCTTATAAAAGAGATTTATTACGGGAATATTTCTCTTCCGGGTGAATAAAACAGCTGCGCTTTTAGACGTGGATAAATCCAAACCGTTTTGATGTAACCATGACTCCAAAGAAGATAAAGCAGAATTAATAGCATAGCTAGCTTGATCAACAGATTGGCTTGAAGAATATAATAATAAATCATCAGCATATTGCAGAACCTTAACATTGTTAGTTAAGGACGAGTCTAAATCAAAAGTGTAAATATTGTAAAGAATGGGACTGAGCACAGAACCCTGTGGGAGACCTCTCCATACAAGACGAGATACCTCATGTTCTCCTATTAACATACTAACAGAGCGTTCAGTCAGGATATTAATAATGAAATTTGATAAATTCAATGGGACTTGTAAGGCTTTTAATTTATTTTGTAAAACGGATAATACAACATTATCATAAGCTGAATTTATATCAAGGAAAACTGCAACCGTGGATTGGTTATTAGAGAATGATAACCGAATATCGGATGTTAAAATACTCAAACAGTCAGTTGTACTTTTACCTTTTCTAAAGCCATATTGTGACTCTGCCAAAAAACCCTTACTTTCAACATACCATTCTAGACGATTTTTAATTAAGTGTTCCGCTAATTTCATCAGAATTGAAGACAAAACTATGGGACGGTATGAAGAAGCTTCAGATGGAATTTTATTTGGTTTAAGGAATGGCAACACCCTTTGACGTTTCCATTCAACAGGAATGTTTCCTGTATTCATAACAGAATTAATGAGCTCTAAATAATAACTGAGGACGTCATTTAAATTAGCAAAAAATGAATACGGAATACCATCAATACCTGGTGCAGAATCCTTAGTTTTATGAATAACACCCTTTAATTCAGTGAGAGTGAATGGAAGATCTAGAGTCGTATGAGTATCATGGTTGTTGGATACGAGAGATAGCTCAGGAACAAAAGGAGGAGCTAATTTATCTAAAAATTCACTGGCTAAAGAATCCGGAATAGGGGAAGGGTTGTTATAAATGGACCTAAATCTACGAATATTGCGCCAGACAATCGTAGGGTGAGTATTCGGTGAAATTGATGAGCAAAAGTTACGCCAAGATTCAAATTTTTTCTTCTTAAAAAGTTTAGAAGTTTCATTTATTAGGTTATTAACGATTTCAAAATTAATATCAGACATATCAAGGGTATAGTTGTATTCTGCCTCTTTACGTTTGTTAATCAATTCTGTGCACTCAGAGTCCCACCACGGAGGCGAGGGAATTGTACTAACATTGTTATTTTTTACAGGAAAAACTTCATCTGCCGCAGCGATTAATATGAGAGCTAAAGCTTCAGCACAACTATTTTCATTGCCATCAGAAATAACGGGCAAGGAGCAAAGCTTTGTGTCAACAATGTTTCTAAATTTGTCCCAGTCATTATTATTTCTATTAGGAAGTTTATGTTTTAAGTTTGATCTCCTTAATGGAGCATGTGGTTTGGAAAGAGGATAAGAAATAACTATTGGAAAATGATCACTTCCATAAGTAGAGGTTAAAGTATGCCAAGTTAATGAAGATGCTAAGTTTGGAGAACAGATAGAAAGGTCAATTGCGCTTTGGTTCTGATTGGGATCTGAACGGCGTGTGGCAGCACCTGAGTTCAAGATGCATAAGTTATGTAAGTCTATTATATCTAGTAATTCATCACCATAACAATTAGAAGTTGAACAACCCCATGATTGATGATGGCAATTAAAGTCCCCCAATATTAAGAAGGGCTTTGGAAGACAAGAAAAGAGATTATTAATCTCTTGAAGAACAGAAGAAGTAGGGTGAGGAATGTAAATAGAAACAAGACAAGTATGATGCACTTTAATAGCAACAATTGAAATTTCCTCACTGTGAGGAGGTAAGGAAATTATAGAGAAAGGGATAGAATTCTTGATAAGTATAGCTACTCCACCATACCCATCAGATCTATCCTCTCTAATGGTTAAATAACCGTTAATTTTAAAAATATGATTAGATTTGAGCCAAGTCTCTGATAAGGCAAAGGCAAATGGCTCATATTTGTTTAAAAGATAAATAATATCACTCCTTTTGTTTACCAGACTGCGGCAGTTCCATTGGATTATTTTGGATGTGTTGTCCATTATGAATGGATTGAGATAGAAGATTGTGTAATGCAGAAAGAAAATCGTTTATGGAAAAATTTGTGTCTTTTTTTTCGTTATGATTATTAGAAAAAGCACAACCATTAGATGGTTGGGGAAAGTCGAAATCTTTGATAATGGCATTGTGAGCCTCTTTATTGTATCCTTGTACAGATTTGGGAGGGGAGCGTGGTTTGAGAAAGACAGTCTTTTTATAGCTACTTGAACCAGGCATTCTATTAGGTGAAGAGATTGATGGAGTATCTGCAAAATTTTTGGAAGGAGAAGATAAAAGTGTATCAGCATATGATTTTGTTACTGGGGGATAAACTTTTGCCGCTTCAGCATAAGATACAGAACTTTGTGCCATGTATGTTTTGATTAATTTTTGTCTTGAAAATTCTGGGCATGACTTATTAGTCGCATAATGATAGCCAGAGCAAAGGCAGCAAGATGCACTTTCTTGTTCTCTTTCACAACTGTCTCCAGTGTGGCCATGGCCACATTTATAGCAACGAGGTTTGGACCTGCACTGAATTTTAGTGTGACCAAAACGACAGCAATTGAAACATTGTACAGTAGGGAAAATATATAAATCTACAGGTAAGGCATTATAGCACATAAAAATTCTTTTCGGAAGAACCTGTCCATCAAATGTAACAACTATGGATTGGGAAGGTTTCCAAATGGTGTTACCATCAACAATGGTTTTAAAATTGAGGCGTCTTACTTTCAAAATTGGACCGCAACCAATTGGGACCGTTATATTATCAATAACTTCCTCCGGAGACCACTCCGCAGGAACACCACGCACTAAACCCATTCTAGTCACATTAAAAGTAGGTATAAAAGCTTTGTAATTAGATGTACCTAGACTATTGCTTATAATAAAAGAATTTGCATCCAGGAAATTTGAGAAAGATAAAGAAATTTTATTGCGACCGATTTTCTTGACGCTACCGTTTATTATGTTTTGGAAGGCGTTGTGCTTTAAAAACTTGCCAAATGTGATAGGGTGCAATGTAGTCCCATCATCGGGTGAAATTATATTTTTTTGGACATGGATAACGTATGGTGAAATATCCGTTTTATCGTATGTTTTTCTACCAATCTGAGTGGGAACAACTAAGGATGGAGTAGGAATATCGGGTTTTTTGTTATTACTATCATTCATATCAGAGCAGTTAGGCTCCGATGGAGTAGCTAATGATGATTCCGTGCATCCACAACCCGAAGACTCGGAACCGTGGTTTTTACGGGTACGACGGCGTTTGTTGCAATTCTTGCAAATATGGACACGGCTTCTTTTTAAATTCCGGGCAGAAGATGACCCATCGGTATCCATGCCCGATTCATTCGACGCAATAGTAATAAAATTGCCTGCCGGGGGCACGAAGTCCCCCGGGTCAGGCGGGTCATTCATTTTACACTATATAACTAAAAAAATAAACTTACCACTACCGAAGAAAATAAAAAAACTAAAATGAAATTAAAAGAGAAAGAAAATAGAGCACTAAAACTACGACTACTGATCCTGTCTGAATTATAAAACAATATTTTAAAATCTTTTCAAAAAAACCGCGTCCACCAAGTCCGAAGTTTCCCGCGCTTTTTTCTTTTATCTATTTACTGATCTAATCTGTTGCATTTTGACAGTTCAACAACATTCATTGCTTTATTTACGTTATTGAGAAGATTTTTTTTCGAACTTATGAAGCAATGGATTAGCAATCTGTTCAAAAACGATTCAGATTCTGATTGATCGTGTATTAAGCAATTAGGGTAATGGGCTACAGCTAGTTAGTAAGTAAATAAATGACACAAGTAAAATGTACTAGAATATTATAATATTGAACAACAATAACTCAATTTCAATGCTGATTTTATTATTGTGCCTGAAATAATACGAACTTATTAAGTAACATGCGCTTGCTATCTTTTAAATTCGATTTTTTCAAAATAAAATGCAATCTTAAATTAATATATTTTCCGATAATATCCTTAGTTAGGCCTGTAACATGGCTCGCAGTAGGATATAATCCAACCTGATGATTACTATTGTTGCTAAATAAGTCAGTTCCGAGTTCCGACGAAGCTGCGCAAAATCTTTGTTGTCAACATATGTTTGTTAATATTCCGGAGATTGTAGGTATAAATCTTGATAACTGCTTCCGACATTTTACATATTAGTATTAGTTCTTTCGAAGGGTACAAGAGACTATTTATTTATTCTCTTGCTACAATAAATTTGTGGTCCGAATTTACTTCATTTGACAACAGTGCCCAAAATCACGATTGGCGTCAGGAAAACCTTTTTCTTTACTAATTTCAATTATTTTTTTATAAGCTTCGTCTTTAAGATTTTTGTTTTAATATTCTTCGAACTTGATTTTCCAGAGGCAAGAAAAAGACTTGTATAGTGTAAACAATTCCAATATTAACTCTTTACTCCACGTACGTATGTCCGCCATCTTGTCATGCGCGAAAGAATTATAAATAACAGGTCACCAGAGGAAACGCGATTGCGCGCACGACTGCTGAGCGCGGCGCGTGGTCTTTTCCTTTTATTGGGTAACTTAAACAATTAATAATCCGTGTTTCTACCGCGAACACTAACAACACAAGAACATCGGTTTGGCATACTCAAAATGAGTTCATCCAAATCACGCTGTGGAATGGCCGCCCATGTTCGTTGCAACAACAAAAAAAGGTCTTCTTGCGACTGGATACCCTCCATATTCGGCAGAGCTCTTCTCTGTAGCATATCCCATGCATGCTCAATCGGGTTCAAGTCTGGCAACTGAGCAGGCCAGGGCAGGACATTGATGTTAGCTGCGGCGAGAGTCTGTCTTACAACTCTTGCGGTGTGCGGTCGTGCATTATCATGCATTAACTGAAATAAGGGACCGATTTGCACTTGTAGAGGAACGATGACGTCTGATACAATCGTCTCAGCATAAATTTGAGCGTTGAGGTTGCCTCTGATCCAAATCAACTCAGTTCTTCCGCCGATCCAAATACCCGCCCATACCATGATGGTTCCACCACTATAAGGATGGACTTCCTGGCAGGATTTTAATCGCTGTTGGCGTCCAGGGTTTCTCCAGTGTCGTATACGTCTTGTATCCGGTCTCATACCAAAACGAGACTCATCAGAAAAGCACACGAAACGCCATTGTTCTTCTGCCCAATTTCTGTGTTCAAGAGCCCATTGATATCGAATCCTACGATTGTGCATTGCTATAGGTGGTACCCGTAGCGGTCTTCGGGAATGAAGGTTCACTTCATGCAAGCGGTTTCTGACTGTTTGGTCGCTAATTAAGTTCCCTGAAGAGTGATGAAGCCTCACGGCTAACATCATGGCGGTTATTGTTGGAGCTCTTCGAGTTAAGATTTGAATGTATCGGTCTTGTCTCCGTGTGGTGCAGCGATACCGTCCTCCATGGCGCTCAGCCACGGTACCAGTGCTTCGGTAACGTGTCCAAAGTCGACTGATAACACTCTGACTTGTATTCAGAGCTAAAGCCACAGTACGTTGCCGGGAACCAGCTTCTATCATTCCCACGGCTCTGAGCATTTCTTCCCTGCTTAAATGACGTCGCCGCTCCATAATAACGTTGGTTTTAATCAGTAGTAGGGAAACAGTAGCACTAATAATGTCTTCAATGCGTTGTATGTTTTTATAGGGAAAATATTGACAGCTGATTTTCATCTTTTACTCGAATTTGATTCACAGTTCCTGATTCAAATTATGAAATGCACCAAAAAGGATCCATATAAATTTATAAAATCATAAATTTATTACAAAGCCACATCTCAATCTCAAGAAATCCGCATAAAAATGCTTGATCCCTAGACACTTTTGATGTGTGTACTTACCCAGGCTTCATTTTAACAGGCACTCGATCAAAAATTCAAAAGTGAAAATTGGTCCACACTTCAATAGTGTCACTTCGACCACGGCTGATAGACAACTGAATGACGTCAGCAAACAAACTGTCGATTAGTGTTGCCAGAAATATAAATACCACTGTTTTAAAAATGTGCCTACCTTACATCATTTCTGTGGTACGACCTAATTTAGTCATTTTTATCTATTTTTTTTTTTTTTTTTCTTCTTTGGCTTCGCACGGTTTGTGCATTTAGCCAATGTCACGTTTTGTTTTATAATACGAAGGCAATAAAGGTAGGGAAACAAAAAATAAAATTATTATTCGAATTAATTATATCGGGATAAATGGATAATAACTATAGGATCAGTATTTATAACGGATAGAATAATGAGCTAAATACAATGGAGAAACAATTATAACTTAATATTATTTAAAGTAATGAATGAGACTATACATTTATATACAGAAAAGCTATTTGTACAAAGTAAAGAAAGTATTGAGGTAGGAAAAGGAATACTGAGGGACAAGAGGTTACTAAGAAAGGATGAACGGTCATATAGGGGACAGGAGAAAAAAAATGTGATTTAAGTCGCCTACGTCTGTGCCACACAGACAGATGGGGTCATCGATGATATGAAGTTTGGCAAGATGGGCTGGAGAGCAGACATGACCCAGTCTCATCCGTATTAGAATGGAGGTCTCCTTCTTGCCAAACTTTGCCCTGCCAAACCACGGTTTTTCCGGAACGTCGGGTTGAATAAGAGAAAAATAATGACCCTTCGATTTGCTTCCGATATCCCAAGCTACCTTCCAGGTGTCTCGAAGAAAAGTCTTTGGTAACGTCATGAGGTCATAGCAAAAATTTATATATGGAACTAGGTCCCCACATTGCACCGCATCACCGGCAAGTGTATCAGCCACTTCATTCCCATGGATTCCAGCATGGGCTGGAATCCACACAAATTGCAGTGTATTACCCTCAGAGATGGTTCTAAACGCAAATTCTCTTATTAAATAAATTATAGGAAACTGTGATTTGTGTTCAAAAGGGGATTTATTGATGGCTAGAAGAGCACTTTGAGAATCAGTAAAAATTATAGTATTTTTAAGTTTTAAAACACGAGTATATTCAATGGCTTTTAAAATGCCGAAACATTCCCCCGTAAAAACAGAAGTCTCAGAAGGTAGTTTTATTTTTTGTACGATGTTGTATTGGGAATGGTAAGTACCTATCCCAACACAACCCGTCGGAGAATGCTTCGCTGCATCCGTAAATATATGGTGGTACCCTAAGTGTTCAGCCAGAAAATTATTAAAACTTGAATGGCAATCGGGATCTGATTTACTTACACAGTTATATTTTATGATGGGACTGAATTGTAAACTCTCATAACTACTGTTAAATATAGGAAGTTTATTGGAACGGTGAATAGGAGAAGAAAGTGAAAGGATTTTTTTATAGCTTACAACTAAACAAGGAGCACGTTTATGGGACCAGTAATCTGAAGATTCAATCTGCAAGACTAATGAGTCCAGTTTAGGAATGAGAGGATGAGTTGACATCTGAAGAATCCGGAACAAATATTTGTCAGATAGGAATTGTCTTCTAAGATATAAAGGAGCTTCCCCGCATTCAACTTGAAGTGCATTAATGGGACTAGACTTCATGGCACCCGAAATAATGCGTAAAGCCTTAGACTGGATGCGGTCCAATTTTTTAAAAGCCATAACACTACCTGGTTCCAGAACGAACGATCCATAATCCAGAGTGCTTCTGATGATTGCATTGTAAACGAGTTTCAAAGAAAAGGGATGTGCACCCCACCACACACCAGAGAGGCACCTGAGCATGTTTAGGTGATTTTCACATTTGTTAACAATATAATCACAATGAGGAACACTACTTAATTTACAGTCGAGTATTATACCTAGATATCTGAATTTATCTTTCACTGGAATAGGTATTTCCTTATAAAAGAGATTTATTACGGGAATATTTCTCTTCCGGGTGAATAAAACAGCTGCGCTTTTAGACGTGGATAAATCCAAACCGTTTTGATGTAACCATGACTCCAAAGAAGATAAAGCAGAATTAATAGCATAGCTAGCTTGATCAACAGATTGGCTTGAAGAATATAATAATAAATCATCAGCATATTGCAGAACCTTAACATTGTTAGTTAAGGACGAGTCTAAATCAAAAGTGTAAATATTGTAAAGAATGGGACTGAGCACAGAACCCTGTGGGAGACCTCTCCATACAAGACGAGATACCTCATGTTCTCCTATTAACATACTAACAGAGCGTTCAGTCAGGATATTAATAATGAAATTTGATAAATTCAATGGGACTTGTAAGGCTTTTAATTTATTTTGTAAAACGGATAATACAACATTATCATAAGCTGAATTTATATCAAGGAAAACTGCAACCGTGGATTGGTTATTAGAGAATGATAACCGAATATCGGATGTTAAAATACTCAAACAGTCAGTTGTACTTTTACCTTTTCTAAAGCCATATTGTGACTCTGCCAAAAAACCCTTACTTTCAACATACCATTCTAGACGATTTTTAATTAAGTGTTCCGCTAATTTCATCAGAATTGAAGACAAAACTATGGGACGGTATGAAGAAGCTTCAGATGGAATTTTATTTGGTTTAAGGAATGGCAACACCCTTTGACGTTTCCATTCAACAGGAATGTTTCCTGTATTCATAACAGAATTAATGAGCTCTAAATAATAACTGAGGACGTCATTTAAATTAGCAAAAAATGAATACGGAATACCATCAATACCTGGTGCAGAATCCTTAGTTTTATGAATAACACCCTTTAATTCAGTGAGAGTGAATGGAAGATCTAGAGTCGTATGAGTATCATGGTTGTTGGATACGAGAGATAGCTCAGGAACAAAAGGAGGAGCTAATTTATCTAAAAATTCACTGGCTAAAGAATCCGGAATAGGGGAAGGGTTGTTATAAATGGACCTAAATCTACGAATATTGCGCCAGACAATCGTAGGGTGAGTATTCGGTGAAATTGATGAGCAAAAGTTACGCCAAGATTCAAATTTTTTCTTCTTAAAAAGTTTAGAAGTTTCATTTATTAGGTTATTAACGATTTCAAAATTAATATCAGACATATCAAGGGTATAGTTGTATTCTGCCTCTTTACGTTTGTTAATCAATTCTGTGCACTCAGAGTCCCACCACGGAGGCGAGGGAATTGTACTAACATTGTTATTTTTTACAGGAAAAACTTCATCTGCCGCAGCGATTAATATGAGAGCTAAAGCTTCAGCACAACTATTTTCATTGCCATCAGAAATAACGGGCAAGGAGCAAAGCTTTGTGTCAACAATGTTTCTAAATTTGTCCCAGTCATTATTATTTCTATTAGGAAGTTTATGTTTTAAGTTTGATCTCCTTAATGGAGCATGTGGTTTGGAAAGAGGATAAGAAATAACTATTGGAAAATGATCACTTCCATAAGTAGAGGTTAAAGTATGCCAAGTTAATGAAGATGCTAAGTTTGGAGAACAGATAGAAAGGTCAATTGCGCTTTGGTTCTGATTGGGATCTGAACGGCGTGTGGCAGCACCTGAGTTCAAGATGCATAAGTTATGTAAGTCTATTATATCTAGTAATTCATCACCATAACAATTAGAAGTTGAACAACCCCATGATTGATGATGGCAATTAAAGTCCCCCAATATTAAGAAGGGCTTTGGAAGACAAGAAAAGAGATTATTAATCTCTTGAAGAACAGAAGAAGTAGGGTGAGGAATGTAAATAGAAACAAGACAAGTATGATGCACTTTAATAGCAACAATTGAAATTTCCTCACTGTGAGGAGGTAAGGAAATTATAGAGAAAGGGATAGAATTCTTGATAAGTATAGCTACTCCACCATACCCATCAGATCTATCCTCTCTAATGGTTAAATAACCGTTAATTTTAAAAATATGATTAGATTTGAGCCAAGTCTCTGATAAGGCAAAGGCAAATGGCTCATATTTGTTTAAAAGATAAATAATATCACTCCTTTTGTTTACCAGACTGCGGCAGTTCCATTGGATTATTTTGGATGTGTTGTCCATTATGAATGGATTGAGATAGAAGATTGTGTAATGCAGAAAGAAAATCGTTTATGGAAAAATTTGTGTCTTTTTTTTCGTTATGATTATTAGAAAAAGCACAACCATTAGATGGTTGGGGAAAGTCGAAATCTTTGATAATGGCATTGTGAGCCTCTTTATTGTATCCTTGTACAGATTTGGGAGGGGAGCGTGGTTTGAGAAAGACAGTCTTTTTATAGCTACTTGAACCAGGCATTCTATTAGGTGAAGAGATTGATGGAGTATCTGCAAAATTTTTGGAAGGAGAAGATAAAAGTGTATCAGCATATGATTTTGTTACTGGGGGATAAACTTTTGCCGCTTCAGCATAAGATACAGAACTTTGTGCCATGTATGTTTTGATTAATTTTTGTCTTGAAAATTCTGGGCATGACTTATTAGTCGCATAATGATAGCCAGAGCAAAGGCAGCAAGATGCACTTTCTTGTTCTCTTTCACAACTGTCTCCAGTGTGGCCATGGCCACATTTATAGCAACGAGGTTTGGACCTGCACTGAATTTTAGTGTGACCAAAACGACAGCAATTGAAACATTGTACAGTAGGGAAAATATATAAATCTACAGGTAAGGCATTATAGCACATAAAAATTCTTTTCGGAAGAACCTGTCCATCAAATGTAACAACTATGGATTGGGAAGGTTTCCAAATGGTGTTACCATCAACAATGGTTTTAAAATTGAGGCGTCTTACTTTCAAAATTGGACCGCAACCAATTGGGACCGTTATATTATCAATAACTTCCTCCGGAGACCACTCCGCAGGAACACCACGCACTAAACCCATTCTAGTCACATTAAAAGTAGGTATAAAAGCTTTGTAATTAGATGTACCTAGACTATTGCTTATAATAAAAGAATTTGCATCCAGGAAATTTGAGAAAGATAAAGAAATTTTATTGCGACCGATTTTCTTGACGCTACCGTTTATTATGTTTTGGAAGGCGTTGTGCTTTAAAAACTTGCCAAATGTGATAGGGTGCAATGTAGTCCCATCATCGGGTGAAATTATATTTTTTTGGACATGGATAACGTATGGTGAAATATCCGTTTTATCGTATGTTTTTCTACCAATCTGAGTGGGAACAACTAAGGATGGAGTAGGAATATCGGGTTTTTTGTTATTACTATCATTCATATCAGAGCAGTTAGGCTCCGATGGAGTAGCTAATGATGATTCCGTGCATCCACAACCCGAAGACTCGGAACCGTGGTTTTTACGGGTACGACGGCGTTTGTTGCAATTCTTGCAAATATGGACACGGCTTCTTTTTAAATTCCGGGCAGAAGATGACCCATCGGTATCCATGCCCGATTCATTCGACGCAATAGTAATAAAATTGCCTGCCGGGGGCACGAAGTCCCCCGGGTCAGGCGGGTCATTCATTTTACACTATATAACTAAAAAAATAAACTTACCACTACCGAAGAAAATAAAAAAACTAAAATGAAATTAAAAGAGAAAGAAAATAGAGCACTAAAACTACGACTACTGATCCTGTCTGAATTATAAAACAATATTTTAAAATCTTTTCAAAAAAACCGCGTCCACCAAGTCCGAAGTTTCCCGCGCTTTTTTCTTTTATCTATTTACTGATCTAATCTGTTGCATTTTGACAGTTCAACAACATTCATTGCTTTATTTACGTTATTGAGAAGATTTTTTTTCGAACTTATGAAGCAATGGATTAGCAATCTGTTCAAAAACGATTCAGATTCTGATTGATCGTGTATTAAGCAATTAGGGTAATGGGCTACAGCTAGTTAGTAAGTAAATAAATGACACAAGTAAAATGTACTAGAATATTATAATATTGAACAACAATAACTCAATTTCAATGCTGATTTTATTATTGTGCCTGAAATAATACGAACTTATTAAGTAACATGCGCTTGCTATCTTTTAAATTCGATTTTTTCAAAATAAAATGCAATCTTAAATTAATATATTTTCCGATAATATCCTTAGTTAGGCCTGTAACATGGCTCGCAGTAGGATATAATCCAACCTGATGATTACTATTGTTGCTAAATAAGTCAGTTCCGAGTTCCGACGAAGCTGCGCAAAATCTTTGTTGTCAACATATGTTTGTTAATATTCCGGAGATTGTAGGTATAAATCTTGATAACTGCTTCCGACATTTTACATATTAGTATTAGTTCTTTCGAAGGGTACAAGAGACTATTTATTTATTCTCTTGCTACAATAAATTTGTGGTCCGAATTTACTTCATTTGACAACAGTGCCCAAAATCACGATTGGCGTCAGGAAAACCTTTTTCTTTACTAATTTCAATTATTTTTTTATAAGCTTCGTCTTTAAGATTTTTGTTTTAATATTCTTCGAACTTGATTTTCCAGAGGCAAGAAAAAGACTTGTATAGTGTAAACAATTCCAATATTAACTCTTTACTCCACGTACGTATGTCCGCCATCTTGTCATGCGCGAAAGAATTATAAATAACAGGTCACCAGAGGAAACGCGATTGCGCGCACGACTGCTGAGCGCGGCGCGTGGTCTTTTCCTTTCTTTTTGACTTCCTTTATACGCGCGCTCTTTCGGGCACGATTGCTGTTTCACGCGCGATAGAGTGTGTGTGTAAAGGCCGCTATTCTATGGCTCCAGGAAAAAACTAAATCCCTTCATTGCTAATTGGTTGCCAGAGCGCCTTTAATACAGCTACAAAAACCCAGAAACCTATTTTATTTTAGGACGGACTCGTACATTTCGCCGCGCCGCGGCCTCCGGGGTGATGGTCACCACGACCCCCGCAGTTTTGGCAGGAACCAACTTCCTCCCGCCCACCGGAGTCTTCTGGGCTGCCGAAGCAGTCGCAGCGGGCTTGGGCCTTTTGGCCTTTCCCCCCCTGCCCACTTCCGTCCACGCCTGGTTGTACGGGGTGGTGAAGGGAAGCATGGCGTCCTCCCGCTGCGTGTTCTGGGGGGCTGCCGGAGTGGCAGACGCTCCTTCCGCGCTTGTGGTGGGGGTTTGAGGGGCCACAGTGCTCCTCTTGGTCTGCGCGCCCGATCGCGGGTTTCCCACAGGCTGCGCAGGTACAGGTACCGGCTCCGTCGGTGGCGGACTCTTATCCGCCGCTAACGGCGGGCGGAGCCGCTTTTCCGGCAAGAGCCGGTCCTTAATACCCGCGAAGCAGCCCCTGATGAAGGCCCTCTCCTCCATGACAACCCCGCGGATTATTTCCACGAGGTTGCCAGGTGAGGAGGAGCCTCCCGCTGCCGGACCAGTGGCAGGGGCAGGCGCAGGTTGGGCGTGCCAGGCCGTGGCCTCAGCCAGCTTCTGGTGCAACTGGCTGACCTCCAGCTGCAGGTGATCCACCTTCGCCTGCAGCTGCCGCGTCTCGTCTGTGGCCGTGCGCTGCACCAGCTCGGTGGCGATGCCGTGCATGCTCACCTTCTGGAAGGTCCCCTTCAGGTTCGAGGACTTGGAGGCGACCTCCAGTACCTCCTCCTTGTCCTGGAGCGCCATTCGCTCCAGCTCCGCCAGGGAGTGGTCGGCGTACAGCACTGTGGATGTGCCATAGCCAGCCCTCGACCTGGCGGCCCGCGCCTGCTGCTCCCTGGCAGCGACCTTCTCTTCGAGGTCCTGCTGCAGCTGCTCCCTCCTTGCCAGGCCTAACTGACGCTCGGCGTCCACCAGGCCCACATCGTGTGTGGGAGTCGAAACCTTTTCTGACTTCGGTTTCTTCCTCGACTTGGCCACCGACTTCGAGGAGCCCTCGGGCCCGAGCCTCAGGTAGGCCCGCTTCCGTTGGAGGCGGTCGTTTTCGACCGCCGCCGAGTCCATGACGGACTCGTCGGAGTCCGAAAACTCCGCCCGCAGACTGGATAAGCTGCCCGCGGATGGTGTGCGGCCAGCTTCGGCGTGGCTCTTAGAAGGGCCAGTAGATTGGTCCTGAGAAGGGCCACTGAGTTGGCCCTGAGAAGGGCCATTTGCATGCTCGTCCTGAGAGGGACGAGCCGAGTTTAAAAATCGCCCGGAGGCGTCGCGCTTTGGTTTTCGGCATACTTGCAGCCGTCCGCTTGTTCTTGTTGCAAGTCACAGAGCTCTTTAGCCGCCGGTCTGCCACTCCGTTACGGTGGTCAGACACGGCGTTGCCCGGGGGTTTACTGCGTGGAAGTAAGCTCTGTGGGGGAACCCCCTCACCGTTCTAACCTTTTTTTTTCACCGTTCTAACCTAACCTAATCAACACAACTCGCTTCGCTCGCTCGGCTCGCGCTAAGTGGTCACCGTTCTAACTTAACCTAACCAAAACAAGTCTGTGTGCTTTGGGTAGGGTGCCGGGAGCTAATAATCATAGCAAAATATAAAATTCACGTAAACTCCAGAGCAACGGAATGACAAAACGAACGCCAAAAAGTATTTGTCAATGTAAACAAAATGGCGGCTTACGTTTCTTTTCACGCATTTCCACAAACGCAGCATCGAAATCGCTACGAAATGTATCAAAATTACGTTCCTTTTTATGCATTTGTAAGTTTATCGTAAGATTTCCCATGATTTTTTAAATAATAATTAAAATATTTTGACGCGTCTCCGGCAGAAAAAAATACATTTTATCGCTTAGTACGAACCCTCTAAACCCTCGCATATCAAATCAAATCAATTTATTTGCGATAAGTGTTGGTACAATATCGGTCTTAACATATATTACAATATTATTATCATTATGGATCTTTAACACTTAGTCATATTACTGTGACATGCAAACATTTATGTTCCTAAATAATAATATACGAAATCGATTAAAAAATAAAGATATGTTTCTATTAAAGTTATTCAAATTGCAATTGGATAGCAATATTATTATTAGAAATATGTCATATGGTAATTAAATTATTATAATTGTTATTTATTTTCCAATGTCTTATTAAATATATCGTTTACCGAGTAGAAATTCTTTTCCCTTAACCATGCTTTAAGACACCTTATAAATTTATTACCCGGTAAGATTTTAGTACGTACTCTCAGGTATAGCATTAAATATGCGACCGCACATTGCATAGCTATTCTTACTGTATAGTGCTGTCCTAGGAATTATGGGCAAAAGTATTCTATTTTTGTGTCTAGAACTTTTTGGATATAGTTCATGATCATGAGCTTTTTTAAATAGTTCCGGGTGCATTTTTACAAATTTTGCGCATTCAAAGATGTACAGGCTAGGTAAGGTTAGTACCTTTAACTTTTTGAAAAAAAGGTTTGGATGATTCCCATGGGCGTATTCCCGTTTTCTGTGCGAAAACGAAAACTCTCTGACTTTCCGTTGAGTAGCCCCAAGTAATCAGACCATATCTCAACACAGAATCAACGTATCCATAGTATGCAGATAATACGGTTTTTAACGCTGATGTTTTTGAGAGTTCGTATAGAACGTACACGAATTTATTTATTTTATTACATACTTTATTGACTTGGGCCTTCCAGTTGCAGTGTTTATCAATGGTGATGCCGAGAAATGTCGATTCGGTGACTTCGTTTAGTTTAAGTCCTCTATAATTGATGTCTAATGTGTTATTTTGTTGTCCGTACGTACTAAATTACATAAAATTAGTTTTTGTTAGGTTCACGCGAAGATTATTTTCGTCAAGCCATGTTATTATTGATTCAATTGTATTGTTTATGTCAGATGTATATTTATTAATGTCAGGATTATTCGATGTCATTATTAACGATATGTCATCAGCGAACAGAAAACAAGGGTGATTAGTAACTTCCGGAAGGTCATTTATATAGAGTAGAAAGAGTAAGGAGCTAAGGACACCACCTTGGGGTACACCGGACTTGTTATGTTTATACTTTGACCTATATGTTTTTAGTTCTAGTTTGCTATAATTTTTTTCGATTTCTACACACTGCACTCTGTTAGTTAAATATCTACACTTAACTCAAATTCCGGCGACTCAATATGAGATCCAACCCGGTCGTCGGCCCTGTGTTGCAGTGACCAGTTGTTACCCCACAACTCACACAGCTATTCCAAAGTTTGAACAATATCCACGGCACGCAAACTTAGAACAAAAAATTTCAACCGTATACTCTATGGTTAAAAGAAAAGAACATGACAGGTCCTTGCCACCTTCTATCATTCTTCACCCCTCTTACACCCCCAAAACTATAGACAATTTACAAATGTCACTGTCAAATTAAGGTGGTTGTCGGCTAAGTTTAACTTTTTCGCTACCGCCATTAACCGGCGCAAAATATTACAGTTTTGTTGTTGATCGAGTGAAATCTGCGTTGATTAATTTCCGTACTTACCTATCCTCTCAGTGATTTTAAACTGTAATATTTTGCATCGGTAGTGCAAGATGTACAACAAGTGGTGTATCGAACATTGTGGTGCTAAACGAAAGGACGTTAAAATGCATCCGTTTCCTTGTAGTGAGATAAGACTCAAAAAGTGGCTTCTGATCATTAACAGTGATTAAATTATTTGCGTCACTTACGGCCGAATACTAGAACGCCACTCAAATATTTAAGGGCTGCTTAAAAGTTTGAGCAGCTCCTTAACTTTAATTTCGTATACCCAAACGTCTTTTTTGAGTACCTGTTAAATATAAGTGCTTCTTAAAATAACTAATGCTCAAACACCACTCTCTTTAAAAGTCGTATACAGGAACGCTTCTCAACGTTATTTATCTGCCAAATCAACTGTCAAACTGATTTGAGCAGCCCTTAGATCTGAGAGTGGTCGCGAGGTCCCTCAAATCAAGTTAAATCTAGAAATCTAGCAAATTTCTTCTTTCGTTTAGCTTTTTCCAAACTTCATAAGCTGTTTTGCAGTTTTTTACTTGTTTTAGTTCGGACGGCGATATTATGAGAATTAACTCGCTGATAGCCAGCAGGTTTCCTTCAATATCCGACTCACTTGCATTTTTAGGGTTCCGTACCCAAAGGGTAAAAACGGAACCCTATTACTAAGACTTCGCTCTCTGTCCGTCCGTCCGTCCGTCTGTCTGTCACCAGGCTGTATCTCAAGAACCGCGGTAGCTAGACAATTGAAATTTTCACAAATTATGTATTTCTGTTGCCGCCATAACAACAAATACTAAAAACAAAATAAAATAAATATTTAAGGGGGGCTCCCATACAACAAACGCGATTTTTATGCCCTTTTTTGCTCGATATCAATAATGGCAACAGGTAGGCACTTGAAATATTCACAAAATACTCAGTTGTATTTTTACTTTAATAATAAAATTAAAATAAAATAAATATTTAAGGGCCCATACAACAAACGTGTTTTTTTTCGGCGTTTTTGCCTTGTGGTACGGAACCCTTCGTGTGCGAGTCCGACTCGCACTTGGCCAGTTTTTTTTTAAGTCTATTTGTTGTTCTGCATATTTCCATAGTTTTCCTTTCACTAGAACGGCTTTGGCTTGTATTGCCCATGTGTCGTAATTTTCTTTATTTAAATTTTCTATTTTGTTCGACATTTTTGCCTTTTTTTTCGATTATGTATTCTCCTTGTTTTTCAGTTTTTACATTATGAACCACGCTCTGCTACCATGTGAAGAATTATCAATAATATTTAATAAAGCAAATTCACTTGAATACAATCGTAATTTATTATATTTCTTATGTCAAATATTTGTTAATTAAACGTTACTATGGTAATCAGTCCTATAGACAAATAATACAAGAAGTTTGTATTTCGTAGGTACCTACAATCTTTACAATATAAATAAACTGTTTTGACGACAACGATTGGTGCAGTGTCAAAGCCGATTGCTCAGAAACTGCACTAACCTTGTCGCTTCTGCGCTAAGAATCGCGGGTTCATATCCCGCATATTGCAAAAATTTGTGTGATCCACTCTTCCACAGATACCTAGTTGTTCCGGGTCTGGGTGTTTATGTTTGTGAGATTTGTGTTTTTAAATGCACCCACGACACAGGGGAAATGCTTGTGTGGGGCAATGATTAAGGAAAAATGTGTGTAGTTAGTAGTTGCTAAGTATGTGTTTTTATTTCAATTGGGTACCTACTTATAGTTTTTGTGTTCCTTATATTTTTAATTATTAAATTTAAAATGCTGACTGATTAGTTATAATTTGTATTTTATTTGTTAAAACTTTTGAATTTTACCTATAAGTTTTCCATATATTAATAAAATAAATAAAAAGGTTGTTTAAATAAAACATCTTTAATTACAATTTAAGTACGTTAAATATTCACCACAGAAATCCTTCTAGCTAGCTGATTACGTAATGCCCTCCCCATTAGTAAATCGCTAGAAGTATCATTTTCGTGTAAAACATCCATTGGCTCAAATCCTGTAGAGAACATCATTCTGGAATCAGTTATGGGAGCAGTCTCGTTGTACAATATGTAAACAACATAATATGTACAATGAATTCATTACTTATTTGAAAACTTGGAGATACATATTTAGATAAATTTTAGATATTACCTCTAGTTAGTAGGGAAACCCCATGTGGGTCAGGAACATTATATTTTAAAGCAATATTATGCAAGACAACATGCTGTAATTATTTGAGCACATATCTCTGGCCTTTAATGCAATGTCCTGTCTTTACATAAACGACACGAACGATTTTTTAGCCTGCCAAAAGTATTCTCAATAACAACCCGGGCTGATATATGAGCATTATTGAAATTATCCTCTACAGAATTGGGCACTGGATCTGAGTATGGTGTTATCAACAAGGGTCTCTGAGGGCAACCGGAATAACCTTAAAATAAGAAAACAAATTAGGTATTACCCGTTATCATATAAAAGTTCTATTACATAAGTAGTATTATATCAACTTACCCATAAGCCACACAATCCCATTATTTCTATGTAAATACTGCATAAAGTTATTAACATTACTGTTTTGCCAAATAAATGCATCATGGGTTGCACCTCCAAATTTTGGATTTAAGGACAAAATTCCACAATCAGAGTCGCATAATATCTACAATCAAATAATATTTTATAAGTAGTACCTAATACCTATAGGTACTTATTTACAATTGTTATCAAAACAAATAGTATAAGTATTTACCACTTGAACATTCAATGAGTGATATTGTTTTCTGCAGAAATATAGGTGTTCTTCCTCTTTCATTGGAGTAAATATTTTAAAGTGGCTACCATCTACACATCCTATTATTCCAGGGATTTTGTATTTACTGTAAAATCTGAAAAAACGCAAGTTGTAGTAACTTCTAATAATTCATTAATTATTAAGTATCAATAATATTTTTATCTTAGCTTTATAGTATTCCTTTCTTGTGTTGTTGTTGGAACCTTTATATATTTCTTAAAAACTGTAGGATGATTCAGTGCTGTAGTGACTTTTTCTATGTATACACTAATTGCTTCTTGAGATAAATGATTTGCTTCTTCGACAACTCATTGGCAAAAAATAACAAAGCACATAAAACCTGTAAATAAGTAATTCACAAAATAGTGTATAGAGAAATGAAAATTATTGTGTTTTGAGATAGCTGCCTACTACCATACCAGCTTACCTTTAGTTCTAATGAAACTCTTTGTGTTGACTTCAAATCCGTGACATTATTTAAAAGTATACACAAATCTACAAACGCTTCTTTAGAAAGTCTTTAAAGTTTAAGAAACTTCCTTTCACTGATATTCTCCAATGGGTGTCCAACATGTCCTACATGCATTCTCATGTTGCCTTGAAATTCACGTTGTTCACGTCGTTGGTCTTCATATTCAGCGGCAGCTAACATATTCCATGCTAAATACGTTCCTCCAGACATTATTTTAATTAAAAAACGTATATAATTATTTAATGTGAACATACATTAAATAATTACGTAGCTCACTGGCATTAAATGCCAGTGAGCTACGTAACTACTATCGTAAGCGTATTTTTCGATAGCGTTTGTCAAATTTGTGACTCATGGTGTCGTTTTGTATGGCGACAGCTGAAGAACGTTAGTGACTATCGAATGGATTACGTTAGGTTTCTTACCTATCGAAATCTATAGTTCTCATGGTACGAATTTTATTTATTATTATTGATTTATTAAAAAAAAAAACATTAATTAATTCTTTCTGTGGCCGCTGTACATACTGCTGTACATGCTATATTATTTACGGAGACGCTAGCGATTTTTGGCTGTGCATACTCATGGTAGAGCTACTGATGTATCAACTTAAGGCCGACCACATACATCAGTTTTCCTGATTCGGAAACCGTATCATGAAAAATTTCGTACAACTACCACACACATTCGATTTTTTCCAACTACCACACACATTCGATTTTTATTTCAAGTACAATTTAAAATTTAAAAAAAAAATACAATTACATAAAAAAACTAGTTCACTTTCTAAAATTATACAATAAAATACCGATACCGCACAAATAATTTGTATCTGTTCTTCTCATACTAAAAACTATTCTAATTAAAAATGAGATCTTACATTTATCAGAAATCACAAGCACAACATCCTAACCAAATCAACTTATTTAAAACATAATAATTAAATAAAAATATCATTTTCCCTGGCAAATCGGCTCAATTATTAAACAACAGTAGTATAAATCAAATATAATAGAACAATAATTAACAAAATACCTACCTCAAAATAATCAAATAGCCCTGTATAATAAAATATTACTTTTAATTATTTTTTATCCAAATTCTGGTAATACTCGTATGATCTTAAAAAGCTTAAACTATCTAATGAATCTTCTTTCATGGAAGTTCTTAAATGGTTACATAAATATCCTGTAGCAGAGAACACTCTTTCTGCTTCAACGCCGGTCGGTGGTATTGATAAAAGTAGATTGTAAACCCTTTCTAAATTCCTGCTTCTCTGACCGTTCTCATCAAATAGTTCCATCTCTACTCGAATTGTAGTGTCTAAATCATTTGTTGAAGAAGTCTGTCGCTGCGCAGAAGATGACTGACTCATAAACCGGATGATTTCTTCTCGTATTTGTGTTTTAATTGATATGAAAGCACTGAATGCAAATCCGTCTAGAGCTGCCAATTTAGAAATCATCACTTCCATACTCTCGTGCTCATCAGACTTAAAATAATCGACTATTTTAGCTTTTTTATTAGGTGTCACATTTTCCTCAGAATAAGACGTGGGTGCTTCTGTTGAACTACTTGGCTGGCCAATCGATGTGCCTTCTGGTCTTGAAGTGCTTTGATTTTTAATATTAATTGAATGTTATGATCGAAGGTGATTATGTAAAGCTGATGTCGATCCTGCGATTTTCAAAACTTGTTTACAAATATTGCACTGTGCCTGAGC
The DNA here is from genome assembly GCA_963082905.1 of Oligia fasciuncula. Taxonomy (NCBI): domain Eukaryota; kingdom Metazoa; phylum Arthropoda; class Insecta; order Lepidoptera; family Noctuidae; genus Oligia; species Oligia fasciuncula. The sequence goes on from OY720403.1 coordinate 15,606,291, forward strand.
GCCATCAACACTGCATTTAAAATGCTGCCAGACTGAGTTCTTCATTTGCGAACATTTTTTGTATTAAAAAGAATTGGGTTTTGGATGTCATTTGTAGCAAATCGGAATATTTTTTAATAACAAAAATCTGGAAACAAAGAAAAGCCCTATTTAATTTTGAAAATTCTACACTTATTATTACAAAACAACATTGACACTATACGAGTTAATACAAGTAGGTACGAACATTACTATTGAATCAACAGCCATAGTGAAAGTGAAAAATTTAAGTTAGTTACATTACATTTGACTGCATTGGCTTTTTCCTCTCTACATGGAATACAACTTGTTTATGAGTGCGCGAAGGGCCGGACCGTCGGCGTCGCCGGTTGACAATAACAATAAGGGGCTCAGCGTGGGTGAAAAGTTTAGAACAAAAGCTGGTTTTAAGTGAGAAGCGACCGTGCGCGCGATACAATACAATACAATATTGAAAATGCGTGTTGTATGGATGTGAGTTAAAGTTAACAAGTGGTCAATGTTGTTATGATCTCTGTCACTAAATTGACTTTTTAATACAGTTGCTCAAAAAGTGGTGTATTGCATGGACGTATAGCGTTCGGGATGTGGGCTATTACATACTAGTGCTTTTTTTTTACCTTTCCCGAACTTGTGCGTGTCTCTTTCCCAACTGTCAAAATAATGTCTATTAAAAAGAAAAACCAAGCATGAAGTTTTTTACTAAAGAGTTTTTGTGATTCATACAAATACGTATATTTCTAAAAAGAAGCTACTAATTTATTTCAATATCAGATTTAATGATTTAATTGAATGAGTTAGGTTAGGTTTCATTTCATCTCATTAAATTTCATTTCATATCAATAAAAAAAATATACTGAAGACTAAGCTGTATGGATAGTTCCCTTTGCCTACCAAAATGGGTGAAGAAAAAAAAACTCTGCTTATATTCTACGGTTGGCGCCATTTTCCAGACATTTTCTTTGCGAGTTTAGTTGTTTGTTGCACAAAATGAGTAATTTCGACCCTATTTTTTTTTTATTAACACCACCGGAACTCAGTATAATTGCACAAAATGCTTCGGAGAACATTTTACCGGAAAAGTCAAAAAGTTATTACATATCCACATACGACTAATTTTTTGCGTGGAGAGAAGAGAAAAAAGCAATATTGTGTTTTTATTATTTTATTAAATTGCTTAATTTTTTCGCAACTGTATTAAAAATAGTCGTTCAGTACACCTGCGGAACCGTCATTGCAACTTGTTCCGACTGTCAACACTCGCCTTCGGCTGCGCCTCGGCTCGGGTAGACATATGTCGGAACTCTTTGCAATGACAGCCTTTCCGCACTTGTAATGAAATATACTATATTGTGATTTGTGAAGTGAATAAATAATTGCAAGAGTGATTAACTTTATTGAAATAATAATGTAATAACAGTTATGTACTTTACAGATGACAGGTTTTTCTTTAATATTTAAAAGAGAAGTACGACTATCCGTAACATCCGAAAAATCCGGATGGTGATGCAAGTAAAATCTGGATTTGAAAATCGGCGAATATCCGGATAATACGAATATCCGGATATCCGGATTGCAAGCCCTAGGTGTGACCGCTGATTTGTAGATTTTTGCTTCTTCTCGATATTGGCTTCCGTTGAGGGTATCGAAAAGTTAGTAGAACAATAATAATAAATCTGCAGTGTCCGTGCATTCTCCTGGCAATGTCCCGTTTTCTGTAAGTGAAAATGCAATGTTAGATCCTTAGTCATTTCACAGATTATTTTTAAAGCAGGGAAACAACAACACAAAATGCTGCATGATAGGTAATAAATGTGTGTTAATACTTCGTATGGTAATAAAAAAATAAACAATAGTATGATTTGAGTTTACATTTGACTGCTTTATGTAGGTAATGAAGAAGTTTTAATTGCCTGACTGTTGCTGTCTAGATAATTTTGAATTTTCTTCAATACAATGAAATAATACCTACTAAAGAAACAGAGTTGATTCAAATAAAAATTGGTTCGTAATTGGTAATAATTTAAGTATATGGGTAACCCGGCTTGACTAAAATTTTAACTCTGCCAAAATTACTGTCATAAAATAGATTAGGTACCTATAAAATGTGTATCTGGAATTACGACATTAAATTAAAACGGTACTAGTCCATCAAAACATTTAAAAACGCGAAGATTAGTAGTTAATGGATAAAAATTTAAATTTACAAACAAAATAAATAGCAGAATCAACTGCATAAAAAGTAAAGACGCTTTATCTACGAAAAGTTACTGACCTATTGCGCGACGTGGTGCGGGGTGAAGCGGTCGGCGGCGGTGCTGGGCGTAGGTACTTTAGTCGGAGAACAACAAATCAGCGGCACAAACTCACTAAGTTCCGAGTTGTTAATTAATAAAAGATCACTAATTGAATAATTAATCACATAATATCACATAATATCTCAATCAGAATCACCAACAGTCAAATTTTTAAATTTTCAAAGGGTTCAAGGTTTCCGTTGTTCATTATGCACAAGCGACATCGTCTTATTAACATCTGCCATTCTTTTAAGTTTGTCGAAGGAATTAATTATTTTAATTTTTGATGATAATTAATTGTGATTGATGATGTGATGATGATTAATTTTAGATGAGAGATGGATGTAGAATTTTGTGTGGTTCTACATCTAGAAACTTCTGAAATTCCTTATATTGGCATTGTCTCTTTGCCCTAAGCTTGAAATGATTATAAATTTCTCGTGCAAAGTCTTAAAAATTTTCACCCATCATCACGTTACAGCCATCGCGTCAGCGGCAAATCCAATCATATTATCTAGTGGGATGTTCTTATCTAAAAATGACTGAGTCATAACTCTGTACAAGTTCTCACCTGTAGCACCTTGGTTGACCATATCAGGGTTTTCTGAGTCAAATACCTTGCAAAGTTCCCACATTTTACTAACGATTTGCTTCTTGTCCTTATCAAAATATCGCACAACAATACACGAAGCTTTCTGAGTGCTAATATCTGTTGATTCATCGGATATGGCACTGAACTTTTGTGTAGTCAAAACACGAGTCAACATTGACTTTTCTGCTTTGCCGATGACTTCCGTGGTCACTGCAGTTGCCTTCGTTTTCTTCAGGGAAATATATATCATTGATAATATCAGTCAGATGATCGATAGAATTGTAAGAAATATTGTGTTCGGCGATATAAGCTGATAGCTTTAGTTCTATTTTAGATTCCAATTTATTTTTTCCAACAGAATTTTCTGTGACAAAATTTGTCATCAAATTACGTTGCTTGTTTGCAATTTTAGCATTAGACAGAGCATTGAGGTGTTTCTGCCTAGTGGAATGGAGTTTTAATACACCATACTCTGATCTCACATAATAACTCACAATCACATACAATACATTTTACTTTGTATTAACTTTTGGCTGGTTTGAAAATGCCTGAAAACTTGAAGATTTTCCCAATCGGAGCGGTATTTCTGAGCTCTGTGTTTTTCTTTTTTTTGATCCTTGGATAATTCATTCCGTTTCACCAGAGTCTTTTTTGGAGTTCCAGGACAAGGGCGACTTGGGCCTGGATTAGATGTTGAATCTTCATCCTCCATGATTAAAAACTTTCACACTTTAACTTCAAATAACTAAATATTTAATGAAAAAATGGTTGCCTGTAAAGTCGGTTTTACGGGCGAAGATTTTACGTGACAACGTCTTTTTCTCGGTAGAATATTTATTGATATGAATATAATTAAATTGCACAATAGGAACAAGGAATTAAATGAAAATAAGAACGTAACGTTACCGAGCGTTACACTTTTTCATAAGTGACTCCCAGCCGCAACCTAATTTAAAATAAGAACGTAACGTTACCGAGCGTTACACTTTTTCATAAGTGACTCCCAGCCGCAACCTAATTTAAGACGTTGTCACGTCAAAAACTTCCGACTTCCGAGTAACGTAACGTATAACATTGGGATGTAAGGGAAATCCCCTAACCATAGACAAATCTAACTAACTAGTGATGTGAAGGGTTGGTACTTAGTAAGTAAAATAATAAATAGTGACGTGCTATATTGGTATTAGTACTTTGGTTGTATGAAATCTAAAAAAGTCGTATGTTTACGTACGATTTCTGCCCCTTGGTCGTACATGCAAAATAAATGTAAAAAATCGTATGAATACGATTTAAATCGTACATCTGGCAACGCTGAGTCAAGGACTGTTTGCCGAAAAAATTCCGCTCACACACACACACACACGCAATTTCTATGCACCACTAATGCATTATTTGCGTAAGTAATATTTCTTTTTCTTTCTAATAGTATTTTGTAGGAGTGGGCGGGGCGCGTCAGAGTGGGATCGTATGACACCTTTCTCTGTCTTTCAAGCATATTGAGACGTAGAGAATAGAATCGTACGTTTTTGCACAGGTTCCTGACCTTACAATGTTTACCTATTATTACGGACTCAGATCTACATCATGTTGAAAAATAAGAAAATTAAAAATAATTTCCTGTGGCTAAAGTATTCATTGGATTTGATTGATTTTTTGTATACGGGTAAAGAGCATGGCACTCTTTACGTGGTTTAAAGGAATGTCAATCGTCCTGCTCCACTTTGTATAACTTAAGATGACAGTATCATTATTTAAGCTTTTTTCGGATTTCCTCAACAGTTCCAGTTTAAAAAAAATCATTAACATTTAAACATATTTGAAATGTTAGTGCCATTATTATTGGCCAGTTACATACCTGCCATACAGCCAAGTGTTAGGGGAGAATAGGGCAATGGCGGTCAGTTAAGGAATTTTTGAATTAAAACTCAAAATATGAATCACAGCTTCATTAGGAACATAACATACCAATTCTACATTAAAGGACTATTATAATATTAGATCAAAATAATCATATTTGGAGTATCCATCTAATAGGTACAAAAATAATGGCTTTGTCCACCATTTTAGGCACGTGAGGGCAATGGTAGTCATGATGTTGACAATGATGGTCAAACACTTCTAACACATATTACATACGTACCCTGTAGTGCAATCCCAACCAGTGCAAGCAGAGTGAGCCCACAGCCCACAGGAAGTGCACCGGTACCACACCTCGTTGTTTTGGCCGAATTCTCCGCATATAAGACAAAGATTTTCTGAGTCCTCTTCATCATCATCATCTACGCAGAGGTCCTCAATATCTACGTCAGTCAATGACGAGTCGTTGTGTTCCTGAAGAACTTTCCGATTAGCCTTTTTACTACCTTCTCTGTTCTCTTTGGTTTTTTTTCCCTTGCCTTTGCCTTTTTGTTTTCCTTTTCTTTTCAAATCTTGTTCAGCTTTTTGTTTTCCTTTTCTATAAGACTGTATTTAATTGGTGTGGAGGTCAGAATGGTAGAATGTTGCTTATTACGTCCTTGTCTTGTACTAACAGGTAGTGTTTTGGTAGGAAAATTGATAAAATTTTCAACCCTTGGTCGTTTTTTTGGCGGTATTTCTTGCCCAGATGTGGATGTGACTACCAGTTGTTCTTGCACCGATGTTGATGCAACCACCTGGGGTTCCTGTACAGACGTTGGTGCAACTACCCGGGGTTCTTCATCAGATGTTGATGCAACCACCTGAGGTTCCTGTTCAGGTGTTGATGCAAATACCATTGGACACAGTAGCAAATCCAGGATGTAACGTTTTGAGTAGTTCTGCTTGTATTGCGTCCATTCCTTCGTTATCGCCTTTTCTTTCACGATAAGCATCAGCCCTTCGTTTATCACGATTTGTCGGCTTTGACTTCTTCTTGGGCATTGGTTGTTTCTCCTCCTCTCGATCATATTGATCGGACTGGTCTCTAAAACCACCGGTAGGTCTACTTTGGAAGGCTCTGTCTGTCTGTCTTTAAAGTTATTAAAGTGTTTACTCATTCTCGCAGAGTAATTGCGTTTTCAGGGATACCTAAAAATTCGCCCAGTATTTGACGCTTCAGCCAAAGACAGAAACAACAATTCGCTGAATGCATGTATAGAAAAGGGTCCTAATCTGATTGAGTTCATACCAAAATTACAAATATTGTTCAGAGCAGGAGGGTTATAACATAACTCATTTGTTTAGATGAGGTATCTATTTCCCACCACATCATGAATACTGAATGATCATAATTATACACACTTTTGATTAATTATGAAAGAGCGAGGTTCAAGCATTATAATTCAATTCAATTCTAATTTGACCTAAAAAAGTACACACCCTTGACCATTCTTTTGCTGTCCTTGCAGGCCCTAAGCCATTAAGCAATTCAGCGCACTCTTGCCAGAGCCGCTGGGCAACTGCTCTTGCCTCCTTGGATCTCACCCGACCGTGGGCGATGTCCTTCCAAGAACTCGAGCATTACCTCTAGCTGCCGGACTGTTGTGCACCTGCGCCGCTCTTCCATTTCCTAAAGGAAAATCATAGTTACATGATCTAACCTACAAAATATGTTTCCGTTTATCTTTTTAAACAAAGAATTCGGGTTAAAGATTGAACATAAATTCACTTACCAAAGCTGTTGAACTGGCAAAAAAATCTTTCACTAGATTCCTCATCGTGTAGTGATTTTAAGTGGAAGTGATTCAAGTGGTTTTAACCACTTGAATCACTTCCACTTAAAATCACTTCCAAGTAGGATATAAATTAAAGTTATAGGTGAATAAATGTCTTAGAAACACTCGCATACTTTTGAGTTGCATACAAAAAACAAAAAAACATCGATCGAGAAGCATCTGTCAAAACTCAAACTGTCAAAACGCAGTAGAGCTAACCCATAAATCTTCAAATCGACGGTCGACTACACTTAAAAAGCATACTATTCATCAATACTAAAGTCACATCTCTAAAATTTTATATTTGCTGAAAGCCCAATTGCGTTCCAGCTTTAGCGACATGAAAATATTGACGCCAACTACTCTTCGGCTTTTTGATTGTTGACATTGTTACTATCAAAAAACTAACAACAAGACTAAGAAATACTCTTTACTTTTGTCACGAACATCTTTCAAATTTTCGTTGTTGTTCATAAACAGAAAAAAAACGAGTTCTGTCATGAATGTCATGACGATAAAACGGTTCTTTTAGTCGCGGTAATACAGTTCTTGTTGCCATCTATTATCAGGTTTGATTACTTCAACGTAACATTATGTTCAACATACAATGGATGACGTCGCGTTAAATGTACAGTGGCCTTAGTGTGAGTTTTTCGACTCACGTAAACTCACGTTCGATTGCGAGCGCGTTAGAATTTTGTATGGGAAATGAGGTTTTCGTAGTGACCACCAGATGGCGCTATAACTTTTTTCCATATAAAATTCTAACGCGCTCGCAATCGAACGTGAGTGAAAAAACTCACACTAAGGCCACAGAAGGCGTTAGCGTCATTCATGTATTAGTTAGTGGTTCGCTTCGCGGTACTTTGCGGCTTTGCGCTCCTCACTAAAAAGTTAAATTAAGAAATCGATTATTTTTCACATCCCTACGGCAGTCGCTTGTGCGTCGCCACTACGCGCCGCGTAGTGGCCCAGGCGACTCGGCGACCAAGTGCGTAATGAGCGTGTGTTACGCAATTAGGGTGCTGGTCTTGCTTTTATGCTTTAGGTCAGCCCAGTACTTTAAAAATCAAAACAAATAATATGGTAAATCTATCAAAATCAGTTACAAAATTAGATGAGATCAAAAACTAAATATACCATTTACCTTTTTCCTGCGGTCGCCCGTTTTTAATGACCCAGAGCCAAAAGAATTGAGCTTGTTGGCAAGATCATTCCACTGCCTCTCCACAGTTTCCTTGGATCTTGAGCCAAGGGCAACACCCCTTGGATCGCTCGGAAGACACGGTGGAGATCTGCCCAGCTTGGGCGGAGCACCGTCCGCCGTGTCCTCACGGCGCCGGCGATCTCTCGCATCCGGCCCTAGTCCGGGCCATGGTACGGAGCGAGAGTGCATGGGAGGCTGTCGCTTCCTTCTGCAAAGGAACGCCCTGGGCATCGAAACATTATCGGACGACAATAGAAAGTCGATGATGGTCGGTCGTTTTCCCAAACAATTGTTCCATCAGATTGTTGAAGCCTTATAGGAACTAGACTGGCCATCAATATAGTAGAGTCATCAAACCCTGTCTCAGTCTTTTGTTTGTAATTACTTTGACCTGAGGCTCCATCAAAGCCCCATATTTTATGGCCACCCCGTTCACCCGATCTATACAAGGTGTTGATTTGCATCCTAGTCAAATTCAAGGACGTAATTATGCTAATGATTCTCGACCCAAATCAACAATAAATAATAATAATATAATAATAAATTCTTTATTTCAGACAACATAAGATCCACTGTGTTAGTAAATTCCTTATAATTAATGTTAGTTACATAATTTATTATCTAAAAACTTGTACAACCGAGATCGCTTCATGTGGACGACGCACAAGCGAAGGGAAAGTGCTTCACTCGTTCATCACCCCCACAAAACGTCTCAGAATAGGAGAGTAGATGCTATCCGCCACTGTCCTCAGAATACTGTTGTCACTGTCCCGTAGTCTGGCTACGATTTTTTTCCGCATGACCGCATAAAAGTCGTCTGTTGGATTTAGCGCAAACATCTCAGATGCGCTACAAAAACGGGGCAGTCCCAACAGCATTCTGAAAACATTATTATATTGAATATGAAATAAAATGGGTAGGTTTTTTTTTTCTTATTTACGGAAATCCGTAAGTATGAACCAGCCGTATTTAAACGCGGCCCGTCTGTTACTAGCCCGATAACCGCGCTTTCACACACAAACAAACGCCTTTTACGTTACTAAGTACTAAAATACTAAAGTACTAAAATGTCTTTTATGACAACCTCCTGAAAGACGAGAATGCAAATCAACACCTTGTATTGTATTTCAGTCAATGCTTTGGATAACAATTCTCAGTAATGTTAATGTAATATAATATTAGTGAAACAACAAAGAATGTACACATAAGCAAAACGACCGCCAACGAAATGATAAGCAACACTGTAACATGTTATTATATTATTACAGCCATAATAATGTCATTATTTAAGAGTATTGTGTGCATGTGATTTTTCATGGCGTCATCATGACAAATACTGAGGATCCTAAGGGAAGACAATTTTTTACAGCAAAGTAGTTTGTCATGGTGACTACCCTTAATATTATAGGTTAGTGTAATTAAGGACTTAATGTATTTCAAGTCGAATCAAATAAAAAAATGGATTCGCACTATTGTATTGTTGAGATAAGAAGACTCACATCAGGAAAGTGATTTACTGTAAAACGAAGGGATTATATTTTGCTGCTCGATCTTAGGACAATCAGCAGAGTTTGTGTTGTTGGTGTTAAGCCACAATGATGCCAAGAGAGGACAGCAGAATATAAACCAAATTTTTTTTTAAAGGAGGGAGTTATGTAGGGACTACAGGTAGCAGTAATGCTAGCGGTGCAAAATGCAATGTTCCTCGTGCACACAACTTAGCAATAAGGCCAGTCGTTTTCCCAGCGCCGCCGTGGCGATAACTTGTGTTCTACGAATGTAAGAAGTGTCATTGTGCCTAAGTTCATGGTCATTCGAATAGACTTTAACTAGTACACTTGTATTTTATTCATTCTCCTAACACGATAAAAAAAAAGGTCTCTGCGAGGAAGTTCCTTTCCATCAAGTGAACTGTATTCCAATTGTTCTTCCTCGTCGTTGAGTGCTGCCAATTGGGCATCCAGATTTTGATCAATGAGCGCGATCCGAATAGCAGCTTTTTGTTTGGCGGCTTCCAGTTGCAACAGTTTTTTCTTGCTTTCCCGCGTAGATTTGCTCGATGACGCAACATATTTTACTAGGCGGAACAGGACGGTTTTCTGGTAATTGGTTTACAACGGCCTGACTTACTTTTTTTCTTATTTTTCATCGTGGAAATGCGTACACGTTTAGCTGAATTTCGTTTTGTAGAATGAGGCAAAACATTTTTGAAAAAATCCTCACAAATTGGTATAGTAAATGTTTTGTCATATTGGTGCACTACTTTAAGCAACAAGTTAATGGTTTTTGAAAATGCCTTAAAGCAATGTTTCGGTTCTCCTTTTGTACCCCCTCCCCAGGAACAGTGCGTCATAAATGTTCGATCAAACATAGCGTCCACTAATGCGTAGGCGTTATTATAACCAGTTTTCTTCTGACTGCAAATTATAGATATTGAATCAAAATATTTCGTTTCCATTGATAAATCTGTTAATTGTTTTTCAAAGTCTATAAGCTCTTCTATATTCGAGATAATTTTAAAACTTTATAAATTCTCTTGTTGCACCTGTTGGAACGGCCCCTGTGATCTAACGAGGAATTCTTCTAATTTAGTATCTACTAGCTAGAGCAAGGCCTTTAAGTTTTTGTTGGTTATCGAAAATAATTTTTTGGTTTTCCTGAATAGTTGATAAAAAAATCTATAATCAATCCAGTTTGTTGAGATACAGGTTCAGTAATGGTTACTTGAGTATCTGCAGGTTGAGCTAGGAGACGTAGATCCGAATTCGAAAGATGAAGCAAATTCTCACTGGCCCAAAAAGATGTTGTTGCCGATGTTCAGACATTTCGTTCGCGAATAAAAACAAATATTTCGACGACATAACCACGAACACAACACTACGCCGCTATAGTGCCGCGCTATCTGCCCGCTGGTTTCGAGAACGGGTCTGCGTTGCCCGCCCCGCTACCGCGCCGCCGCCGCCGCCGCCTCGCTGCCCGCAAGATTCGAGGCAGAAGCCTAATGAGGTTTGTTTCCATGTAGTACCTGAAGGAGTCATTCCGTAGAATCATTCGGGTCAAGAGCAAGCACTTTATTTTCTATGGTCTCACCGAACTATGTATAAAAAAAATGAGATATCTCGAGTTGATTGAATATAGAGTTGGTCGAGTATTTAATATACACACATCAAAAGTGTCTAGGGATCAACATATATTTTTGCAATAACTTTTCTCCTGATTGATATTAATTAAAATTTTCTTTAAGGATTCATCAAATAAAGTGTTTTCGTTTGTCACAGTAACGATAAACCAAGTCACCTTTGCATTAATAAAGAAATTTGCCATTTTCCTAATAAAGGGATTTTTGACATTTGAACCACTAACACAAAAGTTCGAAAAAAAGACTGAAATAACAGTTTTCTTTAAAATTTTATTGGGTAACTTAAACAATTAATAATCCGTGTTTCTACCGCGAACACTAACAACACAAGAACATCGGTTTGGCATACTCAAAATGAGTTCATCCAAATCACGCTGTGGAATGGCCGCCCATGTTCGTTGCAACAACAAAAAAAGGTCTTCTTGCGACTGGATACCCTCCATATTCGGCAGAGCTCTTCTCTGTAGCATATCCCATGCATGCTCAATCGGGTTCAAGTCTGGCGACTGAGCAGGCCAGGGCAGGACATTGATGTTAGCTGCGGCGAGAGTCTGTCTTACAACTCTTGCGGTGTGCGGTCGTGCATTATCATGCATTAACTGAAATAAGGGACCGATTTGCACTTGTAGAGGAACGATGACGTCTGATACAATCGTCTCAGCATAAATTTGAGCGTTGAGGTTGCCTCTGATCCAAATCAACTCAGTTCTTCCGCCGATCCAAATACCCGCCCATACCATGATGTTTCCACCACTATAAGGATGGACTTCCTGGCAGGATTTTAATCGCTGTTGGCGTCCAGGGGTTCTACAGTGTCGTATACGTCTTGTATCCGGTCTCATACCAAAACGAGACTCATCAGAAAAGCACACGAAACGCCATTGTTCTTCTGCCCAATTTCTGTGTTCAAGAGCCCATTGATATCGAATCCTACGATTGTGCATTGCTATAGGTGGTACCCGTAGCGGTCTTCGGGAATGAAGGTTCACTTCATGCAAGCGGTTTCTGACTGTTTGGTCGCTAATTAAGTTCCCTGAAGAGTGATGAAGCCTCACGGCTAACATCATGGCGGTTATTGTTGGAGCTCTTCGAGTTAAGATTTGAATGTATCGGTCTTGTCTCCGTGTGGTGCAGCGATACCGTCCTCCATGGCGCTCAGCCACGGTACCAGTGCTTCGGTAACGTGTCCAAAGTCGACTGATAACACTCTGACTTGTATTCAGAGCTAAAGCCACAGTACGTTGCCGGGAACCAGCTTCTATCATTCCCACGGCTCTGAGCATTTCTTCCCTGCTTAAATGACGTCGCCGCTCCATAATAACGTTGGTTTTAATCAGTAGTAGGGAAACAGTAGCACTAATAATGTCTTCAATGCGTTGTATGTTTTTATAGGGAAAATATTGACAGCTGATTTTCATCTTTTACTCGAATTTGATTCACAGTTCCTGATTCAAATTATGAAATGCACCAAAAAGGATCCATATAAATTTATAAAATCATAAATTTATTACAAAGCCACATCTCAATCTCAAGAAATCCGCATAAAAATGCTTGATCCCTAGACACTTTTGATGTGTGTATTTTCATTATAATGTAAGTAATAATTAAAACGTTCAAGATTAATTAGATTTTTTTCTACATATGTTTAAAGTAACATATTCCGAACGAGTACTCTTGCCCCGTAACGTGGGTAAAATTACGCAAGCCATAGATAATAATACAACCGAGTAATGTAAACCTTTGATTATACAACTATAATATTCAGTACAAACCAAACTTGCATATCATTTAATCAGCCGGTCGATTCTGTTAAAATCTCACCGTGAAAACTGAGGTGATGTGAGTTTGTTTTTGCTAGGAAATGACACTATTGACAGCTCACTCCACGCTCACTTCACCTAAGTTTTCACGGTGAGATATTTACAGAATAGCACCGCTGGACCCTATATTGTATGTTTACAGACAATAGTTTTGTGTTTTGTTTTGTGCAACGTAAGCGACTCAGTAGCGACGTGGCTAGGGCGCGTTAAGAAACCGCGTGGTGCAAGTAACAGTGAATAGTCTCGAAGCTAGTGAAACTACTACCACGATGGCTACTCCAACGACACCCGGAGTGGCAGCGGTATCGGTGCAGACAAGAATACCAGATTTGCCCAAATCATGGTTCTGTCAGTTCGAGGCTATTATGGCACCGCAGAAGCTGGGAGACGCGCAGTTGTTCGACATAGCAATCGCCAGGTTGACCCAAGACACAGTGCGGCAAGTTACCGATATAATCGAATCCCCGCCAGAGTCAGGCAAGTACGCAGCATTAAAAAAGCGTTTATTGGCGATTTATGAGGAAAGCGCGAAGAAGCAATTCCAGAGGCTAATTGGAGAAACGGACCTTGGAACACGGAAACCATCGCAACTATATAGAGCGATGGCGGTCCTAGCTAAGAAACAGACGATAGTACTGCCATAGTAAAATTTAAGGACTTAAATACTTATCAATTAAATATTTATCTCTTACTGACATAATTAAAATGTAATAATCAACCTCAAGAAAACCAAAGTAATGCATTTCCACCAAAGAATTGAAGCTCCAAAAATTTGTGTCAATTACAATGGCACCGAAATAGAAGAAAAGTAAGTGTGTTTTAGAAATCCATATTGACAATAACCTTAATTGGAAAGCTCATATAGAACAGTTATGTAAAAGAATAAATAATTTAGAATTACAATTATTAATGTTGACATTGAATAATTTTGACATTTTAATTATTTTCACAAAAATGTTACCTATTTCACATTATTGTTAGGACAGTACTGACATTGAGAGAGAGAGCGCAGGTCGTTGTCTGTTCGATGTAATATGCAGTGGCCTGCGAGTGCAGTATAACAATGCGTTCAGGATGCTGATGGGGCTGCCGCGGTATTGCAGTGCCTCCGGCATGTTTGCCGAGGCCAACGTTGACAGTTTTGCGACAATCATGCGTAAACGTTGCACCTCGACCCTAACTCGCATGCGAGCTAGTTCCAACAGCATCTTGAGCGTATTGACGGACCGGTGGGATTCTCCGATGCTTGAGCGCTGGATGCGGCTGCACGCAGTGAAGTAGCATACATGCGTTCTGGTGTCGGATTGTCCTAAAATCTATGTTTTATTATATTTGTTTGGTTTACTAACATTAGCTCTTAAGTATTCTCGTGTTACTAACAATTTATATGGAGCAATCTAAAATAAATTATTATTATTGCATAATTTATTAATCTCATGTGTTCGTCTTTCAAAAGGTATTCATCGGTTCAACTTCCAAAAAAGCCTATGTGCCAACACCGTAAGGGAGTTTTTAAATGCGGATCACTAACGATGCGAGATTTGAATAATTTTCATAGTGCATTTTATAATCACCCTTTTTTTTTCCCTGCACGCGTAGCATGACCACCGTAGAAACGGGTTTTGTCGACGGAAGAATAGACAAAATGACAGATTATAGAAATATTTGTACGCATTCTACGCGTCTAAGCATGGCAATGTCTCATTTTGTCTATTCTTCCGTCGACAAAACGTCGTCATACTACGCGTGCAGATAAACTCAAGATGCTTTTCTTCTCAAATACTGTACTGGTACAATACCTAAAAGAAAAAGACCTACGACTAAAACACACGCCAAAAAAATTTCACACAAAATTCACAGTAAACAAAAAAAGAATTCCTGTTTGTCAGAAATCTTTCCTCGGCATCTTGAATATTACAAAACACAGAGTGCAATATATTACAAAAAAGTTTTTGGAAACTGGTGGGGAACCAGTGAAGGAGAAAACAGGAGGTGACCACAAGTCCCATTTATTCGCAGAAAAGAAGAAATCAGTGGTGCTATTTATTAACATGTTTCATGTTGATGAACCGCATTATTGTCGGGGACATTCACAGCGACTATATTTGTCAGCGCAACTTTCCATCAACAAAATGTGGAAAATGTACAGTCGCCAGCACATCAGGTTACCCCACATTGACCTTGAACGCGTTATGCGCGCAACAGCGAGAATCGTGCGAAAGAGATATATAGCTTTTTGTCTGTTCTTACTTGTAATGTTTCGTGCTGCAGTGCGTACGTGAGGGTGTGTGCGTATGATCGTCGTGGTGTAGAATAAAATACTGTGCGATAAGAAATAGCGTAGCAGGTTGAACACTTGAATCGAATCGAAATAATGGCCATGCGATCGAAATAATATAAAAGCAGGCGGCCGTGGCCCGCGCAATGCCTAAATAGTATGAAAGCTTATAATCAATATTTTTTATTTAAATGATCTTTTAATTACTTAATCCTTAATTTTTACGTATTTGTCGGAAAATTACGTTAAGTAGGTATTACCTACTCATATTACATTTAACCTGGTAGGTAAGTACGGTATACACTGTTACACAATTAATTAGCGAAATTTCACGCTCTCGATGAATATTGTTAAGTAGACAGGTAGGTAGGTTTAATCTGAAGTCAGAAAAACATTTCTTTTTTTAAATTTCAAGCAGGGTTTAATGACCTTTTCCGGGTTTTGTTACCTACTTACTGACGGGCTGGCGATGGCGGTCACCTGTTTTAGCGCGTTCTTATTGATAGCTGCGCCAGTTATTAACTTTTGTAGTTACTTACCATCGTTTAACTATTTTTATAATACCTGTTGTATATGTTATTGTTCCAAAATAAACGATTTTTAAAAGCTTTTATTATTATTGACTTGTATGTATGTGAAGGTGGACTCTTGAAAGTTAAATTTGACCCACTTCCCGGTATCCGATTAAGCTGAAATTTTGCATGCATGTATAAATCGGATGACAATGCAATATTATTATGACATAGAGCTGATCTGATGATGGAGCTGGAAGGTGGCGATAGGAACTCCGTAATTAACTGACGCAACTCTATCGAGTTTGGGCTCGTTTAATTCGTCTTGACGAGTACTTTGATACTACAATCATGGTAACCAGGGTCTGATGATGGAGCTGGAAGGTGGCCATAGGAACTCCGTAATTAAACGACGCAAGCTCATCGAGTTTGGGCTCGTTTAATTCGTCTTGACGAGTACTTTGATACTATATGGTAACCAGGGTCTGATGATGGAGCTGGAAGGTGGCCATAGGAACCCGTAATGAAACCACGCAACCCTATCGATTTTGGGCTCGTTTAGTTCGTCTTAACGAGTAAGTACTCGTTAAGACGAACTAAACGAGCCTGGCCATCAGACCCTGGTTACTATGTTGTATCAAAGTTGATACAACATAGTAACCAGGGTCTGATGATGGAGCTGGAAGGTGGCCATAGGAACTCCGTTAATAAACGACGCAACCCCATCGAGTTTGGGCTCGTTTGATTCGTCTTGACGAGTACTTTGATACTACATGGTAACCAGGGTCTGATGATGGAGCCGGAAGGTGGCCATAGGAACTCCGTAATTTAACGACGCAACCCCATCGAATTTAGGCTCGTTTGATTCGTCTTGACGAATATGCAACTCCAACAAATTTGGGAAAAAAGTTCGTTCCGTTTGTTATGAATGTGGATTATGTCTGATTGATTAGATGGATGACCCAATGCCAAGATGAGCACGTGCCGAGGGCTGAATGGTATGAGGGTGTATAAACATTTCATATCGCCAACGTTGCGCAGTTTCTTTTGCTTTCCTACAATAAATGGGTATCAAATGAAAGGTGAGAATACGAATGCGAGTTAAACTCCGTTGCTCCAATCCGTCTGCAATTTTGGTGTACTGGGGTTTTTGGAGTCCTCGATTATGATATTAAGGTCGAATTGTTCGTGTCTGTAGCATCGGTTGGTTAACTTTTACTTGTGTAATTTGGTGAGATTGGCGTCAACAGCATTGGTTTGCAACCTGTCTAGGAGAATGATAACTCCAAAATGAAACCTGGAACTGTGTTTCGTAAGGCAGAAGTAAGCTTCCAGCTGAAATAAGTGGCGCATTCCTCCAAACACTCAAGTCAAGGTGAGGCCATGCCGAGGACTGAGTGGCATCAAGGTGTAACATGATGTCGTGAATGAGATGAACAGACTAAGAAACCTGTCCAGTAACTAAAAAATAAATTAAAAGTAGAAATCTTTTTTTAAAACAAGCTTTTATTTCAATGCGCTAAAAATAATAAAATAAACTTTTCCTTTAAAACTTTTACTATCAACTTTTAACGTCATTACACAACTGATATGATATAAAAGCTTGTCGCGAGGTTTACCTGTGTGTTACAAATAAATTAAATAACATGTGATCAGATTGATTTTAATTTTATAAATTTTCAAACTAAGTAAATACGAGTACCTACTTAAATCTCGCGACAAGCTTTTTTTTAACGGACGGTGAGTCGGTGACGTTTTTTTAAGTAGGAAATAAATATGCCGTCGGTCGGGGCCCCCTGTATAACAGATACGGCGGTAGCTACCCCACTGCTTTTGGCGCCATAACTACACAACCGATCATCATGGAATTTTGCAGACCTACCAATCAGAAAAGGACATAAGATATTATGTTCCTACAGGAACGCGTGTGAAACCCTGGAAAAATATCAAAATAAAATGCGGAATAACAATCACAATCTTTTTAATGTTAACCATAAATATAATTGAAAACACACAAATACCTACCTACTTTAAATTAAAATATACTTACAACAAAGTTTATAAAACCAAACTATACCATAGATAAGATAAGATAATTTATTTGCGTAAAACATGGTATACACAGGTGTTAATAAATCATACAAGTTTTGCTTAAAAATTAAAGCATGCAAACTTCACAAATAAACAAATTTGAATTTATAAACATTATAATTTATGTTAAAAAAATCCTTAATATTATAGAAATCATTTTCATTCAGCCATTTACATAGTTTAATTTTAAATAACCTACAATTTAATATTTTTATTTATTTAATTAGGTAATAAACATGCTTCACATAAAAGTTCCTGTAACATAATACGTCAATAAAGATTTTTTTTTTTTTAAATGCCTAACACATCTCGGGGACCTTTGGAAGGCGTTATTATTATTAAGTATACTTAGATTAAAAACAAGTAGATAATATTTATTTTACACAAACTTTTATTTTTATTTGTAACATTAATTATAAAGTTACATCCACCAATGCCTACCAAGCAAAATCAAATGCGGTAGCATTCTGCCGGGTCAGCGGGATTGCCCGAAAGGGTTACCGCTGGCCCGGAACATAAAGGGCTAAGGAAGGAACACGGGTGGGTTTTAGTCAGTAAGAGTCTGACACTCCCTTCCGCTCCACCCAGAGCGGGAGGGGTCATTTGATGATTTCCCATCCGCAAAAAAAAAAAAGTAATTTAAAAAAATTAAACCGACTTCAAAAAGAAATTAACTCAAAATTATGAAATAACCTTAATTTCGGAAGTCGGTGTCTTGGGATCTGTATTTTAGTTTTATGCCACCGACTTCCGAAATTAAAGTTATTTCATAATTTTGAGTTAATTTCTTTTTGAAGTCGATTTAATTTTTTTAAATTACTTTTTATTTCGTAATTTTTAGTTTTTGCACTAGTATTTGACCAAGGTTTTGAGATGTTTTCCCTTTGACACTACACCCGTAGCTCTTATCAATAAGCCAGGCCGTCACACTTACACGTATTAGTCCATATCTTGAAAATTACTAAATCGATCTTGATGAAACTTGCACTGTTCCCTAAGTTGAAGAAAATGTAAGCCAATAAAAAAAAATGGTCACGATCCGATTAATAGTTCCGGAGATATGCGTGGACAAACATACATACATACATACATACATACATGCATACATACATACATACGTCTATGAAATTTTGTATATTTGTTTGGAAGCCCTAATAGATCATCATATGTGAATATAATGCAATTCCAATAATATTACATACATACGTATCGAATTGATAACCTCCTTTTTTTTGAAGTCGGTAAAAAAAAAATGCGGTAGCATTTGATTGCCAAGTAAAAATAAGCTTTTACCCAGATTCGTATAATTTGACTGGGCTGTGGTCTGGCACCCACTGTCCACTGGTGGCACGGCACGACAAGGGATTTTTGTAATACTTACAGATGATCTCGAATCTAATTAAACACTGTTAACAAAAACATTTCATTAATACGTCACAGCCTGCTTTGGTTTCCTTCGGCACGTTCTGGCATGCCGCATTGTGAACGCTAATCACGATAAAATAAGATTTCAAATCATTTGCGCTTCCTAAAATTCCTTGTCGTGTCATGCCGCCACGACAGTGGGTGACGGCCCAAACTTAAATTATCACTAACAATAGTAAAGGACAAATTCTCAAGAATTTAACAATGATGCGAAAAGAAGTATACAATTTCAATATTATAGCTACGTCTGACCTGCGCCTGGGTCATTTGAATTTTCTTAGCAGGGCGGCGGTATTTCTTTCCGACGTCCTTCAGGCGCCTCCTGACTGTGTCCATTGATATCTAAAACAAAGAAAATTTTGTCAATTTCAATACTTACATGGGATTCTTTGTTATGAGAAATTATACGGGCTAACTTAACTAATTTGCATTCGCGATTTATTTGCCAAAAATCGTTAACAAAAATGACTTTATGGAAAAATAACTTTAAATCCTACACAATAAAGTTCAGTTTACGCTACAACTTTAACTTTTTCAATAGTGCTAGTCACTCTGAAATCAACTTAATTACCATTAAAATAAAGTTGATATTTCTTTAACTTGAAATAATATTAGCTGAGTCTGGCCGCGCGGTATGCATAAAACCGGAAACATTATTTTGTCTATCAGTGTGGGTCCTGAGTGACAGCGCACCGCGTATGACGGATTGCGGAGCGGATTTACTCGTCGATAACTGTCCTTAGTGCATGCGGGAAATTGATGCGTGCGCGCATGTTTAGTTACGCGTCCATTTAACTTAGGCCATAATAATGTCGATATCAAAACTCAAACGTTTACAATATTTAGAAAGAAGCAAGAAGAAGAAGAAAAAAAAGCAAAAAAAAGAAGAGTAAGAAGTTTAGATTTAGATTTTTTCTTTACCGATGATATATAGGGTGACTGGTAATTAGTGACCGATACTTAAACACGTGATTTTACTCATCATTATGAACAACTTTTACTATGGGACCAAACCTGATATCGTGAAAAAAAATCAGCTGCTGCCTACATTTTGACGGGTTAAGCGAACATAAATGTAGGGAACAGCTGATTTTTTTTTTCGCGATTTCATGTTTGGTCCCATAGTAAAAGTTGTTCATAATGATGAGTAAAATCACGTGTTTATGTATCGGTCACTAATTACCAGTCACCCTATATAAGAACGTATGCGCTTAGAGACGATTTTATATGAAATGCGTGCATTCAGGGTCTCCGAATCTGAATTCCTGATCAGGAAACCGGACGTGTGCGACCGGCCTAATGCGCCGTTCATTCCGCCTGCGCGGTGCGCCGCCTTCACTCAGGCAAGACGCACACTTAGGGAGTAGGTATTATTTTAATCAATTTTGTTATTATTTTTAAGGAAACCATGTTTTATGTTAGTGATGAATAAGCTAAGGTGATAGGTAAGTGTGATTACAAGCTACACATGGACTCACGCTGTAAGAAGTTGAGGTTACTCGTGTGCTCAGAAAAGGATCGGCAGAGTGTGCAGCGACCATAGCCGCATCGTCTGCCGCCCCGTAGTGGCTCTCGCGTAAAGTTGGCGGTGGTGGGCTTCAATGCTTCCACTTTCTTCCCACCGCCGAAGCCCGAAGTAAACTGTTCTTTTCTGGAACGAAACAAATAGCTTAGTTTATTTGCCCACGATTACTCAATTACTATAAGGCAAAGAGGCCCTTGATTTTAAGCCACTTTTACCTATATCTAATTTTCTCTTGGCTCTGACACTATAAAGCCCTGTTTTATAGGGTTCCGTACCCAAAGGATAAAAACGGGACCCTATTACTAAGACTTCGCTGTCTGTCCGTCTGTCTGTCACCAGGCTGTATCTCCAGAACCGCGATAGTTGTCGCAGTTGAAATTTTCACAAATTATGTATTTCTGTTGCCGCTATAACAACAAATATTAAAAACAAAATAAAATAAATATTTAAGGGGGGCCCATACAACAAACGCGATTTTATTGCCCTTTTTTGATCGATATCAATAGGTAGTGGTAACAGGTAGGCACATGAAATATTCACAAAATACTCAGTTGTATTTTTACTTTAATAATAAGTAATGAAATTAAAATAAAATAAATATTTAAGGGGGTCTCCATACAACAAACGTGTTTTTTTCGGCGTTTTTGCCTTGTGGTACGGAACCCTTCGTGTGCGAGTCCGACTCGCACTTGGCCAGTTTTTTATGTTCTGTATGCCTAGGCGATCGTTACAATTTCATTATATTGTGTAGCCTATGTAATCTTCTTTCGTATTAAGTAACAACATTTATCCTATCTATAATAAAAAAAACTTTCTAGAACATTAATTTACTAAAATCGAACTTTGGCATGTTTTCATTACTTATACAAAATTCTTTCTATCTCTAAACCCGTTGACCGATTTACATCTTAATTCAAACGGGAATATCAGTTTTAAACATAATCCTCTCATTTGACACTAAAATCACGCAAATATTCCTATAAACAAAAAATCACGTTTTCAATTTAAGTAGATACAAGTTACGTAAAGAACTATTCTGCCTATAATTTTTCTTCACATTAACCTTGCGTTCCGAGTTAGGAAATAATCGATGTGAGCGTGCTTAAACCCGTACCGAATTAGCGTGAGCGCGATAACGATGTCCCGTGAATCGTCATAGATGACGTCATGACATGCGCCATCTTGCGATAACGCCGACCCTAGAATAATATCACCGTGAGCGCTGTCAAAAATGACAGTGTGTGTGTGAGGATGTGTCAGTGTGTGTTTTGTTTAGATTTGCATCTTAACATAAAATTAAACTAACGTGGCATTTTCGAAATTGTGCTTCTGGCTGATAGTCGCCACCTAACCAAAGAAGAAGAAATGTGGTGTTTAGGAAATAGGTACTGTGTAATAATATCGTTTTTACATTGAGTAAGCACTGTGAGCGCGTTCACGGGGGCGCGGGCGTTCCGAATTGTGGACAGCTCTCAGCTGTCATAATCGTAATACCTAAATCGGAACGCATGTGAGATGATGTGAGCGCTGTGAGCGATTATAGCTAATTCGGAAAGCGGCCTAAAATTCTCAAAAATTGCTGTCAGATACCTACTACGAATACTATTAAAAACGATATTCCTATTCTATCACTTTTAATAACATTCACTATTCGCACACCCGGCGTTCGTTGCATAATTGCGTAGGTACCGGTAAACGCGGGTTACTTTAGCTCTGGGGGGGAACTTTGGGTCAATACAAAAAAGGGTTTTCTATTTTCTATTGTTGTATAGGGCTACATTGGCTCAATGCATTTAAAATATTGTTTTTGTGTCGACAAAATCTGCAGGTCAAGTCAAACTAACCCTCTTCAAAGAACAACATTGGCTCAAAAGTAAAAAAAAAGAAAATATACACATACCTATATTTTGTAAAACAAATATTTAAAATGCTAAGAAATCCACCATAATCCCTACTATCAAAGGGTTTCTAAAAAAAAAGTAATTAAACCAAATTCAAAAACTCAAAATTGTGAAATAACTTTAATTTCGGAAGTCGGTGTCTTGGGATCTTTATTTTAGTTGTAGTTTTTTGCCACAGACATCTGAAATTAAAGTTATTTCACAATTTTGAGTTTTTGAAGTCGGTTTAATTTTTTTTAAATTACTTTTTTATTTTGATATTTTTAGTTTTAAGTAAAAACTGGAATATTTGTTTGTAATAAGTAGGCAATAGTTTTGTTTTAAATATTGCACTAGAATTTGACCAAGGTTTTGAGATGTTTTCCCTTTGACACTACACCCGTAGCTCGTATCAATAAGCCAGGTCGTCACACTTACACGTATTAGTCCATATCTTGAAAATGACTGACTCGATTTAGATGAAACTTCCACTATTCCCTAAGTTGAAGTAAATGTAAGCCAATACAAAAAAAATGGTCACGATCCGATTAATAGTTGCGGAAAAATGCATGGACAAACATACTATTACATTATACGTCTACAAAATTTTGTATATTTGTTTGGAAGCCCTAATAGATTGTCATATGTGAATATAATGCAATTCCAATAATATTACATACATACGTGTCGAATTGATAACCTCCTTTTTTTTGAAGTCAGTAAAAGATGAAAAAATTAGCTAAAGTAACCTGCGTTTACGGTATTTACTTTAAAATCCAATCACTACTACTGCCGGACGATTCTGTAAAAATCTCACCGTGAAAACTTAGGTGATGTGAGTTTGTTTTTGCTAGGGATTGACACTATTGACAGCTCACTCCACGCTCACTTCACCTAAGTTTTCACGGTGAGATTTTTACAGAATAGCACCGCTGGAATAACTTTTGTTTAGAATGTTCCATGACCAAGGGCTGATTTTTCAATCGACAGATAATTTTTGTTTTAGAATATCATTGGTTATTGTAATAAAATTGACATCTGACAGTTTTTGTAAGTATTGAAGAAATTGTCAAAAATTCAATATTATTCCTCCAATAGTAAAAAATTGGCTGGCTAAAAAATTAACTGGCGTTGGAAAAATCAGCCCTAAATGGAATCAAAAACAATAAGTTCATCGAATTATGCTCACATAACTCTGAATTTAAGCTTTCACGGTTACCTACCCTACAGCGCGCACCCATCATTAGGAAAGAACCGCCCCTAAGACGACCTACTGACCCAAAGAGATACCTACCTACCTATCCCTTCTATTAATTCGAAAATTCTATAGAAAAACACCATTGACACATTTTTTCAATACTAACCTTTGTTTATTTTATTTCACTTTAAAAATTATAAATACAAAAAATATTACTCACCGTTATCGTCGTCTACCGACAAATATCAATCACCCGGCATGATCCACTCAAAAACTTTGGTAAAAATAATTAAAAAACGCAGTCAAAAATGTCTGGGGACAGAAGACATCCCGCCCGGCACACAACGCACAGTACCACACAACACGACTCCAAGTGACGTACTGAATAAACGTCAAACGATCTCGGGAGCGGTGGGTGTGGCTTATTCCTAGTGAGACATGATAATTGGCTGCCAATTCTTAGTATGTGCAACCATTGGGCAATTTTAGAAACGTTGAAAACTCCACCAATCATAGCAAGGATACTTTCTTTCTAACACTATACGACGCGTCGTAGTTATAGATATGTATAGAGTTTACATTGATGTGCTGCCGTCTGTACAATAACCAACCAAGTATCGATGCACAGTTAAAAGTTACGAAAGGTTATTTTAGAAAAAAATTCAACAATAACTATATACTTGGTTTCGGCAGTCCCAGAACGGATGTATGTTCAGTATGCCTTCAACTGCTAGAAAAAATTAAAAGAGAAAATAATGAAACGCTGAAACAAGGTTTTCGAGTAGAACACAGAGTCCACAAGCTGAAAGCCAAAGCGTTCTTTAATTTAGTGAAAGCGGAAAGACCCGATTTGAAAACCTTTTCTTTGACTGTAAAAAGAATCTGGCTCTGCCCAAAACACCCGATCAAATAACGTACTATTCACGGCAATTTTATCTCTGTAAATGTACAGTCGTAGAAGGTTCGTCAACGTCTCCTTTTACGAAAGATAATGTATTTGCATACTGCTGGACCAAAAACGAGTATGGGCTCCAATGAAATTGCATCTATTGTATTTCATCGATTAAAAAATACGGACTTAACAGGTATAAAAACGGTGACGCTAATAGCCGATGGATGCCCAGGCCAAAATAAAAATATAACGATGATTGCAATGTGCTCAAAGTGGTTAATAGATTTGGCTCCTAATCATGTGTAAAAAATCGAAATCCCTGTGGTGGGACTATCCTTTATCCCGCCAGATAGGGTAATTGCTCACGTGGAAAAAGATGTGAGAAAATTTGAATGCATTATAAAACCGGAAGATTATCTGGAAATAATGGCCACATTAGGGTGACTGGTAATTAGTGACCGATACTTAAAGACGTGATTTTACTCATCATTATGAACAACTTTTACTATGATACCAAACCTGAAATCGTGAAAAAAAAAACAGCTGTTCTCTACATTTTGACGAGTTAGACGAACATAAATGTAGGGAACAGCTGATTTTTTTGCGCGAATTCAGGTTTTGTCCCATAGTAAAAGTTGTTCATAATGATGAGTAAAATCACGTGTTTAAGTATCGGTCACTAATTACCAGTCACCCTATATATATTTTTTTTGGTTCCAAAAAAATATTTAGACTTATTATTGGCTGACTTTAAGAATGGAAGATCTCGAATTCTTTTGTTTGCCACTAAAAAAAGCAGGGAAGAATTTGCAAAAACACGCCATATCTACTGTGATGGGACCTTCAAGTGCGTTCCGAAGCCATTTTTACAGAATACACGGCGAGATTGATGGTTTCGTAAAGCCATTGGCGTATGCTCTGCTGCTTGATAAGAAAAAGGGTACGTACAGAACACCGTTTCAGTTGATAAAATCAACAATACCAGCCTTGCATTTAGATTTCTTTCCCAGTGACTTTGAAGAAGCCGTCGTCAGAGGCTTCCTTGCTGTTTCCGAATGCAAGTATCAAAGGGTGCTTCTTTAGAAGGCTTTAAGAAAGTAGGGAAAGGAACTAGGCCTAAACGAGAATGGAATTCTCAGGAAGCACGTGGGTTTGTGCTCTGTCCTTCCCCTTCTGCCACCCAAATTATTAAAATTATTATTATATTATTATTTTATATATTTTACATAACTCGGGACCATGCGGTCCCGGTCCTTTGGAAGGCGTACGAGGGGCCGAAGCCAACTCGCAGAGGCCCCTTACGAAATTTTAAAGAAATGCGGTACCAACCGACGATTATCCCTGTATGCACTATGCCAGTGCATTATTATTATTATTATTACCCGACGCCCTAGATGATGCATGGCTGTATTTCATCAGTGAGAGTCCAGACGAGGAAAACGTGACGAAAAATGATTATATGATCGCACAGTGGATCAGACACAAATTGTGGTCTGATAAATGGTCTTGTTATGGGATGGCTAACAAAACCCAGAAATCCAGAATCCTATTATGCAACGCTGAGCAGAGCCATAAACAGGAACAGTGGCATAAACCTCGCACAAACTTTGGGTTTTTGTAGATACAATTGTGACAATTATATAGAATATAGGCAAAAAATCAAAGTCACAAAAATTTGCTGCAAAAAAAAAAGGAAAGTCATTGATATCATAATACAGGAGTTCGAAAATGGATCCATCACTATTAGCCATTCTATGGAGAAACTTCGTTTTTAGAATTTAAAAGCATACGCCATCATCATGATGATTTTTTAGAACCTAAAAATAAATAAATGAAAAGTAATCTCCTTAACTTTCTGTTCTATGTCCAATCATTTTTTATCTAATTTTCGTTTACTGCTGTCTCTACAAAACGTGTATAATAAAAAAAAAATTGGCCCGGTCTACACCGGAACTACATATTACAAAATTATATATTGTTAAATATTATAAACTACATATTACTAGCTCCATCTAGTATCTACTAGTGTACCTAAAGTGTGTGACGTATCTGGAACCTTCTAAATAAATGACTGTCTGTTGTAAGCCACTCTGAAGTTTTATTACATAATTATGTACCTTGTACTTCGGTACCTCAGACCAAATAAAAAACCAAGTTTTTTCTATACCAAGACAGGGCTGTCAACAGTAAAGTGAAGCCGGTTTCGTAAACATGTGTGCACATAGTGAGGTGTATTTGATTGTAAATGTGTGCGTGTGACCGTGTATGCACAGAGCAGAGCGGAGGTGTAGTTTTTGCATGCTTCACTGTATTGTTCGCAGCGTTATGTCTTGACTTTTTATTTAGTCTGAGTTCGGTACTCATTGAAAATCTTCACAAATATTACCACAAACTACTCAAAACACAAACTGCAAAGTTGTTAAAATATAGGGGGTCTCTAAAACAAATGTACTCAACATCGACTAGGTTCCGACTACCTGCACCCACAGCGGGCGGTTTCCAAGCCGTGTTTGGAACCGGTTTATACCAGTTCGATTAGTGACGTGTGCGAACAATGCAAAAACAAAACAACAAAAACAACGCGCTAGCATATAGCGCGTCTGTTTAGCTGAAAACTCACACGTAAAGAGCGTTTTAATCGGTCACACAGCTCACGCACGTTTCCAGCGCGATACACGCACGTTTGAGACTCGTTCGCGCGCGTGCTACGCGCCTTTTACTTTGCAAGGAGAGTTGCTAACGCGCGTCTTTAGCGCGTTTCTCGTGAATTTGCAGCGATGCAATCGCAAGTAATCTGCCTTTCTCAAATTTATTTTTATAAAATTGGCTTATAGGTTTTCCAGTATTAAAGAAACAAACCGCTGCATAGCACCTCAAGGCATATGAATTGTTTTAATGAATAATTATAATTGTTGCGTTTGCCACACACGTATTCAACTACTATGAGTTAAATTGTTCAGCTTTATTATTATTTAAATTGTGTAATAAGATTCCCGCATTGAATGCCAAAGTGGATGCAATTGCAATCAGTTTTTGCATTAATATTTTGACGTCAGGCACAAGGTTTATTGCTGACTTTTTCTCATCACCACAGAGTAGTATCCCTCACACTGAGGATCACTCTCAGTCTCCAATATATGTTTGGGAGTGTTGAAAATATGTTATTGGGAAACTGAGCCATTCTGAACCTTACTACTGCTTTTGCAGCAATACATATCGTTTGACACGTTCAGTATTCAGAAGTTTACGCTGATTTAACGGAATTGACGTATCTTTAATTAAATTAATATTTTGCCGTCCCGTTCCGCTTCAAGTGATTGGAACACAATTTTCTCCACTATTACATTTGGATACGGCCTGCTTTCCAAAATATTCTTAAAAGTGTTTGAGTCTCCATCTGCAATAAGTTTCGCGTAAATCAAATTGTGTTTTTCTACGGAGTTTCGGAATCCCTCAACAATTACTGATTTCTCCATACTTGTGGAAGAGTCTGCCTGATTTGCATTGCACTGATGTTCCGGGGGTGTTATATTTTTGTGTGATGCACGAGAACATATGATGCAATATTTATTTTTAATGCCAACGTGTAATATTTTGCTTGTATATATATAATTCTATTATTGCTCCCACACCTGTTGCGGAAAAAAAGTTTGTTTTATAGGATCGTTTACCCCAAGCAGCATCAGCTGTTACCGGTATTGATTACCATCAACTACCTGAAGGACTCACGCTCCCTCTTTCCAAAGCCATAGAAGGTTCATCCTTACCGGCTTCAATCAAGTAGATTCAGATGTAGTCTTCCACCAGTTATATAAGCTATCGTGACTTTTCTGGTAGACCGATTTACTAATGAGTGGTAAATTAATGGAAGCTGCTAGCTGGTTCAAGTTTGCTCGGCCACATCCAATACTACCCGAAACAGCGCTATGGTTCACGTCCAATCCATTTGTTGTTTCCTCCCATGTATTTATCAGAAATCGACTTTTACACATAAAACATGATAAATAAATTTTTGATGAAAACGATTGTATTTTTTCTTCAGTTATCATAAGGTTTGATAGTTTACATCCAAATCTATCATTCCAAATCTATCATAATGTTTAGATATTGTTAGCTGCAACTTCAGACGGGAGGGAGTTACGAGTGACCAGCCCTATATAAGCCAACGCAAACCGGCGCGCACTCTCTTTTGGCCAACAGGCGCGCGCTCGCTAACATCATCTTAGGATTTCGTGTCATAATTTTTATTTTATTTGAATATTATTTTATTTGTAAAATTATTAAAGATTTCGTTTAGTAAATAAAATTGATTTAAATTCCCAAAATCAGAAGTGGGATTGAACGCTATTATAGCCGCTTCAAGTCATTTCTGGTTCCATCATAATGTCGAGTAGAAAACGAGCACCACCGCGAGAGCGCGCGTCTTCGCCTAATTTAGGTAATCTAGCATCGACGATGGAAGCAATCCTCAACCGCCTGACGACGCTAGAGCAGCGTGCCGAACCACGTGCAACCACGCCGCCGCCGCCGCCGTTGCCTGCCCTCATCGAGCCAGCACCAGCCCCAGCAGGGAACGTGCCACGTGGCGAGAGCGTGGACAGCACCCCGAGTGTCGCCAGACGCTCAGCTATATCAACAACGGCTTCAACGGACATCACGGAGCGTCTCATCGACGCGCTAAAATGCATAAACCCGGTGAGATCAAACCACTATTATGTGTCGGATTTTGATCCTAGCATTCATGACGCCTATGCGTGGTGTGACGAGGTAGATCGTGCTCAATCGCAAAACCAGTGGGATGAAAAAGAGTGCCTGGCCCGTGTGGGACTATCTCTAAAGGGCGACGCACGTTCCTGGCTGCGCGAATGGACTAGTAACAATCGTACTTGGTCAAACTTCAAATCAGAGCTCAAATCACTTTGTCCGCGACGTATTGACATCGCGAATATTCTTTTTGATGTGATGTGTAAAGAATCTGATAAGTACTCCACGTATGCAGACTATGCACGAAAATCATTATTACGGCTACGTATAGTGAACGGATTAAGCGATGAATTATTGTGCGCCATAATTGTGCGCGGCATAAAAGATCCACAAATACGTGCAGCTGCCACAAACGCGAAATTAACACCAGAAACCATCGTAGAGTTCTTATCAATCTATGTGAAATCAGATCGTTCAAGTGCAAGTGTACCTAATAATAATCAGTCACGCAATAACCGATCCACCACTGATTCCTCCACCGAACGATTTCGCAAGCGTCCTGCCACAAATACCGATCGTTTACGTTGCTATAATTGTAATCAAACCGGACATAAAAGCCAATATTGTACCAAACGAAGTAAGACAGATGACGGTAGCATTAAAAAAAAAAAATCCGCAACTACCCCCGAATCTACTAACAAATCCGATTCTAAAGTCGTGTGTACATTTTGTAAGAAAGTAGGTCACACCGAGGATAAATGTTTTACAAAACAACGTTCTGAAACGCGAAATAAATCTAATATCAACTTTTGTCGTGAAGTAACGTGCGACCGTACTAAAAGGGATGTCATTACAGCTGTGATTAGTGGAGTACCCACCGATGTGTTAATTGATAGTGGTTCGAGTATCTCTCTAATATCAAACGATCTAGTCAAACATTTCTCATGTCGCACAAACCCGAGCGTACAGATATTGCGTGGTTTAGGTGGAATAGAAATGCGTTCCGACTGTTTCGTAACCTTGTCAATAGAATTTAGCGAGGTCACCTTAGAGGTAGATCTTTATGTTGTGCCCCGTGATTACCTTAGTGCACCTGTGCTTATCGGTACAGATGTACTAAATAGGAAAGGCCTCGCATACATTCGAACTGGTGATTCGCAGCGAATAATTAGAAATAGTTCGCTTGTAAATAACTTGACACATAGTGAACCGACTGTGCAACTCGATTCGGTCAACACACAATTGTGTGGAGAGGAAAAAGCACGTTTATCGTTTGTGTTAAACAAGTACTCAAAATATTTCCTCAGTGGAACAGCGTCAACCACCGTTAATACAGGAGAGATGCACATTCGGCTAACTAGTGAAGAACCTGTTAACTATCGACCATACAAATTATCATACGACGAAAAATTACGTGTTCGCGAAATCGTTAGTGACTTAAAGGAAAAGGGTATAATCCGTGAGTCAGAGTCTTCGTATGCGAGTCCGATTTTGTTGGTAAAAAAGAAAGACGGATCGGATAGAATGGTTGTTGATTACCGAGCTCTAAACAACATAACAATAAAAGACAGATACCCTCTTCCTTTGATCGATGATCATATAGATAGGCTTGGGAAATGTAACTATTTCACTGTGCTAGACATGGTGACAGGCTTCCATCAAATTAAAATCAACGAAGATTCTGTACACCGAACTGCATTTGTGACGCCCGAGGGGCATTTTGAATACCTCAAGATGCCTTACGGTCTCGCTAACGCTCCCGTGGTCTATCAGCGCATTATATCAGATACACTGAGATCTCTCATCGATGCAGGTCAGGTCCTGGTCTATATCGATGACGTCATGCTAATGAGCGACACCGTAGAGGACGGATTGTCTTTGCTCGATTCTGTTCTGGCGATTTTAACAAAGGCAGGTTTTTCCATTAATTTAAGAAAATGCACCTTCCTTACCAGTGAAGTGGAGTATCTTGGGAGGACGATCAGTAAAGGTCAGGTCCGGCCGAGCTTACAAAAAATAGACGCACTAGCCAAATCTCCGATTCCTAAAACAGTTAAGCAAGTAAGGCAGTTTCTCGGTCTGGCCGGCTACTTCAGAAGATATATCCCAGGATACGCTACTACAGTGGCCCCCATCGCTTCATTGACTCGCAAAGAGGTTAAGTTTCATTGGGGTAACGAGCAGGAGCGAGCGAGACAAGAAGTCCTCTCAATTTTGACTAGTGAACCTGCGTTGTTAATTTTTGATCCATCGTTGCAAACTGAGGTCCACACTGACGCAAGTTCGTTAGGATACGGTGCTGTATTAATGCAAACCGCAAAAGACGGACGTAGACATGCAGTAGCGTACTATAGTAAGGTCACTGTAGGGGCGGAACCCAGGTACCACTCCTATGAGCTGGAGACTCTCGCTGTAGTTAAGGCCTTGCAACATTTCCGTCAATACCTAGTTGGTAAACATTTTAAAGTAGTTACCGATTGCAACGCCTTAAAGATGACTCAGCGTAAAAAGGATCTCTTGCCTAGGGTGGCACGCTGGTGGATGTTCCTACAAGACTATGATTTTACCCTCGAGTATCGGAAAGGTCAGTTTATGTCGCACGCTGACTATCTCAGTCGTAACCCGGTTAACCTTTGCGCCGTACAAAAACCAACTAACTGGGCTCAAGTTGCACAAGCCGCAGACGATGAAACGGTTACTTTAATCGAAAAATTTGATCAGGGTCAGTTAGATAGTTCACGGTATGTAAAGAAAAACAATTTACTTTACTATAAGTACAACCCGATAGGTGAGCAATCACGATTACTATGTTATGTTCCAAAGGGTTTTAGACTAAGTATGTTACGCGTATTTCATGACGAACACGGACATATTAATATTGAAAAAGTGCTTGATTTAATATTAAAACATTTTTGGTTTCCTAACATGCGCCAATTCGTTAAGAAATACATAGGTCATTGTATTGTTTGCCTAACACACAAAAAGGTGCCCCGTGCCCCTCTACAGCCAATCACTTCGTGGACGAAACCTATAATACCTTTTGATACAGTGCATGCGGATGCACTAGGCCCTCTGCCCGAATCTAATGGCTACAAATACATTCTCATTATAATCGACGCTTTCACGAAATATTGTTTTCTGTATCCTATGTATAAACAAGAAAGCGCGGAATTAAAACGAGCATTTACTAACGCGGTTTCGATTTTTGGTACTCCGCGATTAATAGTATGTGATAGGGGCAGAATGTTCGACAGTGCCGACTTTGGCGAATGGGCAGCAAATTTTGGTATTCAGATACATTTCATAACACCGGAAATGCACCAAGAGAATGGCCAAGTAGAACGGTATTGTCGAACAGTGCTGAACATGGTTAGGATAGATGTAAATTATAGACATGAATCCTGGTCCAATGTACTTTGGAGGCTACAGCTGGTACTGAATGTTAATAAGCAAAAAAGTACTCAATGCTCAGCATTAAATCTGCTTATCGGTTGTGACACGACTACTCCTACTATAAATGCTCTCATCCGAGATATAACCGTAGACGGTTCCACACCAAATCGCGAAGCTTGGCGTGAAATGAGACGCCAAAGGGCTGAGGATCTATTGGCTCAAAATCAGGCTAACCAAGATGCCCGTGTCAATAGAGGTAGAAAGGCACCTAGAGCCTTCGCTGTGGACGATCTGGTTTTTGTGATTAAATCATCTCAAACTGCTAATAAACTCGACAGTGGCATCCGGGGTCCATATCGCATTATTAAGGCTCTGCCAAATAGTCGATATGAATTACGACTTCTGGCGGGCTCCTACGGAAAAACGACGCAGGCTGCCGCGGAATATATGATACCGTGGCGAGGCGAGTGGACCCCCGAGACCTGTGCAGCATTTTTTGAACGTAAGATTACTCGTTTTATTTTGCTTATCATAAAGTTTCAGCTTCCTATATTGTTTATGCTTACCTAGAAGATGTTTGCTATGGCGCTGTAGGTACTTATTTTCTATCTTGCTTACTTATATGTGGATAGGTGACCTAGATCGAACTCTTATAAGACCTTGTGTGGCGTTGAGTTGACTGAGAACAGACAAGTATGTTTGTGCTGTACATGTAAGACCTGGATGGCTTCGGCATAAGGCATTGCACTGTGTTGTTTTCGTGTAAGTCCTTGTGTGGCATCGAAACTGTGTTGTTTTCGTGTAAGTCCTTGTGTGGCATCGAAACTGTGTTGTTTTCGTGTAAGTCCTTGTGTGGCATCGAGACTGTGTTGTTTTCGTGTAAGTCCTGGTGTGGCATCGAAACAGTGTCGTATTCATCTCATATAAAAACCTTGTGTGAGATTGGAGCAGTATCCTACGCGGCGTATAAGACCTTGTGTGGCATCGCTCATTAATGTACTACATGAAACATAACGTGTTCAAAAATATAAAAGCGCATAGTGACATCTTACTCCATCTAAGCATAAACTATTATTGATAAACATGATGTATGTTATATCTAACATGTGTGTGTTTACCTTCCCAGATTATGAAGATTCAGTTGAGACTGCTTCAGAGCCTGAGCAAGGACCTTCTACGGAGAGCATCGAGGACGCTGCTCAGTCAGGAGAAGCCGTGTTAGCTGCAACTTCAGACGGGAGGGAGTTACGAGTGACCAGCCCTATATAAGCCAACGCAAACCGGCGCGCACTGTCTTTTGGCCAACAGGCGCGCGCTCGCTAACATCATCTTAGGATTTCGTGTCATAATTTTTATTTTATTTGAATATTATTTTATTTGTAAAATTATTAAAGATTTCGTTTAGTTCAGTTATATTTTTTTTTTTTAAATAAAATTGATTTAAATTCCCAAAAATATGGTTATCAATTGGTCAAATAAATATTGGAAATCGACTATTTTTCGTTCTTTAATATACAGGGTTATTGGTAAAACACTAACAACCTCTCAGGACTGGTGATTCCTGAAACAAGATTGTTTCTGACTCCTGTTGTTTCTTATAAAAAGATTTTCTTTCTTCTGTAACAAATCGTATCTATTTTTTTAATTCAATATATATTTATTTATATAGTACCAGGGTCTTTGGTCAACTGGACCCACTCGAACTGGACCCGCGGGTCCAGATGACGTAATCACATTTTGAATACGTCGACTGGACCCACTGTCAAATTTCATCATTAGTACAGTCACGGAGTAAAGCCGAATCTTTTAGTTTAATTTCTATGACCGAAAAATATACTTACTAAATACTATTCAATTAGGTATTTACACTTAAAAAAAAAGCAGTACCTCAAACGCCAGCTACAGGCGATTTGTCTGATGTAAGACTTGATTGTTACAGTCGTCCATTTACCAACGTTGGTTTAGACTACTTTGGCCCTGTGGATGTGTCTATTGGTCATCGTACAGAGAATCGATGGGTGGCACTGTTTACATGTTTGACAACGCGAGCAGTGCACCTAGAGATATAATATTCTACCAGCTTTTCACAGTGCATGCAGATAGTATTAATAATAACTATGTCAATGTTCTATATGCCTTGTTACCCGACAAGACGATTTCCACTTACGAACTTTTATTTAATATTATAAGAAGTCAAATACCTGAATACCTGAATGGGAGCCAAGTAACGTGTCAATGGATTTTGAAGTTCCAGCTACTCAAGCGCTAAAAAATACTTTCCCAGATGTGAAAATAAAAACACAAATGGGTAAGATGCATGTAAAACTTTGTGCTGCTTCGTCTCATCTTCCACCCGAATCAATTGATGAAGGTTGGCTTTATATCATGGGAGAATGTTCTATTAGCGACAACATCATAAAATTAGGCGAATAGGTTGTTTGTGAAGCCTTAAGAAGCTGTTTGGTTCCGTCATATCCGAGGGTAAAACGCCACAGGCATGGAACAGAGGTGTGGTGATACTTTTCTTTAAGAAGGGTGACAATGCCCTTCGACTTCTGAGCCATGTCTACAAGCTGTTTTCGAGAGTCATCACGAACCGTCTCGCGCTCAGGTTTGACGACTTCCAGCCTCCCGAACAACCCGGATTCCGTAATGGCTTTAGCACTGTAGACCACATACATACGCTGCGGCAGGTTATACAGAAGACCGAAGAGTATAACCTGCCTCTCTGCTTAGCGTTTGTGGACTACGAGAAAGCCTTTGATTCGATCGAGACATGGGCTGTACTGCAGTCTCTTCAACGGCGAGAGAGGCCTATGGGGCGCGTGACCAAAGTGTACCCAGGAAAAGATGGGGTCGTGCGCGTTGCTGATGTTCTTCACACATCGCAGCTAAACTGTTGGCTGCAGCATTTATCTTCAAATCTGGACACTTGGGTCGAATATGTCCTTCTTTTGACAATGATGACATCTGATCATCTTCCTATTACATTTCTGCGTAATCAACGCACTGGTTTGAGAGCTCAGCTCTATACGCCTAAAATCACCACTCATGAGTCTTTGCTTTACCATTTCCTATGTCAAAGAATCTGTCTGAGAGCCTTCAATGTCCATAATGAGAGGGTCATAATCATCAGGTAACCCAATCAGGAGAATTTCTGCTATCTCATTGTCATCAACTTTACAGCCAAATTTCACATAATTCTTGTGTTGCAGATATTATCTCGGAGATATTTTTCGGATGGGAAATCATCAAATGACCCCTCCCTCTCTGGGTGGAGCGGAAGGGAGTGTCAGACTTTTACTGACTAAAACCCACCCGTGTTCCTTCCTTAGCCCTTTATTTTCCGGGCCAGCGGTAACCCTTTCGGACAATCCCGCTGACCCGGAAATTACCAGTATTAGCTTAGTATTTGTAACCCAACTAGGAAATCGTAGTCGAAGTTAGTGTATAACAAAAATATTAACATGTTTTTCTATTTCGAAAATTTACCATTCTTATTGATTTTTTTACGCCATTTTTAAACCTGCATTTTTCTCATAAGTAGATATTTTTTTAATGATAATAACCTCGAATTTATTAAGAACACATTAGATCCTGAATCATAGATTCCTGATGTTTTCAAAGTGTCGTTTATTAGTAATTTAATTTTTATTAATGGCGGCACTATTAGTTTTTTGGATCAATTTCATTTAATTGTATTTCTAATTCAGAATTATTAACACTCCTTATTTGATCTTTTTTTGGCCTATAATTATTTTTAATCTTGAACCAACATTGGGATAACGTGTGCCTTTATTCTCTTTTTTACAAATTTTAGACGGACTAACCAAGGGCTTCACAGTTTTCAATTTAATTTTACTTTAGGAAGTTTCTATCTTTTTATCAAATGTTTTTTTTTACCTTACGCTCTAAACTTCTTAAATTATTAAAAAAGTCTTCAGTATCCTTTAAACTATTCCTATCATTTTTCATTGACATTGACATTAATCATTTAAATTAGAAATTAAGACAATAGAGGCAACCTCTTGCAAAAATGTAAATAAGTCAAATGAAAGTGTAAAAAAATTAAATAGTATCAATCTGGTGCATCAAAATATTCAAGGTTTTTCAAACAAAGACTTAGAAGTAGAATTATTCCTGAATTGTTACAATATAGATATTCTTTGTATGACAGAACATTGGCTTAAAAGTCACCAGTTCATGTTCAATTTTAGTAATCACCAGGTTGGTAGTTCATTCAGCAGAGTAAATGCTATACATGGTGGCTCATTAATTTTAATAAATAACCAGCTTAAGTTTAAAGACCGAAAGGATATTGTGAGCCTCTCTGTTGAACGGACAATTGAAATAGCCTGTATAGAATTGGAGCAGTTCATTATATTAAGTGTGTACAGACCTCCTTCAGGATTGTATGATTGTTTTGAAAAAGTTATGGATGAAGTGTTGCACAAAATCTGTAATACAAACAAGTCCATCATCATTTGTGGTGATTTTAATGTTAATTTGTTAGAAAATTCTGGGTTAAGTACTAAAATTATAAGTTTGTTTCAGTCATACAATCTTGCAAACCAATTTTTGGAGCCCACTAGAATAACTCCTACTAGTGCCACATGCCTAGATAACATTTATACAGATGTTATACCAACCCACAAAGACATTGTTAACCTAATAGACTCAGATCATTGTGGACAATTAATCACTATTCCAAAAAAAACAAAAAAGTTACTAAAAAAGATATCACTGTTAATCCAAAAACAACTAATCGCTTGGAAACATTTAAAACTAAACTCATGGGTAAATTACCACTTTTGTTCACTATTGATGACCCTAATCAACAATATAATGATTTTTTTAATATGTATTGCACACAATTTGATAACACATTTATTCCAAAAACATTATCGGTTAATAGTATTGCTTCCTTCAGTGACAGGGCCACCATTGGTATACATAAAAGTAGAAAACGACTTTATGAATTATATGAAGAACGGATTTGTATAAACACTGCTGAATTTAATTTATATGTTAAGAATTATTCTAAAATATTTAAAAAAGTTTGTAGTATTGCCAAGTCACGTTATTTGAGTTCAAAAATTAAAAATAGTAGTAACATTATTAAAACGACTTGGAATGTCATTAATAGCGAAACGGGAAGGTCATGCACCCGAAGTAGTGACTACAGCCTTGTTATTGATGTCAATATAATTAAATCAGATTGTCAAGTCGCCGCGGCCTTTGAAAATTTCTTTGCAGAGATTCCCGTATCAACTACTAAATCTCTTAACTCATCACCCATTGCTGCAGAGTCTTTACTTAAAGAAAACGTTCCAGTTTGCGATTCTGAATTTCACTTCCAATATGTAACTTGTAAAGATATAATCAAAACTTTTCACACGTTAAATGTTAAAAAGACCGCAGATCTATGGGGTAATTCTGTGGATGTTGCTAAGTCGATTATAGACATTGTAGAACCTACTTTAGCTGTTATATTTAATAATTGTATTGACCGTGGTGAGTTTCCTGATCTTATGAAAAACAGTAAAATAATACCGTTGTTTAAATCGGGTAGTACATCAGACCCTACTAATTATAGACCTATTTCAGTACTACCTACCTTTAGTAAATTTTTTGAAAAACTTATTTTAAATCAATTGCAAAGATTTTTTGATAAAAATAAATTACTGCATAACAAACAGTTCGGATTTACAAGGGGTCGTTCGACTACCGATGCAGGAGTTGAACTTTTAGGACATATTTATAATGCATGGGAGGACAAATGCGATGCTTTGGGCATCTTTTGCGATTTGTCCAAGGCATTCGATTGTGTTCTTCATGAAACATTAATCAGGAAACTGCACCACTACGGAATCCGGAACGCCTCTCTGGATCTTCTTACTTAAGTGATAGGATTCAGAGAGTTGATGTTAACGGAAAAAGGTCACCCGGATCTGTAGTAAGAATGGGGGTCCCCCAGGGCTCAATTCTCGGCCCATTTTTATTTATTATTTATATAAATGACTTGCCTTACCTCATAAGGGATGAACATGATATAGTGTTGTTTGCAGATGACACTTCACTTTTATTTAAACTCAAACGTCAGCAGCTGGTTACTGACAATGTAAATAACGCCCTTGCAAAAGTAGTTAACTGGTTTAATGTCAATAACCTACTTCTTAACGGAAAAAAAACGAAATGTATTAAGTTTACCATACCCCACGTTAGACAAGTAGAAACTA
The DNA here is from genome assembly GCA_963082905.1 of Oligia fasciuncula. NCBI lineage: Eukaryota > Metazoa > Arthropoda > Insecta > Lepidoptera > Noctuidae > Oligia > Oligia fasciuncula. The sequence goes on from OY720403.1 coordinate 15,645,175, forward strand.
GTGTTCTCATTAAGGATGAAGAGTTGAAACCTGAAGATACCACAGTATTCCTAGGCATAACGTTGGATACCAAGCTTCAATGGGGCCCCCATATTGATAAATTGTCAAAAAAGCTTAGCTCTGCAGCATATGCCGTTAGGAAAATTCGTGATTTAACTGATTTAGAGACAGCCCGTTTAGTATACTTTAGTTATTTTCATAGTGTGATGTCGTACGGTATTCTGTTGTGGGGAAATGCCGCCGATATTCAGACAATTTTTATTTTACAAAAAAGGGCAATTCGTTCCATTTATAAATTAAGTCCCAGACACTCCCTCAGAGACAAATTTAAAGAGATTAATATAATGACTGTGCCTTCTCAGTACATTTATGATAATCTTTTGTATGCACATAAAAATATTAATCTGTTTAAAAAAATACAGTGATATCCATAACATAAATACTAGGAACAAACACAAATTTGTTGTTCCTACAACAAGGCTCAAAAAAATAGGTGGCTCGTTTAGATGCCAATGTATACGTTTTTATAATAAACTTCCTAGCCACATTCAAGAACTAAGCCTTAATAAATTCAAATCTTTTATAAAGCGAAAACTATGTCAGAAAGCCTAATAGACTGTAAAAGACTATATTGAGGACAAAAACGCTTGGGATTGAGCTGCTCCAATAGGTTTAGAATGTTGTTTTTATTTTTACTATTTTACACTTTAATAATTTTCTTTTTTTTTTTTAAGTATCTATTTACTTAAAAAAAAAAATGACTTGCCTTACCTCATAAGGGATGAACATGATATAGTGTTGTTTGCAGATGACACTTCACTTTTATTTAAACTCAAACGTCAGCAGCTGGTTACTGACAATGTAAATAACGCCCTTGCAAAAGTAGTTAACTGGTTTAATGTCAATAACCTACTTCTTAACGGAAAAAAAACGAAATGTATTAAGTTTACCATACCCCACGTTAGACAAGTAGAAACTAGTGTTCTCATTAAGGATGAAGAGTTGAAACCTGAAGATACCACAGTATTCCTAGGCATAACGTTGGATACCAAGCTTCAATGGGGCCCCCATATTGATAAATTGTCAAAAAAGCTTAGCTCTGCAGCATATGCCGTTAGGAAAATTCGTGATTTAACTGATTTAGAGACAGCCCGTTTAGTATACTTTAGTTATTTTCGTAGTGTGATGTCGTACGGTATTCTGTTGTGGGGAAATGCCGCCGATATTCAGACAATTTTTATTTTACAAAAAAGGGCAATTCGTTCCATTTATAAATTAAGTCCCAGACACTCCCTCAGAGACAAATTTAAAGAGATTAATATAATGACTGTGCCTTCTCAGTACATTTATGATAATCTTTTGTATGCACATAAAAATATTAATCTGTTTAAAAAAATACAGTGATATCCATAACATAAATACTAGGAACAAACACAAATTTGTTGTTCCTACAACAAGGCTCAAAAAAATAGGTGGCTCGTTTAGATGCCAATGTATACGTTTTTATAATAAACTTCCTAGCCACATTCAAGAACTAAGCCTTAATAAATTCAAATCTTTTATAAAGCGAAAACTATGTCAGAAAGCCTAATAGACTGTAAAAGACTATATTGAGGACAAAAAGGCTTGGGATTGAGCTGCTCCAATAGGTTTAGAATGTTGTTTTTATTTTTACTATTTTACACTTTAATAATTTTCTTTTTTTTTTTTAAGTATCTATTTACTTAAATAATGACATGTACATTTACTGTATAAAGTATTATAATTATGATTTTAATTATTGTGAATGTGAGGACTATGTGGGTAATTTTTTGTTTTTTCTCTCTTCGTTTTAATCATGATCTGGCAGTTTGAGTAGTTTATGCGGCCTACCCAAATGTCCTGTCTTTGGTATTGTTCGTCGAATCGTTGAGCTCCTTAAGTTCTGAGTTGAGCTGCACGGTTACTGACAAATGCGTGCACTGACTGGACAGGTCCGCTCAATCTGTGTGGTTCTTTCCTCAAAAGACCATTTCAGACACTAATCTACATGGTCCTCAAAGATTATGTCCGGATTTTTTATATACACATTGACATTGATGAATTTCATTTAGACAATGACATGAATATTTACTTTGTAAGTAATTTTTATTATTTTTTTTTATTTAATTATTGTGAATGTGAGGACTATGTGGGTCATTTCTTTTTTCCTTCTTAGTTTTAATCATGATCTGGCAGTTTGAGTAGTTTATGCTATTGCCACTTGATTTCGGAGGTTATTGCCACTTGATTTTGGAGGCTATTGCCACTTGATTTTGGAGGCTATTGCCACTTGATTTTGGAGGCTATTGCCACTTGATTTTGGAGGCTATTGCCACTTGATTTTGGTAGCCTTTGATCTTGATTGAAGAGACTATATATTTGATTTTTGTATGTATACCATGTATTTGATTCCTGACCATGATTGAACACTTAATAACTTCTACAACAACATTCTCACTCCACACACACGCATTTATACACCTCACACCAGCACACACAATATCATGATGAGATATTTCTAGTCAAGGACCTTTATATTTATAATGTGAGTAGAATGTAATGAAGTCATATAAAACCTTTCAGCTACCATGATGAATGCAGAGTCCATTGATGAATCACATACTCCTCCTCGTAGGCGTAGTAGACACAGAGAAAAACGAAGACTGTCGTCATCATCATCCTCGTCCTCGTCTACATCTGACGAGAGGATTCGGCGACGCACATACGGGTATTTGATACAAAAAACTGGCCAAAACCTTTTTTTGTTAATTTTGGGTCAATTGTGCCTCCTAATTATTTTTCATATTAATTTTAGTATAACCCAATCATTTCTATACCCTTTTCTCCAAAGGGACTTACGTGTGAAATAAAATCGAAATAAAATAAAACATTATTTTCTATTTCAAGCATTATGGTGATTTATTTGTACAATAACTAATAAAAAAAGCATTTAAAAATACACAATGATTTAAAAATAACGCTTACTTTTTACATAACCTTACAAAATACATAAATGAAAAGCTATGTACAAACTGTAATTTACATCGAAATAAAAGTTAAATATACATTTTCTTGTAATATTTACAGAGAAACTTATACAGCTAATATTCGTCAGACTCGCTATCGCTATCTGCTTGATCAGTACTAGTGCCCGGGTCAGCATTATCAGTGTCAGTGTCCGCGGGACACTCGTATTCAACTTTAAGAAATTGTAGAATTTCTTGCGATAGTGGTTTCCTGTTCCTTTTGAATTGCATTCTGCTGCTGCTACTAAGAAAGACATCAGAGGTCAGAAGAAGGCGGTTCATGACATCTTGGAGGCAATCCTTTCGCGAAAACTTTCTTGCAAAGTTTTGCCTGTATTCATAACATCTTGGAGGCAATCCTTTCGCGAAAACTTTCTTGCAAAGTTTTGCCTGTATAGGCGGAAATGTTTATTCCGCGACTCAGCTGCCTCCTCTGATAATTGTCCAATCGGCAAAAGAGCATGTTTGATTACCAAAGCCCCATGACACAAAACTTTATGCAAAGTTGGCGTCATGGGGTGCCAGTTGTATAACTGCACATATAATTCGGCTGTTGACTTCAGAAACACCGAAAATTTTTCCGTGTCAATAGAGAACCCACTCGAAATAACTTCTAGAATCAACTTGAGGTTCTTAAGGAAGTTTATATCAATCCCTGTTATTGAGGCAATTGTTACAGGATCGGCAAAGAACCTCCTAGAAGTATTTCCATCGTTAGTATTTCCAAAGCCAGCTTTCGGCACGTCTACAAGCAAGCCCATTTGCTCTCGAAAGGCCTCTTGAATCTCTTTCTTTTTATCTGCCGAAAGCTGCTTTTCCTCCTTGTTAAGCCTCCATTTTTTTATAGGTAGTTTGTAGGCTATATGGAGACATGTTTCGAGAAATCTAATCCGAGCGTGCAATATTGATAGTCCAAATTTGAGCGAGTTCGAATCTATCAAACTTTCGTCGGTTTTAAGATTGTTGAAATCTTTGCTGGTCTGCTTGCATATGTAGCACTTCATTGTTGACGTGGTATTAGTTGCGGCATTGCACACTTTACCATCTACCATTGTAAGCACAAGTGTGTGCGACACCTTTATGACTTTATTGTCAGCCTCAACTTCAGTGGGGTTTATGTTTTGTGCCTGGTTTTCAATGTGTGCTATTTCGGATCGAGTCACTTCATTATTTTCATGCACAAACTGAATCCTTATAGGACGGCAAAATCGGCAAGATGAAGGAGCTGGATTCTGCCACCAAATCTTCAGTTGGCCATTCACATTACTTGTCAGTCGTAGGGGTACTAATGAGCTTATAAAAACATGGGCATCGGCATCGGAGCCTAACTCATCTTGGATTTTTTTTTAATTCTTGTGCTTTCGAGCCATCACATCCCCATTTGCAAATGAGTTCCATATTCTGCCCTTCAATTTCTGTTGCTGTCATTAACACTTTCTGGAGGTACAGGCAAAGGCGTTGAGTGGTGTGGTCAAGAAGATCTTGTAAAGTAATTTCTGCTATCGATTCGGAGACAATAGATTTAGGATAGCACTCCTTTTTCGCTCTCTGTAGGAGAGAATAACAGGGGTATATATCCTCCTGCCCATCTCTTATCACATTATATTGTTTGCGCGTTAGGTCGGCTTCCACGTATTTAATCAGTGCTTGTGTTATCGTTAACTTGCCGCTTTTTGAACTTTTGTCGGCTGAACTTATGATTTTGCGGAATCTAGTGGCTCGTGTCGGAGTCGCTGAAGCCTGTTTTATTATTTGAGACAAATCATTGTTGCCTGCGGCTCGTTCACTCATCACAGCAGCATACGTCAACTCTTCATGCGATATTTCTGATCTCACGTTCTCTGTTTTGCGCCTTTTGCTTCTTTCACTACATTCTTGGAATTCCTTAAGAGGTCGGCCGGGTTTATTGTGTCGCCAAACAGGTAGAGAAATTTTTTCTTTAAGCCATTGTTCATTCGTTTTTCGGAAACGACATTCTTTGTAGATTGCTTTTCTGTTAAATTACATGTACTTAAAACGACTAAACAGAGACAAAGGAAATGGAAAAGGTCAAACGAAGAACAAAAGAGAACAAGAAAAACACATAAAAATACAGACTTGTCTTCTAGCTCTGAGAATACTGATACCGAGGTTATGTATATCGAAAGTGATGATGATATTGATTGGAGTGAAGCTGAAAGCTCTGTGGCAATGTCGATTAGCGACGAAAAGGAAACTGAAAAAAGTGCAGAAAATGAGGCAGAGCTAGCAAATAAAACCTGCAATATAGTTGAAATGAAAAATAAACATGAAAGAGTGCAAATTTTGTCAGAAGTTCGGATCACGCCAGACAATCACGATTATTTCAACATGACAAGAATTCGGCCAATGCCACTTAAAAATCTTAAACGAATAGGCAAGGATTTTGTTATAAGTTTAAAGAAATCAGAGGATATTTATGCAAACCCCGTTCCATCAACTTCCAGAATTCCTACGATGACAAAGTCGGAGATACTGAATCTACATGATGAAGAAGTGAACATGAATAGTGATGATGATATGGATGAGTACCTGGAAGAGCGGATCGAAACTTGTAAAAATGATGTTAAAGAATTAAAGGAAATAGAAAAACAGGAAAATACTACAGGAGATAGAGAAAAATGTGTAGAAGTTGGTGCCTTATCAAGTGAAAATCTGGATAGAAAGACAGAAGAATATATACTGACAAAAGGCGGAAGAGAAATAGATAAAAACTTTAAGGGTGATTTTAATATTGACGAAGTTAGGTTATTATCAGATGAACATACAATTAGTGAAATAAATGAACAGGAAAGGGCAACAGGAGATAAAGAAATTGGTGTAAACGTCGAGCAAAGTATCAATAAAAATGAACACAAAGGAAGGGAGACAGACGAATTAGAAAGGACAAAAGAGAGCGAAACAGGTGGTGAACTCCGGGACGGTGTCAATAAGGATGTGGTTGGGTCAGCATCAGATGAAAATGTTCAAATATTTTTAGCTAGCGATAGCGTAACTGTTCGTTACTACCAACGAAAGCACTGTAAACACTTCATAGGGTTCATTAAAAACATTGAATCTAAAAGTAGTGAAACATTTTATACAATCTCGTTTCTAAAAACTATAAAAAATCCTGTATTAAAATTTAAAATACAAAAAAAAACTAGATGTCGATATTGTAACTAGAGTGTCGATTGTCAAAACAGTACAAGTTTGTCGGCATTTAAATTCAAATGAATATTACTTGGGTGATGTTTCTGACCAAATTTATTTTTAAGGTTTTTCGACACTCCTGGCAAGTGAAGATTATAGGATAATATATTTTTCGTAATTCAGAATAACGTTTTTCATTTAATACAAATGTGTTCTAACTGTTGTTAAAAACAGAAATTTAGTTCTAGTACACACTACTGAGCAGTGGTGGCCAAGTGGTAACGGCCGCGACTTACGAGTTGTAGGTCGTAGGTTCGAACCCAGACAGGCGCTTTACTTTGTGTAAATTATTTCACCACCACTGCTCTCAAAACGGTGAAGGAAAACATCGTGAGGAAACCGGCATGCCCTAGAACCAAAAATTCGAAGACATGTGACATCTACCAATCCGCACTGGGCCCGCGTGGTGGATTACGGCCCACTCCCTCTCACCGAGAGGAGGCCTGTGTCCCAGCAGTGGGAACATTATAGGCTGATTATGGTTATGGACACACTAGAAATAAATTTCTGTTTTAACAGAAGTTACTTAAACAGTTAGTTAAAATGAGCTTAGGTAGATTTTTAATTAATTTATTATTAACACAGAGTACAGAACAATATTATTAATAATATACCCTTTTTACTATCTTGTGCTCATACCTTTACAAATTCCACTGTGACACATTTTTTCCAGTGTAACACTTTCCGTTGTGATTTCCGTTGTGCAACGATGCAAAGCATTTGGTCCTGACCCAAATATGAGACAAGCCCGAACTCACGCCTAACTCTCAGCTCGTTGTATCCAACCATGCCTAATATAAACAAGGTTGGATACATAAGCGGGTAAAAAGGATATACTCCATAGAGCCTCAAATATAAAAATCTAACAAATTTATTTTATATTCGCTCCAACATGAGACTATATTTATTTTAGTCTCATGTGGGGCCCAGATGACTGCGTTGCATTCTAATTGGCTTCTCACCAAAGTGTTGTATAAAGCGATAATCGCCGTAACATTTGTGAAACCATGAACAGTACGTAAAATAAACCCTAAATTTCTGTAGGCCTTTTTACAGCACTTGACTATATGATCACGAAACGTTAGCCCCGCGTTAAGACTAACTCCTAAGTCCCTCACCTCTGTAACCCTGTTCATCGGAATCCCATCAATGTTGTAATCATGCACAATAGGATTACGTGCACGCGAGAAAGTGATGGTGACACATTTTTGGGCGTTGAATTGCAGAAGGTTTTCCTTGCTCCAAGTAACTACGCTATCTATGGCCTTCTGTAAGCGTTCACAATCATCATCACCCCTCACTGCCAGGGATAACTTAAGATCGTCTGCAAATAATAAACAATTTGCATCCTTAACGACTTTGGGCAAATCGTTTATCATAATTATAAATTGCAGAGGTCCGAGGTTAGTCCCTTGGCTTACACCAGACCACGTATAGTACGGCTCTGACTGATGTCCCTCGTACTCTACGTATTGCTGCCTATCCCGCATGTAACTGGCGAAGAAATTAAGTAGGTGCGGAGTGAAACCAACAGCTGCTAACTTCTTGAGCAACACGTCATTATCGACTAGGTCGAATGCTTTTTTGAAATCGAAGTAAGCAGCGTCAGCTTGCCCCCCACTGTCTACAATCGGCAGCACATGAGCCATGTAACTCAGTAAGTTACTAGTGGTGCTCCTCATTGGTCGAAACCCGTGCTGTGCATCTGAGAGTTGCGTTCTCACTTGCATAAAAATGCTGTTATGAATAGCGCACTCCAACACTTTAGCCGGTGATGACAGTACTGCAATAGGTCTGTACCCACTGACATTGTCGTTACTTATACCCCCTTTCGGTACCGGCACGACACGAGTGGTTTTCCATCTCTCTGGAAACACGGCTGCCTTAAGACACTTATTGAATATATGGAGCAACGGTTCAGCCAGAACAGATCTACAGTCTCTGAATATGTAAGGCGGAATACCGTCAGGTCCCGCGGATCTCTATCGCTGCGGCAACATTCAATTCGGCCTGCTTCGCGCTATAAACCGTGAAAGTACTGAGCAAACTCTTTCACGCATTGCACACCGGACAAAACCTCCCCGTTTTTTAAAATCCTTTGTGGATTTCGACTACCTACCCTTTTTGGACTTTACATAGTTCCAAAATGATTTAGGGTCTTTTTGCAGTTGATTTTGAACCCTGTTGCTATGTTGTTCTTGTGCTAATTTAATCAACTGTTTTACTTTAGCCCTACACAGAGCAAACGCGTCGTAATCATCCTGGTTCTTAGTTGACTTGTACCGTTTGTGGTGAATGGCCTTATGAAGTATGTTGCGAATTATTTCAGCAGTGTAAAACTCGGGGTAAACATACTTCGAGCTTACACGACTTCGCTGTTTTCTGGGAACACAGTCATCTATTGTCGCATTAATTGTTTCATAAAAATAATTTAAACTCATTTCTAAATCAAGGTCGTAGATATCAGTCCAATCTATTGCAGCTATTGATGAGTACAATGTAAAAAAATCAACTTTATTAAAATTCCAACCTGTGGGAGTACTCGACTCGCACGCGAATAAACCCGCAACCCGGCGTGCCCGCAGTTCGACCAACACGTCGAGCGGCGGATGGTACGCATGCACAGGCACGAGAGGCGCCCCTGCCCCGCTCACATTCACACTCTCTTCCTTCGGAAGCGTACTTAACACTAAATCCAAACATCGGTTATTACAATTAACGATCGTGTTGCACTGAGTAAATCCACAATATGATAAAAAGTATTCAAAATAATTATATACATTTATCGGACAGGAATGCACATTGAAGTCACCAATTACAACGATATCACTATATTTACTACACAGCTCTTCTATAATCCTAAACAATATCATATACTCATTCTCACAACTGTTTGGCGGAATGTAAGCAACACACAATAAAAACAAAAGTCTACTTTGTAAATAAACGGTAGCACAAACCAGTTCGAATACCTTATCGTCAATGTTGACGTCACTCGGGCCGGACACTCGCCGCACTTCTAAACGCGGTGTGGCCACGAGACACGCGCCGCCCTGCTTTCGCCCGTCCGCGCGATCGCAGCGCAGTATTGTATATCCAGGTGGCACTATTTCTGCGTCATAAATAGATTTGTTGCAGTCTGTTTCAGTAATGGCGAACAAATCTGCTTCTGAAGATGACACACCTGCATAAAACTCTTCCAGTTTTGTACGCAGACCTCTCACGTTTTGGTAGTAAATCTTAATAGCTGTGCTAGTTATTGTATGGTTTTTTTACGAAACCACACCCATTCACAGAATTCGATATTCACTGCCCAATTTTCCGATTGACATAAGGTATCATAACTGCTTTCAGGTACACCAATGATAAAAGAAGCATAATCCCTTCAGTCTTATGTTTTATTACTTCCACCGTGACTGGTACTAACGATCCACATATATTCTTCACGTATTTTTCTAAGTTATCTACTGTAGTTTCCTTACAAAGGCGCCATACATGCAAAAACTTTTTACGTTCAGTTCCCTTTATGTCTACTGCACTCGTGCTCCCACCTTTTTTTACTTCAGTGTTTGGATATTTACTTTACCCAGTTTCCTTTCTTTGGAGATGCTAACTCCTCCGTTTCTGCAATTTTTTCAGACTGATTCCTTTCATTTTCTGGGCCATTTATCTCCTTTACAATTGAACTTTTTTCGATTATTTCTTTGTTAGATGGTTTCGTGGCCACACACTCTTTTGTCGGAACTTTATTTACAATTATCCGATTTTGGTTTTGTTTAGTTGCCGCTGCAAATGTTCAAGTTGGTCCTTTTTGAGCTTTTGTTTTGGCATTATTATCTATTGAAGGACCTGCCGTAACAATGGTGCTTTCTACTATTTCATGCTTGTGTTCTATATTTCCGAGTTTTGTTTCCAATACTTGTACTTCGTCTACCTTATCTAGAAGTACCTTCATTTGTTTTCTTAGTTCTTTTATCTCTGATTCGGTGTTTATAAACCTATTAAGTAGTATTTTATACTCCTTAGTTTGGTCATCCATAAGAGCTTTAATTTCTAAGCGAAACTCACGAATCTCTTCCATAATCCTGTCTTCTTTAGAACCCCTATATGTAATATTTGGGTTTCGACTACCGCGCTCGGTATTCACATAATCACTGGGTGTTGGTGATTTATCCATATTGAATTATCTTCGAACCGGTGTTTCCTAATGTTTTCTTTAGGTACACACTCATTTAGGGCGATTTCACTGACTTATACTGCCAATAACTACGACCACACTACGATCGACCAATAAACACGTCCGTCCGCTCGCGCAGACGGTTATCGGTAATTTAATTTTTTTTTTTTTTTTTACCGTGATTGTTTATAAATCTCTTATTATTTTTTGTAATTTGAAATAAGAACTGCTTGAGCGGGTTCAAGTGGGAGTTGTGCTCCGGGAGTAGCACGCTGTCGGATGGCCGAATGTCATGATTTCGTGTTTTAATTATTTCAATTGGCAACAAAGTGAATTTTATTTATTTAAATTGGCAACACAGCCAACCGCCATGCCGCTTAAATAATAGCATGGTGGGGGGGAAATGGAGACGAACCTCACGCTGGGAGTCGCTCGGGCAGTGGACTGACAGCAGTCGTCCTAGTAAGAAGTGTAGACTAGCAGTGTGTAATAGTTGTACTGATTAAGAGTTATACATATTATAAAACATTGATATCGTTGTTCATAAAAATATATTCTGATAAAGCATAAAAAGTGGTTTCATTATAGTAGTGTCCAGCGACAGCGACGGACTGAAAGAGAATTCTACAGATAAATGACTCGCAAACAAGTTTTTCTTAACTTGATACCATCTAATTAACTTATATTCAAAATCTAATAAAAAAATATATCCGCTACTAACCTGTACGAACTACTCAGTCACTTCTACCGTTAGTAGTAATCGTATATCCTTTTGAACGAGAATTATTCAGTAAAAATGACGCCAAAAAAGTTTTTCTCGAGTTTATCACTTATAATATTTTTTTTTAGAATAGAATAGAATTTATTTTTTCAACTACTATCAAAAATTCTTCCACTACTAACCTCTTCGAACCTTTCTCAGTCAATTTTACCGTTTGTAGTGATCGTATAGGCTTTCAGAACAGAATTTAAGTCATAAAAATCGTTTTGAAAAATACTCCAAAAAAATGTTTTACTACTTACGAAAAAAATTGCGCTACAATCCACTACTAACGTTTATCTATGGGAAACAATTGGAATAAACTGATTTTTCGAATTTCGTCATTTCGTGGGATGACATTTTTTGATAATTTTTTTGGCTTTACTACTAACGAAAATGGGTTCACTACTAACCGAAATCTTCCGAAAAACCCTTCGAAAAAGTTTTTTTCCAAAGTCGGGTGCCAAGTTCACACAGCATTGACTTCACCAACAAGCACAATCTTCATAAATGGCCAACAAGTGCCTTATGCAAATACAGCCAAATACCTTGGCATAACGCTTGACGCGAAACTGCGCTGGAAAGATCACGTCAAAAAGAAAAGACAGGAACTAGAAATGCGATTTAAAAACATGTATTGGTTGATTGGACGGGATTCCTGCCTATCGATACATAACAAAATTCTATTATATAATCATATCCTTATGCCAATATGGACATATGGCATCCAATTATGGGGCTGTACTAAGCCGACCAACATCAAACGTATTCAAACATTCCAGAATAAGGTACTCAGGAGTATTGTTAATGCGCCCTGGTATATAAGAAATGACGATCTCCATCGTGACCTAAAAATGGAACCCGTCACCAAGATAATCCAAAAATTTGCTGAGGCCCATGAACACCGACTCCACCGACGTGTGAACATCGAGGCAATTCAGCTGTTAGACCAAACAAATATAGTGCGAAGACTAAAACGGTAGTGTAGTGTAGAAATAATAGTGCTAATGACACACATAATAACACATGAACAAAGTGTTTATATCATCATAATCAAACTTTAAGAAAGTGGAACGGACTTGTGTAAAGTACAATAAACACTATTCTAAGTTTTATAATAATTATCATGTAAAAAATTAAGTAACATTAAAATTGCTTATTAGTATTTTATGCTAGATTGAAATTAATTATTAAGAACCTGGTTCTTTTTAATAAAGGATTAAAAAAAAAGTTCACACAGCCTACTACTTTCTACTCTTCGCCGGCAAACATTTGTTTCCGTGACTAATGCCAGTAGCCAATCTCGTTGCCTTACAGAACTCCCTAAACCCCAGTAAAGTTTATGTATATTCGTCCTATCTTCATCACTAAAGTTCATCTCACATTTATTACCACACTTTTTGCCTGCACACGGGTTTGGTTGAACTTTTTTACCTTTACCTTTCTGACTTGGCTTGTAAACGCTTTCTTTTTGCCTGCACACGGGTTTGGTTGAACTTTTTTACCTTTACCTTTCTGACTTGGCTTGTAAACGCTTTGGTAGAGGACGCTTCTTTCTAAATCATTTTTTGGCTACTATTTCATCATCGTTCGATTCAGTTTCAGTAGAACTGCTGTAAGTTTAATTGAATGTATGCAAAACCGTAGCTGTCGATGTAGACGCCGCATCTGTGTGTTGAAGAGATTTAAAAAGCCGCTTTACTCTTTTGCTGATTGGCACAACCCAAGATCCATCAGAATCAATTCCACTAAAATCTATTTCTGAACCACAGTACGTCGAATCTGAATTTGGGTACGGAACTAAGACCGGTTGGTTTTGTAAAAGTTTGTCCTGCTCTTCATTATTCATAGTGTGTCCACGCCATCTGCACTCGACTTTGACACAACATATATATCGGACGCGGCAGAGGCGCCATCTATCGACGAGGGACGGAAGAAAATCATCGATTGCGGTCATTCCTGCGGACGTTTGCATTCGGTCATTCACGTTCGGCCTTTCATTCACTCGCGTCTCCGTCAAAATTCTAATGTCAAAAAAATGTTCTTTCCTTTTGAACCAACGACCGCCATGGCGGAGCTCTGTACACGATTACTTATACAATATAAACCTGTTGAAACATTAAGTCGCTTCATTTTCGACGAGCAAACCTGATCCTGCACATAATTTGGTCTTCGAGCCGGATGCTGGATTCAATACTACGGAAATACGAGTAACGACGCCGACACGCACTCGCGCCGGCGACGACGCCATAGTTGGACCAGCAGCCATAATAAACGAGAGAAGAAAAACGAGGATATCAGAAACGCAACGGTCAGGTCTTCGCCCCGTCCTTTTCTTATACGTTTGGATTTGTGTTAACGTTGTTTGTTTATGCGATGACAGTTTTTGGTTGAACGCGACGCGAGATTTGCAGCCACGCGGCTCCGTTGATGCTTGCACGTGAGTACCTACATACCTAACGCTTATTCGTAGCCCCGCCAAAATGTCCGTTAAGTCTGTAGAGGAAATTCTTTCTGAGCTTAAGAAACGTAGGGGTCTAAAGGGCCGGTTAACCCAATTTAAGACCTGTAACAAAAGAAAAATTATTTCCGAAATATCGCGTTTGTTTGACCCTCTGAGACAAACTACAACATAGATTATGGGGAAGTAGTGAAACTCATGAAAGAAAGAGCTGCAGCCGAAGCGTTGGAGTACACTCTCGAAATCACAGGACAGAGTAATTGACTGAACTAGTACAGAGAGGTAGAGAGAGAAGTAAGTACGATGAACTTAGAGAAGGTCAAGAAGTATTAATAGAAACGGAGGAGAAAGGAATTAAATGGCCCCTAGGTGTTGTTACCCATACAACGTTTATACTCTCTAGAAATCTCATCAGGTGAGGTGACAGACCTGCCTGTCCCAAAACAGGTCCAAGAAAAAGACAAAAGGTAAAGGTAGTTTGAAATGAAATGATGAAATGATTTTATTTTTTATTTTTTTTGTAAGTAGGTTTGTACAAACACTTTTACACGTCAATCATGTTTTTTTTTTTAAACTAGATGAAGTCGGCGTTTCCTATCTGACTACTCTGAGAAGAAAGGCCGAAACAAACTCAGAGGTCACAGTCTCTTTTAAAGTCCAGACATAATCTTGGTCAGGTTATATGAAGACCATGTAGATCGATGTCTGAGGTGGTCTTTTGAGGAAAGAACCACACAGATTGAGAGGACCTGTCCAGTCAGTGCACGCATTTGTCAAAAATCGTGCAGCTCAACTCAAGACTTAAGGAGCTCAACGATTCGACGAACAATACCAAAGAAAGGACATTTGGGTAGGCCACATAAATTACTCAAACTGCCAGACCATGAAAAAAAAAAAAACAGAACAGAGAGAATAATAAAAAATATATATATAAGTACCTATGTAAAAAGACCCACATCGTCTTCACATTCACAATGAAAAAATAATATAATACTTTACAAAGTAAGCAAATGTCATTGTTTAAAAAAAAATATTCATCAATGTCAATGTGAAAAAGAAAAAAATCATTCAAAATGCAGAAATTGGAAGCAGCTCAATCCCAAGCCTTTTTGTCCTCAATATAATCTTTAACGGTATAAAAGGCTTTCTGGCACAACTTACGTTTAATGAAAGATTTGAATTTATTAAGGCTTAGATCTTGAACGTGGCTTGGTAGTTTATTGTAAAAGCGTATACATTGGCATCTGAACGAGCCACCTATTTTCTTGAGCCTGTTTGTAGGTACAACATATTTGTGTTTGTTTCTAGTATTTATATTATGGATATCACTGTATTTTTTAAACAATTTTATATTTTTATGGGCATATAAAAGATTTTCATAAATGTACTGAGAAGGCACAGTCATTACATTAATCTCTTTAAATTTGTCTCTGAGAGAGTGTCTCGGACTTAATTTATAAATTGATCGAACAGCTCGCTTCTGCAAAACAAAGATAGTCTGAATATCGGCGGCATTTCCCCACAATAGAATACCGTACGACATTACACTATGAAAATAGCTAAAGTACACTAAACGAGCAGTCTCTATATCAGTTAAATTTCGAATTTTTCTAACAGCGTATGCTTTACCTTTTGTCTGTACTGTGCAAAATCCAGTCCAGGCGAAGGATGTTTGTTCCCCGCATGTTCCCAGTGAGTTTTACGTACCTGGATGGCTTATTCTCCATCCAAAGCATCATTATTTTGCTTTTGCTGTCGATTATTTGAGAACGTAAATACACCGAATGGATCTAAATTTTGCTCATCTGATGGATTCAATAACGTGGTGGAAATTAAATCCTAAGGTTTTAAATCACGAATCAAGTGCACTACACAACCAAAATTATTGCAAATGGAAGGAGTAGGATTTTTTTTCTGTTTTTTCTTTCTTTGTTTTTTAGGCCTTTGGCAACTGGTGCTACATGAAGTGAATGATGCACAAAAATATTTACAAACAAAGGGACTTGACATTAGAATGAATATCAGAGGCGCATAACAAGAAAGCATATTTTTGAAGACGGAACTAGAGATGCTAACTTGTCTTGTGAAAATGAGTTGAGATGAAACCTGTTTTCTTCGTTAGATAGAATTATTGTAGAAATTCATGTGCGTTTTCATCGGCTACAAAAATTGACCGATAAGTGCCTACTGATAATTGCTTATCTAACGCCGGCTATATTATTAGATCCAGACAGCACTAAATGTAATCTAGACTACGCATCTGTTGAAATTGACGAGCAGGATTTCAAGCTGGAACAACTTCGACTGCGGACTTTCGTTGCTGCTACAGGCAACGAAAATAAATTAATAATAAAAAGAACACCTAGGGGCCATTTAATTCTTTTCTCCTCCGTTTCCATACTACTTGACCTTCTCTAAGTTCATCGTACTTACTTCTCTCTCTACCTCTCTGTACTATAGTTCAGTCAATTACTCTGCCCTATAATTCTCTATAATACTCTGTCTGTAAATTGTCGTGCAACTTTTGCAGGTATTTTAGTCGGACATTCAAGCTTTTTGAGTCAAGTAATGGATGCAGGAAGCAAGCTGGAGTTAGGGGCTCTAAAAAATTGGCTCTATCATCCTGAACATAAGTGAGTGGTCGATTATTCATAATTGACTCACATTCACACAGTAAAGTATAAAAGTTCATCATAAGTTACACTAGCTTTACCTAGTAGAACTTTGCGTAACAGATTTTTCATTATTAAGATTAATGAAAAATAAGCCGTTCGAAAAAACCTCCCCACCAAGACCAAGCACTAGTGGGTGCATTTAGTTTCCACTTGATTTTCTCAGAACATGTTTCCTGTTGAATTTTATCCCAATCTATACTATCTAATAAGTTCTTAGTACCAGTCAGGTTAGTACCATGGTCTGAATATATTACGTTTATTCGGCCTCGCCTAGGAATGAACCTTCTTAGTGTCAAAAGAAACGCAGGACATAATAGGGATAGAGTTAGTTCTAAATGTCCCGTCATGATGTCATGACTATTAATGAAGCGTTGGCGAGACCCGATGGTGACTTATGGCAAAAAGCGATAAATGATGATCTTATGTCACTAAAGGAGAACCTGACTTGGACGGTGACCAGCGGATAAGAAGCCTATCCAGTGCAAATCCAGAAATGAAAATGGGTCCTATTTGTCAAATCCTCAACTGTAAACGCAGTTGTTATCGTTTCACAGCTGATGAGATTCGTGAATATACAGGATGAATTTTCCAAGTGGGTGTGGATGGCCAAATCCGAAACTATGAGGAATAGCAAAAAGTACTTAAAGAAGTCGCGGGCTCGATTTTGATGAAAACTAAAACTGTATCGTTGGACTTTTGAAAAATCAATATTTCTAGCCAGGAATCGAACCCGTTGATTTTGATTAAAAAAACACTGTATTATTACACCATTCGATAGTGTCGCAGATAAGGATCGAATTCTGGGAAGTAATGACATACGGGAAACTAAAGCCGGTACCGTCGAAAAAGAAAGACGAGGAGGGCGTAGGGAATGCTGTGTGGATAATGATGCCACAGTTCGAAAAGTGATCAAACAGCATATTGAGAGATTTCCGAAGGTGGAATCTCATTACTGCAGGTAAAATTCTCCTAGTAAAATACCTTCATTGTGAGCTGACGTTACTCAAGATGTACCACATGTTTAAAGAAGAGCATAAAAATAGTTCCGTGAAGCCCAGCTTTTCGTCATACAGAAGGGTTTTTAAATCCAATAAATTATCGTTCCACCGCCCAAAAAAAGATCAGTGTAGTTTGACCATATTTAAAAGGTTCTGAGGAAGAGAAACTAAAGATTTGCGAGAAGTTTAAGAAGCACCAGCAGGAGAAGACTTTGTTTAGATCTCAGAGAAATAAATGTAAACTAGTATCACAGCAAAACCCAACCACAATACAATGTGCTACATTTGACCTCCAAAAAAGTTATAAGCTTGCCTATTAACAATGAAAATGCTTTGTTTTATAAAACGTCGTCTTTCAGCGTACAATTTTACAATTTATGATATGACTTCTGGAGCCCCGAGAAATTAAATCCCGATTACGTGTTGCCGTCACGTCAGAAGTTAACTAGAATGTTAGAAGATAGGTACAACGTATGCAGTGCGGAGGTAAAAGAAAAGTTACAAAGTGTACAGGATATCGGTCTGACGACAGACATATGGAGTTCGGATGGCCAAAAGAGCTTTATTAGTGCAACTGTGCATTTTATAAAAAATTGTACTATGCAATCTTTGGTAATATCCACATTGGAGTTATCGGAACAGGACACATCGTTGAACTTTGCCAATGCTTTACGCGCTATAATGACAGAATCGGAAAGATTGTATCAGTAACGACCAACCACAAAACGCACATTTAAAAAATGATGAAGTACTTCAGGTTATTTCAAAAAGTCGCGCCATCGTTACAAAATTTAAGCAGAGCATAAAATCTTCTAATTCACTTATGGCCGTTCCCAATATTCTAACTACAGTTAAAGATAGACAGCTATCTCCGATAGCTGGTAAGGTTCTATCTATCTTTTGTTGTCGTCCCAATAACGAAAGTAGCTTGCATCTATCTACAGTGGGAGTAGGTAGGCCCGGCTATCCAAACCTCTCTTACGTTCCGTACTAACAGAATTCTTTCATGCTTGTATGTTTATTTTCATATCTGTGACTGTTTTCTAAATATTCGAAGCGCAATAAACAGTAGGTACCTTATAAAAAATGTAACATTACAACATCAACATTATCGCAATCAATATTTTATATAAATTATTCAAATTACCGATGTTAGTAAAAAAATGTGGAACGGAAGGTTAATAGTGGCGAAAGCGCCAGAGTAGCCCGCGAAATTCAATTTTTTTTAGGTTTTTTGCAATTTGCTGGTCAGTATTAAGTTGTACGTTGATTAAAATATGATTCGCGGCCGTAACAAATATGTATTTACAGAATTATAATCATTAAAGTCATCAACACAACTCTCTAAGACCATGTAATCCCCAAGAATGACTATTTCATGAAATCTTGACATTTGGGGATCCGTGTTGCCTATATTATCCAAAATTTTCGAGAGAGTTTTGTATTCGCGTCTGTTTAAGTACTTAAATGATATAAACTATTTAAATGACTCCCAATATGGATTTCGCCCTAAGTCTAATACCCTGAATGCTACCATTGATTTAGTAACTAAAATTAGAGATAGTATAGATAAAAAACAAATAGCCCTAGGAGTGTTTATTGATTTGAAGAAAGCATTCGATACAATTAGTCATTCATTACTGTTAAATAAATTAAAAGATATAGGAATATGTAGTTCTGCATTAGATATTTTTGAGTCATACATTTCAAACAGATTTCAAATGGTCAAAATGGGTGAATATCAGAGTCAACTAGCTAGAATAGTTTGTGGTATACCACAAGGCTCAATTTTAGGGCCCTTACTCTTCTTGATATATGTAAATAATATAAATGAAATAGGATTAAAGGGACACGTAACACTGTATGCGGATGATACATGTCTTTTATACTTTGGAAACAGTATTGACAGTATAATTGATACTGCCCAAACTGATCTTAACATATTGTCAAAATGGTTGCAATGTAACCTGTTGACCATCAATATAGCCAAGACATCATACATGATCTTCTCAGCAAAAAATAAAAAATTATGCAACATTAACTATTAATAACGAACCGCTACAAAAATCTAACCAAGAAAAGTACCTTGGATTAATATTGGACAGTAGACTGACATGGAAGCCACATATCGACTACGTACGGTCTAAAATATCTCCTCTGATTGGTTTAATTAAAAAGATATCGAAATGTGTTCCATATTCAGTGCGTAATTTGGTCTATTCTACACTTATTAAGCCGCACTTAGAATATTTAATTCAAATATGGGGCAGTGCAGCTAAAAGGAATCTTAAAAACCTTCAAATAACACAAAACAAGGTAATAAAGACACTATTTAGATATCATCTACTAACACCCACCGTTAAAATTTACAAAAACACAAAACTATTTAACATAAAACGTCTATATATATATCACACATGCATATTCATACAAAAAATAATAACAAACAGTACACGGTCTCAAATATCATTCAGCAGGAAAAATTTCAAGTATAACACAAGAACTAGTAAATTAAACACTCTAGAAGTCTCTATTCCAAGAACAAATTATGGCAGATATAATATAAGATTTGAGGGAGCAAAATTACATAATAGTTTACCAAATGATATTAAAATGTCAAAATCTATAAACGTCTTTAAAGTTAAACTAAAAAAATATTTAGCAGAAACAGTTTTGTAAAACCTGTAACCTTTTAGTTGTAAGTGATCTTGGATATAACTAATTTAAGTAGCCATTCTTCCCGATGTTGTACCTTTATTTACTAATAAGATTCTCTGTTTTGTTTCTCTTGTAAGTGAATATTGTAAAATTCTTTTAGAGAAATAAAAATTCTTGAAACCGAAGTTTAAGTTTCGTTCTTGTATGGTAGCTCTCATAACGTTGATGTTTGTTTCAGATAAAGAGTCAGTCGTTAACTAAAGAAGAGGTCATGCAACTGATCAATTTGGTGGAAGCCAATTCAGTAGTGACTAGTAAAGTCACAAACGCCTCAAATAATCAGTTGAAAGAAGCAGCCTGGCTAAAGATAACAAGTAATTTTAATTCCGCCATAACTAGTTGTCCTCGAAAACCCGATCAACTTAAGTTAAAATGGGAAAATTTAAAGAAGGCTGCCCGTAAAAGGAGCACTAGAATTAGGATGAATAACTTAAAGGTATCTGAATACTTTGTCATAATTTATACTCATAAATAGGTACCCTTATGACCTAGGTATTTATAATAGTATACATTATTATACCATTATAAATTTATAATAGCATAAGTTATACTAATTACATTTTGTTATAGACTGGAGGTGGGAAACCAGAGTACATTCCACCTGACGAGGCGCTAGATAAAGTGGCAGGGATGTTAGGGGCAACCTGTGAGGGTTACACGGTACCCTTTGGTGGTGATGCGGAAGAGGTGGTGGTATTAGATAATTTCAATGAGGTCACCTTAGTGCCATTTTCTGACTCTGGTGATGGTGTGGTGATGGAAAGCAGTGATGGTGCGGGTGTACACAGGGATCCAGTACCTTTGCCAGTATTTTCTCCAAAATTGGATCGTATGGAGACACCCAAAAATAAAAAATTCTTCTTTTCAACAAACAAAAGCACAGGTATGTAAAAGTGTTGTTACCATCTAATGGTAGGGCAGGGCCTCAAACCACTAATTTAAACAAAGGTCTCTTGAGCTTTCAATATATTTGTGATTGGTAAGATAATGATTAGGTATATATACTTATTTATATAAAGCATGTTTGTGTTATATTATTTATATATAACTAATTCATAGTTGTCAGGTCTTAGGGGATTGTGATCTTTCTTATATTAACCATATTATGTGCCTATATTACCTGCCACACAAGTTTTACTATTAAGGATTCTGTGGTACAGGGGAGTTTGTATACCTGTGTGATTGTCACTGATTATTTATTTATGTTCTATAATTGTTTTCAGGTAAACAAAATATGCAAAAATTGGCCAATGAGGACATTCAAGCTCGGATCAATAGGAATAATGCTATAGCTGATTATTATATAAGTAAGAAAAATATGATGGATAATTTATCTCTATCTCTAACTTAATTTTTTCATTTAAATTATCTATATTTTTCTTTTTCATATGACTGTATTTTTTTAGATTTATATAACTCAATTTACTATTATTAATAAGTGTAAAGTGTGTTTAATTATTAATAAGTAAAATT
This sequence comes from Oligia fasciuncula, assembly GCA_963082905.1. Taxonomy (NCBI): domain Eukaryota; kingdom Metazoa; phylum Arthropoda; class Insecta; order Lepidoptera; family Noctuidae; genus Oligia; species Oligia fasciuncula. Next base: position 15,666,694 of record OY720403.1, read on the forward strand.
TTTATCAATTTATGTTTGTTTTAATTTATCACATCAATCATCCATAAATATCAGAACTAAGTAATAAAGAAATAATAAAGTTGGGTTGTTGAGTCAATGGAAGAAGTAATTTATATTCTAATATCACAATTTAAATATTTGTAATAGGAATGCATATTTTCTCAGAAAAAAAATTCTTTGGGTTTTAATATCACATGTGTTTATTATGATAAAATTAGACAAAATTGTTTAATATTAACCTACTCACTAAAATAATTATTAATTAAATCTTGTCGCACCTGAATATCATTATGAGAGATAGGGATGTTTTGCACCTCAAATGATATATTGTGGTTAGGTATATCTACCTCAGGCTCAACATCCTGTAAATTCCTTTGTCTGCAGATGTTATGCAGTACAGCGGTGGCAATTATTACTGATTGGGTAGTTTCAAGGGAAAGCCGTATTTTCAAAGAGAGGACAGGAAATCTCCTTTTCCAAACCCCAAAACACCTTTCTATTGTATTCCTAGTTCTAATATGAGCAGAATTGTACCGTTCTTCACTTTCTGTTTGTGGGTTCTGTAAGGGTGTTAGGAGATATGGTTTGCATGGATACGCAGAGTCCCCAATCAGCCACCGATTTCCATAAGAGCCATTTTCACATTGGGCTCGTAGTTCAGAATTGTTGAAAATTGTGGCATCATGTGCAGATCCTGGCCAACGGGCCACAACATTCATAAGCCTCAATTGTGCATCACACACACCCTGCACATTGAGTGAAAACACTGACTTCCTATTCCTGAATTCTTCACCTATATTAGAATTAGGTGATTGCATCAAGATATGTGTACCATCAATAGCACCCAATATACGTGGAAATCCTGCAATGTTATAGAAATCTTGTTGAGTGTTATCATGAATGAATACATAGTTTGAGTACAGTCTTGCAATTGCTTCTGAAACATCCTTCACAATTCGTCCTGCCGTGGATTTCGAGACACCTATGTAATCGGCTACAGACACCAACATTGTGCCCAAGGCATAAAACCTTAGGGTTAGGAGCAGTTGGTGCAGGGGTGAAACTCCATGATTTCTGCAAAATGAAAGGAATGACTATTACACAGGGGCACAGTATGAATAATAAGTAGATAGTATTTAAAAATAGATATTCTTTCTATACTTAAGCAACAAGCGAAAACATTATTTTATGTGCACTAACCTTTTTGAGGTTACTCTTAAAAATGGATATATTTCAGACAGCAAATCATTTACGGCGCTTTTGTTTAATCTAAATCTGTATATAAAATCATCATCTAGATAACTGTCCATGTAATTCACTCTATCTTTATATGATCGAATTCGGCCGCTAATTTGCATATCGTCGTCATTATCCCAGTCTGACAATTGTTCCAGTAATTCAAGATCACTTTCACTTGATTCCGACATATTTTAGATACCTAGATAGATGAACACTTTATTGTACACAAACGAAATAAATACGTAATAAATACAATAGCTATTATTCTTATCCCTCAAAATCGGAGGATAGCACGATCGATTACTAGAGATGGCAAAACTTACTGACCGACAGCTGTCAAAACGTTATTGAGACGCTCAAATAGACAAATTCATAGAGAAATCTACCACTAGTAAGCAGTTAGTCCTCCGGGCGATAGATAGCGGTCAGGGATAGGTTAGCCTATCGCTAGTAAGGTTATTGGGACGCCAAAACAAAAGATAGATAGCATTTTCTATCTCTAGTAGGGTCAAACCGAAGATAGATAGGATATTGGGAACGGCCGTTAGGGATATGCAGAGCCAGATGAACGTGGACGGAGATATTTCGTCGGCGGCCGGAAAAGGTCGAAAGAAAAACGGCTTGAGAATACCAAAGGTAAAAAATAATAAAGGTACTAAATAAACTAGATAATAAAGGTACTCGTAAATATTGACGATAGATTTCGTCGGAAATACAGTAAATGGTCTGGGCGGCAAGCAGTAATTAGAAGGTATTGAAAATTGGACCACATGGTCATACAAAGTCAAGTTCATCCTGCGGGCGGCGGATCTCCTGAGTGTTGTAGAAGGAACAACCCTGCTCCCTCTGGAAGAAAAAAAGGAAGAGCGAGAAAAATGGATGGTGAAAAATGCAAAAAAGCGCAAGGTATGTTGGTTACACGCATATCAGAAAAGGTACTACCTCAAATAATAAGCTGCAGTACAGCTAAAGAAATTTGGGATAAATTACACATAATCTACGAACAAAGTGGCGAGTTGTCGGTGGAGATACTCCAACAGAAATTCTTTTCAATGAAATTTGAAGCCAAAGAAACAGTATCTCAGTTCTTAGGACGGTTTGAAAGTCTCCTGTGTAAGTTACAAAACTCCCATCAAAATTTCAACACTTTGTGTCGGCTTGGGAATCGGTGCCAGCAGAAAATCGTACTATGGATAAGCGAACAGCAAGTTTTAAATTATTTGGCGGAATTACACCCCAATGAAAATTTAAGTCTTGAAATAATTAGTAAAAAGTTCTTCTAGCCCTGATAACAGCCCATAGAATGCAGACTTTATCAAAAATACATGTCTATAACATTACCGAATCTGATGCAGGGTTTATTATTAAAATAACTGATCTAATTAAAACTTCACGAGTGGGTTCCTTACAACCAGTGTTTTCCTTACCGTATTTTTTTACAAAGGCCGCAAATATGCCCCTGCTAGTACTCTTAAAGTATAATTATCTTGATAAAACTAATCAGATACGTCAAGACCATCAATCACATTTTATTTCATTTAGGAAACCATACCGTGCTATAACATCACAGACTTTGAGCAAATGGGTAAAGAGCGTTTTAAAAAAGAGTGGCATTGATGTCTCGCTATTTACTGCACACAGTACCAGACACGGAGCCACTTCTAAAGCGTATAGCTTAGGTGTTAGTCTGGAATCTGGATGTCATACGAAAAACTGCCGGGTGGAGTTCAAGTTCTACGGTATTTGCTAAATATTACAATAGAATAATATCAAACGATATGTCTACCGGAGATGATTTTGCCAACAGTGTGTTAAATGGATAATTATCTTCATTAATTAATAACAGTGTAATAATAGAAAAGCTATCCAATTTTGGGTTTGACTTTTATAATTATAGCTATGAAACATAGTAGGTAGATTTATTTATTTATTTTCTTCATTCAACTCCCAAAGCAAATATACAATATGTTCATATTCAATTGATTTGTATTTCACGACTGCGATCTCTAAACATCTACATGTGTGTTAATGATAATATCAAGAACGAAGCTTGAGAGTAATTGATGATTAAAAGAACTTACCTGTACGTGAAGTTCGATCACAATTACTCGAAGAGCTTCGTTCGAAGATATTAGCATCCCTCCCTCCCAGTCATCCTGAACCTCTAGTCGTGAAATAATACCTACCTACTCTCAATCGTTATCTTATCCCTCACAGGTGCGTCGTTCGCCCAGAGAGCACGACCACTAAATTGAGTAAAGGCTAGATTAAGGTTGATTACATACCAAAACAATAGGCTATTTGACAATGTAAAAAATAAGGTCATAATTATTGACACTCGTATAGATTATCGCTTTTAAAATCGATTTGCATTAATTTTACTACAAAAAAATGTATTATTTATTAAAAAAATCCCGAAAAAACTTCATCTTTTTAAATCTGGCGCCACGTAATCGAAAACGGTCTGGATTGGCTGAACTTATGATGACGTCATGATATAGTCAATTTCTGTCTATCGTTGACAGAACAGATGACTTTTGTCTAGTATCTCGACCGTTTCAACGTTTGTTTACGTGTATTTTGACGTCACGACGCCATATTGTTAAAGATAGCGTTTTGGCGGCTTATTTAAACAGTACATTTTTATTTACTATTTTCTAAAAGAAATACATTATGCAATTTGAAGTAATAGGTTTTTGTGGGCTCGTTAGACACCATTAAATAATCTGAGATGTTTATCAGAAACCAGTCAAATAGCCTATTGTGATAATACTTAATAATAGATTTAGAAGACGTTTTTATTTTTACATCAAGTTTTTGCTAAGAACATAATAAGAAGGATTAGTTATCTATGACGTAATATATATATGGTTAAATAAACGACAAATTTCCTACGAAATAGACTTTTTATTCATTCATATTATGTGAACGCGCCTAAATGCGCTTAATACGAATGCGCCCGGAGCAAGAGGGGCGCGTGGGGGCGACGCGGCCGCCGTCTGCAGCAGAGCGCGCCCACCCGCCATTCGGCCAGAATTAGCGTTTGCGCATACACGTTACGATCTTTAATGTCCCGATCGCGCGTATCCGCCATTATAACAAGTGCCGTCTCATTTTTATATAATATATTTAATAATTACAAGAAGTTGAGACATTATAATTTCATTCCTCAATAAGGTATACTTGTTCCCCTATGATCATATCTACCCCATGCCATGATCAAGTGTCCCAGAACACGTGACACTTGATCCTTTTGTATTCTTCAGAGAAAACAAATCGGCCGAAGCAACAGCTGAACCACTTCAGAATTTGTGTTCCGAACAATTGGCAAAGATTCATAAAATTGTCAAAAAATAGACCAAAACTGATAGCAGATCATTACTGTGCAAATTTTGTGGTGAGAAGCATGTATTCAAAAAGAAAATTGGTCCTGCTTGGGGAAAAAGATGTGAAAATTGACAAGGTAGGAATCATTCCAAAAAGTATGTAAAAACCAAAATTGTGAAATAATTACATAGACTTGGAGGAGAAAACCATTGATAACAATATACAGGGTTATTGGTAAAACACTAACAACCTTGCAGGACTGGATTACTAACATCATAAACAACAACTTTTGTTCTATGACTTTTTACAAAACATAATACATTGACCAAAAACAAACCTTTAAGATTTCGTTGTTCAATATAACCCCTGCTGTCCTGCACTGAATTTTGTACTAGACACGGCAGGTTGTTTACCTAACTAGCGTTTGCTTTTGCTTTGCGTAGAGTTCATAACAGTAAATCGAATAATTCAATTCGCTGAATTGATTTTTTTTTTGTATGAAACTGATGAATTAATAGTCATTGAACAAAAGTTGTTGGTTATGATGTTAGTAATATAGTCCTGAGAGGTTGTTAACGTTTTACCAATAACCCTGTATCACACTAATATTATAAAGGCGAAAGTTGTGTGTGTGTGTGTTTATATGTTTGTTACTTCTTCACGCTCAAACGGCTGGACCAATTTTGATAAAATTTTGTATGGAGGTAGCTGACACCCTGGATTAACATGTAGGCTTTTTATCCCGATATTCCCACGGGATCGACATTTACGCGGGTGGAACCGCGGGGCGCAGCTAGTACATCTAAAATCAGCACCCTGGCCACAAGGAAGTGGAACTCTGTTTGAAGTTCAACAACACCTGGTTAAATGCTTTCTGTACAGTGTCGACCAAAAGTCAAGTTATAGCTTGAAGTTTAGTTAGTGACTTACGACCTTCTTTTAATGAGTAATTTGACACACACACCCGCATATTACTCGAATAATCACGCTATTGAATATAGTTCCGTATCATGTTTGTCTTGTTCACATAGTTCGTAAAACTTTATAATTATACCCACAGAAATCTTAATAAATAAATTATAAGGTGGACAGATGCACCATTCACCGCGAAAGAATGTTGTGGTTCTTTGTTGGTTGATAATAATTTGATATTGTGGGTTAGTGAAGTGTGTTTAATCTATTAGCGGTGTTGTTCATTTTGAAACGCAAGCAAATTTAAATATTGAGATGAAAGCGGATATTAACGCGCTGCGTAAAAGTGGACTTAATATTAAACCACAAATATTTGATGAAACCGGACTGACTGTGAGTATTATGATTTAATTCTTTTATCGAACATTTATTTAATTAATGTATAACTGCTGATCCTTATAGTTATTTTATTAAACGTTTTATATTTACCATAGGGTCTAAATAGAAGAAAAAATATATATTTCCAAGAGTTTAATTTATTTACTTTTGGAATGATGAATATAGCATTAAGTATAAATTATAATCTAATCATTTTGTAACATTTGAACTATTTTCAAAATAATTTTGTTTCAAAATAGTAGGTAATAATATTTTATCATTTTGTTAGTAGCCTTACAATATTCCTTTTTTGTTTTAGAGAAATTACCTACCTACTGTGAGTAGGAAGGTCAAAAGGTCGGAGGGTCCTTGCCAGTCGAACGCGACAGTGGAAGGCCCCAGCTGGTCAGTGAATAAGAAACAAGTGGTTTTAACCAACCAGTTACCAGATGAAGTTGCATTGCAAGGAAATATGCAAATATATGTTTGTGGGATTAGTTCGATATGGGCTGAATAAAAGCACTGATTTTCTTAATAATCTTGAATTTTTTTTTAAACACGTCTTATTAGCTAACGTCCTTCCTTCTTTCTCCCCGTATTCCAGTCTCACACCTTTCACCTTTTTTAACATTAGTTTGCTTTCTCTTTCACTCCTTGACTATATCATATGTTCATCTCTTTCATTCAACATGCTTCACATCTGTCATTCATCTTTACGTTTCATTCCATTCATCTTTCATAACATTCCGATCCTACAACTCGGCCATTCTGATATCTGACTGTCCCCAGTCAGATCTAAACTGAACAAACAGAACAACACCATTCACAACTTGAACTTTATTTACTTACAGTTACATTTTACTAAAAGCACAAAGGTAACAATGAGTGTACACCATACTATAAGGTGCACTGCATGAGAAACAATAAACAACATTCATCAGACAAAACTTCTAAAACTAAGTTATTCACTTAAATTATTTAACTAAAAATAACAAGTCAATCTTCACATCTTCAACAAGTACATCAAATGGAAATTTATAGAAACTAACACAGAGTACATAACTAGTATTCCAATGCTTGATAAGTGGTACATCTTTTCAATACATACTTTTTAATATTTTACAACATAAACATGACATAAAACCTAATATAACCTACACCATCATAATGGAATATTAGGCCAAGAACAACCACCATGTATTACCTAACCTAACAAAACCGCTGATAGGATCTGACCTACTCACCTAATTCGACACTATCGCCGAACTCCGGCCATGGCTTCATATTGTCGGCAGAGGAAGATGTCACTCGTGAGCCATCCGCCATACGATCTATCTTCTACGATCATTCCTTTTGACTTTGGTGACCCTGTAGGGCCCCAAATACTTAGGCTTGAGTTTTAGACCGCTGCCAAACTGCGTCCGTTTGATGGCTACAATATCTCCTACAACATATTTTCGACTTTCCTTTCTTTTTCTGTTGTATGTCCTACAATTTTCATCTTGAATTTTTCTTATTTGCTCTTTCGCCTTCATCTTTAAGTCTTCCCTGTCTTGCACAAAATTACTTCTATGCTCTTGCTGAAGCAAATCATAAATCTGTATATCTTCTTTAGTTTTCATTTTCGTACCCAGCATGAGTTCGAAAGAGGTGGTGTCAATGCTTCTTTGATACGTGCTATTCAGTGCTATCTGCACCCGGCTGACCTGCTTGTACCATAGAGATGGTTCTTCAATACATAGCTTAGCTAACACCGCTATGAGAATTCTGTGTATGCGCTCCACCTGACCATTTCCCCTGGGTACTCCTGTAGTTATGTGTTGAATACTCTCCTTTTCACAATACTCCTTGAACTCGTTACTGGTAAATGCAGTACCACGATCTGAAATTAATCGCGTAGGATTACCAAATGTTTGCTGATGAATCATTAGTTTATCTATTGTCTCCTTACTGGTAGTTCCCTTCACTGGAAACAGCCACACAAACTTCGTAAATGCATCCACGACTGTTAAGACGTAATTATACATTTTCCTTGTCTCTGAAAGAGGTCCAATGTGATCACAATGTAGGGTGTGCAAAGGAATGCCCTCCTTGTCAATACAGTTTAAAAATCCTTCCTGCTTACCTTCCTTTTTTGTTGCTAGCAAGCAGGGTACACATGACAACAAAAGTTCTTCAATTTTCTTGCTTACATTTTTTATGTAGTAATCTTGTCCTAACGCTTCTAACATTTTTCTTTTTCCGAAATGACCCTTTTGATGAATCATTCTCAAAACCTCAAATTCCAAACTTTTTGGTATCACCAACTTTCTTTCTGCTCCCTTGTACAATAAACCGTCAATATAGGCATAGTCATCATATGGCTGCAGTTTCAGAATGTCTATAATCGCCTTTACACCATCATCCAACATTTGTGCTTGCTTGATACGCTCCTGCAGGCTTAGTTCAATAACTCCAACGAATGGGTTTCTACTTAAGGCATCTGCATGTTGCATCTTACCTCCTGGTCTATGTTCAATAACATAATCATACTCCTCCAGTAACAACACCCATCTGGCTACTCTTGTTGATAAATCTTTTTTATTCAATGTCTTTTGGAATGCTTGACAGTCTGTTACAATTTTAAAATGCTTACCAAACAAATAGTGTCTGAACTTCTTTACTCCTTCAATAATAGCTAATGCTTCCAACTCATAACTACTATATTTCTTCTCGGCTTCACTAGTCTTCCTACTGTAGTAGTGTACAGGGTGTAACTCACCTGTGTGGTCTCTCTGTAACAAAATAGCACCGTATGCTATTGCGGAAGCATCTGTATGCAACTCCGTTTCCAGCTGATGATCATAAATTCTTAGCACGGGGCTACTAGCTAGTGCATTCTTCAACACATCAAACGCACTTCTCTGGATATCATTAAACTCAAAAGGTATATCTTTCCTTAACAAATCAGTTAACGGCTTAGCTATTAGTGCAAAGTCTTTGATATATTTTCTGAAATATGACGTTAATCCTATGAAACTGTGAAGTTGTCTTATAGTCTTAGGTTCAGGGTACCTGGTTACGGCATCAGTCTTCTCTTGTGAAGGTTGTACTTTCCCATCTTCTATAATATGTCCTAGGTACTCTATACGCCGGCATAGTAGTTGTGCTTTCTTCCAATTTATCTGCAGACCGTACTGGGATGCAACATCCAACACATCTCTCAATCGCTGCAAAGCCTGGCTTTCGTCAACAGCAGGAATTAACAAATCATCGATGAATATGACTATGATTCCTTTAGCTATAAGATCCTGAAACACCATAGTTACAAATCTCATGAAATACTTTGGACACACTGACAAACCAAAAGGCGCCCTCAAAAATTCATACTGACCATTGTGTGTAACAAAGGCAGTATACTTGATGCTGTCTTTATTAACCTTCAAGTGAAAGAAGCCATTCTTCAAATCTAATACACTAAATACACGAGCATCTCTAAGTTTATCTATCAAATCGTCTATAATGGGCAGAGGAAATTCATCCTTAAAAATCTTTTTATTGATTGGCCTATAGTCTACACAAATCCTTGTACTACCATCTTTTTTCTTTATCAACACCAGAGGAGAGGAATATTCAGAAAAACTTACGCGAATGATACCATCCTTGAGCCACTCTGCTACTTGTTTTTCCACCAGCTGCTGTTCGGCTAAAGATATACGTCTTGGTCGCTGAGCCACTGGTATGTCATCCTTGAGCACAATGCGCAACTCTATTGGTGCCTCCTTTACCTGCTTAGGGTTATAATTCTTCACACAATCAATAACGTCTTGCCGCACCTGCTTATTCTTGATGTTACCTAAAACAAACTGCTGATCCTGACTAACAACACAACAAACCTTTGACAACCAATTGTTTATGTTAGGTGCAATCAGTATTGACCCTTTCGACATTATAGTAAATACGTCTTTGAGGAAGTCTTGACCCAATATAACACGACATGGCATAGCATGCCTTGGAACAACATAAAATGTAGCATTGTAATCGTGTCCGTCTAACAATACAGAAGCAGTTAACTTTTCCGTTGACACTATACTGCCTCCCAAACCGACCAGATTCGTAGCGGTTTTCACACACTCCGGAGATCCTAAATGTTCGTAAAGCTCGATACACATTAAGTTCAGTTCACTTCCCGAGTCAATTAACGCGGTTACTTCGCACTTATTGATAAATATCGTCTTGCAGGGATTTTCAAAACGTATCTGCGCCGGCGTCTTTATCTCGTCGTAAACATCCGTGAAATTAGCGTCAATTCCCACTGCATTCGCCATCTTGTCGCTGATGTTGGTACGCCTGTCAAATGAGCTGTCATGGCTGCCGTAATCGTCAGGTTTGCCAACCTCGTAAACGCTCGGACTCGGAGTGAAGTCAGCCACACACATCGCTCGTTTATCTTCGGAAGAGTTCGGTTTTCCTTTTTCACTACGCCGTTCTCGTTCACTCGTTCTTGACCGAATGTTTCCGCTTTGTTTACATTGCGTCGAGATATGCCCAAATTCGTTGCACTTGAAACATTTCAGACCTTTCTCTTTATTAGGACACTGTGACGATTGGTGATTTTTTTCTCCACAGCTGTAGCACCTCTTGTTACTCGTACCAGCACCACCCTCACTGCTCTCAGGCTTCTTATTTCGGACGTAACTTGCGCCCATCTTTTCTTTAATTGTTTCGTAAATTTTGATCTTTTCCTTGAGGTCCGTGTACGTAACAGCACCATATAACACCATTTTATTCACTTCTGAATCAATTATGCCGTCTATGATGTACTTTATGGCGACATAATCAGGCATTTTGCCGCGCTTTCCCATTTCTTTCATAACTAACATGTAGTCTAAACAACGTTCGTCTTTCTTCTTCTTTCTAGCGGCCATTATTTCATGTATGGTTTTGCTATCTATCGAATCCGGGAATTCTTTCAGCAAACCCGCCTTCAGCTCGTCCCAACTTTTAAATGGTTTTTCAGATTTTAGCCACAGGGCTGCAGTTCCCGTCAGAGATCTTCTAGCGACTATCAGAGTCTGTAGGGGCGTCCATTGAAATATTTCAGCGTTATCGTCAATGTCGGTCGCCCATTTAGCCACCGAATACGATTTATCTTGTCCACTGAATTTTCCCACCAAGTTCTCCGTCTGATCTTGGTAGAACGGTTGTCTCGTCGATGCAGCTGCCGCGTGGTCATCGTCATAGTCCGCTTGACGGCTTTGTCGGCGATCCTTTCCGTGTCCACCCATATTTTTCGTCTTTAACTAATCTTTTGTAACTACTGTTACCGTCTTCAATCGTCTTTTCCGTCGGCGTCGTTTCGTTAGAGCAAAGTCCCCGGCCGCTCCACGTCGTTGGCGTCGGTTTTTCTGCTCCCGTCTTTTCCCGTGCTTTGGCCCAGCAATCTGGAAATATCGAACTATCCCGGACGAGCCCCCAAAAATATGTGGGATTAGTTCGATATGGGCTGAATAAAAGCACTGATTTTCTTAATAATCTTGAATTTTTATTTAAACACGTCTTATTAGCTAACGTCCTTCCTTCTTTCTCCCCGTATTCCAGTCTCACACCTTTCACCTTTTTTAACATTAATTTGCTTTCTCTTTCACTCCTTGACTATATCATATGTTCATCTCTTTCATTCAACATGCTTCACATCTGTCATTCATCTTTACGTTTCATTCCATTCATCTTTCATAACATTCCGATCCTACATGTTTAAATATTATAGGATCCATACGCCAGCGTTTATTTGATAGCATGGATAATAATGGGGGTTATACAACGTATTAAGTTATAAATTACAAATTGATTTTAGTAATATTAAAATAATATTGTGTCTTAACCGTATTAAGGATTATTTTGAGGTTTATAGTTTCAATCTTCTTTTCATAATGAAAATGAATACTTAAGCTATAACCGCAATTATAGAACAATATTATTTTATTAAAGATACTTACAATATTTTAAGTCTAATGGTCGTAGTTCACTTGCTTTACTTCAATAAATTGTTCTTTATGAGAAAATAAACTGTTTTAAAAGTTTATTTATAAAATTATAACGAATAAAATTTTTTAAATCACTTAAAAATCTTTTTTTATTTTTAATCCCATATTTCAATAACAATATAATACAAATAAAATAAATATTACATTATTATTCTCGTGTATTAATTAATCGAATAATAATAAAAAAAGATAAGATTATTGTCGAAAAGATAAATTTATGTTTCAACCTCGGGATTCGAACCTAGGCCAACTTGTTTAATAATCCAATACGCAACGCTATCCGCTAGCGGTACTTGTTAAGAAGAGGTGAATTTTAGCAATCGTATGAACCAACCAAGGTCATACGTAATTACGCCGCGCGTGTGAAAAAGCGACGGTATAATTATTTTTGTTTCGTTCGACGTTAGCCAGTGTACACACACAGATGTAGGTACGGGCCTGCGGCGCGGGCGCGGGGATGGCGCACGGGTTGTTCACAGAAATTTCAATTTTATTGTGCTTAAGCAAATTTGTTGCAGACCGTACATTGGATACTGGAGCTCATGTTTGTGTAATAGGTGCCAAATAATACAAGACATTTTGTGAAAGTGATTGCCTGAAAAATTTGGATCCTACTGATCTAAAATTGAAATGTTTAAATGAAACAGACATAGAGACATTAGGTGTGACTGATTGATTCCGCCTAACATCTGGTCGGTAAATAGCTCGATAGGTACCACTGTTCCAAATACACAAAATGAGGTGGAATCATGGCACAACCGCTGGAACACCCTATTGGGCAGAAAGAAACGGAATTTATATAAGACCATTGAAGAATTAAACAAGGAACAAAAACATACAGAATAGTTGAAAAATTAAACTCACAGTCTCAAGAAACCAAAAGAGCAAAGAAAAAGTAAAATAGGGAAGAAAAAATTAAAAAACATTTGGAAAAAAAGGAAACAATGGACTTGACCACATTTTTAGATGATCTTGCATACTTGTGCTATTTTAAACGTTAACTGATTTTTTTTTATTAATTAATATATAATTACCACCTTCGTCTTATATAAATAAATTATGAATTTATATAAGTATCTACTTAGATAATTTTAACTATTTATACTTTCAGAATAAGGAAGATAATGATTCGGTGTTAGATAACACCTCGAAAAAATCAGTAGTTCCAAATGTTGAAGAAGTACAATCAGACATGGTAAGAAAAATATTATGCTGTTCATTATGTTATAAGGGTTCCGTGGCCAAATTCTGCGCAAAGTCAAATTCTGCGGTTTTCGAATTCGAGTTGCACATTTGACGGCTGTGCGATGTCTTTTTTGCCGATCAGTGGTAAGCAACTTTCTTTCGTTTTGGGGAATGGATGTATCTTTGCTCACATTGAAGATCTTTGCACAGTAATTTCGGAGTAGATGATTGGTACATTCGTTCTTATGAACTTGATAACTCTGATATGGCCTGCTTTAATTAAGTAAATAATGTCAATACCTTGGAAAGTAATTACTCAAAGCAGTCATGGGAAATTAACTTGTCAGTAGGAAATAAACAAATTAAATGCATCATAGACTCAGGTGCAGATGTCAACATTATGTCAAAACAAACATTCAATTACGTCAAACGTCAGAACAATGTGTCACTTGTCAAATGTCAAATAAATGTCACAGGATTTGGTGGAACATCCATTCCGATTTTAGGCAGAGTCAACCTAAATTGTAATTTGAGCATAAATAATAATAACGTCGTCGAGTCGATAATGTTTATAGTAGCAAATTTAGATTGTCCAAATGTACTAGGGCTACCAACTTGTGAAAAGTTAGGTATAATAAAACGTGTATTTTCAGTGTCAAAACAAGATTTTTGTAAATAAATTCTTACACAATACAATGATGTCTTTCAGGGTCTTGGATGTCTACCTCCAGTCTGTCATCTTAAACTCAAGCCAGACGCAGTACCATGCGTGGATCCGCCCAGGAAAGTACCATTTGCGTTACAAGAAAAACTACGTGAAGAGTTGGGTCGCATGGAGGAAATGCAAGTTATTGTAAAGGTTACATTACAATGACCATGTCTATTTTAAACGAAATCCCAAAAGAAATTGGGAACAAGCTATTGTTAAACAAAGAATGTTGAATAATAGGTCATATGTGGTTGAGGATGTCAATGGAATTAGGTATAGGAGGAATAGGATACACTTAAGACATAAGTATTCACATAAATTCAGTAGCCCTCCTATGCAATCCAACTCGTCACAAGGGAGAGAAGAGGGTGACAAACAGGAGTCTAGGCATCAAGAATCCTCATCTTAAAAATCCTCAAGCGTAACAACTAGGTCAGGTCGTATTGTAAAACCTACAAGAAGGTTAATAGATGAAATAGATTAACTATTAACTAAGTAGTATTAAGAATGTTGTCTAGTTTAATGTAACTAAGTATTATAAAGTATAGTGTCATTTTAGTAAAGTCACTTAACATAGTAAGTAAGTCTAACTTTGCAATTGTTAATCAAGGGTCATCAAGGGTCTATTTCGAATTCAACAAGGGGGATGTTGTGACATCACTATTTAGTAACTAATTAGTGTGTACACCACTAGTGATTATCTATGATGGTCGATACTTCCGGTATGTCAAGAGAACACTGCTATGTCTGATCCCGTCTGTGATACTACTCGTCCTAATATAATGTGTGTCTAATAAACCAAGTTACTCAACGGTGTCACAGATTCAACAAACCAACAGAACATAACAACACCATGAACTTTTTGCTATGAATATGCTTGCTTAAAAACCCTCTGGGCGATACTTGATTATTTAATCGATGAAAAACTGCCTTTTATTTTGACATCTAAAAAAGAGTAAAAATCCATAAATATATATGTAAAAAGGTTGTTGCAACACCATCCCCCCCGTGCAGCGATGTCGCAACAGCTATTGAAGCCCTTTCAATTTGGCTAACTTTCTAGCGGGCCTTTTCAGCGTTCCGCCTTTAGTGTCAACGTCAGCACAAACTCAGAAGAAAGACATCAGCACAAAACTCAGAAGATACCAAGTTCACGTCACTGCCCGAATCAATAAGCGCACTTGTCGTTTTTCCACATAATTCTACGCTCTTTTTTTTTCTTAAGGTTTTTCATGTTGCGATTGTTTGTTTACATCGTAAATGTCATACTTGTTTCTTATTATATTTATTGTATTTTGTATGTGTATTCGAGCGGGAATGTTCGGCTCGGGTATTTAGAGTCATATAGTATCAAAACCGGCAATCTCCACATTTAAGAGAAAATAACTTATTAATGCCAAAATAATCTCTAGTAACTAATCTTCCATCTTGATTAATAAGTTTTTTACAGAAACGGCATTCTCCCTACCAAAAATGATTTTAAAGTTTTGAGTAAGTTTCAAAAGCGGCAATCTCCTAGAGCGTTGATTTCAAACATGGCAGTCTTCACTTCGACCAATCAGAGCGGAGTATTTAGTATAGGATCGGCGTCGTTACACAGTGAAACTGCTCGTGGTATTTTTAAGATTTTATTAGGATATTCTTAGTGAATTAAGTAAAACGTGTGTTTATTTTAAACTATGGACCATCCTGTAACACCTTGTCTACCCGGACAGTCAAGGAAACGGCAGAGGGATCCAGAAAAATGGACTGTAAACATCAAGAAACGGGCAAGGTGCGTATATAGTGCTTACACAATTTAGGTACTTGAATATTGTTTTAAACTATTATTGGTAGTGACTTTTGATTTATTTAGAAAATTGATTAAATAAATCAAGGTAATTTTTATTTGTCTATTTCTACAAAACAAATGAATGTTGTTAGGAGTAAAACATTCATTCTGGGCGACAACGTTCTTCTTTAGTTTGCACTATACAAAAATGTTCGAGACATTATTGAGTAACAACTTAAAGCACCTACTTTTTAATAAAATATAAATATTCTGAAAACAATTTTGTTATGTTATTATTAATAATGCGTATTTTATCAGATTCTGTTATATTACAGGTATTCTTCTAAGGGTCTACCAGAGCGTCCAGTTTGTCAACACAACACAAAAGCTTTTAAATGCGGAACATTATCTATGGCGGATATCAAGTATTTTCACAACATATTTTATAAAAAACCCGAAAAAACAACTCAAGATGCAATTCTTTTAAAATACTGCAAACCAAAACAAATAAAAAGGCGCAGAGGGCAGCAGAATTCAAATAGAAGAAAATGACTACAGACTAAATTTAAGGTATTTTGTTTCAGTCAGAAGTGCATTGTTCCTGTTTGTCAGAAAGCCTTTCTTAATATATTGCAAATTACAAAGCATAGAGTTCAAACAATAATGAAAAATTTTTTTAAAACTGGTTCTTTGGTAACTGAACGGCGTGGTGGTAACCGCAAAGAATTACCATTCAGAGAAAAAGTTGCTGCTGTAAAGGGATTTATTTGTAGTTTCAATTGCGATGAGCCTCATTATTGTCGGGGGACAACACAAAGATTTTATCTAGCCGCTGAACTTAACATGTACAAGATGTGGCGTATGTATAACACTCAAGCACAAAATAATTTAAAAGTGAAGAAGGAATATTTCAGAAAAATATTTAATACGTATTTTAATTTAGGGTTTGGCTCTCCTCGAACAGACGTCTGCTCAACTTGTTTGCAACATGATGAGTTATTAAAAGTAGAGAAAGATACATCAAAACGAAATGCTATTATGATAGAAAAAAGGGTTCACAAATTGCGAGCAAAAGCATTTTTTGATTTAGTTCGCGAAGAAAAAGCTGATATGATGACGTTTTGTTTTGATTGTCAAAAAAATTGTCCCATGCCGAAACTTCCTGATCAAACCACGTATTATTCTAGACAATTATATCTTTATAACTGTACCGTTATCCAGGGAAATTCAAAGACAAAACTTTCAAAGGAAAATACTTTTGCTTACTGCTGTACTGAAGACACTTTTGCGAAAGGCTCAAATGAAATAGCCTCTATTGTATTCCACCGACTTTGTTCAACAGATTTTGTTGGGATAAAAACAGTACGTCTGATTGCGGATGGCTGCGGTGGACAAAATAAAAACTCGTCAATGGTGACAATGATAGCTAAGTGGCTGACAAATTATGCCCCAGAAACAGTAAAAGTTGTTGAAATAGTGTTCCCCATAGTAGGACATTCATTTATACCGCCGGATCGAGTATTCGGGATGATTAAAAAAGACTTACGCAAACAATAAATCATCAAAAATCCGCGCTATGAAGTCTTGTGTCAAAGATGTCGGCCAGTGGCACTTTCAATTCCAAAAGTCTAAAAGATTTTTTATTAAAAGAACAAAGAGTAAAGTTGATGTAGTAGTAAAGGGAGATTTATTTTATAAAACAAGTGACGGAATGTACAGAGGGATAACAAAAAAAAATAAAAACTTTCATACCATGACTGTTGGTGAAATTATTTCTTCTGGGCGTGTAAATGCGAATATGTTAACAGATGTGAAAAATTTAATAATAAAACATTACGGAGACAATTGGACGGAAGATGAGGAATTGATGTACTATAAATCATTAGTTGAGATAGAGGATACAGATGTCGATGAAGTTTTATGCGAATCTCAGAATGAGGAACCTATTTTACGAATATGATTATTTTCATTATTATTGTGATTAGAAGTAAACATTTTACAGATTAAAAACTTTTCCTGTACTTATAAATTTTTAATTTTGTTTTACTTTTACCTAGATGACGTATAGTTTTATCAATATAACAATACGAACCATTTCATGCGTTTTCTTTATATTCCTTGATATTAACTTTGGATTTCCCAAAGTATCAAGATAACTTGCTCACGTATTGTTTGACTTCAAAGATGGCGTTGACTGTTTCAAAAATGGCAGTCTCCAACACAGTTACTATCAAACCCGGAAGTTTCCAATAATGCGTAACAAAGCCAGCAATCTCCATTTGTTTTTTATCGATTTCTTTAAATAATTTCTCGATATTTCTATCAAATTGCTTCAAATTACTAAAACATATAGCTAGTAAGTATAATTTTACGAAATATAAAGTATTTTAACAAAATAATAAATCATAACACGTTTTTCATGTTTATTTCAAATGTAAGTAAAGTGGAGAATGCCGTTTTTGATATTATATAACTCTATTCATTATCTGTGGCAGTTCTCGTTGGCAAATGATAATACAGAGACACAAAATGTGCAAGTTATCCAATAAACAAGATTCAATACAATATTAAGATGGCGGAAGAGTCGTTTAAGAAGCGCTTCGAGCAGCAAGCCCACCTCTTAGATGCGATGCAAAAGCTGATGGGTCTAATACAACAACAACTTCAACACGCCGCACAGTGCGATATTTTTTTAATCTAGATGGACAAAATTATTTTATGCTTTAAATGAGTAATAACATTTATTGCACGCATTAAAAAAATACTGTAAGCTGTGAAATATTGAAATTAAACATCAATAACTTATAAAAATGGGAAATAGGAATTTAATTTCCCTTGGTCGCGCCATAAATTGAGAACGACTATACCGATTTCACCCATCTTTTTTTTAAGTTTTCTAATACTTTGTAGAAGGTTCTTACTTACGGAAAAAAAAAAGAAAAAAAAAAGTTGCTTCACGTGGACAAAATCACTGGCAGAAGCTTGTATTTTATATAATTAATGAGAAATCAAAAACATACAATTGATTGACGATATATTCGAGCACAGAGAACACCAATTAATCAGAGTCACTTTCAGATTCATCTGTATCTCTGTTTGAATCTTGACCAAATTCGTCTGATTGACCTTCACCAATTTCCATTGCTGGAGTTCTAATTTCTAGCAACTCTTGTACTTCTGGAGTAATTTGCCCACGCTTGGTTTTGGGCAAACGACGTAAACTTGCTATATATGGATCGGACGTTATAAGCAACCTATTGATTAAATCCGTATTAGTATCGACTCGTGAAGTCTTTCTCGTAAACAGCTCTCTAAACTTCTTATTATGTTTATTTCTAGATTCTTGTGCCTCCTCTGATAACTGACCAATTGGGACAACACACGACGAAATAATATCTTTTCCATGGAAGAGAATTTTGTGCACGCTTACAGGCATTGGGTACCAGGAGTATTCCTTAATATATAAATCACTAGTTGCTTTACTGTATTCGTCAAACTTGTCGCAATTGACCGAAAAACCACTATTTATGCACTCTAAAATAACATGAAAGCGTTTAATAAGTGCAACACTGACGCCTGTTATGTCTGCAGACTTTTCAGCATTTCAAAAAAAAATTCGTGTTGTGTTACCATCATTAGTATTGCCAGTGTTTTGTTTAGGCATATCAACCAACAATCCCAACTCACTCCTAAACTTTTCTTGAACATCTTTCTTTTTTTCTGCTACGATCTTTTTGTTTTCATCTCCTCTGGCCTGCCATGATTTAATACCGAGGCGATATGAAATATGTAAAATACATTCAAAAAAACGTATCCATGCGTGTAGCGGTGATAAACCGAATAACAGAAAATCTTGTTTGACCGTCTTGGCTATAATCAGATCTTTATTGTTCATTTCTTTTGGTTTTGCACCACACAAATAACAAGTTTGTGTAGATGCACAAGAAGCAACAGCATTGCAAACTTTGCCGTCAATCATGCAAAATATCATTTTAACCTTTACTAACATCTGTACGCCATTAACTGAAATTTTTGTGGGTATTAGAGTTTCAAGTTGACTCTTGATTTTATCAACTTCTGTAGTTATCAAATTTGCATTTTCTTTTGCAAACATAATCTTTATTGGTCGACAATATCTGGTTGAAGATGGCCATATAATAATTTTGTTATTTTCCACATACATTTGCAGGGGTACCATAGATATACTAAAAAGGCTTTCATCACTACAGTGTTCCTCAGAAATTTTTGTTTATATCTATTTTGTTCCGCACCATCACAACCCCACTTCACTATTATCTCTAGGTTTCGTTTTTTTATACTTTTTAAAACCTCTTCTTGCGCCTTGCATAATCTTGTAATCGTATGATCGATTAAAGATTGTAGTTTGATTTCTGCATATGTTTCTGTAACATCTATGTCATTGGGGTAGCAAAGTTTTTTTGCCAATTTAACTTTACAATATGCTGGATATACCTAGTCTTGTCATAAATATTGTCACAAAGAAAAAAAAATTTTTTTTATTGTTAATAATATTTATTACTTTTACAGTGTGTTAGTTTAATACATAAATATAAAACAATTTAAAATATAGAAAGCTTATTCGAAGTGGTTGGCTGCAATACAGTCCTTTAAACGTTGAGTCCAGTTATCAATAGAAGCACGCACTCTTTCCATGGGAAAATTCTACACTGCCAATCGTATGGATTGTTTTAGGGACTCCAAATTATCATGGCGTTTAGAGCAAGCCGTACTCTCTAAAACTGACCATAAATCATAATCCAGCGGATTAAGATCGGGACTAGACGACGGCCAGTCTTCAGCTCTGATGAAGTCCGAAATGTTCACTTCTAACCAAGACTGCGTGGACCGAGCTTTATGACCCGGCGCCGAGTCTTGTTGGAAGGACCATACTTGGTTATTGAACATGGTGTTGTTAAGGGGCTTAACTACCTTCTCAAGAATGGTATCTTGATACACTTGTGCCGATGTTTTGATACCTTTTTCACAAAAATATGGCTCAGTCACTCCTTCATAGCTAATACCCCACCAAACCATCACTGAAGTCGGATAATGCCCACGTTGCACTCTGTCGACTAATTGGGAAGCTTCCTTAGAGCTTTGAGCATAAATACGGTCATTTTGTTTGTTAAAATGTTGCTCAATTGTAAAGATTTTCTCATCCGTAAACAAAATTTTTCTGTGACCTCCCTTTGCGTACCGCTTCAGTAGTTGTTTCGATTTTACCACCCTATTCTTTTTTAAATTATCAGTTAAAAAATGACCAGTGCGTCTCTTATAGGCTGCAAGTCCTAAGTCATCTTATAAAATACGCGACATGGTTCTGGGTGCTATCTTCATCTCCCGAGATAAAATCTTTTGCTTTCGGACAGGATTTCTTCGAATTCTTTCCCTTACTGCTTTGACCACCTTTTTCGTACGAACACTACGTGGACGGCCAGATCTTTTTCTGTCACAAACAGAGGACGTCTCATTGTACCCATTAATAGCCCGGTACACAAACATTTGACTAATACCAAGCGTATGGAGAATTTTAAAAATTGCATTTGAGTATGGCCGCCAAATATTGTACAATATCAGTCGTGAAATCGTAACACCGTAACATACGTGAATGAAAGTAACATACGTGATTTTGTTAAGCCTAGTGTACATTACACTAATAATGCAGAAGAAATTATTTTTTTTTTTACATTTCTGTCTTTTTTATTTTATTGGTAATTAAATTATTTGATCAAATTATTTTAAAACTCAGTAAAACAAATTTAAATATTAAAGAAAAAAGTTTTATTTTTCAAAAGAAATTGTTTTTTGTATTTCTATAATACTTACAAATGCAAGAACCATTCACTATAAACTTATGACATTAATTACGAATAGGTACGAATTATTATAGTAAATAAAAGGAATTAAAAAAAATGGCATTATCAGTCTTCATTAAATAAAAAAAAAACTAAGCTCAAATACAGGCTGTAAGGGTAAACACCGTTGTCACTAAAACCATAGGTAGTTGATTTAATTATAAAAATATTTCTCTGAATTTAAAAACAAATAAACTAATTTTTCTTTCAAAAATTCAAAAATGTTTCTGTCCGACACCGTCCGTAAATTCATGGATATTATGCGCCCGAGTTACGTAATCACTGCAAAGGGCGTTGACCTGCTGCACTGGCCGTCCGTTATAACTACCTACATAACTTTTAACTAACTACATCATTGTAATAAAAACACAATACCTACACGTAACCTGTGATGTAACTTTCCCTTCGTACTCTCCTCTGGGTACTCCGCGAAGAAATCCAGTATGCGTTCCTGAAGGTCAACTGGCAGCTGCTGGTTGCCACGCCCCTGAGCATGGGCCGGCACGGTGAACTGGCCATAGGTACGTAACCTTTGAGTAGCCGCCAACATCGTTTCACGGTTTGGCACAGGTTGTCCAGGGAATAACTCTGCGTACATTCTTCGAGCCTCGTTCAGGTTATCACCCGACGCGGCGTAAACCCGAACCATTTCGGTCCACTGTACGTTTGTGTACGACATAATCACTACACAATAATCACTAAAATACTAACTACCTACACACACTTGCGCGAAAAATGAGCGGTGGTGCGCGGGCGGAGACGCGGGCGCGAGGGCTGCGCTGCGAGCAAGCGTGACGCAACGCGCGATCGATAGCGCGGCTGCGGACGGACTAAGGGATGTGGACGGTGTGGGAGGGGTCGCGCCCCGTCGCACGCGCTGCTTACGGCTTGTTTGATCAAGCGCCGTGTTCCCGCGCTCCGTCCTCTTTGCCCTTGCGTATAGGGTGAAATAATTTTGAGGAAAAATGGAGATTTTACTTAAAAAAAAAATGTTTTTTTTTTTCATTGAATTTACGTTCTATAAGTGAAACCAAACCACTGGTTTCAAGGATAACGGTGTTTACACTAACAGCCTGTATAAACGTCTTTGTTTAACGAACGAAAATTAGAAATTATAGAAAAAAACCAATAACAAGTTTACATATCAAATATTTTTATCTTTGTATAACATAGAAAATTAAAAATTTTAGAAAAACGTTTTAAAAAGTTAGTATTCTTGATCTCATATCGTCCTAAACGACTTATTTCTCGATATAGTGGATATCAGGTCAAAAAGACTAAGCTTACAAAATGTAACAATATTAAAATATTTGGAAATCTTTGAATTGTAAATTAACTTTGTAAGTTTTAACTTTCTTACTTTGAACTTAACTATGAAAAAAAAAATCTTGAAAGTAACCTTTACAAAATACAACACAGCCCGTGACACACGAATGAACGTTCGGCATCTTTTGGTTACGAACGACAGAATAAATTTAACTTAGACAGCTAAAAGAAAATTTGATCAGAAGTATTTTTTAAGAAATATGCTTTCCCATTTAACTCTACTTCTATCCTTTTTACCACACTTAATTCGGGAACTACATCACGATCTATTTTTGTAGGTACAAATTTTAACGTTGGTTTATAAATTGTTTTTAAAAACCGCACAGCAAAATGTACGGTTTCATCAACTTCTACACTTTCTATAAACCCAACATAATATTTCGAAGATTGTCTTTGAAAATACCTCACTAATACACTATCACCTACACATAAAACTTCTTTGATGTTTGGAAGCTCACGGTCTTTGTCAGTGATTTTGTTTATAAT
Source organism: Oligia fasciuncula (assembly GCA_963082905.1). Taxonomy (NCBI): domain Eukaryota; kingdom Metazoa; phylum Arthropoda; class Insecta; order Lepidoptera; family Noctuidae; genus Oligia; species Oligia fasciuncula. Next base: position 15,689,929 of record OY720403.1, read on the forward strand.
CTCAGTCTTTTCAAATTGTATATTGTTACAATTTCCTGTTTCTTTTTCTACTGTTTCATATGCGCCATCTCTGCTGCTTTTCACTTTCTTTAGTTCCATATCTTTTTTATCTTCACCGCAATTTTCTTCCGTATGTTCTGAAAAATAATCATAACCGGGTACTTCTCCGATGTCGGCTACCCTAAGAAGTCTTTCTTCTTCGGCACCTGGAAGCTCTCGGTCTTTGTCAGTATTTGTGGTTATTCCAGTCTTTTCAAATTGTGCTTTGCTATGATGTCCTGATTTTTCTTCAACTTTTACACGTGGGCTTTGTACTGTCTTTGATTCCATGACTTTTTTCGTTACATTGCTTTCTTCTTGATCTTCTATATACCTTGAAACAGAGTCAGAATCGGGTATAAATAGCTCGTCATCTGAGGTATCGTGTACAGAAAAATCATCGTCATTTTCTGTGCTGCTTGCGTCAGAATCAATCATTTTTTGCGTCTTACGAAATATATTTTTTTGAGTATTATTGTTTGTTAACTTTTTGAGTATAATATTTTGTTTCTCACTTAGTTCTGACATAGTCGACGTGGATGGAATTGGATTATCATATAAATTTATATTTTTTTTATGTGATAAATGTAATGGATCAGATTTGTAAATTTTTTTGAGCTTCGGTTGGCTATTTCCAAATGTTTTGATACAGAAGGCATGATTTTCCGGTCTATACCTCACGTCTGATAAAAGAAGAAAAAAATTATTTTGGGGAAAATTTTAGGATAGGTATCTTCTCGGTGAAAATTCAAACCTGATCTGGAGAAAATTCACATACATAACCTGGAGACACTGGCGATGAAGGTGCGTGGAAATCAGTGATGCAAAAGTTCATTAATCGGGAGATCTACTGATTTTGGCTGTTCCCTCCAGATATCCCGATTTAGCGACCCTGTCTCCCGAATTTTTACATTGTAAGCTTAAGTAACGATTAAAATATAGTATTATTTAGCATTCTAAAGACGACAACACCAAAGGTGACTTGGTAAAACTAAACCAATGCACGGGTAGGTAAAAAATTTATCCTCTTTGGCACGGGGATTCCCCAAAAAAAGTTTTTATTCGGACTTATCCCAGTTGTGGCTGCAGATGTTACTACATTGTGAACTTTTTTTGAACGATATGGTATTTCATTTCGTTAAAATCTCATAAGTTTTGCATCAAATGGCGACAACGCGTTTTCTTCGTCGCCTCGCATCGATGCTAACGCTACGTTCTCTAATGAAAACGTGGCGAAGATTATCGCCTCTCTCCAACAGAAGCATTTAGGGAGTTGCTCAACTCGATCTCGCGGGCGAGTGCATCGACCCCGGAATCACTTGCGCTGCTAGGGAATAACATTCTCCGGCCGACCGAAGGAGTCGGTTGAAGCATTTATTGACGCTATAGAGACCTATTGCGATTGCGCACAGGTGGCGGACACAAACATTCTGCGCGGTTTAGCCTACCTATTCAAGAATGAAGCGGCCACGTGGTGGCAAGGAATAAAATACTCCGTGTCATCACATTCACGCAAAGTCAATAGAAACATTTCTTATAAAAAATAATAAATTATAACATAGGGTTATTTGTAAAACACCGGTAACCTCTCAGGACTATATTACTAACACCATAAACAACAACTTTTGTTCTACGACTTTTTACAAAACATAATACATTTACCAAAAACAAACCTTCAATATTTCGTTGTCCTATCTAACACATTTCAACTCTGTATTTTTCTGTACCTACATACATTGCCGCACACTGTCCTCGTAGTAATACTTTTGGGTTAGTAAAATGCATGATTGTAAAAACCCACCTCAGACCAAATGCAAAAGTTTCAGATAATCAATGAAAACTGTCTGGTGAAAAAAAAATAGGTCCATGTTTTTCTTTTTTTACTATTTATGTGGAAAAATATTTAATATATCAGGGGTATAGAAACAAAACTGGTTATGTCCTTAGAAAAAAAAATCACAGTATATAAAAAAACGTATCATTTGTATTCCCAACGCTTTACTGCCACATACTAAATTTAAATAAATGAAGAGTAACTTTCTCATTACAATGGTATCAAAATATCGTGCATACTATAACAGAAATAAGCAAAAAAATTCAATAATTGTTGGACGTAACCAGGTTTCATGTGGTTGTAAACTGCAGATGCTATTGTGTTTGAATTTTTTGCGTAGGTGTTTTCTGTCTAAACATTAGCGAATACGTTGTTTTTATTTAGCGGTGCTTTGGAAGTTCCTTCTACGATCGTAAAATTGTAAAGGTAAAAGCTGTCTGCTGTAGTAACATGATTGATCTGGAACCTTAGGCAGGTTCAAGTTCTTTTGACAGTCATATGAAATTATTTTAACACCTTCTTCTTCTGTCTTCAAAAGCGAAAAAAAAGCTTTTGCCCTTAAGCTATGTACTCTTTTTTCTACCCTGTACTGGTCTTTCTTCCTTTCGTCTTTTTCTGTTTTTATTTTTTCTAGAAGCTGTAAGCACGTGGAACACTCTGTTTGAGGACTGCCAAAACCTATATTGTACTCCGTGTTGAAAATGTGTCTAAAATAAGATTATTTTGCTGGGTCTGGGCATGAAGATCTATATAGTTTGTATAATTTTCGTATGTTGAGTTCGCTGGGCAAATATTTGTGGATAGAAGATTGACTACGGCAATAGTGTGGTTCGGAAACCTCTAGTTTTTGTATAAATGCGTGTATTGTTGTCTTTTTGTCCCTATACAGCGTGTTACGGAAAGGGTATATCCATACAAACGGGTTGAAGAGTGTATCTGGTCCAGAATCTATGTGCAAAGTTTCAGCTCAAAAGCAATAACTTTGAAAATGCATAATATTTTTTTTATTTCGATAGTTTATTAAATTGAAATCATAACAAATGTGTCACCGCACTACGAGGGTCATTAACATTATCCATTACGTGTCTGTGCGCCTAGCACACACGCACATCACGGCGGCGCCGCGGCGATCGGGAAATCCCCGAATCGTAAAAGAGCACCGCGCGCGGCGCGGCCCCTTTCTTTGCCTACGATGTTACGGGAAACGTAATAATTATGTAAAAAATTAAGAATAAGTTGATAAATGAAATTTTTTAAAGTAACTTACATTTTAAAGGTGAGGTTCAATGTGCTGGCCTTGGCGTTGTACGCACAAAGCCGCACGCTCGTTCAGATTTCGCTGAACATTGCGGAGCATATCCGGCGTTACACTCCTGAAGGCGTTTTTAATGCGCACTTCCATTTCGAGCACGGTATCACACTCCACTGCGTACACATCATCATCTCATAGTATTCGCTATTACTGCGTGACGACATTTTCACGAAAATTTCTACAACGATCACAGATCTGCTAATCACAACTTCACACCGATACAGACAGAGAGCGACTAAAAAGCACACGAAAAAAGTCGGATATCCTATTATCCTAGTACTAAGGGTAACTGACCCAATTATTGCTTTCGAATTTTTTTTCTTTCATAATAAATTGACCGACTTACGACACGAAACACGTCATAAGAAGCATCTTTCATGCGTTAATACACGAAAATGATAAATCAATTTGAAAATTAACCTTAATTAAATGAACAATACTTACAAACATTGTAATTATTGTTCACTAAAAGTTTATTTTGAAATGAACAAGTAAGTTTTAGTTGCTAAACTTTGCTTACATGGATATTGGGGATAATCAGGAAATAAACAAAAGTTTTGAACATAAAACATAATTAAGCAAAATGCTGCTGTAAATCAAAATGAAAAAATAATTTAATACAAAGCAGAAAACTGCCTCATTGACCCTAAACATCACTGTGTGGGTAACCTTTGTTATCCTACATGATTGTAAAAGTACAGAAATTAGGGTTCAGTATTATTACTGTGCAAATTTCCGTTACTCATGAAGTGAATAACTTCTCTTGCATATGATGGAGACATTCGCTGATTACGGAAAATTTAAACACTTCCCGTTCAAACACGGCGCACGCGCCTGTCATCGACGATCGGACAACGGGACAACTGTAAACAAAGTGACGTGTTTGGATACATTTAATAATTCAATTGTTTTTGATATTATTAGCGGTATGCGATGTCAGCGGTTGTTAAGAAGTAACTACAGCCATAACACCTACATATTCAATTTAAAAATTTACTAAAAATAAAATTAAGTGCTGAACCCTCTGGCATTATTTGTACCAGGACACACATAAGTTACGTAAGAAAGTTTTCTAGGGTTCATTTTCAACTTTATCGAATATTTTTTTTTTGTATTGAGTAGTTTTGTAGTTTCCTATTATTGCAGTTTTAACACACTTTTGACAGCCATTTATCTCAGTTAGTTACAATGTCAAAAAAACAAAAAAGGATGATTATGCTAAACTTAAAGGAGATTTGCACGAAAATTGTTATTATTGCTGACATAGAAAATGTATTGAACTTAGTTGGATAACTGATGATGACTGCATGTAGTCATTTAATTCATAGAAAATTTGGGCTACAGCTTTTAGGAGTGTTTTAGTTGATATTTAAAAGATTTTATGAAAGAAAAAAAAATACTCATACTGTATTAATAATTACGTAGATACATACTAGGCAGCACGTTTTTTTACTAAAAAACAAGTAACTCATTTGTGTTCAAATGTGTAATATTTTGTGGAATAAAACTAACATGCGGAACCCATTTAGCAAATAGTACCAGGAGAAACAAATCTTTTACCGAGTTGTTCTTTTGTGTGTAGTTTATTGACACCGATCAGCTGACTTGGTCTAGTGATGTGTAGAATTCAATTGGAAGCATTTGGATTTTTAGTTAAATGTTTTTTAACTTTCTAATTATGTAGGTATAGGTATTAAAAAATGTTGCCATGTAGTTCATTATCACCAAAAGAATCAGTGCGTTTGATATGTCCATACCCTTTACGTAACACACTGTATAAATGGCTTTTGTGATCTTCTCCTCGTTTTTCTACAGGAAACTCGCCAGTTTCAAAAGATCTTGCAACTTAATTTACAACGCGTCCTTTCTTTAAGCAAAGAGCTGCTAAAAACATTTTTTGGCACACATGTACAGATTTTCTGTCGACTTTTATATGATATTTTATCGTAAACTGCTTGGTGGCTTTCGAAGAGGTCTGAGTCCTAGGTCTTTTTCTTCTAATAGGAATCGCTTGGCAGCATTTTAATATAATTGCATCTTGATAAGATTTCTTCGCATTTTTATAGAATGCCGTATGAAATTTGCGCAACACAAGACCCGTAATTTTATTACACTGAAATGCTTTGCTTTTATGTTCGCAACGTGGTATTCTTGGCAAAGTCTTTGCAGTATACCTAAAACAAAATAAAAATGGGTTAGAAAAAAAAAACATTCCTTGGGATAAAATATAATTAACGAACAATAATCAACATAAATGATCCATTACAAATTTTGCGCAATTTAGCCTTACGTTGTTTTTCCATAAAAAAACATTCGTCTATAATTTCGCATCAGTCAAAATTACAGCCATAATTTTAGACAACATAAAATAATCTTGTTACATAAAACTACTATTTTCATAAAATAATAACAAACAGTAAACAGACCTCAGGACCAGGAATGCAGCCCTGGAAAATTCAAACTTACCTCAGTTTTTTTGCTTGATTTGCTTTCCATTTTTCGGGCTGTGGCGATCGTTTTCTTGCATTATTTTCACCAACAGGTGTAGGATTTATGGGTAGTTCTTCGAAATTTGATTCTTTGACTGATCCATATGGCCAAAATTTAATTTCACTTTCAGCTGTGTAACACATGTTCATATGAAAATAGGTATACCAAATAACATATATTTGAATGAGGGACTCGTTTTTATAAAGTAGTTTTCAAGATATTAATTTTGTGCCCAGATGAATCAGAATGTGTTACATATTAATCAGAAACTGAAATAAAAAGTAATAAATACACCGTTAGTTATGAATGTAAATTCTAAACAATAATTATTAATTCTTAAATAGGACTAAGACATATCAAAAGTATCATATTTAGAACAAGATTATACTCCTGTCATTTTTTTATTATTCAAAAGGTTATAGCTAAGTAAATAATAATAAATAAGATTAAAACTACTGACTTGTACACGGTCAAAAATTGGACAAGGAGAATTACGCAACAAAAGCGCTCCTATCGTGCTGGAGAGGGGAAAAACTAATTTATTTTATTATTCATATGGGGTTTTGACCATACGAATCAGGCACAGATGAATCAGGATTTTGCCTACAATCATGCATAACTCATCGTACATACAGACTTCATTATTTTCATTTTTCTACACGAATCTATAACCCAAAAGCATCACACGAAACACAGATTGAAGTTTTAAAACAATAAAATAAATTTTATAAAGTAGGCATTGTAATCAGGATGCCACCTGAACCAAACACAGATGAATCAGGTATTTTCCTTCGTAACACCGGATCTAAGCCAACCAGCCGCACGTCCACCTTCTAGGTCGTCCGTTGCACGACTGGCTTCCCCCCGCGCTGGAAGCCAGACTCTCATTATTATTACCCGACCAAGTACGGTCAAGCGCAGCTTACGCCACATTAATCAGTATTATACGCCGGACACTTCTTTTTTACTTATTTATAAACAGACTAACGTAGTTATAACTAATACACATTTTTTTTGTAAGAGGACAATTCATTTCCTTTCGATATAATTATAATTTATATTGATGTATCAAAGGGAAAATGCGACATCGACCATTTTGTTCCGGAAAATGGCAAACGGACGCGCTATATGAATCAGAAGAACGACCTTCAAATATTTTTATTTTGTAACTAGACAGCAATTATTAAAAAAAAATCATTTGTCCCAGTAAGGGATAAAGCTAAACTGTACAAAAAAAAATATTACATGCCGTTTTTTTAGTTGGTTACAGAAATATACCCACAGACATCGAAAATTTTGTCCCTGAAGAATTACCCTTATATTCATTTTGAGGATTCAAAATAGATAACACACTAATATTTGGTAAATATTATTAAACATTGCACAAAAACAACGAGCTCTTTGCAAAGAATCTAAAGAGCGGCCATTACTGTTTTGTTTCAAATGGAGCACTCCCATTGGTTAATTTGGATGTTGGACCAAGTTTGATACTAAACCTAATTTTATATTCAAAATTACTAGCAACTGAGCCATGTTTGATACTAAATTGTTTTTTGAGGTATTACGCAGTCCCGAAATGAAAATGTTACCATTAAAAAGACGTTTTATAAAATTGGTGGACACAACCAGTTTTGATTCTATACCCCTGATATGGTATGTTAAAAAGTGGTAGCATAATATATTCATAGATATTTTTATTTGATTTTTTTAAGTTTTGTGATGAGGTGGATTTTTACAGTCATCATGTACAAGGTGTGTTTTTACAATCAAAGTCCAATTTGTACGAATATTAAACAATATTTATTTTCTTAAAAAAATAACAGAATTAATCTAATTCTTCATCTTCGACATTTTCAGCTGTTGGCCATTGCAATATTTCGTTCCAGAACTTAGTTTTTTCGTCTTCAGGCACAAACTGAACGCATTTTTTCAGGTCCTGCATCTTCTTTGCATTAATGCAGAGCTGCCTTGGTCCATATGCAGATTCATTCGGTAGCGATACGGTAATCTGTGGCCTTATCTTCAACAAAAATGTATGCTTTATTATTCCATCAATGAATTCCTGCGTTTTTACCGACACATCACTGCCGATCTTTTTGAATGTGAGGTGATGGAATTTTGAGATACTGAAGCTTACTTTCTCCGTTCTCGGAATTCACCGATCCTTTGTTTCAAGGGATAGTGCAGTCTTTTTGAAATGTTGAACCAACCATTTTTTAGTTTTTGAAATGTTGAACCCACCATTTTTTAAACTCGGTCACTTCCTCCCCGCTGATCAAGTGAACTGTAAAAAAAACACTCTGCCTGCTCGAAGATACGATTAATTCCATAAGTTCCTGTACACTGTACAACCTTTCTTTACGACGAAGGCTTCTTTTTATAATCCCAAATGCTCTATCACACGGCAGAAAAGAATTGCCACGCATCGGAAAGATCTGTTGAATTTTTTTGAAACGCCCGCTGTCAACTAGGGCCATATTCATTCGTACTGATGTATTGTTCTTATTCTGCCCTGCGCAGTTATCAGAAAAAAGCATTAGTTCTACCACTTTTTTGTCGACGTACTCTTTAATGTATGTCATAATAAACGAGCATACTTCGTTTGGTCCCTTTTTTGCTTGCCCTTCATGATATACGAACAGGACATTTTTACCCGTTTTCAAATTGTGGATGCAGAAGATAGAAACGCTCAGTTGCCGCAAATAAAATATTTCTTGCACTGGAATTATTGGCAGCGACACATTCTGCATGTAATCGTAGCAAATTCCCAAAAATGTTTCATCTTCTTGGGATCTTTGCCTTGCTTCTTGAAGTTAATTATAGAACTTCTTTGCCCTCTTTTTGTGTACTAGCTTTTCGGCCAAAGCTACCTTTTTAGCTACGTCATTCAGGGTTTTCGAATTGATTTTCAAGTCTAGACTCTCGCAGAGGCAGCACGTATCTACTGCTGGTCGTCCAAAGCGAAGAGCGAAGTTCTCCCTGAATATTTTATTATAATATTCGTACTTAATTCTAGTTCCTGGGTATTTTTCCTTATAAAGTCGAAACATTTTTTTTACTGATAGGTCAGCAGGAAGATACTTTATTATGCCAGAAGAATAGTGGCTCTCTTTTGCTGGAAAACAGGAAATATGAGAGATCACTGCAGTGATTTCATCACTAGACATCGCATTGACCGTTTTCGATTTCCCTCTCTTGTCTTCCGGTATTTTACCCAAGACCAACAAGTCACGGAGCCTCTTAACACGGTCCTTAGTAATACCAAACAAGCTAAGAAAAGCAGAATGGCATACATCTTTCTTCTCATTACCAATTTGAACGGTGTATGTAAACATTTTCTGTCTCAATGGGTTCTCCTTCAGCACTCGGCGTCGTTTTATGTCCTTACAGGATATTAACCCCTGGAGATCTACGGTAGATAAACAAAACTATATCGTAATACACAGCAACATAACATGTTGGTAGCAGCGAGGAAGGTCGGAAGCAGGCCATATCTTGTTAATTTTTTGTCGCCAAGTTATATAATTTGGCAAGGTTCTCTAATTTGTCATTTTCGGATATGGTTTCCCAGCATTTTTAGCACACTTGCATGGAGGTCCTATTGTCTTAGCCCGTACAGTTTTATTTTTGCCGTCACATAAGCCTGCCCAACGTGCTTGTTTGATCTTATTCCGAGAATAATCAGCATCACGTCGTTTTTTAGTGCGTGTTTCACCCGAGGAGGACTCACCTGGGTTTAAATATATTACACTTTCCTCCATTTTCACCATTAAGCAGAAAAATTTAATTTGTGTAATACAAGTAATTCGTGTCCTTTACAGTCACCTCAGTTGTTCAAACTAAACAAACTAACGTTAAAAACGTCAATATTGACAGTTTCAGGTGTTGCCACATGTTTGGTTGTAAAAAAACACCTCATCCAGGATAAGGTGGATTTTTACGCTCATTGAAATATTTGTGCTTCTATTACTCGTACTGTGGAATGCTTACATGACTGAGGTGTGTTTTTACATTCAAACAGTTTGTCTTGCCGTAGAGAATATAAATCCACAATAAACAGTATTTTGGAAAAAGTGGTCTGAGGTGGGTTTTTACAATCATGCATTCGCTATGCTACGGTTCCCGCCTTTTCACGCAAAAGCCAAATTATACCTACAATCGAACATTTGACATGGAAACAACCTTGATATTTCACGGTACCTATGCACTAAACACCGTAATGAAAACAAACTAACAATGACATTTAGGTCAGTTGGGCTAAGAGGGACTATGGGGCAAGAGAAACTATAGTTTGTAAATACAAAACTATAGGTTCTAGCTTCAAGGTTACTCGGTCGATAAAACAGTATTATAAAATAAATACCACAGAAAAAACACAGATGGCGCTAGTATTAATCAACCCGGCAGTTTGACACAAACAAAAATTCAGTTGACGGACTATGAAAGCACGAGCTCGCGGCATTTTTTTTGTGTGTCAATGTGTGTAAGTATTGATTGAAGTTCAGATTTGATAATGTTGCATGTTATATTGTATAATCTATGCTTTGAATATCTATTTTTCATGTGATTCAATACGTAACCTACAAATTATAAAGTGGGGCAACAGAAACTGTCATGGCCGGGAAAGAGAAACATATGTTCCTCTTTCCCGGTGTCAGAAGTTACAAACATTTAACTTTCATTTTCTTTTCTTTTTTTTCTTTTCTTTTTTAAGTACCTACCTAAAGCTATGACTGACATCATTAAAATACCATATTTGTTACAGAAAAATGCGAAATTATATAAGAAAAAGTGATAGAGCATCGTACCCGCCAGAAAAATTACAAGAAGCAGTAAGAGCAGTTAAAAGTGGGGCCTTATCCGGATATGCGGCTTCAAAACATTATAATATACCCTGATCAACGATAATAAATCGCGTATGTATAAATCATCATTATAAAACGGCTCTAGTACGTTTAATATGCAATGAAATGAAACTGTACCTAATGTACCCATATGTTATGTGCGTCGCGTTTGCACTTATTTTCACTTGGTTTATTTAACTATGCAATGCAATATTTCAGTAAACTTTTATTAAACTTTTATTTATATTCTTTTTTATTGTTTTAGGTATATGATCGTAAAGGCTTAAAGTCGAATTCTTTGGGAAGACCCGCCATCTTGTCACGCGAGTTAGAAGAAGATTTCGTAAAAAATCTTCGTTTCATGGAAAAGTATGGGTTTGATTTAACAAGAAAGGAGTTACTAGAAACGGTGGGTCAGTACGTTTCGGCAAATAATATTAAAAATCCATTTAAAAATGGCATACCTGGTGAGGATTGGTTTCTTCTATTTAAAAAAAGGCATAATTTGTCTATAAAGAAGCCACAGCCGGTGGAGTATGCGCGAAAACAAGCATGCAGTCCATATGTTATATATCCATATTTTGATTTATTAGAAGAAACTATGAATGAGTTAGAGCTATACGACAAACCATCGCATATTTGGAACGTGGACGAAACTAGCTTTTCCAAGGATCCTTCTAAGTCCAAAGTAGTTGGTTGTGTAGGATTTTCCTCTACGCGAACTATAGCATCGCCTGAAAAGGACAACACCACAGTCTTGTTGGGGTGTAATGGCCTAGGAGAGAAAACTCCACCTATGATAGTTTTTAAGGGCAAAAATATTTGGGATGAATGGACGACCAATGAAGGCTATCCCGGTACAGCATACGCTGCGACAACTAATGGTTGGATGGAGACAGCAGTTTTCGAGGCCTTTTTTGAAAAAGTATTTCTAACTACAGTAGGACGAAAACGGCCTATACTTTTGATCTTCGATGGTCATGCAACTCATGTGGGTATAAACCTTATCGAAAAGGCCCGAAAAGCTCAAATCACAATTCTTAAAATCCCCCCTCATACAAGCCATTTGTTACAACCATTAGATTTGGCTGTAAATAAATCATTCAAGGATCGATGGGACGTAGCCATACTAAAATGGCAGAGGTTGAACATTGGTAAATCATTACCAAAAAAAGAATTTGCCAAAATGCTTGGTCAAATTTGGGGTGAGTTACATCCGAGTATATGTGCAGCAGGTTTTCGAAAGGCGGGAATTTACATTTTAACAAACAAGCTGTTCCAGAAAACAAGTTCAACCAAGTGCATCTGCAAGAATGGAAACAAAAATTACTGTGTGATTCCGTCGAAAGACTAACAAACCAGCTAGATGTTGAGGTGCCGTTGTGTGTCAACCAGATCTGTGCAAATGCGAATTCCCAAGAACCTCTAGCTAGTACATCCAAGCGAAGTGACTTAGTCGTCAACCATCAAATAACTCAGGAACCTTGAGCTCTTACATCTCAGCAAAGTGACAACAATGAACAAATATCAAGCGGCTATTTCACTAACACGTCATACCGTACTGGCCACCTAACCAAAAGATTGAATCCGGATTCATTGCTCAAAATTTCATTGAAACAAATAAACTTAGGCATGGTCTCGGTGCCAAACCTCCATACGTTTCATACGCCAGCCAATGCAGATACCGTAGGTTCCCAACTACATAATAATATAGATAAAGTCGAAATGCAAAAACCTAAGATTCAAATACTGGAAGACCGCCTTGTAACGTTTGAGGACTTGCTTTTGATGAAAATTAACCCAGGAACCAGTACAAAAACAAAACGGAAACGAATGGCTACTGGTGCAGAAGTTATAACGAGTGACGACGTCTACAAAAGAACTCTAGAGGCACAACAATCGCAAACCAAAAAACAGGAGAAAAAGAGTAAGATAAATACAAAAATACCTTTAACTAAACAAGATAAACGGACAGTTAAAGAAAGCGAAAAAAGAAAAGAGAAAACTTATATGATTAAACAGAGCTCTAAAAATGGAAACAAAAAAGAAAAAAAATAGAAAATATTCCACATCAAGTGATAGCGAGACGGAAATAAAGTATGACGATGATAGTGACAGCAGTAATTTCTGGGAGGAAATATTAAAAGGTGATGTCGACGATGAAGAGAGTGAAGAACTAGAGGTGAATATGGCCTCTGGTACAGAAGTTATAACGAGCGACGACGTCTACAAAATGACGCTGGAGGCACAACAATCTGAAACCAAAAAAGGGGACAAAAAGAGTAAGATGAATACAAATACTTTTTTAACTAAACAGCGAGATAAACAGAAGGAGAAAGAAACTAATATAAAGAAAGAGAAAACATACATGATTAAAAAGAACTCTAAAAATGGAAACAAAAAAGAAAAAACTTTAGAAAAAAATAGGAAAAAAAGAAAACATTCCTTATCATCAAGTGACAGTGAGATGGAAATAAAGTATGACGAGGAACTATTAAAAGGTAATGAAGATGGTGGGAGTGAAGATCTAGAGAATGAAAAAGAAAACCACAATACTAATGCACCATTTTGTGAGAATGATTGGCTCTTAGTAAAATTTGAGCAAAAAAAGTATGTAAAACATTATGTAGGTGTAGTGTTACATATAAATGCTAACGGTTCTCCTGTGGTAAAATACGCAAGAAAGAAGTCGAAAGTAGTAGGTGATACCATTTTTTCGTTCCCTGTACTAGACGATATCTCTGACGTACTACACACGGAGGACATTGTCTCAAAACTGCCTACGCCTGCAATTGGTCGAAGAGGGCAGATTATTTTTAAAATGTCATTTCATTCTTTTAATATTCAGTAAGATTGCCTGAAAAAGCATCGATGTTGTAGTTTTTAATGAAAAAAGTCCGAACGCAGATTACTTAATCGGCGGACTGTTCGGGTGCACTACAGTTCAACAAATAATTCTTTGCAGTAAGTTACGAACTTCTCTTTGAAATAAAGGCTACTTTATCATGTTTTTTTGCAATTTATCTGTCAAGAAGATGCCAAGTTATTGCATCGAATTATTTCTTGAACTGTATGCTCAGTGCCTACCCTGTGGTTCCTACGTTCAGCCAACTGAACATTTAAGACTGGTTTGAGGCTGTTGTACTTTATGAATAAGTAAATTTTTATAAGAATATACCAGTTTGATTTTAGTTTAGTACCCCTGACACGAAATGATATGTTCCTCTTGCCCCAAATTTTAATTTTTGTTCAGTATTTATTATTGTAGACGTTATTCTAATGACATTTAGTTCACATTTGATTAACACAATTTCATAAAATGAGATGGTCCCATATGTAACCACACAGGTTAGGTATTTACTGAGTTATGTCGACTGTTCCTCTTGCCCCAAAAACCGGGGAAAGAGGGACAATAGCACTAACTTAACGATTTGCCATTTTTTGGTTAGTAGCATTGAAATTAGCTTAAGAACTCTTTCAACTATGGAAAACTGACACACGTAGGTATATGTTGTGTTTATCAAAGTCACAATAGGTCATAACAGTTAGCAGCGAGAACGGATCATAGAATTTGAAAAATAAAGTATGTTTCACTTACCCCACCTAACCTTAACTCACATTTTCTGTAAAGTTACAACGGTATAGCACTTGATAAAAGTATTTGTTCGTAGATGAACTGAATCCACTCTCCCTTCATACTTAACCAGGCTTAGGACTGGCTACATTAAAGAATAAAATAAAATTAAATCGCATGTAGGTACTTAAATTATCTACCTACGTAATGTGACGAAAGTTACGTTAACCGGTTCAGGTGCGGCGATATTGTTTATTAAGGACGCGTTTACAAATCTGACGTAAATAAGCTGTTTTTCGGTACATTTTGCGAACAAACGAAAACAAATAAAACAAGGTAATTATTGTTATTCGCGGGAATGTCACATCAGGATACCGCGGCCCTGGAACGCAAAGGGCAAATGAAGGAACAGGGTGAATGTTTAGTCAGTAAAAGTCTGACAGTCCCTTTCGCCCCAACCAGGGCAAAAAAAGGGTGCAATTGAACTCTTTGGCATTATTTTAAACTTAGGCACTACTTACGATACTAATTGCATTACGCAAGTCAAAATTATTTATGCACTTATTAAGTCATACAAAGTATCAAATAGTTGCGTCATTGTGCATGAACTCTTTGACCCCGCCCGATTCACATGACAGGTAAGTTGCTAAAGCCACAGTATAAAGATCATACAGTATTTAGGATTCATCATCATCATCAGCCTTTAATGTTCCCACTGCTGGGACACTGGCCTCCTCTCAATGAGAGGGAGTGGGCCGTAATCCACCACGCGGGCCCAGTGCGGGTTGGTGGATGTCACAGGTCTTCGAATTTTTGGTTCTAGGACATGCCGGTTTCCTCACGATGTTAGGATTGGGAGGTCTTAATCTGTATACCCCCTTCAGGAACCTATTAAATGTCAAGAACTATTTAATGTGATTTCTGTACCTAAAATAATTGACAGGGCAGATCTGTGTGTATTTAGGGTATTATAACTAGCCCCTTCATTAAATTTTACTGATAAAAAGGAAATCACTTGAGTACTAGTCGATTTAAAAATTTCATGATTATTATCTTGACAATAAGTTGCCCAAGATTTAAGGGTACAGTTATATTGGTTCAAGGTTTTTGGTGCAAATGAAGCCATTACGATACCCATGGAAGTCTCCGGAACACCTTGAGATATCATCGATTGCCTGATAATCTCGCTGCCACTAGGATAAGGTCTGCGTGTAGTGGATGGTGTGTTCTGAAAGGAGAATACAACAAATCTTGACCAGGTCCAAAGAATATTTTTTCCGATACAATTAATTTGGCCCATAGCTGATACCAAGGTTGTGAACGCCAATAAGGTACAATTAGTATACCCTCTGCCTTATCTCTAATAAAAGGAAGCCGTGTGCAAAATTTCACATTCGTAGACCCAGTAGTTTCGGCTGTGCGTTGATATGTCAGTCAGTCAGTCAGTCAGTCAGTCAGTTTCTTCTTTTATATATATAGAAGATTTTTTGCAAGACTTTGGTTATAATGCTGAACGGAGGAAAAGCATAGAAGGAAAGGTCTTTCCAGTTGAAGGTGAAGGCATCTACTATTTCGGAATGGGGATCTAGCTTCCATGAGGCGTATCTTGGACATTTGTAGTTTTGTGAGCTAGCAAAAAGATCAAAGTTGGGTACACCCAATTTATTTGTGATTTCCGAGAATGCAAACTCAGCTAGCTCCCATTCCGTGTCCACATTAATTTTACGTGATTCCCGATCAGCAATAACATTATCCGAAGATTTTACATAGGAGGCAAATACATGAATGTTCCTAAGTTCACACCACTGCCAGATATTCCGGGCTATTTCATTTAAATGGGTATGTTGTATACCCCCCATCCTATTTATGTAGCTGATCGCCGTTGTGTTATCGATTCTCAACAGTATGTTGCAACTTCGAAGCTTAGAAGCGAATATTCTTAGACCATAAAACGCGGCCTTCAGTTCTAAAATATTAATGTGCATACTAAGTTCTGATTCTGTCCAATTTCCGTGTGAACTTTCATTGCCGCAAGCTATGCCCCAACCAGTGGTTGATGCATCGCTGTATATTTCGAGACAATAATCATTATTACGAATAGGACATAATGAGTTTTTAATATTATTTCTCCACCAATGGAGGTCCTGTTTCAATGAATTTGACAGTGTCATTATCCTGTTATAGTCGTAAGAGTTACCCAGAGCTAGAAATTTTTCCCTTTCAAATAATTTAGTATAAATCCATCCATAACTGACGGCAGGGCATGCAGAAGTCAGTAGGCCTATGAATTCTGCAAAGTACCTGATTGAACATTTATTTAAATGTAAAAATTCTTTAGTTTTGTCTAAGATACGATGTTTCTTCTCTTCAGGAAGATAAATAATCATATCTACGGTATTGAAAATAAATCCTAAAAATTTACATTCTGTCCTTGGCGTTACTTGACTTTTATTGAAGTTTATAACAAACCCTAAGGATTGTAAAAGATTCTGTGTCTTGTTAATATTGTAGACACATTCATCATATGACTGTCCAATACATAAAAAATCATCTAAGTAATTAACTGAAATCAATCCTCGACATCGTAGATACTGCAGAACAGGTTTTAACAGTTTGGTAAACACAAACGGTGCAGTACATAGTCCAAAGGGGAGAACGTTAAATTGGTATAGTTGTGATTTCCATTCAAAACGTAATTTTTTCCTATCATAAGTATTTATAGAGATTAGAAAGTAGGCGTCCTTTAAATCTAAAGTTGCCATAAAATTATTTACATCTAGCAACCTTAATGCTGTCCTGTAATCTTCCATTTTAAAATGTTCAAGTTGAATAAACTTATTTAGATTTTTAAGATTCAAAATAAACCGATGTTCGCCGTTGGCTTTTGGTAATGTAAATATGGGTGATATAAATTGTCCATCGCAGGGATCACAGGTTGTTATAAACTTTGATTTTAATAATCCTGTGATACAATTATCAATAATCTTGCATTCTGAGATCGATTTATGGGAATTTCGGGGAGGAATAGTTTGTACAGGTTCTTGCTTAAACGGTATACTATAGCCTCGTACCCAAGATAATACTATAGGGTCACTGGTTATACGACACCAGTTATGATAAAAATATTGCAATCTACCTGCGAGTGCTACCTTGGCTAATGATGTCAGCGCTTCCTGGTCCTCTGGCGCGCCGAGCTGGTCCGATTCTGGTGGAACGAGTCTGGGCGGCGAGCCCGCGGCGCTGCTGCTGGCCTCCGTGGAGCGGGGTTCCGACGCGGCTGGCCGGCTGCTGCTCGCGGAACCCCCCTCGCGTTTAAAGCCCCTCTTGGGTATTGTGTTGTCGGAGGCTTATACGGAGCGCGCTGAGTAGTCTTCATCTCCAGACCGGATTGAGAAATTGCTTTTGCCGATTTGAGATGTTCAGAAAGTTTGAAACCGAATAAGTATTGATCGAGCTTTGTGTTCTTCACGATTTCTCGAGTCTCCTTGTTCAAATTGTTAATGACGGCATATCGCCTCGACTGTGACTCTCTGTAATGGCAGTCACACAGGAGTCGTCCAGCATCACTTAATGGTTTTATTATTTCCTGTGCTTGCGGTAAAGTGTCTTTAGAAGCGGACAAAGCCCAATTAAGGACTGTACCTATAGCTGTTAAGCAGCTTGATATTTGATTCTGCTTGTGTTGGCTAAACAAATCTTTTTTAATATTAAGGGCTGACAAGGCCGCCTCAATCTCTAGGTTAAGTTTTGGTGCCTTCATACTACTACAGTTTTCTGCTGGTAAGTATTGTTTCATCAATTCCAATTTGTTTTCTTTAGGTAACCCGTTCCTTAAAACATGTGCCCATCTAGCAGCAATATCTTTATGTAAATCCTCCCCATATTCCTTCTGGATAGATGGATCTTCACCTAGCATCATTAAAATTTCAGGGTCCAGTACCTCTTCAGTTTTCTCTGCCTCCATGGGCACTAAATTTATCGCTTCCTCAGCAATAGACGGCAAAATCGGTTCCGAGAGTGCCGGTATGTCTTGTACATCCGATTCCTTCAAATTAACTTCTTCGTTCGCGATTTCCTCACCTGTAAATGAGCATTGCCATAGGATTTTAATGTCTATGAAACTCAACGCGATTTACGCGAAGTACGTAAGACAATTAGGATCTCAACATGATTCACATGGAGGTTAGATAAATGTGTGTACACACAGCTCCTTTAAGTAGTTACCCCACCAAAAGACATGTGCGTTCAAATCCGTGATAGGCCCAAGTTGGTTTTTGTATTTTGCAAAAACATTTTATTTTAAATAATGTATTGTTTTAGTGAATAAAGAAGCTTAAGTAAGTTTTTTTTTTTTTATTCTGTTTTTATTATTGTTTTTTTCAATAAAACAATACTTTTGCGACGACAAGCAACAATAATAGGGTTAACATTTACGACAACTTATTCATCGTCTAAATAGACTGGAGGTTTCAAGACCGCTTACCGTGCATAAGATTGGAAGTTCAAATCCTATATAGGCACGAAATGTGCTTTTTGTTCATTATATTATTTTAATATATATTTCTATTTTGTTTTAAGTAGTAATTATTTATAAAGAATTAAAAAATCAAGAAAAATAAAATACTTTATTAATCATTTAATAATATTTATTATTGCTATTATTTGACAAAACTATGATCTTATTTTACAACAAACAGAACAACTATTTTAGTTCTCATAAAATCAGAAATCATTTAAAAAAATAATTGATAAAATTAGTAGTCGTTTACTCTTCGCCGTTTTAAGTGAACGTATACAAAGTTCTAACTTGAAGGTATGGATTAATTTTATAAAGACAACGTAAGTAAGTAAAATTAATGGATACCCTCAAATTATAACATCTTTCGATTAGACAGGGACCTAAAGATATAATGACTCAGCCGATAGTAGATAACAATTTCATCGCAATTCATATGGGCTCGCTGGCTAGTTCGTCAAACTGCCGGTATGAGTATGACGACGTTCGGTGATGCGATGGTTCGAATCCGAGTCAACACAATGGACTCTTTTTGAAGTATTCTTTAGATTATTCGTAAGGAATTCAATGTTGTAGCAGTGTAACATTTTAAAACTTGAGGGGTTAGGACATAGTGACGCTTTCTGTACCTCTACACGATTTACGTGAAGAAAGGGATTAAAGTTATCACACACTATGGTAGGTACTCACTGGCCAAGCAGGTAGGTACCTACTTAAAATCTTCGACACGATTTACGTGGAGAATTGTATTGTCCTCTACACGATTTACGTGGAGGAAATATTCAAATTGATTCGCAACTGAAAACGAACTAAGGTCGTATCTGCAACACGATATACGTGGAGATGGGTTTATATTGATTACGATTTCTATCATCATGAATCATTACCTACTACACAGTTCTGCTTGCCCCATCGGGTAATACAGGCATAATATAACGTGCTAATAGATAATTAACTTTATCATTATACTTTTTCTCATAAGTTATTATATGAGGGTAGGTACACCGAAGAACTATTTTAAAATGTGTTGAGTGAAAATTCTTATCGTGTTAATAAGCTAACTCTGTAGGTACATACCTTGTTCATCCAGACATCCCACATCATTTGTAGTTGCGCGTTCATAACAAGATAAACTTTCAAAATAAGAACGCTCCGAAGATGACGAACTACTTCGTCGGTATCTTTGCAGTTTGCGCTCGAGTTTTTTAACCTTTTTCCGCATACTACGATAATAATCATCACTATCCTTCGATCGCGAACGCTTTCGTTTTCCCATTCTTAAACTTTGATGTTCCTATATAAACTAAATAACTAATAAAAAAGATAATAATTTTAAGCAGTGTGACTCCGACAACACGAAAACACGTAATGAATAAAGAGCGGGAGCGACAGCGCCGCGTGCCGGGGGTGGGAGCGAGACAGGACACTACGTCATAGCTTCGTTGTTTATTTTTTTTAAGCTATGAGTATCTAAAAGTGTGGCAAAGACAGCACCTCATGTACTGCTGCAAGTAAATATGTAATCGTCTTCGGTTGAGACCC
The DNA here is from genome assembly GCA_963082905.1 of Oligia fasciuncula. NCBI lineage: Eukaryota > Metazoa > Arthropoda > Insecta > Lepidoptera > Noctuidae > Oligia > Oligia fasciuncula. Next base: position 15,710,080 of record OY720403.1, read on the forward strand.
GAAGTATAATTACTGTCTAACAAGTCTCTGACTCGGCGAGCATAATGCGCCGGCGCCCCGTCTTGTTGGAAGTACATACCACGTAAATCGGGTGAGTGGTATTTCTTCTTCTAATACCGGTAGCGTTTCGGTAAGATATTGTTGGTAACTTTCACCGTTCAGTCTATCCAAAAAGATAGGACCCAGTAATGTGCAATTTACAATTCCCGCCCACACATTCACACTAAACCTGTGTTGGTAATTATGTGGTCTGGGTTCGTGCGGGTTTTCATAACACCACAGATGGTCATTTCGTGTATTAAATAAACCCACTCTGCCAAATGTAGCCTCCTTAGTCCATAAAATTGTAGGCTGTTCAGCTAAGTACCAGTTGCAAAAAGCGACTCGTGCTGGTTTGTCCGGTTCAGTCAGCTCTGCGCACGATGACGGTGGTAAGGATATCTTCCTTCAGCGTGAATGACACTCCAATAAGCGAAGTATTGACTGACATTGAACCGCCGGGCTGCGTCGTTGGTACTAGCTGCTGGATTTGCTTCGAAGAATTCTACAATACTCTCTTCATCTCGTACTGTGTGCCTCAGTGGACGACCACTATCCCTAATGGAATTCCGGAATTGCCCGTGATCTCGTAACCGCTGTGTGGCGGCTAGCATTGTTTCCCGGTTAGGTACACGTACGTTTGGGAATCGTATGGCGTATTGGCGAGACGCTTCCGAAACATTGTCATCACACCTAGCTAGCATTCGCACCATTTCCGTGTACTCGACATTGGAATATTGATACGCCATCATGTAAAGATATTTACGTATACGTCTGCACTGCCGAATTTCACTACAAGGACCCGTAATGACGCGACCCAAGCGCATCAAAGCAAACGAACGACTGAAGGCCGCCCGTAAATAGGTCAAGTTCAAGCGCCCCCGCCGCCCTTACCCCGCTCCCCTCGCTATTGTCGGTACTATTGCTTCGCATCTTCGATCAATAATAGTACTAGATGCCCGATAAGCGCTTCAAAAACGGCCCGAAAAATACGAGCACGAATACTTTTGTGCTCTTATTTCAAATTAGTATGGTCCAATCATAGCCAATGTTATGACGTCAAAATGCCTCAGTGCGCGTTCAGAAGTTGTGTAAATAACCACCGTAACACCAAGATTTTGGAAGGAATATCTTTTTTTCGGTTAGTTTTTATCATTAAATGTTTTTCATAAAATAGTAACACAATTAAATAGTAAATATAAATCAATTAGCAAATATTATGATTGTTTGGCCAATGTTTGCGACAACGCGCCAACTATTCTAACAAACATTGAAGCATTGAAATGAAATTCCAAGAACTACGTCTAGTTCCAAATTCGAGTAAGTACGAAATTGTCAACAAAATGTTTTTAACCTTATTGCTTAGAAGTTAAGTTTCATTTTAGAATAAATATTTTTGTACTTATTATAAACATGACTTTTTATTTTCAAGTGACATTTTAAATTGATTGCTTCGATGACAGAAGGACTTAAATATTAATCATTTGCAAACGTAATTAAACTTTATGTTAGTGTGTTAAGGTTTATAATAATCTGAAGTAGTTAATATTATTAAACTTTTTTCTATAGTTCGTAGTAAGAAATATAAATGTTTATGTGTGTGCAAACGTGGCCACTTTAGCGACTTATTTTCGTTCCTAATCATTCATCTAGTACTATTATTGATCGAAGCTTCGCATAGACTTCGTAACATTTAGAGCGTTGAATTTAAATATTTTTATTTTTGTGTGTAAATCTGATGAATTAAAATATGATGAATTTTTAAAAGTAATGGAACAAAAGTAGTTGATTATGATGTTAGTAACGTAGTCCTGAGAGGTTACCGGTGTTTTACAAATAACCCTGTATACATTATATCAGACACGATATAATTAATTATATTGAGGGGTATAGAATCAAAGGCAGCTATATCCACACTCGTGGTCTGTTTTAAACGTCATTTTATTATTTGACCAATTTTATATAATTATGATAAGAATATCTTTTCTTATCAAAAGTAGCTAAATCCTATAGAAAATCCGCGTCAACAAGCTACATTAGAATCAAAGATAGCTAATCCCTATTGCTGAAAAACATTATATACAGCTTAAGTCGCGGCTGACCAATCAAAGCGATCTATTTTACGTTTTTCAATATGGCGTTTTTCATATAAAAACGTGCGTCTGCGTCTGTCGGTTTTATTTAAATTTTGTGGTTTTTTGGACAATTTCATTAGCAAAAAATTGTCAAAAGTAAAGCTATACACGGCACGGGAGAGGAAGAAAATGCAAGAGTCGGAGAAATGGAAGACAAACAGGGCGAAAATTGAAAGGTAAGTACAGGCTAGTGATGTGCGCATTGTAATGTTAATTCGATAAAATTGTTGTTACAGTTCAAACATTTTAAGAATCAGGATGCTCTTATATTGAAATGTTGTTCGGCAAATAAAACTAACAGGAAGCGACCGACCAAAAATGTGAGAAAAGGCAGAGACTTTGCTATAAAGTATACAATCTATACAAAAAATAAACAAATCATATCAGTTTGCCAAAAGGTATTTTAAATACACTTGTAATCACAAAATATCGCGTCCAGTATGTAATGAGAAATTTCTTTGCAAATGGTCGACTTCCGAACGAAAAACGGGGCGGTGACCATAAATATAAGAAATGTGCTACACAAAGACAAGCAGTGCATTCCTTTATAAAGTCCCTGAAATGTTTTGGGGCGCATTACTGCCGAGAGACAATGACTTAACGAAAATACCTACCCAGTGAACTTAACATAAGAAAGCTGTACAAAATGTTTGTGGAGAAGAACCCCAAAAGCCTGTTATTATAGTCTATGGTTTTTTGTCTATGCTGGAGTTGGCAACACTGCTTTGCTCTTGTCTATCATATGTCTCAGTCTTTACCATGTCTTTACTTTTTAATAAATTATGTAGTCCAATCCGTCCACCTAATGGTTTTAATTGAAAGCCCTAGCAGCCACCTCCCGACAGGAGAAATAAATAAACATGGTGTCAGAAGAAATGAAAATGGAAGGATCGGGTTCAGCGTGGTTATGTCTGATACGATCAAACCGCTGAACGTCGATTCAGATCTCACAGCAATGTCAACAGCCTGGAGATTATGGAAGCAGAAGTTCCTCATCTATACAATCGATAAAAAAGCGGTATGCCGGCAAATAGCCATTTTTCTAAGTCAAATAGGAGTTGATTGTCTAGAAATTTTCAACTCATTTGGTCTAGATAGAAAAGATGCGTTACTAACACTCGAGAAAGTCATTCAAAAATTTGATAATACTCGTAAATTCCTTCCACACAAAAATATCACTGTCGAAAGATATAATTTCTTCACGAGGAAACAAATGAATGAAGAGTCAATTGAAGAGTATGTCACAAAATTAACAAATATGGCAATCAGATGCGAATTTGAAAATCTGAAAGAACAACTCATTTGCGACATGTTTGTAAAGTGATGTGATATCACATCATATTTTTGGCAATAAGTGTTATCACAATGTTGAATGTGGATCAGTGAGGCATAAATATTAGAACAGGTTAGGTATTTTTCGATGCGAGTCCGTACCTAATCCAAAGCATCGAGGATTAGGTATGGCACAAGATATTCGTACACAGAAGGTATTTTGTACCTTAAAATGTGGGAGTTAAGTTTCAAGTTTAATTAGCACTGCCACCAGCGCCATCTTTGTAAAATACCATTAGACTAGTTAGTGGGCTCTAGCGATTTATGTCGTAACGAATATAGTCGTCGTTAGGTGGCATTATTTTAAATACTCTCGAAGAAAAATAACAAAACTTTGACGACTTTTTATTGAAAATAAATGTGTAAAAATCAGAAACTCATGTTATAATATAGGTCTAATGCATGTTAATATAATAACGCTCTGGTTTCTTTTCATAGAACACCAGTTTTAATTTCCATGCCATTTTACGGTAAAAAAAAGACAAAAAAATATGTCATTTGAGTTGTTCTCTACAATGAACTTTAACCTTGACCTAACTTTTGGCAGTGCAAGTGTATCATGCGTACGTGACCGCCGTGACCGGTGACACATATTATATCAGTAATAATAAGAATTGCATTAAGAATTACATTCCGTTAGTTTAGTAGGTACCGTCGTGACCCGTTACTTCGCCTGGGTTTTGACACTTTTTTAACATCTCTTCCAGATTTAAAAGTATTTCAAATCACGATGTCTAAAAAACGATTTTTTATACCGCCATCTATCGATATTATGTAATTACTCTTCCAAAGTCACTGCTTATTTGCCTAAAAATTGGTCTTAAATGTGATAGGCGAAGTATTGGTACTTTTCTCTAACTTCGCCTACATCATGTCATAGCGTCAAATATTAAATTTTATTTGAAACACTACTTACTACATCTAGTGTAAGCATTTTGGGAAGTGACAGATGACTATAAACTTTAAGTAAAGCAAAATAGAGTCGTTTTAAAAAAAAAAAACTTTTGTAGGCGAAGTTAGGCAACAGTCTGAAGTTAATTCCATACATTTGATGTATTGTTGATAGGGCTGCCAAATTTTTTGTTAATTTACCTTACTGCAAAATAAAAGCAGACATAAATATCGTCAGACATAAATACAAGAAGTTTCAGGTAATAATTACCTTTTATCTAAATAGTCGTATTAAACATATAAATGTTTAATTAATTCGGAAACATAGGAACTAGATAACAATATTTGGCTCATAATCCTTAAGTTCACACTTCACATATAGGTACATCAATACTAAATCTTAGATATTAAATCAGAGTAGACTAGGCCAATCATAGGCTTCAAGTTTCTAGCTTAATAAGAGAAATAAACTTTTATCAAAAAAGTAAACAGCGACAGCATTTAACTTACATTAATACTTAGACATTAAATCAGTCTCAAACCACGTCAGTCAAAAATACAAAAACAAAAACACTTTCTTTAAAATAGACTAAAATATTATTGGATGTTGTAATTACTCAAATCAATATTAAATATGATATGACCCCTTCGAGAAATGTTTGGCTCAGGCAATACCTTAACAATATCATCTAAATGCTTCATAGTACAAATATCATCTATTGTTGGGTAAGTAAACACTGATCCTCTTTTAAAGGACATTGTAAAAAATGGCCTATGAATCGGCACGTATGAAACCTTTAAAATAATTACTAGTTTTTATTATAATTTACATTACAATATAACGGACACTTCATAATTAAGAAAACATTTTAAAAAGTAATTCAGTTGGGTCTTATTCCCCGGCGTCATTATTTTTTGTATCAATTTGACGTTTTGAACAGGCAAGGGTATTTTAGCTCATTCAGCCAAGTCTTTGCGCGCAGCGGAGTGTAATTACAAAACTCAACACCCTCAGCGCTTGATCTATAAATAATCTTTTTAGTTAAAAACAGAATAAAGAGCTTGAAAGCAGTGTGTAAAACGAGCTACATCGACACTGACAGTCGATGATTTGATAGATGACACTTTGACAATTGATAGTAATGACAGTCGGTCGCTGCGTTCCGAGTTGGGAAATAATCGATTTGAGCGTGCTTAAACCCGTACCGAATTAGCGTGAGCGCGATAACGATGTCCCGTGAATCGTCATAGATGACGTCATGACATGCGCCATCTTGCGACGCCGACCATGCCTTTTAATAATATCACCGTGAGCGCTGTCAAAATTGACAGAGTGTGTGTGTGTGTAGATGTGTCAGAGTGTGTTTTGTTTTGAGTTGCATCATTTATCTTTAAATTAAAATAGCGTGGCATTTTCGAAATTGTGCTTCTGACTGACAGTCGCCATCTAACCAAAAGAAGAAGAAATGTGGTGTTTACACAAAGAAATACTGTAATAATATCGTTTTGACATTAAGTAAGCACTGTGAGCAATTCTTGAATAGCTCTCAGCTGTCATAATCGTAATACTTAGACAAAGAAAAGTATAGACGGCGGGTAGCTTCATTTCATTTCCACAAGAAAAGAATATAGTATTGAGTTATTATAAGTAACAGAAAAGGATAAAGCTATACTATTTCCGTCTCTCAGGGCGTGCCAGTTTTTTCAAGGCAGCTACATAAGTAGCCAATGTTAGTTAAGTTAGTTTTTTGTCTCATGTGTGGCCACGCTACCCGATGCTCTATAGCTTTCTTACTCTAAGTCGTAATATCTAAATCGGAAAGAAGTAAGACAAAGTAATATAAGTAGCTAAAACTATTTATTTGCATGCCTTAGTTAAGGTAGTTAGTACAGGATCATTTTATTAAACTTAACATCTGTAACTTGTACCTACTTTCTGTGCAAATAAAGAACTAAGTATTCTATTCTATTCTAACGCTTATGAGATGCTGTGAGTGCTGTGAGCGATTATATCCACAGAGCATGTAAGACGTTTATTATAGCTAATTCGGAATGCGGCCTAAGAACGACGACTTGGCATTGTAATGTAATGAATGAACGTTAATTATAACCTCAAAATCCGAAAGTATTTTGGCTTTTTTACAATTCTCAGAAGTGTCCGTGATTTTAATTTAGTTTCAATCGAATATATGCATTATTTAGAACACAGAAAGTATATTAACGTTACTGCTGGTTCTTAGGCAAACGATGTATGGACGGCGAACAATCTCCTTTTGATTCCTTCACTTTCCTCACAAATTTGACCTCAGGCACGTCATCTTTCATTGATATTACTTTGCCTACGAAATGCTTTACGCTCTTTTTTGTAACAAATTTTGCCAAAATCCAGGAATCTGTTTTAAATTTATTACCATTCTCTGTGAAATATTCAATGTCAGACATTCCGTAACTTATTGATGGTTCTACGTTTTCTTGTTCTTCTTTTTCTTCTTGTTGGTAGTGTCTGATGAATTCGTCCATAGTTTCATATTCAGAATCGTCCGTTTCAGCTACATACATGTGGGATTAGTTCGATATGGGCTGAATAAAAGCACTGATTTTCTTAATAATCTTGAATTTTTATTTTAAACACGTCTTAGTAGCTAACGTCCTTCCGTCTTTTTCCCCGTATTCCAGTCTCACACTTTTCACCTTTCTTAACATTAATTTGCTTTCTCTTTCACTCCTTGACTATATCATATGTTCATCTCTTTCATTCAACATGCTTCACATCTGTCATTCATCTTTACGTTTCATTCCATTCATCTTTCATAACATTCCGATCCTACAACTCGGCCATTCTGATATCTGACTGTCCCCAGTCAGATCTAAACTGAACAAACAGAACAACACCATTCACACCTTGAACTTTACATTTTACTTACAGTTACATCTTACTAAAAGCACAAAGGTAACAATGAGTGTACACCATACTATAAGGTGCACTGCATGAGAAACAATAAACAACATTCATCAGACAAAACTTCTAAAACTAAGTTATTCACTTAAATTATTTAACCTAAAAATAACAAGTCTTCACATCTTCAACAAGTACATCAAATGGAAATTTATAGAAACTAACACAGAGTACATAACTAGTATTCCAATGCTTGATAAGTGGTACATCTTTTCAATACATACTTTTTATTTTACAACATTAACACAACATAAAACCTACACCATCATAATGGAATATTAGGTCAAGAACAACCACCATGTATTACCTAACCTAACAAAACCGCTGATAGGATCTGACCTACTCACCTAATTCGACACCATCGCCAAACACCGGCCATGGCTTCATATTGTCGGCAGAGGAAGATGTCACTCGTGAGCCATCCGCCATACGATCTATCTTCTCAAGATCGTACCGATCATTCCTTTTGACTTTGGTGACCCTGTAGGGGCCCAAATACTTAGGCTTGAGTTTTAGACCGCTGCCAAACTGCGTCCGTTTGATGGCTACAATATCTCCTACAACGTATTTTCGACTTTCCTTTCTTTTTCTGTTGTATGTCCTACAATTTTCATCTTGAATTTTTCTTATTTGCTCTTTCGCCTTCATCTTTAAGTCTTCCCTGTCTTGCACAAAATTACTTCTATGCTCTTGCTGAAGCAAATCATAAATCTGTATATCTTCTTTAGTTTTCATTTTCGTACCCAGCATGAGTTCGAAAGAGGTGGTGTCAATGCTTCTTTGATACGTGCTATTCAGTGCTCTCTGCACCCGGCTGACTTGCTTGTACCATAGAGATGGTTCTTCAATACATAGCTTAGCTAACACCGCTATGAGAATTCTGTGTATGCGCTCCACCTGACCATTTCCCCTGGGTACTCCTGTAGTTATGGTTATGTGTTGAATACTCTCCTTTTCACAATACTCCTTGAACTCGTTACTGGTAAATGCAGTACCACGATCTGAAATTAATCGCGTAGGATTACCAAATGTTTGCTGATGAATCATTAGTTTATCTATTGTCTCCTTACTGGTAGTTCCCTTCACTGGAAACAGCCACACAAACTTCGTAAATGCATCCACGACTGTTAAGATGTAATTATACATTTTCCTTGTCTCTGAAAGAGGTCCAATGTGATCACAATGTAGGGTGTGCAAAGGAATGCCCTCCTTGTCAATACAGTTTAAAAATCCTTCCTGCTTACCTTCCTTTTTTGTTGCTAGCAAGCAGGGTACACATGACAACAAAAGTTCTTCAATTTTCTTGCTTACATTCTTTATGTAGTAATCTTGTCCTAACGCTTCTAACATTTTTCTTTTTCCGAAATGACCCTTTTGATGAATCATTCTCAAAACCTCAAATTCCAAACTTTTCGGTATCACCAACTTTCTTTCTGCTCCCTTGTACAATAAACCATCAATATAGGCATAGTCATCATATGGCTGCAACTTCAGAATGTCTATAATCGCCTTTACACCATCATCCAACATTTGTGCTTGCTTGATACGCTCCTGCAGGCTTAGTTCAATAACTCCAACGAATGGGTTTCTACTTAAGGCATCTGCATGTTGCATCTTACCTCCTGGTCTATGTTCAATAACATAATCATACTCCTCCAGTAACAACACCCATCTGGCTACTCTTGTTGATAAATCTTTTTTATTCAATGTCTTTTGGAATGCTTGACAGTCTGTTACAATTTTAAAACGCTTACCAAACAAATAGTGTCTGAACTTCTTTACTCCTTCAATAATAGCTAATGCTTCCAACTCATAACTACTATATTTCTTCTCGGCTTCACTAGTCTTCCTACTGTAGTAGTGTACAGGGTGTAACTCACCTGTGTGGTCTCTCTGTAACAAAATAGCACTGTATGCTATTGCGGAAGCATCTGTATGCAACTCCGTTTCTAGCTGATGATCATAAATTCTTAGCACAGGGCTGCTAGCTAGTGCATTCTTCAACACATTAAACGCACTTCTCTGGATATCATTAAACTCAAAAGGTATATCTTTCCTTAACAAATCAGTTAACGGCTTAGCTATTAGTGCAAAGTCTTTGATATATTTTCTGAAATATGACGTTAATCCTATGAAACTGTGAAGTTGTCTTATAGTCTTAGGTTCAGGGTACCTGGTTACGGCATCAGTCTTCTCTTGTGAAGGTTGTACTTTCCCATCTTCTATAATATGTCCTAGGTACTCCATACGCCGGCATAGTAGTTGTGCTTTCTTCCAATTTATCTGCAGACCATACTGGGATGCAACGTCCAACACATCTCTCAATCGCTGCAAAGCCTGGCTTTCGTCAACAGCAGGAATTAACAAATCATCGATGAATATGACTATGATTCCTTTAGCTATAAGATCGCGAATGATACCATCCTTGAGCCACTCTGCTACTTGTTTTTCCACCAGCTGCTGTTCGGCTAAAGATATACGTCTTGGTCGCTGAGCCACTGGTATGTCATCCTTAAGCACAATGCGCAACTCTATTGGTGCCTCCTTTACCTGCTTAGGGTTATAATTCTTCACACAGTCAATAACGTCTTGCCGCACCTGCTTATTCTTGATGTTACCTAAAACAAACTGCTGATCCTGACTAACAACACAACAAACCTTTGACAACCAATTGTTTATGTTTGGTGCAATCAGTATTGACCCTTTCGACATTATAGTAAATACGTCTTTGAGGAAGTCTTGACCCAATATAACACTACATGGCATAGCATGCCTTGGAACAACATAAAATGTAGCATTGTAATCGTGTCCGTCTAACAATACAGAAGCAGTTAACTTTTTCGTCGACACTATACTGCCTCCCAAACCGACCAGATTCGTAGCGGTTTTCACACACTCCGGAGATCCTAAATGTTCGTAAAGCTCGATACACATTAAGTTCAGTTCACTTCCCGAGTCAATTAACGCGGTTACTTCACACTTATTGATAAATATCGTCTTGCAGGCATTTTCAAAACGTATCTGCGCCGGCGTCTTTATCTCGTCGTAAACATCCGTGAAATTAGCGTCAGTTCCCACTGCATTCGCCATCTTGTCGCTAATGTTGGTACACCTGTCAAATGAGCTGTCATGGCTGCCGTAATCGTCAGGTTTGCTAACCTCGTAAACGCTCGGACTCGGAGTGAAGTCAGCCACACACATCGCTCGTTTATCTTCGGAAGAGTTCGGTTTTCCTTTTTCACTACGCCGTTCTCGTTCCTCGTTATTTTCACTCGTTCTTGACCGAATGTTTCCGCTTTGTTTACATTGCGTCGAGATATGCCCAAATTCGTTGCACTTGAAACATTTCAGACCTTTCTCTTTATTAGGACACTGTGACGATTGGTGATTTCTTTCTCCACAGCTGTAGCACCTCTTGTTACTCGTACCAGCACCACCCTCACTGCTCTCAGGTTTCTTATTTCGGACGTAACTTGCGCCCATCTTTTCTTTAATTGTTTCGTATATTTTGATTTTTTCCTTGAGGTCCGTGTACGTAACAGCACCATATAACACCATTTTATTCACTTCTGAATCAATTATGCCGTCTATGATGTACTTTATGGCGACATAATCAGGCATTTTGCCGCGCTTTCCCATTTCTTTCATAACTAACATGTAGTCTAAACAACGTTCGTCTTTCTTCTTCTTTCTAGCGGCCATCATTTCATGTATGGTTTTGCTATCTATCGAATCCGGGAATTCTTTCAGCAAACCCGCCTTCAGCTCGTCCCAACTTTTAAATGGTTTTTCAGATTTTAGCCACAGGGCTGCAGTTCCCGTCAGAGATCTTCTAGCGACTATCAGAGTCTGTAGGGGCGTCCATTGAAATATTTCAGCGTTATCGTCAATGTCGGTCGCCCATTTAGCCACCGAATACGATTTATCTTGTCCACTGAATTTTCCCACCAAGTTCTCAGTCTGATCTTGGTAGAACGGTTGTCTCGTCGATGCAGCTGCCGCATGGTCATCGTCATAGTCCGCTTGACGGCTTTGTCGGCGATCCTTTCCGTGTCCACCCATATTTTTCGTCTTTAACTACTCTTTTGTAACTACTGTTACCGTCTTCAATCGTCTTTTCCGTCGGCGTCGTTTCGTTAGAGCAAAGTCCCCGGCCGCTCCGTCGTTGGCGTCGGTTTTTCTGCTCCCGTCTTTTCCCGTGCTTTGGCCCAGCAATCTGGAAATATCGAACTATCCCGGACGAGCCCCCAAAAATATGTGGGATTAGTTCGATATGGGCTGAATAAAAGCACTGATTTTCTTAATAATCTTGAATTTTTATTTTAAACACGTCTTAGTAGCTAACGTCCTTCCGTCTTTTTCCCCGTATTCCAGTCTCACACTTTTCACCTTTCTTAACATTAATTTGCTTTCTCTTTCACTCCTTGACTATATCATATGTTCATCTCTTTCATTCAACATGCTTCACATCTGTCATTCATCTTTACGTTTCATTCCATTCATCTTTCATAACATTCCGATCCTACATACATTTCAATGCTCGATTCACTATCGGATCTCTTCTTTTCTTGTTTGATAGGTTTGTACGTCTTCTGCAACTTTTTTTTTCTAGTTCCCTTACTTATTATTTTTCTCTTCATACCTGCCACGTCTTCTTTTATTTCTTGTGTAATTTCTTTTAGGACTTTTCTTTTATTTGCTACCATTTCTTTTTTTATTGGGAGTAATTCCATGTGTAAGGCAGACCGTGATATTTTCACCCCTTTCATTTTAAGATTTGTATTTCCTTGCTTACTTTGCAGGTTTTTTTGAGACGGTCCTGCTTTAATAGTGACATCAGAGGTAATTACAATTTTAGTTTTTTTGGTTTGTAGGCATTCTGGTATATTGTTAATAAATGTCATATTTGCTTGGTCGTTCCTTGAAAGTTTAGTCAAACAATGAACAGTTGATAGTTGTGAGGAGGATTCCTCAGTATTTTGCATGTAAGCATTGATACTCCTGATACACAAGTTATTCAAGCTATCGGGAGCCTTTGGCATCAGCGATGACTTCGACTGCAGTAATAAGTCAGAATTTGGCTGCACAGTTTCTGGATAATTTTCTTCTAGCCTTTTATTATTTTTCACTGCTTTTCCTTTCTTTGGTTGAGTTGATACATCCTTAAAATCGCTTGAAGAGACCGATTTTCCCGGTGGGACATTTAGTTTCTTGTTTCGTATTTTTTTATTTGGATCTGGACTGCGTATCTCCTTCAGCCAATCTAATAGTGCATTGTCAATAGTATATGGCATCACCTTGTGATTTGAGCCTGGTAGTTTACTAATTACTTTATCCGGGTTAAATGGTGCAATACCAGTACTTTTAAATGCACTGATTATATTGTGTGTTTTTTCGTTAAGTTGGTCCATTAGTTTTTTGAGTAGATCTGGGAAATGTCCCTTGTGAATTGTTGCTTCTCTTGGGTTTTTTATCTTGTACTGTAATAGAATTTCTCTCCATAGTTTTTTTAATGGGCCAAAATAGCACACGTCCAAGGGTTGAGTCAAATGGGATGAATTCGGGGGTAAAAATACGAAACGTATATCATTTTCTTCACAATTTTGTGATTTATGTGGGAGGCCAGGTTATCTCCAATTAAAACCTTCGTACCAGTTTTGGTAAAATAATACTTTCAAACCAATCTTCGAATAGAACACCATCGAACCATCCCGATTTAGAACGGTTGAATCTGGATCCTTTAGGTCCGTTCAGTGTCCATTGTGTATATAAGTGCTCAGCTTTATACACAACGTATGGTGCAAGACATTCTCCTCCTGCAGTTATTGCGAACATTGTAGATATAGCCCCCTTCGTATAATTTAACACCCTTTCGGGGTACTTGATTCCTCTTCTGAACAAACATTTTTGAGCCCCAGGACTATCGGTTAAATTTGTCTCGTCGTAATTTAAAATGTTCTCATTAGAGATTCCTTCCAGTGATAGCTTCAGATTTTTTAAATATTCATCCATTTCATCAGGGGATTTTTCTGCACGGCTTCTTTTTATATTTTATTTTTACTCTGTAGGTTAAGTCTGATTTATTTCGTTTTACAAAAGTGTATGCCCACTTCTTTCCGGGTAACTTGTTATTAAAAATGGAAAGTCTTCCATTAACCTCCAAATATCTGAAAATAAAACAGTTAAATTAGTAGGTGATATATAGTTCATTGTGCTGATTTTTTTATTCCTAGGCTTTACAAACGTCTATGCATACTCAAGTAAATCTCTAGATACAATATAGTTTTGAACATCACCTATGTACGACAATTCGCAAATCCAGGAGGGTCAAAGGACTGCCATATTCGGCGGCTGCAATTAACACTCTTTTTATATTAGCTTCCTCCTCATCAGTTAGCCGAGTTGGGCATCCTGGACTTTTAGGGTGTTTATTATGTAGCTTGTCCAATAAAGTTCGACGAGGTATGCCAAAAGTTCTTTGTGCTTCGTAGGAAGACATTGTTTTCTTTCTTAATGCTTCTACAGCCAATTCTATCATATTTTTTTAATGTTTCACAGTATATTCCCTTTTTTTGGGTTTCGTCGTTTTGGTCCCTTAATTTTTGGCATTGTTCATCGATAGTTCTGTAACCAGTTTTAATATCTAGATAAGCTCTCACACTACCTATCTAAACAACTGAACAAGCTTGTATTAACAGATATTTTAGTATTTTTATGATGTTAAATACGCTGGGTATTATGTAGCATCAAAATACTTGTCAAGACGAATTAATGTTGCCCAAAATCCTCTCTGTCTTCCGGTCTTTCGGTCTTGTTGCAAAAGTCTTGCAAGTCTTGCGCTACAGTTACCTTTTTTTTTTTTTTTTTTTTCGCTGAGAAATGTCGTTACGCATCTCCGCTCGTCGGGGGAAGAGACGGAGTATGTGGGACTCCCTGCCAGGGTGGCAGTATACCCACTAAAACTCAGCGGTGTTCCCTCATCGCCTTGATGGGGAGGTCATGGGAATCCGGCTCAGCCTTTGCATCCACAACCCCCCCGGCGCATGCCCGCCTAGCTGGCGGGCCCCGCATGTCCCCCCGTCTGGGGGGGGGGGCTACGGGAATGGCCGGGAACACCTGGCTATTCCCGTCCGGCACTGGTGGAAGCCTGTGCAATACAGGCGAGGGTGCCCCCGCACCCGTCGCCTGCTGGCTTCCACCTGCGCTACAGTTACCTGACTAACCTAACCTAACCGTCACCATAAAAACTCAATTACGCCCATGTCTGACTTTGACGTAATTTCCATGACTGCAAGAGTCTCGCAGATTCGGTCTTATTCTTGCTCAAATCTTACAAGAAGCAAGCAAGAACAAGACTAAGACCGATTTTGGGCAACACTAAGACGAATCAAATATTTTGAATTTTGTTGTTTTGAACGTTTTCAGTCATAGTTATTATGAAATTTCGGGATTTTAATACGTACCCATCAGCTCCGTGTTATGATAATATTGCGTTGTTATCTGTCTTGCAAATGCATGTGTCAGAAAGGGTGAATGTGTATGTGTGAACCTATGTATATAGGTATCAATATCAGCTTAATTAGCAAGCTTTTAGTGTGGTTGGTTGGTGTCATTTACTGTGTCTGGTGGTTACTAGTTATTTACTGTATGAAGTACCTATGAATATGGTGTGTAGGGAAAGGGTTTTATAAAGAAAAGCACAGAAAGACAAGACTAGGCATTTATTTGAATTAGGCTTGTCAGATACCTAAATAGGTATGTTAAGTAATGAGAAAACTAATAGTTGTCCGTTCCCAAAACTAGGCCATGAAGAAGGTAGGACAAGCAAACTTCATGGCACCTTGTTTTAAAGTAGATAGGTATTGTATTACATTGTACAAGTACATTTGCATAAACAATTATTGTTAACATAACACATCAATGATTAATCTCTTGGACCATTTCTCAAAGCTATAGCAAATTAGCCATGGAAAGAAACATTAGGTAGGTACATGAGTATTCTGTAATTCGATTTACTTAACACAAAAGCAATATTAGACTTATTATATTAGACCACCTATAGGACAACACAATTAACAGCAATAATATTAATTAACTTACGTGAACAGTAGTCCATCTTTTACCACAGTTGAATCCAAGAGAGCTCCCCATTGGCGGGCTCACCTCTTTTATAATCCCCCCAATATTACTCAAGTACATCTGACTTTCCCGCCATTTTTAACAATCATACATTTTGACCAAATAACTTTAAATATTCACAGTCTTAGGTAAATCTATTTTGACAGAACTGTTTTAAAACGATAAAAGATATTGAATGTATTTTATAACAATTTATCAGACTATAATTACATGAAGTCCCTTTAAACATACATTCCACTGAGTACTTATATACAATTATTATTTATAACCACATAGGTAAGTATACATCAAAATAGCATATAAAATAAAGAAAATATTTCAAATACAATGTTTAATTCTGCTATCCTTAAATCTCATGTGAAAGTAAAATAAGTTATTGTATTTATTTGGACCAACTCACAAATCACCGGTTCGTTCGGAATCGTTGCTAATTCGTCTAGAAATACTCTTGACAGTTTCGACAAAAATATATACTACATACTAATTCCATGCAATTTAGGAAAATAAATCAAGATTATATTCTATGACTCTACATATACTGACACGGCCATTCTGATCTGTGCTTCGTCCCGAAGTACATAGGTAGGTAACAGTACTTAATTAAACGAACACAACATAATGAGTTATCATTATTGTTCAATTACAGTTTACAAACATTGGTCTAAGATAGGCTGATAATTCTATTCATATTTCTATCATTAATACAATCATTGATATGAAATCTATATTCATACCTCCTTCATATCACATTCTAACCACATTGATGTTCTCTTTGTTATAACATCCCCGTTTTCACTGATATCCTCTTTGATATCCACACCGATATCATCTTTGATATCACATCCTTATCCACATTGATATCCTCTTTGATATCACATCCTTATCCACACTGATACCCTCTTTGATATCACACCCCTATCCATATTGATATCCTCTTTGATATCACATCCTTATCCACACTGATACACTCTTTGATATCACACCCCTATCCATATTGATATCTTCTTTGATATCACATCCCTATCCACACTGATATCCTCTTTTGTTTACACATCTCTATCCATAAACAATAAAATAAAAGAAAACCTACAAATAATTGATTGATAATAATTATTGATATTAAAGATAATGAAGACAAAATGAAAAGGTTTACCAGATAAAAAGGATAGTGATAAATTGTAAAAAAAAATAAACTCTTGGAAACGCTGAAATACTTAAAATTTGATGATACACACAGCAATCAGTATTTGTGCCAAACCCCTCAAGTTTTAAAACGTTAACACTGCTAAACATTGAATTCGTTACGAATTATCTAAAGAATACTTCGAAAAGAACTCACTGTCCATACCATCGCATCACCGAACGTCATCATACTCATACCGGCAGTTTGACGAACTAGCCAGCGAGCCCATAATGAATTCCGATGAAATTGTTATTTACTGTGGTCCGAATCACTTTATCTTTAGGTCTCTGTCTAATCGATAGATGCTGTAACTTGAGGGTATCCATTAATTCTACTTGTCTTCTTTATAAAATTAATCATAACCCCCAAGCCACAACTACTACGCTTGATGTATATATGTTCACTTAAAACCACGAAGATTACCTAAACAACTACGATTTACCCATTATTTAATTGTTACACATGATTTCCGTTGGTTTCAGTTGGCAAATTATGTCTAGTATGAGAACTGTAAATTATGAAATCAAATTGTGAAATATAAATCTTTGTAGTAGGTACAGTACTTAAACTATGATCAAAGTTTTGTTAAATAATAGCAATAATTATAAATGAAAAATATACCTAATAATTATTAAATGATTATTAAGTACCTAAGTATTTTATTTTTCTAGAAATATTAAACATAATAGAAAAATACTTTATATTCGAAATATATAATGCATGACAAAAGCACATTTCGTGCCTAGAAATTGAAAAGCACGGATAGCTGCGTGCCATATTTTAAACAATATAAATTATTAACCCTTACCAGGTTTGTACATTTTAGAAATGGCAGTGTCTGTATTTATATTATGTACCGCCATGACTTGTACCCGTATTTGTAAAATAAAATATCTTTATCTAGGATTTGAAGTAGGGATGAAAATATTGGTAGAAATTGTTTATTGGTTATTAGTTAAAAAAATTATATTTATAATTTTATTAGTTAAAATATTCGTTAATATTTTTATTCAAGTATCTGCAACATGTTGAATATTCTATTAATTAATGCATATTAAAATTGTTAACAACTTAAATCAACCAATAACTGACCTAAGTATTTGTTAAAAATATCACTACCTTAACTTTGTTTTAAACCATTAAATTTAATGTTTAACGTTTATATTCATCATCTCTAATTTGAACGCACATGTCTTTGGGGGGGTAACCACTTAATGGAGCTGTGTGTACCTGCTTAAAAAAATAATGTTCTAATCAGTAACAGTTCAATCTAACACTAACCAGTATTCATCATATAAATGAATAAATTATCAAAACAGCTCATGGCTCGGTCAATCTGACAATACTCATAATTTCAGATTTTATCATGGTCACTCATATCAACAGTTGACACCAGCTTTACTCTCCAAGTAAATGGTTAAAAGCCAACACAAAATTATCAAGTCCCGCTGCAGCGGTTCAGGCTCTAGTATGTAATAGTAGTCTATGGGTTCAGGCAAAACTAGAAATTCATTCAAACCACCTTGTCAAGTCTCAAATGACAAAATACCCTTTGACCTTGTCACATTCTCAAAGTGCAATTGTAAGTTTTTAAACATTTGTTTTGATTATGTAAAACTATAAATAAGGACTTGTTCGACAATTCTGGAATCATTGTTTGTGAAGCAACCAAGTCACAATAAATTTGTCTAAAACTTCAAATAAAGAAATGAAATAACAAGAATATTAAATTACAACATTTCTATTCACAAAATATTAATTTACGTTTGATAAAATGTTATTGAAATGGAACGTTATCTTATCATACGTCAATGTCATTATCATCTGACAGCTGACGTTCATAATGCGATTTATTGTTTTACAAAATCAATTAATCAATGGGCTTTATTGCAATCAAATGGATCAAAGACTACAATATAATGCTGTGTAAATCGCGATCAATATTCAATGAGATACTGTCCTATAAAGAGTAACCTCACACGGCGTGATACTTAGTGGCCAAATCAAAAGTTTCAACTTTTATGTAAAGTTTCTAGTTTATGTGATCAGATTACTTTCACAACATAAATAACAACTACTATGTAACTAAACAACGGGTCCTCTTCTTCTGGTGACAAGAAATAGCATCAAGTAATAGTCAACCAGAGTGCGAGTGGTGTAACTTTTTACACGACTGCCCAAGAAAAGGAGTGTACATCATAATCATTTCAGAGTAGTACAAGCAAAAATTCATCAATTTACCCAGTTTATCAAACTACCACTACTACTCAAACAGATCCAGTTGTAATCAAACCGTTCATAAGGCAGTATAACCGTCAATCTCAGCGAATACACTTTGTTTCCTTCAACCTTGACATTGGCAGAATCATCGATAAAACGATTTAGCCATTATTATAAAAATTGGAATTGGATTATCAAACAACCAGTATTGATTATATGAATACTTAATTAAAATTATACCTACATCGCTTGGCCAACCTGGCAATAACATTGCAAATATTCATACATTTTCTGTAAAAATAATTTCAGGCTTTGACATGATCACATTGAACAGTTGACACCTACTGTACTTTCAGTATATTATAGTGTACTGTACTCTTAAAGTAAAAGGTTATATAATCCCAAAACTAAATTATCAAGACCCGGGGTAGCAGTCCAGACCAAACTAAATGTTTATTTTAACAATATTACCACAATAGTATGCTATTAGTTTGGTTATGTTGATATTCTGTAACTGTTAATATCAAACTTTTGTAAATTTAAATTGATTAGTATTGTTCTCAAGTAAGTGACATGTTTTCATTGAGAATAAAGTTTGTATAAACCAAAAACCATTGAAATAAAGAAAAGCAAATAAAACAATAAAATAAAGAGTATTACTAATAATCTTCCACCTTGTCCCATTTGTTTATCAATAATTCAAATGATATTCACTATTTCTTTTTTCATATCAGATCAAAAATAAATACAATGTTTCATTTACTCTATGAAACCTCTACCTACTACATTATGAAATACTTGACTTGCTGCGTCCCGTGGTTTCACCTGCATAAGTGACGACCCCGTGGGAATATCGGGATAAAAGTATCTTATGTTTTAACCCTTAGTATGCCGGAACGTATATACACGCGAGACACAATGGATTTTTAATTGTTTCTGTAATTCCGGCATTCAACCGGTTAATCCTGGTTATAATTACAGTCCGTGTGCCAAATTTTACCCAAATTCGTTCAGCCGGTAGTGCATAAAGAAGTAACAAACTTCAAACTTCTCGCAAAGTTTCGCCTTTATAATATTAACTGTCTAGTGTAAAGTGTGATCATGTTCATCAAGTTTTGCAGTTAACCCAAAATGTATCTTTGAAAACAATTTATGAACACCAGAATTTAACATCAGTACTTATTTCAGTACGTTTCATTTCTGAAAACTTGTAACTTATTGTCAACCTTTTAATACATGAATTTGATTGATTGAAAGCTTTCTAATACTTATCTTTGTAATGCAACATTTCATTTTATCAGAAAACTTCTGTCTGAGCCAGAATAAATAATAATCTAGTAACTAACATAATCATCTCTATTGGTTTTTAAGCCAAGCTTCAATTTAATGTGCACAAACTAATTTTAGGTAATTGATGACCTTTCAACCTATAAATAGGTAGGTACATTTTTATGGGAATCTTTTTATACAATATACCCATCATCATTTTGAACCTTCTCTGTTTGAAGTTGGATAAAATACCAGTTGAAGCTTGCCTCTTAATTACAAACATTGTTCTTAAATTCAAGTTTTTATGTTACCAAACTTCTTCTGGAGATGGTCTTAGATTACAAAGTAATATCAAAGCAGAGCCTCTAAAGGCCTTACCGACTTTAGATACTTCTTATTGCTGGAAAAGTTCCCGCGATACTCGTACAGCAGCTACTCGAGTCTCTGCATTCTCGACCCCTAAGACGACCCACTGACCCTCGATGCTTGTAAAGCAGCTCGCAGCTCCGCAGTCTCGATGCCAGTACAGTTACTTGTAACTCCGTAGTCCTGACGTCGAAGGCGGCAGCGCGATGTCATCGTCTTAGTGGCCCACCGATCAACGACAGCTTCCAGCAGACCATCGATAGCTCCAACATTGATCATGGAAATAGAAAAATATAATTCATTAGAAATTGTTATGTAAGCTGGAGCCTATCCCACTTCTGATGTCAGAAAGGGTGAATGTGTATGTGTGAACCTATGTATATAGGTATCAATATCAGCTTAATTAGCAAGCTTTTAGTGTGGTTGGTTGGTGTCATTTACTGTGTCTGGTGGTTACTAGTTATTTACTGTATGAAGTACCTATGAATATGGTGTGTAGGGAAAGGGTTTTATAAAGAAAAGCACAGAAAGACAAGACTAGGCATTTATTTGAATTAGGCTTGTCAGATACCTAAATAGGTATGTTAAGTAATGAGAAAACTAATAGTTGTCCGTTCCCAAAACTAGGCCATGAAGAAGGAAGGACAAGCAAACTTCATGGCACCTTGTTTTAAAGTAGATAGGTATTGTATTACATTGTACAAGTACATTTGCATAAACAATTATTGTTAACATAACACATCAATGATTAATCTCTTGGACCATTTCTCAAAGCTATAGCAAATTAGCCATGGAAAGAAACATTAGGTAGGTACATGAGTATTCTGTAATTCGATTTACTTAACACAAAAGCAATATTAGACTTATTATATTAGACCACCTATAGGACAACACAATTAACAGCAATAATATTAATTAACTTACGTGAACAGTAGTCCATCTTTTACCACAGTTGAATCCAAGAGAGCTCCCCATTGGCGGGCTCACCTCTTTTATAATCCCCCCAATATTACTCAAGTACATCTGACTTTCCCGCCATTTTTAACAATCATACATTTTGACCAAATAACTTTAAATATTCACAGTCTTAGGTAAATCTATTTTGACAGAACTGTTTTAAAACGATAAAAGATATTGAATGTATTTTATAACAATTTATCAGACTATAATTACATGAAGTCCCTTTAAACATACATTCCACTGAGTACTTATATACAATTATTATTTATAACCACATAGGTAAGTATACATCAAAATAGCATATAAAATAAAGAAAATATTTCAAATACAATGTTTAATTCTGCTATCCTTAAATCTCATGTGAAAGTAAAATAAGTTATTGTATTTATTTGGACCAACTCACAAATCACCGGTTCGTTCGGAATCGTTGCTAATTCGTCTAGAAATACTCTTGACAGTTTCGACAAAAATATATACTACATACTAATTCCATGCAATTTAGGAAAATAAATCAAGATTATATTCTATGACTCTACATATACTGACACATGCAAAAGCTCAATCGGACAACATAAAGTGGGTCAAATTTAACTTGCAAGATTACAGACCGACAGACAGACACCGGGACAGGTGAAACAAAATAAAAGCTTGTAATAATAAAATACGAATAGCAAAAAAAGTATATTATAAATAAATACACACATCAAAAGTGTCTAGGGATCAACATATATTTTTGCAATAACTTTTCTCCTGATTGATATTAATTAAAATTTTCTTTAAGGATTCATCAAATAAAGTGTTTTCGTTTGTCACAGTAACGATAAACCAAGTCACCTTTGCATTAATAAAGAAATTTGCCATTTTCCTAATAAAGGGATTTTTGACATTTGAACCACTAACACAAAAGTTCGAAAAAAAGACTGAAATAACAGTTTTCTTTAAAATTTTATTGGGTAACTTAAACAATTAATAATCCGTGTTTCTACCGCGAACACTAACAACACAAGAACATCGGTTTGGCATACTCAAAATGAGTTCATCCAAATCACGCTGTGGAATGGCCGCCCATGTTCGTTGCAACAACAAAAAAAGGTCTTCTTGCGACTGGATACCCTCCATATTCGGCAGAGCTCTTCTCTGTAGTATATCCCATGCATGCTCAATCGGGTTCAAGTCTGGCGACTGAGCAGGCCAGGGCAGGACATTGATGTTAGCTGCGGCGAGAGTCTGTCTTACAACTCTTGCGGTGTGCGGTCGTGCATTATCATGCATTAACTGAAATAAGGGACCGATTTGCACTTGTAGAGGAACGATGACGTCTGATACAATCGTCTCAGCATAAATTTGAGCGTTGAGGTTGCCTCTGATCCAAATCAACTCAGTTCTTCCGCCGATCCAAATACCCGCCCATACCATGATGGTTCCACCACTATAAGGATGGACTTCCTGGCAGGATTTTAATCGCTGTTGGCGTCCAGGGGTTCTCCAGTGTCGTATACGTCTTGTATCCGGTCTCATACCAAAACGAGACTCATCAGAAAAGCACACGAAACGCCATTGTTCTTCTGCCCAATTTCTGTGTTCAAGAGCCCATTGATATCGAATCCTACGATTGTGCATTGCTATAGGTGGTACCCGTAGCGGTCTTCGGGAATGAAGGTTCACTTCATGCAAGCGGTTTCTGACTGTTTGGTCGCTAATTAAGTTCCCTGAAGAGTGATGAAGCCTCACGGCTAACATCATGGCGGTTATTGTTGGAGCTCTTCGAGTTAAGATTTGAATGTATCGGTCTTGTCTCCGTGTGGTGCAGCGATACCGTCCTCCATGGCGCTCAGCCACGGTACCAGTGCTTCGGTAACGTGTCCAAAGTCGACTGATAACACTCTGACTTGTATTCAGAGCTAAAGCCACAGTACGTTGCCGGGAACCAGCTTCTATCATTCCCACGGCTCTGAGCATTTCTTCCCTGCTTAAATGACGTCGCCGCTCCATAATAACGTTGGTTTTAATCAGTAGTAGGGAAACAGTAGCACTAATAATGTCTTCAATGCGTTGTATGTTTTTATAGGGAAAATATTGACAGCAGATTTTCATCTTTTACTCGAATTTGATTCACAGTTCCTGATTCAAATTATGAAATGCACCAAAAAGGATCCATATAAATTTATAAAATCATAAATTTATTACAAAGCCACATCTCAATCTCAAGAAATCCGCATAAAAATGCTTGATCCCTAGACACTTTTGATGTGTGTATTGTTACAATGTTGAAATTGACAACCCTAGGGGCAGGCGAAGTTTGGCAACAAGATGGCTGCCGCTATCACCTCAATAACATTTTATTGAATTACCACTTTTAAACGTAAATTAGACAGAACATTCTAGTGTCATATGAAAGAATATTAGTTGTAGATTATAATTTAATAATAAATTTAACCTTACCTGTTCTGTATCACTGCATAAAACTGAAGTTAAATCGCAGACAAAAAAAAACATGTAATTTCTCTTGTGAAAAAATTGCACTGGTCACCAACCTTAGCCACAATTATCCCTCAAAATCTTGCCATAAATGAAAAATACTTATTATTTAGTAACTTTACGCGAAGCCAAGCCTAAAATAGAAATGGCAACTTCAACTTATTTGAAATTAGGCAAAGATAGGTGGCACAGGCGAAGTAACGGATCACGACTAGCTGGTTTATGTATTTTTTAAGCTAGTAGGTATAATTAATTTAAAGATTATCTTTTCTATGAGATTCATTTTGTTTAGTAGTGTTAAGTGTAAATAGTTTTAAGTGTATTAGTGTAGGTTTAGGTTTTATTAAAACTACCTACTTGTTAGGTAATAAGGCTCCAAGGAGAAGCAGTGCAGCGTGGGACCACTTTATAGATATCGGAAACGATACCGCAGAGTGTAAAATGTGCAAATCATTTTGTGTGAATGATGAACACAAATACCCAGACGAACTCTTGAAGAATATATGCAGCAAGCACGAGAAATTCTTTGCCAGGACTATGTGCCTAGATATTTGGGATGGGCACACAAGCCCCGGGTAAAAGAATTTGTTGCCAGGAATTATGTGCTTGCTGATCATCTTTTTGGCAATCCTAAAGCGCCCACCGAAGAAAAACGTTTAATTGCCCTTGCTGATAGCACATATTTAAGCACTCAAAAAATAGTAAATACTTATTTCAAAAAGAAACTTATTCCCTTCACAAATAATATAATTTGGTTAAACCCTTTCTTATAGTTTGCTATTATAATATACAGCGACCTTCATAATTAAACTTATTCGTGAGGATCTTATGTTAAAACGTAGAGGTTGTGGCACCTCACCAGAAATTCAGGTTTTAACTGCCATAAGATGTTGGGGTCGTTGAGAGGCAAGTTTTTTTTTACACGTGCCTATATTCCTTGAAATATATTTATACGTTTTTATTATACCTCTTAAAACCATTTTTTAAGTCATCTCTTTTCATTAAAGGTTCAAGAAGATGCTGGAGACCACCATGGATTGTCTCAAGCAACCACCAGTCGGATTTGTGCCCGAGTAGCAAGTGCACTCGCTCGTTACTCGGCATCCTTTATTAAAATGCCCAATACATTTGCCGAAGAGCAGATCATGATGAGGGAATTTCATGAAATTCGAAATTTCCCAAGTATTATTGGTTGCACTCACATCAAAATCCGCAAATGTGGAGGTGATGCAGCCCAAT
Organism: Oligia fasciuncula; assembly: GCA_963082905.1. Lineage (NCBI taxonomy): Eukaryota > Metazoa > Arthropoda > Insecta > Lepidoptera > Noctuidae > Oligia > Oligia fasciuncula. The sequence continues at coordinate 15,735,287 of OY720403.1, forward strand.
ATTATATAAATAGAAAGAGATTTTATTCCCTGAATGTCCAGGAATTTTAAACGTCACACTATTGTAAAACAAATCTCTATTGGACATACCTAATACTTTCCTTCATAATGTTTTATAATCATCCGAGATATGTTGCCAGATGGAGAGGTAGCACGCACGACGCCCGAATTTTTAATGAGTCATCACTCAAAGAGCGTTTTGAGATGGGATTATTTAGAGGAAGTCTTTTAGGTGACTCCGGATACAAATTAGAACCATATCTCTTCACTCTTATTTTAAGGCCTCAAAATAGAAGCGAGGAAAAATATAATAATGAAGCACAAATTGCAACTAGAAATTCTGTGGAACAGTGCTTTGGAGTGTACCCTATTGATAACGTATGTATATACCTAGGTAGTTGGTTTTTTATCGTACTAGGTACCCATAAAGGCATATTTGTACTAGCTTTTCGCCACGCTATTACCCGCGTTCCCATAGGAGCCTATCCTACTGCTCCGCTCCCATGAGTCGCAGTGTGATGTTTCATAACCTATAACATAATCTTTCTCAATAAATAGGCTACCTAAAACAAAAAAAAAGCTTAAACTGGTACCTAGTTTGTAAAGTTAGCGCGTTCAAATCTCTTTGGTTCAAACTTACTCGCAAGCAAGTTTTAACTTTTGTTTTAAAATGTCCATCTAGAGCCCTGGCGCGACCGGCTGTCCCTTTACCGCCACCGGCGCCAATTTCACCAGATTTACCAGCAGCGCCAGCCTCACCGGCGCCACTTTCACCAACGCCACCTTCACCGACATCACCTTCACCGGTGGAGCCGTGTTTGACGCCTTTGATGTGACTTGGCAACAAACTTTTCTATTCATCTCTAAGGGTTTATCTTTAAGGGTATTACAACACTGCTTTTATTCCAGACTTTCTCCATCACGGATGCCTCCTCCTCGGGAGTCATTTAATCGACGGAGCGGATTGTCGGCGGGACAGTTATATGATTTTTATATACATATGGTAAGTATCTGCTGATTTTAGTTTAGTATGGTGCTGTGGCTTCAGGTTTCCACCCGATTTTAACGAATCTATCATTTGTTACAGGAAGTGACGCAGGGACTGACGAAAGCGGGGACGAGGAGGAGGCCGTGCCTAGTATTCTAGGCCGTGCCTCAATAAATGCCGGAATAAAGGCTGCCTTGCCAGTCTCTGTCTAACCGAGACAAGGCTATAGAAGCTAAACAAAAACTTATTGGTTCGGCTATTTCTTGCATTGCATCGCGCGGCTACATCTCAGATGCTGGGCCCCAAGATAAGAATCATGAGCGTCTTAAAAAATAAATGGATGCAAATAGAATATTATGCGATATACAACATTCTGATTCCGTTACAAGAAGAATGTTTAGCACATCCGCACTTAAAAAGGATGTAAAAACCCAGATACTTAATTCCAAGATTGACAAGCTTTTGTTTGGTGAGAAGTGTGAGAACCTACCAGACACACTCAAGACAGCCAAGGCCGCTTCCAAATCTAGTGCCGAAATAAAAAGCACGCACACTAACAACAAGAAGCCGCAGCCGTCAACATCTAAGAGATCATTTAAACGTGAAGGGGCCGGCGGCTCCGAACCGCAAACCATCGGCAACAACACTGAAGTCGCAGTAGACTGCCCCTCACCAGAATCAGCACAACAGATCATACAAGATGTCATCACATACGCAGAAGTTCAAAGTTCAACAAATATCGTCGACCGTAGAGGAGGTTAATTATGCAGGACGCTTATCTTTATTCTATACCCAATGGTTACACATTACTAAAGATAAGGTGATCCTATTGTGGCGACACTAACAACAAAAGACGCACACTTATTAGTCGTATGAAGGTTTCACACTAATCAAGCGCGTCGACTGTATACCTCACCCCAACTCTACTAAAATAAGGTTAGGTTTTAAACACCATGATCGCGCTCAATTTCGGCTTGGCGCTATAGCATGAAATATTTTACTCTTCAAATCCTTTCATTTGGCATAGGTTAAAACACTGTTGGTATATTGGACCAGGGTCCATACATTTTTGCCCATGGTCCTTTAAAAAGCCCATTTGTTAGTTGGCTAGCACAGATGGGAATTTCTTTAGCATGTGGATTATTATTAGTAGCATTAATGATCCCTTCAGTTATATCTTTCCTTCGCCGACTGATCAAAAAAGGAGAGGAAAAACTTGAGGAATACATCTTCGTAGTAGGACAAAAAAGGAACAGTATAAACCCTACTCACATAACCCTTAGGGACGAGGATAAGATGAGATCAAGTTTCAATTCTATACATCACAATATAGAGTACTTCATGTTTACAAATGTAAAGAACAATGGGTGATTTTGTATGGATCCCGTACCCACCTTTTTTTTTTTTTTTTAACTTTGAGAAATGCTCATGCATTCTGCACTACTACGGGGAGATAGTGCAGGTATGTGGGACTCTTACCCACTAAAACTCCACGGTGTCCTCCTCTGCCGCTTATGGCGGGAACACGGGCACGCGTTAGCACTCATCCGTGAACCCGCCACGGCTGTCCGTTACCGGACCCTCCTCTGGGGAGTACTCCCCATCACCGGCGCACCAGAACACATAGCACGCCGTGACCACCCCAGGGACCAAACCAGCACATGGGCGAGAGACGACCCCGTGTCTAGGCACCCTTATCCCGTACCCACCTTTGTAGCGTTTTAGACTATGTGTCATTTACCCTGGTGCCAAGACGCCATCCAGACAACCACTCCAAGATTTTTTTACCGGTAACAAGACACCACTGTAGTGTATAGACATATATAGTCTGTGGTATGTCTGTGGTGTATGTGTGACTGTCGTCTCGAGCAGCGCACGCGCGGTGTCGCGGGGTGGGGGGCACTGGCTTACCGACCGCCGTGGAGTGAAGACGCGGAACGCTTGCTGCGAGCCGATATCAGTGTGTGGTAGATTGTGTGTAATTGGGTTACTTGTTCTTTCCTAATCAACCTCAGAGTCCTGGTGGACATTACAACCACCATCGCAAATACCATAACAGGATAGGAATATACAAACCCCACCTAGGCAACCTTCTCCACAACCTGGTGGTTCTTGGATGGTCGATAGGCCCTCGAGTTTTGCAACAACTCCAGAACAAATAATGCCAGTGCCTAAGGAAAACAGAACAAGCAAAAGAGTTAGTAAGCAACGAGGGAAAACAGCAATCATCACAGAATCACCGTAAAAAAACGAGCTTCTAGGCATAAAAAAGGCCGCAGAACTCAAAGAACAGAAAAAGAGGGTAGCTAAAGAATTGAAATCTACTAAACAGAAGAAGAGAAAGGTTGTCAAAAAGAAAGGCAGCAAAAGCTCTGCAGAAGATGCTGATGCTGAAGATGCTGAATGCATCTATTGTGGTTACTTGTGGTCAGAGTCAACCGAGGGATGGATACGTTGTCTAAAATGTTCTCGATGGGCACACTACTCTTGTGCTGGAGAGGATGAAAAAGATGAAGAGTCTACTCATTTATGTGCATTGTGCATTGAAAACTAATTTTGTAAAAAATAGAATAGAAAACTCTAAAGATTCAAATGATTAAAAAGTTTTTTTTGAAAGCCAAAATGTTTAGGTTAGGAGATATAAAGATGTAGGTATACGGTTAGTTATCGTTAATTTTTTATCTTGATTGAAGTTTTAAAGGAGATGTTTATAACTAATCGTAATTCATTACGTAACTGTACCAAAGTTCTGTATTTCCTTTTTTTAATGTTTAAGTTTAATAAAAGATTAAAGAAACGTGTTGAAGTTTTTTGTGTGATCTCTGATTTCTTTAACTTACAAAAAAAAAAATGGTTGCCTGTAAAGTCGGTTTTACGGGCGAAGATTTTACGTGACAACGACCGATCATCCGATCATAGTTGAGTGGGAGAGAGACGCAAGGCATTCGGCGGGCCTCTCTCTCGTTCGGTGACTCATCGTAACGTTACCGAGCGTTACACTTTTTCATAAGTGACTCCCAGTCGCAACCTAATTTAAGACGTTGTCACGTCAATAAAGAGAAGCTTATTGTGATTTGTACTGAATTTGTTGTAGTTATTTTTATTTTTAAACGGTCGTTATGTTGCTAAGGAATAAAACTATTTCGTTTGGAAGTTGTGTGTTTATTATGACCACCCCACAATGCCCCATAGGAGACCCCACTTTACCCCTATGCACGGGGCATACCGGGTCAAATGCCTTTTTTCATTTAAGTATTTACATCTCGTAGATTATTTACGTTATCAACTTAAATGTATCCATAGGCATTCGCAATGAATTAAGCTATGATCCTAAGTTAAAACTTTTAATTTAATCACATTATTTTAGTTTTTAGGGATGTTTAAACGTTAAGTACCCAACTATGCCCGCCCCCCCTCCCCTACCGCACACACTAAGAATAAAATCAAAGGTGTACGAACTTATCGGAGCAATTGAATTTGTTCTGACAGTATTGGTCATTACAAACGTCATGTATTCATTTTATTTGATCACATGTGTCATTCATGCAACCACCGTCTCCGCAATATTCCCCTTATCCATCTCCAACCATGCTGATACAGTCACCAGATTTTTTAAATAAAATAAGTTATAGACATAATTTTAATACTAGAAATAAAGATAAATTAGATCAACCTTTTTTCAGATTATCTAAAGTACATACATCTTTTATGGGGTACTGTGTTAAATGCTACAACAAAATACCTTGTGACATATTGCAATTAAATGAAAGAAAATTTAAAACTCATATTAAAAGTACACTTTGTAAACAAGGATATTACAAATTAGAGGATTATATCCAAAATAAGAATGCTTGGAAACATGCTGGTCCTGCTCCATAGGACAATCTGAAGTCTAGACAAAATCAAACAGGTTCCTAATTTTTATTATTTTTTTATTTTTATTTAATGACATTGATTTTTACAATCTGTGACTACAGTAACTCATACACTTGTTAAAATTCTAGGAAAATCATCTACTTTTACAACTTTTTTAAATAATTTGTAAATATGTGAGCACCATGTATCTATCACATAATTGATTTACCTGTCATTGCTTAATTTTTAATTCTTTTTACCTTTTGTGGTAGACTAATTTTATTCTAGGTGCATCGTCTTCACATGGAAAACATTTTAAAAGAGTAACGGTGGAGTTTCTCTCCATACGAAAACTGCCTTTTGGAATGGGTGACTAGAATCAATTCTATTTAGTTATCATTTTTGACGTTCAAAAGTGCCTTTAATGTGCCTATTTGAAATAAATGATTTGACTTTGACTATTCAACACCAGTGCCTGCCACACCGTCAGTAACTAAGAAGCCACAGATCATCCATCAAGAGATAATATTGACTGGGCAAGAAACTGGTGCACAGTTTGTTACAGGGCCTGCAAAACAAACCATCTATTTTCCGCTTAATACTTCTACTCCATCAATATCACAAGCACCCATGAATTCCATTCAAATACTCGATCAGCCAGAACTATTGAACTATTGCTGTAAATAAGAATTTACAGCAGTCTGCTATATGTCGCAATTTCAAGAACAATAATTTTGTTAATAATAAATATACCTATTAGCTTGGACCCTGTTCCCGATACCGGTGGGCTACTATTTTTTATATTCTAATATTTAAAAATATAATTTATATGTGATTTAATGAAATAAAGGAAATATACCTATAAAGTACGATATGTCTATTTTTTTTACTTACCTCAAAGTAACAGACAGGCGCTCTCTTGATAAAATACATTTGCGAATATTGGATGCACAATTTGCAAATATCGAAGCTGGCTACTGACATCCGATAGTAATTGAAAAATTTCTCGGTATGTTCTCTTGATATTTCTTATTAAAGAAACCTTTCTTAAATCTACGGCTAGTGAGTGGATGGACCCAATATTTGCGAAATTCGCATTGACGTCTTATTTTTACCCGACTGCGCCAGAAGGAGGGTAATGTTTTTCGAGTGTATCTATGTATGTATATTTCTTTGGCACGCTCTGTAGCCTAAACGGCTTGATGGATTTCAGCTTGAGAGGTATCGTTAGGTTCGTCTTAATTGTAAGAGTGACACTGGGTATACCAAAATAAAAGTAAAAAATGGCCGATTTTTAGCGCCATATTATGTCATAAAAAAAAATTTTTTTTCTCAATACCTATCGAGTGGGGTATCAAAATAAAGGGTTTTAAAAGGTGATTACAAAAATATATACAACTTGTATGTTTACATGTAATTTGATATGAAAAATTATAAAAATGCTGCGACGGCAATCGCATATTCCTGTACAAAACCATTGGATACATGGGCCTCTTCTGACGTGGATCGTGTTTTATTGGCCGGAAATACGTATTTTAATCAATGTATGTCGCGACTTGTAGTGAGGCCACCATTCTTAAATACAGAGGAACTTTTACCTTCTGTTTCATTGGCCAGAACAAAATTCGATCTTAATATTCAAGCTGATGTTGTTATTAATTATGGAGTTGTTAATTCCAGTGCACCGTCTAATGTACCGGAAGGATACTTCCCTACATTACCATCGAGAATTGAATTTTTTTTTATCTTATGAAAAAGGTATTGTTACATGTCAAACGAATGTCGCAGTAGCGGTATTAAAATTAAATGATACGTATTATTTATTCGACTCCCATTCTAGAGGACCCAAAGGATACGTTGCACGTATCAGAGGCGCTTCGATGTTAATGAAATTTCCAGATCAAATTACATTATGTCAACATCTGATAGTAGTACTGCAAGTAAGAGGACAACAAGATATGCAATTTAGTATCTCAGCTGTGAATGCATCTTTAAATGAACTGCCAGTAGTACTACCTTTTAATGATTCGCCAAATGAGCAAAACAATATAGTAAATCATAGCTGCGGAGATCAAGATATAAGTAATTTACTAGACGAGGGACAAATTTCGTTACTACAGCCCTTATGCCTATTGACATTAATATGCCAGACATGACAGAGGTTATTTCCAATCCTGATGTAGAAGATTGATTCCCTCATACGAGTTAAAACGAAAAACTGCACCTCCTATTAGTCTATTGAAAGAGCAGAGAGCTGAAGAACTCGCATGGGTAAAATTATTCACAAGCGCCGCTTGATTACTATCAAACGCGTGTTATGAGTAGCGACAAAAGATACAATTCCAGGGCGGTATAATTCGAAATATGTTTCATTGGTGTTTGAAAAATCCGTTTCTCTAGAAAAACATGATGAAAACGAATGTATTGCTTCTTTGTACTTAATTAAATGTGTATTAATGTTAAAGCATGATTATTTACGAACAATTTGCTACCAATATTTTATCATTTAGTTGTGATTTCGAAGTAGGATAATCAGATGTATCAACCGTAGCCATGTTTCGGTGCAGAATGCTTTATCATTTACAGGTGTAAAAATAAAGGCATTACGCACCGAATATTTCGTCAGGAATTAGTTGACGGCCTGTTAAAACATTTTCGGCATTCACACGTCCCCCAAATTCCAACAAGCATCCAGGCCACCCGTCAGATTTCAAGCAAAATACAGGGCCGAAAACCCCGAGTCATATTGCAGAATAACCACTTCAGCGTAAGAAATACACAGCCCCCTCTAAGAAGAACTTGTGTGGTGTAGTGAGAATGGAAAGTCAGCTCGAACCATGTGGATGTGTGACGTGCCTCTATGCGGAGCTTGCGCGAAGCCATATCACACACAGATACATGTGTGACACCTCACACAAGATCTCCTTCATTTCTTTATTTTTACTTTTTGTATTGCCAAAGCGGGCATGATGAAGTGGTTATTCTGCGATGTGCGTATGTATTTTGTAACTGCCGTACTTTTCGATTGCACAGACTTCGGCTTCTTTTGTTTTTTTTTTATAATTGTTTTTTCTGTTTAATTTTATATTGTGTAATTTCACCATGAATGGTTTAACAAATATTTTGTAACCATATTTTGCTTTATGTGTCTGTCGAGTTTCCTGCTCGTTCTGTTTTCCAAAAGCTTACTAACTGGTTTATTTGAAATTAGATGCTTTGAGTTTGTTACAATAGAATATATTTATTTGCATTAAAACATGTTACATTAATAGTCTTAAATAGTAATCTAAGATTACTACAAATACGTAATGTGTAATTTCACCATGAATGGTTTAACAAATATTTTGTAACCATATTTTGCTATAAGTGTCTGTCGAGTTTCTTGCTCGTTCTGTTCTCCAAAAGCTAACTAACTGGTTTATATGAAATTAAATGCTTTGAATTTGTTAGAATAGAATATATTTATTTGCATTAAAACATGTTACATTATTAGTCATAAAAATAATCTAAGATTACTACAAATACGTAAATTTAATAATTTAATTCGTATTAATAATTATTTTTAATCAAATTTAATATAATACTAATTTAATTACGTTGTACGGTTTTTATTTCTTATCCTTAATTATACCCCATTATACTTAATGCTGGCCGATACTCGACAATTAATTACGTACATACAATAATTAAACTTACAATATTAAAATCACACACAAACACATTTTCAGTAAGTAAGATTTACATTCGGCACAATAATAATATAATACAATAAATGTACATTTTACACACAGTAAGCATTTCAAACAAACAGAACAAAACACATAAACATCCGTGAATGGCGCGCTTTATTTTCATACAAAAAAATGGCCGCAATGACTCGCGCTCGAGAGTTCGTTCGGCCGATGAAGTGTTTATTGTATTTCAAAACTTTGTGGGAACACTGGTACATATTGTGATGTCATTGTATACTTAATGAATGGGACTTCATTTTAGGTAAATAAAAACATAGGGTCATCGCTTTAGATCGTGAGAAAATACGAGTTTTATTTTTAATTTACGTATTATAAAAAAACTAAGTCATTTAAAGTTCTAAAACTATTTGAGTGATCAAGCCTGGTCTATCCACTATAGGAAACAGTAATTATTTTACTATCAGTTCATAGAAATATTTTGTGTAAGAGTCGTTTTTAAGTGGGTAGGCGCCCCGTCGCGCGCCGGCAAAAGTGTATGGGGACATAACGATGCGCCTCGCGCGGGAATCGGTACACCTTAGTGGCTAACCGCTCGCGTGAGAAAGTCCGAGATTCTGCCTCGTGTGCACATCCGCTTTTTGGGCCCGTCCAGATCTAGACCATGAAAAAATTGTGACAGCAAGCACGTTCCACGCCTCAGTATTTTATTTTTCGTAATTTTGTCTATGGGAGTATTGCTTGCGTTCCATGTTCTTTAGTCGAGTTATTAAATAGAGTACATCTGTGCCAAAAACCGTGTGAGCGTAGCAGCATTACGAAATTAGTTATCTGTAGTTGAAAATGACATTGTCAATTTGAGTTTCGCGCGGATTAGCGGAGTGTGCGTCGCAGATTATTGGAAATTATCACTAACTGGTAAGTACTGATTTTATTCATGATTATATACCATTTTGTTCGTGATTTAACGCTCTTTCGGATTAACTTTAATGCAAGTGTATTCCAAGTCGTAAAATTGATGCTATGATTAGAAATATTAACATTGGTGTTTGAAAAAACCGTTCTCTAGAAAAACGTGATAAAAACGAATGTATTGCTTCTTTGTACTTAATTAAATGTGTATTAATCATATAGCATGATTATTTACGAACAATTTGCTACCAATATTTTATCATTTAGTTGTGATTTCGAAGTAGGAAATCTAAATGCATCAACCGCAGCCATGTTTTTCAAAATTTACCGCGCGAAAGTGGCCCGCGACGCGTCACGAGTCACGTGACCAGGAATAAAGCGATCCACTCACGGAAAACATTATCGATGTTTTATTTTAATTTTGTTTATGTATTGTGTTTATTTATTTTGCTCTCTTGAACCTTTGTGTTACTAGAATTATTGAACGTGGTTTATTGATTATTTTATATATTTAAATATTTCTTTTTTGTTTTTTTTTTTTCTATATTTTTTTGTGCTTTATTATTTAGCAATATGGAAAATGAAGGACGCGTAAGTAGGACTGAGAGGTGCGGCAGGGCGACGCGGGCGCCCGCGAGGGCGAGGGCGAGGGCGCTGTTTATTCGAAGAGAGGTATAGTATAATATAGGATGTCCCGTAATTAATACCTACTGTTTTTTTTCGTTAACTCAAATTTTTTTTAGGGTACCGTAGTCAACAAAGAACCCTTTTAATTTCGCCTTGTCCGTCCATCTAGACTAGAAAGCTATAATTGGCATGGATATACATATTAATCACGCCGACTACGTAGTAAAATAAAATCATGAAAAAAAATATTTTAGGGTTCCTGCGCAAGAGCCAGCGCCAGCGCCACCACCACCGCCACCGCCACTGCCCAACTCGCCAGAGCCGCCACGCCCGTCACGTCTACTTACGCGTGCTGAACTGGAGTATGTATTTAATGGATAGTTTTAATACAAAGTGATTTTGTGTCGTGTCAACATTATAAATATTTAATATAAATATTTATGCGTAACTTTTACTTATTACAGAACAGAAGCAGAAAAAGGTGAAGGCCAAGTCCCGTAGGATTGTTGTCGATCAGCCGGCAGATTGGCAACAATCCTACAAACGGCTCAAGTCGGCGAAGGAGCTGCACGTCGGGTTTCTGCAAGGAGTACCAGAAACCACCACCAAAAGGAGGCAGAGGTATGCAGGTTATGCTTTTTGACTTGTGTGTTTATTATAACTACATGGTGTGCAAAAAGTGTTGTTGTATTGTATTGTAATATGTGGTAAAATATTTTGCTAGTGCACTTCCGCTGGATACAGCAAGTGTGGAGCACACTTGCTGTATCCAGCAAGTGTGCTCCACACTTGCTGTATCCAGCTTTGCTTACCAAGAGTTTATGTGCTAGTAAGCATTATTGTTTTTTGGATAAATTGGGTGTTCAGCATATTTAAAATGTACTAATATACATGTGACCAGTGATATACATGTGAAAAAGTGTTTGCCTCTGATTTCGGAGTTGAGGACTATTTAGATTTATTTTACCTGATTTAACAAAAAATCTGAGATAACTTTCTTTAGCGCCGGATCTGGGGTAATTTTCTATGGGTCATGACCAGTCTCCTTTATGCAAGAACTGATCAATATAATCTTCTTGCGATAATGATATTGTTTTCTCGGATTTATTTATGGTTACATTTACACCAAGACACTTCTTGATTTCAACTAAATCCTTAATTTTAAAATTATCAGCTAAAACATCTTTTAAGTATTTGGTTTCTTTACTATTATTAGAAAATATAAAGAAATCATCCACATACAATGCAACAATAGTTTTTAACTTATCCTGAAACTTCAAAAACATACATGGTTCTATCTTAGATTTAACATAGCCAACTTTAACATACATTCCTCCACTTTCTTATACTACGCTCTTGAAGATTGTTTGAGACCATAAATTGACTTTTTTAATTTAAGAACTTGTCCTTTCTGTGCTGTCTCAGAAAAACCCTCAGGTATTTGCATATAAATATCCTCTTCAAGATACCCATTTAAGAAAGCAGTTGTAACATCAAGATGCGTTGTATCAAGACCCAGTTGAACAGACAGAGCAAATAGCATTCTTAAAGTGGTATGTCTCACTACAGGAGAAAAAGTTACAGCTACACCTTCGATTTGCGTAAAACCTTTCGCCACTAAACGCGCACGAAATCGAACATTATACTCACTATCATATTTTTTACGTAGCACCCACTGCCACTTAACAACTCTACCATCTTGTGGAGCACTTCTCAACTCTCAAGCATCATTATCTTTGAAACTCTGTAACTCTTCAGCCATGGCCTTCTTCCACTGCTCCTTTTTGTTACGTATGTGTCCAACGTTATAATATTATGTATCTATGGTCTTCCTGTCTTCCGGTTGACACACTCTCTTTACCCCTGTCATGGCGAATACACAGTCACAAGAAGCTCGTCGTTTTATTCCATGAATCTACAAACCTAACAACAGCATCATCAAGCATCATAACATGGTGTCAGAAGTTATCAGAAGTAAGCGTTTGCAGCAGCCTATACTACAAAAGTAAGTCAACTAAGTCAGTCCATAATGCCTCGGCCACGAAAAATACGCCACGCTTGAGGCGTCAATACGCTACAAGCGTCATTTCTAAGCGTCAAAAGTAAGGCCACGAACTTCAAATATTCGCCTGTAGCGTGGTACGTCGGTGGGGGAATGCATCAGTTCAGTACAGAAAAAGGTTACATGCTCTGTGAGTACAGAGTGAGCACGGGTCGATAGATATTACACGTGAAAATGTCGCTGTCAAAAATATCTAAATATTGTTAATACAACTTAAAAAATAATTTTAATTTCGTCGATTTTGGATTGCAGTGATAAATTCTTCACTATTCATATTGTATTAGTTACTATAAACGCGACAAAAACAAAACAATTTGTTTTAGACGCAGACGCGCGGAGCGACCGATTCTATCGGAAAGCGTGGAGCGACTGTTTCGTGCACACTGTGGAATGTTCTCATAAAAAACGCGCGTCGGATCATCCAACACTCGTGCAAATTCGCTCGTAGCAAATTTCGCTGCTGCTTGCAGCGCTACTTCGTGGCCTTGTAGATAATAGACATACATTTGTTTTTGACGCTCGACGCTGATGCTTGCAGCTCAAGGCGAATTCGCTTGGAGCGTCGTATTTCGTGGCCCTCGGGTAATTGTCGCCTAACGCCGCCACGTGCTCCGTCCTAAAAATGTCGGAACAAAAAGCAAGTGCAAATCGTCTCCTGCCGCCAAGTAACTTTAGTCTCGATATCAACGCCTCGAACATACCATTGGCTTGGCGAAACTTTAAAACTAGTCTCGGGATATTTATGATCGCTAACAGTTTGGAGAACGAATCCGACAACAGAAAGGTAGCCATTTTGTTACAAACAATTGGCCCGGACGCTCTTCAGATATTTTACTCGTTCAATACGGAAATAGAGAAAATCACTTATAAGGATCTACTCACCAAATTCGAAGACTATTTTACGCCGCGCGTAAATATCTCCGTAGAAAGGCATAAGCTGTTCAACAGAAAGCAAGGTCCAGATGAAGAAATTGAGACGTATGCCACTGATCTCAAGAATCTAAGTATCCAATGCAATTTCGAAGGTCTTGCCGATGATATAGTAAAGGACATATTCTCATGGAACCTAAATTCATCATGTTCGTACATCAGAGAACGTATCCTGATCGAAAAACCATCTTCATTTGATGCCGCCGTCAGTCTTGCTAAAACATTAAGAAACACTAGGTTAGAGGCTAAAGCCATATCAAGTCAAGAAGTAAGTGTCGTCGCCAGTCGTCAATCGCATCACAGTCGTCAAAGAAGTCAGTCGTCAAAGAAGTCACAGTCGTCAAAGAAGTCAAAGTCGTCAAAGAAGTCACAGTCGTCAAAGAAGTCATAGTCGTCAAGAAAGTCGTCGTCAAGAAAGTCAAACTTAGTCATTATTTTTAATTTAATTAATAAAGTAAACATAATGTTTTCAAAGTTGTAATGTATAACCTCATTTGTTAGAACTTACTGTCAAAACTTAGTTAAGTCAACTTGACAGATGTCACTGTCGCATAGAGATGTTCCGTTTCACTAATAGTACGTAAGATCATTAATTGTAAAAAAAAAAAAGTGTATACTTTCGTATGCTTGTTTTTACTTTTTCTTAATAAGGGAGATGTTACGTATGTATCCAACGTTATAATATTATGTATCTATGGTCTTCCTGTCTTCCGGTTGACACACTCTCTTTACCCCTGTCATGGCGAATACAGTCACAAGAAGCTCGTCGTTTTATTCCATGAATCTACAAACCTAAAAACAGCATCATCAAGCATCATAACACTTTTCAGATCCAGCTAAAGCATCATGTAGAGACAAACCAGCCGCGTCATCATAGGTAACCTCACCTGTACAAAGGTTTGAATAATTAAACCTATCTGGCTTCTTCCTCTCGCGTGTAGGTCTAGGACATCTGAGTGAGATATCTTCCAGTTCGCGATCACTGGGTTCATACGTCTCATCATTCACATCTATAAATGTGTCATCCGAACTTGTATTTGATGATGATGTGTCCGAGTTGAATTCTTCCATCTTAACTCCTCCCCCCACTGAATCGAAACTCTGATCTTGAACTTGTAACTGACATTCAGATTTCGATTCCTGCTCAACTATGATGACATCTCTACTAGTCTCAACTTCTCTGACTTCTTGTCCCATTTCTTACGCTTTTCTTTAGCTATATGGACCATTGCAGTACTACCGAAGATTCTGATATGGCTAACATCTGGTTTACAGCCAGTCCATATCTCATACGGTGTCTTACTTCCCAATGCTGCAGCCACGCTTCGATTCTGAACAGGGTTGACAATCTTAGTAGTGGCAAACGAGTAATTGTTCCTTTTTAAGTATACAAAATTAGGTTGGACGGCTAAAAGTTTTGCCGATCCATATATTTAACTATCTAATTTGGTATCATTATATTGAAAGGTACTTCTAAAACCACTACAGAGATGGCGTTATTTATAATTTGATGATGTTGCGTAAATAGGTAGTTCTGCTACGGTATGTTAGATGGCGTGATTGCTGACGTAGCGTGTGTATGTAGTCTGTGGCTCTTACAAAGTGCTAACATGCCCGGTTTTCACTATTTTCAGCATGTTCAGCATGATTAGGTTGTAAAAAAAAAATCAGAGAAGATTCTGCAAATAGATATAATTTCATGATTTATTTTTCTAAACTACATTTCAATTGCTACACTGTATGTAATGTCAAATAGTACTCTGCGTCATCTGTGTGTCAAACAAAAGTTCAAAACTGTCAAATAACATGGCAGACAAATCCAAGAATCAATAAAAATATGATTCAGCAGATAAAGAAAGCAACAGAGAAAATGGAGTTACAACATCAAATATGTATTATTTTATTTGACGAAATGTCACTCAAACCCAATGTAACATACAATGAAAGAAAGGACAGAGTTAGTGGTTTTGTAACCAATGGCCAAGAGACACTACCTGAATATGCAGATCATGCGCAGGTGTTCATGGTAAGAGGCTTAATAAAAAATTATAAACAACCTGTTGCATACACCTTTTCGCAAGCTGCAACAAAGGGGCCTGAACTTGCGAAACAATTAAAAGCAGTCATCACCGAGCTCCAAGGTGCGGGTCTTATTGTGGTAGCAACTGTGTGTGATCAAGGCACAAATAATGTGAATTGCATTAAATATCTATTACAAGAGACGCGTGGTATCTTGTTGAGAAAGGGAGAAGAACCCACGGACAACATAGTTTTAATAAATAACCAAGAGATCATACCAATATATGACCCGCCCCACTTAATGAAATGCATTAGAAATAATTTAATTTCAAAACATTTGAAATATGTCAAAAATAATCAAACAAAAATGGCAAAATGGGAACATATAACTGCACTACACAAAGAAAACCCTGGCTACAAAGGAATACGGTTGGTACCAAAATTGACGGATTCTCATTGTGACCCAAGCAAAATTCCCAGGATGAAGGTCAAATTCGCAACGCAACTGTTCAGCCAAACTGTGGCATCAAATATGGGCTATCTTGCAGGTAAATTTCAGCAGTACATAATGTTGTTTTTACATTATATTCCATGGCTCACAAGCTTTTTTGTGATATTATCAATGAAAACAATCACACTTATATTATAAACGCGAAAGTTGGTGGGGGTGTGTGTGTGTGTTTATATGTTTGTTACTTATTCACGCTCAAACGGCTGGACCAATTTTGATAACATTTTGTATGGAGGTAGCCGACACCCTGGATTAACATATAGGCTACTTTTTATCCCGATATTCCCACGGGATCGACATTTACGCGGGTGAAACTGCGGGGCGCAGCTAGTATTAAATACTTGCCTTACGGTTCTCACCTCTTTATTATGCCAGATCAGTTTTAAACACTGTAGTAACAACTGACTTTCTTATTTTCCAGACAAAGGAATAATTCCAGAAGAAGCCAAAAGTACAGCAGACATCTTGTTGTTCTTTGATCAACTTTTTGACTCATTAAATGGAAGTTTTGGAAAAAGAAAGAAGTATGGCAAGCCTCTTCTAGGACCTGTGACGCCTACATCCATACACCATAAAACATGGACGAAATCAAAACAATTCATGAGGAATATGAAATTTGTCAATCCTAAATCATTAAATAATGAACATGTTCCCACATTAAACAATTGGGTATGGACACTAGAAAGTATAGAATTATTATTAAAAAATATAGCCACAAAATATGGTGTAACATCAGTTTGGTTGCGGCATCTGAATCAAGATCCAATAGAAAACTTTTTGGGTCCATAAGGAGCCACGGATGCCGCAATGTAAACCCTACACCAGAAAGGTTTGAAGCAGCATTTACTACATTGCTAGTTAGCAGCCTGTCTAGTGTCCATGCCCCAGGGGCAAATTGTGAAGTAGACAGTTGTTACGCTTTGCATGAAGTACTCATCACAGGCGGGGGCAGCAAAGAACAAATAAATTGCGAGCTCGATAATATTCCCGACATCACACTCACACCTCTTGAAGAAAAAAATGACCCTCGTAAAATTGGAGGCCTACAATACATGAGCGGGTATTTTGTTAAAAACGCCAAGAAAAAGGTCTTCAAGGGGTGTGATCAATGTAATAAAAATTTGATGTCTAACCATGAGCCTGAATATCTCAGGTACAGGGAATACGCAAATAAAAAATGGCTTTGCAGTCCCAGCGAGTCTCTCTTAAATTGTATTTCGAATCTGCAGGATATAAATTATGCAATATTAAAAGAACACTTAGAAAAAAAACATCTAAAAGAACTGATCAAAACAGTTATATTAATGCATGTTGATTTTAATTTTATAGAGTGCGCAATTCACAATGAACATGTAATTGATATTTTAATAAAAATATCCTGCAGATTCTTCATTTATAATTATTGTAAAGATATAAATAAAATATTAATAAATAAGAGAGAGTGTGATGATGATACAGATTTGCATAAAATTAAAGCCAAAAAACTGTATATGAAATGTTTTAAAAGAAAGAAATAAATAGTTAAATCAAAGATTACCTAACATTGTTTTATTCTTTAATAATGTGAATTACTATTCGCTTATCTACATAACTGCGAGCGAAAATGTAATTCACATTTTAAAACACCCTAAAAATAAATCGAAGATGTAAGTAGGCGACGTACGTATTGTATGTACCTAGCTATAGCTATAGGATTGTGTTGGCATTAGTTCCAAAACCCGGGTCCAGAGGGCGACACTTGACGTTTCTCATTTTGGTCGCTGAGATAGACCTCTATTCCATAGATATAAAAAGTACTCTGTGATTCTGTTGATACACTGCGGTGTTGGTGGCCTCACTCCAGAACTATTTGCCTAGGTTGGCATCAAAGAGTAGACATCTGGCTTTTTCAACGATTGTGCGATTAAATCGCTCACACAATCCATTTTGCTGTGGTGTATACGGATTTGTTTTTTGATGTATCACACCAGCACTACTCAAATAGTTGTCAAATTCTCTATTGCAGTACTCAGCCCATTGTCACTTCTTAATACTTTGATTGTCTTCTTTGTTTGATTTTCCACTTGAACTTTGAATTCTTTAAAACACTTCAACGCCTCATTCTTGTGTTTCAGAAAATAAACAAATGCCATACGACTATGATCCTCGACAAACAACACAACACAACTTACTCTTGAAGGGTAAGCGACATAAAAGCTATATCGGGTCTGGTAAGTACTGTTAGATACATAAGAAACAATATTTTTAATTAACATAGTTAAAATTAATTTGTAGTTTTAATATTCATATTTGGTTCATTAGTTTTAACTAAGGTAAACTTTTAACTGAACTATATAAAAAATATAATTTAAATTAATCACAACCTCTAAGGAAATTAGTTTTGTCCATGTAGTACAGTCACGAGCAAAAGAATGTATACACTTGGTTTTATTCAAAGACGATTTTCTCCTTTAGTTTTGAATGAAATGTTATGTTATTACGAACAAAGTATTTGCGAACCCATAGGTCTGTGTAAAGTGTCGTATTTCAACGTTGCAATCGTTATTTCACGAAAAAATCGCAATTGTAAGTTGCCAAGTGTTGACATATTAGTGCTCGTGACTGTACGGACAAAATGACATAGGGCAGAGCGGGGTCTTATGAGTCGCGGGGTCTCCTGCGCCACCCACACAATAGTCCGCGCGGAACTAGTTGGCCGCGCCTTGGGTGCCGTCGGGGGCGAGGGCGGCGGGGTTGCCTATTGTTCGCAACACACGTACAAGTAATGACAAAGCGCCCCCGCCCCTCTGTCCCACCGCTCACATACCTAAGGCGCGGCCAACTAGTTCCGCGCGGACTATAGTACACAGACGGTATAGGTTAGATAGAAGTGAGGGACGCCACAAGAAGAGGGAGGGGTATGTGGCTCGTCTGCTGTTGCGGTTGCGTCAGTAGCCGGCCGGCGTTCGGTTTGAGTGTGCGAGTACGTTGACTATTTTCGCGTCAAAAGTTAAAAAAGCGGCTTCGTAACTTTTGGTCTTCAGCCCATGTTTTTTTCAAATTCAAAACGTTTATTTCGGACAATAACAATCCATATTTTGTTAGCAGATACAATATTTTAAACTATGTTAGTACACGTAATATATCAAAATTAAACCTAAAATTCAATTAGAATTCAATTAAAATCATCTGATGCATTAAAATCAAAGTTAAAATAAATATTAAAATCAAAATTACAGCTGTGACAAGAAAATGGACAAAGTAGTGCATCTATATTATTATTAATTAATCTTTATTTAATCAGACTACAATGGTCTATAGTGCTAGTTACTAGTTATCAAATATAACCATTATTGAAGTTAAAGAACTCATAAACCGTCTTGAAAATACACTGTCAGAACGAGCAGCAGCAAATTTTTGGGGATTCAAACTAAAACTGAATATGACAAAATAGCAAAAATTCCTCAGCATTCAAATTTAATAAAGTCTTTTGACGAAGAAATTGATAACTATTACAAAACGGCTTTGGAATATTTACAACAGTGGAGTTGTCCACTCACAAAATATGCTATATTTTCATGGATGAATCTTGCTGCTCCACCGCAATGGCAGGATGTTGTAAAAACAATAAATTATTTACGAGAAAAGGGAATAGTTATTGTCGACAGCGCATTTGAAGAAATAGCATACCTTAAAAAATTTATAGAACAAAGAAGAGGTAACGAATCTTGGGACGAAAAAGACATGCACCAAAAATGGTTAAGTTTTTTTCAAGAGACGGATATATTGGAAAGGAAACAGACTTTGATTTTAATGTGCCAATACTTATACGCTATCCCTGGTCATAACGCGAATGTGGAAAGAATATTTTCTTTAGTAGCTGCACAGTGGACTAAAGAACGTAATCGCCTTCACGTAGGCACGGTCGAAAGCATAATTCAATGCAAGTTCAATTACAAAATGACATGTTCAGAATTTCATAAGTATGTTATGAGCAAACCGGACCTGTTAGATAAGGTGAAGAAATCTGAAAAATATCATAGCAATTAGTGTTTCCTGTGTAAAATCTACATTGTAGATATCTGATTCCTTTTTTAATTATTTTAATTTGATTAATAAAGTTTCGGTAGTAACAAGTTTGTTTTTTTTTTCTTTTACATCACATGGATATTTTCAGTCCCTTACTGCTAATGTCCCGGTCAGTACTTAGGCTGCTATGGCAACCCTATGCTAGTAACAAAAAATAGCTTATGAATCACGCCATTTAGTAACAGCCCGCTCTTTTACGTGCTTTTACTGATGCCATCAAGAACACCTACTAAAAAGGTACTTGTAGAAAAACTATGAAAAATCTTCATTATGAAGTTAATATAAAATTAGATGAATATGGCAGTATTGAAGAAACACACTGTGAATGTCCAGCAGGTAGTGGTAATGATGCAACTTGTGAACATGTGGCTGTTTTGCTTTTAGGCGTTGAAAACATGCTCAATAAAAAATGTATATTACTCTTTAGAGACTTGCACCCAAAGACTACAAAGTTTTCATGCAGCTAAAAACGCCTATAATGGTAGACCAGTGCGTGCAGAGAAATTACCAAGGAGACAAAATATGTCAGTTTTGTTTGAACTTCAGTGTTCTCTAACACTGAAGTTCAAACAAAACTGACATATTTTAATTTTCCCAATAGTTCAATGTCATTAAAACAAATGTATTAACCGGCAAACCCATACGGCATTGAAATAGGCCATGATTACTTGGTAACTGATCCGAAAACTCAAGTTCTACTAGATCTGCAGCTCTCGGTAATCACAATAGAACCATTTCAGCACATAGAAGAGGCTACTAGAGAACAGACAGCTAGTGCGGAATGGTTACCGCAAAGAAGCAAAAGGTTAACAGCTAGCAACTTTCACACAATATGCGATTTGAGGCCGACCTCAATGAAAAGCTATGCCAGTCAAATACAGCATCGAATAGAATTTTATTCCAGAACCCCAGCCACAGGTATAATAAATGAAAAAATTGCTCTGCAAAAATATTGTCAAACATACGACCTTATTGCTCACCATGTGGCCTCTTTGTATCGGAATCGGCTAACACCGGTCAAAAAAGCCTTTATGTCTACGTAATAAGGGTGTTACTAATACCATTCGCATCGGCTCGGCTCGGACGACGCGTCGCGACGCCGGCCAAAAACTGTATTGACTAATCCTTGTTCTGGCAAGAAATGTGGCAATGACTGCGGGTCTCTGTCTGAAAAAAGAAGAGATAGCTTATTTAAGTTTTTTTGGAATCTTGACAAAACACGTCGCCGTGATTGGTTAGTAGCCCTGTCTCAAAAAGAAAGTATTAAACGGAAACGCACCGATTCTAATAAGCGCAACTACACTATCAAATATTTTATCAACGAAGGAGAAGTCAGAAGATTTGTTAGCCAACAATTTTTAGCAGCCACTCTGAACGTTTCTGAAAAAACAATTTACAGTATTGTAAAAAATGCTTCTTGGGGATGTGCACAAGCAGATATGATAGAGAAATGTGAGCCACCAAATAAGACTAAAGAATCCACTATAGATGCCGTTAACAGGTTCATCAAAAATTTACCAGCTGTACCTTCGCACTACTGTCGTCAAGACTCAAGCAAAGTTTACCTTCCCCCAGAATACAAAAATGTCACCAACTTGTATAAAACTTACAAGCAGCATTATGTGGATCAGGGTATGGACGTAGTAAGTGATAGAATTTTTCGTAAAATATTTCAAGAAATTTTTAACATTGGATTCCATGTACCTAAAAAAGATAATGTCTCCAATCTACGAAAATAATAAAAATCCCGAAAAAGAAAAGGAACAACATGAAATAGAAAAAGAAGAAAGTTATGCCCGTTTTAAAGTTCACAAAAATATTCACAAGGATGATCCTTCAACTCTTTGTGCTAGTTTTGATTTGACCCTATGCACAATCTATGTTTTTGTACTACAGTAGAAAACTAGCTGTGTACAATTTGTGTTTGTGAA
This sequence comes from Oligia fasciuncula, assembly GCA_963082905.1. NCBI lineage: Eukaryota > Metazoa > Arthropoda > Insecta > Lepidoptera > Noctuidae > Oligia > Oligia fasciuncula. Next base: position 15,756,878 of record OY720403.1, read on the forward strand.
AATGGAACTCGTAAAGTTTTCTGTTACTATTGGGATGAGAGCAATGGTAAGCGTGGCGCTAACGAGATTGCATCTATATTGCACAAATATATTCAATCGGTTGCGGTTTTGGCCCGGACAACAGTCACAATACAAAAGTAATCGCACTCGATTACTTTTGTATTGTGACTGTTTTGTATTGTTGTTGTTTTGTTGTTGTTGTTGAGTTTTGTTGTGTGTGTTGTTGTTTTGTGTTGTGTTGTTGCTGTTGTGTTGTTGTTGTTGTTGTTGCGCAACCGTACTGTATTGGCAATGTTGCATTCTTCATTACAGGAGTGTAAAAATATCCACACTTTTCAAATTATATAATAATTTTGTTATAATTATACATTGGGTGAACCTTTACGAAAACAAATGAAATATGCGTAAGTTGTGAAATGGTTTAATTGAAACAAAAAAAAATAAAAAATTAGAATTTGCAGTTTCCTTACAAAACAAAAGTTAGAAAAAATTTAGTTAAAAAAAAAAGTATACGCGATCATTTAGAGTATACTTTTTTTTTTACTAAATTTTTTCTAAAAAGGAGGAAAAAAAGGAGAAAAAAAAAGGAGGAAATACACATTATAATGTGTATTTCCTCCTCTGGCCCTAATTACCTCTTGTAACCGATTTGAAAGCCCGTCCATTATGTCTTGAATGTCGCTCTGTGGAATGTTCTCCCACTCCTCAACAGCTGCAGTTTTTAGCTCAGTGATGGTCGTCGGAGCTGGTGTACGACTCTGAATCCGTCTTTTTAGGTTATTCCATACATGCTCTATCGGGTTTAGGTCTGGACTCCGAGCTGGCCATGGTAATCGCTGAATATTGACGGCGTCCAGGTAATCCGTAACAATTCTCGCGGTGTGTGCACGTGCGTTGTCGGGCATTAAAACAAAATGATCGCCAATGAATGGCGCAAACGGCATCACATGTGGTTCTAAGACTTCTGTCACGTACCTGTGAGCATTAACGCTGCCTCTATCGAAGACGACCAACGCTGTACGGGCGTCGTAACAAATGCCACCCCACACCATTATCGAGCCACCCTCGTAGCCCACTGTTTCAACCATAGCACATTCAGCAAACCTTTCACCACGGCGCACACTGGGACCCACCCGTCCATACAACGTAATGCTCAAAACTCGATTTTCAAAATGAGGGTATTTCAAAAAATAAACTATGTAAGGGTAGATTTAAGAATGTGTCACATAATTTCTACAAATACTGAATCAGTAACTGCTATCTGCTGTCCAGTGCATCAGCTCAAAGTTTACTTTATACTCACATTATTAATTATCCGATAACATTCGTGAGTTTGTAGAGAATATTAAAACATTTATTTCTGTAAGTAATCGTCATATTTAATTGAAGTGGTTCATGGCTGCAACTAGGCAAGGTATGGTATGGTACGGTATTATTCTAATATTGTTTTTATGAACCTTAACAATTAGTACTTTTGGATTAATGACTAATTATATGTGATAGTATGGTTTTTTATGTACTGAATCAAACATTTCTTATTTTTTCCTTTTTGCAGTTCTATTTTTGAAATATTTTTAACAATATCTACGAAATGTTGATTAGTAATGAACTGAAGAGATTAGCAATTGAAACTTTGCGCATTTTCGAGATAATAAAAGTTTTCTTGCGCACAAATTTTGTTAGGCGTTGTGATGTTACTATAAAACCAAAGTATTTAAGTCCCTAGCAATTAATTTTAATAAATAAGCCTACTTTTGATATTTTTTTGTTGTAGACAACTTTATTTCATTACATTTCAGAAGAAAGTTCATCATCATACTTCACCTTGAAAAATGCAAACTTATGTGAGATTATATTCCAAAGTAGCTTTAAATATGTGGAAAAGAAGTTCATGGACCTAGAAACCTACCTTAGACATCATACCAACTGTCCGGAGCAGACAAATTTTTCGAACTTATGAAGCAATGGATTAGAAATTTGCTTCAAAATGGGTCAGATTCCGATTGATAGTGTGTTACGCAATTAACATTTTTTTTTACCCTTTTTTTTTTTTTTTTTTACCTTTATTATACGCACCTCTTTATCCTTGGTACCCAATGACTACGACATTGCACAAAATATTAATCAACGGTAATGAAATTATATCAAATTGTTTACTACCGATTGGGCAGTTAAGTGAAGAAGCGCAGGAATCACGAAACAAGGATTTTAAAATATATAGAGAGCGCTACTCTCGAAAAACCTCAAGACAGAGTAACTTAGAAGATATATTTCATCGTCTACTTATTTCTTCTGACCCTGTCATAACAAATTTAAGACCTTCGCAAGTAGTTAAAAAAGACCGTTTGATCCTGAAGTTACAGATATGCTTTTAGAAGAATTACTAACCCTTTCTAATTATTCTGATGCTTCGGATGTCGAAATATAATGTTCTATTTTATAATTTTTTTATTTCTGACTGATATTTCAATTAAAATAAACATTTTATAGCATTTTATTTTTGTTTGGACTTTTGAGCATTACTTTATATGAAACGGCCCCAGTGTGCGGCGTCTATACACGCGCTGACGGCGTCCATCTGGACCTCATAAAGCGATTCTTGATTCATCAGAGAAGAGAACTGCCTTCCATTGTTCCAACGTCCAATTTAAATGTTCTCGAGCAAATGCATGTCTTGCTCTTCTGTGAGTTGCGGTCAGTTCTGGGACTCGAGCTGGTCGAAATGATCCCAGATCCCTCTCTGCTAACCTTCTTCTTATTGTTCTTAGGCTCACACTTACATTTCATACCTCAAACAAACGGTTACGAGCCTCAGAAGCGGTTGTGAAACGATTTCGAAGAACTTTCCAGACGATGTAACGATCATCTCTCTCTGATGTACACCTTCTACGTCCTTGCCCTGAACTCCTCGTGTAGGAACCAGTCTCTCTGTAACGCCGGATAGCATCTTGAATAGTGGTTCGTGGGTATCCAAGCATTCGTCCAATCCGACGCTGGCTGAACCCAGCGTCTGCGAGTGCCACAGCCCTGGCTGCTGCAGCTGCGTCCAATGGCATTTTTCTGGTGTAAATGAGGTCACGGCACTCCAACACCTCGGATTTATTTGAAAAAATGGTAACAAAAGGATTTAAAACAAATGTATCCTTCACACAAAACCAGGGGCGAGACTGTCAAACTTCCAAACTTGTCAAACTTTCGACTTAACTCATTATTATTGAATAAAAACCACAAAAGTAAACAAAACGCGGGTATGATTGTTTAGTAGTCAAAGCTTAAGTTATCATAAACAAACGATATGGAATTCGATATGAGTGTGTGGGACTCGCGTATCCACATACTTACGTCTGCGCCACATCAAAACATTCGCCGCACGAACAGACGACATGCCAGCCTCGGAAGCAAATACGTACTGACGCCATGCTAGTTTGTCTTCCTTTGTAAGGTCAATTTTTAACGTCCGCAGCGCCATCTAGCTCCCTGACCCCGTACTTTTTCGAATAAAAAATGCGTTCCAAATTAATATAATTATATTCATGTGGTTTTAAATTACTGCAAATAAAACAGTAATCATTACTTTTTCTTTCTTAATTAATAAACATAATATTTCTACAAGCAAAACAAGTAACAATAATAATTTAGAATAAAACCGAACGCATCCGTAAAAATGCTGGTTTTAAATTAAAAACAAAAGATTTACGCGGCATAATGGTAGCAAAGTCCGAAGGTTTCATTTACGTACAGTAGTTTTTGGCTATTTTTTTGTGTCAAAGGACAATGAGCAGAAGTGGTCCAAATTTCCACCACTATTGAGGGCTATGTAAGCTTAAAGTCGACTAAATACCATACAATTTTGAATATTAGGTGAAAAAAATATATTCACTCAGAAAAAAGTTATGACTGTTTTAAAAATACGTATTTTTAGTTATTTAACCGTTAATTTTTTTCGCACATAGCCACATTTCAAGCAGTAAAAACATGGTAGCAATGATGACGCATTCCCCCTGTTCTGTAATGCGCTCAAATCGTCTGCAAAGTATACAATGATAACCTTAGCGCACCTACCCATATAAAAATGTAATCGGAACGGTTCGCAATCGTGCTAATAGTACATTATGATACATGTGTGCTATGTTGATCATTATGCACGAGGCGATATAATCGCGCGATCCGCAGGCGAGAAATGCTCGAAACAACAATTGAAAACTTAATGGACGAAGTTCCGTTGAGCTACCAAAACAATTTCTACTGTCAGCACGATGGCGCTCCACCTCATTACGCCACACAGGTACGGAGTTATTTAAATGAAAAATACGGGCAAAATTGGATCGGCCGTGGCGGCCCCATACCGTGGCCTGCTAGGTCCCCGGAACTTACTCCCTGCGATTTTTTTCTTTGGGGAGAAATAAAACGCCGGGTGTATGTAGAGGAGGCCCAAAACCTAGAGGATTTAAAATCAAAAATAATTAACGCTTTCGATGAAGTGAAAAGTGAAATTAGTGTTCTAAACAAACTAAATGGCAATTTAATTAAACGTGCACGTTTATGCCTAGAAAGAGGAGGACTTCATTTTGAACAATTATTAAAATACAGTGATTAGTGACATGTAGGGTAAGCAATTATTTTTAATTAACAATTTTAGTGAATAGGTTATTTGTGATTGAACATTATTGTAAATACGTAGTTGATTCCAATTTTTTAAATACGCCTTAATGCAGAAGTACCTATGCATTAAATAAGTAATGTCAATAATTTTATTATGTTTTTAAAAGTCCCATAATTTAATTGATTAGGTATCATTTTTATTGCTTTTTTTTCTGCATTTTGATGGTCCTAAGCCCATGAAAGTATGAAGAAAAAATTGGAATTACTCATCAAATAAGTTCAGATCTTAAAAAAGTCTAGTTCGAACCTAATAAAATCAGCGATCAGTACATTGAACCCATGTAAATACCTACTTACGCCTGTGCACGAAAAACGAACGGGCGGCGAGTAGTGACCAAAAAATCGATTTCAAAGTAAACATCTTTCGTTAACGATAACATTATTTTTTTGTACTAAGACTTATAAAAATAAAAAATAGGTGTTTAATAAAACTCATTCCAAGTTTAATTTGTCAAAGTTTGCGCACTGAATAAAAAATATTCCTGTATGTTATCCTTGTATTAACAACCTGGGGATACTGGATGAAGCAGCACACGTTGGACATTTAGTAACTAAGGGTAATAGGTGCCCCATTTAATGTAAGTGTGCACATGTTTTGTTAGTTCCAGTATAGTGAAGAACGTGAAGTCATCGTAGTATTAGTCAAAGTCAACCCATACCGGATGTAATAAACTACTTAATTAAAGTGTATTGAGAAGACCAGAAGAAAGACTTTATTTTAAGCAAACCTCATGCGAGTAAATCCCTGTTCGTCTCATGCATAACTATCACTGGGTAAGTTGGTGAGTAACCGAGCCGTAGCCGAGTCGGGGATGGTTTTTTTTTTCGGGGGTAGGTGTAGAAAAGTTAACACGCAACTGCGTAAATCTTTTTTAATTAAAATTATTTTTTAAGTTTTTTATTTGCTTTTGAGTACTATATTTGTTGCATAAAGTGCTAAATAAGCAGTAGGTATTTACATTGGTGAAACATTCCATGTAACGCAACCACTAACACTACACCACCTGCCACTGCAAATTCATCACACTACATAATGTCATCTCAACTGGATAATATCCAATCGGCCCAGAAGAACCTCGAGGAGTGCTTCCTTAAGAATGGTGAGCTTGAGGCACAGATCCAATGTGCGGGACCCGCAAAAGACACCGTTGCAAAGATTGCTGAAGAGTTCCGGTCCTTTCGAGAGCTCATATTCGGAGTGCTGGGACTTCTCAGGAAGCAGATCTTGGACTGCTCTTAGAGTGGTTGATGGATTGGAGACGAGATCTAGTCAGAAAGCTCTCATCTTCACTAGGTTTTTTGAAGCGGTTTTGCGGTTTTCTGAAGCATATTCCTATGTCCAGCAGTGGACTAGGATAGGCCTATGTCCAGCAGTGGACGTCTATCGGCTGAAATGATGAATGGTAATAGTAAAAATATTCTATATACACACATCAAAAGTGTCTAGGGATCAACATATATTTTTGCAATAACTTTTCTCCTGATTGATATTAATTAAAATTTTCTTTAAGGATTCATCAAATAAAGTGTTTCCGTTTGTCACAGTAACGATAAACCAAGTCACCTTTGCATTAATAAAGAAATTTGCCATTTTCCTAATAAAGGGATTTTTGACATTTGAACCACTAACACAAAAGTTCGAAAAAAAGACTGAAATAACAGTTTTCTTTAAAATTTTATTGGGTAACTTAAACAATTAATAATCCGTGTTTCTACCGCGAACACTAACAACACAAGAACATCGGTTTGGCATACTCAAAATGAGTTCATCCAAATCACGCTGTGGAATGGCCGCCCATGTTCGTTGCAACAACAAAAAAAGGTCTTCTTGCGACTGGATACCCTCCATATTCGGCAGAGCTCTTCTCTGTAGCATATCCCATGCATGCTCAATCGGGTTCAAGTCTGGCGACTGAGCAGGCCAGGGCAGGACATTGATGTTAGCTGCGGCGAGAGTCTGTCTTACAACTCTTGCGGTGTGCGGTCGTGCATTATCATGCATTAACTGAAATAAGGGACCGATTTGCACTTGTAGAGGAACGATGACGTCTGATACAATCGTCTCAGCATAAATTTGAGCGTTGAGGTTGCCTCTGATCCAAATCAACTCAGTTCTTCCGCCGATCCAAATACCCGCCCATACCATGATGGTTCCACCACTATAAGGATGGACTTCCTGGCAGGATTTTAATCGCTGTTGGCGTCCAGGGGTTCTCCAGTGTCGTATACGTCTTGTATCCGGTCTCATACCAAAACGAGACTCATCAGAAAAGCACACGAAACGCCATTGTTCTTCTGCCCAATTTCTGTGTTCAAGAGCCCATTGATATCGAATCCTACGATTGTGCATTGCTATAGGTGGTACCCGTAGCGGTCTTCGGGAATGAAGGTTCACTTCATGCAAGCGGTTTCTGACTGTTTGGTCGCTAATTAAGTTCCCTGAAGAGTGATGAAGCCTCACGGCTAACATCATGGCGGTTATTGTTGGAGCTCTTCGAGTTAAGATTTGAATGTATCGGTCTTGTCTCCGTGTGGTGCAGCGATACCGTCCTCCATGGCGCTCAGCCACGGTACCAGTGCTTCGGTAACGTGTCCAAAGTCGACTGATAACACTCTGACTTGTATTCAGAGCTAAAGCCACAGTACGTTGCCGGGAACCAGCTTCTATCATTCCCACGGCTCTGAGCATTTCTTCCCTGCTTAAATGACGTCGCCGCTCCATAATAACGTTGGTTTTAATCAGTAGTAGGGAAACAGTAGCACTAATAATGTCTTCAATGCGTTGTATGTTTTTATAGGGAAAATATTGACAGCTGATTTTCATCTTTTACTCGAATTTGATTCACAGTTCCTGATTCAAATTATGAAATGCACCAAAAAGGATCCATATAAATTTATAAAATCATAAATTTATTACAAAGCCACATCTCAATCTCAAGAAATCCGCATAAAAATGCTTGATCCCTAGACACTTTTGATGTGTGTATTTTGTCCAGATTCCATCTGGACTTTTTTGTTATGCGTGTTGGATCTCTGCACGTAGAAATGTGCAAAGAGCTGCAAACATTGTTGAGCCGCATCAAGACTGCCCACCATCATCGCAATGTTGTTTGTGCATCATATGGCATGTCATTGTTCCGAAAGCAAACACATTCTTTGCCCAGTGGGCCTGAAAGAGAGGAAGTGGCAGCGACAATTTATCCCCGTGAAGTAATTATGTTTTTTTTACATGTATGTATGTATGTAGATAGTTTTTTTTACATGTATGTATGTATGTAGACATGTATGTATGTAGACACCTATTGCTGTCACTCCTTAGTGACAGATATTGTAGTGTAGTAGTAGTGTGTATACTGGTGTGGTTTAACAAGTATAGATTTTTCCATCTGTATTTACATTACATAGTCTTATACATTGATAACCTTTGTTTTAGTTATCTGGAAATGCCCTTCTCTGCACACACATTGGAAAATGTGCAAATTCAGCAGGGAAATGTGCAGGTTCAGCAGGGAAATGTGCAGGTTCAGCAATGAAATGTGCAGGTTCAGCAGGGAAATGTGCAGGTTCAGCAGGGAAATGTGCAGGTTCAGCAGGGAAATGTGCAGGTTCAGCAAGGAAATGTGCAGGTTCAGCAACCAGTAACAATGGAACTTGATCAGTTTACCCACACAACCAGCTCAAGCCGGCACTGTTTTGTGCCTCTCTGTACAAATTCTGAAAGGTTGTGTGTGCCAGATTACCTTCGTCACAGAAAATGCAAGAATTTGTACAGAACATAAATCGTTATATAATAGGGAGTTTCTAGATCAGCATGACTTTTCCAATACTTTTACCAAAAACGAGACGGAGCCAATGCTGAATCTTAGTGTCCAGGAGATTAATCACTATTTTAATTTCGAAAATATTAATTCTATTGATGACAATATTTTTGTATTCTGCCAGTCGATTCTGTAAAAATCTCACCGTGAAAACTTAGGTGAAGTGAGTTTGTTTTTGCTAGGAATTGACACTATTGACAGCTCACTCCACGTTCACTTCACCTAAGTTTTCACGGTGAGATTTTTACAGAATAGCACCCCGCAGGACTGGTAACAAATGAAAAATAATTTAATATTTATAATATAATAAGTCCAGTATTGACATGCAAGACTCCACAAACCGGGTTGGAGGATTTATTTAATAAAAGCTCGAAAGAATCTCCTCTCTGTTATGTTTGAGTAAATCCTCAATCAAGAACAAGAGAAGAATTAATTAATAGAAATCTTATAATACCATAGGGTTTATTCGGGAACAGAGAGGAGAGAGTACCAATTGTTATTTGTGATGGTACATATGTATATCTACAAAAATCTTCTAATTACTAAAAAAAAACATACAGTTTGCACAAACACCGCAATTTAGTAAAACCATTTTTGCTTGTGGCCACTGATGGACATATAATTGACACATTTGGGCCTTACTGCCACTGAGTCTGATTCAGACAGGCCTTGTTTAAAAATGAAAATGGCGATTTATGATTTTTCAGGGAAAATTATGTTTTCATTTTGGACCGAGGCTTTCGTAATGCTGTTCCATTTTGTGAGTCCTTGGGATACAAAATCCACGAACCCGAATCTTTAGAACAATGAGAGACTCAGTTGCCAACTATCAAGGCCAACAAGTCAAGGTGCGTTACTTTGTGCAGATAGGTGGTAGAGGTAGTTAATGCCAGTTCAAAAGGAATTTTAAATTATTCCGGCAAGATTATTTTCATCTGGCTGCCACCCATCATCGGATGATATTCGGATTTGTGCAAGCATTATTAATGCCTTCCATCCAGAAATTTTGAACAGGCCGGATGCTGAAATAATTTTAAATCGTGCAATAAAAAAAAAAGATGCCCAATACTTTGGCACCACTAATTATAAGCAATAGGATAAACCGATTCCGAGCCCAGTTCACCAGTATCAATGCTCAGCTTCCAGAGTTGGGATAGATTTCCTGAAAAACCATGCAAAAGTGGACTTTTCGTAGAATAGAAAATGGCTGCAGGTCCAGCAGGTCATTAACTAACACAATATTACTCGCAGATAATGGCTATTATTATTATTATTATTTATTATTGATCAAGTAACATAGACTCAATTACAATACAATTTTAGGCATACATTGTCAGAAGCAATAATTACACTTAAAAACAAATAAATAAATTAAATTAATAGAAAATAGAATAATTACATTAAATTAGATATATAGCAACAATTAAATTAAAATATTATTATTATTATCCCTTAAAATATTGGTTGATCCCAACTTTAGTCACGGATCCAAATGATAAAGGAAATAAAAAATTCCTGCGAGTTCATAAAAAAAACTAGGAGATTAGGTAATAGAATGTGCTATCGGAATTCGAAAGGAGAAATTTCCTTGTCTGAATCATTTGCGGCTTAATCCCAGATTTGCATGCCAAGTCTGTGTGTGTGACTGTGCGGTCACTTTTGCAATTTCGCCCGAACCAGAAGAATCCTATCAAGCAAGTGGTAATGAGGAAAATACAGAAGAAGTTGTATACAATGCCGAACAGCCCGCTAATCGATTCAAGCAGTTACTTGGCCATTTTAGAAAGTAAAAAAACATTAAATACAAACAAAAATACATGTAAACTTTAATGGAGGTACACGAAACACGCTACACAGTCGTTTAACATTACTCAACGTTACAATATACATGAATAAGGAGCTTAAATAAGGGCGCGGGCGCACAGCAAAGCGACAGGGGTGACGCGCGTGTCAGAATATGTGAGTCTACTAGAATCAAACACCGCAATGTCCGTAAAAAGTAAAAATAAGTTATCTATGGCATATTCATCTACAAATTAAAAGAAATATAATACTTTAATCAACTTGCAACTAAAGCCGCAATGTCCTGTAGAAAAAAGGATTTAAAAATCAAACTTTGTAACAAAAACAGCATAGTCCATTGGTGTATGTATCCGAATCAGCATTGTCCCTTACAGCCAATCACAGCGCATTAAACAATATGGCGGTTTATGCTTGCGACTCGTGAGAGTGTGTCCAGAATATTAGAATTTAGTGGTGTTAAAATACCAGTTTATAGGCTATAAATTATTTAAATATCAACAATGGAATGTTATCCCCAAGTGACTGATAATAAACATGCACGAAAACGGCGAGTTGATAGTGCAAACTGGAAAAGAAACAAGGCCAAAGAAGACCGGTGAGTATACTATGACGACAATATCGTGATACTTTTGTTTATGTTTTTTCTAATGATAGGTTCTCGTCTACTAATTTTACTTTGTTAATTTTTAAAAAAAATTGGGTTTACGTGTTTTGAACGGACGGACTAATACTCAATACCTAGTAGGTATTGAGTATTAACTGTACCTATCTCATTTATTTTAGGTAAAAATAACTCAGCTGTTTCGTTCGTCAAACCTTTCCGTTTGTGTGTCTGTTATTTTCTCACAGCTAAACGGCTGCATCGATTTTGATGAAATGTATTACAAAGATAGAAATTAAGAACTCGCGAGCCAATAATATTTTTTATTTTTATTTATAAAAATATCTGTGTCTGTTCCAGGTATGCCCCTAAAGACTTACCTGTTAAGCCGAATTGTTCACATAAAGACAAAAAACTGTTATGCTCTACGCTTACTATGGATGACTTAGAAAAGTTTCATAGATCGTTTTATGCAATAAAAGATAAAGTAAAACAAGATGCATTCATATTGAAACATGTTTTAGCTGTAAAAACAATGCGCCGACGTCCTAGGCCTAATTCTAACCACTATAAACCTAGAGCTATGCAAATGATGTACAGAGTTTACAGCAGATCTCAAAAAACTATGATTTTCGTTTGCCAAAAAAGTTTTTTGGAAATCTTGCACATAAAAAGGTACCGAATAGAAAACGTGGTTAAAAATTATTACTTGAAAGGAAATTTGCCAAAAGAAAATCGAGGCGGAGACCATAAATCTCATAAATACGAAGACAAAAAACAAAGTATAATTTCATTTATAAAAACTTTTAAATGCAGTGAACCTCACTATTGTAGAGGTACTACTAAACGTATGTATTTACCAGCAGACCTAAGTATAAATAAAATGGCAAAAATGTATAATAATCAGGCAGCTGAACAATTGAAAGTAAAGCCCTTATATTTCCGGAACATTTTTAATACTTGTTTTAATTTGGGATTTGGTAGTCCACGAGTGGATGTATGTTCAACATGTTTACAGTTAACTGAAAAATTAAAATCGGCGAGCGAAAGTGATAAATCTCGGCTGATGGCTGAAAAAACTGTGCACAAAAGACGTGCAAAGGCATTTTTTACAATGCTAAAAGCAGATGATCCGTCATTAAAAATAATATCGTTCGATTGTCAGAAGAACATGGCATTGCCAAAGATTCCAGATCAAAGTACTTACTATGCCAGACAGTTGTATTTTTATAATTTTACGGTAGTTGAAGGCAATTCAAAAACACCATTGACGAAGGAAAATGTGTACAGCTATTGTTGGACTGAGGACGAATATGCAAAGGTGCAAATCTAATAGTATCTGCTGTATACCACCGATTATGTAATACGGTGTACTTACCAGACTGTAACACACTTCGCATAATGGCCGACGGTTGTGCGGGACAAAATAAGAACTCAATGCTTATAGCAATGCTATCTAAGTGGTTGATACAAATAGCACCAGCTCATATCAAACTCGTCGAAATAGTGTTCCCGGTAGTGGGTCATTCTTTTCTACCGGCAGATCGAGTCTTCGCTCGCATTGAAAAAGAATTAAGAAAGATCGAAAACATAATAAGTCCACGTGAATACATGGATGTAGTGAGCGAACATTCAACTGCCATCCAAATCACATCACAGTGTCCAGTATTTGGCTGGAGAACCGCCGCAAAGGATACACTATTAAATGTCGGCAAATGGCATGTTCCTTTTGCCAAGTGTAAAAGATTTTATCTGAAAAGGGCTACTAGATCTAGCGAAATGGTTGGCTTAAGAGGAGAACTTCATTACAAGCTAGATGTAGGTAATTATAAAAATATTTGCAAAAAGGGTAAAAATACCACAATGATTGCTCCAACTGTCATGTCATAGGGAATACAAGTAAAACCGTTGAAATTGAGAGACGTCAACAAATTACTAAACGCCCATTACGGTGACGAATGGCGTAATCTAAATATTTTGGAATATTTTGCTCGAGTGGTACCACAAGACATTTCGGTAGCATCTACCGATCATGAAGAACAAGATAACCCTGACGAGTTTATGTGTGAATTGCAAGAGGAGCTACCTTCTTTAATAATTTAGTGTTGCCTTTGTGATTTATCTACACAATGTTTAATAAATTTCTTAATTTACATCGCTTTTTTATTATAAAATAAAACTTCTAAGGTGCAAATTCTGAACATTACGAGCCAACCGCCGTTTTTTTTTTTTTGATATTTAGTTTTTGACGAAATCATATTTCCGTGAATTCATTAAAATGTATAGAAACAATTTCGATCAGTAACAAGAGCGCTCTAATATAGTCTTAGTAGTTTCCACCCGCGGCTTCGCCCGCATGGTATTTTGACAAATTATACACCTAGACCTTTCCCATCACTCTGTCTGTTGGTGGAAACCGCATGAAAATACGTTTAGTAGTTTTTGAGTTTATCGCGTATATACAGACAGACAGACGCGGCTGGGGGACTTCAATTTATAATGTGTAAGGATTATAGTCTTTGCTATTCAAAGTATCAATACTAGCCAGCCATAGTAGACAAAAATAGGTATGTTTCAAAATAAGCAATGTCAATCAAATGCGTGCAACAAAAACAGCAAAGTCCAGACTATTTATTTAATTTTGTAGTTACTGTGACGAATATACGTAATTTCATTAATATGCGACCATTAGATGATATATTTACTGTATTTTTTTATACTACATAAACCACTGAATGTACAAATAACCTATAAATCAAAATATATATGTATTGTGGCCAAAACACAGATACGGACATTGCGGTTTTTGATTCTAGTAGACTCATAGAATATAATCTTGATTTATTTTCCTAAATTGCATGGAATTAGTATGTAGTATATATTTTTGTCGAAACTGTCAAGAGTATTTCTAGACGAATTAGCAACGATTCCGAACGAACCGGTGATTTGTGAGTTGGTCCAAATAAATACAATAACTTATTTTACTTTCACATAAGATTTAAGGATAGCAGAATTAAACATTGTATTTGAAATATGTTCTTTATTTTATGTGCTATTTTGATGTATACTTACCTATGTGGTTATAAATAATAATTGTATATAAGTACTCAGTGGAATGTATGTTTAAAGGGACTTCATGTAATTATTATAGTCTGATAAATTGTTATAAAATACATTGAATATCTTTTATCGTTTTAAAACAGTTCTGTCAAAATAGATTTACCTAAGACTGTGAATATTTAAAGTTATTTGGTCAAAAAGTATGATTGTTAAAAATGGCGGGAAAGTCAGATGTACTTGAGTAATATTGGGGGGATTATAGAAGAGCCCGCCAATGGGGAGCCTCTTGGATTCAACTGTGGTAAAAGATGGACTACTGTTCACGTAAGTTAATTAATATTATTGCTGTTAATTGTGTAGTCCTATAGGTGGTCTAATATAATAAGTCTAATATTGCTTTTGTGTTAAATCGAATTACGGAATATTCATGTACCTAATGTTTCTTTCCATGTTCCATGGCTAATTTGCTATAGCTTTGAGAAATGGTCCAAGAGATTAATCATTGATGTGTTAACAATAATTGTTTATGCAAATGTACAATGTGCTGATACATTACCTACTGTAAAACAAGCTGCCATGAAGTTTGCTTGTCCTTCCTTCTTCATGGCCTAGTTTTGGGAACGGACAACTATTAGTTTTCTCATTACTTAACATATTTATCTGACAAGCCTAATTCAAATAAATGCCTAGTCTTGTCTTTCTGTGCTTTTCTTCATAAAACCCTTTCCCTACACACCATATTCATAGGTACTTCATACAGTAAATAACTAGTAACCACCAGACACAGTAAATGACACCAACCAACCACACTAAAAGCTTGCTAATTAAGCTGATATTGATACCTATATACATACATAGGTTCACACATACACGTTCACCCTTTCTGACACGCGCAATGGATTTCCGTTTACTAGCGGGCATGCGCGCGGACAGGCCACAGAGGGTGGCGGGGCACTGTGGAAAATCGTAGAACAACTGCTGATTAAAAATGGTTATTGTCAATGTCGCTACTGGCAGGCTTTTTTTATTTTACTCAATAGTTTAAGGACCAAACTAGACTATAATATCAAAAAATTATACATATTATATGAAATGATTTTTTTACAACACCACAAACTTTATAGTTTTGACGGACGTCCATGTTAAGCCCGTTCATTTCATCACTTTCAAATTGACTTTATTGTTATACGTTACAGGAAAAGGTATGTCGACGCGTCAAATTAATTATAGTTTGCAATTGCTTACTAATGAAATAATTCAGGTTAATCAAACCAATTTTAAAATCCTATAATCGCTTAGTAGCTTTTCTAACCATTATTGTCAATTCATTTGATTTTGTAATTTTAATTAGAATGTTTTAGATGGTCAATATACCAAGTTTATAAAACCACAAATTAAGATGAGTTACATAAAACGAGTTATTACATAAACTATATTGTTAATTCATATTATGATTTGTAAACATCAATCGGTGTGTTTTTATCTAACTGAAGGAACATTTGATTAAAATAACATTGAAACTAAAATGGCGTCCATATTGCTACGTTTGATAAAAACACATCCGATTTAAAATAAGAAAGCTAAAATTTATTTTCAGCTTTTAAAATTACTAATAAATTAAGTTAGTATTTGTCGATTTATAATAGCGATTAGATTTATGCAATTTCCGGTGGCGCGATCGGCCATGTTGTTTTCTTGTACCGAGTTCAGTTGGATCGTTGAGAAGTTTTTAACAGCCTATTTGGTTGCTGGAAATTGTTGAGAGTGGAACACTCAGGAGATCCTGTGAGTAAATAGTTTTATATAGTTTTTAAATAGCTGTGCTTTAGAATATTATTAATTTAAGTGCTTAAAGAAAGAAAGAAAGAAAGAAAAAGTATTTATTGCGACTCGTACAGGAAGATCACAAACTAAACTAAACACAGTAAAATAAAAAACCAAGTTATATAAAAAAAAAAAAAGTAACAAAAGGAAAATGAAACAAAGTCCTATACGAGGCCAAAAGGCTCCTATCTCAGCATGATGCTGCGACATTTAAAAAAAAAATAAAGGTCCTCAGAACAATAACTAAAGCATAGAAGGAAGCTAAATTTAACTAATATAGTCGTCTCTGTTTTCTTATACACTCATAACAGCATTAGAAAGAGACAGATGTAGGTTGCTCAAAATGCAAAACGTCACAAAGCAAACGTCAATTTGGCTACCTTGGCTACCTTTATGATACTAAGTTTAAAAGCTACTTAACGTCTGAGGTTTTTGTCTATGACTTTGTTCATCGCATTTTTTCGTATAATGCTTATGGGCGTATGCAAGTTGAAGTGCTTCGTGGATTTTACGTTTTTTTGTAAAAATAGTACAAAATTAACAGTGATTTAGTGTAAATCGCAAAGGTTAAAGATTAAATAATGTCCTGCATTATAGTTGGATGTAAATCACATTCATCCCACAAAGAAAATGATGCAGAAATCATAAGCTTCCATCGGTAAGTAATCAAATATGGTCATTTTGTCGGTTTTGCATTCTCATTGTAGGTTATTTTAGCATTTTTTCAAATTATTTGAGCTAAGTGTACACGATAGTGTTTTGAAATCAATATTTTATGCAATTAAATAGTTCGATTATATGGAAATTATAAATTTAAAATCGGCATATAAATTTTTGCAATAGTGCTTGCAAAAATAAACTATCGATAGAATATCGATAGAACTAGCGTCATCTAAATTATTGCATTATTTTTCTTTACACGTAGTTTTGGGAAGGATTAAATATTTAAGAGTGAAATATATACCTAAATACCTACAGTCATTGATATACATACACTAGATTAGCAATCGAATCGTACGTATGAGTAATGAAATGATAGTTGTCAAAAATCCGTGTGGCTCATGCTAAAATAATTTAAACTCATGTGGCTATGATTTTTTTTGTCATTTTCAGATTTCCCTCCGATGTTGATATGAGGCAAAAATGGATTATCGCTATTGCACGTAACAACTGGGAATGGAAAAAACAACATCGTATTTGTTCCAAACATTTCAGCGATGACTGCTTTATTAACATTGGTCATAAATGGCGCAGGTTAAAAATAACTGCAGTGCCTTCCTTACATCTGCGCAAGGAGGAATTTATGTCCACTGAGGTTAATATTTTAATTTTATTTAGAATACTGATGTAGTTCTTATGTGGGTTGTTTGGACCTAGACGACCCTTCAAACCCTGATGTCAGAGTTTCCAAACCGTGCCATATTTGACCACGACTATGTTTTGAGCGCACGAACTTTGACGGAGTACGCAAATCACGTTGTACATTATGTAGCAGGCTTTGTAGTGCGGAAATTAAAAAAAGTATTAAGCTGCGAAAAATGTGTCCAATGTTTGGAAAATAAATTCAGCCAGGCATCATTTTCCTTGATTTCTATTAAAGATAGAGGTGGTCTTATAAAACCCTCCTGTGGGGTTTGCAAAGTCTGTAAAACCGCTGAAAAAATACTACGTGAATACGAAATTCGTATAGGTTCCAAAGTTTTAGGACAACCCAAGTATTTTTTGTCAATGATAAATAAAATATCGGAAATATTGCTACCAACGTCAATTTTTGATGATTTACTCGAACATTCATTCGATAATGATATATTGGATGATCATAGAAATTTGTTGATTAAATTGATAAGCAAAGAATATATAACAATTAGAATTCATTATATCGCAAAAGAATTATCTTCTCCTGTAGAAAAAGTAAGGACATTCCTAACAAAAACTATAATTTTTAAAGGACAGTGATTTTAATTTTTTGTTACTCGTTACAAAAATCGCTCTTTTAAAATCGTTTTCTTGGTAATTTCAGTTTGTTCATAATTTTTCCTGTGTTTATAAATAAATAAGTTGATCAGACAGAAGTGAGTTCTTTATTTCACCTTAGCATAATATTTAGATTTATTGCCATGAAGCGATACCATAAACTAAGAAGTCGATATCGGTATTTATTTTATGTATAGTCACATCACTAGCTAATACACTTTTGTCTATGACAGCGTACACTTCAAATGTAGTAAAGCGCCTTCTATGCTTTAGTTATTGTTCTGAGTAAAGGTCGCAGCGCTGGTATTCTGATAGGGCCCGCTGTGATGTCACGGGCAGTTACTTATGTGAAAGTGTACAAAATTATAAAGTGTTATTCTATTGTTTGGTGTTTTCATTATCCTGCAATGTCTGAGAATAATAGCGAGAGTAGTGAGGTCAGCAATGCTGACGTCACTCTTTCAAAAAATTTAAGTGGGAATCCTCCGCCGGCGCCGTTAGGTATAATGTATTATATATTTCTGGAAACCTCGTCTTTTGAAGAATATGAAACAACTTATATGTATTTAATATTATGTTAACGTTTACCTTAAAATAATTGCAAAATAAAATATGGCGAAAAAAGGTTTTTCTAAAGTTCATCGAGACTTTTGACAGTTGCCCACGTTTACCCCTGCTTTACATTTCAGGAGGTAATTTTCGAAAGTGGTCAAATCCAAATCCATAGATTTTAAAGTAAGAACACAACATTTTTCTTTACAGAATTCTTCATTGCCTTATAACATTCATAACTAGCCAAATCCAGCCTAAAGCCCTTAAAAATAAGAAATAAAACTAACGTTACTTTCAAAACCAGCTTACTTTCAAACATAGTCAAATCCGCATGAGCCAATCACGTCGCTCCAAACCCCAACCGCCATCTTGCAGTTTCCATACATTGAGGCGACGCGTGGGCACCTAACGTTTCTTTTTTGTGTTGTGTTAATTAGTGATGTTCTATTAGAAAAACGGAATAGATACGTGAATAAAATGGAGAAAAGTGTTGAGGAAGTGCCTAGCCATCAGGCCAAGAAGAGAAAATCTGTCGCAGGACCAAATAGTCGCGGAGAAAAGAAGAAGAAGAGGTCAGTAATTTCTTGAACATTTTGTTTGTTTACCGAAGGTAGGGTTGTGCAACGTTTTCACTCGTATCTAATGTTAATATTTTTTCAAGCAAAAGAAATTGTTTATAATGTAGGCTTTTTTTCTTTTTATTCGAGTTTCAATTTGCCTTCGAGATACCCGTGTAGACATAACAGTGAGGCATATAGATGTATTAATATATCAATGCAAGATATCAAACGATTTCATGATCAGTTCTACGCTCACTCTGATAAACGGTATCAAGATGATTTTATTATAAAATCCTGCAAAAGACCGTAAAAGATTAGTAAATGGAAGAGGCAATGCGAAACATATGAGCATTGTTTACAAGATAAGAGATTCTAAGGGGGTGATGATACCAGTGTGCCGTAATTTTGTTTTGAATGCTCTATCGATTAAAAAGGGTCGAGTGAGAGGAGTGTTAATGAGACACCAAGATACCGGTTTGATGGCTGTAGAAAGACGCGGTGGGGATAGAAAGTCGATGAAAAACGTGGGATTGAGAGATGCAATTATCTCATTTATAAAGAAAGGAAACCGCCAAAATTGGGCTAAAGTATGCACAGAATCGATATGTATATAAAAAAAACTAGATTTTTTACTGATTAAAAAGAACATGTAACAATAATAACTTTCTATCGGAATGAGCTATAAATTATGATTTTAAATATGGTTTTTAATTGAACGTAGTTCTAAAACTAGCTCTGTAAACAAGCTAGTAGGTCTAAAGAAGTTATTAAAAAAACACTATCTATTTTGTTTTAGCATTTTTGACATGAACATTATAATCGTTTATAAAAGAAAAAGGGACATTAGATGAATTATTGTTGTTTTAGTAAGTTATTTATTTATTTAACAATAACGTCTTTCAAAATCGTGTATCAGCGACTGTTTCAAAACGAAAACATATCAAAATGTCAATGTCACGTAATAAAATAACACGTGACCTAAAGGTCTAGTTACCAGGTCATAAAATCCCAAAAAAAAAATAATGCCACGTCACTCCTGTAGTGTCAAGTCTCGTCATTCGTTTTCGTACTTGTGCGCTTACGGATGTGCTTACTCGATTTCTGCTATTTTTCTGACGACTTTGGATTGACTTTACGGACTTGGATACTTGTTATTGTGTATTTTATTGGACACCGATGGCACATGTAATGGTGGTAATCTGGTACCTTAGTTGGGCAAGGTACCAAAATACCATCACACCTCCTGCACCATTCCTCGATGATATTTTAATTGAGTATGAAAATGAAGGTGAATAAAATATTTTAAAAAATAACTTGTTTTTATTTTACCTACCTAATTCCTTTTTTATGCTATGCAATAATATGCTAATAGTAACATACAAATATGTTTTCAAATAATTAAATCAATATGTCTATTTGACAGTTTGTATTTACAATACATTTTGGCATTATAAATACAATTCTTACCATTTGCCGCATAACCTAACCTAGTGACCCAAAAACATATTTTCTTCCTAATTCCCATAGATTTTTGAAAAAAATCTTTCTGATATTGATATGTACGTGTTTTATCTATTAAATAACACATAAATGATTCCTGTTCACATTTAGGCCCAACGATATATGGATTTCTGGCGGTCTCCTTTAAGGGTGTTGAATCGCACTACTGCCGATCTAAAAGTCGGCGTACCTATCTGCCATCGGAGTTAAGCATTGCATCAATGTTCAAAATGTTCATCGAAAAAAAAAGCACAGTTCCCTCATTGCAAAGAGTCATATTTTAGAAGAATTTTTAACACGAAATTTAACATAAAATTCAGTCATCCAAGAAGTGATATGTGTTCGACATGCATAGAATTGAAGGAAAAAATCAAAATTGAGAAGGACGATTCAACAAAGGCCCAAATCCAAGTTGAACTGACAATTCACGAAAAAAGAAGCAAATCATTTTTCACATTCCTAGCAGACAATGACCCCACAGTAAAAATATTATCTTTTGACTGTGGTAAAAACCAACCGTTACCTAAAGTCCCTGACCAAAGTACCTATTATTCCCGCCAGTTGTACATTTACAACTATACAATAGTTGTAGGTCATTCTCATGCAGAACTGACAAAAGAAAACGTATTTTCTTATGTATGGACCGAAGATGTTCATGCAAAGGGGTCAAACGAACTATCTAGTGCGCTATATCACTGCCTACAAAACAATGTAAATTTCACTGGTGTAGAGGTACTCCGACTAATGGCTGATGGATGCTCTGGACAAAACAAGAACTCCACTACTAATAGGAATGGTTTCCAAATGGTTCAGCAGTAGTGCACCGAGATCGCTAAAAAAGGTTGAACTTATTTTCCCCGTCACGGGGCATTCATTTATTCCCCCCGATAGGGTGTTTGGTGTTGCTGAAAAAGAGATCAGGAAGAGAAATACTATTGTACAACTTAACGAGTATGTTGATATAATAAAAAAGCATGCAACTGTTTTCATCTGAAGGACATTGAAGTATGTGATTGGAAGACAGCAAGCCAACAAATCCATAAGGGAACTCAAGCTTTCCACTTCAAAATGAATGTCTTGTAAGAGGTTCGTATTCACAAGAATGAAAGGAGATCCCCGAGGAGTTATAGTGAGAGGTGAACCTTATTACCACAATGATACCGGTTCTCGACGTTCCATTACTAAACCAGGCAAATATGCTTCAGACATATTCCCAGAACCTATCACCACCTCTCACAAACTAAAAAAAGAAAAAATTAATGACGTAGATAAGCTACTAACGAAACATTTTGGTAAAGACTGGATGCAAAGAGAGGACCTCGACTATTACAAAACTGTTATAGACTGTCACAGGAATAATGCTAATATTAATGATATGGATGATGATGAGGAGGTAAAGTGCGAAGAACATGTTGAAGAATTTAAATATAAAAATAGTTTTTTTGCGCTGGCAACACTGGTAGCCGGTCGTCAAAAACTGATCTCTAGGTTAATTATTTTAAATAAATTAATAAAAGTGTTTTAAATGTATTAAATTAGTGTAATATAGTCAAACCTAGATATTAAGTATTCTAAACAGTGATTACAAAGTGTTTTTTGTCGCGAAAACTTCGTAAAAACAAGGATTCAAAACCGGCTGTCAACTCAACGTACCAACGGTGACGGATTTCAAATTATCATCGATCCCGGGGAGTATTTTGTTTTATTTATGTGCTTGTAGTTAATATTTACAGAACACAGAACATCACAGAGTACTGCTCAGGTCTCTGAGCTACGTCCATCACACACTGGCACGGTTTATGTCTCCTTTTGCTTGACAACTAGTGGAAGCAAAATCGACGACGAAAACATTCGCCCAGACAATAAACACTACATAATTTACTACACAAAAATAGGCTCTTTTTATGTACCCTATTGATTAAATGATTCATACTTACTATAAAACCTGTCATGTGTTATAAACTTGTTATTGTCGATTAAGTTTCTTTTTGTTTTTTACAATAATAGCAGTATTCCTTGTAACTTCACTTCTATTTAACATTCCCATCTAATTTCTTAATAGCTTGACCTAACTTTAAAATCTATTTGTTAACATTTAATTACTTATTTTTAACTTAATTTTATTTTATTTTTCCCTTCTACCTCCTACTAATCTAAATATTGGAACATCTTTTTTCTCACACTGTTATTTAGCTGCATAACTTCACACATTCCAGGTGACTGATACTTCAAAGAAAATGATGACCCGCAGTGCTACAATCAAGGAGATGGAAGCTAAACTAAGAGCCACCTTGAAGGAGCTACAGAATTCTGAAGCGATGTGTAAACAACTGCTCCGCGAAAGGGAAGACAGCGAAGTAGAAGTGGAAAACATTATTTTAAAGAACACCTCCCTCAAGAATGAACTGTCTCAGCTACACATCCAACACATGGACTTAACTGACCAGCACAGTCAATTACAACACGCAGTGTCAACATTTCAAGAGTGCAGTGATACCCACGAATTGGCACTGAATCGCATCACAGAGCTTGAACAGAGATTGTCTGAAGCCCAAGAAGCACTATCCATCTCCGAGTGTATCAAGGTCAATAACCAGGTTGTGCGCACTAGTAATCTTTTTGATGAGTTGGTAGGTAGTAAACCAAAATCAGTGTGTGAGCCAGCTGAAACTATAGATTTGACTGGTGATGATACCATACCATTGTGTCCTATTGTTATGAGTCACAACAAATTAAAGAAATATATTAAAATCAAGAAATTAATTAAACGGTCACAGAGAGTAATAAAAAAACAAAAACTCTTAAAATTAAATCTTTCGCTTAGAAAGGAACGTGTTGTCTTATCGAAAAGTTTAATTACTTGTACTATTGAGTTAGATAAATGTAGGGAAAAGTATGACACTGATATCCAGCTCCTCTATAATGATATACTACACAAGGAGCATTTGCTGAAGGATATTTTTGAAAAATATGAAAGTTCACAACGACAACTAAGTGACCGCTTGTTTGAGGCTGGAGAACTCCTGGATTTGGTGAAGTACAATGCTGAGAGGTATGAGTCTCTGACAAATGATCTTTCATGCAGCGGTGCCAACCAACCACCACCTCTTCAACCTCAGTCTGACTTACCCCTTCCGGTGTTAGCTCTTCCAGCAGAGACCACACAGATAAGCAAATCAATATTTTTTTGTGACGAGTTAGGTTCTGGCTTTGGAAAAATTCTACTCAATTACCTAAGCCATAGTTTTACCAATCATAGTTACCATAACATAAGTTTTAAACAAATGATAAAAAGAATTGCCAATGCAAACCTTGATAATTATTGTACTATGGTTTTGCTATTAGGTAATAGCACTGGTATTACCAGAAAGGACATAGTGGATGGTGTAAACACCTTATTAAAGTTAAACATAGGTAAGCTAATGTTGTGTGCTTTTCCTTACTCAGATACTTTATCATACAATGAAAATAATTATATTTATAAGTTGAATAATACTATTCACAATCTGACATGTTGTCATAGAGACAAATTATTGTTTTTTGACACTAACAAGTTTGTTAGTGGTATTAAGTTAACTCAGAGAACTATATCTCTGTCTGGGGAATGTAGACATATGATTGCTATGTTGATAGCATATAATATTAACGAGGTTATAGCTAATATAACGAGTTCTAGTATTAGTGACGAGTCCGTGTTGCCTAGTTATACTAACAACATGGTGATTAATTATGGATCGATATGTTGTACGAAGGAGGATCCACCACCACCACCACCACCACCACCACCACCACCACCTATAATACCAACATCCTTGGAGACTACTACCAGTCAGATAGGATATTCTCCTCCCGCTGGAACATACTCGGGCAATCCAGACTCTCCAGTTGTAGTTGTGGAGGTCACTCCGGATAACTATTTAAACTAGTCAGTGAGACAACAGAAGTTACCCCTTCAAATAACAAATTATTATTACAGAATAATAAAAAGGTATCTTCTGGCAATATAATTAATAATAATAAAAAACCAAAGGGAGTGCAACATATTTTAAAATTATTTAATCAGAATATCCAAGGTTGCGCTTCCAAATTATTGGAAATAGAATTGTTTTTGGAAAACACCAAGTTTGATGTCATTTGTTTAACAGAGCATTGGTTGAAAGATCATCAAGTAAAGTCAATTAATTATGAAAATTATTGTGTAGTTAGCCATTTCAGCCGAAAACGTATGATACATGGCGGATCATTAATATTACTTAAAAATTCTATTAAATCAAAAGAACGAAAAGACATAATCGGACTGTCTGTTGAACACACCATTGAATTGTCCTGTGTTGAGCTTGATAAGCATGTTATAGTATGTGTATACAGACCTCCAAGTTACCAGAATCTATCGGTGTTTGATTCTGTAATGGAAGATGTGTTAAAGAAACTTAGTACTAGTAGTAAGTCAATAATAGTATGTGGAGATTTTAATATTAATTTATTGGAAAATAACTCGAATACTGTCAGATTGTTAAGTCTTTTTAGGTCATTTGATTTGTCAAATGTTTTTATTGAACCAACCCGAGTGACAGCTTCTTCTGCCACTTGTATTGATAATGTTTTTTGTAATTGTGATTACTTACACAAAGAAATTGTAAATAAGTTGCCATCTGATCACAGTGGACAAAAAATAACATTTAGCTCCTACATGCCTTTACAAAAAATTCAAATAAGGTTTAGGACAATTACATGTAAAAAGTTAGAGAAATTAAATAATTCTTTGGCCAGTAAGTTATGTGATCAGAATTTTAATAATATAGGTGACCCAAATGAATTCTACGCCGAGTTCTTTTCAATATTAAACGCGCAGTTTAATGACACTTTTCCACTAAAAACTAAAAATATTCACACAAAGTTTTTATTTAGTGACTGGGCGACTCCAGGTATTCGTAAAAGCAGGGAAAAACTTTTTGAACTCTATGGCTTAAAGCAACATATGAATAATACAAACTTTCATCAGTATGTTGCAAAATATTCAAAAACTTTTAAAAGTGTGTGCCAAAAAGCTAAAGCTCTTTATATTAGCAATAAAATAAAATCAGCTGATGATAAAATAAAAACTACCTGGCAAATAATAAATAATGAAACAGGTAGGAAAAAACAGCCTAACACTGAATTTAATTTAGAGACTGCACATGGCCCCATCAACTCAGATGTAGAAATAGCTCAGGAATTTGAAAACTTTTTTTCTAATATTCCCCTTAAAACTACTGAAGCTTTAAATTCATCCCCCACGCTTTCTGCTGCCTTACTTAAAAAGAATGTAAAGGCATGCCCTTTGGAGTTTAGGTTTCAGCATACAAGCCCCCAGGCTGTTATAAAAGCTTTTAGAGATCTTAACATTAAATCAACAGAAGATCTCTGGGGAATGTCTGTAAAAGTATGTAGATCTTTCATCGAAACTATTGCGCCCTATTTAGCTTTCATATTTAACACCAGTGTTGACCAAGGAGTCTTTCCGGATCTTATGAAACATAGTAAAGTAGTACCATTGTTCAAATCCGGTGATAGTAAAGATCCTAACAATTATAGACCTGTGTCAATTCTACCAGTTCTCAGTAAGGTGTTTGAAAAGTTGATGCTCAATCAAATGTTACGTCACTTTAATAAAAATTCCATCTTTCATGAACACCAGTACGGTTTCACCAAAGGGCGTTGCACTACTGACGCCGGTGTTACCCTTATAAAGAACATTTTTAACGCCTGGGAAGAAGCACAAGATGCCATTGGAATCTTTTGCGACCTCTCTAAGGCGTTCGATTGCGTAAACCACGAGACACTTCTGATGAAACTGGAGCACTATGGAATTAGAAAAGCAGCACTTGACTTGCTAAGATCATACCTGAAAGATAGAAAGGTTAAAGTTCAAGTAAACGGCGTAAACTCATTAGGGTCTGAAATGATAATGGGTGTTCCTCAAGGTTCGATATTGGGTCCATTCCTCTTTTTAGTTTACATCAATGATTTACCCCAATTACTTCAAAATCAACCGAAGATGGTGTTATTTGCAGATGACACATCATTAATCTTTAAAATAGACCGACGGTCACAAAATCTTGACGACGTGAATAACTCTATTCTTCAGGTCCAAGATTGGTTTACGGTAAATAATTTAGTACTTAATGAAAAAAAAACCAAATGCATTAGATTTAAATTACCGAATGTTAGAAGTAGCGAATGTGAAATCATATTGAATGGCCAAAAACTAGAATTTATTGATCAGACAGTTTTCCTAGGAATCACGCTAGACGAGAAATTACAATGGGGACCTCATATAACATCTATTGCGGGGCGGCTAAGCTCCGCCGCTTATGCTGTTAGAAAGATAAGACAGTTAACAGATGTAGAAACCGCGCGTTTGGTCTATTTTAGTTACTTCCACAGTATTATGTCATATGGCATTTTACTATGGGGTCGGGCTGCTGACATTGAATCCATTTTTATTTTACAAAAGAGAGCTGTCAGAGCCATTTACAATCTACGTCGTCGCGAATCTCTTAGGGAACTATTTAAAAAGGTTAATATCATGACGGTACCTTGCCAATTCATTTATGAAAATATTATGTATGTAAGAAAAAATCAACATCTTTTTAATAAAATAAGTGATAGGCATAATTTTAATACTAGAAATAAAGATAAATTAGATCAACCTTTTTTCAGATTATCGAAAGTACATACATCTTTTATGGGGTACTGTGTTAAATGCTACAACAAAATACCTTGTGACATATTGCAATTCAATGAAAGAAAATTTAAAACTCATATTAAAAGTACACTTTGTAAACAAGGATATTACAAATTAGAGGATTATATCCAAGATAAGAATGTTTGGAAACATGCTGGTCCTGCTCCATAGGACAATCTAAGGGTCTAGACAAAATCAAACTTGTTCCTAATTTAATTTATATTTTTAATTATGACATCTTATTCTAATTCAATTTTACAATCTGCGACTACAGTGGCTCACACACTTGTTAAAGTTCAACTACTTTTGCATTTTTTCATTTTTCTTTTTTTTTTTTAAATAACTTGTAAATATGTGAGCACCATGTATCTATCACTTATTTGATTTACCTGTCATTGCTTAATTTTTAATTCTTTTTACCTTTTGTGGTAGACTAATTTTATTATGGGTGCATCGTGTTCACATATAAATTTTATTATGTATACAAGACCTTGTAAAACATTTTTAAAAGAGTAACGGTGGAGTTTCTTGCCCATTCTTCTCCATACGAAAACTACCTTTTCGAATGGGCGACTAGAATCATTTCTATTTAGTTTTTTTTTGACGTTCAAAAGTGCCTTTAATGTGCCTATTTGAAATAAATGATTTGACTTTGACTTTGACTTTGACTTTGAACCTTGTGTTGGCGATATGATATAGATATCACTAACACAAGGTGCTTCACCATTTTTTTGGAACAATTTTATTAAGTTAAATATTTTTTTCTTTATTTCATGTTCACAAAATGTTCTTTTTTATAAACATAAATTGATCAATGCTTAACATTAAAGAAGAATGGGCAAAAATATATGGAGCTTGGTCCAAATTTCCACCATCAATAAGAACTATGACATATGATGGAACACTGCGTTCTGAATCATTATAAGAAGACCGCAACCAAAAATATTTACTCAGTAAAAAGTTATGACCCCATGAAAACTTGCAATTTAAAAACCTTTTTACGCTTCATTATTTCACTATATCTTTTAAACTACTCGATTGATTTAGGTGTATGACATTTCGTTGTAATTCATACGTTATTCTGGTTGATATAAGCTATATGAGCCAAAATATAAACAATATGGCGGTCGCGGTAGGTACCTCGCTACGTCAAAAAACTCAAACCCTATCATGTGGGGTATCAAATCAAATGAAAGGACTTATAGCTATCTTTACAATGCTTATATTTATTTTAAAATATTTGTAATACTGCTTCCTAAGTGCGAAAGGGACAAAACTAATGCTATCTCCATCTACGAGTCGACGCTAGCAATCCCCGGGTTCCGAAATGCAAAAATATTAAAAAATACTTTTAGCACGATTGCGAACCGTTCCGATTACATTTTTATATGGGTAGGTGCGCTAAGGGTATCATTGTATACTTTGCAGACGATTTGAGCGCATTGCAGAACAGGGGGAATGCGTCATCATTGCTACCATGTTTTTACTGCTTGAAATGTGGCTATGTGCGAAAAAAATTAACGGTTAAATAACTAAAAATACGTATTTTTAAAACAGTCATAACTTTTTTCTGAGTGAATATATTTTTTTCACCTAATATTCAAAATTGTATGGTATTTAGTCGACTTTAAGCTTACATAGCCCTCAATAGTGGTGGAAATTTGGACCACTTCTGCTCATTGTCATTTGTTGAAGCATTTCGATACTACATAACATTAATCAAATTATGTTTATCGTAATGTTTAAGTGAAGATAGTATTGGGTGGGAGTGATTTTAATTTAAGATATAAATCTTTATTGTTTATAATATGTTGTGTGATATGATTGTGAGATAAAAACATTAATATAATGAAAACCGATTTTGAATGAAGATGCTAATAGATAGATGATAATAGCTTTTTAACAAATTAGTCAAATCCACAACTTGGAAACAAAAGAAGTCAAATCCGTTTTTTAATCACAGTTTTCTCTGTAAATAGAAGCATTTACTTTATTTATATGTTATTGTTTAATAATCTTGAACTCCATAGTAATCAATACTTACCATCCAAAGCGTCACAAAAGCGTACATCATGACGGCATACAAAAGTTCACTTTTCTCAATTTGGCATAAAGTGGATTTGACTGCTATTGAAAATTACCTTCTGATTTAATGTTGATTTGTAGCCTAGCTATCCATAAACATAATCAAATAAAAAAAAGCTGCGGATATTTGCGATTTTCGGAGTAATTAGTAAAAAGTGATAAAAGTCAGAAAACGGAAAACCCCTCGCTATCTATTGCGGTTTGAAATGTTGCTGTTTACATCAATAGTTTGCGGTAAATTTTGTAATTTATCATTGATTGATGATTGATTGCGGGTGATGCTGTCCAGTGCTTTTTATGTTCTTAGTAAAGTCAAAAGTCATTATTAGAAGAGATTGAAATGATATTAGAAAAGCATAAACTATATCACCAAAATATAAATCGCTTCTCTGACAAATTCTTAGACGTGGAAATGTTAATAGATAAAATAATATCATATGGATATGTTATGTTGTTTAATTACCGACTTCAAAAAAAAAGGAGGTTATCAATTCGACACGTATGTATGTAATATTATTGGAATTGCATTATATTCACATATGACAATCTGTTGTGGGCAGGGCACATTGCTCGCAGAACAGATGGCCGATGGGGCCGAAAGGTTCTGGAGTGGCGACCACGTACCGGAAGACGTAGCGTTGGAAGGCCTCCCACAAGGTGGACCGACGACCTTGTGAAGGCAGCAGGAACCCGTTGGATGCGAGAAGCACAGAACCGGTCGAAGTGGAAGTGCTTGGGGGAGGCCTATGTCCAGCAGTGGACGTCTTTCGGCTGAAATGATGATGACAATCTATTAGGGCTTCCAAACAAATATACAAAATTTTATACCTACTATTTATTTCCTGGTGTAAAGTCAGGTAAGGAGAATGAGCAAAATGGTACCCGGCTCCAATAGATATGATTGTAGTGTCGTTTAAAAGGTCTTACCAAGAGGAACAATTTTTACTATAGCCGCCACTCTCAAATCTGATTGCGTTTGAAGATAAACGACAGTCTTACTAACTAATAAAAACCCTGTTCCTTCAGTTTCCCTTTGCTTTCCAGGGCCACAGTAACCTGTTTAGACAGTCTCGTGGCCCCGGCGATAAACATACATATACGAGTATATTAGTTACCACTTATTTATGTAAGAAAATGAGTACCAAGGTAATATTTTCGGCATTTCCGTTCATGTTTTCTATTAATAACGTTTTTACGTAAGACTTTGCCATGCACTCCTCATTTTAACTCGAGTCCCGTTGCTCCTGAGCGCGGGGTGTGCGCAAGAGCAGCGGGGGAGGGAGAGGAGGGGATCGACTGACACCAGACGTGTTCGCGTCCTGCGTCAGTCGCTCGTTCGTTTTGCGCTCGTGACGACGTTTAGCTGCTGTTTGAGTTTCTTTTGTGCTTTCATAACTCGGTTTTATTAACTACTGACCCCTGCGCTCCTACTGGACTTGTTACCCGCTCTAATTAACGCTGACCTGTGCTAGTGTTGTGGACTATACTGATTTGCTTTTCGAACTGGAATATCGCAATGGAACGTCTCAACTGTGTAATGTGTCGGCGAGCTTTATATACCAGAAGATACCAACAACATGTTTTGACAACTAATCTGTCAAGAACGCGCCCTGAGTTCGCTGCGTTTATTCATGAACATGCTGTTCTGGAGGTAAGCACTTCCATTATTATAATCAAGGTGTGGTTTTATTTCATCATCCCTTCGTCCGTGCCGTTTATACTCTTAATCTAAGTATAGCACTTAAGACGGTCATTACCAATAACAATAGATAATGGTTAGCAGTACAAAGAAAAGGGCTTATCCTTTCTAACTCGATATTAGCTACCTGGACACTGTGCGCACGTGTGGAGTCATCGGACCTTCGAAAGTCACTTTTATTATTCCAATGCCCTATTATTTTGCATTAGCGTTCCATAAGCTTTATAAGTGCAAGCAAGATGGACATAGAGAAATGATTTATGGCCCGACGACTTTGTTGAATCTGCGCTTACTATAACAAAAGTGTTGTTAGGTTACGATCGACACTTTAATATTTTGTATTTACGTGACGTTGTTTTCTCAGTTTTTTAGCTTAGTTCCAAAAAAATATATATTAAATCATATTTTTACTACTTTCAGGTGGTATTCGATGGCACACGACGTGTGTGTCACCGATGTTGGCAGTCCGCTGATAATGCAGTGAGAAGACATGCGAACCCTGCCGTGCCCGTAGCAATGCCTGAAGCAATGCCAGATGCAGTGCCAGAAGCAATGCCGGATGCAATGCCGGAAGCAGTGCCGGATGCAATGCCGGAAGCAGTGCCGGAAGCAGTGCCGGAAGCTGTGCCGGAAGCTGTGCAAAATGTTCAGGAATTTCAAGTTTCAGAGTATACACGTGCTCCAAACACACCACGGCATTGTATATTTAACAACTGTCCAAACGCAACTCGCCATCGAATCCCAATAACAATTAAAACTCACATCTTTTGTGAATATAAGCTTTATATTCCAAATGGTGCAAGAGTGTGTACACAGCACTTAGAGAACAACGTTTGGGATGAGCTACCTCAAACATGTAATGTCACTCATGATTTTAATACAGAACAGTTTACTGACATTTGTGACATGTTAAGAATGGCCTTACAACGTGGACCTCGGCTAGACTTCAACACGAGAGGCGCTTTAACCAACGAAGAAATGCACTTTTGGACAGGACGCAAGTGCGAAGAGTTTGATAATATATTGGTACAAACACCTGCACTAAATGAAAGATGTAGAGAGCCGAGAACTGCATTAGGTATTTATCTAACAAAACTGCGTTCTGGGGAGCCAAATGAAAGACTTGCGACATTATTTAACATGTCACGACGAAAGCTCGAACGTTTATTGGTTATTGTGAGGGAGTGTCTCAGTAACAATTATGTCGGGCTGCATTTGGGAGTGGATCACATTGACAGACAACAATTATTGGAAAAAAATCTAACTATACCAAAAGCATTATTTGGAAATGAAAATAATGATAAGTTATTATTGATTGGTGATGGTACTTACATTTACATAAATAAAAGCTCGAACTTTTTATTCCAAAGATTATCCTACAGTTTACACAAGTTTCAGAATCTACTGAAACCTTTCCTACTTGTATGTACTGATGGATATTGGATGTAATGGGTCCATACGCTGCAACAAAAACAGATGCGCAAATAATGGGCGATATTATGAATGATGGACAACATCCATTACATTGGTTACTCCGAACAAACGATGCTTTTATATTAGATCGAGGTTTTAGGGACAGCTTGGACCTCATTGATGAATGTGGGTATGAATCCTATGTCCCACCAACAAAGAACCGCCAAGAGACACAGCTGACCACTGAACAATCCAACGAAGCTCGATCGGTAACGCTATTGTTACGGTTATTCGCCAGCTAGGCAGCTGTGAGCCCGGGAAGCCCCTATCTACACATCACGCACCGTCAATAATACAAACAGCGCCATCTACCGGCATTGAAAGCAACTAGTATAACAACAGTCATCATCAGGATCTAGTGATGCAATCTATTTAACATACTAACGCCATCTGTCGCCTCATAGAGAAACTAATATGTTATAGTCATTATAAATATTAATAACTTGTCCGTAATTCTTTGAGCATTCATTTCATTGTCTTGGAAATAGTCATGTAAATCATATTTGATTATAAAATTGTAGTTTACATATCTATAGCTTCCATTATTATAAGTTTTGTTATAAACTTTGTAAGTATGTCAATTTATGTAAGT
Organism: Oligia fasciuncula; assembly: GCA_963082905.1. Classification (NCBI taxonomy): domain Eukaryota; kingdom Metazoa; phylum Arthropoda; class Insecta; order Lepidoptera; family Noctuidae; genus Oligia; species Oligia fasciuncula. The sequence continues at coordinate 15,789,808 of OY720403.1, forward strand.
GCTTCGAACATTTTTACAATAATAATAAAAAGGGGATGGTAGCTGACTTCCTGCAGAGACGGGGCTTTGCTGCTTGCTTTTGCCTACGGTGACGGGGACATTGTTTTTTTATTGGTCGTGTTTGCTCATTGCTAAGCTGATTTAATAAACAAGATAGTGAGTGGTTATCTCTCGTTTTCATTTTCCACTTCTGGACAACCTATAATACTATGCCGGTGGGTTGTGGAAGTGGCAAATGGCCGGTTTAAACGTGATTTTAAGCTCTTGCGGCAAAAATATTTTAATAAGTCACTGCCCAATATGTTCACTGATTTTAAGATTGCCGCAGCTATCACGAATCACTTCCACCAACCCATCGTGGATAGCGTACACGCAGACGAATTCGTCCATATAATAAGGCAGAAAATAGATACCCCGAATCTTCTGCATATGTATGTAGAGAGAAAACGGCTTAACCACAGAAGAGTAGATTTTCAGAGGATGGAAGCCAGCCAGATTGAAAACTTCCCTTCAATGACGGAGGAGGATATAATTCTATTAGCGCTAGGTACATACCAACTCAAGCTGGCAAGATCTTACTGTGCCGAGCATTTATCAAATGGTCTATATATAATTGAAACGTACAGAGAGGGAGCACTTGATGATCTGCCAGACTATGGCATACACGAAGATGCCTGGCTTTTGCGTGGACGAATCCAGTCGCGACATGTCCGTGTAAAAACATATTTTTGTTATATATTAATCAGCAGTGCAAATAATATTGTCCAACAGTATTGCACATGTTTAACCGGGCGACGTACGATCGGCACTTGTGCACATATAGTGTCCATCGTATGGTACTTAGGCTATGCGAGGCATACGGGATTTACTGCTCCGGCATCTTTCCTCAATGCTGTTATAGTTGATACCGATATGTAATGTTTTAAATCTACTCACTTATTGATAAAATATATGTTTTGTATTTAAAGAATGCTTGTTTTCTTACTTCTTTTAATAATAGAATCCTAAATGTGTTATATCATGTTATTCTAGCTTTATTTTACTTATATAAGTAGTTTGTAATAAATTCTTCATCATTTATAAAACACAAGCTGTTCCCCGTGGTTTCACCCCTGCTGCTCGGCTCCTTTTAGTCGTAGCGTAGCGATGATATATAGCTTATAGCCTTCCTCAATAAATGGGCTATCTAACACTGAAAGAATTTTTTAAATCGGACTAGCAGTTCCTGAGATTAAAGCTTTATAATAATAAGTATAGATAGTGAGATTACTGCTTTCCAAACGTGAATAGGGACAGGCGCCATGGTAGACGTTTTTCTGCATCAAAATGTCTATTCAATGATATATTAATGAGGACTATTGGAGCGGGTACCACGTTCCATACATTTTTGCCCATTGTCCTTTAATTATTCATCAAATGACTTGAATTATGAATGACAACTGTCATTTTTGACAGTTGTATTATAGTAGTAGTTTTAGTTGTATTATGTTGTTTTTGGCGTTTATAATATGTGGAGCTACTCCAGGCCAAATGAACGATTTGACTAAAGTGACTGCTAGGCCTGAAAATGAAGATTCTTATCAATACGGACTGTCTACTTTGCACGCCTGTGGATTCGTTGTATGGAAATGATTTTACATATTTCCTATAATCTGTCCTTCCAAACATGGTCAGCTACAAGCGAAGAAAAGAAACGACTAAAGCAACAGAAGAAAACCCTGGTACAAAGGCGTTTCCGTGAAGAGCTAGGATTCATCATCGACAAACCAAGACAATTAATTCTAATGACGGTAATACTGCCAGAAGATTTTTTCACAATGCAAGCTGCTCTGCTCTGCTGTAATTTCAGGAGTGGATATAAATTTGATTAAACGACTTTACATAATTCTGCAAGCCGGTTTCAACTCCAGTGTTCTATTTCAACACCGGATTTGAAAAATGCTTAAAATGGCTCCGAATCTCCGGAGTTACGAAACTCCGGAACTCCGGATTGAAAGCCCTAGTCGATATACGGATTCACTGTACACCCAAACTGAGAACGTGCTGTTAATAACTGACACTTGCCTAATAAACGAGGACGGGACAGTTGAACGTCGAGAATAAATATTGATATTTGAAATAAATAATTAAAGTCTATTTTAACGTGCCCTAAGTGCGGCTCTGTAATGATGAGTGCGTCCCTGGTACCCCTCTTGCCCCGTCGTACGATACCCCGCACTATGGAAAATAAAGGTCTGTTTCTGATTAAAAATCAATAACTTTTTTATTTCTGAATATTGTTCTAAAATTTTGCACACATATAGAATAGTGTATATGGCTTCAAATGGAATGTAATTTATTATGATTGAATTTTTTAAAAATACATTAAAAAATGAAACAAATTCAAAATTATCAAAAATGTCCAATATTTATTTTTTAACAATGAATACTATTTTAATGTTTGCAATTTACAATAACCAAATATCATAGAGTACATCAAAATACAAATCAATTTAAATAGTAAAAACATAAAAAAAATGTGATTAGGGTAAGGCCGCCAAAATTGACAATTATTTTGTGTGACATTTATGTCGTTTTTTTTTTGCAGTATCTTATGGTAAAAATATCCAATAAATTGTGGAGAATATCTGAATTATAAATATACCGACGAAAATTTAGATGATAGTACCCTGCTATAATAATAATATTGTAGCGAAAATCCTTAAACTGACTTGTTTTATCGATAGTTTAAAATAAAACAATGACTTTTGCTTTTGTGTTACGATTTATTTGTGTGACGAATTTTTAACCCAAAACTACTATTTAAAGAGCCAAAGTACAAAACGCAGTTTTATTATGGCAACACTCATCTACAAAATTAAAAAAAAATAGACAGCCATATTGTTTCATCAGCAAAGGAGCATAAAGTGCGCGTCGATTCATTGTTTGTGTGAAAAAAAAAATATTTAATGTGATTTCCGAGGTAAGAAACTGATATTTTAATGTTAATGTATAATATTAGTTGGCAATGAGGCCCAAAGTATACTTAAGATCACCCATTAGCGTCTAATTGTAATAAATAACCGAAATATAACCTAAAATTGTTGTAAAAATGTAGCTTTTGTGTTGCATTTGTATTACGCCTGTGTTACATTTGTGTCACTTTTGTGTTATATTTGTGTTATTGTAACACAAAAGTATGTGTTACGTAACACAGTAGATCTATAAAGCCGCATGCATAACGATATTTGGACTGATTTTTTAAAGCAATATATCTGAGTGTGATTTTGTATACGATTTTGTATACTGAAAACCTGCTAAGTGCAAATTAAGCTTACTTAACTTAATTTATTACGTTTTACTAATTAATGTACTCAATCCAGCAGTAGTCCGGTCATTTTAAACATTTGAAATAAAAATTCCGAGAGAGCCAAATTTTTGTGGAGAGTTTGGGTTCACCTTCACCATCAGAAAGAAATATTTAAAAGTCCCCATCGATCCCATTTGTGCTAAAAAAGTTATTTGGGGTCAAAGGTCAAAACGGTCAAGACAAACAAGACGATGGCCTCTTTCAACATTTTGAATCAATTTTTTTTTTCTAAGAGCCACCGTTTTACTTATATTGATAAGTAAAACGGTGGCTCTTAGAAAAAAAACATCGTTAGGACATTTTTGTAGATAATTAGCTGATCTAAAATTTTTATCTGAGCTATTTTTTTGATAAAACTTACCGTTTTGTTGAAAATTACGAAAAACTCGTTTTTTTTACCTTTGACCCTGAATAACTTTTTCAACACACATGGGATCAATGGGTACTTTTAAATATTTATTTCTGATGGCCATGACCCAAGCTCTCCACAAAAATATGGCTCTCTCGGATTTTTTTGTTATTTGACCACTGTTTTTATGTCTAAAATGACCGGACTGCCGTCAATTATTATTTTCTTATATTTAAATATTTATAATCTATTTATGTGGGTATAGTAATTGTGCATTTTTTTAGACAATGCCGTTAACTGCTGCAGAACGACAAAGAAGATATCGTGAAAAGTTAAAAAGCGTGAATCCTGAAAAATTTCAAGAACAAAAGAAAAAAAAACAGTGAAAGAACATTACGTGAGTATAAAAATAAAACATCCAATTATACCGAAGAACAGAAAGAAGAATTAAGAAAAAAATGGAGAGAGGACCGAAAAAGAAAAGAAAATGTGCCGTCAATATCTCAACAACACTCTATGGACAACCCCAATCAAAATATTACTGATATTTCAATATTATATAAATTGCAACGCCGTAACGCGCAAAAATTTCAAAAAGAAAATATACTTTTGAATAAAAAAATAATTTCTATGATGAATGGGTTTAAAAATCTTCAAAGGAAAGTTCAAAGACAACAAAAAATAATTGAAAGTTTGAATGAAAAATACGAAAATATAATGATGGAGTTAGAAGCTAATAAAACAAAAGAGACAGTTATGGGAGAGGAAGAGAATGTTAATTATTATAGAAATACAAATGAAACGGAAGACACACCAAACAAAAGAGTAACTGACTATATAAATTATACGATACCAAATATCGAAACCCCAAAAAAAGAAGAGATTAAAAAAAAAATACTTGAACATGATTTATTGCAAGAATCTTTTAAAAATGAATACAAGACTTCTAAAAGGTCAGAAAAAGAAGTTTTAAAAAGAGTAGTAAACAGTGATATTATGAAAAAGTACAAAAAAACAACAAAGTTCAAGGAAATGTTAGGCATGCAAACCTCTGCTTATAGAAAACTAGAAGAAGATCGCAAGAAAAAAGTCGAGTTACAAAAACAAATCGCAACGTTTTTTAAAAGAGATGACGTCAGTCGAGCGACAGCGGGGAAGAAACAATACAAAACGTTTAAAAAAAACAAAATCCAAAAGAGATATTTGTTAGACATATTAAAGAACTTGCATAGAAAATATGTTGAAGAAGTAGGAAGAGTGAGTTTCAGTACCTTCAAAAAATACCGCCCTTTCTACGTGTTACCTCCTAATATCAAAGACTGTGAGAGTTGTGCGTGCACAAAACACTCGAATATGCAATTCTTAATAGACAATTTACACTCGTTTGGTTTTCTTAAGAGCAATAATTTGAATGACGTAGTACAGGAATTTGTTTGTGATTTAAAATCAAAATGTTGCATGTACGATGACTGTTCTGATTGTTCTGAAAGAGAAATAGATAATGGTGATTTAGATCCCAATACTGAAGTGAAATGGTTTAAGTGGGCTTTAACAGATTATGAATATGGCAAAGAAGGCAATATGAAAAAATCTAAAAAAATGATGAAGACTATAAAGGAGGGGACACTCAAAGATTTAATAGAGACATTTAACAAAGACATCAAGCCATTTAAGAAACACGTTTTTAATTTCTATTACCAGTACAACCAATACAAAAAATGTGCAGAAAATTTACAAGAGCATGAGGTATTGATACACATCGATTTCTCAGAAAATTATGTTTGTAAATATCACGAGGAAGTTCAAGCTAAACATTTTGTAAAAGACCAAATTACTTTGCATACAGGTGTATTGTACCTTAAAAACCAAAAACCTATATCGTTTTGTTCAATATCTCCTGATAACACACACAACCCAGAGTCCATATGGGCACATCTAGATCCGATCCTTAATTATGTCAAAAATAATCACCCAAATATAAACACCATTCATTTTTTTTCTGACGGCCCCGCGACTCAGTATAAACAAAAAAAAAATTTTTTTCTCCTCAGTCGAAACATTTATGATTATGGGTTCAGTACTAGTTCTTGGTCATTTTTTGAAGCAGCGCACGGTAAAGGTGCTGCTGACGGCATTGGAGGTACAATTAAACGAACCCTCGATATGAAAACAGCTCAGGGACTAGATATACCCGACGCCAAGGCAGCATATGAAGCATTGTTATCTACAGAAACAAAGATTAAGATTTTTTACGTGCCAGCTGAAAATATTAAACCCCTTGATCCTTTGATTGTTGAGAATCTGATGCCTATACCTGGGACTATGAAAATTCACCAACTAATAACCTGTGGACAATACAAAATCATATATAGAGATCTGAGCTGTTTTTGTAAAGATATTCGTGAAGCTTGTGCGTGCCATTCTCCTAAATTCCATGATTTTTCTACTTTAAATAAAATAATTGTTAAAAGCAATCGCAATAGAAAGCGATACAATAATCATGAAAACAATAGAAATATTGAACAAAATTCGAAAAAGAAAGTCACTAAACGACAAAAAAAACGACACTACAAGCAATCCAGCTCGTCCTCAGAAGATGACACAAGTATGGAAATCGAATTTGCAGAAACTGATTGTGATGACGATTTTATGTCTGATGGTTCTTTGGTTTCTGACCAAAATTCACATATTGATGAAAATGTATCAGGCGAAAACCTTGAAAGAATCTCTAGCATAACTCAAACGAGCGTTAATCCTAATAAAAAAAACCATATTTTGTCCACTGTAATTATAAAGAAACCATTACACACAACATACATAAAGGAACAAGACTTGACTGAAGTAAACAAGACAGCCAACATTCAAACTGAATGTAGTATGAATAAAGTAGATGAAGAAAAGATTATAACAGAAGATAATTGTAGTGGCTGTGTACTGGAGAAAACTGTTGAGCAAAAAACTAAAAAGAGATATGAAAATAACGAGACTGAAACGAATAAAGATAGCAAGACTGAATTGAATGCAAACCAAGAATTAAAACAGCTACAATCTTTGAAAAAATTAAGTTTGAAGTTTGTGAATCAATTCTTGTTACATGAAGGCAAAATTGTAAACTCGAACCTTATAAATTTGCCACTAAAAAGAAGACGAAAAAGAAAGCGGTGGCATCAAACGTCCGTTTCCTGCATGAAGTGTCTAAGACTGGCGATGAAAATTTACCATTTGTGGCTGTATGTGAAAATGATTTACCAAAAAGTCTGCAAACGTCAAAATCACCTGATGAAAGTGGTAGTCTTATAAAGTTTGCAAAAAAGGCCCATATAAACGTTTTACCTACGAGCAATGTATTATTTAGGGCGGGATCATCTAACATGGCTGTATATACAGAAGATTTACCAAAGAGTCTGCAGATGACGAAAACAGTGGAGTTTGGTAGTGGAGGTCTCTCAAAGTCAGTAAAAATATCTCAAGTTTTGAAAACAATACCAATTCCGCGAAATCACGACAATGTAAAATTCAATAAGAAAAAAAAAGAAAAATACAAAACGAAGGAGCCCTCACAGTGTTCTAGTTCAACTACAAGTGTTTCTGGCAACATGAGCGAGCATACTGACTCTAGTATAGTGGACATTGAAATGGAAAACGACATAGGAAACGCTCCACTTTGGTGTTTTGAACAGGCAAGACCACTAAGTGTATATAATTATAACAGTGTCCCAGATGACTTTGACGACAAGATGTCATACGATATTACGAAATGGGACAACATAGACTTATGTGATTCTAAAATTGAAAACCAATACGAACCTGATTTCTCCCAAGATCAAAGTAGGGTCTCGACACAAGATGAATGCCCGAAGTTCGACACATACAACATATAAAGACCAGCTTCACTTCTCCCTGTTAGTGATCCCAGCCAACTTGTCAAAAATTCGAATTCACAGGTATCACGTCCGTCAATGTTCGAACACTCAATGATCAAAATTACTAACGAGAATGATGCTGTGCTGTCAGATAAAATACCAAGTCCATCAAACAATGAAAGTGAACAAACATCTTATGATTATTCTGTGAATGATAAAGTTTTGGTGCGTTATTATGCCAGGAATAAGACATGGAAGTACTATATTGGAGTAGTTATGGCTGTTAATGCTGACCAAACTTATGACGTCTCCTTTTATGCTATGACACGTAATAAAGGCGAGATAAAATTTAAAAAGCCTAAAAAAATTGACAGAGATACAGTCCCAGAAACATTGATGGTAAAGATAATTGAAATTGATAGAGTATCAGATAAACTAGAAGAGTATACATTACATGACCCAGCAGACGCAATTTATTTCTGATTTGATTGCCTTTAATTTGGAAGAGTCAACTTGTTTTTTTTTTTGTGTTTATTTTGCTAGTTTTTTTAAAACATTTTCGATATTTTGAGCATTTGATTTGTAACTCTTAATGAAAACTACTTGTTTTGATGTTTATTTTGCTAATCTTTTTAATAACATTTCCTAAGATGTTTTGAGACTATTCTTTGTTAAGTACAAGACTGACGTTAACGCCCGCTAACGCGTTTATATTTCAATCTTCCATTTTGTGAAGTCACTATATGATATTTTTAATTGATATGTTACAACTTTTTTTTAATATTTGTCTCATTTTGGATTGCCTTTAATTTGTAAGGATTGTAAAACTACTCATTTTAACGTTTATTGAGTTGAGAAAACAAATGTTATGTTAAAGCAGTTTGTAGCCATAAAGGCTTTAGTTACCGCCTTTTAGGTTGTATTGTGTTTTTTTTAAATTTTATTTTGTAATTATAATAAGGACTAAAAAATTTAATATCATCATCTTCCAGCCCTTGTCTCGTTTTATTTGGGGTTGGCGCAATACGTTCTTTTCTTCCATTCTGTCCTGTCACCCGTCACGCTATCACTAACTCCTTTTTCTTTCTTGTCACTTTTCACACATTCCATCCATCTTTTCTTTGGTCTCCCTCTTCCTCTCCATCTATCCACATGTATACTCTACTCATAGCTCTTTTAGTAACATGCGTTTCATCCCTACTCTTTACATGGCCGTACCAAGACAAACGGTTCCCTTTCAACTTTTAAGTTACTTGCGTCACTTTCAAACTTTCTCTAATATTCTTATTTCTCACTTTATCTATTCTCGTCACGCCACACATCCATCTCAACATTCTCATTTCAGCTACATGCGCAATCTTTTTTCATCCGTCTTTTTCGTAGCCCAACATTTATTAAGGGGCCAAATTTGCAGGCAGCTCAAAATAAAATCAATTCCTTTCATACAAACAGTCAATACTTACTCAACGGAAATGTTTTACACCAGATTTTTTTTGGCAAGTTACAAAGTTGGCTCATTAGTAAAAGTTTGTTCTTGCCTATCAAGAACTAATTCAAAATCATTCTTTAAAGAACTCAGGATCCTTTTTATTTTTTTAAGTCGTGGTGTATGATAGGTAGATACGTGATTCTTGTTAAGTATTGTTGTATTTTTTTAATTGTCATTATTAAAGGTACACAAGTACATCGCTTAAATATCGTATTTCATTACTCCTCTATCACTGCATGTCCAATTTTTTTTTATCTTGTATTTATTTAGGTTATATATAGGGTGACTGGTAATTAGTGACCGATACTTAAACACGTGATTTTACTCATCATTATGAACAACTTTTACTACGGGACCAAACCTGAAATCGCGAAAATAAAATCAGCTGTTCCCTACATTTATGTTCGTCTAACTCGTCAAAATGTAGATAACAGCTGATTTTATTTTCGCGATTTCAGGTTTGGTCCCATAGTAAATGTTGTTCATAATGATGAGTAAAATCACGTGTTTAAGTATCGGTCACTAATTACCAGTCACCCTATATATAACCATTATGAAACCACCTTTACCCAAAAGATGTGTTACTTTTGGGTTACATTTGTGTAATGGTAACACAAAATCTGTTGTGTTACTTTTGTGATATAATTGACAATTTCGGCGGCCTTACCCATTAATATTTTTTTTTTATGTTTACTAAATGTTATGTTATTTATACTTGATGAACTTCGGGATCTAAAATTAATTCATTCACTTTCAAAAGATCTAAGGTGTCTTCATCAAGTTCCTTCACGTTTTTAGTATACGGTTTTCTAATGCTGGTTATGTAAGGATCTGAAGTATAAAGAAGAGTATGAAAAATACATCCTCGTTTGTAGCGGATCTTGAGCATTTTCTAGCATGATGTAGACGAAATTTTTTATAATCCTTATTACGAGATTCTTCACATAGATCCTGGCAGTCTCCATAGCATAACTGCCAAAATTTTCAGCATTGTTAGAAAAGCAAAAAAACATTTTCTGCATATAACCAACGCCATCTAGTGTCAAGTACAAAAATCATATACTTACAGGCTTATAGGCAGAAAATGTTTTTTTTTGCTTTTCTAGCAATTTGCGACAATTTACCAGTAATAAAATAGGAGTAAATAAAGAGTAATAATTTTTAGGCATACTCCTGTTTCATCAACTTTTATGACAGCAGCCATGTGAGTATTACCAGAGAAGGCTTCAGTTGTTATGGCGAGAAATTTCGAAAAACAAATGCAATCGAAGGGTGGCATAAAAGAATCAATCCCATAATTCCTAAAAGACCATCCATACTCTATTTCATCATGCTTTTGAAGAAGGATGCGAAACTGTCATACAAAATAGTCTGCGGTGCCTATTATTGTGCAGGGAAAAGGAGGAAAAGTGAAATTTTGGTTGATAGTAAAATTGAAAACATGATATCTGTTTAAGGAGTGGTATACCAACTTTAGAGTGCTTGCAACATCTTGCGACACTCGAGACGTGCTACCAATTATTAACATTTTTAAACTTTCAATTTCTCTTTATCTGCTTATGTGTACTGTCTACTCCTGTTCTTTTGATAATGTCTATTTGAGAATCTATCCATATGAGAAACTGTCCTTATGAGAATCAAGGGTAAATACTAGCAACCGTGCAACCAGTCAATGATCAGTAAACGGACTGGAATGATAAAGACTGAAGCCAATACCTTAGGACCAAAAAAGGCAAAACAAGATAACCAATATTTAGATCCGAAACTGGTAAACCAAAACAACACACCAAAATGTTAAGATATCGCCAACATCAGACAGCATCTACTTAATAATACCAGACTAATATTGTCCCACTGCAGGGCAAACGCCTCTTCTCATACAGAGAAGGCACGAGCATTGATCACCACACTTGCTGAAGGCACATTAGTAATTTCAGACTTTTATTTACAATAAAGTCCTGCGAGCATTGATCACCACACTTGCTCAAGACATGTTAGTAATTTCAGAGTTTTATTTGCTATAAAGTCCTGCATTGATGTTGAAAGGGACCTTTTTGATGCAGCAGTGAGGCACACACTGTTGTTTTGAAAGCATGTCACTTTCATAATTTACATATTTTATATTTCGTGTCCCATGGACTATTGCCAATGTCAATGTTGCTTCCTTCTTTCTTTCATAGATATGTTTTTAATTTGTCACACCTTCAGGAAAATCCCGCAATGATCTAGAGATCCACAAATCTTCAGATGACAATTATATTATTGGATCTTTGTGATTTTAATGTTTTAATGGCAGGGAGATTCATAATATATACCTATATAATTATAATTTTATTCGATAAAAACCATCACAAATCACACGCCGACAGCGATACTTTTTGACCGGCACTAAAAGACGGATGTAAATTTCCTTGTTTTGAACTTATTTCTCGACCAGACATGGAATTCGATAGACTCTATTAAAGTTAGATACACAAATATTTATAGCACGAGACTAAATACATGTTTATGGACTACCTAATTACGAAATACGAGACAAAACGCCAGTATCAGTGTTGCCCTTGCCACCTCGGTTTTTGAAAAGGGGCAGACGGACAAGCCAGAAAGAGCTAGATTTAGCAAATTTTGCCATGAAAAGGGCTAGAAAGTGAAAAAAACATATATACAAATGCAAAGGGTTAAAAATTGTTTAGTTGAAACGTATTAATTTCAGAACGTCCAAAATCTAATTATAATTAAGTTATTAAATTGTTAAAAATCAGAGTTATTCTTAGAAACAAAGGTTTATTCTTAGAAACAAACTTTGGGAATTCCCCAGTAAAGAAGCAGAAAGAGTAGGTAGGGCCGTACGGTTACCAATGAAATCTATCTACATGACACGCATTGTTTCATAACTTGGTAATCGCGGTGCGAAGTTTTCGTCTCGCTTGAAAGGGGCTAGATTGCTCTTTTCGGGCTAAAGCATGAAAAAACGAGTTCACCTACAGTAAAAAGTGCTAAATCTAGCCCGGAAGGTGGCAACACTGGCCAGTATACTATAATGTACAGACGCCAGCACATCAAGTTACTACAATCTGTCAGATTTCTTTAATAGATTTTCGACTTTATTGGTAACTCATAAGGTTCAAGGTTGATTGGGAAAATCTGACAGTTTCGGGTAGGTTGACAGGCTGGCGTCCGTACTCTGTGCAAAACGCAGCATCATATTGTAGTCTTTGGTATAGAGACAAAACGGACAGAGTACAGACGACCGGAAGACGAGGCGGTAACAATGTTGCCAGCGACAATTTTTTTACAGCCGTGTTTAATGAGGAAAATTGTAGTGTTTTCAAGGAAAAGCTATCTTCGGCTGCCGTAGCAAATAAAAAAAATCTAGTAAAAATATGTTTCAGAGTCCATGATTATAGTTTATCACAAAAGAAAGAAGTCAAACGAGCACTAAACAATTAATACAAAACGCAATTAAAATAAAAACTGTCATTAAAACTTATTTATGAAAAGCAACGGAGAAAAAGGAACTATAGAATTTCAATACAAATAACATGATACTAGCGCCACGCGCAACTGTTAAGCTAAATTTGTGCCTAGTCATGAAACAATAAACGGGGATTTCCGTGTCAAAGATACGCATTGTTGTTTTTTTTTGCATTTTCGGGCTTGGAACCTAACCAAAATACGATCTTTCAAAATTGCCGTAGATTTTGCTACGGTAATAGATTTGGTGCCGTACATTTCCTTTTAATTATGTCAAATTACCGTTGAACACGGCAATTGCCGTAGCAATGGCAACACTGCGGTAAGTAATCGGTACGACGGCTGAAGGACATGTATCCATGGCCAAGAATAAAGTTTAAAAAAAAAGTAATCGGTATCACAGAGCAGTCAAAAGCACAGAGTACTATAATATAAAGCACAGAACACATATTATACTCATAGCGGAGCTATAAAGCCAGAGACACATGACTGTGTCGTGACTCGGGATATACCAATCAAACGAACGACTACGATTTTAATCGTTGCGGTTTGCGGTAAAAATCGCAAACACGAAAATTTTTCAAGCGAATTATCATGCGATTTTTTTCCGCAGTGCGCGGACTCTAGTATATTAGTATTGTCTACAGATTAACGAATTTTCTTCGCAACGATTTATTTTCGTAGTGCGCGCATACCCTACGTCAAATTACAACGAGTTTTGATTGGCTAACACTGCGTCAAAAGGCGTCACGACACGCCACGACACGTAGACAGAGTAAACTATAGACTCATGGTATCCGTGTCACCGAAAGGGACAAAAAATTCCGGCAATCTTCATCATACTATCATTTTTACAGCTTATTACACTACACCTTACCATTTTCATAGTTGCGCAAATGTACTATTATTGAATTAAGCACGAAAAAGATCTTATTTTCCGGTGTAGTTTTTATTATTTCATTCATAATTTTTAATATTTCATTCATAAACGTCAAACTTGTTGTGCACATTGATGTGCTTAGCCGACACGCAGTAAGGGACAGAAATATTCTTACTCTGTCTCTTTTCTTTGCTAGTGACGTTAATATATTTCTCTTTTTCTTGTGCGAATGAAAAAGAAGATATGCAGCAGTCTAAAGTTTACTCTGTCTACGCCACGACACGTAAGTATGTTTCCGCCATAACAGGAAAGCGACGAAAGCGTAGATAGCACAGAGTACATTATAGTATAAAACTACGTTAACGCGGCAACAAAACTGTCGAAACCGTAGACAATAAATTAGTTTTCCGGACGTCATAATGTCTATGGTCACAATTATTCGGTGCGTAGACAGATATTCTCGTTTGACGACTCAATATGTTGGCCAATTGGTTGGATGACTTCAATAAAATGGCAACATTTATATTTATATTGAAGTTATAGGACGTTTTAGTTATCGAACGTTTATGAAGCGTTTATGAATACAAAATTTTATCGAACGTTTTAAAGGCTTAATGAGCATTTTAACTAATGTGTGCTTTAAACCTTCTATAAGCTTTTTTTATGAATAAGACCCTAAGACTCTATCATGCCCTTTGGGAGAATAAAAAAAATCAAACTTACTGACAAATTCCATAGATATAGAACGGGGAATTCTATATCTATGACAAATTCTGTTGGCAAAATGGCAACACTGTCGACAAAGGCCGCTTTCCGAATTAGCTGTAATCGCTCACCGGCGCTCTCATTCTCATCGTCTCGTATGCGTTCCGATTTAGATTTTACGATTGTGACAGCTGAGAGCTGTCAACAATTCGGTACGGGTTTAACAGTGTTGCCAACTTAGGGGTTTTCTCCCCAGATTTAGGGGGTAAATAAGTGAGATGGGATTTTTTTAGGTGTCTGAAATTTTTAGGGGTTTTTTCAGGGATTTTTTGACTCTTTAATATTTTTAAATTGATAGGTAATATTAATATTTATTTCTTGACCTAGCGACTTATAACGACATCTAGTACAGTCCGTCTAAAAAGAGTAGACAAATAATGAGGGCGCCACTGTCGTTCAACTGGTATCCCCCACACTGACACTTGCCAATTATTAATTGTATTAATTTTTTTATACAATAAATATTTTTTTGTGTATTAGGGCATTAATATTTTGTGATGATTCTAAGCTAACTTAGTACTTCACATAACCACTTTACATCACAACTTGTGGTTAAATCCTACTAATACATATTATTATTATAAATGCGGAAGATTGTGAGGATGGATGGACGTAATGTTTATTACTCTTTCACGTAAAAACTATTTGGATGAAACTTGGCACAGGAATAGATTATTACCTGGAATAATTTATAGGCTACGTTAATTTTCTCTCTGTATTCACACGGAAACGGGAACTACGCGGGTGAAACTAGAGGGCGCAGCTAGTAAAATAATTAAAAAAAAATGGTTGCCTGTAAAGTCGGTTTTACGGGCGAAGATTTTACGTGACAACGACCGATCATCCGATCATAGTTGAGTGGGAGAGAGACGCAAGGCATTCGGCGGGCCTCTCTCTCGTTCGGTGACTCATCGTAACGTTACCGAGCGTTACACTTTTTCATAAGTGACTCCCAGTCGCAACCTAATTTAAGACGTTGTCACGTCAACAAGAGTTAAGTGTTATTAATAAAATATTTATTTATAAAATTAATCCAACATATCAACATCTAAATATTCGACACCAGACATGTTGTCATCTATTGCCCCAGGAGAATCTTGCCGAGAAGTACAAGGCAGACAGGAATCTTCTGATTCTGATTCAGACTCACTGCTGCTGCTATCCTCACCAACTCTTATAATTAATTTTTCTATATTTTGATACAGCCTAGGGCCTCTTTCAATGTCAATGCCAGCACATCAAGTTACTACAATCTGTCAGATTTCTTTAATAGATTTTCGACTTTATTGCTAAAACATAAGGTTCAAGGTTGATTGGGAAAATCTGACAGTTTCGGGTAGGTTGACCTGCTGGCGTCCGTACTCCATTTAAATTTTTTTGACATGGTCACAACTTGATTTCCAATCTACTGGAGTTATAGAAGCAAAAGCCTCTTCGGTTAATTGTTTTATATCTCTGGATCCAACATTTTGTGCTGCCACTTTTCTTTTTGCCAAAGACCATATAAGTTCAATCGGGTTCAGGTCGCAGTGATAGGGTGGCAGCCTTACGACTGTATGTCCATGCTCGCTCAGTAACTCGTCAATTTCATAAACTGGTTCTAGTTTATTTATTTTCACCAAATCATAAAGCATAGGTTTTCGTAGGGTCGGATCAAAATTAATATTATTCTCTTCGAGCCATAATTTGATTTCGGCAATCGTGCTGGATGTTGTGGGAGCCTTATTTTTCACAATCGAGTGATATGGGGCGTTATCCATTACAATAATGGAAGGATATTCAAGGTTTGGGATGAGCTTTTCGGTTACCCACTTATTAAAGTTTGTTCTATTCATTTCAGAATGATAGTCTTCCTGTTTGTTATTTCCACTAAAAATTAGAAGAGAGTTCGGTACAAAACCTTTTTAACATCCTGCATTGATGAGAATCCATCTTTTCCCTTTTGAAATATCTTGAATAATTCCTTCGGTTTCAATAGATTGCCAACATTTTTTTAATTTGTACGATGAGTGAATATAACTTTCATCTAGATATATAATATCTTTTTACAACTCATCAGGTAAGTTACGGTTGTCCATAATAATTTTTAAATATTTTTCCCTTTTAATACAAATATTAGTATTTTCCATCAAAGCTTTTCTGTTTGATTTACATTTTTTGTATTTAAAACCAATAGATTTTAAAATTTTGTGTAAATGGGCTCGACTTCCATTGAAACCAAGGTCTTCCCTTACCATGGTTAGTATTTTATTAAGTGTAGGGACTTCTTTTTTTACACTATAGAAATAATGCACTTTTTGTCGGATTGCACACTGGTCAAAATCGTCTAATTCTTTTCTTGGTCGTCCCTTTCTATGTTTAGCAGGAGTACTGAATTTTCCTTTAGTTTTGGATCCTTCCGAAACTATTCGTCGCACTGTACTCTCGGATTTACCTGAAAATAATAATTGTATTGTTAAGTATCAAAACCAGTCACACGCACTATAAATATGTGTTTTATTTTCATAACCTCAACTGTAGATATCAAAGTAAATATTTTAAAGTGACATAAAAGTACTACATTAATTCATAACTTACCAGTCAGATCCGCTGTTCGTTTATAAACGTCTTCCATCTGCGTGAGCAATCTGCCGGCTTGGAATTCGGCTAAACATCACATAAACACTTTGTATATCACTTCACGAGTGCCGCTGCGGAGTGTTTCATTCATTTTTCAAATGTTTATATTAAGTTTTTGGATAAAAACTAGAATTTAAGCAAGAATTCAAATGAAAGCAAACAATGTTTACATTACAATGACAAAAGAGTGACAAGAATGACTTTTAATGAAGTGTTGCCAGCCACAGAATATAGTTAGTTCCACAAACATTAATTTCTACTCTTTTTAGACGGACTGTACGTAATTCTACAACCACTCTGTGGTGACTGGCAACAATACTGGCGCCACTGGCTTAATCCATCCAATAAAATGTTAAATTTATTCAATGTCAACATGTATGATTTAAAAAAATCTGAATTTTCAGATGAAGACGAAATATTTTATGTATTAAATAACTTATAATAAAAAGACTTGAAACATATTACAGCATATTATTTCTGAATCATTATGAATTTATATTTATATTTTTTTAGGGGGACAACTCAATAATTAAGGCGATTTTAGGGGTTTTTGACATAAACTTTAGGGATACATATTTTTGAAAGTTGGTAACACTGGTTTAAGAACGCTCACATCACATCGATTATTTCCCAACTCGGAATGCAGGGAAAGTGACAAGACAGACAGTGACCAAAACCAAATCAATCTCTTTCTTTATTATTTCTTTATTCTATACTACTATCAGCATTTTATTGTAGTCTTTGATTACTATGTAATATAATAGTGTTCGGTGATATTTATTAATCTCCGGCTCTCCGCTAGGAGTAGTAGTGTTTCGTTTTGTATTAATGTTCTGTGCCTCTGTGGTAAATTATTAATGGTCAAAGAATGTCACAGACTTACAAGTCTTACATATTACATACAATAAAAATGAATAAAGTATACTGAAGAATGTGGTGCGTTGTTCTGAACTTTCGTTTTTAGTTTTTGTCAGTCGCTTGATTTTAATTTCATGATATTTACATTCGGACAGTAAATGCACAGTTTTATAATATATTTCCTGAAT
Source organism: Oligia fasciuncula (assembly GCA_963082905.1). NCBI lineage: Eukaryota > Metazoa > Arthropoda > Insecta > Lepidoptera > Noctuidae > Oligia > Oligia fasciuncula. Next base: position 15,807,642 of record OY720403.1, read on the forward strand.
AGTGAGATAAAAGGTGTCTTGAAATAAAATATCGGTACGGGGTCCCCCCAATGATATTATAAGTATTTTACACTTCTAACATCATTGGGTCCCCCTAACTAGAAGTACCTCGGAGTCGTAGGTATAAGTTGATTTAGTATCTAGTCTGCACACAATACGCACTGGGCCCACCCCAACACGCACTAGGCCTGGGCCCGCGCCAACACGCTCTGGGCCCGCGTGGTGGATTACAGCCCACTCCCTCTCACAGAGAGGAAGCCTGTGTCCCAGCAGTGGCAACGTTATAGGCTGATTAGGTAGTATCTAGTCTGTGAGATGGTCATCTTTTCAATGTAGAGACGTCAATATGGTCAGTGGGTCGTCTTTTTCTAAAACTGACTTGCACTAATTGGATTGGTCAGTTTTTTTCAGCCAAAGAATAACATTGTTGACATTCTGATTGTTGTTGTTGTATACATTGTTTTATTCTTGACCTGAGGAATTGTCATGATAATATTTTGCCAGGTTCACCACACAAAATCTGTTGATTTTTTTTTTTCTCACTAATTGTAGTCATTGGAAATGGTTTCATGTTCAGAGGGTTATCTTAGGGCTTGTTTCTGTTGGATTTGTTTCTAAAACTGACTTGATGGTTTGCATCCATCTTTATTCAGTCAAGGATTATCCTAATATAGTTGACATTCTGAATGTTGTTATCGTACATAGTCAAAGTTGAATCCAAATAGGCACAAAAAAGGCACTTTTGAATGTTAGCAAGTTGTACACATTGTTTTATTCTTGACTTGAATAATTGGGCTCATTTTTCCAATGTCACATACCTATATCTTTTCCTGAAAAATAATCAGTCTGTAACATTCCCACTTCCCACTGCTGATGGGACACAGGCTTCTCAGTGAGAGGAAGTCGGCTGTAATCCATTGTGTGGGTCCAGTGCGGGTTGGTAGATGCCACATGTCTAAGAATCCTTGGTTCTAAGGACATGGACTTTTTTTTTTCAAAATCAGAACTAAACCAGGTTCGGGAAAACAACCCAACCATAGTTCCTGTCAAAAACCATGGTGACATGTCACTATTGTAGTGATGTCACAAGATCATTCTGGTGGATGATGTGTTATTCCCCACACGACTTCCCTACAGAGAACTAAACCAGTCTCGGGTATACAATCCTCACAGTTCCTGTCAAAAACCATAGCGACTTGTCTCTATTGTAGGGATGTTGCATGACAAAAGACACTAAAGTATTTTTTTTTCTGTATATTTTTTTTTTGTTATTATTATTATTTTAATTTAATTATTGTGAATGTGAGGACTATGTGGGTCATTTCTTTTTTCCTTCTTAGTTTTAATCATGATCTGGCAGTTTGAGTAGTTTATGCGGCCTACCCAAATGTCCTGTCTTTGGTATTGTTCGTCGAATCGTTGACCTCCTCAAGTTTTGAGTTGAGCTGCAGGATTTTTGACAAATGCGTGCACTGACTGGACAGGTCGGCTCAATCTGTGTGGTTCTTTCCTCAAAAGACCATTTCAGACACCAATCTACTTACATGGTCTTCACACGATCTGACCAAGATTTTGTCTGGACTTTAAAAGAGACTGTGACTTCTGAGTTTTTTCAGAAATCATCATTTATCATTGTCATTACTTTCCAGAATTTGATCCTTATTAGGGACACTATCGAGTGGTGTCCCTAACAGTGTGTTTTTTAAATCAAAATCAACGGATTCGATTCCTGGCTAGAACAAATGATTTTTCAAAAATCCAATTATGCAGTTTTAGTTTTCGTCAAAATCGAGCCCGCGACTCCGTTGAGTACTTTTCGCAATTTCTCATTGTTTCGGATTTGGCCACCCACGCCCACTTGAAAAATTCATCCTGTATATCTATATCTTTATTATTGAATTGGTTTTCTATGGGTAGGCGGGTAATTTGCAATGTAGGCCATATAAAAACCAGTTTTAAAAACATTTTGTATTTGATCCATAGAAATTCGTACTTGGGTAAGGCCGTAGATTTTGCCACTTAGTAACATAGATGCTTTTATGTTACGGTAACATAAAAATAACTTAAAATCTATATCTTTATTATTGAATTGGTTTTCTATGGGTAGGCGGGTAATTTGCAATGTAGGCCATATAAAAACCAGTTTTAAAAACATTTTGTATTTGATCCATAGAAATTCGTACTTGGGTAAGGCCGTAGATTTTGCCACTTAGTAACATAGATGCTTTTATGTTACGGTAACATAAAAATAACTTAAAAGTAACATTTAATTTTGTAAGGGTGATTTCATATCGCACTCTTTGAAGCGACATTGTATGATTGTTACGTATTTATTGTAGGAACTTGGATAAAAAAATATAGACCGAATTTCTGACTGTTTAAAAACGTTCTTGTAAATAGTTCAACGATTAAAAAAAACTAAAAAACGGGATGTAAGGCGTTCGGAGAAAACAAAAAGATAATTAAAACATCAACAGCTTAGGGTTTTTTTAATTAATAATCAATACCTTGTACTCTTTTACAAATCACACGCACTTGAGCTTGTCAAGCAGACTATTGTAATAATAAATTGTTTCTCATGAACTTTTGAGCTTATAACATAAATGCGAGAAAGTATTATTTATACTTATTGGTAAGTAATTGTAAAATCACAGGACAAAAGTAATACAAATTAAACGTTATCAAAGAAAATACGCATTACATTTTTTTTAAATTGTAATGCGTATTTTATTTCGAAAATTGTGAATGTTAAAAAACAAAAACATATGTTAATAAAGTTATGTCTTTCTTACATAGTGCAATACCAAAGTATTTCTCCCAATAATCACAATATAAAGCATACCTACAGGGTAAATTTTTCAAGTGTGTGTGGGTGGCCAAATCCAAAACTATGAGGAATATAAAAAAACACTGAAAGAAGTCTCGATGCCGATTTTGAAAACTAAAACTGCATTATTAGATTTTTGAAAAATCTTTTTCCCGCCCGGGAATTGAATCGGTTGGTTTTGAAAAAAAAAACATCTTGTATTATTCTATTTGTTTCCATATAAGTTCGGTTCCCGGCTAGAAAAAAAGATTTTTCAAAAATCTAATAATGCAGTTTTAGCTTTCTAAATTGACCTCGAGACTCCTTTCAGTGTTTTTTTATATTTCTCATAGTTTTGGATATGGCCATCCACGCACACTTGAAAAATTTCACCCTCTACTTTTTACAAATCTCACACACTTGAGCTTATCAAACACACTAGAATAGTAAATATTATTAATGATCGCTTCTCGTTAATTTTTGAGCTAATAAAAAATCCTAGTAAATATTATTTGTTATACTTATCGGCAAGTAATTGTAAAATCACAGGACAAGACTAATACAAATCGAGGACAAAGAAAGTTTGACAAATGTTGATAAAGTTATATCTTTCTAACAAAGAGCGAGTCCTAACAAAAATTATTCTCCCAATACTTACAATATAAAGGTTAAGTGAAGAAAACTAGATCGCGATCGTCTTCCAGGTAATATTCCTTAGAAGCTTCTTCCTTTTGTACCAAATTTACTTTCTTGACGATAGAATTAATTAATATTTGGTCACAATATCGATATCTATTTTTTTTTGGAATGTAAACTTCAAAGAATTAAAGCAATCTTTGATAGTTTTCAAAAATTTTACTTGATAAAAATTTAATCCGTCCTTGAATTCTCTATTCTCAACTACTCCTATATAATGTTTTTCTTAGATAATATCTAACTATAAGTGTGTCATTTATGTTAAAAATAAAGTCTGTCTGCATATTTTCTCCACTTTCGTCTTCTTCTCTTTCTTGAGTATGCATAATTTTTCTATTCTTATCTTGTTCTGTTTCTTCAATCTGAATATTTTCTCCAATCTCATCTTCTACACGTTTCGTTCTCACTATTTCTTCTTTTTTAATTATATTCAATTCTTTGTTGTCATTTTTATCCTCCAAAATATGTTTTTTGTCGTTTTTTGTAAAATCAGTATCATTTTCGTCTCTATTTTTAGTCTTATTTGTGTCACTGTATGTACTTTTTATTTCAGCAATTGTGGCTCTTTTTCCAAATACATTGCTCTCTTCTAAGTTATAACAAGCAGTGTTTTCCGGAGTGTTCTTAATTTGAGACAGAATTGTCACATAATTACTTTCGGGAATATGTTGTTTCACGTTCACATTTGCATTTACGTGAGTCACTTTCTTGTTTCTGTAATTTAGCAGTACTACAGCAGTTTCTGTAGTAGCATTATCTGCAACCTTCTTTTTCATCTCCTCATATTTTTCTGGATTATTAGCTTTAAGCTTTTCTCTGTACTTTTTTTGCTTTTCCGCCGGCGTTAGTGGCATCTATAAACAAGTAAAATATTAACACTTTTGATAAACTTGGAAACAGGAAATTGACTCCCTAAATCGTATCGCACTTTTAGGCGATGGTGCAGATTTTTCTAATTTTTATAAAATTAGCGATGTACACTAGTCTTTACAATTACTTACGTTACGTAACATAAAAACTTATGTTACCGGAGACATAAAAGTATCATAAAAGCAACGTAAAAGTAACATAATATTGGATTGATTAGGTTATAATATGAAAATAAAACATATTTTCATGCCAAAACATGCTTTCTCAATCAATGTTGGCTTTGTCGCATACTTATATAGTATTTTGAACATAAAAAAATGTCTACTTACCTTCCAAAATCGCAGAAAACACTTTTTATTTTAGAAGACGAAATTCACACGTGCGGTTTTTGACACAATCCAAAGATAACAATATGGCGCTTGTTTTTTTTTTCTAACGTGGCTGTTTAGTGTTGCCAAACTAAGTTACCACAATTTGCCCCAGTCTTACATTATGACTATATTACCCTTAAAACTGGTAACATAAAAAAGTAACATATAAGTGTTAAAATTGAAGACATGTTTTAAAACTAGGGTATAGAATAAACAAAAGGCGCTTGGACTGAATGTTACATTGAATTATATAGCTCTACCAAAGTACTTTCTATAAGTTTAACGATTTATGTACAACTGATTACATGGTCTGTAATATAGGCCATTGTTTTCGTAACACACTTTATGGACAATAACTTTTTGTATGAAACTTTTATGTCATCTATACATTTAAATTTAATTTAAAATAAAGCTACGCCCATTGTAGTTAAATTATAAACTAAAAATGTATTGTGAGGCATACTTAGCGTTGCCATAACTTCTGGGAACCAATACGGGACGTTTTTTCTTCCGATACCCAAAACTCATAATCGTATATAACACATTCAACACTGACACGGGGCTTTTCAACTACACCATACTACATAACATAGCACGCATGTGTACCTTCCTACATAGCGATAAGAAACAAACTAATGTGTTTTCTAAGATTCCCTCTAATCTCAAACTTATTGAAAGTGTAAAATAAATAAAACAATTATTTTTATTTAATCATACTTTTTATTCAAAACGTCATAGGTAGACAATTTTTTAAATTAACATAAAATTACTCAGGTATTTATTTTTTTGCCCAGTCATATTTTGAAGTTGATTTTACTTTTGCAATAACTTCTTTTTCTTTTTTTATATAATCATAGAACTGGGCGCATGTCATTTTAAAATTGTAATGACAAATCAATATGGATTCAATGGTCTCTACCGACAACCTGTTCCGTTCGTCCGTCCATTGAGCCGTCATCAATGAAAATATTCTTTCGACATTTGCATTGTGGGCTGGAATTGCAAATATATATTCACACAGCTTTAATAGGCATGATTTCTGCTCTAAATGTTCTGTATCTCCAAAAAATTTCAGCCACTTTTGTTCCATGCTTAGTGTTTTCATTATGTCATTATTCTTATTCAAATAATCTTTTAAGTAAACAAACTGGTTAAATAGGGTCTCAGTCTGTTCAATATTTATTTGTTTTGTTTGTAAATATGTTACAGTTCGTTCAATTTCTTCCCATTCAGGAATACTGTTCAGAGACATCCAGTCGAAGGCATTGAAGTTTTCAAGCGGTTGTGACCATTTCTTAATATATTCGACAGCTGTATTAAAGAAATCTATTGCTTGTTTTTCAAAAGCTTCGACCATGTCATTATTTTCAGAATTAAGCTTTAAGCGATTCAAAATTTGCTTCGTCGCTATTCCAATAAAATTTGATGTTTTTCTCTCCATCATAATTTGCATTGTCTCTTGTAATATGGACTTCACTTCAATTACCGTGATGTTAGATTTTTCAACTTTTCTTATTTGTGATTCAAACGTACTAAGCTGCGAATGCAAGAAGCAAAAATACACTTCACTGATTGGATTATCAAAAAAATCTTTAATAGCTTTCGGTGGCTTTTCTTCAGCATTAAAGAAATCTTTTAACGGCTGCCATAGCTTTAATATTCGCTCAACTGCTGGTAATAATGATAACCACCTGGTCCCAACATAAGACAATAAGTTTTTGTAAGCAACATCAGCATATTCACAAAACTCTTTCAGTTTTTCCGTTCTCACAGTGTAAATGTGGAAGTACTTGAACACCTTGACCACTGTCGATTCAACGTCGACAGTCAAAAGATCAGCAGCTGTGGATAGAGTGTTGTGTAGAACATGTGCAGGACATCCTACGCCTTCAATATCTCTTCCCAGTTCAGCGTTTAGTCTCGAGAACACATTATTACACCCGCCTCTGCTGGAGCCGCCAAAGTTCGTATTTGTATTATCTCCGCAAAACGCGATAAGTTTTTCACGAGGAATATTCAGATTTTCTAGAGAAGTTTTGCAATATTCAGTGATTGTTTCAGAACGCTCATTATTTAAAGAACCCAATTTTAATAGCTTACATTGCTGGCCATCTTTTTCGTTAAAATATTGAACCACTAAAGGAAAGATTTTCTCGGCATTATGATTGCTGGCATCAGTAGCTATTCCAAAAAACGTCGCATTGATTAAATCCGTAACACAAAGTTGCACACTATGAGGAGCAAGTATACTTTTTACTATTGCCGTAGCCTTAGTTCGTGCAGTAGTTTGTTTAGAAGCAATTTTTGAGTCTGGATACATCAGTGCATTTAATTTGGTAGTACAATCCAACGAATTAAAGGATTGGTGATGGCGTACGACTTTGTAAGCTGTAGTCAACTCAGCAGCTGCGACCAAAATTTCCTCTTCCGAGTCTTTCTTTATCATAAAAGTAGAAATATCCTTTGAAGTTGAAGCTGTCCTGATGTGTGATTTATGAACACTTGTAGCTATGTGCTGTTGAATGTCAGATTTACCACCATGACCTATGGAAATGTATGAATTACAAACGGAGCACAGTGCTTCAAATTCCGTCCTACCTCTTTTTATATACGACCATTCTGTGGTGTATTCATCCTTAAAATGACACTTCCTCTTTGGCATCTTTTACAACGACACGGTAATAAGTAAAAAAGAAAAATAGTTTCTAAACAACTCGATGTCTCTCACTGAGCGTCAAGTTCGCGTGGACTACACAAATACACGGCCGTCTTAGATTACGTTCAGTAAACACTGAATCAACTGACTGAGCGAGCGATCCACCCGCCCCCCTCTTATGCGCGCGTCCGTCCCGCACTCCGCCACCGCCACCGCGCGCCGGCGCCGTAAGGGCGGCGGGCGCCCGCGCCATTCGCCTCTATTTTCGTATTTTGTCGAAATACGGGACAAATATGGGACAAGTAGTAATACGGGACGGGATGATCAAATAGGGTGACAGTCCCGTATATACGGGACGTATGGCAACTCTAGGCATACTGCTACAAGATAAAAATATGTCACCTGAAAAAAATAACAAACTAGGCATCCAAAATTACAGAACTATTCTTGATTATGAAAAAAGTGGCAAAATCTACGGCCTTACCCACTTAGGTCTTTATAACTTATAAAATAAAATCAAAAAACAAACACAGTTAATGTTTGCAAAAATTTAATGTTTTTATAGCCAGCACAGAATAAAAATTATGATTATGTTTAAGTCATTTATAATTATTTTGATCTTATTATGGCGATGTTTATTATTTGTTTATCAAGATTTATCTGCAGCATATAATTGCTGGAAATGCTCCCATTTTATTGATTTAATTTTGTTTCCATCTTTATAATCTTCATAGGTCATGGTTTTATTGAGAAGATTGTTTCACAAACCTTTCACTAAATGAGGAACATCGTAAGGAATAATTTTCTTCATATTTACTTCAAACATATCCTTCCCTTTTCTCAAATATTATAATTGTGTTTCTTTTATTGCCTTTTATGGCGCTTACATTAAGCGTACTTTGGTCGCACACTGTACATAATATGATTAGACAAATTTTCTGAACATTGTTAATAACATCCTTTATAATTGATTTTAAATCAATTTGTTTAGGGCATTGGTGAAGAAATAAGCATCTGGTTGTTTGTAGTGCTTTTTTATGCCCTTAACCATAAAAACTAGAGCATGGTTTGCAATCTGGTCTTTTCCATTACAAATCCCTTTAATTCATCACTTGATGAGTCATAATGTATTTGTGGCATTATTGACATCTCATCGAATATGAGGGTACACAGTCTGTCTTCAGTATCCGAGTTAGACACTGTCTTTTTGAGCTTTATTAATGCCAGGGCTTAATTTAATTTGAGCTAACAATCGCTTTAAGGATTTTGTCGATGGTAAAACAAAATATTTCGACATTAAGCCGTAACATTTTGAACTCCTTTTAAACAACGAAAGGGAAAGAACCTTCTCTTCTATAGAAAAACGCCGTCGAGGGTGTTTTTCCTGCTTGGAAATACTGCATGTTGGTGAAAATTTTTGCAGCAGGTGTCATATCCTTGACAACTTTCAGGAAATACGATTTCTTGAATTGCTTTTCGGTATTTTCCAGTCGCGACTTTAAATCTTTTCCCCGTTTCCTAAGACGACACATCTGTCTTTTTAAATTTTTTATATTTTTTTGGTAGATAATACATTTCTTCGCACACGCTGAAGACAGCTTAGTCTTATTCCAATCTGTAAAATACAATAATCGTATCAATCATCATTGTTATATGAATAACGTGAAAACTAATGTATTTCAAGTGACATTTTGGAAATATTCATCATTTTATTTCAATTACAAAATTTAATAACATATTAACTATAAAAAAGCAATTAAGAACAATTCCATGATCTTTAATTCTTAAACTGTGGTGTTCACTACAATCTCTTAAAGGGGCTTAGGGTTTAAAGTAAAACTACCAGATTATCAGTAAGTACACAACAACCCAACGGGCACGTCCAGTCGCCACGGGGGGTAAACCGTGAGTCACGACATACTGTTAGCCATACTGTTCTATGTTATGATCTCCCCCGAGGCACTGGAATGGTTCTCCTCTTATCTTCAGAAACGTCAGCAGTCCGTTCATGTTGGGGATTCTTCATCATGCTGGTGTAACTTGGAAACTGGCGCTCCTTAAGGCGGTATTCTTTCTCCTAAAGTTCGGAAGTTATAAGATTAAGGATTATGGAGTCGATATGTACTTGTGTTTGCAACGTCTGAAATACTAACCTTAAGGATGGGTTTCTCCTCAAAGACCTGGATTTTGGCAGAGGTCGTTATCAATTTTGCCAGCGCAAGTTGGGCTTCCGCAAGTTTGGCCGATTCGGCAGCCTGCTTAGCGGCATCTGCAGCTCGCTTGGCAAATTGTTCAACTTCAACTGAGCGCTGGGTCGCGCTGTAGGCCATTTCGGCGAGCTGGGAAGCATTAGGCAACTTTGCCTCTCGGGCGGCCTTTGCGGTGCGCTGAGCCTTCTCGGCAGCACGAAGAGCTGATTGGGCCGCGTCGGCGGCCTGTTCAGCCCGGCTGGCGGCTATAAAGGCCGACCATTCATCTTTTACCTGAATAAAATACATGATTACTATTGAAAGATTTTCTATAATGAACTATTTCCATCAGCTTGCTAAGCAAAGGCGTAACAATAGGGTGGCAGGACGGGCAAAATGCCACGGGCCCATGCGCACACGAGGATCATCATTCATCTTTTTTCTTTCTTTCTTTCTAAGTATAGAAATACAAACTTTTTTTGAAGCAACAAAGAACATCATTCAGGTTTCGAACATTTTGTACCAAAAAATTAAAGTAGACAATTTAATTAAAGTAATTAATTTAATTTCTGTTGACGACAAAGTTGCGATCTTCTATGATGTTATGGTCACCCTTTATGACATCCATGCTCCCGTCACAAAAGTGAAGGTAAAACCCCCATTTGCACTATGGATAACAAGACGATAGGCAATGCTAAACACCGCCACGTTCTAGTTCCTATCAAATCTTCCTCTTCTGCCGATATTTGGAAATTTCTTGCAACTCTTGGTATGCCCTTTTTAAACCCTCGTCAGACCTTCTTAATTTAAATGACTTGAACGATCTCAACCGTAACTTCTCCACTGTTTCTATCATGGATCGTCCAACCAAGCAACAAACTCTGTCCCTAATTTCTGATTTAACGCGTCCTCATATTAATTGTTCCAGTTTCGCCCCAGTTGAAACGGGAGAGATCAAAAAGATCAGGCCTGCGTCCAAAAACAATTCTCCAATTTTTTTCATCGTAACTCATTAGCCCTCTTCAATCTGGGTTCAGGTACGGGCACAGTACTGTTTCCACCCTCCGTAAAGTTACTGGCGATATAAGGGCAGGACTGGAAGACATCAAAGTTACTGCATTATTGTTGGTCGTTTTCTCGAATGCCTTTAATACCGTCAGTCACGACATTCTGTTAGCCATACTGTTCTATGTTATGATCTCCCCCGAGGCACTGGAATGGTTCTCCTCTTATCTTCAAAAACGTCAGCACTCCGTTCATGTTGGGGATTCTTCATCATGCTGGTGTGACTTGGAAACTGGCGTTCCTTAAGGCGGTATTCTTTCTCCTAAAGTTCGGAAGTTATAAGATTAAGGATTATGGAGTCGATATGTACTTGTGTTTGCAACGTCTGAAATACTAACCTTAAGGATGGGTTTCTCCTCAAAGACCTGGATATTGGCAGAGGTCGTTATCAATTTTGCCAGCGCAAGTTGGGCTTCCGCAAGTTTGGCCGCTTCGGCAGCCTGATTAGCTGCATCTGCAGCTCGCTTTGCAAATTGACTAGCTTCAATTGAGCGCTGGGTCGCTTCGTAGGCCATTTCGGCCAGTTGAGAAGCGTTAGGCAAGTTTGCTTCTCGGGCGGCGTTTGCCGAGCGCTGAGCCTCCTTGGCAGCACCAATAGCTGATTGGGCCGCGTCGGCGGCCTGTTCAGCCCGGCCGGCGGCTATAAACGCCGACCATTCATCTTTTATCTGAATAAAATACATGATTACTATTGAAAGATTTTCTATAATGAACTATTTCCATCAGCTTGCTAAGCAAAGGCGTAACAATAGGGTGGCAGGACGGGCAAAATGCCACGGGCCCATGCGCACAGGAGGATCATCATTCATCTTTTTTCTTTCTAAGTATAGAAATACAAACTTTTTTTGAAGCAACAAAGAACATCATTCAGGTTTCGAACATTTTGTACCCAATAATTAAAGTAGGCAATTTAATTAAAGTAATTAATTTAATTTCCGTTGACGACAAAGTTGCGATCTTCTATGATTTTATGGTCACCCTTTATGACATCCATGCTCCCGTCACAAAAGTGAAGGTAAAACCCCCATTTGCACTATGGATAACAAGACGATAGGCAATGCTAAACGCCGCCACGTTCTAGTTCCTATCAAATCTTCCTCTTCTGCCGATATTTGGAAATTTCTTGCAACTCTTGGTATGCCCTTTTTAAACCCTCGTCAGACCTTCTTAATTTAAATGACTTGAACGATCTCAACCGTAACTTCTCCACTGTTTCTATCATGGATCGTCCAACCAAGCAACTAACTCTGTCCCTAATTTCTGATTTAACGCGTCCTCATATTAATTGTTCCAGTTTCGCCCCAGTTGAAACGGGAGAGATCAAAAAGATCAGGCCTGCGTCCAAAAACAATTCTCCAATTTTTTTCATCGTAACTCATTAGCCCTCTTCAATCTGGGTTCAGGTACGGGCACAGTACTGTTTCCACCCTCCGTAAAGTTACTGGCGATATAAGGGCAGGACTGGAAGACATCAAAGTTACTGCATTATTGTTGGTCGTTTTCTCGAATGCCTTTAATACCGTCAGTCACGACATTCTGTTAGCCATACTGTTCTATGTTATGATCTCCCCCGAGGCACTGGAATGGTTCTCCTCTTATCTTCAAAAACGTCAGCACTCCGTTCATGTTGGGGATTCTTCATCATGCTGGTGTGACTTGGAAACTGGCGTTCCTTAAGGCGGTATTCTTTCTCCTAAAGTTCGGAAGTTATAAGATTAAGGATTATGGAGTCGATATGTACTTGTGTTTGCAACGTCTGAAATACTAACCTTAAGGATGGGTTTCTCCTCAAAGACCTGGATTTTGGCAGAGGTCGTTATCAATTTTTCCAGCGCAAGTTGGGCTTCCGCAAGTTTGGCCGCTTTGGCAGCCTGATTAGCTGCATCTGCAGCTCGCTTTGCAAATTGACTAGCTTCAATTGAGCGCTGGGTCGCTTCGTAGGCCATTTCGGCCAGTTGAGAAGCGTTAGGCAAGTTTGCTTCTCGGGCGGCGTTTGCCGAGCGCTAAGCCTCCTTGGCAGCACCAATAGCTGATTGGGCCGCGTCGGCGGCCTGTTCAGCCCGGCCGGCGGCTATAAACGCCGACCATTCATCTTTTATCTGAATAAAATACATGATTACTATTGAAAGATTTTCTATAATGAACTATTTCCATCAGCTTGCTAAGCAAAGGCGTAACAATAGGGTGGCAGGACGGGCAAAATGCCACGGGCCCATGCGCACAGGAGGATCATCATTCATCTTTTTTCTTTCTTTCTTTCTAAGTATAGAAATACAAACTTTTTTTGAAGCAACATAGAACATCATTCAGGTTTCGAACATTTTGTACCCAAAAATTTAAGTAGACAATTTAATTAAAGTAATTAATTTAATTTCCGTTGACGACAAAGTCGCGATCTTCTATGATGTTATGGTCACCCTTTATGACATCCATGCTCCCGTCACAAAAGTGAAGGTAAAACCCCCATTTGCACTATGGATAACAAGACGATAGGCAATGCTAAACGCCGCCACGTTCTAGTTCCTATCAAATCTTCCTCTTCTGCCGATATTTGGAAATTTCTTGGAACTCTTGGTATGCCCTTCTTAAACCCTCGTCAGACCTTCTTAATTTAAATGACTTGAACGATCTCAACCGTAACTTCTCCACTGTTTCTATCATGGATCGTCCAACCAAGCAACTAACTCTGTCCCTAATTTCTGATATAACGCGTCCTCATATTAATTCTTCCAGTTTCGCCCCAGTTGAAACGGGAGAGATCAAAAAGATCAGGCCTGCGTCCAAAAACAATTCTCCAATTTTTTTCATCGTAACTCATTAGCCCTCTTCAATCTGGGTTCAGGTACGGGCACAGTACTGTTTCCACCCTCCGTAAAGTTACTGGCGATATAAGGGCAGGACTGGAAGACATCAAAGTTACTGCATTATTGTTGGTCGTTTTCTCGAATGCCTTTAATACCGTCAGTCACGACATTCTGTTAGCCATACTGTTCTATGTTATGATCTCCCCCGAGGCACTGGAATGGTTCTCCTCTTATCTTCAAAAACGTCAGCACTCCGTTCATGTTGGGGATTCTTCATCATGCTGGTGTGACTTGGAAACTGGCGTTCCTTAAGGCGGTATTCTTTCTCCTAAAGTTCGGAAGTTATAAGATTAAGGATTATGGAGTCGATATGTACTTGTGTTTGCAACGTCTGAAATACTAACCTTAAGGATGGGTTTCTCCTCAAAGACCTGGATTTTGGCAGAGGTCGTTATCAATTTTGCCAGCGCAAGTTGGGCTTCCGCAAGTTTGGCCGATTCGGCAGCCTGCTTAGCGGCATCTGCAGCTCGCTTGGCAAATTGTTCAACTTCAACTGAGCGCTGGGTCGCGCTGTAGGCCATTTCGGCGAGCTGGGAAGCATTAGGCAACTTTGCCTCTCGGGCGGCCTTTGCGGTGCGCTGAGCCTTCTCGGCAGCACGAAGAGGTGATTGGGCCGCGTCGGCGGCCTGTTCAGCCCGGCTGGCGGCTATAAAGGCCGACCATTCATCTTTTACCTGAATAAAATACATGATTACTATTGAAAGATTTTCTATAATGAACTATTTCCATCAGCTTGCTAAGCAAAGGCGTAACAATAGGGTGGCAGGACGGGCAAAATGCCACGGGCCCATGCGCACAGGAGGATCATCATTCATCTTTTTTCTTTCTTTCTTTCTAAGTATAGAAATACAAACTTTTTTTGAAGCAACATAGAACATCATTCAGGTTTCGAACATTTTGTACCCAAAAATTTAAGTAGACAATTTAATTAAAGTAATTAATTTAATTTCCGTTGACGACAAAGTCGCGATCTTCTATGATGTTATGGTCACCCTTTATGACATCCATGCTCCCGTCACAAAAGTGAAGGTAAAACCCCCATTTGCACTATGGATAACAAGACGATAGGCAATGCTAAACGCCGCCACGTTCTAGTTCCTATCAAATCTTCCTCTTCTGCCGATATTTGGAAATTTCTTGGAACTCTTGGTATGCCCTTCTTAAACCCTCGTCAGACCTTCTTAATTTAAATGACTTGAACGATCTCAACCGTAACTTCTCCACTGTTTCTATCATGGATCGTCCAACCAAGCAACTAACTCTGTCCCTAATTTCTGATATAACGCGTCCTCATATTAATTCTTCCAGTTTCGCCCCAGTTGAAACGGGAGAGATCAAAAAGATCAGGCCTGCGTCCAAAAACAATTCTCCAATTTTTTTCATCGTAACTCATTAGCCCTCTTCAATCTGGGTTCAGGTACGGGCACAGTACTGTTTCCACCCTCCGTAAAGTTACTGGCGATATAAGGGCAGGACTGGAAGACATCAATGAAATGAAATGAAATGAAATGATGAAATGATTTTATTTTTTGTAAGTAGGTTTGTACAAACTTTTACACGTCAATCATGTTTTTTTTTTTTTTTTTTTTCAAAGAATCAAAGCTACTGCATTATTGTTGGTCGTTTTCTCGAATGCCTTTAATACCGTCAGTCACGACCAGTGTTACCAGATTCAAAATATCAAATTACCGTGCTGATAGATTAAAAATACCATGTTTTAGGCTAAAATTACCGTGCATAATTTTAAAAAATACTGTGTAATTACCGTGTAAAATGCAAGAAAAACCGTTATGAATTATTGATATATTATTTTAATTTAATAATTCTTTAACAGTAATCTAAAATTATCACTTCTTGCTCATAAATACTTGCAGTCAGTTTCATTATCATGTCTTTAGATGGTATGTATGTACAAAATCCACACAGCTATTTCCATTCCGGCGAATAGATTGTTGAGCAAGTATATTCACTTTTATGGTTTTTGTGATTAATTTAAGAAATATTTTTTTTTTTTTTTGGTTTTTATTTCATTCACTTGACTAAATATTCTTTCACATGCTGCATTTGCATTTGTTCATTCATCATATACGACCAATTTGCAATATAGACGAAACAAGTGGACTAACGGCTATCGTGAAACATTTTTTTATTTAATCGTAATAAGTTCGGGGAGTCCCCAATGGGGATTCTTCCCCTGCAATGACAAGAACAAAATTATAGTGTTGGACAGAATGCTGTAATTGCGTTTCGTTTCAAGTATTATTTTATAAATTTTAACTAGTTTTTAAAATTATTTATTAAATTTACACAGTAATTTAAAATTAAAAATACCGTAGAAAATAACACGGTAGTGAATCATTACCGTAGACCGTGTTCTAGCTAAAAATACCGTGCTTCTACGGTAATTACCGTGTATCTGGTAACACTGACCGTGACTGACTCGAGCACTTCGAGCAGTGTTGCCATTGAGTTGTGTGCTATATTTAATAGAACACCACACCTACAATAGGATTAGATAAGCTTGGTTCATTATAAAGTAAGTTTTGAGATGCACCTGAAAAATTAGGTATGTTTTTTGACTAGGAATTTCTCCTGGGTGCTTACTCTCGAGTTTAATTCCGATAGATCGACATTGGAATTGTGACGTTTCGTACTCTTGAGTTCGATGCTAGCGCCAATTGATTTTTATATTGGGTGGCCATTTTGGGGAACTAAGTGGAATTGGTAACGGGCTTGGCGTGGCGTAAACGGTACCCTTGAGTGTATTTTGACAGCTGTGTATTGCGTCAATATTGCGTTGGGATAGTTTGTTGATAGTGATTTTTCCAATAACAAAAGTGTAACTTTTTAGAAATTATTTTGCGTTGTAAGTGGTTTGTCACTTACCAGATGTAGACTGTTGGATGTTGATGTTTGATAAAGTCAAAGTAAAATCATTTATTTCAAATAGGCACATTAAAGGCACTTTTGAACGTCAAAAATTACAATTAAATAGAATTGATTCTAGTCGCCCAAATCAAATCAAATCATTTATTTGCATAAAACAGGTTCAGAAGATGTTTCAAAAGGTCGAACGGTACACTGTTAATAACCATATATGAGGTGTGCAAATATATACAAGAATTTTACAGTTAATTTCACAATTAAAGTACAATGCCATTGAAAATAAAAACTATCGTTATGATAAATGATAAATGATTTTTATTTCTGTAAGTAGGTTTGTACAAACACTTTTACACGTCAATCATATTTTTTTTTAAACTAGGAAACTAACTAACAATTTTTTTTTTTACTTGTTGTAGGAACAACAAATTTTTGTTTGTTCCTAGTATTTATGTTATGGATATCACTGTATTTTTTAAACAGATTAATATTTTTATGTGCATACAAAAGATTATCATAAATGTACTGAGAAGGCACAGTCATTATATTAATCTCTTTAAATTTGTCTCTGAGGGAGTGTCTGGGACTTAATTTATAAATGGAACGAATTGCCCTTTTTTGTAAAGTAATAGTTAATACAGATCAGTCAACAAAATAAGGAATTAAAAATAATAATGTCATGCAAATGAAATACAATCCAAAAATTATATCAAAATTATTCATCAAAATTATTTATGTCCAATATTATAATCCCATCCCAAAAGGTAGTTTTCGTATGGAGAAGAATGGGCAAGAAACTACACCGTAACTCTTTTAAAATGTTTTACAAGGTCTTGTATACATAATATAATTTTATGTGAAGACGATGCACCTAAAATAAAATTAGTCTACCACAAAAGGTAAAAAAAAAAAAAAAATGAACATGTGATAAATACATGGTGCTCACATATTTACAAATTATTTATAAATATTGTAAAGGGTACATATTTGAATGTCGAACATTAAAATACCTACGGGTAAAATGTCAACGTTCGAAAGTTCGAATATTTAAATTTCGATTGTATCGCAAATATTCGTAATATCGAAAATTGTTATACCTAAGCTTAAAATGTCTAACATTGAAATGCCGAGTGATAAAAATATCTAATGATTAAAAATATCGATAGTCATTATATATTTGAATGTCGAACATTAAAATACCTACGGGTAAAATGTCAACGTTCGAAAGTTCGAATATTTAAATTTCGATTGTATCGCAAATATTCGTAATATCGAAAATTTTTATACCTAAGCTTAAAATGTCTAACATTGAAATGCCGAGTGATAAAAATATCTAATGATTAAAAATATCGATAGTCATTATACCTCAAAATGTCAACATTTAATACAATTTAGTTCATTAATGTATTTACGTTAACAATATCGAACAAATTTTGATATAGGAAAAAATGTGCAAGCATGCATCGTGCAAGCGGGCATGCAACATGCAGTAAGCATGGTTTCTGTCACGGCTTCGGCGGCGGCGGGTATTTTATGTATTAATTCCTAACTATCCTAATCCTAACTAAAATTATAAATGCGAAAGTGAGTTTGTTTGTTTGTTACGCTTTCACACTTATAATATTAGTTAGGAAGATAAGATTCGTTTGTAGATTACAATTTAATGAAAAATGCAAACTAGGAAATAATAATATTACTATCACTTTATTTATTTCTATATCTCTTTATCTGAATACAAAAACATAACTTACTTGCAAGTTCAACTCCACTGCAATTTGGGATATATTCAACACAGTCCACAGTAGGCACAATACACACACAGTCCAGGATACGAGCTAGGGTCAAAAAGAGGCCTTCGATTACAGCCCGGTATACAAGCAGAGGTCACAGCAGGCAATCAGTCCGATTGAAATAAACAGGTCGTAAAATGAAATGGCGATAGTAATATATGGGAAGCGTCAACAATTAGCGAGATGCAAATTGGCACTGCCCCACTCTGGCGAATGACTTTGAAATTTTGTTACACCGCACGCCCTTTACTCACACAAATGCATATTGTGTCTAATTGAGCGAAACCAGGATGGGGCGTGGTTTGTCACTAGCTGCGCTGCCGCAGCAATATTTTCTTAAGTGAGCTTGCTTAACTTTTGCCGATAGTACCTGCTGTTTTTTTTTTTGATAAGGTTGTGATTCCAATTGTTCGACGAAATCACGTTCGTCTGGAGTAATAACGTGGCCATTTTGACGGTGGATATCCAACATCCTACCGTGGAGCAGCCAAAATATATAATATTACTATTTTGGAATATTATATAATATTCCAAAATAGTATGAATGCATACTGGGCGACACGTTCTTAGCGTAAACATGGGACTTAGCTGCTACAGCTCTGTAGTCCTCCTCAACTACATCGGTGAAGCCGATGTGAGTTGGTTGTACCTCATTCGTTACAGGTGCGGCCTGCATGTCCGTGCCTAACTCGTTCATAAACGACTCAAGATAAAGTGGGTCGTTACTTAGCGGCGAAGCGGTCTTTGACAGATGTTTTGGACCTGGCAACGGTAATGCCGGAGCTGGCGCTGGTACTGGAGCAGCAGGTGGTGCTACCTGAACAACTGGGTCCTGACGAGGGGGTCGACGACCACCCCTGAAACCACCACGACCACGGCGTGGGGCCTCTAATTCCTCAGCAGGATAACGATTATATTCATCGTTTCCCCACTGACGTCCACCACGTCCTCCATAATTCTGGCGAAACATGATGTGAAGAAAGGTTAATAATTAAATGCCCTATCCAGGGTCTTAAAACTCGTGAGAGTATTCTACTGGTGCGGAACCAAATAAAATGGGTGCTTCAGGAGATATGTTTTTTTTTTTCAATCTTCGAAATAAATTGGTATATCCTCTTCGGGCAAAAAGGTTAAGGCGTATATACAATACATTTTATTTCCATGGCAAATGATATATTATTTCCGGCGTCGGTGGCCATTTTTTTGTACTTGGCGGTGTATAATTTGAGTCGTATAGAAACAAAAACAGCAATCTGACATTTCACTAATTAGTGGTAAATAAAAAAAAACAAACATGTAATTCTTTATTAAAGTTGATAAATTCATCATTTATGATTTAATTTGGTAAATTAAAGGTTTGCATTTTATTTAAATATTACATTGGGTAGATTGCATTTAGAAAAAATTAATAAAAAATTAATTAATTTTTCAGATTGCTGTTTTTGATACTTACATTTAAATATTGCTGGATTTGATTCTAAACAAACACCAGATTGCTGCTTTTGTTAATAGCTATGTCAAAGATTGCTGTCTTTGATTATAATAATGCAACACGTAATTTAGGGTTGTCACTCAAATTAAAATTCACAAAGATGTTTAATTTTTATTTATTTCACAAAATTAAATTCGAAGTTCGGCAGGTTCCTGAACTTCTTCATCACAGTATATATCTTCAGAAGGCGTTTCTTGTAAGGTCTCCTGTCTTAGTAATATTTCTTTATAAAAACTTAATTCCAATAAGCCTTGCCATTCGGTACCAAAATGTTTGCTCAGTAATTTATTCACATCACTTAATTTACTTTTATTAACAGCAACTATGCTGGGCAGTATAATCGGATTTATCATATTCATAAGTTTTCGTGGTCTGCAAATATTTTGAGCGGTAGCTAGGTCACTCTTATAATATATTTCGCCCCTCACAAGCACGTTACCAGGTTTTTTTGAACGACGCAGAATAAATCTTTTACACTGGTTGAATTGAATATTCCAAGTTGTGGTGGGTTTTACGATGTCTTTGATAGATGTCTTCCAGTCAAAAACCGTACAATCTTCACCAAATTTTACTAAAGATGCGTTTTCAGACACAATATCTATGATTTCTTTGGGATGAAGTACTACCTCCATTTTACGCAGCTTTTTTTCTATAACTCCAAAAAAGCGATCAGCAGGCATAAAGGAATGACCGGTGACAGGAAAAATGACTTCTAAACTCTTAATGTTTCTATTTTCTAATAGCCATTTGCAGCACATACCAATTAAAATACAATTTTTGTTTTGCCCGCCGCATCCGTCTGCAACCAAACGAATTCTTGTTATGCCCGTTTTATCAGTTTTACAAAGCCGGTCATAAACTGCAGATGCCACCAAATTCGCATTTTTGCTAAACTCGTCTTCTGTACAATAATAAGAGAATACACGCTCTTTATTTAGAGGCAAATTTGAATGCCCTTCAACTACGGCTAAATTGTAGAAATATAATTGTCGGCTATAATAGCATGATTGGTCAGGCACCTTTGGTAACGGTAATTTTTTTTGGAAATCAAAAGATATTATTTTCAAACCAGGTGTAGTGTCTCTCAAGTTTTCAAAAAATGATTTCGCTCTCAAAGAATGAACCCTCTTCTCTGTCATAAATATTTTCTTTTTATTTTCGTCTTTTTCCATTTTGATCTTTTCTTTTAGTTCTAGACATTTTGAACAAACATCCGTTTGTGGTGTGCCGAAGCCTAAATTATATTCAGTGTTGAAAATATACCGAAAGTATGATAATTTTACCCCAAGTTGTGCATTACGCTGGTCAGTGTTATACATTAGGTAAAGTTTTTTAATATTCAACTCACATGGCAAGTATTTTCTTTCAGCTTCCTTGCTTTTTCGGCAATAATGAGACTCTATACATTTGAGACTTTGAATAAAATGATGAACAGATTCTTTTTTCTCTGCGTACTTTTCAGTCTTCCGATCACCTCCACGAGCTTCACGAGGAAATTCTCCCGTTTCATAAAACTTTTTCATCAAGTACTCCACTCTATACTTTTTAATGCCAAAAATACTCAGAAAAAATTTTTGGCAGATTGGCACCCTCTTTTTGTTAATGAATACGGAATAGTTAGTTTTAAATTTCTTTTTGCCTTTAAAGTTAGGTCTTTTTTGAGTTTCTTTTATTGAACACAGTTTGAAAAGAATTATATTTTGCTCATGCTTTGTCGAGTTCTTATAAAAATCCCGATGTATTTTTGATAAATTATTCATTGTCAATGTTGCACATTTCAATGCTTTCGTATTATGTTCGCATACTCGGGTTGGCATGCCTTTTGACGAATATCTAAAAAGAAAAACAAAGCATGTTAACATTGTTACAAATTAATATTTGTGACCTCTTACGACAATCTAGGTAGGTGGTTAGGTATTAAAATAAAAGTAAACAACACACTAAGTCATACACTGTATATTAACAAAAGGTTTAAATTTGGTATATAAATAATCTTAAACGATACTATAATGGCTCTAACAAATCTACTTTAGGTAGGTTAATTTAAATTCTTTAGATGATTGCCAGCCAGCTTAAACTTCAGTTGAAAGAGCTATGGGCGTGGGGAGTGGAGATAAACCCAGTTCTGTTCGGTTATTAAAATTAAATATTATAAATTGAAAGTTCAAGATACCTAACCTTCCAGTTATTATAAAAAACGTTACTAAATTATAGATGGGCGCCAGGGACAATAAGGGTCCCGGATCCCGGAGCCGATGAAGGTGTCCAACCATATAATTCCTGATGCACACCGAATGTCGAACCCAAGATCCTTATGTAGAAGACCGGGTTCCACTATTGAAAACCGGACTATAGTACATAACCGGTTCTTATACAAACCGTATTAAACGTATTTAAATGTTCTATTATAAAAAAAAAACCGTCCCGCCTGCGCTTTCGCTAGACGGACTCCGCCTGCCGCACAGTCGTATCAGCAAGAGGCTCGCAGCTGACTCGAGGGACGGGTCTCGCGTCCAGGCCCCAGACGCTACTCTCGATCCTGGCGGCGAGACGAACCTCTCGAGGTGCCTCTCCTGGAAACGACAATACGGAGACCTAATAATATAGTTTGAAACTAATTAACATTCCTTGAGGTGACCGGGCTTGGAAATCTAGAAGGCTAGAACATTAGCCAGTAACTATAGGAGCTACGAGGGTTACCCACGTGGCTGGGCTCATTCCCTTGAACAATATTTTAATCCCGTGGTTAACACTGAGGAATCCATGATTAATAGTCAGCGGGTGAAATACTCACGGTTGATTGGTGAAGAAAGCACTTGACTGTGATCGTCGACTGGCTGGACAGTTGTCTGCGTGTGCGCAATTATAATCCTGTAAGTAATATTCATGGATCACGACAATATCCTTTTAACAGCCAGCGGAGGGCTCACAGACCACTTCTAAACACTATTACAACAAATCCTTACCTTATAAAACAGGGAACAGAATTTGCTCCTGTATCGAGCACGTCTCAATGTAAAAAGGACGCCAACTTATCATCGTCATCCTGTCATGGAGATCAGCCGGAAATAGACGGAGCATTTCTAAAATTTCCCATATTGCAGGTAAAATGATACACACATTAAACATTACACCAAGATACTTAATTCTCGAAAATCACTAACAACTACACAACGTGACGTTTAAACGCTGAAACAATAAGAATCTTCATGATCCAGACCAACAAACAAATTATTTTCAATTCCTAATCCTAAAAACCTGTCTAATTAACTAATTACCCCATTGTTTTAATTCGCGCAGAATCGCTTGACACCTCTGGCCACACTGTGTCAAAGACAATCCACAGATTAAAAATTTCTAGAAATAAGTCTATGCTTAATGAAAAAATTACTTTTATTTCCGCTTTCGGTTATTTAGTTTATTATGATTTTTTTTACTGAAAGCTGAAAATTATGAAGGATTGCTCCATACGATATTATTTCGATGGTTAGCAAACAATATGTTAGAATATCGATTAAACTAAAACTGTGAGTCGGCGACCGCCAGAGGTCGCCTCTAAACTGTCAAACTGACGTTCGACTGAATGACATATGAAATTTTGTATGTAAACATTGTAACTTAACCTTTCAATATTTAATCTAATTTATTGTGCAAACTTATTTAATAGGTTTTAGGAAAGTAATTAATTGTGAGAAAGTGATACCTAAAGGGTTTAGTGACAAGATACAGTTGAAGGAATGAGTCCTTCTATCAAGTGCAGGCCAAAGTCAATTGTACAAACTACAATGAAATATAATACTCGGAAACCTCAAAATGTACTACTGATGTTTTCAGGTAAATGCTACTTTACTTATTAGTAACGCAGCTGTGTAGGTACTAAAAAAAAACAACGTAACAACATAATTATGTTAGGTAAACTAAATTACAAAATAGTGTATAAAATAAAGAAATCCAAAACTGATTTAAAATAATAATGCGTATTCAATTAAAATTTATTTTGATAATTTCAATATGAACTCAACATTCATTAAGTGTAAACCAATTTAATGTGTTGTGACAGCCCTACGTTAAAACAATGTTAGTACATACCTCAAACATTTTGCAATATTTGTTTTCCATTTTGTAGGATCTCTTTTTTTCTTTCGTGCAAACTTATTATTAACACGCGTGGGGTGCACCTCCATGTCCAGTTTTTTAATGTTAAAACTAACTTTTCAACGTTATTTTTATAATAAAACAAGAAAATACACGCACAAAACTCACAACAAAAACAACGCGGACGCCATTTTGACGCACAACCGAAGCAACGCTTGTGATTGGCTGACACTCACAGATTGCTGTCTTTGAAACTTATCGTCAGTATATTGCTGTATTTGATACTAACACAGTTTTTGAAGTTCAATTTTCGGTTGTAATTTGCTGTTTTTGATACGATGTTATTAAATAAGCAAAGAATATTCTAATGGAACAGTGTTGCCCTATATATAACTTGATTTTAGTTAAAATGACAGATTGCTGTTTTTGATTCTATACGACTCATTTGTCCTAAATGAAAATTGCATCCCTTTATGGTTGTATTTTCGAAAATGTGTCTAGCACATATATGTGCAGTTTTTCCGAAGTCCATTAATATGAATCTGGGTGATAAATGCAAGTTATTTGCATCACAGTACTCAATAATTGATGTTAATAGTATATTATAGGTCGTTTTATCCTTGTTGGTGTATAATGTTGTTGATGCATAATGCTAATACACATGGAAATGTTTGCGAGTTATCATTATCAACATTCCCGTGTATGGTATAAAGTTGTTGAAAAATCTTAGGGACAACTTTGAATGTTCCATCCATCATTATATACTTAGACAGGCATAATAAAGCAATGAGTTTTTTTGCAGTAAATGTTATTATTCTTTTGTTTGTGTCGTATTTTTACCGACTTAAAAAAAAAGGAGGTTATTAATTCGACACATATGTGAATACTAGAAATAAAAAAGGGTCTAAGTACCAAAAACTAAAAGCGGAGGAATTTATGTTTTAAATAATAAACCATCATAACCACACAATTTGTTTAATTTAAAATTTACATTTTTATTATTACAGATAAAATGCTTTTAGCAAACAAAAATTAAGTATCTCAAGTTATTAATTAGTACAATAAACTTAAATTTTCTAATCAATCCAAAGAAAACTTAAAGTCCAATTCTAATCAACTTAAATAAGGTTCTATGTGCCTTGCGCTATATCATAAATAAAGGCTTAAGTGCCAAGCCCTTTTGGGTATTGGCACTTAGGTATGTTATCTAAAGAAAGACTAGTGATGTGCCAAACATTTTTATGTTCGTCATATCACTCTGCTTACTTTTGTAAGCAAACATTTTTTCACAAAATTATTAATACTTAAAGAAATAAAAGCGAATAGTGTCATAACAATATTATTATCATAAATGTTGTTTAGTTCAAAATAGTTTCATAATATTTTCGGTGGTCTTCGTTTCTAAGATAGGGTATCATTGCTAAGAGGTCTTTTTTCTTCTCCTCAGTTATTTTACTTTTACAATTTAAATTGGGTAATGAGTATTCAGAAATGTCATTGAGCGTCTTGCCTCGTTTTAGGAGATTAACAACTTTCCATCTATCCGTAAAGCTATGTGTTTCTTTCATTCGAATTACAAAAGGTTCTTCACAGTCAAATTTTAGGTGATGCGCTTTTGATATTTGAAGTGTCGTTGTATTCAAAAATGTGTCTGCAGCCGACTTAAAGTCATAAAAATCTTCAGTCTTCATTGATACAGCCCGAAATGGTTGTTTGAACCGTGCATTTTCGATAAGGAGTTTTATATCATCGGGCACCATACAATTTGACACGCGTTTTCGTTTTTCAATTATGGCGAAGTCTCTGTCACATGAGAGATATGAATGCCCACTTATTAAAAATTTATGCTCAATAGTTTTAAAAACTTTTTTGAAAGTCAAAAATGCCCATAAAAATAAAAACATTTTATTTTTATTTTGGCCGCAGCAGTTATCACTCCACATGATCAAATTGTCTTTATTTAGTGTTAGGCTACTGAGTATCTTAAAAATGCATGAAGCTATCTCATTTCCTCCTCTACCTGTGATACTTTCGTTCCATAAAATCATATATCCATCGCCTGTGTTTTCAATATGCAGTCCAAGATTATAATTTGCCAGCTGCCGAGAATAGTACATGGCTCCATGAGTTAGGGTAGGAGTCACTATTACTTGCTGTAAGTCCATGGCAACCGTACATGTAGTGCTGCTAGGCATTTGTGACTTTTTAATGTCGAAAGTCATTTGCTTGGTTGCTCTTTCTGCTCTTAATTGGTGTAACTGTAATTGATGTTTGTGGATTGTCCTGTTACTTGGGTCTGAGACCATTTTTGCAGCAAGCAAATCACAGGTAGCACACGTATCTGTCCGCTTCTGACCAAATTTGACATTAGAAAAGTATTTTTTGAAAACGGTACTGTAATATTTATATGTTACTGGAGTTTCTGAGTTCAGTACTTTATAAGCTTTAAAGAGGCGGTGAATATTAAGGTCAGGGCTCAGGTATTCTTTTTGAGATCGTGCGCGACCATAGTGGCTTTCCAGTCTTGGAAATGAATTGATGTGATCTCGTACACTTCTTTCTTCAATCTCCGTAAATTTCCTGTGCTTCTTCTTATTTCCTCTAGTTTCCGTATAATTCGTTAGACCTTCTTTTTTTTTCTTTACTAATATCTGCACTTTTTTAGAAGTCACTGAAAATATTTCACTAAATGTAGCTTTGCATACATTTACAATATTGCCTTGTCCATTGGGTACAGTATAAAATACAGTACACTGCCTTCTGCTTTGCTCAGGTGTTTCATATTTTCCATTTCTTCTTCTTTTTACTGGACTTAAATGAATAAGATTCATTAAAAATGTCGACTGTTTTTCATTATCTGCCAGATTATAAAATTCTTGGAATAATTTTAATTTATGGGCTGGAGTCAATGTTTTGCAATCATTATGGCACTTGCAATGTACCTGAAAAAAAAATGTATGGGTAAGTAATTATTAAAAAAATAAAAACACCTCTATGCCACTCGGAAAGCAGAGACGTTTCCAAGGACACCTCGCGTGTCAAAATCCGTTCAGCGGTTCAGGCTACTGGAGGTAACAAAGAAATAAACATACATACAAACATACAGACCTACATATTCACATACATACATACACTCACCGGCACGGAAACTTGGCCACTCATGATTTTGCTGATTATTTGCATAAAAAAATTTGCATTTGCATTTATGACAATAAATTAAGGGTAAGTGGCTTTAATAGTGTCTCTTATGCTTTAAGAACTTAGAAATTAAAAGATTACCTCACCAATAAATCAATTTTTAAAATTACGCACTTTCACTGAAATTAGGAATCTTTCACCTTAAAATTGAAAAATCTACAAAATAAAAAATAAGGTCTTTTTCGTTATTGTCTATACGTTTTAATATTGGGTGTTTCCTCCTCTAGCCCTGATAACTGCCTGCATTCGATCTGGGATACTTTAGATGATGTTTCAGACATCAACTTGCAGTATACTGCGCCAAGCGGCCAGCGCTGCAGTTCGGAGCTGGTTTAGAGTTTCCGGCGGGTTGGAGCTGGACTTTATCTTTCTTTTGAGCATGTCCCAGATATGCTCAATTGGGTTTAAGTCTGGGCTACGAGCTGGCCATTGCAATTTTTGTATGCCAACCTCTTCCAGATATTCTTCAACGCAAAACGCAACGTGTGGGCGTGCATTATCGTGCATTAGGAGGAATTGGAACTTCCTCGATATATCGAACAGCTGTTAGCCGATTATCGACGATAACCAACTCTGTACGTGCGTCAGAACTTAAACCTCCCCATACCATTATTGAGCCTCCATGGAAACTCACTGTTTGGGTGGTAGTAATGAGTAAAAACCGCTCTCCTCTTCTTCGCCACACTCGTTCTCGACCATCTGGAGAACGTAAAGCTATTCGACACTCGTCTGTGAACAGTACTCTAGCCCATTGCTCGTGGGTCCAGTTAACGTGTTCTCGTGCGAAGTGAAGTCGAGCTACTCGGTGCTGTCTGAGAAGTTCTGGACCTCGTGCTGGTCTAGAAGCTTTTAAATTGACTTCCTCGATTCGTCTTCTCACCGTACGCTCACTAACATTAACGCCTCTCACAATTTGAAGCCGCTGGCGTATCTCAACAGCGGTCAGGTAGCGTTTTCTCAAAATCTCCAGGACAATAAAGCGGTCTTCTCGGGCAGATGTGCACCTTACGCCTCCACTGCCTGGCCTACGGGTGTACTGGCCTGTCTCCTGGTATCTTTTAAGGGCATATTGCATTGATGACCGTGGTACGTTAAGAGCAATAGCAACTTCACGCTGTGTCAGCCCTTGGTTAATTAACGCAGCGGCTTGTGAAACCTGTGCTGGTGTTAGAGGCATTTTTATTGCTTATAAAGCACCTTTAGTTATTGAATTAAAAGCATAAAATCACAATAATTCAAAAACCGATCAGTAAACTTTTCACAACACACAAATTTAAAACGTGAACTTGGTCGCTCAAATGACCCGATTCAACTGTAAATTAAAAGTTTCGTCGTGGTGCACTTAAACATAATGGATTACCCTCTTGAACTAAAAGTAAACATTTTTTGACATACCTGCACAACAAACATTCATCAGAAACTCTTAAAACTTTTGCTATCGCGAGATAAGCGCTTGGCCAAGATTCCGTGCCGCTGAGTGTACATTACATAATATTCGAAAAGTATAACACGCCTTTAAACGAATCAGGTAAAAAGTGCACATTTTTTGTGTCAAATTAATTAGTTTAACAAAACTGTCTATAATCTTCATTTGAATACAAAATATTTAGGTATCTTACTCAAAACGTTACATATCTTAATATTAATTATAATTATAAGCCTAGATAGATAACTATATCTCATAACTACGTAAAATGGACATCACTAGCGCGCAAGGAGGACCGTGGCTCCGGGCGCGTATACATATTGTTTGTAGGTTATAAAAACAATAAAATCGAATTACCTCATCAGGTGGTGGTTTCTTTTCTGGAATTACCTCGCCCTTAGATGTTTGGTATTGTTTACCGGCATCCTTTAATGCTTTTTTAACAATTTGCACACTTTTTTCACCATTTTTACGCCTTTTTCGTCCCGAGCTGGCAGCAACAACAGGTGTAAGGTCCGCCATTTTCATAAGACTGGCATCACGCGACAACGGACTTAGACCCTTTTAAAGAATTACGCCCCCCGCGTCTTACACCTCTGCGCTCCTTTGAGATGTAAGTGCCAAGTAAATAACTGCGCTAGTCGTTTATTCCCTATTTTAGGATATTGGCGAGGGAACATACTACCATAATCAGTAATAAAAACGAAACAAGATTTTTGGCACTTAGACCCTTTTTTATTTCTAGTATTCATGTATGTAATATTATTGAATTGCATTATTTTCACATATGACAATCTATTAGGGCTTCCAAACAAATATACCAAACTTTATAGACGTATGTATGTATGTTTGTCCACGCATTTCTCCGCAATTATTAATCGGATCGTGACCATTTTTTTTATTGGCTTACCATTACTTCAACTTAGGGAAAAGTGCAAGTTTCATCAAAATTCATTTAGTAATTTTCAAGATATGGAGTAATACGTGTAAGTGTGACGGCCTGGCTTTATTGATACGAGTTACGGGTGTAGTGTCAAAGGGAAAACATCTCAAAACCTTGGTAAAATTCTAGTGCAAAAACTAAAAATTAGGAAATAAAAACTAATTTAAAAAAATTAAACCGACTTCAAAAAGAAATTAACTAAAACTTATGAAATAACTTTAATTTCGGAAGTCTGTGGCAAAAAACTAAAACTATAAAATACAGATCCCAAAGACACCGACATTGATTTGCTCTCCGGATGTTATTGCTTGCAGAATCACAGCAAATCTTCTAACAAGCTCTTCATCCAACCCTGTAATGGCTGCCGTTTTAGCGGGAGATTCGAAGAATCTTCTTGCTGTATTCCCGTCATTTGTTGTCCCTGAACCTTGCTTTACAATATCAATCAGAAGGTTGAGTTCATCCTTATATATTTTTACTAATAATGTCTTGTGCTCATTTTCTCTTGCAGCCCACTTCTTAAAATCAAGTCTGTATGCTTTAAGCAATAGACATTTCATTGTATTTATACGGGCATGTAATAATGACAATCCAAATTCCAAAGCACTATCGGATACAGTCTTTGTTGATACACAATCCAAGCGGTTCATTTCTGATAAACACAGGTATCAGGTTGCGTTCGATCTAGTTTCTGAAAGGTACTATGGGCTATTGGCCAATGTTCCGCAAGCTCACCTTGAAGGCGATAATCGCATAGCACGGTTCACGACACGATTGCACAATGCATGCGTTTTGACCCATAGGATGCACGAACCGTATTGTAGTCGTGTGCGTATTAGTATAATGATGTATAGAAGTGTGACAGTCACACTAGGAGCGTGCTATGCTCACGAAATTGTTTGTGAGACGATTTTATTAATGGGCATGGCCAGCGTGAGCTCTGAATCAATTCTTAATGAATTCTTATTTTGTTATTGACAAGAAGTAAATTTAATACTTATATCTTCTGTTTGGTTTAGAAAATGTATTATTGATATTGCTGTATTAAATTAGTATCAACGTTCCACAAAAATAGAATAATTTGGAATAAGAAATGTCAAACTACTTACAATTTATATCTATTACATCCACTTTAAGCGAGCAGTGGTGGCCAAGTGGTAACGGCCGCGACTTACGAGTTGTAGGTCGTAGGTTCGAACCCAGTCAGGCGCTTTACTTTGTGTAAATTATTTCATCACCACTGCTCTCAAAACGGTGAAGGAAAACATCGTGAGGAAACCGGCATGTCCTAGAACCAAAAATTCGAAGACATGTGTCATCTGCCAACCCGCACTGGGCCCGCGCGGTGGATAACGGCCCATTCCCTCTCACCGAGAGGAGGCCTGTGTCCCAGCAGTGGGAACATTATAGGCTGATTATGATATTACTCTCTCTATCGGGGCTATAAATTTACGTTATTTATGAACACTTTCACTGCCTCCCAAATTTTCACCATATCCTTCCTATGCGATGCCGCCATACAAATCGGAGCGAATGCAATAGGTGCGTTGACCGGCACTGCTTATAGGTATTATTTTTACTTGTGCAGTGCTATTGAAAAGTAATCAACTATATTTCTATGTGATTATACTTGGAAATACATATGTCAAGAAAGAAGCAAGTTAAATTGACAACATATTTTGGTATCTTTTTCTTTTATTGCTTTATGTTTTGATTTAAATAGCACAATTACAGTAGGTAATAATTCTGAACCAATACTTAAGAATCAAACAAACTTACCTTGTGAAGTTTGATATCCAACTAAACGAGTGTCTTGACCGAAGATGATTACAGTTTACATGCAGCAGCACGCGAGTTGATGCTGTCCTAATCACACTTTAAAAGCTATTTAAATGCTTATATAATTTACTAGCTGCGCCCCGCGGTTTCACCCGCGTAAGTGTCGATCCCGTGGGAATATCGGGATAAAAAATAGCCCATATGTTAATCCAGGGTGTCAGCTACCTCCATACCAAATTTTAGCAAAATTGGTCCAGCCGTTTGAGCGTGAAGAAGTAACAAACATATAAACACACACACACACACATCCCCACTCACAAACTTTCGCCTTTATAATATTAGTGTGATTTTAAATCTAATTTCCACGAAGCATATCTGTAAGTTTATTTAACAACCAGACATAGAATCTGTTTTTAAGAGGTAATTTAATTTGTGTATTTCAGAATTCTTATGGAACCCATGGAGAATTCTGAGGTGACCAATGAAGAAAGGCATGAATCACCTGTGCCTCATCACACCAGACTTTTAACTGTTGCAAGACAAAAAAAGAGAAAATTTAATAAATAGTTAGTTTAATTGAAATATATTTTTATAATTATTACCTTTCAGACTCTTTAATTTATTTGCGCGAGCAAGGTGCGCATTTTGCTCACGGAGCAATACATTTTGCTCGCGCAGTATATTATTGCGCTCTTTAAGGCTATTATCGATGCTCTATCACCACAAAGTTATTATATAATAGTGACCATGCAATTGGTATTGAAAGGTGAGAAAGCATTGTTACCTACTTGTAGGATAGAATTGTTTTCAGCTTGTAATCGCTTAAAACACTCATCAGCCCGGAGGCTTAAGCGACTTAAATTTAAATTATCCGTCACCTCTATTTCAATTATTTCCTGTTATAATATAAAAACAAATATTAGCTTGACATGCTTGCATGCATGCAAAATACACTAGATGCACACACACTTCATACAATTATCTGAATTAGTACATACATCGGCAACACCTATCGCTGACTCCTCAAGCCCAATGCCGGTGGAGCAGTCATGCCGAATAATATTTAATGCTTTTGTGCTGGTTTCTGAGACACTCGGCACAGGCTGAGCATTGCCAGTGGCATTGAGCCCCCGTGATGCAGCTGCATTTTCAGCACGGGCACCCTTTTCAATGTCCTTTTAAGTCTGTAAGCATAATTATATATACGTTAGTATCTACCTACTTCTTATATACCAGTGTTATAATTGTATATTCAGATAAGTACTTACTTGCTTCCACTGGTCGACAGACCTATCTGGACCATGCTCTTTTAATATTTCTTTTAGAACTAGCCACTGGGATTCCGCCTTTTTGGCTTTAAAGGGCCCTGTAAATTCCCCAGTGGCTAGGTGGTTGTGAGTCGACATAAAGTCGACCAACACACTTATTTGTTTTTTGTTGCTTCTGGATCTGAAATAACAGAAAAAAATTAAATAATAGTCGATAGAATATTCAATAGTAAAACACAAAAATAAATAAGTACTTACTTTTTAGGGTTCCGTTGCCAAATGGCAAAAAACGGAACCCTAAAGGTTCTTATTATTTTATATTAGTTTAATTAGTTTTCTTCAAAAAAAAAGACCAGTGTCTTATTTGTACAAAATATGAACGCACGAAAGCTGAAGGTAATCCTAGCTTTCAGAAAGAATATGGAGACCACATCGCTAGAAAAAAAGCTTGCAATGAGGAAAAAAGAAAAGACAAGGAAAGAGCAAACAAGGAGAATAAATTGCAATTTTAAAAGCCGCCGCAACTTGTGCCGATTGGGGATTTCCACTCACCAGTTTTGACTTACGAATGTAGCATGCACTTATACGATACGTGGAAAGAAAGCAGGGTTGCCATTTCGAAATTTTAAGTTGCCGTGTTTTGGGATCTGGGTTGCCGTGTTTTGGAATAAAAACTACAAAATTGCCGTGTACATTTTTTTATTTTAAATTTACACGTAAGATTAAACATGACATAAAAACATTATTCTTCACAGTCATCATACAAATTTCTTATCGTATCCAAAATTTCTTCTTCATCTTTGTTCATTTTATATTTATTTTTTTCTTTCATATTGTCTATCATTTGTTTTGTCGGTTTGAAATTTACACAATTTCCTTGGGATCGGATAAAGTGCTTAGCTAGTAAAGTTCCATTTATAGTAGAAGTAATAAGTTTATTTCTTGTTTTTGTTTTTATCAAATTGACCTCACTGAAAATCCTTTCACAGTCTGCATTAGCGTGTGGGAGGGATAATACGCTAAGGACAAAACCGGCTAAATTTTCGCAACCGAGTTCAGGTTGCGCTAAAACTTTTGACCAAAAGTTATCCGTCTTCATTTGCGATACTTCTAATTTGGAATACTTAATTACAGACGGGAGCATTCGCCACTCGTCATCGATTTTCTGATGAAGATCTTCGTCTCTTGTAATTATAAGCAGTCTTTCAACTATAGGCATTAATGTGGGAAATGTTTCCCGGATTTCTGGCATTAGATATTTTAATAAAGGTAATAAGGGGTCGGAAAAATCGTATCTTTTTTGGATCTCCTTACAACCAGTAATTAAGAATTTCTTAACTCTGATTTGGAATTCTTTCAAATGATCTGGTTTATTTATAATATCCGGTTTTTTAAGTTCATTTAAAATTTTCACACCTAGATATAACGTAGGGATATGATTACCGCAGTTATCCGGATTAATTTCTGCAAAATCTGTTTGATTGACATAGTCTCGAGAAAGAAAGCAATATAACAATTCTTTGAATGTCATCCTCATCCTCTCATCCAATTCTACCAATTTCGGTTCACTACTCTGGAAATATTCATTAAGTTTTACGAACTTTGGCAGCACCCATTGCAGGAATAGAAAATACAATTTGACAAAAGGATCATTAAGGTCATGGTAAATTGTTTCAGTGGCAAAGATACGCTCATCGAGCCATTTTTTCGAAAAAAATAATTGTAAACTGACCCATTGCTCAAGTATTCTGTTAACAACTGCTAATAATGACAACCATCGTGTTTGAGAGGGATGGAGAATTTTGTGTATCTTACTGTTTGTAAAAATCTGAAATTCTGTGTATTCGGCTTGCCTTTTCGAGCTATTTTTAAAAAAGCTGTATATATTTCTCGCAAGATCCTCACAGCGCCGCGGTAATTCTTTGCAGGCCGCACTGGCACATAGGTGCATGGAATGACATATACATTTGAATATTTTGATGCCCGGAAAATTATTTTTCAATTTACTGCTAACAGAATTGTGCGCACCCATCATAACGTTACACCCATCTGATGCAAATCCAATAATATTTGTTAGAGGTACATCCCGATCAGAAAAACTTTTAATAATTGCTTCATATATTACATTTGCAGTGCAGCCTTCTACATTTTTGTCAAAATCGCCATGTCTAAACAATGGGACTAATTCCCATAAACATGTTTCAATTTTTGAAGAAGTAGTATCGTAAAATTTCACCACAATACACATAGTTTTGGAGCAGGCAATATCTGTAGATTCATCTACTAAAACACTGAATCTTGTTTTTTGAAGCTTTAGTGCGAGGGCGTCTTTATGTTGTTTGCCAATGACATTTGTAACTGTAGCCGTACATTTGGTTCTTTTTAATTTTATTTCAGCTGCTATTTTTGAATCCGGAAAACAGGATCGCATGAGTTCGCTAAGGTGATCCATAGCGAGAAACGAAATGTTATGTTCAGCAACAAATGCGCATAATTTAATTTCTGCTTCCGTCACCATTGTGTCAGAATCCTTAGAAGTTGAGGCACCTTTAAAATATGATTGAATTGATTTAGATTTACTTAAACTTGAGTTATGTTTCTGATGTTGTTTGTTTTCGTTGTGTCGCTTCAAAGTTGACAATTCGCAGCTCAATTTTACGTCACACAATTTACATTTTGCTTTATATACATCGTTATCCACGGGTTGAATCCAATCTTTAAAATTATTATCTTGCTCCCATTGAGATCGGTATTTTTGGGCTAAATGTGGTTTCTTTACCTTTTTTGGAGTACATGGCCCTTCTTCCTCACTATCCATGTTAATACTTTATTCACACACCACACTAAAGAAAGTAAATAAATGTTAAGCAGCAGAATATCTTTATAATGTAGGTACATACTTTACACAAAATGAATTAATGAAATAAGTACCATAAACAATAAAGTGTGCGCGAATCTACCTCGAATGCGCGTCGGGATTTCCCCGCTCATAGTCATGACTACGTCTAGTGTAGTCCAACGATGTACGACATGTACGATATAATGACTTATCGACTATCGATAAAAATATCGGAAAAAGTTGGTAACCATTGGATTGCCGTGTTTTAGAACACGGCAATGAACATATTGCCGTGTACCGTGTTTTATTGGTGAATAGACCCAAATTGCCGTGTAAATGGCAACGCTGAAAGAAAGAGGCATAGCTGGATATCCTTGCTGTCAGCAACCATGTTGCAGTCGTGGCAGCAGATATAATAGGACTGCAAGCGGGTGGATAGACGCTTCAACCTTTAGAGACTGGTTTATGAGTTGTTTCTTACCTCACGCTAATAGGCTCGAAGGCCAAAAAGTGTTAATTGGAGACAATTTGTCGTCACATTTAGATTTTGACGTATTAGAAACATGCCAATCACATAACATTAGTTTTGTATGTCTTGTGCCAAACTCTACGCATATCTGTCAACCTTTGGATGTTAGTTTTTTTCGGCCTATGAAAGCCGCTTGGAGAAAGACCCTCGAACAATGGAAGTTTAGTAACCCCAAAGCTTCAGCTGTACCAAAGGACGTTTTCCCACGACTTCTGAGAGAAAACTTAACAGAAATGGACAAAGTTCGAACTCCTGGTGACGCCAATGAAGAGTTCACATCTGCTATTAGAAGAAATTTGATCAGTGGTTTCAATGCAACGGGAATTTATCCTTTAAATAGAGCAAAAGTTTTAAACAAAATCCCTGCGTCTCAAAACGAAGCAGACGGAACTGCGGCTGTGAGGGATTCATTGACTGATTTTTTGAAAGAACAACGTTTTGGCAAAGATTCTGAACCAACACGTAAAAAAAAACGACGCCGTTGAGCCAGGAAAGAGCATTTCAACTATCGATGAGCCTGGGCCTTCGACATCCACTGCCGAGGCTGAACCTTTGACATTTTCACCCATTAATGAACCTGATATCGGCGAAATTATTTTGGAAGATAGCATAAGCCAGCGATATTTGCGCCAAAGCGTTCTAGATAACGACGATGATGCAACAGACTGCGAGTCGGTTGCAGATGACCAAAGAACACAAAAGGAAAATGTTAGGCAAGGTCCAGAAACTGGTGAATTTATTTTGGCAAAATTCAACTCAGCCAAAGGAAAAAAAACTTATCAGTATGTTTGCATGGTTGAAGAAAATGTCGGAGACAAACTCGTTGTTCTAGGATTCAAATCTCACAAGAAAAATAAAACTATATTTCATGCAGTAGAGAATGATGTCTCCATTAGTCTGATGTCATAGCTTATCTTCCCAAACCTAAACAGGAAAGTGACTTATACATATTCCCACAAAATATAAATGTAAAAGAGCTGTAAGCTATAATTTCTTATTTTCTTGTATTAAAATTAAGTAAAATGTTGATCTCAATGTTTAAATTAAAAGACTGTACGTGATACTTATCGTAGTTAAATATAATTTTAAAGTTTATTACTACTTTAGGAGTACACGTTGATTTTGACGATTTTTCTAGTAATTTTTGTAAGCACTAAAGTGCAATAATAAAGCAGAAGGCTGATTATTCGTAAGGAATCTGTTGTTTTGTTAGAAGGCTGATTATTTGTAAGGAATCTGTTGTTTTGTTACTAAGATTTTGTGTTTAATTCACTACATTTTGTCTATTTCATAATATGATATTTGATTATACTACAAAACGTGTTTTTTTACCATAATATATCTCTAAAATCAATTCTCAATGTTACCCCTGTTATCAAAAACACCCCGGTGAACTTTGGAGTGTTTTAATTCAAAAACTAATGAGTGAACAATTTTTTTAATTTTTGTTTTTATTTCCTGTTAGGGGCTACTTATTACATACAAAAAACGGGGGCAATCAAAGCGACCCCATATCAAGTATAAAGATGATAAGCCACTTAATGTTTTTTTTCTCGGAACCTACAGGGCGTAAAAATTAAATAAATAATTTTATCAATAAAAAACCATGAGTCGCCATTACAGTATTTTTTTTGTATTTTTTTATAAATAACTGAAGAAGTTACAGTCAGTTTTATTTCAAAACTAGCTTCTGCCCGCGACTTCGTCCGCGTGAAATTTCTTGTACCCCCACCCCGTCGCGTCGCAACACTTCTTACCGTTCACTCTGAGTTTTTTTCTTTTTGCTCGGCTCCTAAGGGTCATAGCGTGATGTTAAATAGCCTATAGCCTTCCTCAAGAATTGGGCTATCAAATGCAAAAAGAATTCAAATCTGACCGGTAATTAAAGAGATTATCGCGTTCAAACAAACAAACTCTTCAGCTTTATTATTAGTACCTATAGATAAAAAACTCTATAGGTACCAACTCTTAACATCTTACACACGTGATAACTTTTAAACGAAATATCCGATTGAGATGAAACAAAAAGTATTTTACTTCTTCATAAATACTCTTGATAACATAATGCTTAATTTCGATAAAGATTAATATTACGATACATATTTAACGTAGTTTTTTTTTCTTCAGACGATTTAATAATTATTTTGAACACAAAATCGGTTATTGTGATTAAACCATGATAGCTAGATATATGTTCTCGCGGGCTTTTTTGTAGGTCTTAATGGGCTCTACAAACCCCTAGTACATTATTTTGTTCTATTGTCAATAGTTTTTGCAGCGCACGCAAAAATAGGTTTTCGATTTTACACCTTGTGTTACAAAATAGCAATTTTATTACGGATCCCTAATTTTGAAGAAAAAAAATATAGCCTATAGCCTTCCTCGATAAATGGACTACCCAACACTAAAATAATCATTTAAATCGGACCAGTAGTTCCAGAGATTAGCGCGTTCAAACAAACAAACAAACTCTGCAGCTTTATAATATTAGTATAGATTAGTATAGATTAGTATAGATTAATCAATGTAACCCCATTTTACGGTATTTAAAAGAGGTGCGTTCTGAAATTACTATTTGGTAAAAACATTTTATTTTAAAGTATTGGTTTTCTGAAAATATTTTTTTTATTTTAGTGTATAGTATAATACTATACACTAAAATAAAAGAATATTCAGTAAAAATTCAAAAAATATTTAGTATAGACACACTATACACTAAAATAAAAAAAATATTCTTGTATAGACAAATCAACCTTAAGGGTTAACTGACTCGGCCATTCCACATAATTCAGCCAACCTCGAATTTGGCTCCCCTGTTCGCAGTTTCACAAGAAAGATTCCTAAAGCAGTATTATATTTTCACGCAAAAGGGGTGTCTGTTCTATAATTGTTGTAAACTTTTGATTATTGAGACCTGACCAATAATGACATAATTCATCAAACATTAATTCAATGTTTTCAAAATCTAACAATTGAGTCTCTAAAGCAAGATTGATAAATTGATTACGTCTTCTATTTCATCAACAGAAAAGTTATGTCCATAACGATGTTCCTCTAAAGTTCCCCAATCATAAATGCCTAATTGCTCTCTGCAAATTCTCGCATTTTTTGGCAAGTAGGTACCTATAGCTTACGCATTTTAAGTAGGTAATTTTAATTTTAGAAACGGGAGATTGCATAATAGTCTTTCATTATTATTACATCCTTGTACAAAACAAGTCTTTTAAGAATTACGTGCTCTCTTCTACTGGTACTTAGCGACTTGGGCACCAGAGGGGTTTGTATGGTTGAAATTATAATGAGTACACCAATTTAACCATTTTTTCCAAATACCAGCATACATTTTCTTCGTAGAGGGTCGCCAGCTAGACTTAATTCGAAGTCTATTCCGTTTTGAAACTTTGAACAAAACGAAAACAAAGTATTAAATGTCTCAATTATCTAGCAAAGATGCGTAAAAATGATCACATCATATTATTAGAAGTTCACAAAAGAAAACATTTTTAGAAATTATAATAAGTAATATAAAATTAAACCTACGCCCACCTTTCATAAACTTACCAAGCCTTAAAGAACACTTAGGCGACCTATAGACGCTTAGTCTGACTGATGGATGACTGACTGACTGTGGTTTGAGTGACTTTAAGTGGCTTGACTGAGCGTGTAAGTACGTTGACTGATGTATGACTGAGTCACTGTGACCTCAGTCACGTACTTACACGCTTTATTCAATCGTGCATTTCGACAGATATCTATGTATTGGGTCGGGGAGTATATTTCTCGATTCCTTAGTTGTCGTTCTATTGTGGAATGCATAGAATCTGCCTCCATTTGGGTGTGTCCCTTT
Source organism: Oligia fasciuncula (assembly GCA_963082905.1). Taxonomy (NCBI): domain Eukaryota; kingdom Metazoa; phylum Arthropoda; class Insecta; order Lepidoptera; family Noctuidae; genus Oligia; species Oligia fasciuncula. Next base: position 15,847,248 of record OY720403.1, read on the forward strand.
TCAAGATACTTTTGGGTAATCGTAATTTCTTTTTAGACAGCGATTTGCAGTAAAGCATTTGCAAGTTATAGCTTTGCAAGTTCTGATTCGTGTATCCATCGCTCCAAAAAATAATGTACTTGACGTTTTGTGGAATGTAATGCTTAATAAAGTGCTGCAATATACTGCAAAATTCGTTTTCATCTCTCATGCTCGGAAAGTAGTGTTTGTTTGATCCGAATAGCGGGTGGAAGACGCTGCTTCCCACCATAGGGCGGGAAAGACTCATAGTAATTGCTTCCCTCCCTAGGGCGGGAATGAATTTTAAAAATGGAACTTTTGGTTAGGTAGTCAGCTCAGTCAGACATCCTTAATTGATTATGTAAATATTTATTAGGCTACCCATCAAATCTTATAAATGTGCGTTAATTAGGAGAGTTGGATAAAAAGCTCATAATTATTTTAACGCCATTAAATCTTTCATATTTAGCGCACAAGTTTAGTTAATAATTTACCTTGAATAAATTCAACATACTTAAAGGTACGATAATAATTTTGATGTCAGTTGTGGTCGAGGCTAAAAATCATAAAAATTGGGGATTTCGAACATCCTGACTTCACCATAGGGGCTGTGCATATACATAATTTAATTATTCGACGAATTTATCCATAGTTTAAGGTAAATAAGTAGTGGTAATGAAGTTGTCGATGATGTCAAATGATGTCGATGTTTCGCGCCAATCGTGCGTGTTTTCATTGTTACTTTTCACAAATTTCACACACAGATGTACCTACTTAGATAAGATTTAAAATGTGACAAATATTATTGAAAATATTATAAACAACACGAAAATGCCCAGGTTTTAACGTAATATTCAAATTACCACTACTCAATTTGTGTTCAAAATCGTCGACCATTATTGTTTTTTTTTATTGCAATGATGTGCGAAAGCAATTATTCCAACATTTTTTTTTTTTTAATTTTCACTTACGAGTAATTAATATGAGGAATATAATCGATACTTGAAAATTAAATAAAATTATTTTAAGCAATAAATACATGCATTGTTTTAATGATTTATGCTCTTCTAATAGATATCATTTCAATCTCTTCTAACAATTATCATGACACTAGCAGCATTTATTGAATTTCGCGCCAAAATGTTTCTATATTTGAATTTATATTCGGAAAGCGCTCGCTGTTTAAAATTATTTTAATTTATTGGACAATTATTTACTGTGGATTTTATTTTACTTTCTAATAGTATGCTACAGAATTCCCAACAAACATTTTTTAGGTAGGCTTAGCAAAAGTTTATTTGAGAATGATGATAAATTAATTCTATAAATTGGGTATTCTGCAAACACTTAACATTTCAATACATTTTGTTAGTTAAAAGAGTTTTTTATTCAGTTTCTACAATTTTTTTTTATTGCGAGTATCGATTAGGCTGAATGCAAGTTTTGAATCGAAATAGAAAGTTGTGGACGGTCAGCACTAAAAAGTGACGCGGTGTGTTCCATATTTCAAATTTAAAAAAGACTAATATATAGGTATCTACTATTCATGTTATTATTATCAATTAATATTTTAGAAAAACTGCAATTTTTTACTTTCCTTAAATTCGAAATGAAAAGTGGAGTGTTTAACACGGGTGAAAGTCATCAATTCCCACTCGGACTATAGCCGCCCTCGCTGCGCTCGGGCGTCTAAATGCCTCGTATGGGAATTATTCCTTTCCACCCTTATATAACAATCTACTATTACAGAAAGTCCACCTTCACATTCATGCACAATATAACAATACCCGTCATAATTTTTTATATTGAACAGAGTAAAGTTGTATACTTTGAGTTTTGTTTTATATTAAAGCGCAGATGCTTTTAATGAGGATGATAGAAGATAAGATAAGATATTATTTTATTTGTCCAAGAAGCACTGCTTGTAAATCAAAAGTAAATACCATTGTCTCAGGATCAGGATTATTTTTGTCTGCGGTTTTTTCTTGTCTTGCTCTTTTTTTTTCTCTCTATGTGCTGCATATACATCTTCTGCAATGTTCCCGACTTTGAAGGCACAGCACACGTCACATTGGTCTTTTTTTGGTGAAAAGAGTGACAGATTCATAGTATCGAATTCTTGAAAGAAAATCTTCTGTGAAACTTTATATTCATTAATGCCTTTGTCTGAAAGTTGCTTGACGTATTCTCTGTATAGTTGTTCTTTGCTTTGCCATATCTGTTCTAAATATAGTTTGCTTGTCGTCTTCCTGCAGTAGTGTGATTCTAATTTTGGCTTAAACGTGGTTATACATGGTTGCATTCAAAGTGAAAACCTCGTAAAGGGTCATACAAGATTATCTATAAGTGGTATGATAGCAGTGAAAACCCGTCACCAAGTTTACAAGGTTTTCATAGGTATAATACAACGAGTACGAGGTTAGCAATACATTTCAAGACAAAATCGTTAGAAATAGTAGTTAATTCTTCATAAAACTTATTAAATCATAAAGAGTACTTACTTTTCGATGTATTTTGACACTTTACAATACAAATTGGGCACTTTGTACACACTTTCTTCAATTTTTAATCCGGAATTAGGCGCGGGCCCACCGCGGTGCACGGAGAGGCTACGCACGTGTATTAAGCTTCGCTTTGTAAGAAAATGTATGTGGTTGTGTCCACTGCAACCCACGGAGAGGCTACGCATGAATTGACGTCATTGATACACGCGTGGCTTGCTCGAATAGGCGGTTACATAGCTCAACGCTGTCAACGTGGGTCTACGTTTCCACTGGAGTACACGAATAAGACCCACGACTATGTACAGCTCGGTTATCGCAGAGCAGTTTTCAGTCATACACGTTGTGGAACGGACGCGTTTCGTGTTTCTCGTATATATCGTATCGAGGTACTCATAGAATGGCATTGGTACTGACTTTGCTAGACAGTTCTTCTGACGATGAATCCGAAAGTGAGATTGATGATCTAATCTTGGGTGAATTGCAAAAGAAAAGAAAACACCGGTTCTGGATTGAAAATCATATTAAATTCAGAAATAAACATGGAGAATACAAAACATTATTTATGACATTAAGTGATGAAAAATTTGAAAATTACTATCGACTATCACGACGAGACTTCCAGATTATTCATGACATGATTAAAAGTAAAATTGAAAAAAGGAATACTAATTATCGGGAATCTATAAGTTCTGATGAAAGACTCGCCATCGCCATTAGGTATGTTATTTATTTATTATTAAAATATATATATTTATTATTTAACTGGTGAAAAGTGGGTGTCTATGTGCACCTCTGCCTACCCCTTCGGGGATTAAAAAAAGGCGTGACGTTGTGTGTGTGTTTATTTATTATTTTTGAATGGTTCGAGATTCGAACAGCTGGAAAAGTATCTTGAGGTTGAGGCAAGGGGTTGGCGTCAGACACGGGTCTCACATCAGGCAGGGGGCTGCTATCAGGCAAGGGACTGGCGTCAAGCACAGGTCTCACATCAGGCAGGGGGCTGCAATCAGGCAAGGGACTGGCGTCAAGCAAATGGCTGGTTTGATAATTTGTTGCACTTCTATAACCATAAGAAGACGAAGTGGAAGGCGTGGAGCAGTAGTAAGTATTCATTGAGAAATAGGACAATGCTTCTTCTTCAGCACGAGTAATTGTTTCAAAAAATTCTCTTTGGACTCGTAGTTGTAAATACTTTGGTAGATCACGTGTCTTTTGACAGAGACTTTCAATTAAATGAGATAATGCATCTGGTGGTCGATTAGCATCAGTAATATGCTTTCTTATTTCATCTCTTTCAGTTCGTCTTTGCTCGCGATTTTTCTCTCGGCGCTGAAGAATCTCTATCATTTCCAGTTGCTTGCTGTTCTTCTTCCCAGATTGAATTGTAGATGTTTTAGCCGGTGAGGGAGGTGATTCAACAACATCAGTATCCGTAATTATTGTATCAGAAGTGTTTTCAGTGTCGTTTCCTTGTATACGATCCGAAAAATTTGAAAAAGTCTCGTTATTTTCTCTGTGTGGCAGTAAAAATTCCATTAAATTCTCATATTTCCACGGTTTCATATTTTGTGCTGCCTGTCCTGTAGTAGTCTTACGTCTTCGAAGAGTTTCTCTATGACTATCTCTTAATTTCTTCCAATGAGATTTCGCTTCCTTACCTAGAACAAAAAAAAAACATAATAATTGTATGTTACAGATATATGGCAACAGGAGATTCATACCACACCATAGCTTACAGTTACAGAGTAGGAAAAACCTCTGTAGCAAGGATAATCGAGGAAGTTGCCGATGCTATATGGGACTGTTTAGCGCCTATATATTTAGAAGAAATTAAAGATGAACATAAGTGGAGAAATATTGCTGAAAATTTTAAAACTTCATGTGACTTCCCTCATTGTGTTGGAGCTATTGACGGCAAGCATGTCACAATAAAAGCACCTCCAAACTGTGGATCAGATTATTTCAACTATCTTAAAGATCACTCTATAGTGCTTTTAGCGGTTACTGATAGTAAAAAAAAAATTATAATGATAGATATTGGATCAAAAGGCAAATTTAGTGATGGGGGAATATTACGAGAAAGCAACTTTGGTCAGAAGTTATATGCTGGTAATCTAAATCTTCCGCCTGATGAAGCACTTGTAGAAGGTGGCATCGAGGTTCCATATGTCTTTATCGGGGATGAAGCATTCCCTTTATTATGTAATTTGATGAGACCATTTCCCAGAGAAAACAATATTACACAAAATAAAAGAATTTATAATTATCGTCTTTGTCGAGCAAGACGAGTGGTCGAAAATGCGTTTGGAATTCTGAGTGTCCGTTGGAGAGTTTACAAACGACCTTTTGAGTGCAAAGTAGATACAGCCATAAAAATAGTGAAGGCAACTTGTGTGCTACATAATTATTTAATGGAACATAGTTTCACCTACAATTCTGTGACAAATGAAGATATAGCAGCAACTCCAGTTGAGAACCAACTTTTTGATTTAACACATTCGGGATTTAGAAGTTCTAATGACAGTTTTTTTATCAGGGAAGAATTTTGCAATGATTTTAATCATGCGCATGTTTTGAGCTGGCAAAATGCCCGTGTCACAATTTAAGCAAATATTAAGTTTGTGTCTACTAGTAGGTGTGTAATAAATAAATATTAAGTTTGTAGATTTAAAAGTAACATTTTTATAATATTAAATTAGTAACAAAAAATAAGTAAACAAGTATTTACTCACCATTCGCCATTTCACATTCCCTCGCAATCTTTTCCCAAGCCAAATCCTTTTTACCGATGTCTCTGTACGATATATCGCTCATTTTCCATAAACAGGGGTGTAGCTTGACTTTTTCAATAAATAACTCCATAATTAAACCAAATATTATTGACTAAATAAAAATAAAGCCGCCTGTCGTGGTCATCAAATGCACGCGTGCGCCACGAAACCTAGCAATTGACAAAATGGCGCAGGCGTCGCTCGCTTGCTTCCCCGCCCGTCCCACCTCCCGCAGTGCCCCACGGCGGTGCACGGAGAGGCTACGCATGTGTACTAAACTTCGCTTTGTAAGAAAATGTATGTAGTTGTTTCCACTGCAACCCACGAAGAGGCTACGCATGAATTGACGTCATTGACACACGCATAGCTCGAATAAGCGGTTACGTACCTCAACGCTGTCAGCGTGGGTCTACCCGTGCGCCGTGCCACGCTATACATAGTCGTGGGTCATATTCGTGTACTTCAGTGGAAACGTAGACCCACGTTGTCAAACAAATGAATACACGCAGCTAAAATGCGCCGCGTGTCCGTGCACAGCGTGCACTGCGGTGGAGCCGCGCCTTTACGCTATTATCAACCGTACTGGCGAGTTTCTCAGACGAAAATGGCGGAGCCTATTTTGATACAAGGTTATCATAGCACGTCATAGATGGCGCTAGGAGTAGCTGATTCGAAAGTTTGCTAGAGTAATCTGTGCTTACCGAGTTTATAAATCCAAAGAACAATTTTTTTTTTTTGAAACCGTCCTTTTCTTGCAGATTATGAAGCAATTCGATAATGTGCCATGAAATTATTCCACCATGCAGATTTGTTAATTTATTTTTTGACCTAGTTTATTTCTCACAAGTTTAAGCATATGCGCTGGATCCGGAAAAATAACTATGTGCTGTTTATCTGCAGAAAAATACGTAGTCGTGTTTTCCAAATTTTCGAAATTGCAAAAGGTTTTTGCCATCTAAAAGTTGGCTGGACAACCATCAAAACTTAGGGAGACTATATTAACACCACAATCGCCTAGCAAACTCATACATTGTTTCATCAATGTTGCCTTCTGTTCGCCGGTACAGCCGTTAATAAAAAAAATAACTGATAGGCATTAGCTTCAGCTATATTATGACCATCCAAAGCTTCTCCATAGTTCACCAGACCTACACACTTTTTACCGTCCCACTGGACGTGCCTCCTTATAGTCATCTCATCCATGCATACTGCACAATACAATTCGGTTTTTTTGTTCTTTGCCACCAATTTAATGCATTCTGATGGGTTAAGGGTAAAATAAACCAGGATTGAGTGTAGAACAATTGATTTATTGTGATCGAAAATACCGTGACAAATTACAAGACAAAGGGGAACAGTATAAACTAAACAAGTAGTAGTATGAAAAACGCGCCACCTATTGGGCTATAAATGCAACTTATTTATAACATCTTAATCTGTTTGGTTTATTTTATTTATTTATTTTAGGAAAACTTACAGCTAAACAAATACAGTAAGTAATAATTTATACAAAATAAGGCCAATTACAAGTTTCCACGTGTAGTATTAATATCATTATGAAACATAAAAAAAAAAAGGTAATAGATTTTAAGCAAAAACATGGATTTACCCCGGCAGTCTTACTAATGGCTGCCAAGCCCCCGGAGATTAGGAGACTTTCTTCTAGATCTTATCAACAGGTGGTTGATAAGCTCCAGAGGCCAGCTATTGAAAGGTCGGGAAACGAATAGACCCCACACTCGAGTCCGAATATAGCGATAGCGGAAGTGACTACTCTAACGACATAACCATTGTAGAAGGTGATGCCACTCTGGTTGACAGGTTTAGAGGGTTGGCAGCTGGGGCTATAGAAAGAGTGTGGGGTCATTCGCCACCACAAGGCAGGGGTCGGCGTGGTTCATCACAGTCTGATGTAGATTAACTCAGGAGGGTCTCTCATGCTGCTAGAGTCAGTGCTTCATCTAGGTTGCTGATTCGGCACATATATTAGATCATAAGTTTGGTGGTGGGTTAGTATTTAAATGCAAGTTAGGTGGAGGTGTTTGTATTCAGCATGTGATAAATTTATATTCCGTATTTTAATGGCCATTTTAGGCTAGTAGGTAGGTAGGTACATAATGTGTCTTTTTAATGGATAAGTATTTCCTTTTATCTCCCGAAAAAAAAAGATGTCTGGATTAATAAAGTTAAGTTTTTAGGCTGTTGTATTTTGCGTCAAATCCAGCTATTATTTTCGACGCCGCCGTTAAACTCTCTCTTAGTTCTCCGAACTCGCAGGTAATGCCGAAATTAATGATCTTTTGAAAATACTCTTCAAGTCTAGTGTTATTTTGAGTAATTGTAAAGAATTCGTTCTGTTATACCTTGCTAATGTTAGTGGAATGGCTGACCGCCATCCAGACTTGCATAGCAGCTTGAAACTCGGTACGGGTCGGAGGTCCCTAAAAATCATACTATTTCCATTTTTAATCATTTCTAAGTTCAAGTTTATTAATCCAATAAACTCTGTTTCCAGTTTATTAATAGTTTCTTTTTTAAAAACGAATTCACGAAACCTATAATATTTGGGGCAGATGGCTCACCAGCAAACTGCATGTCTGAAGTGGAGATGACGAGTATTGCTGGAAACAACAACAGTCACAAATCACTCACAGATTCTTACAAAGATTACCATAGCATTTGTCAAAAGTCAAATCATTGATTTAGACTAGACCATTTACTTTTGGGTAGGTATATCTACCTATACACAAAGTAAATAAAATATAAAATAATTATAAAATTCTATCAATTCGTAGATATTTAAAAAAATCTAAATCATATAAATGGCTGAGATTTTTTATAAGCATAAGCAAAGGTGGGTCAGCTAATTTGCTAAGGACACTGAAGGTTATTGAGCAAGCATAATATGCAGGGCGAAAAGTTGATAGCTGAGTAGATGCGGCATGATGAGAGAACACCGATACATATTGGAAAAGATTCAAATACGAGACCCGTGGTCAGGGATCCACTTTCACATTTCCAAAAAGCACATTTAAATTACGTGATCTTCAGAGCCTTTGGTTTTCGTATGATCGTGGCAAAATCTGATCAGGCCAACAAAATATAAAATGAATCACTAATCTCACACAGGAGTACTTACCACCAGTTAATACCTGGGGCCTCTCTATGACCAATGAACGAAACCGCGCGAAATTAACGCGAGATTGGCGGGATTAAAGCTGCTCTAAGGAATTGACGTGGTTTCGAAGTAAGAAATCATTGAGTGGTCATAGTGAATCAGGGCCTTATGTTAACTCACAAAAAAATTCTGTCTGTCTGTTACCTTTTAAAATTTGGCCAGGATATACATGGCATCCTGGGGAAGGACATAGGCTAATTTTTGTCTCAAAAAAAATCGTAGTTTGTTTCCCATACAAACTTTCATTCCATATACACCTTAAGGTGAATGGGTAGTGGTAGACCGCGAAATTCAAATTTTCTTACGTTTTTTTTGCAATTCGCAGGTCGAGTGTCAGGTTGTATCTTGACGGTCAGCCGGATTGTCCGAAAGGGTTACCGTTACCGCTGGCCCGGAACATAAAGGGCTAAGGAAGGAACATGGGTGGGTTTTAGTCAGTAAGAGTCTGACACTCCCTTTCGCTCCACCCAGAGCGGGAGGGTCATTTGATGATTTCCCGTCCGAAAAAAAAAAGGTTGTCTCTTAAAGGTTTATCTTGATCAAAATATGATTCGCGACAATAACAGGTACAGACGCCAGCACATCAAGCTACTACAATCTGTCAAAGGACATTGCTCGGCTTCCATACATTATTTGCCTAAGAACCGTTGATGCCGTGAAATTATTTTTTGTGTTCTAAATAATGCATATTTTCGATTGAAACTTAATTTAAGTCACGGACACTTCAGCCGTTCAGCGAATTGTGAAAAATTCTGATTTTGAGGTTATAACTGGCCAACACAAATAAACACACGGTAAATAATATCTTCGGGTTTATTTTTGGAAATACATTAGCTTTTGTTTTTATACATACATTAAAACTCATTCGTCTACATTTTCCACAAGAATATCATCCAGAAATTGTGCAGGGGGGTCGACGGTAGAGCTTTGGTGTCTTGCCCAGCTCAAGTACCATATTATAGTCATAACATGGGCGCAGCAACCAATAGTTCTGCGCCCAACAATGCAATTACAACAGTACTGAATAATGCCATCTCTGCCAGTTTGGGTTGCATCTATTAATATATACACAAAGTATGTTTTATGGCTTATATGGCGACTTTGTATTTTACCTCGAAGTAGCCATGTATTATCTGTTGTAATCTGCAATTCACCTAATAACTCCTCGTCGACTTCCCTGCACACTTCAATAATATATGAACCATCTTGTCTCACATGTTCACCATAGTATGACCGAGCCTGTTTTATTTGATAGATTCCTAGTGATATTAAAATTAAATCACTATATTCCATTTGTGGAAAGTCTTCTATATTATTTCTTTCAACAGTCATACTGTGAAATTGTGCCCGTCTCCTGTTTAAATTATTTAGTTCCACAAAATCTGCCAAAGAGTTATTCGTAAACATTTTTTTCAACACACTTGCTCGTAAAGTGGCTCTTATTGAACCGCTTTTAGGTCCATAATGGAGTGTATTACGAACGCGTGCTTTTTCTTTACTTTAATCCACATGTTCTGTAATACCACAGATAACTATTTACTAGTCGGAGACGCGCGCTTTTTTAATCTCAGCAAACCCTGCGTTCCGAATTGGGAAATAATCGATGTGTTCCGAATTGGGAAATAACCGAATTAGCGTGAGCGCGATAACGATAACGATGTCCCGTGAATCGTCATAGATGACGTCATGACATTCGCCATCTTGCGATAATGCCGACCATGCCCTAGAATAATATCACCGTGAGCGCTGTCAAAAATGACAGTGTGTGTATGAGGTTGTGTCAGTGTGTGTTTTGTTTTGAGTTGCATCATCTTTAAATTAAACTAACGTGGCATTTTTGAAATTGTGCTTCTGGCTGACAGTCGCCACCTAACCAAAGAAGAAGAACTGAAGAAGAAATGTGGTGTTTATACAAAGAAATACTGTAATAATATCTTTTTTACATTCCGAATTGTTGCCAGCTCTCAGCAGTCATAATAGTAATATCTAAATCGGAACGCATGTGAGATGATGCATGGACGTAATATTACGTCCATGGAGATGATGTGAGCGATTATAGCTAATTCGGAAAGCGCCCAAAGAGACTTCATGCCGAAAGAAAAAATCCGCGGGCTATATTTCATTTTTTTTTTTAAATAGTCTGTATTGTCCTTGGTCGCAAAATGAACTCGCAGGGGACCACAGACAATTTAAGGTGAATGCGCAGTGGTAGACCGCGAAATTCTTAGGTTTTTTGCCATTTTCAGGTTTGTGTTTATTATATTTTTTCTATAGGCTGTATCGGTTTTGTCTGTGCCATAGATTAATATATTTAAAATGAGTCAATGTAGTGCTGGCTAGCACGGCGCGCGGGAAAACAAAACCAGCGCGCCATTTTCCATACAAGTTAATATTTAACAATACAAGTCTGTTTTTTTTCCTCGCAAGTGTGTTGAAAAACGTCGTATGAAACGCGTGTGCATTAATCAATATACACTCGGCTTTCTTATCGCTCTCGCCTGCGGCTCGCGCGATAATATCGCCTCGTGCATAATGATCAACATAGCACACATGTATCATAATGTACTATTCTTGAATTATTGATACAATTTCTCTTGCATCCCCTCTGTCAACCAAAACGGGGTGAAATCTGTTTATTAGGGCTGCTGCAACCTTAAAATCAATCATTAAATGCCTAGAGGCATTGTTGAAAAACTCTTGTCTCAGTAATTTAAAATCTCGTTTGAATCGCCCATTTACCACTTCTACAACCCAGCGACATAACGTTACTTTGCGGGATTCATTCGCATTTTCCGTCGTTAATTGATGTTCACCTTGTTGAATTGACAGAGGGTAATGCACTGAATAATTGAGATTTTGCAATAAGGAAATGCTGTCTCGAAACCCTCTATCTAAAATGAATATATCATTTTCTCTAAAATATTGCCTCAAAGGATTAGACGAATTACTAAATTGTTCCGTTAAAATCTCAGCATCTGATTTTGTGGCAGGATAAGGGCCCAGTACGTCAATTATGTGGCCATCGCAACATACTATCATGAACGGTTTCACAAGATTTCTATATTTGTGAAGTGAATATGTTTTTTTCTGGTATGAGTAATTACTACTTTTTTGAATATAAATGTATGTTCCATCCATTATTGTTATCGCCCTCCTATCCTCAATATTACTCCCAGGATTCCCAAATAATGAATTGGGAATATATAGATTCCTTTGGGTAACTCCTTCTCTTGTGATGTGCTCCAAGCCAAGATGTTGTGGCACGAAGTGTGCCATCATTATATCTCTTGCTTTACTTATATATTTTGCAAGTGTGCTCCTACTTAAATTCAATAATTTAGAAATTCTCTCATCAGAGTCTCCTGTACAGAGTTTCATCAAATATGCTCCTAGTGCAACAGAACGCTTGTGAAAATCAGGTAATTCGGCTTCCAATTCCGAAATTGCTGCTTTGTCCGTCCCAGCCAATACCATACCATATTGTCCTCCATTACTTGAATATTTTCAAAATCTATAAGATTCTTGTCATTTTTGAGTAGCTCACAGAATTCCTCAATGTAAGCAGCTGTAAAGCTATGCAGGGCATTTTCGTCTTCAAATAAAAGTGACCACATTTGGTTTTCTAAATGATAACTGCATATCCTACAGTTTGGTGGTATGTAGTATCTGTGGTCACTAAAGAGTCTCACCCTTATTGTGTATGGCACCACTTGCTGTGAGGTACTGTTACAAGCGGGAAATAAGCATCGAGAATGAGTATCAGGGGCCCTTCAATAATGTGGTAAAGTGATTCTTTCAGGTCTCTGTGGTTCTAGATTACTCGTTGTTATGGCATCTGCATGAATAGCTGCTTCGGCTCTTCGGAAGCATGTGCGACAAATCACATCTGACGATTGAATCTAGAACAAAAGTATAACTGTTACACACTGGTATAACATAGTCAAAACGTGTAATTATTATTTACACTACATAAAATAAAATATCGTCATACTTATTATACCCTGTGTACACCCATTGTAAGCCAGAGGCGATAGTAATTTTTAGGTCCAATGGAATAGAAAGTGAGCCTATTGCCATTAACCGGACACAAATCCAGACCCCAGGAATGTTACTGCAGACTTACTAACAGGAAAACACAATAACAATTTTCAGCCCGACCCAGAAATCTGGACCAAAACCTTGTGCACATTTTATAATAATTAGTATATGGCCATATAATAAGAGTCCCTTACCTCACGTGGATGGATCCAGTTTTGCACAATACTTAAAATGTGCTGGTTCTCCTCGGCTTGTACAAAGTAGTATTGCTGTTGTGCCACAGAGTGACCACATTTTATGCATACATTTTGATGACCTACGGCTGCAGAATCTTCTAAGGCCGTAGGTGTAATATTATCAAATATTGTATGACAAGCATCACATATGTAGTCAGTGGCACTCACCTGTAAAATTATATAAATACTAATAAAAAAGTAATTTTTAATGAAACAATTAGTAAAAAGTAGAAAAAATAGTAAATCCTAAAACATAAAATATAGAAAAAAACTCACCACTTGTGGTGCAACACGTTGCTGTACCATTGACAGAATTGTATCGTTATTTAAAATGTGTCTTCTCAACTGATTTATATCAATGTGACAATTTGCACATGTAAATAGATTACTTCTAGTTTCAGTAGACGATGAAGTTGATGGTGTTGAAAAATGCTTAGCAGCACGATCAGCCCTTTGCCAGCAAGGATGGCAAATATAATGTGATGCACGAACCTGAAAGTATATTACTATTATACACAAATATTAACTCCATCTGAAATTGCACCCACAGAATAAATCACAGCATGGGTTGCTATGGAAAAAAATATGTCTTAGTTACCTGCAATGGCAAAAGTCTTTCTAAGATAATGCTTCTAACATTCACAAGATGTGCAGTGTCTGTCCTCAATGATATTATTTGATGAGAACGTGCCCTTTGGGGCAATTTAACTTGACAAAGAGCACATTCTTTACCAATGTGGCTTACATTTGGAGTGCTTGTTCTAGCTCTGGCTTCCGTCCAACACGTTGTACAAATAATATCATGAGCTTGAACCTGAAAACATTCAGATTTACAAATAAACCAGTCATTTCATCATTAACCACCACCACCACCAGTCGGGCAGCCGTCATTATCTTCAACATATTAATGCTCCCACTGTTGGGATACAGACTTACTCTAACTTAAATAAAAGCTTGTAAAAAGGGAAGTTGTTGTGGTTTTACTTACCAAACGAGGAGCAGTCCATTGTTGTATACAATGAAGAATTTGCTCATCTTCCAATACCATGGAACCAGAGGCTGACCCGCAGTTAACACAAAATACATTATCGTTTTCCAATTCCATGTTACAATAAAAGTCCGTTGAGTAAATGCCGAGTAGTCGTTCTTAGTAGGTCCGTACGAGGTAATCACAGCCAGAGGTCAATATTTCAAGAGGAAATCACAGTCCTTTGTTCACGCCAAGTTGTTAGATAAAATCAGAATACAAAAATAACACAAACGAAAACACACAACCAACGAACACAGGATGCGCTCGAGTAGGTAGATATAGATATCTATCAACGTACGTAAAGTGTCAACTAAATGTCATCCGTCCGTCAATTCATCAATTACTGTCAGTCATAGTCTATGGTGTCAACACTGCTCGATAAACATAAAATCGTAATCAATAATCTGTTTGTAAAACTAATAACCGTATTTTATAGATGAAACGCTGAGGGTAATTATAATTAATTGTTTTGTATAATTACGATACACACTGCTAATAGATCATTTTCACAAAGTGTTTATTTAAACTCATGAAGATGTGGCTGTATGAGCTTAATACCTTTGCATAATCAAAATGTGAAGTGAAACAGAAAAAACATGGGAACATAATATATTGAATTACTAATTAAAATGTTTTTGAAATCAAAGAGTGTCCGTGATAATCTAATAATTGTAAAGTAATTAAAAAAATAAAATATTTATTATTGTAAAGTTTAAATACGTGACGATTCTTAGGCCATTTCTATACATCTCCTTTCTTTAATAGATTTTTACCTTTATCGCTAAAACATAAGGTTCAAAGTTGATTGGGAAATACTGACATTTATGCCTAAATAGGCATACGCATATTACGGGATAGGCCAACCTTGGTAGTAGATACGTTCCCGTGGGCCGTGGAATAACCGAATAAATTTGCCCGACATCCACAAGGGCGAAGCCGCGGGCAAATACTACTCAGAAATAAAATGAAAGCAAGGTGTGGGTGTGTTAGTGTGTGCGCGTGTGCGTGTGTTGGTGCGTGCGCCTGTGTATTAGCGTGTGCGCGTGTGGTGTTTAGGTAACACGTAAAAACCATCAATTTTGAGTTCACATTTCATTTGAGTATTTTAAGCTTGTATTCGACAGTAAGTACATAGGTACTTAAGTCACTTAAGGGGCTTACAAGACCTAAACGCAATAAACGCAAGTTTTAGAAACAATAAAAGTCAACTATGATCGACTACAGTAAACAAAATCAGAAATACATAAGTATGATATTCTTCAGGATATAGTCTAGGTTGATAGTGTGATGAAAACATAATACAACTAATTTGATACGATAGAAAAAAATCATCATGAAGATACCTTATAAAACTTTCTTTTTACAATAAAAACCATACTAATATACATACAATCAATCATTCTGATTGTTTGTCAGATTATTCTGCAAGCACCATACTAAAACACTGTTTTAATTTTTTAGGCCAAACAATAGATTTTTTGTAATTAAATAATTGCTTCCTATTTTGCTATAAATTACCCGCGTTGTGTCATGGCGCTTCTCTTTCTTTTCTATGCAGTCCGACAGTGACCGAGCTTTAGGCCATGTAAGCCCCTGTTCTGAGGCTCAAGGCTGCAAATAGTAGACGTACTTATGAGTATATATCAATATGTAGGTAATTCTGTACTCACGTTCTGACAGGGTAACTGGTTAACCGTTATGTTGGTACTACCAATACGTCGCTCGTCTCTTACGAAGTCAGGTTCCCGGTGGTAAAATCCTTGAAACCAAAGTAGTTATAAGCTTTAGAATGAACACGAGCGGGCCCTGGAGTGTGGCGCAAACGCACAGTTACATGTCACATCAACATTCAAGAGTTAAGGCGATGGCTTCAGTGCACCTTCGTATTTTCTTATTCGCAACTATTATTCTTAGTACTGAATACTGATTTGATGATCAAGATCCCTGACCAGCATCTTATTAGAATACTTCCTTTCTCCGAGCACGTTTGCTCTTGCGAATCTTCACTCCAGCCGACCAATAAAGGCAAGAAAGTGATGGGAGCTCTGTGCCTCGTTAATTTTTCCTCTGGTCGGTCAATTAAGGCAAGCCAGATAAGAAGAACAAGACTTCTCTCGGGAGATCGGGTCTGTGGTGTCGCTACTGCGCAACAGCTCGCGAAAATTAAATTAAAAGAGATTGAGTAAGAAATTCCTGAAGTAAAGACCCAGAATTGATCAAAGAAGGGTAAACAGGCCACGGGCCTGGAGGACAAGGTCAAGGCACTCGGACCAGCCAAATATCCAGGTGGGAGGACTAAACCCGGACAAAATGGCGTGCAATCGGCCAGACCTACTCTCGACATTAGGTGGGTACGGGATGAAGAGAACAGATCAACAGAGAGTTTTATCTACTTATCTGCTCTTAAAATATGATATTTCGAAACTTTCCTTTCACGGGCCCACTGAAACAACCGCTTTAAATGAAATGATACGTCGAGATGAAAACTCTCGGTAATGTGGTGCTATGTGGGTGACGTGGGTCTACCTTTGGCGTCTTTTCACACGCTCCACGCTTCTTTTACTATGGGACCAAACCTGAAATGGCGAAAAAAAATCAGCTGTTCCCTACAATTTGACGAGTTAAACGAACATAAAATGTAGGGAACAGCTGATTTTTTTTCTCGCGATTTCAGGTTTGGTCCCATAGTAAAAGTTGTTCATAATGATGAGCAGTGTTGCCGCTTAGGAAAAAATAAAGTCACCAAACTTTTACTAAAATGTCACTAGATTGGGTGAAAAAATAAATTTAAAAAGTCACTAGAAGTCACTTAATTATTTAATCAATCTTCATCAACAAAGTTACTGATTAAAGAGGTACTTAATTAAAAACAAATATGAGAAATCAATGAACAAAAAAAAAACCCTTTCAATTTGAATTAATCTAAAACTCTGTGCTTAAAAATTTATTAGTTGAATTAAATCGTCATCTATTGTCACTGTATCATCAGCTTCGTTCGGCATGTTGAATGTGGACGGTTGCTCTGTAGTTGCAGTGGACGTCGAAGCCTGCGGTTGTTCTAAGGATGTAGATGGTGCAGTTTTCTTATTTACATTTTTAACCGTTTTCGTCATTTGGGACAAGACTTCATTAGGTAAAACATAAGTTTTGCAGGTTTCTTTTAAAAGTTTTAGCTGGTTCCTTATCAACAGTATCGAATTCAGAGTCGTTGTTGCTAATCTGTTTCGTAGTTTCGATTTAACAATGTTCATTATACTGAACGTTCGCTCTACTTCCGCGTTGGAGTGTGGCAGCGACAAAACTGCAATGGCCAAATCTGCTAAATCTTGGTAGGTGTTAATACCTGCAGCATTTTTGTATTTGCTCACTTGAGCCCAAAATTGTATTGTATCGCCATTAGCAGTTACGTCCCATTTGACAAAATTAATATTATTCAATTGCTGTAATATTTTTTCAATTTTGTCCTCATTAAAGCCAAGTTCGACTGCAAGTTCAGCAATTGAAGTGTCCTTTATTTGCCTTAAAGTATTTCTTACGGATAACTGTGTAATTTTTTCAAGCGCCATATAATTGCTGGGCAAGCGGTTTTGTAGTTCTTTTGCTAATTTAACAGTAAAATCTATACAGCTTTTTCTAACAGGGGCAACTAATTCATTCGTTAATTTGGTTTTAGCGATATGCGATTCAAATAGGTATCTAGGTGAGGTACTGGGCTTAGATGGTCTTAAAGGTGATGGTCCAAAAATGTATGGACCAAAAACCCAGAGTCGATTTAGACAAATCTGATATCAATAGCTTTATTAAAATGCACAATTTACCCCACCGAAAAAATTATGCCCATATCCATGGGATATAAAAGTTATAGGCTAACAAAGTAGGTATATTGGAAAAATCATGAAGAATAACCTTTGAAATGAAAAATGAAAAATTTTTACCAGTTTTTGCAACAGCAATATATTAATAATGAATAACTTGTTATTTTTATCAGTTTTTTCAACAGCAATATATTAATAATAATAATCAAAGGACAATAATAAATATAAGTAGCGATTATATGAACCTATCAAGTTGAAATCTTATATTTCACAGCTTGTAAATCATATGTCAAGATACTTTTGTCGTGTTGTCGTTTACAGTTGAATGTGCCTATTTTGTCTCAGATTATTTATTTTTTCAGTCGCTTATTAAAAAAACAAATACTGTGGGAAAAATATTTATTTCAATTATTTTCAATGTCTATTAATATATCATCTAAGAACCCAGCAGGTTGCATAAGGTCGTCTTGGTACCTGGCCCAGGCCAGATAATATATAATGCTTATTATGTGGGCACAACTGCCCAATGTGCGGCGACCATGAATACAGCTGCAACAGTATTCCGAAATCCTATTCGTGTTATATAAAACATTACAGTAATATGTTCTTGTCCCGACGTGCCTGGAATGGATTCGACACCTAATTAATGTACTTTCTTCGTTATTAATATTTATCCTTTCGGGGTGTCTAAAAACTTCAATTGAAAAAACCCCAGTTCCTCTAATATGTTCGCAACAGTAGGACCTTGCAAGTTTTACGTGGTATGTGCCTATTGCGAACACAATTAATTGGTCATAATCCATTCTTGGAAAATCCGATAGATTGGAGTGTGTTGCATCCATTCGGGTAAACACAATTCTTTGTCGATCCCAATGATGTTCATCGACGTAATCGGCTAATAGGTTCGGCCTGTCCCTATTTCTTTCAATCATCTCTATAAACTATTCAGTAAACCTGCTGTCTTCATATGTTGGATGAGTTGCATTGGTAAGCGCTGCAGCTATTCTATAATCTGTCATTGCGTTGCCTAGCGCTATATTAAAATATTTGTGTCTAAATATTTTAAAATCTCTTTTTATCGTGCCATTAATGGTTTCCACGACCCATCTAACCATGGTTATCAATCTGGATTTATTTGCCGCTATTGTACTTAATTGTCTTTCATTACGTCCTACAGACGGTGGCATGTAAGCGTTATAACCACATTCCTCTAGATCCGGCAAACAGTCTCGGAAACCCCGATCCAAAACAAATACATCATCTGGGTGTAAAAACCATCGCATTGGAGCTTCTTCCATGGGACCATCATGGTTATCTAATATTAGTTTTACTATGTCGGAGTCTGAAGTTCTGGCGCCGTAGGGTCCAGTTACTTCTATGATATAGCCATCAGCACACACAATCATGAAGGGCTTAATCAAGTTGCTATACTTGTGTAAGCTATTAGCTTAATCTTTGAAAGAGAAAGTTGGATGATTTTTGAATAAATAAATAAGTGCCGTCGATAATTAAAATGGCCTTTGTTCGCTCTTCATTACCAAAAATATAATTCGGAAGTGTCCTATTCCTTTCGATCACTTCATGTCGGCTGATGTGGTCAAACCCCAGATGCCGAGGAAGGTATTCATTTTTGAGACATCGTCTAGCCTGCTTTAACATGCGTTGTAAAGACGTTTTCGATGTGTTTATCAAAGATGCCAGTCTTACGTGAGGTTCACCTGATCTAAGTTTACATAGGTATACGCCCAATACAGTATTGCACTTATTAGTTTGTCGTAAAGACGGTGTTTCTTGTAAGATACTCTCAAACTGGTTATGGTTCATTCCAGTCCAAAAATGGAGATCTTCTTCACTTATTTCATGAAGCCTTTCAAAGTCAACATTACCTTTTCTTTCAAGCACTCGTGTATACAACATAACTATCTCGCGTAAGTTCTCGTTTCTGAAATTATCTTGGCGATTTACAGAGAAATCCTCAAATGATGAATTCATTAAATGAAATCGACAGACTCGTGCTAGTTCTGGTATGTAAAAAGAATAATAGCTTAATAAGTGCGCTTTTATACTGTCGGGCACTTGTCGAAGTTGCGTTGAAGTACAATTGTCGAAGAGACATCTTCTTGAAGTATTCGCGGCACGTGTAAATCCAGTTAAAGAAAACGATTGCGGTGGTCTAGCTTCAGGTGTTGATGGTTGCCTCAATGCATATTCAATGCGTTGCCAGCAAGGATGACAAATAGATCTTGACCCATCAAAGACGATCTGAAATCAACGAGACATAATATTACACAATGAAACGATTGTCAAACGTTTATTTTATTATCAACCTAATATGACCATTTTTGTAAGTACATACATAGATAAATAAATATTTGTGGTCAATTGCACACTGCGCCATCTAGTCCCACAGTAAGCTTAATGCTTGTAGTATGGTAACTAGACAACTGAATAAACATAGTTAATACTTTTTTTTTAATACATACACATTATACATATGTCGGCGCGTCTAGAGAATTGGTTCGGCGAAGCCAACCTCTTTGCTTAGTATTGTTTTTTTAGAAGATATGTCAACTGTCATTTTGACGTAACACCATGTACTGGGGAGGCGGCCCGCCAGATTAAAGAATAAAACGAAGTGAGGGTACATTCACATGGGTGAATCAAAAAAGACGAGATAGATCGGAAGAATTGTGTTAAGATATCCAGTTGTGAGTAAATTAGTTGCGCTCGCGCCCCACGTACTTGGTGGAACGTCGTTCACGCGTTATAGTTAGTTAAATAATTGGATTAGAATCTTGTGATTGTTCATAATGATTTTCACATACTTTCAACTCCTCGCCCGCAAACCCACGCAACATAACCTCTTCTGATAAGGATGATCTATTGCCTTTACATATTTAACACCCAAACCAAGGCAAACAGATATTTTTGAAACTACAAACAAATGTTTGTCTTCTGCGGGAATTGAACCCGCGACCTCGTTTAATCGAGATGAATCATTACTTTACTCGGTGACCTATATTATCATTATTATTAGTAAAAAAGCTGGTAGGTAGGTACTATGGCCTGGTCCCCCTCTTCGTGAGAGGAGGCGATGCTTTAATAATTTAATTGTGTTGTGACTTGAAAGTTTTACTCCGTTTTTATTTTTATTGTTTCACGAAATATGTCTGGGAGACAAATATTCAGAATTAATTATTAAATATAGATTACATTTAGCATCAAGTATAGCCGCCGGTAATCCTGCTATAAAAAAGAGGTATAGCTCTGATATTGAACACAAGCGGTAACAACATATTCAGCACTGTTTCTTTCCTAAAACGATAGCGTCTTTGGAAATTCTTAATTATCATAAAATTCTATGGGGTTTTCTGCATCCCGCAAATAACGGCGTGCAGGGTAATCGTACGGATTATCATACAGATAATTCAGAAACTGTAGGAAATCCATTGAAAACACTATTGAAAAAACTATTTGAATAAATTAATCAGTTCTGTTTACAAGCGTGAGCGAAATAGTGGATTAAAAACGTAAAGAATGGCGTAAAACTTCCTTGAGTGTTCCTTAAGGTACGTCGCGATGTACAGTCGCCAGCACATCAGGTTACCCCACATTGACCTTGAACGCGTTATGCGCGCAACAGCGAGAATCGTGCGAAAGAGATATATAGCTTTTTGTCTGTTCTTACTTGTAATGTTTCGTGCTGCAGTGCGTACGTGAGGGTGTGTGCGTATGATCGTCGTGGTGTAGAATAAAATACTGTGCGATAAGAAATAGCGTAGCAGGTTGAACACTTGAATCGAATCGAAATAATGGCCATGCGATCGAAATAATATAAAAGCAGGCGGCGGTGGCCCGCGCAATGCCTAAATAGTATGAAAGCTTATAATCAATATTTTTTATTTAAATGATCTTTTAATTACTTAATCCTTCATTTTTACGTATTTGTCGGAAAATTACGTTAAGTAGGTATTACCTACTCATATTACATTTAACCTGGTAGGTAAGTACGGTATACACTGTTACACAATTAATTAGCGAAATTTCACGCTCTCGATGAATATTGTTAAGTAGACAGGTAGGTAGGTTTAATCTGAAGTCAGAAAAACATTTCTTTTTTTAAATTTCAAGCAGGGTTTAATGACCTTTTCCGGGTTTTGTTACCTACTTACTGACGGGCTGGCGATGGCGGTCACCTGTTTTAGCGCGTTCTTATTGATAGCTGCGCCAGTTATTAACTTTTGTAGTTACTTACCATCGTTTAACTATTTTTATAATACCTATTGTATATGTTATTGTTCCAAAATAAACGATTTTTAAAAGCTTTTATTATTATTGACTTGTATGTATGTGAAGGTGGACTCTTGAAAGTTAAATTTGACCCACTTCCCGGTATCCGATTAAGCTGAAATTTTGCATGCATGTATAAATCGGATGACAATGCAATATTATTATGACATAGAGCTGATCTGATGATGGAGCTGGAAGGTGGCGATAGGAACTCCGTAATTAACTGACGCAACTCTATCGAGTTTGGGCTCGTTTAATTCGTCTTGACGAGTACTTTGATACTACAATCATGGTAACCAGGGTCTGATGATGGAGCTGGAAGGTGGCCATAGGAACTCCGTAATTAAACGACGCAAGCTCATCGAGTTTGGGCTCGTTTAATTCGTCTTGACGAGTACTTTGATACTATATGGTAACCAGGGTCTGATGATGGAGCTGGAAGGTGGCCATAGGAACCCGTAATGAAACCACGCAACCCTATCGATTTTGGGCTCGTTTAGTTCGTCTTAACGAGTACTTTGATACAACATAGTAACCAGGGTCTGATGATGGAGCTGGAAGGTGGCCATAGGAACTCCGTTAATAAACGACGCAACCCCATCGAGTTTGGGCTCGTTTGATTCGTCTTGACGAGTACTTTGATACTACATGGTAACCAGGGTCTGATGATGGAGCCGGAAGGTGGCCATAGGAACTCCGTAATTTAACGACGCAACCCCATCGAATTTAGGCTCGTTTGATTCGTCTTGACGAATATGCAACTCCAACAAATTTGGGAAAAAAGTTCGTTCCGTTTGTTATGAATGTGGATTATGTCTGATTGATTAGATGGATGACCCAATGCCAAGATGAGCACGTGCCGAGGGCTGAATGGTATGAGGGTGTATAAACATTTCATATCGCCAACGTTGCGCAGTTTCTTTTGCTTTCCTACAATAAATGGGTATCAAATGAAAGGTGAGAATACGAATGCGAGTTAAACTCCGTTGCTCCATTCCGTCTGCAATTTTGGTGTACTGGGGTTTTTGGAGTCCTCGATTATGATATTAAGGTCGAATTGTTCGTGTCTGTAGCATCGGTTGGTTAACTTTTACTTGTGTAATTTGGTGAGATTGGCGTCAACAGCATTGGTTTGCAACCTGTCTAGGAGAATGATAACTCCAAAATGAAACCTGGAACTGTGTTTCGTAAGGCAGAAGTAAGCTTCCAGCTGAAATAAGTGGCGCATTCCTCCAAACACTCAAGTCAAGGTGAGGCCATGCCGAGGACTGAGTGGCATCAAGGTGTAACATGATGTCGTGAATGAGATGAACAGACTAAGAAACCTGTCCAGTAACTAAAAAATAAATTAAAAGTAGAAATCTTTTTTTAAAACAAGCTTTTATTTCAATGCGCTAAAAATAATAAAATAAACTTTTCCTTTAAAACTTTTACTATCAACTTTTAACGTCATTACACAACTGATATGATATAAAAGCTTGTCGCGAGGTTTACCTGTGTGTTACAAATAAATTAAATAACATGTGATCTGATTGATTTTAATTTTATAAATTTTCAAACTAAGTAAATACGAGTACCTACTTAAATCTCGCGACAAGCTTTTTTTTAACGAACGGTGAGTCGGTGACGTTTTTTTAAGTAGGAAATAAATATGCCGTCGGTCGGGGCCCCCTGTATAACAGATACGGCGGTAGCTACCCCACTGCTTTTGGCGCCATAACTACACAACCGATCATCATGGAATTTTGCAGACCTACCAATCAGAAAAGGACATAAGATATTATGTTCCTACAGGAACGCGTGTGAAACCCTGGAAAAATATCAAAATAAAATGCGGAATAACAATCACAATCTTTTTAATGTTAACCATAAATATAATTGAAAACACACAAATACCTACCTACTTTAAATTAAAATATACTTACAACAAAGTTTATAAAACCAAACTATACCATAGATAAGATAAGATAATTTATTTGCGTAAAACATGGTATACACAGGTGTTAATAAATCATACAAGTTTTGCTTAAAAATTAAAGCATGCAAACTTCACAAATAAACAAATTTGAATTTATAAACATTATAATTTATGTTAAAAAAATCCTTAATATTATAGAAATCATTTTCATTCAGCCATTTACATAGTTTAATTTTAAATAACCTACAATTTAATATTTTTATTTATTTAATTAGGTAATAAACATGCTTCACATAAAAGTTCCTGTAACATAATACGTCAATAAAGATTTTTTTTTTTTTAAATGCCTAACACATCTCGGGGACCTTTGGAAGGCGTTATTATTATTAAGTATACTTAGATTAAAAACAAGTAGATAATATTTATTTTACACAAACTTTTATTTTTATTTGTAACATTAATTATAAAGTTACATCCACCAATGCCTACCAAGCAAAATCAAATGCGGTAGCATTCTGCCGGGTCAGCGGGATTGCCCGAAAGGGTTACCGCTGGCCCGGAACATAAAGGGCTAAGGAAGGAACACGGGTGGGTTTTAGTCAGTAAGAGTCTGACACTCCCTTCCGCTCCACCCAGAGCGGGAGGGGTCATTTGATGATTTCCCATCCGCAAAAAAAAAAAAGTAATTTAAAAAAATTAAACCGACTTCAAAAAGAAATTAACTCAAAATTATGAAATAACCTTAATTTCGGAAGTCGGTGTCTTGGGATCTGTATTTTAGTTTTATGCCACCGACTTCCGAAATTAAAGTTATTTCATAATTTTGAGTTAATTTCTTTTTGAAGTCGATTTAATTTTTTTAAATTACTTTTTATTTCGTAATTTTTAGTTTTTGCACTAGTATTTGACCAAGGTTTTGAGATGTTTTCCCTTTGACACTACACCCGTAGCTCTTATCAATAAGCCAGGCCGTCACACTTACACGTATTAGTCCATATCTTGAAAATTACTAAATCGATCTTGATGAAACTTGCACTGTTCCCTAAGTTGAAGAAAATGTAAGCCAATAAAAAAAATGGTCACGATCCGATTAATAGTTCCGGAGATATGCGTGGACAAACATACATACATACATACATACATACATACATACATACATACATGCATACATACATACATACATACGTCTATGAAATTTTGTATATTTGTTTGGAAGCCCTAATAGATCATCATATGTGAATATAATGCAATTCCAATAATATTACATACATACGTATCGAATTGATAACCTCCTTTTTTTTGAAGTCGGTAAAAAAAAAATGCGGTAGCATTTGATTGCCAAGTAAAAATAAGCTTTTACCCAGATTCGTATAATTTGACTGGGCTGTGGTCTGGCACCCACTGTCCACTGGTGGCACGGCACGACAAGGGATTTTTGTAATACTTACAGATGATCTCGAATCTAATTAAACACTGTTAACAAAAACATTTCATTAATACGTCACAGCCTGCTTTGGTTTCCTTCGGCACGTTCTGGCATGCCGCATTGTGAACGCTAATCACGATAAAATAAGATTTCAAATCATTTGCGCTTCCTAAAATTCCTTGTCGTGTCATGCCGCCACGACAGTGGGTGACGGCCCAAACTTAAATTATCACTAACAATAGTAAAGGACAAATTCTCAAGAATTTAACAATGATGCGAAAAGAAGTATACAATTTCAATATTATAGCTACGTCTGTGACCTGCGCCTGGGTCATTTGAATTTTCTTAGCAGGGCGGCGGTATTTCTTTCCGACGTCCTTCAGGCGCCTCCTGACTGTGTCCATTGATATCTAAAACAAAGAAAATTTTGTCAATTTCAATACTTACATGGGATTCTTTGTTATGAGAAATTATACGGGCTAACTTAACTAATTTGCATTCGCGATTTATTTGCCAAAAATCGTTAACAAAAATGACTTTATGGAAAAATAACTTTAAATCCTACACAATAAAGTTCAGTTTACGCTACAACTTTAACTTTTTCAATAGTGCTAGTCACTCTGAAATCAACTTAATTACCATTAAAATAAAGTTGATATTTCTTTAACTTGAAATAATATTAGCTGAGTCTGGCCGCGCGGTATGCATAAAACCGGAAACATTATTTTGTCTATCAGTGTGGGTCCTGAGTGACAGCGCACCGCGTATGACGGATTGCGGAGCGGATTTACTCGTCGATAACTGTCCTTAGTGCATGCGGGAAATTGATGCGTGCGCGCATGTTTAGTTACGCGTCCATTTAACTTAGGCCATAATAATGTCGATATCAAAACTCAAACGTTTACAATATTTAGAAAGAAGCAAGAAGAAGAAGAAAAAAAAGCAAAAAAAAGAAGAGTAAGAAGTTTAGATTTAGATTTTTTCTTTACCGATGATATATAGGGTGACTGGTAATTAGTGACCGATACTTAAACACGTGATTTTACTCATCATTATGAACAACTTTTACTATGGGACCAAACCTGATATCGTGAAAAAAAATCAGCTGCTGCCTACATTTTGACGGGTTAAGCGAACATAAATGTAGGGAACAGCAGATTTTTTTTTTCGCGATTTCATGTTTGGTCCCATAGTAAAAGTTGTTCATAATGATGAGTAAAATCACGTGTTTATGTATCGGTCACTAATTACCAGTCACCCTATATAAGAACGTATGCGCTTAGAGACGATTTTGTATGAAATGCGTGCATTCAGGGTCTCCGAATCTGAATTCCTGATCAGGAAACCGGACGTGTGCGACCGGCCTAATGCGCCGTTCATTCCGCCTGCGCGGTGCGCCGCCTTCACTCAGGCAAGACGCACACTTAGGGAGTAGGTATTATTTTAATCAATTTTGTTATTATTTTTAAGGAAACCATGTTTTATGTTAGTGATGAATAAGCTAAGGTGATAGGTAAGTGTGATTACAAGCTACACATGGACTCACGCTGTAAGAAGTTGAGGTTACTCGTGTGCTCAGAAAAGGATCGGCAGAGTGTGCAGCGACCATAGCCGCATCGTCTGCCGCCCCGTAGTGGCTCTCGCGTAAAGTTGGCGGTGGTGGGCTTCAATGCTTCCACTTTCTTCCCACCGCCGAAGCCCGAAGTAAACTGTTCTTTTCTGGAACGAAACAAATAGCTTAGTTTATTTGCCCACGATTACTCAATTACTATAAGGCAAAGAGGCCCTTGATTTTAAGCCACTTTTACCTATATCTAATTTTCTCTTGGCTCTGACACTATAAAGCCCTGTTTTATAGGGTTCCGTACCCAAAGGATAAAAACGGGACCCTATTACTAAGACTTCGCTGTCTGTCCGTCTGTCTGTCACCAGGCTGTATCTCCAGAACCGCGATAGTTGTCGCAGTTGAAATTTTCACAAATTATGTATTTCTGTTGCCGCTATAACAACAAATATTAAAAACAAAATAAAATAAATATTTAAGGGGGGCCCATACAACAAACGCGATTTTATTGCCCTTTTTTGATCGATATCAATAGGTAGTGGTAACAGGTAGGCACATGAAATATTCACAAAATACTCAGTTGTATTTTTACTTTAATAATAAGTAATGAAATTAAAATAAAATAAATATTTAAGGGGGTCTCCATACAACAAACGTGTTTTTTTCGGCGTTTTTGCCTTGTGGTACGGAACCCTTCGTGTGCGAGTCCGACTCGCACTTGGCCAGTTTTTTATGTTCTGTATGCCTAGGCGATCGTTACAATTTCATTATATTGTGTAGCCTATGTAATCTTCTTTCGTATTAAGTAACAACATTTATCCTATCTATAATAAAAAAAACTTTCTAGAACATTAATTTACTAAAATCGAACTTTGGCATGTTTTCATTACTTATACAAAATTCTTTCTATCTCTAAACCCGTTGACCGATTTACATCTTAATTCAAACGGGAATATCAGTTTTAAACATAATCCTCTCATTTGACACTAAAATCACGCAAATATTCCTATAAACAAAAAATCACGTTTTCAATTTAAGTAGATACAAGTTACGTAAAGAACTATTCTGCCTATAATTTTTCTTCACATTAACCTTGCGTTCCGAGTTAGGAAATAATCGATGTGAGCGTGCTTAAACCCGTACCGAATTAGCGTGAGCGCGATAACGATGTCCCGTGAATCGTCATAGATGACGTCATGACATGCGCCATCTTGCGATAACGCCGACCCTAGAATAATATCACCGTGAGCGCTGTCAAAAATGACAGTGTGTGTGTGAGGATGTGTCAGTGTGTGTTTTGTTTAGATTTGCATCTTAACATAAAATTAAACTAACGTGGCATTTTCGAAATTGTGCTTCTGGCTGATAGTCGCCACCTAACCAAAGAAGAAGAAATGTGGTGTTTAGGAAATAGGTACTGTGTAATAATATCGTTTTTACATTGAGTAAGCACTGTGAGCGCGTTCACGGGGGCGCGGGCGTTCCGAATTGTGGACAGCTCTCAGCTGTCATAATCGTAATACCTAAATCGGAACGCATGTGAGATGATGTGAGCGCTGTGAGCGATTATAGCTAATTCGGAAAGCGGCCTAAAATTCTCAAAAATTGCTGTCAGATACCTACTACGAATACTATTAAAAACGATAT
The DNA here is from genome assembly GCA_963082905.1 of Oligia fasciuncula. Lineage (NCBI taxonomy): Eukaryota > Metazoa > Arthropoda > Insecta > Lepidoptera > Noctuidae > Oligia > Oligia fasciuncula. The sequence goes on from OY720403.1 coordinate 15,875,665, forward strand.
TCCTATTCTATCACTTTTAATAACATTCACTATTCGCACACCCGGCGTTCGTTGCATAATTGCGTAGGTACCGGTAAACGCGGGTTACTTTAGCTCTGGGGGGGAACTTTGGGTCAATACAAAAAAGGGTTTTCTATTTTCTATTGTTGTATAGGGCTACATTGGCTCAATGCATTTAAAATATTGTTTTTGTGTCGACAAAATCTGCAGGTCAAGTCAAACTAACCCTCTTCAAAGAACAACATTGGCTCAAAAGTAAAAAAAAAGAAAATATACACATACCTATATTTTGTAAAACAAATATTTAAAATGCTAAGAAATCCACCATAATCCCTACTATCAAAGGGTTTCTAAAAAAAAAGTAATTAAACCAAATTCAAAAACTCAAAATTGTGAAATAACTTTAATTTCGGAAGTCGGTGTCTTGGGATCTTTATTTTAGTTGTAGTTTTTTGCCACAGACATCTGAAATTAAAGTTATTTCACAATTTTGAGTTTTTGAAGTTGGTTTAATTTTTTTTAAATTACTTTTTTATTTTGATATTTTTAGTTTTAAGTAAAAACTGGAATATTTGTTTGTAATAAGTAGGCAATAGTTTTGTTTTAAATATTGCACTAGAATTTGACCAAGGTTTTGAGATGTTTTCCCTTTGACACTACACCCGTAGCTCGTATCAATAAGCCAGGTCGTCACACTTACACGTATTAGTCCATATCTTGAAAATGACTGACTCGATTTAGATGAAACTTCCACTATTCCCTAAGTTGAAGTAAATGTAAGCCAATACAAAAAAAATGGTCACGATCCGATTAATAGTTGCGGAAAAATGCATGGACAAACATACTATTACATTATACGTCTACAAAATTTTGTATATTTGTTTAGAAGCCCTAATAGATTGTCATATGTGAATATAATGCAATTCCAATAATATTACATACATACGTGTCGAATTGATAACCTCCTTTTTTTTGAAGTCAGTAAAAGATGAAAAAATTAGCTAAAGTAACCTGCGTTTACGGTATTTACTTTAAAATCCAATCACTACTACTGCCGGACGATTCTGTAAAAATCTCACCGTGAAAACTTAGGTGATGTGAGTTTGTTTTTGCTAGGGATTGACACTATTGACAGCTCACTCCACGCTCACTTCACCTAAGTTTTCACGGTGAGATTTTTACAGAATAGCACCGCTGGAATAACTTTTGTTTAGAATGTTCCATGACCAAGGGCTGATTTTTCAATCGACAGATAATTTTTGTTTTAGAATATCATTGGTTATTGTAATAAAATTGACATCTGACAGTTTTTGTAAGTATTGAAGAAATTGTCAAAAATTCAATATTATTCCTCCAATAGTAAAAAATTGGCTGGCTAAAAAATTAACTGGCGTTGGAAAAATCAGCCCTAAATGGAATCAAAAACAATAAGTTCATCGAATTATGCTCACATAACTCTGAATTTAAGCTTTCACGGTTACCTACCCTACAGCGCGCACCCATCATTAGGAAAGAACCGCCCCTAAGACGACCTACTGACCCAAAGAGATACCTACCTACCTATCCCTTCTATTAATTCGAAAATTCTATAGAAAAACACCATTGACACATTTTTTCAATACTAACCTTTGTTTATTTTATTTCACTTTAAAAATTATAAATACAAAAAATATTACTCACCGTTATCGTCGTCTACCGACAAATATCAATCACCCGGCATGATCCACTCAAAAACTTTGGTAAAAATAATTAAAAAACGCAGTCAAAAATGTCTGGGGACAGAAGACATCCCGCCCGGCACACAACGCACAGTACCACACAACACGACTCCAAGTGACGTACTGAATAAACGTCAAACGATCTCGGGAGCGGTGGGTGTGGCTTATTCCTAGTGAGACATGATAATTGGCTGCCAATTCTTAGTATGTGCAACCATTGGGCAATTTTAGAAACGTTGAAAACTCCACCAATCATAGCAAGGATACTTTCTTTCTAACACTATACGACGCGTCGTAGTTATAGATATGTATAGAGTTTACATTGATGTGCTGCCGTCTGTACTTATTTAAAAAAACGTCATCTACAAAAATTTTAGGAATAGAGTTGGACAGAGACATGACGTGGAAAACACACACTGAAAGCGTATGTAAACGGCTGAGTCAGCATGCATACGCTTTACGCAATCTTGCGAAAGAGGTCAATCAAAGACCATTGATCACAGCATATCATGCTTACGTAACGTCAACATTACGTTACGGCATAATATATTGGGGCAACTCCACAAACGTGGAGAAGGTATTTAGAGCCCAAAAAAGATGCGTTAGGGCGATTTGCGGGATTGTAAGCACAGATAGCTGCAAACCATTTTTTGTAAATCTCCGCATATTAACAGTACCCTGCCTATACATATATGAGGTGGTTCTATTTGTGAAAAGTAATCCTCATTTGTTTGAAACATTTAGTCGGGCGCGACACAACAATAAAATAGTCAGTAGGCAACATAAAAAAGCGATATTCCAGAAAAATCTCTTAGGCATGGCTCCTAAAATCTACAATAAAATGCCTAAAGCTTTACTAGACTGTAACGATTACAATAAATTTAAAAGACAATTACATAACTTACTATTAAATAAGGCGTACTACACAGTAAATGAGTACATGACAGACAAGAACTTATTATGATGTATATTGGGATTGACGTGAGGGTTTACTGAGTCCGATTTGTTACCTATCTACTATAACGTTAATTTGACCTTGACCAATAAGATAGTATAAGATTTGTTATAGGTACATATATTATACTATGACTGCTATGCCGGAGGTCGTGGGTTCGATTCCCACCCAGGACAAATGTTTGTGTGATGAGCATGATCATTTGTTCTGTGTCTGGGTGTAATTTATCTATTTTCAAATTTTCAAATTTATTTATTTATTAATCACAATTTTTACAAGAATAGGAAGACAGTGACCCCCAAACTAGGCATTTGCCTGTATCTTGGGAGTCAGTGTTGCGACATTTTCAAATTAGTACATAGTGATTAATTGCAAGACAGAATAAAGAAACTAAAATTTAACTAATCTAAAATCATATTAAGATAAAATAAACTTAGAAAATAAATTGCCATCATAAAATCAAATCAACAGTGTGAGATCAATTAAGTGGCGATTATTGCAAATAGTGATTATTGCAAGAGAGGAAAACTAAATTAAAATTTAACTAAACTAAAATCAATTAAATTAAAATAATATAGAATAAGTGAGAACTTAGAAAATACATTGCCATCAGCGTGAGATCAATTAAATAATAGTAATAAATTAATAATACTGAAACTAACAAGATATAAATCAACAAAAATCCAATCAATTATATGAATCCACTTTACAAAATAAAGCTTAGAGTGTAAGCGTGAGTATGTGTTAGAGAGTGTGAATGTGTTAGGGAGTGTGAATGTGTTAGAGTGTGAATGTGCTGGGGTGTATGTGTGTGTGTGTGTTGTGGACGTCAGCGACAATGTAGGAGTACATTAAGACTGTTTAATGTTGCTTACCTAAGTAGGTATAAATTATATTTTCTGTTTCGTCATAGGAGAGAGTAAAAAGCCATTTCTTTATTACGTTTTTGCACAGGGATATTTTGAGGTCTATTATGTTGCAGCACTTTATGGCATTGTTATAAATGCGTGGAAATAAGTAGTTCGGGGAACGTCTAGCCATAAGGGAGTTTACTTGGGGAATGGGAATACTGAATGTGCGCTTTGACATTATTTTCTGATAATCTGTCCTGAATTTTAGTTTTCTATGAATGTGAAGTATTGCGTTGAGGATAAACAGCTGTCGAACACGGAGGACCGGGAAGTCACTGTAGAGATTGTTGGTTGGGTACAAGAAAGGCTTCTTGAGCATTACTTTAATGACGGCTCTTTGTGCTCTTTCGACTTCGATAATTGCAGTTTTGCCAGCACCACCCCAGACGGAGATTCCGTATTGAAGGACCGACTGGCAAAGGCCAAGGTAAATAGTGCGGAGAATGGGGATGGGTGTGCAGTCACGTAGTTTTTTCATTATATGAATAAGTTTCCTTACTCGACCGGAGAGTGAGTGTATATGTTGTTTAAAAGATAAGTTCTCGTCTAAGGTAATTCCTAAATATCTCATGGATTGAATGCGGTCGATTACGGTACATGAACAGTTTGTGTTTTGAGGGTGGAGGGTATTGTTGCAAGTATGAAATTTGAGACTTAGGTGTGGGGGGGGTTCAGATGCTTTGGATTTATGGAATGTTATTATCTTTGTTTTTTTAACGTTTAAGGTCAGCAGGTTTTTATCTAGAGTCTTAGCCACTATCCGTAGTCCCTCTTCGGCATGACTGTATACCTGAGCCCAAGACTTACCATAAAATAAGATCGCTGTATCGTCTGCGTACGCTATTAATTCAGCATTGGTGAGAGAAAGATTTAGGATGTCGTTTATGTAGAGTAAGAAAAGGGTTGGGCCGAGTGTACTGCCCTGCGGGATTCCAAAATCGATGGGGAGGAGGCTGCTAGACAGTTCACCGAGTTTGATAAATTGCCTTCTATTAGATAGGTAGCTTCTGAACCAATCCAGGGGAGTGCCACGTATTCCTGCGGCTTCCAGTTTCTTGAGCAGAAGTTCTATCGAAATCGTGTCGAAGGCTTTTGCCAAATCTAAGAAAACCCCCATGGAATGTTCTCCTTTATCTACAGTTGATGATACAGAGTTAGTTAATAGCCTAGCTGCGTCTTCGGTTGATCTACCCCTCCTAAAGCCGAACTGCTTGTCGGAAATTAAATTATGTTTTTCAAGAAAATTTGTTAGTCTTCTGTTTACAATCTTTTCGAGTAGCTTTGATAATATGGACAGTAGGGCGATTGGTCTATAGTTATCGGGAATTTCTGTTGCTCCATTTTTGTGAATTGGGCTGACAGCTGCTACTTTCCATCGGTCCGGAAAAATTCCAGTCCCCAAGCTTAGGTTGAATATATGGGTTAGAGGTGCGATGACAGAAGATTTAATTTTTTTAATTAATCTCGCATTTAGGTTGTCGGGCCCAGGAGCACTGTCATTGTTGAGTTGGGATATAAAGCTATTTATCTCTTCTTCATCAGTGGGGTGCAAGAAAAATGTGTGCGGGCAGGTAATATTTGGACTATAATTATCGGCAAGAGACGCTTGGGTTTCAAAGATTCTTGTTAGAATTTGGTCAGCCAGATTTTTGCCTAATGAAGTGAAATAGGTGTTGCATTTGTTGAGTGCTTCTGTGGGGTCGTTTGTATTTATGACTAATTTCGAAGCGTCGGTTGATGTTTTTTTGTCGCTATATATAGATTTTATACACTTCCAAAGTCTCTTGGGGTCAGCGCGGTTGGTCTCGATTAAATTACTGTGGTATTCTGTTTTTAACCTATGTAGCAGATTGTTGCAGAAGTTTCTATAACGGGTGTATACGAGTCGCTGCATTTGATCGTCAGGGTGGGTACGTGAGGCCAAGTGAAGTTTGTCGCGGTGTCGCATGCATTTTATTAAGCCTGGGGTGATCCAGGGCTTGATGTTAAATTTGCTTCGGCTTGTTCGAACTTTGTGGGAGTGTTTATTAATGATATTTGTGATAATTACCATAAAAGCATTAACGGCAGAGTTCGTACATTCATGGTTAAGGACTTCAGTCCAAGACAGATTATTTAACTCAGCGACCACGGCTTCTTCGTCTATTTTGGTTTTCCATCTGGGTCTGGAGGAGGAAGATCGATTGTGTTTTAGGCATGTCATAGCCATCGCTATGTCATGATCCGTGATAGAACATTTACATATTGCTCCCGAAGTTTTATTTATGGACTTCATAAAAATATGATCTAAACAAGTACTTGCTCTAGTCGGCTTAGTTATTGCTGGAAGGAGACCGTGTGTAGCCATCATACACAAATAATCCGCGTTTCTGCCGTTAATATGGGTGCATATGTCGATGTTTATATCTCCAGCTACAAATACTGTAGCGTAATCGTGTAACTGATTCAGTGTGTTATCTAAAGAGGTGGTGAAGTTATCAGTATTGTGAAAAGATGGCGATCGGTAGATTCCTAGAATAGCAATTTCACTGTTAATTTTTACTAAAAGGCTGTCTGCGTCTGCTATATTTGGTTCACTAACAGTGAAAGGCCATGTACTTTTGGTGTAAATGACGACACCACCATTCTTGTTTGATTGTGAGAAAGTTCTGGAGCCTGTGTAACCTGGCAATAATTCGAGCAACGAACCTTCGCTTAGCCAACACTCTGTTAAAACAATAACATCAAAATCACCATCGAGACGTTGTAGTGCAGAATAAAAACTATCAAAATTATGGTGGTAACTCCTGATATTGAATGTAAGTATTTTAAAGTTGTAGTCCGTTTGTAGTAGCTGTTCCCTGCAGCTTTCCAGAAGGTCGTAAGAGTGACATTCAATTTGTATATTTTCATCAATATCCTGTATAATATTAAATATAGCCATCTATATAATGAGAAAAATGGATAATAATAGTAAATGTCAAGGTTTGGAATGTCACTAACTGACTAACGAAGATTGCTGGCAGGGAACCTAAGGTGTAATTGTATGTACGTGTGAATGTGTGTGAGTTAATTATTTGTTCATTTAGCGAGAAAAGCAAAAAGCTGTTCGCGAATTGTTGATATTGTAAAAGAGTCAACGCGAGAATGTATGTATGATATGTAGAGTAATATTTGGTCATGTCAAGGTACGAAAGTATGAGAGTGAGTGACGTGTTATGTGTTTTTTGTGTATAAAGTAATAATAACATTACAAAATTATTTAAGAAAAAAGAAAATATGAATAAAAACATGTAGGAGTCAAAGAAATAACGCATTACATAAAAAATGAAATGAAGTTTGTACTGAACTGCGGGTATTCTAGAAGTTGGCGTCCTGCTGCAGAGGTCTAGTTGGAGATCGGGCAGAGGAGGGCGCTGGAGACGGCGATTCATCCACGGTATGGGCCGGTACGGATTCCAAGAAGCGAAACAAGTCATTATTGTTTTTGATGTGGATAGACGGGATTCCTTCTTTTTTACGGATGAGGATTGACCCGTTTTTGATCCAACAAAATTTAAAGCCCTTGTCTTTTGCTGATAATTTCGTTGTACGAAATAACTGCCGGTTTTCCCGGGTGAGGCGTTCGTTACAGTATAACTTTCTCGAAGGTCCTTCTATTTCAATGTCAGAGGAGGTGAGATTTCGCCTAGTTCTTGCGGCTTGCAAAAACTCATCACGTTTGTAGCGCCGTACAAATCTGACTACCAGTTGTCTTGGGGAAGTTTCGGTGTTATCTGCAGATTGTGGGCGACGACGAGGGCCTACTCTAGTCGCATAGTCTAGGTCTTGCTCTTCCAAAGCCACACCAATTTTTTGTGCCATAATACGAATAATATGTTGTGGATTTTCGTTGTTCAGTTCGTTTATCCCGATAATTTCTATCTCGTTTTTTAGAGACGCCTGTTGCTGGTTACTTAGTTGTTCGCGTAACTCAGTAATTGTGTTGTTTAGGCAAATTACCTCTTCTTCACGTTTCTCCAATATTTTGATTCTAGCCTCGTTATCGTCCAGGCGGGCATTGCAGCGGGTGAGGAGTACAGTTAACGTTTTAATATGTTCTTTTACCTCTCCTACATCCTCTCTGAGTAATTTAATTTCCGATGTAAGTGAGTTCAGGGGATCCGAACCAGTGTGCATATTGCTTGGAGAGTTTTGTGTCGGTGAGGTTAATTTAGGGCGTTGTGTTAGGTTATGATCATTAAAATTAGAAGTCCCAGGAGTTTGTACTGCAGGCAATATGTTTTCCTTCTTAGAATCGTTAGGTTCACAGAATGGGCATATCCAGGCACGTTTTAGTTCATCGGACGGCTTTGAGAGGTTCACGCAGATGTAGTGATAGGGGTGCTCGCATAGAGAACACTTTATATGGGCGGCTTTTACCGGCTTGTTACAGTTAAAACAGTTATTAACCATGTTGTTTTGTAAATATTGACGATGTGCGTTTGATATTATTAACGCTAACTACGGGTATCAAGCGCTTCAAGCGTTAGCCAACTCAGGCGTCGCAGTGCGACGTGCTCGGAACAAAGGTCGTAAGCGCCGTGCAATACGCGTCGCTTACGCGTATGAGTCAGTGAAGTTCACGGAACACAAACACTTTTGAACTTTTAACGATATTGCGATAGAATGTTGTTAGAAAACTAATTATCTGCTACAATTAGCTTTAGACACTTTATCACTAGGAAGATAAGAGTTATGTAAACAGATATTTTGCAAAATATCACTGTGATTTGCACTTTAAACACAATTTTCTGATTTATTTTGAGAGTAATCGGACGTGTGATGTGTACTTGACGGTAGGTCGCGGCGCCAAATCTCTCTATCTATATATGTATGTATTTAGAAATATATAAGTATGTTTATCAGTTGTCTAGTACTCATAACACAAGCTCTGCTTAGCTTGAGACTAGACGGCGTTGTGTGATAGTTGTGGAATATTATTATTATTATTATATTGGCAGTGTTTTGACCAAAATAATATTCTGACATCGTATTTTTATTTGACATCTGATTAATTTCGCTGACATTACATGTATAAGTAATTCAAACTACAATATTTTTTATGAAACGTATAATTTTTGGCAACTGCTATATATAATCAATTGTTAATTTAATTTAGATTTATTTTGTGATATTATCGTTCTTTTAAATGATTTTTAATTGTATTTCATTTTAATTTCTCCTGTCTATAAAAATTATTTTGCATGCCTTAATTGGTAGGACATATGAACTGCGCATTTACTCGACATCTTTAAATGTATTTGTACCATCTATGTTCAGCAATAAATAAATTGAATTGAATTGAATTTAAAAATCATAACACTTACGCCAAGAGAACCTTACATGATTTGCCTAAGGTGAATCCGCAGTTGTAGCCCGCGAAATTCAATTTTTCTTGCACAAAACGTAAGAAAATTTGAATTTCGCGGGCTACAACTGCGGATTCGCGTTAAAAGTATGTAGGCATATGAGGGGTATAGAATCAAAGGCAGCTATATCCACCTAGGCATTTTTTTCGTAAAACAGAAAAAAAAAAACGAAAGAAAGTATTTGGAATGGTGGTACCACTGAACACACACACATCAGTCAATCAAATGATTAATTTACTTTTTAGCGGTAATTTTAAAATCACTTAGCTGCATTTGATACCAACCAAAGGATTTAGCTGTTTTTGATTCTGATTGTATTGAATATAGCTGTTTTTGTTTGCATTTTTTTGGTGATGACGTCACAAGACTAGTGATGTATATTTTAACTTTTTCTAAAGATTTTGTCATATCATAGCTATAGTCAACGTTAAAAAGATATGTGTATAAAGTATATTCAAATGTATAACATAACCAAAATAAGTGCATTTTGAAGTGTTTTGAAGATCCATTTACTTGTTTTGGTCTCAAAAGTTATTTGAGACCAAAACAAGTAAATAAAATAAAATTTATGAAAAAGTATTTGTTTTAATTAAATCTTAATTATTTAAATTGTTATACTCTCAAATTATCTTCTTCTTGAACCTCACAAAAATCTCGTACAGTATCGTTTTCTTCTTCAACTCCTCTTTCTTCTAATAGCCGAAGCTCATCTTCGTCTAGATTATTCAACACGGCGTGGAAATATCTTAAATGAGCAAGATCTTTCCAAGAGTCACCATAGTGTTTTTGAAGAAAGTTTCTGACATCTCGCAACTTTAGTGGATTCACTTCTATGCCAGAAGGAATTATTGTTGGCCGTATAGCCTCAGCTTTTTTGCCTGCTTTACACAAATTTTTGAGGTGTCCTGTGTCAGAACTGTAATACAATTCACCACGTACCAACACACTTCCTTCAGTTTTGGATCTTCGAAGAATAAATCTTTTACACTGAGAAATTTTGAAGTGGATTTGAGCCGGTGTTTTTACGATACTATGTATAGAAGTTTTCCAGTCAAGCACGGGTATATCTCGTAGTTTCGTAACTGTAGAGTGTTGACTGATTACATCGACGTACTCTTCTGGAGAAGTGATGACCTCCATTTTTCGGATACTTTTTTCAATATTGCCGAAAACTCGATCAGGCGGCATGAAAGAATGGCCTGTCACGGGAAACACTAGTTCCATTTGCTTTATTTGTCGTTTTTCCAAAATCCAACGCATGCACATGGAAATCATAATTAAATTTTTATTTTGGCCTGCACATCCATCTGCCACTAAACGGACGTGGGTTACATTAGTCAGGCCAGTTTTGTTGAGCCTATCGTATACAGCGGAAGCTATTTGGTTTGAACCTTTAGCGTATTCGTTTTCTGTCCAGATGTATGCAAATGTGGTGTTTTCATTCAAGGGATCTTTCGATGAACCCTGGACTACTGTAAAATTATACAGATACAGCTGTCTGCTGTAATAACAACTCTGGTCAGGCACTTTTGGAAGTACCAAATTCTTTTGGCAATCGAATGAGAACGTAATCATTTGCTCTTTTTTATCTTTGAGTAGTTTAAAAAATGCTTGTGCTCTTAGTTTGTGTATCCTTTTCTCTATCATCAGTTGGCTTTTCTTCGATGGATCATTTTCGTTTTTCAGTTTTTCTTGAAGTTCAATGCATTTCGAGCATACATCCGTCCTTGGACTCCCAAAACCAAGATTAAAGTCCTCATTAAAGATAGATCTAAAGTAAGATGGTTTGACTGGGCTGTTTGGGTGCACTTGTTTAAAAAGTTTAAATAATTTTTTAACATTGAGTTCATTAGGTAGGTATTTACGTTGCTGCGATGATCCTCTGCAATAATGTGCTTCAACGCATTTTAAAGACTTTAAAAACCCATGAACTGATTGTCTTTGTGCTGCATACTTCTGTTTCTTGTGGTCACCGCCTCTTTTTTCTGTAGGAACCCGACCAGATTTAAAGAAGTTTTGCATGACGAACTGAACACGATACTTCGTTATCTTTAGTGTATTTAAAAATACTTTCTGGCAAACTGGAATTGCCTTCTTAAGTGATTTTGCGTAAATTGTGTATTTAATCGCAAAATCTCTACTTTTTCTCGTGTTTTTTACGGGCCGCTTTCTGACTGTTTTATTCACTGAACAGCACTTTAATATTAACGCATCTTGATGATGTTTGATGGGTTTTGAGTAAAACGATCTGTGAAAATGCACGAGATCTAGTATTTTTAATTGTTTACACGCAAATGATTTGGTGTTATGATTGCAGGTTATGTTTTCTGGCAAAGATTTTGCCGAGTACCTATGAAACAAGTAAACGTGACCATTACTGTTATAGCCTATTTATTTTCATTGTTTGCATTATAATGTACCTATATAATTTAAAATACATAATATAACAGAATAGGAATTCACACTGAACAACAAAAACATCGATCGATCGATCGAACTCCATCGGGTTAAGTACATCACTAGTATAGGCTCACCTGTCAGTTTTCGCTTTGTTCGCCTTCCATTTCTCCGGCTGTCTTTTACGCTTTTTTCCTTTCCCTGGCAATGCTTCTGCTACAGGCACTTCCATTGCACTTTTTATTTGTCGTTACACTCGTTTTTAATAAGAAAAAGATGCGAAATCCTATTTAATTTCGATAAAAATCACACCCACGCAAACACTGTTTTGTATGAGATCCGCCATCTTGTTATTTCGACTATGTAGACCTGTGATTGGCCAGCCGCAATTTTGGCTGTGTTTGTTTCCAAACTGTGTGGATTTAGCTACCTTTGGTTCTGAACCGTTTCTTTAACGTGAATTTTGACTGGGATTTAGCTGATTTAGGTGCCAACAAATTTTGTAAATTTATTCAAAATAGTATGAAGATTATTATATATATTATTCACAGTTTAAAAACGACTTGTTCTGGATATAGCTGCCTTTGATTCTATACCCCTCATATCATGTAAAGTTCTCTGGGCCTCCTAAGTACCTAATTTATTTAAATAGTTTCCTAAACTAAATAAAACAATACACGTAAGACTAGGCAGTACGGTCCGATGACTTAGCCTGCCCATAGAGGGCAAATTAATAAATAAAAAAACGAGTGCCCTGTTTTGCAGGAGTTTTCGTGCAGCACTAACCCGAAGAAAAGAGGCGGTTATTTCTTTAATAACTTTATTTTATAATTTTACATGGTACGCCATTCTCAGACGGGCACACACCACAGAACACTATGATCTCAAAACCACAGAGTACTTATTATTATTTAAGAGACAGTGTTACCAGTATATTAGATATAAAATTGCTGTTGCCTATTTAATTTCTACACACCCCCTCAACAGTCATTTTATTCATCAATATAAAAAAAATATAAAAATTCCAACATGTTAGGCTACCCCTTAACAAATTAGAAATGGACTTCCCTTTAACATGACACTGACATTTTACTGATAACACATATTTGATTCACAATCTATCTTTAAATGTTACTTACTACATCTGCTACATCATTCTTAAAATTTATTGACTTATTAAACTCAATACAAAATTCTGCCCACAGGTTCTTGTTTAGGTTACTTTCTAATAACATGGTTCTAGCAGACTATAAGACTGTACGCATTTCCCTTTCAACACACCCGTTTTGTTCAGGAGTGTATGCTACACTTCTTTGATGTTGTATTCCATAGGATTTTAACATATTTGTCATCTCTTCACTACAGAATTCTTTTGCATTATCTGACCTTATATATTTAATTTTATGATCAGGATTATTTAATGTTTCTCTTATAAATTCTTTCAGGTATTTAATACTTTCACTTTTCTTCTTCAAAAAATAAACTCTTCTGTATTTAGTGTAGTCGTCTTTCAATAATAGGAAAAAAATTTGCTCCACCCAATGATATTTGTTCAACAGGTCCTCCTATATCTATGTGTATTATTTCACCAGGTGACTGACTTCTGTTTTCACTAGTCGGAAATGGTAACCTATGTTGTTTTCCTTTTACACAGGATATACAAGTTTCTTCACTTCCTTTATTATATTTAATATTACATTTATCTAGTATATTTCTTACTTGATTAATGTCCTGGTGACCCAGCTTTGCATGCCATTCTGACAAATCTGTGCTACACTTGCCAACCATAGCTATTTCCTTTTCATATTTAAATTGCATAATGTACATTTTTCCTTCTCTTTTTGCTATAGCACATACATTATCATGCTTAATAAACTTGCTTTCATTTGCTGTAGTTATCAACTTGTAGCCTTTATCTAACGCTGCGCTCATAGAGAATAAATTTACCTTTATATTAGGTACATATAACACACTGTATATTGTAGTTGGTATCTAGTTGTTCCCATCATGTGCACTCAATTTAATTTCTCCTTGTCCTAATGCTTTAATCACTGAACCGTCCCCAATTATGACATCTTTAGGAACTTGAAAGTTGCAGTATTTGAAAAAAAAACATCTTTTGATTTACACATGTGCTCGGAAGCACCACTGTCCAAGTACCAATTATTATAGTCTTTACAATCAGCTGTTAACGCACTTATTGATCCAGTTGTAATAAAAGCATTTTGTTTATTTTCATTTTTATTTTCTTGAGGTATTGTTTTTTCTTTATTGAACCAACAATTTTCAATTTTATGTCCATGTTTTTTACACTTTGTGCAAAACACTTTCACACTGTTATATTTCGATTTACCGTCAGCTTTGATGTGTCCCAGTTTTCCACACTTAAAACACTTTCTGGATGTACTTTGCGCTTTGAATGCTGAAGTTTGTACTTCACTTTTTTTATGCCTCTGTTCCTCAATTATGAGCCTAGCTGTTAATTCTGCAAGCGTTTTTTGACTCGCTGGAACTGAATCCCAAGCAGAAATAAAATGGCGGTAATGTTCTCCAAGCGATGAGATTATTTTCGTTATCACCATACTATCTGACATTGTTCCTTGTGCCTGTTTAATACGAGCCACTAAATCCTCTATTTTGGCTATAAACGTTGTAACGTTTTCGTTGTCACACAACTTTATTTCAAAGAATCTTTGCTGCAGTAAGTGCAATGACACATCGGAGTTTTGTTCATATACTGTAGCTAATTTTGTCCACATTTCTTGTGCCGTTTCGCAATTTTGTATGTGTATCATCACCGATGGTGACATGCGAGTTACGATCACGCCTTCTGCCTTAGCGTCAGCTTGTAGCCATTTTTGTTTGGCTTTGTCGTCCTCTTCCGGACATATTTTGTATGATCCATCTATTACTCCGAAGACATTGATTGCCTTCAATATAACCTTGATCTGGAATTTCCACATCGGCCAATTGTTAATTCCTTCCAGCCTTGTATTAGATTGAGAATTTGATCCGAAAATCTCGGCCGTCTCGGCGTCCATCTTTTCTCCTTTGAGTTCCTTGCTTCACCACAAGTATTTTCACTTTACCGTGATTTTCCTTTTGACCAGGTACTTGCTTCAATATCTTCTGGGTTAGAGCTGGGCCCATAACCTTTTGCAGGAGTTTTCGTGCAGCACTAACCCGAAGAAAAGAGGCGGTTATTTCTTTAATAACTTTATTTTATAATTTTACATGGTACGCCATTCTCAGACGGGCACACACCACAGAACACTATGATCTCAAAACCACAGAGTACTTATTATTATTTAAGAGACAGTGTTACCAGTATATTAGATATAAAATTGCTGTTGCCTATTTAATTTCTACACCCTGTGAAAGTTTGTGTGACCGCTAGACTCAAGTCTCTGTTTACATCAGAAGAATAGTATACCTACCTGCTCATGTAAGTATTGTTCTTTTACCCTACTGTTCCAGGACGGCTGGGCTACCTTATACCTATAAATAACCGTACATAAAAACCTACATTTTGTTAGCCTTTAATACAGGCTGACTGTCGAGTTTTTATTGCTAAAGGTTATTATTGTCGTAAACAATTAAAGATTATTATAACTTTTATTGTCAGGGAAGACGAAGATACAATGCCGAGTGGCTGGGCCCCGACGGAGGCATTACCTCCGGCTGACGCGGACATCGGGGGTGGCGAGACGAGCATGTCGACCTTATTACGCGCTGCCAAATGCACCGCCATAATTACTGACAATAGGCCTGCCAAGAGGCAGTGCATTCGACAGGAGTCGCCTCCAAGAAACACCTCGGCAGCCCAGTACCCCACGCCAAAAGGGAAGGGCGTCGGGAAAAAAACGAAAATAATAGATAAAGAAAAATAATTGGCAACTTTGTTACATGTTTCATTCATTAATTCACTCACTCCACCTCTTCATTCTCGTCGCCAGCTGTCATTCACTTACCTACTTTTCAACGTTTTCAAATCAAAAGTTTGTAGGTAGGTACTTAAGTTACTTCAGAATTATTATGAAAGTATATTTTTAGGTTACTATCACAATAACATACATATAAATTGATGAAAGTAGACAGGATTAGGAACTCATACAGTTTTTTGGAGTAAAACAACATTTTGTTAGCAGTTCATTTATTTCATTTTGGCGGGGTTGTGACTAAAAGTATGGTACCTTTTTTAGTCACTACCCCGCCAACCCTTTGCGCGATGATGCCGCCACCAAGACGGCACCGGGATGTCCCTGGGCGGCGAAGGACGCAGTGGCCGGCCCCGCGGGAGTTGCAGTGGAGGGATCGGCAGTGCTGAACATCGCCACTGCACCTCCCACAGGCGACGCTCGACCCTCGCCTGCCGCCACACCACCACCCGGTGCACGCCTCCACGAATTCTTATTCGTCTAAAAATGGAAATTGAAACTTAATTAACGTTTGAGCTAAGGTAGTTCGTAACTTCGGACTTATATTTTTTCGATGACACTATTTGTAATAATAACTTCTAGAAATAGACAACTCATAGTACCAAACTATAAAATTGGTTTTCTTTTTAAGTTTCACATATAACGTAAATATAATTATTAAAGAAAACCGGTCGGCGGCGGCGGCCGTATGAAAATTATTTCCTATTGAATACGATAAGTACCACACTTTTATGCAAGAATGTTTATCGAAGATGTAACCAATACAGAACAAAGATACTTACTGTGAAATTAAATGTAGAACACTCCACTAAACAATGAAAAACATTTTCTCAACTTGCTTCTCAACCACAGAGTACTTTTTGTTTGATAGACTGAAACTTGTTTGTCAAAAACTTTTAAATGTCAAAAAAAAAATCAAACCTTCATACAGCCAATGATGCAGATTTTTAACTCTCTGATACCTGATAAAATAAGCCGCATAACAACAGAATTATCTAGTCTCAACGAATTAAAGTAAGGTAGCTAAAGTTGTATAAACAGTCGTCTAAATCGTCAGCAAGGGATTAGAAACCTTTAAGCTCAATAAAACCGAACCGATGCCCTTGTTTTCATTTTTTAAACCTGAAAGCCAGGGTACTATTTAGTATGTTTCTTGAAAATTTGGCAGTATAAGTATAATATCATTAGTACAACTGCGGTACTTACATTTGAAGTAAATAAGTTATTGATAAAAGATTTACTCAAAAGTACATACTATTCTCACCTAGCTAACCACTCACGCGACAATGCCAAAAATAAACGCGCCCTGAAAACCCTAAAACGACCATTTGGATAAAATAATCGTTGAAAAAAACTGTGACAGCATATTTATATGTACGACGCGGGAGCCGCATTGTGGGCACGGGAACGAATTATCGTTCTACCTGGGAGCGGGGTGCTGGGCACAGACAGTGTACCTATAGCGATGTAAAACGTCGAACCAACAATTTTGTGGTATGGATCGAATCTAATCTGTATAAGTACGAAAAAAATACCACAAGGCCTCTGTAGCCATGCCAAAAATATATAAAAAACGGTCCAAAATGCTAGGAACACACCACCAACCCACTCTCTTACCAACTACTTCTCACTCAACTCCACCAACATAACTAAGATCCTTCTTTCTCGTAGTACAATGAAGACTAGTACCTATCTAGTTCATACTCACCTATTGTTACCTGTTGCGTCTTCACTTCATGTTTGTGTGTGAAGGAAATAAGAAAGGGTAATGATAATAAAATAAAAAACTTGAGGAAAAGTTCATAGTTTATTGGGGGAGCCCTGATGGGTCGTTGGACAAGAACGATCACCAGGGCTCCCCATAATCAACTCGCTCCTGGAGCCAGGCCAGCCACACGCTGCGAGCCGGTGGGTCAGGGGGTGGTGCTGCTGGTGCAGGCCGGAGTCCATTCCTGCAAAAAATAAATAAATTGTAGATGCCTAATAAGAAAACTTCCGAATATGAACCTACATTGTAGGTAATCATGGTGTGCTGTTTTAAAACACACAAACAAAACTTCTAAGTCACAGGGTCCCTCCTAAACTAGGGGGGCTAGTTTAGGAGGCAGGGTTTTCAGTATTTATCTCTTCGCATGTCAAGTGTACAGGGTATGTACGGACATGCGACGGGTTATGCAACCTTTGTTTCCCAAAGTTTAATGTTCCTATGTGTATATTGTATGAGCTTTGTGTATTAAGGTTTGTGTTAATAAACTTATTTTTATTAAAAAAAAAAAACGTGGTGCATAATGAAAAGCTGGACATTCAACACTTTGCAGGGTTTATATAGGTACTTAACAGATGTGTGGGAAATAAAAAGGGAATGTGCAGTTGAGCAAGTAAGTACTCACATCATATCCACGTACTCCCCATCTTCCGGCCTGTATACCAGCAGCGGGTGTAGACTTAGCTCCAACCGCCGCATGCGCTCGGGCACGTCGGCGATTGGAGCCAACAACCCCCTTAGCTGTCGAATAAAACAAATAGTGAAATCATATTTCTTTTATAGAGGTACAGGGCGTAGCGTTTAGAGTGACCATAAAAACATGGCGAGTATTATTATTCCGAAGTTAATAACTAACCTATGAAACTATTAACAAAAGTGGCAATAAACAATCTCTTCTTTAGAAGTACCTACGCGTAGCGTTTCGCTTTCGAGTGACCATAAAATATGGCGTGTATTATTATTCCAAAGTTAATAACTAACCTATGAAACTAATAACAAAAGTGGCACTAACTAAACAATCTATGACGGTACATACCTCCTCCACCCACTCCCCCATCACCTGCAGCGTGGCCGCGTCGTGGGCCTGGTGCCCCAAACTCTCATAGACTGGTCTGAAATGAAAAAAACATTTAAAATATTTATAAATACCTAATAAATACAATATTAATCATTCAGATGTTGATACTTACTCATCATTTGCACCAGGCCCACAGCATAGGACGCGGCGAATGGCCCGGCCCCAGGAGCTGATCACATTAATCACGTTCATAATAAAATATAATTTAGGTAGCTGTATCCCGAGGAATATACTGCTGTATCCACATGTATCCCCGGCGCGAAGTGAGTGAAGTGATTAGTGTCAAATTTAAATCGTAGCAAACATTTTTGAACGAATGAATGAATGACAAATCAAAATAATGTTACCATATAATTAATTTTTGATAATATGTTACTGATCACTAATATTTGTGGCGAAATTGATTCCAATAGCTGATGATAAAAGGATTCCATGGAAACGATGCATATTCATAATTTTGTGTTGATTTATTACACAATAGATTTATGCATTTGTGTACTAGGAATTTCGCTATTCTATTATACTGATGCCAGGTGTGCGGCGGTGCCGGAGCCGGAACCCTTTTGTTTATTGGACTACTAATCTATGCCGATTGGTTTAAATATTATTTTGTAACCAAAATTAAGTGTTTTAGGTCACTTCTGTTTTGCTCTCGTGGTGAACAGACGTACTCTCCGTGCTCTCCCTTTTGATAGTTCTCTTGCGTTCGTATTTTGACCCCTGCTTTCCTTCTGGACCTCTGATTTGCCCCGTGACTACTTTGGCTTGTGATACTGGACTCTGAAAATACCTCGTGATTACTTTGGCTTGTGATTTTGGACTCTGGAAATACCTTGTGATCATTTGGTGTGTCGTACTGGACTCCGTGGTTTACTTTGTAAACACCTTGCCAGGAACTTTGTGTGTGAAGTGTGGTGAATCTTCGTAATCTTTCGGGCTGTACATGGTAAGTGTCAACAGTTGTTATTATGAGCTATCTTTTACTTAATTTACTTGAGCTATCATAAAAAATATGGTATATATCCCATATTTATCCAGCTGACGCTTACTCGTCGTAATACTTCGATATTGATGACCGAGTCCAGCTTTAGACAGGATGTATAAGTATACTAAGTATAGGTATCTACATTTCGATGTACAGTCAACAAAAGAGATAAATATGCAGGATCGTCGGATATAGTTGAAGTTTAGTAAGAAACCGATGGATGTTGTCGACTGAAATTTAATTTGATAAATGAGCTGTTTGTTTTCTATTAATAAAATAAATTTTTATTCGAGAACATAATCGGTTTCTTACTAAACTTCAACTATATCCGACGATCCTGCATACTTATCTCCTTTGTTGACTGTACCTATTGAACTTTTTCATTCACCCACGGTAAATCGCGAGCAATCTTTATCTGTCTCCTTCAACTTCTTCTACATAAGCATCTTCTTCTTGATCAGCTCACATTTAATTGTCTATGTCTCAGCCAACTCTCAAACTGTTATTTTATTTGACTACTTATCGTATTGAATATGCGGCACAAAATGTACGATAAAACATTATTTTTAGATGGCACGCAATTATGAAGATGTGAGACGCGACCTGAATGAAATCTTCGAAGAGGATTTTACCGAGGACATTGAGTCCGACGGTTCTGACAGCGAAAGCGTCTCCTCCAACGCGTCAGACAGGTAGGGAACGCAAGTTTTTTTTCAACCTGTATTGCCCCACTGCTGGGCAAAGGTCTCCCCCATAGTCGTCCACTCCTCCTTACGTGTTGACCTCTCTGATCAATCTCCCATGAACATGTCTAAGTCGTCAAGCCAGCGTTTCCTGGGCCTCCCTCGGCGACGATGCTTGTCTTCCGGCACCCACTGCGTGACGACTCTGGCCCATCTGTCATGATGCGTTCTGCATACATGACCCGTCCAATCCACTTCAGCCTTGCCCACATCGGCGATTCCTGTTTTGGAGCGTATTTTGGTATTCCGTACTCGGTTGCTGATCTTAATCCCCAATACGCTACGCTCCATCGCCCTTTGAGAAGAATTAATACCTAATTATGTAACCGTATTTTTATTGTAGTGTTTGTTTCGAGCATTGAACGGTTTTTTTAAATAGATCTTTTTTTCTACTTTGTAGCTCAAGCGTTTCCTCCGTTAACTTGTCTCCGGATGGAGAGTGGACTGAGGAGACAGCAATTGTAAATAGTTTCCCATTTACTGGGACCCCCGGGATCAAGATCGCGGAACCTTCCAATAAAGGTACTGTAGATTATTTTAAATCTGTTTTTCAAGAAGAATTTGTGACCAGCTTAGCGGCAATGACTAATATGCATGCCCAAACTTTGTTGTCCAGGCCACTTAAGCCTAATAGCCGCCTAACAAAGTGGAAAAACACAAACAAGGCTGAATTGTGGACGTTTTTGGGCATTCTGTTTTTTATGGGCACCGCTAAGCTGAGCAAAATAGCTGATTATTGGCGTAAAAATTGTTATGTAAAATTTAATATAAATAAATATATGTCTAGGGACAGATTTTTGTTAATATTAAGATGCCTGTATTTCAATACAATTGAGGAAGCTAGAGTTAAATATTCTAAACTTGATTACTTATTAAATTACTTTAATGATTTAATGAAAAAAATAATTTATCCAGAAAGGGAATTAAGCATTGACGAATCAATGGTTGGATTTAGAGGGCGTGTCATTTTTAGACAATATACAAAAAATAAAAGGCATAAGTATGGCATTAAATTATATGTTTTGGCCGATTCTAAAGGACTAGTCCATAAAATACATATGTACAAAGGTAGCTCCGATAATGAAGTTGGCGGTAAAGGTCATGTCGACAAAGTAGTTATGACGCTTTTGAAGGATTATTTGTTCAGCGGCCATTCCATTTATATGGACAATTTTTATTATAATAGTGTCCAGTTATCAGAAACCTTGTTGACAAAAAAACATACTGTACTGGAACTTTGGCTGCCAAAAGAAGAAATAATCCGAAAGCTGTTGTAGTTAAAAAACTTTTGAAAGGTGGAAATATTTTTAGGTATAACGGAAAAGGTGTTTGTGTCAGTAAATGGAAAGACAAGAGAGATGTGCTCACTATTTCCACTGAGCATTCACCAGACTTGATGCCAGTGGAAAATAGGCGTAGTCGTGTGGTCAACAAACCAAAAATAGTCATAGAATATAATAAATATGTACATGAAAGGTGTTGATCGACACGACCAAATGTTAGCCTATTATCCTAGTGAGCACAAATCCATGAGATGGTACAAAAAAATTGGCATTCACATAATGCAAATGATGTTGTTAAATTCCTTTTTTTTTGTTTAAAAAAGGTACAAGCAGCACTCTTTCCCTAGTATCATATAGGGAAAAAGTGCTGCTTGAACTTCTTCCCCCTATAGCTGACACATTTGCGCCTCAAAGGCCAAGATACATGCCCAAGGAATTAAATAGAAACGACAATGGGTGTCTTAAAAGGCGCAAATGTGTCAGGTGCTGGGTAAAGAAAAAAAAAAGGAAAGACACAAAAGTCGTTTGCCCGGATTGTGATGTTGGACTCTGTCTTTCATGTTACGGCCAATACCACGATGAAAATCAGTGAATTCGTGACCTATGTAAGTCACGAATTCACGGATTTTCTATATAGTATTTTCGTGTTGTACTTCGTAGCACGACCATGAACGCATTCATTATAACTTTAGATGGTAATAAAATCCTTTTAATTTGTACTATTTTATACCACTAATTACAAATTGTATACCTCTCAATTATCGTAGATATTCAGGTCGTGCTGGCAACATTGCTTCCCAGCACGACCACGTTAAAATTCAGCTGGCATAGAAGTTGATGAAACCGGACCATGCCTAAAAAATTGTGCTCATTTTGTACTCCTATTTCATTACTGTTATATTGTCGTAATTGTCGTAAATACATTTTCTGCCTATAAGCCTGTATATGATTTTTATACTTGACACTAGATGGCGTTAAATGTAAAAAATATGTGATCACATATCACACACACACACACACACAACACACACACATATATTTACACACACACACACACATATTAACACACACACACACACACACTCATATAACACACACACACCCCCACATCACACACACATACACACACCCCCACACCAGGGGCGTGCCTTTCACTAAAGCCGAAAAGCCCGGCTTTCAATCTAACGTGAGCCTAACAAAAAAAAAAAAAACTACACAAGTAAACTTGTAAACATGTCGCAAGAATTGATAAGAATAATAATAAAAAATAAACTCCGCGCGTCCCGGCCGTTCGCTATTCCTACGTTTGCCAGGTTGCGAGGTTTACATGTCATGCGCAACGTTGCCAAACATCTCCCATGCATGCTGCTTCGCGAGAACGCAAAAACAAATATCGTCCCGTCTCGCTCGCACTAGCTGGCTTCAGATTAGGCTTCTAGATCTCGGACGATTTGTATAGAAATTGTTCACTTTCTTGATATCATTAGTATGTACTCATTTCGAAAATTGTACTGATTTACAAGCCTGGCTTTTGATTTTTTATGAATGAACGTGTAACGAAGCGTGTGTGTGTAAATAATAAGTGCGCGGGGCGCTGCGCACAAGCTTGAATTTCTCTATAATGATGATGCAATAATGCAATTTCAAATTAGTTTGAATTCGTTTTGAGCGGTTACTGGTGCATTTTTTTACTTTGATTTTGTTTTTCTTCATTTTCTGTGAAGTTAAGTGTTGTGATTAGTTTTTGCGGTGATTACCTTTGTTTTAAAGTGATTAAAAAGTTTCTTATCATTAAAATGAATTCGGAAACGCATGCAATTGTTCCTTGTGATGGATTAAAGTGTGTGCAATCGTTAAGTACTCGGACTCGGAAAGGTAAATAGTTTGAGTTTTACAGACAAATATAATCTCATTACTTCACATAAACCGATTTGAGTATTTCTCAGAAATCTAAATCACGTAATAGGCATTTTAGTCGATCAGCGTACAATACTCATTGGATTGTAGGCTGCTCTCATATTAACAAATTATTCTGTTGGTGTTGCATATTTTTCTCAAAAGAAAATACCGCTTAGAATACATCAGGTTACGATGATTTAAATAACTTCGCTGGTGCCAGTAAAAGACATCAGAATTCTTAAAACGTTCACCAACTTTTTACGCTGATGTAATGAAATCATTTTTACAGAAAGATAGACGTTTTGAGTTAGAATACAGAAAGTAATTTTTATACTTTGTAAAGTCCGCTTAACCTTTTCACCGCCACGCCATATCGGTATTCCTATGCCCTGTACGCCAAGCCCGAAAATCTTAATTAAATACCTACAAAAAAATAGGGATTTCAACATTATATCGATACCCATTATTATTATTTTTTTTATCAATACTTGCCAGATAAATGGTCGATCATTAATATGTTAAAAAGAACATTCCAATATTAAATATTTTACAACGTTCCACTCAAGTAGTTCCGAAGTTGTTAATAACATAAAAACAATGATTAAGACACACAACAGTTAAAATGAAAATAACTCTAGGTACAGCACTATTCTCAGTACTGATGTACCTCACTGTCGGGAATAGCCGACATTGGCGCCGTCGACGAGTCTTTTATAAGACATCGTTGCATGTACATTAGAGTTGTACCATAGTGTCATACAGTTTATCGATGTTAGTATCTAATTAAATTCAAAGGCCACAGTAGTTTGTTTTTATTATTCTTGAAATTTACACTTATTGCAACAATTTGGGTTGTTAATGGATTGAATGCAAATAAAACTATTTATTTACCAATCATTTAGTTTAATTATTGAGTTATATTATTAATAATTACTTTGAGATCATATTACTTACATGTCACTTATGAATAATATTATCACGTGATATTATTACATAGCAACAATTTTTATAACAGGAACTTTCTAATATTCTCACTAATCAGATTAATTATATGTATAAAATAAATCAAAATTTTCGTATGAAATTGCGTAGTATATACGTAACGATTTTTAAGTATAACGATATTTATATTCTTAAAATAGATACATTATTTAGTTTCTCGTATCTAACCTAATTAAACATTAAAGGATCAACAATCAACAATCAACAATTATAAATGCTCACTGATCAGTGTTCAAAAACTACAAAACTCACTAAAAATACTTATAAAATATCAACAATAGTACATAATTAGGTATAGTGTAATAGTGTTGCAATAATAGAAATATCTCTTAAAATGAAATACTGAAAATAAAATTTACTAAACCATTTTTTAAATTAGTCCTAAATCTCGTAAAAATCTATAAAAATTCAAAACATACAAATGTCAGTTATATTAATTATCATAGGTACTCAATAGTCAGTCTTGTAACGATAAAATGACACAGAAAAATAATAATATTCTTATAATAATCAACAATTGTATATAGATAATTTTAAATATCACAGATCAACATTAAAATCACATATTTTGTTAAAAATCAACATGTTATACAACAATAAAATATCTATTTATTGTGATATTTTTCGAAACATGGTGCAGCACAAAGATAAACGTTACATATTTTACACCAGTAGCGAGTCTCCTTTCGTTTTTTTTTTATTGCACAGAACTTACATCTTTGATGTTTTGCTATGCGAGTAGGCATGTGGTCTTTTGCATTGCCGGGTAATATGCTAAGGGGATTGTTAAAATCTCGTCCAGTTCTTATGGGTCTTTCTAAAACGTTACCAGTGTTGTAACAATCTATCATTTGCCGAATTAGGCTCAGTTGGAAGTCGGCAAATGCTAAATTCGGTATACCTTTTATCATTTTAAAACAAAAAAATGCATTTAAAAGGTGCATATCAAATATATGAAAGAATAGTTTTTTGTACCATTTTACTGTTTTTCGTATGCACTGAAGTGACGATAACAACATGTCTGCAGTATCAACACTACCCATATTTTTAGAGTAGTCTAAAACAGCTTTAGGTTTCATGACTGGTAAACCCGTTTCTCTATTTATTCTAGCTGATGGTTCCATGGAATTATCATGAATGGTTGATAACATGTATATATATTTTTTGTCCCTCCATTTACATGCCATAAGGGATCCAGAATACTGCGTTTCCATTTCATGTAGATTTAGTTTTCTGCTTAAATTAGCCATACACTTTCTATTTTGTTTTACAGTACCGCAAGCATAAATGTTGTTATCATATAAATATTTAAATAATAGTGGACTTGTGTACCAATTATCTACATACAAATGACGGTTTGAGCCAAAAAAGTCTTTCAGTAAAGACGATACAACGGCTCCCCCAACGCCTAAATTTGCTGGATCGTCAATATCTGTAGCTGCACCACAGTAAACTATAAAGTCTATTATTAAACCGGAATGTACATCGCATAAAACAAATAATTTTACCCCAAATCTATTTCTTTTTTTTGGTAAGTATTGTTTAATTGATAAACGGCCCTTGAAAGGAACAATACTTTCATCTATACACACATCTCTATACGGCGTAATGATACTTTTAAATTTTCCTCTCGCGTGAGCGACACATGCTTCTATTTTAGAAAGAATTGAATTTTCTTCATTTGGCCGGGAAAAATGTAGCATGCCTAAAATCATGCAAAATCTATTTCGTGACATTAATTTAGAAAAAATGGGGGCATTTAATAAAATATCTGTCGACCAATGTTCTTCAATAGTCAAATGACGATTTCGGGTCATCAGCATCATAATTGTTAAAAAACATTGCATTTCTGGGACTGTAACATCATACCATCTATGCAGGCGTGAATGCATTCGTAAGTCTACTTTCAACAGAAAATTGTTGTGAAATTTATTTGTCATTTCGACAATGAATGACATAAAATCATTGTCCATAAAATGTTGAAACACGTCGAGTTCAGTAAAATTTTCAGAGGGAGTAAAATGCAATCCAGATGAAAAGTCATCAAAAGCGGCAACTTCTGGTGGCCGTCCTTCTGTAGTCCACTTAAACTGTTCTGTCTCACGATTTCTGTAATGACGATCATGTCCAGAAGTTGAGGGCGTTTCATCAGACAGTTCTTGGTGACCAGCAATCGTCGGCTGTAACGCATAAACCACTAATTAAATATTTGTGATCAAATAACACAACCATATAAATTTAGGAAGTTTTTAAAATCAAACATTTATAATAAATAAAAATTCACCTAAATATCTAAAAAAGTATTTCAAAAAATCCTGATAGTAATTTTTCTATAGTCTACTGTATTTAATTGTATATTTTTGTATACTGTATTTTATATGAATTGATGGTAAATTAAAAATCTAATCTGGTAATACTGAAACCAGCTAATGACAATTCGCCGAATATTATTTATAAAATTTCGTCTGCGTGAAGTTATATTTGTGTGTCGCAGTTAAATAATTTGGCAAAATAAATATATTGTACTTATATTAGTTTGATTTCACACTGACAATAAATATAACAAGTAGGTAAGTATAATCAAGTACTATTATCATTTATTTACTTATTATAATCATTTATTATCTGAATCATTTGTTTAATTTCAGGATTAAAACAATGTCACAAAAACGACCAGGATCTCCGTCGATACTATCTGGGTATATAAAGCTTCGTTGCAAAGAAGATACAATAAAAAAAGAAGTAGCCACACAAACAGTCAATGAGCCTTACGTGGCTCGTAACAAAAACAATATATTATTTGAACCAGGCGCATTGTCCAGAGTGGACTTCTATAATCAACGCCCTTCAGATGAGAGGAACGAAAATTTCTCCAGATTAATCGCATTTGAAATGGAAAGAGTACCAGAAGATAGGCGTACTAATTTGTACGCGCAAATAATTAATTTAATCAGAATATACCGGGGTGATTCCGATTTATCCGAAAGTGTTGATTTCATACCAGAATGTCCTTCTGACGAAGATGAAAATCCTTTACCATTAAATATACGGTACAAGAAAATTGATTAAATTTTGATTAAGGTTAATTAAGGTTTGATTCAATCAATCAATCAATCAAAAGGTTTGATTATTTGTTTTTAATTATTATTTCATGATTAAGTTCCCAAATAATTTTGTATTGTTACTATTTGATTCTTACAAGACTGATTAGCATAATGCAAATAAACAATTTTCAATTTTTTTTAAGTTAGGTTCGACAAGTAGGAACATGTTTGCCGGCAAACTCGCGTCGAAGCTCATGCGTGATACAATAGGGATTTATTACTTGTTATTGTAGGTAATATTGTAAGTCAACATAAAATATTATTATTAGGTATGCTCATTTTGTAAAAGTTTGTTAAATTAAATAAATTGTAGACATCTATGGTGT
This sequence comes from Oligia fasciuncula, assembly GCA_963082905.1. Taxonomy (NCBI): domain Eukaryota; kingdom Metazoa; phylum Arthropoda; class Insecta; order Lepidoptera; family Noctuidae; genus Oligia; species Oligia fasciuncula. The sequence continues at coordinate 15,903,159 of OY720403.1, forward strand.
TTCATTTCATTTGTTAGTAACTACAAATGCATATTTATGTAAACTATTCATAATTGTTTCTGATTTATGAAACACGGTAGATTCACACCGAAGTGGCAGCGCAGCGGCCGGCACTTTTACTGTTAAACGATTTTAAGCTTTATCTCGACTAGGAAATGCGCAGTATCGCTTGAAAATTCAAAAAGGCATGCGGCTCCGCGAGACCTTGAGAGTTCACAGGCGATACTGCGCATTTTGCAGTTGAGGTAAAGCTTAAAATCGTTTGCTAGTAACAGTGCCGGCCGTTTGGTTTGAATTGTGCCATAAGCTAATTTTAATTTGTGGGTAAAAATTGATTGTGGGTAAAAATTGTTTTCGTAATTTCTCAAGCTCAGTTGAATATGATTATATAGGTACCCTTACAAAATGTAAGCGAGTAGGCGAAATAAGAGAGCACTCTTTAGAATATAATAACCAATTAAGTATGTACAGTCGCCAGCACATCAGGTTACCCCACGTTGACCTTGAACGCGTTATGCGCGCAACAGCGAGAATCGTGCGAAAGAGATATATAGCTTTTTGTCTGTTCTTACTTGTAATGTTTCGTGCTGCAGTGCGTACGTGAGGGTGTGTGCGTATGATCGTCGTGGTGTAGAATAAAATACTGTGCGATAAGAAATAGCGTAGCAGGTTGAACACTTGAATCGAATCGAAATAATGGCCATGCGATCGAAATAATATAAAAGCAGGCGGCCGTGGCCCGCGCAATGCCTAAATAGTATGAAAGCTTATAATCAATATTTTTTATTTAAATGATCTTTTAATTACTTAATCCTTCATTTTTACGTATTTGTTGGAAAATTACGTTAAGTAGGTATTACCTACTCATATTACATTTAACCTGGTAGGTAAGTACGGTATACACTGTTACACAATTAATTAGCGAAATTTCACGCTCTCGATGAATATTGTTAAGTAGACAGGTAGGTAGGTTTAATCTGAAGTCAGAAAAACATTTCTTTTTTTAAATTTCAAGCAGGGTTTAATGACCTTTTCCGGGTTTTGTTACCTACTTACTGACGGGCTGGCGATGGCGGTCACCTGTTTTAGCGCGTTCTTATTGATAGCTGCGCCACAGTTATTAACTTTTGTAGTTACTTACCATCGTTTAACTATTTTTATAATACCTATTGTATATGTTATTGTTCCAAAATAAACGATTTTTAAAAGCTTTTATTATTATTGACTTGTGTGAAGGTGGACTCTTGAAAGTTAAATTTGACCCACTTCCCGGTATCCGATTAAGCTGAAATTTTGCATGCATGTATAAATCGGATGACAATGCAATATTATTATGACATAGAGCTGATCTGATGATGGAGCTGGAAGGTGGCGATAGGAACTCCGTAATTAACTGACGCAACTCTATCGAGTTTGGGCTCGTTTAATTCGTCTTGACGAGTACTTTGATACTACAATCATGGTAACCAGGGTCTGATGATGGAGCTGGAAGGTGGCCATAGGAACTCCGTAATTAAACGACGCAAGCTCATCGAGTTTGGGCTCGTTTAATTCGTCTTGACGAGTACTTTGATACTATATGGTAACCAGGGTCTGATGATGGAGCTGGAAGGTGGCCATAGGAACCCGTAATGAAACCACGCAACCCTATCGATTTTGGGCTCGTTTAGTTCGTCTTAACGAGTACTTTGATACAACATAGTAACCAGGGTCTGATGATGGAGCTGGAAGGTGGCCATAGGAACTCCGTTAATAAACGACGCAACCCCATCGAGTTTGGGCTCGTTTGATTCGTCTTGACGAGTACTTTGATACTACATGGTAACCAGGGTCTGATGATGGAGCCGGAAGGTGGCCATAGGAACTCCGTAATTTAACGACGCAACCCCATCGAATTTAGGCTCGTTTGATTCGTCTTGACGAGTACTGTGATACTACATGGTAACCAGGGTCTGATGATGGAGCTGAAAGGGGGCCATAGGAACTCCGTCATTAAACAACGCAACCCCATCGAGTTTGGGCTCGTTTGATTCGTCTTGACGAGTATCTTGGTTGGCGCGAATATGCAACTCCAACAAATTTGGGAAAAAAGTTCGTTCCGTTTGTTATGAATGTGGATTATGTCTGATTGATTAGATGGATGACCCAATGGTATGAGGGTGTATAAACATTTCATATCGCCAACGTTGCGCAGTTTTTTTTGCTTTCCTACAATAAATGGGTATCAAATGAAAGGTGAGAATACGAATGCGAGTTAAACTCCGTTGCTCCAATCCGTCTGCAATTTTGGTGTACTGGGGTTTTTGGAGTCCTCGATTATGATATTAAGGTCGAATTGTTCGTGTCTGTAGCATCGGTTGGTTAACTTTTACTTGTGTAATTTGGTGAGATTGGCGTCAACAGCATTGGTTTGCAACCTGTCTAGGAGAATGATAACTCCAAAATGAAACCTGGAACTGTGTTTCGTAAGGCAGAAGTAAGCTTCCAGCTGAAATAAGTGGCGCATTCCTCCAAACACTCAAGTCATGGTGAGGCCATGCCGAGGACTGAGTGGCATCAAGGTGTAATGCTATGTTCACACACGCGCGTTCAACTCGACATTCAACGTGCACATTCACATTCACGAGCGTGTAAACGGTACGCCCGAGCCCGTAAACGCGCCTGTGAACGTGAATGCCGCGAACCGGGCGTGCTGACTGACACGACGGCGTGCGTGTGAACAGCTTGAATGTTCGCCGACCTGGGGCGGGCTGCATGCCGCGCAGCCCGCCAGGCAGCCCGCCGGGCTGCACGGCGTGCATGTGAACATAGCATTACGTGATGTCGTGAATGAGATGAACAGACTGAGAAACCTGTCCAGTAACTAAAAAGTAAAAAATAAATTAACAGTAGAAATCTTTTTTTAAAACAAGCTTTTATTTCAATGCGCTAAAAATAATAAAATAAACTTTTCCTTTAAAACTTTTACTATCAACTTTTAACGTCATTACACAACTGATATGATATAAAAGCTTGTCGCGAGGTTTACCTGTGTGTTACAAATAAATTAAATAACATGTGATCTGATTGATTTTAATTTTATAAATTTTCAAACTAAGTAAATACGAGTACCTACTTAAATCTCGCGACAAGCTTTTTTTTAACGGACGGTGAGTCGGTGACGTTTTTTTAAGTAGGAAATAAATATGCCGTCGGTCGGGGCCCCCTGTATAACAGATACGGCGGTAGCTACCCCACTGCTTTTGGCGCCATAACTACACAACCGATCATCATGGAATTTTGCAGACCTACCAATCAGAAAAGGACATACCTAAGATATTATGTTCCTACAGGAACGCGTGTGAAACCCTGGAAAAATATCAAAATAAAATGCGGAATAACAATCATAATCTTTTTAATGTTAACCATAAATATAATTGAAAACACACAAATACCTACCTACTTTAAATTAAAATATACTTACAACAAAGTTTATAAAACCAAACTATACCATAGATAAGATAAGATAATTTATTTGCGTAAAACATGGTATACACAGGTGTTAATAAATCATACAAGTTTTGCTTAAAAATTAAAGCATGCAAACTTCACAAATAAACAAATTTGAATTTTTAAACATTATAATTTATGTTAAAAAAATCCTTAATATTATAGAAATTATTTTCATTCAGCCATTTACATAGTTTAATTTTAAATAACCTACAATTTAATATTTTTATTTATTTAATTAGGTAATTTATAATAAACATGCTTCATACATAAAAGTTCCTGTAACCTATTACGTCAATAAAGAATTATTATTATTATTTTTAAAATGCCTAACACATCTCGGGGACCTTTGGAAGGCGTTATTATTATTTAGTATACCTATACTTAAATTAAAAACAAGTAGATAATATTTATGTTTTACAAACTTTTATTTTTATTTGTAACATTAATTATAAAGTTACATCCACCAATGCCTACCAAGCAAAATCAAATGCGGTAGCATTCTGCCGGGTCAGCGGGATTGCCCGAAAGGGTTACCGCTGGCCCGGAACATAAAGGGCTAAGGAAGGAACACGGGTGGGTTTTAGTCAGTAAGAGTCTGACACTCCCTTCCGCTCCACCCAGAGCGGGAGGGGTCATTTGATGATTTCCCATCCGCAAAACAAAAAAAAAAAATGCGGTAGCATTTGATTGCCAAGTAAAAATAAGCTTTTACCCAGATTCGTATAATTTGACTGGGCTGTGGTCTGGCACCCACTGTCCACTGGTGGCACGGCACGACAAGGGATTTTTGTAATACTTACAGATGATCTCGAATCTAATTAAACACTGTTAACAAAAACATTTCATTAATACGTCACAGCCTGCTTTGGTTTCCTTCGGCACGTTCTGGCATGCCGCATTGTGAACGCTAATCACGATAAAATAAGATTTCAAATCATTTGCGCTTCCTAAAATTCCTTGTCGTGTCATGCCGCCACGACAGTGGGTGACGGCCCAAACTTAAATTATCACTAACAATAGTAAAGGACAAATTCTCAAGAATTTAACAATGATGCGAAAAGAAGTATACAATTTCAATATTATAGCTACGTCTGTGACCTGCGCCTGGGTTATTTGAATTTTCTTAGCAGGGCGGCGGTATTTCTTTCCGACGTCCTTCAGGCGCCTCCTGACTGTGTCCATTGATATCTAAAACAAAGAAAATTTTGTCAATTTCAATACTTACATGGGATTCTTTGTTATGAGAAATTATACGGGCTAACTTAACTAATTTGCATTCGCGATTTATTTGCCAAAAATCGTTAACAAAAATGACTTTATGGAAAAATAACTTTAAATCCTACACAATAAAGTTCAGTTTACGCTACAACTTTAACTTTTTCAATAGTGCTAGTCACTCTGAAATCAACTTAATTACCATTAAAATAAAGTTGATATTTCTTTAACTTGAAATAATATTAGCTGAGTCTGGCCGCGCGGTATGCATAAAACCGGAAACATTATTTTGTCTATCAGTGTGGGTCCTGAGTGACAGCGCACCGCGTATGACGGATTGCGGAGCGGATTTACTCGTCGATAACTGTCCTTAGTGCATGCGGGAAATTGATGCGTGCGCGCATGTTTAGTTACGCGTCCATTTAACTTAGGCCATAATAATGTCGATATCAAAACTCAAACGTTTACAATATTTAGAAAGAAGCAAGAAGAAGAAGAAAAAAAGCAAAAAAAAGAAGAGTAAGAAGTTTAGATTTAGATTTTTTCTTTACCGATGATATATAAGAACGTATGCGCTTAGAGACGATTTTGTATGAAATGCGTGCATTCAGGGTCTCCGAATCTGAATTCCTGATCAGGAAACCGGACGTGTGCGACCGGCCTAATGCGCCGTTCATTCCGCCTGCGCGGTGCGCCGCCTTCACTCAGGCAAGACGCACACTTAGGGAGTAGGTATTATTTTAATCAATTTTGTTATTATTTTTAAGGAAACCATGTTTTATGTTAGTGATGAATAAGCTAAGGTGATAGGTAAGTGTGATTACAAGCTACACATGGACTCACGCTGTAAGAAGTTGAGGTTACTCGTGTGCTCAGAAAAGGATCGGCAGAGTGTGCAGCGACCATAGCCGCATCGTCTGCCGCCCCGTAGTGGCTCTCGCGTAAAGTTGGCGGTGGTGGGCTTCAATGCTTCCACTTTCTTCCCACCGCCGAAGCCCGAAGTAAACTGTTCTTTTCTGGAACGAAACAAATAGCTTAGTTTATTTGCCCACGATTACTCAATTACTATAAGGCAAAGAGGCCCTTGATTTTAAGCCACTTTTACCTACATCTAATTTTCTCTTGGCTCTGACACTATAAAGCCCTGTTTTATAGGGTTCCGTAACCAAAGGATAAAAACGGGACCCTATTACTAAGACTTCGCTGTCTGTCCGTCTGTCTGTCACCAGGCTGTATCTCCAGAACCGCGATAGTTGTCGCAGTTGAAATTTTCACAAATTATGTATTTCTGTTGCCGCTATAACAACAAATATTAAAAACAAAATAAAATAAATATTTAAGGGGGGCCCATACAACAAACGCGATTTTATTGCCCTTTTTTGATCGATATCAATAGGTAGTGGTAACAGGTAGGCACATGAAATATTCACAAAATACTCAGTTGTATTTTTACTTTAATAATAAGTAATAAAATTAAAATAAAATAAATATTTAAGGGGGTCTCCATACAACAAACGTGTTTTTTTCGGCGTTTTTGTGGTACGGAACCCTTCGTGTGCGAGTCCGACTCGCACTTGGCCAGTTTTTTATGTTCTGTATGCCTAGGCGATCGTTACAATTTCATTATATTGTGTAGCCTATGTAATCTTCTTTCGTATTAAGTAACAACATTTATCCTATCTATAATAAAAAAAACTTTCTAGAACATTAATTTACTAAAATCGAACTTTGGTATGTTTTCATTACTTATACAAAATTCTTTCTATCTCTAAACCCGTTGACCGATTTACATCATAATTCAAACGGGAATATCAGTTTTAAACATAATCCTCTCATTTGACACTAAAATCACGCAAATATTCCTATAAACAAAAAATCACGTTTTCAATTTAAGTAGATACAAGTTACGTAACTATTCTGCCTACAATTTTTCTTCACATTAACCCTGCGTTCCGAGTTAGGAAATAATCGATGTGAGCGTGCTTAAACCCGTACCGAATTAGCGTGAGCGCGATAACGATGTCCCGTGAATCGTCATAGATGACGTCATGACATGCGCCATCTTGCGATAACGTCGACCCTAGAATAATATCACCGTGAGCGCTGTCAAAAATGACAGTGTGTGTGTGAGGATGTGTCAGTGTGTGTTTTGTTTAGATTTGCATCTTAACATAAAATTAAACTAACGTGGCATTTTCGAAATTGTGCTTCTGGCTGATAGTCGCCACCTAACCAAAGAAGAAGAAATGTGGTGTTTAGGAAATAGGTACTGTGTAATAATATCGTTTTTACATTGAGTAAGCACTGTGAGCGCGTTCACGGGGGCGCGGGCGTTCCGAATTGTGGACAGCTCTCAGCTGTCATAATCGTAATACCTAAATCGGAACGCATGTGAGATGATGTGAGAGCGCTGTGAGCGATTATAGCTAATTCGGAAAGCGGCCTAAAACTCTCAAAAATTGCTGTCAGATACCTACTACGAATACTATTAAAAACGATATTCCTATTCTATCACTTTTAATAACATTCACTATTCGCACGCCCGGCGTTCGTTGCATAATTGCGTAGGTACCGGTAAACGCGGGTTACTTTAGCTCTGGGGGGGAACTTTGGGTCAATACAAAAAAGGGTTTTCTATTTTCTATTGTTGTATAGGGCTACATTGGCTCAATGCATAAATATTGTTTTTGTGTCGACAAAATCTGCAGGTCAAGTCAAACTGACCCTCTTCAAAGAACAACATTGGCTCAAAAGTAAAAAACAAAAGAAAATATACACATACCTATATTTTGTAAAACAAATATATTAAAATGCTAAGAAATCCACCATAATCCCTACTATCAAAGGGTTTCTAAAAAAAAAGTAATTAAACCAAATTCAAAAACTCAAAATTGTGAAATAACTTTAATTTCGGAAGTCGGTGTCTTGGGATCTTTATTTTAGTTGTAGTTTTTTGCCACAGACTTCTGAAATTAAAGTTATTTCACAATTTTGAGTTTTTGAAGTCGGTTTAATTTTTTTTTAAATTACTTTTTTATTTTGATATTTTTAGTTTTAAGTAAAAACTGGAATATTTGTTTGTAATAAGTAGGCAATAGTTTTGTTTTAAATATTGCACTAGAATTTGACCAAGGTTTTGAGATGTTTTCCCTTTGACACTACACCCGTAGCTCGTATCAATAAGCCAGGTCGTCACACTTACACATATTAGTCCATATCTTGAAAATTACTGACTCGATTTAGATGAAACTTCCACTATTCCCTAAGTTGAAGTAAATGTAAGCCAATACAAAAAAAATGGTCACGATCCGATTAATAGTTGCGGAAAAATGCATGGACAAACATACTATTACATTATACGTCTACAAAATTTTGTATATTTGTTTGGAAGCCCTAATAGATTGTCATATTATTATGTGCATATAATGCAATTCCAATAATATTACATACATACGTGTCGAATTGATAACCTCCTTTTTTTTGAAGTCAGTAAAAGATGAAAAAATTTGCTAAAGTAACCTGCGTTTACGGTATTTACTTTAAAATCCAATCACTACTACTGCCGGACGATTCTGTAAAAATCTCACCGTGAAAACTTAGGTGATGTGAGTTTGTTTTTGCTAGGGATTGACACTATTGACAGCTCACTCCACGCTCACTTCACCTAAGTTTTCACGGTGAGATTTTTACAGAATAGCACCGCTGGAATAACTTTTGTTTAGAATGTTCCATGACCAAGGGCTGATTTTTCAATCGACAGATAATTTTTGTTTTAGAATATCATTGGTTATTGTAATAAAATTGACATCTGACAGTTTTTGTAAGTATTGAAGAATTGTCAAAAATTCAATATTATTCCTCCAATAGTAAAAAATTGGCTGGCTAAAAAATTAACTGGCGTTGGAAAAATCAGCCCTAAATGGAATCAAAAACAATAAGTTCATCGAATTATGCTCACGTAGGTATAACTCTGAATTTAAGCTTTCACGGTTACCTACCCTACAGCGCGCACCCATCATTAGGAAAGAACCGCCCCTAAGACGACCTACTGACCCAAAGAAGATACCTACCTACCTATCCCTTCTATTAATTCGAAAATTCTATAGAAAAACACCATTGACACATTTTTTCAATACTAACCTTTGTTTATTTTATTTCACTTTAAAAATTATAAATACAAAAAATATTACTCACCGTTATCGTCGTCTACCGACAAATATCAATCACCCGGCATGATCCACTCAAAAACTTTGGTAAAAATAATTAAAAAACGCACAGTCAAAAATGTCTGGGGACAGAAGACATCCCGCCAGGCACTGAACGCACAGTACCACACAACACAACTCCAAGTGACGTACTGAATAAACGTCAAACGATCTCGGGAGCGGTGGGTGTGGCTTATTCCTAGTGAGACATGATAATTGGCTGCCAATTCTTAGTATGTGCAACCATTGGGCAATTTTAGAAACGTTGAAAACTCCACCAATCATACCAAGGATACTTTCTTTCTAACACTATACGACGCGTCGTAGTTATAGATATGTATAGAGTTTACATTGATGTGCTGCCGTCTGTACATACTTACATGTAAAGCAAAACATAACTTTAAATTAAAATTAACTTACCTCTAAATCATCTTCATCTAAAGATTCAGAAAACTCATCGTCTTCAGTACCTTCCAAGATACGTAATAATTGTTCAGTGGTAAATACTTCTTGTTGTTCCATATTTCCCGCACTAAAATTCACTTTATACGCTTACGACGTCACGAGTCAGTCGACTTCTGCCGACAATGGCGCAGAGGGGACTGCTTATCGAGAGCTTGCTAGGGATGCGCATGATTGGCGATAAGGGAATATCGAAAATGTATTTACGCAACTATGTTTCAGTTTTTAATATAGTAAAACTACTTTTTTCTCAGTGCTTACAATCGTTTATATTTTGTTAGAACAATAAAAACTGTAATGACAAATATTACAATACCTTAAGTTACCTAAATTAATTTAAGAATATAATATACGTCAACATGATACTACATCACTAGCAGTCGGCTCTGCACGACATTGGCGTCATGGGACTTACTTTTTTAACCATAAATTATTTTACTTTTTATCATCAAATATTTAAATGAGGAATATGCATTTTTGTTTACTGTATGCAACTAAATAATGTTTAGACATTCAGCTTTCAAGGTGTATCAATAAAATACATAAAAGTAATGATTTAATAGGTTTATTTTGTATTTTTCTGCGACCTGTTTTTTGTCGAGTATAGCCGTCGTTGGCGCACAGGGCACGCTTGCTCATGTCGGCTATAGCCGACATTGGCGTTCAAAAGGTTAATCAATTATACAAATCAAAGCAGGCGCCAGGATCATGCTCTCTAACGAATTGACAACAACAAACGGTTTTTATCAAAGCCACTGAAGGTATGTCATTGCTGAAGCTGATATGTATCTGTAAATCTATCTAGTAATATCATGCCTTCCGTGTGCTTTGATGTTTGTCATCTGTCTGTGGTTAAGAAGCGAAGAATGAAGAGTGGCTGTTCGCATTGTGAGTAATTCAAATTAATAAATATTATCAACATCGTAAACAATTGTGTAGTTAGAAATCAATCAATTTTGTTTGTGCGCCATCTAGTGGCCACTCGGCCAGATTGTAATATTTTACGTATAGCGACTGTTGCGGGCGAGTGAAATATGAACTAACTCGAAGAGCTTTGTTATGCCAATAATGTTAATAGATGGCTCTTAGACATCTTCTCATATTTTACGTGAAACTGATAACTCGAAAATGAAAAGTTACGATTTTGTAAAGGATTACCATTAAGCCATTAACAAATACTCTTAGTAGGTATTTAATTTATAAAAGAAAAAAATAGTGCTATTAAAAACATTCAATTTAATAGATATTAGCAAAAACCTTCAATAATTATGAAATACACATATTAGTACCTAAGAACTAAAACGACTCGGTCGACTCAACTTTGACAGGCGATACGGTAGGTTTTTTTTTTTTTTTTTATTAAGTTGGCTTGCCCTAAGTTTGACCCCTAGGCACGCCACTGCCCCACACACACATATTTTTTATAAAAAATATGTGATCACATATCACACACACACACACATCCGGGGGGGACACACACATATATTTACACACACACACACACATACACACACACACACACACACCCCTGTTTGTACAGACACCCTTACGAGGACCTTGTTAGTCCTAGAACGAACCGAGGACCCTCCAAAAAACTGGTTTACATACCTCGTTGGCCTTTTAGAATAAGATAGAAAGAGACAGGTGAGTAAATCTATAGTGATGAGCTTATTGGGATAATGCTATCTCAACATTTTTCTGTATGAATTTCGGCTATCACACTGAGGACCTGAAATACACAGCTAAATGTGACCAACGATGCACATACGAGGACTTTGTGTAAGCCAACCGAGGACCTCTTACGTAAGCCCTGCGACGTCCTTCCGAGGACGTATTTTTACACAATATTTCTTATAGCTTGTACAAAGTGCGGACGTTGTGTTAGACTTTATATCACTAAACCGAGGACAGTTTTTCGCGTAGAACTTGTACAAACCGAGGACCTGGAAAATACCTACCTACCTACCTAAAACATTTTACGTGTAAGATAATAATCAATGTTCCGATTTATTTCTTACACACTTTTTCTAAAATGAAGTACCAAGCGAGGACAAGTCAATGTCTTTACGTTTGTCAGCGCTTCTCAAAGGATTATTTATCAAAGAGAGCCGACAGTAACGGCTTTATTTTGTTAAACACTCGTGATTGTTGCTTATAACGTAAACAAAAACCCAGAAATCGATCCTTATCAGCGACACTATCAAATGGTGTAATAAATACAGTGTGTTTTTTTTTCAAAATCAACGGGTTCGATTCCTGGCTAGAAATATTGATTTTTCAAAAATCCAATTTTGCAGTTTCAGTTTTCACCAAAATCGAGGCCGCGACTCTTTTGAGTACTTTTCGCTATTCCTCATAGTTTCGGATTTGGCCATCCACGCTCACTTCGAAAATTGATCCTGTATATATAAAAGGAGAAACAGACTGCCATATCAACGCACAGCCGCAACTACTGGGTCTAGGAATGTGCTTTTAAACGTTACGGACGCTTTTAACGTTCTACATTGTTCTCACATGCATAATTTTTAACATGAATGTCCTAAACAAGATTTTGTAACCATATTATTTTGATATAGAAGAGTGTCCATGGAGTTTCTTGCCCGTTCTTCTCCATAGGTACCTGCGCTTTGGAATGGGCAAGTAGCTTCATCTTTCTGACTGACCGACCCCTTTTTTTTTTTTTGCTGATGGGAATCATCATATGACCCCTCCCGCTCTGGGTGGAGCGGAAGGGAGTGTCAGACTCTTACTGACTAAAACCCACCCGTGTTCCTTCCTTAGCCCTTTATGCTCCGGGCCAGCGGTAACCCTTTCGGACAATCCCGCTGACCCGGCAGGCTTCGGCCCTATGGGGTCCTCGATGCTGACATCTCTTTGAGGTGCGCGTGGAACACGTACGCGCCGTCCGGCACGGGCCTGGTCTTGATCGGATCGGACGGTGAGCTACCCATTACTCTCCGCCCGCAGGCCCGCGCTTACGGTGGCCGGGAGTCGTCGCGCGGCTCCCGACGCCCGGAGCGTCTCCCGCGGCGGCTGGGACGGGAGGCTCTCTCCCTGAGCTGACCGACCCCTTGACAATTCAAAAGTGCCTGTTGAGTTTGAGTTGAGTTTGAGATTGTGAAATTTTGCACACGGCTTCCTTTTTTAATGTAGGGGAGCACTAAGAAGGGGTTTTTGGAAATTCAACCTTTAAGGGGGTGAAAAGGGATCCCCCCTTTTTACCCCCTTGTTTTTTGTTTGTATGAAAAATCTTATTCCTTGAGTTAAAAAACTTGGCACAAATACAAAAAATGCCAAACTTCATAATTTACTTAGATAATAAGTAAATTATGAAGTTTGGCATTTTTTTGTTTTTCTAAACTACCCCCTAAAGGGGGATTGTGGGGTGTCAGAATTTGTATGGAAGATTTTTAACTCGCGGTCCGATTAGCTCGAAACTCAGTATTTATACTTAAGACCAAAAATAAAGAATACCGTGTATCAGGGTTTTTCGAAAATCTAGCCCTAACGGGGTGAAAAGGGGCAGTTAATTATACAAGCGAGGATTTTACTGCGTGGCTTGAATAACTCGAAAATTGGTATAAATAAATCTTCGAGTGAAGTAATGAACATAATAATATAACTAACGATTTTTCGGAATTCCACCCCTATGGGGGTGAAGACCAAGAATACAGTTTATATGAAAAATCTTATTCATATGGTTAATAAACTTGAAACTAAAGGGGGATTGTGGGGTGTCAGAATTTGTATGGAAGATTTTTAACTCGCGGTCCGATTAGCTCGAAACTCAGTATTTATACTTAAGACCAAAAAAAAAGAATACCGTGTATCAGGGTTTTTCGAAAATCTAGCCCTAACGGGGTGAAAAGGGGTAGTTAATTATACAAGCGAGGATTTTACTGCGTGGCTTGAATAACTCGAAAATTGGTATAAATAAATCTTCGAGTGAAGTAATGAACATAATAATATAACAAACGATTTTTCGGAATTCCACCCCTGTGGGGGTGAAGACCAAGAATACAGTTTATATGAAAAATATTATTCTTATGGTTAATAAACTTGAAACTAAAGGGAGATTGGGGGTGTAAATTTTGTATGGAAGAATTTTAACGCGTGGTCCAATTAATTCGAAACTCAGTATGTAAGACCAAAATAAATAATAAAGTAAGTATAACAGGTTTTTTAGAAAATCTACCCCTAACGGGGTGAAGTGTGAATAGTCAATTTCTTAGGGGAGTATTTTATTACGTGGCTTGATAATTATGATAATTGGTCATAATATTTAAATCAAGCTATAGAAACATCCCAGACGATTTTTCAAAACTACACCCCTATGGGGATAAAATATTTTTAATAGCCACGTTTATAATCACGTCTAAACTTGCTATGGAGTATCTTAATTTGACAGGACTAAACTAATATTTATCTTCTGTCCTTTTAAATATAAAGAAAAAGATGCACTGAACTAAAATTTTGTTTAGTTTGTGAACAAGGGAATCGGCGCCATTAAGTTATTAAGTTTGCATGCTTCCCAAATTATTTTGATCTCGCTTGATAATATTTCTTTGTTGTTTTCATTGTGTTATGAAATTTTATGTCAAGTTTTTAGCCCAATTTATGTCGATTTCTTTTAATTATGGTTTCTATAAGTCTTTTTGTTTGAGTCGTTTTCTATTAACTGTTATGTAAGTTTTATAATCATGCTTCTCAAAGATGTTATTGCAACTTGATGATTATTTTTATAAGTAGATCGTTGGTAAAAGTTTGTTAAATAATTTGTTCCATTTTAAAATAAACCTACTTACTTTTATTTCAGTAAAGTTTATGACGTGGTTTCCTTTAGTATGTTCATGTTCTGTATTTCTTTGTATGTACTTTATATTTGTTTCAAATCTTGCTGCAGACATTTCACCTAGGAAGGCATTTATTTTCTTTATGAAAAGCACACGTATTTAGCTCCTATGACAATACAATATTTTATGGTGCAAATCATAATGTTGTATAATATAAGCGGGCCTAGGTACTTAGCACATGCTGCAGCAAAAGCCTGATTATTCCTCGTCCACCTAGTAGCTACCAACGATTTGTTTAAGGATTCAGTCTACCTTCGATTTTCTCCTTCATAATTTTATTTAAATGATAGCATATAATTTGTCTTCTACACACAAGGAAAACTGTCGAAACGAGGACTAGAATACACACTGTTCGGAAAATCTAGCAAACCGAGGTCTTAAATACACATTGTCTGGAAAAGCTACCTAACCGAGGTCTTTTGTGTTAAAGTTAACACATAGGTCCTCGGATAATACAACAAACGTGAAATGAGTGTAAAGAGTCTGTGTATGAGGCGACAGTGGCACCATCTGGTGGATACACAATGTCTGTGTAAGATTATGAATAATCTTGATCAAACCGAGGTTCAGACCACTTTTTCGTATTAAGTATATAGAAAGACTCAAAATCGCTTGCAGAATACGAATCTTTGGTCAAGTCAAACCGAGGACCCTCGAAAAGGTCCTCGCTTTGAAAAGGTCCTCGGTCGTGCCTTGTGTATTCATACGCACGTCCTCGGATGGTACTTAAAACAAACACATCACACACACACCCATATATCACACACACACACACACACACACACATATTTTTTACATTTAACGCCATCTAGTGTCAAGTATAAAAATCATATACAGGCATATAGGCAGAAAATGTATTTACGACAATTAAGACAATTTATCAATAATGAAATAGGAGTACAAAATGAGTACAAATTTTTAGGCATGCTCCTGTTTCATCAACTTCTATGCCAGCTGAATTTTAACGTGGTCGTGATGGGAAGCAATCTTGCCAGCACGACTTGAATATCTACGATAATTGAGAGGTATAAAATTTGTAATTAGTGGTATAAAATAGTACAAATTAAAAGGATTTTATTACCATCACAAGTTATAATGAATGTGTTCATGGTCGTGCTACGAAGTACAACACGTATTTTCTGTATAGTAATGTGTTGTGTAGTAGTTATGTGTTGTTTTTTGTTTTCTGTAATATGTATATAATAACTTTATGTATTAGGGTGTCTTATTTAATAAATGTTTTTACTGTAAATATTGATTAGTTTTATTCTACTACTTACCTACCTAATACCAAAACAAAGAGCGAGCCTTACAGTAGTCGCATAATATGATGTAACTTATCATTTCAACGGCCAACTCTAGTAACGCACGCGCAAAATTGAGAATGCGCGTTTTACACACTTCCGTCCTGACACACTTCAGTCCCTTCACGAAATCACTCCCACAGATTGCAGGAAAAAGAGAGGAACGATGTTAGACTATAATTATAAAAAAAATTGTTGCCTGTAAAGTCGGTTTTACGGGCGAAGATTTTACGTGACAACGTCTTTTTCTCGGTAGAATATTTATTGATATGAATATAATTAAATTGCACAATAGGAACAAGGAATTGAATGAAAATAAGAATTGCACAAATTTTAACTATAGAAATATATTTTGTTTACTAAAACATTGTACATGTAAACTTAAACTTAACTAATTCCTATTTGAGTGATTTTGTTGAGGATAGGACGATGATAGGAGAAATATGAAATGAAAGGAAGTGTTTCTGCTGTAATGTGTCTTGCGAAAGTCAAGTCGATAGTTGTTCCTTTTAACGTAGTTGACTTAGAAACGTTTGATACGCAATCAAGATTATACGTATTTTTCATGAAATTAAGAAACGAGTTGTCAGGCTTTACGTTTTTGTTAAAATCACCACACAGAAGAATCGGTATACTAGAATCAACTTGCACGAACGGTGGCACGTACTGGCTGTTGTGAATGTACGGACCGAGTCCTTGCCATAGCAACATTCCAATATCCTGCATACTAGCTCCTGGATGAATATATACAGCACCGAGTATAAACTTGAAGCTAGTATTAGCGGCGAAGCAAGTAACTTCAGTCATGCACATGTCACCCTTGGTTTTAATGACACGAGTTACGTCTGTAATCGCAACTTGGACCACTTCCGCCGTAGATATCGATGATAATTTACGATAGATCGCCACTCCACCAGCCGCGTTGGTATCTGAGTTAGTTCGATTATTTTCCCTGGATACGCACTCATAACCCTTGATTGGAGTTGGTTCACAAGTGTCGCGCATCCACGTTTCAGTCAATACTAAATAGTCGGATCGTGGTATCACTGTATCTGTTTCAATGTCCGCGGCATGGGCACTTAAACTTTGACAGTTGATGTTCGTTACAATAAGTTGTCCAGCGTCGGTTGCGTCGTCACAGAATTTTACGGCTTGTTTGGTAATTGTGTCTAGAGTGTGTCCACGAAGTCGTAAGTATTCATTGCGAATATCTCGAGTAGTCTGTGAGTCGTTTCCATCTCGGCCATGTTTGAAAACCAATGGAGAGTCCTTTTCTGTTATGATGTACAATCCGTCGATACTTGTGACGCGGCTCATGGCTACATATACCAATTGCTGTGGTTGTTTTGAGGAGTACTTGTAAACAATTGTAGTAAACGTCCCACCCTGGGCCTTGTGGATCGTAATTGCACAAGCAGGCACGCAAGGAAATTGTTTTCGCTTGCACTTCACTGTTTTTGTCAACGAAATGTTTACCACTTTCTTGTGCACTGGCACCCAATCGACGGATAAGGTGTTTGGTTTGCTGTGCACATGTGGTCGACATTTGATTTTTGCTTTAGTACCCGTATTTTTGTCTTCAAACTGGAACCATAGAGTGGCGATTTCATCTTTAGCTGGCGGCAAACTTGTGCTGGTCGATGGTCCTCCTGGAGCAGAACGGTCATCTGCATTGGCTGGCTGACGTTCGATGTATAGCAAAACTCCAATAGCCCCATTTACCAATCCATCGGCGACGTCTATGTTAGATGTAATCATGTACGGATATCCTACTGCTAATGGCAACATGTATGGCAATCCGTCGGTTTCTGCAACCGACATCTTGTGAAGTTTCCCTTGCTCCCGGCTCTTTTCAGAATTGCTGGAATACCCAAGCATAATATCAGTGGCGATACAGTTGTGTGCGTTTTGAATTGCGTTTCGATTGTATGAATCTACTTCATGGTTGCTGTAATACAATCTGACAGCGTCGGGTACGTTCTCTTTGCACCAGACTTCAGATTTGTGCCTGGACTCAATAAGTGCGATATTATTGACACTTAGTTTGAGTCCATCTCCAATTTTGGTGAGAATCGTCGAAAACAGCTCGTCAGTTTGTCGGACAACACGGACTAATGGGAAGTAGTTGATGCTTTGCCAGAGTACAGGTCCTCCGAGTTGGTTGTGTGGTACTGTGTAACACGGACTAGCGCGCACAGGTGGCAGCTGTCTGAAATCGCCGCATAAGATCATGTGAATGCCTCCGAATGGTTGATCGTAAATACCGGTAATCTGCTGTAGTCGATAATTGATTTTTCCAAGTATAGCTGCACTCAACATGCTGATTTCATCAATGAAAACAACTTTCACGCCGACAAACATGTTTCTGTAGGCTTGCAAGTTCTCAACAGAAAGAAGTTTTGTCACTCGAGAATTTGTGAGACGAAACGCTGAGTGAACTGTCGTTCCGCCAATAGGGACAGCTGCTTTGCCTGTGCTTGCACAAGCAACGTATGCGTTGTTCAGTGAGTTGTGTTCCTGTGTGTAACGATTGTACGTCTCCATCAGGCACTTAACTGAATAAGTTTTCCCACAGCCGGCCGGTCCTGTGAAGAAAACTTGTAGTGTGACGACGACCTCATCTCCGCAGCCATGTAAACGATGTATGACCTCATGAATCAGCTCACGTTGTTCAGGGTTCGTCGTTCGTATCAGCTCACAAAATTGCTGTTTTGGCATCACGTTGCTACGTTTTTTTACGACCGATAATAAGCCTTCTCGCGGGACGATTTGATTGACATCATCGTTGTTCTCGGAACCTTCTCCTCCTAACACCTGCTCGACAAACACTCTCCTTTCCTCAATTTCTGGTGGTTCTCTGCTGTCTGAATTTTGTAGAATCATCATAGCTTCAAGCTCTTGCATCACACTGTCGATGTTGAGATTGTTTTCGAACAGCTGGCGGCGTTCCATGATGGTATCCTTGTTATCATTGAACAGTTGTAGAAATTTATTGCTATCAACAATGTCAGCTATTTCATTGCGGAAAGGCAAGAACAGCAATACCATTTCACGTTGATAATTAACAGTTTCATCTATTTCGTAGCGTCTGTATCGTATTATTCGTCCAATTTTTCGTCTGCGGTGTTCATTTGATGTCGTCCTTCCCACAGTTGTCCTTTCCTCGGTCACCGGTTCTTCAATTTCGTCTTCTTGCACATCTACGTCATCTTCATTGTCGATGAAATCATGATAATCAGCGTAATACGAAGCAAACTCGGCCAAATATGAAGATTCCAGAGAGGGAGGTCGCTCTTCATATCGCTGAATGATGTTCTTGGTAAATACATCTGTACTGTCTGCTTCGATGTTTTCGCGATCCATTTGTTTCCGACGTTTGCGACAGCGTTGTCTTTCCGATGGCCAAACTGTTGGTATGTACATAATTTGACGGCTCGTTTCGCTCATCGGTTGCCGTAGTAAATACCATGCTGCTTCTTGAGCTGACATTTCAACTGCATTAAGAAGTTTGACAGCCCGTGTAGTCCCGGTCAGGATGCTCTTCCATCATCTTAGTCAGCTCACGATTCAAGTTACCCATTCCACGAGCTGATTTGTTCACATATTCCACGACATACTGTGCGCAGCTGTATTCATCCAAGATAAACTGGATATCGATGTTGGATTTGATTTCACCAGCGAGGTAAGGGTTGAATGTGTTCGTCATAAGTTGGTCGAAGTTGCGTTTGAACAACATAGATGGCCTGCGCAAAGTTGAACGCACTACGTCAAGATATGCATCGAATGTCAAACTATGCTCCCTAAGAAAGTCGTCCATGCTAGCGTATGTACGTTCGCTGAGACAGTTGCGTAGCTCCTTGGCCTTTTTTTGGAATGCTATGCGGCGTCCATCAGTTTGAGGCATTGGGATCAATACACGGGTAGTGAGCATTGGCCAGTACGGGATCCCAAATCTACAAGTCGTTTCGCCTCGCTTCGTGCAGGTGAAAGTGTGCTTGTGGATTTGATTGGCGTAGATGGTATCGTTGGGCACATCTTCTTTGGCGACGGAACTCAGCTTCTCCACGAGCTCGATGGTCTTCGGCATATTTTCTGACACAGTCTCATGTGGATCATCGTGTAACCACAGTAAAATGTGAGCGTGCGGACTTCCTCTATGTTGAAACTCAATGCGAAGGAAATAATCCTCCACGTAGTACTGGCCAAACGGATTGTATGACTGTTTTGATTTCAGCATTTTCATCAATGTACCAACGAGTTTGTGGAAATATATGCAACATGTAATTGGATCGTCACTCACCAAGTTGCACCGCTCTGATGTGTTGAGATCTTCGGCGACTTTGCCAGGATATTTGTTGCTCAACTTGAGCAGTAAATTCAGCAATACTAACCAGCGTACCTCGTTTGCACTAAGAGTGAGAAAGATGGTCGGCTTACCAAGTTGACGGAGCATAGCGAAGAGATCTCGTTTACGAGAGGCCCAGTACTGGACAGAGTTTGGCACCGACTTCATAAAGGCGAGATTCTGCACAACGAATTCTTTGAGAAACTCCGGATCCTCTAACATGCGTCGAGTTACGCTCTCTGTGATCGAAACACTTCGGAATGTGCTGTAAATCCCATCGACCATTCGCAGACGTAGAATCTTCATTGCATCGTATAAGACTTTTTGAGGCGTGGCTCCACGCCTGTCACTCCGTCGTATTTCACTGGTCGCCATCATGTACGGTGTCACTGAAATGTTCATGTTGAAACGGCGGGGCTCTCCGAAGTATATCGCAGGAAATGACAGTTCTTCTGCATGACGGTCATAAATGATGTTAAGAGGCGTTGCCCGATGTCCTGGTGCGATGTCAAGACAATCCTCTTCATTCCACAGTAGTGTGTGCTGTCTCGCAGCAAGAACTTCAGACTCGGGCGTATATTCGGCGGAGATTGCTTCGATCCGATTAGCAGGATCATCTTGAAGGCCTTCATCTGATGGCAATGCAGGCTGCAGTCTTGACAAATCTATTTTGATATCGTACAAACGATATAGACTTGAATTTTGAAGTACATCTAACCATTCTTTGACCGTACGCTTAGACATGTACCCGCTGATGTAATTTGTTTTGTGTGCAAGATTCCTTTTGATGTTAACGTTGATAACATCGTCCTCTTCTAGATGGCGAGGCAAGCATTTTACCATGTCTTGTACGTTGACTGGGACGTTTATCACTTGTCCAATAATTCCATAAGAGAAATCATGACGCAGTCGACGCACTTGCATAAATGGAAGGCGTGGTGAGACCAAACGTTCACTGATAGGATCCAGAGGCGGTAGACCTGGAGGTATGTCAGGATATGAGAAGCCGTTGACCTTTGCGAGAGTAGGAAGCTTACGCTTATTCAGTGATTGTCTACAGGTGTTGCAAGACTTTGTATAATCCTCCTTGCGTAGCTGCCGATTTTCCTTAACGTACCAATCCGAGATTACCTTCAGTTGTAGTGCAGTGATGGTTTTAAGGTCATTCTTGAACCACAATCTGTCACAAACCGAGCAAGCATGGCCAAAATCGTTGTCCAGGAAAGTAGATTGAAATCTCCGTATTGACGATGACCATTTGGTATACCAGGTGGATTGTTCCAGTTGTATTGCTGTTTGGGTTGAAGAAGTATTCGGTTGTACATCAGTCCGAGAAGATGCTGCTCTACGTTGTCGGAATGCACGTTGCCGTTGAGCGTTAGTTAGGGGAACGCTCGTTCTCTCCGCCACGACAGGAACGCTTGTTCTCTCCACCACAGAACAAGACGTTGAAGCAGGTGACTCTGACGTACCGCTGGTGAGGGCTATGTTAGCAGATTTACGTAGCTTGAACCTGCGTTGCCTCTCCGCAGCCGCTTTTGCAAAGGCTCTTACTTGTTCAGGAGTTCTGGTCAATGCTTGACGTAGTCTGTACTCACGTTGTCGCTGAGCATTCGTTCTGGCGGTAGAGGTGGTGTGTGGAACAACGAAAGGTACTGCAGACGTTGACGGCACGATATCCTCCGTCTCCATTGATGTACTGGAAGTTGAAGGCATGCAGATTTACGTAGCTTGAACCTGCGTTGCCTCTCCGCAGCCGCTTTTGCAAAGGCTCTTACTTGTTCAGGAGTTCTGGTCAATGCTTGACGTAGTCTGTACTCACGTTGTCGCTGAGCATTCGTTCTGGCGGTAGAGGTGGTGTGTGGAACAACGAAAGGTACTGCAGACGTTGACGGCACGATATCCTCCGTCTCCATTGATGTACTGGAAGTTGAAGGCATTTGCTCGTCCGTTTCCATTGTTTTGAGAGTGGTGATTCCTGTTGAACATTTGAAATTGAATGGATGAATTTTTAATTTTAAAGAATCAATTTGAAAATCAAAACACTTATTCAGATCGAAGGTTCAAATTTTTAATTGTAAATGATGAAGTTGAAAATTAAAACATTTACTTAAATTAGATGTTAAAATTCTTGCTCAACACAGTTTAAATCAAGTTTTCTTATATCTGCCACTTTTTCTTAATATTTGTAATTTTAAAGAATCAATTCGAAAATCAAAACATTTATTCAGATCGAAGGTTCAAATTTTTGCTAAATAAATTTGAAATTAATGAAAATTTGTAAAATAATAATTAACCCCTCAAGCGTCGCCGTAACACCATTGGATAATAAGATTTAGTGACTCGAAACGTCGGCGTTACACCATTGGATAATAACAACTGTCAACACGCATGGTTGTCATTGGACGGTAATATTTACTATTTATTGGCACTTGCAACACGATCTAGCTGTATCATTCGATTAGTCGATTCATGCTTGACCTATTTTGGTAACATTTAAACAGGAGCGCCAACAAAACGGAAGAAAAAAAAAGAAAGAAATTAGTGCTTCTGTGAAGTTCTGTGACGGCCATATTTGTTGTTTTACGAGTGATTCGTGCGGGTGTCTAAGTTTAGAAAAAATGTTTTCAAGAAGGAAACGGTGAGTAATCTTATGAGATTTTTATACAGAATTACTGAGAAATAAGTATAGATTTCGTATGAAGTGATAGTTTATAGAAAAGTTATAAATATGTCGAGAAAAAGTTACGAAACTTTTGTAATGTTCATAATTTGATAGTTATGGCCGCCGTATTTCGTAATGTTTTATGACAAATATTTTTGTTTAGTGTTTGAAATACACATATGTAGTTAGATTATTGTTCCACAAACATATTTTGGCTAATAGCTACCGACATTATTGCGTATTATCATCGTAATCGTATTTCCAAAAGTAAAATTCCCGCCCGCCATAACCAAAGTAATGTCAGCAAAAAAATTTGTCCGATTATAATTTATTAGGTATTTTAGTGTTCTTTGCCTTTTTTTAGTTTATGTAGTTTTTGTCATGTCTAAGAATAATAAATATTGAGATTTTTTTATAAATGATAAATGATAAATGATTTTTATTTCTGTAAGTAGGTTTGTACAAACACTTTTACACGTCAATCATATTTTTTTTTTAAACTAGATGAGGTCGGCGTTTCCTAACTGACTATTCTGAGAAGAAAGGCCGAAACAAACTCAGAAGTCACAGTCTCTTTTAAAGTCCAGACAAAATCTTGGTCAGATCGTGTGAAGACCATGTAGATTGGTGTCTGAAATGGTCTTTTGAGGAAAGAACCACACAGATTGAGCGGACCTGTCCAATCAGTGCACGCATTTGTCAAAAATCGTGCAGCTCAACTCAGAACTTGAGGAGCTCAACGATTCGACGAACAATACCAAAGACAGGACATTTGGGTAGGCCGCATAAACTACTCAAACTGCCAGATCATGATTAAAACTAAGAAGGAAAAAAGAAATGACCCACATAGTCCTCACATTCACAATAATTAAATAAAAAATAATAATAAAAATTACTTACAAAGTAATAATAAAAATTACTTATAAATTTCAAAATATGATAACATCAATTAAATTAGGAGTAAAGTTTTTACAGGTAGGCTTTTACTGTAGTAAATATTCCTTTTATTATATTTTAGGTCGAGGTCGCGGAGTGTAACCCCCTCTCCAGCTGAAATGGGGGGGCGTAATAAAAATAGCGCCGCTCGTCGAGCCTTGATGATGGGGCTTATCAGTGAGCGCCCCGAACCGGTGCTTCCTCCATCCCCACCGCCGCTGTAAGTACGTAAACTTATACTAAAGCATATACCTAACTATTTTTGTTTTAATATCAGTGAAGTAATTTGTACTTCATGTTTTAGCCACCGCCCCGTTCATGCAGTTCCTGTCCTCGCGACCCCGGGAGGGTCATTCTACGTGCAGGATAGGACTGTGCCCTTGGAGCAGACCCCCGGTGGCCACCTCCGACGTGTCAGATGTGAGCCCACCGTGATCCGGACCCTCGTATGAGGTCCGCATTTCGTCGGTATGGGACGCCCACTGTTTGCTGCATGCGGCCTTCCTCCTCCTCCTTCTCCTGGCGCGTGTATTGGCTCCGTTTAGCTTCCCTTCCCTTCCCGTCACTACTTCAGCTAAATGGTACTAATTCATGCGTCATGTTTGCGATCTCTTAGCTGTTATTTTAACTGTTTCTGTATTGATTTCTAATAGCATTCTGAAAGCCTTGGATAATATGATAAAATTGTTTTAGACGGGCAACCTTCTCGTTCTTATTGTAGTTGTTTTTAGTGTGTTGTTCTAGTAAAAGTTCCCTAACATTAAGTTTTTGTTCTATACTAAGAATGGGACATGTCTAGTCAAAATAAATGATTACCATAATTATAAAATGTATTTTATTTAAACTTTACCAAGCTCTCACTTCTATATGGAAATCGGATAACTCTCAGTAAGTATACAAGGTCATTTACAGCAACCCAGGACGATTGAAAGCAATACTAGTTTTCACTTGAATGGTATATATAATATAAAACATACTTAGCCATGTGGCTAAATATGAAAAATCAGGCAAATTTTATCATGAATAAACAATAATTACTTCCACATAGGTAGGTACGTAGTTGTTATTGCTTAGGCACAATCGGGCTATTACGTTTTCACTGCTAGGACACAGCCCTCCTGTCTGTGGTGAAGAATGGGTGGATTTATGGAACAATAATAGCGATGTTGACTGAAAATTAGACGGACTAAATATAATTATTTTTTTTCTACCCAAGTAACATCCCTATTTACATAATGTTTTATTTATTCACCATATTATTTTTCGTAACTTGACTTGCTTTTCAAATAAGTAAATCGAAATAAATATAATAAAATGCATATCGTAGAGTAACAAATTTTATCCCCAATATTTTATTGAACCCATCATAACTATTTTATAAGAAGTCAAACAATAATATTATGTTATCTAAAATAAAGCAAGATAATAAACAGAGTGAAATAACAATAATGATTTCTAATAAAATAACAACAGAAATCGAAAGTAAAAAATATTAAATTTAAATATTTCGTTCGTAGTGTGTTTGCGCTAACGGTACTTCGCGGCAGTGTTTACCGTCGGCTCCGCGCGAGCATGCGCGGAGTTCGCGCCGAAATTTTGTCGTTTCGTAAACAAATAGTTTTTATGGTTTAGTTATTGTTTATAAGTGGATTGTTGTTAATGTGTGGTGTTTTATCGTTTCTACAGATATTGTGTTATCGTAATAAAGTGTTTTTTTGGTGAATGTTTGTGTAGATTAGATGTGATGTGAGAAAGTTTGAAGGTTATGTGAGTGAAAATTATCAAAACAAAAACTTAACGCATCGTTGCTAGATAAGGTCAGTTGTATTTGCATAATGAATGGTATAAGTAGTTAGGTAATCTAATAACGAAGCCAGGAAGGTATAACATGTAACGTTTAACTGGCTATGTATTAACGAAATCTGCGTTTTTGCGATAATGAAATATCAGTGTACAATTATTTACCTTTATTGTTGTAGTTGTTGTAAATGACGAATCTAAGCACTCCACATTTTCACTACAGACACAGCTGACGATACTTTAACCACACGTGTGAACTTGTATTATGACGCTTTCTTGTTTTTCCAACGCCAAGAACGTTCGAGAAAGACAAAGACAGAGACACAAGCATGCGCCGATTCAATGCGCCTAATTCTCTAGTGCTGCGCGCGCGGCAGACCGATCATAGTTGAGTGGGAGAGAGACGCAAGGCATTCGGCGGGCCTCTCTCTCGTTCGGTGACTCATCGTAACGTTACCGAGCGTTACACTTTTTCATAAGTGACTCCCAGCCGCAACCTAATTTAAGACGTTGTCACGTCAAAAAAAAAACAATAATTGAGTATGGGTCTGATATTGTTGCTCTAGTAAATAATTAATAAATTCGTATACCACTAAATGGCAACACTAAGTGTTCAATTTCATTCATTCGCTCTGCGTTTGTAACACTGACCTCTATCATTGATAGAGGTAAGTAAATTCGTATAATCACTAAATGGCAACACTAAGTGTTCAATTTAATTCTTTCATTCATTCGCTCTATGCGTTTGTAACACTGACCTCTATCATTGATAGAGGTCGTGTTCAATTTCTTTCTTTCATTCATTCGTTCTATGCGTTTGTAACATTGACCAGTGTTGCCATTTAGTGGTAAGTATACGAATTTATTAATTATTTACTAGAGCAACAATATCAGACCTATACTTTATGTTTTTTTTTTTTTTTAATATAGTCAGTGGTTTGTAACGTACGAACAACAAATGATGAACAAAAGCAAATTAAAAAGAGAAAAAATATAACAGGTAACGCTTGATCAGTGAGGTTACGGTCTAGTAACTTGACAAAAAAATGTTACAAAAACAATTGTCGTGTGAAACACCTTTACTTGTAGCGTAATTGTTTTATGACTGTCATAAAACACAAAAATTTTCAAACTCACATAAGCGTCGTGCCGCACTCGGACAAAGTAGTAAACCGACGCACTAATGCGGCCAGCCGCACTGGGTAGACTTTCTTCAACCGCGCATGCGCGTTCATAGCACCACACGAAAAATTATTTGAACGCGCATGAGCGTTTGCCGCACAGGGTTAGTGAGCTCTCTAATTAGCATTTGCAAAAAGTTCGCTAATAATTCAGCAGCTAATGCGTAGCGAGAAAAGCCGCGCTCGCTCCCAATAAAATATCGACGCTATTGTTACAAAAAACTATTTCCTGTTTTATTTGTGTTGTGTGTGGTTGACTTTTATAATAATATGGATGACGAGGAAGCATCGACCAGTGCTGTAACTCCACCGAAGAAAGTGAGAAGAACTTGCTATTAAAATGTTGACTGGGAATCGCGATTTACTTGGTTAAATAAATATGACGAAGACAACACAAAGGGCTACTGCAAATTGTGTAAAATTACGTTCACAGTGGCTTATGATGGTGTAAAAGCATTAACACAGCACGCCTCGTCAAAGAAGCACAAAGATTCAGTAAGTGCAGCAGCCATGTCTCAGCGAATGAATTCTTTCTTTACTCCAAAAGGCAGCGCGCAAAGTGAAAAAGTTAGCATTGCCGAATTGGCTGAAGTTTATCATAGTATCAAGCATTTATTTCATATGTTGCTCAAGATTGTTCATTAAAAGTATTAAAGCAAGTTATTACCGATTCAGAAATCGTAAAACAAATGACTGGAGGACGCACTAAATGTACTGCTTTGATAAACCAAGTTTTATATCCATATTCAATGGAACTTGTGCAAGAGGATTTAAAGAATGAAGTTCCGTTCTCCATCGCTACCGATGCTTCTAATAAAGGAAATAGAAAATTCTTTCCAGTAGCGATTCAATATTTTTCACCAAAAGACGGTATTTGTCATAAAATTTTGGACTTTTACGAGGACTCATTCGAAGATTCAAGATCTATTAAAGAAAAATTATGTCAAGTGTTGATTCACAGCTACCATGGAGTAGAGTAACAGCATATGGAGCGGACAATGCCTCTGTTAATTTCGGAGTTAATATTTTGTTTTTCAAAAGATAAAGTCGGAAGAAAATTATGAAATAATAGCCGCTCACTGCAATGATCACATATTTCATAACTGCGCAAAAAATGCATTGAAAGTGATGCCTGTTGATGTCGAAAATATAGTAATGAAAGTATTTGCAGAATTTTCTTGTTCTGCAAAGAAACGGGAAGAATTGAAGGAGTGCTTTGATTTCTTCGAGAGCCAATACAAAGATGTATTACGTCACGTGCCTACAAGGTGGCTCAGCTTGTTTAAAGCTCTTGATAGGATGCTTTCGTCGTGGGGACCATTGAAAAAATACTTCTTAGAGCAAGGTTCTGACAACTGCCCAAGGGCTCTTTGGGCTATCTTATCAGATCAAGAAAACCAAATTACAAGTGAGACCAACCCCTCTTACAGTGAATTATATTTGTATTTCACTCATAATTTTATGGCTTCTTTTCAAGAAATTTTGCTGGTGTTAGAAAAACATACCACAGCAGCATATAATTTGCATAATATAATGGTGAAATTCCGGGACAGTCTTACAAAGAAAATAAGTGATAATCATTTCGGAATGAAAGTGCATATGGCATTAAGAAAAGGCTATCTTTCAGATGATCAAATAAAAGAATTTACAACAAATGCTCTAAGTGTTTACCAAAGCTTATATAGAGAAATGGTATCCTTTCGAGAATAACAATTATAAGGTTTTTAGTTGTTTAGATATCGAAGCTGGAAGATTGCCTACGCTGGATCAATTGATTGAGTTGTGGTCAATATCTCCATGGAAGCAGCAAACTCCTCCTGAAAGCATTTACGAAGAACTAGCTGCACTCCAAAGTGTTTTCTCTTTTGAACGGAATTCGATTAATATGTGGTGCAAATTTTTTAACAACGAAGCAGCACCAAATTTATTGAAAATCGTACAGTATGTGTGTAGTATTCCTATATCCAATGCTTTTGTGGAACGAATCTTCAGCGTCATGGGAAATGTATGGACTGATGAAAGAAATCGTCTCGCTGTACAAACTGTAAAAAGTGAATTGTGCGTTTTCTTTAATATAAATGTTAGTTGCACTGAATTTAAAGATGGCATCTCAGGCAATAAGACTTTATTAAAAGCAGTCAGGTCGAGTTTTAAATATGTAAAAAAGTAGTATGGCTGTAGTTTAGTAAGTAAGTTTCCAGTATACAAAGTACATTTATCTATTAAGAAATAAAAAAATAAAACTTGTCCGGTTTTTTCTTTAAACACATCTGGCATCCCTACTCACAGCGCTCACATCATCTCACATGCGTTCCGATTTAGATATTACGATTATGACAGCTGAGAGCTGTCAACAATTCGGAACGCCCGTGAGCGCGCTCACAGTGCTTACTCAATGTAAAAACGATATTATTACAGTATTTCTTTGTATAAACACCACATTTCTTCTTCTTTGGTTAGGTGGCGACTATCAGCCAGAAGCACAATTTCGAAAATGCCACGTTAGTTTAATTTTATAAGATGCAAATCAAAACAAAACACACACTGACACATCCTCACACACACACACTGTCATTTTTGACAGCGCTCACGGTGATATTATTCTAGGGCATGGTCGGCGCTATCGCAAGATGGCGCATGTCATGACGTCATCTATGACGATTCACGGGACATCGTTATCGCGCTCACACTAATTCGGTACGGGTTTAAGCACGCTCACGTCGATTATTTCCCAACTCGGAACGCAGGGTACTTCCTCGCATTCGCATCGGGCTGTCAGTCATCAAAAACGCGTTTTGTTACTTTCGATACAAATGCCAAATGAATGCTATTTTTTATGAAAGTAAATATTTAAAATGAAGATGTAATAAAATATTAATGATTAATATTTTATTAATATCTACAAAACACAAAACGTCAAATAATAAAAAATTACATAATTTTTTACTTTAAACAAAAACAAGCTTCTTTGTATTAACAAAACGCAGAACGACGCCAGGGAGGGCTTCGGTAACAAACAAACGGATGACGGCTCGTAGCTCGTTTATGATGCAAAAAATATAGGAACGCCAATAACGGCTCGTTAATGGTAACTAGAAAACGGATGGTAAATTTTACGTATGACGAGTCGTTTGTTATAGGAACCGGGCACATATCAACAAGCACAATAGATTTGTTGTAAAAATTTACAAGAAAATACAAAATATTACTTACCGTTCACTCAAAACAGTCAGACCGTGTTCCGCCATTTTAGAAAATGACTGACAAGCGAGTTATGTCATTCGACTGTTTGAAACGGGGTTGCCAGTGTAGAAAACATATAAAAGTTTACATTGCAAACAAAAAACTACCAAATTAATTATTTAATCAGTGAAATATAAAGAATTTCCGTCAATCCGATTTATCGGATGTTAAGTTGTAACGGGTTAATGAATTACAGTAACTAATAATATCATAAATTAACTAAAACTATTAACAAACCAAAATATGTGACATTGGTTTACAGTTGACACCAAATGTTAGCAACCCTGTAACCTGAATTTAAATGTCGTGATGTACCGACAACGGTCATGTCACAAGATTTTTTTTGCCGGTGTGGGTACATACTCGTGCGCAATTTTTTTTTATTTTAATTGAAATGGGTTTGCTCTTGACTCTAGTCTAGGTCAGAGGTGAAGGTGACAGAGACAAAGTCGACGATTTGTCAAATTTCTTGTCTATCTGATCAAACTGACCGCATCTTCATACAGGTTCGAGAACATTACATTAAAACGGAAAAGGAATTTATTCTAAATTTAGAAATACTGCCGGAGGTTTGGGACTGTTCGTCTTAAAGATTACAAAAGTGTAACAAAAAAAGGAGAAGCACTGCAAAAACTACTGGAAATATAAAAAAAATGAAAAGTGATGTCACGATAGATGATGTTTAGAAAAATATTAACATTTTACGTTCAATCTATAGGAAGGAACTCAAAAAATACTAACCTCAAAAATCAGCCACAATCAGTTGTCAGAATGTTCTTGAAGAGTCCTTAAAAGACACATAAACTTAGTAAATCATTCCAGGAAAGAAAAATGTTGAAGAAGCTCACAGAAACTGAAACAGGCAAGAAATATAACATGAAAACAAACCTGGCAAAATGTTTAGGTATTAAGAGTGGTATTAAAAGGTACTACATTTAAACAAAATAGACTAAAAACAGCATGTAATTTAAAAAAATTCTTCGAAAGAGATGAAGTCAGTCGTATGACTGCAGGAAAGAAAGAGTATGTCACTAAAATTAAAACACAAAAACAAAAACTGTTTTTGCTTGATACGCATGGTCCCGAAGCTATATGGGGCCATTTAAAACCAGTCATATATTTTATTAAAGAAAAACTTCCCACGGTTCGGTGCATCCACTTTTTTTTTTTTTGCGGATGTTAAATCATCAAATGACCCCTCCCGCTCTGGGTGGAGCGGAAGGGAGTGTCAGACTCTTACTGACTAAAACCCACCCGTGTTCCTTCCTTAGCCCTTTATGTTCCGGGCCAGCGGTAACCCTTTCGGACAATCCCGCTGACCCGGTGCATCCACTTCTGGTCCGATGGACCCACGTTTGTTGGTTACACTTTCACGGCTGAACGGATTTGGATGAAATTTGGCACACAGATAGACCATGAACTGGGTAAGGACATTGGCTACTTTTCAACCTGGATCGCAGAAGTCGCGGCCAACAGCTAGTTCATAATATTCCTAATTCATTTAATTTTATTTGTTATTTTAATAACACTACCATTAACAATAACACTAACAAAGATGTAAGTTTAAATACACTGCTAATATAATCATAATAATGCAATAAATATTCCTGCTAGATGTAAAAAATGGGTTAAAGTTACGAGAAAAGAGGACTTCGTGTATGTACCCATTGAAAAGCTACATCAATTGAAACTTATTTGTTTTAGTCATTTTCTACACACTACACTGGCAGATGAGCTGTGCGTTGCAAGTTTGAACAGATTTATATGTCAGATTCAAAAACAGTCCAGTATGGAGTGCCCCAAGGAACCATTATTGGACCTCTTTTGTTCATAATTTATATAAATGATCTTCCAAATGTCATAAACAATCAAATGATACTATTTGCGGATGATAGCACAGCCATTTTTACTGATCATGACGAAGTTGAATATGAGACAAATATCAATAAATCCCTGGAAGCGATTATAAATTGGCTAACTCGTAATAATCTTAACATCAATCTTGACAAAACAAATTACATGACATTTACAAATAAAAACACAAAACCAAAAAAGGTACAAATAAACTATAAAGGCGAAATAATAGAAGGAGTTGATAACACAAAATTCTTAGGTATAAATATTGACTATGGACTGAATTGGAAGAAACACATTGATCAGGTTTGTAAAAAATTAAACCAACAATCAGCCCTTTACATGCTAAGGAAAGTTGTAAACGAGAGTGCATTATTAAACGCTTACTATGCATATGTGGGCTCCACGCTAAAATACGTTCTGTTTTGGGGAAATTCTCCTGATAGAGAAAAGGTTCTTAGAGCCCAAAAAAGATGTGTGAGAAGTATAACCGGACTTAAACCGACTGACTCATGCAAAGAAGTGTTTAGGAGGTTAAAATTTTTAACTCTGCCTTCATTATATATTTATGAAGCGGCAATAATGATAAAAGGCGATATAAGAAATTATGAAACACTTAGAAGTGCACGATATAAAAATGAGCTATCCGGAATTAGGTGTAGAACAGTCAAATTTAAATCTAGTATATTTGGAA
Organism: Oligia fasciuncula; assembly: GCA_963082905.1. Lineage (NCBI taxonomy): Eukaryota > Metazoa > Arthropoda > Insecta > Lepidoptera > Noctuidae > Oligia > Oligia fasciuncula. Next base: position 15,935,408 of record OY720403.1, read on the forward strand.
TGGGAGTAAAAATTTATAATAAAATACCAAACGATATTAAAAGTATTTCAGCCATCAATATCTTTAAACTTAAGCTCAAGGAATTCTTGATAGGTAAAGCGTACTACACAATAAACGATTTTTTGAATGACAAAAACTTGGTCTAATGTATTTTGTTTAATTGATAATGTGTATGACTATTGAATGTATGAGTTTTTATTTTAATGTATTTGACTAATGTATAATTATTTTTAATGTAAGTATAACTAAAACATATTGAATAAAAAATAATACTGTAAGAATGTTTAATAATAATAACGTAATAGAATATTGTACACCTTATATAGGTATGTTACAGTGATACTATGACAACTTTAAGATCTTTTTCTACATGTAACAAACAATAAACGTATTTGAATTTGAATTGGATTTTCACTGCACATCTTCAAAAGTGAGCAAACAGGTAAATTTTTATTTTCCAGTCCTAATTCAATTGACCTGACGCGCCCTTTTCGAATTCTTTAGTAACTCATGTTCAATTATATTTTATTTATTTTACAGAGTTATCTTCTGTTATATCTTGGAACATGACTACTGCAGCTCTAGGACTGGTCCATCTAGTAAGTATTATTTTTTTTGGAATTAGTTTATATTATGTGAATGACTTAATATATTTATTTTTTTATTGCAGTAACTTCGACATCAGCTGCTGAACCATTGCGAATTGAACGTTCAATAGAAAGGAAAATATGTTCTGCTGCGGGTAAGGTTCATTTTAATTTTAAATTAATCATGAATTTGATTAATTTAAAATTAAAATGAACTACTACTAACTATTTTACAATTTAACTCTAAAAAATACATATTATATAGTATATACAAGTATATAAAAAAAAGGGAAAGAAAAAGACAGGAGCTCATTGGGCATTAAAAAAATTCGTCCGCATCGCTGTTAATGGCATAAGTGCCCAAAAGGCTAGCAGCATTACCCCGTTGGATGGCAATGCTTATTCTTTGGGCTAAAAATAAGCCAGCCCTCTGGTCACGTGATGAGTCAACCAACCGCTTGGCGATGTCCCGAAATATTTGATGAGCACTATTTATTACATTTTATAACACTTTACTATTTGATTGATTCATCATCATCATCAGCCTATAGCAGTCCACTGCTGGACATAGGCCTCCCCTAATGAGCGCCATAGCGCCCTGTCTTCAGCTTGACGCATCCAGCATCTGCCTGATTTGATTGATTAATGTACTTATATTAAAAATGAAAAATCTACGAATAATTAATTGATTTATTTTCAATTGTAATTAAATTTATCTTTAATTTATAGAATAGAATACTCTCTTTATAATGTATTTATTTTATATTTGTGTGTTTGTCTGTGTATTATTATTGAAATTTTGCTAATAATTATATTATTAGTTATTATAATTGTGTTGCTAATAATGAGTCTTTTGTTATTTAATATTGAATAAATAATAATAACTCACTGTTTAATGAATTCAGTTGACATGTTTTTTTTTACATTCCAGTACCTTCAACCTCGACTGCAAAGACAATATTTATCGGAAGGCAAAGAATTTAAAAGTTTAGGGTTTGAATGGAATTGAAACAAAAATTATTATGGATTAAGGAATAATCTTCTTACAAAGGATTTAAGATACATACAAAAAAGTCAAATTTGCACAATGGAAACATGTGCGCTACTTGATGCTGATCCAGGGGAAGATATAATGAATAAATTGAAGGACAGACATGCAGTAGTAGTGCATATTCATAAGCCACAGGTGGTTTTACTGGTTGTCTGTTTTTAAGACGCATCAATGGTTTTAGATCAGTACAACTATCACAACAAAATGTCTTTGTATGATTGGTTTGAATGAAAATGATTTACTCGGGGAAGCCTCATATCCCGCTACTTTACTACACTACTGTGCGTAAATTTGGCAACGTCGCAAAATAATGATTCGTCATACGGGTGACAGTTTTTGAAATAATTTAATTATGATTGATGTTATCTTCGAATGTATGTATTTTAGGAACACTTGTTTTAGGAATTTCTGTATTATTTTTACATAGAGCATAACTTAAGAGTTATGGGGGATATCAAAAGGAGCACGTTGTATATTATACAAAATAATATTATGCATATTGCAGCAACAACCACGAGAATTTAGTATTAATATTTTTCAAATGATGAAACAAACAATGATTACAAGTAATCATTGTTTGTTTCATCACGACATTCATCCAAAAGAGTGCCTAGGCACAGCAGATTTGTTGCTTGTAGTTGACAAATTATTCGACTCATTTAATGGTTATAGCTACCAAACTGCTGACAAAATGTACAAGTGTGCACTGAAACGGAACTCGCCACATTTTATATAATGGGACAATTTTTAAGGGATGGAACGATTTCGACGAAAGAACAAGTGCCAAGTCTCAAGAACTGGATTTCAAATATTAATGTTAATAAGGAAATGTTTAAATATTTAAACGAAACACGTGATGTAAGTAGTCTGTTGACAAAAAATATTAACCAGGATCCATTAGAAAATTTCTTATGCAACATAAGGAGTAATTGTGTCAGAAACACGTCTCCAACTTGCTCGCAGTTCACTGGAGCGTTTAAAACTTTAATTATAAATAATTTCATCTCAACACACTCAGTTGGGGCAAACTGCAAGCAAGACGATAATAAGGCGTTAAAATCATTAAAAAAAATGTTAAAGTTCAAAGAAAAGGACGCAATAGAACCACCCTCAGAGTCTGTTAATGTGGATTCTGTAATTAACTACTTCATTCAGAAAATTCTCGGAACATCACTAGCAAAGAGGCAAAAAGATATGTGGCTGGCAATATTGTTAAAAAAACTATACAGCTGATACGTAAAAAATGCCATAGTTGTAGAATGTGTTTGGTAAGCACAGTGCCTCCGAGTAATAAAGATTATATATTAGAAAGAGATTATAAAAGAAGATCACTAAATTATCCATCAGAGGCATTGTGCGAGTTTGAAGATGATGTTTGCATGATCATTCAGACACAATTAAACGAGGAACCATAGCAGAAAAGTCTGAAGGGTACAATTAAGCAAGTCGTAAATATATTTTGCAATTTATCCGAGTTCTCTTGTGTCAATCATAAAATAAATGTACAAAATTTCCTAATGGATACTAAAACAAATATTATTATAAATAGCTGGTGCACTACTTAAAGACTGAATACCTAGAGGTAAAACAAATAAAGGGTGTCTCAGTAAGAGTGCACTTTTTAAATTTAGAATAATTTCTTTTTCGTGCAAGTGGCAACTCTGAAATTTGACAGCTGTCACCTATGTTTATTCCGATTATTAAAAATGGAGCGCTTTTCGAAAGAAGAACGCGTTCTAATTGTGAAAACTCATTACAATGGCGCAAAGTGAAGTCGATGCTAATTTTTCGAAAAAAGTCATCTTCTCCGATGAAGCGCATTTCCATCTGAATGGCTACGTGAATACACAAAATTGTCGAATTTGGGGCTCAGAAAATCCTCATGCAATCCATGAGAAACAAATGCACCCACCCACAACGAGCAACTGTCTGGTGTGGATTTTGGTCAGGCGGCGTGATTGGGCCTTACTTTTTTGAAGATGAGGCCGAAATTGCAGTGACTGAACGGCATTCTTTACAGGAATATGATAACGGAGTTCTTGTGGCCTCAACTGGACGGCATGGATCTGGACAACATGTGGTTTCAGCGGGACGGCGCCACCTGCCACACCGCGCATGATAAATCGACTTTTTGCAGCAACGATTTCCAGAACACATTATCTCACGAAATTCTGATGTCAACTGGCCACCAAGATCGTGCGATTTAACGCCATGCGATTTTTTTTTGGGGTTTTGTGAAATCTCGGGTTTATGCGAATAAATCAGAAACAATTCCTGAGCTCAAATCAGAGATCCAACGCGTCATCTATACTAATATTATAAAGCTGCAGAGTTTGTTTGTTTGTTTGAACGCGCTAATCTCTGGAACTACTGGTCCGATTTGAATGATTATTTTAGTGTTGGGTAGTCCATTTATCGAGGAAGGCTATAGGCTATATTTATATTTTTTTCTTCAAAATTAGGGATCCGTAATAAAATTGCTATTTTGTAACACAAGGTGTAAAATCGAAAACCTATTTTTGCGTGCGCTGCAAAAACTATTGACAATAGAACAAAATAATGTACTACGGGTTTGTAGAGCCCATTAAGACCTACAAAAAAGTCCGCGAGAACATATATCTAGCTATCATGGTTTAATCACAATAACCGATTTTGTGTTCAAAATAATTATTAAATCGTCTGAAGAAAAAAAAACTACGTTAAATATGTATCGTAATATTAATCTTTATCGAAATTAAGCATTATGTTATCAAGAGTATTTATGAAGAAGTAAAATACTTTTTGTTTCATCACAATCGGATATTTCGTTTAAAAGTTATCACGTGTGTAAGATGTTAAGAGTTGGTACCTATTAAGGAGTTATGGGCCATAGAGTTTTTTATCTATACTAATAATAAAGCTGAAGAGTTTGTTTGTTTGAATGCGATAATCTCTTTAACTACCGGTCAGATTTAAATTCTTTTTGCATTTGATAGCCCAAATCTTGAGGAAGGCTATAGGCTATTTAACATCACGCTATGACCCTTAGGAGCCGAGCAAAAAGAAAAAATACTCAGAGTGAACGGTAAGCGAATACGAAGTGTTGCGACGCGACGGGGTGGGGTACAAGAAATTTCACGCGGACGAAGTCGCGGGCAGAAGCTAGTCGGTGATATACAGCCACATCTCTGTATAAAAGTCATGGAAAACACGAAAAGAGTAATGGCCTGTCATCAGAGCCGTGGGGGCTATTTGCCGGATATTTTATTCCATAAATCGGAACATGTCTTCTTTAAAATCCAATAAAAATATCACAACTCTCTCATAAAATACATGCTTTTATTTTAAAATGAAAAAGTGCACTCTTACTGAGACACCCTTTATAAGTAATGATAATGCTATAAAAATACAAGCGTTAAATTATTATAACAGGCATTTTAAAAGGAAACTTCTTCTAGTAGAACAACATTTTCAACATTTTTGCTTTTCATTTGTCATTTTTCTTGCAAAATAAAAACTGAAATGCAAAAAAGAATAAACCTTTTTTATTTAACCTTAATAACTAAGTTCTTAAACTAATGTAAGTATACCTAAGTAATTTTGAGTCGGCGCCAAACAAGCAAATTAATTAAGAAGAAGAGAAGAACCTCCTCCGTTTTTTCGTGGTTTAAAAAACTTTTAGAAGAAATATACCTGTTGTCGACACCGAGGTGACTGGGGTTCTTACCTCAGTCCCTACGGACTTATCTCATACAATATTTTTTGCGCTAATTGGGAGTTCCAGGAATGTAATACAGGTGAGGCGCTTCATGCGCCGAGTGCAGAGTCAGAGCATAGTAAAAACATATAAGTAGGTTATCTCATACAAACGCACCGAACACGGTTTGTATGTGAGCACGCTCGTACGTATGCGTCGTCACACGCACACACTGACAAAATTTATCGCTGCTAAAGGTGCACCAGTCGTGGGTGACTACGCCCGCGCCGTACGTACGTAATACCGCTCGCGTCCGCGCACGCTCCGCCGCTGCCCTGCTGCTCGTAATAACTGATGTATATACTGTGGTAATAATTTGTACGTGAACCTACCTACCTCTTTTAACAATTATATAATAATTTATTTGAATAAATACATGATTCAGTAAAACCGCGTTATAATTAATCATATTTCGATCGTAATTTTTCAAATAACTTAACAGATAACATAACGTAGGTAATAAAAAAAATGTAGTCAGGTATATGTAGAAAAAATAATAAAAAAAAAACTTTGTTAGTACCTATTAAAGATTCCTGCGGTGCTATTCTGTAAAAATCTCACCGTGAAAACTTAGGTGAAGTGAGCGTGGAGTGAGCTGTCAATAGTGTCAATTCCTAGCAAAAACTAACTCACTTCACCTAAGTTTTCACGGTGAGATTTTTGCAGAATCGACCGGCTGATGTTTACCCTACAGGGGAAAATTGTTTTTATAGAGATTGACTATGCATTTTTGACGATTGAATCACAACTACATAGTAGTAACAAAGTTCCCGCTTCCCGCTGTCTGTCTGTCCCTATCTATGCTTAGATCTTCAAAACTGCAAAACGTATTTTGATGCTGTTTTTATTAATAGATACAGTGATTCAAGAGGAAGGTTTTTATGTAAATACATGCATAATTGTAGTAGACAAAAGCCGAGAAATTCAAAGATTTGTAATGTGACGTCGTAACAAACATATTTTTGTGCGCTTGCATTGCAAACGCTGGCCAAACCTTACGAGATAAATCAAATTAATGTACTACGGAATTGTATATCTTAAAAATATCAATAAAAAAGTCCGCGATGGTATATGTTTATCTCATAAGGATAACCCACAGTAACCATTTTTATCTTTTACATATTACAAAAAAAAAATGGGTTATTTACCAAGCTATTTTAAACAATACAGTATTATTCCTTATCCAATTAAATACGTTGTGCATTTCATGAAGACCTAAATTGCCCTTTACGGCATATCATTAAAATGAATATTTTAGAAGATATCAGAGATTTAAAAAGCGGGGACAGAGCGGCTGGCGGGCCGGGGCGGTACGAAGTTCGCTGGGTCAGCTAGTAAACTATAAGTGACAGCCCTACGTGTTTAGGCTATTAGCGCTCGCTCGGGGCTCGAGTTGGCCTACTTATATGTTTTTACTATGGTCAGAGTGAGGGTGGTGGAATCAGCCCACTCAAACTGTCGCGGTGACTTTTGCGTCAACAAAGTTGGCTCAGTATGTTTATCTTGACTCTTGGAGGCATGAAGTAAGCATAATACGTTCCTCCTGTAAAACAGTGCCTTCAATACATGAAGTTTGGGCATATTGCAAAATAGTGTAAAAATGATTTAGTATACTCTATATGTATGTACCATAAACCGAAAACACGAATGGTTTTTTCAAGCACATTGCAGATAAAAAATCATGTCTATTTGCAGTCTGGACGGGTAAAAAGTTGCCCATGAAAGTGGAAAAAATTACTCGAGACGATGAATTTTGGGAAAAGGAAATGAAAAATAGATTATTAGAATATTATAATAAGTGCCTGTTGCACACAGACACGCGCGCATCTGTGTGAGTGCAAAGAGCACTGCAATTACCTAAACTTGGTGCCGCGGATTTGGCGTTAACGCTCTTAATATATACATAGATATATATTTTTTTTTTTTTTTTTACTCCAAACTCAAGGTCTGCCAACGAGCAATGGAGCGCAGTATACTAGGTGTTAAGTTAACGGATCGTGTTCGAAACACAATACTGCGCTCCAAAACAAAGATAGCTGACGTGGCTTAAAAGGCTGCTCAACATAAATGGGACTGGGCAGGACATGTCTGCCGTATGCCGGATAAACTGTGGGCCCAAATAGCGCAGAATTGGTGTCCTGACACAGTGAGGCGGGGTCGTGGCAGACCACGTAGGGAGATGGCGGGACGAGCTGGATAGGTTCCACCAAGACTGGAAGGAGGACGCCCGGGCTCGCGAGAGATGGAAGGAGTGGAGGGAGGCCTTTGCCCAGGAGTGGGACAGCCCAGGCTAATTAAAAAAAAAAAAAAATTGTAAAATGAATTGTACAGCAACATACACATAAATGCAATATTTCATCCTCAACATATTTTAATTTCCTAGTTTTACCCAACTCACTTACCCTCGAATTATGACTCGACACTTAATTTCTTTCTCACTTAAGTCTTAGGTTCTTTCTTTCGCTACAATACCTTTCCTTAGATGACACTAAGAAGTCTGTTACTCAAAACGTGACGTCACTTTTTTTTTTAATTCAATTTAGAACTTTGACGCTCATTTCTGACTTTTGTATTGTATTTATGAAATTGGCCCTTAGAGACATTTGATCCTCATAATGTATCGGACCGACTGCTAAACTTAACCGCTGCGCAGTCCGCGCGAGCGCGGCTCTCGTTTATAAAACTGTGTTGTCACCTACCCTGTGCCTAAATGCGGCCATCTCTTTCTTTTGTTCGCGCGCTCAGTCGGCTCTCGGTACACTATAATACTTCTCTTTGCTCGGTACGCACGGTCACCAGCCGCTTGTCGTCGTTGCCTGCATGGTCGGAAGGAACGTTGCGTACTCTTTTAATGTACAGACGCCAGCACATCAAGTTACTACAATCTGTCAGATTTCTTTAATAGATTTTCGACTTTATTGCTAAAACATAAGGTTCAAGGTTGATTGGGAAAATCTGACAGTTTCGGGTAGGTTGACCTGCTGGCGTCCGTACCTATACCACAGTATAAAGATCATACAGTATTGTAACTCGGCCGTAACCTTGAAATAAATGCCTACAGCTGCGCGGTACGTAAACATGCGATAGGGCTGCCCGCCTCCAGCATTTTAATTACATTTGCCTACTTTGTGTTTCCATTTAGTTTTGTTATTGTATTTTACTGTGTGTACATAAATATTAATAATAAAAACCACGTCTTTACTTTGAATTTTACAAACTAACAAAACAAAACACACATCGGCCTTTCTTCTCAGAGTAGTCAGATAGGAAACGCCGACTTCATCTAGTTTAAAAAAAAAACATGATTGACGTGTAAAAGTGTTTGTACAAACCTACTTACAAAAAATAAAATCATTTCATTTCATTTCAAATCACATGCCCCGAGGTTTTAACACAAGCGTACCTACCGTATAATGATTCATGAACCGCCTATAACTACCTATTTCACTCGTGTCTATCACTTTCCTTTACTCTATTCACTTTATTTATTAATCCAGACATCTTTTTTTTCGGGAGATAAAAGGAAATACTTATCCATTAAAAAGACACACATTATGTACCTACCTACTAGTAAGTAAAATTATTTTATAGTCTTACCTTTCAGAGTTTCCAGGTAATCTAAAAAAAGTTATCTCTGGATGCGTTATTGACGAATTCATGCAACCAAAAACAGCACAATATATCCTACTCGTCATATTAAATATGTACTTCAATTTATTTTGCGCGGTTATTGTTAAAAAAAACAACACACCGTCCGTTCGTCACTGCGGCACAGTCGCGACTGTCTGCATGCCAAGCGCATGCCGAGGTCGAGGCGCGTAGGTATAGCTCGCGTTTCGTCCGTTTGTATGAAGTCGAAATACTGTATATCTTTATACTGTGCCTATACCTAGTTAATAACGTTTACGATTGACATAAACAAGCAGGTACCTACAAACTGTAAAAAGTTTATGCAAACAATTCTACCTACCTATCCAGATGATACTTTTGTACAAGTTATATATTTATTACTTACAACTAAGTGATTTTTTCATTTCTTTATTACAGAATAAGACCTTAAGCCTTTTAAGATCGTTAGTACTTCAGAACCGGATGGTGACCGATTGAGCATTGTACCGTCACTTTGGGAGTTTAATGGAATAATAAGTTGGCCTCCAAAGAATAAAAACATTTTGAAGCTGATCAAGGAAGAACGTTCGAAGCCGAGTCCTGATTGGAAGAAAATGAATTGTGATCTAAAAAGGCAAAATTTGTTTTTGTACGCACAGGCAGAAATTGATTAGAAAGTATGGAGCGATATAGCGACACCGATGTCAATGAGCCGCAGTGCCAAGAAACCGCTGATCCAACTCCACATAATATTCAAACTCGAATAGTGGAGTGGGAAAAAAATGATTAATATGACATTACATCAATTCTCCCCTAAAATTAAGCACATTTTGCCTGCCCATCCAAGCTCTGACGAATCTCACGAATTGGAATTGATTAAATGTATTGGTGAAGGCCGCAGGAACCCGTTGGATGCGAGAAGCACAGAACCGGTCGAAGTGGAAGTGCTTGGGGGAGGCCTATGTCCAGCAGTGGACGTCTTTTGGCTGAAATGATGATGATGAAATGTATTGGTCAAAAGTACTCAAAGGATCATGGGCATTTTTGTATGGGAGCTGGGCGTAAAACCAACAGAAATAAAATGTGTTGTAATTTACTTTATTGTACTTCTAAATAACCCCTAAATACTTGTTAACCCCAATATCGACCGGGTATCACTGTAAAAAAATCCCAAAGATTGGTTATATAAAACACACATATTTGTTAAAAACTACTATTTATTGATACCTTTTATTCAAAAATCTAATGTTCTGCCTGCGGGTGCAATGAAAGGCTCGTGCCGTCCCAACCCTAAAAACTACAAAACTGAAACTATGTGGGCACAACTTCTCGCGGAAATGTTCTGCGACATACGATTTTGCCAGTTTTATATGATATGTTCCTAAAGCGTGAAGCACTATACATTCCTCTGTTATACGTGGAAAATCATTTAGGAATGGTAGATTTACTTCCATTCTTACAAAGTCTCGACGTTGTCGATTCAGATTTTGATTAGCGATTGTTTTGGATTATACATAATATCAAATACGTTTGAACATCACTGAATATCTCTGCTCACCGGTGGTTTCGGTGATTGCCGTGGTATCCTGCTACACATGCGGGAAACCGGGGCACAAGTCTTATGAGTGTAGTACTGATAATAAGGAACAAGAAAAATACAGGAGAGGACGTTACGGATCAGCCCGAGAAGGTAATGCAGGACGCGGACAAACAGGACAAGAAGGACAAGATCCAAATGCAGGACGAGGACGAGGACTTGGATATGGTAGAGGACGTGGACATGGCAGAGGACAACACTATGAAAAGAACCATGACACATTCCTGTCAAAATTTGAAGAAGAGGAGGCACCGCTGTGTATTAGTGAGGGGAATATAAATGAAAGTGACTACACTACATGGTGTGTTGACTCAGGTTGCTCTGATGACTTAACTAACGATAAGAGATCCTTTATAGATTACATAAAATTAAGTAAACCTAAGATTAAGATTTTGTTGGTAGAAAATAATCATATTTTACTATTAAAAATGTTTATTATGTCCCTGATTTAAGAAAGAACTTGTTGTCAGTATCTAAAAACTTTTTAACAAAAAAAAAACCGACTTCCAAAAAAAAACACTACAAACTGAAAAATAACTTTAATTTCGGAAGTCGGTGTCTTAGGGATCAGTATTTTAGTTTTTGCCACCGACTTCCGAAATTAAAGTTATTTTTCAGTTTGTAGTGTTTTTTTTTGGAAGTCGGTTTTTTTTTTGTTAAAAAGTTTTTATTTCTCGCTTTTTAGTGGGTCTATTTATAATTTATCTAAGTTACAATAGCCTAATGTCAACTTTCCCATCGCCTTTTTATAAAATATTCCTTTTCTCGATGCAGGGACGTTAATTGTTGAGGAGTTCTCCTTTTATTAGTTTTTAGATTAGATGCTGATAATCCTGGCTGCAGCATCAGGCCAGACTTATGTCAACATTGCATTGAACTTAAAATTAGTCCTGTTTAAAATGAGCCCAAACACGACTACGGTGCTGTAATTTAAAGGTTTGTACTTTTTCTGATGCTCCTAGCTTCAGCATCAGGTCTTCGGTGTTCCTCAGTAACAGTACGTTTATCCACACATCGAGCCCTTTTCAATGAGCCTAAACACGATATATCTGCTGTTAGTTGTCGAGGAGTTAGGTACTCTACAGACTATCCTGACTGCAGCATCAGGTCATGACTTGATGATCATGAGACCAAATGTGGCAAATGCCCTATCAAACATCAAAACAATTTACTAAAACAGTCCTTGCCTGTTCGAGTAACTTCTTACTGTTAAGGAGTTGTACCTTCCATCATCAGCCCAGCTACCTGAGATGGTGACAACCATACACAAATACACAAGATACTTCATAAAATATGCGAAAAACAATAAGTGAGCTTATAAAATTTGAGGGTTGCCCTCGATTTCTCTAAGATCCCATCATCAGATCCTAACTTGGTGAGAATGGGACCACCTCAGAACTATCTACTTTCTAACAAAAAAAGAATTTTGAAAATCCGTCGACAATTGGCGGCGTATAAGATGAAAAAACATACAAAAAAAAAAAAAAAAAAAAAAAAAACATACAAACACCCGAACATAGTACCTCCTCCTTTTTGTAAAGTCGGTAAAAATGGAAAACCATGGCTTTAGAGTAGAATTTTACAAAGGTAAGGTTAGAGTATACAATTATAATAATCTTTCCATGATAGGAAATCAAGAACGTTCACTTTACACAGTAAAATTGTTAATAGATACTACACTAATATTGATGATGTTAACTTATGGCATAGGCGTTTTGGACACCTAGGACTTAAAAAGGAGATGGTTAAATGACTGCCCCAAGCATGTATAGTAAATGAATTATTTAGTGTTTAATAATTTCCTAGAACTTTCGTGAACTAATAGACATAAAAAAGTATCTTAGTTGCTTTTTTTGATTAACATGACAAGTTTAAGGGGAAATAATACAGTACTGCAAGCTAGGGAGGAGTCATATCGCTTTTCCAGAATGCCAAATCGAAACTATACTTATATCGATTTTTGATAACAGGTATCAAAACAATTTATGTTCTGAAACTAAGAAGTGGCAATCAGAGTTTTCGACGGGAATCGATGGCGTTCAATTCGGTGTCCTGTTTAGTTGCTTGTTACTGTGTTTTCACAGTGTTTTGATTTAGAAAATGGGGTTGGTTTTAAAGTGACAATCTACTCTAGATCAAATAAAAATAACCGAAAGCTTCAGAATGTGCTTCTTCGTCTCCCTATTTCTCTTACTCATATCTTACTACCTATTTTGTGTCGAAAAATATTAACTAAATAGTGGTCGACAAAAACTAATTCTATTTTTATCTTTCAACCCTTTCGATTATTTTTAAGTTGGACTTGTGGATCAATCAATTAAAAAAAAACGTTACCACACATTTTGCAAATTTGTCGTCTTGCCAAACTTCAAACATGGACAAATATATTACCGCGCTGCAGGATCTGAAAACCTAAAAAATTCGACTCACGTTTTAGCGATTTCCGGAAAAATGAAATAAACCTGAATTTGTTTGCTCGCCCATTCAATGTTTCTGTCGAAGATGTCCCTGAAGAAGTTCAGATGGAATTGATAGAATTACAGTGCAACTCTACTTTAAAAGACAAATTCAATTTAGGGTTGATCGAATTTTACTTAAAATACATCCCTATTTCAGACTTTCCTAAAATAAGAGATCATGCTGAAAATGACATCTCTGTTTGGCACCTCATATCTTTGCGAACAATTATTTTCTCGAATGAAGAACGTCAAGTCGAATACAAGAACTAGAATCACCGATGTTCACCTTGAAAACAGTTTGAGAATTGCAACGACTACTATAGGGGCAGGTATTGATAAATTAGTTAAAAGTAAACAATGTCAAATGTCTCATTGATTAAATTTTATTAAAATAATTTCTACTTAGTTTGTAATAAATCGTAATAAATTACTTCAATGATTATGTTATTGCTTTTTCATTACTTTTTGTTTACAATGGAATGCCTTTTTTGTTTTGCGGCCCGCCGAACCAATATCAGAGTATACTAGGCCCTTGACCTAAAAAAGGTTGAAGACCCTTGCCTTAGAGCATTCTGGTAGTCTGTTTACATCTGGAAAAGTTAAATGTCCCATGCGTCGATGCCACAGAACGACATCATTTGCAATATCAGAAATACTCAGGTTGGCATTTATTTCTCTGTTAACATTGAGTAAATATAAGTTGTTTTTTAATTTATCTGAACAGATAAAATCTAATGTATTGTTAAAAATGTTGCAACAATTTCCATTAAAGTTAACATTCTTTACCATTGCACTGACAGACAATAACTTTCCAGCAAGTTCATGTAGTATCCTTACGTTGCCGTAGGTGTGTAGGGAATCCAAATAACAAGGCACTGATTTCTTGGGATACACTTTGTATTGTTCCACATGCACAATTACAGTTCGGCACAAGCAGGTAGCAAAAACAATAGAAGGAGAAAGAGTCAGGTATAAGCGCGGCAGATTAGCAAGCTACTTTATTACGACCGCACGGAAGTAAACAAAGGCTATGGCGTGAGAGGGCAAATGTCATGCGCTTCGCGTCGGAGACGTTCAGGGGGGGCACACTTAGAACTGTTACAATTTCCATAGACGACAGCGACATCTGGAGTTTGGAGTGTTAACAAAACTTGGCAGCCATCTTGTCTTGTTTGTCAAACAAATGTCATTGTCGCCGGCCGTCCAGTGTTACCAACTTAGTGGATTTTCCACTGGTGGTTTCGTAGACAGAGTCAACTATAGACTGCTGTATATATCTTCTTTTTCATTCGCACAAGAAAAAGAGAAATATATTACCGTCACTAGCAAAGAAAAGAGACAGAGCAATTATATTTCTGTCCCTTACTGCGTGTCGGCTAAGCACATCAATGTGCACAACAAGTTTGACGTTATGCATGAAATCAAAATGAAATAATAAAAACTACACCGCGATTAAACGGAAAATAAGACCTTTTTCGTGCATAATTCAATAATAGTACATACATTTGCGCAACTGTGAAAATGCAGACAAAAATTCATCTGAAGAAGACTAATTTTAGAATATCAGTTTTTATCCTAGTTATTGTTCTTATTGAATAATGTTTATGTTCCTCATCTTGACTTGTTGATTTACTAATAATATTGCATGTTGATTTACTGATTTTCAATATTTTATTATAAATAATAACTAATAATAAAGAACATTTTTAACTAATATAACTACTTTAATTACTGTTTTCTTTCGCAAAAATCTAAAATTGTGTTAAGTGGAAATTTTAGCGAATTTTGGAGTAGGGCCGATTTTTTGTTAGTGGTTTTCGAAGTTGAATCTGGTGGAGAGCTAGTTTATCTGTTGGCAACACTGCGGCCATCCGCCATATTGTCAATTCCGGCTTTCCCGATGTTGATGCGCTTCCCGAAATTCCGAGTTTATCTCAGTTATTTCTGTTTTAATAGTTACTTGTTACTGTTATTGGTTTTGTTGCTACTCATAGTAAGTATGCATATTACTATGAGGAGCGAGTCAATATACGAGAGAATATTTGAGATAGTTAACTAATAAGCATTGCATATCTATAGGTAGGTGTATATTTATATCTATAGGTAGGTGTATAGCCTTAGTTCACCCGCCAAACTCAAGGTGGCAGCACTTTCCATACATGCAAATTTTACCACAGAGTTGTTACTCTTTTCCTATATAGTTAATATTTACATAATTTATGCTAATACCTATTTAAAATAATAATAATATGTACATTTATATGAAAAAAAAATTAGCAAAATGATCATAGGGCATCAAAAAATTCGTCCGCATCGCTGTCAACAGGAACAGTGCCCAAAAGGCTGGCAGCATTGCCACGTTGTATGGCAATGCTAATTCTTTGGCCAAGAAATAGGCCAGCCCTCTGGTCACGTGAAGAGTCGACTAACCGCTTGGCGATATCTCGAAAAACCAAGTGGGCACTCGGACCCCATGGCCCTAGTGTTTCAACCCCAAACGGCTCGAACATATAACTCCCAATCAGGTTGGAATATTTTCGCCGTTTGAGGTTTTCTGCACCTGCAGCAGCCGCCCCAGCACAGCCCACCGTGCTAGGAAGATGGGATGGCGCAAGGGTGTCGACACATGTTGCATCCCACACCAAAGGTCTGCCTAACTTCCAGGGCATTATGGTCATTCCGTCTGGTCTCTTCCCATCGTCGCGTGCCAGGCCGTTGGGTTCTAAAACAGCTGGCACCCCGGCGGTGACAAGAGCACGGCGGATGATGTCATTAATGCTGGCGTGCCGTGCTATCCGGCCTGCGCTCCTACTACAAGATAGGCCATGGTGCCCGAGGCAGTCGACAGCTTCACCGCACTGACAGCGATGCGGAGCCCCGCAAGGAGCGCCCAAACGCAGACAGGTAGCGAGCCGGAAGGTGGTGTCACCCAGCATAGTGCCTATGTTGGGTGACGGGAGTGCTTGAAGCCAGAGACCCGACTCCCACTCACCCACAGCCAGCAGGCGAGCACGCTCAGCAGAATTGGTGGACGTATTAATAAGATTATTCCGTACCAACCTGCAGAGCGGCTCATCCCACTGTCTCTGGGAAGATGGGTTTACGGGCCGATCTGTATCCGGGCAAGCCGCTTTCCAGGCGTTCACCGCGTCGGTCAAGCACGGCACTTCAGAGTCGACTAGGCAAGGGGCTAAAATTTTCCCGGTCAACTTTTCAGTGCTGTGGACAGAAGACAGGAACGCCGCGCCGGTAAGCTAATACTGGTAATTTTGCGGACGCCGAGGCCACCAAAACGGATGGGTAGTGTGGCTTGAAGCCACGCTCGGTCGTCCAAGGCCACATTTAGAATGGACGTTAGCGTGCTGCGAATAATTTGGTCAATTTTGTCCAAGAGGTGTGGTTGCTTCCATAAAGTGGAAGAGCGTAGAAAATACATAAAATTTGGGCCAAAACAACAATATCTAATCAGGGTGAATGCCGAATGTAAATTAATTTTGGAGAGTCTGTCCGAAATCTCGTTGAAATTTTGAATTTTTTCGTCGATGAAAGGAGTAAAACTATCTTCGAAAATCGGGGAACCTAGGAGGTGCAGTGAACTTTTGTCTAAAATTTTGATTTGTGGGGCTATTGCATTAAATTTATCTAGAGTCAATTGTCTGTCGGTAATGTCAGAAAGGTAAAGTTCACATTTTGAGGGGTTAAGGTCCAAGCCAATAGATTGAAATTCCTGTTTGAGGAGTTGAAGATCTTTCAAAACAGTGTCTACGTCACCTCCTAGCGTTCCATCGTCTAAATACCACACGTTAAATTTTGAATTTAGTTTCTGAATAATTGGATGAATAGCCAAACTGAAAATGACTGGCCCGAGAGGGTCACCTTGTTGGCAACCAACTGCAGATTTCAAAACATTGTCCTTGTATAATAATTTGGAAGGGTACCTGTAACATTGCCACATAAAACCATAAATTTCGGGTAGTTCCTTTTTGACTTCAGCCAACAAAGTGTCCCTGTTCACAGAGTTAAAGGCATTCTTAACGTCAACCTTGAGGATGACCTCACCTTTGTTGGACTTTAAAAATGTTGAAAGGGCATGTACGGCAGCCTCACAGCCCCCTTTCGAGCCAAAACCAAGCTGCAGGGGCTGAAATTTAGCTGTAAGCGATTCGCTGTATAGCTTACAGCAAATTTTAGCTGCCGTACGCCTGTAGGTGCATCCGACGGCGATGGGACGAATGCCGCCGTCTCTCTTGCGCAGGGCACATAGATTGGCCCCGTACAAGACATCAAAGACGGCCTCGTTCACACCACCGGTAAGCATGAGGTTAATCATGGCCGCAAGCTCCTTCAAAAGCGACTCACCAGCTTCCCCGGCGCCTGAACTCAACAGATCCTTTAGGTGTTGTGGAGTCAGGCCGTCGAGGCCGCCGGCGGAACCACTTCGGAAGGAGCTCACGGCTGCAAACAACTGGGGGGCCGAAACGTTGAGGAAGGTTGAATTTAGGTCGGGAGGGTCGGGGGGGTCGGGAAAGGTGAGACCATCCGCAGGCGCTGGATGTTTACTCTCTAGAGCTGTTAGTGTTTCTGGAGAGTAAGGCGCCACCACATCGCTGCTGAAAAGTATCCTGGCCGCACCCCTGATGTCACCTTCACTTAATTTGGATTCGACATGTGAACATAATCCTTTTTGACTTAAGTTATGGAATGCAGGTAATTTTGGATCTAAAATTAGGGCCGAATTGTTACAATTTTCTTTAATTTGGTTAGTTAATGTTTTTTTAGTTGCCAAATTTTTTTGAACATGCAGAATCCTATAAGGGAAGGTAAGTAATTGCTCCCAGGCACTTTGTGAGTTCTCCTGGGTCGCAAGACGGATACATTGCGCCAAACTCGCTGCAACAGATCGTCTCGCGCCCCGGGGAACTCTCTTTAATACAGGGGTAGAATTTTTTAATTTTGCTAATTTTTTCCATAAACTTTGTTCTAGAGGTGTTGATGTTGGGGATGTGGCTGGGGGGCACAATGGTACACTATGCGATTTGTGGATCTTGCCATAGTGTATCCTCAGCCCCCGTTCGCCTTTAAAAAAGCGTGCCTGTGAGCAATGTGGACATCTCACCAGCTGAACATCAAGCGATGTGGTAGGCTGACTAGCACAGTTTCCGGCGTCGCTACAGCCGGCATTGAACATATATAAACACACTTAAACTTACAGTAAAACTTACCTAATGAATATAAAAATAAACTATTTAAACACGCACTCAAAAAAAATTATAATTACAAAATGACACAATAGGATAAATTATTGTCAACTGGTTTTGACACAGAGCAGCATCATATTGTAGTCTTTGACACAGAGTACTTTTTGAGAGACTGGTCTGGTTTTGACGACTGCGGCGCAGTCGCGCTCGGGGCCTGGGGCTCTGCGCATGCAGGGCGCAGCCTTTGCACCCGTTGCCTTGGCTGCAGGCGTCGCGTCGGGAACTATATAGTTACTTTACTCTTTGGAGACGTTTCTCGACTGGCTGGCGGCCGGGGGCGATGCCAGCGCGCAGCTTGGACGCCCGCCCCGCGACCGCGCGCGTTCCCCTCAACATTCCAGTGCCTGCGGCGATAAGGAACCGGTCGCCGTGTGGCGCGCTAGCTTGATCGCTAATAGTTGATTATAATGAGTGTCTGTTTGTTTGTTGAAGTTATTAACATACAATCATTATAAACTTATAAATGTTTGCTGCTGCGACAGGACACTACAATACCTGATATAAGAACTTATAACTATACACGTACATGATTAATATTATATAATTATACTTTTAACAGATGTGTGAAGTCCGCCACATCACCCCCCTCCAGAGACCGTCACTACGGGCGATAATAGTCCGGAAAGTGCACTCTACGTCCTGATCGCGTCCGCCTGACACTAGGGTCGTCGGTTTTAGGAGTAGAATTGGTGACAAGTGTTTGTTGTGGCGTTTGTTCTGTGTTTGTGTTTTTTATATTACTGTTAGTGTTGTTGTTGTGGCTGATTGTGGTGTGTGTGTCATTCAGTATGTAGGCTGGTTTGATTCGGTCTATCGATACTGTGACAGTTTTACCATTAAGGAGGAGTTTGAACACTTTTTCCCCCCGGTCTACGACTTTATAAGGACCGGTGTAGGATGGTCTAAATGACCCGGATGAGGCGTCATCTCTTAGGAATACGTGAGATGTGGTGGCTAGGTCTTTAAATATAAATATTTTTAAAGTGTCGTGAAGCTGGTGATGGTTGCAGGTTTCTTGCGTTTAGCATTCTGTAATCGCCACATGGACGCCAACCGTTATCTTTTTTGGGAGCAAGATGCAAGGGTGAGGCCCATGGTGAATCGGAGGGTCTGGCTGTGCCAATTGTAAGCATTGATTCAAACTCCTCCTTTGCGATTTTTAACTTATCGGGAGCAAGTCGGCGAGGTGTACATGATAGTGGTGGTCCCGGTGTTGTGCGTATGTGGTGTACAGTGTTATGTGTTGGCTTGTGATGTATACCAGATGGTCGAGTTATGTCTGGGAATTCCCGTAGTATATCATGGTATGTGGTGTCACCAATTCTTACCTTTACCGAAGAAACGATGTCGGACGAACGCGCAGGCAAAGCCGGGGTAACCAGTGTTGTCTCAGCGTCGATGAGGCGCTGGTTTCGAACATCTACTGTTAAATTGTAGTGAGACAGGAAATCAACACCTATTATCGTCTTAGTAACGTCTGCAACAATAAATTTCCACATGAAGTCACGGCGTAAGCCTATATTTAATTTTAATTGTATGTAGCCATACGTATTTATTACACTGCCGTTAGCCGCGCACAATTCGTAGTTTGTCTTTATATGTCGCTCTTTAACAACGGATCTGGGGAACACACACACGTCACTGCCGGTGTCGACGAGAAATTGAGTTTTTGTGGTTTGATCTGTTACGAATAAGCGACCAGAGCCATGGCAGCCGTCGGTCGCTGTCACTGACTGCCGGTCGCGTTTCCCGCGTAGTCACAGGGTTTCATGCACCTAGTAGCTCTGTCTCCAAACTTGAAATGATACCAGCATGTAGGGAACCGTCTGTAGTTTGAATTTGACCGACCAGAGATTGGTCATCTGATCGACATTGCTACCTGGTATTGCTCGTGACGTGGACGCTACCTGTAGGTTAGTGGGCACCACGTCGTGTATGCGGTCTGCTAGTTCAGCTACTTCTTCCAATGATGCTTTAGACTGCGAGGCGATAATAGTTTGCGTACTACTGGGCAATTGGCTGGTCCAGATGGTCCGCAAAAATTCTTCTGGAACATTCGGTCCTGCAAGGTGTCGCAAGTGTCGCAGAAATTGCGACGGCTTCCGATCACCAAGTTCCTCTTGGGTAAGAAGCTGGTGGACTTTTTTCTCCCGCGATGCTGATAACCTCTTCACCAGTTCTGTTTTCAACCTCTCGTATTTGTTTGAGGCTGGTGGGTCGGTGATAATGTCCTCTACTTCAGACGCGTAGATCGGATCGAGACTACCAATGGCGTGATGGTATTTAGTAGTGTCGCTGGTTATGCTTGCCAACACAAACTGGCTCTCTAGCTGTGAAAACCAGAGCGCTGGTTTTTCAGGGTAAAATGGGGGTACCCTCACACCGACCCGATGCACGTCGTAGTAACGGTTGGGGTCGCTTGAAGTTTTCACTCCGCCCTCTTGGTCTGCTCGGTCTTGACTCATCTTGTGTTCCTTTAGGGGTCACCAATGTAGTATCCTTACGTTGCCGTAGGTGTGTAGGGAATCCAAATAACAAGGCACTAATTTCTTGGGATACACTTTGTATTGTTCCACATGCACAATTACAGTTCGGCACAAGCAGGTAGCAAAAACAATAGAAGGAGAAAGAGTCAGGTATAAGCGCGGCAGATTAGCAAGCTACTTTATTACGACCGCACGGAAGTAAACAAAGGCTATGGCGTGAGAGGGCAAATGTCATGCGCTTCGCGTCGGAGACGTGTCTCGACTGGCGGGCGGCCGGGGGCGATGCCCGCGCGCAGCTTGGACGCCCGCCCCGCGACCGCGCGCGTTCCCCTCAACATTCCAGTGCCTGCGGCGATAAGGAACCGGTCGCCGTGTGGCGCGCTAGATTGATCGCTAATAGTTGATTATAATGAGTGTCTGTTTGTTTGTTGAAGTTATTAACATACAATCATTATAAACTTATAAATGTTTGCTGCTGCGACAGGACACTACAATACCTGATATAAGAACTTATAACTATACACGTACATGATTAATATTATATAATTATACTTTTAACAGATGTGTGAAGTCCGCCACATTCAGGTATGTACAAAACATCTCTTACCTGTATTCTAGTTTCATTATTATCGTGCAGCACCAGATTAATTTTTCCTATTCCTTTCACAGGCAACGGAGCAACTGTGATGGTAGAAATCGGGGGACATATTATGACGTCATACATCCAATCACAGTGATTTGGCATAATAATATGCATTGACGCGCCTGTGCTCTGTTGTTACGGAAGAAGCTGAAAATGCTGCTACAAAACTTTTAACAAATTAACCGTATAGTTCGGAAGTGCCCCCGAATGGACCCGAACACACGAACCTCCGCCGGCTCGGAACTGGGTCCCATTGGACCCAGGAATTACGACATACGACACCCTACATTGATTATCTAAATATTTGTTATGCTACCTATCCAATCTTATGAATGTGCGTTAACTAAGAGAGTTGGATAAAAATCTCTTAAGTTAACACCATTAAATATTTCATATTTAGCGCGCAAGCATATTAATTTACCTTTATTAAATTCAAGTCTGTAAATGCGATAATCGCCATTTTGTTGACAGTGGTGGTCGAGGCTAAAAAACATAAAAATTGGGGATTTCGAACATCCAAACTCCACCACAGGGGCAGTGAATAATACATCATTTAATTATTTGACGAATTCATCCATTGTTAAAGTTAAATAAGTAGCGGTAATGAAGTTTTTTTATATCTAATGTCGAAGTTTCGCGCCAATCCTGCGTGTTTACATTTAACTTTTCACAAATGTCACGCACACACATGTAGGTAAGATTTAAAATGTGACAAATATTAAAGAAAATATTATAAACAACACGAAAATGCCCAAATGTTAACGTAATATTGAAGCACAGGTCCATTAACACGTATTATTCATTACCGCTACTCAATTTGTGTTCAAAATCGCTGTCCATTATTGTTTTTTTTTATAGTAATGATGTGCGAAAGCGATTATGCTAAACGATTTTTTTTTAATTTCGATTGATGCGGGTAATTAATATGTCGAATTTCGGAAATCGATAGGTACTCGGAAACTGAAATAAAATTATTTTAAGCATTAAATATAATAAGCATTGTTTATAATAATGATTTATGCTTTTCTAATGTTATTTTAATAGATTTTTGGGCACTATAATTATTAAAACTGAGTCAATAACTGAGGACCTTTGACCATAGTCATTTATTGAATTTCGCGCCGAATTGATTCTATATTTGAATTTATCTTCGGAATGCGCTCGCCGTTCAAAATTATTTTTATTTATTGTACATACCTACTTACTATTTATATTTGATACTTTCTAATAGTTTGCTACAGAATGCCCGGTATACATTTTTTAGGTAGGCTTAGCAAAAGTTTGGGAATGATGATAAATTAATGGTATAAATTGGGTATTCCACAATCACTTTACATTTCAATATGTTTTGTTAGTTGTATGAGCTTGGTAGTTTTTGTTTCTATTAGTTTTGGTACTTGAGTAATAGAAATTGTTTTTTTTTTGTGGTAGTTTCCCAACGAAATTTAAAAAACTGGCCATGTTTATGTCGGACCACGCACAGTGAAAGGTTCCGTAGTTGGGTTGAATATTTACGCATGCACAATGCACATCATTAATTAGATCGACTTCAAAAATAAGTTTGTTTTTCTTAGACTCATCATTCATAAGTTCATAACGTAACCAAAAATTAAAGGGCCGGCCAGAAAAGAAAAGTACTGTTTTCATGTTTTCTTATGGGGAATAACATCTTGACCATTTCTTACTATTACAGCCAAAGTCTGCAACTAACCCCCTTGGCCGCTATTTAAGATCGAATATGCCAAAAATCTTATTTTTATAACAAGTGTTTTAAGCTTAACATTAAAAAAAAACCGGTCAAGAGTGAGTCGGACTCGTGCACCGAGGGTTCCGTACCATGATGTTTTTAATTTTTCATCGGCGTCGCCTATACTCGTCAGAGAATTTTAACACTGCACTGCGGTGTAGAATATTGCAGTTTTATGTCAGCGCGATCTCTTGACCGATAGTGGAACTAATGTAACTTTTGTTTATGATTTCTGAAAAAGTGTGCTATTTAGAGAATGTTTTATTTTTCCTATAATCTTTACATAACCTTCTATCACATAGATTAATTTCTGATTTTTCTCATTGCAAACTTCGGAGATAAGGGGTCCATAGTCCATAGGCAAGGCAATATTGTTAGTAACAAGAATTTAGCTTATAACTAATGTTTGTAATTAAAAAAAAAACATGCAGCCTAAAAAAAAAAATATTTGAGAATGCTGAAATGCGCTCTTTCATATGTTACCCCACATAGTATTTTATACTTCGAATTTTTCAGAGCCCCCTTCAGTCCCTGTTGCAAAAAATATACATGCCTATATTTGTATTTCTTTCTTATTTGCAATATATGCTAAGAACTGTATTACCTGATTTCCTTTAGACTAGCTTATTTTGAACTCTGGTACTCAAAGTAAGATTTAACTTGTGTTATGAGTACCAGTGTTCTAACAAAAGTTGTTACACAAGGTACACATGTTCCCACGAGAGACGGAAAGGACATTAGTGCAGTTTCAATGTCGAATGTTTCAAATGAAGTAAAAATATAAAAAAAAAAAAATAGTAAAAATTATACAAAAATAGAGTGGACAACGTATGTAAGTGTGTGAGAGTGAGTGAATGTTTAGGGATGTGTAATGTATGTATGTGTAATTTATGTATGTGTAGTGTATGTATGTGTAATGTCAAAGTTTAAAATAATTAGACTTGAATGAGAAATCGAGTATGAGTTACAGAGAGTGGCTAAGTAGGTATCTTAAGCAAATTTTCGGTGTCTTCGTAATTAAATTTTTGTAGCCATCCTTGAACACTTTTCTTACATTCGAACCTAGTCATTGGATAAATGTTGCAGTTTTTGTTTACGATATTGTACAGGTGGTTGCTTACAATGTTGTAGTGTCGTTGAGCAAGAGCTGTTCTGGAGTATTGAGAGGAACAGATTTGATATTTTCTACGGTTTAGTGTGTAGTTTGCATCGAATGGGAGAGTAGTGTGTTTTCTTAGCACTATTTGTTGGATGAAAAGTTGGCGCACTGTAAGTATTTGACAATTTTCGTAGAGTTGTGTAGTAGGGTATCTAAAGGGCTTGAAAGTCATAACCTTCAAGACGGCTCTTTGTGCTCGTTCCAGCTGCAAAAGGTGAGTTTTGGCCGCTCCACCCCAGGCAGTTATGCAATATTTTAGGATTGAGTGACCAAGTGCACAGTAAACATTTTGTAGTGTCTCAATGACAGCAGAATGTCTGAGTCTTTTCATTATAGAGACAAGTCTGCGCACTCGTACAGTCAAAGTCCTAATGTGGAGTTTCCAGGTCAGATGATTATCGATTTGTACCCCAAGATATTTAATATTATCCGTCCGGATTATGTGAGGACATAAGCAAGGAAGGCGAAGAGCGGTTACCGGACAGTTGTGGACTTTAAGATTAAAATAATCCTGGTCTGGTTGGGAGGAGGCTTTTATAGAAAATGTCATATACATGGTCTTGTTAGGATTCAAGGTGAGAAGGTTGCTAGTTAGCCAGTTCATGACAGTCCTAAGACCCTGTTCAGCGCATTCAAATGTGTGTGTCCAGCTGTCCCCATGAACAAGCAATGCAGTGTCATCGGCGTAGGTAAAAATTGAGCAATTGGGAAGGGAGAGCCTGCAGAGCGCGTCAATGTATATCAGAAACAGAGTCGGCCCAATCACAGAGCCCTGAGGCACGCCGTACTCAATGAAATTGCTGTCACTGACAACATTATCAATTTTAACGCACTGGGTTCGATCGGAAAGGTAGTCATGAAAAATTTTGAGGGCATGACCACGAATTCCCAGACCCTCCAACTTCCGCAATAGGTGAGGAACAGACACGGTATCGAAGGCCTTGGAGAGGTCTAGGAAAATACCTAGGCATTTTTTCCCCGAGTCAAGGAGGCCGACAGTACTATCAACAAGGCATCCAACCGCATCCTCGGCCGACCTTCCAGCCCTAAAACCATACTGATTCGGAGCGAGAATCTTGTGGGATTCAAGATATTTAGTAAGGCGATTATTCAATATTTTTTCTAAAATTTTAGAGATGGAAGGCAATACCGAGATGGGCCTGTAATTATTGACATCGCGTCTGTCCCCAGCCTTATAAATTGGATGCACCAGTGTTTTTTTAAACACTTTAGGAAAACGACCTGACGAAATTGAGCAATTACAAACATGAGTAATAACTGGAACTAACACTGGGCAGCAGGATTTAAGGATTTTTGATGATATGCCATCCCAGCCAACCGCGCAGTCTGTACGCAGACCAAGAATTATGCTTTGAACCTCGGCTTCATCAGTAGGCCATAGAGCAAATGAGTGGGGTGACTGAGTAGTTTCTGTCTGTACCGCAGTATGAGGCGCACTTACTATCAGTTTTTCTGCCAGATTTTTGCCAATATTTGAAAAGAAATCATTAACACAATTTACAGCCGCGATACTGTCAGGAGATACGCTAAGAAGTTCAGTGGGTGTAGACAATGGGCGATTTGTATTTGTTATTTGTTTGATGATGTTCCAGGTAGCTTTAGGGTTGTTTTTGGCACTTTCAAATTCAGATTTTTCATATGCTATTTTCAGGTTCTTTAGTAATTTGTTGCAGAAGTTGCGATATCTAGTGAAGGTTATTTTTAGGATATAATTATTTGGTTCTTTATTAACTTTAAGATTCATTTGGTCCCTGTTTCTGATGCATCGTAAGAGGCCTGGAGTGATCCATGGCTTTAGGATCGAGTGTCTTGGCGAGGTTATAATAACTTTTGTATGTTTATCAACAATCATCTTTACGGTAGAGACCAGGAGTCCTGCGGCCTCATCCGCCTCCTCAATATAGTTGGGTAAACGTCATCTAAAACTGTTCCAAATTTCAAGTTGATAGGATTAGTACTTAATTCTAGAGATATCCAGGTGTGACAGACAGACAGACTGAGTCTCACCATAAGGGTTCCGTTTTACCATTTTGGTACGGAACCCTAATACCGATTTTAAATCTATTTTTATAAAAATCAGAGTCCTGACTGACATATCAACGCCTAAGCCGCTGGTCCTAGATACATGAAATTTGG
The DNA here is from genome assembly GCA_963082905.1 of Oligia fasciuncula. NCBI lineage: Eukaryota > Metazoa > Arthropoda > Insecta > Lepidoptera > Noctuidae > Oligia > Oligia fasciuncula. Next base: position 15,961,897 of record OY720403.1, read on the forward strand.
AGGGTGTGTTCTTTGTGAAGAATAGGCATCCACTAAGGGTTTTTCGAAATTCCACCCCTAAAAGGGTGAATGGGGGGAGGGTGATATTTGACGCGGACGAAGTCAGGCAGAAGCTAGTTGAATATAACATCCCGAACATGTTTTGACTATGACCAAATGTACGCAGTATATTTAGAGATTTGCTATGTTATTTTAAGACATAAGGCATCCTAATTGCGTAACACACTATTACCACAGTATAAAAACCATACAGTAGGTCGACGCCTTTGATCTCGTGGTAAATGCCGACAACGTCTAGACATTATCGCGACAGCTAGGGTTGTCACTTGTCTCAAGTAAACAATATTAATTTATTAATTTATTTATTTGAGATCAACATCGTCATCAACATTACTATTATCATAAACAATAATTAACAATTATCAAAAAATCGTCTTTTTAACCCCCCACGCAAAAACGACGGGGTGTTACAAGTTTGACGTGTCTGTGGCATCGTAGCTCCCGAACGGATGAACCGATTTTAAACCGATGGTGAATTAGTCGGAAGTGTTCTTAGCTATGTTTGATGAAAATCGGTTCAAGTTAGCCCCCACCACAAAATGGCGGATTACATAATTTTTCACAATTTCCTCAATATGGGTATCAAATGAAAGGGCTTGACTAGTGGAATACTATACACTATGATAAATTTCAAATCCAAGATGGCCGCCACCACAAAATGGCGAATTACATTGTTTTTTTTCACAACTCCTTCAATATAAGGTAAGTATCAAATGCAAGGGCTTGACATGTAGAATAATGTACACTATATTGAAAGGGAATGAAGAATATTAAGTAAAACTTGAAAATTATTTTTTTCCTAGATTGATGAGGAAACTGGAGTGATGACTGGTACCTACGACCGCTGAGTGTGACCATTTTTACGAATGGAATTATTCTACTTAACATACGTTTTTCTACATCAGATAGTGTCGCAGTCCCATTTTCAAACAACAGGCCAAACGACATCTATGATGAAAAATTACATTGTTTCGCAGCCGCCATCTTGAATTTTGATTTTGACCTCATATTCGCTGTCAGCACCCTCGAAATCTTTGGAAACGACACCCATGACGAAATTTGAAAATTTTCGCAGCCGCCATCTTGAATTTTGATTATGACCTCATATTCGTTGTCAGCACCCTTGATATCCTTGGAAACGACACCCATGATGAAATTTGAAAATTTTCAAAGCCGCCATCTTGAATTTTGATTATGACATATTCGTTGTCAGCACCCTCGAAATCCTTGGAAACGACACCCATGATGAAAAATTTGAAAATTTTCAAAGCCGCCATCTTGAATTTTGATTATGACATATTCGTTGTCAGCACCCTCGAAATCCTTGGAAACGACACCCATGATGAAAAATTTGAAAATTTTCAAAGCCGCCATCTTGAATTTTGATTATGACATATTCGTTGTCAGCACCCTCGAAATCCTTGGAAACGACACCCATGATGAAAAATTTGAAAATTTTTGCTGCCGCCATTTTGGATTTTCGTTTTGACTGCACTATCGGCTATAGCGTCCTCAAAAGTCATGGAAATGTCAAGTAAAAAAAAATAAACTGAAAAGAAAAATAATTAGAAAATAAAAAAACTTAACAAATAAGCAAGCACTCAAATGTTACCTGTCGTATCTCTGTATTTGTCTTCATAAATTAAAAATTAAATAAAATGTGTACCATCACATTTTTGAAAATAGTATCCCAATAATAAAATCAATACCGAAAAGTCGAAATCATCAACCCTGAAAGTTATGTCCCGAACTACTAACACGGTGGCAGTATGCAGTTCGGGCTCGCACCTCCCGCGTCTCGCCCCTCACACCCCGCACGATTGCCCTGTCTAGACGGCTTCGTCGAACGACTGTATGATGTATAAACGGTGTTATTACTCTCAATTTGAATCATTTTGAAGCATATTGCTAATCCATTGCTCCTTATGTACGAAAAGTGTGTCTGCTCAACAACGTAAATAACGCAATGAATGTTGTTGAACTGTCAAGATGAAACTCATTGCTACTTATACTGTGTTACTAAATTACCCTGCAGACTTCTGATAAGATCTCCTGGAATCTATAATCACAGAACTATATTTTGTATTTTTTTTTTATTTTAGGCTGTGTTTTCAGAGATATTGTTTCTATTTTCAATAAATAACTTTTTTTTGTTATTATAATAATATTTATGTGACCCTCACGAAACCCCTTCATTTGATATATTATACGGTACCTACGTAAGCAAGGCTTTTTTTTTAATTTTCTAATGTCACTCCAAAAAGTGACCCCTTTAAAAATTAATTTATTTATGTTACACGTCCGTGTTTGAGTCAAAGAAATTTATATGTGTACCAAATTTCAATTTAATCGGTTCAGTAGATACGAAACAAATCGGTTGTGACAGACCTACAGACAGACACACGAGTGATCCTATAAGGGTTCCGTTTTTTCATTCGTACGTAGGGAACCATAAAAAGTTACACTCCTATCCACACTGTACGTGTATGTACACACAGCTCCTTTAAGTAGTTACCCCACCAAAAGACATGTGCGTTCAAATCCGTGATAGGCCCAAGTTGGTTTTTGTATTTTGCAAAAACATTTTATTTTAAATAATGTATTGTTTTAGTGAATAAAGAAGTTTAAGTAAGTTTTTTTTTTTAATTCTGTTTTTATTATTGTTTTTTTCAATAAAACAATACTTTTGCGACGACAAGCAACAATAATAGGGTTAACATTTACGACAACTTATTCATCGTCTAAATAGACTGGAGGTTTCAAGACCGCTTACCGTGCATAAGATTGGAAGTTCAAATCCTATATAGGCACGAAATGTGCTTTTTGTTCATTATATTATTTTGATATATATTTCTATTTTGTTTTAAGTAGTAATTATTTATAAAGAATTAAAAAATCAAGAAAAATAAAATACTTTATTAATCATTTAATAATATTTATTATTGCTATTATTTAACAAAACTATGATCTTATTTTACAACAAACAGAACAACTATTTTAGTTCTCATAAAATCAGAAATCATTTAAAAATAATTGATAAAATTAGTAGTCGTTTACTCTTCGCCGTTTTAAGTGAACGTATACAAAGTTGTAACTTGAAGGTATGGATTAATTTTATAAAGACAACGTAAGTAAGTAAAATTAATGGATACCCTCAAATTATAACATCTTTCGATTAGACAGGGACCTAAAGATATAATGACTCAGCCGATAGTAGATAACAATTTCGTCGCAATTCATATGGGCTCGCTGGCTAGTTCGTCAAACTGCCGGTATGAGTATGACGACGTTCGGTGATGCGATGGTTCGAATCCGAGTCAACACAATGGGCTCTTTTTGAAGTATTCTTTAGATTATTCGTAAGGAATTCAATGTTGTAGCAGTGTAACATTTTAAAACTTGAGGGGTTAGGACATAGTGACGCTTTCTGTACTTATTAAAATGATTATATTTAAAAAAAATATTACTTCATGAAAAATATACCAAAGAGTTTTTATTCCGATTCTACAAATTTTTTATTTTTTTTAAACACCGATTATTTATCGATTAGGCTGACATTTTTGAATCGAAATAGAAAATTGGGTAGATGGTCAGCACTAAGAAGTGTCACGTCGCATCACATTTTTTAGTAATTTTTATCAAGATTTGATCATGTTTTATTTGTAGTTTATGTATGAAAAATGGTAAAAGTAAGAATGCAGAGAGAATGACAATATTTTTATTTTTCCCTTTTGCATATTATCATCAAGAGATTAAGTGGTTTATTTACATATCTTCAGCGAAAATTAATGTGCCTAACTTTTGGATAGGTGTAATAATATCTATTTTATACAACTTTCGCAGTAAAATGACGCGGTTTGACCGACCTCAGCATATAGTTAAAGATATTTGCCACAAACTTATTGTACAAAATAGGCGCGGTAACACATTTTTCTTAATAAATTCGGATGCTGAAAGTTGAAGTAAATTCCTGAATATCATGACGTAATTCGCAACACCCCGTCGAATCAGCTGGTATGTCATATGTCAAAATCTAGTCGAGCAGAGAGGTTAATATCAGCTATTTTACTTATAATGGCTACTTCTAAACAAGAAGCTAAATTAGCTCGGCTTAATGCTAAAAAACAAATGATTTTTGAGCGAGTTAATCGTTTGTATAATTCATCCAAAAGTATCTCTAATTATGATTCACGCTCAAACGAGCTATTCCTTGCGCAGTCTGAATCTGAATTGATGAATCGTACAGAAAGTTTGAAACAATAATTGACGAGATCAATGAGTTGTGGTTTGAGATTGATAACACCCCGCCAGATTATGCGAGTCTATGTTCTATTGAAGACTTATATTCAAGTATTAAATACAAACGTAATCTCATTCTTTCAAACAACAAAACATCAACAGATCAGAAGGTAGGTAGGAGCATAAAATTACCACCAATCGAATTACCATCATTCGACGGTAGAAATGTTCTATTGAAGACTTATATAAAGTTTTTTGAAATTCTTGAACAATGGGATGTATTACGTCTTTATTCCGATAGCAAATGGCTGGAAGAATCGGAGTGCCACGATATTCATGCATGCCTGAATGATCCCATAATCAAGGCTTATTACTATTTTTTGGCTTGGATGTTGCCAAAATTTACAAGATTAAATAGCTGTTTTCAGAGCGAATCTGTTTTAATTACGAAACTACACGGGAAAATGACAGCTTTTTATAAATAACTGTTACTATTGGTTTTACATACAAATTATGTAAATTCTGCTCCTATTGAAACTATAGATCCAATGGCAGAAATAAATCACAAGGACCTGAAAGACATAATTATATCTAGGTTTAGGTGTCCAGAAATAACTAGATTCTGTTGAAAATGAAGAGAGAAAGTTTACTCTGAGAAAGATGTGTAAAATTTGTTCCACACCGTTCTTTATTATGCGCTGATACCGGTGACGAGGAAACATAAAAGAACGCCGTTATTTTAATTACAACGTTTTATTGTATAAATTATTACACTTTACAGGAGAGTAATCTTAGAGGTAGGTACACGTTCGACACCCGTATTTATTTTTCTGCATAGACTCAAAAACCAGCCACCATAGACACACAAAAATGTTTCTTTTTACTTTTTAAATATAATTCTATGTTATGAATATTGGTCATAAACATGCTGGGGCCTCGGCCAAAGCGAATTTAACAGAAATAATATAAACAATAATGCGTGACATAAATTAGAAGTTAAACTTAAACTTTCAGAAACATAGTCATTTAAAATAATTTAAACATACAAACCTTGGTACTTAATACGAGCTTACACATAAGTTGGTTATTAAGATACAAAAGAAATTCTTACTTAAAATAGACAAGACACTAATCATAGTCTATAGGTAGCGGACAAATTTTCATCACACTTGTTCTAATAATTGAACCCTTAACCGTTTTTACATCAACTGCACGAACTAAATTATCCTTCCCTGGAATGACCTCCACAATTCTACCAACAGGCCAGTTTAATGGGGATATATTATCCGACCTAAGTAACACCATAGTACCCTTTTCTAAGTTAGGCTGTTGGGTTTTCCATTTAGGACGACTTTGCAGCATGACTAAGTATTGCTTATGCCATTGTTGCCAAAAATGTTGTTGCATTTGAGTACATTGCTTCCAGAAACTAAGTCTTCCTACACTTACATCAACTAAATTTAGCTCCGGATAAGAAGTCAATGGAGAACCAGTGAGGAAATGTGCAGGTGTCAGGTAAGACATGTCATCACAGTCTCTTGACAAAGGCGTCAACGGTCTACTGTTTAAAATGCCTTCAATTTGCACTAGAACCGTGTACAGTTCCTCATAGGTAAGTACACTATGGACAATTACACGTTTCATGTGATATTTAATACTTTTTACTCCTGCTTCCCACAGACCACCAAATACAGGGGAGTATGATGGAATAAATTGAAAATGAATCCTTTCTGAACTACCATAATCAAACACCTTGCTTTGATGATCTGTGGAATTCAGTAAATCATACAATTCCTTGAGTACATTACCAGCACCCTTATAATAGCTAGCATTGTCACAATATATTTTTGTATGTTTATTTCTACGACTTATAAATCTTTTTAAACACGCCAAAAAAGTATTAGTAGTCATATCTGATGCTAATTCTATATGAATGGCTTTAGTAATAAAACATATGAAAATTACAACATATGCCTTTGTAATAACAGGATTTCTTACCCTAGTTTGTTTAACATTAAAAGGACCGGCATAATCAGTACCTACAATTTGAAAAGGACGAGTCATATTGACGCGCTCAAGTGGCAGAGATCCCATAAGTTGACTGGAAGCTTTAGCCTTAAATCTGAAACAAAGTACACATTTGTGCAACACAGCTTTTACCTCTCTGTTAGCATTAATCAGCCAATACTTCTCGTTTAAACTACAAAGAGTCAGCTTCTGCCCTGCATGCTTGAGCCTATTGTGTTCATTATGAATGATCAGCTTAGTCAAAGTTGACCTTTTAGGCAGGATAATGGGATGCTTTTGCTGAAATGTCAGGTTTGTATTTTGTAAGCGACCACCCACTCTTAACAGACCTTGGCCATCAATAAAAGGATTTAAACTACTCAAGTAAGAATTCAACTTAACTTTTGACTTTAACAATCTCAACTCATTTTCAAAATGTTTGTTTTGATCGATTTTAATCAAGTCATGCAATGCAAGAGCTATCTCTTCAGGAGCTAAATATCCCTTCCTTTTGTTAACATTCTGTTTTTTACAATTAAATATAAAACGATTGACATATGCCATTATTCCAGTCATTTTATTTAAATTTGAATATTTTTCTATTAAAGTATGAAGATAATTATTTTCCTTATTACAAGTATTACATGTCGCCGAAGACATTTTTATTTCAGGAATATCAGATACATTCATGTTTAATTGTGAATTACAATGAACATAATCACTGTTTTGTAAATACTGTGGACCATGATACCATAACGAGTGTTCTTTTAGTTGGTCTGGTTTAAGACCACGAGACAAGCAATCAGCAGGATTCTCATTAGTGTTAACATAGTCCCAGTGTACATTGTTTGACAACTGTCTGATTTTTTCCACCCTATTAGCAACATAAACAGTAAGTTTTACAGGTTCAATCTTAAGCCATGCTAAAACAATCTTAGAATCTAAATATAAGTAGGTATGGATATTGTTATACTTTAATGCTAAAGTGGTATGTACTTTCTTTGCTAATATAGCTAATAATAAAGCACTATTAAGTTCTAGTCTAGGTATAGTTAAGCTTTTATCTTTTGGATTTATGCGAGATTTCGAACATAAAAGATTGACATTTACTGTGTTGTCCTCGCCAACTACTCTCAAATAGAGGCAGCAACCGTGCGCAATATTCGAGGCATCGGCATAACCGACTAACTCTAAATTTTGATATGGATGTACATTGATATTTCTGGGAACAGAGATACAAGACATTTGCATCAAATTTTCAATAAATTCAAGAAATCTTTTGTTTAAATCATCCGGCAGGATATCATCCCACTCTAATTTATCTAACCAGACCTGTTGCATTAAGCATTTTGCTTGCACCAAGATAGGACCTACCAAGCCAAGGGGGTCAAAAAATTTACTAATAAAGCTTAACATTTGCCTTTTAGTATAGGTTTGCTGTGTTTCAGTAACTGGACATTTCATATTCAAGGTATCGGAACTTACATCATAAGATAAACCTAACGTTTTGACATAAGTATTTTCTTTGTCAAAATCCTCTTTATTTAATTGATGAATTTCAATAGGAATATCATTCAATATTTCACTTTGATTAGAGCACCACTTATGTAATGAAAAGCTAGCTAAACTTAAAAGCTCAATAAGTTGTCTTTTTACCTCAACAAGTTCTGAAATGTCATTGGAGCCACACAATACATCGTCGACGTAACTTGAATATCTTAACACAAAACATGCCAACGGATATTGCTCTTTGTATCTTTCAGCAAGCTCGACTAGACACCGTGTTGCCAAAAACGAGGAACTTTTTAAACCATAGGTTACCGTTTTCAACTGAAGACATTGTACACTTTGGTCAGGTGAATCTCGCCAAAGAATATTTTGTAAGCAGCAATGGTCATTGCTTACTAATATACCTCTATACATTGCCTTGATATCACAAAGCAAAACAAATTTAAAAGTCCTAAATAGTGTCAAAATGTCAAATAAGTCATTTTGCACAACTGGCCCGTTAAGCATAACATCATTTAAACAAATACCTTTGTTAGTTTTCATGCTTGCGTCAAAGACAGCTCGAACCGGGGTAGTTTTACTATTTAAATTAAATACAGGGTGATGAGGTAAATAATACACATTACCTGCCTTGGGATCATAGTTAGAGATATCAAAGTATATGGCATGGCCCTGTTCAACATAATCCTGAATGAACCTTTTGTACTTTTGATACAACTCATTATCTTTAGCAAAACGCTTTTCTAAATTATAAAACCTAAGCAGTGCCCGGTTAAATGAGTCACCCAACTGGATGTCATTTAAATTAAGTTTTAAAGGTAAGTCTACCCAAAACTTTTTGTCAACAACTTTCACAGAATTTTGGAAACATTCCTCAGCTAGTTGGTGTTCAGTAGTACCTTCTTTATAAACCTCAGGTACATTTTCACATTTCCAAAAATTTGAAATGGTGTCACCAATATTGCCTAACTGATCATCATGAGAATTGTACGAATTATTAAAAGAGGTACCTTGAACTGTCACACACAAATTTGATGAACATACTTTGCCAGCGGAGACTGGTAGACTGCCCGCCACAATATATCCCAAGCTGGTATTAACCAGGTAGGGCCCATTCGGCGTTAAAGGCAGCGACTCCCTCTGGAGCACCTGAAAAAATACGTCGCACCCTAATAGTAACGATATTTCACCAGATTTATTAAAATGTTCATCTGCTAATTTGACATTAGATGGTATATTGAACCCAGCATTATAAAAACTTTGTTGCGGCAGTTCACAGGTTATGTTTTTTGCTATATAACAGTTTAAGCATAATTTAAAATTGCTGCTTGCTGCATAAATATCAAAATCTGCCTTATGATGTACATTGCTAGTGCCCTGCAAGATACCCGTAATAACCTGATTGGCCTGTGTTATTTTGCATTCAATTTTATTAGCCAGTTTTTCCGAAATGAAAGACACTTGGCTGCCTGTGTCTAATAAAGCTCGTGCATAGATAAATGTACCATTCTTAGCGATAATACGCACCACAGCAGTAGGAAGCAACACATCTTTTACAAGTGAGGTACTTGACATGACCACAACACTTTCAGGCTTGCCAGCACCAGCCGTAGGCTCTGCAGCAGCAGAGCTAGCAGTAGCAGTATTGCTTACCTCCCTTTTTGCCAATTCCACACCATGCAGAAGCGTATTATGTCGTTGCTGACATGTGGAACATTTTAAGCGCAGTTTGCATTTACCACCATGTGCATTCAAACAGATTATGCAAAGCTTATGCTTTTTTACAAACAGACCTTTATCATTGTCAGTAGCAAGTTTGAATTTTGCACACTCATATAATTTATGGTTAGTATTACAATACTTGCATGAGGCCGGGGCTGCTACATTACAGGTAGACTTGCTAGACTTCACACTCTTAGAGCTGCTCGAAGGTGCTGTCTCAATAGCAGCATTCTCGCTGGCCAGGGCTCGTTTCTCTAGAAAGTTAAGGAACTCGTTCAACTTGGGCACAACTTTCTCATTTCTTTCTAAGTGAAAACCCCTATTGGTATAGGCATCCACCTTTCGAAGCAAAATATTAACCACCATTGGGTCCCATGTTTCTACAGACACTTGCAAACCTCTTAATGCAGTTATGTGCAAGTTGACACTTGAGACGAATGACCTGAGATTTGCAGCAGTGCATTTGGTAAAAGAAGGCAAGTCAAGTATGGCATTAATGTGATGATTTATGATCATTGGCTCATTGTTATATCTGTTATCCAATAAGTGTAATGCTGAACTATAATTTTCCTCTGTTAATGGCAAATTTTGAATTAAATTCAAGGCTTCCCCTGTTAAAAATGAACGCAAATAATATAATTTTTGACACAAGCCTAAGTTATCATCGGCATCAATAACCGCCTTAAACATGTTGATGAAGGGAATGTATTCAATGACATTTTTTCCATCAAACTCTTTTATGGTAATTTGAGGTAACTTTTTGAAGTTAGTGTTTGCTTTAGTAGGTGGTTCCGCCACAGGCAGATTTGATTGCCGACGATTTATTTCTCCGTCAATAATACCAATGCTCGTAAAATACTTACTTTCATAAATTCCTGGGTCCTCGTCATCTTTGGGATTTGCACACAATATAGCTTTGTTATGCTCTTCGTAAGCTCTGAAGTTTTCAATCAACCGGCTTCGTCGTTCCTTTAGCAGTTCAATAGGTGCACTTGAAATTTCAGCGCTATTACAAAATGCTTCCACCCTACTGATGGTACCTTTAGTGTAGCCCCTACGGAGCTTAAGGTTCGTTAACTCATCACTTTGGGATGGAGACATCCTAATTCCTAACTCTTGGTGCAATGCAAAAAATACTCAATGCGATACTAACGCCAAACGTTTGACTGAAACTTTGAACTACCACGACTATTACTTATTAGTGACCCTTTAAACTTAAACTTATTACTGCGATAGTTATCCTAGATAATACACTATATATTAATAGTTATGATACAAGTGAAGACTAAGTTTTATAATTATAATTACTTTTACACAAAGCAAAAATGATCAAACAAAATGGAGGATATCGGAGACGGAGATGAGCGTCGTCGATCGATGGTCGAACAGCGATCGGTACAGGTTCGGCAATCCTCGGAAGTCCTCGGGACGAATTCGCTTCCTGATTGGTCGTTGTGATTGTGACGTTGTGAGGTTGGTAGCACGTAACCAACACTGCAGTCTATGCGCACGACGTTCGGATACACGTAGCAATCAGCTTCAAAACAATGAAAATTATTTATGCTTGCGCGCGTGCGAATTTGAGAAAAATTTTCTTCCAAAATGGCCGACAACAAGGAACTTTGTATTCCTATTTGTTGACATTCACTTTTACACAATACCTCGTAATTATGATGAATTTCAGCTCTTCCTGTAGTTTCTGCTTATATATTCGCAATCTTCTATATTGTTGCCCTGCAATTGGTTGAGAAAGCCCGCAATTTCTCCCAAAGTACCACGCCACGTACTTGGACGCCACGCAGTAATATTTCTTCAGGTGCAGGAAATCTCGCTTGGTACCACCAAAATATTGCGGCACACGGATGCACAGGCTGACACGGGGGCAGGACGCTCTTCTGCGGCAGGATATTTGTTCCCGCCACGAGTACACACTCCAAAAACACCACGCGCCTTGATTTCAATTGCTCGAAGGACCAATTTTATGTTCCACACCGTTCTTTATTATGCGCTGATACCGGTGACGAGGAAACATAAAAGAACGCCGTTATTTTAATTACAACGTTTTATTGTATAAATTATTACACTTTACAGGAGAGTAATCTTAGAGGTAGGTACACGTTCGACACCCGTATTTATTTTTCTGCATAGACTCAAAAACCAGCCACCATAGACACACAAAAATGTTTCTTTTTACTTTTTAAATATAATTCTATGTTATGAATATTGGTCATAAACAAAATTTTTATTATTAGAGCTTGTGTTGGCCTTCGTAAACGATACTATTTGAAGTCAGTATAACCTTGTCTTATGAGGGTTGCATTTCTAGAATGGTTTCTACCCAGATTACGGAGTGGGGAAAAAGCTCCGTGGGTTACCGTCCGCCATGAACCTTCCACTACTTCTCCTGTTTCTGGATTTTCTTCATCAACAATCAAACCCGGTTCTAACCGCCGTGTCCTCGTAGAGGCGATCGGCAGCGGCGGCGACCTCTCTCGCCCGGCCCTGGTGCAAGCCATGGTCCGGGGCGAGAGGGAGTGGGAGGCAGTCACCTCCTTCTGCGAAGCAGTCATGCTAGCGAAGGAGGTGGCGGGACGGCTCAGGGAGAGAGCCTCCCGTCCCAGCCGCCGCGGGAGACGCTCCGGGCGTCGGGACCCGCACGATGACTCCCGGCCACCGTAGGCGCGGGCCTGCGGGCGGAGAGTAATGGGTAGCTCACCGTCCGATCAGGACCAGGCCCGTGCCGGACGGCGCGTACGTGTTCCACGCGCGCCTCAAAGAGATGTCAGCATCGAGGAGGGGCCCCATAGGGCCGAAGCCTGCCGGGTCAGCGGGATTGTCCGAAAGGGTTACCGCTGGCCCGGAACATAAAGGGCTAAGGAAGGAACACGGATGGGTTTTAGTCAGTAAGAGTCGGACACTCCCTTCCGCTCCACCCAGAGCGGGAGGGGTCATTTGATGATTTCCCATCCGCAAAAAAAAAAAAGGTCAAGAGGACCGGATTAATTTCAAAACAAAGCGCAGAAGCAGAACTAGCTAATATGTTACAAGTGACACAGAAACTGAAGGAAGTACACCACTAACGTCCAATGCAAAACTTGTAAATGTTGCTCAACACAACTTTGACGAAATTGCAAGCACCTGTGAAACAGTAAGTACCAACATTATTATTACTAACCTTGTGCCCAAGTACTTTCTTTATACTTTTCAATATTTTACCTAGTAGGTAGGTAAATCAAATCTTTTGTTACTTCAAAATTGATCATTTGATGCAATGTTTACTTCAATTAACAGAAAGAAGTACTTACCAACTTGCTTATATTATATAAAATTAAGACACAATTAAATTGGAGTCCATAAGCATTCGTATTTTAAACGGTTTGTATTGAAAGTGTCTCATAACACTTTGTCTTTTATGTTCAGGACAAAACTTTTGAGGCGCCGATCGAAGTAGAGTCAATCAATAATGAACAGGCTAATAGAAATGAAAATTCTCAGAACACTGAAGCAATTTCGAACATATTAGAAATAACCGGAGCATTACAGCAGAACCAACAAAATATTGCGTAAGTTATCATTTTTAAGTGCACAGGTGGACACTATTTTGCAGAGCGTAATGTGATGGCTGGCAAAAAAGCAGAAAATGTGGCATTTAAGATTATATCTAACAAGGAAGATTTACACAATTTTGAAAAACTGTTAGAAAATCCGAAGTATCGATCAGATATTAAGAACCAACTGTCTTGTGTTTGTGGAAAGGGAAAATGACGCGGAATCAGTAATGCTTATTCATTAGCAGATGCTATGTTTACGAGGCATTTTAGGACACAATGTTCTTGGGGTGGCGGTTCAAAGAAAGAGATTAGTAAACTTTGCTTCAAATCCTACACAAATACCGTTGAGTTATTCTTTAGCGTCATTCATGAATCGGATGCTGATTATACAAAGAAAGAAAATTTTTTCAAAAACATAATGCGCCACTCGGTCAGTGAAATAAACAAAATATTCAAAGAGCTGCGTCCAGTAGACGTAGATCGCAAATTTTGTAAGGTAAGTCAGGTTTGCTAAATAGTTTTTTGAGATTTCTCGAAAAACGTCTTTTTAGGGGTCCGTACCCAAAGGGTAAAAACGGAACCCTATTACTAAGACTTCGCTGTCTGTCCGTCCATCTGTCTGTCACCAGGCTGTATCTCAAGAACCGCGGTAGCTAGACAGTTGAAATTTTCACAAATTATGTATTTCGGTTGCCGCTATAACAACAAATACTAAAAACAAAATAAAATTAATATTTAAGGGGGGCTCCCATACAAAAAACGCGATTTTTTTTGCCCTTTTTTGCTCGATATCTGTCACCAGGCTGTATCTCAAGAACCGCGGTAGCTAGACAGTTGAAATTTTCACAAATTATGTATTTCTGTTGCCGCTATAACAACAAATACTAAAAACAAAATAAAATAAATATTTAAGGGGGGCTCCCATACAACAAACGCGATTTTTTTGCCCTTTTTTGCTCGATATCAATAACGGCAACAGGTAGGCACTTGAAATATTCACAAAATACTCAGTTGTATTTTTACTTTAATAATAAAATTAAAATAAAATAAATATTTAAGGGGGGCTCCCATCCCGGGTGTCACCATTGCCAGGATCGCCCAGAGGACACGGTGGAGCACACGGTGGAGGTCTGCCCCGCTTGGGCGGAGCACCGCCGTGTCCTCGTAGAGGCGATCGGCAGCGGCGGCGACCTCTCGCGCCCGGCCCTGGTGCAAGCCATGGTCCGGGGCGAGAGGGAGTGGGAGGCAGTCACCTCCTTCTGCGAAGCAGTCATGCTAGCGAAGGAGGTGGCGGGACGGCTCAGGGAGAGAGCCTCCCGTCCCAGCCGCCGCGGGAGACGCTCCGGGCGTCGGGAGCCGCGAGACGACTCCCGGCCACCGTAGGCGCGGGCCTGCGGGCGGAGAGTAATGGGTAGCTCACCGTCCGATCAGGACCAGGCCCGTGCCGGACGGCGCGTACGTGTTCCACGCGCGCCTCAAAGAGATGTCAGCATCGAGGAGGGGCCCCATAGGGCCGAAGCCTGCCGGGTCAGCGGGATTGTCCGAAAGGGTTACCGCTGGCCCGGAACATAAAGGGCTAAGGAAGGAACACGGGTGGGTTTTAGTCAGTAAGAGTCTGACACTCCCTTCCGCTCCACCCAGAGCGGGAGGGGTCATTTGATGATTTCCCATCCGCAAAAAAAAAAAAAAAGGCGGGCTCCCATACAACAAACGTGTTTTTTTCGGCGTTTTTGCCTTGTGGTACGGAACCTTCATGTGCGAGTCCGACTTGCACTTGGCCAGTTTTTTGAGTTATGTCAGTATATGATTAAGCGTGCGTAATCTTAAGTCAATTTTTGTTTTAAAATGTAATTATCATGTATCAATGCTAGCTCTATGTTCAGTGACATAATAGTCCACTAAAGCACTCAGCGTTGTTAAGCGATGGCCTGAAACACAGGTTTATCCCTGGACATTCGTTCCTTCCTGCCGACAGGGTTTTTGGTGTTAAAGAGAAAGAAATAAAAACCATGGAAGAGATTCTTATACCAGAACAGTACGAAGTAGTATTTGAAAAACGTGGAACTTTGATTAAGTTGAGTACAAATTTTGACTGGAAAA
This sequence comes from Oligia fasciuncula, assembly GCA_963082905.1. Taxonomy (NCBI): domain Eukaryota; kingdom Metazoa; phylum Arthropoda; class Insecta; order Lepidoptera; family Noctuidae; genus Oligia; species Oligia fasciuncula. Next base: position 15,977,085 of record OY720403.1, read on the forward strand.
CAGCTCTTCAAGACGTGATTAAACCACCTGGAAACTGGCATTTCCAGTTTGCAACGTGCAAGCGTTATAATTTGTTGAGGACAGAAAATAACAAAATTTTGGTGAAAGGGGAAGAAAATTATAACAGTGAACGAGGTGTAGACAAATCCATACTAAAAAAAACATAAAACGTTCCGCAATCTTGAACCCACAGAAATTGAGAAGGACAAAGTGATTGTAAAAGGTGCTAAATTAAAAGACGTTGATAATCTTTTAAAAAAGCAATTTGGAGTTTGCTGGAAAACTTTGCCAAATTTAATTTATTATAAAAGATTAGTAGAAAATCCTTCAAGGCAGTCAGACGATGCGTATGATCCCATAGAAATATGTGAAGCAGCTGTGCCGACACAGACTTATGTATTTAAAAAGTTAGAAATTTCAATAAATATTATCTACAGTATCTGTATAGACATTTTTATTCTTTGTTTATTCAAGTAGTTTTAACATTTCCTGTGACAACATGTCTCATTTATGCCTCTAGCTATACCTTAGTAGTCAGTTTGACATAAATCTGCTTGCCTACCTTGTTAGATAGGCTTTGACATGTCAAAAGAATATTATTTCATTTTAGTCACAGAGACACCTGAATAGCTTAATGCAATCATTTTTCCCAAAATCCCACAACATGCAAGACAGATACATCTCTGTCACAATTTTGTAATAAATATAATATCAAATTATGTTTTTACTTTTTATGCAGTCAGTAAGGTAGAGGAACCAATCATGGACGGTTTAAGAATGAAAACGGTGTTTATTTGCATTTATTGCTTCTATTCTTTTGGTATTGGAAGAAAAGGTTATATCCGTAAATAAAATATGCTTTTTATAATCGATATATTTGGCACAGTAAGTTCCACCAGGGTTTACTTTTGAGAAATTTTAAAAATCAAGACCCCTTATCGAGGATCTATTATGAACAGTTGAATTCTTATAATGGACACCCAATCATAAACAGTATCTAGTCTTGGACACCTAGTGTTGAACACTATCTAGTCTTGGACACCTACTGTTGAACATTTTCTTAACAATTTTTACGCATCCATACTCAAATAATAACATCAAAAATATGTTCGTACATATCAAAATCTTAAACATGGTAATTTTTTGGCATGGTATAAACTTCTATAAGTAAAAACAAAATAAAAAATCAACATTACTCACAAAACTAGTCTTACAAATCACATTTGTTTTGAGATCTTACATTAATACCTATTATTATATAAAATATTCATAATTATAAGAGAAACGGTAAATATTTGTTCATTTCTTCTACTTTATAAAATCCACGTTTGTTTATTTGTACTGGCTCTTTAATAAATTCTATTATTGCTTTCTCATCGTACCATATTTGGTCTGGGGTTTCTGGCCAACGAAATGTATTACCTTTTGATAACACCATTGTGCCTATTTCATATTGTTTACCCTCAGCTTTCTTAATAATGCCAGGAAAATATTCTCCTTCATACCTTATTATTACGTATTTGCTTTTCGTTTCCCTCTTCTGTGACAGTGCTAATGTTTTCAAAGATATCTTATCTTCTTCAGATCCAGATTCAGACAGGTCTTCTTCTAAATCATATTCACTATCTTGATATTCAACATCAGTGTTATTTTCCTCCGATGATGAACTTGATATTTGTTTCCTCTTTGTTGACTTTGCTGTTTTGGTCTTTGCTTTGCCTCTCTTACTTTCCTTATTTATTTTCTTTTCTTGCTTTAGTTTTTCTCGTAATAACTGTTTTTCTTTTCTTTCTTTTGCACGTTTTTCTTTTTCTTCTATCTTTTGTTTCTTTTCATTTTCTTTTTTTTCTACGTATTCTATGTAGGGGTCACTGGTGATAGCCGATGGCAGTCGTTCCTTGATACGGCGTTTTTTAGTCTCTGGTTCGGGCCAGTACAAGGCTCGTTTAAAAGGTGACGGAACATCACCAATTGGCGTAGTTGTAGATGTGGATAAATTGGAAGTTAAATTTGTTTTAAGCGGAGTACTGGACATGATTGTGACAGCAAACGCGTTGGAATCATCAGTAGTAGGCGGCACACTGGGGGTTTGATTAGTTTTAAGCGGTGGTGTAGATATTGTTGATAAATCTGGTGTTCTTGTAGATGTAGCCGTAGCCGCGTTAGAATCATCTGTAATTTGTGGGAAATCTTTTAGTACAACGGATGTTGTCAGGTCATAATCCGCTGTAATTTGTGGTAAATCTTTTGATAGAACGGATGTTGTCAGGTCATATTCCGCTGTAACTTGTGGCAAACCATTTGATACAACAGATGTTGTCAGATCATATTCCGTTTCAATTGTCTGGGATGGCTGTTGGCACGTCATATTGTCATTATCTGTTGAAATTGGAAGTGTTTCAGTCAAAATGTTTTTGGTTTTAGCCCATATAATATAAAGAGATTGATCTTCGTCAGGCAGTAGATTATCTACTTCATTTCTAGGCATGAAATACAGTTTGTTGAAAAGATTAATTTTTTCAGATGAAAACACTTTCTGTATCTCTGCTTCTAAAGTTTGCATAAATTGTTATTTTTTTATCATATCTTCTGTCTGGAGTGGTTGAGATCTGATAGTGCGATTGCGGGAACCAATTTTGTTCATATCCACATATTCCGAACTAAATGGGTAAAGGCCACTTTTACGAAAACCGTTTTGTATGGTTTCAGGGCAAATACTTTTTAAAGCTTCTCGCAAATTTTGCGCGAAATCTTCCTTTTTCAAACGTGCGCCTGGATTTTCAGACTTCCATTTCATAACCTGAACTCTCCAGGAAATTTTGAGTGGCCGAAAGACCGCCACGTCCATCGGTTGGATTAAGTGAGTGGAATTGGGGAAAAGTGCAACTAACTCTATGCCATTATCTCTGCAAAAGTTTGCAAGGTGCAAAGACATGTGGGACTTATGCCCGTCTAGAAAAAAAAATTACCGGTTTTGGTATCTCTTTTTGTATAAGCCATGGGTTAAAAACATTGGTGATAAATTCGTAGAATGTCTTTGCACACATCCATCCTGTTTCCGACCGCCCTATGCCCCATCCACTAGGCACACTTTTGACAATGAGTGTCGGTATTCTTTCATAGGGATACACTACCATAGGCGGAGCTATAACTTCTGCAGCAATGGCAGTAATTAATACTGTTGTTCTCTTTCTCATCGCCAGAGGAACTATAAACGTTTTTTTCGCCTTTTCGTACTAGTACTCTGCCTGCTTTAGGCTGCAAGTAGAAAGCGCTTTCATCCGTGTTGTATATCCTTGTAGGGTCCTTTAGTACATCTGACAACCCCTTACCTTCTACATAAGTCTTTATTGTTTGAAACCATTGGTTCAACTCTTCTTCAGTTACGTCTTCTCTGGCCTTTGTCAAATTTTGTGCCGTTCTTTGCGCCAATTCTGGATGACGATGACGGCTCAAAAACGAACTGAACCATTTTTTTCCTGGGCGATTATTTGTGAACGGGCAGTTGTCCATATTTTTTTCCAAAATAATTTTTTGGACACTATCTAACAAATGGTCCTTTGTGACTGGGAAATGGTTTTCAGCCATGAATAAAACCCATTTGACCAATACTTTTTCTTCTTCTTGGCTCAGCACTGTAGAAGGCCCTAAGTTGCAGTCCAGCGGGCTTATCCCCATAACTTTGTTTCTTAAAGTTATTCTGGGGACACCATATTGAGTAGTCCACTTGCAAACCACGTTATGTTAAAAAAACAGTTTTTTTGTCCAATGACAGAAATCGGTTGATAATTTAAAATACTAACGTCCGTGTTTATCATAAGCTGTCAAAACTCGTTATGTTAGGAATAAAATGGAATACAAAACTCAATACTCTTGCAAAAGTCGCTATGTCCATCCGCAGTCCATTTTCAAAAGTCTCTAAGTTACTGACAACTTGCAAACAACGCTATGTTGCGTTGTGATTCGTGCAAAAGCCGCCATCTTGGGCCAGTACGCATGATACAGTCGAAGTGCACGCACGCGTTACTTTTTTTATGTACTGCAGGCTATTAAAAACAAGGTAATTTGTGATAAAATTATTATGGAGTGTCAAGAAAAAGAGGTTGTTTATGCCCCAAACAGAAGAGGACGTAAAAAAGAACTTAATAAATCTACATGGAAGAGACAACTTGAAAAGTCGAAACGGTAAGATTATTGTATTATATGATCATGTTTTTTTAAATACTTCACTTACCTGGTACTGATTTTTCGCTCCATTCTTGCTGATCAATTTGTTTAAATACCTATATGTTTTGTTTTAGACATATGCCTAAGGGAATGCCAGTTATACCACAATGTGTACATAGGAATCTCAAACAGGGATACAAATGTAACGACTTAACGATTCAAGACTACAGTAAATTTCACCGCAATTTTTATTCAACTTCAGATAAAATCACACAAGATACGTTTTTATTTAAATATTGTACAACACAAACGCCGAAAAAAGAAGGTAAGAAAAAAACCCAGACTATATATAGATGCGTGCGACACATGCGAAGGTTTCAAGACAGGCAATGTAACAGAATTTGATTATCAGGCTCATCTTATTCGCAAGGATAATGCGAGAGCTGAAAAAGCTAGAGACAAGCTGGAGGCTAGTGAGGGAAAGTGTATAGTACTCACAGTAGATCTTCAAGCTGTCAAAGTATGCCCTTTTGTTACAGCAAGTGCGGTGTATTATAAAACGAAGCTGGCATTGCACAACTATTCGGTTTATGATCTGACTACGCATCATGTAATGTGTTACTGGTTCACAGAGGTGGATGCAGACCTTACAGCTTCAACTTACGCTTCATTATTGACGGACTACTTAGTAAAATATTGCATCCCTAAACGTCTCCCGATAATTGTATACAGTGACGGATGTACTGGAGAGAATCGAAATAATGTTTTGAGTAATGCGCTACTCAATTTTTCAATGCAACACAATGTAACTATGATTCAAAAATATTTGGAGGTCGGCCACACTCAAATGGAGGGAGATTCTGTCCATAGCGCGACAGAACGGAAGTTGAAAAACCGTTTGATCCATTTGCCCAGTGACTATCTATCTGCAACTTTGGAGGCAAGACAAAAACCTTATCCTTACGAAACTACAATGATTGATTATGATTTTATTAAAAACTACACAGACACGTCAACTTGGCGTTATAATTCTATCAGACCAGGGAGAAAACCAGGGAACCCAAAGGTGACGGTTCCAGAGGGACAGATACAGTATAAAACCAGTCATTCTGATGATTGGCTATGTTTGCCTCAGCGAGTTACCAAAATTCCCATCGTAACACAATATAAACAACTTCATCGGAATAAGCTCCCCATCACTGATACAAAATTTGCTAAGCTAATTCTGAGAAATCAATGTTTTCTATTATTGACTTATATGAATCCAAGGAGTAGAGTGCAGCACTTTTAATACATTTAAAATAATATCCACTGGCAACACTACGAAAGAAAAAGGCAAAACTACAATCAGAAATTCAAATAAACTGGTTTATAATTGGGACTAAAGCATTTTTGATAGTGACATCATGGATTTAGGCTCGTTTGAAATTAACTGTCACTGGACTTAATCAATTATGAAAAAACACAAAGTGACTTAAGCTGTTTTGATGTAATTGGGTAATAAGGGAACGGACTCAGGGTTGGCTAATATAAAAAAATAAAACACATGCCTAAAATAAAAATCCAAATTTATTTTAGAGACTAAAAATAAGGTAACAAATAGATATTCCAACATGATCTATTTATTACACAAAATTAAGGATATCTTCTAATAGGTATTCAGGATTATCGTTTACTGCATCATCATCGTCCTGCGTTGGTAAGTTTTCATTATGGGACAGAACACTTTTATAATATTCTAAATCTGGCAAGTTTCTCCAGTCCGCTCCGAAATGTTTTTCAAGTAGCTTTGCAACATCATGCAATTTTTCGGTTTAGGCGCATTAGGGCTAATTCTCATTTTGGCAACCGACTCGCTAATGGACTACTTCTCATTATGGCCACTTCTCATTTTGGCTACTTCTGATTAGGGCTACTTCTCACTTGGGCTACTTCTTACTTGGGCTACTTCTCACTTGGGCTACTTCTCACTTGGGCTACTTCTCGTTAGGGCTAATAATACTCATTAGGGCTACTTCTCAAAATTTGGGAATGTTTATTGAAATAAGTACTGTCTTTATGTATATAAACATGTTTATTCATTCATTAGAGATCAATTACATTATTTTAAGAATAAATCAACATTAATTGAACCAATGTAATAGGTAAGTATACAATATTATAAGTATTAGTTCTTGTAATTACTATAGGTCTGGTTTGAAATTAACATTTATTTATTTACTATCTGACCCGGCAAACGTTGTTTTGCCATATAAATTATTTCTAGCTGCCCGGCGCTACTTCGTTCGCGTGGTGTCCTACCCTTACCCTACCCTACTCCTACTCTACTCCCACACTACTTCTACCCAACTCCTACCCTACTCCTAACCTACTCCCACAAAATACTCCTACCCTACAAATTTCAACCAAATCGGTTTAGCCGTTCTTGAGTTCTTTCTTTTATATTTATAGATTATAATCATTATCATTACTTTTTTAAATAACACAGACTTAGGTATCAGAGTTAATAATACACTTATTAATATTTTAAAGATCACAATTATGTTTTTGTTAGTACTATATCGCGCCAATAGATGTCGTTACGTGTTTCCACTTATTGCAATAAAAAGTTGTTATAGAATGCTTTAAATTGATTATATCTTTTGATAGACTGAAGCGATTGCGATGAAACAAAGACTAATCACTACTCCGAGTTCTACACTATATTTGAGTATAAAAATGAACCATATTGGTTTGGTACTTTTTACGTTGAACGTGTTCAAATAAATCTCTCACATCCAAACAGACAAAAATTCAAAAAACCTATTTTTTTTTAATATTTTCAATGTACAGAAACGCCTTGTCTACAGATTTATTATATGTATAGATAACATACACAAATCAATAGTTAAAGGATAAGTAAACATTACTAGGTGTCACTTCTTTTAATTACTTTAATTTCAATAAAATCAACAAATCCACACAATATTCAACAAACAATATTAATTGGTCAGCTAGTAAATAAATAAATGTTAATTTCAAACCAGACCTAAAGTAATTACAAGAAGTAATACTTATAATATTGTATACTTACCTATTACATTGGTTCAATTAATGTTGATTTATTCTTAAAATAATGTAATTGATCTCTTATGAATGAATAAACATGTTTATATACATAAAGACAGTACTTATTTCAATAAACATTCCCAAATTTTGAAAAGTAGCCCTAATGAGTATTAGCCCTAACGAGAAGTAGCCCAAGTGAGAAGTAGCCCAAGTGAGAAGTAGCCCAAGTAAGAAGTAGCCCTAATCAGAAGTAGCCAAAATGAGAAGTGGCCATAATGAGAAGTAGTCCATTAGCGAGTCGGTTGCCAAAATGAGAATTAGCCCTAATGCGCCTAAACCAATTTTTCACTTTTAATATTAAAATGATGTTCTATTCTATCCGGCACAATTCCAGCAATAGATTTGCCACGTTTTGTTATTGCCAATGGATTGCATATCGACTGCAAGCAAGCAATACCTATCTAACTCCGGGTGGATTTTAAAGGGGAACAATAAAACTTAATAAAAACCTTATTCCGAGGTATAATGAGATACTGAAAATCCAAGTTTTCTTTTTTTATGTATAGTATTGATTAATAAAGTTTTTTTGTTTTTATTTTGAGTCTAAGGGTAGTTTATGGTAGATACGAGTTATTGGTATGGAAAATCTGATGCAAATATTGCAGATAGAATTTATTGGTATTAAAGTTCTAAATAAAAACAAGTTATTTAATGAATCATTTAATGAAAATAATCTTATAATTATGGTAATTATTTGTAATCACATTATGTTCAATCTAATAGAAAGTAGGTACTTATAAAAAAAAACAGTCTTCTCTTAGTAATAAATAGACCAAGTAAGGAATTCTCAACTTCTACTACGTTGTGGCTTCTGCGGAAGACACAACAAAAAAAAGTCCACACAAATCTTACAACTTTTCAAACATATTATGGGCAGACCCCTAAGACGACCCACTGACCGACTCTTCACAGCACGGTTTACCAACAATACCTCTTTCCTTCCATGTATCATACAGGTAGGTACTTTTGTAACTAATATATGGCAGCCATAATGTGCCATCTGCAGAACCACAAATCATAACTGTGGTAGAACTCTTCGAAAAGTTCATCACTTTCTCAGGATATTTTACTCCTCTTCTATATACACATCCTTTTTTTCCCCGGATCATCGGCCAAATTAGATTCGTTATAGTTGAATATATTAGACAGTGGTACATTTTCTACCTCAGAGTGAAGTTTGTCGAAATATCTATTTAGTGATCCCCAGCTCACAGTCGCTCCAGACCTTTTAATATTAGTTGATGGTCTTTGACCATAGGCTATTTGTTGTGCACGTTTCCGAGACATTGGTTTGGTGCTTTGGGCATACTCTAGTATAGAGGCTGAACTCGTACAGGATGGTTAAAGTAGCCATCCTGTACGAGGCTAGCAACCGGAAGTATTTGTACTGCAGCGTTATCAGTTTGGACCGTGGATAATCCTCCTTGTACTGGTTCCATTGGCGCTAGCTCTGGTGGTGGTGGCGTTTGCCGTTCCTCGATCAACTTCACCGTGAGATGTTGCCTAGGTTCCCAACATTCCCGCACGGTATAGAAAGCTCATTACCACAGTGAGAACATTTTGCCTTTTTAGATCCTGTTTGTGAAAAATGATTCCACAATGCACTTCTCCTTCTTTGTGATTACCATAATCAGCCTATAATGTTCCCACTGCTGGGACACAGGCCTCCTCTGTCCTCTCTTCTTTGTGATTGCGAACCTTTAATTTTTTATAAATTATAATTTTAACACAAAACACAAAGAACAGTTTAAAAACAGTAACTTCCTAACTAAACTATGTAGGTACCTACAATATAGGTATATGAGTCGTATAGAAACAAAAACAGCAATCTGACATTTCACTAATTAGTGGTAAATAAAAAAAAACATGTAATTCTTTATTAAAGTTGATAAATTCATCATTTATGATTTAATTTGGTAAATTAAAGGTTTGCATTTTATTTAAATATTACATTGGGTAGATTGCATTTAGAAAAAATTAATAAAAAATTAATTAATTTTTCAGATTGCTGTTTTTGATACTTACATTTAAATATTGCTGGATTTGATTCTAAACAAACACCAGATTGCTGCTTTTGTTAATAGCTATGTCAAAGATTGCTGTCTTTGATTATAATAATGCAACACGTAATTTAGGGTTGTCACTCAAATTAAAATTCACAAAGATGTTTAATTTTTATTTATTTCACAAAATTAAATTCGAAGTTCGGCAGGTTCCTGAACTTCTTCATCACAGTATATATCTTCAGAAGGCGTTTCTTGTAAGGTCTCCTGTCTTAGTAATATTTCTTTATAAAAACTTAATTCCAATAAGCCTTGCCATTCGGTACCAAAATGTTTGCTCAGTAATTTATTCACATCACTTAATTTACTTTTATTAACAGCAACTATGCTGGGCAGTATAATCGGATTTATCATATTCATAAGTTTTCGTGGTCTGCAAATATTTTGAGCGGTAGCTAGGTCACTCTTATAATATATTTCGCCCCTCACAAGCACGTTACCAGGTTTTTTTGAACGACGCAGAATAAATCTTTTACACTGGTTGAATTGAATATTCCAAGTTGTGGTGGGTTTTACGATGTCTTTGATAGATGTCTTCCAGTCAAAAACCGTACAATCTTCACCAAATTTTACTAAAGATGCGTTTTCAGACACAATATCTATGATTTCTTTGGGATGAAGTACTACCTCCATTTTACGCAGCTTTTTTTCTATAACTCCAAAAAAGCGATCAGCAGGCATAAAGGAATGACCGGTGACAGGAAAAATGACTTCTAAACTCTTAATGTTTCTATTTTCTAATAGCCATTTGCAGCACATACCAATTAAAATACAATTTTTGTTTTGCCCGCCGCATCCGTCTGCAACCAAACGAATTCTTGTTATGCCCGTTTTATCAGTTTTACAAAGCCGGTCATAAACTGCAGATGCCACCAAATTCGCATTTTTGCTAAACTCGTCTTCTGTACAATAATAAGAGAATACACGCTCTTTATTTAGAGGCAAATTTGAATGCCCTTCAACTACGGCTAAATTGTAGAAATATAATTGTCGGCTATAATAGCATGATTGGTCAGGCACCTTTGGTAACGGTAAATTTTTTTGGAAATCAAAAGATATTATTTTCAAACCAGGTGTAGTGTCTCTCAAGTTTTCAAAAAATGATTTCGCTCTCAAAGAATGAACCCTCTTCTCTGTCATAAATATTTTCTTTTTATTTTCGTCTTTTTCCATTTTGATCTTTTCTTTTAGTTCTAGACATTTTGAACAAACATCCGTTTGTGGTGTGCCGAAGCCTAAATTATATTCAGTGTTGAAAATATACCGAAAGTATGATAATTTTACCCCAAGTTGTGCATTACGCTGGTCAGTGTTATACATTAGGTAAAGTTTTTTAATATTCAACTCACATGGCAAGTATTTTTTTTCAGCTTCCTTGCTTTTTCGGCAATAATGAGACTCTATACATTTGAGACTTTGAATAAAATGATGAACAGATTCTTTTTTCTCTGCGTACTTTTCAGTCTTCCGATCACCTCCACGAGCTTCACGAGGAAATTCTCCCGTTTCATAAAACTTTTTCATCAAGTACTCCACTCTATACTTTTTAATGCCAAAAATACTCAGAAAAATTTTTTGGCAGATTGGCACCCTCTTTTTGTTAATGAATACGGAATAGTTAGTTTTAAATTTCTTTTTGCCTTTAAAGTTAGGTCTTTTTTGAGTTTCTTTTATTGAACACAGTTTGAAAAGAATTATATTTTGCTCATGCTTTGTCGAGTTCTTATAAAAATCCCGATGTATTTTTGATAAATTATTCATTGTCAATGTTGCACATTTCAATGCTTTCGTATTATGTTCGCATACTCGGGTTGGCATGCCTTTTGACGAATATCTAAAAAGAAAAACAAAGCATGTTAACATAATTATGTTAGGTAAACTAAATTACAAAATAGTGTATAAAATAAAGAAATCCAAAACTGATTTAAAATAATAATGCGTATTCAATTAAAATTTATTTTGATAATTTCAATATGAACTCAACATTCATTAAGTGTAAACCAATTTAATGTGTTGTGACAGCCCTACGTTAAAACAATGTTAGTACATACCTCAAACATTTTGCAATATTTGTTTTCCATTTTGTAGGATCTCTTTTTTTCTTTCGTGCAAACTTATTATTAACACGCGTGGGGTGCACCTCCATGTCCAGTTTTTTAATGTTAAAACTAACTTTTCAACGTTATTTTTATAATAAAACAAGAAAATACACGCACAAAACTCACAACAAAAACAACGCGGACGCCATTTTGACGCACAACCGAAGCAACGCTTGTGATTGGCTGACACTCACAGATTGCTGTCTTTGAAACTTATCGTCAGTATATTGCTGTATTTGATACTAACACAGTTTTTGAAGTTTTGAACTTCAAAAACTGTGTTAGTTTGTTTTCGGTTGTAATTTGCTGTTTTTGATACGATGTTATTAAATAAGCAAAGAATATTCTAATGGAACAGTGTTGCCCTATATATAACTTGATTTTAGTTAAAATGACAGATTGCTGTTTTTGATTCTATACGACTCATATAACAGTCCGATTTATAGTTTTTAATTGAAGTCCTTTCTTCATACACATTTGAGTTTGTTTTTAGATCACACACGTATGTAATAACTAGCACAAATTCTCTCCGCACATCGAAATTATAAACAACAATTACGGTTTTTCGCGGACTCATACTCATGCACTAGAGCGGATACGTACTTAGTGGAAATTCTTGGAAACGACACCTCAAATTTTTAGTCGGAGCCTTTTTTAAACTGGTGACATAAACAGTAATAAAATAAAAATCGTTTATTTTCAGGCGTCAACGGCCCTTAACGTGTTAGTAATCAGTACAAACTTAAAAACTATGTTAGTATGTAACACTTAGCCACACACGAGTACAACAATAAAAAAAAAAAAAATACAACACAAATACACATTCAAAATACAGCCAAGGTTAGAATAAGATTATTCAAGTCCCATGTCTGACATGCAGCTTGATAAATCTATCCATTGTAGGCCGGGCTTCCATCCTTTCTGCAAACACCTTCAGAATGCTATTGCCGCTTCCCCTTAATCTGCGTATCACTGATGCCACTTTTATGCGCATGATCGCGAAATAATCGTTAGTGTGCGCATCCGCGAACATTCCTGACGCACTACAGTAAGGTGGAAGCCCCTACAGCGCCCTGAAGGCGTTATTGTATTGAATGCGCAGTGCGCTGTCTGCTTTTTGGGTATGATTAGCCCACAGACTGCTACATAAACAGTAATGCTGACAAAATATAATTACTGACGTTTATGATCGTATAACATACGATGTGTTCCCATCACAGAGTACATTGAATATACATAATAGAGATAGAGTAATCAATCAAAACTTTTTAGTTACAGCGCCATCTCTTGTTAATTTAACGAGTTATTCTTCGTCTGTTTCCTGTCTTTGTCTTATCTCATCTTGAAGGCTCACCACCGCAACAAATGGGTTTCTGCCGAGAGCATCTACATGTTGCATCCTACTGTCAGCTCGGTGTTCAATCTCATAATCGAACTCACCTAGCATGAATGCTCATCTAGCCACTTTTGGTCAAATCCTTCTTCTTTAATGTCTGTTCAAAAGCTTTACAATCTGACTCTGTAACGATTTTAAAAGGGATTCCATATAAATAATGTCTGAACTTCCTGACAGCTTCCACAAAAGCAAGCGCTTCCAGCTCGTAGCTCGAGTATTTACTTTCAGCATCGTTCGTCTTATGACTCATTAATGCACAGGATGCAGCTCTCCATCTGGATGCAATTGCAGTAATATTGCAGCCAAAGCATGACTGGATGCATCGGTGTGTAACTCCGTTGGTAAGTTGGGGTTGTAGATTTTCAATACTGGATCACTGGTCAGCTTTTCCTTCAATGAATTGAACGCACATTGTTGTTCGTCTTCAAATTTAAATGGAACATCCTTTCTTAACAAAGGAGGTGTTTTTTTTTGGCCAAACTTGTACCGAGGTACAAATTTAAAGTTAAATTCCTTGCAATAAATTGTGTTATTAGCAGTATTTAAAATCCTCCAATATTTGATAGATTAAGAAATAAAAATTCACTACCTCACATCGTAACTGCGTTCAACGAAACGTTCATAACAGCAGTGACAGCTGTCCAATTAAACTAAATAAGTGTCAAGTCTAAATGGGTTATCCGTCGTCAAGATTTAAGAAATCAATCGAAAGTCCAGGGAAGAATAGACAAATCAACAATTATGAAATCACGCACGAAATAGCACTCCAAGAGACGGGAAACCAACGAACAAAGGCGAGGAACCGTACGAGGAACCGAAACGGAATGATGACATTATTGGTACTAATAAGACATAAAAACTTTTTACAAAAAAAAAACAACCGACTTCCAAAAAACACTATAAAGTGAAAAATAACTTTAATTTCGGAAGTCGGTGTCTTTGAATTAGTATTTTAGTTTTTTGCCACCGACTTCCGAAATTAAAGTTATTTTTCACTTTATAGTGTTTTTTGGAAGTCGGTTGTTTTTTTTATGTAAAAAGTTTTTATTTTTCTACCGATTATTTATCTAGTTTGTATGGTGTTTGTAATTTTTTTGTTTTTTGTTATTTTGTTTGTCATACTTTCTTGTACTGTCACGCTGATTCATAAAGTAAGTTTTTTTGTAGTAAGTGTCAACATTTCAAAAATATTAACTTTGTGTTGCTACTATCTGCTTTTTATATTGGTAGGCGTGTGTCTCGCGGCAGTCGCGGCGCGCCTCACTCAATTGTACGTAAACCAGTTTTATTACACTACACATATTATGTATCTACACCTATTTATTACAAAACTACTATTTAATTTTACAAAACCATTATCTGCATACCGCAGCTTGCGTTTGTTTCATTTTCATATAACTATATTCATTATTTACATACTTACAATTGGACTAAAACTATTGATATTATTTGAAATTAGAATTGAAACTACTGAATGTGCACTGATATTCTTAAATGATGGAATTATTTTATATTATTATAATGATGACTAAAGGAGACAAGTTTCTTAAAGTTGGTCTTCTTAATGCGGGTTCATTGGGTACAGGTCATGATAACTTGATTGGTGCACTCGACAGGCATTGTTTTGACGTTATGGCCATTAACGAGACTTGGTTGCGACCGGGCGAGGAGGGGCGCGCTCCTGTGGTGCCGGGCTACCGTCTGCGTCACACGCCGCGGCCAGCGAGTGTGCGCTCGGGTCGTGGTGGGGGCGTCGGTTTTTATCTGCGGCGGGGTTTGAACGCGCGTACATGGACTGGTGCGATCGATCCAAGGTTCGAATCGGTCGAACAAATGTGGTTGACGATCTCAATCAACGGCAAAAAAATTGCTATAGGTACAGCCTACCGACCACCATGGCATGACCTGGTACTTTTCCTAGATGCCCTAACGGATTCCATTAGTTCACTGGGAAATTGCGACCATTACATTTTGCTTGGCGACTTCAATGTTAACCTGCTAGACACGAATGGAATAAAAACTAAGAATATTAATGAATTTTTGAATTCCCTCAGTCTTTCACAATTGGTCACAACTCCTACCCACTTTACATCATCTAGCGAAACCCTCATCGATCTCTTGTGTACTGACCTAACACCAAGAAATACAACGGTAGTACCTTTCGGTTCAATCAACGGCCATTCGATTATAACTGGTGAATTTCACATTAAACGTGACAGGTTCAAACCATACATGGTAAAATTTCGACCTCTTAAAAATGTGCACGCTGAAAGCTTTAATTTAGACTTATCATTTTTAGACCTTAGAAGAATTTCGTCGCTTGACAACGTTAATGATATGGTGCATGTATTTAACACCCATATAACTTCCTTGTTTGATGTTCACGCACCGATCAAGACGTGTACTGTAAAGGAAAAATCGTATCCGTGGATTACAGACACAATCAAACTTATGATGCGTTTACGTGACGATGCACTTAGTATTTATAGGAAAACGAAAGCCGATTCCAAAAAAGTATATTACAAAGACCTAAAACACCTAGTGATTAGTTCGTTGTACAACGAAAAAGTTGCGTACTTTAAGCACAACATTAATAATAAAATAAAAAACCCAAAATTATTATGGAAAAATTTAAAATCCACCTTGTCGCCCTATAAGCCCAGACAAGACCTACCGTCGCACTTTACCGATCCTGATGTAATTAATAACAATTTTTTAATTGTCCCCGGTAACCCCGTGGCAAGCACATCACTTATAAACTACTATGAAAATCATAGACATGGTGAAGAAATTTTCGCACTCATTCCAGTGGAAGAGAACGACATCTCCCGCATTATCTCTAACCTAAAAAGTAACGCTGAAGGTAACGACAATATTACCCTGGATATGATTAACATGACCCTGCCGCATACGCTAACTGTAGTAACGGACATAATAAACTGCTCCATAGTGACGTCTACATTCCCCGACCTATGGAAAATTGCCTCCGTTAGGCCCTTGCCAAAAAACTCTAATCCATCCACTTTAAAAGACCTACGCCCTATAAGTATATTACCATGTCTATCCAAAGTTTTAGAAAAAGTCGTTAGCCGCCAATTAACACTTTTTCTGGAACAAAATAACGTCCTACCTGATTTACAATCTGGTTTCAGAAAGCAGCGCAGTACATCTACTGCTTTACTAGATGTTACCGATAATATATTGTCTGCCCAAGATAGAGGAATGTGCACACTGCTGGTTCTACTCGATTTTTCCCGTGCGTTTGACGCGATAAACATACCGCTATTACTATCCAAGTTAAATTATTATGGTTTCGACGCCGGCGCTGTGCAATGGTTCCGCAGCTATCTAACTAATAGGGAACAACTTGTTGACTTGCGCTTGGGTGACGGCACTACCCTTAGATCGACACGTATTTCTGTAGACAGAGGAGTCCCGCAGGGCTCCATATTGGGCCCGATTATCTTTATTTTGTACTGTGCGGATATTGTAAAGTGCCTCCAAAGATGCAAGTACCATATATACGCCGACGATGTCCAACTTTATATATCTTTTAGACCAGACGAGTACATTAGTGCCATTAAGGATCTTAACGATGATCTTCAAAGAATCGCCGCCTGGTCAGAGGAAAACTGCCTGTCGTTAAATCCAACAAAAACGAAATATATGGTATTTGGCACAAGACAGCAATTGGCTCGACTACCTGTGACATTCGACTTGAAACTTATGGGTGAACCAATTGAGCGAGTGTATGAGGCGCGGAATTTGGGTGTCTTTATGGATAAAGATCTACGTTTTGAGAAACACGTAGCAGACTCAGTTAGAAACTGTTTTTATCGCCTAAAAGTTTTATACAATATGAGGCCTTATTTATCCGAAAAACTACGGGAACAGCTAGTGGAAACCCTGGTTCTGTCCAGGTTGAACTACGCTGACACGGTTTACGGCCCGCGCCTATTAGCTCGTACAGACCGCCTCATCCAAAGGGTACAAAACGCTTGTGCTCGGTTTTGTTACAATATTCCTCGCAGAAGCCATGTAACTCCTTTTCTAAACAAGCACTTTATACTGAAGATGAAGTCCAGACGCAAACTACACTTGGCTTGCCTTCTGTTCGGTGTTGTTAAATATAAAAAACCGGACTACCTTTATAACAAGCTAAGTTGGGTTGCGAGTAGACGGGAATGCGGGAGAAGGCAATGCTCACAACAACTCTCGACTCAGTCTCAGGGTACGGCTGCTTTTAGAGGCAGCTTTCGTTATGCGGCTTCCAAAGTATGGAATAACTTGCCACCACCAATTAGAGTAATTAACTCAATTTACGTTTTTAAACGACGCTTACGGCAGTACCTCATAGAAGCGCAAAGGAAGCTAGACATGGTCACACTTAATGTCTCAATTATATAAGGTATGAGTACCTACCCACTTGAGTATGAGTCAGTGTTTTTTTTGTCTTAAAATGTCGCGCGAAAATGTACATAAATAGCTGATATAATACTATGCAGTCTCGTTGCTGGGAATTGCTCTTGCTCATGCTCACGCTCGGCTCGGTTGGCTGGCTGATGTCCCCTCTCTCCTCGGCCCGGTGGTTGTGGTTGCGTTATCCGCGGCACTGCTGCGTCCCATTCGCAGATATGAGACCTGCAGAATACAAGACAAACAAATTAAAAAAAAAAAAAAAAAAAAAAACAACTATTGCATCGCTGAACCACGTTTGCTTGTCAACGTACCCGATGTTGCCTGGCCTACTTGCATACGAATGGGACGTACGGTGTCGGGATGGCGCCATTTCACCCATCCTTTACCAAGAGCTGGCAGTGGTTGAACCCAGGCGAACCTCTGTGCAGTTTGTGATTTGGCTGTAAAAGGGAGTCGGAAAATTAAAAGTGGGTAGTTCTCACGTTTCAGATTATACAAGAATCCATTAGATATTTAATTGTTAATTATGTACAGACGCCAGCACATCAAGTTGCTACAATCGGTCGGACTTCTTTAATAGATTTTCGAC
The DNA here is from genome assembly GCA_963082905.1 of Oligia fasciuncula. Taxonomy (NCBI): domain Eukaryota; kingdom Metazoa; phylum Arthropoda; class Insecta; order Lepidoptera; family Noctuidae; genus Oligia; species Oligia fasciuncula. The sequence continues at coordinate 15,994,926 of OY720403.1, forward strand.
TTTATTGCTAAAGCATAAGGTTCGAGGTTGATTGGGAAAGTCTGACGGTTTCGGGTGGGTTGACCTGCTGGCGTATGTTTCTTCTATTATCGACTAGCGCTTACCTTTCATCCTTTTATGTCTTCGTTTATCTAAGCATACCACCAAAAATATTTTTAGCTGACTTATTTAAAGACGTATAATATCCTTCGTATTTGGTTCATCCCAATGCAAACAACCGCTAAGGCAAGTTTAAAACACACACAAGATGCAAACTGTACGAAAATATTAGTTATAGTCCGCCGCGCTCGGCTGCTTGCAGCGTAGTGCATAGATAAAATACTAAATGGTGCGACACAGAGTACTTTTTGATAGACTGAAAGTGTGCGATGACATTACAGTTGCACGGATTAATCATAAATTATTATGGCAATGTGTTGGAGCATGGAAGTCAGGCATCGTTTAAATTAAAACAGGTTTTTGTTCTGACTCGTTTCGTAAATTTTCTTTGGTCTATCATACGGCCATCTCACCATTTTTTATCAGTATTTTTATTTTTTGCAATGTTACTCAGTATTGTTTTTTATGTGACACAAATTTATTTTTATTTATTTATCTAATTATGCATACACACGTTGCAGTATAAAACTGGTTTACATCCGTCATTTCACACATCAGGTTCAGTTGAAAACCAGCGTCAGGCACTAGTTGTCTGGCATTTTTGCTGAACTGGACCTTTTTAGCGCAACCGTGAGGCACACATTCCTGCTAATTTCTTACATCGGACTTTTTATTTTTACCCTTTTTATTTTTATATTTTCTGTTTTTCTCTGATGTATGTACGACTATTATCTGACTACCTGCTGTATTGTGTGTCTTTTAGTCTGTGCTAAATAAATGTATTTTCTTTCTTCTTTCTTTCTTTCTTTCTTTATTTTTCAGTTTTTAGTGGGTCAGTTTGTAATTTATCTAAGTTACAATAGCCTAATGTCAACTGCTGATCACCTTTTACAAAATATTGCTTTTCCCGATGCAGGGACGTTAATTGTTGAGGAGTTCTCCTGGTAAGAACCAGGAGAACTTCTCAACAACCACTTACCATACGCATTGTGACGAGGATAAATCGTTTAGCAACCATAGTAAAGTAATCGAATCGCAACCCGTGAAATATTTGTCATTGAGTAGTTCCGATGGCCATCTGTGGTCTTCATCATCAGCTCCACTTTACCAAATGATGATTTCCGAGAACAAATGCTCAAGTTACTTTAAAAAATACCCAAATCGCTATAGCTTTGCCTATAAAATTTGAGGGTTTCCCTCGATTTCCATGGGATCCTCTCATCAGATTCCAACTTGATGATAATGGGACCACCTCGAGAGTATACCATTTCGAACAAAAAAAGAATTTTGAAAATCGGTCCACAATTGGCGGAGTAATCGCGTAACAAACACACAAAAAAAAAAAAAAACATACCGTCGAATAGAGAACCTCCTCCTTTTTTGAAGTCGGTTAAAAATAGATAATTACTGGCCTTGGCCCACAGTCTTTTGGCTTTTCAGAAAGCTAACCAAACGGCATACAATAATCTGAAAAATAAATGTATTTTTAACCGACTTCAAAAAAGGAGGAGGTTCTCAATTCGACGGTATGTTTTTTTTTTTTTTTTTTAACTCTTGTTCGCTAAATGTTTCACAAAAATAATGTCTAATTTATGCAAAAAAACTTTTTTGATACAAAAATAAGACAATAATCAGTATATTTTCAGGATAATTTCTTTATGTTACATTTATAAAATGAAGTAACGAAACGCATCATCGGAAGCATGTATCATGAGATTGCCAAATTAATTAATGGGTTGCAAGTTATTAACATCTTTGAACGACAATTTCATGTGGTACAAATGTATAAATAAATCCAATATTTTTTTTTCAGAATCTGCGATTTTTTTCCTGTATTTCAGTACTTTTGTTCATAAGGTACATTGTTTGGCCACAAATGTATGAAAGAAGAAACACCTCCTTTGTCAATGGTCTAGCAATCTTAGCGTAATCTCTGATGTATTTTCTGAAATAGGATGTTAGGCCAATGAAACTCATAACTTGTTTAACATTTAACAACTAGGTTCAGGGTACCTTGAGACAGCTTGCACTTTATCTGGGCTTGGTCTAACTTCACCATTCTTGATCAAATGACCCAGATATTCAATCTCACGGCTAATCAATTTCACCTTTTTCCAGTTTATTTTCTAGACCATGTTGTGACGCTACTTCTAACACCTGCGAAAGTCTCTCAAATGCTGAATTTCTGTTTCCGCTGGCATCACAATATCATCAATAAGTATCGCCATAATTCTTTTTGCTATCAATTCTCTGAAAATAATGGAGACAAATCTCATAAAATATTTAGGCGATATGGACAGACCAAAAGGACCACGCAGAAATTCGAACTGCCCATGATGTGTTATAAAAGATGTATACTGCACTGACTCCTTGCTTACCCTAAGATGGAAAAATCCATTTTTAAGGTCCAACACGGTAAATATTTTTGCATCTCTTAAATTATCATGTCATCAATGATTGGCAACGGGAATTCATCTTTTACAATCTTCTTATTTAATAAGCGATAATCCACACAAATTCGGGTAGACCCATCTTTCTTTTTCACAAGTACCAAAGGACTGGAATAATCTGAAAAACTCACCTGTAAACCAACCATTCATCTATTTGTATTTCTACTACCTTTTGCTCCTTGTGTGATATCATTCGTGGTCGCCTGGCACATCATCTTTCAGCACTATCTTCATCTCGATTGGGGCATCTCTCGTCTGAACAGGCTTGTAGCCATCCACCAGGCGCTCAACTTTCGTCTTTATGCTAGGATTGGAGATATGACCTGTAACATCCACATCTCTCACACAACAGTTCACCCTAGACAACCATTCGTCATCTTGTGCCATCTTTAGTCACAAATGTTATTGTTTTCATTAGCGACTTGGCTTCTTTCCAGACTTTGGAGTGGCTCGAATTTGGTGTCCGGCCGCCTCTTTTGTTCGATATTAGCATTTGCAAAAAACTGTTTCAGAACCTTTTATAGAGGATTCATCATGGGTGTAGATAAAGTCTTGTATGCAACTGTACATAACTATAGGTATTAAAACACTAATGTGATAAAGCCAACATTCGTGTTTTATTACACCTTATTATTTATTATTTATTTATTTATTAAGGCACATCAACAACACAAACACAAACATTTACAAATAACAGTGAACAGAGACATGGACCAGTGTTTACGTCAATTACAGACGTGCACAGCATTCACAACAAAAAAAGAGAAGAAAAAACACAGCATTCACGTTACAAAAGGAGAAAAAAATAATAATAAAAATAATCAACAATATTATAAGAAAAGAAAAGAACAAAGAACAAAAACTCAAGCTAAAATCTCGGTAGCAAAGAGAAAACCTCATCAACTTAGACATTGAACATTGATTATTATTATTATTGAACATTGATCATTGATTATTGTTGTAAATAGACCAATTATATTATATTATTTTGACTACAGTTGTCTGCAGTCTTCAGTCTTCCCCTCATTAATAATCTTAGATCTGAAACATGCGGGATGGTCGTGAAAGATATCTAAATTGTAGATATTGCAAAAATTGTTGTACGTGGACGTTAGCCTAGCCATCGGAGAGTTTAAGCCCAAGTTGGTTTTATGACGAGGGACATTGAAGAAGGACGTGCACTTTCTCCGAGCATTAAGTTTAGGCACATTTATTTCAATGCGCTCGAGAAGTCCGCCAGATTTAAAAGAACCGTCAACAATACTCCGCAAGCATAGCAAGTCTATCATGCGTCGGCGCAGCTGTAAGCTTGACATATGGAAGAAACGCAGTCGCTCGTCATACGAGCATCTTGCACTGAAGCCAGTGGCAAGGAAAGCAAGTTGCCGAGTAAAGGATCGTTGAATTGACTCGATACGATTAGAATGAACCATATAATGCGGATTCCATATGACACTCCCGAACTCGAGTACGCTACGTACCAGAGCATTATAAAGCACAATCTTGGAGGCTGTATGTCTGAAGTCTTTAGTGTTACGTCTGATGAAACCCAACATTTTAGCAGCTCTTTGGACAATGTCATCACAATGCGGAACAAAACTTAACCTTGAATCAAGAACCACACCCAAGTCGCGAAGTTGTTCAACTACAGCAATCCCCACAGAATTGATGCGGTAACTTGATGCAAGTACCTTTCTTTTCCTTGTGAAACGAATGTGCTGGCATTTTGAAGCATTAAGCGTCATTCTGTTAGCACAGCACCATTCATATATACGGTCCAGATCGGCCTGAATCAATTCAACATCCATCAAAGAGTCAACCTGCCGCGAGATTTTCATATCATCCGCAAAGAGGAGACAGTGACAGTGACGCACACAGTCAACAATGTCATTGATGAATAATAGAAACAGGATTGGGCCAAGATGGGATCCCTGTGGAACACCAGAAGAAGCAATGTATTTCTTAGATTCATAACCAGCAATGACCACAACCTGCTCACGACTTTCCAGATATGATCTAAACCAGTCCAAGACTCCATTACTGATACCGTACTGGTTCTGGAGCTTGTCGATGAGCATTTTGTGGTCAACGAGATCGAAAGCACTAGCAAAATCTGTATACACCGAATCTATCTGATGGTTTTTGTCTACTCCTTCCATTACAGGAGTTATATATGACATTAGATTAGTTATGACTGACTTCTTCTCTTGAAAACCGTGCTGTTCCGACCGTATTTGGAACTTGGTGTGTTTTGTTAGTATGGCACAAACAAGACTTTCAAAATTTTTTGAGAAGGATGATAAAATAGATATCGGTCGATAATTTTTTACGTCACTGTTGTCTCCCTTCTTTAATACAGGAACGACACGCGCACGCTTCCACACTTGTGGAAAAACACCACTCTCAAGAGATTTATTAAATATCAGCATTAAAGGATAGGATAGAAGCGAGGCACATCTTTTAATAAATAGTGGTGGAATTCCATCTGGTCCCGCTCCCTTATTCGGATTGAGACGCTTCAAGCAGCTGTAAACATCTTTCTCACAAAAACTTATGGTGGATAGTTTACTACAGGTCGGCTCCGAAGCAAAATCAGTTTTGGCTTTGCGTGAAGAAGGTAAGTCGCTTTTTGCGTTGGTGTATACAAGATTGAACTGTGATGCGAATAGGTTAGCTATGTCAGAGCCATTCGACGAGAAACTTTCATTATTACTGTGCATTACTGAGGGTAACGCGTTACAAGAAGACTTTTTGTTTTTTATATAACTCCAAAAGGACTTTGGATTCTTTTTAAGGTTATTTTCGATAATACTAACGTAGTTTTTGTAGCAGTTATGTAGAAGTTTGTCACTAGCTCTTCTAACGTCCTCGTACTCGAGTCTATCTCTAGGGTTATTAAATTTACGGCATTTGAGCCTCAATCTGTCCTTTACATTTAAAAGGTGAACAAGTTCGCGCGTGAACCAGACAGGATGGGATATACTTCTAGGCCTGCGTTTGGGTACGTGTTCTCCAATAACATGATTGATTACATCGTAGAACTTTGAGACCATGTCATTAACGCTTGCACAACTATCGAAACCTCTCGACCAGTCAACGCCCTTCAGATCACGCAATATTGTATTATAATCAGCCTTAAAAAAATTAAAGTCTGATCGAGGTACATAAGATAGTGTTGGGGTCAATGTTACGTCTAGTACAATTTCAAGTGGGGGATGATACGGGTCAATTTTACTAACACAAGTTGTTGAAGATACACTACAGTTCACATTAGTTAGTATAAGGTCCAATATCTTACTTTCATGATTGACAATAGAGTTAATTTGTTGCAATCCAGTTACAGCTATAAAGTCAGTAAGTGTATATGCTAGTCTACTGTTATAGTTATCTGTATTGAGACTTGTGTTAGTACTGGGAATCATGTAGGGTACATTACTATCCTTAGACCAATTTATAAAACTCAAGTTAAAATCACCAACAATAAGGATATCATCAACAAAATCACTTACTCTATTTACATTGTTCAAAAAATTTCTAAGTACATCTATTTTAATTGGTGGAGGCATGTAGACCAAGCATATGGCAATTTTCAATACTTTACTGTTTTGAGCCAAGTCTATAGTAATCCAGATATCCTCGCATTCGCTCTCCCACCCGTACATTCTGCGTGAAGGTATAAGTCTTGACATTGCGATTAAGACACCACCGCCGTCCGTTTTAGAAGTTCGGGAAAGGTCGCGATCTCTTCGATAAACAATGTATCTATTGTCGACGATCTCACTATCCATAATCCTTGAGTTTAGCCAAGTTTCGCAAAACGTGATGACTTTGTAGTTGCATTGGAGAATATTATTGTACACATCGTTGGTCTTAGTGCGCATTCCGCGAAGGTTTTGGTAGAAGATATCGATAGAATTGAATTTTATAGTGGTTTCATGTAAACAATCCAGGTTCCCTTGAGAATAATTTATGAGTCCTTCCTAATTAAGTTTAGGGCTTCGAAGCTGCGAATGTATATAGCCTGACCCGTTTCGCTCCTTTTAGCGTAAATACGGCCATCACGAACCCAGACAATTTGAATTCGGCCTCTTTAGCCTTCTGCCTCGTTGCTGCGTGTAGATGTTTATTGTGAGGACTTAAGTGCTCAGACACAAAGATCGGCTCCCGTTTGCCGCCTATGCCAAGGTGACGCGATGACAACTTGTCATTTGTATGGCTCCTGTTATACTTTGTGACAGCAGCCAGAAGGTTGTCACGTACAGCTCGGGTACGTAGTTTTAACACCACTGCTCTTGGGCGATTGCTGTCTCTGTTAAGTTTCGCGACCCTGGTGACGTGCTGTATATCTTCGCAGTTGACTGGGCATTCGACAGTTTTTCCAAGCTGCAAGACAACATTGGCGAGATTTTCAGTTTGATATTCAGGCATCCCAGTTATCTCAATGTTACACTCACGCATGTGTTGTTCAACCGAATTCAGCCTTACAGTCAGGTCATTAACATTTGAACGTAATTCAGCATTTTCCTTTTCCAACTTTTCTATTATACACACCTTTTCGTCTAGTTTCATTTTCATTTCCTCCAGGATGTTATTGTTGAATGACATGGCATCATCGAACCCCGCGATCTTTTTGTCTATATTGATGAGATGCTCTGTGACAAGTTCTTTAATCGCAGACTTAAGTGTTGCACCGATTTCCTCTCGAATAATGTCACGTAAAACCTCTTGGGTAAATAAGCTGCTCTCATCTGGGACAACATCGGTGAGCCTGCTCTTAGTCTTGCCACAGCGAAATGTTATGTTGCCGTCATCGTTACGCGTGGGAGAACAAGGTGGGGTAGATGAGTTAGGTTTCGGCTCGGCACTTAGACATGAAGGACATTTCCATGTTTGTTTATGTTCGCTCATCATTAAAGCATATCGATTTTTGGACACCTTTGAGCATTCAATATCATATATCAAAGAACAAATGCTGCATTTCATCATGTCAGTCCCATTTATTGTGCACTGACAAGTAGCACATACTATTTGGCGAGCGGGTGGTCGCAACATTATGTAAACACTCAGATAATATTGTCTATTGGATATTAATGCTCGAGCTGTGATAAAGTAACAACATGGAACGCTTACGCGTAGTGTCCGCACGTGATGTTGGCAGCGCTGCTGTTGGAACCGCGAGCGAATGGTGCACGGTAAATTAAAACTTAACTGCAGCGCACAACCGCGCGAATCCTCTGCACTCACTACTTGCGAACTATGATAAAGCACTTTTCTTGTTATTCAGTTTCGAAGTATTACTTTGTTGATTGGTGCCTATATTAGTATTTTATTATTGCACTGAGTAAATAAGAACTTATGAACGTATTTTCACTATAGTCTTTGACAATTTAACATCGATAATTAATTATTAAACAAGCAAGCGTGGATACTGTGTTATTCGTTCGAGCGCGTTCCGAACCGTTTTTATTATACAACAGTTGCATAAATAACTATTAAAGCTCACCTGCTAGATACCCGTCTGCCTTCAAAGCAAGAGTGAACAGGCATCTTCTGGGCACGCTCGTTCCATCATAGACCTCATCTATCACTTACCATCAGGCGTGATCGGGGTCAAGAGCAAGCAAATTTAGTAATAAAAAAAAATACCCCATAGCTACAGAAACAGATTAATTGCTGAACACCTGGGTTGCGCATTTAACCTTCATCATCTTAATTTTTTCAGGTAAAACATGCTGGTCTGTTAATTTAGGCAACATTCTTAAGCCCATAAATGATGGATTTTCTTCATATAATTTAATTAAATAATTCCATTTTGCAGTTTTTTGCTCACCATTCTTTGCATATATTAAGTCCTTGTTTAGCAAGTTATTCCTTATGCCTTCTATAAGGTGTGGTGCATCATATAGGGGCACAATTTCTTTTCCATCTATTTCAAAAGTATTTTTGTTCCGATCTCTATTTTCTCGTAGATATTTTTCTTTTGTTTCTTTTATTAAATAATTGATTGCACTTTTGTTAGAAGCCCCTTGGCACAAAATACAGATAGTATAGAAGGCAATCACATGTATGTACTTCACTTTTCATACCTACGCTCGGCGGTTGCACTAGGCTTGACAACTTTGGCTTATGCACAAAAAACTATCGTGGTAGTGGCAAACGTATTTAGTTGTTTGATTTATTGTTGAGCGTATTCTACAATATTAAAACAAAACATAGTATTACAATACAAAAAGTTTACAGAACAAAAACATATAAAATTTTTGTCAATTTTCACTATCGAAAATCCCTAATAACTTCAAAACGGATTACCCTATTTACACAATTTATTTTGCCGTATCCGTTTTAGACTAAACCTATCACATGACACTAAAAACAACACAATATCTACACAACAAAAAATCATGTTTTCAACTTACGTAATATTTGGTGACGTAATTTTTTTTTAAACCCTCATTGATACCCGCTTTCAGCGCAGCTGTTGAGAGCAATCTGCTTAGAGTTAAAGGCGATGGGAGTACAAACATATTCCTTAACCAACGATATGCTTTAGGTCCTGTTTATACAGAGCTAATGCCATAATTTTCTCCTTCTTGGTAAATCTGCGGCCTATCTGTTTCTTTTTAATTTCTCTAAATTGTAGCATTGTAAAAATAAGAGCAAATGCTGAAAACTTTTTTAATGCCGCTTGAAAACTTGAATTTTGTGACAGGTTCAGGGCCTTTTTGAGTCTGTTGCTGTAAGTTTCATTTGCTTTCTGCAATCTCTTTTTTTTTTCTACTTTTGTTTGTGGCCTAGAATATAAATATTATAAGTTTACAGGTTTGTTATTGGACAACAATAATAAAACTATATTATGCCCAGTTTCATAAAATCGACACCATTGCGAAGTCTGTTATGCATAATATGTGCAGGGCAGCCGACTCCTTTAAGGTTTTCTTTCTCCAAACTTTCTTTTAGGCGCGTAAATACGTTTTGACTTGGGTTTCGGTTCACACACCTAAAATTGACATTCGCATTATCATAGGGTTTTCTTTCTCCAAACTTTCTTTTAGGCGCGTAAATACGTTTTGACCTGGGTTTCGGTTCACACCCCTAAAATTTACATTCGCATTATCACAGTAATATTATAAAGGCGAGAATTTGTGAGTGTGTGTGTTTATCTGTTTGTTACTTCTTCACGCTCAAACGGCTGGACCAATTTTGATAAAATTTTGTATGTAGGTAGCTGACACCCTGGATTAACATATAGGCTACTTTTTATCCCGATATTCCCACGGGATCGACATTTACGTGGGTGAAACCGCGGGGCGCAGCTAGTCGCCAATAAATTCCACACACTTTGGGGTTAATTGGTGAGTATTGAGTGTTTCGTATACAAGGTTATTAAAAAGGTTATTAGTATTAGGAAATTTAAGTCGTTCTGGACCTCTTAAGGGGTCATTGTACTCATCATTATGAAAAACTTTTACTAAGGGACCAAACCTGAAATCGCGAAAAAAAAAATCAGCTGCTCCCTACATTTTGACGAGATATGCGAACATAAATGTAGTGAACAGCAGATTTTTTTTTTCTTGAATAAATCGCTTATGTTCTGCACCGTGTGCCGTGTGCGTGTGTGTGTGTGTGTGTGGCCTTAGTAAAAACGAAACGACTGTTAAATTGCACCCTACCCTCATCGCTCAAAATTATGATGTTTCGTGCGTGTAACCCACCCTCTTCTGATTTATTTATTTTGTACTTATTATGCTAAAACGATGTACCTACCTACTTATTATGTTATGTCGAAGTTTTATTGTAATGTTAGTTTTAAGATACATTTTGGTTTTTGTCTACGCTTACTGGCAGATAACATTTGTTCTAAACCTATTTATCTTTTCTCTATAAGTGAATTGTAATTCTTTTGAGAAAATAAATATCTTTAACCGTAGATGTAGCAACTCTTGGGTGCAAATCAGCAACCGTCTTCAACAGTGATAAATTATCCGGAAGCCTTTTCTGAATCTGCTCGGCCAGAGAACATAAAAAGTTTTCTTCAAGTTCTTGTGATATGGTATGAAAGTCAAAACCAAAATATATTGATGCTGTATGCATCAGATGTTCCCAGAAATTAAATTCTATCAGTTCAGAGTCCACCAATTTTTCCAACTGTGAAGGTACAACAAGTCGTCTTAGCAAATTTTGTATAACAAAAACAAATCCTCAAGCAATTTGATAGGTTCAACATTGTTACTTTGAAAAAGTAAGTTTAATTGCGTCACATGTTTCAATTAATTTTGTAGAAAAATCAATAAAGCATTAAAAGGAAGCCTCCGCATGATATCATAAAGCTGTTCCGCCATGTGACATTTGTCATCAGATTTTGCAATAGAAAAAGCAGCTTCAATTCCTCCCACTGCTGCTCCAATATTGTACCCAAGCAGCAAAATGTGGTCTAGTAATTATCCTGGAACCACCATTTCATTAGGACTATAACGGAATAGTAAGCAATTATAACCACGGAAAAGGGCCCAATTTATAGGCGTATTTTACCTTATTAAATATCTATAGTAGACTTGGTCAACACCACTTTGACCAATTACGACCTTATAGTTGAACTACGTAGAACTATTTGCTCCCACGAAGCTAACTATCAGCGCTTAATGGAACCAAACACGACAATAACATACACAGTGAATCCCTTACAAGCTCTTACAGTGTTGTGAATTGGTGAACGTTGCTGCGCACATTTGTAAAGATTAATATTAATAAAGGTAAGTTATTCATCCATTTCTTATTATAAATATTAACTAGAATATTAATTATGGGTAGAGTGTTAGTTAACAATAAGTCAAGATGTATAATGTGTTTGAATTTGCATGGCGCACTTATATTTTCGGTTAAGTATAATAAGTTTTCTGTCAAAAATTTTACACGCCCTTTGAAATTAGCGTTTTCATTAAGTTGAATTTTAAAATAATGTTGGTTTCAGTATAACATACAACGAAAAGTCGCCATTTTGACACAGTTGGTATTCCCAAATACATTAACAAACCGTTATAGGCGTACTTAGTTTATAAAATGGTAAATATCAGAACCATTGCTTGGCCATATTGTTGGAATTAGAGTTCCGCAAATATTTCTATAACTGTTATGTCTTAATTTAAAGTTTTTGTTTAGGTATCAACATTGAAAATGGTAATGTTTTTGGACGTCGATCGCTTTTTGACTAAAAAGGATTTTCGAGCTTTAAAAACTTTAAGGTTTTGCCTTGGAACGAAACACACTTCTTGTTGTCTCACAAATGTCGTGGTTGTAATCATAAAGTTTCAAAAAATCTTTCAAAACGGCCACGACACTTCGTACTGAATAAAGAACAAATAAGATCATTATTAAAAGAAGATAATTTCTGGTGTGAAAAATGCTGCTTCTACTCAGTTTATGACCACTTCACCAGTGACGAATGTGAACTTGGTAACTGACTTAATAGTCCCTAATTTCTGTAGTTTAGGTTTAATTTCTCTGATTTTTCTTTACCTATAGGTACCTAATTGATTTATACGGTATATAAAAATGAAATACTTATAGCATTCTAAATACCTATCTATTATATACAACATACACTTACACGTATCGATATATGTCATAAATATCATAAAGTTTGCATTATGATATTTATAATGAATGCCCCGGTTGATTGTTAGAGAATGATTTTATCATTTATGTTACAAAACAAGTTAGTGTATAAGGCTTAAAATAATAAAAACCATAATTTATATTAATAAATTGCTACGAATTAATTCTGTAAGTATGGTGAAGCGACTCTATACGGCGGCTTTTTATCAAACGTTTTACAGAGCGGCTGGTGGGTCCCGCCCTGCACCGCTCCCCCTGACCGCACGCTTTATAGTTTAGTACGTTTTTATCAGTGTAAACGTGAAGACGTTCAGTCGGGACTCGAGACGGTACCTAATTGATGTTCGTTAATCTGTAGGTATATTAGGCAGAAAACATTAGGTTCTAGCGTTTTTTTCTTACGAATAATTATCAGATATCTGCGCATCAATTTTTATCCAATCCTACTTAATATTATAAATTAATGCGAAAGTTTGTGTGTTTGTTATATTTTCATGCTAAAACGACTGGACAGATTTGGAATGAAACTATAGCAAACAAGAACTCTGGATAGGTACGTATAGTATGCTACAACTCTTTACTCGAACTCGCGGGAGTTACTTCGTTTATAACAGTTCAACTTTCGCTTTTTACAAGCTTTTATTTATAATATTAGTAGGTATGGATAGTTTACAAGGACGGGTTTGAGCATTTTTACTTTAGTTATGTTAGAATTATTATTTTTTATTTTTACCTGTCTAAATAAAATTTAAAAATATTAAAGAGTCAAAAAATCCCTGAAAATACTAAAAAGACCCCAGACCCCTAAAAAAATCCCATCTCACTTATTTACCCCCTAAATCTGGGGGGGAAAACCCCTAAGTTGGGAACCGTGTTTTTTTTTTTTTTTTTGGGTGGGAAATCAACAAATGACTCCTCCCGCTCTGGGCGGAGCGGAAGGGAGTGTCAGACTCGTACTGACTAAAACCCACCCGTGTTCCTTCACTTGCCTGTGCCAGGGGCCACGGTATCTCTTTCGAAAAACCCGCGACCCTGGCGGGCATCGGCCCTAGCGGGGTCGTCAGTTGGTGCTGACATCTCCTTGAGGCGCGCGTGGAACACAACGCGCCGTCGACCCGGGCCTGGTCCTTACCGGACGGCGAGCTGCCCATTGCTCGTCGCCCGCAAGCCCGCGCCTATTGTGGCCGGGAATCGGCTATCGACTACCGACGCCCGGGGCGTCTCCTGCGGCGGCTGGGGGCGTGAGGGCGCAAGGATTGCCTCTCCCTCACGCGCTCCGCCTCCTCCTTCGCGAGCATCACTGCTTCGCAGGAGGCGATAGCCTCCCATGCACTCTCGCTCCTTACCATGGCCCGGACTAGGGCCGGACGCGAGATCGCCGCCGTGAAGACACGGCGCTGCTCTGCCCAAGCTGGGCAGATCTCCACCGTATGCTCCACCGTGTCCGGATATTTGGCTCTTAATACTTCCGTAAATTTACACTTCCGCTTGCTCATAAGGACTAAGTTCAATATACTCAAATATTTAGTAAATCACTAGGATTCTCGTCGCGCGAGCGCAATAGCTAACCAATTGTTTCAAATACCTAATTGCAATAACAAACGCCGCGTCGAGTCAAGTCGAGTGCCGAAGGACGTTTGCGGGTGCGGAACCTGTGCAGTGGAAAAGACGGCGGCGCGCGCACGCGGCGAGTAGAGTAGTTGCAGGAGCATAACACCCGCCCGCCGCGCCGCCCGCCGCGCGCCGGCTGGTAGCCGCGCACGCTCGTTTGACCTTTGACCACGCATGCACGCACGCACGGCGCACGACACGAAATTTTCAAGGATGTTTAGCAAAAAGGAGGACTTACAGTAGGTAAGGGATAACAAAACATGGAAAAGGAGGACATTCTTTTTGGATACTATCTGGCAACCCTAATCCGGAGGGACTTGTAGTCCTCCGAAGCGATCATGGCCAGTATTATAAGCTCTGTGACGAATATTTACTTTTTTTTTCTCATTTGCTTCGTCTGTATATGATGAGGCGTAATTTTCTTTTTAATACAGTTGCTCAAAAAGTGGTGTATTGCAGGGACGTATAGCGTTCGGGATGTGGGCTATTACATAATAATGCTTTTTTTTTACCTTTCCCGAACTCGTGCGTTCTCTTTCCCAAATGTCAAAATAATGTCTATTAAAAAGAAAAACCAACCATGAAGTTTTTACTAAAGAGTTTTTGTGATTCATACAAATACGTATATTTCTAAAAAAAAGCTACTAATTTATTTCAGTATCAGATTTAATGATTTAATTGAATGAGTTAGGTTAGGTTTCATTTCATCTCATTAAATTTCATTTTCATTTCTTATCAATAAAAAAAATATACTGAAGACTAAGCTGTATGGATAGTTCCCTTTGCCTACCAAAATGGGTGAAGAAAAAAAAACTCTGCTTATATTCTACGGTTGGCGCCATTTTCCAGAAAAAATTATTAGTTGTTGAGTTTATTGTGTTTTTATTATTTTATTAAATTGCTTAATTTTTTCGCAACTGTATTAAAAATAGTCGTTGAGTACACCTGCGGAACCGTCATTGCAACTTGTTCCGACTGTCAACCCTCGCCTTCGGCTGCGCCTCGGCTCGGGTAGACATTTGTCGGAACTCTTTGCAATGACAGCCTTTCCGCACTTGTAATGAAATATACTATTAACACACCTTCGCAACAAATAACCGCAGATATAGTGGAATGCATTTTTTTCCGGAATGTACGACGTTCCGGTACTTCAAAAAATCTCTTTAGTCTGTGTTTGAGATGGATCCTGGATAGAAACTTGAGGTTGAGGTGTATTTTTAGTAAATTCTACGAACTGGGTTAGTATGCTGTCGAAGTCTTCGGTACAGTTTATAGCATCTGACAAATTTAGAATCTGTCATAGATTTATTTTTCGGAATGCCCTGGTGAATTGTGTGCAAGTGGGTTCCCGACAATTTCCGCCAGCCTGCCTCACTAGAATTTTCCAAGCAATCTTCATTCGTTGTTACGGATCCTTGTTTGACAATGTCTATCAAAAGGTTTAGCTCAGCTTTGCAACGATCTTGTATAACTTTTTTTTTTGCTTGAAACACAACTTTGTCATCATCTCCTCGCACTGCCCATTTCTTGAGGTCAAGCCTATAAGCTATATGCAAAAGGCATTCCATGGTATTGATACGAGCGTGTAATGTTGACCGTCCGTATTTATAGAGGTCGACAGACACTGGTCTTTCCTTTTTAAGTTTTCCCACTTCAAACGCAGCTGCTGTGGTGTCCTAGGGCCGTTTGTAGAATTGGCATTAAAACTATTTGCCAAACGAATCCACTCCTCATTTTTTAATTTATTATTAGTGGCGTTCGTCGTTTTCGAGGTGATAATTTTACTTCTTTCAATCAGGTCTAGCAGGAACTTTGATTCCTCTTTGGTTAGAGGCTTGCCTTTTACCTAGTAACAAAAAAAAAACGTTGATAAACTTATCGGGAACAGCGTCGCACCGGCAAGGCGCGAAAAAAGATGCATCATTACTCCGATCATACAATTACAGGATAAATATTTACAATTTCGCAGTCCATTATAGAAATCTGGTACTTAGGTAATACACACACATCAAATAAAGTTCAATTTATAGGTAATTATTCCAAATGATGAGATGATGAAAGATCTTAACATTAAATCAACAGAAGATCTCTGGGGAATGTCTGTAAAAGTATGTAGATCTTTCATCGAAACTATTGCGCCCTATTTAGCTTTCATATTTAACACCAGTGTTGACCAAGGAGTCTTTCCGGATCTTATGAAACATAGTAAAGTAGTACCATTGTTCAAATCCGGTGATAGTAAAGATCCTAACAATTATAGACCTGTGTCAATTCTACCAGTTCTCAGTAAGGTGTTTGAAAAGTTGATGCTCAATCAAATGTTACGTCACTTTAATAAAAATTCCATCTTTCATGAACACCAGTACGGTTTCACCAAAGGGCGTTGCACTACTGACGCCGGTGTTACCCTAATAAAGAACATTTTTAACGCCTGGGAAGAAGCACAAGATGCCATTGGAATCTTTTGCGACCTCTCTAAGGCGTTCGATTGCGTAAACCACGAGACACTTCTGATGAAACTGGAGCACTATGGAATTAGAAAAGCAGCACTTGACTTGCTAAGATCATACCTGAAAGATAGAAAGGTTAAAGTTCAAGTAAACGGCGTAAACTCATTAGGGTCTGAAATGACAATGGGTGTTCCTCAAGGTTCGATATTGGGTCCATTCCTCTTTTTAGTTTACATTAATGATTTACCCCAATTACTTCAAAATCAACCGAAGATGGTGTTATTTGCAGATGACACATCATTAATCTTTAAAATAGACCGACGGTCACAAAATCTTGACGACGTGAATAACTCTATTCTTCAGGTCCAAGATTGGTTTACGGTAAATAATTTAGTACTTAATGAAAAAAAAACCAAATGCATTAGATTTAAATTACCGAATGTTAGAAGTAGCGAATGTGAAATCATATTGAATGGCCAAAAACTAGAATTTATTGATCAGACAGTTTTCCTAGGAATCACGCTAGACAAGAAATTACAATGGGGACCTCATATAACATCTATTGCGGGGCGGCTAAGCTCCGCCGCTTATGCTGTTAGAAAGATAAGACAGTTAACAGATGTAGAAACCGCGCGTTTGGTCTATTTTAGTTACTTCCACAGTATTATGTCATATGGCATTTTACTATGGGGTCGGGCTGCTGACATTGAATCCATTTTTATTTTACAAAAGAGAGCTGTCAGAGCCATTTACAATCTACGTCGTCGCGAATCTCTTAGGGAACTATTTAAAAAGGTTAATATCATGACGGTACCTTGCCAATTCATTTATGAAAATATTATGTATGTAAGAAAAAATCAACATCTTTTTAATAAAATAAGTGATAGGCATAATTTTAATACTAGAAATAAAGATAAATTAGATCAACCTTTTTTCAGATTATCTAAAGTACATACATCTTTTATGGGGTACTGTGTTAAATGCTACAACAAAATACCTTGTGACATATTGCAATTAAATGAAAGAAAATTTAAAACTCATATTAAAAGTACACTTTGTAAACAAGGATATTACAAATTAGAGGATTATATCCAAGATAAGAATATTTGGAAACATGCTGGTCCTGCTCCATAGGACAATCTAAAAGTCTAGACAAAATCAAACTTGTTCCTAATTTAATTTATATATATTTTTTAAATTATGACATCTTATTCTAATTCATTTTTTACAATCTGCGACTACAGTGGCTCACACACTTGTTAAAGTTCAACTACTTTTGCTCTTTTTTTTTTTTTTTAAATAACTTTTGAACACAAAAGTGCCTTTAATGTGCCTATTTGAAATAAATGATTTGACTTTGACTTTGATCAATAATAATATTAGTTTTTAGGTAGAAACGCCAAGCAAGCTGAAGTCACAACAATTAACAAACCAAACAAACAGTAACAAAAGTGCGTCACTGTCAAGACGTCAAATTCACGTTCCGTTCCTAATAAAAATTACAAGTATTGTAAATATAATTTAACGATTGTAAATTTTACGGGGTTTTAGACACGTAATTATTTTGTTTTGACACAAAAGGTATATTTTGGTGTAGTTTAGTGACTAGTTTATTTTCATAAAACGTAGAACATAATGCATTGCATTATCAAAATTATATGTGAAACGGAACGGGAGGGAGGGAAAAGATCGCTTGCAATCTGCATCGAAAAAAAAAAAAGATTGCTTAGTTTTGATATTGGCATCAGGATTGGAGATCGATCGCGCAGTATACGAAAGCGATGACCCTATTTTTTTATTTACCTAAAAAATAGCCCCATTCATACTAAATCGAATGACATGTAATACATACCATTTGACTGGGTAACAAGGGTATCTTTTCAAGTATTATGTTATTCTAAAATGAGCAGTACCTATTATGTTACACATGCCTACTTTAGGCAAGTATATGTTAAAGATGGAATACATAAACACAGATATTACAATCATACATACATATTATCAAAACTCGTTTTTTTTATAGATTTATACAAATAGGTATTTATAATAATGAAAACCAAAATGCTTACCACATAATTAGTATTTTGTGATATTAGGACAGCCAGCAATGGACACTCCATACTGACATTATGGTGTCTTATTTTCCTCACAGATTTGCCACAACCAAGGCAAACCATGTTATGCCCCAGTAGTCTCTCGTGTTCACCAGCTTCGGTATTTAATAATAATAAGCATGGATGACAAATAAATGTATCCAGAGGAAACTGAAAATAAGATGCACTGTAAGTTAATTTCGCATACCAGGATTGTATATAAAAACAAATCAGGTTAAGTTTTTTCTAGTCGAACTTCTTACCTGGGTTTGAGAATTGGTTATCCAACGCGAAAGTCTTGTTTGGTGGTGTGCAGAAAGCGAGGATATGAGATATCTCTGCAACCTTTGCATGGCTATTCCGCAGTTGATGCACCTCATATTGATCCACAAAACAAATCCGAAACGTAATGCAAATCAGAGTCCAGTATTAATAATAGCAAGGTAATCGAGTGGTAGAAGGTATCAGTCCGTAGGAATAAACAGGGGTCAAAAATATTAGAAAATAGGTACGCAAGGAAGAATCTGCAATTTATGCAAATATGCATTAACATAATGACATTACATTGACATATGACATAGACAATGACACATTGTCAAACAAGTAAACGCGTTCCGTTTTAGGATATTTTTTTTTTGTGACATATAAAAAAAACTATCTTACGCATCAACGTTAAGAATAGATAATTTTATTAAATGCAACAAATACCAATGAAGACATTTTCGTATGTGGTTACGCCGATTTACGTGACACCAATGTGTTGGAAGAAGGAGACACACAACACTCGTCTCAAGTTTGGCGTGGTGGGGGGTACCTATATAAGGCCCCGCGCGCTCATAAAATAACTGCCATAATTTAATATCTCCGCTAAGTAAAAATTGCTCGCGCCAAAAACAGACCGCTCTGATGGCCAGCTGAGCACCGCAAATTAAGAATTATCTAGAACACAGGAATAGGGGCGCCCCTGCACGTCATCAGCATCAAGAGTCGCAGTCGTCAGAGTCAAGGTTAGTGTATCTGGATTCCTTCATTGATGGTGTAATATCTGCGGCGCGTCCTCTGTCTATACCCATTTTATAATAGGATTAGTGATATCCTCCGCATTCGCCCAATTGTAGAATTGATTCTTTTCGCCAACCAAATATTTAAATTAAACCACCCGCTATTATTCCCCCGCTCAACCAGTATGAATAAAATTTTCTTAATAAGAGCATTTTGTCGTCCATATCACATGTCTACAAGTAGTATTCATGGTATGGAACGCTTATTATTATATTTATCTTTCTCTATGGTCCAATAGGGCGCACGACCGGACGTTGACAAATGGTACTTCATCTTGCATTACTAAATATTTT
The DNA here is from genome assembly GCA_963082905.1 of Oligia fasciuncula. Taxonomy (NCBI): domain Eukaryota; kingdom Metazoa; phylum Arthropoda; class Insecta; order Lepidoptera; family Noctuidae; genus Oligia; species Oligia fasciuncula. The sequence goes on from OY720403.1 coordinate 16,014,596, forward strand.
GAAATAAAAACTGACGAGTTCAGAGAGGTCAAAAACTACGTATAAATTCATTTTTCTTTTTTTAATATGTAATATTATTGTCTATGTATGTGTATATGGAATGTACTTTTTTGTCCATGTCTTTTCATAATCGTAACCATTTTGGTACGGAACCCTAAAAACCAAGACTGTAGGTACTAGTTTTGAGAGCGGTGACACTCGAATCCACGCTTTTATCGACCCATGCCACGCAATAAAATTAATTCGAAATGCATTTGGCGAACTAAGAGTATTTATTGACTCATTTGGTCGAAAGGTAGATTTTACATTAATAGAAAAATTGCTAGATCTAGGGCCTACATCTCGCAAATATAATTAAAAAGCCGCATGTATTCTATCACAAACATAAGATGAAATTGAAGCTGGCGACACAATTGTTCAGCAGCTCAGTAGCAGATGCCCTGGAGTATTGCCGCAGTTTATTAAAAATGAAACAATTTGAGGAATGTTTCCATACGCCCGCCCGCCCACCAGGATTTAAAATAGCGATGTGTCTTGCCAATATTGGTTGTATATCAGCTCTATTTGAAGGTGCGACTAATTACCTCACAAGTTTAAAACTACCTTCAGATGAACTTTTGATCAATTCCCGCAGAAAAACGGGTTTAATTGGATTATTGATAAACATGAAAAGCGCATTGGCACTGTATAATTACTTGGTGGAAGACACAAAAATGCTGAAATACATACCACTGTACAAGATCAGCCAATATCATAACGAGCTCTTCTTCTCGGCTGTGAGAGCAGGATGGGGTTTCAGCAATATTCCCAATGCCATTAAATTTCGTGCGGCTTATAAAAAGCTGCTTGTAAGAGCTGAGATCAGGGGTGATGGCATTGGGAATTGTACTGATGCGTACACAGATAGGGTCTTAGAATACATATCTGGATTCGTTACAATAAAGTTAATGCGTACAATCAAATGCGATGTCTGTGTATCGTTATTGATCGAAGAGGAAGACATCAATAGCCTGATTTATATAAAATCAAGTGGAGGATTAAGTGAGGTAGGTATATTAAAAAAGACAGAAAAAATAATTAAAACTGTATTAGAAAAAAAAAACAAAACCGAAGCTGTATTATCTGTACATTTTTAAATTCATGTATGAATTGTATGATTTAAATAAGTACTTTTTTTCATGCTGACTGATCCCGAGCATAACAGTAACCACAAGTTAGGTACTCCTCATTAAGTCAATAATGAAGGCTTTCCTAGGTATAAGGTTTAGATATTACGATAGAAGAACATCTAAAAAGTGTCACATCACAGACAGTTTTTCAACAAGCTAATATTGTTTGGAAATGAACAGGTAATAATTGCTTTTTTAGGGTTCCGTAGTACCTACAAGGAACCGTATAGTTTCGTCATGTCCGTCTGTCTGTCCGAGGTTTTGTTAAGAGACCGTTAGTACTAAAGAAATCCGCGTTATTCAGCCGGTATCAATGATTTCAAAATTAAGTAATATATATGTCTATGGCCGGTATGAGTTTTACAAATGTAAACAAAAAGAAGAGCAAAGCGTAAACGATTTTGTGGTGGAAGTCAAAAGAAAAGCTGCCTCATGTAATTTCGGTACTTTTCTCAACGAAGCTTTAACCCTTAGTATGCCGGAACGTATATACACGCGAGACACAATGGGTTTTTAATTGTTTCTGTAATTCCGGCATTCAACCGGTTAAGAGACCATTTGGTGTGTGGGTTTTATCGAGAACAACTCATCAAGAAGCTCTTGACAGTGGGTGACAGTATTTCTTTTGAAGAAGCTGTGAAGATAGCAACACCATATGAAAGCCCTTAAAACGACCCACTGACCCTCGGAAGACTGGGAATACAACAAATGACAATTTGACGTAGAATATGGAATAGTATAAGTTCTGTGGAAAATAAGCTCAGCTCCTTGTTTAAGTTTTAAACTGGCCTTCTAATTTAATATGTGAGATCTGTAGGGGACGATGGGGGAATTGCGGACGCGGGGTAAATACGGACTCACATATATCTACTTTATCCCCGCCACCCGCGTCCCGCCGCCGCGATCACGCATTACGTTCCGACATCTTTAGTGTCCTCCAAACATTCCCGACAGGCGGCTGCGCACACGCTTCAAGGTAATTGAATTTTAACATTTTTTGTGATTTTGATGTTTACTATTTTGAGTGTTATTCAAAAAGATTAAAGTGTCAGTAAAAAGTCATATTTTCTGTCGATTGCGATATTAATGACGAGTAAAAAGTACAATCGTTTGCCTTGATAAATTTTATTAACCTAAAAATTTTGTTATTATACTTTTTCTAACTCGTTTGGGTCAATTGCGGACAAATGGCCTGGGGTAAATACGGACGTCCGTTTTTACCCCATTATTGATCTTAACCTATTTTTTTACGTTATTTTTTGTATATAATAATATTTTTATATTCCAGATGCCTCGAAAATATATTAGGAAAAAAGAACCAGCCTATACCATAGAAACTTTACAAAAAGCTGTGCAAGAAATTAAAGAAAAGAAGACTCCTTTTCGACAGGTGGCAGAGAAGTATGGCATTCCCAGAGCGACCCTTTTCGATCAAGTGCAAAAAGCCTGTGTTAGTACCATGCCAAAAAGAGGTAAGAAGTCAGTATTTAATGAATCTCAAGAAAAAGAACTGGTTGAATTCATATTAAAATCTTGCAAAGCCTTCTTTGGGATAACTATTCCTACCCTAAGAAAAATAGCATTTGATTTTGCCACTGTTAATAACATACCAAATAACTTCAATAAAGATACCAAAATGGCAGGTATAGATTGGTATTATAATTTTATGGCGAGACACCCCCATATATCACTTCGAAGACCAGAAGCTACTTCAATAAATAGAATCACAGCATTTAATCAAGAAGAAACGGATATATTTTTTGAAAATTTAAAAACACTCATGTTAAAGCACCAATTTAAATCGAATTCAATCTACAATGTTGATGAAACTGGGATTAGTACTGTACAACGAAATTCCAGGATTCTCGCACCAAAAGGATTAAAACAAGTAGGCAAATGTACCAGCGCAGAACGTGGTTCCTTGACAACAGTTATAAATTGTTTCAATGCTGCAGGCACATACATTCCCCCATTTTTATATTTAAACGAAAGCGAATGAATGCACTGCTTATGAAGGATAGTAATAGTAACATGGTAGCTTGTGTTTCTGATTCAGGCTGGATAACAGAGTAAATTTTTGTTGATTGGCTTCAACATTTCAAGGCATTTGCAAAACCATCTGCAGATGATCCTATTTTATTAATACTGGACAACCATGAAAGCCACGTTAGTTTGAGAGCTCATGAGTTTTGTCGCAAGAATTTTATTCATGTTTTGACGTTACCACCTCACACATCCCATAGAATGCAACCTTTAGATTTAACTTTCCATGGTCCACTAAAAACGGCATATAACAGAGAATGTGAATCCTTCATGGTCAACCATCCAGGCACCAAAATTACGGCATATGATGTTGTAGGCCTTTATACAAAGGCTTTTAATAGAACCACAAGCACTGAAAAAGCTATGAATGGCTTTAAGTCTGCTGGAATTTGTCCAATGGATCAAGATAAATTCAAAAACACCTTTGAAAGTTTTGGGGATATAGTTACATCAGATTCTCTTCTTGAACAACAGATACAAACAAATACTAACAATCCAAGCCAAAATGAGTCTCAGAATGAATCTCAAGTTGACTGTGATGCTGTCAATGAAAATATTTATAATCTAATAGAACCTCAAGAAATATTTCCCAATATTGACGCAAACTTTGAAGATTTAAATGAAACAATACCTACGTCGGCATTAGTGGGCGATGTTAGTGAAACTGGTGCTAATCAAAGTATAACAAGTCAAACTTGTCCATCTCCCTCAGTACCACTTAGTGATGTAGTGCAAGTACCAACCCTAAAACCATCTCGTACAAAACGATTAGTTAAAAAAAAACATTCCATTATTTTTACCAGCACACCGGAAAAAGAAAACTTAGAGCAAAAAGAACAAAAGAAAATAGAAAGGAAGAGAAAGAACCTAGAACAAGAAAAGACCAAAACTTTAAATAAGAAACCAAAAAATACTAAAGAAAAACGACCAAAAGGTTTAAGAAACTTAAATAATTTTGAATGTGAAAAAGAAAATGATGAATATTTCTGCATTTATTGCCAAGAAAAGTATTGTGACCCACCCACCGAAGATTGGATTATGTGTTCAGAATGTAAGAATTGGGCACATGAGAATTGCAGCGCTGGGTCTTCTTCAAGAGGCTACATTTGTGAATTCTGCAAATGAAATGGAACCTCATCCGTAAATACCCCATGTCGTCCGCAATTAACCCAGCAATAGTCCGTATTTACCACAAGAGCTAAGGGTAATTACGGACAAGAAGGTTTTTGTTTTTCGTTAAAATTTAATTAATGTTGATTGATCTCATATAATAATTAATGTTGATTTGATAGGTTAACAAATATAGTTTAATAATTAATAAAGAAAGACTGATTATTATTAAAAGTTTGAGTTTTATTTATGATTTCGCTTAAGCGTCCGCAATTCCCCCACTTTCCCCTACACTTGCAACGGGCTGAATGTTCCTTGTTTCGTTTTCCGCACTTGATCAGTGGGTCGTTCCCAGTCTTCCAAGTTTAACGACTTGTTAGTCACCCTGTATATACATAGAAGACCGGGAAGCGGCCTCATTTTGTTTTGCCGCCTTATTGTTGTGCTATTTCAACCAAATTGTTGGATTGTAAAAATAATCTAAGAACTGATACATTATTGTAGAGGTTGGTAGGGGCGGCAAAATTTGAATAGCCTACTGGCGGCAAATGTAATGTAAATCTGCCACTGGGATCTGTTCAAATAGATAAGTTAATATTAATATAATTATGATAACACTGTATTTAAGTTGGTGAACTATGGATTTAAATTAAACAGCAATTTTCACATTTAGATAATTTGATTTTATTTAAGTTCTTCTATACAACAACAACTGATTAATATACTTAGTGCGTAATACATCATCGCAGAGAACGGAGACGCCTGTGCGGCAACCGACACGCGTGCTCGTCTAGCCAGCACTCCTACTGTGTCTAAATGTTGTACCCTATATAGACCTGGCCTGCACTAACTGTTATTGAAAACCGTTAAATATTAAGAATAGCGCTTCAAACATTTGTCATACCCAAAATATCAATAGTAGGACATTTTAAACGTTTCTTTTCTTTCAATTTGGTTGTCTGATTATCGCACGACAACCGTGCTTTGCCATGATAGATGAGACTTACACCCATATTCCAAGACGTTTCCTCGAAACTTCCTCGACTCCACTCAACCTCACTCAAGGAAATCGGTATTCACAGTTGTAAAAAATCACCTCCACTTGGCGTCTCTCGACATTTTCAGTCGAGGTGAGGAAACAACTGTCAAAGTCAAGGTACATCGCGACGTACCTTAAGGAACACTCAAGGAAGTTTTACGCCATTCTTTATGTTTTTAATCCACTATTTCGCTCACGCTTGTAAACCGAACTGATTAATTTATTCAAATAGTTTTTCCAATAGTGTTTTCAATGGATTTCCAACAGTTTTTGAATTATCTGTATGATAATCCGTACGATTACCCTGCACGCCGTTATTTGCGGAATGTAGAAAACCCCATAGAATTTTATGACAATGAAGAATTTCCAAAGACGCTATCGTTTTAGGAAAGAAACAGTGCTGAATAATATGTTGTTACCGCTTGTGCAGAGCTATACCTCTTTTTTAATAGCAGGATTACCGGCGGCTATACTTGATGCTAAATGTAATCTATATTTAAGGGGATTACATTGCTCAAACCCTAAAAATACGCTCGGTAAAATGAAATTTCTAGACGAATTCCTTAATGCTTTTACTATAAAAAAATTATACAAATAAACTAGAGTATACGAGAAACACTTTGTGTTGTTTAAAGTTTTTATAAACTTGTCCAAATGTTGCCAAAAAATTTTAGAAAACAGGTATTATTAAAACTAAATATTAAATTGTCTATAGAACTGTTGGGCCATTTTGTATGATATTTATACTAAAAGAAAGAAAAAACCCTGTTTAACAATTTGTGTTGTTTATTTTGACAGATTTATTTTTATATTTTGTAATAATCCACAATAACGTTAATCATTACAAAACTCCCCACCAAGCACCCCCGCTGTACCCGTGACGCTTACTCGGGATTCGTCTTATTAGTGTCTTGACGACTCTTACGACGAGTGGGCTGTACGTGCGTTTTTTTTTTCAAATAAGATTTTAAATTAATTATTCTTGAATGAAATCATTGTCTTAATTTAAGAAAAATAATCTTATCATTTAGTATAAATTGTGATTAAGTTTGTAAGCGTAATATAACCCAGATTTAATTAAGTTTTATTTTCAAAATAATCATAGACTAAGCCTAAATATAAAAATAAAAGTCAAGTGAAGCGTGGCCGAGCTCTCCAAAACTATTGGTAAGTACCTAAGCGGAGTGGTAGGTACGTACTTGAGTTGATAACAAAATATTTATACTACGCATAGTTCGTACCTTGTTGATTTATTTCAACGATGTTTTTGTTCATCATCCTATGTTAGACTTCGTTGCTTGCTTAGATAAAATTAATGTCTTGAGCTCCTTGATGGTGGAAAACCTCAATCATGATATGACACACGTAAACCAACATGTTTGTACTCATTTGAAAGAGCTCACGGTGACCTATGTGACTGTGAGGAACTGACTTACCTGATGGTGGACTCCGAAGGTAGGCAGACTTCAATCATGACCAAAGCAAACCAACATATTTGTACTCATTTAAAAGAGCTCACATAGACCTATGTGACTGTGAGGAACTGACTTACCTGATGGTGGACTCCGAAGGTAGGCAGACCTCAATCATGACCAAAGCAAACCAACATGTTTGTACTCATTTGAAATACCTCACGGAGACCTATGTGACTGTGAGGAACTGACTTACCTGATGGTGGACTCCGAAGGTAGGCAGACCTCAATCATGACCAAAGCAAACCAACATATTTGTACTCATTTGAAAGAGCTCACGGAGATCTATGTGACTGTGAGGAACTGACTTACCTGGTGGTGGACTCCGAAGGTAGGCAGACCTCAATCATGACCAAAGCAAACCAACATGTTTGTACTCATTTGAAAGAGCTCACGGAGATCTATGTGACTGTGAGGAACTGACTTACCTGATGGTGGACTCCGAAGGTAGGCAGACCTCAATCATGACCAAAGCAAACCAACATATTTGTACTCATTTGAAAGAGCTCACGGAGATCTATGTGACTGTGAGGAACTGACTTACCTGGTGGTGGACTCCGAAGGTAGGCAGACCTCAATCATGACCAAAGCAAACCAACATGTTTGTACTCATTTGAAAGAGCTCACGGAGATCTATGTGACTGTGAGGAACTGACTTACCTGATGGTGGACTCCGAAGGTAGGCAGACCTCAATCATGACCAAAGCAAACCAACATATTTGTACTCATTTGAAAGAGCTCACGGAGATCTATGTGACTGTGAGGAACTGACTTACCTGGTGGTGGACTCCGAAGGTAGGCAGACCTCAATCATGACCAAAGCAAACCAACATGTTTGTACTCATTTGAAAGAGCTCACGGAGATCTATGTGACTGTGAGGAACTGACTTACCTGATGGTGGACTCCGAAGGTAGGCAGACCTCAATCATGACCAAAGCAAACCAACATATTTGTACTCATTTGAAAGAGCTCACGGAGATCTATGTGACTGTGAGGAACTGACTTACCTGGTGGTGGACTCCGAAGGTAGGCAGACCTCAATCATGACCAAAGCAAACCAACATGTTTGTACTCATTTGAAAGAGCTCACGGAGATCTATGTGACTGTGAGGAACTGACTTACCTGGTGGTGGACTCCGACGCTAGGTAGACCTCAATAATGGAAATGCAGAGAACTGCTATTCATTGGAACACATACCTAGGACTCATTGTAACCTAATCTTGGTCTTAAAGTATTTATTGTTTTTTTTTTATTCTGATGTGTGGCTATTACTAAGCTTATAGATAAAGCAGTACAAACGTGAAACAAATATAACCAAAATTCATTTTTTCAGGCAACTAAGAAAACAGCACAAATTTGGATTACAAAATCAGGAGGATCAACCATTGTCGGAATCCGACGAGACATGTGAACCGTCTGATAAACCATTTGAAGAGGAGGCAGTGCAAAATGTGCCGGTAACCCACCGCATTATTATTTACTACGCCATTTATCGATTTCTTTAGATGAAAAATTAGATTTAAGGTTCATCATTTACAAAAACTTGATCACTAGTTGTTTGAGGTGTCCCGTCTATAGATTGCTGGTAAAGTAAACTAATGATCCTAGCGTTATTCCCGATGGCATCGTCCATCATCATCCTTAAATCCTGCTTTGGAGAACAGAGTTCACTATCTAGCCTGGCCGTATTTAATTGAATATTGACTTTTTATTAATAAACTACTTTAACTACTTACGTATTATTAATTAGCTACTTATAGTAAAATAAATTAACGCCAAGTATATTTTTAAACTCTGTTTCCGCTGTACAAACTTATAAGATACTGTATACTATACTTTTATTGGCGACATCAATCATTTTGTTGACAAGAATTTTTGTTTTAGCTTGAACAAGATGAAGCTTTTTCACCAACTTGGATTGTTGAAGAAGAACATTCACAGACTGCAACAAAAATTGTATCCGGAAGAAGAGTTATAGACATAGATTATTTTTTTTCTAAAATACAAGAAATAGGCGGCCATGGTGCTTTAAACTGCGGTGTACAAAGTCTAAAAATAATAGGAGAGAAACGCGTTGGGCTTGCTTCTAAGTTTACATTAGAATGTTTAATGTGCAAAGAAAAATTTTCTCTTAGTAATGTCACTGGGGATATGGATATTAATACTGCAGCGGTCGCAGGTGCAGTTTCAGTTGGTATAGGATATTCGCAGTTAGAGGAATTTTTATCAGCACTTGACTTGCCCGTGATGACTGAGCCTGTGTACCAAAAACGTCACAATACAGTTTCTGATTCCTTTGATAAAGCACTTATCAAATCAATGAATGAAGCTGCTGAAGAAGAAAAAATCATCGCTTTAGAAAAAGGTCGCGTCAGTAAAGATGGTATTCCCATTATTGATGTTGTTGTTGATGGATGCTGGAGTAAAAGGTCTTATAGAAAGAATTACTCAGCGTTATCAGGAGCTGCAGCCATAATTGGTAAACAAACAAAAAAAATTTTGTTCCTTGGCATCAAGAATAAATATTGTAGCATATGCGCGCAAGACCAAAACAAAAATCAAAACCCAAGAGATCACCAGTGCTTTAAAAATTTTACAGGATCATCCACCGCCATGGAATCAACTATAATAGTGGAAGGCTTCAAATCATCTATAGAAATGTATGGTTTAATTTATGGCCGCCTCATTTCCGACGGCGACTCTAGCACGTACGCTAAAATACTGGAAGCGAGACCTTATCCTCAATTTACTGTTGAAAAAGTGGAATGTAGGAATCACCTTTTAAGAAACCTATGCAATAAAATGGAAAACCTGATCACTGACACAAAATATCCCATTAGATTCAGAAAATTGATAACAAAAAAGCGCATTATGGTCATTAGGTCAGCCATACGAAAATGCAGCAAAAACTATAACAACTCATCGGAAGATATAGATTACTGCACACAAAAATTATATGAAGACATTCAAACTGTACATTTACATGCCTTTAACAACCACACAAAATGTAAAAGTTATTTCTGCAACAGTTTACAAACCGAAGAAAACGTACCACAAGACTTTTTTACAAGTGCCCTGTGGCAGAAAATATGCTACTACATTAATACTATTGCAGGTCATTCCAGAAGTCTTGTACATGATGTAGACAGTAATATTGTGGAATGTTTTCACAGCGTTGTAGCCAAATTTGTTGGTGGTAAAAGGGTAAATTACTCGTGCCGGCGTGGATACCAGACTCGATGTTCAGCGTCAGCTGTTAATTTTAATACAAAAAGGAAACCTATGTCTATACTATATAAAACAATTGTTGGCGAAAGTCCCAAGGGCAAAATGAGCACCTTAGATAGAAAATATCAGAAAAAAAGAAGAAGCGTGAAACGTCTCCATTATACAAAACGGCAGACACTTACTGAAAAAGATACAGAAAAAGATTATGGTGAACACAGTATGAAGCCAGATGTGAGCGATTCTATTTTAAAAGAAATGGAGAAAACGTTTTTGGCTAACTTAGAAAAAACTACTGAAGAAAGAAGACAAATTGAAAGACGAACCATTTTGCAGAGCGAGTCAAGTGAGTGGCTTGAACTACGGCGCTCCTTATTGACGGCCTCTAATTTTGGCAGGATTATTAAAATGAGACCAGATACTAGTTGTGCCAGTATTGTCAAACAACTGCTATATAAAATTAATATAGATGCTGCACCTTTACACCACGGCAGGGAAAGCGAAAAGAAAGCGCTGGATCAGTTATCCAGACAAGAAAATGTTGTTATAAGACCATGTGGGCTTTTTATCGACCCCGAAATTCCGTATCTGGGTGCTACACCAGATGGCCTTATTGGCGAAGATGTGATAGTGGAAGTGAAATGTCCACTATCGGCGTTCAAGATAGGGCTTGAAGAAGCCATATTACAAAAAAAAGTTAATTTTTGGGTAGCAGATAAATCGGGTGCTTTGCAGATCAACAAATCCCACAATTGGTATTACCAGATTCAAGGTCAATTACATGTGACTCGAATGGCTAAATGTTTATTTGGAGTATGGGCCAATGACTTAAAACCCTTAAAAGTTGAATACATCAATAGAGATGAGAACTTTTTTGAAAATAAAATGAAATTAAAATTATGTACATTTTATTTAAATTGTGTTTTGCCAGAACTGCTAGATCCACGCCATAGCCGAAATATGCCAATCAGAGATCCCCCGTATATTTTAGAGGCCATAAAAAAGAAAGAAGACAGAAAAATCATGCAAAATTCTGAGGAGTCACAAGAACCAGATATTAGTGAACTTCAAGAAAGGGAACAATTGACACAGTTACCAAACCCAATTAGCGACCAACCAACCTGTTCACGGTTTTTAGATTTCACTGATTTTTAATTTTCACTTTTTGTATTTTAATTTACTTTATTACTTGTATTTTGTTTAATTTTATACTTTTATTTTGTTTTACTTTTTACTTTTATTTTGTTTTACTTCACTTTAAGTATTATTGTCTACTAAAACTGGTTCCTCCTAACTGATTCCATTATTGAGAACCGTTAGGCGCTGATCTGGTCATCATCAGATCTTCGGCAGGTGTTCTGTAGTAGCAACCATGATCAACTAGCCAAATATTGAAAACTGGTTCCTCCTAACTGATTCCATTATTGAGAACCGTTGGACGCTGATCTGATCATCATCAGACCTTCGGCAGGTGTTCTGTAGTAGCAACCATGATCAACTAGCCAAATATTGAAAACTGGTTCCTCCTAACTGATTCCATTATTGAGAACCGTTGGGCGCTGATCTGGTCATCATCAGACCATCGGCAGGTGTTCTGTAGTAGCAACCATGATCAACTAGCCAAATATTGAAAACTGGTTCCTCCTAACTGATTCCATTATTGAGAACCGTTGGGCGCTGATCTGATCATCATCAGACCTTCGGCAGGTGTTCTGTAGTAGCAACCATGATCAACTAGCCAAATATTGAAAACTGGTTCCTCCTAACTGATTCCATTATTGAGAACCGTTGGGCGCTGATCTGATCATCATCAGACCTTCGGCAGGTGTTCTGTAGTAGCAACCATGATCAACTAGCCAAATATTGAAAACTGGTTCCTCCTAACTGATTCCATTATTGAGAACCGTTGGGCGCTGATCTGATCATCATCAGACCTTCGGCAGGTGTTCTGTAGTAGCAACCGTGATCAATTAGCCAAATATTGAAAACTGGTTCCTCCTAACTGATTCCATTATTGAGAACCGTTGGGCGCTGATCTGATCATCATCAGACCTTCGGCAGGTGTTCTGTAGTAGCAACCGTGATCAATTAGCCAAATATTGAAAACTGGTTCCTCCTAACTAATTCCATTATTGAGAACCGTTGGGCGCTGATCTGGTCATCATCAGACCTTCGGCAGGTGTTCTGTAGTAGCAACCGTGATCAATTAGCCAAATATTGAAAACTGGTTCCTCCTAACTGATTCCATTATTGAGAACCGTTGGGCGCTGACCTGATCATCATCAGACCTTCAGCAAGTATTTTATTTTAGCGTAAACCTCAGTTGCCACCAACCCAACCAAACCTGATTCAACATATTCATATCAAACAAAAGAAATACGTAATGTAAGTGTGAACACAAATAAATAACTTTGTACACTGAAAAATTACCTACTGCCTCCCAGAGAGCGAATAAATTAGGCAAATACTGTGTCAATATGGCGTCGCATCTGTGATCTTATCTAATCATCAGCAAATGTTGTTATAGTTTGATTCTCTGTCAGCAGATGGCGCTTTATTTTTAAACATTGTTACGAAGGTCAGATCTCCAAGGATATCGAGCAATGTAATACCCTTAATAATTAATTCTTGGACACACGCCTTCTCTGACTCACTGAATATTTGTCTCCCAGACATATTTCGTGAAACAATTAAAATTAAAACGGAGTAAAACTTTCAAGTCACAACACAATTAAATTATTAGTTTCATTTCAACGTAAACATAACAACGTAGTATCTCATAGCCATAGGTAGTCTGTGCATAACAACACAGGCTGACGACGCACGATCACACAGATAAAAAAACCGCAATCTGACAACTTTTGAGTGACCAAAGAAAAAAAAAAACAAAATGTATACTGTATTCTATGATTCAATGACGTTTTAACTCGACTCGACCTCGACTCAACCTCACTGGAGGATCCTCAAGATTACCTCCTGACAAGACAGAGTTTTAACTAAGAATACCGATTTCGAGGATTCCTTAAGGTAACCTCGAATGAGTGGAGGTGGAGGAACTTTCGAAGTTACCTACTTCTTAGAATATGGGTGTTAATGTTGTACCCTATATAGACCTGGCCTGCACTAACTGTTATTGAAAGCCGTTAAATATTAAGAATAGCGCTTCAAACATTTGACATACCCAAAATATCAATAGTAGGAACATTTTAAACGTTTCTTTTCTTTCAATTTGGTTGTCTGATTGTCGCACGACAACCGTGCTTTGCCATGATAGATGAGACTTACACCCATATTCCAAGACGTTTCCTCGAAACTTCCTCGACTCCACTCAACCTCACTCAAGGAAATCGGTACCTATTCACAGTTGTAAAAAATCACCTCCACTTGGCGTCCCTCGACATTTTTCCTCAGTCGAGGTGAGGAAACAACTGTCAAACTCAAGGTACAGACGGCAGCACATCAATGTAAACTCTATACATATCTATAACTACGACGCGTCGTATAGTGTTAGAAAGAAAGTATCCTTGCTATGATTGGTGGAGTTTTCAACGTTTCTAAAATTGCCCAATGGTTGCACATACTAAGAATTGGCAGCCAATTATCATGTCTCACTAGGAATAAGCCACACCCACCGCTCCCGAGATCGTTTGACGTTTATTCAGTACGTCACTTGGAGTCGTGTTGTGTGGTACTGTGCGTTGTGTGCCCGGCGGGATGTCTTCTGTCCCCAGACATTTTTGACTGCGTTTTTTAATTATTTTTACCAAAGTTTTTGAGTGGATCATGCCGGGTGATTGATATTTGTCGGTAGACGACGATAACGGTGAGTAATATTTTTTGTATTTATAATTTTTAAAGTGAAATAAAATAAACAAAGGTTAGTATTGAAAAAATGTGTCAATGGTGTTTTTTTTCAGAATTTTCGAATTAATAGAAGGGATAGGTAGGTAGGTATCTCTTTGGGTCAGTAGGTCGTCTTAGGGGCGGTTCTTTCCTAATGATGGGTGCGCGCTGTAGGGTAGGTAACCGTGAAAGCTTAAATTCAGAGTTATACCTACGTGAGCATAATTCGATGAACTTATTGTTTTTGATTCCATTTAGGGCTGATTTTTCCAACGCCAGTTAATTTTTTAGCCAGTCAATTTTTTACTATTGGAGGAATAATATTGAATTTTTGACAATTTCTTCAATACTTACAAAAACTGTCAGATGTCAATTTTATTACAATAAATTATCTGTCGATTGAAAAATCAGCCCTTGGTCATGGAACATTCTAAACAAAAGTTATTCCAGCGGTGCTATTCTGTAAAAATCTCACCGTGAAAACTTAGGTGAAGTGAGCGTGGAGTGAGCTGTCAATAGTGTCAATCCCTAGCAAAAACAAACTCACATCACCTAAGTTTTCACGGTGAGATTTTTACAGAATCGTCCGGCAGTAGTAGTGATTGGATTTTAAAGTAAATACCGTAAACGCAGGTTACTTTAGCTAATTTTTTCATCTTTTACTGACTTCAAAAAAAAGGAGGTTATCAATTCGACACGTATGTATGTAATATTATTGGAATTGCATTATATTCACATATGACAATCTATTAGGGCTTCCAAACAAATATACAAAATTTTGTAGACGTATAATGTAATAGTATGTTTGTCCATGCATTTTTCCGCAACTATTAATCGGATCGTGACCATTTTTTTTGTATTGGCTTACATTTACTTCAACTTAGGGAATAGTGGAAGTTTCATCTAAATCGAGTCAGTCATTTTCAAGATATGGACTAATACGTGTAAGTGTGACGACCTGGCTTATTGATACGAGCTACGGGTGTAGTGTCAAAGGGAAAACATCTCAAAACCTTGGTCAAATTCTAGTGCAATATTTAAAACAAAACTATTGCCTACTTATTACAAACAAATATTCCAGTTTTTACTTAAAACTAAAAATATCAAAATAAAAAAGTAATTTAAAAAAAATTAAACCGACTTCAAAAACTCAAAATTGTGAAATAACTTTAATTTCAGATGTCTGTGGCAAAAAACTACAACTAAAATAAAGATCCCAAGACACCGACTTCCGAAATTAAAGTTATTTCACAATTTTGAGTTTTTGAATTTGGTTTAATTACTTTTTTTTTAGAAACCCTTTGATAGTAGGGATTATGGTGGATTTCTTAGCATTTTAAATATTTGTTTTACAAAATATAGGTATGTGTATATTTTCTTTTTTTTTACTTTTGAGCCAATGTTGTTCTTTGAAGAGGGTTAGTTTGACTTGACCTGCAGATTTTGTCGACACAAAAACAATATTTATGCATTGAGCCAATGTAGCCCTATACAACAATAGAAAATAGAAAACCCTTTTTTGTATTGACCCAAAGTTCCCCCCCAGAGCTAAAGTAACCCGCGTTTACCGGTACCTACGCAATTATGCAACGAACGCCGGGTGTGCGAATAGTGAATGTTATTAAAAGTGATAGAATAGGAATATCGTTTTTAATAGTATTCGTAGTAGGTATCTGACAGCAATTTTTGAGAATTTTAGGCCGCTTTCCGAATTAGCTATAATCGCTCACAGCGCTCACATCATCTCACATGCGTTCCGATTTAGGTATTACGATTATGACAGCTGAGAGCTGTCCACAATTCGGAACGCCCGCGCCCCCGTGAACGCGCTCACAGTGCTTACTCAATGTAAAAACGATATATAACACAGTACCTATTTCCTAAACACCACATTTCTTCTTCTTTGGTTAGGTGGCGACTATCAGCCAGAAGCACAATTTCGAAAATGCCACGTTAGTTTAATTTTATGTTAAGATGCAAATCTAAACAAAACACACACTGACACACCCCCACACACACACTGTCATTTTTGACAGCGCTCACGGTGATATTATTCTAGGGTCGGCGTTATCGCAAGATGGCGCATGTCATGACGTCATCTATGACGATTCACGGGACATCGTTATCGCGCTCACGCTAATTCGGTACGGGTTTAAGCACGCTCACATCGATTATTTCCTAACTCGGAACGCAGGGTTAATGTGAAGAAAAATTATAGGCAGAATAGTTACGTAACTTGTATCTACTTAAATTGAAAACGTGATTTTTTGTTTATAGGAATATTTGCGTGATTTTAGTGTCAAATGAGAGGATTATGTTTAAAACTGATATTCCCGTTTGAATTAAGATGTAAATCGGTCAACGGGTTTAGAGATAGAAAGAATTTTGTATAAGTAATGAAAACATGCCAAAGTTAGATTTTACTAAATTAATGTTCTAGAAAGTTTTTTTTATTATAGATAGGATAAATGTTGTTACTTAATACGAAAGAAGATTACATAGGCTACACAATATAATGAAATTGTAACGATCGCCTAGGCATACAGAACATAAAAAACTGGCCAAGTGCGAGTCGGACTCGCACACGAAGGGTTCCGTACCACAAGGCAAAAACGCCGAAAAAAACACGTTTGTTGTATGGAGACCCCCTTAAATATTTATTTTATTTTAATTTTATTACTTATTATTAAAGTAAAAATACAACTGAGTATTTTGTGAATATTTCATGTGCCTACCTGTTACCACTACCTATTGATATCGATCAAAAAAGGGCAATAAAATCGCGTTTGTTGTATGGGCCCCCCTTAAATATTTATTTTATTTTGTTTTTAATATTTGTTGTTATAGCGGCAACAGAAATACATAATTTGTGAAAATTTCAACTGCGACAACTATCGCGGTTCTGGAGATACAGCCTGGTGACAGACAGACGGACAGACAGCGAAGTCTTAGTAATAGGGTCCCGTTTTTATCCTTTGGGTACGGAACCCTATAAAACAGGGCTTTATAGTGTCAGAGCCAAGAGAAAATTAGATGTAGGTAAAAGTGGCTTAAAATCAAGGGCCTCTTTGCCTTATAGTAATTGAGTAATCGTGGGCAAATAAACTAAGCTATTTGTTTCGTTCCAGAAAAGAACAGTTTACTTCGGGCTTCGGCGGTGGGAAGAAAGTGGAAGCATTGAAGCCCACCACCGCCAACTTTACGCGAGAGCCACTACGGGGCGGCAGACGATGCGGCTATGGTCGCTGCACACTCTGCCGATCCTTTTCTGAGCACACGAGTAACCTCAACTTCTTACAGCGTGAGTCCATGTGTAGCTTGTAATCACACTTACCTATCACCTTAGCTTATTCATCACTAACATAAAACATGGTTTCCTTAAAAATAATAACAAAATTGATTAAAATAATACCTACTCCCTAAGTGTGCGTCTTGCCTGAGTGAAGGCGGCGCGGCGCACCGCGCAGGCGGAATGAACGGCGCATTAGGCCGGTCGCACACGTCCGGTTTCCTGATCAGGAATTCAGATTCGGAGACCCTGAATGCACGCATTTCATACAAAATCGTCTCTAAGCGCATACGTTCTTATATATCATCGGTAAAGAAAAAATCTAAATCTAAACTTCTTACTCTTCTTTTTTTTTTGCTTTTTTTTCTTCTTCTTCTTGCTTCTTTCTAAATATTGTAAACGTTTGAGTTTTGATATCGACATTATTATGGCCTAAGTTAAATGGACGCGTAACTAAACATGCGCGCACGCATCAATTTCCCGCATGCACTAAGGACAGTTATCGACGAGTAAATCCGCTCCGCAATCCGTCATACGCGGTGCGCTGTCACTCAGGACCCACACTGATAGACAAAATAATGTTTCCGGTTTTATGCATACCGCGCGGCCAGACTCAGCTAATATTATTTCAAGTTAAAGAAATATCAACTTTATTTTAATGGTAATTAAGTTGATTTCAGAGTGACTAGCACTATTGAAAAAGTTAAAGTTGTAGCGTAAACTGAACTTTATTGTGTAGGATTTAAAGTTATTTTTCCATAAAGTCATTTTTGTTAACGATTTTTGGCAAATAAATCGCGAATGCAAATTAGTTAAGTTAGCCCGTATAATTTCTCATAACAAAGAATCCCATGTAAGTATTGAAATTGACAAAATTTTCTTTGTTTTAGATATCAATGGACACAGTCAGGAGGCGCCTGAAGGACGTCGGAAAGAAATACCGCCGCCCTGCTAAGAAAATTCAAATGACCCAGGCGCAGGTCACAGACGTAGCTATAATATTGAAATTGTATACTTCTTTTCGCATCATTGTTAAATTCTTGAGAATTTGTCCTTTACTATTGTTAGTGATAATTTAAGTTTGGGCCGTCACCCACTGTCGTGGCGGCATGACACGACAAGGAATTTTAGGAAGCGCAAATGATTTGAAATCTTATTTTATCGTGATTAGCGTTCACAATGCGGCATGCCAGAACGTGCCGAAGGAAACCAAAGCAGGCTGTGACGTATTAATGAAATGTTTTTGTTAACAGTGTTTAATTAGATTCGAGATCATCTGTAAGTATTACAAAAATCCCTTGTCGTGCCGTGCCACCAGTGGACAGTGGGTGCCAGACCACAGCCCAGTCAAATTATACGAATCTGGGTAAAAGCTTATTTTTACTTGGCAATCAAATGCTACCGCATTTTTTTTTTACCGACTTCAAAAAAAAGGAGGTTATCAATTCGATACGTATGTATGTAATATTATTGGAATTGCATTATATTCACATATGATGATCTATTAGGGCTTCCAAACAAATATACAAAATTTCATAGACGTATGTATGTATGTATGTATGCATGTATGTATGTATGTATGTATGTATGTATGTATGTATGTATGTTTGTCCACGCATATCTCCGGAACTATTAATCGGATCGTGACCATTTTTTTTATTGGCTTACATTTTCTTCAACTTAGGGAACAGTGCAAGTTTCATCAAGATCGATTTAGTAATTTTCAAGATATGGACTAATACGTGTAAGTGTGACGGCCTGGCTTATTGATAAGAGCTACGGGTGTAGTGTCAAAGGGAAAACATCTCAAAACCTTGGTCAAATACTAGTGCAAAAACTAAAAATTACGAAATAAAAAGTAATTTAAAAAAATTAAATCGACTTCAAAAAGAAATTAACTCAAAATTATGAAATAACTTTAATTTCGGAAGTCGGTGGCATAAAACTAAAATACAGATCCCAAGACACCGACTTCCGAAATTAAGGTTATTTCATAATTTTGAGTTAATTTCTTTTTGAAGTCGGTTTAATTTTTTTAAATTACTTTTTTTTTTTTGCGGATGGGAAATCATCAAATGACCCCTCCCGCTCTGGGTGGAGCGGAAGGGAGTGTCAGACTCTTACTGACTAAAACCCACCCGTGTTCCTTCCTTAGCCCTTTATGTTCCGGGCCAGCGGTAACCCTTTCGGGCAATCCCGCTGACCCGGCAGAATGCTACCGCATTTGATTTTGCTTGGTAGGCATTGGTGGATGTAACTTTATAATTAATGTTACAAATAAAAATAAAAGTTTGTGTAAAATAAATATTATCTACTTGTTTTTAATCTAAGTATACTTAATAATAATAACGCCTTCCAAAGGTCCCCGAGATGTGTTAGGCATTTAAAAAAAAAAAAATCTTTATTGACGTATTATGTTACAGGAACTTTTATGTGAAGCATGTTTATTACCTAATTAAATAAATAAAAATATTAAATTGTAGGTTATTTAAAATTAAACTATGTAAATGGCTGAATGAAAATGATTTCTATAATATTAAGGATTTTTTTAACATAAATTATAATGTTTATAAATTCAAATTTGTTTATTTGTGAAGTTTGCATGCTTTAATTTTTAAGCAAAACTTGTATGATTTATTAACACCTGTGTATACCATGTTTTACGCAAATAAATTATCTTATCTTATCTATGGTATAGTTTGGTTTTATAAACTTTGTTGTAAGTATATTTTAATTTAAAGTAGGTAGGTATTTGTGTGTTTTCAATTATATTTATGGTTAACATTAAAAAGATTGTGATTGTTATTCCGCATTTTATTTTGATATTTTTCCAGGGTTTCACACGCGTTCCTGTAGGAACATAATATCTTATGTCCTTTTCTGATTGGTAGGTCTGCAAAATTCCATGATGATCGGTTGTGTAGTTATGGCGCCAAAAGCAGTGGGGTAGCTACCGCCGTATCTGTTATACAGGGGGCCCCGACCGACGGCATATTTATTTCCTACTTAAAAAAACGTCACCGACTCACCGTTCGTTAAAAAAAAGCTTGTCGCGAGATTTAAGTAGGTACTCGTATTTACTTAGTTTGAAAATTTATAAAATTAAAATCAATCAGATCACATGTTATTTAATTTATTTGTAACACACAGGTAAACCTCGCGACAAGCTTTTATATCATATCAGTTGTGTAATGACGTTAAAAGTTGATAGTAAAAGTTTTAAAGGAAAAGTTTATTTTATTATTTTTAGCGCATTGAAATAAAAGCTTGTTTTAAAAAAAGATTTCTACTTTTAATTTATTTTTTAGTTACTGGACAGGTTTCTTAGTCTGTTCATCTCATTCACGACATCATGTTACACCTTGATGCCACTCAGTCCTCGGCATGGCCTCACCTTGACTTGAGTGTTTGGAGGAATGCGCCACTTATTTCAGCTGGAAGCTTACTTCTGCCTTACGAAACACAGTTCCAGGTTTCATTTTGGAGTTATCATTCTCCTAGACAGGTTGCAAACCAATGCTGTTGACGCCAATCTCACCAAATTACACAAGTAAAAGTTAACCAACCGATGCTACAGACACGAACAATTCGACCTTAATATCATAATCGAGGACTCCAAAAACCCCAGTACACCAAAATTGCAGACGGAATGGAGCAACGGAGTTTAACTCGCATTCGTATTCTCACCTTTCATTTGATACCCATTTATTGTAGGAAAGCAAAAGAAACTGCGCAACGTTGGCGATATGAAATGTTTATACACCCTCATACCATTCAGCCCTCGGCACGTGCTCATCTTGGCATTGGGTCATCCATCTAATCAATCAGACATAATCCACATTCATAACAAACGGAACGAACTTTTTTCCCAAATTTGTTGGAGTTGCATATTCGTCAAGACGAATCAAACGAGCCTAAATTCGATGGGGTTGCGTCGGAAGGTGGCCATAGGAACTCCGTAATTTAACGGAGTTCCTATGGCCACCTTCCGGCTCCATCATCAGACCCTGGTTACCATGTAGTATCAAAGTACTCGTCAAGACGAATCAAACGAGCCCAAACTCGATGGGGTTGCGTCGTTTATTAACGGAGTTCCTATGGCCACCTTCCAGCTCCATCATCAGACCCTGGTTACTATGTTGTATCAAAGTACTCGTTAAGACGAACTAAACGAGCCCAAAATCGATAGGGTTGCGTGGTTTCATTACGGGTTCCTATGGCCACCTTCCAGCTCCATCATCAGACCCTGGTTACCATATAGTATCAAAGTACTCGTCAAGACGAATTAAACGAGCCCAAACTCGATGAGCTTGCGTCGTTTAATTACGGAGTTCCTATGGCCACCTTCCAGCTCCATCATCAGACCCTGGTTACCATGATTGTAGTATCAAAGTACTCGTCAAGACGAATTAAACGAGCCCAAACTCGATAGAGTTGCGTCAGTTAATTACGGAGTTCCTATCGCCACCTTCCAGCTCCATCATCAGATCAGCTCTATGTCATAATAATATTGCATTGTCATCCGATTTATACATGCATGCAAAATTTCAGCTTAATCGGATACCGGGAAGTGGGTCAAATTTAACTTTCAAGAGTCCACCTTCACATACATACAAGTCAATAATAATAAAAGCTTTTAAAAATCGTTTATTTTGGAACAATAACATATACAATAGGTATTATAAAAATAGTTAAACGATGGTAAGTAACTACAAAAGTTAATAACTGGCGCAGCTATCAATAAGAACGCGCTAAAACAGGTGACCGCCATCGCCAGCCCGTCAGTAAGTAGGTAACAAAACCCGGAAAAGGTCATTAAACCCTGCTTGAAATTTAAAAAAAGAAATGTTTTTCTGACTTCAGATTAAACCTACCTACCTGTCTACTTAACAATATTCATCGAGAGCGTGAAATTTCGCTAATTAATTGTGTAACAGTGTATACCGTACTTACCTACCAGGTTAAATGTAATATGAGTAGGTAATACCTACTTAACGTAATTTTCCGACAAATACGTAAAAATTAAGGATTAAGTAATTAAAAGATCATTTAAATAAAAAATATTGATTATAAGCTTTCATACTATTTAGGCATTGCGCGGGCCACGGCCGCCTGCTTTTATATTATTTCGATCGCATGGCCATTATTTCGATTCGATTCAAGTGTTCAACCTGCTACGCTATTTCTTATCGCACAGTATTTTATTCTACACCACGACGATCATACGCACACACCCTCACGTACGCACTGCAGCACGAAACATTACAAGTAAGAACAGACAAAAAGCTATATATCTCTTTCGCACGATTCTCGCTGTTGCGCGCATAACGCGTTCAAGGTCAATGTGGGGTAACCTGATGTGCTGGCGACTGTACCTAGAAAACAAATAAAAATAGAGAAAGTGTAGTTTATTTTGTTCAATAAAAAAATTACACGTTCGACAACCCTACTACGCGGCTGGCTGGTTGTGGGCGTGGCTTAGTGAACTCGGCTTCAGGGGGTCTACTCCCTAATTCCGTCAACGAAGTAACGAGTCCGTCCGACAGTAGCCCGATACGTCGGAACAAACCCTACTCCCTAACGATTTCGGATTCATCACTTCAAACGGAATCATAGACAATATTCGTGAACGAATGACGTCCTGTTGATCATCCTGTTGATACCTTTGCCTGTTTACTTTTTGAAGGACATTTTCTCTTCTTAGTCTGTGACATTTTCAAATGAAATGTCAAATTGTCAGCCGGGAAGTTTGAAAATTTTCCTTTATTTTGTTAGCTATAGTTATTTTTTTAAATGCCCCCAACCGCTGCAGCAACCCACGAGCAAATTGAGGCCCTTCTCAATTTTATGGATGAGAACAGAGAAGTGGCTCGCGGGTTGTTGAGGGGTGGCGACGGGAGAATTCGCACGAAACGGCACTGGGAATACCTATGCGACTCCCTTAACTCAATGGGAGGTTCCACTAAGTCCGTCGAGCAGTGGCAAAGGGTGAGTTTAATACATTACTCGTCAATAATAATATGATTTTGAGGTCTTGTCATCAGTAAAGTGAATACAATGATAATCAGTCATCCTCCAAATACTTATCTGTAGGAGTATTTAGAGTATATCGGTTTTTTTTATAGCTTCATAAAATTAACCACATATTCAACTTTTAGGTGTGGTCTGACAAAAAACATCTGGCCAAAAAGGCTGCTGGAGCTGCCAGAAGGTCAGCAAATGCTACAGGTGAAGGCCCATCGTTAGCACCAACCCTCTCCCAAATGGAATTAACGATACTATCGATAATGGGAGAGGGTTTTGGAGAGCCGCAAACCGGGGCAAGCGTGCCAGGTTTTCCATTGGTAAGAATTACATTTATAATTTATAATAGTAAGTCTGTTTCAGTGGTAAAAACAAAAAAAAAGTGGTAAAAGCAATATTGTATGTATAATTAAGTCTTTCCTGTGACTTTTTTTAAATGAAATAATAATAAATTACAGATAACTACACAATTATATATTTTTTGATGTATCCTCCAATGATATTCAGTTTTTGTTGTACAGGTTCCACCTGTAAGATATCCAGAGCCAGTAGCCACCTCACTCGCCCATGCTGCTACACTTGCCGACCCACTCTCCCAGGAGCAAGCCTCTTCATCCAGTGAGGCACAGGAGCCAGTGCCTCAGTGGACTCCGAGTGGGGTTGCATTGGCAACCCCTGAGATGCCAATGCAAAATCAGCGATTAAGTAAGTGTTATCGTCCACTACAAAAGAGATTACGTAAATCATGTTTCAAAAATTTACTATATTTTTTGTTTACAGCATCAAACCCTCGTCGTGGACGTTCACGTTTTCGGCGCTACCTCCCTGCCGACGCAAGAAGCAGAATAGTTGAGGTGGAAGAAAAGAGGCTTATACTAGAAACCAGGAGAAATGAGGTGCTTGGTAAAATAAAGGTTGCCATAGTAGACCTTTGTACCTTGGTACGGGAACACCTTAATAAATAACAGTGCCAGCTTACATTTTTGAAAGTCATAAGGAGAGGCCTTTGTCCAGCAGTGGGATGACTCAGACTAAGAGCCCCCGCTTACTACAGACTTCCTATCAGTCGATAGTTTGGTCGGTTTCTTAATCAGTATAAGTATGTATACATGTGCACTTACACACATCTTCATACTGATTAAGAAAACCAAACTATGGGCCAATAGAAAGTCTGTAGTCAGCAGGGAGTCTAACAGTAAATTAATTATTAATTATTCTTTATTTAGCTTTGTTCATGATGTTACAACCTTTATTTCCCGAGCCCCTCATTTCTTTTGTTACTTGGGAGTCTCTGGTCTTCCAACTCAATGATACTTCTTTATATGTTTAATCCTAAGATGCAAAAAATATAATATAATATACACACATCAACACTGTCTAGGGATATTTTGGATTTACTCAATTTATTAAAAATAACATACAACATGTATATATTTTTATAAAGCCCATTTATCAGACTACACTCCAGAATAAAAGAAAACAATTTTTTTTCCGTAAACAAATTTTTATTCAAATAAAGAAAAAACTTGAAATAATGGTAAAACTAACAATGAATGTGTTTCTCAAGAAAAAGTGAAAAATAAGGAAAAATTAATCTGTTTTTAACAGTTATGTGAAAAATCAGTAGTCAGTAAAACCACCCATGACGTTAATAACGGTCCTGCAACGGTTTATCATGCTTTGGATTAAGTTATCCAAGTCTTGCTGCGGTATATCATCCCAAGTCCGACTAAGATGCAAAAAAACTTGCTCTTCCGTCGCAATGTTTGCAGGTAAATTCCTCAAAGCCCTTCTTTGGAGCATGTCCCACGCGTGTTCTATGGGGTTTAGGTCAGGCGATTGAGCGGGCCAGCAATTGCTTTCCTGACAGCTGGATTGGCAGAGATGGACCCATCCCTTGGCCCGCTCGCTCACCAGATCTGACCCTGCTGGACTTTTTCGTGTGGGGTCGGGCCAAGGAGCTGGTGTATACGAATGTTGAAATAAACACGAGAGAAGAACTGACAGAGAGAATGAATTCAGAGTTTGAAACAATGAAGCTGAAGATGATGTTGAAAATAACAACAACAGAAGTGAGAAGACGGAGCCGTGCTTGTATTAGGAATCACGGACAACATTTTGACCATGAAACATAAATAAATTTAATTCAAATGTTGTTTTATTTAGACTGCCTAAAATTTAAAATTTCTCCCTTAAATTGGTTTTTAGGTCCTAATTTCAATAATTTGCAAGATATCTGCGTAAATGTTACCTCAAAAGAAAGAGCGATTATCAAGCATGTTTTCAAAAAGGTTTGAACAAAAAAAGCACGCTCCGTGATTTTTAAAATAAGGTTTACAAAAAGTATTTATAAATTTTTAAATTTGTTATGAACTTTAAATATCTGTAAAAAAAAAGTCTAACGACACAGAGGCCTACAACATGTTTTGCTAGATTGCTTACACATTACTTTAATTAAATACAATAAAAATGAATTCGTTTATCATTCAATTTGGCCATAAATAAATAGTTTAGTTAAAACTTTAGGAATTTTTGAAAAAAATCTTAAGAAATTGGTAAAAAAAAAGTAGTAAGACTTCGTCTAAGACAACCATGGCTTAAATGGTTCTAAATTGTATGTACTATCTTCGCCTTAAAGCTTTGCACCCATCTTCCAATCACCCTGTATATAATTTTGTATATTTGTTTGGAAGCCCTAATAGATTGTCATATGTGAATATAATGCGATTCCAATAATATTACATACATAAGTGTCGAATTGATGTCCTCCTTTTTTTTGAAGTCGGTAATAAATTAAACAAATTATTAAAATTAATTAATTGTTTTATTAAAAAAAAAACCAATCAGGCAGTCCCAACACCCATTAGGCTACATACGCACTATGCGGTTAGCCGCAATGCGGTCAATGCGGCTAACCGCTTGGTGCGTAGGGTACCTTAAGGTGCTAGTGGCACCTTCGATATCGTCGGCACCGTCGATATTTTTTCCATACAAATTTCGGGAGAGTATTACTCCACTGTTTGACATTGAGCACCCAAAGTTAAACATGTTATCGTTTTAACTTATTATTAATTTTGTCTGCACGGAAACAGTAAAATAAAAAACCATTAAAAAGTTATGAGCCCACAAAGATGCTATTTTTAACGTAACTTTGGGTGTAAATAAGTAATAAAAGAGCTGTAAAATCCAAGTCCGTACCGACAAAGATCAGCTATCGAAGAGTTCAATAAACTTTATTTATAATCGATTTATGCAGTGGGTTTTTCATAAAAAGTACTTTTCGATTTTTTTTACGCGCCTATCAGTTCGGAACGGTGTTTCTGTGCGTGAGAACTAGACGATGTGCCTGTAAACTAGCGTCTAACTGCTCATCACTGATACTAGCTCTGTCAGACATGAAGTCAGGTGAGATTCGACAGCGTGTTTTTTGGCCATGACCACCAGGGAGTTCGAGCTCGCGACAAGTTTACTCTTAAGTCCTGTAAGCAAAATAAAAAAAGTTTATAAAATAAATACCATAATTAATAATATAAATACAAATACCCTATGCATTTATTGACATGTTTTATTTGGAAGGTTTCTTGTGAGACTGCATAAGTACCTATTTCTTTCTAGCAATTGCACTAATGTGTCTCTCGCTCTTTGCCCTTGGCGAAGAGCTCGATGAGAAGACATCGCCGTAGAGGTAAACACATCTCCCTGTCTAATGCGCTCTAATTCCAGGTCTTCCTCGCTGAGGGGAGGTGCTTCTAAGCCCGCCCGATTACACATATTGTGTAAAACACAGCAAGCAATGACAATTTTACCTGAAAAAAAAAAAATCATATGATATGCTGTTGAACAGTTCAATGCAATATAAGAAAAACAATAGCTATAGTATAAATTGTGACAAATACCAGCTGTGGTCGGTGCATAATGCAGCTCTCTTGCTGCTAAGAGGCATCTCCATCGGCCTTTTAAAATACCAAATGTACGCTCTATAGTGGAGCGAGCACGTTTTTGTAAATAATTGTATCTCCCTTCTGGAGAATCTTCGACAGCATTGTCTATTGGGGTCATCATGAATTTTCGAAGTGGGTAACCAGAATCCCCTATAACAAACATTGTTAGTAAACAATCGCTGCATAATAAATCTGCCACAGGCAACACCTTGAACTCTTATAGTTTTAACTTTTGTAAAAAATCCAATTAAAGCTAGCATAAAAAAATATAATAGATTTTATAACATACCCAATAGACATACTGTCTCCTGTTGTAGACTCTCCAGGTGAGCTTTAATTTCATGGTGCGACCAAATGAAAGAATCGTGGCTCGCTCCACCATAGGACGCATCAACATTTAAAATTGTGCATTCTGCATCACATATCTGTAAGACATACCATTAAAATTAAATATTATGAGATCTCAGCTTTATTAGCAAGCACTCAAATTATGTAACTTAGAATGTCTTTATACATAATAACATAAGTACTTACAGTAGCTTGAACATTTAAGGAGTGAAAATGTTTCCTGTTAAAGAAACGCTCCTCATGTTCACTGGGTTTAACCAATGCCACATGCGTGCAGTCAATGCAGCCGACTACACCTGGCAGGCCATATTTGTCATAAAATCTGTGAACATACAGTTTATTAAAATGATACAATCTATTTTAATGCACACTCTAAGTTTATGTATAAACACTTTTCAAAGCATAGCTAAGTAGTCATTGTCCAAATGGCATGTTTCCGTTTTCAGCAATTATGGCTATATTAAATTTAGAAAAATACCTAGATTTGTTTTAGAAGCAAAATGGTATAAGCTTTTAAACTTACTGTCTTTTTATAAGGTTCCTCTCAGCCAAATTCTGTGGAAACTTTATATATTTTTGCAATATCGAGGGGCTATTGAGTGCATTTGTGACATGCCGCAGGCAGCGTGACACTGTCTGTTGTGCCATTGGCACATCACTACTACGGCCCACTGAACCTTGGTAGCTCCCCCGGGCATAAAAATTAAGAACAGCGAGGATCTAAAAGTAAACAAGAACCACAGGTAATGGGTAGGACGGATTGGTAATACCGCTCAATAAGTTACAGAATCTATAATATGTCCTTACCTTCATTTGTGGATCAACACCACTTCGGCGTATGTGTTGAGGCAAAAGAGGAATCAAATCCGCACATAACTCTTCGAATAATTCCCGAGTGAGCCTATAGTTCCCTATGAACTCAACGTCGGGAATACTCGCCAACCTAAAATTTTATGTCCGTAAGGATTGAGGAGCCACATCAGATTTTTTAAATCTGATCTCACCATTATTTAGCAGCAATGTAGCTTATTTTGCAGCACGAATTCTAGATTTAGCAGCAAAATATATCACTAGTTATTTTAATGCAAAAGTGGCTCCTCAATCTAAATGTTTGAATTGAGGAGCCACCTGGAACTCGATAAGTAATAGATGAATATTTATGAAAATTTTGCATCATTTAGCAGCAATTTTGCATATTACCGTCTAAAAATTTAGGATCTGTAGCGCTAAAATAAAAGAAAATACAATACTTTTAATATGGCTCCTCAATCTAAACTCAAGAGATGAATTTCTATTGGATGTGAGCGATCAATTAATATATTCGACATATTGATCATTTAGCAGGTGTTGTGTTTGTTTTTGCAGTATAGGAGTAAAATAGTAAAACAGAGTAAATTTTGTATATGAACGCATTTTGTTTGGCTCCTCAATCCTGACGTTCTAATTATATATGTTTGACTGTAGCCACCTGAGATCTCAACGGAATCTAAAGTCAAAGATACTAACATTTAGCAGAAATGTCTGCTAAATATATCTGCACAGTTCAGCAATGTATATATTTTGGATTCTGAAAAAACAATACTTAACTATTTTCTTGTAAATTCAGTGTGTAGGGTGACCATATTATACTCGTATAAGTAATTTAAGAATATATAATTATAAAGAAACCAGGATAAGTAATTTAATAAATTTATATTTCCATAACAGATTATATCTATCGTACCTATTGGTTATTTAGCAATCAATTTCGCTATAAGTTATAGAATGAATGAATATTGGCTGATTAGTACTTATACGAATTTTAGAATCGTAATCATCGTAACAGAACGTTTCATCTTTCGGTGTAAGATAGTGACATTTGTAGTGGCCTATGCCAGTTTCGATAGTTGCAGGAATAAATTCTATAGCACCTACTTATTTATATGATTTATTCGAAAACATTACAAATTCTGGTATTATTATTAACAAATATTTTAGAACATTAAAGTGCTTCAATTTGGTCTATTTTAAGAATCGACCGTAGTACTTATGTATTTTAATTTGTAAACTTCGAACCCAAACATACTACATATTAAATAAATAAATGTAAAAAAAATAACAATAGTCGGCACAAATGTACTTACATTGAAAACAGGATATCAAATCCTTTTTTTAGCCGCGAATATCTTATTCAGCCTTGGGTTAATCATACAATTCGAAACATTCACACTCTATCTCTTTCCCGCCATTAGAAAGTGAGAGAGACAAAGCAAAGACCAGCCCTTTCGAAGTTCCGATTTTGAATTCGACCTCAAAGACGGTCGAAGTTCGGAATTTCGTACCAATTAAAGAAAATTTGCAAAAAGATAATTATGTCTTTTAATGTAATTTATTGAATTTTTAACTTATTGTTGTATTTAAACGAAAATAAGTATTTACTGCAAATAAAACTGATATTTAACCTGTAAATATTTATTTCTAGTTTCAATAATGTTACGTAATATATTTTGAATAATAAAATATCATGGGTGCTATTTCCGAACACGCCTTACAAAGGGCGCTTTCCGAATTAGCTATAATCGCTCACATTATCTCACATGCGTTCCGATTTAGATATTACGATTATGACAGCTGAGAGCTGTCAACAATTCGGAACGCCCGTGAACGCGCTCACAGTGCTTACTCAATGTAAAAACGATATTATTACAGTATGTCTTTGTATAAACACCACATTTCTTCTTCTTTGGTTAGGTGGCGACTATCAGCCAGAAGTATAATTTCGAAAATGCCACGTTAGTTTAATTTTATGATAAGATGCAAATCAAAACAAAACACACACTGACACATCCTCACACACACACTGTCATTTTTGACAGCGCTCACGGTGATATTATTCTAGGGCATGGTCGGCGTTATCGCAAGATGGCGCATGTCATGACGTCATATATGACATGACGATTCACGGGACGTCGTATCGCGCTCACGCTAATTCGGTACGGGTTTAAGCACGCTCACATCGATTATTTCCCTATCTCGGAACGCAGGAAAAGTGTTCTCGGTGCTGAAGTGAAAAGTTATGTGTGTTACACACAAGTACTTTTTGATAGACTGAAAGTGTTACGAGAGCAAAGTTTTTTGCATCTCGTGCCTTTGAATCCCTCGCCACACTCAAGATTCAACTTTAGAATCACTCGCTACGCTCGTGATTCAATCTTGAACTCGCAGCAAAAAACGACTTTGCTCTCTTGTTGCACAAATAACTATTGTAGGTACCTACCCCCAAAATGTGGTCACCCTACACACTGAATTTACAAGAAAATAGTTAAGTATTGTTTTTTCAGAATCCAAAATATATACATTGCTGAACTGTGCAGATATATTTAGCAGACATTTCTGCTAAATGTTAGTATCTTTGACTTTAGATTCCGTTGAGATCTCAGGTGGCTACAGTCAAACATATATAATTAGAACGTCAGGATTGAGGAGCCAAAGAAAATGCGTTCATATACAAAATTTACTCCGTTTTACTATTTTACTCCTATACTGCAAAAACAAACACAACACCTGCTAAATGATCAATATGTCGAATATATTAATTGATCGCTCACATCCAATAGAAATTCATCTCTTGAGTTTAGATTGAGGAGCCATATTAAAAGTATTGTATTTTCTTTTATTTTAGCGCTACAGATCCTAAATTTTTAGACGGTAATATGCAAAATTGCTGCTAAATGATGCAAAATTTTCATAAATATTCATCTATTACTTATCGAGTTCCAGGTGGCTCCTCAATTCAAACATTTAGATTGAGGAGCCACTTTTGCATTAAAATAACTAGTGATATATTTTGCTGCTAAATCTAGAATTCGTGCTGCAAAATAAGCTACATTGCTGCTAAATAATGGTGAGATCAGATTTAAAAAATCTGATGTGGCTCCTCAATCCTTACGGACATAAAATTTTGGCGTAAGTTATACCTACGTTGCCTCCGCTCTTCCTGTAAATCTTCATCAATAATAAAAAAAGCAGCCATAGTTTTAATAGGTACTTATCTTCCGTCCGTCGACAGCACGAGAACTATTTTGATGTCGTATCAACTGACGTAACTATCCGTTCAAACCGGTGTCAAGTTCAACAGTTCGGACGGGCAAAAACACATCGGGAGTAGGGACAAATGTCAAATCGCGTTGTCATTCATTCTTCGTTCGGACCCCGAACGAATCATCCGTCCGTAGGTGTTAGGGGGTAGGAAACGCCCGTAACGAAGGCCGAAATGACGGACTTCGTGCTTAGGGAGTAGACCCCCAGGTGCTGGGGCATAGGGGTCCCGTTACGTAACCATTGCGCCGATGGACTCAACAGATGGGTTATAGATTTGCGAGACACATTTTATGGCATGCCAATTTTTATGCAATGTATGTACTTAGCAGAGAAAAAGGTAAAAAAACAAAAAAAAAAAAAATTATTGCACGCTCACAAATAAATGTCAATAATAGCAAATTATAGACCCGACTCGGAAAGAGAGTTGTGGTGGGTACTGGGTAGGTATACCACGAACGAATATTATTCCACCCTGACACTCGTAACATATTACTATTGTTTGTGTAACAATCGAAATAGAGAACACGTGTGAAGACACCCTTAGGCCGCTTGTATACGTCCGTTTTTTTCACCGGAGAACGGACCGTTTTTTTTCGCCGGATTCACGGTGGTGTATGGTTTATAATGAATGTGTGCACATGCATCGGACACAGGTCCGGCGAACAAGTTACGCCGGATGCACCGTCGCCTCCCCTCGGCGCAAGGGATACCGGACGAAAAACGGACGTATACAAGCGGCTTTACCGACCCTTATTTTACGATGTTTTCGAAACAATAGAGACACAATGGACGCACAGGTGCGTCGCGCCGCACTCGAAGAAAGTTAAGTAAATTGAAGAACTGTATTCACTACCTATGTTACACAAATAAAAAATGATTATGATTATGATTGTATGGACGCGCATACGCGCCGGCCAGCACATGGTCCAAGTACGAAAAACGCGCATGCGCGTTGGCCGCACTGAATGCGTTAAAGAACCTGGGCATGTCTTTTCCTTAGTTATGGATGAAACCACTGATCATAGCTCAGAAACACAATGCACTTGTTACGGATGTGGATCAAGGAGAAAAAACGAGTATTTTTAGCAGAAAAGGTTTATATTCTAAACTGTAGGGTTGGACGGCAAAAGTTTTGTTGGGAAGCGCGCGCTGTCAGTCGCGTCAGAAAAGGCACTGCGTCGCACAATACTATCTAAAATGGCGGTTTGGGACTCGGTCTGTTTATCCGATGTGACCCCACGCACTCCTTTTTACAATGTTCATGTTACTGTTTTATTCTAAATAGATTTTGTAAAATATTGCGTCGCTAACATGCCCCACCCCGTGTTGCCTTAGCAGCACTCACCATCAACTGGTATTCGAGCGACGCGGTTGACCGATCTAGTCAGCATCCCTGATCGTCTTTACTCGAACCATTCTGACTCGGTCGCCTCTTCCAGGGATCACATCCTGAATTATTAGGAGGCCCTTTTTTTTTCGGATGGGAAATCATCAAATGACCCTCCCGCTCTGGGTGGAGCGGAAGGAGTGTCAGCAGTCAGACTCTGACGAAAACCCACCCGTGTTAGGAGTGTTAGGAAGCCCTTAGGCCAAGAGTTACGGGGGCTGTCAGGGTCCACTGTAAACACGAAATCGCCTACTTGTACATTTTTATGTTCTTCCTGCCATTTCCTGCGGGGTAGCAAGTCCGGCAGTATCTCCTTGACCCATCTGCGCCAGTATATGTCAGCTAATCGTTGTACAATGTTTATGTTACTGCTTTATTCTAAATAGATTTTGTAAAATATTGCGTCGCTAACAGCGCTTTTTGGCAAACGTAGCGACTTCTACGATCGCATGAATTAAATTATAATTAATGTTTTTTTCAATCAATCTCAAAAAAATTCAATTTCAAAAAAATCGAAACCGCCTTGCAAACGAAAGTTTGGAAGCAGTTTTACGTGTTGCTAAAGTAAATTTGAGCCAAATATAAAAAAGATTGTAAGCATTATGCAGTGCCACGCTTCAAATTAATAAATTAATAAATTCTTTTTCAATTTTAATACATTATTATCAATTCTTTATTGTCTTTAATTACCTATACTTCTGGCGGCCCGCCATCAGTTCATAATTTGCCCGAGTGGCCCCTAGTCTTAATAAGTCTGTGCATCCCTGGTTTACAGTTTCATGCCTATAGTTTCGTACACGAAAGGAACAACTTGGCGGAGAGCTTTAACGAGTAGCGAAATTTGTTGGCGGAAAAAGGGTGAATTTTTCGCAACGGCCGTGATATCCTATAATTCAGGTATCTTACAGTCGACTGTTCATAAATATATTTTTGCCATGGAAGCAAACCATGAAATAGTCCAGTTAGAAAACATTCTTCAACAATGAAATATGAAAAGAATAGAAAAAAAGGGTAAAAAAGAAGAAAGTTAATCTACCACTAATAAGGACGTTCATTATGGCGAAGAGTGCCAAAAAGCTGACATGTACGATAAACAATATCAAATAGCTAAGAGACTTTTTGTTAAGATTAGAAATAATTTCTGAAGACAAATACAAGATCGCACAAGACACAATTTTACAAAGTGCTAGTCCTTTATGGTTGGAAACCAGAAAAAAATTGCTTACAGCTTCATGGTATTCTATCCTCTCACAGTCCACAAGCAAACAGATCCAGATGTGTAACACTGTGTAGATGGGTAGTAGAAGTTGTTAATGGCCATTTTAAGCGTGATTTTAAGTTATTCCGCCAAGAATTTTGTCACAAATCTTTGCCCCACATGATGCAAGATTTTCAAATTGCAGCCGCTATAGCTATGCTAAATCGCTTTGATGTGCGGCTTAAAAACCGCGACATGTGGTGTTGTAGATACCGCTACAAACGTAAGAAAATTTGAATTCCGCGGGCTACCTTAGCGCTTCCCCCATAAACAAATTTTACGTGATGCAGTTAGTTGTGGTACAGAGGGCGAGGATGTAAAATCACACATCCACCACACATGGTAAAATCATGATAAAATCTATGGTTGCATCACACGATTCCAGCACTGAATTGAATAAGTTGTGCCCGCACTGTAAAGCTGATCACGTTGTAAGTAGTTGTTAGGCGGCATCTTAAATGCCTTTTA
Organism: Oligia fasciuncula; assembly: GCA_963082905.1. NCBI lineage: Eukaryota > Metazoa > Arthropoda > Insecta > Lepidoptera > Noctuidae > Oligia > Oligia fasciuncula. The sequence goes on from OY720403.1 coordinate 16,049,294, forward strand.
GATATGGACAGCGGTACACTCCAGGACATCAGCAGCTCACCGCAGAATCTTACGCAACAGCCACAGCCAGCACAAGAACACATACTAGAAAGCTCGCCGCAGCATCTAACGCAACAGCTACAGCCAGCTCAAGAACACATACTGGAAACAGAATCCCAGTGTGATTTTAATGAAACATTTGTCAATATTTTCTCGCAAGGATTTCCAGAACAAATAAAAGATGAAGATATAGACCAGTTTCTACGGCACTTCGATCCTAGTGCCGATAATTCAACGCTAACTCCTATCGACTTCATGCAGGAGGATAGGAGTCGACAGCATCCTGCATCCGAATTCGAAGATTTGCAAGATTCAAGTTATGAGAAAACTCTACAGACTGTACAGAGTTTAATTAGCCTGCTTGATGCAGACATTAATAATGCAAATTATTCAGTACGAAATAATTCCACAGAATCTGGCATGGCAATATTGGTACGCTTCACGCAAAATTTCCGTACTTTGGATGTAACCTAGGTGACGCTACGGGACCCTCTTTCAATTTTGAAGAGGTCAACTATACGAGTTCGTTGAGCAGAGAAGCGCATTTTAGCTTGCGTCAAGCTTACTTGGAACCACGTCAGTTCGCCAGCAACGAACCAAACAATGGTGGTACCCTATACAAGTGAAAGCAACTTTATTTACTACACAGGGTCCAATGGTCAAACTACCTACTAATGAAAGCCAGTACCGACCTTACGACACCGTTTCAGGTTTACTAACACAAAAAACTTTATGGCCCGGTTCTTTCAACAATTATAGTTTACCCAACAACCCTTTCAGAAGCGCACAAACGCCAAAACACAATTTAATGGAAGATCACAAAGACACACAAAAAAAATAATAATTGAAAAGCCACGTAACTTCTTTGTATCCCGGTTTTTTCAAAAGTTATAGTTTGGTTGGCAATTTACTGGGTGACACTAACGAAACGATGCCACAAGAAAAGCCTCGTGACAATATTTTATGTCCCGGGTCTTTCAGCAGTTTTAACTAACAATCCTTTCGGAAGCGCAAACCTCGAGCCTGTGACAAATTTTAGTTTGATTCTAGCTGACACTAACAAGCAAGCCTTGGCATCAAGCGCTCATCTCACTTGTGGGTGCAAGGGCCGAGGAAGGTCACGTCGTCAACGAGAGGGTCCCGCCACGCGGGAGTCGGCTGACCCTATCATCTCGCCTCCTGATGAATGCACGGCTGAGCAAAATCACAGCCGGATGACCAAATCGCGTCGCAGGCAACAATATTATTACGAGATTGAAACACCAGATAAAAAACGTAGCCGAAAAAAGGCAACAACTAAGAGCACAGCAAGTTCCAGGACAAAAGCTCAAAAAATAATGGTTGTTTGGCTCCTTAACATGAAATTAATATCGCAATTCTTAGCCATTGTAGTCAATATGACATCGCGATTCGCGACCACAACGAGCAACTTACGGCAATTCCAAAATTGTATAGAAATTGCCAAAAAAATGCTCAATTTGAGTTGCTGTTAGGCAACCTAATTATATAGAGGTCAAAGAGGAGTAATTATATAGAGGTCAAAGAGGAGTAATTATATAGAGGAACAGACTTTCGCCGGTCGCCGACTCGTTATCAATCCGTGACGCAAACGCGCTACCTGCGTCGCTATTAGTCGGCTGATACAGATAATGTACAGTAACCGGGAGTATTATGAAATGGTGAGAGTGTACATAGAAAGTGGCGAAAGTCTTTACCAAGCTCGAAGGCTCTACGAGACGGAATCCATCCCCCGACTACGTGCTCAAGGACTTTCCAACCCAACGATTCCTCATCGTAACACGATTTTAGCGGCGAATCAACGGCTTCTTGATTATGGTCAATTCACAGTGCCTACACATGCCTCCGGTTGTGGTCGACCAAATCAAATTACAATCGGACTTGAAGACGAAGTTTTAGATTACTTCGAGCGAAATCCGAGGGCAAGTACCAACGACGCCGCACGTGTTTTTAATTTAAGCCAGCCAACAGCATGGAAAATTCTGAACAAGGCTGGTCTACATCCGTACCACTACCAGAGGAGGGTACAACAGCTGAATGATGCCGATGCGCTACCGCGACGAGTTTTCTGTGAGTGGTTAGTTCAAAATCAAAACGTCAACATTTTGTGGACTGATGAAGCACTTTTCACTCGGATCGGACTCTACAATCGCCGCAACGAGCACTGGTGGTCATTCCGAAACCCTCATGTAATTCGTGAAGATTACCATCAAGTGCGTTTCAGCGTTAATGTGTGGGCAGGCATTATTGGCAACACGATTCTCGGACCTTATTTTATTGAAGGCCATCTCACTGGAGGTACCTATCTCGATATGTTGCGGGGTGTAGTAACAGAATTTTTAGTAAACGTACCGATCGCGTACCTACGCGATTTTTATTATCAACAAGACGGGGCTCCCCCGCATTACGCCCGCGATGTTGCGATGTTCGATGGATAGGCCGCGGTGGACCCGTGGCTTGGCCTCCTAGGTCGCCGGACCTTACGCCATGTGATTTTTTTTGTGGGGTGAAATTAAACGTCTTGTTTATCATGAAGAGTTGCAAAGTTTAGAGGACCTAAGACTAAAAATTATTAGTGCATTTGACATTGTTAAAACTGATAGTGCAGTGCTCGATAGACTCCGGAGAAATGTAATTAAACGTGCAAGGCTCTGTTTGGAGAGGAATGGTCTTCACTTTGAGCAATTGTTACAGTATGATTGACAGTAAGTTTTGTACCTACTTTTTTAGTGATTAATCTTCAAAATTGTAAACATAAGTTGGTTGCTATTTCTTTAAAAATACGCCAAAATACGGTCCTCATCCCGTAAAAGTATGAATTCAATATTGTACCTTAAGACAATCACGTACGTTAGAAAATTGCATGTTTAGCGGCATACGTTTATGATCGCCGGCTATTCGGTCAGTGACCGCTACACGTACCTGCATTTATGTTTTATTTGTTGATAAAACATAAATCAAATTAACATTAGCAAATAATATTATTAATTTAGTACACGTTCTGTTGAAATAGCTAAGGGATTTATTATAACCCTATATAGTTAACAGCTAACTCAGGGTTCATCAAATAATTCATCTTGCGCCGCCAAGAGTTAGAGGTAAACCTAGAGTTAAACTTTTAAATATTAAACCCACCGAGGTGGGCGAGTTACAATATACAGGATGTAAGGGTGAACAGTGGTAATTTTCAAAGGACGGATAGATAACCTTAAATAAAAAAATATTACAAAAGTTTTAAATATTTATTTATAATTAACTAAAAATAACAAAATTAAATTCTAACTTAACTAAAACTATACAGAAACTAAAAAATAGCGTCGAAAAATTCATCCGCATCGCTGTCGACTGGTAATGTACCCAAGAGACTGGCGGCATTACCACGTTGTATGGCGATGCTTAGCCTCTGGCCAAGATAAAAGCCAGCCCTTGGGTCACGGGAAGTGTCAACCAGCCGTTTCGAAATTTCTTTAAAAAGACCATGAGCACTCCTACCCCACGGCCCGAGAGTTTCAACCCCAAACGGCTCGAAAATATAGTTTCCGATGAGGTTATTATTAAAGTTTTAAATGTATAAGTCGCAATTTTTTTCCGAATTTTACAGTTTTCTAATTCCGAAATTTTACGCGAAGTGACCGCACCCTACAATAACGCCCGAAGCGGCCGGGGCGTCCCCCGGCCGCCGCGCGCCGCCACGATCGCGTACGCGGCGCACGCACACATGTACACGCCATTCGAAAACTTCCATTCGACGATGCACAAAAAATCGCCCTTATTACGTAGAAGCTTTTTTTTTTTTTTGCGGATGGGAAATCATCAAATGACCTCTGGGTGGAGCGGAAGGGAGTGTCAGACTCTTACTGACTAAAACCCACCCGTGTTCCTTCCTTAGCCCTTTATGTTCCGGGCCAGCGGTAACCCTTTCGGACAATCCCGCTGACCCGGCAGGCTTCGGCCCTATGGGGCCCCTCCCGATGCTGACATCTCTTTGAGGCGCGCGTGGAACACGTACGCGCCGTCCGGCACGGGCCTGGTCCTGATCGGACGGTGAGTTACCCATTACTCTCCGCCCGCAGGCCCGCGCCTACGGTGGCCGGGAGTCGTCGCGCGGCTCCCGACGCCCGGAGCGTCTCCCGCGGCGGCTGGGACGGGAGGCTCTCTCCCTGAGCCGTCCCGCCACCTCCTTCGCTAGCATGACTGCTTCGCAGAAGGAGGTGACTGCCTCCCACTCCCTCTCGCCCCGGACCATGGCTTGCACCAGGGCCGGGCGCGAGAGGTCGCCGCCGCTGCCAATCGCCTCTACGAGGACACGGCGGTGCTCCGCCCAAGCGGGGCAGACCTCCACCGTGTGCTCCACCGTGTCCTCTGGGCGATCCTGGCAATGGTGACACCCGGGCGTTTCCTCCCGCCTGATGATATGCAGGAACCTCCGGAGATCTTAGTAGTATTTGTGGTAAATTTTGCAATGCATTATATTCGTCGTTATCTCTACGCCATGAACCAGGGGTAACCATATTTCCACTACTGTCATATACGTCAAACGAACTCTGAGGAGTATATCGATTTGAAGAACTTTTACTTGTTCTCAAAAAGTTATGTAGTAATACACAAGTCATCGTAAATTCCGTTACAGTTTGTGGTTCTAAATTGATAGGGCGTCTGAATGTTCTGAAAACTGAGGTTAAAATTCCAAACGTATTATTTATTTATTTATATATACTTTATTGTACACCAGAAAATACATAACAAAAAATACGATTAATACAAAACATACAATGGGCGGCCTTATCGCTTTCTGCGATCTCTTCCAGGCAACCTTGGAATGGACAGTGATTGCGTGGATATAAAAAATAGTATTAGTATTTTCAACTACAACTCGGGATCTAGATAAATTTTGGTTAAATAACCTTTTTGGTGAGCCTACTTCATGGTTTCCAGGGTAGGGTTTCATTACGTGTTGACTCAATGCAAAAGCACCGTCAGCTAAAATCCTGGAAGTGGACATGGTGGTGGAAAATCTATCTCGTTTCTAATTATTATTTTCCATAGTAAACAATTATTAAAAACGCCGCCGTCACTTATTCTTCCTTGACTCCCGATGTCTGCGAATACAAATTTGTATTTGCTATCCACTAAAGCCAAAAGGACAATGCTAAAAGTTTTCTTATAATTGAAATACTCTGTTCCACTATGCGTTGGGCTTTCAATGACTACATGCTTGCCATCCAATGCACCTATGCAATGTGGAAATTTAGTCCTGAATCCTTCTTCTATATTAAGCCATCCTTTTGCTGTGGTGGGCATCTGTAAAAATAAAGTAAATGAAGTGTAAGTTTAAGTATATTATTTTTTTGCAGCAATCACAACAAATAGAAGATACAGATCAGACAGAGGATGACCCTCTGATAAGAGACCGTACAAGTACGGTTACCACACCATACACACCACCATCTAGATCACCATCCAGACCACCATCCATACCAGTGTTGCCAGATGACCGTCTCGCGTTCTCCCCAAACCTTCCCCGAAATCCCCCCAAAATTCGGGTTTTGAAAAAAAAAACCCCCACAAATGACAAAAAAAAATTTTTTTTTTTAATCAATTATTTATTCATGATATTTTTTTTTAATTAAAATTATTTTTCTTTCCTTAGGATTATTGAAAGGTACAATTGTATACTATTTCAGCAATAGTTTCCATTACTGAATCAGCCTCTTCACCCGCGTCGTTTGCAGTTCCGTATATATTTTTTCTGAATTAAATCTGTTTAGCATCTTTGAACTATGTTTAAAATGAACAAATCCTTCTAGCAATGTATATCTTATTCTCAAAATTAATTCGGCAGTGTGAATGGCCAATCTGTTTCGAAGTTTGTCTTTAATAATAGCTACTTAAGAGAAGGCTCTTTCCACAAATGCGATAGATAAAGGCAACGAGAAAAATTCCTAATGCCAATTTGCTAACATGTCCGTAGATTCTATAACCGACTGCATTTTTTTGTGTGCTTTCACAGATTAGTTAGTGGTTTGATCGCGTTGATTCGATTGATACATTCTGATAATATATTTTTTAATCATCACTGCTAGCCGCGGCTTTGCCCAGACTAGTTATGGTAATAAAAATCCTCCAAATCCCCCCACACCTAGTTTTTCTCCCCCCAAAAATCCCCCCATAAATATTGTCCCCCCATAACTATAAAAAACCCCCAAATTTGGGGGGATTCCCCCCAATCTGGCATCACTGATCCATACAAGCTGTTACTAATAAACGTCGTCGCCCTGCTTCTGAAACGGCTGAAAAGCAAATGGCCGTGGCTTTTGGACAATTAACAAATGTTTTGGGTCAAAGGCAGAATGAAAAAAAAACCTGCTCACAAAGACGATGATTGCGATCTATACGCAAAATTATTGGCTATAAAGCTACGTGAACTGTCAACTGATGAACGAAAAATTATGATGTACCAAATAGATGGGTTGTTTATAAACAGAATCAGTCAAAAATCAAATGAGCGTCATACACCATACCCTCAATATTATTCTCGACCGTCGTCAATGGCTGGTGCATATTCAACACCATCTCCTCAAGTCATTCCGAGTCGGCCAACATCAGTTAATAGTGTTTATTCTGAACCTATTCATAACAACCAAAGTTTTTTTCCCTCTCCAAACACACAAACTTCTTATTCAGCGCCAGACATGGCAAAACATATACCAACTCCAATAGCTCCAGCTCCGTCTACATCAACAGCACCCTCGTCATCTATTCGTATCATATCGGACCAAATCATCAACCCAGCCGCAGCCCCACGTGAAACCAACATTATAAACATGGCTATGTTGAATGCTTTCGAAGATTTTGATTCGTCGACATAATTCTTATTTAAATTAATAAATAATTAAACAATAAAGTAGTCGGCTAACATACATTCATAGAACAGATTTCCTATGATTCTATTAAAATCTAAATAAATGTATAACATAATGTTTTGTTTTATTCCTACCTTAACTAGATCCTTTAGAATTTCATTAAGAGCTCGGCAAACTTCACGAATGATTATTGATATCATAGAGACAGATACTTTAAACAAGTAGTGAAGGCTTTTGTAAGAATCACCAGATGCCAAAAATCGTAGCGTAAAGCATAGTTTACACGGAGCCAACACTGGCTGCCAATAAGACTGGCAGCCAGTGCTGGCTTGGTATTGGCCTTGTGTAAACAGTTTTTCAAGCCAAGCCAGCGCTGGCTGCCAACGCTGGCGAGAATAGAGCAACCGTCTATTTTTCTAGCCAGTGACCTCCGCCCGCATACCCTTCGACCCCCGCGCCAGCGTTGCGGACACGTGTAGACGAGTCTCGCCAGTCACTGGCGAACGTCCGTACGGTGTGTGTTCTTTGTTGTTTTATTTGGAATTTCTGCGACAAAATGCCGAGAAAATTCAACGAAGAGGATACTTTGAAATTCGTACAACTTTATAGAGAGCACGAATGCTTGTGGGATAAGCGTTGCGATGCATACAAAAATAAAGAAATGCGCGCTTCGGCACTAGAACAACTTCGTGTAGGAATGAATATAGAAGAACTGACTCTCGATGAAGTTAAATAAAAAATCAAAAGTATTCGAAATACGTACTACTTGGAACTCGCCAAATCGAAAAATCTACAAGATCTGGGGCTGGGGGGAGCGTTTATAAGCCAAAGGCAAAATGGTTTGATGAATATGATTCGTTTGTAAAGCCGGTTTCTATGAGGAGAAAAACCATAGTAAGTAAAATCACATTATTATTTATTTTAAACGAAAATTACATTTAAGCAAAATTATAAAGCCACTTAAAGACACACGCATACTACAACAAAAGAAGCTCGTGTATTTGTCCGTTTCAATGTTGATTTTCGAAGTCGATTGTTAATGTATGCTATTTAATTGCCTTCCTTCGTTATTAAACATATTTTTTAAAACTTCTCTTTTCTCTCTTGCTATTTCTGCTGAATGATTGCTACCTTGATTGCCAATACTCTGTAGGGCATGTATTTGGCTTCTCCATGAACCGGGCTGAATATTTCCCTGTTCATCTTCCCTATCAACACATGTAGCGGTGATGTATGACTTTGATTTCTTTCGTAGCCAATTATGAAGGGCACAACAAGCACAAACGATTGCATCTACTGTTTCCAAGTTAGTTAGTATTGGCTTTTCTAATACCCGGAATCTACTAACTAAGATTCCAAATACATTTTCGATTATCCGTCTTGCCCGAGATAACCTGTAGTTAAAAACTTTTTCTTCTGTACTGAGGTTTACACCTGGATACGGCTTCATTAAATAAGTCTTTAGTGGAAATGCCGCATCTCCTACGATGACTCCGTTGTCAGGTAATAAGTTATTTTCCAGGTCTTGGTATATAGAACAATTCTTAAAAACTCCTCCATCAGATGCGCTACCACACGCGCCGACATCTATGTACGAAAAACAGTAGTCGTGATCGGCAATAGCTAACAATACGACGCTGCTTGTTTTTTTATAATTGAAGTATAAACTTCCACTTTTAGGAGGAGCTTTAATTGTCACATGTTTTCCGTCTATAGAACCATAACATAAGGGGAAATTCCATCGTGTTTCAAATCCCCTTTCGATGTTTTTCCATTCTTCTGCGTTTGGTACCTGTAAAAAAGGGTAGTAATTAAAGCGGCCTATTTAATACCATTTTTAGTCACAACAAAAAAAATCTATAACATTACAATTACATTAATTTATTTTGTTTAATTACAGGATAACATGGATACCCCAAATAGCAATGAATCAGGATTATCGAATAGCAATGAACCAGGACCATCGTTGGTTCGCTCTGAAAATGGGTTAGAAAATGAGTCTGCAGAAGAGACACCTCGATTTACCCCACCCACAAAACCTAAGCGGAGCAAGTTATCACAGATATCTAACATGATAAATGACTAAGGGAAATTAACGACAACACACGCTGCGAAGAAACAGATCTTGACCTATTTGGAAAAAGCGTCTCGGCACAATTAAAAAAATTGACAGAGGAACAGGCAGTCATTGCTAAGGAAAAAATACAGAGTATATTGACTCAATGCATGCTCACAGATATACGAGCCAAGAATGCGTATCAAGTGCAACAATCGGTTCAGCAATCGCAAAATACGCTACCTAATAATTGGAATTCTACACAAGTTCTTCCATCCTACATAGTACCCCAATACTCTCTGACAACACCTACAATCTGCCCTCCTCCAGAGTCCAGTCCATCGACATGTTCTTCTTCGTGTTCCCAGTTTACTACTAATGTCATATCCCCAGAAACTCCATATAATTATGACAGTTACGGCGAAAGCGTAGACAGTGATGCCATTCAACAAGCCTTCAATAACGCTTAATATTAATATATATGTTTGTTGTATTTTGTAATAATGTGTGCCTTATTATTTCAATTTTAAGTAAATAAATAAACACTTACCTTAATAAACTGTTTTAATACTTCATAAATTGTTCGACAAACTTCTGGTATGAATTGTGATATAGATGGTTTAGAAACACGGTAAAAATGACTCAAGCTTCGATAACTCATTCCAGATGCTAAGAACGATAACGTTACTTCTAATTTTATTTTTGCTGGTAATGCATCTCTCATCAGAGTGTCTTGGCGCTGAATCGAGCTCTGTATAAGCGAAAGCAACTCATCAAAGTTTTCAGCAGTAACCCGCAACGCCAACCTGTACTCAGAAGGATCTTCTAATCTTAGTTGTTTCAGCAACAAGGCAGAAGCTCCAGTTACAGGTCTATCGCTTAACCATTTTCTTATACAAAGTCGTTTCGCTCCTTTTTTTTGTAATATATCAATCAACTCTTCTCTTAATAGTGCAGAGATATTCCTTAAACATTTCTTTTTCAACAGCCTTTGCCGCGTATTCATTATTTTTTCCAAACGTGTGCACACCAGAAGAAAAAATCCGTGAATGATTGGCCGCGTCTAAATAACAAGGGCCATATCATTGGTGAAATTTTTTGCAGTAAAAACTCAAAATCAGAATAGCTCATTCGGCAGAAGTTATCAAACTCTCCAGATGGTTCTTAGAAAAGTTCATTAAATTTCTCTTCTATAAATTGTCTGTAACAAATAAAATATATCGTAAGTATTGTGGCATAACTCAACTGCAACAGATAATGGTTAAATCAAAATAGTAGTTACCTGGTACGATTATGATGAATCTTTTTCATCCACCATCTTCGCTGTCGTCGAGCTCTCCTTTTTTTTATTTCACTTTGCTTACATTACAAATAAAAGTACGTTAAACCAAATGCAATAGCCGTCACAAGTTCGGTGTCCGCCATGCTTGGATGTATATTGCAGACTGACGCATTCACAAGCGTATAAACGCCTTTCAAACGCCAAACGAGATTTGTGGAGGCTTGGGACTGTTTGCAGTTTGCCAAGGCTTGGCAAGCGTGTAAACGTACCATTAAGCCCCGTCTATACGCTTGGCAAACAATGGCAAACAGCAAACATCTACATGTGGATGGGTGTTTGTATGTGTATGCCTGTTCCTGTTTGTGTTCACCACTGTTCGGGGTCGGTGTCGGTTTTTCTTTACAGATCAAAGACTGTTTGGCAAACAGTTCGCGGTGTTTCCATACGCTTGGTAAACGTTCAGTGCCGCGCGCGAGCTTACGGGTGATGGACGTGTCGCATCTATACCACGTTGTTAGCAGCAGTTTTTGGCGCGTTATCATGTCCGATTGGTCAGAAGATACAACTCTTTGTTTTTTAGAAGCGTATCAAAATGAGCCATGCATTTGGAATTCGAAAGACATTAACCACAAAAACAGGCAGAAGGTCCACGATGCGTGGACCCGCATTAGTGTGATAATGAATAAAAATGTGAAAGAATTAAAAAATAAATATTAATGGCTACGTTCAGGAGACACTTCAAAAAAAAACAAGACTGGATTCGTTCTGGTGCAGGTTGGTTTTGACCATTATTACTTTTTTATCATTACATGGAATTTAGAGCTGCTTTTTTTGTTTTGAGAGATAACATGCTTAATTAGGAGCTTATTCTTGGTGCTACTATCGCCACACAACCTGAACGATAGATAACATTTTTCATTAAATGTTGAATTTTACGCATAATTGCATACCTACCTATTCCAATACTTACTTTTTTCTTTCTTGAATCTGATAAATGTGTCTTATGTTTTAGGAACAGACGATATCTATAGACCCATATGGTTTGCTTATGACCTTATGGAATCATTTTTGGGGCCGGTGTATACAAGCACAAATAATATAAACACAGAGGTAAGTAAAACTATAAATATTTTTCGTAGTGGTTTATTTAATCTAATAGGTACATATTGTATCAAAATAGATATACACAAACTTTCTAAGCTAACTAATAATAAGAACTAAGTAATATGACCTCTCTGTCGCACTCACGTAAAAGTCAATATCCTTATTAATACGTTGGGCAAGTGACTGAGCTCAAGTAGGTCAATTAGCCTAGTTTTTCCGTGTGCCACTTTTGAGCGCGTATGACCTATAGGTATACATTTTCAATTATTAAATTAATATAATATGCTATGTCGACCTACAAAAATATGAAGTGAATTCTTCTCTTATCTGTTTGGCGTGCACGGCTGACTTACGTGGTATGTTTGGAAAATCCTGAATTGCATTATAACAACTGTTGTAGTTTCGCCAAGTTCCTGGAGGGGTATATCTTTCTGGGGAGTTTTTCCTTAGAAAGTTATGTATTAGCACACAGGTCATTGTAATGTGTGATACAGTACTCGGATCTAAATCAATTGGGCGACGATAAATTCGAAATACTGATGTTAAAACTCCAAATGTGTTTTCTACTACCACCCGAGCTTTCGATAAGTTTTGATCAAATGTTCTTTTTGGTGAACCGACGTTATGCTGTCCTGGGTAGGGTTTCATAACATGCTCACTTAATGCAAAAGCGCCGTCGCCTATGAAAACGTACGGCACATTAACCGCTCACATGTGTATATCCGAGATTCTGCCTCGTGTGCACATTAACTTTTTGCTCATGTCCAGATCTGGACATTGAAAAAATTGTGACAGCAAGCACGTTCCACGCCTCAGTATTTTATTTTCCGTAATTTTGTATAAGGGAGTATTGCTTGCGTTAAAGGTTCTTTAGTCGAGTTGTTAAATATAGTACATCTGTGCCAAAAACCGTGAGTGCGTAGCAGCATTACGAAATTAGTTATCTGTAGTTGAAAATGACATTGTCAATTTGAGTTTCGCGCGGATTAGCGGAGATTATTGGAAATTATCACTAACTGGTAAGTACTGATTTTATTCATGATTATATACCATTTTGTTCGTGATTTAACGCTCTTTCGGATTAACTATAATGCAAGTGTATTCCAAGTCGTAAAATTGATGCTATGATTAGAAATATTAACATTGGTGTTTGAAAAAACCGTTCTCTAGAAAAACGTGATAAAAGCGAATGTATTGCTTCTTTGTACTTAATTAAATGTGTATTAATCTTATAGCATGATTATTTACGAACAATTTGCTACCAATATTTTATCATTTAGTTGTGATTTCGAAGTAGGAAATCTAAATGTATCAACCGCAGCCATGTTTTTCAAAATTTACCGCGCGAAAGTGGCCCGCGACGCGTCACGAGTCACGTGACCAGGAATAAAGCGATCCACTCACGGAAAACATTATCGATGTTTTATTTTAATTTTGTTTATGTATTGTGTTTATTTATTTTGCTCTCTTGAACCTTTGTGTTACTAGAATTATTGAACGTGGTTTATTGATTATTTTATATATTTAAATATTTCTTTTTTGTTTTTTTTTCTATATTTTTTTTTGCTTTATTATTTAGAAATATGGAAAATGGACGCGTAAGTAGGAGAGGTGCGGCAGGGCGACGCGGGCGCCCGCGAGGGCGAGGGCGAGGGCGAGGGCGCTGTTTATTCGAAGAGAGGTATAGTATAATATAGGATGTCCCGTAATTAATTTATTGACGTGTAAAAGTGTTTGTACAAACCTACTTACAGAAATAAAAATCATTTAATCATTTAATACCTACTGTTTTTTTTTTCGTTAACTCAAATTTTTTTTAGGGTTCCGTAGTCAACAAAGAACCCTTTTAATTTCGCCTTGTCCGTCCATCTAGACTAGAAAGCTATAATTGGCATGGATATACATATTAATTACGCCGACTACGTAGTAAAATAAAATCATGAAAAAAAATATTTTAGGGTTTCTGCGCAAGAGCCAGCGCCAGCGCCACCACCACCGCCACCGCCACTGCCTAACTCGCCAGAGCCGCCACGCCCGTCACGACTACTTACGCGTGCTGAACTGGAGTATGTACACACATCAAAAGTGTCTAGGGATCAACATATATTTTTGCAATAACTTTTCTCCTGATTGATATTAATTAAAATTTTCTTTAAGGATTCATCAAATAAAGTGTTTTCGTTTGTCACAGTAACGATAAACCAAGTCACCTTTGCATTAATAAAGAAATTTGCCATTTTCCTAATAAAGGGATTTTTGACATTTGAACCACTAACACAAAAGTTCGAAAAAAAGACTGAAATAACAGTTTTCTTTAAAAATTTATTGGGTAACTTAAACAATTAATAATCCGTGTTTCTACCGCGAACACTAACAACACAAGAACATCGGTTTGGCATACTCAAAATGAGTTCATCCAAATCACGCTGTGGAATGGCCGCCCATGTTCGTTGCAACAACAAAAAAAGGTCTTCTTGCGACTGGATACCCTCCATATTCGGCAGAGCTCTTCTCTGTAGCATATCCCATGCATGCTCAATCGGGTTCAAGTCTGGCGACTGAGCAGGCCAGGGCAGGACATTGATGTTAGCTGCGGCGAGAGTCTGTCTTACAACTCTTGCGGTGTGCGGTCGTGCATTATCATGCATTAACTGAAATAAGGGACCGATTTGCACTTGTAGAGGAACGATGACGTCTGATACAATCGTCTCAGCATAAATTTGAGCGTTGAGGTTGCCTCTGATCCAAATCAACTCAGTTCTTCCGCCGATCCAAATACCCGCCCATACCATGATGGTTCCACCACTATAAGGATGGACTTCCTGGCAGGATTTTAATCGCTGTTGGCGTCCAGGGGTTCTCCAGTGTCGTATACGTCTTGTATCCGGTCTCATACCAAAACGAGACTCATCAGAAAAGCACACGAAACGCCATTGTTCTTCTGCCCAATTTCTGTGTTCAAGAGCCCATTGATATCGAATCCTACGATTGTGCATTGCTATAGGTGGTACCCGTAGCGGTCTTCGGGAATGAAGGTTCACTTCATGCAAGCGGTTTCTGACTGTTTGGTCGCTAATTAAGTTCCCTGAAGAGTGATGAAGCCTCACGGCTAACATCATGGCGGTTATTGTTGGAGCTCTTCGAGTTAAGATTTGAATGTATCGGTCTTGTCTCCGTGTGGTGCAGCGATACCGTCCTCCATGGCGCTCAGCCACGGTACCAGTGCTTCGGTAACGTGTCCAAAGTCGACTGATAACACTCTGACTTGTATTCAGAGCTAAAGCCACAGTACGTTGCCGGGAACCAGCTTCTATCATTCCCACGGCTCTGAGCATTTCTTCCCTGCTTAAATGACGTCGTCGCTCTATAATAACGTTGGTTTTAATCAGTAGTAGGGAAACAGTAGCACTAATAATGTCTTCAATGCGTTGTATGTTTTTATAGGGAAAATATTGACAGCTGATTTTCATCTTTTACTCGAATTTGATTCACAGTTCCTGATTCAAATTATGAAATGCACCAAAAAGGATCCATATAAATTTATAAAATCATAAATTTATTACAAAGCCACATCTCAATCTCAAGAAATCCGCATAAAAATGCTTGATCCCTAGACACTTTTGATGTGTGTATTTAATGGATAGTTTTAATACAAAGTGATTTTGTGTCGTGTCAACATTATAAATATTTAATATAAATATTTATGCGTAACTTTTACTTATTACAGAACAGAAGCACAGAAGCAGAAAAAGGTGAAGGCCAAGTCCCGTAGGATTGTTGCCGATCAGCCGGCAGATTGGCAACAATCCTACAAACGGCTCAAGTCGGCGAAGGAGCTGCACGTCGGGTTTCTGCCAGGAGTACCAGAAACCACCACCAAAAGGAGGCAGAGGTATGCAGGTTATGCTTTTTGACTTGTGTGTTTATTATAACTACATGGTGTGCAAAAAGTGTTGTTGTATTGTATTGTAATATGTGGTAAAATATTTTGCTAGTGCATGCACTTCCGCTGGATACAGCAAGTGTGCTCCCTCTGGTGACTGGTACTCCGGCAGTATAACCGCCTCCTTTGCCGCCGCCGTGGGCGAGGCCTGCACCTTTTGTCGACTCATTGCCATACAGGTAAGTGTAAATTACATTAGGTCGACTTGCCCAAAGGATGTCAATAGTATTTAATGTTTTTTATTCTAGTGAAGCAGTATCACCCGCGCCTGGACCGTCGCGGGTGACAGATGAAGATATAGATTTTTGGGAGGATGCCGGCGATATACGCTACGCAACAACACCCAGCAGGTAACGATACATATTTTAATAATGCAGAGCCTACGTCACACTTAACTAAGTGCATTATTTTTAGAATGACATTTTTGTTTTAGATACCTTAGCAGCTGGACGCCGCCGCCACCAGAAGAGGACACCTCGGAAGAGCATGTACTATTCCTTACGCCGACCGCGACGTCCAGCTATTCTCGTAAGTGACAACTCAAAACCAACATTTTTAGTGTGTACTACTACTCATTTTATAAATATGTACTAATTATAATTTATTTTAACATTTTAGATCTGCTGAATGAAGCTGCATTTGTGTATGTGGACGCCGCCGGGTCAATCACAGCGAGTCCGGCAGTGTCTGGTCCTTCTGGAAATCTTGGTAAGTTTTCCATCTAATTGTGCGCCATGCCCTCGCTAGTTTAAAATTAAGTTTTAATTATTTTCTTTCTATATTGTTTTAGTCGCTGACGCGAATTCTAGCGAGTCAGAAGCAGAAGGCGAAACATCTGACCAAATCGGTGTTGATTACCCGGCGCCAAGAGGACTCACTCCACCAGTTCTCGCTACCGATAGCCATCACAAGAAGTGCCATCACAAGAAATGCTGAATGAAAGTGCAGCTTTAGCGGAAGAAGGAGAAGACGTAGATTGTAGTGATTCAGGGCACTCGTCAACTTTGCAAACACCAAAACCACCAACTTCCCGTCGTCGTCCTGCTAAAGATATAGCGGAACGGCAGATGTCCTCAGCTTTTGGGCAGTTAACCAATATGTTAGCCAAAAGGCAAAAAGAATCTCAACCGCCACTAAAGGAAGAAGATGACTGCGAACTATATGGAAAATTGTTAACCCAAAAGTTGCGAGAACTGCCTTCTGATGACAGAAAACTGATGATGACATAGATACTTTATTTGTTAATAGAATTAAGGAGAAACAGAGGTGTCAAACCATATCTTCCTATCACTCAGTCCCATACCAAATGCGCATAACTTCACCAATGCCATACCGGCCGTCAACCTCCCAAACATCCTATTCCGAACCTTTTCCGAATACATCCCCTTATCTAAACCGTCCATCGCCTTCCCCAACGTCGTACTCTGAACCAACGATTTCACACCAACTATCCACTTTCCAAATGTCACATTGTGAAACCTTACCAGTTAAATCGCCAGCAGAAAACGAACCATCGATTTCTCAAAGCATTCAATCCCATTATATCTCCCAACCGGACTTTAAGGGCCTTACTCTCGTTTAGTAGCGTAACACGGTCACTTTATGAAGCCTACTTCTCATTAACGGCTTGGTTAGAAGATCTGTAAAAAATATATGTTTGCTATAGATTCATGTACAGCATTTTAGTTGAGGGATTTTTTTCGTGTGGCTAATACTTTTGCCTTAAAAAAATATTTACCAAAACGCTATTTTTGGCTAATATTCCCTACTACTTTTAAACGGCTTTGATGTTTGGAAATATTTTTACACTGAAAAATTGGTGGTTCAATGTATATTTAAGGCGCAGAGAATTTAAATCAGTCAACATTTACAAAGAAAATTTTCCTATTTTGAGATATAGGTTCAGAGGTGCTCTGCGCGGGCGCGGGCGGCAGTCGTGCGTTAGCACTGAGACGGGATGGCTGTGTCGCTCGCTGCTGCGCCCCGGCTATCGATCGACTAAGCGTGTTTGCCTGTGTTAGTGCAAATATTTACGAACGAATTGAATCAGTGTGCGTTTATAGACTAGCTCGCTGCAGAGGGCCTATTTCTATTATGCGCGTGGACGCTTTATTAGTGGGGCCATTTATAAATACTGTTTTTGTTTATATTGTTTATTGTGTCAATATAAGATAATTTGTAAATAAATAAAAATACCAAGGCAAAGCAAGTCAAGAAAAATAAATGTTCAAAAAGCTATGAAAATGAATCTGATAAAGTAAGTAGGTACCTAGTTATGTTCCCAACCTAACGCTGTGGTAGAGTCTAGACATGGTCTAGACGCTGACCTGGTACCTTTTGCGATTAGGCGTACGTGACAGGATGGGTGGCGCGACCTGCGCGTGGGCGGACCACCAGGCCGCGATGTATTAGAATTAAGATAGGCTAAGTTAGTCTTACATGAACTTCTGTAAAGCTCGGGTCGTAATAAACTCTTACTTCCACGCAAACACCGTTTCATTTGCGCTCCCGAAATCTAACTGGCGCAGCCGGTAGGATTGTCGCAAACTGTTTCCTCCGCGAAAAGCCAAGTGCGAAAAACTGTGAAATACATTAGAACACGTGGACTGTGCTTCGCGAGTGGTTACGGATTATATATATAGTCGTCGTCCTTAAAATCAGTGAGGCGTTCTATATCGGGCAATCTTCGAACCAAATAAAATAAGTTTAGATAACGCGCAAATTACGTGAGTGAGCAGAGATGGTGATAATATATCAAGCGGTTGGCATGTGAGTGACCTTCTACATCCTTCCTCATTCCTTACACTATTATTGTGATAGACGTAATTAGTATTTTAGTAGTTTAATTTAGTTTTAGAGAGAAAAGTAGCATTAATATTTCTGTCTATTTTTGTTAATTCTATGGTGTGAACTAACATATAAATTGAGGTTTATCTTTTAATTTTACAATTTAATTGCATCGTAAGTTTTAATTATATCTAAAATGAATCAAGGTCAAATTCCTTTAACCGCGACGGCGGCCGGGGCGACCCCTTCGATTCGTTCTGAAACACCGTTTCCGATGCAATTGTCAGACTCTTCAATACCTCACGATGTTTTAAAATTAATTCCCGAATTTAGTGGTGAAACTAATATACTTAGTTTATTTTTACGGAAGTGCGAATATGTTATCGGAAAATATCAAGGGACTTCAGAACGAAACGAATTTTTAATGCAGAATATTACAAGTAAATTAAAGGGTAAGGCAGCGGCTCTTTTAAGTGAAAGAGGTGACCTTGAAACTTATTCTGATTTTAAATCTTTGATGATCCAACATTTTGGTGATCCGAGGAGTGAAGAATGCGTAGCAATTGAGCTCGAAACCCTAAAAATCAAATCAAATGAGTCATATTTAGAATTTTGCAGCCGTATACAAGATATTCGTGCCATATTAATATCTAAGGTTAATCAGAACAGTTCCGCTACGTTAAGAGAAGCTAAGAAAGTGATTTACAATAATACTTCGCTTAACGTTTTTATGTACAATTTACCAGAACATATGGTACGGATTGTTCGAATTAAAAACCCTAGTACCCTGGAAGAAGCCTTACAATTTGTCCTTGAAGAGGTTAATTTTCAGGAACAATATAATTTACGTAGTAAAATGTTACAACACCGGCCACAAGGTCATCAGTCATTACCATCATCTGAAAAAGGCGTTATTTTAAGTTCAAACAATCCGAGACCTCCCTTTACAGCACCTCAGTTGCAACATAATTACTACAGGCCCCCTACAAATCAAACTCAATTTAAATTCGGTATACCTAACCAAGTTTTTGTACGCCCAAATATGCCGAATCAACAAATAGGTTTTCGACCGCAATTACCGCAACTTGGGAATAAACAACCTCAACAATTCGGTTATAAACCCCAAGCAGCACAATTCGGTTATGGACCCCAAGCAGCACAATTCGGTTATAGGCCTCACGTAGGACAATTCGGTTATAGGCCTCAAGTAGGACAATTCGGCTACGGAGCTCCACAACCTTCGGGCTACCGTCCCCCTAACAATTTATCGGGTGATCGTGACGTGACAATGAGAACTGCTCCAGCACCTGTTAGGCAACCACAAAGTTTTCCTATAAACGAGCTTTATACTAGTAATGATCAGTACTATTACGACCCCAATTACAATGATTATGTAATATGTGATCTAGGATACTGTGACTATGACTATACAAATATGTACATTAATAACGATTGCGTGGATCAGAACCCAAATGCTGAAATTCCTAAGGCTACTGAAAAGGTTGATGATTCGCATTCAACTGAAAATAAAGTAGACTCAAAAGATGCCTCAAATTTTCAAATAAATTTGATTTGTGTTCGTCCGAAATGATAGAACTTAAGTTTGACGCTAATCTTAAACATCCTTATATAATCATTCCCGACATAAACGGTAAATTTATGTTGGATACAGGAAGCACTAGATCTTTCATAAGCCCTAGAAAGGTTGACGAATATTTCCCACAATCAAAATTCTACGAACCATTTACAGTTACAAGTACACATGCTACTAGCGAACATAATGAAGTAGCTAACATTACCCTTTTTTCAATTTTTAAGGTAAACGGTTATCATAAATTTTATATTTATGATGTGGATAATAGATATGACGGATTGATTGGAATGGACCTTATGTCTCAGCTTAATGCTAGTATATGTTTCAAAAATAGAATTTTAAAGATAAACGATATTAATATTCCTATAATTTATAACACTGATCTTGAACTTAAACTTGAACCTCGCACAGAACATAAAGTGAAGCTACCCGTAAATATGAAAGATGGCTATGCCATACTAGATTACACGCAATTTCACGAAAGTGTTAGAATGCCAGCTGCAATTGTAAAGTGTGAAAATTATCTTGCCTCCACTATAATTCAGAATGCAACTGACTTTGAAGTAACGCTAACTATAACTGCTCCTTTCAAAGTTACCAACTTCTCTGAAGAGTGTATAGTAAATAAAACAACTGGGTTAACTGACATTGACATTGACTCGTTACTGACAGCCAACTTACAAAAATTAAGACTTGATCATCTTAACCAAGAAGAGAATGAATTTATTAGTAAATTATGCTACGAGTATAAGGACATATTTTACTGTGAAGACCTGCCTTTAACTTTTACAAATCAAGTCAAACATCACATACGGACTACTAATGAAGATCCAATTTATATTAAACCTTATAGGCAAGCTCCAGCACAGGCTGAAGAAATCAAACGTCAGGTCGAAAAACTTCTCAAGGACAATGTGATCCAAGAATCACATTCACCCTGGAGTGCACCTGTTCATTTGGTACCAAAAAAGGCAGATGCTTCCGGCCAGGTAAAATATAGAATGGTAATAGACTACCGCCGACTTAACGACATAACGATAGATGACAAGTACCCACTTCCCAATATATGCGACTTATTTGACAAACTCGGCAAAAGCAATTACTTCACCACCTTAGATTTAGCATCCGGATATCACCAAGTTGAAGTTTCTGACAGTGAGAAAACAGCCTTTTCTACACAGAATGGACATTACGAATTCCTCCGTATGCCATTTGGCCTCAAAACAGCTCCGGCAACCTTTCAAAGGACTCTCGATAATGTCTTGAGAGGCCTACAGGGTATACATTGCCTGGTTTATCTGGATGATATACTAATATATTCAAATGGCATAGTAGAGCATATCCAAAAATTACGTTCCGTCTTCGATAGACTTCGTCAAACTAACCTGAAGGTTCAATTAAACAAGTCCGAATTTTTACGCAAGGAAGTGCAGTACTTAGGACACACGTTGACTCAAAATGGACTACGACCAAACAACGACAAAATACAAGCAGTTCTTAAATATCCCTTACCACGGACACAGACTGAAATCAAACGATTCTTAGGTTTTGTAGGTTATTACAGACGGTTTATTAAAGACTTCTCCAAAATCACACAGCCATTGACAGCCTGCTTGAAAAAGGGTAAAAGGGTAGTCATGGACCAAAATTATACCGAAGCTTTTGAAAAATGTAAGGAACTCCTGATAAACGCACCAATATTGCAATATCCGGACATGAATAAACCATTTCTATTAACGACCGACGCCTCTGAAGTCGCAATTGGCGCGGTTTTGTCACAGGGCCCTATAGGTAGTGACAAACCAATAGCATATGCCAGTCGGACCTTGACAGATACAGAAAAGAAGTACAGTACTATTGAACGCGAGTTATTGGCAATCATATGGGCCACAAAACACTTCAGACCTTATTTATACGGACATAAATTTGATATTTACACTGATCATAGACCGTTAGTCTGGTTATACCAACTTAAGGAACCTAATAGCAAGTTAACGCGTTGGCGCTTACGGTTACAAGAATACGATTTTAATGTCATATATAAAAATGGGAAACAGAATGTCACGGCAGATGCGCTGTCTCGAATTCAACTTAAAGCACTAGGAGAAGCCAACGTTTCCGACGATATTTCAATGATTGTTAATATAGACGAAAAAGAAAGCAGACTTCAAAATTATTTAGAAGACGTGATCACACTAAATTCTGATGACTCAAGAACTATTTCTATTTCCGACTCTGAAAGAACCGCGACAGCTAGCCCAATGACTATTAATTTAGATTCCGATACAGACTTGGAACAATCACCCAATAATTATCCTATACCGACTGAACCTTCTAGTATACAAACAGTTCACTCTGCCGAAGATCTCGAATCCCATGGAATACCGATATTGAAGGAAGCAATAGATACCAAGCCTAACCAAATACTAGTTTTTAGCTGGTTTCGTAATGAGCTCCACGTAAAAGATATATCTAGGGACAAACAAAAAGTGTTAGAAGTATTTTTGCCTCTTCATAATCAAGATCATATTAAAAATTTCTTAAAAGAATACCTAAAACCGAAAATTAAGTATTTCATATATTTTGAGAATCCGGAACATAGAAAAGACTTTAGTAATATTATAGTTTCACTATTTAAGAAAGATATGGTTAATTTCTATGAATGTACCGAGCGCGTTATTTACGTCGAAGATGAACAGGAACAGAAAGCTATTGTAATTAAGTTACACGAAGGCAAGACATGTCATCGCGGCATTACAGAAACTGTTAAAAGAATCCGTCGTTATTATCATTGGCCAAATTTATCCGAAACCGTTTCCGCCATAATTAATTCATGTGATCGCTGTAAAACCTCTAAGTATGACAGAAAACCAATTAAACCTATACTGCAGCTCACACAAACCCAGAACACACCCTTTCAGGAAATATTTATAGATCTGTTTAGTATAGAATCAAAATACTATTTAACTCTAATCGATGCCTTTAGCAAATTAGGACAAGCTATAGAAATTGCATCTCGCTCTACACCCGAAGTGGTCAGAGCATTAATGAAATACTTTTCTTTTTACGGCGTACCACAGAAAATAAGTTCTGATCCGGGAACCGAATTTAATAATGAATTACTAAGAGAACTGACGGACTTGCATAAAATTAAACTACACATAGGTACACCCAATAATCCCAATTCTATGGGGCTCATAGAGCGGTTTCACTCTACTATTATAGAAATATATCGATTAGCGAAATATGAAAAGAAATTTACAGACGCAGCATCAGTTATGACCTACGCCGTTATGGCTTACAATAACACTATCCACAGTACCACTGATTTAACACCGTTCGAAGCTGCGTTTGGTCATACGGAATTAAATTCTACTTTTAACTCTGAATTCGATAAAGCATACAATCAGCAACTAATTAGGGACCATAACAAAAGAACACGGGCAATTTATAAATATATTTATGAAAAGGTAAAGAGTCATAAGGAAAGAATTATAGCCAAGCGAGGAGGTGAACCTAGACCAGCCTTAGAAATAGGCTAACCGATCTTCACTAAGGCCGTAAATAAAAGACAAGCTAAAGATAAACCTAGGTTTCAAAAGGCCATGGTTACAGGTCAGATAGAACGTAACATCGTACCGATAAAAGTCAAAAATAGAGATACTAAAGTTCCAGTTAAAAATGTAAAACGCCCTCCACAGGTGGTGTTTGATCCTGGTGACATGGACAACGACCAGTTGGACTCTCCCAAGCCAGGCCCTTCAAGTGGTAAAGATTAACCAAAACCCTGGGATTCTGCCGGTGAAATTAGGTCAAGCGTTTATACAATATGATAAATGGTCTATTGTTAAAATAATCAATCTCCAATGCATTGGTACTGATCTTTCTTTTAATATTAAAAAATATTCTGAATTTAGCCAAATGTTACACCCAAACAAATCGTATGCAGATGAGTTCAGGAGTCTTAAAATACAGGTGGAGTACATTAAAAATGAGACTCTAGAAAAATTACAGCAATTAATTCCATCTAAAAGATTCAAACGTGGTATTGTAAACCCTCTAGGGTCTATCATCAAAATTATAACAGGTAATCTTGACCATGAAGATGCAGTTAGATATGACGATCTAATCAGTAGTATTCAGACTCAGGAACAAGCAATATCTAACAAATTTACGATGATATCTAAAATGTTGGATCATTTTCTGAACTCTACCGAAATAATCAATGAAAATACAAAAATAATAGAGACACGCATTAAATTACTTGAAAGCCTTGTCACTAACCTCACTACGAAAGATAATCATTCAATTTATATGACCTATGTCTTTGGATTACTTAACCAATTTATTGTAAATTTTAGAACACTTTATATAAAACTCAGTGAACTTGAAACAGCCATAGCATTCAGTAAATTATCAGTTTTACATAAGGCCATAATGAATCCTAATGAACTGTTGACAGTTTTAAAATATATAAGCCAATATGATAACCTAATGTACCCTGTAAATGAACGAAATTTAATTAATATAGAAGAATCTTTATCTGTAAAAGCTTACATTAAGAATGAAGAACTAACATTTGTAATCGAAGTTCCACTAATTTATAATGCAACTTATAGTTACTATAAACTGTATTCCATTCCTATGTCAGATGATTCCTTAAATCTTACCTTTGTTGTTATTCCTGAATTCCCTTACCTACTAGTAGAAGGGTCAAAGTATCGTCCAACTGATCAACCGTGTCAAGAGATAACAGCTAAAGAATACCTCTGCTCTGAAGATAAACTAATCCAACATGTGGAAGAAACGTGCATTGAGCAACTAATGAAATACCACGACAATCCGTCACGCTGTTCCCCACGTAAGATACTATCTGAGTTCCTGAAACTTCAAAGAATTGGTCCCAATAGTTGGATAGTGTATTCAAAACACAACCAAGTCATATCACAGACTTGTAATAATGATGAAACAAAGGAACGCATACGAGGAACCTACTTGCTAACGGTAGGAGGAGAATGTGACGTCTTTATAGATAATATCCAAATCCATGGACGACGCTCTTACTCACTACAAACAGATTATACGCCTGTTCCCCTATTAAACTTACCTGACTTGAGAGGTCTAACCCTCGACGCAGCAAGGATCAAACCTATGGATCTGAAGGGAGTAAACCTGGACGACATACGCCAACTGAATTATATTTTGAAGAATAGTGCTAATAACGTGAAAAGTGAAATCACAAGTGAAAGTGTTAGTGTCGCCCTTTATGTCTTATACGCGGTTGTCGTTTTATTGTCAGTAGCTATAATTATATATAAGTATTCAGATGTAGTAAAAAACTTGTGCAAAGAGCGAGATCATCGTCTGAGAGCTATTGAAGATAATCCCGCTCAACCTGAAGACAGTCAAGTTAATCAAAGACCTATACTATTAGTGTAATTAACTTTACAATTTTTAGATTATGATTTTATTATAGGAATAGTTTGATAATTTTATTATTTCATAAGCGATAAATTGTAACTTTCTAATTTGTAATTACACAAAGTTCTCGGAAAACCCCTGTTTTTCCGATAACTTTGGTCTAAGGGGGGAGGAGTTATGTTCCCAACCTAACGCTGTGGTAGAGTCTAGACATGGTCTAGACGCTGACCTGGTACCTTTTGCGATTAGGCGTACGTGACAGGATGGGTGGCGCGACCTGCGCGTGGGCGGACCACCAGGCCGCGATGTATTAGAATTAAGATAGGCTAAGTTAGTCTTACATGAACTTCTGTAAAGCTCGGGTCGTAATAAACTCTTACTTCCACGCAAACACCGTTTCATTTGCGCTCCCGAAATCTAACTACCTACTTATATGTATATTACTGTATTTAACTTTGATTACTATTAGCTTTTGTAATCATCTAGTGAGCGATTGTTTATTCATTATTTCCTATTTGAAGTTAAATAATTACGAATTGTTCCAGTAAATCTAGAAAGAAATCATCAGAATCGAAGGGCAATAATCCGAGTACATCTGCTGATAATAAAGAAGACTCTATTCAGGTAAATTATAATAGTAATATACCACAGATTATTAACATATAAATCACTCCATGTACTTACGCGCGCTAATTATCTACCGGCCGCCGGCCGGCGCCGGGTCGCGAACCATTTCTCAGTAGGTTGCTGACCACTTGCTGACAGCCGCGAGGCAGCGTATGCGGCGTACTTACTTAGTTTCAAATTCTTATGATATGGCTGGTTCTGGTGTATTATGTGCAGTTGATGGATGTACCTAGATCCAGCAAGAGAAAAGATAAAAACTTATCTTTTTTCAGTTTACCTGCTGATACAGAAATTTGAGTTTCTAATTTGTTTTACTATCGTTTTCAACGTCTATTTGTGCGCGATGGGACATTTTAGGATTTTCCGGGCGCGTCTATGTACAGCAATGTACGCGTGAGTGGATAAATAGGTAGGTAAATTGTTTAAACTTGCATGTTTCGTATTTTGTATTTTATTGGTAGGTACAGAAAGCGTCACTATGTCCTAACCCCTCAAGTTTTAAAATGTTACACTGCTACAACATTGAATTCCTTACGAATAATCTAAAGAATACTTTAAAAAAGAGTCCATTGTGTTGACTCGGATTCGAACCATCGCATCACCGAACGTCGTCATACTCATACCGGCAGTTTGACGAACTAGCCAGCGAGCCCATATGAATTGCGATGAAATTGTTATCTACTATCGGCTGAGTCATTATATCTTTAGGTCCCTGTCTAATCGAAAGATGTTATAATTTGAGGGTATCCATTAATTTTACTTACTTACGTTGTCTTTATAAAATTAATCCATACCTTCAAGTTAGAATTTGGTATACGTTCACTTAAAACGGCGAAGAGTAAACGACTACTATTTATCCATTATTTTTTTAAATGATTTCTGATTTTATAAGAACTAAAGTAGTTGTTCTGTTTGTTGTAAAATAAGATCATAGTTTTGTTAAATAATAGCAATAATAAATATTATTAAATGAATAATAAAGTATTTTATTTTTCTTGATTTTTTAATTCTTTATAAATAATTACTACTTAAAACAAAATAGAAAAATATATCAAAATAATATAATGAACAAAAAGCACATTTCGTGCCTATATAGGATTTGAACTTCCAATCTTATGCACGGTAAGCGGTCTTGAAACCTCCAGTCTATTTAGACGATGAATAAGTTGTCGTAAATGTTAACCCTATTATTGTTGCTTGTCGTCGCAAAAGTATTGTTTTATTGAAAAAAAACAATAATAAAAACAGAATAAAAAAAATACTTACTTAAACTTATTTATTCACTAAAACAATACATTATTTAAAATAAAATGTTTTTGCAAAATACAAAAACCAACTTGGGGCCTATCACGGATTTGAACGCACATGTCTTTTGGGGGGGTAACTACTTAATGGAGCTGTGTGTACGTAATTACTTCTACCAAAAAATATCTGTATTTTGTACAGAAGGCAATCATATGTATCTTTTCATACCTACGCTCGGCGGTCCCGCTATGGTTGTCAACTTTGGCTTATGCACAAAAGACTATCGTGGTAGTGGCACTCGTATCTAGTTGTTTGATTTATTGTTGAGGTTATTCTACAATATTAAAACAAATAATAAACATAGTCTTACAATACAAAAAGTTTACAGAACAAAAACATATAAAATTTTACATGTAAATCACTATCGAAAATTCCATAACTTCAAAACGGATTAATTTACACAATTTATTTTGCCCTATCCGTTTTAGATCTAAACTTATCAAACGACACTAAAAACAACACAATATCTACAAAAACAAAAAATCATGTTTTCAACTTACGTAATAGTTGGTGGCGTGAATTTACCTTACAAAAAAGTTACTTCGTTTATACTGATTCAAAATAGGAAACTATTATACAGGGTTATTGTTAAAACATTAACAATTTTTTACCATTTTCATTCATTTTCAGTCTTACTCATCATTATGAACAACTTTTACTATGGGAAAAAACCTGAAATCGCGAAAAAAAACCGCACCATTCCAGATCAGACTTGTTTGTGGAAAGTCTTGAAGAAAACGACAATATTTCAAATACATCACTAAAGTTGACAGAAAATCCGATTCAGGTAAAACACATTTTACTTACCTCTTTTTCTTATACTTGCAAAATTTACTGACTTAAAACAATCGTTAATACTTATATTTTTGCAATGAAACCAATTAAACGGTTTTTATACGGGAATTGGCCTTCTGGTTTATGCAACTCTCTAGCCTTCCTATTAATTCCTTGACAAAAATCTCCAACAATATTGTCAGAATTAATTTAAAATTATGTAATATCTTTTTTAGGTCGAAACATCGCCTGAACCTCAACAAGTCCCAAGGTGTTTCATCGAAGGGCGACGTATAATTAATATTGCTTACTTTTATTTAGAACTAAAGAAAATCGCCAAGCACGGAGTTATAGACTGTGGTTTAGAATCCGTTGATATTGTTGGAGAACGGCAAGTGGGACTACATTCCTTATTTACCTTTAAATGTCGTATGTGTATGAAAACATTTTGCATAGAGAATGCTAATCCCACTGAAATCAATATCAACAACTGTGCAGTTGCAGGAACAATAGCAATAGGATGTGGGCACTCTCAACTGCAAGAGCTTTCAGCAGCAGCGTGTTCTAAAACACGGCAATCCAATGGTTACCAACTTTTTCCGATAATTTTATCGATAGTCGATAAGTCATTATATCGTACATGTCGTACATCGTTGGACTACACTAGACGTAGTCATGACTATGAGCGGGGAAATCCCGACGCGCATTCGAGGTAGATTCGCGCACACTTTATTGTTTATGGTACTCATTTTTCATTCATTTTGTGTAAAGATATTCTGCTGCTTAACATTTATAAATGGAACTTTACTAGCTAAGCACTTTATCCGATCCCAAGGAAATTGTGTAAATTTCAAACCGACAAAACAAATGATAGACAATGGCGCCGATTCTGTTGTTCACACATTAAACTAAATTTAAGTTCAGGCATCTTTTTCTTTCTATTTCATTATGAAAAGGACAGAAGATAAATATTAGTTTAGTCATGTCAAATTAGTCAGCGCCTGACGCAAATTGACGTATTTTTAATAGCCAATTTTTTAATCTCGTCTAAATTGTCTATGGAGTATCTTAATTTGACAGGACTAAACTAATATTTATCTTCTGTCCTTTTCTTAATGAAATAGAAAGAAAAAGATGCATGAACTTAAATTTAGTTTAGTTTGTGAACAACAGAATCGGCGCCAATATGAAAGAAAAAAATAAATATAAAATGAACAAAGACGAAGAAGAAATTTAGGATACGATAAGAAATTTGTATGACGACTGTGAAGAATAATGTTTTTATGTCATGTTTAATCTTACGTGTATAATGGTGGCGGTGGAATAAAACCAACGTTGGATGACAGTTAGGGTTTATTTACTTGTACTTCAAACACTGGACAGATTTTAGCAAACAAAGTTAGACTGAAGTTAAACCTATAAGTGGTTCCAGGGATGGACTGCGGGGCTATCCTATCCCTTTACCTCCTAGCTGGCTATTCCTGAGGGCGACGGGGCCTCCGCTCAGGTCAAGCTTATGACAACAGTGGTGACTGCGGGGCTATCGACCACTGTGCCTTCTAAGTAGCGAGTGTGCTTGTTCCTCCATGGGTGACCGTTTATATAGTCGATTTGACTGACAGTAGTGTGTGTCTTCACCATCTTATGCTTGTATGTAGTTGTGATCGTGACCTTCGTTGACGACAAGGACACTTCACACGTCGAATGATAGATGTCGCTAGTAGTCTGTAGATACTGTTGCTGTTATCGATAATTGATCTTGTTCGTGTTGTGATCTACTCGGGTGGCGTGGTGTTTGGCACACAATCCGGTAGATGGCCTAAGGCGTCGTGTTATACGTGTTAATTAAAAATAAAAAAATGTACACGGCAATTTTGTAGTTTTTATTCCAAAACACGGCAACCCAGATCCCAAAACACGGCAACTTAAAATTTCGAAATGGCAACCCTGGCGTAGACAAAAATGGCATTCCGATATAGATGTAATAGTAGATGGGTGCTGGAGTAAGAGAACCTATAAAAAAAATTACTCAGCGCTATCAGGTGCTGCTTCCATCATCGGTAAAAAAACTGGAAAAGTTCTGTTTTTAGGAGTTAAGAACAAATATTGTTCTATATGTGCAAATGCCCAAAAAAATAAACAAGAACCCAAAGGCCACAAATGTTATAAGAATTATAACGGATCTTCAACGGCGATGGAATCGGAAATCCTCGTTGAAGGTTTTAGTTGTTCTATTGAAATGCATAATTTGATTTACGGGAGAATGGTGTCTGATGGAGATTCAAGTACCTACTCAAAATTATTGAAAAGTAGACCATACCCGCACATTACCATTGAAAAAATTGAATGTCGTAATCACATCCTTCGAAATCTTTGTAACAAGTTTGCCGCACTCCAAACAGACACAAAATACTTGTTAAAAAACAACCGACTTCCAAAAACACTATAAAGTGAAAAATAACTTTAATTTCGGAAGTCGGTGTCTTTGGATTTGTATTTTTGTTTTTTTGCCACCGACTTCCGAAATTAAAGTTATTTTTCACTTTATAGTGTTTTTGGAAGTCGGTTGTTTTTTTTGTAAAAAAGTTTTTATTTTTTACTTTTTAGTGGGTCAGTTTGTAATTTATCTAAGTTACAATAGCCTAATGTCAACTGCTGATCACCTTTTACAAAATATTGCTTTTCCCGATGCAGGGACGTTAATTGTTGAGGAGTTGTCCTAGCTGATAATCCTGGCTGCAGCATCAGGCCAGACTTATGTCAACATTGCATTGAACTTAAAATTTAGTCCTGTTTAAAATGAGCCCAAACACGACTACGGTACTGTAATTTCAAGGTTTGTACTTTTTCTGGTGCTCCTGGCTTCAGCATCAGGTCTGTAAGTACTTCGGTGTGCCTCATTAACAGTACGTTTATCCACACATCGAGCCCTTTTCAATGAGCCTAAACACGATATATCTGCTGTTAGTTGTCGAGGAATTAGGTACTCTGCAGACTATCCTGACTGCAGCATCAGGTCATGACTTGATTATCATGAGACCAAATGTGTAAAATGCCCTATCAAACATCAAAACAATTTACTAAAACAGTCCTTGCCTGTTTGAGTAACTTCTTACTGTTAAGGAGTTGTAAATTCCATCATCAGCCCAGCTACCTGAGATGGTGACAACCATACGCAAATACACAAGATACTTCATAAAATATGCGAAAAACAATAAGTGAGCCTATATAATTTCCGCTCCACCCAGAGCGGGAGGGGTCATTTGATGATTTCCCATCCGCAAAAAAAAAAAAAAAAAAAGCCTATAAAATTTGAGGGTTGCCCTCGATTTCTCTAAGATCCTAACTTGGTGACAATGGGACCACCTCAGAACTATCTACTTTCGAACAAAAAAAGAATTTTGAAAATCCGTCGACAATTGGCGGAGTATTCGATGAACAAACATACAAAAAAAAAACATACAAACACCCGAACATAGTACCTCCTCCTTTTTGTGAAGTCGGTAAAAAAGCTCATCACAGTGCAGCAGCTGTCAACGCAATCCACAGATAAAAATCTTCTTCGCGCTCCCGCGCTCCTGTTGACATTATGTTTGTTCGGATACGGCTTCAACAAGATATTCTATAATCATGCAGCTTGGATTTCGTTACATGTAATAGTAGTTTATTCTTCTACTTGCGTACCTATGGAATGGTCTTCAAGATTCGGTTTTGTATCCATTATTACTACACTTCTGAGATTGGTACGCGCCAATTTGGGTAAACCAGCCGGTCGATTCTGTAAAAATGTCACCGTGAAAACTTAGGTGAAGTGAGTTTGTTTTTGCTAGGAATTGACACCATTGACAGCTCACTCCACGCTCACTTCACCTAAGTTTTCACGGTGAGATGGTTACAGAATCGCACTGCTGTAACATCAAATTCTATTGCACGAGCGTATATTATTATGTTGCAGGGATATGTAAGAGAGTCGTCAGGTATTGTTGCTTCTGAAAATGCATTCATTCGAGGACTTTATACTTTGGAAGGAATTTACTTTGACTTTCCATTCGTTGATGAAGATATCTTTTCAAACTATTCGACTTTCGCCTCCTGGTTGACTTCTCCCTTACCAATGTCGTTTCATTCACGATTATTAATAGATTATCTTTTTGATGATAACATTTATTCAGTTAATGCGGATATTGATGGATTAGTGGTTTACTTACCCGTCGTTCCAATGATTTGATGACAGATGCTGAATTTGCCTTGTATACATCCTATATTTTCATGTTATTGCAGTTTTTACATTACATTCTTTATTACTTTTCATTTTTAAAAATGTATAGTCTTTTAATATACTGAAACAAAAAATGCCTTACCTTTATTTCGTCTCTCAGAACTTGGTTAATAGCATTGCAGACTTCAGGTATGATTTTTGATATTGGGATACTTTGAATAAATAGTGTAAACTTTTATAACTGTCACCACTTGCGATGAATCTTAATGTTATCGCTAGACGATATTTAGCTGGTATGGCGTCTCTGAAGTCAGTAAGTCTTTTAATATACTGAAACAAAAAATGCCTTACCTTTATTTCGTCTCTCAGAACTTGGTTAATAGCATTGCAGACTTCAGGTATGATTTTTGATATTATTTGGGGGGATACTTTGAATAAATAGTGTAAACTTTTATAACTGTCACCACTTGCGATGAATCTTAATGTTATTGCTAGACGATATTTAGCTGGTATGGCGTCTCTGAAGTCTGTATCTTGCTTCGAAATTAGAGGTGAAATTTTGTTTATGAAATATTAAAAATCTGCAAAACTCATACGACAAAAGTTGTGAAACTGTCCTAATGGTTCATAAAGCAGCTCACTAAATTTTTCTTCTATAAATTCTCTAAAAAAAAAAAACTTGAATTAGAATTAAATAATACATACACTGAAAATATACCCTATTTGTATTACTACGTATATTACTTACCTTGATCGATTTTTGTGAATGTTTATCATCCACCATCGCCTTCGTCTTCTTCTTTTGAGTTCATTTTGTTTAAATTTAAAATAAAAATAAGTCAAACCGAAAGTGATAGCTGCTACAAGCTCGTCGTCCGCCATATTTGCCGATCCACAAAATACTAACACGTTCGTTAAGCATGAGGACAACTGTTTGTGTTTGATGATTGTGGTCGATGTTTGGAACTTTGTGTTTGTGGCATACACCAAGCATGGTATGGACGGGGCTTTAGTCAAAATATGTGGCTTGGCCGTTTCGCTACCATCACATGGGCGTAAGGTGAAAAATGTATTCACTGTTCATTACTTTTCTGTTATACAATAACGTTGTAGTAACGAAACGGCCAAGTCTTATATTTTGATTAGGATGTAGTGTTTGTGAAGTTGGGGTTTGTAGAGTTAGGTCGTGTAGAGTTAGAAACTTGCTCTACATGAGTTCTGATAACTTTATGGCAGTGCGAGCCATATGGTATCGTCGTCTTGGCAACATTTTACATGAAAATGTTTTAGTGGGTACATATCGGGGCACAGACAATGCAATCCTATTTTATGTTTCGTCGATTGAACTGCAATGTTCCCAATTCAAAAAACACTAATTGGTGTACATTTTTTGTGGCGCAACGCGTCATAGGAATTAGGCTGCCTTTCCACCAGAGATGAGCGAGGATGCGTAGCGAGGGTATGTGGTGTGTGTAAAACGAACCAATACCAACGCGGCAACGCTAACTTAGTTCAAGCTATAAAAATGATTCAGACTATATTATAAAGACTCTATATTTATTCATTTAACCCGACTAAACGTGCAAGTGGGCCTTAGTGTAGTGTCCAACCGTGTGCTCATCTTCGTTATAACAGCGGTTAAGGATACGCACGTATGTCAGTGATTTCACGATTTTTTATTGAATGAATTAAAAAAGGTTGTGGAGATCACACTAACCTAAGACTAATATTATATGAATTACGTCGATTTTGTAGAAGATACAATACAATACTTTCTCGCTTATCCGTCACTCGGTAATTCGACATTAATGGCCATTTAAACACTGTTACAAAGAATAAAAAAACATACAGAAAACTATCTGAATCAGTGCGAAACATGTGCTAAAGTAAAATACGATCGACAACCTTTTAAACCGCCCTTTGAAAAAACCAAAACACCAACAAAACCAATGGAAAAATGGCAAATAGATATGTTCCACTTCAAAAAGAAAACCTATTTAACCGGAATAGACACATTTTCTAAGTGGACTTTCGCCACAGAACTAGTTGAAAACAACTCCCTACAAGTAATAGAAACGCTATTACGACTCTTCGCTCTAATAGGAACCCCCGAACTAATCTCAACAGATAACGAGACTACACTAATATCGGAAATAGTAAAAGAATTTCTAGCAGAATTAAAAATCAAACATCATGTGCCAACACCCCTGCACCACACGTCTCATGGAGACATAGAACGGTTTCACTCCACCCTAATAGAGAGATTAAGAGTATAACAGGAACTAAAGAAATAAGATGTTAACTTAGCAGTACTAGCGTATAACTCCACTATATACATAGTGCCACTAACAAAACACCTAACGAATTACACTTTTTACGAGAAATTAACTTACCCGTGCACAACAAACAAACCTCTGACTACCTAAAGAAGATAAACGACAAATTAGAAAAGGTAATAGAAAGCACACTCAAAAGGAGTAATGAACTCAGAACACCTGTGACTAAAGAAATCACCACAGGAACTAAATTCTATATCGCTAAGCATGATAGATCAAAACACGTGAACCCCTTTACAGGCCCATACATAATAAAAAAAAATACTCCCACGTAATAAATTCTCCTATGACTCCAGAAATAAAGAACACCAAATTCACATTAGTCAAATTCGTGTTACAGATGCGACGCAAACATCATCAGATTAGAACAAGGGATCAGTATCATACCTCAAAGGAAGGTACAAATACAAGAAGACAAATGGAACTTAATCTATCCTATTAATCTAGAACCGCTGCCGCGGAACTTAATCTATCCTATTAATCTAGAAGCCGCCAAACAAATTATGAGTCTATAACGAACCTATATAACAACGAGGGACTAACTAATGATATACGACACCAAAGAACAGAATATTTAAAAACACACTTAAGTGAATGTCTATCGCGAATGCAAATCAAACGATCCAAACGAGGACTAATCAATGGATTAGGATCTATAATTAAAGCTATCTAAGGAAATCCAGATAATGACGACATGATAAACATAGAAAAGAAATTTAGTCTAGCAGCCAACGCAATGACCACAATGAATCACAAAATAAATAAAGTGACCCATCAACTTAACCAGTTAATAACAATTGTAAACCGTAAACTCAACTCTAGGGAGCACTTCTTACAAGAAGTAATCTTAGTATACGAAACACTGAAAGACATCTGCGAACATCTCGAAGAAGCTTACTAATATTTAACGAAATACATTTACAGCAAGGTTTAGATAAAATCCCCAGCAAAATTAACGTAGTACGAGACAAACAAACTACAATCCCTAATAGTCCCAAGCGTTGCTATACAAAACAAACTATTAATATTCCAATTCGCTATACCCATGGTCTCTAAAGAACAATATAATCTAGAAACAGTAGTTAGCATAATCACCCCATCTAACCAATATTGTCAAATGCCTAGTATTAAGAACGGCCAGTATTTAACGGGAACCAATCATGTGTATAAAGTAGACAAATGTAACAACAATATACAGGGTGTCCAGTAAATAGCACGACATACTGCAGGGGGTGATAGCTTGGGTCACTACCTATCAATACAACACAATATATGTTCAGCAAAATCTTACGGATTTACAGTTTTACAAAATTTTCCGAAATATCGAAAAATCTCTACCTTGAAACAGATTTTTAGGCATCTCGTAATGAAAAAATCCTTTTCTAGAACTTTTTTTACATCAAATTATTCGTGAATAGGTTACTCTACTCATTATAAGTTTTTTTTTTTATCAAAAACAATTTGAAGAAATAGTTTTTTTTGTTAAAATTTTCACAGAACAATTTTCTTTTCGCATAACTTTAACCTACAGTGGTGAAAAAAAATGTATGTGGCAGTTTCGTACAACAAACTTAAAAGATAGCCTGTTTAATGGTGATTTAGGAAAGATTCAATACTAGTGCATTTTCATTAAAAAAATGCTATTTTAGTTCCAGAGAAGCTGATTTTGTTGAAAATGTAATTAACGTAATTTTGACAAAAACCACTATGAGAATAAGTAATAGCTGCTCATTTACGCGAATTATTATAAAACTAGTTGTGACACGTAAAATGCGACATGCACGCGTAATGACTAAAGGTTTTTACCTGCTCGCCGACCGACCCGACCCGACCGGTTACTGTCTAACAAAAGAAGCGCATGTGCTATCCCGCTCTTTCTTGCATTGTGATTTTGTGTCTCACTCTCAACCTTATTTGCGACACTTGTCAGTACGCTACCTTAAACCGTGCGCAACGCATCTCTGTGTTCACAAATTATTGTTTCGTACTAACGACTGTTTTGTGCCTTGGACCCCGGACTTTGTTTGCCTTACGATTTGGATTTTTTATTGTGATCACTACGACGACTTGGCGACCACCTGGACTTTTGTGTTTTATAACATGGCCAACCGCCGCGTTTTTCCTGGTTATACGCAGCGAGAGTATGCTGAGATGCACCTTATTTACGGAGAAGCTGGCCAAAGTTCCCGAGCTGCTGCCACCCTCTACAGGGAAAGGTTTCCCGATAGGAGACATCCACACCATGAAATGTTTACCAGAGTGCATAACTCCTACATGGAAGGCAGACTCCCTGGTCAACGTGGCGGTGGACGGCCTCAAGTTGTTGACGAAGACATAGTGCTTCAGGAACGAGAACAAGACCCGACAACTTCGGTTAGGGCGATACAACGGCGCACAGGGATACCGAAGTCCACTGTTCATTCAGTACTTAAGA
Source organism: Oligia fasciuncula (assembly GCA_963082905.1). Taxonomy (NCBI): domain Eukaryota; kingdom Metazoa; phylum Arthropoda; class Insecta; order Lepidoptera; family Noctuidae; genus Oligia; species Oligia fasciuncula. The sequence goes on from OY720403.1 coordinate 16,086,096, forward strand.
GGTATGGATACCATCCATTTCACATACGACGCGTGCAAACTCTTTTAACTAGAGACTACCTGCCGAGAGTTCAATTCTGCCGCCGCATGCTTGAAATGCATCGGGAGGACCCAAACTTTTTTAATAAGGTGTTATGGAGTGATGAGTCAGCCTGCAGAAAGGACGGCTACTTGAATTTGCATAATTTACATAGTTGGCAATTAGAAAATCCGTGTGTCAAGAGAAGACAGGTCCCAGTACCAATTCAAAATAAATTTATGGTGTGGGATTTTTAATGGCCAGATTGTGGGTCCCGTCGAGCTTCCACCTACATTAAATGCCAATAATTACTTGGAGTTTTTACGAGAAACCCTACCCACGCTCTTTGAAAATGTTCCGAGTGAGCTAAGAGAGGTGATGTGGCTTAAGGCTTAAGAATAAGAGCCTACTTAGATGAAGCTTATCCAGGCAGGTGGATTGGGCGACTGGGACCGATATTATGGCCACCTAGGTCTCCGGACCTAAACTAAACCCCCTGGATTTTTTTTATTGGGGTGCCATGAAGGACAAAGTCTATGAAAAACCGATCCAAAATGACAATGAATTGAGAGCAAGGGTTAACATTGCAGCAAGAAAAATAACGGAAATAAGCCTGAGAAGACTCAAAAGCTCATTTTTAAGAAGATGCCGAGCGTGTATTAGGGCACAAGGGAAGCAATTTGAGCATTTATTGTAATTTATTTAAATAAATGTTTATTAAAGTTAACTCCTCTGTTTTTTTTACTATCACCTTATCCTTCAAGATGTCATTTACAGACCGGCCGGCCGGTCGGCTGTAGATTAATTATTATGTAATTCGAACCGTAGTACGACCTTACAACGATTCGAATTCAAAGTCACATTACTTGCATTTAAAATAAAATGCTCTTATTAACTAAAATAGCTTATTTTTCGTATTTTTTTAAAATGAAAATGTACTAGTATTGTATCTTTCCAAAATCACCATTAAACAAGCTATTTTTTAAGTTTGTTGTACAGACGCCAGCACATCAAGTTACTACAATCTGTCAGATTTCTTTAATAGATTTTCGACTTTATTGCTAAAACATAAGGTTCAAGGTTGATTGGGAAAATCTGACAGTTTCGGGTAGGTTGACCTGCTGGCGTCCGTACAAAACAGCCACATAAATTTTTTTTTCACCACTTTTGGTTAAACTTAAGTGATAAGAAAATAGTTCTGTGCAAAATTTAAACAAAAAATAGTATTTCTTGAAAACATTCTTGTCTTTGATAGAAAAAAGACTTGTCAACGAGTAAAGTAACTATTCACGAATAATTTGATGTAAAAAAAAGTACTAGAAAAGGATTTTTTCATTACGAGATGCTTAAAAATCTGTTTCGAGGTAGAGATTTTTCGGTATTTCGGAAAATTTTGTAAAACTGTAAATCCGTAAGATTTTGCTGAACATATATTGTGTTGTATTGATAGGTAGTGACCCTAGCTATCATCCCCTGCAGTATGTCGTGCTATTTACTGGACACCCTGTATGTACAGCTTCACCAACAAAGAAATGTGTAGAAGAAAGCATTCTGAAACAACGCAACAACTGTAGCGTTATAAAAATCTAATGTCCAGAACAATACTCATACAAAATTCAGAATTACATATTTCCAGTTCAGATTAAAGGAACAAACAATAGATGTGCCGACAGAAGCGTGACCATCGTAGACTCATATACAGAAGACAACACCAAATGCGGAAGCACTCAAGATTCTGTGGATATTCAGACCTTTACTGAAGTCACAGAACCAGCAAACGAATTACCAATGACGTTACCAGAAAATATGGACAACATAGGAGAGCAGATCGCAGCAATCAATAGACCCGACTTAACCTCTGATAAGATCAAAGACATAGGGATCCTGACCTACCTATCGTCTTTTTAACTCGTCGAATCATAAAAACCCGACAGAGTACAAAAAGACTAGAAGAGGAGAGTCAAAATAACGAGGTCAGACAGTCAACAGCAGACTACTACTACCCGATAACAACGGGATAAGCGGAATTGATTATAAATAAAGTAATAAATATGAATTAGTCAAGATAACGAGACCAGACAGTAGAGATACCGCCACCGCTCGATAAACAACGGCAATAAACGGAAGCGATAAGATAAATGAATTGTGGTGACAACCACAAAAATATCTGGTTTAAAAATATCTGTCGTCAAACCGATATTCAAAAAGGGTGAAAAATGTGACATAAATAATTATCGCCCCATAACACTGGTACCCATCATTTCAAAAATCTATGAGAAATGCATGTATCACAGACTGGTTAACTACTGTGAGAAATTTAATATTATAAAAAAAGAGCAGTTCGGCTTTCAGAAGCATAAGTCCACGTCCTTAGCCATCTTTTCACTTTTGAAAGCAGTATTGAACAATATTAATAACAAACAGCTAACGACAGGTCTATTCTTTGATCTGTCAAAGGCATTTGATCTGGTTTCACATGAAATTTTATTAAAAAAACTAGAGGCTATCGGTATTAGAGGACTACCACTTCAGTGGATATCGTCGTACTTAAGTAACAGACAACAGAGTGACTGTCACTAAACTTAATGAAAGAAGTGAAATGATAGAATACTCGTCTGAATATATAATTATAAAACGTGGCGTCCCCCAGGGTAGCATATTGGGCCCTATCTTATTTCTACTCTATATAAACGACATAGTTAATGTAACTAATCACAAATGTTTCCTTTTTGCCGATGACATTTCCATAATTGTCACTACCGATAAAAAATATAAAACAATTGCGGATCATGAAGAATTAATCATACAATAGACAATCTAATTAATTGGTTAAATAATAATAATTTATCTATTAATCTTAATAAGTCAGTATATATACAATTTAATCAATCTTATAATAATACATTTAATTTTAAAATGGACATACCAAAAATTATACAAGTAGCACGAACTAAGTTTTTAGGATTAGTAATTGACGAACATTTAGACTGGAAAGCACAGGTTGAAGCTGTATGCAATAAAATAAATAGATTTGTCTATGCTTTGAGTCAAATAAAAAAAGTCACTAATATGAAAACGGCTGTGATGCCATACCGCGCATATGTGGAGTCTTCATTACGGTATGGACTTATGGTGTGGGGAAATAGTACTGACCACAATAGAGCATTTGTCGCCCAAAAGAAATGTTTACGAGCTATTTACGAGATTCCATCTGACGAATTATGTCAACCTATATTTAAAGAGCTTGGTTTGCTACCGTTACCTTCATTATATATATATGAAGCATGTATGTTCGTTCAAAAACATAAAGAACTATTCAAAACAGCAGAAGAAATATGCTCTCGAAGTAGGCGAGACCAATACAGACTTGTGTTGGATGTGCTACCTCGATCAGCGAAATATAATAAAAACTCTCTAGCTATGTGTGTACGCCTGTATAATAAACTACCTAAAATATTTAAAACATTGAATTGTAAATTATTTAAAATTAAATTATATAAGTGGCTCAACAATAATAATTTCTATAGTATTAATGATTTTTTAAATATGAATACAATGTAATATAATTATTCTCAATTCCATAATGTATTTTTAGTAAGTAAGTTTGCACGCTTTAGTTTTAAGCAAAACATGTTTGATCTCATTTCTTTTTAATAACACCTTGTGTACCATGTTTTATGCAAATAAAAATATCTTATCTTATCTTACCAACCTGCCCCCACCACTGTATTAGCTGATAAGACTCAGTATATAAACTAACCCAAATATAATTTAGACACATTATTGTATTGACTCTACAACATACCACTGTACTACTAACACGTTTTGAGAATAAAATTAGTTTTATCTCTATCACGAGTCTGTCTTTTAACTCGCGCGTATACGAGTGGCGCGCGGAGGCACTACGCCGGGGGAAGTACCGCTTCCGCGGCAAATCGCTGCGGAGCGGACGGATCTCCGGCGCGATCTCATGGCGGCATGGAAGGAGCGACTGTCGCAACCCAGCGCAGGGCACGCCGCGATAAGACCCCTCTTTGAGGAGTGGCTAGAGAGGCGCCACGGCGCCCTCACCTACCGCCTGACGCAGGTCCTCACCGGACACGGAAGTTTCGGGAGGTTCCTGCACATCATCAGGCGGGAGGAAACGCCCGGGTTGCACCATTGCCAGGATCGCCCAGAGGACACGGTGGAGGTCTGCCCCGCTTGGGCGGAGCACCGCCGTGTCCTCGTAGAAGCGATCGGCAGCGGCGGCGAACTCTCGCGTCCGGCCCTGGTGCAAGCCATGGTTCTGCGTTCAAGCCTGGTGCAAGCCATGGACTGCGCTTCGTGAGATTCGAACCTAAGCCAGTTGCATCACAGTCTACCGCTTGACGATTACTGCTATGAGCACATATTAAAACTGTTAGAAATTTAGCAACGCTATGCGTATAACCGTGTCTAACAAAAGGGACGGAATATATTTTTTTGTTTTGTGTGGTGCGACGAGTACGTGACGATATGGCAGTGTGTGAAGTAGGTAGGTGGTGTGTGTACCGTGCTGTTTACACATACAGATGTACGTTGTACCGCCTCATCACAAAAATACGACTCTTAAGGCTTGTATTCATGCCAACGACCTTATGCATTTGGGCGGAGCTAACTACCTCTCTCCGCGCCACTCCGCCACCCGCATGCAACGCGACGCACGTGGACGTGCGTCGCGTTGCCTAGCAACACGAGGCGCCCCGCACTGTATTCGTGGACGAGTGCGGGGATGACATAGACACGGACTTTAAACGATCGCATTTTTAATTTATTATATTAAAAAATATACATGTTTTTAAAAAGTAACAAAACCAAATCATTTTCGTTTGTATTGCAAAGCAGTAGATATTTTTTTTATGTTTTTTTTGATAAAAAATTAATAAAAAAAAAATAAATGGTTTCATCTCAACGATTTGGTGGTTTTTTTTTCTTAATAGGTGATATCGATAGAAAAATTATGGCTAAACCAAATTACGATTCATATCATGTAGATTACAAACTATTTTTTCAGATGTAATTTCTCTGTAAGTTCCGGAGAAAAGCTGCTTCATCTGCACGCTGTTTTTAAGCTTTTTTCGAAAGAGTAGCCTTAAGGTGCGCATATAATATTGAACCACACTGTACATCGACTAAATCGATTATAAAGGCGCCTAAGAGCGCCACATACCTGTTTTTATTTTAGACTTTACTTTTTATTTTCATTTTTATTATACTATGGATAGTACCCTACCATTCCTTTCCTTCCTTGTGAAGGCCGCAGGAACTCGTTGGATGCGAGAAGCACAAAACCGGTCGAATTGGAGGTGCTTGGGGAGGCCTATGTCCAGCAGTGGACGTCTTTCCGCTGAAATGATGATGATGAGTACCTACCTTAATTACGAACATAGATAATAGTTTTCAAACTGTTTCAAAGTCATGTAAGGTTGAGGACTGCAGACAATATCTTTCCGTGTATCAAACGTCACTAACCATATTAACCCAAAACATTCGTAGTATTTATAAGAACATGGATGGCTTTAACAGTTTTTCTTCATAGAATTAACTTTAATTGTGATATAATAATACTAACCGAGTGCTGGTTATCTAATCGCCAGTATAACCTCCCAGTAATACCGGGGTAGGGTGCTTACATAAAGAAGCAGATTGTGTATGTGGTGGTGGTGGATCGGTACCGATCGGTGCAGGTATTAATTTCTATGTTATCTTATGCGATCACTTATAAAGAAACAGGTTTAAATTTGTCGGTTACCGACTACCTGGAACGAGTCTATACGGGTTCAAGCGTAGCCGGTGTAGGCTGTGTGTGTTTACTCAGGAAAATAGATGTGGACAACGAACTTTTGATAGCCTTAGTTTATGACTCGGAACAATAACTAAAGCATAGAAGGAAGCTAAATTTAACTAATATACACTCAGGGGCACAATTAACCGTCCACTCATATCGAATTCCATATTGTTTGTTTACGATAACTTAAGCTTTGACTACTAGGCGTAACTTCATAAGTGGGTATGTCTGGAATAAATAAAATAATCATACCCGCGTTTTGTTTACTTTTGTGGTTTTTATTCAATAATAATGAGTTAAGTCGAAATTTGACAGTCTCGCCCCTGGTTTTGGGTGAAGGATACATTTGTTTTAAATCGTTTTGTTACCATTTTTTCGAATAAATCCGAGGTGTTGGAGTGCCGTGATCTCATTTACACCAGAAAAATGCCATTGAACGGAGCTGGAGCTGCCATAGCTATGGCACTCGCAGACGCTGGGTTCAGCCAGCCGTCGTCTTCGATAGAGGCAGCGTTATGCTCACAGGTACGTGACAGAAGTCTTAGAACCACATGTGATGCCATTTGCGCCATTCATTGGCGATCATTTTGTTTTAATGCACGACAACGCACGTGCACACACCGCGAGAATTGTTACGGATTACCTGGACGCCGTCAATATTCAGCGATTAACACGGCCAGCTCGGAGTCCAGACCTAAACCCGATAGAGCATGTATGGGATAACCTAAAAAGACGGATTCGGAGTCGTACACCAGCTCCTACGACCATCACTGAGCTAAAAACTGCAGCTGTTGAGGAGTGGGAGAACATTCCACAGAGAGACATTCAAGACATAATGGACGGGCTTTCAAATCGGTTACAAGAGGTCATTAGGGCCAGAGGAGGAACTACACATTATTAATGCGATCATTTAGAGTATACTTTTTTTTTAATTACAATTTTTCTGACTTTTATTTTGTAAGAAAACTGCAAATTCTATTTTTTTTTTTTTTTGTTTTAATTAAACCATTTTACAACTTACGCATATTTCATTTGCTTTCGTAAAGGTTCACCCAATGTATCATTATAAAAAAATAATTAAATAGCGTTAGAATTTTGAAGAAATTGACAAAACATAGGTGGACGGTTAAATGTGCCCCTGAGGTCTGTTTTCTTATACACTCATAACAGCATTAGAAAGAGACAGATGTAGGTTGCTCAAAATGCAAAACGTCACAAAGCAAACGTCAATTTGGCTACCTTGGCTACCTTTATGATACTAAGTTTAAAAGGTTTTTGTCTATGACTTTGTTCATCGCATTTTTTCGTATAATGCTAGGGCGCAGGCGAGTTGCAGTACTTTGTAGATTTTACGTTTTTTTGTAAAAATAGTACAAAATTAACAGTAATTTAGTGTAAATCGCAAAGCTTAAATATTAAATAATGTCCTGCATTATAGTTGGATGTAAATCACATTCAAATATAAAAAATTGCAAAAATAAACTATGGATAGAATATCGATAGAACTAGCGTCATCTAAATTATTGCATTATTTTTTTTACACGTAGTTTTGGGAAGGATTAAATATTTAAGAGTGAAATAAATACCTACAGTCTTGCGAACGAATCGTACGTATGAGTAATGAAGTGATAGTTGTCAAAAATCCGTGTGGCTCATGGTATAATAATTTAAACTCATGTGGCTATGATTTTTTTTGTCATTTTCAGATTTCCCTCCGATGTTGATGAGGTAAAAATGGACCATCGCTATTGCACGTAACAACTGGGAATGGAAAAAACAACATCGTATTTGTTCAAAACATTTCAGCGACGACTGCTTTATTAACATTGGTCATAAATGGCGCAGGTTAAAAATAACTGCAGTGCCTTCCTTACATCTGCGCAAGGAGGAATTTATGTCCACTGAGGTTAATATTTTCATTTTATTTAGAATACTGATGTAGTTCTTATGTGGGTTGTTTGGTTTGAAGGGTCGTCTGACACTTCTCTCCGTCTGACACTCCAGTGCAACAATTGTCACGTCACCAAGTCGGCGACGATTGATTAATCGTGTAGTTCAGTTAGAACAAGATCTAGAAAGACTAAAAAAAGTTTCTAAACGACGTTTACTAAAAATTAATTCTTTGCAACAAAAGACAAAACGTTTAAAAAATAAGCGATAAAAATAAATAATAATCCCATGGCGGCAGTCCGACAATGAGGCTCGCCGCCTCGCCCGAGATCGTGCGGTAGCCCCGGATGATCCTTACGGCAACCACCTTCTGGGGCGCGTTCAGGTAGTAGGCGGCTCGCCGCCGCAGTGGACGCGCCCACACCGGGGCCCCGTATAGGGCCATTGACCGCACGACCCCCGCGTAAAGCCTCCGGTAGGAGGCGTTTGGCCCCCTCAGGTTGGGCAAGAGCCGCTTGAAGGCGGCCCCGGCCCATTCCAGTTTGGGGGCCAAACGTCGGAAATGCTCGACGAAGTTCCACCGGCTGTCGAGGACGAGACCCAGGTAACAAATATCGCAATCTTATAAAGCCTTTCCTTTTTGTTTGTAGTGATGGTTACTATTGGGAGTGTGTTTTTTAGTCTGTGGTCAAGCAAGTGACACAACACCTAAGTCTGTGACAACACGAAATAAAACTGCAATTAATTAATTTGCGTTTTAATTACCCAAAGTATAATTTAAAGTAATTAACGAGATACAACATTGGCGACGAGGATGGGATAAAAACGCATGGATCTAGTTGAAGAACTAATCGAACAGGGAAAGAAATCGTGGATTCAAGAAAAAACTAAGAAGGAACTCATACAAATTCCGAATAAACTAGCTCAGAAAACCATATTCACAGACTCAAATTCTATTCAGATAGATAGATTCATTATAGATATTCTGGGCCCTTATCCTGCAACAACCTCAGATGCGGATATTATAAATAATGAATTTGGTGATGAATCCAGTTCATTAAGGAAATATTTTGAATCTGGAGATGTATTCATCCTAGATAGAAGCTTTAGAGACTCGTTGTCTCTTTTAGAACGTTGTGGTTATCAAGTTCATGTACCTTTGTCTCCAGAAGATGGTGAATCTCAATTAACAACAAGAGATGCTAATAAGTCCAGAGCCGTGACTATGTGTCGATGGGTAGTAGAGGTGGGTTATGGCATTTTTAAAACTGCATTTAAAATATTTCTCCAAAATTATTTTAACAGGGCTTCTACACATTTGATGATAGACTTTGCTGTGGTTGCTGCACTTATTAATAAATTCCACACAAAAATAAGGGACAGGTACGATGCAGCTCAAATTCTAGAAATAGTTCATAAAAATATGGAAACAAATAATGATTTATCCGAGTATGTTAGGGAACGCAATCTAAATAGAGCTAGGGCAGACTTTAGAAATATAAATGTAGACTCTGAAAATGTTAGGGATTTTCCTGTTTTAACTTACAGCGACTTAATATTAATTGCCTGTGGCACGTACCAATTAAAGCAAGCTCGCTCCTATTATGGTGAGCATATAAGATTTAATGGTTGCTACCGGATAGAAGTATGTAATGACCACAGGAGCAGCATTATGGAAGGAATAAACTCAAGTCCTAACTGCTCTTTAATTAGGGCTAGAATCGCAAGTCGACATATCAGTCGTAAAGTACGAGTATATTTCATATACTAGGGTGAATCAAAATAGTATATTTCATTACAAGTGCGGAAAGGCTGTCATTGCAAAGAGTTCCGACAAATGTCTACCCGAGCCGAGCGCAGCCGAAGGCGAGGGTTGACAGTCGGAACAAGTTGCAATGACGGTTCCGCAGGTGTACTGAACGACTATTTTTAATACAGTTGCGAAAAAATGAAGCAATTTAATAAAATAATAAAAACCCAATATTGCTTTTTTCTCTTCTCTCCACGCAAAAAATTAGTCGTATGTGGATATGTAACGACTTTTTGACTTTTCCGGTAAAATGTTCTCCGAAGCATTTTGTGCAATTATACTGAGTTCCGGTGGTGTTAATTAAAAAAAAATAGGGTCGAAATTACTCATTTTGTGCAACAAACAACTAAACTCGCAAAGAAAATTTCTGGAAAATGGCGCCAACCGTAGAATATAAGCAGAGTTTTTTTTTCTTCACCCATTTTGCTAGGCAAAGGGAACTATCCATACAGCTTAGTCTTCAGTATATTTTTTTTATTGATATGAAATGAAAATGAAATTTAATGAGATGAAATGAAATGAAACCTAACCTAACTCATTCAATTAAATCATTAAATCTGATATTGAAATAAATAAGTAGCTTCTTTTTAGAAATATACGTATTTGTATGAATTACAAAAACTCTTAAGAAAAACTTCATGGTTGGTTTTTCTTTTTAATAGACATTATTTTGACAGTTGGGAAAGAGACACGCACGAGTTCGGGAAAGGTAAAAAAAAAGCACTAGTACGTAATAGCCCACTTCCCGAACGCTATACGTCCCTGCAATACACCACTTTTTGAGCAACTGTATTAAAAAGTTCTTAGAAATGCATATATATAAAACCTTTTTGGGAGAAGTTCGATATTCAAATTTAAGAGTGTCTATTACACAATATTTATGCAAACTGTCACTTGTTTTTGTCAGTTCGTTCGCATGTAATAAATTGTTTTGTGCAACGAGTTGATAAAAACCCGAAATTATGGATAAAAGTGAGTTACGTGCGGTGATAAAATATCTCAGTTTGAAAAAAATGTCTACGAAGGAAATTTTTTCGGACATTCAGCAGACATTAGGGGATGATGCTGTACCCTATTCTACGGTTGCGTACTGGGTGGGTGAATTTAAAAGAGGTAGATCAAGCTGTAAAGATGACCCGCGTTCTGGGCGACCTTCAACCTCCGTTACGGAAGAAAATGTCAAAAAGGCTGAGAGTCTGGTTTTGGAAGACAGAAGAATAACTATAAAACATATAGCTGAGATCCTAAAGATATCATTTGGTAGCGCTCAATCCATTTTAATTGATGGGGTTTAAAAAAGTGTCGGCAAGATGGGTGCCACGAATGTTAACCGACGAAAACAAAAAGCGACGTTTGGAAATTTGTAAGCGTAATCTCGAAATGTTCCAGCGTGATTCGGATAATTTTTGCCGTCGCCTTGTTACTATGGATGAAACGTGGATCCACCATTTCGATCCTGAAACAAAGAGACAAAGCATGTCTTGGAAACGACCATTAAGAAATTTCGAGTTGCTCCTACCGCTGGCAAAGTTATGGCCTCAGTATTCTGGGATAGTGAAGGAATCCTTTTTATTGATTACATGCCAAAAGGCCAGACGATTACTGGACCCTATTATGCAAATTTAATCCCGAAAGTGCGTGAAGCGATTAAAGAAAAACGTCGTGGAAAACTGTCATTGGGCGTGCTGTTTCTTCAAGATAACGCTCCTGCTCACCGATCAGAAGTTGCGCATTTCTTGATAAGTAGGTACTTATCAAAAAATGCCACACATATTGGCACTTGTTCTGGGGTATATTGAGCGTTCCATTATGTATTTTGTTGCCTAACCGAGAATTTGAAAATATAGCGCCATGGGTATTGGGTGCGTAGAGTGTATGAAAAAGCCAAGCTTTGAAAGAGCCGATGCGATTATCTCCCACTTAATAAAATAAATCCTACCACAATTAAATTTTACTCTTTGTAAGGCAACACTGGACAGCTGCCACCCACAGACATTTGACAGTTCTAGTAAATCAAATGGCGTCGTAGGAATGCATTGAAAATTTTGAAGCCAAAATATAAGTACAGCTTGGCAAAAAAAAGTCTGACGCGGTGACAGTTGGAACTAATCGATGATTGTGGCAACATTGCTTTACTTGTCAACTGCTAGTACATTCTGTGTCAACAGTGCGTATATCCTAGTCGATATTCATAGATTTTTTTAAATTATCAACTTTCGTTGCATAATTAACTATATAAAATGAATAAAACTATTCGAAGTAGTGGCAGAGCAGTTTGGCCGAATCTCAAGCGGGACAAGTTTTGTCCGATATCGACAATGGTTATAAAAGAACTGCCGATATGACAGGTATTTATGTACCCTAAATAAGTCATTGTACTCGTACTTTAAATAAGATTTTATAAATGTTTTCAATGCGTAGTTTTGTAGATATCCAGATTTAAGTAATTTTTAGTTTTGTTTATAGAAATTGAAAATTGAGGTTATGTTTTGTAGTTTGACAAGTTACGAATACGCAAACCTCCATGATTGATACTGGATAATAATAATAAAATACTGTTATTTTTTTTTGTTTTAGGTAAATCTGTCAACACAGTAAGAAAAATTGTTGAGGAAGGTGAAAAAAATAATGGTATTTTTTCAACACCGGGAAAACATCGCAAAGGTCGCCCGAAGAAAGATTTAGATGATTTCGATTTATGTGCAATTAGACAAAAGGTTTTTTTTTACACCGAAAAAACTGGTACGTTTTATCTTTACACTACTCCCGATTTAATTAATTTAAATAAAGCAGATATAAAACAAAATACCACGTTTCAGGTGCCTACACTGAGAAATTTACTGCCGGTAGTTAGAGAGGACTTGGGTTATGATGGAAGCCGTGAACATCGCAGAAAGATATAACACACTGGGATTTTATTTAAGAAATGTGAAACAGACAGGTTCTCTCTGATAGAGAAACCTAATATAGCAGCAAAGCGGGAGCAATATTTGAAAATTATTATAAATAACAGGAACCTGCCCCAGAACTACAAAAAGAAATAACATATTTGGATAAAAGTTATATTCATTCATCATACAAGCTGAAAAAATGTTGGCAATCAGTTGATGTCAGCGGAGTGAAACACAACATATCAAAAGGCAAGAGATATTATATACTCTATCTATCTAGATACTCTAATTTATTGCAAAAATCAGTGAGAGTAACTTGCAGTTTTATACAGTTAGGTTTAATTTAAGTACTTATAAAATTAGTGACTAGTGTAGTGTAAATATTAAACAGTTCTAGTAGTTAGGTAAATTTAATTAGGTATTTAGGAGTTACATAGTTGAACTATTAAAAATGGCATCAGGTTCAAGAAAACGAATTGCCGTGTGGAACCATTTCGATGAAGTGGAACCAAAAAAAGCGAAATGCTTGTATTGTGCGAACATTTTAACAATACCCGGTGGAAATGTTGGTAACCTGGGCAGACATTTGAAAAGCAAACATCCCACAGTGCCCCTAGTTGCTGTTAGGCAGCCATCGCAGCAGTTACTTCTCACAGAAGCCAAACACATCGACATCAAGAGCGACTGATTCAGTCATTTCCAGTGCCATTGGCGCTGGACCTTCCATCTCTGGATTACCTCCCTCAGCGCGTACTCAGCCATCCATCAGGGAATTTGCGCACAGCACGAAATCCGTGCCACCTCGTCGTGCGGAACTTATTGACGAACAGCTTGTACGCGTGATTGCGAATGGATTTTATCCTTTTAGTATAGTGGAGGATGTAGAATTTAAAAAATTAATATATATCCTGTGCCCGGGCTAGCCTACAAGCTACCAACAAGAAAAACATTGTCTCAATCACTCATTCCAAAAATGTTCAAAAAACAAGAGGAAAAAGTGAAGCATAAATGGAAAATGCGAACGCAGTTTGCCTCACAATTGACGACGGCTGGACTTCCGATAACAACGACCGCTTTATAGCGGAGTCGAGTGGAGTGCGGAGAAGCAACAACAGGACAGCAGCGACGACGAAGAGGAGCAATGTTCATCTCGGAACATAATGACCACTTCCATGTCATCCACGACTGCACGTATAGCGGAGGATCATGTAGATGCAGATTTATGCGGTACATCCAAGAGTACACAACAGAAGAAGAAGACAGTGACTTTCAATCGCAACAAGTCTGGTCCCTCATCGACCAATCCCTCGATCTTGAAGTCGAAAACGAATGCGACAAAATCGACGTCGGTCTCGGCGAAGCGTCCTCGGAAGCCATCGAGCAGCGAAGAAGAATCCGACGAGGAGACTTTCGCTCTACCACCCAGGACAAAGAAGACGCGAGTCGACAATTCAGAGGACTCGGAGAGCGATCCCGAAAACTCCGGCAACTTAAACGATATGCTAGACGCAGCTGTCCAAGCGCAATGTTTACTCCAGAACACTGGGTCAATCTCGCAGAATATGTCTTTGAAGCACCTAGACAGTGTTGTTACCTTGAAGTCGCGGGGAGAACGTGGTACGAAGGTGGTGAAATTAGAAGTGTATCCCTTCAAAGATTGCTTGCGGAAAGAACGTCAGGAATGGTGGAAGTACGCCGAGATGAGGAGTTTGTTCCTGGAATATTCAGAAGACTCGCGTGTCTCCAGCCTACTGCAGAAACTGACCAAGGAGGTGTTCAAGCAAATAAAGGACACAAAAAAGGTGGAGATAAAAAGTGCCGTTTACAAACGTACTTAGAATCTTTTGTTATATGTCCTCCAACTAACATATTTTATACTGGCCATTGGTGTACAGGTCCCTATAAATATTATTCTAAGTCTCATGACTTGATTAAAAATTCTTTCCATAATATAAGACAACAGTTATGTGATCTTGATGTTAAAAGTATATTTTTAAGGACTCGCAGTATACCGATGGAACGTTTAATCTATGTTGGCCCTTGGAATAGTTTAAGTTCTTATTACTATGGCATTTCTAATAGCGTTCGTGTTTTAAATGCTTTGCTTAAACATCAGTATCCTGATGATAATATTAGATTCACTTTTGTTCAGAATTTATATCGTTTGTGTAATAAGAGTATTCCTAAGAGAAATTGTATGTTAATTGTAGGTGAACCTAATAGTGGTAAGAATTATTTTTTTGATTGTGTTTGTCATGCTTTTATTAATTTCGGGTGCATGGGTAATTTTAATAAGTATTGTAACTTTCCTCTTCAAGAGTGTGTTCAGAGGAGGATCATTCAATGGAATGAACCAAATTTTGAACCTGGTTCTGAAGAGACTTTAAAACTTCTTTTCGGAGGAGATACTTGTAATGTAAAAGTTAAGTATCAATCGGATGCTTGTCTCAGTCTGCATGCGCGCACGGCAACGATCAGACGCGTTACTGCTTTAACCAGTCGGTGACTCACGCGAGGGCAATGACCTCTAATACGGTGAAGTGTGTTAATTGTAATATTGTCATTAACGAACTTTTAGCGTTTTTACGAAATGTACTGGGTTTTATGGATGAACAAAGCATACATCAACTTTGTACTACGTCTTTTACGGCTGACGACATCGTGAAAGCGAAGTCTTTGTTATTTGAATCGCTTCCAAATGCGAAAAAGATGCCACTTAGAAGAAAAGACGGAAAAAAGAAGATGTCTCGAGATCTTGATGACATTATCAGACTTATGACTACCACGGATGAAGAGCTGATTCCAACATTCGTGGCAAAGGAACTGCATAAACTTCCCCCAGTAACCTTTGATCACGTGGATGTGACGAGGCTCCTGAAAGATATATTGAGACTACAAAATCAACTCAGTGCACTGGAGGAGAAATTTGTGACTAAAGAAAGGTTTGACTTGGTTAACCAAGAAATTGAGAACATGAAGCACGCATCTATGCGAGATAATTGGCCATCAAGTAACTATGTGAATAAAAGACGAGGAGCATGTTTACAAAATAGCCCCTCTGATAGTGGACCCTTGGGTCTTAATTATGTGCCTATAAGTATGATACAAACAGCTGATGAGGTGAACGACCGCACAAAATCGGCAAGTCATTCCCCGATAGCAAAAACTGGCGAGGATCGTCCTATCTCTTTCTCGCAGAAACTAAAAGAAGCGACAGATACATGCGGACACGTGGAGGCGCAGGCGGCGATGCGGGTTTCGAACAGTACGAGCGAGAAAGGTGTTGCGTCGGCTCAAGGACAGCGCGGATGTGTGGTAATGAGCGAGAGGCAGCATGACAGGCGCGTAGAGGACAAGGCGACAACCGTGGTTTCGAACCAGCGAAGCGACGTACGGGCTGAGTTAGAAGTATCCCCACCCAACGTCAACAGTTTGCCAGTAACCACAGCAGCGATGCATCGTGCTGCGTTTAACTCGAAAGTGTTAACATGTCCGCAATTGATTGCGAAGGGTATGACTATGCCGGAGTCTGAGTTAAGTAGTGCGAGTGAACAAGTGGTAAGGGAGAAAAATACAGAGTGGACGTTAGTGCAACGAAAGTCATCAAAACAGTATAAGTTAATTGGTCAAAGAGGTCGCGCAATTACGTCCCCAGGTGGCAAGTTTAAGGCGGCGGATGTAAAAATACCTCTATTTATATCAAATGTTAGTGTTGAAACTAGTGAGCACGATATTATAAGTTACATTAAGGAAAAAACTAACGAAGTTGTGTCGTTAAAAATGATAAATATGAAATCGTCTAGAAAATATAATGCCTTTAAGTTATTTGTTTCTAAGGATAAGTTGGAATTGTTTTTGGATGACGAATTGTGGCCAGACGGCATAACATTTAGGCGTTTTGTGCGGTTTATGTACCGTAATCAACAGGAACAAGTTATAGCTTAATAAAGCCTTTCTTTATGAACCAAAATAATAACAAGCATTGTAAGATCATTACTTTCAACTGTAAGTCTGTTAAACGATCGATGGAATGTGTTAGAAGGTTATGTAAGATGTGTGATATTGTATGCCTCCAAGAAACATGGCTTCTACCCCATGATATACCGATTTTAAGTACCATATCAGATGAATTTGAATATACGGGTAAGTCAGCCGTTGACACAACTGCCGGATTACTGATTGGAAGGCCGTATGGGGGAGTAGCCATTCTGTGGAGGAAAGGTGTTTTTGATACAGTCACTGTGTTGGAATGTAACAGCAGTCGCTTAGCGGCAGTCAAAGCTACGAGGGCGGGTCAATAAGTCCGTGACTTTTTGAATTTCTGACCTCTTTACTGAAAAAGCAACACTACTCCTGTCAACAGGCATCTGTCAGTTGACTCCTATCAAAATTTGAACTTGCTGCGTCAGTTAGTTTGTGTTTGACAGCTATCTTTATCAGACTACCCAGTAATTTCGGGAAAAAATGGAAAAAAGTGAATTTCGTGTGCTTATTAAGCATTATTTTTTGCGAAAAAAAACCATTACCGAGACCAAGGCTAAGCTTGATAAATACTATGGGGACTCTGCACCATCGATTTCAATGGTAAAAAAGTGGTTTACTGAATTTCGTTGTGGCCGTACAAGCGCTGAAGATGCCGAACGTCCTGGACGCCCAGTTGAGGTCTCTACACCCGAAACAATCGAAAAAATTCACGATATGGTGTTGGCCGACCGAAGATTGAAAGTGCAAGAGATTGTGGAAGCCGTAGGGATCTCGCATGGCTCAGTGGTTTCAATTTTGAATGATCACTTGGGCATGAGAAAGCTTTCCGCAAGATGGGTGCCGCGTTTGCTCACAGTCGACCACAAACGCAATCGTGTAACAACCAGTTGCCATGGCAAAAATCCATGAATTGGGCTATGAATTGCTCCCTCATTCGCCCTATTCTCCAGATTTGGCTCCGAGTGACTACTTCTTGTTCCCAAACCTGAAGAAATGGCTTGGTGGAAAAAGATTTGACTCCAATGATGAAGTCATCTCGCAAACAAAGGCCTATTTTGAGGACCTCGACAAATCATATTTTTTGGAAGGGATAAAAAAATTGGAGAAGCGTTGGACAAAGTGTATAGAGCTCAAGGGAGACTACGTTGAAAAATAAAATGATTTATTTATCAAAAAATCTGTGTTTTATTCCAAAAGTCACGGACTTATTGACCCGCCCTCGTAGCATTGGCGGGCGCTCGATTATTGTAGCTTGTGTTTATATGCCGACTAATTCGCCCGATAACTTGCCTATGTTTACGGAAGTGTTAGGTGAGATCAGTGCAGTGGTTGCGAGCGGTGGGGTCGAGAGTTTGTTTATACTGGGTGATTTTAATGCACATCCAAACGAGTTATTTTTTAGGGAACTTGCTAGTTTCTGCGCTGATCAATCGTTTATATGTGCTGATACTGAAAAACTGGGAATAAATTCTAGTAACTATACTTTTATAAGTGAGGCACATGGATGTAGGAGGTGGCTTGATCATTGCATAGTCTCTCTGTCAGCCTGGGTTACAGTGAACAAGGTTACTATAAAAGAGGACTTATATACGTCAGATCATTTACCACTTATCATTGAGTGCGACTTAAATATGGTAAGACCTAAGCGGGTAACAATTCCTACTACTTGCAATAAAGTTATTTGGGGTGAACGAAATGACTCGCAAGTTGACAGATATCGTGAGCTGTGTAACAGTAAGCTACGTGAGATTGATTTCCCTCCGGAGTTTCAAGATTGTAGCCATAGTTGTTGTAATTTAAGCGATCACAAAGCTATTTTAGATGACTTGTATAGTAAAATATCAAACGCATTGTGTGATGCTGCCGAGCAAACTTATGAAAAGGTAAGGTCTACAGTTAGTGGTAGGAACCACAAGACATTGTGCGGGTGGAATTATCACGTAAAAGATGCGCACCGGGAGGCTAGGCTTAAATTCGAAATGTGGGTTTTATGCAATCGGCCAGGCTCTGGAGTTATTTTTGAACAGATGCGAGTGGCCCGTAACATCTTCAAGGCTCGGCTAAAATGGTGTCAAAAAAACCAGGAGCGAATAAAGATGGATATGATAGCAAAAGCAAGAGCAACAAATAATTTTGCTAAGTTTTGGAAATCCACGAGTAAGCTTGATATTAAGCCTGGTCTCTCTGCGAGTGTCTGCGGGAGGAGTGATGCGGGGGATATTGCAAATATGTTCAAGGAACATTTTACTGTGCAATCTCCTCTGGGTCCCTCAGTTGATGTGATCAATGCTGGGCCTGACATTCAGGGAGTGAAGCCAATAATGTTCTTTTCGGCCAGACAAGTTGCAACCGTAATTAGGAATATGAGCAGAGGCAAGTCACCCGGACATGACGGGCTCAGTATTGAGCATTTCAAAGGACATGGACAAAAAAGTACATTCCATATACACATACATAGTCAATAATATTAAATATTAAAAAAAGAAAAATGAATTTATACGTAGTTTTTGACCTCTCTGAACTCGTCAGATTTTATTTCAAAATATTTAGTAATGCAAGATGAAGTACCATTTGTCAACGTCCGGTCGTGCGCCCTATTGGACCATAGAGAAAGATAAATATAATAATGGGCGTTCCATACCATGAATACTACTTGTAGACATGTGATATGGACGACAAAATGCTCTTATTAAGAACATTTTATTCATACGAAAATGTCTTCATTGGTATTTGTTGCATTTAATAAAATTATCTATTCTTAATGATCAACATTAAGAATAGATAATAGTTAAGTTAAGTAAGATAGTTTTTTTTATATGTCACAAAAAAAAAATATCCTAAAACGGAACGCATTTACTTGTTTGACAATGTGTCATTGTCTATGTCAATGTAATGTCATATTTGCATAATTGCAGATTCTTCCTTGTGTACTGTTTGTGTTTTTGCGATTATTTTCTATTTTTTAATATTTTTGACCCCTGCTTATTCCTACGGACTGATACCTTCTACCACTCGATTACCTTGCTATTAATACTGGACTCTGATTTGCATTACGTTTCGGATTTGTTTTGTGGATCAATATGAGGTGCATCAACTGCGGAATAGCCATGCAAAGGTTGCAGAGACATCTCATATCCTCGCTTTCTGCACACCATCAAACAAGACTTTCGCGTTGGATAACCAATTCTCAAACCCAGGTAAGAAGTTCGACTAGAAAAAACTTAACCTGATTTGTTTTTATATACAATTCTGGTATGCGAAATTAACTTACAGTGCATATCATTTTCAGTTTCCTCTGGATACAATTATTTGTCATCCATGCTTATTATTATTAAATACCGAAGCTGGTGAACACGAGAGACTACTGGGGCATAACATGGTTTGCCTTGGTTGTGGCAAATCTGTGAGGAAAATAAGACACCATAATGTCAGTATGGAGTGTCCATTGCTGGCTGTCCTAATATCACAAAATACTAATTATGTGGTAAGCATTTTGGTTTTCATTATTATAAATACCTATTTGTATAAATCTATAAAAAAAAACGAGTTTTGATAGTATGTATGTATGATTGTAATATCTGTGTTTATGTATTCCATCTTTAACATATACTTGCCTAAAGTAGGCATGTGTAACATAATAGGTACTGCTCATTTTAGAATAACATAATACTTGAAAAGATACCCTTGTTACCCAGTCACGTGACAATCTCCGAGATTATGCATTGTGTGCAATTCATCAATCGGACGTCGGCCAGATCTGGCTATTGTGACAGCAAGCACGTTCCACGCCTCAGTATTTTTTTTTTTTTTAATTTTGTTTATAGGAGTATTGCTTGCGTTCCAGGTTCTTTAGTTGAGTTGTTAAATATAGTACATCTGTGCCAAAAACCGTGAGTGCGTACCGGCATTACGAAATAAGTTATCTGTAGTTGAAAATCATTAAAAAAACAAATGACGCATGCTTAATTCGATACTCGCGTGATGTTAATGTTATTGTTTATCAAAACTTTAGAACAAAAATGGTATGTATTATATGTCATTCGATTTAGTATGAATGGGGCTATTTTTTAGGTTAATAAAAAAATAGGGTCATCGCTTTCGATTTTGAAATAAAATTATTTTCTGTACGAGTCGTGTATGAGTGACAAGGGCGCCCCGCGGCCCGTCGAAAAAAATGTACTGGAACAATTAACATACTGATGACGTAACCTTGGGACGCGGGACACGTGACTGGGTACTAAAAATTATATAAACATAAGCATTTATCAGTGTTTATTCTGTGGTTTATTTTCAGCCCTCAAGAAACAACTATGTTTGCCATGTGTGTTGGATGCGAGCAAATAGACAGGCAGTGCATGACTCATCACGAGACATGCAGGAATTGGCTTCGGACAACAATGCAGCAGTCCCTAATGTTCAAGTCGTTAGCCCACCAGAACCACCACCGTTGCCGCCTGTTCAAAGAGGGCCACTACAAAGGGATAATAATACCATAACATTACCTAATTATAAGCGAGCTTCGATCACATCTGTTCATTGTATATTTCAACAATGCAGAAACAGAATGTTGCATTTGGTCCCGCAATTCATTAAAAGACTGCTTTTGCAAGAACATAGTTTCTATGTTCCTCGGAGTTGTAGAGTGTGTGAAACACACTTGTACAGCGATCAGTGGCATTTATTGCCTCAAATGAATGAGACACATTCTAGATTTAGTGCCATCCATATAGAAGACATAATTAATATTATGAAGTCAAAAGCTAATATTTTGAACTTTGAAAATGTCTCAGAAATGCCGAACCATTTTTGCCATTATTGGACGGGTCTTACAGTACCCCAGTTTTTAATTCTGTATAATCTTTTACCTCCTATAAATGTTAAGCAAACTAAACGCGCTTTAGCTATTTATTTAATAAAATTAAGAACAGGCGAGAGTAATAGACGCTTGGCAACTCTTTTTGATATACCTAGGTCAACATTGGAACTTATAATGAAAAAAGTTAGGTTGTGTCTCAATGAGAATTTCGTGCCTAATAATATTGGTATTGACCATATCACTCATAGGGAAATATCGGAGAGGAACTTGAGAGTTCCTCAAGCATTATTGGGTGATCCTGACGAGTCTATAACTGGAGATAGGCCTGCAATCGCAATATTTGATGGGACTTATATTTACTTGCAGAAAAGTGCAAACTATATGTTTCAAAAGAAGACATACAGTTTGCACAAATATGACAATTTGATAAAACCTTTTATGATTGTATCTTGCGACGGTCACATCATCGATGCTGTAGGGCCCTATGCTGCCACCCAAACTGATGCCGAAATTATGACGCACTTGTTTGAAAATGAAAATGGACCGTTCCGAAGACTTTTTAGAGAAAATGATATTTTTGTTTTAGATAGGGGCTTTAGGGATGCCATCCCTTTGCTTGAAAATTGTAATTATAGAGTATATAAACCTGAATCATTAGATGAAGGAGCAACCCAACTTACATTTGCACAAGCTAATAAAAGCCGTAAAGTGACACTATGCAGATGGGTTGTGGAAGTCGTGAACGGGAGGTTTAAGAGGGATTTTAAACTGTTTAGGCAAAGGTATTTTAACAATGCCTCAACACATTTAATGGTTGATTTCAGAATTGCTGGGGCTCTATTAAATAAATTCCATCCTGTCTTAAGGGATAGTCCTAACGCTGAAAATATAATCCAAAGAGCATTGCGTTATATGGATGAACCTAATCATCTGGGACAATTTATTAATGATAATAATATAAACAGAAGACGAGTTATGTTTACCCATATTGATGGTAACTTGCCTCAACTAAATAATTTCCCAGTTTTTACATACAATGATTTAATATTGTTTGCATTAGGCCCTTATCAGGTGAAACAAACGCGTTCATACTTCGGTGAACATGTTAGGGATAATGGTATCTATGTTGTTGAAGTGTGTCCGGAACTGGAACACTCCCAAGAAATGATAGCACTGGTTGGTGGAAATAATCCTTATTTATTAAGAGGACGTATTAAGTCTCGTCATGTTTCCCAGAGAATTTACTTTTCTTATGTTTTATTTGACACTGAACATGATAGTGATTCGGTCTTGGAAGCTATTTTAGGGTACTATTGTAGTTGCCTTGTAGGGAACAGGACCGTTGGTTGTTGTTGTCATGTTATGACAATAATTTGGTACCTTGGTTGGGCAAGACACCAAAACAATATCCAAGCTCCAGCAGGATTTTTAGACAACATACTATTAACAATTCAAGAATATTAAAATATTCTAACAAAGGCTAATCTTTCTTGAAAACCATAATCACAATTGTAAAATAATAATAATAAATATGTGCTTGAATTTTTTTACATGTCTGGTTATGTTTAAAGCAGTTATTTATGTAATTACTGAAGCCCTATACTTACACTGTATCCAGGTTTGTGAAATAAGAACGCTCTGTTTTATCGAAGCTCGTTGATTGACCTCTCTCGGTCTCTTTATTAATACTATCGCTGCATTGCTGTAATGTATGTTATCTAGGTAGGCATTTAAGATATGATAAGTATAGCAAAATATTTTTATTTATTTTCTCTAATAAATAAATATATATATTTTTTTTGTTTTATTTTGTGCTTCCCTTGTTTATTGTTAATTGAACTATTTAAAAAAATATTAGGGTAACCTGTAAAAATGTACTTTACAGAAAAACATTAGTTTCGAATATACTTTGTTAATATTATTATGACTGCCTCGTTGGTCCAGTGGTCGCAAGCGCTACTGCTGAGCATGAGGTCCTGAGTTCGATTCCCAGGTCGAGCAAAGTGATATTGGGTTTATTCATCAGGAATTTCTCAGTAGCAGCCCGGAGTCAGGATTTGAGCCCGGTTGATGGCAACAGAGTCGCCCCCTAATACATGGTATTCAAAATAACTGGTGAAATGTGGGTGTACTATAGGTACACCTCTGCCCAACCCTTCGGGTAATACAGGCGCGTTGTTATGTAGTGTTTGTTATTATTGTCACATTTTTTTAGACTATTTCCCAGTTTAATAAATGTTAATCAATATGCAGTTTAAAAATCCTTCATTTAGGTGGCCATTACTTTGTTTAAATGCTTAATAATACTAAAACCATATACCTAAGTTATACCTAAACGTAATAATTCATAACTGTTCGCTATTTTAAAGCGCCTTTAAGTTTTTTAATAGCAAAATTATCATCTAACACCTTCTTGCTAGCGATGTTGTTTAAATATTTAATTAAACTGTTTTTGTCTAGTCTGTTGTAAAGACAAGTTCTCTGAGTTTTTTATTTATAGCAATTTAATGAGCCAATATTCACGAACATAAAACACCAAAAAACATTGGTGTACACCAAATTCAGTAACTATGCCGACGTCCTTACAAAAATTGGCCATGTCCTTTGCTGGGGTTCATCTGCCAAGGGTTTTATCGGTATTTTATACCATGTGCCTGAGTCACTCTTACTTGCCGGCAGAACTAATGAAAACACTGGTGGTTCCCATAATTAAGAATAGGACGGGCGACACATCGGATAAGTCAAATTATCGACCTATATCTCTCGCAACCACAATGGCAAAAGTGTTGGACAGTATGATTGATTGTAGCTTGAAGGAATGTCTATCCGTGCATGACTCACAGTTTGGGTTTCAACCTGGACTGTCGACGGAAAGCGCCATAGTAGCCCTCAAACATACGGTCCAATATTACACTGATCGTAGAACGCCGGTATACGCCTGTTTTCTCGATCTCTCCAGAGCCTTCGATTTGGTAAATTATGATGTGCTCTGGAGGGAGCTTGAGGATAGGGGAGTACCGACAGCAGTCCTCAGGATCCTACAATATTGGTATGGGAACCAAGAAAATGTTGTGAAATGGTCCAATGCACTCTCTGAGACATATAGGTTAGAATGCGGTGTAAGACAGGGTGGTCTGACATCTCCTAGGCTATTTAGCACATATATAGATGGCCTACTCGTGGACCTCGGTAATATGCGGGTCGGATGTAGTGTCCATGGTGTAAAAATAAATAGTATCAGCTACGCTGATGACATGGCGTTGCTGGCACCGACGGCAGGTGCCATAAATGAAATGCTGAGGGTCTGTCAGGCGTATGCTGCATCACACGGACTTGTTTATAATGTTAGAAAGTGCGAGTACATTGTCTTTAAGGCCGCCGGCGGTGAATGCCCAGATACTATACCTGACATTACCCTAAACGGCTTGAACGTCAAAAGAGTGACAAAATTCAAATATCTAGGGCATTTTCTCGCTGACGACCTTAAGGACAATTTTGATATTGAAAGGGAGCGTAGGGCATTGGCGGTCCGAGGTAACATGTTGGCCCGAAGATTCGCTCGGTGTAGCAATCAGGTAAAAGTAACACTTTTTAAGGCATACTGCCAGTGCTTTTACACGGGGAATCTTTGGGTCAGCTATACCAAAAGAACGCTTGATGACCTACGCGTACTTTATAATAATATTTTTAGAATGTTGTTGGGACTGCCAAGATGGTGCAGCGCTTCTAATATGTTTGCGCAAAACCGAACTGACGGCTTCCACGCCGTCATTCGCAAGAAAACCGCGTCGCTGTTGTCAAGGTTGCGGGCGAGTGGCAACAGCATTCTAAAAACGATGGCGGAGAGTATCGACTCTCCGATTATTAAAAGTTTTGTGGGAAGGACAATCCCTAAACATTAATTTGGGGATGTCCTTTTCTCAATACAATTTTAGCGGTTTTCTTCTCTATTTTATTTTAACTACTAACACTAGTAATAAGTTATAATATTGTTTACTAACACGCTGGATCATTGTTGTCCGAAAATAAAGAATATTATTATTATAGCAGTCACGGGCCATTATTTAATATCCACGGCAGACGAAACTAAACTACACTCGAATTTACTTGGTTGTGTTGAATACAATGACAGGCACACTAGCCAAAATCTCTCCGAATTCTTGAAAAACATCATGCGGGAGTGGAGTATTGAGCAAAAAGTTACCGCGGTAGCCAGCGACAACGCGGCCAACATCACGGCAGCCTTAAGAGAGGGTGAGATGCGGCAAATTCCGTGCTTTGCCCACACCTTAAATCTGTGCGTCCAATCGGCATTACAACAATTGGGCCCTTATTTATCAGAAGTGAAGAGTATTGTAGAATATTTCAAGCGAAGTTCCCAGGCGAACCACAAACTAACAGTAAATGTCCGTTAACGGGAAGCTCGTCTGCAGGCAGTATAGTTTCTACATTTTCATGAAACTGCATACGACGTTTGTCGTTGATCACTTCGATATTTTGCTCGCGAACTAGGTTCAACAGATCCTTATCGATCTCAGAGTCGGGAGGCCGAGGCTCGAGAGCTACGAGCCATGGGCCTCTTTCAGGGATTTATCGTCTAAAAGTGACATTAAAAGGTTTACGTTTACGTAGCGCATCTTTGAAAATCCGATCGAGGTACGCGGCATGTTCATAATATACTTCATGTAGCTTTCGCGTAAAGTTTTATTTGTCGCATCTATTTTTACCTCCATCAACTTGGCTCGAGAATCGATCCCGTCGGGATGTTTCAATCGCATGCACAGCTCTAGTACTGGAAATAGCATCGGTTACTGACAAATGCGTGCACTGACTGGACAGGTCCACTCAATCTGTGTGGTTCTTTCCTCAAAAGACCATTTCAGACACTAATCTACATGGTCCTCAAAGATTATGTCCGGATTTTTTTTTTATATACACATTGACATTGATGAATTCTATTTAGACAATGACATGAATATTTACTTTGTAAGTAATTTATTTTTTATTTAATTACCTATTGTGAATGTGAGGACTATGTAGGTCATTTCTTTTTTCCTTCTTAGTTTTAATCATGATCTGGCAGTTTGAGTAGTTTATGCGGCCTACCCAAATGTCCTTTCTTTGGTATTGTTCGTCGAATCGTTGAGCTCCTTGAGTTGAGCTGCACGATTTTTGACAAATGCGTGCACTGACTGGACAGGTCCTCTCAATCTGTGTGGTTCTTTCCTCAAAAGACCACCTCAGACATCGATCTACATGGTCTTCATATAACCTGACCAAGATTATGTCTGGACTTTAAAAGAGACTGCGACCTCTGAGTTTGTTTCTGCCTTTCTTCTCAGAGTAGTCAGATAACAAACGCCG
The DNA here is from genome assembly GCA_963082905.1 of Oligia fasciuncula. Classification (NCBI taxonomy): domain Eukaryota; kingdom Metazoa; phylum Arthropoda; class Insecta; order Lepidoptera; family Noctuidae; genus Oligia; species Oligia fasciuncula. Next base: position 16,112,678 of record OY720403.1, read on the forward strand.
ACTTCATCTAGTTTTAAAAAAACATGATTGACGTGTAAAGTGTTTGTACAAACCTACTTACAAATAAAATCATTTCATTTCAATACACGGGCTCAACGTGTTTGCAAAGATTCCTCCATCACTATTATTTCAATAAGAACCAAGACTGACAATTGTAAAATTATAATTGGCATCAATCAACTAACGCCATAAGCACAATGGAGAACGTTTTTTTATAGTTGAAGTATAGGGATCCACTGTTAGGTAAAATGTTTTCCATCATGAGCTCCGATGCAATTAGGAAAATTCCAAAGTGTATTAAAGTCGTCAGCTATTGATTTCAACGTCTCATTTGTAGGGCTAGGTAGCATTTCACTCATCATTGTGTCAACTATATACATTTACAAGTTTTCGTTACAATTTCTTTCACTGTACTGAACCCTATTCGATAGCTGAACGCAATTGTTTTAAATGAATCTCCTGTTGTCAGGAATCTGTAACAAACAAAAATGTTGTTAAATTAACTGTTTTGTGAACTTTTCAGCATCGGTGTGCAGATCGCAGTGGAAAAATATTCGGGACCAATACCGTAAATCCTTAAAGAACACAGCAACGAGAAGTGGCCAAGGACGTGAATCACAAAAACGTTATAAATATCACGAGCAGATGTCATTTATTCGGCCATTCTTTAAAGAAAGAGAAACTATTAGCAATATACCTACTGAAAATAAAGATAGTACTGAGTCCACAAAGGGTGAATAAAATAATTTTTATTCACCTCACCGACAGGGCGCTATGGCGCTCATTAGGGGAGGCCTATGTCCAGCAGTGGACTGCTATAGGCTGATGATGATGATACCTCTCTGGTACAATTGCACGAAAAGGCCTCACAAAAGTCTTTGGTAACGACGATATCTACAATCACCGCGGACCGATCCAACAAGGGTGGGTAGTAGTAATCCTTGGTTCTGTCGGCTTTTCTTACATTACACTGCAAGTGCGACACCAGAGTGTTATATCACAGGTAGTGAGTTGAAATACCGCATATACACAATCGTGCTCGCTATTCGCCTCGTGACTCGACGAACGATTCGACGAACCATGGGCCTTCGCGAACTACTGTTTACACATTCGCGGGGTGAAGTATTTTAACAACGCGAACCACAACGCGAGCACTCGAATCGCGAGGCGAGTCACGAGGCGAATAGCGAGCGCACTGTTTACACATGCGGGTTCGTTATTCGCCTCGTTGCTCGCCTCGCGGTTAGCGCGATTGTGTAAATGCGGCATTAAACAGCTCAAGAAATTTGGGAAAAACTCCACACCATCTTTGAGCAAAAAGGAGAATTGTCATTACATTTAGTACAGGAAAAGTTCTTTGCATTAAAATATGACGAAAAGGAAACTATGTCCGAGTTTTTGGCCAGAGTTGAGGACTTATTATGTAACCCGAAGTCCTTGATGAAATTATTTGGGTTTTGGTTACAAAATTTACTTTTAGATTTCAGCATTAAGGTAGATATTAATATTTTTGAAGACAACCAGTCAGTTATAAAGCTTGCCTATCATAAAGAGAATAATAAAAGGTTGAAACATTTAGACATAAGATACCATTATACTGTGGAAAATGTAGAAAATAAAAAAGTTTGTTTGAATTATATAATGTCAGAGAAAAATTTGGCCGATCTCTTAACAAAACCATTGGGTAAAATTTTATTTGAGAAACGTAGGGCTATTTTGAAAAGTGTGTAATTTAAAGTTAAGAATAATGTTAGAGTTGGTCACAGCCGTTTGCTCCTTCCGGAACGGCTCCGCTGGCGGCCTCGACGGCCTGAGTCCTCAACACCTTAAGGACCTTATTTGTTCAGGCGCCGGGGCAGCTGGTGAGTTGCTCTTGAAGGAGCTTGCGGCTTTGATTAACCTTATGCTCTCCGGTAAGGTGAACGAGGCCGTCATCGACGTTCTGTACGGGGCCAATCTATGCGCCCTGCGTAAGAAGGATGACGGCATTCGGCCCATTGCCGTGGGCACTACTTACCGCCGTATGGCAGCCAAAATCTGTTGTAAATTTTACGGTGAGGTTGTTTCGGAAAAATTTCAGCCCCTGCAGCTAGGTTACGGCTCCAAAGGGGGCTGTGAGGCTGCCGTACACGCCTTGTCGACCTATCTAAATTCTGGAAAAGGAGAGGTCATCCTGAAGGTTGACATAAAGAATGCCTTCAATTCTGTTAATAGGGACACCTTTCTGGCAGAAACTAGAAAAGAAATACCACAAATTTATAGTTTCATTTGGCAATGTTATAGACACCCTTCTAAATTATTGTATCGGGACAACCTTTTGGAATCTGCTGTTGGCTGTCAACAAGGTGGCCCCCTTGGGCCAGTGATTTTTAGTCTAGCCATTCACCCAATTATTCGACAGCTAAATTCCAAATTTAGCGTTTGGTATCTCGATGATGGAACCTTGGGAGGCGATGCAGAAACTGTATTACAAGACCTTCAATTTTTAAAAAATGAACTTCATTCTATTGGCCTTGATCTCAATCTTTCGAAATGTGAACTATATTTAGCGGACAGTACTGACAGACATCTGACACTTCCCAAATTTAACGCAATAGCTCCAGAAATCAAAATTATTGAAAAAAGCTCTCTTCGCCTCCTTGGGTCTCCAATCTTTGACGATTCCTTTCCCGTTTTTATTGACGAAAAAATCCAAAATTTCAATGACGTTTCGGAAAGATTGTTCCAAATTAATATGCATTCGGCCATAACCTTAATCCGCTACTGCTGTTTCGGCCCTAAATTAACATATTTCCTTCGCGCTTCCCATTTATGGAAGCACACTCACCTTTTAGACAAAATGGACCAAATTATCAGGCATACATTAACTTCCATTTTAAATGTGGCCATGGACGACCGAGCTTGGGCACAAGCTACTCTTCCCATTCCTATGGGGGGCCTCGGCGTCCGCAAAATTTCTAGTATTAGTTTACCGGCTTTCATATCTTCGGTCCACGGCACTGATAAATTAATCAGGAAAATCCTAGCTTCCACACTGATTAATTCTTATGTGCCGTGTTTCACCGAGGCTATGGATGCCTGGAGACTCGCTTGCCCAAATACAGATCCACCCGTCAATCCATCTTTCCAGAGACGGTGGGATGAGCCGCTCTGCAGAGTAGTACAGAACAATTTACTTGACTCGTCTGCTACTACTGCGGAACGTGCGCGCCTGCTGGCTGTGGGTAGGTGGGAGTCGGGTCTTTGGCTTCATGCACTACCTTCGTCGAACATAGGCACTTTGTTCGACGACACTACTTTTCGCCTCGCTGCTTCCCTACGACTAGGCACTCCTTGCTGTTCTCCCCATCGCTGTCACTGTGGCGAAGATGTCAACCGCCTCGGACACCACGGCCTGTATTGCAGCCGAAGTGCGGGTCGCTTAGCGCGGCACGCGAACATTAATGACATCATCCGACGAGCTCTTGTCACCGTCGGCGTTCCAGCTGTATTAGAACCCAATGGTTTGGCACGCGACGATGGCAAGAGACCGGACGGTATGTCTTTATTTCCATGGAAGGTGGGTAGGCCTTTAGTGTGGGACGCTACGTGTGTCGATACTCTTGCGCCATCCCATCTTCCTGGCTCGGCATGCTGTGCTGGCGCTGCTGCTGCGGCTGCGGAGAACCTCAAGCGGCGAAAATATAATAACCTCATCGGAAATTATATTTTCGAGCCGTTTGGGGTTGAAACCCTCGGGCCGTGGGGTCCGAGTGCTCATGGTCTTTTTAAAGATATTTCGAAACGGCTGGTTGACACTTCCCGTGACCCAAGGGCTGGCTTTTACCTTGGCCAGAGGCTAAGCATCGCCATACAACGTGGTAATGCCGCCAGTCTCTTGGGTACATTACCAGTCGACAGCGATGCGGATGAGTTTTTCGACGCTATTTTCTAGTTTCTGTATAGTTTTAGTTATGTATGAATAAGTTGTCGTAAATGTTAACCCTATTATTGTTGCTTGTCGTCGCAAAAGTATTGTTTTATTGAAAAAAACAATAATAAAAACAGAAGAATAATGTTTATTTAGAAATTGTATTAGTTCATGTAAATGTGCCCTATGTTATGTTTAATTTTTTCTTTGTATTGAAATGTTGTTAAAAATAAAAAAAATTGTTGAGGGGGTGTTTAAAAATTGGCAACCATTATTTTAAAGGCTTGCTACGTCCCTCGCATAAAATCGTATTACAGTTATTTAGTAAACCAAAACCTAAATAATTTAATTTAATAAAAAAAATTATTCCAATATTTTGAAGATTTTTTCAAGCCATACAGTGATCTATTTAACTTAGCAAATTCACCATTTGGAAGTCTTAGGTAAACTAGCTCATCAATGTCTCCATGAAGAAATGCTCCTACCACATCCATTTGATACACCGGATATTTAAGTTTATTTGCTACGGCCATGAATAAGCGGAATGTAGGTAATTTAGCTACATGTGAGTACACATCGGAATCACAGTCACTCTGCTCGAATCCACGGGCAACTAACCAGGGCATTATACACTTTTTCACCATTTATTTCTTTTGTACACAACACCCACTTACTCGACACTACATCTGAACACTCCGGCACACTTTCCATTATTCCCCATGTATTATTCTCATTTAGAGTATCCAATTCCTTTTGTATCGCTTCCTTCCACTTGTTGCTTTCATCAGTACACATTGCTTCCTCATAAGTTATTTCTCCTACACTCGAGTAGCACTCATAACCACCGTACCTTTCAGGCTTCTTACGATTTCTCTGGGGATGTGAATATTTTTCTGTTTTTGAACTCTGCTCTTTACTTTCTTGTTCATTTGACATAACTAAAGTTTCGATTTCTTTTTCAGGTTCCCGGATCGACTGCTGCAACTTATTTTCTTCAGGTTTTTGTGCTAACTGGTTATCTTTTTGCAGGTCTACTGGTGAATCAAAGTTTATACACTCCGAAAACTGATCGCCGCTGTCCGAAAAATAATCGGGGATTTCTGAAGACGGATCATCACTTTCACCATTTTCATTACGTTTTATGTTATAAAAGTCAACAAAATTTTCCGAACATTTTGTGTTCGGAAACTCACTGCTATTTTTTTATTTTAAACTTTCATTCGATTTTGTATCACCATTTTGTAAAACCACTTCACGTTTCACAAGAACGTCGTTTTTCTTTGGAAAATAAACACGAAAACCCTTTGACGTCTCCCCATAACCTACAAAGTAACAAATCTCAGACTTCGAGTCCCACTTACGTCTTTTTTGTTTCGGAATGAGAACTGCTACACTGGAACCGAATTCCTGTAAAAGTTGTCAATAGAGTTGCATTTAACGCATTACCTTTTGATTTATTTTTGAACCAACAATTGTTCTCAGTGTGATTAGATTTCTTACAAATGCTACAGACTTTACTGTCTTTACCAATAAAATTAGAATTTTTTGACTTGCACTCACTTTTATAGTGTCCCAGCTTACCACACTTAAAACGCTTTCTTGTTTTCTTCGACTTTGTGACTAATGCTGTTGATGAAGCCTCCTCTGCACCTCCACCCCTTAATAGGTAGCGCTGCTCCTCCACTAGCAGCCGAGCTGTTAGCTCTGCCATAGTTTGCTTATCTTTAGGCACTGACTCCCACGCAGACACAAAATGACAGTAGTGTACTGGTAAACCAGTATTTACTTTAGTTATGGCCATTGAAGAAGGGATTTCTGACAGGTTATCTCTACTATCCATTCCTAGAATTATGTCCCATTGAAGGGCAGCTCACCGTCACCGGCACCACCGTCACCGGCGTATCCGATGTCGGTGTTGTCCGTGATAGTGCCATCGCCGAACACGTAAGTTGCTTACGAACTTTTCTATTTATCTCTATATCTAATTAAATGGGTATTACAACACTGCTTTTGTTCCAGGTTTGTAGAATGCGCTTCACCACCACGGCCTGTTTTCCGTCGTCCGCCGTCGTCGCGCATTGAGCGACGAATTTATATCTGATTTTATTAATTATGGTAAGTAGCTACTACTTTTAGTTATTTTAGAGCTATGGCTTCTGGTTTCCACCCGATTTTAAACCAATTTATCATTTGTTACAGGCAGCGATGGCGATAGTGATGACGAGGACGACGAGGCGAAGGCGGGCCGTGATGCCTGAAATAAATGGATAATAATAATAATACCCATGCTGATTCCAAGGGTGTACCAGACTTAACTTACAACACCCTTGGATCAGGCCTTGGAGGAATTAAACTTGGACGGCGCGGGAGACAGCGGCGCGGGAGACAGCGGCGCGGAAGACAGCGGCGCGGGAGACAGCGGCGCGGGAGACAGCGCCGCGATAGACGACGTGGATGGTGGAGTGGATGACGTCCCTACGCCTTCTTCCACCACTGCGGAAGAGGTAGGGTACGAAAGTGTCCCTCTAATGGCGACGGACCAGCCTTGGAGGTGGTATGATTTAGAATGAAAAGAGTTTCAGAGTTCCTCGATTCCACCTAGATCGAGGAGGGAAACTTTTTCCCAAAACAATGTAGGTCCGACAGCTCCACGGGACGACCCATGTGACACTTTCACTGACATTTGGGATCGTCCAATTATGGAGCACATTGCCTCGGAGACGAACAGGTATGCTCAGCAGGTGGCAACAACAATCTCCATCCCAAGAGCCGCATCGGCCGTTGGGTGGATACAACGGCCGATGAACTTTATTGTTTTTTCGGCCTTATCTTGGCGATGGGGATTGTTGTCAAGTCTCGGTTGAATGTGTACTGCTGCCACCCCTGACGTATTTTATACACCAGGGTTTAGCGCACACATGTCTATCGACAGGTTTTTGGCGCTGTCAAAATGTTTGCATTTTCGTAATAACGACGACATGTGTGCGCTAAACCTGCATGTCTCCGAGGCTAGATTGTTTAAGATACAACCACTATTGTCACATTTGAACAAGAAATTTGAATCCATGTACACTCCGTCGCAGAACCTCGCACTAGACGAGAGCCTTCGTATGTGGAAGGGCTGGCTGGATATCGGCCAGCTCATCCCAAATAAAGCTGCAAAAAAAGGCATCAAAACATATGAGGTTTGTGAGTCTCAAACCGGCTATCTATGGCGGTTTGAGGTTCACGCTCACAAATCTGAACCACCGCAGCAGTTACAAAATCCATTAGATGCATCTACGCCGTCAACAGTTTTGCGGCTGGTCCAAGGTCTGGAGAACAAGGGATACACGTTGTGGATGGATAATTTCTACAATTCGCCGTGTCTCGCTCGACGATTTAAGTCCGGTCAGCAAACTGTCCGTGGATCCACCAAACCCATCGTGATATTTGCATATTAGATATTATACGTGGATCCACCAAACCCATAATGAAACCACGGTGTTCTCATACAAAATTGAACACAGATTCAAAATCTAAAAACTCGTTCTTGTGTGCATGCATTACGGAAGAAAATCGTGAAACAATTCATTGTTATTTCTGGAACTTGAAAACGTGGGCTGAAAAGAAAGCGTTTGTGAAAACTGCTGCTGTTCGTAGAGGAATTAGACGTCGCGTCGTCGCCGCAAAGATCAAGTTTCAGCAAAAAAAGGAAGTGGCCATGATATTTTTATGAACACTTGCGATGAAAAATGCACCAAAGTTCGGGTATGTAGACTGTTTTTTTTTAAATACGCTATGTTTAGGTGAAGACAGTTTTAAGCGCTGGACTAAAGAATCTGATACGGTTAATGAAGATCTTAGTTTAGATGATTCACCTACACGTGACACTGAAAATATATCGAGTTCAGCTCTGGCACCAAAATATACACAAGTAACTAAAAAGGTAAAAACTTGGATAGATTTGATTCCGAAAGTACCCAGTCATTATTGCCGAACGAGTTCCAGTAAGCTCTATGTTGAGTCGACATTTAGGTCTAAAAAACACATGCATGATGTTTTCGTGGAATGGTGTAGAGAACACAGTTACCAAGCAGCAAGCAGGCCTACTTTCCTAAGAGTTTTAAAACAGGAGAATATAGAAATTCATCATCCACGCAAAGATCAGTGTGATACTTGTTGTAGTTTTAAAGCAGGTAATATTTCACAAAAAGAGTATGACGATCACATAATTAAAAAGAATAAAGCTCGTCAAGCTAAAAAAGATGCTATAGAATCGGCGAACGAAAAGGTGATATTAATCACAGTGGATGTGCAGAGTGTTTTACTTGCACCTAAGCTTTTGGCCAGCTCTTTATATTATAAACTAAAATTACAGTGCCATAACTTTACTGTGTACGAGGTGCATTCAATAAGTACCTAGCCTCATCGCCAGAGGGCGCTGTAGTTTCAAAAGAGTTTTACCACAGTGTAGCACATTCTTTTTTCAAATTTTCATTCCAATCCCTTCATTTGTTTTAATTTGACAACTTATGGAAGCGAACGTGTCGATCGCTTTTACAAAAATGGAAAAAGAGCAATATCGTTCGGTGATTCGATTCCTATTTTTGGAAGGGAAAACGCGCATCGAAATCAAAGAGCGCTTGGATGCTGTGTACGGTGACTCTTCTCCATCGATGGCCACCGTCAAGAATTGGTTCAACGAGTTTGCACGTGGCCGTACGTCGGTTTTTGATGAACCACGTCCAGGTGCACCGAAAACAGCTGCTACGGAGGAAAACATTAAAAAATCCATGATCTCGTATTGGCAGATCGCCGATTGAAGGTTCGGGAGCTAGCTGAGACTGTAGGCATTTCAGAAGGAACAGTGCATCATATTCTTCACGAGGAACTCGGCATGAGAAAGCTGTCGGCGCGATGGGTGCCGCGTTTACTCACACCAGAAAACAAGCGCAACCGTGAGACCACATCGGAGACGTGTTTGGCGCTGTTTAAGCGGAATCCAGCGGAGTTTTTGCGTCGTTTTGTGACCGTCGATGAAACCTGGATCCACTGGTACACACCAGAGACCAAAGAGCAATCAAAACAATGGATCTAGACCGGGGAACGTGCTCCAAAGAAGGCGAAAACTGTAAAATCGGCCGGAAAAGTTATGGCCACCGTTTTCTGGGATTCACAAGGTGTGATCTACATCGATTACCTCGAGAAGGGTAAAACAATTACAGGGCTTTACTATGCCGATTTATTGGGCCGATTCGACGCCGAATTAAAGAAAAAAAAACGACCCCATCTGGTGAAGAAAAAAGTGCTGTTTCACCACGACAACGCACCGGTTCACACGTCTGCCGTTGCCATGGCCAAATTGGTCGAATTACGCTACGAATTGCTGCCCCATCCACCGTATTCTCCAGATTTGGCCCCTTGTGACTTCTTTCTGTTTCCTAATCTGAAAAAATCACTCGCCGGGAATAGATATGGATCAAATGAGGAGGTCATCGCCGCCACGGAGGCATATTTTGCAGAGTTTGACAAAAACTATTTTTCGGACGGGTTAAAAAAGTTGGAGCATCGCTGGGCTAAGTGTATCGAATGGTGCTCCCACATTGCCGTTAGAAAATGTTTAATAACGTTAGTAAACATTTGTTAGCAAACATTTAATCACAAATAAATTTTCATGTTAGAAAATGTTTAGTAATGTTAGTAAACATTTTATAACAAAACAAATTATAACAAAATAAAACATGTGTTATCTTTTGTTTGTAAACATTTTATAAGGGTGATGGCGGGATAGGCGGTGCGGTGCGGTGGGGGTTAGAGTACGCAGGTCGCTGCGCGTGGTGTCTCGCTTGTCAGTCCCTTTGTGTCAGCGTGCATCGCTGTGCGTGTGTATTAGTGGTTGCGCGTGCGCCAAGCAATAAAATATGTCCGGTAATTGGAATAACGATGATGTTTACAAACTGATTGAAATGTTTCAAGCAAGAGAAGTACTATGGAACACGATGTCAGAGAGCTACAAAGACCGAAATAAAAAACACGATGCTTGGATGGAAATTGCCAGTGAATTTAATATGGATAAAAAAGTAATTGAAAAAAAGATTCGATCACTCGTAGGTCAATTTAACCGAGAATGTAAATCTAATAAATCTGGTGCAGGAGCTAATGAGTCAAGTAAATGGTTTGCATTTAAAAAACTCATGTTCCTTAAAGGCAAAAATATTCCAAGTTTAACTGTCGATGGAGGGTTGCAGGTGAGTTTTATTTTAACGTCTTTTAATAATATTTAGATGCCCAGTCCAAAAACCCTTCATTTGAAAAATATTCTGCGAATTCTTTTCTTATTTCTTTCCCATCATCTGTCAGGGATTCACATGCTTCAAGTGGTGTTAATTGCTGCTGTTCTAATCTCCATTGTCCATCGATACGTGTACCAGTTACTATGTCATCTCCATCATAGTATTGAGATGGAGCGTAAATCATGCTCGATTCAGTTTTTCTTATAAAATTATGCAGTAGCACGCATGTCATAATTAAAGTAGTAGTTTTTTCTGGATCTAATAATATTGTAGTTCGTAAAACTCTAAATCTGGCTGACAAAATCCCAAATGCGTTCTCTACTGTTCTCCTCGCACGACTCAGTCTATAACTGAAGATTCTTTCCTTAGAATTGCTATCCTGTGGTCCTGGAAAAGGTTTTAATAAGTGTTTTTCTAAAGGGAACGCATCATCTGTTACGAACACATAAGGAACAGGTTTGTTTCTGCCTGGTAGTGAGCTGTCACTGGGTATTTTCAAACTATTGTCGTTAATTTTATTTCGAAATTTTGTGTTTGCGAAAACTCCGCCATCACTTATGCGTCCTTGGCAGCCAATATTCACGTACAGAAAGTTGTATTCTGCGTCCACTATCGCTAAAAGTACAACGCTGTAAAATCCTTTATAGTTGTAATATTCACTGCCGCTATCAATTGGCTTTTGTATGGCTACGTGCTTTCCATCGATACTTCCTAAGCAATTTGGGAAATTCCATTTTTCTTCAAATGAATTTGCCACGTGTAGCCACTCTTGAGGTGTTGTTGGTATCTGGAACAAAAATAGAAGATTAAGAAATAGGCGCGAAAAATAAATTTATAACTCGTTATTCTAACAAATTTTATTGGATATTTTTATTAAGTATGAAATATTAATAGAATACACTATAAAAAAATATGATTTCAGTTAAGGGTTGTTAAGTAATAGAAAAAGAAAATCGCGGTTATAGATTTTTTTACAATTTTAGCTAATTTGACGCGCCTATAACTTGAAATTATCGTTTAATTCTATTCTTTCAGGGTAACGAAGAAAACAGAATTGCTTCAGAAAACACTCTCAGTTTGAACGAAACAGGAAATACTGTCACTGATGAAACTACGGGCACGCCTTTCGCCACCCCAAAACCATTTCGGAAAAGAAGACGGCCTGAAGTAGAACAAGATCCAACACAACAAGAAGCTGTAAATATTTTACAAAGAATGTACGAATCTAGAAAAAAGCAGGGATGAAAATGACGCATTTGGAGAGTATGTCTCGATGAAACTGAAACAAATAAAAAACAGTCATGCTAAGAATACTGCTCAACATCACATTAACAATATTTTGTACAATGCGACAATGGGACAATATGATTTTCCAACAACCTTTACAGACCCAACCGCTAGTAGTTCCTGGGGATACAACTCTGAACCAAATCTATCCACTTTTTCGGAAAATAATGCTGACTGTAGCTCGAGAGGATACTACACCGCACCGAGTCCCTCGGCTTCATTTGAAACCAGTTCTTCGGATAACTCCAGGACACATACTCGTACCAGCGCAAGAACACAGAGTCCGTCTAATTTATCGGAATCAAGCCAAGATTCGACCCAATCATTAAACGATTTGTTGGAATCAATCAAAAATTAAAAAATACATGTTTGGTTTGTTAATTATTAAAAAAATTATTAGTAAGGTAAGGTAGGTACCTACCTAAAGTATGATTAGATTAGATCATATTAAAAGTAAATAAAAAAATAATTAAAAATGTTGTTTGACTTACCTGTATGTATTCCTTTAAAACCTCATTGAGAGCCTCGCACACTTCTGGTACGATAATAGATATCACTTGGTCTGACAACTTGAACACATTTCCAAGACTTTTATAACTGCTACCAGTTGCCAAAAATCTTAACGTTACCGCAAGTCTTTCCGTCACACTTACAGATTTTCTAAATGTAGTGTCTCGTTTGCCTATTTTTGCCCCAATTAAATTTTGTAGATATTCAAATTCGGAACTGTTCATTCTTATAAAATCTTTTAAGCAACCGTCAATACCCAAATCCTTGAGATAGTCTGTGGCACTATATTTTCCTCTAGCTTTTAGCGTTTGGCGCATCCAATAAGAGCGCTTTTTCTTCTTTTTTAAACAAAAAATAAAAGCTATTCCAATGAGCAAATCTTCTTCCATTTTCGTGTAGACGTCCTCGGCCCTCAGAAGGCGAAACCAAACTGCGAGCCAATACTAGATGTTATAAAATGTTTAAACATTTTCCATCAATGTAGGAGCACTTATAACATGTAACAGTTTCTAACAAAGTGCAACAATTGTTAACATTTGTTAGTAAATGTTTTGGTGTTATAAAATGTTTACAAACATTTTATAACGGCAATGTGGGAGCACCAGAACTAAAAGGAGACTGTTGAAAAATAAATTGCCACTTTTCCAAAATTTTCGTTTACTTTTTGTAGGCTAAGTATTTATTGAATGACCCTCGTATGACAGTAAGACTAGAAAAGTAACTATTTACTTTTAGCATGAAGCTGATGGTGGTGTATCCGCTAATGAGTTTACTTCTTCCTTAATCGATTATATAGCAAACCTAGCCTCGGAAACTGAACGGGTTATTGTAATTTCTCATGGATGTGGCCATCAAAATCGAAATCGGATTTTGTCCAGTGCTTTGAGTGATCTATCCCAAAGAACGACTCTTAGTGTTGAGCAATTGTACTTGGAAAAAGGCCACACGATGATGGAAGTGGATAGTGTCCACTCAACAATTGAACAGTACATAAAACCCCCCATTTATGCACCAAGTGACTACGTAGCACGAATGCAGCAAGCTCGACCAAGAAATCCTTACGTTGTTAAATCAATCCACTACGAATTCTTTCTTAATTATGAAGAACTTGAAACAAACTTTAAGTCTATAAGACCCGGTAAGAAAAAAGGTGATCCAGTTGTGGTCGATATACGAGGACTGAAATATTTACCAGATGGGTCTGTTTTATTCAAGTTGCGACATAATGACGGATGGACCATCCTGCCACAGCGAAGAGCTACTCGCGGTAGTTTACTACCAAAACAACTATATGAACGGCCCCTCAAAATCACAGAAAGCAAACATAAACATTTGCAGGAATTGAAAAGTGTCATTGATAAAGATTATCCTCCATTTTATGACTCAATCTCGTTTAACCCAGGAACATAAAATTACCAAATTAAATAAATAGAATTTGATTCAGTAACTGATGTAAAAAAAATTGTCACACTGAAAATAGTACTTATGTTTTTTGTTTTTTTTTGCATTTATATTGATTTAATAAATACGAAAGAATAGTATTTCATTTTTCATTAATAATATTCTTTAAAACCACTTATGTGACAAAAAGTTGCAGTTTTTAATCTCCCATGTGAAGAAAAATATTTAAAATTATATAATTAGTATATTTTACTTATTTAAATAAAATTATTTCTTTTTCAATAAATTTTAACCACTTAGTTTTTCTTTATAACTAACGGAATAAAAATACTTTCTAAGAATGTTTTTCAGGGGGAAGTTTTTAATTTTTTCTCGAAAAGTTACTCTCCGATGTGTATTATACACATCGGAGATTTTAAATTTGCAACGACGATATTTACATTATTATTATTTTCTTTGCAGGGTCTCATCAAAAAAGAAAGACACATACTCAGAATTTCTCAACAAACGCTGATCAAATGTATAGGATCATTTCCATCGATCGGATGACGGCCAAACAGCTAAGTGCCAGATATGTGAAAAAAAACTAAAACCTCTAAGGTCTACTACAGGCTTGCACACACATTTACGAACTGTGCACGTTTGAGTGCACAGTTCGTAAATGTGTGTGCAATCACTGGAGTTGGAACCCCTTCATCGGAGAGTACTCCAAGCACGTCAACAACAACATCACAAGAGCAAACGACCAAGCTCAAGAAACGGAAACTAATGACTGAATACTTCAGGTCTTCATAATCAATGGAAGCTATTGTTTCTCGAATGACCGCTTTAAATGGTGCAAGTTTCAGATTCTTTTCTGAAAGTCAAGATCTCCGGCAACTCTTCAAAAAAAGTGGATACGACCTACCGAAAACGCCAAATACTATTGCGAAAATGGTTCTTGAACATGCCGAACAAGTCAAATGTGAAACAGTGAAATATGTGATTTTATAAATACTTAAAAACAACCAATGTTTGAACCAAATTAAAGAATACGATTTAAAAATGTTTTTTATTGCACTCAATCCAACCTCATACCGAATTTGTGCAATTTATAAATAAAATATGCAATTTCTAAAGAAAAAACGAAATTCCGATATTAATATCGGAATTCCGATTTTGAGACCTAATATCGGAAATCAGTATCGGAATTGAAAACCTTCCGATATTACATGCCCTAGAGTACACCAAACGAGACATTGGCAATACAGATTAAGGAAGTGGTAAGCTCCACTCCCTTGGCTTTATTGTTTTGGCCACAGTGTGTGATCAAGGCACATCAAATACAAGTGCCTTAAATTATCTGATTGAGGAAACAAGAAGAAATATTGATATAATTATAATTCTGTATTTGAAATTGAAGGAAAGCAAATTATTCCTCTGTAGGTACGATGTCTCCCACATCTCCTCAAAAAGGATAAGAAATAAATTGTTGACCAAAAATCTTCAATTTACAATAGATACTGCTAATTTTATTATCTTTAATGATAATTTATTAGACTCCCTAAATGGAAGTATGAAAAACTCAGTTGTCCGGTCAGGGAAAGATTTATTAAGAAATGTAAATGTAACACCTAATTCAAAACACAAAGATATTTGGGTGCAAGGCAAAGTTATTTTAAAGTCTATGACATTTATGACGTCAAAAGGGAGTGATAGTACTGCACCATCAATAAGTAATTGGATAAAACCTTGAAAATATGGGCAATTTACGAGACAAACTATTTAATGAGTATAAAATTAAATCATTTTGGTGCAGACATTTTAACCAAGACACTCTTAAAATTTTTTTGGGAGCAAACGTAGTCATGGGGTGAGAAATAACTCGCCCACCTGTGCTGGGTTTGAAGCTGCATTTGCTTCTTGGCTAGTCAATAATATGAGCGGCAATTATTCTCCACGGTCTAATTATTGTGAAGAAGATTTCTCTTCAATATTTGAATCTTTTGACGAGTTATTTTTTTCACAAAATAAGAAAAAAGAAGAGCAATACTGCGAAGTTGATTTTAACGATTTAAATGATAATATAATTATTAAGTTTGAAACAAAAAAAAGGACCCCAGAATAATTGGTCAGTTCGAATATGTAACAGGTTAGGTGACAGAGAGAATATAAAAAAGGTAAAAAATACCTATCCTACCCAAGCAAAAATTTAACGAATTTTTTTTCTGAGATCCAGGATTATCTGCACCTTAAACTAATATCATATTGAAAATTTTAAAAACTATTTGAAAATCATATTGTATATAAATGTAAATACACAATTTATTCAGTGCAGTTGCCACAGAAGACTTGATATAATTTATATTCGATTTCTCAAGTAGGTTCTTTGTCCACAATTTGTGTAAGTGGACCAATAAGTTATTAAATGGTAACAGCACAACGAAAGATGTTGATTCGACTCATGAAATTCAAAATCAGGCTTTAATATAATATCACAGCAAGAGACGAAAAAATAACCAGATTGAGTAATATAAATAAATAATATTCTTTTCTTTCTAATAACATTATTGTATAATACTCAAATAAGTTTTATGTTTTCATATCTACATTTGTTTGGAAGACATTGTTGCCTTCTTTCCAAAAACACCTTTCACACATTATTTTGTTGTATGGGAACCCCCCTTGAATATTTATTTTATTTTGTTTTTAGTATTTGTTGTTATAGCGGCAACAGGAATACATAATTTGTGAAAATTTCAACTGTCTAGCTATCGCAGTTCCTGAGATACAGCCTGGTGACAGACAGACGGACGGACGGACGGACAGGCAGCGAAGTCTTAGTAATAGGGTTCCGTTTTTACTAAAAAGGGACTAGGACGAGGAAGATAAATGAAGATGCAATGGAAGCTGCTGAACAGAAAACGTAGTAGAAGAAAGCTTCGTCCTGGTGAAGTTTGAGAAGAAAAACTCTGTTTTACAATACGTCGGACAAGTGGTAACAAAATACATCCCACGGAATACATTTTTTTTTTTTTAAAGAAGCCAGGTGTCTGGAAGTTTGTTTTTCTATTTGTTTATCGAAGATGAAGGAACCGTTTATTTATGAGATATCGTTTTAATACTGCCGCAACCTAAATAGGCTTCTACGGCAAGAACTGCTAACATCTTCAGTTTCGAAAAACACTTTTCTGTGTATAATGTGCAATAACACAAATATTGGAATAAATTATAACATTACTAAGTTAATGTTTATAAAATGTCTTTAGTTAATGTTTGTAAAGCATTAAGTCACATAATACCACCATGATTTTGCATGGTTCTTTTGTATGTTAAATATTTCTGCAAGAGTATTGTAAAGGGCCCTAACAAATATACATACAAATAAAACAAAACAATCTGATATTTCAATATTTTTTACCCATTACATACATTACAGGTATAAACTGTAAATGTATGAAATAAATACCTTCTCTTGAAAAACATTATTTTGTAAATGTAAAACCTTGCAAATGAAATAAAAACAAAACAACTGTATTTTAAACCTGCTTTACTTGGGAAAATCAATCCCATCTTTCTTAAATAGTGGGATGGAATTTGTGATGATGAATGAAGTTCACTTTAAGTTTTGTCTTTGTCATAGGGAGCAGGAAAATGTATTGATCAATAAACAAAAAAAGTAACATGATCTTTATGACATGGCATAAACTAAAGAATTGACAAAGGATAACAATTTGTTGACTAAGTATGTGTTTGTGTTTAACTATGTTATATGCTTGTGTTGGTATGTGTTTGTTTTTAAAGTTAAACAAAAGAGGGTAATGGTCTGCACAGTCAGAAGTAGGTGCAATGGGCACCACAATATAATAGTTCACCATATGAACTAACCTGTGCACTAAAAACTTTTCTACTGAAGCACCTTAGGACCAAAAGCCAAAACAAATTCCAGATAGCCGGCTCCTAACATGACCCTCTGACCAATATTTTGACCCAAAACTGGCAAACCAAAACAACATCCTATCCAAAATGTTATAATATCACCAACATCAGACAGCATCTATATTATCATACCAGTCTATTATATTGTTCCGCTGCAGTGCAAAGGCCTCTTGTCATACTGAGAAGGTACAAGCATTGATCACCACCCTTGCTCAAGACGGGTTCACAATTTCAGACTTATATTAAGAGCCTATACTACCTCAGCTAAAATTCACTCTATAACTCGCTCGCACGATACTGCTCGCGGACTGTGTGAAAGCGAGACAGAGTGCGGTGCTGGGCGGGAGGCAGCGCCAATAGATTAGGTATTTGCTTTTTACGGTGAAAATAAAGGTATTTCAAAAAAACTAACTAACATAAGACCTGCTTTATAGTTAGTTCAGTTAGTATGCAAAGTTTCATGATCTAATTTGAAGTATTTTTTGAATACCAGCGGTTTATTGTTCGGTTTGGAGGTAACTTTGGTTTTTTTTTCTATCGAGAAAATTTTATGTAATCGTGTTTTCGTCTAACATAAGACCTTACATTAATCCTCAACTTTAGCATATATTTATTTCAAGATGAATGCTGCAGAATTTTCGACATAACGGAGGATCATGTTAAGCCATTTGAGGTAGTATAGGCTCTTAACTATAAATTCCAACTTTCCTTTCCATAATGTTTTTATACCAGCATCGCAACAAGGTGTTTCTGACATTAATGTTGAAATGGACCTTTTGGCACAGCCATGAGGCACAGACTGTTGTTTTAATGCATTTCACACTCTTATTTTATTTGTTGCCACATAAACATTACTTCTGATTTTCTTAGTTAGATGTGTTTTTAACACGTCACACTTTCAGGTAAAACCTTCAATATTCTAGGTCCACGAATCCTCATATAACAACGATACTTACAATTAGTTAAGCCATCGCTATTTTTATGGCAGCCAGATTTAAATATAATTTTAATTGATAAAAACCACCTTGTCCCGCCAGCGATACTTTCTGAACTTATTTCTCGAATAGACATGATAGAAAGCCGTAAGAAAACAATAAGACCATGTGGTCTTATTGTTTTCTTCATATCGTAGGGAATGTTCCCTACGATACGAAAGCTAAACAAAGCCAAAGGTCTATACAATTCTAAGTCATTCGAATTCTAAAAACTATCACTCTGAATTTCGAGTACGATAGATTCTAATATAAACACAAATATTAATTAAACAACGAGAATAGATACAATTTCAAGGGCTACGAACGAAACGAAATCAATAACGAACTTTGACAGATTGTTAACATGGACAATTTTCCATTTTGGTTAGATTATAGGCTAGCAAGTTACGAATTGAAGCTAAACTTCATCAGACTGCAGCAAGTAGAAGCCTTTTTTGTGGGTCACTTATACTAATTGACTGATTTATATTAGTCTTCAATAATTCACTGAAACTTTCGTGAACAGCACGCTTACTCTCGACACTCGATCTCAATCGAAATTGGAAATTGGGATCGAAATCTTGTCATTTGGCAATCTTGAATGCTACACTAGCGCACGATTGGAATCGATTAAGGTGGATTCTTTTGGTACTAAACGAAATCGACTTTACTCGAACGAATGCACTTTTTTCGGTACTCTTGACGAGATTTTGACGTTAACATATCGCGTTTGAAGTCGTGTTTATGTCAAAGTTGAACGATTACAAAAAGGCTACTTTTTCGGGATCGAGTTTGTTCTTGTGGCTGATTTGTGAGGTTTTTATTGTGAATAATGGCACGCTTAGAAGTTATTTGTGATATTTTGGACAATGCTCATAAGTTAGATATGAGACAAAGGCGGAATTTGGGACGAATGGCGCGTTATGCAGACAACGCGTTTGCCATGACTGACGATGAATTTAGGAAAAATTACCGAATAAATAAGGAGCTTTTTGAAGTGATTTATAAGGATTTGGAACCTTTGATGCCCCAGCCTACTCGCCGTAGCGACATTCCAAGAAAATACAAGGTTTGTAAACTAGAAATTCCAATTTCACATGGTAGGTATTTTTTTATATGTAAGTAAGTAATTAAATAGACTAATTTTATTTTTTAGGTATTAGTGGCTCTTTCATTCTACGCCACAGGCAGCTACCAAAGATTAGTAGGTGGAACACAAGGTACAATGATGTCCCAACAATCAGTTTCGAGAGCAATAAGAGAAGTTACAAATGCTCTTAATTCAAACAATATTTTAAATAAATGGCTTAAGTTTCCACCGACTCGCCGACAACGAGACTTAATTAAACAAAGGTTATTAAGAACTTACTTATTTTTTACCTCAATATTAAATATGTAGTATCATTCAATACTTTAGACATTATGTTGTTTTAACACTTAATATGTTTTATTTTACTTATTTGTAAAGAATATTAAGCTAATAATAAATTAATTCCAGATTTTATGAAAAATTTAAAATTCCTGCAGTCACAGGATGTATTGATGGTACTCATGTGGCTATTGTAAGACCATCAGAAAATGAAGAGCGGTTTTACAACAGAAAAGGTTACCATTCGAGAAATGTTTTGATTGTGAGTTAGGTTGGCTAATAATCTAGTTATTAATTATAAGAGTAACTGTAACTTTCTATATACAGTATTCTTTTGCAGATTTGTGATGCAGATCTCAATATTCTAAGTGTAGATGCTTCATTCGGTGGAGCCTCACATGATACATTTGTTTGGAACCAACATCCTGTTAAGAATCACCTTATAAATTTAATAAATGCAGGAGAAAGAGTTTTTTTACTTGGTAAGCATTTCATACATTTGTTCAAATTGGAAATTAATTTCCATTAGGTCTACAATATATTTTGTACTTATATGTATATAATAACTACTCAGTCATTTTAATATAATTATAGGTGATTCCGGTTATCCTCAAAGGGAATATATGATGACCCCAATAGTGGATGCACCGCCAGGATCAGCTGAAGAGTACTACACAAAGCTGCATTGTGTGGCTCGCAATACTGTTGAGCGCACAATTGGGGTTTTAAAAAATAGATGGAGATGTCTTCTAAGCCATAGAGTTCTTCATTATCATCCAGACACAGCTGCTAAAATTATAAATGCATGCTGTGTTTTACATAACATTTGTAACCAAGCGCGATTGGGTTTGCATGATATTGAGGATGCCGTACCACCCATGGAAGAAATGCAATTGGCACAGAGTGGGTTAGAGGCGGATCGAGGTTTTGCCTCCGAGGAGCTGCGCAGGGGTCGGGAGGCTCGTGCACAGCTTGTACAAGAACTGTGGACAGCTCGGCATCTTCATTAATATTATTATTTACTTAAGTATGTAAGAACAATTTTTTGACTAAGAATTTAAAACCTAATTCAATAAAACTTATTTTGTAAATTAATCTTTTATTTTTCACTACACATACTATTTCTAGAGATAGCTAAATATTTATGTGACCAAGACTTGTACTTACTCTCTTTTATTATAATTGTAAGACTATTGTTCTATTGTGTCGTTTGATTTCTATTTTGTATTAAATAATGTTATGTGTTGTGCTGAGGGTTAATAATAATCAAAATAATATTGAGCTTATCTAATAAGTTTAATAAAAGTTCATGGTACAATAATTATTAAAGAAGAGCTTAAGTTTTAAAGGTAATGTCTAATTATTATTATTAACAAGTACCTATTTGAATAAATATAATTATTATAGCCTTTTTATTAAGTAATTTTCTTTTATATCCACACACCATACACACAACCAATTTTTATTTTGTTCACATCATAAGTTAGGTCTAAACACCGTATTTATACAAGTACTGTATAAGACATCTATTATACACAGATATCCATTATATATATAGGTATATGTTTCCAATGAAAAGATACTTCAATGTAAATAGGAAAAACATGTAATTTTTAATTAAAAACTGTTTTATATGTTAAATTACTCGAAAAGTACTTAACCGATTTACGAGTACCTATAGATACCTCAGGCTGGTCTAAAACAATACAATATTTAAAATAACTATGTTTTTCAGGGCGTGACGCGCCCTCGAATGATGGTTGCAAAAACTATATTTACAAAAAATAACAAACTAAAGTTTTACAACAATATATAAACTCAATTAAGCAGGCTTTTCAGCAGGACTAGACATAATTTTACGTCCAGGGTACCTGAGTCCTAGGTCTAGGGTACCTGGACATACAAAAAAAAAAACTATAGATTACGGCTTTATAGCCCACTTAATTGAGGTTTATAAGGGTTGTACTTACGATTTATCGTAGAATCACTATTTTACCACAAGGTTTTGCTTAATTTAGCAATATTATCACTATGAATTTAAGTCAATGAAAAGAAAAAACACTTTGTATAAAACTGTTTAGTGACGCATCATCGCGAACAACTTCCATATTTTTAACTCTAAACTAGTACCTACTTAGTTATTATTATAAACTTAATTACTGCCTATTTTGCCTCAGGGCATCAGCGATATTAATGAGAGCATTTGCCACAGTTTGAGAGCCTTCTCTTATGGCTGCTGAAAGTCCCTCCATTTGTTCTACAGCTCGAGATAGGGCCCTCGCTGTGACAGTTTCTGCTTCAACCCTCTTCCTCTCTATCTCTGTGAATCTCTCACGGTTTTGATCTAACATAGTCCTTGATCGGGCACGCTGTCCCGGGGGCAGGCTGGTCCTTCCAGGACTATGTTCTCTTGCTGTTGTAACTGATAAATAAAATAAATA
Source organism: Oligia fasciuncula (assembly GCA_963082905.1). Taxonomy (NCBI): domain Eukaryota; kingdom Metazoa; phylum Arthropoda; class Insecta; order Lepidoptera; family Noctuidae; genus Oligia; species Oligia fasciuncula. The sequence goes on from OY720403.1 coordinate 16,134,763, forward strand.
ACATTAATGTAAGTAATTGAAGGATGGCATACATAGTTTGAAAGATTTATTAGCATGAGACTCCAATTCATTTGCTTCCATATTAGAATCTTCAGTTGGAATGATAATTTCCAGTTGGATGTCATTCTGGCTTTGGCTCTGCAATTATAGAATAAGTACTCCATTAAGAAGGTGTTAACTTTTATTAAGTTTACAATTGTCTTAAAATTTACAACTAAACTGACTTACTGTGGATGGAAATGGATTGGCAGCAACATGGCTGTCTCCTGCAGCAAATTGATAGCCCCCCATCACTGCTACCAGGCGTTGGTCGATGGGTGTTAATACAGGTAAATTATCTGCAGACCCACCACCTGTACGCCTCATCGACTGTGCATGCTCGCCACATGTCTTCTTTAGGGTATGCTTTTTGTCAGCCCAATACTGAAAAGGAAATAAATGTACTAATTATTGTAACTGTTGTCATATAATTAAGTAAAAAAAAATATTATTAGTATGTGGACAGTACCTTAGCCCAGCCTTTACCATCTTTCTGTGCACCACCTAGTGCGTTTAAGGATACTGCTATGTCGTTCCACTTTCTCTTTGTCTCCTGCTTAGCATGAGCAGTGCGCAATAACCCCTTGGCAATTCCTGGGTTCTGTACCAGGAAATCTACCAGAGTCTCCAGTTGTTGGTGTGTTGGCCTGCTCATCCTGTAAGAACAATAAACGTTTGTGTTGAGAAAAAGTGTTTAATATTAAAAATTAAAGGAATTACAATAAGTATATTTAATAGAATTGTGGCCTTACCTTGATATTTTCGTCTTCCTCGGTTGAATACTTGCCTTAAAGTAAAACTAACTTGAACTTGTGCATATAAACATACTTTAATACATTCCAAACTAAACACTTGAGAACATTTCGACGAAAACATCGCTTTGAAACTTTTGTTTATCGCAACAGTAATAATTCACACTTTTTAGGGTTCCGAACTCAAAGGGTAAAAACGGGACCCTATTACTAAGACTTCACTGTCCGTCTGTCTGAGGCTATATCTCATGAACCGTTGCCGCTCTATCAACAAATACTAAAAACAGAATAAAATAAATATTTAATACAACAAACGTGATTTTTGTGCCGTTATTTTATATGTAGTGTTAAATATTGTACGGTGGTACGGAACCCTTCGTCTGCGAGTCCAATTCGCACTTGGCCGGTTTTGTTATTCAAGTAGGAACATATTTTAAGATTTTTAGTTAAACAAATTTTAAGTGGATGAATGACAGATGACAAATGCGTGAGAGGTTTTTTTTTTAATGTACCTAACGTAGGCAATGACATGCACAATGAGCCACTGCTGCCTAAATATTTAGTACTAAAATACATATAAATGCAAATAAAGAACACTTAAGTGATTATATATGTTAAAATAAATATAAGAACAAATTTATTAATAGATTTAACGAGTTATTCAATATTTATATATTTGGTAATTAACGTTTTGATGTGTATGGCCACCCCATGTGAATCAGTGTAGTCGAACATGCAGTCGATTCCAATCTCAATCTCGATTTCGTTCAAGAGTGCCAATTTTCTAGAGATTGGAATTGAAATTGGATCGAATTGGAATACAATCGAGATTGGGATTGATTTCAAGAGTAAGCCTGCTGCTATCAGTGAGTTCATTGCATCTCTTGGTCAGTGGTCCGTCTTATGGGCAGACTTTCTCTTTCTTGAGCAATATGGAGATGTCTCAGCATAGAACTTTTTCACGTTTACTCTCAAATGGTTTCTAGATGTGTTTTCACTATATTCTTCCATAGTTAATTAAACTATTATACTGTTGGATAAATCAATCAAATAACACATGTGTCAGCGACGCGACGCGCGCGCGACGCCCCTCTCCACAGAACACTATTACCATTACCACAGTATAAAAACCATACAGTAGGTCGACGCCTTTGATCTCGTGGTAAATGCCGACAACGTCTAGACATTATCGCGACAGCTAGGGTTGTCACTTGCCTCAAGTAAACAATATTAATTTATTAATTAATTTATTTGAGATCAACATCGTCATCAACATTACTATAAACAATAATTAACAGTTATCAAAATATCGTCTTTTTAACCCCCCACGCAAAAACGACGGGGTGTTACAAGTTTGACGTGTCTGTGTGTTGTGTGTCTGTCTGTGGCATCGTAGCTCCAGAACGGATGAACCGATTTTGAACCGATGGTGAATAAGTCGGAAGTGTTCTTAGCTATGTATGTTTGATGAAAATCGGTTCAAGATGGCCCCCACCACAAAATGGCGGATTACATAATTTTTCACAACTTCCTCAATATAGGCAAGTATCAAATGCAAGGGCTTGACAAGTAGAATAATGTACACTATATTGAAAGGGAATGAGGAATATTAAGTAAAACTTGAAAATTATTTTTTTCGCAGATTGATGAGGAAACTGGAGTGATGACTGGTACCTACGACCGCTGAGTTTGACCATTTTTACGAATGGAATTATTCTACTTAACATACGTTTTTCTACATCAGATAGTGTCGCAGTCCCATTTTCAAACAACAGGCCAAACGACATCTATGATGAAAAATTACATTGTTTTGCAGCCGCCATCTTGAATTTTGATTATGACCTCATATTCGTTGTCAGCACCCTTGAAATTCTTGGAAACGACACCCATGATGAAAAATTTGAAAATTTTTGCAGCCGCCATTTTGGATTTTCGTTTTGACTGCACTATTGGCTTTAGGGTCCTCGAAAGCCATGGAAATGTCAAGTAAAAAAAAATAAACTGAAAAGAAAATACTAAGTAAAATAATTAGAAGAAAAAAAAACTTAACAAATAAGCAAGCAGTCAAATGTTACATAGCTCTTTATTTGTCTTCATAAATTAAAAAAATGTGTACCATTACATTTTTGATAATAGTATCCCAATAATTAAAACAACACCGAAAAGTCGAAATCATCAACCCTGAAAGTTATGTCCCGAACTACTAACATGGTGGAAGTATGCAGTTCGGGCTCGCACCTCCCGCGTCTCGCCCCTCACACCCCGCACGATTGCCCTGTCTAGACGGCTTCGTCGAACGACTGTATGATGTATAGACTGTGCTATTACCTATGAGTAATAGTGTTCTGTGACTATTACTCCTAGCGAAGCCCCTCTCTAGCTAGTATATAATAGACAATAGTAGATAGTAGTCTATGGACATTGACGAGGCGGTATGGTCCAAGACCTTAGCCTGCCCAAGTAGTGCGAAGAAAAAAAAACAAAAAAAAAATCTATGGACGCCCCACTCTATATTATAGTACTCTGTGCCCTACGTAGACAGAGTAATCTATAGACTCATGGTATCCGTGTCACCGAAAGGGACAAAAAATTCCGGCAATCTTCATCGTACTATCATTTTTACAGTTTATTACACTGCACCTTACCATTTTCACAGTTGCGCAAATGTACTATTATTGAATTATGCACGAAAAAGATCTTATTTTCCGTTTAATCGCGGAGTAGTTTTTATTATTTCATTCATAATTTTTACTATTTCATTCATAAACGTCAAACTTGTTGTGCACATTGATGTGCTTAGCCGACACGCGGTAAGGGACAGAAATACTCTTACTCTGTCTCTTTTCTTTGCTAGTGACGTTCTCTTTTTCTTGTGCGAATGAAAAAGAAGATAAGCAGCAGTCTATAGTTTACTCTGTCTACGGTGCCCTATTTCTAGCAAAAAGTACTCCGAGCATAGACTACTATGACTCCGAGTATCTGTGCTACGCCCCAAACCAAATAACCTAATAACCACAGCACGGAACACATAAACTATACTCGGAAAGTCGGACTCCTATCGCTGTGTACATAGTACGTATATGAAGGGTACTTTACTAATTTTAATTTACTTCTTCTCTTCGTAGTCTGTGACATGACAGTTCGTTTTTTTTTTAATTTAGGTGTTGAGTTTTTGGCAAAGTCCAAAGGGTCTCACACACAGCCTCAATTACCCCGGATCAATCGGATCTCAATCTTTTTTTTGCTGTTAGCAGCAAAGAACCAATGAGCTCTTAGATGAGCTCATCGGTATAATTACCGGGGAGCTACTGTGTAAATTAAACACAACAAATAATTTTTCATTTTTTTTTTTTTATTTAGTTTTATATTTATTATAAACCAAGGCGAAAGCGCCAGGGTAGCTGTAAATTATGTTAGTATTGTAAATACTTATCTTTATGCTACTATATAAAAGCATTCACTACCCTTACCCAGTGTTTTTGAATGGGGCAGTCAAATCGAGCAGCAATGACTTTCAGAATGCCATTCTTAGCACCCCGCAGACGCTGCAGCAAAGAAGCCGATTATTTGCGAATTCAATCAATCAATCAATCATGTTTATTGAATTATAGCCTTGAAGCCGTCCATGTGGACACCTGCAAACATCCCGGAGGCACTGCAGCGCCACGGTAGCCTTAACAACATTCTGAAAGCATAACAACAGGCATAGCAAATAACAGGCGAAATAACAGACTTAAGAAACTCGCCACCGACTGTGGCTACAAGAACGACTTGTTCGAACGTCTGCTGCGTGACGACGGTAAAAACGATTTGCGACCGGTAAAAACCACCCGCGGCTAGAAGTGCATCTGAAACAGAAATGGCCCGACCTACAAGAACATTACACTGGAAAGACTGTGGAAGTTACATTTGCCAAATTCTTTGCAGTAGCTCAGTTTATAGAGCTTGCTGAGGGTGTCATTCACGTCGGTTTACCTGCTGACACAATACACAAACAAAGTCAGAACAAATACCAACATGGCGCATCACAACAAACAGAGTACGTTTTTACGCAGGATTGGTCTAGATCAGTGCCGTCGATGCGGTGCACATGCTAAGAAAGTATAATATCAATGAATGAATTTTGATTAAGATGCTGGACCACACACGCGTGCATTATTTTTTTTTCACGACACCTGCTGGCTAATGTCAAATTATATGTCATCGTAGACAAATTAAGTTTACTCTGTCTACGTATGACATGCAAACCTTTTTTTTTTAATGGAGAAATGCTCATGCATTCTTCACTACCACGGGGAGATAGTACAGTTATGTGGGACCCAAACCCACTAAAGCTCCACGGTGTCCTCCTCTGCCGCTTATGGCGGGAACACGGGCACGCGTTAGCACTCATCCGTGAACCCGCTGCGGCTGTCCGTTACCGGACTCTCCTCCGGGGAGTACTCCCCATCACCGGCGCACCGAACACATAGCACGCCGTGACCACCCCAGGGACCAAACCAGCACATGGGCACCAGACGACCCCGTGTCTGCCATTCTTGGTCCCCCTGCGACGGGTCAGGTCATCGGCCCCGCAGCCTGCCAATTTTCGGCCGCAGAGGATAGGGAGAGTGGCCAACGTCATACCAACACTCGTTCTCCCCTGCGGCCCCACCGCGTCCGCCATCAGACGGTGGCGACTCCGTCATGGCCGCGGAAGGTAGGGAGAGCGGCGCACCGCAATACCGGCACTCCTCTCCCGCCGCGACCTCCAACCCTCAGCCGCGATGCCTACGATACGACATCGCGGCCCGCCTCAGTTGCGATGTCGCCAAAGCGGCACCGGAACCTACTTGTTGGCCGCTACGTCGTCGGCTTATCGGCAAAAGCCCTGACGAGTGGCCCCTCCTCGGGTTCCTCTTCGCTTCACCGTGGGTGACCAAACCACGGCTACTGAGCCCCCCCGCCTCGACAATGCGGGAACCCACCGGGGGGGATGACATGCAAACCTAGCTTATCTAAAAGCTATTCAAAAACTTCACACGGACAAAGTCGCGGGCAGAAGCTAGTGATTTACATTTCCGAAAACAGGGTTTTATATATTTTTATAGTAAGATTATAAATTTTATTTAATTGTAGTTATTAACTATTCCATTTTTCATGTTGTGTTTTTGTTGTTCCATGTTTTATTTCGATATCGATAAAAAATATCGCTTGTTGTACCCACTGATTTCGCTTTCCGGGCGAGCATTTTTTGTGGATTTTTTGTAGTACTTACCGCGTCATCCGACAAGTGACAGACTTATGTTCAGAATATTGTGCATACTATACGCCTCAGTGTTATATTCTATGGTTACAACTCTTGGCTGGTAACATAAAACTGTCGCATCGCATGTATTAGTAATCTGTGCACAGAAGCATCCTACTTTAGTTTGTGGTCCTATTTAGTCTGTGGAAACTCACTGTCACTCACTCAGTGATTGTGTCAGTTGTCATCACTGACGTATAAATTATATAAACGTTAGTGACATATTGACAAAACGACTAAGTGTTGCCACCTTAGCCCTTTTCGGACTAGATTTTTTATATACTGGTTACGCCCGTTTTTCATTCCTTTAGCCCGAAAAGGGCAATCTAGCTCTAATTGATAAAAACTACCTTAAATAAAATACAGAAACCCAATAGGAAATAATCCACGAGATTGGTAATTTGGCCGTGAGGGGCTCGTGGCTAAATGATAACAGCCGCACAGGTCGATCGATCAGGTTAAGCTACCTTTGCCGAGATTGGTCTGTGGATGGGTGACCATCTTTACATACCGTGACCCCTCCGTGCTTCGGAAAGCACGCTGCCGTTGGTCCCGGCTGTCATTCGTGGATCTTTGACAATCGTTACGGGTAGTCAGAAGCCCGAAAGTCTGACAACCAGTCTTACCAAGGGGTATCGTATTACCCAGTAACTGGGTTGTGGAGGTCAGATAGGTATACTAATATCAATATTTCATTGTTCGACCTCCTTTCTTATATTATGACGTCTGTAGATGAAAGAGCTCCGGTATGTGCTATATTTACCGATATGACGAAAGCGTTTGACTTTGTGAATCATAAGATCTTGCTAAACAAACTATATGGCTATGGAATCCGAGGTAATATTTTGAAACTTTTGGAGTCATATCTGGATAACAGATCCCAGTTCACTGAAATATCACAACTATGCCAAAAAACCAATTTAGTAACCATTTACACATCTCAACCAAGAGCTATAAAATACGGGTTGCCCCAAGGTAGCGTGCTAGGGCCGTTACTTTTTTTAATATATATAAATGATCTCCCAATACTCATTTCTCAAAATATGGTTCTTTTTGCCGATGACAGCACTGCTGTTGTGAAGTGTAATAATCCTGTCTATTACGAGAATGATATAAATGATTGTCTCAATAAAATAATTAACTGGCTTAATACTAATAACCTAGTGATTAATTTAAATAAAACAAAAGTAATGCACTTTCATCAAAGGTGTGAGAAACCTCCAGTTCATGTTACTTATGATAAGTGCCAAATAGAAGATACAAACAAGTCCAAATTTTTGGGTATAATGCTTGATAGTAAACTAACATGGAAACCCCATACCGAAGAAATTTGTCTGAAATTACATAAATCTGCATATGCACTGTTTCAGCTGTCGAAAAAAGTTAATACACAAACACTTTTATTAGCGTATCACGGATTGGTTGCATCAGTTCTGAGGTTTGGCATTATTTTTTGGGGGCAATCTACTGACAGAGAGACTGTTTTTAAAGCGCAAAAACGATGTATTCGGTCCATGTGTGGCTTAAAAAGTACCGAAACATGTAAACCTCATTTTAAATCATTAAAATTATTGACTATGCCAGCTATGTACATTTACGAGACTGCTTTGTTTGTTAAAATCAATTTACACCTATTTCAAAAACTATCCGATGTAAAAAAGAATCCAATGCGTTCTCAATATATGAATAAACTGTGCGACAGAAAATGCAGAACCGCTTTAATGAAAAAGAGCTTTTTTGGCATGGCTCCGAAAATTTACAATAAAATACCCGATAGCATAAAAAATTTACCCCTATTAAAGTTTAAGAAAAGTCTCTACTCGCTATTAATTAAAAAATGTTATTATACAGTAGAAGATTTTATAAATGATAATTTTTAATATTACATGTGCAATAAACATTTGATGTAATTTTTTCAATGTTTTTTAAGTAATCTGTTTCTCTTTTTAGGTTATATTTAATAGTAGATTTTATTAAGATATTTATTTCATGTTAAAATAGTTTTCTTTGTTTTTCTTGTAAGTAGGTATTTAATTTTGTATTAGTTTTTTTTTTTTTTGTTTTGTTTTATTGCCTGCTTTTATTTTTTTATATTTGTACGCCTTCACGGCAAAACATAGCGGTAGGGATGTGACAGTTTAAATAAAAAATCGATTATTAATTAATCGATTATTTTGCCTAGTAATAAAATCGATTATAAAATAATCGATTTTTTTAATAAAAATAATCGATTTTATTAAAATAATCGATTTTTTCCTTTTTTTTTTGATAGTTTAAATTAAACGCCTGAAATATCGATTATAACTATCTATCACAGCACTCAGTTTTATTAATAATAATAATAAACATTAATTACACAACAAGTTAATAATTTCACACAAAAAAGGATTTTTTTAAATTTCTCCTTTCGCGCGAAATTCAAATTACAACTAGATTAGACATTACGTTTAGTTAGATTTCTACCACCAACCACCAATCTCATAAGAAAAAGTGTTAATGGTAGAAATCTAACTTAGAAAGATGTATTATTGATTCTAATGATTGTAATTATCTAAATATGTACCTGTTATTGTCGTGAATCATATTTTAATCAAGATACATCCTGACACTGACCTGCAAATTGCAAAAACCCTAAGAAAATTTGAATTTCGCGGTCTCATCTACCCATTCACCTTAACGGGGAAGCGCTAAGGTGGCCCGCGAAATTCAAATTTTCTTACGTTTTTTGCAATTTGCTGGTCAGTATTAAGGTTTACGTTGATTAATGCATGTAATCCCCAAATGTCAAGATTTCATGAAATAGTCATTCTTGGTGATTAATTACATGGTCTTAGAGAGTTGTGTTGATGACTTTAATGATTATAATTCTGTAAATATATATTTATTATAATAATAATAATAAAATAATTTATTTGCGTAAAACATGGTATACAATGGTGTTAAGCATAGGTCAGAGTGGAACAAACATGTTTAGCTAAGATAGAACATAGCATGCAAAAATTTAATGTTAAAGGGTATTTAATGTCAATGTAAATTTAATGTCAATAAAATTATAATGTCAATATTTTTTATCCATAAATTCTTTCAAACTATAAAAGCTACATTCATTTAGCCATTTGTACAATTTGTTTTTAAATAATCTTACATTTAATAGTTTAAAATTGTTTGGTATTTTATTATAAATGCGCACACACATCGCTAGACAGCTTTTATTATATTTGGATAGCTTTGGTAAATCATTTAAAACCAGTCCATAAGGATCACGTCTGCTCCGAGGACATACATCGCTTGCCGTCTTAAATAATTGTTTATTCTTGGTCACAAACACACATATTTCGTAGATATAGAGAGATGGAAGCGGTAACAAACCAAGTTTTTTAAATATTGGCCGACATGTATCGTCCGGCTGAAGTCCATAAATTGATCTCAGGCACTCCTTTTGAGCGATGAACGCTCTATTTAGATCAGTGCTATTACCCCACATTATAAGACCATAGCGTAGTAATGATTCAACATATGCATGGTAAGATATAATTGCAGTTTTTATGTTTGTTACATTTTTGACTTGCTTCAAGGCATATACGAATTTATTAATTCTACCACTGACGTTATTTACGTGTTCCTTCCAGTTTATATCTTGATCAATTATTACCCCTAAAAATTTTGTATGTGGTACTTGTTTAATTTTATTTATATTAAGTTTGATATTATTCTTATTATTATTAGATTGATTAAATTGTATGTATACGGATTTGTCCAAATTTAATTTCAAATAATTTTTCTGAAAAAAAAAATCGATTATTAATCGATTTTTTCTATAACCGATTTTTTTTTCACATCCCTACATAGCGGCCATATTATTAACCAAAGACCTTTATGTATATACCTATGTTTCACAAATAAATATTCTGATTCTGATTCTGTAGTCGCTCCATATAAAATACTGGTATTGAGCTGCATCAGGTTAGACTGGAAGCTGACCCCAACATAATTGGGAAAAGGCTAGGTAGATGATTAGTAATTTGGCGAAAATCATTGTATCTTTACCATATTCAAATGCTGATGTGGAACGTGTCTCCAGTTCCATGAGTTTGATAAAAATATAAAATCGCAATAAAATGCAACTTAAAACAATGGCGGCGATTTTACATAATAAATAGGTATTAAAAGTTTAAATCAAACCTGTTGTTCTTACCAATATTACTTCATGAGGTAATAAAAAAGAGTGTATAGAATATTAAATAGGTACTCCTTCTAATTAGGAACTAACATCCCTCATCAACCGCAACGTTCAATTTTCACAGCTGCGGCTTACAAGTATTGAAACAGATTCATCTGAGGATGATTTTGTTTATTAATCATGTAATCTATTTTTAGAAGGTGCGAGTACTTCCAATTTTTTCTATATAAGTTTTTAAGAAAATTTTATTGATTTTATTTCATTTTATTAAACCCTTTCTAGCTCGTTTCAGCTTCGTAAATAGCCTCACTTCAAAAAGTAAGGTGGCAACACTGAAAAGATTACACTTGCATACTCTGTCTGTACTGGTACAGACGCCAGCACATCAAGTTACTACAATCTGTCAGATTTCTTTAATAGATTTTCGACTTTATTGCTAAAACATAAGGTTCAAGGTTGATTGGGAAAATCTGACAGTTTCGGGTAGGTTGACCTGCTGGCGTCCGTACTACAATGCAATGGTATATGCACAGAGTACTTTTTGATAGACTGAAAGGTATATGGTAACTTGGTAAGAAGATCTCTAAGTAGTCTGTGGTAAGAAGAAATAGAATAGAACACAGACAGAGTACTTTTTGATAGGAATCATACATAGTTACTCTACCATAGACCAGTGTTGCCACCTTAGCCCTTTTCGGGCTAGATCTAGCACTTTTTACTGTAGGTGAACTCGTTTTTTCATGCTTTAGCCCGAAAAGAGCAATCTAGCCCTTTTCAAGCGAGATGAAAACTTCGCACCGCGATTACCAAGTTATGAAACAATGCGTGTCATGTAGATAGATTTCGTCAGTTTACACTTTATGATCACTAATTGGGTATATTTTTAGTTTTCCTATGGTAACATTGGTAACCCTACGGCCCTACCTACTCTTTCTGCTTCTTTACTGGGGAATTCCCAAAGTTTTTTTCTAAGAATAAACCTTTGTTTCTAAGAATAACTCTGATTTTTAACAATTTAATAGCTTAATTATAATTAGATTTTGGACGTTCTGAAATTAATACGTTTCAACTAAACGATTTTTAACCCTTTGCATTTGTTTAAATGTTTTTTCACTTTCTAGCCCTTTTCATGGCAAAATTGGCTAAATCTAGCTCTTTCTAGCTTGTCCGACTGGGCGACTGCCCCTTTTCAAAAACCGAGGTGGCAACGCTGCCATAGACTACTATTAAATACTAGGTTAGGTTACTCTACTCTTTGCAGCGTTGCCAGACCGTACCAAAAAGTACGGTTTTCCGTACTATTCATCACACAACCGTACCCCAGTGTAGACCGTACCTTTTTCGTACCTTTTCTATACTAGTGATTTATTTAAAACAATACTTTTTGTTCCTTTAAATATAGAGAAAAATATCGCTTCATATCTGAACTTCCTCCTCACATTATTCCTATGATAAATTAAAAAAAAAAAAAAAAATGGTTGCCTGTAAAGTCGGTTTTACGGGCGAAGATTTTACGTGACAACGTCTTTTTCTCGGTAGAATATTTATTGATATGAATATAATTAAATTGCACAATAGGAACAAGGAATTAAATGAAAATAAGAACGTAACGTTACCGAGCGTTACACTTTTTCATAAGTGACTCCCAGCCGCAACCTAATTTAAAATAAGAACGTAACGTTACCGAGCGTTACACTTTTTCATAAGTGACTCCCAGCCGCAACCTAATTTAAGACGTTGTCACGTCAAAAAAAATATTCATTGTATCATTAACGAATTTAATTACTTTACTTCATTCTATAATTGATTTACAAATGAATTTGTTCGATATTGGCAATCGGTAATAATGTTCTACTTTACCATATCCCTTTGATTATTCGATTCCCTATCGCTTTTTTTCCAACCTATGGTCGAAGACAGCCAACTCGAAGAAGAAAAAAACTGATCTAGTTCTTGCAGAAGTATCCCGACCCAACCGTACCTTGAAGTTAAAAACCGTACCTTTTCAGAAAGCCAACCGTCCAATTTTGGGAAATCATACTGGCAACACTGACTCTTTGATATTTGATAGGAATATAGAAACAAGTTATGCTAAGCTCACAGAGTACATTATTATTATACTGGTATAGAGTCATCAGTCGCGGTCTTCTACTAGCGACATCTATTACGCAATGTTCCAACTACAACTAGCCAATGCACTACGTAGGTATAGCGTTCCACCCCGGGCTCTGCTACCAGTTTTTTTCAATTTCTAGGGTATAATCTAATTAAAACTCTCAAATGAGATAAATATCATTTATTTCTTCTCCTTTTAGTATAATAATTAAAAGCTTCTACTTGAATGGAGTCTTCAGAATCGAAATCTTTGCTGATACCGCTTAATAATTTGTTAGTGGCCTTACACCAACTGAAAGAAAGAAATCTGCACGAAAAATCAAAAAAGAACTCAATCAAATCTCTTTTATGACTTGGACAGTTAATAAAATTACTGTCTACTATTACGTGTGCCAAAGTTTTAATATAATTGTTCAAGTTTACAATATGACTTTTATTTTTTAAAATGTTATGAACCACATCCTGTAAACATGAAAAAAACATTTTCATGTTCTCATTAGGGTATGACAAAAATTTTCTATTTTTTATATATTCTCGACAACTTATATAAGTGTTTTCTTTTTCATTTTTTTCAAATAAAGTTTTCTCACAATTTTTACAATTTTTAATAATTTTTCTGCTTTTTCTTAATAAATAACCATACCAACCAACATACTCTAGCTGAGCCTTCAAAGTGGGATTGTTTTCCTTTTCATTATAATCAATAATGTGATCACTTATCATGATATCTTGATAATCAATTTCATTGACATCTACAGCGTCACTTTGTTTTTTAGAAAATATTTCATCAAAAGTATGAAAGACTGAGCAAAAATCCTCCTCGCAATTCGACCCAACTGCATAATTGCTACTCAAATTATTTATTAATAGGGAGGCAAATGCAGCTTCAAAGGCAGCACACGTAGGCGAAACATTTCTTAAACCGTGACTACGTATGCTGCCAAAAAAATTTTCTAAAGGGTCTTGGTTCAAATGCCTACACCACAAAGATTTCATGTTATGTTCATTAAACAATTTGTCTCTTAATAGCTCCATATTTTTTACAGTATGTAACCAGTTATTTATTGATGGCACAGTACCAGCAGACCCTGTGACAGATACAAATTTCATTGATTTTAATATATGTTTTGATTGAGTCCATACATTTTTGTGCAGAGAATTTGGTGTTACATTTCTTAGTAATTCTTTGCCACTGCGGGTCTTTGAATTTTGAAAACTTCCATTCATTGAATCAAACAAATTATCAATAAAGATTATTAAGTCTGCTGTATCCTTTGCATCTTCAGGAAGAATTCCATTCTCTGAAAAAAAAAAAGGAAAATGTATTTAGTTACCCAAGATGTGTCAAACAAAGTTTATTAGCGTAGGTAGACTGACTAATTTATTAACTGCAGTAAAGTGTATCTTGTATGTTGAAGAAAAAAAACAAATTTAAAAATTACATGGCTGCCGTGGTTTCAATCGCATCCAACTACTTCATGCACACGGATGAATGAAAACTGACCTATGTCGCCCAGGTTTCAATCTATCTCTACACACTATTTTATCTCAATCAGATCGGCCGTTTTCCCGTGAAAGCGTAACAGACAGGTTACTTTCACATTTATGATATTAGTAAAAATCGCAACAGTATTCATTCTAAATACTACTAATATAGTGAGTGTACTAATATATTCTAATGACTTCATACAATATAATTATTCAACATTCTATCATGACTCTTATTGACATACATTTCTTTGAATTTTATTTTTATTAATTTTGAGTTAAGTAATATTGAGTTAAATTATTATATTATTATTATATGAAATTATTATTATATTATGACTAATAATGTTGTGACCAATGTGGAATGTAATATTTTTTTTATGTTTCTTTTCTGACTATGATGATTATTTAATTCTGTGTTACATTTATTGTTAAAACCATTGTTCGACACAAATGTAAATTTGTTGAAGGAATAAATAAATAAAATAAATAAATATACACCGTTAATTTAAGGTTGTTCTGGAACTGAAAGCCATAAACTCGATCATCGAATTCTGAACGATTGGGACAGTTTAAAAAAAAATTATAATTTAAATTTTTCATGATTTCTTAATATTTTTTTTTATTGTTATGTTTTGAAAAAAAAAACACGAAAAATGTAAATTTATAATAAATTCAATTTTTTTACTGTTATTTTTTTTTAAACTGTTCCAATTGTTCCAAGTTCGATGATCGAGTTTATGGCTTTCGGTTCCAGAACGACCTAAAATTATGCGTGTATATATAAATATATAAGGTATCATACTAAATATTCAATAAGCAAACATAGCTTACCAGCTAAATAACCCATGGTTTTGCCAACTGTTTGGCTAAACAATTGGGATGCAAATTTTACTTTCATTTTTGGTATCTTATCTTTATTGCAGTGATTCTCAGACAATTTTTTTATAAGTTTCAGTCCTTTGTATGTTGGGTTGTTTCTATATAATAATTGTATGTGCTCCCACTTCGCAACTTTTTCTTGGCCATCCATGGAGTATTTCAAATTTTTTGTAATAAGATTATTTCGTAACCCTTTTAATAAATGTGGGAGGTCATATAATGGAATCACGCACTTCCCTTCAACCTCAAATATTGAGTGTTTTAAAATTTCATTGTTTCTCAAATAGTTTTGTCGAGTTTCTTCAATCAAATAATTGATTGCGCTTACATTTGATGTTCCCTGGTCACAAACAGTAGCCATAACAGTAAATCCTTTTTTGTTCAGTTCTTGGATTATTTTTTTAATCAAACGTACCAAAACTTCTTTTGGTGTACTCCCAGCAGAAAATGAGTAGTAAATCGGCTGTTTGTAGTTTTTAACAATGCCTCTGATCATAAACACCAACACATGATCAGCAATTTTTCTTATTGATTCTCCTTCATAATTTACAAATCCCGTAATTCGGTCTTTCCTTCTGTTGTAGTCAAAGTGCGGAGTGATAGCCATCTCATCAAATATTAATGTACATAATTTTTCATGTTCTTTCATTCCTTTTACTTTTTCATGCAACTGGTTAAAAATGTTTTCATTAAACCCTGGCTTTAAACCAGCTTTTGAAAGAAGCCTACTCAAAGTTACTGAAGATGGTAAGATGAACATTTTGCTGAGCCATCTATAAGCTCGAGGTCCTCGCTTGTACATAGACAGTGCCATTATCTTTTCTTCTTTAGTAAACCTCCTTCCCATTTTAGGTTTATTAATCTCTCTAAACTGCATTTCTGTGAAAATAGCAGCTACTGTTTTAAATTTCTTTAAAGCATTTTGAAATGCAGAATTTGTACTGAGTTTTCTGGCTTTTTTTAATCGTTGTTGAAAAGAGTCTTTATCTTTTTGCAATTTCTTTATTTCTCTATATAGTTGTTGCTCACTGGCCCCTGGAGATTTTTTGATGATCCCTAAAACAGATTTAAATTATAAAAAAAGTAATTAGCAGCAAATAATTTCTAGGCACTCTCTGTACACATCCATTTTTTTTTAATAAAGTGAATGAGTTAATATGTTATATCATTTTAAAATATACTACAGAGCCCTAGATAATTTTAGAACTTACGTGATTTCACAGAAAGGACAGTTTTCTTCTGTAAATCATCATTATCAACATCCATAGGTTCATCTTGTCTTTGGAATTGTTCACCTGTTAAATAAAAAAGGGTAGGTATAACAGTCTATTTAATAAAAATTCATGACACTGACTGATTGACTGACAACACAGCCTAAACCAGTGGATCTAGAAGCATAAAACCATACTCAGGAGTGCTTTGTATAAAGTTGGTGAGCACTAAGACAGGTTTTGAAAACCAATGGCATGGGGTGACCTCTAGTAATGTATAATATTTTGATTACAGATGTTTTTTTAGGTAAAAAACACACAATATAAGAGCATCTTTATCCGTAAACTATGAAAATCAAACATTACCTGATGTTGATGGTGTAGCAGGAGGCATATTAAAAAATTGGTTTGTAATATCAGTCGGGCAGCGTTTTCCAACAGAAGAAAGCCCTGCAAACAAGATTTATTACATTTTAAAATACCTCTAATTTAATAAACCTCAAACAACGAAGTGTCAATCACAGCATGATCACAGATGAATTCAAATTTTTCGAGATGCCTAGAACACTTGAATTACATAAACAAAAATTTAAATTTACCTGATGTTGAAGGAACAGCAGGAGAAACATCTAAAGTTTGTTGAGTAGTATTCCTGAGGCAGTGTTTTTTAACAAAAAGATCTGTAAAAGATGTAATTAATTATTAATAATCATAATCATTTATTTCGCCAGAGAAATGGTACAATTGGTGTTACAATAAAGTAGTGCTTTACATATCTCGCCTATAGGAGGCATGCGAAAATTTACAGTTACAGGAACAATAAAATACAAAAGTTCACAGATAAAATAGGTCATAATTATTTTATAGGGTTTAAGTCTTAAAGTTAAAAAATTCATTTAAGGTATAAAAACAATTCTCTATTAACCATAATTTCATTTGCTTTTGAAACTGATATAAGGGAAGTTCTCTCAACCGACGTGGAATATGGTTGTATACTTTGATGGACATCCTATAGCTATTCTTTTTATGTAATGCGCTTCTACAAGAAGTATGAATTTCCAATTTCGTAGGGTCTCTTGAAATATATTTACGGTTTTTATTACTGTCAACAAATAAATGTAATTGATTTCTAATAAACATCGCAATTTCCATTATGTACATAGATACAAGAGTAAGTACTCCTAGTTTTTTGAAAAGCGGCCTGCATGTCTCAAAAGGTCCGACGTTACTTATAGCTCGGACACACTTTTTCTGTATAATGAAACCTCTACTGATGTGTGTCGAGTTGCCCCATAACAATAACCCGTACCTTAAGATGGAGCTTATGTGGCCGTGATAAGCAGTAAGAGCTGCTGTCTCACTAACTGTTTTCCTTAACTGTCTCAAAGCGTAAACAAATCTATTAAGTTTCTTGCATACCGTATTTACATGTAGTTTCCAATTGCAGTGCAGTACTAAGGTAATACCAAGAAATCTAATATTTTCATCTCTATTTATTTTTTCTTCTTCGAATGTAATGTTAAAATAATTATATTACAGCCCTTCCCTTGTAGGCCATGTGTTACAGTTTTCAATTTTATTGATTTAACATACCAACCAACATGGAAATAATCTAATAAGATTATTTGCCTTTGTCTGTAGATATGTTTCTCTGTTTTAGATGAAGTCGCAACATTACTTTTTACCATTTTTATACAGAACCCAAAATAATATAAATTTCTTACTTGATAAATTAAGTGTGGGGACAGCATCAATTGAAAGTGTTTTGCTCCTGGTGTGATATTTGCTATCAAAATGTAAGTGGCATACTCTTCGGTACTTATAGATGTATTCATTATCCTTTCCCAAAATGTCGCCTCCAACATTATATATCCAGGTTCTAAAGCGATCAATGTCTTTATTGGGGTTAGGAAATTTGTGAAGAATTTCATTAGCCAAACCTGAAAACAAAATATAATTGTGACACTACAATACAACAATACAAGATCTGGTCAGTGGGTCGTCTTAGGGATCTTTCACATCATTTCATGACAAGGGATTCAGGTCAAAAATTAAGTTAAAATTTTACTATTTAACTAGCTTTTGCCAACCTCGCTCGCCCTTCTTCCCTTTCCTTTCTTACTCTATTAGTTATTATTCACTCACCACAATCGGGCACACAACACTTTTTTTCTGCTGCCATTGCAGCAAATCGGAGTCCATGAAACGTAGCCGGGTTCAGATATAAAACAGAGTTGTCGGAGTCCAAAACAAAGCACAGGTCAAAGAAATGTAACAGAGCCACCAAAGTCCATAAAACAAAGCCAAATCGTCCTGAGAAAACACAAAATATCGCGAAAACCACCATGAGCACTTCCAAATCTAAAAAAAAACCGGAATTTTTTAATGACATTGACATGTTGATTTTATTGATTCTTGACAGAGATCTTGACGTTCCGTTCCAACAAGCACGCGTAAAATTTATTTAATATTATATCTACATTCCGAATACTTTTAAGACTAAAATCAATTTCAAATAAGTGATATATTTACAGTAGTAATGTTATACATTATGTAAAGATCATACAGGAGGCAAATTCCTACAAATTATCAAGTAACCTCTTAACACTACATTAGAATGAAGCGTAACAAATTGCAATTTTTGTTTAAATACTAATTATATATTTTCAGCCTTTATAAGCAACAGTTGGCTTTCAAAATATTATTTACATTATTTGAGTTCATTATTAAAAATAATTTTCTAACTATTCTAATTATTTATCATTTTGATCAAAATGCATAACAGGTGGTGCCATCTGATAGCGAAAGTTCGGACTATTCCATGTTCACGATTTTGTACTGGAGCTAAAATGTACTGAGTGAAACGACCCTGGCTAAGCTAGCTAATGCCGAAGTAGTTTGTGCTAGCCGCTAATGACGGCTAATTGTACTAATTTTATTATAATATTATCATTGGGTACTAAGGTATTGGTAAAAAAAAAAATGAAATGTGGTGTTTGCCCTGAGCTTTTGACGGTCTCTTGAATGTTCTCGTGAATTCGTGATACTTGCATTCGGGCAGTGAATTCGCAGTTAAAAAAATGTAGTTCTTGATTATTGGGATAAATAGTTGAAATTTCGGTAAGACGGTCTGCAGCTGTTGTGAATTAAAATGCTTTCTCAACGGTTTCTTCAAAGGTTGCTTTCTTCATCAAGACTTGTTTCTGTTGAAATTGTTTATAAAACTGACTTGCATCAGAGTTTCGGTCTGTTTCAGCCAAAGAATAACATGTCGTTGACATTTAGGCTGTCGTCGTACACATTCCTTTAATCCTGACCTGAGGAATAATCATATTTTGCAAGTTTCACCATACATAAACTGTCAAAAGCCAGTTATTTGTTGTTGTTATTTCACACAATTTTATAACAGTTTAAAGTTAGGTTGAAAAGAATCTGCCCATATTTTTGAAAAGTTGTAAGTTTTGTGTGGCCTTTTTGTTTTGTCTCTTGTGCAAAGGCTGCAACGGAGTTTAAGTTCATTAAAGTTGTTTCTTTTAGATTTAGAATTGTTTGCAATGGTTTGTTTTGTTGTTGGTAGCTAAGTAAACTATATTTCTGCCAAAAAATATCACCTCATCATCGGCCTAGCCTTTTCCCAATTATGTTGGGGTCGGCTTCCAGTCTTACCGGATGCAGCTGAATACCAGTATTTTACATGGAGAGACTGCCTATCTGACCTCCACAACCCAGTTACTGGGTAATATGATACCACTTTTGGTAAGACTGGTTGTCAAGACTCAGGCTTCTGATGACCTGTAACGACTGTCAAAGATCCACGAATGACAGTTGGGACCAACGGCTTAATGTGCTTTCCGAGGCACAGAGGGGTCTCGGTATGTAAAGATGGTCACCCATCCACAAATCAACCGCGGCAAGCGTAGATTTACCTGATGGATCGACCTGTGCCGCTGTTATTATTTACCAAAAAATATCACCGGTTATAATTGTTTTTTTTTTTTTCAAAATAAAGGTTTTCTATATCTCAAAAAAATGGTGCAGTGGTTACGGGCTTGCCTCATGCACCACGTCGTGCGTTGAAACCCAGACAAATGCCACTGTGACATTTTCATGAGTACTTTCTGAGCTTATCTTGGACATTATAATATACATTCTGACATCTGTGAAGAAAAACATTGTGAGGAAACCTGGAATATATAGTTAATACAAATTTGAAATTGCCAACCCATCTAGAGCTAGAGCGGTGATCAATGCTCTCGTGCCTTCTCTGTATGAAACAATGCCTTGGCACTGCATTGATACAATAATAGGCTGTTATATTGTACTAGTTGTGAGATGATTGTTTATTATATTTAAATCAGAAGTAGTCCTCGACCTGAAATGCACTAGGTCTGTTAAGGAATTTGACAATAAAAATGTGTCAAAAGTATTGTTTATTTTCGATTAGGCCAACTAAAATAGTAAAGTGTTTTAGATATGTCTTGTACCTTTGCTTCAGTATATAGTAATAAAAGTAGTCGGAATAATATTTTATTAGGTTGTGATAGGGGGATGAGCTGAGCTGGACTCTTTAGGGACATAGGTAAAAGGTGTACTACTTGTCTGTTGGGTTTTGAGAACCAATGAAAGGCACAGTTATAATTTCCACTTATTTATTTATTATATTTATTTGGCAGGAGAGGTGTGTGAGCACTCTCGCTTGGTCCAGTCCAGACGGAACACTAGCGTCTAAACTATGTTAAAGTTATGCACAATGTAAAATATGTATGAAAGAGTCTCAAACTACTAAAGTGGGACGGATATATTTTGTAGTGTCTTCTATAATAATGTAATCGCAATCTGCCTATTATTTGTTACATAATTTTACTATTTACTAAACTTGAAATAAAAAGATAACATCTTAATTAATATGAGAGTAATACAAAAAAAGTGTGTATAAGTGAATAGGCATGTGTTAAATTGGGATGAGTAATTAAATACTATTTTAATAATAGTTACTTACAAATGTTGGTGGGCACTTAGCATACTCTTTACGTGTAGCTATAATAAAATTAGACAATTGCTGCCAAGCATCTGTATTGTCAAAGGTTTGATTTTTAAGCGTGACAGTTGCTTGGCGCCACCTATTCATTGGCGGAACTTTCTCTATTTCATCGCTCGGTATATTTTCAAATCAATATTAGTGCGTTCCCGGCTTGTTTTCGTGGGTTTGGCGCGAATGGCCGTTTGCAAGGCATCGTGTTATATATATGAAGGTAACGGTGTTTTACCAGTAACTGCAGGAACCGCTTTCTCGTCGTCCTCGTTATCGGTTCCAAACAGATCGTATACCGTGCACTTCCTCGGTGGGATGGGTTTGATATGCGGCTTCTTTGAAGCTGATGGACGGCACGGCAGGCGTCGCGGGAGTGGACGGCGCTGGCACCGGACTTGCTCTCGATGGTGACGACCACGACCCTCGTGCCGGCTCTGTCGTGCGAGTTGATGTGTGCTTCCTTTTTCGCCCGTCATGCTTCTTTTTTGGGACCTGAGGTTCCTCGTCGACGTCGGAGGGAAAAAGGGTCTCGGCGTTTTCGTGCGACCTGAAATGGAGTGAAACAAATAAATAAATATATTACAATAAAATAATGATTCAAGCACTTTGACATCCCATCCCATCCCACTTTGACATGTCAGCTAGGTACACTCTTCTTTTGGTGATTTAAAAATTATAAGTTTGAAGAATAAGATAATAATAGCAGGCAAAACTAGGTGTAACAATAGTATGTCGATATTGCTATTTTGTTTTCATCCATCTACATATATAAAATGGTAAACTGACTGACTGACTGACTGATTGTTGATATATCAACACACAGCCCAAACCGCTGCTCCTAGAGACATGAAACTTGGAGGGTGTGTTCTTAGTGAAGAGTAAGTATCCACTAAGAAAGGATTTTTGGGAATTCTACCCCTAAAGGGGTGAAATAGGGGATAGAAGTTTATATGAAAGTCCGTCAGTTTTTAAGTTATGATCTTCAAATTTTGTGTTTAGGCTGAGGATTGAAAATGAATTTACACGTGTCTCAGCGTTTTTGACAATTCTACCCCCGAAGGGTTAAAAAGGGGGATGAAGTTGTGTATGGAAAGTCCTTAATTTTCGAAGGAATAATTACTAAATTTATTATCTAGGCTTATGGTTGGAAGATAACGCAACAGTGTTGTTAGAATTTCAACCCTTAAGGGGGTGAAAAGGGGGATGAAATTTAGTTTTTAATTATATAATCTATCAACACACAGCCCAAACCGCGGGTCCTAGAGACATGGAACTTGAAGGGTGTGTTCTTTGTAAAAAGTAAGTATCTACTAAGAAAGGATTTTTGGGAATTATACCCCTAAAGGGATGAAATAGGGGATGGAAGTTTATATGAAAGTCCGTCAGTTTTGAAGTTAAGATCTTCAAATGTTGTGTTTAGGCTGAGGATACGTGTCTCGGCGTTTTTGACAATTCTACCCCCGAAGGGTTAAAAAGGGGGATGAAGTTGTGGAAAGTCCTTAATTTTCGAAGTAAAAATCACTAAATTTATTATCTAGGCTTATGGTTGGAAGGTAACGCAACGGTGTTAAGGGGGTGAAAAGGGGGATAACATGTTGTTTTCTTCTATATTCTATAATATACATATATAAAAGGGAACCGTAACTGACCGACTGATATATCAACGCACAGCTCAAACCACTGAACGGATTGTGCTGAAATTTGGCACACATAAAGCTATTGTGATGTAGGCGTGCGCTAAGGATTTTCCAAAACTCACTCCCTAAGGGGATGAAAAGGGGGGATTTTGATTGTATGAAAAATCGTATTCCTTGAGTTAATAAACTTGAAACGTGGCACGAATACTTATCTAAGTAAATTATGAAAGCTGGCATTTTTTGTTTTTCTACACTACCCCCTAAAAGAGGATTGGGGGGTGTCAAAATTAACTACCCCTTTGTAGTTAATTTTTACAGGGGAGGATTATACTGCGTGGTTTGATTAACTCGAAAATTGGTATAAATAATCTTTGAGTCAAGTAATGAACACACCCCAAACGATTTTTAGAAATTCCACCCCTGTGGGGTACAGTTTCTATGAAAGTCTTATTCATTTAGTTAATAAACTTGAAACTTGGCAAGAATACTTGACTAAGCAAGTAATAAAGTTTATCAAAACTACCCCTCAAAGGGGGTTTAGTTTTTTCAAAGGGGGTTAATGTTTGTGTGGAAGAATTTTAACGCGTGGTCGGATTAACTCGAAACTCAGTTTTAATAAGTTTTTGACAGAAAATAATTAATAATAAGTGTATGGAGTTTTCGGATATTGACCCCTGACGGGGATAAAGTGGTAATTCGATTTTTATGGGGATTATGAATGGCTTGAATAACTAAAAAAAATATGTATAAAATTTTGAACTTGAAATTTGGCACGAATGCTTATCTAAGTAAATTATAAAGTTAGTAATTTTTTGGAATTCTATACTACCCTAAAGGGAGATTGTGGGTGTCAAATTTTGTATGGAAAAAATTTAACGCGCGGTCCAATTAACTCTAAACTCAGTATGTAAAATCAAAATAAATAATAAAGTGTACCAGGGTTATTCTAAAATCTACCCCTAACGGGGTGAAGAGTGGTGGTAGTCAATTTCACAGGGGAGTATTACGTGGCTTGATTAGCTGGAAAACTGGCCCAGACGATTTGTCAAAATGCCACCCTTCATCATCATCTGCCTAGCCTTTTCCCAACTATGTTGGAGTCGGCTTCCAGTCTAACCGGATGCAGCTGAATACCAGTATTTTACATGGAGCGACCACTCAAAAATCATTCAAAATGCCACCCTTATGAGTATAAAAAGAGGGGATACAGTTTATATGAAAAATCTTATTCATTTGGTTAATAAACTTGAAACTTGGCTATATTTGGCTCAGTAAATAATAAAGATTGTCATTTTTAGTTTAAACAAAACTTCTCACAGAGGATTTAGGAGGTGACAAAGTTGATAGGTTAGAAAAATATGTAAACGGCTGTCTGTTCGCTGTTTTAGTGTTTTTCAAAAATCGACTTTACCAAGGTGGAAAAGGATAATAAAGTTTAAGGGGTGGATTTTACTGCTTGCTTCCATTAACTCGATAACGGGTATGGGTCTTTGAGTGAAGTTATGAACACATCCTAAACGATTTTTCACCCTTATGGGGGTGAAATGCGGGGTATACAGTTTATTTGAAATATCTGATCCCTTTGATCTATAAACTTAATAATTGGCCCGAAACCTTATTTATGTAAATAAATGATAAAGATCAAAAATATACATTTTCGAAATTTTTAGAGGAAAGTACAATTTTACGCGGACGAAGTCGCGGGCAGAAGCTAGTTTCCTTATAAAATTAGAACTTACATTGCAAATTAGACATACTACTTACATGCGACGGTTTTGCTTGCCGAATTTTCTCAAGAAAAAATGTATGAAAAAATTACAGTGAACAAACGTACAGTAGTGTTTATATTATCAATATATATTTATAGTAAACAATAAATTGTTTGGCGCCGTGATGTCTTGAGGTTTCAATTTCACCATACCATTTTTGTCCGGAATATCAACATCTAACAAAAAATTTACGACTTTGAACTCTATGCATTAAAATTACCTTATATATAAATTGATAAATTATTTTAAAGTTGATCATTCAATTTCTGCTCCTGCCGACTCCTGAGTCCTGACTGGAAAAAAAAACGGTACCTTTGCGTAATGTCGGTAAGTGTTAATATTTTATTTAACTTTAACAATATTTCATCTAACAATTAAAATATTACATTATTTTTTATCTACATATAAAATGTATTATTTGATTGATTATTGTAAACGGCTCAAACATACATAATACGTTCAGAGGTTTCGAATCAAACGTATACCTAATAGAACACGACTTTAATTGCAAAGTATTTTTTACGAAAACGACCTCTTCAACTTCGTTCCTATGAATACTGTGGTAGGACAGAATTATGAAAACCAACTGAATCTGGAGGGCCCCCGCAGCAAACAGCTCAAGAGAAGTTCAACAGCTACATTCACCTCTGTAAAAAAACTTACGCGTGGTGCTAAAGTGATCAGGATCGAAGTTTATGATGTAGAACATTTTCCTGATACCATAAGTTCGCTATGTAATTGTGATGCCGAATTGTGTGTGCAGCATGTAGTTAAAACATATTCATGGACGATATTTATAAATCGGTTAAAGAAATTGCTGTAAAAGTATCAAATAATATGTCGTAAATAAATCATAATCCTTTATAAATGATAAAGTATTTTTATTTTAACCATTCACATAAGCACCCACATTTAATAGTTCTTTTACGTCACGAAGCGACATCATGTGAACTCGACTCTTAAATCTTTGAGGGTACCTAAGGTTGAAAGCCGAATAATTCACGTCGCTTCGTGAGAAAAAAGAACTCTACCAACTTATAAAACACGTATATAAAATAAAAATAGTTGATATACTGTATGCACTCTCTAATACAAATAGGTATCAATACTTCATCTATGCACCTAGCTTCTGACGTTTCATAACTGTCCATGTAGGTTTATGGGAAACAAAATATTTTGATTTTGATAGATCACCGCCGTGTCCTCGTAGAGACGATCGGCAGCGGCGGCGACCTCTCGCGTCCGGCCCTGGTGCAAGCCATGATCCGGGGCGAGAGGGAGTGGGAGGCAGTCACCTCCTTCTGCGAAGCAGTCATGCTAGCGAAGGAGGTGGCGGGACGGATGAGGGAGAGAGCCTCCCGTCCCAGCCGCCGCGGGAGACGCTCCGGGCGTCGGGAGCCACGGGATTCCCGGCCACCGTAGGCGCGGGCGGAGAGTAATGGGTAGCTCACCGTCCGATCAGGACCAGGCCCGTGCCGGACGGCGCGTACGTGTTCCACGCGCGCCTCAAAGAGATGTCAGCATCGAGGAGGGGCCCCATAGGGCCGAAGCCTGCCGGGTCAGCGGGATTTTCCGAAAGGTTTACCGCTGGCCCGGAACATAAAGGGCTAAGGAAGGAACACGGGTGGGTTTTAGTCAGTAAGAGTCTGACACTCCCTTCCGCTCCACCCATCATTTGATGATTTCCCATACGAAAAAAAATAAAAAAAAACCTTCGTGCTCCTTTTTGGGCAAGCACCTGCTGCTGATGATGTAGACATCCTTTTTCATCCACGTTGTATAGCCGTTCAGGATGGTTGGATATATCCATATTGTCATAAATCTCTTTTATAGCTTCAAAATGTTTTCCAACAATGAATTTATTTAGTTTTTGCGCACGTAAAGGATTCATTACCTGTGCTTTGCGTTTTGAAATTTCAGGATGACGTTTTAAGAAATTCTGTAACCACTTTTTACCAGCTGTCCCTTTTGCCTCGTTGAACTGGTTTTCAATATTATGAGCTTTACAGAATGCATATGCTTGTTTTCTTATAACTTTAGGAGTTAAGCTTGCTTAACTATTCTCGCAGATAAATCATTTTCAATGTCCGCCGGGCTATTTTGAATGTCAAAATGTCTCTTTTTTCAGTACTGCATCCATGGCTAATTTAAGAGCATCTTCAGACCAGTTGCCACGTTTTTTCCTAGATGGTAGCTCCTCCATTGTGAATTCCCTAATGATAAAAATAAAAAAAGGAAATAAATATTAAACAATAAACTACAATTTATCTGAAACTAAGGTGCTAGTCAACCAAATTTAACTATGTCGGCGGCATTGCCGTGCCGTGCCGTGCCGGGCCGTGCCGTGCCGTACCATGCCGTGCCGTGCTCTAAACCGATCAAGCCATCGACAAGTACGTCACTCCACTTCTCCGACCGCCCCGCTTCTCGACTTGTTTTGCTACCAGTATAAAGGAGCGAGCGGCGAAGCGGCGCGGGACTTGACCATTGGACATCGTACGGACAGCATGTGCTCGGAAACTGTCTCGCGTTCCGTATCTGGTTGTATCGTGTATCTATAGTGTGTGATTTAATAGTGTGATTAATTGTTCAAGAAATTATAATCTGATTTGAACTGCAAACCGTTTTTCTATTGCGCAATAACCAGCACTACCCACTTGATACGCCCACAGTAATTAAAGTAGGCCTGATATTAATGAGACAATATACCTTTTCCTATATCAGAAGTGGGATTCGTGTTGGTTCATGCGCAAAATCAGACCGCGAAAAGTGAAAGTGACCGTTGACATTTAAAAAAAACAAAGTGCAAACTGCGAACGCTTCTTAAATAATCGTGTAGATTGCATTCACGAACCGATGTATTCTGAGTAGGCTTCACGTACACTGACAAAAAGTTAACTAAAGTGTCAGGCATTAACTTAGCGTTGGTAGCAGCTGCGTAAGGTTTGAGGATCAGTAATACCGCGTATAACAATAGCCGCGATTAGCTCGTCACTCAATCCATTGACAATACGTAATCGTAACAAAGAACGTCTAGCATATTCGGCATATGTAGAGCAGCAACGGCAGATGTAGTTGTCTGAATTAGTTTTCATAACGTCGAACAAAATGTTTGCAATGTCTAACTGAAGTGGGCACAATGTTTTAAATTCCCGCTTGAAATTAGACCAGCTACGATCGTTGCTTACCCACTCGTTTAACCATGACCTTGCATCTCCTTTCATACAATTACCGATTCGTGCTAAACACTCGCGATCGTCCCAGTGATTTATTGTACGCACATGATCAACCTCACTACACCACACATCAAAATTATGCAACGATGGATCAAAGTTGGATATAAAAACATGGTAAGATCTTACCGGAATGGCCTTGATTGCGCTTACAAGCTTCTCTGCTACCTCGCTCATAACCACCTCGGTGTTGGGATGCGACACGCTATAACCGGGCACCGACGCACACAGGGGTATTTGAGCGATTTGGTCGGCCAAAACTTTTTCTTTAATTTAATCAATGATAATAGTGCTCATAGGTGGATTTTTATTATTTCAATTAATTTTTATGCATTTACATGAAAAAAAAAACATTTTTACTGTTAAAATACTTATTTTATTTATTAATTAATACATACATAATTACATTGTCTTAGAGAAAGCACCATAAACTATTTAACTAGAAGAAGACCACGGTTCTTCATCTGAAGAACCATAGCCTGACATCATATCTGATGATGACTCCTCATCATCATGTACGATGTCAGGCTCAGCCGAAAGTAACGAACCTATCGTTTCCTTCATAAAAGGTTTGGTTTTTTTTTTTGGAATGGGTCGCATTCCTGTTAATAGCGGATCAGAACTAAGGAGTAGCCTATTAATAACATCCATGTTACAGGCTTCTCGAGAGAATTTTCTTGCGAAATTCTGGCGATACAAATGTATATGTTTATAACGTGCTTCCGCAGCTTCTTCTGATAATTGACCAATCGGAAGCAATGCTTTATCTATAATTTCAGATAATTTTATAATCATTTAAATGCCTTTTTGTATTTTGCAGCTGGTTTTGGCGATGTCAGTATTTCTTTTAGCACTGATGAAGCATCTCTCTTTCCAGTTTCACCTAGTTTTGATCGTGTAGCATATGTGAGCACTTGTAACTCCGTCAAATCTTCCGTTTTTCTTCGTTTACTCCTTTCACTTAACTCTGAAAAACATTTATGTGGTCGTCCTGTTCGGATGGCGACTTTTGGTATAACAAATGTGCCTTCTAGCCATGTGTCATTGTTTTTCAGAAAAGAATCTTCTTTATAGTGAGAATCAGTCCATCTCCTTTTAATTCCGACTTAAAACGTGATAAATCTTGCTTAATTTTTTTCAAATCCTCGTCAGAAAATGGTCCAAATTTTAGAAGGTATCTTTCCAAAAACTCTAACTTTTCATTATATATTATTTAAATTTTCTGCCATCATATTATTAAACAAGTATTTTCGAGTCATAACTCGGACGTTTGACGACCCTAGACCAAAAAAGTGTCTATTTATAGCAATAAATAAGAAATCGATATTTTTGATGTTTATTTTCCAGTCGGCTACATTAAGCTATATTTTCAAATATCGGATAAAACCGGATAACATTTTACACGTATTGTCAAGACTAAAACAGGATATTCGAAATGACTAAAATCAATATCGGGAAATGCCGGGAAATATAACAAAATTGCTAAAACATAAAAGAAATAAGAAAAAATAATGCCTTTAAAACAGCACTTGCTAGAAAAATTGTATTAAATTGATTTCTGAGCTATTATTGCGAGAAAAATATGAAAGTATACACATTTACCTGCTTTATCGCAATCCGTGGCTTTCACTTTATTTAATTTGGTAACAAATATAGAAATGTAATCAAAACTTTCGTTTGCGCAGCGAACACCAAACATTGACACATGCACTCAAATGAACGATCATGTTTAGACTGACCGTACCGCACGGTAATTCCAGAAAAGAAACAATGAAGTATTGTTTACGTTTCTTAGAAGTGAACTATTAGCTACCTGAGTACCCTTTTTTCTACCTGCTTTGAATTTTATGAAATTGAATTTTGGCCGGCCAAATCACTCAAATACCCGTATGTGCGACGTTAAGTCCGCGCTCGCGCCGCATAACTCAGCACTTGGCGGTACAGCTAACACACCAGGCAGCTCATTGGTTGGATCAGGAAATGCCGTTGCTGCTGCAGGTTCTGCTAATGAGATGCATGGTGTACCTCCACCTTCACTAGCACTGACCCTGGAAGAAGCTTCTAAAACATTTAAGCGGTTCAAAATTGTTCAATACAATGTGAACATATATTTGTTTTTTCTTATTTTTTATGGGCTTGGCCTTAAAATTATGCAAGTGTGGCTGGCCTTCAATGAACTTACTTATTTGTATACTCATTAACATCATTTTTCTCTGTCATTAAACCTTTCGGTACTGTTTTCTATACGCCAATTTCTAAAAATACTAGCCAGAAACATACTATCGGTACCCGAATTGAATTGCAATCTAAGACTATCAAATTTTTCATTATCTCCTTCCTTGACAGCATTTGAACCTACATCAACTTTCGCACTTGTAGTTGGATACACATAATCAGTGAGTTCTACGTTACCATATTTAATAGCTTTAATTACTTCCAACTCTGAAGTGACGAACCTAATAACCTTGTCATAACATTGTGAGCCAACAGAATTTTTTACTAAAGTCGCGAGTACACTCTGATATCTAATATGGTGCTCCATTTTCATGTTTTTATGCTTTATGCCAATTGATGAATTACATGCTGTATCTACTACACCAAAAGCACAACTTTTAACAACTACAGGATCAGTCATAACCCTACAGTATTCATTAAAATTGTAACTGTCAATAAGTGTCATCAACAATTTGTTCACGTGTTCCTTAACATTTGCAATAATTTCTGGGTTATCGATTAGGTGTTGTAGATTAGCATCAGTTTCTCTTTGCATTGCTGAGGCATTACCATAGTCAGCATACCAATGTATACCTCTTGACTTACTTAACTCAGTTGGCTGTATGTCATGTCCGACATCAATGGCCCATTGTCGCAGACAGCTTCCGCACCCAATACTCAACAAACATACACTAAAATTTTCACCATTCACTTTGGTGCTATGATCACACACAGTCTCATGTATATCATCTATATCAACATATTCAGAACAATCTGTTAATAAAAATGCTTTCATGGTAGTATTCACTCCATCTATTGAATAATCAATGTTCATGTTTGGCTTACCGATACACTATTTCAGACGTCAACTGGGCCATAGCTCTTTCACTGCTTGCCTTACGATCTTTCCAGAGGTTGGATACTGATCCCATCAGCATGCCAGCCATATTGCTAGTTTTTCTGTTATCTTCTTGTATTAATTTTAACCCTTTATACCATTTAAATATATTCATTAATTTATTTCTACTGACACCACGTCTAGTCACTGTGGTACCCATTATTTCAGATATCAATTTAATTCCTTCTCCAAAGACATTTTCTCTTACCCTACTTGATATTACCTGGTTAACTTTTACAACACTATGTACTTGTAGCAATACAATGTTGCCAATCACGTGAATCACTAAAATGAATTCCACCGCAGTGGCAGTATGTTTACCATATATTGTTAATCCGTCATCAGATATTTGGGTGCTATAACAAAACAAAGGGTCGTTACATATACCAGCAATTTTTCTTATGATTTTAATACTACAATCGTTATTTAAAGCTTTGACCCATTTAGTCAAAGCCAGCATATCTATCTGTTTTATACCTTCGTGTTCACATACTAAGATTGGCTCTTCATCAACACAATTTTTTGGTATTTGTTCTAACTTATTCTGTATACAAATGCAATATCTTATCGCTTTGTGTAGTCATTATAGGTTTGATATCATTCAACACCATGTCTGCATTTGAAGGATCCAAATATAACATATGAGATAGTCTAGCCTTTTTATCATCATCCATAGGCGCCAACAAATCAAATCCATCTATGTCGGAAATGAGTTTATATGGGTCTACTCCTTCGTTGTTGTCAAATATTGAAATAACATAATTGATAATTCTAACCAGTATTGCCCAAACAGCGGCAACCCACTTCTTTACTCAATTTCCAGCAACTACAAACGCGTTCATAGTAACATTCATACAATCCTTATGTCTAATTAAATAAACTAACCCTGAAAGTGAAGAAATTATCCTCCACCTCCAACAGCAATTAGAGAATTTTGCTGACCCGGTTGCGCCACCAGTGTATTCTTCCATCTCAACATAACGTCTCCCAAAACCTGAAAGCAAGCTATCCACACGGGCACACCTGCGCCGTCAACAACACCCTTGTGAACAGCACGCCTGACGTTTACCGGCTCATTACTCATCCACTGTTTAATTATTTCATTTAATGTTACAAAAACTGATGAGTAATGAGCCAGTAAACGTCAGTTGTTGACACTCACAACAGTCACAAGTTGTTACAAATAAATAGGTTTCATACATGAACCCTGCTAGGGCACAGCAATATACATAGTTTAAAGAGCTACTGTGTCTAGAGATGGGTCGAGGGCAAAAACAAATATGGGCAAAATGGGCATAAACTTGTCATATTGGGCATAAATGAGTTTACGCCCAAATAAATGCCCGATCACTGGGCACAAAAACTAACAACTTTGTTTTGTAAAAAGTAAAGCAGGAGCTTAACTTAAAATGAAAATTTTGTAAATAAAAATTTTAATCAAATAATCATTAATAAAATAATCAGTCTTGTTAAAAAATCACAGTTGAAAATTCGAATAGGTAATTATAGAAAATATAATGTTAACTCTTGTACAGACGCCAGCAGGTCAACCTACCCGAAACTGTCAGATTTTCCCAATCAACCTTGAACCTTATGCATTAGCAATAAAGTCGAAAATCTATTAAAGAAATCTGACAGATTGTAGTAACTTGATGTGCTGGCGTCCGTACAATGAAAAATGAAGTGAAGTCTTGTATTTGGCTTTGATACTACAATAGTCTCAGTAAGTAAAAAAACTAGTAATATATGATCATAAGCTACAGCTTATGATCATATATTACTAGTTTTTTTAGATTAATTTTATTTTATTCGGAAGACTTACAAGTCTTCCGAATAAAATAAAATTAATCAATCAATTTTTACAATCATCGTGGTCCTAATTAGAATTTTGGCTTGATTTTGATATCTATTACGTAAACATTAAGTAGGTAATGAAATCACTCAATACAATGTAGATAGCTTCAGTCATCATCATCATCACTAAAGTTAATATTAGATGCAACATCAACAAATTCTAGGTTTCGGTTTGTTGAAGTGGATGTTGATGGGCGGGGGGAATCAAAATCATCAGGCGTATTGAATTGAATCGAGTTAGATTCATCTTGACTATCATAATCATCGCTTAAAAAATCGTCAATTTCCGTATCAAAATCGTTAACATTGGACAATTGGATATTTTTAGATGGATCATTATTTTCCTTTAAATTCCAATTGTATGCTAAAGATGTGATTTGAGCTGCTCTTTCTGTAGTAAGGCGATTTCGTTTAGCACTGTGTATGAAACCATGGATGCTAAACGAGCGTTCAGTAGCCGCAGATGTGCAAGGTGCAGTCAGGATACGAAGTGCCACTTTACTTAACGGCGAGGAACCACAAATTCCTTTCCACCATAATACAGCATCTACCTTCTCTGTAGCTTTCCATGTGAATTCTTTTCCCCATATACCATCTCTGGCTCTATATTGAGCAAGGTCAACCAGACAATCTAAATTCAAAAACATCGCCAGGTTTTGAATAAACTCCATCGCTTCCATCTCTTGATACTGAGTGAGTTCATGTCCTTCAGCTTTAGGGTTCAGCATATGTGCAGCGTAGTGTATGGGTTTGAGAACTTGTGTAGTTCTATGTTCAACTGCAGTCTTCAAACGTTCTACATCAGAAGTTTCCAGAATAGTTGTCGAAGTGAAAGCAAATAGCAATTTTGATAAGACATTTTTGAAGGTCATATAAACTTTACTGATGTTATAATTATCACCCTCGAGTTCAAAGATCGCTTGTGTGATTGGTTCCATTATACTAACACATTGTTCAACCATAGTCCAAAAACCATCGTCGAGAATCGTACTTTTGACGTCTGATGTAGGTTGGTTATGTTCATGGACAGCGAGATTTTGAAGTGCAGCTTTATTAACTTTCAGACTTTTTAAAGCCGCCACATGACTCCCCCATCTAGTTTTACATGGTAATTTCAAGGTTTCACCATGAATGTCTTTGTCTTTCCGAATTTTGCTTAATAGTGCGCTCAAAATCTGACTTTTTTTAATGCACTTTATAACTTCTGTTGCGAGATCAATACAAGCTTTAATGACACTCACTTTCATGGCATCTGCACACAGTAAATTTAGGCTATGTGCTGCGCAATTTAAAGCCACTATCCATGGATATTTTATTCTCAAAATTTCAAAAGCCTTTTGCAAATTCCTAGCATTATCTCCAATTATAACGAAAGCTTTTTTTTCATCATAAGTTTTAATAACTTTTTCTATTTCTGTAGCCAAATATTCACTGGTGTGCCGATTATCTTCAGTGTTTAAGCTCTTGACGAATATGGTTTCTGGTTTACATATTAAAAAATTTATAATTCCCTCATTTCTGACATTACTCCATCCGTCGCATTGAATATGAAAAAATGGCGATTTTGCTATGTCGTCAGATAATTCTTTATTCAATTCATTGTAAAGTTTTTCCAAATACTTTGTTGCAAGAGCCTTCCGAGTTGGTAGCCTAAAATTTAGTTTTTCGAAAAAACTTTTCCACAGCGGATGGTCCACCATAGACATTGGAACTCCAGAGATAAATAAGGCTTTAGCGAAATGTTCTTTTAAATTTACCTTTTTTTCTGCGACAGAAACTTCAGACACAGGAATTGTGCTTTCATTGGACTCGGATGTCGAATTTCTTTCTTTATTAATATCATTTATTTGCTTTTTAACAATAATCGGAGCTTTAACACAAACTAATAAATGGTTGGCCATTTTAACGACATGTTTCTGTTTGTAAATCTTTTCACAGAAACTACATTTAATCGATTTATCTCCGATATCTTGATAATATTTCCAAATTTCTTCTTTCTTTGGTCTTCCCATTGTAAATCTAAAATAAAAATGAATATATTTAATTGCAAGAGTAATAATAATAATAAAAGTTTATTTGGAACAAGTATCAGGACACAAATTTACAAAAGGAAACGAAGATAGCTACAAAAGTTAAAACTGTGGCACAGCTATCAACGCCCAGGTCAAAAATATGGCTCATTAGTTCCAGACTAGTAATTAAAAAGAAAGAAAATGATTAACATAAAGGTACTAACTAAAAGAGTATCTTTAGAATAATTTGTTTGCTCAAAATTAACATGATTATATTTACATTAATTTAAGTACATACATACAAAATGGATTTTATTATTTTAATCTGCACCCCCAAATACCTCGAAAACGAAACCCATAACAATTTTTTTTTAAAAGGACTCGCACTCTTGGATTTCTTATTGAACGTCAACATCAACAAGTATTCTAAAAATGCTTATAGTAACACACGTCACAATAACTAAACAACACAATATTAGCAATGATTAGAGGTACTTACCAACTTTCATTAAATAGCCAACAAACAAAAAACTGAATCGTCGTGGGTAGGTAGGTTGAACCAGTAGAACTAAAAATAACAATCTGAGCGACGGCGACGTGCAATCCGAGCAACTGCGTGAAGCGATGTGATGAATGGGTGGGGGCGAACGAGCCGCGCAACGGGGCGCGGTGGCGGTTATTCTTCTTCCCGCTCCCCGCGTAAACTCCAGCGACCTGATCGGTCCCGCGCCCGCGTCGACTCGACCGGAGAACCGAAATACTTATTATAGCTACTTAATATAGTTAAACATACTTTTAACTTATTTAAATCAATTTCTTAAGGTTCATTGCAATAAATTAGCTATAAGTACTCCAATATGTATTTGTGAATTAACCTTTTCTGCACACTCAAATATAGCTATTCGAATGAATGAAATTAATATTCGAAAAATGTAATAAAAGTTCTGTTAAAATTGTTGCCCAGGCAAAAGGCATTTATTCGGCGTTTACGGGCATTTATCCGGCGTTTATTCAATGTGCCCAATATGCCAGGGCATTAACCCATCTCTAACTGTGTCACAATAATAAACAAAACCACTGTGCTCAAACAAAAATATCAATTTTAACATGTTTAGAAATATGTCCATAATTTGTTATTTCTTATTATTTTTGCCTCTTCATCTCCTGTTTCACAGCACAATGGCTCCAGATAAATGCATCGTGAACCCTGCCAGGATACCTGGCGTTCACGCTAAGTATCCTGCATTCTGAATCGGCAATCTGCATTATAAACATCAGTATCAAAGTTCATCATCAGTATCAAAGAGGTTCATGTATACATAATGTAGACAAGTAGCTGAGCTATACTGAACTAACCTGGCTATCTGTAAGTCCCGTCAAAATCGGTCCAGCCGTTTCGGAGATTAGCGGAAACAAACAGACAGACAGACAAAAATTTTAAAAATTGCAGTTTTGTTATAAGTATCGTGTACACTATCATACACATTTAGTAAAAAGCTTTTATTTTGATATTACAAACAGACACTTCAATTTTATTCATTTGTACAGATTAGCTATGAAATAATTTGTTAGCCGCTTCAGTTCGTGTGTGTTATTGTAGATACAAAATATGCAAATTGTGTCTGACCAATAAATTATTATGATTAATATAAATGCAAGTAAAGTGAATAGGTTGATTGATGCTTAATTACCAGTTGGACATTCAGCGTATGAGCATCCTTCCTTCTATTTTTGTACTGGGATCCTTGTGGCCCAGAAGGAGGGAAAATTTTAACATGGGTGCAATCTATTAGCCCTAATATATCTGGCATATTAAATTTTTCCTCAAAACCTAAGGCTACACTGCTTCGGGCAGGTTGTGAGGCAGGAAAGTGGACCCATTCGGCCAATAGTCTGCAAATAATACACAGTAAGTGAACACTGTTGGTTAGGGTCCTTAAATGACCAAAAAAAAATTTTTTTTACTTTCTTCATGGGGCACGCTCCCATTCGATTATCTACCCTAAAAAACAATATAAGTTTTTTTTTTCACAATTATTGAAAAGTATTTAGGGGTCGCTACTGAGCTTTGAAATATGTTTTTAAAATTAAAATCAATACTTTGGCAGTGATCTTTATGTTTATTAAAATAATTGATAACATGCAAAATAAATCAAATTAACAATTTCTAAGTCGCAAAAAAGAAAAAAATTAAGACATTAGTGTTTTCTTTTTACAATCCGGGTATTTTTTTCTGTACTCTTTAACCAGTAATAACAAATATTGTTTTTGTTCTTCGTTGGTTGTAAGAAGTTTATTGTATTCTTCCATTAGGGCTACACCGCGTTCAGCGATATCATTTACGACCTTCATCGAACGTACTACCATCTTTGCAGCTTTGTATTAATCCGGATTAAATTCAAAATGCCGATTTGGAGCATTTAATAATGCTTGCCAATTATCAGTATGTGAATGTTCACTGGAAACACGTGCACATGTGAAATCCACCAATCCGCACTGCGTCCGCGTGGTGGATTACGGCCCATTCCCTCTCTCAGAGGGTATATAACAATTATATTCCATTAACATTTTCATTTGTCTCCGCAATACGATGGCGATTCGTATTTTCGCAAGTATGGAAAATACACGAGTTACCTAAATTTGGCCCTCTTGAGAAGCCAGTTAGATTAAAACGGGCTTCATTATTTACAAGAACTTGTTGCTCCTCCGCGTCTCGCAATGATTACGTTACTTATCGGGGTGTGTGCGGGTTGCGGGGCGCGCGTGCCCGGTTTTAGAATTATTGTTTAACAATGCGTCGCCTTAATTCGGTGCTTAACCGTCCGATCTACTTCGCCATCGCTTTGCACGAGTGAACCGAGTGAGGTACAATGCTAGTATTGACATGTTAAAGGCTTCATAGTCTCAAAACGCTTTTACCAAGCGCTCCTTTTTGGTTAAAACAGCTTGGTAAGTATCGCCCCTAAACCTTTGCACTGAAAGCCTAGTTATGTTTCTTTCACATATCCTCTGGACGCTATTAGATTTTTGAGCTCTGCCATGGTGAACACTTGCAACTTTTACACACAGCTTTAGCCTATTTTAGGTAACTTGTGATAACACTTAATAACTACTAAAAAGTGCGAGTGGGATCGAAGATATTACACTTCACTCGCGGTCGCGCTCGGTTGGTTGCTGTTCTTGCGTGGTTAGGTTGCTGACAGTAGAATTCTCCGTCCTGCAGCTACCTTCGCTCTGCCCTGCAGCCAATGGGAAATTAGATAATTCGTGCAGCTAAAATAGCTCCAAATGTCCAATGGCGGTGGACGGAAATATTAACTTCCTATCTTGATCTTAGTGAAGACTCAAAACTCACGTGATCATTGATATACATACACTAGATTAGCAATTACCGCGCCAAGGCGTTGCCACTGGGATTGAGACCACAGTCTCAATCGTAGCTAATGTCAGTTCAGTGCTCTGTGTGACGCCAACCGAACTTAGCCGAGCGAAAATTACCGCCAAAATGGGAAAATGCGTAGTGAAAGAGTGCGATTCGAGGTCACAAAAACACAATAAATTAACCGGAATTACTTTCCACGCGTAAGTTTATTGTTTCTGTGTTTATATCAACGTAAAAACGCAATAAAAATAAATAAAATGTAGAATTTTGTAAATTAGGTTCAATGTTGCCACTAAAAACTTAGTTTTAGTTTCCCACATTATGTGGGAGTTTTTAATTTATAGGGTATGTGATTTAAAATATTTTATAAAACTAAATGTGTGACAATGTGTTACAAAAAAATAACATTGTAACATAAAAATAATTGTTTTTAAATATTTAAATACATAATTCAAAAAAAAAATGGTTGCCTGTAAAGTCGGTTTTACGGGCGAAGATTTTACGTGACAACGACCGATCATCCGATCATAGTTGAGTGGGAGAGAGACGCAAGGCATTCGGCGGGCCTCTCTCTCGTTCGGTGACTCATCGTAACGTTACCGAGCGTTACACTTTTTCATAAGTGACTCCCAGTCGCAACCTAATTTAAGACGTTGTCACGTCAATAACGTTCATAACGTTTAATGTTTTTTTTTTGTTTTTTTATGGCTTAAAAAGTTGGGTAAAATTTCGCATGGCTAGGCAACACTCTCCCGCCATTGCATGTTTATATTGCGGTCTTTGTCTAATTTAAGCGACGGTATTATTCTTGCGACTTGTGTAAGTGAGACAGATATATGTTTACTGTTAAATGTGTAGTGGTTTCAAAGCTACGTCGTCGCGTTTAAATAGTGGTTACATTTTTTTGACACATTTTAATGAGGTTTGCTTCTCTAGTTATATACCTCAATGCACGTGATATGATGACTTGCGTATTTTTTTTTACAGCTAGAAATTTAAACGCCTGCAGTTGTCGCTGTATGTTTGTAGTCCTTTCTTGGAATTTGCACACGTTGCTCACACACGCAGCTATGCACTTCTTACCAACCACGCCAATCCGGTGAGATGGACCAAATGTTGGGATCTTGTTGAGGGGACTGTATATTTTAATGATTTTTGTTCGCGTCGGTGGCAGGGTGTGTGGTGATTGTAAATGGAAACTCTTAACTTATCAAAATAATATATTGTAGATTGTAGGACGAACAACTCGCGTGCGCCGCATTTACGAATCTCACTTGACAACTAAAAAAAAATGTTGCGAGTGTATAAAAAATAATAAACTTGGTTGGTGTTGCCAACAAGTTTAATAAGGTATAATTAAGGATAAGAAATAAAAAACGTACAACGTAATTAAATTAGTATTATATAACATTATTAATTAGAATTAAATTATTATATTTACGTATTTGTAGTAATCTTAGATTACTATTTAAGACTATTATTGTAACATGTTTTAATGCAAATAAATATATTCTAGTGTAACAAACTCAAACCATTTAATTTCAAATAAACCAGTTACAGGCACTTTTGGAGAACAGAACGAGCAAGAAACTTGACAGACACTCAAATCAAAATATGGTTACAAAATATTGGTTAAACCATTCATTGTGAAAATACACCATAAAAAATTTCGAAATTTAAACAACAGAAATAACACAATTATAAAATAAATTATACGAGTATAAAGTACTTCGGATTTATTCCTCAGAAGGTAGCCAAACGTTTTTCTTAAATGGTCGTCGGTGAAAGTAAGCAAGTAGCGGGCGCCTCCCCAGCTGGGCACTTGAATTGGCTATGTCGCTGTGGATCAGGGCTAACGGATGAGCAGCACGAAAAGCATTTAAGGAAACGATGTTTCACATATCTTCCCCGTAAGGCAGGCGATACAGCCAGCGGGCACACCGTCTGCAGACTGAAAAAAGACACCACACTGTTTTCCTCCACCCAAAATAGACATACCTCGATGATTCAGGTGGCCTAAGCGTATATGCCATATAGACATAGGGACGCAGGCAGCAGCATTGGCACTCACTGGTCCTTGCCTAGATTGCAGGGATATGGAATGACCTAATCGGGGGTTGGGCCGAGATTGCAATTTCAATTTATACAGACCATTACATTTATTCACACTAAACATTTTGCTGCCTGTGACTTTACAATTACTGTAAACATTACATTTATTTTCAGAAAAAACAACAGCATATCCATTATTAGTGATCTCATTTACCGACATCAAATTAGATAGATTAGGCACATAAAGAACGTTATCCAAACACAATATTAGAAGCTATTAAAGTTTTACCAACTTTTTCATTTTTTTAATTGTTGACCGTTGGCGACAGAAATAACACATAATTTATTCTTGAAATCTTGAATAAGTGTGGGATCACCACACATGTGTGAAGTGGCTTCGCTGTCAACAATGAACTCTCGTTCGAGTGAAGTAGAATATGCAAAAGCATACATGGTATGTGTGTTCATCCATAGTCTTCTTTTCTTCTCTCTTGCAGTATGACCGTTCTTATGGCAATAGGTGCATACATACTTCTTTGGTTTCTTTTTCACAGGAAAAGCTTTGTTATCGGATGGAACGTTGCTACGCCTGTGATCTTCTTGGAGAAGTCTGGTTCGGACAATTTCACTTGTTAAAGTTTTAGTAATGTTTGCCGTCTCGAGACTAGACACTAACACATTATAGTCCTCCGGCAAGCCTGAGAGGAAAATTTTTGCAGTTTCCTCATCAGCTATATGTTTCCCTATGTCAGAGAGCTGCGTTACGAGCCTTTGAACGCCTTCAATGTACTCGGACATACTTGAGAATTGATTGTATTCATTCTACTCGATGAAGCTGTCGGAGTAGAAGTACTCTTCTGTATAGGCCTTTATCCTCGAAAGTGTTAATTTTTTTTTGCAAATTGCTACTACACTG
Source organism: Oligia fasciuncula (assembly GCA_963082905.1). NCBI lineage: Eukaryota > Metazoa > Arthropoda > Insecta > Lepidoptera > Noctuidae > Oligia > Oligia fasciuncula. The sequence continues at coordinate 16,175,716 of OY720403.1, forward strand.
TTTTTTTTAATTATTGTCATAGACGCGCAATTTTTTTTTTGTTTATAATTGTTTCGCTTTATTTATTTGGTGTGGGATTCGCATAAGGTATTTGATTTAATTATTTTCACAATATCTGCTATTTGATACAGATATTGCTTTTTAGAAAGTTTTAGTCGCAATGAAGATGATAATATTAAGTGAGTAATATAAATAAAAAAAATATACACAATCGTTGAAGATTAGAAGAAAACAAATATACATGATATATTTCGTGAAAGCGAGTAGGACTTCTGGTTTGCGCGGTTGCATCCCGATGTCATGTGCCGTGATACCAAATCTATCAGAGATTGCCTCATACTGCATGCGATCCATGGCGAATCTGGGGCAATCCCTGAGGAGGTGGTCGAGGCTTTGTACCGTGTCGTCGTGGCAGGGACAATTGTCGTCTGCAGTGATTTTAAATCGATGTAGGTACTTTTTATGAAATCCGTGACCTGTCAGGATTTGAGTTAAATAAAAGTATGTCTGTTATTGTTGGAAATATCGATTTGGTATGTTGTCCCTGCTCACTTGATGCGTATCTGGCTTGCCACTTAGCCAGGCTAGCCTGCCTTAATTCGCGTTTGACGTATGACATCGGGTATTTATTGTAGTCCGGAGTTTTGTGAAGTCGAGTTGCCAGTTTTGCTGCAGCATCCACAGCCTCGTTGCCGGCAACTCCACTGTGCCCTTTCACCCACTTGATAGATATAATGTGTGGTGGGGTATTCATACGTGTGTGTGTGTGTGTGAGCGTAAATGGTTTTGTGTATTTGCTAGACGCGCAATTAGCATAAGCACGTGAGGCACTAGAACATCGTTTCACAGCGACGCGGATTAGTCCGTACGCGACCATCATACTACCTACAATGATTTCAAAAGTAAGGATACGCCCGTCTGAACATTTTACATAGAAGTTCTTCGTTCGAAGTTCGCGCGCACCACTGTCAACTGAGTCGCGTTGGCCCTAAAACCGTAATTTTAGGGCCAGCGCGTTGGTGCCATTTAGTCGCGCCGTTAGCCCGGTCCTTACGCTAGTATATATATGTCAATGACTACCTACATCTCCCGTGTACGGTCGGTCCGTACGTGTCTCCCGGACAGCTGTGAAACCAACTTTACTGAGTAATAATAATTACAATCAAGGCTAATGTGCTGTTGATAACGATTTATGGTTAAAGGCTCCTACAAACAGGCGCGACACGCGACGCGAATCGCGCGCGACACAATGGCATCGCAAGTCGCGCAACGAGCGGTGCCTTTGTGTCGCGCGCGATTCGCGTCGCGTGTCGCGCCTGTTTGTAGGAGCCTTTATATTTTACAGCCACCAAGTGTTGCTCATCAAGAATCGTCAAATGACATACCTTCGACATCTCAGCTTGGCCACCGTATAAGTCAAGAGACAGAGACAGAATCGCACTTTCAATGGACGTCGGAACAATGTACCCTCGAAATAGCCGACTTTGATGACTTTCAATCTGGAATCAACTTAGAGCCGACTGAAATTGCTTCTGAACTTGATGTATTTCAACATTTTATGGACAACGACTTTGTTTCTATGATTGTAAATATGAGTAACAAGTTTCATTCTTAATTTGTGCTAAATGTAGACTTGCGCTTGCGTTCCCGTTTGCATAAGTGGCACGACATAACAGTCCCAGAAATGTATTTTTTTTTTTGCCGTTTTCATGTTAAGTACTAGAAATAGACACTTAACTATAGAAGAGCATTGGTCTACTAATATTTTGTTGCATGCGCCAATATTTTCAAAGTTAATGTCAAGAAACAGATTTTGTATGATTCTCGGTATGTTACGGTGTGCACGTAAACGTATTCCATGTGTTTTGATGGGTAGAACATACCTCTAATTAAACGTGTTGATTTCGATATAAAGACTTTAATTCAATAACACAGCGGTGGGATACTATCCATAAACTGTTTCTGAAGTGAAAATTGTGAAAGTGACACTTAGCAAAATTAAAGTGAGAGTGATAACAGACACTTGGTGATAATGTCGCAATCGTCCCGTAGTCGTGAAAGGTCTGAGTCAGAGACGTCCAGTTACACCCCTCCAAGAAAAGTACGGAATAAAAGAACAGAACCCCAGAACTAGGCTCTGTTCCAGGTTTCGATCCCAGCAAGGAGGGAAGGTATGTGAAAGAGTGGATCCGGCAGGTCGAGGACATTGCGGTTGCTTGCGATTGGAGTGAACGCAGAAAATTATACCGCGCAACCCAGGCTTTGGAAGGCGAAGGTAGGGCATGGTACAATCTTTGGCTACCTAAAAAGCGATCTTGGAAGCAATTCCAAAAAGATCTACTTACATCATACCCTAGGAAAGCTAATCTCTTTAGCGCCATGGAGGATGTTGTAAATTTTAAAAGCAATCAGGCGAAATCTTTGGTACTTTATGCAGGTCGAATGTCTGCCAAGATCAAACGTCTTGGCGTAAAATTGACCGAACGTCAGCAAATGGATTTAATGCTTGGTGGTATAGTCGATAAGAATATTAGTATTGTACTGGAAGGCTGCGAAACGATGCCAGACATGGTAACACATGTCACGGAGGTCAATGAGTGAAACACGTAATCGTGCCCGTCTTGATAACGCTTTATCATCTACCAAGAGTTCGAATAATAAGAACAAATCTCGTTCGTCGCGGCGCCCCGACGAAACAAAGGGTTCTTGTTTCAAGTGCGGGAAGCCAGGCCATCGACGGTTTGAGTGTAAGTCAAAAGTAAGCAATGCGAGCGAGGTCACCAAAACTAAAGGCGGTAAGACCGGGGCCCCTAATTCTAATAACATAAACAAAGGGTCGGTTCAATGTAAGCATTGTCACCTCTATGGGCATACAATCGAAAACTGTTTCAAGAAATTAAAACCCGTCAACTTATGCTCCGATAAATTAATACGCATGTCCACTACGTGCTACATAAACGATAATCCCATTCGAGCCATTATTGATACTGGAAGTTCAGCGACTCTAATAAGACAAAACGCTGCACAAAAACTTGGTTTACACTCAAATCCAACTACAGCTATGATGAGCGGAATTAAAGGAAGTATTGTGGCAGCTGTTGGACAGACATCGTGCAGACTCAGCAGTGATGGTGTTGGTGTTGATATTACCCCGTTGATCATGAACGACCACGATCTTCCAGTGGACTTGTTAGTGGGCCGCGATATATTGGAACATCCAGGGGGCTAACTCTCCAAATTAATTTTAATTCTAATGAAAGGCCAATACGATTCCGATGTTAATTTTACAGTCACGTGATTCGGTACTCTTGAAAACAATATTGTCACCATTGAAATGAAATTGACATTGGTCTGCCATTATTTTGTTACACGTGAAGTTAGCTACGTAACGGGCTGCAATAGTGTGGTTCAACTCATTACGATAAACCGGTAAATGGGGCTTTAAAATGCTTTATCCTTTAAATAACAAGGCTAATAAATAAAAATGATATAAATAGTTCTTTAATTGATTAATTATAAAGTATTTAACTCATTTGGGCGTAAGAAAATGATTAAAATCATAAAATTAACCATGACTTTGGCTGCATGCGGTAGGATCGTTGCCTACACTTCTAAAAAAAAGACTGCGTGTAAGTTCTCCAATTTCAACCATATTTTTTGTTTGTTTATGACAATATTGTTCGCGTTTGGTTCTTTTTAGTAAGAAATAATTACTGTCCGCTAAGTTACTTAACTAATTAGTATTACAGTTTTAAACAAATGATACCAAGTAAATAGATAAACAACTGCTTCATAAAGTACTTAATGTTTTTGTAACGAACGCCGAACGTGTTTATGTGAATAGTGAACATTACTGAGATACCAGTGAAGTGATATTAGAATATGTAAAAGTGATAGTTAGAATAGGATAATTAAGACCCTAAAATACCTAGCGTGGGAGTCGATATGTGCTACTACTGTTTTACTGAGTAAGATTTAGATTTTCTAATTAGGTAAGTAAATTTTAAGTGTTTGTATTGCTCTAATTAGCTTTCTAACTGGTTTTTATTATTAGTTTTCGTATAAGAATCTGATATCAATATTTAACGTAGAATTTTTGATAATTTTAATGTACGAAGAAAATTATAGAATAATTACGTAACTTGAAAACGAGGATTTTTATTTAAAGGAATATTTGCGAGATTTTAGTGTCAAATGAGAGGATTATGTTCAAAACTGATATTCTAGTTTGAATTATGAAAATCGGTCTACGGGTTTTAGAGATAGAAAGAATTTTGTATAATGAAAACATGCCGAAGTCCGATTTTATTAAGTTAATGTTCTAGAAAGTTTTTATTGTATAGAGATAGGATAAAAATGTTGTTATGTAATACGAATGAGGAGTAAAATCCTTGCTCACTCCGTAATTTGCTTTAAATTCGTATTTATTCATAGAAAACGCTTTGTTCATATAACGCATCATCCGACGCTCATCTCGTCTTTGTTTCAGTTGTTTTTTATGGGAATTACGTAAAACACTATATATTACTGCCTATCGTGCCATATTATACTCATAGAACCCACAAAAAACCACTTAAAACGCAAAATAATTTCTAAAAAGTTACACTTTTGTTATTGGAAAAATCACTATCAACAAACTACCACCAACCAACCTGAGACTAGAGATGCCGATGCATTCCACCAGTTTCTATGACAAATCTTTTACTGTTCAAGCAGTACGGTTATGGAATGACTTGCCCGTGTCCGTAAGGCGTGCTCAATCTTTGTCCACTTTTAAAATTATGGTTAAAAAGCACTTCCTCTCTCCTTAAACATCATCAGTACTTATATTTTCTTTGCTCCTGTTTCATGTTTATTATTGTATGTATATATTTATTTAGATTAGTATAATATACTTTATGTATGTATTTATTGTATTATATAAATGGTACACCACAGACTACCTACAGTATTTGTCTGTCCTTCCCCTTTTTAATCCATCCAAAGGTTGTCTTTAAAAGATCGCTTTTAGCGATAAGACCGCCCATTGTGTCACCCTTTGTACAGTTTCTATAATTATGTCTGTAATTTATATGGTGTACATAATAAAGAGTATTCTATTCTATTCTATTCTATCCCAACGCAATATTGACGCAATACACAGCTGTCAAAATACACTCAAGAGTACCGTTTACGCCACGCCAAGCCCGTTCCCAATTCCAGTTAGTTCCCCAAAATGGACACCCAATATAAAAATCAATTGGCGCTAGCATCGAACTCAATAGTACGAAACGTCACAATTCCAATGTCGATCTATCGGAATTAAACTCGAGAGTTAGCACCCAGGTGTCCAAATAATCGCTAATAGGGAAGGTGTCCGCATCAAATACGTAGAACCTGACGTCAATTATACCTACTCAGCGGTACAACTGCGTGACCTAGACACCGGTTGTCTGTCCAAAGATGGACAAGTGGAGTTTAAAGAACTCATGGCCCAATATTGGGACCGTGTATGTTCTACATCATTGAAAGATATCGGTCGTTCCAATAAACACCAACTTTCATTAAGACTCACAAATGATAAACCAATATTCACAAGGCCTCGTAGATTAGCCCAAATAGAAAGGGAAATTAAAAAAAAAAATGGTCGGCGAATTAATAGAAGCAAACATAATACGGCCAAGTAGTTCTCCGTATGCAAGCCCAATGTTGCTTGTGAAGAAGAAAGATGGAGGTAATCGGCTATGTGTTGACTACCGCGAATTAAATAAAGCCACGGTAAAAGATCGTTTCCGTTTGCCACGCATCGAAGATCAAATCGATACGCTAAGCAAAGGACTCTATTATACAATTATAGACCTAAAATCAGGATTTTATCAAATCCCAGTTAATGAAGATGGTTCAGTAGCAAAAACCTCTTTTGTTGAACGGAACGTAGTACATGCAATGTAATAAAAAGAGACAGAAAGATTGTGACGTAGCAGTTTGCTATCTCTCTCACTTGTGGTCTATACTCTGTACTTGTCAAGATGGACAACTAGGTTGCTCCGTAAGAAATAAAACTACTTTTAATTCTATTGCGTATATTTCTTTACAACAATCATCAGGTTATGGGCCCAGACACACATACCTCGAATGATTATATAAAACTGCACTCTGATTAACCGGCAAATTGAGGTGAGGTAAAACCGCAACGACGCCATTACGCTACGTTGTGCAGGAAGGCAAAGTAAAGAAAATAACGTAAAGGAAGAAAAAGGAAGAGCATCTTAGGAGGTGTATTGATCAATTTGATCAAGATGGACAGCAGTCAAAATGTTTTGAAGCTGGAAGGTTCAAGGAACTGGAATATTTGGAAATTCCAAACCAAAGTGCTGTTGCGTGGACACAAGGTTGGCTGGATATAGTAGAAGGCCGGCGAATAAAACCAGAAGTAGCTGGGGAGAAAATTGCTTGGGAGAACCACGACGCCAAAGCTCAGACTTTAATAGTCACGAGAATGACTGAAGATGTCATGTTACACATTATATCCTGTTCGACTTCAGCCGAAATGTGGAGAAAGTTACAGAGTGTGTATGAACAAAAGACTGAGACCAGCATTCACATTGTTCAACAAAGATTCTTCCAGTATAGATATGAAAAAGGTATTGCAATGTCTGTATTCCTGTCAAAGATTCAAGAATTGCAGAACAATCTGAAACAAATGGGCGAAGAAATCTCTGACAAGTTTGTTATAACTAAAGTACTTATGTCGCTGCCAGAAGAGTTCAAACATTTTATTTCTGCATGGGAATCAGCGCCTGATGACAAGCAAACCTTGGATAATTTAGTGGCCAGGTTGCTAATGGAAGAAGAAAGGTTAATGGAGAAGAATGAAGAATCACAGCAAACTTCATCGTCTGCTTTTGTGATGAAAAATAGAAAGATTGGAAAGTGTTTCAAATGCGGTAAAATAGGACATTTCCAGAGCGAGTGTAGAAATGATAAAAAGAACAGTGAAGAAAACGTAAATAATAAATGTTTTTACTGTGGGAAGTCGGGACATAATAAATCACACTGTTGGTTCAGGAAGAATAAGGAAAATAGTAACCGTAAGAAAAGTAATGCGTTTGTGATATCAAATACAGCATATGATTTGTATCAAGAATCTAAGTGGCTGGTGGACTCTGGTGCAGATGAGCACATGTGTTGTGATCGCGCATTGTTTACACATTTTAAAGAAATTTCACAAAAATCAGTCATAGTCGGTAATGGTGCGGCAATTAATGTGTTAGGCTGCGGACAGATGGCGGTACAGGTTCGAAACGGAAAAGAATGGGTTGATACTACCATAAATAATGTATTGTTCGTTCCTGATTTAAAAATGAATTTGTTCTCGGTCAATCGTGCCATTGAAAAAGGTTATGTTATGATGACAGATGACAACTCTTGTAAATTTTACAAAGATGATGACATTTGTGCGATTGCAAATCGAGTCAGAAATGGTTATTATATGGATTTTCGATTTAAAAGCAAAGCTGCAAATGTTGCTCAAACAGAGCTGAATGACTTAAATGTGTGGCATGAAAAATTAGCTCATCAAAACTTTGATTATGTCAGGAAAGTGTTGCAGAAAAACAACATCGACGCCAAACAAACTTCAATTCCAAAGTGTGAAAGTTGTTTACTAGGAAAAATACATCGGTTACCATTCGCAAAAAGTGATTACACTAGCACAAAGGCATGTGAATTAATACACGCTGATACGTGTGGCCCGATGGAAGAAGTGTCCTTAGGTGGGTCGAAATATTTTGTGTTGTTGAAAGATGACTACTCAAACTTTAGGAATATTTATTTTGTCAAAAATAAATACGAAATCAAAAGCTGCATAGATGATTTCTTGAACAAGGCTGAGAATGTTACTGGAAATAGGGTTAAGATTTTCAGAAGTGACAATGGGACAGAGTTTGTAAACAGAGAGGTGAAGGATATGTTCTCAAGGCGCGGGATAACTCATCAAACCACCGTGCCATATACTCCAGAGCAGAACGGTAAAGCGGAAAGAGAAATTAGAACGCTAGTTGAAGCTGCTAGGACGATGTTACATGCAAAGAATTTACCGAGAAAACTATGGGCAGAGGCCATAAATACGGCGGCTTTTGTGCTCAATAGGACTGGAAAGAGTAAAGTAGATGGAAAATCTCCCTTTGAAGTATGGACAAACAGGAACTTTGATATTCATCAATTGAAGGTATTTGGTACTGTTGTTTTCACTCACATACCTAAGGAAAAGAGAAGGAAGTGGGATCCAAAAGGAGAAAAAGGGATAATGGTAGGGTATGGAGAAACAACAAAGGGATATAGAATATATTTTGAACACAAAAATAATGTTGAGTTAACAAGAGATATTGTATTCCTGCAAGAAAATCAGTGTGAGACCACGAAGGCTGTATGTGGATCTGGTAATATACTCCCTGTGGAGCTATCTACTAGTGAGGGTATCGAAGAAAAGGAGAAAAGCAGAGAAAGTAGCCCTAACTCTCAAGAAGCTAGTGATCAAGAAGACAGTGGTATATTACAGACTGATTCCGATGATAGCTTGTATGTGCCAAGTGATGATGAGTCCAGTGGGTTAAGTAATAATGGAGAACATTCAAGGCGAGGTACTCGTGTGAGGAAGCAGACCCCATTTTATGAATGTAACAATGTTTCATTAGAGGATAATGAGCCTAAGACGTATGAAGAGGCTATGAAAAGTCCAGATTCATGTAAATGGAAAGAAGCTATAAAGAAGGAACTACAGACTCTTAAAGATAATAACACGTGGAATGTGTGTGAATTGCCAGATAATACAAAGGCGGTTAGTAGCAAATGGGTATTTAAAGTAAAGAAAAATAATGGTGTTATACAATATAAGGCTAGATTAGTAGCTAGGGGATTCGAGCAGAATGATGTATTAAGTTTAAATGAAATCTATGCGCCTGTAGCGAAGTTAGCAACATTTAGATTGTTTTTAGCAGTAGCAACAAAACTAAAACTACCTGTGTACCAGATGGACGTTACTGGGGCTTTTTTGTATGGTGAAATTGGGGAAGATGTTTACATAAGCTTACCTGAAGGAGCTTATAATGATGGTAAAAATATTGTAAAATTAAATAAGGCTTTGTATGGACTTAAGAAGTCGCCAAAATATTGGAATGATAAGTTTAACTCTGTAATGATTAAAGAAGGTTTTAAAAGATCTCAGTGTGACTCATGTCTTTATTCAAAATGTAATGGTAAACAACAAATGTATTTGATAGTGTATGTTGATGATTTGTTGCTTTTTGGGACAAATGAAAGCCAAATATGTGAGCTTAAGTCAGTTTTAAATAGGGAGTTTGAAATGAAAGATTTAGGTCTGATTTCTGATTTTCTGGGGATAAATGTAAAGCAAAACTTAAAAAGTGGGGTGACAGAGTTGTGTCAGAAAACTTACCTAGAAAATGTTTTAAAAAGATTTAACATGTATAACTGTAAGCCTATTTGTACTCCTATGGACCAAAATTTTGATACTAGGATACTAGAAAATACATGTGAAGTAAATAGAAAAACAGAAAGGTTATGTAGACAAATGGTTGGATGTTTGATGTATGCTGTATCGGGCACAAGACCAGATCTTTGTATTGTGGTGTCAATATTAAGCAGGTATCAAGACTGTGCAAGTGAAATGTTATTAGTAGCCTTGAAAAGAGTACTGCGATACATTAAACATACAATAAATTATAAACTGTTGTATAAGTGTGATGATGAAAAGTTAGTGGGCTATTGTGATGCTGATTGGGGAGGTGACCTCAAAGATAGGAAGTCCACAACTGGTTACTGTTTTATTTTCTCTAATTGTTTGATTTCTTGGTGCTCTAAGAAGCAAAGTACTGTGAGTATCTCATCTACTGAGGCAGAATATGTAGCTATGAGTATAGCAGCTAGCGAAGCATGTTGGCTTATAAATATACTATTAGATTTTAATATTTCTAATGTATCTCCAGTTAAAATACTATGTGATAATCAATCAGCCATAATGATTGCTAATACTAATAGTGTTAAAAGATTAAAGCATATAGATATTAAATTTCATTTTGTAAGAGAATTAATATTAAATGAAAAGATAAATGTAAAGTATGTAAGTTCTACAGAACAAGTAGCTGATATGTTCACGAAATCTTTAAAGAAAGATCTTTTACTAAAGTTTGTTAAGATGTGTGGTATGGTAGTTTTGATATGATTTGGTATTGGTTTATGAAATGTCTATTTACATTGTTTATAATACCTAGATGATTAGTTAACTAGTTTCAGTAGAAGATTTGTGTTTAAAAAAGTATTTGAGTTGTTAATTATTTCTTTGAGAAAGTTTGTTATTTAAAGTAAATGCCTAAGGTAACAATGTTATTGTGTAAGTCCTATTTATTACATTGAGGGGGGGTGTTGAACGGAACGTAGTACATGCAATGTAATAAAAAGAGACAGAAAGATTGTGACGTAGCAGTTTGCTATCTCTCTCACTTGTGGTCTATACTCTGTACTTGTCAAGATGGACAACTAGGTTGCTCCGTAAGAAATAAAACTACTTTTAATTCTATTGCGTATATTTCTTTACAACAATCATCACTCCGGACGGTCAGTATGAGTTTTTAAGGACACCATTTGGACTTGCGAACGCACCGTCCGTGTTTCAGAGGACCCTCAACATTACTCTGTCGGGACTAGAAGGAGTCTTGGGAGGTCTTGAAAGGTTAATTTTTTTTTTTTTGCGGATGGGAAATCATCAAATGACCCCTCCCGCTCTGGGTGGAGCGGAAGGGAGTGTCAGACTCTTACTGACTAAAACCCACCCGTGTTCCTTCCTTAGCCCTTTATGTTCCGGGCCAGCGGTAACCCTTTCGGACAATCCCGCTGACCCGGGAGAGGCCGGTTTTACACTGAATTTAGACAAATGTCTGATGGGTTAAAGGTAAAATAAACCAGGATTGAATGCAGAACAATAGATTTATTGTGATCGACAATACCGTGACAAATTACATGACAGAAAGGACAGTATAATCTTAACAAGTAGGGGAGTAAGAAAAACGCGCCACCTAGTGGGCAATAAATGCAACTTACAACATCTTAATCTGTTTGGTTTATACTTTCTAACACCTGCCCTTAAACTAAACAGTCTTTAAACCAAGATTAGAAACACATCTTAAATGCTTTTCTCTACCTAAAGATTTTGTCAGTACATCTGCTGGCATAAATTCAGTGGCTAGGTAGGTACTCTAAAATCACAATTTTATTTTTTACAATTTGCCGTACAAAATGATGTCTTATATGTATCTATATGTTTACTTCTACTATGATGTAGTTGAGTATTACATAGTTTTTGAGCTGACTGACTGTCGTTATACAATGTTACAGAAAAATATTTACCTGTGATTGTGATTGTATTTGCCTAAAATTCATAATTTTAGTCAAAACACAATTACGGATCCTTTGAAGAAAGGTAATTTTAAAAAAAATACAAAGAAAAATTACGAATCAGACACTAACTTCTGAAGCTACTGACAGTAATGAGGTTCAATAGCAGATACTAACGATGCACGACGGCGGCGGACGGATGATTCGTTCCGCGAGGCGGGCCGGACCTGGGGGTCTACTCCCTAAGCACGAAGTCCGTCGTTTCGGCCTTCGTTACGGGCGTTTCCTACCCCCTATCGCCTACAGGCGGATGATTCGTTCGGGGTCCGAACGAAGAATGAATGACAACGCGATTTGACAATTGTCCCTACTCCCGATGTGTTTTTACCCGTCCGAACTGTTGAACTTGACACCGGTTTTAACGGAAAGTTATGTCAGTTGATACGACATCAAAATAGTTCTCGTGCTGTCGACGAAAGTTAAGTATTAAAACTATGGCTGCTTTTTTAAATATTGATGAAGTTTTACAGGAAGAGCGAAGGCAACATCGACATAATTTAAGACGTTGAGTTCATAGGGAACTATAGGCTGACTCGGGAATTATTCGAAGACTTGTGTGCGGATTTGATTCCTCTTTTGCCTCAACACATACGCCGAAGTGGTGTTGATCCAAGAATGAAGGTAAGGACATATTAAAGATTCTGTAACTTATTGAGCTGTATTACCAATCCGTCCCAACCATTTCCTGTGGTTTTTGTTTACTTTTAGAACCTAGCTGTTCTTAATTTTTATGCCCGGGGGAGCTACCAAAGTTCAGTGGGCCTTAGTAGTGATGTGCCAAGGGCAAAACAGACAGTGTCACGCTGTCTGCGGCATGTCACAAATGCACTCAACAGCCCCTCGATGTTACAAAAATATGTAAGTTTTCACAGAATTTGGCTGAGAGGAACCTTATAAATCTAGGTATTTTTCTAAAAATATAGCCTTGATTGCTTAAAACGGAAACATGCCATTTGGACAATGACTACCTAACTATGCTTTGAAGAGCACACTCTTTAAAATTAGGTATAAACAATACCTAATTTTAAAGAGTGTGCAATAAAGTAAATTGTATCATTTTAAATTTGAATAAACTGTATGTTCACAGATTTTATGACAAATATGGCCTGCCAGGTGTAGTCGGCTGCATTGACTGCACGCATGTGGCATTGGTAAAACCCAGTGAACATGAGGAGCGTTTCTTTAACAGGAAACATTTTCACTACTTAAATGTTCAAGCTGTAAGTACAGTCGAGTTCATTAATATATTGGCCCTATCAGGCTTCAAAAATATATGAACGTCCAAAAAGTACAATACAAGCTGTTTAGAGTTTTATGAAACTTACCATTGCCTATATATTATTGATTCATGAACATGATCAGATATTAAAGAACTCGACTGTACCTATGTTATTATGTAAAAAGATATTCTAAGTTACATAGTTTGAGTGCTTGCTAATAAATCTGAGTTCTCATAATATTTAATTTTAATTGTATGTCTTACAGACATGTGATGCAGAATGCACAATTTTAAATGTTGATGCGTCCTATGGTGGAACGACCCACGATTCTTTCATTTGGTCGCACCATGAAATTAAAGCTCACCTGGAGAGTCTACAACAGGAGACAGTATGTCTATTGGGTATGTTATAAAATCTATCATTATTTTTTTATGCTAGCTTTAATTGGATTTTTTACATAAGTTAAAACTATAAGTCTTATAGTTTTAACTTGCAACACCTTGAACTCTTATAATAAGAGTTCAAGGTGTTGCTTGTGGCAGATTTATTATGCAGCGATTGTTTACTAACGTTTGTTACAGGGGATTCTGGTTACCCACTTCGGAAATTTATGATGACCCCAATAGACAATGCTGTCGACGATTCTCCAGAAGGGAGATACAATTATGGACAAAAACGTGCTCGCTCCACTATAGAGCGTACATTTGGTATTTTAAAAGGCCAATGGAGATGCCTCTTAGCAGCAAGAGAGCTGTATTATTTATTTATTTATTTATTTAATTCGGGAAAACAAACAGTTACACAAACATCGTAATAAACATGTAGTGATAAAAAGAGACATTACATATGTGTAGCCCACAACGTTATCCACATCTTAAATACTACAAAATTATTATGGAACTATTTGCACACGAGTGAAACTTAAAAGGCAAAATCTTAAGATTACTTATTTTTAAATGAAATGAAAAGATAATCACTATTTTACACTAATAGAGAAAGAACAATTCAAAACAACTAAGAATCTGAGTCGCTAATTAATTTTATCAATGAGCTTCTAAACTTATTAGCAGACAATGTAAACAAATCCAAATTTGTAAACATAGTGTTAAAATTATTAGCTATACGACGAAGAGGTGCGCGAACTCCAGCGTTTGTGCGGCAGGAGGAAACGGCAAAAAGTGGTCGTGCGCGCACCTGTCGTCCAATGACAGTTCTCGGAACAACGTAGCTTAACTTATTAGTAAGGTTTATGCAATCATATCTGTTATTACACAAGTCATAGAGAAACATAGTTTCTAGGAAAAGGCGTCTAGACTTTAAGTTTAACAGTTTAACATTCTTTTGGCGTGAATTAGGGGGAATAGAGGCATGATGACACCGATAATGTAGGGCTTTGAGGAATTTACGCTGGACATTTTCTAAGCTGTCTATATATTTTTGATAAAGAGGATTCCAGATTATTACAGCGTATTCGAGTTGTGATCTAATTAGTGACTTGTACAGATGTATATAGGTATCTATGCGCTTAAATTCAGTAGTAGATCTCATAACAAAACCAAACATACGATAAGCGTTGTTGACAATTTTTTGAATATGCTGGTCAAGGTGAAGTTTTGTATCCAATAGTATTCCAAGATCCTTCACTGACATGACTCTATGCAGTGCAGCGTTATCCAATGCGTAAGTGCTCCTTATAATATTTTTGTTCTTTGTAAATGTAATACATACACATTTAGATGTACTTAATTGTATTTTGTTTTCTGCACAATAAACAGAAAACCGATTAAGGTCCTCTTGAAGTAACAAAGAGTCAGCAGGGTTGCGAATTGTTCTGTAGATTTTAAGGTCATCTGCATACAGCAAAAATTTTGAATGTACGAAACAACTCCAAACGTCATTGATAAAAATAACAAAAAGAAGAGGCCCTAAAATAGAGCCTTGCGGCACACCAGAAGAGACGTTGACTGAATTAGACCGATAGCCCTTAATCACAACTCTTTGCGACCTGTTTGTTACATATGATGCAAACCAGCGAAGTAAATCTCCACGTATGCCATTATACGCCAACTTTTTGAGAAGCAGCTCATGATCCACCTTATCAAAAGCTTTCCGAAAGTCTGTGTACACAGCATCTACTTGTACCTGTTGATCCATATTATTAAACAAATAATCTGTAAAGGCTAGTAGATTTGTAACGGTGGATCTTTTTCTGACAAATCCATGTTGTTGAGCAATAATAATGTTATGAATGGTTGGGTATATTGCTGTGTGTACAAGTCTCTCGAAAATCTTGGATAAGGCAGACAGGATAGAGATGGGGCGGTAGTTTTCGACATCGTATTTAGAACCTGTTTTGTGTACTGGGGTTATATTGGCTCGTTTCCAAACTTCAGGAAATGTACCCTCAGTAATGCATTTATTATAAATAATGTGTAGCGGAATGTATATACTACTGGCTGTTTTTTTAATAAAGCAAGGTGGTAATCCGTCTGGGCCTGGGCCTTTTGTTATATCTAATGCCTTTAAGGCTTGCAATACCTGATCCGGACTAAAAACTATGCGGTTAATAATTACACAATTATCTGCACACGTTTCAGGGGGCAACCATTCACTGCTATTAAATGTGGTTGCTTCATAGACCGACTGAAAAAAGTTTGAGAACATATTACAGATCGCATTTGGGTCACTAGAGGTTTGATTTTTGTAAAATGCAGTGACTGGTATACCAGCATCGGCTTTGCGATTAGCAACATAACTCCACAAATTCTTAACATTTTTTTTAATATTGTCCTCGACACCATTTATATACTTAGTATAATTTTTTTTGCATTCTGTTTGGAATCTCTGTCTGAGAAAAGAAAACTGCTCGTAATCTGACAGGTTATTATACGTTTTCCATTTAATCCAGGCTTTATTTTTGTTATTAAATATACGTATAAGTGATTTAGAGAACCAAACAGGGAATCTTGAAGGTTTAGAATAGCTTGTGGGAGTGTGGTTTTTGATAGAACCGAAGACAATATCATAGAATATGCTAACGCACTGCTCCACTGACAGCCCATTTAAGGTATGATCCCAGTCAATTTTACACAATTCGTGGTTAATTTGTTCATAATCTGCTTTATAATAATTATATTTTAATGTTTTCGCTTGTTCAATGTTTTTATTTTTACTTTTGTGGTCGATTGTGGTATAGAAAGGAGGGTGATGATCATCAATAGGTAATAACGTGCATGTCGGTATAGATGTGATGCAGTTTGTGTTGCTTATTAATAAATCTAAAGTTCGACCCTTATGGTTTAAGATGTTGTTAAACTGCGCGGCGTTGAGTAGTGACATGAAGTTACTCATATGTTCACTCAGCGAGTTATTGCCACTACAGTGTAGGGCTGCAGCGTTGCCATTATGATTTGGAAGCCAGCGTATATCAGGCAGGTTGTAATCACCAAACAGATAAAATATGTTTGTGTTAAGTCTATCTAATGTTTTATGCAGAAGGTCATAATGAGATAGGTATGTATCCTCGGAGGATTTTGGGGGAATATATACTACACTAATGACACATTTGCTATTATTATCAATACCCGGAAGTTGTATGAGAACGTGTTCAATGTGAGGAGTAGTTGGCAGATCAAATGGTACAAGGGTGGATCGTAAGTATTTCATTACGGCCACGAGAACCCCGCCACCTTCCTTTTTGTTAGTCGCAATACGGTCACGATCACATCTATGGACTATATAGCGGTCGTCCAAAAACTCATTATCAAATATTTGTGGAGTGAGCCAAGTTTCTGTCAATATTATAATATCATAACAATTTGATAATATATTCATATATAAGATATTGAGCTTAGTCCGCATACCCCTACAATTCTGATAATAAATGGTCAGGTTATCCATTAGTATATGAGTGCGATTTAATAGAATGTAGTTGAATGTGATTGAAAAGCCTCAACCCATAATCTTGTTTTTTTAACTTACAACTATAGTTTAGACTAATTAAGTTAATAAAAAAATATAAAGGTAATATAACACTATGCATCAACAGATATGACCACATAGTAATTAGAAAACAACTTTTGAGATATAATAAATAATTTGAATTGTTAATTACATCGGGACTCATGCAGGGTAAGTATGAAATAACATCATTACTGCTGAACTTACAGTTTACAATAAATAGGACAATAGGATATTTTATAAAAGATTTGTAAAAGTGGGAAATTAAATAATTAATCATGCTTTGAAGCACCTGGCTTAATTTTAAGGATGTCTTGAGGGGATCGTATGGCAATTGCTGATTCACCATCAATCTCTCGCACGAGTATGGTAGCATGCTTGACCCACACGAATTTAAACTTATTTTTGCTGGCAGCTTCTCGGCTTGCTCGAAACAACTGCTTATTCTTTAGTGTCAGGTGTTCATTCATGTAGATAGGTTGTGGTGTTCCGGATATTGCAATTTGATCAGTCTTTAAACCCTTTACTCGTCGAAATGCACTCAGGAGATTATCTCTTAGTATACGCGAACTAAGCTTAACAATAATATTTTTGGGCTTAGTGTTCTGTTTTTGTGCATGCGGTACACGGTGAATGGCAATGATGTCTTTTTGGCTCAATGAACAATTTATCTTCGCACTAATAGTCTCCATAAGCGTAATCAAATTTTCAGCACGCTTTTCGGGAATGTTACATAACTCCAGGTTGCATTGTCGAGCCTGTTGTTCGAGTGTATCGATTTTCGCCTCCAAATTTATTATTGTATTATTTAGAACTTCTGTACTCGTAGACTGTTTACTGATTATATCGAACTGTTTCTTTAAGTCGTCTTGCTGACCTGATGTAAACTGAAGCGATTCTTGCATGGAAGCAAAATCTTGCACTAAAGCGTCATGCTTGCCATCTAGCGCAGTTACGTGCAATTCTAATTTTACGTGCTCAGATCTCAGAGAATTTATCTCACTTTTTATATCCGTGGTAACTTGAGTAACTGTGGCCAGATCAGTTTTGATGGAAGTAATATCATCAGATATCTTTGACATGGTGCAATCGAAATAGCTTCGTAACTCATCTAATCTTTTGTTCATAGCTTGGGTGAGGTCACAAATAGCGTTTGTTATTTCAGATTCCGGCTCTTTTCTCTTTCTTTGCAAAACATTCGTTTCCCTTCCGGTGACAGTTGTCAGATTTGGGGAGGAAGAAGATGTTGTAGGAGTCTGGTTCATGATTTATGAACCGTAATCGAACCAGTAATAATATAGAAAAGAGGATTTTTGTTTTGGTTTGTGTCGATAGCAGTCAAGAATTTCACGTAGTGTCTCTCATTAACGTCTGGTCTCGTGGCAACGGGCGCGGCCAGTGGCCCCTGTGCACGACGAGTCGCGGGTTCAAACCCCAGTCAAACAGTTGACTTTTTCTAAATTTCCAAAGTTTGTTCTTAAACTGTTAGTTTCAACAAGCTTACGACTCACCAAAGGACGAGAGGGACGAAGCAATACAGTTTCAAAGATGGCGCCAGCCGCTTATGGGCACCTCTACAAGATAGTAAGAGAGGTACCGAGTCCGAACACAAATCAAATATAAATTCTTAAAAACTTGGGAAATAAATTACAAAAAAAAATAAACGAAAGACGACACAGGTCCACTCGCGATGCAGTTCACAGGAGGAGTTTTGAGATATATTATGCACCGATCACAGCAGGTATTTGTCACAATTTATACTCTAGCTATGTTTTTCTTATATCGCATTGAACTGTTCAACAGTATATTTTTCATCAATTTCAGAGCACATTTGATTTTTTTTTTCAGGTGAAATTGTCATTGCCTGCTGTGTTTTACACAATATTATATGTGTAATCGGGCGGGCTTAGAAGCACCCCTCAGCGAGGAAGACCTGCAATTAGAGCGCAATAGACAGGGAGATGTGTCTACCTCTACGGCGATGTCTTCTCATCAAGCTCTTCAGCAAGGGCAAAAAGCGAGAGACACATTAGTGCAATTGCTGGAAAGAAATAGGTACTTATGCAGTCTCACGAGAAACTTTCCAAATAAAAAATGTCAATAAATGCATAGGGTATTTGTATTTATATTATTGATTAGGGTATTTATATCATTGACTAGCTGCGCCCTGCGGTTTCACCCGCGTAAATGTCGATCCCGTAGGAATATCGGGATAAAATGTAGCCAATAATAAAATAAATAATAAAAAAGTAGTGTGTGTAATAGTGTGTGTGTGTGTAGCGTGTGTGTGTGTTGTGTGTGTGTGTGCGTGCGTGTGTAGTAGTAGTTGTAATGTGTGTGTATGTTAATCCAGGGTGTCAGCTATACAAAATTTTATCAAAATTGGTCCAGCCGTTTGAGCGTGAAGAAGTAACAAACATATAAACACACACACACACACACGCCCCTGGCACCACAGTTGTAAATTCGCAACTAAAGTCTACGAAGTGATTTTCAAGCGTATTTTTATTTACGTAGCAGCAATTTCATAATAATTATAAAGACCACCCTTGCCATTCAAGGAATTTCTTTCATTTTCCCTAAAATCACTTATGCTAAGCGCCAAATTAACGGTGAAAAAAATTTATAAAACTCATCGCAAAACCTGTGACCTTAACCTGTACCGCCAGAGTTGTATAAATACAACAGTAGTGATGTAACACATAAGTTTATTTATTGCTCATGCCAACTTTAGTTTATTCAAATAACATACAAATAAGTTAGGCATTCAGAATTAGAAAGTAATTCAATGCTTGTTGCTGTTTGATTCTATTTCTAACTATAACATCATCATGATTCAAGGTAGATTCATATTGATGACGGCACGGTTGGCGCAATGGTTAAGCGATTGACTGCTGCGCTGCGTGTCGCGGGTTCGATTCCCGCACGGAACAAATATTTGTATGACCTACAAGTAGTTGTTCCGGGTCTGGCTGTTTGTGTACGTGAATTTAAATGTTTGTAAACGCACCCACAATACAGGAGAAATTCCTAGTGTGGGGCAACAAAAAATACAATTGAAGTGATGGTTTTTACTAAATCGTATTTTAGTAACAACCCTAGCACTTTAATGTTATCAAAGGAGTCCAGCGCCGGAGTTGTACTTGTGCAACCGCTTGTGACGTCATAAGCTAACTCATAATGATAATAGTGAGGGTAAATCTGTTTTATTTGTTAAAAAATATTAATGAATTAGTGGGTACCTAATTAATTTCATTGGGTAATGTGGCTGTGTTTGAATCGCAAAATGTCGAGTGCAGAGGAATTAATAAGGATTTTAGAAGATTTCGAGGAAGATGTAGAAGAATTTGTGACCGATAATGAGTTAGAAGAGGAGGTATGTATACAAATTTGATTTATTCTTCTAATTCTAAAATACAATACCTTTTGTTTTTTCCAACTCACTACATATTGTTTTTTGTTTTTTTAGGAAAGCAGTGACAGTGAATTCCATTGGACTGCGGCGGAAACGTCGTCAATCATACAGCCATTTAAGGGTTAGCTCTACTGCGTTTTGACAGGTTGAGTTTTGACAGATGCTTCTCGATCGATGTTTTTTTGTTTTTTTTATGCAACTCAAAAGTATGCGAGTGTTTCGAAGACATTTATTTAGAACTTTAATTTATATCCTACTTGGAAGTTCAAGTGGTTTTGGTGGTGGGATTCAAGTGGTTAAAACCACTTGAATCACTTCCACTTAAAATCACTACACGATGAGGAATCCAGTGAAAGAATTTTGTGCCAGTTCAACAGCTTTGGTAAGTGAATTTATGTTCAATCTTTAACCCGAATTCTTTGTTTAAAAAGATAAACGGAAACATATTTTGTAGGTTAGATCATGTAACTATGATTTTTCTTTAGGAAATGGAAGCGCGACGCAGGTGCACAACAGCTAGAGGTATTGCTCGAGTTCTTGGAAGGACATCGAGACCTCGCCCTCGGTTGGCTGAGATTCAAGGAGGCAAGAGCAGTTGCCCAGCGGCTCTGGCAAGAGTGCGCTGAATTGCTTAATGGCTTAGGGCCTGCAAGGACAGCAAAAGAATGGTCAAGGGTGTGTACTTTTTTAGGTCAAATTAGAATTGAATTGAATTATAATGCTTGAACCACGCTCTTTCATAATTAATCAAAAGTGTGTATAATTATGATCATTCAGTATTCATGATGTGGTGGGAAATAGATACCTAATCTAAACAAATGAGTTATGTTATTATATAGTCTAATTTTCTAATCATTCAGGCGTGGAATGACCAAAAAACGAAAGTTAGGGCGAAATTATTAAAAATTAATGCCAGCCGACGTGCTACAGGAGGTGGACCCAGCAATGCTCCCACACTGACCCCGCTGGACGACAAAGTGGCCAATATTATAGGCAGAGATGTTGGTCCCCTACCGAATGTAGCGCAGGACCATTTTGCCGTAAATGAAGTTAGTAAACCTATATTTTGTAATATGATCAGGTTTTCACCATTTGTGTTTTAATATTTTTTCTTTCTACTCCAGGGTGATACTCTGAATGAATCAGAGCACATTATTGTACAACAAATCACTGTAGACAGTGATAATATTGAGGAAATGCTGGTAGAAGGTGGAAATATTTCACCATTAGTGTAAGGTGTTCTTTCTCAATTTCTTAAAAAGACCGTTATTTTGGTTTTGAATATTTACCAATTTATAAATGTTATTTATTTTTATTGTTACAAACTGAATATGGAAGCTGCAGAGCATGAGGATGAAGTAGAAGTGCCTTTGCGTCAGCCTGTGCTTCAGGAGCAAATAGAGCCCCTCCAATCTCAATTGGAACCCTTGGCCACACCAACAGCAGGTACAAAATAATTACATAACTACCAGATAATTAGTTAAGAATGTAGGTTAGTTAGTTAATTAATTGTTTTTATCGTTGTTGATGTTTTCACAGCCAGAGCGAGAAGAAAAAGGGAGCATAGACGATCAGTGCATGCTTCTCGGGCTCCTACAGCACAGCCGTCGGTCTCGCATCAGACCGCACCAGCACCTCAAGTACAATGTAAGCTAAATCTTTAATTTTATTACCGTAAAAATATGAGTATAAGGACTTTCATATGTTAGGAAAGCACTTCGAGTATACGCTCTCTTTGTAGGTTGCTAGGTGACTTGTTATTCTTTTGGTATCTTTGGTAATCGCATGCAACATATATTTTATAAAACCTTTTACCACTGTGTTTGCTTTAATATGGTAGCAGAGCATCAAAAAGGAGAGCTTGAAGTTTTTATCGTTGTTTTTTCATAAAGGAATAAAAGTTCGAAAGAGTAAATCATGTTGTCTTCAAAAATGAAACTCGAAATAGGACTATTCGATGGAAGCAACTGGCTGACTTGGAAATATAAAGTGTTGTTGTTGCTGCGGAGTAACACGGGCGCCTTAGAAGCGGTGCAGGGTACTCTAATAAAGCCGGCACATCCGGGTGAAGGAGCCAAAGCGGAAGCTCTCACGCTGTACAAAGAAGAGTGTGACAGGTATAATAAAATAGAAAGCACTGCACTGTTATTACTGACTATAGTAATGCGTTTTACAACTGCGAGTGACATGTGGGACGAATTAAACCGTCTCTACGAACGAGGATCACAGGACCGAACCTACGATCTGTGTATACAACTTTTTACATATAAGAAAGACCCCACTCATGACATGGGTTCGCATATGTCTGCAATAAAGAATATTTGGCATGATCTGAATCAAGCTTTGTCAACAGTTTGCAATCAACTACCAGAAATTCTTTTGATATGCAAGATATTGGATTCCCTGCCAGAAGAGTATTTCAGTTTTAAATCGAGTTGGCTACTCACATTGAAAGATCGTACAATCGAGAACTTGACCACCCAGTTGTGCGCTCACGAGAGAGCTTTGAAAGATAAAAATAAATCTGAAGCTGAAGGTGAATCCTGGTAGGTGAAGGCCTTTTAATAAGTAATCGTTAAGTGATAACCCATTTGTTTTAGATGCCGTTTCGTATCTTATCGCATATTCTTTGCTTCTTTTTAATTTAAGTTCTACTCCTTTCAGTCTACACAGAGCCGTCGGGTACGAGTCTGGCATCACACTTTTCTCGTCTCGCCAAGGTAAGCCAACATGCCATTGACCGTTGATGAGTACAGAAGTTTGTTCTAAAGTTTCTACAGCCGCTAAGTCTTCAGAGTTCTGTCTTGGCCTGCCAGCCACACCCATGGACTCGATTGAGAACGACCTTCGTACCTCCTCCTGGATCTCTCGCAGTATATATTCTGTGTCCATAACGTCACTAGTGACAAACAATGAGGAGTCACGTACGGCAGAATCAGGTAGGTTTAAGTTGAGTACGATCACCAAGTACATACACGACGTCTTCTTCTTGTCGTTCTTCTTCATTACTATCACCTGTTTCATACCAAGTGTCTTCTACTTGTCGGATTTCTTCATTACTATCACCTGTTTCATTATCCAAATTCACTGAATGCAAGTGATCATCACTTGGATTAAGTACTTCTAACTTTGGTTGATCATCTATGGAAGAAGTAGGTAGCTCATAGGTATTCTTTTTAATTTCAGGTTCCTCACAAACGGGTATGTCTCGGTCTAACAGAGGTACTTCTTCAAAAGTTACATCTCTGGAACGCAACAGTTTAAAGTTCTTTGTGTCATAAACGCGATACCCATCGTCACCGTCATATCCTATAAGAATTCCTGTGCTTTTTTATCTAACTTACTCCTCTTTTGTTTTGGTACACCAAAACAAAAGCACATAACGCATACGGTGACTTTCCATCAATTGAAGTGGGTCCCGTACGATTTAATATGTACACCGAAGCTTGCACTACTTCAGCCCATAAACCTTTAGCTCATCATGAGCGTGTATAAGAGCTCTTGCCATCTCAACAATTGTGCGATTATCTCTTTCGGCACAACCGTTTTGTTCGGGAGTATAGGGCATTGTCAGCCTCTGTTTAATCCCGTATTGTCTCAGCGTACTTCGTACTTGTTCATTGTCAAATTCGCCACCATTGTCGCTAAGCAACTCTTGAATGACGTGTCCTGAAGTCTTAGCTTCTGCTAGAAAATCCTTCAAGCGTGCTTGAACTTCTGACTTTTGTCGTAAGAAATAAACGTAACGAAAACGGGTGAAATCATCCTTGAATAGAACAAAGTATCTATACTTTGAGATCGAATACACGAAAGGTCCACACACATCAGTGTGTATTAGCTCTCCAAGTCTTGTAGTTCTTTCTCTGGTCCCAAATCCCAAACGTCCTTCTGTGGGCTTTTCCATATACGCAACCTTCGCAAACTTTGTTACTTTCAGATTTGAATTGCATAGCAAATTCTCTTTGCATAACTTGTTTGACATGTCTTTTGTTCTGGTGTCCCAGACGTTCATGGTACAATTGAAGTTGGTTAGTATCTGTTAGTTGATTAATCTCAACTTTAGGTGTAAGTACTTGTATTTTAAGTTTAAAGCAATTATTGAAAAATATACTAACTTGAAGTTACACTTGGTTTTGAAAAATTCGTTCGCAATTAATAGCAAGCGTTTACTTAATAAATATGTTTTATTCCAAGGACAGTGATTATTTGTAATTAATCAAAATAAAATTATTTCTTAATATTTATTTAATGTTTAATTTTTTCCCATAAATTCGTCAGATAATTTATCGACAAAGAATATCGGCTTTGTCAAGCACTAGCGTGTATGAAAATTTTTATTGCATTTATGCGTGTTTGAGTGTCTATGCCTACGGGAGCTTATTGTTAGGGGGCGAACGAATATCTGCCCTGAGATTTATGTGTGTGATTTGGTTGTGTGCGAAATACTTGTAAACATAGTATTGCGTATGTGTAGAAATTAAAATAGTGGGAGTCAAGCGGTCAATAGTGAGAGTCACTGGTCCTAGTACAAAATTGCAGCGAGGGCCTTTCCAACCTTATTTATCTATTCCGTGGTTTTACCAAATCCAGGGACAGTTGCATGTGGCAAGACGACGGCAATGTCTACTTGGTATTTGGGCCGGACAAAAAGAGCCAGTCCACATCGAAATAATTGAAAAAGATGACGTATTTTTGAAATCGAAAATGGAGTCCAAATTAATACGGTTTTACCATAAATGCTTACTTCCCGAAATTGTGAACCCCAGACATACGCGTGGTATGGGCATAAGAAATCTAACACTTGAAGAGAATAAATCATCCGAAAGTAAGGAAAATGAGGAATTTCTAACGCAAAACAGTCCTGATTTGCTATCAGGTCCTAGTTCCCAACTCGGAGGGGAGCGCCATGAGGGCTGTGGGTTTGACCCTCTTAGAGGAAACTCGCGCCTAGCATTGAGGAATATATCGGTCGATGAAAATGAACCTGGACCTAGCACACGACCACTAAATTTTATTGAATTTAATTTTTTTTGCTAGTACCTATATATTTTATTTTATTACATTATAATTAATCATATTTGTCTTTCATTATAGTACTCACCAAATCTTCTACCACCATTCTTTAAATTCTATAGAATGATCATCGCCTGCCTTAGTCATACATTCATAACAATATAAGTGTATTAAGGTTTACAGTCAATAGTGCAGCACATAAAGCTATACGTTTTTGTTGCAAACTAGCTCTTATTACCAGCACGCCAATAACACTAGTTTACAGCGTTTTTGTTCATGAGATGAAAACCATGTGTTTGCATAGAGGATTTAATGCTTAATGAGATTCTAAAGTTATAAAAAAATTGGGACGTCTTTCAAAATTTTTACATTTTTTTTTTTTGTTAATTTTAAGATTACCCTACATTGAAAGTATTACATATTGCAAATTTTACGCTGTTTTAATTCAGATTTGTATCAGTATCTTAAATTAGACCTACAATAGTCTGCTAACTTTTTAGTGTTATCTTTGCCTAATGAAGATAATATCTCGAGTTGGATCACACTGGTGCGGGCCACCGCCAGAGTATTACTATTTATTCGTTGGCGTCAGCGAACAAACAAACAAATTGATGTTTCTTTAACTAAGGAGGCAGAGGACTTGGTCATTAAAAAATGTCAGCAAGAATGTTTTGCCACTGAATTATCTTGTTTGAAACGTAATGAACCTCTGCCTCGTAATAGCCGTTTACTACAACTGTCACCATATCTTGACAAGTCAGGTGTTCTGCGAGTAGGTGGCCGCATTGACAAAGTAGTTGGTGTTGAATATACCTCACGCAGACCTGCCATTTTAGACGGTCGCCATAGAATTACGCGTTTATTGGTCGAATATTATCACAAAAAACCGACTTCCAAAAAAAACACTACAAAGTGAAAAATAACTTTAATTTCGGAAGTCGGTGTCTTTGGATCTGTATTTTAGTTTTTTGCCACCGACTTCCGAAATTAAAGTTATTTTTCACTTTGTAGTGTTTTTTTTGGAAGTCGGTTTTTCTTTTTTGTTAAAAAGTTTTTATTTCCCGCTTTTTAGTGGGTCTGTTTATAATTTATCTAAGTTACAAAAGCCTAATGTCAACTTGCTCATCGCCTATACCAAAATATTGCTTTTCCCGATGCAGGGAAATTCATTGCTGAGAGTTCTCCTGGTATTTCACCATCAGCTCCATTTCACCATTCGCATTGTGATGAGCATAACTTGCTTAGCAACCATAATAAAGTAATCGAATCGCAACCCATGAAATACTTATTATTGAGTAGTTCCGGTGGCCATCTGTGGTCTTCATCATCAGTTCCACTTCACCAAATAGTGCTTTTCGAGAGCAAATGCACGAGTTACTATAAAAAATACCCAAATCGCTATAGGTGTGCCTATAATATTTGAAGAGTTCCTTCGATTTCTCCAGGATCCCATCATCAGATCCTGACCTGATGACAATGGGACCACCTGGAAAGTATACCCTTTCAAACAAAAAAATATTTTTTGAAATCGGTCCAGCCATCTTCGAGTAATCGGGGAACATACATAAAAAAAAAAAAAAAAAAAAAAAAAAAAGGTTCCGACGAATTGAGAATCTCCTCCTTTTTGAAGTCGGTTAAAAAGGCAATTCACGGGGCTAATGAGCTTGTTGTTAATGAGTTACGACAACATTACTGGGTTATTAATCTCAGACCAACTGTTCGCTCGATAGCTTCACATTGTCTATTTTGTCGATACAGACGAGCCGCGCCGAAGCCGCAGCGCATGGCTGACCTGCCAGCTGCCAGATTGCAGCATAATCGACGGCCATTTAGCTATTCAGGCGTAAAATTTCGGTGTAAGTGTGGAAAATGATTTATTAAAGACATGTTGAGACCCAGCTATTCGCCATCCTTCAATTCAGATCCTTCGAAATCATACGTCTGGCTCGAAATGGGGTCTTAGGTTCTGTCTCCAATTCTGTGGGTTTTGCTTCGTTTTATTGACTAAAACTACTAGGCAACATCGGGTAAGGCATTCTTTTAGAATGTAGCATAGGTTTTGACCCATGGGTCATCATTATAGTGCATGTAACACCACTTGTTCTGGTTTTTATAGCCTACATATTTAGTTAGCAGCTAGTTTCGTGATTTGTTAGGTCTTGCCACAAAATTGACAATCTAAATTGCACGTATTTTTTATTTCTTGCTACCGAATTTGTTAGTACTTTTAATCTACTACTTGAAAAACCCTTTTTATTAAAATTTGCTACCGAAATTTGAAGTTAAATAAAGTAGTACCATTTTTATAGCTTCTGTAACCGATCTGTTTTTTTTTACTACATATTTTTCTTGTAAATACAACAAAAAATGTTATGATCTAATTTGCACTGTCTGAAAAACATTTTGAACAAAATATAATTTCATTAAATGTTTGCTTTTTGAGTTTTAAGACAATTAATTGATCACTACGTAACCAGATTAAGCCAAAACTTCTTGTGAGTGTTATAAAAAAACCAGACGTGATAAAAATATTTGACATTTATTTTTACTGATTAGAAGGTAGTCACAAAACAAATCCAACGGTTTTGTCTTGTGAACAAAAAAAAAAAAATTGTAATATTTGAACTATTTATTTGTACTGTGGCGTGCTCGTCCGCCGCCATAGGTCACCGGGGGTCCCCTATGTTGTTTCGAACGCCGCTGTTGCGACACACGCTGTTGCGAATTATTTTTCCACTGCCTCACAGGTTCGAAAGCTCATGGACTCGAATGAAGTAGTCTCGAAAGACGCTGTTTCGAAAAACATTTTCACTGCCTCATACGCTCGAATGCTTGTGATTTAAGCTTATGGTATACAGCGTGTTACAGAAAGGGTATATCCATACAAACGGGTTGAAGAGTGTATCTGGTCCAGAATCTATGTGCAAAGTTTCAGCTCAAAAGCAATAACTTTGAAAATGCATAATATTTTTTTTATTTCGATAGTTTATTAAATTGAAATCATAACAAATGTATCACCGCACTACGAGGGTCATTAACATTATCCATTACGTGTCTGTGCGCCTAGCACACACGCACATCACGGCGCTGCAACGGCGGCGCCGCGGCGTTCGGGGGTTCCCCGAATCGTAAAAGAGCACCGCGCGCGGCGCGGCCCCTTTGCCTACGATGTTACGGGAAACGTAATAATTATGTAAAAAATTAAGAATAAGTTGATAAATGATTTTTTTTAAAGTAACTTACATTTTAAAGGTGAGGTTCAATGTGCTGGCCTTGGAGTTGTACGCACAAAGCCGCACGCTCGTTCAGATTTCGCTGAACATTGCGGAGCATGTCCGGCGTTACACTCCTGAAGGCGTTTTTAATTCGCACTTCCATTTCGAGCACAGTATCACACTCCACTGCGTACACAGTATTCTTAACGTACCCCCACAAAAAAAAGTCCAACGGCGTCAAGTCTGGTGACCGTGGAGGCCAAGCCACGCTCGTACTACCGCGCCCGATCCACTGAGGAAACCGCGCGTCCAGATGGTTGCGAACATTGCGTGCGAAGTGAGCCGGTGCTCCATCATGTTGGAAGATCATGTTATTATTCATCACAAGATCCACATATCTTGCGATGGGTAATACAGTGAGGACATCGTCCAGCTGAGTTCTTAAAAATTCTAAATAATTTTCGCCGTTTAGAATTTGCGGAAAAAAAACTGGCCCTACAAGTACTTCGCCGATTATGCCAGCCCACACGTTAATTCGCCATTGGTGTTGAAATGATGACTGTGATGAAGCATGGGGATTTGTATGGGCCCAAACATGTTCATTGTGCAAGTTGTTTATTCCCGCTCTCGTAAAACTTGCTTCATCAGTCCAAAGCACTTTGGAACTAAATCCCGGCGAGGCGTCTCTCTGCCTTAGGTACCACTCGCAAAAGGTCACGCGAGGCAAAAAATCTCCTGGCGTAAGCTCCTGAGTGGGGCGGAAGTGATACGGATGCTGGTGGTCTTGGCGCAGCACTCGCCATACCTCCACATGGTTTACAGCGCCCAGCACTAATGCAGCTCGTCTTGTGCTACTGCGTGGAGTACTTTCAAAAAGTTCTAGCACAGCGTCTTCAAATCCAGGATCCCTCCTGTTTGGCCGACCTTCCGATGCAGGCTCATGGAATGAACCCCTGGAGTACAGACGTTGTGTCATCCGGCTGAAACATGCCCTCGAAGGCAGCGACGGACGCTCAGCAACTGGTCTTCCGTCGATGAATCGCTGACGATACAGCTCTCGAGCAGCTCTCAGATTACCATGCGTTGCTCCAACACACATCATCATCTCATAATATTCGCTATTACTGCGTGACATTTTCACGAAAATTTCTAATACGATCACTGATCTGCTAATCACAAATTCACAACTTCGCACCGATACAGACAGAGAGCGACTAAAAAGCACACGAAAAAAGTCGGTTATCCTAGTACTAAGGTAACTGACCCAATTATTGCTTTCGATTTTTTTTTATTTCATAATAAGTAAATTGACCGACTTATGACACGAAACACGTCATAAGAAGCATCTCTCATGCGTTAATACACGAAATTGATAAAAAATCCATTTGAAAATTAACCTTAATTAAATAATAATAATAATAATAAATCTTTATTTTCAGACCATTGATCCATAAGGTACACATAAAAACACGTTAAAATTAAAATAACAAGAAAAAATAACAAATAAAATCTAATCTAATTAAAACCTACAAAACAAAACCTAAAAAATAAAAACCTACCTCACATATCTGAATGACGGTCTGTGCGCCGCCATCCAGTAACCTATTATTTGGCCATCTACCCTGCCGGCTACAGTACCCACGAGGCTGTTGGGGCTGTCGCGCACCCGACGCATCAGTGATGCGATTCGCAGACGCAGCAGCGACCCGAAATCCGGAACGCGTGCGTCCGCGAACATCCCCGAAGCGCTACAGAAGCGCGGCAACCCCAGCATCACCCGGAACGCATTATTATATTGGACTCGTAAAGCGTTGTACGAGCCCTGTGCATAACTGACCCACAGGGCGCACGTATACAGCGACTGGCAGTAGGCTCTGAACAATGTTATTTTAACCTCTCGCGTACACCGTGCGAACCTGCGGGCCAGCATGTTACACCTGACAGCCAACGCTCTACGTTCCCTTTCCAAATCGTCGTCATCCGACAGCCTATCGGTGACCCAGTGCCCCAGGTATTTAAAACGAGTGACTCTTTTCAGCGGAACTCTGCCTAAAGTAACCGGTGGAACAACGTCATACATTTTATTTTGCGCCTTAAACACTAAGAGCTCGCTTTTAGTTGAGTTGTACCTGAGACCATGAGTCACCGCATAGTCTTCACAGATTCGGAGGAGCTTTCTTAATGCACTGATCGATGGGCTCAGCAACACCATATCATCCGCGTAACTTATATTATTGATGCATTGTCCGTCAATGGAGCAACCGACTTGGGTGTTGCTGAGCTCACATATCAGCCGATTGACATACAGGTTGAAGAGCCTGGGGGAGCTAAGCCCCCCCTGCCTCACGCCGCACTCCAACCTGTACGCACCCGATATGGCACCAGCCCATCTAACGTAGTTGGACTGGTTGCTATACCAGTACTTCAGTACAGCAATCAGTCCCTCTGGAAGGCTAGTGTCATGGGTGAGCTTCTCCCAGAGGCAGTCATAAGACACTAGGTCGAATGCCTTGGAGAGGTCCAAAAAACACGCATAAACAGGTGTTTTCCTTGCTGCATAGTATTGGACAGTATGCTTGAGACAAAGAATCGCTGTTTCAGTCGATAAATGTGGCCTAAACCCAAATTGGGCGTCATGTAGGGTGATATATTTATCCAACTGCCTGTCAATCAGACCGTCCAACACCTTTGCAGCAATGGTCGCCAAGGAGATAGGAACAATACTTACAAACATTGTAATTATTGTTCACTAAAGGTTTATTTTGAGATGAACAAGTAAGTTTTAGTTGCTAAACTTTGCTTACATGGATATTGGGGATAATCAGGAAATAAACAAATGTTTTAAGCATAAAACATAATTAAGCAAAATGCTGCCGTAAATCAAAATGAAAAAATAATTTCATAAAAAGCAGAAAACTGCCTCATTGACCCTAAACATCACTGTGTGGGTAACCTTTGTTATCCTACATGATTGTAAAAGTACAGAAATTAGGGTTCAGTATTATTACTGTGAAAATTTCCGTTACTCATGAAGTCCTAGTACTTTAAATAACTTCTCTTGCATATGATGGAAACATTCGCTGATTACGGAAAATTTAAACTTTTCCCGTTCAAACACGGCGCACGCGCCTATCATCGACGATCGGACAACGGGACAACTGTAAACAAAGTGACGTGTTTGGATACATTTGATAATTCATTTGTTTTTGATATTATTAGCAGTATGCGATGTCAGCGGTTGTTAAGAAGTAAGTACAGCCATAACACCTACTTCTTAAATTAAAATTTACTAAAAATAAAATTTTGTGCTGAACCCTCTGGCATTATTTGTACCAGGACACACATAAGTTACGTAGAAAAGTTTTCTAGGGTTCATTTTCAACTTAATTAATTTTTTTTTGTATTGAGTAGTTTTGTAGTTTCCTATTATTGCAGTTTTAACACACTTTTGTCAGCCATTTATCTCAGTTAGTTACAGTGTGTCAAAAAAATAAAAAAAAGGACGATTATGCTAAAGGAGATTTACAGGAAATTTTTTATTATTGCTGAGATAGAAAATTTATTGAACTTAGTTGGATAACTGCATGCAGCCACTGCACTGCACTGCACTGCTGCATGTAGTCATTGAATTCATAGAAAATTTGGGCTATAGCTTTTAGGAGTGTTTTAGCTGATATTTAAAAGATTTTATGAAAGAAAAAAAAAATACTCATACTGTATTAATAATTACGTACATACTAGGCAGTACGTTTTTGTACTACAAAACAAAAAACAAGTAACTCATTTGTATTCAAATGTGTGATATTTTGTGGAATAAAACTAACATGCGGAACCCATTTAGCAAATAGTACCAGGAGAAACAAATCTTTTACCGAGTTGTTCTTTTGTGTGTAGTTTATTGACACCGATCAGATGACTTGGTCTAGTGATGTGTAGAATTGAATTGGAAGCATAATTGATTTTTAGTTAAATGTTTCTTAACTTTATAATTATGTAGGTATAGGTATTAAAAAATGTTGCCATGTAGTTCATTATCACCAAAAGAATCAGTGTGTTTGATATGTCCATACCCTTTACGTAACACACTGTATAGAAAGAAATAACAACTTGTTCCTTCCACTTTTTCACTTCTACTCAAAACAGTGTAGAAGCCTGGCACCGCCGCTGGAATTCTTTATTAGAAAATAAGAGACTTGGACTGTATGGATGTATACGAAAAGCTATATAGAAATATTGAGGAGCAAAGTGTCACGGAACAAAACATCGAGAAGATTTTGGGTAATTTACCTCAGACACCACCCAAAGAGTTGCAGAGAATGCTATTTCAGCAATTTTGAAAAAAAAAAAAATACAATGCGCACGCCTGAATTTATAAGAGCTTTAGCGTTAAGTACTCGTATACAATGTGGAGACGACAATATGGTCATAAATGAAACTTCGTATAAGTCATGATATTCCCAACCTGCACACAAAAAATCAAATGAATATATCCAGTAGTTTAGCCACAGGACATCTACATGATGTATTGTAAACAGGAGAGCACGCGACAGGTCAACGACACCACAGTATAAAGATATACAGTATTTCGACTTCATAGAAACGGACGAAACGCGAGCTATACCTACGCGCCTCGACCTTGGAACGCGCTCGGGATGCAGACAGTCGCGACTGTGCCGCGTGACGAACGGACGGTGTGTTGTTTTTTTTAACAATAATCGCGCGATTTTTTCACTAAAAATAAATTGAAGTACATATTTAATATGACGAGTAGGCTATATTGTGCTGTTTTTGGTTGCATGAATTCGTCAATAACGCATCCAGAGATAACTTTTTTTAAATTACCTGGAAACTCTGAAAGGTAAGACTATAAAATAATTTTACTTACTAGCAGGTAGGTAGGAACAGAAAGCGTCACTATGTCCTAACCCCTCAAGTTTTAAAATGTTACACTGCTACAACATTGAACGAATAATCTAAAGAATACTTCAAAAAGAGTCCATTGTGTTGACTCGGATTCGAACCATCGCATCACCGAACGTCGTCATACTCATACCGGCAGTTTGACGAACTAGCCAGCGAGCTCATATGAATTGCGATGAAATTGTTATCTACTATCGGCTGAGTCATTATATCTTTAGGTCCCTGTCTAATCGAAAGATGTTATAATTTAAGGGTATCCATTAATTTTACTTACTTACGTTGTCTTTATAAAATTAATCCATACCTTCAAGTTAGAACTTTGTATACGTTCACTTAAAACGGCGAAGAGTAAACGACTACTACTTATCCATTATTTTTTTAAATGATTTCTGATTTTATACGAACTAAAATAGTTGCTCTGTTTGTTGTAAAATAAGATCATAGTTTTGTTAAATAATAGCAATAATAAATATTATTAAATGATTAATAAAGTATTTTATTTTTCTTGATTTTTTAATTCTTTATAAATAATTACTACTTAAAACAAAATAGAAAAATATATCAAAATAATATAATGAACAAAAAGCACATTTCGTGCCTATATAGGATTTGAACTTCCAATCTTATGCACGGTAAGCGGTCTTGAAACCTCCAGTCTATTTAGACGATGAATAAGTTGTCGTAAATGTTAACCCTATTATTGTTGCTTGTCTTCGCAAAAGTATTGTTTTATTGAAAAAAAAAAACAGAATTAAACAAAAAAATACTTACTTAAACTTATTTATTCACTAAAACAATACATTATTTAAAATAAAATGTTTTTTGGGTTTTGGTGCCAAAAGGGTAAGGTTAACCCTTGCTGAAAACAAGAACCCCTGAGAACATTTTACTGAAGAATATCGATTTCTAATTTCAGTTTTTACATTTTTAGTTCTAGCTTCACTGTTGCTCTTCACTGTGTTGCTTTAATTGCCAAAGAAACTTAAGCTCTAGCGTATGCTTCTGCGTATTCTTCTGAATTTTTGGTTCTAGGACATGCCGGTTTCCTCACGATGTTTTCCTTAACCGTTTTGAGAGCAGTGGTGATGAAATAATTTACACAAAGTAAAGTGCCTGTCTGAATGCATTACATCGAATCTAATACTAGAATGTCACTGCAATACAGTGACACTACAATGGATAAAAGGACACAGTGGATCGCTAGGCAACGACGCAGCTGACGAGCTGGCCAGACGGGCTTCCAGTATGTCAGTCTGTGGACCGGAACCTATCGTGCCCATCCCCTTCAACCAACTACGCAGGTGGCTACAGGAGCACACCCATACACAAGCAGAAAGCTGGTGGACGTCGTCACCAGGCTGCAGGCAGTCCAAAGAAGCCATGCCGTCATTGAATGGCAGGCTAACCAGGCGCCTACTACGACTGGACAGGAAAGGCCTGCGCCTGGTGACGGGGACCATCACGGGACACTGCTCACTAAATAAACACTTATACACTTTTGCTTTTTGCGCACCTCAGAAGGACATGGGACAATATTCCGCAGCAAGACATTGACAACCTTGTTCTGAGCATGCCGAATCGTTGCCGATGTGTTATGAACATCATGGGCGCTTTCTCAGACTACTAACTTCAAGTTTATAAACACAAATTAAATGATTTTTCTATTTTTTTCAGTTTTTACTCACAAATTAAAAGTTCATTCATATACGATTTCCGTCTATGCTTCATTTTTTTTCCATAAAATCCTGAAATTTTAATCTAAGTACCTTAACC
Source organism: Oligia fasciuncula (assembly GCA_963082905.1). Classification (NCBI taxonomy): domain Eukaryota; kingdom Metazoa; phylum Arthropoda; class Insecta; order Lepidoptera; family Noctuidae; genus Oligia; species Oligia fasciuncula. The sequence continues at coordinate 16,210,683 of OY720403.1, forward strand.
ATTATTAAAAAATGGTAGAATATTAAATAACGTATCTTTTAAATATATACATGTCATATAAATAATTAACACATTGATAGTAATTCGCTTTTTTAAAAATATCCCTAGACCGTGTTGATGTGTGTAATATTAAATGATGATGTTGACAGTTTGACACCGAATTTGTTGATTTTATTTAATTACTGCTTAAATATTTTTTCTGTACACTTTATGACTAAATAAATCCGCGCAGGAAGCGGACCCTCTCATACCCGAGCCGTCGGCTCAACTTAAAAATGAGGGCATTGAGTGCCAAAGATTAGGCACCGAAGGCTGGAGCCGAATTCGTTATAAAGAGGTAGAAAAACACTTGCACGTGATAGATTATCCTAATTATAGGCATTGTTAATTATAATTATAGTTATTATATGTATACCTTTTACTGTTAAAAACTTATATAAAATATTCCAAACGGATATCCGCCTTTTATGTCGTTGATATTTTAAATGACGGTAGACAGAAACGTCAAAGTTGTTTGTTCACGACTAAAAAAGGGGGAGCTCCGAGTGGCAGGGATCATTCTGGTTCGAGACATCGACCAGAACGGACCTCCGGCCTACAGATGTTCAATTGATTAGTACTAGTGACGTTATTATGTGGAATAGATCGATCAGATGTCATGTAAGTTAAATTGATATTATTATCTTAATTATTGCTGATAACTATGGTGTTCTGTTTATGTATAAGATAACGATAATGTATGACAATGTGCTTTGTGGATAGAATACTATTTCCATGGAGTTTCTTGTCCGTTCTTCTCCATGCTGACCTAGATTTCCGAACGGACGAGTAGTTTTCTGATTAATTACTGACAAGCCCAAATTGAAATAAATGCCGTAGCTTGTCTTTCTGTGCTTTATTCCATAATATCCTTTCCCTACATACCACATACATAGGTACTTTACACATAGTAAATAACTAGTAACCATTCTGATATTCAAAGCTTTTATATTTGGGTAATATATATACATATATATATATACTTAAAGATAGATTATACTTTATTATCTAACATCAGAAGTGGGATTGTTCTCAGGCTCTTTAAAACAGTTTACTAATATATTGTATTTTGCTATTTTCATGATCGATGTTGGAGCTTTTGACGATCTTCTGGAAGGCGTTGGTCGACGGGTCGCTGAATCCACTTGCACCATAATGATGATATCGCGGTGCTGCCTCAGAAACTGGAGCTGCGGAGCTGCTAATTACTGTATGAGCTTTGAGACTACGAAACCTCAACCTGCTGTAAGAACTTCGAGAAGCTTATCAGGCAATAAGAAGTAGCTGAAGTCGGTAAGGTCCTTAGAGGCTCTTTTAGAACAAAACTAAATGCAATTAAATACTATGATCATTTTGGTACAGTTCAGTTTAACAAAATGTTCAAACGATACATTGCCATAGACTCGATATGATATTTTACATACTATAGATAATAATTCTGTGTTAAGAATAACGTATTGTGAATCTTAAATGTAATAACTTAAAGTTGTGATTATTTAATTACTTGATAACACAGATCAAAATAGTATATACCTTTTGCCATTAACGAGTTGCCATCTCCAAATATATATTTATAGTTTTGAATTGTCAGAATAACCGAGCGATGAGATAATTACACTAGCAGAAGTTGCAAAGATATAAGGTTATTATTGGCTCTGAGTACCTAAAATATGAAACAATGTATAACTTTCTATTGAATTGGTCAAACGCTATAGTTTTGTAAGACTAGATTCATGGGTACTTCGAGAACAAAGTACTTTTAAGTCAGGCCGTGTTAGATAATTTATTTTGATATAACTTTATTATTAGAACATCGTTTGTTGACATCTGCCACATTTACGAAGCTTTGGACCAATGTAGAAGTACCTAATTGACTAGATATTTTGTTTACACAAAAAAAAAAAAGAAAAGAAAAACAATAGTCATAGCTTGTCAAAATCACTATAAATGATTTAGTAATATTTAATTATACTTATGGTATGTCTTGGATTTAATATTGCTATTTTTATGTAATGGGCTATTTCAAACGGTCGGCACAATACTGTCGGTTGATGTATTACGGATCAACTCTTATTTTATGGCTTAAAAACTGTTTCACTACATAAGATTTGTTACAATTTGTTTCCGCTGGTCGGTCATTTGCTTGATGCAAGTCTAGCTCACTAGCAGCGGGTGGAGGGGACTTGGCATGTCTAGGCAATTGGCAAAACAAAAGTAACAAAATAAACAAATGTAGAAAAAGTGTATCTAATGTACTTCGAGAGCGAAGTACTTGTCAGTATGGCCGTGATAGATTATCCTAATTATAGGCATTGTTAATTATAATTATAGTTATTATATGTATACCTTTTACTGTTAAAAACTTATATAAAATATTCCAAACGGATATCCGCCTTTTATGTCGTTGATATTTTAAATGACGGTAGACAGAAACGTCAAAGTTGTTTGTTCACGACTATAAAAGGGGGAGCTCCGAGTGGCAGGGATCATTCTGGTTCGAGACATCGACCAGAACGGACCTCCGGCCTACAGATGTTCAATTGATTAGTACTAGTGACGTTATTATGTGGAATAGATCGATCAGATGTCATGTAAGTTAAATTGATATTATTATCTTAATTATTGCTGATAACTATGGTGTTCTGTTTATGTATAAGATAACGATAATGTATGACAATGTGCTTTGTGGATAGAATACTATTTCCATGGAGTTTCTTGTCCGTTCTTCTCCATGCTGACCTAGATTTCCGAACGGACGAGTAGTTTTCTGATTAATTACTGACAAGCCCAAATTGAAATAAATGCCGTAGCTTGTCTTTCTGTGCTTTATTCCATAATATCCTTTCCCTACATACCACATACATAGGGACTTACACATAGTAAATAACTAGTAACCATTCTGATATTCAAAGCTTTTATATTTGGGTAATATATATACATATATATATATACTTAAAGATAGATTATACTTTATTATCTAACACACGCGGCATCAGTCTTTAGCTCGCTTAAAGTGAACACCGAGCTGGGGACTCTAGCCTCGCAACCGTCTCCCTGGGTAACAAGACAGGAAGGTATGTCAGGCACAATCACGCACGGATTGCTGCTACAACGCAGGGCTCTTGCTGAAGGTTTGAACGCAATAATTAAAAAATGTCCGAACGCCAGCGCGGAATTGAGGCAGTTAGTGGCAGAGGACTCCACGTTCAAATCCAGCTTCTGCAGTTCGTGTGCGCGCATCGATCTGAAACAATTGATCTTCGTCGCAAGGCTTTTAAGACAAGGAATGAGATTCTTAATGGTGCGCTCCATAACATTCCTCCTTCGCCTACACATCTATTTGACGAGAAACAACTGAGTTCCCTGGTCAAAGATAACGGTGAAGTGGTAGCTGTTTTTATTTCACCAAGGATTACAGAAAAGGCCTTGAATTCCTTTCGTAAACCGATTCCATCTGCCAGATCTAAAGGCACGAAACCAACTTGGCGCTCCCGACCATCTACTCATTACTCCGCTAACTACCACTCATCTCCCCACCACTCATCATCCCGCAATCCGTCAGGTAAAAAGCCGTCTAACTACAATCAACGCAGGGGTAAGGGCGGAAGCAACAAGAAGTCCCGAAAGTCCCGTAAGTCCTGTGGTACATATTTCGTCAGTTTGAAAGTATATTGCACCTCTCATACAAACTCACTGTAAAATAGTGGCTGTTAAGATCTGACGTTGACAAAGCTATTGATAAGGAGAGGAAAAAAATCAATCAAGAGAAAAGACGTGAAACTGATCTAATAGTGGATGTACCGAAAGCTGGCTTTGGAAATACCAATGATGGTAATACAAGTAGATTTTTTTTCCAATCCTGAATTAGCTGCGGAAATAACTGGAGTTGATTACAATTTCATTTACCGACTCAAAGTCATCATTGAAGTCATATCAAGTGGACACAAAGTCCACTTAGACAAGTTTGCAGATTATTGCATAGACACTGCAAAACTTTATATAAGTTTGTACCTATTCGTGCCCCGTGGCATCCTACGATGCACAAGATCCTGGTGCATGGTGCTACTGTTATAAACAAGGCATTGTTGCCAATTGGGTGGCTCTCAGAAGAAGCCGCTGATGCACGGAATAAACATTTCCGGCTGTACAGGCAGTAAATTTTCAAGGGTCAAGCGTAACACTGATATAATAAATATATTATTAGTTTAGTTTATTATTAGTTTTAAAGGCATTGCCTTCAAGAGGTTCGGGTCAGAACCCGAACCTCTTGACAGGCAATGCCTTCTGCGTGAACCGCATAAGGTATTAAGAAGCGGTAAAGAGATTGCACGGCCACGCATCGGTCTTTAGCACTTGGAACATTAACGGCGAGTGGAGTGACCTCGGACTACAAACGTCAGGACTTCTCAGAAGGCTCTGATTTTAGGGCAACGTCAGACGATCTGTTGCAGTATATTTGTGCGCATAGGGCTGAGACAATTGATATGAGACGCAAAAACTTTAAGACCTAACGTGATGCTCTAACGTCTATGCTGCAAAATATACCACCATCAGAAACACACCTGTTTCAGGACGAAAAGCTAGGAAGGCTCCGGATGAGAGGCAGACTTTTCAGCAGTCTAGTAAAAGTAGCCAGTTTAGCACACTCGGTCATCCCAAGCAACTACTCAGAAGCGGAAGCAATCAAGTGGTAAACCAAAGAGAGACGATAAGGAGGAGCAGCGTCAACAACGTCATAAATATTGACAAGGACTTCAGAGGGGGCAATTAAAGAATACCAAGCAACAGTGGCGAAAACTGGGAGCCCAAGTTTCTGTCTTAAATATAATAACCAGCTATGCGTTGCCATGCGCAAGGAAACCCCTTCTATCCCACTAAGGCCAAAGTTATTACCACAATTTGCCACAAAACCCTCAAAACGAATGATTAAGTAGGCGTAATCGAAAGGTCAACGGCCAAGACGGGGTTTTTATCAAGAATGTTCTTGATACCCAATGGCCGGGTACGGCAGCTTTTCGATTTTCGGCGACTAAACCTTTACTTGGGTTCAAGAAAATTTCGTCTAGTAAATCAGAACTACGTTCCCAAACTCCAGCAGGACGACTACATGGGAAAAATAGTCATCTCTCAAGTATACTTCCACATACCAATAAGAGAGTCAACGGCGTTACCTCGTCTGCTCTTACGAAAACCAACTTTACCAAATGACCTCCCTAACGTTCGGTCTCTCAAGTGCTCCATTAGCCTTTTCCCGAGGAAGCAAATGGATTGCAAGCATGTTAAGAACGCGAGGCATTCGCATACTAGTTAGTCTATCTGGACGATTTTTTAATTGTCCACCATCACAAATGAAGCATGCTATTTCTCTCTTCCAAAGTCTCCGTTGGGTCCTAAGCTTGATAAAGTCGATTGTATTCGCCAGCGACCAGTCGACAGTGCGGAATAGCTCTGACGAAAAGCTCATAGAAATTGTAAGAGAATATAAATACCTTTATGATTTAAATTTTAACTGATAAAAAATACAGTTGCAACACCACAACAACAGCGTCGCATCGATAAAACTCCGGCGCGGGTCTAGCGGCCGTGCGCGTACTCCCCGCCCCGCCGCACACGGCGCCGAGTCCCTCGGCGCTTAGATATGAAAGCGCGAGCCCCAGCCAGTTCAATCAGACTAATGCCAGATCTACCCAGCAGGGTATTAAGGTAACTGTTCCCTCGTCCTCGGACTACAGGGAATTTACCCGTCTTACCGCTAGTTAAAGCTAGCCAGCTAGCCTACTTTGAGGCGCAAAAATACGAAATGTTGAAACCATATTGTTGCGCGCCACAATTAATGCCTGGTACATGGTGACATTAGGTACCACTAGCGCCATCTAGTATCGAGTAGCAGAACTAGTCGAGTCACGATCGTTCTAGAAAATTCGATACTAGAACTTTGTAGAACTTTCTCGAACTATCGACACCTAGTCGGTCGGGGCCGGTATGTACTCGAACATTCTAGATGTTTCTACAATGGAAGGTTCTCGAACTATCTGCGGCACTATATAAGGTCGGGATGCGCGACGACCGACACAGTTTGGATAAAGCGACAAGAGCGAAAACATCAAGCGATCTTCAAGTGCGAATTAAGAGTGATCAGTAGTGTAATTGTGTTTTAATAATTAGTCTGTTTGAGCTGTAATTAGTGTTGTAAAATAAATTGTTATCTTTGGTTATTAAATCGGCAGTTTTTATTGTCACGAACCCGAAGCTCGTAACAATATTAATTTTATAGTTGAATAAATATTAAAAACTTCTTTAGGCGCGTTGGGCATTCACCGCGCGCCGTATCTCTACGTTGACGTCGTGGTGGGGCTTACGCACTCCGAACTCTAAGCCAATGCCGGAAGAGTTTACTTTGCCGGAACAGGTCTAAGGTGAGGATGAGGAACCAGATCAAGAAGGATACAGAAACCCGCAGGCAGCGGCGGCCCTACAATTGTTTTTAGGTGGTGCTAACGTCTCTCTATGTAGAATACTAATGTACTACTATAATGTATGTCCCTGTATGTAGTTTTTAAATTTTGTTAAATTCTGCTTCGTGTTGTTCTGACCAAACCCATTCGGTTTGCTTTGACAAGTGTTCTCAAAAGACTGTTTTCTTTAGACAAATTTGGTATAAAGGGACTGAGATAATTGACCATACCCATGAATCTTTGAAGGTCATTTATGCAAGTCGGTTTGGACACGTCGCAAATTGCTTTGACTTTTGATTGGTCAACTTGAACACCGTTCTGACTGAATGTATGCCCTAAGTATTTGACCTCTGAGGCACATATGACTGACTTGTCTTTATTGAATTTTAGATTTCGCGGGCTCTGTCTAAGACTTTATGAAGGGCTTCATCATGTTCTTGAACAGTTTTACCATAGATTAAGAAGTCATCCATCATTATTTTAACATTTTTGATGTCATTGAATCTATTTACAATTTCTCTATAAAATATTTCAGGTGCTGCTGAAATACCATAGGGAAGACGTGTGTACCTATATCTACCAAAGGGTGTTATGAAAGTACACAGTTTTGATGCAGCATCTGACAGTTTTAACATCCAGAAACCTTTATTGGCATCTAGTGTAGTGAAGAATTTGGCTCCAGAGAGGTCAGACTTTATCTCATCTAGAGTGGGAAACTGGTAATGTGGTCTCATTATGGCTTGGTTAAGTTTGCGAGGGTCTATACAGAGTCGTAGTTTATCATTCTTTTTAGTAGTTAAAACAAGAGAACTTACCCATTCGGTGGGTTCTTCGACTGGACATATAACATAAATTTTCACAAGTTCGTCTAGCTCCGCTTTGAGCCTGTTTTTTAATTGGAATGGAACTCTCCGGCATGCGTCTATACTTGGAATTGCGTCTGGTTTTAGTTTTAAATCGCAGCTAAAATCTTTCAAACAGCCTAAACCTTGAAACAAATCACTGTTGGCAGACACAATATTATTGCTGGTGTTCACCTCGACATTATGTATCTTTTTGATCAAATTGAGTGTGTTGCATGACTCCCTTCCTATTATATTTTGTGAATCTATATCTACTACATGGAACAGAACATTATAGATGTGGCCTTTATGACATAGCGGTAGAATATGGCGAGTTTATGTGTACTTTTAATTATTTATTTATTTGCCAGAATATAGGTACAGGTTTAGTGATCAAATCAGGTGAAATACTCAATGTATTGAATATTTTACCTGACAAGACATTAGTGTCTGCACCTGTGTCTAACAGAAAATTAATGTTTACATTATTGATTGATAAGTTTGCACGACATGACTCAGATTGAAGGCTAATGTGGATTGATCCCATAAAAAGGGAGTTATCTGACTGATCTAGTTCAATATTTTGTACCTGCTTGTTGCGACATACAACAGCGAAGTGGTTGAATTTTCCACATTTCTTGCACTTGACTCCATTGGCTGGACACTTAATCGGTGCACTTGACCGCAGCGGTAGCACGTGTCTGGTTGGGTACTGCTTGATGGCTTGGAGTTGTTCGACTGTCTGGGGCTACTTGTCTGTGTGGAGCGGTTTGGTTGTCTCTAGCTGCTTGGCTGTTGCTGTCTTCCTGCATGTACTTGGCCGACCATTGCTGTGTCTTCTAATGTTTTGGCTTGAATTTTGGTGGTTTCCATGTATCTAGCTAACTGTACGGCCTCCTCCAATGTTTTCGGTTTTTTGACTAGGATCCTTTCTCTTATGTAGTGGTTTTGGGGATGAGATTCCAGCTAAATATATCCCTGATGAGACTGTCCTATAGAGTGTTGAACTCGCATTGTCTGATGATATTTTTTAAATCCGTGACGTAGTCATCAATTGTCTCCTCTGCGCTCTGACGCTTATTGAATAGTTTGTGGCGTTCCATCGTTACGTTGGTCTGTGGCGTGAAGTGGTTGGTGAATCTGGAGACGAGATCATCAGACGTGATTACGTCGATATCTAAGTTGAATGAGTAGAATGTTGCTAGGGTCTCTGTTCCGATAAAGTGAAGCAAGATGGCTACCTTGCGGCTGTCTCTCTCGTTTTCGAGATTGTTAGCTCGCAAGAAAATTTTTGATGATCGTGATCCAGTTCCTCCATGTCACAGCCGTGTTGTGGCTTTTTAGGTCTAGTGGTCCGAGGTGTCCTGAACCTACGGATAATCCCGGTGCCGTGCCGGAACGTGCGCCATCTTGGTTTCGTGAAAAGGACTTTTGCTTCTCCTCAACCTTAGTGACTGCGTCGTCTTCTTCTGACACCATGTTGGATTGAAGATAAACGATTGTCGGTTATTGGAAATGGTTTATTGAGAATACTTAGGTATAGTTCTTAATATTGTACAAGGGCCGGGTGTGCGTGTCATGGCGGTGTCATGACGGAACAGGCATAGACAAGTGCCTTTCTTCATAGACTACCCAGGCTGGTAGTGTTGCTATATGTAACAGTAAGTACCATGTTCCTATGATATATGCATATGCAGTTGCTAACACGGATTAATCGGATACTACATAGACTAGCTGTGCCTACATAGATTAGATAAATAAATAGTTTAAATTATATGTAAAAAATATGTAGGTGTATCTGCGTGACAAGGACAGTGGAATCTGTCTGTGTACACGGAATGGACTCTGTCGCGTTCGACAATGCCACTGTGCTTGCTCTCTTGCCCTGCTGAGGTAACAAGTACCTAGTAAAGATGATAAATAATAACAATCAGTAATTTAATTTAACTACTTTTATTTACTCAGCAGACCCTAGCTTCTAGCTTTTGCGCTAGAAAATTTCTGAATTAATTCAGAATAATATAGCTTATCCTCTCTCTATTTCTTACCCGGAGGAAACTCCCACCCGCGTGATTATTAGGCGCATCCCCAAAGAGATCTCCACCGAGGAGATCAAAGAAGACCTTGCTTCACAAGGCATCCCCGTCTCTGCCGTCCATCGCTTGCATAGAGCGAGGAAAGGCCTAGTTTACGACAGTCTTTGTCGTTTGTGACTCCACAGACGGTCATCACTCTATTTTTAAGGTGAAGTCTGTCTGCTCGCTCTCGGGCATCTGACAACTCGTTGGCGGGATGTCAAACTTTTTCCGTTGAGTAGATAGGTAGAATATAGTTATTCCGGAATTTACTGGAATGTACCTTGATGATGCAAATGATGAAAATCGCTCACAATTATCGTTCTCGCGTTGTTTTAAAACTGGAACCGCTGCAATGGCGGAATTTTCACACAAAATATGAGCAGGGTGAAAGTAGATGTAGGTACTCTGGAATTTACTGCGATGTACCTTAATGATGAAAATCGCTTACAATTAGCGATCACACGTTGATTGATGTAAGGCTGGAACTGATGCCACGTAGGGTTTTTCACCCAAACTATAAGCAGGGTGAAGCTCCGCCGGGGCAACGCGTCCCGATCAAACTCGCCACGCACACGGTGCAAGACGAATAAACACCTTCCAAAGGCATTCAATTTACTGATTCACTAATTCGAAGGGCCACTGCGCATGATCGAAATGAAATGCGGTAACTTTGTAAGATAAAATCTTATTAATATAATATTTTAAAAGGAGCACAATGTGCCCTGACCTAGACAAATTTTCCAAGTGAAAGATAGGATACGGAAGTCCCAAAATAATGTTGCCAGTTTATGTAATTAGAGTTGCATAATAATTGGCTATGGTTACTAAGTTTTAACAAGTATAAAATTATAACTAATATTACATGTTCAAATGGACTTGAACAGTAAGAAAAGATATTCAGAAAGCAATGAAGATTGGTTTCAGTGTAAAATTTGCACGAAATGGGCACACGAAAACTGTGGCATTAAAGGTGTTTTAATTTTTTTTTGCTCACTATGTCACTAAAAACTACAATGATTAGTATCTAAGTTTACTTTTATAAGACTGTAAATCAAACTTTAAGGAGGTTGTTCATTATAATTCTATTAAAAAAGCAATAATTACTTTTCAAGTGCAGTCTAAGTCTAAAAAGAGATACATAAAATTGTTGATTTGTCTTTAATTTTATGTGTTTCATTTCTTGTTAATTAAATTTTAAGGAGTCTTTTAAGAAAAGCTATTATTAATTTTTTTGTTCATTATCTGAGAAAAACAATTTAATATTGTTGATTTCTGTTTAAGTATAAGTGTTTAATTATATTAATCTTTAAGATGAAAGCGGCAAGATTTAATAATGACAATAGTTCCAGTCACTTTTAAATTTTATTTTTATCGTACCTAAGTAAGGTCAGTTGGGCTAAGAGGGACTATGGGGCAAGAGAAACTATAGTTTGTAAATACAAAACTATAGGTTCTAGCTTCAAGGTTACTCGGTCGATAAAACAGTATTATAAAATAAATACCACAGAAAAAACACAGATGGCGCTAGTATTAATCAACCAGTTTGACACAAACAAAAATTCAGTTGACGGACTATGAAAGCACGAGCTCGCGGCATTTTTTTTGTGTGGTTATTTATGTGCTAAAATGTTTAGCTGGGGCCCAATTCTGTAACTTTAAGTTAAGCAACACGCCATTGACACTCTATCGACACACTACAGACATTATTTCGCCACTGTTGCAAATTTGGCATTCTGCAAAAACTTCAATGGCGTTTCAGTGGTGTCTCAGTAGTGTGTCGATAGTATGTCGATAGTGTGCCAGTACAATAGTTTTCAGTGTTGCTAACAAAAATCTACCATGCGACCACTTTTTGAAATCTTATTTTTATCAATGAAATCTTTATATTAAGGGTGTTTTAATAATATAAAAACGTTTTATTAGGTATCAAAAACATCAATTTCACTAAAAACATGCGTTTATTGTTAAAAAATAAGATTTTTATCACGACAATTTTTAGTCTTTGCCTTTCTGAAAAAGAAAACAAACAACTGTCAAAAAACTTGCAGCGGCTGTTTTCATTGGTTTTAAATTTTGTTTTTAAATATATTTTCATAAAAGTTCCTTGATTATCATCTAAAACGACGACGATAAAGTAAGTGAAAAAGTCCCAATTGTTGTTGGGAGAATAATTCAGAAACGTGATGAATGAATAATGATACTTGCTTCCACCCGCGGCTTCGCCCGTGAGGTATGTCGATAAAGACTATCCTATGTCCTTCCCCGGGATGCAATCTATCTATCGAAATCCGTTCAGTGGTGTGTAGGCGTGAAAAGGTAACAACAACATACAGACAGACTGACAGAGTTACTTTCGAATTTATAATATTGGTATGGATATAAGTTCGGTGCTCTGAAGTGCAATGCAAATATTTTTTCACAGTAAGTTTTGAGAATTTGATTTATTTTGTTTTTAAGTTTATTGATTTTTTTTTAATAAAAAAAAAATAAAAAAAACTAATACTGATTTTATTTTTTTATTATTTTGGTGTTAATTGAACGTTATAAAATCCTTTTAACAAAAATAAAAGCGTCTTCCAAAGAAAAACACTACAAGTGAAAAATAACTTTAATTTCGGAAGTCGGTGTCTTTGGATCTATATTGTAGTTTTTTCCCACCGACTTCCGAAATTAATTAATGTTATTTTTCACTTTGTAGTATTTTTTTTTTGGAAGTCCGTTTTTTTTTTATAAAATGTTTTTATTACTCCCTTTTTAGTGGGTATGTTTATAATTTATTTAAGTTACAATAGCCTAATGTCAACTTGCTCATCGCCTTTTACAAACTTTTGCTTTTCCCGATGCAGGGACGGTAATTGTTGAGGAGTTCTCCTGGGTAGGTAGAGAAGGCCTCATTGTGGCGAAAAACTACGTCCACTTATTAATTTGGGTCACTGGGTCATCTTAGGGACTTGACGTAAGACGCACACACACACGCACAATTTATTTTAAATTAAAAAAAAAATTAACAAATTGAACCCAATCAATCAACAATAGCGAAAAGAGGTGTCGTTGTTCAATGGCTTCATAGTGGCGTTTCGATGGCCAAAACACGATAGACACAACTGTCAAATACACTTAAAAATGTTACAGACTACCGTAACTTTGGGCTTCACGATGCCATAGATACATTAAAGTGGACCAGACTACCAATTATTACAATAGTCTTACTATGGCGTTTCAATGGCACTACAGTGGCACCTCAATGACCATAAATAATTTGTAGAATACCAAATGTCAATGACTATTCTATTGAGACACAACTTTTCTTTTTTTAAGTACCCACCTAAAGCTATGACTGACATCATTAAAATACCATATTTGTTACAGAAAAATGCGAAATTATATAAGAAAAAGTGATAGAGCATCGTACCCGCCAGCAAAATTACAAGAAGCAGTAAGAGCAGTTAAAAGTGGGGCCTTATCCGGATATGCGGCTTCAAAACATTATAATATACCCAGATCAACGATAATAAATCGCATAGGCAATGAAATGAAACTGTACCTAATGTACCCACATGTTATGTGCGTCGCGTTTGCACTTATTTTCACTTGGTTTATTTAACTATGCAATATTTCAGTAAACTTTTATTTATATTCTTTTTTATTGTTTTAGGTATATGATCGTAAAGGCTTAAAGTCGAATTCTTTGGGAAGACCCGCCATCTTGTCACGCGAGTTAGAAGAAGATTTCGTAAAAAATCTTCGTTTCACGGAAAAGTATGGGTTTGGTTTAACAAGAAAGGAGTTACTAGAAACGGTGGGTCAGTACGTTTCGGCAAATAATATTAAAAATCCATTTAAAAATGGGATACCTGGTGAGGATTGGTTTCTTCTATTTAAAAAAAGGCATAATTTGTCTATCAAGAAGCCACAGCCGGTGGAGTATGCGCGAAAACAAGCATGCAGTCCACATGTTATATATCCATATTTTGATTTATTAGAAGAAACTATGAATGAGTTAGAGCTATACGACAAACCATCGCATATTTGGAACGTGGACGAAACTAGCTTTTCCAAGGATCCTTCTAAGTCCAAAGTAGTTGGTTGTGTAGGATTTTCCTCTACGCGAACTATAGCATCGCCTGGAAAGGACAACACCACAGTCTTGTTGGGGTGTAATGGCCTAGGAGAGAAAACTCCACCTATGATAGTTTTTAAGGGCAAAAATATTTGGGATGAATGGACGACCAATGAAGGCTATCCCGGTACAGCATACGCTGCGACAACTAATGGTTGGATGGAGACAGCAGTTTTCGAGGCCTTTTTTGAAAAAGTATTTCTAACTACAGTAGGACGAAAACGGCCTATACTTTTGATTCAACTCATGTGGGTATAAACCTTATCGAAAAGGCCCGAAAAGCTCAAATCACAATTCTTAAAATCCCCCCTCATACAAGCCATTTTTTACAACCATTAGATTTGGCTGTAAATAAATCATTCAAGGATCGATGGGACGTAGCCATACTAAAATGGCAGAGGTTGAACATTGGTAAATCATTACCAAAAAAAGAATTTGCCAAAATGCTTGGTCAAATTTGGGGTGAGTTAGATCCGAGTATATGTGCAGCAGGTTTTCGAAAGGCGGGAATTTACCCTTTTAACAAACAAGCTGTTCCAGAAAACAAGTTCAACCAAGTGCATCTGCAAGAATGGAAACAAGAATTAATGTGTGATTCCGTCGAAAGACTAACATACCAGCTAGATGTTGAGGTGCCGTTGTGTGTCAACCAGATCTGTGCAAATGCGAATTCCCAAGAACCTCTAGCTAGTACATCCAAGCGAAGTGACTTAGTCGTCAACCGTGTGATCAACCAAGTGCATCTGCAAGAATGGAAACAAAAATTACTGTGTGATTCCGTCGAAAGACGGTGCAGAAGTTATAACGAGTGACGACGTCTACAAAAGAACTCTAGAGGCACAACAATCGCAAACCAAAAAACAGGAGAAAAAGAGTAAGATAAATACAAAAATACCTTTAACTAAACAAGATAAACGGACAGTTAAAGAAAGCGAAAAAAGAAAAGAGAAAACTAATATGATTAAACAGAGCTCTAAAAATGGAAACAAAAAAGAAAAAAATAGAAAATATTCCACATCAAGTGATAGCGAGACGGAAATAAAGGATGACGATGATAGTGACAGCAGTAATTTCTCGGAGGAAATATTAAAAGGTGATGACGACGATGAAGAGAGTGAAGAACTAGAGGTGAATATGGCCTCTGGTACAGAAGTTATAACGAGCGACGACGACGTCTACAAAATGACGCTGGAGGCACAACAATCTGAAACCTAAAAAGGGGAGAAAAAGAGTAAGATGAATACAAATACTTTTTTAACTAAACAGCGAGATAAACAGAAGGAGAAAGAAACTAATATAAAGAAAGAGAAAACATACATGATTAAAAAGAACTCTAAAAATGGAAACAAAAAAGAAAAAACTTTAGAAAAAAAATAGGAAAAAAAGAAAACATTCCTTATCATCAAGTGACAGTGAGATGGAAATAAAGTATGACGAGGAACTATTAAAAGGTAATGAAGATGGTGGGAGTGAAGATCTAGAGAATGAAAAAGAAAACCACAATACTAATGCACCATTTTGTGAGAATGATTGGCTCTTAGTAAAATTTGAGCAAAAAAAGTATGTAAAACATTATGTAGGTGTAGTGTTACATATAAATGCTAACGGTTCTCCTGTGGTAAAATACGCAAGAAAGAAGTCGAAAGTAGAAGGCGATACCATTTTTTCTTTCCCTGTACTAGACGATATCTCTGACGTACTACACACGGAGGACATTGTCTCAAAACTGCCTACGCCTGCAATTGGTCGAAGAGGGCAGATTATTTTTAAAATGTCATTTCATTCTTTTAATATTCAGTAAGATTGCCTGAAAAAGCATCGATGTTGTAGTTTTTAATGAAAAAAGTCCGAACGCAGATTACTTAATCGGCGGACTGTTCGGGTGCACTACAGTTCAACAAATAATTCTTTGCAGTAAGTTACGAACTTCTCTTTGAAATAAAGGCTACTTTATCATGTTTTTTTGCAATTTATCTGTCAAGAAGATGCCAAGTTATTGCATCGAATTATTTCTTGAACTGTATGCTCAGTGCCTACCCTGTGGTTCCTACGTTCAGCCAACTGAACATTTAAGACTGGTTTGAGGCTGTTGTACTTTATGAATAAGTAAATTTTTATAAGAATATACCAGTTTGATTTTAGTTTAGTACCCCTGACACGAAATGATATGTTCCTCTTGCCCCAAATTTTAATTTTTGTTCAGTATTTATTATTGTAGACGTTATTCTAATGACATTTAGTTCACATTTGATTAACACAATTTCATAAAATGAGATGGTCCCATATTTAACCACACAGGTTAGGTATTTACTGAGTTATGTCGACTGTTCCTCTTGCCCCAAAAACCGGGGAAAGAGGGACAATAGCACTAACTTAACGATTTGCCATTTTTTGGTTAGTAGCATTGAAATTAGCTTAAGAACTCTTTCAACTATGGAAAACTGACACACGTAGGTATATGTTGTGTTTATCAAAGTCACAAAAGGTCATAACAGTTAGCAGCAAGAACGGATCATAGAATTTGAAAAATAAAGTATGTTTCACTTACCCCACCTAACAGGTCAGGTGGGGTAAGAGGGACGCCAGGTAAAGAGAAACAGTAACTCATAAATAAAAAACTATAAAGCCCAGCTCTATGGTTACTCCGTCGATAAAACAGTATTAGGTATAGTTTCAATATTTTTGGATAGATGGCGCTACAACACAATAAGTACGTGAGTAAAAGAGAAAGAAAAAATCAGTTGACAAACTATAAAATTATGACCTAGCGGCGTTTTTTGTGTGCGATTTTTTAAGGAATAAAAACATCTGTGATACGGCAAATTTTGTTGGTAAGTGTAATTCTAATGTTGAATCTTTGATTCTGAAACATTTCTCCGACATTCGTTTCGCCGTTGATCGGTTCACCGACAGAACGATTCACTTTTCATTTTTTCTCCGACAGAACTTTTCAATGACGAACGATTCGCCGACAGAACGATTCACTTTTGAAAATTACATCGACAGAACCTTTCACCGGCGAGCGATTCGCCGACACAACTGTTCATCTGCCACTGGGTATAAAACATAGGTATTCGACATGTAGACCTGTTTCCGTTTATTGTTTTAAAGAAACACACAAATACACACAAAATACAATCAATAATACAATATAATACTAATACATAAAATTAAACTTTACACTCATAGTCATTCCGAAGGATTTTATAATTTCCGGCTAGCTTATCATTTAATTGCATATAATTCTAAATTAAAAGCACAATGCAGGCTAGTATTATTAAGGTAATGATAGACATACATACTTGATATTAATTTCTAAACGAAAATACAAAATAAGTATCCTATGAAGTTTATAATTGTTTTTGTTAATCATAGTTGATTTGTTATGTTTTTGTTTTGGTTTTAATCATGTTGGTTAGCTATTTGTTAATAATAAAAATTATTTTCATTTGCAAATATATTTCAGTTAGAAGATTACTCAGCATTTGTCAGAAAAGGATGATATGGACATAAAAACCTACTTAAGTGGCTGGGCTCATATTTCTCATTTATGTAATACAAAATAAGTATCCTATGAAGTTTATAATTGTTTTTGTTAATCATAGTTGATTTGTTATGTTTTTGTTTTGGTTTTAATCATGTTGGTTAGCTATTTGTTAATAATAAAAATTATTTTCATTTGCAAATATATTTCAGTTAACCTTACAAAACGTATGTATAACCATAACATGTATGATACATGTATTGACGTTGAAGCAAATACGTTTTTGTCACTTTTTTGGTTAGTTTTGTTCAAGTTTTGCATAAAACTTTAAGTTTCGTCTTCACAACTTGATTCAGGTGTAAACAACAAACGGAAACAGGTCTACATGTCGAATACCTATGTTTTATACCCAGGGGCAGATGAACAGTTGTGTCGGCGAATCGCTCGCCGGTGAAAGGTTCTGTCGATGTAATTTTCAAAAGTGAATCGTTCTGTCGGCGAATCGTTCGTCATTGAAAAGTTCTGTCGGAGAAAAAATGAAAAGTGAATCGTTCTGTCGGCGAATCGTTCGTCATTGAAAAGTTCTGTCGGAGAAAAAATGAAAAGTGAATCGTTCTGTCGGTGAACCGATCAACGGCGAAACGAATGTCGGAGAAATGTTTCAGAATCTGAATCTTTATTTTCCGCATGTTATATTGTTTGTAGCATGTGTTTTTAGTGCTTTTTCGGTGTCATCAAAAACATAACCTACAAAATACCAAGCCGGGAAAGAGGAACTACCATACCAGGTTAAGAGAAAGATTATGTTCCTCTTTCCCGGTTTTAGGGGTAACAAACATTTTGCAAGTTGAAATATCACCTATCTAGATTAGGTAGGTATAGATAGTTTAACTCATCTTGGCGCGCGGAGCTATGTGTGCATGCGATTGTAATTATTATACAACTTTAATTTGTGTGGCAGTGACTTGGGCCAATTGACAGTCATCTTCCGAGCACAAATAGGTACACAGATATTTACCCACACAAGGCACTATGTGTGCGCGCCAAAATGTGTTGTACTAATTTTATTTTTGCTGGTAATGCATCTCTCATCAGAGTGTCTTGGCGCTGAATCGAGCTCTGTATAAGCGAAAGCAACTCATCAAAGTTTTCAGCAGTAACCCGCAACGCCAACCTGTACTCGGAAGGATCTTCTAATCTTAGTTATTTCAGCAACAAGGCAGAAGCTCCAGTTACAGGTCTATCGCTTAACCATTTTCTTATCCAAAGTCATTTCGCTCCCTTTTTTTGTAATATATCAATCAACTCTTCTCTTAATAGTGCAGAGATATTCCTTAAACATTTCTTTTTCAACAGCCTTTGCCGCGTATTCATTATTTTTTCCAAACGTGTGCACACCAGAAGAAAAAATCCGTGAATGATTGGCCGCGTCTAAACAACAAGGGCCAGGCCAACGCTGGCTTGTCTGCAGACTGGCGCCAGCATTACTGGCTTCGTGTAAACTCTGCTTTAGTTGCTTGGTTGGACGATCCATGATAGAAACAGTGGAGAAGTTACGGTTGAGATCGTTCAAGTCATTTAAATTAAGAAGGTCTGACGAGGGTTTAAGAGTTCCAAGAAATTTCCAAATATCGGCAGAAGAGGAAGATTTGATAGGAACTAGAACGTGGCGGCGTTTGCATTGCCTATCGTCTTGTTATCCATAGTACAAATGGGCGTTTTACCTTCACTTTTGTGACGGGAGCATGGATGTCATAAAGGGTGACCATAACATCATAGAAGATCGCAACTTTGTCGTCAACGGAAATTTTAATTACTTTAATTAAATTGTCTACTTTAATTTTTGGGTACAAAATGTTCGAAACCTGCTACCTAATTGCGTAACACATTATCGAGTAATGATGCAGACTAGTGGGCTTCGTTTTGATCCCAATTGGCTTCGTTTTAACCTTTTCGTATTGCGTATACTCGTCTGAAGGGGAAGCCAACGGCTCTGTTTGAATCGCTATTAGAGTGAACGATACGTCATGAAAAACTGGGCAAAAGTCAATTTTTCGTATTGTGCAACTTTTTTGACAAGCTAGATTTGGCTTCAAACGTCAAATTAAAACCAACTGCAGTTGGTTTGAAAGAGAAGGCAGATTTCTCGTCGTAATCATTTTCCGATCTACATATTTTAGGATTTAAACGCGTAATCCCCATAATTATTTCGAAAAAATGTAAGTGGTAGCCTTCCTGATAAATTGTGAATGTGATTTAGTGTAAAACCTCAATGATAAAACCATATTAATAGTATTTTAAAAATTAAGGCAGTGAGGTGAATTTAGTAAAATAATTGTAAAAGTTTTCTTCTGATATAAGTGCTTACAACCTAAATTATGCTTATTATGATATTTCAGAAACGAGGTACCTATATTGGTGGCATTTTAACGAAAGACAAATTCGTATCTCGTACCATAACAAACGTTAACTTATTATGCCAGAAGCGCAACCCATTCGAGGTTTTACTTCATTGGAAAAGGAATAACTAAAGAGGAAGAACAAATATAAAGCACACTATGAAGCAATATAAATCGATGGATTAAATCTATCCAAGGACTTCGACGAAAATACACACCATACATAGACCTACTTTTAAACATCATTGTTCAAGGTAATGTCAGTATTATTTTCTTTATAAGTGTTGAACATTGAATGGGCCCACTATAGGTATACCCTAACCTAACCTAAATGTTGTATCTTCCTAAGACGACCCACTGACCATCTTAAAAGATGTTACAAACTGTATATTGTTTGTCAGGTATCTACTGGTGAATACCTACATTGTATAATATACCTAGATACATAGGGCACCATCAAACATTGGTAATATAATGACTTCAACTACTAATGACAAGACACAATTACTTTTCTATTGTTACTGACCATAGTACCTATAGCTTAGCTTCATAAAAGATGAGGGGATGAATATTTACAATTATAACAACAAACTAAATTAAAGAAAGTAGGTATGTAGGTAAGTTAGGTAGGCAACTGAAAATATGTGTTTTCAATTATTGTTAAATATTATTAGTAAGAATATCTAAGTCAATTAATAAAAATGTATTGTCATAAACCTTAGGATGTCCGGTGTAAATCCTCAAAATCAATATCAGTCTCCTAGCACCACTATGGTAGGTAGTCTTGAAGGTTATTTTCTAAATATTCAACTATAATAATATGGAAGTACCATAATATTTATTTATAGTGTTTATTGTTACATTATTATGTGGAGCCCTTCAAAATACTCTAGCATTGTATTGGTTATGTTTGATATCACAATTAGTAATGTGTGTAATATGTATCATAGGCCCATCCTCCTTTTTATCTATTACCTAATAAGTAAAAATACTTGCTGTATCTTTGTGTAGGTACTTTTTAGTCAAGTATGCTTCATCCATCAATAGAATTGTAGGCATCTAATTTGTGTTTATAGCAGTATATTACTGTTCTAATATGTACATAGATTTGAGCCTTTTAAATACTTTGTGGATGGTTGTAACATAATGAGGATTTACTTACTTAAATTCTTTTTTTATCTTTCAGGTGTCAGGCTCAACTACATCTTGCGCCACTGCTGGGCAAAGGCCTACTCTCCTTCCACCCCTCTCTGTCGAGAGCTGCCAAGGACCTATCTTTATTAAAGGAGTCCAGCTTATCCCGCCATCTCCGTCTGGGCCTGCCGCTATTATTCAGGAAAAACTAACTTGTTCTCACAGGAAGCATTAGCCAGCAGTACATGGGAAGACATTAGATGCCAAATTCCACCAATCTATAGAATATAAATATTTGTTCCAATTTATTCTTGCCTCATGACCAAATATTCTATGCTAAATGTGAATAAATGCTATTGTCAGATAGGTTGTAATAATATAAATAAAACCAGTTTTTTTTTTGTTTACCATATTTTGTCTTTCTATTTACCTATAAGTACCTAATGAATGACAGTTAATTTAGCTAAACACCACTATTTTCTAATTAGTATCACTATAATAATCACTAACTTGATGTCTTTATTAAAAAAAGGCTTAGTAAGTATTCAACTTTATATTAAAGCTTACACTGTTATCAATTACATAATAGGTACATATGTTTATGTCGTCATGCAAGACTGAAGATTCAACAGTTTTTGAACAATCTTGAGTTTGTACTTGAGAAGTTTGAAAACTGAAGAAGTTGCTGAGCAGCAGTAGCAGTGGCCGAAGCGAACAGTAATGTATGTAATATGCTGCGTTCATTCATGTCTTCGTAGGTGAAACACCCCGAGAATTCTCCTGCAGTTTTAAAAGTGAGACAGTAAGGACACTGTCCGAGTTGAAATGCTCTCTTATATACAAAATCATCCTCAACCAGTCCCATTTGTTGTAAGTCATAACTGAAAATTAAAAACATATTGAAATCTTCATTGAATTCTCAAAGATTGTGTTTCGTTCTTATAGCAATTATGTGTACCTAAGAGGGGAGAAGGTATCATTTAATATTGAGTATGTTATGTGAGTTGTTGATTAAGTGTACCGGCAGTCTACGACGAAAACCCATGTCCAGGGAGGTCGAAAGCTAATATAGTTCTATCCTTGATGATCATCGGTATCAAGGGTAAGTACTTACACGAGCTACAATAATCTAATAATGAGATACGAACAACTTTTTCCTAGATATATTTGGTTACTTACTTTTATGATTATATTGACATATAACAGACTAAGGTGCTTTTCGCTATCGAGCAAAACAGCCTAAGTCTTAGTGCAGCCAGCTAAAACCTCGTCCTCTATTCTATCAGAGAACTTTACAAACGCATTCCTTCTACAAGAAACCACAACAAAAATGTTCCGAAACTATTTATCCTATGTTTCTGTATGAAAATAGTAAAAACAATTTAGTATGTTAAAAAACATAAAACAAGTATTAATTTAAACAACATTCAAGGTAAAACCAAACAGATTATTTGTATAATATTATGGTTTAAAAGTATCCTATTTTCATTATTTACTCTTATTACCACAGAGTAGTAGAGTACTTTTACCACAGAGTACTTTTACTAATTCCTCAGTGTCAGTGTTGCCAACTTTTCTCCCGAGTCCACTAGAAGGCGCAATTTTTTTATATTATGTTTATTCTTATTAGCGACGTTCGATCGCCGTTATGGAGGTCCGTTTTAAGATTTGAGAATGGACACAAACATAACTTATTCACAGTACTTTTTTTTTAGCATCATCCTATTACAATATCATAAAATAATGAATTACTCAAGAAGTTAGTAGTATGTTGCCGTGGGATTTTTTTCGAAATTACTTACTTTCAAATCGGCAGTGGTTTCCGCATTTGAAAGAAATAAATCTTAAAACGTCAGTAGTTTGATGATTTATTTCTCACTTTCACAAGGTTTAAACAAAATATAAAACATGCCCATTATCGTGTTAATATAATATTTTCTCGAGGCAAAGTTAAAGTAGTTGATTGTATTGTTTTCTACAAATTGAATTAGTCTAACCACCAGCCACTGAAAGCAAAATTTTGTCCACCAGCACCCCACCCCTGTGTCCAAACCCCCAAGTTTAGTGGAACTCCCACTAAGTTGACAACACTGCTTTTTTACGATTTTATCGTTGGCCACAGATAACTAAAACGTGAAAAATAAAACGTTTCCTTACGTATTTCAATTATGGTAGTTTTTGGTAGAAAGTGTATTATAAATTGGTTTTTCATTTTTCGGCAATCATTGTACATTTTTATGTATATGCAGTAGTAGACCATCAGTTGTAATCAAAACAAAATTTAATTATAGCAAAATTATTTGGAAGCGAATAGTTCTTATATGAAGAAACAACACGCTTTCACCAAACAAATTCTGCCCGACAGTCGGTACACCTCTATACAATTATAGTCAATTGGGATGATATAGATTTACACAATTCCGTTTACTGATATCGATTCAAACTGCAGTTGGCATAGTTTCGGAATTGTAATCAGAAAGAAAATGTTTTACGCAATTAGGCTGCAGAATGATGTTCTTTTTGCCCAGTTTCAAAAAAAGTTTGTATTTCTATACTTAGAAAGAAAGAAAAAAGATGAATGATGATCCTCCTGTGCGCATGGGCCCGTGGCATTTTGCCCGTCCTGCCACCCTATTGTTACGCCTTTGCTTAGCAAGCTGATGGAAATAGAAAATCTTTCAATAGTAATCATGTATTTTATTCAGGTAAAAGATGAATGGTCGGCCTTTATAGCCGCCAGCCGGGCTGAACAGGCCGCCGACGCGGCCCAATCCGCTCTTCGTGCTGCCGAGAAGGCTCAGCGCACCGCAAAGGCCGCCCGAGAGGCAAAGTTGCCTAATGCTTCATAGCTCGCCGAAATGGCCTACAGCGCGACCCAGCGCTCAGTTGAAGTTGAACAATTTGCCAAGCGAGCTGCAGATGCCGCTAAGCAGGCTGCCGAATCGGCCAAACTTGCGGAAACCTCTGCCAAAATCCAGGTCTTTGAGGAGAAACCCATCCTTAAGGTTAGTATTTCAGACGTTGCAAACACAAGTACATATCGACTCCATAATCCTTAATTCATTATTTTGTCGACTTTGGTTGGCAATAGTAGTTAGAAGTGTTTTTTATGTAGGCTTCCCTTTAGTGATGGTGATGATCACATGTCATTTTCGTACACATTTTTGAACCTGAAACTGAAATTTAATCTTCAACACCCACTTGCACGGTAGAAACCGTCTAAAAACTTCTATAAAATCAAATCTACTTCCTTATAATCAAATTAGCTTCTGCCCGCGACTTCGTCCGCGTGAAATTCGTACTTTCCTCAAAAAAAAAAACGAAAATGTATGTTTATGATCATCATCATCATTTCAGCCGAAAGACGTCCACTGCTGGACATAGGCCTCCCCCAAGCACTTCTACTTCGACCGGTTCTGTACTTCTCGCATCCAACGGATGCTTAATTCATTTAGAATTTATAATACATCTAAAACTTTAACTTCAATTATCTCAGATCTCACTTTTTGGTGTAACGCCCTTGTTGCACCCAATGCTTCAATTCTAATCACATGGCAAGGGGCAAATGTACAGTTTTATTACAATTACCCCTTTCTTTCCAGATGGTACGAAATTATCTAAAAAAAAAGGACCGCCCAAATACTCTGAAGAAAAATTACAAAGAGCTCTTGATGAAATAAAAGCCGGTACGCTTACCATACACAAGGCGTCCGTTCTTTACGGAGTTCCATTTGCAACGTTGTATTGCCGAAATAAGGGAACTCGAGGAGCTATAAAAAAATGTAAAGGACGCAGAACTGCACTTCCCGAGAATGTTGAAAACGTTTTGGCAACATCTGTTAAAACACTGGCTAAATGGGGCTTTGGTCTTAGTCGAAAGGAAATTATAGAGCTAGTAGGTCAGTACGTTAACGTGAATAAAATCGGAACCCCATTTAGGGGAGGCATACCAAGGGAAGACTGGTTCCTTAATTTCAAAAAACGGCATCATTTGTCAATTCGAAAGCCAGAACCATTGGAGTATGCGCGAAAAAAGGCTGCCACGGATCCATTCATCATCTATGGATATTTTGACCTTTTAAAAAAAGTTCTGACGGAGCTAAACTTAGAAGACAAGCCCAAACAAATATGGAATTTGGACGAAAGCAGTCTCAGTATAGACCCGTCGAAATCCAGAATAGTGGGAGAAAGAGGTGAAAGCTCATCCAGAGTTATCAGCACATCTGGAAGAGAAAACACGACTTTTGTGCTGGCTGCTAATGCTGCAGGTGGTCGAGCGCCACCTCTAATAATTTTCAAGGCAAAAAATATCTGGGACTGGCTGGTGTCAATAAAGTGGTACAAGATGCTGTACGGACAGCAATACCAGACGACACATTATTTGGGACAGACTGCGCTGAAAAAATTAGGGCTGCACAAGCAATACAAAGAGCTGGCTCCATGATAAAAACAACAGAAAAGAAGGCATTCAAATCAGGGACTCAAAAGAAACAGGTAAACTGGAGAGGCCCGCCGCAATACCAGCAACTGCAACGAGCACGCGGCGGGCATCGTCCTCAACAACACCAGCATCCGAGACAACCACGTCTGGATCAAGCACGCTGGAAGACTCAGAAGCCAGCTCCATCCAGTTCCAAGTCCAGATACCGCAGATAGATACTGTTCACGCATAATACGCGTGCACCAGCAGCGACGGGGGACGCGCGGGTTTAGGGGCCACACAGCTGCCGAGCCGCGGCCGCGCTCCCACCACTCGTCTACAGATTCGGTCATCGGCGGACGTACCGGGGCCGTGCGATCTTAGTTATATTTCTTATTGTAATTTATCGGAATTAAACAAGTACATAGGTACAAGCGAGTCACTTTCATTAATATTCCGAACAGATACTCAGGTACATGCAGGTAGACTCAAGTACTATAGGAACAACTGGTGGGAAATAACCAGTGACCCAATAGTTCTAAAATGGATTGAAGGTTATCAGATTCCATTCCGGGAATCTCCACCTCTCTACCAAGCTGTGCTACACAACATTGGTCAGAGAAAGAAAAAGAATTAATTAAACTAGAAATTGAAAGCTAATTACTTTAGGCACAGTCTCAGAATGTTCCTTCCATCCAAATCAGTTTACATCTACAATATTTTTAGTTCCAAAACCCAATAGCTCATATAGAGTTATTTAGAATTTGAAAAATTATTATCCTCTCCTTTCAGAGAAAGTCTATAAATAATAATAATAGTAAATACTATCAATAGTAACAATGGGGGTCATGGCAGGTTAGTTTATTATTTCCCTATACCTACTTGGTTAATTTTTCAGTTTTGTATGGGAATGTGTTTAGTCCATAGACATGACAGATTGATGACAGATTGCATGATAGATTGTTCTGATTTTATTAGCTACTTAACTTCTAATCGCTATTATCGTTGCCCTATATTTACAAAATATATTTTATTTTTCAGATTATGGGAAACTTCCTGAAGCCAGCAAAGAAACTGCCGATATTTTATTATTCTTCGACAAACTGTTCGACTCCGTCAATGGCAGTTACAGCGAAATAAACACGGAAAAATGTAATTAATGAAATTTACTTAATTTTTGTATTTCTGTCTAAGTATTTCTAGTTGATCAAAGTACTTTTTTGATAGTGATTATACAGTGATAGAAGACTTGGACTTATTTCGTGTGACTGACACCTTTTCTGGATACAAGTGACTTCCGTGTGGTGCAGAGGTTAAAACTATCTTGACATCTGTCCTACAAATCACCGAACAAACGATAGAAGACTTGGACTTATTTCGTGTGACTGACACCTTTTGTTGATACAAATGGCTTCCGTGTGGTGCAGAGGTTAAAACTATCTTGACATCTGTCCTACAAATCACCGAACAAACGTCGCTTCCTATTTTCCTTGGAAAGATTGGATAGTACTAAAATTTTCTATTTTACTGTGACACTGGCGAAATAACTACATTGAAATTCCATAATTAATAACTGCCAATAAACCTGTTAGTAACTTAGAGGAGCTACAAGATTTAGAATGTATGTTAAGAGATCCTGATTTTAGAGCAGAGCTCAAGAACAAAATAGATGTTTTATGCAGTAAAGGCAAAAATTGAGGAACCACTAATGCATATGCTCCGATTGATGTTCTGATTCAAAGAAGCTTTTTATGTCAGTGTCAATGGGCTAAAACAGAAAGCTCAAAAAAAAAAAACTTTTGTCTCAAAAGTTTTACCAATATTATTGATTTGTTTTTCTGTTATTCACGAATCAGACCCTGATTTTAAAAAGCCAGATTGTGAAAAGTTCTTAAAGACAGTTTTAAAAATTCTCGTCAACGCCTTGTGAGTAAACAAACAAGATTGTCTACAACAAGATGCCGCCAGAAAGTAAAAACACTAACTACAGCTTGCCCTTCTGGAACTTCAATTTCTGACCATCAGCAATACCAACCTAAAGGAAAAGGGAAAAAATGCTCAACACTGGTATTAGGTGAAGAGTTAATTTCAAAGGAGCTGCCAGTGCTGCCAAAACCACAAGAATCTGATGCAGGATCATCGACAGAAGCGACAGTAGTGCCGTTTTTTCGTGAAAACCATTCAAAACAAAACAGTGATGCACCTGATGAAGAGACTGCGACCGGTTATTTGTTGTGAATAAAGGGCAGTAAGGCTGAGAGCAGACTATAGTCACGACAGTCTCAAGACAGACTATGATATAATAAAAAGTACTAAACGCGCACATTTGAAACAAAAGGTCTCATAGTCAAAGCTGTCTAATGCATACAACAACTGCACGGCGACAAGTCTGACTAACGACTGTCGGCTTCACTTTGAAGTGTATGCGAGCGCGCACATCAACGACAAAACCGCCTAGCAATGTTAGCGATGTACCTTAGTCTGATCCGAGCGTTCAGAGCGTAAACATGTCCCATCATGTTTACAGACGGAGAACTCGTTGAAAAATTAATTGACGAGGTGGAAAAAAGACCTATCCTTTATAATAAATTATGTAAAGAATATTCTGAAATCAATTTAAAAAAAAAAATGGGACGAAGTTACAATGGAACTAGTGGGTATTGTGAGGTGGGGAGAAATGTCGGCTGAAGAAAAGAAAAATGCATGTAAGTACCCGCAATTGCCTTTATTATTATTATGTTATCATATTTAAACCTAATATTTTGCTTTTACTATATAGGGTTGTATAATATAGGGTGTTTTTTTATTAATGACCGATCCTTAAAGGTAAAGGTAGAATTTGGAAGCGAGCGTCTATCTATAGCATAGTATCTGTATCTATAGTGGCACCACGTCTTTGACGCCGCGGCGTCAAAGACGTCAACATCTATCTGTCGCTCTGTCGCGGCGCGCCGCGACAGAGCGACAGATAGATGTTCTATGCAAATGTATGAAATTCAAGGGAACGGGAACACTATTCCGAACGGGATCACTACAGGATGACATTTAATTCATTGGCAATATTTTAACCACGTATTCCAACCATGATACTGGTTCATTTAAGCCAACAATATCGAATATTAATATGGTCAAATTATTAATTTAAAAAACGTAATATAACTTGATATTTACTTACATAAAGACCGAAATTAATAAACAAGATTAAAAAAAAGAAATAAAAAAAATGATAATTAAACATAAATAAATTTAATTATCAAGATTCTTTCGACACGTGTAGTAAAACTAGGCGTTATTATTACTTACGCACAGCGTACGAGCTCTCATTCAGTAGATATGTCCTTCAAAAGAAATACCGCCAATACGGCAAAAGAACAAACTACAAGCGCGCGCGTCGCACCCCCGCCCACCCCCGCCCCCACATGCGCCTGAGCGCCGGCCGCCGCGCTGCTCCAGTCACGAGTTTATTTGGTCAAGTGTGTACGTGTAATTGGCGAAAAAAATATTGGATTGCAGTGAACCACAGGGCTAACATGCCTCGACCACGTAGTGCAGTGTACACGAACCAGCAATACCTGGATATGGTTTTATTCTACGATAGAACACACAGTTTGCCGCGCACTCGTCTCATGTTTCACCGCCGCTACCCCGATGCACCGATTCCATCGCGAGACCGAATCTTGAGATCAACGCAAAACCTGCTGGATTTTGCATCGTTCCACGTACCACCGCATGCTCAAGCGCGTGGTAGAGCGCCGGTGTACCCAAGAACCCTGCATCGGCAAATAAAGCGGTACTTCCAGAGGAATCCACAGGCCAGCACTAGACAGGCAGCGCGACACTTTCACGTCAGCCAGTTTTTTGTCTGGAAGCTGTTAAACGCCTCTGGAATGCACCCTTACCATTTCCAAAAAGTGCAGGAGTTGGCGTTGGCTGACTACACGCCCAGGGTCCGATTTTGTAATTGGCTATTACAAAATCTGGATAAAAATATCCTGTGGACAGACGAGGCCACGTTCACCCGACTCGGGCTGTTTAATGTCCACAACGAGCATTGGTGGGCTCAGCGTGGGCAGAACCCGCACGTAAGCCGAAGACACGCTTTTCAAAATCGTTTCTCGGTGAACGTGTGGGCAGGCATAATTAACAGTTGTATCATAGGTCCCTTCTTTATTGAAGAGAGACTGACCGGGGAGCGCTATCTCCGGTTGTTAGAGACCTCCGTAGAAGAACAGCTGCAGAACGTGCCTGAGAGCTATCAGTCCGAGCTGTACTATCAGCATGACGGAGCACCGGCTCACTACCAGCGTGACGTTCGCGCCTTCCTCGATCGTAAATTCGGTGAACGTTGGATTGGTCGCGGCGGACCTGTAGCTTGGCCAACGCGGTCGCCTGACCTGACGCCCTTGGACTTTTTTTTGTGGGGTGAGGTTAAAAGACTAGTTTACGAGCAAGAGAGTGAAAGCCGGGAACAGTTAAAAGAAAAGATTATCACGGCGTTTGATACGGTTAAATCGCGTACTTTTGTGTTGCAAAATGTGAAGGTGAACCATAGGCGCCGTGCCGAGCTGTGTGTACAAAGAGGAGGTGAACATTTCGAGCACCTCTTAAAGTACACGTAGGTAAGTACCTACCTACCTACTAAGTTTAATTTAAACGTTGCTATACTAGGTTTCAAACCCAAATCTCACACACACAAACCGCCAGACTCGACAATTAATTAACATCACAACATTTAATTATTTTATTCAACAACATTTCATTATTCAACATTTAACAACAACAACAAACAAGATTTAATTATTTTATTGTGCCGTAGTAACGATTTTAAATTAATGTGATTAAAATTTAAAACTACATACTAAGTAATACTGCTATGTAAATTCAATTTAAAAGTGCACCCAAGTCCCAATCAGCTGTTTCGTCAAAGGTCGCGCGCGGCTATCGCAGTGTTAGGTACTTTACTAAACATCTGCACACAAACGCGCGCCCCGCCCGCGCCGCGCTCCGCCGCGCCAGCGCCGAGCCAGCAGGGCACAAGCACAACAGGCGCGTCATTTATTAGGTATTTTAAAAGTCAAAGTTTTACTAGCGAATTCAATTGAGATACCTATTATTGGGATAATAATTTTTGCACACTTTAACCGACTTTAATGCAGACAAAAAACTAAGTAATTTTTAACGATCATTACATTGTAGCCTTGTAGGTATGTAAGTTGAAACTTTTATTAACAGTAACTTTTGTTTTGACATTTCACCAAAGTTTAAATCACTTTCAATTTTCCAATCCTTCTTCATTCTTTTTTAAACCATTCCCTACGCTAGTATTGTGGTATAATAATTGAAATAATTCAAATCACACTTCATCTTTCTGTGCGGGAATCGAATTTGCGACACGTAACGCAGTAGCCTGTCGCTCAGTCACTGCGCCAACGGTACCGACTATTACAACTTATTATTATGTGAGTTTTGCTTTCTGCATTTTAATGATTTATGCGCCAAAGCGGCGCGGCCCCCCATTTTAAACTTGTTTTCTTATGGGTGATAATGTGATTTTCAGTCAAGTTTTTAGTTATTTTCGGAGCTTCTTAGTGTGTGTATGTGGGTTAAGTGTTTTAAACTGCGTCAAGGACCTAACATAAACAATTTAATTTAAGTACGCGTTACACTTCAGTTCCGTAGAATAGTCGAAGCTGCTAGCCTGCTGAGCTGCTAGTGCCTGCTACATGCAAATCGGGGGGCGCCGCGCCGCCCGCCGCCGCCGCCGCCGCCTCCGCCGCCGCCGCCACGCGCGCCCGCAAATAATTGAATGGCGCGCGTGCGACGGTTATGGTGTGCGGCGGAGGGGGGGGCGAGGCAATCACCTATTATTAATTTTATAGCGCGCTATCACCATTTGATACTTTTATTTTATTTGTTCATTTTGAGAAATCTCTTGGTTATTATTTTTGAACACTTTACTAGTATTAGTTATTATTCGTTCCTCAATTAGATTCTTGGACTAAAATATTGCCAATGAATTCAAAGTCTTCCTGTATATAATGCACCGTTTAAACTGCACAGCTAAAGATCGCAAACTAAGCCACCGTCAATATCGCTACGTATTAGCTGACTAATTAGTGAAACAACATCTGTCAGTCCAAAGAATCAGACCGTCTGCTATTGCAAATCCGGATGGCGTTGATCACTTTCCTGATCACATTCAAGTGGAAGCTCGTGGCAATAAATCGTCGTCGCGGTATAAACGAGGTCGTTGTGTAGAAGTTAACGTCATTTGCGCTAAGTGCCAAGTATTCCTGTGTATTGGCCAATGTTGGCGTGAACACCACACACTACAACCCTAGGACTAAGTTATCTGTGTAACGTATGCGCATACCTAAGACTAATAAAAATACACGTTCACCTTGATATTATTTTATTATGAATATTTTTCTTTACAGTGTCATATTTATTCAAAATGTGTGGGAAAAAATGCTTCTAGTAGACAAAATAAACATGCCATGGGAGTCAGTAAGGTAATTAGTATATAGTTTGGTTACCTAATTAGCTTCAAAAGTTACAAGAGTCACACAGGTTAAGGTTTATATCACAAATTTTGACATCGAAAAAAAACGGAGCATCAAAGCCACACGCGCGGTATTTTTCCGACAGAAGGCGCCTTTTTTACGCTGCGCGCCCCGACAGACGAGAGGTAACGCCATAAGCATCTCTATGTAAAGTACTCGCTTGACACCATAATGGAAGTTCACGGCCACAGTGTTAAGGCTCCCTCCATATCATCCGGACTTCAATCCGATAGAAAACATTTGGTCGCAGGTGAAAGGTCACGTAAGCAAATTCAATGTTGCCATGAATTTGACCGAAGTGCAGCGTCTTTTGTCTGAAAAATTCGCATCCATTGGGCCAGACGAATAGCAAAAAGTTGTAGATCATGCCATCAAATGCGAAGACGAATTTATGAGATTGGAAGAGGCCATCGACGATAGATTGGACCAATTTGTAATAAACACCAACGAAGATACATCATCTTCATCGGATAGTTCGAGTCGTGATAGTGATGGTAATAGTAGCGACGCTCAGAGTGATATTAGGATAGTAGAAGTGCGGCTTTTAGATTAAGTTTTTTCCATTGTTTACTAAATAAATACCTATTTGTTTATTCAATTAATCGTACATTTTAAGTAACCTGTATTTTTAATAAAATGTATATTTGATGAAAACTGGTGGCCCGATAAAATTGGCATGATGTGTAATTGTGCGGGGGCGTGGCTTGCGAGTGAGACGAAACTAACAGCTGCAGTGTATTACCTTATAGTAGTGATCAAACTCAAACTCAAATCATTTATTTCAATTAAACTTTGTACAGGCACTTTTGAATTGTCAAAATTAAATAGTCTGTCAGTTAGTCAGAAAGTTGAAGCTAGTTGCCCATTCCAAAGCGTAGATCTCTATGGAGAAGAACGGGCAAGAAACTCCATGGACACTCTTTTAAATCAAGATATTACAAAATCCTGGGTACATTATTCTTGTTGCTTCTATATGTGAGAACAATGTAAAAAAGACAGAAATGAAGAAACAATTCAAGACTTAAGATTAAAAATAAGCCCAGTTAAGAGATGACCAGTCTCAACCGACGGCGCCCGTTCACGAACATGACGCGTGGATCAGCACCATCCAGCTCAACCATTTTGTAGGGAACCGAATGATCCAACATACGCGCCACCATCAGTGAGACATTTAAGTGAGCATGACACGTTCTCAACTGCCATGCTATTTCAAGTCAACATCAAAAAATCATAATAAACGGAAACATGGTTCTTACGTTTACAAAATTAAAAAAAAAATGCTTCTAAATTATACAAAACTACAGTTTGCAATTTATTTAAGAGGTAAATAGAATTTTATTACCTACCAAACAGGAAGAGATATTTATGTTCGTAATGTCAGAAACACAAAAAAAAGAAAAAGGGAAACACCTATTAAGCCTATTATACTGTAAAATACTATATTGAGGACAAAAAGGCTTGGGATTGAGCTGCTCCAATAGGTTTAGAATGTTGTTTTTATTTTTGCTATTTTACACTTTAATAATTTTCTTTTTTTTTTAAGTATCTATTTACTTAAATAATGACATGTAAATTTACTGTATAAAGTATTATATGATTTTAATTATTGTGAATATGAGGACTATGTGGGTAATTTTTTGTTTTTTCTCTCTTCGTTTTAATCATGATCTGGCAGTTTGAGTAGTTTATGCGGCCTACCCAAATGTCCTGTCTTTGGTATTGTTCGTCGAATCGTTGAGCTCCTTAAGTTCTGAGTTGAGCTGCACGGTTACTGACAAATGCGTGCACTGACTGGACAGGTCCGCTCAATCTGTGTGGTTCTTTCCTCAAAAGACCATTTCAGACACTAATCTACATGGTCCTCAAAGATTATGTCCGGATTTTTTATATACACATTGACATTGATGAATTTTATTTAGACAATGACATGAATATTTACTTTGTAAGTAATTTTTATTATTATTTTTTATTTAATTATTGTGAATGTGAGGACTTTGTGGGTCATTTCTTTTTTTCTTCTTAGTTTTAATCATGATCTGGCAGTTTGAGTAGTTTATGCGGCCTACCCAAATGTCCTGTCTTTGGTATTGTTCGTCGAATCGTTGAGCTCCTCAAGTTCTGAGTTGAGCTGCACGATTTTTGACAAATGCGTGCACTGATTGGACAGGTCCGCTCAATCTGTGTGGTTCTTTCCTCAAAAGACCATTTCAGACACCAATCTACATGGTCTTCACACGATCTGACCAAGATTTTGTCTGGACTTTAAAAGAGACTGTGACTTCTGAGTTTGTTTCGGCCTTTCTTCTCAGAATAGTCAGTTAGGAAACGCCGACCTCATCTAGTTTAAAAAAAAATATGATTGACGTGTAAAAGTGTTTGTACAAACCTACTTACAGAAATAAAAATCATTTATCATTTACCTCTTCCAAATATTGAAATTAACTACAAAGATAGTCTTACAATCTTCAGCAGCTCCAACAATACTTTCAAGTGTCAATCAATTAGTTGTGGTTGTGGATTCCTAGTTGCAAAACTTCTGAAACATTCTGAATAATTCCGGAATACTTCTGGGAAAGTTTCTTTAAGTCAGAATTATTCAAAATGAGTTTAATTAAGATTTTTATTTTTTTTGCTGAAAAATCACATTTTGCATCGATCGTCGATCGCCGCCGGCTCTGCCCCTCTGCCGCTGCCGCCGCGCTGGCGCCGCGCCCAAAGACTACATTGCCGCGCCGCGCGCGCCCGACTGCCACGAGTCGTGCGCGCAGGTGCAGGCAATGGCGGTGCGGGGTGCGGCAAGAGGGGAGATGCTCCCCTGAGAAGTTTTCGCCCGCGCGAGAAAGATTCATACCCCGCAATCGAATGTTTCCGCCGAGTCTTGCTTTTGTGCAGGCGATGGCGGTGTGGGGTGCGGCAAGAGGGGAGATGCTCCCCTAAGAAGTTTTCGCCCGCGCGAGAAAGATTCATACCCCGCAATCGAATGTTTCCGAATGTTTCAATGTTTCGCCCGAATAATTCAATGGGGAATAAACGTGTTTGTTTGTGGTGTGGTGCTGGTGGGCGAGTTAATATTGTTCAGTGGCACATACGTAAGTAAAATATAAATGTTTATTTTATTATGAATGGGATTTATCTTCTATCTATATATATAAAAGGAGAAACTGACTGACTGACTGACATATCAACGCACAGCCGAAACTACTGGGTCTAGGAATGTGGAATTTTGCACACGGCTTCCTTTTATAATGTAGGGGAGCACTAAGAAGGGGTTTTTGGAAATTCAACCTTTAAGGGGGTGAAAAGGGGGGATTTCGTTTGTATGAAAAATCTTATTCCTTCAGTTAATAAACTTGAAACTTTGCACGAATACTTATGTAAGTAAATTATGAAGTTTGTCATTTTTTGTTTTTCTAAACTACCCCCTAAAGGGGGATTGGGGGGTGTCAAAATTTGTATGGAAGAATTTTAACGCGCGGTCCGATTAACTCGAAACTCAGTATTTATACTTAAGATCAAAAATAAAGAATGACGTGTATCAGGGTTTTTCGAAAATCTACCCTTAACGGGGTGAAAAGGGGTAGTTAATTATACAGGCGAGGATTTTACTGCGTGGCTTGATTAACTCGAAAATTGGTATAAATAATCTTTGAGTCAAGTAATGAACATATCCCAAACGATTTTTGGAAATTCCACCCCTGTGGGGTAAAAGCGGGAATACAGTTTATATGAAAAATCCTAATCATTTGTTTTTTGGTTAATAAACTTGAAAATTGACCCGAATCCTTATTTATCTAAATAAATGATAATTAGATTACATTTTCGAAATTTCTAGAGGAAAATCTATATATATATATAAATAAAAAGAAAAGTCCTGACTGACTGATTGACTGACTCATCAACGCCCAGCCCAAACCCTTGGACCTAGAAAGCTGAAATTTTGCACAGAGGTTCCTTTTATAATGTAGACAAGGAATAAGGAAGGATTTTTCGAAATTCAACCCCTAAGAGGGTGAACGCGGGGAAGATGAAATTTCACGCGGACGAAGTCGCGGGCAAAAGCTAGTTAAGTATATGTTGATATTTTTATAGGTAGATATGTTAGCCTGCGAATAACAGGATTTTTATTCTTTTGTTTTTAGATAGGTGCCTACTTATTGGATGCGACGTGCACTCACAAGCACAACTATAAACTTAATATAAGTACCTACCGCTCACAACACAACTAAAGATAATATAATTTACAACTTCCAAGCGCGAAATAGGTAGCAAGGTCGATTTTCCTGGTTTTTTTTTGACAGTTGAAATATTCCCAAAGTTTCGGAATATTTCGGAATACTTCCGAAGTATTCGACGGGAATGATTCGGAATGTTTCCCGCCAGCATCTATAAGCAGGACCAGCATTGAGCCAGGCATTTTTATCAGCGATGTAATCCCCTAACTTATAATATGCCTGACTGCATAGTGTGCGTTTTATACAAGACTTGAATTTTGTCTCATTTAGTTGAAGAATGTGGGGAGGTATTTTATTATAACATTTTAAACAGTACCCCATAAAAGATGAATCTACTTTAGCCAGTCTGAAACCTGGTTGAACTAATAGGTCCCTATTTCTAGTACTATAATTATGTCTTTCACCTCTTTTACTAAAAAGATGTAAGTTTTTCCTTACATACATGATGTTTTCGTAGATATATTGACAAGGCACCGTCATGATGTTAATTTCCTTAAACAGTTCCCTTAGAGAATCGCGCCTGCGGAGATTATATATTTTCTGCAGAATAAAAATAGAATCGATGTCTGCAGCCCGTCCCCAAAGTAAAATACCGTAAGACATGATACTATGAAAGTAACTAAAATAGACTGGTCTCGCGGTAGGCCCGAATTGCGGTAATTTTTATCAAATGAAACGCAAATGAAGTACGAACGAAGTTCAAACGTTACATGATTTCGTATCGCGGTGTCGTTTTGACATTTACTTCAAACGAAGTTAGAACGCAGACGGAACGCAACTGCGCGTTTGTGGAATAGTTGAAATGAAGCTACTTTTTCTCAAACGTTTCACGAACATTCGCTGTGTTATTTGTTTATTTTATTTTGTTTGCTGTAAAAATGTTATATTTAGACCTATTAGAATGTGCTTACGCGTACGACGTAGCCGTAGCTGGTGCGGAGGCTAGGCGGCTGAACGTATTGGCGAGGAAGAGTGATCCGGCTTTCGATCTCAGTGATCGAAAGTTTGTAAAAAGATACCGGTTGTCCAAGGACCTTACTCGGCAGCTGATTTTCGAGTTAACTCCTCACCTTCTACCTGCAGTAGCAGTACGTTCAGATGCTTTGGACGTGGAAACTAAGGTAAGAAACCATGTATTTGATGTAAGGAATGCTCCTCTTAGATAAGAAGAGTTAGTGCCTGCGCGCACTGCTGTGCGTTGCGTTTTTTCCACCGCACCGCATAATCTGTGAAGTATGGAATGTCTTTGTTGTACGCGCACTGCCCGAGACTGAATTTGTTCTACCGGTGCGGTAGAAGAAACGCAACGCACTGCAGTGCGCGCTAACACTTAGGTTTGGTTTTTTAATCCACTTTGCTATGATACTAAAACTCCATTACCTACTTATATATTTTTGTTTTAGGTTTTGGTTGCACTAGCATTCTTTGCTTCTGGGTCTTATCAGACTCTTGTAGGAGATAACCGGAATCACTGTGTTTCTCAAGCCAGTGTTTCTAAAGCAATCCGGCAAGTGGTAATGGCTTTAAACAAGCCCTCTATTCTTAACAAATATGTTTCTTTCCCCTTTCAACGACAAGAAAGGGAACAAGTTATAAGAGAGTAAGTATAAATAATACCTTTGAATTTACTGATACTGAATTGTTGATGACCTTTTGAAGGAAAATATTGATTGATATTGTTTTTTAGGTTTTACAGGCGTTATAAAATGCCGGGACTGCTGGCCTGTGTCGATGGGACCCATGTGGCCATGGTGCGCCCTCAGCATAATGAAGAGAGATTCATGAATAGAAAAGGGTACCACTCTCTAAATGTTTTAATAGTGAGTAATAAAGTAAATAATTATGATAAACTATTAAATTAAAGATTATAGACATTTCTATAAGTATTTTTAAATATTAAGCTCATTTATTTCTCATAATTCTTTTGTAGTAAAATGTTTTTTTTTCAGATGTGTGACTCAAATTTAAATATGTGTAGACTCCAGTTTCCCTGGGTCTACTCATGATAGTGTTATATGGGCTCAACACTCCTTAAATGCATATCTTGATAGGCTTCACAGGATTACTGGGGAAGATGTTTATGTTTTAGGTATGTATTACCTAAATTAATTATCCATTTTATTTTTATGTTGCTTGTAATTCTACTGTGTTTATTTAATTTAAAAAAAAACAGAAATTTTTCAAATACTATTTTCAATTACAGGAGACTCAGGGTATGCCTTGAGGCCTAATACTATGATACCTGTGACAGACCCAGCTCCGGATACACCTGAGGAGTATTATCAAGATCTGCATTTATCTGCCAGAAATGTAGTGGAACGTTGTATAGGAGTATTAAAGGCAAGATTTAGGTATGTACAACCTAGGCTTAACATACATACAATTTTTAATAAGGTGCCCCGGGGCTAAAGCAACTACGGGGTTATTGTAACTAAATTAAATATCTCCCATAATATTACATTTTTAAATATAACGCCATCTCTAGATTACTGAGCATACCATTGTCGTTACATAAAATAACAGGTGGCAGCACTGCAGCTAAAAATGAAGGTAAAACAGGTCGATTTGTCAAACCGCCATTTTGAAACAATTTTGTTCGAACGCACGTGGTGATTAAAATCTACAAAAAATATGTTTTAGAGTGTTTTATTGCTGGTGTTTCAAGTGGAGTGTATTGTTGACAACCGTAAGTAGCTATGATTGTTTTTTGCTTAAAGATTCGTTAAAGCATCTACAAGATATGTGTTTAGTTACATTTTCCCTGATAATAACCTAAAATGGAGTAATTGTAACTTTGAGGTTAGTTGCATTTCCCCCGTTTTGGTTTGTATGAAACCATGAAACAATAGTGATGGGCCATGTCGATGTTTTAATTCTGTGAAATATTTATTTTTATTGATATTGTGTAGTTGTGTACATTACTGGATTAGGTATTGATAATGATGATGTGATAAAGACTGGCCAATTTAGCGCATTCGCTTCATAAATAAATTTGATCTATTGTTTTAGATGGTCCGGAATTATAAAAGAAAAACAGAAAACATATATACCCAGGAAAACTTGTTAAAAGCTCTAGAAGATGTTAGAAGCAATAAATTAAACACCTATCAAGCGGCTGACGTCTACGGAGTTCCGAGGTCTACTTTGGTTCACCGATTACGCGGATCACGAGGAGTGGTAAAATCATATCGCGGTAGGCCTACTGTTTTCACCAAATATACAGAAACAAAAATAGCCGGGTATATTCACATAATGGAAAAAACTGGTTTTCCTTTAACGGTGCAAGAGGTCAAAGTTTTGATATCGGATTACATCAAAAGAAATGGCTTTATTACGCCGTTCAAAAACGACATCCCTGGCGATGACTGGTGCAAGGGGTTTAGGAACAGAAATAATCTATCATTAAAAAAACCCCAATCCGTGGAGACCGCAAGGCGAAAGGCTTGCAATCCTTTCATTGTATATAACTATTACGATTTATTACAAAAGACGCAACAAGAATTAGAGCTAACTGCAAAACCTCAAAATATATACAACTTAGATGAGACCAGTTTTTGCTGTGATCCATCGAAAGCTAAACTGCCATCATAAAGAAAAAGGGCACAACTAACATTTTTTCCAAAATTGAGTTATATACATATTTGGAATCAGAAAAAAAAGGCGCTTATGCCAGTTTTTTTTACACAATTTTGGAAAAAATGTTAGTTGTGCCCTTTTTCTTTATGACGGCAGTAAAGTAATGGGACAGGTCGGATACCGATCGACAAGAACTACTAGCTCACCTGGCAGAGACAATACCACCGTCCTTTTGGCTGCAAATGCCCTGGGTGGAAAGATTCCACCTTTAATAATTTTCCAGGGTAAACATCTTTGGAGTGAATGGGTATACCAAGATGAAACAGTTAAAACAGCTTACGCAGTAAGCAGAAAAGGATGGATGGAAACATCTATATTTGAAAAATATATTAAAGACGTTTTCATTCCCGCGATCGGCCCTGAAAGACCAGTGCTCCTCATATATGATGGGCATTCAACTCATTGCGATCTAAGTGTAATAGAACTTGCTGTAGCAAATGGGATAACGATCCTAAAATTACCACCGCACTCATCCCATATACTACAACCTTTGGATTGCAGCACCATGAAACCTTTAAAAGATCGTTGGGAGAGTGAGCTTATCAAATGGCAAAGACTTCATGTAGGGGCTAAATTGCCTAAGTCAGAATTCGCGAGAATTCTTACAAACATATGGGACAATTTAAACCCAGTAATTATCGAAAATGGCTTTATTAAGACGGGATCATTTCCTGCTAACCCAAACGCCATCTCGAAAGAAAATTTTGATGCGTTGTCATGGTCTAAATGGGAATATCATCTACAGCAACAGTCTTTAGAACTAGATCGAGTACAAGAGCAACCAGAAGAACAGATATCAAATGGACCAGATCGAGTTGAAGAGCAACCAGAAGAACAGATATCAAATGGACCAGATCGAGTTGAAGAGCAACCAGAAGACCAGATTTCAAATGTCGTCAACCGAAATGATTATGACCCACAATTGCCAAGCCTTTTAAGTTTAGTTATAAAATTATTAAATAAACAAATCATTGGTGGTATTCAAATCAAAGACAAAGAAGTAGAGGATATAGATGAAAAAGATGGCTACTTTAAACAAAGGCACCGAGACAATTGTGAAGAAACTGTAGAAGTCCCTTGTGTGAAGTCCTGGACTGTAAAAGATCCTAAAACTTTTACACTGCCACCAAAAATAAACGAGACTAAAACAGCTTGGTCATCTGGAGTAAAAATACTGGAATGCAAAGTGGTTAAGCCAATGGAAAACCAAAATAGTGTGGAGGAACGTGTATCTTTTGAAGAATTAGTTTTAAAAACAATAGCTCGCAATGATCCACCAAGAAATCCGAAGAAACGCATTAATGGTGCTGAAATATTAACTTCTAAGGATGTAATGAGTCGTATTCGAAAAGAAAAAGAAGAAGCGAAATTAAGAAAAGCACAAAAAAGTCTTAAAAAAAATAACAAATCAAATAATCCTAAAAAAATCCCACGAAAACAAAAGAAAACAAAAATTAACAGAAAAACCAAAAGACGTGAAATATCGGATAGTGACAGCGTGTGCTCCTATACGTCAAACAGCTCTATAGAACTAGAAAACATTGATTCCTGGCGCCAAAATACTTTGGAAGAAGCACAATCTTCAGACGATAGTTTTGGCCCATTGACTATAACAGATACAAATAACCAAAATATAATATGTAATCTGGAAGAGGAAAATTTATTCAAGAAAGAAATAAATAACCAAACAGAAAAGGCACATATTTCAAATAAAGAAAATGTTAATGAAAAGGAAAAAAACGTGTGTTATTGCACGTACCAAAAAGGAAAAAAACCAAGAGAAAAACCTAAAGAAAACAAAACCAAAAAGAATAATAAATAAACGAATAGTCATAGATTCTGAACCATCAACATCTAGCACACAATATTCATCTAATCTTTACCCAAAAATAGGTGAATTTGTTTTGGCGAAATTCCAGTCTTCTAAGGGAAAAAAGTCATACAAATATGTATGCTTAGTTGAGAATATCACTGATGACAAATTTGTTGTTCAAGGATTTAAGTCACAGAAAAGTAAGAGGGAATATAAATTGATTGATAACGACATTTCTATCATTGATAAAAGTGACGTAATAATTTGCCTCCCAAATCCTACCTTCATTCATGATACGAGTAACTCGCAAGTAATTTTTCCTAATGATATTGATGTTGTTGAGTATAAGTAAGTTAACTAAATTGTTGTTTTTTCATTGTTTAATTATTAGTTTTATTTAGTAAATAAAAATGTTTTAAAACTTTTAAAACTTAATGTTCCTTAGGAACAAGAAATTCCTATGTTTGTGTGATTTTTTACTGTGATTGTTAAATGTTACTTCTCAATTATAAAGACTGTCAACTCGTAAGTTTTGTTACTATTGTTTCATTAAAAGTAGGTAGTGTAGGTACTGAGTAAAAAATGTAACTTAATATTTCTTAGGAACAAGAAATTCCTTTTTGTGTGATTTTTTACTGTGATTGCAAATAATTGTTACTTTTCATAATACTAAAGACTGACAAGTCTGGTAAGTTTTGTTACTATTTTTGTTTCATTATAAGTAGGTACTATGTAAATTAAAATGTAACTTAATGTTCCTTAGGAACAAGAAATTCCTATGTTTGTGTGATTTTTTTACCTACTGTGATTGTTAAAATGTTACTTCTCAATTATAAAGACTGACAACTCGTAAGTTTCTTTCTTTTCCTATTAAAACACTGTGCCATTTATATCCTGCTGTTATTTTTATTTTCCTCGTATCAAACATTCAATAAAATTCGATTATCGACAAAAGTGAAAAGTAAATTCACAACACTAACTATTAACGAAATAGTTGCAATTGCCCCTGAAGTTAGGAAATATTTATTTTACTCCAAACTGAGCTTAGGTACGTGAACTTACGTTTCAAATTCGCCTACGTTATCACATTGCGTTGAATAACTTTGTTATATCATAATTTTAAGACCAACAGAAACACTATGATTGTCATTAGTTGCATTTGCCCCTTATCGGGGTAATTGCAACTTTTTCTACCTCTACGAGAAAATCGTTTAATTATATCAATTCCTAAGGGACTTTCTTTTCAGAACTAGGTTAAATATAATATTAATGAAATTGTTAATCGTGTAGATTAATCAAATAAAGTAAATTTATATTAAAAATGAAACTGCACAAAATCAAAGTTGGTACCTTATTTTTTCTAGTTGCATTTGCCTCTTACTATTAATATTATTATAATATTATCTTTTGCAGATGCCTATTGGTGGACCAAAAGCTGCATTATTCCCCAGGCGTAGCAGCAAAAATAACAAATGCCTGCTGTGTGCTACATAATATAGCACACAGGGCTAGACTCCCCTACATTCGCCTAACACCGGCCGAGGCGGCACGAGAGCGGGAGTTGACAGAGGGCGCGAGCTACCTGGCGCCGCCGCCGCCGCACAGTGGGGCAGAATCCCAAAAAGCTGGCCAAAAATCGAATTTTTGAGTTGTATATATTCGTCTATATACGTTCAGATCTTGTTTACTAGTAGTCCTAGGATGAAATTCCGGACCAGGCAGGTTTATACCTGCTCTAGGGTCGCCTCGACATCAGTCGACATTCAGCCGCCGTTCGGTACGCATTAAACAAGCGTACGCGTCGAACAATTCTTGCCTGTTTCAAAGTGCTGTGAAACGGACGAAACTGTCTCAATTTTAATTCTGCAAAATGGAATAACTTTCTGAAGGTATGTAGAAAATATAATTATGCATAGTTATTGCTTATTTTATGTTTGAAATATCTAAATTTTGCAACAAGTAAACATAAAAAATTGTACATTTTTTTTCGAAAATCAATTTTCTAAAGTAGTTTTAAAAATGTCTTTGCGAGTCTCGACCTTGTTTCGACAAGAAACTGATAGTGTATAGTATTAAATATAATATACAAAAAAACTGGCTGCTCAGGAGTGCTCAACGAATAGTTAGACTAATTTTTAGGGAGAAATATGTGGCGCGACATTAACGGACGTGTGAATGTAATCCATTGATTATTACGTTACAGCGCGTTGGTATATTTTCTGTCTATTAACATAGATTAATATTTATTTATCAATTCCATTTGTAGTATGTTCATTTATTGATTAATATTCATAGATCATTTAAATTTTAATACAGTAATTTATTATTCTAAATGTACGCTTTACGAAAATCTCAAAATTGTATAAAATATTTCTGCAAGAATTCTCAGTAGCTAGAACTGTGTTTCCCCCATGTTTGTACGGCGCGGCGTAACGGTTTTCGCCAGTAAAGGTGTATTAGTGTATACGTACGTAGTGTATACGTAGTGTAGACGGCGATTCGGCAAGGACTGACGAGGGGCTCCTAGAGCAGCCATGTATGAAAGAAAGGAGCCGCCTGCTGTTCAGGCTTTGTTATACCTATCTTTATTATACGGACACAGAGGTGATCCTCGTAAAGACAGATTTCATGTAATTTCGGTTTTTTTTTTCGTGCAGAATGTATGTAAATATATTTGTTATGTGTATTTTTTTCTCCAAACAATGTATCTTTCGAAAATTAACCATATTTCTCTGAACAGCAGGTTGCTATCCCATT
This sequence comes from Oligia fasciuncula, assembly GCA_963082905.1. NCBI lineage: Eukaryota > Metazoa > Arthropoda > Insecta > Lepidoptera > Noctuidae > Oligia > Oligia fasciuncula. Next base: position 16,254,655 of record OY720403.1, read on the forward strand.
GTGCAGCATTTATATCATAAATATTCGTTTTCTTTATAAATATAAAATCATTTTTAGTAGTAATAAATTATTTTAGTACATTTCGAGTCAGAACACCGTATATAGTTTTGTTAAGTACAAAATGATTTCAAAATAATGTCATTCAATTTTGTACATGTTTTTATTGGTATTTTACAGAGTCTTCCAAATCTTCAATCATGGAATTGTCAAGAAAAGATGTGTTTTTCATGGTGAAAGACAGTTTAAAAAACGAACAGAAATTCGTTATTGGAGTTTTGAAAGATGCAATTTTCAAGAAAACCGAACATGTGATACAAGTAGACGAGGATGAAAAGTCATTAGGACTGTTATTTGCAAATTTTCGATCCAGATGGAAAGCAGCAAATAGAGGCAAAGAAAAGTTTCTAAAAAATAATAAAGAATGGTTGAATGGCACCGTATGTTTTTCAACATTATCCAATACTGAATGCACAACATCAACATCTGAGAAGATTGTGAAGAATGATGAAAAAGGAACACCTGGACGACCTTCGAAATCCTTTGCTTCATCCAGCGATAGATCTAAGAGGCGAAAGACTGAAGAAATACGTTCTACTTTATCTACAGAAGAATTGACGTATGCTGCTCAAATGAGTTTAAGGACTTCTGGTCAAGTACATGCTGCTCAAGTTCTTAAAGATGTCACATTAACCAGCCCAACAAGAGCCTCAAAATATATAGCTGCTGTTCGGTCAAAAAATGAGACACCTTTAACCCCAGACGAAGCACTTTCTTTGATGATCGAGAAAGGAGAATCAAAGCGCTCTTATCAGCTATCAAGAAATGCAGCTAGAGCACGTAAATGCAAATTATACCCATCATACCATGAAGTAGAAAAAGCAAGAAATCGTTGTTATCCGTCAGTTGTGTACATGAATATTAGTGAGTCGTGCGCACAAATTAAACTACAGGCTTTACTTGATCATACCACATACAGAATTATACAACTTCAGGCTGATGTCATCGATACTCTAAATTCCGGAATTTTGCAAAAATTAGTACTTCACTGTAAATGGGGATGTGATGGAAGCAGCGGCCAAAGTGTTTATAAGCAAAAATTTGATGAGGATGGAAAATCTGATGAAAGCATTTTTTATACTTCTCTGGTACCTTTGCAATTAATCCACAACAATCACGAGACGAATGAAGGAACTATTGTGTGGAAAAATCCTAGACCTTCATCTCCTCGATTCTGCAGACCAATACGATTGCAGTTTGTACATGAAGATGTACAATCAACATTGAAAGAAGTTACCGACATTGAACAGCAGATTGCGGGTCTTGCACCATACACTACTGAAGAAAATGAAAAATCAATTTCAGTAACCTATTGTATGTCTTTTACGATGATAGACGGCAAAGTCTGTAACGCTGTAACCGGTACCGCTTCTGCACAACGCTGCTTCCTGTGCAAAGCCACCTCTAAAGATTTTAATAACATCGACAAAATTATAAAAATGGACATTACTACAGATAATTTAAGATTTGGCATGTCTACATTGCATGCGTGGATTCGTTTTTTCGAGTGCTGTTTGCATTTGTCGTATAAACTCACAACTCAAAAGTGGCAAGCTCGTGAAGAGGAAGTGAAAAAGATTGTGAAAATACGCAAGGAAGACATACAGACTCCATTTAAGACAACACTGGGGCTTATCGTTGATCGACCAAAGCCAGGATATGGCAGCTCAAACGATGGAAATACCGCCCGCCGCTTTTTCGAAAATGCTAATATATCTGCTGAAATAACAGGAGTCGATGAAAATTTAATTCACCGATTTCATGTTATTTTGCAGGTAATTTCTAGCGGGTATGATATAGACGAAGAAAAATTCAAAGACTATTGTGTGAATACTGCCCGTTTATTCGTTGCTTTATATCCATGGTATTACATGCCAACATCTGTGCACAAAGTGTTGATGCACGGAGCAGAAATTGTAAAATATGCCCTTTTACCGATCGGACAACTTTCTGAAGAGGCCCAAGAGTCACGCAATAAGGACATTAAGAACTACAGATTACATCATTCAAGAAAATGCTCTAGAGAATCGAATATGAGAGACATTTTCAATAGGCTCTTAGTAACATCAGATCCATTTCTCTCAAGCATTAGGAAATTGCCCCAGAGACCGGCGAAATTTTTACATAAACAAGCTATAGAATTGTTAAAACAACCTGAAGTCACCAGACAAGAGACAAGGAACGATTCCGATTTGGATACAAGTGTGTCAACATCAGAATCCGAATCGAATGATTCCAACATTAATAATAATAATAATAATAACAGCACAATGATTGTGACAGCCAATGGTTTAATTGCCAAGAGCCTCGACCAACACCTGAGGAGGCTCTCGTTGGGCAGCTGGATCAAGGGCTTGATCCAGAAAGCGGTACTTCTGGACACGGCCCGAATAGTTAGGAGGTTCCTCTCTCTGGAGCCCTGACCGCCGGTAGCTTGGACCCTTTTCCCGATACCGGTGGGCTACTATTTTTTATATTTTTAAATGTTTTTATATTTCTTTATACTAATATTTAAAAATATAATTTATAAGAATTTAAATGAATAAAGGAGATAATAATAATAATATTCCACAACTATCACACAACGCCGTCTAGTCTCAAGCTAAGCAGAGCTTGTGTTATGAGTACTAGACAACTGATAAACATACTTATATATTTCTAAATACATACATATATAGATAAATTACACCCAGACACAGAACAAATGATCATGCTCATCACACAAACATTTGTCCTGGGTGGGAATCGAACCCACGACCTCCGGCATAGCAGTCATAGTCACTGACCACTAGACCAACAGGCCAGCCAAAGATTGAAGATGACATACACGATTTTTGTTACTAGAAGTAAATAACAGATATTTCATTTATTGCAAATTTTGTACTCAAGAAATTGTTCATAAATAAAAACATGGCGTCGGAAATGCTCGACGAAGTTCCACCGGCTGTCGAGGACGAGACCCAGGTACCTCATCGTTGTCTCGACGCCGATGTGAACCCCTCCTACCGTTAGTTGGGATCCCGATGGTGGCGCGTTCCGGGGCCCATGAAACGACATGGCCTCGGACTTGTGCAATGCCACCTCGAGACCCAACTGCCGGATCCTCTCCACGACTATCGCAACCCCGCGTGTCATCGCGTCGGCCGCCGCCTGATGCGACCTCCTCTGCGCCAGGACCAGCATGTCGTCAGCGTAGCAAACCACGCTGACGCCATCAGGGAGGTCGGCCCGCAGCACCCAGTCGTAGCCGATGTCCCACAGGAACGGCCCCACGACCGATCCCTGCGGGACACCGCACATGCAACGTACTCATAGATACTTCGTCGTCACAAGCGTGTAATATGTGCAAGGCAACACCCAAGGATCTCAACAACCTTGACTTACTTTTAGAGAAACAATATCCTACAAATTCATTTAAGTTTGGAATATCCATACTGCGCTCATACCTTAGATGTTACGAGTACTTATTACATATCTCCTATAAACTAGAATTACGACAATGGCAAGCGGGAGGCAGAGAAGCCAAAGAAAATATAAAAAAGAGGAAAGAAGAAATAACCACTAAATTTTACCAGCAAATGGGATTAGTGGTAGACCAACCGAAGCAAGGTGGAGGAAACTCAAATGACGGGAATACAGCAAGGAAGTTTTTTGCTGAACCTACAAAATCTGGGGCTATCACAGGCTTAGATCCTGAAATTATAGAAAGATTTACCAACATCCTCAGTGTTTTATCATGTGGATTTAGCGTGAACTACGTTAGTTTTAAAAACTACTGCATCGAAACTGCAAAAATGTGCTTAAAACTTTATAATTGGTACAAAATGAGTGCATCTGTGCACAAGCTATTAATACACGGTGCAGACATAATAAAGGAGCTACCTTTGCCAAAAAGAATACAAAGGCTTACGACTTTTCCATGCTAGAAAAACCTCCAGAATCCACACCAATACCGACATTGTGCATTGGATGCTAATAGCTTCCGATCCAATCATTGCATCCAAGAGGAGGAGCCATCACAAAAAAAGGAAACCTTTTTCTAAGGAGGTGTTGGAAATGTTGGACGTGCCACTTGTAGAAACAGTCGAAGACAAGGATGGTAATGACGAAGAATCAACGGATGATCATGATGATAGTGACAGTAATTAACTCCATTGTTTACAACATAATTGATGTATAATTTATAATTATGTGTACTTTAATTAAAATATACAAATTTTATTTTCAATTCTATTTTATTTTTAACCGACTTCAAAAAGGAGGAGGTTCTCAATTCGTCGGAACCTTTTTTTTTTTTTTTTTTTTATTTTTTTTTTTATGTATGTTCCCCGATTACTCGGAGACGGCTAGACCGATTTCAAAAATTATTTTTTTGTTTGAAAGGGTATACTTTCCAGGTGGTCCCATTGTCATCAGGTCAGGATCTGATGATGGGATCTTGGAGAAATCGAAGGAACTCTTCAAGTATTATAGGCACACCTATAGCGATTTGGGTATTTTTTATAGTAACTCGTGCATTTGCTCTCGGAAAGCATCATTTGGTGAAGTGGAACCGATGATGAAGACCACAGATGGCCACCGGAACTACTCAATAATAAATATTTCCCGGTTTGCGATTCGATTACTTACTTTAATATGGTTGCTAAACAAGTTATGCTCGTCACAATGCGAATGGTGAAATGGATCTGATGGTGGAATACCAGGAGAACTCTTCAACAATTAACGTCCCTGCATCGGGAAAAGCAATATTTTGTAAAAGGCGATGAGCAAGTTGGCATTAGGCTATTGTAACTTAGATACATTATAAACAGACACACTAAAAAGCGAGAAATAAAAACTTTTTAACAAAAAAAAAAACCGACTTCCAAAAAAACACTACAAAGTGAAAAATAACTTTTATTTCGGAAGTCGGTGGCAAAAAACTAAAATACAGATCCAAAGACACCGACTTCCGAAATAAAAGTTATTTTTCACTTTGTAGTGTTTTTTTGGAAGTCGGTTTTTTATAATCTATAAATACACCTTTTAGGTAGGTAGGTACTTAGAAATCTTCTCAAATCTCGACACAAAGTAACCTTGTAGGTAAGCAACATATATAAGCATAAATGCACATATTATTTCACATATTTTATTTTTGACCCTTTAAAGTGGTCATTTTGCCGTATGTGCGGCGTCGGTCGTACAACGCCCTTTGGTGAAACCATACTGTTGATCGTGTAAGATTTTATTCGTGTTAAAATGATTGAGCATTTGATTAAGCATTATCTTTTTAAACACCTTGCTGAAAACCGGCAAAACGGATACGGGTCTATAATTATTGGTGTCTTTACTATCCCCGGATTTGTAAAGTGGTATTACCTTACTGTATTTCATTAAATCGGGGAAGACTCCTTGATCCACGCACGAATTAAATACTAAGGCTAAGTAAGGCGCAATAGTCTCAATTATGGAGGTACAGACCTTAATGGACATTCCCCAAAGATCTTCTGTCAATTTGATCTTAATTTGCAAGCTTTAATTAATGTTAAGGGGTTAATATGCCTAAAGTTAAATTCAACCGAGCAGGCTGAAACGTTCGCCCTTACTAAATCAAAAGCGAGGGAGGGCGAGGAATTTAAAGTTTCAGTTGTTTTGAGTGGGATACTAGTAAAGAAATTTACAAATTCTTGAGCCACTTCTTTGTTATCGCAAATGAGACCGCTTGACGTCTGTAGTGTGTAATCAGAATTATGCTTTTTATTCCTGTTCGTTTCATTATTTATAATTTTCCAAACCGTCTTTATTTTATTGTCTGCTGATTTAACCTTGTTGCTAATGTATAAGGCTTTAGCTGCTTTACAAGCGTTCTTAAAAGTTCTAGAGTAAGTAGCAACCTCGATCTAAGGTTGAATGTAGGTTTTAAGCATTATTTCGTTAATCTTCGGGGTCATACTTTCTTTTCTGTGCGAACGAAGATTCACGACGCGCCTTATCAGTTGGGTACCACTGTATCTGAGATAACATATCGAAGAATTTTTTGCAATGATTTCAATTTGGGATTCTTTAAGCCGAAAAAGGACCAATGTCTGATTTGCACTAAATATGCACGAAGCGATGCTAAAGATAAACCGGAACTCGTAATACAATTTGCAGAGCACAATGCCAGGAAAGAGGCTTGTAATAAAGAAAAGGAAAATGATAAGATAAGAGCCGGTGATAATAAGGATTTTTTATCTGCTTATTTTGATTTACAAGTCATACTTCAGATACCTAGTGGAGACATCGGTCTTCTATATTACACGCGCAAATTAACTGTATATAATTTGACAGTATACGAGAGTGCTCTTCCAAACCATGCATATTGTTTCACTTGGTCAGAAGTAAATGGCAAAAAAGGTAGCGCGGAAATAGGTACTATTTTGTACCACTACTTGTCGAATTGCATTCCAAATTCAGTAACTGAAGTAAGCCTTTTTTCTGATACCTGTGGCGGGCAGAATCGGAATAAGAACGTAGCGGCAATTCTACTCTGGGCTGTTCAAAAAATAGAAAACTTGCAAATCATTGAACAAAAATTCCTTGAAAGTGGACATTCACACATGGAGGCAGACTCTATGCATAGCGCTATCGAGAAGGAACAAAAATATACAGATATCTATTCTATGCCAGATTGGATAAATGAGGGGTATAGAATCAAAGGCAGCTATATCCAGAACAAGTCGTTTTTAAACTGTGAATGCCATCTTAATCTTCATACTATTTTGAATAAATTTACAAAATTTGTTGGCACCTAAATCAGCTAAATCCCAGTCAAAATTCACGTTAAAGAAACGGTTCAGACCCAAAGGTAGCTAAATCCACACAGTTTGGAGACAAACACAGCCAAAATTGCGGCTGGCCAATCACAGGTCTACATAGTCGAAATAACAAGATGGCGGATCTCATACAAAACAGTGTTTGCGTGGGTGTGATTTTTATCGAAATTAAATAGGATTTCGCATCTTTTTCTTATTAAAAACGAGTGTAACGACAAATAAAAAGTGCAATGGAAGTGCCTGTAGCAGAAGCATTGCCAGGGAAAGGAAAAAAGCGTAAAAGACAGCCGGAGAAATGGAAGGCGAACAAAGCGAAAACTGACAGGTGAGCCTATACTAGTGATGTACTTAACCCGATGGAGTTCGATCGATCGATCGATGTTTTTGTTGTTCAGTGTGAATTCCTATTCTGTTATATTATGTATTTTAAATTATATAGGTACATTATAATGCAAATAATGAAAATAAATAGGCTATAACAGTAATGGTCACGTTTACTTGTTTCACAGGTACTCGGCGAAATCTTTGCCAGAAAACATAACCTGCAATCATAACACCAAATCATTTGCGTGTAAACAATTAAAAATACTAGATCTCGTGCATTTTCACATATCGTTTTACTCAAAACCCATCAAACATCATCAAGATGCGTTAATATTAAAGTGCTGTTCAGTGAATAAAACAGTCAGAAAGCGGCCCGTAAAAAACACGAGAAAAAGTAGAGATTTTGCGATTAAATACACAATTTACGCAAAATCACTTAAGAAGGCAATTCCAGTTTGCCAGAAAGTATTTTTAAATACACTAAAGATAACGAAGTATCGTGTTCAGTTCGTCATGCAAAACTTCTTTAAATCTGGTCGGGTTCCTACAGAAAAAAGAGGCGGTGACCACAAGAAACAGAAGTATGCAGCACAAAGAAAATCAGTTCATGGGTTTTTAAAGTCTTTAAAATGCGTTGAAGCACATTATTGCAGAGGATCATCGCAGCAACGTAAATACCTACCTAATGAACTCAATGTTAAAAAATTATTTAAACTTTTTAAACAAGTGCACCCAAACAGCCCAGTCAAACCATCTTACTTTAGATCTATCTTTAATGAGGACTTTAATCTTGGTTTTGGGAGTCCAAGGACGGATGTATGCTCGAAATGCATTGAACTTCAAGAAAAACTGAAAAACGAAAATGATCCATCGAAGAAAAGCCAACTGATGATAGAGAAAAGGATACACAAACTAAGAGCACAAGCATTTTTTAAACTACTCAAAGATAAAAAAGAGCAAATGATTACGTTCTCATTCGATTGCCAAAAGAATTTGGTACTTCCAAAAGTGCCTGACCAGAGTTGTTATTACAGCAGACAGCTGTATCTGTATAATTTTACAGTAGTCCAGGGTTCATCGAAAGATCCCTTGAATGAAAACACCACATTTGCATACATCTGGACAGAAAACGAATACGCTAAAGGTTCAAACCAAATAGCTTCCGCTGTATACGATAGGCTCAACAAAACTGACCTGACTAATGTAACCCACGTCCGTTTAGTGGCAGATGGATGTGCAGGCCAAAATAAAAATTTAATTATGATTTCCATGTGCATGCGTTGGATTTTGGAAAAACGACAAATAAAGCAAATGGAACTAGTGTTTCCCGTGACAGGCCATTCTTTCATGCCGCCTGATCGAGTTTTCGGCAATATTGAAAAAAGTATCCGAAAAATGGAGGTCATCACTTCTCCAGAAGAGTACGTCGATGTAATCAGTCAACACTCTACAGTTACGAAACTACGAGATATACCCGTGCTTGACTGGAAAACTTCTATACATAGTATCGTAAAAACACCGGCTCAAATCCACTTCAAAATTTCTCAGTGTAAAAGATTTATTCTTCGAAGATCCAAAACTGAAGGAAGTGTGTTGGTACGTGGTGAATTGTATTACAGTTCTGACACAGGACACCTCAAAAATTTGTGTAAAGCAGGCAAAAAAGCTGAGGCTATACGGCCAACAATAATTCCTTCTGGCATAGAAGTGAATCCACTAAAGTTGCGAGATGTCAGAAACCTTCTTCAAAAACACTATGGTGACTCTTGGAAAGATCTTGCTCATTTAAGATATTTCCACGCCGTGTTGAATAATCTAGACGAAGATGAGCTTCGGCTATTAGAAGAAAGAGGAGTTGAAGAAGAAAACGATACTGTACGAGATTTTTGTGAGGTTCAAGAAGAAGATAATTTGAGAGTATAACAATTTAAATAATTAAGATTTAATTAAAACAAATACTTTTTCATAAATTTTATTTTATTTACTTGTTTTGGTCTCAAATAACTTTTGAGACCAAAACAAGTAAATGGATCTTCAAAACACTTCAAAATGCACTTATTTTGGTTATGTTATACATTTGAATATACTTTATACACATATCTTTTTAACGTTGACTATAGCTATGATATGACAAAATCTTTAGAAAAAGTTAAAATATACATCACTAGTCTTGTGACGTCATCACCAAAAAAATGCAAACAAAAACAGCTATATCTATAAATACATAATTTATGTATTTAAGAAAGCAAGATCAAAAAAGTATATACAGGGTGTCCCAGAACTCAACGTCAAGCCGAAACGGGGCGACAGGATTGATTGTAAACATCATGAGAAAAATCAGAAAAAAAATCTATCCCATGCAGTTTGAAAATTATGGGCATTTAAGAAAAATCTAAAAATTTGGTCAATCTGTAACCATTTTTCGGTTATTGTGGTTAATTTTTATAATTTTTGTTCATTTAAACTTTGGAACCGTAACCCTACATAATATTTCTAAGAATCACAGTCAAAAATAATGACACAATTGCCCCAAGTTTCCTAGAATTAAGACTTTTTTAAACTATGAATTTAAAATTTTCAAAAATTGTCAACTTTGAAAGGCCCTCCTCTAAAAAAAATGTACTAGAGTGCCTTGGCAAGTTCCATTAAAAGTTGGCGGCGCATTTAATCAGGATTGTAAAATGGTACAATACTTGTTAGTTTCATACTAAAAAAACGAGTAAAAAACTAAAATCCTCAAGTAACCCGATTTTTGCTAACCCATTTTACTCAGTTAAAATGTTTTTTATTCGCACAAGCTCTTGGTAGGTTCTTAATATTACGGCAAAATGATGAGAGAGATGGATAGTGGACATGTTTGCCATGAGTGAGAGAGACAGACATACAAATACATACCATTATTGTGCTAAAGTTTTGATAAACAATAACATTACGGTGGACTGGTGGAGATCTGCCCAGCTTGGGCAGAGCACCGCCGTGTCCTCACGGCGGCGATCGGCGGCGGCGATCTCTCGCGTCCTGCCCTAGTCCGGGCCATGGTACGGAGCGAGAGTGCATGGGAGGCTATTGCCTCCTTCTGCGAAGCAGTGATGCTCGCGAAGGAGGAGGCGGAGCGCGTGAGGGAGCGGCAATCCCTGCGCCCTTACGCCCCCAGCCGCCGCAGGAGACGCCCCGGGCGTCGGGAGTCGATAGCCGATTCTCGGCCACCGTAGGCGCGGGCTTGCGGGCGGCGAGCAATGGGCAGCTCGCCGTCCGGTAAGGACCAGGCCCGGGTCGACGGCGCGTTGTGTTCCACGCGCGCCTCAAGGAGATGTCAGCACCAACTGACGGGGTCCGCTAGGGCCGATGCCCGCCGAGGTCGCGGGTTGTTCGAAAGAGATACCGTGGCCCCTGGCACAGGCAAGTGAAGGAACACGGGTGGGTTTTAGTCAGTAAGAGTCTGACACTCCCGCTCCGCCCAGAGCGGGAGGGGTCATTTGATGATATCCCACAAAAAAAAAAAAAAAAAAAAAAAAAGGTGATATTCTAGTCTTTATTAGGAGGTAAATTGCTCTGTACTTCAGTGAAGTTATTGTCCAAGTCTAGTTGTAAAAAATTTCTTACTATGCGGTAGACATGAGCGCCGCGCCGGCGCGCCGCCGCCGCCGTGATTCCCCCCGCGCCGCCGCCGCCGATCCTAGGCGCCGGCGCGTCGAGCAAGCCCGAGCGGCGGCATTCGGGCATTCAGTTTAACCAAACACGCTGACCAAACCGAACGCATGTCCGACTGAATGCTGACAAAATGGCGACACTAGACGTAGACGTTTATAAAACGAAACTCCTAGACATTACAATATCTGTGTTGTCCAAGTTATCAGCAAACAAACACAGTTTTTGTTGGACCTATTTTGGTCAGTTAGTAATTAATATTGAGGGAAGAAAACGAACAGTGTTGGGCGACCAAGTGTTTTGCGACGCTTGTTTGAAGCAAGCGAAAGAAAAAGATTGCAATGTGCAATTTTCCAAGTAAGTTTATGTACATCCTATTATTTTTAAATAATTAAATACCTACTTACCTATCTTGACAGCTTTTTTATGAGGTTAAAAAGTAAGTAGGTATGTTTTATGTTTTAATAAGGCCTTGTTTTTATTTGACATTGCTAATAAACATTTGTTTGTTACTATAATTATAAAATGTTAGTTGCTAAAATATTTTGAATTACCTATGTACTATAGTATTTTGCTATTTCATCTTGCATGCTTCTCTGTTGCAGGCCAGGTAATAACCGCAAAACGATCTCGCTTAAATCCCATAAGGGTAAATCGAATAATATTTATTCACGACAACTATAGCCATTGCAAAGGGAAAACCGACTTTTGAATTTAATTGGTATTTCATCTTTTATCTGACTGATTCTATGTTGTAATAATACCGTTAAAGTTTTTAATAATGTTTACAAATTTTATATTGTCGTTGTTCATTATTTAATTATTTTATATTAATAACGTAATTAAAGCGTGGTTTAAGTTCCTAATTTCCTATTGATTAACAGCTAAGTTGCGGAATATGAAACTGTTTTAATTTTAATTTTGTTTTCTCTTTTAAAAATTATGTTGTCAATTCATTTGTCACGTCAAAAATTATAATAAATCTTAATTGTACGTAAATAATTGTTTTATTTCAATTAAGGTAGTTAAATGAAGGTCACGCCGCCGACGCCGCCGCCGCCGACTTAAAAAAATCGGCGCGCCGCCGCCAGAAGATTGGCCATCGGCGCTCATATCTACTATGCGGCAAGTGTTTAATATGGCAGCTTTTTGTATTGTTATGTATGTGTATTTAGATAGATTTAGTGCATTATTATCATCAGCCATTTCTGTCCCACTGCAGGGCAAAGGCCTCCCTTCCCTCCTTCCACTTATCCCTATCCAGTGCTGTTAAACGCCAATCCTTCTGGAAAGAGTCGAGCTCGTCCCGCCACCTGTCTTTTTTTTTTTTTTGTTAGCCTAGTTTGTGTCCCACTGCTGGGCAAAGGCCTCCCCTTTTTCCTTCCTAACCTCCCTGTCTTGTGCGATCTCCGGCCATGTTCGCCCTGCGAATGATATTAGATCGTCACGCCACCTTCGCCTTGGTCTACCTCGACGGCGGGCGATGTCCTGCCTCAGGCGTCCAGTGAGTGACGATCTTTGCCCATCTCTCCGGGTGCATTCGTGAGACGTGTCCGGCCCACTCCCACTTCAGCCTGGCTGTTTTTTCTCCAACATCCGCTACTTGAGTTATAGAGCATTCTGTCTTAATTATCTTAATTTAATTTTGATTATAATTTTAATAACATATTCTCAGTTTTATCTAACTAGAAGATGAAAATGCTTAGTCATAAACAAATGAGATAATTTTGTTTAGAATTTAAGTTTATCAAAGTAAAAAAATCCTTGTTTAATTTTCTAATTTGATTATGATTACTATTTCATTTCGCTATTCTCGAGACCTAGAATATAAACATTCTTAATGTAGTTATAAACATTGAAGATAAAATTATATTAATTAGAATGTGAAGGTGCCTGCGACTTTGAATATTTTAATTTTTCCCAAAAAATATTATCCCGTCGAAATTTCGGGATTTTTTTTCCAAGCAGGATTATCAAAGGTTTCAAAGGTACATTTATGTAAAATTTTAGACGCCTAGCTCAATAATATAGGCTTTGCTTTGGTATGTTAGTCAGTGAGTCGGTCACTCAATAATGAGTCAGTTTTTCCTTTATTTACATTTTTTTTTGGCACCTATTACTTGCATTTGAAGCGCGCTTTTATTGTTATTTGAACTAATCAAGCTAATTTGTACTTAATTAATTATTTCGAGTTATACATTTGTTACTTAACAAATGAACATACTGAAACTAATAAATTATATGCTTAACTTATTAGGTTCTTAAATTTTCTGCAGGGAAAACCAATTATCTTGATACATTTTCACTTGTAACTACACAAGGGACAGCTGTATAGGTATTTTTTTATCATGGTTAGTCTTAATTAACTAAAACTAAAAAGTAATTTCTTGGGATTTGCTGTATTCCTATTACCTTAAAATATATAGACATTTAATCAGTTCTCAGGGAAAACCAATTAAATGGGTGACCTTGTGACAATAAATTTAAAATTTCATTACAAAGCAATAACTTTTTTAAACCTCAATAGACATGTTTAAATAAAACATTTTATCAATGTACTGATGCTATGAAGTAATAATAACAATATAATACTACAAAGGGTATTTTCAACCCCATAAACTTTGTAATCGCGTTATCTCCGTTTGCACTTTTTATTATTTAATTGGTTTTTGTTGTAGGGCAGCATTTAAAAATGTTTACGAACAATATAATGGAAAGCTCTTACCTATCGTCTATCTAAATACAGTTAAACCTAATATAAAGAAAGAGTATGATGCAACACATAAAACTTGTGTTAACGAGAGCACTAAAGAGTTTGATGTAAGCCATGTTGAATATGGCTGTGTCACTACTTTTGAAGAGTCATCTGGAGAAGCTAAGTTCTCAAAAGAACTAGATGATTATATTTCATCATTAATGTATCGAAAATAAACAATAATAACAGAACAAGACTTTTTTGCAAAACCCACTGCCTTTTCCTGTTTCGACAACTGAGGACACACATTCAAAAACTCATAATGGGTCGATTTCAAACCGACCGTAAAAAATGGGTTTATGAAATAACTCCTATAATTTTGTTGAAATACACGTAATGTCCATTTAATGCGATGCTTACATTACAATTTAATATTGTACAGTTGAAAATATTGAACTATCATATTTAATATTCAAGATAATTATAAGAAACTATCTATTTTTTCATTTGTGTCACCGGTAATTTTCCTGATATTTCAAGAAAACTTTAATTATAAAAAATATTACTCTGCGAAATTGCATATTTTTTTATTTTGGTTACACATTAATAACTATAACCTCAAGTTACGTTAATAGTTTTAAATTAATTTAAAATATAACACGATTTCTCTGTGTTTTATTTTGCGATCAAGTTTTTCAATCATTTGTGTCGACTAAATAAAAGTTCCGTTATTAACAACGCCTGTGCGTTACCGCCATCCCCACTTCTACGCCGCGTAAAGGGACCCCAGTGGCACGTAAACGTTCGGCAAGAGCAGACGCGCGCTTTATTATTCTGGTAAGAAACCACAATTTTACTCTATTTCTGTGCCTAATACAAAAATTTAATCATTCGTGTTTATAATAGTGTGGTAGTAAGTGTTTTTTTCAATGAATTCTTTATCATGCACGTAGATTAGTAACAAACAAGCGGGACATTTTGTGACCTTCTAATAGCGCCTAGAATATTCTACGACGCAATTTATCAAATTTTTAGTTGAAAATTTCATTTGTGTCACTTCATTTGTGTAAGTTTTTTGAGTAACACTAATGAAATTCCATTCGACACGAATGAAGCGGTTTATTACTTCACTACGAAAAAGGAGGGTTACGATTCTTTACTTGTTTTTAGGTTTAAAATTAAGGTTTAAAACCAAATTTGACGACATTAAGGGCCAACACTGCGTTAAACGTGCGCCCGCGCGGTCCATACAAAAGTGCTACGTCGCGGGCCCCGTCACGGGCCACGTCGCGGGCATCCGTCGCGGGAAGGTGGGCCCCGCGCCCGCGCTGCGATGCCCGCGTCCGTGTGACGGACGCCCACGAGGGGGCCCGCGACGGGGCATTTTTGTATGACATGATGATGATGAAAATAAATGATCTTGTTTTAGTTTAAGTAGAGCAATATATGCGAAACTATATTAAGTAATATGGTGCGTACAGACTGGTGAACGTAAAATTAAGTGTATCATACACTGCGTAAATAAAATAATCCGGTTTCCGCGACGGGGCCCGTCGCGTGCCCACGGAGACCGCTCGCGTGTCCACTCGCGTTCCCGCGCGTAGCCCAGCACGTGTTACCGCGCGTTCACACGCTACGGGTGCCCGTCACGGGCTCCCGCTTAACGCAGCGTTGGCCCTCAGTGTCGTCAAATTTGGTTTTAAACCTTACTTGTATTTGCAAAGTTCATGAGTTTTCTCTCATTGATGTATCTCCCATGGTATTTACTATGATTTTTTTTGTTAAGATTATTAAATGTATACGGTAAATTGTTTTAGGTTTAAAATGGCGAAAGAAAAATGTAAGAAAAATGAAGATGAGTTAGAAAGGAGAAGGATTGCAAGAAGGGAAAAATATAAACGAATAAAAAACGATCCCGAAAAATATGCCGTTGAAAGAGCCAAAAAAAAGGAAGCTTACTTAAAGAGGAAAAGCGAGAATAAAGTAAAAAATATCATTCAAATGTCTCCAAGAGAGCGAAGAGCACAAAGAAAACGTTGGAGAGAAAATTCGAAGCGATACCTGGAAAAGAAAGCAAAAGAACGCAAGATACAAGAAATAACTATTTCTGAAGCGCTCGAAGCTCACGGAAAAATGAATGATAAGGAGTTAACTGATCCATTGTGTGGAGAAAATTTAATAAAAAAAGAGATTGATAACGAAAGTAAGAAAAGAACATTCCAAAGTAAAATTAAAGCCTTAAAGTTAAAACATGCGATGGAAAAAAAAGAAATGACCTTATTAATTAAGAAGTACCAAAACCGCTGCAGAATTTTAACAAAGAAATTAAATAAAATTAAAGAAAATCAGGCCAATACTGGTTTTGAAGAAAAGATTGCATTACCTACTGACTTGAGTAGGCCTATTGATACATCGAGTTGCCATGATGCTGCCAAAGAAACATCAACCAAACAAGTTATTTTAAAGCCCGTTGGCAATATAAAATGCAAACCTAGATTAGAGCTTCGTAAAAAGATTCTAAAGGACAGATTTCAGCAGAAGATTGAGCAAGGCAGTGACAGCGTCCAAGATTTAATAAAACAATTTTATGAAGATGACATTAACAGTCGCATTGGTGCAGGAAAGAAACAATATGTAAAAAAATACGGAATAGTGAAACAAAAACGGTATCTGCTTGATTCTATTAAAAATTTGCATAAAAAATTTCTTGAAGACAATCCTAATATACTGATTAGTTATGTAACGTTTACAAGACTACGCCCATTTTGGGTCTATTTGCCACGAGATGACAGGGAAACATGTGCATGTATGACATACAAATATAGATCTAATGATTTTCGCTTTAAAGAAAAATAAAATTGTTGATATAAAGAATTATCAGGACATGCTGCACGTTCTTTGTTGCGACAACTACAATACGAAGTGCGTTGGTAGAGAATGTGAAACTTGTAAAAACAGAGTTATACCGTACAAAGAATTTAATAATCAGGAACAAATTGAGTACCATGAATGGTGTAGAGACAAAAAGAAAGTGGGCTTCAAAGAAATAAATATAGTCAAAAAATTTACAAGGAAAATAAAGCCTAAAGACCTGATATTTAAACTTGAGCATTTCCTGCCGAAATTCCTTAATCATACTGTGAACATCCTCAATCAATACCAAGCTGTTACTCTGTTGAAACAATCCCTTAATTATGACGAAACAATTCTCCATATGGACTTTTCCGAAAACTATAGTTACAAATTTGCTGAAGAGGTGCAGAGTCTACATTTTGGGGGTAGCCGTGGACAAGTGTCTCTCCATACCGTGGTGGCTTATCTTAAGGAAGGAAGAGAGACTGTTCACTACTGCCTATGCACGGTCAGCGAATGCACACGACATGATTCCCCTGCAGTCTGGGCACACTTACAGAAGGCGTTAGAATTTGTGTTCGAAAAATGTCCCTTTGTAACCACCGCGCACATTTTAACAGATAGTCCAACAAGCCAATACCGAAATAAACAAATATTTTATGTAATAACTCGGCTCCGCGATACCTTCCCGTCTTTGAAGTTAGTTACATGGAATTACCAGGAAAGTGGTCATGGCAAAGGCGCCCCCGACGGCATTGGCGCTGTGGTTAAGCGGACAGCTGATCTTCAAGTTAAATGTGGGCGTGACGTCGGGGATTTCTCAACATTCCTTGCAGTTGTTCGTGAAAATGTTAAAAATGTTGAGATAAGAGTAGTAGAGGAGCATGAAATTATGGAAAAAGAATTGCTTCTTCCTAAGGATATTTCGCCTTTCAAGGGAACTATGTTAGTTCACCAAGTGATCTGGAATTCTGGATCCGAATTTCTTGAATTTAGAAAACTAAGCTGCTTTCTGTGTAGCGATAAAATCTGCGAACATGAGAATAAACATTTGCAATTACATAAAATCTATAAGAGTGTCGTCGAATCAGTTGTCCAAAATATAAAAATTATTCCACCAAGCAAACGAATTACAGTGTTGAGCGATGTATCCGTCCAGTATTATAATCGTAACAATAATCCGTCAACATCCGGAACATGCAAAATTAGAAAACCGAGAAAGAAAGAAAATGTAAAAAAACTTGCAGATGTAAAATTTGACTGGACAAATCAGACATTTATAAACACTCAACAGAAGGTATCCGGTGGGCATGAAGAGGCATTCCTCCGCTTTATTAATGAACGGTCTTTTGAGGATTCAGAATAAGAATAGAAATGAAAGAAGAGAAGAAAAAGTGATTGAAACTATAAACATGATCAAGACTGATTATTAAATTAATATAGGAAAATAATCAAAGAATTAATAAACAATAAGATTGAATAAGAAACCAAAAACTATAGCCCGACCGCTTATCTGAGACCGTTCCTGAGGTAGCTGCGCAGTGCGGGACGTAACGTGAGAGCTCACTGATACGTCAACTTGTGACAACACTCGTCCTTCCCGCACCGCGCAGCTGCCTCAGGAATGGTCTCAGTTAAGCGGTCGTACAAAGATTTAACTAGTAATTATGAGGAGATCGCTTATCCAAAATGACTGATTTAATAAGGAAAAGTACATAGTTATAAACACTATACGAGAAATATATTATATTACTTACATGAAAAAAAAAAGTTTGATACTCATATTTGGTTGATCACAATAAAAAAATTGTTACATTAATCGTGTTATTCTTTATATCTGTTTTGTATTTTTTATAATGTCCAAGTTTAATTAAAAGCTTAATAAAAGTACATAATCTTGTTTTTGTTCTCACTTCTCACCTTAAAATTTACTTACATTTATAAATATTTCTTTTGCAGTTGTGCATCATTGATGATTTTTGCATTATTAAAAAACTTAATATCACAATCATCAATTATGTCGTTTGGTTAGCCAATATCATTAGTGTCATGCAGACTTCATTCGTGTAATGAGAATTTCATTCGTCTTCCCAGGTAACTCATTCGTGTTACCTTGATCTTGATGTTTTGTCACTTATAAGTAGATACGCACCGTGATTTTACATTTGAGTACATAACTTCATTAAAGTAAACGTTATAGACCGCCAGTTAGCAATAAAACGGGTATTTGCAGATAGCGAAAGAAAAGTGTCAAATTAATTCGTCTCGTGAAATCCACCCTAATATTATAATCGGCCCATAACGTTCCCACTGCTGGGAATTGGGACACAGGCTTCTGTGGCGTCCTTCCCTCCCGTTACGCCGCTAATTGCCGAACTCCGCGCCGAGGCGACGGCGGAGACACCCGAACATGAATCGTGCGAGATCGAATTTCCCCGGTTCACCAGCCAATCTCGACCGTGCTCAAATATTCAGTTAGAAACACCAATGCCTTGTGCCTCAGTGAGAGAGCGGGCCGTAATCCACCACGCGGGCCCAGTGCAGATTGGTAGATGTCACATTTCTTCGAATTTTTGGTTCTAGAACATGTTTCCTCACAATGTTTTTCATCACCGTTCTGAACACCATTCACAATAGGGGCCAATCCAGAACAAGTTAATCAGGTCGAAAATGAACGCAATACTCCAAACTCCAACAATAAATAATAAAAAAAGGTTCCAACGAATTGAGAATTTCCTCCTTTTTTCCTCCAACAATAAAATACCTCTAAATAGATCAATAAATTGTACTCTTTGTTTAGATACAATCCTTCCAAATCGAAATACGTAAATGCACAGTCTTAAAGTCTATCATAAAATACTATTTCCGTATATAAAAAAGTACTCTGTGAATGGAATGCATTATTATTGCCCTTGCCCAAAGAGTAAAGCAAAGACACTATGTAGGCGTTTGCCACAGTCTATCAAAAAAAGTACTGAAAGACTGTACCACAGAACATAAATATAACCTGACGGGGACTGTACTAAAGAAAAGAAGTGAAGTCATGGACACAGAGTACATTATAGTATACTGAAAGTCATGGACGTAATATATAGAGTTACTTCTATATATTACGTCCATGAGTGAAGTTAAGGCCCGATTACATTATCCAATTTTACGCAAGGCGCATTCAGACGCATTGTCGGCGTCGTCGCATTCGTGAAGGATCGTACTAGGTTGCACGTTTCGAATTTTCTATCGATGACGCCGTATTTATCAAAACTGCAGAAGAAAATAATAATTTAATGTCGTTTAAAAATATAAAAAAATAAATAATTTGGTCGTTATTATTATAAAGACTAGCTGCGCCCCGCGGTTTCACCCACATAAGTGTCGATCCCGTGGGAATTTCGGGATAAAAAGTAGCCTTTGTTAATCCAGGGTGTCAGCTACCTTTAGAGAAAAATTTATCAAAAAAAAAAGATATAATTTTTGTCGTTTTTATTAAAAAGATAAGGCATTTCCCCATACATTTCTATTATTTTATTTAAGACTAGCAGCGCCCCGCGATTTCACCCGCATAAGTGTCGATCCTGAGGGAATATCGGGATAAAAACTATGTTAGGTCCTTTCCCGGGATGCAGTCTATCTCTCTGCCATCGAAATCCGTTCAGTGGTTTAGGCGTAAAAAGGTAACATATAGACAGACAGACAGAGTTAGGTACTTTCGAATTTATGATATTATAGTATGGATAGTATAATTATATACTCGTAGCACATGGATTTTTTTTTCTGTGGGCAATGAATGCTGTCGTTTCCGATACAGTCGCCACGTTGTATGTAGCATTTATATAAAACAAAAACTGGCCAAGTGCGAGTCGGACTCGCACACGGAGGGTTCCGTACCACAAGGCAAACACACCGAAAAAAAAAAACACGTTTCTTGTATGGGAGCCCCCTTTAAATATTTATTTTATTTTGTTTTTAGTATTTGTTGTCATAGCGGCAACAGAAATACATAATTTGTGAAAATTTCAACTGTCTAGCCATCGCGGTTCTTGAGATACAGCCTGGTGACAGACAGACGGACGGACCCCTTACCCTTTGGGTACGGAACCCTAAAAATACTCTTTGGTAGCATTCGTGCGCGCGGTCTACTCGTCCACCTTGCTCAAAGCGCGGACGCCGACTAGTCGTTCTAAATCGTAGCGCCGCCCCGCCGTGATTACACTATCCTAGATTGGATCCAATTTAGGAAGTAGAGCGATTGGACCTCCAATTTCCACTAAATTGGATCCAATCTGTTCTAACTGCGATTACATCTGCCGATTTCCTAGTTAGCATTCCTTAAAATTGGATAATGTAATCGCGCCTTTACCTTAGTACAGTGGCGCCAACCTAACCGAAGCATAAAGCAGCAGATCAGACTTAAAAAAACAGTAAAATGGTAACTTTAAAACAGGGCTGATTTTTCAATCATCAAAATTATTCCTCAAATAAAATTATTATTTTATTTGAGGAATAATTTTGAAATTTTGACAGTTATTTCATACAAAGACTGTCAAACGACAAATTTATTACCTGAATAAAAGTCTACTACTTTAGTAGAATTTTATTGAAAATGAAACCCTTAATAGAATTAAAAACGCAAGTACATAAGCAATATTATTTATTTATTATGTTATAAATACGAATAATTGACAAATTATTAGAAATATTCTTACAAATAATTATTTATCATTTTCAATTTCTCTGTCTTATTAAAATCATACATACTTTTATTGAATTTCTTCATAATATGGTTTTCAGTTGCGTTAAATGTATAGTATAGCATTCCTTTATTTCTGTTTTAATAAGTAATCTGCCTTTGATTGTCGTCGTGGACATTTTATTTTTCAAAATGTTTACTGCTGTTTTGTAAGACATAGGTAAGAATTAATTCGGATACATGTATGTACATGCATATCTGAACCTAGGTATTTTAACTGGAGGTTTTATCATTTTAGACGAAATCTCCAGTAAATATAATCGTAAAAACTGGTAGAAATTGGTACTTAAACAGAAAACACGGATGTCATGGTGAAAACAGTAAATCTACTGTTAAAACAGTAGGGTTGGCAACACTGCCTTAGTACCAAAGAGTAAAGTAACTACTTAGTACTCTGTACTTAGACAAAGAAAAGTATAGACGGCGGGTAGCGCCATTTCATTTCCACGAGAAAGGGATAAAGTATTAAGTTATTATAAGTAACACAAAAGGATAAAGCTATACTATTTCCGTCTCTCAGTGCGTGCCCGTTTTTTAAGGCAGCTACATAAGTAGCCAATGTTATTTAAGTTAGTTTTTTGTCTCATGTGTGGCCACGCTACCCGATGCTCTATAGCTTTCTTACTCTAAGACTCTGTACCTCTACCCTGCATTATAATCAAAGAGTACAGTAAGCTATAGAGGAAATTATAATGTAGTCTGTGCTGTGTGGTTTGTGACGATTCACGGGACATCGTTATAGCGCTCACGCTAATTCTCGCTCAAATCGATTATTTCCGAACTCGGAAAAGAACCGTATTACCGTACAATAATAGCTCCACAAGTTTCCAACGATAAGAAATAATGGCGAAAACTGGTCAAAATTATTTTACACTATGATTTTAGCTTACATAAAAAAAAAAAACTAATACGTAACCTGACGTTTGTTATTTCACAACGTTTGTGTGTGCTATTTAGAATTACATTTTCACTATGTATTGCAAAAGAAAAAAGATAGAACAACATGATCTCGTGTACAATAATAAATCAAGGGATGATATCCCTAAAAGGGGATACTACTCCGAGCTGGTATCAGAATTATCCAAGGATGACCCGACTAGGGACATTGGTACTAAGAAAAGAATGAAATTAATATTACAGGTAATCAAATTAGCTTAATTATTAGAACTATAATGTTATTGATTAGAACAGATATAAGCAGTAGTCGACTGCCGTGCAAGAGCATGGGGTTCTGTTCGCTTACCCGTCAGTTGGGTTTTCCCGTCAGAAAATTCGTAGTATGAGCCCGAAGTCTGGTCCTCGTTGATGGCACTTGGCTCCTAATACATGAGACTAAAGCACGATATACACGGTTTGAAACGGTGGTTTCAAACCTAAGTTTAAAACAGTGTGACAGTGGTTTGAAACCAAATTCGTATGACCTTTAAACGTCCTTCTAACCAGTGGCAGAAGAAGATGTTGGTTTTAAACATCACATCAACAGCATCACATCGAATACGAACGGATGCGGCGACATCAGATCGCGTCCGGCAGGATGTCGACGCATACGATCGGCTCCGTACCGTCGCGCTTGCGAACGTATCTCTTTCTGCGCCTAGTCAAATAACTTTATTCCTACCGTGTTGACGTGTTCTAGTTTTTAAAAATGGTTGAAGTTGACGGTAGTTTTCATGGCTATTGCATTAGAAGAAGAAGAAAATAATCATATAACACGGATCTGCAGTGCGTGCACTTTCGAGAATGAGTGGCATATCTCTAAATAGTCTGTGATGAGTGGTGCCGCCCGGCTACAGCTTTGAGCACACGCGACGACAGCCGAAAGGATTCGATCGGTTACGGGGGAAGCTCTAAGGTGGCCCGCGAAATTCAAATTTCCTTACGTTTTTTGCAATTTGCTGGTCAGTATTAAGTTGTACGTTAATTAAAATATGATTCGCGGTCGTAACCAACATGTATTTACAGAATTATAATCATTAAAGTCATCAACACAACTCTCTAAGACCATGTAATCCCCAAATGTCAAGATTTCATGAAATAGTCATTCTTGGGGATAACATGGTCTTAGAGAGTTGTGTTGATGACTTTAATGATTATAATTCTGTAAATACATATTTGTTACGGCCGCGAATCATATTTTAATCAACGTACAGTCACGGCCAGAAATCCACTTACACCGCAATGACCATTATCGCCTGCGCTATACGGGCAGCGGCGCCTATACACACATACGCATTTTTATCCGTGTGAGTGATGTTCCAACGCTAACAAACTAACATGTCGTGTAGCTCGCGCTACGAGTAGTCATAGATGTGGTCAATGCTAGACAAGGATGACAATATCAGCACTCTGCAGTCTGATTATTTTTTTCATAGTAATGCAAAATTTCAACAAGTGAATATAAGTTAACATTAGCTAGATCGGTAACGAGGCCGCACTTGCTAATGTGAACGGGATAGGTGTAGATTCGAATCCTAGTTGGGCCAGTTTTTTTTTGATGTTTTATATAATTATTTGTATGTTTTAGTAATTTATTTTAGTAAATTACTTTGAACAAATAGATATTACAATAAAGGTAATTTATTATTATAATATGATAATAAATGAAACAAATTTTGATATGGTAACATTGTAATATTTTTTATACAAAAGAAATCCTTTTTTTTTTTTGGGTGGGAAATCATCAAATGGGGTCATTTGATGATTTCCCACCCAAAAAAAAAAAAAAAGGATTTCCCGCTCTGGGCGAAGCGGAAGGGAGTGTCAGACTCTTACTGACTAAAACCCACCCGTGTTCTTATTTATGTTATTATAGGGCCACAATATTTGCCTTGGCTTCAATACTAATATTAGCCTGCATATTGAATTCAGAAGAATACTAAAATAGCAACAACAAGATAACACAAACGTTCGTAACTATGTTCACCAACCAACAATAGCGAATAGTGGAATAATTTAGGTAAACTAGTAAAGTAGTTAAAATATGAGGGTAGATTTACAAAGTGAACTTATTTATCACTTTGTTTCAAATCTACCCTCATATTTTAATAACGACGCTAAGATTATAATTGTAAAACGAAAGAATATTCGTTTAGTTGTGGAATATTTAAAATATTTGTTAGAAGCTCGGCATTCTTATTTCATATGATTGTAATACTTAAAAAGTATTTTTCATGTTTGATGTGAGACTCGAACCCGAACGTTCGCCATGCGAGGCACAATGCTAACTACTTTGGCCACCGTAACGCTCACTTAACTTATTGAAATTTGTAATAACAATCATAAGCGGGCAACAAGTTGCCAATGTGTAGTGTTGTCAAACGTTCTTATAGAAGAAGGTCATAAGTACAACTAATATTCTTATGCCATAGTTTTGTGAGATTGCTAGTCGACTTCTGACTGTTATAGTACAACTTAATACTGACCAGCAAATAGTAAAAAACCTAAAAAAAAAAAAATTCGCGGGCTCCCTGGCGCTTTCGCCTTACGACGACAGACGATCGCGTGTCGCGGAAGACGCCCGCGGTCAAGCTGCTGTACGCGGCTTGGTAATATAGACTTTAAATACTGTGTACACGATTTAAAGAATGAAAGAAGAAGAATTGAATTTCGAAAAATCTTAAAACACGTAATTGCAAAATAACACCCCATCGGAGGAAGTTTTGAAATACTAATAAAGTCAAACTTTTGTATTTACTTAGGTACCCATTCGTACCAAGTTTCAACTTTATAAATCGAAGGAATATGATTTTTCATTTTAACGAATTTCTCCCTTTTCACACTCTTAAGGGTTAATTTTCGCAAAATCCTTTCTTGCTAATTAGCTTATGTCATGTATCACTCGTCTCGTATATTAGGAATACACCCTATGATCGTTTAGCCTGTAATGTACAGGCTAAATGGACATAGGGTGTATTCGAAATGAATTTCGTTTGGCGGTATTTTGAGAGATAGATATTGAATTTATTCTTCTTGACAACCCTAAATTGAGTCAATTTAGGGTTGTCAAGAAGAATAAATTCATTAAAAAAATATATACGGTCGAATTGAGAAACCTCCTCTTTTTTTGAAGTCGGTTAACAAAGTAAATTTATTTGACTTACTGACGTGACGTTTGTTTGACAGTAGCAGGCAACACCCAGCAGTGAGTTGACAGTTGACTTGACACTATATTGACACTGACAGTTTCAGCTTCAGCCAACTACTAACTAGGCGTGAAGGCTTTATTAAAATAATAAAACCGTTTTTCACTGAACTGAACTAAACTGATGATCTCTATCTACCACATATATCTATGTGTTTTATCTTATTGGCAAACCTAAATTTTGGAGTTACGCATAAAAAGCCAAAAATGTAGAGTTGAATTTGTATTGAATTGTATTTATTTTTGTTAAGGGTTATCTTTGTGTATCGTATTATAACTTTTGAGACATAATCAGTACTTCTGCTTCAGATGTTCATTGTTTATGCAAACATAACATGCCTCTGCAAAGAAATTCAACATGAAAAATGATCAGTAACCATTCCCTGGATGATTTCGTCTGGTCAGAGGGTCATCTTTCCACATTTACGCCACTATTTCTCAAAATCACTAATTGTCTACATACTGTGCACTGACAGGGAGTGAAGTGCCAGCTGCCGGTCAGAGGGTAAATTAGTAAAAAAAAAAAAATCAAATGGCTTATGAACCATGTCTCAGTCAACCTCGATCTGAGTGTCCCTTAATTAAAACTTGTTTATTTTTGTGCAATTGTCTGAGTAAAAAGTTACATTTGTTTGGGTGTTGCTGGTTTAGATATTTTGAATAGTCTAAAATGCAGGACCATATTTCATTAGGAACACATGAGATATAAAATGACATATTTTGTGATGAAACACAAGTGCATATAGGATTATACCCTTGTGTTTCATCCCAAAAATAGTGAAACTTCGTTGTATCTTTTATTTAATTGTGTTTGTTGAGTCGGGACAATTATTTATTATTGAATTCTTTTTAAATTTTTTTTCTTGTTTCCTTTCCGATTTGACAGGTCTGACACCCATTGTTAGGTGATTCTCTAATAAGAACCTTCCTACATGTATCCCCGGTTCAGAATCTGTCTGAGTTCAAGTATATGCCATCTCTTGAGCCTTTTGATGTCTCCATCGATGTTCATTAATTCATCAAGCCAGTCTTTATTTTCTCTTTGTGTCCTTCACAGACCCGATTTACTTCCTGTTTGTTAGTAGGTCTAGGTACCCCTAAGTAGTCATGAATTACAGAGTTTTTAGTGAACCAAGTTGCTCCAGTTCTACAGAGTTCTGATATATATCATGTCTGGGTATCTTCATGTTTGGGTTACTTGCGGATCCCCAGAGTTGGATGGCCTCGACCTTAGTTTCTAGTGGCTTTATTCCGTCCTTTCGACGATAATGAGAAGGAACCACCGGTAAACATTTTATATGTAGTTTTCAATCGCTGTAATGTCATCCTTGTTGGTTTTGTTGGGAGGTACACTTTACCCTTTCAGATTCTTTGGCACTACCAAACTCATTGGTAGTTGAAACCGTATAATAAATATATTTGTGTGACACATCAATCGTTCTGCACAAGAATTGCAGACATATTTGTCGATGAGCTTCACCATCCGTGTACTTGTACGCTGTGGTGCGTTTTTCTGAGTCCTTACTCCTCTTTCTTTTGATATTAGTTTTCTGGGTTAGGCTGAAGATCCAATCCTTTCTTCTCTGCTCTGAAAGGCTCCAAAAATGCTTGAAAATACTAAACCTTCTTTCTTCCGTTATGTCACTGCAGTTACTTCCACATTTCTTAACCCCTCAAGAACTTTTTTTTCTTGAACAACTTCTCCACTTGTTTTAACGTTACTCTGACCCGATAACCGTTTTTGGGTAGCTTGTTTTCTCTTATTTTTAGGAATCTTTTTCGCCGCTTTGTTACCTACAATCTCTTCTTCATCGTCAAGAGTAATTAAGAGTAATTTTTCTTTGATTCAACCACAAATTGAGTACACCTGCATGTTATGGGATCCATACTATGCTGTATACAAAGAGATTTAAGATAGGTACAAAAGAGGGGCTATGCAAAGAAATGTCTTAGAAAAACTGTGATCCCATGTCTCAGTGACACCATCTGGCTAGCAAAATTAGAGCGGCATAATCACGGAATATAAAATTATCTACAGATAATTATAAATGCAACTTTGGCGAAAAGTTTATTTATTGTTGTTCAAAATTAAGTCTTATTCAGGAATGTTGTCAATCAATAAAGACCATTTTTCCATCTAACAATCAAATTCGAGCAATCCATAACGAGTTCAGCTACTCAACGCTAGAAGGCGCTGTAACCAATTTACTATTTAGCACGCTAATATCATTGAAATAGATGTCATATTCGTATGCACCCATTATCTATTTTTCTACCAGCTAGAGATGTGGAAAAGATTTCGATAATTTAATGTCGATGTTTAATTAAACATAATGTAGATGTAATAATTAAAATCTTGATTCATGTAATGGACCGAAGTACGATTAGTATAAAAGGTAAAATGGTTAAATAAATCGTTAAGTAGTAAATTAAAAAGATTTATTGTCCTTGTAATAAAACATAATTATTTGTTTAATAATTGTCGTTTTGACTGGTGAATATGAACCAGTCAAAACGAATGAATGAATGATTATGTTAGGAGAAAGAGGAATATCTTAGGAGATATCATAGTTTTATAATAACTCCGCAAGGCAGCTGGTCATGAGGGTATAAATAATAATCATACACACAGTAATGGAACTCTTACAGTAATGGAATATAATCATTTTAGTAGGTTTTGCCTCAAATCAACGTGGGTGAAACCGCTGGGCACAGCTAGTAATAAATATTATCGATAACAAAATCGATAACCAATATCACATCTCTGCGCGGCAGTACTGAAGCTATTCAACCATAGAGGGCGTTTATTACAAAATTAGCAAATTTTCTAGAATAGAATAGAATACTCTTTATTATGTACACCATATAAATTACAAACATAATTATAGAAACTGTACAGAGGGTGACACAATGGGCGGTCTTATCGCTAAAAGCGATCTTTTAAAGACAACCTTTGGATGGATTAAAAAGGAGAAGGACAGACAAATACTGTAGGTAGTCTGTGGTGTACCATTTACATAATACACTAAATACATACATCAAGTATATTATACTCATCTAAATAAATATATGGGGTAAGAGGAACATAGTTTACTGGTTTTTGAACATTACGACCTCCAGCTAGTAAAAATATGTATGTATTCTAATAGCAATACAAACAAAGTTTCGCTAACGAACCATGCTAACTATTATTTTAACACAGAAATTGATTCTTCCAGTAATAACGGAACAATCTGACAACGAAGCCAGGTCTTCTAATTGTTTCTCTTTCCCGAAATTTGGGGTAAGAGAAACGCTTCGATTCGTACAAGTAAAAACACGTATTTTTATAAGTATCTCTAGAAATTTGAGAACTGCCTTTCGACCTAATGGAAATGAAACCATACCATAGTTAAAATATGGTTTAATTTAGCATTACCGAAAAATAAAGAAAATTTGGGGTAAGAGGAACATATTAGTAAGGTCAGGGGTGGTAAACTACGAATGTTAAAAACATATACATTTGGTTTTTAATAAAAATTGAAGAAAAATAAACGATGAATGTCACTAAGTAAGTGTTTATTTATTATTAATGTATTTAAATCACTTTTTCAACTTTGAGAAACTCAACTGAATAAAAACAAACACAAATAATTGTGGAACTCTTTGTTATACTTAACAAACGTACAAAAAAAAAACTTAAAACACTTTTCTGACATTTTTTCACTCTGATCGTTATGCATAAACGGATATACAGTGCACTGCGTGTATACATAATGACCAAAATATTCTCAAAATTAGTTAAATATGGCTTAACTTATAACTAAAAAATATTCTCCATTACTTTAATCAGTCTCAATCAACATGACTATGTTCTATTTAAATAAATAAACAAAACTAAAAAACCTTTGCTTACTTTCTATGTAAATATTACCAAAAAAAATACAATAGGAACTTCTAAAATCAAATTGACATAGGCCTTAAATTCTAATATCACCACCACCACCTCATCAGTCTTAACAAATAATCTTTTATCCCGTATTCGTGTGATACTATAATAAAAGCATGTACACGTGCGAAGCCGCGGGTGGGTCATAAAATTAATTTTCATTACTCATACTCTGAAAGTAGGTCTGAAGTTGCCTGAGGAGCGGGCTGAAAGTGATACTTTTCATCCCTAGGGAGTTTTACTTTACAACTGACAGCTGTCAAATTATTAAAAAAAAAACTAGTTCTATCTTCACATATCTATTGAACCATGTTCCAATTTTCCATACAGCCAGTCAATCACAGCGCGATATAAAATTGAAATAACTTAAAGATAAGTATTAATTGAATAATATTATATTTGAAATGATTTATTTGTTCAACTATTTCTTTAAAATACTTTATTTATAAAAGATTACAATTAATTTTTTATTTTTTATTAATGAGGCTGAATAGCTGGCCGGCCACAGAAAAAAAAAACAAAATGGCGGGAAACTGGCAATCAGTGGTTGGTTTTTTCGAGTTTTGTTTACATTTCCGTACAACAGAGATTTGTATTAACACGTTATGTTTATCAGATTAAAATAGTGATTAACGCCTAATTTCATAAGAGAAGAGGCTAAAGCAGTAGTAGAATACCTTTTACCGCCTAAATCAGAAGAAAGATACCTACTTAAAATCATAGGTACGACGACTCAGGTTTTACAAACTTTTTATTTTACTTTTAGTTTCCTCGTATTCGTAATGAAAAGCACAGTGTTTACTTCGGGGTGAAAGTAACTCATTTCGTCCCGAGAAGGAGTTGGCGGCCGAGCGAAGCGAGGTCGCTAATTCGAGGGACAATAACTTGACATTTTAAAAATAATTTGGCCCCTACGGCCAATAACTGGCTTAGGTAGCTTTGCAACAATATCCTCGTGATACTTGACTTCAGATATATCTTCCAAAGTAGGATAAGTGAACATTGTCTGGTCTTCTATTTTAGTCACTGTCTTTCTAACATATTTAACCACTGGAACACCATCATCATTGATGTGTAACACTACTCCAACGTAATGTTTAACGAATTGTTTCGTGCAAAATTTAACCAACAGCCAATAATTTTGATTAATTTTTAAATTTGGCTTGTCCTCTCTTTGCTCATCTTTACTGTCATCCTCCATTTCATTCTTCGAAGAATTAGCTCGCATCTGTTTATTTATCGCCACTTCTTCGTCTTCCTGCATCAATAATCCTTCGCAATATTGCTCATAATCTAAATCATCATCACTATCATCACAAATTTCTATATCCATTTCACTTGCGCTGGTCGATATGGATGAAGCTCGCACTCGTGATTTTTTATTTTTTTTTACTTTCTTATTTTTTTTACTATCTTTTTTAGTACATATTGTTTTAGGTTTTCGTTTAAGTTTTTGTTCTATTGAGGTATTTTTTTTTTTTTCGTCTTTCGCTGCAGTGTTAACAACATCGTTATTTTCTTTATTGTTTAATGAAAGGGCAATGCAACTTTTGCCATACATAGCTGGCATGTTTTTTTTTTCTTTTCGCCAAAAGTGAAACCTAGGCCGTATGTTAGAGGATTGTATGAGGAATCAATAGCAAAAAGAACTAGGTCTACCAACCGTAACCGAACCAAGTTCGAGAGTGTTTAGTAGATTGCTATTGTTTTTTTATCAGGCGTTACTTTTCTTAAATAAAAATACTCCGTGTGTAATATTTTTATGTTTCCCATACTACTCGGCAACTCTAATGAGTCTTTCCGCATCCCCCGCTTCTGCATAGGTCAACGGGCGCGGTAGGGAGCGGAGACATCAACAAAACTTAAGTCCTCCAGTTAAATTTCTGGATTTCATAATAAGACAGGATGAGGGAAGAGAGACGAGTAACGATGATGATTAATTAAGTTAATCTATAAGAATTTAGTAGTTTAACACTTTCACTGTGCAATAAACCACATATGGTTCATGTGATTGTTTAACTATTGTGTCTGCTTTGTGGGCAGTGAAAGTGATATAATTATTGTTCTATGATAATTTGATAAGGTAAAAAAAGGTTTTTGTAAAACCAGAAATACAAATTATTTAATAAATAGTTTCGGTTTTTATGGTTATATCATTTCTTTTTTTGTAAGAATATTCCATAGTACAATTTCGAAAAGTAACCCAGAAGACCTATCCTCTATAGGATGGATATGCGTTAAATACCCACGTACCCACTAACGCGTATCTATTCGAATCGATTATAATTTTTTTATTTTTATTAGTTTTAGTGATAAAAACTGCCAATGAGAAAAAAATATAACAGTAACAACCAACTTAAATCTATTTTATCAATAGGAATATCAAAATATCACGTATGATTGTATTTTCATTTAATATAAGAAAAATAGATCAACGCCTGACAAAAATATACTAGCAATGCTTCCATATGTATCTTCGTTCGGTTACGGTTGATGGATCTGGTACTTTTTGCTATTGATTTCTCGTATTGTCCTTTATCATATAACCTAGGTTTCATTTCTGGCGAAAGAAAAAAGTAAATCATGCCAATAGTTTGCATTGGCCTTTGTATCCTGTTTGCTTTGGCCTTCTTTTCTTGTTTTTGTTTCAGTTTTTTCTAACTCTATTTGCTTAGATCTTCTGTAAACATCATCGTGTGTGATTACTTCCGCGCCAGTAGCAATTTTTCTTCTTTTAAGTTTATTACTTGTTCCTGCTTTTATGTTCATTAGAAGTAAATCTTCGAATGTTACAAGCCGGTTTTCAAGAATTTGAACCTTAGATTTTGGCTTTTCTGTTTGGGTTTGCGTCTGATGTATATAGGAATTAATTTTGAATAAAACAATGTTAAATAACAAATCTGGACTTGAACTACTATTTGACGGATTGCTCAATTGATGGTGACTTTGGAAATGGTTTGTAGGACGAATTTCTTGAGTCTTTGTTATGTCGTTGACAAAATTTGTAACATATGATGTTAAATTTTGTTTCCATTCTTGCAAAAGAATTTGGTTAAATTTAGATTCTGGAACAATGTATTTGTCTAGTGGGTAAATTCCTGCTTTTCTAAATCCAGCTGCACACACATTAGAATCTATAGCAGTCCAAATTTGACCAAGAATTTTTGCGAACTCTTTTTTCGGGAGTTGCTTACCGATGTTTGATCGTTGCCATTTGACTAAAGCTGCATCCCACTTATCTTTAAAAGATTTATTTACTGCCAAGTCTAATGGTTGCAAAACATCGCTGGTATGAGGAGGAATTTTCAAAATCGTTATTTTTGCGGCTCGGGCCTTTTCAATAATATTTTTTACACCTACATGGGTCGAGTGTCCATCGTAAACCAAAAGTATAGGACGTTTTTGTCCTACTGTCGGTAGAAAAACTTTTTCGAACCACGCCTCAAAAACAGCTGTCTCCATCCACCCATTCGATGTAGCAGCATACGCTGTTCCTGGATAGCCCTCTTCTGAGGTCCACTCGTCCCATACATTTTTGCCCTTGAAAATAATTAAAGGGGAGCTTTTTTTCCAAGAGCATTACACCCCAACAAGACAGTAGTATTATCCTTTCCAGGAGATGCTATCGTTCTTGTAGAAGTAAATCCCCTAAGACCAACTACTTTAGACTTAGAGGGATCTTTGCTGAAGCTCGTCTCATCCACATTCCATATATGGGATGGTTTGTTGCGAAGATCCAGTTGGTCCACGGTTTCCTCAAGCAGATCAAAATATGGATAAATTATATTTGGCCTACAAGCATTTTTTCGTGCATACTCAACCGGTTGCGGTTTTTTTACGGAAAGATTATTATTTTTTAATATAAATTAATGATTAGAAGATTATTATCTCTTCTTAAATGAAAGTAACCAATCTTCCCCAGGAACATCATTTTTGAAGGGGTTCTTCACAGCCATCTTTTCTACATAGAGTCCTACAGTCTCCATCAATTCCTTTCTAGTTAGGCCAAAACCATATTTTTCCATTATATGCAAGTTTTTAACAAGGTTTTCTTCTACGTCCTGCGACAAAACTGTGGCCCTCCCCAAAGTATTAGACTTTACACCTTTACGATCATAAACCCGATTGATTATAGTTGCTCTTGGTATTCCATAGTGTTTTGAGGCTGCATAACCCGACAGTGCACCACTTTTAACAGCCGCCACTGCTTCTAATAATTTTTCTTTCGGTTAAGAGCTCCGTTCCGTTTTTCTTATATAATTTCGAGGCATTTTACTTTTTCTGTAACAAATAAATGCATGTAAGTACCTCCAATACGGCCAAAAATAAATTACAGGGACAATTAACAATTAATTCATTTACACTAAAGATTGTTTTTTTTAGTATAATTGTGAAAACCACGATTAACAATTAATTAGTGGTGTATATGTTTAAGCAATTTAGTAATTAACAAAACAAGAATATTCATGTTGGTCAAACCCTCTTTATTTAATCAATTGTTAGTGACTTACCACAAATAACAACACTGTTGTATAGAGATATCAACACATTTTGGCGCGCACACATAGTGCCTTGTGTGGGTAAATATCTGTGTACCTATTTGTGCTCGGAAGATGACTGTCAATTGGCCCAAGTCACTGCCACACAAATTAAAGTTGTATAATAATTACAATCGCATGCACACATAGCTCCGCGCGCCAAGATGAGTTAAACTATCTATACCTACCTAATCTAGATAGGTGATATTTCAACTTGCAAAATGTTTGTTACCCCTAAAACCGGGAAAGAGGAACATAATGTTTCTCTTAACCTGGTATGGTAGTTCCTCTTTCCCGGCTTGGTATTTTGTAGGTTATGTTTTTGATGACACCGAAAAAGCACTAAAACCACATGCTACAAACAATATAACATGCGGAAAATTAAGATTCAACATTAGAATTACACTTACCAACAAAATTTGCCGTATCACAGATGTTTTTATTCCTTAAAAAATCGCACACAAAAAACGCCGCTAGGTCATAATTTTATAGTTTGTCAACTGATTTTTTTCATTTTCTTTTACTCACGTACTTATTGTGTTGTAGCGCCATCTATCCAAAAATATTGAAACTATACCTAATACTGTTTTATCGACGGAGTAACCATAGAGCTGGGCTTTATAGTTTTTTATTTATGAGTTACTGTTTCTCTTTACCTGGCGTCCCTCTTA
Organism: Oligia fasciuncula; assembly: GCA_963082905.1. Taxonomy (NCBI): domain Eukaryota; kingdom Metazoa; phylum Arthropoda; class Insecta; order Lepidoptera; family Noctuidae; genus Oligia; species Oligia fasciuncula. The sequence goes on from OY720403.1 coordinate 16,289,051, forward strand.
CCCCACCTGACCTTACATACAAAAATTTAATGAAAATTATTTAATTCTAATTACTGAGTAAATATAAATAATTCATACGAAAATAAACCGAAGTTAGGTCCAGTCGTTTTACCATAACGATATTTGCAAAATCGTAATGCGTAACTCGGCATATTTCCTTAAAAAATATTTTTCTTTTGGTGGAGACTCGTGGCCACGAATGCGACTTGACGCGCAGGCGTAGGATATTAATCTATGGGCGTACCATACTAGACTGAGAGACCCCTAGGTAACAAGTATCGGATCACGGTTTTGTTCGCTATGTCCCGTCTGTTGTAAATAATTTAATGTCTTTGGTTACAAACTACGAAAGTTAAATACACCAAAATCAATGAGACATTTGAGCTTGAATTTGGGAAACTAATCCATCGATATTTGAATTAATTCCACTGATAAAAGACGTAAAGAATTTTCCAAATTATCGTCAGTGAGTCTTGTACGATGTGTTGATTTATTAACTTTCATCAATGAAAAGAACTATTCGCATTTATAAGTACTGCCAAACGCACAAATCAATCTTCTTGCGAATTTTCTAAGCTGCGGAAACTTGTCTTCTTCTATGTATGTTTTGTACAAATCGCACAACTCTACGTCTTCAAATTTGGATTTTAGGAGTGAGTTTTCTTGAATCTCGATCAACTCCATTAATGTAAGTGTATTGGAGCATTTTATACATTACATTTTGTAGGAGTAGCAAATAAACTGAAACAGTCTTCCATGTATTTGAAGTCGCTAAATCTGTTCGAAAATTGATCCGACAGTAACTTGAGTTCTTCAGCATATTGAGCATAAGCAATATTTTCATACGCAGAGAGCGTGTTGAAATGGTAACTGTTACCAGACAGCATCTGTGACTCCCACAAGCGTAGTTTGATCTGAAACGCTTTCAAATGGCGTGTGCACTGTGGTGGATTTGTACAACTTCTCGCATTCTTCGTGACGAGGGTCCTTTGGAGTGGGTGCCGGCGGCTCCTCAGACGTCCAGAAACGTTTAACGGTTCCCGTCAGTGTTGTGGTAAGGACCGGCTGCGACGCTTCGGCCTCGTACCCGTTCACTGGTCCCATTATGGCATGCCCGAAGCACGTTCCGTAGGCTGCAACGCCACCTGTTCCGATATCAATTTTAGAACCATCTAAAACATAATTTAATACGTCAGCTCCGTAGGGAGATATAGGTGCGCAAGGCTGGTTTACAGTGCGACATCGGGTGCTCGATCGGGTTGGCGTGGAAGTTTCAAAGGGCCAAACCCCCTACGAACTGATCAACCCTCACTTACACCGTCAGCATGACCTTTACCTACCGCTTTGGCCGTCCAAGAACGACCTCAGCGGACCTCACGCACCTCGCCTGTGGCCCTCTGACGGGACACCATAACCATTTCCCTACCCCTGGCTATTGGGTAGGGCCATCGTTTCGCTTGAAATCCGGACCAAAGGGGGCGTGTTGCCTTACGGGCACATTACAGCCAGAGCCGCTCAGCTCAACCCCCCAGGACTCCTTCATCCCCGCTTACGGCGCTCAACTGCGCAGGTCCTAGCGCAGGTGACTGCTTACTCCTACTCGCCACCAGCTGATTTTAGTGATGGGCGAGCCCGCCACCACCCAGTCACAGAAGGCCGCGGTTAGGAGTGGAGTTCGGGACATTGGAGTTGGTAGGAATGAGGATGTGGGTAGGATGGAGTGTAGGAGGAATGTGAGAGTTGGGGCAGGAAGCTGAAAGACGGGAAATAATGGGGTAAAGGGAACTGGGCTAAGTCTGGCTGTTTGTGTTTGTGAGTTTAAATGTTTGTAAACGCACTCACAATACAGGAGAAATTCCTAGTGCGGGGCAACGTTTAAAAAAAATAAACATAATAATCTCTATCTTTCAAGCGCCATTTTGTCCGCTGCTGCAGTTCAGCTAAGTACTCTTGGTGCCAGCGCTGCCAAAAATGCTGCCTCAGCTTTTCAATAATCTTGTACCGGTCTGGAGCCTTTAACGTAATAGGTGAAGACGGCAGCGATGTTAGAGGCCGCCCCACAAGGAAGTGGCCGGGTCTTCGGGAGTCAATGGGGAACAATGTCAAAGTCAAATCATTTATTTCAAATAGGCACATTAAAGGCACTTTTGAACGTAAAAAAAAAACTAAATAGAAATGATTCTAGTCGCCCATTCCAAAAGGTAAACAGTCAGTAGGATCGGATGATAGAGGGGAAAGAGGACGGGAATTGAGGATGGCTTCAATTTGTGTGAACAATGTGTCCAATTCCTCGTACGTGAGGCTAGCGTTGCCCATAATTCGCTTGAGGTGGAACTTGGCAGACTTAACGCCCGCCTCATAAATTCCACCAAAAGTCGGGGAATATGGAGGATTGAAAACGAATTTGATACCTTCAGCATTGGTATAGTCATAGAATTTACACTATCCAATAGTAAGAGTAACCTACCCAACTCGTTATTTGCCCCAACGAAATTTGTGCCGTTGTCGCAATAAATCGTATGAGGTCTACCTCTCCTAGCAATAAATCGACGTTAGCTAAGTATAAATGCGTTAGTGCCAAGGTCACTAACGATTTCTAAATGAATACTTTTAGTAGAAAAACAAACTATAACGTTAAGATAACAAGGGGTATCGTATTACCCAGTAACTGGGTTGTGGAGGTCAGATAGGCAGTCGCTCCATGTAAAATACTGGTATTCAGCTGCATCCGGTTAGATTGTCTCATCATCGTCTCATCATCTGCCTAGCCTTTTCCCAACTATGTTGGGGTCGGCTTCCCCAACATAGTTGGGAAAAGGCTAGGCAGATGATGATGATATTGTGCGTCAGTTTGATATGAACTTGTGCGAGGCAAGTCACTGGGACTTATTTTATTTATGACATATGAATGAAACTGCTGAATTTCGGTTTCTAAATCGGTATTAAGGTTTTGTGGATAGGTGTCTACTAAATTTCAACAATGCTGACTGTATTCTGATGTTTGATCGGGGTACATAATCTTATCGGCATTGGGTATTTTAGTCAGGAATGAGAATTTGTCTGCTATTTCTTTGTATATCTCTCCCCTTCTTCGCATCTCTACCGTCATTGGGCATTTTTTTCCTTCGTCTTTGACGGGTGGGTACCTTTAAAATCCAGATCTGGTAGCTTTTCATATGCACATAACTCCAGCTTCCTCATATATGATAGAACAATTCTACCTATGCCAATATTTAAGGCATAATAGCTGCAATCAAAGCTCGCAGTCTTATTTTAGCTGCCACAATAACTTCGTTAATATGAGTCGTTTAGTGTGTGTAAGCTGGAGTGACGTCACCCCAGCTGCTCATGTCATATCTTCCAAACGAAAGAAGATATAATTTTATGTTATAGCTCAAAAATTAAGGCATAATAGCTGCCACTGGCAGCAAAATTTTCAAACCTCTGGTCAAAATACTCTATGAGTTATTAAACCGATAACCATGTGTAAGCTGGAGTGACGTCTCCCCAGCTGCTCATTCATATCTTCCAAACGAAAGAAGATATGATTATGTATTATAGCTCAAAAATTAAGGCATAATAGCTGCCACTGGCAGCAAAATTTTCAAATCCCTGGTCAAAATACTCTATGAGTTATTAAACCGATAAACATGTGTAAGCTGGAGTGACGGCACCGAAACTGCTCATGTCATATCTGTCGAACGAAAGAAGATATGATTATGTATTATAGCTCCAAAATTAAGGCATAATAGCTGCCATAGGCAGCAAAATTTTCAAATCTCTAGGTCTTGTAGGTCCACGTAATTATTTTTTTTTTTTTTTTTTTTTTTTTTTATTTGAAATGGGTTTGCTCTTGACTCTAGTCTAGGTCAGAGTTGACAGAGACAAAGTCGACGATGGAGTGAGCTCACCCAGAAGAAGCCTGTTCACTCTTACTTTGAAGAGATTCGGGTTGTATGAGCTCGGAAACACAGACGCAGGTAAAGAGTTCCACTCTTTTGCTGTGCGCATTATAAAAGACATTTGAAAACGCTTAGTGCGAATTGGTGGAATAGCAACTAGGTAGGGATGGTAACTTGCAGTGCGTCTGGATGTCCGAAGGTAGAAGGGGGCCGGTGGAATGAGGTCGTGGAGTTCTTGGGCACACTCACCGAAGTACAATCTGTAGAAGACCGACAAGCAGGCAACCTTGCGGCGATGAGCCAAGCTGTGAAGCTTGGCATCCACCAGTTCTTCGTCGCCAATGAGCCTCTTAGCTCTGCGTTCCACCGAGTCAAGCGCGGCAAGTTGATATTTCGCTGAGCCATCCCAAAGGTGGCTGCAATACTCCATGCAGGATCGGACTTGCGCTTTGTAAAGGGTTAAAAGCTGTCCAGGCGTAAAGTATCGCTTCACCCTATTTAGGATGCCCAGCTTCTTGGCCGCAGTTTGGGCTTTGTACTCGATGGTAGCGCCGAAGTTGAGACTAGACGTCAACTCCATGCCTAGGAGCTCGAGCCGATCTGTTACAGGAACAGATGTACCCCGGAAAGTAGGAGTCTGGTCAAAATAAGCAAAAAAACAGTTTCCGCCCCAAAAACATCAATTATTGCTTTGGAGAAGGCAAGCTGCGGCGTTGCCGTTCCGTGCGCTACAATACTACAACCAAGTTTGCACTTAGCAGGCATTCTATTAGAAGTCATTTTAACTTGCGCTCAAAATAATTTTAATTTTGTATAATGAAGATATAGACTGAGAGCCGACTGAACTTTAATGGAACTATGAATATAATAAAGTAGATTCATATCAACTTTGGATGACGAGAGAACTACGTAGGCACTATTAGGTATTGTTTTTTTTTTTTTGCATTGTTCTTTCTTTTATTAAATACCTAATTAAAATGTAGGGAACAGCTGATTTTTTTTTCGCGATTTCAGGTTTGGTCCCATAGTAAAAATTGTTCTTAATGATAAGTACAATGAACTCTTAAGAGGTTGTTAATGTTTTACCAATAACCCTGTATATTACTAGCGATTGAATGACTTTTTCATGAAATCGTGACATTTGAGAACAATTCTATAAAATTCTATAAATAACCTCAATACTTACATAGTACGATTAAGTGTGTAGTCGGCTCCCAGTCTATAATCCAGTTCAAACTGATAATGTAGCGCACGGAACGGCAACGCCGCAGCTTGCCTTCTCCGAAGCAATAATTGATGTTTTTGGCGCGGAAACTGTTTTTTTGCTTATTACGTGGAAACTACAAGACCTAGAGATTTGAAAATTTTGCTGCCTATGGCAGCTATTATGCCTTAATTTTTGAGCTATCGTACATAATCATATCTTCTTTCGTTCGGCAGATATGACATGAGCAGTTTCGGTGCCGTCACTCCAGCTTACACATGTTTATCGGTTTAATAACTCGTAGAGTATTTTGACCAAGGATTTGAAAATTTTGCTGCCAGTGGCAGCTATTATGCCTTAATTTTTGAGCTATAATACATAATCATATCTTCTTTCGTTTGGAAGATATGAATGAGCAGCTGGGGAGACGTCACTCCAGCTTACACATGGTTATCGGTTTAATAACTCATAGAGTATTTTGACCAGAGGTTTGAAAATTTTGCTGCCAGTGGCAGCTATTATGCCTTAATTTTTGAGCTATAAAATATAATCATATCTTCTTTCGTTTGGAAGATATGACATGAGCAGCTGGGGTGACGTCACTCCAGCTAACACACACTAAACGACTCATATTAGCGAAGTTATTGTGGCAGCTAAAGTAAGACTGCGAACTTTGATTGCAGCTATTATGCCTTAAATATTGGCATAGGTAGAATTATTCTATCACATATGAGGAAGCTGGAGTTATGTACATCTTTTCATTTGCCCGGGCTTCTACATTATGAAGTCGCCTCACATTCTTTTCTAAAAAATCGACAAGCGATTTGTAAAGATTGGCGTACGTCTCTATAGCAACTTCCGGGTCTTGTATTACCTCGCTAACTTTTTGGAAGGTTTGCAAAATTTCATCCGAAATGACCAATATAAGAACGAACTTTTATTCCTGTTGTTTACAGCACCTGAAAAATATGTCAGCGCCTATGAGAAGATGTATCACACTGGGGATATTAAAGTCTTGGTCGGCCAGCTCAATATTAAAGGCGTTCTACACGATCCAGACCGACCGCCGACAGAGGTGACCTTGGTCCAGTTGGTCTGAAAATCTACCGTGTAGACGTTGGTCGGCCGACCAGATATGACAACCTTGGTCGAGAGCGCATCCATCGCGACAGGCTGCGTCTGTGGTCGGCCCCAACGGTCTGGAACGCTGTTGGCCGACGGGAGAGCTTCAGTGTCATAGAGTAAAGTAATATATATATCGGGTATAGAGAGCCCCCTTGCAGACTTTTTTGAATACCGCTAATGTCAATTGATCGGATAGTAACCGCCATCTATTATCGCCATCCGCACACAGTTTAGGTATAGCCTAGCTATAGGCACTACCTATGCAATAGTACTTTAGTTTCTTTAATAATTTACTTGTTTTCAAGTTGTATTTTCTCATTATTAACAAAATCATTGTAAAACTTTATCAAATTAAAAACAAGTAATTGCAATTGCAGTTTTACAATGATTTTGTTAAGAGATAATACAACTTGAAAACAAGTAAAATATTAAAGAAGCTAAAGTACTATTGCAGTATATAGTAGGGAAGTAAATCAATTTCAAAAGGAACACAGTGGATACATAGAAAAACAACTTTTCTTTTACAATATTATTTATTTATTTTTCTAGAGATTTTATGGATATTGATGATTCTGTAGGAGTTACGGAGGGAGTATAAAAAGTATCACTATCTGATTGTTCTATTTGTTTGGCTACTTACTCAAAACACTTATAATTGGTCTTGATGGGTTACTATTAACACCATGCTTGATTTTAAATGGTGATTTAGAAACAGAATGTAGAAACGGCTTCAATGGTGATGTCATCTAATTTATCGAACTGACTTTTGTTTGGTTAGCTTTACTTCTGAATGTTTTACATAATATTGAGTACTTGAACTGATTTATCCAACACTCTTGGTGGTAATTAGGAAACTTCTTCAACAATCTGCTGAACTGTAAAACAAATGTTTTGTTATTTAAGTGCAAAGATAGAATTATGAACACAAATAAGAGATTACTAGGATCTATGTAGTTTTGAGTGTACCGACAATGTATGTAATAATACTGTGAATAAAGTTAACTTTTTCAATGCTATATTCTAATAAATGAGTTAATAAAATATGTACCTGAACTAGCAGATGCAATTTCTTCAGAACTTGATTGTTCTATATCTATACTTTTTTTTTCTTTGAATTGATTTTCACTCTATAAGAACCATTATCATTCGTTTCTTAGCAATACAGGGTCTCTCTGTTGTGTCAGATGTTTGTGTGGTTGGCAAATACATTTTTTGGGCTGTATGCCCAACGAAACCAGGATGTATTCCTGGTTTCGTACGTAGGTACTTGTGATACTCTATATAGTTTCCATATCATTTGGCAACTGAAAAAAGAAAAGTAAACAATTAAAATTGATAAAAAGAATGCTATTTAAGACCAAAACAAACATAACCTCAATTATATTAGTTATTTCATAGCCTCAATATTTCAACTATTTCACGTCAAACGAACATTTTAAATTTAAAACCTATCAATACTTAGTAACATACATCAAAATGGTCTTCACAGAAATAAAGTGGCGAATTCGTGAATAAATCGTTCGGGTTTCGCCGTGCGAGCTTTATCCATTGATCTCATTATTTTCTTGTTTGGGACATTTAGAAACACCTTGTTGGGTTATTGATGTGTTTTTACACTGAGGCACTGCACACCACTTATAAACTTTACAATTCATTTTTATCACACGAAATATGCAATGTTTGTTAACTTTCTTATAGCTGCCCGTTGACGACATTTGATGTTTACTTAGGCGTGATGTCAGACCCGACGCCATGACACTGCGAGCTGTTTTCGCGCCCTAATGAAAAAATATTAGCTTATTAGAAGCTTTTGTAATCTACATAAATATTTGCAAATAATTGTAATACGTGTTTAATTAAATCAATAGGTACTGAAACTATACTTAAATTAAATATTAAATATTTATTTTTTAGTCACAAATTATATTTTAACGATGGTAACGCCATCTGCGGGGACATAAAGTAACTAATTGTTTTGGATGAGGATAAAAGATGTCGCATTTTGAAAAAAATACCCCATAATCTGTCACTGTAAGGAATTGTCCTACCCCTGTTCAGTGTGCGTTTGTCAGTCAATGTGAGCGCACGTCATCGCGTGTCACAGCGATGTATTCAGAAAACTAATCCCGCGAACGAGTGGCTCTGACCGAATTTATATCTGATTTATGATTTCTTTAGGACATTGGATCTGATTTATATAAAGATAAGCATAAAAAAAACTGGCCAAGTGCGAGTCGGACTTGCACACGAAGGGTTCCGTAACACAATGCAAAAACGCCGAAAAAAAAACACGTTTGTTGTATGGGAGCCCCCCTTGAATATTTATTTAAATTTTATTATTTATTATTAAAGTAAAATAAAAATACAACTGAGTATTTTGTGAATATTATTGATATCGAGCAAAAAGGGGAAAAAAATCGCGTTTGTTGAATGGGAGCCCCCCTTAAATATTTATTTTATTTTGTTTTTAGTATTTGTTGTTATAGCGGCAACAGAAATACATAATTTGTGAAAATTTCAACTGTCTAGCTAGGTACCGCCTGGTGACAGACAGACGGACGGACGGACGGACGGACGGACAGACAGCGAAGTCTTAGTAATAGGGTTCCGTTTTTACCCTTTGGGTACGGAACCCTAAAAATCAAGCATGGGAGCTTTTGAAAGAGAAGCTCAAAGAAATTGATCCGGAGGTAAACATCGCGGCGACAAAAAAAATGTTTTTCTTCTTCACTCAAGCATAAAAAAGTTATTGCCAAACCGACCTTCTGTTGCTTTGAAAGGCAAGGAGCTATATTGATACGTCTTTACGCTGTGAACACCGGACGGAATTGACAAGTTGTGTCAACCACCGACCGTGTAGAACGAATACAAAAGTTGGTTGACGCAACCAAGGTCACCTCTGTCGGCGGTTGGTCTGGATCGTGTAGAACGCCTTTTAGGAGGAAGATTCAAGTTTTCCAATGAAAACCTTGTTTGTGACAATTTAGATGCTATGCTATCTAACAAGTAGCAAGTTGTAGAGATTGTAAAGTTTTTTACTAAAGAATGCAACTTGACATTTACTCTTTCATTTAAATTGTTAATGTTGTTACAAATTCCAACAACAGGTGTGCTTATTGATTTAGGTTGTTCTGCGAAGCAGTCATGCTAGCGAAGGAGGTGGCGGGACGGCTCAGGGAGAGAGCCTCCCGTCTCAGCCGCCGCGGAAGACGCTCCGGGCGTCGAGAGCCGCGTGACGACTCCCGGCCACCGTAGGCGCGGGCCTGCGGGCGGAGAGTAATGGGTAGCTCACCGTCCGATCAGGACCAGGCCCGTGCCGGACGGCGCGTACGTGTTCCACGCGCGCCTCAAAGAGATGTCAGCATCGAGGAGGGGCCCCATAGGGCCGAAGCCTGCCGGGTCAGCGGGATTGTCCGAAAGGGTTACCGCTGGCCCGGAACATAAAGGGCTAAGGAAGGAACATGGGTGGGTTTTAGTCAGTAAGAGTCTGACACTCCCTTCCGCTCCACCCAGAGCGGGAGGGGTCATTTGATGATTTCCCATCCGAAAAAAAAAAAACCCTAAAAAGGTTTATTATAACTATTATATGAGAAGGTATATTACTCTGTTAATAAGGGAATACCTACTTGAGTGCGAAAGCCGTATCATCGAAGTTTGTTTCTTCGAAAACCTTTCAACGAGATCTCTATACTGCGACGCCTTGTTAAATCGACGCCTTGTTACTGCGATGTTTCGTTACATCGAAAAACTGTACTACGAACGATTTTACTGCGTAGATATCATACTGCGAAGCCTTGTTCAATCGATGTCACGTTAGTGTGATGTTACTTAGGAAAACTTACTTCGGACGACCTTACGGCGATAACCAAGAACATCGATTTTTTTTCCAAATTAATACCTACATTTTTCACATTTCTTTAAAAACACCGAAAACCGAATACTGCCACCGCCGCGCCGTCGCCGCAGGGGAGCGGCTGGACGACCCTGCCGCGGCGCTACGGGACCCTGGACATCTACCTCCAGTTCCCGCTACCTACGTCTGGAGGCTCTGCAGGGCAGTAGTGTTCTTAGACGGTTATAACTTACGCGTGCGCTCGATATCTTACCCACACCCGGCTCAACCGGCTTTGTATCTAGACTATCAAAATAAATCTAATATTGTAACGTAATTCTTCTTTTATTTCATATCATCTACCACTACACACTATCTAACGTCCTAAACGTTACAGTCTGTAACGTTTAGGACGTTAGGTACGTTAAGGACGGTTGAGCCGGGTGTGGGTAAGATATCGAGCGCACGCGTAAGTTATAACCGTCTAAGAACACTACTGCCCTGCAGGGCTGCAGAGCCTCCAGACGTAGGTAGCGGGAACTGGAGGTAGATGTCCAGGGTCCCGTAGCGCCGCGGCAGGGTCGTCCAGCCGCTCCCCTGCTTCGACGGCGCGGCGGTGGCAGTATTCGGTTTTCGGTGTTTTTAAAGAAATGTGAAAAATTTAGGTATTAATTTGGAAAAGAAAATCGATGTTCTTGGTTATCGCCGTAAGGTCGTCCGAAGTAAGTTTTCCTAAGTAACATCACACTAACGTGACATCGATTGAACAAGGCTTCGCAGTATGATATCTACGCAGTAAAATCGTTCGTAGTACAGTTTTTCGATGTAACGAAACATCGCAGTAACAACTTAGAACTGGAACTCCTATATTTTTTTTTATCAAACCCATACGTATAGAGATATAGAGGTTTCTAATATCATTTTTTTCTAAACTGAATAGTTTGCGCGAGAGACACTTCCAAAGTGGTAAAATGTGTTTCCCCCCCTGTAACTTCTAAAATAAGAGAATGATAAAATTAAAAAAAAAATATGATGTACATTACCATGTAAACTTACACCGACAATTGGTTTGAACGAGACTAGATCTCGTTCAAACCAATTGTCGGTGTAGTAGTTTTTTTTTAATAGGTACGTCATAAATCGTAAACCGCAATTTACCTTTCATTCAATCAACTCAAATATAAAAATAAAAAATAAAACTGAAATATTCTACACCGCAGTGCACAGTGTTAAAATTCTCTGACGAGCATAGGCCTCCCCGATAAAAATTTAAAAACATATGATGGTACGGAACCCTCGGTGCGCGAGGCCGACTCGCTCTTGCCCGGTTTTTTAAAAACATCAAGTATTTCGTTTAATTCTTTGATTTTTTTCTTCAGCTTTATTATTAGTATAACTTCCTATCGATACGTAATATTTTTAACCGATGAAAAAACGGAGGAGTTTATCAAGTCGATGCGTATATATTTTTTAATGTTAAAAAAGTTAACCTGCTCCAACCTAACAAGGTGAAGGGTCATGCACGCAAGTTAAGCCTAGTCTTAGTCTGTAACTTTGAATACATTGCGCATTGTGCAATAAATGACTAAATAAACATTCTATTTGAGACTGTTATATTTCTTCGAAGCATTATCCCGGAGCCTGAAGCGAAATTTACAGTATCTGAGATCTGTAAGAGAAACTAGGTATCAATCGCGTGGAACGACTTGTAATTGTTTAATACCCAACTGTTAAGTTATAATTATACACTTTAAGTATTTAAATTGACAGATCGTGTTCGAAACACGATACTGCGCTCCAAAACAAAGATAGCTGACGTGGTTCAAAAGGCTGCCCAACTTAAATGGAACATGCTGGACAAACTGTGGGCCCAAATAGCACAGAACTGGTGCCCTGAGATAGTGAGGCGGGTTCGCGGCAAACCTCGTAGGAGATGGCGGGATGAGCTAGATAGGTTCTGCCAAAACTGGATGGAGGACGGAAGGAGAATGGAAGGCGTGGAGGGAGGCCTTTCCCAGGAGTGGGACAGAGGATTTAAATTATATAGTGTGCCACCTTTCTAATTATACCCTTCGACAAAGTGTTCGACTTCACTGCGCGCATCTTTTCCAATTCAAAACTGGACCTGTAGAAAAATCCATAGTTTATATGATTATTTATAACAAGATTTAATTTTCAGGCTAAAACCGACAGGCTGGCTCCAATGTTGGTTTCTTTGCCCAAACCTCAGAAACCAAAGCTTCTTCTACCACCTGGCCGGTGGACTACTTACAGAGAAGATGACAGCATTGTAAGTGTAGCCAATGTAACTTTTTTATCGGTCGAGATACATAATTATTCTCGGTTCTAAATGCTGTTCTTGGAACTATATAGCGCATAATAACAATATGGCCTTGCCTTTTCCAATTTACGGACTTCGTCGATTTTTAAATACACCCTTTATGCGCGAAGAAAACTTTATTCGATGATGCTGTAAAAATCGTGCAGTTCTTGATAGTGGCTACTATAAGGTTAATAGACAATAATTGTTATGTACAGGCGACAATCCGACATTTTGTCGAGATTGGCCGTTTTTTCATTCGACGATAACGATAACGACACGATATCGTTGGGCTAGTACTTTCATACACTTACTACTAAACGCTTTCACATTGAGTCGTAGTCAACGCTATCGTCGCCAACATTGATTGGCGTGTGGATATCGGCGGACGACACAGTGCGGGGTGAGGCAGATCGCGGGGAAAGTGGCATACCTAATGGGCAGACCAGATGAGACAATATAAACTCGAAAGTGTCCTAGGTCATACGGAAAAACTTATGAAATATGTTACTTCGCGCATACAGATTATCGAAGAGAAGGTAATAAGTTACCTCCGTTTTGGGATGCATGAAGAAGCCTCCTCGTGTAGCGCAGTTTGGAGCGCTCGGCGCATCCTGGACAGTCACACCCAACACCTTATTTGACCAATTCTTCCATTGCGGTGGTAGGGCTAACGTCCGCCTGTTTTGTGACCACCTTCCCACTGGAGTTCGGCGTCAATCAGCCTGCTGTGCTTCGTCGATGTGTGAGAGTTCCAGTGCCTTAGGCATCTTCTGGGCACGCTCGTTCCGTCATAGACCTCATCCATCGCTTTCCATCAGGCGTGATCGAGGTGAAGAGAGGCCTATTCACCTCTAAATATCGCGCTTGTAAAATAGGACCAACCCAAAAGGTTCATTTACAATATCGTTTTTTTCGTCGTAAATATTAATAATAATAATATTCCACAACTATCACACAACGCCGTCTAGTCTCAAGCTAAGCAGAGCTTGTGTTATGAGTACTAGACAACTGATAAACATACTTATATATTTCTAAATACATACATATATAGATAATTTAATATAATGATAAGCAAATGTTACTAGTTCACTGCTGTTATTTGGAATCGCGCTGCGATGTAATCTGTTGCGACTAGTCGTGATTGCTGTGGCAGACCGCATGACAATAAGCGGTCGGTTACATCGTGGCACATACCGATATCGTTGTCGTCCGAGCTGACGATACGATATAGACGTGTCGGTGTCGTTATCGTAACAATGTGAACCGCCATTATTTCATAGTTTTCTGCTTTATTTAGGTATTTATTTCGAATGTGTCGAAGAGCCTTATTTGTGATCAATCGCAGTTATTTCGAAAATTTTCTTATTTCTAGCAATTTCCATTCGAGACCTTTGTGCCCAAACTGCAGTTTCTCAGCATTGTGTTGCCCAAGGAACTGCCTCGGTTGGTCAAGATTGAGAGGTTGCGAAGGAAATTCCTTGCTGCAAATATGAAGGTACACAATATCTCTTTATTGTTCCAATAAGATTATATTTTTTTTTAAGTTTTAAGTCGTTTGTACATACAGTGGCTTACATTAGGATTTAAAAAAAAACAGGTGATCTTAAGAGCGTTTTAAGCTAGGTTCATATTGCTGTGTCGGGGTGTGTCGGGTCGCCGTCTGTTGTGTCGCGAAGTGTTCATACTAATGTGTTGTCTTGTGGCGCAATATGTCGCATTTTTAGATCATTCTCATTTTAAGAGTTGTAGAGTGAATACGTGTTTTAAAATGGAATCGTCTGACGACAGTGACTTCGATGAAGATATTAAATTTTTTCTATTGATGACTCTTCTAAAAAAAAAGAAAAGGAAAAGGAGATATTGGGTTCATCCCGTAAATAGATTAAGAGAGACTAGAGGCGCATTTCACTGTCTTGTTCAAGAATTAGAAAGTGATGACAAAAGATTCCAACGATATTTCAGATTTACTAAAATACTGTTTGAGCAAGTACACACTTTAATTGAAAAGGATATCAAAAAAATACACACTCAGTTACGAGAACGAAAAACAGAATTATAATAATTGCATGAACTGTGTTCCCTCGCAATAACGCGTCGTAAATGATAGATTCACATTAGTGTGGCGCGACAGATCCCCCACCACCTCTCTGGCGCGATCGGGCGTCGAGCGATTTTACTGCGACAGAACGCGCCACAACACAACACAACCTACTAATGTGAATCTATGCATAGTAAATGAACGTAAGCGATTGCGTTCTGGCGCGCCCCGACACACCCCGACACAGCAATATGAACCTAGCTTTATTCCCCTGTTCCTTATATGCCTACTGATATACCTATCTCCATTGGTACTTGGAGATTTTTTCCAATTATCGCTACCGGTAGGGATATATGGAATCTTGTGCTCCTTATATCCTTACTGATCCGCACGGAAAAAAAATCCAAGTATCCCATACTTGGATTTATTTCCGTTTATCGCTACCGGTAGGGATAAAAAGTTTTCAAGGGTTTTTTTATGAATAAAATTTAATTTAATTAATAGAAAACAAGCAGCTCATTATTAAATTTGTGGTTGCTCAGAGGGTGTGTGTAGAAATGACAGGCGATTTTGAAGTTGAAGATAGGAGTTTTAATAGAAGTTACAGTTTGAAGTTTATAAAGGAACAAGCACTAGGAAGACACAGTATCAAGAATTAGAAAGAAACAGAGACTTAGAGTAAACTAGGCAGCGAAACGTAATTATAGTTTTGAGACAATTAGCGCGGGCATCCGCCGTCGGAGTAGGATAACGACTGGTGCTGATGACCGAGCGATCGCGGTTTAAAGTCCCAGCGCCGGCGGCGGTGTGGGGCGTGCGGGCGTTACCGGTGCGCGGGTGCAGGGCGTCGAGGTACACACCACGCGCGGCCGACGAAGGTGCGAGCTACATGCGCTCCATACAGGTGCGTCCTCTGGTCACGGACAGCGCCACAGTACTCCCCCGCTTAGACCGCTACTGCGGGCGGTAATAATCTGGAAAGTGCACCCGACGCCCGGACCTCGTCCTCCTCTCCTCTTCTTTTGGTGGATCAGGGAGTGGAGCTGGTGGCTCAGGAACTGATGGTGGCTGATCTGCTTCCTGTATGACGTAGGCCGGCTTCAGCCGATCAACGCTGACGGTAACTTCTTTACCACGTATGTTGAGCTTGTAATACTTGGGTTGGCGCTGTATAACCTTGTACGGGCCGGCATACGGTGGTTCCAGCGGTCTTCGAACGAAGTCCTGCCGCAAGAACACATGTGATGATTCGCTGAGACTATGTGGTAAGTAAAATGGACCTTTTCTGTGCCAGGATGCAGGCCTTGGTGTGAGGTTGGCCATGCGGCTTCGTAAGCGCGTAGCAAGGTCAGTGACGTCAGATGACTTGCAGTCATCAGTTGGTGCGATGAACTGCCCTGGTAGCCGAAGTTGTTCACCGTAGACCAACTCCGCTGGTGATGCTTCGATGTCCGGCTTCCATGCACTTCGTATCCCCAGAAGTACTAGTGGAAGAGCTTCGGTCCATTGTGGAGTAGAGTGACACATGATGGCTGCTTTCATGTGTCGGTGCAGACGTTCGACCATGCCATTCGCGGCAGGGTGGTAGGCGGTTGTGCTGTAGTGATGCGCACCAACCATGGCAGCGACAGCTCGGAAGAGGTGTGACTGGAACTGAGTGCCGCGATCAGTTGTTATTTTGAGTGGGCAACCGAACCTGGCGATCCAGCCGGACACCAGCGCTGTTGCGCAGGTCTCAGCCGTGATGTCTTTGATGGGGTACGCCTCAGGCCATCTGGTGAATCTGTCGATGACTGTGAGACAGTACCTGTAATCATAAGAGATAGGTAAAGGGCCGACGATATCAAGGTGGATATGGGAGAACCTTGATGTTGTGACAGGAAATTGGGAAAGAGGAGCAAAGGTATGTCGTGTCACTTTACTGCCTTGACACTTTAGGCATCTACGGGACCACTCTCTACATTGCTTGCGCATCCCTGGCCAAACGAATCTCTGTGCTACCAGTCGCACTGTAGCTGTGTTACCGGGGTGACTCAAGTTGTGTAGCGAATCGAACGCTTGACGACGGTATTCCTGCGTAATATACGGTCGTGGCGGTGTAACCGTAACGTCGCAGTAGACCTCGATGTCTGTATCCGGTATTCTAACCTTTTCGAGTCTAAGCGAGGATCCGCTTTTTAGGAGACTTTGCAGCTCTGGATCAGTCTTCTGACATCGTGCAAGTGCCTGATAATCAATTCCTTTAGGAACTCGTACCTCTTCTATTCGGGACAATGTATCCGCGACCACATTCTCGGGACCAGGTATATAGCGAATGTCCGTTGTGTACTGAGCTATGTAGTCGTAATACCTGTACTGCCTTGGTGTACAGTTCTCGCGTGGCGTGGTAAAGGCGTATGTTAGCGGGCGATGGTCTGTGAAAACAACAAAGTTTCGGGCCTCCACCATGTGACGAAAATACCTGATAGCTTCGTACACTGCCAGCAGTTCGCGATCGTAGGTGCTGTACCTCTTTTGCGCTGGGCTTAGCTTCTTGGAGAAGAAACCTAGTGGTTCCCATTGCTCACCGTTTCGTTGCTGAAGCACGGCTCCTATTGATACATCTGAAGCATCCGTTGTCATAGAAAGCTCGGCGTTAGCAAGCGGGTGTACTAAAAGCGTAGCATGGGAAAGCGCTTTCTTGCATTCAGAAAAAGCTTCTAGCTGTGTCTGCGTCATTTCAACTGGTTGATTCTTCGTGGTTTTGCCTCCAGCCAGTATAGCGTTAAGCGGTGCCTGTGCCTTAGCTGCGTTTGGTATAAAGCGTCTATAAAAATTGAGCATACCCAGAAATCTTCGTAGCTCCTTCACCGTTTGCGGCACCGGTAAGTCCTGGACAGCCTGTACCTTAGTGTCCAGTGGGCAGGTACCGGAAGCAGAGACATTGAAGCCAAGAAATGTTACCTCTGGTTGTCCCCAGACACACTTCGCCGAGTTCACCAGTACTCCATACTCTCTTAGGCGATCTAGCAGCCGTCGCAGGTGCATTTTGTGCAGCTCTGGAGTGGGGGAAAAACACAAAACATCGTCTAAATAACAGAAGCAGAATTCGTCTAGCCCAGCAAGTACCTCGTCCATAAACCTCTGAAAAGTCTGCGCCGCGTTCCTCAGACCGAAGGTCATATAGGGAAATTCGAATAAACCGAATGGTGTGGTTATTGCCGTCTTTGGTATGTGGGGTCCATAGATAGGTACCTGGTTATATGCTTTAACCATATCGATTTTAGAGAATATAGTGCTGCCAGAGAGCTGATGCGAGAAATCCTGAATGTGCCTCACCGGGTATCTGTCAGGAATCGTGCGTGCGTTGAGTGCGCGATAGTCGCCGCAAGGCCTCCACCCCTCATCCTTCTTCTTGACTAAATGCAGGGCTGACGACCATGGACTGTCTGATCGCCTGGCCGTACCGTTGGCCAGCATGTCCTCGAACTCCTTTTTTGCAATTTTTAAGCGGTCTGGATCCAGTCGCCTAGGCTTAGTTGATGCCGGTGGTCCAGGGGCGGTATTAATATAGTGTACCGTATTGTGTTTCGGTTCACGCACAGTACCTGCAGGTCGGGTCACCTCCGGGAACTCACGGAGCAACTGGTGAAATTCTGACTCGCCGGCGACAGTCTTGACAGACGCCACGTCATCTGGTATCCTCTGATGCGATGCAGGTACGGAGAGAGATGTGGTGCCATCTATCAGCCTATGGTTGCGGCAATCTATAATCAGATTATAAAATTTTAAGAAATCAATTCCTATAATCGGTTTCGATATGTCCGCAACGGTAAATTGCCATGAAAATACCCGACGCAGTCCTAAATCCAAATGTAATTGTATTGGGCCATACGTATTGATAGCTGTACCGTTCGCAGCTGTTAGGCCGTATTTCGTGGTCGCGCAGGGCATTCTAACTGCTGAGCGCGGGAAAACGCACAAATCAGACCCAGTGTCTATCAGAAACATCATCTTCGACTGTCGGTCCGTTACAAAAATACGGCCTGGATGGGTTCCGCAGTGGTAGGCCGCTACTTCCGACTGCCCATGGAGTTTTCCGACGGCCACTGACAGGGCTGCCGGCATTTCTTTGCCTGCGAACCATAAACGTAATGATACCAGCAATGAGGGTGGTTTTCAGGCGGCTGACGTGACCGCGATGTAGACCTATGTCTCGAATTTTTACTCCTAGATCGCTGGCGGGAGCGCTCACGACGCTGTATATGCATTGCACTCACCTGCTGACCGAGCAAAGCCACTTGCCTGGTTAATTCGCCGATTCGCGCTTCCATACCTTCCATGAGGGTAGATGTCACTGGAACCGCTGCACTCGCTACGTGTTGGACACCAGCCGGCGCGATTTCGTGGACCTTGTCCGCCAAGTCCACCATCTTGTCTATGGGTAAATCCGCTTGCGAAGCCACGATAGTCTGAACATTGTTCGGTAACCGGCTAGACCACAGCGTTTTCAGGAATTCCTCGGGTACCGCCGGTCCAGCCAAATGTTGCAGGTGCCTAAAAAACTGGGACGGCTTCCGGTCCCCCAACTCTTCATGCATTAGCAGCTGTTTCACTCTCCGCTCCTGCGAGGCCGATAATCGCTTGATCAACTCCGCCTTAAGCTTATCGTACTTATTCACCGCTGGAGGGTTGGTGATGATGTCCTTGACCTCCGCCACGAAGCGATGATCCAACACGCCGATGACATGGTAAAACTTCGTTGCGTCGGCGGTTATACCAGCGAGCGCGAACTGGCCCTCCATCTGGGCAAACCACAATCCGGGTTCTTCGGGCCAAAAAGGGGGTGCGCGCACTCCTACACGCAGGGTTTCAGGGCCACACCCATCCCCTTTCGGGTCCGCCATCCTGATCACGTCGGGGTCACCAATTTGTGGTTGCTCAGAGGGTGTGTGTAGAAATGACAGGCGATTTTGAAGTTGAAGATAGGAGTTTTAATAGAAGTTACAGTTTGAAGTTTATAAAGGAACAAGCACTAGGAAGACACAGTATCAAGAATTAGAAAGAAACAGAGACTTAGAGTAAACTAGGCAGCGAAACGTAATTATAGTTTTGAGACAATTAGCGCGGGCATCCGCCGTCGGAGTAGGATAACGACTGGTGCTGATGACCGAGCGATCGCGGTTTAAAGTCCCAGCGCCGGCGGCGGTGTGGGGCGTGCGGGCGTTACCGGTGCGCGGGTGCAGGGCGTCGAGGTACACACCACGCGCGGCCGACGAAGGTGCGAGCTACATGCGCTCCATACAGGTGCGTCCTCTGGTCACGGACAGCGCCACAAATTAAATTTCAGTCGACAACATCTATTGCTTTCTTACTAAACTTCAACTATATCCGCCGATCCTGCATACTTATCTCTTTTGTTGACTGTACATAAGGCTTTTTTTTGTACGGATGGGAAATCATCAAATGACCTCTCCCGCTCTGGGTGGAGCGGAAGGGAGTGTCAGACTCTTACTGACTAAAACCCACCCGTGTTCCTTCCTTAGCCACGTCTAAATTCTCCAAACCACGAATCCGAATCCGATTTCGAATTCCATAATTGCTTTTTCATTCTTTTATTGTAAGTGGCCAGATCCAGAAACTTTCAGTATGTCCCACGTACTACACACGCCAAAGGTGGTCAACAAGGGTCACCATTGGCGTGCGTAGTACGTGGAAGGGTCTCTCTGAAAGGGCTCGCTGCCGACTGTTTTATAGTAGTTTTAAAATATTTATAGAAAAATAATAAAGATTTAGTTGATTTTTTAAGTGAAACTTATAACGGAGACATTCTTCTATTATAAAAAGTATAAATTATATTAAATTAAGTAAGATATATTGGTGAAAATAATCATTTTATCGACTATAATTTCATAAGTTAGTAGTCTAAAACAAAAAAATCATTTTAACTAATAATTTAAGGATCTTTGCAGTTAAAAAATTTTGTTTGTCAGATCTGTCGGTAATTTTAGATATTTTTAGCTTCGAACTTGACACTGAAAGTGAAATCAAGTAAGCCTCTGTTCCGTTATCTTGTGTTCACAAATCTAATTTATTTGATCATTAATAGAATTACTTGCGTGTTGCAGAAGATGCTCCGTGAGCTCGGCATTCAGCCTTTCTGGCTGTTGCCTGTGGAGGAGTTCAAAGTCACTGACATGCAGCACTATGCTCTCTACAGCCCCTTCCCTAAACTAGATTTGGAGATTTTTGACAACACTGATTTTGACTGCCGGTAAGTTTATAATACAGATGGCTGCTTTAAGTGGTTATCTCCTTTTCTTCACAGGCAAATAAAAAAAGAAAGAAAATACGTTTATTTGTGACAAACTTGACGCATACAAAAAACACAAACGCAAAAAAAATAACAAGTTGGGGGAAAATATGCGTTACATCAAAACAAAACGGCCATCGCTCAGTATAATACTAAAACCACAGATATAGATACACCTAGATAACGCAAGAGCAACTACTACGCGTAACAAAAATCGCATCGCTTTGCGCTCAGTCCTGTGTACTGCTGGCTGGGTAAGCGTGAGCGAGAGCGCGAGCTTGTGACGTCATAGTAGGTAGTAAAAAAATGGCACGCTTGGTTTTCATACAGTTCGTGATACTTGCGTTATCTAGGTCTATCTATATCTGTGACTAAAACCCTATGCGAGACAGAGCCACAGAAGGCCAATTCCCGTAATTAAAAACGTTAAAAATCTAGTCGCAATCTCATCTCAGCGACAATAAATGTCAAAAATGTAGCGAGAGCTATTTTTGACAGATTGAGACACATCAGACTGTGAACGTTCTTAAAATTGTAAGCGTCAGGACCCCTGGACCAATAGAGATATTCGATGTTTAGATAATACCAAAATTTACTACCTTTTTGCTACTATTTGATACCTATCTTCAAATATTTAGTACCTCGACTGACAGCGCAAAAACACGCAAAGAAAGTGGTCAGATATTCTGACATCAGCACGTCTGGACCATTTTTTTTTCATAGTTCGAGACAACACAACTAATTTATCTCTTTGTAAATATTTACTACCTTTTTAGTACCTCAAAATATATATTTTTTTAATTTTTTTGGCATTCCAGAAAAATGCTACGCATGAAAGATTGGACCAAAAGAGATATTTGATGTTTTGAAAATACCAAAATTTAGTACCTTTTTGTTACTATTTGATACCTATCTTCAAATATTTAGTACCTCGACTGACAGCGAAAAAACACGTAAAGAAAGTGGTCAGACATTCTGACATCAGCTCGTCTGGACCATTTTTTTTTTCATAGTTCGAGACAACAAAACTAATTTATCTCTTTGTAAATATTTACTACCTTTTTAGTACCTTAACATATATTTTTTTTTCAATTTTTTTTGGCATTCCAGAAAAATGCTACGCATGAAAGATTTTTTTTTTTTATTATGGACATTTAATTTGCCACATAAAGCTTATATTTTTAGGATATAGATACATTTGCATTGTGGATTAGAAAATAATACACTCTATTATAGAAAATAATTTTAATAACTAGAATTGTAGGCTACATATCAAGCTATAAATATCCAGTTTATGCTGACCTCTTATTGTAAGGAAATCCTATAGAATGTTAGATCAGCTTATACTGGACTTTTAGTGTACATGATGTTATTGATGAATGATAAATAATTAATATTTCCTGGCGTATATTAAACAATGAGCAGTCATGTTCTTACAACTTATAGTAACTCTACTAGACATATCGTCGTAACATTGCCATTTTGACTCTCGTCGGCAATGCGATTTGTAATTTCCTACACCTTCGGGAGTCGCAGATGGCACAAATTCAATAACAGACAATAGATTGTATTCTATTCTTTTTAAAGACATCTTTTCTGGTAAATCATTGATGCAAATTTGTACTTCAGGATTGGGCTCAAAAGCAACAATATTCTTCAAATTATAATCTATGCTTCTTATACCATCGTCGCAGCTAGTATATCTACAATTTGACATATTGCTATAACTGTTAATCATTGAATTAGCAGACTCACTTAATGTGTCTTTGTTGAAATCAAGTGGCAAAAAAGCACATTTTCTATGAACCTTGTTTATAGGACAGTTAAAATTTGTACAAGATTCTCTTTTATCTGCACTATATATTATATCCAACAATATCTTTTGAAATATGTATGCAACGTTGCATTCACAATTAACGTACATTTTATCGCCAATGGATTTGATTTGAAAATACTTTTTCAGTATCTCTACGGACTTTGTAAACATTTTGTGTATCGTTGGTTACAATCATTTTAATGAATTTACAATATTCATTATCTTCACTGGTCTGTATGATCCTACCCAATGCATAGTCATCAGCAATTCCAATGGCAATCGCTTGTGCAACCGAGTCAAAAGCACAAGTATTTAAAATAATATAATTTTTATCAGCCAAAGTTAAGGAGCCATTTCTCAATAAAATTATCTTTTTTTTAATGAATTTTATTTTCTTTTCCTTTTTTATACCTAAGCCTCTCCAATTTTCTAACATTGAAGGCGTATCCTTTTTCTTTTCATTGTTTTTTTTTTTCTTTTTGTTACCTTGATTTAATGAACTATTTGCCGTTTTCAGTTGTCCCGAAATAGACTCGGAGTGTTTAGCAATAAATTCATCTATACGATATCTCTCCGATTTTGTGTTTATTTGGCATAAATATCTTTTCAGCATTTTAAAGTAAACTTCGACATTAGATGAAGTTGGGGCTGATATTTCTGATTGGAAAGTTCTTTTCATAATATTGGACCATAACGGCAGTTGTCCCATTTTTCTTTTCATAGTTTATTATAGAAAATATACGTAATCACTGCTTAAATATAAACACTGGCGAATTAATATTATTAGAAATAATTATTGGTGGAACTGTGTGACAACAACATTATTCAAATTCCACAACTATCACACAACGCCGTCTAGTCTCAAGCTAAGCAGAGCTTGTGTTATGAGTACTAGACAACTGATAAACATACTTATATATTTCTAAATACATACATATATAGATAAATTACACCCAGGCACAGAACAAATGATCATGCTCATCACACAAACATTTGTCCTGGGTGGGAATCGAACCCACGACCTCCGGCATAGCAGTCATAGTCACTGACCACTAGACCAACAGGCCAGTCAAAAAAAATAAAAAGTATACATCGTCAGATTAGTGTTCTGAATATTTATGTTACAGACAAAAACTTTGTTGCAGCATGAAAGACCAACTAACTATTATAGTAATAACAAGTTTGGCGGAAGTCAAGCTTATTTATGATTAATTAATGTATGATGATATTTCTATTAATGAAGTGACAATTTATCTATTTACATGTCATACCATTAAGGGGGAACCTTCACGGTAGCCCGCGAAATTCACATTTTCGTAAGTTTTTTGCAATTTGCAGCTCAGTTTCTGGGTGTGCGTTGATTAAAGTATGATTCGCGACTGTAAAAAATATGTACAGAAAGCGTCACTATGTCCTAACCCCTCAAGTTTTAAAATGTTACACTGCTACAACATTGAATTCCTTACGAATAATCTAAAGAATACTTCAAAAAGAGTCCATTGTGTTGACTCGGATTCGAACCATCGCATCACCGAACGTCGTCATACTCATACCGGCAGTTTGACGAACTAGCCAGCGAGCCCATATGAATTGCGATGAAATTGTTATCTACTATCGGCTGAGTCATTATATCTTTAGGTCCCTGTCTAATCGAAAGATGTTATAATTTGAGGGTATCCATTAATTTTACTTACTTACGTTGTCTTTATAAAATTAATCCATACCTTCAAGTTATAACTTTGTATACGTTCACTTAAAACGGCGAAGAGTAAACGACTACTAATTTTATCAATTATTTTTTTAAATGATTTCTGATTTTATGAGAACTAAAATAGTTGTTCTGTTTGTTGTAAAATAAGATCATAGTTTTGTTAAATAATAGCAATAATAAATATTATTAAATGATTAATAAAGTATTTTATTTTTCTTGATTTTTTAATTCTTTATAAATAATTACTACTTAAAACAAAATAGAAATATATATCAAAATAATATAATGAACAAAAAGCACATTTCGTGCCTTTATAGGATTTGAACTTCCAATCTTATGCACGGTAAGCGGTCTTGAAACCTCCAGTCTATTTAGACGATGAATAAGTTGTCGTAAATGTTAACCCTATTATTGTTGCTTGTCGTCGCAAAAGTATTGTTTTATTGAAAAAAACAATAATAAAAACAGAATTTAAAAAAAAAAACTTACTTAAACTTCTTTATTCACTAAAACAATACATTATTTAAAATAAAATGTTTTTGCAAAATACAAAAACCAACTTGGGTCTATCACGGATTTGATCGCACATGTCTTTTGGTGGGGTAACTACTTAAAGGAGCTGTGTGTACTTACATAATTTTATTCATTACAATCAGTAATACAACTCCCTATGTTAGTATTGCTATCAAATGTCAGGATGTCATGAAATCTTGAAAATTGCAAAAAACGTACGAAAATTTGAATTTCGCGGGCTACCGTGAAGGTTTCCCCTTAATAACATTCTTTATACTTCCGGTATATGGAGGGAGGTGATAAAAAGATAAAAAATATAATAAGAAGATTAGAGAATGTAACAAGATTTAGAGAAACCAAAACAAACAAACTTACAAACTTTAATATTAATTCATAATGATAGGATTAAACGAACTTACCTGAAGTGAAGTTCAATCCTGATTATATGAAGTACTTCGTCCGAGATAACTGATGTAGTACTTGCCTTTCCACACTCTTTATACGCGAATTTAAAAGCAAAATCAGAAAACAAAAATCTCCACCTGGCAATACTAAACGTCATTATCAATATTTCAGAGCCCCCAAAGAGGGAAAATTAATTTAATTACGGAAAATGAAATTAATTGAGGGAGGGCGGGATGTTCTATCTCGGACTAAGTACTTCATATAATCAGGATTGAACTTCACTTCAGGTAAGTTCGTTTAATCCTATCATTATATTCGTACTTAGTCCGAGATAACTGATGTAGATGTTCAGAGAAGAACATAACACTTAAAATTACAAAACATTTATTTTTCTCAACATAAAACAACCTAAAAAAGGGCAACTTCTGCCTTAAAATTACACAGTTTAACTTATAGCTTAAATCAGTTTGAATTATTGAGTACAGCTCTAGCAAACAACACTTGGTTAGGTTCATTATATAGTGGTCTGTTATAATGTGTAGCAAAGGACGATGACCTTGGAGACCAACCTACTGCTTTAATGATACTGTCTATCGAGAGACCTTCCCTATAGGCAGAAGAAGTAGCAGCATGGCGCGTTGAGTGCGCGGAAAAACGAGTGATATCTATACCACTGTCCGACATAACTTGCTTCAGCCATCTGCTGATTGACTGACAAGAAGCACGATGGTGCGGTCTTTTAAAAGTAATAAACAAATAATCACATGAATTAACATTAATTCTTAATCCTCTAGTTACTTCTATATACTGTGTAAGAGTTTTAACGGGACATATTTCAGGTTGAGTAGTGAAATAAGGTAAAATTATTTTAGGTTGATGCCTATTAGGAGCTGATGTTTTTAGAATATCGGTAAAAATTATTTCGACACCAGTAGATGTTAAGTTAATATTGTTTAATCTAATGGAATTTATAGTCCCTTTGGCCAGTAGCCAGTACTAATAGCATTACAGTCTTTTTGGTGATCTTTTCTAAGCTTAAGTCATTCAATGGGTACCAGTGACAAACATATGATAAAACTCTCGAAGGGTCCCACACACTGCTATATTTTGGTGTCAAAGGTCGTAATTTATAAACTCCCTTAAACCATCGCTTTATTCTATCATCAGTACCTACGTGATTTCCGATAATAAGAGAAAGCGATGACCGATGACAATTTAAGGTTTTGTAAGAACCACCTCTTTGGAAAACCAATGTTAGATAGGAAATTATGATAGGTATGGATGCACTGAAAATATTTATATCATTATCTTTGGTATAACTCCACCACTGCTTTAAGCAGCTATTATATTGCTTTATAGTATTCGGGGATAGGGATGCCATCATTATATCTATTGCGTCCTCTGAGATACTTCTTCGTTTAAGTGCTTCCCTGATAAGACGCACGCCCCCAGGAAAAGCTGCTTGTGTAGTGGGTGGGGTTTCCTGAAAGCAGTTAAAAGATTTTCTGAAGGGTTCATGGAAACTATTTCTGACGCTACCATAGACATCAACAACGGGTACCAAGGCTGAGATGGCCACATCGGGAAAACTACTATACCAGTTGCTCTATCTGTCCTAATTTTTTGAATTACTTTTAAGAGTAAACAAAAAGGCGGAAATGCGTAAAAGAAAAACGTTGACCAATTAACAGTAAATGCATCAACATTCCAAGCAGATGGATCCCTATGCCAAGATATATATTTACCACACTTAGCGTTTACACGCGATGCAAAAATATCTATTTCCGGCATCCCTAGTTTCGTAATTATAACATTGAAGGCGTCAGTTGATAATTGCCACTCTGTATCTATATTAACTACTCGAGACTCAAAATTTTCCTTTGATTTTATATATGAAGCAAATATCCATAACTTCCTAGCTTCACACCACTGCCAAATCTGTCTTGCCAAGCCATTTAATAAGGGATACTGAACTCCACCTAGTCTGTTAACATAAGAAATTGCAGTGGTGTTATCAATTCGAAGCAGGATTTCACAATTTGTTAAGTCTTGGGCAAAACATTTTAGTGCAAAGAATGCAGCTAATAATTCACGATAATTGATATGAAAACCTAGTTCTTCATCAGACCATTGACCTCTAGCACTCTGACCATTGCAGAAAGCACCCCACCCAGTGCCTGACGCATCCGAAAATATTTCCAATTCAAAATTATATTGTTTTATCCTACTATAAACAGTGACTATATTTCTCTTCCACCATAGTAAATCCTGTTTAACTTCTTTACTTATTATTATATTATTATCATAGTTGCCTCCACAAGCTTCAAGGGATAAAAATGTTTGTCTTTCTAAGGTTTTTGTGTACACAAAACCATATGCAACTGCCATATAAACGTTTACCTGCAGTGCTTCTACTAATATCATCACGATTGTAAAACTTCTCCAAGTCCTCCACAATACTTTTGTTCAGAGGTCTGCTCTTGAAATTGGTTTTCCTTACTTGACCTTTAAGTCCCAACAAGTTTCGTTCCGGTTTTGTGTTCATTTTTTCACCTACTTTTAATGCTATACTTTTAATAACTCTTTTTTCTGGATTTTTCTTGCATTCAGTGTATGCTTCACGTATTGCCACTTCCATGACTTCTTGCCGCGCCTTAAGCTTATCGTTTTCAGTCTGTAGTAAATGAATTTCCTTTTCGTGTTGTTTTTTCGCTCGGTAGAGCTTCTTCCTTATATTGTTTAGAGCTGTTTTATATTTTTGTATATTGTTCAAAGCGATCCTATAACTTTTACTTATTTTTTTCAATTTTATTTTAAACAAACGAGGAACTGCATTGCCTGTTACAGTTGACTGTTGTTCCGTTGGAGCCAACTGCTGTCTCTCTGCAGCCTCCCCTTGTCCTAATGACTTCTTCTTGTTTTCTTTTTGATTTCTTTTTTGTTCTCTCCATCGCTTTCGTCTGGCGTCTTTTTCTTCTTCAGTTAGTTCGTTTATCTTCTTAAAATGCTTTTTCAGTCTTTTAAGTTCCTTTTTTTTATGAAGTTCGTGCTTTACTGGGTCCTCTTTTATTTTTTCCCTATATCTTTTAGACCGCTCCGCTGCCGTCAACGCCATAGTCTGGTTAAAAAAAGAAGTCTAAAGCTGCATAATTTACGTTTTAATTATCGAAAATAGTGATTATTACAAAATTCTGTAACTAACCAATCGATTCAATTATTTAAATTAAACCTTAATGCTTTACTCAATTACTTTTCACTAAAAATAATCAATCAATCTCTCAACAACTTATGAACATTTTTTTATTTAAACTGTTTTGATTGTAAAAACTATATCGACATGTGTAAACCATGCTTTAGAATTCCACTACGTCACATTTGGTGTTCCACTAGTACAATACGTAGCGTAATGGACGTGACGTATGATGGCTTCACAAAAACAAACTCAAGAAATCAACGGTTAAAATGTAATTTAACGAAATGTTCCACTTAATTCCGATTAAAGACACTTTTTTCTAATTAGCTATGAAAAGTCATAAGTCAAACAAACGTTACTTACTTAATAAAATCAAGTTCGTAGTGGATAATGCGAACAGGACTTCGTGACGCCCGACCGCTCACTCTCACTGTTTGACAAAACTGCTGTCATTTAACAAATATGGCGGACATTTGCGTTCTAAAATGTTGCCAACACTAAAAAAATACTCTTAGTTCATTCAATTTTCTACTCAAAATCAGTAAACCAGTGTTGCGTATATGGAATTTTCCACTATCGTTATTTTGAGGGACAAGATAAAACGTGTCATTTTAAATAATTTTGTACTCTAGTACCTTATGAATTAAGTTTATTATTCAATTTAGATCATATAATCCTGCCAAATTAAATAAAATTACTGAACAAAAGGTCGGATAACAGTGATATTTTACGTTCGGAACTTTACAAAACCTGCGTGGGACACGTCAAAAATTATCTTTCATCTTCCTGATAATGATTAATTTAATCAATATTACACAGATTTTCGTACTTCTGAACATGTTAATAATAAATTTCGAACGTATTTTGACGTTTTCTGATTAAAACACTAAGTTTGAACTGCATTTGCCTGAAGAATAGAGGCTTAAAGTCGTAGGACACGCAATTTTCTAATGAACATTTTTTTTGAAAAAGACCCCTCACCCAACGGGGAGCCCGCATAGTCGCACCGCGATTATGCTTACAATAATGAAACAGATACTTTGTCAATTGCAACGCAATAGCTACATATTAATGTTTAAAAACCGAAATTGGTGTATCAACTAAGCTTAAATGGTGAAATTGGTGAATTCACAATAGGTAGGTTACTTACAATCCTCTGGCTGACGCAAGTTGTCTTTATACCTTTTGAGTCTCTTTTCCAGTCTTCTAATTCTCTTAACCGCCTTGTCTTCCGATTCTTCAGCTTTTCTTTTAGGCATAATCACAATTTCAAGATATATTTTCACAGAAATACACAATCGCGTGCGAGCGCGAAAAAACAATTGACAATGACGTTTAGTATTGCCAGGTGGAGATTTTTGTTTTCTGCTTTTGCTTTTAAATTCGCGTATAAAGAGTGTGGAAAGGCAAGTACTACATCAGTTATCTCGGACTAAGTACGAATATAATACAAGGTTAAATTTAAGTCGTTCTGGACCTCTTCAGGGGTCATTGTACTCATCATTATGAACAACTTTTACTATGGGACCAAACCCGAAAACGCGAACAAAAAATGTTGCAAAAGCTGTTCCCTACATTTGATTGATTTTTATTTCGCGATTTCTGGTTTGGTCATAATGATGAGTACAATGACCCCTTAAAAGGTCCAGAATGACTTAAATTTAACCTTGTATAAGCAGGGGGGGTCTCACTTCACAGTGTAGGTTTACAGGACAGGTTTTGACAATATATATATATTTTTTTAAATAATTAATAACGTTATTGCTTATTCTTTATTGTTTGTTTGTGTGTTTATATGTGTTGTTGTGTGTGTGTGTGAGGGAGTAGTAGTAGGATATACATAACTAGCAAAGTTTTGTTTCTTGCGTAACATTTTTATGTTAAGCCAAAAAAAAATAAAAAATATATATGTTGAGGTACTAAAAAGGTACTAAATATTTACAAAGAGATAAATTAGTTGTCTTGTCTCGAACTATGAAAAAAAAAATAGTCTAGACGTCCTGATGTCAGAATGTCTGACCACTTTCTTTGTGTTTTTTCGCTGTCAGTCGAGGTACTAAATATTTGAAGATAGGTATCAAATAGTAATAAAAAGGTACTAAATTTTGGTATTTTCAAAACATCAAATATCTCTTTTGGTCCAATCTTTCATGCGTAGCATTTATCTGGAATGCCAAAAAAAAAATATGTTGAGGTACTAAAAAGGTAGTAAATATTTACAAAGAGATAAATTAGTTGTGTTGTCTCGAACTATGAAAAAAAAATGGTCCAGACGTGCTTATGTCAGAATGTCTGACCACTTTCTTTACGTGTTTTTGCGCTGTCAGTCGAGGCACTAAATATTTGAAGATAGGTATCAAATAGTAGCAAAAAGGTAGTAAATTTTGGTATTATCTAAACATCGAATATCTCTATTGGTCCAGGGGTCCTGACGCTTACCTTAAAATTACGAGAATTGCCCCTGTGATCTTCTTCAACATACGGTAACCAGAAAATCTATGGCATGATTGTTTAATAAAGATGAGCTATTCCATTAGGTAGGTACCTACTAAAAAAAAAAGCGAATTAAATTTTTTTTTCATTCAAAAGTTAAAATTCCATAAGAATGAAGTCGGTAAAAATAAGTTGCATCAAATAATCTGGCAGCCGGATTACTGTCAAGGACGATCAGATTTTGCACTTACGTGTGTACATATAACTTTTTTCAGTATTCCCGACGAATGGATGTCTTTGGGCATGATAGAGGGTGAGCAGCATCCATGTCCCGGGTTGGCTTACATCCCTAAGGATGATACAAAGCCCACCAAGCACAGTAGTGATATAATTCAAACGTTAAACGGTTTGTATGAGGTAAGTGCTTCTTGTGGATTATTTTCTGAAAGTCTACGCGATTTCGAAGGAGTCTAATGGTGTGGATTAGCGGGTGTGTAACGTTTGATATAATAACAAAAGTTCTAATGATCATAAGACCTAATTTCATTTCATATATTTTTTTTATACCATATACGATTGAAGTGTTATATTTGCAGTGGACAAACGTAGCAGCTTTAAATTACGATAAAAATACTGACAAATGGGAAATCATGGCTCTGGATGGTACTAAAAGACTATACACGTAAGTACATTTTCCTTTAATCCGAATATATAGGTACCGTTATGTATAGTCGGACTTTTAGTTAGCTGCAGTAAAATTACAGCTTAAGTGTTACTTAAATGACTGAAATTGGCGTCTTTTTGTTTTTTCGCGGACAGCTTAAGTGTTACTTAAATGACTGAAATTGGCGTCTTTTTGTTTTTTCGCGGCCATCAACCAAATCTTGTTTTTCTAGTACAGAATAGTGTAACAAACTAAACTTATTTGACATGCATATCTCTAAACGAATCAGTCCGAAATGAGTTATTAAGAAATGTCATTTTACTGCAGCTAATTAAAAGTCGGACTATAGTTGATTTGCACACACAATGCAAGCAAAGAGGTTACGTGCCTCCATGCCATACTCGCTTCTGGTAAGTACATCTATACAACTAAATAAAATTACAGAGTCTGTATGTAATCTATACGAACATACATAAAACATAAATAAAATGTCTAAATGCATATAAGTATGGTAATTATAACAAAAATACAATTTTTAAAATTTTTGGCTGTCTGTTTGTTCCGGCTATGGTGTACGAGCTTTGGTGTGAGTTGCCTGTGGCTACCCGCGCCGAGCACCCCGCGCCGCTCACAGCGCCCGCGTGCCCACTATTATGGACACTCAAAGGAAGTTCATATTATGTTTGAGAACGCCGCGGCGCGCTCGCCCCGCGCCCGCGTTCCAGTCTGGACAAACACTATGAGTAATCGGGCGATAGTTTTTCACGTCATTTTTATTTCTTTTTTTGCAAACTGGTTTTACGATTGATATTATTTTAAGGCATTAGGAAAAGTACCAGATGAAAATGAAAGGTTAATTAAATACGTCAATATATAAATTAATTCAGTATTGCATGCTTATGGTAACAGTATACCAGCGCTGGGTTATTAATTTTTTGAATATCACAACACTGACTAGCCTCGTACAGGTCGTTTCTTTGTTTTTTTTTCATTTTGTTCGTTAAAAATGTTCCTTTTTATTGTGTGTATTTCCTGTACGTGTCCCAAATAATAGAATGTTTCTTTCATTATTTTTGGGCGATCTTTGTTGGAAAAACTTTAGACAGAAATAGCACAAACACAAGTTCATCGACTAGTTTGATGACATCTGCTGCATTTAAAACTAGATTTTTTTTCGCAGCGTACCTCGTGTACGTTTGATGTTCAAAGCGGATGACCCCGACACATTTGCGCAACGTGTCAAATTCGCTGTCGATCTTCGAAAGGAAGTAGAAAATAATCTTAGGTTTGTTTTAAAGATCATTTTCAAAATAATATGCACAAATATTGTGTGTATTAAAGAGATTAGAAAACACGTGACTCTAATCCACTCTTTCAAAATAATCAACTGTCCCATACGAAGCTTCAATACCTACTTGACCCGTACGTATGGGATTGCTGATTATTTTTTCGCGATCACGATGTTGATCCCATGGAGACCATTGTTCAGTTTTATGGTCTATACCACATCTTTCTATACATCCATACTTCCATACTAATATTATAAATGCGAAAGTGTGTCTGTCTGTTACCTCTAGACGCTTAAACCGCTGAACCGATTTAGATGAAATTTGGTATAGAGAGACTTTGAGTCCCGGAAAAGGACATAGGATCATTTTTATTCTGATATTCCCCACGGGATCGAAACTTACGCGGGTGAAACCGCGGGGCGCTGCTAATGTTATATAATTATGATGATGTTTTTATACGAATCAATACTATTCAGACTAACTCGTAGAGTTTAGTCGGTAGGTATGTAGAAGAAGAGTAAAAAATCCGTGCGTACCTAAAGTTTGGTGCGACCTATAATATTTCATTTCCGACCTAGATTCTATTTATACTTGGACTGCTTATTACTGGATGGATTGCCGCAGATGCCTGTACAAGTTATGCCGAAAATTATAAAAATGGTGCTCATTCACCAACAAGCGAAGGAGCATGACGAGGACCACATGGACTCGCTGAAAAATGAGGTTAAAACATACATTATTGGAGTCATCCATTTCATTACTTATCTTAAGGCTAACGCAGATTAGGGCCGCGATACAATGCAAAGCTTGCAAAAATTCTCCTACATCACTTTCGTATATTTTTTATGAACCGTCGTACTTTTCAGGC
Organism: Oligia fasciuncula; assembly: GCA_963082905.1. NCBI lineage: Eukaryota > Metazoa > Arthropoda > Insecta > Lepidoptera > Noctuidae > Oligia > Oligia fasciuncula. Next base: position 16,322,659 of record OY720403.1, read on the forward strand.
GGGTCGCGCACCTCACCTCAGCACTGGCGGATCGCTCGTCAGAGGTATTTTTGCGACCCCTGTTATCCCTGTTATGCGTTGCAATGCGGCCTGTTTCAGTTTGCGTTGGAAGACGCAGTCAGAAATGTCGCGCTCGTTGTTCTACGTTATAATTTGGACGAGGATTCGATGTTCACAACAACTTTCTTAAAATTGTGACTTTAATACTTGAAGTGAGATGATATCGAACTGTTTAGTTGCAGTCTGGTTTTTAGATATTTCCGTTTTTTTTCTTACTTGCATGGTTTTGGTGTTATAGGTTAGGTATTAATAGTTTTAGGGCACGCCGCAATACCGTCGGAAAGGCCCATCGTGAGGAAGTAACTTCTTTTCGTGTCGATGATACTCTTCCTTGTTTTTTTTTTTTAAATATAGTTAAGCGAGGGAGTGACTGAAGACCATCAGTGTTGTACTTGCACCTTCCAGCTGGGCGCAAAGTAAAATAAAATGTTTATCTTTTAATAAATCAGTTATGAAAGTTTGTGAAATTCATCAATCGCCTGTAATTTTTAGCAAATGTTAATGTTGGCATATACTGCGTTTCCTTTTTAACCGACTTCGAAAAGGAGGAAGTTCTCAATTCGACTGTATTTTTTTTATTTTTACTTAACGCGACATTTCGGGCAATTTTTCCACTTAGTATTTATTGACGATGGTATACTTAATAACTTCCTGTCACTGATATTTATACAGCAAGTAGTAGTGTTAGTAGGACTTGGTGATACGCCCTACTTTTTTTAAAATTGTAATAAAAATTATATCTTACAAGCTATAATCCAACTTTTTATTTTTGAACAATATTAAGTCTTTTGACAATAATGGTACAAGTGGTAATCTTAATAGGAACTAAGGATAAAATAATATTAATATTTTTTTAATCTAAGGTGGGGCGTTTTGTAATGTGGTCGTTGGCTAATACGACTCACTCTTATTATAAAATGCCCCAGTGTATTAATCGTATATTTTTTCATATTTTTAACTATATTAACAGTCGTTTTGGCAAAAACCAACTCTTAAATCTAAATTAAAACAATATGAGGCACTTAGGGGCTGCCTCCACGAGCGAGAGAATCGCGGCGATATTATCGTCGTGCCACGTATTTCTATACACTCTCTTATAACGTGTCTCCACACGGCGATTTCATCGCCGCGGAAATTTGATGGCGCGGCGAGACTATCGCCGCGATTCTCTCGCTCGTGGAGGCAGCCCCTTAGTCAGTCTCTTTATCAAATCAGACTTTTTAAATAAACATTTGAATAAAACTTAATTTGTACCCGTATCAACTAAATAGATTATTATAAAGAAAAACAAAATAATAGGTAAACTACTGTAGCGGTACAACGCCACATGCGAACAACGCGTCCTACTGACGTCACGCAAATCCTGCATCGCGCAAGCAGAGACCCCCTTAACACCCTATTCCTCCTATCTCTATACTACCATCGGTAACCAACACGTTAACATAACATAACATTCGGCTTCCGTTTTAGATTCAATCAGTCTTATAAGTTTTCATTTGGCAATCATCTTAAAATTAAACAATAAAAACTTACACGCTATTTTTGTTAACAGCTTCCTTTTTGGCTTTTCTTCCACAACGATTACACATTGGCTTATACATATTGCAAAACCCATGCAATCATGTTAAGACGGGCATTGAATCAAATCTTCAGTGGATTGTGCGTCATAATAATTTTCCGTGCATTCAACGCATCTGTTAACGTCGTCGTGTTCGTCTGAGATTTCTTCTTCAGAAGTATCTACTCTAACCTCGTTATCATCATTGCTTTCAGAAGACGATGACCAGCTTAATTTTTTCTTATTCTTATTTCTGACAGGACCTTTCTTTGGCTTCTTTATACCCACATTTTGTTTCTTTTTTACACCATATTTTTCTTTCACAGTTTTAATTCTTTTTGTGGTCTTAGACTGCTTTAATTTTCCAGCTGCTGGTTTCTTTTTAACAGCAATTACTTTTCGTTTCTCTATATTTTCATCAGAAGTTAAAATAACAGCTTTTTGTTTTCTCTTAGACAATACTACTGGAGGTTTAGGCACTGTATGGATTTCACCCAAAACTTTGGATGGTGTTGCTTCAGACTCAGTAGATCCTATTTGCCTTTCAGGGGTTTGTTCAATCAAATCAATAAGATTAGACTTCGCAATAGTCAGACCCGCCTCACTGATACTTTTGTGGTGTTTTTGGAAATATGATATTCATTTGGTCAAACTCTTCTGCAGGTGACATATTGCACAGGCAATGAATGTTCAGTTACTACTTACATCAAACTATCTTCGTAATTTGGATTAGTTAGATGTAATCCTGAAGGACCTGGCTCAGGTTGGAACTCAGTCACAACGACAGGTGGTGATCCTAATGTCCTGGGCTCTAAATCATTTACGACCTGCTGCGGTGATGAATGGATTGTATCAAAGGCAATTAGTTCACTATCGTCATATTCATGAATTAATGACAGAGACTCTCTTGACGTCCCATCCTCATCTTCAACAACTAAATTTTGGTCTCGCAGCGAATCAGATAGTGAAAAATAGTGACCAGGAATGGCACTCGGATCAAAAGGATAAATTCCACATGATTTTAAAGCTGACACACCGTCGGAAACAGCGGCAGCTTTGCCCCAAGCTCGTCCGATTAACTTAGACACGTCATAGCGTGCCAACTTCTTCTCTTCTTTCTTCTGTTCTTTGTTCCTGACCATCCATGTCTTTGTTTTCTGGGCAAAGTATACCTTCAATGCCTAAAAAAGGCTCTATCAAGAGGCTGCAGAGCATGCGTAGTGCGACTTGGTAGGCACAAAAGAATAACATCATTTTCTTTAGCCACTTTAGCATCCATCTAATATTAACAATGTTTTTCGAGGACTCTTGTGACGCAGAAACACTGTCGCAGAAGCGGTGTGGGGTCGGAATATTAGAAAGGGCTTTGAAGGTCCGTGGCATACCTACCTGTCCGTAATTTTTTTTATTGGTGGCCACGCATGGTTCCTATATAAACAGCTATCGACTTATATAAGATACATAAGTGGCTGCTATTTTGAAAAAAAAAAAGTTAATTGCGGACGGGTAGGTATGCCAGGCTCACGTATAAAAATCATCAATCTCCTTTATTATCATCTCATTCGTTTGGTAAAATGAATGAATCAGAGGAATTCAATTATATTTCAGGCGGAACTTCTCTATAAAAAGATGGAAGGGAAGATGAAAATAATTTACACTATACAAAAGTGCAAAGATTTGTATAATTTCATCGATGTGCCTACACCAGACTACATAGCTCCGGTGCCAAAATATGGTATAATACCTATATAATATATTCTACAGAATGAGCAGTATCTCTTCCTTTTAGGACAAGATAGTAAAATTACGTCTCCAAATTTTTCTGAGCATTGATCTAGTTGCTCAGATGATTTCCTGTAGACACCGTACGTTATAAAATATTCTAAATTTTAATTTGACTAATAATTTAAGAAAACTCGACTGTATTGCAGTGGTGGCCAAGTGGTAACGGCCGCGACTTACGAGTTGTAGGTCGTAGGTTCGAACCCAGACAGGCGCTTTACTTTGTGTAAATTATTTCATCACCACTGCTCTCAAAACGGTAAAGGAAAACATCGTGAGGAAACCGGCATGTCCTAGAATCAAAAAATTCGAAGACATGTGACATCTACCAACCCGCACTGGGCCCGCGTGGTGGATTACGGCCCACTCCCTCTCACCGAGAGGAGGCCTGTGTCCCAGCAGTGGGAACATTATAGGCTGATTATGGTTATGGACTGTATTGCTTATTCATTTGTCTGATACTAAAATTAGTCAGTTCTGCTGACCGTACAAATCTTACTCCCTAGCCCGCCGGTAGCCCGCGAAATTCAAATCTTACGTTAATAACAGCCGCACAAGTCGATCGATCAGGTTAAGCTACGCTTGCCGCGGTTGGTCTGTGGATGGGTGACCATCTTTACATACCGAGACCCCTCCGTGCCTCGGAAATCACGTTAGTCCAGGATGTCATTCGTGGATCTTTGACAGTCGTTGCGGGTAGTAAAAGTCCGAAAGTTTGACAACCATTCTTACCAAGGGGTACCAGTAACTGGTTTGTGGAGGTCAGATAAGCAGTCGCTCCATGTAAAATACTGGTATTCAGCTGCATCCGGTTAGACTGGAAGCCGACCCCAACATAGTTGGGAAAAGGAAAAGGCTAGCTAGACAGATGACGTTTTTTGCAATTTGCAGGTCAGTGTCAGGTTGTATGTTGAATAAATAGTCAACAGTCATTCAATAGGATTATAAGAACTTAGAGGGTTGTATTGATGATTTTAATGATTATAATTCTGTAAATTTGCATTTGTTACGCTCGCGAATCATATTATAATCAACATTCAACATGACACTGACCTGCAAATTGCAAAAAACGTAAGGTACATTTGAATTTCGCGGGTTACCTAGCGCACCCCCCTTAAAATATTGAGCATGAATCCATTTGACGTTTTGAGAATTGGTCCATTACAGGAAGACACCCATGCGTGATGGAGGATTTCCGTGGGCGTCTCGATTACAATCAATGGTACTCGCTTTACGTGCTCACAGAATCAGTTGCCTGCTTACATCTCGTCGTCGATGAGTGCCTTAAGGTGATACTAAACTTTGAATGCAGCTTTTTCACTTATCATACTTAGTACGGTCAGCATTAGCATAGCACTTACCATGTCAGTAGTAACAACTTGAACTGCCTTTTTTGTACTACTTTTTTTTGTGGATGTGAAATCATCAAATGACCCCTCTCGCTCTGGGTGGAGCGGAAGGGAGTGTCAGACTCTTACTGACTAACACCCACCCGTGTTCCTTCCTTAGCCCTTTATGTTCCGGGCCAGCGGTAACCCTTTCGGACAATCCCGTTGACTACTTAAAGCTGTCATTGCTGTCCTATCGGACAATATTAGTGAAGGAAGAGAGAGTGACCTGTGTCTGCGCACACACGTGTGCACTATAATATTTCTCTCTGCTGAGATTGGTCACCATGGCAGAATTTCGGTGTGGAGGACTTTATAATGACAAAAAGAAGAGTATACCTTTGTTCTTCATTTTGAAGGATATTGCTAGTCCATTGCTTCGTATGATCGAAGAATTTGCCTGCTCAATAACGTAAATAACGCAATGAATGTTGTTGAACTGTCAAAATGAAAGCAATTGCTACTGTAAAGGCGCGTACGCACGTACGAACAAAAACATGGTGAACACGAACATCGAACACTTTGTTCGCACGTGCGTACCACTAACGAACATAACCTGTGTTCGTCAAAAATGTTCGAGGCGATCCATTATGTTCGTGTTCACCATGTTTTGTTCGTACGTGCGTACGCGCCTTTACGGCGCGTTCACACCGAGCGCGATTTAATTCGCGGGCGGCATTTAATTCCAATGTTTTTAGAGGGAGCGATGCGTACGCGACACGCGCGCGTAAAAAATCGCACTCGTGTGAACGCGCCCTTAGTGTGTTACTCAATTACCCCGCGGGCCATAGTTGTTGTAAGATGTGCACACCTGTGCCTACTCTTCGACTCGAAGAGTGTTACAGTGTGTAAACAAAAAATCTGACAAAGTTGTACATGTTAATTTCAGGTAGAGTCGATGTCGTTCTTCACTGCTAACTATGGCAGGAACGCGACTTTGGCGGAATTCGACGCTGCGCAACAACATTGTACGTCTATGGTACGTTTAACCTATACTATTCTATAATACTAGCTTCTGCCCGCAACCGAGATTATTGTTCCCCTACCCACCGTATTGCAACGCATCGGCCGCCCTCGACTGAGATTTTCTTCCCGTACCCACCGCATCGCATCGCATCGCCCGCCCGCGCTGTGACTTCGTTTTCGCTTAGCGTGTATTCTGCCTTTTTTTCTTTTTGCTCGGCTCCTAACAGTTGTAGCGTGATGTTAAATAGCTTATTACAAATGCAAGAAGACGTCTCCCGCGGCGGCTGGGACGGGCGGCTCTCTCCCTGAGCCATCCCGCCACCTCCTTCGCAGAAGGAGGTGACTGCCTCCCACTCCCTCTCGCTCCGGACCATGGCTTGAACGAGGGCCGGACGCCAGAGGTCGCCGCCGCTGCCGATCGCATCTACGAGGACACGGCGGTGCTCCGCCCAAGCGGGGCAGACCTACCGTAAGCTCCACCTTGTCCTCTGGGCGATCCTGGCAATGGTGACACCGGGGCGTTTCCTCCCGCCTCATGATGTGCAGGAACCGAAACATTCGTGTCCGGTGAGGACCTGCGTCAGGCGGTAGGTGAGGGCGCCGTGACGCCTCTCTAGCCACTCCTCGAGGGGCCATAACGCCACTATCGTGACGTGCATTGCGCTTTGTTGCGACAGTCGCTCTTTCCATGCCGTCATGAGATCGCGCCGGCCTTACATTATAAAGTATTATCTTACATACTAGATATACATACTGTCGCTATGGCGTCCGCGTCCCTACAACATTTAAGTTTGTCAGACAGACGTCTTGGCTGGAGGATGTTGTGGGTGTCTCGGCATGTAGTGCTGTGTCTTTAGGTGATATAGCCCCCCCTGTTTGAACTGAATCGTACTACGAAGAGAGCCTCTGAAGTTTCCCTGTTTCTTGGGATAATTTTGAGACTGAGTTGGTCGATTAGATGAGGTATTTTTCCAATTAGCGTTGTTTTGTTTTAAGATGGTGCTAGCTGATTTTTTAAATGCTGTGGCACTTTTGCCATTGTCATTAGATTTTTCTCCAAAAAGGAATTGATTACGTTCTTGGTTTTCCTACCTAACCCACTACTATCCTATATTTTTATCAAGATTCGAAATTACTAGCTTCTTTCTGGTGACTGTGTCTTGACAATGGAGGTCTGTCAATAAGCGTGTGACATCACTGATTGTTGAAATTAGACTTGTTTTGTTGACATCACCTTTAATCAGTTTGTCTGTAGCACTTAGCAAACAACAAGGCCGCTGTTGCAATAAGAATCTGTTGTTGGCGTTCTTCAACTCGCTTGTCTCGGGCCTTCATAGCATCATTTAATAGTCCCTCCAGTTCCATGTTAAGCTTTGGTGCATCTAGAAGTTTGATGTTAGAGGGTATCAAATATTTCTTTACAAGTTCATCTTTGTAGTAGTAACGTAGGAAACAAAGTTACCGTCTATACTATATGTTTCCTTCATCATTGATTCTAGAGATCTGCATCCTAAAGAGCCTCAAAGCCTCTACTAAACAGAAAAATGTAAGGGGCAGTTCTCGTAATTTTACGAACGTTCACAGTCTGATCTACTGAGATCGTAGATTTAGACTGCTAAATTTGACAAAAATACCTGTAATTTCCGTACATTTTGACAAGTTTTTGACATTTCCTGTCGCCGAGATGAGACTTTTTTTTTTTTTTGCGTATGGGAAATCATCAAATGACCCCTCCCGCTCTGGGTGGAGCGGAAGGGAGTGTCAGACTCTTACTGACTAAAACCCACCCGTATTCCTTCCTTAGCCCTTTGTGTTCCGGGCCAGCGGTAACCCTTTCGGACAATCCCGCTGACCCGGCAGGCTTCGGCCCTATGGGGCCCCTCCTCGATGCTGACATCTCTTTGAGGCGCGCGTGGAACACGTACGCGCCGTCCGGCACGGGCCTGGTCCTGATCGGACGGTGAGCTTCCCATTACTCTCCGCCCGCAGGCCCGCGCCTACGGTGGCCGGGAGTCGTCGCGCGGCTCCCGACGCCCGGAGCGTCTCCCGCGGCGGCTGGGGCGGGAGGCTCTCTCCCTGAGCCTTCCCGCCACCTCCTTCGCTAGCATGACTGTTTCGCAGAAGGAGGTGACTGCCTCCCACTCCCTCTCGCCCCGGACCATGGCTTGCACCAGGGCCGTGCGCGAGAGGTCGCCGCCGCTGCCGATCGCCTCTACGAGGACACGGCGGTGCTCCGCCCAAGCGGGGCAGACCACCGTGTGCTCCACCGTTTCCTCTGGGCCGAGATGAGACTGCGACTAGATTTTGAAAGTTTTAAATAACGGAAATTGGCCCTCAGATCAGAAAGAATACAATACCTAGCTTTTTCTAATATAACTACAATTTAGTCTGCAAAAGGTAACCCATATTTATGGTTTTATTCCAGATGTTGAAATATCTAAATATTTCTTGGCTGAATCAAACTGCGCACGCTATAAGGATGTCGTTTCGAGACGTTGGAAAAGGGTATACATACTTTGTTTTTAATTTTTCTGCATGTGGTTACGTGTTTGAGTACAGCTGTCATATCAATGTTTTTATTTCATAGATGGTTCAATATATACGAGAAAAATTGGGAGTTCTATGGTGTCTGTAAGCTCTCCCGATTCATGCAGCTCGTCAGGTTTCGAATGCAGGTAATTTTTCATTAGCTAGCAACTTATGCGGACCTCTTTCATAATCATAATGGTATATGTGTGAGGTGTTATGACCGATCGAGGCAAAATGTGGACACTCACAGTACGGCTGGTCCATAAATTCAATTTTGCTCAGCGAGCTATTGGTATAGAATCCGGAATGAGGTAATCAGGCAGAGAACCAAAGCGTCTTCTTCTTAACGTATCGACGGCAAGAAGTTTAAATATTGTGGAGCAACGATCTTCACAGGGTGGTTGGTAGCAGCTGGAGAAGACTTGCTGAGAATCGAGCTAAATTGCGTGCAATTGTAGAGGCCTATGTCCAGCAGTGGACTCCAGTAGGCTGATAATGATGGTATATATTGTGTATCTTTATATTTAACACATAACACAACATCACGCATTAGTTAGAATTGAGTTTGTTATAACAGTGCGCAACCGTTAACACATCGAGCTTCAGCAAAGTTCAGCAATGTAAAGCATCGTCGCATTCCAAAACTCGACGTGTAATTTTAACGCCTGGGAACTGCATTATGTTCTGTCTAGCATAATCAGCCTATAATGTTCCTACTGCTGGCACAGAGGCCTCGGTGATTGGGAGAGGGCCGTAACCCACCACGCGGGCCAAGTGCGAGTTGGTAGATGTCACGTGTCTTCGAATTGCTGGTTCTAGGACATGCCGGTTTCCTCACGATGTTTTCCTTCACCGTTTTGAGAGCAGTGGTGATGATACAATTTACACAAAGTAAAGCGCTTCTCTGGGTGCGAACCCACGACCTACATACAACTCGTAGTCGCGGCCGTTACCACTGGGTCACGCTCATGTTCTGTTTAATGTTTGTGATTTGCATGTCAGTACGCTCTCCGCTTCTGCATAGAGCAGTCGATGGCTATGTTCGTGTACATGTGCGAGACGCCATGCTTATGCACGTACTTCTGCGAAGAGGACTGGGAGTGGGACTCCTCAGACCTCATCAACACCCCCTTCCGCTCCCCCACTGTCACCCTTTTCTACTTCAGTCTTATGATGTCGGACGAAGGACCCTACTACACCACAGATACGGCGCAGTTTGAGGTAGGACTTTGTATAATTTTTTAGTTTTGGTAAGCGTTGTCCACTTGTTTATAACTCTAATAACGCCTGTCTTTTTACAAATTAAAGTCGAGGATTTATGGATAATATAAAAAACATATTTTAAAGGAACGGAGGCGAAGCAAAAGTAATATGTAAGGATCGTGACTTTCTGTCAATTCTGCCTTCCTGAAAGACACAATAATTTGGGCTGTAGTACGTAGTAGAACCTAATATACTGTAACCATCTTATTACAAAACGAAATCTAACTTTAGTTCTAACCTAAACCTTTGGGCCAGTTATGGTATTTCGAACTTTATATCGATTTAGACAAAATTATAAATACTGAGATAACAACAACTTAGCACCGAACTAAGCTGTTATCTTTGTATAATTTAGTCTATTTACTACATTTGTATATAATAACTGTCTTTGTAGTTTAAATCTGAAAGCCAATTCCCATAATTAAAAACATTTAAGAGCGTTTACGACGCGGCGACGTACGGCATTTCATACAAACTTTCAAGCCCTTGTTTTTCGAAATGAATGAACCGATTTTAATGAAACTTCTTACGCAGTTTACAAAGGTCTAAAAAGTTTTCTTAAATTATATTTTTCAAAAATATTAGTTACATCATTACTTTTGAATTTATAATTATATAATGTGAGAACGATGTAAAAAATAAATAAACTGGCCAAGTGCGAGTCGGACTCGCACACGAAGGGTTCCGTCCGTACCACAAGGCAAAAACGCCGAAAAAAACAGTTGTTGTATGGGAGCCCCCCTTAAATATTTATTTTGTTTTTAGTATTTGTTGTTATAGCGGCAACAGAAATACAGGGTTTGTGAAAATTTCAACTGTCTAGCTATCGCGGTTCTCGAGATACACCCTGGTGACAGACAGACGGACGGACGGACAGACAGCGAAGTCTTAGTAATATGGTCCCGTTTTTACCCTTTGGGTACGGAACCCTAAAAAGATGTACGCGTTAAGAGCGTCCGCGTAGCGTCGAATCTAGTTGCAATCTCATCTCAGCGACATTCAATGTCAAAAACTTGTCAAAAATGTAGTAAATGGAAATTAGAGGTAATTTTGACAGATTGAGACAGAGAAAACCTTGTTTTGTAATACCCCCCGTATGTGTTATTGTGTTTAAGACCAGACTCGTGGATTTCAGATAGTGATTCAGCGTCTGTTCCGCGAGATGCTGTACCGCTGCCACTTCATCCCTCAAGTGCACCCCATGATCATGACTGGCCTAGTTTTCGATAAGGAGCTGTTCCTCACATCCATTGGTGAGTCAATAATGCGTTTCGACACGGTGAGAATGGCGCGCGTTTTATTTAGGTATACAGCTGTATCAGAAACACAACAACAGAACAGCTTCAACTTATCACGTAACAATAATAAATTTAATAATACATTTATTTAGCTAAGATTACATTCGAGTGAATTGAATTCCTAGATCTCACACTAGGATTCCCTGTGTTGTGAGATCCAGGCTCCTTCGTTCCGTTAACAATTTCATGTAAAGAAAACAAAAACAGAGAAAAGGTACATTTTTTAAAACTTAAAATAGGAGACTTAAAAATAGGCATAAAAAAGTGTACGTATACATGATGGTGTGATTTGTGTCAGTTGAGTTGGTGTTGTAATAGAGTGCCTGTATGTTATATGTGTATGAGGGTGTGTGTGTGTGAATGTAATCAAGTGCACTTAATTATTTGTCGATATGTTTAAATTTTTACGATATGACAGAAAATTTTATGCTATGAAATTTTCGGTCATATCATAGTCCAGTGTAAGAAGCCAATTAGTTACCGTCACCTTGCATTTCTTTTGTGTCAGTTTTAGTGTTTTATGTAGACCATTGAGTTTTGTATAAATGTGAGGTCCCATAAAACCGTAAGACCTTCTACCAATGGTTTTACGGCATCGAATTTTCTCCCAATTTAACCGTAATGAAAACAATCAACTGGTAATTAAAATTACAAATACTGTCTTAGCTTAAATTGGTATGAAACATGATATTTTATATTTCCAATCAATTACTAATAAGAGACTTCTACACCGTTACATTAATCTTTAAAAGGGCTAATTTTACTTATTACTATGAACAACTTTTACTCAAATCAACTGACCCATACATGAATGATGGATCAGTTGATTTTTTTTCACGATTTCAGGGTTAGTCCCATAGTAAAAGTTGTTCATAATGATGAGTACAATGGCCCCTTTTAAAGATTAAAACGATCAAAATGAAACGGTGTATTGATAATTCTAATGCTTATTATACTGTGATGATTTCTATGAATACATTTTCGTCATTGTAACATAACGAATATGTATTCATAAAATTTCGCGGGCTACCTAAGCTCATTCTTTTTAAGATCGACATTTGTTTCAAATTCTTTGTAATCCTCAGGCCTGATGGAGCCAAATGTGGTGGATTACCGGGAGAGGCTACTAAAAGCGTACAGGAAAGCCATCATCCCGTTGGTAGCTTACATGAGGGAGTATGATTGTTACAGGGACCTATACGCGCTGAACATTGAGGAGTATGTAGAGTAAGTACTTGCAGAAGAAAAGTTTTTACTGGCAAAAATGCAGGCGGTCCACTTGATGTTAAGAGGTCACCGGCCTTATGGGACATGACACTAGTCGGATTTGAGGAAGGCTATAGGCTATTTAACATCACGCTAGGGTCCTTAGGAGCCGAGTAAAAAGAAAAAGAATTAGAATAAACGCTAATTGTCTAAACACACTATACAGGGTGATTGGAAGATGGGTGCAAAGCTTTAAGGCGATGATAGTACAGGCAATTCAGAACCATTTAAGCCATGGTTGTCTTAGACGAAGTCTTACCACTTTTTTTTTACCAATTTCTTAAGATTTTTTTCGAAAATTCCCAAAGTTTTAACTAAACTACTTATTTATGGCCAAATTGAATGATAAACGAATTCATTTTTATTGTATTTAATTAAAGTAATGTGTAAGCAATCTAGCAAAACATGTTTTAGGCCTCTGTGTCGTTAGACATTTTTTTGACGTGACAACGTCTTAAATTAGGTTGCGACTGGGAGTCACTTATGAAAAAGTGTAACGCTCGGTAACGTTACGATGAGTCACCGAACGAGAGAGAGGCCCGCCGAATGCCTTGCGTCTCTCTCCCACTCAACTATGATCGGATGATCGGTCGTTGTCACGTAAAATCTTCGCCCGTAAAACCGACTTTACAGGCAACCATTTTTTTACAGATATTTAAAGTTCATAACAAATTTTAAAATTTATAAATACTTTTTGTAAACCTTATTTTAAAAATCACGGAGCGTGCTTTTTTTGTTCAAACCTTTTTGAAAACATGCTTGATAATCGCTCTTTCTTTTGAGGTAACATTTACGCAGATATCTTACAAATTATTGAAATTAGGACCTAAAACCCAATTTAAGGGAGAAATTTTAAATTTTAGGCAGTCTAATTAAACAACATTTGAATTAAATTTATTTATGTTTCATGGTCAAAATGTTGTCCGTGATTCCTAATACAAGCACGGCTCCGTCTTCTCACTTCTATTGTTGTTATTTTCAACATCATATCTCCAGCTTCATTGTTTCAAACTCTGAATTCATTCTCTCTATCAGTTCTTCTCTCGTGTTTATTTCAACATTCGTATACACTAGCTCCTTGGCCCGGCCCCACACGAAAAAGTCCAGCAGGGTCAGATCTGGTGAGCGAGCGGGCCAAGGGATGGGTCCATCTCTGCCAATCCAGCTGTCAGGAAAACAATTATTTAAGTGTTCCCTTACATTTAACATCCAATGCGTTGGACAGCCGTCTTGCTGAAAGATGACTGTACTGTCTCTTGCGAATATCGGGACACCGGTTTCCTCTATCAGCTCTGGTAAATCCACTTGTAGAAAGTGCAAATCATTTTCACCATTGAAAGTCTCCGGTAAGAAGTGGGGCCCAATCAACGTCCTGCAAATTACTCCAGCCTCCAGAATTTCCTCTGAAACGACACCTGCTTCTTAAAATGTGGATTGTTGTCTTTGGCGGCCCATTCATGAAGGTTATGAAAGTTTTTAATGCCCTCCCTAGAAAACTTTAATTTGAAATCAATCTTGTGGACGGATGAAAGCAAATTTTCTAGGGCATTACAAACTTTCATAACCCACACAACACATGGGGAACATTTAAATAATTGCTTTCCTGACAGCTGGATATGGATGAGATGGATCCATCCCTTGGCCCGCTCGCTCACCAGATCTGACCCTGCTGGACTTTTTCGTGTGGGGCCGGGCCAAGGAGCTGGTGTATACGAATGTTGAAATAAACACGAGAGAAGAACTGACAGAGAGAATGAATTCAGAGTTTGAAACAATGAAGCTGGAGATATGATGTTGAAAATAACAACAATAGAAGTGAGAAGACGGAGCCGTGCTTGTATTAGGAATCACGGACAACATTTTGACCATGAAACATAAATAAATTTAATTCAAATGTTGTTTAATTAGACTGCCTAAAATTTAAAATTTCTCCCTTAAATTGGGTTTTAGGTCCTAATTTCAATAATTTGTAAGATATCTGCGTAAATGTTACCTCAAAAGAAAGAGCGATTATCAAGCATGTTTTCAAAAAGGTTTGAACAAAAAAAGCACGCTCCGTGATTTTTAAAATAAGGTTTACAAAAAGTATTTATAAATTTTAAAATTTGTTATGAACTTTAAATATCTGTAAAAAAAATGTCTAACGACACAGAGGCCTAAAACATGTTTTGCTAGATTGCTTACACATTACTTTAATTAAATACAATAAAAATGAATTCGTTTATCATTCAATTTGGCCATAAATAAATAGTTTAGTTAAAACTTTAGGAATTTTTGAAAAAAATCTTAAGAAATTGGTAAAAAAAAAGTAGTAAGACTTCGTCTAAGACAACCATGGCTTAAATAGTTCTAAATTGTCTGTACTATCTTCGCCTTAAAGCTTTGCACCCATCTTCCAATCACCCTGTATATGCCGAAGGTGCGCGACCGAAGTTTGGCATGATTACGCCTGCAATGCTATTTGAATTACTGATGACACATTATGCCGAAATTACGTTCGGTCGCGTGCCTTCGGCATAGTGTGTTTAGACACTAAGCGAAAACGAAGTAAAAGCGTGGGCAGGCGATGCGATTCGACGGGATGGGTCGGGGAACAAGTGGACATTTTGAGAATTGGACATTTTGACAATTGGACATTTTGGGTATTTGGACATTTTGACACTGTTGGACATTTGAGAATTGGACATTTTGCCCCTGAACGGAAATAAGTCACGGGAAGAAGCTAATGTGTTATACAGAGGCTTTGTAGGTGCTTTGTTAACCCAGCAGCAGTGTATTTAATATTTTGGTCTACCATATTTTCACTGATACAAAATAGCCCTCCAGACCGAATTTTGCCCATGGCGGCCAATCTCCGTGGAGACTAGCCATTTACGCGGAATATATTATAGTGTACAAGTGTGCGCGCAGACACAGGTACACTCCCTCTTCCCTCATTCTCATACTCCGATGGAACGGCAGAGACAGATCAGGCGCAGGACCAACGGGTTAACGTGATTTCCAAAGCACGGGGTATCACACTGCCAACTTCCAAACTAAGAAATTTTCCTAATTGAAAAACCCAATAACATTTTGCCTTACCTGGGAAACGAACCCAGGACCCCACGCTCAGCAGTCGCGCTTATGACCACAAGACCAACGGGCCTACTGATAGAAAGCAGCACTATTAGTCGAGTGACATTTATAGCCAGAAAAATGCACAGTTGCTACGGAAATATTTATGTCAATCAAACAGCGTGGCTAAAAGTCACCCAAAAGCTAATGGAGAGGGCTCTGTTTGGAGTTCCCGTGATCGAAACAGAAATGAAGAGATCCGCAGGAGAACCAAGGTTACCGACATAGCCCGAAGAATTGCCAAACTTAAGTGAGTACGGTACATTGCTCGCAGAACAGACAGCCGATGGGGCCAAAAGGTTTTGGAGTGGCGACCGCGTACCGAAAGATGTAGCGTTGGAAGGCCTCCCACAAGGTAAACATAGTGAAGGCCGCAGGAATCCGCTGGATGTGGGAAGCACGGAATCTGTCGAAGTGGCGGTGCTTGAGCCCCTATGTGCAGTAGTGGACGTCTTTCGGTTGAAATGATGATGAATAAAACAGTGTGGCGCAGCTTGAATTAACTCCTTTTAAGAGGCCTCTTACAAAAATGCGCGTAGATGCATGATTTCCTCGTTGAAATTGAATACTATTCGTTGGTTGGTATAAATAGCAATTAATTGGTAAAGATAGTTCGTTTTCTCTTCTACAAGAATAATAAAGTGACTTTTTTATTATTTGTCTATTTATTTAACAAAATCGTTCTCCTGATGCATGTTTTGGCAAAACCTCATGGAGAGCTGATTTGAGAGGTCTAATTTGCAGATTCTGTTGAATATAATGCATCAAAACATTTTTTTTCATATCACAAATATCATATGCTTTTATAATAATAGAATACATTTTTGTTATATGCCTTATAAATAAAGAAAAAAAATACTGGACCTAATTCAATTTTCTACTGAAAACAAGTCTGAATATCTCCGAACTTCTACATCATTTTCACGTAGTATTTATACCAAAATAGTCTTCAATAATTGCTTAAACAATATCAATTAAAAAAAAAAAAACAAATATTGATACTTTGATTTTTTAATAAATAAAATAAAACTCTACTCTAAATTTCACTGCACCGGCGATGCACGCTCGCCCTGGCTGGAGGCCTTAATTTATTGAGGCATCCACAGGCAATCCCGGTTAAGAAGACTACAACCTCATAGGTTGAAATGCGAGATGCCATTTATAACCAAAAAAAAAAAAGATGCGCGCTCAGTACCAAAATGTAAGAGGGCTCTTAACTGTTGTAGGAACTTTCGTACCGAGAAGCATTCCGCTTCAGAGACCAAGGACGAGGTTCAGATACACTACGATGAGAAGCTGGATCTCATATGGAGGCTACCTCAATACATCAATATCGGACCCTTTGCCATTAACGTTGACACTCTAAAGGTGCGTCATGCTTTGTGTGGTTGTGTTTTTATAAACATACCTACATTTATTTACGGTTTTCCGACTAGTTTCGACATTGGAGCTCCGAGTTCGAGTTCGAAAATATATATTTTTAGGCCCACTTGCACGTTAATGGGTTATCCAAAATAACTCAGAGTTAACAGCTAACTCAGGGTTAATAAAATAATTCATCTTGCGCCACCAAGAGTTAGAAAGGGTAAAACTTTTAAATATTCCCATCGATAGGGGGGAGTTAAGTCGCTCAACTCTGTGTTAAGCTACGGTTTCCTATAAAAGCGGTGACCGCACATAACGGCTGCAGTAACGACTGTCATGAAAATGATGACGGCGGCAAAGATTTAAATCGCTAGATACGCCTTACCGTAGCAAAAGTTAGTCGCGTTTTGTTTCGTTTTAACACCTCTGACACACAATGACGCAGTGACTTACTTAATTGTCATGAAAACGATATCATATAATACAAAAAATATTATTTTATTCCAGCAACTTCTCGTTAATAAGCGGGCAGACATAATCAAAGCGTTGTTGATAATGTGGTCGGAGGAAGTACGTGTCGCGGTGGAAGACGTCATAATGGCTTACAAAAGCATCATGAGAAAGTTAGGGGAGAAGCCTAATACTATAGAACATGTGTTCGAGATCAGAGAGTGGATGGAATCGATACCTTTTGCACTTAAGACGCAGGAAGATATCATGAAAAAAGTTCACGCGGTAAGACTGTTTAAATCATGTAGGGGTCAATTATTATTGAAGGCTGTAATTAATTTAGATTGCGGGGCTACTAGGGCATGTGTCATATGAAAGAGGGCAATCTGCACATTCTCAAACATTTTTTCTTTAGGCCGCATAGTTTTCGACTTTTGATGAAAAATGTAAAAAAAACACCATTTTATCTTTGCAAAAAAAAAAAAAAAAATCCGAATTTTGCAAAGATAAAAATCTGAAATAATTGTATGTGATAGAAGTTTATGTAAAGATTGCAGGAAAAATAAAAAATAAAACAGCAATATTCTACACCGCAGTGCACATTGTTAAAATTCTCTGATGAATATAGGCCTCGCCGATGAAAATTTAAAAACATATGATGGTACGGAACCCTCGGTGCGTGAGTCTGACTCGCTCTTGGCCTTTTTTTTTTATTTTGGCTTTGAAATAATTGTGACCGCGCTGTGCGCTGGTACAATCCCACGCTACTTTTCGTTCATATGTCTCGCTCGGAGAAGAAGCACGAGGAGAATTGGAATGGGGGGGGGGGGAGCTCGGGTATAATTAGGGTTACTTATCGAGCATGCCTCTATACAAGGTGGCAGGGACTTGGACGCGTAAGCTGCTATCATGAATTCAGCACATGAGTCTAGCGTAGAGGAATAATGTACTGAATCCACGGTGTCAGTTTGCGCATCGATCTTACTGCCACCCTGTATAGGAATATCTTAAAACAGAGACGAATATTGAGTGCATGAAAGGAACCTCCCCGAGCGACGTATCTACAGAACCACTATACGTCCGGCACACCCTGTTCAATCTGCGAGTTATCCACGCTGATTGGCTAATCCTTTCACAACGATGGCAATCCAAAGTCCACTTATTTTTATCGACACGCTAAGAAGAAGATCCTCCCACTTCTATCTGTATCGCTGATTCGATGCTTCCTCCAGATGTTGCTACTAGAAAATTGTCATTATAATACATGAAGTAAACGTGGGTAGGATTGATATTCCCAACAGCGGAAAGGATACCCCCAAATATTACAAGTTCACCTCTTTCTGACCTACTTCACCCTCTATCACCTCGATATCCTGTTTTTTGTTTTCGGATCTAACAATTTGGGAGTAGTTAAAATAGTGCACGAATGGCTTCACCTTGGGTCTCCAAGGTGAAGGGACGAGTTTGACGCCTGCAGTCAGGATTGGTTCATACTAGTTCAAGACTGAAGAAGGACTGGAAAGAAGAAAGGGAGGCCTTTGCTCTGCAATGTGACAACATAGGCTTCAAATAAATATAATATACTTAACTCAACAAAATTAACAGGACTACGAAGTTCTCGACGCGTTCTTCTGTCCGTTAGAAAACGAAGACTTTAGAGCCCTGTGGGAGGCTATTGGTTGGCCTATGCAAATATCTAAACAGGTATGGTTTGTACTTAGTACTGAGGCCCGCACATCAAGCTACCCGAAACTGTCCAATCAACTTTGAACCTAATGCTTTAGCGATAATGTTGAAATTCTATTAAAGAAATTTGACAGATTGTAGTAGCTTGATGTGCAGCTGGTGTCTGTACATACTTTTCAAGAATATATACTTATTCCGTTAAAAAAAAAACATTCTTTTAAAAGAAGTCCTCAAAGTTATAAAAATAACATTAGATACAGACGCCAGCACATCAAACCTACTACAATCAAATCAAAATCAAAATCTGTCAAATTTCTTTAATAGAATTTCAACTTTATCGCTCAATCATAAGGTTCAAAGTTAATTGGGAAAATTTGACAGTTTCGGGTAGCTTGATGTGCTGGCTTCTGTACGTCTTACTAGTATGTCCCTACATTTATAATTGCGGTACGAGTCGTTCAGTATTACCTACTCGTTGAGGGTATTTGATGGCTCTTATTATTTATTTGTATACTTTTTATAGTTTCACCAAGTATTTAGTAGCATATAAAAAAAGTTTAAAGTAAAACTAGTTAGTTTCAGTAGTTTAGTTTACAGTAAATGTCCAACCACAATACCTTGGAAAATATATACCTACAATTTATTTTTTTATTTTATTTTACAATGATTGATTAGTGACTGCCACGTTCTGTGACAGGTGGAAGAGACGATTCTCTTCTTAGAGGAAGAACAGGAGAAATTCTGGAAGCTGCACCAACAAGATGAACAGACGTTATACGATAAGATTGATATGTTCACCGCGCAGTGCATGACTCTCACGCTGCAAAATGACTTTACTAAGGTAAGGCTAATATGCATGTAATTCTGTTATATTTCTATTCTATAGTTTACATCGCCACATAGTAGTAAAAAAATATTAAACGCCAAAAAAAGCAATAAAAAGTACTTAAAAAAAAGTTAGTAATAGCCAGCCGACACGGACGCCCTCCATTTAGGCGCGCTTGGTGTGACGTCATAGTTCATAACATTGACAAGTACTCAATTCAAACGCTCCAATAAAACACATTGACATTTATTGTTGTCATGAACTTTCACGTCACATTAGCTCTGAGCATTGACGCCGTTTTTTCAAATATTTGAAGTCCCCACAGTTTTATTGCACTTAAAAAAAATATTTCTTCCTCAAAAAGAAATTATAATCAAAAATATTGATGCGGGCATAATTCTGAAGCAAATGAAGCAATACAGTTTATTAAAAAAAATGACCCTTATTTGAATCACATGCATATTCCCTACTATTATAATATTAGACCTGTTTTTCCCCAAAGGGGGCAGGTTGCCTATAACGGAGCCCAAGTCCAGTCCAGTCTAGTCAGTCAACGAGAGTTGACCGGCAGTCGAGGTTTTACTAAAATATGTTGCGTTATGTCGCTCAGCGAGCTATGGAACGAGCTATGCTTGGAGTCTCTCTGAGGAATAGAATCCGGAATGAGGTTATCCGGCAGAGAACTAAAGCTGTCGACATAGCTCACAGAATAAGCAAGCTGAAGTGCCACGGGCCGGCCATGTTAGCTGTAAAACCGATGACCGCTGGGGTAGACGTGTACTTGAGTTGAGACCGCGAATCTGCAAACGTAAGGTAGGACAACCTGAGGCTAGGTGGAGCGACGATCTGGGTGGCTGTTAGCAGCTGGATGGGAGTTGCCGGGAATTGAGCTAAATGGCGTGCAATGGAGGTCATGTCCAGCAGTGGCCTGCTGTAGGCTGATGATGATGCTGCATTATTGTTATAACATTGTGTTAAAGTTAAAAGCAAAGTATTTCTGTTTTCTCCCAGGTACACGAGATAGCAAACGACATAAAGAAGGCATGGAAAGCGATGAAGGACTCACAGGATTGGGGCCGCATTCTCAACCAACGTCAGAAACTGTTCGGACAACCCGTTATACCATTCACGGACCTCAACAAGCTCGTGAAGGAGTTCGAGCCCTATAGGAACCTGTGGGTCACCGCGTCGGGTATGCACTTTGTCGTTTTATTTAATAGCAACCCAGCTGGCCGCTCACTTGACAGTTGCTCAACGTTAATTTATCAGTACTCACGGTCACACTATCACAATCAGCATAATATAACGTGCTCTAGGTGGGACACAAACCACCTTTCTGTAAGAGGGAGTAGGCCGTAATCCACCACGCGAGCTCAGTGCGGGCTGGTGGATGTCACGTCTACGAATTATTGGTTCTAGGACATGCCGGTTCCCTCACGATGTTTTCCTTCACCGTTTTGAGAGCAGTGGTGATGAAATTAAATACACAGTGAAGTGCCTGTCTGGGATGGAACCACTGGGTCACCACTGCTCTCCAACAACTTAACAATACTCCTGTCTTATAAACTGGTATTGCGGATATTGTACATATACATATCTTTGTTTTGTGTAAAAATGTTACAAAATCTTACTAATATTATAAATTCGAAAGTAACTGTGTCTGTTTGTCTGTCTGTATGTATGTTACCTTTTCACGCCTAAAGCACTGAACGGATTTCGATAAAATTTAGCAGAGGGATAGATTGCATCCCGGGGAAGGACATAGGATAGTTTTTATCCCGATATTCCCACGGGATCGACACTTATGCGGGTGAAACCGCGGGGCGCTGCTAGTATCTTCTATGGCAGTGTTGATTTCGTAGCCCTGGCCAGGTTTCTGCGACATGTCTCGTTGTCCGTAAGTTATACTAATAATAAAGTTGAAGAGTATGTTTGTCTGAACGCGCTAATCTCTGGAAGTACCAGTTGGATTTGAAAATTTTTGTTTACATTTGATAGCCCAATTCTTAAGGAAGGCTATAGGCTACTTAACATCACGCTAGGACCCATAAAGAAAGCTAGAGCCGAGAAAGAAAAAAAAACAATAATAAAGAAAGCTTAGCGTAAACGAATAGCGGGGGCCTGCGTCGGGATGGGAAAGGGGAACAAGAAATTTCACGCTGACGAAGGTGCTGGCAGGACTTTATAGGACACTAGTCCTATAAAGTCCACACCGCCCTCGCACGAAGGTTCTATAATTCCCATTCTGCTAAATTCTCTTTGCAACGGGTACTTAGGTGCGTTTAAAAAAACAGATATTTACTGTTTTTATCTTCTTAAAAATATTGTTGTTTGCAGATTTCCTAAAGGCCCGCGAGATCTGGCTGGACAACCCGCTGATGTACGTGGATGCGGACAGCATTGAACAGCTCGTCAACGAGTACTACAAGACGATCATCAAGTGCGTGCGCACCTTCCAGGACTTGCCCAAAGTGCAGTACGTTGCCACTACAATACGGGTAAGAACATCACTCCTGCATTGCCTGAAGGGTTATGCAAAGGCGCACCCACATTTTGCCAGTTATGAGCCTCGAAAAATATAGGTACTACACGTTTTAAAAGCTACTTAACTACTAAACTAAATCTTTTTCAGTTCAGTATTTGTTTTTTTGTTGCTGAATGGCCCTGGTCTTGACTTCGATCACGCCATGGAAAGCGATGAATGAGGTCTTTAATGGAACAAGCAGATGACTGTTCACTCTTGTTTTGAAGGCAGACAGACGGGTTAAATGTAGAAGGGGACACAGACGCTGGCAGAAAGTTCCACACTTAAGCTGTGTGCATTAAATGATTTTCTTCGTCTGCTAAAAATCTGTGCAGTGTACAGACGCCAGCACATCAATCTACCCGAAACTGTCAAATTTTTCCAATCAACTTTGAACCTTATAATTTAGCGATAAAGTTGAAAATCTATTGAAGTAATTTGATAGATTGTAGTAGCTTGATGTGCTGGCGTCTGTACATTTAGTTACGGCCACAAGGCCTATTATTACTTGAAGCAAGTCGCTTAAAGTGATGCATACTGATTCGTGATGCATCCAATCAGCGGGGTAATTACGTAACACACTAACAGTAGCAATAGCCTTCATTTTGACGGCTCAGCAACATTCATTGCGTTATCTACGTTGTTGAGCAGACAAATTTTTCGAACATATGAAGCAATGGATTAGCAATATCCTTCAAAACGATTCAGATTGTGATTTTAATTGTGTTACGCAATTAGGCTACAGGGCCAAAATCAACCAACTTTGAGTCAGTGACTCAACCTTTACTCCAAAAGAAGGTATTGAGTTGAAAAGTATGTATTTACAGGATTCTATAGATGAGTTTAGACCACTGATACCCATAATACAAGCAGTGAGGAACCCTGGCATGAAGGAGCGGCACTGGAACGAGTTCATGGAAAAAGCGGGTAATATATTTATTTATTTATTTATTTGAATAACATGGGAGACTTACAGCTAAAACAAACAGATCAAGGACAGTACATTAGTCTGAAAGCCAATTACAGGTCTCCACTTATAAAATACAGAGAAGAAAAAGTAAATTCTAAGGACATTCATACCAAGTTACTATAAATTACAGCATAGTTACTATGTTGCTCACACTACATAACAACCATCATAACAAAATGAATTACAAGAAAAAGTTACCGCTTAAGCACTTCTTCGCTGACGACACACTAGTTAGGAACGGATCAATATCGTACTGTTTACAAAGCTTGTTTAAATTTCTGCTTGCACGCACAATGTAGGAATTCTGCCTATAATTGGTTGAAGCAGTTGGCACGCGCAAGGGTGGATTGTATCGCTTACACTTCATGGGAATGCTGAAATAAAATTTTGACAAAATATCGGAACAGTTTATAGAATTGTTAAAGATTTTCAACAAACACACACAGTCAGAAATCTCGCGGCGGTTGAGTAAAGGTAATATATGAAATTTCTTACATAGGTTATGGTAGTTTTCCGATTGATACGGTACTTTTTGATGATAACATAGATACCTTATGAACCTTTTTTGGATGCTCTCGATGCGGTTAATATATTTGTGGTAACATGGGTTCCATATTTCAGACGCGTATTCCAAGTGGCTTCTAACAAAAGTACAGTATGGTCAACACATCCTATTACACCTACTCGCCTAGCATGACCAATAGACAGAAGTTCTTTCTATCCAACTCGACACCTCTTTTGCGCAAGCATGGGGCGACCCGTAGACTCGCGTTTCTATGAAGATATTTATTCTTTTCATAGCAACGGGGAGCTCAAGTGTCAAAAGTAGACACAACTTTTATCGACTGAAGAATAGAAACATTTCTTCTCTTCATCGCCATGCTTAACCATACCATAATCAGCCTATAATGTTCCCACTGCTGGGACACAGGCCTCCTCTCGGTGAGAGGGAGTGGGCCGTAATCCACCACGCGGGCCCAGTGCGGATTAACAGATGTCACATGTCTTCGAATTTTTGGTTCTAGGACATGCCGATTTCCTCACGATGTTTTCCTTCACCGTTTTGAGAGCAGTGGTGATGAAATAATTTACACAAAGTAAAGCGCCTGTCTGGGTTCGAACCTACGACCTACAACTCGTAAGTCGCGGCCGTTACCACTTGGCCACCACTGCTCTATGCAAATTGTAAACAATAGCTCACTATTGCCTCTGCAACATGTTTTACTATCGCTGGTAAAATAAAGCTGGTCACAAGAAAAGTTTCATGTGAACTTTGTTTTCCATGTATAAACACTTCCCGTTTTGGCCTCAGGTATAACCGTAACAATGAACGAAAAGCAGACCTTCCAAATGTGTATAAAGCAAGGAGTGGCCGCACACGGGGAGCTGATCGCGGAGATCGGCGAGCTCGCCAGCAAGGAGTACGTCATCGAGCAGTCTCTGGACAAGATGCAGGCAGAGTGGGCCACCAAGGTGCTGGAGATGAACCCCTACAAGAACACCGGTAAGCGACTTCTGCGAGACATTATAATCTTTTTAGGGTTTCGTACCCAAAGGGTAAAAACGGGACCCTATTACTAAGACTTCGCTGTCTGTCCGTCCGTCCAGTGCCGTAATTAGCCTTTTATGCGCCCGGTGCGAGCAGCTATAACCGCGCCCTTTTTTTTTTTGAGAATGGTAAGTCATCAAATGACCCTCCCGCTCTGGGTAGAGCGGAAGGGAATGTCAGACTCTTACTGACTAAAATCCACCCGTGTTCCTTCCTTAGCCCTTTATGTTCCGGGCCAGCGGTAACCCTTTGGGACAATCCCGCTGACCCGGCAGGCTTCGGTCCTAAGGGGCCCCTTCCTCGATGCTGACATCTCTTTGAGGCGCGCGTGGAACACATACGGCGCGGTCCTGGTCCTGATCGGACGGTGAGCTACCCATTACTCTCCGCCCGCAGGCCCGCGCCTATGGAGGCCGGGAGTCGTCGGCTCAAAACGCCCGGAGCGTCTCCCGCGGCGGCTGGGACGGGAAGCTCTCTCCCAGAGCCGTCCCGCCACCTCCTTTGCTAGCATGACTGCTTCGCAGAAGGAGGTGACTGCCTCCCAATCCCTCTCGCCCCGGACCATGGCTTACACCAGGGCCGGACGCGAGGGGTCGCCGCCGCTGCCGATCGCCTCTACGAGGACACGGCGGTGCTCCGCCCAAGCGGGGCAGACCTCCACCCTGTGCTCCACCGTGTCCTCTGGGCGATCCTGGCTATGGTGACACCCAGGCGTTTCCTCCCGCCTGATGATGTGCAGGAACCTCCCGAAACTTCCGTGTCCGGTGAGGACCTCTGTCAGGCGGTAGGTGAGGGCGCCGTGGCGCCTCTCTAGCCACTCCTCAAAGAGGGGTCTTATTGCCGCTATCGTGGCGTGCCCTGCGCTGGGTTGCGACAGACGCTCTTTCCATGTCGCCATGAGATCACGCCGGAGATCCGTCCGCTCCGCAGCGATTTGCCCCCTCAGGTTGGGCAAGAGCCGCTTGAAGGCGGCCCCGGCCAGTTCAAGTTTGGGGGCCAAACGTCGGAAGTGCTCGACGAAGTTCCACCGGCTCTCGAGGACGAGACCCAGGTATTTCATCGTCGTCTCGACGCCGATGTGAACCCCTCCTACCGTTAGTTGGAAACCCGATGGTGGCGCGTTCTGGGGCTCATGAAACGACATGGCCTCGGACTTGTGCAATGCCACCTCGAGACCCAACTGCCGGATCCTCTCCACGACTATCGCAACCCCGCGTGTCATCGCGTCGGCCGCCACCTGATGCGACCTCCCCTGCGCCAGGACCAGCGTGTCGTCAGCGTAGCAAACCACGCTGACGCCATCAGGGAGGTAGGTCCGCAGCACCCAGTCATAGCCGATGTCCCACAGGAACGGCCTCAGAACCGATCCCTGCGGGACACCGCACGACATCTCTCGCCGGTTCCACTCCCCGTCCCGACCGGGGTAGATGACGGCTCTGTCCGTCAAATACGCCTCGACTATTCGACGGAGGTAGGTCGGCACCCGGTGATACCGGAGTGCCTCCACATTGCAGCTCCAGGGCAGGGTGTTAAACGCGTTGGCGATGTCGAGTGACACCGCCACGATGACCCCACCCCGGGACACCGCGTCCCCCCTCGTGAGGGCTCTCACGCGCATGATGGGGTCCACCGTCGAGCGCCCCTTGCGGAAGCCAAACTGGCTGTCCGCAAGAACCGGCCCCGTCCTCACCAGGTGCCCGACGAGGCGGCCCGCAATCACTCTCTCAAAGAGCTTGCCGACCTCTTCGAGCAGCACGATGGGCCGGTATGCGGACAGAGAGTCCGCAGGGCGCCCTGGCTTCCAAATGAGGACCAGCTTTCCCGTCTTCCAACGGAGTGGAAACTGGCCTCTCTCCAAACATGCGCTTAAGAACGCCTCCAGTCAAGGCCCGAGAGCCCTCGAGGCCAGGACCCAGGCTTTACCTGGCAAGCCGTCGGATCCTGGGGTAACATTTGCATTTATAAATTAGGTGAAAAAACGTTTATTCGAAAATTCGATTTCAGAAATTATTTTATCAATTTGCTTCATTTATATGAATTTTAAAGTTTTGCTGTGGGGAAAGATCGTAGCTGGATAGCTGGCGTCTGAACTTTTTCTCAAGTCGTGTCTCTTTACTCGCTTTTTACGCTTTTCAGGAAAATCGTCTTATATATCACATTCTTCACAAACTTTTACGATTATTATTACGATCTCATAGTCTTTAATATTGAATATTATTTATTTGTAAGAAGAATATACGCGGACGACGCGAATCCACACGTATAAATAAATAAATAATAGGTAGTGTTAGTGGCCCAGGTCTGGTCATTTCTGCGCCCCTCCAGGGTCTGCGCCCTGTGCCTGGGCACCGCTGGCACCGCCCTAGTTACGGCACTGCGTCCGTCCGTCCGTCTGTCTGTCACCAGGCTGTATCTTAAGAACCGCGATGCGTATTTCCCTTTCCGTGTCCAACTGGCGACACCGGTCTCGCGAAATCCACACGCTTTTGTATTAGTACGGAATTCTACTAACCCATGTTCAATTCGCGTCAACTGCGCACGTTTTTGCGATCAAGTAACGTTAAAAGAGGTTTTACAAAATAGTGTGCAATTGATTTGAACACGGTTTTTTAACTGGTTTCTTCGAAACAAATCCGTGCTCATTCTGAGAGTAAAATCTTAAAATCCTATTATATAAATATTCCCTTTAGAGTACACCTACATTTCGCCAGTTATGTTTCAAGTCCCTTGTAATAGAGGGCGAGCCTATTGCGATGCGAAAAGCTGTGAAATGCCGCAATATAATTAGGTATGTGTTCTCTCAGGTACCTTTATCATGAAGATTGCAGACGAAACTTTGCAGCTACTGGATGAACATCTGCTAGGGACTCAGCAGCTAGGCTTCAGTCCCTTCAAGGCGGCGTTCGAGCTTCGAATCCAGGAGTGGGATGATAAGCTTCGCCTTACACAGAAGGTAGTGGATGAATGGATTGAGTGCCAGAAGTAAGTGAAAATCTCCGAACAATTTGTAGTAATAGTTATAGAGGTCAGCTGTGGCTTTGCGTCGTGCATCGTGCACGGCTAGACAGGCTCCGAGAGGTAAAGCTTTCCGCGTGTCCCTAGAGATGTAGGGCGACGTCGTACGATATTTCTGGCAACATCGAAAACGTTGAAAAAGGTCGTGAGGCAAGGTATCTGGAGTTTCCCAACTTCGGTCGACATCTCTAGAGACACCTATCGCGGTAGGTACTACGATTAGTAAATACGAGGCTTTATCACTGGCAATACTTGTCAATGGGTTTAATGACATATCATAATCATAATCATTTATTTGCTAAGAAAGTAGGTACAGTCAGCAAAAGAGTTAGGTATGGAGGATCGTCGGATATAGTTGAAGTTTATTAATAAATCGATGGATGTTGTCGACTGAAATTTAATTTGATAAATGAGCTGTTTGTTTTCTATTAATAAAATTAAATTTTATTCATATTATTATAATTTAAGTAGGGGTGGAATTTCGAAAAACTCTTTCTTAGTGGACTCTTTACGAAGAACACAGCCTCCGAATTTCATTTTGAATTTTATTTATGTAGATTCTATTTTTTTTTGTTAGCCTGTCTGGTCCCTCTCCTGGGCAAAGCTCTTCCCCAAATCTTTCCAGGAAATCTTTTCCCGCGGTAATCCGAACCAGCCCTCGCGGTACGCGTCCAGGTCTGCCTTACATTATAAACAAAATCAAAACTCATTTATTCAAATTAGGCTAAGAATCAGCTCTTTTCGAACGTCAAAATTACATAAGACAGTCCCCGAAAACGCCCGCCCTTCGCCACTTCCTAGTGCTTTCGCTGGGGAGAAGAAGTGGCGCAACAAACTGTCAGCAGCACAGCGCTGTCCTGAAATATTACCGTATTATATTCTTAAAGATTACCGTTCATATAGAGAATGGATGTATCTGGAGCCTATCTTCACTTCGGAAGACATAGCGCGACAGCTGCCCATGGAAACCAAGAAGTATGGCACCATGGAGAGGATTTGGAGACGCATCATGTCCAGCGCAGCCGCCTGTCCAAAGGTACCTTTGGAATTGTATACACTTTTTTACTTTGATAATGTTTGTCTTTTTACCGACTTTACAAAAAGGAGGAGGTACTATGTTCGGGTGTTTGTAAGTTTTTTTTTTTTTTTTTTTTTCTCATTTGATTTACAATTTTTATCTTCGATCCCGGCGACGAACCCCCTAATCGGATCTTATTGATTCCTATCGTATGATAGTATCTGCCTGCGGCTTCGCCCGCGCGGATGTCTCCTTATCCCATGTGCCTATGTTACTCCTTATAACATCAGCTATCTGCCCGCGAAAGTCCCGTCAAAATCGGTCCAGCCGTTTAGGAGAACCTTAACAAACAGACAGATAAAAGAATATTGAGGTCTTCCATCCCTTTCTTACCTGGCATACTTTGTCATGTGTTATCATTATATTCTTCTAACTTTCCCTCATATCTCAAGTGTTGCCACTTTATTCATCTTACATTCCCATATCATCATCATCATAATTATCATTTCAGCCCGGAATCACCCACTGCTGGGTATAGGCCTCCTCTTTCTTCTGCCACACTGCCCGGTTCCCTGCGTCTCTCATCCAGGTGTTTCCCGCGACTTTGACGATATCTTCAACCCAGCGTGCTTTTGGACGGCCCTGGTTTCTTTGGGCTAACCTTTGCCACCATTCGGTCACAGCTTTACTCCATCGACCATCTCTTCGTCTACGTCAACTTCACTTGACGCGCATCGCTCTGTCCCTGATGTCGTAGACTTTCTACCGACGACCGATTCCGGTGTTATTCCACAAAACTACGGAATAAAATACAAGCTATAGAGCTTCTACTTCTACATTTATGAATCTTTAATAAAAACTTTTATTTATAAATTTGCAGATAATGGTAATATGTCCAGACAGTCGTTTGCTGGACAGTCTACAGGAAGCCCTCCACCTGCTGGCCGTGGTGTCCCGCGGTCTCAACGAGTACATGGAACTGAAGCGGCTGCGGTTCCCGAGGTTCTTCTTCCTAAGTGATGATGAGCTCTTGGAGATTCTGTCGCAGTCCCGCAATCCTAGAGCCGTGCAGCCTCATTTAAGAAAGTGCTTCGAGAATATTGCCAAGGTGAGTCTGACAAACTATTTTGTGCTATTATGGACTTTGCGTCAGTTTGAAATAAAGTTGACGAATAAATGTTTTGACATCTCTATAGGTTGAAAGGATGCCAGTGGCTGACAATTTTCATGGTCGAGTTTAGTCAGCCCACCCCATGCTTCGATACGCCGCCGAACGATGAAAAGTAGAAAAGTAGTCTACATGAGCGTTTTGGCTCGACGACTACTACTTACTTAATTAGTCGATTTTATAATCACTGCCAATTTTTATTGTGCGGCTAGAAATCCCTATAAAAACGACCCGTGTAAAGCCTGTACCTTGGTACACGTACGTACCTTTAAAGGAAACCTACTGATCCCTAGCAAAGTAGTCTCATATTCATTACTCTTATGTCATTGTAATAAGGTATACGTTGAAATGATGAATGGCAAGGATGTTGTGGTTTCAGGTGACCTTCCAACCGGACTTGCTGATCACACACATGCACTCCAGCGAGGGTGAGATCGTTGAGCTCAAGTACAAGTTCTACCCCAACTCCAATGTGGAACAGTGGCTGCTTTTGCTTGAAGACACCATGAGGCATTCAAGTAAGCATCAGAGTACCAAGACGAAGATAGAACACATCGACTTAAAGAAAGAAAGAGTTCCGGAATTGGTCTTTTAAGAGGAACCGGGACCACTCCTATGTGCTGATGGTGATCACCGGGGTGGTTTTAGTGAGGTAAAAATCCCACACTCCCCGACCTCCCTTCCCGGAGGTCGGGTGCCTTTTGAAGGTTTCCCCCCGACAAAAAAAAAAAAGGATCTTCAATCTCCTTTGCTGTGGCAGACGGACAGACAGACGCATGAGTGATCTAACAAGGGTTCCGTTTTTACATTCAGACGTACGGAACCCTAAAAATGTTTATTTTTACCGACTTTTATAATAACCTCTCTCAAATTCTGTTATTCGCTCTGCCAAGTGTTACTCTTTTCCCCAGTTCGGCTGACCCTGATTGAGGGCCTCCAACAGTTGTGGGAGATGCCTCGCGCGGAGTGGGTGCTGAACTGGCCCGGACAGGTCGTGATCGCGGGGTCGCAGACCGCGTGGACCGCGGGCGTCGAGAACGCCATCGAAGAGTACCGCATGGATGCCTTCTTTGATGAGAACTTGATGCAGGTGATCAATGATTCTGTAAAAAAAACTATTACTAAGCTTAAAATATTGTTATTATAAAATAAATGGAAGTCGCCAGCCCAGTCAGTGCGTACGTAGCCTAACTGTCTCGCTCGCTCGGCAGCTGGACAGCCTGCGCGCGCTGGTGAAGGGCGACCTGACGTACTTCCAGCGCGAGGTGCTGTGCGCGCTCATCGTGGTGGAGGTGCACGCGCGTGACGTCACACGCTCGCTCGTCGACGAGAACGTGCGCAACATGTCTGACTTCCAGTGGATCTGCCAGCTGCGGTCAGTCAGAGTTAAATCGTATAATTCAATAGGATATTTGACGAATATAACAAAAAAAAAAAATGTTTTAAAGATGTTATTAAACAAGACGATTTGTGACAAAATTTATAAAATCCCCAGTACCCCAGAACTCTCAAAATGGTGTAGGAAAACATCGTGAGGAAACCGATATGTTCTAGAACCAAAAATTCAAAGTTATGTGACTTCTACCAGCCAGCACTGGGCCCGCGTGATAGAGTACAGCCCCCTCCCTCTCGAAGAGAGGAGGCTTGTGTCCCAGCAGTGGGAACATTATAAGCTGATTATGATATAAAATGGGTGGAAAAATGGAGAAGTGGCACGCCTTATATTCTTTTATACTTATCATTGTCAAGTAAAACTTTCATTGTACTGAGTTACTGTGGTGTTCCTGTGTTGTGACGTCAGATCGCAGCAGTTTTGTCTCTGTCTAGCAAAGACTAAAACGCAAACAACTTCGGCATTTTTGAGATATTTAAAGTTTTCTTTTACTTTGGCTTTATATTCATACTATATTTATTTGGTTTCGATAATGTTGTAGAGGTGTTACAATGGCTTAAAGCTAAGGTACAATTATGGACTCTGTAGGGCACAGCAAAAATCTTTATTATTTTCTATGTTTCAAAAAACGAAGAAAAAAATCTAGTCAAATACCCTTTAGAACAATAAGAGGCAGCTAAGGACGCCACAAATTTCAAGAAAAATTATTATTATTGATTCTAGTTGCCCCTTCCAAAATTTTGTTTCATATGGAGAAAAATGGGGAAGAAACTCCTAAGTTCCTGTTTAAAAATAGTTTTGCCGCTATAACAACAAATTTTAACCCCCTAAGTAATAAACGTTGTATAGCGTCTGTATAGTTACACAACGCTTTGTCTTCTTCTTTCGAAAGTCAAATTACTGACGACTGAAACAGAGAATTCAGTTCACCTGATATAATACGTTTATTAGTAAGGGGGTAAAAATAAAACAACGTTAAATATTAAAGGGGGTCCCTATACAACTGTGCGATGGTACGGAACCCTTCTTGTGCGGATCCGACGCTTTTTTTACCTGTAATTTTTATTTTTAAAACAACCATTTACCAAAAAATAAATAATTGCAGGTACTATCAGGCAGTAAAGCCGAGTTGGCCCCTGGAACCCGACGAGACGCCGGAAATCTACCAGGACGAGACCACACTGGACACAAGCAAGTACTACCGCCAGTTCAGCCTAAACACCTGCGATGTTAAGGCTCTGAACTCCGTCTTGATGTACCAGAATGAATATCTGGGAAACAGGTGTGTGAAGGGGGAAGCCCCAGGGTAGCCCGCGAAATTCAGATTTTCTTACGTTTTTTGCAATTTGCGGGTAAATGGATTTCTGACCAATTGGTGTCAATAGGGTCCATTAATTACGTGAGGTGATTTTGGCGAATTTTGGACCCACCCCCTTATTGAGATATTGTGAGATTTGGCTCGAAACCCACCCCCTCCCTCTAATCTCACGTGAGATTGTTCAAAATGTGTATATCTTCATTGCGTTGGATTTATAAAAAAAAAAACAATTTGTTTAATTATTTTTATTTAATAATATAATTAACTAATATCTATGATTGCGATAAATATATACACGTTTTGCTCAATTCAGCCTAGTTTTCTCGCAATTTTACACTGTATCTTGCGGAAAAAAAATTACGTGATACTTGCCAGGACCCCCCCCTCACCCTCACGTGAGATTGGGTGAGAATCGGCTTGACCCCCTCCCCCCCCTAAACGCCTCACGTAATTAATGGACACGGGACTTAAAATATTGGCGAAATGTAGGTGTATGACTACCTCTGCCCATGTCTTCGCGGGATACAGGCTTGGTGGTACGTTTCTGTCTTTACAATTCCAGTGGTCGTCTGGTGATAACACCACTGACGGATCGCTGCTACCTGACACTCATGTGCGCGATGCATCTCAAGTTCGGTGGAGCCCCCGCCGGGCCCGCCGGCACCGGCAAGACTGAGACAACGAAGGTAAACAATAAAGCACTCTATACTGAAGAGGAGAGTAGGGGAAGACGACACGATGGATGGACTGTGTGAAAGATGATTTGGCTAGAAAGGGGATGACTACCGAGATAACGACTATAGGCCTAATAAAGGGGGGGGGGGGAACTCATCATCTGCCCAGTTTTTTTTTCCCAACTATTTTGGGGTTGGGTTCCATTCTAACCGGATGCAGTTGAATACCAGTATTTTACTTGAAGCGACTGCGTGGGAAAATTATAGGCTGATTCTGCATGATTATGCTGTTTAAACATTGATGATGATTAAAGTTAAGTGACGTTTAAACGTCAAAAATGTGTGGTTCAATAGTCGCTAACTACTTAACTTTAAACAACGTTAT
Organism: Oligia fasciuncula; assembly: GCA_963082905.1. Taxonomy (NCBI): domain Eukaryota; kingdom Metazoa; phylum Arthropoda; class Insecta; order Lepidoptera; family Noctuidae; genus Oligia; species Oligia fasciuncula. The sequence goes on from OY720403.1 coordinate 16,356,224, forward strand.
GAATAAAGTGCTTTGTCACCAAGAAAAATCAGTTATTAAGTAATTTTGACATAATAGGTCTGTTTTACACTAAATAAAACAGTCATTATGTGCAGAAAGAAAGACACAGTGACAGTATGAAGAAGCTGTCTATGATTCTGGCTTCTAGGAGCATAAATATTGAAAAACATACCTGATTCTCTATGGATTTATGTTGTTACCTCTCACCTCTGGCAGGGATCGCCACCGATAGTTCCGGCGACCGACCGTTAAGGTTTTCGTAGTGTCTTCACTCACCAGCAAGGGCCTTGCTCTGACGCTGTCTTCCTTTCTTCACATGCATTATGACTATTTTAGTTAGTGTCAGACAGTACTATTATATGCCTAGCAGAAAACACAGCGTCAGTATGAAGACTTGTTTGATATCTGGTGGTGGTAATGGTGTTTAAAGAATTAAAGAAATTCGTTTCAGATTACACATTAACATTTATTATCAATAACCCTAAACAGTAAAGTAATATATTACTACTATAATATGATCATTTAGAATCACAACAATTTGGTACTTCCGAACTTAAACAATCAACTTTGTTATTGAAAACCTAAGAAGTTTAATCGTAACAAATCTTCCTGTTTGGTGAGTATCAAGCTCCAGGTGTGCTGCTGGTGGTATTGACTTGGTAAATAAAAAACTACTGCGATATTACAAGTACTGTATTGCTGATTGACAAAGAGACGATCGATTGTGTGCGCACGCTCAAGGTGTCGGCGAACGAGTGAGTGGCGGGGGAAGCCTGCGATCGCGGTGTGGTGTGTGGCCCGATGTGACGTCAACTTCCTGAGGGTCTTATCACTCTTCCAGTTTTCTCTAGCTCAAAATATATCGTCCACAGGTACATTTTCCACCCTTGGGATGCTACAACTACATTTTTTAATATAGATTTTGTCCAAACCGCTATGATAGTTCTTGTAGCTGGTTTTATTTCGCCTTTTTAACCGACTTCAAAAAAGGAGGAGGTTCTCAATTCGACGGTATGTCTGATGATGAAGACCACAGATGGCCACCGGAACTACTCAATAATAAGCAGTTCACGGCTTACGATTCGATTAGGTACTTTAATGTGGTTGCTAAGCAATTTATGCTCGTCACAATGCTTATGGTGAAGTGGAGCTGAGGGTGACTTCTCAGCTTCAGTTCTCCTGGTTCTTACTAGGAGAACTACTCAACAATTAACGTCCCTGCATCGGGAAAAGCAGTATTTTGTAAAAGCTATTGTAAATTGGATAAATGACCCACTAAAAAGTGAAAAATAAAAACTTTTTTACAAAAAAAAACAACCGACTTCCAAAAAACACTACAAGGTGAAAAATAAATTTAAATTTCGGAAGTCGGTGGCAAAAAACTAAAATACAGATCCAAAGACACCGACTTCCGAAATTAAAGTTATTTTTCACCTTGTAGTGTTTTTATTGAAACAAATAGACTTGTAATGTTACTGTTAAGACGTCTATGTTGTGATGGTTGAATCAATTGTTTAATATGTCTTAAGGGACATATATTAGCTTCTGGATGCTTTAATAAAGACCTTCCAGACTGTCTATGTTTACTTGAGTCTGTTTTTGATCCAAACTTGGGCCATAATAAACATTTTTCTTCTTCTTCTATGAAATTGTTTTGAGATATATCCAATAAGGTAAGGTCATGACATTCTTCTGCCTGATGCTATCAGTAAAATAATTGCAGTTCTTCTTAAAATACCAAAAAGTGAATTTGTGCTTGGGACTATCTTCAACCAATTGAATAACAATTTTGTGCGCTTTTTCGCTAGCTATTACTCAATAACTTGACTTCATCCTTACTCTAATTTGCTACTTGGTCTGACCACCCCCAATTTTCCAAACCTGGACAGAACCCCGTCGATCGATCTATCAGGTTTTTCCGCAGATCTATTATCGGTAATGGATTTGACAGGGACCTGGCTTGTAGATCGCTCAGCCAAAAGCACTGATCCCACTGTGGTGCTATTACTATGTATGTTCTTTGGCCCTGTTCAGATGATCCAGCACCCGAGGGATTAGGTTGGGAGGGGGAAACACCCAGCCCAACTGAAAGTCGCAATCTTAACTGAAGGCGTCGCAAAAAATTGCTGACCCATCTGTTGAATCCCAAGTTACGTATTGTGGGGCAGCTGCGGTTTCTATTGACGCGAACAAGTCTACGTCTGGAACGCCCTATCTTTTGAATGTAACATCCTTGGCTTGGGATTGTAGTTGCTATTCGGGAACAGGCTTTCCTCTCGAGAGGCGGTCTGTAACCCCGTTTAACCTCCCCGGGAGGTATGATGCCGACAGCGTTATGCTGTGCTATTCGGTTAGGTGAAGGAGTTTGTGTGTTAGGCCCAACAGGGCTAAGGACAGGGTTCCCCCCTCGTTCCTTATGTAAGCTTCATAGCTTACATAAGGAACGAGGGGGGTCCGATTGTCTGACGGTACTAGAACGTGTACATCCTTCATGTGTGCACCTTGTCTGACTAAGGCTGCATACACCGCAAACATCTCCTTCACATTGGAATCGTCTAAATAAACTATTATTCTTATGTTTTGTCTCCAAAGGATTTCCGCAATCCGATTGGTCACCGATGCGAAAGAGGAGCTGATGAGAGACCGAAAGGCAAGGATGTTAACTGTAATATTTCGCCTCCGTATATTATGTGCAGAAAACGCCTGTGGGTTTCCTTTATGCTCAAGTGAAAATATGCTTGATGGAGGCCGATCTGTAGGAACTGAATTGTAATTCACTGGACTTGCTTAACTTGCTTCACTGGATTGGACTTTGAGAGGACGTATCCAGTCGAGAAATTAGCTGGAAATGCCGAGTCGATACATGTAAATTTAGAGTCTTTAAATTGATTATGCCCGTATTCTCCCCAATCTGGTGTTTTGACTAAAAACATTTTGGAGTAAAAACCGGGTGTCACATTTTTTGGTTTTTCTAAAATGCCTGCATATATTATTTTAACTGATAAACTGATCTATAGCTTCTGTCATTTTCTTTGATGGTTTTGTTGCTTTTATATAAATGGTATGCCACTCCCCCCCCTAATTTTTTTATATATTGACTGGCCCCTAGTTGTTTCCATGCCTAAACATGGAATTTTAGGCAACCGCCTTTGAATACCTTGCTGTGGTTGTCACTTATCTTTAACATTGGAGGTGTATTGTGTGTACGACGAAAGGAATGCTTTTAATAATTATTATTAGATTTTTGTCTGAATTATTACTATTTTTTTCGTATTGAAATTAGTTTTATAAGATGGCTTGAGATTTTTATTTGTTTACCTGATTGTTATTAATGAATTTCTTAAGTAACTTGGCATGTTAAGCCATACCTGGGAGCCTCCTAAAGAATCAACCAGAGGGATGAGTGCTTCTCTTGGTCACATTAACTAGAATGAGCTGCTTAAAGGTAAATAGCACACGTATCAAATCGGAAAGGGTTTGTTACCGTATCAACTCGAGCCATTCAGTATTCTTTGTATGAAACTCCCTACTGCAATGCACACTAATCGGAATCGTAACGCAATCGCCTCGCCTCGGGACAAGCTCACGAACCGTGGCGCGGTGCGTTACGGCTTGTCGTCCCCGCGCTTACGTCTCTCCGTACCCGAGCTTACGTGTCTTCGTCCACCCTTGCCCCTCTCACCCCTCCCGCCGCCTGCCTACAGCACCATCAACGGCTAGCCGTAGCCGAGTTGACGTATCGGAGCTTCTGATCCGTTTTGGTTACGTGCTTACGTTAGGTTTACGTGTTTGACGCGGAGGCGAAAGGCGATACAGTGACGATCCCTTTCCGATTTGATGTGTGCTATGACCTTAATACGACATTTTTTGCTGATCAATTTAATTTTTCTTACTGGTCGCTTCATTATTTTGTACAGGATCTGGCGAAGGCAGTGGCGGTGCAGTGCGTCGTATTCAACTGCTCTGATCAGCTCGACTTTATGGCTATGGGGAAGTTCTTCAAGGGACTGGCTGCGTAAGTACACATTATACAGAAAGCATAAATAATATTGAGACAATCTGACTGTTCAAAATTAATCAGCTGTTTCACACAATGCAACAACTACTCCATTAAGATGAAACACCTTCATTCCGATATTTCCAAGTTTTTCTTAGATTTATATACTTATATACCTACTACTACCCCTTAAAATATTTGACACTAATATTATTACACGTTATATGTATAAACCGGAATAATGTGATATGGATGTGTATATTTTGGTTCATTATATATAGGGTGACTGGTAATTAGTGACCGATACTTAAACACGTGATTTTACTCATCATTATGAACAACTTTTACTATGGGAACAAACCTGAAATCGCGAAAAAAAAATCAGCTGCTCCCTACATTTTGACGGGTTAAGCGAACATAAATGTTCATGTTCAAGTTCAAGTATCGGTCACTAATTACCAGTCACCCTATATATTTCTTCGGAAAATAGCAGCTCGGTTGATGGTAATAGTCTCGCGCCCCTTACATGGGACTTAAACATAACTGGCTACATGTGGGTGTACTATAGGTACACCTCTGTCTGACCCTTTGGGGAATATAGGCGTGATGTTATGTTATTTTGGTTCAAGGTCCGGCGCTTGGGCGTGTTTCGACGAGTTCAACCGCATTGACATTGAAGTGCTTTCCGTGGTGGCCCAACAGGTATCTATTAATCTATTATATAAAATTCAAAGTCCTGACAGACTGATATATTACACGACGTACAGCCTAAACCGCCGGTCCTAGAGACATGAAATTTAGAGGGTGTGTTCTTTGTGAAGAGTAGGTATCCACTAAGAAAGGGCTTTTCGAAATTCCACCCCCAATAGGGTGAATGAGGGGAGGGTGAAATATCACGTGGACGAAGTCGCGGGCAGAAGCTAGTTTATAATACGAAAAAGGTTGTGGTTGTCTGCTGCTCTTGTGCTGCTTAGGGGAGGCCTATGTTCAGCACGTAGGACTCTTTTGGCGGACAGAAGACCTATGACCAGTCTCATTGAGCTTAAAAGATAAATATCCATGTCTACCGCAAAGTAGCGTTTGCCCACGTTCAGTCACGAGCATAAGTATGTATACACTTGGCTTTATTCAAAGACGATTTTCACCTTTAGTTTTGAATGCAATTTTATGTTATTACGATCAAAGTATTTTCGAACCCATAGGTTTGTGTAAAGTGTCGTATTTCAACGTTGCATTCGTTATTTCACGAAAAAATCGCAGTTGAAAGTTGCCAAGTGTTGACATATTAGTGCTCGTGACTGTTAACATGCGTTGCCATACAGGCGCTCTACTTTCTGTAAATTATCTCATCACCATTGCTCTCAAAACGGTAAAGGAAAACTTCGTGAGGAATGTGCGGCATGTCCTAGAACCAAAAATTCGAAGACATGTTACATTCAGCAACTCGCACTGGGCCCGCGTGGCGGATTACGCCCACTCCCTCTCACCGAGAGGAGGCCTGTGTCCCAGCAGTGGGAACATTATAGGCTAATGATACTTATGCTTATCCTTTTGTGGCTAAAGGTGGTGACGATCCAGAAAGCGCAGATCGCTAAACAGGACCGATTCATGTTCGAAGGCGTGGACCTGCCGCTCAAGGCCTCCTGCTCCGTCTTCATCACGATGAACCCAGGATACGCTGGTATGTAGATCGTGGTTGTGTGATTATAACGGGTAATGGTTATCTTAAAAGCAAAGAGTGACCAGGCATCTTCTGGGCACGCTCGTTCCATCATAGACCTCATCCATCGCTTTCCATCTGGCGTGATCGAGGGCAAGAGCAGGCTCATTCAGCAAAAAAAAAACTGGCCAAGTGCGAGTCGGACTCGCACACGAAGGGTTCCGTACAAGGCAAAAACGCCGAAAAAAACATGGTTGTTGTATGGGTGCCCCCCTTAATAATTTATTTTATTTTGTTTTTAGTATGTATTTATTGTTATAGCGGCAACAGAAATACATAATTTGTGAAAATTTCAACTGTCTAGCTATCGCGGTTCTTGAGATACAGACAGATTCTGGTGACAGACAGACGGACGGACGGACGGACGGGCGGACAGACAGCGAAGTCTTAGTAATAGGGTTCCGTTTTTACCCTTTGGGTACGGAACCCTAAAAACCTTTATTTTTATTTATTTCTTGACTGGCACTAAGACACTTGAAAGAAAAGAAAGAAAGAAAGAAAATACATTTATTTAGCACAGACTAAAAGACACACAATACACCAAATAGTTAGACAGTAATCGTATGTACATACATCAGTTAAAAACAAAAAAGATATAAAAAAAAAAAAGTGCAAATTCCGATATATGAAATTAGCAGGAATGTGTGCCTCACGGCTGCGCCAAAAAGGCCCAGTTCAGCAAAAATGCCAGACAACTAGTGCCTGACGCTGGTTTTCAACTGGACCTGGTGTGTGAGGTGACGGATGTAAATCAGATATTGACTTGAGATATTATAAAGAGGGTATCAGAAGAAATGTCATCTCATGACATTTTTTAGGTACTTGAAACTTGAAAATCAGCTAAATGGACACAACATTATTTGATACACTGCATTTTAATATTTCTTATATTATTATTATTTCATAGCTAAAAGTAAGTTGTTTTAGTTTACATTTGTTCCGGTTTTATTTTCACAACGCGCGCAAATTTAAAAAAGTCTCCGCCAGGTATCGAACCTGGTTTCTTTTTTTTTTTAAAGAACTCCGTATATACTGAGCGATAGTAATGCTGTCAAGGATCAACTAGATTGATTTTATCTAGACAACTAGATTGATTTTGTCCAAACAACCAGATTGATTTTGTCCAGCAGGCAAAAGCTAGCAAGGAAATTAAAGAACTTGTCTCCCAGGTCGAACGGAGCTGCCAGACAACCTCAAAGCGTTGTTCCGTCCCATCGCTATGATGGTGCCAGACTACGCGCTCATCGCTGAAATCTCTCTGTTTTCCTTCGGCTTCTCTGAGGCCAAGATCTTGGCTGGCAAGATCACTACCACCTTCAGGCTGAGCTCGGAACAGCTGTCTTCTCAGGTTAGTTGATCATTAACCGATGAAAAAAAAAAACGGAGGAGGTTCTCAAGTCGACGCGTATATATATATTTTTTTTGTGATTCAGTTGTAGTGTTCATTTTAGTTCAAGATTGGTATTGCGTATACACATAAAAGTAAACCAGAAAAGGTATGCGCTTCGGTAATTTTCGTGTTTCCGATTTAGCACGAACTTTGCGCCACATAGTGACCCTCCTACAGAGGCAATATTTTAAAGTTTTGTACTACCGCACTCTGTAGTAGGGCACCTATCATTGTGCGTTTGTATGAAGTTTTCTCTCTTTCGGGTTATCTACTCTGGTCACAGATCGTCATTTGTCGTAGTTTTTCCAAATTACATTGAGTTGTTAATCTATAATTTTGTAAACATGGTAGGTAATACAAAATAGTCAAGTACTACCATGGTTTTAGCAGCTCTATATTAGTTCTCATCATCGCGCGTTCGTATTTCCGAAGATAGACGATGATTCCCGAAGCGCATACTTTTCTTTGGAAAGCTGTACGTATTTATGAAAGAAATTGTAATAGGTGCAAATAGACAACGGTCGAAAGTATCTTAAAGTAAAAAATGTTTCTAAAAGCGTATGTACCTTTAGGACCATTACGACTTCGGCATGCGTGCCGTAAAGACCGTAATCACGGTTGCCGGAAACCTGATCCGGCAAATGCCGGACGGTGATGAGCGTCAGATCGTACTGCGAGCCCTTAGAGATGTTAATGTGCCCAAATTCCTTGCGAATGACCTGCTGCTGTTTAATGGTAAGTGTGTAGTGTATGCACACCAATTATGTGAATGAGCTCAATAGGCTATTTGACTGGTTTCTGATAAACATCTCAGATTATTTAATGGTGTCTAACGAGCCCACAAAAACCTATTACTTCAAATTGCATAATGTATTTCTTTTAAAAAATAGTAAATAAAAATGTACTGTTTAAATAAGCCGCCAAAACGCTATCTTTAACAATATGGCGTCGTGACGTCACGATTCACGTAAACAAACGTTGAAACGGTCGAGATACTAGACAAAAGTATGACAAAAGTCATCTGTTCTGTCAACGATAGACAGAAATTTACTAAATCATGACATCATCTTAAGTTCAGCCAATCCAGACCGTTTTCGATTACGTGGCGCCAGATTTAAAAAGATGAAGTTTTTTCGGGATTTTTTTTATAAATAATACATTGTTTTGTAGGAAAATTAATGCAAATCGATTTTAAAAGCGATAATCTATACGAGTGTCAATAATTATGACCTTATTTTTTACATTGTCAAATAGCCTATTGTGACCTTATAATGAAAGAAATGAACTGTATTAAAGTTTAATTCCGATCCAGCCTGTCCCTTGCTGCCCTCTCCCAGCGACGCCTTAAGTCGAGGTCCGTACCATACAGGGGGTGCTCTTAGCGTGTAGTCGCTTATGTTTTGAGTTTTTTAAGCCCTGGCTGGAGGCCTTGATTTATTGAGGCATCGACAGGAACTTAACCAGACGACAACTTCCTAGGGCTGCAACTGCAAGAGGCTATTCCCAAAAAAAAATATGTAAATATAATGTATTAAAATAGTTGTGATACCATAATTATCAAGAACAGCCTCCTCTTTGAACGACCGTGGCGATCAATATACTCGCTAATTCTTTAAATGACAAGGTTTTTTTTTCCTGCAGTGGGAAATTTTCTGGCTGGTATTATAACACGGATAAACCACTGCATCATTTTCTGTCGTATTCAGGTATAATATCTGACCTGTTCCCACGCGTGGAGGTGCCCGTCGTGGACTACGGCATCATGGAGACATCCATCCGGAATATGCTTACCAAGAAAGGATATGACGATCTATATTGTAAGTTAGTCTTAGCTAATATTTTATGTACCTTATGTCTAATACGATAAAGCATATATTTGCTTCGATCAATAATAGTACTAGATGAATGATTAGGAACAAAAATAAGTCGCTAAAGTGGCCGCGTTTGCACACAGATAAACATTTATATTTCTTACTACGAACTATAGAAAAAAGTTTAATAATATTAACAACTTCAGATTATTATAAACCTTAACACTCTAACATAAAGTTTAATTACGTTTGCAAATGATTAATATTTAAGTCCTTCTGTCATCGAAGCAATAAATTTAAAATGTCACTCGAAAATAAAAAGTCATTTTTATAATAAGTACAAAAATATTTATTCTAAAATGAAACTTAACGTCTAAGCAATAAGGTTAAAAACATTTTGTTGACAATTTCGTACTTACTCGAATTTGGAACTAGACGTAGTTCTTGGAATTACATTTCAATGCTTCAATGTTTGTTAGAATAGTTGGCGCGTTGTCGCAAACATTGGCCAAACAATAATAATATTTGCTTATTGATTTATATTTACTATTTAATTGTGTTACTATTGTATGAAAAACATTTAATGATAAAAACTTACCGAAAAAAGATATTCCTTCCAAAATCTTGGTGTTTCGGTGGTTATTTACACAACTTTTGAACGCGCACTGAGGCATTTTGACTTCTTAACATTGGCTATGATTGGACCATACTAATTTGAAATTAGAGCACAAAAGTATTCGTGCTCGTATTTTTCGGGCCGTTTTTGAAGCGCTTATCGGGCATCTAGTACTATTATTGATCGAAGTATATTTGTCTAAAAATTAAAAAAAGAAAATGAGCAAATCAGGTACTGAATGGTTTGACTTACATTGCATTGACGGACAGACAGAGATATTGCCGCATTTTAGTATTATTTCCGTATAAGTAGGTGAATTAATAAAATTAAAAACTTTAGAACCCTGATTCTACTAAACAAACGTTTAAGACAAACCACTGAAGCGTTTTATATGTCCAGGTTATGACGGTTTAATTCCATCCTGATCCAGTGTAAGAAAGAGATGGAGTTACACGAGTACCTGCCGATAGCCCTTTTTCTTTTTCACACTGGAATCATTAATGTGGTCTTTCATGTTCTCTTCGGAATAAAACTCTGTTTTTCTTGCAGCGTTCATATTCAAAGTGATACAATTGTATGAGACGACGGTCGTGCGACACGGACTTATGTTGGTTGGGCCAGCTGGTGCTGGGAAAACAAAGGTAACACATTTTTGAAGTGAAACTTCTTAGGCGGCGATTCGAGGATTGAGAGAGACGAAAGGTATAGCTCTCTCTGTCTCTTACACTAAGTGCTCATACACATGAAAGAAACGCGTTGACGACAGAGGCAACTGCATCCGCCGACACATGTCGACGGCAGCCGTCGACACCCGCCGACGCGTCGACGGCAACCGTCGTTGTCTACACGTGTCGCTTGTGTGTATGCACACTAAATCTCTCTTATTCTTTACTTTTTAAGAAGTTTTAATTCTGTCACGTATACGGGGCTGACGTGACGCGTTCTTCAAATTTCACTTAATTCCCGTCCAATTATCGAACCTATGAAAGCTATTTATTTATTATTATTATTTATTTATTTATTTATTTATTCCACCACCACTACCACTACTCATACCTTTATTACCTTTCGCCTCCAGTGTTACGAAACCCTCCGCGACGCACTGACAGCGATCAAGGGCAAGCTAGCCCCCGACGGGTTCCCCTTCACCCCCGTGCATACATTCGTGGTGAACCCCAAGTCTATCACCATGGGGCAGCTCTATGGGGAGTTCGACATGCTCACTCATGAATGGTAATATTTTACTGACATTTTAAGATTGAAAAGGTATTTTTATTCAATATCAATCTGCCAAGCCTTTTCCCAACCACATTGGGGTCGGCTTCCAGTCTTAATTGGATGCAGCTGAATACCAGTATTTTACATAGAGCGACTGCTTACCCGACCTCCACAACCGTTAAGTTACTAGGTACGAAACGATACCCCTTGGTAAGACTGGTTGTCAAACTTTTGGGCTTCGTAACGACTGTCAAAGATCTAAGAATGATAGTCGGGACCAACGGTTTATAGCGCTTTCCGAGAGGGACGGAGGGGTCTCGATATGGCAAGCGTAGCTTAAATTTGGATCGACCCGGGCGGCTGTTATTATTTAGCGTTGATCAAAAATAATAGAAGAGTATCAGTCATGTTCGTGGACGGGCACCGTCAGTTCGGACTCACCGTCGGTTCGGGTCGGGACTGGTCATCTCGTAACTGGTACTTTTTCTTTGCTGTATGTTCTGACGCTTTTAACGTGCACGTCTTTCTACATCGTTCTCACAATATGTATCTATAATTTCAACATGGGTGATGTAACCAATATTTTGATTTAAAAAGTGTCCTTGGTCACTCCAAGGCCAAAACTCCTGACCGACTCCTTGACAATTCAAAAGTGCCTTTAAATGGTTTTATTTAAATAAATATTTTGAGTTTGAGTAGGGTTATAGTTGCTTGCAGGTTTGCTTACTATTGTTTGCTTACTTGGTTGCAGGTTTGCTTACTTACTTGCAGGTTTGCTTACTTGGTTGCAGGTTTGCTTACTTACTTGCAGGTTTGCTTACTTGCTTGTATGTTTCTTAATTGCTTGCAGGTTTGCTTACTTGTAGTAGTACGTAGTAGTAAAATTTTTAGACGCATCAGAAGACGTCATGCATGCGCGTCACAAAAATGTTTAACCGTCTTTTTCCATTTGATTTTACACTAGGACCGACGGCATTCTGTCGAGTTTGGTCCGCGCCGGCATCGCGGTCGAAGACATGGACAGGCGCTGGTATGTGTTCGACGGGCCTGTGGACGCCGTCTGGATTGAGAACATGAATACTGTAAGATACATTTTAGTACTTTTTCGTTGGATGCGAGAAGCACAAAACCGGTCGAAGTGGAGGTGCTTGGGGGAGGCCTATGTCCAGCAGTGGACGTCTTCCAGTTGAAATGATGATGATGACATTTTAGTAAAAATATAAATACCAGCTGTATTCCCCGTTCAGCTGGGCAGTGGTGTGGCTTACACCCACATTTCGGCAGTAATTTTATAATAAGCATTTAATAGGGGATGAGTCTATTGCCATCAACCGGGCCCGTAGTGTGGCCATAACTCGCGGATTATAAGAACGTTTGAAAACTATACGCGCGCTACCTCGCTCATGCCCGTCGCGCTAAGCGCCTTAGGCTCAATTTTTATTGCCGTGGAACGGAATGGAAGCGTTTTTTTTTTGTACAAAGCATTATGGACTTTATGTCAATAGTGTAACGCACAAATTTCATACACCCATACGCACAGGCCGCGCATCTTCTGGAGAATTATCGCGCATTCTCGAGAATTCCTGCAGTTACAAGCTTGGTTCGTTAGACAATCTATGTACAATATTGTTACGAAAACTCGATTCCACTCCGTTCCGCAGCAATGTAAATTGAGCCTTAGTCCCTACACTATAGACGCAAACGGCGCGGCGTTCCATATGTTCGATACTTCGCGCCAATCGTCGCAACTGCGCTAGGCTCGCACAATGTGTTACATACGAGTACTATATTTGAAATCAGAATTGAAAATTATCAAATTTTGGATCAATAAACTCAATGTCATTGATGACAAAGTTCAAATTCCATTGCAACCAATTTTGTTTCATCATCAGGCTAAATAACGATAAGCTTTTGCACGAATATTTCAGGTACTAGACGACAACAAGAAACTGTGCCTGTCAAGCGGTGAGATAATGAAACTGACTGAACGTCAGCGCATGATCTTCGAGGTAGCAGACTTGATAGTAGCGTCTCCGGCCACTGTGTCGCGGTGTGGTATGGTGTACCTAGACTCACAAGTGGTCGGGCTGCCACCGCTCGTCAATGCCTGGATCAAGAGTAACCTGCCGCCGGTGAGTATATTTATTCAAAATCTAAGCATTTATTTCGCGGATGGACGGCGCCGTCGAGGTCGACTTGGACGCGTACCGCGAGGGCTGGTTCGAGGTGGCGCGGGAAAAGAGTTCCTGGAAGGATTTGGGGGAGGCCTTTGCTCAGCAGTGGGACAGTATATAGGCTAGCAAAAAAAAGCATTTCATATAAGCACATAAAGGGCACTTTTGAACGTCAAAAATTACAATAAAATAGAATTGATTCTAGTCGCCCCTTCCAAAAGGTAGTTTTCGTATGGAAAAGAATGGGCAAGAAACTCCACCGTTACTCTTTTACAATAGTCTGCATACATTAAATTATATAATAATAATATGAGAAGACGATGCACCTAAAATAAAATTACTATACCACAATAGGTAAAAGAATTAAAAAATTAAACCTTGACATATATATTAATTGTCTGATAGATACATGGTGCTCACAAATTTACAAACATGGTAAAGTAAACGATTTTCATTAAAAAAGAATTAACAAGCAATAAGTTAAATGTAAATCAATGTCAAAAAAGAATACATTTCACAATTAAAACACCAACCAGTTTGATTTTGTCTAGACTCTAGATTGTCCTATGGAGCAGGACCAGCATGTTTCCAAGCCTTCTTATCTTGGATATAATTTATTTCATCTATGCATACATCTAATCTAATCTAACTAGCCTGTATTGTCCCATTGGCCAAAGGCCTCCCTCTCCCTTTTCCACACAATTCTGTCTTTTACGAGTGTCGGCCAGCCCTTACAGTAGGATCAGTCAAGCTCGTTCCGCCATCTTCGTCTTGGCCTGCCGCGATGGCGTCGTGCGTTTAGTGGGACCCAATCGGTGGTTCTCTTAGCCCAATTGTCATCTGACATGCGGCAGACATGTCCGGCCCAGTCCCACTTAAGTTTAGCGGCTTAAGTTTATCTTGGTTTTGGCGCGCAGTATTGTGTTCCTTATACGGTCAGAAATACGAACCCTCAGGATACTGCGCTCCATGGCTCGCTGGCAAACCTCGAGCTTGTTTTATGTACGTATGTATGTATTTGTATGTATGTACATACAAATAAATAAAAAAAATAAACTAAAGCAGCTTTTCGTGTCTGTTTGACTGCGTTGTTCTGCTAAATCACGCAACGGATTTTTAAAGTATAGTATATTTTTATTGCAGATAGCGGATTCCATCCGCAAAATCCTGCCAACTTTAGTAACGACATACTTGTACCCTGCCCTGGAAACACTGCGTTCACAGCTGACTGAGATTGTTGTGTCGATCGACTGCTCGCTGGTACTGAAGTTTTTGGAGTTACTCGACTACCGCCTGAGGCCTCTCACTGGGAAGGACGATAGGCCTCCGCCAGGAGCCCCCTTCTTGGCTTTATTGCGTGAGTTTTCATCAAGTACCGTATCCACAATATAACATACATTTTTGTTTACACATACATATTTTTTTCTTGGGGAAATCCTCATGGATACCCTCCGTCTGGGAAGAACGGAGGGTTATGTCGGACTCCTACCGAGTAAAACCCCCACTGTTCCTTTTAGTACCATGAGTCGGGGTCCCGGGAGATACTTGTGCATTCGCCGCACCAAATACACGAGTGAAGGGAAACATCGTGCGGAAACATGCACTAGAACCAAATTCCAAGACATGTGACATCCACCAACCCGCACTGGGCCTCCGTGTGGATTATGGCCCATTCCCTCTCACAGAGAGGAGGCCTGTTGCCCATCAGTGGGAACATTATAGGCTGATTATGTTATGCTTATGTTGTGTTCCAGCTCGCCTGGCCCCTCTTTGGGTGGTGTGGTCAATAATCTGGTCGGTCGGCGCGACGTGTGACCTCAACAGTCGCGCGATCTTCTCCAAGTTCATCAGAGAAATCACCGTCGCAAATGGATTGAAGCCGCTGTTCCCGAGCGCAGGAAGTGTCTATGATTACACGTAAGTATTGATAATTCCATTCAAGAGCGCGCGTCTGTTTATTTATTTATACCTACAAGGTGGCAGGGACATGTGACCTTGAATTCAGCACATGATTCTAGAAACCCTAGCGTAGATTTTTTTCGTTGGTTAACAAAAAAAAATTGGAATATCTAAAAGTATAAAAAACCATAGATATAGATATTATATTAGTTTAAAAACCATTTTTTAAGAACCATTTTTAATAGGGTTCCTCCTACGGGTGAAACGAATCTATTATAAAAAAAAACTCAATTAATTGATTTTTTCGCAAGCTACAATGTTTTCAGGTTTCTCACTTGATTGCCGGGATTTTTTTTTTAAATATTTTGTTGTTTTTTTTTCGATTCTACTCTTCGATCAATGATTGATCGAAGATTCTACTGCATTAAATCAATTTTTGAAAGCACAGAATTAATCTCCATTTAATTATCTATACAATGGTATATAAATTAAGTAGGTTCTGTGTACTAGCAGGAGTATAACAATAGAAACAGTTGCAGAAAGGAGATGAAAAAAAAATACGATCGTAAAGCAGTCTCTAATGCTTCGCATTATGAGTAATGCACAAACTGGTGTTTCATAGAAAAATGCAATACCTACGCGGCTAAATGTATGGCAGAGCTATAAAATTTTTAATGGCCTTAGTTCAAAAACTTGCGTGGTTCCTGTCGAATTGACCATCACCATCTGCCTAGCCTTTTCCCAACTATATGTATAACTATACTAAAATCGGATAGCGCTCCCGGTTGGGACAAAATACAAGTCAGCTTTCTAAAATCTGCACACGAACAAGTTGTACCAATCATAACCCACTTGATTAATTTATGTTTCGCGCAAGGAATTTTCCCCGATGCTCTGAAAATTGCACTCATAACGCCTGTGTATAAGTCAGGGGACAAGTCTGACCCGTCTAACTATAGACCAATTTCGGTCCAACCGTCCGTTTCAAAAATTGTTGAGAAACTTATAAACGCGCGCCTTATTAAGTTCCTCTCTAAATATAACATACTGTCGCCTTCTCAGTTTGGGTTCAGACAAGGAAAGTCCACTGAGGATGCTGTTCTGTCACTAACTTCTGCTCTGGTGGACGGTGTGGATAGGGGAGCCAAGTGTCTAGCTGTTTTTCTTGACCTCAAAAAGGCCTTTGACACAGTGTCTGTGCCCTTACTTTTACACAGGCTAGAACGCATCGGCATAAGAGGACCTGCTCTTGAGCTTTTTAAATCCTACCTCAGCAACCGCAAACAAACGGTTAAAATTGCGAAATACACCAGCTCTGAGTCAACTGTCACTTTCGGAGTCGGCCAGGGCAGTGTCCTTGGGCCGACATTGTTCCTTGTCTACATCAATAGTCTCTGCAACATGAAGATTGATGGCGGGCTCATTTTTTCGTATGCCGACGATACTGCCATTGTCTTCACTGCTAGGACTTGGGCTGATGTTTCAAGGTTGGCCGAACGTGGTCTTTCCAAGATAGCAGCCTGGCTAAACCATAGTCTCCTCACGCTAAATACTTCCAAATCCAATTACATCTGCTTTATTAAGTATAATAACTCGCAACCGTCCCGGGATTTCCAAATTAAAATCCACAACTGTCCCAACCCCCCCACCCCCGACTGCCCATGCTTAAAAATTGACAGGGTTCAACATATTAAATATCTAGGTGTTATAATTGACCAGCGCCTATCCTGGCATACGCACACCGAACTTCTAATGAAGAGAGTTAGGAAGCTGATATGGACCTTCAAAACTCTGCGACACGTGGCTTCGCAGCAACTTCTGAAGCAAGTATACATATCTTTGGCCCAATCTATCCTCATGTACTGTTTGCCTTGCTGGGGAGGGACAACAAAAATAAAGTTTTTGGAACTTGAGAGGGCGCAGTGAACCTTACTTAAAGTCATGTTCTTTAAGCCCTACAGATAGGGGAACCTAGTGGTAGAAGAGATTAAGAACAAGGATCCGTTAATAATTATCAAGGACGTTCTCTCCTGCCACACCGATGCAGAGGTCACACAAGCTCTGCAGCGCCAAAACGCACACTTGATCGGGGACATACCTGCGGAGGACTTGAGGCTGGGGGTTAGGTACCGTCGCAGGACGAGGAACCCCCACATGTGCCACGTTATCATGCAGGTGTCCCCTACAGTGTGGCAGAGGCTGACGATGGCGGGTCGCGTGCACATCGACCTGCAGCGAGTGCGGGTGCTGGATCAGTCACCACTGGTGCAGTGCACTCGCTGCCTGCGTTTTGGCCATAGCCGGAAGCTGTGCACGCAACCCGCCGACCTCTGCATCCACTGCGGTGACCCCCACTTGCAGGTCGACTGCCCGTCACGGCTGGCAGCGGAGGCACCAAAATGCCACAATTGCCTGCTGGCGAAGTTAGAAAATACAGACCACAATGCCTTCGCCAATGAGTGCCAAATACGCGCAAAATGGGATGCCTTTTTTTTTTTTTTTTGCGGATGGGAAATCATCAAATGACCCCTCCCGCTCTGGGTGGAGCGGAAGGGAGTGTCAGACTCTTACTGACTAAAACCCACCCGTGTTCCTTCCTTAGCCCTTTATGTTCCGGGCCAGCGGTAACCCTTTCGGACAATCCCGCTGACCCGGCAGGCTTCGGCCCTATGGGGCCCCTCCTCGATGCTGACATCTCTTTGAGGCGCGCGTGGAACACGTACGCGCCGTCCGGCACGGGCCTGGTCCTGATCGGACGGTGAGCTACCCATTACTCTCCGCCCGCAGGCCCGCGCCTACGGTGGCCGGGAGTCGTCGCGCGGCTCCCGACGCCCGGAGCGTCTCCCGCGGCGGCTGGGACGGGAGGCTCTCTCCCTGAGCCGTCCCGCCACCTCCTTCGCTAGCATGACTGCTTCGCAGAAGGAGGTGACTGCCTCCCACTCCCTCTCGCCCCGGACCATGGCTTGCACCAGGGCCGGGCGCGAGAGGTCGCCGCCGCTGCCGATCGCCTCTACGAGGACACGGCGGTCCTCCGCCCAAGCGGGGCAGACCTCCACCGTGTCCTCTGGGCGATCCTGGCAATGGTGACACCCGGGCGTTTCCTCCCGCCTGATGATGTGCAGGAACCTCCCGAAACTTCCGTGTCCGGTGAGGACCTGCGGCAGGCGGTAGGTGAGGGCGCCGTGGCGCCTCTCTAGCCACTCCTCAAAGAGGGGTCTTATCGCCGCTATCGCGGCGTGCCCTGCGCTGGGTTGCGACAGTCGTTCCTTCCATGTCGCCATGAGATCGCGCCGGAGCTCCGTCCGCTCCGCAGCGATTTGCCGCGGAAGCGGAACTTCTCCCCGGCGTAGTGCCTCCGCGCGCCACTCATATATTGCTGAGGTGGCCCCGGCGCTCCCAGAAAACACCATCCCAGGCAGTGAGACCCGAACCCACCCTGGTGCCCGCTCAAACTACCAGGTGATCGCATTAAAAATTAATCTAATAAATATTAAAAGAACTAACAGACTGTTTAATACTGGAAAAGCAAATTGGGGCCAATTTCATGAGAAATTGGCCCAATTAAAAGCTAATAGCATTTTAGAGAAAACAAAAATTAAACAGGATAAGGAGGGATTTTGGGAGGGCACCTACAGGGCTACAGGACGGACTGTAAGAAGACAGGAGTACTTACCTCTGTTGAAGGATGGAGAGCCACTCAACGGTGAGGATTCGGCTTTGCTGCTGGCGGAGACCTTCCACCCCGATGACCTGAAAGAGGATGACAAAGATGACCACCGTCGGACGCGAGAAGCGGCCAGTCGTGTAAACGAGTGGACGCATGATGAGCACCATGACCCACCGTTTGCATTTCTGGAGCCGAAAACCGCGGTGGACAGTCTCAACCCGAAGAAGGCACCGGGGGCGGATGGTCTCACCGCCGATATCTGCGCCCAAGCCATTCTCCGGGACCCAGAGAGGTTCCTGGCGCTGGCCATCAAGTACCTCGAGCAAGGCCACTTCCCCGGGGCCTGGAAAGTGGCTATAGTGGTAATACCGGAAAAACCTGTTACACCAAAATCTTACGGGCCGATCGGCCTCCTGTCCTGAAATAATGGAAATATAGAAAAGATAAATTATAGTTATGTTAAAATATTATATTTAGTAAATTGTGTATAATAAACTTTTAAATATAAGTAAGAATAAAAATAAGTAAGAATAAAAATAAGTAAGCAGAAATAAAAATAAGTATGTAAAAAACAAGACATAAAATTAGGATAAAAATGTTCAATACATATAGATAATAAAAAGTAACTGTTAAATAAGTTATGTTGGTTATATATTGTCAATAATATATACGATAACATTAGAAAAGTTAGTAGTAGATAATAATAAATCAGTAAAAAGAATTTTGTTTTTAGAATCAGTAATGTAAAAATAAGTGGAAATATTTGGCAAATTTGAAAAAAATTTATATAGGTATTATTAAATATAAAAGATAAAATATGAAAGAAGGAAATTCCGTAGGAAAACTCTATTTCAGTAGGGACTGTTTTAAAATAAAGAACAAAATAAAATACCCCTAGAATAAACAGGTCTCTGATTACGTCAGAGGGACACTTGCAAAGGCAGGAGTGTGGTTTTAGCCGGTAAGAGTCCGGCACTACCCAGACTGCATCACCAGTGGGACAGTCTGGGTGTCCATGAGGATTTCCCACTCCTGCCAAAAAAAAAAAAGCCCTACAGATACCCCACCCAAAGTCTCTACCAATTGTCAGATCTTCTGTCTGTAAGAAAGCTATATTTGCTACAACTTATTCTAAGAAAGCACACAACCCTTCCGTATGATCCCTCTAAGCCTAAAAGCAGAAGGAGCTACTTGGTCGCTCAAACTGTCAAGGTTAGATCTGCTTTCGCTAAAAGGCAATACCCAAGATAGTGATGTGCCTGGTGGCAATATTGCCACTGCCGGCAATATTCCCAATGTTGCCGCTACCGGTAAAATACCAATATTGCCGGCAACATTGGCAATATTGCCAAAGTTGCCTGTCAAATAATACCAATATATTTTATTATTACTGCAATTGTAATCATCGTTTAGTTATATTTAGTGTAGTATATCGATCATAAAATATTTGTAAAGATTGACACTTTGTTATTTCCAATATTATACATATACTTATACCTGTATTTTATATGTATATGAAAAACAAGTACAACATTAAAAGAAATGTTTCGAATTTATGCCTTTTTAGGGTTCCGTACCCAAAGGGTTAAAAAACCGGGCAAGAGCGAGTCGGACTCGCGCACCGAGGGTTCCGTACCATCATATGTTTTTAAATTTTCACAGGCGAGCTACTTATTAGATCTCGTTCAAACCAATTTTCGGTGGAAGTTTACATGGTAATGTACATCATATATTTTTATTAGTTTTATCATTCTCTTATTTTAGAAGTTACAGGTGGGGGGACACACATTTTACCACTTTGGAAGTGTCTCTCACGCAAACTATTCATTTTAGAAAAAAAAATATATTAGAAACCTCAATATCATTTTTAAAGAGCTATCCATAGATACCCCACAGGTATGGGTTTGATGAAAAAAAAATTTTTGAGTTTCAGTTCTAAGTATGGGGAACCCCCAAAATTTATTGTTTTTTTCTATTTTTATGTGAAAATCTTAATGCGGTTCACAGAATACATCTACTGACCAAGTTTCAACAGTATAGTTCTTATAATTTCGGAAAAAAGTGGCTGTGACATACGGACGGACAGACATGACGAATCCATAAGGGTTCCGTTTTTTGGTATTTGGCTACGGAACCCTAAAAACGGGACCCTATTAGTAAGAATTCGCTGTCTGTCCGTTTGTCCGTCCGTCCGTCTGTCTGTCACCAGGCTGTATCTCAAGAACCGCGATAGCTAGACAGTTGAAATTTTTACAAATTATGTATTTCTGTTGCCGCTATAACAACAAACACTAAAAACAAAATAAAACAAATATTTAAGGGGGGTTCCCATACAACAAACGTGTTTTTTTTCGGTGTTTTCGCCTTGTGGTACGGAACCCTTCGTGTGCGAGTCCGACTCGCACTTGGCCAGTTTTATTCAATACACAACGATTTTCAATTCTAATCTCAATATTTATGTGTTATTTCTAATAGTCACTACCGTGTATGGCAATATAGGCAATATTGCCGGTAAAATACCGGGAATATTGCCAAAAATGCCGGCATTATTGGCAATTTTACCCAAAAATATATTTTATTGTACACAATGTAGATTATGGCCTTTAAATGCTAATTTTAAGTATTGTAAAAAGTTTCCGTAGTTAATCAGACTTATAATTAAGCAATATTCCCAAATATTTCCACTCCCGGCAATATTGCCGGCAATATTTCCACCAATATTCCCACTTCGGGCAATATTGCCGGCAACGGCACATCTCTAACCCAAGACAATCATCTCACTTATACAATCTGCTAAATAAAGAAATACGTATGTATTCCATGAAGTACCGCGATTGTAAAAAAGTAGTAACCGAGTGGCTTAAAACTAAATCCTATGACGATATTGAGTCTATTGTATCTACTTTACAATAGCCAGGTGTAATTACACTCTGGCAGTTTTCCGCATGGTTAGTGAAAGAAGACTTATTTAGCTTCTTTCGATCCCAAGACATAGTCGTAGGGCTAGCCAACTACCAACAACCTACAATATAGTGTACGCTTATACCTACCTATACTGGCATCGCCTTCCGGTTTCTCCCGCATAACGCAAAATAGGCACACTTTTGTATCTAGTGCTAGTCAGGATATTCATTCACAAGAAATTAACTAAACATCGCTTATTATAACTCACACCATACAACCTCACTACTCACACTTACACCCACACCCACACTCACCTTACACACATAACATACTCACTCGTAACACTCGCATCACACGTACTCGCGCGATTTGGCCTTCTTTTGTTTTGTTTTGTATAATGTTAATTTACCGCTTTTATTTTTATTTTTACTCTTGCATGTTTACTTTGTCTACATTTCAATTGCATAGTAATTAATGATAAGTGGAAGTGCGGGGACTCCTAATACAAGCAATTCCTTGCTTAAAAGGAGATCTCCAATAATATTGTATCTAAATACCCATTGTGATTGAAATAAACATTTTTTTTTTTTTTATTTAACTATGTTGGGGTCGGCTTCCAGTCTAACCGGATGCAGCTGAATACCAGTATTTTACAAGGAGCGACTAATTCCTGTGGAATTGACCACGGGAGCGAAATCGCAGGAAAAATTTATTTTTAGAACAGTATAATTTATTTGATGTGTTAATTTTGTTTTTAATTTCATAACTTTGATGTGATATTCGTGTTAGCCTCAACGACGGTGGGTTCACTGACCCGACTGACGACGGCGAGCCGGCCAATGCTTTCTGGTACAACTGGATGGCAAACTTAGAGCCATATGAAGTGGATCCCGAGTGGAACTATTCGGGTTAGTACTTATCTTCAGAAATCCAGTTCTTCATAACGATTGCTCTATAATCATCATCATCATCTGCCTAGCCTTTTCCCAACTATGTTGGGGTCGGCTTCCAGTCTAACCGGATGCAGCTGAATACCAGTATTTTACATGGAGAGACTGCCTATCAAATCATTTATTCCATTTAAACCACTTATTTTAAAGGTAAATATAGAGAAAATAAACAATTTATTATTATTATTAC
Organism: Oligia fasciuncula; assembly: GCA_963082905.1. NCBI lineage: Eukaryota > Metazoa > Arthropoda > Insecta > Lepidoptera > Noctuidae > Oligia > Oligia fasciuncula. The sequence continues at coordinate 16,378,760 of OY720403.1, forward strand.
TCGTGTTCGTGTTCCCAGGTCGAGAAATAATTAAATGAAAGGTTCATTATTGAGTGTGCAAGTCACCCCCTGCCATTTTATCTGCGTAGTTATATAAAACATTGGTCAGGCAGGTGCTATAGTCTTTTCATAGTCCTAAATAACCAGTTCACTTTAGCCACCCATAATCCAATATCTTTGTTTCCATATCCTGAAATAGTCCTACACCAACTAGGGGTTGTCCTTGAGTCCGGAACGGAAGCTCTCAAAAGGAATATTTTTTACCGTTTTTGCAACACTTTTAATTGATGCTCCGCTCCTATTGGCAGCATGCTGTTATAGCCTGTAGCTTTCCTCGATAAATGGACTATCTAACATAAAATTATTTTTTCAATTCGAACCGTAGTTCCTGAACTACTGAAGAAAAATAGCGCGTTCAACCAAACAAACTCTTCAGCTTCATAATATTAGTATACTAGCAGCGCCCCGCGGTTTCACTCGCATAAGTGTCAAATATCGGGATAAAAATTAGCCTATGTCCTTTCCCGGGACTCAAACTATCTCTACACCAAATTTCATCTGAATCGGTTCAGCTGTTTAAGCGTGAAAAGGTAACATACAGACAGACAGATTAATTATAAACGTTCATCTAATAAAGCAATATACACGTTTATATTTAAGTCGTTCTGGACCTCTTAAGGGGTCATTGTACTCATCATTATGAACCACTTTTACTAAGGGACCAAACCTGAAATCGCGACAAAAAAAATCAGCTGTTCCCTACATTTATGTTCGCATATCTCGTCAAAATGTAGGGAGCAGCTGATTTCTTTTTCGCGACTCGAATTTAACCTTGTATAATATCCAGGAGAGGGCTAGTAATTTAAAGTCTTTATGCAGATATCGAAGTACCGACCATGGACAACGTGCGCAGTGCAGCGATCCTCGGCTACAAGGTGCTGAACTACAACAACGTGCTGTGCGTGGGGCCCACGGGCACCGGCAAGACGGTCACTATAACTTCCAAACTCTCGAGAGGGCTACACAAGAAGTTTATCTGCGAGTTCCTCGTCTTCTCTGCCAGGACTTCGGCTAATCAGACCCAGGTAATAATTTCATCATCGTCGTCAATATTTGCACACAAGTCTTTAGTTTTTACTAGCAGCGCCCCGCGGTTTTACTCGCGTAAGTTTCGATCCCGTGGGAATATCGGGATAAAAAATAGCCTATGTGTTAATCCAGGAAATGGTCTGTCTATAATATGTACCAATTTTCATCCAAATCTGTTCAACGGTTTACGCGGAATTTGAATTTGATTAAAACCGGTCCCAAGATCCTACCCAAATGTCCTTTCTTTGGTATTGTTCGTCGAATCGTTGAGCTCCACCTATTGACCGCCACACATCAAAAACGTGCCCTCGGCGTCAAAATCTGTCATGTAGTCGAACCGTGGCGTGCTGGGCACATTCTGGTTTGTCGTCTATACACGTCTGTGGCGGTCAAAAGGTTAAGTCTTGAGTTGAGCTGCACGATTTTTGACAAATGCGTGCACTGACTGGACAGGTCCTCTCAATCTGTGTGGTTCTTTCGTCAAAAGACCACCTCAGACATCGATCTACATGGTCTTCATATAACCTGACCAAGATTATGTCTGGACTTTAAAAGAGACTGTGACCTCTGAGTTTGTTTCGGCCTTTCTTCTCAGAGTAGTCAGATAGGAAACGCCGACTTCATCTAGTTTAAAAAAAACATGATTGACGTGTAAAAGTGTTTGTGCAAACCTACTTACAAAATAAAATCATTTATCAAGACTTATTTCCTTTGAGTATTTTTAGCTAGTTTCGTATTTGGTCATCCACGCACACTTGAAACATTCTTGTGTAAAAAAGCACCTTGCAGTCTGGCCAGTATTTGTAAAAAGCAGTTTTAGAAAAAAGGTAAAAGTAAATGTGGCGCTTCCAGGATTTTGTCGCTTTTATACCTATTTTGATTTAGAATCACACTAATGTTATAAAGGCGAAAGTTTGTGAGTGTGTGTGTTTATATGTTTGTTACTTCTTCACGCTCAAACGGCTGTACCAATTTTGATAAAATTTGGTATGGAGGCAGCTGACACCCTGAATTAACATATAGGCTACTTTTTATCCTGATATTCCCACGGGATGGAAACTTATGTGGGTGAAACCGCGGGCCGCAGCAGTTTTGGGAACAGTCGATGTCCGATTATAAACTTGACAATGTTCAAATTCCATTGCAACTGTTTGTTTAGGAACTGCTTATTACCTACAAACGGTCAATCAAATATCAACGTAAACTACATGTAACTAAAGTAGAAAGTTGATTAAGGGGCAATATATGGGTAGATTATCTATGTGTTACATGTCTTAGGATGTCATAGACAACAAGTTAGAGCGGCGCCGCCGCGGCGTATTTGGGCCGCCGCCCACCAAGCGCCAGATCTTCTTCATCGACGACCTCAACATGCCCGCACTCGAAGTGTTCGGGGCACAACCGCCCATAGAACTGCTGAGGCAATTCATGGATTTTTCAGGTATGGCATCGTACACAGGTAAACCAGCACGCGTAGCATGAACACTTCTATCTCCACGAAGAGTAGACACATTGCTTTCTATGCAAAGTGACATTTCTTTGCTTCATTTTTGACATACCGCCTAGAAATCCTTCTACAATCTGTCATTTTGTCTTTCGTTTCAAACGATCTTAGGTCCTTTTGTATGTACACTATTTCAGAAGAAAATTTTCTATCCCAACTGTCAAAATCACATTGACAACTGACAGTTGTCTAAGAGATTTTGTAATTGCCACAGACTACAATATAATGCAGTAGAAAACCTTCTACTCGACGGTCACAAAGTATAAACGGTTATCTACAAAATCCCGTAACGACTGTCAAACGTCCACGAATCACAGCCGGGGCCAATGGCTTAACGTACTTTCCGAGTACTTTTTTTTAAAGATGGTCACCAATCCATGGAACAACCGCGGCAAGCGTAGCTAACTGATCGATCAACCTGTGCGTCTGTTATTATTTAGCCACGGTCCCCTCGCACCTCTATAATTATATATATGAAAAGAGTTGTGATACTCATTTGCCAGCTGTGCAACGTAATTTCGTCGACTCATTTTGACCGCAGTAAATTACATACGCTTGTTCATCTGGTAACGAAAATAAATTGTAGCTATGCACTTGTCGGATTGGCCCAGACATCAGAAGTAAAACACAAGTTTATTCAATTGAACAATCAGTTATCTTAAATCTAGAAAATACAGAAATGAAATACTAAAACTAATAACGGCAAAAGGCGGTCACATAGGGCAGTACTGACTGTCAGGAACAGTGGTCCATGCACCCACCGCAATAAGGATAGTACTAATTGTCAGAGACAGCGTTCCAAATCCAATAATCGGGCAGTACTGACTGTCGAGAGACAGTGGTCCGTGCACCACGATGCAAGCGTTGGAAATGCGTACCGATCAAACAGCGCAGCTCCTTATAAAGGCGATCGCTAGTGGGGGGGAAACCGTTACAATATTTTACTGGATTGGATACCAAGTCCTTTAGGCCAAATGATCGATAGAGTGAATGATTTGCGTCTGGTGCACGTTCCACTAGCGCCATCTAGTCGCCGTCTCTCACAGCTGCTAATCAATGAGTCTGCCGACACACTTATGGTCTGTTCCAAAACTATCTGAAACAAAAAAAAAACAATATAAATAAATAAAATAAATAATAAACAAATGGATTAGAAAACGTACCTGTGGTTGCCAAATTGTAGTGCCATTTACAAATTGTGTGCTTCCATTTGATCTTTAACCCAAAATTCTAATTTTAGATCAGCATCATCATTTCAGCCGAAAGACGTCCACTGCTGGACATAGGCCTCCCCCAAGCACTTCCACTTCGACCGGTTAATTTTAGATGTTTTTCATTTATTTAACAATTTAGATTATTTTTTTTTGTTTTAGATTGTTCGTAATAGTCCGATTTTAGTTTTTACGTAAAGAAAAATTGGAAAAGTTTCAAAATCGGGAATAACTTCTTCTTAGCGTGCAATAGCAATATACAGTCAGCTCAGAATTTGGCTACAAGCGTGGCACTTTCAGGTAGCGGCCATCAACTCCTGTAGCGTGCAGACAACAGGACATGCCGGACACCATAGATATAGATAGACCTAGATAACGCAAGTATCGCGATCTGTATGAAAACCAAGCGTGCCATTTTTTGACTATCTACTATGACGTCACAAGCACTATTCAAGGACGCCGCCGCGTGCGGCACCCGTCTCGCCCCTGTGTCTCGCCCCACCCCCGAGGCCTAGCGCCAGCGATCACGCTCACCCAGCCAGCAGTACACAGGACTGAGCGCGAAAGTGGCGGCTTACGATTTTTGTATGTAGGCTAGTGCGATTTTTGGCACGCGAAGTAGTTGCTCTTGCGTTATCTGGTGTATCTATATCTGTACTGGACACGATATTAAGTGCCCCATTTTTTGTATGATATAGTATCTACGAATTTCCACCTGAGCAGGTTTTTTTTTGCTTCGGCCGACCTGAGTCCGGAGTCAATTTAAAGACTTGGAACTTCTAGAAATACTGACCGTCCTTTTTTCTATGGGATTTTAGTATAAACTCAAGACGACAGGACTACGTTTGTCGGGTCAGCTAGTTTCGTAATAATTCCGTTTGCCACCAGGTTGGTACGACCGCGACAACATCGGCGAGTTCAAGCTGCTGGTGGATGTGGGCGTCGTGGCGGCCATGTGCCCGCCCGGCGGCGGACGGAACCCCGTCACAATGCGCCTCATGCGGCACTTCCACTACATCTCCTTCACTGAGATGGAGTATGCCAGCAAGGTATGTATAGTGCGCGCGGAAATAGTTGGTATGTATAGTGCGCGCGGAACTAGTTGGTATGTATAGTGCGCGCGGAACTAGTTGCTATGTATAGTGCGCGCGGAACTAGTTGGTATGTATAGTGCGCGCGGAACTAGTTGCTATGTATAGTGCGCGCGGAACTAGTTGCTATGTATAGTGCGCGCGGAACTAGTTGCTATGTATAGTGCGCGCGGAACTAGTTGCTATGTATAGTGCGCGCGGAACTAGTTGCTATGTATAGTGCGCGCGGAACTAGTTGCTATGTATAGTGCGCGCGGAACTAGTTGCTATGTATAGTGCGCGCGGAACTAGTTGCTATGTATAGTGCGCGCGGAACTAGTTGCTATGTATAGTGCGCGCGGAACTAGTTGCTATGTATAGTGCGCGCGGAACTAGTTGCTATGTATAGTGCGCGCGGAACTAGTTGCTATGTATAGTGCGCGCGGAACTAGTTGCTATGTATAGTGCGCGCGGAACTAGTTGCTATGTATAGTGCGCGCGGAACTAGTTGCTATGTATAGTGCGCGCGGAACTAGTTGCTATGTATAGTGCGCGCGGAACTAGTTGCTATGTATAGTGCGCGCGGAACTAGTTGCTATGTATAGTGCGCGCGGAACTAGTTGCTATGTATAGTGCGCGCGGAACTAGTTGCTATGTATAGTGCGCGCGGAACTAGTTGGCCGCGCCGCGCGTGGGGACAGGGGTGAGGTGGCGGGTTGCCTAGTGTTCGCAACGCATATGAGGTTAAGGTGAATGGATAGTGGTAGACCGCGAAATTCAAATTTTCATACGTTTTTTGCAATTTGCAGGTCACTGTCAGATTGTATCTTGATCTAAATATGATTCGCGACAATAACAGGTACATATTTAGAGAATTATAATAATTAGAATCATTAATATACCTTTCTAAGTTAGATTTCTACCACCAACCACCAATCTCCTATGGAAAAGTGTTAATGGTAGAAATCTAACTTAGAAAGATGTATTAATTAATTATTCTAATGATTATAATTCTCTAAATATGTACCTGTTATGGTCGCGAATCATATTTTGGTCAAGATACAACCTGACAGTGACCCGCCTAGCCACCCGCTAGTTTAGAAATTTTCGTAAGTTATCAAACAAAAAATTGCCATGTTTGACTCGTGTTGATAGATATAAATTAGATATAAATTGCTAATCCATTGCTTCTGATACAGCACCCAAATTGCGTAACACACTATTACTCTCAATTTGAATGATTTTGAAGCATATTGCTAATACATTGCTCCATATGTTGGAAAAATGTGTCTGCTCAACAACGTAAATAACGCAATGAATATTGTTGAACTGTCAAAATGAAACCCATTGCTACTAATAGTCTGTTACGCAATTACCCTGCTGGTCTTCCATGTTGGAACTAAATACAAATAGAAAACGTCGTGTATTTTCAGGAACTCATAATACCTAACATAACCTTGTCTCCATATTACTTTCCAGTACGGCATTTTCTCTACTATCCTCAACTCGTGGTGCGCAAACATGGACCCAAAGGTGACACCGCTTATTCGCCAGCATCCCTTCCTCAAGGCTTCCATAGAAATCTTCGGTGCTTTGGTGAAAGAACTGCTTCCTACCCCCACCAAGTCCCACTACACCTTCAATGTGAGGGACCTCAGCAAGGTGTTCCAGGGGATACTGATGATGGACCCCAAGAACATTGAGGTTTGGAGGTTTTTATTTTATTTATTTATCCATTTATTTCAGGCATCTAGGCCCGTTTAAACACACAATACAATATTAATATAACTTACAAAATATTATAAATACATACAACATTGTAATTACACTAAAAACTACTAACGCACACGAAGTGTCTGCTTCGTATTTCGCTGACATGTAGCCGGCCACGAAACCGGCGGTACACAACACCCTTCGGCCAGAACTCTTCCTTGAGGAACTTCTCAAGATGATGTGTTGGAACACGCATCACGAACGACTTGCAGTTTGTGTTGTGACGCGACTCCAACTTCTCAACCTTCGTGAAGTGCAGTCTGGACATGTACAGCTGCGTCGTCGGGATTGCTGGACGCAGCAGCATGTGGGTCCTGCCCTCAGATATAGATACACCTAGATAACGCAAGAGCAAATACTTAAAAATCGCACCAGCTTACGTTCAAAAATCGTAAGCCGCCACTTTCGCGCTCAGTCCTGTGTACTGCTGGCTGGGTGAGCGTGGGTGGGGCGAGACACAGGGGCGAGACGGGTGCCGCTCGCGGCGGCGTCTTTGAATCGATTTGATTTTCCCATCACTAAATAGTGCTTGTGACGTCATAGTAGGTAGTCAAAAAATGGCACGCTTGGTTTTCATACAGATCGTGATACTTGCGTTATCTAGGTCTATCTATATCTGTGGTCCTGCCTGCGCGGTGCCGCACTGGTATTTATGCACACAGGTGGTTCATAAGACGGACTCAATGCCATACTGCTATTAACCGCCAATCTTTGGGTTATTGGAGTAGTGGTGGCCCAGTGGTAACGGTTCCGACTTAGCCGACGTTCGCGCACTGGATTTTCAATGCACGGCTTAGCGTCGAGAGTTGAAAATCCAATAATGTTGTTTTTGACGCGCTGGGATGCGCTTTGTTGGATTCTCAATGCTTGGCTCAACACAGAGAGTTGAAAATCCAGTGCGCGATAAAATCCCTCCCCGATATTTTTACGGCTGAGCGAACGTGAGCTTACATGTGTCACTTTTCTTAGGTCGTAGGTTCGAACCCAGACAGGCGCTTTACTTTGTATGGTATATTTCATCAGCATCACCACTGCTCTTAAAACGTCTTAGGAAAACATCGTGAGGAAACTGGCATGTCCTAGAACCAAAATTGTTCCTTGTCTTTAGGATGAAGATGACGTCATCAGACTGTGGTACCACGAACATCAGCGAGTGTACCAAGACCGGCTCGTTAACGAGGCTGATCGCCAGTGGTTTATTAAGTACGTTACCTTGTATCTATCTATACATATTAAAAAACTGGCCAAGTGCTAGTCGGACTCGCACACGAAGGGTTCCGTACCACAAGGTAAAAACGCCGAAAAAAACACGTTTGTTGTATGGGAGCCCCCCTTAAATATTTATTTTATTTTAATTTTATTATTAAAGTAAAAATACAACTGAGTATTTTACAACAAACGTGTTTTTTTCGGCGTTTTATGCCTTGTGGCACGGAACCCTTCGTGTGCGAGTCCCGACTCGCACTTGGCCGGTTTTTTATTGTTTGTATTTCCTTTGCGTGTCCCAAATAAAATATATTTCGTTTTTTCATTGCCTTCGTTTCAGTTTAATGAACAAGAAGATTCAGATTGAATTTAAAAAGGAGCCGTTGGACCTTTTACGCGACAAACTGATGTTGTTCGGAGATTTCATGGACATTGGTGCCGATGATAGGAAGTACGTCGAGATCGATAATAAGGAGGAGGTACGTAAAGATACGGTGAAGGGCTTTAAACGGCCGATTTATATTGGTTTCACGAATGGCCGCCATTTTGAAAAAAAAAAATGCGCGATAGTAGTATGCCAGGGCCTGCAGTCTCGACATAGATAGCGATGGCTTTACGACCGAATGCGGTCGCAAAGTCCTATCGATCCGGATTTAGCGATATTTGGTAGTCTCGACTCTCAAAGTCATCGGTATCTTACCGAAGTATGTCGCAAACTTTACGATTTTCGTAATGTTTACGAATATATTTTGCGAGCATTTTTGACAGATGTAGAGACTTGCGTTTGTCGTAAGGATCGTTAAGGCTAGCGATTATTGTCGGTATTATTTAGCGATCGGTAGTTTGCGACAGCGTCGCTATCTATGTAGAGACTGCAGGCCCTGACTTCATAAAAAATCTTTTATCCCCTTTACTTACAAACAAAAATGGCGGTTTGACATATTTTGATCAAAAGCTGTCAAACCAGCTGTCAGCCATATGTTCAGACAGTCTCTTGTTAAAACTTATCTGATGATTGAAAAGGCTGATTTTTCAACAGTCTAATAACTTTTATGCGAATAATAAATATGACATTATGGTATGAATACAATACTGCGCTCCAAAACAAAGATAGCTGACGTGGGTCAAAAGGCTGCTCAACTTAAATGGGACTGGGCAGGACATGTCTGCCGCATGCCGGACAAACTGTGCGTCTAAATAGCGCAGAATTGGTGCCCTGTGATAGTTAGGCGGGGTCGTGGCAGACCACGTAGGAGATGGCGGGACGAGCTGGATAGGTTCCATCCAAACTGGAAGGAGGACGCGCGGGCTCGCGAAAGATGGAAGGAGTGGAGGGAGGCCTTTGCCCAGGAGAGGGACAGCGCAGGCTAGAAAAAAAAAAGTATGAATAAACATGTAAGTTCGTTTACTAAGGCCGCTATCCCACTGGCGTTTTACGAGCGTTGACGTCGCCTCTGCGCGTGACAAGCATTAACGTCCGCTGAACGCGACGTTAACGTCGCGCACATGATAGTATTGCCAACAAACGTGACGTTAACGTTGCGCAGACGCGACGTTGACGTCGCGTTCAGCGGACGTTAATGCTTGTCACGCGACGACGCGACGTCGACGTCGCGTCTGCGCAACGTTGACGCTGCGCAGACGTTCGAGAGACGCCGACGCTCGTAAAACGCCAGTGGGATAGCGGCCTTAGTGTCTTTGGCTTTTGGTCATCCAGTTTGTCAATAGTCTTTGCATAAATAGGTCTGCCCATCTTTTTTTTCAATATAGATCTTCTTTAAGTAGATAGCTTCTAGCTACTGGCTCTCAATTTCTCCGCGCCCTTACCTTGACTTTTTTTCTTCTTTTATTTTTTAAAAATTATGACATTTTATTTTATATTTATAGTCTGTGACTACAGTGGCTCACACACTTGTTAAAACTCTAGGAAAATCAACTACTTTTGCATTTTTTTAAAATGATTTGTAAATATGTGAGCACCATGTATCTATCACATGATTGATTACCTGTCATTGCTTAATTTTTAATTCTTTTTACCTTTTGTGGTAGGCTAATTTTATTATGGGTGCATCGTGTTCACATTTATATAATTATATTAATATATTAATATTATGTATACAAGGCCTTGTAAAACATTTTAAAAGAGTAACGGTGGAGGTTTCTTGCCCATTCTTCTCCATACGAAAACTACCTTTTGGAATGGGCGACTAGAATCATTTCTATTTAGTTTTATTTTTGACGTTCAAAAGTGCCTTTAATGTGCCTATTTGAAATAAATGATTTGACTTTGACTTTGACTGTGTTTCAGCTGGACGAAGTGCTAAACCACTACCTCGAAGAATACAACATGGCATCGACGGCTCCTCTAGACCTGGTGCTGTTCGAGGACGCGGTGGCACATCTGTGTAGAGTGACACGCATCATGAGGCAGCCTATGGCCAATGGGCTGCTGTTGGGCATGGGGGGCTCCGGTAAGTACGACATGCAAAAAAGAAAAAGTATTATTAGGACTTACACGTACAGACGCCAGCACATTAAGGTACTACAATTTGTAAAATTTCTTTAATAGATTTTCAACTTTATCGCTAAAGCATAAGGTTCAAAGTTTATTCAGGAAATGTGACAGTTTCGGGTAGCATGATGTGCTGGCGGGGACATCCACACGCAAACTGTAACCAGTAACGATGACTGCAGCGCATGATTCTAGACTCTCTAGCGTAGAAATTTTTCGTCGGGTATCGAAACAAAATCTCCTGTTTCATAGAAAGGTGCAATACCTACGCGATAAAAATTTGTGCAACAGCAATTCTTTTATTGCAAAATTAAAAGAAAAAAAGTTCAGTTCAAGGCCAAAATCTCATCATGTTGCTGCACTGATAGGGCTCCCTGTGATGCCACGGGCAGATACACACTAATATTATAAAGGCGAAAGTTTGTGAGTGTGTGTGTGTGTTTGTTTATATGTTTGATACTTCTTCACACTCAAACGGCTGGACCAATTTTGATAAAATTTTGTATGGAGGTAACTGACACCCTGGATTAACATATAGGCAATTTTTTATCCCGATATTTCCACGGGATCGATACTTATGGGGGTGAAACTGCGGGGCGCAGCTACTCTTTTATAAACCATGAAAATGATACAAATCATCTGCCCAGTCTTTTCTCAACATATAATGGCGTCGGCTTCCGGTGTAACTGGACGTACCTGAATACCAGTATTTTACATGGAGCGACTGTCTATCTGACCTCCACAACCCAGTAACTGGGTAATACAATACCCCTTGGTAAGACTGCTTGTCAGACTTGCCGAGCCACACAAGGATGTTGGTACGTACTAAAGGAAAATGATAACATTGTTTGAAAATCTTTCTAGGTCGTCAGTCCCTCACCCGCCTGGCGGCCAGCATGCAGGAGCTGACGTGCATACAGATCGAGATCACGAAGGCGTACGGCATGGCGGAGTGGCGCGACGACCTCAAGCAGACCATGCTGAAGGCCGGCGCAGAGAACAGGGGCGTCGTGTTCTTGTTCTCCGATGCGCAGGTGACATGAAACATACAATAAGAAGGGAACTAATTTTTTGAGCTGTTATTTAAATATTCGAGATGTTATTATGATCAGTTGAAAAACATTACAATGTCAATTCTAAAATAATTGAGCAGTCCAATAATTGAATGAGCGGTAAGCGGGGCTCCGTCGACATAGAATGCAAGAGCGAGCGAAGGGCACCCCGAGGTTCGGTTTGGTTAGGTTACTTTACACACGTAACCGCTCGTTCAATATTTTTTACCGCCCGTTTAATTATTTTCCTGCTCAATTATATATTCACTGATCCATTTCATTATTTTTTATTACTCATTTTTGTTTACTTCACTGCTTAGTTTTAACTGCTGAACTATGTTATTAAACGTGCCATTTATAATTTTTAACTTACCAAAACCGCTATTTACAACTGCCTCTTTAAATCAGTGCCCAATAAAAATACAAGGTCGAATTAAATTAGTTACCGAAACTCCGCAAACTTGATGAGTGTCGATATCTAAACATGATGGGGTTTATTTATAAACGATGATTAAAGTTAAGTGTGATACGAAGTTTCGCTAGCTATTTTAACTTGACCAAGTACACAGGTCTCCCTCTCACCGAGAGGAGGCTTGTGTCCCAGCAGTGGGAACATATAGGCTGATTATGTGTGTATGTGTGTGTAAGTACACAGGATGGCCTGCAAAACATTGCACGTCTTGAAGGTGGATATTCAGTATTCTAAGTACTTATTATAAAAAATATTTATTTATTTTAGTACCTAACTACCTACTTGGAGGGCTTACAGCTAATAAAAAAAAAAGGAAACCATAGTCACCCGAAAGCTAATTTCCTCACGCATAGACTTGGATCCTACTTTCTGTTAGCATTGTCCTATCAAATGTACCAGTTACAGAGTACAAGACATTCGATTTTTTTTAACGTACCACTTGAGGATAATTTATTTGATTGCTTATCTACCTCTTTTTACTTATAATATCATTGGTTTACACGACATAAAATGATAAATGATTTTATGTCTGTAAGTGGGTTTGTACAAACACTTTTACACGTCAATCATATTTTTTTTAAACTAGATGAGGTCGGCGTTTCCTATCTGACTATTCTGAGAAGAAAGGCCGAAACAAACTCAGAAGTCACAGTCTCTTTTAAAGTCCAGACAAAATCTTGGTCAGATCGTGTGAAGACCACGTAGATTGGTGTCTGAAATGGTCTTTTGAGGAAAGAACCACACAGATTGAGCGGACCTGTCCAATCAGTGCACGCATTTGTCAAAAATCGTGCAGCTCAACTCGGAACTTGAGGAGCTCAACGATTCAACGAACAATACCAAAGACAGGACATTTGGGTAGGCCGCATAAACTACTCAAACTGCCAGATCATGATTAAAACTAAGAAGGAAAAAAGAAATGACCCACAAAAAATGCATTATATCGATTCTCGCCCACGACTACCGCAAGGATACTTTCGCTACTCAAGGGGCGGGAACTCCTTGTTAAAACGAGCCTTTACTTCATCATAAAGAAAGAAAGAAAAAGTATTTATTGCTACTCGTACAGGAAGATCACAAACTAAACACAGAAAAAAATAAATAAAAAAAACCAAGTTATATAAAAAACTGGCCAAGTGCGAGTCGGACTCGCACACGAAAGGTTCCGTACCAGAAGGCAAAAACGCTGAAAAAAAGACGTTTGTTGTATGGGAGTCCCCCTTAAATATTTATTTTATTTTGTTTTTAGTAAGTATTTGTTGTTATAGCGGCAACAGAAATACATAATTTGTGAACATTTCAACTGTCTAGCTATCGCGGTTCTTGAGATACAGCCTGGTGACAGACAGACGGACGGACGGACGGACGGACGGACGGACAGACAGCGAATTCTTAGTAATAGGGTTCCGTTTTTACCCTTTGGGTACGGAACCCTAAAAAGTAACAAAAAGAAAAATGAAACAGAAAGTCCTATACGAGGCCAAAAGGCTCCTATCTCAGCATGATGCTGCGACGTTTAAAAAATAAATGTCGCAGCGCTGGTATTCTGATAAGGCCCGCTGTGATGTCCGTGACGTCACAGCGGCCTTATTAGGGGCAGTTACAGAAATAAATAAACAATAAAATAGATTTGATATGTAAAATATTAGCAAATAAAATAAAATACTATTTTTTAATCCGCGCCAGACGTAATCTCATTACTTGTCTATGCCTTGAGCTCTTTGGTGAAGGTGAATCACGTAGACAGAGTAATCTATAGACTCATGGTATCCGTGTCACCGAAAGGGACAAAAAATTCCCGCAATCTTCATCATACTATCATTTTTACAGCTTATTACACTGCACCTTACCATTGTCACAGTTGTGCCAATGTACTGTTATTGAATTATGCACGAAAAAGATCCTATTTTCCGTTTAATCGCGGTGTAGTTTTTATTATTTCATTCATAAACGTCAAACTTGTTGTGCACATGGATGTGCTTATCCGACACGCAGTAAGGGACAAAAATATTCTTACTCTGTCTCTTTTCTTTGCTAGTGACGTTAATATATTTCTCTTTTTCTTGTGCGAATGAAAAAGAAGATATGCAGCAGTCTATAGTTTACTCTGTCTACGGTGAATCATAATCATCAGCCTATCCTTTCCCCGACTATGTTGGAACTGGACGACTTTCAGCCGTCGAAACAAAACGTAACGAGCCTTTACTACACTTTCTCAATTATTATTTCTTCAGATAAAAATGGAATCCTTCCTCGAAGATCTGAACAACATACTGAGTTCGGGCGACGTACCGAACATATACGAAGCTGAAGACTTGGACAAGATATACCAGGCGGTGCGTCACGCTGTGATGGAGATGAATCTCCAGGCCACTAAGACGAACTTGTTCGGATGCTACCAGCGCAGGGTGCGGAGCAACATGCACATTATGGTCGTTATGAGCCCTATCGGAGAGGTGAGTTACTAACTTGAACCTTGTCTTCATAGAGTTAAGGTTGTGTTTTAGTTTTCGTATCGATGCCCCTTCTACCGTGTTTTTATACATAGATTTCTAGATGTTGCTCGTGACTTCGCCCGCATGGAGGTCGGACATTATCCCACTGGAACGGACTTTCCATTTTTCCGAAATCCGTTCGTGAAAAGGTAACAGACAGACATAGTTACTTTCGCATTAATAATATTAGTATGGATGGATATGAACAGCTTCATTTGGAAAAATACTGAATTAAAAAAAAAAACACAATTTTATTTAAACTTTAGTGCAGGCAAGCTAACAATGTAAATGGCCTGTATTATTTCTCATTTCAGAAAGAAGTTTTTATTTTGGTTGGACAGGAAGTATGTATACTAGCAGCGCCCCGCGGTTTTACCCGCATAAGTGTCGATCCCGTGGGAATATCGGGATAAAACTATCCTATGTCCTTTCCCGGGATGCAATCTATCCCTATCGCAAATTTTATTGAAATCCGTTCAGTGGTTTAGGCATGAAAAGGTAACATACAGACAGACAGACCGAGTTACTTTCGAATTTATAATATTAGTATGGATTAATATGAATTATTTTTGTGTGGAGTTTCATGCCGGTTCTTCCTTCATAGGAATTGACTTATTGGGAACGTGCTAACTACGTACTAAAACGTACTACTGACGTACTAAAAAGCTAGGCGCTTTTGACGTTTCATAAGTTTATGTGATATAAAATATTTAGAATTTGGTGTGTCGTACGCAGATTTTCCGCGCGCGCCTGCGCCAGTTCCCGTCGCTGGTGAGCTGCTGCACCATCGACTGGTTCAGCGAGTGGCCGCGCACCGCGCTGGAGTCCGTCGCGCACCACTTCTTCGAGTGCATGGGCGAGCTCACCGTGGCTTCCAATGAAGTCCTAGATGCTATGGTGGTTAGTATTAAGGCTGCTTTTTTAGAAGGAAAGAAATAATATTTGTTTATTCTGCATAAATAAAACGCACATTATAAAATATAAGTACATAAAATACATACAGCTTTCTAAAGAAATTACGCGCTTCAGGAATCATCGAATATCTTCGGAAATACGAACGGGCGATGATGATATGTAATATAGAGCTGTTACAACCATAGAAGAACTTGCCTGTTTTGTATTACCATGTTTACAGCATTGTAAATTAACAACTCTATGCAATTCCAAAAAACCTTTGGGAGTGACAAATGACAATTTGAGAATGGAGTAAGTAACCCGACAGAGAGGAAAGGTCATACTAACGCACAATGATAGGTGCACTACTAAAAAGCGCAGTAGTACAGAACTTAGAAGCATTGCTTCTGTGGCGCGACGTTCGTGCTGATTTGGAAACATTTCAGTTAATCTAACACGAAGGTCCGCCCCCTAGCTAGATGGACCGACGACGAGCCGGGATAGGGCGTTGTGGCGCAGCAGATGTCTACGTCCAGCAAGGGACTGGGATAGGCTGACTTGATTGATAACATGGAGAAGAGATCCGTTATATTTTGTTTTCTTTGAAAATGCCAAAAAAATCTCTAATAATATTTTTTAAATTCAAATGCCTTGTTTTGTGACGCCCTTTCGCTACAAATCTGTACATATTATAAATGCTGCGCGGTGCAGGAGGGGTGATAGTTGTCACAAGTTGACGAATCACAGCTCTCGCATCACGTCGCCACACCCCTCCCGCACCGCGCTGCTGCCTCAGACAACGTCTCAGTTAGCGGTCGGTCTATTATATATGATCGTGACCGCCAGGCCGTGTGCTGCTACGTGCACCAGTCGGTGGTGGACGCGAGCGAGCGCTTCAAGGTGCAACTGAACCGCATCAACTACGTCACGCCCATGTCCTACATGGGTATGCTGGGCGCGTACGCCGAGATGTTCCGGAACAAACAGAAGGCTATACTCAACGAGTCCAACGCCCTCAAAACAGGTCAGCCGGTCGATTCTGTTAGAATCTCACCGTGAGAAGTTAGGCGAAGTGAGCTGTCATTCCACCTGAAGCTAGGGATTGACACTAATGACAGCTCCCTTTAAGCTCACTTCACCCAAGTTATCACGGTGAGATTTTTACAGAATAGCACTACAGTTTCAAAAAGACAAATTGACTGCAAAATCTGATTTTTAATTCTTTTTACCTTTTGTGGTAGACTAATTTTATTCTAGGTGCATCGTCTTCACATATAATTATATAATGTATACAAGACCTTGTAAATAATTTTAAAAGGGTAACGGTGGAGTTTCTTGCCCATTCTTCTCCAAACGAAAACTACCTTTTGGAATGGGCGACTAAAATAGAATCAATTCTATTTAGTTGTAATTGTTGACGTTCAAAAGTGCCTTTAATGTGCCTTTTTGAAATAAATGATTTGACTTTGACAGACAAGCATTTATGTGCTAGAATACATTCTAAACACGAAGAACACCTTATCAACTCAATAATAGTGTAACGATTAGTCAACCTGTATCGATGCAATAATCATCCAATCAGTCTGCCCAGCCTTTTCTCAACAATGTTGGGGTCAGCTTCCATTCTAACCGGATGCAGCTGAATACCAGTACTTTACATAGAGCGACTGCCTATCTAGTTACCGGGTAACATTTTGGTAAGACTGGTTGTCAGACTTTCGGGCTTCTGACTACCCGTAATAACTATCTAAGATCTACGAATGACAATCGGGACCAAGCAACGGCTTAACGTGCTTTCCGAGACACGGAGGAGTCCTGTTATGTAATGGATGGTCACCATCCACGGACCAACCGCGGCAAGCGTAGCTTAACCTGATCAATCGACCCGTGCGGCTGTTATTACATGGCCACAAGCCTCTCTATATACAATTATTGAATTTTGAAAAATTCTTGACTCGCCAGGGTTAAACAAGTTGAACCAGACCGAGGTCGAAGTGAAGGAACTTCAGATCGAACTGGCGGAACTGAAGCCGCTGATGGAGAAGGCGGCAGAGGAGACCAGAATGGTCATCCAACAGATCGCCATTGACACGGTTAGTACCTACAGTCATGTCCAAATTATGTTATCACCTTACTGCTCATATACACGAGTGGCACGCTCTGCAGCCATCGAGATATCGCCGAGCAATGAGGCCTAGTGGTAACTGCACTCACTTCCGAGTTGTAAGTCCTGGGTTCAAACCCAGGCAGGCGCTTTACTTTGTGTAAATTTCGGTGAAGGGTTTCAAAACGGTGAAGGAAAATATCGTAAAGAAACCGGCATATCTTAGAACCAAAAAATCGAAGACATGTAACATCTACCAAACCCTCAGTGTGGTGGGTTACAGCCCACTCTCTCGCATACAGACCGCACCCTCTCGAAGAGAGGAAGCCTATATCCCAGCAGTGGGAACATTATAGGCTGATGATGCTTGCTATGACTTGGAAAGAGACTGGACCCCCACGACACAGGGAATCCTAGTGTGGGGTCCAGGGCATTTGTAAAAAACATAGCACCTAAGGGTCCTTGTAAACTGCTACTAGTTTTTGTTTTTATATTCTACGGTGTTTTTTTTAACTGAATAAAGTTTTTATTATTAATTATTCCTTTGTTTCATTTTATACATATGAATTATATTTTTAAATATTAGGATAATAAAAACATTTAAAAATATAAAAAAATAAATAAAATACGTATCCTTACTTTTGAAATCTCTGATTCATAAAATTCTTATTAATAACTTTTATAGTCACAAGCGTTTCTTATAGTTCGTTTCTTATATCCGTGTCGGTCCCGGAGAAAGAATAGGACCACCCCATCTCGTCCCGTGGGCGTCGTAAGAGGCGACTATTTGACTAAGGGAGCTCCAGACCCAGTGCATACCATATAGCACTTTGGGTCACCCGCGCGATGGCGGGTAAACCATCAACAATCGCATTCCCAAGGAGGGTTGGTGTCAGGCAGGCGGCCGACTGTAAAACTTTGCCAAACCTTTTAAGCAACATGAGGAGTAATAATATGATGCGCGATAGGGCTAGGGCGTACCCCACAGGCGACGCGCAGGGGCAGCACCCGGCTCCTGTGGGAAGAGGACTAGGGTTGTTGCACCACCCCGGGCGGGGGCAACGTAAGAAGCGAGCCCGGGAAGTGAGATTGAGGTATGCAAGTTGGAATGTTGGGACGATGACTGGGAGAGCCAGAGAGTTAGCGGAAGTATTAAAAAAAAGACGAATAAATGTGGCGTGTTTGCAAGAAACAAAATGGAAAGGAACGAAAGCGAGAGAAATCGGTGAAGGATACAAGTTTTTCTACTGTGGTAGTGACGGGAAAAGAAATGGCGTGGGAATAGTGTTAGACAGTAATTTGAAAGAAGGCGTGATGGAGGTAAAGAGAATTAATGATAGACTAATCGTTGTAAAAGTTATGTTAGAACATGTAATGCTGAATGTAATAAGTGTGTATGCACCGCAGGTGGGATGTGATGAAAGGGTGAAAGAGAAGTTTTGGGAGGACTTTGACACAGTTTTGACGAACATTCCGGTGCATGAAGAAGTGATAGTTGGAGGTGATTTTAATGGACATGTGGGAAGAATGCGAGGGGTTTATGAAAGAGTGCATGGAGGATGGGGTTTTGGTAACGTAAACAATGAAGGAGAGACACTGCTTCAATCAGCTACCGCATTTGACCTGGCAGTAGCCAACACTTGGTTCCAGAAGAACGATGGACACCTAATTACGTACAAAAGTGGCAATCACAAGACGCAAATTGATTACTTTCTGGTACGACGCATATACTTAAAGCATATCAAAGACTGCAAAGTGTTACCGGGAGAAGATCTAGTCTCACAGCACAGACTCCTAATTATGGAAATGGTTGTGGAAATAAAGAACAATAATAACAAAGAGCGACCCCCCCCCAAAATAAAATGGCATATGCTGGAGAAGAATGACTATGCGAAGAAATTTAAAGAGCGAGTGGTGGATAAAATGATATATATGGGAGACATGAATGATCGAAGTGTAAATGAATGCTGGAATGAAATGGCAGGGCATATTAGGAGTGCAGCGAAAGATATTTTGGGAGAGACGAAAGGAAAGGGTACGATAGATAAGGATACATGGTGGTGGTCGACAGAAATACAGAACGTGTTGCAGGATAAAAAGAGAAAGTTCAAAGAATGGCAGAGTGTTGAAGATGAGAATGTTAGTTTGAAAGCAGAAAAAAAGAGTGAGTATGATGCTCTAAAGAAAAAAGCCAAGAAAGCTGTGGCCATAGCAAGAGCAAAAGCCCAGGACAAGCTTTATGACACACTGGATAATCCAGCAGGTCAAAAACATCTCTACCGGCTTGCTAGAGCTAGAGAGAGAAAGACGAGGGATATTTGTCAGATAAAGTGTATAAAGGATGAAACTGGAATAGTTCTTTCGGATGCTGAGAAAATTAAGGATAGGTGGAAGAGCTATTTCGAGAGACTGATGAATGAGGAGAATGACTGGAGTGGTGTGCTTGAGAATAAACCAGTAAATGAGGGGTTAGTGAGAATGATTAGTATGGATGAAGTGAGAATAGCAGTAAATGGGATGAAGAATGGTAAAGCAATAGGTCCGGATGGAATACCAGTTGAAGTATGGAAGTTATTACGGGTAGATGGATGGACGTGGTTAGCTTTATTCTTCAATAAGTTGTTGCTGGAAGAAGCCATACCTGACGAATGGTGTAACAGTTCGCTGGTGCCCATCTTTAAAAACAAAGGTGATGTGCTGGAGTGCAACAACTATAGAGGAATAAAGCTAATGTCACATAGTATGAAGGCTTGGGAGAAAGTTATTGAAAGGCGACTGCGAGAAGAGACTGAAATTTCGCAAACCCAATTCGGTTTTATGCCTGGTCGAGGAACAACAGATGCCATCTTTGCCATCCGCCAGCTGTGCGAGAAATACAGAAGTGCGCATAAAAACTTGCACATGGTATTTGTTGACCTCGAAAAGGCATACGACAGAGTGCCTCGTGAAGTTTTGTGGTGGGCGCTGAAGGAGAAAGGTGTGCCAGGGAAGTATGTGCAGTTGATTAGAGCGATGTACAGTCGATGCAGTACCCAAGTCCGGTCTACAGTGGGCACTACTGGCAGCTTCGATGTGGCTGTCGGCTTGCACCAGGGTTCAGCACTCAGCCCGTACCTCTTCGTGCTGATAATGGATTCTCTTACATCGGATATCCAAGAAGAGGCTCCCTGGTGTATGCTGTTCGCCGATGACATTGTGCTGGTTGCCGAGAACGGCCTAGAGGTCCAGAGCAGATTGGAGGTGTGGTGGGAAAGACTCGAGACCGTTGGCCTGAGAGTAAGTCGGACCAAAACCGAGTACCTGTTTTGCGACTTTGGTGGTCTCTCCAGTTCTGTGCCCATATCTCTCGCCGGAACGCCCTTACCGATCTGCTCCGACTTTCGGTACCTCGGGTCGCTTGTCCAAGGAGATGGCGAAGTAGACCGAGACGTAACGCACCGGATCAACTCAGGATGGATGAAATGGCGACAGGTCACAGGAACAACTTGCGACCCACGGATGCCCCTCAAGTTAAAGGGGAAAATTTATAAGTCTGTGATAAGGCCTGTCGTACTGTATGGGTCTGAATGCTGGGCCGTGAAGAAGACGGATGAAAAAAGATTGCATGCAGCGGAAATGAGAATGTTGAGATGGATGTGTGGAGTGACGAGAATGGATAAAGTAAGAAATGAGTATATAAGAGGAAGTCTGAAAGTGGCGCCAGTGACAGAAAAGTTGAAAGGAAATCGTTTGTCTTGGTATGGGCATGTGATGAGAAGGGACGAAACGCATGTGACTAAAAGAGTGATGGATATACATGTTGATGGATGGAGAGGGAGAGGAAGGCCGAAGAAAAGATGGATGGATTGTGTGAGGAATGATATGAAAGAGAAGGGAGTGAATGATAGCGTGACGGTTGACAGGGGCGAATGGAAAAAGAAAACGTGTTGCGCCGACCCCAAGTAAACATGGGATAAGGGCAGGAAGATGATGAAGCGTTTCTTATAGTTTTTATAGTAATTTTTTTTTTTGATAATACTAATATTCGGAATTTTTAAAAAAGGATTATTATGCGTATTTTATTAGCGAAGGGTTTCGTTTCATTTATTTCGCTATAAATGGCAAATTATTTATTATTATTATTATGCTTAACTTTTGAATCCATATGTCCTAGGCGATAGCTGAGGAAGCTCGTGAGAAAGTCGAGAAGGAGACCGTCATGGCGGAGAAGATGGCCGCCCTGAACGCAGCTATGGCGGAAGACGCTATGAGAGACTTAGGTCAGTCATCGTCATCCACGACGTATGAAGACGAAAGTTTGTGAGTGTGTGAGGGGTGTGTGTGTGTGTGTTTAGAAGTTTCAAACGGCTGGACCAATTTTGATAAAATTATGTATGGAGGTAACTGACACCCTGGATTAACATATAGGCTACTTTTTATCCCGATATACCCACGGGATCGACATTTACGCTGGTAAAACCGCGGGGCGCAGCTAGTTGCTTCATAAGTTTGAAAAATTTGTCTGCTCAACACGTAAATAACGCAATGAATGTTGTTGAACTGTCAAAATGAAACCGATTCCGATTGATAATGTGTTACGCAATTACTCCGCTGGCCTCTCTTGTCCTGTGCCAATCCCCAAATCCCTGTGCCAGCCTAATCCATGTTCTATCCGTGATGGCAACAATGTTGTCCGACTATCTCGCCGCCGGACGACAGACACGTCGTCTTCCAGTCCTTGTACGCCACTCGGTCACAGCCTTAGGCGCTTTTCACACGTCCCGGCAACCGGGTAGCCGGCGGCGAAGTGTATAGCCATGTACGTTAGCTTTCACACGTACCGGCGTAGTTTGCCTGGCAATGTTACCGGATAGTCGGCACCGGTTACCCGGTTGCCGGGACGTGTGAAAAGGCACTTACTCTACGTGTCATCATTACGCCTTGCCAGGGGCCTAAGTCTGCTATTTTTATAAATTCGTCATTCCAACACGATCCCATTGTCATTTTGATAAAAGTTCGTAATCTGCTAAATTCATAATGATCGATCATTGGTCGGTCAATGGCACAGAACATACCTATACGATACTTGTAACGAATTAAAAGCAATGACTGCACAATGACGTTCTAATAGTAGATCACTGATCAAAGAAACTGTCAAAATTTTAGCAGATTCCCCCCTAAGACAGTAATTCATTTGTCATTATGTACGAGATTACCATCCTATGCCATTTCTTTCAATGGAGTGTCAGTGGTTGACCATTGAAAAGTCATAATGACGCCATTATATTAGTAGATTACCAAACTTGTCAAAATCAACGATTATGAAATCAATGATAGACCATTCTGACACTATTGTAATAGCAGAATTGAGGCCCAGGTATCCTGCCCAAAGTGAAGTCGCAGAAGCTATTGTGTAATATGAATTTATTAAGAGCCTATACTACCTCAGCTAAAATTCACTCTTTATCTCGCTCGCACGATACTGCTCGCGGACTGTGTGAAAGGGAGACAGAGTGCGGTGCTGGGCGGGAGGCAGCGGCAATAGTTTAGGTATTTGCTTTTTACGGTGAAAATAAAGGTAATTCAAAAAAACTAACTAACATAAGACCTGCTTTATAGTTAGTTCAGTTAGTATGCAAAGTTTCATGATCTAATTTGAAGTATTTTTTGAATACCAGCGGTTTATTGTTCGGTTTGGAGGTAACTTTGGAATTTTTTTCTATCGAGAAAATTTTATGGAATCGTGTTTTCGTCTAACATAAGACCTTACATTAATCCTCAACTTTAGCATATATTTATTTCAAAATTAATGCTGCAGTATTTTCGACATAACGAAGGATCATGCTAAGCCATTTGAGGTAGTATAGGCTCTTAAGCACATAACCCTTCCAGTAAGCTCATAAACCTTCTGGAATCAGTTCTCTAAATGATGGTGAAAACCGTATAAAATCCACTGCGCAGTTTGGAAGATCTAAGCAGTCGCAGTCAGACATGAAAACCTCTACAAGGTCTAACTCTTAGTCAGTAAGAGTCTGACACTCCCTTCCGCTCCACCCAGAGCGGGAAAAATGACCCCCATTTAATGATTTCCCATCCGCAAAAAAAAGGAAAAAAACGCGTGGTGTCGCTTACGGTAACAGTGGCGCGAGTTCAATGGTTTTTTCCCATCTCAAAAAATGCCGAACGCGCCTAAAGAAATTTTCACTTCAAAAACTACAGCGTGTACGGTGAATGCTGTTCATATGCTTGACTACGACCTTTAAAAGTTTGACCAGGTGTTTCGTTTAGACCTTATGTTTGATGCCTTTTATAAAATTTCAGAGGAAGCGCTGCCAGCGCTGCGAGCCGCTGAGAAAGCGCTTCAAGAGCTGAATCGTAACGACGTGGTGGAGGTGAAGGCGATGAAGAAACCTCCCGGCGGCGTCGTGCTGGTCATCGAGTCGCTGTGCGTCGTGTTTGATATCAAACCGATTAAGGTACTATAATCATTCAGCGGGATTGTCCGAAAGGGTTACCGCTGGCCCGGAACATAAAGGGCTAAGGAAGGAACACGGGTGGGTTTTAGTCAGTAAGAGTCTGACAGTCCCTTCCGCTCCACCCAGAGCGGGAGGGGTCATTTCATGATTTCCCATCCGATCATCTGCCTAGCCCTTTCCCAACAATATTGGAGTCGGTTTCCAGTCTAAGACCGCTCACATAGCGTCCGCAATTTACCGGTGAATGACGTCACTGAAACGTTGTTTATGAAAGTAAGTTGGTGTGTTTTGATAGAGAGCGTTTTTGACACCGTAAAGTCAAACCCCGCAGCCCAAAGGTTTAAATCGGTGGATTTGTCTTCACCGTACTTAGCCACGCGAAAAAGTGACCATACTGAGAAGAGTGAGCTCGGACATTATTATACGAGTACTTATATCGTTTCCATGACAATCAAGTCACTGCGTCATTGTGTGTCAGAGGTGTCAAAACGAAAGAGGGGCCCGTGGCTAAATAATAACAGCCGCACAGGTCGATCGGTCAGGTTAAGCTACGCTTGCCGCGGTTGGTCTGTGGATGGGTGACCATCTTTACATACCGTGACCCCTCCGTGCCTCGGAAAGCAC
This sequence comes from Oligia fasciuncula, assembly GCA_963082905.1. Taxonomy (NCBI): domain Eukaryota; kingdom Metazoa; phylum Arthropoda; class Insecta; order Lepidoptera; family Noctuidae; genus Oligia; species Oligia fasciuncula. The sequence continues at coordinate 16,403,221 of OY720403.1, forward strand.
GTTAAGCCGTTGGTCCCGGCTGTCATTCGTGGATCTTTGACAGTTGTTACGGGTAGTCAGAAGCCCGAAAGTCTGACAACCAGTCTTACCAAGGGGTATCGTATTACCCAGTAACTGGGTTGTAGAGGTCAGATAGGCAGTCGCTCCATGTAAAATATTGGTATTCAGCTGCATCCGGTTAGACTGGAAGCCGACCCCAACATAGTTGTGAAAAGGCTAGGCAGATGATGAGGAGTCAAAACGAAACGGAAACGCGACTACCTTTTGACGCGGGAGGGCAACATTGCTGCTGTCATAATTTTCATGACAGCTGTCACTGCGGCAGTCATTTGCGGTCATCGCTTTTATAGGAAACCGTAGCTTAACCGGAAGCAGCGAAATAACAGTAATTAACATGGAGCGACTGCCTATCTGACCACCACGTCCCAGTAACTTGGTAACACGATATCTCTTAGTAAGACTGGTTGTCAGCCTTTTAAGCTTCTGACTGCCCGTAACGACTGTCAAAGATCTACGAATACGAAAAGCCGGGATCGACGGCATAACGTATTTTCTGAGGCACGGAAGGGTCTTGGTACCCATCCACGGACAAATCGCAGCAGTCGTAGCTTAACCTGATCGATCGACGCGTGCTGCTGTTGTTACTTGCCCCGCCTCCAACTGCATCAGACTGCTTGAAAACTGAGCTTGTCTCGAACTTTTCGTTTCAATCGTGTTTTTTTACCAACAAACGATCTGTTTGCGGACGAATGGACGAAGATTTTGTCGGCATGTCAGGAGTACTGTGAGCCCGCCAGGGTCGCGGGTTGTTCGAAAGAGATACCGTGTGGCCCCTGGCACAGGCAAGTGAAGGAACACGGGTGAGTTTTAGTCAGTAAGAGTCTGACACTCCCTTCTGCTCCGCCCAGAGCGGGAGGGGTCATTTGATGATTTCCCACCCAAAAAAAAAAAAAAAAAAGGAGTACTGTGAGAGGGATGTATGAAAGTGTTGTTAACTTTTTACTTGTTTTTATATTCAATGTTTTATGTGTATGTGTAAATTGTCTTTAATTCCTGTAATTGGTTGTAAACCGTTTTAATTAAAGAATAAATAAATAAATTAATAAATGTATTATTCCCGCAGGAACCAGGTGCAAATTATGGCGAAAAAATCCTGAACTATTGGAAGCCAGGCTCCCTTATGTTGGCGGACCCCACGGCTTTCTTAGACTCGCTCCTGAAGTTCGATAAGGAGTCCATCACAGATGATATGATCAAAAAGCTGAAGAGGTTCATCGCCAACCCGGATTATGATCCTGCAAAGATTTTGAAGGTAATACTTTGCATGGTGGCCCAGGGGTTAGCGGCCCTTACTTGTAGATCGTGACTTCGAATCCAGACTTTACTTTGTGTAAATAATTAAATCACCACTGCTGTTAAAACGGTTAAGGATAACATCGTGAGGAAATCGGCAAGAACCAAAAATTCGAAGTCATGTGACATCTACCAATCCGCACTGGGCCCGCGTGGTAGATTACAGCACACTCCCTCTCAAGAGAGGAGGCCTGTGTCCCAGCAGTGGGAACATTATAGGCTGATTATGCTCAAATGGGAATTACTAGAGGTTCGATTAAATACATGCTGTTTTTACCGACTTCACAAAAAGGAGGAGGTACTATGTTCGGATGTTTGTATGTTTTTTTTTTTTGTATGTTTGTTCATCGATTACTCCGCCAATTGTCAACGGATTTTCAAAATTCTTTTTTTGTTCGAAAGTAGATAGTTCTGAGGTGGTCCCACTGTCACCAAGTTAGGATCTGATGATGGGATCTTAGAGAAATCGAGGGCAACCCTTTAATTTTATAGGCTCACTTATTGTTTTTCGCATATTTTAAGAAGTATCTTGTGTATTTGCGTATGGTTGTCACCATCTCAGGTAGCTGGGCTGATGATGGAAGGTACAACTCCTTAACAGTAAGAAGTTACTCGAACAGGCAAGGACTGTTTTTTAAGCAGTTGACATTAGGCTATTGTAACTTAGATAAATTACAAACTCAGTTGTTAAAGTCGTTTTCGCCTGTTTTAGGTGTCAAAAGCGTGTCAATCGTTGTGCATGTGGGTTCATGCTATGTACAAGTTCTACCACGTGAACAAGGCCGTCGCGCCAAAGAAGGAAGCGTTGGCCAAGGCCACCAGAGACCTGCAGATCGTTGAAGGTATGCCACTTGTTGATAATAATAATAATAAGTATATTAGAATTGAAATAATTTTCAAGTTATGGAACAATAAATTGAATGACAAATCATAATGACCAATTGGAGGGGCAGTCCAGCGCTGTCACCGCTACGCAAATTATTGTCAGCGCTACGACTTTGTGCAGAAAGCACGTCCCGGCTGTCATTCGTGGATCTTTGACAGTCGTTACGGATAGTCAGAAGCCCGAAAGTCTGATAACCAGTTTTACCAAGGGGTATCGTATTAACCAGTAATTGGGTGGTGGAGGTTAGATGAGCAGTTGCTCCATGTAAAAAACTGGTATTCAGCTGCATCCGGTTAGACTGGAAGCCGACCCTAACATGGTTGGGAAAAGGCTAGGCAGATGATGCCTACGACTTTGTGCAGCCGCTGCAATAATGACAACCCTCATAGTCTATATACTGAAGCAATAAAGAAATATATGCTAAGTTCCTGCTGCGTAATGACTGTGTTTATTTTGTCCTGACTATTCGCTTTTTATCAAAGCGTTGCCAGTTTAATGAATCTATATAAAATTCAAAGTCCTGACTGACTGGTATATCAACGCGCAGCCTAAACCGCTGGTCCTAGAAACATGAAATTTGGAGGGTGTGTTCTCTGTGAAGAGTATCCACTAAGAAAGGGGTTTTCAAAATTCCACCCCTTAAGAGGGTGAATGGGGGGAGGGTGAAATTTCACGCGGACGAAGTCGCGGGTATAAGCTAGTAACATTTGTATTGTATATTGTTTATGTAAACCGTTAGGTAAATATAACTTACCTAACAGTTTACATAAACAAGTAAAATATGAACTATAAGTAGTAACTTGTAGCGGTATTTACAACGCCACATGCAAACAACGCGTCATACTACGTCACGCAAATCCTACATCGCGCAAGCAGAGTTTACCGCGCAATTAGCATAGATACAACGGCCCCGACATGAATCATTGGGCAGTTGCCCACCGGACATAACACCCGTCTGGTCGGAGGATCCTCCCTTTTCTATGGAGGTTGAGTGAACTTTACACCCTGTTCCTCATACCTCTATACTGGTGACCCCGAACATGAACGTCATCGCAGCCTTCGTGCACCTACTTCAGCGTGACGTCATCATCACTCCCGCAAGCTTTAGAGCGGCGAGTCACCCAGCCAGCCAGCTTCCAGGGCTTCAACGGGTATCCTGACCACCAGCATGCAGCGACCGCGCATTCCTGGTCATCACCCTCAGCCTCATCAGCAACCTCGGCACAGCACACTGCACTTTCGGCCGGTCCACAAGCAGAGCCCTTAAAATACGCTCTCCTGGTCGACGCCAGCAGTCAGCCTCAACCCGGCGCTGTACCACATCCGACGCACTGGAGTATAACGCAGCGCCACCCCGACTCACTGGGGACATCTTCGCAGACAGTTCCGACTCACCGTGAACTATGCGGCAACCGGTTCCGACTGGCCTGGCAAGCATCGCAAGATACAAGACTCAGCCCACTATCGACCTCCGGTCTCCGGGGGGGAGTGATGTAGCGGTATTTACAACGCCACATGCAAACAACGCGTCATACTACGTCACGCAAATCCTACATCGCGCAAGCAGAGTTTACCGCGCAATTAGCATAGATACAACGGCCCCGACATGAATCATTGGGCAGTTGCCCGCCAGACATAACACCCGTCTGGTCGGAGGATCCTCCCTTTTCTATAGAGTATGAGTGAACTTTACACCCTGTTCCTCATACCTCTATAAACTTATAGAATGTGTGCATGGAATAAAAATGATAAACACGATTGTTTGTGATTGTAAATATGTACAATGACCCCTTTACATTTAGGTCTAGCCCAGGTTCGCACGGGCGTTCTTTCCACGGCGATTTTTTTTCGCGCACTGTATTTTCAACCCACTGCTTAGCACCGAGAGTTGAAAATCCAACGGTGTGTATTTTTGACACTCTGGGATGCGCTCTGTTGTATTCTCAATGCTCTGCTTAACACCGACAGTTGAAATTCCAATGCGCGATAAAATCCCGTCGCGATTTTTTTCGTCCGAACGTGGGCTTAGAGTAACAAGAACAAAGCTTGTATATTTAGAGCAGGGGTGGCCAACCGGTCGATCGCGACTATTTGTCCAGCCGATCGTGGCAAGGCAAAAAATATTTCCAACTACAAACCTGATTTTGCTACTCTAGCGAAAGATGCTCAAACGCAATGCTCACATTAATATAAATAAGTAGTTACTAAGAATAATTTTCAGTTTTATATTTTCCCTCTTAATAAAATAAAAAATACTACATAATTGTGTACTGAAACTACTGAACTATGCTGTTTGATATAAGATTTTAAGAAGTATGTAATTGTTAGATCGCACAGGGTGTCGTCAGTGAACAGTAGATCTTGGGTCTAACCAAGTTGGCCACCCCTAATTTTGGGTAAAGTAAAGTCTGGTAAAGTATTATAACTATAATATAATTATAACTATTTGTTTTTAACAGCAATGCTGGCGAGCGCGAAGGCGAAGATGCAAGCGTTGCTGGAGGGCATCGCCAAGTTGAATGCATACCTCATGGAGAAGGACGAGGAACGGAAACGCATGGAGGAGGACATCAACCAGTGCCTCGCGAGGATGGATCGCGCGAACAGGTCGCTATGAGTGTAGAGATGTAGTGTAGAGATATAAGTTGTTGTGGAAATTAAGGTGGAAGGCACCTGTTACACCTGCACCGCCGACTAGCAAGCGACTAGCTATCAACAACTATCTCGCTCAAGAAATGTACAGTCAGCAACAAAAGTCGATTAACACTTCCGTTTTTTTAATCTCGGTTAATGAGCAAAATAATAACACTTCCGTTTTTTTAATCTCAGATAATGAGCAAAATATTTGTTCAAAATTGCATTGTACTTCTGCTGCAATTTTGAACAAATATTTTGCTGAATAACAGATTAAAAAAACTGAAGTGTTAATCGACTTTTGTTGCTGACCGTACAGTCAGTTATAGAAATTAGCTGACCCACCTTTGCATAAATGGTTGAGATTTTTTAGAAAACGAATCTATAGTATTTTATCATTTAAAGATATTTTATTTTGCAAATACGGGTACAAGTCATGGTGGTACATAAGCCATATTTTGCCAATTACAAGGCATGCAAAAGAGATTACAATTAAAATACATATTTACTATTACATTACATAATATAATTCTAATTCATCATTCCCTTATAATTATCAATGTTCAACTATTCAATTCATTAAATACATAACATAATTCTGATTCATCAGTCAATAATATAATTAATGTCAAAATTTCTAATAGCTATTTAAATACAATATATATAAAATAGTCAAACAATTTCTTTTTCCAATAAAAAATCTCATTCTTTTATATTTTATTTGTTTGAGCAAAGTAAATAAAATATGAAAGAATAAAATTCTATCGATTGTAAATAAATTATATCGTGAGTCTCTCGGTGAGTGTTCGCTTGTTTGGCGAGCAGAACACTCGCTTGGAGACTCACGCTTGATACAGACGCCAGCACATGAAGCTACCCGAAACTGACAAATTTTCCCAATCAACTTTGAACCTTATTGTTAAGCGATAAGGTTGAAAATCTATTAAAGAAATTTGACAGATTGTAGTAGCTTGATGCGCTGGCGTCTGTACATAAGCATTCCAGCGGGTAATCGCTCTTCGCCGTCGACAATTGTAACAAAAACACTTACCATCAACAGCAGCACATCAAGCTTCTACAATCTGTCAAATTTCTTTAATATATTTTCAACTTTATCGCTGAAGCAGAAGGTTCAAAGTTGATTGGGAAAATTGGACAGTTTCGGGTAGCATGATCTGCTGGCTCTGTCTTTTTTCTTTCTTTCTTTACAAGAGGTCGATGTATGGGTGATATCCTTTAAGCCTTATCTCATAGCAACCTAATAGCAAGGGCGAATTTTCGGTTTATTTAGAAACTAGCTTCCGCCCGCGGCTTCGCCCGCGATGTATGTTGATAAAAACTATCCTATGTCCTTCCCCGGGATGCAATTTATCTCTCTGCCAAATTTTATCGAAATCCGTTCAGTGGTTTAGGCGTGAAAAGATAACACAGACAGACAGAGAGTTACTTTCGAATTTGTAATATTAGTATGGATTACAGCGGTGCTATTCTGTAAAAATCTCACCGTGAAAACTTAGGTGAAGTGAGCGTGGAGTGAGCTGTCAATAGTTTCAATTCCTAACAAAAACAAACTCACTTCACCTAAGTTTTCACGGTGAGATTTTTACAGAATCGACCGGCAGATATTATTCTAATCTTATAATTTAATATGCTAATTGGGGTGTCTGAAGTCTTGCGTTTTGCTGATATGTATGAGATTTACAAATTAAGGTTTTAAATCCCACTAGCTGCGCTCTGCGGTTTCACCCGCATAAGTTTCGATTCCGTGGGAATAACGTGATAAAAAATAATCCAGGGACACCATGGATTAACATATAGCTACCTCCATACAACATTTTATCAAAATTGCTCCAGCCGTTTGAGCGGGAAGAAGTAACAAACATATAAACACACACACTCACAAACTTTCGCCTTTATAATTTTAGTGTGATATTCTAATCGGGGTGTCTGAAGTCTTGCGTTTTTCATGTATGAGTTTTATAAAATTAGGTTTTAAATCCCATTATAGGTTACTGAACGGCTTGTCCAGTGAACGCGTGAGGTGGATCAAAACCATCGCGGATTTGGAAGTCGCCATGATCAACTTGATCGGGGATATACTTCTCAGCGCATGTAAGTAATTTGAACAACCTTATAATACTGTAAACGTGAGACGTTCGAGAAATTGATCCTACAGAAAATCGATGCTATTATGTTCAGGTCCGATTTTTGTCGGCGGGTCGGGTCGGCACGAATGCACACGTTCGGGCATGATTCGGCCTAATCGAAAATAAATATACATAATTATGTTCGGGGAAAAAAAACCCGCTCGGCTTAGCTTGAATAGTGCCTAGCCGACCCCAATATGATTTACCGAGGGTAGACGCCGAACGAAGTTTGCAGATCGGCTCGAGCCGAATATGTGCCATTCGCCCGGCTTTTGTTTGGTCTACCATTACATACTGAACCGCCGCGTTCGGTCACGATAGACAAACGATCGTCGTCACCGGGACATCACGTTCGGTTACAATAATCTCGTTTCCTGGTGACGTTGCGGTGACGGCCGCGGTGGACAAACGCAATAATTGTTCACCAAATACTGCCGAATTGATTGTGCACCTGAACACTGTGCACTCACTGAACTCACTCAGAGACAAGGATAATAATTCAGCTTTTATTAGTGAATTAGCACAAATAGTTTACACAATGAATGATATGCTTATGCCAGTACTCACTTCTTAAATATTTACCCCCTTACTAATACGTCTGTATACGAGTAGTTACACAACGCTTTGTGTTCTTCTTTCGAAAGTCAAATTCTGAAAGAGAGAAATTGGTGTGTAACTATAATTCATCTGATATAATACATTTATTAGTAATGATAGATTTTATTTAATTTTCAGGCGCTGTGGGCTACATAACGCCCTTCACAGATCAATTCAGAAGAGATCTTCTTGCTAGCTGGATTGCAATTGTAGAGGTGAATAAAAATAAAAGTTATAATAGAGAAAAATGGTCACATTTTTTTTAATAATGTTATCAGAAGAAATAAATAAGAAAATAATTTTATTTGACCCCGCGGAGTAATTGCGTAACAAACTAACTAAATGACAAACTAATAACAAAATAATAATGACAAATTACAACACGGACAAACTAATTAACAACACAAACGACTGTAATGTCTTTACTGGTATTCAGTTGCATCCGATTAGACTGGAAGCCGACCCCAATATAGTTGGGAAAAGGCTAGGCAGATGATGATACGTGTGACTTAAGTAGTCCATTATTGTTCGGCGTGAAATTAGATATGTGTAATAAACCTTGCTTGATGTCCTTAGGAAGTGGAAGTCCCACACACGCCGCATGCCACCCCGCTGTCCACACTGGGCGACGCCGTGCAGATCAGGTAACTGCCCGGAACTCTTCATCACCAGTCTTTTTCCAACACTTACAAACCCGCAAGATTTAACTTGAGCCCCTCCTGGCCCCTCCCGCCCCCTCCCGCCCCCCGCGCTGTTACCGCTCTCGTCATCGACGCGTCTGTATCCCTTGCTTACATCATCCGAGCGAAGAATCAAGTTAACGCTTGCGGGTTGTGTAAGCCTATTTGCACCACAACATACATAACATACATAATCAGCCTATAATGTTCCCACTGCTGGGACACAGGCCTCCTCTCGGTGAGAGGGAGTGGGCCGTAATCCACCACGCGGGCCCAGCGCGGGTTGGCAGATGTCACATGTGTTCGAATTTTTGGTTCTAGGACATGCCGGTTTCCTCACGATGTTTTCCTTCACCGTTTTGAGAGCAGTGGTGATGAAATAATTTACACAAAGTAAAGCGCCTGTCTGGGTTCGAACCTACGATCTACAACTCGTAAGTCGCGGCCGTTACCACTTGGCCACCACCGCACCACACCTCACTCAATAAATTACCGCTAAACGTATTCAAAACATAATTCTGTCTCTGTCATCTTTTTAAATGATTGACAGAAACAGAATGCGTGGCCCTCCTGGCTTCTTAGTCGACTAAGGGATTACACCCTTGAGGTTCCTTTTTTTTGGAACTACTAAACATTTTCGTTTTCTCCAGGACGTGGCAGATGTACGGTCTCCCTCGCGACCCGATGTCCGTGGAGTCTGCGGTGCTGATGTCCAACTCTCGAAGGTGGCCCCTCATCATCGACCCTCAGACGCAGGCCAACAAGTGGATTAGGGCTATGGTAATTATTAATACCTTTTTTTTTTTGTTAATGCCTATATTAATTATACCGTAATTAAAATCAACATTAGTCATATAAATATTTTTTTTACTAGCAGCGCCCCGCGGTTTCACCCGCGTAAGGTTCGATCCCGTGGGAATATCGAGATTAAAAGTAGCCTATATGTTAATTCAGGGTGTCAGGTACCTCCATACAAAATTTTATCAAAATTGGTCGAGCCGTATGAGCGTGAAGAAGTAACAAACATATAAACACACACACACAGACACTCACACACTCACAAACGCCTTTATAATATTAGTGTGATTAGTAGGATTCAACACATGTATACAGCAATGAATAAAAATTGTATTTAATTACCTCATATACTTTAAAATCATTATATAAAATATATGACGCGAATGATAACCAGGACCAAATATGCTTGTAATATAAAAACCGGATAAGAGCGAGTCGGGTCCAAGTAATTCAGATTTCGCAGTATAAACTAGTACCAAAATATACTGAGCACTCTGTGGAGCTATGACGTTCCCACTGCTGGGACACAAGCTTCCTGTCTGTGAGAGGGAGAGTCCGTAATCTACCACGCCGGTCCATTGCGGGTTTGTGGATGTATAGAAGTATGAGGAACAGGGTGTAAAGTTCACTCATACTCTATAGAAGTATGAGGAACAGGGTGTAAAGTTCACTCATACTCTATAGAAGTATGAGGAACAGGGTGTAAAGTTCACTCATACTCTATAGAAGTATGAGGAACAGGGTGTAAAGTTCACTCATACTCTATAGAAGTATGAGGAACAGGGTGTAAAGTTCACTCATACTCTATAGAAGTATGAGGAACAGGGTGTAAAGTTCACTCATACTCTATAGAAGTATGAGGAACAGGGTGTAAAGTTCACTCATACTCTATAGAAATATGAGGAACAGGGTGTAAAGTTCACTCATACTCTATAGAAGTATGAGGAACAGGGTGTAAAGTTCACTCATACTCTATAGAAAAGGAAGAAGAAAGTAAGAAAGAAAATACGTTTATTTGCGGTAAACATGACGCATTATAGAAAATAAACAAAAAAAAATATGAAAGGGTTGGGGGAAACATGCGTCACATCCACGCAAAACGGCTATCGCTCAGCATTATGCTGCGAACTGCAAGACAGAGCCCCAGCGCTGGTTTTCAGCGACAGCCAGACAGAAAAGGGAGGATCCTCCGACCAGACGGGTGTTGTGTCTGGCGTCATATCGGGCCGTTGTATCTATGTTAGTTGCGCGGTAAACTCTGCTTGCGCGATGCAGGAATTGCGTGACGTCAGTATGACGCGTTGTTTGCATGTGGCGTTGTAGATACCGCTACAGATGTAACATGTCTTGTGATAACCACTCAACTTCTTCACCGGGTTCCCTGTGCCTGGTGCCTGGGTTCCCTGGGACCTACAACTCGTAACTCGTAAATGCAAAGCGGATTCAAGCTGGGTTTTGAAACTATTTTAACAGTGTCTGTATTTTTATACTTCAGGGCAAAATAGAAGGTTTGGTAGTATGCAAGCCGAACGACAGAGATCTTCTGAGAAACTTCGAATCAGCGCTAAGGTTCGGTAAGCCGATCCTGCTGGAGAATGTTGGAGAAGAACTGGACCCGGCTTTGGATCCCGTTTTGAAGGTATGTGATATTTCCGAACTGCAACCCACAACACTCACCTGTTATCATCAGGGGCCGTATTATATATATATATTATATATCATCTCAGGGGCCAACGGGGTAAAACATATCGCAAGCAGGGACATCTGCCGGGTCAGCGGGATTGTCCGAAAGGGTTACCGCTGGCCCGGAACATAAAGGGCTAAGGAAGGAACACGGGTGGGTTTTAGTCAGTAAGAGTCTGACACTCCCTTCCGCTCCACCCAGAGCGGGAGGGGGTCACTTGATGATTTTCCATCCGAAAAAAAAAAGGACCGTATTACTAAGTAAATGCCATCATGATTCCAGTGCGAAAAAGGGATGTTGCTTTCGGTCATGTGTAGCTCCATCTCTCTCTGACACTGGAATCATTAAGGCATGAAGCCGTGATAATACGGCCCTAGGTCCGTGTTTATCCTATCTTCAAAGCCCTTTATGATTTAGTACTCGCGAAAAGCTGCCACTATTCCCACATGTATTATTTGTTTTTTTTTTTATTATTATTGACTAGCAGCGCCCCGCAGTTTCACCCGCATAAGTGTCGATCCCGAAGGAATATCGGGCTAAAAACTATCCTATATCCCTCCCCGAGATGCAATAAATCTCTCTGCCAAATTTTATCTAAATCCGTTCAGTGGTATAGGCGTGAAAAGGTAACATACAGACAGACAGACGGAGTTACTTTCGAATTTATTAGTATGGATGTTCTTCCACTTCGTTCGGTTCTTGGTTTCTGTGAGGGTGGTCGTAACAGAGAGTCCAGTGAGGGACCAGCGGTTAGGTGACCAGCTGCGAGGTCTTTTCCCACCACCACCAACTTTACAAGGATATCTGGTTCTCGACAGGCTATCTGACCGAAGTAACCGAGAATCCTTTGGACTTTGGAACAGATCGTGGATAGTCTATCATCCTTGTCTTACCTTTTTGGCGCAGCCGTGAGGCACACACTATTGTTTTTAAAACTTTATTTTTTTAATTTTGTGTTTCACGAACTGTGACCAAATAAACTTTTTTCTTTCTTTATCTCTCATGCGTAGTTGTTCGATGATAGTATACGGTGTATTTAAAACGTATTAAGATTTTCAATACAGAAAATGCTTTATGAAATCTATCCTGTATTCCCAGCGCCAATACTTTCGTCAAGCTGGACAGATGGTGCTGAAACTAGGCGACTCCCTAATCCCGTTCATGCCCGGCTTCAAGCTGTACATCACCACCAAATTTCCGAATCCCAAGTACAAGCCGGAGACTTCTGTCAAAGTCATGGTCGTCAACTTCGCGCTAGTGCCCAGGTATACACTTCATGGATTCTTGAATCTTAAAAAGGTTAATACCATACCATAATCAGCCTATAATGTTCCCACTGCTGGGACACTAGCCTCCTCTCGGTGAGAGGGAGTGCGCCGTAATCCACCACGCGGGCCCAGTCTGGATTGGCAGATGTCACATGTCTTCGAATTTTTGGTTCTAGGACATGCCGGTTTCCTCACGATGTTTTCCTTCACCGTTTTGAGAGCAGTGGTGATGAAATAATTTACACAAAGTAAAGCGCCTGTCTGGGTTCGAACCTTCGACCTACAACTCTTAAGTCGCGGCCGTTACCACTTGGCCATCACTGCTCTCAAAAGGTCAATGCTTTAAAGTAATACAATAACATATTGGTTGATCTCGAGACTGTTTGCTTTACAAAACTCGCTCTTCTGACACTTAACTCCATCCACAGTGGTCTAGCTGAACAACTGCTGTCAACCGTAGTGGCCCAAGAGCGTCCCGATCTAGAAGAGCTCCGCGGCCAGCTGATCGTGTCGCGCGCGCAGATGGCGGCGCAGCTCGCGGAGATGCAGGCAGACATCTTGTATGGCCTGTCCAACAGCGAGGGGTCTCCGGTCGATGACCTCCCGCTCATTCTGACGCTGGAAGCCATCAAGATCAAGAGTGCCGAGATTCTTGTAAGTTCCCGAACGTCAAAAATTACACGAAAATGTTATTGATTCTGGTTACATAACCAGCCTACAATGTTCCCACTGCTGGGTCACAGTCCTCTTTTCGGTGAGAGGGAGTGAGCCATAATCCACCACACGAGCCCTGTGCCGGTTGGTGATTGTAGTTGCCCCTTCCACAAGGGTTTTGTAAAGGAAAGCACGGACAAGAAACTTCGTAGTTATACTTTTAAAATGTTCTACAATATACATTCAGTGAATTGTTAGTTTCGTTGGTCTAGTGATGGCAAGCGCTACTACTAAGCATGAGGTCCTGGGTTTGAATCCCGGGTGGGGTAAAGTGTTGTTGGGTTTTTCCATCGGGAGTTTCTGAATAGCAGCCCATGAATTTTTCCGGTTGATGAACTCGCCCCCTATTACATGGGACTTAAACATAACTGGCAAAATGAGGGTCTACTAATAGGTACATCTCTACCTAATCCTTCGAGGACCAACGGTTTAACGTGCTTTTTAATACAGTTGCTCAAAAAGTGGTGTATTGCAGGGACGTATAGCGTTCGGGATGTGGGCTATTACATACTAGTGCTTTTTTTTACCTTTCCCGAACTCGTGCGTTCTCTTTCCGAACTGTCAAAATAATGTCTATTAAAAAGAAAAACCAACCATGAAGTTTTTACTAAAGAGTTTTTGTGATTCATACATATACGTATATTTCTAAAAAGAAGCTACTAATGTATTTCAATATCAGATTTAATGATTTAATTGAATGAGTTAGGTTAGGTTTCATTTCATTTCATCTCATTAAATTTCATTTTCATTTCATATTAATAAAAAAAATATACTGAAGACTAAGCTGTATGGATAGTTCCCTTTGCCTACCAAAATGGGTGAAGAAAAAAAAACTCTGCTTATATTCTACGGTTGGCGCCATTTTCCAGAAAAAATGATTAGTTAGTTGAGTTTATTGTGTTTTTATTATTTTATTAAATTGCTTAATTTTTTCGCAACTGTATTAAAAATAGTCGTTCAGTACACCTGCGGAACCGTCATTGCAACTTGTTCCGACTGTCAACCCTCGCCTTCGGCTGCGCTCGGCTCGGGTAGACATTTGTCGGAACTCTTTGCAATGACAGCCTTTCCGCACTTGTAATGAAATATACTATTCCGAGACACGGAGGGGTCTCGGTATGTAAAGATGGCCATCCATCCACAGACCAACCGCGGCAAGCGTAGCTTAACCTGATCGATCGACCTGTGCGGCTGTTATTATTTAGCCACGGACCCCTCTGATATGCGTGATGTAATATTATATGTGAACGAAGTTGTAATTTTTGACGTTCAAAAGTGCCTTTAATGTGCTTATTTGAAATAAATGATTTGACTTTGACTTTTAAATGTTCTAGATAAAAGTGGAAGACATAGAACGCACGACGATCGAGATCGACGAAGCCCGCAGCGGCTACGTGCCGGTTGCCGAGCGCGGGTCCATCCTGTTCTTCTGCCTGTCGGACATGGCGAACGTGGACCCGATGTATCAGTACTCGCTGGAGTGGTTCGCGAAGCTCTTCGTTAGAGCCATGGCGGAGACAGAGCCTAATGGTAAAGGATTTTTTTTTATTTAGGATCTCTACCAAAAGAGATGTACTGACTAATCTCAGCGGAGAGTAGCCTTCGGCGTGGGAGATGTTATAGTGCAAGCGTGTATACACAGACACAGGTGCACTCACTCACACAGTCGTCAGGGACGACTACGACCCCGGCTCTAGCAGGCGCGGGTCCAGGCGGCGCGGGCGCACGGAGCGCGGGTGTCACTCCGCCTACTGAGGTGGCATGTTGTCGGGCACAGTGGGCTGCGTGGGAGGGGAGTGGAAATGAGCACTACGGTAAAAGTGCGCAGTTCTGCACACCTTACTCTATTTCAAGTTAAACAAATATCAACTTTATTTGAGAAAGAAAGATAATACGTTTATTTGCGGTAAACATGACGCAATCACACTAATATTATAAAGGCGAAAGTTTGTGAGTGTGTGTGTGTTTATATGTTTGTTACTTCTTCACGCTCAAACGGCAGGACCAATTTTGATAAAATTTTGTATGGAGGTAACTGACACCCTGGATTACATATAGGCTATTTTTATCCCGATATTCCCACGGGATCGACATTTACGCGGGTGAAACCGCGGGGCGCAGCTAGTAAAGAATATTAACACAAAATAAAATATGAGAAAGAGTTGGGGGAAACATGCGTCACATCTACGCAAAACAGCTATCGCTCAGCATTATGCTGCGACCCTATGCAAGACAGTATTTCAATGACAATTAAGTTGATTTCAGAGTGACTGGCACTATTGAAAAAGTTATAAAAATGTTTGAAGTTGTAGCGTAAACTGAACTTTATTGTGTAGGAACTAAAGTTGTTTTTCCATAATTCGTTTACATTTTTGGCAAATAAAATCGCAAACGCAGATTAGAGATTAATTTTTTTTCTATTAATCTTGTTTTCAGAGGACATAGTGGAACGAGTAGACGTGATAATAGTCCACTTCACTTTCCTTCTATACCAGAACGTATGTCGAAGTCTATTTGAACGACATAAGCTACTGTTCGCCTTCCTACTGTGTGTCAGAATATTACTGGATAAGGGGGTTATACGGGGGGAGGAGTTCAACTTCCTACTGAGCGGGGCGAAGCTTGAAACTGTGAGTATACTTTGTTTAAATATACACATACAGGCAATGGTTGGTCTGTGGATGGGTGACCATCTTTACATACCGAGACCCCTCCGTGCCTCGGAAAGCACGTTAAGCCGTTGGTCCCGGCTGTCATTCGTGGATCTTTGACAGTCGTTACGGGTAGTCAGAAGCTCGAAAGTCTGACAACCAGTCTTACCAAGGAGTATCGTATTACCGAGTGACTGGGTTGTGGAGGTCAAATAGGCAGTCGCTCCATGTAAAAATACTGCTATTCAGCTGCATCCGGTTAGACTGGAAGCCGACCCCAACATAGTTGGGAAAAGGCTAGGCAGATGATGATACAAGGCAATGACAGCAACGACCGACAGTGAAGTAAAACATCGTTTATGTCCTACAACCAAAAATTTTAAGACATGTTACATCTACAAACCCGCACTTGGCTCCCGTAAAGCGTACTCCCTCTTGAAGAGAGGAGGCCTCTGTCCCAACATGGTAAAACATTATAGGCTGAATACGTATGTGCATAGAATACATTTTCTAAAACAAAAATCTTTTGTGGCATATAGGAGATAGACAACCCGGACCCAAAGTGGATATCTCCTCGGATGTGGCTGGAGATGCAGCAGCTGGCCACTGTCACCACTATGTCCTCGATCCTCAGTGATTTCGAGGCTAACCATAGGTTCTTCAAGACGTACTACGACTCGCATACGCCGCATAAGTAAGTCTAATGTTGGCACTTCACTTGGCGTATTTGCCCAAATATTGGTGTCATACGTACAAAATAAAAGTATAATATGTACAGTTCGCGTCAAATAACTTTGCCGCTCTGAAGCTAGGCTCTTCCCTAGCCGCGCCATGCGCGCTGCTGTTGTATTCATAGGATTGACTACTGCGCAGTGACCTGTTGCCTACTTCAGAGCGGCAAAGTTATTTGACGCGAACTGTATTTGTGTTTCTAAAGCTTATTAAGCCGTTGGTCCCGGCTGTCATTCATAGATCTTATACAGTCGTTACGGGTAGTCAGAAGCCGAAAAGTCTGACAACTAGTCTTACCAAGGGGTATCGTGTTACCCAGGAACTTGGTAGTGGAGTTCAGATAAAATTATTATGTAAATACTAGTATTATATTTAGCTGCATCCGGTTAGACTGGAAGCCGACCCCAACATAGTCGGTAAAAGGCTAGGCAGATTAATTTTTTGTGTTTCTATTAACCTCTTTTTTAATTTTGTATTAGCGTAATAACGCGAAGATTTTCACAAATACGCCAAGCGTAGTGCCAGAAAAAAGTATGATTCAGACCTGCACCCATAATGCGTAACACATTATCAATCACTATCTGAATCATTTTGAAGGATATTGCTAATCCATTGCTTCATAAATGTTAGGAAAATTGTCACAGATATACGTGCATATAAAAAAATTACAACTTGAATACCTACGTACGTTGCAGGTTGTCGTATCCAAAACCGATGGACAGTCAGTACGACACCTTTCAGAAGCTGCTCATCCTAAAGTGTCTCCGACCTGACAAGATTATTCCTGGGTTTCAGGTTAGTTCGCATCACATGCAGGTAAACCAGAAAAAGTGTGCGCTTCGGTAATGTTCTTGATTCCGAATTGGTACGCCGCGCCACGGAGTAACCCTCCACAGAGGCATCATCTAAGTTTTTTTTTAAGTTTTCTGTTGCTGGGTACCCTACTCTGGAGGTTTACTCCATAAGCACGATATCCGTAGTTGCAACCGAAGTGACGCGCACTGCCTACTTCCGTGTCACTTACGGACATGAATACATCACGTACGTACATAATTATGTATACAGGTTGATTAAAAAGTCGTGGACCAAACTTTAAATAATTTAGCGCGTTTTTCTCGCGGCGATTCTTTTTCGCGGACTGGATTTTCAACTCGTTGCACAGCGCCGAGAGTTGATAATCCAACAAAGTGTTTTTTTGACCCGCTGGGATGCGCTCTATTGGATTCTCAATGCTCGGCGTAACACCGACAGTTGAAAATCCAGTGCGCGATAAAATCCCGTCGCGATATTTTTACACCTGTATACGGTTTGTGGTCAACTGTTCCAGGACTACGTGGTGGTAGGTCTGGGCGCGCGGTTCGTGGAGCCGCAGCCGGCCGACCTGGCGGCGCTGTACGCGGAGTCCGACCCCCTGGCACCCATCATCTTCGTACTGTCCACAGGCACGGATCCCGCTGCTGGTACGTATTTATTTATTACTACCTTTTGCCTGACGCTTCGGGAATTATCGCTCGGAAATGAAGTACCAGGATAAAAATATTCTATGTCCTGGTCCCGCACAGGTCGCGGTCTACCTGTGTCAAATTTAATCGGAATCCACGTGGGTGAAGCCGCGGGCTAAAGCTATAGGATATATTTATGCATAATCAGCCTATAATGTTCCCACTGCTGGGACCTAGGCCTCCTCTCTGTGAGAGGGAGTGGGCTGTAATCCACCACGCGGGCCCAGTGCGGGTTGGTAGATGTCACATGTCTTCGAATTTTTGGTTCTAGAACATGCCGGTTTCCTCAAGACGTTTTCTTTCACTCTTTTGAGAGCAGTGGTGATGAAATAATTTACACAAAGTAAAGCGCTTGTTTGGGTTCGAACCTACGACCTATAGGTATCTTGAAAGTCGCGGCCGCTACCACTAGGCTACCACTGCTCTCATATATTATTTTATGTTTTACGAGAAATTTCACGAGGACGAAGTCGCGGGCAGAAGTTAGTCGAGAATAAACAACGAAAACGTTTAACTAGTTTACACTACACTTTCATAACCTACGGTTGGTATTGCGTAATCGTTCATAACGTTCCCACTGCTGGGACACAGGCCTCGTCTCTGTGAGAGGGAGTGGGCCGTAATCTACCGCGCGGGCCCAGTACGGCTTGGTGATGTGACATAAAATAGTATAGAATACTCTTTATTATGTATACCATATACATTGTGGCATCCGCCAAACTGCGCTGGGCCTGCGAGGTGGATTACGGCCCACTCCCTCTCACAGAGAGGAGGCCTTTGTCCCAGCAGTGGGAACATTATAGGCTGACTAGCTTCTGCCCGCGACTTCGTCCGCGTGAAATTTCACCTTCTTAGGGGTGTAATTTCGTAAAACCCTTTCTTAGTGGATACCTATTACTCTTCACAAAGAACACACCCTCCGAATTTCATGTCTCTAGGACCAGCGGTTTATGCTGTGGGGTAGGCGTTGATATATCAATCAGTCAGGCCTTTATATATGTTACGGCTTATGACCGAAGTGCGGCTAAACCTAGTTTTTAACCAAACCTGACCTCGGGGTGCCCTTCGCTCGCTCTTGCATCCTATGTCGCCTCCCGAAAGACACACGAACCGCATGTGGCCGGCTAAAGCTAGGTGTAGCCGCACTTCGGCCGGCTAAAACTAGGTGTAGCCGCACTTCGGCTATTAGCCGTGACATCTATATAGATTATGCTATGTGAACTAAACTAAAAGGAGTTTGTATTTTATTTTTGTGTGTATTACTATCTTAGCCTATTCGATGACAAACGCAATGACATCTAATATTCGAAATTCGTTCTATTATTTCCAGATCTGTTAAAATTCGCGGATAAGATGAAGATGGGCAAGCGATTCGAGAGCATCTCCCTGG
The DNA here is from genome assembly GCA_963082905.1 of Oligia fasciuncula. Lineage (NCBI taxonomy): Eukaryota > Metazoa > Arthropoda > Insecta > Lepidoptera > Noctuidae > Oligia > Oligia fasciuncula. The sequence goes on from OY720403.1 coordinate 16,422,257, forward strand.
GCCAGGGTCAGGGGCCGTTCGCTGAAGCCATGATGAAGGTCGGCAGTGATTTCGGAAACTGGGTGTTCTTCCAGGTACCTTCCCGATTTCAGATTGCAACATAGGTTTTTAATATGACTCGAACTCAAAGCATTTATTTCAGTTAAAACATTTCGCATATTAGACAATGTAATAAGACAATTTGAGTTTTATTTATTCATAACTTAGAAGTAGCTCAGGAATTTGTAGGAATGTGTTCTTTACTAATATACCATCAAAAACGACGGAAGCCTTAAATTCCTCATCCGACGTATCAATTGATTTATTAAGAGCGAACGTTCCAGCCTGCCCGGTTGAATTTCAATTTAAACATATAAACCCCGCTTCAGTAATAAAAGCTTTTAAGCAAATTAAGATCAAATTGACCGAAGATCTTTGGGGAATGTCCATTAAAGTCTGTGCCTCCATAATTGAGACTATTGCACCTTACTTAGCCTTAGTATTTAATTTGTGTGTTGATCAAGGAATCTTCCCCGATTTAATGAAATACAGTAAGGTAATACCACTTTTTAAATCTGGGGACAGTAAAAACACCAATAATTATAGACCCGTATCCGTGTTGCCGGTTTTCAGTAAGGTGTTCGAAAAGATAATGCTTAATAAGATGCTCAATCATTTTAACATGAATAAAATCCTTCACGATCAGCAATATGGTTTCACCAAAGGACGTTGTACGACTGACGCTGGTGTAACCTTATTAAAACACGTGCTACAAATTTTGACGACGTAAATAACGCCCTACTGCAGGTCCAAAATTGGTTCACTGCTAATAATTTAGTATTTAATGGAAAAAAAACTAAGTGCATAAGATTTTCTTTACCAAATGTCAAGGGTAGTGATTGTGAGATAATATTGAATCAAGAGAAACTAGAATTCGTCGATAAAACTGTTTTCTTAGGGATCACGCTCGACTCAAGGCTACAATGGGGTCCTCATTTAACATCTCTTGCAGGACGGCTAAGTTCAGCAGCCTATGCTGTCAGAAAAATCCGTCAATTTACTGATGTAGATACCGCGAGACTAGTCTATTTTAGTTACTTTCATAGTGTCATGTCTTACGGTATTTTACTTTGGGGACGGGCTGCAGACATCGATTCTATTTTTATTCTGCAGAAAAGAGCCATCAGAGCCATATATAACCTCCGCAGGCGCGATTCTCTGAGGGAACTGTTTAAGGAAATTAACATCATGACGGTACCTTGTCAATATATCTACGAAAACATCATGTATGTAAGGAAAAACTTACATCTTTTTAGTAAAAGAGGTGAAATACATAATTATAGTACTAGAAATAGGGACCTATTAGTTCAACCAGGTTTCAGACTGGCTAAAGTAGACTCATCTTTTATGGGCTACTGTTTAAAATGTTATAATAAAATACCTCCCCACATTCTTCAACTGAATGAGACAAAATTCAAGTCTTGTATAAAACGCACACTATGCAGTCAGGCATATTATAAGTTAGGGGATTACATAGCGGATAAAAATGCCTGGCTCAATGCTGGTCCTGCTCCACAACCACAACTAATTGATTAACACCTGAAAATACTGTTGGAGCTGCTGAAGATTGTAAGACTATCTTTGCATTGTATAAACTCAATTTCATTTGTATTGTATAATTGCATAGCACAGATGTGAGTTCTATGTAAGTACTATACCTTATTTTACCATTTACCGGGTAATATGTCTTTCATTGACTTGAATGTGCCCTGGCGGCTGATAGTATGTCATGCTCACACAAATGTCTCGCTGACGGTGGCGTGAATGTTGGATCATTTAGCTCCCTTCAAAATGGTTGAGCTGAATGGTGCTGATCTATGCGTCATGTTCGTGAACGGGCGCCGTCAGTTGGGGCTGGTCATCACTTAGCTGCCTCGGCTTATTTTTAATTATTTTATTTTTGGATTGTTGTTTTAGTACTATTTGTTGTACTCTGGACGCTTTTAACGCATACGTCTTGTTTATTTTTACATCGTTCTCACATTATTTAATTATAAATTCAAAAGTAATGATGTAACTAATATTTTTGTAAAATATAATTTAAAAAGAGTGTCCATGGAGTTTCTTGTCCGTTCTTCTCCATAGGTACCTACGCTTTGGAATGGGCAACTAGCTTCACATTTTTCTGACTGACCTACTTCTTGACAATTCAAAAGTGCCTGTAAAATGGTTTAATTGAAATAAATGCTTTGAGTTTGAGTTTGAGTTCATTTTTCTTTCGAATACTGGACTTTTGTCTCTGGCTTTTATAATCGTGTTTATTTTTTGTATTGTGCGTTCTTTTGTACTATAAAAAAAATCCATGGTTTTTTCTTGTTTAGTTGTATGTTGTGTTCCAGAACTGCCACCTGTCTCCGTCCTGGATGCCGGTGCTGGAGGTGAACGTGGAGCACATCCAGCCGGAGCTGGTGCACAAAGACTTCCGCCTGTGGCTCACGTCCACACCCTCGCCGCACTTCCCGGTGGCGCTGCTGCAAAACGGTATCTGTACCTCATAGACCATCATGTTGCTTTTTAGGGTTCCGTAACTAAATGGCAAAAACGGAACCCTTATAATTTCATCATATCCGTCTGTCCGTCCATCAGTCCGTCCGTATGTCTGACCGGATATAACACAGCCATTTTGCTGGGCGACTATTTGCATTATCAATTTACCTAGGCTTCTCCCACAAACAAAAAAAAAATTGTTGGGGTCGAATTCTAGTCTAACCAGATGCAGTTGAATACCAGTATTTGAGATGAAGCGAGCTGCCTATCTGACCTCCACAACGTTGTTACTATGTAACACGTTACTCCTTCGTAAGTCGAGTCCGATACCGAGGGCCACCACTGCTCTTCACTAAAATAGTGAGTAAGCAGCATGTAGGTAACTCCTAACTTTACTATCCAAATCCAATACATACATGACGGCACGGTTGGCGCAGTGGTTATGCGATTGACTGCTGCGCTGCGTGTCGCGGGTTCGATTCCCGCATGGAACAAATATTTGTATGACCTACAAGTAGTTTTTCCGGGTCTGGCTGTTTGTGTATGTGAGTTTAAATGTTTGTAAACGCACCCACAATACAGGAGAAATTCCTAGTGTGGGGCAATGTTTTTTTCTAAATAAAAAAAAATACATGAGCACAAATAATAATAAAAATATAGTTTCATTCCAAAAATAAGAATTGGCATCGTTGGTTTTTGTCATCTTTATGGAGTATTATTGACAAGGCTCCTGGCTAACCCGTAACCCCGTAACGACTGTCAAAGTTATGCGAATGACAGCGAGACCAACGGATTAACAAGTGTGCAGTCTGTTCACAGATATTTTACCTCTTTTTTTTGGGTTCCGTACCCAAACGGTAAAAACAGGACCCTATTACTAAGACTTCGCTGTCTGTCCGTCCGTCTGTCCGTCCGTCTGTCTGTCACCAGGCTGTATCTCAAGAACCGCGATAGCTAGACAGTTGAAATGTTCACAAATTATGTATTTCTGTTGCCGCTATAACAACATACTAAAAACAAAATAAAATAAACATTTAAGGGGGGCTCCCATACAACAAACGCGATTTTTTTTGCCCTTTTTTGCTCGATATCAATAATGGCAATAGGTAGGCACTTGAAATATTCACAGAATACTCAGTTGTATTTTTGCTTTAATAATAAATAATAAAATAAAATAAATATTTAAGGGGGGCTCCCATACAACAAACGTGTTTTTTTCGGCGTTTTTGCCTTGTGGTACGGAACTCTTCGTGTGCGAGTCCGACTCGCACTTAGCCAGTTTTGCTATTACTAAATGGGCCCGCTCTTGACCTGATTTTGATTTTGCATCACTGTCAATATTACATTGATCTTTATTGTAATGGCAAGAGGGTTGCTATTGGGTTGCTGCCATTGCCAAGTCTGTCAAAACCACAAATCTCTCACCGTTACGGAAATTAACATCGTGGTTTTTTGGTTTTGTAGGTTATAAGATGACAGTGGAGCCACCTAGAGGAATAAAAGCGAATTTATTGAAAGCATACATGAATCAAGTGCCCGACTTTACGGAGTATTTCAATTCATCGGATCCCAAAGTTCCTAATTTCAAGGTAAGACTGATTTTCATATTATTAAAAGAACCACCACGAATGAAGATGTTTCAGGCGCAATTCTAAGGCCGGGCTAATAAACTTTTATTTATAGTCCATTCACAGTTATATTACCTCTGATGTTGCGTCACTTTCTAAATCACAGTGATCTTTATTCTCATTCTATTATGGTTGCTTTTGCGTTGCTGCAAAAAAGGCACTTTTGAACGTCAAAATCTACATAAATAAAAATCAATTGCTGAATGTGTGTACAGTCACGAGCACCAATATGTCAACACTTGGCAACTTTAAATTGCGATTTTTTCACGAAATAACGAATGCAACGTTGAAATACGATTTACATAATGTACCTTTTTTTTTTTTTGGTGTCGGGGGGAAACCTTCAAAAGGCACCCCGACCTCCGGGGTGGGAGGTCGTGGGATTTTTACCTCACTAAAACCACCCCGGTGATCACCATCAGCACATAGGGGTGGTCCCGGTTCCTCTTAAAAGACCAATTCCGGAACCCCCCCGTGCAACGCCTACATAATATTATTATGTACCTATGGGTTCGAAAATACTATTTTCTTACTAATATAAAATTTTATTCAAAAATAAAGGAGAAAATCGCCTTTGTATAAAGCTAAGTGTATACATACTTTTGCTCGTGACTGTACGCGTATCACTTCTGAACGGTTGCACCTATTTGGCGAATTATTTTTTTGTTGTTTGTACTTGTCAGGACAAGGTTTGTATGAAAGAAAATATTTTTGAAAGTGGCCGGCAAAATTGGAAAATTTAGAATTTTTCCAATTTTGCCGTAGTGTCATTTTGTATGAATTATTGAAATTCGGACGGACAACGTCGGGTCAGCTAGTTTACAATAAAATAGAATTGATTCTAGACGCTTCTTCCAAAAGGTAGCTGCTGTCAGAGGAACGGACAATAGTACGTTCTTTGGCTAAGCATTGTTCCTGTCACTGTCACACAACTGTCAAAATACAAGTGCATGATAGAGACGGGACCATATTTAACCTACAGCACTACGTATATATTTTTTTATATGGGTCTAGGATTCCGTAATTAAAATAACATAACGGAATCCTTACGAGACTCCAGAGTCTGTCCGTCCGTCCGTATGTCACAGCAATTCTCAGTGACTACTATTGGTATTGGTTGGAAACTTGGCGATTTGCTTTTTACTATGTTGGGGTCAGCTTCCAGTCTAACTATAGGCGAGACAGAGACCCAGCGCTGGTTTTCAACGACAGCCGTCGTCATGGGATGCTTTATGTGTAACTGTGGTTTTCAAATAAAATTAAATGTTTTTTGTGGTCATTGATGGCTTGCTTTAACGATATTTCCGTGATTCTCATTCCAGTGGCTACTATTCGCGCTATGTATGTTCCACGGCGTGGTCCTGGAACGTCGCAAGTTCGGGCCCCTCGGCTTCAACATCCCCTACGAGTTCACTGACGGCGACCTGCGCATCTGTATCTCACAGCTACATATGTTCCTCAATGAATACAGTGAAGTGCCTCTTAGGGTGAGTTTGTACATTCTACACAGGTCTACGTTCGCCAGTTCGGCGAATGGCAGCAACCTACAATGAAACATTCGACCACACAGTGCTTGACTAGACTGGCAGCGCGGGCGCGGAGCGGGCGCGGCGCGGCGTACTCAAACATAAGAACGTCATTTGAGTGTCCATAGTGGGCACGCGGCGCGGGGAGCGGGGCGGGCAACTCGCGCCTTAGCGAGGTCAAGTGGCCGCAGTGGGAGCGCGGGCGGCCCGCGCGGCGACCGGGGTTCTCAAACTAGTTCTAGTAAAAATAAGTCTTCTTCCTCCACATTATATTTTGACAAACACTGGACACGACAACACGCAGAACGCAGCCGCGCTCCAGTGCGGACAGGCAGATCGCACGCGTTCCCGCACCCGCGCCGCTCCCCGCCCCGCGCTGCCAGTCTGGCCAAGCACATAGACATATTTACATGCTCTTTGAAAAGGTTTCGCAGCCTTTTGCATGAGACACTTGAACTAATTATTGTATGTTGTTTTTTTTTTATTGTTTTTATAATATTAGCGTAACTGTCATGCATGAACAGTTCACCTCGGAGTGACTAACGTTTTATTTAAGTATTAATGGTAATCTATGAACAGCGCTGTGGGTTACATTATTACTTAAGTAACTTATGTTTATAATATTGCATAATGTAGCTGTTTGTTTTTCCTATTTAATAAAATAAAATAGATTAAAAACACGGGTTTAAAAATACGTTCGTACAGTGACGAGCACTAATATGTCAACACTTGGTAACTTTCAATTGTGTTTTTTTTTGTGAAATAACGAATGCAACCTTGAAATACGACACTTTAAATAAACCTATGGGTTCGAAAATACTATGTTCGTAATACCATACAATTTTATTTAAAATTAAAGGAGAAAATCGCCTTTGAATGAAGCAAAGTGTATACATACTTATGCTCGTGACTGTACATACGTAAAAATGTTGCGGCCGTATATTATTATTCCGCACTGGATTTTGAATTCTCGTTGTTGAGCCAAGCTTTGAGGATCCAACAAAGCGCGACCCAACTCGTCAAAAGAGCACATTGTTGGATTTTCAACCGTTTAATTTTTTTAATGCGCGGAACCCCAATTATTTTTTGAAAAGGGAGGATCCTCCGACCAGACGGGTGTTGTGTCTGGCGGGCGACTGCCCGTTGACTCATGTCGGGCTGTTGTATCTATGCTAGTTGCGCGGTAAACTCTGCTTGCGCGATGCAGGATTTGCGTGACGTCAGTATGCCGCGTTGTTCTCATGTGGCGTTGTAGATACCGCTACACTTATTGCTTTTCCAGATGTTAACGTACACGGCTGGCCACATCAACTACGGCGGGCGCGTGACGGACGACTGGGACCGGCGCTGCCTGCTGTGCCTGCTGGGCGACTACTATGCGCTGGCGGTGCTGTCCGATAAGTATTGCTACGACGAGGCCGGCGCTTATCGCCAGGTTTGTACTATATCTAGATATTATGTTATAACATGTTATGTTATCCATTAAATTTTTCTTACCTTTTTTGCATATTGCAGGTGAGTATCACACTAACATTATAAAGGCGAAAGTTTGTGAGTGTGTATGTGTGTGAGTGTTGGGGTGTGTATGTGTGTGTGTTTATATGTTTGTTACTTCTTCACACTCAAACGGCTGCACCAATTTTGATAAAATTTGGTATGGAGGTAGCTGACACCCTGGATTAACAAATAGGCTACAATCACAGATATAGATAGACATAGATAACGCAAGTATCACGAACTGTATGAAAACCAAGCGTGCCATTTTTTGACTACCTACTATGACGTCAAAAGCTCGCGCTCTCGCTCACGCTTACCCAGCCAGCAGTACACAGGACTGAGCGCGAAAGTGGCGGCTTATGATTTTTTATCGTAAGCTGGTGCGATTTTTGGCACGCGAAGTAGTTGCTCTTGCGTTATCTAGGTGTATCTATATCTATGGCTACAATAGACTTTTTATCCCGATATTCGCACGGGATCGTAACTTATGCGGATGAAACCGCGGGACGCAGCTAATTAGATTATATCTAACCGTCTCTAAATTTTCTCTCTAACTTTATATTATACTAGGTTCCGCCCGCGGCTTCGCCCGCTAAGTATGTCGATAAAAAGCTATCCTATGTCCTTCCCCAGGATGCAATCTATCTCTCTGCCAAATTTTATCGAAATCCGTTCAGTGGTTTAGGCGTGAAAAGGTAACATACAGACAGACAGAGTTACTTTCGAATTTATAGATACTATTAGTTAGGATACGTTTATATTGAATGACTATTTCATAAAACTATAACATCAAACACAAAACAGAATCATGATTAAGTATCACATTTTATAAAAAAAAAACTGTATTTAAATGAATTTTCTGTTAGATTTTAAAAAATTGTAAATGTTCGTTAAAAAAATTCAGTCTGTTATCAGATAGGTAACACTTTATGCTGAGATACGAGTTTTTCACCTAGTTTGGCTGCAGATGCTCCCAAATTGTATTATTTTCATTGTCATGTTAATATTTTTGGTGTCAGCAAACAAATAATGATTATTTACTATTAATTGGCGAAGATATCGCTGAACATACATTTAAAAAAGAATTCAGACCAATTGAGAACCGATTTCAAAAAAGGGCCTCCCCCTTTTTTGAAATCGGCAAACAAAAATATTTGTTACAGCAACACTCTTCGCTGAACATAGAAGACTACACGAAGTACATCCGGACGCTGCCCCTGTTCGACGACCCGGTGCTGTTCGGCCTGCATGCGAACGCGAACATCAGCTACGCCATGACAGAAACCAACTCTTGTATCTGTTAGTACAACGCCGCCATCTTGTTTTTAGGGTTCCGAATCTCAAAGGAAAAACGGAACCCTTATAAGATCACTTCGTTGTTCGTCTGTCTGTCCGTCGGTCAAGACCCGTGTTTTCCTCAGGAACGCGTGGAGTTAAGTTGAAATTAATAACAAATACTCAGGGCTGCAATCTATTCAAGCAGTGAAAAAATCTAACTTCTAAGTCAACGTAATCAAAAGATACGGGCGTCATCATCTGCCTAGCCTTTTTAAAACTATGTTGGGGTCGGCTTCTAGTCTAACCGGATGCAGCTGAATACCAGTATTTTTCGCAAGACTGGTTGTCAGACTTTCGGGCTTCTGACTACCCGTAACGACTGTCAAAGATCCACGAATGACAACCGGGACCAACAGCTTAACGTGCTTTTCGAGACACGGAGGGGTATTGGCATGTAAAGATGGTCAACCATCCACGGATCAACCGCGGCAAGCGTAGCTTAACCTGATGTTGTCAAAATCTTTTTTTAATTTCATATTTTGTGTCTGACAAACTGTTGCCAAAATAAATGGTATTCTTTGTTACAGTCACCCTGCGCGACCTGCAACCGAAGGAGATGGTGGCGTCGGGCGGAGTGTCCATCGAGACCGTCATAGAGCTGGCCGCTATAGACATCATGAAGCAGCTGCCCGAGCAGCTGGATACCGACCATATCTCTGAAACGTAACATATCTAACATCTATAAACTAACTAAAGACTAAACTAAAAAAAGACCATTTCAGACACTAATCTACATGGTCCTCAAAGATTATGTCCGGATTTTTTTTTATATACACATTGACATTGAAGAATTTTATTTAGACAATGACATGAATATTTACTTTGTAAGTATTTTTTTTATTTAATTATTGTGAATGTGAGGACTATGTGGGTCATTTCTTTTTTCCTTCTTAGTTTTAATCATGATCTGGCAGTTTGAGTAGTTTATGCGGCCTGCCCAAATGTCCTGTCTTTGGTATTGTTCGTCGAATCGTTTTTCCTCAAAAGACCATTTCAGACACCAATCTACATGGTCTTCACACGATCTTACCAAGATTTTGTCTGAACTTTAAAAGAGACTGTGACTTCTGAGTTTGTTTCGGCCTTTCTTCTCAGAATAGTCAGTTAGGAAACGCCGACCTCATCTAGTTTAAAAAAAAATATGATTGACGTGTAAAAGTGTTTGTACAAACCTACTTACAGAAATAAAATCATTTATCATTAACCCCCTTAGTAATAAACGTTGTATAGCATCTGTATAGTTACACAACGCTTTGTCTTCTTCTTTCGAAAGTCAAATTACTGACGACTGATAGAGAAATCCGTGTGTAACTGTTCATCTAATCACACCTAATATTGTAAGGGGGAAAGTTTGTGAGTGTGTGTGGGGGGTGTGTGTGTGTGTTTATATGTTTGTTACTTCTTCGCGCTCAAACGGCTAGACCAATTTTGATAAAATTTTGTTTGGAGGTAGCTGACACCCTGGATTAACATATAGGCTACTTTTTATCCCGATATTTCCACGGAATCGACATTTACGCGGGTGAAACCGCGGGGCGCAGCTAGTAATAATAAGTTTAATAAAGCTGAAGAGTTTGTATGTTTGAACGCGCTAAGCTTCTTGAGGAAGGCTATAGGCTATTTTTTTTTTTAAATGGGTTTGCTCTTGACTTTAGTCTAGGTCAAAGGTAACAGAGACAAAGGAAAGAAAAAGAAAAGCAAGTCAGAAAGAGCGCTAAGCGAAAATCAAGTAAAAGCGCTGGCGAGAAATGTGGCTGTTATTTTAGTATATTTATTTATTTATTATTAAAACTTTATGCACAAGTAAAAAACCGTACAAAGGCGGACTTAATGCCTTGGGCATTTTCTACCAGTCTACCTTAGGGTGATGCAGAAACAATACTCAGTAGGTGCAATAGCAGAAAACAAATAGAAAATATTTATAAGTAAAATATAATAATAAATATTATATACATACATACAAAAAATATATAAAACAAAAGAAAAAGTTATGAGAGAACAAGAAACCCTACAACAACTTAATTCTGAGACGAATCTGCCAACTTTTAATATCTAAATATATCTTTCTTCGTATATTATTGTGGTAGTATAAAATACACACAGACGAAATTGCGGGAAACAGCTAGTTTGATAATAAAATTCTTTTTTTGCAGATATCCTGTATCGTACAAGGAGTCCTTGAACACGGTGCTTATACAAGAGGCTAATCGTTACAACAGGCTACTGAAAATTATCAACAATTCCTTGAAGTATGCTTTCATTAACGTGTTTACTCGAATCACACTAATAAATTATAAAGGCGAAAGTTTGTGAGTGTGTGAGTGGGGGTGTGTTGATATGTTTATTACGTCTTCACGCTCAAACGGCTAGACCAACTTTGATAAAAAAAATTATGGGGGTAGCTGACACCCTGGATTAACATATAGGCTACTTTTTATCCCGATATTCTCACGGGATCGACATTTACGCGGGTGAAACCGCGGGCCGCAGCTAGTATTGAATAAATACAGAACGATTCTTTTTCCTAATAAGTATAGGGAGATTCTAGACTACAGGGCCTACAAAACTTTGCCTGTCTCTGATAATAGAATAGAATAGAATAGCGTACAATTTTAGAAATTAGACTGAAGTTCGTATAAAGTCATATGTCACCACTAGAAAGTATGACACTGTAAATGAATTAATTGAAATGAATGCTTTAAGTTTGAGAGATAGTCTAAGCCAGGTTCGGTTCGTTCTCGGGTCGTGTATAGTATTATTGGGTTTCTCCATCTGGAATAGCAATTGCTCAGTAACAGTCCGAAATTTGGATTTGTACTGTTTGACGTCAAGGTGAAATGTGGGTGCATTATAGGTACACCTCATCCTAACCCTTTGGGAAATACCGGCGTGATGTATATCATATGTATATATATCATTACAGGGATCTGCTGAAAGCCATGAAGGGTCTGGTGGTGATGTCCGAGGCTCTGGAGAGTATGGGAGGTAGCCTGTCCCGGAATGTGGTGCCTATAATGTGGAGCTCTAAAGCATATCCTTCGTTGAAACCGCTTGGTAAGTGTTTACCGAGTATCTGTTGGGCTACTTAGTCCGGTGTGATTATCCGTGATTTATCACTCGAGATTTTTTCAAGCAAAATAACAACTTGTATTAATTAATTTAATAATTCTGTGACCTTTTTAATTTATACCTAGTCGTTCATTTGTTTTAATTGCATTGACATTTTAATCTGGATCTACTCTGTGACAGTATTGTGAAATTTAATTAAATGTTATGTAATATGGGTTTTTCCTGAAATAAGTGTCTTTTTTAAATTCATTGTCCTGTAATGCACTCTCAACTACAGATACCCACAGATTACACACATACATGATATAACTTGCAGAATAAGTAAACTGAAGCTGCTTGGGGGAGGCCTATGTCCAGCAGTGGACGTCTTTCGGCTTAAATGATGATGGTGAAGTAAACTGAAGCGGCAGTGGGCTGGCCATGGTTATCGAAGGACGGATGGCCGGTGGGGCAGACGACTCCATGGAGCCTAAAAAGGCCACTTTGGCAGAATCATAAAAGGATAACATTACGAATCATAATAAGACGAAGACAGTCCGTGTTTTTCTTTTTTTTCGCTGCAATACGCAGGTATAATCAAAAAGATTGGGATTGGATTTGGATTGGATTGATTGGTATTTTAGCACAGACAAAAAATAATAACTGAAAATCCTTCACCAATGAGATTTGATACGATTAACTTAACAGTTAACTGTCCATTATGATTCATAATGTTATCCTTTTATGATTCTGCCAAAGTGGCCTTTTTAGGCCCCCAGGAGAGAAGACCGCGTATCGGCAAGCGTAGTGTGGGACGTCCCGCCAGCGACAACGGACCGACGACGTTAAGAAGGTCGCTGGGACAGACTGGATGCCAGGGTGTTGTGGCGCAGCCTAGGAGAGGCCTATGTCCAGCAGTGGACTGCGATAGGCCGAGTTGATTGATTGACAGTTTACACATTATCATCATCATCATATCAGTCGAAAGACGTCCACTGCTGGACATAGGCCTCCCCCAAGCACCTCTACTTCGACCGGTTCTGTGCTTCTCGCATCCAACGGGTTACTACACATTATCGAGTACAATTTAATTAAAAAAAAAAAATTACAAATTCATGTTTCTTCCAATCCAGCGGCGTGGGTAAAGGACCTCTGCCTCCGAGTACAGTTCATGGAGGAGTGGGCAGACACTGGCATACCCAAAGTGTTCTGGATCTCGGGCTTCTACTTCCCGCAGGCTTTCCTCACCGGAGCCCTGCAGAACTATGCGAGGAAACATGTCATCGCTATCGATACCATTGGTTATGCGTTTGAGGTACAGTGAGATGGATGTTCTCGAATAAAATTTTAATTTATTTATAGAAAACAAACAGCTCATTTATCAAATTACATTTCAGTCGACAATAAAATCAAATCAAATCAAATAATTTATTTGCATAATACATGTGAAAAAGGTGTTACAGGTATAAAAGGTACATTGTATTATAACCTACTGAGGTGTGCAAATTAATATGTTAGGCACTAATAGCAACATTAAATAAACAGAATAAATTTTAAATTGAGTTACATAAAAAAATAGAAATGTTAAATAAAAAAAATAAAAAAATAAAAAATAAAATGTCAAATTATTATACACAAGTCAGATCAAATTTCAAATTTGTGGTGTCATCTACATAAATATTTCATATAAAACCGACTCATCGTTCATTTAAATAATCATTAATTGAATAATAACATTTTGTAACTAAGAATTCGTGCAAACGTAATTTGAATTGGTTCATCTTGTGTAGGTCTGTGATACTTTTTGGCAACTTATTGTATACTTTGGGTGCCATGCCCAAAATGTTTTTATTAAATACTGCTTTTTTATGACGTCGTATGCATATTTTATTTTTGTGTCGTGCACTTCTTGGATGGGTATAAAGATGTAGATTCGCTTTGACAAAGATCGCCACTTCATATATATAAAGACACGGGAATGTTAATAACTGGAACTGTTGAAAATGTGGTTTACAGCTTTCTGTGTGTTGTATGCCACACATTGCCCTTATGCATTGTTTCTGGGCTTTAAACGCCATTTCTCTGTCTGGCGAGTTCCCCCAAAATATTAGTCCGTAGCGTAAAGTAGAAGCAACATACCCGTGATACGCGGTTAGTAATGTTGCACGATTTGACACTTTTCTTAGGTTATGGAGAGCATAAGAATACTGGCTAAGCTTTTTGCATATGTTTTCAACATGTGTTTTCCAGGTCATATTTTTATTTATCCAAATACCTAAGAATTTAGTGTGTTCTGCTTCACTGATAATTTTGTTACCGTAACGAATATCCGGTTTTTTAATGTTTGTTTGTTGTTCAAATGAGATGTAATTTGTTTTTTCAAGATTTATTTTTAAGTTGTTTTTAGTTAGCCAAGTTATTATATCATTTAAATTGTCGTTTATTTCTTTTTCGAATGTCATATCATCTTTACTTTTGATTAGTATTGTACTGTCGTCAGCGAATAAAATCATTGGATTATTTATAGTTTTAGGCATGTCATTAACATATATGATGAATAATAATGGAGCAACAACACTGCCCTGCGGCACACCAAATTTGCATTGTCTATGTGTAGAGACATAAGTCTTTTCAGTTCTTGTGTAGGGGCAGATTTTATTTATGTATGTAACTTGTTCTCGATTAGTCAGATATGATTTGATAAGTCCAAGGATATTACCTCTAATTCCATATTTTTCCAGCTTGTTTATAAGTATTTTATGGTTAACATAGTCAAATGCCTTTGACATGTCCATAAATAATGCAACTACGGGATTTCTATTGTCAACGTTAGTTAGAACGTGTTCAACAAGTTTGTAAATAGCAGAGTCAATGTTTTTATTTTTTCTGAAACCATATTGTTCGCTAACCAAGATTTTGTTAGTTTCTAGAAATGAAATTATGCTGTTTTGTATTACTTTTTCAAAAATTTTAGAGAATACCGGAATGAGCGCGATTGGTCTGTAGTTGCTAGGATCCTGCTTATCGCCTTTTTTATGTATTGGTTTAATTACAGAGATTTTCAATTTTTCTGGGAAAATGCCTGTCTCAATGCTACCATTGATAATGTGGCTAAGTATTGGTGCAATGATATGAGATGTGGCTTTTATTACCTCGGTGGTTATGTCGTCATATCCAGCGCTTTTAGTATTTTTCAGGGAATTAATAATTTCAAATATGTCAAGGGGTACTGTGGGTGTCATAAATATTGAATTAGGATGAGAGTTTATTGTTGAATTACTATTAAGATTAATGTCACTTTGAGATTCAATTTGGTCTATAAAATAATTATTTAATGATTCAGCTATTTGCTCAGGGTTTTTTATAATTTTGCTGTCAATTTTTATGCTATCAATACCTTGTTTAGGGTAGTTTGATTTCTGCTTATTAATTATGCTCCATGTAGCTTTGCTTTTGTTTTCAGCAGTATTTATAAAATTATTGTTTTGTGCTTTTTGTGTCTGTTTGATTATGTGTTTTAGTCTTTTATTATACGTTTTAAGTTTATTTTTATTGTCTAGGTTTGGTGACTTTCTATACTCCCATAGCATGTTTCTTTTACGCTTCGAACATTTTTTCAGTCCCGTTGTGATCCACTTTGGTTTTTTAATTACCGAAATTTTTATTTTGTTAATTGGGAAACATAGGTCATAGAATAATTTAAATATGTCGTGGAACTCATTAAATGCTTCATTTGGATCTGAGCATTTATAGGCATCATAAAATGATAAATTTTGCAGGCATTCCCTAAACTTTCTAATATTTTCATCACTATAGTCACGTTTGTATATAAACCAATGAGAGAATGTGCATGTTTTTTTGACACGACATTTTAGAAGTTGTGCTGTATGGTCTGATATTGCTAACTCTTTGACCTCGCAGCTACTTCCTCTGATATTATGAATGATGTTGTCAATGCAGGTCCCGCTACCCAGACGTGTTGGAGATCGCGTTCCCAGAATCAGATTATAGCTATGCAGTATATTTTGAAAAGTAACAGACTTTTTACTATTTTTGCAAATATCTATATTAAAATCTCCACATAGCACAATCCTACTATCACGTTTTAAACATATTTCGTTTAATATCATATCTAAATTATTAAAGAATATTGATACTTTATCTTTACTATGATTTGGCGGTCTATAGATACAAATAATGATGATGGGATGGGAAGTAAGTTTTATCGCACAGCATTCAATTTGATTAGATATGGCCCATTTATTTACATTAATGGTTTCAAATTGATGTGTGTTTTTTACTAGAATGCACGAGCCCCCGTTTCTATCTTGCCTAGCGTAGCAAGCTGCTAGCGTGTAGTTAGAAATATGTAGATGTGCCTGGTCATCTTTTTTCATGTTGTGTTCGGTTATGCATAAGACATCTATTGATTTACCCACATCAGAGAGTTCAATCAGATGTGTACTTATTAGATCTGACTTATTTATTAGGCCATTGACATTTTGGTGCATTATAAATATATGATTATACACGAAAACAACTTGTGTCATTATCTTGATTTCTTATGGATTGCAAGTTTGGTGATTGTGAGTCTGCAGGTATTTCTATTTTTCCCGACTGGGAACACTCTGCCTCAAAATTAACATTATTTGGAGTGTATATTGTTTTCATAAGATCTTGTAAGTCTGATACTACAAATCTCGTGCCATAGCTATTCAGTGTGCCTGAGCGCTGATTATACATGTCATAGTTATAAGAAAGATTTAGGTTGGAGTCCAGTAGATACGCGTAGTTATATGCCTGTATGTCCATGTATAAAAGATTATTAAAAGCTTCTATTCTACTATTGTACAGAGTATTGCTATAGTTTAGTTGTTTTACATAATAAGTATTATTATATTGAAATTTAAATTTATATGTCGGTAAACAAATAATTATATTAGTGTGAGTTAGTGTTATTAATTTTTCTCGAATAAACATGGTTAGTTCTATATAGTTTTGGGTTTTTCGGAAGTCTTCTTCGCCAATGTAAATAATACAGTAGTCTTTACTTGTAAAGTCTTGAACTTTTACATCAATTGTCTCTAATACTTGCTCCAGTCCACATTTAGGTTTTCGATAATGGCAAATGTCGTAGTTTCGTAGAGAAGTTTCTTCTGCAACGGTGTACAATTTATTTGATGTTTCACTGCTTAATAAACATATTTTTGGTTTAGCTATAGTAGTAGTAGTCTGCTTGCTGTAGGTTGTGCATGGTGATGTCACTTGGGCAGTATTATTAGCAGCCTTACATAATTTTATCGGTGAATCTAAAAACTCAACTTCCCTTTGCTTGCTATCCAGTAATTTTTGTTTCTGCTGGTCATTAGAAGTACGGCGAGGTGTTATCAATTTTTTGCCTTTCTTAGGTGTACTGAATTCGCTCATTAGTTTTTTCGTCGCTTTGTTAACAATTTCATGCTTATTCGTTATATCGTTAATAGTTTTTTTGAGTTCCGTGTTCTCTATAGATAAATTGTTTATTTCTTCGTGGGCTGTACTTAATTCTGACTGTAATTCCTCTATTTGTTGCTTCAACTTTCGTATTTCGTCGTTGTCTTCAGTTGATATGTTAGGTAAGCTGTTGGTGCTGCCATCTATTGTTGAATTGCCAGATTCAACCTCTGTTAATGTTTGTGACACTGTACGAGTGCGATTCCTTCGAAAGGTTATATTCTCAAAGAAGCTCATGTTCATTAAGTAACTACCCACTCACTCTATTCGTAATGTTGGATACTGTGGTACTGGATACCTACTGTGTTCAAACACAGGTTGATAATAACATTCTGCAGCTAATAGTTCGATATATATATTTTTTTTTTTTTTAATATTCAAATCAAACATTCAACAAACATTCCCAAAAAGACAAATCTGTGTGCAGGATTCGAACTTGAGCCATACGACGACGCACACAATTAGGTATGTCGCTTAACCAATTAGCCACAGTGATTGTTACTTATAGCATTGAAATTTTTGATCATTAGGCTCGTCCGAAAAAAAAGATCGTTACAAAGCAGTTGGGTTTTAAACAGTTTGAATATTTTTTCACTTAGTGTCACTTTCACAATTTTAAGTTATTTCGTTGTTTATTTTATATTTACGAATGTCACATTGAGTAGCAGTGTTTGTTGTAGCCTAAGAATGAGTTTGGAACTTAATTCTCGGAGAAATTAGAAGTATTGTTACGAAACGTAGTCAACTTTCGAATAGTTCACTTTTAATGTTATTATGCACAGTTTCTTCCACAAACGTTTCCTAGTAACTATTGTTTATTTACACACACGTTCACATAATTTTAGCCACTTTTAGACGATATTACTAATTTTATTAAATTTTTATTACGGAGCTATTGTTTACACTGCCAGTGGCCAGTAGGGAGTATAATAATGGATGGAGAATATCCATCGGTTTCTTACTAAACTTCAACTATATCCGACGATCCTGCATACTTATCTGTTTTGTTGACTGTACGTTATATAAGCTTCAGCACCCCAAGTTGAAGTTTGTTGACCACATATGGCGGCGCGGCGCGCGTAAATAATTTCATCACCACTGCTCTCAAAACAGTGAAGGAAAACATCGTGAGGAAACCGTCATGTCCTAGAACCAAAAGCTCGAAGACATGTGACATGTACAGACCCCAGCACAACCAGCTACTACAATCTGTCAAATTTCTTAACAGATTTTCAACTTTATGGCTAAAGTATAAGGTTCAAAGTTGATCGGGAAAATTTGACAGTTTCGGGTAGCTTGATGTGCTGGCTGGCGGGCTGGTACAGACCAACCCGCACTGAGACCGTATGGTGGATTACGGCATACTCCCTTCCGAAGAGAGGAGGCCTGTATCCCAACAGTGGGAACATTGGAGGGTGTGTTCCTTGTGAAGAGTATGTATCTACTAAGAAAGGGTTTTTCGAAATTCCACCCCTAAGAGGGTGAAATTTCACGCGGATGAAGTCGCAGACAGAAGCTAGTGAAGTTATATTTCTGTAGAACAACGATAAGTAGTAGTTTGTTCTTAGACAAAGAAAAGTATAGACGGCGGGTAGCGCCATTTCATTTTCACAAGAAAGGGATAAAGTAACAGAAAAGGATAAAGCTATACTATTTCCGTCTCTCAGTGCGTGACCGTTTTTTCAAGGCAGCTACATAAGTAGCCAATGTTATTTAAGTTAGTTTTTTGTCTCATGTGTGGCCACGCTACCCGATGCTCTATAGCTTTCTTACTCTAAAGAGTTTGTTGTATGGCAATAAGACACATGAGTAAGACAAACGTTGATTAATTTCCGCAGGCGCTGCCACAAGCTCCTGCTAAGAAGCCAGAGGACGGCTGCTGCGTGCGCGGCTTGTACCTGGAGGGCGCGCGCTGGAACATGGGCGACTTGTCGCTCGAGGAGAGCAAGCCTAAGGAGCTGCATGTCCGTGAGTATAGCGGTGTATCTTTAAGCTATGGAATCGAAGAGGGAATTTCGTAACGCACACAGTAGCAGAGGTTTTCATTTTGACAGTTCAACAACATTCATTGCGTTATTTAAGTTGTTGAGCAGACAAATTTTGCGAAGATATGAAGCGATGGATTAGCAATATCCTTCAAAATTATTCTGATAGTGATTGAAAGTCTGTTATGCAATTACCCTAATTGCGGGTTCGATTCCTGGCTCAGACTTGGTGAGCTTTTTCAATAAACAAAATAATTATGCAGTTTTATTAAAAAAAAAAATTGAGTTCATCATTACCCATAGTTTCGAATGTATGTTCATTTACGCTACTGACATACTCGTATTCCCCTCACTCTTTTTTGGGCTTAGAATGATTCCAAAAATCGACCCTTACGGCCCTTATTACAAAACAAAGTTTGCCTTTGCAGAACCAGGTTTAAACCATCGAGTCATTTTTAAATTTTGAACTTTAATCCGACATAGCTAAAGTTTTTATATGAAAAACTGACGATAAACCCGAGTCTAAGTAGTGTCGGAATAAAGTTCAAAATACAGTAACGGCTCGAAGGTTAGGCTAGGTCTAAACTTAAGAAAGGCGTAAAAAGTTACATAATAACATTTTCGAAAAATAGTGGTACAGCCAAATTAGACCGATTTTAAATTTTCCATAGAAACAGATATTTACAGTTATCTTTTTTTAAATAAGATATTTCGAAAATGTTCTTATGTAACTTTTGAGGCCTTTGTATCCTGCTTATGTGTACGATGAAGTTTCATTACAATCGGTTCATTCATTTCGAAAAACAAGGGCTTGAAAGTTTGTATGAAATTCCGTACGGCGTAAACGCTCTTAAAAAAAATCTTCTAAATTACAAATGACCAGCAATAAAATATCTCCAACAGAAATGGCGATCATATACATGAAACCGGAACAAAATCACAAGCTGCAGCAGGGTTTGTACGAGTGTCCGGCATACAAGACGTTACTCCGGGCGGGAACACTGTCCACGACCGGCCACTCCACCAACTACGTGATGACGATCGAGCTGCCCACGCACAAGCCGCAGGTGCACTGGATCAAGAGAGGCGTTGCGCTGTTTTGTGCGCTTGATTATTAGGTCTTTTCTTACCCTGCGTCCTCGTCGCTTTCGGTTAGGACGCGGTCTTATTCTGGCCTTTTTGTAAGATTTAGATCTGACTAGATGAGACTGAAATTGACTGGCTACATCCATACTGTTATTATAAATTCGAAAGTAACTCTGTCTGTCTGTCTGTATGTTACATTTTCACTCCTAAACCACGAAATGATTTCGATAAAATTTGGCAGAGAGATAGATTGCATCCCGGGGAAGGACATAGGATAGTTTTTATCCCGATATTCCCACGGGATTGACACTGTGTAGAGGTGTGAGGAACAGGGTGTAAAGTTCACTCATACTCTATGAAAAGGGAGGATCCTCCGACCAGACAGGTGTTGTCTGGCGGGCAACTGCCCTATCTATGCTAGTCGCGCGGTAAACTCTGCTTTGCGAGATGCAGGATTGCGTGACGTCAGTATGACGCGTTGGTTTCCACAGCTGGAACGCAGTTCCCCCCCCCCCCCCCCCCGTCCTCAGACGCTCTCACTGGAACAATAGGCCGCCGGCCGTTGTCAAACACGCTCACCACTCAAACTAGAAGCATTTATTTCAGTTATACCAATTAAAAGCACTTGAATTGTTTAGGAGTCGGTTCGGCGAAACACCTTTACGGCACCTCTCATTTGTTAAAATCGGTCCAGTCGAACCTATGTAGAGACAGACATACATACTTACTGAAAAACATTACTCTCCTTCTGGGCTCTGCCACAATCGGGTTTTTTTGGTTTCGCTGGCGACTACAAATTATCGTTACGTGGTTTGGCCTCGATTCGAAAACACAATTGTTCGACTGGGACCGCGGTCCCAGTCGCTTGTATTCTCTTACTAGAACTCTTTGCAGCCCGTTATGTTTCATTTCAGTTTTACCTACGGCTGAATACTAAATTAATCTCAACTTATTTCTATTTCGTCCTCACTTTAACGTTGTGCAAATGACAAGGACAGAAAGTTTTTATAAATGTTTAGTTTTTGTGTGATTTTGAGCAAACTTGTAAAGTTGTTTCAGAATTTAACATTGGAAGGAACTGTTATCTTTTAATCTATTCTGTAACGAAGTTAGAATGTTAGTTGTAGTTGGTTGTAATTGTACAGACGGCAGCACGTCAAGCTACCCGACACTGTCAAATTTTCCCAATCAGCATTGAACCTTATACTTTAGCGATAAAGTTGAAAATCTATTAAAGAAATTTGACAGATTGTAGTAGGTTGATGTGCTGGCGTCTGTACATTATTATAATGTATTGTTATATTCTGTTAATGTTTTTTACTAATAAAGAAATTATGAATTGTTAGTTTTGTGTTTCATTTATTCGTTTTAAGATAGCAGTGGTAGCCCACTGGTAACGGCCGCGACTTACGAGTAGATCGACCTATTTGGCAAAAAAATGGCAAAAAATTGCGTTTGTTGTATGGGAGCCCGTCTTAAATATTTATTTTATTTTGTTTTTAGTATTTGTTGTTATAGCGGCAACAGAAATACATAATTTGTGAAAATTTCAACTGTCTAGCTATCGCGGTTCTTGAGATACAGCCTGGTGGCAGACAGACGGACGGACAGACAGCGAAGTCTTAGTAATAGGGTCCCATTTCTACCCTTTGGGTACGGAACCCTAAAAAAAAGGTCCCACGGCTAGAATGTCAATTGTTATTAATTATTTTAATTGTTTTTTTAATACCTAATGTAGATTACGTGAACCACGAAACAACGTATTATAAGGGGCGAGCCTTTCCAGACTCCGACACAAATCCAGACTGGGCTGCTACAGAGAAATCGCTGACAGAAAAACCTAATAACACTTATGCTAACACCCATAATTACCCTAATCTCACTCACGGCCAATTCAACTAATGCAAAAGCAAAAAATAGTAATGAAAATAGTCTACAATGTTACAATTACCAGCAATTTACTCGCAGAGGGCGTCAGGCAGAGACAATAATTTAATACAATTAGTAACAGCTACCTGAACTAATTCTTACTCTTTTTACTTGCACTAGGTCTCTGGCAAGTTGCACTTTGACTTTCCAAGTCCTTTTTGTTAGGCAGAACTGTTCGCTGTATTAAATCAAGTTATATTTATCATTTACGTAAACACAAAGTGCATTTTAAAATAGTACATTATGAAACATGTGTGCTATATTGATCAATGCACACGCGTTTCATACGACGTTTTTCAACACACTTGCGAGGAGAAAAAACAGACTTGTATTGTTAAATATTAACTTGTATGGAAAATGGCGCGCTGGTTTTGTTTTCCCGCGCGTCGTGCTAGCCAGCACTAGCGATGCGCGCGCAGGTGTAAATAAAAGCATTGACTATCATTTTAAATATATTAGTCTATGGCACTGACAAAACCGCTAAACAGCCTTTAGAAAAAATATAATAAACACACACTAGGTAATGTTTAGACTGATCGTAGTGTTGTCGTACGTCAAATTGTAGTTCAGTTAGTATGGAATTATAGTCATTAGAATTGAATTCTTAAGTTAGATTTGTTCCTTAAGAACTTTTCCACAAGAGATTTGTCCATATGGAACAAATCTAACTTAGAAAGATGTAATGCATACCAGCCGGTCGATTCTGTAAAAATCTCACCGTGAAAACTTAGAAGTTTGTTTTTCGTAGAAACTGACTCTATTGAATTTGACACAAATTCTGTAAAAAAGTACCTGTTATATAGCCGCAAATCATATTTTGATCGAGATATAACCTGACACCGACCTGAGCATTGTAAAAAACCTAAGAAAAAAAAAAAGTGAAATATAGCCCGCGGATTTCTTTTGGCATGAAGTCTCTTTGATGAGATTAAAAAAGTGCGTATCTCCGACTAGTAAATAGTTATCTGTGGCATTACAGCACTAGTGGATTAAAGTAAAGAAAAAGCACGCGTTCTTAATACACTCCATTATGGACCTAAAAGCGGTTCAATAAGAGCCACTTTACGAGCAAGTGTGTTGAAAAGTATGTTAAAAGGAAAAATTAAATCGTGAATGTAAGGACTATTGAGGCTTTTTTTCGTCCATGCAACAGAAAAGCTTACTTAGAGCTTAACGAAGTCCACTTAGTATGCAGGATTGGGTCCGTGTTTTTTGCGACCGTACAATCTGTTTAGGTACAATTTCAATGAGTTAATAAAAGTGTTCGAAATGTTAATGGAATACAAATGTCGGTTTTTATAAAAATGATTGTTTAAAGTGAATCCAGAGATCGCACAAGACAGGGAGGTTTGGAAGAAAAAGGGGAAGCCTTAGCCTAGCAGTGGGACACAAAATAAACTAACAAAAACAAAAAAGGTGAATGCGCAGTGGTAGACCATGAAATTCATGTTTGCAATTTGCAGGTCAGTGTCAGATTGTATCTAGATCAAAACGTGATTCGCGTCTTTATTAGATATGTATTTACAGAATTATAGTAATTAAAATCATTAAAATATCTATTTAAGTTAGATTTGTACCATAAGCACTTTTCCAAAAGATTTGTTCATAAGGGTACAAATCTAACTTATAAAGATGTATTAATGATTCTAATGATTGTAATTCTATAAATACGTACCAGCCGGTCGATTCTGTAAAAATCTCACCGTGAAAACTTAGGAGAAGTTTGTTTTTCGTAGAAATTGACACTATTGACAGCTCACTCCACGCTCACTTTACCTAAGTTTTCACGTTGGGATTTTTACAGAATACCACCGCAGCTGGTCGATTCTGTAAAAGTCTCACCGTGAAAACTTAGGTGAAGTGAGTTTGTTTTTGCTAGGAATTGACACTATTGACAGCTCACTCCACGCTCACTTCACCTAAGTTTTCACGGTGAGATTTTTACAGAATAGTATCTACCGCTGACCTGGAAATTTCAAAAAACGTTGGAAAATATTTTTTTAATCTAATTAAGAGCAGTGGTGGCCCAGTGGTACCTACATAATATATGCCCCGACTTACGACTTGTCATGAGTTCGAACCCAGGCAGGCACTTTACTTTGTGTGTTAATTTCATCACCACTGCACTCAAAACGGTGAAGGAAAACAACGTGACAAAACCGGCATGTCTTTCGACCAAAAATACGAAGACATGTGACATCCGTCAACCCGCACTAGGCCCGCGTGGTGAATTACGGCCCACTCCCTCTCATAGAGAGGAGGCCTGTGTCCCAGCAGTGGGCACGTTATAGAGCAGTATATAACGGTATACGTTTTGAGAGTCTGGGTTTGAACCTACGATCTACAACTGGTAAGACGAGGCCGTTTCCACCACTGCTCTCCGAAAATAACCGATTCATCTATAAAACCCTACAAACTACAGACTCCGCCTAAATGATGTTTTTCTAAATGCCAAACGGGCACTAAACCTTCGTACAATTCTTCGCTAAACAGTCGGTTTAAATCTACATTCTCTAATTAAGTTCTTGGTCCTTTTGACGCGCTAGTAGTTAAGGCAACAGCATGTTAGAAACGGTCCGGTTAGGAACCGCGTGCCTTCGACCGAAATTGGGTAGGATCGGATACGCCCCTTTTACAAAGGACTGAAGAGTGGGAGCGACTGGCTCGTTGGTCTAGCGGTACTGCTTTAGCATGAAGTCCTCCGGAGTAATTACGTAACACGCTTACAATTGCAATTATGTCCTTGTAACTGAACAGACAGTGTTGCTGGGTAGTTTGTTGCGCCACTTCTTCCCAGCTTAAGCACTAGGAAGTGGTGTTGGGGGAACTGCTTTAAGGGGCTTACATGACCTAAAGCGCGGTTTTTGTCGGACTGCATCGAAAAGAAAGAGAAGCGCGATGACACAACGCTGGTAATTTATGGCAAAATATGAAGCAATTATCTATTTACAAAAAATCTATTGTTTGGACTAAAAAATTAAAACACTAGTGCTTTAGTATGTTGCTTGTAGAATAATCTGACAAAAAATCATAACGTTTGTATGTATGTTACTTAGTATGATTTTTATCGTAAAAAGAAAGTTTTTAGGTATCTTCATGATTTTTTACCATTTGCATTGTATCAAATTAGTTATTATGTTTTCAACACACTATCTACCTAACATATATCCTGAAGAATATCATATATTTATCTGATTTTGTTTACTGTAGTCGATCATACTTATTGTTTCTAAAACTTGCGTTTATTGTGTTTAGGTCCAGTAAGCCCCTTAATGTTATTAATTATGATGTTTGTAAAGTATCAAATACAATTTAAATTGTTCCTAATAAAAAAAAAAAACAGAAAATGTAAAATAAATGTCATAAAAATTATACAATTAGGTATGAGTAAATTGGCAACGTTTTATTTTTTCTAACCAGTTGATTTTAAGCGATCTGAAAGTGTAACAAAAATACTAAACTTAACACCCATTGAATGTCTTGATGAATTGCAAATAAAAACACGAACACACCAAAAAGCCTGACAAAAGAAAAAGTGAAAACTAATTAAAAGTGAAGTCAATGGAACTGACTTTTATTTTTATTTTTTAATTTCCATTTTCTTCGAAGTCGGCGTCTAATTGCTGAGTGTTCATTGTACGTCTTCTGCAGCCACAACTTTTATTATTAAATAATAATAATAATAATAATAATTGTTTTATTTTGGCACAACATAGGAACCACTTTTGTTAGTACACACCTTAAATACTACAACTTATACACTAGGGTTAGTAACATAATTTAGGGATGAAACTCTTAATGAGTCATGTACTTACGAGGCATCTCATGCGGACAATGATTTCGCATGAGATGCCTCAGCACAGGAGCTCTCGGGTCCTCAGCCACGACCCTCAGGATGCTATTGCTACTCCCTCGAATCCTGCTCACAAGCGATGCTACCTTTTTCCTGATGATCGCATGGAAACCATCTGTACGCGATTGGGCAAACATCCCTGAGGCACTACAGAAACGAGGGAGTTTCAACATCATCCTAAAAACATTGTTGTATTGGACGCGCAAGGCATTTAGCGTCCCCCGTGAGCAGCTGAACCACAGACTTCCCGTGTACAGGCCCTGGCAGTATGCTTTAAACAAGGTTATTTTGACCTGATCGGTACAACGGAAAAACCTGCGCGCCAACATGTTCCCGCGGACCGCCAACGCCCTGCGCTCCCTTTCCACGTCTTCATCGTCTTTAAGGTCGTCGACAAGTATGTGGCCCAGATATTTAAACTTGGTCACCTGCTTTATGTTAGCACCGTTCAAGGTAATTGAAGGAATGGTGTCTGGGCACTTGCCGGCGGCCTTGAAGACCATGAACTCGGTTTTCCTTATGTTATAGATAAGACCATGTGATGCGGCGTATTTTTCACATACCTTCAGCATCTCCCTGATTGACCTCGCAGTCGGGCCCAGCAACACCATATCGTCCGCGTAGCTGATGTTGTTCACACAGACATCCCCCACCCGGCACCCGACACGCATGCCGCTGAGCTCGACTATGAGGTCATTTATATACAAGTTAAACAGCGTTGGAGAGGACAATCCCCCCTGTCTCACTCCGCACTCCAACCTGTATGACTCCGAAAGGCAGTTTGCCCACCTAACACAATTCGTCTGATTCGAGTACCAGAATTGAAATATTTTCAACAGTCCCGCCGGCACACCCCTATCCTCCATCTTCCTCCAAAGCACTTCATACGAAACGAGATCGAAGGCCTTGGAGAGATCTAAAAAACAGGCGTATACCGGAGTCTTCCGTTCCGTGTAGTATTGGACAGTGTGCTTAAGAGCTAGAATCGCGCTTTCAGTTGACAGTCCAGGTCTAAACCCAAACTGTGCGTCATGTATGTTTATGTACTTACCCAGACAAGACTCAAGCACACTATCCAACAGTTTTGCTACAGTTGTCGCAAGAGAGATCGGGCGATAATTTCCCTTGTCTGATACGTCTCCTGTCCTGTTCTTCACTATGGGCACCACTGTAGTTTTCATTAAATCGTCAGGTAAATATGAATGACTAATACACATATTAAAGAACATGGACAGGACCCTCGGCAAATGCTAATTAATTATTATTTTAAGGAGAAAAATATTTTCTGCGTACTGTTTTGAAAGTATTCGTGTTGTAGGGACTCAGTATTTTTGTAGCGTTAACTACTAACTTTCACATGTCGAAGATGCCTCACTGCGATATCTCGCGATCGCGGTTTAGCTCACTACCTCGACGTTCTGCTATTCAGGGCGGAGAGAAATCCAACAAATTAAAGATCATAAAATCGGTCCAGCCGTTCTTGAGTTATAAATGGACCAACTTTGTTTTATTTATACATTCAGTACCTATAGAATTAAAATAAATAAAGCTGCAATAAGCAACTCAAGTCCTTTTGTAAACCAATCTCACAAGTTTAGTTTGCTCAACTTAATTTTCCATATAAATTGCGGGTTTGTATGTTTTTAATCTTCCCTGCTTCTCAAGTTGAGAAGCAGACAAGATTAAAAACATACATTATCCCATAAGTTGAGAATCTCAACTTAAGGGATAATGCAGTTTTAGGGTTGCGTACATAAAGGGTGCCAACGGAATCCTAAGTCAAGTCAAAGTCAAATCATTTATTTAAAATAGGCACATTAAAGGCACATTTGAACGTCAAAAATGACAACTAAAAAGAATTGATTCTAGTCGCCCATTCCAAAAGGTAGTTTTCGTATGGTGAAGAATGGGCAAGAAACTCCACCGTTACTCTTTTAAAATGTTTAACAAGGTCTTGTATACATACATAATATAATTATATGTGAGGACGATGCACCTAGAATAAAATAAGTCTACCACAAAGGTAAAAATAATTAAAAATGAAGCAATGACAGGTAAATCAATTATGTGATAGATACATGGTGCTCACAATATTTACAAATTATTTACAAATTTTGTAAAAGTACACGATTTTCCTAGAATTTTAACAAGTGTGTGAGTTACTGTAGTCACAGATTGTAAAAATCAATGTCATAATAGTACATTATGATACATGTGTGCTATGTTGATCATTATGCACGAGGCGATATTATCGCGCGAGCCGCAGGCGAGAGCGATAAGAAAGCCGAGTGTATATTGATTAATGCACACGCGTTTCATACGACGTTTTTCAACACACTTGCGAGGAAAAAAAACAGGACTTGTATTGTTAAATATTAACTTGTATGGAAAATGGCGCGCTGGTTTTGTTTTCCCGCGCGCCGTACTAGCCAGCACTAGCGATGCGCGCGCAACATTGACTCATTTTAAATATATTAATCTATGGCACAGACAAAACCGATACAGCCTATAGAAAAAATATAATAAACACAAACCAGAAAATTGCAAAAAACCTAAGAATTTCGCGGTCTACCACTGCGCATTCACCTTAAATTGTCTGTGGTCCCCTGCGAGTTCATTTTGCGACCAAGGACAATACAGACTATTTTAAAAAAAATTGAAATATAGCCCGCGGATTTTTTCTTTCGGCATGAAGTCTCTTTGGGCGCTTTCCGAATTAGCTATAATCGCTCACATCACAGCGCTCACATCATCTCCATGGACGTAATATTACGTCCATGCATCATCTCACATGCGTTCCGATTTAGATATTACTATTATGACTGCTGAGAGCTGGCAACAATTCGGAACACTCGTGAACGCGCTCACATGACAGTGCTTACACAATGTAAAAAAGATATTATTACAGTATTTCTTTGTATAAACACCACATTTCTTCTTCAGTTCTTCTTCTTTGGTTAGGTGGCGACTGTCAGCCAAAAGCACAATTTCAAAAATGCCACGTTAGTTTAATTTAAAGATGATGCAACTCAAAACAAAACACACTGACACAACCTCATACACACACTGTCATTTTTGACAGCGCTCACGGTGATATTATTCTAGGGCATGGTCGGCATTATCGCAAGATGGCGAATGTCATGACGTCATCTATGACGATTCACGGGACATCGTTATCGTTATCGCGCTCACGCTAATTCGGTTATTTCCCAATTCGGAACACATCGATTATTTCCCAATTCGGAACGCAGGGTTTGATGAGATTAAAAAAGCGCGCGTCTCCGACTACCGACTAGTAAATAGTTATCTGTGGTATTACAGAACATGTGGATTAAAGTAAAGAAAAAGCACGCGTTCGTAATACACTCCATTATGGACCTAAAAGCGGTTCAATAAGAGCCACTTTACGAGCAAGTGTGTTGAAAAAATATAAATTAAATTAGGAACCAGTTTGATTTTGTCTAGACTCTAGATTGTCCTATGGAGCAGGACCAGCATGTTTCCAAGCATTCTTATCTTGGATATAATCCTCTAATTTGTAATTTGACGGCACGGTTGGCGCAGTATTTAAGCGATTGACTGCTGCGCTGCGTGTCGCGGGTTCGATTCCCGCACGGAACAAATATTTGTATGACCTACAAGTAGTTGTTCCGGGTCTGGCTGTTTGTGTATGTGAGTTTAAATGTTTGTAAACGCACCCACAATACAGGAGGAATTCCTAGTTTGGGGCAACGTTTAAAAAAAAAATATCCTTGTTTACAAAGTGAACTTTTAATACCTTATACCTATTACTAAGCCTCTGCTGTCCGTCCGTCTGTCTGTCAGCGGGCTGTAACTCATGAACCGTAATAGGTAGAGAGTTAAAATTTTCACAGTGTATTTCTATTGCCGCTATAACAACAAATAAGCTATAAATGAAAATAAAATAAAGTTAATAAAAATTAAACTGGGTCTCCTTATGCGCAATTATCTACACGTAACGTAGCATGATATTAGCTACGCCGTAGCAATCCGCTACGGCGTAGCCAATATCTTGCTACGTGCGCCTGCTACGTTGCGTTGGTAGCACAAATTGTGCTACGCTCTCGTAGCAGTCAATGTGTCAGTTTTCTGTGCATAGGAGTTATAATATTATGGGTGTGTGTGTGTTAATAAAAACTTGACTGGTCTGTACATCTATGTATACTAATACTAAAGTGAAGAGTTTAAGAACTACTAGGATTTGAAAAATTATTTTTGCAAATGATAGCCCAATTCTTAGGCTATTTAACATCACGCTAGGACTCTTAGCGCCAAAAAAAAGTCGGAAAGAACGGTAAGCGAAAATGAAGTAATAGTGCGAGCAGGCGATGCGATGCGACGGGGTGGGTCTGGGGAAAAATAAATTTTACGCGGATGAAGTCGCGGGTGGAAGTTAGTCGTATTATGGCGAAAAAATATTCTCATTTCAATAGAATGCGGACTATGTATAATATAGATACCTACTGAACGAGTACATACAACGACGTAGCTAAATATTTCAATCATAGTCAGTGGAATTTATTATCCTTTCGTATTGGAATTTAGTTTCCTTCCTTTGTTGTTGTCGGATATGAATAAAAATTATTTAACATCGTTTCACTAGTTCCATGTATCCATTCAGTAAGGTAGGAGCTAAAATTATATCTGTTCTAAAAAAATGACCTGTGCGTACGCCAAATTGCTGGCCATAGAGAACCGACAAACGTTACTCTATGGCCAGCAATTTGAAAATGGAACGCGATACGCATGTCAATTGGTCGAGTATTTAGGAATTCGCGAGGGTAGGCTCGACTCTAATTTTATATAGGTGGAAAAAAGATTTATTTCATTTTTAATTGACTTCTAAAAAGGAGGAGGTTCTCAATTCGGTTTTTTTTTTGTGTTCGGTTCGGTCATAACTCCTCCTATAGACGGATTTGCAAAATTCTTTTTTTGTTCGAAAGAGGTTTATTCCGAAATGGTCCAATTAAAATTTCGTAAAGATCTGATGATAAGTTTCGGAGACAGATAACGGGACTCTTCAATAAATGCCAGCAAATCAACCGCGATTGCTGCTATCGCATATGTATGCATTGTTTACGCAATCACACAACATAACATCACGCCTGTACCCTCTAAAAGGGTACGCAGATGTGTTCAATAGCTTCATGTCACTGATATTCACATAGCAAGTAGTGTTATATATGAATTTGTGTGGGGTAGGTGGGTACAACAAAAAAGTGAAAAATAAAAACTTTTTACAAAAAAAAAACAACCGACTTCCAAATAAAACACTACTTGACAATGTGAAAAACAACTTTAATTTCGGAAGTCGGTGTCAAAAAACGAAAATGCGACTTTGTAGGTAGTGTTTTTGTCCCACTGCAGGACAAAGGCCTCCCTTTCTCCTTTCCACTCCTCTCTGTCTTGAGCGAGTGTGGACCAATCCTGTCTGTAGGTGTCAAGCTCGTCCTGCTATCTGCACCTGGTTCTGCCTCTATGGCGCCGGACCTTAAGCAAACTATTTTTGTTTGAATAATAAAACCATAATTTATTTATAGTCAGATAAGTTACATAACATACATAATCAGCCTACAATGTTCCCACTGCTGGGACACAGGCCTCCTCTCGGTGAGAGGGAGTGGGCCGTAATCCACCACGCGGGCCCAGTGCGGGTTGGCAGATGTCACATGTCTTCGAATTTTTGGTTCTAGGACATGCCGGTTTCCTCACGATGTTTTCCTTCACCGTTTTGAGAGCAGTGGTGATGAAATAAATAATTTACACAAAGTAAAGCGCCTGTCTGGGTTCGAACCTACGACCTACAACTCGTAAGTCGCGGCCGTTACCACTTGGCCACCACTGCTCAGATAAGTTATTTACTAGGTATTTGTTGAAGGAATTTTAGATATTTTTTTTGTAAGTATATAAGTTTAAGACGGGAGAATTGTAAATATTAAAAACCCACACAATACTTATTTACCAACATAGCTACCTAGCAGCTTATTTACTTACATTTTACCGTTCCAAGAAAGTCTTTATTTTTCTCAGAATCAACGATAAAAGCATCCGTTTTTCTCGTAGGTATAAAAATGATAATTCCATCCTAAGTCTAGGCAATGTGTACCTACTGTGCTCTATGGTATAAGGAATATTTTATTCAGAATATAATCTGATAATCCTGGATTAGGTACGTCTGATACCGTACGAAGGCGTCAGTATCGTCGGTAATCATGTCAGGTTGAAATGCCAAAAATGTGACTTGTTACATTTTTTTGTATGACCTCTACGAGAAACGAAATGATACCAAACATAGTTAATTAGTTCCTGAAGAAATATTAGTAGGTAGATACCCGCGTTTTGTCAGTTATGTTTAACTGCGTATTTAAAAGGCATATTGCCATTAGTCGGACCAAATAAAAACTCTCTAAAACTGAGAATTTTCTAAGCGCATAACTCAATGATCTCCGGATATTTCAAACAAGTTTTAACCCTGCCAAGCGACATTTGTCGTCTAGTATACCTACATGTAAAAGCTTTGGGCGCATAACAATAATAAATGTGTTTTGCATTCGTCGACGCTTTTACTACTGGCGTGTCATTTTATATATTTCCCACATTGTAATGGATGCCTCTTTTTCAAAAAACACGGAAATGGATGTTACTAATGGCTATAATGATCATGATAACTCAAACTCAAAGCATTTATTTCAATTAAACCATTTACAGGTACTTTTGAATTGTCAAGAAGTCGGTCAGTCAGAAAATATGAAGCTCGTTGCCCATTCCAAAGCGTAGGTACCTATGGAGAAGAACGGGCAAGAAACTCCATGGACACTATTTCAAATTATATTTTTACAAAAATATTAGATAATCCTTACTATCTTCCATATTCAGTTACTTGGTGGTTATATACTTCTTCTTCTTTTGGAGTCGATGGCGAACGTAAAAATATTTTAGTAAGTGAGATGAGTTGGGCCTAGTAAGTGGCCACGCCACTCGCAGCATTAAGAGCAGGCCACACCGGGAGCGGGTGGGCGAGCTTCCAAGCGAGGCGAGCGAAACTATGTGGACCAAGCGAAGGTTGACGGGCGAGCGAGACGAGCGCCGACTGAGTCCGTGGAAGATCGCCAAAGCGGGAATCGGACGAGCGGCGGCGTTGCGCATTTTATCATACTTTGATTCACACTGCGAGCTACAGAGCTAAGCTACGCAGCTAGCGTAGCTTAGCTATGTACTGCTACATAAACGAGTTGAACGTATAGCTTCGCTGGAATCGTCTGATATTTCGTTCCCATCGTTTAAGTTGATGATGTAGCTTAGCTCTTTAGTTCGCGGTGTGAACCGAAGTACGAAAAATGGTAAAACGATGCTCGCCCGCCACCCCAAACTCCTGGTGTGGCCTGCGCTTTAGTGGCGTTATTTAGGTCCTCAGAAGTGCAGGTGTATGGACACTTTGATAAGGATTTTTTTTTTGCCGCTCTGGGTGGAGCGGAAGGGAGTGTCAGACTCTTACTGACTAAAACCCACCCATGTTCCTTCCTTAGCCCTTTATGTTCCGGGCCAGCGGTAACCCTTCCGGACAATCCAGCTGACCCGGCAGGCTTCGGCCCTATGGGGCTCCTCCTCGATGCTGACATCTCTTTGAGGCGCGCGTGTAACACGTACGCGCCGTCCGGCACGGGACTTTGACCAGCATTGCGTGGTGCTGATCACTCCGGTTCTGGGTACCATAATTGTTGCGTAATACAGGAAAACCACGTCGCTTGAGCGTCGTCACTAGACCAACGGGATCGGCGCTCTGCTTTCCGAGAAACGGAGGGGTCTTCGTATGTAAAGATGGTCACCCACCCACTGACCAACCGCGGCAAATATATTTTAACCTGATCGATCGACTCGTGTGGCTGTTATTACTTAGCCACAAACCCCGTTTTCCACACATAACTATTAAAACCCTTTTTCAAGGTATTTTGGCCTATCTCTACGTATAAAGTCTACCTTAAATAAATGAACCTTTAGTGGATACTAAAATGTGATGACCCTAATTATAAATAATTGTAGTACTTTATTTTACATATATTTCTAAATATTTGCCCGAAAATGAGCTTTGAAAAGTTATTTGATATAATTCCGTTTGACCCTTCGTCTTAATAGGCAGGATATGTTTGGCATTCGTTAGCGATAACTTTTAATTTTAATCTTAGGTGTTTACGTAAGATTAAAAATAATTAGTATTCTGCGAAGCACATATGGAAATGACAATTTAAAATAAGTGCATAAATAATCTGAATGTAATGCATATAATTATGTACTTATATTAATTACAGTACGTTGAATTTTCAACTCTCGGCTCTCAGCTTAGCGTTGAAAATTCATCAAAACGCTTTTATTTGGGCATTACGTACTCGTATTTATTAAGATAAGTAGGTACAAAATTAGAGTAGGTAAAGTCAGGATAATTAAACGGTTTGAATAAACGGACAATTTAAGTTCGTACTCAATTTGCTTAATAATTAATTTCCTTGATTTTACCCACTCGAGCCTTAAATATAGTAAATACATTTTAATTAAGAATCTCAGATAATTATTAAGTTAAACTCGATGTCAAACAAAACACAGTTCAAATTCCATTGCAACCAAAATTTATTTAGGACATTTTTATTATAAATGGTCACTCAAAAATCAACTTTAGAATACACAACCCTAAAGTAGATAATTGAGTAAGTGGCAATGGACATAAATTATCTGAGTTCAAGAATTGAAAAGTTCAGTTTGTATTCGTCTCAATCACTTATAGTCATGACCTATATACGAGTATAGCCGCCAGATTATCAAGCTACCCGAAAGTGTCAAATTTTCCCAATCAACTTTGAATCTTATGCTTTAGCGATACAGTTGAAAATCTATTAAAGAAATTTGACAGATTGTAGTAGGTTGATGTTCTGGCGTCTGTACCAGTCTCATTCTAAAGCTTGTTTTGACACTAGCTGCGCCCGCAGTTCCACCAGCTTAAGTCGCAATCACGTGGGAATATCCCGCTTAATATTTTAATACCTACGACCATTTAATACTTACCATATTAACTCAATAAATATGCAAAAGTTTAACATTTTAACTACAGTATAGGGTCATAATAATATATGATGAGGTCTGTTCGCTCCTGATAAAGAGTTATTCGTCGTATAAGCTGTCGGCCATTTTACACGTTGCTAGTATTAACACACACATGTAAGATGATGTATGTCATAACATTTTACTAAATTTTGTACGAGTTTTTTTAAATTATCATCTTTAATTTACATTATGACGGATACACACTTCCCTATGTGTTTATTATTCTAGCGTATGGCACTCGTGGGTTGCAGCTGAAAATCAGCGTCAGATGGTACACCTGAGGGGCAATTCTCCCCAATTAATAATTTAAAAAAAAATGCAATGGGGAAATTAGGGCCGAAGCCTGCGCCGGGTCAATGGGATTGTCCGAAAGGGTTACCGCTGGCCCGGAACATAAAGGGCTAAGGAAGGAACACGGGTGGGTTTTAGTCAGTAAGAGTCTGACACTCCCTTCCGCTCCACCCAGAGCGGGAGGGGGTCATTTGATGATTTCCCATCCAAAAAAAAAAAACCGCTCTGTGCGGAGCGGGAGGGGTCATTTGATGATTTCCCATAAAAAAGGGGGCAATTCTCTTAATTTTAAGAACGTTCACAGTCTGCGGGGCAATTACGTAACACATTATCAATCGAAATCGGTTTTATTTTGACAGTTCGACAACATTCATTGCGTTATTTACGTGTTGAGCAGACAAGTTTAGTATCAATCTCAATCTAAATCATTTTGAAGGATATTGCTAATCCATTGCTTCGGATGTTCGAAAAAATTGCCTGCTCAACAACGTAAATACCGCAATGAATGTCATTGAACTGTCAAAATGAAAGCCATTGCTACTGATAGTGTGTTACTCAAGTATTTCGCAGTTATTTTTAATTTAATTTGAAGCTTTCAGATTATATTATTATTTTCAAAGCGCTTTGCTTTGTGTCATGAATATAAAAATTATAATAATAATAAGCAGCTGTAGTTGTA
Source organism: Oligia fasciuncula (assembly GCA_963082905.1). Classification (NCBI taxonomy): domain Eukaryota; kingdom Metazoa; phylum Arthropoda; class Insecta; order Lepidoptera; family Noctuidae; genus Oligia; species Oligia fasciuncula. Next base: position 16,458,250 of record OY720403.1, read on the forward strand.
GTAGTTGGGCAGCTAGATCAAGGGCTTGATTCAGAGAGCAGTACTTCTGGACACGGCCCGCATTGTTAGGAGGTTCCTCTCTCTGGAGCCCTGACCGCGCCGGTAGCTTGGACCCTGTTCCCGATACCGGTGAGGTACTACTTTTTTCATATTTTTTCATGTTTATTTTTTATTTTTATATTCTAATATTTAAAAATATAATTTATATATTTAAAGTAAAATAAAGGATATAATAATAATAATCACACAAATTTATTACAAAGGCGAAAGTTTGTGTGTGTGTGTGTCTTTATTGTTTGTTACTTCTTCACGCTCGAACGGCTGACAAATTTTGATAAAATTTTATATGGAGGCGGCTGACACCCTGGATTAACATATAGGCTACTTTTTATCCCGATATTCCCACGGGATCGACATTTTTGCGGGTGAAACCGCGGGGCGCAGCTAGTATTATTATATTTGTATGGAGGGAAAAATAAATAAACAATGGCAGTTGCAATTTCTCTATTATTTGTATAATTTGATTTTAATTTGTATAATCCTATAAGGTTATATTCAAAACAACATTATGAAGTCTTACATTATAGTTTAAATACTTAATTTTATTACTATTTGTGTAGAGCTACGATGCTTGAGTAAATTGTAGGTATAAGATTTTTTTTTTTGACAATTTATTTTGAAATAAATAACCTTTTGAAATGAAGAAAGGGGAAATATTGAGTTAAAAATGTGCAATTTACGTACTGAAAGTTTGGGAAGTAAACTTTAGATAATAAGAAAATGTAAAAGAGAGAGAACTTTAACGCTAGTGATGGCGCTAAACACGTAGCCGAATTCTGGGCCGAATCCATTTAGATTACCATCGACACGCTAAGAAGAATTCGAGAGTAATTGTAATAATTCTCCTTTAAGATTTAGCATTACTATTTGAAATGTAAACTAACACATAGATATGTTTTATGATTTCAATAAAATATTCAAATTAATTGGTTCTGTCTCTAAGATGTTCCTCGAGGAAATAAAATAACGTTTTCCGCTTCATTATTTATTTAACAACATAAATGCGAGTTTAAGCTTATACTATAACTTACTTCGCAATCGTAACTCCACAGTGACTATGATTTACAATGATTTCAATCTTTTACACAAGTAACTACATATTATTTTTAACAATAATTTACAAAATTATCAAATAAAAATGGTTTTGAACCAATAAAATAAATAAAATTAACCGTACATTAAACATACTTTAAAATAAAATTAAATATTTAAAAACATCATAAAAATACATTCTCTTTTCAAATCATCCGTTCTAATACATGTTAAATATTCGAAATGCCTAATTTATTTGAATTATGCAGTCAAAAATCTTATTATTATTAATTAACTGTTTTTTTTAATGAAAACTTACGTGGAAGAGTAAAGCAAATATTAACTTATAAATAATAAAAACTATGGCAAATGGTGCTAAGTAAAAAACATCTGAGATTTCCTTGTGAAAACTGGCTGGATTTTTCACATGAAAATCTTCCTAAGGTTGAGGTAGTCTTAACATTAAAAATAATTCCTATATTAAAATAATAGTCTAACACAAGCAATGACTAGTAAACAATTCTTTGGTACATTAAAAACAAGTCCCACGCAAATTCTCAATACCGATATCACTAAACCAAAATATAACAAAATTATTTAAACGTCAAAATAATTGTCGCTATCCTCGGACAAAGCGTCATCAGCCGACCGTTTTCCTAAGCCGAAGCTGAAACGATGCATGTCCCTCTCCCTTTTTCCCAAACCGAAGTTGAATTTGTTCGCTAATCGCTTGCCCAGGCCAAAGTTGTAGCTCCTTGCCCGCTTGCCCAGTCCAAAGTTGTACATAGGTAGTCGTTTGCCCAGTCCAAAGTCATAAGCCCTAGCACGTTTTTCTTCAGAAGTTTCGTCGTCAGCGAAGCGTTTGCCGAGACCGAAGCTGTAAGGCCGAGCGCGCTTCGTTTCGTAACCTGTAACAAAAAGGATAAATTATTTTATTTCTGTAAGCACGCATTCCACCAAACTTTTATACCTAGAATATGTATCCCTGGAATAACTTTTGAATTTTTGATAGTTTTTCCATACTAGAACTATCAGACGTAAATTTTATTCCACGAATAAAAGTTATCTGAATTTGGTATAATCAGCCCTAAGTATTACACGTCAATCATATTTTTCAAAATTAGTAAGAGGTCGGCGTTTCCTATCTGCTGCGAAAAATACCCAAAATAAACTCAGAGGTCAGTCTCAGTCTAAAGTTCAAGTTAAAGTTGAAACTCCAGACATAAGTAATCTTGGTTAGATCATGTGAAGAACTGAAGACCATGTAGATTGGTGTCTGAAATGGTTTTTTGAGGAAAGAACCACGCAGACTGAGTGGATCTGTCCAGTTAGTGCTCGCATTTGTTAGTAATCGTGCAGCTCAACTCAGAACTTGAGGAGCTCAACGATTCGACGAACAATACCAAAGAAAGGACATTTGGGTAGGCCGCGTAAATTACTCAAACTCCCATGACTATGCCACTGACCATCATCTGCCTAGCCTTTTCTTTATGATAAGTTAAAGGAACCTACTAAGACCTACAAGCCTAACAGTCCCTACGACCCTAAGCCCTATAAGCCCTACAGCCCTAACCTACCATATACCTAGTGTGTGATAAATAAATATATAAATAAGTTCAGGATGTCTGCACCATGCGACCTAAAGGCGCGTACGCACGTACGAACAAAACATGGTGAACACGAACATAATGGATCGCCTCGAACATTTTTGACGAACACAGGTTATGTTCGTTAGTGGTACGCACGTGCGAACAAAGTGTTCGATGTTCGTGTTCACCATGTTTTTGTTCGTACGTGCGTACGCGCCTTTAGGTTACAGACGGATAGTAGACAGGAATTCCAGGTTCGGGAAGGGTAAACTCACTGCCAGTAAAGCAGACTCACAAGACTGATCAGAGATGGCTAAAGGTGTCTTGGCCACAGTGAGGGGTAATGAGACAAGAATATAAAATTCAAATCTGATTTATTTACAAAAATGTTCTGCTTATATACTACTTTTTCTTGACACACACTATTATACAAATTCTATGTGTCCTATGCGTGTGAGATGCAACCGAATCATTCTTTTAACTGGGCCGCGCGTAAGCCAGGCCGAGTGCTGAGTCAATGTCCAAAGGTAACATTGAACATAGAGCGACTGCCTATCTGACCTCTACAACCCAGTTACGTAGCGTAAACTGAACTTTATTGTGTAGGATTTAAAGTTATTTTTCCATACACTCATATTTGTTTACATTTTTGGCAAATAAATCGCGAAAGGTTAGAAAGATGAAGATGGTAGTAAATTATTAAATTAATTGGGTAATTTACATAATAATTATATTTAGTATAAGGTACATTTAATAGGTATGTAGGTACGTTTTCTAATTATCCTTTATTAATGAGGGTGAAGCTCTGTAAAGGGCAATGGAATTTCCGTTAAGAATATTGTTTTATGTAAAAGAGAATATTAATGAAACCAGATACAATGGAATTTCTTGGAAAATACTTGTGCGATGTCTTGAGAAATCTCTTGTCTTCAGAAATGTCTTAATTTAATATTAGATACTTTACCAATAGTTTTGTTGTAATAGCGTTATAAATGTGAACTTTTAATACTGGCAATAATTTTTGTTTGCTTAACGAACAACCCAATCGGCCTATAATGTTCCCACTGCTGGGGTTCAAACCCACGATCTACACCTCATAAGTCGGGGGGGGGGGGGGGGGGCGTTACCACTTGGCTGGACGGTCTTAAAAATCGATTCCTTAAAAGTTGGCGACAATGATATAAAAAGTCCTTCATCACAGACTACCCACAAAAATCAGTTATACAAATAAAGTCGATGAAAAATCAGTCGCCGAAAAAAGGCGGTCGTCATTTGCATTTGAGAATTCCGTAATTTATGATTTTATATTAGATTGAGGGCCTCTCAATTCAGAACTTTTCAATGATGAGGTAAACAGACTTCAAAGTCGAATTTAGCAATTTCGATTCTACTGTTAAATTTAAAAATCTGGCCAAACTGAAGAGAGCGAGCGAGCGGGATACGATTGCTACAATTCAAGTAACTCTCATGATGTTCCGCTACTCAAACTCAAATCGCGACATAATGTAGTAGAATTGGTTATGCGGTTTTCCATCATTATTTTCGCGGCGGAGGTGTTCTAAGGCCAAAGGCTTAGGCTTTCTAAAGCTAAGCAAGTGATCAACGTCCGCTTAACTATATATTTTTAGACGTTTTAAGATCACTTAACTTTCAGCAACGTTTATATATACATTTGTAAATGTTTTAAAACCTTTGACATCTAAGCACTATGTAGTTGTTCTGAATAAAAAACTAGATGAATAGATGGCTTACCTGCATCATCGTATTGGTCCAAGAACTCGGCTAAAGCGGCTTGGTCCAGGTCGTTGGTCATTTGCTGGTCGTCATCAGACTGGTCCTCGTCTACGGAGCGCTTACCGAGGCCGAAGGAGTAAGGCCTGGACCTAGGAAGACAAATATTTTTGTTCAAAATTGTGCTGTTTTATACATAAAAGCATTTCAAGTCTTTCTTCATGTAAACTTTCCTATATTACCCAGGTTTTGGGGAACTTTCTATAACGGGGACAAACTCATCATCTGCCTAGGCCAACTATATTGGGGTCGGCTTCCAGTCTAATCAGGTGTAGCTGTATACCAGTATTTTACATGAAGCGACTGCCTATCTGACCATCACAACACAGTTACTTGGTAACACGGTACCCTTTGGAAAGACTATATCTTCTTTAAAGATTATTTATTATTCTTGTTTATTCCGATCCACCCCGTCGCATCACATCGCCTGCCCACGCTATTACTTCGTATTCACTTAGCGCTTTTTCTGACTTTTTTTTGTTTTTGCTCGGCACCTAAGGATCCTAGCATGATATTAGGTCACTTAGAGCCTTGTAGCCAAATGCAAAAAAAAACAAATCCGACAGGTAGTTCCAGAGACAAGCGCGTTCAAAAACTTAAAATCAAAGCATTTATTTCAATTAAACCATTTACAGGCACTTTTGAATTGTCAAGAAGTCGTTCAGTCAGAAAATATGAAGCTAGTTGCCCATTGCAAACAAACTCTTGAGCTTTAATATTAGAATCAGTATAGATTAAAAGTATTGCCATCAGTTCAGCACATATAATGTTCCAATGATTTTTTTTAAAATTAGACTTCGCTGTCCCACTCCTGGGCAAAGGCCTCCCTGCACTCCTTCCATCTCTCGCGAGCCCGCGCGTCCTCCTTCCAGTCTTGGTGGAACCTCCAGCTCGTCCCGCCATTTCTTACGTGGTCTGCCACGACCCCGCCTCACTGTCTCAGGGCACCAATTCTGCGCTATTTGGAATTAGTTAACTATCTAATATTAAAAGCCTCACCTCTTGCCCAATCCAAAGTTGTAAACAGGAAGTCGTTTGTATTCTGACACGTAGCTGTAGGCCCGCTTGCCGAGGCCAAAGTCGTAGTGAGGGGACCTCTTCGCTAGGGGCGCGACGTGGTCACTGTGGGGGTCATTTCCCTGATGCGTCGTGGCGTCATGAGGGTCAGGATCATTCTGCATCCTTTCGGGAGCGCAGAGCGCTGCTCCAATCACGAGGAACAAAACTGGGAGAGATGTGTACAGCATTCTGGAACAAGATACAGTTATTGAGTTAAAATTTTCATCATCATCTACCTAGCCTATTCCTAACTATGTTGGGGTCGGCTTTCAGTCTAACCGGATGCTGCTGAATACCAGTTAGTATTTTTTTGTTTGTTTGTTTTTGTTTTATCAGCTCAAAAATATATGGCTTTAAGTGTCTTGCCAAAAAAGACAACAATTACATATATCAACAACAACAACAGCAACAACAACTCGAAGGTGAAAAGGTGTAAATCAACATTTCGCCATTTATGTTTAAGTCCCATAATTTTACTGGGGGCAAGCCTACCGGTCGGTTCTGTAAAAATCTCACCGTGAAAACTTAGGTGAAGCGAGTTTGTTTTTGCTAGGAATTGATACTATTGACAGTTCACTCCACGCTCACTTCACCTAAGTTTTCACGGTGAGATTTTTACAGAATAGCACCGCTGGTCACTTATCCAGACACCTTGCTTACATAAAATCCTGATTAAAAACCCGAGAAGCAAAATACTAAGAAAACGATTACGTTTGTTAGAAATGTGAGTATCCGTTTTATTATATGTATAGTTGTAAATTTGTAATAACTTTTATAATACGCACTGGCATTCATCTTGCAAGAAACCGACGATTTGTGTTAGTAAACTCATAGTTTTGGTTAATGTTACTTGTCCTCGCCATATCTCGCTACACGTGTTAATTAATATGTGCAAGTTTGCATCTGCATCTTGCTCTCCACTCTTGACATATACACTCGAAGTATTTGCATAAGTCTTCCAAGAATCATGGTATATTATATGCGTCACTTAAACTCCTAGATTAACTTAGACAGTTAATCTAGGGGCGACGTACATATTTGACATTATTAAAAGTTTCGGGGATTTAAATAAGAGTTAAGAAGGTTTAAAGGGAATTTGAAAAATAATGAATTTCCAAAACAGAAGTTTTCGTTGTATGCCACACACACACACAGAACGAAAACCTCTCAGGGTTTACCTGTGTACTAGCGAGCCATTCATTTAAACATCATCTGCCTAGCCTTGTCCCAACTATGTTGGGGTCGGCTTCCAGTTTAACCGGATGCAGCTTTACATGGAGCGACTGCCTATCTGACCTCCACAACCCAGCTGGGCAATACGAAAACCCCTTGGTAAAACTGGTTGTCAGACTTACGGGCTTCTGACGACCCGTAATGACTGTCAAAGATCCACGAATGACCGCCGGGACTAACGGCTTAACGTGCTTTCCGAGGCACGGAGGGGTCTTGGTATGTAAAGATGGTCACCCATCCACGGAACAACCGCGGCAAGAGTAGCTTAACCTGAACGATCGACCCGTGCGGTTGTTATTATTTAGCCACAAGACCCTCCTAAATCCTAAACCAATGATGATAACTTTATACCTATACAGTGTATCCCTGGATAATGTGCACAAACAAAAATGGGTGAAACTAGACCAAAAAATAGGAAAAAAAAATTGCTTCATAAATTGACGGTTTATTTTTTTTATTATCTGCGACAGACCCTTTTTCTTAAAAAAAATATATCTTTAACCATTGCGAGTTAAATACTCGCAATGGTTAAAGAAATGGTTGAAATAAAAACAGTTATGGTAACTAAGATGGTGCTGATGAAGTAAATACTCGCAGTGGTTCAAAAGATATAATTGAGGCACTCCGAGACGTGGCACTGCTAGTTTATTTATATATAATACAACAGCGCCCCGCGGTTTCACCCGCGTAAGTCTTGATCCCGTGGGAATATCGGGATAAAAAGTATATACTATAATATGTTAATTCAGGAAATGGTCTATCTATGTGCCAATTTTCATCCAAATCTGTTCAATGGTTTACGCGTGATTGAGTAACAGACATCCAAACATCTTCACAAACTTTCACATTTATAATATTATAGCAGGATTTAATTGACTAGAAAAAGACACGAACAGTAAAATTTCGCAGAGAATTTAAAAATCTGAATCGCCGGAAAATCCTTTTTCCTCAACTGTTTCCTACCAACTTCACAAACTTTCACATTTATAATATTAGTAGGATTTAATTGACTAGAAAAAGACAGCAAAATTTCGTAGAAAAATTAAAAATCTGAATCGCTGGAAAATCTTTCCTCAATTGTTTCCTACCAACTTTTACTTCAAATTTTCCTACTACGTTTTCCTTTCACGATCATCAAAATAAACTCGACCAAATCCAAACAGACAACAGTAAGTTTGTGTTGACGCAACAAACACAAAGAGAAGCGTTTCAATTGGTTAACTAGTAACTTGCCCTGACAATACTGTAGAACATTCGAGAGAACCGACCATATGAGGTATATCACAAGTTGATGTCAGAAGTGCTTCGGTGGCCTCCAAAATATAGTTGACATTTTTGAAGTGAAAACTTCTTTAGGCGCATTTTTTGAGATGGGAAAAAACCATTGAACTCGCGACACTGTTACCGTAACCGACACCGCGCGTGTTTTGTTTATGAGACGATAAAAAAAATACACACGAAATTGTTCAACTCTTCACTTCTGTCGGCACTCCCGGAGTGCCAATGTTTTTTTCACTTCAGCTGTTGTTCAACCATGAACAAACAAAAGTTACACGCGCCAGCAACAGCATCGCAGCAGCGTCAGCATCAGAGCAAAATTCGTTTCACATACAAGCACACCGTCAGCGCTAAGAAGTGACCTACTGAGATCTTCGCTTCATCGGCTCAATACACACACAACACACATGTAAATAGGTATCAATGTGTATTGAGCACCAAAATTGTATATAATTAAGTTAATTATTGTAATAAATCAGTCATCAAGCTGGAGTCGAGTTTGATTCACCTTCCATAACTCCTCTCACTGTGGCCAAGACACCTTTAGCCATCATCGGTCCTATGAGTCTGTGGGATCGGCAGTGAGAAAACCATTTCCTGTGTACATTGCACGACGTACACAAACCCTATTTCCTACCCAAATTCCGTCTGTTCCCGTAGGTCTCTTGGTAACAGACTTCCCTCACGTAAACCAACGTAACTCACGTTTGGTGTGGTTTGTATGATAGGGTAGGGCGTTAGGGTGCTAGGTAGTTGCTGTAGGGCTAGGTTTCTATTCAGTAGGGTCTTAGGTGATCATAGGTACCAGGCTCCATTGTTTTAAACTTAGCCACACTGTACGCAATTGGGATAGCGGCCGTACTAAGCTGTGAAGCCCAGTGCGTACAGCTGTGATGCCGTATTATGATTGTGCCACCCTTGCCACCCACCAAGAACCAAACATTTCAACTGTCTAGCTATCACGGTTCATGAGATACAGCCTGGTGACAGACAGACAGACAGACGGACAGTGGATTCTTAGTAATAGGGTCCCGTTTTTACCCTTTGGGTACGGAACCCTAAAAACTAATTGTCCTTCTGTATTTTTCTCCTGAACAGTAAAGTGGATAATTCAACTAATTGCGGTGTAGAACGTACATCGAGTCTTCCTTCCTCATTTGATGACATTCTTTTTTTCTTTGCCCTTTTAATTTTATTTAATAGAAACCCTTAACCTTCCTTGTTAATAAAATATCCTCCTTATTGTAGTAGCAAGGTAAAATGAGTTTATCCATATTTTTTACTGTCATGTGGGTAGCGTATCTGGGTCCCGTGGCTGAATAATAACAGCCGCACAGGGCCTCAAGTCTGCTATTACAATAATGTCAGAATGGTTTAACATTGATTTCATAATTGTTGATTTTGACAAGTATGGTAATCTACTAATATAATGGCGTCATTATGACTTTCCAATGGTCAACCACTGACATTCCATTGTAAGAAATGGCATGGAATGGAAAATAATCTCGTACCAAACAAATGACTGACTTAGGCTGTTATCTGCTAAAATTTTGACAGTTCCTTTGATTAGTGACCTACCATTAGAACGTCATTGTGCACAGTCATTGCTTTCAATTCGCTACGAGTATCGTATATGTTCTGCGCCATTGACCCACCAATGATCGACCATTAGGAATTTAGCTGATTACGAACTTTTAGCAAAATGACAATGGGATCGTGTTGGAATGACGAATTTATAAAAATAGCAGACTTGGGCCCCTGGTCGATTGATCAGGTTAAGTTACGCTAGCCGCGGTTAGTCTGTGGATGGGTGACCTTATTTACATACCGAGACCCCTCCGTGCCTCGGAATTGGTCTCGGCTGTCATTCGTGGATCTTTGACAGTCGTTACGGGTCGTCAGGAGCCCGAAAGTCTGACAACCAGTCTTACCAAGGGGTATCGTATACCCAGTACCTAACTGGGTTGTGGAGGTCAGATAGGCAGTCGCTCCATGTAAAATACTGGTATTCAGATGTATCCGGTTAGACTGGAAGTCGACCCTGACATCCTTGGGAAAAGGCTAGGCAGATGATGATGAGGTAGCGTAATCAAGACACATGCCTCCTCTCTATGGGTGGGTGCCTAATCCTCCACGCGGGCCTAGTGCGGGCTGGTGGATGCCATATGTCTTCGATTTTTAGTTCTAGGACATGCCGGTTTCCTCACGAAGTTTTCTTTTACTGTTTTGAGAGCAGTGGTGACAAAAAAAATTACTTAAAGTAAAGCGCCTGGCTTCGAACCCACCACCTACAACTCGGCCGGGCCGTTAACATTGTGCCGCTACTAGTCAGTTAGGTAGGTACTGTAGAAAATAGGTCTTGTGTATGTATTTTTACAGTTTAGTTTGTAAAGGTTAACTCCTAAAAAGTAAAAAAAAAATGTCTGTTTCATTACAACAGCTTTTTATAATCAGTACCTACAACTCCCTGCAACAAAAAAAGGGTTTACTGAATCCTATTCAAACCCACACATATGGAAATTATTATTTTAATTGAATCCGCGCATAAAATACTTACCTAATAACTAAGTGTCGACGGTGTTACGTTAAGTTAAACAGAAAATACGAACAGGGTCAGGTTTTATCCTAAAAAAACAAAATTCAATATGTTGGGTCTCATCTTTAGGTAGATTTCGTCGTAAAACACACCGCTTTTGTGCTCAAAATAAATGAGATAGAATAGTTTTAGGATAACAGAAATCAAGGGTCAGCAAAATTAAAAATTTGAAGGAATCATCAATACAATCCTCTAAGTTTATATAACTCTATTGATTGATAAGTCATTTAAAATAGGGTTATATGAACTAAGAGGGACGTATTGATGATTTTATTCCTATATTTGTTACGGTCGCGAATCACATTTTGATCATAGAGATTTTGATCAGCATACAACCTGACACTGACCTGAAAATTGCAAAAAACGTAAGAAAATTTGATTTTTGCGCATCGTTAAGGTAAACTGGTTAAGTATTTGTGGATTAATTTATTCTCGATTTCTAAATACAGCCTCAATAATGGAGGAGGTTCTTTATTCAATATTTCCGAATACTATCCTTGGTCGTGGGTTAGAAACCTGACTGGCCCCGAATTATCCCACTGGTTACTTTGTGTAAACCTACCCGCAGTGGCGATTACTGGCGATACGTATACGACGTCGTGCACTTATTTTCTACAACTACCCTTTTATTAAAACTGTTACGAAATCATAGTTTAATTTTGTCATAGTACTAACCCGCTACGCCAATCGGCTATAAGTATTTTTAAGTTATAATATTGTATTTTCTCTTTAGGTGATTGTGTAAATCTTTTGAGAAAATAAATGTCTAAAACCGTAAATTATTACATCGCCTCTGCTCGCAAAACGGTGAAGAAAACAGTAGGTACCCAGTGCTAGGTGTCCAGGGTGCGCCGGACGTTTGGGGGATTGGGTACCGATTTCTGACGGCGCTCGGGGAAGTGATGAAGTTTTGTGCAAACAAGAGCTGAAATATTTAGTCGTCCAGACTCCAGTCCAGTATTTCGGCCATGGCTGATAATCTCAACGGAAATTAGCTATCAGCGCGGGAGATATAGTGCACAAGTGTGTGCGCAGACACAGGTGCACTCTCTATTCCTTCACTATCATAGTTCGGGGGGCGGCAATCCGACACGACCGGAGAGAGCTGAAATACAGTCATGCCAGCGACACGCTAAGAAGAATCTCTTTATTCATCTTGCTTCCAAAATTGCAAGGTCATGGTCTACCCATGTGCCCAATTTTACCCAAATTCGTTCAGCCGTTTTAGCATGAAAGCGTAACAAACAAACATACACACAATCAAATATTTTCTCTGTATATAAAAAAAAATCGTGATGAAACCGACATGTCCTAGAACCTAAAATTCGAAGACATATGTGACATCTACAAACCCGCACTGGGCTCTCGTGGTGGATTACAGCCCACTTCCTCTCACAGAAAGATGAGGCCTGTGTCCCAGCAGTGGGAACATTATAGGCTGATTATGTATACATCAAATCCAGGTGTTAAGACATAGGTTACTTTTTATCCGGGTACAAGGAGCATTTCCCCTAGGAGTGAAACCTTGCGCAACAGCTAGTATTATTAAAATTAAGTATCGAATGCAAATGTTTATCGTAACCGTCGAAATACAATACAACTAACGCTATAAATCAATGTTCAACTCCTTAAGGTCCGAACATTCACTGCTTGGTTTCTCCATATTCACCAATAAGGCTTACTTCCCACCGCGAGCGAAACTGAATAAAATAAGGGACTTACATGACCTAAAGCGCGGTCACTGTCGGACTGCATAGAAAACAAAGAGAAGCGCGATGACAAAACTCTGGTAATTTATTGCAACATATCTACGACAGACACGGATTTCTATGCAAAATATGAACAAAGAAAGAAAAGAAAGAAAATACGTTTTTTAATTGCGGTAAACATGACGCAATAAAGAACATAAACAAACAAAATAAGAAAGGGAAGCAATTATTTAATTACAAAAAAAAAAATTGTTTGGACTAAAAATTAAAACAATAGTGTTTTAGTACCTATGTTGCTTGTAGAATAATCTGACAAAAAAATCAGAATGATTGTATGTATATTAGTATTTATTGTAAAAATAAAGTTTTTAGAGGTATCTTCATGATTTATTTCTATCGTATCAAATTAGTTGTATTATGTTTTCAACACACCATCTACCTAGCATATATCCTGAAGAATATCATATATTTTTCTGATTTTGTTTAGATACTGTAGTCGATCTTAGAGGTACTTATTGTTTCTAAAACTTGTTTTTTTTTGTGTTTAGGTCCTGTAAGCCCCTCAGAAAATAAGGGAAGCCAGAAAGAAACGTTTTCGTGGAACTCATACTTAAAGAACATGTCTCTACAGAAGTTGGTTATGCGACCTAAAGACTCGTTGTATAGACATGTTTTTTTGCCGTGAAAAACTACGGTTGAACGGATCACTATGGAAATTTGTTGACACATATATGGCGGCGGCGCGCTTTACTTTGTGTAATTAATAATATCATCACCACTGCTCTCAAAACGGTCAAGGAAAACATCGTGAGGAAATCAGTATGTCCTAGAACAAAAATTTCGAAGACATGTGACATCTACCAACCCGCACTGGGCCCGCGTGGTAGGTTATAGCCCCTGGCGTCTCTTTGAGAGCCTGTGTCCCTGCAGTGGGAACATTATAGGCTGATTATTAGGGTTCCGTACCCAAAGGGTAAAAACGGGAACGTATTACTAAGACTCCACTGTCCGTCTGTCCGTCTGTCACCTGGCTGTATCTCATGTACCGTGATAGCTAAAACTTTCACAGATTATGTATTTCTGTTGCCGCTATAACAACAAATACTAAAAACAGAATCAAATAAATATTTAAAGGGGGCTCCCATACAACAAACATGTTTTTTTAGGCGTTTTTGTCTTGTGGTAGTTTTTTTTAATTATTATCTTACAGGGTCCATAACTGTATTTTAGCTTTAAACCTATTTGTAACACCTTTATCCACATTATGGTATGCAAATAAATGAAATGAAATTATGTAGATATTCGAATAGGGTCGAGCGGTGAACACAACATGTTCACCGCTCCGCTTTCAATCGAGGGCTTACTTACCGACCCTTGTCCAGTTCAACTAAGTTCCAATTAGTTAGCTGACGACTTTGGAACTCGATTAGTATGTATTAAGTTTATGAATCAAACTATGCTGAACTTCTGTTAATTTCAGCGACGGTGAAATTACCTACGTGTTTCTATACACAGAACCCTTTTGTCATCTGTACAAATGGTTCATTACTTATACAGTGTCAAATTAGAGGGGCCCGTGGCTAAATAATAACAGCCGCACAGGTCGATCGATCAGGTTAAGCTACGCTTGCCGTGGATGGGTGCCCATCTTTACATACCGAGACGCCTCCGTGCTTCGGAAAGCACGTTAAGCCGTTGGTCCCGGCTGTCATTCGTGGATCTTTGACAGTCGTTACGGGTAGTCAGATGCCCGAAAGTCTGACAACCAGTCTTACCAAGGGGTATCGTATTACCCAGTAACTGGGTTGTGGACTTTGTGGAGGTCAGATAGGCAGTCGCTCCATGTAAAAAACTGGTATTCAGCTGCATCCGGTTAGACTGGAAGCCGACCCCAACATAGTTGGGAAAAGGCTAGGCAGATGACAGGGTCAAATTAAATTTGCTAGCGAAACTCAGCAGGCGGGATGGGTATCTTAATCGAAACTGAATTATTAATTATTTTGATGACTGAAATGACATAAACATCTTAGATTACAAAATAATTGGAAGTGGGTAAATGTAAAATCCACGATGTTTCCACAGATTACCTAGGTTAAACATACAGTGAAGACACAATATTCAAGTTACAAAAACACAAGAAGAAGACAGAAAGAGAAAAAACCGGTCAAGTGCGAGTCGGACTTGCGCACCGAGGGTTACATACCTACAAAGGTATGTAAATAGTTTATCACAGGATTTTTTTAAAATTTACCTACAAATTTACGGTTTTCGGATTTTTTCCTTTACTTGTGCTATAATATGATCTTGCTTCTTGCCAAATTTCATGATTCTAGGTCAACGGGAAGTACCCTATAAATTTTGATTCCCTTGAGAGTAACGAAATATGCGTTTATTGCGGCATAAACGGCCGTATCTTTTCTGTTTGATTTTTTCCCAGTTTCAAGGGACTGTAGGCCGGAGCATATGAATTTCAACTCGATACCTCCACGCGTTCCCGAGATAAAGGGTCAAGACAGACAGACAGACGGACGGACGGACAACAAACTGATCCTATACGGGTTCCATTTTTTTCCTTTTGAGGAACGGAACCCTAAAAAAGAGGATGTGATGAGGAAAATCCTCAAACGTCAACCTCACCTGCATGGTATTACCCTTACTTTAACCACCTTCGCTCTAATGACTGACGTTTGACAGGGTAATCATTCAACTTGTCAGACGAAGTGCAGGTAAAAACAGGGGGCAAGTCTAGCCTTTAAACGTAACATCACGCCTGTATTTCTTAAAGGGTTAGCCAGAGGTGTACTTACCTATAGTACACCCAGATTTCGCCAGTTATGTGTAAGTCCCATGTAATAAGGGCGAGCCTGTTAACATCAATCGGGCGCAATTCCAGACTCCGGGCTGCTACTGAGAAATTCCAGAAGGGAAAATCCAAGAACACTTTCCGCGATCCGGCAATCGAACCCAGGAACTTATGCTCAGCGACCAACAAAATCAAATCAAAATCAAAATATTTTATTTCACATAAGCCTACATGGGCACTTATGAAACGTCAGAAGCTAGGTGCACGGTTCCAATTGGTCGTTTCCTATGGAGAAGAACCGGCAAGAAACTCCACGGTTACTCTTTTTAAAAATAATTGGCTTTTACAATATTTTCAAATTACAGTAGGTATGGGAGGATAGCGTAGGCCTGTCAACAAGTATCAGGTACTTGATAAGATAAAAAATGGTCTACAGATCTAAAGTCTACAAGGCCTACAAAGTCCTCACATTTACAAAATAAGAATCTATCAAAAGGTTAAAAAAAAAAAAAATATATATATAAGGCAACCTAGCCTATTGCCATTAACTGTATACATATCTAGAGTGGTACTGAAAAATTCATAATAGAAAACCCAATAGGTATCAGTAGCGAAGGGTCAATTTTTGTAAGAGGTAAGCCGGAGTTGATTCTTTAATATGATTATATTATTTGTCTATAGAAATAGAATTGACTGTGCCATTTTTCAAAGGGAAGCCGGTAAGAATCGAGTTGTATGAAACCTTCGCCACTGATAGGTACTTTGTCCGACCTGGGAAGGGAGTGGAACCCAGGCCCCTACGTTCAGGCCAACGAGGCACCCCAGTGCTTTAAAAACGACCACCTGTATTTGCGTTAGATATTATGAAAATCAAATAATACATATATTCTGCATTCGCGATGTATTTGCCAAAAATGTAAACAAATATGAGTTTATGGAAAAATTACTTTAAATCCAACAATATAAAGTTCAGTTTACGCTACAGCTTCAAACGTTTTTATAACTTTTTCAATAATGCTAGTCACTCTGAAATCAACTTAATTACCATTCACCCCTCTTAGGGGTGGAATTTCGAAAAAACCCTTTTTTAGTAGATACCTACTCTTCATAAAGAACACACCCTCCAAATTTCATGTCTCTAGGACCAGCGGTTTAGGCTGTGCGTTGATATATCTCATCCAAATCCGTTCAGCCGTTTATGCGTCAATCCGGAACATACATCTAGACAAACGGACTAAAATTCTTCGTAATTATTTTATTATAATTATTATGTATAGATAAGTACATTGGATAACTGCTAAAATAGTCATCAATTATGAATTCTAAATATTAATAAAAACAGTCGGTTTTAGGGTTCCGTACGTCCTAATAAAAAAACGGAACCATTAAAGGATCACTCGTCTGTCACAGTAAGCTCCAAACAGTCGAAAAGTACATAATTTTAATTTCTGTGACCCAAACACGGACGTGTAACGTAAATAAATACATTTTAAATATCGAGGTCATTTTTTAAATGCAAAAAACAACAAGTTTGAGAAATTAAAATGTTTAACTACAACTACATAAATCTGAACTAATGAACACAAATCCGTTGCAGGTTAGGAGCATTAGCCATTCCTTCTACAACCAAAAGAGAAAATTGGCAGCATCTTATTAGAGCCATGCTACCGTTGGTGGCTTAAAAGAGATTAGCACTTATTACAAAACTTTGTAGTCAGTCAGAAGTCATTTATTAATTTGTTGAACATAGGTACAATAATGATGTTATATAAAGATAGAATAGTGCGCTATGTTAAGCCAGTACAAATGTTTGTGATTAATCAAGCCAGCCAAATCGACAAAAAAAAAAAAACTGGCCAAGTGCGAGTCGGACTCACACACGAAGGGTTCCGTACCACAAGGCAAAAACGCAGAAAAAAACACGTTTGTTGTATGGGAGCCCCCCTTATATATTTATTTTATTTTGTTTTTAGTATTTGTTGTTATAGCGGCAACAGAAATACATAATTTGTGAAAATTTCAACTGTCTAGCTATCGCGGTTCTTGAGATACAGCCTGGTGACAGACAGACGGACGGACAGCGAAGTCTTAGTAATAGGGTTCCGTTTTTACCCTTTGGGTACGGAACCCTAAAAATCAAAAAGAAGAAAAAAATTAAATACAAAAAAGAACAGAAAAAAAAAGAAAAAAAACGAACACGGTCAAAACGTTACACGGCTCAAACCGCGCCACCGTCTGTAATGGCTCATTTACATGAGGAAAGTTTCTAGCTTCCTATAGACAAGTGTTGGAACGAGATCACATTATAGCCTATTTTCTATCAACTTGTTTTTTTTATTGTAACACGCTTTTATTAGCATCACTTGTACTCGTAACTAACTAACAAACAATGTCATCAAATCTTAGAAGTTAATTTGAACCTACTTATAATTGTCGTATCGAAATTAAAATTTGTATGTATATGTAGTTCGGATGACAAAACTATAATTTCGTATTTTGGAGCTGATCCGATGGAGCCAGGAGGTGGATAGTGGAACTCTTCAGTGGCTACTAGGAAACCCCTCGAGTTTGGGCTCATATGATTTGTTTTGACGAATCCAATAGATTGGATAAACGTGTTTTTTAGTTATTTTAATCAATTCTTTTTTGTCTTGATGTTTTTTCTCTGCGTCATGTTCAATAATGGCAGCAATTACTTTAATATTAATTCATATTCATATATTTATTTGCATTCCATAATGTTGTAGAGGTGTAACAATGGCTTAAAGCTAAGGTACAATTATGGACCCTGTAGGGCACAGCAAAAATTATAAAATCTATTCTTATAATAAACTAGCTTATGCCCGCGACTTCGTCCGCGTGAAATTTCACCCTCTTAGGGGTGGAATTTCGAAAAACCCTTTCTTAGTGGATACCTACTCTTCACAAAGAACACACACTCCAAATTTCATGTCTCTAGGAGCAGCGGTTTAGACTGTGCGTTGATATATCAACAATCAGTCAGTTTACCATTTTATATATATAGATTTAGGACAAAAATTAACAATAATCAATTAAAAAAATATGCTATTAAAATGAAATAAGTAATTTATCTTTTTATTTTATTGAGATCAGCCTATAATTGATAGATACATAATAATTATTTGGTATGGTAATTAAACATTTAACTATCTATTTATCTATGCATGTATAAATGTTTCTATACGACTAACTGTGTGTGGTGTCTGCTTGTGTACAATTAATGACGGCATTCAATTGATTGACAATGATATTAAGTTTAATTGTATGTTGGGATAGTTTTATTGTTTGTTTTTTAATTGTTTTTCACTACCGTTAATAAACATATTTTATTTCTTTCTAAATAAAAAAAATTACTTCAGTAGTGCTATTCTGTAAAAATCTCTATTTACCCACAGCGCCCCCCGGTCATAGCCAAGCAAGCTTCTATTAAAATCGAATTTGCTTCTAGCTTGAGTGTACGGTCCCCAATGGAGATAAGTAACCAGGGTCGTCGGATATAGTTAAAGTTTAGTAAGAAACCGATGGATGTTTTCGAATAAAATTTAATTCAATTAATAGAAAACGAACAGTTAATTTATTGAATTAAATTTCATTCGAAAATATTCATTGGTTTCTTGATAAACTTCAACTATACCCGACGACCCTGGTTACTTATCTCTTTTGGTGACTGTACATAAATACTTGAATGTGATAATTGACTAGTAAGCTTACGAGAGTTGTTTGGAAATTCACGTTTCTCGTCGGGCGAGAAAACCCCTGTAAATTAACCTTTAATGCCGTTGCTTCGTTCCTCTATGTTGTCTAACCAATACCATTTGACCCTTCACTCTTCCTTATTACAAAATCGTAAAGTCTGTTATCCCGTGGCAAAGCAAAAGCTATTTTAGTGGTTCGTTTCTAAAGGAATGCATGGCTCATTTAAAATTCAATCGTATGGTTTTGCAAACAAACCCGGCTATTCCCGGAACTTATATTGGAATACTGTCTTGAAGTTTGTGGCGTTAGAATATTGTGCTTTTTAAAATTATGTATGTTTTTGTTCACTCTTCTGGCAAGTTTTTGGCCAATTTCTCTACTTTGCGTAACCTTTTCGGCTTTATTAGTAAAGATAGATATAATTATTATGATACTATAATACTGTTAAGTTCACAAACCGTTTAAATAACTTCTATAAACTTATGACCGTATAGTTTTATTGAAATGAAAACTGTGATTTATCGAGCATTAATGATGTCGAGTTTAATAGAATAGAGCTGTTTTACTCAAACTACCGTCAAATTGGATTTATGATATAGTTATAATTAGGCTATGGACATCTCGCTTGTGAAAGATTATATGCGTAGACAGAGTAATCTATAGGCTCATGGTATCCGTGTCACCGAAAGGGACAAAAAATTCCGGCAATCTTCATCATACTATCATTTTTACAGCTTATTACACTGCACCTTACTATTTTCACAGTTGCGCAAATGTACTATTATTGAATTATACACGAAAAGATCTTAGTTTTCCGTATAATCGCGGTGTAGTTTTTATAATTTCATTCATAAGCGTCAATCTTGTTGTGCACATTGATGTGCTTAGCCGACACGCAGTAAGGGACAGAAATATTCTTACTCTGTCTCTTTTGTTTGCTAGTGACGTTAATATATTTCTCTTTTTCTTGTGTGAATGAAAAAGAAGATATGCAGCAGTCTATAGTTTACTCTGTCTACGATGATATGGTTAGAAAAGGGGTGACTACCGAGATGACGACTAATAGAGAAGTATGGATAAAAAATACATGTTGCGCCGACCACAAATAAATTGGTATAAGGGCTGGAGGATGATGACGCGATATCGCTGATGATACTAAAGGGGTTGAGTAGCACAGATAGACCGAAAAATCTCAAATAAAATGATGTATAAGTATTTACTATTATGTGTAACTAGCGACTTCGTCCGTGAAGTTGCATGTGCTCAGACCCACCGTGTCGCATTGCTTAAAGTTGAAAATCTATTAAAGTAATTTGACAGATTGTAGTTACTTGATGTCCAGAACATCAAGTTACTACAATCTGTTAAATTTCGTCTGTACATATTCGTTACAATTTTTTGTCTGACACATATTTATTTAATTTAAGTAGGTATGCTTAAACACGCCACGTTGAAGTGTAAAACTGATTTACATCCGTCACGTCACACATTAGGTCCAGTCGAAAACCAGCGTCAGGCACTAGTTGTCTGGCATTTTTGCTGAACTGGACCTTTTTGGTGCAGCCGTGAGGCAGAAGCAAAAAATAATTATCAAATCGGACTGGTAGTTCCAGAGATTACCCCCTAGGATACAAATACACAAATTTTACCTCTTTATAATATTACCCCCTTACTAATAAACGTATTATATCGGATGAATGACACACCGATTTCTCTCTTTCAGTCGTCAGTAACTTGACTTTCGAAAGAAGAAGACTAAACGTTGTGTAACTCTTCATCTCATCATCTGCCTAGCCTTTTCCCAACTATGTTGGGGTCGGCTTCCAGTCTAACCGGATGCAGCTGAATACCAGTATTTTACATGGAGCGACTGCCTATCTGACCTCCACAACCCAGTTACTGGGTAATACGATACCCCTTGGTAAGACTGGTTATCAGACTTTCGGGCTTCTGACTACTCGCATAATGACTGTCAAAGAACCACGAATGACAGCCGGGACCAACGGCTTAACGTGCTTTCCGAAAAACGTTGTGTAACTAGGTATACAGACGCTATACAACATTTATTAATAAGGTGGTTAGTACCTATAGATTGTGTGTGTTGTTTTAAGGAGGCTTTTACTGTACTTAAGGGCAATATAAAAAGCCAGTATAGAATGCAGAAATGTAAGAAAAAGTTCCAGCAAAAGCCTAGTACATACGTAAAGGTGTAAAACCACCTACACGTTAGTTCGTTCCACTTCAGTGCAAACATTCCTTTATATGAAGTAAAAGTTTGTTGGTCGAGAAACAATGTGCAGTGAGGTATTGTAGGCGGGTGGTTTGTTTCAGTATTGTCAGTGCAAGACTATTGAAGAGTTATCGAGGTAGGGGTACCGTTTTGTTACGTGTGTACGCCTTCTCATGTAATCACCGTTCGCGATTTATTTGCCAAACATGTA
Source organism: Oligia fasciuncula (assembly GCA_963082905.1). Taxonomy (NCBI): domain Eukaryota; kingdom Metazoa; phylum Arthropoda; class Insecta; order Lepidoptera; family Noctuidae; genus Oligia; species Oligia fasciuncula. The sequence goes on from OY720403.1 coordinate 16,479,558, forward strand.
AACAAATATGAGTCATCATCATCTGCCTAGCCTTTTCCCAACTATGTTGGGGTCGGCTTCCAGTCTAACCGGATGCAGCTGAATACCAGTATTTTACATGGAGCGACTGCCTATCTGACCTCCGCAACCCAGGTATTGGGTAATGCGATACCCATTGGTAAGACTGGTTGACAGACTTTCGGGCTTCTGACTACCTGTAACGACTGTCAAAGAGCCACGAATGATAGCCGAAACCACGAGGCACGGAGGGGTCTCGGTATGTAAACATGGTCATCCATCCACAGACCAACCGCGGCAATCGTAGCTTAACCTAATCGATAGACCTGTGCGGCTGTTTTTATTTAGCCACGGGCCCCTCTCATACGTACATATTAACTGAAAATACCAATTATTTTTCAAAGAGTAGATAATCTTGGAGTTATTGTATAGGCTGTTCTCCGTAGGAAACAACCAATTAGAATCCTGCACCTAGCTTCTGACGTTTCATTAGTGCTATTCTATAAAAATCTCACCGTGAAAACTTAGGTGAAGTGAGCGTGGAGTGAGCTGTCAATAATGTCAATTCCTAGCAAAAACAAACTCACTTCAGCTAAGTTTTCATGAGACTTTTACAGTATCGACCGGCTGAAATGAAAATAGACATACGAACTTATTCATAAACCGAAACAAAGAAGGAAGGTCTTCTAAAAATACCCGAATATCTTTGGTACAGACCTCAGGCCACTCTTAATGGGGATGCTTTAGAGAACCCGCGAAAGTCTTTACTTACGTTGTTTGCAATTTGCAGTGGTCAGTGTCAATCATTAAAATATGATTCGCGACTGTAACACAATATGACTTTACAGAATTATACCTAATCATTAGAATCAGCAATACAACTCCTTAAGTTAGAATTGGCCTCAAATGTAATGATTTCATGAAATAGTCATAGGGTGAGGGATCCGTGGCTAAATAATAACAGCCACATAGGTTGATCGATCAGGTTAAGCTGCGCTTGGTCTGTGGTGGATGGCTGACCATCTTTACAAACCGTGACCCCTCCGTGCCTCGGAAAGCACGTTAAGCCGTTGGTCCCGGCTGTCATTTGTGGATCTTTGACAGTTGTTACGGGTAGTCAGAAGCCCGAAAGTCTGACAACCAGTAATACCAAGGGGTACCGTAGTACCCAGTAACTGGGTTGTGGAGGTCAGATAGGCAGTCGCTCCATGTAAAATACTGGTATGCAGCTGCATCAGGTTAGACTGGAAGCCGACCCCAGCATAGTTGGGAAAATGCTAGGCAGATGATGAGTCATTCAATAGGGTAACATAAACTTAGAGAGTTGTATTGATGATTTTTATGATAATAATTCTGTAATGTCATATTTTTTACGATCGCGAATCTTATTAAAATCAACATACAACCTGACACTGACCTACAAATTGCAAAAAACGTAAGAAAATTCGAATTTTGCGGGCTACCTTAGCGCCCCCCTTAAAAGCTACATACAAGACGCAACGATGAATTCTTTATGAACATTTGGACCTGTTGCCCTCCCGATGATGTAAGTTAATAACTTATGTAACAGACCCAAGGGAGATGTTAAGCGGAAAAGGAAAGAAACACACAGTATTGTTGGTCGTCTAAAGGCTAACGAAAGGTTGTATTATACATTTTTTAGATTTTATGAAAAGGAATAAAACGGTGCAGGAAAACGTCGTGAGGAAACCGGCATGTCCTAGAACCAAAAATTCGAAGACATGTGACTGGGCCCGCGTGGGGCCCACTCCCTCTCGCAGAGAGGAGGCCTGTGTCCCAGGAGTGGAAACATTATAGGCTGATTATGCTATGCGTATGAAACGGTATATGGCGCGTAAAATTCTTCAGATCTTAGGCCTAGTGGTCGCAAGCGTACTACTGAGCACGAGGTCCTGGGAACGATTCCCGGGTCCGGCAAAGTGCTAAATTAGTAAAATTTTACACGAAGAAAAGGCGTGAACCGTATAAAAATAGGAATTAAAAAAAAGGTGGTCGTCACGGGACGCCTGACAGGTGTGAAACTCAAACTCAAATAATTAATCCTACTAATATTATAAATGTGAAAGTTTGTGAAGATATTTGGATGTTTGTTACACAATCACGCGTAAACCGTTGAACAGATTTGGATGAAAATTGGCACACATAGACCATTTCCTGGATTAACACATAGAATACTTTTTATTCCTATATTCTCACGGAATCGAAACTTACACGGGTGAAACCGCGGGGCGCTGATAATTTCAAATAAACCAATTTCAGGCACTTTTGAATTGTCAAGGTGTCGGTCAGTCAGAAAGATGAACCTAGTTAAAACATGGTGGGAAGGGGGTATGACGGTATAAGAGAGGGTCATGCCGTTTGCCGTCACGGCATACGAGTCCATCTTATCCCCATACGCGCGAAAAGATGCTTTACATCAAAATCTCTGACGTCACGTCTTCACAGCGATCGTAACAGAACTCAGCGTCAATCGCTTCAATTCGCTTTAAGCGGACATCACAGCTTTTAAACGGTAATTTAATCTCCATTAACCGTACTTTAACAGCCTGTTATAGGTTAACTGCTAATAGAATGTTAAGTGTCATGGCGACCGACAAACCATAATGGTCTTTTTTTAGGGGTCCGTACCTCAAAAGGTAAAACGGTTACCCTTATAAGATCACTTCGTTGTCCGTCTGTCTGTCCGTCTGTCAAGACCCTTTTTCTCAGGAACGCGTGGAGTTATGAAATTGAAATTAATAGCAAATACTCAGGGCTGCAAACCCTTGAAGCAGTGAAAAAACCCTTTCCATAATGACATGCTCTAAATTTTCTTTATAACACGTTGGATTAGATGTTTTACGCACCTTCATATACATACACAAACTGAAAAATTTCGCTATCTCTCTTTATAATATTATTATAGATCTCGCGTCAGCAATTAGTTGCCCAAAATACAAACGAGCAAGCATCTAGAACATATTACATTCTATTAAAGAAAGTTAAATTAAATCTTACTTTCATAAGCATACTCATAAGAACGAAAAGCCTGTTACAAGACGCCAAAGAAATATGGCAATTTTAATTTCCAACTGTCACAGTGGAGTCGGGGAAAAAGGATCCGTCAACTTTACCACTGCAGGACTCTTTTAAATACTCGTAGGTGGAACCCAAAGCTCTGTTTTTGAAATAATGTTTTAATAAAAAAATAACCGACTTCCAAAAAAGACAATACAAAGTGAAAAAGAACTTTAATTTTGGAAGTCGGTTGTTTTTTTTTTTTTTTGTTAAAAAGTTTTCATTTTTTACTTTTCCCACACAAATTCGTATTTATAGCACTACTTGCTATGTGAATATCGGTGACAGAAAGTTATTATAACATCATCAATATAAACCAAGTGGCAAAAATACGTATTATTGAAGCTAACTCAAAAACTATCCAAGAAAAGTTAACACCCCTGAGAAAAATATTTTTCGAAATCGATTTACAATTGCCGGAGATATCACGTAACAAACATACAAAAAAACATACAGTCGAATTGAGAACCTCCTCCTTTTTGATGTCGGTTAAAAAATATCAAAAACATGAATTGCGATCAATAATTTGTCTATTGTTGTAATAAATGTTTACCTCGTCTGCACCCCACTATTAAGAACATAACATCACGCCTTGTAGCTGAAGGGTAGCGCAGAGGTGTAGGTACAGCACAACCATATTTCGCAAGTTATTTTTAAGTCCCATGTAGTAGGGGGCGAGCCGAGAGTGTTACTGAGAAATTCCATATGGAAAAATAACACTTTGCCCAAACTGGGAATCGAATCCAGGTCCTCATGTCCAGCAGTAGCGCTTGCAACCACAAGACCCATAAGGCTTATAAAACTTAAAATAGCCTTACTTTCCTAACGTTTTGTTGTGTCAACAATGTAAAATTTAAATTAAAACGGACCTCACAATGGAGAATGTCTCGGTTTGCATAATAAGCTTGATAATGAAATGGAAATGGAAAAAACTTTTTTGTATGTGTAAGTAGTTTCTTGTTGAACATGAAGTTTGTAAGATAGATTTATTTACTATTTGAACTCTTTTTAAGACTGCATTTATTTAGTACTAGCTTCAGCCCGCGACTTCAGTCACGTGAAATTTCTTGTTTTAACATACAATATATCCGAAAACAAAAGTGAAAGAATTTTCGGAATCGGATCAGCAGTTCCGAAGATTACTCCCTACATATATACGATCACAAATTCTACCTCTTTATAATAGTTATGTGTATAGTATATAGATTGAATTAAAAGGTATTATTGTTGGTTTTTATTTGAATTTTAAAATATAATACCAAAACAGCTGACAGCAGTTTATTTAAAACGATAAATCATATAATCAGGCTTACTCAAAATTTTAAAGTAACAAAATTGCTTTAAAACGCCCCCAAACATTAGGGTTTATAACAAGTTAAGTCCACAATTTCGTTTTTATCGCTAATATCTACTTGAAACATGTTTTATCTATGATCTCGTTCCGTCGAGACCAGGTGAATTGCTTGTGTATCGGAGCATGGCGACCGTGCATAAGAAAAATGGGAATATAATTCCATGTAATCAGGGGGCCTAAAAAGGCCACTTTTGCAGAATCATAAAAGGAATTCATCAAATCATTATAAATCATAATAGACAGTTAACTGTTAAGTTAATCGTATCAAATCCCATTGGTGAAGGATTTTTCAGTTATTTTTTTTTGTCTGTGCTTAAATACCAATCCAAATCCAATCCCAATCTCTTGCAACGAAAAAAAAGCAAAATACGTTTATGATTCTGCCAAAGTGGCCTTTTTAGGCCCCCAGAAAATTAGCTGGGTTTTTAAACGAATTTTTTTTTGATTTTTTAGAGCGACCGAAAAAATTTAGACCATTTTTTGTTGTTGTTTATTACAAATTGGGGACCCGCCCCTGCTTCCCACGGTTCTTGCGATCTGGCAAAATATTGAGATTTCTTTATGGCACACGCGGGCCCGAGTGCGGGTTGGTGGATGTCGCATGTCTTCAAGTTTTTGGTTCTAGGACATGCCGGTTTTCTAACCATGTTTTCCTTCACCGTTTTGAGAGCATCATCTGGCTCGCCTTTTCCCAACTATGTTGGGGTCGGCTTCCAGTCTAACTGGATGCAGCTGAATACTAGTATTTTACATGTAGCGACTGCCTATCTGACTTTCACAAACCAGGTACTGGGTAATACGATACCCATTAGTGAGACTGGTTGTCAGACTTTCGGGCTTTTGACTACCCGTAACGACTGTCAAAGGTCCACAAATGACAGCCGGAACTAACGGCTTAACGTGCTTTCCGAGGCTCAGAGGAGTCTACGTGAGTCTAAATTTAACGGATAAACAGAAAACTAAACTAAAACTGTACCGCGAAACGGAAACCACATGCACAGAAAGGCTAACGACACAATTCCTATTAAAAGAATTAACAGAAAACAGACTTGATTTAATCTCATCCCGCTCACGTCTCAGTAATTACTACTACTCGTGTCTTATCTCGAACCGCTACACAATCTAAGAGCAACTGTGTGGTTAACGAATTAACTGAGAATGTGCAAATAACTGGGTGACCCCGCGGTACGAGTTCCCTTTATTTATAAATACTTTTTTTTTTTCGCGATTGTTGTTTTGTACCTATAACGAAGAGAATACTTTATTCAAAATAATTTTTACATTATTATAAACGAAACCCAACAAGGTTTTGAAAAGGTGGGTCCAGAGAAGGACACGTGCGACAAGGATGGTTTCATCAAGGTGGAGAAGAAGAAGCCTCCTTGTCGGAACCAGTGCGGCACCGCGCAGGCAGGACCGTTGGGTCCTGCCTGCGCGGTGCCGCATGCTGCTGCGTCCAGCAATCCCGACGACGCAGCTGTACGTGTCCAGACTGGACCATTCCACGAAGGTTGAGGAGATCGTGGAGTACATGCGTGTGAAGACCAACTGGACTATGAGGGTCAAGAAGTTGGAGTCGCGTCTCAACACGAACTTCAAGTCGTTCGTGGTACGTGTTCCGACACATCATCTCGAGAAGTTCCTCAAAGAAGAGTTCTGGCCGAAGGATGTTGTGTACCGCCAGTTTTGTGGCCGGCTACATGACGCCAGTCAGCGAACCACGACGTAGACACTTCGTGTGCGTTAGTTAGTTTTTAGTGTAATTATAATGTTATATTGATATTGTATTGTATGGGCCTTGATGTCTGAAATAAATAAAAAATACATAAGTACATAACTGGGGGCCTAAAAAGGCCACTTTTGCAGAATCATAAAAGGAATTCATCAAATCATTATAAATCATAATAGACAGTTAACTGTTATGTTAATCGTATCAAATCCCATTGGTGAAGGATTTTTCAGTTATTTTTTTTTTGTCTGTGCTTAAATACCAATCCAAATCCAATCCCAATCTCTTGCAACAAAAAAAAGCAAAATACGTTTATGATTCTGCCAAAGTGGCCTTTTTAGGCCCCCTGATATTTCGAAGATTTTTGCAAAATCAAAAACAATTATTTTCTCCAAGATAGTTTGAAAGAAAGAATGAAAAATGCCGATGTTTTAAATAATACATCATAAGACTATAAAAACAGAAAACAAAGATTAAAGCCAAAAGAGCCTCAGCTCAGGCCTCAGCATAATATCCGATGACAACACAAGGTGTAACTTACGTAGTAACAATAAAATTAAACCTTTAACCAATTTAAATGTTGTGTTTTTTTTTTGTTTTGTTATATTGTGTTTTAATTGTGTACCTACACTGCGTTTTTTTATGAATCATGTAGTCTGCAATCATCATCATCATCTGCCTAGCCTTTTCCCAACTATGTTGGGGTTGGCTTCCAGTCTAACCGGATGCAGCTGAATACCAGTATTTTACATGGAGTAACTGCCTATCTGATCTCCACAACCCAATGACTTGGTAATAGGATACCCCTTGATAAGACTGGCTGTCAGACTTTCGGGCTTCTGACTACCCGTAACGTCTGTCAAAGATCCACGAATGACAGCCGGGATCAACGGCTTACCGTGCTTTCCGAGACACGGTGGGGTCACGGTATGTAAAGATGGTCACCCATCCACAGACCAACCGCGGCAAGCGTAGCTTAACCAGATCGATCGACCTGTGCGGCTGTTATTATTTAGCTGCAATAAAGTTTTTAATTTATTTTATTTATAGCCACTTTTCGATCACTGTGCGAGCACAATTATATCTTTAAATAAAATAGGTGAGTCGCTAGAAAGGTTTGTCGATTTTGCGTGTTTCCATTAACAATCCCTAGTGACACGACGTAGACACAGACGGTTAAAAAAACGCGTGTTATCGAATTTTGTGTTTATTTTTTGTTACAAAGACACTTCTTCTGTTACGCATTTAGTTTTGCATGTGATCAATTTTACTCATTTCACCCTTCCATGACGTCATTGCTTGCGATTAACATGCAAATGATGTTGTCTCAGACCAATCACTTGTCTATGTCGATGTGTTTAGGAGATTAAAGTTAAGAGTATACATATACAATTATACAGGGTTATTGATAAAACATTAACAACCTCTTAAGAGATCATTTTACTCATCATTATGAACAACTTTTACTATGGGACCAAACTTGAATACGCGAACAAAAATCAGCTGTTCTCTACATTTATGTTCGTATAACTCGTCAAAATGTAGGGATCAGCAGATTTTTTTTTCGCGATTTCAGATTTGGTCCCATAGTAAAAGTTGTTCATAATGATGAGTACAATGCCCTCTTAAGAGGTTGTTAATGTTTTACCAATAACCCTGTATAAGACGTGCCAATGAAGAAGAAATGATTTTTATTAATTTTCGTTACAAATCTTATACCATACTATAAACCATAATCAGCCTATAATGTTCCCACTGCTGGGACACAGGCCTCCTCTCGGTGAGAGGGAGTGGGCCGTAATCCACCACGCGGGCCCAGTGCGGATTGGCAGATGTCACATGTCTTCGAATTTTTGGTTCTAGGACATGCCGGTTTCCTCACGATGTTTTCCTTCACCGTTTTGAAAGCAGTGGTGATGAAATAATCAAATAATCTACAAAATAATAATCTACAAATCTTATAATTAATAAAAATCTTAAATTTATTTACTGACGGAGAACACACAGCCTAACCGCTGGTTCTAGAAGCATGAAATTTTGCACAAGAGTTCCTGATACCTGCGTATTGCGAAAGTAAGAATTAGGGTAGGTTCAGCGGGATTGTCCGAAAGGGTTACCGCTGGCCCGGAACATAAAGGGCTTAGGAAGGAACATGGGTGGGTTTTAGTCAGTAAGAGTCTGACACTCCCTTCCACTCCGCCCAGAGCGGGAGGGGTCATTTGATGATATCCCACCAAAAAAAAAAACAAGTAGGGTAGGTATTTTTGAAAATGTGTCTTCTAAAAGCGTTAAATAGGGAATGAACGTTAGGAAGTTTGCCAATTTTGCCGATAGGAAATCCCATGTTTCAGAGTAGGTACCTATTATCATTTTTTGTAATCCATGTTTAGTAGCTAAATGTCGGTAATTTAAAATTATACTTAACTAGCTGCGCCCCGCGGTTTCACCCGCATAAGTGTCGATCCCGTGAGGATATCGGAATAAAAAAGTAGTCTATATGTTAATCCAGGGTGTCAGCCTTCATAATTTTTTTATAAAAATTGATACTGCCGTTTGAGCTTAAAGAAGTAACAAACATATAAACACACACTATAATAATAATATAAAACATTGATCAGGCAGGGGTCATAGTTCTTCCATAGTTCTTGGTAACCAGTCCACAGTTTTAGTCACCCAAACTTTCTATTTTTCCATATCCTGCAATAGTCCTACTACACCAACCGGGGTTTATCCTTGGGTGCACTTGCATAGTGCATACAGGGATAATCGTCGGTTGGTGCCTCATTTCATTAAAAATGTCTAACGGGCCTCTGCAAGTTGGCTTCGGCCCATCGTACGCCTTCCAAAGGACCGGGACCCCATGGTCCCGAGATATGTAAAATAAAACAATAATATAATTGATTGTGATTTTTTCAAAGCGAAAATCATTTCCTCAGAATCCAAAAATCGTGTATCATATTATTATAATATCAAAACGATTTACTCAGAAATATACTGTGTTCCGCTGGCAAATATTATCACCTATCAAAAAGTACTCTGTGTTATCACTCATCCCGAGTTCCCGACGCGACGCCTGCAGCCAAGGCAACGGGTGCGAAGGCTGCGCCCTGCATGCGCAGAGCCCCAGGCCCCGAGCGCGACTGCGCCGCAGTCGTCAAAACCAGACCAGTCTATCAAAAAGTACTCTGTGTCAAAGACTACAATATGATGCTGCTCTGTGTCAAAACCAGTTGACAATAATTTGATCATATTGTGTCATTTTGTAATTATTATTTTTTTTAGTGCGTGTTTAAATAGTTTATTTTTATATTCTTTAGGTAAGTTTTACTGTAAGTTTAAGTGTGTTTATATATATATATGTTCAATGCCGGCTGTAGCGACGCCGGAAACTGTGCTAGTCAGCCTACCACATCGCTTGATGTTCAGCTGGTGAGATGTCCACATTGCTCACAGGCACGCTTTTTTAAAGGCGAACGGGGGCTGAGGATACACTATGGCAAGATCCACAAATCGCATAGTGTACCATTGTGCCCCCCAGCCACATCCCCAACATCAACACCTCTAGAACAAAGTTTATGGAAAAAATTAGCAAAATTAAAAAATTCTACCCCTGTATTAAAGAGAGTTCCCCGGGGCGCGAGACGATCTGTTGCAGCGAGTTTGGCGCAATGTATCCGTCTTGCGACCCAGGAGAACTCACAAAGTGCCTGGGAGCAATTACTTACCTTCCCTTATAGAGGATTCTGCATGTTCAAAAAAATTTGGCAACTAAAAAAACATTAACTAACCAAATTAAAGAAAATTGTAACAATTCGGCCCTAATTTTAGATCCAAAATTACCTGCATTCCATAACTTAAGTCAAAAAGGATTATGTTCACATGTCGAATCCAAATTAAGTGAAGGTGACATCAGGGGTGCGGCCAGGATACTTTTCAGCAGCGATGTGGTGGCGCCTTACTCTCCAGAAACACTAACAGCTCTAGAGAGTAAACATCCAGCGCCTGCGGATGGTCTCACCTTTCCCGACCCCCCCGACCCTCCCGACCTAAATTCAACCTTCCTCAACGTTTCGGCCCCCCAGTTGTTTGCAGCCGTGAGCTCCTTCCGAAGTGGTTCCGCCGGCGGCCTCGACGGCCTGACTCCACAACACCTAAAGGATCTGTTGAGTTCAGGCGCCGGGGAAGCTGGTGAGTCGCTTTTGAAGGAGCTTGCGGCCATGATTAACCTCATGCTTACCGGTGGTGTGAACGAGGCCGTCGTCGATGTCTTGTACGGGGCCAATCTATGTGCCCTGCGCAAGAGAGACGGCGGCATTCGTCCCATCGCCGTCGGGTGCACCTACAGGCGTACGGCAGCTAAAATTTGCTGTAAGCTATACAGCGAATCGCTTACAGCTAAATTTCAGCCCCTGCAGCTTGGTTTTGGCTCGAAAGGGGGCTGTGAGGCTGCCGTACATGCCCTTTCAACATTTTTAAAGTCCAACAAAGGTGAGGTCGTCCTCAAGGTTGACGTTAAGAATGCCTTTAACTCTGTGAACAGGGACACTTTGTTGGCTGAAGTCAAAAAGGAACTACCCGAAATTTATGGTTTTATGTGGCAATGTTACAGGTACCCTTCCAAATTATTATACAAGGACAATGTTTTGAAATCTGCAGTTGGTTGCCAACAAGGTGACCCTCTCGGGCCAGTCATTTTCAGTTTGGCTATTCATCCAATTATTCAGAAACTAAATTCAAAATTTAACGTGTGGTATTTAGACGATGGAACGCTAGGAGGTGACGTAGACACTGTTTTGAAAGATCTTCAACTCCTCAAACAGGAATTTCAATCTATTGGCTTGGACCTTAACCCCTCAAAATGTGAACTTTACCTTTCTGACATTACCGACAGACAATTGACTCTAGATATAAATTTAATGCAATAGCCCCACAAATCAAAATTTTAGACAAAAGTTCACTGCACCTCCTAGGTTCCCCGATTTTCGAAGATAGTTTTACTCCTTTCATCGACGAAAAAATTCAAAATTTCAACGAGATTTCGGACAGACTCTCCAAAATTAATTTACATTCGGCATTCACCCTGATTAGATATTGTTGTTTTGGCCCAAATTTTATGTATTTTCTACGCTCTTCCACTTTATGGAAGCAACCACACCTCTTGGACAAAATTGACCAAATTATTCGCAGCACGCTAACGTCCATTCTAAATGTGGCCTTGGACGACCGAGCGTGGCTTCAAGCCACACTACCCATCCGTTTTGGTGGCCTCGGCGTCCGCAAAATTACCAGTATTAGCTTACCGGCGTTCCTGTCTTCTGTCCACAGCACTGAAAAGTTGACCGGGAAAATTTTAGCCCCTTGCCTAGTCGACTCTGAAGTGCCGTGCTTGGCCGACGCGGTGAACGCCTGGAAAGCGGCTTGCCCGGATACAGATCGGCCCGTAAACCCATCTTCCCAGAGACAGTGGGATGAGCCGCTCTGCAGGTTGGTACGGAATAATCTTATTAATACGTCCACCAATTCTGCTGAGCGTGCCCGCCTGCTGGCTGTGGGTGAGTGGGAGTCGGGTCTCTGGCTTCAAGCACTCCCGTCACCCAACATAGGCACTATGCTGGGTGACACCACCTTCCGGCTCGCTACCTGTCTGCGTTTGGGCGCTCCTTGCGGGGCTCCGCATCGCTGTCAGTGCGGTGAAGCTGTCGACTGCCTCGGGCACCATGGCCTATCTTGTAGTAGGAGCGCAGGCCGGATAGCACGGCACGCCAGCATTAATGACATCATCCGCCGTGCTCTTGTCACCGCCGGGGTGCCAGCTGTTTTAGAACCCAACGGCCTGGCACGCGACGATGGGAAGAGACCAGACGGAATGACCATAATGCCCTGGAAGTTAGGCAGACCTTTGGTGTGGGATGCAACATGTGTCGACACCCTTGCGCCATCCCATCTTCCTAGCACGGTGGGCTGTGCTGGGGCGGCTGCTGCAGGTGCAGAAAACCTCAAACGGCGAAAATATTCCAACCTGATTGGGAGTTATATGTTCGAGCCGTTTGGGGTTGAAACATTAGGGCCATGGGGTCCGAGTGCCCACTTGGTTTTTCGAGATATCGCCAAGCGGTTAGTCGACTCTTCACGTGACCAGAGGGCTGGCCTATTTCTTGGCCAAAGAATTAGCATTGCCATACAACGTGGCAATGCTGCCAGCCTTTTGGGCACTGTTCCTGTTGACAGCGATGCGGACGAATTTTTTGATGCCCTATGATCATTTTGCTATTTTTTTTTTTCATATAAATGTACATATTATTATTATTTTAAATAGGTATTAGCATAAATTATGTAAATATAATTTTCACTATTTAAATAAAAGAACAATTCCTCATAATATAATTATTTTATTTTAATTTTATGAGTAGCTTTACACTAACAAACTTTCGCATTTATAATATTAGTGTGATCGTCATCTGCTCAGCCTTTTCCCAACTATACAGTGTGAGTCTTCATAATGTGCACATAACGAAATGAGGGAAACATAGCTTAATTTTATCGACGGAAAAAATATTTGAAAAAATAAAAAAATATTTAAAAGGATCTTTACCTGTTATAGTATGGTGATTGCAAGGCCTTTCCTTAACAGTTGATAGGAAATGTTGTGATTGAGTTATAAACATGGTATTTTTACGTTTAGAAATCTGATACGATGGAGAATAATTTAAAGTAATGAAAAGGGTAGGTAATAGGGGCTTTTAATGAGTAATTTTACAATTATTGTAAAAATTTATGAAAAAATATCAGATTTTTGTTAAAAAAAAAACCATAATTCTCAATTGAGGGCTATTGTTTACACTGGGGTCACAGCAGCGAACAAGAATTTTAGAAATGCTATTTTTTTTTTATTTTTTAAATATTTTTTCCGTCGATAAAATTAAGCTTAGTTTCCCTCATTTCGATATGTGCACAATAAGAAGACTCACACTGTATTGGGGTGGGCAGAGGTAGAGGCTAGACAGATTGATTTTGGCATGACTGCCTCGTTTGGTCTAGTGGTCGCAAGCGCTACTGCTGAACATTGAGATCCTGGGTTCGATTCCTAGGTTGAGCAAAGTGTTATTGGGTTTTTCTCTCTGGAATTTCTCTGTAGCAGTCCGGAGTCTGGATTTGGACCCGGTTGGTGGCAATAGGCTAGCCCCTTATTTCTTGAGACTTAAACATAACTGGCGAAATGTGGGTGGACTATTACTATAGGCCTCTCTCAACCCTCGGGCCGCTTTTAAGTTTATCTAAGTCCCATTGTTTAACAAGGGCTTAAATAAAATTAATGGTCAAAAGGAGCATTGTCATGATCACCTGTACAACAATTTAAGTAGGTACTTAAGATTGTAGTTAGTAAACAAAATTGTATCCATTCCATTGTATTTGTTTCACCCCTTCAGGGACTTTGAACAGGCCTATACAATAAATATGAAAAAACAACCCCTTTTAATTAATTAATCGTTTCAGTAAAAAATCTACGAAACGTGTGCCTGTCTGTCAGGAAAACTATTGAATCAATTTTGATAAAATGTTGTTTAGAAATAGCTTATATTCTGATAAGGGACAATGAACGCCTTTTTTGTCAACCCTATAAGGTGTGAAACGGGGTGAAACCTGAAGAAGTTTTTATGGGAATTTCCGAAAACCATGCGGACGAAGTCGGAGGCAAGAGCTAGATCAAATTATATAAGTTAATTTGTTTGAGTAGGTACTAAATACGTTTTTTTTCCAAATCGTCCAATTAGGTAGGGTGATGTATACACAGGTGAACGTTGATGCACTTTTCAGACTAAGTTTATTAACTTTTCAGTAGTTAATATGCTAATGGATTCCAAATTAGTTGAAATTAACTTGTGTTGTGTGTTGTGTGCGACTGAACTTTAGTCACGTTTTATTTTGGGGTACTGTATACTCTTGAGCTTCTTAAGTTTTGAGTTGAGCTGCACGATTACTGAAAAATGCTTGCAATGACTGGACAGGTCCACTCAATCTGTGTGGTTCTTTCCTCAAAGGACCCTTTCAGACAACAATCTACATGGTCTTCATATAACCTGACCAAGATTATGTCTGGACTTTAAAAGAGACTGTGACCTCTGAGTTTGTTTCGGCCTTTCTTCTCAGAGTAGTCAGATAGGAAACGCCGATCTCATCTAGTTTTTAAAATATGATTGACGCGAAAAAGTGTTTGTGCAAACCAACTTACAAAAATAAAATCATTTATCATTTAACGTTTCTATTTTACCTACTAACTGTTGTCTCAATTTCTGGGTGTTACTATCTTCTACAACTGTCGTTCGCGTGGAAGTCGTGACACCATAAATAGTTGAAAGTCTTTTCTTTATGCTTGGCTCCTAAGGGTCATAGCGTGATGTTAAATAAAAGACAAACGGACAAAAACAAAATGATAGAAATGAACACCCCAACTTATGTTTTAATGTACAGTCAACAGCAAAAGTAGATGATGAAAATCAGAAATTCAATAGTAATGAACGGAGTTCGCGTCAGAACTGTGTGGCGTCGAAGTACTACTACTTAGAATACTTACTACGTAGAATACTTTTGAATCACTTCGACGCCACACAGTTCTGACGCGAACTCCGTTCATTACTATTGAATTTCTGTTTTTCATCATCTACTTTTGCTGTTGACTGTACAGGAAAGCCTCGTCTACAGATTTATTCGGCGCTGCGAGTTCAAAATAAAAATATATTATTTCTCATGGCTAACACTACCTATATTATAAGACATGCGTTATCTCATTTTCTCTATAACTGTCGCATCAATGCATAACTTTTCCAATTCCCCTCCAAGGCAAAAGGAACGAATAAAAATATACAAATTCAAAGACACAAATTCGAATATCAAATGTAGGTATCTGTCAACATATTTCGAAGATAAATAAGTCCTGTTTCTCATATTGAGTGGTGACCGCTCGTATTTTCCTACTATCCTGCTTAAAAATTTACATAATTTTACTAGACTCGAGTTCGTCTTTTATTTAATGTGGCAATACTGCGAGCTTTTTGGGCACTTTTCTACTGACAGCGATGCGGAGGAGTTATTTAATGCAAAAAATACGAATTTCTTCCCTTTGTTTATAAACTTGTACATATTGACTGCCCCGTTGGTTTCGTGGTTGCAAGCGCGACTGCTGAGCGTGGGGTCCACAATATTTTAATATTTTATTATATAATAAAACGGCGAATGCTCGATGTTCTGTTACAAGTAAAAGCTCTAGTCTATACTCACCTTAAAGTTTACGCAAACTTTTGAATGCAATATCCAGTATTTAAAAGTCTGAGTAAACTTTGGAATGGTGGGTAAGTTCGCAAGTTCACTTAGCAAGATTTCTCAAGAGATTTTAAAATTTAAAAAGAAACTGTAACTCGGTGTACCTATGTACACCGAGTTACAGATCGCGTAGACACCTACGCGACCGCTGTAGTCGCGCAGCGGTGCTATTCTATAAAAATCTCACCGTGAAAACTTAGGTGAAGTGAGTGTGGAGTGAGCTGTCAATAGTGTCAATTCCTAGTAAAAACAAACTCACTTCAGCTAAGTTTTCACGGTGAGATTTTTACAGAATCGACCGGCTGGCGTTAACTTTCAGTTTCGCGTTATTGACGCTCCCGTTTCGCGTCCTGCGTACTTGACGCGCAGGTCTGGCCGAAGCTTTAGGTAAGCAACTACCATTACTTAGTACACGCTTGCTGAGGTCGGTCCGTGGATGGGTGACCATCTATTAGTAAGCACGATCCCTCCGTGCCTCGGAAAGCACGTTAAGCCGTCGGTACCACCTGTCATTTGTAGATCTTTGATAGTCGTTACGGGTCGTATATCGTATTACCCCGTGACTGGGTTGTGGAGTTCAGACATGCGGTCGGTCTATGAAAAATACTGGTATTCAGCTGCGTCCAGTTAGATCTGAAGGGGACCCTAACATAGCTGGGAAATGGCTAGGCACATTAATTGATGGGTACACTTCTGTGAAACATAACATGAAATGTAGCATACGTTGAAACAAATTCACCTTGTTGTTATATTACATGTTGCATTACATATATCTTGACGGCTGTCGAGCTAGTTATATTTTTTTTTAATAATTTATTATTTACTAGCAGCACCCCGGGTTTCACCCGCATAAGTGTCGATCCCGTGGGAATATCGGGATAAAAACTATCCTATGTCCTTCCCCGGGATGCAATCTATCTCTCTGCCAAATTTTATCGAAATCCGATCAGTGGTTTAGGCGTGAAAAGGTAACATATAGACAGACAGAGTTACTTTCGAATTTATTTGATAGTTTACAGTAATCTTTTACTTAAAACTATGCCTCACAAAATCATATGAATGACTAACTCGTCAGCGAGTAGAGACATTGAAATATGAGCTTTAACGACTGAAGATCCTGGGCAATATTGGTCAAATCTCGTCACTACAAAATTAAGCCATTTACTGTGATGCCAACATGTTCCAATTACTGTTGCCAGTGATAGATAGGGACCTACCTAACGCCACACCATATTGAGCTTAATAAACAGGACAATATACTAAAATGGAGTAATAAGAGATAATAAAACAAATGGAGCATTCGTTCCATCATAGACCTCATCCATCACTTTCCATAAAAAGTGATCAAGAGACCATAGAGCAATTTAAAAAAATCTTTGGAAAATTCTGTCCCAGCAGTGGGTACATTATAGGCTGATTATGTTGGAAATTTCTAACACTAGGGTTTCAGTTTATATACGGTGTCAAAAATGCTTTCTAGGAAAACACACCCACTTTTATAAATAACTTTCTGTGACGTCATTCGCGGACGCTATGTGGCGGTTGCCGCTGTATAAAGAAACTCTAGCAAAAGTGTAAATTAGCGCTTGTGGTGTACGCCAGCCATTATACAACAGGTGGACAGTTAAATGTCAAGTTTCGTGGCTACAAGACCAACCCTACCGTTGCCCATAAGGGTCGTAAAGGTTCACGCTTTGATTAATGTTAGTACTTAATTAGCGAAAGTACTGAGTGTATTAATGAAGCAAATACGTATGCTATTCACTTACCCCCTTACTAATAAACGTTGTATAGCGTGTGTATAGTTACACAACGCTTTGTCTTCTTCTTTCGAAAGTCAAATTACTGACGACTGAAAGAGAGAAATCGGTGTATAACTATTCATGTGATATAATACGTTTATTAGTAAGAGGGTTAATAATATAGTTTGAGAATTGTGTTATAACTCATAACAACGACAGTAAGAAACTTTAGGTTAAAATTATGATAGTTCAGATGCTTAGCTTAACAATAATTTATCCATCTGCCTAGCCTTTTCCCAACTATGTTGGGGTCGGCTTCCAGTCTAACCGGATGCAGCTGAATACCTGAATAATTTACCCTTTTGATAGATTCTTATTTCGTAAATGTGAGGACTTTGTAGGCCTTGTAGACTTTAGATCTGTAGACCAATTTTTATTTTATCAAATACCTGGTACTTGTTGACAGGCCTACGCTGTCCTCCCATACCTACTGTAATTTGGAAACATTGTAAAAGCCAATTATTTTTAAAAAGAGTAACCGTGGAGTTTCTTGCCGGTTCTTCTCCATAGGAAACGACCAATTGCAAACCGTGCACCTAGCTTCTGACGTTTCGTAAGTGCCCATGTAGGTTTATGTGAAATACAATATTTTGATTTTGATTTGATTTTTGATTTTACCAGTATTTTACATAGAGCGACTGCCTATCTGACCTCCACAACCCAGTTACTGGGTAAATAACAACAATTAATGGCTATATGTGACCGCTTGGATCTTCAAAACTACACAACGGATTGTGAACCGGGATTCACTAGTACATCTACATAATTCAGAGTATTTATTCCGGAAGGTCGTTCGGTCGTCTTGCTGACCATGGTTTTGTTATTAGTAATTCACAGTTTACCTATTTATTTTACTTCGATGTTCCTAGTTTATAATTTGTGACTTTGAGTGACAGCTACGTGAACATAATTTAGCTTTGCAGAAATATGTAAGCTGTTTATACCTGGGGGATTTTATTTAGGTATTAAGTTTTGTTTTTAGTTACTATTTTTTGCTTGAGTATAGTTTTCATTTTATTTGTTAGTATGGCGTGGCTAGCTAACATTTATTGCAAACAATTTAATTTGATGTACAGAACATTAAATTAAATTGTTTGTAATGTTAATTACTTAGGAACCTACTTTTGTTTTGAATCAGGTTTTTCTACCTGAACAGACAGCTGTGCTGCTGGGGAGTTTGTTGCGCCATTTTTTCTTCCCAGCGAAAGCACTAGGAAGTGGTGATGACTTTTGACTTGAGTGATTTTGATTTATGCTTTTAATACATAAAAAAAACTAAGATATAGGATAGAAATCTCGATGTTTTACCGTGTAGGTAGTATTCGTTAATATATTCATTATAATTTCGATACGCTCGCCTTGAACAGAGATTTAAAAATTAAATTCTAACCTAGAAATATCTCATGACTCCTTGGGTGGAATTCGAAAAAAAATTTTTGGTTATTAAGCAGCTTCTGACCAATATCTTTTTTCTTTAAAATGTCATAGACACCTATAATTTTTACATACATTAGCAGTAAACAATTTCCTAATTACTTTTGTAAACCAATGTTGAATGTACCTATATGCTGTTCGAGTTTCCGAAACGGGTTCAACGAATTTCCGAAAGATTTTGGTCAAAACCAGCAGTGACTACGACGCCCTAATTATAAAGTCTCGAGTTTCCTTTTGATTATTTTCATAATTTTAAAGATCATATTTTTCTGGTATAATATTCGGTAACAATTTACAAGTATTTGAAAGCAACCGGTAACCCGATCTTTTAGCTTGTCATGATATTTAACAACTTCTTTGTTACCTAATACCGCATCTTATTTCCAAATTGTTTGTTACCAAATAAATGTGTTGAAAGCTTTTATTTTTCTTGTCTTAAAAGGAAAATGAGATATTCTAAGGCCCTTTGTACACACACGTTTTTCTTGCCGTGAAAAACGACGGTTTAGGCGCGGTCGTCAGCGTTGTATGGATCACTATGGAAGTTTGTTGACGACACGGCGGCACCACGGCACAGCGCCGTCGCCGTATACTATAATAGCATTAATAGCCTCCCCGACCGTTTTCGGTCACGATGGCCAATCTCAATGGAGATTAGCCAGGTACGCAGGAGATATTATAGTGCACCGGTGTGTGCGCAAACACAGGTGCACTCTCTGTTAGTTTACTCTCACAGTCCGATGGGACGGCAATCCGACACGACCGGGGAGAGATCAGGTATTACACCGCCAACTTCCAAATTACGGACTGTTACTAAGAAATTCCTAATGGAAAACCCAATAACACTTTGTCCGACCCGGGAATCGAACCCAGGACCCCACGCTCAGCAGTCGCGCTTGCAACCACGAGACCAACAGGGCAGTCACCCAGGGCAGTCGCCGTATACTATAGAACCGTGTCATATACAAAGGCATACGATTTTTCGTCTGCGTGGTTAATATATACCGTAAAGAAACTGTGCCGTGAACAGAGAGCCTAAAGGGACCCTTAAAAATTGATTGCAAATAATTTACATATGCCAAATCATTTAGTATCAGTAAAATCGCTCACGAATTTGTTAAGAATATTTTCTCACCATTGGAATTTATTCTGACGTTTCGTCACATACACAGATAGAAGAGGAAGTCTGAAAGTGACAAAAAGTTGTGTGGAAATCGATTGTCATATTGTCACGTGTTACGGAGAAATGAGGAAAATTTCGTGAAGAGAGTTTTGAGTATGAATGTTGATGGCTTTAAGAGTTGGGGAAGACCAAAGAAACGATGGATGGAATGTGTGATGATGATATGGTTAGAAAGGGGGTGACTACCGAGATTACGACTGATAGAGAAGTATGGAAGAAAAAGACATGTTGCGCCAACCGTAATAATACGGATAATTGCAGGAGAATGATGTATCGTCACATCACCTATAGTAAAAGTGCGTCAGTGCTGCACACCCCCACCCTATTTCAAGTTAAACAAATATCAACTTTATTTCAATGACAAACTAAGTTGATTTCAGAGTGACTAGCACTATTGAAAAAGTTATAAAAATGTTTGAAGTTGTAGCGTAAACTGAACTTTATTGTGTAGGATTTAAAGTTATTTTCCCATTAATTCATATTTGTTTACATTTTTGGCAAATAAATCGCGAACGCAGATTACATACTAAAAAGTTGTGATAATTTGTTTATGTTTGTATCACTTTTGACAAAAATCTCCGTAAATTGAAACATCATAAGGTTGAAACTCATTGATCTTGAAGCAAAAATAGACCTTGACTTTTATGATGTGCAAGTGACATTTGACCTTACGGTGGTAAAGAAAATCTGAGATCTATATTTGGAGTACACCATCTGTTTAGCCTTTTCCCAACGATGTTCGGCTCGAGTTTCAGTCATCTGTGTTTGTAGTTATTTTTATAAATTGTACAAGATTATAATACCCGTGGCTAAATAATAACAGCCGCGCAGGTCGATCGATCATGTTAAGCTATGCTTGCCGCGGTTGGCCAGTGGATGGGTGACCATCTTCACATACCGAGACTCCTCCGTGCCACGGAAAGCACGTTAAGCCGTTGGTCCCGGCTGTTATTCGCAGATCTTTGACAGTCGTTACGGGTAGTCAAAAGGACGAAAGTCTGACAAACAGTCTTACCAAGGGGTATCGTATTACCCAGGAACAGGGCTGTGGAGGTCAGATAGGCAGTCGCTCCACTTAAAATACCGGTATTCAGCTGCATCCGGTTAGAATGGAAGCTGACCACGAAATAGTTGGGAAAAGGCTAGGCAGATGAATGTCCAAGCCTATAATGCCCTGGACCACACAATACCAATTATACAATTTATCATAACTTTTTTGTTCAAACGTTAACGTCAAGCCCAAATGCTCTGTTTTTGAAATACTGTTTTAATAAAAATGTAAAAAGAAATATGAATTGCGATCATTAATTTGTCTATTGTTTAAATAAATGTTTATGTCGTTTGAACCCCACTATAAAGAACATAACATCACGCCTTGTTACCCCGAAAGGTAGCGCAGAGGTGTAGGTACAGTACACCCATATTTCGCTAGTTATTAAGTTATTAAGTCCCATGTAATAGGGGGCGAGCCTATTGCCATAATACCGGGTACAAATCCAGACTCCGGGCTGCTACTGAGAAAATCCAGATAGAAAAATAAGTTTAAAAACTAAAACCCGACTACTGAAAAGGATGAAACTAGAAAGTACCTTGCCGTGGTCGCATGCCGCTGTAACATACTTATAAGCTATGGTAGCATGCGACCACGGGCATGCGACCACCAAATATTTTTTATTTAAGTATTTTTGGGCTTATTTCAGTAATATTTATATTTCTGAAATGTGCTAATTAAGCCCTTTCATTTGATACCCAACATGGCACCATCCCAAAATATTTATTTTTAAATTCATCACTTTATGTCCTCTAGAGGGTGCCGTATTGAATTTAGTGTGACGTCACATAGCCTATAACCAGCGGACGGTCAAGATGCTTCTAACGATACCTCATTTGTCAAATTATCATAAGTACTTTTAAAGTAATGAGGGAACAGATGAACATACATACATACCGGTCAAAATCATAACCCTCCTTTTTGCTTTGCTGTAGTCGGGTAAAAACCCAATAACACTTTGCCCGACCTGGGAATCGAACTCAGGACCTCATGTTCAGCAGTACCGCTTGCGACCACTAAACCAAAGAGGCAGGCACTATTAATATTACATACTATCAGTTACTACGACCATGCATGATAACATAAATTATACATAATATCAGTTATTCGTGCAACGCAAATTATGATACATGGTGACGTTGTAATAACATAATATCCCCTTATAAAACAAGATTATATATTATTATAGAATGAGTTATGACGGTACTTGTCACGCTTGGAAAGCGATGCATGGCCAAATTTATGATACACAACACTTTTAGTAATGGTTGTACTGTAAATAATACAGATATAACTAAAGGCACACTACACTATTACCACACACTATTACCACAGCTATTACTCTCAATTTGAATCATTTTGAAGCTTATTGCTAATCCATTGCTCCTTATGTTCGAAAAATGTGTCTGCTCAACAACCTAAATAACGCAATGGATGTTGTTGAACTGTCAAAATGAAACCCATTGCTACTGATAGTGTGTTACGCAATTACCCTGCTGGTCGCTCACCGAGTCGCAAAAGTTCCGCCTTGGACTTTGGCAAAAAGCATTCTGGGTGTTAAAAGACAGGACAGAATTAGGAACACCACGCTGCGTTCCAAAACGGGCATACTGGATGTAGGAAAGAAGGCTGCCAGGCTCAAATGGGGGGCGAGTCACATCAGCCGTATGCACGATGACCGCTGGGCAAAAATCTCCACACAATGGGTGCCTGAAGATGGACGGCGCCGCTCGCGCCAAGGCCGGCCCAGAAAGAGATGGCGAGATGACCTGGACGCGTATCGCGAGGCTTGGTTCGAGGTGGCGTGGGAAAAGAGTTGCCCAGCAGTGGGACAGTCTAGGATAACAAAAAAAAAACTAAAGGCAAATTAATGTTTGTTAGGAAGTAAATCAACTTATTACTATTTATTATAAGTACTGTAACTACATACTTTTTTTTAAATTTATTAAAAGACGGTTTTAATTTAGACTTTATACACAACTTAAAATTATCTTACGCTACCTCTGCGATTAATACCAATGTTTACGAGTTTGTACAGCATTCTGGCTGCTTGCATATTACATATAGAAGATAGACGAGAACCATGCCCATTCCGTTTGCAAACCGTGGTGATTATTTTCAGCAATGTTTTTTTTTATTTTTATAAATGGCATCTTGTAGCTCAACCTGCCTCAATAAATTAGGGCCTCCAACCTCCAACCAAGACCTGTCTTAAAAAAAACTTAAAAAGCTGCACCCCCTTGTGGGATACAGACCGGATTATTTGGTAATGATGTAGACGATTTCAGATATTTAAACCTCTGAAGCACTCAAACTCAACCCGCTACATTTCAAAAGCACTGTTTGACCACTGTAAGTTTATTCAATAAGGATGGAACTCCCATCACTAAGTATTTGAGTCTGTATTAGTGATGTGAACCGATTACAATTTTCAACACCGGTTTATACCGATTAGTTAATTATTAAAACCGGTTTTTTAAGGTTTTTTTTAGGTTTTTCCTAAAAAGTCCGTGGTCAGTCGTCCGTACGTCCGTCCGATCATCACAGTCAAATATTTATCAATTTTCTTTTTGTTACTTGCTGCGGTCATTTTCAGAGTAGTATGGCGTGCGCGTGGAGTCTCCGTTAGTTTTTCTTGTGTTGTGCCAGTAGACGTTCCCTGTGCCTGCGTGTCACCTGGCTGAACACCCACTTCACCTCGATCCACCTCCACTGTAGCCTGGGGATGGTTTCTCTTAATATGTGCCAATATAAATTCGAGGTTCCTCCACCAACTTTGATCACTTTAGCGCATATCTTACACTTTGCAATAAGATTATCAATCTTTTCAAAATAATTTCTTGTACAGACGCCAGCAGGTCAACCTACCCGAAACTGTCAGATTTTCCCAATCAACCTTGAACCTTATGCTTTAGCAATAAAGTCGAAAATCTATTAAAGAAATCTGACAGATTGTAGTAACTTGATGTGCTGGCGTCCGTACTTGATTTTACCTTTTACTTTAGGCATTTTCGCAAACAAACATGTCAACTCCAAATAATTCGCAAGCAAAACTTCGGTGCTATTCTGTAAAAAGATCACCGTCATAACTGTGAAGTGAGCTTAGTGAGCTGTCATTCCACCTGATACTAAGGATTGACACTATTGACAGCTCAGTAGCTCACTTTACCTAAGT
Source organism: Oligia fasciuncula (assembly GCA_963082905.1). Classification (NCBI taxonomy): domain Eukaryota; kingdom Metazoa; phylum Arthropoda; class Insecta; order Lepidoptera; family Noctuidae; genus Oligia; species Oligia fasciuncula. The sequence continues at coordinate 16,503,679 of OY720403.1, forward strand.
ATTTTCACGGTGAGATTTTTACTGAACAGCTTTACTGGAATATTTAAGTATAGTGAAGTTAGTCGTATATTAAAATGGGATATCGGGGGATTTCCGTACCATAGACAATATTTTAAACGGAAAAGACTCATGTTCGGATACATATCAAAGACTCGGATACATGTTTTGTGATTGTAATCGGTTTTTCAATGAGAACCGGTGATTATCGGTTTTTACTAAAAACCGTTTTTTTTTTAGGTTTTTATGAAACCGGTTCACATCACTAGTCTGTATTCACACCGGATGAAAATAAAGTGGGGGTAGTAAGAAGATTCTAGTTAGTAAGTGGTTTCAGATGTCGGCTTTTTATTAGTGCGTTTGCAGGCTGGACCGCAAACAAAATGATTTATGTATTCATTGTGGAGGGCTGGAAACTGAGACTGTTAAAGTTGTACTGTTTTTATTCAGGGATTTTGTGTAAAATAGGATATTGTAGAGATAATTTGATGTTTTTTGTAGATTGCTAGTGATTTAATGTGGTTCATCTTCTTTTGTGTCAATGGTACTCTTCCTCGTTGTTTTTAGCGTTCCGTACCTACCTCAAAAGAAAAAAAAAACCGGGCAAGACCGAGTCAGACTCGCGCACCGAGGGTTCCGTACCATCATGTTTTTAAATTTTCATCGTCGAGGCCTATATTCGTTAGATAATTTTAATACCGCGCACTGAGGTGTAGAATATTGCAGTTTTAGGTCAGCGCCATCTCTTGACCGATATTGGAACTAGTGTAACTTTTGTTGACGATTTCTGAAAAGTGTGCTATTTAGAAACATCGTTTTATTTTCCCTGTAATCTTTACATAAACTTCTATCACAATGAATTATTTCAGATTTTTCTTTTTGTAACTTCGGAGACAAGGGGGGAACGGTATTTTTTTTATATTTTTCATCAAGTCGAAAACTATGCGGCCTAAAAAAAGGAAAAAAAATGAGAATGTGCAAACTGCGTTCTTTCATATGATACCCCCCACATGCCCTAGTAGCCCCACTTCGAATTTTTCAGATTCCCTTTCAGTCACTGTTACAAAAAAAAAAAAAACTTTCTTATTTGCAAAATAGTTGAGCAAACGTCATCTAAAACTATTCTAAATTTCAAGTTGATAGCATTAGTAGTTCTTGAGATATCCGGCTGTGACAGACAGACAGACAGTCAGACTGAGTCTCACCATAAGGGTTCCGTTTTACCATTTTGGGACGGAACCCTAAAAACGGAATCCTTATAGGATCACTTTGTTGTCCGTCTGACTGTCTGTCAAGACCCTTTTTAATTTTTGTATAGTTTGAGCTCAGTAAGTGGCCACGTTAATTGCGGTATCAGTGACAATTTTTTTGGGTCAGGTGAACGGGCACTTAGTACCACCCACTCTAGCAAGTGGGGCATGGCCTCATTGTACTGGGTGTTGGATGGGTCAGTTATCCCTCACTTCGACAAATTAAGTCTGCAGCGGCTTACTTAAGTACGCAATCGATTGAGAGCGTTCCATATAGGCTACTGCAGATCACGCCCGGGTGGCAAATGTTCGTGGGGTTTAACTGTGGTTCATAAAAGGCGTTGATAAGGTGATATATTATAAATGTGGTTTTTTAGGGTTCCGTACCCAAAGGGTAAAAACGGGACCCTATTTCTAAGACTTCGCTGTCTGTTCGTCCGTCCGTCTGTCTGTCACCAGTAGCTGTATCTCAAGAACCGCGATAGCTAGACAGTTGAAATTTTTACAAATTATGTATTTCTGTTGCCGCTATAACAACAAATACTAAAAACAAAATAAAATAAATATTTAAAGGGGCTCCCATACAACAAACGTGTTTTTTTCGGTGTTTTTGCCTTGTGGTACGGAACCCTTCGTGTGCGAGTCCAACTCGCACTTGGCCAGTTTTCTATTTCAAGTAACTTGTTAAATATGTGGAATAGGGATTTAAGATTTTGGTATATGTTTTTTGACTCTTTGGTTTAATATCATGTAAAAGGAATACACGACTCAATGAATTTTTCTCGATACAAAAAAATTGCAAAGATATATCTATTTTCTACTTTTTTCGACATCACAGCGTAACGTTTAGGAGTTATTCAATGGAATTTACTTTAAAACAGAGAATTATCATATCAAAGTTTACTCAGAGTAGTTTTAAATTTAAATTAATTATTTTTTGTTTTGAACGCAAAAGTGTGATAAGCTATCTTCTTCTGATTAACAACATTTAGTTAATAGGGCATTACCAAGGAAATGGTTAACGCCAATTACTGTAATATTTTGAAGTGAAAACTTCTTTAAGTGCGTTGGGCATTTTTTGAGATGGGAAAAAACTATTGAACTCGCGCCACTGCTGTTACCGTAAGCGAGACCGCTTGTGTTTTTTTATAAGACGATTAAAAAAATACCTGCTTCGGATGTGTTCGGCTGACCTCTGCCTACTCGGTTTTAATGTATATTCAATATGTCAGTGAGTGATGGCAAAGTATTTTTTTTTTTTTGGTTTTCACTTCTGTCGGCACTCCCGGAGTGCCACTGTTTTTTTTAAACACACTTTAGAGTGTGTAAATTATTCGAGGTATGTATTTTCTTCCCATTTATTTAGTTTGTATTACCAAAATACATCGGCGTCTTTTTTTTTTTTTTTCCGGATGGGAAATCATCAAATGACCCCTCCCGCTCTGGGTGGAGCGGAAGGGAGTGTCAGACTCTTACTGACTAAAACCCACACGTGTTCCTTCCTTAGCCCTTTATGTTCCGGGCCAGCGGTAACCCTTTCGGACAATCCCGCTGACCCGGGAGGCTCTCTCCCTGAGCCGTCCCGCCACCTCCTTCGCTAGCATGACTGCTTCGCAGAAGGAGGTGACTGCCTCCCACTCCCTCTCGCCCCGGACCATGGCTTGCACCAGGGCCGGGCGCGAGAGGTCGCCGCCGCTGCCGATCGCCTCTACGAGGACACGGCGGTGCTCCGCCCAAGCGGGGCAGACCTCCACCGTGTGCTCCACCGTGTCCTCTGGGCGATCCTGGCAATGGTGACACTCGGGCGTTTCCTCCCGCCTGATGATGTGCAGGAACCTCCCGAAACTTCCGTGTCCGGTGAGGACCTGCGTCAGGCGGTAGGTGAGGGCGCCGTGGCGCCTCTCTAGCCACTCCTCAAAGAGGGGTCTTATCGCCGCTATCGCGGTACATCGGCGTCTTCATTTTTTAAAACTGTTGGACGATATGAAGCTTAGAACATGAAATATTATAACAAATAACTAGTCTAAACGAAGTTAACGCGTACACGAACAAGCAGTAAAGTCTTACGACCTCTTTATTGAAGTTCTAAGCTTGTGAAAGTCAGTTTCTTGATTTGTTTTGGCTTCCAGTCTAACAGAAAATCTGTATTACACAACGACTGCCATTTAACTGGCATCTGACTGGACAGGTCCTCTCAATCTGTGTGGTTGTTTCCTCAAAAGACCACCTCAGACATCGATCTACATGGTCTTCATATAACCTGACCAAGATTATGTCTGGACTTTAAAAGAGACTGTGACCTCTGAGTTTGTTTCGGTTTTCTTCTCAGAGTAGTCAGATAGGAAACGCCGACCTCATCTAGTTTAAAAAAAAATATGATTGACGTGTGAAACTTGAAACATGTGACATATGAAAAGTGTGCAAACCATAGATATCCGGTGCAAACCTACTTACAAATTAAAATAATTTATCATTTAACATCTTCAAGTCAATATAATATCACCCACAAAATGTACATTAAGTTCAACTGTATCACCGAAGACTTTATCGTTCTAATTATTTATTTTTTAATTTATAGCAAAGAATGCATACCATGTGATCGTAGCACTACGAGCTACGCCGTAGCGCCGCTACGCCGTAGCGCGTGGCGATAAAATAAAATCAGTATGCACACTTGCTTATCTTATTCACTTTAGACTTTGGTAGAATAGTCGACAATGACAAAACTAAACTAAATTTAAGTTCAGTGCATCTTTTTCTTTTTATTTCATTAAGAAAAGGACAGAAGATAAATTTAGTTAGGTATGTCAAATTAATCAGCGCCTGACGTAAATGAACCTAATTTTAGTAGGCAAGTATCGAGTAGTTTTAGTGATACCTAACATAAACTTAGAAAGTACATTAGAATTGAAAAAGTAAAATTGCTACTTGCCCAGATTTTAACCCACAACTGGTACCATCAACTACACATCTACCTCGCCTTTTCCCAAATATCATGGGGTCGACTTCCAGTCTAACCGGATGCGGCTGAGTACCAGTATTTTACATGGAGCGACTGCCTATCTGACCTCCAAAACCCAGTTACTGGGTAATACAAAACTGGGCGATCAACTAGTTATTAATAATAATAATGGACACACTGCCAGTTAACCTCTTCAAATCAATAGTTTAGCAATACCGGTATCTGAAATTAGAACGGTAGTCAGATTTCCAAATTGATATCCGGTATTGATCTCATCAGAGGCTTGACGTCAGACCAATCAAGTTTGATTTAAGCGATGAGCCTTTTTAAACTGCGTAGTATCATTTTGGGAGGTTGATCAGTACCACCCCTTCCCAACTCCCCAAAAAGCTCATTACAGCGCATCTTCTACAAAATAATCAGCCTATAATGTTCCCACTGCTGGGACACAGGCCTCGTCTCTGTGAGAGGGAGTGAACTGTAATCCACCACGCGGGTCAGTGTGGGTTTGTAGATGCCACATGTCTACGAGTTTCTTGGTTTCCAATTCCCGTAATGAAAAACGTTCAAAATCTAGTCGCAATCTCATCTCTTTTCTCATCTCTAATTTTTTTTACCAGGTTATTATTGTGGAAAATTAGTACCTAAGTGTTATGGTATCATTTGTCATGTAACACGCTAAGGGTTTGGTCGGGCCGGCGCCGGCTGGTTGCGAATACTTGTGGATGTGGCTCCGGACCATAGATATAGATACACCTAGATAACGCAAGAGCAACTACTTCGCGTGCCAAAAAACGCAACAGCTTACGATAAAGAATCATAAGCCGCCACTTTCGCGCTCAGTCCTGTGTACTGTTGGCTGGGTAAGCGTGAGCGAGAGCGCGAGCTTTTGACGTCATACTAGGTAGTCAAAAAATGGCACGCTTGGTTTTCATACAGTTCGTGATACTTGCGTTATCTAGGTCTATCTATATCTGTGCTCCGGACACAGTCATCTCCAGACGGACACGTACTCAGTTTAAAATTTGTAAGTGCCCGGTGTTCGCGGATCGTCCGCAATCTGTCCGTGCCGGTGGACCGATCCCTGAGTGAAATAGTGCACAGTTTGGTAGTTTTTAAGGTTAGTTTTTACTATGTTATTTGTATCTAACGGGCGCTTCTCGTCATCAAACTCGAAAGTTTGGCGAGTAAAATTGTAAAAACAACAAAAAAATTATAATAAAAAAAAAACTCAGCGACAATCAAGGTCAAAAACTTGTCAAAATGTAGGGAAATTAGAGGTATTTTTGTCGGAGATCAGACTGTGAACGTTCTTAAAATTATGAGAAGTTCTTTGTGATGATGAAATAATTTACACAAACTAAAGTGCATGTCTGGGTTCGAACCTACGATCTGTAACTCGTAAGTCGCAACTGTTTTATCCAGATAAATGTAGCTGCTTCCCTTGTATGAAAGAAAACCGGGGATCAGCTTGTACTTCAATAAAGCAAAAATAACGATAATTAACAGACCGTTTCATCTCATAACGTTATTTGCAGCAACGATAACAGTAACCAATATTCGTAACGAGATTAAATCGTTAAATTTTATGAGATTGTAGAATTTGAGTTTACGTTCTATCACCATTTAGTTAAATTGATTAAAAAACTGGCCAAATGCCAATCGGACTCGCACATGAAGAGTGTCATACCACAGTACAATATTTAACAATTCATTTTTTTATTGTATGTGGAATGTGGATACCCTTTAGTTTTTTTTACTTAATTTTATTATGATGACAGCGATGCGGACGAGTACTTCGACGCCTAAATATCCTTTTGTTTTTGTATTTAGTTGTATAGTTAGTTAGTCTTTTAATTTCTAGTCCGCGCAGAACTAGTTGGCCGCGCCTTGGGTGGGGACGGGGGTGAGGGCGGCGGGGTTAACTAGTGTTCGCAACGCACGTACTAAGTAATGACAAAGCGCCCCCGCCTCTCCGTCCCCTCGCTCACATACCTAAGGCGCGGCCAACTAGTTCCGCGTGAACTTACAGTACGTAGTGTAAATAGTTAGTTCAGAGAACATGAAAATATAATATTAATACAAAAATAATCATTTTATTTTAATTTGTTAGTTTAGTGGTCTTACACACTTTGTAAAAATTTAAACTGCCTATTCAAAAGATACAGACAGTCGGACGAATGGGCGGATGGACGGACGAACGGACCGCGGAGCCTTAGTAATAGGGTCCCGTTGGCAGCCTTTGGGTACGCCTAACGAAATTAATGAGAATATAAATTAATGTTAAAAATGAGTTTCTTTTCAGGGTTATCAACTGCAGTTAGAGTAGTCACTTGAAACATCAGTATAAAAAAATACTTACATAAACGTGGTGAGTATCGATATTTAAACACGACAAAAAACAGATTTTCTCAGCTCATACTTCAAGTAACAACAACACTATTAACGGTCGTTGACCAAAAAAAACAGTGGCACTCCGGGAGTGCCGACATAAGAGAAAACAAAACACAACAACAGAATACTTTGTCATCACTCACTGACATATCGGATATACATTAAAACCGAGTACATCCCGAGGACAGCCGAACACATCTGAAGCGGGTATTATTTTAATCGTCTTATAAACAAAACATGCGCGGTGTCGCTTACGTTAACAGTGGCGCGAGTTCAATGGTTAAAAAAGAAGTTTTCACTTCAAAAAATTATCAAATTATTTTTATTTTCTTTTTTATTATGTCTGAGGAGTTTCGCTAGTTAATTTAATTTAATTTGACCCTGTGTACTACACCCACAACTTAGAAGAATAAACATGTAATAAACCGCTTACAAGATTATAAGTCACGTTAGCATCTCCTTTAGTTCGCAAACTAGTAAACATGTCGACGTTAGTTCCCCTATCATAAAGTTTTATGTGTAAACTTTCAATCTTCAATCTAAGACTAGTTTAAAAGTATAATGTACTGCGTTTGAAAATAATGTTCTAAGTTATACGGAGGTAGTTTGTTGTTGTTGCAATATCTTAGGAATAAAAGTCATCATCTGCATCATCTGCCTAGATTTTTCCCGACTATGTTGGGGTCGGCTTCCAGTCTAACCAGCTGCAGCTGAATACCAGTATTTTATATGGGGCGGCTGCCTATCTGACTTCCACGATCCAGTGATTGGGTTATCCCTTGGCATACCAGACTTTCGGACTTCTGACTACAGTGACTACCCGTTATCACTGTCCATGATCTACAAGTGACATCTGGGACCAAATTGGGCTTAAATTGCTTTCCGAGACACGGTGGGGTCTCGGTATGTGATGGATGGTCACCCATCCACGGACCGACCTTGGTAAGCTTGGCGTAACCCTGAAAATCGACCCGTGCGGCTTTTCAGCTACGAACCCCTCAAATAGTGGTCTACAGTATCTACGAATAATAAATACGCGAGGCGTAGCAGATTACGTCTACGACAGCGGAGCTCATAGCGGTGTCTACGTAGCTAGTTCATAGTAGGTACGCAGGCCATTATGTGTACGACAGCGGAGCTCGTAGCGGCGTCTACGTAGCTAGTTCATAGTACGCAGGCCATTATGTGTACGAAAGCGTAGCTCGTAGCGGCGTCTACGTAGCTAGTTCATAGTACGCAGGCCATTATGTGTACGACAGCGGAGCTCGTAGCGGTGTTTACGTAGCTAGTTCATAGTACGCAAGCCATTATGTCTACGATAGCGGAGTTCGTAGCGGTGTCTACGTAGCTAGTTCATAGTACGCAGGCCATTATATTTATGATAGTATGCAGTTGCGGGATTTTTAAAGCTGATTACAAAGTTATAAGGGTGGCAGGGATTTCGACGCGCAAACTGTTACCGTGGACTCATGACTCTGATCCCAACATAGTCGGGAAAAAGCTAGGCAGAAGACGATAATACAATAGACAAAAACGTGAAGAGAGTAATAAAAAAAAAACATTCAGAATCCGAAAAACGTGGTCACCAAAATACTCTTCCCCATATATCTGGTAACGTGCCCAAAAAGCCCACATGGAATGACACGTTAAACTATTAAATAACGCCTATGTGGGGCAAACGTTTGCAACACAATGCACAGTGTACCAAATCACACATTGTTGGACAAAACTGTCAAACGCAGTGACTGCACGGTGTCCAAATTGATGTACGTTTAAAATTGGGTTGCCAGTTTCTATAATTTCGTTGATTACGGTGCGGTCTGCTTATTTCGACGGATTTGCATGTTTGACGGGAAAATTTAATTTCAGGTATTATGTGAAATTCGAACAGCATAATTAACTGTGTGGTGTTTATGCTCTGCCGACCTCATCCATCTGCCTAGCCTTTTCCCAACTATGTTGGGGTCGGCTTCCAGTCTAACCGGATGCAGCTGAGTACCACAATTTTACATGAAATAGCGATTGCCGCGTCACGGATGTTTCCACCACTGTTTTAAACTGCAGCTGTAAACACAAATATACTATATTTTAATAAACTACGAACTACGTTGTGCAACTTTTGTTTTCGTGGAAAACAAAAGTTGTAACAATCAAAAACAGGGTTCGCAACACAAATACATTTTGTTAAAAACGTTGTGCAACTAACTATTTATTTATTTAATACTCACTAAGAAATTACTAAAGTAACAAGGCTTTAGTCATGTCTTAGGTGGATGACGTATACTTGCCTAGAAGTAACATAATTATGCACTGTGTCTTGAAGACACCTAGGTTACAGCTATAGTATTCATATTGCATTCTGTATGCCGCCATCTCGACGTCGTTGGAGCTATAAAGTGACTCGTAAACTTCAATCATCCATTACAGAATGGCATGGAATTAATAAATATGTATTGCTTCGTTTGTTAAATCCGACAATGCCGTGTAAACAAATAACACTAGACGATTTTATGCGCTAATCTCTGGAACTACCAGTCGGATTTCCAAATTCTTTTTGCATCTGAAAGCCCAATTTTTAACGCTACGACCCTTAGCCGAGCTAAAAGAAATAAGTCAGAAAGAACGCTAAGCGAAAACTTGTGTGTTGAGACTGGCTGCCATGGCGGGAATTCGATCTAGAGACCTATTATTAGATATGACCAAGCTTATTTACAGACTTACCAACTGAATTTCGACAAATCGTAATACGACATGATTTTATTTCGACAATATGGAACTCCGACACGTCTTTATTTCGACAATACTTTAGTTCGAAATAGGTACCTTAAGTCCGACACTACTGTACTCCGACAACATAGTTATTATCTTTTTCTACGTTGAACGTATATCAATGTATTAGTATTTTTACCGACTTCACAAAAAGGAGGAGGTACTATGTTCGGGTGTTTGTATGTTTTTTTTTTTTTTCTATTTATATTATCTACCCGCAGTGCTCAAGCATCATAATCTGTTAGAAAGCGGGCAATAAACGAAACCGTTTGCGCGATTTAAACTGATTTACTTTTCAATACGAAAACAAAAACAGGCATTACACATCGATAGAAGGCAAAACGGAACCGGGACAAGGGACAATCAAAAAGTACTCTGTGGGGACAATAGAACATTTTCTTATTTATGACACTGACAGTTGACAGTTTTCATCGCTGTCACTGATTGATTTCGTTTACAAAGACAGATACAAAATAGAACAATACTATTGTATTACTTATAAGAACTTTTACGTTTACAAGGAATGATTTATATTATAATTCTAACACAATCAAACCTTAAATTAATATTTTTATAATTTTCCGGTCTGCGTCCGGTTGGACTGGAAGATCCCAACAAAGTTGATACTGATAATTTTCCGTTCAGTCGTAGGTAAGTCAATTTATTTAAGCAATCAATCAAGGTTACAAAGCTTAATTGATTTTTTTCAATTTTTAGCGGTCCTCGCTAAAATATCAAATCCATCTTCATTAAAACCTGTCTTTTAAAAACCATTTTTTTTTCTTAATTAGCGGTTTTACCTTTTCATTCTCTTTTCACTTTAGTCTATGGGGCTGCTTACCACCAATTGTTCTCGTCGTGAACAATACAAGCGGTGTTATTTCGTTTATAACAGGGAATTTGAATGAGGGTGCTATTGTGTTTAGTTACAACCCCTAGTAAATAATAATAAAGCCTTCAGGTGCAAGGCGAGAGGTATTTTTAGTTCAGGATTTTTGTTTATGTAATTAGTAGCTGCGCCCCGCGGTTTCACCCGCAGAGGTGTCGATTCCGTGGGAATATCGGGATAAAAAGTAGCCTATATGTTAATCCAGGGTGTCAGCTACCTCCATACAAAATTTTATCAAAACTGGTCTTGCCGTTTGAGCGTGAAGAAGTAACAAACATATAAACACACACACACAAACTTTCGCCTTTACAATATTAGTGTGATTTTTGTTTAGATAAGTCAGTGCTAGCTTAGATTGGAATATGTAACGTTGTTCTAACGATATAAATTTAAAGAAGCCCTATCGGTGTCTAATTTAATTTCAGGGGCTCTTCAAGTCCCTTAGAGTACCTCCTACTAACTTCATATCGAAACTCTTAGATATTTTGCTACTTTGATTTCGTATTTATGGGGATCTTATAAGTGACTTCAAAGTTTTAATAGTTTTAAACAATAATTGATCAACAACTGCTTCATAGTTTCGAGTACTTACTCCAGTTGATGTTAGCACTCCTATTTATTTCAAAGTTTAACTTTATCAATATTGTTAGCATTTCTTGAAGAAATATTTAAAGAGAAAATATAAAACGATTGATTGAACATTAGTTAAACGAACGAAAGAAAGAAAGGAAAATATTTTATTTGGGACAAAATACATACCTACAGTAAAAAAAGAAGTATGTACAGACGCCAGCACATCAACTACCCGATACTGTTAAATTTTCCCAATCAACTTTGAACCTTATGTTTTAGTAATAAAGTTGAAAATCAATTAAACAAATTTGACAGATTGTAGTAGCTTGATGAGCTGGCGACTGTAACAAAACCTACAGAACGCCACCTGACATGATCCATAGTCATGTCAGGTGGCGTTCTGTAGGTTTTGCCTAACCCCATGGGAAGATGGCATGAGTTAATGTCATGTAACATGTGTCGCAACTTATTTGCCAAAAATGTAAACAAACATGAGTTTATGGAAAAATATCTTTAATTCTACACAATAAAGTTCAGTTTACGCTACAACTTCAAACATTGTTATAACTTTTTCAATAGCGCTTGACACTGAAATCATCTTAATTACCATTATAATAAAGTGGTTATTTGTTTAACTTGAAATAACATCAATTAGAAACGTAAACTTGAATAGACTTTATGTAAAATTAATACATAGTTTAGGGTTCTTTTCTTTTCTTTAAGGTATTAAAAGTTTATTTTTTATCATGTCATATGCGCATCGAACGACATGAAAAACATCGAAAAGGACGGAATCAATGTGCGGAAAAAATCTCCTATTGAAGGAACGTCGTATTAACTTCAAAACCCATATTATTTTCCTTATAATCCGATTTCACACATACATAAGACATTCTATAAAAAATCTAAGACTGACGTTAAAATAAATATTCAATGGTACGGTTGAATCAAACGTGGGTGCCTTAATAGAAAGAGATTTGGCAAGGCTCAGTGCAAACAAAAACGAACGTTTTGTATGATATTTAATAATCAATCTTATTTTCTGTGCCTTAATGTGCAAAGGAGAACGCGCGAGAGCAATAAAGACGACTGAGGAACCTTTTGATATCGGCGTCATTGCGAATTTACACTTTATTACACTGATGAGGGAGTTGGTTATTGAATGTTACCAAAAAATTTTGTTCTGTGATTTTCTCAGTGTGTAAGAAGACTAAAGATCATGTCTGAAAGAGCCTATTTTGTCTGAATAGGTTTAATGACAATAAGTTCTGATTTTAACACGCTTTTTTCGGGATTGGCTTTTTTATAAATTACTTTGTTAATGTTCAAAGGAAATTGTAGGCTATTGAATTTGTTAGCCGTTTTCTTCATGCGTTTAGTTTCATAATCAGATTGGTGTATGAGATCTCTTTTTAGGGTTCCGTACCCAAAGGGTAAAAACGGAACCCTATTACTAAGACTTCGCTGTCTGTCCGTCCGTCCGTCCGTCTGTCTGTCACCAGGCTGTATCTCAAGAACCGTGATAGCTAGACAGTTGAAATGTTCACAAATTATGTATTTCTGTTGCCGCTATAACAACAAATACTAAAAACAGAATAAAATAAATATTTAAGAGGGGCTCTCATACAACAAACGTGTTTATTTGGGCGTTTTTGCCTTGTGGTACGGAACCCTTCTTGTGCGAGTCCGACTCGCACTTGGCCAGTTTTTATTAACTATGCCTGTGTTTGCTAGATATTGAAAATAAGCATTATTATTTGGCAAACAACGAAAATGCGAACCCAACGACACCGACTTCCGAAATTAAAGTTATTTTTCACTTTGTAGTGTTTTTTTTTTGTAATTTTTTTTTTTCGATTCTTAATTATTGAATTAACATTCGTATCAAACCCACATTTACCAATTGATTGAATAAAGACAGTACCGTATGCCGGGTATGATTCGATTTTCATTATGAAGGATTGTTTTCTTTTAATATGTGGAAAATTGATTCGAATTTTAGCTCTGATTGATTACCTTTGAATAATATTTGGTGATTTAACGTCACATAACATCACGACTGTATTGCCCGACGGATTCGGCAGAACTGTACCTACAGAACACCCACATTTTGCCAGTTATGTTTAAGGGGCTTACATGACATTACAAGGCGGTCACTGTCGGACTGCATAGAAAAGAAAGAGAAGCGCGATGACACAACGCTGATAATTTAAACTGTGAACGTTCTTAAAATACGAGAATTGCCCTTCTGATGTCTCTTGGAAAGCTGCCACGCTAAAATCGAACTATGCTGGACACAACTGCCGCATGTCAGACGACCAATGGGTCAAACTTACGACCCAATGGGTCCCTCTCGCGGTAGGCCGAGGCGGATATGGCGGGTTGAGCTGATTCCTTCAACAAGAACTGGTCCTTAGCAGCTTTGAACATAGAGAAGTGGAAAGAGAGTAGGGAGGCCTTCGCCCTGCAGTACCCATCACAGGCTGACAATAATATTCATGACATCGCTTGTCAGATAAACTTGACCCTTATTTCCTTTTTCTGCCTTCTAATTTCGTATAGGCGTTTATCTCATAATTTGATACCGTGATCTTAAAATTACTAGAAAAGGTTGCATGCCACAAACTATGCAGAACATAGTCTCTACTGTACAGTACAGTGTAATGTTTGAGTATGCGAGCAGAATCCGGGCACAGAGAGAATAAAAAAACCGGTCAAGTGCGAGTCGGGCCCGCGCACCGAGGGTTCCGTGCTTTGTAGGTATGTAAATAGTTTATCACGAAATTTACGGTTTTCGGATTTTTTCCTTTACTTGTGCTACATGATCTTGCTTCTTGCCAAATTTCACGATTCTAGGTCAACGGGAAGTACCCTATAAATTTTGATTCTCTTGAGAGTGTCGAAATATAAGTTTTTTTGCGGCATATAACGGCCGTATCTTTTTTTTACGTTAACTTAGAAGTTTGATTTTTTCACAGCTTCAAGGGACTGTAGACCTGAGTATATGGTTTTAATATCAACACGATACCTCCACGCGTTCCCGAGATAAAGGGTCTTGACAGACGGACGGACAGACGGACGGACAACAAAGTGATCCTATAAGGGTTCCGTTTTTTCCTTTTGAGGCACGGAACCCTAAAAACGGAAAAATAACTAGTGCCCGCAACACAAATCCTCTTTAAAAAAATAAATAACTGAATTCCTATAACTGACCAGAATAATATTATCGAACGGAAGTACTCGTAGTCAATCAAAACAACCAACTTGACCCCACAGCCAAACATTTCACTACCAAATAAGGTGGACAAAACCGGTTAAATGTAAATAAAAGTGTGGCTTCGGGTGAGTGCGTGGACAATAGGGGACAATGTAAAAAGGAACGGTTAAAAGGGGTTGAGAACGTAATAGACCTCTTGTCATGGCGGCCGCAATCAACATACGTCCCTTTACTTCTCAACTGCCTCTTGTGAGGTTACTTCGCAAGAGTCGTGACGTTAGCAGACCTTCAAGTCTTATGGTGAATGGGTAGTGGTAGACCGCGAAATTCAAATTTCCTTACGTTTTTTGCAATTTGCAGGTCAGTGTCACGTTGTATCTTAATCAAAATATGATACGCGAGAATAACAGGTACATATTTAGAGAATTATAATCATTAGAATCATTAATACATCTTTCTGAGTTAGATTTCTACCATAAGAACCAATCTTTTATGGAAAAGTGCCTAAGGTAGAAATCTAACTCAGAAAGATGTATTAATGATTCTATTTTCTTTTATTCATCATCATCTGCCTAGCCTTTTCCCAACTATGTTGGGGTCGGCTTCCAGTCTAACCGGATGCAGCTGAATATCAGTATTTTACATGGAGCGACTGCCTATCTGACCTCCACAACCCAGTTACTGGGTAATACGATACCCCTTGGTAAGACTGGTTGTCAGATGTTCGGGCTTCTGACTACCCGTAACGACTGTCAAAGATCCACGAATGACAGCCGGGACCAACGGCTTAACGTGCTTTCCGAGGCACGGAGGGGTCTCGGTATGTGAAGATGGTCACCCATCCACAGACCAACCGCGGCAAGCCACTACCCATACGCCTTATGAAACAATTTTTAATATACTGTGTGGCACGGACATTGACGCACATCCTGCTATCATGGATTCAGAACATGATTCTTGAGTAGACATTTATTGTCGGTTATGTAAAAAAAAAGCTGTTTCCTACAAAAGTTTTTGGCAGACAAACAGCCGACTATCATCTAGCATAAACATAAACAAAATCAGCCTATAATGTTCCCACTGTTGGGACACAGGCCTCCTCTCTGTGACAGGGAGCGGGCCATAATCCACATTCAGTCACATACAGTCTTCGATTTATTTGGTTGTAGGACATGCCGTGTCCTCACGCGATGTTTTCCTTGTAATTTGTACTGCCACCTACGAGTCCCAGTATCAACTTGAGTGCTTTGAAATAATTAGATATTTGTTTACATAAACCCGAAATTCTAACGATAAATCATCTTCTTAAAAATGTTTTTTATTTGACAGCTGAGGTTAATTTTTGTAACCTCAAGTTTCGTCGATGTTTTTTAAATTACAATTTAATACTTAGTCTCTTGGGTACAGTTCGCTTCACAAATAAGGTACCCCCCTTGGTATTGACATCAAACCTATTTAAGTTTTTCGTAATGTAACGTAAGTGGCGTGTTGGTCTAATGGTTAACACTGCGGCTTGGCAATGCGGTGGTCACGAGTTCAAATCCGCGGATGAGAAGATTTCTTTTTCCTTTATTTTATTTATTTATTTATTTACCCTTGTTTTTAGTTTCTTTATTAGGTGATTTTCGTTAATTATTATTTAAAAAATCAAATGGAGGTTTGTAATAAAAGCTAGGCATTTTGATAAACAATATTCATTTATTTTTCTAATTACATTTCTAGGACTTCATGGAATCCACTTCCAGGTTGAGTATACAGTTTTCTATCTGTGTTAAATTGGGGTTATTTACTTAGAATATTAACTAAACACAAAAGAGATACCCTGGATGAGGTTTAGAACGTTTAACACTAGATAAAGGTTCGTTTATATATATATATTTATAGAAACATTTTATTATTAAAAAACAGATTTTTTTTATACTTACTTATCGGAAAAGACCTTTAAAAAAAAAGAAATTTTGTCTTTTGTGTCTGTGAATTACAGAGGAAGAATCAACATGCTAAACTATAATAGTATAGCAATATACATCTTTCTCTTTTATCACATTTTCTAATAACCCTTATTTAACACAACATTAGAAAAATGTGTGAGGTCAGATGGTGCATCGTTAATACATTACAAGACTACTTGTAAACCAGATTATCTGGATTGATAATCATTATAAAGGTTGTTTGTTTTTGATTAACTACGAGATAAGGATCCCACAAATATTGGGAATTATTAACACTTGCTCATATATGTTCCAACGCAATTTTATCAGATACATTACACAATCAATCTGCCGAGTAAATTGCCTTATAATAACGGAGAGGATGTCACAGTCTATCACTTCTTGAAGTTTTGAAGGGTGCCACTAAATGAACTTTCACAATATTACGTTGTCGCTCCATTTGTATTTTCTCTGGCCTTGGCGATCACATTTCACATCACCCGTCGCTTGATACCTTTGTATCCATCTACGAACTGTTTTTCTCTGCAATGAAAATAATAATATTAGAAATACATAAAAACATCCAACTAGTAAGTAATAATGCAACATTATTGCAACAATAAATAGGTAATATGTGGAAGTATAACATAAATCTTACCGTTATGCCCATAACTCGTGCTATTTTCTTTATGCTTTGTTCCTGTTCCCAGATAACAACAATTTTAGCCTTCAAAAAAGTTGTTAATCAAACCATAGCATCGGTTAATAGAATCAACTGGTCAAAAACTTAATAAATTTGATAATATTACGACGAAGATAATTACACACAAGCGAATCGGCACGAAAACGAAACCATTTAAAAAATAATTATACCCTCAATCACAGTTTACTAAATAAAGCGAAGAAGTATTCTAAATTCAACCTTAACTCGCAGTTCATACAGCAGTTAAGTTTCTGAAGTAAAATGACGGTAGTGCAACAATCGGAATCAACACATTATATTCAACCAAACAAGCTAATTTCAACCTTATCTTTTAGTTAATTGAGGAGTTAATGCGTATTGCATTTTGTAAAACTAAGGTATTAAATATAAAACGAAAGTTGAAATTTAAACCTTATTATCTAGAAGATTAGACGGTTAATAACCTTGTTCGTTTTATGGAGTAATACTATTCCAATTTTCGTTGAGGTTGACAACTGAGCCAATAGCCTAGTAGTATAAGACACGGTCTCGATGATCGGCTGGCGCCTGGTGATGCGGGTTCGTATCTTAATCGCACGCAAAGTGTCTTTTTGTAAGTTATTCTTGGTATACGGTTCGGCCAGAAGGAAGCCGAAAGAATGATTAAAAACTTGAATGAAACTTGCAAATAATATCTGAGGCAGACCGTTGGATGCGCTCGGGCAGAGATGGGTGCGGCGGCGGCGGGGGAGGGAGCTGCTCAAGGCTCACGTGACGCGCCAGCGCCGCCGCCCCGCCCGCCACCCGCCGCGTCGCTCGAGCGACGAGCGATGGCGGGCCCGAGCGTGCTCGGGCGATAGTCTTTAAGTCTTGGGGGGGTTCCATTTCTCTGACGCTGACTGTACATTACCAGTCGACAGCGATGCGGATGAATTTTTCGAGGCTATTTTTTAGTTTCTGTATAGTTTTAGTTAAGTTAGGATTTAATTTTGTTATTTTTAGTTTGTATATACAATCTTGATTATTTAAATAAATTTATTAGTACTATACATAATGTTATATATTCGTCGCTTCATTCTTCAGATATAATGTATACTAAGTAGTCCCTTTAACCTACAGGCAACATCGCACGATTTCAGAGAGTAATTCGTTTTTTTTTTTTTTTTTTGCAACTACCTACAGTACGTTTCTTCCGTCTTGTCTGTTTGACGTTGTTCATTCCTTTTTCGTGCGAGGCAACGAGCGCACACGCCTACTAAAAAATGCCGAAACGTAGTGCACAGGAGAAATTGGAAAGATACAAGCACAAGATTAGAAAATTAGAAAAAAAAGAGGAGCAATATCGGCGTCGGATACGACGACCGTTCGATTCATCGGAGGACGAAAACATTCCAGGTTAGTTGAATAATTGTATTACTAAGTGAAACAAGTGTTTACATCAATTTAACTTAAGTTAAAATCGGGATTGACTGCGAGTCAATTGCGATAACATAATTAGCTGCGAGCTAATTGTGAGTCATGTTTGCATGACAAACTAGTAGAAAATATGTGTAATCTTGAATAGATATGCACATTAACTACGAATTATTGTCCGCGAGACAATACTAACGCACAACGCGTTATACATACCTACCTCCTTACTCGTTCGCTATATTAAGCAATGTTTTATAGATACGAACGACGCCGAGCCCTGCGAAACACAAGATGGTTCGCCAACCCATTCATGCCAACCGGGGCCAAACCCTGCCCTGCAGGATATACCAGACCTCGTGGAGGATCCGGCTGCCCCGCCAGCTGAGACAACCCCAGAAGTTTTGGATCCGGAGTTATTGTCTGCGCTGGGGTCTTCTACGACTTGTACGCCAGACTTTGGGGAAGATGTCCATGAGAGCTTAACCAGTTTATGGACTCCCCTTTTGAAGAAAGGGTTAGCCAAAGAGGATAAAGATAGGCTCATGAAGGAGCATCTTATACCCGCCAATTGCAAATTACTGCAAGCTCCGAAGCTGAACGCGGAGATTTCAGCCGCCGTATCAGATATAGTCAGGGGTCGAGACAAAAAATTGGTCTGGTTTCAACAACAGCTAGGTAATGGTACCGCAGCAATGGATACTTTGCTCAAAACAAATAACAAAGTACTGGCCTTGAAACATTTAAGCGATAGTTGCCGTTTGTTAACTGATTTGCACTATTGTTTGACTAAAGACAGAATAAAATTAATTACCCCGAATCTGGAAAAGAACTTTCTTCACGTCATTCAAGACTCAGAACGTGATGATACCCTATATGGTAACTCGCTGTCCGAAAAAATAAAAGCCAGTAAGGCTATTGAAAAACAAGGTACTCAAATAAGAAAAACAATGGCAAACCAGAAAAATATTATTCCTCAACCACCGGCCACTCATCCTATCACCCAGGGAAACTGGTCAGGACCTCCTCGGTACCCGCCGAACAGGGGGGGGCGGGGAGGTCAGAGGAGACCACCAGTGACGCCACGTCGGTCATATCAATCGCAGTCTCAAGCGCAAGCGAAGAGCTCCTATGCATCGAAGACCCGTGCGCCACAACAGAAATAAGCAAGGTACATGCAGGCAGAATACGATTCTTCCTCAGTTGTTGGTCTCACATAACTAGTAACGCAGTTGTCTTATCATGGTTAGAACATGGTTTCACAATTCCCTTTTGTACTACTGTGACTCAGCCTATCGTACCTGTTTGTAACTTTACTTCGGATGAGGCTCGAGATGTGCATGTAGAAATTAAAAAATTATTAGAACTAGGGGCTATATCACGATGTATCCCAACTCATGACCAGTACATATCAAAAATATTCTTGGCACCTAAACCTAATGGAAATAAGCGATTTATTCTAAATTTAAAATCATTAAACAAGTTTATTACAAATACACATTTTAAAATGGAGGATTATAGGACGGCAGCTAAATTAATCCCTCAAGACGGATATTTAGCAACAATTGACCTCAAAGAGGCCTACTTATTAGTTCCCATATCCGAATCCGATCGAAGATACTTACGATTTAATTTTCAGGCCCCTATTTCTAAGAATGTATGTACTTACGAGTTCACTGCTTTGCCGTACGGCCTATCAGTGGCACCAAGAGTGTTCACAAAAATCATGAAGGAGGTCATAGCCCACCTTAGAAAACAGGGACACAAATCAGTAATATATTTAGATGATATATTATGTATAGGTAATAATTACGAGGAATGTGTCACTAATGTACGTGAAACCCTAAAACTTCTAGAATGTTTAGGTTTCGTAGTTAACTATGATAAAAGTTCATTAAAACCATCTAAAATATGTAAATTTCTCGGATTCATGTATAATACACATGATATGACCTTAACGTTACCTATTGATAAACGCAATAGCGTTAATCAGTTAGTTAAAAAGTTCTCGAGGTTGCCAAAATGTACAATTCGAGAGTTTGCGCAATTAATAGGTGTTTTAGTCGCAGCCTGTCCAGCAGTTCGATATGGGTATATACTAAATTGTTGGAACGTCAAAAATTCCTAGCATTACAACAACATAATAATAATTACGAACATAAGATTAATATCCCTAACACGGTTCTAGAAGACCTTCAACGGTGGCGTAATCATATTTTCACAGCCATGTGTCCTATTAGAAATCAAAGTTATAAAAAAGAAATATATTCAGACGCTTCTAGAACGGGTTGGGGTGCCGTCTGCAGTGGCGCTAAAGCCCACGGTAAATGGAAAACAATAGAAGCGAGACACCATATAAATTACCTAGAACTTCTGGCTGTATTCCTAGGATTAAAATGTTTTGCCAGTAAAGACTATAATTGTACAATATTGTTGAGGGTAGATAATACTACAGCAATAAGTTACATTAATCGCCTAGGTGGAATTCAGTTCCCGCATCTAAACGATCTGACAAGACACATCTGGCAATGGTGCGAGGAGCGAAATATTTGGTTGTTTGCATCTTACGTGAACACGAAAGATAATTATGCTGACGAAGAATCCAGAAAGATTAATCCTGATACAGAGTGGGAGTTATCAGATCACGCTTATAAAATTATTAAAAAACACTTCGGTTGTCCTGATATTGACCTCTTTGCTTCTCGCAACAATGCCAAATGTAACTTGTTTGTTTCTTGGAAACAAGAACCAGATGCATACGCCGTAGACGCTTTTACTCTGAACTGGCAATCCAAATACTTTTACGCTTTTCCGCCTTTTTCCTTAATTTTAAAATGTTTACGCAAGGTTATTGAAGATGATGCCAAGGGAATTTTAGTTTTCCCCCATTGGCCTTCGCAGCCATGGTACCCACTTCTACAAAGTTTACTTGACTCCCGTATACTTTATCTGAACCCTAGCAAATTTCTGCTTCAATCTCATTTCAGGGAGTACCATCCGCTGCACAGCAAGCTTACCCTGGGTGTCGCGAGGCTTTGCGGACAGCATTCGTCCGCCGCGGGACCCCGCGCGACTCATTAAATCTAATGATGGCTTCGCTAGCCGACAATACTATCAAACAGTATAATGTCACATTAAAACTTTGGTGGCAGTATTGCTCCTTGCATAACATTGACTTTTTTAGTGGTACAAAAACATCTGTTCTTTCTTTTTTAACGGAGCAATTTAATAAGGGCTGTTCATATGGCTCCCTTAATAGCCATCGGTCCGCGTTGTCGTTGATTCTAAACTGTAACATAGGTTCCGATAATTGTATAAAACGACTATTGAAAGGAGCTTACAAACTTAAGCCCAATAAGCCCAAGTATACGTCTACTTGGGACCCACAACTGGTGCTCAGTCACGTGTCCAATTGGTACCCTAATTTAGATTTAAGTATCGAAAAAATCACCAAAAAGTTAGTTATCTTACTAGCACTCTGCACAGCCCATAGGGTGCAAACTTTTTCTCTTGTTAAATTAGACAATATAACAATAATTCCAAGTGGAGCTAAGATAGCCATAACAGATATAATTAAGACCTCGGCTCCCGGACGAGATCAGCCGGTATTGTTTCTACCATTCTTTCGAGACAATATCAACCAATATCAGTCCTCAAAGATTATATTTTTGTAACAAAAAATATGAGGACAACGAATGTAGGAAATATCTTTTAATAACTTATAAGAAACCACACAAAGCCGCCACAGCTCAATCCATTAGTCGATGGATTAAGCAGGTGATGTCAGAAAGCGGCGTGGATGTGAGTACATTCAGTGCACACAGCACGCGACATGCCGCCACGTCGGCCGCTCGCGTAGCCGGACTCAGTGTCGACAAGATTAGAAAGACAGCTGGATGGACCAGCACGTCTTTAGCTTTTGCCCGATTTTATGACCGACCAGTCCCAAGCGATGATGATTTCGCAAACGCGGTTGTATTTCCTTTAAGTAATTAACTGATTACATTAAGCAATTATTGGTTATGTTTACAATAATTAAGAGTTAAGTTCAGTTGTGATTTACAATACGTTTCATTTTCAGTAATAAAAAGATGCATTACCCGAACAAAACTTCTTTCTTTGAAAATCTACTTAGTATACATTATATCTGAAGAATGAAGCGACGAATATATAATAGATGATCAAACGAACTTCCTGAAGTGAAGTTCGATCATTATTATATGAGTCGCTTCATTCGAAGATATAAGAACCCTCCTCTCCCATTATTAAATCACATTTCATAAACTTCAGTAATTTTAACCCTGAAAGTTTTGTTCATGACGAATCTCTAAAAAGAATGAACAACGTCAAACAGACAAGACGGAAGAAACGTACTGTAGGTAGTTGCAAAAAAAAAAAAAAAAAAAACGTATTACTCTCTGAAATCGTGCGATGTTGCCTGTAGGTTAAAGGGACTACTTAGTATACATTATATCTTCGAATGAAGCGACTCATATAATAATGATCGAACTTCACTTCAGGAAGTTCGTTTGATCATCTATTATTCAAACATTATTTTTTTGAAAAAGTGGTGTCATATACCTACAGTTGAAACCTTCTGGATACAGATGAATGTGTTACCAATTCCGTAGGCATAAGAATTTGACCAGCATATCTATCCTTCCACTCAAAACACTTCCATACCGTATCAAACATCAATCGATCATGTCATTTTCGATACGATAGCCTGTCGGATGGTTGTGAATTGCCATGCTGAACAGGGTTTGTTTACACTTTCGTCACATACTTTTTTAATAGACTATAGCAACAAATCCTAAGATTTGTACCAACAAAACTACAGCCATGCTAAAAGTAAACGATAATCCAATCGGTAGTGAATTCTCGGCGGATATCGAGTTTTTTGAATAGGAAACGTCTGCCAGGAAGCGACGTCAGCTTCCTCTGTGCGCCTTGTAACCTTGGCAGTCGGTTGCACGAGGGGAATACATAAATAGATACTGACTTACATGATAGAATCAATATATATGTAACTTGGCGACATATCCTTTACAACCTGCAAATTATTGATTAAATTTTTCTTGATTAATATTTTGAAATGATTTTCTGGGAGGATTTGGGGGAGGCCTAAGCCCAGCAGTAGGACAGTACAGGATAAAAAAAAATGTTTCGATATTCGAGATCCCACTGCTGGGACACAGGTCTCCTCTCTGTGAGAGGGAGTGAGCCGTAATCCATCACCCAGGGCCAGTGGGGTGGATGTAACATGTCTTCGAACTTTTGGTTCTAGGACATGACGGTTTTTTTAAACATCGTAAGGATGTTTTCTTTCACCCTTTTGAGAGCAGTGGTGATGAAATTTATTCATAGTTTGGGCTTCAAACTATTCTCATGTCTGACACGAGCGCCCGTCAATTCGGCTGAAACTACGGATTTATGCTTTGGAAGCAGACACCCTGTTATGTAGAAATTTAAATAAATTAAAATAATCAATCGCTCCACCAATTCTATGAAACACGCAACAAAAGGCAACAAATCTTGTAACAGCTCCTCAAGTTTTGAGTTGAGCTACACGATAACTGACAAATGCTTGCACTGATTGCACAGGTCCACTCAAACCTGTGTGGTGGTACTTTTCTGAAAATACCATTTCAGACATTAATCTATATGGTCTTCACATGATCTGACCAAGATTATGTCTCGACTTTACGGCGTGAGCGTCAATAACATCAGCTACGCGGACGACATGGTGCTGCTGGGCCCGACTGCTGGGGCAATCAGGGAATTGCTTAGAGTCTGTGAGACGTATGCTGCGTCACATGGACTTATTTATAATGTCACCAAGAGTGAATATATGCTCTTTAAGGCCGCAGGTAGATGTCCAGACTCTGTACCTGAAATTATTAGGCTGAATGGCCTCCAGTTAAACAGAGTGTCTAAATTCAAGTACCTTGGACATGTCATCACCGACGACCTTAAGGATGATGCGGACATTGAGAGAGAGCGCAGGGCACTGGCGGTCAGAGGTAACATGTTGGCCCGTAGATTTGCTCGGTGCTCTGACTTAGTAAAAATTACTCTTTTTAAGGCCTACTGTCAGAGTTTTTACACGAGCAATCTATGGGTCAACTACACCAAGAGATCGCTGGATGTTCTGCGCGTACAATATAATAATGTTTTCAGGATGTTTTTGCGACTGCCTCGTTTCTGTAGCGCATCAGAAATGTTTGCCGAGGCCCACACAGACGGCTTTCAAGCCATAATACGCAAAAAAACTGCTTCGCTGCTGTGCAGAGTGCGGAGTAGTCGCAACTATATCCTGAGAGCGGTGGCGGAGAGCTATACGCCAAATATTAGGCATTTTGTGCGAAGGTTGATCAGGTAGGAAACATATTTTCCACACTGGTCATCCTTTTGTCTTAATTAAACTTTCTTCCTTCTTTTTTTTTTTTTTTTTATATCAATGTTACTAACACTACAATATAATATGTGTGTAATACTAACAAAATATGGATCACTGTTGTCCGAAATAAATGAATTTTATTTTATTTTTATTTAAAAGAGACTGACCTCTGAGTTTGTTTCGCCCTTTGTTCTCAGAATAGTCAGATCCGAAACGCCGACCTCATCTAGCTTATTGAAGTAAAATATCTTTAGGCGCGTAGGACATTTTTTGAGATGAGAAAAAACCATTGAACTCGCGCCACTGTTAGCGTAAGCGACACCGCGTGTTTTGTTTATAAGACGATAAAAAAAAATACCGCTTCGGATGTGTTCGGCTGTCCTCGGGATGTACTCGGTTTTAATGTATATATCCGATATGTCAGTGAGTGATGACAAAGTATTCTGTTTGTGTTTTGTATATGTAAAAGTGATTCCGAAATCCTATTTATAGAATAAATGTATGAATTATTTATTTCTAACACACTTAACCTACATTATTTAACACTAAAATATACATATTATATACGGTTCCCTATCCATTTGCATAAAATTTTAAGACCTAATATAACTTGGCATACTTTTGTTTGTCCTAATTATATTTTCGCATAATAGTATTTACGCATAACAGCTTACGCATAATTTTTTACGCATAATTTCTATAATCATAATAATGCTTAAGCATAATATTCTGAAGCATAACTTTATTAAGCATAACATTCTTAAGCATAAATTTATTTACGCATAATGATATTAAAGCATATTTTATAGGCATAACAATGAAGTAAAATATGCCTGAAAACACCTGAATACACCTGAAATAATATATCATTTGCCATGGAAATAAAATGTATATACGCCTTAGCCTTTTTGCCCGAAGAGGATATACCAATTTATTTCGACTTTTGGAAAAAAACCATATCTCCTGAAGCAATAACATATTTGCTTTGAACAATTTTGTAGGTTTTTTTGTTGTAAGAAACATGCAAACAAGCATATACCATGCATGCAGCAAGCATGCAACATGTAAACAAGCATACATCAGGCATGCAAGCAAGCATTCAGAATGCAAGCAAGCATGCAGCAGGCATGCAAGCAAGCATTCAGCATGCAAGCATGCAGCAGGCATGCAAGCAAGCATTCAGCATGCAAGCAAGCATGCAGCATGCAAGCAAGCATGCAAGCAAGCATGCAAGCAAGCATGCAGAATGCAAGCAAGCATGCAACATGCAGCAGGCATGGTTTCTGTCACGGCTCCGGCGCTGCGGGCCTCCGGCGGCCCCACGCGTGCTAATCGTCGCAGACGGCTTTCGCTCACCACCGCAGCTTCGGCTTGCTGGCCGGCTCCGCCGGCCAGCCTCAGCCGCGGCGGCTCGCTCCCAGCCGCCTGCTCCTCAGCCCGCGGGCCGCCTCGCCCCTACGCGCCTACGCGATTTTAAATTACACTCTAGGGGTAGGGCAGACAAGACTACGTGGAGTCGGTTTTGCAGCGATTCGGTTCTGTCACTAACTTTTGTAGCACAACATAATGATTTTTTAAGACAATACTTTAATTTTAATTTAGGGTTAAAAATGGAATTAATGTTATGTATAATAAATCATTTGCATGAAAATCAAAAATAAATACGTAAAAATAACTCAAATTTGTTTCCATAATTTCTATTAATTGTATGCCTAAATATGATTATGCTACTAGTCATTAGGCCTAGTAACGTTATGCGAATTAAATTTATGCCAAAACAAATTAGCCTTATAAATAATTATGCCAACCTAAGCTGTATGCCAAAAAAAAATATGGCAAAGTATTATTATGGCAAAACAAATTATACCAAAAGAGTTATGCCAAAGTATATTAGGAAAAAGAACATTATGCGAAAAGAAGGGATCCCATTATATACATGTTAATAAAAAAAGGAAAAGAAAAAGACAGGAGCTCATTGGGCATCAAAAAATACGTCCGCATCGCTGTCAATGGCATAAGTGCCCAAAAGGCTGGCAGCATTACCACGTTGGATGGCAATGCTTATTTTTTGGGCTAAAAATAGGCCAGCCCTCTGGTCACGTGAAGAGTCACCCAAACGCTTGGAAAAATAATAAGAAGAATAAATAATTTCATTTCATTACAGTACAACATTGTTAATGGACACCTACAGGTATATATATTTCGAAAATTGAGCCTAGTTTTGAACCCTTGAAAACAGACAGACTCTTAATAGCCACATAGCACTTTGATCTGTCCGAAATAGTTTCCCGATACTCATTGTTCCAAGCACAGATTTAGATAGACCTAGATAACTCAAGTATCACGAACTGTATGAAAACCAAGCGTGCCATTTTTTGACTACCTACTGTGACGTCACAAGCTCGCGCTCTCGCTTACGCTTACCCAGCCAGCAGTACACAGGACTGAGCGCGAAAGTGGCGGCTTATGATTTTTTATCGTAAGCTGGTGCGATTTTTGGCACGCGAAGTAGTTGCTCTTGCGTTATCTAGGTGTATCTATATCTATGGTTCCAAGAGATACAAGAGATGCCTCCTAAGATATTACAGTAATATCTCAAGTTTCAATAAGTACTCAAGATGGTATAGCTTATTCTTTTCAATTTTATTTTAATGTAGATGGAAGAAAATTTTTCAAAGAAATTTTTGTTTTATTAAGAAGATGCAAATTTAATTTCAGAATATTTTTGTGGGAGGCGAATTTGGGGATCAAATTAAGTGGTCTGAAGAATATTTTGTGATCTTTTGTTTAAGGGAGGTTGACCATTCGTCTTTTAAAGGCTTTGGTTTCCTGCTTTTCTGAACCTATAGGTCAGAGTTCAGAAAAAAACTGGCCAAGTGCGAGTCGGACTCGTACACGAAGGGTTCCGTACTACAAGGCAAAAACGCCGAAAAAACACGTTTGTTGTATGGGAGCCCCCTTAAATATTTATTTTATTGTGTTGTATTGTATTTTGTTTTGTTGTTTTTTTGTTATTGTATTTGTTGTTATAGCGGCAACAGAAATACATCATCTGTGAAAATTTCAACTGTCTAGCTATCACAGTTCATGAGATACAGCCTGGTGACAGACAGGCAGACAGACGGACAGTGGAGTCTTAGTAATAGGGTCCCATTTTTACCCTTTGGGTACGGAAGCCTAAAATGAATTTGATTTTTAAATTTATCGTCTTCTTTTCTTTTACAAAAGTGATAATTTTTTTGAAGAAAAATGCCATCTAGAACATATTATGTATAGAGGTCTCTATAGAAAAGGGAGGATCCTCCGACCAGACGGGTGTTGTGTCTGGCGGGCAACTGCCCATGATTTATGTCGGGCCGTTGTATATATGCTAGTTGCGCGGTAAACTCTGCTTGCGCGATGCAGGATTTTGCGTGACGTCAGTATGACGCGTTGTTCACATGTGGCGTTGTAAATACCGCTACAATATGTTACGTTCCTTTTATTCAAACACTTCCATACTCCGAATTCTGAAGTCCTGTGATCAGGGAAAAGTTTATTTGGAATTCATTGTCAAAAAAATGACAACCCATTTAAGCTGTCAAAAGATTTAGCAAAGTTAAATTGCATTTACTTTTTGACGAGATACGTTTTACCTAATAACTTTTGCCCGTGGCTTTGCTCGCATGGTTATACTAACGTCAATAACAGTATCCACGTTATAAATTATCTGTTGGTAAGCCAAATTTCATCTAAATCCGTTCAGTCGGTTTTGTATAATTGAGTAACAAACATCCAATTATACACACTTTTATATTTGTAATATTGATAGGATATAAGTATTATAATAATATATAATTTTAATAAATATATTAATACTAGCTGCGCCCCGCGGTTTCACTCGCATACGTTTCGATCCCGTGGAAATATCGGGATAAAAAGTAGCCTATATGTTAATCCAGGGTGTCAGCTACCTCCATACCAAATTTTATCAAAATTGGTGCAGCCGTTTGAGCGTGAAGAAGTAACAAACGTATAAACACACACCCACACACACACATACACACCCCCACACACACCCCCTCACAAACTTTCGCCTTTATAATATTAGTGTGATTGTAGATGCGGAAGGCGGAGGACAGGCTGTTGTGGCGCAGCCTGGGAGAGGCCTATGTCCAACAGTGGACTGCGATTGGCTTAGTTGATTGATTGATATTATAGTAGGATGTCCAGTGCACTTTGCGCTCAATTTGACTGCCCAAACAACACCAAACCTTGCTGACTCCATAATAATAATAGCCTCCCCGACCGTTTTCGGTCACGGTGGCCAATCTCAATGGAGATTAGCCAGGTACGCAGGAGATATTATAGTGCACAAGTGTGTGCGCAAACACAGGTGCACTCTCTGTCCCTTTACTCTCATAGTCCGATGGGACGGCAATCCGACACGACCGGGGAGAATTCAGGCGCAGGAACAACGGCTT
Source organism: Oligia fasciuncula (assembly GCA_963082905.1). Lineage (NCBI taxonomy): Eukaryota > Metazoa > Arthropoda > Insecta > Lepidoptera > Noctuidae > Oligia > Oligia fasciuncula. The sequence goes on from OY720403.1 coordinate 16,532,616, forward strand.
TACGTGCTTTCCGAGGCACGAGGGTATTAAACCGCCAACTTCCAAACTCCGGACTGTTACTAAGAAATTCCTAATGGAAAACCCAATAACACTTTGTCCGACCCGGGAATCGAACCCAGGACCTCACGCTCAGCAGTCGCTCTTGCAACCACGAGACCAACGGAGCTGACTACATAACGCCCACACGAAAAAGTAAAGTTTTCCAAAAACTGAAAGTTTTTAAGGAACAGTTATTCATAAAAACTACACGTAGATTCGTAACTATTCTTCCTCAAACGAAAATGGAAAACAAACTTCAGTAAATACTTGTAAAAAAAGTTTACATAACCAGACTTCTTTGAAGTAGAATCCTCTCTGTACATCATGTTAACGCGTAGTTTTACGTATTACGTGCTCCAAGATATTACCGTGTGGAATAAGGCTTTTAACGAACACTAAAGGCTTTGATAACGTTTTCAAAAGTTTGCGACGTGATTCTCTTTCCGTGGTACGGTCAAGTTTTTAAAGGATTTTTGAAGTGAAAACTTCTTTGGGCCCGTCGGGCATTTTTTGAGATGGGAAAACACCATTGAACTCGCGCCACTGTTACCGTAAGCGACACCGCGCGTGTTTTGTTTATAAGACGATTAAAAAACCGGGCAAGAGCGAGTCGGACTCGCGCACCGAGGGTTCCGTACCATCATATGTTTTTAAATGTTCACCGGCGAGCTACTTACTAGATCTCGTTCAAACCAATTTTCGGTGGAAGTTTACATGATATTGTACATCATATATTTTTTTTAGTTTTATCATTCTCTTATTTTAGAAGTGACAGGGGAACTGAAACTTCCAAAGTGGTAAAATGTGTGTGTCCCCCACACACATTTTACCACTTTGGAAGTTTCAGTTTAGAAATAAATGATATTAGTGTTATTTGAGCCAGTTCAATAACTTTTTTTCTTTAACGCATTGGAAGCATGCAAAAGGAATTCTAAGATATTTATGTAAAACTAAATCTTATGGGCTAATGTTTAGTAAAGGTAATTGTAACTTGGAAGGTTTCGTTGATGCAGACTGGGCCCATAACCTATTAAAACACGTAGTCGTGAATCAAATGACAGAGTAATTTATTGTTATAAATTCATGTTGAAGTTAGTCTTAGCTGCCAGTTAGTACATAAGCAATGGTAGTAGTATTTACTAAAGTATTATTTTGATATTAATTCTAACAATTAGAAACCGCAATATCATTTTTGAAGACCTATCCATAGATACCCCACACGTATGGGTTTGATGAAAAAAAATGTTTGAGTTTCAGTTCTAAGTATGGGGAACCCCCAAAATTTTGCCCTTGACTATAACATAACAGTTATAATAGTGATGTTTAAACCCTTCTAAATTCGAGAAGGAACGACAGTTCCCGATTTGAAACCATTTTGTAACTCCAAGAATTCAAATAAAAATTGTACTGCCCATTTGGAAGGTAGTTTAATGCACTGAACACATCACCAAAGTTGAAATATTCAGCATAGTGTCTGCACAGAGTGGCAATTGAAATCAGAATACCATACAAACTGGTCGGACAGCGCAATATTTTTAGACAAAATCTGCATACGGACGCAGTTCCAATTTGTTTCTATTGTGTAGTTTTAGTACAACTAATGTGGCTATGCAGATAACGCACACGCAATGCGCGCATCGAGGGATAAGTCATGACGTCAGATAAAAGTAAATATGGCTCTTCTAATAATGGTCACATAGGCAGTCGCTCCATGTAAAATAGTAGTGTTCAGGTGGTTGGGAAAAACCTGGGCAGATGATAATGGTAATTCTAATGATTGCCACAGTTTGGGGAGCGGCTCGTGGAGGGGTTCGTGGCTAAGTAATAACAGCCGCACAGGTCGCTCGATCAGGTTAAGCTACGCTTGCCACGGTCAGTCTGTGGATGGGTGACCATCTTGTAACACTTTTGATTGTAGATTTAAAAAGAATAATAACAAAAATTCAAGTTCATTTTGATTGGCATCACATCCGGACGTATAGTCAACAAAAGAGATAAGTATGCAGGATCGTCGGATATAGTTTGAAGTTTAGTAAGAAACCGCAAGGGATGTTCCCGAATAATATTTTATTTAATTAATAGAAAACAAACAGCTCATTTAACAAATTAAATTTCAGTCGACAACATCCATCGGTTTCTTACTAAACTTCAACTATCGCCTTAGGTTTGTCATATTATGTAACAACTATTTAATTTGAGGGATACACGTAGATTATGGCTACACCCGAGGTTTAATCAAATACAGTTTGTGGAGTTAAAGCTAATTATTTCACACAATTATGTACATTCAATAAAGTAGTTTTGACAAGATTGACATAAACTTGGGATTATTGTTTCCGGTGATAATCTGAGGCTGACATTTTCCGGCAGGTACACACACCTACACAACAAGTTATAGATTTCCAGTTTTGGCTGACCTCACATTGTATAGGATTTTCGTACAATCAGAAGTCAGCTTATACTGGTTATGCATAACTTGGTGTGTAACCGTGCTTACCTATGACACGTAACTCGTAGGTCGTTAGTTGATAGAAGATGACGTTGAAACAGTGGTTCTGAGTCATGCCGGTTTCCTTACGATATTTTCATTCACAGTTTGAGAGCTGTGGTGATGAAATAAGTTACACAAAGTAGCAGTAGTTAACTAGTTGTAGGTGGATTTAGTGGCAGGAGAACTATAATCTGAATAATTTTAAAGTATATTACTAAACCATTGCATCATATATGTTCGAAAAATTTGTCAGCTGTACGACGTAAATAACGCAATGAACGTTGTTGAACTGTCAAAATAGTAGCCATTGCTACTGTTAGTGTATTACTCAACTACCCCACAGGTAGAAATCGCCACCAGACACAGAGCAAGCATGCTGATCAATCCTCCTTTAAATAAAACTTTTATCCCTTCCTGTCTCTGTCAAATTTCTTTAATAGATTTTCAACTTTACCGCTAAAGTATAAGGTTCAAACTTGATTGGGAAAATTTTACAGTTTCGGGTAGCTTGATGTGGTGGCGTCTGTACAATTAGGGAGGGGCCCACGAGCAACTTTTGCCTCAGCAACTAATTTGTCTCTCACATCAAAATAATGAAAGTGCTGTCTTTGTCGCGTCGCTACATGCGTGCACTTAGAGCTATTACGCACTGTCGACTGGTCGCCGGCGAGTCGGTCCCTCGGCGACCAAAACATGGGCATCATCCGGCGACCAAGTGCGTAAACACCTATTTAAACTATAGTGACAATCGCCGGCGACCAGTCGACAGTGCGTAATAGCTCTTACATACAAACCCGTAGACTTGTTGTGAGAGACAAATAAGTTGCCGAGACAAAAGTTGCTCGTGGGCGCCTGCCCTTAGGGCTGATATTCTTTCGGGCAATGCCAATTAACCTAACAGCACGGCAAATGAGTTAATGAGAAGGCTTTCAAACTAAACAAATTGTGAGCTTATAACTGTAAGGTTCAATGTTGCCTTTAAAATGTTCGTAATATTCGCAGCGGGCCTACTACTTATATGTTTTCATTATAATAACCCTCACTACGGGTAAATACTGATGTATTTTAACCTATCAGGAGTTTTATTAAATACGTAGGTGCCATGACATTTTAAAATTAAATGTTTAATTTATTCAATTAATAAAGTAACTAGCTGCGCCCCTCGGTTTCACCAGCATAAGTCTCGATCCCGTGGGAAAGTCGAAATAAAAGGTATTTTAAGTACTAATCCAGCAGGGCTAACATGCGCAAGTCGACATAGCTCATAAACGAGATGACAAAATTTGTCGTTCTCGATTCGTTTGTCACTTTTCCTAACATGCGCACCACGCTCGAGAAGATATCTCGTCGTGACTTCGCCTTCTCGACGCGAGATAACCGATGTTGCTATTGCATGAAAACATACCATAATATAATTTAGTAACGCCGGTTTCATTCATTTCATTCGGTCTATTATTGGTGGGAATTGCGTGAACGCTGCCATATTTGTGAACGCGACGATACAATTGTCTCTTTGACATTTTGGTCAATTCAAAATTGGTTTTTGTTTGTTGTGGTACTTGTGGTTCGCGCCAAATATTTTCAAAACAATTTGAAATTGTGGAATTGTTACAAAGAAGATGGCTTTGGCATCAAAGAAATTGTAAGTATTAGTTACAAATCCCGTCACAGATGCATATTAGTTTATTAGCACCTCTATATTCAATGTTGTATAGATTGACATACAAAACAAACCGTGTGAAGAATAGATTTTTCTACGAGTTATAAGATTATGTATTCATAATATCATGTTACATTAATAATCTCGATGAAATGTACTAACTGTAATGTAGAACATAAACACACTATGCCATACATAAATCAACATTGAATGTTGACTATTCATCAAGTAAAACATTCTGTCATTGCTGTGAAACATTATTCGTAATACCAACGAAAGTTAACTTGTCATGTGTGTACTGTACAATAATATCATATCATATCATATATTGCATTCATGTAGTTTACAAGTTGTTACAAATAAATAGGTTTCATAAATAATAAATAGGCTTTGTAATTCGCCAGAGGGACTGGAACTCGTTATTCCGTAAGTCGAATGGGTTGCAGACATCGCGAATGACCTTCCTCTGTATTTTTCTAGCTTCCCTCCCTCTCCGCATACACAGTTAATAGATAATTATAGTACGGCACCGCCATTATACTTAAATTTTTTAAGTTCACAGACAGAATTCTGTTACCCCTTTTCAGTTTTTTCTGTTTGTCGCGGTATCTCGTCTACGAAAACCATCGACGAGAAACTTGTCATAGGAAAATGTCAAAATTCGACAACATTTAGCGCGCATGTTAGAGCCTGACGACAAAAACAGGTTTGACAGAACGACATGACTTCTATGTCAGAACGACACGACCTAAAAGTGTCGCCATGTTAGCTCCCATCGAAAAACAGTCATATGTCGTCTCAGCACGAGATAATGCGTCGACAAAATCTTGTCGACTTGCGCATGTTAGCCCTGCAGGTCATGGTCTACCCATATGCAAAGTTTCATCCAAATCCGTTCAGCCGTCTTAGCGTGAAAGCGTAACAAATAAACATACCTACAAAAAAAATCAAATCTTTTCTCTTTATAATTAGGTAAATGTTATGGTTTTGTAAAGTTGCCAGCGGATCCGCGGGCGTCGACAATGTGTGTATTATACTCTATATATCAAAAACATACATTATATTAAATAAAAACTGGTCAAGTGCGAGTCGAACTCGCGCACTGAGGGTTCCGTACAAATTTTTAGGTATGTAACTACAAAATTGACAGTTTTCGGATTTCCTTTACTTGTGCTACATGACATTGCTTCTTCCCAAATTTCATGATTCTAGGTCAACAGGAAGAACCCTATAGGTTTGATTCCCTTGCGAGTGTCAAAATATGCGGCACAAACGGAACATAAACGCTCGTATCTTGTTCTATGTTCTATGTTAGGGGATTTGGTTTCCGCACTTAGTCCTTCAGTGGACCATTGTGCGTGGGCCATGGCGGCGGTCGGTGGTTATTCCAACCAGCCCACCTCCCTCCAGAAGCTGATCAAATCTCCTGGTCTGTTAAGAACATCTGTGTACGATCTGGGTGTCCCGAGGGTTTCTGACCTTATCTGGGTGACGCCTGTGCACTCAAAGAGCACATGCGCAATGGTTTCGTCAGCCTCCATGCAAGCCCTGCACAGGGGACTGTCTGTTATGCCTAATGTGTAAAAATGTTTATTTAGTGAGCAGTGTCCCGTGATGGTCCCCGTCACCAGGCGCAGGCCTTTCCTGTCCAGTCGTAGTAGGCGCCTGGTTAGCCTGCCATCCAATAACGGCATGGCTTCTTTGGACTGCCTGCATCCTGGTGACGACGTCCACCAGCTTTCTGCTTGTGTGTGGGTGTGCTCCTGTAGCCACCTGCGTATTTGGTTGAAAGGGATGGGCACGATAGGTTCCGGTCCACAGACTGACATACTGGAAGCCCTTCTGGCCAGCTCATCAGCTGCGTCGTTGCCTAGCGATCCGCTGTGTCCTTTTATCCATTGTAGTGTCACTGTATTGCGGTTCGATACAGTTACCCGCTCGAGCGCATTGTGACATTCTAGTATTAGGTTCGATGTAATACATTTTTTGTCTAAGGATTGGAGAACTGAGGCGCTATCGGAGAGTATGCGGACATGGGTGTCCGTGACTCTCCTGGCCGCTATGGCATAAGCCGCTTGCATTATGCCCACACACTCTGCTTGGTAGACCGTGTTGAGCATTCCCAGCGGTTTGGATATTTTTATGTTGAGGTCGTGTGAGAAGACTCCGACTCCAGTTCCGCAGTCGGTCTTTGAGCCATCAGTGTAAATTCTCAGTTCTTTCGGGCCCGAGTGGTCGCACCGCTCCTCTTCAAGCACAATGTTATAATGCTTTTGGAAGCAGTATTGTTTCGAGGCTTTGTCGCAGGGTGATGCCATCATTGGCTGTCGTTTGATCGCATCTTCTTTTAGACGTATGTGTTTGACCCTAGAGTCTTTGCTCAGGGTCCCTGATTTGAAGAGCCTAAAGGCAGCCAGGGTCGCCTCCTCCCTCACTATGAGGTGTAGAGGCGGCAGTCCAAGCATAGCCTGTAGTGCAGCAGTGGGTGTAGTTCTCATGCAGCCAGTGATTGCCACACACGCGAACCGCTGCAGCTTTTCAAGGTCTTTTTGGGCTGTGCTCAGGTCTGTTCTGGGCCACCAGACTAGTGAGCCGTATGTAATGATTGGTCGGATGACTGTGGTGTATAGCCAGTGAGTGACCCTGGGGCTAATCCCCCAATTCTTGCCAAGCATTCGCTTGCATTGCCACAGGGATATACTGGCTTTCGTGGTAATATAGCTCGTGTGTTTTGCCCAGTTCAGCTGTTTGTCCAAAAAGATGCCCAGGTATTTGGTTTCAGTTGATAGGCTTAGGGTTGTACCAAAGAAACGTGGTAGTTGTAGTGTCGTCAGTTTCCTCTTTTTTGTGAAGAGAACCAGTTCAGTTTTTGTGGGGTTCACTGATAGTTGGTGTTTACCACACCAGTTTTCCACTATTTTCAGGGCCTGGCGCATTAGATTGCACAGGGTGTTTTCGTGGGTGCCATTAATTATTATGGTTATGTCGTCGGCGTATCCTACGGTATAGTAACCTTTGTCGTTGAGTTCTTTTATTAAACTGTCAACGACCAGGTTCCACAAAAGCGGCGACAGGACGCCCCCTTGCGGGCAGCCCTTCGCCACTATGGCTCTTGTGGTGTCGTTTACAGTCACTTGTACTGCCCTTCGTTTGAGCATGTTGCTCGTATCTTTAGATTGCGTTGACTTAAAAAAAATTTTTTTTCACTGCTTCAAGGGATTGCAGCCCTGAGTATTTGATATTAATTTCAACTTGGTAACTCCACGCGTTCCTGAGAAAAAGGGTCTTGACCGACGGACATACTGACAACGAATTGATCTTATAAGGGTTCCGTTTTTCCTTTTGAGGTACGGAACCCTAAAAATCAAGTAGGTAAGACGGTTAAACGGCTCTCGAGCCACGAAAAGAGACTCGCACGTTCCATTTTATAGTATCACAAGTCGTTTGCCCAATGGGATTATCCATCAGCAAAAATGACGTACTTTCGTATAAAATTTCATCACCAATTCATTTTTAAAAAGCTTTTTGTGCCAAATTTTATGCTTTTAGTTTAGACCCAGCGGATTAGTCTCTGTATTGATGTCAGTGAATGAACGAATTAAAATATAAAAAAAAATACTGGGTCAAATTAAATCAGCTACCAAAACTCCGCGGACGTGGTGGGTATCTTAACACGACAAAACTATATAAATCATATTTTCTCAACTGACAGATAGATAGGTAAACCACTTATTTGGCGCACACAAAAAGTCAGCACAATACACAAAAGTACAATATTAGATGTTAAGCAAATTACCCACATGATTTTTATATAAAAAAAAACAAGGTGCCGATATAAAAACAAAATGAAGAACACATATCGAAATAGAAGTGATAGATACTTGCAAGTAACAAAACATCCAGCGGTCGCTGAACCCCAAAAAAATATCAATGCTTTTTTGAGTTTATTTTATAGTGTTAAGATGCCGATTCCCATCACGTCTGCAGGGTATTGCTAGCTAATTTATATTGACCCTATAGATGCACCTACAAGGATAAATAGGTAGGTAAATACCATATCTATATCACTTATCAACTGTCACTTGTGGATCTTTGTTTTGAAGGTCAGATACGCAGTTGCTCCATGTAAAATACTGGTATTTATCTGCATCAGGTTAGACTGGAAGCCGACCCCAACATTGTTGGGAAAAGGCTGGGGCTAGAAACGCACCTATCACCAAGCGAAACCTGGAAACTCAACAAAGACAAAGAAATATCTGGTAACCCAGTTAATATAATGTTACCAGAAAAGTCATTGTCAAGCCGTTGCAAGGAGGGGATGACAGGCAGCAGCCATCACGAGGCTATATAAATCGCTGCACGCTCAGTCTCGCCCCTCCCCGACCCTTGCTCGAGCCAGCCCGCGCCGCTGAGCCTGTAGCTTTAAATTCGTTCCCATTAATTAATTCCGATCCAGCCTGTCCCTTGCTGTCCTCTCCCAGCGACGCCCTAAGCCGAGGTCCGAACCCCACGGGGGGTGCCCTTAGCGTGTAGTCGCTTAGTTTTTAAGTTTTTATGCCCTGGCTGGAGGCCCAATTTATTGTGGCATCCACAGGAAAGTCCGGTTGAGCAGTCGACAACCCCTATGGTTGAACTGCGAGATGCCATTTTCAAAAAAAAAAAAAGTCTCGCCCCTTTTTTTCGTGGAGTCAACATGCCAAGAAGAATCCCTGCTTGTTTGGATAGCCAATTTTGCCTACTTTAATTTTGTTCTGTGTATTTAGTTTTCTTTTTTTTTTACTGTGAAATTTAATTAATTGTTAAAAAATAAACCGCCTGTTGATCGTTGTTATTTTTTTAAATCTGTGTAATGCTATTTTGCTAAAAATAAATAAACTAGTATCTACTCATGATATTACTCTACTTCGCCAAAAGAGCAGCATGATATTAACTTCACTCAGAACCACATATTTTGCAGATGAAAAAGACAAGGAGGCCTCACACCAGCTTTTAAGAAACGCCGCGTTTTGTTCAATGGGTTTTGTGTAGCCGATGCGGCATTGATTCAAGTCAAAGTCAAAGCATTTATTTGAAATAGGCACATAAAAGGCTCTTTTGATCGTAAAAAAAATCAAGAAAATATAATTGTTTCTGGTCACTCTCCGGAAAGGTCGCTTCGTATGAAGAAGAAGGGCAAGAAACTCTTCTAACAAATATTTAATCTGTATCGATTTTGTTGTTATAATTTTCTCGAATTGTTGTTTTTGAACCAAGAAAAAAAACATTATATAAAAATAAAAAAATGTACAGCAAATGACGGGCAGAATAAACACTATTCGGTTTTATTTTGGACGTTTTTAACAAGTCTTGATATACCTTTATTTTTATTAATCATGATAATATTTGCGGATAGTCAAGATGCTTCTAACGATACCTCATTTTTCTAATTATTATAAGTACTTTTGAAGTTATGAGGGAACAGATGAACATACATACCGGTCAAAATCAAAACCCTCCTTTTTGTTTCGCCGTAGTCGGGTAAAAAGTAAATAATATGAGTTGCAGATGAAGAGCTTAAGGTCCATACATTTTTGGATATCCATATTAAGAGTCGAAGTTCTATGTCGTGTTAATGTTTAACTAGCTCGCAGCGCAGTAGTAGCTAGTGTGAACACCCCTTTACAACTTCCGCGTAATGAGACCGCCGTATCTCGCGGGTTAAGTTTTGCACAAATAATAAGCTAGCTCACAAAGAAATAAGTGTTGTTGATATTAATATAAACTACTAGCTGCTGCCCGTGACTTCGTTCGCTTGAAGTTTCTAGTTTTTAACCGACAGAAAAACGGAGGAGGTTCTCATGTCGACGCGTATATACAACGTTATTTTAGTGTATGCAAAACCTGAATATAGTTTGTTCAGAATAAGTAACTGAATCGATTCCAATAATTTTTCCCCATGCATTGACATATATATTACTAGCGTAAGGACCGGGCTAACGGCGCGACTAAATGGCACCAACGCGCTGGCCCTAAAATGACGGTTTTAGGGCCAACGCGACTCAGTTGACAGTGGTGCGCGCGAACTTTCAACTTCGAACGAAGAACTTCTATGTAAAATGTTCAGACGGGCGTATCCTTACCTTTGAAATCATTGTCCCCATGTTATATTTTGTCCCAAAAATATTTAAAAAAGGTTAGAAGTTGGACACCGAGCGACGCAAAGTAGGTTATCCAATCTCCGCGCCGAATGGTTAGGCACATAGGTACTATTATCAATGAGCTCAAGACGGAGCGGCGCGGGTGAGCATGTTTTTGTACGAACAAACAGGTAACTTAACAAGCTTAAAACTTTGGGATTTTTTATGATACAGTTTTGAAATTTTGTACATAGATTCTTTACATAAAAATAATAGATACGTATTTCGGGTTTCGCTTAATATACTAAAAATAATGTTGTATATATTTTTTTTATATGACCACGCAATACTTTTTGTAGAGTAGTCCGGTTTTGATATTTCTTTTTTAACATAAAATGGCAATAAGTACTGTGGCTTTCCTGAAAGAAGTTTTGGAATGATTAATAGTTCCGAAGATACAAACTCAAAAATTATACCTCTTTATAATTTTAGTACTTAGAGATAGTTTATTTTAATATATAATTATATTTTAATTGATATACATAGTTTATACAATATATTTTATTATTTAAATATATTTTAATATTACTTTCTTGAACTAACGTGTCGACTCTTCTCCATTAGTATTGGTAATTTAAAACGGATCATCTCTTTTATCTTCAAAAAGGACCTCTTAAGTCAAGTGTCAGAGCTAATTTGACAATAAAAGCATTTAATTAATTTTGATTGAATGAAAACAGCCTAGTATTTCTTAAATCCACCTTTCGCAGTGTTGCTAATAAATTATTTAAGTAACAGATTCCTGTATCCAAAGATGAATCGTTTGAAATACAAGTAGTTACCTTACATAATCAGACGATAATGTTCCCGCTGCTGGCACACAGGCTTTCTTTCTTCGAGAGGAAATGGGCCGTAATCCACCACGCGGGCCCAGTGCGGGTTGGTAGATGTCACATGTCTTGGAATTTTTGGTTCTAGGACATGCCAGTTTCCTCACGGTGTACTTATGCCCCTTACTAATAAACGTATTATATCAGATGTTCAGATCAGTTACACACCGACTTCTCTTTTTCAGTCATCAGTAATTTGACTTTCGAAAGAAGAACACAAAGCGTTGTGTAACTATACAGACGCTATACAACCTTTATTAGTAAGGGGGTTAATATATCCCCAGAGGTCCGGTGACGGACAGCCGCGGCGGGTTCACGGATGAGTGCTAACGCGTGCCCGAGTTCCCGCCGTAACCGTGGAGTTTTAGTGGGTTAGAGTCCCACATAACTGCACTATCTCCCCGTGGTAGTGCAGAATACATGAGCATTTCTCCACGATACAAAAGGGCTGTAAATGCTGCAATGCTGTAGGGCTGTAATCTCCTGTTTTGTTCGTAAAGTATTAAATAAATCCTATTGCTATTTTGATTTTCCTGTTGGTAAAACACAATTATCTCAAAAACATAACACTGAGAGTAGTAAGAGCTAATTAATCCACAAATTGAGAAGGTTTCTTTACTTCCTTAAATCCAAATTCGCAACTTGTACCAAAGTGCTTTATATACGAATTTGCATATCTTTATGCTCAAACATGGATATTCAGAGAAGGTACCACTCAATATTGTTTATGTAATCTGACGGATCGGGAGAGGAATACTAAATTAATGATCATTGGGACTCGTGCAAAGAATTCTTTTGAAATCCCTGTTTCTACTATCAATGCAATAGTGCTTCATTATGTTTTCTGTCTTTGGTGCCTGGCCCTGACATCAAGCAATGGACAAAATGAGAGATTTTCTTTTTGAGTATTAAAAAAAAATAGTTTCCAAGAACTCGGTAGATGGCGTTGTACTGACTACGTTACTAGGTGCCGAAGAAAAAACGCTTGAAAAAAAACATTGCGTCACGTCACATACGCTCGTTGACTGACACTTTCGTTTGCTTTCATTTTACGATCTCAAAATTACATCCAAGTGTAATAATAAAAAAATGATGTGAAGTTCCGTTCCTTGCAGTAACTTACCAAGGTCAGCGCCATCTATCCAGCGACTAGGGAAGAGTTAAAAAAAAAAGGAAAATGCCTCATTGTCAACATTTTTTAAACTTGAGTACGAGGCTTTTGAATATGTTGTGTGTGTATATTTTGTCTTTTTTTTTTATTTGTAACTAGCTGACCCGGCAAACGTTGTTTTGCTCCTACACTACTCCTACCCAACTCCTACCCTACTCCCACACTACTCCTACCCTACTCCTACGCTACTCCTACCCTACTTCTACCCTACTCCTACCCTACTCCTACACTACTCCTACCCTACTCCTACACTACTCCTACCCTACTCCTACACTACTCCTACACTACTCCTACCCTACTTCTACCCTACCCCTACCCTACCCTACTCCTACCCTACTCCTACACTACTCCTACCCTACTCCTACACTACTCCTACACTACTCCTACCCTACTTCTACCCTACTCCTACCCTACTCCTACCCTACTCCTACCCTACTCCTACTATATAAAAAAAAAAAGTCTATCTAGTCTATGTCCGTCTCCTGGCTCTAAGCTACCTCCCTACAAATTTTCAGCCAAATCGGTTCAGCCGTTCTTGAGTTATAAGTGGTGTAACTTGCAGACTTTCTTTTATATATATAGATGTGCGTTTTGTTTGTGCAGAATAAACAATTTTTCTTTTCTTTCTTTATTATAGTATTCTACTTCGTACTATCCTACTCCGACTAATATTAAAACGTGAAAGTTTATGAGGATGGATGGATGGACGGATGTTTGTTACTCTTTCACGCAAAAACTACTAAACGGATTTTAATGAAATTTGGCACACATAGTTTTTAACCAGGACTAATACATAGGATACTTTTTATCACGATATTCACACGGGATCAAAACTTATGCGGGTGAAACCGCGGGGCGCTGCTAGTTCCATTATATTCCTAGGTTTTGTGCTTCCGTTGTTTCACGAAATAAGCATATCAAGTCAGAGAAATTAAATGGTAAGCAAATTGACTACCACCTGAAATTGTCCGCATACTCAAATCACAATTGTCACAATAATTATATAAGTGCCAGCTATTATCATCATCATCATCATCATTTCAGCCAAAAGACGTCCACTGCTGGACATAGGCCTCCCCCAAGCACTTCCACTTCGACCGGTTCTGTGCTTCTCGCATCCAACGGGTGAAAGCTATTATACTTTTGTATAATAGCTGGCACTTATATAATTATTGGAATTATGTCGAACATTATTTAAGTTCGACATAATTACATAATAGCGTTATCAACCAGTGAAACCAAACCATTATCTATGTCTATTTGTGTCTAAATATACGAAAAACTAGAATCTAGAAATAGAAATCAAAGAAATAAAATTAGAAATAGAATAGAATTAGATTAGAATTTATTTCAATTTCTAGATTTAGATGCTACTGCATAATCAGCCTTTAACGTTCTCACTGTCGGGACACACGGCAGGTCTCCTGTCTGTGAGGAGTGGGCCGTAATCAACCTCGCGGGCCCAATGCGAGTTGGTGGTTGATAAATATAGATGTCACGGCTAACAGCCATCTGTCAAATTTATTTAATAGATTTTCAACTTTATCGCTAAGGCATTAGGTTCAAAGTTGATTGAGAAAATTTGACAGTTTCGGTTAGCTTGATGTGCTGGCGTCTGTACATTCATCCACATTTCGCCACTTATGTTATAAGTCTCATGTAACTGGGGTGTAGAACCAAGGTAACCGACATAACCCGAAGAATTGCCAGAACAGATGGCCGATGGGGCCGAAAGGTTCGCGGGCCCCTTGCGGTCCGCGGGCCGTGCTTTTGACAGCCCTGGTCTATCTAAACATTCTAAACTCTACAACCTAGTTACTGGGTAACACGATACCACTTGGTAAGACTGGCTTCTGACTGCCCATAACAACTGTCAGAGATCTACAAATGACAGCCGGGGCCACCGGCTTAGCGTGCCTTCTGAGGGTCTCGATGTAATGAAATGAAACCATTTACGAACATACTTGCAAGCTGCATGCAAACCAAAGTAAATATTTGAATGATATTGTGCGTAGCAGGATGGCTACGGGCTACGTCGTAGCCACGGCTACGTCGTAGCTACAGCTACATCGTATGCATGCTACGACTTGACATCTATCGAAGTCTTGTTTATAGAGATTTTTTATATGTTACTTTTTAACCCGACTACGGCAAAGCCAAAAGGTTAAAAATAATATGTTTTAGCAGTATAGAGGGAGCGCTCGTAACGACGAGTGACTCCCGCTACACATAAATTATAAATAAATAATTAGTAATTGTTATTAATTATAAATAAATATTATTATATAAAATATTACCAACACAAATACGGATGTTCTGTTTTCTGAAATAAAGTTATTATATATACAATAATATACCTTTTTAGTGTGCTTTTTTATCGTTTTTGGATTTTAGTTATTAGCTGTAAATCCTTCTAATAAACAGATTATAAGGGCTGATTTTACTAAAGTCAGCTACCTTTTTTAAGTGGAATTCAATTGACGTCTGACAGTTCTAGTATGGAAAACCTGTCTCAAGATAAGACTTATTCTAGTTACCTATAAAAGTTTGGTGAAATTCGCCGTTAATCAAACTAATCTTTTGTAAATTAAATGTTATAAAATCACTGTGTCGTATAGGCGTAAGTAGGAAAGTGACGATGCGATTAACGGCTAAATGACTTCAGATTAACATACAAACGAACTTTATCCTCTAATTAATCGTATTGGAAGGTGACAGAGCCCTTTCGGTATCAAACAAAGTATCGCTTGATCCGGAGCAAAGGGATTACATTAAAAGGACACGAACTTTTCAAGTTTCTTACTAGGTAAGGGGTTTATCCATAGATATCCGTCGGTTTATCCCTTTAGATGGACTGGGCATATTAAATCCGCAGTTTGTGGTTAGTTAGTTTGTTTCCAAAGAATTCCAAAAATCGGAGTAGGTAGAAATCGTGAGGCGAATCTCATCAGCCCCTAGACAAGAAATTACGTGAGGACCACGACCGCTCTGCCAAGAGTGCTACGAAGGAGGGGTTTATTAAAAGCGTAGACAGAGTAAACTATAGACTGCTGCATATCTTCTTTTTCATTCTCACAAGAAAAAGAGAAATATATTAACGTCACTAGTAAAGAAAAGAGACAGAGTAAGAATATTTCTGTCCCTTACTGCGTGTCGACTAAGCACATCAAAGTGCAGAACAAGTTTGACGTTTATGAATGAAATAATAAAAACTACACCGCGATTAAACGGAAAATAGAATTTTTCGTGCATATAATTCAATAATAGTACATTTGCGCAACTGTGAAAATGGTAAGGTGCAGTATAATAAGCTGTAGAGATGATAGTAGGTATGATGAATATTGCCGGAATGTTTGGTCCCTTTCGGTGACACGGATACCATGACTGTATAGATTACTCTGTCTACGATTAAAAGGCTTAGTATGTCATATTGTAGAATGCTCCAGATGAACAAAACTTATAATGCATTGTGTTGTTTTCATTGGCGATTTCAAACTTATATTAACTATAAGTCAAGGTCTCCTCACGATGTTTTTTTTTTCCTTTAGGTAAACACAGAAAGTACAGACGCCCGCACATCATGCTACCCGAAACTGTCAAATTTTCCCAATCAACTTTGAACCTTATGCTTTAGCAATAAAATTGAAAATCTATTATCTACTATCTGTCCTGTCCTGTCTTTGGTATTGTTCGTCGAATCGTTGAGCTCCTCAAGTTCTGAGTTGAGCTGCACGATTTTTGACAAATGCGTGCACTGATTGGACAGGTCCGCTCAATCTGTGTGGTTCTTTCCTCAAAAGACCAGTTCAGACACCAATCTACATGGTCTTCACACGATCTGACCAAGATTTTGTCTGGACTTTAAAAGAGACTGTGACTTCTGAGTTTGTTTCGGCCTTTCTTCTCAGAATAGTCAGTTAGGAAACGCCGACCTCATCTAGTTTAAAAAAAAAATATGATTGACGTGTAAAAGTGTTTGTACAAACCTACTTAAAGAAATAAAAATCATTTATCATATTATAGAAATTTGATAGATTGTAGTAGCTTGATGTGCTGGCGTCTGTACTATGGAATTGTATATCTTAAAAATATCGATAAAAAAGTCCGCGATGGTATATGTTTATCTCCGAAGGATAACCCACGGTAGCCACTTTTATCATTTACATATTACAAAAAAAAATTGGGGTAATAAACAAGCTATTTTAAACAATACAGTATTATTCCTTATCCAATTAAATACATTAAATACGTTGTGCATTTCATGGAGATGAAAATTGCCCTTTACGGCATATCATTAAAATTAATATCTTAGAAGTTAACAGAGATTTAAAAATCGGGGGCAAAATGGCTGGCGGGGCGGTACGAAGTTCGCCGGGTCAGCTAGTTATATATAAATTGCGAAAGAACAATATCAATAATATTATCATCCACAGTTAAGGAGAGATTCGAAGTAAAATGTATGTGCGAGACGAGTATTTTCAAATTGCGTGCAACTTCTTTCTAAGTGAATACAGGCCTTGAGTGACATGGTACACATACACAAATAGAAATGGGATTAGGCTACGTTCACACGATGAGGCAACGTGAACCATGACAACAGTCACAGACAGTGTGTAAGTGCCTTATGATTAAGAAGGATTTCAGTCGGACGTGTAAAGTATGTACAGGATGATGGCTACTCTGTTATAGGTGCGAGGAATCTTTCGGTCAATAACCTAGGCTGTGGTCGAAAAATCGGGACAACAGAAAGCCAATAAATTTTATGGTTTCCGACTTTTCTAGTACTCAAACTTCATGGATCGAATGGCATAAAAAAAAATGTTTAAATTTGTGAATGCAGATCAAAATGTCAAAAAAAAAAATTGACAGTGTCAGACTGATAGTTATTTCGTGAAAGTTGATTGATTAGTTTATAAACATAGACTAATTGTAATAAAAAAAAATTATATAAAACTAAAACCTATCTACGTCGTCAATCTTTTTCTGTTGTCGTATAACCGGAGTCACATGCCATAACTAAGTAATGAATCGCACGGATTGCGTATGGCTCCGGGTTAGGGGTTAGATCCCGGGACGTCTCGTGTCTCGAGTTACCGAGATTTTTTGTAAATTTAGTTATCTCGGATCCCGAGACTTCCGAGTCTCGGGCAATAGTTACAACAGTTTACAATACCAAAATAAGATTTTTTTACTTTCAATTTGAGTAAAACTGCACTCATTGCTTTTGCAGAAGAACTGTAATGCAGACTTTGAAAATAGCCCACGTATCCTAACATCAGATTTGGAAAAATGGCCGCCAAACCTAGTACCAACAGTAGCTTTACGGTACACAACGAATCCGTCGATTAGTTTAAAAGTCAAACCAGTCGAAGCAAATAACCAGAAATTCTTGCAACGTTATAAAAGGACTTCCAGTTGTGTTTGAATCAACCCGGAAAATGTACTGAAAGTTTGGAACTACGAGTACTTTACAAAGCTTTATAGGTACAATAAAACCGACATCTGTTGAAAACGAGAGTAACAAATTGCTTTTCCAATTGATACACCGGGCCAAAACTTAACTCGTTTCTAATTTAAATGTTTGTAAACGCACCCACAATACAGGAGAAATTCCTAGTGTGGGGCAACGTTTTTTATAACAAAAAAAAAAAAAAAAAATTAATTCTCGGAAGTCTCGGGACTAACGGACTTTGATCACGTCCCGAGACTTTAAGACTGTCGAGACTTTCCAAACCCTACTCTGCGGGGCAATTGCGTAACACATTATTATCAATCGGAATCGGTTTCACTTTGACAGTTCAACAACATCCATTGCGTTATTTACGTGTTGAGCAGACTAATTTTTCGAACTTATGAAGCAATGGATTAGCAATTTCCGTCAAAATGATTCAGATTCCGATTGATAGTGTGTTACGAAATTAGGGTGCTGGTTATACGATAACCCAAAAGATCGACATCGACGTTTTTGTTTATACCTTTTTGGTTGGCGTTAATGTCGTAGTTGAGTTTTTGTTTTTTAACTTTCTTTTTTTTAATTTAATTATTTTGCGGTTAGGGACCTTTGAGGGTAGGCAGTTATGTACCTGCCTATTACTTTGGTTTGGGAAAGTTCAACAGATAAATATATCTTTTATGAACCGTTCTATAAGTAATTATTTTAAAACATAATTCTAATTTGGGGTTTATGTATAAGATTGTCTATAATTAAGATAATGGTTTTTATTTTCGGAAATTACTCCTTGAAACCTTTCGATAGACACCAAACACGATACAGTACCTACACTTTATTTATTTTTTCGGCAACACTTTCTATAAGCCGCCATGTTGGATATTATGTGATGTACCGTAAAGATATCGATAACGATTACGGCTGCCGACTTTCGTTACCTAATTTAATTCGACCCTGGATATTATAAACAAATATTATTTTAACCGTCTTTTTTAACCATAAAAATGTGCTCATAATGAGTTGATCAGATTCATCAATAACTTGTGTGCTGTATCGGAAAAACGATTAGATAAAGATACTATTTATTAGGTTGTAGTGGAGACCCCGATAAAAATTACAACACTATTGTTGTTAATATATGGGAAAATCAAGTGTTTTCTTTTATTAGTTACCTACAAGCTGTGCCCGCGACTTGGTTCACGTGCATGTCGGAAAATAAACTGGGTTATAGGTTTTATTGTTTTTGCGGGGGGAACCCTGATCCTTTTTTAGGGTTCCGTACCAAAGGATAAAAACGGGACCCTATTGGCAGGCTGTATCTCATGAACCGTGATAGTTACACAATTGAAATTTTCACAGATGATGTATTACTGTTGCCGCTATAACACCAAATACTAAAAACAGAATAAAATAAAAATTTAAGGGGGGCTTCCATAAAACAAACGTGTTTTTTTTCGGCGTTTTTGCCTTCTGGTACGGAACCCTTCGTGTGCGAATCCGACTCGCACTTAACCAGTTTTTTTTTTTAATATTGCCCTATCTTAACGGAGACTAACCTTCGGCGCGGGAGATATTATAGTGCACAAGTGTGTGCGCAGACACAGGTGCACTCTCTCGGTCGGGCAAAGTATTATATCTACAAGGTGTTGATTTGCATCCTCGTCAAATTTCAGGAGGTTGTCATTTAGTACTTTAGTATTTTAGTACTTAGTAAAGTAAAAGGCGTTTGTTTGTGTGTGAAAGCGCGGTTATAGGGCTAGTAACAGACGGGCCGCGTTTAAATACGGCTGGTTCACACTTACGGATTTCCGTAAATAAGAAAAAAAAAACCTACCCATTTTATTGTTGATTTAGGTCGAGAATCATTAGCATAATTACGTCCTTGAATTTGACTAGGATGCAAATCAACACCTTGGGACTTGGATGCGGTTTTTACCACAATTTGGTGAATTTATTCCGGAAGGTTTGTGTATTATTAAACCTACATTATAATAATAAAGAAATCTTTATGTTTCGTCAAGTCGTAAAAACCGTGGGAAGCTGGGGCGGTTCGATTGTCTATCTATACAATACAAATAAATAAAATTCTATCGGAAATTATCGTTTATCGCCAGCAAAAAAAAAAACTAGCAATTCGACAAATAAAATAAAATTCAACTTAAAGGCACCTTTCTCAATGCGCGGAACTTATCATTGAATTCGTAGCGACATTTAATCCTTTCATTGGGGCCATCGGCCGGCTTCAATCAAAGGATTGAATGTAAAAAAAGTGTTTTTTTTTTTGTGAAAAAAATTCCTTTCAACCCCGTTATTGTACAGACGTTAAAAAAAAGTCAGCCGGTACCTACAGATTATATTATTCTGACAATGTTTGTTCCTTTCACGCTTGCTCACAGCAATTTTCTTACTTACAGCTTACTTCAACTTATTTCATAAGAAAAAACCCAATTCACAACATTAAACAACTTGCAATCAAGACTGTGCTCTAGTTTGTACAAGTTAGTTCTAAGTCTAAGAAAAGTTGTCGTTGTTGTTAGTAATAAATAACAACGGGAACTCATTAAGGAGAAAATAATTTAAATTACCTCGTTGGTCGTCACAAAGCGTGACTGCCGAGCGTGGGGGGTCCTAGGTTCAATTCTCGGGTTGGGCAAAGTGTTATTGAGCTTTTTAATGGAAATCCTAATTCTGACTACGTGGGCTCTGAGCAGGAGAGCGGTAGTGGCTCAGTGGCAACGGCGCCGACTTACAAGTTGTAGGTCGTGGGTTCGAACCCAGACAGGCGCTTTATTTTGTGTATATTACTATCACTACTGCTCTCAAAACGGTGAAGGAAAACATCATGAGGAAACCGGCATATCTTAGCTCTAAAAATTCGAAGACATATGACATCTACCAACCCGCACTGGGCCTTCTAATACGCGTTTTATGAACTCGCGAAATGTGATTCCACTAAATACTGTACAACCCCTTCGAGAAATACGAAAACGAAAAAGTTACGCCAAACAATCCTTTGATATGGAGAATGTGTTCCACGTGAGGTTTCACATTTCTATCTTACGCAAACTCTTTGTGGAGGCGACAATGGCAGATGCCAATGAAATGCAGACTTTCGTTGATAAATATTGACTGTTTATGTCATTGAAAACAATCCTGTTCCTGATATTTGTTGATTGAATTTTGTTGTGATAAATGTGTCTTATGGCATTCCATATTAGATATTGTAAAATTGGGGCTAGTGGCTAAGTAATAACCGCCGCACGGGTCGATCGATCAGGTTAAGCTACGCTTGCTACGGTTGCTCCGTGGATTGTTGACCATCTTTATATAGCAAGACCCCTCCATGCCTCGGAAAACACGTTAAGCTGTCATTTGTGAATTTTTGACAGTCGTTCCGGGTCCAAAGTTTGCACCAGCCAGTCGTATATACGTATCGTATTATATGTTTATTTCTAAATAAATCTCTTCCAGCATACCTGCGATAGGAGAGTAGGTAAAAAGAGATATGGACAACTTGTGTAAGAGTACTAGGAAAACTAAATACATAAAATCAAAACAATTCTCTAATTTAAATATAAACGTACAATATGAGAATATACTTACCTAAATACATACTTTTAAAATAAATATCACTAAAATATATAATAAATATAATGTAATTTAAATAATAAATATATTTGCAATTATGAAAAAGTGGAAAGTTAGTGTTCTTAGGTACACTTTTCCTCTAAACTTGGAATCTTGGTAAACAAACTGTTTGATTCACAGACCGAATGCCAAGAAGTATTAAAATAACTTAAGGCCTTAACATTTCCAATTACAGAATGTTTATCCATAGAGTAAGTAAACATGTAAACATATATAAGAGACGGAACTCCCATAGAAAAAGTTGAAAAACGTCGCTTGTATGAAACGTGCACTAAAACTGAATACCAACAAAACAAAAATAACACAGACTGCAGACATGACGTAAAGCTGCCAACATAATAACAAGATAGGGATGTACTAAACAAGATAGAGTCGAATAGATGTTAAAGCGAGACAGCGATAGCCGCCATTATGTTTAGTGCACGTTTCATAGTTTCTTTTTTTATGAGACAGTTGTGTCACACTGTGTTTATCGTTCACAAAATACCTACCAACAATAATAATTCCAATATTATTCTGTTTCTTTATAAAGATCTCAAGAATTTACTTTCAAGGCAAGCATGTTTCTTTGAAACTGAACCCTTGTTAGATAATATAATTATTAGGTATCTATCTTTCCTGCTTTCTTCAATAATTATGCGCTTATGAGAACTAATCAGACTATTTATAGTCTGACTTTAAAAACGTTTCGCTTGAACTTATTATTTATTAGCGACCCGGTTTTACGACTTGACAAAAGATTTTCTTATTAAATGTAACTATAAAATTAATGTATTAAGTAACACATGAACATTCTGGAATAAATTCTCCACATTATGGTGAAAACTGCAACAAAATCCATGGCGAAGTTTTGGAGAACAATGCGCTCGCATTATAGAGAGACACAAGGTGGTCCGACGACCTTGTGAAGGCTGCAGGAACCCGTTGGATGCGAGAAGCACAGAACCGGTCGAAGTGGAGGTGCTTGGGCTCCCCCAAGCCGAAAGACGTCCACTGCTGAACATAGGCGTCCCCTAAGCACCACCACTTGGATTGGTTTTGTGCTTCTCTCATTCAACGGGTTATTGCGGCCTTCACATGATCGGCGGTCCAGCTTGTAGGAGGCCTTCCAACGCTACGTCTTCCGGTACGCGGTCGCCACTCCAGAACCTTTCGGCCCCATCGGCCATCTGTTCTGCGAGCAATGTGCCCTGCCCACTGCCACTTATGTTTGGCAATTCTTCGGGCTATATCGGTTACCTTGGTTCTCCTGCGAATCTCTTCATTTCTGATTTTTACCATCATACTGCGATCGTCAACCAGCTTGCCAAGCGTGGCGATTATGGGCAAGAATGGAAAATAATAACCCAGAAAACAAGAAAAGTACTTAGTTTTAAATTTTAATTTGTTAGAGAAAATCAAGCAAGGGTGTTGAGATGAAAGAAATATTTTTTATCATTTTTGCTTCAGTGCGCAAGGACTAAAGTTTTCTTAAATTGTAAAAGACTTTTTTAAATGTTTTTTTTTTGTAATTTGCTTCCAACATTATTGGACAAAAAAAAAATTGTGGCACTCCGAGAGTGCCGACAAAAGTGACAACTTCAATAATTACGTGTGTATTTTTTTTATCGTCTTATAAACAAAACACACGCGGTGTCGGTTACGGTAACAGTGTCGCGAGTTCAAGGGTTTTTTTTCCAATCTCAAAAAATGCCCAACGCTCCTAAATAAGTTTTCACTTAAAAAAAAATGTTCCCACTGCTGGGACACAGGTCTCCTCTCGGTAAGATTGAGAGGGCCGTAATCCACCACGCGGGCCCAGTGCGGGTTTGGTTGCAGTGGAGATGTCACATGTCTTCGAATTTTTGGTTCTAGGACATGCCGGTTTGCTCACGATGTTTTGCTTCGCCGTTTTGAGAGCTATTTAGAACGTGTAAACTGAAGTAAAGTTTTATAAAGTGGTCTCGGTTTATCAAAACTTTACTTTTAAATTAGGGGTTTTTAACCTTTTGAACGCCAGAGCATAAACGCACGCGCGTGCCCTCCACGCCAAGTCACAATTTTAAGTATTTAAGGTATACAAATAAAAACACACAAAAGTAATGATTTAATTGTATATTTCGTGATAAAATGCAACGCATTTTTAGTCACATATTTCTGTCGCTGGCGTACAGGGCACGCACTTGCTTGTCACGTATTTGTGACAATGGCGTTCAAAAGGTTAATTAAGTGCGCTAATGTTTGCTTCATCAAGTTTTTAACGTTTTTTTTGATGCCATATGTTTGTTAGTTAAGTTAGGATATTATATTTTTATTTTATTAATAAATAAGTTGAGGTATATGTCCAGTAGTGGACTGCGATAGGCTGAGTTGATATCCAGAGAAATAAAAATGTTAATAAACTAAATAAAGGATAATTTTGTTGGAATTGCACAAGTAATAAAAAAACAAGGGTCCTTCATAATTTTTAATCCAACAACGGACTGGTTCTCATTTTCTTTGTTCTCCGAAATTATTTCACAATTGTAACTAATCACAAAGTATTATTGTTTTTTATTACAAATGTACAAGTTTGAAATCATGGCAGCGGCTGAATGTAAAGAACAGAATGTAAGAAAACAATTACACTTTTTTAAATCGTATTTAAGTATTTGCCTGAATAAGATGTTACGTATCATATTATAGAGGTATGAGGAACAGGGTGTAAAGTTCACTCATACTCTATAGAAAAGGGAGTATCCTCCGAACAGACGGGTGTTGTGTCTGGTGGGCAACTGCCCGATGATTCATGTCGGGCCGTTGTATCTATGCTAGTTGCGCGGTAAACTCTGCTTGCGAGATGCAGGATTTTGCGTGACGTCAGTAAGACGCATTGTTCGCATGTAGCGTTGTAGATACCGCTCTACAATATCGTAACATCACGCTTGTATTGCCCGACGGGTTAGCCACAGATCTACCCACATTTCGCCAGATATATTTAAGTTCCATCTAACAGGGGGCGAGCCTTTATTCCTTATGACAAACACTGTTTTACAAAAACCATAGATACCTACATAATCACCCAATTCTGTCCGTATTGTATAATGTACTCTGTGCCCAATACATCTAATTCTATCATGACATTAATTATTTGTAGAGAACCATGTTAATGCTAAAATTACGTTCAACAGTATCTCAAAACGTCAAATCTATATCTTTGTGATAGTCGCGCGCGCGCACAGATTATTAATAACCGGCGGAGACGCGTGAGTCGTTGCCCGGAATGTTACCACTTCATATATTTCATGTTCATACCATCTTTTTGTAATGTATATTTTATTTCTTATTTTGATTGCTGTTTTTATTTATATCTAATCGTTTGCTGCACTGGCTGACGTCATCACGTCAACGCCGGCTGTCGCTGAAAATCAGCGCTGGGGCTCTGTCTCGTATAGGGTCTTACACGATCTATGGGGTCTTAGCATTATGCTGAGCGATGGCCGTTTTGCGTAGATGTGACGCATGTTTTCTCCCAAATTGTTATTTTGTTTTTTTTTGATGCGTCATGTTTGCTGCAAATAAAGTATATTTTCTTTCATTCATATGATAAAAATAGAATAGATTTTAGATTTACCACAAATTACTGCTTGCTGCAAATTACTGCTTGCTTACAGATACAATTTTGTACTTAATTTGTAGAAGACTGGCGCCTAAACTAAATGTTTTACTTTCTTTCTTCTGATGTTTTCTTTCACCATTTTTAGAATAAATAAATTATACAAAGAAGTCTATTTCATAGACAGACATATGGGTCAGGATCGTCACACAGTGGGTGCCTGAAGACGGACTTCGTCACCGGGGCAGGCCTAAGAAACGCTGATGTGATAAATGATAAATTATTTGTTTTCTGTAAGTAGGTTTGTACAAACACTTTTACACGTCAATAATATTTTTTAAACTGGATGAGGTCGGCGTTTCCTATCTGACTATTCTAAGAAGAAAGGCCGAAACAAACTCAGAGGTTACAATCTCTTTTAAAGTCCAGAGAAAATCTTGGTCAGATCGTGTGACGTGACGATTTGGACTCGTTCCTGACGGATGGCCGGAGAAGACACAACACAATCTCGTAAGTCGCCATTATTGATTAAGCTAGGAAAGCAGCGATTCATCCAACCATTCGTGTGTTATTCAGTGGCAATGCTGCCAGTCTCCTGGGCACTTTTCCGGATGACAACGATGCGGACGAGTACTTCGACGCCTAAGTATCCTTTGTTTTTATTTGTATAGTAAGTTATTTAGTCATTTAATTTAGTATTTAGTGTAATAGTTACAAATAAAATAAGTACCATTCGTTGTACCTACACCACGTCAAGTCATGCGTAATTGCATACTCTGCAAGTCTGTCATATAATTAAATGAATAAAGTCTTCAATTTCAATAGATATTAGGTATGTACCAAATGAATTTCCAAATCGCTTTGTAATGGGCGACTTGCTTCAAATTTCTGACTGACCGACTCCTTGGCAATTCAAAGTGCCTGTAAATTGTTTTTCAATGCAACCTTAAAAAATATATGCTATGAGTTTTTATTTGATATTTTCACGTGATTTGATATTTTCAAATGATTTACGCTCTAGTTTTTAACCTTTTGAACGCCATTGTCACATATACGTGACAAGCAAGCGCGTGCCCTGTACGCCAGCGACACAAATATGTGACAATAAATGCGGTGCACTTTATCACGAAATAAACAATTAAATCATTACTTTTGTGTGTTTTTATTTGTATACCTTAAATATATAAAATTGTGACTGCGTGGAGGGCACGCGCGTGCGTTTATGCTCTGGCGTTCAAAAGGTTAAAAGGTTTTTTTCACACAAGACGATATTTCATTGTTTTGCTATATTCGTTTCGGGACAACGTGAAAGATTGAAAATTTGATTGTCCCCATATTTTTTGAATACCACAAAAACTTGAATGCTTGTTGTTGTTACAAATTATTCCTCTTTTGTTTGTTTAAAATAAAATATTTAGGTGTAGATAAAGTTTTGGCTTCGATGAATTGCCTACCTTTTAGAAACTTATGCAAATAAACGATTTTCATTTGATTTGATTTACAAAGGTTTCTATTACAATATTTTGTATAGGGTATTTTGATTTTTTATTTAGTAGAACATAAAACTGAGTTCCTTAAGTTCTGAATTAAGCTGCTTGATTATTGACAAATGCGTGCACTGACTGGAGAGGTGAGGTCCACTCAATCTGTATGGTTATATCCTCAAAATATTATTTCAGACACCAATCTACAAAGTCTTCACATGATCGGAACAAGATTATGTCTGGACTTTACTTTAAAAGATACTGTTTTGGCCTGTCTTCTCAGAGTAGTCAGATAGGAAGCGCCGTCTAGTTTTTTAAATATTTATGACATGTAAAAGTGTTTGTACAAACCTGCTCACAGAAATAAAATCATTATTTTTTCATTTACTTTAGAGTAATCACCTGAATAATTATATTTGGTGACTTGAAAGAGCATGGCAGTTGAGAACGTGTCATGCTCACTTAAATGTCTCACCGATGGTGGCGCGTGTGTTGGATCATTCGGTTCCCTACAAAATGGTTGAGCTGGATGGTGCTGATCCACGCGTCATGTTCGTGAACGGGCGCCGTCGGTTGAGACTGGTCATCTCTTAACTGCCAAGGCTTATTTTTAATCTTATGTCTTGAATTGTTTCTTCATTTCTGTCTTTTTTACATTGTTCTCACATATAGAAGCAACAAGAATAATGTACCCAGGATTTTGTAATATTTTGATTTAAAAGAGTGTCCATGGAGTTTCTTGCCCGTTCTTCTCCATAGAGATCTACGCTTTGGAATGGGCAACTAGCTTCAACTTTCTGACTAACTGACAGACTATTTAATTTTGACAATTCAAAAGTGCCTGTACAAGGATTAATTGAAATAAATGATTTGAGTTTGAGTTTGAGTTGTGATTAAATTCTGTCCGTAAAACATAGAACAAAAAGTGATCTACCGATTGAGGTGCCAAGAATATTAACGCAGTATTTTAATATAAGTTGGAGTTATATTAAATTCAAACGTGAAATAAACGTGGAAATTGTAACTGTTCTTGGGTTAAAATCACCAATATTTTAACTAACATAATTATCAACATGGCTTTACTGAAACACTGTTCCAAACCCTACAATTTCTTTTCACAACAATACAGCTTTCTTTGACCAGTCCATGTCAGTTACGTGATCACCGAGCTGCTGCAGTGCGGTGATGATGATGATGATGATCATGAGGACACGATGATCTTATGCGGGTGCACATCATCGGGTCACCGCAACATCTGTCCACCGACCACATCAAAGTCTTCCTCTACCAGATGTTAAGAGGTGAGACATATTTTATATTAATTTAATATATAACTAATGTTTTAAATTAATGATAACTCCCGTGAACGGACATATTTCCATTAGGTACATTGTTTTCGCTTTGTGTCTACAACCAAATTGTAAAATTGGTTCAGTTTTTTAAAAATAAATACCTAAATAATATGCGTGATATTAGTAAAAAAAAAATCTATGATAAATCAAGGAGTTCTGAGTTGAATTATAAAAAAAATTAGAATTTCGTAAAAAGTACCTACAGTACTCTTTGTACTTTGCTACCGTCGATATTTATTTATTTAAACAACTAGCACACACTATGGTAAAAAGGCGGACTTAATGCTTTAGACATTCTCAACCAAAGATGGTGTACAGATAAGATGGCAGGTGCTCTGGAGAACTATTGCTATTGCTGTAGTTGTTCAAATAGCCAAAGCTATGGAAGTGCGGAGTCTCCTAACATAGGCGTCATCATGCTTAAAAGGAGGCTCCAATCATAAACTAATGTAAACTAGGTTAGTTGGTACAGTAACAGCCTAGTAGCCTAGTTGGTACAGAAATAAACATTGTGTTTTTTTTTTCTAGTATTGAGAATTTAAACTTTTTACATAAGTTTGAAATAGATTTAGCATTTTTTTTGTCTCCAATAAGCGTCGCTTTTAAATAAACTGTTGAAATATATCGTATAGTAGCGGACCCGACAGATGTTGTTCTGTCCAAACTTCAATAGTTCTCACAAAAATCCCATAGAAAATATGGATATATTCGTTTAAATATTTTGTATTGCACATATAGTTATATATTTAAATTATTGTTTAATATGTTTATATATTATAACTCTTTTATTTTTATTGTTTAACTTAACTGGTAAACAGTTGTATGAGTATCTATTCGATTGCGCGGATGCGCTGTTTTCGGATAATTATTCTGAGTGCAAAGTCGAGTCAACGTAATTTTGAGCTTTCTATTCTAATTGCTAACAGCAGGGTCAACTTTAAATTAGGATAGAGTACCTATTAAAATATTTTAAATATAAAAAAAAACTTATTGTTTTCATCTAGAACGGTGTTTTATTCGATAATTATTATTTTTTTGTATTTTTCGCAATTACGTCGGGAAACACTTCTCCTGAAAACACTGGATTTTTTTATGATAAAATCCGTAGAAAAATCTAAGTATCACTTTTTCTGAACGAAAATGTTTAATCAAGTTAAAGTTTTTCCGTTTTATACGAAGCACTATTTAAATTATTAAATGCTAAACTCCTTAGCTAATAAAACCCCGCCCGTATCTACTTTTCAATAAATAAAAACACCAAAAGCCCGAATCGGAATAAATATATCCTGAAAAAAGAAGTTTCAAAACTTACCTGAAAATCTCGAAGACTCGTAAGGAACAACGCACACGCGGGGAGATGCGGTGTGCCTCGACCGCGCTCACTTAGAACTGTGCGCTAAACTTACGTGGCGGGCTTTTATAAGCGTTCGCGGACCAATGAGTGGTCGTCGGGCGGGCGGGATTGTACCTATAAGCAAGGTACTAGTCAATGAGAAGTGTCCTTTTTATATTATGGGGAGGTGAATGGTAACTTTATGGAGATATTTTAATATGATTCGGATTACGGCAAACTATAAAAAGGACAAATAAATACGGGAGAACTGGTATTTTATACTGGTATTCAGCTGCATCCGGTTAGACTGGAAGCCGACCCCAACATAGTTCGGAAAAGGCTAGGCAAATGATGATGATGATGAAATACCGGAGAACTGGATGTGGAAGGCAAGGATAGGTTGTGGTGGCACAGCCTGGGGGAGGCCTATGTCCAGCAGTGGACTGCGATAGGCCGAATTGATTGATTGATAAATAAGGAATCTTTATTAATGACTGAAATAGCATTCGCACATGTAATTGCATTTTGTTTTTATTCTAGCTGTAAGTTTTGGTATGACCTACAAGTAGTTGTTCCGGGTCTGGTTGTTTGTGTAACATGTGAATTTAAATGTTTGTAAACGCACCCACAATACAGAAGAAATTCCTAGTGTGGGGTAACGTTTTTTTTAAGAAGAAAAAATAAGTAATTTTTGTCAAGAAGAATTTGTTTTGTTTTTGTTTATAGAAAGAATAATTTATTTAAAATTAGTATAGTTATTAATAGTTTAGTACCTACACAGTTTTTAATTCGTGGAAGCTTGTAAATGACAACTGTAAGCGCTCATTCTACATTATTTATCTAGATATTAGACTGTAAGCTTTCTGAAGAATAAATAAATAAATCCATACTAATCTTATAAATTCGAAAGTAACTCTGTCTGTCTGTCTGTATGTTACCTTTACATGCCTAAACCACTGAACGGATTTCGATAAAATTTCGTAGAGAGATAGATTGTATTCCGGGGAAGGACATAGGATAGTTTTAATCGACATACCTCACGGGTGAAGCCGCGGGCGGAAGCTAATAAATATATCAATCGCCAACCCGTCTTGAGCAAGCGTGTTGATCAATGCTCATTCTCTGTGTGAGTTAAAGCCTTTGCCCAGCAGTGGGACATTAATAGGCTGGTATTATTATATCAATTGGTAAGGATAAAAAGTTTGTTTGATTTTTAATACGAAAAATTTCATGAGAAAACAAATTTTACGTTCGTACCTAGGTTGGGTAGGTGGTGGCCCAGTGGTAACAGCCGTGACTTACGAGTCGTAGGTTCGTAGGTTTGAACCCAGGCAGGCACTTTACTTTGTGTAAATCATTTTAGCACCAATGCTCTCAAAACTCGAATAAAATTTAATTTAATTAATAGAAAACAGAAAGCTCATTTATCAAATTAAATTTCAGTCGATAACATCCATCGGTTTCTTACTAAACTTCAACTACATATATCCCACGAGCCTGCATACTTATCTCTTTTGTTGACTGTACTAAATAAATGGCTACATAAATAAGTACTAATGTATCTTTTTCTAATGTACCGACTGTAGGGGTTTTGTGCGGTTGGCTTTGAAAACCGACCTCCTTGAATGTTTTATAAGTTGGATTGAGGGTTGTAAAGTAAACGACAACGTCTCTATGTGTAGTTATGTGTCATAGAACACACCTGTCATACTTGCTTGTCATTCCTTGACAAACTAATGTCTGCCTGTGTCTGCCCGGTCTGACCTGAGAGAATTAAATCTGAGGGGCAATTCTCGTAATTTTAAGAAAGTTCACAGTCTGATCTCAGTCTCAATCTATCAATATTTGGCGGCACGGTTGGCGCAGTGGTTAAGCGATTGACTGCTGCGCTGCGTGTCGCGGGTTCGATTCCCGCACGGAACAAATATTTGTATGACCTACAAGTAGTTGTTCCGGCTCCTGGCTGTTTGTTTATGTGAGTTTAAATGTTTGTAAACGCACCCACAATACAGGAAAAATTCCTAGTGTGGGGCAACGTTTTAAAAAAAAAATACCTCTAATTTCCCCACATTTTGACAAGTTTTTGACATTTGTATGTCGCCGAAAAAAAAAAAAAAAAAGTTTCTTTATTTACTTCAATTGTACAAAAACACTTATCTAAACAATATGCAGCGTTACAACTAAGGGATAGAGTGATTTCGATGAACTCTGGCACCCAGAGTAAGATTTAACTTGTGTTTAGGGAGGCTGCGACTAGATTTTGAACGTTTTAAATTACGAGATTTGGCAGATCAAATCTTATAATATATTCTTATTTTCCTAACAATAATCCATTAGATTACAAATGTATATTGTAAAATGTAAGATTAGAGGATCAGCTTGGAGAGTTGGCAGCGCGCGTGATGATGTAAAATAAGTAGATTACACTAGATTACAATTATCATAATCACACTAATATTATAAAGTCGAAAGTTTGTGAGTGTGTGTGTTTATATGTTTGTTACTTCTTCACGCTCATACGGCTGGACCAATTTTGATAAAATTGTGTGTGGAGGTAGCTGATACCCTGGATTAACATAAAGGCTACTTTTTATCCTGATATTCCCACGGGATCGACATTTACGCGGGTGAAACCGCTAGGTGCAGCTAGTTAATAATAAATAAAAGAAAGAAAAAATCTTTATTTAGCACAAACAAACCGCACATTATAAAAAAAAAATTAAGTATACACATACAGAGTAGTCAAAAGCCTCGTACTTAAGTAGGTGTGTAAAAAGTTGACAATTCTGTCCATTGCGCGATGTCAGGGCCAGGGACCAAAGACAATATACATTCATCTGTGTTGAGCTTGCTACACTAGCAGATCATCATCATCATCTGCCTATTACGGGTCGTCAGTAGCCCGAAAGTCTGACAACCAGTCTTACCGATACTCCTTGGTATTACCCAGGAACTGGGTTGTGAAGGTCAGATAGGCAGTCGCTCCGTGTAAAATACTGGTATTCAGTTGCATCCGGTTAGACTGGAAGCAGACCCCAACATAGTTGGGTAAAGGCTAGGCAAATGACATCGGCGATAGAAAGACCACTCAATACACACTCTGTGAAAATTTCAACTATCTACCTATTACGGTTCTTGAGATACAGCCGTCTGATAGACAGACGGATGGGTGGACAGACGGACAGTGGAGGCTTAGTAATAGGGTCCGGTTGGTACCCTGGGTACGGAACCCTATAAAATCTACTACACTAAAAACTCGATACTGGATTATATAAATGCAAAACCTACATCAGAAAAGTTTACAAACAAAATAATTAAAAGAAAAATACAAATGACCGCTTCGAATAGAAGAAATGATATCTGCAAGTTGCATCGTAGTAAAAGTCGTAGGCGTTACGGTCCCACGTACTGATCTAGGGAAAGAGGTTCTAGATTATTAATTCAGATAGGACACTTCCCTGGAAATCGTGGGTGTCACTAAAGGTGGCTAGGGAACTGTAATGAAGTGTGTTTTCATACAAGAAGTTCTTGTGAACTAGAAAATTGAAGCTTCTTAACTCATATAGGTTGGATTAGCTGTTTTTGTTAATTTACTAAGAGAATCCAGAACGACCAAAACGAGCTCGAAAATTGGTGTAACCTTTTAGAGTGATATATTGAAAAAAAATGTGGTTTTTCTATTTCGTGTAACTTGTGTTATGTGGAATAGGGATTTCAAATTTTGGTAAGTATATGTTTTTTGACTTTTTAGTCTAGTATTTTGTAAAAGGAATACACGATTCAATGAATTTTTCTCGATACAAAAAAATTCAGAATTATTTATTTATTTATTTTGTAATTTATGTGCACACAGTAAAAACATAGGGATAAAGAAAAGAAAGAAAGAAAATACCTACATTTATTTAGCACAGACTAAAAGACACACAATACACCAAATAGTTAGACAATAATCGTACATCAGTTAAAAACAAAAAAAGATATAAAAAAATAAAAAGTGCAAAGTCCGATGTAAGAAATTAGCAGGAATGTGTGCCTCACGGCTGCGCCAAAAAGGCCCAGTTCAGCAAAAATGCCAGACAACTAGTGCCTGACGCTGGTTTTCAACTGGATCTGGTGTGTGAGGTGTGTGGGATATGAAATAATTATAATTTGAGTACAAAGGTAGTAAGTATTACTTGAGTACGTACTGGTAGTTATATCTATTTATTTTTTTGGACATCACGGCGTAACGCTTAAGAGTTATTCAATGGAATTTACATTAAAACAGATAATTATCATAATTCAAAGTTTACTCGAAAGTAGTTTTAAATTGAATTTATTTATTTTGTTAAAAAAGGAGTAAATTCGTTTGGGCACATACGTCGTTTTCATCTCTCTTCTTTTGTAGTGGTAGCATAGCAGGTAGCATGTAGTAGTATGGATTTATTATACTTATTATTTTAGATTACATCACGTCTGTTTTTCTCATAGGGTGTACCGACCTATTTCTCATAGAGTGTACCGACCTATTTCTCATAGGGTGTACCGACCTATTTCTCATAGAGTGTACCGACCTATTTCTCATAGGGTGTACCGACCTATTTCTCATAGAGTGTACCGACCTATTTCTCATAGAGTGTACCGACCTATTTCTCATAGGGTGTACCGACCTATTTCTCATAGAGTGTACCGACCTATTTCTCATAGGGTGTACCGACCTATTTCGCCCATGTAATAAGGGGCGAGCCTAGGTATATGTCTATGTCATCAATACTTCAATGACTTACAAATAGTTCTCGGTATTGATAACAAGGCTTTTTCAGAGGTTCTAAATCAAGAAGGTTGCATAGCAACCAAGTAACTTTCATTCTTAAATAATCTACTGGTCATCCGATATAATGCACTGAGTTAAATATAGAAAGGACGGTGGTCGTATCTAATATTCGTAAAGAAAATCCAAATGAGGGATAGGTATTACCACTAGACTATATCCCTCTTTTTGGATTTTCTTTTGGTACAGTCAACAAAAGAGATAAGTATGCAGGATCGTCGGATATAGTTGAAGTTTAGTAAGTGTAGAAAACAAACAGCTTTTAGCACTAAAATCATTTAGCTTGTTTTTAATTCAGTTTTTGACAAGGCGTGTTTTTTAATTGTTTTATTCTATGGAGAATGTGTAAACTTTACACCTTGTTCCTTATACTTGAATAGTGTCATGTTGCGTGTAGGTTATAGGATGGCTGACCGTTGGATCATGAGAAAAGATTATTCGTCGTACAATTTATTGCAAAATCGTGATGTTACGGATACTGTTATCATTACATTTGATAAAAGGATTTCACTCTGTTAAAGAATAACAATAATTATTCTGATAAAGGTGGTTTGGTGAGCAGTGGTAACGGCGGCGTCTTCCGAGTTGTAGGTTTGTAGGTTCGAACCCTGACAGGGGCTTTACTTTGTGGAAATTATTTCACCAACACTTCTCTCAAAACGTTGAAGGAAAACATCGTGAGGAAACCGGCATGTCCTAGAACCAAAAATTCGAAGACATGTGACATCTACTACTCGCACTGGGCCTTTGTGGTGGATTAAGGCTCACTTCCTCTCACCGAGAGGAGGTCTGTGTCCTAGCAGTGGGTTCATTATAGGCTGATTCATCTGCTATCTGCCTAGCCTTTTCCCAACTATGTTGGGGTCGGCTTCCAGTCGAACCGGATGCAGCT
This sequence comes from Oligia fasciuncula, assembly GCA_963082905.1. Classification (NCBI taxonomy): domain Eukaryota; kingdom Metazoa; phylum Arthropoda; class Insecta; order Lepidoptera; family Noctuidae; genus Oligia; species Oligia fasciuncula. Next base: position 16,567,525 of record OY720403.1, read on the forward strand.
GAATACCAGTATTTTACATGGAGCGACTGCCTATCTCACCTCCACAACCCTGTTACTGGGTAATACGATACCCCTTGGTAAGACCGGTTGTCAGACTTTCGGGCTTCTGACTACCCGTAACGACTGTCAAAGTTCCACGAATGACAGCCGGGACCAACGGCTTAACGTGCTTTCCAAGGCACGGAGGGGTCACAGTATGTAAAGATGGTCACCCATCCACAGACCAACCGCGGCAAGTGTAGCTTAACCTGATCGATCGACCTGTGCGGCTGTTATTATTTAGCCACGGGCCCATTATAGACTGATTATGCTATGGTTATGCTAGGTTTTTTGGTGGGCATTAAAGACATCCTCTACGCCCGGGAGATCCTGGGCTATTTGGCTGATTACCTATCTGTTCTTTTTTCCACAACATGAACTATTGTACTCTAGCTCGTGCCGTCACGAGAAAAGTCATCCACATTTAAGTCACACCTCGGTAACTTGAGCTTATTGAGAGATGCTGGTATCACTTGAATTCGTGCTCACTCCGCCGACTCAGCGATGCGTAACGATAAGAAATAAGTAAGTTATCTGGAAAAAATATTATTTTCAACTTCACTCAAGTTGGTTTCTTTCTTGGTATCTGCAGTTTGTCACCGGCGCTGTTAGCCTAGGTGTTCTTCAACGATTAAAGTTTAGTCACGTTTTGAGTATTATTATTATTCATTTATTCATTCGAGTTACAATGACTCATAGACAATAAACAAAATTCAATACAATACATCACATAACAATACAGAAAAAAAAACCACCGCACCTTCAACCCTTACAAAAATGGCTGACGACTGTAGGTGACGTCAAGTCACTGCAGCGTTGCAAGTATGGACGGTCGAGCCTGTCCGCTGTCATCGTCAGCACGGTGTTGGGGCTGCCGCGCACCCTGCGCACAAGAAACATAGTTGCATAGAAGCAGTCGACGCTTGCTTCAGAAAACATGCCCGAGCACAGAACATGTAGCGGTATCTACAACGCCACATGAGAGCAACGCGTCATACTGACGTCACGCAAAACCCTGCATCGCGCAAGCTGAGTTTACCGCGCAACTAGCATAGACACAACGGCCTGACATAAATCATCGGGCAGTTGCCCGCCAGACACAACACCCGTCTGGTCGGAGGATCCTCCCTTTTCTATAGAGTACGAGTGAACTTTACACCCTGCTCCTCATACTTCTATAAACATATTGGTGCCCGAGGCATTACAGTGTCGCGGCAGCGATCAGTGCTCTGAAGGCGTTGTTGTTATATTGGACGCGGAGTTCTTCGTATGCTTTTTGGGTGTGATTCACCCACACCTACCACCCAACCTGTACCAGGTGACAGGGTGACATCAACGCGTAAACTGTGACCAAAAAATTACCAAATGATTCTAGACACAATAGCGTGGTTTTTCATCGTTTATTAAAAGTGGTCCAGTAGAAATTACCGCGGATTACTAGGTGTAGGTCGTAGGTTCGAACCCCGCCACGCACTTTATGTAAATTATTTCATGAGCACTGCTCTAAAAACGGCGATGGACAACATCGTGAGGAAACGGGCATGTCCTAAAACCATGGCCTTTTACGGCCCACTCCCTCTCACAGAGACGTGGTCTGTGTCCCAGCAGTGGGAACATTATAGGTTGATTATGCTATGCTAATGCTGTTTTCTTGGTCCATCTGTGACTGAGAGATAGCACTATGAAGTTTTAAATTACTTTAGCTGGTTTTAATGTAAGATAATATTACAACCTCCAACTTGCAATGCTAACTGTATGAGCAGAATTCTAAGTGATATTTATAACCAGGGCGTCTACATTACAAACTGTTGTGCAATTTATCTTGGCTATGAACGTAAATCGTGGGGTGTAAACCGAGCTTTTTTAATCTTCCCGTTTTAGTCACTAATAGAAGAATTTAAAACTAAGCAACATAATCCCTTTCGTTTTAATAGGCGTTGTAAGAAAACACTGTGAGAAAGATTTTTTTTTATTTTTTAGGTACCTACCTGCGGGTTAAGACACAAAATATTTTTCTTTCACTACGTAGTATGTCATTAATCACTATAAAACCGATCACAAAGGACGTATTTTTTGCTTAGAACGAAAACTGCAGAAATGTTATATGACAACTCATGGTTGCACAGTTTTTCATTAATGCACTGTTTTTATTTAGATATAAATTTACCACAGAAGTTGAATGTCTCCCATTAAGTTTAATATAAAATATATATGCATTAGATCAAAAAGATACTGGCTGAAGATAAAAATGGGCTGAATAAAACCGACTTGTTGAAAAAAAAAAAAAAACAAATGGCGCGCATTTTGTACCATTGTAAAACTTTGATACTTCATATTTAGCAAGAAAACTTAAAAAAATGGAAATAGACAGCGATAGCGATATGAATTAAACTCCAGAACAATTAATAATAATCACAAATAAACCAAACAAATACTAGAATAAATGTTCCAAGTAAAAGTGCAAATTTCACTTTTAATAACTGCACATTTAATATTATGAAATTGTACCTAAGTTTTAAATGCTTGAGGAGAAGATGAATTAAACTTTGTTTTCATTAACTTGAGTTTTTATTTTGAGTAGATATATTTTATCACGGTAAGTAGATATGACTTCGCTTTTTTTGGTTTTTGGGCATTCCGGTTTCCTTAGGATGGTTTCCTTCACCGTTTTGAGAGCAGCAGTAGGTAATGAAATAATTTCACACAACATATTACTTCTATTAATTAATCTATAATATTACTTCTAGTCTACTACAAAAAAAAAAAACAAAAAAAAATGGATGGATGGATAAAAAAAATAAAGTGCGTTCTAAGAAATCAGCAGGAAACTGTGTCGCGGCTGCGCCATATCAAGCGGTATATCTATATAGAGAGAAAGAAAGAAAAAAAATTGTTCTGCACAAACAAAACGAACAAAACAAAAAAAACAGTCAAGTGTAGTTACATATCTACAAATTTGTACCGCACCGAGGGTTCCGTACAAATTTGTAGATATGTAACTACAAAGTTACGGTTTTCGAAATTTTTCTAGATATGTAACTACAAAGTTACGATTTTCGAAATTTTACTTGTGCTACATGATAATGCTTCTTGGCAAATTTCATGATTCCCTATCAACGGGAAGTACCCTATAAATTTTACTCCCTTGCGAGTGTCAAAATATACGTTTTTTTGCGGCATAAACGACCGTATCTTTTTTTACGTTAACTATTAGAAGTTTGATTTTTTAACTGCTACTGACCTGTGTATACGGTTTTAATTTCAACTCGATACCTCTACACGTTCCCGAGATAAATGGTCTTGACAGACAGACAGACGGACAACAAAGTGATCCTTTAAGGGTTCCGTTTTTTCCTTTTGAGATACGGAACCCTAAAAAGACAAAATATACACATACAAAGTAGTCCAAAGCCTCGTACTCAAGCTGATAGCTGCAACAAATAATCTAATTCATGGGTTGGCCTGAGTAATCACCGCAATCTCAAAGAGCATTTGACCTATTTGTAAAAACCTCAGCGTAATTTTAAACGCATTTCTGTGGAATAGTTCCCTTAGACGTTATGAGGCCCTTGGGAAATCGGGTAATAAGGCGCATCAAGCCCATCGGATGCCCCATCAAAGGCTTTTGGTTTTTGTTTTTATCTGATGTATGTTTCTGGTGTACCTACTGCGTGTCTTTTACTCTGTGCTAAATATATGTATTTTCTTTCTTTTTTTTAAATTTCGGTTTCTGAGAGCTATTTTATTGTAAACGAATGATGGTTTATTTGGTTAGGTAGTAATACGGTCTGGTGTCCGCAACTCCACGTCAATGCGCGTATTTTGCGTACATTTTCGTTTATTTGGTTATAAAAATAAATAAGATGAAAGTTGGTATTGGTCAGTGGGTCGTCTTAGGATTGGAAGATATAGATGCAAGAAAAATCGTTGATTTTAAGTGTATATTTTACTTTTTTTAACCTGTCGTACCAAGGTGTAACTGCGTTGTGGAGATCAGATACGCAGTCGCTCCATGTAAAATCATCATCATCATTTCAGCCGAAAGACGTCCACTGCTGGACATAGCCCTCCCCCAAGCACCTACACTTCGACTGGTTTTGTGCTAATCGCATCCAACGGGTTCCTGCGGCCTTCTCAATATCGTCGGACCACCTTGTGGGGGAGGCCTTCCAACGCTACGTCTTCCGGCACGCGGTCGCCGCTCCAGAACCTTTCGGTCACATCGGCCATCTGTTCTGCGAGCAATGTGCCTTGTCCACTGCCACTTAAGTTTGGCCATTCTTTGGGCTATGTCGGTTACCTTGGTTCTTCTGTGGATCTCTTCTCTTCTCTACTATCTCCTCAAATTTATTCAATGTTATTTCTCAATTTTTATTTTTATTCTGCCTAATTTTATTTTTTTTCCTTCTAATTTTATAATTTGTATTCATCATCCATAATAATTTATTTTCTCTATTTTTATCGTGTTTACACCTAGTTATATGTGCATGCTGTGGTCTCCTGTAATTGAAGGAGCACACGTAAAAGAACCTTTTTTATTATTGTAAATGAATACAAGTGAAATACAAGTGAGTAGTAGTAAAGTAGTAGTAGTGTAGTTAGGGTCAGCTTCCATTCTAGAAAGAAAAGAAAGAAAAAGTATTTATTACGACTCGTACAGGAAGATCACAAACTAACCTAAACACAGTAAAATAAAAATCCAAGTCATATAAAAAAAAAGTAACAAAAGGAAAATGAAACAAAATCCTATACGAGGCAAAAAGGCTCCTATCTCAGCAAGATGCTGCGTAATTTAAAAAAAAAAATGTCGCAGCGCTGGTATTCTAATAGGGCCCGCTGTGATGTCACGGGCAGTTACAGATATAAATAAATATGTAAAATATTAGCAAATAAAAAATAAAAATAAAATAATTTTTCAGTCTGCGCCAGGCGTAACCTCATTACTTGTCTATGCCTTGCAGTGTCAGAGGTAGTAGCATTAAGATAGGAATTTTCTATGTCAATGGGTAGTAGGCACTATAATCTATGGTAGGTGCTATGGTGTGTCTGTGGCATGGCGTATCTTCTACTGATCAAGCAGGAACGACGAGGACCATATTAATAGATCTATCCATAAAAATTGATCTTAAATTCAACATCACCATTTCATATCACAATCACGCACTGCTCCTCACAAAGGCCTCCTTTTTTCCTGCCATTCTCCAAGGCTTCATGTGTCCCTGGTCTAAGTACTTTCTGCCTGTTTTTTTGAAGTGAAAACTTTTTTAGGCGCGTTGGGATTTTTTTGAGATGGGAAAAAACTATTGTACTCGCGCCACTGTTACCGTAACCGACACCGCTTTGGATGTTTTCGGCTGTCCTCGGGATGTACTCGGTTTTAATGTATAACCAACATGTCAGTGAGTGATGGCAAAGTATTCTGTTTGTGTTTTGTTTTCAGATCTGTCGGCACTCCTGGAGTGCTGCTTTTTTTTTTACCCGTGTCTGCGCGCGCACTAATATCTCCTGCGCCAAAGGCCAGTCACCGTTGAGATTGGCCGCCGTGGCCGAAATACGGTCTGGAGGACTTTTTATTTTCTGCAAGTTTGGCTAATAAATTAAATTTAAAATAAAATATTTTCAGGCGTTTTGAGGAGCAAACAGCCAGGCCAGTTTTAAAACTCAAAAAAGCTGACTAATGCTATAACTGACGTGATTTACGCTCTCATATTTAAAAGACATAATCCCCGGATCTATATTTTCACGATTATCACGTCATTATCTTTTCATCTTGTCATTAATTATTTCATGAATTTCCTGAGAATGAACCCAACTGTGTCAGATTTAATAGATAGTACTTTTATAGCCTAATATTATCGGAACACTTGAAATCGACATGACACTTTCTTAAAACCCTAGCAAATGATATCAGCGTTTCTTTGTATAAATACTTCAATCTAGCGTTTTAGGGGACCGTAAATGCAGTTGATAACCCAATGGTAGTGTTTCCTTCGTTTATTTTTATACTAAACAACTGTTCAGTTGTCGAAATGAACAACTAAACATACATGATTGAATAAACAGCTACGGCGTAGCGTCAACGTAGCCCGTAGAGCTTTTCGTAACCTGGAGCAGCTTGTAGCAAATGCTCGTAGAACTCTGATTTAGTTATGGTGGTTTCTCAAATGTATAAACATAAACGGCTTAAAAATGTCCACTGCTGGTACGCAAGCTTTCTCTGTGTGAGTGGGACTGGCCCGTTATCCACCATGCATTTCCTTAGGGGGCAAATTTGAAGAACGGAAAATCCAATGCGGGTCACGAGGAGCGTGCAAACGGGGAATCTTAATTTGAATTTTGCTAAAGAAGACAATTGACATGTGTCAAAGGTAATATCGTTGCTTAACTATGGAGAGGGAAGGTTGATAATTATATTCGGATGCAACTGAATACCAGTATTTTACATGGAGCGACTGCCTACACACCACAACCCAGTTACTAAGTGACATGATACCTCTTGGTAATGACAACTTTTGGACTTTGGACCAACAGCTTAAAGTGCTTTCCGAAGCACGGCGGGGTCTCGATCTGTATATCCACCCATCTACAAATCGACCGCGGCAAGCGTAGCTTATTAACTTTCGATCGACCCGTGCGGCTGTTATCATTTAACAACGATCCCTCCGGCAGCACCGTTATTAAAAAAAATCAACGGAACCTCATCAAAAACTCGAGTATACACCATAATATTCTCCGTTCAAAGTCTCGGAATAAAGCAGATAACATCAGCCAATAGCGGGCGATGCGTGGGTCGGGTCGCGGTGACGTCACACTCAATGACGTCAAGGGCTTGCACTGACACAGCTATATTTTATACGAGGCTCTTAGGAAAGTGTTCATTGTTAATTAAATGATTTTAAGTTGATAAACTTAAAGAGATTGTTTTATTCTATTAAGTAATCACATTCCTACATTAAAACATCTTCTTGTATCAACAACACTTATTAACTTTAATATAACTTTACTTCAGCTCTCTCTTTTCTTTACTTTATATAATTAATCTCTGCCTAACCTTTCGGAGATTATAGGCGTGATGTCATGAAATCTTAGACTAAAAAGCATTATATTTTTACGAAATATCCAGCAAAAAAGTTTTCATAACAAAAATAATTTGCGTAGGCCATTATCCAATTTTCCCAGAGTCCGCCCCTCTTCAACGTCATTCGGTTATATAGACCAATAGTAATGCAGGGTGTAGGTGGCTACCTACACAAGTTAATAAAAATGCTGACCTATAGTCAACCAGTTTAACTTGAACTCGAACTCAATGCATTTATTTCAATTAAACCACACATACTTTTGAATTGTCAAGAAAAAAATCGATCAAAGCATAGGTACCTATGGAGAAGAACGGGCAAGAAACTCCATGGACACTCTTTTAAATTACATTTCAGAAAAATAGTTAATTTTAGTTACCTACTTCATTATTTTTGAATGTATAATTATAATGTGATGTAAAAAAAGAGACGTAAATAGTAACAAAACAACAATCCAAAAATAAAATAATTAAAAATAAGTCGAGGCAGCTAAGTGATGACCAGCCCCAACTGACGGCACCCTTTCACGAACATGACGCATAGATCAGCACCATTCAGCTCAACCATTTTGAAGGGAGCTAAATGATCCAACACATACGCAACCGTCAGCAAGACATTTGATATCAGCAGGGCTTGCAAACGTTATGTAATAAACACACCAGTCGTATATAATCAGCCTATTATGTTCGCACTGCTGGGAAACAGGCTTCCTTTCTGTGAAAGGGAGTGGCCGTAATCCACCACGATGTCACATGTCTTCGAGTTCTTGGTTCGAGGACATGTGACATGACATGTTCCCTAACGATATTTTCCTTCACTGTTTAGAAAGCAATGGTGATTAAATCATTTACTAATTGAAATATTGTAATTTTTGAGGCAACATGACCATCAATTAATTTGCCTAGTCCAGTACATTTAGAACTTCGAGAATGTGCGAAGTTATAATGCGCTCATAGTATAGGGATAACTTGTAGAAATCGTGGGTAGTCGGTGTTTAGAACGTCAGTGTTAGAAACTACATAATGGGGTTGTTATTTATGTAAGCGTGGGATGCCGTTCGTAATAATGTCTATATACGTAGTTAAATGGGTTTTTATTTTATTTGAAAACAGTATATTTTCTCAAAGCATATTTTCGCTACTGTCCTCTATGTTATTTAATAATAGCGACGCGTCCCGGCTTCGCACGGTTTTTTCTTTATTATATGTAAGTTTAATACTAATATAATAAACACGTAAACCTTCCGGAATAAATTCTCTAAATAATGGTGAAAACGGCATCAAAATCCGTTGCGTAGTTTCAAAGAACGACGCGGACACGAAAAGCAACTATTTATTATTATTATCCATTTATTTCAGGCATTAATAATAATAATAATTAATAATTTATTTATTTTACAGACAACAAAAGGTCCACACTGACAAAAAACAAAAAAATACATAAAAGATGTTAGTAACAATATATCCTATGTTAGTACTTATATACTAGTATGTTAGTAACAATGTGGCTTATGATCTATGTTAATACTTATTTTATTATAATTATTAAGGCCCACATAAAACACATACAACACAATATGAATATAACTTAAAAATACTATAAAAACATACAACATTATTACACGCGACCACATAACTGACTTCCACAACCTAGTTACTGGGTAACACGATACACATTAACACTGGTTGTCAGGCTTTTGGACTTGTGACGCCCCGTAACGACTGTCAAAGATCCAAGAACGACAGCCGGGACCAAGGCACGGAGGCGGAGGGGTCGATCCACGGACCGACCGCGGAAAGCTTAGCTTAACCTGATCGATCGACCTGTGCGGCTGTTATTACTTAGCCACGAGCCCCTCCGATAACCTAATCACCGAAAACCCGGGTTTTGAAGCCTGATCAATGCTCAAATTCGTTAGAATTCCCAATCCTTTATTGTGAAAAATGAATCCGTGCTTTTAAGTTTGAATTTTACCATAATAAAAACTTTTAAAGCTTGCGGCGTGAGCGAATATTCGTGCTTTTAAAGGAAGTGGATTTTCAGGGTCTTTACGTATTCTTAGTGTCGAAGGCAAACAATTAAAAATAGTTTTTTTTTTTGTTATATTTCACAAAAAAAGTCTGTATATATTTTCATGTGCATTTAGGAAAAAGCTATTATTTTGACATTGCAAACAGACACTTCAATTTTATTTATTCGTATATATAGATCTAATAAGATTTAAAGGCTCCTACAAACAGGCGCGACACGCGATAATATCGCGTGCGACACAAAGAAAAAAAAACAGAAATTGTAATCATGAAGTGAGCTAGCGTGGTGTTCAACGATCGCTCCTTCTCTTTCGAGGAGAAAAAACAACCTACTGTAGGAAAATTACAGACTGCTATTAAAATGAAGCAGCGGCGCCTATGTGGTAACGGCCGCGGCTTACGAGTAGGTAATTGTAGGTCGTAGGTTCGAACTTTACTTTTTGTAAATTATCTCATCACCACTGCTCTCAAAACGTTCCACTCTCACTCGAAGAGAGAAAGCCTGTGTCCAAGCAGATGGAATATTAAAGGCTGATTATGACGAATTAACTTGAAATGCTGTCGTACAAAGAAGGAAACTTACACACAGTATTAGCCTATATCCATAAATCGCATCAATTTTTTTTTTGGGTGTGAAATCATCATAAGACCCCTCCCGCTCTGGGTGGAGCGGAAGGGAGTGTAAGACTCTTACTGACTAAAACCCACCCGTGTTCCTTCCTTAGCCCTTTATGTTCCCGGCCAGAGGTAACCCTTTCGGACAATCCCAGGCTTCGGCCCTAGGGGGCCCCTTCCTCGATGCTGTTATCTCTTTGAGGCGCGCGTGGAACACGTATAGCATCTATCTTGCAATTCCTTATATCATAACTAGCTTCTGCCCGCGACTTCGTCCGCGTGAAATTTCGCCTTCCTTAATCACCCTCTTAAGGGTGGAATTTCGAAAAACTCTTTCTTAGTGGGTACCTACTCTTCACAAAGAACACACCCTCCAAATTTCATTTCTCTAGGACCAGCGGTTTAGGCTGTGTGTTGATATATTAGTCAGTCAGGACTTTGAATTTTATATACGAGTATATAGACCAGACTATCTCGTTCACACTTTTGGTATACAGGCGTCCTCTTTGTGAGAGGGAGTGGGCCGTAATCCACCACGCGGGCCTAGCGAATGGATGAATAGATGTCACACACCTTCGACTTTGTAATTCTATTAGGTTAGTACCTACGTGGAACAAAATATAGAAATGATAATGAAAAAGACTAAACCTTAGGCCTTAAAACATTTATGAGCAAAAATTATATTTAATAAAACAGAGCGCGTTTTTACATAATCCACTTTAGATAAATCCAGCAAAAATATTATGAGAATATATGCTTACACAGCACACGCATGAACATCATTTCAGCGGTGTTGAAAAACAAGTGCAAATTGGTTTACCTGAGTAGCCATTATTTTGTATGTAACTTATTTACCCCATGGACTCCTATCTGAAATAAAAGTTGTATATTCTATTAGGCTAATGTAAGAGGCACCTGTGTTGATTTGGCTCGGGTTCAAATAAAATGTATTATTTTAAATGCTTGATGGGTTTCGGGTTGTAGGGCTTTGACGGCAAAAAGGTACTGATTTATAATTTTATTCAGGAGTAGCTTCCGCCCGCGACTTCGTCCGCGTGAAATTTCACCCTCCCCCCATTCCCTCTTAGGGGTGGAATTTCGAAAAACCCTTTCTTATTGGATACCTACTCTTCACAAATAACACACCCTCCAAATTTCATGTCTCTAGGATCCGCGGTTTAGGCTGTGCTGTGTTTTATATATCAGTCAGGACTTTGAATTATATATACGAGTATATAGATACTTTTCCGGGATAAAAAGTACCCAGTGTGGTGCCCAGGATATTAAAGAATAATTACACCATCGTAATCGAACCAGTAGTTTTTGCGTGATGCCTGAACAGACAGACGGACAGACAAAATTTGTTTTAATCGGGTACGTATTTGAATATCGAAAATTAAAATATCGACTGTTAAAATATCGATGTTCAAAACATCGAAAATTTAAATATCGATTGTATCAAAATGTCGAAAATTGTTATACCTACGCTTAAAACGTCGAAGATTGAAATGTCGAGTGATTAAAATTTCGAATGATTCAAAATATCGATTGACATTATGCCTAAGTTCAAAATATCAACATTTAATACATCGACGTTCATAATATCTACGTTACGTTACGTTTGGGTTTTTATTATGTAAAAATAATTAAAGTACCTACATTACATGAGGTTTTCCTTGTTTTTTTTTTTGTAACCCACCTAGTAACTGATTTCCATCTAGCAAACAAGCATGCAGCAATCATGCAACATGCAAGCAAGCATGGTTTCTGTCACGGCTCCGGCGCTGCAGGGCTCCGGCAGTCCCACGCGAGCTTAACGTCGCAGATGGTCTAAACGCCCACCACTGCAGCTTCGGCTTGTTGGCCGGCTTCGCCGGCCAGCCTCAGCTGCGGCGGTGGGTGTTAAAACCACCTGCTCCTCAGCTCGCGGGCTGCCTCGCCCCTCCGCGACTACGCGATTCTAAATTACACTCTAGGGGTAGGGCAGACAAGACTACGTGGAGTCGGTTTTGCAGCGATACGTTTCTGTCACTAACTTTAGTAGCACAACCTGCACAACATATTGACTTTAAAGAAAATATTTTAATTTAAATAATACCTTCACGATTGACCTAATAGGCTTGTACACTGGACACTGATTTTCATGGATAAAATAGGTCGAAATTGTTCCAAAACCGAATTGGGGCACCCCGAATTTACGTAGTCTTTTGGCTGTTACCCCTAGAGTGTATATAAAAATCCGGAGGCGCGAAGGGAGGGCAACCCCCGCCCGCTGTAACAAAGCATAGGCTCCCGTGGGAACCGTAGCGGCTGAGGCTGGTCGCCGGAGGCGACCAGCAAGCCGAAGCTGCGGAGGTGAACATGGGTGCCTATCCTTTGTTACGCAAGGGCGAAGGGGTTGCACTTCCCGTAGCGCCGGAGACGTTGCAGAAGCAATCTTTTTCCACTCATACTACTTATATCAGTTCGATATTTTAACTTGTACGTATTTTTAGGGTGAATTAATGAATGTATTAAATGTTGAAAATTAACCCATTTTTACACGTAGGTATATTAATTTTCGATGTTCAAATAATATATGTACCCATCGATATTTAGGACGTTCGATAATCTGTATTTCGATATTTAGATCTTTCGATGTAACTTTTGTAGATATTTAGATTTTAGATATATTGGACGTAGGATATTTAACCATTCGATAATATAAACTTTCGATATTTTAATTTTCGGTTATATGATCGTTCGATATTTCCATTTTCGATGTTTCGAACATCGATATTTTAACAGTCGGTATTTTAATCTTCGATATTCAAATACGTACCCGTTTTAATCACATTTTTGAAAATTCCATTTATTTTTTTGATATTTTCAATGTACAGAATTTTCACTTCTACAGATTTATTATAAGTATAGATGACTCCAACGAGGGACATATTGAAAGAGGGTTGTCAGTATGCGATTCTAGTTCCGAAATTGGTCGAAATTTACATGGAGCGACTGCTATCTGACGTCATCAAACCAAGTTTTACCATATCTATACTAATATATCTATCTATGCTGAAGAGTTTGTTTTTTTGAACGCGCTAATCTCGGAAACTACCAGTCGGATTAGCTTTTTGAAGTGAAAACTTCTTTAGGCGCGTTGGGCATTTTTTGACATGGGAAAAAACCATTGAACTCGCCACTGTTACCGTAAGCGACACCGCGCGTGTTTTGTTTATATGACGTTAAAAAAAATACCCGCTTCGGATGTGTTCGGCTGTCCTCGGGATGTACTCGGTTTTAATGTATATCCGATATGTCAGTGAGTGATGGCAAAGTATTCTGTTTGTGTTTTGTTTTCACTTTTGTCGGCACTCCCGGAGTGCCACTGTTTTTTTTTGCATTTGATAGCCCAATTCTTGAGTAAGGCTATAAGCTATTTAACATCACACTAGGACTCTTAGAACCCGAGCAAAAAGGAAAAATGTAAGAAAGACTGCGAAAAGTAACTAATAGCGTGGCCAGGCGATGCGATGCGACGGGGTAGGTCGGGGGAGTAAGATTTTTTGGCACGTCACTAAATAATAACAGCTGCACAGGTCGATCGATCAGGTTAAGCTACGCTTGCCGCAGTTGGTCTGTGGATGGGTGACCATCTTTACATACTGTGACCCCTCCGTGCCTCTTGGTCTCGGCTGTCATTCGTGGATCTTTGAAAGTCGTTACGGGTAGTCAGAAGCCCGAAAGTCTGACAACCAGTCTTATCAAGGGGTATCGTATTACCCAGTAATTGGGTTGTGGAGGTCAGATAGGCAGTCGCTCCATGCAAAATAGTGGTATTCAGCTGCATCCGGTTAGACTGGAAGCCGACCCCAAATTAATTGGGAAAAGGCTAGACAGATGATGACAAGCTTTTATCTTGTAAATCGTCAGAAAAGGTGATAACAAGTACGTGGTATAATTTATTGCATATAATGTAGTTTCCATACTGTATATATCTCGGCCTGAACGTGTAAAAAGTGGTCCGCCATCCACGCACTAACCGCAGTATAACTACAAATAAACTTTACAGATCGAAGAGTCCACGTGTAGGTATTATTGCCTTCAAGGAAAACAATACAACAAACTACTACTTATCCTTGTTCAATAAAAATAAAATTTTATAATATCACAACCACAGAGCAAGGAAAGCCGCCCCGATATCTAGAGACGGCATAATCAGCCTTTAACGTTCCCACTGCTGGGACACAGGCCTCTTCTCTGTGAGAGGGAGAGGGCCGTAATCCACCACGCGGGCCCAGTGCGGACTGGTAGACGTCACAATATATGTCTTTGAATTTTTGGTTCAGACTTTCGGGCTTCTGACGACCCGTAACGACTCGACTGTCAAATATCCAGCCGGGTCCAATGTCTTAACTTGCTTTCCGAGGCACGGAGGGGTCTTGGTATGTAAAGACGGTTACCCATCTACGAACCAACAGCGGCAAGTGTAGCTTAACGTGATCGATCAAACCGTGCGGCTGTTATTACTTAGCTACAAGCCCCTCACATACTAAGATAAACACTTCTATTAATTAAAGTTGCATTCATTTCCCAACAGACTTTATTAGCACTTTACAACATGGCTGATCGGTTGCGAGAGAGAAAGACAGCAAATCAATGAGCAGTACAGACATACTGTTACGTTCCGATATAGCTAGGCAGATAGATGTATGTCGTAGTGTGAGTACAATACGACCGACGTAACTTACACCCGCCTGAACATAGGCACTAAGAACTTTCGCGCATGTTCTCTCACTCGCACTCGCCTCATGTCACCATTTGGTTCCTAAAAAATCTTACTGCGCAGGCTTCTGCGCAAAGTTCAGGCCCGTCAAGTTACGTCGGTCGTATTGTAAACGGTGATACGCTTGGTTTGTGCGGAAAGCTTTGACAATGCCGCCTCTACAACATGGCTGCCGAGATGTCTCCATGTTCTATGGTCACAATAATGTCTATCGAAACACAAGTAAAGCAATTTTAAGTTAAGACAACTGCACTTCGTGTCAATAAGATTCAATATCAAACAACATAGTAATATGGAGCAATAAAAACTGAACGGTTATTGCAGTATAAGAGAATGTGTGGTATTGATTTAAAGGACGGTGGTAGTTTTCAAGTAGATGTAGTATCAAGTGGACTAACACTGCTCTCAAAACGGTGAGGGAAAACCTCGTGAGGAAACCGGCATGTATACATGAACCAAAGATTCGAAAACTTGTGACATCTACCAACCAGCACTGGGCCCACGTGGTGAATGACAGCCCACTCCTTCTCGAAGAGAGGAGGTTTGTGTCCCAGCAGTGGGAACATTAGAGGCTGGTTGGTTATGTTTCATATTAGATAAACTGACACGGCGCCTTTTCACGGAGTAAGGTTTCAATTTCGAGAAAATGAATATGTATTACGTATTTATTCATTTAGACAGGTAAAAATAACAAAATTAAATTCTAACCTAACTAAAACTATACAGAAACTAGAAAATAGCGTCGAAAAACTCATCCGCATCGCTGTCGACTGGTAATGCACCCAAGAGACTGGCGGCATTACCACGTTGCATGGCGATGCTTAGCCTCTGGCCAAGGTAAAAACCAGCCCTTGGGTCACGGGAAGTGTGAACCAGCCGTTTCGAAATATCTTTAAAAAGACCATGAGCACTCGGATGAAAATGAATATTATGTGAATTCGAAGCCGACTTTGATGTTCACGTAATTCATACCGTTTCTAACTACAAAGTTCAAGACATTCAGGCCTTACCCAATCTGTGTGATTGATCTATGCAATGACATTTATGAACAACTAGCTTTTGCCCGTGTGGAAAATATCCCACGTACAACATACCACCGGGATTAAAAGTACCCTATGTGTTAATCCAGGTTATAAACTATCTGTGTGCCAAACATCCAAATACGTTCAGCCGTTTTTGCGCCAATCCCGGTGAATACATCCAGATAAACAAAAAATTCTAAAAACTATATTTTCGGCATCAAACTAGTTTCTACACCTCGTAGCAATTACTTTTTTTCAATAATATTCATTGAGAATATTCATAAATTTGAATATTCATGCGAGGTCAAGAGCCATTCAGAGAAAAAAATTTTTTTTTTTACAGTTTTGACTTCATTACAATTTTCAGAATAATCACCATGTGTGACGATGCTTTAGTATCCAGTGCAGTCAGTCACGTTACTATTACTTTGCTTTTTTAGGGTTTTGTACCCAAAGGGTAAAAAAGGGGACCCTGTTACTAAGACTCCACTGTCCATCTGCCCGTCTGTCACCAGGCTGTATCTCATGAACCGTGATAGCTAGACAGTTGAAATTTTCACAAATGATGTATTTCTGTTGCCGCTATAACAACAAATACTAAAAACAGAATAAAATAAATATTTAAGGGGGCTCCCATACAACAAACGTGTTTTTTTCGGCGTTTTTTCCTTTTGGTACGGAACCCTTCATGTGCAAGTCCGACTCGCACTTGGCCAGTTTTTTTTTAATAACCCGCGTATTGTTTAAACTCTTTTATAAAAACATAATTTAAAAGTGAATCAAATGATCGTCGTCATTCACCTGCACTTATCCCAATTTATTTTGGGGTCGGCACAACATATCTTAATCTTCCATACTTCTTTATTAGTCGTATAGAGGTATGAGGAACAGGGTGTAAAGTTCACTCATCCTCCATAGAAAAATATGCGTCATAATATCCATGTGAAAAGGCCATCGCTCAGCATAAAGGTCATACATAGCCCACGTATCAAATCGTAAAGGGATTGGCACCGTATCGCCTTTCGCCTCGCCATCAAACAGGCGTCAACCTAGCGTAAGCACGTAACCAAAGCGGATCAGAAGCTCCTATACGTCGACTCGGCTACGGCTAGGCGACGACGAACGGCTCGAGTTGATACGATGCCGATCCCTTTCCGGTTTGATACGTGTACCTTAATGCTGTTGACCCTATGCTAGACAAAGCCCCAGCGCTGGTTTCCAGCGACAGCCGGCGTTGTCAAGAAGCAAAATAACTATTCTAAGTTACCAACTTCCAAAACTATTTCACTGAACACCAGTGGCGAAGGTTCCATACAACTCGATTCCTACCGGCTCGGCTTCCCTTTGAAGGTACTTAATTTTTGTAAAGGCGAATTGAAATTTTCGAGCCCTTACGTGAAGATTCTCAATGTGGGCTAGAACGACTGGCCATTTTTTTAATTCTTTTTCTCAAATATTAATTAGGTACCAATGATTTAAACAAAGGTCAAGTAGTACCAAATGGGTATTAGATTTTAGTAATATTTTAAAGCTGATCGGTCATTTTAGGCAGTCATTTTGATGGTCACGAAAAATGGCACAGTCAGTATTCTATAGGCAAATAATAATATAATCATATTAAAGATATTTACTCCGGCTACCTCTTACAAAAATTGACCCTTCGCTACTGCTCAACACTACCTTTTACACTGCAGTATAAAGTGTCTCTTTTTTTAATGTAGCCTTTAATACCAGTATGACGTTTCACTGAATTCATTACACCAGATTTTGTGGGCACGGGACCACAATAATGAGCCACTCGTCCCAGCTTTGCAAGACACACACCGCGTTCAAGAATAATGAATAACTAGCAAACGGTTAGGCCCTTTGGGAAATTCCCAGTAAGAAGTTTCTTCGAAATTAAAAAAAAAATTGTGAAGCAAATCTTGGACTACATTTTGTTTGAAGGGTTTTTCTGAATTACTTAATTGGACTTGGATATAGTTGAAATGGTTCTAGAGAAGAGATTTTTGTGGGGGAACTCAACCAGGCATGGTACTCTTACTACGACCATTCCAAGTTCTGCAGCCATTGACATTGTTTTGTTCTGGTTTGTAGCCAATCAGTTGAAGTTGACCAGGAATGCAAACTTTCGCCTTTATAATATTAGTGTTATTATACTGAGTGTTGATACTGAGTGATGGCCGTTTTGCGTGGATGTGACGCAAATTTTCCGCCAATTTGTTATTTCTTATTTTTTTGTGTTCTTTCTATGCGTCATGTTTACCGCAAATAAACGTATTCTCTTTTTCTTTCTTCTGGTTTGAAGAGTGTAAATGTAATTTCAGACACATAAAACAGTATTTACCTATGTTGAACAACGCTCCTGTGATGCCTAGCGAATTCCAGAAGACCATTATCACCATGGCGGTGACACATCATCAGGTGGACTAATGCTATAAAACGATTATTACTGACTAGCTTCTGCTCGCGACTTCGTCCGCGTGAAATTTCTTGTTCCCCGACCCCCCCGTCGCATCGCATCACCTGCCCGCGTTTTTGCTTATCTTTATTACTTCGTTTTTGCTTATCGTTCTAACTTTATTTTTTAATTTTGTCCCATTCATTCATAGCATGATGTAAATTGTTAACCAAAGTTTTAAAGTGGGTTCGGAATTGTGTCTATTAATTGCAAAAAAGATTTTTACAATTGTTTCAGAGATTAGCGCGTTCAAACTTTTCAGCTTTATTAATAGAATTTGACGTAAACAATTCCACGGAAAAATGTATAGACTCAAACTCAAAGCATTTATTTCAATTAAACCATTTACAGGCACTTTTGAATTGTCAAGAAGACGGTCAGTCAGAAAATATGAAGCTAGTTGCCCATTCCAAAGCGTAGGTACCTATGGAGAAGAACGGGCAACAAACTCCATGAACACTCTTTTAAATTATATTTTTACAAAAATATTAGTTACATCATTAATTTTGAATTTACAATTATATGTGAGAACGATGTAAAAAGGCGTACGTGTTAAAAGCGTCCAGAGTACAGCAAATAGTATAATATAATTCCTTTAAGCCGTTTGTTTTTTACTCATCTGCTGTGAGAAAATTCCCAAGATGGTCCTGTTGCTGTTTTTAAATACAATCTTGGAAAAAGTTAAACCCAGGAGTGCAATCATGAAATCGTTAGAACAAGTTTTCACAGAGAAGTTCGTCTATTTAAAAATGTTGTTTCTTATACTTTAAACTAGAATCAGCTGTAGTTTTCTCAACGTTGCACGTTGCACTAGAAATGCTTTAATAATAACTTTATTCCGAAGATCAATAAAGCCCTCTTGAGTGAAAACGTGGAACGTGAAAACGTGAAAGTGGCTATAATCCACCACGCGGGCCCAATGCGGGTTGGTAGATATCACATGTCTTCGAATTTTTGGTTCTAGAACATGCAGGCTTTCTCACGGTGTTTTTCTTCACCGTTTTGAAAGCAGTGGTGAAGAAATATTTACATAAGGTAAAGCGCCAGTCTGGGTCCGAACCCACGACCTACAACTCGTAAGTCGAGGCCATTACCACTGGGCCACCACAGATCAGCACCCTGATTGCGTAACACACTATCAATCGGAATCTGAATCATTTTGAAGCAAATCGCTATTCCATTGCTTCATAAGGTCGAAAAATTTGTCTGCTCAACCCGTTAATAACGCAATGAATGTTGTTGAACTGTTACAACGTAACCGATTCCGATTGATAATGAAAAAGTAAAGGAATGACAAAGTTTATGAATGAAATAATAAAAACTACACCGCGATTAAACGGAAAATAAGATCCTTTTCGTGCATAATGCCGAAATGGAAGTCCTCTTGTGCCTCTAAGTGACGCCAACTGGTGGCGTGAATTTTCATGAAAACCCTCATTGCAACCAATCATATCAATTAATAGTCGTTAGTTGTTGTTGGGATCAGATCAGGGGATCCGACCGGAATAACTCCACTTGAACTGCTCTAATAAACAACCCCTTTCATTTGTTGTCTCCGCAGTCGCAGACGCGGGTATCTCGTGGCCCCGGCGCGCCGCGGCGTTAGGTTAGACACACGCAGAGTCCTTGTGTCACCCACACGAAGCAACACAAGACTTCTGCTGGCATACACACTGGACAACGCTGACGTCGCGTATTGCATTGAATAGCGTTAGCA
This sequence comes from Oligia fasciuncula, assembly GCA_963082905.1. Taxonomy (NCBI): domain Eukaryota; kingdom Metazoa; phylum Arthropoda; class Insecta; order Lepidoptera; family Noctuidae; genus Oligia; species Oligia fasciuncula. Next base: position 16,587,253 of record OY720403.1, read on the forward strand.
AAACAGTCGACCTTTTAAAATGCAATTATTAAAGAAAACTTATATGATTTACGCTTACCATAAAAAATCAATATTTGATATGGCCTTTCCATAATACCAGCTATTATCGTCCCACTGCAGCGCACTCTTCTCCTACAGAGAAGGCACAAGCATTGATCACCACGCTTATTTCAGACTTATACCTAATAATAGGCCGAGGGGCTTGTGCCGTGTGTGTGAGCGCGGTTGGTCCGTGGATGGGTGACCATCTTTACATACCAAGACCCCTCCGCGCCTCGGAAAGCATGTTAACCCGTTGGTCCCGGCTGTCATTCGTGGATCTTTGACAGTCGTTACGGGTCGTCAGAAGCCCGTAAGTCTGACAACCAGTCTTACCAAGGGGTATAGTATTACTCAGTAACTGGGTTGTGGAGGTCAGATAGGCAGTCGCTCCATGTAAAATACTGGTATTCAGCTGCATCGGGTTAGACTGGAAGCCGACCCCAACATAGTTGGGAAAAGGCTAGGCAGATGATGATGACATAATAATAGGCCGACCGCTTAACTGAGACGTTGCCTGAGGTAGCAGCGCGGTGCGGGAGGGGTGTGGTGACGTGATGCGAGAGCTCAGTGATTCGTCAACTTGTGACAACTATCACCCCTCCCGCACCGCGCAGCTACCTCAGGCAACGTCTCAGTTAACCTTTGCCCGCCTACCTGTCGAAACACCCCGACAATGACAATAGGACAATGACACTGTTGTGTACACTTGGTGTACCGTTGACGTTTCGAGCACTTTCTCTTATGTATACTTGGTGTACACTTCCCGCTTGAGGGGTTACGTTGTCGGCCTATAACTACGAGTCCAGGTATCACTAGGTTTGCCTTCACCGATGTCTGTAATATCCAAGATAAACTATGAAACTCAAAAAGAAAAATGAAATACAACCTACTGAGGGGCTCGTGGCTAAGTAATAATAGCCATACGGGTCGATCAGGTTAAGCTACGCTTGCCGTGGTTGGTCCGTAGATGGGTGATTATCATACCGAAACCCCTCCGTGCCTCGATAAGCACGTTAACCCGTTGGTCCCGGCTGTCATTCGTGGATCTTTGACAGTCGTTACGGGTCGTCAGAAGCCCGAAAGTCTGACAACCAGTCTTACCAAGGGGTATAGTATTACTCAGTAACTGGGTTGTGGAGGTCAGATAGGCAGTCGCTCCGGGTATCGTATTACCCAGTTAGGTACTGGGTTTTGGAGATCAGATAGGCAGCCGCTTCATGTAAAGTAGTGGTATTCAGTTGCATCTGGTTATGCTAGAAGTCGACCCCAATATACACACATCAACACGGTCTAGGGATATTTCATACTCAATTAAATAACTCGAAAAGTACTGGCCGCATTGGAATCTTTTATACACCGATTTGTTTGTAATTTATCTCAGACTAATTCCAAATTTAAATTTTTGAAAATTCTTTTGTTTCGGTGGCAAAAAATGCCTTGATGTATAGGAGAGGGAATTTTCATTTGTGCGAAATTTAGAAAACAATACGAATTACGTTTACTTACAGTTTTTTTTCATTTTTAAACGAAAGATAAAGTTAAAATTGAGGTATTGTAGCCATGCAACGCCGACATTTGACGAGGGCGGAGATGTTACGAGCTGTGGGAATGCTGGAAGCTGGATCTGTTCAGCGTAATGTTGCTGAGGCCATAGGGACCCATCAAAATGTAATTTCAAGATTGTGGACAGGCTATCGTGCCACAGGTGAAGTAGCGGAGAGGCACCGGGGGCCAAGTCGCATCACTACCCCCAGACAAGACCGATTTTTGCAAATTACTGCGCGAGCACAACCAAATGCAACGGCGACTCAATTGGTCCAAAGGCTGCGAGTGGAACACCAAGTGCTTGTGAGTGACCAAACTGTAAGAAGGCGACTGCATGAAAGCAATCTACGCTCTCGTAGACCACTCCGGGTCCCACCTTTACGGAGAGGCAATCGTGGACGACGATTAGAATGGGTTCGGAACCACGTGGACTGGGGCCGTGAGCAATGGTCCAATGTGCTGTTCACGGATGAATCCAGGTTCGGCTTCCATCCAGATTCACGAAGGACGCGTGTTTGGCGAGTTCCTGGACGATGGAGCCGTCTCCAGAACCCTCAGGAAGTTCACCCATACCAAGGAGGAACAATTATGGTTTGGGCAGGAATTCGTCTTGGAGGACGGACGGATCTCGTTTGGGTGCGGGGCAATATGACGGCAGAACGATACGTCCAACAGGTGCTGGGGCCCGTAATCTTGCCCCACAGAACACAAATGGGGCAAGATTTCCTGCTCATGCACGACAATGCCCGGGCACACACGGCGAGAACGGTAGCAGCTTGGTTACATACACATAATGTTAGGGCCTTAGACTGGCCTGCTCAATCGCCAGATCTAAATCCCATTGAGCATGCGTGGGATATGCTGCAAAGAAGAGCTCTGAAGGAAGTTCCTGAAAATCTGGCTACAGAAGATCAACTTTTTGCGCACCTCAGAAGGACATGGGACAATATTCCGCAGCAAGACATTGACAACCTTGTTCTGAGCATGCCGAATCGTTGCCGATGTGTTATGAACATCATGGGCGCTTTCTCAGACTACTAACTTCAAGTTTATAAACACAAATTAAATGATTTTTCTATTTTTTTCAGTTTTTACTCACAAATTAAAAGTTCATTCATATACGATTTCCGTCTATGCTTCATTTTTTTTCCATAAAATCCTGAAATTTTAATCTAAGTACCTTAACCATTATTAAAAAATGGTAGAATATTAAATAACGTATCTTTTAAATATATACATGTCATATAAATAATTAACACATTGATAGTAATTCGCTTTTTTAAAAATATCCCTAGACCGTGTTGATGTGTGTAGTTGGAAAAAAACTGGGTAGATTGTATGAAATACAACCCACTTTTGCTAACCTTACCGTCGTATTACAAACTGCTACAAACGTTATTATGAATCCTACGCACATCGGCGCACGACTGTGCCACTGTTCCAGTATTTTTAACTTTTCCCAATACACTCGCTATTTTTATACCTTTTTCTTTTATTTTAGTATGCCATTTGTCAGACTATGGCAAACCGAGGATACATAAAGTTTCCCGTGTTGCTTATTAGTTAGCTTAGCTTTGCACTACGTCCGCTTACGTGATTTTTATTGCGAGATGTTTTTTAGGATTCCGTACCCAAAGGGTAAAAACGGGACCCTATTACTAAGACTTCGCTGTCTGTCTGTCCGTCCGGTAGTCTGTCACCAGGCTGTATCTCAAGAACTGCGATAGCTAGACAGTTGAAATTTTTACAGATGATGTATTTCTGTTGCCGCTATACCAACATATATATCTAAAGAGTAAGGCTGGCCATAGGCATGGGGGATTGTTAAATTAATGATTGGATTGATAATCCTCCATTTTCTATTGAGGATAAGGAGCCTTCCTCCCTGTTCCTCATACCTGAATAAAATACCGACAAACATGAAGCAATTATCTGTAAATGTTCTTTTTCATTGTTTGTATTTCCTGTGCATTTCCCGAATAAAATATTTTTCTTTATTTTCTTTCTTTGTGAAATGAATAAAATACTCCAAAAGAAACTATTTGACAAACTGTTATTACGTAACTCGATACAGCCATTATTTCCCGAGTATTCTTTCTTCTTAAGTTGAGTGTCATTTGATATTGAACATTTATATTTAAATTGGCTTCGGATACAAGTTTCATAACATCACGTTTTCTTCCCCGAAGGGTAAGCCAGAGGTGTTTCTACCTTAAATAAAATAAAAATAAAAAGTATTTTATTATCAGGCACCAAGCCCCATAGGGTGTTAGTATTGCATCTTACTTCAAAACTATATCAGTAACATGCAGGATCACTAAAAAAGAAAAAGACAATCACAATCACAGGAAGGCTTAACAAGCTTTGTTGCCAACATGTAGTTTGGTAAACCTCCCCATTATAGGCCCATCCAGCCTCTCTGCAAAACACCTTCAGAATGATGTTGCTGCTTCCCGTCACTCGGGATGTTACTGAGGCAACTTTCTTCTGCATTATCGCAAAGTAGTCGTCAGTGTGCGCATCAGCGAACATACCTGACGCACTACAGTAAAGTGAAAGCCTCAACACGCCCTGGAGGTATTGCTGTAGTAATGCGTAGGGCATTGTCTGCTTTTTGGGTATGGTTATCCCAAAGGCTGCTGGTGTAAAATGTTTGACAGTGGGCCTTGAAAAGAGTTAGTTTCACGGGAACTGAACAACTATGAAACCTTCTGCACCTATAGTAGGTACACTGTACACATTGTACCAGTTAGTGTTCGCCGGCGAGTGTCGACGGGTCTTTGCAAATAAATTTCATTTCATTGCAGTTGCCTCGGTGATCTTGTGAAGGCCGCAGGAACGAGAAGCGAGAAGCACAGAACCGGTCGAAGTGGAGGAGCTTGGGGGAGGCCTATGTCCAGCAGTGGACGTCTTTCGGCTGAAATGATGATGATGATGGCATTTAGTTGCCTGTACCGTTGACGCGTGTCGCTCGTTTGTATGCACATTAATGTTTAAGTCCCATGTAATGGGGAGACGAATCTATTGCCATCAACCGGGTACAACTACACACAACAATAGGAGAGGCCTATGTCCAGCAGTGGACCTGATGATGATGATGATGGTGGGTACAACTTTTGGAGAAATTCCTGATCTTGGGTTTTTCTATCTAGAATTTTTCGAAAAGCGTTTAGATTTGTGCCCGGCTGATGACAATAGGCTGGTCCCCTCATTACGTGGGACTTGAAAAATAACTGAGGTTTAATTTTCCTGAAGAAACACGTGCCTCAACTTCTGCTTTATTACATGTACATTAAGCACAAAATGATATCCATCCTTTGTTACCACTTTTCACAGCAACGAGCACAAATGATGATGTAATGTATTCATGAATATTTCAATGAATATGTACGTTCCAATGATCATTATTCCAGTCAGTTTCAAAGAGTTTAATGGACTCACTGATCAGTTATGCAATTCATCATTAAACGGTTAAATTTATGTTTAAATTATTAAGTCAAATTCAGTGTTTAATTTAAAGGTAAAAGTTCCAAGGGTATGACACCTTCACCTAATTGCGAGAAATGTGGAATAATCGAGGACGTACATCATAAATCTTGACCGAGTGTGAGCGGGGCGAACGTCTCAGGAGAAATGTTTTTGATACCCAAAATATGTTTGGAATTTTTACTTTAAATAGTGTTTTAGCTAAGCCTATGTCGGACGAAGCTAAAACTCTGTACAAAATATATTACAATCATATAAATTAATTTTAAATTCAAAATTTGGCTATGATGGAGCGACATAGTCAGTATTGTGACAAAGCTCCTTAATAAAGAAAAAAAAAATATATATATATACATATAAAAGTTCCTTATAATCGATAGGGTTATCTGTAAAAAAAAATAAAGCACTGATAGACATCGCACAGTTTAAACCCCTGGGTCTAGGGTTCCTTATATGGCCCCTCCGATGTTCCTTCGATGATCCTGGTTTATCATTTGTGTCTTCGAGTGACAGCTATGTGAACATAATCCAGCTTTTCATAAGTAAGCTGTCACACCCTTGATGCCTGGAGGCTTATATTTAGGTATTCAGTTTTGTATACATTTTCAGTTTTAATTTACTGCTTGAGTATAGTTTCGAATTTCGTTCACTTTTCCTCGTTGAGATGTTTTATGAAATATGTAGGTACAGTCAACAAAAAAGATAGGTATGCAGGATCGTCGGATATAGTTGAAGTTTAGTAAGAAACAGATGGATGTTATCGACTGAAATTTTATTTGATAAATGAGCTGTTTGTTTTCTATTAATAAAATTCAATTTTATTCGAAAACTCAATGGGTTTCTTACTAAACTTCAACTATATCCGACGATTCTGCATACTTATCTCTTTTGTTGACTGTACATGTACGTCCTTAAGATATGTCCTCTTCTTTCATCAGAATAGGTAGTAACAGCCTTTCAGAGGCAGCTTAACCTGTAAATGTCTAAATAATATTTATTTTACCTTTAAAGTACAAAAAGAAATAAAATGTCCATCTGTCATTGTCTGCCCGGCAGGTGTTATAAAAACTTTAAGTATAACAATACGAATTTCTAAACGATTCATCACTTTTATTCAGGAATTAGGTATATTTTGTTGTGCTTACATTAATTTGAGAAACGGCGAAAATATGTTTTGTTTTTATTGAAAATGGCGCGGGGTTCACAAGAGATTATTTTATGGGTAACGTTCCGAAGACCTCACTGCGATACCTCACGGTCGCGGTTTAGCTCGCTACCTCGATATTAGCTCCATGTAAATACATGTTAATACACACGCACGCATATGCCGCAATGTGATTAGGTCAACTGCAGTGAGATTCTGTAACCATCTCACCGTGAAAACTTAGGTGAAGTGCGCGTGGAGTGAGCTGTCAATAGTGTCAATTCCTACCAATAACAAACTCACTTCACCTAAGTTTTCACGGTGAGATTTTTACAGAACCGACCGGCTGGACCCGCGGGTCCAGTTCGAGTGGGTCCAGTTGACCAAAGACTACAGAGATACATCGTGGGTTGCTTAAGGGTTGACCTCAATGTCTGGCATGTGCGTGCGAGTCTATTAGCATGCAATTGTTTTACATGGAGGTGATATCGAGGTACCAAGCTAAGCCGCGACCGCGAGGTATCGCAGTGAGGCATCTACGGCATGTAATTACTCTGAGGGTGCATCTAGACAGCGGTCAACTGACGATATAAAAAAAATGGTAAAAATGGTAATGGTATTAAATGGTTTATCTATCTATCTATCTATATCGTGACATGTTTTGGAAATTATGATATTTTGAGGTGACATATTTTAAAGTGATGGTCAACGTTGATCGATGACGCGATTTAAGGGATAATTCCCATACTTTATATATAACATTCGCATTCTAATTTCAGTTTGATTCTGTCAAAAATAACTTTCATACAGCAGAGAGTGAGAGTTCAGAGAGCAGTGGTGGCCCAGTGGTAACTGCCGCAACTTACGTGTTGTAGGTCGTAGGTTCGAACCCAGACAGGCGCTTTACTTTGTGTAAATTATTTAATCATCATGCTCTCGAAACGGTGAAGGAAAACATCATGAGGAAACCGGCATGTCCTAGAACCAAAAATTCGAAGACATGTGACATCTACCAACCCGCACTGGGCCAGCGTGGTGGATTACGGCCCACTCCCTCTCACAAAGAGGAGGCCTGTGTCCCAGCAGTGGGAACATTATAGGCTTATTATGTTTATGCTCTGTCAAAAATAATAATAACTTTCATACATGTTTGACAAGTTCTTGACATTCATTGTCGCTGAGATGCATAGATCGTGAGATAATAGATAAATAGATTTTGAACGTTTTCAATTTCGGGAATTGGCCTTCTGGTTGCGTCTTAAGTTAATTTTAATGTTTAATTCAATCCCATTTATGTTAAAGTCGGCTTCTAGTCTAACCGGATGCAGAAGCTGAATACCAGTATTTTACATGGAGGACTGCTTATCTGACCTCCACAAACCAGTGGCTGTCAGACTTTCGGCCTTCTGACCACCCGTAATGACGGTCAAAGATCCTCGAATGACAGCCGAGACCAATTTGTTAAGGTGCTTTTCGAGGCACGGAGGAGTCTTGGTATGTAAAGATGGTCACCCATCCACGGAACAACCGCGGCATACCTTAACCTGTTCACTCGACCCCTTCGGCTGTTATTACCTAGCCACTTGCCACTCAACTTAAGTTAGTAATAAGTATCAAAATTACAGGCGAGTAAAAAAACAATGTTAAAAAAAAATACATGTAATTCAGAAAAAAATATTTACAAAACATGTCCATAAATCACAGTGAGAGTATTTACAATAATAATAATAACGAATTACTTAAACTAACTTATAAAAACACGTTAATTATAGTTTAATAGTATTTTAGTATCAAAAGAAAATTTAAAAAAAATCGTAAGTGAAATTGTATACAAGTACAAGGTGGACACGACAATTGTATTAAACTGCGTATACAGGGTCATTGGTAAAACATTAACAACCTCTTAAGAGGTCATTGTACTCATCGTTATGAACAACTTTTACTATGGGACCAAACCTAAAATCGCGTAAAAAGATCAGCTGCTCCCTACATTTATGTTCGTATAACTCGTCAAAATGTAGGGAACAGCTGTTTTTTTTTCGCGATTTCAGGTTTGGTCCCAGTCTGCATATAAAAGTTCAACCAAATATATTCAATAGTTTGGTCACTATAGCTAGTCAAAGATTGGCAAAACCCATAGTCAGCACATAAACTACTTATTTGTTTGAAAAAATAATGTTTTTAATTTCGATGTTAGGATATTGGATGGTTCCAAAATACTCAAGCATTACTGATGCTCATGTTTTCATTTATTGTTGTCTCCACATTGTAGATAATATTTTCGTAATAATATTTGACAAAAGCAAGAAGCTAAAATATTTTGATCACGAAGTTTATCTTAGTGGTTATAATAATGAAAAGCCCGAAATTATAAAAAAAAAAAATATCAAAGACCAGCGGAGTGATTGTGTAACACACTATCAGTAGCAATGGCTTTCGTTTTGACAGTTCAACAACATTCATTGCGTTATTTAGGTACGTTTTTGAGCTAACGTTTTTCGAACATATGAAGCAATGGATTAGCAATATACTTCAAAATGATTCAGATTGATATTGATAGTGTTACGAAATTAGGGTGCTATTGACATATTTGACAAATAAAAACGATTAGTCTTTCAAAGGTTTCTTGTACGACTATGTATTACTAGCTTATTTACGTGGTATCTTTAAACTGTACCTAAATTAAATAAAACATCTTATGAATAATACATATTTTGGCAATGATATTCTAAATAAATTAGGCAGATATTGCGTGCGGAAAAACATATTTTTATTTGCATAGTTATAAAATAAATACCTAATTTACCAAACTTCTCTATAGTAACAAAAAAGTATAAAAATTAAAGAACACTTACCTACCTTCTATTTATTAATATATGTAGATAAATACAGCGCATACTGACAGTATGCGCAGCTCATTTTTTGTGCTTTTAAGAAAAATCACATAAAAAAATTGAAATAATAGCATTCATACGCCACGGACCCTAAACTTTAGAGGACCCTTTTGGTCTCAAAGGAGACGTTCAATAAATGTATGGGGCTAAAATAATTGAAAATTTAAACAGCCTTCTGAGCTTTAAGGGCTGAAAGAGGGTAATTATTTTGATGTTTTCGGGCATTTTTTTTTACAGCCGCCCGTTTTTTTTTTAAACAAGTGTTGAAAAATAAAATTCATGTATCACTAACTACAAACATTATTTATATTTTAGAATTGGCAGCCCTGTGGCAAATGACGTGACAATGACAATTGACTCCGCTTCGCGGATTGGACAGTGTTTTTTCTATTTCAACGTCATTCTGACATTTACAGATTTAACCTTTTTCGAAACGTTTTGTTATTGCATTGTCATGATAATCAATGTTTTATGTCTCAATTTTATGGAGCTGCAGCTAAAATTGTAATAAAATCTTAAAGTATTTAATAGAAACGGAAACTTTAGCCACATTTAAAATAATTATATTGCATAGAAATGAATAAATAAAGGCTATCTATCATGTGCGTTTTGTTTGTACTGAAACATTTTTCACTTTTTTACAAAAACAGGCGCCTGAAAAAATCATATTTAACTATAATCGAGTAGCTAAATATATAAGCTTTCTAATAAGGTACATTACATTAGCGTTTAAAAATCTTCGGAATATTGTACCACTTTTGACCTCTCCTTTGTTTGAAAGAACAAATCGAAGTTAAAACCATACAAAAGCGGCATAATGAATGAATATAGGTATTGATTATTTTTATATTCAAATAAAAAAAACTAATGCAAAAATCATATCTTTCTTCTACTGATATAGATACACTTAACAGTCCTTTGTCGGACGGTTACTCCGTGTATACCAATAACATCTTTACAACAATACAACAATAGCCATTGCGATGGATAAGGCCGTGTTCAGACTGAGTCACGACTGACGTTAGACAGACTATCGCACTATAAACAATGAGGCACACAATAAATTGTTTGCTTTCGCAAGACAAAGTGGGATGTAATCTACCACGCGGACCCAGTGCGGGTTGGTAGATGTCACATCAACTTAGGTATGCCACAGGCAATTAAATAATACCTTTTAAATCAAGCTTTTCATACGCACTTTTAACTCAGTCTCAATCTGTCAAAAATACCTCTAATTTACCTACAGATTTGACAAGTTTTTGACATTGTGGTTGAAATGACATTACATGATGACATGATTAAATACTTACAAGAGTTAGCCTTATGCTCTAAGACATCTGGTATGTGTTTGATAGTAAATAAATGACGCTCGCAAATTAAAGTACAAAACCACATGCTGCAAATTGCAATCTTTGCGAATCGGAGCCAAGGAACATTACACGCAATATTACACGTCGAAGATGCCTCACTGCGATACCTCGCGGTCGCGGTTTAGCTTGCTACTTCGATGTCACCTCTATGTAAAACAAATGCATGCTAATAGACACGCATGCACATGCTAGGCATCGAGGTAAGCCCACATCGTGGGCTGCTGCCCACGATGTTTCGCAGTGAGGTATACCACTTTAACTCTTAATAACTTGTAGCATTTTGCTTATATTAAATAATTATGTATAGATGCGACATCACACGATTGATCAAAATGTTAAATATATTAATTATTGATTTTGCTTACGATAGTAGAAAAATGTTTATTACAGAGGATTAAGTTCATATTAATTGTGGTAGACAACGTACTTGTTGATATTTTTGTATGAGATCGCTTTATCCAAAATGTTGTCACCCAAATAAGACCCTAAGACCGTAAGTGCGGTTCTGCTCAATTCTAAACTTGTCTAAAATTTGCAGATACTAATTTTACAGTACACGACACGAATTTTTGTGTTTTTTGAAGTTACCTACAGACCGGAAAAAAAAATCTGCATTCGACTTGTGTTTTTAATTTTATATCGGAAGCCGTTCTCCGAGATTCTTGAGCTTCAACTTCCAAAGGAATAAACACAAAAATACTACGTGCAGCTAGCCTCACAGACGCAAAAATACTGTGCTCTTATGAGTCCTCTAATTATCCATAATACTGTGGTCCGTGGTACAACTGATCAGCTCTTCGGTCGATCAGGATAAGGTTAGCGGTCTTTGCTGGGAACCCATGGTGATAGATCCACTTCTTGCCGCCATCTTTTCCCCCCTTCTGATGATGTGCATGGCCGTGGTGGCCATGTGCGTCGTGGCCCGAGGCCTGCTTGTGACCCTGGAATAAGAAAAAGTTTGTCACTGTGTTAGGCGATCATGGAAGTACGAGCTTGACTGCTACCGAAAGAGAACTGGCAAAAGACACTATTCTGTTTTTTCGTCTCTAACTAGGCTGTATTTTTGGCTTCTCTTTGCCCTGCAGTAGAGCAATTCAAATTCAAAATCTTTAATTCGACCGTAGGGTCATATAAGGTTAGTAACATTGTCCCTAAAACTAAGAGTTAGTAAATAATATGATACTATGACACATGAAACTGACAACAGTGAATTACATACGGACAGTCCATTCTGTCAGCAATCATTTTCTGACCCTGAATATTAGAGTAAGGTCTGCAAACGGAATGCCAGTCTAATTATCAACCTTATCCATATATAGTTTAGAGTTATATTACCTTTGACACATGCAAGTGCCCTCCTTTGGCGAAATGGCCAGAGTCGCCCTTTGCGTGCTCCTCGTGGCCCGCTTTGAAGTTTCCGTTCTTGAAATGGCCGCCCTAGGGAAAATATTTTTTTTCGTTAAAAACATTATAAACCCTCCTCCTGAGGTCACCTAGCCAGAGTGGAGTCATTTTTCAAAGCACTCTTCTCATATAGAGAAGGAATACAAATTGATCACAAAACATTGCATCTTGGGACTCATCATCATCATCATCATTTCAGCCGAAAAAGGTCCACTGCTGGACATAGGCCTCCCCCCAAACACCTCCACTTCGACCGGTTCGGTGCTTCTCGCATCCAACGGGTTCCTGCGGCCTTCACACGGTCGTCGGACCACCTTGTGGGAGGCCTTCCAACGCTACGTCTTCCGATACGCGGTCACCACTCCAGAACCTTTCGGCCCCATCGGCCATCTGTTCTGCGAGCAGTGTGCCCTGCCCACTCCCACTTAAGTTTGGCAATTTTTCTTATCTTGGGATTAATTTTGAGCATTCGATTTCCGTTTTTCAGCATCATCCATTACCTCATCATCCATTCTCCTGCCCTTATCCCATTTTATACAGGGTGGTCAAAAAGTCGTAGATCAAACGAAATATCCAGATAAAGGAGGTCATTTCCAACAAAAAAGTCTTTGTACAGCATGGCCATAATTTAATAGCCCTAAAAGTTATGAATATGTTTGTATACCGAGTTCTTTTACAATTAGACTTATTTAAAAAAAAATGTGATATAAAACAATAAAACAAACGGTGTTTTATTATTACTAGATAATGTATCAGTACTAAAAAAGTTCTATTGCGGCACAAATTTCAAGAGGAATTAATTTTTTTCCAAAAATTTTGAAGCGTTTCCAAAAAATATTTCTCACATTCAAAGCGTTGGAAATGACCTCCTTTATCTCCTTACTTCGTTTGATCCACGACTTTTAGACCACCCTGTATAGAGTCGGCGCAACACGTATTTCGCTGTGTTACAAACTATGTTCCACCTCCCATGTTGCCCACTGTGGCCCTAAACATGCAGCTAAAGTGAACTCTGCGCTGCCACCGATAACGCCGTAGAAGTGGTGAAGGCCAGAGACACGAAGAAGAAATACATGTGTTTTTCTTCCATACTTCTCTATTAGTCGTCATCTCGGTGGTCACTCCCTTTCTAGCCATAACATCTTTCACACAGTTCATCCTTCATTTATTTGGTCTTCTCCTACTCGTATAGCAAAGACTATAATATTATCTATGGCGTATAGCCAACCACTTTCATACTCAAAACTTTTCTGTCAATCATTCGTCAATTACGTAATAAACTAAAAAAAAAAAACAATGGCACTCCGGGAGTGCCGACAGGAGTGAAAACAAAACACAAACAGAATACTTTGCCATCACTCACTGACATATCGGATATACATTAAAACCGAGTACATCCCGAGGACAGCCGAACACATCAGAATCTAGCGCGGTGTCGGTTACGGTAACAGTGTAGCGAGTTCAATGATTTTTCCTATCTCAAAAAATGCCAAACCCGCCTAAAGAAGTTTTCACTTCAAAAAACAAAAAGCCCAGGCATATTTGAACTTTCGAATTGAGTCAGATAGCTAAACTTCGAACCTCTAGGGAAATATTCTACCTACTTTAGGTTTAGAACCTGAAACCTGGCATTCAAAAAGTTGATTCGCAAAACATGAAACTGTTTACGGCTTCATTAATTTTACTTGAGCTTTCATTATTTTCTTGCAACCTAAATAAAAGTTTCGTTTCCATTTTTCATACAAGTTGATTAAAATTAACTCACAAGAAACATTCAAGTTAGAACTATTAAAACATTGAAATGGTTATGACATTCCTATTACCCACAGAACTTAGTTTAAGACTTGTATTAACTTGTCTAAGTCAAAGTAGTTTGAGATGTGTCTTGAGTCGTGTCTTAGGATTTCTAGAGCATGTAAATACATATTGAAGTAACTTGGTAGCTACTTGCTACTAGATAACCGACCATCTATGAAATATTAATACAGGGTGGTGATCGACGCGTAAATTGTAACTATGAATTCAGCGCATGAGCACTAGGGTAGAAATTCGTCGCCGGTTATCAAAAATAATCTGCTGTTTTAATATCATAGTTTTAAGTCATTATTACTAATACTATATGGATTATGAGTAGTCCGAAATAAAAAATCACATTAATAATATAAAGGCGAAAGTTTGTGTGTGTGTGTGTGTGTGAGTGGGGGTGTGGGGGTGTGTTTATATGTTTGTTACTTCTTCACGCTCAAACGACTGCGCCAATTTTGATAAAATTTGGTATAGAGGTAGCTGACATACTGGATTAACATTTAAGCTACTTTTTATCCCGATATTCCTACGGGATCGAAACTTCTGCGGGTGAAACCGCGGGGTGCAGCTAGTATATTTTATTTATAGAAAAGTGCGACATCTACGCGGTTAAACGGTACGGATCAACAATTTTTTTTTTTTCAATATCCCATGAAAAATTTCAACGCAGTGGAATTCAGAATCGTTTACTGAATTCATGGTAACTGGCTGCAGGTCGATGTCCCACCCTGTATTGTTACGTTACTTGTAAGAATAGTCCACCAAGCAAATAACTTCTATAACACCCTAAGGTTCAATATCACTTGCACTTCACAAAACAATAAGGTCTATTTGTCTATGTGACAATTAGGTAGTTTCGATCTTAGTGATGTTTAAATCGATTGGGATTTTTTATCAAAGGTGGTATAGAGGTATGAGGAACAGGGTGTAAAGTTCACTCATACTCTATAGAAAACGGAGGATCCTCCGACCAGACGGGTGTTGTGTCTGGCGGGCAACTGCCCAATGATTTATGTCCGGCCATGTATATAATTACGCTAGTTGCGCGGTAAACTCTGCTTGCGAGATGCAGGATTTTGTGTGACGTCAGTTTGACACGTAGTTCGTATGTGGCGTTGTAGATACCGCTACATTGGTTAATGAGTTTTCGTAGAATAAAAGATAAGAAAGATATTACTGCACTTATCTAAAAACTGGCCAAGTGCGAGTCGACTCGCACACGAAGGGTTCCGTACCACAAGGCAAAAACGCAGAAAAAAAAAACACGTTTGTTGTATCGGAGCCCCCCTTAAATATTTATTTTGTTTTGTTTTTAGTATTTGTTGTTATAGCGGCAACAGAAATACATCATCTGTGAAAATTTCAACTGTCTAGCTATCACGGTTCATGAGATACAGCCTGGTGACAGACAGACGGACGGACGGACGGACAGCGAAGTCTTAGTAATGGGGTTCCGTTTTTACCCTTTGGGTACGGAACCCTAAAAAAAGGTAAGGACATATTTTAATACGACATCGAAACTTTTGAATTTAGAACGACCGGAGTGACAGCTGTCATGAAAATGATGGCACCGGCGTTTGACTTTACAGTATCAGAAAACGCTCTCTATGAAAACACACCAACTTACCCTGCGTTCCGAGATGGGAAATAATCGATGTGAGCGTGCTTAAACCCGTACCGAATTAGTGTGGGCGCGATAACGACGTCCCGTGAATCGTCATAGATGACGTCATGACATGCGCCATCTTGCGATAACGCCGACCATGCCCTAGAATAATATCACCGTGAGCGCTGTCAAAAATGACAGTGTGTGTGTGAGGATGTGTCAGTGTGTGTTTTGTTTTGATTTGCATCTTATCATAAAATTAAATTAACGTGGCATTTTCGAAATTGTGCTTCTGGCTGATAGTCGCCACCTAACCAAAGAAAAAGAAATGTGGTGTTTGTACAAAGAAATACTGTAATAATATCGTTTTTACATTGAGTAAGCACTGTGAGCGCGCTCACGGGCGTTCCGAATTGTTGACAGCTCTCAGCTGTCATAATCGTGATATCTAAATCGGAACGAATGTGAGCGCTGTGAGCGATTATAGCTAATTCGGAAAGCGCCCTTACTTTCATAAATAACGTTTCAGTGACGTCATTCGACGTTAAATAGCGGACGCTATGAGGCGGCCATAGCTGGCTTAACTTTCTCGCGCTAACATACCTAAACCTTCTTTTACCATAAAACTACTACATTAACACAAAGTTAAGTTAACTTTGTGTTAATGCAAACTTAATTAACTTTAAACATAAAGTGTAATTATGTTACGAAAACACGGGTTTTAATTACTTTGTGCCGTTAAGTTAACTGCATGTTGGCTTAGGTTAAGCAGGGAAAGTTACTTACTAACTGTAATCTTGCTTACATAAACTTTCATTTATTCCCTAGGTATTGTTCAGGGAATTATAGTAGATTCTATGTGTATGGCGGGCGTCCGTTTTCTACAGTCCGTTTTGTAATATGCCGTAATATTTTTGCGTACGGCATCCGATCCGAATCCGACTCCGATCTAAATTGGAAATTTTCCAAATCTGGTTGGCAGAATTTGGATCTTATACAAATGGTACAGTCAGCCACACATTAGTGGAAACAATTTTAAGTTAACAGCGCCTTTATATCGTAGCAGTAAGGGCAATTTTCGTACTGCTAGCTTGTGTTACCACTAATCAAACGAACGGTTGACTGTACTACGGCTACTTTGAATCGATATTTTTCCAAGGCTAAAAGTATGAAGAAAAATAATATTTTTTTCACATCTATTCAAAACGAGCTAGTGTATTCTTTGCAAACAGGGACTAAAATAGCTCTTTAATCCCTAGGGACTAAAAGTGATTTGAATGTTCGTGTGTCGACACCCTTGCGCCATCCCATCTTCCAAGCACGATGAGCTGTGCTGGGGCGGCTGCTGCAGGTGCGGAAAACCTCAAACGGCGCTAATACTCCAATATCTTTGGAACTTATATGTTTGAGCCGTTTAGGGTTGAAACACTAGGGCCATGGGGTCCGAGTGCCCACTTAATATTTCGAGACATCGCCAAGCGGTTGGTCGACTCTTTACGTGACCAGAGGGCTGGCCTATTTTTTGGCCAAAGAATAAGCATTGCCATACAACGTGGCAATGCTGCCAGCCTTTTGGGCACGTTTCCTGTTGACAACGATGAATTGTTTGATGCCCTTTGATTAAAAAGTTTATGAAAAAATAAAAAACGCGCGAAAAGCATTCTGCCTTCGTTTGTAATTGTTTACTCAAAAATTAGGATTTTACTTAGTTTTATAAAAAAATGAGTATGTCTTCCTCAAGTAATGAATATAAATAAATAAACGTACTATTCTTATTCATAAGTTGCACTTACTTATTTTTTTCATAGAGGCTGATAAAAAGTAGAGTGTCCCCCTCGGGAGCCACAACTATTTTAAGCTCGAGTGACGTAGGTACTTTGACAAACAAAACACTCTCGCCTACAAAATAATTGTTTGCTCCCTTGACAAACAATCTACTATTTAGATGTTTCGAAACACAGAATATAGGGTGGCGGATTCAGTACATGAAAAAAAGACTGCTGTTTTAATAACTAGCGAAAAATTTCAACGCCGTGGACTTCAGAATCATGTACTAAATCCATGGTTATGTCCCTGCTATCTGGTACTTTCTAAGTCTTTGCGATACCTTGAATCAACTGAAGTACACAACCTATTGCAGTACACTGTCGAAACATACTTCGCGACGATCCAATTACAAATTAATAGGCGTAAACAATAATAACGAGTAAACAATACCTACACCTTGAATTACTTGGAAGTGAAAATCGTCCATAATGAATCGTGACCGCTAATTTTCCACTACATCTATTCAAATTACTTTTACAAGGTCAAACATTGCAATAGTTCATAAAAACCCGATTGTACAAATTATTATGATCGCCACTTTCCCCGAAACATCAAACCTTGGACATTAGGCCACTTGAAAACCCCACTAAGTACAAACACAGCCTTGAACTGACACGACAAACTAAGAAAATAGTTTAAAAAAAAGTCTTCGAAATATTTCCTAGATCGAATTAAGTCTAGACACTTTTGAAATCCAGGCACGATTCACCCGCTCCAGTTTGAAAATTAGCCAACTCGTCATTTCAGTTACGGGCCAATGATTTTTACTGAAATCCGAAGAGGCAAGACGAATCACTTATTAATTTTAAATTATTCTCTAATTTAAAAATTAAGACCATCTTTCAATATCATGTTTCAGCCGAAAAATCGGTAATAACACGCTGACGAAACGATGAGACAAGACTCACCTTTTTGGATTTAAAATAATGTCAATGAAATTTCATCATAATCTGCTTATAATGTTCCCCCTGCTGGGAGACAGGCCCTCTTTTTCCGTGAGAGACAGTGAGCCGTAATCCACGAGGGTCCAGTGCGGCCTACTGTCACTAGTCTTCGAATGTTTGGTTCTAGGACATGCCGGTTTCCTCACGATGTTTTCCTTCACCGTTTTGAGCGCAGTGGTGATGAAATAATTTACACAAAGTAAAGCGTCAGTCTGGGTTCGACCCTTACATATTAAGACATAAGTAACTATACTTCAATTTAGGTACTAAAACAGAACATAGAAACTCACAATTTTGCATATAAGCAGTTACTTATCTTACCACGTATCCCCAGATATAAGCAAACCAAGGACTCCACATCAAATTACATAAGCCAATATATTTACATAAGACCCCTGTAATTTGACGATAATATAGTCCGTATTTCGGCCATCTCAACGGAGACGGCAAACCTATGTTCAATTCCCAACGCTTGATATTTTTGTGCTTCCTTTTTTACATTTTGTAATTTATACTATTTTCTTATGATAGTACAACGTTTACAGAAAAACATAGTTTTGGCCTCTTCTGTCATCTTTGGTTATAATAAAAATAAAATATATCTATGGTTAGAGGTGGCTGTTAATCGAGTGAAGTGAGTTTTACTAACATAGTTTTAAGTTTTAACAAATTCTTAACTCTATATTTCCACTAACACACATTGTATTATTATAATATATTTATGTTAGTCTGTAAGGTATTTATCTATGGGCCAAAGTAGCTGAAAATAAAGGTTTTGTTATATTATTATTATTATATTAGTGAGAAATACCGTGTGTGTATTTTAGTGATAGCTGTTTGTCAGGAATAATCAGTAAGAAAGCATCAGTCAGTGTATCAGTGTTGTGCCATTAAGTGTTAAGGTATTAATAATAATAGTCCTACAGACCGTATTTCAGCAATGGCGGCCAATCTCAATACAATATAATTATTTTTCTGGGGTCAACGACCTTAATATCAGTTTTTTTTTTGTGTAAACTTCACAGACGTGATACTTAAACAAGTTAAAACAAAAATAACTGTTTCGAAATGCATACTTCGAGTAACACTATAGAGTTATGAGGAACAGGGAGTAAAGTTCTCTCATACTCTATAGAAAAGGGAGGATCCTCCGACCAGACGGGTGTTGTGTCTGGCGGGCAACAGCCCGATGATTCATGTCGGGCCGTTGTATCTATGCTAGTTGCGCGGTAAACTCTGCTTGCGCGATGCAGAATTTGCGTGACGTAGTATGACGCGTTGTTCGCATGTGGCGTTGTAGATACCGTTACAACACCACAAGAGGTCGCTCAGCCCCAAAAAAAAAAATCATATCAATTTTTTTTTGTTTTATTGTGTTATGATATCGAAAGTCGTCACGTCTGTCGAGTTTCGCTAGCAAATTTTATTCGACCCTGTATTTTGGGTTCGTTGTCAATCATCAAAATATACTTGCAATTACAAAATGAAACCTTGGAAAGTCGAAACTATTAGCGTACTCTAATTTGCAATTTGTTAGGGAAACCTAATTGTACACTTAATGAATTAATTAAAGGATACAATTGATATTTACTCGGCTTTGGTGACGACTTATGGGTACAGTCGACGAAATAGATTGGTATGCAGGCAATTTTTTTTTATAAGGCTTCTCGCAGTTCTACCTAGGAGGTTATTGTCTGCTTAACCGGACTTGATCAGACTTGGCAGACAAAAAATCAAGTTCCTTGTACTAGTTGTACTTATAGCCTTTGCCTTTTTTTTTTTTTTTTTTTTTGCGGATGGGAAATCATCAAATGACCCCTCCCGCTCTGGGTGGAGCGGAAGGGAGTGTCAGACTCTTACTGACTAAAACCCACCCGTGTTCCTTCCTTAGCCCTTTATGTTCCGGGCCAGCGGTAACCCTTTCGGACAATCCCGCTGACCCGGCAGGCTTCGGCCCTATGGGGCCCCTCCTCGATGCTGACATCTCTTTGAGGCGCGCGTGGAACACGTACGCGCCGTCCGGCACGGGCCTGGTCCTGATCGGACGGTGAGCTACCCATTACTCTCCGCCCGCAGGCCCGCGCCTACGGTGGCCGGGAGTCGTCGCGCGGCTCCCGACGCCCGGAGCGTCTCCCGCGGCGGCTGGGACGGGAGGCTCTCTCCCTGAATAGCCTTTGCCTTTAGTTAGCTACTTACAGGGCGGCCGACGACGGGAGAGTGCGTTTCTGACACCTGTCAGTGCTACAATTCTAGTAGCTAATAAATATCAAATTCGCAAAACTCGTATTCGTCCAAGTGTGTAAGTAGTCCACACAGGCCTCCTCTCTTTGAGAGGCAGTGACCTATAATCTGTGGGGTTGGAGGATGTTTGGATGATGTTGGTAAATGGCCGAATTGTAGGTGTGTGCAAATGAGATTGTTTTTCATTTAATAGACCTAACATCATCATTAAATAGTTTGTTTAATTTTAAACAAAGTAGGTACAGTCACGAGCACTAATATGTCAACACTTGGCCACTTTCAATTGCGATTTTTTCACGAAATAACGAATGCAACTTTGAAATACTTTACATAAACCTATTGGTTCGAAAATACTATGTTCCTAATAATATAAAATTTCATTAAAAAATAAAGGAGAAAATCGCCTTTGAATAAAGCCAAGTGTTTACATACTTTTGCTCGTGACTGTACACATTCATTGACTGTATTTTTTAACGGTAAAAGATTAACTATTTAGCATCACAATATGGTAACGTGACATAACAACGTGGTATATAAGTATATTCTCATATTGTATGTTAATGTTTAAATTAGAGAATTGTTTTTGATTTTATGTGTTTTGTTGGCCTTTCTACTCTTACACACGTTGTCTACATCTCTTTTGTCTAGGTACTCTTCTATCGCAGGTGTGCTGCAAGAGATTTATTTAGAAATAAGTATTACCTTTGTACGTATTTTTGTGAACCTTAAAGTTCCTTTCTTCTTGTTTGTTTATGTATGCGTTAACATTAAATGGTAAATAAATAAACTTGGGTAAATGTAGGATTTGTAGTAAAAATGCCCGTATACTAATTTGTTTTGTTATCTGTACATGAGACCATGTTTTGATTTGCATTGAACTTAACAATTAAATAATTTACGACGTAAAACCACGTTGTTATTATCCGATTACGGCCCATCGAAGGTCAAACACTGATTGCTGCATGGTGAAACACAGGCTGTAAACCTAGTTCGGCAGCAGATGCTAATAATTAGACACAGTTGTAACTGATTTACATACATACATAACTTTCAGCCTATAATGTTCCCACTGCTGGGACACAGGCCTCCTCTTGGTGAGAGGGAGTGGGCCGTAATCCACCGCGCGGGCCTAGTGCGGGTTGGCAGATGTCACATGTCTTCGAATTTCTGGTTCTAGGACATGCCGGTTTTCCTTCACCGTTTTGAGAGCAGTGGTGATGAAATAATTTACACAAAGTAAAGCGCCTGTCTGGTCGCGGCCGTTACCACTTGGCCACCACTGCTCGCGACATAGGTAAATACCAATTACTTTACTCTCTGAATAATTATAAGTAGCAAAGACAAATTGTGTAACTAGTTTATTATTTTGGTCTAATAAATATATTATTATTTATTTTTATGTTTTTACATATCTCGGGACCATGGGACTCTCCTTTGGAAGGCGTACGAGGAGCCGAAGCCAACTCACAGAGGCCCCTTACGAAATTTGAATGAAATGCGGCGCCAAGCTACGATTATCCCTGTAAGCACTATGCAAGTGCACCCAAGGACAACCCCCGGTTGGTGTAGGACTATTGCAGGATAGGAAAACAAAGATATTGGATTATGGGTTTGGGTGGCTAAAGTGAATTGGTTATTTAGGACTACGGAAATTCTATACCTCCTGCGTGACCAATGTTTTATATAAATTACACTGATAAAATGGCAGGGGGTGACTTGCACACTCAATAATGGGCCCCCGAAAACGGTCGCTAGCACATAGTGCAAAAAAAATCAGCTGTTCCCTACTTTTATGTTCGTATAACTAGTCAAAATGTAGGGAACAGCTGATTTTTTTTTCGCGATTTCTGCTTTGGTCCTATAGTAAAAGTTGTTCATAATGATGAGTACAATGACCTCTTAAGAGGGTGTTAATGTTTTACCAATAACATTGTATAGCTGCACTGTTAAGTAAATCACCATTCTCCTACCCTTATCCCAATTTATTTAAGGTAGACGCAACATGTCTTTTTCTTCCATACTTCTCTATTAGTCGTCATCTCGGTAGTCACCCCATTTTCAGCCATAGCCATATCATCTTTCACACAGTCGATCCATCGTTTTCTTGGTCTTCCCCTACTGCGGTCAATAGCGTCAAACTCTAGCATCATAACTCTCAACTCACTTCAAGCTACCAGACACTGTGAATCTCAATCCGAAAGATTTTGAAAGAAATTCCTTCATATGTTTGAAAAAATCGTCTTTAATATTTTTTAAAAGCCGAAGTGGGTATGCACCGTGATGTGGTCGCAGTGGACAAGGGGCTCACCCCGCTCTCCATGGCTAGAGAGAACTGGCGCAAACCTGTAGTACTTTCTACTGATGATCGCAAGAAGGTATGGCAAAGCAAGGAGCTTCACGGGCGCTTCTACCGGGCTCTTCATGAGAATAGATCGACTGCTCTTAAGAGCCACTTACCTTTGAATGCCCATGCTCGTCGTTGAAGCCACCGTGTTTCTCCTCCTCGCCGGAGTCACCTTCTTCTTCAAAGAATTCGACTTTCTTATCATATTCCTCTTTTTTATGTATGTCATGGCTGCCTTTAGTGCTATGGCCTTTTGAATGTTTTCCCGATTCTTCGTACTAAAAGAAATTTTTATTACTTTAGTACAAATAAACACATTTTCAAAAAATAGAGAAAAGCAGGTACAGGCCAGCACATCAAGCTACTACAATGTGTCAAATTTCTTTGATAGATTTTCAACCTTATCGCTAAAGTTTAAGGGTCAAAGTTGATTGGAAAATTTACAAGTTTCGGGTAGCTTGATGTGCTGCGTCTGTACATGGACGCGCAAACGGTGACCATGAATCCAGCACATGATTCTAGGCTGGCTAGCGTAGAATTTTTTTGTCGGTTATATAAAAAAAAACAACTGGGGGCTTAAAAAGGCCACTTTGGCAGAATCATAAAAGGATAACATAATGGACAGTTAACCGTTATGTTAATCGTATCAAATCTCATTGGTGAAGCATTTTTCAGTTATTTTTTTTTGTCTGTGCTAAAATACCAATCAATCCGATCCAAATCCAATCCTAATCTCTTTGATTATACCTACGTAGTGCAGCGAAAAAAAGAAAAACACGGATTGTTTTCGCCTTATTACGATTCATAATGTTATCCTTTTATGATTCCCCAAAGTGGCCTTTTTAGGCCCCCTGTTTCATAAAAAAGTGCAATACCTACGCGGTCAAAATGTATGGAACAGCACTTTTTTTTACACTTTGCGGAAAAAATCAACGTGCAGAATCATGTACTAAATCTACCCACATCGGCGATTCCTTTTTGGGAGTGTATCGTGGTCGTATCTGAGTTTAATACATAATACCTACGTAATTTAATACAATATAATACGTTGGGCAGTCAATAATTATGATTGCATAATTCCCACTGCTGGGACACAGGCCTCCTGGGAGAGTGTGTTCCCGAGGAAAACAACAACAACGTTATTATGATAATAGATGGCGCCACCTGTCTATCGAACGGGATCGACACTTATGCGGATGAAACCGCGGGGCGCTGCTAGTATGATGATAATTAAAATGGAAGTTAAAAGTCATACTTTTGCATGCTTCTTCCCGTGCTCTTCATGGTGGTGGTCGCCGTAGTGACCCGATTCGACCTCATGATGTTCGTCGAGGCCGCCGTGGTCGTCGTACTTCCCCAAGTGGTTCTCTTTATCATGATGACCCTTCGATGACTTGGATTCCTTGTGTAGGCCCTGGAATTTGACGATTATGTTAGTTATATTTTATAGTTAAATAATTTTAAAGTAACTACATTATTCAGGTCATAGAGTATGTGCTGAAAATGGCAGACTAAAGTTATATTTTTTATTAGATTCGTCCTTCAACTTCTAATGATAGACGCTACTGATGACCCCAAACTCGTTGCCAAATTCAAGGCCAACTCAATTTAGATTGCCATTGACACGCTTTTAAGAAGAAGAACAATACAAGGAAATGAAAATGTCATTAAATACAAAAATGTCTAACAAAATTACGTTAAATACAAAATGATAAAATAGGAGTGTCTAATAAAATGTCAAAATACAAGTATCTTACAAGTATTAGTTACTGTTATAAACATTCACAAAAAAATATTTAGAACACATTTTGGGAAGTAAATTAAAAATACTAAAATCTAAGTAGACATTTATATACATATGTCACGGCTAATAGCCGAAGTGCGGCTACACCTAGTTTTAGCCGGCCGAAGTGCGGCTACTCCTAGTTTTAGCTGGCCACATGCGGTTCGTGTGTATTTCGGGAGGCGACATAGGATGCAAGAGCGAGCGAAGGGCACCCCGAGGTTCGGTTTGGTTAGGTTCCTTTAAACCCCTTGCACAGAAATAGGAGCCCCGCGAAGCAGGGCTCTGTCGACGTAGGATGCAAGAGCGAGCGAAGGGCACCCTGAGGTTAGGTTTGGTTAAAACTAAGTGTAGTCGCACTTCGGTAATTAGCCGTAACATATATAAAGCAAATTTCGTTTCTCTACATTTTTTAACATATTATTAAAGTTTTAGAGGTAACTGAAATTATTCTTATTTTTAGAAGTAGATCTTTTAACACGTCATTTTTTTGGTCAATCTTTTAATACTAGATGGCGTTCCTAACTGACTTATCCCTGAGAAGACGAAACAAAGTCAGAGGTTTTGAACTCTGGGCGGGTTTCGGCTAAAATTTGATGTCTTCGAAAATGCGCCTCTATAAACTGTTTTACTGGCAGCCCAAACACACAAACTTAACCCTTTACTTAAACACGGAAAAAAGTTCAAAAGAATAACGTAAAATAACCCCCTGCTGTGTTTAACTTATAAACTTGTAATTACTTTTTCACACCTCTTTGACACAACTATGTGATAGGCATAATTTTAATACTAGAAATAAAGATAAATTAGATCAACCTTTTTTCAGATTATCTAAAGTACATACATCTTTTATGGGGTACTGTGTTAAATGCTACAACAAAATACCTTGTGACATATTGCAATTAAATGAAAGAAAATTTAAAACTCTTATTATAAGTACACTTTGTAAACAAGGATATTACAAATTAGAGGATTTATATCCAAGATAAGAATGTTTGGAAACATGCTGGTCCTGCTCCATAGGACAATCTAAAAGTCTAGACAAAATCAAACTTGTTCCTAATTTAATTTATATATATATATTTTTTTATTTTTTATTATGGCATCTTATTTTAATTCATTTTTACAATCTGCGACTACAGTGGCTCACACACTTGTTAAAATTCAACTACTTTTGCATTTTTTTTTTAAATAACTTGTAAATATGTGAGCACCACGTATCTATCACTTATTTGATTTACCTGTCATTGCTTAATTTTTAATTATTTTTACCTTTTGTGGTAGACTAATTTTATTATGGGTGCATCGTGTTCACATATAATTTTTATTATGTATACAAGACCTTGTAAAACATTTTAAAAGAGTAACGGTGGAGTTTCTTGCCCATTCTTCTCCATACGAAAACTACCTTTTGGAATGGGCGACTAGAATCATTTCTATTTAGTTTTTTTTTTGACGTTCAAAAGTGCCTTTAATGTGCCTATTTGAAATAAATGATTAGACTTTGACTTTGACAACGAATTGTGGATTCGTGTAATAAAACTTAAATTTAGTTATTTTTGTCCCTATGACGTGTTTCTTGGACAAGGAGGCTTTAAGAAAAAATACCTATACTTAATTGATAAATAAATTAATAGTTTAAAAAACACTAGAAAAACACGCTTTTATAAATGCACGTAAAAACAAAAAATATGATACGATTTTCCATCATGAAGTTCCAGTTCATATTTTCCGGCTCCATCATCAGATCAGTTCGACAGTACCATATTATTGTATTGTCATCAGAACTACATACAGCTGCCAATTTTTATTACGCTACGACCCTTGGAAGATGGTTAAATTAGTTAACTTAGATTCCATTACATAGTTAGTTACATACAGGTCGACCTAATAAAAGCGTGTTAAAAAATACGTGTTTGTGCGAACATATTTTCCTAGTTCTCATTATCTATAGCATAACCAGCCTATAATGTTCCCACTGCTGGGACACAGGACTTCTCTTTTCGAAAGGTAGTGGGCATAATCTAAAACGCAAACTGGGCTTGCGGGTTGGTAAATGTCAGTTGTCTTCGAATTTATGGTTCTAGGACACTTGGAACGGCTGGACCGATTTGGCTATTGTTTATTTTAAAATATTCGATATAGTCTGATTTAATTTTTTATGAAAAAAAAAAATTGGAAAAGTTTCCTGGTAAATTAAGAAATTCGGGAATAACTGAACGTCCTTTTTTCTGTAGGATTTTTCGACCATTTTATTGACGACAGGACAACGTCTGTCGGGCCAGCTGGTTTTTATTAAAAATATAGCCATTTTACCTAGTCCCAACCGAACCCCGACAAAATAATTCTAGTCCCAACTTTCTGAATACACTTATTTTCTCTTTAAAAAGAAATGCCATCAAAATTTTAATTGACAGCTCAAATCAAATGCTACCATTTTTTTTAATGTCAATCACTCCTTTCTGTGACAAAAAGGAAACTGCACAGTTTACAATTTTGGAATTGCCGCTAGCACAAAAATCAAGCAAAATATTACGTTTTAGTTTTTCTTTAAAAACTTATTCAACTTCTAATTATAGAAGCTTTTCTAAATTAATGATTCTGTAACACTTTTCGCGCTTTTAATCATGCACACTTTTTAAAATAATTGAGCCTCTTTTAAACTTTAAATATTATTTTATGATATTTGAGATGTATTACAATTGAATAAAGTTATACAAGCGACATAATGATTCGTAAAAATGTTTGAAAATATTGAAATTTCGTTTGCGTGAAAATAAACTAAAGAGGTTTCATGGAACGTGCATAGAAACAAATTACATCGTAATAGGTGTTATCTGTTTTGTGGCTTTATTGCTAATTATTTGTGTATTTGTTTTTCTTTCACTACTACATAATTAATAACGATTTCATAGTATTATCTTCCTATTTGTCATCTTTTTAGGGTTCCGTACCGAATAAGGAAAAAACGGAACCCTTATAGGATCACTTCGTCGTCCGTCCGTCCGTCTGACTGTCAGCGGGCTGTATCTCATGAACCGTAATTGGTAGACAGTTGAAATTTTCACAGAGTATGTATTTCGATTGCCGCTATAAAATAATAATAAAAATAAAATAAAGTTACAAATTAAAAGGGGTCTCCATACAATAAACGTGTTTTTTTTCGGCGATTTTTACCTTGAGGTACGAAACCCTTCGTGTGCTACCACTTCTGTCAGTCTTAGCCCATGACTGTTTATGCTTTTTTTTTAAGAATCAGATGTGTGTTTCAAGTTGCCTAAATTGTATACCCAAAAGGCCTGCCTGAACAATAAATAAAAACATCACTATGGTAATTTAAATGATCAGTACCTAGTAGGAATGTTTTGAAAACAATATTTTCAGAATCGAATGTAAACATGACCAATAGGACAATAGACATTTACTAATAACAATTTAGTGTCCAATGTATAACAATAGCAGTGAATGGAAAAAGAAAACGTGCGTCATACAGTTTTTCGTATTATACGAGTATGTACCTATTATTGTTTTTTATCTAAATAAAACAAAGTCGGGTTAGTTACACCATTTATAACTCAAGAACGGCTGGAGCGATTATTATGATCTTTGATTTGTTAGACTTGTCTCCGCCCCGAATAGCATAATAGTGATTAAAATATGGGAAAAAAAAACTATAAAGATAATTAATTTTCTCAACATTACAATTCATTCATATTGACGCCGAGGCGGTACGAAGTTCGCTGGATCAGCTACTTGTAAATATAGTCTCTTTTAGATGCACAAAAAAAAAAACCCTTTTTTATTTTTATCTCTATTCCTTACTTTCGAAGATATTGTATACGTCTTTAAATGAAAGAAAGAAGGAAAAAACCGGTCAAGTGCGAATCGGACTAGTACAAGAACATATTTAAAAAAAAACACGTTCTTATGGGGACCCCCTTTGATTTTAGGTTTATTTTATTTTTATTATTTGTTGTTAAAGCGGCAATAGAAATACACACTCTGTGAAAATTTTAAGTGTCTACTATTACGGTTCATGAGACACAGCCCACAGACAAACATACGGACGGAAGACAGCAGAGGCTTAGTAATAGAGTTCCGTTGGCACCGTTGGTACGGAACCCTAAAAAATACTTTCGTATCAACGTAATCTAATCTGTCAACTATGAAAATAAAAACACGATACTAATTAATTTTCTAAAACAAAACATAAACATGAGTCATTAATAATTCAGTTAAAACAAAAAAAAATATACAAATACTGGTCTAAACGTGTTATCATGGTAAATATCGCTGTTAACGTGTTAGAACATTACCATTAAACACATGACTTACGTCCACATAAAGATAATACCAGGGTTTTGCTTTGTTCAACTTCTTGTTAGGGTGGTACGTGATTTTCCTCAACGAGCTTGTGATTCCCTTCGTACGAAATCAAAAACATGTGAATATCGAAGTGGTAGCCCTATTTGGGTGCACCTATCCCTTTTAGCCTTGTTTTTTTGGGAGCTGCAAAAAGATGTATAGGTACACTTAACGACAAAATCAAATAATGAAATTGTACCTACATCATAAGTATTAGGTTAGGAATTAGGACTACATAAAATATTCTTTCATCATGTATACATCTTTTTGCACCTGTACAAAACTTACGTAGGTATAGATCACCCAGAAAAAGTATGCACTTCGACAATCATCGTCAAACTTCGGAAATACGAACACGCGTTGATGAAATCTTATATGGAGCTGTTATAACCATGGAAGGACTTACTTATTTTGTATTTCCATGGATAAACAAAATGAGAGAATAACAACTCTTTTCAATTCCGAAAAAACTTTAAAATAAGATCGCTGTTGCATTGCTGCTATTGACAAGTCTGTCAAAATCACAGTGATCTTTATTCCCGTTACAATAAGGTTGCTACTGTCAGAGGAAAAATAGGGAAGGACTGTACTGTAGGTAACCCATCATAGAGAATGCATGAAACAAAGGCCCGATGATACGTGCACTACCACAAAGCGCAGCAGTACAAAAATTAGAAGCTGAGCCTCTGTTTGGGGTTACTCTTTGGCGCGACGTTCGTGCTAAATCGGATACACGAAGATTACTGAAGCGCACACTTTTTCTGGTTTACCTGTTAAAATGTTGATGAATAAGGCTGGGTCTACAATGCGACCCAGCCTTATTCATCATGCCTATTGACAAGCATCTTTTGTTCTGATCAATCAATAAAATAATTTTAAGAACGTTCACAGTCTGATCTCAGTCTCAATCTGTCAATAATAGATACCTCTAATTTCCCTAAATTTTTGACAAGTTTTTGACATTGATTGTCGCTGAGAAGAGATTGCGACTAGATTTTGTCTTTTATTATATTTATTTTTTCAGTCGAATTTCATGATGCTTTCTATTTGCAATAAAAAACATAGCGCTTGAAAGTTGCAACTTGTCAAATAAAATATTGGTCTCACCTCGTAGGCTTTCTTTCCCTCCTCGCTGTGTTCCTCTTTATGCTCTGAATGATGCTCTCTGCCGCCACCTGTCAAAATAATATTTTTATTAGAGGTTTCAATAACAATAGAATGTGGGTCAATATACGTCCTACAACTTAGGGCCCGTTGTTTTAAACGATTGGTTAACGTAACATACGTATCTCAAATAATAACGATTTCTAATAGCCGCTGTTTTTTTTTTGACGATAGTTAGCGCCATTTTTGACGTATACGCGTCAGTTGGACGTAAAACTTCTTCATACATACACACGACCTTAAAATATTAGTGCATCGTCCTCACACATAATTATAATATTCCCAGTCAGCATACGAAAATTCAATCAAATCAAATATAGGGTGACTGGTAATTAGTGACCGATACTTAAACACGTGATTTTACTCATCATTATGAACAACTTTTACTATGGGACCAAACCTGAAATCGCGAAAAAAAAATCAGCTGCTCCCTACATTTTGACGGGTTATGCGAACATAAATGTAGGAAACAGCTGATTTTTTTTCGCGATTTCAGGTTTGGTCCCATAGTAAAAGTTGTTCATAATGATGAGTAAAATCACGTGTTTAAGTATCGGTCACTAATTACCAGTCACCCTATATATCTAATAGTTTAGTCACTATAGCTAGTCAAAGATCGGAAAATTCCACCAAACGACTCGCATCGCATCGAATCGGAGAAGATACGAACGGATGCGGCGACAGCCGATCGGGTCCGGCAGGAAGTCGACGCATACGATCGGCTCCGTACCGTCGCTTGCGAACGTATCCGTTTCTGCGCCTAGTCAAATAGTTTCATTCCTACCGCGTTCTAATTTTTTTAAATGGTTGAAGTTGACGTAGTATTAATGGCTATTTTTTTTCTATTGCATTAGAAGAAGAAGAAAATAATCAGAAGACACAGATCTCCAGTGCGTGCACTTTTGAGAGTGAGTGGTGCCGCCCGGCCACGGCTTTGAGCGCACGCCACGACAGCCGAAAGGATTCGATCGGATACGACGACAGGCAAACGGAGCCGATCGCGCGTCGCAGCATACTTTCGGCTACGATCGCGTGTCGCGGAAGACGTCCGCGGTCAAGCTGCTGTGAGCTTGTATTATAGACTCTAAATACTGTGTAATATAGTTCAAAGATTGTAAAATCCGTTCCGAACCGATGCGATACGAACCGTTTGGTGGAAATCATCCTATAGTCGGTCCATCACTACTATTAGTTTGTTTTTTAATTTCGATGCTATTAGTATTTATTTGATATTTCCAAAATCCTCATATGCATTAGTATTGTATACCAGTGTATTCATTTATTGTCGTATTTGTCTCCACATTGTTTATGACGACATCAACTTGGTATATGTCTACCGTGCATAGCGAGGTTCAGGGGAGGCCCCTTTACAGTCTCCCCAGGGATGTGCCTTACAGGCGTTGCACGGCGGGTTCCGGAATTGGTCTTTTAAGAGGAACCGGGACCACCCTTAAGTGCTGATGGTGATCACCGGGGTGGTTTTAGTGAGGTAAAAATCCCACACTCGCCAAATGTAGGTATGTCGGAAGGGACACGCACCAGTTTAAAAAAAATGTGTGGGAATCAGTTGCTATGGTATGGGCATGTGATGCGAAGGAATAAGAAACATGCCTTTTTTTTTTGCGGATGGGAAATCATCAAATGACCCCTCCTGCTCTGGGTGGAGCGGAAGGGAGTGTCAGACTCTTACTGACTAAAACCCATCCATGTTCCTTCCTTAGCCCTTTATATTCCGGGCCAGCGGTAACCCTTTCGGACAATCCCGCTGACCTGGAAGAAACATGCCTTGAAGAAAGTTTTGAGTATTGTGAGATGCTGATAGCTGTTAGGTTAGTTGACAACCAAGGAAACGATCAATGAATGTGTGTTGTGAAAACATTCCTGTTATGTTTATAAAACCTTGTTAATGGTTTAACTAGAATGACACTGAAGAATTGTGATTATGTCAACGTTATTGATACCGAAAATGCTCGCGATCGCGGTCGCTATCTCCATATCTCGATGTTGATACTAGCTTTTTCTAGACTGCGTTCGCAATTTTGTTTCCAAAAGTGTAAACAAATATGTGTTTTTGGAAGAATGACTGTAATGCCCCAGTTTGCGCTACAACTTCAAACATTTTTACGACATTTTTCAATAGTTCTAGTCATTCTGAAATCAACTTAATTTACCCAGCAATAAAGTTGATATTTGTTTATGTAGAAATAAAATTAATTTTGGAAACCAGATTTTAAATAAGGATGGATGGCAATGCGAACACTTCGGTTCAGTCGTACCTGAATGCTCAGTTGCCCAGTCCTGTGTTTGTGCTCTAGTCTACCTATTACAGAAGAAAACAAGTTGAACCGATTTGACCTATCACGACCCAGATTACATCGATAAATCCCCAAGCAGGCCCACGTTGTATCGCAGTGAAGTATCCTTCGGCATATAATTCTGTGGCCTAGTGCTAAAAGGGCCAAAGTACGTTTTCGTATGAATTTTTAAAAAAGTATGATATTTTACATAGTAACTTTTGAAAGATTGTTAATACACTAACGCCCTTTTAGCACAAAAAAATGTCATACTTTTACAATAAACTGGCATTACAATCTCGTTTCATACAAAAACGTAGGTACTTTGGCCCTTTTAGCACCAGGCCACAGAATTATGTGCGAGTTATTCCGTGAACCCAACTCCCCCCCCCTCCTCGATCCCCTGGTTGTTCGTCTTCTGTTTTAATTTTTGTCTTATCCACTATTAGCATGGCCATTTGTTTTTCATCGTGACTTCCTGGTGATATCGAGGTAGGTAACGAGCTAAACCGCGATCGCGAGGTATCGCAGTGTAACATCTTCGGCATGTCATAGTGCATGTAATCCTAATGCGTCGAATTTTATTTTTACTTGATAATAATGTGGGTACTATGTACGCAATAATAGAGGAATGGCAAAAAAGTGGTGGAAAATCTTTAGGCCTTGTACAGACGCCAGCACAGAGAGCTACCCGACACTGTCAAATTTTCCCAATCAACTTTGAACCTTATGCTTCAGCGATAAAGTCGAAAATCTATAAAAGAAATTTGTCAGATTCTTGTAACTTGATGTGCTGGCGTCTGTACATACCAGAGCACAAATTGTCCGACTTTTATCGGGCACATATTTAGAAAATGTTTGCCCATTCCCGGTATTTTACGGTACATCAAATTTCACAGCTCGTGGCATACACAATTAAATGTGCCCGGAAAAGTGCGAATGAAACTTTACTCGTGAAGTATTCTCACCGCTTGTGAGCTAAAAATATCATATTTCCAGGATTCGTTTTCATGACTACGACGAAACGAAAAATGACCACCACTAGGGTTCACATAAATGTCGTTTTCTATTTTGATAATACAAAGATAAAAGTGTCTTGAAGAATCTTCATTCAAATGTCGTTTATGATATAAGTGAGGTGGTAAATAAAATAAAATGAGGAGGCCGTCGCCCACACGGCATATTAGCACCTTATCTTTTAGTCAACAAAGAAGACAAAAAAATAGATTCCTTTCAGTAACAAGATGATAGTAAAGTCGCGAGAAGATTAATATTAAAGTTCAAACATTGAAATATATTTAAAGAATGCCCTTTACCAACTATTTTAGGGTCGGCTTCCAGTCTAACTGTGCTTACAGTTGGGCTGAATACCAGTATTTTACACGGAGCGACTGCCTATTGGATCTCCACAACCTAGTTACTGGGTAATATGATAACCTCTTGGTAGACTGGTTGTCAGACTTTCGGGCTTCTGACGACCCGTAACGACTGTCAAATTTTCATTAATGACAGCCGGGACCAACGGCGTAACGTGTTTTCCGAGACACGGAAGGGTATCGGTATGTAAAGATCAGGGTCACCCATCCAAGGACTAACCTCGGCAAGCGTAGCTTCACCTGTTGGATCAACCCGTTCGGCTGTTATAATTTAGCAACGAGCCCCCGAGCGCGTTTATCTCAAAGCCAGCTAAAGGCTTTTAAATGCTCGCCTTAAATAGAATAAGTCAGATAACCGGGTATTTTTCAATCTCGGTAACTTTATGACGTGGGAAATAAATTAAATGTACAACGGACACTCGCCGCTATGACAGGGCCACGGCGACGCAATTCAATTGCACTATGGCGCCCGCCAAAGGATAGAAAAAAGAGAAGATCAAAATTCGTAT
This sequence comes from Oligia fasciuncula, assembly GCA_963082905.1. Taxonomy (NCBI): domain Eukaryota; kingdom Metazoa; phylum Arthropoda; class Insecta; order Lepidoptera; family Noctuidae; genus Oligia; species Oligia fasciuncula. The sequence continues at coordinate 16,621,397 of OY720403.1, forward strand.
TTGATAAAATCAGGATTGAAATTTTCCGGAACAGAACCGGAGTTACTGACATAGCTTACAGAGTAAGCAAGCTGAAGTGGCAGTTGGCTGGCCATATTTTCCGAAAGACCGATAGCCGGTGGAGCAGACGAGTCCTGGAGTGGAGACCACATATCCCATTGATGGAGTGTCTTGGACAGACTGGGTGCGGAAGGCGGAGGACAGAGTGTTGTGGCGCAGTCTGGGAGAGTACTATGTCCAGCAGTGGACTGCGATAGGCTGAGTTGATTGATTGATTGATGGTATGTTCCAAAAGTATATATGACGGATGCCAATTCGTAGTGCAACTTACAAATTGAGTGATTATTTGTATACTTAAAACAAGGTCACGAGGTGGACCGACGACCTCGTGAAGGCCGCAGAAACCCGTTGGATGCGAGAAGCACAAAACCGGTCGAAGTGGAGGTGCTTGGGGGAGGCCTATGTCCAGCAGTGGACGTCTTTTGGCTGAAATGATGATGATGTGATACTTAAAACAGAATTTTAAATTTTTAATTGCCTTAAAGATGTTTTTCATTTGACAATTGAAGTTAATTTTATAACATCTATTTACGTCGATGATTTTTCAATTACAATTAGAAATATGGTAAAGTTGAAACCTTCATACAGCAGATGTGTTACTAAATCCATTTAGTGAGTGATTGCGTAAGAATTTACACTAAATAAGATTTGTTTACAGTTTCATCAGACACTTTTGGAGCAGACTATAGCGTACCGTACCGGGTAACGTATATTTCAAAAAACTTTATTTGTAATTGATTTATGCAGTGGTTTTTTCATAAAACTCGATGTTCGGAAGCACTTTTCGAATTTTTTTACTCGCTTATCAGTTCGGAACGGTGCGGTGTTTATGTGCGTGAGAACTAGACGTTGTTCGTGTAGACTAGCGTCTAACTGCTCATCACTGATACTATCTCTGTCGGACACGAAGCCAGGTGAGACAGCGTGCTTTTTGGCCATGACCACCAGTGACTTCGAGTTCGCGACTATGTGCAACTTAATTAAATGGAACTTCTGTTCTATTTATTTATAGTGTACATCAGACGAGTAGCATTCAAGAAATTGCCAAGTTTTATCTTAAATTGAAATAGTGAAAACTGGCATTTAATTTTATAATCAACTTGCTTTTTCCTACACTCTGCCAGGACAGGAAAGAAATACGAACTGTTTATTTTGTTTTCAATGTTTTTCGAAAAGATTCAACTGAAACGAGAAAGAATATTGAAAATTGCTATGATGAAATGACCGACGAGTCTGAAATCCGGTCAAACATTAGAGAGATTTCTATATCAGTGTAAAATGTATTTAAAAATATATATCTTAAGGGGAATGGGGGATGGTGTTGGTGGGGAAGGGGACGTATCTCTCGTGTTAAGGTGAAAGCTGGTGCAGCCGCGAAATTCAAATTTTCTTACGTTTTTTCAATTTGCAGGTCAGTGTCAGGTTAACCATGAATGAATTCAGCCATAACATGATTCTAGATTCCACCGTGTAGAAATGTTTCGTCGGTAAAAAAAAAAACCCTCAAGTGCGAGTCGAAATCGCGCACCGAGGGTTCCGTACAAATTTGTAGGTATGTACATAGTTTATTACGGTTTTTTTTTTAATTTAAGGTTTTCGGATTTTTTCCTTTACTTGTGCTACATGACCTTGATTCTTGCCCAATTTTAATGATTTTAGGTCAGCGGGAAGTACCCTATAAATTTTGATTCCCTTGAGAATGTCGAAATTTACGTTTTTTGCGGCATAAACGGCCGTATCTTTTTCCGTTAACTTAGAAGTTTGATTTTTTCATAGCTTCAAGAGACTGTTGACAGTATATGATTTTAATTTCAACTCGATACCTCCACGCATTCTCGAGATAAAGACAGACAGACAGACAACAAAGTGATCCTATAAGGGTTCCGTTTTTTCCTTTTGAGGTACGGAACCCTAAAAATGTATGCAGCCTTTGGAATATTTATTTGTTAACTGGAGAAAATGATGAGCTGTTTCATAGGAAAGTGCAATACCTACTATCAAAATGTGTAGAACAGCATTTTTTTTATAATAACCGACAAAAAGTTTCAACGCCACCCTACGTCGAAATTTTTCATAATAATTTTTCAGAATCATGTACTAAAAATCCATGTTACCAGGTTGCGCGTCGTGTGCCTGAAATCCTGTAGATAAGACATGTTACACAATACCATGAAAATCCAATAGGTACCTACCTCATCTCCTATTTATGTAAACAGAATGTCAATTTCTTTCTGAACACACAAATCAATTTTATACTCCTGCTTTTTAGGGTTCCGTACTCATACTCAAAGGGTGCCAACGGTAAATGATAAATGATTTTATTTCTGTAAGTAGGTTTGTACAAACACTTTTACACGTCAATCATTTTTTTTTTTTAAACTAGATGAGGTCGGCGTTTCCTAACTGACTATTCTGAGAAGAAAGGCCGAAACAAACTCAGAAGTCACAGTCTCTTTTAAAGTCCAGACAAAAACTTGGTCAGATCGTGTGAAGACCATGTAGATTGGTGTCTGAAATGGTCTTTTGAGGAAAGAACCACACAGATTGAGCGGACCTGTCCAATCAGTGCACGCATTTGTCAAAAATCGTGCAGCTCAACTCAGAACTTGAGGAGCTCAACGATTACCCTATTACTAAGCCTCCGCTGACCGTCCGTTTGTCTGCCTGTCCGCATCTTATGAACCGTAATAGGTAGGCCGTTGAAATTTTCACAGAGTGCGTGTTTCTATTGCTGCTTTAACAACAAAAAATAAAAATTTAAGTGGCTCCCCTTACAAGAAACATGTTTTTTTTTATAATATGTAGTGTTAAATATTGTACGTTGGTACGGAACCCTTCGAGTCCGACTCGCACTTGGCCGGTTTTAGTGGTTTATGTAACCTCACGGAGTAGACACGTCGATTTAAATACAACCATGATGATGACGTCAGATCCGCCATGACATCTCAAAGCCATGGATGGTTATATCATGACTACCATAGCTACACGCCTGAAGTGTCTACAGGGTGTTTAAAAATTTGAGTTATTTATTTTATAGGTATGATGACACAGTGTTTGCAAGGGCTCGTTCCGTAAGGGATTTCTCAGTACCAGCCCGGAGTCTGGAGTTGTGCACGGTTGATGGCAATAGGCTCGCCTCCATAACATGGAACTTAAACATAACTTGCCAATGTGAGTGTACAGACGCCAGCACATCAAGGTACTACAATCTGTCAAATTTATTTAATAGATTTTCAACTTTATCGCTATAGCATAAAGTTCAAGGTTGATTGGGAAAATTTGACAGTGACAGTTTCGGGTAGCCTTGATATGCTGGCGTCTGTACGTTTTTGTGCGAAAAGTTAAAATAAATAATAATCTGACCTACTAAATCCTATACATATAGTTACAAATATAAACGTGATGTATTTATGTTATGTTTAAATCGATGAGGGACATTTTAGAGAGCCTCAAAAAAGTAGTGGGAGGTCATTTGACTGCGCGGTGTAGAAACTTGACTGCAACCAGCGGCAGCGCTGTGGTTCTGTCTCGCATAGTGTCACAGCATTATGCTGAGCGATGGCCGTTTTATGTGCTTATGACGCATTTTTCCCCCAAATTGTTCTTTTTTGTGTTTGTATATGCTGAGCGATGGCTGTTATTTGTGGTTATGACGCATTTTTCCCCCAAATTGTTTTTTTTTGAGTTTGTATATGCTGAGCGATGGCCGTTTTGTGTGGTTATGACGCATTTTTCCCCCAATATATTTTGTGTTAGTATTTTTTCTTACCGCAAATAAACTTATTTTCTTTCTTTAATTTTTAATCCCAAGTAAACTAATTCTTTATAATGCAGATCACGTAGTTTAATGGAAACCGCCTGTATAACGCTATAACTGAATTCGTTAAAGCACTGTAGATTCAAATTGATTTTCCCATCATTTCACTTTCTCAGTACACTTTCGTTTTCAATGGGATTTTCTACGGTTCATTGTTACGGTAAGATGAGCATAACCTGACGGCCACGAAATGAATGCTAATAGGGTTCCTGCTCTACGCTTGGGTAGTGGTAGACCGCTAAATACAAATTTTCTTACGTTTTTTGCAATTTGCAGGTCAGTGTCAGTTTGTATCTTGATCAAAATATGATTCGCGACAATAACAGGTACATATTTAGAGAATTATAATCAAATCATTAATACATCTTTCTAAGTTAGATTTGTATTATAAGAACCAATCTCTTATGGAAAAGCGCTTATGGTTGACGGGGTCGCCACAGTCTGATGGCGGACGCGATGGGGCCGCAGGGGAGGAGGAGTGTTGGTATTACGTTGGCCGCTCTCCCTATCCTCTGCGGCCGAAAATTGGCAGGCGGCGGGGCCAATGATCTGACCCGTCGAAGGGGGACCAAGGGTGCCCAGACACGGGGTCGTCTGGCGCCCATGTGCTGGTTTGGTCCCTGGGGTGGTCACGGCGTGCTATGTGTTCTGGTGCGCCGGTGATGGGGAGTACTCCCCAGAGGAGGGTCCGGTGACGGACGGCCGTGGCGGGTTCACGGATGAATGCTAACGCGTGCCCGTGTTCCCGCCGTAAGCGGCAGAGGAGGACACCGTGGAGTTTTAGTGGGTTAGAGTCCCACATAACTGCACTATCTCCCCGTGGTAGTGCAGAAAGCATGAGCATTTCTCCAAGTTAAAAAAAAAAAAGGGTCGGACACCGCCGCATGTAGAACGAGTCACGGGCCAAAACTACCACCATATGGGTCCCAGACAACGTCTGGCGACGTCAAGGCAGACCCAGGAGAAGATAGTGGGAGGAACTTGACGCCTACAGACGGGATTGGTCCACACTAGCTCATGACAGAGAGGAGTGGAAAGAAGAAAGGGAGGCCTTCTGCAGTGGGAGAGCATAGGCTAAAACTAAAATAATAATAAGATAAAATGGAAATAACCATTTTTAACGCGTGTAACGAGAAACCACCCTAGGCGATAGTTTCGTGGCCTACGCATAAGATCAGTTGGGAATGGCCAGTCGAGTATTGGAAGTTGAGTTTAAAAGGTTAACGCATTGAAGGACACTGAGCGAGACACAATAGAAGTTTTATTGCTATTACGTCGAGGGGCGTTAAGTGCCCGCAAAGTGTTAAAATATTGTTTTATTTTTTGCGTAGGCGTCATTGTAAGTCAACAAAAACATCTACGTTATAAAGCAGAAACTTTGGCGTGCTTAAGCCTGCAATTCTTTTCAACCGACGGGTTGGGTTTTAAATTACCTGTTACTGCCAGTTTAGAAAGGTTATTACTTCGGGCGGAATCAGGCTTTCTTTGTATTTTGTAGACGAACCACTTCGACGTGGTGTGTTGTACCAGCCGAATACGTCGAAGCTTACATTTCTGTGCTAAATTACGCGAGCTAATTTTCGGCACGTGTGTCGCGCTCGCCTTGCAAACTTACACTAAGGTGGACCGTCCTTTCAAAGTTATTTTACCTCTGACTGCAGCAAGCCAACAGCAAACTTATTATACAGGGTGGGATTGAATACATGCGACAAACCGAAATGGGAGATTGTACTCATCATTATGAACAACTTTTAGCAAGGGACAAACGCTGCAATCGCGATAAAATAATTGTTCCCTACATTTTATGTTCGCGTAACTCGTCAAAATGTAGGGAACAGCTGATTTTTTTTCGCGATTGCAGCGTTGGTCCCTTAGTAAAAGTTGTTCATAATGACGAGTACAATCTCCCATTTCGGTTTGTCGCATCGCATGTATTCAATCTCACCCTGTATACAGGGTGGTCAAAAAGTCGTGGATCAAACGAAATAGGGAGATAAAGGAGGTCATTTCCTACAAAAAATCTTTGTACAGCATGGCCATAATTCAATTGCCCTAAATGTTATGAATATTTTTGTATACCGAGTTCTTTTACAAATAGACTAATTTAAAAAAAAAAATGGTATAAAACAAACGGTGTTGTATTATTACTAGATAATGTATCAGCACTACAGCAGTTCTATTGCGGCTCTGGGTACCAAATTTCAAGAGCAAATACTTTTTTTTTCAAAAATTTTGAAGCGTTACCATAAATTATTTCTCATTTTTAAAAAAATGACTTCCTTTATCTCCCGATTTCGTTTGATCCACGACTTTTTGGCCACACTGTATAGACCTCCAGACCATATTTTGGGCCAAGGCGGACAATCTCAACAGAGACTAGTCTTCGGCACGGAAGATATTATATAGTACACAAGTGTGTGTACAGACGTAGGTGCACACCCTATTCCCTCACCCTTATGATCCGATCCGTCGAAGTGGACGGCAATCCGACACGAGCGGAGTGAGATTAGGCACAAGTCTGACAAGGATTAACGTGCTTTCCGACGCACGGAGGCACACCGCCAAATTCCAAACTCCGAGCTGTCACTCTGCCCGACCCGGGAATGGAACCCAGGACCCCACGCTCAGCAGTCGAACTTGCAACCACGAGACCAAATTGGGCAGTGAAACCTTATTACAAGGAGTATAAAGACCACTGTGATTGTAACAGAAATGCAAATTCAAAGGTAAAATAACTGAAGGGACTCTACCTAACCTATAAATACACGTTCTGGGGCCGTATGACGAAGTATTAATGCCATCATAATTCTAGTACGGAAAAGGGATGGTGCTATCGGTCAGGTATAGAGCTCCGTCTCTCTCTAACACTGCAAGCGTAGCATCATAGAAACGGGATTTGTCGACGGAAGAATAGACAAAATGACAGATTCTTATAAGAAATCTGTAATTTTGTCTATTCTTTCGTCGACAAAATCCGTCATGTTACGCATGCTGGTATCATGACGGGATTAAACCGTCATGATACGGCACCTGTGGTACCTACAGAATGATCAAAAGGAGCATCGAGCCTCCTTTTACAAAATAACGTAAACAACTGCAACTCAGGTCGGGTTGTTTCACGTCCACTTGACGCACGCGTATACGTCAAAAATGGCGCTAACTATGGTCAAACAAAAAAAAATGCGTTATTTCGAATTACAATTACACAATTATTATGGCCTCGACTTGCGTCAGTCAAATAATAACGACTCTCTCTCTTTGTAGTCGGTCCCTCATGTCTGAGGATCGTGGTCAGTTTCGAAGTTGCATCTGGAGCGGATGATCCATCTCCAGTTGTCCAACGAATCCCTTACCACCGCGCGGTCGTTCACCAACACGATGGACCGATCAGGTGAAGGAATCATCGTCCTCTGAATTTTACACGGTGGTAATAACGACTACGTAATTGTTATTATTTGACGTACGTATGTTACATTAACCAACCGTTTGAAACAGCCGGCCCTAAGAGCCAGTACTCCACCATCCAATGAAACTATTGACAACCGATCAACCACTGGAGCGTTTCCACAATCGTTAACAGTACGTTGCACTATATCCAATACATTATTACAGTGGAACCGTCTGCGATATTCGCCACTAATGCCCGGAAAATGGGATGCTCCCTCGAGATTTGTATTGAAACATGATTTTTCCTTATGATTCCTGTTGTGGCGGAAATCTGTTATTGAACGTGGTTCGAGTTCTATGACCAGGGATATGTTCCTGAAATTGATGAATTGCCTCGTTGATCAAGTGGTCGTTTGCAATGCTGAGCATGATATCCTAGGTTCGACTCCCAGGTCAGTGGAGTAATTGCGCAACACACTATCAGTAGCAATTTGACAGTTCAAGAAACATTCATTGCATTATTTACGTTGTTGACCTGACAAATTTTTTGAACATATGAAGCAATGTATTAGAGAATAGCGGCGTCTCGCCGTGCCATCAAATTTTCGCCGCGATGATATCGCCGTGTGGAGACACGTTCTAAGAGAATGTATAAAAATACGTTCAACGACGATAATATCGCCGCGATTCTCTCGCTTGTGGCCCCTTAGCAATATCCTTCAAAATGATTCAGATCGTGATTGATCGTGTTTTCCTTAAATAGGATGCAGGCAAAGTGTTATTGGGTTTTTTTCGTCAGGAATTTCTTTGTCTTGAGTCTGGATTTGTGCGAGGTTGATGGCAATGCACTCACCCTTAGATGGGACTTAAACATAACTGAGAGCAGTGGTGGAACAAAGGTATCGGCTGCGACTTACGAGTTGTAGATCGTGGGTTCGAACCCAGGCAGGCGCTTAACTAATTTCATCACCACTGCTCTCAAAACGGTGAAGGAAAACATCGTGAGGAAACCGACATGTCCTAGAACCTAGATTTTAAATAAATTTCATACGCATAAACAGGATACACAGGTCTAAAAACTTACTTAAGAACATTTTCGAAATATGTTATTTAAAAAAAAACTGGAAATCTCTGTTACTATGGAAAATTTTAAATCGGTTTAATTTAGCTATAACTCTGTAACACTATTTTTGGAAGCAGTCTCTATAGGATTTTTTTGTAGGTACTCAGAAGGAGTAGAAAAAAATCCTATATTTTTCCTTGATATTTCCCTAAATTGTAAAATTATTATATTTATTGTAACATACTGTTCACTGTGTGTACCTCACGTTTTGAAATAAATAAAATTATTAAACACTAGCTTCCGCCCGTGGCTTCGCCCGCGAGGTATGTCGAAAAAACTCTCCTATGTCCTTCACCGGGATGCAATCTATCTCAATGCCAAATTTTATCGAAATCCGTTCAGTGGTTTAGATGTGAAAATGTAACATACAGACAGACAGAGTTACTTTCGAATTTATAATATTAAGTATGGATTAATAAAACATAAGAATAATGTACGTGATACGATACTAAGATAATATTCAATTAATATTGAAACTGTTGTAATCTCGAAATCTGTATTCCACAAATGAGACAAAATTAATTATATTTATGTAGGCCTCGTTGAACCCGGGGTTACAACAGAAAACAAAGAAAATAGTTAATATAATCGGAAAGAAAAATATCAATAAAAATATTGGTGGAGAATCCTACTAAAATTGTGAGGATGGATCACGGAAAAACTACTGAACGGATTTTGATGAAAATTTCGTTAGTGTGTTCTGGGGACACCCATGAGTGTTCCTAATTATTAAAACATGGGAAAAAATAACAAAAAAAAATCTGAGTCGGTACGAAGTTCGGCGGTCAGCTAGTTTATATAGGTATAAAGAAACATCTGAAATGTTTCTATTGATAAACCAAATTAATTTTATTAAACCATGTTTAATTTTCTATAGACAGTATTCAATCAAATCGTATAATAAAGAGATAAATGGAATCGCGAGGAGAATGCTCGACACCTTTGGCTGGTGGTACTTTTCAATATAGCAATGTTCAAAATATGCTATCAGATTATAACTGTTTTATGAAGGAAAATACTATGATGCCTAAGAACCTTTTGTAAAACTAGGTCTAGTGAAACTGGAAAAAATATTTCTATACGGATTTAGAAAGATAACATTTCCACAAAATAATCCATGTTCCTAGATTTCAGAAATATTTTCCTACAACACCTACACTCGCATTTCACCAGTAACGGTAAAGTTCCACAAACCCGGACTTCTGGGTCCCATAACACAAAACTTTACAATTACAATTTACAAAGTTATTTTACAAGTGCGTGTACCACAAAACTGTAAGCCACGCAATTTGTTACGGAAAAACCTTACAAATATGTCAATCGTAGTGACAAGTCTACAATTTATACATGTTTTGAAAGAATTGTAAATTGTAACTCATACATATTTGTAAATAAAAAAAACTGGGAACCACAAACACACGGGGAACACTTAAATACTCGTATTCAGCTGCATCCGGTTAGACTGGAAGCCGACCCCAACATAGTTGGGAAAAGGCTAGGCAGATACATCATCATCATCTGCCTAGCCTTTTTCCCAACTATGTTGGGGTCGGCTTCCAGTCTAACCGGATGCAGCTGAATACCAGTATGTTACATGGAGCGACTGCCTATCTGACCGACCTCCACAACCCAGTTAGGTACTGGGTAATACGATACCCCTTGGTAAGACTGGTTGTCAGACTTTCGGATAGGCAGGCAATTTGTAACTTCTGTTGCGCATTTTTTTTCTACAATTTAACTTATTAACTATTTCTACACGGAGGGTGTTTAAAACACATATTAGCTATTTATCTAAACATATATTAATCCGAAAGTAATGACAATCCACAAAATCAAACGCGTTTCGCGGCATGAGAAAAATAATGGCGGGAAGTTACTTCGTTCAAAACTTCACTGCCAACACTTGAAGTAGCTTCACTCAGTGTTGCTAGCTAACAATTTTGTAGAATTGTAAAGTTTTGGGACATAGGGCTCTCAAAGCGGTTAAGGCAAACATCGTGAGGAAACCGGCATGTCCTAGAACCACAAATCGAAGACATGTGACATCTGCCAACCCGCACTGGGCCCGTGTGGTGGCTTACGGCCCACTCCGTCTCAACTCTCACCGCGAGTAGGCCTGTGTTCCAGCAGTGGGAACATTATAGGGTGATTATATTATGTTATGTAATAATAATAATAATATTCCACAACTATCACACAACGCCGTCTAGTCTCAAGCTAAGCAGAGCTTGTGTTATGAGTACTAGACAACTGATAAACATACTTATATATTTCTAAATACATACATATATAGATAAATTACACCCAGACACAGAACAAATGATCATGCTCATCACACAAACATTTGTCCTGGGTGGGAATCGAACCCACGACCTCCGGCATAGCAGTCATAGTCACTGACCACTAGACCAACAGGCCAGTCAAGCCATGTGTGGCGAAGGGACCTGGCTGTTGCTAATGAGTTCCCGTTGTATAAACCCAATTCAACCAAACCAACTAAATTAAAATTACATCAAAAAAATCGTCACTGGTTCGCGTCGATCCTCGATTATTCGGAAACTATCATCCATTACGGTTTACGTCAAACTATTGTCAAAATTGTTTTACAATAGGATTCTCCGATAAACCGACTGGTATATCGGAGAATCCTATATAACTACGCCTATTGTCGTGTTTCCGTTTTGAAACTCGTCATATTATCACATTTCCATGACAACGGAATCAACAAAGATCTACCTACATTGGAGCCAATTGTGGCGTCCGTTTCTGCAAAGGGTCTCAGGTGGAAAGTTTGCATTATTATCACATAATATCAGCCTACAATGGTCAATAGAAGGTATTTTTCTCTTCGTGTTTTCAGACCATTAAATCCAGGTTTCCTTACAAAGTTTTATTTCAAAGGTCATCTAAATGTCAATAAGGCAATGACATTCATTTTGACAGTTCAACAACATTCATTGCGTTATTTACGTTGTTGAGCAGACAAAGGACATGTTAGGAAATGGGCTTAAAATTTTTTTTTTTTGGACAGCTCTCATTTGTGGTTTTTCTGATAGGGAAACTTATTCAGGATGGCCTTACAAAAACAAAAAAAATAATTAAAAACACTATTATTGAATAAATAAATATTTTAAATCCAGATATTTTTGGTGTCGTAATATTATTTTTGCACATTGAAACAAAGATAAAATGGTTAAATATCATTTTTAAAGCAAATTATACACCTTATTGTTATTTAAAATATTCTGAAACAATATTATATGGCTTAAAATAAAACCCACGAATTAACTCCATGATTTCTATATATGGCATTGATTCTGTGGGGTACATACCAATGCCATAGTTTTTGCACAACACAAACCAATTAATCTGTATCTGGTTTCCATGGTGATTCAGCTTATTGACGAAAACGTCAGACTTAGAAAAAATATTTTTTAGTTTCTTATAAGTTTATTTTAATTTGTATTGATTATCTGGACTATTGTGACCGTGTGTGTGCGAATTATAATCCTAAAAATTCTCCTTCTGATTGTTTTCCTTTACATTACTAAAATTCCTGGAATCTATGAAAACATTAGCTGTGTCAGTAAGGTTGTCACACTTGTCAGTTGTGTTCTCAGTTGAAAATTGAATTGAATTTGAAACTTGATTGACGTTCACATTTCACAATGACAATAATGACATCGAACCGAAAAGTGTTGCCAAAATCAATAATTACTGTGGGTTGCAATTTATTTTTTTAATAATAATTATAAAAAAATATAATAATTAAGGAAGGGTACGGTTTAAAAAAAAAATACAAAGTCTCCTTAATTTATGTACTTTCATAAAAGTATAATCTCTTCCCTGTTCACAGCACAAGCCCAGCCTCCATACAAAAACCTAACATGTCCTTTTTTGAACATATTACGAAGCAATGGATTAGCAATATCCTTCAAAATCACTTAGATTGTAATTGAGAGTGTGTTATGCAATTAGGGTGCTGATCTTCGCACCCCAATTACTGGGTACCTTGACTTCTGACTACCCATAAAGTTGACCGTCCACTACTATGTACGTTCTGCACGGAGGAGTTAGCCATGTTCGCTGCGCGTTCATTTGTTTGGAAGCCACGCATCCGTGCGTAGCGTAGCGGTTGATCGCTGTGGACTTTTTTTTAATAGCATATCGCAGCTCAACCTATGAGATTGTTATTTGCTTAACGGACCTTGCCTTTGGTTGTAATAAATTAAGGCCTCCAGCCAGGGCTTAAAAAACTTAAAAACTAAGCGATTACACAATATGGTTACCCCCTGTGGGGTAAGAACCTCGGCTTGGGGCGTCGCCGGGGTAGGGCAGCAAGGGAGAGGCTGGATCGGATTATGATCGATGTGGACGATCCCGGTTACATTTTCATACAAAGCTAAGCTAAGGACACGTGCTTAGCTTAGCCGTGGGCCGCTGTGGAGGGACGTCTTTACGACTTTTGAAATTATTCTTATTACAACGTAGAGACATTATTATGAACTATTTTATTTTGTAATTATATTTTTTGAGTCTGTATGAAGTTACGAAGCCATATTTTATCACTCGTTTACGAATCTTTTGATCGCAAAGCAGCAAAACAGTTTACAAGTAGCAAACCTCTACCTACAAAATCAAAATATTTTATTTCACATAAACCTACATGGGCACATGAAACGTCAGAAGCTAGGTGCACGGTTCCAATTGGTCGTTTGGAGAAGAGCCGGCAAGAAACTCCACGGTTACTCTTTTAAAAATAATTGGCTCTTATGCCCGGTATACACATGCCAGCTGTAACTTGCACAAAAGTATGCAAATAGCTTGCAGGCCGTGTGAAATACAACTTCTGATTAGTGAATACCATACTGGTATGCCAGTTACTTGCATACTTTTGTGCAAGTTACAGGCATGTGTATTCCGAGTGTGTTAATATGTATAGGAGGACAGTGTAGGCCTGACAACAAGTACCAGGTACTTAATAAAATAGAAAATGGTGTACAAATCTATTAACCAACGAGAACAAAGAGAGCAATTTCATACTAAATTTCCAAGCTTCCGCATCCGGGATCGAACTCCGCACCTAAGCCTACTCGATTGCGGTTTAACACCATTTTCAATTGTAATATAATTCCTTCCTCCATTTCTTTTCATTGCGGTAGGTACTGAAATCAATTGGTTTTGCCATCAACCTAACGGAATCATTGTGGTTGCGCGTGGGCATGTACCGTGACGTATTGCACAATGTAAATAGATGTAGGTGTTTATTTCATTACACATAGAAAGTAAACAAAGATTATTTTTTGTGGAACTTTGCCTTCGTTTTTGCGTCATCTACTGACTTTACTTCACAGTCTAAAGTTGGGTTGATGTACTTGTCCATCCCTTCTAGCACCAAAAAGTATTCAGCCGCAAAACACCAGTCATCGTAATTCTCCCTGCCTTTTAACTTCGGCACACTAGCAATATAGTTCGTAGTCATGTTTCCGCGAAACGACGTACACAATCTATCTATTTTTCACATTTAAAATGACTGGGCCCATAACTAGTCGTAAATCAAATGACTGAGCCATTTATTGTTATAAATTCATGTTGGAATTAATCTTAGCTGCCAGTTAGTATCTACTTATGCAATGGCAGTAGTATTTACTAAAGTATTATTTTGATATTAATTCTAATAAAAACTGTATGAAATAATCTTAATACAAATCCGTACATAACATACATATACATAAATTCACGCCTTTTCCCAAAATCCTTACAAATTAGGTACAATATCCGTAAAAAGTTAAATATGACCGTTTTTTTTTTGTACATAAAAATTATCAGTTTAATATATTAATCAATAATTTACATACACAAAACAAAACAAAGTCAAATCATTTATTTCAAAATAACAGCGCCCCGCGGTTTCACCCGCATAAGTGTCAATCCCGTGGGAATATCGGGATAAAAACTATCCTATGTCCTTCCCCGGGATGCAATCTATCTCTCTGCCAAACTTTATCGAAATCCGTTCAGTGGTTTAGGCGTGAAAAGGTAACATACAGACAGACAGAGTTACTTTCGAATTTATAATATTATTATGGATATACATAGTATGGATATCAACCCAGAGTTCAACCTTTCAAAGTCACGAGAGACAAAAAGGAAGAGTTTTATTACGTAACATCCTTATTCGTTTTGGCGCCATTTGTTCCCCACTTAAGTATACATAAAAGGGAGTGCTTTCAAAACAATTCAGACCTACTTCCTAACACAAATATATATCGGATGGCAGAGTAAACAACCTTCATCTAATAAAATATATACTGTGTAATATTATAAGGTGACTATATTTTAAGATTGGAAAATAGGTAATGAAAATATTTAAAGTAAAACGACTGGCCTTTTAAAAAAAATGTAAATCCTACAGACAACATTGTTTTTGACTTTAAAAAAACCTACAGAGGTTATCAATTCGTAGTATTTTGTTCATTGTAAATGTTTGTAGGAAACCGTGCAACAGGAATGACGACATTTTTTGTATTATAAACTTAATAATTTTTTTTTACTTAAAAAAAGTGTAAAAGCTTAATAAATTACCAAGTTAAAAACGTTTAAAAAAAACTGCTACACACAGACGACATTATCACAGAAGTGACGTCACGTCTATGCAACTTCATACTATAGTCCGCGCGGAACTAGTTGGCCGCGCCTTAGGTATGTGAGCGGTGGGACGGAGTGGCGGGGGCGCTTTGTCATTACTCAGTACGTGCGTTGCGAACAATAGGCAACCCCGCCGCCCTCACCCCGTCCCCACCTAAGGCGCGGCCAACTAGTTCTGCGCGGACTATAGGACAGGAATTATTCCTTCCATAACGATCTTAACGATTTTTTTTTTAACGATTTTACAGATATTTTCGACTAGGTACCTCATTTTACTATGCCTTCTTTCATCATCTGCTTATCCTTTCCCCAACTATGTTGGGGTTGACTTCTGGTCGTACAGTACCTATTTTACGAGGAGTGACTGCCTATTTGACCTCCACAACCCATTTATTGGGTAATACGAAACCCACGGTAGACTGGTTGTCAGACTTTCGGGCTTCTAACGAACCGTAATGACTGTCAATGATCTAAGAATGACAGCGGGGACCAACGGCTTAACGTGCTTTCCGAAGCACGGAGGGGTCCCGGTGTGTTAATATGCTTTTTTTTAAATTACCTACATTATTTGTTCGAACATAATATTATTTCTACCTATAATCATGATGCCTATTACGTTATTAATTGTAGATTGACCTCGTTTAGGTCCATTTGAAGCAGCCTGAATTTAACGATCTGAAATCGCCAACTCGTTCCAAGTTCCAACGGGAACAATACTTTTTCGTTTTCTTTAATTATACCTATTATTTGATTTGTTTCTTTGCGCTGGAGTGGGACTGAACAAGCTGAAATGACTGTTACTTAACAATTTCATTATTTCGAACAAAGCTAAAGTAGGTACCAAACTTTTCAAAACAAACAAACGGCCCTTACCGTTTGTTTCAAACGGTTGGTTTACGTAACATAATTATGGTCTTTACGTACGTCAAATAATAACGTTTATGAAATCGTTATTATTTGACGTACGTCAAGGCCATATTTTTGTAAAATAACGCTTTTTTTGGGTTGACGATAGTTAGCGCCATTTTTATGTATACCCGTGCATCAAGTGCACGTGAAATATAACACGCCCTAAGGCAGAAAAACATAATTTAAGTTTCTAAAAGGTATCTAAAGTACTTCATACAAATCAAAAGAAAAAATCCTTCGACTTTGCCCGAAATTACGAAAACATATAAAATCTCAATCAAGAGTAGATAAATGTTTTCTTTGAAATTTATTTTTACTGAAAGACAGTTCAAAGAAATAAAAACACTTCATATCTATAAATAAACAAAAATAAAAGCTGAAGAATTAAAAATAAACAACCCTTCTTTAAGCAAAAGAATGTTTGTAGAGAATAAGGGAGAGAAACTTGATTTAAGGCGACTACATGACCTAAAGCGCGGTCTTTGTCAATGCATAGAAAAGAAAGAGAAGCGCGATGACACAACGCTGGTAATTTATTGCAAAATATGAAGCAATTATCTATTTACAAAAAATCGATTGTTTGGACCAAAAAATTAAAACACTAGTACTTTAGTAGGTATGTTGCTTCTAGAATAATCTGACAAAAAATCATAATGATTGTATGGATAAGGAAAATGTCGTGAGCAAATGACGACTAATAAAGAAGTATGGGAGAAAAAGACATGTTGCGCCGACCCCAAATGAATTGGGATACGCAAGAGAACGGTGATAGGCTTCCATGAGGCTCCAATACCAGAAACATAGAAAAATAATGACGTGTTTTGAAGGCAGAAAAAATGTTTTATCGACATAGTAAAACCGTTTTGAGGGCAGTGCTGATGAAATAACGTACACGAAGTAACGCGCCTGTCTGGGTTCGAACCTACGACCTACAACTGGTAAGTCGCGGCCGTTACCACCACCACCAAACCTTGGTGACCAACATTGCTCAACGCAAAGAAAGGAAGAAAGACAACGGAAAAATATTTTATTTGGGACACGCACAGGAAATACAAACAGTAAAAAAAGAAGCATTTCAAACTAACAAAAAAGCTATCAAAGGGCCTTTGACTTTTCCACATTTCGAGAGAGGGCGAGCATTGATCACTCCACCTACGCTGTCTCATTGCACGGAGACTTGAGACAAATTTAGTTTTTTTTTAAGATAGCTAGCAACGTACAATTTACATTACTTGCATTTCTGTTCACCCCATCCAACCAAAGCTAATTAATGTTTGAACCAAGTGTCGGTTTTTTCAATGAGTTTTTACGACACCTCTCGCGCTCTCTTTTTTATTAGGGTTTTAATTAATATCATCGAGTTTTTTTAGCAAACGTGACATTTGCAAACATTTTACAACGAAACTGCATTTTATTTTATTTTAGTTTATTTTAAAAGGCAATTGCACCGGTATGCATGTTAACATTTACTAATCGATTTACAAATTGTACTCTTTCTTAACACAAACTTAAATGCATTATATTTTATTTTAAAATGCAATTGCACCTGTACGCACTTCAAAATAAACAAATCGATGTAGACATCGCACTCTTTGCTCATGTAAACTAAAACTCGATGTAAAAATTGAACTGTTTCTCAACACAAAAATAAATGCATTTTATTTTATTTTAAAATGCAATTGCAACCGTATGCACTTCAAAATTAACAAATCTATGTGGACATCGCACTCTTTCTTAACACAAAACATTGACAAGATAAATTGTTAATTCGTTCTACGCCATTCATTACTGATCGCATAGAAATCAATCAGGAAATATTGCAACGATATCGTTTCGAAACGAAAACGTTTTCGTGTAGAAACGTCGTTTGCAATGTATTGGCGACATCCCTAACTAATTCGAAGGTAATTGAAGTTGCAGTGCCCCATAGCATGAACAAATGATTCTAGATCACGCTATACAAACGTGTTTCGATAGCCAAAATTATAATTTTATGGTGGTATTACTTAACTGCAGCGGATCAATGGGATTATTTTCCCATTGAATGACCATTCTGTAGTATCAAAATAGTACATTACGATACGTGTGACTAAAGTAGTCTATTATTGCTCGGCGTGAAATTAGATATGCTATTATGTCACACGTATCGTATACTTTTTTATAGCTCGTGTGACCTAGACGCGCACTTAAGTTACGCTTTTATGTGTAAAAATGGACTAATTAAGGGGACTATATGACCTAAAGCGCGGTCACTGTCGGACTGCATAGAAAAGAAAGAGAAGCGCGATGACACAACGCTGGTAATTTATTGCAAAATATGAGGCTATTATCTATTTACAAAAAATATATTGTTTGCACTAAAAAATTAAAACACTAGTGCTTTAGTATGTTGCTTGTAGAATAATCTGACAAAAAAAAATCATGATTGTATCCGTAAACACATCACATTCAGGGTTGGCAGTCAGAAGGGCATTTAACATTATAGAGGTTTGAGGAACAGGGTGTAAAGTTCACTCATACTCCATAGAAAAGGGAGGATCTTCCGACCAGACGGGTGTCGTGTCTGGCGGGCAACTGCCCGATGATTCATGTCGGGCCGTTGTAACTATGCTAGTTGCACGGTAAACTCTGCTTGCGCGATGCAGGATTTTGCGTGACGTCAGTATGACGCGTTGTTCGCATGTGGCGTTGTAGATACCGCTACAGCATTTTTAAAGTACGACAGACTGGAGATTCAACAACTATTTTGCATGTAGTCTAACCGGATGCAGCTAAATTCCAGTGCTTAACATGGAGCGGCTGCCCATCCGACCTCCACAATCCAGTTACTGGGTCGTACCTACCCCTTTGGTAAGACTGGTTTCCCGGCATTCTAGAGACGCGTATCGACTATCAAATATCTACAAATGACAGTCGGGACTACTATCAAATTAACAGTTTTTTTTCTTATGGAGGAGTCTCAGTACTTAAAGATGGTCACCCATCCATAGACCGGCCTTGGCAAGCGTGGCTTAACATGATTGATCAATCCGTGCGGCTGTTACACCACGAGCCCATCTATTGTTTCGGAAAACTAGAATTATTTTTTACTTCGTTTTCTTGTTTACAGATGACTTTTAGGGTTCCGTACCCAAAGGGTAATAAAAAGGGGACCCTATTACTAAGACTCCACTGTCCGTCTGTCTGTCTGTAACCAGGCTGTATCTCATGAACCGTGACAGCTAACAGTTGAAATTTTCACAGATGATGTATTTCTGTTGCCGTTATAACAACGAATACTAAAAACAGAATAAAATGAATATTTAAGGGGGGCTCCCATACAACAAACGTGATTTTTTCGGCGTTTTTGCCTTGTGGTACGGAACCCTTCTTGTGCAAGTCCGACTCGCACTTGGCCAGTTTTTTTGCGGTTGCTGTCTGTCAGCGCTGGAGCTGTATTGTGCTTTCCATCTTTCGTAAAAAATATGCCTTTTGTATTTCGAGATCCGTGTAAAATGTTACAAAATACCTAATTCGATTTGTATGAACAACCAACGAGTGGGTTTTAGAATTAGAAGTAAAAAAGCAATGGTCACGATATAAATTACAGTTGAAAAAGGTGTGAAATTACTATTTTGTGTGACTGTCACAATTCAAAACAAAGTCAGTTAAAAGGAAGCCAAAAATGTTATTTGTACTGAATGGATTATGAAATAAAGCAGTAAATAAAATAAAAAGTGCTTTTTGGTACTCGAATTCAATATCCTTTCAATTTTACTAGTACCTAATCAAATCAATCTAACTGCCTTTGAACGACTGCCTATCTGACCTTCACGACCCAGTAACCGTGTAACACGATACCTCTTGGTAAGACTAATAATTTTCAGAATTTTGGACTTCTGGCTACCCGTAACGGCTGTCAAAGATCAACGAATGACAGCCGGGACCAACGGCTTACGTGCTTTCCGAGGCACGGAGGGGTCTCGGTACATGAAAATGGTCAACCATCCATGGACCAACTGCGGCAAGCGTAGCTTAACCTGATCAATCGACCCGTGTGGCTGTTATTACTTAGCCACAAGCCCCTCTTAAAACTTAAAACAGTATAGATATAGTGTAAAACTAAAGTATTGGTAAAGGTATCTAAAGTTAGCCAAATAAATCTACCTTTTGCAAAACCTCGAAAGTTGCAGAGATTATATCTTTTACAAACAAACAAAGAATTTTAAATGCTGAACCTCCTATTCAGTGAGTAAATTTAGTTTCCAATAAATTGTAATCAGCAGAAAATATTTAGTTCCAAACAAAGCTAAATTACCCAAACATGGCTAATAGGCTATTTGACTGGTTTCTGATAAACATCTCAGATTATTTAATGGTGTCTAACGAGCCCACAAAAACCTATTACTTCAAATTGCATAACGTATTTCTTTTAAAAAATAGTAAATAAAAATGTACTGTTTAAATAAGCCGCCAAAACGCTATCTTTAACAATATGGCGTAGTGACGTTACGATTCACGTAAACAAACGTTGAAAACTACCTTTTGGAATGGGCGACTAGAATCATTTCTATTTAGTTTTTTTTGACGTTCAACAGTGCCTTTAATGTGCCTATTTGAAATAAATGATTTGACTTTGACTTTGAAACGGTCGAGATACCAGACAAAAGTCATCTGTTCTGTCAACGATAGACAGAAATTTACTAAATCATGACGTCATCTTAAGTTCAGCCAATCCAGACCGTTTTCGA
This sequence comes from Oligia fasciuncula, assembly GCA_963082905.1. Taxonomy (NCBI): domain Eukaryota; kingdom Metazoa; phylum Arthropoda; class Insecta; order Lepidoptera; family Noctuidae; genus Oligia; species Oligia fasciuncula. The sequence continues at coordinate 16,642,071 of OY720403.1, forward strand.
TTACGTGGCGCCAGATTTAAAAAGATGAAGTTTTTTCGGTTTTTTTTTTATAAATAATACATTGTTTTGTAGTAAAAATTAATGCAAATCGATTTTAAAAGCGATAATCTATACGAGTGTCAATAATTATGACCTTATTTTTTACATTGTCAAATAGCCTATTCAATCAAATCTATGATCTATGCGTCATGTTCGTGAACGGGCGCCGTCGGTTGGGGCTGGTCATCACTTAGCTGCCTCGGCTTATTTTTAATTATTTTATTTTTGGATTGTTGTTTTAGTACTATTTGTTGTACTCTGGACGCTTTTAACGCATACGTCTTGTTTATTTTTACATCGTTCTCACATTATTTAATTATAAATTCAAAAGTAATGATGTAACGAATATTTTTGTAAAATATAATTTAAAAAGAGTGTCCATGGAGTTTCTTGCCCTTTCTTCTCCATAGGTACCTACGCTTTGGAATGGGCAACTAGCTTCACATTTTTCTGACTGACCTACTTCTTGACAATTCAAAAGTGCCTGTAAAATGGTTTAATTGAAATAAATGCTTTGACTTGGAGTTTGAAATAAACAAACCTAATGGCATTAGGTATAGTAAAAAATATGCTGAATAAAATTTCGCGAGTAAACACCGAGTCTTACAACAGAAATAAATATTGAACAACTGGTCACATTGAATTATATTACTATTGTGATACAATTCCATGTTATAACAGCTATTAAATTTGTAGTCTGTGCGTAATAATTTGAGCTAGGTTTTTTTAAGCTGACCTGGAAAACGTACGCTTGAGGAAAAGCGAATGTTGCTCTACGCTGTCGAAATAAGTGGGGTGGATAGTACTTTCTCGATTGAACCTTTTCAGAAGGAGCTAAGCTAATAGATTATTTCTATTTGCCGCAGTCGTGAGGCATACTTCCCCCCTTAGTTGTATAGCATTTGTATAGTTACACAACGCTTTGTCTTCTTCTTTCGAAAGTCAAATTACTGACGACTGAAAAAGAGAAAACGGTGTGTATTTATTCATCTGTTTTATTACGTTTATTTAACATATAACATAATCAGCTTATAATGTTACCAGTTGTTCACCTAAATTTTCACGACGAGATTTTTACATAATAGACCGAAGGATATAGAACTATGTACTCCAATCCCTGATCAAAGCCACAGACTCATCTGCATCACAAATAGATGATCTAACCATCGATATCCGATAAACACGGACATTATTCGGATATCTACAAATTGTAATAGCGACACGTTATGTTATCTTTTATGTTAGTAACTAACTGTTGCCGTCAATTTCGTTCGCATACGTAGGTACTAACTTCAATCCCTGTTTGCCCTGCTTTGGGGTTGGATTTTTATTGATCACTATAGGTAGCAACTCGCCCCTGGGGGTCCGGTCCGCTCCCTATGCACGAAATCCATATTTTCGGTTGAATTTAAGAGGAAAGGCGGTCGGAGAGTTTTTGAAAAAGCCTAAGTAAAAATTCTTAAGTCGAGGTTTGTCTCTCGCCTATTTTCTCCTCCAATATTGGACCAATTTAAAAATGTCATAAACAAAATTAGAAGGATGATACATTAATTTTATAAGCACCTAAGAACCAAAAAAGCTCAAAATTGCCGCTGTCAACAGAAGCGCAACTTTTAATGAAAAAAGAAAAACATAGGGACACAGTATATATCTAGTACTAGTAGTTTAATGGTAATTAAGTTGATTTCAGAGTGACGAGCACTATTGAAAAAGTTATAAAAATGCTTGAAGTTGTAGCGTAAATTGAACTTTATTGTGTATGATTTAAAGTTGTTTTTCCATAAACTCTTTTTTGTTTACATTTTTGGCAAATAATTCGCGAATGCAGAATATGTATCTTTTATATTTCTGGCTGTGCATTTATGTCAGTCAGCCACGTCAATATTGTTTGTATTTGAATTAGAATTTGAAAATCAAGTTATCGAACAACAAACTGAATGTCATACTTAACAAAGATCAAATTCCATTGCAACCGAAAACTTATTAGGACCTTTTTGTTGCAAATGGTCTTGGTGCTTTACCTACTTAAATTCTCGGATATTTGCCACCAAAATAAGTATCGTTTGGGAGGATATATTTTACAGGTAACCAGTTTATTTTGTCAGAAGATGCAATAAAGCGGTCCAGTGGGCAGCGAATATTACTTGCACAGTGCGTGAAATGCTACACTGATCGAAAAAAAAATAGTTATTTTTTTAAGAAAAAATGTTTAATCAATCAATGCTTGCTTTGTGTTTCATTTGTTAAGACTTTTGTAAATAACAGAAGTTAAATAGAATAATAAAAAAATATATATTCTTATTTTATTACTTAATTCAATGTAGTATATTCTAGTATACAAACAAAAGAAAAGATTAAGTACTGAAAGACGATGTAGTGGCAAAAATTTTAAAGAGTACCTATGCTTAGATGGTTTGGCCATGATGAGAGGATGAATGAAAGGCGACTAACAAAAGGCATTGACAAGGCAGATATGAGTGGAAACGCCGGGACCGCCCTAGGAGGACATACATATAGTAACCTTATTGGTGGTGTTCTTCAAAACGGTCAAATGCGTAGTACTCGCAACCGGCGTCGTATATGACCGTAAACCAAAGAGGTTAAGTCTTTGGCGTAAACGAAGCAAAATGAGTACCTACCTATGTAGGTAAGGTTTATAGCAGGTGGCATTCTGTAGTTTCTGCCTACCCCCATGGAAGAAGGCGAGAATTTATGTATGTATGTATGTAAAGTATAATATTCAAACTTATGTTTCAAATTAATATTATTTCAAGCTAAACAAATATAATCTTTATTTTAATGGCAAATAAGTTGATTTAAAAAAAAATTATGGGAAAAATATTATAGTGTGAACTGAACTTTATTGTGAAGGATTTTAGTAATTTTTCTAAAACTCATATATGTTTACATTTTTGACAAATAAATCGCGAATGCACAAGAAGTGTTCTGACATAATTGCAAGGTAAAAAGTATTGCAGATCTACACCTTGACACCGTTTAAAGTAAGTTCATAGTATCATAAAAAAAAATCTAAAGAAATAAGCAGTATCTACCTTTGTACTCAAATTACAAAATTTATGTCATGTCTCTATGTGTTTTCCTGTGTGTACAGTCAACAAAAGAGATAAGTATGCATTATCGTCGGATATAGTTGAAGTTTAGTAAGAAACCGATGGATGTTCTCGAATAAAATTTTATTTTATTAATAGAAAACAAACAGCTCATTTATCAAATTAAATTTCAATCGACAACATCCATCGGTTTGGAATGAAATAACGTTAATTTCAGGAGTCCGTGTATTGGGATCAGTATTTTATAGTTTTAATTTTTTGCCACCGACTACCGAAATAAAATAAAAGTTGCCAAGAAATGCGTGGAGAAACATACATACATACATACAATTTTGTATATTTGTTTGGAAGCCCTAATAGATTGTCATACAATATAATGCAGTTCCAATAACATTACATACATACTTGTAGAATTGATAATCTCCTTTTTTTGAAGTCGGTAATAAAAAGCTGTTATTTTGACATTATAAACAGATACTGCAATTCTATTTATCTGTATAGAAGAATAGGATAGTTAATCACAATTATGAAAGAACTAGTTTGCTACAAACAATTATTGATCTATGAACTATTGGTAACTCCTACGCGATGGCTTTTATGTTTCAATATTACGCCAATTGAGTTTAAGACCTATTGACCTATTAGAAACGAGAATAGTATTTCTTAAAAATATTCGAAATCATTGTATTAATCTCTATTCTACGTTTTCGTAGATAGAAACAAATCTGCCCAGTCTTTTCCCTACTATGTTAGGGTTGACTTCTAGTCTAACCGGATGCACCTGAACACAGTAACAGTAGCAATGGCTTTCATTTTCACACTTCCACCACATTCATTGCGTTATTTACGTTGTTGAGCAGACAAATTTTTCGAACATATGAAGCAATGGATTAGTAATATTGTTCAAAATTATTCAGCTTATGGTTTAAAGTATGTTTATGCAATTCGGGTGCAGTATTTAACATGGAGCGACTGCCTATCTGACCTCCACAACCCAGATAATAGGTAACACGATATCCCTTGGTAAGACTGGTTGTCATACTTTTAGACTACCTTTGATTACTCGTAATGCCTGTCAAAGGTGGAACAGCAGTGCGATCCTGTAACCATCTCACCGTGAAATCTTAGGTGAAGTGAGCGTGGAGTGAGCTGTCAATAGTGTCAATTCCTAGCAAAAACAAACTCACATCACCTAAGTTTTCACGGTGAGATTTTTACAGAATCGACCGGCTGTAATCCCTAATTTCACTGATTTAATTAGCTTTCACTTGTATAGAAAGAAGACTAGCTGACTCGACAGACGTTAAAACTACTAACATTTTAATTCCCCGAACTACAGAAGTTTCTATTGTTTATTTTTAACTAGCTGTGTGCGCGACTTCGTTCGCGTGCTTGTCGAAAAACATAGGTTAAGAAAAGGATTACATGGTTTTTAATTTTTTGCGCGGAAGCCTAATTTTTCCTAAAACCTAAGTCACTCTTTATAATATCAGCTCTCTCCCAGTGAAAGTCCCGGCAAAATCGGTCCAGACGTTTCGGAGATTAGCCAGAACAAATAGACAAACAAAAATGTTAAAAATAGTTTTTTTTAGTGTAGTGTATAATTGTATATACTTTCATATGCATTTAGTAAAAAGCTGTTATTTTGACATTACAAACAGATCTTCCATTTTATTTATTTGTATAGAATTATATAGAATATACCTAAAGATGTTTATGTTCTGTATTTTTCTAATAAACTTTTCTAATACCCAATCAGAAAAGAATATTTGACAATAGGCAAAAAAAAAAAAATAATGTCACTTATTTATGAAACCTAATCAATGATATCAGATTACGTGGGCACAGATTCATTATTTTGTAGAAACAGTATCCTTATTATTTTCGGAAATATAACATATTTTTATCAAAAAAGTCGGATATCTATCAAAGTATTGTATCTCACAGCCCCCCCATCTCTGAAACGAAAGTCTTGTCAAAGAAATTAGGGAATTTGTAACTATTATACTACCATTTTCCGTGAACAGCTCTATATATCTAATTTTGGTGATTTTAGCTCTTATCCGGACGTCACAAAGGTCAATTTTGGTGATAGACTCTCTTTTGCAGACACAAAATGAATTTTGTGAAAGACGTGAGTGGTTCATTCCTATAAACCTCAAGTTTGAAAGGTGAAATATACTCGTATTTTTTCTGCAGGTACAACAATTTTCGCTGATGTAAATGGGATGAAAGGTCGAAACGCAAACGTGTAGGTAAGTAAACGTCAACTTTTTCCAGCACCCCGGAATGTTTGACCACTATGCGAATTGCAATATCATAATATTTTATAGGTTAATTTAAGTTTTTCGGGGATATTGCGACATATTTGTTGCATGAATATTTTTCGTCGGTGTAAATAAATATGCAAAAAAATGCAGTTTATTGGACGCTTGGATAAATTCTCCTATAATAACGTGATTGCTTTTAATCATTCGCCAGTTAGTTAAATGCGTCGCAAACATCGATATTTTGCAATAAAAAAAATAAAAAAAACTACCTTCTCTACCATGGGGAGTTATAACTTTTGCCCAGCAGTGGGATGATGCACGCTAACAGTAACACTGGATCTATTTGGCGGAGATATTATTTGAAGTTTTTTCTGTTTCTTGCTTTTGTGTGAATATTGTGTGCACACAAAAAAAGAAAATAAAGAAAAAAAAAATCTTTCTTTGTTACAATAACCTTATTTTATCGTGTGGTTTTACAGTGTGACATATCACATCACATCATTTCTGCCGAAAGACGTCCACTGCTGGACACATAGATATCCGGCTGGACACCACTACGACCGGTTCTGTGCTTCTCGCATCCAGCGGATTCCTGCAGCCTTCACAAGGTCGTCGGTTCACTTTTTTAGTCACACACAGAGGCCCCCTGTGTGTGAAAAAGGCCGCTTTGGCAGAATCATAAAAGGATAACATAATGGACAGTTAACCTTTAAGTTAATTATATCAAATCCCATTGGTGAAGCATTTTTCAGTTATTTTTTTTTTTACTGTGCTAAAATACCAATCAATCCGATCCAAATCCAATCCCAATCGCCTTGATTATACCTACGTAGTCCAGCGAAAAAAAGAAAAACACGGACTGTCTTCGCCATATTACGATTCATAATGTTATCCTTTTATGATTCTCCAAAGTGGCCTTTTTAGGCCCCCAGGTATTTTACCTGGATTGCCACACGCACAAAAACTTTAAAACAGTAATTTGTCCAGTACACGAGGCCAGAATGAAAGAATACGGTGAACGAACATTCATAAGACAGTCTTGTTATAATGTAAACTTAGACGAAGAAAAACATTGCAAGGAAACTCATATTCGGATATCGTTCAATCTGAATTATTATTGGACAATATTCAATTCGATACATTGGAACTACGCCAATAATATAAATTGGCCTAAAGACGGTAAAATTAGAAATACCAGACTTTTAGTCAGATGATAATTGTCCCTCTTTTTTATATACATACATGCATATATACATGCCTACATATTATTAATATTATTTAAGTCAGTTAGCTTATCATCATCATCTGCCTAGCCTTTTCCTCACTATGTTGGGGTCGGGTTCCAGTCTATCCGGATGCAGCTGAATACCAGTATTTTACATGGAGCGACTGCCTCTTCGACCTCCACAACACAGCTACTGGGTAATGCGATACCCCTTGGTAGTGTATACTATATTAATTAAATATTATCTTTAATAAATTAATACGAGACAGGCATCCATTAAGTATATAACTATGTTACTACTCTCTGAAATGTGAATTAATTATAATTAAACTAAACAATTGTAATATTAATGCTCAATCTTGACATGTAAATTTTTAATAGTTATTATTTTCCTCAAATTTATTTAATGATATTTCTCAATTTTTATTTTTATTCTGCCTACACCATTTGTAATATGAATGGTCAATATTGAAATGCTTTTTTTTTCCTTCTAATTTTATAATTTGTATTCATCATTCATAATTTATTTACTCTATTCTTCTCTATTTTTCTCTATTCTTGTCGTATTCTTAACGACTAGTTATATGTGCATGCTGTGGTCTCCTGTTATTGAAGGAGCACACGTAAAAGAACCTTATTTAATATTGTAAATTTCTATTGTATCCTTTGTTGGAGATCCTCAATAAAAAAAAACGTAGAAATATAATATTAAATCCTAGATAGTTCTAGTCGTCCTGTTCGTCAAGAGAATAAAAAAAATGTTTAAAAATAGTTAGTAATGGGCCAAATATCCTAATCAAAGTATCGAATTCGGAGTGATACTATTGCAATTTAAGTCTTTTAAATGAAAATATCACTTACCCTTCTCACGATGGTAATCCTCCACCTTTTTCTCCGGTTCCTTGTGATGCTGTGTTGATGCTGGGATGGCATCGGTGACCTGCTCAGTATGTGTAGGAACTATATCACTTCCTGAAGGTCCAGTTTCTATTGTCGTATCAACTATTATTGAATCTGATCCTGTCGTATCCGTACCCTTCGTATCACTTTTTGTTACTTTCTTCTCGGGCTCTGTTGGCCTGATTTTAACATTAGGTGCAGTAGTAGATTTGTTTCTATTCTTTTTGTTCTTTCTCTTTTTTGGGAAGAACAGTGCAGGCTCTCCCTCTTTGCCCTCACTGTCCTTTGGAACAAGCGATATTCTGTCAGGATTATCTCCATTTGCGGGGGTCGAGGCGTATTTCGCTGAGAATTTCGTTGATGGCCTGATTGAATTCTGCTGTCCGGATTTTGGTATGACAGTAGTAGTTGTACTCGGAGTAGTTTCATCACTCTCATCATCATATATTATGTATAGCTGTGGGTTTTTGAAGACAGACAGTTTTCCAGATTCTATTTTTTTGTCTGTCAGTTCCTTCCGTTTGGTTGTTCGTTTTGGTGATCGTGTTGTAGTTCTCTCGGGACTAACTTTGGGTGTGTATTTTTGACTGAGGGAAATTTCTTTTTCGTCATATTCATCGTATTCAGGATACTTCTTCTTTGATTTTTGTGGTTTATCGTCGTACTTGTCGGTATCAGAGTCAAGAGATAACTGTGCTTGAATTTTTTCTCTTTCACGTTCTTCTTTGTACATTTCCTCTTCTTTAGCTTTTTCTGATATCGCTACTTGTTCTTTAGCATGACGCTGTTTCAGTTCATCAACGGTATTCAAAATTCTTGCCTTCTTCTCACTTTCACTTTCACTTCTCTCTTGTTCTTCAATCAATGGTTCTGGTTTCCGTTTTTCCGAAGTTTCAGCATCATCTTCATAATCAGCTTCATCTTCATACTTATGAGCTTTTTTTCTGCTAGCTGCCTGTGTGTCCTCTGTAATTATTTCTCTGTTTTCAGGTAGCGTTTTCTTCTCTTGCCCTTCGTTATCTTGGCCTCCTTCGGTGACTTCGCCTCCTTCGCCTTCTGTCTCTTCTTCTTCCTTCTGTCTCGCGCTCTGTGCTGCCTCTGCAACTTGGTCAGCTTTTTGTTTTGCAGCATTTTTAAGAGCTTCTACAACAGGATTATTTGGTCGTTTTGTTATTATGTTAACAACGCCATCTATTTCTGATATTTCAGTGTGATTTAGCGGTTTAAGAGGTACATTCGATAGCACTGGTCTATTAGTGTCTGACCAGTCTTTCTTTTCATAATAGTCTTCACTGTCGCTTCCGCCACCACCATCTTTTTCATAATAGTCATCGCCCTCTGGTTCAGCCACTGCTCTAAGTATAAAACTGATGGGTGGTGCTAACCGCTTCTTAGGTTTGTTTTTCACCTGTACGAACTCTCCTAATTCCTCACCGTGTTTATTTTTAAAGGGCACCCAATCCGGGAACAGATCACCTAAGTTCGTTTCACGTTTCGTCACATTTTGTTCACTCACAGTTCCTATACTAAGCGCGTTGGTACTTATAATAAGTGAAATTAGTGTTAGCTCTCTTGCTATCATTTTTACGTATCTATTGAAGCATAACTCGATCAGATCACAGCACACAGGTGATTGTGCGGCAACTGCGCGCGATCAACTGTTTGTGTCAGTTAAAACTACTATTATTTATATTGTTTGAAAAACGATTCTCTTCGCTAGCCATAACTATGGGCACTTGAGAATTGTATGGATCCGCTGCTGGTATTTTACTTGTCTTGTAATTTTAACTATTGAATGATCGTTGTGTAATTATGACGTCATTTTGTTCAATATGGTTTGTAGTACTATTCTTATTACTTCATTAATAAATTGTGAGGCTATTATTTTAACATAATATTGAATTCTATGATCAGACAAAGGCATTGGCATACATGGCACGCTCTTAGGATTCCTGAGCCGATTGACAATGAAGATGAACGACATATTCCATAGCCTTTCCTAAGTATGGCGAATTATGAACAATGTTTTTTGTGACAACACGGATAGATAAATGATGTAGCTTCAGGACTTGCTCCTAAGGAGCCAGCAACAACACCGCCACTCGCTGAGACAATCCTATAATTTGACGTTTCCCAGTCAGGGGAACTACATACATGAAAGGATTTGGTTCATAAGTGAAGATTAGTAGATACCGCAAGTAATTCAAAACTATCGACTTAAACCATCACTATGATTAGCCAATCGACTTTGATTTGGGGGACCCGATTTTTGTAATCGCATTATAATTGGAACTCTAAACGGATCTTAATTAAATCACACTAATAATATTATATTATATAATATTATAAAGGCGAAAGTTTGTGAGTGTGTGTGTAGGGGTGTGTTTATATGTTTGTTACTTCTTCACGCTCAAACGGCTGGACCAATTTTTATGAAATTTTGTATGGAGGTAGCTGACAACCTGGATTAACATATAGGCTACTTTTTATCCCGATATTCCCACGGGATCGACATTTACGCGGGTAAAACCGCCGGGCGCAGCTAGTTAATCCATAAAGAAGAAATCTCAAAAATAAACAAAGCAATGCTTTAAAGCAAAATACAAAGAAATATCCAATTGCAATCAGTAGCATAGTAAAAACTGACGAAATGTAGGCTAACAATCAATTAATTTTGTTACGACATTTCCTACAATGAAAATGTAACAATGATACATTAAGTCGTATCCATACTATTATCAACGACGCCTAAAGTGGAGACAGCGCCGTGAAATCTTGAATTAACGGTGCAATTTTAAAACAGACAGGCGCTTAAACGCTGCGGTTTTTAAAACTGTCATATCTTGAGGTCGGGAGGGTCAAATTAAAAAAAAATAGTACAATAAAAAAAAACTTTATACCTACCAGAACACATGATCCATAAAAAAATTGTTATACAAAAAATAAATACAATAAAAAAAAAAGAAAAATCAATATTTCTAGCCAACAACTACAACAACAACAACAACAACTGTTCAAAACCAACGGGTTCGATTCCTGGCTAGAAATTTTGATTTTTCAAAAATCCAATGTAGCAGTTTTAGTTTTCATCAAAATCGAGCCCGCGACTTCTTTGAGTACTTTTCGCTATTCCTCATAGTTTCGGATTTGGCCATCCGCGCCCACTTGGAAAATTCACCCTGTATACTGTGTCCCTATGTTTTTCTTTTTCATTAATAGTTGTCAAATTTGTACAGGCCTCTGTTGACATCGGCAATTTTGAGCATTTTTTGAGGGTTCTAGTGCTCATAAAAATAATGTATCATCAAAAAGGAAAACATAGGGACATATAAATAGTTAATATTTATTATTCTGTAAGAGGTGTACCTATAGTACACCAACATTCGCTAGATATTTTAAGTCCCATGTATAGGGTCATATGGCACTTAAAAATAACTAGCTAATGTAGAAGAGGGGCCCCTGGCTAAATAATAACAGCCGCACAGGTCGATCGATCAGGTTAAGCTATGCTAGCCGCGGTTGCTCTGTGGATGGGTGACCATCTTTGCATACCCCTCTGTGCCTCGGAAAGCACGTTAAGCCGTTGGTCCCGGCTGTCATTTGTGGATCTGTGACAGTCGTTACAGGTAGTCAGAAGCCCGAAAGTCGGACAACCAGTCTTACCATGGGGTATCGTATTACCCAGTAACTGGGTTGTGGAGGTCAGACAGGCAGTCGCTCCATGTAAAATACCGGTATTCAGCTGCATCCGGTTAGACTGGAAGCCGACCCCAACATAGTTGGGAAAAGGCTAGGCAGATGATGATGTCATAATGGCTTTGTAATTTTTTTACATTTTGTCAATGGCACCACAAGAAAGATATTTCCACCATAACAGCTGATTTTCATTTGATCACATGTATTGCAGCCCTATAATTTTCTTTAGATAAAACTATTATTCGCTAGATACTAGGCAGATGATGTTGAGACATCGATACCCATCACTTCTGCGAAGTTTCTCTAGCTAATTTAATATGACCCTGTAGTTTATTCAATCGTTTCGCCCACTGCATTTTGCCCGTCCATCAACCCGTTCAAGGCTCCCTGACGAAACTCGTGTGCCGACCATCAGCTCCTGTAACTGGCTCTTGCTTCATCAGCAAAAACTGAGGTCGCTGACCTTGTCGTCTGCTGAACCGAATTGTGTACATAGCGTTATAAATCGGTTCGTCTTGTTTGTTAATCGATTTCCGCGGGAATGCTCACTATGTGTAAGTTTTTGTGGTTCAAATTACGGTGGCGTGCGCTTGCGGCCGCAATTTTGTTCCGGGTTAGTGAAATAAATATTTATTTAAAGATTTAGGAGCTACTAGTTTTGCGCTGTAAAGGCACTGTCGCCTGGTTTCTGAATTGAGAAATTGAAACTGAGAATTTGTCAAAGTCTACTTTAGCATTACTTAGAATGATTGCAGACCGCGCATTCAAAATTTATTACGCAAATATTAATATTTTGTAAAAACGTGTCAATCCCTCTAAAGTACACTGTCTTTCAAGATACAGGATTTTCCTGGTTTGAAGGGTCTTACTCATCTGTAATAGCTATACCCATCCCTTATTTTAACAACACTGTTTTTTTATTAATATGGACAAGGCTTTACTATACTTTTAAATTGGGCAGCGGAACATTTCTCAATTCTTCATAGCCCAGTTGGTATTTCGACGATGGAAACATGTAATTTCCCCCATAAACCAATTGCTCAAATTTCAATTGGTCCATGTAGCACCGACGGGTGTTACCTAGGCTAACGGTCATAATCATAAAAAGTTATAGAACATCTAAAGGCTTGCTAAAGTCTCGTCGCGTCAAAAATTGTTATTGATAAACGCATTTTAGCACTAACACTTTCTTTAAACCTAATATAAAGTAATGAAACCCAGAACCCTACTTTAAGGAAAAAATGTCCGACTCAAATTACATTTTGACTTACAAAAGGCGGATACAGACATTGCGAGGCATGCGCAGCGCACGGCGCTCATCGCATGATTCGCAATGTGTGGACGTTCAAACTCGTGGTGAGGCACTGTTACGCAATTACCCCGTAGGTAGGGTAAATTAAATAAGATGCAAAAGTGAGTAAACAATTCTCTTCATTATCTTTTTTATACTAAAATAATTAAATCAGTAGCGGCATAAAAATGACTATAGGTCTACCCGAATATCATGGATGGCAAACGAAGTTCTTGACATGCCTACTCAGAAACTTCGTAACTTAAGTAAATCATGCCAGGCTGCTCCTTTTTCGCGTTGACATATACAATCGTATCATTGTTTTTATTTTCTATTATTCCAAAAAAATGTTCTTTTCTAACTTTTTAGACCTTTTTACCCTGCTTATGCGTATGAAGTTTCATTAAAATCAATTCATTCATTTCGAAAAACAAGGGAAAAAAAAAACTTTCAAGAAGTTTTAATAAAATGCCGTAAGTCGTAAACGCTCTCAAATACAAAAAAAATATTCAAAAGTTTTCGCGCGCTTGACAGTTACAATACCAAATTCATTGACATAATATAACCATGACGTTAACGCGTCAAAACTGTCGAAACTGCAGACAATAAATTAGTTTTCCGTACTTAATAATGTCTATGGTCAAAAAAAAAATGTCTATGGTCAATTATTCGGTGCATAGACAGATATTAATTCCCATTTGACGGTTCAATGTGTTGGCCAATTTGTTGGATATTATAATAGCAACATTTAGATTTACATTGAAGTTAAAGGACATTTTAGTTATAGAACGTTTATGGAGCGTTTATGAATACAAAATTTTATCGAAGGTTTTATAGGCTTATTGAGCATTTTAACTAATGAATGTCTTAAGCCTTCTATAAGCAGTTCTTATGAATAAGAACATAACGGTCTTATTTATAAGAACGTCTTTTAGTAAATAAATGATTACTTACTTACTTTTTGCAAAGAAATTTAGAATTTCGTAGGCTTTCATCTTATGTAATGCTAAAGTAGTGGAAGCACTGGTGGCCCAGTGGTAACGGCCGCGACTTACGATTTGTGGGTCGTAGGTTCGAACCCTGACAGGTGCTTTACTTTGTGTAAATTATTTCATCATCACTGCTCTCAAAACGGTGAAGGAAAACATCGTGAGGAAACCGACATGTCAAAGGCATATGACACTACCAACACGCAATGGGTCCGCGTGGTGGATTACGGCCCACTCCCTCTCACAGAGAGGAGGCCTGTGTCCCAGCAGTGGAAACGTTATTGGCTAATATTTTTCTAATGCTAAAGTAAAATTCTCGACTTCAAATTCTCAATTCAGAAACTAGGTGTATGAACATAGCTACATGAAGCCTACACGAATATTAATCTAGTTATTTAAGTTTAAGTCCCATTAAGGGTTATTTTAAATTGGCTAGCTAAACTCCTCAGACCCAATGGGTATCGATATCTAAACACGACAAAATAAAAGATTTAATGTTTTTTTGGGAGGTCAACGACCGCTGTGATTGTCGTAATTTGAAGTATGAGATGAGACAAACTGTTTTTTTATGTTTTATCGTGTTTAGTTAGCGGTATTCATCGGTACACAAAAAAAATCATTTTTAAACTGATCTTACGAAGGGTCTTGTGGAGGTCAGATAGGCAGTCGCTCCATGTAAAATACTGGTATTGAGCTGATTCCGCTTAGACTGGAAGCCAACCCCAACATAGCTGGGACAAGGCCTGGCAAATTGATTGGTAAGTAAAATATAAGTTACAGTAAACAAATATTAGTTTTGCTTCAAGATAGTTGTTCCGAAACTGTGTGTTTGTGTAGGTATTTGAGGTTTCGGTGGGTAGAGGCGCCCACGGGACTAAAGATGCCGCTTCCGCTATACGGTGGATATATCCCACCCTAAGCACAAAACTTTAAGGCAACGCTATGACGCGGACGTATTGAATTGTTTCATTGAGTTGTGTCCCTGAGTTTGTTACGCCATATTTTCTTCTCAGGGGAGGGGGGGTGGGGTAGGTGTGTCGACTCCATCTTGTTTTTTGAAGTGAAAACTTCTGTAGGCGCGTGGGGCATTTTTTGAGATGGGGAAAAAAACCATTGAACTCGCGCCACTGTTACCGTAAGCGACACCGCGCGTGTTTTGTTTATAAGACGATTAAAAAAATATGTCAGTGTGTGATGTCAAAGTATTCCGTTTGTGTTTTGTTTTCACTTTTGTCGGCACTCCCGGAGTGCCATTGTTTTTTTTTTTTGGTGACGTTAAAAAGCGATTCCGATAACCTATTTACAAAATAAACTATTACATTTCATTATTGTGTGTAGGCAGCGTAGGGAATGGAACTGCCAGTCGGGTCCTGCTTTTCGTGATAGCTTTGACCTGGGAATCATCATCATTATAATTTCAGCCGAAAGACGTCCACTGATGGACATAAGCCGCCCCCAAGCTTCGCCACTTCCATCCGTTTTGTGCTTCTCGCATCCAGCGGTTTCCTACGGCTTTTACCAGGTCATCGGTCCATCTTGTGGGAGGCCTTCCAATGTACGTCTTCCGGTACGCCGTACTTGACCTGGGAATGCCTGGGAGCATTCAAGTCTCGTTTAAATAGGTTATTTCAGGGCGTGCACCATCAGCCTCGTCATCGTTTACCTTCAGCAGAAGAAGAGAGTGATCAAATCGGAGGGCTGTATTACATTTATAGGGTTCCGTACCGAAAGGGTAAAAACGGGACCCTATTACTAAGACTTCGCTGTCTGTCCGTCCGTCCGTCTGTCTGTCACCAGGCTGTATGTCAAGAACCGCGATAGCTAAACAGTTGAAATTTTCACAAATTATGTATTTCTGTTGCGGCTATAAATATTAAAAACAAAATAAAATAAATATTTAAGGGAAACAAACAACAAACGTGTTTTTTTTCGGTGTTGTTGCCTTGTCGTACGGAACCCTTCGTGTGGGAGTCCGACTCGCACTTGGCCAGTTTTTATAAATACAATAGGCAAATATGTAAGTTTGTTTATGTCTAAACATATATTTGGGAAGTTTAAGTTCACTTGGGAATTTTATAAACTTTACTAAGAAATAATGTTTATTTTCGCTTGTTTTTCTCTCTTATTACTAAGTTACGGTTTAAGACATTTATTTCACAAAAAGAATACCATTCACTTATCATGAAAAATAAAAGTCAATCTTAATCTATACATATAATAAAACAGTAACTAAAGAAAAACTGTACATTGAGAATTTTCAAGAAAAAATAAGCGGCTTTTGTTAGAAAAACGTAACTGATGACAAAAAGTGACTTTTTAGAATTTTTGTCTGTTTGTCTGTGTGTATGGTAAGGCTTCACGCCAAAACTACTGGATAGATTGAATTGAAATTCAGCAAAAATGTTCTTTGTAAACCAAGGAAGGCTTTAGGCTACATATTATCACGCCGTATGTTATGGGAGGTAAGCAATATTGATTTTAAAAGGTTTTGGTTCGTAATTGAATGCACAAAATAATTGAATGCCCAAAACGACATGTTATTTATTTACTGAATAAAAATTTGACCCTGGAAACATAACAATCACGCTATTTTTATAAAGGAGCGGGGCAGTAATATTATAAATTGCAAGGGAACAGCTATTTCAACAATATGTCAACAGGGAATTTAGCGGTATGGTCAGGCGACCGTTTACCGCACTAAATGGTGCGAGTTCAAATCCCGTATTATTGTTTTAAAAAATCTTAAAATTATTTTTTTTAGTTTTTGCATTTTTTATGTGCATTAGGAACGATACTGTTATGAAATCTGAGAACTTTACATGTCCTATCTAATTGTATGGGGAGTTTCACACCAATATCTATACATATAATAAAACAGTAACGAAAGAAAAACTGTACATTGAGAATTTTCAAGAAAAAATAAGTGGCTTTTGTTAGAAAAACGCAACTGATGACAAAAAGTGACTTTTTAGAATTTTTGTCTGTTTGTCTGTGTGTATGGTAAGGCTTCACGCCAAAACTACTGGATAGATTGAATTGAAATTCAGCAAAAATGTTCTTTGTAAACCAAGGAAGGCTTTAGGCTACATATTATCACGCCGTATGTTATGGGAGGTAAGCAATATTGATTTTAAAAGGTTTTGGTTCGTAATTGAATGCACAAAATAATTGAATGCCCAAAATGACATGTTATTTATTTAGTTAATAAAAATTTAACCCTGGAAACATAACAATCACGCTATTTTTATAAAGGAGCGGGGCAGTAATATTATAAATTGCAAGGGAACAGCTATTTCAACAATATGTCAACAGGGAATTTAGCGGTATGGTCAGGCGACCGTTTACCGCACTAAATGGTGCGAGTTCAAATCCCGTATTATTGTTTTAAAAAATCTTAAAATTCTTTTTTTTAGTTTTTGCATTTTTTATGTGCATTAGGAACGATACTGTTATGAAATCTGAGAACTTTACATGTCCTATCTAATTGTATGGGGAGTTTCACACCAATATTATTACTAAACAGATTGGTGGTACAACAAGCTACACTATCATAAAGTCAAGTCAAACTTTTGGTTCTAAGTTATATCTTACCAAGCACATTTGTGCAGTGCAGAGCAGTGATGGCCCAGTGGTAAAGGCTGCGACTTACGAGTTGTAGGTCGTAGGTTCGAACCCAGACAGGCGCTGTACTTTGTGTAAATTATTTCATCACCACTGCTCTCAAAACGGTGAAGGAAAACATCGTGAGGAAACCGGCATGTCCTAGAACCAAAAATTCGAAGACATGTGACATCTGCCAACCCGCACTGGGCCCGCGTGGTGGATTACGGCCCACCCCCTCTCACCGAGAGGAGGCCTGTGTCCCAGCAGTGGGAACGTTATAGGCTGATTATGTTATGTTATGTATGTAAGCATATTTGTTGTTTATGAAGTGTCACGCAACAGTGACAAAGGGCGCGTGCTTAAAGATTGCTCTTTAATCGTGTGGGATGAATGCACTATGGCGAACAGAAAAGCAGTAGAGGCGGTAAACAGGACTTTTCAGGACATCCGCAGGAACCAGCAAATGATGGGTGGCGTTACAGTTCTGTTAAGCGGCGATTTCCGACAAACGCTGCCTATGCTGACGCGAGGAACTAGGGCTAATGAGGTGAATGCTTCGATGAAATGCTCTTTCTTATGGCCACATATTCGTAGGTTGCGCCGATGAATATGAGAGCACAGCTTGGCGGGAATGTACACGCCCAAGAATTTTCTGATGTTCTCTTAAAATTGGGTGAGGGAACGCTACCAGTAGACGGTGGCCAGGTGGTTCTACTTAAGATACTTGGGAGAGTGGTGTCCACCTTAGAAGATTTGATTCGCCTGATGTATGGGGACATCAATAGGATACCGCACCAAGATAATTCTTGGGAGTGTGAACGAGCCATTTTAACACCCAGAAAAGACTAAGCTTCAGCGATCAATGAATGCATTCTCGCGGAAATTGAGGTAAATGACGTGATCTACACTTCAATAAACACTGTTGTCGACCAAGATGACGCCACACTTTACCCCGTAGAATTTCTCAATTCCCTCAGTGCAAGTGGACTACCAGCGCACACCAAAGGTCGGTGTCCCACTTATGCTTCTTCAGAATCACACTCCGCCGAAACTGTGCAATGGGACCCGGCTCAAAGTCGTCTCGCTGCAGAGAAATATCATTGAGGCGGAAATTCTAACGGGTTGTGGTGTCGGCGAGACAGTGTTTATACCACGTATACCACTGATTCCCCACAATTACCCCTTTTTTTATCGGATGGGAAATCATCAAATGACTCCTCCCGCTCTGGGTGGAGCGGAAGAGAGTGTCAGACTCTTACTGACTAAAACCCACCCGTGTTCCTTCCTTAGCCCTTTATGTTCCGGGCCAACGGTAACCCATTCGGACAATCCCGCTGACCTGGCAGGCTTCGGCCCTATGGGGCTCCTCCTCGATGCTGACATCTCGTGTGCGCGCGTGCAGTTTCCTGTGAGCGTGTGCTTCGCCATGACAATAAATAAGTCGCAGGGGCAGACACTGAAGGCTGCGGATGTCGACCTCAGGACGACCTCGTGTGAGCTGCATCTCACACTGACAACTGTACGTCGCTTGCTCCCGCGTCACCAGTCCTGACTCGCTGTACTTACATATTGAATGAGACCGAGGGAAAAACAACGAAAGTTGTTTACACAGATGTGTTACAGTAAATTATAACACTTCTGTTATTCGACGTCTCCTAAATTTCCTTAATAACCTGACGTCTCTTGACCAGTAAATTAGCTACATAACTTTCAAATTTTGAGTTTACTTAGCCAAATAGTTTTTGAGGGATATAAGCTATAGTACAGTATGAGACGTATCTTTTGAGTGTTTCTGTAAATCAACAAACTATCACTAACTATTATTAAAATAAAAATAATACTTATGCGATACATGGGCAAAGCCACGGGTACAGCTATAGTTTATAAAGATTTTTTTTTAAAGGTTTTTGCAATATTATTGTTAATTCAGTGTACCCTTGGGATCCACTGCGGAATTACGGGAAGAAAAGTTTTTTGTTGTATAGGTACTAAGTCTGGGCAACATATAGGCTATAATTTATTTTGGAAAATGGAACACCTGATGCAGAACCGCAACAGACCAGCTAAAGTATAAGAGATATAAAAATGATGCCGTAGCAAAAAATATTCCACGTGAAGAGCATTTTCTGCTGTGAGAATAAATTTGAAGATCTGGAACACCTGTTGTGGAACTCCAAAGCCCAGCGACACTATAACTTATAGGAATGACGTCTTAGCAAAAGTGGTTTAGTCTGATGGGCATTTCCTGTTGACTTACAAAAATGAAAGATCTGGAACGTCTCGAATCGTCTCGCGCATCCCGTTGTTTTCCAATCCCCGGGCTCTTAGAATTCGACATCAGACGTTTCAGATCTTCGATTTTGACGACCCCGTTGTCGCTGGCATAAGCAACAGGATCGCGTACGAAGTCGCGGGCAGAAGCTAGTACTTAATATAGGAACTTAAGAAGAACGGTAGATACTCGTAAATAAACAAGTAAGTAGTAGATGCACAAATTTTTTTTTCTTAGTGTCAATAATTTTTAATTCTTAGTTTCAAAATGATAAGATAGTTTAGTAAACCAAGTTTAGTAAGATAGTGTAGTTTAGTTTACCAAAACGTATTTCATACCTTGGTATGTATTTTAAATAAGTAATGATTGAATGCTGTAGAAGCTAATTAATAGCACTGAAGTAAGAAATATTTGGTCAGCGGGATTGTCCGAAAGGGTTACCGCTGGCCCGGAACATAAAGGGCTAAGGAAGGAACATGGGTAGGTTTTAGTCAGTAAGAGTCTGATACTCCCTTCCGCTCCATCCAGAGCGGGAGGGGTCATTTGATCCACATCCACAAAAAAAAAAACAAATTAAAAGTAATTTATTCAAATTAGACTGAGAATCAGCAAGTCAGCAGAATCATAAAGTCAAACCACGCTGCAATCACTTTCCTTGCAGCCGTCACTGCAGCCTTACGTGGTGGCCACCGCATCATAACATGCGCAATCCACCTTCTGCCTTTCAACTTTATTGTGCCTCATAAATGATAAAACGTTGTTAATTATAATATAGTACCCCCTCCCGTAATGACCCCTCCCGCTCTGGGTGGAGTGGAAGGGCCACTCCACCCAGAGCGGGAGGGGTCATTTGATGATTTCCCATCCGAAAAAAAAAAAAAGTTGGGTCAGTGGGTCGTATAAGGGTATTATTCGTCCCTATTTGATTAACACTGTCTGCAATCTCTGCTTGTTTTTACCGTTGCGGACTACTTGGAACTGCCAAAAAAGTGTTTGGAACAAAGGTTTTTGCAACGAGAGACAAAAAACTGGTATTTAATGAAAATGCCTGATGACTATAGGCCGACCGCTTAACTTAGACGTCGCCTGAGGTATCTGCGCGGTGCGGGAGGGGTGATAGTTGTCACAAGTTGACGAATCAAAGAACTCTCGCATCACGTCACCACACCCCTCCCGCACCGCGCTGCTACCTCAGGCAACGTCTCAGTTAAGCGGTCGGCCTATAATGGCTGACAGCGGATTCGATGCGCAAATTGTGTTGTTTTATTATCGACAGGAAATAATGATTTATTTATAGTTAATTAACAAGGTAAATACCAATTACTTTAATTAACATAGAAACATAAAAGAGATTAATATTATCAATTTTGTTGTAAATAATTAGGTACATTATAACTAAATGGAATGGAACGATGAACTCCCTTGCATACTTTCTCTCACCAGACATCATCACCACCTGCCTAGCCTGATGTAGCTAGACCTGTGTGAGGCCAAAAGGCAGCCACTGGCCTTTCATTGGCCACGACATCATCTGCCTAGCCTTTTCCCAACTATGTTGGAGTCGGCTTCCAGACTAACCGGATGCAGCTGAATACCCAGTATTTTACATGAAGCGACTGCCTATCAGACCTTTACAACCCAGTCACTGGGTAATACGATACCCCTTTGGTAAGACTGGTTGTCAGAGTTTCGGGCTTCTATCTGTTATCTTTCACAGTCGTTACGGGTCATCACCCGTAACGACTGTCAAAGATAACAAACTACCAATGAAATATTCCAACATTTTCCTTTAAACACTATTAAACAACCGTGACTTTAAAAAAAACAAAATATCAACACCCACTTTCGAATCTAAAACCGTTCAACTCGGTAAAATTAAATTAATTTTCAATCTAAAAAAAAAACAAAAAAAAGAGGTTTTACGCAAATACGTTTCATTTTGCGAAGTCGCTTTTCAACTTGGAGTTTTTAATTAACTAGCTAAGGGTATATCGCCAATATCTAAGATGTTAATTATTAGCTACCTTGGCGGGTTCTTGCGTAAATAATTAATAATTATTTCGTTATTTCCGGTTATTAAAGCTTGGTAGATTAAGGTGGTTTAATAGTAAGTTTGAAGGTTTTTCTTTTAGATTATATTAGAAGATATTTATGGTTGGTTTTAATAATATCACGCCTATATTCTCTGATTTCTATTAGACAAATTACGAGGCGGTATTGCTATAACATTTGTTGTTTAAGGCAAAAGCGTCTGGGTAGTCCGCGAAATTCAAATTTTCTTACGTTTTTCCAATATGCAGGTCAGTATCAGTTTGTATGCTGAAAAAAAAATGAAAGAAACGAATGAATGATGCTGAAATATGATTCCCGTCCACGCTGGCTCAATGCGGGTTGGCTGATGTCACATGCTTTCGAATTTTTGGTTCTATGTCATGCCTTTTTGTTTCCTCACGATTCCTTTACCATTTTGAGAGCAGTGGGGATGAAATAATTTTCACAAACTAAAGTGCCTGTCTGGGCTCGAACCCACGACCTACAAGTAAGTCGCGGCCGTTACCACTGGGCCCCCACTTCACTCGGTCAGGCTCAAGGTCATCTAAACCTGCCTGAAAGTTTTAGTTCAACAATTTGGGTACCATTTTCTTGCACGCGGCAATCCTAATGATTTTTAAAGTGATAACTTCGTTTGATTTTTGTTATGAGAAAATCTTATGGGTTCGCATCACCGACACCGTAATGATAACAGTATATTAGGATGTCGGTGATGCATTAACACTTTTCCATAAGAGATTAGTGGTTGCTGGTAGAAATCTAACTTAGAAAGATATATTAATGATTCTAATTATTGTAATTCTCTAAAAATGTACCTGTTATTGTCGCGAGTCATATTTTGATCAAGATACAAACTGACCCTGACCTGCAAATTGCAAAAAACGTAAGAAAATTTGAATTTCGCGGTCTAACACTATCCATCATCATCAGCCTAGCCTTTTCCCAACTACGTTGGGGTCGGCTTCCAGTCTAACCGAATGTAGCTGAATACCAGTATTTTACATGGAGCGACTGCCTATCTGACCTCCACAACACAGTTATTGGGTAATACTATACCCCTTGGTAAGACTGTTTGTCAGAATTTCGGGCTTCTGACTACCCGTAACGACTGTCGAAGATCCAGGAATGACAGCCGGGACGAACGGCTTAACGTGCTTTCCGAGGCACGGAGGGGTCTCGGTATGTAAAGATAGTCACCCATCCACAGACCAACCGCGGCAAGCGTAGCTTGACCTACCACTATCCATTCACCTTAAATTGCTTATTCTAGTGTTAGTTTATTAAATTTATCATTTATTCCTGTTAGCAAGAACCCCGTCTTCACAGGTCCTCCGAGGAAGGCCTCCTCCAAAGTTAGCCAATTGTCTTGGTCTTCGGTTACTTCTATCCAGTGTGGGCTCCCATCTCTACTGATCACTCTACAAGACAGTAAACTTTATAAACTTTTTTACTAAAGGACCTCCTTTTTTGAAGTCGGTTAAAAAAGCTGCGGTACCAGCCTCCGTTGATACATTCTGGCTAGAATAGATGTAGCAAGTTCTTCCATTGATCTTTGATCTGAGCTACATTTCATTATTGATTGCTTGCTAGCCATCGTTGATTGCAACCGTAAATAAAATAGCGTGTCATAGTACGGCAGTCGTCGTGCTCTTAAAATATTGTGTAAAAAGGAATTTTATTTACGTTTTCAAGTAGCATTGTTGATTGAACGATTGAGTAATTACGGTTGTCTGAAATTACCTCATTGGTTTTAGTATGAAATTCAAATTAGTTTGCCTGATGATTACAGTGCGGTCGACCAGAGAATGCATTCTGGACACCTGTCGATTTCATACAAACTTAATCGTTAATTATAATACAATAAGAAACATTTGACACCTTTTTGGCAACAAACTATATTATTTCAATGTTAAAATCGCTTGTAAAGTTTCGTCCCGATTCATCCCTGCATCCCTATTCACCCCGTTTGACGGTACGATTTATTCCGGTATGATCCCCTGAACTCCCCCTCCACCCTCCTCGATCTTGAAAGTTGACATTGACTTGATTTTTTTATCATGGGAGGCACCGAAAGTACCTATTCCCAATCTGCCTACTTATTGAAGTCATTTGGAGATCAAATGAAAGTCAAAAGGTATCATGTGTTTATATTAAAATAAACTCCATCTTGTAATTTTAAGCGCTAAAAATAGAAAAATAATGTTAAGAAACCTAAAAGCTCGAAATGGTTTTGGAATCAGCGTAGGAGTTTTTTCTTTACATTTCGAATTAGATAGATATTTTGACTTGCTATTTCGGAAAATGTCATGTAGGTTTTTCCAAATAACGTGAAGAACTTGGGTAACATTTTTTTACCAATTTTATGTATTTATCTAGCTTCTGCCCGCGACTTCGTCCGCGTGAAATTTCTTGTTCACCCGACCCACCCACCACCCACCTGTCACACCGCATTACCTACCTTTTCTAATTTGTACGATTTCCAATTCTAGTTTCTTTTATTGGACTCTTAAAGCACCTGACTTGCGAAACATTTGTAAAGTGTCCTACTTTTTTTTTTTTATCAGTAGTGT
This sequence comes from Oligia fasciuncula, assembly GCA_963082905.1. Classification (NCBI taxonomy): domain Eukaryota; kingdom Metazoa; phylum Arthropoda; class Insecta; order Lepidoptera; family Noctuidae; genus Oligia; species Oligia fasciuncula. The sequence continues at coordinate 16,666,049 of OY720403.1, forward strand.
TGCCTTTAACTGTAATAGGTAATATGATATCAAGAACGAAATCCTAAACAGCATGAAGTAAATTGAATTACTGTGTATTAAAGGGAAATTGGTAACGAATTATTCTTACTGTTATACAATTTTAAATTTTGTTAGTAATCACGTAGAGTTGAAAACACATTGGCAGTTATATTTTGAAAATTTCAGTTCAGATAATGAAATTTAAACTTTAAGTGGTAAAGTTACAGTTGTAATTAGCTTGTTAGATACGGAATTTTCGAAGATAATCAATTTCATCGATAGTTTAGTCTAACCGTAGAATGTTGAGGGACAATTCACCTGTTCGCGAAATATTTTTATCATAATTAATTGTCTATAAGGTTAGTTTCGTTTTGGCCCTGAGTAAACTATCGAAAATTGTGAACTGCAACAAACCATTTACAATTTAACGCATTATTTTTCGAGAGTTTACAATCTGTCCATGGCAAATCGACAAATTGTGAACTGTTATCAAACTAGCATCGACGGATCGGACCTTGGGCTAATAGATATTCAAGTAACTGCGACCAACTTACAAGCAGCTTCTTAGCAGTTGGTCACAGTTTAAACTAACCTAACCCATTTCGCCGCAGTCGTCATCATCATCATCATGTCAGCCGAAAGACGTCCACTGCTGGACAAAGGCCTCCCCCAAGCACCTCCACTTCGACCGGTTCTGCGCTTCTCGCATCCAACGGGTTCCTGCGGCCTTCACTAGGTCGTCGGACCACCTTGCCACTCCAGAACCTTTCGGCCCCATCGGCCATCTGTTCTGCGAGCAATGTGCCCTGGCCACTGCCACTTAAGTTTGGCAATTCTTCGGGCTATGTCGGTTACCTTGGTTCTACTGCGGATCTCCTCATTCCCGATTTGATCACGCGGGGAAACTCCAAGCATAGCCCTCTCCATTGCCCTTTGGGTGACTTTTAGCCTTCTTATAAGGCCCATTGTGAGCGACCACGTTTCAGTCCCATAAGTCATCACGGGCAACACACACTGGTCAAAGACTTTCGTCTTGAGACACTGCGGTATGTGACACGAGAAGATATTGCGTAGCTTCCCGAACTCTGCCTAGCCGAGTCGGATTCGACGATTGACCTCTTTCTCGAAGTTAGACCTACCTAACTGGACAGTTTGTCCCAGGTAAACATACTCGTCCACGACTTCGCCGCAGTGCCCTGCCTTAATTACTGCGACTAATTCGGCTACCGCCACTGGCGGTATTTCTCAGCAGCAACCCGGAGCTTGGAGCTTGAAAGTGTGACACCCCCGAGCCTCGGAAAGTCCGTAAAACCGTTGGTTCTGCGCCTGATTTCTCCGCTGTCGTGTCGGATCGCCATCCCATCGGACTATGAGAGTAAAGGAACAGAGAGTTCACCTGTGTTTTTGCACACACTTGTGTACTATCTCCAGCGTACATGTTCATTTCGGGTGAGATTGGCTGCCGGCCCAAAATGTTATGTTATGAACTTTCCACTCTGTTCCTCATACCTCTATGAAATGTCCGTAAATGACAGGAGGCTGATTAACTGATGGGTTCCGCTAGGGCCGATGCCTGCCAGGGTAGCGGGTTTTTGGAAAGAGTTACCGTGGCCCCTGGCACAGGCAACTGAAGGAACACGGGTGGGTTTTAGTCAGTAAAGAAAAGTCTGCCAAGCCCTCTCGCTCCGCCCAGAGTTATTTGATGATTGCCAACCAAAAAAACTAAAAAACTTAATTCAAAGAATTGTTATCGATTCCCTTTCCCATTGGACAGCCATTTCTTGGACGTAATTATGTGTCAGTTTCACAAAATTAATTAATCTATCAACAAGATATATTGGCTTTCGCCAAAGGCTATCAACACAATAAAAACTAGTAGTAATTTGTGGTTTGTTCAAGTAGTATAGTAGCCATAAACTTCAGATATATCTAGTAATATGCGGTGCCTGACATGAATATCGTTTTATTATGGGATAGCAGTTTATTGGTTCGATCCCAGACAGGCACTTTACTTTGTGTAAATTATTTCATCACCACTGCTCTCAAAACGGTGAAGGAAAACATCGTGAGGAAACCGGCATGTCCTAGAACCAAAAATTCGAAGGCATGTGACATTCAACAACCCGCACTGGGCCCGCGTGGTGGATTGCGGCCCACTCCCTCTCACTGAGAGGAGGCCTGTGTCTCAGCAGTGGGAATATTATAGGCTGATTCATCATCCTCCTGCCCTTATCCCATGTTACTTGGGGTCGGCGCAACACGTTTTCTTCTTCCATTCTCCCCTGTCAACCGTCACGTTATCATTCACTCCCTTCTCTTTCATTATCATTCCTCACATTATAGGCTGATTATGATGAGTTTATTGGTATTCTTTCGATAATGGTAATGTGTATTTTGTTTGTAGCTAGGTGTATTATATTTTCGATTTTGACTATTGGAAGGAAGGGTGAAAGAGATATGCAACGTGTTAAGCCCGGTTTCCACCGCGAGCGGAACGGACCCATTAATGACTTCGTTAAACTCGCTATCGCAACTGCATACTTGTATTTCCACCATGGAAATACAAGTATACAGTTGACTGTTAACTGTTTACAGTTGACTGTTAACAGTTAACACAGTTTCCACCGTTTCAGATAAAGAACGATTCTTCAATTCAATTGAGTAATTCCGGACCAAAACCTCCTCCCATTTACAAAGTTCTATTAAAAATCAATTAAACAGGGTCAAATTAAATTAATTAGAGAAACTCTGCAGACGTTATGGGTATCGATATCTAAACATGATGAAAAAAAACATGGTGGGCCGCCCATATTGCTCGCAGAACAGATGGCCGATGAGGCCGAAAGGTTCTGGAGTGGCGACCGCGTACCGGAAGACGTAGCGTTGGAAGACCTCTCACAAGGTGGTCCGACGACCTTGTGAAGGCCGCAGGAACCCGTTGGATGCGAGAAGAACAGAACTGGTCGAAGTGGAGGTGCTTGGGCCTATGTCCAGCAGTGGACGTCTTTCGGCTGCAATTATGATACTTAGATATCGATACACTGAAAAAAACGGGTATTTCGTGGTCATTGACCACAAAAAACATCACGTTTAGATATCGATTCCCGTAGGTATGCGGAGTTTCCCTAACTAATTTAATTTGACCCTGTATTTAAAGTAAGCAGCCGCATTACTTCAAACTACTCTACAAGCGAACATCAATAGAAGCCCTTGTATCCAGATGGCGTCATAAAACGTTAGTACACCTGTACTTGCAGTGCCAGTAAGGATAACGTTACTGGGCATCCGACATCCGACGCTGTGCCGATGAGCCCTGGTGGACCCGAATATGATAGAGAGAACCAGGTTCTAAAAATATTCTGTTTTTTTTAAGTTTTTAGCATTTTTACTTGGTTTGCAGGGGTCCCGAAGGTTTGACAATTAGTCTTACCTAGGGGTATCGTATTACCCAGTAACTGGGTTGTGGAGATAGATAGGCAGTCGCTCCATGTAAAATACTGGTATTCAGCTGCATCCGGTCAGACTAGAAGCCGACCCCGACATAGTTGAGAAAAGGCTAGGCAGATGATGACATGGGTTACACATTACCATTGTTCTTGTTATTTTATCTAGAAATACTTGTTCTTGGCGTGGAGTTGCGAACACCAGCCCGTAATACCTAACCATAATCAGCCTATAATGTTCCCACTGCTGGGACACAGGCCTCCTCTCGGTGAGAGGGAGTGGGCGGTAATCCACCACGCGGGCCCAGTGCGTAATAATACCTATTACCTATTAAGTGCAAATATAACTAACTTGTAAAATATATTGTTAAAGTTGTTACACGTGGAAAATTTGACATTTGGACAACATTCATTGCGGTATTTAAGTTGCCGAGCAGACGAATTTTTGAAACAAATGAAGCAATGGTTTAGTTTCCCTCAAAATCCATTGGACATTGAAACATTTTCAATATTGAAATACCTCTACTGTCAAATTCAGAATGTTACAAACATTTGCGGTTCATTTCAACAGTATTTCAGCACTGTTTGTTTCTAATCTATAGATCATCAACTCGACATCAATAGATATATTTTGTAAACACTGTTATGTATTGTACTAATTTTTTATTATATAAATAGGAGCCCCCATAATTAAAAAATGAGGCTAAGTAATAACAACCGCACGGGTCGATCGATCAGGTTAAGCTACGGTTGGTCCGTGGATGGGTGACCATCTTTACATACCAAGACCCCTCCGTGCCTCGGAAAGCACGTTAAACCATTGGTCCCGGCTGTCATTCATGGATCTTTGACAGTCGTTACGGGTCGTCAGAATCCCGAAAGTGTGACAAACAGTCTTACGAAGGGGTATCGAATTACTCAATACCTGGGTTGTGGAGGCCAGATAGGCAGTCGCTCCATGTAAAATACATGTACTCAGCTGCATCAGGTTAGACTGGAAGCCGACCCCAACATAGTTGGGAAAACGCTAGGCAGATTGCAGATTGACTAATTTTTCATGAAGAAAATAAACGTTATTATTATGATATTATTACGTCTTTTGATACATCATGGGACCCTGGGGTCCTGGATCTTTGGCGTACGAGGGGCCGAAACCAACTCGCAGAGGCCCGTAAGACTTTTTTAAAGAAATGAGGCACCAACCGACGATTAAATTATCCATATTCGCACTATGTAAGTGCACCCAAGGAGAACCCCCGGTCGGTGTAAGACTATTGCAGGATATGGAAACAAATAATTGGATTATTGGTTTGAGTGGCTAAACTGGTTATCTAGGACTAAAAAAGACTATAACCCTGCCAGACCAACGTATTATATAAATTACACAGATAAAATGGTAGGGTGTGACTTGACCGAAGAATTGTCAAACCTAAGTGGCAGTGGGCAGGGCACATTGCTCGCAGAACAGACGGCCGATGGGGCCGAAAGGTTCTGGAGTGGCGACCGCGTACTGGAAGACGCAAGGTGGACCGATGACCTTACAATAATGGGCCCCCGGAAACGATTGGTACCACATAGTGTCTTAACGACAAGGAGGCAGCATGTCCTGACATGATGCTAAAAAGAGTAAACGTTCATAATGTGGATATGACAGAGATTATAACAGAAGACGAACTTGCAGGGGATCGAGTGTGGAGGGGGGGTTCAGGGGATCAGACCGGAATAAATCCTCATTTCTATTCTATTGTTATGATGGCGGAATACCTATTCCACGGCCATCATAATAATAGAATAGAATACTCTTTAGTATGTACACCATATAAATTACAGACATAAATATAGAAATTTTAGTAAGGCTGACACAATGGGCGGTCTTATTGCTAAGACCGATTTTTTAAAGACAACCTTTGGATGGTTAAAAAGGGGAAGGAGAGACAAATACTGTAGGTAGTCTGTGGTGTACCATTTACATAATACAATAAAAACATACCTACATAAAGTATATTATACTAATCTACATCAGACAGGGCGCTATGGCGCTCATTAGGGGAGGCCTATGTCCAGCAGTGGACTGTTATAGGCTGATGATGATGATACTAATCTAAATAAATATATGTATATAAACATATATAATAATAAACATGAAACAGGATATAACAAAGGGTATATAATATAACAAAAGAAAAGAAACATCCTGAGTAGATACTTGGAAGGTGTTACAATACCAAGGTACTAACAACATCTACTATGACAATAGTATAGAGGTACCTAGGAAAGTACTAACAATTAATACTTTAGCAGGATGTTTAAAATTTTAAATCCACAATACTGAACAGGCCTATTGTATTAAAAATGTTGAATAGTTATTTATGCAACAAGAGAGCAAAGTCGTTTTTTGCTGAGATTGCTGATTTTGAATCCTGAGCAATCCTGAGTGTGGCGAGGGATTCAAAGGCACGAGATGCAAAAAAACTTTGCTCTCGTGTAACACACATAACTTTTCACTTCAGCAGCGAGAACACTTTGTAAGGCGTGTTCGGAAATAGCACCCATGATATTTTATTAATCTATTACGTAACATTATTGAAACTAGAAATAAATATTTACAGGTTAAATATCAGTTTTATTTGCAGTAAATACTTATTTTCGTTCAAATACAACAATAAGTTAAAAATTCAATAAATTACATTAAAAGACATGGGTAATTATCTTTTTGCAAAATTTCTTTAGTTAGTACGAAATTCCGAACGTGTTTGTCTTTGAGGTCGAATTCAAAATCGGAACTTCGAAAGGGCTGGTTTTTGTCTCTCTCTCTTTCTAATGGCGGGAAAGAGATAGAGTGTGAACGTTTCGAATTGTATGATTAACCCAAGGCTGAATAAGATATTTTCGCGCGGCTTTCAGAAAAAAAAAATTAAAAAGTTACTTTGTCTCACTCAGTGAGCAAAATCGCATTTGGCTCACTGATTTCAGGCAGCAAAACCTACATGTTTGAGCTACTGAAGTGAAAATTAATATTCGGATCTAAAACATTATATACCAGTTGCATAGTTTTGTAAATACCTAATGAGATTTTGCTTTTTTATCGACCAATCACGAAAACTGACATTAGGATTTTATTATTTGCCACAAAATACTAAAATACTATCCAACCAACCAAATTTTAGAGCAGTGGTGGCCCATTGGAAACGGCCGCACCTTACGAGTCGTAGGTTCAAACCCGGACAGGCGCTTTATTTTGTGTAAATTATTTCATCACCACTGCTCCCAAAACGATGGAAGAAAAACATCGTGGAAGAAACCGGCATGTCCTATAACCAAAAATTCGAAGACATGTGACATCTACATCTACCAACCCGCACTGGGCCCTCGTGGTGGATTACGGCCCACTTCCTCTCACAGAGAAGAGGCCTGTGCCTCAGCAGTAGAAACATTATAGGCTGATTATGTTTATAATTAACCGAATTTTGGTGACGGCGGGAATAATATTTTGTTGTAATTCGACGAAATTATGTCGAACACAATATTGCTTGTAGACACAGAAATAGTCATAGTTTCACCAACATTTCGTTTCAAAAGTTTGAGATTAAATCCAAAGCGTTCAATTTCAAACTTTTGAGTTCAACATCTATTTCTGTGAAGTATTTGACAATGATTGTACGGACGCCAGCAGGTCAACCTACCCGAAACTGTCAGATTTTCCCAATCAACCTTGAACCTTATGTTTTAGCAATAAAGTCGAAAATCGATTAAAGAAATCTGACAGATTGTAGTAACTTGATGTGCTGGCATCTGTACTTTGTACCTGACTTCAATTAACCGCTATTGATTTAATGAAGTCTGGATACTTTCTCTGAATTTCAGTATTTTTCAATATCATCATCATCATCTGCCTAGCTTTTTCCCAACTATGTTGGGGTCAGCTTCCAGTCTAACCAGATGCAGCTGAATACCAGTGTTTTAAATGGAGCGACTGCCTATCTGACCTCCACAACCCAGTTACTGGGTAACACGATACCCCTTGGTAAGACTGTTTGTCAGACTTTCGGGCTTCTGACTACCCGTTAAACGACTGTTAAAGATCCACGAATGACAGCCGGGACCAACGGCTTAGTATTTTTCAATATGTAGGTATGTATATATAATTTCAGTATGGCGGGAGCTGTATAAACCCCCTGAGAATTTTATCGAACCATCTGAGAGCCTTCCACCAGGGCACGTGTTACCATGCGACTTGAAAATCTCTAAATTGACTTCGAACCCAAGTCGGACGGAGCAAAGACAATCTCCACAGATGGGGGTTCACTTTCGGCTCAGATCTCAAGTGCGTATGCGGCACCTCCCCACAGTCTGATTGATTGACTGCATCAGTGAGCAGAGTTCGCGCAGCTGAATTTTGGGCCAAAGATGTTTAAAAGTTTTGCCACCGCCATAGTACGCCAAGAAGAAGTATTTTTCAATGTCGATATGTTAAAATATACTTAATATTATCTAATAGTTCATTTATTTGTCAGAAAGTTGTTACAGAGTTGTGACATAGTTATAAACTTTCATATTATTCTGCCGTTACATTTCGGAGCGTGCAAATACATTTTCAGGGTTTTGTTTAGTTTGTCAGATATTTATCTCTTGAATTAAATTAATTAAGAAAACATCCATGTTGCAAATTGAAGATTATAATATTTAAGTACATAATATTATAAGCTATCATAAGTTAGCATAACTTAAAATAATTCTAACTAATATTATAAATGCGAAAGTAAGTTTGTTTGTTGCCTTTTCACGCCTAAACCACTGAACCGATCATCCTGAAATTTTGCATATACGTTGTCAGGTGTACAGAAACGGACATAGGGTACCTGTCATCCCGAAAAGAAGTGCTATTCCCGAGGAAAACAACAATAACGTTATTATGATAATAGGTGTTGCCACGTGACTTTCGACCACAGAATCGAAACTTATGCGGGTGAAATCATAGATATAGATACACCTAGATAACGCAAGAGCAACTACTTCGCGTGCCAAAAATCGCACCAGCTTACGATAAAAAATCATAAGCCGCCACTTTCGCGCTCAGTCCTGTGTACTGCTGGCTGGGTAAGCGTGAGCGAGAGCGCGAGCTTTTGACGTCATAGTAGGTAGTCAAAAAATGCCACGCTTGGTTTTCATACAGTTCGTGATACTTGCGTTATCTAGGTCTATCTTATCTGTGGGTGAAATCGTGGCATGATAAAAATAGAGGGAAAAGAATCACAGGGCATCAAAAAATTTGTCCGAATTGCTCTCGACAGGAAAAATTGTTGTTTATGATGTTAGTAATCGAGTCCTGCAAGGTAGTTAGTGTTTTAGGTACCCATAACACTGTATTCTTGGTAACCTCTCGGATAATCTCGATCAGACAACAAGACAAACTGAATGGTCGCTATGATACCCCAGTTTAATATTACAAACGAGTGGAGAGTATAGTTTAGTGCATCGCTTCAAGATGCTGAACACCTATTTGTTTTATCATGTGGGGTTTCAGTAATGTAGTCTTGTATGACAAGTATAGTGCAGGAAGTAAAAATAGTTTGTTTAATGATTTATAACATAATATTACGCCTTGTTTCCTCGAAGGGTTGACCAGAGATGTACCTATAGTACTTAAACATTTCGCCAGTTCCGTAAAGTCCCATGTAATAGGGGGCGCGCCTTTTAAGTACTTTTAAGTAGTAGCGACTTTTAAGTAGTAGGTCGTGGGTTCGAACCCATACAGGCACTTGACTTTACACTACAGGATGTAAAGCTCACTCATACTCTATAGAAAAGGGAGGATCCTCCGACCAGACGGGTGTTGTGTCTGGCGGGCAACTGCCCGATGATTAAAGCCATGCCGTTTTATCTATGCTAGTTGCGCGGTAAACTCTGCTTGCGAGATGCAGGATTTCGCGTGACGTCAGTATGACGCGTTGTTCGCATGTGGCGTTGTAGATACCGCTACACTAATAATAAAGCTAAAGAGTTTGTTTGTTTGTTTGAGTGCGCTAATCTCTGAACTATTAATCGGATTTGAAAAATTATTTTTGCATTTGATAGCCCAGTTCTTGAGGAAGGCAATTTAGTAGGCTATTTAACATCAAGCTAGGACCTTTAGGAGCCTAGCAAAAAGAAAAAAGTTAGAAAGAACGCTAAGTGAAAACAAAGTAGTAGCGCGGGCAGGCGATGCGATGCGATGCGACGGGGTGGGTCAGGGGAACAAGAAAATTCATGCGGATGAAGTCGCGGGCAGACGTTAGTTTTTTAATAAATGTTTTTTGATTCGCCATTTATAATAATAATAATAAATCTTTATTTTCAGACCATTGATCCATAATGTACACATAAAAACACGTTAAAATTAAAATAACAAGAAAAAATAACAAATAAAATCTAATCTAATTAAAACCTACAAAACAAAACCTAAAAAATAAAAACCTACCTCACATATCTGAATGACGGTCTGTGCGCCGCCATCCAGTGACCTATTATTTGGCCATCTACCCTGCCGGCTACAGTACCCACGAGGCTGTTGGGGCTGTCGCGCACCCGACGCATCAGTGATGCGATTCGCAGACGCAGCAGCGACCCGAAATCCGGAACGCGTGCGTCCGCGAACATCCCCGAAGCGCTACAGAAGCGCGGCAACCCCAGCATCACCCGGAACGCATTATTATATTGGACTCGTAAAGCGTTGTACGAGCCCTGTGCATAACTGACCCACAGGGCGCACGTATACAGCGACTGGCAGTAGGCTCTGAACAATGTTATTTTAACCTCTCGCGTACACCGTGCGAACCTGCGGGCCAGCATGTTACACCTGACAGCCAACGCTCTACGTTCCCTTTCCAAATCGTCGTCATCCGACAGCCTATCGGTGACCCAGTGCCCCAGGTATTTAAAACGAGTGACTCTTTTCAGCGGAACTCTGCCTAAAGTAACCGGTGGAACAACGTCATACATTTTATTTTGCGCCTTAAACACTAAGAGCTCGCTTTTAGTTGAGTTGTACCTGAGACCATGAGTCACCGCATAGTCTTCACAGATTCGGAGGAGCTTTCTTAATGCACTGATCGATGGGCTCAGCAACACCATATCATCCGCGTAACTTATATTATTGATGCATTGTCCGTCAATGGAGCAACCGACTTGGGTGTTGCTGAGCTCACATATCAGCCGATTGACATACAGGTTGAAGAGCCTGGGGGAGCTAAGCCCCCCCTGCCTCACGCCGCACTCCAACCTGTACGCACCCGATATGGCACCAGCCCATCTAACGTAGTTGGACTGGTTGCTATACCAGTACTTCAGCACAGCAATCAGTCCCTCTGGAAGGCTAGTGTCATGGGTGAGCTTCTCCCAGAGGCAGTCATAAGACACTAGGTCGAATGCCTTGGAGAGGTCCAAAAAACACGCATAAACAGGTGTTTTCCTTGCTGCATAGTATTGGACAGTATGCTTGAGACAAAGAATCGCTGTTTCAGTCGATAAATGTGGCCTAAACCCAAATTGGGCGTCATGTAGGGTGATATATTTATCCAACTGCCTGTCAATCAGACCGTCCAACACCTTTGCAGCAATGGTCGCCAAGGAGATAGGCCTGTAATTATTCTTGTCACTCGTATCTCCAGTCTTGTTTTTTATTATAGGAACGACAATCGTTTTCATAAGGTCCTCTGGAAGATAGGAGTGACTCATACATAAGTTAAACAAGAGAGCTAAGACACGGGGCAAGTGCTTACCTGCATATCGTACGTGTTCTACGCTTAAGCCGTCATGTCCAGGAGACTTACCCCGCTTCATCTCCTTCAAAACAGACCCAACCTCCCTAGCGGTGAACATGATAGGCGTGCCCTTGAACCCCTCCCTAACATCCGACCCGCCCGTCGATGGACCTAGTGGTGACTCTGTCCTGAACGAAGCCATAAATAAATTAGCAATAGCCTCTGGTTCGTTTACGCCACCGACGCACACTGGCAGGCCCGACTTAGGATTCAAGCTGTTGGTGGCTTTCCAGAAACTACTAAAAATTTTAGCTTCGTGATGACTCGCAATTTCATTCATCTTTAATTGATCCGCATTGTTTTGGCACCACTTTAGCTTACTTTTAAAATTTTTTCTACTTGCCACCATATTTTCATATAGCGACCCCGTTCTAGGCTTACCAGCTGCCGCCCAGCTCAAAAAATTAAGCCGAGCCTGCCCATGCGCATTTTTAACGTGTTTATTCCAACCCGGTTTATTATATTTTTTGCGCTGAACTTGGTAATTGTGACTAGTAGTTGCAGCTTCGCAAAGAATATCTACAATATTTTTATATAATTTGTCAACTATTCTATGATGTTCCAAGTTAGTACAAATATTTTCACTACGACTACAATTAATAAACTCTGCCGGAAAGTCAATTTCCCTTAGCTTTTCATTGCAAAGTTTGGTGTACATAACCGTTTGCGTAGGGTCCCTATATCCCCACTTTACTGTATTACACTGAGACTGAACAGAGGTACACTTAGATTTTAACATGTCCAGTTCACAGTTTATTTTTAAGGGAAAATGATCAGACCACGTCACATCATAAGCCACACTAATGTCCTTAATAGTGTCCCAAGCCGCTTTAGTTACTACACAGTGGTCTAACCAGCTAGTCGTACCATGAGCATCACTTACATACGTGTATGTGTCCGATCCACTGCCCACTTTAAGTACCTTTGCACAAACAGCAAAATAATTTAGTCAACATTACAAATTATGATATACCTACCCGCGTGATAAGTTCATGTGTTATGTGTGAGAACCGATGGTCGATACATAACACATCGTGATAGCTTATACTGTTATAAAAAAGGTTCAATAAACAATAAAATACGACAAGCAAGGTATTAGTGACGTATCTTTACAACTGCTGATAGCGATCCGCAGGAAATTAGTTTAGTTATCGATGATATCAGTAGATCGACCACTCCCCCCATTATTAGGGGGGATGGGCTGCTTGCTATTTGTCACAAATAGAACTCTCTATGTATCGAAGAATTTGTTAAAAAGCAAAAAAAGTAATTTATGAAAATATAATTTATTATTAAACAATGTCATAAATTATTAATATAATATTCGTCAACCTAGTCAAATAACCCGTCCCTAACTGTTCCCGGCGCAAAGGTGCCCAAAACGCTTGCTGCATTGCCACGTTGGATGGCAATGGCTAACCATTGCACCAAGAACGAGCTGGAGCGGGAGTTACCCGTTTTGTCACGGAGCTTGTGCCCTATCTCACTAATGAGCTTCCTGGCCACAGTGCCCCAAGCACCCATGGTCTCCACGGCAATGGGTACAAAATGATAACGGTACAAGTCCTCTAGACCGAATTTCGGCCATGGTGACCAGTCTCAGCGCAAACCAGCCTTTAGCACACACACACACACACACACAGGTACTCTCTGTCGCCTTTTCCTTTTTTTTCCGGATGGGAAATCATCAAATGACCCCTCCCGCTCTGGGTAGAGCGGAAGGGAGTGTCAGACTCTTACTGACTAAAACCCACCCATGTTCCTTCCTTAGCCCTTTATGTTCCGGGCCAGCGGTAACCCTTTCGGACAATCCCGCTGACCCGGCAGGCTTCGGCCCTATGGGGCCCCTCCTCGATGCTGACATCTCTTTGAGGCGCGCGTGGAACACGTACGCGCCGCCGGGCCTGGTCCTGGACTCTCTGTTGCCTCACTCTCATAGTCCGATGGGACTGCAATCCGACACGACCAGGTTAGAGATCAGGCGCAGGGCCAACGGCTGAACGTAGTTTCCGAGACACGGGGTTTTTTTCAGGTTTGGTCCCCATAGTAAAAAGTTGTTCATAATGATGAGTACAATCTCCCATTTCGATTTGTCGCATGTTTTCAATTTCACCCTGTATTGTTAGTTAGTATTTTAATTTAATTAAGTACCTAGTGTAAATATTTAGTCACAAATAGAGCTAAAGCTAAGCGCACATTTCTGCCGCGGCGCGCAACTGCGAGCCGCTTTGCAATATTGCGCCTAAACCCAATGAAGTCACGCCGGGCCACACCAGACAGGCAGAATCTAGTTAATTTCGAATTTGAATTTGAACCGAATCCAGTCCAGTGCAATAATTATGAGGCTCGCGAACAATCGCACCGCAACGCAATGCATTGCAAAAATCCTCCTACAATCACTTTCATAGCAACGCATTACGTTGGCGACGACGCAACGCCATTTTTTACGCCTCTGTCAGTACAAAAATAACTATGTACGTTTGCCCAGCACGGCCCCTCAGAATTTGCATTTATGGTGTACACCATTGCAATGTACTCGCCTCTAGCAGTATATGTACCGATTTCTTTTTCAATGTACCTCTATACTTTTGAAGAAATATGCAAAAAAAGGTGGCCGTGCCAGCCAAACGCTTTCAGCACGGCCCCCCATGTAACTTGAATAATACATACCGTATTAACAAATGTCTATAACTCAAGAAATGTACTCTATTAATACGTTATATGTGCCGCAACAGTTATTGTGAATTCATAATAACAAATAATATATAGATGTGGATAAGGGGCCGTGCTGGAAAAAATCATTTTAAGAAATATCTAAAAAAGACAAAACATACTTAGCCAAAAACTATTAAAAAATAATTGAAGTTTAGCAAGTAACATATGTACCGCATTGATTTCTCATACAACTTGTTATATTGTGAAAAATAAATCTATTTAAGTTCATTCAGCACGGCCCTCTATAGTTGCCTATATCTTTTTAAATAAGCCGTGTATGTTTACAAAATTCGACTTCCTGAATAATATATAGGAGTACATTCCTTTCAACTAAATTGCAATTCTGCTGTATCAATACTTTAGAAGATAAATTCAATCTAAAATATACATACATTAAAACTGATGGGGTGACCATGATTTCATATATTTGGTAGGTAGGTACATAAATGTTCTATATTTATGTACTTATATTAATTAAATTATGTGACTACATTGAAATAAACATTCTTTTTACCCGACTGTACCAGAAGGACGGTAAGGTTTTTCGAGTGAATGAATGTAGATATGTAGCAACCTTCATTTCTTTGGCACGCTTTGTAGTCTAAACGGCTTTATTAATTTCAACTTGAGAGATGTCGTTATATTCGTCTTAAATTTGTGAGAATGACACAGGGTAGGTATAGGTACCCATCAAAAACATTAAAAATAAAAATAACTGATTCTTGGCGTCAAGTAATTAATCGTTTTCTTTTCCTCAAAGCCTATCTAGTGGGATAATATATTAAATAAACGAATTTCTAAGTGGACTAGCTTTAACTTACGGTTCGGCTCGCGTGGTAGAAATAAAAAATATATAAAGCGTGCTTATAACCTTCCCCTAGAAAAAACACAACTTATAATATGTTTAAATAAATGTTATTCAGAATGAGAAATGCTAAAAAAAACAAAATATTCAATGTTTCTCAAAGTTTAAAATTTGTCCGCTATTGGGTAATTTATTTAAATAATTATGTGTTTATTCATTACATCTTAAAAAATAATCATTAAGTATAATAATATATTATCAGTTAATTTTGTCGTGTGCGATCGCTATTAGTTCACTGACGCTACCGTAATTTTTAATGTGGCGCTGGTGTCGCGGTTACTTCATGTTGCGCTTGAGTGTTTATTGACAGTCACATCTCTACGCGCATAACAGACAGTAGTAAATATAAATACTGCTCAAATAATATGAATAATGGGTCGTGTGTTTGTGCAGTGAATTCTATTTCAAGGACGAAAATGGATTGTTAAAATAAACGGGTAAGTAAGTTTTAAGTTATAATATAATTTTCAACACACTTGCTCGTAAAGTGGCTCTTATTGAACCGCTTTTAGGTCCATAATGGAGTGTATTACGAACGCGTGCTTTTTCTTTACTTTAATCCACATGTTCTGTAATACCACAGATAACTATTTACTAGTCGGAGACGCGCGCTTTTTTAATCTCATCAAACCCTGCGTTCCGAATTGGGAAATAATCGATGTGTTCCGAATTGGGAAATAACCGAATTAGCGTGAGCGCGATAACGATAACGATGTCCCGTGAATCGTCATAGATGACGTCATGACATTCGCCATCTTGCGATAATGCCGACCATGCCCTAGAATAATATCACCGTGAGCGCTGTCAAAAATGACAGTGTGTGTATGAGGTTGTGTCAGTGTGTGTTTTGTTTTGAGTTGCATCATCTTTAAATTAAACTAACGTGGCATTTTTGAAATTGTGCTTCTGGCTGACAGTCGCCACCTAACCAAAGAAGAAGAACTGAAGAAGAAATGTGGTGTTTATACAAAGAAATACTGTAATAATATCTTTTTTACATTGTGTAAGCACTGTCATGTGAGCGCGTTCACGAGTGTTCCGAATTGTTGCCAGCTCTCAGCAGTCATAATAGTAATGTCTAAATCGGAACGCATGTGAGATGATGCATGGACGTAATATTACGTCCATGGAGATGATGTGAGCGCTGTGATGTGAGCGATCATAGCTAATTCGGAAAGCGCCCAAAGAGACTTTATGCCGAAAGAAAAAATCCGCGGGCTATATTTCAATTTTTTTTTAAATAGTCTGTATTGTCCTTGGTCGCAAAATGAACTCGCAGGGGACCACAGACAATTTAAGGTGAAACCGACCGCGAAATTCTTAGGTTTTTTGCAATTTTCAGGTTTGTGTTTATTATATTTTTTCTATAGGCTGTATAACGGTTTTGTCTGTGCCATAGATTAATATATTTAAAATGAGTCAATGTTGCGCGCGCATCGCTAGTGCTGGCTAGCACGGCGCGCGGGAAAACAAAACCAGCGCGCCATTTTCCATACAAGTTAATATTTAACAATACAAGTATGTATTTTTTAATTATTTCTTACATTAAATTTATTTTGCTAACCATAATATATGATAGCAAACTGTGTAATGAGCCTACGATTATTATGTTACCTTACATAATTAATCATAGTTTTTGTTTAATTGTGTTCTGTTCATTTACAAGCAAAACCCAAGAGTGCTTCGTAGTTATATAAAAGAAAATACTTGTGTATCTAGTAGTATTAAGCCTTTACAATTATTAGGAGTTACATTTCTGTTGATTTTACGCCCAGAGTCCATAGAAATTTACCTACCATCTTTTAAAATTTTAAGGAACTCTTCAATATAGTGGAAATATACCTACTTTACCCACTATACATATATAGAGTAGGTAAATGTGACACGCAAAAGTTGAGATATACAATTTTCGGACGCTATTTTAAACTTAAAGCGGCCCGTTGGCAGCATCGTTCATTCATTCAGCATTTTTCACTTAAGAATTGGTGTAATCATACTGAGCAGTAATTATAAAAAATGTTGAATAATTAGGGTATCAAAAATAATTATCACTTTATATTAACCGTTATTTATTAATATATTTAGTAAATAAATAGGTAGCAAAATTATATATAAATCTAAAAAGAAGTTACGTAATTCACTATAAATATTTGTACAGATTTTTTTTTCTTCAGATTGATACAATTAATGGTGAGGATGGGCAAGAAAAGTGATGTAGCATTAGATGTACAGAAACAACTATTTATGAAAAATCGACATCAGCTCAAAGGACCGAAATATGATAGAAATGTGTACCAGAAACTAGCTGAAGAGCTTAATTATGCTATGTCTCCGAAAGCATTGTACCTAAGTTATAAAAGAAATTTTCTGGACACTAATGACCTCACACCGGAGCCAACAAAAATTGATGACAAACTAGGAAACATTAGTGTTGGAACGACACCTTTGAATTCGTCTAAGAAATCGACACCTTTGCCTGAATCATCCGAACATAGTAAAAACGAAGATAGAAATAGAGTTATTTTTAAATTTCCTGTGGATATTCACGAGTGGAAAAAAATACAGCCAATACGCAGCACTTTTCGACGAAACGATAAAAAGAAGCCATACCTGAGATATGAAACATACAAAACCATTCCTAAGTATAAATGGTCCTGCCTTTTGAGGCAAAAGCTTTGGAAACATTTTAAATTGCCATGTACAATATCTTTTAAAAATTATAACATTAATAGCAATGGAATTACCTTCCACGGAAAATGTACTCAGTGCAACGCAAAAGTGCGTATTCATGACACCGAGAAGACAGACAAGGTCGTCGAATTTCTTTGTGAAATTATCAACTTAGATAATAACTTTAAGCATGACCCACGAAAGAAAGTTCGTTGTACTCCGTACTTGAGACGAAAATTATCAGATAATTTAAAAGAAAAGCCAGCAGCCGTTGTTCATAAAGATCTGGCACGTCGCACAATGACATTCGGAGATACAGAACCACCTACATTGCCATCTCTTGGAGCACTCAGGATAATCCGTTATGAATCTAATAGTCAACATTGGTATCACAAAAATGAATTAATGTCTTTGATAATTTTAGCTGACAGCGTCGAGTTCCCTAATATAATTCAAGAAATACTTATAAAACCAACATTTCATGTACACTATTGGTTAGAAGAACAACTCAAGTATTATAGACACTATTCTAAAGTAGTTGACAGAATAACTATTTCCCTAGATGCTACTGGTTCTATTTATAAAACTAACAACCTAACCAAGAAATTATTTTTATACGTAGTAATGTTAACTGCTAATAATAGCTTGAAATCTGTACCCGTCGCCCAAATGGTTAGCAATTCCCATACCAAAGAAACTATTGCGGATTGGTTATCTAAATGGGCAAAGAATATCACTTCGCCCGCAGAAGTTATAACTGACGACTCATCGGCTTTGATTGCGGCTGTAATTAATTGTTTTACAAAATTTAACTCAACCAAGGATTATTTAGAGGCTTCTTTTAAAGCATTAGAAGGCAACTTCATTGTACCTAATTTATATATGAGAATTGATACGAGCCATTTTATTAAATCTATTCGTAAAATTTCTTTAGAAAACGCACCAAAAAAAGTGAATTACTTATTTGTTCAGTGTATTCTTTACATTAAAAAAGCAGAAAATATTAATGTCATCAAAAACATCATCGATAAACTGCTAGCTATAATCCTGTCTAAATATCATTCCAAGCATTGTACTGAAGCCCAATATTACCTGAGAAGTGTACTTCAAAATGTAAATATTAAGGAAATACATGATAATATAACTGAAGATGACTCTTTATCAAGTGATGACCGTTACTGTTTACATGATGACGTTCATGTTGATACAACGTTTAATGAGCTGAATTTCGCGAAGTGGTTTGAGGAAACTGTTACACATCATAAAGAAGAAGTTTGTGTAACTGGCCCTCTAAATGATTTTTATTATCCGCCCTTATTAACGACAATAAAACGACTACTGCGAAAATTGCCCCTGTGGTCGAATGTCATGATGCCATTATATAAATCAGATAATAAAAATCCTTCGTCGAGTGCATCAGAGGATCATTTTAAAACTTTAAAACACTTGCTGCTGAAATCTAAAATAACAAAACATAGAATTGACGTTTTCCTGCAAAGACATATTAATTATTTAAAAGGAGAGTTAAATATTGCAGCGAGTAAATTTCATATAGAACCTAACACTGTAAAAAAAACAAATCGCAGGACGACAAAACCCATAAGTAAAAAACAACAAAAACCGAAACGACAATTTGTTCAAGACTCAATATTTAGCGATCAACCAACATTTGTAGAAAATTGGGGAGGTCAAGCAGACAAGGCCGTTAATGTAAAGCCACATACCGGTATAAAATTTATAAAAAATGGTAACATGATTAAAAATTCAACAGTCGTTAACACATGCGGTTTTGATGCAATAATGTTTTTGATTGCATTTGGCTTTCAGTCGTTTTCTAATTTCAAAATGGAAATTGAGTCAAAAGATAATAAACTTCGAGACTATATAAATCTCATCTTAAATGAAAATGTTGACAAAGGTACTGTGTATGAAATGAGAAATTACGTTTGTCATGAATATTTTGACCGGCCAGCGCATGTAAAGATAATAACAGATTGTGAATGCAATGTCGCTAATTTGTATGAGCAAATGTTTACCAATTTATTTTACAGTGCTCAGTTTATAAAAGTTTGCACAAAAGAAGAATGTCAATATTATGTAGAAATCATAAGACCTTTTATAGCTTTGAATATTAACATAATTAACACGTTTGGTATTTTGGCATTAGAAGAATCACTTGCTATCGAAACTACTTCTCAAATTTGTAAAAATAATTGCGGTGGAACTGTCATTTCAAGTTATAAATTACAAAGGATTATAACCTTTGATTTAAATGGAACAGATGCAATAGTTTTGTGTAATATCCCGGTCACTATTAATATTCAAAATCAAATTTATGGTGTCGTTGGTGCCATTGAATATGTAGGGAATTCAGAGGGAACTCTGGGCCATTATAAGTGCCATACGCTTAGCCATGATCTGTGGCTATGTTATGATGATTTGGCCTTGAAAATTAACAACAGTACAGTGGAGTCGATATTTTTACACACTCTTACTTACGTTTTAGTGAGTGATATGTGATATTTAATACAACTAAAAATAATAACTTTTACGAATATTCCGCTTTCACGTCGGAGCGGAGCTCAGGGTTTGCTGAATATGATCCTATGAGTGACGGCTCTGGTAATTACAGTGAAACCAGAATATGTTTTTGAGCCATGGTTTTTAAATACATGTATTTTGTAATAATTTAAAGTTAATTTTACACTATTTAAGAATCTGGTAAAGACTAGTTGCTAAAAATATGCATATGAAACTGTGAACTGTTTAATAAGAAGTCAATACTGTTGTAATGTCATCTGTGATTACTTTTAATAAGTTAATTTATGTACTAGTTTTTCTATGATTATTCCATAGGTAACATAATATTAGTAACATAAACGAACAATATTCTAATTGTTATAGTCGTTGAAAAACATCTGTGATTACGTGGATTTAATTAATTGCCTGTGATTATACCAAATAATTAAAGCGATTCATGCAAATTAATATTAGTGTAATGTAAGGTTCAATCAATATGATTTATTGAACGCGTATCTGTGTTTTTTTAAGATTTTTAAGCTCTGTAGTGTTATTGAGACATAGGTTGTTATTCCATGTAAACGAACTAATTTGTGAAATGTAATGAATCTGTAATTTTATTGTAATGTATGATTTTTAAGACTTTGAGCTATGTAGTCTTAGCGACACTAACTTGACACTTGTACGATTATCGACCTATTATGTATAAGTACCTAGTTATCGTTTATATAGTTTACCATATTGTTGATTTGTTTATTTTAATAAAGATTTACTCAATTTAAGCAGTATTTTTTATCCTATTTTCATGTAGAATCATGGTCACCCCATCAGTTTTAATGTATGTATATTTTAGATTGAATTTATCTTCTAAAGTATTGATACAGCAGAATTGCAATTTAGTTGAAAGGAATGTACTCCTATATATTATTCAGGAAGTCGAATTTTGTAAACATACACGGCTTATTTAAAAAGATATAGGCAACTATAGAGGGCCGTGCTGAATGAACTTAAATAGATTTATTTTTCACAATATAACAAGTTGTATGAGAAATCAATGCGGTACATATGTTACTTGCTAAACTTCAATTATTTTTTAATAGTTTTTGGCTAAGTATGTTTTGTCTTTTTTAGATATTTCTTAAAATGATTTTTTCCAGCACGGCCCCTTATCCACATCTATATATTATTTGTTATTATGAATTCACAATAACTGTTGCGGCACATATAACGTATTAATAGAGTACATTTCTTGAGTTATAGACATTTGTTAATACGGTATGTATTATTCAAGTTACATGGGGGGCCGTGCTGAAAGCGTTTGGCTGGCACGGCCACCTTTTTTTGCATATTTCTTCAAAAGTATAGAGGTACATTGAAAAAGAAATCGGTACATATACTGCTAGAGGCGAGTACATTGCAATGGTGTACACCATAAATGCAAATTCTGAGGGGCCGTGCTGGGCAAACGTGTTTACCTGCGCTGTGTTGCCACTCTGACATCGCACTGCATCACCCCCTCCGCTTCCCCTTGTGCGTTGACGCAACGAACACGACGACGCAACAGACAATAAATATGTAAAATGACGCAGCGAAATCGCTCAGGCGACGCAACGCAACACAACGGAGCAGTGTGGCTTCACTCTCTTTAGCCTTTTAGGATCGTACATACCACATTTTAGTTATATTATAGAGGTATGAGGAACAGGGTGTAAAGTTCACTCATACTCTATAGAAAAGGGAGGATCCTCCGACCAGACGGGTGTTTTGTCTGGCGGGCAACTGCCCGATGATTCATGTCGGGCCTTGTATCTATGCTAGTTGTGCGGTTAACTCTGCTTGCGAGATGCAGGATTTTGCGTGACGTCAGTAGGTATGACGCGTTGTTTGCATGTAGCGTTGTAGATACCGCTACAATATCCCGCAGGTAGCAAATTTAATTAAAATCGATTCAGCCGTTTTGGAGATTAGCCGAAACTAACAGATAGACAGTCAAACAAAATTAAAAATATATATATTATATTTATAAGTACCGTATAAGCTTATAAATGCATTTAGTAAAAACATAACACTCCTTTTTTTAGGCAGTCGTGTAAAAAGCTTTGGCAAACAATTTTATTTATTTAAGTAGTATATGCTATAGATATGCAGAGTAGGGTAGAATTGGGGGTTCTGGATCACTTCTTCCTCGCTTCGCTCGGAATGTGATCCAGAACCCCCAATTCTCCACACATATGATCCAGAACCCCCAATTTTCTCTAAAATATGATCCAGAACCCCCATTTTTCTACACATACACGAATCACACCGATTTCTCTCTTTCAGTCGTCAGTAATTTGACTTTCGAAAGAAGAAGACAAAGCGTTGTGTAACTATACAGACGCTATACAACGTTTATTATTAAAGGGGTGAATATTGTATTTAATTCTACGACGTCGAACTGGTACATACAGTGGAACAATATCGCTTGGCCTTTGGGTGTAAGTATGTTTTTATTAAACATGTTTTTATCTAAAGTCTATTCAAACTTATGTATCAAATTAATATTATTACAAGTTAAACAAATATCAACTCTATTTTAATGGTAATTAAGTTCATTTCAGAGTGACTAGCACTAATGAAAAATTTATAAAAATATTCGAAGATGGGCCTAAACTGAACTTTATTGTGTAGGATTTAAAGTTATTTTTCCATTTATGCTATTTGTTCACATTTTTGGGAAATAAATCGCGAATGCAGATTAGTTTGTTTATTAGGATTTTATGATGTTTAAAGATCAATGTATAATGGATTATATGAATAAATTCAATTTTAAGTTGAACTACGTTTTACATTAATATTTAATTTACTAGCGAGTAGGTACATACGTTTACCTTATAAAAATTTCGTCACAAATTGCAGCTACAGCTGCAAGGCGTCGAATTACCGTGGCCACCCGCGGCGTCGTCGCCACCCGCCCGAAAACGGAATTTGGAGGCTGTGTGCATAGTGTCTAATAAAGAACAAATGATTATAGACCTTATTTAAGCAGTGCTGTAAGTATAATTTACAGCAAACATATCAAAATCGCTTCCTCACTTTACTCGCGATTAGTTAGTGTAACCACCGCCTTAAAAATGTAATCTATAAATATGACTGCATTCAATAATTTCATTTTAATTAGCACGCATCCTGGGTCCTTGTGACTTTTCTTTATTTTTCAATATTATTGCGAACATTAAAACAACAAGTATGTACGTATAACTCTACAATTATTAGATTTTATATCGAATAATAGTTAACTAAACTTACGAGTGAAAATTAATTATGGTGTTTTTAATTTTAGGTCAACCAATCCCTTCGATTCGGACTGTGAAATACCAGCATCTCAGCCAGGACCATCGTCGGTAGAGAAAAAGAAGACGAGGAAAAAGGCTGCCGGCAAAACAAATAAACCAGCATTAAAGAAAATTGCCAGTGCTCCGGTGGTAAAATCTAGCTTTTTTGAGTCCGACACGGAGTCGGACGTTGATTTGCCGACGCCATCAAGATCGGCCAAAAAAAGGAAACTATCGGATTCAGAGGTACGTGGAAGTTTTTTTATTTATAAATGTAGGTCCTTTTTCAACTCTTCCTATTTAATTCACAACTAATTTAATTTTTTAACTTACTTTCAAAGGAGGAGGTTATCAATTCGGTTGTATTTTTTTTTTTTTTCCATTTTTTTTACATTTTAGTTCCCATACCTACTGAATAAGATATTCTAAATACGATTCCTGAGTCAATTAAAATTTATGGGTCACTATATTTTTAACCGACTTCAAAAAAGGAGGAGGTTATCAATTCGGCTGAATATTTTTTTATGTGTGTTACCTCAGAACTCCGTTATTTATAAGCCGATTTACGAAATTCTTTTTTGAAGGTTCTTTCATGCTTTTTCTTTTTAATTTTCTAATGATAATGATTTTAATTTCAGAACGAGCAAGAACTTGGCGGTGAACCCATCCGAGCGGCTGCGCTGCGGAGCTTCTTGTCAAAACGTAGCGGTTCCGGATACACACTCCAGCGGGATCCCACCCGGCAGGGTAACTACTACGTGGAACTGCGTGTTTACAACGCTCGGGAAGCGGAGGCGCTCAGCACCGACCGCTGGAAACGGGCACTATTTACCTTAAAATCGGCTGTTGATGACAACAGTCCGGTATGGAAAGCGGTCACAAAAGTTGTGACCGCTGCTAAAGAAGAGTATCGGAAGATACGACCGATACTCTATCAGTCTAACGTACTTTAAAATTTGGTAAGCGTCCTAGTGTAAAGGACCTATTTTTTGCTCTTTTTTTGATAATTACCTATACCTTTAACCTAACATTAATTATACCTTTAACATTTTTTTTTTTAACATTTAAAGCTACCTATGGCATGGGTAACTATATTTTTTAATGTTTTCCTTTTGTTAAGCTCTTTTGATTATTATAATATTTTGTTTGAAAAACATTTTTAACGATCACTTTATCAGTCTAATCTATATTGTTTGAATTTAAGTAAGTACATAATGCATGAAGTCTATAATAATTGATCTTTCTTTTTAATGTTTGTTGCCTTAGGTAATTGTAATGAAATATCATCTTGCATTACTACTTACTTATATATATATAGGTATATATTTTAATCATAATTTGTATAATTTCTTTCAGTAAACCAAAAACCAAAAAACTAAAAACCAAAAGCCAATAAACTCGAATGAATGAATCTCAAAGCTTAAAATTCTAGACCAGTAATTATGACCTTGAACCTTAATCTTGAAGTAGTACATAGTTAAAAATTAAAAAACCAATAATTTTGACCTTGAAGTACTGAAGTCAAAACTTAAAACAACTTTACGACAAAATAAATATATTATAAAAGATTTGTTTCGGTGAATATAGTTAAGGTTATAACATTTATGGATTATTGCTTTACTTTGTTGTATTCAATATAACCAAACATGAAATTTTGCCCAGATTGTAAGGTTTATGTCCAAAAATATTCATCACATAAGAAAAGTAATATACATAAATCAAACTGTTTGTTGAGTACTGAATTTGATAATGTGCAAATAATAGCTACTGCTTTCAAAAATAGAATTGCTAGCTACAGATTTGTTGATCCAATAAGTTTAGATAACATATCACCAGAGATATTTTTATCAAATATTTCTATCATGATTTACAAGATTATTGAGACATTGCGACTAAAACATCGAGCAATTAAGATTCAATTTGAGCTTTTTGTATTGTACAAGTTACCTAAAAATGAAGAATTGTCTTTGAAATCTTTCAATACAAAGTATTATGTGATAATTCAGAATACTAATATAAAATTATTTTTTGAAGAATGCATCCAAAAAATGTTGTATAAGTGCACAGAATTTGAATTATCAGAATCAGGTTGGGCTATAGAGTCGATTAATCATTTGGAAATGAATGTAGTTAAGTATAATCCCTTAAAAGCTGGCAGTTACATATCTTTACCGATAAAAATTCTTAAAACAAAGTCATGTCTTAACATTTGCAACAAAGATAGACATTGCTTTCTCTGGTGTATTGTAGCACATATGTATCCAGCACGGTATAACAGTAATAGAGTTTCATCATATCCACATTACTCTCAATTATTAAATACAAATGGTATATCTTTCCCACCAACATTTGATGACATAAAACAATTCGAAAAAAAAAATCCGCATATAAGTGTAAATGTTTATGGTTTAGAAAAAAAAAACACTGTTACTGGACCATTATACAAAACTTTACAACGGAAACTGACCCACGTAAATTTATTATTGATTGAAAGAGGAGGCAAAAATCATTTCTGTTTAATAAAAAATTTTGCGCGACTAGTTCATGATCAACTAACAAAACACAAATCTAAAATTCACTTATGTGATGAATGTTTTATATACTTTGATTCAGAGGCAAAACTAGATAATCATAATTGTGCCCGAATGCAAACAGTGCTTCCAGAAGAGAATAGCAAATTGCGGTTTTCTAATTATATAAGGACTCAAAGAATTCCTATTGTCATTTATGGAGACTTTGAAAGCTTACTTCGAGAATATTCAGATAAAAATAAAAGTCAGTACGTCGAAAATATTCAAATTCATGAAGCAACTTGTTTCGCCTATTATATATGTTGCGAGACTAATCCAGAACTTAATAATTTAGTATCTTATCGAGGCCCAAATTGTTCAAAAAAATTTGTAGAATCTATTGCTAAGGATTTAGAAAGTTTATATGACATTTTATCTTTGCCTAGAGACATGTCTCCGTTGAATGATGAAGAGTTTATTTCATTCAAGACTGCTACAATATGTCATATTTGTAAAGAAAAATTTTCTAATAATGACCGCATTGTTTATGACCACGATCATTTCACAGGTAAATATCGCGGTCCAGCTCATAATTCATGCAACTTAAATAATAAGTCTGTAAAATTTATTCCCATAATATTTCATAATCTTTCAGGATATGACTGTCATTTATTTATAAAAGAACTTTCAAGTGTTTGCGGTCGAATCAATTTAATTCCAAGAACCAAAGAAAAATATATTTCTTTTACAAAATTTTTCCCATTTAATTCTCAGAAAGTAGCCCAATTAAAATTTATAGATTCTTTTAATTTCTTAAGTTCGAGTTTAGACAACTTAGTAAAGACACTGGACCCCAATGATTTCAAGCATTTACAATCATTTTTCACTGATGAAAATTTATTTCGATTATGCCTTAGGAAAGGTGTGTATTGCTATGATTATATAGACTCCTGGGAACGATATGCGGAAACTCGGTTACCAGATCGTTCTATTTTTTATAATAAACTTACATCCGATACAGCGTCTACTGACGATTACAATCACGCTTTAAATGTGTGGGTTAAATTTGGTATTAAGAATTTAGGTGAATATACTGATTTATATTTGAAATGTGATGTCTTACTATTGTGTGACATATTTGAGAAATTCCGATCTATGAGTTTATGTCATTATGAGCTTGACCCTTGTCATTATGTTTCATCACCGTCATTAAGCTGGGACGCTATGCTCTTGTTAACTAAAGTAGAATTAGATTTAATATCTGATATAGAAATATATCAAATGCTAGAAAAAGGTATCAGAGGAGGTCTTGCTCAATGCTCGCTGCGATATGCAAAAGCTAATAATAAATATTTGTCAGACTACAACGAAAAAGAACCCAGTACATTTTTAGTTTACTTAGATTGTGTAAATTTATATGGTCATGCTATGACACAAAGACTTCCCACTGGAAATTTTAGATTTTTAACAAAATCTGAAATGGCTTTATTTGAAATTGCATCCGTTTCCGCTGATAGTGACGAAGGGTACATACTTGAAGTTGATATTCATTATCCTTCTGATATACATGACGGACATTCTGATATGCCATTTGCGCCAGAAAAATTATCCGTTCCTATTCCATGTGATAGCAAAAACACAAAACTAATTGCTAATCTGTATGATAAATATAGATATGTCATCCACTACGTTCACTTACAAGAATGTTTAAAGAATGGTCTTATATTATTAAATATCCACAAAATTCTAGCATTTACTCAAAAAAATATCTTAGAACCGTACATAAATCTTAATACAGTACTCAGACAAAAAGCTAACTCAGATTTCGAAAGAGATTTTTTCAAGAAGCAAAATAATTCAATATTTGGTAAAACTATTGAAAACAAAAGGAAACAAGTGGATGTTAAATTAGTTAATGTGTGGAAAGATTGCTTTAATAAGACCAATAAAATAAAAGGGGCAGAAAAATATGTCAGCGCCCCTAATTTTAAAAATATGGCTATTATTTCAGAGAACCTTGTTGCTATTCAATTAGAGCCTGCTAAAGTTGTTTTAGATCGACCAATATACATTGGTTTTACAATACTGGAATTAGCAAAGTGTCATTTATATAAATTTCACTATTCTGTTATGAAGAAAATATATAAAGATGACATAAACCTCTGTTATACTGATACTGATAGTCTCTTGTATTTAATACATACTGATGATTTTTATAAAGACATGAAACAAAATATAAAATATTTTGATACTAGCAACTTTGAAGAAAATAATATTTATGGTATTCCGAAAGCGAATAAACAAATACCTGGCTATTTTAAGGATGAGATGAGTGGAGATGTCATTACCGAGTTTATTGGTTTGAGGGCTAAATTATACTGTATAAATAGTTTAAACAATACAATTAAAAAAGCTAAAGGAGTTAAAAAGTCTGTTTCTAATAAACTCACAATTGAAAAATATAAAAATACTTTGAATAATGACATAAATCTCAGAGATACTATGTATGTCATTCGATCTAAAAATCATAAGTTGTATACACAGAAAATTAATAAATTAGTACTTAATGGAAATGATGACAAACGTCAAATTAAAAAAAAAAATATTTGTACTGTGCCTTGGGGTCATCGTCGTACTATGTTTTAAGCTGTTATTTTGACTATGTACCTACCTCAGTTTATTATCTACTATTTACTTTCTTTTATGTTTATAATGTTACAATAATATAAAATATTATTGACAATAAAATCTCACGATACGACGATATCTTGTTTAATTTTTTACTTTATGTCCCTGTGTAATAAATATAGGTACTCATTTGTCTAAAGAAGTACCTATAACCCCGAGTCTGAGTTCAATTCTCAGCCCAATAAAATTTCCTAACTTTTTCTCTGAAATCTTTAGTAAAGTTATTATTTTATGAAGTATTGACAATAGGCCAATCCATCATAATATAATATTTTCAGAGAATCGATAAACTAGTACAGTATTTTAATTAAGTGTTGTCTGTATAAGATTACAATGCAATAATTTAAGGTGCCTATTTAAGCAAAAATGAATAAAGTAAAATGTATTGACATAATATTATAGAAAATAAATCATTTTTGTAATCAAATAAATGTGTTTAAATGTGATATACCTACTTCCTATTTAAACTAAATATTTAAAAAATTAAACTCCAGAATAATTGATAGTAATAATATTTATTTACAGAAATGTAATCTTTTTTGTTTGTTTTACATCATAATTATTTTTAGAACATTTTTACAGTCAGGTATAAAATAATAAAATCAAATCTTGAAATAGTAATAAAACAATAAGTAATAAAATATAATAATTATTATTGACTTATTAACTCAAGTACCTATACATTTTTGACAGTACAAACTACGACTATTTATTATTAACTAAGTATACAAAAATTACCTAAAACTGCTCCGGCTCACTCAATTTTTTCCCAATTTTTTTAATAAGTGTCTCTGCTGCTTCCATCACTTCATCATAAGTTTCACGCACCACATATTGTACACTTACACATGCATTGTCACTATCACTATAATCATTTTCATTCTTAGAATCTTTAATTTTATGCACTTCTAATTTAATTAGATGACCTCCGTTACTGCTTTCCCCTCGGCGAGCAATGTATGATGTTGATGATGATGTTATTGTACATTTTCTCTTTTTTGAAGAATTTTTAGTGGTTCGAGCTTGATCGTTTCCATTGAGCAGCTTTTCAATTTTAGCGTTCTGATTTAAACCTTCGAAATATGGTTCATAGTTGCCCTGGGAGTAGAAAAATGAGCTCATTACAGGATTGCCACTGAGAACCTCAGAGCTCCACTGAAAAAGAAATTTGCATGTAAAAAAAAATAACAACAGCTTGAGAAAAAAAATTACGCCTATAAAATATAAAAACAAAGATTACCTCACGTAATCTGGATTGTTCCTGTTCTACAGAAACCACATTTTCACTGTCCAAAATGGGGCTGTAGGATGGTGACGGTGCTCGAGACATGATTCTGAAAAAACAAAACAAAGTAGGTATTTAAAAATAGATGACCCACTGATCTTTCATTAAACAAATATTTAAATTATTATTTTAATTTTTATTGGTTATTATTTATAAACTTACCTTTAGACTGAAAATATTATTTAAATCGTGATCAACGGCGTAAGGTCCTACTTCGATCAGCTACTGCAATGAAGTGTAATGTTTAATTACTTTGACATACCGACAATATGTTCTCCTTTCAGTTATTAGTCACAAATACATTTAAGCAGATAATCATAATAACGACAGGTCCAAACCTGTTGTTTGAATACTGCGTTCGCATATTCATATATAAAGGATAGTAAGTAATGAAAATAAATAATAGGCAAGATGAAGTTGATCAAACAACCCATATCCCTGAACGTGAATAATATCAATTTCAATGACTCTGTTCGGCAGATTAGACACAGTGCTTTATTGCCTAATACGATTCGTTGCATAATATGCGGACCCTCGAACTGTGGCAAAACAAACGTTATGATCAGTTTGTTGTTGCATGAAAATGGTCTTAAATTTCAAAATCTTTATCTTTACTCGAAAACGACTTTCCAACCAAAATATCGTTTCTTAAGTGAAGTATTAAGAAGAGTGCCTCAGATTAACTTCAACGAGTTCAATGACGATAAAGAAGTCATATCTCCCAGTGAAGCTTTACCAAATTCTATATTTATATTTGATGATGTTGCATGTGAAAAACAAATAAATATTCGTAATTATTTCTCTATGGGTAGACATAAACAAATTGATTGCTTTTACTTATCGCAAACCTACTCAAAAATACCAAAACAGTTGTTACGTGATAACGCCAATTTTCTTATAATATTTAAACAAGATGATGTAAACTTAAAGCATATCTATGGAGAACATGTCAACTCCGATCTATCATGGAATCAGTTCAAAGATATTTGTAAAACTGTTTGGAGTAATCCGCACCAATTTCTTCTTATTAACAAAGAGTCACCATTAAATAATGGAAGGTACAGACAGAATTTTGATATTTTTTTTAAATTTGACTGAAGGTAATATAAATATAAGGAAATAACGCGCAAAGACAAAATTAGTATTGTTTGTTCTTCAGCTGAACACAGTTGTTACAACATGGAGAAAAATATTAAATTAGAATTAGTGAAGTCTGTAGACTCTATAAAGACTAAAATAAAACAAATGAAGAACCAGGAACACTCAATGAACTTGTCCCTCGACAAAATGCTAAAACCGGTCACAGATCCACTTAAAACCATAATTGATTCGAATATGTCTATGGAAAAAATAAAACATTTAGAAAATACAACCCTCACTAATTCTGAAGAAGACTTGGACGAAATAAATACTAGCTCATCTACAAAGTTTGAAGACTGCTACGATCCAAAACTAAATTCTGCCAAAACACCTACAAAGTGTAATAAAATGGAATTACCAGTTGATTTAGAGATTTCATTAGAGGGTCCTGATATCCATGATATTTATGATGGTGTAAATATACCATTTGGAATAAGAAGTGTAAACAAAACTTTATTGTTGGGTAATTCAGTAGTATCATTTTCTAAAATTGATAGTTTAAATGATGATAATAACATTTTAATTAAAGTCGATGACAAAGCCTATAATTTAACCCCTGGCCTGAAAGAACTTTTACTTCGAAGAAAACCTGATTTAAAATTAATTTCGAGTAAAGATAAACTTGTCTATAAGGATATGCTACATTCTACAAATGCTCATAAGAGAGATTTTAATCCTAATGGGCAAATAAGAGGTGATAAAGGAATAAAATATCGTGAAATAATCAAACCACTGTTTTCCTATGATGATAAACTTGCTAACATTAAATTTGGAGGAAACTTACCAACACTAAAAAAATACAAAAACAACACTGACTTTGTATATTGGGATGACCCTAATGAATTAGTTGAGAGATTGAAACTATTAGTTGCTTCAAGAGATGCTGGCAATACAAACCATGACAATGAAATTTTATCGATAATTGAAGAATTAAAAGAAGCTGACATAATTAAAGAATAAATAGTCGTAATAATCTGCTTTACATTCAGTATTATACAAGGATTCGAGACAAATGTACTGAATTCTGAACATGAGCAAAGCCGACGTGGTAAACGAAATTCATAAAAATGCGAGGGTGAACTTTCCGCGAAGACATGTTATTATGAAAGATATAGATGACCTGTGGCAAGCAGATTTAATTGATATGCAATCAATTTCAAAAGAAAATAAAAATTACAGATTTATTCTTGCTGTTATTGATACATTTTCGAAATACGCTTGGACCTTTCCTCTGAAAAGTAAAACCAAAGATGATGTATGTAACTCTTTCAAATTTTTGTTGACTATAGGACGCGTTCCTAAAAATCTGCAAACGGATAATGGAGCAGAATTTTATAATAATAAATTCCAAAAGCTTATGAAATGTAATCAAATTAACCACTATTCAACCTTCTCAACAAAAAAGGCTTCGATAGTTGAACGATTTATCAGAACATTGAAATCTAAACTTTACAAGGAATTTAGTTTAAAAGGCAACTATAATTGGGTAGATAATACCCTTAATGATGTTATTTATAAATACAATCATACTTACCATCGGACAATTGATGAAATCCCCGCTAACGTGGATAACATTAATAAGAAACGAATATTAGAAAGATACGTATGGTTGGTAAAAAATTATAGTATAAGAAGCAAGTTTAAAGTAGGTGATTATGTACGTATCAGTAAGTACAAAGGAACATTTGAAAAAGGGTATACCCCCAACTGGTCATCGGAAATATTTAAAATTAGAAAAATACAAAATACAACTCCTATCACCTACTTAATTGAAGATACAATCAGAGGTCAACCAATTTTAGGAGCATTTTATGTGCAAGAGCTTCAAAAGACAAAACATCATAATGTATATTTAGTCGAGAAAGTTCTTAGAAGAAAAGGAAACAGGGTTTTAGTAAAATGGTTAGGTTTATCTTCTGCTGAAAACAGTTGGATTGATAAATCGAATATATTATTTTAAATAACATTAACTCAACAACAAAGTCATTGATGAAGCGTTTAAGTATTTATTCTAGCGCTCGGTTCAGATTTATTAGTCTTATGATGTGTATTGGAGAGAGTAGTCTTCTCAATTGGCTTATAAACAATTTACCATTTGAATTACACTTACCAGGATACAATTATTGTGGTCCTGGTACAAAATTAATTAAAAGACTTACACATGGTGATAAAGGT
Source organism: Oligia fasciuncula (assembly GCA_963082905.1). Classification (NCBI taxonomy): domain Eukaryota; kingdom Metazoa; phylum Arthropoda; class Insecta; order Lepidoptera; family Noctuidae; genus Oligia; species Oligia fasciuncula. The sequence continues at coordinate 16,699,173 of OY720403.1, forward strand.
ATTAATAAATTAGATGAATATTGCAAAGAACACGATATTGCCTATCATAAATCATCAAACTTAAAGGATCGACACAAAGCTGATTTTATTTTGTTAAAAATGGCAAAAGAGCGAGCAGTTGCCTCGGACGCAAGTGTATGTGAAAAAATCATGGCACGAGTAGTAAGCAAGGCAATGTCTACAAAAATTAAAACTGGCTCTGGCCTAAAAAAAAGCAGCAAAAAGTGCTCTCGGAAAGTTACATCGGGAAAAGGGTTAAAAAATAAATTAAAAAATGTTATTAGTAAAACGAAAAGACACATGAAAAAATTAAAACCAAAATGCAAAGAAGTGGCAATAAAATTAGCTATGGCCGCAGCCAGAGAATTAGCTGATGATTCATCCATTAAACTTCCTCGGGTTATTCCTATACCAAAAACTGGTGGTGTATTACCTTTAATTCCTATTTTTGCTGGATTATCAGCGGCGGGAGCGTTAGCAGGCGGTGCAGCTGGTATTGCCAAAACCATAAATGAATTCAAGATAGCTAAAAAGCTGTTGGCTGAATCGAAGAGACACAATGAAAAAATGGAAGCTCTTTGCATTGGAAAAGGCTTACACCTTAAACCGCATAAAGACGGGCTTGGAATTTTTGTATCGAATAAAAAAAACTAAGATATCGGCTACCCAAACGAGCCTTAACTAACTTTGACATTTTGAAGTATGGAAATAATATTCCTTATTTTCGAGGTGTATTTATGAGAGATGAGCTCCCTAAACAACCTTTTAAAAAAGAGTGTGGAGTTGTTAATTTAGATAGTTCTAAAAATCCAGGCTCACATTGGGTAGCCTATGCAAAATACAATGATTATATTGAATATTTTGATAGTTATGGAAATCTAAAACCGCCAATGGAATTTATAAAATATTTAGGTGCTAAACTACATTATAATTATGATAATATACAACGTGACCACCCTTACAATTGCGGACACCTATGTTTACATTTTTTAAAGAATTTTTGGTGTAGTAAAGGAATAAAATAAGAAGGATCTTCCAGGAACGTTCAGTATACAAGCATGTCTATTACGGTCACCATCTCTGGAAATAAATCAGAATTGGTTTCATACTTTCAACCACCTCTGCATTTATCCGATCTATATGAGTGTGGTTTGTTATACTTTTCAGTATTAAATTCTAAACCAAATCTGTACGTTAACGATAGCATTCCGCCTGTGATCAGAATCGAATGTGATCTAGTGCACGGTTCATACTCCAACGGATTACCAACTCATATTATTCATGAATTTGTGTCAAATACTGATACAGGTCATCGGTACATAGAAATACCACAAAACATTATTTACTTTCCAGTGAACAAAAATATAATTCCATCTATACTTGTTAAGATTGTTGATCAATTTGGTTACTGTATTAACTTTGGAGAAGAACATAATATTCAACTACGACTTCATTTAAGAAAAACACAATGATTTTGTTTTATAAAAACCCTACCGTCAACATAAAGCGTCCTATTTCTTATACGACCGCTAAGGTGCAAAGACGTAAGAATAAGCTTAAGAAATTGAGCAAAACAAATAAAGATTTTCTTAAAGCTCTTGGTTTTAAACTATGAATATGCTACAAATTACTGAATCACCACACTTCGATACTTCTATTGAAAGCTATGAAGTCCATTCTTACAATCCCTACAATAACAGCTTTAGAGAAAATGATGAAATCAGAATTCCCATACACCAGCAAGATATATACGTGTTACCGTCAGGCAGTTCAATTTATGTCGAAGGCCAAGCAAAATTCTTCGACAAAGATGGAAAAGCAATTAAGAAAACTATTACGTTCAGTAACAACCCTATTATGTTTTTGTTTCAAGATATCAGATACGAAATGAATGGTATTGAAATAGATCGTATTAAAAATTCTGGAATAACATCAACAATAAAATCATACGTTTCCATGAATGATGGAGAAAATAAGGTTGCTGCTTTGTGGGGTTGGAATATAGGCGGATTTAAAAACGATGGATATTTTAGTGGTATTGTACCCCTTAATAAGATTTTAGGATTTGCTGAAGATTACAACAAAATTGTAATAAATTGTAAACATGAACTTATACTGAATAGGAGTAACTCTAACTTAAACAGTATCTTAGTAACTGACGACGTTACATATTTTCAAATAGATATACAAAAAGTGCAATGGCGTGTACCGCATATAAAAGTATCAGATCGCGAACGGTTGACTCTCCTTAAACATTTAGAAAGAGATAAACCTATTCAAATGGCGTTCAGAAATTGGGATTTATATGAGTATCCTTTACTCCCTAAAACCACAAAACATTCTTGGTCAGTTAAGACTGCATCACAATTAGAGAAACCTCGATATTTAATATTTTGTTTACAAACTAATAGAAAAAATAATAAAACCAAAGATAGTTCTCTGTTCGATCACTGTGGAGTTACAAACATAACACTATTTTTGAATTCACAGTATTATCCGTATGAGCCTCTTTGCTTAAATTTTGCCGAGAACAAATACAATATATTATACGAAATGTATGTGAAATTTCGTCAGTCGTATTACAACTGCCCTGCGGACCCCTTACTTGATTTAGCTAATTTCAAGGAGAAGGCACCTCTCTTTATTATAGACTGTTCAAGACAAAACGACAGTTTAAAGACAGGTCCCGTAGATGTACGTCTTGAGATTGAATTCTTAGAACCAATACCAGATAACACAACTGGATATTGCTTAATTATTAACGATAGACTTCTGGAATATAAGCCTTTGAGCAACATAGTGCGCAGGCTATCATGACTGCCATTGTAGATGTTCAAGGTTTTAAAACAGAAGCAAATGAATTTATCTTAAAAGAAATTGCTGTATTATACAATAAAAAAATTCAAGTGTTTTTAATTAGACCACCATTTCCATTTTACAATTTGACGAGACCAGAAAGACGCCAAGTTAGTTGGATTGAGCGTAATAGAAAGATATACTGGTGTGAAGGAATTGTGCCTTATTCAAATCATCGGAATTTGATTGTAGATATTTTAAGAGATAAATATGTTTACACTAAAGGTCTTGAAAAAGTGTTATGGTTAAAAGATATTCTAAATAATGATAACGTAAATAATTTAGAAGATAACGGTTGTCCTAGTTTATTAAGTTTGCACAAAAAATATGAACATTCTCATGAAATATATAGTTGTATTTATCATGACTCAATATGTGCTTTAAAAAATGTTTTATGTTTAAAGAAATGGTGCTTTGATAATAAATTTTTGGATTAAATATTTTACTATTTTATTTATTAAATTTAGCGTCCCATCCCCAGCCACCCCTCCAACTCATCCACGTTTACATGTTTAAAAGTTGCTAGCAACGCCTATGTGACTTCATTATACTTTCATAAACATCAATATCAAGAAGTCGAGCGTACATAATATGTCTCAAAATAAATACAATCCTCGTTATGACACATATCATAGATATAAAGTGCGCTTATTTTCATTCAACCATTATTGGGCGACAGCTGATTCAAAGAAAGCCGTGGTAACGGAAATGGCTGATGCCGGATTCTTTTATTGTGGAAATAGTATAAATGATAAGGCAGCATGTTTTTCATGTGGAGGTGTTATCGAAGATTGGGAGACTTACGATGATCCTTGGATGCAACATGCAATATATTTTCCTCGATGTTTTTATTTGAATGCTGTGAGAGGGAGAGATTATATTAATAAGTGTCTGAAACAGTATACAGATTTTTATTAGTTAGAAACTGATGGCAGCAGTGATCAATCGTTAAACTTGCCATAAGCGATATTGTTCCACTGTATCAGTTCGACGTCGTAGAATAAAATACAAAATTCAATCTACAACTGTATTATAGACCGATTCGTGTATGTGTAGAAAATTGGGGGTTCTGGATCATATTTTAGTGTGTGGAGAATTGGGGGTTCTGGATCACTTCTTCCTGGCTCCGCTTGCAATGTGATCATAAGCGATATTGTTTCACTGTATCAGTTCGACGCTGTGGAATGAAATATATATTCAATCTACAACTGTATTGTAGACCGATTCATGTATGTGTAGAAAATTGGGGGTTCTGGATCATATTTTAGTGTGTGGAGAATTGGGGGTTCTGGATCACTTCTTCCTGGCTCCGCTTGCAATGTGATCATAAGCGATATTGTTTCACTGTATCAGTTCGACGCTGTGGAATGAAATATATATTCAATCTACAACTGTATTGTAGACCGATTCATGTATGTGTAGAAAATTGGGGGTTCTGGATCATATGTGTGGAGAATTGAGGGTTCTGGATCACATTCCGAGCGAAGCGAGGAAGAAGTGATCCAGAACCCCCAATTCTACCCTACTATGCAGATGGTCATTGAAATCCATTCATCATCGATTCTTCCAGTGGTTTAGACACAATTAACACTACAATTACAATAAGAGACACAGCTGTTATTCCAATGAATACTACATTTATTTAATCAACAGGATTCATTTAGATGAAGGTAATAGGCAATTTGCTTTATTAATGACAACAATTTAGTGAATACCTACTGGGTGAAATTCATTGATTTATTAATAACTAGCTGCGTCACGCGGTTTCACCTCCATAAATGTCGATCCTGTGGGAATATCGGGATAAAAAGTAGTTAATTCAGGGTGTCAGCTACCTTCCTAATTTTTTTATCAAAATTGGTCCACCCGTTTGAGTGTGAGGAAGTAAAAAACATATAAACCTTGGACGCGGATAAAATTTAATTTAATTAATAGAAAACAAACAGCTCATTTATCAAATTAAATTTCAGTCGACAACATCCATCGGTTTCTTACTAAACTTTAACTATATCCTACGATCTTGCATACTTATTAATCGTTGAGCTCCTCAAGTTCTGAGTTGAGCTGCACGATTTTTGACAAATGCGTGCACTGATTGGACAGGTCCGCTCAATCTGTGTGGTTCTTTCCTCAAAAGACCATTTCAGACACCAATCTACATGGTCTTCACACGATCTGACCAAGATTTTGTCTGGACTTTAAAAGAGACTGTGACTTCTGAGTTTGTTTCGGCCTTTCTTCTCAGAATAGTCAGTTAGGAAACGCCGACCTCATCTAGTTTAAAAAAAAATATGATTGACGTGTAAAAGTGTTTGTACAAACCTACTTACAGAAATAAAAATCATTTATCATTTATCATTTATCTCTTTTGTTGACTGTACAAATATACCTAATCATCATAACATAAATAAAATAAAATAAATTAACTTATTTTTAAAACTATAACGAAATCGACCATCTGTTCTACGAGCAATGTGTCCTCTGTCACTTAAGTTTGACAATTCTTCGGGCTATGTAAGTTACCTTGGTACTCCTACGGATCTCCTCATTTCTGATTAGATCACGCAGGGAAACTCCAAGCATTGAAAAAAAAACTCTCCACTGCCCTTTGGGTGACTTTTAGCTTTCTTACAACCACTATCTAACACAAATCAACTAGCGTAAGCCCGCGACTTCGTACGCGTGAAATTTCACCTTCTTAGGGGTGGAATTTCGAAAAACCCTTTCTTAGTGGATACCTACTCTTCACAAAGAACACACCCTCCAAATTTCATGTCTCTAGGACCAGCGGTTTAGGCTGTGCGTTGATATATATCAGTCAGTCAGTCAGGACTTTGAATTTTATATATTTAGATGTTGTTAAGACGGCAGGAAAAACTACTTTACACCTGGTGCAGACAAGATAATGCAAGACTGTTTCAATTACGATGAAACACCATGCATCACACTCAACAGCAATCAGTAAGAACACACACTTTAATATTCAACTATTCCAACCGCCATAATTTCCTATGGGATCGTCGTCTCGTAATATATGCAGACATATTGAAAAATGCACTGAATGAATTGAATAATAACTAGATTACAAAGTATAATGTAACATTTTCATTTCTTTGCTTGAATTTCCAGATGAAGAGGGCAAAAACCGTATTGTGTCTTGCAGATAAGGGGTCATAAAAACTTGGTATAATTGACCGATGGCCTCCAGAATTCCTACCCATTTAAATGATTTAAATGATTTTATTTCTGTAAGTAGGTTTGTACAAACACTTTTACACGTCAATCATATTTTTTTTAAACTAGATGAGGTCGGCGTTTCCTATCTGACTATTCTGAGAAGAAAGGCCGAAACAAACTCGGAAGTCACAGGCTCTTTTAAAGTCCAGACAAAATCTTGGTCAGATCGTGGGAAGACCATGTAGATTGGTGTCTGAAATGGTCTTTTGAAGAAAGAACCACACAGATTGAGCGGACCTGTCCAATCAGTGCACGCATTTGTCAAAAATCGTGCAGCTCAACTCAGAACTTGAGGAGCTCAACGATTCGACGAATAATACCAAAGACAGGACATTTGGGTAGGCCACATAAACTACTCAAACTGCCAGATCATGATTAAAACTAAGAAGGAAAAAAGAAATGACCCACATAGTCCACACATTCATTTAGTTACTGTTCCTGACTTTACAGTCAGGGAAATAAACTGTTCTGTGACATCAAATTGACACAATACGTCAATTTGCCGTATCATACAACTGTCAGGCTAGAGACAGAGAAAAGTGTCATGCATTGCAGGATGCCTACACTCAAAATTGGGTGGTGAAAGGCTGAAGAAGAAGATACAACTGTCAAAGAATTACAGTTTATGACTATACGGACAATTTAAATTGGTATTCAATTTGCCAAACAATTTATTTCCCTTGCAACTCATCCTACCGCAGTCCACTGTTGGACATTATAGGCCTCTCCCAGGCTGCGGCACAACACCCTGTCCTCCACCTTCCGCATGCAGTCTGTCCCAACCACCTTTGTAATGTCGTCGGTTCATCTAGCTGGGGGGCGTTCCCCACTACGCTTGCCGAGGACACATCTGCTCCTCCGGCTATCGGTCCTCCGACAAACACGGCCAGCTGACTGCCAGCTTGCTTACTCTGTAAACTATGGTGGCAACTCGAACTTTAGATAGGTAACTACTATTTTATTGATATTCTTCTGGGTATCGATTGATTTCAGGGTCACTTTTTGGGAGACTGTCTTATGTAATTTTGTTCGAAAAGTGTTGATTCAATGATTATTTGACGTGTGAAAGTATTTGCTAAACCCGATTTACAGTAATAAATAAATATGATCAATCTTTTTTTCATTCGTAATAGTTCCAAAAATTAAAGTGTATACCTATGTTACGGCTAATGACCGAAGTGCAGCTACACCTAGTTTTAACCAAACCGAATCTCGGGGTGCCCTTCGCTCGCTCTTGCATCCTATATCGCCTCCCGAAATACACACGAACCGCATGTGGCCGGCTAAAACTAGGTGTAGCCGCACTTCGGCCGGCTAAAACTATGTCTAGCCGCACTTCGGCTATTAGCCGTGACATATACCTACATACTTCCCTATCACAGGAATGTAATAAACTATGGAAAGGCCCTAATATCTACCTATTATGTAACAACGAACTGAAATCACAAAACCGTTTGCAAAGCGTGGAGAGCTGAAAAATTGTATGTAACTGGGTAGGACGGGCTCGTGGCTAAGTTAAAGCTACATGGGTCAATAGATTGAAGGTCAAGCAACGCTTGCCAAGGTCGCTCCATCGAATGGTGACCATCCATTTCTTACTTTCGTGCCCCGGAAACCACGGTAAGCTGTTGGTCCTAACTGTCGTTTGTAGATCTTTGACAGTTGTTACGGGTAGTCAGAAGCCCAAAAGTCTGACACCGCTCTTACCATGGGTATCAGTATACTTATATATGTATTACTTTCATTCATGAGAATTTGAATATAACTGACGAGTTGTAAGTGTGGTGTAGTAAAGAGTACCTCTACCTGCCCAAAATATAAGCGTGAGTGGTATGTACCCAACTCCTTATCTAGGAGTGATCTGGATGACAGCTTGGAAGGCGAACACGTTCAAGTCACGGGCAGAGTACACTTGGACTTTTTGTACGTCTTCTCCAGCGATGACCTGGTCTGCTACGGCGAAGAACTAGTTTAAAAGTAAACCTGAAATGGAACATCTAATTAGGAAATGATTGCGTTTTGCATTGGAGTTTCCTCATGATATTTTGCTTCATCGTAAGTCAGGGGTGTACCTATCAGATTGCTTAAAAGTGCCGATGAGGTTAAGACTAGCAAAATGGTGATTACAAGCAGACTAAGTAAATTGAGTAAGCATTCAGATAACTCGTAAATGACTTCTGGGATCACCGTTTACAAAAGTATCCACTAGGCAACATTTGATGCGCGATATGTTGCGCAACGTGTTCCACTACATATTGAATGTTAGCAAGGAACTTTTGTTTAGCAACGTTGTCTGCCTACGCATGATAAGTCGTCGACCACATGTCGCCAGAGGAACTACTAGTGTAGATTGCAGCGGCGGTGGTTATAATTTTATCGAAAATCCTTCAAAAAGAAAAAAACCCACGTTGGTGGGTTAGAAATTACTTACAAATTAAAGAAAATGTATTCATTGATCTCCGTGTGGTTGATAGATCTTTTACGAATTTTACCCGAATGAGCACTCGTTTGTTACACTACACGGACATTTCTGCGCGTCACGTCTCCACTCGGCAACATTTGATGCTCAACTGCATGTTGCACGGAAACAAACAACAAGCCGCGCGTCATATTGCGCGCCAGCTGGCAACGTCGCGCGCTGTTGTGCAACGTTGCCGAACATGTTGAGCGTCACGTGTTGCGCGTGAATTGTTGCCTAGTGGATACGAGGCTTCAAATCAACAATGTTTCAGCGTGAAGAGGGATGGCGTTAATCATCTTGTTTAATACCATCTCTTTCTCGCTCTGGCAGAGTGTTGACTTAACTTTCAATATACTGCCCCATATTCTGATTGGCTTTTGTTATTTTCAGTCAACCAGCAACAAAAATGTGTGCGCGCAAGCAGAGTTGTGGCCCTATAATTGCATTTAGAATCTTAGATAATTACGTTCACTGCCACTTTACTCAATTATCAACTTTAGCGTTTTGTTGTCTAAGTTGATTTTAGTGTGATCAAAAAAAAAACACAGTTGAATTGAGAACCTCCTCCTATTTGAAGTCGGTTAAAAAAAATAACACAACATCAATCCTGTGTCTCGTTGACCAACTCCCTGGGCGCGAGCTCCACTGAAGCGACAGACGCGGCGTCCCTTTCACGTGTCTTCATTATTCTTCATACAAAATGACATGAGAATGACATCTTAATTTCATTTATCTTTTTTTAATCATACTGCAGCGTGACCTCTGCGGTTACAACCTTTTTTTCTAATTAATGTGTCTGGTCATCAATCTTTTACCCCGTTACTAATAAACGTTCTATTCTATTCTATTTTTAATAAATGGCAAGCAAAGCCGATGTCGACTATTCTGCCTAATAAACGTTGTATAGCGTCTGTATAGTTACACAACGCTTTATCTTCTTCTTTCAAAAGTCAAATTACTGACGATAGGTGTAGAACCAGTTAAAAGGGCTGCTTCTGGCCTTTTCCGGGTATGGAGGTTGAGTGAACTTTACACCCTGTTCCTCATACCTCTAATTGACTATTTACCAGGATTGCGGTTCTATTGTGTTGCTTTTGCCAGCTGCATAGAATCCCTGAACTTCGAGACCTCTTGCTCTTGCCAGATGCTCTTTGTGATCCACGACACATGATCGTCGTATCACCTTCGGTTCCGTCGAGGTCTGCTGTATTTCGAGGCCCCCCCCGGTTCGGCAGGGTTCAGGAAACTACCACCTTTACCTATTATTATCATTAACACTTACGAGTTTAATACCTTATGCTAGTCAATTTTTAACCATGACTGATAGATATTATTCTTTTTAAAGCCCGCGCCATCCCATCTTCCAAGCACGGCGCGCTGTGCTGGGGCGGTTGCTGCAGGTGCGGAAAACCTCAAACGGCGAAAATACTCCAACCTTATTGGGAGTTATATGTTCGAGCCGTTTAGGGTTGAAACACTAGGGTCATGGGGTCCGAGTGCCCATTTGGTTTTTCGAGACATCGCCAAGCGGTTGGTCGACTCTTCACGTGACCGGTGGGCTGGCCTATTTTTGGCCAAAGAATCAGCATCGTCATACAACGTGGCAATGCTGCCACACTTTTGGGCACTTTTCCCGCTGACAGCGATGCGGAGGAATTTTTTGATGCCCTATGACTGTTTACCCTTGTTTTGTTTTATGTACAGACGCCATCACATCAAGCTACTACAATCTGTCAAATTTCTTTAATAGATTTTATACTTTATTGCTAAAGCATAAGGCTCAAAGTTGATTGGGATATTATAAGTAAAAAATCATTGCTTCTACCCCTATTGGAAGAATGCGCGAGTTTTTTTTTCTCAGTCGGATTCGTGGTGGGGCGGCACTGCCAATGCTAGACATAACATATTATGGACAGTTAACAACAATGACATTTCTGACTAAATGGACTAAACACAAGTGCTCTCTTCAGGAAATTGAGGCAACATGTTATCTCTATCTAAGGGATCTCGGTAGAATGGTCTTCAAGAGCTCAAGGTGCTAGAAAATGGCGGATTTATAACGTAAACGAGTAAACAATTTTAATAAGCAAAAAATAACAGAAAAATTGTACAACCTTTTGTGCCGACGGACGATGGCAGACAACATAAAAAAATTAACATCAATTTGACGGCTATAAAGAAAACAAAAAATATTTGACCTTTTACAAAAAAGGCTGTAACAAGAAGTTCTTTTGCGAATTACGTTGCTTTATACTCGGTGTTAGACATAAATAGATAGTACCTAAGTTAGTTTCACAAAAAAAGGAAAACAAAGATAGAAATGTCATTTTGACTTCGGAATGTAATTCCTAACTTACGCCTACAAAAGAGTGCTTAAGGATACCTACTTAGTTCTCAAATAACACAAGTTATACTTAGGTAGGTACGCACGACGACATATCAAGCTACACACATTTCCAGTACCTAAAAGTCAATGATATTATAAGTGTAAAAAGGTGCTATAAGTAGACTTCATTTTGTACGAAAAGCCTAACAATGCGAGGTCAGCTAGCTGGAAATGTGTAGTGATAAGTCGTTCTGTTTCTTTGATAATAATAATAATAGCCTCCCCGACCGTTTTCGGTCACGGTGGCCAATCTCAATGGAGATTAGCCAGGTACGCAGGAGATATTATAGTGCACAAGTGTGTGCGCAAACACAGGTGCACTCTCTGTTCCTTTACTCTCATAGTCCGATGGGACGGCAATCCGACACGACCGGGGAGAATTCAGGCGCAGGAACAACGGCTTTTACGTGTTTTCCGAGGCACGGGGGTACTAAACCGCCAACTTCCAAACTACGGACTGTTACTAAGAAATTCCTAATGGAAAACACAATAACACTTTGTCCGACCTGGGAATCGAACCCAGGACCCCACGCTCAGCAGTCGCGCTTGCAACCACGAGACCAACGGGGCAGTTTCTTTGATACCTTCATTTTAAACATAAAAGCGTCCTGTTTGTATGTTTGTCACGTTCTTCAGAAGCCAACTCTCAGGGGTTAAGTTTTGATTCAATCTTTTTGAGTGAAAGAAGTTTATGTTGGATCTTATTATAACCTTTCTTTGGTTTGTGATACAGAATTGTTTGAAGATATTACTTTTGATGATTTTCGAGTAGGTACGTGATTGTCTTCGTGATATTCGTATTCATTTGAACAAGGTGGCGCAAAAGCAGGTGTGAATGTGCCATAATTTATACAAACGGCGTTATTCGTGTCATTGGGATTTGATACATAAGGCTCAAATCACACCGAGATGGCAGCGAAGCGGCGAGCAGTTTCAGTGTCATATAATTTTAAACTTTATCTGCATTACTATAATACATAGTATCGCTTGAGAAACTTGAGTCATCGCGGTGCTCGCGGCGCCGCGGGCGGCCGCGCAACCTTTTCAAGTTTTTATATGACACTGAAACTGCTCGCCGCTCCGCTGCCATCTCGGTGTGATTTTAGCCTTATGTTGAAGACAGATAGAGAATCAGTTGACAATGCAATGGAGCGGTACACATATAGCTCGTGCAACGATGGAGATTTTGAAACAACTATTTCGGGGCTGTTTTTTCCGATTTGGCGATTTGAACTGGTCGGCCAGATCGCCAGATGTGACGACGCGACGGCTAGACTTCTTTCTTTGGTGCTTTTTGAAATCTCGCGTTTACCACAACAAGGTACAAACCTTACAACCTATTGAAAGCCAACATTGAAGAAGAAATCGCCAATTTGGATGTTATGCGAGCAACCATTTGAAATGACGTAAAACGAGCACAAAATGTACAGTCAAAAAATGAGCTAAGTATGCAGGATCGTCGGATATAGTTGAAGTTTATTCTTTCAACGGGCAAAGTCTTCCATTGAGGTGTCAGAAATGTAAACTTACCTACATTACAACTCATAAACGGTTTCATTGCATTCGCTACCCACTTTTAACGAAGTAGATAAGTTATTTATTATAAACTATTTAAGTAGGTAAGTACTGCTATTAGCATGTCATGAATACTAAAACTTAACGAGGTTCAACTAAATGATTAACCAGATTTATGTCTTACCTACGGCACCCTTGTCAAAGGGTCAAAGACTCACTGACAGTTTACACCATATTTTGGCTTAATTTTGGTTATTAACATCCTTGTTGACGTGGGGTGAACAGAATACCAAAACCAAAATTTTCCAGGAGAGCGAAAAACATAAATTCATGCAGCCTTTGGAAAGTTTTTTTGTTAACTTATGATGATGATCAAGTCCTTTAATTGACAGCTATAATTGAGAAGTATTTCGTGTCACTGACTCTGGCAGAGCCACCATCAGGGATTTTAATTTTGATAACACAAAATATTAGTCACTAATTAGTCGAAATTTGTCGTCAAATTATCAGAATTTGTCGCAACGCAAACGCAAAATGAAAGCCATTTCTACTGTTACCTCCTTACTAACAAACGTATTATATCATATGAATAGTTACACACCGATTTCTCTCTTTCAGTCTTCAGTAATTTGACTTTCGAAAGAAGAAGACAAAGCGTTGTGTAACTATACAGACGCTATACAACGGTTATTAGTAAGGGGGTTAGTGTGTTACGTAGGTAATTACTCCGCAGACCTCCAAAAAATACTTCTAGAAGTCCTTAAAAAAGAGCAAAAAATCATATTTTTAATTAACGTGAATGCAGACTTCTACGTTTTCTTTCGGAGAATGTAATCTTCGTGGTGCAAAACCTTACAATTTCCCTGCCAGAATGAAATCTCTGTAGGTACCTTACGTGATGAGCATAGAGCAAGAAATGGCAAGATGTTATGTGGTGTTACTGGATGTGCTAGGAAAGATAGGGCACTTTTTTCAACTACGAGTAAATGGTAGATAAGAGATTCTTTCGAAGTTAGGTACGTTACGGATAACTAGATACCTACAAACTAAGTTAAACAAGAAGGACAACTCCGACTACGTATTACAGGACTTTTTTTTTTGTTGTCGCGTGGAAACCTTCAATAGGCACCACCAGGGGAGGGAGGTCGGGGAGTGCGTGATTTTTACCTCTCTAAAACCACCCCGGTGATCATCATCAGCACATAGGCACCCCTATGTGCTGATGATGATCACCGGGGTGGTCCAGGTTCCTCTTAATAGACCAATTCCGGTACCCCCCCCCCCCCCCGTGCAACGCCTGTAAGGCACATCCCTGGGGAGACTGTAAAGGGGCCTCCCCTGAACGTATTATGGGACCCACAAACAATTAAGGAACGAGGATTCTTGAAACCACACTTCAAATCAGGCTGTCGCAGTCAGCTGGACATGGCCTCTCCTAAACTGCACATAACACGACCTCCGCCCCCCCCCCCCCCCCCGCATCCAGTCTGTTTTAAGGTTGTCACCATTGGTCCATCTAGCGTCCCACACTACGCTTGCCGATACGCGGTCTCCACTCCAGGACTCGTTTCCTTCATCGGCGATCGGTCACACTTGCTCAATACAAATCGGCAATTTCGGGTTTTCTAGCAATGTTCTTCCCAACGTTATCTTAGTAGATTAATTACCAAGAACCTAAAGTAGGTACATTGAAAAGGCGTATCTACTTTAAATATTACCTACATTGCATTAGTTTATTCATTATTTTATTCATTCTACCCTAAAAAGAATTAATTGCCACCAAATGAATTCTGGTCAACATACAACATAAAAAAACGCCGCAATTCGTAAAAACGTAAGATACCTATTTTGATTTCACGGGCTAGATCCCCCTAAATGAGTTGAAAAGGAACCTCTTCCACAATCCCTGCATCCTTGTCCCTGAAGTAAAACGAAAAAGGCGCCGGAAATGATCCCGAGATGGCTTACCCGACCCACCTTCCGCCCACTAACCTCACCGTGGCATGCATATGCGGCGTTCCTCGTAGCTATAAATGTTATTGTAGTAGCTGGGTAGTGGTGTTAAATGACCCAGTCTTTTGTCATGGCCGCATTGGGGCAACACGACACACATGTCGAGACTTGTTTCATCCTGCTAGCTAAACGCATACAGCCGTATCGGGCCGAAGCACATCGCATTTCAGTACAAAAAAGCGCGGTGTGGCCCGCCTGTGATGTCCGTAGATTCATACAAAATTTTCGAAAATGATGTAGGTGCGGCTCGCCAAATCTGCATCAATCTTTATCCATAAATACAGGCTGTATTTTTAATCACCTTTATCCTCGTAAGAGATCATTGTACGTATTGTACGTACGGAGGTATTTGTGTTTCGATTGTGTATAAGGGACGTATCTTCTGATATTCTTGGCTCTAATTCAAAAGATGCACTTTAACAAAATTCCGTTCTAAATAAACCTTTATAAAATCCAAATAAACCGTTAAAATCAATTGAATATTTGTGAATAGTTTTCACAAATTGAATACAATTATTCCACATAAAAAGGATAAACGTATATCTATTATATTTTGAGACACGAGTTGCAGTATTTTCTCAGGTTAGCAGATTGAGTGTTCTTGTTAATTGACCACAACTTTCTCACCATTGATTTCACAATTTTTTTATCTTCACCATGAAGTTTTCACAATTATTTCCTAAATTCCTCCTTGATTTCGTAAAAAATATAATAAACTTTTAAAAAAGAGCACTCAATCCACACGCACACCATTGTACTCATCATTATGAACAACTTTTACTATGGGGCCAAACCAGAAATCGTGAACATAAAAACAGCTGTTCCCTACATGTTATGTTTGCATAACTCGTCAAAATGTAGGGAACAGCTTCTTTTTCGCGATTTCAGGTTTAGCCCCATAGTAAAAGTTGTCACGTGCCAGTTGCCACGTCAAAGTGGTAAAAAAAGGAATTTCATACCGCACCAAAATCTTATGGAACGATTTTTGGGATCAACTTAAATAGTCAGCTGCACGAAACTGAGGGAAATATAAGTCACGACCGAACCCGAACCTGGCTCAGGCATAAATATTTTTGAGATATTTGAGAAAATCTAAGACACAGATTACTTACGATTAGATACACTCGTCTGAATTCATAGACGACAAAATTCAGCCGAGTGGAAGAATCGCATTAGCGGTGTGGGCATAGATATAAGAACATCCAGATGCCTAGTACGCGCTGTCCAAATGCTTCCAATTCAAAGACACCAAAAATAGCGTCTTCGTTCGTTAGCCCCGCCCACAGGCCGCCATTACGCGACAGACGTTCAAAGCGCGCACCGCTGTTAAATATAATTGAAAAAATGACTGTTTGTGCGGTGAAATCGTGTAAAAACTACACTCCAAAAAAAGACAAGGATACGAACATTACTTTTCACAGGTAAGTTTGCAATTTTATGATGAATTTCTTTGAAAATATTACGAAAACTAAATAAATACACAACACGACTCCATAATATTTGAGTATTGCCAAGGTACAGTGTGAAATATTTTTACCCCTTTTTTGTGCTGCGATATTTTAATATTGTAAAATGTTACGAAATCAACATTATTATTAAAAACACAATACGTTTCACGGTTTGGCACAGGTTGTCCAGGGAATAACTCTGCGTACATTCTTCGAGCCTCGTTCAGGTTATCACGCGACGCGGCGTAAACCCGAACCATTTCGGTCCACTGTACGTTTGTGTACGACATAATCACTACACAATAATCACTAAAATACTAACTACCTACACACTTGCGCGAAAACTACTTTCGCGCGGCTTTACCCGCGCGAAAGTAGAAATACATTCAGTCAGTCGTTCGATCTTTAAGAAGAAGTACCTAACAAACATACACAGAAACATGCACACACACCACTCACAAACTTTCTTCTTTATAATGTTAGTATGATATTAAAAGTTTTTTGTTCATTCACACATGTTTACGAAAACCATGTTATAAAATAAAATTATAACAATCTCCAAAAACTATCATAATAGGCACTCGGTATGAATGTAAAAGGCGGGTTTCATTTTGTACACATATATTAACTACATAATTACCTATGTCAATATGAATAAGAAAACTACCCGAATTTTCCCATATTTTGGGGTAATCATTTTGCGCTGGTATTAGAAAATGTCACGCACACAAACGCAGAAACGATAATAATACACTTGTGGTGGGCGGTCCGCACGCACACGCGCATTACAAAATGCATTCAATTTGAACGTTGCGTTTTGTACGGTACACTCCATCTGGTTCTTATAAATCTATGGGTGTGGGGCTTAAGCTACAGTTTCCTAGAAAACCGGTAACGCATATAACGACCGCAGTGACGGCTGTCATGAAAATTATGACAGCGGCAAAGATTTAAAATATTAGATTCGCCCTACTGTATCAAAAGATAGTCGAGTTTCAGTTCTGTTCTGACACACAATGACGCAGTGACTTACAAACGCTATATGATAATGTGTGAGCTCACTCTTCTCAGTATAGACACTTTTTCGCGTGACTAGTACCTACTGTGATAGGAAATCTAGTGATTTAAATCTTTGGGCGGTTTACGGTGTCAAAAACCGTTCTCTAGGGAAACACACCAACTTACTTTCATAAATAACGTTTCAGTGACGTCATTCGACGGTAAATTGCGGACGCTATGTGGCGGCCATCGATCGCAGTCTTAGGAAACCCTAGATTTAGATTAAAAATAACTGTGTTGTGATTGGTGAAGCTGAAACCTTGCCATGAACCCCCAAAATACCTGGACTAATTCGATCGTAGAATCGAACCTGCGCTAAACAGATCGACGCAGAAAAAAATCTAATCCAACGATATATTACATAACTCACGAACTTCTTACGAACTCCAATGGCGCCGATTCTGTTGTTCACAAACTAAACTAAATTTAAGTTCATGCATCTTTTTCTTTCTATTTTTTTTTTTTATTTTTTTTTTATTACTAAATGGGCCCGCTCTTGACCCCGATCACGCCTGATGGTAAGCGATAGATGAGGTCTATGATGGAACGAGCGTGCCCAGAAGATGCCTGTTCACTCTTGCTTTGAAGGCAGACGGGTTAAATGTGGGCGGGAACACAGACAGGACTAAACTAATATTTATCTTCTATCCTTGTCCTAATGAAATAGAAAGAAAAAGATGCCTGAACCTAAATTTAGTTTAGTTTGTGAACAACAGAGTCGGCGCCAATATCTAAACTTTATATTCTTTGTTCTGTTGTTCTTTTAAGAGTTCTAAGTTTGTTACTCGACGCGGGGGTAATTGCGTTTGTATCACAATAACAGTAGCAATGACTTTTATTTTGACAGTTCAACAACATTAATTGCGTTATTAACGTTGATGAGCAGACAATTGTTTCGAACATATGAAGCAATGGATTAGCAATATCCTTCAAAACTATTCAGATTGTGATTGATAGTGTGTTAAATAGGGTGGAATTAGGGGTTGTGGTGGTGGTGGTGGTGGTGGTGGTGGTGGTGTTGGTGGTGGTGGTGGTGGTGGTGGTGGTGGTGGTTGATAACATCGTTCTAATAAAACCAGTCTTCAAATTTAAATAATTTTATTTACTTAATCTTATCATAAATAGTTTAACATGCATCCACATAAAACTAACATGAAAAATAAGCGTCTTTTATGCTACTCAAAAAAAAAACACATTGTTAAATAAAAAGTTACCAAAAGTTTCTGACACTGCAGTGCACACGTTCGACACACCATACAAATTGCATTATTTTATTGTGAACAGTGAAAATTAAATTGTACTTAGGACTCACGAGAAATAAAATAGTGATTATGATTCAACTGATTTTTGTCGGTTTTGTTAAAAAGATAGATGTTTTAAATTATAAAAAAGAGTGTGTCCTAACTGGTTAGAATTGTTGGCTTATTAGTCAATTCGCACGAATTTACTCGCCCGCAACGGGCGAATCGTCACTTTTAAATAATATTACTTTTTGAAGATAAGAAAAAAGTACACGTTTTATAATAATACTCTTAACACTTCTGTGAACTAGCGACCTTTTTTCAACACGTAAAAGTAATATTATTTTAAAGTAGCGATTCGCCCGTTTCGGGCGAGTAAATTCGTGCGAATCGACTAATAAGCCGAATTATTGTTTAATTTAGCATGTTCAGTTTTCGAGACAAATAAGTCTAAATTTCTCACTGGTATAATATAAAGGTTTGAACTTACCCTTTTGCTAAACGTCATTTAAGAAGAAACGCGGTCACGTGGTCATTGGTGTTCATTTCATACAAACGTACAGACGCCAGCCAGCACATCAACCTACAACAATCTGTCAAATTTCTTTAATAGATTTTCAACTTTATCGCTAAAGTTCAAAGTTGATTGGGAAAATTTGACAGTTTCGGGTAGCTTGATGTGCTGGCGTCTGTACCACTGCCATGTCCCTATGTTTTGTTTTTGGCGTAATTATACAATGTTTATTTCTATAAAATTATTTTTTGACCGCGTTTCCTCATAATTTATAAAAAGGCCTTTAAAAAGTCAACTTACAAATAAAAGGGTTTGTTTCTCGATATATTATGGCACTATCTTACAAGTATACATTAAAAAAGAAAACGCTATATTCCTTTAAATTGTTATACAAAAATGTTAAGATGTAAGAAAACTATGGGAGATGATAATTTCATGAAATATCAGTTACATGTTTATGGAGTTTTTTCAGGATAGCCTGCGAATTTTTTATTTTTTTTTTGCAATTTTCATGTCTGTATCAGGCCGGTTGTATGTAGATCTACATAAGATTCGCGGCCGTAACAAATATTTATTTATAGAATTACCTCACTAATATTATAAAGGCGAAAGTTTGTGAGTGTGTGTGTGTGTTATGTTTGTTACTTCTTCACGCTCAAACGGCTGGATCAATTTTGATAAAATTTTGTATGGAGGTAGCTGACACTCTGGATTAACTGGCTACTTTTTATCCCGATATTCCCACAAGATCGTCATTTACGCGGGTGAAACCGCGGGGCGCAGCTTTTTATCAAAATTGGTCCAGCCGTTTGAGCGTGAAGAACTAACAAACACAAACTTTCGCCATTACAATATTAGTGTGATTTAACCTGACACTGCAAGAAACGTAAGGAAATTTAAATTTCGAGGGCTATCTGACGCTTTCGCCTTTACGTGTGAATGTTATACATATTACTATTATTATTTATGATGCACAAGTGTAAAAATATACAGCCGTGTATCTTCTATAGAAACTGTGACGCACGGTATTATTATTATTATTACAATATCAAAACACTATGCGATCCAAAGCTTAGCTACGACTATATTATATTTATAGTTAGCGTTTTTCTTAACAGTTGACTATATTTCGGGTTATTCCGTTCATCCACCCCAAAAAATCTACCCTAAGATGGATATTATTATTTATAAGGCTTAGGGTGGATTCTCGGGGACTTGCGTTTCCGCGTACCCACCTTTGGGTGGATAAACGGAATAACAGTATGCTCCAGTTAATGTTGAAACAAAATGGGGTTGTGTAGTTTTTAAAGACATTTTTTTTGTTTTATAATTTTAAAAATAGTTCATAATTAGTGACCAGTCTTACCAAGGGGTATCTTATTACCCAGTTACTGGGTTGTGAGTTATTGGGTTGTGGGATAAAATATATTGGTATTCAGCTGCATCCGGTTAGACTGGAAGCCAACCCCAACTTAGTTGGGAAAAGACTAGGCAGATTGATTTTATTTTTATAACAGTTGGACATCGAAATAATGACTTCTCGTACACGAGTTTGAGCTCAAGTTTTTATTATTATTATATTTTTCAAGAAAAAATATAAATGTTTTTTTTTGTGATTGAAGATTTTTGTTTTAGTTTAGTCAACTGCTAATTAAAAACAACAACACACGCCTCAGTGTGCAGTTTTTGTGCCAGCAAGTGTAAATTATCCTCACTATTATAAAAAATTCAACGTGAGATAACATCCTTCTTAATATTGCACGAATCTTACTCATAGGCCACTTAAACTATAAACAGTCAAAAATTAAATATTTATTGCTAATAAAAATTATTAAAAACTTGAATAATATCGTTGTAAAGCAAAGTAATGGCAAGAATTAGCATCACTAGATTTTTTTTTTATTATTAAAAAAATACAACAATTAATAAAAAAATAAATAATGAGTATTAATGGAATGAAGTTAATACCTCAAATTAAAAAATATCGATTGTCTTTTGTTACACTTCAGTGCAAAAAAAAGTAGGAGCGTGTTTTTAATTCAGATTATAAACCTACGTTTAGTTAGTAAAGCAGTTTTAAGTATTTACACGATACCTTTATGTCACGTACAAAATCGTGACTTTTGTTTGTCTCACTTTAGTACGCTTAGCGAAGACATGTCGATTTTTCTGACATACAGTGTAGCAATAATTCATGTTTGTGGATTTGATCCATTGTAGGGTGCATTAAACAACGGCTGCGCTGCCAAATTGTCATCATAATGGGACATTTTTGAATAAATGAAGTACATTTTTTTTAAATAAAACCTAATTAATTTTAAATTCACTGTTAGGGAATGTAATTGAGGTCCCACAGCAAAGTAAAATAATTTTTATTTCTATTTCTATATTAATAAATCTAATGCGAAGACAATTTTATTATGTTTTACTAATGATTTCTAATTAGAAAACATACAAGCTAAATAAATAACGTATAACCGTCGCTTTCTAAGTTAACAATTTTAATTTAGCATCTAAATTATATTTATTGTATTCAACATACTTTATATCAAAGAGGATTCATTTCTAGTCAAACACTTCAACATTTTTACGAGAATTTTTAGTAAAAAATTATAAACATTAGGAAAGTAAACGTCGTAAAAATCTAGTATCAGTCGTAATTCTATGGTTTGGGCGTTAAAACTACAGAGTACCACGAACTTTATCTGTGAGATTCGCATACAGGAAACGTGATTTCATCGAGTTACAATATAAATAACAACTACGTACAACGATCGCTATTTATCATTAATGATTAAAAAAATCATTGTTTTTTTTTTACAAGAGTTTTTTATACAATAATGATAATGCCTTAAAATTTACAAACTACGTGATATATCCTTACCGTTAGCAAAAATGTTAATTTCGCAAACGAGCTCGTCAAAATAATGATTGATAAAAAAAAACTATCGTCTTACTACCAACTTTTTGCGAAATCGACATATTTTTTTTTTACAAATTATCCGTGTCCTTATTCTAATTTCTGTCAAAATAACATTCGGTGCGCCCTATTCGCATTTTCGCGGCAAAATACTTAGACCGGCAGAATAAAAATTTAATAAAAATGCACACTGTATACATTTATTCGGCCGGACGTGTAATTTCTATGAGTATATTTTAGTGTAGTAGAAAAAATATTAATAGCTATTTTATGTGTCTTTAGCGTTATAGGCCTAAGTACCTACCTACGCACGATTCTCGACCAATCAATAGTACCAAGCATAACGGAGTATGGTATCTTAATACTCTCACTCTCATGAAGCAACGCGCGCTTGTTTGTGGTAAACAAGTGTACAAAAACGCTGTGAATGTGTGTGTGTGTGTAAGCGCATGAGCTCTCGGTCCGCTCCGAGCCACGGGGGAAGTCGGAAGTGTGTGTGTACGTATTGTATGCTGACGCTACGCTACTCGTCTTCACGCACACATTCATAGCGTGTTTGTACACTCGGTTACCTTGGTTGGGGTAAAATACGATAGTAGAACTATTTACTCTAGGTGGCGCTGACGACATGAATGTTTTCACTTATTTAATTATGCGTTGCAATCCGTGTAACGTCATTGCAAAATACACCTTTCTAAAGAAAAGTATGCTTCGGGTAATCATCGGCTATCTTCGGAAATACGTACACGCGATAGTAACAAACTTATAGTCAGTTCAGTAATTTTACCTCTGATTTTTCAAAGTGATCTTTATTCCATTCTCATAAGGTAGCTGTTGGGTAGCTGCTGCCATTGACAAGTCTGTCAAAATCATTGTGATCTTTATTGTCGTCACAATAAGATCGCTGTTAAGTTGCCGCTGTCAGAGATACAATAACTGTGAACGGATTGTAGAAGCATTGACTCTGGGGGGTAAGTTTGTGGCGCGACGTTCGTGTTAATTCTGAAAAACGAAGACTACCGAAGCGCATCTTTTTTTTGGAAAGCTGTAGTAATTTTAGCCCAGTTCGAGATTTATCGATTACACTTTTGACGTGAACTCACGACAAGCAGTCGTGACGTTAGTCGCCTAATCACAACAGCCAACATGAGATTTGACTGATGACGTCACGCTGAAGTAGGTGCACGAAGGCTGCGCTGACGTTCATGTTCGGGGTCACCAGTATAGAGGTATGAGGAACAGAGTGTAAAGTTCACTCATACTCTATAGTAAAGGGAGGATCCTCCGACCAGACGGGTGTTGTGTCTGGCGGGCAACTGCCCGATGATTCATGTCGGGCCGTTGTATAGTTGCGCGGTAAACTCTGCTTGCGAGATGCAGGATTTTGCGTGACGTCAGCGAACAACGCGTCATGCGTTGTTCGCATGTGGCGTTGTAGATACCGCTACAGATTTAACTTTCAAAAACTGGAGTCCAAATTCTTATGAAAAATACATTACATTTGGTACCATTCAGCGTCCAGTCCCAAACTTATTACTGATTTACAACGATAATTCACTTTGTATCTTATAGCTAACTGTATAAGGGTCGATATTGTGCTTACATTTTTGTAATTATATTCTCACTGAGTTGACTCCCTTGATATTTATCATCACTGGAAAATTGTATGGATTACTAAGAGCTTATAATTATTTTTACGTCAAGATTTAAGTCGGTATTCATAAAATAATTTCAACATGCCTTCTGAGAGCGATTTTCATAGGTCTCGTCATATTGTTAGAGTCCAAAATTGATTGACGTATGAAATAATAATTTCAAATGAAGATAGATTGTGCCTATCCGGTCACTAAACTAAAATCAACTTATTTGCACTTGGTTAGGAGACTGGAACAAAATGTAGCCACCAATCAATAGCCTCATTTTTTTTATCACAATTTTTTTTCGCACTTGTTTGTCAACACTGCTTAGCGCTGAGAGTTGAAAATCAAAGTGTTTTTGGGTTCCGTACCCAAAGGGTAAAAACGGAACCCTATTACTAAGACTCCACTGTCCGTATGTCTGTCTGTCACCAGGCTATATCTCATGAACCGTGATAGCTAGACAGTTGAAATTTTCACAGATGATGTATTTCTGTTGCCGCTATAACAACAAATACTAAACACAGAATAAATTAAATATTTAAGGGGGCGCCCATACAACAAAAGTGTTTTTTTCGGCGTTTTTGCCTTTAATATAAGCCCTAATTTATATTGCCCTAATAAGAAAATTAAGCGACAAAAAAAAAATTGGCGACAAGCCTACACGTTTCTGTCCTTTGACAAATTGTTGGGCTACTTTTGGTTATCAGAATAATATAATTCATTCTCCCACTTACGCGATAAGCCTAAGTGCTTGGCCAGACTGGCAGCGCGGGCGCGGCGCGGCGTACTTAAACATATGAACTTCATTTGATTGACCATAATGGGCACGCGGGCACAGTGAGGGGCGCGGGCGGCTCGGCGCGGGGAGCGCGCGGGGAGCGCGCGGGCAAGTTACGCCATAGCTCGTACATACAAGTGGCCGCAGTGGGTGCGCGGGCGGCCCGCGCGGGGACCGGGGTTCTCAAACTAATTCGAGCTTTTTCTAGTAAGACTTCTTCATCCATATTATATTTTGACAAACACCGGACACAACAACACGCACTACGCAGCTGCGCTCGACTGCGGACAGGCAGATCGCGCGCGTTCCCATACCAGCTCCACTCCCCGCCTCGCGCTGCCAGTCTGGCCAAGCACTAAGAGCATGTAACCCATACTACCGCCTCGTTAAAGGCGGTTTTTTATGCCTGGACTGGTTTAATTTGACGTCCAGTTTGAGTTCTTTTTCGGCAAATGAACAAAGAAAAACATAGTCTTGGACATGTAAAATGGTTTTAATCCACACTCTAACCCATGTCCTCGTGCTAACAACTCCTATGTGACAAGACTCTTCGATTTGAGGTTTCTTTTGGAAAACTAACAAAAAGAAACAGAGTGTTGGACCTGCAATACGGTAACAATCTCGTGTCGCTGGCCGCGCCCCCTACGTGATGAGGCGCGGCGCGTGCAGGCCGTACAGGCGGCGCGCCAGCGGCGGGCGGTGGCGCGGCTCGCTGTCGGCGTGCGGCGCCCAGTCCTGCAGGCGCGCGCCGGCCGCGCCCCCTACGTGATGAGGCGCGGCGCGTGCAGGCCGTACAGGCGGCGCGCCAGCGGCGGGCGGTGGCGCGGCTCGCTGTCGGCGTGCGGCGCCCAGTCCTGCAGGCGCGCGCCGGCCGCGCCCCCTACGTGATGAGGCGCGGCGCGTGCAGGCCGTACAGGCGGCGCGCCAGCGGCGGGCGGTGGCGCGGCTCGCTGTCGGCGTGCGGCGCCCAGTCCTGCAGGCGCGCGCCGGCCGCGCCCCCTACGTGATGAGGCGCGGCGCGTGCAGGCCGTACAGGCGGCGCGCCAGCGGCGGGCGGTGGCGCGGCTCGCTGTCGGCGTGCGGCGCCCAGTCCTGCAGGCGCGCGCCGGCCGCGCCCCCTACGTGATGAGGCGCGGCGCGTGCAGGCCGTACAGGCGGCGCGCCAGCGGCGGGCGGTGGCGCGGCTCGCTGTCGGCGTGCGGCGCCCAGTCCTGCAGGCGCGCGCCGGCCGCCAGGCGGTGCGTGAGGCGGTGCGCGATGCTGAACCCGCCCGAGCCCTCCAGCTGCGTCAGGACGATTATTACTTGTCTGTGGGCGGATAAAAGCGGGGTTTTAGTGAAAGATAATACTCCTCCAGACCTTATTTCGGCCAATCTCAACAGAGACTAGTCTTCGGCGCGGGAGATACTATAGTGGTGTACAGTGGCGTGCCTTGCATAAAGGCATATAAGCAGTGCCTACCTCGATAAATCACCAACTAACAAGCCTGTCAATTACATTTTAGTGTGTGCTCCACAGTTATGAAACTCACAAAAAAATCTTATAAACACGCGCGGCAGTAGGCAGTCGCCAGACGGCCTACTCGGCTCCCGTACTATTCGCGCATTGTCATTGTTCTTTACTCGTTCAAGTTAGTACGACGAAATTAAAAATACGTCATGCGTAATACCATGACATTCGACATTCGCAATTCATCACCCTAAAGTAGGCATGCCCACTACTACCATAACCAACCGAGTATGAATGTTAAAATCGTAATTCGTTCGTAATTTGGCCGTGCGAAGAAAGAAAGGGATGGATAATAAGGTCGCCGATAGTGAGGTAAAAATGAAAATCCAAGATGGCGGCTATAATTTTTTTTATTTCTCATCATGGGTGTCGTTTTTATGGTTTTCACGGGCGCTAAAGCCGATAGTGAGGTCAAAATGAAAATCCAAGATGGCGGCTGTCATTTTTTTAATTTTTTGATCATGGGTTCATGGTTTTCGAGGGTGCTAGAGCCAAAAACAAAGTCAAAATGAAAATCCAAGATGGCGGCTATAATTTTTTTTATTTGTCATAATGGGTGTCGTTTTTATGGTTTTCAAGGGTGCTAAAGCTGATAACTCGATGTCAAAATGAAAATCCAAGATGGCGGCTGTATTTTTTTTTTCACCATGGGTGTCGTTTTTATGGGTTTAAAGGGCGCTAAAGCCGATAGTGAGGTCAAAATGAAAATACAAGATGGCGGCTGAAGGACCGGTTCTGTGCTTCTCGCATCCAATCGGGTATGTAATGTTTGGTATAACAACAGATGGTCTAATTTCGTTTGACATAACTCTCATATGATATAATTTTCATATGCTATAAAAACATTTAACCTAATGTCATATGATCGAATGTTATATTTGATATAATTTTCTTTTTCTCTAATTTCATTTAGTATAACGTTCATTTCATATAATTTTCATATTGTATAATGCTCCTTTTATATAACGTTCATTTGACCTAACATTAATATTAACTAATTTTCTTTTTCTCTAATTTCATTTAGTATAACGTTCATTTCATATTGTATAATGCTCCTTTTATATAACGTTCATTTGACCTAACATTCATATTAACAAATTTTCTGCCCTTCGCTCGCTCCAGCATTATATGTAAAGAATCGCTCTTGTGTTCTATGTGTGTGTGTATTATTTCTGAGTGAAGGGTTTAAAATAACCGAACCTCGGGGTGCCCTTCGCTCGCTCTTGCATCCTATGTCGACGGAGCACCGCTTCGCGGGGCTCCTATTTCTGTATAAAGGGTTTCTAGTAACCTAACACAACCGAACCTCGGGGTGCCCTTCGCTCGCTCTTGCATCCTATGTCGACGGAGCCCCGCTTCGCGGGGCCCCTATTTCTGTGTAAAGGGTTTAAAGTAACCTAACACAACCAAACCTCGGGGTGCCCTTGGCTCGCTCTTGCATCCTATGTCGACGGAGCCCCGCTTCGCGGGGCCCCTATTTCTGTGTAAAGGGTTTAAAGTAACCTAACACAACCGAACCTCGGGGTGCCCTTGGTTCGCTCTTGCATCCTATGTCGACGGAGCCCCGCTTCGCGGGGCCCCTATTTCTGTGTAAAGGCTTTAAAGTAACCTAACACAACCGAACCTCGGGGTGCCCTTCGCTCGCTCTTGCATCCTATGTCGACGGAACCCCGCTTCGCGGGGCCCCTATTTCTGTGTAAAGGGTTTAAAGTAACCTAACACAACCGAACCTCGGGGTGCCCTTGGTTCGCTCTTGCATCCTATGTCGACGGAGCCCCGCTTCGCGGGGCCCCTATTTCTGTGTAAAGGGTTTAAAGTAACCTAACACAACCGAACCTCGGGGTGCCCTTCGCTCGCTCTTGCATCCTATGTCGACGGAGCCCCGCTTCGCGGGGCCCCTATTTCTGTGTAAAGGGTTTAAAGTAACCTAACACAACTGAACCTCGGGGTGCCCTTCGCTCGCTCTTGCATCCTATGTCGTGTGTGTGTGTGTCTTGTATCCTATGTGTGTGTGTTGTGTGTGTAATATAATTAATTCAACGATATAGCCTCAACATAACAAGTAAAAGAAGAAAACAAACATTTTTGCAAAAATAAATGTAGATATTTCTAAATTATATTAAACGTTACTCATAGATTTTGAATATTATAGCAACTGAATATTATATTATGTGAATATTATTTCAAATGTTTATTATATAAACTGTTCATTATACCATATGAAATTAGGTAAAATGTTCATTATACCATATGAAATTAGGTAAAAAGAAGTTATATCAATAATTCATTATGACCGTTGACCGTTATATTAAATAAAAATTATAGTAAACGAAATTAGGTCTTATGATCGTTAGAACTTTTGTTTCTATATCAAACGTGACACATCCTCCTTAATCGGTAGGAGTGAACCCTACTACAGATTAATTATTTTTATCAGACTGGCAATTCGGGAGTAGAGACAACTCTCAAAACGTGTTGTCATTCCTTCTTAGGTACGCTCCAAACTAATCTAATATCCGTAAGTGTTACGGGGTAGGAAACACCCGTAACTTCGGACGAAAAAACAGATTTCGTGCTTAGGGTGTAGACCTCCTGGTTACTTGTCCAACTAAATCATAGAAGTTAGAACTCACCTGTGTAAAGGCGGGACAGAGTCGATAGTCTTCAGCTCGCCTCGAGTAGACACAACGTTGTAGCTCTCTTGACAGTCACATTTCACGTGAATCCACTTGTCTGTGTGACGGTTTTCTACCATCACAACCAAACCGGCCCAGCCCTGGAAGCAAAAAGATAATATAAAGGTAAGTAACATTTTCAAATTTGATTTCAACAAACCACTCTGTCATTTTTATCACAATGCAGAGCATATCGTCACAAAAAAGTATTTAAAAATAATCTTGCAATGGAATTTCAACTTTGTCGTGCATGACATTGAGTTTATTGTTCCAAAACTTGATATTTATTTAAGTAACCCACCTTGGGTGAATGCGGTGCACCAATTACCGTTCCTTCTCTGGATAAGTCCTTACTTGTTTTTTTTAATAGCCTGCAAAGACCTCCCTCCACCCCTTCCATCTTTCGCGAGCCCATGCGTCCTCGTTCCAATTTTCACGGAACCTGGATAGGTTCCGTGAAAATTGCTCGTCCTGCCATCTCCTGGTCGGTCGCGACCCCGCCTAAATGTCTCAGAGCACCAATTCTGTGCTATTTGGGTCCACAGGATGTGGCAGACATGTCCTGCCCAGTCTCATTTAAGTTGCGCCTCTTGAACCACGTAAGCTATCATTGTTTTGGAGCGCAGTATTGTGTTTCGAACACGATCCGTTAATTTAACACCTAATATACTGCGCTCCGTTGATCGTTGGTAGACCTTGAGTTTGGAATTTGAAGTTTGGAGCCTTCTGCAGCGAGAAAATAATAGAATACTAAAAATTACTAAAACACAGTACCTTAGTCAAATAATAAGCCGTCATGCCCTGCCTGCCTTCATGCCTCTGGCCCCTCGCTAGCGTGAGGCCAATGATAGCATCTGCCAGTATGTGCGGGTGTAAGGACGGCCTCTCCACCGACAGTGGCTTGGACGAGTGCGCTGCCAGCACGTGGCGCGGCCAGGCAGAACTGTCGGCTAGCTCTAGTCCGGTGTGCCAGTGGTTGAAAGCGAGGCAGACTACAAGGTAGAATCCTTTCTCTAGCATTTTGTGGCAGCCTACGAAGCCACGGACCTGGGATTAAAAGAAATAGTGGTTACTTCGAAAGGCGAAAGCGTCGTGATCGCCTCAAAATTCCAATTTTCTTACGTCCTTTGCAATTTGTAGTTCAGTGTGAAATCATGACATTTGAGGTCAATTCTACCTTAAGAAGTTGTTCCTGATCCCAAGAAAATTTGAATTTCGGAGGCTACCTTAGCGCGACCCCCTTATGTGCCTTTTCAGACGTCCCAGTTGCCGGATAACCGGCGCCGGGTATCCGGCGGCGAAATGTATAGCCATGTACTAGCAAACTACGCCGGTAAGTGTGAAAGCTAACGTACGTGGCTATACACTACGCCGCCGGGTACCCGGCACCGGCTACCCGGAAACCGGGACGTGTGAAAAGGCACTAAGACGGTTCACAGTTTTGGAAAACGTGAAAGACGTGGAAGATTACAGCCCACTCACTCTCGAAGAGAGGAGGCCTGTGTCCCAGCTGTGGTAACATTATGAATGATTGTAGACATTTTTCAAACAGTCAGGGTTAGTATGGCAACACCGCTAACTTTTACAATGGACAGCAAAACGAGAAAAATGGCAAATTAAAACAAATTATTATGTTTTTTCTCAATTTCATATTTTTGCACCATTATTCGTGATGTTTTTTTTGCATTTAGCCGAATAGTTTCGGTACCTTCTTATATATGAAACAATTCTACACACATCAAAAGTGTCTAGGGATCAACATATATTTTTGCAATAACTTTTCTCCTGATTGATATTAATTAAAATTTTCTTTAAGGATTCATCAAATAAAGTGTTTTCGTTTGTCACAGTAACGATAAACCAAGTCACCTTTGCATTAATAAAGAAATTTGCCATTTTCCTAATAAAGGGATTTTTGACATTTGAACCACTAACACAAAAGTTCGAAAAAAAGACTGAAATAACAGTTTTCTTTAAAATTTTATTGGGTAACTTAAAGAATTAATAATCCGTGTTTCTACCGCGAACATTAACAACACAAGAACATCGGTTTGGCATACTCAAAATGAGTTCATCCAAATCACGCTGTGGAATGGCCGCCCATGTTCGTTGCAACAACAAAAAAAGGTCTTCTTGCGACTGGATACCCTCCATATTCGGCAGAGCTCTTCTCTGTAGCATATCCCATGCATGCTCAATCGGGTTCAAGTCTGGCGACTGAGCAGGCCAGGGCAGGACATTGATGTTAGCTGCGGCGAGAGTCTGTCTTACAACTCTTGCGGTGTGCGGTCGTGCATTATCATGCATTAACTGAAATAAGGGACCGATTTGCACTTGTAGAGGAACGATGACGTCTGATACAATCGTCTCAGCATAAATTTGAGCGTTGAGGTTGCCTCTGATCCAAATCAACTTAGTTCTTCCGCCGATCCAAATACCCGCCCATACCATGATGGTTCCACCACTATAAGGATGGACTTCCTGGCAGGATTTTAATCGCTGTTGGCGTCCAGGGGTTCTCCAGTGTCGTATACGTCTTGTATCCGGTCTCATACCAAAACGAGACTCATCAGAAAAGCACACGAAACGCCATTGTTCTTCTGCCCAATTTCTGTGTTCAAGAGCCCATTGATATCGAATCCTACGATTGTGCATTGCTATAGGTGGTACCCGTAGCGGTCTTCGGGAATGAAGGTTCACTTCATGCAAGCGGTTTCTGACTGTTTGGTCGCTAATTAAGTTCCCTGAAGAGTGATGAAGCCTCACGGCTAACATCATGGCGGTTATTGTTGGAGCTCTTCGAGTTAAGATTTGAATGTATCGGTCTTGTCTCCGTGTGGTGCAGCGATACCGTCCTCCATGGCGCTCAGCCACGGTACCAGTGCTTCGGTAACGTGTCCAAAGTCGACTGATAACACTCTGACTTGTATTCAGAGCTAAAGCCACAGTACGTTGCCGGGAACCAGCTTCTATCATTCCCACGGCTGAGCATTTCTTCCCTGCTTAAATGACGTCGCCGCTCCATAATAACGTTGGTTTTAATCAGTAGTAGGGAAACAGTAGCACTAATAATGTCTTCAATGCGTTGTATGTTTTTATAGGGAAAATATTGACAGCTGATTTTCATCTTTTACTCGAATTTGATTCACAGTTCCTGATTCAAATTATGAAATGCACCAAAAAGGATCCATATAAATTTATAAAATCATAAATTTATTACAAAGCCACATCTCAATCTCAAGAAATCCGCATAAAAATGCTTGATCCCTAGACACTTTTGATGTGTGTATGTTATTTTTTGTGTTTCAAAATCCAGAAACTCCACCCTAATTGCGTATCTCAATCTGAATTATTTTGAAGGATATTGCCAATCCATTGCTTCATATGTTCGAAAATTTTGTCTGCTCAACAACAAAAATAACGCAATGAATGTTGTTGTACTATAGAGGTATGAGGAACAGGGTGTAAAGTTCACTCATACTTAATGAAAAGGGAGGATCCTCAGACCAGACGGGTGTTGTGTCTGGCGGGCAACTGCCCAATGATTCATGTCAGGCCGTTATATCTATGCTAGTTGCGCGGTAAACTCTGCTTGCGAGATGCAGGATTTTGCGTGACGTCAGTATGCGACGCGTTGTTCGCATGTGGCGTTGTAGATACCGCTACAGTACTGTCAAAATGAAAGCCATTGCTACTGTTTGTGTGTTACCCAAGTACCCACATATTGACTTTTCTCTACTTCTCATTTGGCTATCACTTTAAACAGCATTTGAACCTCACTACAATATCGTTTGCATCAAAATAATAAGCGTTGATTTTAGATTCCTACCTGTCTCTTGCTGTGCGCTACGAGTTTCCCGACTTGCGCGCTAGGTCCCGACTTAGTGCGGAACACAACGACGCAAAGATCCAACTGCGACCGTTGGCTTTTCGCCGAGTTCCTGTAATTAAATAAAAATATTGTAGCTGTGATAAGGAGAATTTTATTTATAAAAAACTTTTTAACAAAAAGAAACAGACTTCCAAAAAAAACACTACAAACTGAAAAATAACTTTAATTTCGGAAGTCGGTGTCTTAGGGATCAGTATTTTAGTTTTTGCCACCGACTTCCGAAATTAAAGTTATTTTTCAGTTTGTAGAGATTTTTTTGGAAGTCGGTTTTTTTTTTGTTAAAAAGTTTTTATTTCTCGCTTTTTAGTGGGTCTATTTATAATTTATCTAAGTTACAATAGCCTAATGTCAACTTGCCCATCGCCTTTTTATAAAATATTCCTTTTCTCGATGCAGGGACGTTAATTGTTGAGGAGTTCTCCTTTTATCAGTTTTTAGATTAGATGCTGATAATCCTGGCTGCAGCATTAGGCCAGACTTATGTCAACATTGCATTGAACATAAAATTAGTCCTGTTTAAAATAAGCCCAAACACAACTACGGTGCTGTAATTTCAAGGTTTGTACTTTTTCTGATACTCCTGGCTTCAGCATCAGGTCTTCGGTGTTCCTCAGTAACAGTACGTTTATCCACACATCGAGCCCTTTTCAATGAGCCTAAACACGATATATCTGCTGTTAGTTGTTGAGGAGTTAGGTACTCTGCAGACTATCCTGACTGTAGCATCAGGTCATGACTTGATGATCATGAGACCAAATGTGGCAAATGCCCTATCAAACATCAAAACAATTTACTAAAACAGTCCTTGCCTGTTCGAGTAACTTCTTACTGTTAAGGAGTTGTACCTTCCATCATCAGCCCAGCTACCTGAGATGGTGACAACCATACACAAATACACAAGATACTTCATAAAATATGCGAATAACAATAAGTGAGCCTATAAAATTTGAGGGTTGCCCTCGATTTCTCTAAGATTCCATCATCAGATCCTAACTTGGTGACAATGGGACTACCTCAGAACTATCTACTTTCGAACAAAAAAAGAATTTTGAAAATCCGTCGACAATTGGCGGAGTATTCGATGAACAAACATACAAAAAAAAAAAAAACATACAAACACCCGAACATAGTACCTCCTCCTTTTTGTGACGTCGGTAAAAATACTCTCTGCGGCAGTAAATGTGACCAAGAACGTACGTACTTTCCGAGGCACGGAGCCCCTCCGTGCCTCGGAAAGTACGTTAACCCGTTGGTCCCGGCTGTCATTCGTGGATCTTTGACAGTCGTTACGGGTCGTCCAGATGCCCGAAAGTCTGACTACCAGTCTTACTAAGTGGTGTCGCATTACCCAGTAACTGGGTTATGGAGATCAGATAGGCAGTCGCTCCATTTGAAATACTGATACTCAGCTGCATTCGGTTAGACTAGAAGCCAAACCCAACATAGTAGGGAAAAGGCTACGCAGATGAAATTGTTTTTACAGTTATCCAGAAATGTAAGTTAAGACTTACCTTTGTCCCTCTTGGAAGAGCGTGAAGTCGACCTCTGTGGGTTGGCTGGCAGTGAGGAGCAGGCAGGTGAGGTGCCGCGTGGACGACATGGGCGGGAGGATGCCGGCCAGACGCACCTCGTGCCAGCCCACACGGACCTTGCAAATGTCTATGCAGTCGAAGTACCTGTAAAAGGTCGAATTCATAAGAATATTAGGGTCGAAACAGAAAAACAAACCTTAGTTCACGCAAAACACCTTTTTAGAGTTCCGTAGCCAAATGGCAAAAAACGGAACCCTTATGTATTCGACATGTCTGTCTGTCTGTCCGTCCGTATGTCGCTGCACAAGCTGATCCAGAAGACGCCCTGGTCCCTGTCTATGTGCTGCGCCGGCTTGCTGGCCCGCAGCGTCGCGCCACGTGTAGTGGTACTGTACTCACTTGAGCACGTCGTCGAAGCTGATCCAGAAGACGCCCTGGTCCCTGTCTATGTGCTGCGCCGGCTTGCTGGCCCGCAGCGTCGCGCCACGTGTAGTGGTACTGTACTCACTTGAGCACGTCGTCGAAGCTGATCCAGAAGACGCCCTGGTCCCTGTCTATGTGCTGCGCCGGCTTGCTGGCCCGCAGCGCTACGTGTAGTGGTACTGTACTCACTTGAGCACGTCGTCGAAGCTGATCCAGAAGACGCCCTGGTCCCTGTCTATGTGCTGCGCCGGCTTGCTGGCCCGCAGCGTCGCGCCACGTGTAGTGGTACTGTACTCACTTGAGCACGTCGTCGAAGCTGATCCAGAAGACGCCCTGGTCCCTGTCTATGTGCTGCGCCGGCTTGCTGGCCCGCAGCGTCGCGCCACGTGTAGTGGTACTGTACTCACTTGAGCACGTCGTCGAAGCTGATCCAGAAGACGCCCTGGTCCCTGTCTATGTGCTGCGCCGGCTTGCTGGCCCGCAGCGCTACGTGTAGTGGTACTGTACTCACTTGAGCACGTCGTCGAAGCTGATCCAGAAGACGCCCTGGTCCCTGTCTATGTGCTGCGCCGGCTTGCTGGCCCGCAGCGTCGCGCCACGTGTAGTGGTACTGTACTCACTTGAGCACGTCGTCGAAGCTGATCCAGAAGACGCCCTGGTCCCTGTCTATGTGCTGCGCCGGCTTGCTGGCCCGCAGCGTCGCGCCACGTGTAGTGGTACTGTACTCACTTGAGCACGTCGTCGAAGCTGATCCAGAAGACGCCCTGGTCCCTGTCTATGTGCTGCGCCGGCTTGCTGGCCCGCAGCGCTACGTGTAGTGGTACTGTACTCACTTGAGCACGTCGTCGAAGCTGATCCAGAAGACGCCCTGGTCCCTGTCTATGTGCTGCGCCGGCTTGCTGGCCCGCAGCGTCGCGCCACGTGTAGTGGTACTGTACTCACTTGAGCACGTCGTCGAAGCTGATCCAGAAGACGCCCTGGTCCCTGTCTATGTGCTGCGCCGGCTTGCTGGCCCGCAGCGTCGCGCCACGTGTAGTGGTACTGTACTCACTTGAGCACGTCGTCGAAGCTGATCCAGAAGACGCCCTGGTCCCTGTCTATGTGCTGCGCCGGCTTGCTGGCCCGCAGCGTCGCGCCACGTGTAGTGGTACTGTACTCACTTGAGCACGTCGTCGAAGCTGATCCAGAAGACGCCCTGGTCCCTGTCTATGTGCTGCGCCGGCTTGCTGGCCCGCAGCGTCGCGCCACGTGTAGTGGTACTGTACTCACTTGAGCACGTCGTCGAAGCTGATCCAGAAGACGCCCTGGTCCCTGTCTATGTGCTGCGCCGGCTTGCTGGCCCGCAGCGTCGCGCCACGTGTAGTGGTACTGTACTCACTTGAGCACGTCGTCGAAGCTGATCCAGAAGACGCCCTGGTCCCTGTCTATGTGCTGCGCCGGCTTGCTGGCCCGCAGCGTCGCGCCACGTGTAGTGGTACTGTACTCACTTGAGCACGTCGTCGAAGCTGATCCAGAAGACGCCCTGGTCCCTGTCTATGTGCTGCGCCGGCTTGCTGGCCCGCAGCGTCGCGCCACGTGTAGTGGTACTGTACTCACTTGAGCACGTCGTCGAAGCTGATCCAGAAGACGCCCTGGTCCCTGTCTATGTGCTGCGCCGGCTTGCTGGCCCGCAGCGCGTCCCGCGCGGCCGGCGTCCAGCGCGCACAGCCGGCCGCCCACGCGCCGCGCCACGTGTAGTGTCCCCACGGGTTGCGCAGGCGGAGCAGGCGCGTCGGGGCTGACGCGGCAATGTTGCCTGTGGGTATTACTACGATAAATTACAAGGTTAATCAGCGAAAAGAAACCAAGTGAAGATTTCTCACCGAAATTATAAAATACTGGTGTTAAACGAGATCAGTGGTAGCACAGTTACGCCTAGTTACGAGTTGTAAGTCGTGGGTTCGAACTCAGACAGGCGCTTTACTTTGTATAAATTATTTCATTACTACGGCATGTCCTAGAACCAAAAATTCGGAGACGTGTGCCACTCCCTCTCACAGAGAGGAGGCCTGTGTCCCAGCAGTGGGAACGTTATAGGCTGATTATGATGCGTTACTGTTAAACTCTGGTGATTCTGAAGCGCAGAATGCAGAACGAAATTCGCTCACGAATTGTCGGGATTCGCTTGTGTGGCTTTAGGTGAATAACGATATCATGTGCCAATAAAAATGTGTTTTCAAAAATCCAGTAAATCGTTTTTTTTTTTTTGCAAATATTTCGTAAAAAGTAAAGTTTTGGAATAAATACCATACAAAGGTACGCTCGGAAAACTGAACCTTCTTGGCAGTCGGGTAAGTAAGCTTTCACGATCTCTATTTTATTTATAACTCTGTGGTGCTATGTGTGACAGCACCATGAATGTTTTGTTGTGAATTCTTGTGATTTGTTAAAAAAATATCATTGGCAGTGTTTCTGGATATCTTTTTTGCATTTCTGAGTGACTTTTGGGATCTCTTGGACTATGGATCTGCACATTACAGATTACTTCGGCTACAATGGTTACTCGCATCTCGGACTACTCTGATTTTGCCTGATTTCCAACGGAGATCTAACGTTCTATAAACTGGAGCAAAGCAAATCAATAATTTGGGATACAGTCGTTAGATTTGAGTGAAATTCAATCTCCAAGAAGACAGTAAAGTCCCCGTCACGAGAAGCTATAAATTTTGTAAACAAACATTCAGGTGTTCGCAACCTTTGGATCTAATTTAAAAAAAAAAACAGTTTTGTAATGATTTTTATATAGGATATAATTATGGTAACACACACATCTAATTGCTGTCGTCAGACGATTTCGAGTATTCTGCGTCTGCATTCTGCAACGTTGACAGCCTCAGCGGGAACTGACTTAAAATGGCGGCCCAAATGTTTACGTTCCATAAGTCAGACGCGTTCTATTACCAAAAAACATTAGACGACATCGCTTTATATCGATCAATTGAAATGGCTCTTTAGTTTCGTATTATACGTATGTTACTAAGGGTGCGTCCACATCTGGCGAATGTGCCGCGAATGTGCAGCTCGCGAGTCGTTTGCGAGCTGCGCGCGTGCATTTTTGTTCGTGCGCCGCTCCTGCGCCACCCGCGCGCAGTTCGCGCGCGACCTAAGCGCCGTACGCGATCAGCGCGCGGGCGGCGCGAAAGTACTGAGCCAGTAAACGGAACTCGCCTTATACGAGCCCTGCATGAGTTGCGCTAAAGAGGCGCAACAAACCATTGCCGTGACTGCACGCGCGCAGCTCGCGGGCAGCTCGCAAACGGCTCGCGAGCTGCACGTTCGCCAGATGTGGACGCACCCTTAGAGTTGATTGAATTTGGGATCATTTGTTGTTGATTGAATTTGGGATCATTTGTTGTTGATTGAATTGTCGCTACGTAACTAAGTCGAAGTTCTTTATTTAGCTCGTGACGGGGACTTTAGATTACTCCGCGGTCGAAATGTTTGAATTTATTTATTGAAGTCATCAGTTGGGAAGGGTCTTATATCAGCCTATAATTTTCCCACTGCCGGGAGATAGGCCTTCTCTTTGTGAAAGGGAGTGGGCCATAATCCACCACGCGGGCCCCAGTGCGAATTGGCACATGTTTTCAAGTTTTTGGTTCTAGGACATCATGTTTTCGAGTTACTATCTCCTAAAAGACTTATACGGGCTTTTAGACGGGTGAAAGGAAAATGAGTGTTCTAACAGCATATTGTGGCGCGAATTAGTGGAAGTTCTTGTTTAGATCATTTTTAGATATCAACTCAGCCTATTGCAGTCCACTGCTGGACATAGGCCTCTCCCAGGCTGCGCCACAACACCCTGTCCGCCTTATGCATCCAGTCTGTCCCAGCCACTTTATGTCGGCGTCCATCTAGATGTTTTCCAAAATGGTTGATAAGACAGCAACAGCCAGCGAAATTATAGCGCTGCTTGAGGAATGTTGTAGTCAATGTCATGTGTCCCAGAGGCTAAAATGTGAGTCGTAGTCGATAGTCCAGAAGACTTGGTAGCGATATCAAGAACCGGCCGCCGGGGCGTAAGGCCTGGTTCTGAAAGAAAACGATGGACCCAACCACGGGAGGACTATTTCCTGGTGAGTCAAGCGTTAAGAAATCGCAAATCTCCAATGTCGAACTCAAGAAGAACCTAGAGGAAGTGAGATGTGTGCAAATTAGCCTGCGGACGGTCTGGAGAAGGGTTCCCGCTGCCAATATACGTAGCCATCGCCCGTGGCCCTAAACATCCAAAAAAAGCTTTGGAGGTATGAGGAACAGGGTGTAAAGTTCACTCAACCTCCATAGAAAAGGGAAGATCCTCCTACCAGACGGGTGTTGTGTCTGGCGGGCAACTGCCCGATGATTCATGTCGGGCCGTTGTATCTATGCTAGTTGCGCGGTAAACTCTGCTTGCGCGATGCAGGATTTTGCGTGACGTCACTATAATGCGTAGTTCGCATGTGGCGTAGAAGCCGCTCCAAAGCTATTATTCAGCTATGTTGAATTTGAACGTGCATGTGTTTTGCCGGGGTACCTAGTTTCTAAAGCTGTGTGTACTTACCTGAACTACTTGATCTGCCTGCTCTGACTGCAGCGTTCGCACAACTCGTGCACACTTCCACTACAACCAATACAGAGTATGCGTGTCTGGGGTGCAGGCCTAAGCACCGGTATTCTACTTTGTCAACTACTAACTACACTACACACCTGCACTACTTGATCCGCCTGCATTGACTGAAGCTGTGATCGCTCCGCTCGTGCACACTTCCACTACGTCCAGGACGGAGTATGCGTGTCGGGGGCGAAGGCCTAAGCGCTGGTATTCCTCTTCGTCCACCTGGGGAATAAAATGAGAAGATCGCGATATTTATAAATGAGGTATAAAAAACTGAAAGTCACATTGATACTTGCCCGGATTTGAACCCGCAACTGCGTGCATTAGAGGCGAGACCTTTTTATTTTGCTAAAGTTTACTGTGTCCCACTGGTGGGAAAAGGCCTTTTTCCTTCTCAAACTCCCTGTCTTGTGCGATCTCTAGCTACGTTGGCCCTGCAAATCTTATCAGATCGTCACACCACCTTCGCCGTCGCCTATAGTTAACCTCCAAGCGGACGCGCGGTCATATTATGTAACGCCAGCGGTCCCGTGTAACCTAAAAGACCTATGGGATATTTCAGGGATTTAAAACAAACAGCAGACCTATGGGATATTTCAGAGATTTAAAACAGACAGACAGCAGCTGCGCCCACACCAGGTCGCGGTCCAGCTGAGCTCATACCTTCATATTCCCCCCGCCACAACTGGCCCCCATGAGGAAGCAGGCCTGGCGCGACGACAGCAGCTGCGCCCACACCAGGTCGCGGTCCAGCTGAGCTCATACCTTCATATTCCCCCCGCCACAACTGGCCCCCATGAGGAAGCAGGCCTGGCGCGACGACAGCAGCTGCGCCCACACCAGGTCGCGGTCCAGCTGAGCTCATACCTTCATATTCCCCCCGCCACAACTGGCCCCCATGAGGAAGCAGGCCTGGCGCGACGACAGCAGCTGCGCCCACACCAGGTCGCGGTCCAGCTGAGCTCATACCTTCATATTCCCCCCGCCACAACTGGCCCCCATGAGGAAGCAGGCCTGGCGCGACGACAGCAGCTGCGCCCACACCAGGTCGCGGTCCAGCTGAGCTCATACCTTCATATTCCCCCCGCCACAACTGGCCCCCATGAGGAAGCAGGCCTGGCGCGACGACAGCAGCTGCGCCCACACCAGGTCGCGGTCCAGCTGAGCTCATACCTTCATATTCCCCCCGCCACAACTGGCCCCCATGAGGAAGCAGGCCTGGCGCGACGACAGCAGCTGCGCCCACACCAGGTCGCGGTCCAGCTGAGCTCATACCTTCATATTCCCCCCGCCACAACTGGCCCCCATGAGGAAGCAGGCCTGGCGCGACGACAGCAGCTGCGCCCACACCAGGTCGCGGTCCAGCTGAGCTCATACCTTCATATTCCCCCCGCCACAACTGGCCCCCATGAGGAAGCAGGCCTGGCGCGACGACAGCAGCTGCGCCCACACCAGGTCGCGGTCCAGCTGAGCTCATACCTTCATATTCCCCCCGCCACAACTGGCCCCCATGAGGAAGCAGGCCTGGCGCGACGACAGCAGCTGCGCCCACACCAGGTCGCGGTCCAGCTGAGCTCATACCTTCATATTCCCCCCGCCACAACTGGCCCCCATGAGGAAGCAGGCCTGGCGCGACGACAGCAGCTGCGCCCACACCAGGTCGCGGTCCAGCTGAGCTCATACCTTCATATTCCCCCCGCCACAACTGGCCCCCATGAGGAAGCAGGCCTGGCGCGACGACAGCAGCTGCGCCCACACCAGGTCGCGGTCCAGCTGAGCTCATACCTTCATATTCCCCCCGCCACAACTGGCCCCCATGAGGAAGCAGGCCTGGCGCGACGACAGCAGCTGCGCCCACACCAGGTCGCGGTCCAGCTGCTCTAGGGGCGCCCCGCCCCCCGCGCCCCCCGCGCCCCCCGCCTGCAGCGACACAGACTCGCACGGCGCGCCCGTCAGCGTGCACAGCCCTGTGCCCGTGAGGGTATTGTAAGTTAAATTGACATTGTACAGTCGGTGACCAACATTGTCTCATTGTGAGAAGTGGGTTAGATACCCACCACTTGGCCACCGACTGTACGATGAAATAACCGACAATTTACGTTAAACGACTTAAAAAAAAGGAGGAGGTTAGCAATTCGGTTGATTTTTTTTTTGTGTTTTTTTTTAATACTGTTCATGTTTTACTGTCACACTAATTTACCCTTTTCTAAATGAAGGTCAGAGACTGTGCGTACCTTCAATAGCTCTTCCTGACACTAACGCTTCATAACATCCATGTAGTTTTGCGACGGCCTTTTCTATGAGCGGCACCCATAGTTGTTTTCTTTTTGCCTGTAAGCAAAATATATATTAAATGATAAAGGGGATGTTTTTAAATATAAACTCAGACCGTGGATGCGTGGCCATTTATTACAAATCGAGGCCCCTCCGTGCCTCGGGAAGCTCGTAAAGCCGTTGGTCCCGGCTGTCATTTGTAGATCTTTGACAGTCGTTACATTTTATCCCGCCCTGGATTTTCAATTATCGGTGTTAAGCCGAACATTAAGAATCCAACAGACTGCATCCCGGCGCGTTAATAAAACACACTCTTAGATTTTCAAAGTCAAAGCCAAGTCAAAGTCAAATCATTTATTTCAAATAGGCACATTAAAGGCACTTTTGAACGTCAAAAAAAAACTAAATAGAATGATTCTAGTCGCCCATTCCAAAAGGTAGTTTTCGTATGGAGAAGAATGGGCAAGAAACTCCACCGTTACTCTTTTAAAATGTTTTACAAGGTCTTGTATACATAATAAAAATTATATGTGAACACGATGCACCCATAATAAAATTAGTCTACCATAAAAGGTAAAAAGAATTAAAAATTAAGCAATGACAGGTAAATCAAATAAGTGATAGATACATGGTGCTCACATATTTACAAGTTATTTTTTTTTTAAATGCAATAGTAGTTGAATTTTAACAAGTGTGTGAGCCACTCACG
This sequence comes from Oligia fasciuncula, assembly GCA_963082905.1. Classification (NCBI taxonomy): domain Eukaryota; kingdom Metazoa; phylum Arthropoda; class Insecta; order Lepidoptera; family Noctuidae; genus Oligia; species Oligia fasciuncula. The sequence goes on from OY720403.1 coordinate 16,740,888, forward strand.
ATGCTAAGCAGTACTTAGCCAACCAAGTGTAAAGTTAACATAATCAGCCTATAATGTTCCCACTGCTGGGACACAGGCCTCCTCTCGGTGAGAGGGGTTGGCCCGTAATCCACTGGGCTCAGTGCGGGTTGGTAGATGTCACATGTCTTCGGATGTTTGGTTCTAGGACATGCTGGTTTCCTCACGTTCTCCCTCACCATTTTAAGAGCAGTGGTGATGAAATGATTTACACAAAGTAAAGCGCCTGTCTGGGTTCAAACCTACGGGGGTGACCACTGGGCTACAACTTAACTTACTTGTGAATAAACAAGGTGTCCCTTCTTGTTGGCGGGTAGCAGGTCGTCCACGGTGACAGTGAGCCACCTGCCGTCCTTGCACAGCCTCAGTTGGTAGGCACCTACGCTTGGCTCTCCACGCACAACGACACCTCGCACTAGGGAGGAACGTTCTGCTAGTACTGCCAGCGCGGATAGGAGCCAGCAGTTGCCTAGGACACCTGGGGAGAAGATATATGAAAATAGATGCCATGGCATCGTTTAATTCCGGATTTACATCTAAGGTACAGCCCGATTCAAATTTATTGGTCGGAACATGAGGCGAGTCACTGCGCAGTAATAAATTCACGTGTCAGCGGGGGTGAGGGGTGAGGTACTGCGCAGCAACTAGCACACTTCAGAGCCGCCACAAAGTTTGAATCGGGCTATATGACGCGTAACGGAAGTCAGACAATACAATACAATACTGATATTCAGCGTAAACTGAACTTTATTGTGTAGGAATTAAAGTTATTTTTCCATTAATTCATATTTGTTTACAGTTTTGGCAAATAAATCGCGAACGCGGATTAGGTACCTTGCGATATGTCGGAAGGCCTGGGGTCCCGGAACACGACCCAGGGCAGCCTGTGGTCTGCCTCCACGTGTATCTGGTGCGGCCGCAGCCAGCGCGCCGCCGCGCCCGCCTCCGCGCCGCCGCCGTAGTACAGCGAGCGTGACCCGGCCGGGAACGTGGCGTCCGCGTACGGGGAGCCCGTCTGGGGACGGGGAAGGATCTTCTTAGGTTTGCTCGACTATGGATACCCAACTGCCTCATCAATTTACGTTTATAAGGGAAACTGGCAAAATATCCAGTTCACTGAAACTTACCAACGATGAACATTCATTTTTTATATCAATTTCTACAGATCTAGAATCATGTGTTGAATTCGAGGTAACAATTTGCGCGTCGATCGAGCATCCTGTATAGTTCATACAATTTTGGGTATATTGACATACAGTCTTCTCACAGTTGTTTCCTACGACAGCAGCAACCCAAAGGTCGTATGTTAACGCGCACACTGTGCGTGTCAGTACTGCGAACCCACTGTGCACCTGCGAGAGCCGCCCGCCAACCGGCGACAGTCTCGGGCTCACTAGTATGAGCGCGTGCGCATGCGCAGTCACGCATCGCATCACTTAAATATATTAAATTTTTAAGAATAGACTCGTCTATTGAAATGAAATGATTTTTATTTTGTAAGTAGGTTTGTACAAACACTTTTACACGTCAATCATGTTTTTTTTTTTTAAACTAGATGAAGTCGGCGTTTCCTATCTGACTACGCTGAGAAGAAAGGCCGAAACAATATTATTGAGTGACCCTAATATCTCAATTATGCAACAACTTTTCAAAATTGCAACGATAGTAAAGTTAACTATGATTTTAACAGTGATGTAAAATCAAGAGTTTTGATTCATGGGTGTTACTTCAAAATAGCATTTCTAAGTTCATAGGAGAATAATAACAGCCGCACTTATGAGGGAACAGGGCGTGCGATTCTCCATACAAATGTATTCACCTTTTTTCTTCGTGAATAACGCCTCTACAGCAATTTTTTTTTTCATAAAATCAAGGTCTGTTGTAAACATGTCACTATCATTCTTTTTTTTCAGCAACTAGTTAGTAAAGAAAATATGACCCTCTAAAAATTACAAAAATTTACATATTTTTACCGCCGTGATTAGAGAACTACCAGAGAAATTAGAAAAGTTTTTGACATAAAAAAATGTTAGGAACCTAAACATAGCCTTTCTTAAAATGCTAATGTAAAAAATTATTGAATCTGCCGAGTTTTCGAGGAGAAAAAAGGGGAATGCAAAACGTCGATCTCCTCAAAAATTTTGTGATGATTTCGGTCTGAGCTACAGCTATCCCTATCACACACTACGGCGGCAGACTTGAGGCAAGGCGACGGCAATAGTTTCTTCAAATAGCTATTTTTCAGATTCCTCGCAGGCCCCGTCCCTTCTTAAGGCTAGGCAGATGATGAGCACGTCTAAGTCCTTACCGAGGCACACTGTGCCAGTACTTCCTGCCACTGCGTCCAAGCATGGCTTTCTTCACTTAATCGCAGTATCTCCATTGGAGTGCTCTCTTGACGCTCGCCGTCCGAACCCTCCGCTAAAACAATGGTTATTTATTTATTGATAAGGCACTTCAACGACTGATTCACTAAGACATACATACACAAACAAAAATCACATACAGTTTTAGGAATTGTGAATTCTTCACTTACAGAAGTGCACAGCACTAGAATTAATAGTAAGTACGTACAAGATATCGTTAGTTGAACTATCCATGCTAATATTATAAATGCGAAAGTGTGTCTGTCTGTCTGTCTGTCTGTTACCTCTTCACGCTTAACCGGTTGTATGTCGTAATTACAGAAACAATTAAAAAGCCATAGTGTCTCGTGAGATCTACGTTCCGACAGACTACGGGTTAAACCGTATTGAACCGATTTAGATGAAATTTGGTACATAGTTTGAGTCCCGGGAAAGGACATAGTATAGTTTTTATCCCGTTATTCCTACGAGATCGACATTTATGCGGGTAAAACCGCGGGGCGCTGCTAGTATCTTATATATAGAAATCTCGTGTCACAATGTTTGTTATCGAACTCCTCCGAAACGGCTTGACCGATTTTTATAAAAAAAATTGTGTACTTTGGTAGGTCTAAGAATAAATAGGTCGTACCTATTTTTAAATACCCCTAGGTTATAAGGGTGGCATTCTCCAGATTTTTATTTGGGAATCGATACTTACGATACGATTGTAATCATGCGCAAATCTGTCGCAAAGAGGATTATAAGACCCGAGGTACAGACGCCAGCACATTGGGGCTTTTTTTTTTTTTTGTGGATGGGAAATCATCAAATGACCCCTGCCGCTCTGGGTGGAGCGGAAGGGAGTGTCAGACTCTTACTGACTAAAACCCACCGATGTTCCTTCCTTAGCCCTTTATGTTCCGAGCCAGCGGTAACCCTTTCGGACAATCCCGCTGAAGCACATTGGGGCTTATAATCCTCTTTGCGCCAGATTTGCCCATGATTTCAATCACCTGAGTACTTACGTGAGTCTTCGTCATCAAGTGACGGCTGGTCGGGCGCGGCCGGCAGTAGCCTCGTCTTGGGCGACTGGCACATCTCGCACGACACCGCGGACCCGCTGTTCACGTAGGTACACTCCGAACAAGGCCATTCTGTTGTCTCTGGTCTGGTTATATGAGAAAGAAAAGTTCGGTTTAAAACTCAGTAGCATTAGCATAATCCATACTAATAGTATAAATTCGAAAGTAACTGTCTGTATGTTACCTTTTCACGCCTAAACCACTGAATGGATTTCGATAAAATTTGGCAGAGAGATAAATTGCATCCCGGGGAAGGACATGGGATAGTTTTTATCGACATACCTCGCGGACGAAGCCGCGAGCGGAATTTAGTCAGGCTATAATATTCCCACTGCTGGGACACAGTCCTCCTCTCTGTGAGAGGGAGTGGGCTGTAATCCACCACGCGGGCCCAGTGCGGGTTGGTAGATGTCACAAGTCTTCGAATTTTTGGTTCTAGGACATGACGGTTTCCTCGCGATCTTTCCCTTAACCGTTTTGAGAGTAGTGGTAATGTAATAATTTACACAAAGTAAAGCGCCTGTCTGGGTTCGAACCTACGACCTAAGTCGCGGCCGATACCACTGGGCTACCACAGCTCTATATATTTTTTTTAAATAAATAGATAATAAAACTAATATTACCTGAGGTTGACGTACTTGGGCTCGGGCGGCGGCGTCTTGTGCCTCGAGCCGCGGCGAGGCAGCGCCGGCGTGCCGCGCGAGCTGCGGCGCGGGGAGGGGCTGCGGCCCGCTGGAGGGGACATCGAGATAACTAAGTTTATGATAACCGACCACTTAATATCTTAAAAAATCGTAAACTCTTTAAATGCCTCTTTTTCCCTACGTTTTTAACATTGATTGTCGAATTGAATTTGAACGCTTTTTAAGGTGAATGGGTAGTTGAGATCGCGAAATTATTTTTTTTAAGTTTTTTGCAATTTGCAGGTCAGTGTCAGGTTGTATCTTGATCAAAATATGTTTCGCGACAATAACAGGTACTTAATTAGAGAATTATAATTATTAGAATCATTAATATATCTTTCTAAGTTAGATTTCTACCACCAACCACCAATCTCTTATGGAAAAGTGTAAATGGTAATGAAAAATTGAAATGAATTTCGCGGGCTATCACTATCCATTCACGTTAAGTGCGCGTATAAGCCTACTGATAGACACCACTTTTGAAGGTATGATGCTAGGCGACAATAGGAGACCGATTTCCTTCCAAAACGATTACGTAAAAGTTAAGCACAAATGCAAAAATATTGCTGAGAGATGACGACATATCAACAATTTCCAGTATAAGCTGACTTCTCACTGTACGAGAAGCCCATAGAATGGGAGGTCAACTAAAACTAGAAATGTACAAGTTGATAGGACGTCGTGTGTACTACTGTCTATGGTAAAGTCTGTGTTCGTGTGTCTATGAATAAACGAGTTGTTTCAGATAGTGTTGGTATTCAATAAAACTTTTATTTACTGCTAGAATCTAGTTTAACTTGTACAGTTAAACCAGGATACAGTACTTTTGAAAGAGGTTAGATTTACAGAGCAGCTTTTGGTTGAGCTCTGTGTGTGGCCACACGAAGACTGTCGTTCTGCGGCGCGGCGACTCGCGCGCGCAACGTTGTGTGTGTGCGTGCGCAGAGCGAGTTGGCTTGAACACGAGTAACCGCAGGTACTTACAGGCACCATGGTTGGCATCTGTGACCGGGACTGTGAGGCCATGTTTGGGCACGGGCGGCGTCTTGCACGCGAGACACAGGTTCGCCGACAAAGGGTTCTGCAGCGTACATGAACTACACGACCTGAAACAGATTAGTTTAACATTGACCTTTTGACCGCCACACGCCAAAAAGGTGCCCTCGGCGTCAAAGTCTGTCATGTAGCCGAACCGTGCCGTGCTGGGCACATTTTGGTTTGTCATCTATACATGACTTTGGCGGTCAAAAGGTTAATAGTCGTTCTCCAAATCAATGTTTCATTTTTAGGGCTAACGCAGTCATCTTCATTCTCCAGCCTGAATAGACAAAATGACAGATTGTAGACAGAATTCAAAAGAATCTGTCATTTTGTCTATTATATCTGTCATTTTGTCTTAAATTGATACAGGAAAGAATTTGAAAACTGACGAAGATATAAAAGATAATAAACAAGTCATTGTCGATTAAATTACCAAAAATTATGTGGCTGCGGTCTCGACCCTGCGCAGGCGGCGCACGCAGCGGCTGTGGAGTCGTTGACCAGCGTGCAGCGCGTACACGACCATGTGATCACTGTTACAGCTGGGCTCGGCGCGGGCGTGGTATCTGAACAATGAAAAGGTTAGAATGGAAGGGAATTATTACAAGAGGTAAAAAAAATATTTTATTTATTAATCATCATCATCTTCCTGCCCTTATCCCATGTTACTTGGGGTCGGCGCAACACGTTTTTTTTTTCCATTCTCCCCTGTCAACCGTATTTATTTTATTTATTAATAACCTACTTATTCATTGGGTACAATTTAAATGCTCACCAAAATAATTTTTGGACCTACCAAAATGGATAAGTGCTCACCAAATCATGTTTCCCTGAAATAGTAACATTAATACCCAAAATGAAAAATATTGGCGACGTAGGATGCAAGAGCGAGCGAAGGGCACCCCGAGGTTCGGTTTGCTTAGGTTACTTTAAACCCTTTACACAGAAATAGGGACCCCGCGAAGCGCGGCTCCGGCGACATAGGATGTGGCATAGAATAAAAAGGAAAATAGGTTCATTTCTACAATACTTTAAGAAGCACAATTTGGTGAGCATTTATCCATTCTGGCAAGTATTTCGATTTTTCTTGTAGTAAAATAGGTACTTTTCTGGTAGGCGTTTAAACACAAGCTTTATTTATTTCACAGTTTGCACCACACATACAAGTTATCGGTTAATATTAGTAATTACATATACAATCTTTTAATTACGTTAAATTACTTAAAACAAAAAAAGACAAAATTAAATTAATTGGAATTAAACAAAATTTTATAAAATGAGGTAATTTTATAGAATTGGGATAAAATTGGGATAACATTGTACTATCTTTGTACCATGATACTATTTAATTTATTTACTCCGAGGAGATTGTACTAGGATTGGCAATACCTACGCTTTCAGGGACACAATGAGACTTTATTGTATTCCCAGTTAAAGTATTGTGATTATGAGATTATTTGGATCGTGCATAATCAGCCTATGATGTTCCCACTGCTGGGACACAGGCCTCCTCTCTGTGAGGGTGGGGGCTGTAACCACTGCACCACGCGGGCCCAGTGGGTTAGTAGACGTTACATGTCTTCCAATTGTTGGTTCTAAGACAGGCTGGTTTCCTCACGATATTTTCCTCTGCCATTTTGAAATCAGTGGTGATGAAATAATTTACACATAGTAAAGTGCCTGTCTGGGTTCAAACTTTCGAATCCACGACATACATGCGACCGTAATATAACAAAATGCCATACCAACAGCAAACAGCAGTTCGTCGCTGTTCAAGTCATGATCCAGAGACGCTATCGGCACAGTTAACTTCTTAGGTTCGCGGCTCAACTCCACCTTGGCACTGGTACACGCTTCTGAGGTCGGTATGGTTGGACGTGTACTGTGAGCAAAAAATATGTTTAGAAATTAGATTTCGTCATGTAAATTTCCGAATGATAGAGACTATGATGCAAAGATGGTATCGTAAGGGTTCTTTTCCATGTCAGGATCGTCCGAAAGGGTTACCGCTAACCCGGAACATAAAGGGCTAAGGAAGGAACACGGGTGGGTTTTAGTCAGTAAGAGTCTGACACTCCCTTCCGCTCCACCCAATGATATAGCACTCTCAAAAAAAAAAAGAGGGTTCTTTTCCTTCTAGAAAAACCCTTCATGTCAGAAAGACTGCCATCGAACCCAAGTCACTCAAGTTTGCTACTAGTTCTTGGTTAAATACTTCCGATTGTAGCAATTTTGCTTACTTGACCTCCACATGATGACGTGACCGTTTTACTTGGTAAAACATAGTCCAAATAGACTTGCCGTAAATATTTTAACGATTGTGATAACAAAATAATTATAAAACACGACTGTTCATAAATAATAAATGACTACAAACTCGAAAATAATTTATGTTGGACGGAAATAAGATACCGAATTATGCTTATGAATGATAACTAATGACAATGTCAACAACTTTACTATGGGACCAAACCTGAAATCGCGAAAAAAAATCAACTGGGAACAGTTGATTTTTTTTTACATTTTGACGAGTTATACGAACATATGTCCTACATTTATGTTCGTATAACTCGTCAAAATGTAGGGAACAGCAATTTTTTTTTTTCGAATAATAAAATTTGTTCTTAATGATGAGTACAATGACCTCTTAAGAGGTTGTTAATGTTTTACCAATAACCCTGTGTACTGTATAGGGTGACTGGTAATTAATGACCGATATTTAAACACATGATTGTACTCATCATAAGTACATTCCCATATATTTTTTAAATTCCTGCTTTTACTTTTGTTATTATTATGTGTGATCACTTATTTCTGATATTGCTGGTAAAGCTTTGGCGATTGTGTAAGACCTATTCTGAGAGGCTATTCTGATCTATAGTACATAAGATATATTATACATAGAGACTGTTGGTGTACCTTACTTAATAAATAAATAAATCATATCAAACAAATTTCCCAAAGAAACGATTTATTACCGACTTCAAAAAAAGGAGGTTATCAATTCGATACGTATGTATGTAATATTATTGGAATTGCATGATATTCACATATGACAATCTACTAAGGCTTCCAAACAAATATACAAAATTTCATAGACGTATGTATGTATGTATGTATGTATGTATGTATGTATGTATGTATGTATGTATGTATGTTTGTCCACGCATTTCTCAGCAACTATTAATCGGATCGTGACCATTTTTTTTGTATTAGCTTACGCATACTTCAACTTAGGGAACAGTGCAAGTTTCATCAAAATCGGTTCAGTAATTTTCAAGATATGGACTAATACGTGTAAGTGTGACGGCCTGGCGTATTGATACGAGCTACGTGTGTAGTGTCAAAGGGAAAACATCTCAAAACCTTGGTCAAATTCTAGTGCAAAAACTAAACATTACGAAATAAAAAGTAATTTAAAAAAATTAAACCAACTTCAAAAAGAAATCAACTCAAAATTATGAAATAACTTTAATTTCGGAAGTCGGTGGCAAAAAACTAAAATACAGATCCCAAGACACCGACTTCCGAAATTAAAGTTATTTCATAATTTTGAGTTGATTTCTTTTTGAAGTTGGTTTAATTTTTTTAAATTACTTTTTTTTAATTACCGACTTCAAAAAAAAGGAGGTTATCAATTCGATACGTATGTATGTAATATTATTGGAATTGCATTATATTCACATATGATGATCTATTAGGGCTTCCAAACAAATATACAAAATTTCATAGACGTATGTATGTATGTATGTTTGTCCACGCATATCTCCGGAACTATTAATCGGATCATGACCATTTTTTTTTTATTGGCTTACACTTTCTTCAACTTAGGGAACAGTGCAAGTTTCATCAAGATCGATTCAGTAATTTTCAAGATATGGACTAATACGTGTAAGTGTGACGGCCTGGCTTATTGATAAGAGCTACGGGTGTAGTGTCAAAGGGAAAACATCTCAAAACCTTGGTCAAATACTAGTGCAAAAACTAAAAATTACGAAATAAAAAGTAATTTAAAAAAATTAAACCGACTTCAAAAAGAAATTAACTCAAAATTATGAAATAACTTTAATTTCGGAAGTCGGTGGCATAAAACTAAAATACAGATCCCAAGACACCGACTTCCGAAATTAAAGTTATTTCATAATTTTGAGTTAATTTCTTTTTGAAGTCGGTTTAATTTTTTTAAATTACTTTTTATTTAAGTACCAATATTATGGATATTGAGTAAGTGTATAAAAAACAGTGGCACTCCGGGAGTGGCGACAAAAGTGAAAACAAAACACAAACAATACTTTGCCATCACTCACTGACATATCGGATTTAAAACCGAGTACATCCCGAGCACAGCCGAACACATCCGAATGTAGCGCGGTGTCGGTAACAGTGTCTCAAGTTCAAAGGTTTTTTCCCCCATCTCAAAAAATGCCTAACGCGTCTAAAGAAGTTTTCATTTCAACAAGAATAATACACCATCAGCTGTAATTTAATTTAATTACTAATACCATTTTACAAACAAAACTTCCACTTTTACCATGAATTTTTCTTTTTCATCCATTTAACAACCGTAGAGACCGCGCGCGCGGTTTTGTTGGGGAGACTGGAGTCATACGCGTGGTAAATTTAAAAAAAATCGTTTCTTTGTTGAAAGTTGTTATGATGAGTACAATCATGTGTTTAAGTGTCGGTCACCCTATACTATAGCCATTAATGTGAGATAACTCACCTGTTATGAGGCGCATCAACGACATCTCTGGTTGCGAGCGTCACCGCGGCGTGCGGCGGCCGCCCGCTGCGACACACGTCGCAACAGCGCGCCCACCACGCGTTGTACGCGAACCAACACTCGCTGCACTGCCACATGCGGCTCTCGCGACTGTATGTAACACGCAATCGACATGTCATTCAAAATCCAACCCATTTATGCAAACTAGGTCGTGAATCAGCATTTGTTGAAGGTTAGGAGTTACAAAAGACGGCCTGAACTAGAAACACCCACCATTTACTACTTCCTATAGTAACTAACTACTTTTGTGGCAGGCTATGACATAAAACGTTATGTAATTGAAAAATCATCGACGAAAATTAAGGTCATAAACTTAACCTCAATTTTCAAATGAAAAACATCATCAAGATGATTTAAAACTAGACTTTTGGGTTGAAGTAATCAATTAATATGTCAACACTTGGCCACTTTAAATTGCGATTTTTTCACGAAATAACGAATGCAACTTTGAAATACGACACTTTACATAAACCAATGAGTTCGAAAATACTATGTTCCTACTTCCTAGTAATATAATATAATTTAATCTATACTAATATTAAAGCTGAAGAGTTTGTTTGTTTGAACGCGCTAATCTCAGGAACCCCTGGTTCGAATTTAAAAATTATTTTTGTGTTGGATAGTCCATTTATCGAGGAAGGCTATAGGCTATATAACATCACGCTACGACCCTTAGGGGCCGCGCAGCGTGTGACACTGCGGGGAACAGCAAAAATAAAGGAGAAAATCGCCTTTGAATAAAGCCAAGTGTATACATACTTATGCTCGTGACTGTAAGTGGCACCAAAAATGTGTGACGAGCATTGCTATTGACAACTATCCGACAGGCTATCGTATCGACAATGACACATTACGATAACCTGATTTGCCCCCGACAGCAAACAGCTGTCGAAGCTATTCCTTCGACAGCTGTTTGCTGTCGGTCGTCTATTAGAATAAGGGCCGGTTTTTCACTCGCCAGTTAACTTTTATCCGACGAATAAGTTTGTCATTTTGACAGTTTTTGTATGGAAAATCTGTCAAAACGTCACATTTATTCTTCACGTAAAAGTTATCTAATGAGTGAAAAATCGGCCCTTAAACTGACAAAATTTTCGAGTTTTGTACTTGTGAACAGTGTTCAGAGGACTCCTACGATAACTTTGATTGATGTTCGATACTGTACGGTCCGTTTGTTTACATTTTCGTCAGATACTTTTGAAATAGACTATACGTTTGTTTCTGTTTATAGATAGGCGGGCCATCCACCGGGTTTAAACCCAGTGTTTTTGATAAACACCCAGAAATTTGGGTGTTTACGGGTGTTTATCAAAGCACCGGGTTTAAACCCGGGTGAATTGCCCATCTATATATTTAATATTAAACAAATACCCTTTGCTGACACGATATTGAGCCGATACAAATGTAGCCTTATTACAGAGCTTTACATTTATTCTTAAAAAATCGGGTCACTCGCGTGACTCAACGAGTGAATGAGGGATTATATCAATTGAATGGACTGCATGCAACATTCATCAGTGCACGCCATTGCCATTCAATTATGTACCATAACCTAATTAAACATCTTCAAAGTTCTTTGTTTCTTCTTTTTGTATTAACATGAATGAGATAGCAATAGAATTTGGCAGACTTACGTGGCGTGTTGCTGCGTCGAAGGCACTTTACTCGGCTCCCTGGGATTATGGGACACTTTTCCCACTGATGGCAGCATATTAAAAACTTTAGTTTCCCTCGCCGGCCCTATATGCGACGTCCGAATATTCGAAGCCACGTCATTCACTGGCGAAATGCAGTTCTCAGCACCTAACAACTCGTCTATCCGAGCATAGTCACCATCACTTATGTCATTTGAGTACAGAGCCTCATTCTGCGAATTACTCATCACTGTCTTCGTATCCTGAACCGAAACATATGAATAACGGGTCCCGTTATTATTGACTTGTAGCTGCAAGTTCAGATCCTTATACTTCCCCTTATTTGGCAGTGCGTAGATCACGCCTTCGGCGTTCGTGTCCCAACTGCACTCTTTGTCGATCAACTCGACGCTGTTTTCGTCAATCTTCGACTCTTTGCGGCCGTCGGGCTTCGGAAGGCTGTTGCAATAGCTCGCCAGAGATTTCTGATAGTCGTTAAGACTTCTTCGACTCGATATCACCTTACCAACTGGACGTTCCGCATTCGTTTGTTCCGAGAAAGACCGTCGGTACGTAGGGCGGATTTCTGGAGAATTCTGTGCGCTGATCGACCTTCGGAAGGACGCTCCTAGAGTTGTGCTTCCCGTCGGCCAATCAGGGACCGTTATCATGACGCCTCCTGACGTGGGGAGCGACGCTGCGCCATCTCTGCCTGCAGCTGTCTCGTGCCTTCCCAAAGTCGTGACACTTAGACCTCTAGCGTTAGGAATCCTCGCTAACGGAGACACTCTTGGCGAAAGACACGCTTCACAATACGTTCTGATCCCAGAATTCTCTAGAGTGCACTTACTACACGACCACTTCTTTAAATGCAGACCCCTACTCTGTTCCCTTTGGTACTCTTTGACATAATTGAGCTCCCAATTGGATTTACTCTCGTTACACTTTTTCGGTCTCCGGGTCACGGTATGCAGACTTCTAAGGAATGACTCTCGAGGATTACACTGGCCGTATCTTTCGGAGACCATTAAACTCGTGGGTCTATTTATGGTTCCTCTGCCACTTTCGTCGACTTTCCACCACTTTTGCTGGGAATTGATGACGGAGCCGTGGGATAAAGACCTGGTGACGCCATGTGCATGGTCCGTCAGCTGAGTGGGGGAAAGACGGAGGGACTGCAAGTCGAGGTTTAACCGGCGACCGTCAGAATAGCTCGTTGTGGGCTTATACGATGATGGGACTGCTAGAGTGTTGGACCTTATCATAGTGTTGTCTGTAAAGATTGATAATGGCATTTAAATCAAGAGACCGGAAATTAAAAACAATTTTTAGATTAAATAAGTCTAAAACCTGATATGCACAGCATAATCGCCTAAAGTGTTCCTTTTGCTGGGACACAGACCTCCTCTGTGAGAGGGAGTGGGCCATAAATGCCATAGTCCACCACGCGGGCCCAATGCAGGTTGGTGGATGTCGCATCTCTTCGAATTTTTGGTTCTAGGACATGCCGGTCTCCTCACGATATATTCCTTCACCGTTTTGCGAGCAGTGGTGATGAAATTATTTACACAAAGAAAAGTCCCCGTCTGGGTTCGAACCCAGGACCTTTAAATCGCAAATCGAAGTCGATACCACAGAGCCACCACTGCTCTCTAATCTCTGACATACACACGGTGCGATCTAATTACCTGTGGCAAACCATACAATACAAGTTGCACCATCTTAACAGTGTTTAGACGAGGCAAGTTATTAGTTTTATCAATTTTATTGTTTAAGCAAGAAACTTGCATCGTGTAAATTGGGCTTTATGGACTTACCTTTAGCAGACTTTTCTTTGTCCGTCATCCCTGAAGCTTGATCCTCATCATCAGACAGCCTGAAATACAAAAACAATATTGTTAGCTTGCTTGTAATGACTGGAAAGGTGTACTCATTCTGTGAGGTTCTTTCCTCAAAATAATTTTTTCAGACACCAATCTACACGGACTTCACATGATCTGACAAAATTATGTCTGGACTTTAAGAAACTGTGACCTCTGAGTTTGTATCAGCATTTCTTCTCAGAGTAGTCAGATAGGAAACGCCGACCTCATCTAGTTCTTAAAGTATGATTGACCTGTAAAAGTGTTTGTAGGTATAAACCTGCTTACATAAATAAAATCATTTAATTATTTGTGTACAGCTTAAAATTCACGAGACACTTCTAGTTCACGTAACCTCCGTCGTATACACATGGTAAAGGTCGAAAAAGTATGTTAATTGTTAAAATTACTATTGTTATCATCAATCAGATTGTCAAGCACTGTAATTATGGCTAATTTTCCCACACAAGCTATCATTCTCAATAAACCAAGACACCACAAGTAACTCCAACGTATTGTTTTGGCCTTAGGGAGGTGCCTGGGGTCGCGAACCTCTGGGAGGCGTACGAGAGACCGAAGCAAACTCGCAGAGGCTCGTTAGACGATTTCAATGTAATGATTACTGTTATTACCTGTAGACAGGCGCGTGTGGCGCAAGCGCGTCGCAGGCGGCGCAGCGCCACGCGGCGGACACGTTGCGCAGGCCGCACGCGCACCGCCACGCGCGCGACGCCTCCGGGGCGGAGCCCACACACGACCATCCGCTGTAACAAAAACAACAACACTCTTAGCACTCATATTATAAATTTCAGATGCTTTGAAGATTCATGGGAGATAACATAAAATCACGCCCTGTTTCTCCAAAGGGTTGGACAGAAGTGTACCTATAGAACACCCACATTTCGTCAGTTATGTTTAAGTCCCATGTAATAGGGTCGAACCTATTGGCATCAACAGGGCACAAATCTAAAGTCCGGGCTACTACTGAGAAATTCCAGTTGAAAAACCCAAAAACACTTTTGCCCGACCCGGGAATCGAACCAAGAACCTCATGCTCAGCAGTTGCGCTTGCGACCACTAGACCAACGAGGCAGTAATTCTTGGGACATCTTTCAGCAGCCATGATCACGGAAAGGATGATGATGGCGATGTACAGACGCCAGCATATCAAGCTTCTACAATCTGTCAAATTTCTTTAATAGATTTTCAACTTTATCGCTAACGTTCAAAGTTCAAAGTTGATTGCGAAAATTTTAATTTAGGGTAGCTTGATTTGCTGGCGTTTATACCAAGAAAATGTAAGAACCTGTAAACACTATTTTTATTACAAAGAAGTTTTTATAGAAGAAAACTGGGTACCACAATGTGTTTTCCACACTTTTTTCAATTCACTAAATTGTTTCACAAAATGTAACTAGGTATAGCATTGTTGAGAGAGTTTACGCCGTACGGCATTTCACACAAACTTTCAAGCCCTTGTTTTTCGAAATGAACAAACCGATTTTAATTCAACTTCATACACATAAGTAGGATACAAAGGTCTAACAAGTTAGTACAGAACATTTTCGAAATGTCTTATTTAAAAAAGATAACTGGAAATCTCTGTTTCTATGGAAAATTTAAAATCGGTCTAATTTGGCTGTAACACTATTTTTCGAAAATGTTCTTATCTAACTTAACAGTCCATCCATCGTGTCTTTGGTCTTCCCCTACTCTTATAGTTCTTCCCCTACTCTTATAGTTCTTCCCCTACTCTTATAGGCATCAAAATTTATACTCAAAACTTTCCTCAGAACATTTCCTCATCTACCAAACACAAATATGATACAAAAAAACTATCAATTCATTACTTTTTTTTTTATGCTTAGGTACAATCTTAATACAGGTTTATGTTTGTTTTGTACCATTAAACCAGAAATGGTTTGTATTGGTACTCACATTCGCTTTAAGAACACTCCATAATGATTAGATTCTTATGACTAGATTCCAATCTAGATTATTAAGTCAGCGTACGCAACATGTAACAGTTACAATAATTGGTATATCCTTTCAGTTACAATGGTGCTGAATAAATTATCCTACATATTGCATATCAAATAATTTTACTCTTCCTTTCATTAACTTTTGTCATACAATACTTATTGCTGCATAATCAGCCTATAATGTTCCCACTGCTGGGACACAGGCCTCCTCTCAGTGAGAGGGAGTGGCCTGTAATCCACCACTCGGGTCAAGTGTGGGTTAGTACATGCCACATGTCTTAGAATATTTCGTTTTAGGACATGCATTGACATTTTTTTCTTCATGATGTTTTACATCTTCACCAATTTCACCTTTGCTGGTTAAGTATCATAAATAGTGTGTACAGTCAACGGTACATCTCATCATAATCAGCCTTTATTCCATTGTATTATGGGCTGTTCTCATCATTCAAGAGTTACCACTGCTGGGGGTTGACTGTACTATGTGAATATTTTGACATAATATTCCCAGCTGGATAGATAGGTGAGCCAATACAGAACCTGAAGCTTTCGTTCAAATATGGTAAAACAGTTGGGTTTAGCCTACACATTGGTTCAATGTTAAAACCTGTGCAGGTAGTTTGGAGGCCTGGAGAGCTGTAACACAGATATTCCTATGATACGCTCCAATCTCCAGAATATCAATGTATTATTGTAAACACATTTATGTACTGTAAAAACTACTTAATTTTTCATTATGTAGGTATGTGGTAGTGAAAACCAACATAATTATGTAATAATAATTATTAATTCATTGTTATTAATAAACCATAATAATTAACCTATAATAATATAATTATATATTATGGTTTTAATAATCTATAGATAAGATCACTTGGATTGCTTTGTTTGTGACACAGACATTGATTTAATTATCTACATACTCATACTAATTATTTTAAAAAATACACTGCACACAATGGTTAGATTATTTTGAGAGATGTGATTGAAAAAAACGAATGCTATGTACATTCAAAATATAAAATCTGAAGCAATTATGGAAGTCAGTTTATAGTTGATAAAATATGGAGTAGTTGATGTGTTGAAGCTTCTTCAAACAAAGGTTTGATTCTCTTGTCAAGAAAATGATAATCTGTCTGTTTGCAGGTTTCGAAAATAATGAGTTTTGTTTTTATTATACGTGTAATTTACAGGATGGAGTATCGATATCACTTTTTAATTGGTTTTTTCAAATATTACACCATTCATGACTAGGATTTTTTGCCACTCATACTTACATAGAACTCTACTCCTAATGATGTTGTTCACAGAAATTCCATTTTAAAATAAGTGAAAATACTATCCAAGGTACGATTGTAACGAAATGAACAAGCTTTTAGTCGGAACTGCCCAACAATACATACCTATATACATCGCGAACAACGAACACATATAATCACATTTTTAACACAATTGCTGACACACTAATACCTAAAACTGCACGTTAACATCTAATTTAGTTAATGAACTCGCTTCCACTGCGCACAACAATGAAATACAATAGAAATATAACCTAAAATACGGGTCACGAAAAATCGATAATTTGCTGACAGAAACTGAACGACGGGAATAGCTAAGAGAAAAAAAACACCTGTTAAAGCTATTTTCAGTCGGTATGACGATCGCTTCAGAGCCAGGTGTAGTTCCTTCGCTTTTTCCAGTTCGCGATGTATATTCCGGCGACGAATCTCGACAATTTTCTTTAAATATTCCACTGTCATGACTCGATACCCGCTTTGTACCACATTTTAAACACTTCACACTTTCTGTTGGATTGATCTGGCCGCACGTCTGACAATGCCATTGCAGCACCGATGCGATTGAGCCCATTTTAATTCACACATGGCTATGAGACCATAACAAGGCTTCGTTTTATGAAAACAAATTCAGATTTGAGAAAAATGAAAACAGCTGATCCACCATGTTGTTTGTGTATGACTTTTTTTATGTAGGTACGCGACGCGAACGCGACGGTATACAAATTGTTTTCGGTTTTATCGGTTTTTTTTTTTATTTATATAAATTTGTTTTGATTTAATAAATATCAATTAAATTGTGTAAAACATTTTACTCAACCTTAAACTTTAATCAATTTAAAATATTTTGTTGCACAGCGACATCTATTGTAATTTGTAAAGAAGCAATAGTCGAGGTACATATGTCTAGTGTTACAGTTTATCAGCAGATGGCGCTGTTTTGTCTTGTGCCAGCTGCAGTTTACAAACACAAAATAAAAAAAAAAATGGTTGCCTGTAAAGTCGGTTTTACGGGCGAAGATTTTACGTGACAACGACCGATCATCCGATCATAGTTGAGTGGGAGAGAGACGCAAGGCATTCGGCGGGCCTCTCTCTCGTTCGGTGACTCATCGTAACGTTACCGAGCGTTACACTTTTTCATAAGTGACTCCCAGTCGCAACCTAATTTAAGACGTTGTCACGTCAAAAAATGGTTGCCTGTAAAGTCGGTTTTACGGGCGAAGATTTTACGTGACAACGACCGATCATCCGATCATAGTTGAGTGGGAGAGAGACGCAAGGCATTCGGCGGGCCTCTCTCTCGTTCGGTGACTCATCGTAACGTTACCGAGCGTTACACTTTTTCATAAGTGACTCCCAGTCGCAACCTAATTTAAGACGTTGTCACGTCAAAATCCGTTTAAATAAAAATAAAAAATAAACTGAACACAGAATTACCAAAAAAAACACATGTAACATGTGTGGTGTAAACTAATAGGTAGATACCTACTCCAGAGTTCCTATCCTGTCTTGAAAACTATATAATAATTGTCGAATTTCAAAAGAAATAACAGCCAGCGCAATGCAATCACACAATTTGGAGAAAACATGACCCATTTCAGTAAGTAGGTACTTAATAAACATTAATTAATTATTCAGCTTCACAAACAAAACAAAGGCAACTCATAAAAGTAAAGGCTTATATTTAAATTAACGGAAGCTGTTATTTACACTATCAATCATGATTGAGAATGATTATAAAGGCCAAAATTGCGTATCGTGTCGTGGTCGTTCATATTAATTCAACAGCTTTAAAAAACCCACGGTGGATATTGCTCGCTGATAAATTTTGAATTATTGTTATTCCCCGAGTACGGATGTGATAACGGATTTCATAAAGTACCTACCAGCTACTAGGGGTGTGCGCATTTGCGTTTTACGGTTTTGCAATAAGTCTTCGGGTACTTGCCTAATGTTTTCCGTTTCGGTAGGTATAGTATAATAGCCGGCAGATATTTCTGTTGTTATCGTTTTCATGAAAAGTTGGAAACGAATGAACGTTTATTTTGGTGTCTTTTACTCTAGTAATAGAAGAATAGGTAGGGATACCTATCTAGTCATGTTTATTGTGATGTAGTTGTGTAGTTGAAGTTTAGTAGTTCATGTAGTTGAAGTTTAAGTATCAAACCGATGGATTTTTTCGAATTAAAAGACAATGCTCTTGGATGTATGGAATCCCGTACCATTTTGCGTTTTATAGACTACACTTATCATATTAACTCCTACAAAAGTTATTTTTGTAAACAAAACCCCGGATTTCAGAGATTTTCAAAAAAATCAAAATAACCGAAAGACTAGGTAGGCACCTAGGTACAGACGCCAGCACATCAAGTTACTACAATCTGTCAGATTTCTTTAATAGATTTTCGACTTTATTGCTAAAGCATAAGGTTCAAGGTTGATTGGGAAAATCTGACATTTTCGGGTAGGTTGACCTGCTGGCGTCCGTACTTTATTTTGTTTGACATGTCATACAAGAACGGCAAAAATTGCACATCTGCAGCAGTTTTCAGCAGGACAATGTCTTCGCATACTGCGTTGAAATCTTAATTAACACAACATCCTTCAATTATACACAGGAAAACAGAAATACCTACCTATAAATTTCATGCAATTCGAAAGAAACGGAAAAAATTAATTGACACTGTCTTTCTGACAGTGTCAGATAGTGATCAATTAACGGCATTGGCATTGACGACCATATCCGGAATTGAATCAATAATTGAGTGCATTAACTAAATATTTTCTTTTTATTACGATTTCGTGATCCCGGTTAGACTTTATTGAAAAAATCGACCATTTTAAATGACAAATTGGTTAAATTTTTTTAAGTATAAATAAAACTATATCCATTCAATGTTATATTGATCATATCATTTGAAACGGAACGTCATGTAAAAGGAATAAAACAATATTTCAACACTTTTAAATTCCCTGTTCAAAAATCAAATCCCCGACGCGTAATGTCGTAAAAAATATGAAAATAATTACTATAATATTTTGATCTTGAGGCATGAGACTTTTTGGTACCACAATGGGTCATTGAAATGAAATGAAATGATTTTATTTTTTGTAAGTAGGTTTGTACAAACACTTTTACACGTCAATCATGTTTTTTTTTTAAACTAGATGAAGTCGGCGTTTCCTATCTGACTACTCTGAGAAGAAAGGCCGAAACAAACTCAGAGGTCACAGTCTCTTTTAAAGTCCAGACATAATATTGGTCAGGTTATATGAAGACCATGTAGATCGATGTCTGAGGTGGTCTTTTGAGGAAAGAACCACACAGATACACATTCTCCTTTAATTTAGGTAATTAACAGAAAACAACCGAACACATAACACCAGTACACAAGCTCCATAGCTCAAGTAGCAAGTGTTGGAGAAAAAACAGCCAGGCTGAAGAGGGAGTGGGCTGGACACGTTGCGCGAATGCGCCCGGAGAGATGGACAAAGTTCGTTACTCACTTGAGGGAGGACATCGCCGTCGAGGTAGATCACGGCGAAGGTGGTGTGACGATCTAGGTTTGCAGGGCCAACATGGCCAGATATCGCACATAACAGGGAGGTGTGGAAGGAAAAGGGGTCACTTTTGCCCAGCTGTGGGACACAATATAGGCTAAGGAAAACTAATAGAAAATAAACAGTTCATTTAACAAAATTTAATTCGAAAACATCCAGCTGTTTCTTACTAAACTTCTATTATATATCCGACAGCGCTGGTTACTTAACTCTTTTCCGCCTCCCCATCCCTAAAATCCTCATCAAATTACACTATCCACTATGCAAATCCATTACCATTTCCTTTACTGTTAAGCATCAACGTGATTAAACAACAACTCTGATCTAACCGTGCACAGTGGGCCGGATGACCCGCATCACCCGACTAAGTTCACAGACCGTTACGGCGCAGTTAAAGCTAAGCGCACATTATCGGACAGTCGCACGGCAACCGGACAATCGTAACGTAACCGGACATTCGGATGGAATTTCATTGCAGCGCAGCACTAATGTCAAAATAAACGAGCCATTAGTACGTTCCAAATTCAAATGCGTAGTTGAATTTTAAGATGCTCTAAATTGTTCGAAAGTTACCTTTGCTTGCGTTTGGAAATTGAACTGGCATTTTAGGGTTCCGTCCTCACATCCATAGTATAGAATAATACCTATGTAACATAATTAAAGCAAGACCTCATACACCCCAATTAGAGTAGGTATTAAGTTAAAAGCATAATATATATAATAGCCAACACTTGATTTTTTTTAAACTATTATTATGAGAATATCGTTTTGAGTCTAGCATTGCTTTATGCATTTAAAATTGAGTCATATTGCTTTGATTTTTTGTTGTTGTCCTTTACTGTCCCACTGCTGGGCAAAGGCCTTCCCCAACTTTCCTTTTATTTTATTTTTGTGCTTTGATATAAAAAAAAAAATTGACTCAATTTGCGGCCATTATGGCAAAATACCTATATTGCCTATATTTTATTAATTCCTATATCTATTAAAAATTACTGAAATCGATTCAGTAGTCAATTATGAACAAACTGCTTTAAGGACTTGCGTTTATTCTGTTAGGTAAGACTAAGTACACCTTGAATGGTCCTCCGGGCCGTATTTTGGCCTTGTATATTATTAACAAGCGCGCTTCTCGCCATCAAACTAAGAAGTTTAGCGGGTAAAATTGTAACAAAAAAATATAAGTTTGCCTCGGAAACCTTTGGTCCGCTTGATCTCTCTCCGGTCGCAACGGATTGCGTTCCGTCCCATCGGACTATGAGAATGAGGGAAGATGGAGTGCACCTGTGTCTTCCTGGAGAGATATAATAGTGCACAAGTGTGTGCCATTTGTGCACCATAATATCTCCTGCTCCGAAGGCTAGTCTCGTTGAGATCGGCTGCCATGGCAGAAATGCGATCTGGAGGACATATTATTATCATTAAAAGCGTCTACTGGGCCTTTGCGAGTTGGTTTCGGCCCCTCTTACGCCTGCCAAAGGTCCGGGAAGGTTTGACATAACTTGGCAAAGAAATACACAAAAAAATGGCGAGTGATAAACTTGAAATATGCCTTTTTGTCCACGATTTTGATCTTTCTCTAGTCCCACTCACACTTGGCCGTTTTGTTTTCGGGTTTATAACTATAATACCTACATACTTACACAAACTTATTAAATTACAGCCAATATTACAGCTAATTAAGTTAAACAAAAGAGCTGGGGGCCTTAAAAGGCCACTTTAGCAGAATCATAAAAGGACAACATTATGAATCATAATGGACAGTTAACTGTTAAGTTAATCGTATCAAATCCCATTGGTGAAGGATTGTTCAGTTATTTTTTTTTGTCTGTGCTAAAATACTAATCAATCCAATCCAAATCCAATCCCCATCTCTTTGATTATAGGTACTGTAGTGCAGCCAAAAAAAGAAAAACACGGACCGTCTTCGCCATATTCTGATTCATAATGTTATCCTTTTATAATTCTGCCAAAGTGGCCTTTTTAGGCCCCCTGTTCACTTCCAAATACTTTTAAAGCTATTAATTTTAAAACCACAAATCCTTTTGCGGGCTCGGAACGCCCGAAAGTTTAAATCACAACAATTACTGGAAAATACAAGCAAATAACCTGGTAATAATGTGATCGTGGCTTAATGGAACAATTTAAGCCAATAATTACGCGCGTTGTCCACTGTGGCATAGCTAAGTGTATTTGAGAGGCAATTCGGAACAGACACGTCATGTAACTTTAAATTATGTCATGCAACTGTCAGAAGCATACGTGGAATGTCATTGACAGCTGTTATATTGCACACTTCATTTGGTATATTGCCGCCATTGCTGTGTGAAGTTCGTGTGTATGCTGCTGGAGGGTGAAAGGTCATAATTATCGTTTAAGTTTGATTTAACTTTGTCAACACAGGTGCATTTGATTTGAGGGGGCTTAATAATAGCTGCGTGAATCAATAGATCTGTTACGTTTAGTTGTGCTTCCGTACCAAGTTTTCGTGGATGGTCGAGACTATTCTTTTTTTAGGGTGATGCGCTAAGGTAGCCCGCGAAATTCAAATGTACAGACGCCAGCATATCAAGCTACCCGAAACTATCAAATTTTCCCAATCAACCTTGAACCTTATGCTGTAGCGATAAAATTTAAAATCTATTAAAGAAATTTGACAGATTGTACTTACGTTTTTTGCAATTTGCAGGTCATTGTCAGGTTGTATCTTGATCAAAATGTGATTCGCGCCAATAACAGGTACATAATTAGAGAATTATAATCATTAGAATAATTAATTATATCTTTCTAAGTTAGATTTCTACCACCAACCACCAATCTCTTAAGGAGAAGAGTTTTTATGGTAACTAACACAACCTAACTTTTTAATTAATTAATTTAAATAATAATATAATTATGTTTTTTTTTTATATATTAAAATTTAAAACAGTGCTGCAATTTGCAAAAACGTACAGTCAACAGCAAAAGTAGATGATCAAAGTCAGAAATTCAATACTAATGAACGGAGTTCGCGTCAGAACTGTGTGGCGTCGAAGTGATTTAAAAGTATTCTACGTAGTACCTAAGTATTCTAAGTAGTAGTACTTCGACGCCACACAGTTCTGACGCGAACTCCGTTCATTAGAATTGAATTTCTGATTTTGATCATCTACTTTTGCTGTTGACTGTACCTTGAGGCCGTCGACTTTTCTCCGGGCCATAGAAACTAAGTTAATTAAACTGGCTGGTTGTCATACGAATCTAGATAATAATTTAAGTCTTTACTGGTAGCTAGAAACCTGAAAGCCAGACAAGGATAAGGCTAGCTGTCACTGTCAGACCATTCTCCTTAAGGATTGGTTTTCCATTACAATAAGAGATTCTCGGTTCCTTATTTTTTCTATCCAGATTGGAATCTGAGCCCGCTTAATGGCAAAGTCAGAAATTCCTATTCTGTTGGACACAAGACCTCTGCTTACCCTTTCGGGAAACGGAGACGACACAATAATATCCTGACAATCAAATTTCCCTGAAGAACACCATCATCATCATCATCAGCCTAGCCTTTTCCCAACTACATATGTTGGGGTCGGCTTCCAGTCTAACCGGATGCAGCTGAATACCAGTGTTTTACATGGAGCGACTGCCTATCGGACCTCCACAACCCAGTTACTGGGTTATACGATACCCCTTGGTAAGACTGGTTGTCAGACTTTCGGGCTTCTGACTACCCGTAACGACTGTCAAAGATCCACGAATGACAGCCAGGACCAACGGCTTAACGTGCTTTCAAAGGCACGGAGGGGTCACGGTATGTAAAGATGGTCACCCATACACAGACCAACCGCGGCAAGCGTAGCCCACCATGGAGACTTAATCAATCTTGCTCGCAATCATACAGAGCTGTTTTTAGATATTTTTTATACCAAAACTAATCCATTCGAGGGCTTGCACGAGGCATGAATAGCACCTGTGGATTTATTATCCTGTAAAACCTGACCCAACCAAAACTAAACCGTATCCCGTGAAAGTTACAGTTGAAATTCAAATGGGGTGTATTGTTTAGGTTTTTGGCAAACACTTTGTTCGTTAAAATAATCCATCTTTATCAGATGTTGACAGTTTCGTGTCTGCTGACGAGATGCATCGCTCAAATAGGTAGTTCTTTTTTATATAAAAGAATGAACCAGAAGTGCTGGTAGAATTACCGTTATTGTTATGGCTTTTACATACATATTGAGAGTATCACCTTATCTTATAGCCTTAAGAGGAAATTGACGGCACGGTTGGCGCAGTGGTTAAGCGATTGACTGCTGGACTGCGTGTCGCGGGTTCGATTTCCGCACGGAACAAATATTTGTATGACCTAAAAGTATGTCAGTAATTTCTGAAAGCTTGATTATTGATCGAAATTCTATCTTAGTAGCAGAGTAGCAGTGACATCTACCAACCCGCACTGGGCCCGCGTGGTACATTACAGCCCACTCCCTCTCGAAGAAAGGAGGCCTGTGTCCCAGCAGTGGGAAAATTATAGGCCCAGCATCCTAATTGCGTAACACACTCTCAATCTCAATCCGAATCATTTTGAAGGATATTGCTTATCCATTGTACGTTCGAAAAATGTGCCTGCTGAACAACATAAATAATGCAATGAATGTTCTTGAATTGTCAAAATGAAACCCGTTGCTACTGATAGTGTGTTACGCAATTACCCCACAGGCTTCCACTTAGGTAGGAAAAGTACCAATATCTCCTAGTCCTTTTAAAAATATCCTAAAAATTATTCAAATATCTCTGCTAACGTGATAAGCACAAATATTACCTACCGTAACATGACGCTAACACGTCAGTTTTGCAACGTCACGACCGACTGTGTATAATGTGTCTTCTCACCACAATAGCTGACCCTCGCATTGTGTTACTGCCCTATATTAGTATCGACATACATGATGATATTTTTTTGGGAGGATTTGGAACCAAATCCTGCCAAAAGTTACACATGCCTGTAAAGTTTTAAGTGAAGTAGCTTCGGTCTGCGGTCTCGTTCGCGTGGAAGTCGTGAGACACCACAATCCATACTAATATTATAAATTGCGAAAGTAAGTCTGTTACCTCTTCACGCTTAAACCGCTGAACCGATTTAGATGAAATTTGGTATACAGATAGTTTGAGTCCCGGGAAAGGACATAGGATATTTTTTATCCCGATATTCCCACGGGATCGACACATATGCGGGTGAAACCGCGGGGCGCTAAAATAATAGCCACATTTCCCGCCCGCGCTATTAAGTACTTCGTTTTCGCTGAACGTTCTTTCTACATTTTATTGTTTTGCTCGACTCCTAAAGGTTCTAGCGTGATGTTAAGTAGCCTATAACCTTTCTCAAAATTTGGGCTATCAAATGCAAAAAGATTTTTTTTAATTCGACGGGTATTTTTAGAGATTGGCGCGTTCAAACATACAAGCAATTTTTTCAGCTTTATTATAATTATTATTACAAGCAATTTTTTCAGCTTTATTATAATTATAAGTTAATATAGATATCACGTATGCACGAAAGTGAATGAACGGATGGATTAATTATTATATCGTATCAAACTACAGAGTTTCAAGAATGGGGGATGGGCAGAAATAAGACGTATATTAAAGCTTCGCGCGAAGTCCCAGGAATGTTAATAAGGGATTTTTAAGGGCACGAAATTGACTGATTTTGAGCAATTTTGTTAATTGTTTGTGAGAAAGGGAAAAAGAATTTAGACAATACTAGTTATTTGTGATTTGAAAAGTCGAGTTCTAAGTTTTGCATTTGGCGAAAGGGATTTTTCCAATATGCTAAGTATTCATGTAAAATCAATGAGTTTTCTAAAAAATTACGCGAGAGTAACGTTTGATCATCCTACTTTTTATTTCAAACATTAGAAAATATCATCAACATTATTATATGGTGTACCTACGTGTGTGTGTAGGTATGTACATGACTGGCCCATTTTTTTTTAATTTCTTTACGAAGACTAATTTTCGATTTTTATTTATTGTTTAATGTTTTGCTAATTACAGTAGGTAGGTATGGGAGGACAGTGTAGGCCTGTCATCAAGTACCTACCAGGTACTTACCTAATAAAATAATAAATGGTCTACACATCGTCTAGGCCCAAATCTAAGTCAAGGCCTAAAAAGTCCTCACATTTACAAAATTTAAACGCTACCATCACATGGGCGTAAGGTGAAAAATTTATTCACTGTTCATTACTTTTCTGTTATATACAATAGTTCTTGTAGTAACGAAACGGCCAAGCCTCATATTTTGACTAAGGTGTAGAGTTTGTGAAGTTAGGGCGTGTAGAGTCAGAAGCTTCGCTCTACATGAGATCTGATAACTTTTTGACAGTGCGAGCCATATGTGGTCTCGGTGGCAACATTTTACATGAAAATGTTTTTGGTGGGATTAATTTTAAACCAAAGTACAGACGCCAGCACATAAAGCTACCCGAAACTGTCAGATTATCCCAATCAACTTTGAACCTTATGCTTTAGTGATAAAGTTGAAAATCTATTAAAGAAATTTGACTGATTCTAGTAGCTTGATGTGCTGGCGTCTGTAGGTAGGTACTATTTTTTACAGCCAAACACTAGATTGTTGGCTACTTATTTAAATTAGTTTTAACTCTTAAATAAAAATATTAAGTCGTATTAGGTACTGCAAATAGAAAATAATTGATTGTTGCCAAGCCGCGCGGAATAAACGCTCTAAAGACTGTAATCACGTTCAATAGCCGTTTGCCCATTACAGGCTAAAATCCATACTTATACCTATTGTAAATGTGCAAGTACCTCTGTGTTTAAAAAAGAGTTGATTCCCTAAACTCTAAGAACACCATTCCCAAATAAAATGAGGTTCGACAAACACCATCGGAGTAGAAAATTAACTTGAAAAAGAAAATCAAACGGAGTGAAAACTTGAGAAAATGGAGGTACCGCAATAGAGGGTGGAAACAGCAATGTTTTTGATTTCAAAGTAAAACGCCCCGGTGAATTGCTTCGACCGGTGGTCGACGATTTCTTCGTCTTACTATAGAACGAAGGCTTGGTTGACATAACATCTGTAGTTTTAGGAAATTATTTTATACTAGCTGTTGCCCGCGTCGCAGTCTGCGATACAGGATGAAAAGAAGCCTATGTCCATCTCCAGGTCATGATCTACCCATTTGTCTAATTTCATCCAAATCCGTTCAGGCGTTTTAGCGTGAAAGCGTAACAAACAAAAAAAACTTACTTTCGCAATTATAATATTACTAGCAGCGCCCCAAAAGGAAAAACGGAACCCTTATAAGATCACTTCCTTGTCTGTTTACCTGTCCGTCTCTCCGTCCGTCGGTCAAGACCCTTTTTCTCAGGAACGCGGAGTTAGTTATCAAGTTGAAATTAATATCAAATACTCAGGGATGCAATCCCTTGAAGCAGTGAATCAAACGCAGTCAACGCAATCAAAAGATATGGGCGTTTAAATATTTCGGAATCAAAACCTATAGGGTACTTCCCGTTGACCTAGAATCATGAAATTTGACAAGAAGAAATGCCATGTAGTACAAGTAGAGGGAAATATCCGAAAACAGTAAAGTAAACATTTAAAAAAAATCCGTAATAAGCCGGTCCAGTTATATAGTCTCTTTAAAAGTCCAGCCGTAGTCTCTTTTAATGTCCAGAAGTAGTCAGATCCTGGGGTTGGGAAATAGGTCGAAAAAAGTGCTGCCAAGTAACATTAGCCGATAGTTTGCATTAGTTACGGACTTATACCCGTGCCTCTTAATGGCAATAAGCTGACCCCTACTAAAGGGAACTCAGCATAATTTGCGAAATGTTTATCCCCATCCTTTCGAAGAATATTATGTCTGATACGATATGTAGTAAAACTATTATTAAGTAAGTACTGCAATCGCCTAAACTGTCGTTTCCACCAGAAATGGCTACACGACCGGCTTACTTGAGCCGGTCGTGTGCCTGAACCTTATATCTTGAACCGTCATCTGTCAAACGTATTGGGGTAAAGTGAAACAATATGTAACCAACAAACAATTTGAAACCTTATCACTGGTGAACTAGGTGGAAAATTGAATAGGACAGTTGTATCTTAACGGATAAGGCTTGAGAGCTGATCATTAAGAGAGGATATAGGAAAGCATGATGTATCAGTGGTCGGTATTAGGAGCTGTCCTTTGTATTTGAGAGAATTTTCGGGGATAAGACGGTTTGATTATGGACGGGTCGATTTGATTAGCGTTTTTCATGTCCTGTTTGAGTTGAGGCAATATTTTAGAGGTAAAATCATTTCTGAAGAGTATTCGTTTGTCAGAGCGTCATGTAAACAGGATACTGTAAACGTTATTAAAAGATTCAAGCTGAAATATTTTCACATGTAAGGGTTTATTTACATAATATGTTGCTTTAATGATTAGCGACTATTTAACATATAACATACCATATAGATATTTTTAAGTTCTACTCCAAACACTTAGAAAAATCGTATTGAATAACAAAAAAAAACCCGACTTCCAAAAAAAACACTACAAACTGAAAAATAACTTTAATTTCGGAAGTCGGTGTCTTAGGGATCAGTATTTTAGTTTTTGCCACCGACTTCCGAAATTAAAGTTATTTTTCAGTTTGTAGTGTTTTTTTTGGAAGTCGGTTTTTTTTTTGTTAAAAAGTTTTTATTTCTCGCTTTTTAGTGGGTCTATTTATAATTTATCTAAGTTACAATAGCCTAATGTCAACTTGCCCATCGCCTTTTTATAAAATATTCCTTTTCTCGATGCAGGGACGTTAATTGTTGAGGAGTTCTCCTTTTATTAGTTTTTAGATTAGATACTGATAATCCTGGCTGCAGCATCAGGCCAGACTTATGTCAACATTGCATTGAACTTAAAATTAGTCCTGTTTAAAATGAGCCCAAACACGACTACGGTGCTGTAATTTAAAGGTTTGTACTTTTTCTGATGCTCCTGGCTTCAGCATCAGGTCTTCGGTGTTCCTCAGTAACAGTACGTTTATCCACACATCGAGCCCTTTTCAATGAGCCTAAACACGATATAGCTGCTGTTAGTTGTCGAGGAGCTAGGTAGCATCAGGTCATGACTTGATGATCATGAGACCAAATGTGGCAAATGCCCTATCAAACATCAAAACAATTTACTAAAACAGTCCTTGCCTGTTCGAGTAACTTCTTACTGTTAAGGAGTTGTACCTTCCATCATCAGCCCAGCTACCTGAGATGGTGACAACCAAACACAAATACACAAGATACTTCATAAAATATGCGAAAAACAATAAGTAAGCCTATAAAATTTGAGGGTTGCCCTCGATTTCTCTTAGATCCCATCATCAGATCCTAACTTGGTGACAATGGGACCACCTCAGAACTATCTACTTTCGAACAAAAAAAGAATTTTGAAAATCCGTCGACAATTGGCGGCGTATTCGATGAACAAAAAAAAAAAATAATAATAATTTAAAAAAATTAAACCGACTTCAAAAAGAAATTAACTCAAAATTATGAAATAACTTTAATTTCGGAAGTCGGTGTCTTGGGATCTGTATTTTAGTTTTATGCCACCGACTTCCGAAATTAAAGTTATTTCATAATTTTGAGTTAATTTCTTTTTGAAGTCGGTTTAATTTTTTTAAATTATTTTTTATTTCGTAATTTTTAGTTTTTGCACTAGTATTTGACCAAGGTTTTGAGATGTTTTCCCTTTGACACTACACCCGTAGCTCTTATCAATAAGCCAGGCCGTCACACTTACACGTATTAGTCCATATCTTGAAAATTACTGAATCGATCTTGATGAAACTTGCACTGTTCCCTAAGTTGAAGAAAATGTAAGCCAATAAAAAAAATGGTCACGATCCGATTAATAGTTCCGGAGATATGCGTGGACAAACATACATACATACATACATACATACATACATACATACATACGTCTATGAAATTTTGTATATTTGTTTGGAAGCCCTAATAGATCATCATATGTGAATATAATACAAATCCAATAATATTACATACATACGTATCGAATTGATAACCTCCTTTTTTGAAGTCGGTAAAAAGAGACCCCTTTATCAACGGGCAATGCTTATAATATTCACCACAAAATACCACAAACTACGACTGTTTCTGGGAGACAGGTGTTGTGGCCACATAGCGACATAATTAGTACACAGGTGTGTACTGCGGCCAACCTATTGATATTATCCCTCTGTGGTGGCTAATGGCTCCCTTGGGCGAGGGTGGCTAGTGGCTAGTCGCAGTCCGAGCAGCATTGTGGTCCGATGATGATTGGGTTTGTAAAGACATTACCTACGTATTATACACATTGCGGTCTTAGATGTTGATACGATACTATATTGGTAACAATCCAATTTGATAGAAATTTAAACAAACCTCGGAGTGGCGAGACTTATTAACTTTATCTCTTCCCAGTATACAGGAAATTCCTCTTAGGTGTTAGGAATCCTCCGAGATGATGCTTAAGAGCTGATTTTTCAATCGAAAGGGGATAAAATTGACGTCTGACAGATTTTGTATGGAAGAACTGTCAAAAATTCAAAATTATTCCTCCGATAAAATTAACTGGCGTTGGAAAATTCAGCCCATAAGAAGAATAAGATTTGTAACCAACTGATACTCAATGAGAAACAAATGTATAGCGGGTAAGTAACGCGATTAAATACGCCATTTTCACAAATTAATTGCTTCGATTTAATTACAATCCTAAAATCCTAATTTAACTCTCACCTCTAAGATGTTTTTCATTTGAAAAGTGGCTTGATTTAATAACTTCACTAGCGTAGATGATTAACCTTTTGACCGCAACAGTCATGTACAGATGACAAACCAAAATGTGCCCCACACGCCACGGTTCGACTACATGACAGACTTTGACGCCGAGGGCACGTTTTTGATTATTTGACGTGTGGCGGTCAAAGGGTTAAAATTTTTTTGCCCATTAAAACGTCCTTTCCTAAATCAGTCAATTCTTAATCATTTCCTAATCTCAGCTAATCTTCGCTAAGAAATCTCGCTTAAAAATCTTTGCTAATCTCAGCGGATTCTCAAAAGTAGCTGAGATTAACAAAAGTTCACAATAAAAATCCTCCGTTTTTACTAAAGTCTTGTTGTCGCCACGTAATCCAACCCTTAAACATTGGATTGCACCGACACCGCTTACACGCAGGCTTGGCGGCGCATTTTCAAAGAGGAAATAACAAATTGTTTCATGTTATTGAAGATCTCGCGCAAATATCGTGTTTAACTGTTGATACTTACAACTTTTAGGAAAATAGAAAGAACTTGCGAAGTAAGGCAATGTTCGTAGGGCTCTCGGAAAGTTATTACATACCCACAAAACTTTTAGCGAAGTTATTTCTTCGTCAGCTACTTAATAAGGACTTAGGACGACTTTTACTGTCTCCGGGTAAGCACTGTCTTTCAGAAAAAGGGATAGACTTTGTATGAAATGATCTGCCATATCAGTTAACTAAAACTTACGCGGAAGAAGTGATAATAATAATTACATCATCATCATCATCATTGTACCCGTAAGACGTCCACTACTGGACATAGGCCTCCCCCAAGAACCTCCACTTCGACCCTTTCTGTGCTTCACTCATCCAACGTATTCCTGCGGCCTTCACAAGGTCGTTGGACCACCTTGTGGGAGGCCTTCCAACGCTACGTCTTCCGGTACGCGGTCGCCACTCAAGAACCTTTCGGCCCCATCGGCCATCTGTTCTGAGAGCAATGTGCCCTGCCCACTGCCACTTAAGTTTGGCAATTCTTCGGGCTATGTCGGTTACCTTAAGTTCTTCTGCAGCAACGTTATCATCATTTTAGCCGAATGATGTCCTGTGTTTCACGAATCCAACCATCCATATTTAAATACGTACTCTGATCTAATTTGAACTCACATCTAAAACTGACACAAAGAATTTAACTATTAAAAAAAAGCGACCAAGTGTGAATCAGAATCCCACATGAAGGGTTCCGTTCCACAAGAAATCAGAATCAGAATCAAAATCTTAAAACACAAAATCAGAATCTTGTATTGAGACCCCCTTAAATTTTAAACTTTATTTAATTTTTATAATTTGTTGTTATAGCGGCAATAGACGGTCTACCTGTTACGGTTCTTGAGATACAGCCCGCTGACAGTCAGACGGACGGGCGGACGGACGGACAGCCGAGGCTTAGTAATAGGGTTTCGTTGGCACCCTTTGGGAGCGAAATTAAAAACGACACATCAATCCCTAGAGCAATTCACAGCACCTTTAAGTTTTAAAAGCATCACACTACCCCCGTCGGCAGTAACAACTGTCCAAGCCTACCCGCAATTGTACCCTCTAAAATATAAATAAAATTGGCAAGAGGGGTGCACGGGTAGGCACAAGGGAAATGCAGGTAATGCACTCTAGTAGAAGCATGGAGGGAGGATGAAGGGGGATGCAAGGGGATGCACAAATTTATAGCGTCGTAAACGTCCGATGTAATCCCCTTAAATTGCAGGAGGTGTAGCGTGTGAGGTGATTTGTTTTGTATCGCTGTAATTAGTTTATGTGAGCGTATTATTATTTTTAGAATTTGTAGAATAATCCGGCTCGAAGGACCAAGAATAGAATATTTATTAAAGGATTTTTTAAACACCAAGTCGGGGTTTTGAAATTGGACTGGTAAGTTTGTCGATACTTTTATTTAAACAATTGATCATGACGTATTAATCAGCCTACTTTTGTCCCACTGTAGGATAAAAGCCTCTTCTTATACAGATAAGGCACGAGCATTGATCACAGGAAGTAAGCGTGCAGCATCCACCAGCCCGCACTGGACCCGTGTGAAGGATTACGGACTACCAGCCCGCACTGGACCCGTGTGAAGGATTACGGACTCTCACAGAGAGGAGGCCTGTGTGCCAGCAGTGGGAGCATTATAGGCTGATTATGAAGCGTGCATCAAGATCTGTTATTTTTCAAATAATAGAGATTAGCTATTGAAAGCAAATACCTTCTTTCAGCACATTTACATTACATACAGCCAGTTACCAGTTCCTTTAAGAAGCCACACGCACTAAAGCTAACACAACTTTAAGTATCCTTAAATACCAAAGCAAACAACTAAAGTCGGCCACTCGGTCTACACCTGGACACATAAAGTTGCTCGACTTAAAACAAGTTGTCACAAGTTACAACTTAAAACATAAGTTAGTCCCAAGCGATAGCTCTTGTGTTACTTAGAGTTACCTGTAGCAGTTTGGTTATTTCGCTGTTGAGATGTGTATTTTGGAATTCATATTTTGTTTGTGTTGTGTTTGCAACATGTTATAATAATAATAATACATTTATGGAAGCAATGTGACAATTATTACCTTGTTACCAGTTATTAACTAAACTTAGAGTCATAATTGTATAATATTTGTATTTTTTAATTTTTGTCTTTATTATAATGTTCTTTCCCAAAACTTTTTCCTTATCTTTGGGAAAGTTCAACATTTTGTAAGTTTTGTTTTTTTTTGTTTTTTTAATACTAATTGTTTTACTTAAATTATGCATGCTGGATTCACATCTAGTAGATGTCAATCAGAAATATTATGTTGTAACTGTTTTAATGTTTTTGTGATTGTACATCAGTTTTGTGAATTAATAATAAAAAAATTACATAACTTAATGTCGGTCTAACTGTTAGTGATCTTCAATTCGATCTTCACGTCGGTTTTGATACATAATGCTATTTACCACTGTAGTTTATGTGAGAACTAGCTGACCCAGCGAAATTTGTACCGCCTCTGAATCAATAAATACAAAATGTATGAGAAAATAAATTATCTTCATTATATTTTTTTCGTGAATTTTTCCCATGTTATGCTGCTCTGCTATTCGGGGCGGAGACAAATCCAAAAAATCAAAGATCATAAAAATTGGTCTGGCCTTTCTTGAGTTAGAAATGATGTAACTAACCCAACTTTGTTTTATTTTATATTATATTTATATAGATAGAAGTTAAGAGAGATCAAAGTGAAAGTGAAAACTTAAATAGTAACTTATAAACAAAAATAAAGCTTATTTTGTACTGAACGAAGCACAAAACTAAAAATATTAAACAATTAAAAATAAAATGTTAAACAATTAGAAATGTTAGCACTACACACAATATCACATTCTCAAAGATTTCATAGATGAGGCAGGATAAAAATCAATTCAAACAAAAAAAAACAAAACAAACAAAACAAAAATGTTTTATTTCGATAATACACGTTGTACAGTATACAGTTGGTGGCGACTCCTTTTAAGCATATAAATGCCTGTGCCAGGAGCCGCCGCTCTTTTATATCGGGTAATTAGCGTAACATGAAACGAAACAAAGGTTTATGTATTAATTATAACTTATTACTATTAGTCTGTTGGTAAACATGTGTGTGTATTTAAGCGTGCGTGTGTAGTGTGTGTGTGTGTGTGTGAAAAGTGTGTGTGGGGGTGTGTGCGTGAATGTGTGTGTGCATGTGTGTGTGTAGTTATTTTATGCGGAATCGGTTTTACCTTATATTTACTAGGAGATTCTCTACTTCATCATAGCATAACTCATTTATCCACTTAATCAGCAATGATTTGCATTCTTTAAACGGTTTAGTATGTATATCAATTTGTTTATTTATTTTATTATATAAGAAAGACGAGCGTTTATCGTACTGTATATTTGCAAATTCTGTTTTTACAAAAGGGGTGGAAGCAATATCGTATTTCCTTCTTCTAGCTAATACATTAGGATCTAAGGGTAGGGTTTTATATTTTTTTAATACTACGTGTATAATATATAATTTTCTAACTGATAATAAATTACTTATTTGGTATAAGCTCATGGGTGGGAAAGGTTCTTTTTTTGAAGTACATTACTTTTATTAAAGTCCGTTGCGCTCTTTCAACATCAATGAAGCGTGTTTTACGGGCGCCCCCCCAAATGGAAATGCAGTTTATTATTACAGATTGAACTAGCGAGATATACACTTCATTTATAAGATTTTTTGCTAAGCCGCTCCTTGGAAATATGTGTCTCAATGTTTTAAAAATCCAAATAAATTTTCGTACTCTCGCAGTAATTTGTTCAATCTGAGAATACCAGGACAGGCTTTGGTCCAACATTATACCTAGGTACTTAACGTGGTTAACTTTACTGATGGTTGGACAATTGCAGTCGCAGTCAACCGTCCTCTTACACTCGTGTATTTTAATATTGAAATTAGGTTCTGGTTGGACATTTTTATATATTGAGAAGCAGATATAGTTAGTTTTGCTCGTGTTTAACGTAAGGAGATTTGTTTTTAGCCATGCACTTTTAGCATACCTTTTTCTGCGTTGGTTTTAGCTTCAGCCCAGTTAGAGCCAGTGAAGACGATTGCGGTGTCGTCGGCATACAAAAATATTTTTGCTTTATTGATAGTCATATTGCATAAGTCGTTTAAATAGCGTAGGACCCAAAACGCTACCCTGGGGTACGCCGCATGTTACGTCGACGTCCTCGCTGACAAAACCATCTAGCTTAACCTTCTGTTTTCTATTTGTCAAGTAATCAGAAAAAATAGATAGTTGCTTATCTCTAATACCTATTCTTTCTAATTTTTGGACAAGGATGGGAATAGAGACCGTGTCGAAGGCCTTTTTTAGGCCAATTTCATTTGCTCTGAGATGAAATATTTCTAACGTTAGTGCAACTCAGTTAAATTGGGATTAGGTTAGGCATAACTGTTCAAACTATGCCAAACGCCCATATTTTGTGCAAAAATGTCAAATGCCCATATTTTGTGCAACACGTCATAACACGCCATTTCAGACACGCCTATCATATTCTATCCTATATATTCCCAAAACTACTCTCATAATAGCTTTAAAACTGATTCGCATGCAATACCCGAATCCGTGAGTCAATTCACAAAACTCTGGTCTAAAAAAAATGGCGCGATTCGCTACTGGCGCCCAGCGTGGGGCACAGATTAGTAACATACGGTGTCGTAGATTTATCCAAGTCAACATTTGATAGATCGCGTTAACCATTCGCTAACTTGGTTTGACATTTCTAAATGAAATAAACCTTATCCCAATGAAATAAGAGCCACGAAACCGCAAGTCCCAGTTGGGCGGCAATAAATCTTATAGTACGTCTTTTCATTTGGAATCGAATTCAGTGGAATTCCGGCGAACTAATAATATTTGACGTGTCTATTTTTGTCACAAAGTTTTATTGAAAAAATGAGGAACTGGTTTTTGGTTTCTTTTCACAATTTGTTTTATTTCCTTGGTTGAAGTTAATTTTATGCTAATAAATTCTCAATAATAGATGTGTATCTATAGGCACTGTGTGTGTCACACACATGATAAATAATTCCTGGCAATATAAGCTAAACCAACGGACACCTATACGGGTTCTGTAGAAATAACCCTAAGAAAATTCTAATAAGATAAATAATTTTCTTGTAAGGAGGGATGAGCTGCGATTACCAATCCTTCAAGCGTGGCGATTAGGTGCAATATAGCTCCGCAATCATACATTGTATGTAAGGCCGGTATTGTTCACGGCCTCGAGCGATGCGACTTGCGTCAAGCGACATGTGCGCGCGTCAAGCTAGAACACACACACTACTGTGTCGTGTTGTGTCGTGTCGCGTCAGAAGCATATCACTTTCATTAGTTTAGTATGATTAGAAACACATTACTACTATGTGGAGTGTTGCAGCGCGATCTGTCGCGACGCCAACTGCTAAACCCTTATTGCCCCAAATCGGTGGTGGGGGTTCCGCCGAGTCACAACACATCACACAAATGTGTTAATAGCATCATCATCTGTGATTAGCTAGCTTGCGAACTCTCTCCTCAATCAGTGAATGGACTTCCTCAAATTGTACTTTGTTCATTCTGAAGTATAGATGGAATCTGTCTTCGTCACTCTCTAATTCTTGAACAAGACAATGAAATTCACCTTCATTCTGTCTCAGCATATTTCTAGGGTGAAGCCAACACGTTCTTTTTTTTTTTTTTTTGCTTCCAAAAACTGTCGTCAAAGACAAAAATTTAAGGTCCTCTTCTAAATCAATCTCAGAATCAGAACAAAACAAGAACATACAAGCGCTGCAAAGATTCGATTGACACTGTTCTGAAATAACGGCAGAGCGCACCCCGACAAGACACATTAGTGTGCACACCTTCCGTCACGACACAATGCGTCACGACACACCACAACACAGTAGTCTATTTCTACCTTCACCATCCCCTGTCGCTTCACAAGTCGCGGGTGACTCGTAACATGCTCTAAATAACATCTTTCATTTGTTTTCTCCGCCGCGCGCAGTCGCAGTCGCAAGACGCGTGTCGCTTGAGCGTGTAGCTCGTGGCCACGGGGTAAAGATCAAGTAAATTCTATCCTTGTCAAAAAATCTATCAAACCATCTGGCTCTCTTCCAGCCTGTCCTTTCGGAAATAAACATTCAAAGACAAGACGAAAAACATCTTGTGTCAGCATCTCCCTTCGGCCCTAAACAAGATATGTGTAAGAAATGGGCAATCCATCGACAATTTATCACTGCTGACTAAGAAAACGTTTATATGTCCATTTTCCTGCAATATGGCGGATCATAAAACCATTATGATGTTATTACTCTTACTAAGTATCATTGCGATGGATCATAACAATATAAGGTGTTACTAAGTAAAGGGCAAAGGCCACGCGAGATATATTCAGTCTCAGAGAAAGAGATTAAAAAAAAAAATTACACTTTACATCTATTTGTCGATTAGACTAGTGATCTCTTAACTGCCAGGGTTTTTCATAAATCTTATATTTTTAATTGTTTCTTCATTTCATTTTTTTAAAATATTATTCTCACATAGAATCAACAAGAATAATATATCTAGGTGCCTACCCAGGATTTTGTAATATCTTCATTTAAAAGAGTATCGTTGGAGTTTCTTGCCAATTCTTCTCATAGAGATCTACGTTTTCGAATGGTGGGCAAGTAGCTTCAACTTCCTGACTAACTGACCGAGTCCTTGACAATTCAAAAGAGCCTGTAAATGGTTTAACTGAAATAAATAGAAGCTTTGAGTTTGTTGTGTTATAGCCTTTTCATACAACTGTCAAAAAATAACACTTGTGATTTGAATACGGACATTTAAAATGGTCGTCAATCTGACTAATAAGTAAAATTCATTTAAGTATTTCAGGTAAAGACCCATATTCAATACAAAAAAAGATAAACTGTTAGAAAATAAACTGTAAGTTAAAAGTTTTAATGTTCTTTTTTAGGGTTCCGTACCCAAAGGGTAAATAATAATAAATAATAAATAAATTTTATTTTTCAGAAAAAACACATCTAAGGCTCACAAAAACAATTTGCCAACTAAAATGAACATTAAAGAAAAAAGTGTATCGTTGGTGCCTGTACTAATGAATGAGAATCATTGTATCACAGACACCAGCGCCTTCCAAGATGGCTTACAAAAGAAGGTAAAAACGGAACCCTAAGCTATTACTGAGACTCCACTGTCCATCTATCACCCGGCTGTATCTCATGAACCGTGATAGCTAGACAGTTGAAATTTATACAGATGATGTATTTCCGTTGCCGCTATAACAACAAATACTAAAAACAGAATAAAATAAATATTTAAGGGG
The DNA here is from genome assembly GCA_963082905.1 of Oligia fasciuncula. Taxonomy (NCBI): domain Eukaryota; kingdom Metazoa; phylum Arthropoda; class Insecta; order Lepidoptera; family Noctuidae; genus Oligia; species Oligia fasciuncula. The sequence goes on from OY720403.1 coordinate 16,779,865, forward strand.
GGCTCCCATACAACAAACGTGTTTTTTTCGGCGTTTTTGCCTTTTGGTACGGAACCCTTCGTGTGCGAGTCCGACTCGCACTTGGCCGGTTTTTTTTATTCTCATATTTCCTGTGCGTGTCCCAAATAAAACATTATATGCTTTTCCTTTCTTCTTTAAAAACACAGATTTTTCCCGAATTAACCTACTCGAAAAGAAAAAGCACTGATTTGGAACTAATCTACCTCGATGAGTATTGGCGGTTTCAGTACGTTAACCAAATCCAGATAACGAGTAAATATTTGGCTTTTTCAAAGCTCATTATAATGGAAATTAAATAACTGCCCATTAGTCAGCATTAATTAGTCATCTATATTAAAATACCGGTATTCGGCTGCGTCCGATTAGACTGGAAGCCGACCCCAACATAGTTGGGACAAGGCTAAGCACATGAGGCAGCTGAAGTCAGCTGTTTTAAATTAGCTGAAAAAAAAAACAAAGAAAAACAAAGTAAGTACCTAAGTACAGACGCCAGAACATCAAGCTACCTAAAACTGTCAAATTTCCCATTCAACTTTGAACCTTATGTTTTAGCGATAATGTAAAAACGATTAAAGAAATTCTGAAAAAAATGTCTGTGCGAGTTCTGAATAATAATATTTTGATATTCAAAAAAACACATTAGCACATTCCAAGTTTTTAACCCGGAACAGCAGCGCGCGTTTCAAGAGCATTTACGACGTACGGCATTTCACACAAACTTTCAAGCCCTTGTTTTTCGAAATGAATGTACCGTTTTTAATAAAACTTCATACGCACAGGATACAAAGGTTTAAAAAGTTACTTACGTACATGAAATGTCTTATTTAAAATAAGATAACTGGAAATCTGTTTCTATGGCAAATATATAATCGGCCTTATTTGGCTGTAACACTATTTTTACCGACTTCAAAAAAAAAGGAGGTTATCAATTCGATACGTATGTATGTAATATTATTGGAATTGCATTATATTCACATATGATGATCTATTAGGGCTTCCAAACAAATATACAAAATTTCATAGACGTATGTATGTATGTATGTTTGTCCACGCATATCTCCGGAACTGTTAATCGGATCGTGACCATTTTTTTTTATTGGCTTACATTTTCTTCAACTTAGGGAATAGTGCAAGTTTCATCAAGATCGATTCAGTAATTTTTAAGATATGGACTAATACGTGTAAGTGTGACGGCCTGGCTTATTAATATGAGCTACGGGTGTAGTGTCAAAGGGAAAACATCTCAAAACCTTGGTCAAATACTAGTGCAAAAACTAAAAATTACGAAATAAAAAGTAATTTAAAAAAATTAAACCGACTTCAAAAAGAAATTAACTCAAAATTATGAAATAACTTTAATTTCGGAAGTCGGTGGCATAAAACTAAAATACAGATCCCAAGACACCGACTTCCGAAATTAAAGTTATTTCATAATTTTGAGTTAATTTCTTTTTGAAGTCGGTTTAATTTTTTTAAATTACTTTTTTCAAATGGTTGGTTGGTTTGGTTATTTTTTAAATGTCGCAGCATCATGCTGAGATAGGAGCCTTTTTGCCTCGTATAGAACTTTCTGTTTCATTTTCCTATTGTAACTTTTTTTTTTACTTGGATTTTTATTTTACTGTGTTTAGTTTGTGATCTTCCTGTACGAGTCGCAATAAATACTTTTTCTTTCTTTCTTTGTAATATACTGATTTTCTAAACATAAGTCGTCCAGACCGTACCCTGACTCTCATAGCCCGATAGGAAGGCAACCCGACACGAGCGGAGAGAGATCAAGCGCAGGTCCAACGGCCACCGCCAAGTTCCAAACTCCAAGTTGACGACGAGACCACCGGGGCAGTTTTAAACATACGGGCCAATGGATATTGTCTCATTCATAATCGGCCTATGATGTTCCCACTGCTGGGACACAGGCCTCCTCTCTGTGAGAGGGAGTGGCCCGTAATCCACTGGGCCCAGTGCGGGTTCGTAGATGTCACATGTCTTCGAATTTTTGGTTCTAGAACATGCCGGTTTTCTCACGATGTTTTCCTTCACCGTTTTAAAAGCAACTCATCAAAAACCCAAAACTTAACCCGTACCCAAACCTAATTAAATCCAGCATAAATTAATGAACTGATGGTGAGTAATATCGTCTGGCGGTTTGCCAGATCTCGTTCTAATTTAACGGAACACCTGCATAGCGGGGCTTATTGTTTTCAGACACGACTGCCAGTCTGCCAGACGGCCAGAATGCCAGATTGCCAGATTGTAAATGCTAATTTAGTAGCTTGGGTTCAGACTCGACAAAGCATTCCAGATATAGTTTAGTAGCTGACCTCTTGTTTCATAAAATCTATACATACACAAACGGTTTCATGGCTTTCATGGTTTCTTAAGAAACCGGTGAACGGTCACACAATAACGGATGTCCAAATACAGAGCGGTTTTTGACACCTTTTAAGGGGGAAGCGCTTATGGCTAGAAAATAACAGCAGCAGGGTTCGATCGATCAGGTTAAGCTGCGCTTGCCGCGGTTGGTCCGTGGATGGGTGTCCATCTTTACATAATAATCCTCCGTGTCTCGGAAAGCACGTTAAGCCGTTAGTCCCGACTGACATTCGTGGATCTTTGACAGTCGTTACGGGTCGTCAGAAGCCCAAAAGTCTGAAAACCCGTCTTACCAAGGGGTATCGTATTACCCAACAGCTGGGTTGTGGAGGGCAGATAGGCAGTCGCTCCATATAAAATACTGGTATTCAGCTGCATCAGGTTAGACTGAAAGCCGACCCCAACCTCGTTGGGATCGCTGGGCAGATGATGATGAAGGGGGAAGCGCCAGGGTAGTTGTGTAATTTATGCTTCCATAAGGTTTTTCGCAATTCACAGGTCAGTACCCGGTCTGTTGCCGGGTCAGCGGGATTGGCCGAAAGGGTTACCGCTGGCCCGGAACATAAAGGGCTAAGGACGGAACACGGGTGGGTTTTAGTCAGTAAGAGTCTGACACTCCCTTCCGCTCCACCCAGAGCGGGATAGGTCATTTGATGATTTCCCAACCGCAAAAAAATAAAAAAAAGTACCCGGTCTGTTGATCAAAATATGATTCGCGACCGTAACCAATATGACTTTACAGAATTATAATAATAAAATCCATCAATCCAGAAATTATTTACCTACAGCGAAAGAATATTGATAAATGATTTTATTTCTGTAAGTAGGTTTGCACAAACACTTTTACACGTCAATCATAATTAAAAAACTAGATGGGGTCGGCTAATAACAATGTTTCTAAACAATCTCCATTAAATACAAATTAATATTCAATTGTTGACCCAAAAACAACGATTATTATAAAGCCTGTTACAGAAAGTTATGGCAAACAAATTTCCCTTTAATATTAAAACGATAAACATAAAATATTGTTAACAAAACGTAAATTCCTTCATCCATTTGTTACTGATGTAAGGGCGAGGTCTCACCGCTAACGTAGCGTGGTATCCGGACGTTAATCGTTACTTCGTGCGTGACGGTCTGGAGGTTTATGATTCCAATTCTCGAGCACCAGTATATGTTTTCGAACCATACAAAGAGAATTTAATAATAATAATATGACTTTTCAATTTCAAATAAACCTCTTAACACTTTAAAACCAAGATTTGTTAGTCTGAAATCGTTAACACGCTGTGAATAAGCGTGCTTTTACGTCGTCCCGGATCATTCCTTCCCTGCATAAAAAGGTTGCATTACCTATTACATCTAAATCTATTTATATAGGATCTCCTACAAACGATTTAATGACATCAATCAATATTATCTTTTGTATGTCAATATAATTATTTTCTTCATCAATTCTATCTCTAACAAATACAGTTCCGACACCACTAGGTACATACAACACACACCACAACAACACACACCCATGTGTCAATTCAGTGTGTGTCTGCGCACACACTTGCACACTATCATATCTCCTGCGTACTTGGTTGGTGTCTGTTGAGACCGGTCGCGGCCGTGACCAAAATTCGGTCGGGAGGATATTATTGTTATAACTAGCTAGTGCTCGCCACTTCATCCGAGTGAAATACCTTATTCCCCCGACCCACCATGTTGCATCGCATCGCCCGCCCGCGCTATTAGGCTAAGAGTGCACCACGAAAATAATTCGTTGCGAAAATAATTGCCTATCTGTGAACAATACCAATAAAGTCCGCGCACTGCGGTAAATAATCGCTTGTAATTGGCTTGAAGAATTATATGCGTTTGCGATTTTATTTCGCATAAAAAAGTAGTATCGCAGTGCGCTAAAGCGTGTTCACTTAGCGTTTTTTCTGTCTTTTTGCTCGGCTCCTAAGTGTCGTGATATTACATAACTTTCCTCGAGATGCAAATGGTTATCAAATGCAAATATAATTTTTCAAATCCGACTGGTAGTTTCAGAGATTAGCGCGTTCAAACAAACAAACTCGCGTTTCTTTATATATTTAACCCATACTAATATAATAACGCTCTTCAGCTTTACAAACACGCTAATCGCTCACAAACAGACCAGCACAAAACCGACAAAAATGTATATTTTCTGCTCAATTATTCGGCGGGCGTCGTCGTCACGCAAAATCATTAATTCAAGGGCCCCTACCCTTGCTGAAAAATTTGTCAAATGCAAATCGACCTCTCAACGGCCTGGCCAGTGACCCGACGACGCGACGCGACGCCCCTGTGTTTATGGGGTGATGTTTATAAATTGTTTATCCTTTATCCTATGGAAAAGTAAACGGGAATTAAGTAGGTTTACCACTTTACCAGAAATTTCGGAATCTGTTAAGGCGGAACAAAGTTTTCTAAGAAAGGGTGGACGTAGAATGTTCTTGAAACATGATTTTACTTTAGAACGAGATTTGAGTATTATGTAGATTAGTATGAAATCTAACACATTTTTACATTATGCAGGCATCCTTTCTCTAGGGTTTTTTTCCGAGACAGTTTAGGTAGTTTAAGTTTAGTTTAAGTTTAGCATGCTATGTTTAAGTTTAGCATGCAAACTTAAGTAGGACTGGGCCGGACGTGTTTGCCGCATGTCAGATGACAATTGGGCTAAGAGAACCACCGATTGTGTCCCACAAAACGCACGACCACATCGCGGCAAGCCAACACGAAGATGGCGGGACGAGCTTGACTCCTCCGTAGCCGACTGACTTAGCCGTTTTGTTCGAACCGACCGAAGTTCGCCTGTAGGTACGCTATAACGCAACGTATTTCGATCAGTAATTCAAATAGCATTGCAGGCGTAATCATGCCGAACTTTGATCGCGTACCTTCGGCTAAGTGTGTTTAGTTTAGACACTAAGTGCACTCTTTACCCAAACGAAAACAGCATCCCAAAATAGCAATAAAAACCAAACATAAAAGGCAGGTACTTTATCCAAAACAACAAACAGCCACTCCCAGGACTGCCAACCGTTTTCCTATAAACACCCATGTAGGAGTGTACCAACCACATCAAAAGTATGAACCACTGTGATATTATGTTAGAATCAAATAAGACGCGACCACCGTCTGTTCAACATCGTAATGATCAAAGAATCGCTTCTGCGTTTATTGCTGCACTGAAGTTTGAGTGCTGTGTGATCTAATGTTGGGCAAAGATCATGGTACAGATGCGACACATTAAAAAAAAAAACAGTGGCACTCCGGGAGTGCCGACAGAAGTAAAAAAAAAACACAAACAGCCGGTCGATTCTGTAAAAATCTCACCGTGAAAACTTAGGTGATGTGAGTTTGTTTTTGCTAGGAATTGACACTATTGACAGCTCACTCCACGCTCACTTCACCTAAGTTTACCCGGTGAGATGGTTAGAGAATCGCACTTTGCTATCACTCACTGACATATCGGATATAGGTACATTAAAACCAAGTACATCCCGAGGACAGCCGAACACATCCAAAGCGGGGGGGGTATTTTTTAAATATTTTTTTTTTGTATCGAGAAAAATTCATTGAATCGTGTATTCCTTTTACATGATACTAGACCAAAGAGTCAAAAAACATTATACCAACATTTTAAATCCCTATTCCACATACTTAACAAGTTACACGAAATAGAAAAACCACATTTTTTATCAATAAATAACAACACTGAACTTAAATTTAGTTTAGTTTGTAAACAACAGAATCGGCACAGTATCGGATACATTCCGAGCCAAGACCATAAGAAAGAAGAATTATAATGATTATATAAGAATTTGGAATTACACGTCGTATATTCTTTGTTTTTCTGCAGCCAGCCTGATCTATGTCCACCAAAACATAAAATCCAAAAATACCCTCCACAGTCAGTGCATTGATCATTTACACTAGCCGAATTAAACTCAAACACATTACACACCTACCCGCATTATAAATAAAAATAACTTTTATTTTCTCTGCCCTTCCGCGATAGAAATAGTATGCGGAAGAGAACATAATGTTTTAACTAGATTTGTTATTGATGTAAGTAGCTTTAATGTAGTGGAAGGAAGATAAATGTTTAGATTTGAATCTGTGTAGATTATAATGTGGCATCACTCCTGTCAGAAATCAAGAGATCGCAGGAGAACCAAGGTAACCGACATAGCCTGAAGAATTGCCAAACTTAAGTGGCAGTGGGCAGGGCACATTGCTCGCACAGAACAGATGGCCGATGGGGCCGAAAGGTTCTTGAGTGGCGACCGTGTACCGGAAGACGTAGCTTGTGGAAGGCCTCCCACAAGGTGGACCGACGACCTTGTGAAGGCCGCAAACCCGTTGGATGCGAGAAGCACAAAACCGGTCGAAGTGGAGGTGCTCCTCCAAGCACTTCCACTGCCACAAGTGGCCTATGTCCAACAGTGGACGTCTTTCGGCTGAAATGATGATGATGATCACGCCTGTACTCCCGGATAGTGTGGAACCTAAAATAGAAATAAGCTTGTACGATACGACTACATACGGAAAGCAAAGGTAATAGAAATCTCCATTCCTAGACGGCACGTTTCGCCGAAAAATTTGTTGATAGAAAACATTGTTTGTAGATATCTTGGTTCATAGGAAGCACTGTTGACAGAGATATCTGTTCATAGATAGCACTACTTGCCGTAAACTTTGTTCATAGAAACAATTTTCTGAAACCAATGAGATAATTATTTTTAAGTAAGTTGTAGGTATTCCCATTCGCTCGCTCTTGGATCCTATGTCGACGCTGCAACTATATAGCTTCATCTTTCTGACTGACCGACCCCTTGACAATTCAAAAGTGCCTGTAATTGATTTATTTGAAATAAATGATTTGGCTTTTGAGTTTGACTTTGAAGTCTAATCTCAAATTATTCCTTCATTAACGAAATAAAAAACTGACACCTGACACCATCTCCCGGTGTGACGAAGAAGGATAAACTGCCGGTACCTACAGCAAGGTACAGTCAGACTACAAATTAACTGGGTGTTGACAACGAATTTGTTAAACAGCAAACAATTAGTGCGACTGAGTCGCGGACGAGAGCGGAATACGAACTTCCTATTGGACGGTTAATAAGCTTTTTGAGTTAAGGGGAATGCGCTTACAGTAGCCCGCGAAATTCAAATTTTCTTACGTTTTTTGCAATTTGCAGGCCAGTGACGGTTGTATGGTACCTACATAATATGTTGATTAAAATATGATTCGTGACCGTAACAAATATGGCATTACAAAATTGTAGGTAACCATTAGAATCAGTAATACAAACTCCTTAAATTAGAATTGGCCTCAAAAATCATGATTTTGTGAAATAGACATTCAATAGGGTAATATGAACTTAGAGATTGATGATTTTTATGTTTTTTTTTTTTTATTCAGCCTATACTGTCCCACTGCTGGGCAAAGGCCTCCCCCAAGTCCTTCCAGGAACTCTTTTCCTTTTTTATGATTATAATTCTATAAATAAAGATTAGTTAAGGCTGCGAATCATATTTAGATCAACATACAACCTGACACTCATATGCAAAAAGCAAAAAAAAACTTGAAGACTTCGTAAGAAAATGTGAATTTAGGGTCTACCCGTTCTGCTTTTTAGGGTTCCGTGCCGAAAGGGTAAAAACGGGACCCTATTACTAAGACTCCACTGTCCGTCTGTCCGTCTGTCACCAGGCTGTATCTCATGAACCGTGATAGCTAGACAGTTAAAATTTTCACAGATGATGTATTCTGTTGCCGCTATAACAACAACTACTAAAAACAGAATAAAATAAATATTTAAGGGGGATTCCCATACAAAAACGTGTTTTTTTCGGCGTTTTTGCCTTGTGGTACGGAACTCTTCGTGTGCGAGTGCGACTCGCACTTGGCCAGTTTTTCTATGGCTCTTTTGTAGAAGGAAATTATTTGTCTACACTTTTCTGGGTGTTACTATATTTTTAGATGAGACTGTTTTGCGTTGTTGGTTGAAAAACAAAGTGGTCACCGAACTTCACCGAAGTCTATCAATATTTGCTATTCCTGAGGACTCGTATTGCCTTCCCGAATACAAAGAAGAACGAAAGAAAATACGTTTATATCCGGTAAACATGACGCAGAGAAAGAACACAAAAAAGAACAAGTTGGGGGAAAATATGCGTCAGCAAAACGGCCATCGCTCAGCATAATGCTATTAGGTATATGCAGCAGCCGGCGTTGACGTGATGACGTCTACCGTTGCGGTATACGAAGAGATATAAATAACACTATAAAATAAATTAAGTACACAATAAGCTACTTCTAAATGTTTATAGTTACATATAAACATAATATCTATAAAATGCTAACATTCCGGGCAAGGACTCGTGCACCGTCGGAAGCTGAAATGCCTTAGGAAACTCCATGGACACCCGACTTTTACCGACTTCAAAATTTTTTGAGGTTCTCAATTCGACGGTGTTTTTTTTTTTTTTTGTGTGTTTGTTACGCGATTACTCCGCCAATTGAGGACCGATTTTCAAAATTCTTTTTTTGTTCGAAAGGCTCTCGAGGTGGTCCCATTATCATCAAGTTGGAATCTGATGAGAGGATCCCATGGAAATCGAGGGAAACCCTCAAATTTTATAGGCAAAGTAATAGCGTTTTGGGTATTTTTTAAAGTAACTTGAGCATTTGCTCTCGGAAATCATCATTTGGTAAAGTGGAGTTGATGATGAAGACCACAGATGGCCATCGGAACTACTCAATGACAAATATTTCACGGGTTGCGATTCGATTACTTTAATATGGATGCTAAACGATTTATCCTGTCACAATGCGTATGGTGAGTGGTTGTTGAGGAGTTCTCCTGGTTCTTACCAGGAGAACTCCTCAACAATTAACGTCCCTGCATCGGGAAAAGCAATATTTTGTAAAAGGTGATGAGCAGTTGACATTAGGCTATTGTAACTTAGATAACTTACAAACTGACCCACTAAAAAGTGAAAAATAAAAACTTTTTTACAAAAAAAAACAACCGACTTCCAAAAAACACTATAGGTAAAGTGAAAAATAACTTTAATTTCGGAAGTCGGTGGCAAAAATCTAAAATACAAATCCAAAGACACCGACTTCCGAAATTAAAGTTATTTTTCACTTTATAGTGTTTTTTGGAAGTCGGTTGTTTTTTTTGTAAAAAAGTTTTTTTTTTCACTTTTTTAATATAGGTACATATTATAATATGTATATTAAAAAAGTGAAAAAAGGAAAAGAAAAAGACAGGAGCTCACTGGGCATCAAAAAAGTCGTCCGCATCGCTGTCCTTTTGGGCACTTATGCCAAGTGCCCAAAAGGCTGGCAGCAATACCACGTTGGATGGCAATACATAATCAGCCTATAATGTTCCCACTGCTGGGACACAGGCCTCCTCTCGGTGAGAGGGAGCGGGCCGTAATCCACCACGCGGGCCCAGTGCGGGTTGGCAGATGCCAAATGTCTTCGAATTTTTGGTTCTAGGACATGCCGGTTTCCTCACGATGTTTTCCTTCACCGTTTTGAGAGCAGTGGTGATGAAATAATTTACACAAAGTAAAGCGCCTGTCTGGGTTCGAACCTACGACCTACAACTTCTAAGTCGCGGCCGTTACCACTGGGCCACCACTGCTCTCGTTGGATGGCAATGCTTATTCTATTTTAATTAAATTTAATCAGTCGACTAATAAGTACAACTGTCTCAGGTTGTTCATCTGACTTTCACCTCTAAGATAAGATGAACCTCCGGGAACCTCACAGTACTTTGTCTTACTAAGTTAAACCACTCCCCTGCATGAACTTGGTTCTAGAATAATATTAATTTGGTCTGAACTTAATCCTGAATATTCAGGCAGATGAAGTTGGTCTCAAATTATAAAACAATATCTAAAGATGAATACTTTACAGTTATATCAGTATTACCCGTCAAGTATTCCATGCTAATGTTGTACTCAGTACGCAGTGACTCATATTTATGTTGGTTTTTTTTAATTTTCTCAGGTTAGTAAGTACCTGGTATTTTCAGAATCTCACCAGTGAGTGTGAACCAAGGTGAGATTCTAGTTACTATTTTGAGAAGGTAAATTACTCTGTACTGCAGTGTGTATTATCCAAGTCTAGTTGTAAAAAAAATCTTACTATGCGGCAAGGTATTTAGCAGCGCCCTAGCCTTTGTCCATTACCGAGAGTCAAACTATCTCTATATCAAATTTCATCTCAATCGGTCGAGGTAACAAACAGACACACATTCGCATTTATAATATTACTAGCTGCGCCACGCGGTTTCACCCGCGTAAATGTTGATCCCGTGGGAATATCGGGATAAAAGTATCCTATATGTTAATCCAAGGGGTCAGCTACCTCCATACAAAATTTTATCAAAATTGGTCCAGCCGTTTGAGCGTGAAGAAGATAAACACACCCCCACACACACTCACAAACTTTCGCCTTTATAATATTAGTGTGATTTTGTAATTCTTACATGGCAACTTTTTGTAGTGTTAAGTATATGTGTATTTAGATAATAGTGCATTAAAACTAGAATATTTGTTTTGGGATAACACATGTTTTTGATATTACTATTGGGACTATATTGACTCTATTCATTTTCCAAACCTTGGTAATTTTCTCTTGTAATTCCGTATTATTATTGGTAGATAGGCATGTGAAGATAAAGGATGAAACGCACGTGGCTATTAGAGTGATGAATACAAATATGACGGATGGAGGGGTGATCTGGGGGCCTAAAAAGGCCACTTTGGCAGAATCATACGCGTATTTTGCTTTTTTTCGTTGCAAGAGATTGGGATTGGATTTGGATTGGTATTTAAGCACAGACAAAAAAAAATTACTGAAAAATCCTTCACCAATGGGATTTGATACGATTAACTTAACAGTTAACTGTCTATTATGATTTATAATGATTTGATGAATTTCTTTTATGATTCTGCAAAAGTGGCCTTTTTAGGCCCCCAGACCAAAGAAAAGATTAATATATTGTATGAAGGGTGTTGAATAGGAGTTGTGGAGGTCAGATAGGCAGTCGCTCCATGTAAAATACTGGTATTCAGCTGCATCCGGTTAGACTGGAAGCCGACCTCAACATATTTGGGAAAAGGCTAGGCAGATGATGATGGTGTTGAATAGGAATAGAGATACCAAATTACATCTAAAAGTTAATAATCTACTGGAAGCTTGATAGTCTCTAATTTCAGTGCATAACCAGAGCCACCAGCTGCATCCGGTTAGACTGGAAGCCGACTCCAAGATAGTTGGGGAAAGGCTAGGCAGATGATGAACGAGAGCCACCAGAACTAACGATACTGTAATTAAGTCTTTCTTTAAGCACACGTTAAGTAGACACCTCTTGCATCCTTTTCTTGCAAACAGCTCGTACTAACGCTAAAGTCTGTCCAAATTGTACAGACTTACATTACTGGTCTGATCTTATACTGGCGCCAACCACACTGATTGAAGCGAGACAACTTTTAATTGGTCTTTTGTTGAACAAGTTAAACATTAAGACCGCATATTCTGAACCGTACTCCATTTGTGAGTTTAAAAGTAAGCTGTTCTGGTACTTTAGGACAATTTATGGGATTATGGTCCATGGGTATTAAGCCGCTTTAGTGTCTATGGATTTCTCCTCAATTGACGTCATATCGAAGACTTTTACCTCATCATTTATTAGACACAGGATCGCACTTCACGTGTCTATTTAATTTCGTTTGTTTTGTTTTGTCTTTTTGTGCTTTACTAACTTAATTCTTAAGTACTTACTAACACAAATATGAATGTTCTGTTTACTGAAATAAAGTTATTATAAATTACTAGCTGCGTCCCGCGTTCTCACCCGCATAAGTTTCGATCCCGTGGGAATATCGGGATAAATACATAGCGTATATGTTAATCCAGGGTGTCAGCTACCTCCATACCAAATTTTATCAAGGTCCAGCCGTTTGAGCGTGAAGAAGTAACAAACATACATATAAACATACACACATGCACACACCCCCCCACACACTCACAAACTTTCGCATTTATAATACCTATTAGTGTCATACCTTTGATTTTGCATCAGTGTCCAAATCACAGTGATCTTTATACTCATTCCAATAAGGCTGATGTTGGGTTGCTGCTGTGGAGGTAAAATAGCTGTGAACGTACTGTACCTAGCAGTGTATGTTTTCGTTAATCAATTTAGCAATCATAGAGCACGATTGACAAGAAACGGTCTGAAATCGACAACGATCAAAACGATCTATAGAAAAAAAAATACGATCGTGTGGGTGTAAGAACGCCCTTATGTACATCAAGCTACTAAAAACTGTCAAATTTCTTTAATAGATTTTCAACTTTATCGCCAAAGCATAAGGTTCAAAGTCGAGTGACAGTTTCGGGTAGCTCGATGCTGGCGTCTCTACCTACCGTATCGTCATAGGTTAGGTACATAAAAACTCTTTTTCATAGCAAAAATAAAATAGGTTAAGTTCCCCTTCTTTCCACATACTACTAATAAAATCATGTCAAATTGAAAGTCTTTCTTTATTGAACAATTTGACCCACAACGTAACCCCTAAGCTGGGATACGTTAATATCGTAAATTTTTACGCGCGTACTAAATTTTAGAAGTTTTTTTACAGAATGTCTAGCTTCTGCCCGTGACTTCGTCCGCGTGAAATTTCTTGTTCCCCCGACCCACCCCGTCGCATCGCATCGCCTGCCCGCGCTACTACTTCATTTTCGCTTGGCTTTCTTACTAACTTTTTAACCGACTTCAAAAAGGTATGCTTCAGGGATGGTCCCATATCATTTTTTTTAACTTTGCTTTGGTAGTTTTTGAGTTATCTTCGCTACTACATATTTATTCCATAGTTTATATGGACCATGTTATAATAACTTTCTGTCACTGATATTTACATAGGAAGTACTGATATACGAATTTGAGTGGGATAGGTACAAACTAAACATTAAAAAATAAAAACTTTTTTACAACACAAAAACAACCGACAAAATGTGAAAAATAACTTTAATTTCGGAAGTCGATGGCAACAAACGAAAATGAAAAAACGTATTATTTTTCACTTTGAAGTATTCTCTATTATCTCGACTCCTACCCATCATTTCCTACCCATCATCTCCTACCCTATGATGGGGTTGACATATCCTTAAGGGACAAAAACCCCTAAATGTATTTAAAAAAAATAAAGATTAAAAAAAAAAAATGTACCCATTATCTCCTCCTCCCCGTATAGGGTTAAATAGTCTTCCTCAAGGATTGGGCAAACAAATCCAACAAAAAAATTCAATTCCGACTGGTAGTTCCAGAGATTACCACAAACAAACATACAAACTCTTCAGCTTTATTATTAGTATAATATAAAAAAATATGTCGTAACGTGTCAAAATTTTAAGGACACTTACTTCGAGGCGGGAGATAAATCAAAATTAGTTTTTCGTGATTTGATGTTGGTATTAAAAATGTAAGTTGGCTTTTTTATGTAATAGGTTGAAAGCCTGTGGCTAAATAATAACAGCCGCACAGGTCGATCGATCAGGTTAAGCTATGCTTGCCGCGGTTGGTCCGTGGATGGGTGACCATCTTCAAAAAAAGAAGAAAGCACGTAAAGCCGTTGGTCCTGGCTGTCATTCGTGGATCTTTGGCAGTCGTTACGGGTAGTCAGAACCCCGAAAGTCTGACAACCTTACTAAGGGGTATCGTATTATCCAGTAACTGGGTTGTGGAGGTCAGATAGGCAGTCGCTCCATGTAAAACACTGGTATTCAGCTGCATCCGGTTAGAATGGAACCCGACCCCAACATAGTTGGGATAAGGCCAGGCAGGTGATGACTTACGATTATATTTAGCTAGATTGAAAACTTACCCAATCACAGCAAGATTTATTAAAGAGTTTATTAAACAAATTGTTTACTAAATAATCAGTCTTAAAAAAAAATACTATTGCCACTTACATTTTTGCCCAATACAACAATTTTATTGTAAGTAGTCACAATCTCAACACTCTGAGACGTCATTCACCCAAAAACTTATTCAGGAAGATTTTTTTATCACCATCCTTTAGTACAAAAGTTCAATACCTACTTGACCGAAATGTATGAAACAGCTGATTTTTTTTTCGTAATTTCCGAGTTGGTCCCATAGTGAAAGTTGTTCATATTCATGGGTAGAACCCCCTGTAAAAATTTGGATGGTGATAAAAAAATCTTCCTGTATATCTAAGTATACAAATTCGTTACCTCCATTCAGAAACTCCCCATCTACATGGTGTTTGGTTTTTCCGCTGTGTATACGTATATTTCAACACTATACCGTACAAATTGCAGGGCAGCGGCTCGGACGGTGGGGGCTCGCTGCTAATTAACTGCGGCTTACGGTCTGCAACCCTTATAATAGGGCCAGTGGTCCAGCGAATTGGATTTCAAATTAAATTAAAGTTTTGATTGAAAATGTGGCTTTCGGAGGGAAATAATGATACTTTTTTAGATTATAAAGTGGGTTTTTTTCTCTGCTGAGTCAATGCGCAATGAATGATGTTTTGAATAGCTGTTGCCAGCTTTGATAAAATTTGCTGTTCCATATGTACAGTCAACAAAAGAGATAGGTATGCAGGATCGTCGGATATAGTTGAAGTTTAGTAAGAAACCGATGGATGTTCTCGAATAAAATTTTATTTTATTAATAGAAAACAAACAGCTCATTTATCAAATTAAATTTCAGACACTCACTGTGAAATCAACTTAATTATCATTAAAATAAAGTTGATATTTGTTTAAATTGAAATAACATAAGTTTGAATGTACAGTCAACAAAAGAGATAAATATGCAGGATGTTCGGATATAGTTAAAGTTTAGTAAGAAACCGATGGATGTTGTCGACTAAAATTTATTTTGATAAATGAGTTGTTGACTGTACTTTAGATTGGAATGCGTAGGTACGTTCTTAAAGAAAACCTTTTTCTCAGCGATATTTCATAAAGTCCTTTTGGATTTAGGCATTTTAAACGCGTATCTTGAAGCCCCAAATCACGAACACCGTAAATTTAATTGTTTACGTACCTAAGTGTTAAATTTTGTCCAAAATTACATCTTCACACGACACGGCACGGACCGCGAATGTTTGTCATATTATTTAAATTAAGGAATGCAATATAAGTACATTACGACATTTGCACCATTTAATGGCACTGAGGTAAAAGGTATTTTAATTTAATTTTTGTAAGACAAAATTTATGTTTAGTGGTAAGTACTTATACTCACGATTATGAACCTACCTAACTATGGTTTGTTAGTTAATTGCAGAATCGACATGTTCACAAAAGCCTTAGCCCTGCAGAGGGACATACAGGCTAGTTAGACTAGATTACAAAAAAAAAAAAAATGAGATTTTTTGTAGTTTTCTTTCATATAAGGTCGGGCATTGATACTCTCATGCTTGAACTCAAACTCAAAGCATTTTTTTCAAAGAAACCAATTACAGGCATTTTTGAACTGTCAAGGGATCGGTCAGTCAGAAAGATGAAAATCTAGTTGTTAATTTCCTACCTACCTATGGAGAAGAACGGGCAAAAAACTTCACAGAGACTCACATAACATAGACTTATGGTTGTGGGTTCAAATCCGAGCAAGTACGTACATACCAACGTCACTTTTTCAATTCATAAGTGTTCATCTTTGACATGACAGACATCGATGAAAAACACCTGGAGTTTATAATTATTAGTCATCCTTTTCCCAGCTATGTCGGGGTCGGCTTCCAGTCTGACCGGATGCAGCTGAATACCAGTATTTTACATGGAGTGACTGCCTATCTGACCTCCATAACCCAGTTACTGGGTTATACGATACACCTTGGTAAGACTAACGGCCAGTTTCTTCATCAACAGCTAAAGTAATCTGTAAAAGTATTTACTTTTACTTGACCATAACTGATACTGCGGCTAATGTGTTTCTTCATTCAAGTAACAGCTAAAGTAAAAGTCAAAAGAGTTGCCATTACACAAACGTCGTAATTTCCCCAAAAAATCGTGGGGAGATTTTTTTATACATGGCAGCACCACAATTTCTAAGTGCATAATGCTTTGTTCATAGAGTAAAAAATATGCTTTGTTACAAAAGATTCCTAAACTTCTTTTAGGTGATTGGTGTTTTAAATACCACAAGTTAGATGTATGGTATATTTATTATAGTTATATTTGTTACAAAAGTTATTGTTAGTATTTGTTCCTAAACTTCTTTTTATTTTAGTAGGTAGCTTAGGGTTTAGAGCTATTTACTATGAGTACCAATATGTTCAATTTAAATGTTGTTTTATTGTTTACAGTGAAAGATCTTCCAACTTCACTAACACTGAAATTGAAAAGTTGATTCAAAGGTGCTATTAACCAAAAAAACTAATGGATTATCCATAAAACAAAAGGATGAAACTTGCGAAGTTCTTGCAAAAGAGTTCAACGCCTCAAATAACACGCAAAAAATGATCCTTGCGAATATTAAATCTCTTACGCCTATGCGTTAAATAACGCACGATAAGTTCATCGTCTGATGAACTGGAACTTTCACTTGACGATCTTGATGCCATTTCAATATTATAAATAACATCTAGGTTATTATGAAGCTATTACACAGATAAATGCGCAGTGATTTATATTAGTTAAAAACTCGAACAGGCGTCGAACAAGTCTTACCTAGAACAATACAACTTTGACAAAAGGACTATTACTTTAGCTTTCACATCTGCTTAATGGGCAGTAAAGGTTAGGGGCAAAAGTAACAATAAAAGCATCAGCTAAAATTGTGAAGAAACATATTTGACCGTTACTTTGGCTTTGTGACGTTACTTTGGCTGTTACTATTGATGAAGAAACTGGCCGTAGTTGTCAGACTTTCCGGCTTCTGACTACCCGTAACGACTGTCAAAGATCCGCGCTTTCCGAGGCACGGAGGGGGTCTTGGTATGTAAAGATGGTCACCCATCCACAGACCAACCGCGGCAAGCGCAGCTTAACCTGATCGATCGACCTGTGCGGCTGTTATCATTAAGATACGGGTCCCTCTTAGGATTTAATAATTGGGACTTTATAATCAGTGTAGCTACATAAGTCTGAAATCGCCAACGCGCCTCGAGCAAGCCTTGTGATCAATGCTCATGCCTTCTCAGTATGAGAAGATGCCTTTTCCCTGCTGTGAGAAAATCATTTCAGCCGAAAGACGTCCACTGCTGGACATAGGCCTCTCCCAAGCACTTCCACTTCGACCGGTTCTATGCTTCTCGCATCTAACGGGTTCCTGCGGCCTTCACAAGGTCGTCGGTCCACCTTGTGGGAGGCCGGAATACGTAGCGTGGGAAAATAACAGGCTGGTATTATTATTAAGGGTATAAATCTGTGACACACACATATTGTGGTGGTCCCGTGGTAGCGGCCCCGACTTACGGATTGTAGGTCGTGGGTTCAAACCCAGACAGGCGCTTTACTTTGTGGTCATATAAATAATCACTGCTCTCAAAACTGTGAAGGAAAACATCGTGAGGAAACCGGCATGTCCTAGAACCAAAAATTCGCAGACATGTGACATCTACCAACCCCTGAGCCCACGTGGTAGATTACAGCCGCGTGGTACACTCCCTCTCGAAGAGAGGAGGCCTGTGTCCCAGCAGTGGGAACATTATAGGCTGATTATGAATGACATCTAAAGCTAGACATGTCAAACCATTGATAAGTTTCAATAGTACACTAAAGCCGGCGCCAGACGACCATAAAACCAGTCCTAAAGGCATGCACACACTTATGATTCAAGCTCAGACACCCACGTTCAGCCTAGCTCAGCTCCTACGTTACGGTCAACAGGCCTGGCCTAGAATCGGAAAGTATGGCTAAACTAATAACGGAATGCTATTGTTTCGCCTTTATGGAGATGTTTATGCCCTAACGGATTACCTTAACAAGACTTGAGTTCTGTTCAATGGAATTTGCATGTGATACCAAAATACTAATAATTAGATTTAGATTAGGTACGTAAAAGAAATCAATTTATACTAATACTAGCTGTCCGGACAGGCGTTGTTCTTAGAACTCGATCGCAGCGACATCTACCGGGTCCAATAGTGAATCTAAAGCATGGAAGGCCACCCACTCCAACATAAACAAAAAAAACATAAAAATCGTCATTATAAGGATAGGAGTAATTTTAAGATATTATTTGAGTTGTTCTCTTCCTCGTAAGAACAAATAGCGTGAATTTAAGTAAATTAATAAAAATAAAACTCGTATCGCCTGTAGTCTAAATATTCTAATAATTATATAATCTAATCGAGGGCCCATGATTGAGTGTGAAAGTCACGCTCTGCCATTTTATCTGTGTATATTATATTTATCATTGGTCAGGCAGAGGACATGGTCCTTCCATAGTTCAAAGTAACCGCTCCACTAGCCACCCAAATCCATAGCCCAAAATATATTGTCCATGTGCTCCAATAGTCCTGCACCAACCGGGGGTGGTCCTTGAGTGCACTTACATAGCGCATACAGGATAAACGGCGGATGGTGCCACCACATCATTTAAAAATTGACTAAAGGGCCTCTTCGAGATGGCTTCGGCAACTGGTACGCCTTCCAAAGATCCGTGACCCCGCAGGGCCCCAAGATATGTCAAAAACAAAAACAAATAATCTAAATAATCATTCGGATAGGAGTATTCCATGAGCAGTTATGTACTCGTAAAACTCTACTCATCCCCGTAAGAACATATAGCGTGAATATAGGTAAATAAATAAACATAGAATCTAATTAATAATCTATTTATATGAGAATAATAAAAATCATTTCAGTTCATAATGTTGCGCGCCACAATTAATGCCTGGTACATGGCGACATTAGTTACCACTAGCGCCATCTAGTATCGAGTAGCAGAACTAGTCGAGTCACGATCGTTCTAGAAAATTCGATACTAGAACTTTGTAGAACTTTCTCGAACTATCGTCACCTAGTCGGTCGGGGCCGGTATGTACTCGAACATTCTAGATGTTTCTACAATGGAAGGTTCTCGAACTATCTGCGGCACTATATAAGGCCGGGATGCGCGACGACCGACACAGTTTGGTTATAGCGACAAGAGCGAAAACATCAAGCGATCTTCAAGTGCGAATTAAGAGTAATCAGTAGTGAAATTGTGTTCTTATAATTAGTGTGTTTGAGCTGTAATTAGTGATTTTAATTAAAGAGTTGTTTTTGGTTATTAAATCGGCAGTTTTTATTGTCACGAACCCGAAGCTCGTAACAATTGGTGTCAGAAGCAAGGATTATGCCGGTTTTACCCAAAGACGACACGGAGGGTATCCGTACCCGGAGTCAACGACAGCAAGAGACGGACCAGAGTCGATTCGGTGGAGCAACGCCACAGAGGTCGGAAGGCCAGCTACCGACCACGGAGGCCGGCCCATCCACAGCTGCTCCAGCATCATCAGCACCAGACTTTGCTGCCCTGATGATGATGCTGCAGGAACAGGCTCGCCGACAGGAGGAACAGGCTCGCCGACAGGAGGAACAGGCTCGCCGACAGGAGGAACAGGCTCGTCGGTTGGAGGAACAGCTGCAGCGGGACAAGGAGGAACAGGCTCGTCGGTTGGAGGAACAGCTGCTGCGTGACAGAGAGGAACAGGCTCGTCGACAGGAGGAACAGGCTCGTCGGTTGGAAGAACAGCTCCAACGTGATAAGGAGGAGCAGGCGCGCCGCCAGGAAGAGCAGATGCTCCTTATGAAGGACCTTCACGCTACCTTCGGGAAAGACATGAAGGAGGTGAAGGATAAGGTTGCTCAACATGACAACCGCCTGTCGGAAGCTGAAACCCGAATCGACTAAGTAAATAATCGGGTTGACAACGTGATGGCTGACGTGAAGGTAACCGTGATGGCTGACGTGAAGAAAACGCTGGATTACCTCAAACTTGGGGATGGAATCGCAGCTCCCGTAGCTACAACACCTTCGCTACGTGGATTCAAAGTGCCACCGTTCGACGGTACTTCTTCCTGGTCGGCCTACAAAATCCAGTTTGAGGCTGTCATGAAGGCGAACGGGTGGAATAAAAGTCAGGCCATGACTGCCCTCACCCTAGGCCTGCGCGACCAGGCCTTAACCGTTCTGGAAGCTCTCGGTAAGGAAGTGACTTACGAGCAGCTCCTTGAGGCATTGGAGGCTCGGTATGGCGACGCTCACCTGGAACACGTGTTTCGTGCGCAGCTCAAGGATCGCGTGCAACGCAGTAATGAAAACCTGCAGCAGTGGGCCCTTGAAGTGGAGAAGCTGGTTCGTAAAGCGTACCAGTCTGTACCTGCGCTTATTGATGGGAACCTGGTGCAGGCATTCATCGACGGCATCCGCGACCTTGAAGTTAGAGCTGCTGTGAGGCTCGGTCACCACGGGACGCTTAAGGACGCCTTGGCCCATGCACTGGAGGTGGAAGCTGTGCGGCAGGATCATCGTTCCCATCGCGTCAGGGAGGTTGCAGCGGCTACAGTTCGCGACCGCAATAAAGGATACAGCCCTAGGTGCTACGGCTGTGGGGAAAAGGGCCACCTTCGATCCAGTTGCCCTAAGCGAACTGCAGAAAGAGAAGACGGCCGATCTGCAGAGGGCAGTGCGGCTAACAGCACCGCTCAGCACCAGCAGCAGGGAAACGAGTAATAGCCAGGACTGCGGGGCGGGTGCTGGCTGAGGTTCAAAGAGCCCCAAGGGTTTCGATCACACAAACCCATGACGGGAACAGCCTAATCATCAAGGGCGAGGTCAACGGAATGCCGTGTAAGCTGACCATAGACACTGGAGCCTCTCGCACGGTTGTCAGTTCCCAACTTACAAGTCGGTCCCTTGGGGACTCAGCATACAACCGAGAACACATTAATTTGGTAACAGCCACCGGTCAGCGCATACCCGTCCATGGAGAGAAGAAGATGGAGTTGAAGCTAGGCAACAGAATCTACCTGCATAATGTCATCGTGGCCGATATAATGGACGATTGCATCCTGGGCCTTGACTTTATGAGGAAGAATTGTTGCGAGATTGACGTCAAGCAAGGCGTTTTGAAATGTGGACAAGAGGAACTTTTCGTGGAAGGGGCGTTACCAGGGAATGTGTACAGCCTTAAGAAGATTGTTCTTCCGCCGAGATCAGAAACGATCGTGCCGGTTAGTCTTCCTCGGAATCCTGGGCAAACACATCGTTGTGTTCTCGTGGAAAGGGTAGACAATGACCTTCCATGGAAAGTGGCACGAACTTTGGTCAGAGCCACCGACACCTCAGGGGTACGTGTGCTGAACCTTTGTGATCAGGAACAGATTATAGAAAAAGGCACACTAGTCGGTACTTGCGAGGAAGTGGATTGGTTGCGTCGATGCCAATATCTATCGACTGGGACCCTCAGCAAGGATGCACAAACGAAAGTGACCACACTTTTAGACGACTGCCGCAGCGCTCTGTCCCAAAATGAAATGGTCAAGGCGAAGAAGATGTTACTCAAGTACGCCGATGTTTTCTCGTCAAACGATGCTGACATCGGGAAGACTGGCTTAGTTCAACACAAAATAAACACAGGAGAAGAACTGCCTATCCGTCAGCGACCAAGGAGATTGCCGGTAGCACGTGAAAAGGAAGTGGAAACCATGATTGAAGGAATGGTGAAGGATGGTGTTATTGAACCTTCATCTAGTCCATGGTGTTCACCTGTAGTGCTGGTAAGAAAGAAGGACGGCAGCATGCGGTTTTGTGTTGACTATCGTCGTCTGAACGACGTTACAAAGAAGGACAGCTATCCTTTGCCAAGAATTGATGACACGCTGGACATGCTTACTGGAGTAAAGTGGTTTAGCACGCTGGACCTGAAAAGTGGCTACTGGCAAGTCGAAATTGACCCTAAGGACAAGGAGAAAACTGCATTCTCGACAGGAAAGGGTCTGTGGCAATTTAAAGTTATGCCGTTTGGATTGTGCAATGCTCCGGCAACTTTTGAAAGGTTGATGGAACTTGTACTTACTGGACTAATTGGCGATGCCTGTTTGGTCTACTTGGATGACATCATCATCGTAGGCCGCACGTTTGAAGAACATCTTCAAAACCTGGAACGCGTGCTCATGAAGATCCAGAGTGCCAACCTCAAGTTAAGTCCGAAGAAGTGTTCACTATTCAAACGACAGGTTAGCTTTTTGGGATATGTAGTGTCTGAAGAAGGTATCCGCACGGATCCAGAGAAAATCGCCGCTGTCAAGGATTGGCCAGTTCCAAAAGACAAGACGCAGGTCAGAGCATTTTTGGGTTTGTGCTCCTATTATCGGCGATTTGTCAAGAACTTTGCAGACATAGCCAAACCCCTGCATAAGCTAACCGAAGAGAAGCGACATTTCTGCTGGGATGAAAGTTGCGACATCGCATTCCAGGAGCTAAAGGACCGTCTGTGCAAAACACCTATTTTGGGGTACCCTGATGCGGGCAAGGAATTTATAATTGACACAGACGCAAGTGACATAGGACTTGGCGGTGTGTTGTCTCAACGGAATGGTGATCAAGAGGTTGTGATAGCGTACTTCAGCAAGTCGCTGTCAAAGCCGGAAAAGAACTATTGTGTCACGAGACGGGAATTGCTTGCTGTGGTAAAGTCATTGCAGCATTTTAGCAAATATCTTCTTGGGCGGAAATTCCACGTACGAACGGACCATGCTGCACTGAAATGGCTATTGCAGTTCAAAAATCCAGAAGGACAAGTTGCGAGATGGATTGAGCTACTGCAGGAATACGACTTTGTGGTCGAACATCGCAGCGGGAAATCACATGGCAACGCAGATGCATTGTCAAGAAGACCTTGTCCTGAAGACTGCAAGCATTGTACTAGGCAAGAAAGTAAAGAAGTCGTACCTGTGAGGATGCTCAAGACAGACCTCAGCAACGAGTGGAAGGAAAGCCTACAACGTGCACAGCAGGAAGATTCGGACATCAAGCCGATTCTGGAGTGGATGAAGGCCAGAGCTCCTAAGCCCAGGTGGAGTGACGTCTCAGCGATGAGTTCGATCACAAAAAGCTATTGGGCCCAATGGGACAGCTTGGTGATTCAGGATGGAGTCCTGTGCCGTAAATGGGAAAATGCTCGGGGAGACAGCTGTCATTTGCAAATGGTTGTCCCTAAAGCTCAAGTACCGGATGTTCTACAGCTGTACCATAATGGTTGTTCAGGAGGTCATCTGGGAGTAAAACGGACTCTACTGAAGATACGAGAACGGTTTTACTGGGTCCACTGTCGGGACGATGTCGAGGACTGGTGTCGCAAATGTACAAGTTGTGCAGCTATAAAGGGACCTCAGACTCGCAGTAGAGGTGCATTGAAATTGTACAATGTTGGTGCACCATGGGAGAGGATAGCCCTTGACGTTGCGGGGCCGTTTCCGGTAAGTGAAAGTGGCAACAAGTATTTCATGGTTGTGATGGATTACTTCACCAAGTGGCCGGAAGTCTTCGCCATTCCAAATCAAGAAGCTTCGACAGTTGCAGACAAGTTAGTTCATGAAGTCTTCTGTCGTTTTGGAGTACCTTTAGAGATTCACAGTGATCAAGGAAGGAATTTTGAGTCACAAATATTCCAGGAAACTTGTCGAGTTATGGGTACTCATAAAACCAGAACAACTTCTTACCACCCACAGTCGGATGGAATGGTGGAACGGTTTAATCAGACATTGGAGAGGTACCTAGCCAAAGTTGTGGAAAATCGGCAACGAGATTGGGACAAGCACATACAACCGTTTTTGTTGTCATATCGAAGCGCTGTTCACGAAAGTACATCGGTGACACCAGCTTTCGCAAACTTTGGAAGAGAATTACGGCTGCCTGCAGACCTGATCACCGGAATACCACCTGATGCCCCACGCAGTATAACCGATTATGCGAATGACTTGCGGAACAAAATGAATGACATTTATGAGCACGTCAGACAATCGGGCCAGCAAATGTCTGAAAAGATGAAAACCCGATATGACCGCAAAATGAACAATAAAGGGTTCGACGAAGGTTCACTGGTGTGGTTGCACAATCCAGTCCGCAGCAAAGGGAAATCTCCTAAGCTTCAAGCTAAATGGGACGGACCGTACCGGATTGTGACAAAGATCAATGACGTAACCTACCGGATACAGAAAGGTGCAAGAGGTACTCCTAAGATCGTCCATGTGGACCGACTGGCGCGTTATTATGGGGCTGATAATGCTCGGGACGAGCATGTCTTAGGAGGGGGCAGTGTTGCGCGCCACAATTAATGCCTGGTACATGGCGACATTAGTTACCACTAGCGCCATCTAGTATCGAGTAGCAGAACTAGTCGAGTCACGATCGTTCTAGAAAATTCGATACTAGAACTTTGTAGAACTTTCTCGAACTATCGTCACCTAGTCGGTCGGGGCCGGTATGTACTCGAACATTCTAGATGTTTCTACAATGGAAGGTTCTCGAACTATCTGCGGCACTATATAAGGCCGGGATGCGCGACGACCGACACAGTTTGGTTATAGCGACAAGAGCGAAAACATCAAGCGATCTTCAAGTGCGAATTAAGAGTAATCAGTAGTGAAATTGTGTTCTTATAATTAGTGTGTTTGAGCTGTAATTAGTGATTTTAATTAAAGAGTTGTTTTTGGTTATTAAATCGGCAGTTTTTATTGTCACGAACCCGAAGCTCGTAACAATAATAATATAGTCGTTACATTGTCATAGATAACGTGTTTCGTTCCAGTATTTAATTAGGAGATTTGAATGAGTAATACTTATACGTGTTATCTATAAATATTCACAGTACACACAACACTATATTCACATAATATAAAGTATATTCTGAATCTATGATAAATCAATTAACATTGTCATTGAAAGAAGGAAAAATTGGTTTATTTCTCACAGAAACCCAGCTACATAATTAACTGTAATAATGAGAATAAACAAAATAAATCGATATAAATTGTTCAAGTAAATTGAAACAAATGAACACCGGTATAAGATTTCTTTGGCGCGTAGCCGAAATTGGATGGAACTAACGTGGCCATCTTGTTTTCCGAAACAAAATGCACAAGTTAGTATATTTATTTTTTAATACAGTTGCTCAAAAAGTGGTGTATTGCAGGGACGTATAGCGTTCGGGATGTGGGCTATTACATACTAGTGCTTTTTTTTTACCTTTCCCGAACTCGTGCGTTCTCTTTCCCAACTGTCAAAATAATGTCTATTAAAAAGAAAAAACCAACCATGAAGTTTTTACTAAAGAGTTTTTGTGATTCATACAAATACGTATATTTCTAAAAAGAAGCTACTAATTTATTTCAATATCAGATTTAATTGAATGAGTTAGGTTAGGTTTCATTTCATTTCATCTCATTAAATTTCATTTTCATTTCATATCAATAAAAAAAATATACTGAAGACTAAGCTGTATGGATACCCTTTGCCTACCAAAATGGGTGAAGAAAAAAAAACTCTGCTTATATTCTACGGTTGGCGCCATTTTCCAGAAATTTTCTTTGCGAGTTTAGTTGTTTGTTGCACAAAATGAGTAATTTCGACCTTATTTTTTTTAAATTAACACCACCGGAACTCAGTATAATTGCACAAAATGCTTCGGAGAACATTTTACCGGAAAAGTAAAAAAGTCGTTACATATCTACATACGACTAATTTATTGCGTGGAGAGAAGAGAAAAAAGCAATATTGTGTTTTTATTATTTTATTAAATTGCGTTATTTTTTCGCAACTGTATTAAAAATAGTCGTTCAGTACACCTGCGGAACCGTCATTGCAACTTGTTCCGACTGTCAACCCTCGCCTTCGGCTGCGCCTCGGCTCGGGTAGACATTTGTCGGAACTCTTTGCAATGACAGCCTTTCCGCACTTGTAATGAAATATACTATTGTTTGCCAACGACATCATTGTCAATGTCACTGAACGTCGACGTGTCAAATTTCGGAAACTACAGGATAAATCGCTTCACCGAGACCGCTCACAAAGTAGGCGAGCAGTCCTGGGACGACCTATACCATCCAAAAATAAATTCGCCCTATTAGGACATTGCCAAGAGTCACCAAGGCCCAATAATTTCCTTACTCAATAGATTGAGGCACGAAGTCGACTCGAAAAATTCTCCGACCTATACTCTCCGTGTGAACGAAACCATAGCGCGATTCAGAAACTGGCCTGAATGGTACAACGCCATCTATCGAGCGAGGGGTCAAACTTTTGCGTTTAAGATGGAGTATTGTTTTGTTGAATATTTGACATTTTAAGAACAATAATGTGATTATGAAAGTGAAAAATACTTGGAAATAATATTTTAATGTTAATAATAGCAATGTAATCGTGTTAAAAAGTGAAAGAAAGGCTTTTGTTCCCCCAGCTTTGCACGACGACTTCAGACCATGAAATTCAGTGGATTCAAGATTTTAGAGACGTAATAATTACTTGTACACGTTTTGTAATTATATAAGTATTTGACAAAGATAAGCTGAAGAGATTGTATGTTCGTTTGAACGCGCTAATCTCTATAACTACTAGTCCAATTCTTGAGGATGGTTATAGACTATTTAACATCACGCTTTGACCCTTAGGAGCCAGCAAAAAAAAAATACTCACAAAGAAAGCTTAAGCGAAAAACCAGTAATAGTGCGGACTGCGGGCAGGTGATGCGATGCGACGGGATGGGTCGGGGGTACAAGAAATTTCACGCGGACGAAGTCGGGGGCAGAATCTAGTATTTGATAAAGCTAACTAACGTAGTAGTTAACGGCTGTAACCGTATTTTAGAATTTCATGGAATCACAGTACGGCCGTATAATTTGGTACTTTCTTTACGTCAAACACGGCCACCGCGGTATAATGTGTGCCATACTCCACACGTAAAGAGAGTTCATCCACAACGCTCTAAAAAGATACGGTTATAGCCGTGTACCGCCCTAGGTAAACGATCTAATTTTCCGTGATATGGTGTGACAGTATTGTGATTTTGTATGAAAAATTCTACTGTCTTTCCCTAATAAAGGACCGCGGCGGAAAGTAAATGATAATTCTCACTTACCAGTAAACTTTTTACATGAAGAATTTTTTTCTAGTTCAAACCAAAAATCTCACATTGCAGCCCCAAATTGGAACCATATTTAAACAATGACCACGATTTTCCCCAAATCAAATTCCCCTCCTTCCCCAATAAAATAATAATCCGGTAATGAAATAAGTTACTCTATGTACATAGAGTAACTTATTTCATTACCGGTGACTTCCGTGGGGTCCAGAGTTTGGGGTCTTTTTCGCTCGTTATCTACAGTTAGTTACCAAGTTAAGATTATGTAATAGATAAGCAACTAAAAATCGATAAGTTGAACTAAGGGTAAAGAGATGACGTCAGGTTAATCTGAGATTAGCTGCAAATTAAGTTTAAAAGTTTTCTAAGATTTATTCTGTATTTTACAATGTTTTTATTAGTTTTTATTTAGCAGTGGTAGACCAGTGGAAAAGGCCCCAACTTACGAGTTGTAGGTCTTGGGTTCGAACTTCGAACCCAGGCAGGCAACCTTAGGAAATTAAGAAAGGGACGGGGCCTGCAAGAAATTTTGAAAATAGGGACCTATTTGAAGAAACTATTTTAACTTACCTTAAGTCCCCCGTAGTGTGTGATATGGGACAGCTGCAGCTCAGACCGAAATTATTACAAAAATTTTGACGAGATCGACGTTTCGTATTCCCCTTTTTTCTCCTCGAAAACTGAGCCGATTCAATTATTGTTTACATTAACATTTTAAGAAAGAGTGTGTTTAGGTTCTTATCATTTTTTTTACGTTAATATTATTATAAATGGTAGTTTTATTATAATCACTAAAACGGAAAATAGTGGCCACTATTTTCCGTTAACTTTTAAAGTATACGTATTTTATTTACGTACGTACGTTGTATTAACGTATAATCTTGTGGAGCACAACTTAACGTGCTTATTTTCTGCATTTTCATTCTAAAATAAAAGAAATAACCAAACAAACGATGAGGGCGTAGCCTTAAGAATATGTTTGATTTACAAATTATTTTGGTATTACGTTTGTATGAACTACGCATGAATATAATATTATGAGATTTTAGAGTACCTATACTTACTACAAGTCTCTGTGAAAATGTACGTAATATTAATCGCGTCTTTTATATTCCACGTGTTTACCTAATCTTAGTATTAGGTAAACACGTAGTACTTTATATTATTATTAAGTTCATTTTATATTATAGAAGACTCTTGAGGTTTAAAGGCTGAGTTTTCAACGTCTCTCTTTATCTGAAGAATTAATATACAGCTTATAATACAATTTTCTATATGTAAGACGCTGTCAAATGGCAATGTTTTTTCCTTGGATAAAAAATACCTGACTATTCAAAACTCAGTGCTAATAGAAATAGGAAAGAATAAGTACTTAAATTAGTTTAAGTATATTCTGCGAACAGAATTTTTTGATAATTTTCTCCACACATATCGATTTTCTCCTGCAAGAGAACATAGGTACAGTTTAAACATATACTGCGAATAGAATTTTTTTTAAATTTTATCCACACTTTTATCGATTTTCTCTGTATGTTTATCATAACAGACACCAGTCTGGTCTGCACCTCTACATCTGACTGTCCGTAAGTGCACTTATAACTCGGGAAGCAATCATCCAATGTAAAGCGTTTCATATGAAAGCAGTTATGAAAATCTATCATTTTCTTTAGTATTTGACATTAAGGTGTCAAAAATCTGTAATTTTCTTCAGTATTTGACATTAAGGTGTCATAAATCTATCATTTTCTTTAGTATTTGATATTAAGGTGTCAAGAATCTACCATTTTCTTTAGTATTTGACATTAAGGTGTCAAAAATCTATCATTTTCTTTAGTATTTGACATTATGGTGTCAAAAATCTATAATTTTCTTTAGTATTTGACATCAAGGTGTCAAAAATCTATAATTTTCATTAGTATTTGACATCAAGGTGTCAAAAATCTATCATTTTCTTTAGTATTTGATATTAAGGTGTCAAAAATCGCTATGTATTTAGAATACCCCTATTGTGTGAGCTTTCACCTTTTTCTTAGGAAACCAAAGCTTTAGTATAAGTACTTTTATTTTATTTATGGAAATCCTCACTGTTTAGCATAGCCACGTTACACGTGAGCCAAGCCGCGGGGCATAGTTAATACAACGTAGGTATGTACTACAAAGAAGCTAGAACGCCTTCTACGCCTACACTTCAAGAGAGGCATGAAAAGTACCAGTTGAATCACAAATCTCTTTGAATAGTGCCTCGCGGGGCATAAGTGTCAGATTCACACTCGGATTAGACTTGTCTGTACATTTCTGAGTACCCTGAGAGGTGTCAACTGAAATTACTATTTCAGTTGAATTTGAAGCACCTACATTTAGCTGCTGGAGGGCTGGAGGAGCTTGTGGCTAAGTAATAATAGCCGCGCGGGTCGATCAATCAGGTTAAGCTACGCTTGCCGCGGTTGGTCCGTGGATGGGACCATCTTTACATACCGAGACCCCTTCATGATTTTTTTTTTGTAATGTAAGTTCTACAAAATGGCTTTCGGATTTTTTTCTTCATTTGTGCTACATGATATTGCTTGATTCTAGGTCAATGGGAAGTAACCTATAGGTTTTGATTCCCTTGCGAGTGTCAAAATATGCTGCAAAAACGGAACTTAAACGCCCGTATCTTTTGATTGCGTTGACTTACGAGTAGAAGTTTGATTTTTTAATTGCTTCAAGGGATTGCAGCCCCTGAGTATTTGATATTAATTTCAACTTGTTAACTCCATGCGTTTCCGAGAAAAGAGTCTTGACAGACAGACGGACAGCGAAGTGATCTTATAAGGGTTCCGTTTTCCCTTTTGAGGTACGGAACCCTAAAAAAACAAAAAATATATATTTTCTCTTACAGTTTATGTGCATACAAATTGGAGACAACGAAAACAACAAGTTTGCGACGTAAACTAGGGCAATACAGAAAAATAGGAGCTTGTTTTGTACAAACTTCCAAGACTTTCGTAATTATGTCCAATTTTTATTATTCCCGTCACATGGAGTTCCCCTTTGTTAGGCTACGAACTCAGGAAAATAGCGTGCAAATAAAAAATACTTCGAAAAATGGTAATGTGCGTGTCACGTAGAGGTAGGTACAGTCAGCAACAAAAGTCGATTCACACTTCAGATGTTTGAATCTCAGTTATTGAGCAAAATATTTTGAACAAAATTGCATTGTACTTCTGCTGCATTGTACAAATATTTTGCTCAATAACTGAGATTAAAAAAAACTTAAGTGTTAATCGACTTTTGTTACTGACCGTACTAGGTACCTATACAGGGCTCTACCTACCACTTCAGAGCATACAGGAATCAGGATACAGGCGTAAACTTAAAACAACACTAGCTGCGATTACTGAAATAACATAACATCACGCCTGTAATCGCCAAAGGGCAAGGTAGAGCTGTACCTATAGTACAGTCACGAGCATAAGTATGTATACACTTGGCTTTATTCAAAGGCGATTTTCTCCTTTATTTTTGAATTAAATTTTATATTATTAGGAACATAGTATTTTCAAACCCATAGGTTTATGTAAAGTGTCGTATTTCAACGTTGCATTCGTTATTTTGTAAAAAAATCGCAATTGAAAGTGCCATCTGTTGACATATTAGTGCTCGTGACTGTACACCCACATTTCGCCAGTTATGTTTAAGTCCCATGTAATAGGGGCGAGCCTATTGCCATCAACAGGGCAAATCCAGACTCCGGGCTGTTACTGAGAAATTTCAAATGGAAACACTTTGCCCGACCCGGAATAACTCGGGATGATGCGCTAGCATGATGCGCTAAGGTAGCCAGCGAAATTAAAATTTTGTAAACAGTGTAGTAGTAAGTATATTGATGAAAATATCATTGAAAATGAATGTACAAAATGTGAATTTACAAAATTATAATCATTAGGTACAATCAGCAGTAGGTACAGCTCCTTGAGTTACAATACACATTAGTTACAAATGTTTATGAAATAGTCATTCTCCGGGTTATTGGTAAAACATTAACAACCTCTTTTTTTTTCTTTTTTTTTTGCGGATGGGAAATCATCAAATGACCCCTCCCGCTCTGGGTGGAGCGGAAGGGAGTGTCAGACTCTTACTGACTAAAACCCACCCGTGTTCACTCCTTAGCCCTTTATGTTCCGGACCAGCGGTAACCCTTTCGGACAATCCCGCTGACCCGGCAGGCTTCGGCCCTATAGGGCCCCTTCTCGATGCTGACATTTCCGCGCGCCACTCATACACGCGCGCGAGGACTATCGCCTCCAGATCCCATGGCGGCAGTCCGGCAATGAGGCTTGCCGCCTCGCCAGAGATCGTGCGGTAGCCCCGGATAAGCCTTATGGCTACCACCTTCTGGGGCGCGTTCAGGTAGTGGGCGGCTCGCCGCCGCAGTGAACGCGCCCACACCGGGGCCCCGTATAGGGCCATGGACCGCACATTAACAACCTCTTAAGAGGTCATTGTACTCATCATTTCATATGTCAAGTACATTGTAGGTACATTACCAATGTTATTAGCTTCATTTATTTAATTCATGTAAATAATAATTTTGCATGGTAGTTTTAGCGAATTGTTTTAGAAACTGTTAAAAAAACCCGACCATCTGTAATGTACAGACGAGCACATCGAGCTACTACAATCTGTCGAATTTCTTTAACAGATTTTCAACTTTATCTCTAAGTCATAAGGTTCAAAGTTGATTGGGAAAATTTGACAGTTTCGGGTAGCCTAATGTGCTGGCGACTGTACTACAATTCTTGCAAATAAAATTTCATTTCATTAGGCTCATACGGATTGGCAAACTCCATTCGGCATCTACTTTCGCTGAAATTACATGTTGCAGTTGATTTTTACCGCCCAGCTTTGGTTGTTTTCATGAAATTACATACAAGAAGCCATCCGGAACCACTGTCTGCAAACCATACAAATATTTGAACCGTGCGGGAATCGAACTCACGACATGTTAGCAGAAGCCTCATCGCCGTGCTAATCTTGCTACCAGAACCCCAATTGAATAAATACACTTTCAATCAGAATCCGACGAATTTTGAAGTAATTGCTAATCCACTGCCTTTTTTTTTTTTTTTTTTTTTTTTTTTTTTTTTTGGGTGGGAAATCATCAAATGACCCCTCCCGTTCTGGGCGGAGCGGAAGGGAGTGTCAGACTCTTACTGACTAAAACCCACCCGTGTTCCTTCACTTGCCTGTGCCAGGGGCCACGGTATCTCTTTCGAACAACCCGCGACCCCGGCGGACCCCGTCAGTTGGTGCTGACATCTCCTTGAGGCGCGCGTGGAACACAACGCGCCGTCGACCCGGGCCTGGTCCTTACCGGACGGCGAGCTGCCCATTGCTCGCCGCCCGCAAGCCCGCGCCTACGGTGGCCGGGAATCGGCTATCGACTCCCGACGCCCGGTGCGTCTTCTGCGGCGGCTGGGGGCGTAAGGGCGCAGGGATTGCCGCTCCCTCACGCGCTCCGCCTCCTCCTTCGCGAGCATCACTGCTTCGCAGAAGGAGGCGATAGCCTCCCATGCACTCTCGCTCCGTACCATGGCCCGGACTAGGGCCGGACGCGAGAGATCGCCGCCGCCGATCGCCGCCGTGAGGACACGGCGGTGCTCTGCCCAAGCTGGGCAGATCTCCACCGTATGCTCCACCGTGTCCTCCGGGCGATCCACACAATGGTGACACCCGGGCGTTTCCTCCCGCCTTATTCGGAACAGGAACCTCCCGAAGCAGCCGTGTCCGGTGAGGACCTGCGTTAGGCGGAAGGTGAGGACGCCGTGGCGTCTCTCTAGCCACTCCTCAAAGAGGGGACTTATCGCCGCAATTGTGGCGTGCCCAGCACTGGGTTGCGACAGTCGCACTCTCCATGTCGCCATGAGATCCCGCCGGAGGTCTGTCCGCTGCACCGCGATTTCTCGCGGCAGCGGAGTTACGCCCCGGCGTTTCACCTCCTCTCGCCACTCCCATATGTGGGCGAGGACTTTGGCCTCCAGATCCCATGGCGGCAATCCGGCAAGGAGGCTCGCTGCCTCCCCGGAGACCGTGCGGTATCCCCGGACTAACCGGATGGCCATGACCCTCTGGGACGCGTTCAACCGCCTGGCTGGTCGCCGCCTCAGTGAACGCGCCCACACCGGTGCCCCGTAAAGGGCCATGGACCGCACGACCCCCGCGTAGAGCCTCCGGCAGGAGGCGTTTGGACCCCCTAGATTGGGCAGGAGCCGCTTCAACGCAGCCCCGGCCCGCTCCAGTCTGGGAGCCAAACGTCGGAAGTGTTCCACGAAATTCCACCGGCTGTCGAGGACAAGTCCCAGGTACTTCATCGTCGACTCGACGCCGATGTGAACCCCTCCTACCGTTATTTGGGAACCCGACGGTGGCGCGTTCCGAGGGCCATGAAAACACATGGCCTCGGACTTGTGCAGGGCCACCTCGAGTCCCAGTTGCCGGATCCTTTCAACGACTGTCGCAACCCCGCGTGTCGCTAGTTCCGCCGCCGCCTGGTGCGACCTCCCCTGCGCCAGGACCAGCGTGTCGTCAGCGTAGCAAACTACACTGACGCCGCTAGGGAGGTCGGCGCGCAGCACCCAGTCGTACCCGATGTTCCACAGGGGCGGCCCCAGGACCGATCCCTGTGGGACACCGCACGACATCTCTCGCCGGTTCCACTCTCCCTGATGACCGGGGTAGATGACGGCCCTGTCCGTCAGATAGGCCTCGACCACGCGACAGAGGTAGGTCGGCATCCGGTGATACCGGAGTGCCTCCCTGATGCAACTCCAGGGCAGGGTGTTGAAGGCATTGGCAATGTCTAAAGACACCGCCAACACGACCCCACCCCGGGCAACAGCATCCCCCGTCGTGAGGGCTCGTACGCGCATGACAGCGTCTACTGTAGAGCGCCCCCTGCGGAAACCGAACTGGCCCTCCGCCAGATCCGGTCCCACCCGCATCAGATGCCCGACGAGGCGGTCTGCAATGACTCTTTCAAAGAGTTTGCCCACCTCGTCGAGCAGCACGATGGGCCGGTAAGCGGACGGAGAGTCCGCAGGGCGCCCCGGTTTCTTAATGAGGACCAGCTTCCCCGTCTTCCAACGTAGTGGAAACTGGCCCCCCTCCAAACATGCGCTTAGGAGCCCCCTCAGTCGAGGCCCGAGAGCCTCCATGGCCAGAACCCAGGCTTTCCCAGGTAAGCCGTCGGGTCCTGGGGCGGTATTTTTGGCATTCAGCCTACGTACCGCCACTCTCAACTCTACCTCGGTCACCTCCGGAGCATCGTCGTCGTCGTCGTCGGGTGTGTGGTCCTCATCGGGCACCGCAGGAGGCGGAGCCATGGGCGGGGGTGTATGTTCCCCTCGCGAAGGGAACAGAGCGCCCACCACGTCCTCCACGAGCTGGGGCCGGAGACTCTGCGTCAGCGGGGGAGCCCATGGGCGGAGTTTATCCCGCACCATTTTGTAGGGGCGTCCCCACGGGTCCCTGTTCAGAGTCTCCAGCGACTCCTCGCGGGCCAGTTCCCTGGCCCGCAGGATCTCCGCTCGGAGGGCGGTCTTTGCCGCTCTGTACCCCTCGTACAGCTCCGCCTGAATGGCTTCGGTATCCGGAGGGCGGATACGGAGCCTGCGGTGCCTGGCGTACCGGCGTCGTGCAGCGACGCACGCCTCGCGCAGGTTTGTCAACTCCGGCGACCACCAATACACTTGGCGCCAGGCGCGTCCTGGCCGGACCCGGGGCATTGCCACGTCACATATTTCGGACATGGCCTCCCGGAACCACTCCGCCTCGTCGTTGATGTCAGCAGGCCTGTCCGGTGATGACACCCAGGCCTGCACGATCGAGGCTTCCAGGAGGAGCTCCCGATCCAGCTGCTTCAGCGCCCACCGCGGACCACTCGGGGCCTGTCGGACTGGCGCGCTCGAGGTCTGGGCGGAGACGTCAAACCGGATGTACCGGTGGTCGGAATAGGTCTCCACCCCCTCCATGACGCGCCAGTCGACGACGTGCGGCAACAGAGCGGGGCTGGCGAACGAAATATCCACCACTGATTCACCCCGCATCCGCACACACGTTGGGACAGAACCCCGGTTTAGGACGACCAGGCCTGTCTCCAGAGCCCAGTCCTCCACCATCCTGCCCCGTGTGTCCGTATACCGGGAACCCCAAGCCACATTCTTGGCATTGAAGTCCCCGAGGACGAGCACGGGGAGGGAACGGAACCCGACGACGATGACTCCCAACTCCGCAAGGGAGTTGTGGAACTCGGCGAGAGTTCGGCTCGGGGAGAAGTATACCCCTACCACAACAATCTCCCCGAACCGTGCTGCTACGCAACCCCGTCCCCTCTTGACAGCCTCGAGGGACGGGGTACCGGCGGCGGCCGACGAAATTAGGGTCACTGAGCCGCTCAGGTCCTCCACCCAGTAATCCCTGGGTGGGACAAAATACGGCTCAGCGACCACGGCGATGTTAATCGACCACTGCGCCATGCTCTGGAGCAACAGATCCTGAGCGGCGGCGCAGTGGTTGACTAATCCACTGCCTCATATGTTTGAAAAATTCCTTTGCTCGACAACGGAAATCACGCAATGAATATTATTAGCATAATTCTTTCTTTGTCGGCAACTGCACCATACAAAGTATTGAACTGAACCCACACATTTACATTGTAAAAGTAACTATTAAGCTAACGACCATCTTCTAAAACTTGACACTTAACCAATTACCGTTAAAGATTTAAACCAACAAACTCATTTCACAGTTATATTTAACCTAACCAATTAACACCTTGTTAACTGCAGATAAACCAAATGGTTAACGATACAGTGAATTGGTGGCCGACAGATGTATACCAGTTAGAGTTAAATAAGTTATTAGTATTTTTAAACTTAAAATAATATTATTAGCAATGTGGAGGAGGTACCGTTGGTCTAGTGGTCGCAAGTTCGAATGCTGAGCTTGGTGTACATAATCAGCCTGTAATGTTCCCACTGCTGGGACACAGGCCTCCTCTCAATGAGAGGGAGTGGGCCGTAATCGACCACGCGGGCCCAGTGCGGGTTGGTGGATGTCACATGTCTTCGAATTTTTGGTTCTAGGATATGCCGGTTTCCTCACGATGTTTTCCTTCACCGTTTTGAGAGCAGTGGTGATGAAATAATTTACACAAAGTAAAGCGCCTGTCTGGGTTCGAACCTACGACCTACAACTCGTAAGTCGTGTCCGTGACCACTGGGCCACCACTGCTCTCTCTTGGCTGCTTGGTGTCCTTAGTTCAAATTCCCAGGAAATTCTTTGAAGAAGGCCGGTCTGGATTTATGCCTGCAGGGTAATTGCGTAACACACTATCAGTAGCAATGGGTTTCATTTTGACAATTCAACATCATTCATTGCGGTATTTGCGTTGTTGAGCAGACACATTTTTCGAACTTAAGGAGCAATGGATTAGCAATAAGCTTCAAAATGATTCAAATTAGGTGTGTGTACATACTGCAGTATTAGTAATTACTGCATATTATGTTTTCAACATTCCATCCTTCTTTAAGATTTTAGACAACCTTTTTTGGTCATTTTTCTGATTTAAAAATCAAACTTTTGAATATTGAACTGATGCTGTCAAGTAAAATTTTCTCTTGAAGTTTGGGACTTGTTGTTTGGTTATGACTGCTGACGGCTGCAATTATTTTTTTTCTCTGCTTATAATCGTTAAATATGATGAAAATATGATATTAATCATCTAAATTGGATTGGAGAGAAGTCTTCAATATATAACTCCTTTTGATCTTATCAGGATACGCCTGAAGATATACTACTAACAAGCCGAGTTTTCGGTCCTACCTTACCCTGCCCCTATCTATCCCCTTCGTACTGTTCTGTTCCCGGATTTTGGATGGGTTGAGGAGTGCAGATTTGAAGGAGCGGTTTCTTACGGGTTTTTCTGGATCGCCTATCCGGGATTACCGACCGAAAGAGATATGGAATGCAGGATGCCGAAATGATCTAGGATTTATCAGATATTATTTTCTTTTATTGATTCTTTTTGACTTATATTATTGTTGTTTTATAATTGTTTCATGTACTAACTTTAATTGCAGAATACTACAGGTTTTACATCTTTCGTTCGTGATTAGTGCTACGCGATCGTAGGGAAATTTCAGTTGCAACTGCAGTTAAACTCGACGCGTAATCTATCTAATTTTAAAATTTAATGTATAGTACAAAACCTTAAGTATTATTTCCGTTTCTTTTATAAATTTTAATATCAGCCGCCAGAGTTATCGACACAAGTTTTTACCTTTTTTTTTACATCAGTTTTTGTTATATTTTTTGTTACATTCGGTTATTTTTTATACAAAATTATACGTTTTTAAGTGGCGAATAAGTGTTTCCTTATTATATCGCTACAATAAGTGTATTTTACCAATAAGATTAAGTCCCACGTTATAAAGAGCCTATTGCCATAACCGGCACCCTAATTATGTAACACACTATTACTCTCAATTTGAATAATTTTGAAGCATATTGCTAATCCATTGCTCCTTAAGTACGACAAGTAGTGTGTCTGCTCAACAACGTAAATAACGCAATGAATGTTGTTGAACTGTCAAAATGAAACCCATTGCTACTGATAGTGTGTTACGCAATTACCCTGCTGGTCGGGCAAAGTGTTTCCATTTCAAATTCCTTAGTAGCAGCCTGGAGTCTGGATTCGTGCCCGGTTAATGGCAATGGTTAGGCTTGCTCCCTATTACATGGGACTTAAACATAACTGGCGAAATGTAGGTGTCCTACTATAGGCTCACCTCTTTTTTTTTTTTGCGGATGGGAAATCATCAAATGACCCCTCCCGCTCTGGGTGGAGCGGAAGGGAGTGTCAGACTCTTACTGACTAAAACCCACCCGTGTTCCTTCCTTAGCCCTTTATGTTCCGGGCCAGCGGTAACCCTTTCGGAAAATCCCGCTGACCCGGCAGGCTTCGGCCCTGACGGGCTCACCTCTGCCTTACCCTTTGTGGATTACAGGCGTGATGTTAAGTATGTTATTTCAGTAATCAATGACTCAATGCCATTGCCTAATAGTCCTACACTTTCTAGTAGCCGCTACATTCCATAGTTATTAACCCTATTTGTAACCCAGCTCATCGAGTTACTAGACAATCTATCAAATTTCTTTAATAGATTTTCAACTTTATCGCTAAAGCATTAGGTTCAAAGTTGATTGGGAAAATTGTGCAATTTCGGGTAGCTTGATGTGCGCCGTCTGTACCAATTACTCTTTGTTTGATGTAACAGACCTCTAACTTCGAATATTGGGTCACGATAATTGGAAAACAGGTTTACATGCCGATGTTGTCGGAAAATGTCAGGAAGAGACAATTTATTTCATTATGTCTTTCTTTAATTAGGACGGTTTAAAACAAATTAAAACAACAAACAACAATAACAATGTCAACAATGAAGTATACGCTTAAATGTTTTTTTAAGAAACAGCTTCTTTTTTTTAGGGTCCCGTACCTCAAAAGGAAAATAAACGGAACCCTTATAGGATAATTTTGTTGTCCGTCTGTCTGACTGTCTGTCCCTCAAGACCCTTTATCTCGGGAACGCGTGGAAATATCGAGTCGAAATTTAAGCAATACCTATACTCAAGTCTATAGTCCCTAGCTAGAAGCTGTGAAAAAATCAAACTTCTAAGTTAACGTAAAAAAAGACATGGCCGTTTAAGCCGCAAAAAATGTATATTTCGGCACTCTCAAAGGAATCAGAATTTATAGAGTACTTTGCGTTGACCTAGAATCATGAAATTTGGCAAGAAGCAAAGACATGTAGCACAAATAAAGGAAACAATCTGAAAACCGTAAATGTGTAGTTACACAGCTAGCTAGCATAACATACGGAACCTTTTTCACAATCTCACTCACAGATTCACAATCTCTTCTTCATGTAAACCCTGCCTAACGAAGATAGTTCAAACTTCCTGATTTTCAATCATAACAAAGTAACAAATTATTGACTTAACCGACTCTCTGTATACAAATAACAATGGCGGAACAGATCTTGGAATCGTCGTAACATTCCCGGAAACTCGGAATATCCCGGAGTATCCGTAAGTTAATGAAATTGGACGGATATTTAGACAAACGATAGTTTCTGTGGATTGTTATTGTGGTTTGTTTGAAACTATAGGATAATAATAAATTTCGTTATAAGGTAATTATTAGGTTTTGCTACGGACTTGAGGTAGGTAGAAGATCCCCCCCCCCCTCCCCGGTGGGTTCCTGCATTGGCGAGGTGGGGGGGCTCAGTAGCCGTGGCTTGGTCACCCACGATGAAGTGAAGAGGAACCCGAGGAGGGGCCGCTTGGGCGACATCGCAACTGAGGCGGGCCGCGATGTCGTATGGGAAGCATCGCGGCTGAGGGTACTACCTACCTACCTTCCGCGGCCTTGACGGGGTCACCACCGTCTGATGGCGGATGCGGTGGGGCCGCAGGGGAGGAGGAGCATTGGTATGACGTTGGCCGCTCTCCCTATCCTCTGCGGTCGAAAATTGGCAGGCTTCGGGGCCAATGACCTGACCCGTCGCGGGGGGACCATGGGTGCCCAGACACGGGGTCGTCTGGCGCCCATGTGCTGGTTTGGTTCCTGTGGTGGTCACGGCGTGCTATGTGTTCTGGTGCGCCGGTGATGGGGAGTACTCCCCAGAGGAAGGTACGGTGACGGATAGCCGCGGCGGTTTCACAGAAGAGTGCTAACGCGTATCCGTGTTCCCGCCGTATGCGGCAGAGGAGTTTTAGTGGGTTAGAGTCCCACATAACTGTACTATCTCCCCGTGGCAGTGCAGATTGTATGAGCATTTCTCCAAGATAAAAAAAAGGTAGAAGATCCCAAACCTGGGTCCCTGACGTTACTGGCACATGGAGTTTGTTGCAGTTCTTCTTACTAAATACAGCACTAGAAAGTGGTGAAAGGCGGACGTTTTGAGATTTTGACATTGAATTCATTCTGTTTAATTTGAATACTTAAATGGCTTTTTATTTTATCAATATTTTTTTTTAAGTTTAAGTTTTTTTGACCTATCTTCGATTAAGGGCTGATTTTTCAATCATCTGATAACTTCATTCGGGGAATAATTTTTAAATTTTGACAGTTGTTTCATACAAAAACTGTCAAACGTCAATTTTATTCCTCGAAAAGTTATCTGACGATGGAAAAATCAGCCCCTTCTGATCTAAAATCGCCAACACAAAGTAAAGCGTGGTGCTCGCTACTAGATACGAGAAAAAAGCTTTTCTTTACTTACGGACAATTTACAGGCAATTACTAGATTAGGTTGGGACATTTTTCGTTCGCACCAGCTACCGGAATTTATGTGGGTAGGCTACATAAGATAATAAGAAGCAATATTGAATTTTGGTTATTTATTTCAAGAGGTCGTGCTCACTTTGCTAATCCATTGCTTCATATGCTCGAAAAATGTATCTGCTCAACAACGTAAATAACGCAATGAATGTTGTTGAACTGTCAAAATGAAACTCTTTGCTACTGATATTGTGTTACGCAATTACCCCGCAGGTTCGCATGGGCGATATTTATTCGCGCATTGGATTTTCAAGATACCGCTAAGCGCCGAGAGTTGAAAATCCATCAATGTATTTATTTGACGCGCTGCAACCTTACTAGGTACAGACGCCAGCATATCAAGCTCCCCGAAACTGTCAACTGTCTGTTTTCCCAATCAACTTTGAACCTTATGCTTCAGCGATAAAGTTGAAAATCTATTAAAGAAATCTGACAGATTGTAGTAGCTTTATGTGCTGGTGTCTGTACTATGTTTTTGCCATTTGCAGGTCAGTATCAGGTTGTATGTTGATCTAAATATGATTCGCGGCCGTAACAAATATTTATTTATAGAATTATAATCATAAAAATCATCAATACATCTCTCTAAGTTCATATTAGCCCATTGAATTACTATATCGTCGACCGTAGGTTCAATTGAGGTAAGGGACAAAATACCCAAAATGAGTTGAGTATACAGTTTTGTTCAGAATTTTGCGCTCTTTCGAATGGTGTATATGAAAAAATTCTAGCTTAAAAAAAATGTCCCTTACCCTACTGATTTTTGGATTCGAATTTCGAATCAGCCCCATAATAACAATGTATCTGAAAAACTATGCAATATAGCAACTTCAAATGGTGTAATTACCGCCGCCAATCCACTTCAAATAAGGTAAGGGTCTTCCCAATCAACGAATTATTCTTCACACATTTTTTCAACAAGACCTTTACACTATTTTTTCATTATAGATTGGATCCAACGTAGAGATCAATTTAATGTAAGGGACAACAAAAGATGTCATTAAAGGTATTATTGTACGAACGAAAGACTGCAGGCAGATGCTGGATGCGTCAAGCTGAAGACAGGGCGCTATATGGCGCTCATTAGGGGAGGCCTATTTCCAGCAGTGGACTGCTATAGGCTGATGATGATGACGATGATGATGATTGTACGAACGTATGTTGTCCAAGAAATGTTTTGACTGTGATGGTCACCGATTAGCAGTGATCTTAATATTTCTGGAGGATTTTGTAATATTTCAATATGTACTTTCCCACCTGAGCAACACATA
Organism: Oligia fasciuncula; assembly: GCA_963082905.1. Taxonomy (NCBI): domain Eukaryota; kingdom Metazoa; phylum Arthropoda; class Insecta; order Lepidoptera; family Noctuidae; genus Oligia; species Oligia fasciuncula. The sequence goes on from OY720403.1 coordinate 16,822,084, forward strand.
CCGTTTGTTTCTTTTTGCCATTTAACAGCTTCACAAAAAGTACAATTTTTAACCATACCTCCGATGGCGGAATATGTGGCGTAGTCAATCATAGGAGTATACGTAAATGCACTCCGTTCCTTATCAATCCAAGGAAGGTCGCCATGCCCTACGGCTATATCTTGAGACACATCCGATTCTTCAGATGATATCGACATTCTGTTCAGAGAATGTCGAAGTCGATCAGAATTCAAACGTTAGTTGCGCCCTTCTTAATCTGTCTCTTCATGCCGTACTCCAGCAATTCTTTCTTTCTCACTTTCTAACTGATTATGAATATTTTGTTGTGTGTGTGTTCGGGACAATGTATGATAACCTCACATTCATCACTCATTTCAAAAGACCTGTTAGTAGATGTGCGAATACGCTGAGAACTCAAGCGTGATTCTGTATCGGTAAACGTTTCCGATTCGCGAGACAATGCATGTCGCTCACGATCAGCGGACAGTCGCGCATCACGTTCCGCACTTGTCTCTAGAGACCTAGAAGCAGATGCGTAGATACGCTGAGAACTCAAGCGCAATTCTCTATCCGTGAACGTCTCCGACTCGCGAGATAATGCGTGACGTTCACGATCAGCGGTCAGTCGCGCATCACGTTCCCCACTTGTCTCTGGAGACCTAAAAGTCGATGCGTAGATACGCTTGGAACTCAAGCGCAATTCTCTATCCGTGAACGTCTGCGACTCGCGAGACAATGCATGACGTTCACGATCAGCGCTCAGTCGCGCATCATATTCTTCACTGTGGTCTCTAGAGATCTGGATGTAGATGCGTAAATACGCTGAGAACGCAGGCGTGCTTCGCGATCCGAAGAGGTTTCCACGGAGCGAGTTGCAGCCTGATGTTCTCGAACAGCATCAAGTCTCTCCTGACGCTCTTCGGTATATTCTTGGGATCTTATGATCCTCAATCTTTTAGCTCCTTTGGAACATTGGGAAAGATTTGACCTCTTTCTAGGCATGGTTATAGTTTTATTGTGAAGATACCTGATCAATTAAAATCTAAGTGACTGCTCCCCTACCAAGGGTGCCCAGACACGGGCTCGTCTGGCGCCCATGTGCTGGTTTGGTCCCTGGGGTGGTCACGGCGTGCTATGTGTTCTGGTGCGCCGGTGATGGGGAGTACTCCCCAGAGGAGGGTCCAGTGACGGACAGCCGCGGCGGGTTCACGGATGAGTGCTAACGCGTGCCCATGTTCCCGCCGTAAGCGGCAGAGGAGGACACCGTGGAGTTTTAGTGGGTTAGAGTCCCTCATAACTGCACTATCTCCCCATGGTAGTGCAGAATGCATGAGCATTAAAAAAATGGGAAAAAAAAAAAAAAGGGGAGTTTTGGCCAGTAGAGTCAAATTTTTAAATGATATACCATCGTCATCGAAAATCAGTCCTAAACTGAAAATTGTGAAATTAGTGATAGCTTTGATTTCCACATCAGATGTTTCTGATTTTCATATAAGTCAACAGGAAATGCCCATCAGACCGAATAACTTTTACTAAGACATCATTCCTATATGTGTTATGGTGTAGCTGGGCTCTTGGAGTTCCCCATCAGGTGTTCCAGATCTTCAAATTTATTCTCTCAGCAGAAAATGCTCATCACGTGGAACAATTTTTGCTATGGTACCATTTTTGTATCTCTTATAGTTAAGCTGATCTGTTTCGGTTCTGCATCAGGTGTTCAAGTTTCAAAGATAAATTATAGCCTATATGTTGCCCAGACATAATACCTATACAACAAAAAAAAAAACATTCAAATCCGTCCAGTAGTTCCGAAGATCGGACGCGCAGGCCCGAGGCGTGTACGTACTCTGATAGAATACCTTAACAAATGTTCGCCGTGATTCTTTAAATTGACATAACTTTTTTATTTATGAACCGATTGACATGAAATAAACACTAAATGTTAAGTGAAGCTTACTACAATATATTAGTGAAAACCGCATCTAAATCTAATAGGCCGTTTCTGATATTAGCGTGCACAAACAAACAGACAAACAGACAAACCGACAAACAGACAAACAGAAAAAAAAAAAAATAATTACAGTTTCGGGTTCGGCATCGATATAATAACAACCCCTGCTACTTTTTTTTTTTATATATTTCCATTGTACAGACACCACTTTTCTACAATTTTATTATATGTATAATAATAGATAAATGTTACACAGGTAGATAGAGCACTAAAATACAAGATTATGTGTGAAATCAGATCCGAAAAAGGTTAATAACAAAAAAAGTTATAGGCGATTTAGTCCGAAAAAAAACTTTGTCGGCCTCTCCTGAAAAATCGTATACCAATATTATAACTTAAGGAGTTGTATTACTGATTCAAATGATTATAATTATAAAAGTCATAAGTATTTGTTACATATTTTAATCAAAATACAATCTGTCACTAACCTGAGGGGTCCGTGGCTAAATAATAACAGCCGCACAGGTCGATCGATCAGGTTAAGCTACGCTTGCCGCGATTGGTCTGTGGATGGGTGACCATCTTCACATACCGTGACCCCTCCGTGCCTCGGAAAGCACGTTAAGCCGTTGGTCCCCCCTGTCATTCGTGGTTCTTTGACAGTCGTTACGGGTAGTCAGAAGCCCGAAAGTCTGACAACCAGTCTTACCAAGGGGTATCGTATTACCCAGTAACTGGGTTGTGGAGGTCAGATAAGCAGTCGCTCCATGTAAAATACTGGTATTCAGTTGCATCCGGGTAGACTGGAAGCCGACCCCAACATAGTTGGGATGAACCTGACACTAACCTGCAAATTGCAAAAAACGTATGAAAATTTGAATTTCGCGATCTACCTTATCGCATCCCCTGTAATAAAAATTGAGCAATAAATTAAACAGGAAATAACAATCTATACTTGCAAGTCCCTACTTGCAAGTATAGATTGTTATTTCCTGTTTAACATTGTCCTCATCATCATCATCATCAGCTTGTCATTGTTGTTGTTGTGTTATCCTGTGTTTACATTGTTATTTCCAAACAATTATAATTTCATTCCTAACTACCGTTTATTTGTTTTAAAATTTAAATTCCCCCATTGTGTTTAAAAAAAAAACGGGCACGAAAATAGCACTACCGCGTTAAATAAAAGTGCCGCACTGATTTACCGTGTGAATAAAACTGATTTAATATTTAATTATGCCCGGGTTTGATTTATGGGCAAACTCCTTATTAACGGCACCGTTACATTCGTGACATACTGACGGACACATTGAGAAGCTTATGTAGTTTTTGGAGGTTTTTAAATACTAGTTGTGTTATCAACTCCGCCTCGATGACGATTAATTTGTTTACCGGTTTAAAAATACTGCCAAATGTGATTCAAAATATAAGTTTGGTAGCATTACTGTAAAAGTAATGATTTTTTTTTTGTTTTTGACCTATTGGACAAACCTACGTACTTAACCTCTTTTTATTTTTTAAAGGTAACCTATCAATGTTGAATCTGTCATCACGTTCTAACTAGAGTGCTGCAGTCCATTTACAGTTATTTGACCTATGACAGCAGTAACCTAACAGCTACCTTATTGTAACGAGAATAAAGATCACAATTATTTGGACAGACTTAAAAAAGTTTGTTTGGAAACGACATAAAAGTAACCTTATTTGAATGAGAATAAAGACCACCGTGATTTGGACAGTGATGATTAGTTATAATCAGAGTTAACGGCTGTGAACGGACTGTACGAGCATCTTTTTTAAATCACTTGGAATTTTATTACTTAATAAACATATATCCGAACACATGGCTAAACTGGGCTAAGCTTTTAAGCATTGTACACCCCATGGGTATGTTACAGAGATACCTATTATAACAAATAATTATAAGAACTGACCATACACCTGTAACAAGCAATAAATGAATTTGAATTTGCTTTTTCGGTAGACTTAGGTTCCCGTCCCACGGCCCTGTGTGTCACAGGTACGCATTACATATTATTATAAGTTATTATGTCACCCCATCGCAGATTTATGGCCACCAAAATTAAATATTTACAATTTGTTAAAGAATTCATCTTATTTGTATGACGTTAATCTAATATTGTAATGAGTTATTATCTTTTTGAAAACATGCCAAAAATGTTTTTTTTTGTTGTTGTTTGGAAGATAAATAATAAAAACTAAGATTTTTTTTTGCGACGAAGAGAAACCACTATTACGAGTAGGTGTGTTACTAAAATTATTCATATTTTTTCTTTAATAATATCACCGTGATAACTAGAGATCGGATATTCGGATGCATATTGACCTAAACTTGAGATGTTGGCTAAAATGGAATGCGCTTTTGTATCGAAAAAATCGCGCGGTTCCGGGATCGACAAAAGTTTTCTGATTTTATAGAATCGGATGTATATTTACTTACTTTCAAATGTTGGCTTTAAATAGGGAATGTACTTTTGTATCCATCGTAAAAATCCCTCGATGCTGGAATTTTGTGTTTTTTTTTCTGACTATTCCTACCTAATATTGTAAAGTAGGTAAGTAGATACCAAACTGCAATAGTAAACAACGCCAAGATAAGATATATAGGGGACTACATAATATTTAGAATAATTTTATTTAATATGTAGTTCTTTCCTTACATACTATACATCCGACTAGTTACGTAGAAAAAATATTTTAAGAAGCCGCTTCCAGACTTTCAAAGCTAAAAATTAACTTTAGGTAAATATGCATCCGAATATCCGATCTCTAGTGATATTTAACTTGTGAGCTGTCATTCCACCTGATTGACACTATTGACAGCTCACTTCACCTAAGTTTTTACGGTGAGATTTCTACAGAATAGCATGGCTGTAGGTACTTATGGTGTGGACGGATACTGATATGCGGATACGGATACTGATACACTGAAGATTAAAATGAAAAAAAAATCTCGCTATAAATTAATATAATCAACTATTCATAAGTCACAAATGAGCAGGTATTTTCAAACTGCGAACTTGCAAACTAAAAAAAAAACGCTGTTTTGAGTTCTATTTTCACAGCAGCACAGTCCCAAAGTATTTTATCGGTACTAGTCAACTGTCTAGCAACACGCTCGGACTTGGCCGATGACACTATGCTCCCCCAAACAGATGCTACATAAAATATAGCGAGGGGAGTCTGTTTTTTATCCCCAATGCTATTTATAACCTATCAGTCGAATTTATGCGTTTTAAAATGGATATAAATTTTAATTGGCTCTTAAATTGAGGACTACTAAATGCTAATTTCGAATGCCATATTTTATGGCTTTTTAATAGACTTGATGATTTACTGGGAGTAATTTTTGGGGTTCGTACGTACCTGTGTAAAGTTTTCTAACGCGACGGGACCATATTATCTATCTATACCAAAAAAGCTGAAGAATTTCTTTGTTTTTTTTTTGTTTGTTTGAACGCTTTAATCTCTGGAACTGCCAGACGAATTTAAATAAATCTTTTTGTATTTTATAGCCCAATTTACCAACACGCTGTGATCCTCAGCAAGACGGGGCGAGCAAAAAGAAAAAAGAAACTGGCCAAGTGCTAGTCGGACTCGCACACGAAAGGTTCCGTCCCACAAGGCAAAAGTGGGAGCCCCCCTTAAATATTTATTTTATTCTGTTTTTAGTATTTGTTGTTAAAGCGGCAACAGAAATACATCATCTGTGAAAATTGCAACTGTCTAGCTATCACGGTTCTTGAGATACAGCCTGGTGACAGACGGACAGACGGACAGCGGAGTCTTAGTAACAGGGTTCAGTTTTGTCCTTTGGTACGGAACCCTAAAAAAAGTAAGAAAGAACGCTAAGCAAAAACGAAGCTGCGAAGTATGTAGGTACCTGCGCGGGCAGGCGATGCGATGCGATGCGATGAGGTGGGTCGGAAGAACAAGACAGTTCACGCGGACGAAGTCGCGGGCTGAAGCTAGTACCAACTAATAATAAAACTGGATAGATTGTTTGTTTGAACCCGCATATCTCTGGAACAACTAGTAGGATTGGAAAAATAACTATTTGCATTTGATAGCCCAATTCTTGAGGAGGGTTATACGAGGTTATAGGTAAAACATTAAGAACCTCTTAAGGGGTTATTGTACTTTTTATTTCTTTTTTTTTTCTTTTTTTTTTAATGTTCATTTTAATCATTTTAATCCTCATTTTAATTGTTAGGTATTGTCATTTAATCTAATTTATCGTAAAGTAGCTATGTCCTCATCATCTCATCATCTGTGTCAGCATATAATTCTTATTATAAAAATAAAGCAAAAAATCCTTTAGGTTTCCATAACATAAACCAAGATGATGTTACCTAGAAAGCCGTGGGACTGGGCCGGACATGTCCGCCGCATGTCAGATGACAAATGGCCTAAGAACACCACCGATTGGGTGCCACTAAACGCACGACGCCATTGCGGCAGACCGAGACGAAGATGGCGGGACGAGCTTGGCTCCTACCGTAAGGACTGGACGGCACTCGCAAGAGACAGAATTGTGTGGAAGAGGGTGAGGGAGACCTTTGCCCTGCAGTGGGACAATACAGGCTAGTTAGATTAGATTAGAAAAAAAAAACGGTGACACTCCGGGAGTGCTGACAGAAGGGAAAACAAAACACAAACAGAATACTTTGCCATCACTCACTGACATATCGGTTTTCATCCCGAGGACAGCCGAACACATCCGAATGTAGCGCGGTGTCGGTAACAGTGTCGCGATTTCAATGGTTTTTTCCTATCTCAAAAAATGCACACATCAATCACACCGAGACGCGACGCGACGCGCAGTTTTCAAGATAGAAATACAATTACAGACCTTATCTACTACACTAAAAGGTACACAATTTAGGGTCTACTACGTCGAGCTACGCCGCGCGGCGTAGCTCACTGAGTTCTGTGCCTTTTTGGGTAGTAGATAAGGTCTGTAATTGTATTTCTATATTGAAAACTGCGCATCTAAAGAAGTTTCCATTTCAAAAATTACGACTAACCCTCCGTCTATAAGCAGTGACATTCTTTAAATCCGTACTATAATGACACGTCATTTAGCTGTCAAAGCCCCCGATTCGTTTAATATTTAACCTGAACGTGTTGATATTCCCTTTTAACAGAAAGTCTAGCCTAGGCTGTAATTTGTAGCTTAAAACAATTGAATGTGAATGATATGTAGGTCTTTGATGAATAATTCCTAGGACAACTTTGAAGGGTGTCCGATGGTAATTGTATGGTTTGTTAGACTAACTTTATTAAGGTAAATAAGGGGTTAGTATTCTGAAATAGAATAGGTAATACAATACTAATAAATAAATAAAATCAGTTCATTAAAAATTAAATTAAATTAGTACATAGCTCGAAGAATTGCCAAACTTAAGTGGCAGTGGGCAGGGCACATTGCTCGCAGTCGCAGAACAGATGGCCGATGGGGCCGAAAGGTTCTGGAGTGGCGACCGCGTGCCGGAAGACGTAGCGTTGGAAGGCCTCCCACAAGGTGGACCGACGACCCTGTGAAGGCCGCAGGAACCCGTTGGATGCGAGAAGCATAGAACCGGTCGAAGTGAAAGTGCTTGAGAGAGGCCTATGTCCAGCAGTGGACGTCTTTCGGCTGAAATTATGATGATGATGAGGTAACAAGACTCATATACAAACAGATACATGAAAGGATACAGACAGGACAACAAGCACAGACAAAATCGAACACTCACAAGGTAACAATATGTCTGCTGCAGCACTGCCGGATATAAGGGCAATCCAGTCTGTTGGCGATCATCGGCAGGACGATGTTGGCGCCGCCCCGCACTCTGCGCACCAGAGACGCGCACCGCTTGCGCATCGTCGTAATGGCGGTCTGATATTTTGATGTCAACAGTAATTGCTTAAGGCGGATGTTCCGATGGGCCGTCCATACATTTTTCGTGGGGATTATACGCTAAACATAGGCACTCTTTGTTGAAAACAAATCATTTTATCACTTTTCTATAATGAAATGTCCCCGCGATCGACCTTTTTAGGAAATAATTTACATTATTTACTGAGGAAAACGATCGCGAAATCCAGACCAAATTTGACAGTTGCGTCACTAGTGTGCGTGAGTTTTGACAAGCAAAGTAAGCAAACTCAAGCGCCATGATTGCGATAGTTTAGAGATGAGAACGCTAGATGGCGTGTAGGCATTATTATAATTCTGTTTAATCAATATTACAATAATTGATTTATTTCCTTTCATACCTTTCATGAACAGGTTCACCAAAAAAAACTTTATAATTAATAACCTGACCTGACGACCTTCCCAACATAAACGACTTTATTACATAATATTGTTTTGTGGCAACATAAATATCATTATTCGTAGATAGGATTTATGCGACGTTGCCGGCCCACCCGAGCTGTCTTCGCAACCTTGAACTCATGAACTACATTGAAAGAATTACCAAGAAAACCGTTGCCACTCTTCTTTCGCCGTAGCGACATGATATAAAAATATAATTTTGAAGATTGCTTGTATGCAATAGCTTGGCGCGCGGAATTGCTCGCGGAATTATTCTATTTTGTATGCTTTGCATTTTCATTGATTCAAATTATTGCAATATTTCTAGTATGTTATTGCAATTTATTGTAGGTATAGTAACTAATAATGATTCAATTTTAAAAATAAGTAGGTAAGTGCCTATCTTTCGGCGGTTTTAGAAACAGAAAGTTGCCCCGTGAGTTAGGTTTTAGGCGCTGAAATCCCGTCACAATACTAATTACTTACCTATGTATCAATTACATAAGTACAAAGTCAGTGGTTATCATAACTTTAATGCGTTTGTACCTATATTTTTTGGTCAACAATAAATTAAATAAAGTACATAATATGTATTATAATTCGGTAACCCAACAAACATTTGCAAAATCGAAGTACCTACAAAATAGAATACCTTTTACGCACAGTATAAACAGTTTCAGACAAACATACATTATTTATAGTTTGATAGTTATGTCGCACGGCGGACGGCGCGCAGCGTAGGTACCTCCAACAATAGAGCTAGACGTGCGTTCAGAAACAAACAAATGATTGAGTTACTTACATCAAATTAATAAACGTGATTTATTGTTTGTATTTAAACATCTAATCTGTTTATTTTTTTTCTTATTTGTCGACTAATACTCTACCAGGAATATAAAGATAAGTAAAATTTTACTCTTATTTTTATTGTTTTATTTTCTGTAATGAGTTCAGAACGTAACCTTGTCATAGATAGTATGCACAGAGTACTTTGATAGTATGTGATCACAGAGTACTTTGATAAGACTAGTAAGATCGTATCATACCCAGTAAGATCAATATCTTATAAAGTAGCAATTCTTTTCTAGTAGAATGCTTCAATTTCTTATAATAATAGTAGCAATTCTTTTCTAGTAGAATGTTTCGTCTACGAAATTCTGCTAGCTCATTGTACGGTTGTGAAATTCGATACTATTCAATTTTATTCAAATACTGAGTGTATGAAGTAACATAATATTCTTTTGTTTTACTTTATTTCAGATTTCTCTAATCCTGAAACTGATTCATTACAATTGACTGTGGAAACTGTTCCAAAGAAATGGATATCTGGGTATCGCATTGTGGACCTGAAGAATGTAATTAAGTGGGCATTCCAATTGGAAAGACACCGAAATATGTGTGAATCTTCACAAATTGAATTTGGTAATGAGAGACTTGATGGATTTCGAAGTGAATTAATTTTCAAGTGCAGTATGTTTGGTAACTAAGACGACCCACTGACCGTGGAAGCACTACGGAGAGCAGTAATAAAATAAATACTGCATTTTTGTGGGCAACTGCGACTGCTGATAGCTGCTACTACACTCAATCAGCTCACATTACAAGTCTCATGAATATTCCAACAATGTCGGCAAATAAATTTCGTCGTGTTGAAAAAAAAATTGGCAGTGTGTGGTTTGAACATTTGTCAGAGGAAATCAAAACTGCTGGTGAACAAGAAAGGTCAGATACTATTCAAAAAGGTCATGTATCTTCAGACAGTGTTCCATTTGTTACTGTATGTAGTCGGAGGATGGCTGAAAAGGTCATATGGCCATAACTTTGATTCATCTTCTGATAAGGTAAGTTAATATATTACTAAACACATACATACATAAACTCACGCCTTCTTCCCATGAGGGTAGGCAGAAACTACAGAACGCCACCTGCTACAATACCTTGCATACTCCTTTACTAAACACATATTTGGTTCTGTATGAACTTTTTATTATGTGCAATATTTACAAGTGTTGCTTTTCATTTCCAGGCCTGCATTATTGGTAAAGAAACTAAGAAATGTGTATTTCTTGGTGTTATACGTGTCAATATTATGAAGAAAGGAAACATGGACATGAAAGCACATAATTGCTGCAAAAAATTTACTTGACCGCCTACAGCAATGGAATCACAAATTATTGTGGAAAGCTTTCAAAAGAGTGAAGAAATGCATCAACTTCGTTATTTGAGTTTTATTGGAGACGGAGACTCCTCCGTGTTTGCAAACTTGAAAGAGAAAGGTTCATATAGGAACTTTAGTCTGAGATGGGAACATAATAAAACAAATTGAATGCAAGAATCATGTAATCAAAAACTATACCAGGGCACTATACAAGGTAAATAAATAAATAAAATTGGTATTGACATCTCAAGATCAGTGAAGCATATTCTTTATTCATATTTGTACTTTTTTTAGATCTTGGCCAACACTAAGCTCGCACTATTATAAATATTTTAAAGCCAAACATGATGAAGTTTACACTAGTGGCATGGAAAATTATAACGTATAAGAGTGAGAGTGCTGCTATGGCAGCAGCATAGCATAGCAGCATAGCCCGCTTCATATATTCGGAATACATGAAAACTGCAAGGATTTTTACTGCAATGTCAATAAAACAGCTGCAAATGGAAATATAATAAGTAAGAATTGTAGTACCAGTTAGAAATGCTTTGATTATCATGGTACAGCGGTGCTATTCTGTAAACCGTGAAAACTTAGGTGAAATGAGCGTGGAGTGAGCTGTCAATAGGTCAATCTCTAGCAAAAACAAACTCACTTCACCTAAGTTTTCACGGTGAGATTTTTACAGAATCAACCAGCAGTATTGTTTCTTTGTATGTTACATAATCATCTATTTAAATTTTATTGATATTTTCTAGTAAAAAATATTCTATTTTCAGGATTATCGCTTGCTACTGGACATATAAATACATAAATGGAAAGGAACAAATCAGGATACGACAGAAGTCGTCAACACGAAAACGACGTATTCTGCCAGAAATCATATTGAGACATGTTCAAAAAAATGCTAAATGTATAGATTTGAATGGTATGTATACTCAGCTAGATATCAAGTTATACATTTCCAGTATAAGCTGACCTCCCATTGTACGGAAATCCTATACAATGCGATATCAGCTACTGGAAATGTATAGCTGGTTAATTCTTTTTTTTACTTCATAAATTGCATCAATTTCAATGTCTAAAATATATTATTATGTTATTCTAGTGAAAAATCGTCCATCAACATCAGTTGGAAATTCGAGCAACTAGTAAAGTTTCAATATATAGCAGTTTTGGAGAATGATGGTAAAGGATATTTTGAAATGAATGGGCAACAATATTCGTCCAAAGTAACATAATTATATTCTAAGTAAAGTTATTTTTCTTTGCAGCAGTAGCAGCCTTTAGCAGTAGACAAGAAGACTCACGGCACATGGTGAAAACAACCAAGTCAAACGATTTTTGATAAAATTGTATTTTTGTAGTAGTTTGTTTAGAATCAACATTATCATATCATTGTATATTACTTTTTATTTGTATTTACTATAAAATGAAAAGGTGAAATAATACTTTATTATGTAAGTATAACCACCTGGTGATCTCAATCGCAGGTCTTTAGATTTTTCTTTTTCTAAAAACTTTGGTAGGAGTGCTTTGACATTATAAAATATTTTATTGATTTGTTATCTTTTTTTTTTCTTGTGTCTGCTAGGTGTAATATCTGTAATAATTGGATATGCTATAAATTTAATCATGTATCAGGCTACATTTGTGTCACTTCAAATACTTTTATTTATATTTAATTAGTAGTAAGGTAATAAAATAAAACTATCTTTATAAACTGTATAGATTGAAGTTTTTGTAACTGAACAGACAGCTGTGCTGCTGGGGAGTTTGTTGCGCCACTTCTTCTTTCCAGCTAAAGCACTAGGGAGAGGTTAAGGGCGAATCCCATCGACAAAAGACATGCCGGGGGTAGGCAGAAACTACAGAACGCCACCTGCCACGATACCTTACATACTCCTTTTGTCTCGTTTAAGTTCATAAATCTGGTCATACACGCACGCCGGTTGTGAGTACTACGCACAGGCACAGTATTCATAATATTCGCAAGGAACGCATTTAATTTTTCATATAAATATCGTAGCAGGTGGCGCATTTTTTAAATACACGCCACCTAGTAGTCTATTCTTGTAAACGTTTGGAAGTACTCGCTTACGTCTGTGTGTGTAAACGACCTGTATTCAATGGCAGATTTTATTTGGGGATTATGTGTCGAATTGGGTGGATTTTGAGACAATGTTATGACCAAATACAATAAAGAGTAATGTCCGATAACCGCGTCTACCACTTCTACGACTTAATAATGTGCCAATTACACATAAAACAAAATAAACTAAAAATGTTGACATCAGCGCCATCTAGCGGGAAAATGGCCCGGAGCAGATCGTATGATCCTCCTTAAGTTAAAGCGAAAGCGTCAGGGTAACCTGCAAAATACAAATTTTCTTACGATATTTGCAATTATAAAGGCTTACCAACTAAACACATACACAGCATTAACCCAAAGGCTCAAAGTAAAGAAATACTTACACGCAAAATCAAACTTTAGCGATTTCTTTTCTTTTTGAAACTGGATAGTTGTGTCAATGCATTTGTTTTGTAAATTTATTTAGGCAGGTATTTGTTATTTGATAAATTCAGACAATATTCAACTCTGAAGGGTGGAAGTTATCTGGAGAATGTGAAACTGAACTTTTAAGTTTCTTTAATAAAAAAATAACGACTGCTTGGTTGGTCTATAGTGGTCGCAAGGTCCTGGGTTCGATTACCAGATCGGAAAAAGTTTTGTTGAGTTTTTTCATCTGGAGTTTCACAGTAGCAGCCCGGAGTCTGGACTGTCTCGCTCATTATTACATGGGTCTTTAACATACTGGCGAAATGTGGGTGTTCTAGGTACAGTCACGAGCACTAATATGTCACCACTTGGCAACTTTAAATTGCGATTTTTTCACGAAATAACGAATGCAACGTTGAAATACGACACTTTACATACACACTTTACACTTTACATACACCTATGGGTTCGAAAATACTATGTTCCTACTAATATAAAATTTCATTAAAAAATAAAGGAGAAAATCGCCTTTGAATAAAGCCAAGTGTATACAAACTTTTGCTCGTGACTGTACAGCTCTGCCTAACCTTTCGGGGACTCTATGCGTGATGTTATGTATTTTTTTATCATTGGAGCTTTTTCTTTTAATTTGTTTGTAATATAGAGTTATGAGGAACAGGGTGTAGATCAGTTCACTCAACCTCTATATATAGAAAAGGGAGGATCCTCCGACCAGACGGGTGTTGTGTGTGGCGGGCAACGGCCCGATGATTCATGTTGGGCCGTTGTATCTATGCTAGTTGCGCGGTAAACTCTGCTTGCGAGATGCAGGATTTTGCGTGACGTCAGTATGACGCGTTGTTCGCATGTGGCGTTGTAGATAGGTACCGCTACAGAAATAACAAGTTTAATTAAGTATGCATCTTTTTACTAGTGAAGTTAAAATAATAGTCATAATAATAGAACTGGGCACAATCGCATCACAATTTTAATGATTATGAGCTAAGTGCATTTCCGAAGTTATATTCAATTCTTGGCACGGGCTACTGCCAAGAATTGAAATTAAGAAAATTCTTGAACCAGAAAATTTAAATTTAACAAGTATAATATTTTCTTGAGCAGTAGTGACTCAGTGTAACGGCCACGACCTATTATTTGCAGGTCGTGAGTTCGAAGTTCGAAGTCGAACCCAGGCAGGCGTTTTACTTTTTGTAAATAATTTAATCACGGCTGCTCTCAAAACGGTGAAGGAAAACATCGTGAGAGAAACCGGCATGTCCTAGATCCAAAAATTCGAAGACACGTGACATCTACCAACTTACACTGGATCCACGTGGTGGATTACGGCCGACTTCCTCTCAACGAGAAAAGGCCTGTGTCCCAGCAGTGGGAACATTATAGGCTGATTATGTTATGTTTCAACTTCCAAGAAATCATCAAACCAATGTCATTTTAAACCCATTCTCCAAACAAAAGAAAATTACCCGCGTCTAGTATATTGATATACCAATTTTCTTTCGGAAACGAATAGATAGATAGCTCCAGATCGTTCTAGACCATTCCAGATAGTCCTAGATTGTTCCTTTGTTCCTATAAACATTAGTCTATTACCTGAATGCTTGAAAAGAATCGTCGCAGTGCAGACAAGGGGATAATAGTGATGTGCAGCATCTAGATATCGATAACTTGACCTTTTGTTTTTCAAATAGCATTGCTGTTGACTTGATGACTTTAAATTTTGCAATCAAAACCATAGAAAACCTTTTCCTCTCTTTCTCACAAAATACTCGTGCCTTACTGAAAAGATGATTGCTATTCAGTAATTGTCCAGTCGATACATTGAATGATAGTTCAGTGAATACCTACTATTGTTGCCAGCGACGGTGACAGCAACCATTGTTACTACTTAAAAAATATTTTTTTATACATTGACAACATTTCAATAGCAATGTCCTTTGGTGTAAATTGAAATTAATATTTGTTATGGCCTCAAATGAAATATATATGTATATCAACATACAACCTGATACTGACCTAAAAATTGAAAAAAAAAACATAAGAAAATTTGAATTACGCGGGCTACCCCTGACACTTTCCTCTGAAACAAAATCAACTGCCGACAAATTGTGACAGTTTGGCAGACTCCTTGTTTATACAGATTTTAAATTAATAACTACGAGCAATCAAAAGCCTATCAATACTATCGAAATTTTCTACAACGATGTCCCGTCACTAGTATCGCACAGTTCGATAGCGATGCACCGGCGGTCCCTGGAGAAATACATGTGTACGAGTATTAGACCTCTGCCAGGCTATTTACTCAATTGTTTTGCTGATTTCGGACCTCAGGGTCACACAGAGGAACAATGGGAAAAATCAAATTGATTGAAGCGATTTTCAGTAAATTTTTGGGCAGTAGTTTGTGCTGAAACTGTAACCATCTAATGACCGACTTCTATAATTTACCTATTGTTATTGGTTAAATTAAGGCTCATGTATCTTTATCAATTATGAAGCAAAGACCTCATAGCTTTTTTTTTTCATCGTGGATTAATGCTCATGCAAAAAAAAAATAGACCTCATAGCTTTGCATAGGCATAGTAGAATCCCATACGGAACCCATACTCCCATATGGAAGTAGCTATCACAGGTAAAATTAGCTTACGAATCTCCCAGCTATATGCCTAGTTTGGCAAAAATAAAAAAATGAACTTTTTAACAAAAAATTAAACCGACAGTAAAAAACTAAAATGCAAAAAATAAACCTGTCAGCCTTAACTAAGCTGTTTAGCAACTGAGCATTGGTCGAAATCATTAATTTGAAAGACAGCTACGCTTGCCGCGTTTAGTCCGTGGATGGGTGACCATCTTAAGATACCAAAAGACCCCTCCGTGCCTCGAAAAGCACGTTAAGCCGTTGGTCGCGGTTGTCATTTGTGGATCTTTGACAGCCGTTACGGGTCATCAGAAGCCCAAAAGTCTGACAACCTGTCTTACGAAGTGGTATCGTGTTACCCAGTAACTGGGTTGTGGAGGTCAGATAAGCAGTCGCTCCATGTAAAATACTGGTATTCAGCTGCATCCCGGTTAGACTGGAAGCCGACCCCAACATAGTATGGGAAAAGGCTGGGCAGATGATGAGGTACTTAGTAAAAGATCTCTGTGCTGGTCTAAGAGTCCAGGATATTAACAAATAGGCCTGCGGCGACCACTTGATGGAAAGTGGACACTGACCCCTTTTAGTACCTGCACATAATGACTGCATACAAAGTTGCAAAGAGGATCACCGACACCCTTCAAGCAGGAATGTTTTTTGGAACGTTCTTTAAAGGATGATTTCCAGCAAACGGCTCGTATCGCATCGGTTCGGAAAGGATACGAACGGATGCGGCGACATCCGATCACGTTCGGCAGCATGTCGACGCATACGATCGGCTCCGTACGTCGCTTGCGAACGTATCCGTTTCTGCGCCTAGTCAAATAGTTTAATTCCTACCGTGTTGACGTGTTCGAATTTTTGAAAATGTTTGAAGTTGACGTAGTATTGTTGGCTATTGCATTAGAAGAAGAAAATAATCATAAAACACAGAAGAGGAAAAGAAAAATTTTGACGACAGCCGAAAGGATTCGATCGGAAGACGACAGGCGAACGCAGCATACTTTCGGCTACGATCGCGTGTCGCGGAAGACGCCCGCGGTCAAGCTGCTGTGCGCGGCTTGGTAAATATGGACTTTAAATATTGTGTTACGTACGATTTAATATCGTTTAAAGATTGTAAAATCCGTTCCGATCCGATGCGGTGCGAGCCGTTTGGTGGAAATTATCCTTAACGCGGATAAAAACTTAAAATAAAAATCCAAGATGGCAGCTGGCGCACACTTTCAGATTAGGTGAAAAAATATCAGATAGAACGCTAAGTAAAAAGGATGTAACAGCACGAGCAGGCGATGCGATGCGACAGGGTGGGTCGGAGGAACAAGAAATTTAAGGAATAAACGACAGGAATAATTACTAATAATAATAACCTGCTAGCAGGCACTTTTTTGTGAAAAACACAAACACTCAATATTTTTTTTTTATGGCATGCGACATAAATTCAAAATATTCCCGTAGAGACCCAACATGATTAAGAATGCCCAGACACCAAAGTACATTATGCCATAAAAATTGTTTTATATCAGCAGTTAAAATGTGTAACAATATCCTAAAAGATATCTAGGGAACTCCCTCTGAAATAGGTATTTTAAATCTAAATTACATTATATGGCACATATTATAATGGCCTCCAAAAACTTGTTGACATTTTTCCACTTCAGCTGTGACACACCACAATATGATTTAAAATTCTAGTGATCCAAATGTTTGAACTGCTCTAACGTTTTCATTAACTAACTAGCTGCGCCCCACGGTTTCACCCGCGTAAGATCTCATCTAGTTTTAAAAAACATGATTGACGTGTAAAAGTGCTTGTCGATCCACGAATGACAGCTGGGACAAACGGCTTAACGTGCTTTCCGAGGCACGGAGGGGTCTCGGTATCTAAAGATCACCCATCCGCGGACCAACCGCGGAAAGTGTAGCTTAACCTGATCGACCGACACCTGCGACTGTTATAACTTAGCCACAAGTCCTTCTTTTATTGTTCCATGTGTTGATGCAAATAACTATATCCTATTTTATTGTTTTTGCGAGCTTAAACTATGCTTTCAAACTACCTAAACACGGAAATATCGTCGCATTTACAAGTCTAACAGCGTCTACATTCAACATGTCTGTACTACAACACTCTAAGCCCTAGGCATTCTATTTCACGCCGCGTCAGACAGGGTTTTCAGCTCAGAATAATCCAGGCTAGACATCTAGATTCTGTACCCGTGTACTTGAAACGATGAATCTTTAAAATATTCGCCTAACGTATGCATTATTTCAGCAGGCCTTTTGACTGGAGTGTTTTATTTGCTTTATTTTAGACTCCGCGCTCCACTAGTGTAGACTGGGGTTTATTTATTCAAAAAGTGATCGGTGGGGTAATTACGTAATATAATAAGTAGCATTGGTTTTTATTTCAACATTCATTGCTTTACGTTGTTGAGCTGACAAATTTTTCGAACTAAGGAAGCAATGGATTAGCAATATCCTTCAAATTGATTCGGATTGTGATTGAAAGTGTGTTAGTGCGCAATAAGGGTTCAGGTGCTTACCATAACCATAATCAGCCTATAATGTTCCCACTGCTGGGACACAGGCCTCCTCTCGGTGAGAGGGAGTGGGCCGTAATCCGCCACGCCGGCCCAGTGCGGGTCGGTAGATGTCACATGTCTTCGAATTTTTTGGTTCTAGGACATGCCGGTTTCCTCCATGTTTTCCTTCACCGTTTTGAGAGCAGTGGTGATGAAATAATTTACACAAAGTAAAGCGGCTGTCTGGGTTCGAACCTACGACCTACAACTCGTAAGTCGCGGCCGTTACCACTTGGTCACCACTGCTCTCAGGTGCTTACTAGTATCAAATGTGTGATGTATTTTGATTTTCATTTGTTTTTTTTTTTTTGCGATTTAAATGTTCATTCAGTTTCTCAAGCAAGCTAATGCAAGGCGTGAGGTTTTATTTTATTTACTTATCCGAATATGACGCGTTGTTGTATTCCTAAATACTCTGAAATTAGAGTCCTCCATTTGCCGAAAGATCCTAAACTTAGAAGACTGTGGCTTAAAGCTATTCGTAGAGATTTTTTTAATTCAACTGAGTTCGAGTTATGTCGGAAACATTTTAAAGAAGATAAAAATTAGGAAATCGTGAAATAAAACCAAACTGTTAGGTACTACTAGGTACTAGTATCAATGAACATGAAATGTCATGAAGGAACGATATGTCAAATTTATTGTAGGCCGTAGCGTATCTTTGATCAGAACATCTACAATTAGCATTGCCTGACCTTCCCAATTGAAGCATAGTAAACCTCGGCAACTTTCTTGTTTTTGTTCCAAATATCTACATACTCAAAGAAAATCGTAAAAAAGCCAAATTATCCGAAGGCCAATTCTCGTAAATTAAAACGTTCAAAATCTAGTCGCAGTCTCATCTCGGCGTCAAACAAATGTCAAAAACTTGTCAAAATGTAGGGAAATTAGAGGTATTTTTGACAGATTGAGACTGAGATGACTGTGAACATTCTTAAAATTACGAGAATTGCCACTCCGCTCAATTTCAGCATGCTTCCTAAAATTATATTTTTTTAAACGTAATCTAATTTGAAAACACAGAACCTAAAGCCAAAACACACAAAACATTTAATCGGAAACTTCCAAACAAGTGAAAACAAAAATAATTTTTCGCTCGAACTCCACCTTAAAGGTGCAGTTCCATTGCTGCTTTCGGCTAAGCCACACTTCTGTAGCTTCGCTTAGTAAGACAATGTAGGTGGAATTATCCGTGTAGCGTGGCCATGGGTCGCAGTGAAAAATATTTTGATAAAATGATAAATGATTTATTTTCTATAAGTAGGTTTGTACAAACACTTTTACACGTCAATATTTTTTTTTAAACTAGATGAGGTCGGCGTGGTGGCGATTTTGGTAAGTGCAAATGCAAAAATATTTTTTTCAAATCCGACTGGTAGTTAGTTTAATTAAAATTAATAAATTAAATTAAGTCCTCCATGTACTAAAATAAATAAATAAATTATTAGCGCGTCCAAACAAACAAACTCTTCAGCAATAATAATAGTAGTGTAAAAAAACCTACATGGGGTAATTATGAAACGTCAGCTAAGCTAGGTAGACAGTTCCAATTGGTCGTTTCCTATATTCCTAGCGGGCAAGAAACACCACTCCCATTTAAAAATAATTGGATTTTGCAACGCACTGGGCCCGCGTGGTGGATTACTGCCCATTTCCTATCACAGAGAGGAGGCCTGTGTCCCAGCAGTGGGAACGTTATAGGCTGATTGTGCACTGTGTAATGTTTTAAAATTAGAGGACTGACCTCCCGTACCAATTAACCTCTAATTTCAGGCCGGCCTGTCAACAAGTACCTACTTATCAACATAGAAAATTAAAATAATTAAATACTTAGGTTCTTCGGAGAGGTCAGAGATGTATAAATAACAAACTATTTATTCGCAACAAAGCCGCAACCATAGCAACGAACCCAAAAGTGTTGATGCAGGATAATTACTTAGTAAAACGGTGTAAATCGAATATTTACACCGTTGGAAGATGGGTGCAAAGCTTTAAGGCGAAGATAGTACAGGCAATTCAGAACCATTTAAGCCATGGTTGTCTTAGACGAAGTCTTACCACTTTTTTTTTACCAATTTCTTAAGATTTTTTTCGAAAATTCCCAAAGTTTTAACTAAACTACTTATTTATGGCCAAATTGAATGATAAACGAATTCATTTTTATTGTATTTAATTAAAGTAATGTGTAAGCAATCTAGCAAAACATGTTTTAGGCCTCTGTGTCGTTAGACATTTTTTTTACAGACATTTAAAGTTCATAACAAATTTTAAAATTCATAAATACTTTTTGTAAACCTTATTTTAAAAATAACGGAGCTTGCTTTTTTTGTTCAAACCTTTTTGAAAACATGCTTGATAATCGCTCTTTCTTTTGAGGTAACATTTACGCAGATATCTTACAAATTATTGAAATTAGAACCTAAAAACCAATTTAAGGGAGAAATTTTAAATTTTAGGCAGTCTAAATAAAACAACATTTGAATTAAATTTATTTATGTTTCATGGTCAAAATGTTGTCCGTGATTCCTAATACAAGCACGGCTCCGTCTTCTCACTTCTGTTGTTGTTATTTTCAACATCATATCTCCAGCTTCATTGTTTCAAACTCTGAATTCATTCTCTCTGTCAGTTCTTCTCTCGTGTTTATTTCAACATTCGTATACACCAGCTCCTTGGCCCGGCCCCACACGAAAAAGTCCAGCAGGGTCAGATCTGGTGAGCGAGCGGGCCAAGGGATGGGTCCATCTCTGCCAATCCAGCTGTCAGGAAAACAATTATTTAAGTGTTCCCTTACATTTAACATCTAATGCGTTGGACAGCCGTCTTGCTGAAAGATGACTGTACTGTCTCTTGCAAATATCGGGACATCGGTTTCCTCTATCAGCTCTGGTAAATCCACTTGTAGAAAGTGCAAATCATTTTCACCATTGAAAGTCTCCGGTAAGAAGTGGGGCCCAATCAACGTCCTGCAAATTACTCCAGCCCAAACATTGACAGAGAATTTCCTCTGAAACGATACCTGCTTCTTAAAATGTGGATTGTTGTCTTTGGCGGCCCATTCATGAAGGTTAAGAAAGTTTGTAATGCCCTTCCTAGAAAATTTGAATTTGAAATCAATCTTGTGGACGGATGAAAGCAAATTTTCTAGGGAGGGCATTACAAACTTTCATAACCCACACAACACATGGGGAACACTTAAATAA
The DNA here is from genome assembly GCA_963082905.1 of Oligia fasciuncula. NCBI lineage: Eukaryota > Metazoa > Arthropoda > Insecta > Lepidoptera > Noctuidae > Oligia > Oligia fasciuncula. The sequence goes on from OY720403.1 coordinate 16,843,459, forward strand.
TTGCTTTCCTGACAGCTGGATTGGCAGAGATGGACCCATCCCTTGGCCCGCTCGCTCACCAGATCTGACCCTGCTGGACTTTTTCGTGTGGGGCCGGGCCAAGGAGCTGGTGTATACGAATGTTGAAATAAACACGAGAGAAGAACTGACAGAGAGAATGAATTCAGAGTTTGAAACAATGAAGCTGGAGATATGATGTTGAAAATAACAACAACAGAAGTGAGAAGACGGAGCCGTGCTTGTATTAGGAATCACGGACAACATTTTGACCATGAAACATAAATAAATTTAATTCAAATGTTGTTTTATTTAGACTGCCTAAAATTTAAAATTTCTCCCTTAAATTGGTTTTTAGGTTCTAATTTCAATAATTTGTAAGATATCTGCGTAAATGTTACCTCAAAAGAAAGAGCGATTATCAAGCATGTTTTCAAAAAGGTTTGAACAAAAAAAGCAAGCTCCGTTATTTTTAAAATAAGGTTTACAAAAAGTATTTATGAATTTTAAAATTTGTTATGAACTTTAAATATCTGTAAAAAAAATGTCTAACGACACAGAGGCCTAAAACATGTTTTTCTAGATTGCTTACACATTACTTTAATTAAATACAATAAAAATGAATTCGTTTATCATTCAATTTGGCCATAAATAAATAGTTTAGTTAAAACTTTAGGAATTTTTGAAAAAAATCTTAATAAATTGGTAAAAAAAAAGTTGTAAGACTTCGTCTAAGACAACCATGGCTTAAAGGGTTCTAAATTGTCTGTACTATCTTCGCCTTAAAGCTTTGCACCCATCTTCCAATCACCCTGTATAAGGGCTGCCTATGATTGTTACTCCTTTATTTTATTATTAAAGCATAAATTATATTTTTAAATAAAAGAATACAAAACGTTTAAAAATAATAGCCCACCGGTATCGGGAACAGGGTCCAAGCTACCGGTGGTCAGGGCTCCAGAGAGAGGAACCTCCTCACAATGCGGGCCGGTGTCCAGAAGTACCGCTTTCTGAATCAAGGCCTTATCCCGCTGCCCAACGAGAGCCTCCTGAGGTGTTGGTCGTGGCTCTTGGCTATTAACCCATTAGCTGTCACGACTATCGGCACAATGATCACTGAGTCCACATCTCACATGTCGACAATCTCTCGAGCCAAATCAAGATACTTAATTTGTTTATCTTTCTCGGCTTTCACGAGGTTCTCATCACCTGTTATGTCAACAATCATTGCGCGCCGCTCTGATCGATCCACCACCACTATATCAGGCTTATTGGCAACAATAGTCCTGTCAGTGATGACGGAACGATTCCAGCACAATATGAAATTTACATTTTCGAGAACTGGGTCAGGCACGTACCTGATTGTTATTCATTGTTATAGTGTGAAAACAAAACAATATTTACTTAATTTAAAATTAACATTTCATGTATTTGATGTTCATGAGTTTCGTAATGTTAATTAGGTACTTACTATTGTCTAGTCTAGAAATCAAGTTCTTTTAACTGAACAGACAGCTGTGCTGCTGTTGAGGAATTTATTGCGCTACTTCTTCTTTCCAGCTAAAGCACTAGGAAGTGGTGAAGGAGGGCGTCAGGGGGAGACAGTCTTATGTAATTTTGACGTTCAAAAACTGTTAATTCTCAGCTTAGTTTGAATAATTGATGTCTTTTGATTTTGAAGTTCAAACAAACATGTCATATCATTGTCATGTGACTGTCATGTAAATCAGAAACGTCAAGAGGAACCTATTCAATTGTTTAAAGAGCTGGTAGGTACTGATGCGTGACTGGAGAACAAAAAGAACCCGCGCAGCTAGTGTGCGTAACCTCTCCGTACACATCGCACAGCATAATCAGCCTATAATGTTCCCACTGTTGGGACACAGGTCACACAGGCCTCCTCTCCGTGAGAAGGAGGGGCCATAATTCACCACACGGGTCCAGTGCGGGTTGGTAGATGTTACACGTCTTCGTTTTTTTTTTGTTTTAGGACATAGTCAGGTCTCCTCACGATATTTACCTTCGCCGTTTTGAGAGCAGTGGTGATTACACGAAGTAAAGTGCCTGCTTAATGCGGGTGCTCTCAAAGAAAGAGGAGGCCTGTGTCCCAGCAGTGTGAACATAGGCTGGTGGTGAGGTGCCTGCTTGGGTTCCAACTTACGACCTATACAACTCATAAGTCTCGGCCATTGTTACCACTGGGTCACCATTTCTCACATCTCACGCAGCAGTGGTAATGCGCCTTTACTCCCCTCACAACTTTTACATAATTAAGTTTTAATTTCTAGTTACGAACTACGAACTAATTTATTGGAATGTCGAAGTTTTCTTTTTTTTTTTGTTTTCGAGCAGACGAACATTGCGTTATGGTGAAGAGAAATGGTGTCCGGAATATTGTAGACTAGGTTTTGCCCGTGGCTTCGTCCGCGTGGAGGATATTACAATCTGTCAAATTTCTTTAATATATTTTCAACTTTATCGCTAAAGCATAAGGTTCCAAGTTGATTGGGAAAATTTGACAGTTTCGGGTACCCGGATTAAAAAAGTATCCTATCCTAGTCCTAACCCAGCACCCTAGTTTGTGCAACACACTAATCACAATCTGAATTATTTTGAAGGATATTGCTAATCCATTGCTTCATATGTTCGAAAAATTTGTCTGCTCAACAACGTAAATAACGCAATGAATGTTGCTGAACTGTCAAAATGTAAGCCATTACTACTGTTAGTGTGTTACGCTACCTGTGCCTATGCTGAATTACATCGACTATCAACACACACACACACACACACATCACCACACATCAATTGATCATCATCATCAAGTGTCTGATGAGTGAAGTGATTGATTTGTTCATGGATTGATTGATGGATTTGAAAAAATATTCTTGCTTTTTAACCGACTTCAAAAAAGGAGGAGGTTCTTAATTCGGATGGTTATTTTTTTTTTTTGATAGGTCAATTCTTGAGGGGAGGCTATAGGCTATTTAACATCACGCTATGAGCAAAATGAAAAAAAAAAAAGTCAGAAAGAAAGCCAAGCGAAAACGAAGTAATAGCGAGGGTAGGCGATGCGATGCAACGGGGTGGGTCGGGGTAACAAGAAAATTCACGCGGACGAAGTCGCGGGTAGAAGCTAGTGTTTATATAAATTGTCATTCAAATTTGATCGTGAATGGGTGGTGATTTCGTATTCTGTGAATAATAGTTTTTTAGTTAGTTTTTTCACTTAATTTTTTTATACTTACATTACGTTTTTACCTTAGGTTATCACTGTATTTGAGAATGTTGGTCCAACTGTTATTGGCAACTGTATAAGCACATAACTGTTACCTACTATTATTAGATATTTTGTATACAGAAGCTGTTGGTGTACCTTTTATAAATAAATAAATAAATACTTTTCGCTCAGAGCACTGTATTTTGTAATATACAAAACTGATGTATTCTATTTTATGTTTTCAATCTGAAATGGGAGCAAAAATAATTTCCGCCAGCCATCTTTTATCCTATAAAAACATGTGTGAACATCCATCTTTTATGTGTTTTGTATCCAAGTTACTATGCTACTGTATACTTGTATTAGGTAAATAGGTCTAGGACTCTACAGAATTTAAAGGACTTACAGGACCTAAACGCAAGTTTTACAAACAATAAAAGTATATGATCGACTAACTATTAACAAAATCAGAAAAATAGGATATGATATACAAGACATATGCTAGGTAGATAGTGTGTTGAAAACATAATACAACTAATTTGATACGATAGAAAAAAAATATGAAGATACCTCTAAAAACTTTATTTTTAAAATAAAAACCATACTAATATAATGATTTTTTGTCAGATTATTCTACAAGCAACATACTAAAGCACTAGTGTTTTAATTTTTTAGTCCAAATAATAGATTTTTTTGTAAATAGATAATTGCTTCACATTTTGCAATAAATCACCAGCGTTGTGTCATCGCGCTTCTCTTTCTTTTCTATGCAGTCCGACAAAGTCCGCGCTTTAGGTCATGTAGTCGCCTTAAGGAAATACTGACGTAAGTTTCTGGCTACCACCTCGTTGGTTTAGTCGTCGCAAGCACTATTGCTAAGCCTGGGGTCCTGGGTTCGATTCCCGGAATTTTTGAGTAGCAGCCCGTAATTTTGAAGTTGGCGATGGCGGTGTGATACTCCCGAGCCTCGGAAAGCACGTTAAGCTGTTATTATAGCGCTGTCTGTCCGAGTTGGCATTCCATTTCCTCCCTACTCTGTGTTGCAAATGGTAGCAAGCATTTCTCTTACCACCCCAAGGGATATGAGGACGTTTAGAAACCTTCACGGCGTGTCCATGGGGACCTGCAGCGGCTCATGAATGTCAATCAGTTGCGAACGGTATGTTTGCACTCGGAATGAGCTATTTTGTTACGTCACAATAAAAGTGTGTATTATATTATTTTATTAATTGTGAATGTGAAGATGATGTGGGTCATTTTATTCATTTTATATTTTTTTTATTATTCTCTCTGTTCTGGTAGTTTTTTTTTTCATGGTCTGGCAGTTTGACTAATTATGTGGCCTACCCAAATGTCCTTTCTTTGGTATTGTTCGTCGAATCGTTGAGCTCCTTAAGGGTGAAGCCAGACGAGCGTAACTTTTTGAGTTGTGTGTCGCGTAATTTCAGTCACGTAATTTCTATTACATTCGGTTTCATACAAAAATCCTGTTTCGTTCACACGGCGGCGACGCAAAATGAGTTGTCTGCCGACTCACGCGCACAATCCCGACTGACTTGAGTTCTGGCACAGGTAATGTTTTCATAGATTCCATTAGGAGGCAAAGGAATCAATACCATACATACAAATCATGGAGATACATAATTCGTTGGTTTTATTTTGAGCCATCTAATATTGTTTAAGAATATGTTAAATAACAATAAGGTGTATAATTTGCTTTATAAAATGATATTTAACAATTTTTTCTTTGTTTATGCAAAAATATTATTACGACACCAAAAATATCTGGATTTAAAATATTTATTTATTCAATAATGATGTTTTAATTTTTTTTTTTTTGTTTTGTAAGGCCATCCTGAATAAGTTTCCCTATCAGAAAAACCACATTAGGTGGCTTAGCTGTTAAAAAAAAAAATATTTTAAGCCCATTTCATAACATGTCCTTTGTAGCTGTATGTAAATAGTTTATCACGGGTTTTTTTTTTTTGTAATGTAAAGTAACTACGGACGGTTTTCGGAGTTTTTCCTTTACTTGTGCTACATGACATTGCTTCTTGCCAAATTTCATGATTCTATATATAAGTAGGTTTTGATTCCGGAACATAAACGCCCGTATCTTTTTTGACTGTGTTGACTTTTAGGAGTCTGATTTTGTCACTGCTTATAGTAATTGCAGCCCTGAAATTCAAAGGTCTTGACAGATGGACAACGAAGTGATCTTAAAAGGTTCCGTGTTTCCTTTCGAGGTACGGAAACCTAAAAATAACGTAAAGGAAACGTTTATTTTCTCTTGACTGTACTTACCTGTCAAAAATAGTAACCTAGATAATGTGGATAAGACAGAGATTAAAACAGAAGACGAACTAGCAGGGATCGAGGAGGGGGGAGAGGAGTAGGTACAGGGGATCAGACCGGAATAAATGAGAACAAGAATAGGTACATATTTTCGGTGTATTTTGACTGATCTGACTTAACCACTGAAAAACAAAGATCCTGAGCCCTTTAAGCTGATCTCGCTCGAATCTATACCAAAAACTCACAGGACCGCGGCAAAAATGTATAGCGAAAAATCCGCAGTATCACAGACAAAGCCAGAGGTCTACGCTAGGAGGTCACCCTACATATATTTTATCAACAGAGTCGCTATTTTTATGGGGGCAATAAAAACAGGTGATATGACATAAAACTGCTCATTTTATGTTCATTCCAGAAAGAAAACAGGACGTGTTTGTTCTTTAGCTTCCCCACAAATCCTGGATATAACTCTGGGCGGATTCCACCAAACTTTTATACATAGAATTAGTCATAAACTGGAAATAAATTTTGAATTTTTGACAGTTTTTCCATACTACAACACCGCCCAGTGAACTCTGGCCCAGTGGTAACGGCCGCGACTTACAAGTTGTGGGTCATAGGTTCGAACCCAGACTGCTCACGTAGTAGTGATGTCATCACCACTGATCTCAACCAGCTAGTCTTACCAAAGGGTATCTTATTACCCAGTAACTTGGTGGTGGTGATCATGTAGGCAGTCGCTCCATGTAAAATACTAGTGTTCAGCTGCGTCCGGTTAAACTGGAAGCTGACCCCAACACAGTTGAGATAGATCAGGTCAGGTTTTAACCCCATTGAAACATGAGAAGCTAGGGCTTAAAATCATCATCATCTGTCTAGCCTTTTCCCAACTATGTTGGGGTCGGCTTCCAGTCTAACCGGATTCAGCTGAATACCAGTATTTTTACATGGAGCGACTGCTTATCTGACCTCCACAACCCAGTTACGGGGTAATACGATACCCCATGGTAAGACTGGTTGTCAGACTACCCGTAACGACTAAGCTAGGGCTTAACAAACAATTAATTTACCTTTATCATTGAAATAGTTCCGGAGCTCCTATTTCCTATTTCAATTGTATACCACCACAATGCAGTGGATTAAACTAAACCGTTTGCCGCAAAACTAATAGAAACGTTCGGAGCAGAGTAACAATCAGTACCTATATATATTTAAACTAGCAGAGCCCCGCGGTTTCACCCGCATAAGTGTCGATCCCGTGGGAATATCGGGATAAAAACTATCCTATGTCCTTCCCCGGGATGCAATCTATCTCTCTGAAAAAATTTATCGAAATCCGTTCAGTGGTTTAGGCGTGAAAAGGTAACATACAGACAGACAGAGTTACTTTCGAGTTACTTTATTAGTAAGGATAGATGGCGGACGTGACTATTATAATTTCGATTTTATAATATTACTATCTGCTCTGTATTCGGTGTAAGGGTGTTAACCATTAACACTTTTCCATAAGAGATTGGTGGTTGGTGGTAGAAATCTAACTTAGAAAGAATATATTAATGATTCTAATGATTATAATCCTCTAAATATGTACCTGTTATTGTCGCGAATCATATTTTTATCAAGATACAACCTGACACTGACCTGCAAATTGCAAAAAACTTTTGGTTCTAGGACATGTTGGTTTCCTCACGATGTTTTCCTTCACCGTTTTGAGAGCAGAGGTGATGATATAATTAACACAAAGTAATGCGCCGGTCTGGGTTCGAACCTACGACCTACAACTCGTAAGTCGCGGCCGTCACCACTTGGCCAACATAATTAACAAACCGGTCTAAAACCTTACAACAAAAATTACCCTTTTAACTTACCCTAAGACTGATACGCGTTTTACTTCACCGGTCTTAATCCTGGATACGAGTAGGTTCGCTTTTTCAACACTAGATCCGCCATTTTGAAACTAGAAAGGATCAGCTGGGATAGCGGGTGCCGTCCATTAGCTAGTCCCAGTGCGATGTTAAATCTTTCGTGATTGCGAACCGGTAACTGATTTCTGGCTATAAAATAAAGTAGTGCCAGGAGTAGACTTTTAGCTTCGTTTAGTGAAGAGTTTGTTTGGGTATCATTTAGTAGATTTTTGGTAGGATTAGTTAGAACATTTTAAGGGGCCGGCGAAGCATGCTTAGTTCATACAAACGTAATACCAAAATAATTTGTAAATCAAACATAGTATTTATTCCGATTGGATTACAGAATATCTAGGTTCCTAAATATATATTTTTACTGGACACTGATTTACAGAGGAGTTATGAGAAAAATAAGTTTTCTATGGAAATTTGAAATTCCTCATATCTCGTATTTATAACAGAGTCCTTTCAAATTATATATTTGGGAACCTAGATATTCTGTAATCCAATCGGAATAAATACTCACTATTTAAGAATATGTTTGATTTACAAATTATTTTGGCATAACGTTTGTATGAACTACGCATCCCCTTCGAACCTAACCTGTCCGAGTCGAGGTGCCCCAAGTTCCGAGTTCGCTTCTCTCGCTCATGCATCCTAAGTTTTCATTGCCTTTTTACCATCCATGAACTAAGACTATCCATGACTTGTACATAATAAATAAATATCAATATTTAGGACTTCGATACTCTGTACTTCGATATGTAGGTCTTTTGATGTCACTTTTGTAGATACATAATTAGATTTTAGATAATTATATTGTTGGACGTGGGTGATCTAACCATTGGACAATATAAACTTACCTTAACTTAATTTTCGGTTTTATGGTCGTCCGATATTTAATTTTTCGATGTTTTGAACATTGGCATTTTAACCGTAGGTATTTTAATTTTCGACGTTCAAATAATTATGTACCCTACTAAATATTTGTAAGATATTTATTTATAAAATTATGGATAGCATAACTCACGTCACCATTTTTTTTCTCAGAGCGGGACGCTTGCTGAATTAAACAAAAAAAACTTATTTTATTAGGTACTTATTTAAAAGAGAAAAGGACATGAAATAGTTATTTGTGCAACAAGAGAGCAAAGTCATTTTTTGCTGCGAGTGCTGATTTTGAATCCTGAGCAAGCGAAGGATCCAAAGATTGAATCACGAGCGTAGCGAGTGATTCTAAAGTTGAATCCTGAGTGTGGCGAGGGATTCAAAGGCACGAGATGCAAAAAACTTTGCTCTCGTGTAACACACATAACTTTTCACTTCAGCAGCGAGAACACTTTGTAAGGCGTGTTCGGAAATAGCACCCATGATATTTTATTATTCAAAATATATTACGTAACATTATTGAAACTAGAAATAAATATTTACAGGTTAAATCTCAGTTTTATTGGCAGCAAATACTTATTTTCGTTTAAATATAACAATAAGTTAAAAATTCAATAAATTACATTAAAAGACATAATTATCTTTTTGCAAAATTTATTTAGTTAGTACATAATTCCGAACGTGTTTGTCTTTGAGGTCGAATTCAAAATCGGAACTTCGAAAGGGCTGGTCTTTGTCTCTCTCCCTTTCTAATGGCGGGAAAGAGATAGAGTGTGAATGTTTCGAATTGTATGATTAACCCAAGGCTGAATAAGATATTCGCGGCTTTCTGAAAAAAATAATTAAAAAGTTACTTTGTCTCACTCAGTGAGCAAAATCGCATTTTGCTCACTGATTTCAGGCAGCAAAACCTACATGTTTGAGCTACTGAAGTGAAAAATAATATATTAGCTAAGTATAATTATATAATTAAAACATTACATTGCGGTTGAAGACGCATTTGTTTTGTATTTGTCGGTGGAGCAAATTAGTGTTAAAATGTCGGGTCTAGTTTTTAAGTAGGAGGAATGGAGCTTATCACATGATTTGTCGATGTTAGTCTTTGTACAGACACAGAACACAATAAAAGAAAATAAAGAAAGAAAAACTGGCTAAGTGCGAGTCGGACTCGCACACGAAGGGTGCCACAAGGCAAAAACGCCGAAAAAAACACGTTTGTTGTATGGGAGCCCCCCTTAAATATTTATTTTATTTTGTTTTTAGTATTTGTTGTTATAGCGGCAACAGAAATACATAATTTGTGAAAATTTCAACTGTCTAGCTATCGCGGTTCTTGAGATACAGCCTGGTGACAGACAGACGGACGGACAGACAGCGAAGTCTTTGGGTACGGAACCCTAAAAAAGGAGAAATGTAAATAAACGAGTAATAATAATAAGACCAAGACAATGCCTTAGGGAACTAACAAAACAAGCAATCGAATCCACTATTTATGTATTATGAATGTTATTAAGTATGTTATTATTTTGTTTTATTAGGTATTATGTTTATTCAATTGAATCGACTACTTATCTATTATGTTTTGTGCTGTCTTATATTTGATATTCAGAAACAATGTAAATAGTTCATGAATAAATTGAATTGAATATCGTTTGGTCCCTTTGTAAAAGCGGGACATGTTTGCTCTGGTTGGGAACAACGGGACAGACAGCCTGAAAACGGGACTGTCTCGCCCAAAGCGGTACGACGAATGGTCACGTTAAGCATAACGTCTATTTTTACCCGACTGCTTGTTTATCAGCCTATGTATGTATGTTTGTATGTTCCTTTGAAGCACTATACACAAAGTATGCAGGACCGTCGGACATAGTTGAAGTTTACTAAGAAACCGATGGATGTTTTCGACTGAAATTTAATTTGATAAAAGAGCTGTTTGTTTTCTATTAATAAAATAAAATTTTATTCGAAAAAATCCATCGGTTTCTTACTAAACTTCAAATGTATGCGACGATCCTCAAACTTATCTCTTTTGTTGACTGTACATTTGTGTTACCGACGACGTGACGGTCCGACGACCTTGTGAAGGCCGCAGGAACCCGTTGGATGCGAGAAGCACAGAACCGGTCGAAGTGGAGGTGCTTGGGGGAGGCCTATGTCCAGCAGTGGACGTCTTTCGGCTGAAATTATAATGATAATGACTTTTTGTTATATTATTCGTTAATTTATATTTTAGTACGAGTACTTCAAACACTGCGAAGATAGTTCTTTCATATTTCACACAGACCGGTCAACATAGATAGTGAACAAAACAGGTATGAAACGAATCCAGAGATTTAATTTCAGATTCCTTTTGTGAAAGCGAAGTGGCGGCTCTTTACAATTCTCTCTAAAGGGTGAACAGTAACTACACGATTTTGCGGGTTTTTACGGTTCTAAAGTGCTTGTCATCAATGTTTGTGACATGAGGTCTCGAAAGGTCAGTTTAGAAACTATGAGTGTAATTAATCTTTTTTTAGGGTTCCGTACCCAAAGGGGAAAAACGGGACCCTATTACTAAGACGCCACTGTCCGTCTGTCACCAGGCTGTAACTCATGAACCCTGATAGCTAGACAGTTGAAATTTTCACAGATGATGTACCTATTTCTGTTGCCACTATAAAAAACACGATTGTTGTATGGGCTCCCATACAACAATACGTGTTTTTTTCGGCGTTTTTGCCTTCGTGTGCGAGTCCGACTCGCACTTGGCCAGTTTTTTACTATTTATTTCCTGTGTCTGTATTTGGAATTGACAAGAAACTTACACTTGAAATAATTATCATAATCCAGTCATACAAAGAGGACTGGCAATTAGGTACCATAGTACCATTCTCTTGGGGAGGGGCTCGTGGCTAAGTAATAACAGCCGCACATGTCGATCGATCAGGTTAAGCTACACTTGCCGCGGTCGGTCTGTGGATGAGTGATCATCTTTACATACCGAGGTCCATACCGTACCTCGGAAGTTGGTCCCGGCTGTCATTCTAGGATCTTTGACAATCGTTACGGGTCATCAGAAGCCCGAAAGTCTGACAACCAATCTTACCAAGCGGTATCGTGTTAACCAGTAACTGGGTAGTGGAGGTCAGATAGGCAGTCGTTCTATGCAAAGGTATTCAGCTGCATCCGGTTAGACTGGAAGCCGCCCACCACATAGCTGGGAAAAGGCTAAGCAGATTGCAGTACCATTTTTTATATATATATATTTATATATATATATATATATTTATATATTATATATATTTTTGATCTAACATTGCCCCACACTAGGAATTTCTCCTGTATTGTGGGTGCGTTTACAAACATTTAAATTCACGTACACAAACAGCCAGACCCGGAACAATTACTTGTAGGTCATACAAATATTTGTTCCGTGCGGGAATCGAACCCGCGACACGCAGCGCAGCAGTCAATCGCTTAACTACTGCACCAACCGTGCCGTCATTCTCTTGGTATCAAAGCAAGATATGATGACCTGACAGAATCCAAACTTTTGGGAACACTTTTGGGTACTCCAATTTGCCAGTCAATCTAAAAACAACACAGTCGATCAAAAGCATAAAAGCCGCAACATTTCAAACCCCGTTTCAAAATTTTACCTGCATTTCACCCCGTGGACGAGGGGGTTGAAAGTTTTATAGTTTGATTCCCATCACGCATCGTGATGTATTCTGGGCGCAGCGGCCATTACAATCTGAGCGACACTTTATGGCTAACGAAACATCGAATATTCGTTGCACATCAATATTTTGTTTTTAAACCAACGTATGATTTGTTTTTATAACCAGAATTCGTATGAATATTGTTCTGGGAAAGTGAGTTTTTATTTGTTTGTCTTGCTGTCACATATCAGTGGACCTAGTATGCAATAGCGCGGAATAAACGAAATCAAACGGGCTAAATAGGGATGCAGGAGTGAATCGGGACGATCTTTAAAAGGGATTTTAGCACTGAAATAATATAGTTTGTTGCTAAAAACGACTCTAATGTGTTTTATTATATTATAATTAGCGAATAAGTGCCCGTGTTGGTAACAAACTATATTTTTCAACGTTAAAATCCCTTTTAAAGTTTCGTCCCTATTCACCCCTGCATCCCTAACACCCCCCGTTTGTAGGTAGCGTTAATTGGAACGATTTTTCAATTTAATAAACTCGTTAGGTCCGTAATATTTTTTTAGTTTGAAGACTATTTAGTTTATACATAACATGCCTGTCGCATAAAAAAACAAAATACTAAAATAAGTTGCAATTTACGGTTCAATAATCACATCATGTTATGTGCCAGATGCAAAAAAATATCCTAAAATATTGATCAAAACTCCTGTATAAAACACCAAGCCAATTAGCCTATGGTATGGCGGTATGGAGTTGAACAGACATTGTACTTGTACCCTTATGCAGTCAACGACTGGGAATCTCAGTTTGCCAACGGAAATTTAAAATCGTGCATTTCCGAACTTCAAGTGACTTCGAAGCATGTGAATTCCATTATGCGCTAAATCTTTGCTCGATTTTGGAGTCGAACCCGAGCAAGAGCAGGACTATTCTTCTAAACTATAATATTATAACGAGAAAAGATTAGATTTTTTGCATGTTTGTTTTTTACGCTTTCACGCTAAAACGGCGGAACGGATTTGGATGAAATTTGGTACATGGGTAGACCATGACCTGAATTAAGAGATTAAGACATGGAATACTTTTTATCCTAATATTTCTACTGGATCGAGACTGGTAAAACCATGGGGCGCGGCTAATTTGGAATATAATGACGTATTTGTTTTCTTTTTTTCGTCGACCTCTACAAACGGCTGGACCAATTTTGATAAATGTTGTTGTTGGTGTGGTTGTTGTGTTGTTGTTGGAGTTGTTGTTGTTGTTGGAACTGGAAGTCTAGGTAGATGATGAATAGGGTACCGTAGTCGAACAAACGAATTTTTCAAATATGTGAAGCAATGGAGTTGGTGTTGTTGGTTGTTGTTGGTGTGGTTGGTGTTGTTGTTGTTGTGTTGTTGTTGGAGTTGTTGTTGTTGGTGTTTTATTTTTGACTGTGTTTAGTTTACTTTGTGATCTTCCTGTGGGAGTCGCAATAAATACTTTTTCTTTCCTTCTTTCTTTTTTTACCTACTATAGCTGCTTCTCTGCCCAACTCTTCGGGGAAACAAGGCCTGATGTTATGTTATGAAGCAATGGATAACAAACCTTCAAAATCCTTCGGATTGTGATATAAAATGTGTTGATGATTACAATCAAAGTTTTCAACAATATCATCAACATCTTGACATAATCAATTAAACTTCGCTCACGGAATTCAACCCCCAAACGCCACATCGCATTTCAACCCTCGAATCACAATCAAAACAGTTGTGTCATTAATCATAGACTCAACCCACTCAGATATTTGTCTGTATGGAGTTGAACAGAACCCTTGTTGGTAATGTTGGTAATGATGGTAATCACGATTATCATTCATTTGTTATGTTTGTTTGTCTGATTCGGGAGATAAATTGATGTTGGTCGCGTGTTTGGACAGTAGTTTCATCATTTTTCAAATTGTTTTCCATTATTATAATAATTTATTAGGTACACCAGAGCAGAGCAGTGGTGACCAAGTGGTAACGGCCGCGACTTACGAGTTGTAGGTCGTAGGTTCGAACCCAGACAGGCGCTTTACTTTGTGTAAATTATTTCATCACCACTGCTCTCAAAACGGTGAAGGAAAACATCGTGAGGAAACCGGCATGTCCTAGAACCAAAAATTCGAGGACATGTGACATCTGCCAATCCGCACTGGGCCCGCGTGGTGGATTACGGCCCACCCCCTCTTACCGAGAGAAGGCCTGTGTCCCAGCAGTGGGAACATTATTAGGCTGATTATGGTTATATTAGGTACACCCAGTTCTCGAAAATGGAAATATCACATTGTACTGGGATCGATCCATCATCACTGACAGGACTATTGCTGCCAATAAACCTGATGTAGTGGCAATGATGGCGAGTGATATAGGTCGTAGGTTGGAACCCAGACAGGCGCTTTACTTTGTGTAAATTATTTTATCACTAATTCAAAACGGTGCTCTCAAAACGGTGAAGGAAAACATCGTGAGGAAACCGGCAAGTCCTAGAACCAAAAATTCGTAGTCATTGTGACACTACTGGGCCCATGTGGTAGATTACGGCCCACACCCTCTCTCGGAGAGGAGGTCTGTGTCGCAGCAGTGGGAACATTATAGGCTGGTGGTGATGAATCGAACTGAGCGGCGATAAAATTTGGCAAGAAGCAATGTCATGTAGCACACAAGTAAAGGTTCATATTTTGCAAAAAATTAAATTAACCAGGGTTGTATCATCGCGCTTCTCTTTCTTTTCTATGTAGTCCGACAGTGACCGCGCTTTAGATCATGTAGTCCCCTTAAATATCTCAGTAACAGGCTTTGGAAGTTGGCGGTGTGATACCCCCGTGCCTCGGAAAGCACGTTAAGCCGTTAGTCCTGCGCCTGATCTCTCTGCGGTCGTGTCGGATTGCCGTCCCATCGGACTATGAGAGTGAGAGAAGAGAGAGTGCACCTGTGTCTGCACACACACTTGTGCACGATAATATCTCCCGCGTAGCTGGCTAGTCTCAACCGAGACTGACTGCCAAGGTCGAAATTCGGTCTGGAGGACTATTATTATTTTAACTTTGAATAAAGACATACATCATTATGAAGATAGTGGTCTTTATGGACGCATATCCAAAAAGAAATGTCCTTTTGTGGAGCAATCATATAACTCTGTAACAATATTCTCAGATATAAATGGACTATTACTATACTTAAAGGGATCATATTCAGGGTTTGACTTCTCATTTTGAGATACAGAACCCTAAAAACCTCAACCAAATATAATCGTAACCTCAGTTCGACTTCTCATTTTTATGGTTTCGACCTCCAGATATTTGTGAAACGAAAACCAGAACGGAATTATTAAGAGCCGAACTTCAAAATTACCGACTCGAAAGTTCTTTCAGTCCTTTGTTGTTTAATTAGTTGATGTTCCGCGGGCAGAAATAAAAGTACTTTAGTTTTTATTGGCCATGGTGCCCAAACAATGGGGAATATTATGAGAGAGAATATTTCAAAATGGCGGGTTGAATTTTTTATACGACTTTTATGTTTTTGTTGAAGTGTAAAAATATCGCCTGTCAGTCCGGCAATGGTGTAAATTGGAATTTGAATAGCAATATGTTATGTACTCGTTGGTAGGTTGTATTTATAATAGGTAGGTAGGTTGTATACCTACCTTATCGTCCGCGTCGGTAGATATTAATAAGCGATCTTGATTTTTAGAGGCCGATTCAGACACAGTTATTGGTAAAATTAAGAATCTTGTTATATCTTTACCTCCCATATGGATAGCTATTGCAGGTAACATTAGCTTGCGAATCTATTTATGTGCTTAGTTTAGCAATAAAAATGCTGCCATTGGTAAGCAAAACGATTCGTTTTTGTTTATAGGAACTCTGCATAAGCGGACTTAAAATATCGTTAAGTACCGGTATTGTATAGACAGGATGTATACACAAGTAAGAAGTGCACAGTTGGAACTAACTCCGCTTTTCCAGTTGCAGCCTGTACTTACAGCTCAATCCTCGATTTCCTGCGTCCATTTCCAGCCCCTTTGCGAAGATCTTCGTTCCACATAGCTTAAGGGTTAACTTTCGTTTGTCAATTGGACGTAGTTTAGCAGAAAGGACTCAACAAAAGAAGTGACAAAAAAATGCGTTAGTCTGTGTAATACAACTTGACTCGTGAAAATGTTAGTATATTTGCCCATAGGTGACAATATTTTAAAATATTCCAGATACAACATCATTGCAGCAATACACACCTAAACTTAAAACCTCGATAACTCAAAAATGACTTTTTGTGGTTTCTGTCCTTTCTGCTAAACTACGTCCAATTTGCCGTAAGTCCAACCACCATCGGTTGTGCGCTAGTTGTAGGTGTGATCTGTTCCAAAAGTACCTTTATAAAGAAAGTGTAAACAACTGGATCAGAGGGAGATCAATTCGCGTAATTTTAAGAACGTTCACACTCTGATCAGTCTCAATCTGTCAAAAAATACCTCTAATTACCCTACATTTTTGACAGTTTTTTGACATTGATTGTCGCTAAGATGAGGATTGTGACTAGATTTTGAACGTTTTTAATTAGGTACGGGAATTAACCTTCAGAAAACTTGCCTCTAGATGACAAAAATAGGTCGTGACTCGTGCCACTGAGTGCATTGGTTTGATTTTTTTAAATGTTTTTTTTTGTCTTACGGAATTCTAATTTAAAATCGCTTTAAAGATATTTTTCGTTTGAGAATTTGAGGTTAATTTTATAATCTCAATTTTTGTCGCGGATTTTTCAATAGCAATTTAATATCATGTCATTCAAACAAGTGGTGATACATAAAGTTAAAACCTTATAAACACAGATAAATGTGGAAAGTGTATTTCATCAGATAAGTACCCATTTTCGGAACAGACCAGTAGCAGGGTAGGGAACACACAATCAGTAGCAATGGGTTTCATTTTGACAGTTCAACATAGGTACGTCTTGTTTATTTTTACATCGTTCTCACATTATTTAATTATAAATTCAAAAGTAATGATGTAACTAATATTTTTGTAAAATATAATTTAAAAAGAGTGTCCATGGAGTTTCTTGCCCGTTCTTCTCCATAGGTACCTACGCTTTGGAATGGGCAACTAGCTTCATATTTTTCTGACTGACCTACTTCTTGACAATTCAAAAGTGCCTGTAAATGGTTTAATTGATATAAATGCTTTGAGTTTGAGTTTGAACAACATTCATTGCGTTATTTACGCTGTTGAGGAGCATACCGAATATAATGAAGCAATGGATTAGAAATATCCTTCAAAATGATTCAGATTGCGTGTTATGCAATGAATAAATCTTTATTCCATACTTTTCACAATTTAAGTCCTAGTTTAGGTATGTCTTGCTGTCTGGCTTCGTTGATGTTGTGCTCAGAGAGATATAATTGGATTTCCGTCGCCCGTCTGTCTGCCGGCCTGTTAACTTTGTTCAACAGTCCGATTATTCAAAACAAAATAAGATTTAAGTCTTTAATATTTCTCGTCTTTGGGATCAGGGAGATGTATTTTGTGTTAAGCTGTTCGGAGTGTTGTGAAAACAATCTGGGATAACGTAGCCTAGTGACGATGATGACGTCACGCCGAACTGGCTGCGCCAATGTCCTTGAACGGGGTCACCAGTATAGAGGTATGAAGAACAGGGTGTAAAGTCTATGGATGATCCTCTGACCAGACGGGTGTCGTGTCTGTTGGGCAACTGCCCGACGATTAATTGGACGTTGTATCTATGCTAGTTGCGCGGTAAACTCTGCTTGCGCGATGCAGGATTTTGCATGACGTCACGCGTCATTGTGATGCATAGTTTGCATGTGGCGATATAGCTCCCGGGGCCACATCCTCAATATTCCCCAAATGGTTAAGCGGAAGGTGTTTAGTAAATTCTTATTATGTAATCAGCCAGTAAAGTATCATATGAAGGGGCTCATGGCTAAATGACAATCGCACGGGAAGGTTAAGCTACACCTGGCGCGGTCAGTTCGTGGATGGACCCATCCATTACATATCGAGAATAGTCCTAGTCTTTCAACCAGTCTTACCGCCCTCTGTAAGACTGGTTGAAAGATCATGGTCATGGTTGGATCTGATGTTGTCAGAGATGAGCGAGGATGCGTAGCGAGGGATGTGTGTAAAACGAACCAATACCAACGCTAACTTAGTTCAAGCTATAAAAATGAAGCGATGTTATTGGTTGGTTTCACACACATCCCTCGCTACGCATCCTCGCAAATCTCTGGTGGAAAGGCAGCCTAACTGGGTTGTGGAGGTCAGATAGACAGTCGCTCTATGTAAAATACTGGTAATACTGGTACTATGTTAAAATCTGTACTCAATTATTATAACCCTGCCTCTTAAACTAGGTAAACCTGTATCTTAAGAGACAGTGATCAGCCACGAGGGTCTTAAACATAGTTAATTAACAAGTTAATGACAAAAATAGATGTGTGTCGATCCATCCTTTACAATTGAATCTATATTTCACGGAAACAGAAAAAAACAAGAAAACTAATAATAATAATAAAAGCTAGCTTAATTAAATAAAATGATTTAAAATGAAAAAGTTGATGAGCGATGTGCTGTTGTTATGTATAAGAGTGAGTTGTGTCTGCATGAGTGTGTTGAATGTGTGTGAGTGTATAAGAATATATGAATATGTTGTGAGGGTTATGTTTATTGAGTAAATGTATTTTTGTTATGTAAGTGTTTGTGTATTGTGTGTAAAGTATATATGGGCATTAGGCGATGAAGAAAAGTAAGGACTCTGTAAAAGCATAGTCCTTCTGTAGAAGCCACTCCGTAACTTTTTTTTTTTGCCATTTGTGAATTTAGGTCTAAGATACAAAGCACTTGATGAATTTTTTGATATAAGTGAGTGCTTAGGATGTAGTATTGGTGTTTAGCAAAACTGGTTTTGTGCTGAATACGTGGGAGACGAAGTGTTCGTTTATTGCAGTCATAGGGTGGTAGACAGGCATGTTTTCTTAGGACCGATCGTAGCACAAAGAGTTGCCGGTCTGTTAGAACCATACAGTCGGAGTAGATATCCGTTATAGGGTATCTGTAGGGCTTACTCGACATTACCTTGAGAATTGCTCTTTGCGCTCTCTCTACTCTAAGAAAGTTAGATTTCCATGCACCACCCCAAGCAGTAATACAATACCCAAGAACCGATTAACACAGAGCGTAGTAGACCATCTTAAGCGTATCCGCATCAGCTGACTCCCTGAGCGACTTGAAGATGTGTATGAGTCGTAGAGTTCTGGTGGTGAGGGCATCAATCTGCTTGTCCCATTTTAGCCCATCATCTATTAGTACACCCAAATATTTCACACTATTGGTTCTGATGAGTGTGGGACACGCATAGGGTCCGGTTGAGTTCAGGCAAGAGTGAGCCGTTACAGAGAAGTCTTGAGACGGTGTAGTGTTACGACGGATTGCAAATGGAATGTAATTAGTTTTATGCAAGTTGAGAGTGAGTAATTTGAGTTAAGCCATTGCATTATTACAGACAAAGCTGCCTCTGCATTTGTTTTAACAACATCCCATGTGGGCCCACTAATTAGAACCGCCGTGTCATCCGCGTAGGCATAGATTTTGCAGTTTGGCAGTTGCATCTTACACAGTTCATTGACGTAAATCTGAAACAGCGTGGGGCCCAAGATGCTCCCTTGTGGAACGCCGTAAGTGACAGTTGTCTCATTGCTAATGTACTTGTCAATTTTAACACATTGAGAGCGATTATTTAGGTAGTCAGTGAAAATTTGGAGAGGTTTACCACGTACGCCTATTGACTCTAACTTAAGGATAAGTTGGGAAAAGGCTAGACAGATTGATGAAAAGGTGACCCGATTTGTGGAAATCTGTTTGGGATATGTATGAACAGTAATTTTACAAAATAAAACAAAAAAGTATGAAATATAGCTTTAATCACTTTTAATAATGTACCTATTTACATTGGACTTAAAACTATAAAAACTGGATTTCTACAGTAAACATCGTAAAAATATCGTACGTAGTACAATTTACAAGTAAAATAAATGGAATAAGGGCAACACGAGTGCAAACGCAACGGTTAAAAACGAAACGTTATTATAAACGAGGCGTTTTTTCTACGCGTTATAGGCGTTATTTCGCATAGACAAGAAAATTTGTGAAAAATTTGATTTGTACAAAGGGCGTAAAGTTTACATTAATTATTGTTTTCGAACAAACAATTTTATAAGTGGCCAAAAAGTATGTTTTATTTTTACAAGCATGCCAATTTTAATACATTAAATTACAGTACATATTATCATCATTTTCGTGCACGCCCATTTTCTAAATGCTTTAATACCAAATACTAAAGAATTACAACATTTCATGTAAATACAACTTTGTCATGTACTTGATCAACTTAATTAAAATCAGACTCTCACTTGAAAAATGCTTGAAAAAATATTATAATAAAAAAAACATGACTTTTGCATGTCTTAGTAAAATAAACCATGATTCACACGTATGTTGTCACACAAAAATAAAATAAAATAGCATCAGTGGTAATAAAAGTACGAACTAATATCGTACAGACGCCAGCACATCAAGCTACTACAATCTGTCAAATTTCTCTAATAGATTTGCAACTTTATCGCTAAAGATTAAGGTTTAAAGTTGATTGGGAAAATTTGACAGTTTTGGGTAACGTGATGTGCTGGCCGTCTGTACAAAAATTAAGTCTTAGCCTGCATTGCGAACGAGAATAATCGTAGACAGAGTAATCTATAGACTCATGGTATCCGTGTCACCGAAAGGGACAAAAAATTCCGGCAATCTTCATCATACTATCATTTTTACAGCTTATTCCACTGCACCTTACCATTTTCACAGTTGCGCAAATGTACTATTATTGAATTATGCACGAAAAAGATCTTATTTTCCGTTTAATCGCGGTGTAGTTTTTATTATTTCATTCATATTTTTTATTATTTTATTCATAAACGTCAAACTTGTTGTGCACATTGATGTGTTAGCCGACACGCAGTAAGGGACAGAAATATTCTTACTCCGTCTCTTTTCTTTGCTAGTGACGTTAATATATTTCTCTTTTTCTTGTGCTAATGAAAAAGAAGATAATGCAGCAGTCTATAGTTTACTCTGTCTACGAGAATAATAAAGTAGATTTTTCAATATGGCAATACTAGTATTTGGTCTGTCTATTACACCGTAAGTTTGAAACGGCGGAACTGAAAATGATTTTTTCGATTTTCAAAACTAGATATACCACTTCAAAACATTATTTAAATAGATTAAAAAATGCTATTTAAAGCCGTCCACGATCTCAAGCATTATCAAGTAAGAGACTTACATAGTGTACAATTAAAAAAGTAAAATAAATAGACACATAATAAAAATGTATAGGTATAAAAATATGCACCAGAACATAAGCGATTCTTATAAACATAACATGATATTTTTATAGCTACCGAAATAAGCTAACACTCATGGTTTAAAACGTTTTAGGAACTATTTCTCGTAATTACGGGTACCTATTTGGTTTGAAACGTCAAACTGTAGAAATGGCAGGACAGACAACAAACAGGAAACTGCGTAACACACTTATTTCGCAAACCGAAGGATTTTGAAGGATTTTGCTAATCCATTGCTTCATTTGAGCCACAAGATACAAGCGATGCTTAGTTTGTGGCTCACCGAATCCGTCATATTGTATATTTTTACTTTTTGATGAATAAAACTTATTATTATATTATTATTATTATTTGCTTGAAAAAATCGTTTTTTCGATAATGTAAATAACACAATGAATGTTGTCGAATTGTCAAAAAATATTGCAATATTGTTAGTGTGTTACGCAATTACCCCGCTAGTGACTTCATTTATTATACTATGTTCATTTTGTGATGACCGATATGACACATAGAAGACCTCAAAGGAAAGTCGATAATGTTTTGTTGTATAATATGGACATTTGAAAAATAGAATGGTTCAAACTTTCGATCGATGTTTTGTCACATAATTAAAGAAAGGATTTAGTATGTTAAGTCACATCAATAATCATAAAATGAACAGAACTTTAAAAGACAATGATTTGCTGTTGAATATAATAAGTATATGTCTTGAGTTCCAAATCCTGCCCATACTTTACAGCGAAAAACTAAACTCATACAAAACCTCTTGAAAATTATTGAGACAGCATTTTGTGTAATTGACACCTTAGACTTTTTGAAGAGTGGGTAGTTGTCAGTTTACAAAGTTTTTGCTAAAAAGCAATTAAGAAAATTCTGGTTTCCATTTTCGCTTTACCGCAGCAATTGTCAAAATATAAAATGTATGTCATTCTACAATTTGACATTCTACGAAATCAAACTGTATAAAACAAAGATATGAAATGAAACAATTGACGTTCTAGCTATTTTGTTTCCTGCTTTGGTTTTTACATAGAATTCCTACCATGATAAATTCAATTCCTTTCGAAATCGGCAGGTTTATTCTGCACCAAAAATAACACCAAAAAGATCTGTCTACATTTGAAAAATACATGAAAATATATGTTAGCAAAAACAGCCTCGGACTAAAAACTAAAATGTAGTTAACTTAGAAATACACGAAGTTAAATATTTTAGTACAGGGTGACCGGTGTGTGTTTAAATATGTTGCACATTTTATCAAAAAAACTACTCGAAAACTAAAAAATATATTTAAAGAAACCTCTATTTTGTGACCTCGTTTGTATATCTATTTTTATTTCTCTACCAAATGCCAGAGTGCATTCAGACGGACCAAATTCAAAATGAACCAGCTAGCTTGAATATAAACGTTGTTTAAAGTTGGAACAATGTTGTTTTAGGGTTCGTCCAGTCTGGTACAGGAATTGACATTATCTTGCTGGCTCAGTATAAAATTGGGACACCATTAGCACCTTTAGATGTACAAGATGTTAAAGCACTTCAATGTACTTACCTCCTATATGAATGAAAGTTCGTTAACGAAATTATCAAAATGTGCAACATATAAAAACGAAACGAAGAACCTAACAAACACATTACGCTTATTACACAAACCTATTGACCTGATCAATAGAGGAAAAGCGAATTATTTGCCTCAGTCTTCCATAATAATCTATGTGAAAATCATTCTAGCATAGTGGGTCGATGCGACTAAGAATGCTTCAAGGAATGTCAAATAAAAATGAAATATATAAACCGTTCCAAGCAGATAAATATACAATTTTGGAATGATATTAGTAAAGAATTGTCATGTCTAGCTTGTATAGAAGAACCGAAGTACTTATAAATTCAAAAACGGTAATCTTTCCTTCTCTCTCGCACTTGAATGATATAAGACAGTGTCGTAGTGAAAACTTCGACCACAATGACAGTCGAGCAAAACAAAGCTAAATATGATAAAACTTCAAACTCAGTCGAATTAATGGAAGCAGAAATGAATCTGCTTGAAACAGTTCACACAAGCGTGTCAATTTAGAGTAATCAGTCTTGGAAATTTATGAAACAACCCTCGCTACAAAAAACCATCATTTATTTACCCATCCATGTCTTAACCAAAGAGTACCACAAATAATAAATACTTAAAAACAACAGTGAACGCGAGTCCAATTGCGTTACAATGATTACATTAAAAATGGTCCATAAATTTTACGCGACAAGTAAAAAATCTAGCACAAATGTCTATTTACAGGAGCACCGCGGAAAATTAATCGTAAGAACACGTCTTTTTCACTGATATCGTGACGTAGGTCTCTCCTCTCACTAAAAGCTCATTGGCACTTTGGTAAACCTTTAGTCTAAACTATTACACTTCCGTACCATCCTCTCCTTCATCTTCAAACAGTGGTTCGTTGGGGTTCACTTCTGTACTGGGCTTTTTTTTCGGCTTTGGAGGTGGTCGTGGAGGGATTTTTCCACTCCTGCCCAAAGTCCCTGTCCCTGATTGGTTCAATACACTCTCGTTCTTCTTTCCGTCATCTTTAGAAGGAGAACTTGGCTCCTCCTTGCTGTCTACCCTTGGAATTCTTCTTAGAGATCCAGTTTCTGGCTTACCTCTTCGACTCAGGGTACTACTATCTGATACATGGGATTGCGCATCGCTTTTGTCACTGAAAAGAACTTTCCTTGGCTCAGGTTGTGGCGTGGAAGTGTTCTTTGCTGTCCAGCTCATTCTCGGATTCACTGGTTCCTGAGGGCCCGGAGTGGATAGCTGGTGAGACAACTGAGAACTGATACTGTTCCGGTTCATTTGTGGTGGGACAGGTGAAGGCGCTGGTTCTTGTTCTTCAATAGGCGCGTAAAAAACTGGATGCTGATTTGGGTAGACCGGTGGCGTTGCGGGTAAAGGTCTGTTTCTCATTGGCGAAAATTGGGGTTCCAGACCTGTTTTGTTGAGCGACAACACTGAGCTGCCGTCGGCGGTGGTCCTTAGCCCTAAGTTATCATACAACGGCTCTTGTGCTTCTGAGCTGGGTAGGATTTGTGTGCTCGCCGTACTAGACCAGCTAGGCACTCTAGGTCTTCTCGGAATAGTCACGTATCCTTGCCTAGGAGTGACGACGGGAGGAGTTATAGGCGCAGTGAACGGAGACTGCGAGCGAGAGTAGGGCAGAGTTCTGAAGAGATTTTGGTTGGTCATACCATATATTGGAGAGTGTATTGGACTGATCGGGTTGAGCTGCGGTGGTAGCCTGGTGGTATCAGGCACGGTGGAAGCGTTGCTAGCTGCTGGAGATATCTGGGCAGCTCTGGGAGGGAACGAGAGAAGATCGGGAGGGTAAGCCGTCCGACCGTATTCTACGTTGAGGGCGTCCTGCGATCGTTTTGATGGTGGGTCGAAGTCTAGCGAGCGTTTCTCGTCTTCGTTGTGTGCTGTAACAAAATAAAATGGTTAGTTTAATAAAACGATATGCACTGATGATTGGCCGTTAACATTTTACCGATGGGGTATAACGTCTCTTTGATTAAACCTACGCTTTGTGATAAGAATTCTGTATCAATAAAAGCAAACAGTAAAGCTCTACTAGCTTCATTATATCTTATCAAAAATATTGATAGCCACCGAGGGGATATTGACTTATTGGATTCAAAGCTTATCATCTAATACGTGACTGGAACTATGTACTCGTATGAACAAAGTGGTTGTACCTTTAATATTCCTCAAAATATTTTTTGCGTTACGTTTTAAAAGTCGAACAGCAATATACGTTTATGGAAAGCTACCGTTACTAAATCTTAATGTAAAAGTGAACACTTACCAAAAACAGAATCATTGTCCAGCAATGTTTTATTCAGTTCAGACATCTCCGTCGCCCCGCTGGTGATCGATGGAGGGACATCGTATCTCCTCGGCGGCTTCGTCACTGGATTTACAGCCGTAATCAGGCTCTTCTCCATCTCAGGAATGACTGACCCTTCGATCAACGCTTCCCCATTAGAGTTGTCAGATTTCTTCTTGTCAGAACCGCGCCGTCTGCAGCAGCAGTAGCAGAGAATCACCAGGATTATCAACAAAATGGCGGCGGTACAGGAGACGCCTATGAGCACTGGCAACATGTTATTGTCCATACCCTGTGGAACGACTCCGCTTTCTGGAGGATAATGAGCCACTGCTAAAGTCAGACTCCTTTCTTCAACACCTCCAGGGTTTTTGGCAACGCATAAGTACTCTCCATTGTCAGTGCTTCCCAAGTCAACTATAGTTAGATTAACCCATTTAGTGTTGTCATAATTTTTCTGTGTGATGTAGTATTTGAGTTCTCCTTGATATCTGTAAGCACTGTCTATGATTTGTGCGTTTAGCACCCAGTTGACTTCTGGTTGGGGATTACCGTTGACCTGACAGGATAGTGTGATATTGTTGTCAGAAGTTCGCAATGTTGTGCTGACAGAAGGATATACAATGCTGGGTTTACAGGCAAAGTCGCTGGAGTCCAGCTCTTTCCAGAGCTTTCCGTGAACTTTAGGAGGCTCTACACAGGATATGGGAGAAGTGTAGAAGTTTTTGCTAATCACCCAGTTTCTGAAGGGTTGTAGATAGCAGTCGCAACGCCACGGGTTGTCGTGGACATCTAAGTTTGACAGTGACGTCAGTGCACTTAAGGTGTCAATTTTGAGATACTCCAATTTATTACCATCCAGTCTAAGAATGGTCATTTTAGGCACGTTCATAAACGTCTTCATTCCCATCGTTAGAATTTTATTGTTGCTTAATTCGACTTTTTGTAGGAACGGCAAGTTATTAAAGAGTCCGTCTTCTAATTTTTCTATTTGATTGTCATTCAGTAGGATCCATCTTATCTTTGCAGTCTCTCTGAATGTGTCGGCATGTAACATCTTCAAGTCGTTCTTCGATAGATCTAATTCTATCATAATAGCGAGTCCACTAAGGCCGTTTCTCTGAATTGTAATAAGCTTACATTCTTTTAGGACGAGTTTCTTTAAGTTTATTAGTTCGACATCTTGGAATGCATGTCTTGTGACTTCATACAGGTCATTTCCTGTGAGGTCGAGGTTTTGTATCTCTGAGCTTAGGTTTTTCGGTATGTCTTGTAGGTGGGAATGTGAGCAGTCAGCTTGTTTGTTTCCACTTGCCCAAACGCATTTGCACTCTTGTGGACAGTTTGATGTGAAGTCTGCGACTGCTGTGGCAAGCAAGAAGCTCAGCAGCATCCAAACTTGCTTCTCCATTTTGAGAGCATGTGCTTTGAATCTGTAACAAAAGGAAACAAATATAAATGTTTGTTCGCAGTAAAACAGAAATAGAAGGCGTTGGAGCACGCACGGTAGCTTTAACGGTAGCATTAAGAATGCAACCGCCATCGTTTCATGTATCAGGGGTTTGTGAACTCAATAATTGTGAAGGGTTTTGTTTGAACCCTTTGGAATAGGATTGGGGCGTTGTGAATTATTAAATAGGTACGCATCAAACGTTTGTAACTGTTGTTAGGATCTGAGATGCTAAACATTTTCGATTAAGTAGTGGATGCATTTTTAATGTCAAGAGGATAATGAAAAGGAGATGGTTACAAAAGTATTTGTATTGTAACTCGAAGACTGGCTAAATATAGTAAAAGCTTTTTAGCCATGTGTGTTCGAAAATATAATAAAATTCCAAGTTATTTATAAACTTTAGTTCTTAGTGTTTAAAAAAAAAAACTACATAATTATATGCTTAAATACTAATTTATTTTTTACATCATAAAAGAATTTGTTGACGGGAAACATTTTGTAATGTAACCTATGCATGCTATGCTTAATATAGGCAAAACATGTATGCTCTTATTGTCGATATTTATTTATCATACATACATATTAAACAATACAAACTATTTACACTAGATACTAAATTAAATAACTAACTTACTATAAAAAAATCTATCAAAACAAATAAGAAAAGGAGAAGGGAATGACTCCATAGATTCCTGGGCCCAGGTGTTAACTGAATCATTATCATTGTTTAAATGGAATAGGATTAGATGTTTTATTTTTGTCTTCTTCTTAGCGTGCCGATAGCAAAAATAAACAAATAAATACAAAAACAAAGGACACTTAGGCGTCGAACAATTTTATATATCATGTTTTATGCAAAATAAATATTATTTCTATTTCAAAAATAATGTTGATTAATTGATGATCCCATCATACCCATTAGTACTGTAATTTGTTAATATTTTAGTCGCTAGTTTTGAATTAAAAAAACGTAAAATTCAACAGTTAAAAGGTATGTTTTAACAAAAATACATTTTGAAAAAGAATTATATTTTTGTATGGTTGCAGTAACAGCCAGTTATTTTTAATGACATATGGAAGGAGTCTCGTCTAAAATATGTTTCACGTAATTATTTGTACCATTCAAGCTTTTGTGTTTTGCCTGTGGCTGGAGGGTAGAGGCTACAATATTTGGTATGTCCAGTGTATTTTTTTTTTGGCAATTGTCCCGATGCTTATTACCGCGTTATTGTCGTCAATGCTCGGCTCACACGTGGGTCTTATAAAGGTTACAATGTAAATTTATCCAAAGGGTAGCCGGTCTGCTAACGGCTATTGTGGCCATCAATCTTTCTGTCAACAGTGGTGATTATGGCTATGTATCTAAAGGCCGTTCATTATTACAGCAGAGAAGAATATATTTTTGTTTACACAAAGTTCTCTCTGTTTCTATTTATACAAAAATATCTGTGCCCCGCGGTTTCACCCGCACAAGTCTTGATTCCGTAGGAATATCTGGATTAAAAGTAAATGTAATGTCTATGTCCGAATCCAGGTCATGGTATTCCCATGTGCCAAGTTTCATCCGAATCCATGCAGGAGTTTTAGCGTAAAAGCGTTAAAAACAAAGATACGAAAAAATCAAATCACGCACAAACATAATCAACAATAACGTTCCCACTGCTGGGACACAAGCCTTCTCTCTGTGAGAGGGAATGGGCTGTAATCCACCACGCGGGCCCAGTGCGGGTTGGTAAATGTCACATGTCTTCGAATTTTGGTTCTCGGACATGCCGGTTTCCTCAAGACGTTTTCCTTCACCGTTTTGAGAGGAGTGGTGATGAAATAATGTACACAAAGTAAAGCGTCTGTCTGGGTTCGAACATACGACCTACAACTCGTAAGTCGCGGCCGTTACCACAGCATGACAAAAAAAGAAAAACAATTAAAACATTATTGTGATTTGGTTCTTGGCACTCCAAGAGGCGCAATGATTTTTAAAAGAGAGAATTTTATTTGACCGAGACTAAGACACACAATTATTTTCTTTTTCGTTTGGCTTCTAAGTAAGACTAAGAATCGCAATGTTCCATCTTATTAAGTTCCTTATGAATGGTTCAGAACCATTCTCAAATAAGTGGTTCATAATGGACTGAAAAATATAGAGACAAAAACGAAATATTGTTCCAGAAAATGAAGATTTGTAACTCAATAAGGCTCCCTAAGATTTATTAGAGCCGGTTGTCGTTAGTGTGACAATTTGAAGTCAGTTCGTGATAATTATACTGTCAGTGAGAGTAAGGGCGCACATAAACTGCGAGCAATTTGGACGTAAGTGCGTTCCACAGTGTGATCTGTGCCTTATGTTTGTGCTATACGTGTGGTGGGAATGATAAGAGAGCGAGGTTTAGTAGTTTTGTGTATAGTTTGCAAAAGATAAGTGAGCTGGTAATTTAAAGATAGGCTAGTTATGCATGCATGAGAATTTAGTAATTACTAGCTGCGCCCCGTGGTTTTACCCGCGTAAATGTCGATCCCGTGAGAATATCGGGATAAAAAATAGTCTATATGTTAATCCAGGGTGTCAGCTACCTCCATATAAAATTTTATCGAATTTGGTCCAGCCGTTTGAGCGTGAAGAAGTAACAAACATAAACACACACTCACAAACTTTCGCCTTTATAATATTAGTGTGATTGTATAGGTAAGTCTGACCACCAGTCTAACCAAGGGATATCGTGTTACCAAGTAACTGGGATGTGGAGGTCAGATAGGAAGGCGCTCCATGTAAAATACTGGTATTCAGCTGCGTCCGATTAGACTGGAAGCCGATCCCAACATAGTTGGGAAAAGGTTGGGATTGATTGAAACATTGTTTGGGTTCTTAAAGGTCTACCTATGAACGTAGGTTTTCAATCGCCAACATCACTTCGCTTAGCCAATGAAACAGGCACATTTTAAATTAACCTATACTTACCAAGTTATTGGGAATACTAGCTTCCGCCCGTGGCTTCGCCCGCCAGGTATGACGATAAAAACTATCCTATGTCCTTCCCCGGGATGCAATCTATCTCTCTGCCAAATTTAACATACAGACAGACAAAAAGTAACATACAGACAGACAGACAGAGTTACTTTCAAATTTATAATATTAGTATGGATAGCATGATCAGCCTATAATGTTCCCACTGCTGGGACCCAGGCCTCATCTCTGTGAGAAAAGCATTTTATTGGGAATATAATGTTTTTTTTACTATTATACTAAAACTAAACATCTGAATTTAATTTTACTTTTAAACAAACTGTAATCTATATATATAAAAGAAGAAACTGACTGACTGAATGAATGAATGACTGACTGACTGACTGACTGACATATCAACGCACAGCCGAAACTACTGGGTCTACGAATGTGAAATTTTGCACACGGCTTCCTTTTATAATGTAGGGGAGCACTAAGAAGGGGTTTTTGGAAATTCAACCTTTAAGGGGGTGAAAAGGGGGGATTTCGTTTGTATGAAAAATCTTATTCCTTGAGTTAATAAACTTGAAACTTGGCACAAATACTTATCTTATATATATAAAAGAAGAAACTGACTGACTGAATGAATGAATGACTGACTGACTGACTGACTGACATATCAACGCACAGCCGAAACTACTGGGTCTACGAATGTGAAATTTTGCACACGGCTTCCTTTTATAATGTAGGGGAGCACTAAGAAGGGGTTTTTGGAAATTCAACCTTTAAGGGGGTGAAAAGGGGGGATTTCGTTTGTATGAAAAATCTTATTCCTTGAGTTAATAAACTTGAAACTTGGCACAAATACTTATCTAAGTAAATTATTAAGTTTGGCATTTTTTGTTTTTCTTAACTACCCCCTAAAAGGGGATTGGGGGGTGTCAAAGTTTATATGGAAGAATTTTAACGGGCTGTCCGAATATCTCGAAACTCAGTATTTATACTTAAGATCAAAAATAGAGAAAAACGTGTATCATGGTTTTCCAAAAATGTACCCCTAACGGGGTGAAAAGGGGTAGTTAATTTTACAGGGGAGAATTTTACTGCGTGGCTTGATTAACTCGAAAATTGGTACAAATAATCTTTGAGTCAAGTAATGAGCACATCCCAAAGGATTTTTCGAAATTCCACCCCTGTGGGGGTGAAAAGCGGGGATACAGTTTATATGAAAAATCTTATTCATTTGGTTAATAAACTTGAAACTTGGCACGAATACTTATCTAAGTAAATTATGAAGATTGGCAGTTTTTGTTTTTCTAAACTACCCCCTAGAAGGGGATTGGGGAGTGTTAAAATTTGTATGGAAGAATTTTAACGCGCGGTCCGATTAACTCGAAACTCGGTAAGTATTTATACTTAAGACCAAAAATAAAAAATACCACGTATCAGGGTTTTTCGAAAATCTACCCCTAACGGGGTGAAAAGGTGTACTTAATTTTACAGGGGAGGATTTTACTGCGTGGCTTGATTAAGTCAAAAATTGGTATCAATAAATCTTCGAGTCAAGTAATAAACACATCCTAAACGATTTTTCGAAATTCCACCCCTGTGTGGGGGGGGGGGGAAAGCGAGGATACAGTTTGTATGAAAAATCTTATTCCTTGAGTTAATAAACTTGAAACTTGCCACGAATACTTATCTAAGTAAATGATTAAGTTTGGCATTTTTTGTTTTTCTTAACTACCCCCTAAAGGGGGATTGGGGGGTGTCAAAGTTTGTATGGAAGAATTTTAACGGGCTGTCCGATTAACTCGAGACTCAGTATTTATACTTAAAACCAAAAATAGAGAATAACTTGTATCAGGGTTTTTCTAAAATGTACCCCTAACCGGGTGAAAAGGGGTAGTTAATTTTACAGGGGAGGATTTTACTGCTTGGCTTGATTAACTCGAAAATTGGTATAAATAATCTTTGAGTCAAGTAATGAGCACATCCCAAAGGATTTTTCGAAATACCACCCCTGTGGGGGTGAAAAGCGGGGATACAGTTTATATGAAAAATCTTATTCAATTGGTTAATAAACTTGAAACTTGGCACGAATACTTATCTAAATAAATTATGAAGTTTGGCACTTTTTGTTTTTCTAAACTACCCCCTAAAAGATTGGGGGGTGTCAAAATTTGTATGGAAGAACTAGCACTTTGCCCGCGACTTCGTCCGCGTGTATTTCGTACTTTCCTCAAAAAATTTCGAATATGTATGTTTATGATCTTTATCATTTATTTAGATTAATAAGTATTCGGGCCAATTTTTAAGTTTGTAGATCAAAGGAATCAGATTTTTCAAATAAACAGGATTCCCGCTTTTCACCCCCACAAGGGTGGATTTTTCAAAAATCGTTTGGGATGACGTGTCCGTAACTTAACTCAAAGACCGATACCTACTCATTTTCAAGTTAATGGAAGCAAGCAGTAAAATCCACCCCTTCTTCTTAGCGTGTCGATAGCAATCTAAATGGACTCGGCCCATAATTCGGCTACTTGTTTGGCGCCATTACCAGCGTCCACCAGTTCCTATAATGTGCAGCTGACAGGACATGCAGGACACGATATTAAGTGTCCCTTCGTTTGTGGAACAGCACCACATGTACACTCCAAGGCGGAGTCGTCTATGAATCTCCACCTGAACAGGTTTTCTTTGCTTCAGCCAACCTGGGTCCGGAGTCTGTTTAAAGACTTCCAGGTTATACAAGGTTACTCATGTCCAGGTGGGAGGTCTTCAGCGGGTGGGACGAACGGTTTGGGTAAGGAAGGACTGTCTCGCCACAGCTTCAGTCTTTCTTGTCATGGTTCACCAGTGAGTGGGACGACACACTTTAAAAAACTGTTTCGGCTTTTCAGCCTTTGTGGCACAAGGATGTTGTCGTGCAAAGGGTCGTGTGTCGGAGACCATTTTGGCTCTTTCGCTGGAGCCAGTGCTCTGCGAACCACTGGTGGCGCTATTCCTGCTAGTGGATACAACATTTCCTACTATATTTCCCAGCAATCCACCCCTTAAACTTTATTACCCTTTTCCACCTTGGTAGGAGTCGATTTTTGAAAAACCCTAAAACACATACCTACTTTTTTACCGAGTTTCGAGTTAATCCGACAGCGGGTTACATAGATGTGTTTATTACTTGACTCGAAGATTTATTGATACCAATTTTCGACTTAATCAAGCCACGCAGTAAAATCCTCCCCTGTAAAATTAACTAAACCTTTTCATCCCGTTAGGGGTAGATTTTCGAAAAAACCCTGATACAAGTTATTCTATATTTTTGGTCTTAAGTATAAATACCGAGTTTCGAGTTAATCGGACCGCGCGTTAAAATTCTTCCATACAAATTTTGACACCCCCCAATCTTTTAGGGGGTAGTTTAGAAAAACAAAAAGTGCCAAACTTCATAATTTATTTAGATAAGTATTCGTGCCAAGTTTCAAGTTTATTAACCAATTGAATAAGATTTTTCATATAAACTGTATCCCCGCTTTTCACCCCCACAGGGGTGGTATTTCGAAAAATCCTTTGGGATGTGCTCATTACTTGACTCAAAGATTATTTATACCAATTTTCGAGTTAATCAAGCCAAGCAGTAAAATCCTCCCCTGTAAAATTAACTACCCCTTTTCACCCGGTTAGGGGTACATTTTAGAAAAACCCTGATACAAGTTATTCTCTATTTTTGGTTTTAAGTATAAATACTGAGTCTCGAGTTAATCGGACAGCCCGTTAAAATTCTTCCATACAAACTTTGACACCCCCCAATCCCCCTTTAGGGGGTAGTTAAGAAAAACAAAAAATGCCAAACTTAATCATTTACTTAGATAAGTATTCGTGGCAAGTTTCAAGTTTATTAACTCAAGGAATAAGATTTTTCATACAAACTGTATCCTCGCTTTCCCCCCCCCCCCCACACAGGGGTGGAATTTCGAAAAATCGTTTAGGATGTGTTTATTACTTGACTCGAAGATTTATTGATACCAATTTTTGACTTAATCAAGCCACGCAGTAAAATCCTCCCCTGTAAAATTAAGTACACCTTTTCACCCCGTTAGGGGTAGATTTTCGAAAAACCCTGATACGTGGTATTTTTTATTTTTGGTCTTAAGTATAAATACTTACCGAGTTTCGAGTTAATCGGACCGCGCGTTAAAATTCTTCCATACAAATTTTAACACTCCCCAATCCCCTTCTAGGGGGTAGTTTAGAAAAACAAAAACTGCCAATCTTCATAATTTACTTAGATAAGTATTCGTGCCAAGTTTCAAGTTTATTAACCAAATGAATAAGATTTTTCATATAAACTGTATCCCCGCTTTTCACCCCCACAGGGGTGGAATTTCGAAAAATCCTTTGGGATGTGCTCATTACTTGACTCAAAGATTATTTGTACCAATTTTCGAGTTAATCAAGCCACGCAGTAAAATTCTCCCCTGTAAAATTAACTACCCCTTTTCACCCCGTTAGGGGTACATTTTTGGAAAACCATGATACACGTTTTTCTCTATTTTTGATCTTAAGTATAAATACTGAGTTTCGAGATATTCGGACAGCCCGTTAAAATTCTTCCATATAAACTTTGACACCCCCCAATCCCCTTTTAGGGGGTAGTTAAGAAAAACAAAAAATGCCAAACTTAATAATTTACTTAGATAAGTATTTGTGCCAAGTTTCAAGTTTATTAACTCAAGGAATAAGATTTTTCATACAAACGAAATCCCCCCTTTTCACCCCCTTAAAGGTTGAATTTCCAAAAACCCCTTCTTAGTGCTCCCCTACATTATAAAAGGAAGCCGTGTGCAAAATTTCACATTCGTAGACCCAGTAGTTTCGGCTGTGCGTTGATATGTCAGTCAGTCAGTCAGTCAGTCATTCATTCATTCAGTCAGTCAGTTTCTTCTTTTATATATATAGATTTTAACGCGCGGTCCGATTAACTCGAAACTCGGTATTTATACTTAAGACCAAAAATATAGAATAACTTGTATCAGGGTTTTTTCGAAAATCTACCCCTAACGGGATGAAAAGGTTTAGTTAATTTTACAGGGGAGGATTTTACTGCGTGGCTTGATTAAGTCGAAAATTGGTATCAATAAATCTTCGAGTCAAGTAATAAACACATCTATGTAACCCGCTGTCGGATTAACTCGAAACTCGGTAAAAAAGTAGGTATGTGTTTTAGGGTTTTTCAAAAATCGACTCCTACCAAGGTGGAAAAGGGTAATAAAGTTTAAGGGGTGGATTGCTGGGAAATATAGTAGGAAATGTTGTATCCACTAGCAGGAATAGCGCCACCAGTGGTTCGCAGAGCACTGGCTCCAGCGAAAGAGCCAAAATGGTCTCCGACACACGACCCTTTGCACGACAACATCCTTGTGCCACAAAGGCTGAAAAGCCGAAACAGTTTTTTAAAGTGTGTCGTCCCACTCACTGGTGAACCATGACAAGAAAGACTGAAGCTGTGGCGAGACAGTCCTTCCTTACCCAAACCGTTCGTCCCACCCGCTGAAGACCTCCCACCTGGACATGAGTAACCTTGTATAACCTGGAAGTCTTTAAACAGACTCCGGACCCAGGTTGGCTGAAGCAAAGAAAACCTGTTCAGGTGGAGATTCATAGACGACTCCGCCTTGGAGTGTACATGTGGTGCTGTTCCACAAACGAAGGGACACTTAATATCGTGTCCTGCATGTCCTGTCAGCTGCACATTATAGGAACTGGTGGACGCTGGTAATGGCGCCAAACAAGTAGCCGAATTATGGGCCGAGTCCATTTAGATTGCTATCGACACGCTAAGAAGAAGGGGTGGATTTTACTGCTTGCTTCCATTAACTTGAAAATGAGTAGGTATCGGTCTTTGAGTTAAGTTACGGACACGTCATCCCAAACGATTTTTGAAAAATCCACCCTTGTGGGGGTGAAAAGCGGGAATCCTGTTTATTTGAAAAATCTGATTCCTTTGATCTACAAACTTAAAAATTGGCCCGAATACTTATTAATCTAAATAAATGATAAAGATCATAAACATACATATTCGAAATTTTTTGAGGAAAGTACGAAATACACGCGGACGAAGTCGCGGGCAAAGTGCTAGTTAGTAATAAGAAAGGGCTCGATCTTAAATCATACTCAAGTTAAGTGTCTATGAGACATATTAATTCTAAATCGCTCATCGTTTGTAACATCAACCGCCTAAAATAACATCTTACAGGAACACTCCTGAATGTTCTAAGCGCCGTGAAACTGCATGTCTTTCTTATGTCTCGTGTTATTATTCCTTTGCCTTTCTGGCGATCACCCCGCGATTTATATGCGTGAAGATTTAGGGAATGTTTCACGGGAGATGTATGTTTTCATCAAACTTTGAATTTTCTGTTCACTTTGTTTTATGTTCACTTTTTATTTTATCAAGTACCTACCTGGTACTTGTTGACAGGCCTACGCTGTCCTCCCATACCTACTGTAATTTGGAAACATTGTATTAGCCAATTATTTTGAAAAAGAGTAACCGTGGAGTTTCTTGCCGGTTCCTCTCCATAGGAAACGACCAATTGGAACCGTGCACCTAGCTTCTGACGTTTCATAAGTGCCCATGTAGGTTTATGTGAAATAAATATTTTGATTTTGATTTTAAATATTGGTGATGTTCTTAAAAAAGTTCAGATGCGTAGTACTGGCACCCGGCGCACAGTGTTGGCGGTTCATAGTACGACACGGACAAAATTATCTAAGATGTGAATTTACTACCCATCGTCAGTACTGTACAGAAAAGAAAAAAAAAATAATAGAATAATCATAATTTACTATGGACTAACCGGGTCCCGCGGCTTTACTCGCGTTAAACTGGATAAAAAGTTAAAAAGTAGCCATTTCAGGCACTAAACTATTAAGTTTCATCCGAGTCCTCTAATAGAATAGCACAGTTCCACACACACACACACACAATCTTTCAAATAAATCGGTTTTTCTTTCTTTCAGGTAATAATATTACGACGAGTAAATTCAACCATGAGTCCTACAAGAAACAATTAATAATAACAATCGAGGTAGCATGTCGCAGTCGCAGCAAGGTCTGTTATTAAGAGAATATTTGTGTTAATAAATTGTTATAGAAAGTTACGGAAACCCCTTAATAATAGCCTTGTGAATTTTTATTTTAGTCGTATTTTTCAAAGGTACCATTAAAAACTAGCTGGCCCTGGCACTTCAATTAAGCCATGAAGATAATTAAAAGTACAAGTACCCATTCAATATTTAGTTTGTTTTTTATTTGGAATTATATCGAAAAACCCTAAAATTCACATATTTCGAAAACTATTGAATTTCGGCCATACATTATGGGGGGTTAAATTTTCCCCCTTTCAGCTACTGACGGATATACGTCGAATTACAAGTAAAGACTCCTCCAAACAGGCGCGACACGCGATATCATCGCGCGCGACACAAAGGCACCTCTCGTTGCGCGACTGGCGGTGCCTTTGTGTAGCGCGCGATTATATCGCGTGTCGCGCCTGTTTGTAGGAGCCTTAACCCTGCATGTAGATAGCTCGTTCTAAGAAGAACAAGAATATAAATATAACATGCATAGTTTAGCATGTCTGACTTTTAAATTAGCGTTCAATTTAAAACCAGACCGACTTCATTTATCTCATTCATATAGCGCTAACTATAAGACTGACATAAAAACCTGTGAGATACGTGTTTTATGTCCTTTCTTATCCACGATTTTAATGTCATTTTTATTTTATAGTGACATTACTATGTATATAGTTTATGGGCCATCGCAGAATGGAATATTTATGTTTGATAGTTTATTTGCAGTTTTTCAGCAGTCATAATCATTTACCTAGAACAATGTTGAGGTCAGCTTCCAGTCTAACCGGATATTAATCTAGCAGTATTTTACACGGAGCGAGTGCCTATTTGACCTCCATAACACAGTTACTGGGTAACACGATACCCCTTGATGAGACTGGTTGTCAGACTTTCGGGCTTCTGACTACCTAACGACTGTCAAAGATCTGCAAATGACAGCAGGGTCCAACGGTTTAACGTGCTTCTCGAGGCGCGGAGGTCTTGATAATAAATGGTCACCCATCCACGGATTGACATCGGCAAGCATGGCTTATCCTTGGTTATTATTTTAGCCACGAGGCCCGCCTATTAGTTTTTAGCAGCATAAAAACGTGTACTTCGGTATTTTAATTCTAAATATAATAAAAAGAATATACATATTGTGTATATTGTGTGAATGTAAAGATTCTAAATTGCGGACGGCTGGAGGCCTGCTTTTTGTAATTCTTTTGAACAGGCGAATTTAAATTTCAAAGTCAGACGTGTCTGCGTGTGACGTGTGATATCAAAGGAATAAAAAATGGCTTCATTGGTTTTAGAACCTAAAATATACAGGAATATTTCCACGAATTTTTTTTTTAAGGCGGGTAGTTGGTTTTGAACCTACGTACTTAAATAACTATATACTATACTGTTGCAGTTTTTAAAAGAAGAGTAAAATAACACTATTTTTCCACTTTATCATAGTTGTGTATGTATTTATTATTTTGATTAAGTTATATTTATTAACATTCCAGTGATATTTATTTTAGTAAATGTATGTTTGTTTGTATGTATTTAAGTATATTCTCATAATACTTGTTTAGTTTTATTAAGTTATTTGTTTTTAGTTTTTATGTATTATTTTATTGTCTCCTTAACTATTTCACACATGTCTACATCTCTCTATTAATTGTCCTATCGCAGGTATGCTGGAAGAGATTTCTTATGAAATAAGCATCACGGCTTTGTACCTATTTTTCTGTTCTGTTTATATATGTGTGTACATAAATGGTTAAATAAATAAATATGTTATGTATGTTATGTTATGTATGTTATGTATGTTGTAGCTGTAGCAGTGGTGGCCAAGTGGTAACGGCCGCGCCTTACGAGTTGTAGGTCGTGGGTTCGAACCTAGACAGGCGCTTTACTTTGTGTAAATTATTTCATCACCACTGCTCTCAAAACGGTGAAGGAAAACATCGTGGGGAAACCGGCATGTCCTAGAACCAAAAATTCGAAGACATGTGACATCTGCCAATCCGCACTGGGCCCACGTGGTGGATTACGGCCCACTCCCTCTCACCGAGATGAGGCCTGTGTCCCAGCAGTGAAAAAACATTTGGGCAAAAACTTTTGGGCATAAAGAAAACATCCTATTGTACCTACGTAATAAAACAAAAAAAAATACTGGTTTGAAATTAACCCACTTATATTGTTATTTCATTTCATTTTATTAAACCTTGCAGTATCTCTATACAAACACCCACAAACCAGATTATCGTAGAATACACCAAATATCATGTAATAAAACCAATTAATTCGTATTTTAATAACCCCAATCAAATAAATTCGCCGTACAATTAAATTGGTCATAAACTTCAATAATATGGTGATCGTAAGTACTAGTACATGGTAGTGGTAAGTACCAGTATATAGTGGCCCATAATGGGCCAGTGTGTGACAACCCCACAATGGACAGTGCCGTCAATGAGGGCCTGTTGTACCGGGGTTACGCTTTTATTGACCCACACGAGTTGTTTACGGGTTACGTACGGCGCTCGAGTAGTGTGGACACGGTTGAGCAAGTTATTTTTTATTTGAGCGTTTGAGTAAACATAGAATGAGATGTACAGTCAACAAAGGAGATAAGTATACAGGAGCGTCGGATATAGTTGAAGTTTACTAAGAAACAGATGGATGTTTTCGAATAAAATTTAATTGTATTAATAGAAAACAAACAGCTCATTTATTAAATTAAATTTCAGTCGACAACATCCGTAGGTTTCTTACTAAACTTCAACTATATCCGACGCTCCTGTATACTTATCTCCTTTGTTGACTGTACACTGTAAGTATAAAATGAGATGATGGTTGGTGATGGGCGGCCGTTTTGGAGGTCTTATGTAATTTCGACATTCGAAAAGTGTTGATTTGAACAAATTACTTTTGATTTTTGA
This sequence comes from Oligia fasciuncula, assembly GCA_963082905.1. Lineage (NCBI taxonomy): Eukaryota > Metazoa > Arthropoda > Insecta > Lepidoptera > Noctuidae > Oligia > Oligia fasciuncula. The sequence continues at coordinate 16,883,172 of OY720403.1, forward strand.
GGCGTAGAATGTAATTTTTGTTTGATCCGATAAGGTTAGTTTGTCACTTTCATCATAATAAATTGTCATAGAACTCATACAAAAGGCAACAATTACAGGAATAAAACTTACTCACGTAATAGCACGAGCGTTGCGATTGCGATACATGTTTAGTTAAGTCATTTCAATAAATAAATAAACTATACAGATAAGCAGTTTTTTTTTTTTTCGGATGGGAAATCATCAAATGACCCCTCCCGCTCTGGGTGGAGCGGAAGGGAGTGTCAGATTCTTACTCCCGTGTTCCTTCCTTAGCCCTTTATGTTCCGGGCCAGCGGTAACCCTTTCGGACAATCCCGCTGACCCGGCAGGCTTCGGCCCTATGGGGCCCCTCCTCGATGCTGACACCTCTTTGAGTCGCGCGTGGAACACGTACGCGCCGTACGGCACGGGCCTGGTCCTGATCGGACGGTGAGCTATTGGTTAATGCTGTGTATGTGTTTAGGGGTACGTATCAAAAGCAGATAAGCAGTATTATAAGCAGTATTAAGCAGTAGTATAAGCAGTATTGAACAAATTTTAATCTTCAGTTGGCAATTTGGCATGCATGGTGTCGCATCCATACAACTCTTGTTGTCTGCTTGCCCCTGCTATTAAGCAAGCGCATATGTTAAATGAATCAATTCTAACTCGTTAGTCTTCAGACATACCAACGTATCATAAGATGGTTATTTTGTAATTTAAATGTCAAAGTTACGAGAGTGTAGAAGTTTCATTGTAGCTGGAGAAAATAAGATTCTTTGTTGTTTGATGGTTTAATTAGGTACCTAAGCCATGTATTAGATGATAACGGGGAGCTCCAGGGTGTCAGGTTGTATGATGAATAAAATATGACAATAATATGTATTTACATCATTAAAATCATCAATACAACGCTCTAATTACCATTCAAACAAACGAACGAAGAATTTTTCAAATCGGTTTATAAATGTCAGATTACTGAGGTAACAAACATAAAAAATTACAACCGAATTGAGAACTTCCTCCTTTTTTGAAGTCGTTTAAAAAGCGGCTAGCGATTGGCGACACATTAGGGTTTCAAAATAAATACCTATATTATCGTGGAAGCAAAAGTAAGGCTCGATACACGTGCCTTTGCTTACGCCCACGGGAACAAGCCGTAAGTATTTAGTAAAGTAGAACTCCCTATTCCCTAGCTCATTAGCGTAATTTATGAAGGAATCTCATGCACAACCAAGGACATTAACTGGCTGATATGTAGCGTTGTAAACACAGCTTTATTCCGCTGACTGTACGACATTCGGATGACATCTAGCCAAATACGCGAAAGAAAAAACGGACCAGAAAGATATCTCCTCCCAAAAAAGACCCCTTGCTATCTTTTTTCGAAATATCAGCATTATATTTCTTTGTAAACATTTGTGGTTTTTTTCTTACAATTTTGTCGTACATAGGGCTTTATACTGTTTCTGGGTGGGTGTGGGCAGATTGCCAGGAAGAAAACCTATGAACTTATTACAGATGAAATTTTTATAGAGCTCAAGAATTTTGTTAGAATTTGAAATGTTTACGATACTTAACAGTTTTTTGTTCTCATTTAAAGAGATGGCACTACATAATTTTAAAGAAATACTTTTCTTCAAAGAATTTTGTGTAAATAGAGCAGCTGCGAATCAGATTTCAATTCACTTCCCAAAAAATCTGTATTATTAATACAGAACCATCTAGTATAAGTTTTTAGAAGCTCTCATGAAGTTATCGCCAACTTAGATTTTATCATTTTGACTTCACTATAATTGGCTTCAGCACCCTCGAAAACCGTGAAAACGACACCCATGATAAAAATGTTCCCAGCAGCTATCTTGGATTTTCATTTTTTTATTATTTAATAGAAAGAGACACAGAGAGAGAAAGTCGCAAATGGATGGGCCATAAAGCTTTTTCGATACGTGACGATTTATACCAGTTTACTACTAACGCAAGCCGTGTCCAAGAAATTCGTTCCAAAAAATGTCGAAAAAGAATAAAAACCCAAGCGGTCAGCTACTCAGCTTTACTGTAAGATTAAAATAAACCAAAGCTAAAGCAGCCCATCCACGGACGCGGCGATCGATTCCCTCGATGGCTCTCTTAAATTGCAGCGCCATATATTTTATTAACTGTGAGGATGAACTTTATAAGAGGCACTCGGCTCGATGGGCTGCCAAGCTGTTTTGATGATAAAACTTTAAATCGGGGATGGCAATTATAGATTTATGGGCAAGTTTTAAGTTTTGGTTGTTCAAAGGAGAATGGACCACGACGTATGAGTTTCTGCCCTGAATCCCAATAGCCATAAGATATATACCAATAGGAAGAGCTTTTTAAGGAGAACTTTTGAATGTGTTTTTTTGAAAATTGAAATTGTCGGACTGATCACGTTACTGAAGCAAAGAGGCGATTTTCCCAGTTTTCACCCACAACACCTGTCGTAAGTGTCACGGTAGGTAATTGAGTTATTAACACGTTTCTAATCACCCGAATTGTTCTAATCACCCGAAATATCGTCACAATTTTTTTTTTCGTGGTTGTAATAGAGCGCAATATTTTTGGTATTATCTGCAATGTACAGTCAACAAAAGATGATGAATAAGTATGCAGGTCGTCGGATATAGTTGAAGTTTAGTAAGAAACCTATGGATGTTGTCAACTGAAATTTAGTTTTATAAATGAGGTGTTCGTTTTTTTAATGACATCATCCGTCGTGCTCTTGTCACCGCCGGGGTGCCAGCTGTTTTAGAACCCAATGGCTTGGCACGCGACGATGGGAAGAGACCAGACGGAATGACCATAATGCCTCGGAAGGTTGGTAGGCCTTTGGTGTGGGATGCAACGTGTGTCGACACCCTTGCGCCATCCCATATTCCAAGCACGGTGAGCTGTGCTGGGGCAGCTGCTGCAGGTGCGGAAAACCTCAAACGGCGCAAATACTCCAATCTCTTTGGAACGTACCTATATGTTTGAGCCGTTTGGGGTTGAAACTCTAGGGCCATGGGGCCCGAGTGTCCACGTAGTATTTCGAGACATCGCCAAGCGGTTGGTCGACTCTTCACGTGACCAGAAGGCTGGCCTATTTTTTGGCCAAAGAATCAGCATTGCCATACAACGTGGCAATGCTGCCAGTCTTTTGGGCACGTTTCCTGTTGACAGCGATGCGGATGAATTTTTCGATGCCCTTTGATTATTTCCTTTCCTTTTTATATACTTGTACATATTCTCATTATTATTTTAATACTGTAGGTGGTGATTTTTTATTAATAAAATTAAATTTTATTCGAGAACACCCATCGGTTTCTTACTAAGCTCCAATTATGTCTTTTTATTTATCTACTTTAAATATGATTTATGATTCCGTCGAAATTTCTTTCGTGAGACGGACTTATTACGATCCTTACATTAATATTCCTTTTGCTTCGCCCACGTTCTTATAATGAATCAAAACCGGTCAAGTGCAAGTCGGACTCGCGCACCGAGGGTTCCGTACAAATTTGTTGGTATGTACTTAAATAGTTTATCACGAGATTTTTTTTGTGTCTACAAATTTACGATTTTCGGATTTTTTCCTTCATTTGTGCTACATGACCTTGATTGTTGCCAAATTTCATGATTCTAGGTCAACGGGAAGTACCTTATAAATTTTGATTCCCTTGAGAGTGTCGAAATATACCTTTTTTGGGGCATAAACGTCCGTATCTTTTTTTTACGTTAGCTTATAAGTTCGATTTTTTCACAGCTTCAAGGGACTGTAGACCTGAGTATATGGTTTTATATTTCAACTCGATATCTCTATGCGTTCCCGAGATAAAGGGTCTTGACAGACGGGCACCAAAGTGATCCAATAAGGGTTCCGTATTTTCCTTTTGAGGTACGGAACCCTAAAAACCGACCTTAATCTTCAAAGGCTATTAAGATAACTTCAGCTCTAACACTTAAACACTAAAGTCTAATCAACGTTATTATCTAACGATGCTAGTTATCTAGCTTACTATTTAAAGTATTATTAAACCGATGAGATCTGATACGAACTCGTTAACAATGGTGGTGTACAAATTATTTGCAGAAGGGTCATTTTGAGCGATTTGTGAAAAGATATGATATAAAACGAACTATGACAAAACTGGCCAAGAAGGGTTCCGTACCACAAGGCAAATGCACCGAAAAAAAACACGTTTGTTGTATGTGAGCCCCCCTTAAATATTTATTTTATTTTGTTTTTAGTATTTGTTGTTATAGCGGCAACAGAAACACATAATTTGTGAAAATTTCAACTGTGTAGCTATCGCGGTTCTTGAGATACAGCCTGGTGACAGACAGACGGACGGACAGACAGCGAAGTCTTAGTAATAGGGTCCCGTTTTTACCCTTTGGGTACGGAACCCTAAAAACAGTGGTGACAGTGGACAGTAGAGTAGCGGTGGACCAGTGGCAACAGCCGCGACGTATAAGTTGTAAGTCGTAGGTTCGAAACCAGACAGGCGCTTTACTTTGCGCAAATTATTTCATCACCACTACTCTCAAAACGGTGAAGGAAAACATCTTGAGGAAACCGGCATGTCCTAGAACCAAAAATTCGAAGACATGTGACACCTACCAACCAGCACTGGGCCCGCGAGGTGGAGGACCCACTCCCTCTCACCGAGAGGAGGCCTGTGTCCCAGCAGTGGGAACATTACAGGCTGATTATGTTATGTTAAGGAAGAACACAAGTCAATTTGGATTATTAACTTTAAACTAAGTTCAAAGTCTCTTCCTTGTCTTTTTTGATGTACCGGATTGTTAGAACAAGGGCCAAACAACAAAATCAATCAGCGGTTCGAGTTTGTAGCGTAACGAGTTGGTTAACATCATATAACTGAAGTTATTGTCATCAAAGAAAGTTAACAGAGGAATAGATAACAGTTCTCGTAATTTTAAGAACGTTCACAGTCTGATCTCGTCTCAATCTGTCAAAAATACCTCTAATTTCCATACATATTTGACAAGTTTCTGACATTGGTGTCGATTTTCACATTTTTATTAGTAAGGGGTTTGGCTCTGACATTAGATATGATAACTTTTTAACAGTAAAAGCATTATGTAAGTGGCAACCTACTTTACAAGAAATATTATTCTCCGGGGGGAGTACTGTAGCGGTATCTACAACGCCACATGGGAACAAGGCGTCATACTGACGTCATCGTCACGCAAAATCCTGCATCTCGCAAGCAGAGTTTACTGCGCAACTAGCATAGATACAACGGCCCGACATGAATCATCGGGCAGTTGCCCGTCAGACACAATACCCGTCTGGTCGGAGGATGCTCCTTTTTCTATGGAGGATGAGTGAATTTTACACCCTGTTCCTCATACCTTTATAGTGAGATTTAAGTACCGTGGAGAGTTGAAATGTGACGCATTGCTTTTTGCCCTTCTGCAGTTTCTCCTAAAGTGGTTTCTCAATATAAAGGCTAATGGTGCATTGAAACATTAACGGTTTCCGATCTACTGGCCTGTTGTGTGTCTTATCATTTAATATTACGGCCAATGAACACTCGTTAACTATGTTCGATACTGTAAATGATAATTTTATCGAAGACGATACTGGTCATTTGCTAAATGACGTCATGTTATATTGGTAGTGTCGTATGCATCTTGCGAATAAATAGCTTTAGGGTCAGTTCACACCGCGACGCGGCGCGCAGTTTTCAAGATAGCAATACAATTATAGACCTTATCAACTACAGTAAAAGGTAGGTACACAATTCAGTGAGGTGGTGTCTACTACGTGGAGCTACGCCGCGCGGCGCTGCGCGGCCCACCTCACTGCATTGTGTACCTTTTTGTGTAGTAGATAAGGTCTATAATTGTATTGCTATCTTGAAAAAAGCGGGCTGCGTCGCATCGCGGTGTATTCTGACCCTCAGTGATGCAATTATATTGTGTGAAGGTACACGAACTTTTGAAGAAAAAAGTCCTAGCAAAATCCGAAAGATTTTGAAGGAAATTGCTACCTTCATAATTATTCTGCTTCATTTTTGACCCCAAGATACAGGCAAATGTCTAGTTTCGGGGTGAGCGTCCAATCTGTTCTTTGTAAACTTAAAACATATTATAAAGAGAAAAGATTTGATTTTTGTATGTTGTTTGTTACGTTTTCACGCTAAAACGGCTGAACGGATTTGGATGAAATTTGGCACATGGGTAGACCATGACCTGAATTAGAACAAAGGATACTTTTAATCCCGATATTCCCACTGGATCGAGACTTATCCGGGTGAAACCGTAGGGCACAGCTAGTTAATAAATAAATTTGAATTTGTTGAAAAATTCGACAGCTCAACAACAACACAATAAAGTTTGTTGAACTGTCAAAATAAATCGCATTGGGATTGTGAGTGTGTTATGCAATTACCCCGAAGGTTATTCCGTAAGAAGGATATCATCTCTTTAGGGTCAGTTCACACCGAGACGCGACGCGACGCGAATTTCTATCTTGAAAACTGCGCGTCGCGTCGCGTCTCGGTGTGAACTGACCCTTAGACAACACACAACACATACGTAAGTCAACATAAACAGCGCTGTAATTCAACCCACTTGTCGCAGCGCCTGTGTTGTGGTGACGTAAATACTTGACTGTCACCCGGCCCTGACTGACAGCCGATTAAGTCGCCACTGCTGCTACCAGGAAATAGGAACAATAGTCGGGAAATTTGAGGGGGTCTGTAGCTAAGTAAGCAACCGCACGCGTCGGTCGATCACGTTAAGCTACACTTGCCGCGGTTGGGCCGTGGATGGGTAACCATCTTTACGTACCAAGACCCCTCCGTGCCTCGGCAAGCACGGTAAGTTGGTACCGGCTGCCATTCGGAGATCTTTGGCAGTCGTTACGGGTCGTCAGACTTAGTGTAAATTATTTCATCGCCACTGCTCTCAAAACGGTGAAGGAAAACATCGTGAGGAAACCGGCATGTCCTAGAACCAAAAATTCGAAGACATGTGACATCTACCACGTGGTAGATTACGACCCACTCCCTCTAGAAAGAAGGCCTGTGTCCCACCCAGCAGTGGGAACGTTATAAGTTGATTATGTTATGTATGCTAAATACACTACTCGATAGAAAGCCATTTTTCTATAAAATTTTAATAGCTCTTAAACGTACAGTAAAAATAATCTATTTCTTTCAAGGAAAAGAAAATGAGCAATATTTTTTAAAAGTAAAATCTTTGTATCTGAATCAGAGACAATACTGAATACCCTTTCGCTTGTAAAAAGGAAGGCAAGGCAATTCGCGGAAGAAACTATTGTAATTGTAAGCTTTTAAAACAAAGAGTTAAGATGTAATAACATCTATTGTTTTATTGAACGCGGTATTTGTAATTCAAGATATGGAGAGATTCTTGAATTAACCAGTTAAATGCAGTAATTACAGAAACAATTAAAAAGCCATTGTATCTCGCGTGGATCCACGTTCCGGTTACGAAGGGTTAATTAAGAAATAATTAAGCTTGTATGCTGTGAATACTCTATTTTTATATGTATATCTAATTTATACTCGCTTTTATTTTTTTTTATAATGTTCCCACTGCTGGGACACAGGCAACGACGAGTTATATTCTCTTTGGACACAGGCCTCCTCTCTGTGAGAGAGAGTGGGCCGTAATCCACCACGAGGGCCCAGAATTCCCAAATATATGCTTGTTTCAAAAGTAAACCATTACGCAGAAATTGTAAAAAGGTTGATAAAATGGAAAATAGGCAAAAGCGACTTCCCGTTTTGAAGAACCAAATTGAAATCGACATTTGTTGGGTACGAGAAGAGATCGAAATCAATTTTGTCTTCATAAAATAATGGTACGATTTTGTTTCACTACGGGCTCGCATACTTTGTGTATTAAATTTTTAATAAAAATGGGGTTTGTGGTCACATCTGTGTGTAACAGTTATGAAAGGTTTCAATTTCCTGAATTTCCTGGGTGGAATGGAATTGTTTTTTTTTTAAACAACCCCTTTAGGAGGTTCTTGATACGTGTATTTAAAACCGTATTGGATGATCTTTTGTATTTATACGAGCATATTGATATGGTGTTTATCAATGACAATAGCTGCGCCCCGCGGTTTTACCCGTAAAAGTCTCGATCCCGTGAGAATATCCGGATAAAACGTATCTTATATCCTAATCCAGGTCATGGTCTAGCCATGTGCTAAATTTCATCAAAATCCGTTCAGCCGTTTTAGCGTGAAAGCTTAATATACAAACATACACAAATTCAAATCTTTTCTCTTTATAATAATAGTTTCAAAGTCAGAGCATTTATTTCAAATAGGCACTTATAAGGCACTTTTCAACGTCAAACATTACAACAAAATGGTAAGGTAGTTTTCGTATTGAGAAGAATGGGCAAGAAACTTCAAAGTTACTCTTTTAAAATGTTAACAATATTTTGCATACATTAATTATACATATAATAATAATATGTGAAGACGATGCACCTAGCTGGTCTTAGAGACATAAAATCTGGAGGGTGTGTTCTTTGTGAAGAGTCAAATCAAAGAGTTGTGTTTGTGAGTTGTGTTATTTGTCGAATCATATTTTGATCAAGATACAACCTGACACTGACCTGTAAATTGCAAAAAAACGTAAGAAAATTTGAATTTCGCGGTCTACCACTGCGTATTCACCTTACTTCGAAACCATGGCAATTCCATAGCTAATACCGCAAATCTCGATTGATTCCGTGCGGTTTCGTTCATTGTGTCATAGAAAGTAACCGCCCTGCACCCTAATTTCGTAACACACTATCAATCTCAATCATTTTGAAGGATATTGCTAATCCATTGCTTCACATGTTCGCAAAATGTGTCCGCTCAACAACGTAAATAACGCAATGAATTTTGTTGAACTGTCAAAATGAAACCCATTGCTACTGATAGTGTGTTTTCAATTACCCCCCCTGGTGAGGTTTCAGCTTGTTTGCCAGCCAATAACATAAATGAAACTCTATTCAAACTTGCCAGCTCTCTTTGCAAAAGTTCTCCCTATCCATCAACTATCGGAAGTGTGTAGAGAATTAGAGCGCGATGTGAACGTAATCGAACCAATGGGTTCGTGTTAATTGTAATAGTTACAATGTTTGTTCCTGTTGTTTGACCGGGTTTCTATGATCCTTGGAAAGTTCTGCAAGTGTTTGACAAAGTCTGGAATTTGCATGTGTGAAGAACTTGTGCGTTTACCCTGTACATATATCTCACACACTCAATATATCAGGACTTTGAATTTTATTTATACATATAGATGACAGGATTTCAGAAACTGGTTTGTCAGTTAGCAACCTTTTTATTATCATCATCATCAGCCGAAAGACGTCCACTGCTGGACATAGGCCTCCCCCAAGCACTTCACCTTTTTATTATGTCATGCTATTATATCACTATTTTCTGTTATGATACCTTATTTACTAAGCAACTAATGTCTAGACAACATTACACGTCTGTCGGCAAAAGAGTAGGTACCTACAGCTACACGTGTCAGAGAAATTGTTGCGAAGTCCTTTTCTTGTGATCTGAATTCATAATCAGCTTGCTTATCTCATTCAGCCTATAATGTTCCCACTGCTGGGACACCGGCCTCCTCTCTGTGAGGGGGAGTGTGCCGTAATCCACCACGCGGGCACTGTGCAGGTTGATGGTTGTCACATGTCTTCAATGTTTTTTTATTTTAGGTCGTCTCTGTTTCCTTTCGATGTTTTCCTTCACCGTTTTGAGAGCAGTGGTCATGAAATAATTTACACAAAGTAAAAAAGCCTGGCTAAGTTCGAACCCACGACCTACAACTTGTAAGTCAGGGCCTTTACCACTGGGCTACCATTGCTCTCAGCTTGCTTACAATACTATAATTTTTAATCAATTAGCTTTATCTTTCTGAAAGACGGACTCCTTGGCAATTGAAAAGTGCCTGTAAATGGTTTAATTTAAAATAAAAGCTTTAAGTTTTGAATCTTGATAGGCAATTTATTTATCGTAATTAATAGTAGTTTAATTTACAGCGCCGCTTTGCCTTGTAGATTTCTATTTGTTCTTCAGAATATTTTAACAAGTAGAGAACTCGGTATTTCTTCATTCATTTAATTAACGACTTTGCAATATTTTACAGGAGACGTTTCGCAATCTAACAAACAATTAAACAGGGTCAACATCATTATACCAGGGAATTACAATACCCGCGGCCGTTGACCCCGTAACCAGCTGTTACTCGAAAGTATGAGTATACAAAATCAGTTTCTTTTTTGTGTTATTAGGCTCGTGGCACCATCCTTACATACCGAGACCCTTCCGTGCCTCCGAATGGTCCCGGCTGTCATTCGTGGATCTTTGACAGTTGTTATGTAGTCAGAAGCCCGAAAGTCTGACAACCACTCTTACCAAGGGGTATCGGATAACCCAGTAACTGGGTTGTGAAGGTCCGATAGGCAGTCGCTCCATGTAAAATACTGGTATTCAGCTGCATCCGGTTAGACTGGAAGCCGACCCCAACACAGTTGGGAAAAGGCTAGGCAGATGAAATGAAAGAGTTACAGGACATTCGACTCTTTTTTAAATACACAGCCTTTCAACAACATACATAATTGAAATCCACATTTTAAACCGATAATCCTATTAAATCAACAACAACAATACCAACATTTACAAAGCACATATTTCAAGTAGGTACTAATACAAGCCTGAGGGGCGCGTGGCGCGGTCAGGTCCTTGCATCCCGGCCGTACCTAATCTCCTTTTATTTAAAGGGCTTACAGGACCTAAACACAAAAACGCAAGTTTTAAAAAACAATAAAAGTATATGATCGACTACAGTAAACAAAATCAGAAAAATATATGATATTCTTCAGGATATATGCTAGGTAGATACTGTGTTGAAAACATAATACAACTAATTTGGTACGATAGAAAAAAATCATGAAGATACCTCTAAAAACTTTCTTTTTACAATAAAAACCAAACTAATATACATACAATAATTCTAATTTTTTGCCAGATTATTCTACAAGCAACATACTAAAATACTAGTGTTTTAATTTATTCGTCCAAACAATAGATTTTTTGTAATTAAATAATTGCTTCATATTTTGCACTAAATTACAAGCGTTGTGTCACCGCGCTTCTCTTTCTTTTCTATGCAGTCCGACAGTGACCGCGCTTTAGGTCATGTAAGCCCCTTAAGAGCGTAGACGGGCTGCATTTTTTCCATACAAACGTATTCCCCTATTCTCTTCCTGGATAATGCCTCTAGAGTAATCATTTTTATTTATAAAAATCTAGGTCTATTGAAGGCATGCCCCTGTTATTTTTTTTTTTTCAATATTACAAAAATAAATATGATTTTCCGAAAATCTAAAAAAATGCCCCGTTTTTACCTACGCAATCAGACGACTACCAAAGAAAATTGAAAAGTTTTTAAGATAAAAACAAATAATAGGTCTATTCTTTCTTTAAATTTTGATACCAAAAATATTTTAATCGGCTTAGGTTTCGAGGAGAAAACAGGGGAATACGAAACGTCATGGTTTTTTCTAGGTAAAATCATTCTGAGCTGCAGTTGTCCCTATCGCACTCTACGGGGGAAGACAAGAGAGAGAGAGACGGCAATAGTTTCTTCAAATACCTATTTCTCAATTCTCGCGCAGCCCGTCTACGCTCTTAAACCGGTTTATATCAAGCCTGTATATCGGTCTGTCATGAACTGAATTAATGATTGAGAATTATATTAAGAGAGGGTTTTTTCTTGAAAATCTGGTTGAATATTGTAAGGGATTGTTTCCCTGTTTGTCTAAATTTATATATTTTTACACTAATAATAAAGCTGAAGAGTTTGTTTGTTTGAACGCGCTAATCTCTGGAACTACCAGTCCGATTTGAAAAATTATTTTTGCATTTGTTAGTCCAATTCATGAGGAACGCTATAAGCTATTTAACATCACGCTAGGACTCTTAGGAGCCGAGCAAAAAGAAAAAAAAGTAAGAGAGAATGCTAAATGAAATTGAAGTAATAGTGCGGGCAGGCTATATGCGATGCGACGGGGTGGGTCGGGGGAACAAGAAATATTACACGGAAAGAATCGCGGGCAGAAGCTAGTAATATGTAGTATGGATTAATAGTACAAAATCGACCATAATTCATCTGCCATCCAAACAGCTTTAATTTCCCTGTTCAGCAGCACGTGTCGATGTAAATCCGCGTTATCAAGTTTGCGCATTTGAACGCACAGGTCCATTTCGATGAGTTACATGCGAATATGTTTTGTATTTGTAGTTTCGCACGTATAACTTGCTATGGTTTTTAATAAGGCTATCGAATAAATGCATTGTCAGAGAAAGAATCGACTCCCTTATTCCTCAATATAATCCATCAAAACATTTTTTCTCATATCACAAATATCATAACACAATATACTTTTATAATAATAGAATACATTTTTGTTATATGCCTTCTAAATAAAGAAAAAACGACTGGACTTAATTAAATTTTCTACTAGAAACAAGTCTGAATATCTCCGAACTTCCATATTATTTTCACGTAGTATTTATACCATATTAGTCTCCAATAATTGCTTAAACAATATCAATTATAAAAAAATAGGTATATATTGACACTTCGATTTTTTAATGGTGAAGCGCGCTCGCCCTGGCTGGATGCCCTAATTTATTGAGGCATCCACAGGCAATCCCGGTTAAGCAGACGATAACCTCATAGGTTGAACTGCGAGGTGCCATTTATAAACAAAAAAAAAGATGGGCGCTCAGTACCAAAATGTAAGAGGGCACTTAACGATAGGTAGATATGTGGTCCATGAGAGATTGAGAGCAAATACAAAAAAATATAGCTTTGGTAACTTCGCCGCGGGCTGTACGAAAATAGTTCATGCGCGGCGGTAGGTAATGGAAAATTTCCACCTACTTTCCGCTTACTTTTTTCTCCAAAATATTGCCAATTTGTGTGTTTACCACAGATATAGATACACCTATATAACACAAGAGCAACTACTTCGCATGCCAAAAATCGCACCAGCTTACGTACAAAAATCGTAAGCCGCCACTTTCGCGCTCAGTCCTGACCTGACTCCTGAGTACTGCTGGCTGGGTGAGCGTGAGCGCTGACGCTAGGCCTCGGGGGTGGGGCGAGACGGGTGACGGGTGCCGCACGCGGCGGCGTCTTTGAATCGATTTGATTTTCCCATCACTAAATAGTGCTTGTGACGTCATAGTAGACAGTCGCTTGGTTTTCATACAGATCGTAATACTTGCGTTATCAAGGTCTATCTTTATCTGTGGTGTTTACCATATCAATGCTGATACCAAATTAGCTATAATAACAAGCACAACATTCTCAGGTGTATCATGAAAACATATTTTGTCCCCAACAAAATTATCACCCCATTATCGTAGTTTGTTTTGCGACCCAAGCCTATTACCATTAAATAAACAACCCGTATCTGGAGGGGGTGGCTGGTAGCATGAGATTGCAGAAAAACATAGTATTTTAACATGGATTCCCTCGCTCTATTGAGTCGGCTGAAAGGTCCGGGGCGTTCCCTTGTCGATCAAACGCCTTGCTTACGACGAAGGAGGCTGAGGAAAAGGAAAAATGCGGTAATAAAATGAGTGTTTGATTTTTATCAGTTTCTGAACTGTTGGGTAAGGAAAAATATCTTGTGTGCTGTTGAGAATATTCTTAGTTCTTTTAGTCTGTTTACTTAATCAAAAAACCTTTTAAAATATAGAGAGAAGGGTTTTTAATTAATTATGTAGAAAGATAAAAAAATAAGAATTTTGAACATGTTATTTGCGATCAATCATTTACTTTTAACAATTGTGACAATTGTGAAAACGATGCAACCCGAATTTCGCTTAACCGGAGATTTGACGTCTGTCAAAGCTTTGATTATCGTTAAAAAATGACTAGTTATAGTTATTTATGACGTTATTTTAACAATTCTCAAAATGATGCAACCCGAATTTTGCTTAACCGGAGATTTGACGGCTGTCATGGGATTGGTTATCGTTATAGTTAGCTGATGCAACTCACTCTTAGTCAACTTGCCCCCCCCCCCGGCTTCGACCAAACTGAGTCTAAAAGTCTAAATAAGACATAAACATAGTTTTATAACCTGTAGTACCTATACCTACATCCTTGAGTTTACGGAAAATGGGTGCCAAGGTTTTTTATAAAGGCTTTCGCGGCTTGAGAAACCCTCCCTCCCCCTCTCTAAGAGAGAAACATTTGCCCCCCCCCCCTTGAGCCAAAACTTAGAACCGCGCCTGTACCAAGAATCCGATTTAGCACTCAAACTTGAAATTACCTGCATCTGCACCGTATCTTGATCGGTGTTATGAAATTATGTGAATTTAGTCTACAGGCTACAGGTAAGATGAGGAGGCTAAATAGAGCCCTAATCATCATCTGCCTAACCATTTCCCAAATACATGTGTTGGGGTCCCTTTCCAGTCTAACCTGGTGCTGCTGTATACTGGGTGATTTACTTGTAGCGACTGTCTATCTGACCTCCACAATCCAGCTACTGGGTAACAAGACACCCCTTGGTAAGACAGGTTGACAGACTGGGCTTCTGACGAGCCGTGCCAACTGTCATAGATCCACCCACGAATGACAGCCGGGACCTACGGCTTAACTTACTTTCCGAGGCACGGAGGAGTCTTGGTATGTAAAGATGATCACCCATCCACGGACCAACCGCGGCAAGTGTAGCTTAACCTGATCGATCGAACTGCGGCTGTTATTATTTAGCCATGATTTATTTTCTATTTACAAAACAATTGCCTATCCTAACATACACACTGCCGACATGATAAGCTCGACAATGTACCTCATTAGTGAGTATTGTCTTCTAATTAACATCTTGTACAGTTATTAATCAATGTTTCATTGTTTCAGCAGCGCGTGTGTGGATAAATTATTATTAATCAAGTAACTCAAAAATAAAAATTACTTTGCCTCTTGAAAATAAAGTGTTGGAATACGTTTTATTCAAAAGGTTTCTAGTTAATACTAAAAGCCATTTTTAATTAGCAAGTTTCAATATGGCTTTATTAAGTGGCAATTCAAATGCTGTTAAAATTAAAGCTTCATCTTACTTTTTATCGATAGACACTAAGCATTTTGAGAGCTCTTTTTTTATTGCTGAGTGGGACCGCTCTTGACCTCGGTCACGCCAGATGGAAAGCGATGGATGAGGTCTACGATGGCACGAGCGTGCCCGGAAGATACCTAAGGCACTGGAACTCCCACGTATCGACGAAACACAGCAGGCTGCTTGACGCCGGACTCCGGTTGGGAGGGTAGTCGCAAACCAGGCGGGCGTTAGCCCTACCACCGCAAGGGAAGAATTGGTCAGTCAAATAAGGTGTAGGGTGTGACTGTCCAGGATGCGCCCAGCGCGAGCGTTCAGTTGAGTAATTGGCGGAACAAACTGCGCTACACGAGGAGGCTTCTTCATGTATCCCATCAGATAGTATTGTTTTTCATTGTACCCGCCCGTAAAGCTTGGGTTTCCTTCGACAGCGGTGGCTGCTACATAGCGGCCGCAATGGTAACCGTCATGAAAATGATAGCAAAGGTTGGACTTTACGGTGTCAAAAACGCTCTCTACACACTAACTTAATTTCATAAATAACGTTTCAGTGACGTCATTTGACGGTAAATTGCGCCATCCGAAAAAAAAAAAAAAAATGGGAGAAAGAGAACGAACGATCCCTTTCTCTTTAGAAAAAACACAGCTTTAAAAGTCAGCAAAATCCAGTGATAGCTTGGTTCAACTAATAGACATTAAAATAATACAGGGAACAAAAAAAAACATAAGTAGTACATAATAATTGACTAATAAATATATACGTCTACAAAGGACTCATAGGTATATCGGTTGTATATTAAATAACGTGAGCATTTTTTTTTGTCAAAATAAGTTTTTTTTTTGTTTAATTCCGCAAGCGACCCGCGCTTGCGGAATTAAACAAAAAAAAAAACATATATTAGCTATATTATGTAATCTTAACAGTACATTGCGGTTGAGGACGCATTTTTTGTATTTGTCGGTGGAGCAAATTATTTTTAAAATGTCGGGGAATGGAGCATAAAACATGATTTTGTTCATGTGTTACGTAAATTGTTCATGAACAAATTGAATTGAATATCGTTTGGTCCATATGTAAAAGCGGGACATTTTTGCTCTGGTTGCGGTGAACGGGACAGACAGCCTGAAAGCGGGACGAATGGTCACGTTATGTTTAGAGTATATCCTACATTTAAAAGTGATTACAAAAACCTATTTGAGCGTAGGAATCACGGAATGTATGTGTGTCTGTGTGTGTGCTATTTTCTACATGATTGCCTTCGTACCATTTGTGTGTTTACAATAATGGGTGTAAGTTATAAGCTTTTAGCGATAGTGACCTGTGGCGATACTTTACACAGGGTTATTGGTAAAACATTAACAATCTCTTAGGAGGGACCAAACCTGAAATTGCGAAAAAAAAATCAACTGTTACCTATATTTTGACGAGTTAATGAACATTAATGTAGGGAACAGTTGATATTATTTCGCAATTTCAGGTTTGGTCCCATAGTAATAGTTGTTTATAATGAGGAGTACAATGACCTCATAAGAGGTTGTTAATGTTTTACCTATAACCCTGTATATTGTCTTTGGTATTGTCAAGTCAGTGCACGTGTGAGTGAGAGAGAGCCTCACTTTTGACAAGTGCACTGACTGGACAGGTCCACTCTAATCTACATGGTCCTCCCATGATTTGACCAAGATTATGTCTGGACTTTAAACGAGACGATATAGGAAATGTTGACTCCATCTAGAATAGAATAGAATAGAAATACTCTTTATTATGTACACCAAATAAATCTCGCAATATCTAGCTTAATTTTTTTTATATAACGTGTAACAATGATTCCGATATCCTACCATATTATCCTTTAAATAATTCTTGCCAATAATGGGAATAAGCGAAGTGATTAAGATACTAGCAGCGCCCTGCGGTTTCACCCGCATAAGTGTCGATACCGTGGGAATATTGGGATAAAAACTATCCTATGTCCTTTTCTGGGATGCAATCTATCTCTCTGCCAAATTTTATCGAAATCCGCTGAGCGGTTTAGGCGTGAAAAGTTAACATACAGACAGAGTTACTTTCGAATTTATAATATTAGTATTAGTATGGATTTTCAGATACAATCCTACTGGATTTACTATAATATAATAATTCCTGATACGAATTTTGGTTTCGACGAAAACTTCTTGAGGGAATACATTATTTCAAAGTTTCCATTTATCGCTTTCTCGAAGTGGTTGAGATTCTGAAACCTAATTGGGAACAAGGATTAGTAGAAAATAGATGTTCTCATTAAATTTATAATTGAATATTCTCCGAAACAGTCAGATTGGCAAATGAATGATGAAGCTAAAATCCTGATCTACCGAGCCTTTTCCCAACTATTTTGGGGTCGGCTTCCAGTCTAACCGGATGAAAGAAAGAAAGAAAAAAGATTATTTGGACACAGTTCGTGAAACATAAAATTAACAAAATAATAATGTTTCAACAACAATAGTGTGTGTGTGTGGATGCTAACGGTACTACTGACTGAGCATGAGGCCCTGGGTTCATTTCCGGGTCAGACAAAGTGTTATCGGGATTTTCCATCTGGAATTTCTCAGTAGCAGCCCGGAGTCTGGATTTGCGCCTGGTTGATGGCAAATGGCTCGCACGCTGCGCGCTGTTACATGGGTCTTAAACCACAGTAAAGATATGAACAGTACGGAAACTACGTACTAAAGTTCGAAACGGCACACACACGCAGACGCGCGCATCTACGGTACCCCTAAGCGGCACCCGCGACTATCGCTAGGGGTACCGTAGATGCGTGCGTCTGTGTGAGTGTGCCGTTTCGAACGTGTGGGTACGTAGTTTCCGTACTATTCAAATCAAATCAAATCAAATCAAATCATTTATTTTTGCAGAAAACACTGTTATAAAAATAAATGGTGTTATAAAAATGTACATGTTCCAAGTGCTTCTACCGTAAGGCATGCAAAATGTAGGTATACAATCATAAAATTAAATTATAAAATTCAGTCAACAAATAATAGAAACAATCATAAAATATTATAAGATACGAAATTAATGCGATGTCATACAGATTATTGATTTAATATTAGTAATATTTAAAGTTTTTTAATGTCATTCCTGGTATTATTACAATCTTTAAAGATACATGCATAGTCACAAAATGTTATTACTTGATGTCACTGTGAGGTCATAAGTTATGACAAATTATCGTTTAAGAATTCGTTCAAGTTATAGTAACATTTATTACCTAAAAGGCTCTTTAGAGTTTTCTTAAATAAGGCAGTATTCATTGCCCTTATTTCTTTAGGTAATTTATTGAAAATTACAGGAGCCATATGAAACACACTTTTGTACATTAAAGCAGTATTTGTTCTGCGGACACAGAGGCGAAAGGCGTCACGTTGTTGTCTATTATTTACTTCTGAGGCTAATGTAAATAATTCTTTATTGGTCTTAACAAATACTGAGACTTCATATATATAAAGGCTTGGGAGAGTTAAAA
Organism: Oligia fasciuncula; assembly: GCA_963082905.1. NCBI lineage: Eukaryota > Metazoa > Arthropoda > Insecta > Lepidoptera > Noctuidae > Oligia > Oligia fasciuncula. Next base: position 16,901,840 of record OY720403.1, read on the forward strand.
TTTTGTACTCCTGGAAAAACGGTTTACAGGTTTCGATCATTTGAAGTCCAAACATAGCCCTTATGCACCGTTTTTGTGCTTTAAAAATTAAATCAACATCAGTCGAATTTCCCCAAAAGATCACACCAAACCTCAGAACTGAAGCAACCATACCATGATATGCAGTTAATAATGTATTAATACTTGCAATATGCTTTAACTCATGTAGCGCATATACTGATTTATTAATTCTTTTGTTTAATGTTTCAATCTGGGATTTCCATTTTAGTTTGTTATCCACCGTAAGACCAAGAAATTTTGTTATTTGCACTTCAGATACAGGCTCACCCTTATAGTTAATCTGAGGCATAATTGCATTCATACGCTGATTAAAATGGATTATTTTAGTTTTTGCAATGTTTGCTTTCAGATTATTGCTGTCTAGCCATTGGATGATTTCATTTAGGCTACTGCTTATATCCTGTCCATATGATATTCTGTCATTACACTTAATTGCAACAGTGCTGTCGTCAGCAAAGAGTGTCATTGGGTTTGAGTTCGCGTTTGGCAAGTCATTAATGTAAATTATAAAGAGTAGAGAACTTAATATACCTCCTTGAGGGACACCATATTGAATTTTACGTCCCTTCGATAGGTATGTCTCCTCCATCTTAGTTCTAACATTAAGTCTATTAATTTGTGTATACTGAGTGCGGTTTTTGAGGTAAGTTTCCATTAATTTTAAGATGCTGCCTCTTATGCCATAAGTCTCAAGCTTATATAATAAAATGTCATGTACCACGTGATCAAAAGCTTGTGTCATGTCCATAAAGATGCCGCAGATCGGTATTCGCCTGTCGACATTGGACGTTATGATTTCCAAAAATTCATATATAGCAAGGTTAATACTTTTGTTCTTTCTAAATCCTTTTTGTTCCTTAGCTAAAATGTTATGGGTTTCAAAATAATCAACAAGTTCATCATATATATATTTTTCAAAAATTTTTGAGACGATTGACAGTAGGGCAACAGGTCTATAATTATTCATGCTTTCTTTACTCTCTTTTTTATGAATCGGTTTAATAATTCCAACTTTCAACTTTTCAGGGTATACACCAGTTTCAATAGACAGGTTCAGAATGTAACTCAGAGGTTGCGCGATACACTCTGATACTAGCTTAATGACTTTAGTGCAGATATCGTCATAACCTACACTATTCGTGTTTTTTAACCCTTTTATGATTTGTTTTACATCTTCTGGCATACAAGGTTTCATAAACATCGAGTTGAGTCTAGATGTTAGGAATTGCTTATGGTGATCTTTGTGCATAGTATTAGTGGGTGTTATCTTATCTACAAAATAATCGTTAAATGCATTTGATATGTCATTCATATCTTTACTGCGCTTAAACACAACAGCTCAGGTACAGCTACAGGTACAGCCCTGCCTATCCCTTCTGGTAATATCCCTGTCAATCCCATACATTTTTGACTATCCCCCTTTCCCTTTCTTTTGTTCTTTTGATGATAGAAAGTCACTTTGTCAAGGTCCTCTAGTTAGATTTTTTTTTCACAAACCCCACCGCTTATGACTTCTTCCGTCCATTTCACGTTCTGCCCCAGACCTCCGCAGATATGGGCTCATTGTCTAACAAAACCGTTCTCGGAACAGACTCAAAGCCTTCAGCGACCATAAAACAATTTAATGTACGTGCCAAATTACTTTTAGGAATTAGTTTTAGTACTATCTTTATGAAACGGCTACGCTTTGATTGAGGCCCAGGGAACCGGATTTAGTGCCTGATTTTGGCGAAAGAAAGTTATATAATCGAACTTTAAAAAGCTTTATTACTATCACCCTAAGGCGCCATCTCCACGGGCGAGAGAATCGCGACGAATCGCGCCTCATCTTCGGTATGTAATTACCTTTAGGTGCGTCAACACTTACCACAATCACACCATCTTACTTAAAATCCCATATTCAGAGCATTCTTCCTTAATTTACCATTTTAGGCCTTAACTATTTCGGAAACGTATTGGACCTAAACACTGCTATAAAAAGTAAGTAGTGGCAAGTACTTGGAAATGTGCCTAATGACACCGCAGTATCGCAATTGCTAGTACACACAAGAGTGAAATGAAACTACTGAAAGCTTGCTATACTGTGCCCGTGTAGGTACCCCTTTTGGATTACTTGAGCTACAGCATGAATGGACTTGGATGTTATCCTCGCGAAAGACAAGCACTCACCTTCTATTTATTTATTTAAACTTTATGCACAAGTAAAAGAAATACTGTACGAGTACAAAGGCGGACTTAATGCCTGAGGCATTTTCTACCATTCAACCAGCGCCTGACACTAATCCATAGAAGTTTAAACGTGATTAAAAACTTGCCTACTAAAATTACGTCAATTTACGTCATTTGCTGATTAATTTGACAGGACTAAACTAAAATGTATCTTCTGTCCTTTTCTTAACGAAATATAAAGAAAAAAATACATTGAACTTTAATTTAGTTTAGTTTGAGAACAACAGAATCAACACCATTATTTAGTTAACTAAATACCAGTATTTTACTCAGAGCGACTACCTATCCGACCTCAACAACCCAGTTACTGAGTAACACGGTCGTTAGACTTTCTGGCTTCTGACTGCGCGTAACGTCTGTCAAAGATCTACGAATGATATTCTATTAATCATTTTACTAAAAATATCCGTTGCAAATGTCTCAATCGTCGTTTTCTTCCATATTTCTCTATTAGTCTTCCACAAACGATGGGACACGCTTAATATCGTGCCCTGCGTGCCCTGTCAGCTGCACGTTACAGGAACTGGTGGACGCTGGTGATGGCGCCAAACAAGTAGCCGAATTCTGGGCCGAGTCTATTTAGATTGCTATCGACACGCTAGGAAGAAGAAATCTTCATCTCGATAGTCACTCCATTTCTAGCTTTATCATCTTTCAGGCAGTCTATACATCGTTTCTTTGGTCTTCCCCTCCTCTTACAGCCAACATCAACAACAGCCAACTCTTACATTCATAATAAAAACTTTCCGCACGACATTCCTCACTCATTCATAATAATTAATTAATAAGTATCTGAAATATTCATAACTTTACATATACACATATTTACATCTAAACTTTCACCTTGTTTATATTTAAAGCTCCCTCCGATAGAGAGGGGGTCTGTGTCCCAGTAGTAGGGACGTTATAGGTTTATTATGTATTATGTATGATAAAAGCTGATAAGCGACAAGTTTTCGGAGGTGTTTTGTCCGTGAGTGACAGAGGTCAATCAGACCAGAGAGGTCCTATGGGAAATCTTAGCTTAGGGTTCATAAAAAATAATGATGGTCGTAATTTTTCATACTTACGTCTCATTTGTTAAGCTATGTTGTTTAGATATTGAAGAAAAACAAGGATTATATAGGTATTGAATTTGTAGGTACAAAATATAGAAGTGTTTTTTGCTTTTGTGAGCACAATAAAGCCGACTTGTACGTGAAAAAAAAAAGTAAGGTGAAAATTGTGATATGTCTAAAGTATACTAATAATAAAGCTGAAGAATTTGTTTGTTTGTTTGAACGCCCTAATCTCTGGAACTACCAGTCGGATTTATAGCCCCATTCTTGAGGAAGGCTATAGGCTTAACATCACGCTATGACTCTTAGGAGCCGAGCAAAAAGAACGAAAGTCAGAACGAGCAGTAAGCTAAAACGAAGTAATAGCGCGGGCAGATGATACGATGCGACGGGGTGGGTCGGGGGAGCAGGAAATTTCACGCGGACGAAGTCGCGGGCAGAAGCTTGTTTTACATAATTATCTCCGACGGTTCTTGGAAAAACAAACGACCTATATTGATGAAGCCAAATAAAAAAAAATCAAAACATTCTTTATTGTATTCCGTTCCTTGGAATTCGGAACATCATTATCGAAAAGTTGTTTTTCTACAAAAAAAAAAAAAACTAAATTAGACTTCTCCATTTCGACACAAAACCTCTTCTTTGCCATTTTTATTTCATTATCACAAACATTTACAAGTAAATTATCATGTTTTCGGGTCCCCAAGTGTAGGATGCGTACGAAAGTGCCTAATGCCGGATATCGGAAAGTCGTCAGGGTAGGATCGTGACCATTAATTGGGCAACGCCCGATAACGGCCCGTTAATGACCTGCTACGTGATTGTAAGAGAGTAGATCATGAGTCATATTTTCGATAATGGAAAATGATATTGGTGTCGTGTTTTTTTAAGGTTTTCCTTATAAGAATTGGGGAAGTTTCTGAGAAATACGAGAGCTCGAGATTTCGGGAGTTTTATTAATCTAACAGACGTAGGACGTGCAGCGCAGTGGTGGTCCAGTCCAGTGGCAACGGCCGCGACTTGCCGAGTTGTAGGTCGTGGGTTCGAACCCAGGCCGGTGTTTAACTATGTGTAGGTATGTGAATAATTTCATCACCTCTGCTTTCATGTGAAATCTACCAACGCGTAGTGGGCCCGCGTGGTGGATTACAGCCCACTCCCTCTCGAAGAGAGGAGGCCTGTGTCCCAGCAGTGGGAACTTCATAGACTAATTATGCTTTTATAAATTACATGTGATACTCCAGAATGCTAGATAGAAAAATCTCGTTGATTTGTACATTCGGAAATCACGGTTGACCACTTTTCAACCTTATTACTATAACCTTATATAAAGGTGAAACGTGGTCTGAAGCCAACATTGTCGAGTCTTTATGAGGAAGATTGCGTCAAGAGTGCAGCTCTAGCCAAAATCAGTACCTTTCTCGAAGAAATGCATTGAGTACTTCCGATGTATTCTGTAAAAATCAGCGCCGTTAAAACTGAGATGTAGTGAGTGAGCGTGAGGTGAGCTGTCAATAGTGTCAATCCCTAGAATCAGGTGGAAGTACAGCTCAATTCACCTAAGTTATCAAGATGAGATTTTTACTGAATACACCAGCTGCTAAGGACACAGTTAAATCGACATACCCGATCATATCAAACGAATTGACATTGAAATTGTAGTGTATCCGAACTACATTTATTTCCCTAGACGCTCAATTTTTCTTACCAAACGGGTTGCCTGAGGCCCTGTCAGTCCAACCTACGTGAATTATCTCCTGAAAAAAGAATAATGCCGATCCATTATTCTTTTTCACTACTTGTAGGTAAGTATTTGGCGTGACAATAGTTCCACAATACATTTTGTACCTACATGAACCTTTTCACTTCAGTGTCAGAAACTAGGACAAGACCTCTAAGAAGTCAGTATAAACACTTACCTACCTGCCTACCTACCTTACTGCTTTGCTCAAACAAAGTGTTATAAGCATGGGCCCAATAATTTTTAATAAAGTACCCAATATCATTAAAAGTGACACTATACAAAATTTTAAAAAGAGACTGACATTACTATTGATTGAAAAATGCTATTATTCAGTAAATGACTTTTCAAATGACATGGACATATATTGAATAATTTAATGTTTTTTCAACTACACGTTCCGGAAAAGTAAAAATTTAAAAAAAAAACGACCTTTATCAAACACTAGCTGTTGCCTGCAACTACGGCGTTATTTCGGGATAAAAAGTAGGCTATACGTTAATCCAAGTCCTACTCTATCTACCTACCAAACTTCATCCAAATCCGTTGACTAACCGTTGAGTTATCGAAACTATTATCTATGTATTAGCAGCACCCCGCGGTTTCACCCGCATAAAGCACGTAAGCGTAGCTTGAAAGTATCGAACTAATTTCGGACGGGCCCAATCTTCATTGACTGACTTAGAGAAACGACCCCCTGTTTCAGTCGCTTTTCAGAACGAGCACAAGGTGCGCCTAAAGGAATTTCCACATTAAAAACATGAAAAAGTAAGACCTACATGAGTAATGTCGTTACCACCACTTGAGAACATTTTCTCTTAACTTGATACAATTTACGGGAAAATCCCCAAAAATAACAAATGGCTACCATAAGCCGAGCATAACGGAAAGTTCGCGTCATTTCTACGCCCACAAGCAAGATAAAGGACGGTGCTTCCGACCGTAAGAAATGAGTTATAGACATGTACAAAATTCAAGTAAAGGGCTAAACTCAAAATGAAATATTTTCTTGCACCCCGCATGCGATTGTACGACGTTATAATTATGCGAGCAAATCCAGTAAAAGAAAACAATTGAGTGACACCCGCATGCGGGTGCCCGCTAGCCGTAGCCGCAATGTAATGTCAGATGCTGTGGGTGCAAACCGTATTGCGAAATTTTACTTTTATATTCTACAGGATAGGAAAAATCGCGCGCATGTTGGGTTTCTCAGAACTGTTTTGAATGACGGGCTCATTATGCATAACAATGTTCATATTTCAATATTCTTTGACAATAAAAAGTGTAGATCGCATGTGTGTAAAGCCCTCCGCAAGTCGGATGACAACACGAGCTCTAAGATGTTGGCAGTAACACTCTATACGTATATATTTTAATGGGGAAAAATCTGTTAGCGTGATGTTGGTGTGTGGCGCAAGTTAAAATGCAATAACTAACGCATTAGCTGTACGTTTTGACTGTACCTTTCAGAATCAGTGGGTCATGTCTTGTGTCGGTGTGGCGAGTCATGACAAATGATAAAATTTTATGAAATATGTACAGACGCCAGCACATCAAGTTACTACAATCTGTCAGATTTCTTTAATAGATTTTCGACTTTACTGCTAAAATATAAGGTTCAAGGTTGATTGGGAAAATCTGACAGTTTCGGGTAGGTTGACCTGCTGGCGTCCGTACTAGGTTAAAGGAAAATAATAACCCCTGGCTAAATAATAACAGCCGCACAGGTCGATCGATCAGGGTAAGCTACGCTTGCCGCGGTTGGTCTGTGGATGGGTGACCATCTTTACATACCGAGACCCCTCCGTGCCTCGGAAAGCACGTTAAGCCGTTGGTCCCGGATGTCATTCGTGGATCTTTGACAGTCGTTACGGGGAGTCAGAAGCCCGAAAGTCTGACAACGGGGTATCGTATTACCCAGTAACTGGGTTGTGGAGGTCAGATAAGCAGTCGCTCCATGTAAAATACTGGTAGTCAGCTGCATCCGGTTCGACTGGAAGCCAACCTCAACATAGTTGGGAAAATGCTAGGCAGATGATGATGATGTACTAGGTTAAAGGTACTATTTGGAACCGAGCTGTCAACTGCAACTGCCGACAGCACGTGCATGCCGACAAGAGCCACTGCACGAGCCAGACGAGCGAGGCTTGAGCCGCTGCACGTGCTGTCGGCAGTTGCAGTTGGCAGCTCGGTTCCAAATAGTACCTTTAGGTTTCTATGGGTCTATGCCACCCGATATAAAGATAACATTATTATTAAAAGTTAAAGTAAAGATAAACAGCTTAGCACTAAATATTTACTACTTTGCACGGTCGCAACGTTATTATATTTAAAATTATGATTGTCTAAAAAAAGTGAAACATTCTTATATTTCTTATACTTACAGAATTTAATTTTGAAAAATATATAATTGACAAAGAATTCATAAAAAATGTAAGCTCGCGTCCCATTTAAAAGCGATCGCCGCGTGCACATGTCACTTTTTGTTCGGAAAACCGGAAAATCCTCTCGGTCGGCGCGACTACGCGTTCCGGTTTACAAAACAAAAAGTGACATGTGACCGCGACGACCGCGTATTCGCAATGTATTAATTTTTACAATATTGATCAGACTGTCACGAGTTTCAAGTTTGTTTGTTAGTCCATATTTTGTCCCACTGTTGGGCAAAGGACTTCCCTTTTTCCTTCTAAACCATGTCTTGAGCGATCTCTACCCATGTTGGCCCTGCAAACGTTATCAGATGGTCACACCGCCTTCCCCGAGTTTCAAGTATTTTTTTTATTAAATAATGTAGTACAAACGTATCCAGTACATACTATTGCCTGCCACAGCAATTTGCATGCTTATTAGTAGAGTGATAACATATTCCTTTAGCTCAAAGTACATAATGACATAACTTGCTGTAGGTGTTGGGATTTACATAAATGGTTCCGTGATTATCCTCATGTAGATAGAATTGTATCATTAGCTTCTTATTCATGAATTATTTAATGAAATAATATACTAAACATAATCAGCCTTATAATGTTGAAGTGGGCCGTAATCTACCACGCGGGCCCAGTGCGGGTTGGTAGGTATATGTCATATGTCTTGGAATTTTTGGTTTTAGGACATGCCGGTTTCCTCACGATGTTTTCCTTCACCGTTTTGAGTGCAGTGGTGATGAAATAATTTCCACAATGTAAAGCACCTGCCAGGATTCGAACCTACGACCTACAACTCCTAAGTCGGCGCCGTTACAACTGCCACCGTTTGGTCTAAAAAATAGATTGATTGAGGAAAATGGTATGATGATTGAGTATCTACAGGTATAAAGATGACATTACCATGTTTTACAACAAAATCAATTAAAATGGCTGTTTCTCCCTCAGTTTCCCTGTGGTTATTTTTTTGGAATGAAATTTACAACGTATTAAAATACGTTTGGTCTTTTAATTAATCGAAATTGGTTTTCCGAATGTTTGTGTGCGGCTGTCCTTAATTTCCTTGGTTAGCCACAGGTTTCAATATTAGCCTTAAATAAAAATGACATATGGAAATTGATTAATCTAATTATAAACATGTTTTTAAATTGTTTCCTGTGGCTACTTATATCCTTATTAATAATGGTTCACTAAAGTAAAACCAGCGTAATTGCGTAACACACTATCAAGACAAGACAACTAGTTGCAAGACAGTTCAACAACATTCATTGAGTTATTTACGATGTTGAGCAAACAATTTTTTCAGCCGACTTAAAAAAAAAATCAAAAAAAAAGTTGTCAATTCGGATGTTTATATTTCTTTTTTAACATATTACGCAATGGTTTAGCAATATCCTTCAAAATGATTCAGATTGAGATTGATACTGTTTTACGCAATTAGGTAGGGAACATATTCATAGTGTGGACTTACTACGTTGTGTCTACTAACTTCTTCTAACCGCGTAGCTACCTGTAAAAGAAGAAAGAAGAGAATTATTATTATGAATACATAAAATCCAAGTTTTGTACACCTTACCCGTTTCCGCTCACGTGCTAGGACTTAGGCCTCGTCTTTATGAGAAGATGTCTTCGAATTTTTGGTTCTAGGACAACTTACACCAAATAGGCTTCCGCTCACAACTTGTACCAAACAGGCTTCCGCTCACAACTTACACCAAACAGGCTTCCGCTCACAACTTAAACCAAACAGGCTTCCGCTCACAACTTACGCCAACCAGGCTTCCGCTCACAACATACACCAACCAGGCTTCCGCTCACAACTTACACCAAACCGGCTTCCGCTCACAACTTACACCAAACAGGCTTCCGCTCACAACTTACACCAAACAGGCTTCCGCTCACAACTTACACCAAACAGGCTTCTGCTCACAATTTACACCAACCAGGCTTCCGCTCACAACTTACACCAACCAGGCATCCGCTCACAACTTACACCAAACCGGCTTCCGCTCACAACTTACACCAAACAGGCTTCCGCTCACAACTTGCACCAAACAGAAATCCCAGCGAAATTTGTCTCCAATTTACTTTGATGAGAACAAATCTCCTGAGTAACTCATGGTAGCAATCCTTCCACACGACACGACCACGACTACAGCTACCACTATCATTACGTCAACGGAAATTAATTGCTGAAACACATAAAACTGTGAAAACAATTTGTCTGGCTAGACTTTAATTGTTATGTTTGTGAGAGTACCTTCCACCTGGTGGTGTATTTTTAAATGGTAATGAGGGAGTTTCTCACACGGTTTACAAGTTCCACCGTCATCTATATCTACATATAATATGAATCGTTGAGCTCTTTAAGTTCTGAGTTGAGCTGCATGCTTACTGACAAATTCGTGCACTGACTGAACAGGTCCACTCGATCTGTGTAGTTCTTTTCTCAAAGACAATCTACATACATGGTGTTCACATGATCTAACCAAGATTATGTCTGGACTTTTAAAGAGACTGTGACCTCTGAGTTTCTTCCGGCCTTTCTTCTCAGAGTAGTCAGATATGAAACACGGTGAGTGTTTCATATCTGACTCATCATCTAGTTTTAAAAATATGATTGAAGTGTAAAAGTGTTTGTACAAACCTCATCATCATCTGCCTAGCCTTTTCCCAACTATATTGGGGTCGGCTTCCAGTCTAACCGGATGCAGCTGAATACCAGTATTTTACATGGAGCGACTGCCTATCCCTCCACAATCCAGTTACTGGGTAATACGAAACCCCTTGGTAAGACTGGTTGTCAGACTTTCGGGCTTCTGACTACCCGTAACGACTGTCAAAGATCCCCGAATGACAGCCAGGACCAATGGCTTAACGTGCGTTCCGAGGCACGGAGGAGTCACGGTATGTAAAGATGGTCACCCATCCACAGACCAACCGCGGCAAGCGTAGCTTAACCTGATCGATCGACCTGTGCGGCTGTTATTATTTAGCCACGGACCCCTCGTTGTACAAACCTATATACATAAATAAAATTATTTATAATTTAATAATAGTAACGAAGAATTCTGGCCCGTTTGCATGTTTGTCTGTACGTATGTTCTGGATTGGCGTAAAAACGGCTAAACGGATTTGACTGAAATTAGGCACTCACATAGTTTATAACCTGAATTAATACATAGGATAAATAATCCCGATACTACGTTCCCGTAGGATATCCAAGCGGGCGAAGCCGCGGGCAAAAGCTGCATGAGATACAGACAGCCAGACGGACCGACGGACGGGTACTGAACCCTAACAAATGACAGATGTAATCGCAGATTACTCCCTTTTTAATCACTCCAAAATAATTCATGCCCAAAGCTAACCCTATTTTAAGGAAACCCATTAATTTCACACTGAAGCTATAACTACCAATACCGAGGCTCGATCGTAAACCGGACAGACATGCTTGGAATAGCAAGTTTTGACAGCTGTCAGCGGTTTGACGTTTGGTAAATAGACTCTGTATATACCGCGCGGTGCCGGATGGGATTTCTCGGGTGTGGTTTTGGGATCATTAGAATAACCATAGAGCGCTTTTGAATTAGTTAAAAGGACGCTCCACGCTTTTTGAATTCAATTATTTAAGTCAATTTAATTATTAGTATAGGTATACTCCTTATAACATCAGCTATCGGCCAGTTAAAAGTCCCGTCAGAATTTTTCCAGCCGTTTCGGAGATAGCGGGAACAAAGAAAAAGACAGACAGCCAAAATAACAAAAAATTTAAAATATGTACCGTATATGTACAGACGCCAGCACATCAAGCTACCCGAAACTGTCAAATTTTCCGTCTTTACACACGTGACAGGGAAGTGTTTATAGCAGACCATGATTTTATGAAAATAAAAAAAAATTGCTCTAGAGGCATTATTTAGGAAGAAAAAAGGGGAATACATTTGTATGGAGAATCGCACGCCCTGTTCTTAACGTTTTTGCTTCACGCTGCCTTCAAGGAAAACCACACAGCGGCCTCCATCCTCGCACAAAACGAGAAGTGGCGAGAACCCATTCTAAGTGCCAATTTAGACTCGGTGAGTTAATCGACCTAAGTATTATTATGAGGAACTCCTCAAGTCACTTTTCGTGTCTCTGTGTGTGACTGCTTAGATCTTCTGAAGTGCACAATGGATTTCGATGTGATTTTCTCTACTCTATTGATTTAGAGGCTAAGTAATAACAGCCGCACGGGTCGATCGATCAGGTTAAGCTACGCTTGCCGCGGTTGGTCCGTGGATGGGTGATCTTTACATACCAAGACACCTCCGTGCCTCGGAAAGCACGTTAAGCCGTTGGTCCCGGCTGTCATTCGTGGATCTTTGACAGTCGCTACGGGTCGTCAGAAGCCCGAAATTCTGACAACCAGTCTTACCAAGGGGTTTCGTATTACCCAGTAACTGGGTTGTGGAGGTCAGATAGGCAGTCGCTCCATGTAAAATACTGGTACTCAGCTGCATCCGGTTAGACTGAATAGGCTAGGCAGATGATGATTTCTCTGCCATTTAGAGCATTTATTCCGGGAGGTTTATGTGTATAATTCATTACTGTTACGTTTTGATATGTCGCCTCATTCGTAAATGGGCATTTACTTAGCAGTGGTGATAAAATAATTTATACAAAGTAAAGCGCCTGTCAGGGTTCGAACCTGCGACCTACAACTCGTAATTCGCGGCCAAAACTGCACTGACATGAAACTATACTGTTTTTCTTGTCTGTCTATATAAGTATGTGTGTACATAAATATGTAAACTATACGTTTACTCATGGTTTACACAGTATTTGTATCCAAGCAACAACCATGTAGTTAAACACGGTTTATTTTCGATATTCTCGCCTCGCGATCCGATTTCTCCAGTATACAAACATCAGAACTCCATTTACTCTTTCCTCAGCCTGCAGTACACAGCAATTCAGCAACTGCACTGAACGTTATGAAAAACAAACACGCATACGTGATGTTCTACAAAACTTTGCAGTCTATTTTTGTAAGCCTAAGCATAAAGTGCTTCGTTTCAGTTCTCGAACCAGCTAGGTGAATAATTGCTTGGCCACGTATGTAGTTACTTTCTTTTATTACTGTTGCAGTAAGAGTTATGGTTAAATATAGCGTTTTATATGGAGAAATGGAGAACAGCATGGACTTTGCAGTCAATCTTACGTCACCATGTTTATCGTTTACTAAAAATCAACACTCAAGAGCTTTCTTCATGCCTGGCATCAACTGTAAGGGCTGCCGCTCCACAACAATGCACAGTTGCGTGGCTGGGCTGTTTAAATGGCAATTCGGTTAGGCCGTTTTTTTTTTCTTTTGGGTGGGAAATTATCAAATAACTTCTCCCACTCTGGGCGGAGCGGGTGTGTCAGACTTTTACCCACCCGTGTTCCTTCAGTTGCCTGTGCCAGGGGCAACGGTATCTCTTTCGAACAACCCACGACCCTGGCAGGCATCGGCCCTAGCGGACCCCGTCAGTTAGTGTGGACATCTCTTTGAGGCGCGCGTGACTAAAATCGCAAGTTCCACAGGTCGCATGCGGCGGGTGACTAAAGTCCACCATGAAAATGCTCAGTAGCAGGCGGTCACCCGCCGCATCCTGCGATTTTTATCGACCTGTGTAAATGGGGTGGCGATTTTGTAAGCGACCAGCCGCACGGTAAAAATCGACCCAGTGTACCATGCCCCATAAATCATTAGATATGTGTCCTATAAATAACATAAAGCTTATCCGCTATATTAAAGGAAATAAAAAGTGAAGGTTACTATCCTGCCTGCCCCTCTAAGAATCCTCTAGGGACTGCATGCGTGTCTGTCTTCCCTTTTTCTAATAAATTGGTAGAGAATACGTACTGGGATTTCCTATATGCCGCTCTGTTATGAGGGTTTGATATTAGATACCAATATGATTTTTATGTAACAATAGCCCTCCTGACGCACAATGGTTCATTGAAGGACTAAGTGCGGAAACCAAACCCATAACATAGATAACCCTCCTCACCGAATTTCGACCATGGCAGCCAATCAGCGGAGACTAGCCATCTACGCGGGAGATATTATAGTGCACAAGTGTGTGCGCAGACACAGGTGCAATCACTCTTCCCTCACGCTTCCCTCACTCTCATAGTCCGATGAGACGGCAATCCAGCAGACCGGAGAGAGATCAGGCGCAGCACCAACGGTTTAACGTGCTTTGCGAGGCACGGGGTATCACACCGTCAACTCCCAAACTCCGGGTTGTTACTGAGAAACTCGTAATGAACACTCCCAATTAGGGAATGCAAATCCGTTCTGTTTTAAAATCCGGATTTTTAAGAACGGATTTTTGGTCCAATCCGGATTATCCGGATATTACGGATTTTCATGAAAAAAATAAAAGCACATGAAAATCAAATCAAACGAATTTTTTAATGCTTTGTTATTTGGAATTATTCAAACTATCATCATTAAATACCATTATTATGGTGTTATTGGTATAATGTACTTATTCTTATTAAAATATCAGTCTGTGACTCGCGTGCTAAGTAACGATGATAAAATAATTCATCATCATCATCATTTCAACCGAAAGACGTCCACTGCTGGACATAGGCCTCCCCCAAGCACCTCTACTTCGACCGGTTCTGTGCTTCTCGCATACAAAATTAAAGGCTCCAAGGTCTTTGCTAGAGATCTGTCTAATGGGCAGAGTCAGCCTAGGAAACTGAAGACCGATTATGGCAGGGTCGTATCCGCCAAACCTGTGCTGTTGAGAGAGATCGATAGGTTCTATGGTCAGTTATACAAATCAACATGTAGCCCCGTTTTTTTTTAACAACGTAAAAAAACGATGTAATTTTTTTGAGAAATTAAATGTGTCCACAAAAATAAAAAGGTATCTAAAGTGCTGTCGTTTTACCTGCTGCAAATTCGGTTGCACATAATTCCTGCTGCGGAAAAAGCACGCTCTTATTCGACGCTTGTAGGCGGAATGCACTAAAGATGCTTGTAAGCGGAATGAACGGAACGACCAAGGACGCCTGACACACTTTCTCGACCCGCGTCCCGCGCCTCGCTCGGTTAACAAATTCTTTCTTTACAATTTTTAAAAAATTTAATTATTCAAAAAATCCGGATTCGATTTTCAAATCCGGATTTGGAAGTCTAGTAAAAATGTGCGGATATCCGGATATTTCGGATTACGGATAATCCGGATTGCATTCCCTACTCCCAATCACACTTTGCCCAACCTGCGAATTGTACCCAAGACTTCAGCAGTCGCGCTTTCGACTTCGCTTTTTTTCTTTCGTTGCAGTGGTTTTTTGTAATCCAAAATGGTAGCCACCGCCAGAACCTTTTTAAACTGGCATACAGTACCACTAGCGGTTGAAGTAAGATGCAAAGGTAGTTGTTCCCCGGACAAATTCTTTTACCTCTACCTGTGCTACATCATCATCTCCTGCACATGAGCCTCTTCCCAACTATTTTGTGGTCGGCTTCGAGTCTAACCGGATGTATTTTACATAGCTATCTGACACCGGGAATACAAACAATAACAAACTAACAAAATCATGAAAACAATGAATAATAAAATAAAAACTCAAAGTTTTGGTATAACTTGTTGTCAGACTTTCGGGCTTCTGACTAGCCGTAAAGACTGTCAACGTTCAACATCTGACAACCGGGACCAACGGCTTAACGTGCTTTGCGAGGCACGGATGGGGTTTTGGTATCGGATGGTCACCCATCCACGGACCAACCACGACAAGTGTAGCTTAACCATAGCATTAAAAATCTACACCTACATTTAGCTTTAATTACATTTAGCAAACCTACTGGGCGTAATAAAGTAATAAATAACTTTTAATCAGATCTTCCTGTCGGTATGAGAGGCATCACGGAGGAATTTCTTAACGAAAGCGAGCATTTGGTAGGTGCCGGAGCCCACTCTCCCCTAATTTGCGGGAAAAATTCGCAGTAAGACGGCACAGAAAATGAAGAACTTTTTTATTTTATTTTTAACCAACTTCAAAAAAGGAGGAGGTTCTCAATTCGACGGTATGTTTTTTTTTTTTTTTGTGTGTTTGTTACGCGATTACTCCGCCAATTGTGGACCGATTTTCAAAATTCTTTTTTTGTTCGAAAGGAGATACTTCTGAAGTGGTCCCATAGTCACCAAGACAGGATCTGATGATTGGATCCTGGAGAAATCGAGGGCAACCCACAAATTTTATGGGCACACCTATAACGGTTTGGGTATTTTTTGAAGTAACTCGTGCATTTGCTTTCGAAAACCACCAGTTGGTGAAGTGGAACTGATGAAGAAGACCACAGATGGCCACCGGAACTACTCTAATAAGTATTTCACGGGTTGCGATTCGATTACTTTCATATGGTTGCTAAGCAATTTATGCTCGTCACAATGCGAAAATGGTGAAATGGAGCTGATGGTGGAATACTAGGAGAACTCCTCAACAATGAACTGTCTCTGCATCGGTAAAAGCAATATTTTGTTAATGGCGACGGGCAAGTTAACATTAGGCTATTGTAACTTAGATAGATACATTATAAACAGACCCACTAAAAAGCGAGAAATAAAAACTTTTTATAAAAAAAAAAACCGACTTCCAAAAAAAACACTACAACGTGAAAAATAACTTTAATTTCGGAAGTCGGTGGCAAAAACTAAAAACTAAAATACAGATCCAAAGACACCGACTTCCGAAATTTTTTTTGGAAGTCGGTTTTTTTTTGTTAAAAAGTTTTTTTAAAACCTGTGCTTAGTGGTAACGAGCCTACAAATCGATTGCAATCGATTCAATAGTTCGTGAACCAGGCGGTATAAATTATTCAATCAATGATTAATAATAATTATTATATTAAAATTAATAATTTAATTATACCATACTACTCTACCTACTGTTTTCTCGCGTCCCCATTATATTTTACTAGCAGCGGCCCGCGGTTTCACCAGCATAAGTGTTGATCCCGTGGGAATATCGGAATAAAAATCCTATGTGTTAATCCTGGTTATGAACTATCTGTGTGCCAAATTTCATCCAAATCCGTTCAGCCGTTTGTGCATAAAGAAGTAACAAACATACAAACACATTCAGAAACTTTCGCCTTTATAATATTAGCATATTTTACTAGTTACAATATTGTTTTGCAAGTTTTATAATATGAGATTTTTTTTTTACCTTTTTATTTAATTTCAGTTCTATTTCTACAAAAAATATTTATACGTGTTTTATGTAGTGAAGCCCTTCTTTTGTTTCGCTAAGTACAAAATTTAATTTCTTACGGCGACATTCGCCTTGTTGATTTTCTAATCTCGTTCAGAGGAAAAACAAGGTGAAAATAGCAACGGATAAAATGTTGTTTCTAACTTTTTTGTCAACTCATGAACCATCAGCATCTTCCTCATTTCTACATACTCATACTCATACATACATTCTCACTCCCACTTACACATACATACACCCTACCCCTACACATACATACACCCCACACTCTCATACATCCCTTGCATGTTTACTAGATAAAAAAATTATATAATTAATAAATAATATAATTTTAATAAATAAAATAATGTTTAAAATAATAAATGAATTAATACTACTGTGATTTCAAACAAACGTCTTCAGTACAATATGTGAAATGTATAAATTGTTAAGGGGGCCTGGTGACCTGACTTACAGGTTTTTTTAAAAACTTAGTTTAGGCGCCAGTCTTCCACAAATTAAGTACAAAACTGTATCTGTAGACTAATTTTACTTTAAGCTGTAATTTGTGGTAAGAAAATAAAAATCTATTCTATTCTATTCTATTCTATTCCTGCTCCAGTCCCATGTCACTTGGGGTCGGCGCAACCCGTTTTCTTTTCCCACTCTCCCCTGTCAACCGTTACGCTGTCATTCACTCCTTTCTCATTCATAGCATTCCTCTCATTGTCAGCTCATGAATAAGCAGCTTATAATGAACTAAGATGTTATGTATTTTATTAAATTTACTTACGTTTTTAGGGTTCCGTACCCAAACGGTAAAAATGGGACCCTATTACTACGACTCCACTGTCCGTCTGTCACCAGGCTGTATCTCATAAACCGTGACAGCTAGCTTTTTTTTGGGCGTTTTTGCCTTGTGGTACGGAATCTTCGGGTGCGAATCCGACTCGCACTTGGCCAGTTTTTTTCAATTCGTAAGTCAGTATCAGGTTGTAATATTTTGATTGAAATATGATATCTAAAAACGATAAAACAATACAAAAACAGTTTTCCTCAACTCATACTTTAAATAACATCAGTAAAAGAGGTTTATGACTTCCCAAAAAAAAAAAAATTTTTTTTTTTTATCATGATCAGATATTGATACAAATTGCGTCTGCGGGGTTTAGCTAGCCAATTTAAAATAACCCTGTATGTTGTGTTGTGTGTTGTAATACTTGTAATGTAACCCTTTTAGTCTGTGCTCGATAAATGTATTTTTTCAATGTATTATTACAGAGCGCTCTTAAAAGTACCTACATTAAATTATCGCCAGTCATGGAGAAAGCGCATGTTTGTTTGCAGTCAGCATTATACATAATATAATTATGTTACCAAAATAATTAAAAGCACGTAATAATTAAGAGAAAATTAATGAAAATTGTAGATAAATAGAGACCAGTTAATAGCCACTCGGGTTCTGCGGTTTTTTGGGTTTTAACGTGTTTCAAAGCCAATTTAATGAGTGTTATTAACATTTTAATGTACAGTCAACAAAGGAATTAAGTATACAGGAGCGTCGGATATTGTTGAAGTTTACTAAGAAACCGATGGATATTTTCGAATAAAATTTTAGTTTATTAATAGAAAACAAACAGCTCATTTATTAAATTAAATTTCAGTCCAGAACATCCATCAGTTTCTTAGTAAACTTCAACTATATCCGACGCTCATGTATACTAACTCCTTTGTTGACTGTACATATATTATATAATTTTTAATTAAAAATTAGCTATACCTATTTATTCACCTACTGTTTTTAGTAAAAAATATGATCGGACTATAAGGCACTAGCTTCTGCCCGCGACTTAGCCCGCATGAAATATCTTGTTTTAACATAAAATATGTCCTACTAGCTGCGCCCCGCGGTTTCACCCGCATAAGTCTCGATCCCGTGGGAATATCGGGATAAAAAGTATCCTAAGTCCTAATCCAGGTCATGGTCTACCCAAGTGCCAAATTTCATCCAAATCTGTTCAGCCATAAGCGTGGAAGCGTAACAAATAAACATATAAAACATCAAATATTTTCTCTATATTATAATAGTAGTTTAGATGGTACTCCGCGATACAGTAGCCTGCCATTCATCATCTGCCTAGCCTTTTCCCAACTATGTTGAGGTCGGCTTCCAGTCTAACCGGATGCAGCTGAATACCAGTATTTTACATGGAGCGACTGCCTATCTGACCTCCACAACCCAATTACTGGGTAATACGATACCCCTTGATAAGACTGGTTGTCAGACTTTCGGGCTTCTGACTACCCGTAACGACTGTCAAAGATCCACGAATGACAGCCGGGACCAACGGCTTAACGTGCTTTCTGAGGCACGGAGGGGTCACGGTATGGACCAACCGCGGCAAGCGTAGCATAACCTGATCGATCGACCTGTGCGGCTGTTATTATTTAGCCTCGGGCCCCTCATAAAGTAGCCTGTCATTATTGAAAGAATTTACGGAATCGGATCAGCGGGGTAATTGTGTAACACACTATCAGTAGGTACGTAGCAATGGCTTTCATTTTGACAGTTCGAAAACATTAATTGCGTTATTTACGTTGTTGAGCAGACAAACTTTTCGATCATAACTAGAAGTTACTGGATTAGCAGTACCCTTCAAAATTATTCAGATTAAGAAATTTATAGAGTTAATAATCAAAGAACATTTTCAAACTTTTCTTCCTCAAGAATTTCAAACAATTCTAAATAATTCGGTACCTCTACACGTGTACCGAGTAAATCTTAATCAATTACAGAACAAAAGAATACGGGGCGCGCCATCCATCTGAAGAATCCCCTTGAATAATGAATCCGCTAGAATTTACTCAACAAAGTACATAATACACAGATGTAATTCTTCAAAGCAAGGAATAAACTTGTCAAAACTAAGTTAAGAGCCTTTCTTACTGCATAGCTCAATTAAATTTCATTAAATTAAATTACAAATATCTTTGTAACGAAGCCTTTAGTACAACTTCCTTTGTTAGATTTGATTTGTAAAAGCTATAGAGGCGTTTGCCAAAGTTTATAGTTTATGGATAACGTGAAGAATACGGTTAGAAAAAAACATTATTTACACACGAATTGAGAACCTCCTTTTTCAAGAAGTCGGTTAAAAAGTACAAGTGTTGGCAAATCTCTGGGTCATTGCCTTATGACATAATTGCGCATATCGCAGTCATAACGAGATACCGAGGTCGCCTTATACGGAGATAACCGACCTAGATCGTGACGAGACGAGCGATGTATATGGAATGCTACGAAATTAGTCATGTCATAAGTACTTATATGTGGGCCGATATACCTTTGGCCTACGGTGTTCAGTCATCTGTTATTAATTCTGACGACAAAAATGGCACTAAGCGTGATCTGTTTATCAAAAGTATAACATGTCATATTGGAAGTATAGTTGTTGCACTTTAGCATGACAATAGCGGTCATTGCTCCTTCCCTAATATCTCGCCGTAGCGTAGAAACCATAACAATAAACTATGAGAGAGAGAGAAGAAGGGAAAGAGATAGAGAGTCTATAGAGCCTCGACCAACACCTGAGGAAGCTCTCGTTGGGCAGCTGGATCAAGGGCTTGATTCAGAAAGCGGTACTTCTGGACACGGCCCGCATTGTTAGGAGGTTCCTCTCTCTGGAGCCCTGACCGTAGCTAGCTTGGACGCTGTTCCCGATACCGGTAGGCTACAATTTTTTATATTTTTAGATGTTTTATATTCTAATATTTAAAAATATAATTTACATGTATTTAGTTAAATGAAGGAAATTAATAACTGTGTATGGTTTTTCTATATCGGAACCTCTTGAAGATCACGGTAGAGTGCTCGAAAATGTAGGTCTAGGTAGGTCAATGACCGCTATTGCCATACTAAAACGCGACAACTATAGTAAATATATTTTTTAAAGGTGTCCGATAAAATACCATTAGTATACCATTTTCTGCAACCAAGAAGGGTATTTGTGCCAGTGTGATTCATAATGAGACATGTCAGGTTTGTATTAGGCGTGACAACGTATCTTTGATGCAGCTGGTGTTACAGATGTCTATAGATAGCCCCCATTACCTGAATTCTACTACCTGGACATGAATTGCTTTGGCTAACCTGGAAGTCTTTTAACAGACCCCGAGCCCAGGTTGGCCGAAACAAAGAATACCTGCCCAGGTGGACATTGTGGATAATGTGGTGCTGTTCCACACACAATGGGACACTTAATGTCGTGTCTAGCGTGTGCTGTTGCCTACACGTTGCAGGAACTGAAGGTGCCAAACTTGTTACCAAATTCTGGGCCGACTCTATTTAGATTGATATGACACGCTAAGAAGACAGATGACCCACTTACCAAAAGGTGGGCCACCTGCATCTTGGTTATTGACATAAATGTAAAAAAAAAATGGAAATATTTCCTTGTATCATCAGAACTTTATTGAAGGACAGGACTCTCAACTCAACGTATCAGTTTTAAATCAAAAGGTTTATCGTATCGAATAAAGCCATAAGTGGCGGCCATGACACCAATCACTTGAACAACTCACACACACACCCTTTAAACCACATCGCACACTGCGAGAGGTCGACAACAAGACGCTGACATGCGGCTGTCGTCGGATGTGCGGTTGCACCATGCGTCTAGACGCTGCGACAAGTAGCGAAAACGCGCATCTCCCCTAGCCTGTCGTTGCGACTCTTGAACGAGAAGCCAAGTGTGCGGGAGCTTTGAGCAAAATATATGAAATTTGTCGGCCGCAGCCTGTAGTTTCGTCTAGTCGCAGTCGCATAGTTTGCACCATCTTTAAACAGAATAGAACAGCGCACACGAAAGATTCGTCGTCGTTTTGTCCCTTACATTGGACATGCATGCCACATGTCGGAGATATGTCGTTTACAATGGACATTGTCGATGTGACACTGTGACACGAAACCACCCAAAAAAGCCGCGACTCGATTGACGTCCATACAACGTGCAGCAGTGTTGTTCATATATTTTCATTTTTACTGTCTAGCTATCACGATTCATTAGATACAGCCTGGTGACAGACAGATTGACAGACGGACAGTGGAGTCTTAGTAATAGGGTCCCGTTTTTACCCTTTGGGTACGGAACCGCTGTCCGTCTCTGTTTCGAATTTCCTAAATTTTCTTTCATACAAACCCCTTGTCCTGGCAATACCAAACACAACAAAAAAATAATAATGCAATTTGGTGCAGTCATTCGGAAGTTATGCGCTTACAGACATTTCGGCGACTTTGTTTTGTACAGACGCCAGCAGGTCAACCTACCCTGAAACTGTCAGATTTTCCCAATCAACCTTGAACCTTATAACTTAGCAATAAAGTCGAAAATCTATTAAAGAAATCTGACAGATTGTAGTAGCTTGATGTGCTGGCGTCTGTACTATGTAAGGATTAAGTTGATTTCAGAGCGACTAGCGCTATTGAAAAAGTTATAAAAATGTTTGAAGTTATAGCGTAAACTGAACTTTATTGTGTAAGATTTAAATTTATTTTTCCATAAACTCATATTTGTTTACATTTTTGGCAAATAAATCGCGAATGCAGTCTAGACCCCCTAGCGTAGAAACTTTTCGTCGGTTATCAAAAAATAGGTAGAAATCTGTGGTCATTTATCTAAAGTAAAGTTGGTAAATGTCACATGTCTTCGAATTTTTGGTTCTTGGACATGGTTTCTGCACGATGTTTTCCTTTACCGTTTTGAGAGCAGTGGTGATGAAATTATTTACACATGTAAAGCGCCTGCCTGGATTCGATACCACGACCTTCAGCTCGTATTCTGACCACCACACCTCCTGCTCCTGCATAAGCTCTATAGCATAACTTATTTGCTTCCTTTCAAAAGAACGGTAACCGCTATTCACCATAACATCGATAATAAACTGTTTTCATAATGATTCTGCAAAATCGCCTGATATTGATTGATTATGCTTCAGAACCATCTGTGGAAGCGTTTTTTGCCCCAAATTCAATACGCGGGCAAAATTAAATATCTGGATATTTAGTCTAGGTATCTGCCGATGAAAGATGGGAATCTGTTAAAAGCGTTTGCCTCTTTTCATGAATTCTCTGATGTTTTTTCGGGTTCCGTACCCAATGGGGAAAAACGGGACCATAGGGTCCCGTTTTTCCTAAGACTTCGCTGTCTGTCCGTTCGTCCGTCTGTCTGTCACCAGGCAGTATCTCAAGAACCGCGACAGCTAGACAGTTGAAATTTTCACAAATTATGTAATGCTATAAACAAAATAAAATAAATATTTAAGGGGGGCTCCCAGACAATAAACGTGTTTTTTTCGGTGTTTTTGCCTTGTGGTACGGAACCCTTCGTGCGCGAGTCCGACTCGCACTTGGCCAGTTTTTTTTAATTAATAATTGAGGGTGAGTGAATAATTTCAAAATGTACGAGCCGCTACTCGTACATATTATTGGAGTTTCGGGGAAACGTTTTTAGTCGTTGAGGCCGATTAATAGGTACTTCGATGTTAGGTATTATTATCCTTCAACCAACAACAACAACATAAACATCAACATTATAATGGTTGAATAAATGTTTCTGAGAGTGGGATCTACCTACTGGTAGTACAGTCAACAGCAAAAGTAGATGATCAAAGTCAGACATTCAACACTAAAGTTGTCAAAACTTAATAGGCCCGTTTGGACATTTGTCATCGCGACGTAACTAGTGAAGTAACCATACGACTCGGTACTCGATACTCACGATAAATCGATTCAAGTTTGTATGAGTATTTGATTGATTTGATTATGTATTATAAAGTGATATTAATCTTTTTTTTCGAGTCCAAATCAATATCTTTAAATCAATGTCCAAAATAGAAGAGCCAAGGTTAACGTCTTAATAAACAGAAATAGTCCAAAAGCGAAGCCGGGCCGCTTGGTTAGAGACAAGCCATTCTACAGAAACCAGTGTCGCCAATTCAAAATTTTATTTACGGCTTTGAGCGCCAAACTCATTCTTTTCAGTAAAGATCACTACACAATATTTAATTACTATTAAAATGGAATAAAGATGGTGAAATTCATTTATTAATTGGTTACAACACTAGTATTAAAAAAAAAAGACTAAGAACGTAACTGTTTTTGAGACGTTTCGTAATAATTAGAAATTGCATGCTACTTTATAGTAAGCGCAAAAAGAATACTCGCAATATATTCCATCATATTATTTAACGCGCCAAAAAAAAATATGTATTTTTTTAAAACACTTTATGTAGGTAATAATTATTATTTTATTGTTTCTTTCAGTTTCGTTCCAAGTTACATTCTAGGGTCTTTCTCAAATGTCCAAACGGGCCTATTATGTTTTGACAACTATAATGAACGGAGTTCGCGTCAGAACTGTGTGGCGTCGAAGTGATTCAAAAGTATTCTACGTAGTAAGTATTCTAAGTAGTAGTACTTCGATCATTTCTGATTTTGATCATCTACTTTTGCTGTTGACTGTACCTATTTGAATGAAACTTTCTTTAATCGTAAATAGCTACGAACAGCCGATGTATTCTGTAAAATCTCACTGTGCCAACTTAGTTGAAGTGACCTGTCAATAGTGTCAAACCTTAACTTCAGGTGGAATGACAGTTCACTTCAAGCTCACTTCAATTAAGTTTTCACGTTGACATTTTACGTGGAAATGTGCTGGTTTTTTCATGTGGAATTATGATATAGGATTATAGGTAATAGATATTATATTTTTTATTAGCCTATTTTGTGTCCCACTGCTGGGCAAAGGCCTCCCCTTCTTCCTTCCAAACCCCCTGTCTTGTGCGATCAAGTCATCTGACGATTGAAAAATCGACCCTAAAGAGAATAAATCGATATTCCTCAAAGCAATATACTTATTAAAAACAAAATCCCTTTCACAATATCATCAAAAAATTCAACGATTTTAATAAACCATCAGCCGTAGCATGAGAATGATACGAGTACAACAAGAGTACAACAGATGCGTGATCCCAAGATCCGGACTGAGCCTCAACTATATGTTATTCTGTTTGTCCCGCGTCGGCACGATCCCGGGATCCCGGCAAGCCCGGGATTTGGAGCGTCGCATTTACATATTAGCACCTTGGATGTGCTGATAAGTTCGACTGATTTGTGAAGGTGGTTACTGTCTACAGATTATGGGGAATGGGATATATTGGCGTGGCAGGTTTTGAAGGTATCATTATGACTCTGCATATTTTGAATAGAAGCAGTTCGAGTCACTATTTTAACTAGAGATGCGCCGAGTACTTGTTTATTATTCGGTACTCGGCATACTCGGCCATTTTGGTAGTACTTGTTAGCGGCCGAATAACTTGGTTTGACTGCCGAGGTATTCGAAATTAACTTAAAACCTCTTTACAATATTAATGTAGATTAGTCATTGTCAGAAAAATATAGGTAATAGCTACTGTGACCTCCACAAGTAAGACTGGTTATCAGACTTTCGGGCTTCTGACAACCCGTAACGACTGTCAAAGATCCACGAATGACAGCCGGGTCCGAGGCACGAAGGGAACTTGGTATATAAAGATGGTCACTCATCCACGGACCAACCGCGGCAAGCGTGGCTTAACCTGACCGATCGACCCGTGCGGCTGTTATTACTTAGCCACAAGCCCCTCAAAATAAGGGGTGTTTAGTGGTATGTGTTAATTTTGGGGCATGTTGTACCTATTAGGTTGACTTTAACAGACCCTTACATAAAATATAAACTTTAACAACGCGAACCCACTAAAATGTACTGATACCACTTGGAACAGCTCCAAACATGAACCGTCTTATTCCAAAACGCGATCTAAATTTAGTACTGGGATTATCACTAGGTTTAAACCATGACTAAATAAAACGCTATTACAAAATGAAGTTTATCACTAGTTCATGAACTATGTATGGTACTAAAGTTAGTCCGCCGAGACCCCTAGTTTAACCATGGTTTGACATCGGTACTAATTTATTTTTGAGGTTAGCGTTGATTATTATTGTGTCTTTTTATTTGCAAATCGCAAAAAATGGATATTAATATGATTGACGTGATGGATTTGGATGATTTGGATATGCTGGAAACGTCTCGGCGATCTTACAGACATCGTCATCGTGTAAATCCTTTTGAATTGAGTGACGAAGATTTTAAATATAAGTATAGGTTCACAAAACGATTGAGGAAAAAATAGTGGATGTTTTACGTGAGGATTTATCCCACGACCCTCGAGGATGCCCATTGAGTCCTGAAGTGCAAGTGGTTTGCGCATTACGTAATATTTCCTATAATAATAAGAACATCCGCGTTAGGTAGTCGAAATAAGATGAAACAAGGCATCATTATCCTTATATAAGCAAGGCATTGTTTACCTACGGTAGGTACCTAATAGTTTAAAAATTATGTTTTACAAACTTTTTATTCAGAACTCCAGTTTTCTCTGAAACAGTTTCATCACACACAACACAACACAACACACACAACAGTTTCAGTTTTTTCTGGAGTTCTGAAGAAAAAGTTAGTAAAACATAATTTTTCGAGTTGTTTTGTGACAACAACTCACGAACAAACCAACTAACAGACTGTTATTAGTAATAAAAATACTAAGAATAATATTAATAAGGAGTGCATATACATAATCAAAAGGACGTAAACATTTACGCGGACAGCCGAATGTAATTCATTCCATTTCATGCTAGAGGTGTTAAAAAATATGACAACTTGATTATAAAAACCGCGTCAAAAGTACAAGTTGTGCTTGTTCATTATATTGTAACCTAAACAAAGAACAATTTATGACATATTTTTGTTATGATAAATAATTATTTAATCATTTCAAGTGTTAATATAATATCAATATTTATAGAAACAGAACGTTTCTTCAGATAAAGCCTGTAGGAACGAATGAAAGAATGCCATTTTTGTTTCTTATCTGTGGATATTATTTGAACCATGGACCTTCTTTGGTACTAAAAGATCCTCGGATAGTCTTCGTTTTGTAATCGGAACACACTTTGATACTAGTACTAACTTTAATACAGTCACAAACCTAGACCTTTTAGTCTTGGTTTAAACCAGTACTTAAGCATTTTTTTGTAATAAGACCGTACATGTTTCATGCAGATATTACTGGATTTAGTACATAGTCACTTTACAGAATAATTATATTATCTGGTTTTCGAGTAGGTACCTACGTCACGAAAGGCTATAAAAGCCTTTAAAGCCTTCGAAGAGAATTACTTATATTTTGTTTAACCAAAACACGTTTGTACTTTATATAGGACATTATATATTATGTTCTTCTTGAAGTAGGTATGTACATTTTTCTATGCATAAAGTCATCATCTGCCTAGCCTTTTCCCAACTATGTTGGGGTCGGCTTCCAGTCTAACCGGATGCAGCTGAATATTAGTAATTTACATGGAGCGACTGCCTATCTGACCTCCACAACCCAGTTACTGGGTAATACGATACCCCTTGGTAAGACTGGTTGTCAGACTCGGGCTAGAAGAAGGACCAACGGCTTAACGTGCTTTCCGAGGCACGGAGGGGTCACGGTATTTAAAGATGGTCACCCATCCACAGACCAACCGCGGCAAGTGTAGCTTAACCTGATCGATCGAGCTGTGCGTCTTCTATGCATAAGTGTAGTGTATTTATCATCGAAGTGGTTTTTTTTTCGTATGCTGCTGCATCGGTTGACGTCATCACGTCAACCAATGTCGCTGAAAATCAGCGCTGAGGGTCTGTCTTGTATAGGGTCGTAGCATTAAACTTACTGAGCGTCGATGTGACGCATACATTTCCCAATTTGTTCTTTTTTTTAACCGACTTCAAGAAAGGAGGAGGTTCTCAAAACGGATGTTATTTTTTTGGTTTCTTTCTCTGCGTCCTTCGATCAATATTATTGATCGAAGTCTGCGTCTTTTTTTGTCGCAAATAAACGTGTTTTCTTTCTATTTATTTATTCGGTTTCGTTATTTTCATCGTTTCGTTCGTCTATTTTCATTAATTCAATTAATTTGACAGGTTTCCAAAACCATTAGTGCTAAATGGTCCATAAATTATGAGTTATTTCGCTCTGAAACGTAGTAGGAATACAGAAATAGGTGTCGAATTCTCGGCTGAGACAATACTAAAAAAAAGAGGCAAAGTGCGAGTCGGACTCGCACACGAAGGGTTCCGTTACCACAAGGCAAAAAACGTGAAAAAAACAGTTTCTTGTATCTTTTTAATTTTTTTTTACGATATTTTTATTATTTATTGTTATAGCGGCAATAGAAATACACACTCTGTTTCAACTGTCTAGGTGCAAACGCCAGCACATCAAGCTTCTACAATCTGTCAAATTTCTTTAATAGATTTTCAACTTTATCACTAAAGCATGAGGTTCAAGATTGATTGGGAAAATTTGACTGTTTCGGGTAGCTAAATGATGATAAATGATAAATGATTTTTATTTCTGTAAGTAGGTTTGTACAAACACTTTTACACGTCAATCATATTTTTTTTTAAAACTAGATGAGCTGGATGTGCTTGGCGTCCGTACCTATTACGGTTCATGAGATACAGACCGCTGACAGACGGACGGGCAGAATAGCTAATAGGGTCCCGTTAGCACCCTTTGTGTACGGATCTCTAAAAACAAGTTCCAACGTTTATTATAAATGGACAAGACAAAGACCTAATAAAATAAGTTTTGTAAGAAATGCCTTAAAGGTAGGAATTTTCAAGAGACACTAAAAAGAATACAAGAAACAAGTATTTCCTCAACTTCACTTGCGTTCTTATCAAAATTAGATCACTGAGCTCATTTCTCCGAAACATCACTCATACATACATACATCTATGCATGACGAATGCCTCGATGATGGCGGCTCATTCAACTTTCAAACATATATAATACATAAAAAATACATAATATAACTAATACAATCATATCTATGAGATCCAACACCTGAGCGGAAACACCTGGTGTAATCCGACCCAACGTACAGTCGCGAGCAAAGTTCATTCATCAAATTGATGATTCTAATACAAAATGAGTGAAGACATACTTCGTGGGGTATGCGGTTTTATTAAAAAATCTCATGGGCGATTTGTGACCTTAACTGTGAGCATTAAGATTGAAAATGAGTTGATATTGGATATCGGTTCACAGGTCGTCGGGTCGTCAATGTTCATAACTGATTATTTCTTATTTCAGATGGAATTGGATTAAAAAAACGATGAGCTCAACATTCAAGGTACTTGTATTGAAAATTTACTTGAAACCAGAATAAACGTAATAAAAGTAAAGTACTTGAAAAGGCACATATAATAAAATTCGCAGTACATTTATGGATGAAACTGGAGTTACGGCCTTTCTAGAATTCAATTTTGGATGGAATTCAACGAAATATCGACGTAACTACTGAATTTATTACAGCTACCGAAAGAGAACATTTAAAAGTTCTTAGCCTCAAGTATGTGAGTATATTTCAGTCTTGCAGAAGTACATTTGTGTTACGTAAACTGTTGCACTGGTCGAGTGATCGCATACACGACTTGATGAGCCTGGTTCCTGGGTTTGATTCTCAGGTCGGATCACAGCCGCACGGGTCGATTTTCAAGGTTCAAGACAACGCTTGCCGAGGTTGGTCCGTGGATGGGTGACCATCCATAACATACCCGAAACCCCTCCGTGCCTCGGAAAGCACATTAAGCAGTTGGTCCCGGCTGTCATTCGTAGAAATTTGACAGTTGTTACGGATAGTCAGAAGCCCGAAAGTCTGACAACCAGTCTTACCAAGGGGTATCGTATTACCTAGTAACTGGGTTGTGGAGATCAGATAGGCAGTCGCTCCATGTAAAATACTGGTAAATAAACATACTTGGCGAAATGTAAGCACTGCTCTCAAAACGGTGAAGGAAAACGTCGTGAGGAAACCGGCATTTCCTAGAACCAAAAATTCGAAGACATGTGACATCTACCAACCCGCACTGGGCACGTGGTGGATTATGGCCCGCTTTGTGGATACCTCTCCCTCTTACAAAGAGGCCTGTGTCCCACCAGTGGGAACATTATAGGCTGATTATACAGCGTGAAATTTTAATGGTTCTTTTCCCGCGGTAGAACGATTTGTACTCAGAGTATTATTTTTTTTTCAAATTATTATAAAAATATGATCTCAACTCAAAAGCGTGAGAATCAATAGTAACTCACGTGCGCCCGCCCGCTGCCTACCATCTTTTCAGGTAGCAGGACGACCACGCGCAGTGTCGTCCGTTTGCGCTGTAGCTATAGGTACTATTGGTTCGAGATCGCGTTCGAGTTTTGTTTTTCACAATTGTAAATCTGCCATTTTTTAATACTTTATTTTTATTTTTTTTTATAAATCGATTGTACTATCAAGACAAAATCATTTCGCTTCGGGAAAACAACCATTAAAATTTCACGCTGTATAAACACCCATATTTAGTAACAGACACGACATGGCACGAAGTCATACATAATATTATATCAATATCTTAGTCACAAAACATATGTAATAGAGATACCACATTCCCAGCATACTCGTATATACTCGTGACTCGAATCATAACATCGCCAAATGGAACCGATCTAATAATATATGTTTTTCTTTTTCGCTGAACAAAGAATAACATGCAGTGAGGGATATAATTTATCAATTCCATATCATCCGACATATTTTTATTATTTTTCTGTTGAGTGGATCACTTACGGTTGGTTATTATTGGTAAGCCAAGGAGATAAGTAAATAAACTTGGTAATGTTTTTTTTTATATAAAAAATACCGACGGATCAGAACATCATGATTTCTTAATTATTTAATGCCGTAATTACAGAAACGATTAAAATCCACTGTGTCTGGATGGATCTACGTTCGATACGAAAAGTGAAATTTAATATCAATGTTTTATACACATAAACATTCCGGAATAAATTATCTTAATTATGGTAAAAACCGCGTCAAAATCCGTTGCGGAGTTTAGAAGAAAAACGTGGTCATACAGACAGACACGTCGAAAGGCGACGTTAATTTATAGCATAGACGATATAGATACTTAGCATATCAAACCAGACGTTTTATTACTGCGCAAATTGGAGATTTTCATAGAAATATTTATGAATGGATTATAATGATAATTATGATCATCATAATATTTGCTTAAATCCACCGGAAAAATTATATATGGGCTTTCCAAACATAGGTTTTAGGTTTTGTTTAAATTATCACAGTTCTTGTAAGCAGACAGAAGGACGAAACTGTTATTTGGAGGGTAATTATTTTTATAACCAGACCGTGATTTTCAGATTCATTGCTTGGAGTCTTGAGTCAAGACTGCAATTATGCAATTTATGTATGTCAAGACTCTTGACACACACATCATAAATTAATAATGACAAAAAAGATATATTGGAATTACGAACTTGAGATAATTTTCTTGTAAAGTAACAACAAACTGGATATCATACTTTACAAAGTTCACATTCTATTGCGAACAAAAACTTATTAGGACCTTTTTGTTACAAAGGGTCATTCAAAAATAAACCTAGAATACATTTTACTAAAGTAGATAACTGATTAAGTTGCGATGTAATGTAAATTATCTGAGATTATTAACAAAGCTATAGACATAATTTATTAACCCTTCTCAACACTTTTGTGTGCAACAGTACAAAGAGATGAGTACAGCATTTCTTTTTCTTTTAAGAAAGAATTATTTCAGTCTTAATGTCAGGGATTACGCCCGCCAGCTGCTGCCTGCAACATGTTGTTAGTGGAAAGCAGCCCATCCAACTTCTGGCCTTTATAAATGACGTCAGTTACTGGGTCCGCTATGTGGGTCACCGGTATCCATGATCGATTATATTCGACCTTTTGTCTTGAGTTTTAAAGGTCGCGTACCCAAAGAAAGCCAACAGGCCCTATTACTAAGGCTCCACTGTCCGCCCGTCTGTCACAGGGCTGTATCTTTTGAACCGTAATAGGGAAACACTTGAAATTTTCACAGAGTGTGTACTATAGCTGCTATAATAACAAATAATATCACACTAATCACACTAATAATATTATGAAGGGGAAAGTTTGCGAGTGTGGGGTGTGTGTGTGTGTTTATATGTTTGTTACTTCTTCACGCTCAAACGGCTGGACCACTTTTGATAAAATTTTGTATGGAGGTAGCTGACACCCTAGATTAACTTATAGGCTTTTTATCCCAATATTCCCACGGGATCGACACTTACGCGGGTGAAACCGCGGGGCGCAGCTAGTAATAAAATAAAGTTAAAAACTTAGGAGGTTACTCATACAAGAAACGCGTTTTTTACAAAGGTATTTAAAAAAAAGTGTAGTTTTAATATTGTACGATGATAAGGAATCCTTCTGTGCTAGTTGAACTCGCACTTGGCCGCTTTTTATTTACCCTTCGTATATTAGACTATTCAAAATCTTCTAGGTATACATGTAGGTAAATATATACGGACCGGGCGAGTTGGGACTAGGGATCAGTATGGACGAAGCCATAATTGTTTCTGAAATTACCGCATTACAGAAAGCGCCTTTGGTTCACACATAATAAAATTATTTTTAAGTATATTGTATTCTCATTCGCTCGCTCTTGCATCCTATGCCGACGGAGCCCCGCCTCGCGGGGCTCCTATTTCTGTGATAAGGATTTGAAGTAACCTAACCAAACCTAACCTCGGGGTGCCCTTCGCTCGCTCTTGCATCCTACGTTGCGCTTTCTGTGAACCAAGGTATCTGGAAACAGTGGTTTCTATGAACAAAGTTTACGGCAAGAAGTGCTATCTATGAACTGAGATCTCTGTCAACAGTGCCAACAGCCTTTTCCCAATTATGTTAGGGTCGGCTTCTAGTCAATACTAGTATTTTACATGGAGCGACTGCCTATCTGACCTCCACACCCCAACTAATGGGTAAATCGATAAGAATTGGACTATGAAATCAAAAATCCGACAGGTAGCTCTAGAGATTAGGGTATCCAAACAAACTTTACAGCTTTATTATTAGTGTAGATATAATAATAAAGAGTATTCTATTTATCTATCTATTGGCAGGACCTAATTAGTCAACTGGATAAATTCCTAGCAGTAAATCAGGCTGACAGTTGTTGATAAGTACGCCTATTCCCAGCCTGCAGAATGTATTATTACTTATGGAATTCCCCAACTGATTCCCTTTGTTCCTGTGTTGTTTTATGTTTCGGTTTTAATGTTTGCACAAACGCATGTCAATTAAATATGATTGAGGGTTTATCATGCAGGTTGAGGGGCTTGTGGCTAAATAATAACAGCCACATGGGTCGATCTGCCGCAGTTGGACCGCGGATAAGTGACCATCATTAAAAAAAAAGAAATCGCGAAAAAAAAATCAGCTGTTCCCTACATTTATGTTCGTATAACTCATTGTCAAAATGTAGGGATCAGCAGTTTTTTTTTTTCGCGATTTCAGATTTGGTCCCTTAATAAAAGTTGTTCATAATGATGAGTACAATGATCTCTTTTTTTTTTTTTTTCGGATGGGAAATCATCAAATAACCCCTCCCGCTCTGGGTGGAGCGGAAGGGAGTGTCAGACTCTTACTGACTAAAACCCACCCGTGTTCCTTCCTTAGCCCCTTTATGTTCCGGGTTAGCGGTAACCCTTTCAAACTCACTGAGAACAACCTCTCACTAACAATGACCTCTTAAGAGGTTGTTAAGAGCCTATACTACCTCAAATGGCTTAGCATGATCCTCCGTTATGTCGAAGATACCGCAGCATTAATTTTGAAATAAATATATGCTAAAGTTGAGGATTAATGTTAAGTACTATGTTAGACCAAAACACGTTTCCATAAAATTTTCTCGATAGAAAAAAAATCCAAAGTTACCTCCAAACCGAACAATAAACCGCTGGTATTCAAGAAATACTTCAAATTAGATCATGAAATTTTGCATACTAACTGAACTAACTATAAAGCAGGTCTTAAGTTATTTAGTTTTTTTGAATGACCTTTATTTTCACCGTAAAAAGCAAATACCTAAACTATTGGCGCTGCCATCCGCCCAGCACCGCACTCTGCCTCGTGCTCACACAGTCCGTGAGCAGTATCGTGCGAGCGAGATAAAGAATCAATTTTAGCTGAGGTAGTATAGGCTCTTAATATTTTACCAATTACTTTCTGATTTTGTTTACTGTAGTCGATCATATACTTTTATTGTTTCCAAAACTTGCGTGTTTTGCGTTTAGGTCCTGTAAGACCTTTAATAAATAACTCGTGAACTTCTGCGTGACAGAAACCAATGATTTGAGTGAAAAAGAAAGCGCTATTTGATAGGAAACCATAACATAATTATAGACAATTACTACACGACCAATATACTCGTATGTACGATTGTTTGAACGATTGTTGTAATTGGAGCTATTAGGGGCATTCGAGTGGATTGTTATTATTTATTTTATTAATCATTTTGTTTATTATTGTAGCAGCAAATCATAGTCAACCTATAATATTCCCATTGCTGGGATGTGTCCCAGCAGTGGGAATATTAGAGCCCTGACCTGGAGGGACCAGGTCAGGGCTCCAGGTTATTATAGGTTCCCTCCTCTTTATGAGAGGGAGTGGGCCGTACTTACCCACCATACAAGATGGTACATGTCACTTGACTTCGAATTTTTGGTTCTAAGTCAAGCCGGTTTCCTCACGATGTTTTCCTTCGCAGTTTTGAGAGTAGAGGTGATGAAATAATTAACACAAAGTAAAGCGCCTGCCTGGGTTCGAACCGACGACTTCCAACTCGTAAGTCGCGGCCGTCACCACTGGGCCACAACTGCTCCTCCAACCTGCACACGAAACGGCATGTGTAAGGTTAACTAATGGAGACCAAACTAATCTGCGATCGAGATTTGCCAAAAATGTAAACAAATATGAATTAATGGAAAAATAACTTTAATTCCTGCACAATAAAGTTCAGATTACGCTACAACTTCAAACATTTTTATAACTTTTTCATTAGTGCTAATGACTCTGAAATCAACTTAATTATCAGTGAAATAAATTTGATATTTGTTTGACTTGAAATAAGGGTGCCCCGTGTGCAGCACTGCGCACTTTTACTATACATAACATCACGCCTGTATGCCCCGCAGGGTTAGGCAGAAGTGTACCTATAGTACACCCACATTTCAACAGTTACTTTTTGTAATAGGGACGAGTCTATTGTCTATTGTCTTCTACTGAGAAATGCCTGATCGAAAAACCCACTAATGAATGATAACTTACTCATGCCAATTGAAAGGACATAATAGTCCTTCTATCTGCTAATAACAACAAACTACGCCTTTCCGTTTGCCCTTCATTGCAGCAATCATTTGGAAGCCCATGCACGCACCCAAACTAATATGTTGCAAATATTTCCTGCTACGAGACTTACTTTAAAACGTTCCATATTCGTGATGTCAATCGTAATCGCAACTTTTATTCTCGAACGTGACTGCAGATTACGATCGGACGTCTAGAGATTATATGTCTGTATATCTCATGCATCATCATAATGTAGAGATATATACGTAGAC
Source organism: Oligia fasciuncula (assembly GCA_963082905.1). Lineage (NCBI taxonomy): Eukaryota > Metazoa > Arthropoda > Insecta > Lepidoptera > Noctuidae > Oligia > Oligia fasciuncula. Next base: position 16,937,212 of record OY720403.1, read on the forward strand.
AGAGTAAACTATAGACAGCTGCATATCTTCTTTTTCATTCGCACAAGAAAAAGAGAAATATATTAACGTCACTAGCAAAGAAAAGAGAGAGTAAGAATATTTCTGTGCCTTACTGCTTGTCGGCTAAGCACATCAATGTGCACAAAAAGTTTGACGTTTAAGAATGAAATAATAAAAACTACACCGCGATTAAACGGAAAATAAGATCTTTTTCGTGCATAATTCAATAATAGTACAGTCACGAGCAAAAGTATGTATACACTTGGCTTTATTGAAAGGCGATTTTCTCCTTTATTTTTGAATGAAATTTTATATTACTAAGAACATAGTATTTTGGAACCCATAGGTATATGTAAAATGTCGTATTTCAACGTTGCATTCGTTATTTCGTGAAAAAATCGCAATTTAAAGTTGCCAAATGTTGACATATTGGTGCTCGTGACTGTACATTTGCGCAACTGTGAAAATGGTAAGGTGCAGTGTAATAAGCTGTAAAAATGATAGTATGATGAAGATTGCCGGAATTTTTTGTCCCTTTCGGTGACACGGATACCATGAGTCTATAGATTACTCAGTCTACGGATACATACGAGTGTGTATATCGTGCAGGCACGCATAATGTGTTATCTTTTGCATTTTGATGCATTCTTATGCCTTCGTGCGTGCATACAGTTGCATGGGAATCTCGGATTAATTATAGCAGTTCCGTTACTGCCAGACAAAGGGAAGACCAAAGAAAATATGGATGAACTGTCTGAAAAATGACCTGGCTAGAAAGAGGGTGATTTCTGAGATAAGGACTAGAGGAGTATTGATGAAGAAGACATCTGGCGCCGACTCCAAATAAATTGGAATAAGAGCAAGAGTGATAATGAGGTTATAGAGGTATGTGAGGGCCCGTGGCTAAATAATAACAGCCGTACAGGTCGATCGCTCAGGTTAAGCTACGCTTGCCGCGGTTGATCTTTACATACCGTGACTCCTCCGTGCCTCGGAAAGCACGTTAAGCCGTTGGTCCCGGCTGTCTTTCGTGGATCTTTGACAGTCGTAACGGGTAGTCAGAAGCCCGAAAGTCTGACAACCAGTCTTACCATGGAGTTAGACTGGAAGCTGACCCCAACATTGTTGGGAAAAGGCTAGACAGATAATGATGAGAGGTATGAGTGTTCAAATCATGTCGGGGTCACCAGTATAGAGGTATGAGGAACACGGTGTAAAATTCACTAACTCTTGATAGAAAAGGGAGGACCCTCCTACCAGATCAGTGTCGTGTCTGGTGGGCAACTATTAATGATGCCAGCGATTGATGTCGGGACGTTATATATGTGCTAGTTTCGCGGTAAACTTCGCTTGCGCGATGCAGGATTTTGCGTGACGTCAGTATGAAGCACTGAGTATACTTGCTGGATAGATCATATTTCTATAGAATGTAGAGGAGATCTAAGATCAAATTTCCAACCCCAGCAATTGAAGTCTCGGGTTATTTAAACTAAATAAAAAAAAACAATTACAGATACTATTGAATTGCCAAGGAGTTGGTTAGTCAGAAAGATGTAGCTAGTTTACCAATGATAAGGGGTGTACCCCACAGCTGCATGAAAAAAGTCTTGATTCAGTTCGAGTTTTAACTGTTGCTAAAATCCACATTTCGACATTATGTCATCATTTAGCAGGCACAAATGTGACCTCCGGACTGCTACAACGAAATTCCTGATGGAAACCCCAAGTTGGTCCGACCAGGGGGTTTGATCATATCCCTGATTTAGCAGTGGCGCTAGCGAACACTACATCAATGAACCATTTCAATTATGATTCGGATTATTTTGAATTATTTTATTTTTGGATTGTTGTTTTCTTACTATTTGCTGTACTCTGGACGCTTTTAACGCGTACGTCTTTTTTACATCGTTCTCACATATAATTATAAATTCAACATTAATGATGTAATTAATATTTTTGTAAAAATATAATTTAAAAAAGTGTCCATGGAGTGTCTTGCCCGTTCTTCTCCATAGGTACCTGCGCTTTGGAATGGGCAACTAGCTTCATATTTTTGACTGACCGACTTCTTGACCGACTTGTCGACCGACAATTCAAAAGTGCCTGTAAATGGTTTAATTGAAATAAATGCTTTGAGTTTGAGATTAATTCTGATAATTAATTTAATAAAGTTTTCAACACAACCCTGCAGTGTCCAGACTATCAGTACTAATACAATATTCAGAATGGTAGATAAATCGTTCCCACTGTAACGTTGACACGGCATATCGCAATTAGTGCCCCAAACGGCTCCAATTTAAGCTACAGTTTTAATTGTGAGCCTTCGTAATTGGCGCTATAGATATTTTTGGAAGATTCGGCACTAACTTGCGATTTGTCGCGGTAAAGCTGGGTTTAAGTTTTTAAGGTGGGGATTTTTTTGCGCCACTTCTTCCCAGCGAAAGCACTAGGAGCTACTTTCGTTTAGCGATAAGACCGCGCATTGTGTCACGCCTTGTACAATTTCTACATTTATATTCTGTAATATTTCGCGGTTGGTCTGTGGATGGGTGACCATCTTTACATACCGAGACCCCTCCGTGCCTCGGAAAGCACGTTAAGCCGTTGGCCCCGGCTGTCATTCGTGGATTTTTGATAGTCGTTACGGGTAGTCACAAGCCCGAAAGTCTGACAACAAGTCTTACCAAGGGGTATCGTATTACCCAGTCACTGGGTTGTGGAGGTCAAATAGACAGTCGCTCCATGTAAAATACTGGTATTCACCTGCATCCGGTTAGACTGGAAGCCGAGCCCAAGATAGTTGTGAAAAGGCTAGGCAGATGATAATATTCTGTAATATTTATGGTGTACGTAATAAAGAATATGCTATTCTATTCTAGGAGGTGTTGAAGGGTGTACGTTTTGGAAGACAGGCTTTTTTTTTTCGGATGGTAAATCATCAAATGACCCCCCTCCCGCTCTGGGTAGAGCGGAAGGGAGTGTCAGACTTCTGCTGACTAAAACCCACCCATATTCCTTCCTTAGTCCTTCCTCCTTTAGTTCCGGGCCAGCGGTAACCCTTTCGGACAATCCCGCTGACCTGGAAGACAGTCTTATGTCATTTTTACGTTCTCAGCCTAGTATAGTTTGAAATTGAATAAATGACTTTTGATTTTGATTTTATCAGTGTCAAGTGTCAACAGTTCTTCTTTTGCGATAATGGACGTGGACACTTACATATTATTATGTTCATCACTGTCATTATTTCAGCCGAAAGACGTCCACTGCTGGACACGGGCGTCCCCCAACCATTATTATGTTACTGGGTTGGTATTATGAATATTTTAATGGTATGTATTTGTTCTTAGTTCAATGTTATTTGTATTTCCTATGGCTAGGTAAATAGGCAGGTGTTTTGTGTTTATTCTGTACAGTAATACTCAGTTTGATATTTTTCCTTGAAAATATTAAAATTTTACTATGCCGACGGTTGTTTATAAATGTTTAGGCACATATACCGCTCTTATATGCCCAGATTATTTTATGATATAATGATATTCCACTAGGTCGTTCGATTTGTAGGATTAAATTCACAGAACACACTACGAATGTGAACTACTATTATATTAATTATATTTATTATTATTTTTTTTTACCTATATTCTTGCTATATTATTTTAGGATATTTCACAAGGCCATTCGATGTGTATCAGTTTTGTTGTTTTTCTTTAGAATAGATAACAATTTACACAGTTACCTTGTTAAAACAAGTTTTTTCGATGTGTCCCGCATTTGAAAGAAGACACGATCTAATGTTTACCTGTAACAAAAGAGAAAACTAATTAGTAATAATACTCACAAGTACATCTTAATTAACACCTTAATGAAAACAAAATCTTTTTAAGTAGGTACAAACAAGCCAGAGAAAGATCTCCTTGCTAAAACCAAAATCGATTTTTTTAGTGTTCGTGAGATTATGTAACTAGCGGCGCCCCGCGATTTCACCCGAGTATGTATATATAATGTCGAGATAAAAAGTATCCCACGTATTCCTAATCCAGGTCATGGTCTACCCATGTACCAAATTTCATCCAAATCCGTTCAGCCGTTTTAGTGTGAAAGCGTAACAAACAAACATAGAAATAATCAAATATTTTCTCTTTATAAAATCTAAAGCAAAATATAAATCAGGAATTATCCAACAGACGTCACATGTGTTGATACATAGTGCGTTTATGGCAATGTTTTTCAAATCCTAAAAAAAAACGCAAAGTCTATAGTGTGTGGTGTGCCTTACACGTCGAATTCCGTAGAGGCTGTATCTGACCCAGTTCCCTTGCGCACATGTTTTTGTTTGAGACCGCACCGTTTACGTACATTGCGGTCAATGGATAGGTTTTTATTTAAAATAAATACTGGCGAAATGAATGAGGAATGCAATTTTGAATTTTACACGAAGTGTTGGAGAATGGTGGACATGTTCTTTTACACCTGATCCTGTTTTTTGCTGACCAAATGCTGTTACTGTTGATGGCAAATACCTACTGGCCCAGTGCTAACGGCCCCGACTTACGAGTTGTATGTTCGAACCCAGACAGGCGCTTCACTTTGTATAAATTATTTCATCACCACTGCTCTCAAAACGGTGAAGGAAAACATCGTGACGAAACCGGAATGTTCTAGAACCAAAAAATCGATGACATGTGATGTGACATCTACCAACCCGCACTGGGCCCGCGTGGTGGATTCACTCTTTTTTTTTTTGTTTAATGGGAAATCATCAAATGACTCCTCCCGCTCTGGGTGGAGCGGAAGGGAGTGTCAGACTCTTACTGACTAAAACCCACCCGTGTTCCTTCCTTAGCCCTTTATGTTCCGGGCCAGCGGTAACCCTTTCGGACAATCCCGCTGACCTGGATTCACTCCCTCTCACAGAGAAGACCTATATGCCAGCAGTGGGAACATTAAGTATAGGCTGATTGTTGAGGTACCGGAATCTGTGAATAAAGGGTGGGTTACCAAAGACCTTTTTTCCGTTCATTATACAGTTTTGATTATAAAATTATTGCCCATACACACCTAAGGACCGACAATAACATATAACCGCACATGGTATGGTCTGCGGTTGTGGTACCGTTTATGCTATGTACAGTAACTTTATAACATCTATGAGTAATAAAAAGTTGCTAACGGATATATGAGAGATTCCAAAGTTACAACCTTGGAGCTGTTCCATAATAGTTGTAGTTTTAGCTGTGAAGAGTTTGTCTGGGAAGTTATTATAATACCGCCATAATAAAATAATAAATTCATACATAATCTCACGCCATCTTTTGTAAATCATGAAACTTTTATTTTCTTTTGACTGTACTTACCTGTCAAAAAGAGTAAACTTACATAATGTGGATAAGACAGATATTAAAACAGAAGACGAACTAGCAGGGGATCGAGGAGGGGGGTGTGGAGGGGGGGTTCAGGGGAATCAGACCGGAATAAATCTTTCCATGAGGGTAGGCAGAAACAACAGAACGCCTGATCTTTAACTACAAGGAGTATTTTGAAACTACACAGCCAGCGCCACCTACTACGATCCTTATTATACTTCGGTTACCGCGTTTACGTTGGTATGTCTGGTCATACACGCACGCCTGTTGAGAGTACTACGCACCTGACCTTACTGAAGAACATCACCAATAAGGTCACTCTATATCCTCCTAGGGCGTCCCCTCCCGGCGTTTCCACTCACATCAAGAAGAAAGAAAACACGTTTATTTGCGGGAAACATGACGCAAAAGAACTTATACAAAAAATAATAATATGAAAGGGTTGGGGGAAACATGCGTCACATCCACGCAAAACGGCTATCGCTCAGCATTATGCTGCGACCCTATGCAAGACAGAGCCTCAGCGCTGGTTTTCAGCGACAGCCGGCGCCGACGTATTGGTATTGACGTCGTCCGGTGCAGCAAACAATACCTTACCTTAATACCATTTTTTACCGACTTCAAAAAAAAGGAGGTTATCAATTCGATACGTATGTATGTAATATTATTGGAATTGCATTATATTCACATATGATGATCTATTAGGGCTTCTAAACAAATATACAAAATTTCATAGACGTATGTATGTATGTATGTATGTATGTATGTATGCATGTATGTATGTATGTATGTATGTATGTTTGTCCACGCATATCTCCGGAACTATTAATCGGATCGTGACCATTTTTTTTTATTGGCTTACATTTTCTTCAACTTAGGGAACAGTGCAAGTTTCATCAAGATCGATTCAGTAATTTTCAAGATATGGACTAATACGTGTAAGTGTGACGGCCTGGCTTATTGATAAGAGCTACGGGTGTAGTGTCAAAGGGAAAACATCTCAAAACCTTGGTCAAATACTAGTGCAAAAACTAAAAATTACGAAATAAAAAGTAATTTAAAAAAATTAAACCGACTTCAAAAAGAAATTAACTCAAAATTATGAAATCACTTTAATTTCGGAAGTCGGTGGCATAAAACTAAAATACAGATCCCAAGACACCGACTTCCGAAATTAAAGTTATTTCATAATTTTGAGTTAATTTCTTTTTGAAGTCGGTTTAATTTTTTTAAATTACTTTTTTTTTCATTCATCTTCTGATCGCGACCAAACCATCTGAGCATAGGTACTCTTTTCAATCATTATTAAGACAAAAATAAAGTGCGTTTTATTCCCTGGTCTTACAATGTTTAATATAATAAAGTTTAAAAAAGTAATTTAAAAAAATTAAACCGACTTCAAAAAGAAATTAACTCAAAAAGAAATTAACTCAAAATTATGAAATAACTTTAATTTCGGAAGTCGGTGTCTTGGGATCTGTATTTTAGTTTTAGTTTTTTTTGCCACCGACTTCGGAAATTAAAGTTATTTCATAATTTTGAGTTAATTTATTTTTGAAGTCGGTTTAATTTTTTTAAATTACTTTTTATTTGGTAATTTTTACCGACTTCAAAAAAAAAAGGAGGTTATCAATTCGATACGTATGTATGTAATATTATTGGAATTGCATTATATTCACATATGATGATCTATTAGGGCTTCCAAACAAATATACAAAATTTCATAGACGTATGTATGTATGTATGTATGTATGTATGTATGTATGTATGTATGTATGTATGTATGTTTGTCCACGCATATCTCCGGAACTATTAATCGGATCGTGACCATTTTTTTTTATTGGCTTACATTTTCTTCAACTTAGGGAACAGTGCAAGTTTCATCAAGATCGATTCAGTAATTTTCAAGATATGGACTAATACGTGTAAGTGTGACGGCCTGGCTTATTGATAAGAGCTACGGGTGTAGTGTCAAAGGGAAAACATCTCAAAACCTTGGTCAAATACTAGTGCAAAAACTAAAAATTACGAAATAAAAAGTAATTTAAAAAAATTAAACCGACTTCAAAAAGAAATTAACTCAAAATTATGAAATAACTTTAATTTCGGAAGTCGGTGGCATAAAACTAAAATACAGATCCCAAGACACCGACTTCCGAAATTAAAGTTATTTCATAATTTTGAGTTAATTTCTTTTTGAAGTCGGTTTAATTTTTTTAAATTACTTTTTATAGTTTTATGCCACCGACTTCCGAAATTAAAGTTATTTCATAATTTTGAGTTACCTAATTTCTTTTTGAAGTCGGTTTAATTTTTTTAAATTACTTTTTTTAGTGGTTGCACTAGAATTTGACCAAAGTTTTGAGATGTATCAATAAGCCAGGCCGTCACACTTTCACGTCTTAGTCCATATCTTGAAAATTACTGAATCGATTTTGATGAAACTTGCACTGTTCCCTAAGTTGAAGTAAATGTAAGCCAATAAAAAAAGAATGGTCATGATCCGATTAATAGTTACGGAGATATGCGTGGACAAACATACATACATACATACGTCTATAAAATTTTGTATATTTGTTTGGAAGCCCTAATAGATTGTCATATGTGAATATAATCCAATTCCAATAATATTACATACATACGTGTCGAATTGATAACCTCCTTTTTTTTTAAGTCGGTAAAAAAAGCTATAAATGAGTAAGTAACCATCAAAATTGGAACAAGGACGCGCGGGTTCGCGAAAGATGGAAGGAGTGAAGGGAAGCCTTTGCCCAGCATAGCTATTGACAACCGTTCGATACGCTTCCGTGCCTAATCGAACATTAATCAATTTTACCAAAAGAGGCCTCTAAAGGCTGTTCCCAAATTAAAATCCAGAAAATTTTGTCAGTTTAAATGCAATAGACGACCCCCATTCTTCCAAAAGCTATTTGCTGTCGGGGACAAGGCAAATTTGTGATTGAAAACGTGCCATTTTGTATAAATGTATAAGAGTTATTGTGTAACAAGAACCCGAAGGGGTTCCTAAGGACGAAGGTCTCTTTCAAAGAATGCCATTGTTCTCAGTTTTGAGCTATAAGTCACCATTTTGCCCCACCATCATCATCATCATCATCATCATCAGCCTATAGCAGTCCACTGCTGGACATAGGCCTCCCCTAATGAGCGCCATAGCGCCCTGTCTTCAGCTTGACGCATCCAGCATCTGCCCACCATACCAAGCGGGAAATAAAGATGGGCCACATTATTTTAGGAATTTTTTTTCTTGTGTTACGTAAAACATCCTGCATGTTGCAGTGTTGCTGGCAACATGCTAAACTTTTATGGCACGAGAAACAGGGTGTAAAGTTCACTTATCCTCCACAGTTAAGGGAAGATTCTCTGACCAGGCAGGTGTCGTGTCTGGTGGGCAACTGGCCGACGATTGATGTCGGGACGTTGTATATAATATGCTAGTTGCGCGAATTTTTCAGATTGCGCGATGCAGGATTTGCGTGACGTCAGTGCGATGCGTAGTTCGAATGCGGCGATGTAGATGTCGCCACACTTTTGTATTTCGTTTTAACAGTTGGCGAAAGGAGACTGAATGTATGAAGATCAAAAAAGTTACGAAACAACACTTTTGTTTTAGTATTTTGGTTGGGTGGTGAACCGGGAAAGTGGCAAATCAATAAATAATAATTTGTTGGTAAATTGGCGTGTTCTAGCTAACATTATGGCAATTAATTTAATATAATGTTTTGTGCTTCGTAATAATTACCTACTTACTATTGTATAGAATCAAGTTCTTCTAACTGAATAGACAACTGTGCTGCTGTGGAGTTTGTTGCGTCACTTCTTCTTCTCAGCTCAAGCACTAGGATTTCCTTTCACTTCAAAGGAGTGATAAATAACGGGAGTTTTAGGGGACTGTCTTATGTAATTTTGACATTCAAAAAGTGCTGACCCTCAGCATATTTTGATTAAAATGAAATGTCTTTTGATTTTAAAAAAGTTGCACAACATTGTAGCCAGCTAAATTTGATGTTGTGGGCGACAAAGATGCGCAACTGTTTTCCAACTTTTTTTTTTCAATAAAAACGCGGATTTCTTATGGCATGCAACATTGCTGTGTAAACCTTGAACGTCAAGATTCGTCTTTGATAGGCGTGACCTACAAGGTATGTAATTGTATTAGAGGTCTGTTACCCCTATTTCTTCACAATACGAAACATTAACCCAACATTAAATTAAATTAAGTACGAGTACAATAAAGGTAAATCTATTATAATTATGTGTAATGTCTGAAACATCTCAAATTCAGTGAGAATAATGAAATACTGTGTGCAGGTAAATAATAAACAAGCACTGATTTGAAGACAGATACATAGAATAATCTTTATTACGTACCTACACCATAAAAATTACAGATATTAATGTGGAAATTTCTTAAGAAATAAGCAGTAACTTTGTACTCAAATTATAATTATATATGCATGCTGTGGTCTCCTGTAATTGAAGGAGCACACGTAAAAGAACCTTTTTTATTATTGTAAATTTCTATTGTTATGTGTATCCTTTGTTGGAGATCCTTAATAAATAAATAAAAAAATATGTGAAAACGATGCACTTAGAATAAAATTTGTCTACCACAAAAAGTATAAAAATGAAGCAATGACAGGTAAATCAAATATGTGATAGATACATGGTGTTTACATATTTACAAATTATTTACATATATTGTAACTAAAAGCTGAGCTAATTTCACACAACAATAACTCACATTTGAACGACAGTGAGAGTGAACACTGAATACTCTTTAAATACCGATTGCAGTTAGAAAGTGAGACAATGAAGTCGCTGCTGATTTCACGCATCGCTCCAATAATGGGCTAACTTTCATCTACCTACCTTGAGGAAGTATCTAATGCAATGACTAGAAATACCAATGAAAGTAATACACTAGGTAGGTATATATATTTTTTCCATTTTGACAAGCTATGGGCCGACTTTCACCTTCCTGCCTTGAAAACTATCTAACGCAATGACTTATGGGTGATTCCTATAATACATAGACCGTTATTGGTTAAAATTAAGACTCTTGTAACTTTATCAATAATGTAGCAAATACCTCAGCTTTGCGTAGAATACCCTCCCATATGAAAGTAAATAATTACAAATCTATTTATATGCCCAGTTTGGCAATAAATGCTACCATTGGTAAGCAAAACGTTTCGTAACGCCAGCATAATCAGCCTATAATGTTCCCACAGCTGGGACACAGGCTTCCTCTCTGTGAGAAGGAGTGGGCCATAATCCACCACGCGGGCCCAGTACGAGTTGGCGGATTTGTGTTTTGTTCTAGGACATTTCACATCTAGGGTTTTCTCACGATGTTTTCCTTCACGGTTTTGAGAGCAGTGGTGCTGAAATAATTTACTCAAAATAAAGCTGTCTGGGTTCGAACTTAATACCTTAAACTCGTATTAGACATGGCTTAGACTACTATACTTTAAAAAGAATACATTTAAACAAGTAATTTCTCAATTTCACTTTCGTTCTTATCCAAATTAGATCACTGAGCTGTGGTGAGAGAGCAGTGGTAACGAAATTAAATACACAGAGTGCCTGCCTGGGTCCAACTTCAAACTCACGACCTACAACTCGTAAGTCGGGCTCTAATGACACTCTAAAGCAAAAAAAGCCAAGCTTTCTGTTTCAATAGATAAGGAAAAAAACCGGGCAAGAGCGAGTCGGACTCGCGCACCGAGGGTTCCGTACCATCATAATTATGTTTTTAAATGTTCATCGGCGAGCTACTTACTAGATCTCGTTCAAACCAATTTTCGGTGGAAGTTTACATGGTAATGTACATACATCATATATTTTTTTTAGTTTTATCATTCTCTTATTTTAGAAGTTACAGGGGGAACACACACATTTTACCACTTTGGAATTGTCTTTCGCGCAAACTATTCAGTTTAGAAAAAAAAAATATCAGAAACCGCAATAGTATTTTTGAAGACCTATCCATAGATACCCCACACGTATGGGTTTGATGAAAAAAAAATTTTGAGTTTCAGTTCTAAGTATGCTTTACTTTGAGTAAATTATTTCATCATCACTGCTCTCAAAACGGTGAAGGAAAACATCGTGAGGAAACCGGCATGTCCTAGAACCAAAAATTCGAAGACATTTGACATCTGCCAACCCGCACTGGGCCCGCGTGGTGGATTACGGCCCACTCCCTCTCACCGAGAGGAGGCCTGTGTCCCAGCAGTGGGAACATTATAGGCTGATTATGTATGTATGTTCTATTTTTGTGTGAAAATCTTAATGCAGTTCACAGAATAAACCTTACTTACTTACCAAGTTTCAATAGTATAGTTCTTATAGTTTCTGAAAAAAGTGGCTGTGACATACGGACGGACAGACATGACGAATCCATACGGGTTCCGTTTTTTGCCATTTGGCTACGGAACTCTAAAAATATATCATTGCTCAGTATATTTTGTCATGTCATTCTAGACAGATACCTACCTATCTGTCTTCAACAAGATGCTGGCTCCAGATCCAGTTAGCTGAGATATTGATCTTTGTCTAATGGCTCTTTTATTGGGATATCATAAAATGGCGTATTAAACCCGTCAAGTTTCAAACACACTCACGTTATGCTGCGATACGTGACGTGGTCTGGTCTTGAAGTACCTGATACTTCTACGTAATAGCTTTATGCAAATGAAAATCTATCACACTAATATTATAAAGGCGAAAGTTTGTGAGTGGGGGTGTGTGTGTGTGTTTATAAATGTTTGTTACTTCTTCACGCTCAAACGGCTGCACCAATTTAGATAAAATTTTGTATGGAGGTAGCTGACACCCTGGATTAACATATAGGCTACTTCTTATCCCGATATTCCCACGGGATCGACATTTACGCGGGTGAAACCGCGGGGCGCTGCTAGTACTTAATAATGCTGAAGTTTTTGTTTGTATGTTTGAACGAGCTAACCTACAGAAAACGGGATATCCGATATCTTTATAATTTACAACAATCCCTGAAGCTGTTTAATCTATTCTGGCGGGTTCTTTGAGTTACAAAGCCTCAACGGGCCTTTTTAAAGTTTTTCAGGAAGTTCGCTAATGTTACGGTGTAGAAAAGGTATTTATGTACCCGAAGACCCGCTTGTACCCACGTTAAACAAAGTAAATACCTAAGTACTTGAATCTCGATGCGGAAAAACCGCCCGTACTGTCACGAGCATTTATGTACCTCATAGTTACGCAACGTTTATAAGTAAATCAAACATAATAAAAAATCTTTTTGCATTTTATAGCCCAATTCCTGAGGAAGGCTATGTAACATCACGCTACGACACAAGGCGCCGAGCAAAAAGAAAAATAGTCAGAAAGAATGCTAGGAGAACGAAGTAGTCGTGCGGGCATGCGTGATCGAGGTCAAGACCGGGCACATACAGCAATAAAAAAAATGCAATGCGATGCGGTGAGTCGGAGTAACAAGAAATTTGGTGAAGCGTGAAGGTCGCGGAAATAACCTGCATGCGGGTAGCTCAGGACTTGGTCATTCTGTCGATGCTTTGGGGAGACCTATGTGCCCTTTGTCTTTGGCAGACCAATAGCCAGGTGGATGACCCACAGAAGATCGCGGGGAAGACCTGGATGAGACTCGCCCAGACCAGAGAAGCATGGCACACAGGGGAGAAGCCCTATACTCAGCAATAAGTGGAACAAGGCTGCCGGTGATGATGTTAATGATGCTGTGAACCTCTTTCGATTGAGATATGATGGTCAAAATCCGAGACGCTTCACAACAAAACCGTCCAGTGACGTATTCCAATAATGTTTTGCTTCGAAGTCAATATTAAAACCACACAGGCACATACGTCTGTCTCATAAGACACCTGCGGAAGCCTTACGAGTTACGACTCATCTTTACGACCGCCAGTTAAAATGGCGATAACATTATCATCATAAAGAACTTATGTTAGAACGGAATCATACCTAATATCGTAGTAGGGGAGATGATAATGTCATTTAATAACTTTATTTTACTTTTACTGTTAGCCTGCATAATTCCATTCCTGGGACTTTTCCCAGGAATGGCTGATTTCCAGCTCTTTCGATTCAGGGCTAAAGTGGACCACTGGTCGTTTGTTTTCCAATCCCGCCATCTTCTACGGGGTCTGTCGACCAACCCTGGCTGTGTTCACCCTCATTGGGCATACGGTAGAGATGTGGCCTGCCCAGTCCCACTCCAGGACTTTTGGAACGCAGTGTGTTTTTGCTAATTTGGTCTGTCAATTTGACGCCTAGAATACATACAATGGAGCGCATCCATTGCACGTTGGCAAACCTTGAGTTTAGTTGTTTGGCGAATCTTATTCTGTTGTAGTCAATTAGCTAGTCAGTAGGTTAGTAGCTGGTCTGACTGCCCTATAAGCGCTGAACGCTAGATCTACTATTTATGGCCAGAATACACGGAATCCCGGATACACAGAAACATAAAACATTTTAAACTAATTGGAATGTCACATTGGTAGGTACGCACGGCTACACATCAAGTTATAATAACCAGTATTAGCTGACTTCTGATTGTACGAAAAACCTATACAATGCGAGGTCAGCTAAAACTGGAAATGTATAGCTTGATGTGTAGCCGTGTGTACATAAATAAATCAGGTAAACGGTTTACACAAACTATAAATGTTCTGCAAATGACTACATTTATATTGGAAGTCATTTCAGAATTTAATTAGGCAATGATTAAAGCTAAACAGTAGCTGATTTCTCCTGAACCCTGCGATACAGAGTTACTAATTAGACTGCGGATTGCGGTAATTGCTCATTTGATGCAATAATTTAAACGCTTATAGCACGCTACAGGAAACCTGGTAAATGGATTGTTTATAAACCACAATGACATACTAAACCAATTATATTATTTTTGTGAATCATAAGTAGGTATAGGATCCAGGTGTTTTTATGACGGAGTAATCAGCTATGTCCCGCCATTTAGACAAATAATTTATGCAGAGTGGCGTCGACGCGATTCTGTTTTTGCAGTGAAAACCTCTTTTGACGCGTTTGGCATTTTTTGAGATGGGAAAAAACCATTGAACTCGCGCCACTGTTACCGTAAGCGACACCGCGCGTGTTTTGTTTATAAGACGATTAAAACATACCCGCTTCGGATGTGTTCGGCTGTCCTCGGGATGTACTCGGTTTCAATGAATATCCGATATGTCAGTGAGTGATGGCAAAGTATTCTGTTTGTGTTTTGTTTTCACTTCTGTGGGCACTCCCGCCCGGGGCACGTGCCAGTTTTTTTTTTATTTGCACATTTTGACCGCGTAAATATTGCACTTTTCTATGAATCAGCAGTTTTTTTTAAACCGACGTTACATTATTACCCAAGGGGATCCAGAATCATGTGCTGAATTCATGGTCACAGTTAGCGCGTCCATGTCCCCCTGCCATCCTGTAATCATTATAATCATGCAATTTATGTCAATAATTGACATTGGATTAATGGTTCTCCAGATATTAGCGCACTAACGGAAAGATAGCTACAGAAGTTGCGTTTTATATTGAAACGAAAAGAATTTGCTAAGGATCATCATCAGCATGTCAGCTGAAAGACGTCCACTGCTAGACATAGGCCTCCCCCAAGCACCTCCATTTCAACCGATTCTGTGCTTCTCGCATCCAACGGGTTCCTGTGGCCTTCACAAGGTCGTCGGTCCACCTTGTGGGACGCCTTCCAATGCTACGACCACATAGAGATGATACCTAAAACAAAATATGTTTACTACCTAAATGGCAAGTAAGAGTAGGGTTCTCCTCTCCCCATAACATAACTTCCCGCTTTATCTATCAAACTAAGTTCAGTTTAAATAAAACTTTGCGCGAATCGACTTACAAGCTACAGTCCTAGGCTATTATGAACCTTTTAGCAACACCTATAAAGATCACTGCGATGCAAAATCCGAGGTGAAGTGACTGTATTTTGAAGTGACTTGTGAAGTGTAAACATGCACTTGCTGGGTAGTTTACACTTATAAGACTATCCGACAGCCTTTCAGACATTCACGACACACTCTCTGGTATGTAGATGATATATTATATTATACCTTCAGAATGTTGACTTATCCGTTTTCTGTCTTTGCCCATTTAAACCAGCCATCCTGCGAAAATCATCGCTCCAAGTAGCCTGAAAAACCACCTTAAAATATTCATAAAACTAACTTTTATAAAATTTTACGTCCATTTTTCTACAGCGCTTTCAGGTTTATAACGGCGGCTGTAACGGGCAGCCTATACAAAGTCGATAGTCCGTAAATTTAGTTTTATTACCGCTATCTACAAGCCAACCATTAAATATTTAGGATGTTCCGTACACAGTAACATCGCTGAAAGGCCTAGGTTTTGAAAAACCAGTATTAAAATGGCGCCTGAAAGAATATCGAACAAGTCACAAAAAATTGAGTTCAGCACTCTAACTGCGTAATCAATCTCAATCTGAATAATTTTGAAGGATATTGCTAATCCATTGCTTCATATGTTCGAAAAATGTGTCTGCTCGACAACGTAAACAAAGCAATGAATGTTGTTGAACTGTCAAAATGTAACCCATTGCTACTGATAGTGTGTTACGCAATTACCCCATATGGTACTTTTTTACGTTTTTAACATGCTCTTGACAAATTTATTCTATTTTAGCTTCTGCCCGCTACCTCGTTCGCGTGGAAGTCCTTTCTTATTATGTGTAAGGTACACAATGTACTAAAGTAACAGTCAAATTTTTATAACTCTCTCGAAGCCATTTTTTCACCCGCGTAAGTTTCGATCCCGTGGGAATATCCGGATAAAAAATATCCTATGTGTTAATCCAAGTCAAATCAAATGGTCTACATATTTTTATCCAAATCTGTTCAACGGTTTACGCGTGATTGAGTAAGAAACATCCAAAAGTCTTCACAAACTATCACATATATAATATGAGTAGGATAGTAGGAAGTATAAATATTTTTTTAGTCTAAACCGATATCGACCTATCCAAATTGATAGAACGTCAAAACCGATAGTGCCAAGTAGCTATCCTTGGACGATTTTGAAGAATTGAATATTAATATTTTTAGCCTGAATTAAGACCTACTTATACATCAATCTAAAGTAGGTATCAATAACAAAAACTTCCAAATAACGATGAATTTCATCGTACGTCTTAAGGGGCTTACATGACCTAAAGCGCGGTCACTGTCGGACTGCATAGAAAAGAAAGAGAAATTATAATATACTTAACTAGAAATATCTCTTAAATTAAGTCATCATCATTCAAAATCTACTTCTACTAACTGCCACCATTTATTTCAACCCTCCGATGCGTGACAAGAAATTGATCAATCAAATAATGCTTAACCCTAGAACGCTTGTGGGGTGTTACTGATGACAGACGGACATAATGTGATTACTTTATAATATTATCATAAGTGTAAAGGGGCTTATTATAGGACCTAAACGCAAAAAACGCAAGTTTTAGAAACAATAAAAGTATATGATCGACAACCGTAAACCAAATCAGAAAAATATATGATATTCTTCGGAATATATGCTAGGTTGATAATGTGTTTAAAACATAATACAACTAATTTGATACGATAGAAAAAAATCATGAAGATACCTCTAAAACTTTATTTTTACAATAAAAACCATACTAATATACATACAAACATTATGATTTTTTGTCAGATTGTTTTGCCGCTATTATTAGGAACAGATGTGCATCCCTGATGTCTCGTGTCCGCGGCGGCACCAACAGTATTCTCAGTGTATTCGTAGATCGGTGGGATTCCCCGATGTTGCGGAGATGGATGCGGCTCCATGCCGAAATTTAATTGTCATATTTTTATGTGTCTGTAACCTACTAACACTAGAACTTAAGTAAAAATTGTTACTAACCCTATGGAATCCGGTCTGAAATAAAAATATTCTATTCTATTCTACAAGCAACATACTAAAGCACTAGTGTTTTAATTTTTTAGTCCAAACAATAGATTTTTTGTAAATAAATAATTGCTTCATATTTTGCAATAAATTCCAGCGTTGTGTCATCGCGCTTCTCTTTCTTTTCTATGCAGTCCGACAAAGACCGCGCTTTAGGTCATGTAGTCGCCTTAACGTAAATGGTCTTTTGATTTGATTAACTGGCAGATTTTTAGAGTACTGCATATTTACTCCAGGAAATTCCATTACAACCACTTTGTATTATTTTCGTTTGTTTATACACATTAATAACTAGAGACTTGCCCCTGCTTCGCACGGTTTTTACGACATGAGTAAGTTATACATTAAAACCTTCCGGAATAAATTATTAAAATTATGGTGAAAACTGCATTAAAATCCGTTGCATAGTTTAGTAGAACAATACGATCACACAGACAGACACGAAAAACGACTTTAAATTATAAATTTATAGAAAAACTAGCTTCCGCCCGCGGCTTCGCCCACGAGGTATGTCGATAAAAACTATACTATGTCCCTCCCCAGGATGCAATCTATCTCTCTGCCAAATTTAATCAATTTATTTTCAGTGGTTTAGGCGTGAAAAGGTAACATACTGACAGACAGACAGAGTTACTTTCGAATTTATAATACTCGTATATTAGATATAGATGAAGATGTTTTGGTATTAATTTTATATTAGCGTAAAAAATTCTTATGACTGCTGATCTAAAGGTAAACTACTTAGTGTTTGCCAACATAGCTTGCCAAATAGGTTAGGTTCAGCATAATGCCAGATAAGTAGAGCTTGGCGCTGATATTCAATTGTACCCTGTGAGTGATACAGATTTGGATATTTGTGACAACATCGGTTAAAAATACTTTACGCGACTTTCGGAGACCCCATCGCCAGCCCGCGCTATAAACTTTTTTAATTTTTTGCAGTCGGGAAATCATCAAATGACCCCTCCCGCTCTGGGTGGAGCGGAAGCACGGATATCTATGAGCGGAAGGGAGTATTAGACTCTTACTGACTAAAACCCACCCGTGTTCCTTCCTTAGCCCTTTATGTTCGCAGTTTTTGCTTAGCGTTCTTCCCGACTCTTTTTCATCTTGCTCGGCTCCTAAGGAACCTAGCGTGATGTTAAATAGCCTGTAGCCATTCTAAAGAATTGGGCTATCAAATGCATAAAGGTATTTTCAAATCCGACTGGTAGTTTCAGAGATTAGCGCGTTCAAACAAACAAATAAACTCTTTAGCCTTATTATTAGTATACGAGATTTTGTATTTTAATTCGTGGGTGGTACAAAATGTTCGCTGCTCAGGATTTATTATAAAATTATAAGACCACAAGACCGGAGACGGGGTACTTATAAATTCAAATTAATACCACCCATACCAGAAAAGTATTAAAAATACCACTATTCAATGTCGCAAAAGGTCAGTGGTCTCAATTAGCGTCCATTCAAACGGCTGTGCAGCAATGCGAAGAGTTGGGATGAAAGCTTACCTTAATTGCACATTCAGTTAAAAACTGTGCTATTTTACAAGAACTGTATAATAGCCTATTGTTCGGCCTCATTTGCCACGGACTGGACTTAAAGTTTCGGTTTTTATTCCTGGAAGTACGTGATCTCAAGAGGTGTTCTTGGCTAGACGTGGTGATGCCCTAAGAGTAGCCGAGAGACGGTGGAAGGAGCTCTGGCAGTCCACCCACCCAGTGGCCAAGTGGGTGGACGATCTACAGAATCGCAGGGAAGACCTGGATGAGACTCGCACAGATCAGGGAAGCATGGCACATAAGGGAGCCGCCTATACTCAACAGTAGGTGGGCGATTATGATGGTGACATGATTTCATTGATAGGACGCCTGTGTCGGATGTGTCCCAGCAGTGGGCACTTTATAGGCCTGTTATGGTATTCAACACTGAAAGAAATAAGCAATTTAAATATATTAAAAAACATTGATCTGAACTATATGAGCCTCACGTTCAAAACAGTATTTTTTACTGATCCGAAAACAGATAAAGCTTGAGGCAAAATGTTACCGTCATGCATGACAGTAAACTTTAGCTAAAAGGTCACAAAATTAACTTGTTTATTCATTTGGTGATATCGTTCAAGCCATTGAAATTTACTTACCTACCATTACAGTAATGGTGGTTTTCCTTTTTTTGTTGTTTTTTTCAGTAGGTAAATAGTATGTTCAATCATTAAAAGTTACTGTTTGGTCTTTTACTGTTTTACAAACATTTCTTCATACTGTATGAAGTCACTTAATGAAGTGGTGTAGTAAGATATATTTTTTTACTTGATTTTAAGCCATTTGAGCCAATAAACATTCACTGTTGAGTATGAGCCAGCCACTGCTAACTGCATTTTCTTTGCCAAATTACCACACCAAAACGTGCGAAAATACAATCAAATAGATTCATTGACCAGCAACACGCTAAGGGAATTCGAAGAAACGCCTGCAAAATCAAACGGTCACATAACCGAGGGTTTAGGGGCAAATACGAATATAGGCAATGTAAACATCGAACGGACCAATTGCACGAGGAATGGGAACGAAAAGATTGAACGAAGAAGTTAAGGGGCTTACATGACCTTAAGCGCGGTCACTGTCGGACTGCATAGAAAAGAAAGAGGAGCGCGTTGACACAACAGAAGATTGATTGTATGTTATTTATTTTATTGTAAAAAGAAAGTTTTTAGAGGTATCTTCATGATATTTTTCTATCGTATCAAATTAGTTGTATTAGGTTCTCAACACACTACCTAGCATATAGGTATCCTGAAGAATATCATATATTTTTCTGATTTCGTTTACTGTAGTCGATCAAATACTCTTATTGTTTCTAAAACTTGCGTTTTTTTCTGTTTAGGTCCTGTAAGCCCAGTCTTACCAAGGGCTATCGTATTACCCAGTAACTGGGTTGTGGAGGTCAGATAGGCAGTCGCTCCATGTAAAATACTGGTATTCAGCTGCATCCGTTTAGACTGAAAGCCGACCCCAACATAGTTGGGAAAAGGCTAGGCAGATGATAAGGTCCTGTAAGCCCCTCAAGGACGTACAGAATGAATGACATTATTCGGAATCCACTTTAACAGAAGCTTGAAGCTAACGATAAAAAGTAATTGCGATGGTCTTAAATAAGAAAATTTGTTTTTTACTACAACGTAAACTTGCTCCTACTACGACAAGAGAAATTAATAATGGCCAGCGAAAAACTCATCTGGAAAGGTTCCTTTGTGCAAACTTAATTGTTCTTATGAATTTTTAATTTAACAAAGAATAATTATTGCAGCTGTTCAGGTGTCTTTGCAGATAGGTTTGACCTATAAGAATCCATACTATAATATTATAAATTCGAAAGTAACTCTGTCTGTCTGCCTGTATGTTACGTTTTCACGCTTAAACCACTGAACGGATTTCGATAAAATTTGGCAGAGATATAGATTGCATCTTGGGGAAGTTGGGGAAGGACATAGGATAGTTTTTATCGACATACCTCGCGGGCGAAGACGCGGGCGGAAGCTAGTAATATATATATTAGCCGGAAGTTGATTTTTCAATTTTATGGGGTGTTGCAAACCTCTATTGTATTGGAGTCATCCCGTAAAGATAGTGTGTGTAAGTTTAATAATAAATAATAATAAAAGTTATAAAAAAATCAAGTAAGTTTGTCGACGAGTTTCCTCTCTTTAAAGCCCTGACTACCGGCAGCCCTGTTCCTCAATAGATGTGTTTTTTATGTATTTTATTTATAAAACAATGTAAAAATGTAATTAAAAAAAATGTAAAAAGAAAAGTTATAATATGCAGCACTTATTTGTTTTTTTTTTGTAAATATTTACAATATATGAAATATATTGTATTGTAATATTTTTTTGTGTTGCGTGTTTGTTGTTACAATTTTTAAATAAGATTAAAAGTTGTTTAATCTTATTTCAAAAATTTAACAACATGTTTTCAACAAACTGTTGATTGGATTTGATTCATAAAACAATATCATGTAATAAATCTGTATTTACGTTCGTTTAATAAACACAAATTGAAGACAATCGTTATCAAGAATAATAAGAAAGACACTTTCCAATCAAAAGTCACACAGCTGTTCAAAATTTGTTCTCATACAAATTCTTCACAATAATTTTGCTTCCCATTACACACATAAGCATAACACAAAGAAGCCCGGAACTCATGACTTCCTCAAAAGACAATTAATGTAACTCCGCTTTCATAACAAAACTCGCGATAAACTTGCGTTTACGTTACTCAAACGTTCCGGATGGGCCAATTCCTGGCCGTCCGTTCGACAAACAGGCGACCTTAATTACGCGGGCCGTTGTAATCAATCAGCTGAGCCCGGTTTGTTGACAGTGGTCATATTTACCCCGCGCGCGGCCGACGGGTTAGATCTGATTTTACAAGCGATCGGTCAACTTCGTGCGTTTTCGGATTATTTCGGGGCGGGGTAGTTGTTATAGGCGGTTACTATTACTATAGTGCCTGATTTAAATAAGATTTCGATTTACATAATGTTGTTTTTGGGGTTAAATATGTGCAGATTGTTTAGTCGGGTTAATTAGAGTAATTATTAATTAATAGATATATGCTGTTTTGGGCGTATAGTTAGTTATCTTTAAAGTTGCCGCGAATTTGTATTCTTTTTCATTTTTAGTATCAACTAGCTGCGCCCCGCGGTTTCACCCGCGTAAATGTCGATCCCGTGGGAATATCGGGATAAAAAGTAGCCTATATGTTAATTCAGGGTGTCGGCTACTTCCATACAAAATTTTATCAAAATTGGTCCAGCCGTTTGAGCGTGAAGAAGTAACAAACATATAAACACACCCCCTCACAAACTTTCGCCTTTATAATATTAGTGTGATTGTGAACTACCTAGCTTTGATGTTTTTAAAGATGTTGCTACTATAATCAATTAATCTGCAAAGCTTCTTCCCAAGTATGGTGGGGGCTTCCAGTCTTACCGGAGGCAGCTGAATACCAGTATTTTACATGGAGCGACTGCCTATCTGATCTCCAGAACCCAGTTACTGGATAAATACCTCTCGGTAAGACTGGTTGTTAGACTTTCGGACTTCTAACTACCCGTCACGGCCAGCCGGGACCAACGTCGGCCAGACCGGCACGGAGGGGTCTCGTTATGTAATGGCGAGCCGTGCGGCTGTTATTATTTAGCCATGAGCCCCTCTTTTACTACACTATAGTAGGTATTTTACACGATCATATTGCGAGTATCGTAAAAGCTTATAAAAGTCTACCGCTAAGAGAGTGAACGCGATATCTACGAGTATATGATAGTATTTTATGAGAAACGTAGATCATAAAACCCACTATGTAACAGAAAAATCATAAAGCTATTTAAAGGTTCCTACAAACAGGCGCGACACGCGATATAATCGCGCGCGACTCAAAGGCACCGCTCGTTGCGCGACTTGCGGTGCCTTTGTGTCGCGCGCGATTTTATCGCGTATCGCGCCGGTTTGAAGGAGCCTTAAATCCATACTAATATTATAAATTCGAAAGTAACTCTTTCTGTCTGTATGTTACCTTTTCACGCCTAAACCACTGAACGGATTTCGATAAAATTTGGCAGAGAGATAGATTGCATTCCGGGAAACGACATAGGATAGTTTTTATCCCGATATTCCCACAGGATCGACACTTATGCCGGTGAAACCGCGGGGCGCTGCTAGTATTTTAATACATAGTAACAACTGACTACTTCGTTAGTCTAGTGGTAGCAAGCATTACTGCTCAGCATGAGGGCCTGGGTTCGAACTCCAGCCTTCTAAATTACAAAAGGAGTTCTAACTTTAGACCTAGCGTGAACCTTCGAGCCAGTTAATGTATTTTGAACTTTATTCCGACGAACGTCTTAATGCAAAATTGACAACGTAGACTCGGGTTTAACTTCAGTTTTTCTAACAGGAACTTTAAATTTGTCAGATTATAGTTCGAAATTTAAAAATGGCTCGGTGATTTAAACCTAGATCTAAAGATAAACCTTGTTTTGTAATAAGGCTCCAGAAGGGCAATTGCCAGTAATTAAAAAAGTTCAACATCTAGACGCAATCTTATCTCAGTGAAAACTAATGTCAAAAATGTAGCTCAAGAGAAATTAGAGGTATTTTTGACAGATTGAGACTGAGATTAGACTGTGAACTTTCTGAAAATTACGAGAATTGCCCCTCAGGTCGGGCAACCTTGTTATTGGGTTTTCCCATCTGGAATTTCTCCGTAGCAGCTGGAATCTGGATTTGTCCGGTTGATGACAATAGGCTCGTCCCCTATTTATCATCATCTGCCTAGCCTTTTCCCAACTATGTTGAGGTCGGCTTCCAGTTTAACCGGATGCAGCTTAATACTAGTATTTTTTTTGACCTCCACAACCCAGTTACTGGGTAATACGATACCCCTTGGTAAGACTGGTTGTCAGATTTTCGGGCTTCTGACTACCCGTAACGACTGTCAAAGATCCACGAATGACAGCCGGGACCAACGGCTTAACGTGCTTTCCGAGACACGGAGGGGTCTCGGTATGTAAAGATGGTCACCCATCCACAGACCAACCGCGGCAAGCGTAGCTTAACCTGATCGATCGACCTGTGCGGCTGTTATTATTTAGCCACGGAAGCATATGTCAGCATACAGCATAGGGCCGAAGCCTGCCGGGTCAGCGGGATTGTCCGAAAGGGTTACCGCTGGCCGGGAACATAAAGGGCTAAGGAAGGAACACGGGTGGGTTTTAGTCAGTAAGAGTCTGACACTCCCTTCCGCTCCACCCAGAGCGGGAGGGGTCATTTGATGATTTGCCATCCGCAAAAAAAAAAAAAAAAAACCCGCCAGTTCGTCTGCGATCCAGGATGACAAGTAGCCTATGTCCCTATGTCCAACTCTAGGTCCCAGGCTACCTGTCTGTCAAATTTCACAACGATCGGTTCAGTAGTTTAGCCGCGGGGGGTAACTGACACACAGACTAACAGACAGACACGAGTTAAATATGGATGCTTATGGATTTCAGCGTTCCCTATCAGAATCGCGCATCAATTTTGGCAACATCGCTTAGCATAATCAGCCCACGTTCCCACTGCTGGTACACAGCCCTCCTCTCTGTGAGAGGGAGTGGGCCGTAATCCACCACGCGGGCCCAGTGCGGGTTGGTAGATGTCACGTGTCTTCGAATTTTTGGGCCCCCCCGCTGCGCTGCAAATCGCTTACTTTCAATACAAATTAGGTACGATTGGTAAGATAATAAGAACCGGATATTAGTAATCTATTTTTAAACTAACTCTATTAACAAGATTAGTAAAACATTAGTAAAAAATAGATAACACGTGTAACCGTGATACAATTTCAAAGGCAACTCGATACAAAGCAATGACCGACTGGCTAATGTACAAAAAACATACATCGACCTACGCTACGATACTGGAAGTGGTTCTGTGTTTAATGACGCTCTAAATATAGAAAGAATAAAAAGTATTTTTATAGCTGTTAGTATTAGCCATGTGTTTTTTGGTTGAAAATAACTTATCAAAGGGCAGATAAATTTTTCTTCGTTCGTATCATCACATACTATACATATAATAAAGAAAATAGTAGTGAAGAATTTTTGTCCGTTTGTCTGTATATGTATGTTCCGGATGCGTATTGCCATAATGTATACTAGCACAGACAGGGGTTGCTCTGTAATCGCACGCAATATGCTCTTGTAGCTAGAGAGCATACTGCATATCAGTACAGAGACAGACTGAAATTAAATACACTTTGCTCTAATCCGTGAGAGCAAAACACATACGAGTACAGACAATTTGGCTGCCGTAGTATGTACAATGGCATGCTTCAGTGTGTATGTACCATAGAAACCGTAGGCCAAGCCAAAAATTTTGCCATTCAGAGAATAAAGATGTGTAGATCTAGGAAAATAGGCGTTCAACCAACATCTGTTTCGAGGAGAAAAGACAGAGGGATCTCTAAAGGAAAAGGGCGCATACAAAGTGGAAGAGATTTGAGAAAGAAAAAACAACATAATCTCTCTGAAAATATTGATAAAAATCAGCCAAATGCAAAAAAACATTAAATAAGGTTTCGTTTTAAATAGTTAATAATGTTGATTTATCCTTTCAAAAATAAATACTTTAATGTTTTTTAAATATTGTTTTATTTACATAGCTACTGCATTTTTTTTTTCATCAGTCATTACGTGGGAATTATTTTGCGGAGCCCTCGATACAAAAGAAGGAAACGTTTTTCTACTTCTAAATATTTTCCCATTTCCATTATATTTAAGAATGTTATTTTCATAATAAATACCTAGGCTTGTACGTTTGATATAGATAATAAAACGTTTAAACCTAGTTTTTAATTATGTTGATAAACATACTTATATAGCATACAGATCGGAAAATCTTTAGAAGAAGAAAAATGTTGTATCCTTTTCTATGGAGGGGGTCGCACGAAGCTTCCCTCAGAGAATATAAACACGTACAAAATAGTTATGTTCAATATTGTTACGTAGTACACTGCAACATATAATTAAAGTCTTATGACCCCACATACCCTACAATACAAACAATAACACGGTCGCATTTTGCTTTAGACATATGCGAACAAACCGTATACTTATACAGACTGGTCTGTAGTCATACGTAGTTTGCTTTAAAAATATGCAAGCAAACTGTATACTTATACAGACTGGTCTGTAGTCATACGTAGTTTGCTTTAGAGTATTTGTTATTTTTAAGAGCATAAAGTGATCGAGTACAGACTATGGGTGTCTGTACTGATATACACAATGGCAATACGCGTTCCGGATAGGCGCAAAAACAGCTGAATGGATTTGGATGAAATTTGGCACACAGATAGTTTATAACCTAGATTAACAAACGGTACTTTTAATCCCGGTAGTACTTCCTCTGGAATATTTTCCGACATCGCAACAAAAGCTAGTAAATAAATAAAATAACGCATGTCATGTGAAAAACAAAACTTTTGCCACACCTGTAGTGGTCGAGGTTGACCTTCCAAGGTGCGCCGGATGTACATACATTTAAAAGTATCGCACCCTAAAGTACTCAGTTTATTTGAGATTGAACAAGGGAAACCCCTACACTGTGATGCATTTATGATCGTAACTACGTAATTATGATAACACTGATCCCCCCCTTCCTCGATGTAATCTAAGAGGGGATCTCAGGTCAATTTATTTACGAATCAGCTGTGCTTCTTTCTGGCTTAGCTTAGCTACCGAGTAATATTTTTCGTTATAAACTCATCTCATCAATTGGTCTGTGGATCACGGTATGTAAAGATGGTCAATCTTTACATACCGTGACCCGTTTGTGCCTCAGAAAGCAAACTAAGCCGTTGGTCCCGGCTGTCATTCGTGGATCTTTGACAGTAGTTACGGGTAGTCAGAAGCTCGAAAGTCTGACAACCAGTCTTACCAAGGGGTATCGTATTACCCAGTAACCGGGTTGTGGAGGTCAGATAGGCAGTCGCTCCACGTAAAATACTGGTATTCAGCTGCATCCGGTTAGACTGGAAGCCGACCCCAACATAGTTAGGAAAAGGCTAGGCAGATGATGACAGTTCTGCCGTGAAAACTTAACACAAAGCATAGGTATTCTATTCTGCAAAATAAATACAGGTTCCAATTAAATTAGTTAGCGAAACTCTGCAAACGCGATGGACATCAATATCTAAACACGATAAAAAAATATTTGATGTTTTTTGGGGGTTAACGACCGCTGGTAGTGTTGTTACTTAAAGTATGAGTTAAGAAAACCAGTTTTCTTTTGTTTTATTTAGATATCAACTCAACTCTAAGCATTTATTTCAGTTAAACCTTGTACAGGCACTTTTGAATATTGTCAAAATTAAATAGTTTGTCAGTTAGTCAGAAAGTTGAAGCTAGTTGCCCATTCTAAAACGTAGATCTCTATTGCTTCGGCTACATTGTCGCGATAACGCGAACTACATTTCGTGCGCTCTCTGTTGTACAGCGAGCCAGCGGTGTGCGAGGTGAATACACTAATTGCAGTCAAAAACCCCACAAAAAATCATCATCATCATATTCTTAATTTATATCATGTTTAGATACCCATGACGTCTGTGGAGTTTCGCTAGTTAATTTATTTTGACCCTGTTTATCTAGTTTAGAAACGCTCAGTAGTCGTTTTTTCTTATACTAGCCGCGTCCCGCGGTTTCGCATAAGTGTCGATCCCGTCGGAATATCGGGATAAAGAGTAGCCTATATGTTAATCCAGGGAGTCAACTACCTACACACAAAATTTTATCAAAATTGGTCCAGCCGTTTGAGCGTGAAGAAGTAACAAACATATAAACACACACACAAACTTTCGCCTTTATAATATTAGAGTGATTACATTTTTCCAAGACCTGCATTTCTTAGGCAAAAAGAAACTCCAATTGCCGTACCAACTCATCGAAGAATCACAAAATACCACTTCATCTCCCACATTATAAAGTTGTAAATTCAATAAAAACTTTTCAAATTACGAAATCAATCGAGTTCCTTCGACTTACTGACGTCACGGCAATGTTCAGACTACTTCAGACCACGCTGTCAGTTCTATAAGCTCCACATCTGTGTACAGTATAAGTATTTAAGCTTTTTATTGGTTTTCTTTCCTGTGAAACGAGATGAGAGTACGAAAAGTTTATTTCTAAGTACTAAGGAAGTTTGTAAAGTCTTTTGCCAATTACTGTTGCTTTACTCTTGACGGTTTGTTGCCAGTCATTAGCTTTTACACAAATGTTTTACCGCGGCTTCACCCGCGTGGAGGTCGGAAATTATCCCACTGGAACGTACTACCGGAATAAAAAACGTATCCTGTCTTAACTCAGGTTATAAACTATCTGTGTGGCAAGTTTCATCCAAATCCGTTCAGCCGGTTTTGCGTGATTGTGTAACAAAAGTAGGAGCAGTGGTGGAGTAGTGGTAACTGTCGCGACTTAAGAGTTTGTATAATTTAAAAGAGTGTCCATGGAGTTTCTTGCCCGTTCTTCTCCATAGGTACCTACGCTTTGGAATGGGCAACTAGCTTCATATTTTCTGACTGACCGACTTCTTGACAATTCAAAAGTATTATAGGCATAGCATGACCATAATCAGCCTATGTTGTTCCCACTGCTGGGACACAGGCCTCCTCTGTGAGTGGGTGTGGGCTGTAATCCACCACGCGGTCCCAGTGCGGGTTATTAGATGTCACATGTCTTCGAATTTTTTGATCTAAGACATGCCGGTTTCCTCACGGTATTTTCCTTCACCGTTTTGAGAGCAGTGGTGATGAAATAATTTACACAAAGTAAAGCGCCTGTCAAGGTTCGAACCTACGATCTACAACTCGTAAGTTGCCGTTTCTGGGTCACCACTACTCTCCATTATAGGCTGATTATGCTAAATCAAAAAACCTTCAACACCGGAAACTCACAAATACAAAAGCGTTTCTTTTCTTTATACATCTGTGTAAAACTTTTTTTAAAGTGTTTTATTGGTTCTCCTTCCTGTTAACTCGGTTAGATCGTTTTTTTATGGCGACGAGTAATAAAGGAGCAGCCTGTATATGAGGAAGTGTCTTTGTTTTAATTATAATTCGAGAGTTCTTTATGATGGAGTTGGTTTTAAATACGTATTGGAGAGTTATAATTATATATAATATATAATTAGATACATGTTGTATAATTATGATGGGATGAGGGGCTTGTGGTTAAGTAATAACAGACGCACGGGTCGATCGACTAGGTTAAGCTACGCGTGCCGCGGTTGATCCCTGGATGGGTGACCATCTTTACATTATCAATACCCCTCTGTGCCGTTGGTCCCGGCTGACACTGGTAGATCTTTGGCAGTCATCAGTATCCCGAAAGTCTGACAGCCAGTCTTACCAAGGGGTATCGTATTACCCAGTAACTGGTTTGTAGAGATCAGATAGGCAGTCGCTCGGTGTAAATACTGGTATTCAGCTGCATCCGGTTAGAGTGGAAGGCGACCCCAATATAATTGGGAAAAAGCTAGGCAGATGATGATGTGGTATACATATAATGAGCTACATTTGTCTAAGATTTATAAGTATAACTCAGACCGAGATCTATGAACGTTACTTAGCACGTACAAGTGTCATTGATGTCACTGTCGCACAACTGTATTATTACCAGTACCTAGGTACCTCCAAGATAGAGACGGGAACATATTTAAGACAAAGCACGTGATAAGAAACGATTATAGATCTCGGTCTAAGGCATGAGGACAGGAGGATAGAAAGATATAGCACTGGCTGCATCCCGCGGTTTCACTTGCATAAGTCTCGATCCTGTGCGAATATCAGAATAAAAAGTATCCTATGTCCTAATCCAGTTCATGGTTTACCCATGTGCCAAATTTCATTCAAATCCGTTCAGCCGTTTTGGCGTGAAAGCTTAACAAACCAACGTACAAAAAAAATCAAATCTCTTTACAATTAAATGCAGACAGGGTGAGAAAGAAATTACAATTTGTAAGAAATATTTTAACATTGATTTGCCCTCACGATTAGGGTAGCGGTTTAATACATACTCAAAAGACCACCTCAGACATCGATCTACATGGTCTTCATATAACCTGACCAAGATTATGTCTGGACTTTATAAGAGACTGTGACCTCTGAGTTTGTTTCGGCCTTTCTTCTCAGAGTAGTCAGATAGGAAACGCCGACTTCATCTAGTTAAAAAAAAAACATGATTGAAGTGTAAAAGTGTTTGTACAAACCTACTTACAAAAAATAAAATCATTTCAATCATTTCATCATTTACAAATCGCGGGTTCAACTCACCATCAATCGTCATTTAATTGGATTCTCGTTGAGGAAAACCAGATATCAATGAAATGCTATCCGGGACCAAATCATAGAGCACGAGGATGCATCAACGGCCTCTGCTGGAGGCTGTATTGACAACTCTTTCCTGACAAACCAAGCGTGTCACCATTTACTCGCATATACATAATCAGACTATAATGTTCCCACTGCTGGGACACAGGCTTTGGGGATATTATAGTCAGATTATGACGACATAAATAGGGAGCAGTGGTGACCCAGTGGTAAGGGCCCTTACGATCTGTAAGTCGTGGGTTCAAATCTAGACAGGCGCTTTACTTTGTGTTAATAATTTCACCACCACTGCTCTCAAAACGGTGAAGGAAAACATCACGAGAAAACCGGCATCTCCTAGAACTAAATATTCGAAGACATGAGACGTATACCAACCCGCACCGGGCCCGCGTGGTGGATTATGGCCCACTACCTAACATGATTATGTGTCACCATTTACTCACATTACGACTACGACACAAATTACGTACATATAATATTTTAACTAAAGCTATAAGAGCGTCTACGACTTATTAGGAGGTAGAGTAGGTAATGACCTAAATCAAACAATTGAATATATGGTACCTACATATAAATATAGGACAACGAAAGAAAACATTGAAAACGGAAAGTGATGTTATGAAAAACGTATTTACAACAAAAAAGAAACATGCGTAAAGTATCAATAAAGGGTTTCCCATGCGAGTGACGAATGTTACCCAATTACATGTAAATGCGTCGGTATGCGACATCCGGCCTCCTTTATTTGACGTGTAACGTGCCACAATTTGACTCTGTTTACGTGCATATCATAGCGCCATCGTTCACGCAATTGTGGTTTGGGGAATGTGGGAGGAGGTAGCGAGGAAATTGTCCCAATATTCTAGAATCTAGATAGTCTACGCTCCTGGCTAAATTATAACAGCCGCACAGGTCCATCGAAGGTCGTGGATGGGTGACAAATACATATCGAGACCCTCCGTGGGCCCGGCTGTAATTCTTAGATCTTTGACAGTCATTACAGGTCGTCAAAAGCCCGAAAGTCTGACAACCAGTCTTACCAAGGGGTATCGTTTTGCCCAGTAACTGGGTTGTAAAATACTGATATTTAGCTTCATCCGATTAGACTGGAAACCGACTTCCACATAGTTGGGAAAAGACTAGGCAGATGATGACGCTATTTCTCGTACCTTGAACCACGACCACGCTAACTCCCAATTTTTCGTCCACAACGTTTACGTATATCTCGGATCACATATCGGCAGAGTCGGCTTATTTATGTGAAACCCCGCAATTTGTTTTCGCTTTGTATACATAGATGGTCAAACGCTTCAGTTGACGGTCCGAGGTACCTATCCATATCATTTTTCATTAATTTTTTGAAGTGAAAACTTCTTAAGGCGCGTTGGGCATTTTTTCAGATGGGAAAAAACCATTGAACTCGCGCCACCCACCACTAAGCGACACCGCGCGTGTTTTGTTTATAAGACGATTAAAAAAATACCCGCTTCGGATGTGTTCGGCTGTCCTCGGAATGTAATCGGTTTTAATGTATATCCGATATGTCAGTGAGTGATGGCGAAGTATTCTGTTTGTGTTTTGTTTTCACTTCTGTCGGCGCTCCCGGAGTGCCACTGTTTTTTTTTCTTTTTTTGGTTCTACTAGGTTGACTGGATACCTACTTACCTCAGTCCACCTAGTTTTTGAGGTATATAGCCAGGAAAATTAATTGATTATCAAGTTGGCACACTACGTAAAGCTGTGTTGTAACCATTTCATAAAACTGTCAAAGAATGACAGCTGTGATTCGAATATACAGGCTGTGATTTGGCAATCAATTTAATTAAGAATAGGCCAAAGAATTGCCATTACCATTCAACGTGGCAATGCTCAATGCTGCCAGTCTTCTGGGCATGTTTCCGGATGTCAGATCCGATGTGGACAAGTACACAAAAAACAAAATGTATTTTTGACTTTTGATAACCGGATTTTATCACACACTTATGAAGAACTTTGCTGAATAGTTTAATTTGTTATATCAGTTCTTGAGAATTTATCTGAGGACTCAGAACTAGTGATTAAACTATTTCGTAAACTTACGTAGAAATGTTTACCCAGGATTCCAGACAAGAAGTTTTCATTATTTACCTGAAACAAAAATAAAGTCTAAATTAATATCAAAAGAAATTTAAAGTATGCCATTCCTACTGTTAGTATGTTACGCAATCACCCCACTGGTCATTAGACACTACAATTATTTGTTTTAGTTATTTTAGTAATAAGAAAATGCTCATATTGACTAATTAGTAAAAGCAGCATCTCCAATATAAATCCCTTACAGCTTCTTAGAACTCCGCAGGGAGTTGTTCCAGCTGTATCTGAACCAGAGAGCTAATTAATAATCCTTAGCTTTAGACTAAGTCTAAGCCAATTTGTACGAAGCTTCATAGTAATGACCACTTTGTAACTGTTTGGTTTGGTTTTGATAACGAGCTTATAGTTGCTTGCTGAGCAAATAGTTGCCTGAACTATCAATCTGTCTAGCCTTTTCCCAACATGTTGGGGTTGGCTTCCAGTCTAACCGGATGCAGCTGAATACCAGTATTTTACATGGAGGGACTGCCGATTTACTGGGTAACACGAAACCCCTTGGTAAGAAATCAAAGATCTACGAATGACAGCTGGAATCAACCGAGGCTCGGAGAGGTATATGTAGTGGATGGTCAGTGGTCACACTCCCAGGAACCGGCCAAGCCTCATATTTTGACTAAGGTGTAGAGTTTGTGAAGTTAGGGCGTGTAGAGTTAGAAGCTTGGCTCTACATGAGATCTGATAAATTTTTGGCAGTGCGAGCCTTATGTGGTCTTGTATTGGCAACATTTTACATGAAAATGTTTTTTGTGGGATTATTAATACAGATAAACCTTCCGGAATCAATTCTCTAAATGATGGTAGGTACAAACCGCATCAAAATCCGTTGCGTAGTTTAGAAGAACAACACGGTCACGTCAATTTGTTAAACAATCACTCACCGAAGGGAACTAGTAACACATTCGTCTGTATTTGGAAGGTTTCAACTTTATCACTCACACACGTACACCCACTCACCACGCAAGCACGCGCATATATACACACACACACCTATCCCCCTCACACACACATACACACTCATCCCACATTCACACAAAATTGTAAATGAGAATAATATTTATAAATATGTAAAGAAATACTTTTTACCAATGAGTTATAAATATTGGCTGGTGACTTTGCTGCGGAGGGACATTGATCTCTAAGTTACAGGGTCACCCCTAGTTTGGAGATCAGGGTTTCAATGTATTGTGTATATCATAGCCACCTAGTTATAATATAGGTAACATTGTTTTAAAATGTACTTAGGCTTTTCTTCAATAAACATTTTTTTTTTAATCTCATCTTTCACCACTTATCTGCGAAGCGAGAAAACGAAACTTTTATTTTGTGGTAAACCTTAAGTTAAAATCATAATATTTCTCCACTAGTTAAACTTCGGAAGAATTAACAGTTAACAGTCTGTTGTTCTTTTAAAACCGCTTCAACGTTAATTTATTATGAAAATATTTACTTTAGGAGCAGTTGTTGAGTTCCTACACTATCCTGAGTGGAGGCTGCTGGAATAATGAATAAGTCTGTTGCTGTAACAGGAGGTTGGTCCACACGATGTGCAACAGCAACGTATGCTGTTTATGTTATGTTCATGGCTTAGATGCGCAAATAAGCTTTTAAGCTTTTATCGTCCACTTTGTAGGAATAGTCATTTCCTAGCTATTAATCCCGTATATTGCACCTATGTTTTGTCTCTGCATCACCCTAAGGGCCTGTGCACACCACGTTTTTTAAACGCGCCGTTGACGCGCGTTTTAGAAACGTGCGTCGACGGCGCGCTTTTATCGTACAGAAGGTCTACAGGCTGCATCTGACTCGTGTGTGTATTGCGTCTGTATCACAACAAACGCGCGTCAACGGCGCGCTTAAAAAACGTGGTGTGCACAGGTACGTAAGGTTGACTGGTAGAAAATGCCTCAGGCATTAAGTCCGCCTTTGTACAGTATTTCCTTTACTTGTGCATAAAGTTTTAATAAATGAATTAATTTAAATTGTTTAACTTTTATAGGTAGATACTAGGTTAAATTAAATTTACTGACGAAACGAATACCTACCTTCACAAATACTCCTGATGTCTGTGAAGTTTTGCTACTTAATTTAATTTAACACTGCAGTAAAGTGCTCGCAGTACAGATGGCCGATGGGGCCGAAAGGTTCTGGAGTGGCGACTTCGTACCGAAAGACATAGCGTTGGAGGGCCTCCAAGAAGGAGTAGGTAACCTTGCGAAGATCGCAGGAATCAGCCGGATGCGAGAAGTACAGAACCAGTAGAAGTGGCGATGCACGATGCTTGGGCAGGCATATGTCCAGTAGAGGACGTCTTTTGGCTGAAAAGCTGAAATGATGACGATGATGTAATTGAGTAACCTCAATTAAGTAAGATAATATTTCTTCACTAGCAGCGCCCCGCGGTTTCACCCGCATAAGTATCGATCCCGTTGGAATATCGGGATAAAAACTATCCTATGTCCTTTCCCGGGACTCAAACTATCTCTATACAAAATATCATCTAAATCGGTTCAGCGGTTTAAAAGCTTGAAGAGGTAACAGACAGAAACACTTTCGCATTTATAATATTACCAGCTGCGAACCGCGGTTTCACCCGCATAAGTTTAGATCCCGTAGGAATATCGGGATAAAAAGTAGCCTATATGTTAATCCAGGGTGTCAGCTACCTCCTTACAAAATTTTATCAAAATTGTTCACGCCGTTTGAGCGTGAAGAAGTAACAAACACACACACACACACACACTCAAAAACCTTAATAACCTTAACCTCGCCTATAGAATATTAGTGTGATATAGTATGGATAGTATTGCATTCAGTGAAAGTGAATAAAAACAAGACCGGAATACCGGATACTAATTAAAATTACCGACCAAATTAAAGTTGTTAATTTTTATGAACACAAACTCCCGGAAGGAAAGATGAAACAAATGACCTAATACTTAATTAAAAAAACACCGTTTTACCATTTTAGTGAAAATCGTGAAATGTAATCATTCGAGCGCTCAAATAAAAAGGTTGGTTGCTAAGGTAGGAATTGAATAATACTGAAGAAAAGAGGGTAGCCGAGAAAAATATCTCCCGACAAAAATTAATTAAAAGGGATTGGCAGGAAGTGCGGGAATTAGAAAAAAGAGGTCAAAAATGTATTAATAAAGATTTATTTACGGTTTTTAAGAAAAAAAAAATCTCTTGCGGATATCTTTTTAAATAAATTAATTCGTTTTACTCGGCATGATTTGAGTGTACTTTCGTTAGATCATTTAGATTAAATTAAGTACCTAACATACCTTGTCTTAAAGCTACTAATCAGTAATCTGTGTATATTATTTTTGAGCTGAATGAGCTGTTTGTTTTCTATTTTATTAATAGAAAACAAACAGCTCATTTATCAAATTAAATTTCAGTCGACAACATCCATAGGTTTATTACTAAACTTCAATTATATCCGACGATCCTGCATACCTAACTCTTTTGCTAACTTTACATGATTCTGAACCCCTCTGCGTTGAAATTTTTATTTATTTATTTAAGTATTAAAACTTTATGCACAAGTAAAAAACTGGCATTTTCTACCAGTCTACCTTAGGGTGATGCAGAAACAATACTCAGTAGGTGCAATAGCAGAAAACAAAATTAGAACATATATTATTTATAACTAAAATATAAGAACAAATAGGTACAGTCAACAAAGGAGTTAAGTATACAGGAGCGTCGGATATAGTTGAAGTTTACTAAGAAACCGATGGATGTTCTGGACTGAAATTTAATTTAATAAATGAGCTGTTTGTTTTCTATTAACAAACTAAAATTTTATTAGAGAAAATCCATCGGTTTCTTAGTAAACTTCAACAATATCCGACGCTCCTGTATACTTAACTCCTTTGTTGACTGTACATAAATATATACAAAAAAAAAACAAAAGAAAACGAATCAAGAAAACGTACAACAACTTAATTCTGAGACGAATCAGAACTTCTTGTGAATGTGTTCTCGAGTTTTCACTTTAAATGTGAACCGATCGGTTACCGTCCTGATATTCTGAGGGAGCGCATTCCAAAGGAAAACCGCCTGGACAAAGAAAGAAGACTTTATAAAACCAGAGCGATGAGAAGGACAACGAAGAAGACGATTATTCTCGGACCGAAGATTCTTGGTGTTTTTTGCTTGCTGAAATTTTTCGACAGTTATTTCAAAAAAATGTCTAGAATCGTGTGCTGAATTCATGATTTCAGTTTGCGTGTCTATGTCCCTGTCACCCTCTATACAAAAGAAAACTGGCCAAGTGCGAGTCGGACTCGCACACGAAGGGTTCCGTACCACAAGGTAAAAACGCCGATAAAAACTCGTTTGTTGTATGGGAGCGCCCCTTAAATACTTATTTTATTTTGTTTTTAGTATTTGTTGTTATAGCGGCAACAGAAATAAGTACTTACATAATTTGTGAAAATTTCAACTGTCTAGCTATCGTGGTTCTTGAAATACAGCCTGGTGACAGACAGACGGACGGACAGACAGCGAAGTCTTAGCAATAGGGTCCCGTTTTTACCCTTAAAAGGTACGGGTAGGGAACCCTAAAAAGGAAATACTTTTTAATCAAATCATTTTTACTGAAATATGGGCTGATTTTTCAATAGACAGATAATTTTTATTCGTGGAATAAAATTTACGTCTGACAGCTTTTGTATGGAAGAACTGTCAAAAATTCAAAATTATACCTCGGAAAAAATTATCTGGCGTTGCCCTAAGAGGAAAAAACCCTCAGTACAAAAAAAAATTAAAAGGTGCGAAAGCTCTAAAAAGGTCAACAAATAAATATTTCAATAAAGTCTTAAAAATAATGTCAAACAAGGTTATTTTCGCTGAAACGTTTGAAAGACTTCCTTTGACACAAAATAATCTTTATGGATACAAAAGGTTTTGTTGCCTAGCACGAAAGTTAAGCCTCCGTCACCGTAAAATGACAGAATGCCTATAAAGCGACGCGATTGACAATATAGTACTATATTATAATTAACAACGTTTTATCATTTATGAGGCACAATAAAGTTGAAAGGCAGAAGGTGGATTGCGCATGTTATGATGCGGTGGCCACCACGTAAGGCTGCAGTGACGGCTGCAAGGAAAGTGATGGCAGCGTGGTTTGACTTTATGATTCTGCTGACTTGCTGATTCTCAGTCTAATTTGAATAAATTACTTTTAATTTGTTTTTTTTTTTTGTGGATGGGTAATCATCAAATGACCCCTCCCGCTCTGGATGGAGCGGAAGGGAGTGTCAGACTCATACTGACTAAAACCCACCCGTGTTCTTTCCTTAGCCCTTTATGTTCCGGGCCAGCGGTAACCCTTTCGGACAATCCCGCTGACCCGGCAGGCTCGGCCCTAAGGGGGCCCCTCCTCTGCTTTTTTGACTTACAACACTATTTGAGCGGAGGTGCGACATGTAATTTTGGTTTGATTTTGTTATGTCATTCGCTCCAGCGATCACTAATCCGTCAGATCCATTGCAGCAATCTTAAGCTCGTTCGAAGTTTATCATCGCAGCTTCGCGGTTTGTTTGGATTTGGTTTTCTGTGCCCCCTTACTTTGGGGTAGCAGCTTTTATTAACATCAACGCTAGGTATAGTTGGAAGATTATATTTATTAATTAATTTTGGTAATTTCGATGAAAGGGAGCAACGATATTGCTGTAGGCAGCTTTCTTGTTGACACATAATAATTTTATGTGCTATCTAGATTCTATCAGGTTCTGTTTTATCCTTGTGGCTTGGCTCTCTTGTTTCTAAGTTTAAGCCTCCATCTTCATCTTGTTTAGGTAGGGTATAGGAACACAAGTCATCGTCATCTGCCTGCCTTTTCCCAAATATGTTGGGGTCGGCTTCCGGTCTAACCGCATGCAGCTGAATACCGGTATTTTAGATGGAGCAACTGCCTATGTGACATCCACAACCCACTGTTCCTGGGTAACACGATACCCTGTGATGAGACTGGTGGTGGTATCACTATCGGTATCACTATCTAATCATAATTATAGCGTTAATCGACTTTTGTTGCTGATCGTACCTACCTACCATGGATTTTTAGGAGACCACAATCGCGATTGTGGTCTCAATACTTATATGTATAGGTATTATCGATCGATACCCACAAAAAATTCTCCATTCAAGATTATATTTTTATAAGTAAGTAGGTCGGTTTATTATCATACCATAAATGTTTCGTTTGATCATGGCAGATGTTCTTTTAAATATTATGCGTATCGTTTACTTTACTGAGAATATGGTTAAAAACATAATTCTCTTCTTTTGTTTCGGGATTCTGGGAACATTATATATTTTGGTGAGTTTTTTCAGTTAGAAAAACAGACTTGGATATATTGATCTAGTTATTTCAACAGATGTTATTACTAATTTTTTTAGTTAATATAGGTAGTATTTATTCTTCATTAAAAATCGATTGTACCAAAATTCAATGTATGTGCAAACGCCAGCCTGCA
Source organism: Oligia fasciuncula (assembly GCA_963082905.1). Lineage (NCBI taxonomy): Eukaryota > Metazoa > Arthropoda > Insecta > Lepidoptera > Noctuidae > Oligia > Oligia fasciuncula. The sequence goes on from OY720403.1 coordinate 16,976,122, forward strand.
TATCAAGCTACTACAATCTATCAAATTTCTTTAATAGATTTTCAACTTTATCGCTAAAGCATATGATTCAAAGTTGATTGGGAAAATTTGACTGTTTCAGGTAGCGTCTGTACATACGTATAGTGCAACTACCCGACACGATTAAAACATAATATTTCACTACCCTCTTCAGGAATAACAACACAATCCGCGATAAGGTTGGGGTCGTTCATAAATAAAGATAGAAAAGGGAAAAACAGATATATGCACATGAGGGTGAATACAAATCAGTTTGGGATTGTCCGACAACGCAGGCTTACAGTGACATTATTATATATTGTGCTGTAACCCATGGACGAAAGTACCATAAAGTGCCATAAGTAAATTTTTGAGTAATAAAAACTAACAATAAAGAAGACATGCTCCCACAGACACTCGGACACAGGCCTGCTCTCGGTAAGAGGAGTGGTGTACCAGTGCAGGTTGGTCTTGGTAAATGTCACATGTCTGCGAAATTTTGGTTCTAGGACATGCCACCTGTTCACCGTGTTGAGAGCGTGTGAGGAAGTGGTGATGAAATTATTTACACAAAGTAAAGCGCCTGTCTGGGCTCGAACCTACGACCGGTAAAGTCCGGGTAAGTCGGGGCCGTTACCACTGGGCCACCACTGCTCTCAACTCCTCCCTAACGTACAGACCTCAGCATATCAAGCTACCCGAAACTGTAAAATTTTCCCAATCAACTTAGAACCTTATCTTTCAGCGTTAACGTTGAAAATATATTAAAGAAATTTGACAGATTGTAGAAGCTTGATGTGCTTGGCGGCTGTACCTTACTGAAAATTGGCAAAATTTCACTTATTTACATTACTCAAGCAAGCCCATGAGTGTTGTTAATGGGAAGACCCCATGAATACCACAGCATGAAAACGGAAATGAACCGTACTTTATACTCGACCGCGGTACAGAAAATGTAGGGTTATGTTTTTCAGTAAAGCCTTTTCGAACCCTAGTCAGGCGCGGCAGTTGTTTCTTTTTTGTAATCTAAGCGTAAAAAGGATGGCTTGAATTTTAGGCTTGGTGAATCTCTGAAATTTTTATGAAGCTTGCGTCGAAGCGTGGAAATAGTTTCGAGTTCAAAATGTTGAGGTCAAAAACATCCATATACAGGATGGCTCATGGCAGGGTGGGAAATTGACGCACAAACAGTAACCATGAATTCGGAACATGATTCTAGAATGGCGAGATGACCTGGACGCTCCATGTAAAATACTGGTATTCAGCTGCATCCGGTTTGACTGGAAGCCGACCCCAACATAGTTGGGAAAAGGCTAGGCAACAAAGACAACAAAGTAATTCTCAGTAACACGTGTAGATGTGTTTACTTTGCTTGGCAAACTAACTCTACAGCGTGAAATTTTAATGGTTGTTTTCCCGCGGCAGAACGATTTGTACTCAGTAGTGCTACCGATTCATGGAGGTAATTTTTTTTCTCGAAAGCAAGAGAATCAATAGTAACTCACGTGCGCCCCTACCATCTTTGCAGGTAGCAGGACGACCACGCGCAGTCGTATACTCGTATTTTGAGCTGTAGCTATACCTACTATTGGTTCGAGATCGCGTTCGAGTGTGGTTTTTCACAATTATAGATCTGTCATTTTTTAATACTTTATATTTATTTTTTTATAAGTCGATTGTACTATCAAGACAAAATCATTTCGCTTCGGGAAAACAACCATTAAAATTTCACGCTGTATACTAAACTTACCAAAGTCTACCATTATCAGTTACTAAATACGGACCTACACTCTTTATACGACTGAGCATTGATAGACGATGATATATATGTAGTTCATTATTGATACCACTATGGAGACAAATTAAGAAGGATCACTTAAACAAGTTGACTTCTTAATAACAGAAAATAAATATCTAATAAACTTCTAACAGAAAATAAACAGCTCATTTATCAAATTAAATTTCAGTCGACAACATCCATTGGTTTCTTACTTAATTAACTTCAACCATATCCGACGATTCTGCCTACCTATCTCTTTTGTTGACTGTACATTACACGGGGCACGTGCCACTCTGTACAGAATTAACCTATTGTCGTTACTTGTACAATTACAAGCATCTCCATAATAACTTATAAACAAATTGGAACATACGATATTATTCAGCTCGAACAAATAAACATCGGTTAATGATTACCTAATCAAATATGCGTCTCAACGCTAGTTGGTATGATACGCCGATACGCCACTACGCCTTATAAGGAAGCGTAACATGTAGAACGAGCTTTTGCCCGCGGCTCCGCCCGCGTGATTGTCGGAAAATATCCCACGGGAACGTACTACTGGGACTACCGGCGTTTTCATATATGTAACTCTATTGGTTTACGCGGCGCACGCCGTTGTACTTATCCTACTTGAAATAAAAACGGTATGTGTTATACCAATATCTAGGCATAAAATGAACAGGATGTAAAGCTCCCAGTCGGCACGATTTATTCCGACATCTTCAACAATCATGATGATATTTATTCCGACATCTTCAACAATCATGATGATATTTATTCCGACATCTTCAACAATCATGGTGATATTTATTCCGACATCTTCAACAATCATGGTGATATTTATTCCGACATCTTCAACAATCATGGTGATATTTATTCCGACATCTTCAACAATCATGGTGATATTTATTCCGACATCTTCAACAATCATGGTGATATTTATTCCGACATCTTCAACAATCATGGTGATATTTATTCCGACATCTTCAACAATCATGGTGATATTTATTCCGACATCTTCAACAATCATGGTGATATTTCAGCCAATTTACACAAAACCTTAATGAATTATACACCTAAACCTTCCTCATGAATCACTCCGTCCTTTGGTGAACACCGTATGAAAATTGGTGCAGTAGTTTTGAGTTTATCGCGTTCAGACAGACAGACGGACGCGGCGGGGTGACTTTGTCCGCCTCAGATTTTTTTTTTGTATATTTTCCCATGTTTTAATAATAAGAAACCCTCACGGGCGTCCCCAGAACACCCTACCAAAGTTTCATCACAATCTGACCAAATGGTTTCGGAACGCATAGAGGACAAACATACAAACATTGATTTTTATTTATAGATGTAGTGACGTAGCGCGTAGTGATATTGACAAGCCTTGGAGTAAATATGAAGCCACACTATATTGATCGTGCGGAAAATAACATACAGTAAGATAAGTTAGGGGAAATTGAGCAGAGATTTCTAGTATATAGTGGTAGTTTGGTAGGCATCCTAGTAATCTTAGGGTCTAACCAGACGGACTGCATTTGCAACTTCGCAGTGTAGATGCTGTTGACATAACTAGGTTTCGAAGTAGTTAAAGTCAACTGCATCCAAACTGCGATGTTGCAGTCCGTCTGTAGGAAGCCTTAGTCAATACTAAGGCTTCCTACAGACGGACATCAACATCGCAGTTTGGATGCAGTTGACTTTAACTGTTTTTTACTTTGTTACACAAAATTTGTACTATAATAAGTAACAAGTTAATCATTGGAAAAGTGCAATAAATGGAAAAGGCAAAATACCGAATTATTCAATAATAATTCGGTATTTTGCCTTTTCCATTTATTGCACTTTTCCAATGATTAACTTGTTATTATAGTACAAATTTTGTGTAACAAATACACATACAACCACGGTTCTATTCCGTGCATACAACATACATGAACTTGAATAATTCCACCAAATCAATACACAATATTCATGATCCGTCAGAATCCTATTATTTATGTCCTTTCCCATCGTAATTTGTCACTCACGGATATCTTCCATCAGGTCCCATAGGACCGGGGTAAGGATAGAAATGTCGCTTTTATTATATCAATTTGGTATCCCAAAATGGCCGCCTGAAAAATGTTGAGAATTTTATGTTTTAAAAAGTTCAAAGGGAATTTTAAGGGGATGAATGAGTCCAATCATTTATTTAGACAGATAGAAACTGAAGGGAGGGGCTCGTGGGTAAATAATAACAGCCGCACAGGTCGATCGAAGGTTAAGCTACGGTTGCCGAGGCCGGTCCGTGGATGGGTGACCATCCATTACATATCGAGACCTCACCCTGCCTCGGAAAGCATGTTAAATCGTTGGTCCAGGCTGTGATGTGTAGCGGCGCTCCACCCTGCCTCGGAAAGCATGTTAAAGCGCCCTGCGGTTTCTCCTGCGTAAGTTTAGATCCCGTGGGAATATCGTAATAAAAACTATCCTATGTCCTTTCCCGGGACTCAAACTATCTCTATACAAAATTTCATCTAAATCGGTTCAGCGGTTTAAAAGCTTGAAGAGGTAACAGACAGAAACACTTTCGCATTTATAATATTACCAGCTGCGAACCGCGGTTTCACCCGCATAAGTTTAGATCCCGTAGGAATATCGGGATAAAAAGTAGCCTATATGTTAATCCAGGGTGTCAGCTACCTCCTTACAAGCGTGAAGAAGTAAGAGACAGACTGACACACTTTCGAATTTATAATATTAGTATAGATTTCCAAATGTAACCCTGATTTGGTTGCTCAAATTTTATGCCATCTCTTTCCTATTTCATTGGCGAATAAAAGACAGCAACAGTTAAATTTAGTGCCTAGATGTAGCCGTAACAACAGTTCTCGTCCCAATAACTATCGATTTCTGAAAGCCCAACTATAATAATAAAACTGATCTTGTGTGAGGTCGGACTCGCATACTATGGGTTCCGTCTTTACGTATCCATACTAATATTATAAATTCGAAAGTAACTCTGATGTCTGTCACCTTTTCACGCCTAAACCACTGAACGGATTTCGATAAAATTGGCAGAGAGATAGATTGCATCCCGGGTAAGGACATGAGATAGTTTTTAACGACATACCTCGCGGGCGAAGCCGCGGGTGGAAGCTAGTATTATAAATGCGAAAGTGTGTCTGTCTGTAACCTCTTCACGCTTAAACAGCTGAACCGATTTAGATAAAATTTGGTATAGAGATAGTTTGAGTCCCGGAAAAGCATATAGGATAGTTTTTATCCCGATATTCCCACGGGGTCGACACTTATGCGGGTGAAACCGCGAGGCGCTGCTAGTAGTAAATAAGCAAACTGTATTCCTACTCAAAGTTCCGTCAATTTCCGTTCCTAACGAGTTGGGACAAAAAACGAGGTTTGAAAATTTTGGAACCTTCCTTTGTTACCTTCCACCATAGTAAGAACATAACATCACGCCTATATTTTCCAAGGATTAGGCAGAAGTGTACCTATATAGCCTATAGCAGCCCTGGCGAACCAATGGCACGCGTGCCATGATGGCACGTAACAAAATAATTTGGGCACGCCATCATTTTAGTAATTTTGGTACCTACTCTAGTTTGCAGTTCAGCAGAATTCGTACTAATTTGTTTTTTTTTTATTAAATAAATATACATATAAAACAGGAGGCCTAAAAAGGCCACATTGGCAGAATCATAAAAAGATAACATTATGAATCATAATATGGCGAAGACAGTCCGTGATTTTCTTTTTTTCGCTGCACTACGTAGGTATAATCAAAAAGATTGGTACCTATGAAAAAATTGTCACCCATCCACAGACCAACCGCGGCAACGTAGCTTAACCTGATCGATCGACCTGTGCGGCTGTTATTATTTAGCCACGGGTCTAGGCAGGCTACATTATTCTGTAAAAATGACAACTAGCTTCTTATTACGGTTAAAATAATACAAATCCATGAACCCTTTGAGACCCTTCGGGACTACAGAACCCTAAAAATCCTACATATAAACTACTTTCAGTTTGTAAACTACAAATCGGTCTTTATTTCCTGAATGAGAGTTCATTGATAGAAAAACTTTTTTACGATGATCACGCCCAAACAAAGGCAGTAACAGTTTACGAGGATGCCAATAAGAGATACTTGGTGATTTTAGGATTTTATTTCTATGAAACGGGAGGATTTTTTGTTGATTCCCAAGATACGTTTAGGGCAATAAATGATGAATGATTTTATTATTGTAAGTAGGTTTGCACAAACACTTGTACACGTCAATCATATTTTAAAAACTATGTAGATGAGGTCGGCGTTTCCTATCTGTCTACTCTGAGAAGAAACTCAGAGGTCACAGTCTCTTTTAAAGTCCAGACATAATCTTGGTCAGATCATATGAAGACCATGTCTGAGATGGTCTTTTGAGGAAAGAACCCACACAGATTGAGAGGACCTATCGACCCACTATTACCTCTTATTCACTTAGCGTTCTTTGTGACATTTTTTATTTTTTCGCGGCTCGTAAGGATCCTAGCGTGATGATAAATAGCCTATAACTTTCCTCCAGAATTGGGCTATCAAATGAAAACATTTTTTTTTCAAATTCGACCACTAGTTCCAGAGATTCGCGCGTTAAAACAAACTCTTCTATAGATATCATGAAGGATATGCTTTACCGGTTGGCAACACAAAGTACTTATGATAATAATATAGTGTTGAGAATCCAAGTAATATTGCTCTGATTATTGGCAGCCATCGAGCTGTTTCCACAATACCGGATATCCGGTTGTCTGTTGACGACAGGTACTATTTTAGTCCGAAGTAGTCCAACATACTCCTGATTCATAAGGATTTTCCAATAAAATACCTATCCTAAGAGCTAAGTGGGTTTTCCTATTGAAGTGAAATTTTCTGTGAGAAAAAACCCCATTTTATTAAAAAAAAAGTTAATTTACTAGCTGCGCCCCGCAGTTTCGCCCGCAATCTCGATCCCGTGGGAGCATCGGGATAAAAAGTATCCCATGCCCTAATCCACGTCATGTTCGCACGTACAGTCAACAAAAGAGATAAGTATGCAGGATCGTCGGATATAGTTGATGTTTTGTAAGAAACCGATGGACGTTGTCGACTGAAAAATTTGATAAATAAGCTTTTTTTTGGCTACCTATTTGTTTTTAAAATAAAAAACAAACAGCAAAAAAAATTATCTATTATTAATAATTATTATTTTGTAAAATTATCGCTGCGAGATTTTATCGCGCACTGGATTTTCCGCATCCCAGCGCGTCAAAAAACACCCTGTCGGATTTTCAACCTTCGGCGCTAAGCAGCGCGCTCAAGGTAAAGCGCGCGAAAAAAAAATTCTGCGAGAAAAACTCGCCTGTGCGTACCTGGGCTAAATCCTGAAAATACATAGTAAAAATAACCCACTAGAGCCTCGGCGACCACAGCATAAAATATTAACGTCACAGTGTAAACAATCAGAGTATGGCGGTTGCCTTTTGAAGTGGCCAGTAACACTAAATTAGGTTTAAAATTTCAAGTGTGTTACTGTAGTTGGGACACTGTGTTTGTTAGTTAGTAAAGGTACCTTGCGTAATTTTGTTACTGAGCTACGCTTGAAATTGGGCCACTATATTAAGAGTGTTAGGTAAAATTTCTCACACACACACACTCTCACACAACACACACATTTCATGTTTGTTAGTTATTTAAGTTGTATACCTACTTAATATTTAAAAAATCCATACATCGGAGTATGAGAGCGAGGAAAGAGGGAGTGCACCTGTGTCTGCGCGCACACTTGTGCACTATAATATCTCCCGCGCCGAAGGCTTGTCTCCGTTGAGATTGGCCGCCGTGGCCAGGACTTTATTTTTATTTAAAAATGTGCCTTTTGTTTTCTTTTTCACATAATTATATTATTTTTTAATAACCAACGACATACTTAATGACTTATATAATGGAGGAACACTGACTCCCTAGTTTGGGAACCAGAAGACCGTTGTTTAAGATATTACTCATTCTGTAAGTTGTAAATGGAATGTCTGTATCAATGTTGTCATTTTTCTAAATAAAGAAATTATTTATTTATTTTATTTCTAGCTGCCCGGCGCTACTTCGTTTGCGTGGTGTCCTTCCCCTTACCCTACCCTACCCCTACCCTACTCCTACCCTACTCCTACACTACTCTTACCCTACTCCTACCCTATTCCTACCCTACTCCTATCCTACTCCTACCCTACTCCTACCTTACTCCTACCCTACTGCTACCCTACTCCTACCCTACTCCTACCCTACTCCTACCCTACTCCTACTCTATTTCTACCCTACTGCCATAGATATATTAAATTTTTCTCTATGTAAGAACCATCCTCGTACTTCGAGGAATATTCTAAAACAAGAATTAGCGATATCGGTTCAGCTCAAGGAACTTATAGGTAAAGCTGGAAACCACACTTCGTTCATATGTTTGAGGGCAAGATTCGTGACCCCAAGTAACCTTTGAAAAGTTTGCGTTTCCTATCTGTCTCTTTCTAGGTCTCCCCAGAAGTATGCCAGTGCTAAAAACCAATCCCCCACTTAGGCCACAGTAATTAATTTGACGAACGGCACAAACATACTAGAATTGAAAATAATTTATACAAGATCTAAATTTAAAAGTATCTTGATGTTTTAATAAAAAAGGTTATACTCATAGACTATTAAAACGAGTTTTGGGTAAACAAATTAATAATAAGTGTTTACCATAAATCATGCAATATCTAAAATCGCAAATGGCAACACTAATCGAATGTGTCAAATCATTGACGGTAAATGTTTTGGCTTCGTCGCAACTTTATCAGTCAGGCTAATAACAATAAAAAAAAGAAAATGGTTTTAAAATGTATTGTGCGCGATTGCAGAAGTGAGTGGTATCCGGCATGCGATGTGATTTTTCACAAGTAAGTACGATATCTCACTGTCAAATGTTGAAAACATTTTATTGAACAATTTTCAGTTTTCTTACATTATTTCTTCAAAATTCTCGATTCTTAACAGTTGTATGTTAAACATTTGTCTCCTCGTTTACTTAGTAGTAGGAATAATTCGCTTTAACACTCATTTTGTGCAAGTGGAACGATATCAAATAGGGTGACCATATTTCAGATGTCTTCCACCTGTTCCGATTTCGTCGCTTGGTTCACGAATCGCACACGATTTCTATTAATGTTCATGGAAATGCCGCGGGTTTGACTGTTTAAACTGAATAAAATACATAATTGATATTGTTTTTAGGTTTCCCTCGGACACAACTGAAAGAAACAAATGGTTGTCAATTGTACCACTAAGGCGAGCTTTTTTTCAAAATGCAAGGATATGTAGTCGTCACTTTAAGGATACTGATTATGACAGTTCTGGAAAGAGACTTTTATTTGGTGTAACCCCTATTTTTGAAGAATGTAATGTGCGTTTAATGTCGGATGAGGTAAGTTACCTGCTCATGAAATGTAACTGTGAATAGAAAGCATTCTTCTGTTTACAAGCACTTTGTAACAAAAAAAATCAGGGGTCTAAATACCAGCTATCATGATTTAATTTTTAATTATTTTGCCCTTTTTCTGTACATAATAATTATAATTTATTAACTTGATTTGCAGGAGCAAACAGTAGCGAAGAGAATACGAACTACCAGCCTAAATTATGAGATGGAAATGGGAAGTATGCCTTCTACATCACATCATGTAAGCATTCCTTTTGTATTTATGTAAGTAAGACACAGATGCTGCCCAATTCCTTGGCATTTCAAAGAAACGTAATAAGGCAGTGCAGTCCTGTTTTATCATTACATTGATCATTAACTTGATTTGCAGGAGCAAACAGTAGCTAAGAGAATACAACCTACCAGCCTAAATTATGAGATGGAAATGGGAAATATGCCTTCTACATCACATCATGTAAGCATTCCTTTTGTATTTATGTAAATAAGACACAGATGCTGCCCAATTCCTTGGTATTTCAAAGAAACGTAATAAGGCAGTGCAGTCCTGTTTTATCATTACATTGATCATCATCTATCGTTATATTAAAATTAAATTGAGCTTCTGATATGTTATCACTAATGTAACATTCCCGACTTACAGGAGTCAATGCCTCTGCGTGACACAACAAATGAAATTGAAAATATACGTCCTTCTAAAAAACCTCGCTTACTTGAAATATTGGACACACCTCAGCAAGATGTAAAAAAAAGTAAACAGGTAAGTTAAATACAAGCAAATATCTTACTTACCTACCTAGTAGGACTTCTGAAGAATCTGCCTGGATAAGTGGTGTCCCACTGCAAATTCAGGGTAATTAGGGGCATTTAGGAATGAGGTTTTTTTTTTTCAGGGTGGATTTTAGTCAGTAAGAGTCTGACAGTCCCTTCCGCTCCACCCAGGGCCGGAGGACGCATTTGATGATTTTACCACCCCAAAAAAAAGGGCTAGTTAGAATGTTTCTAGTTTAGACATTAGGGTTTGGTAGTTTGATTCAATCGATGATAATTTTATAATTTTTGTTCGTAGGTCAACAACCAAAGCACCTCGCCCATCAAGTTTGGTGTGGATAAAAGTGTACAGGCAAAAATTAAAACATCAAGGGAAAAAGGTCTTGAAAAAAGGAATAAATTTTGGGCTGAAAAAGTTCGGAGGTTGAACAGATCAGTCAAATCATTGAAATCACTAATGAAAATAGTGAAATCTTACGCTAGTAACAGTGAAATTGATAATATTATTCAAGGGAATTTTGCAAATATTTGCAAAGAATTTAAAAAACCGTCAAAGAGTTCACCGCATAGTGTGAGGTATAGTGACGAGGTAAAATCATTTGCTTTAACTCTGCATTTTTATTCTGCAAAAGCATACGACTTTATCAGAAAATATGTGGCTTTGCCTCATGTAGAAACCTTAAGGCGTTCTCTATCAACATTTAATTGTAATGTGGGGTTTCTGACGGAGGTATTAGAATATTTAAAAGTACAATTGGAAACGCAAGAAAAACCTTTTCTAAAAAACGTAGCGCTAATATTTGATGGGATGGCATTACGACAAGATCTGGCCTATGATCAAAAATTAGACAAAGTTTTTGGGTATGTCTTTGAAATTTCAGTCTCGAACTCAGAAGAACTCGCCACCGAAGCTCTAGTCTTCCAAATCGTATCATACACCACATACTTTAAATGCCCGATCGCATATTTCCTAATAAAAAATTCTTTATCCAGTGATCTATTGGCAGAATTGCTCAAAACAGCAGTTATTATGCTAGATGATATTGGCATAACTGTGCGGTCAATGACCTGTGATGGCGCTCCATCAAATGTTAAAGCTTACGAAAACTTGGGTTGTTCCCTCGATCAGAATAATTTTAAACCACACTTTCCACATCCAAATGGTCAAGATAATATTTACTGTTTCTTGGATGCCGCACACATGTTAAAATTAGCCCGTAATGTTTTCGCGGAATTTAACATCCAATCGGCTACCGGAACTACTTCTTTCCAATACTTACGTAAACTTCACGAAGTTCAAAAAGACGAAGGCCTTAAATTTGGTAATAAGTTAAGTACAACACATGTAGATTATCAGAACAAAAAAATGAATGTGAAACTCGCTGCGCAAGTTTTAAGTTCATCCGTAGCTGATGCTATTGATTTTTTAAGACAGAGCGGAAATTTATTATTTTTGGGTAGCGAACCAACAGTTGAATTTATCAAAATGGTGGATCGACTTTTTGATGTTATGAATTCAAAGTCTCCCTTCGGACGTGGTTTTAAAAGTCCGTTGTCTGAAAAAAATAAAGCTTTCTGGGAACCCATTTTGAAGGAAAGCAAAAACTATTTATTATCATTAACTATCGGCGGAAAAAATATTTTATCACATGGCCGCAAGACTTTTGCACTGGGATTTTTAATGGGCATAGAAAATTTCCCACTGCTTTTAAATGCTTTAATTAAATGTCCCGTTAATCCAATAAAGTATCTTTTAACTTTTAAATGTAGCCAGGACAATTTAGAGATTTTTTTTTCCTGCATACGAGCACGTGGACGAACTCACAATAACCCCAGCCCTTTGGAGTTTAGATACAGAATGCGAAAATTACTGTTTAAAAATTCCATTCAACCATCAATAAACGCCAATAGCGTTGATCATACTTTTGAGGCATCACACGTTTTTGATTATGGTCAAAAAAACGTATCTCTTATAGACTCCACAGCTGACGATGACAGTGATGATTACTCTCAAGAAATGGAAAACCAAATATATGCTTTAGAATTAGAGTCGACAACAACAGTCACAGAATATCAAAAAAATATTCTTTATTATATGACAGGATATATAGTCAAACAAATTATAAAGAGACAAAACTGTGACGACTGTAAAAATATGTTGATCGCACCTGAACACTCACAATCTGATCACTTCTATAACCTGAATGTTAATAGGTACCAGTCTTTTACGGTATTTGTAAATAGAGGGAAGTTATGTTTCCCCTCTGCTGAAGCATACTCTGTAGTAGTGTATGCTGATAAAGTATTTAAAAATATGTCAAATATGGATAAATTGAGTTCCTTCAACATTAAGAACAAAATGATAAATTTGGTTAATCAACACTTCACACCCAAATTGCGCCAAATGTTTTGCCACCCCACAGATGACAGCGTGAATTGTACTGATTTGCATGAATCAAAAATTGTAAAGTTAATTTCTAACTCGTTCTTGTCCATCAGGCTTAGAAGCTATTTAAAAAATTTAATGGATAAAAAGTTAGGTGCCATTCGCTCAAAGCGTCAGAAACTGCACAAAACTATAATATTTAATCATGTTTAAATTCTAGTAATTATTTTTAAATAAAACTGATTGAAATTTTATTGTTTTATTTTATTGTTTAATTATTAAACTCCGACCACACTTTATATTGCCCGGACCCTTAAAAATTTACGTAGGTAAGTACATAAAAACCACAGAATAAAAACTAATGAAAAAAACAACCGACTTCCAAAAAACACTATAAAGTGAAAAATAACTTTAATTTCGGAAGTCGGTGTCTTTGGATTTGTATTTTTGTTTTTTGCCAACGACTTCCGAAATTAAAGTTATTTTTCACTTTATAGTGTTTTTTGGAAGTCGGTTGTTTTTTTTGTAAAAAAGTTTTTATTTTTTACTTTTTGTAATTTATCTAAGTTACAATAGCCTAATGTCAACTGCTGATCACCTTTTACAAAATATTGCTTTTCCCGATGCAGGGACGTTAATTGTTGAGGAGTTCTCCTAGTATTCCACTCTCCTAGCTGATAATCCTGGCTGCAGCATCAGGCCAGACTTATGTCAACATTGCATTGAACTTGAAATTTAGTCCTGTTTAAAATGAGCCCAAACACGACTACGGTGCTGTAATTTCAAGGTTTGTACTTTTTCTGATGCTCCTGGCTTCAGCATCAGGTCTTCGGTGTACCTCAGTAACAGTACGTTTATCCACACATCGAGCCCTTTTCAATAAGCCTAAACACGATATATCTGCTGTTAGTTGTCGAGGAGTTAGGTACTCTGCAGACTATCCTGACAGCAGCATCAGGTCATGACTGATGATCATGAGACCAAATGTGACAAATGCCCTATCAAACATCAAAACAATTTACTAAAACAGTCCTTGCCTGTTCGAGTAACTTCTTACTGTTAAGGAGTTGAACCTTCCATCATCAGCCCAGCTACCTGAGATGGTGACAACCATACACAAATACACAAGATACTTCATAAAATATGCGAAAAACAATAAATGAGCCTATAAAATTTGAGGGTTGCCCTCGATTTCTCTAAGATCCCATCATCAGATCCTAACTTGGTGACAATGGGACCACCTCAGAACTATCTACTTTCGAACAAAAAAATAATTTTGAAAATCCGTCGCCAATTGGCGGAGTATTCGATGAACAAACATACAAAAAAAAAAAAAAAAAACACAAACACCCGAACATAGTACCTCCTCCTTTTTGTGAAGTCGGTAAAAATGCAAACTAGTCCTTGCCTAGGTAAAATTATAGTATGGTCGGGGTTTAATTAAAACTTATGATTTTCCTTCATTCCTTACTTCACTAAGAACAAAAATATAGTCTGCTTCTTTGTTACCGAAAAAACTTACTTTGTTTTCTCTAGTTATAACTAGTTTTTACTAAAGCCTTGTTAAAATTCGGAAAAACGGAAAGTCCTGTCCATAAAAAAATTGTGGACGCCCTATTTAGAAAGAGACGTATGGATAAACAACAATTTCAAGGTCATTTTTTTCGCCCTCAGTTTCTAATTCAGAGTGTGGTTTCCAGCTTTACCTATAAGTTCCTTGGTTCAGCTGTTCTCAAGATTTGAGCTTAGCAACACATTCAGCGATTCATTTTTATATTATAGATTTATCTGGGTGTATGGTAAGGTAGATCATGGTTAGGTAAACAAGATGATAATAAAAGCTATTTTATTGTTTGTGAGCTAAAAGTGCGAGTGTGAAGTGCTCTCATTAATACGTCCAAAAGTCGAATAATTGCAAGATTTTTTTGCAATCTCAGCGAAGTTAAATATACCTACTACCTCAATCAGTTGCAAAAAAAAAACCAAAGAAAATGTTGCAAAACACTGGTTTTGATGACTCGGTACGAATAATATAAAGACACGGACCTGGGGGCTAACTCTCCAAATTAATTTTAATTCTAATGAAAGGCCAATACGATTCCGATGTTAATTTTACAGTCACGTGATTCGATACTCTTGAAAACAATATTGTCACCATTGAAATGAAATTGACATTGGTCTGCCATTATTTTGTTACACGTGAAGTTAGCTACGTAACGGGCTGAAATAGTGTGGTTCAACTCATTACGATAAACCGGTAATGGTGCTTTAAAATGCTTTATCCTTTAAATAACAAGGCTAATAAATAAAAATGATATAAATAGTTCTTTAATTGATTAATTATAAAGTATTTAATTCATTTGGGCGTAAGAAAATGATTAAAATCATAAAAATTTTAACCATGACTTTGGCTGCATGCGGTAGGATCGTTGCCTACACTTCTAAAAAAAAGACTGCGTGTACCGCTAGGAGTAATAGTGTTCTGTGGTGTAAGTTCTCCAATTTCAAACATATTTTTTTGTTTGTTTATGACAATATTGTTCGCGTTTGGTTCTTTTTAGTAAGAAATAATTACTGTCCGCTAAGTTACTTAACTAATTTGTATTACAGTTTTATACAAATGATGCCAAGTAAATAGATAAACAACTGCTTTATAAAGTACTTAATGTTTTTGTAACGAACGCCGAACGTGTTTATGTGAATAGTGAACATTACTGAGATACCAGTGAAGTGTTAATAGAATATGTAAAAGTGATAGTTAGAATAGGATAATTAAGACCCTAAAATACCTAGCGTGGGAGTCGATATGTGCTACTACTGTTTTACTGAGTAAGATTTTGATTTTCTAATTAAGTAAATTTTAAGTGTTTGTATTGCTCTAATTAGCTTTCTAACTGGTTTTTATTATTAGTTTTCGTATTAGAATCTGATATCAATATTTAACGTAGAATTTTTGATAATTTTAATGTACGAAGAAAATTATAGAATAATTACGTACTTAACTTGAAAACGAGGATTTTTGTTTATAGGAATATTTGCGAGATTTTAGTGTCAAATGAGAGGATTATGTTCAAAACTGATATACTAGTTTGAATTATGAAAATCGGTCTACGGGTTTTAGAGATAGAAAGAATTTTGTATAATGAAAACATGCCGAAGTCCGATTTTATTAAGTTAATGTTCTAGAAAGTTTTTATTGTATAGAGATAGGATAAAAATGTTGTTATGTAATACGAAAGAGGAGTAAAATCCTTGCTCACTCCGTAATTTGCTTTAAATTCGTATTTATTCATAGAAAACGCTTTGTTCATATAACGCATCATCCGACGCTCATCTCGTCTTTGTTTCAGTTGTTTTTTTATGGGAATTACGTAAAACACTATATATTACTGCTTATCGTGCCATATTATACTCATAGAACCCACAAAAAACCACTTAAAACGCAAAATAATTTCTAAAAAGTTACACTTTTGTTATTGGAAAAATCACTATCAACAAACTATCCCAACGCAATAATGACGCAATACACAGCTGTCAAAATACACTCAAGAGTACCGTTTACGCCACGCCAAGCCCGTTCCCAATTCCACTTAGTTCCCCAAAATGGACACCCAATATAAAACTCAATTGGCGCTAGCATCGAACTCAATAGTACAAAACGTCACATTTCCAATGTCGATCTATCGGAATTAAACTCGAGAGTAAGCACCCTGATACCGAATTAAACGCAGAACAATGAAACAAACACACACACCACACAAAAATCACACACACACACGTACCATACCATGCCTGAAATCACCTAGAGTCTCTATTCAGGAATTCGCACCCCGAGTCCTAAGATACAGATTAACTGTAGTTTGGGGCTCACTGGAAAATAACATAATGTAAGTATGTAACCTACATTTAAGTAGTATTTAAGCTCATGTTCCTGCTGTTAACGCACAGCCTGCTTACTTTATTACCTGGATAATAAAAAAAATATTTTCTATTTCCTTAAACTCATCGGAAACTCATCGACATGTGTATTCTGCCCGTCCTAACCTATGGTGCTCAGACCTGGTCGCTCACCGAGTCGCAAAAGTTCCGCCTTGGCGTTTGTCAAAGAGCGATGGAGCGCAGCATCCTGGGTGTAAAAAGACAGGACAAAATTCGGAACACCATGCTGCGTTCCAAAACGGGTATAATAGACGTAGGCAAGAAGGCTGCCAGGCTCAAGTGGGATTGGGCGGGTCACATCAGCCACATGCAGGATTACCGCTGGGCAAAAGTTTCCACACAATGGGTGCCTGAAGATGGACGACACCGCCGAGGTCGACCCAGAAAGCGGTGGCGAGATGACCTGGACGCGTACCGCGAGGGCTGGTTCGAGGCGGCGCAGGAAAAGAGTTCCTGGAAGGACGTGGGGGAGGCCTTTGCCCAGCAGTGGGACAGTATAGGCTGAAAAAAAAAAAAAAAATCCTTAAAAAGGTAATACGGGCTGGTGTCCGCAACTCAACGTCAATGCGCGTATTTTGCGTACAAAATATAGTATAAAAAAAATAGTATTTCTATCTCCTTGTACCGTGAATGAGTCAGATACCTACAGGAACAAATAATTGAAAAACATAGAGCGAATACTATTTGTTACTAGGCAGTAACTACAATCGTCGGCAAAAACTCAAACCCCATAACTTGCATAAGAACTTCCTGTCTTACTGTCTTTCTTCTTCGACAAACAAATCGAGTCCCCTAAAGTATCAGACAATCATATATTAGTATGGTAAGGAAATAAATCAAATCTAAGTCGGAATGCGTCTCGCAGGGGTTGCCAACCGCCCCAGTACTGAACGGATACATCACTGTCATGGGGATAATGTTTACAGACCATGAGTAAGGCTAGCTTGGCAGAATTCTTAATGGGGGGATATTATTTTAATGTAATAGCGTAATTTGTAAGGGACGCTCAGTTTTTGGGGGATGTTGTTGTTAAAAGTATGCCCTTGAATCGGTGAGTAGAAGAATTTCCGCCGCAGTCCTGTACTTTGTCGAGCTTATGAGATTTTCCGAAAAAACATTTTGTTATTTTTTATTCATTATCATCTGCCTAGCCTTTTCCCAACTATGTTGGGGTCAGCTTCCAGTCTAACCGGATGCAGCTGAATACCAGTATTTTACATGGAGCGACTGCCTATCTGACCTCCACAACCCAGTTACTGGGTAATACGATACCCCTTGGGTAAGACTGGTTATCAGACTTTCGGGCTTCTGACTACCGGTAACGACTATCAAAGATCCACGAATGACAGCCGGGACCAACAGCTTAACGTGCTTTCCGAGGCACGGAGGGGTCTCGGTATGTTAAGATGGTCACCCATCCACAGACCAACCGCGGCAAGCGTAGCTTAACCTGATCGATCTACCTGTACGGCTGTTATTATTTAGCCACGGATCCTATCAAAATAACAATATAATAATATCAGATTCATCACTATCATTCTCCTGCCCTTATCCCAATGTATTTGTGGTCGGCGCAACATGTCTTTTTCTGCCATACTTCTCTATTAGTCGTCATCTCGGTAGTCACCCCCTTTCTAACCATATCATCATTCACTCGTTTCTTAATAAGTAAAAAACTAAAATATAGCGTCGAAAAATTCATCCACATCGCTGTCGACTGGTAATATACCCAAGAGACTGGCGGCATTGCCACGTTGTATGGCAAGCCTTTAGCCAAGGTAAAAGCCATATGGGTCACGGGAAGTGTCATTCACCTTTTGAAACTACCATCTCAATTTGAAAAAAATACCCATTTTCGTAATTTACATCAGCACTTCTAAAATGTTGCTTTCTTGTAACATGGCACTATGTGATTATAATGTGTGAACGGTGCATTTCAACATTTTCAACAAATGTTTACTTAAACATTTCCCTAAATTGTCAGTTTGGCAATTAACAAGTAATGTTGAATTAGCAACGTGTATCGAAGAATTTCGACCACCTCCGTCGTCACACCTGGCCAAGTTTTCTAAGAATTGGTTACTTTATTAATTTACTGTTTATTGTCAATGAACCACTAATACGTCAGCGTAAAAAACCGAAATGGTGTCGTGCTGCAGTATCATCAATCATCATTGAACGAGAAATGAAAGTCTTACTTACATAAATTATAATACTTTAAAGGTTTTTTGAAGTGAAAACTTCTTTTTTCTTATTTATTGTAGGGGGATATCTTATGGGTTGTGAGAACCAAGGTAACCGACATAGCCCGCAGAATAGCCAAACTTAAGTGGCAGTGGGCAGGGCACATTGCTCGCAGAACAGATGGCCGATGGGGCCGAAAGGTTCTGGAGTGGCGACCACGTACCGGAAGACGTAGCGTTGGAAGGCCTCCCACAAGGTGGACCGACGACCTTGTGAAGGCCGCAGGAACCCGTTGGATGCGAGAAGCACAGAACCGGTCGAAGTGGAAGTGCTTGGGGGAGGCCTATGTCCAGCAGTGGACGTCTTTTGGTTGAAATGATGATGATGATCTTATGGGTTCGCGTAAGGCTTGAGCCACACGGTGCGGCGCGCCGCACCGCACTGTGTGGCTTGGCTCTCACCGACCCGCTAATGGTAACAGCATATCTGTAACTATTGCCCGGTTCATATCCAAAATATAATCATTTCTATTGCGAATAGTTAGAATTTCTACCAGGCGTAACACAAAAACATTACTATAAAACGTTATCCAAATAACCGACGTCTGGTTGGTAACGGATGGGAGAGCGTTAGTAAGCAATCCTCTCAACTGTGGGAAAATGAAAATTTGATCTACAATTAACAATAGAAAAAGTAATTGTGTCTCATTAGTCACAGTTGAGCTGGATGTGTTCCTGTAAATATTTTCTACTGTCATAGAACTGTCAAAATAACGACTCGTTACTGTTTTGTTTACTAGCCGAATTCGACCAGTTTTACCAATCGTTTGCATTTTATTTTAGTTGTTTGAGGTGATATGACGAGTTGCACTTGGCCAGCAGAGACTTACCATGACTGCCTATATTTTATTTACGTGTCGCATCATTGCTTTTGTGATTTTTTTTTTGTAGACACTGATTACCAGCACATTTCCAGCATACCTACTCTTACAATTCAAAACTCAAAGACCAGGGCAGCATGGCACAAAAGGGATGAAGCCTATACGGAGGAATCTTGGCACAGCATTTGTCAAAGATGACAACAAAAAAAACTCAACTTTCTCGGACGACTTCGCTGCAGCCAGTCGAAATGCCTTGAACTCAAGAATGCAAGCCATCCCTCAAAGACCACTGTATTAGAATCAATCTAAACGATGGCTATCTATGACACAAACCGTTTAATTTTGTGTCGACTGTGGACTAAGATAATTCATCAGACAAACAAGATAAGTTTGGTCCCGGCTAAACAGAGACGTCGGTAAACAAATACGGAACCGGGGGGCAAGTTAGTAGCGGGGCGAGTGTGGAATGAAAACATAGGCAGGCTTAGACTGCCGAAAACTATGAAATAACAGTTTGTTTTAAATTTAAAATTAATTATTCTTTCTCTTATTAGACATTAATGGCCCACTGCTGGGCAAAGGCCTCTCTACTCTCTTTCCACCTCTCTCTGCCCAGAGCGGCAAAGGATCAATCTTTAATAAAGGAGTCCAGCTCATCCCGCCATCTCCATCTGGTTATTATAAATTATTATAGTATCAAAAGTTAAAATGATGAATTATTAGCCAATTAAAATATACAGGGTGATTGGAAGATGGGTGCAAAGCTTTAAGGCGAAGACAGTACAGACAATTTAGAACCATTTAAGCCATGGTTGTCTTAGACGAAGTCTTACAAATTTTTTTTAACAATTTTTTTTTTATGTCTACTGAAGTAGAATAGAATAGAAATACTCTTTATGATGTACACCAAATAAATTACAGACATAAAAATAGAAACTGTACATAGGGTGACACAATGGGCGGTCTTATCGCAAAGACACAAGTAAGGACACAGAGTCCTAAAACATGTTTTGCTAGATTGCTTACACATTACTTGAATTAAATAAAATTAAAATAAATTCATTTATCATTCAATTAGGCCATAAATAAGCAGTTTACTTAAAATATAGGGAATTGTCGGCAGTTTACTTAAAATATCGGAATTATAACAAAAATTAGGTAAAAAAAATTGGTAAGACTTCGTCTAAGACAACCATGGCTTAAATGGTTCTAAATTGTCTGATATGCTTTCGCTGCTGGTCAAGTGCAATTCGTCGTACTCATAGCTAAAGAATACTGTTCACATTGGCATGTCGGTGACGCTAACCCATAATAAGTATGTTTCCCTACCAAGAAACGCTCATCGCGCCTCATGAAGTGTCCACTTACAAAAAAAGTTTCTTTGCAGCTTTAACTCGGATTCACTGGAATTCGTTGACAAAAACTTTGAAGTGAATGGGATCGTAACTGATAAAAAACTGGTGTGAAGTTTTAACTTTCGAAACAGTTGCTATATCTTATCTGATGAGCGTGTGGTCCTGGTTTTATATCTAAGTCGGGGGGGAGTGTTATGTTATGTGAATCAAGGTCGCTCAGCACGCTATGGAGGGGGGTATGCTTGTAATTTCTTTGAAGGATAAAATCAGAAAAGAAATTACTTGTTCACAGACACGTTTTGTCTTCACGGTTTGTAACTTTGTATGCCGTACCGTAAAAAAATCGCGCCGCGTACAAAAGGCCTCATGCTGTTATTTTAACTTCATTCACTAAGTATACTGTTTTAATTCGAATCAGGAAGGAGGAGATCTGCAGGAGAACCAAGGTAACCGACATAGCCCGAAGAATTGCCAAACTTAAGTGGCAGGGGGCACATTGCTTGCAGAACAGATGGCCGATGGGGCGAAAGGTTCTGGAGTGGCAACCGCGTACCGGAAGACATAGCGTTGGAAGGCCTCCCACAAGGTGGTCCGACGACCTTGTGAAGGCCGCAGGAACCCGTTGGATGCGAGAACCACAGAACCGGTCGAAGTGGTGTTGCTTTTTAGGCCTATGTCCAGCAGTGGACGACTTTCGGCTGAAATGATGACTGTTTTAATATCAACGTCTAGAACGTTGTTTCTCAAAACAAAACTAGACCGCTTACTGTTATAACTTGCGCTTCCAAACCTCAAATCATTCATCAAGACCCGCCCTAAGACTAATTACACACAATGATTTACTAACTGCATTCTAAACGTGGATTTGCTCATTTTAAAACAAAGTCTCCAGACGGTTTGGTTTAAAATAAACACGTGCAAAACATGTGTTTGGGTGAACGGTATTGCACGTGTCGGACTGTGTTAAAACAAACATGGGAATATGGTGCATTCTTGCTGTTCTTGATGTCAAATAATGCAGCTTAATAGGGTTTTAACTACCCATTAGGTAGAAGGTTTAGCAGGAAGAAATACATGTGCTAAATATGTGCCGAGGTAGGTAGCACGCACAGATATAGATACTCCTAGATAAAAAAGTATTCAAAGTTGATTTTTGACCATTTGTAACAAAAAGTTTTTGGTTGCAATAGAATCTGAACATCTTTAAGTATATTACATTCAGTTTGCTGTTCCATAACTTGAAAATTAACCCAAATTCCTGGCTCTAGTATAAAATAAACCTCTATCAGAAATCTTTCAACCACATTTAGTCCTTAACATACCTCTAGCGGTCTGGAGTCTGCAAGAAATTGTTCCGCCATTCGTTATTATTAGCCATTTGCCACTTCCCAGCGACGTACCTTCGCGTTAGATTTTACGAGGCGTGTCTTCTAACGTGTCTCTTCCAACTTATGATAGTAAGTGCTTTGGGTGACGTAATTGGTTTGGTATAGAAAGAAGGTTATCTTTTTAGGCGAATTTAGGTAGGTATGGCTAAAACTCTACGCTACATACTATTAATTATTGATCGAAGGCAACACCTTATCGAAGCATTGGGCAAGCCTTTATGAACCTCGCAAAAAGGAAATTCATCTAAACAAAAAGGTACCTCAGAACAAACCTACCTCCTTAAGTATTTCTCAAACACTATATCGAATTACGAATTTACGACTGATTTTTAGATTATTTATCTTACTTTTACTATTTACTATTTTTTTACTAATATTATAAACGCGAAAGTTTTTGATGATGTATGCATGGATGTATGTTTGTTACTCTTTCACGCAAAAACCATTGAACGGATTTAGATGTGGCACACAGATGATTTTTAACCAGGATTAATACATAGCATACTTTTTATCCCGATATTCCCACGGGATCGACACTTAGGCGGGTGAAACCGTGGTGGAAATATCGGGATAAAAAGTATCCTGTCTTTTCCCGGGACTCAAACTATATTCATCTAAATCGGTTCTGCGGTTTAAGCGTGAAGAGGTAACAGGCAGACAGACAGACATACAGTCACAGTTCCGCATTTATAATATTAAGTATGGATTTATTTATATTAGTTTATTAATTGACTATATTAGTTGATAATAAATTAGCTTTAAATAATGAAGAATTATGTAAGTAATCCTAATCACGTAAGTTCATCCGATGCACTCTAAAATTAGCTAGTAAAGAGAGCAAGGGAGGCAGGGTAGATGCGCTGCCTTCCTTGTTCACGAACTAATCTCTTAACCTCAGCACGAGATATTTTCCTATAACTCGTGCCGACACGAGAAAAGCACTGTATACCTAGAGTTTTCCCGTAATATTTTCGCTTTACGATAGGTAAATCCTGTACAAAGGGATCTTCGTATGCGGGAAGCTAACATCGTAAATAAGATAAGTATTCATTGTAATTGTGAGCTCAGTCGTTCTTGTTGAGAAACAAGATGAAATATAAAATCTTTTATTCTGTTAAATTTTTTGATCCGGTTTAAGTCAATATATAATTCTGCTAATATTATTTGTATTATCTAAAGGGCATTAAGGTGGTGGATTACAGCCCACTCCCTCTCACCGAGGGGAGGCCTGTGCCCCCAGCATTATAGGCTGAATATGCAGGCCAAAAAGTTCGTTAAAGTCCTTGGAAATCCAACCTAAGTGGCTAAGTAGTGATCAATACACTTCGCGTTCAATTAGGTTAAAAGCGAGAGTGCTATACACACAGATATAGATACACCTAGATAACGTAAGAGCAACTACTTCGCGTGCCCAGCTTACGTACAAAAATCGTAAGCCGCCACTTTAGCGCTCAGTCCTAAAGTACTGCTGGCTGTGTGAGCATGAGCGTTGACGGGGGTGGGGCGAGACGGGTGCCTCGATCTTTAAATACTTAGATTTGATTTTCCCATCACAAAATATTGCTTGTGATGACTGTTACTAAGAAATTCCTAATGGAAAACCTAATAACACTTTGACCCCACGCTCAGAAGTCACGCCCTATTACATGGTACTTAACTACTGCGGTGCCATTCTGTAAAAATCTCACCGTGAAAACTCAGGTGAAGTGAGCGTGGAATGAGCTGCCAATAGTGTCAATTCCTAGCAAAAACAAACTCACTTCACCTAAGTTTTCACGGTGAGATTTTTACAGAATCGACCGGCTGCACTATAAAAAGTAATATATACACACCTACCTAACCCTTCGGGATTACAGGCGTGAAGTTGTGTTGTGTTATCATCACTCTCCAAAACTAAGTTCCTAACTAGGGCCTTAGGAGTACTAAGAAAAGCCTTAAGTATCGATTTTGAATCTACAACGGATTAGGTACATCAGGACGGATAGCCTATTTGCATTATTCATGAAATAGAGGGTCGACCTCTTTACTAAACGTAGGCATTAAGAACTAGTACCTGTTTGATAAAAGCGATCATTTAAAGCCCCTAGACGTCCTTTACTTGGGTTTCACCGCAGACGAGCAAAAACTGGGCACACTATGACGTGACGACAGAATATCATCTGGTTCAAGTTTCAGGGCTGGAATGTTAGGTCAAAGAAAGGGATTTAGACGAAACTGTTGTAGCTTAAAATACTTAATGAGTTTAGATTGTTTGCCAAGGGAGCAAACAACTATTCTGAAGGCGAGAGTGTCACTCGAGCTTAAAATAGTGTTGCTCCCGAGGTGGAAACTACTTTTTATCACCCTCTATGAAAAAATAAGTAAGTGCAACTTATGAATAAGAATAGTACGTTTATTTATTTACATACAATTAGGAGCAATATACATAGAAATAATTAGAGGCTAATGTTTATATTTGAACAATTATAGAAGTAGATCGTAACAATTTTTTTTTTAATTAGGCTCGCGCGCTTTTTACTTTATCATACAGCCTGTTACTTGTTCATACAATGGCACAAATGCAATGGAGGCTAATGGATTAAAAAAAGGGGAATACGCCACTCAAAGTAACAGGCTTGTTCGTGATTAATCTCTTTGGTGATTGGAACTTTAAGTAACCCACATACATTACAAATTCAAATCACTTTTGGTCCCTAGGGATTAAAGAGCTATTTTGGTCCCTGTTTACAAAGAATACACTAGCTCTTTTTGAATAGATAAAAAATAATTTTCTCTAACCTTTTTTGGCACTTATGAAACGTCCGAAGCTATGTGCACGGTTCCAATTGGTCGTTTCCACGGATATCTATGGTCGTTTCATAAGGAGAAAAGCCGGCAAGAAACTCCACGGTTACTCTTTTAAAAATAATTGGCTTTTACAATGTTTTCAAATTTCAGTGATAAATATGTAGGTTTAAATAAAAGAGGACAGTGCCGGCCAACTTCTGCAGCGAGGTGTAAGACAGGGAGACGTTATCTCTCCGAAACTGTTCACCGCTGCACTGGAGGATGTCTTCAAGGTTTTGGACTGGAAAGGGGCTGGCATCAACATCAACGGCGAGTACATAACTCACCTTCGGTTTGCCGACGATATCGTAGTCATGGCTGAGACTATGGAGGACCTCAGTACAATGCTCGATGACCTCAGTAGAGCCTCCGAAAGAGTGGGTCTTAAAATGAACATGGACAAAACGAAGGTCATGTCAAATGCCCATGTAACACCCACTCCCATAAAGATCGGAGACGCTACACTCGAAGTCGTGGACGAGTATGTTTACCTCGGACAAACTGTCCAGTTAGGTAGGTCTAACTTCGAGAAAGAGGTCAATCGTCGAATCCGACTCGGCTGGGCAGCGTTCGGGAAGCTACGCAATATCTTCTCGTCCCACATACCGCAGTGTCTCAAGACAAAAGTCTTTGACCAGTGCGTGTTGCCAGTGATGACTTATGGCACTGAAACGTGGTCGCTCACAATGGGCCTTATAAGAAGGCTAAAAGTCACCCAAAGGGCAATGGAGAGGGCTATGCTTGGAGTTTCCCTGCGTGATCGAATCAGGAATGAGGAGATCCGCAGGAGAACCAAGGTAACCGACATAGCCCGCAGAATTGCCAAACTTAAGTGGCAGTGGGCAGGGCACATTGCTCGCAGAACAGATGGCCGATGGGGCCGAAAGGTTCTGGAGTGGCGACCACGTACCGGAAGACGTAGCGTTGGAAGGCCTCCCACAAGGTGGACCGACGACCTTGTGAAGGCCGCAGGAACCCGTTGGATGCGAGAAGCACAGAACCGGTCGAAGTGGAAGTGCTTGGGGGAGGCCTATGTCCAGCAGTGGACGTCTTTTGGCTGAAATGATGATGATGATGAGTGCCGGCCAACAAGCACCAGCAGAGTAATTCCGTAACACACAAACAGTGGGAATTGGTTTCATTTTGACAGTTCAACAACATTCATTGCGTTATTTACGTTTTTTGAGCAGATAAACTTTTCAGATATATGACGCAATGGATTGGTAATATCCTTGAAAACGATTCAGATTCAATCACTGAACGATAAAAACGTCATTACACACTTTGAACATAGCATCACTGAACAGCATAGCCTATAATGTTCCCACTGCTGGGACACAGACCTGATCTCGGTGAGGAGGAGTGGGCCGTAATCCACCACGTGCCTAGTGCGGGTTGGTGGATAACGTAGTATATTTTAAGAATGACCTTGGACTAAACAATACGTGGACACGTGTAACTTTAAACACCGTTGCCTCTCTAATCCTACCTCCTTTTTTTTCCTAACTTGGCAACTAAATCTAAAACCTCGCTAAATCTAGCCTACAGATTAAGCTGACACGTGCACGCCTAAAACTGAAAACATGGCACAAATGCAATGGAGGCTAATGGATTAAAAAAAGGGGAATACGCCACTCAAAGTAACAGGCTTGTCAGAGATAAAAAACATTAGATGTACGAGACACTTTTAGGACTATAAAAATGTTATTCATACCTTCGCATGAAATGGAAGGTTGGATGTAGTTGATGGAGTACGTCGTAAGTCAAATTGTCACATATTTATTGATGGATGTTTATTTTTTAATTTCCAAATGTATGTTGTACTAGGTTTGAAGGCGGAAATTATCTTATGGAACCTACTACTGAAATAAAAGTATGCTATGCGTTAATCCCGGTTATAAACTGTCTGCGTAACAAATTTCATCCAAATCCGTTCCGCCGTTTTTGCGACGTCCAAACATACAAAAAATACAAAATCAGCTGTTCCCTACATTTATGTTCGCTTATCTCGTCAAAATGTAGGGAACAGCTGATTTTTTTTTCGCGATTTTATCTTTGGTCCCTTATTAAAAGTTGTTCATAATGATGAGTACAATCTCCCATTCCGGTTTGTCGCATGTTTTCAATTTCAACCTGTATAACAAACAGGTCTTCTGGCTTCATAAAATACAAACTCAACAGTTACCTTAGTTAATTATGATGATATTCTTCCGTCACGAAAGCAGTTCACATCTGAAATGAGGAAAAAATAAAAGTAAATACAATGTTACAAAACAAAACCAATAATATCCAAAATCGAATCAATCGGTCCGCCCTCTATCAATCTATATATATATATATATACATATTAAATTCAAAGTCCTAACTGACTGATATATCAACGCAAAGCCTAAACCACTGGCCCTAGAGACATGAAACTTGGAGGGTGGGTTCTTTGTGAAGATCCACTAAGGGTTTTTCGAATTAGAGATCTACGTTATGGAATGGGCAACTAGCTTCAACTTTCTGAATAACCAACTCTTTAACAATTCAAATGTGCCTGTGAATGGTTTAATTGAAATAATTGAGTTTTGAGTTTGAGTGAAACAAGTCTATTTTACCCTCTTCCCATTTGAGCGCCATTAAGTGCTACCCTTGAATGAATAAACAGCGGTTACTGGTCTAATTATAATCACAACCTCGGTCATTCCAAACAATTTGCCAATTTTACGAAACAGCCTATTTTGGGGAAATTCCAGGTAAGCACCTAACTATTATTAGAAATTCGTTAGCATTTAGATGAAGTAATTGTTATCAAAATGAGCGAATGTTAATCGGATCTATGAACTCTCCTCTGGGTTATCTAACTTGACCCTCCTTTACACGTCCGTAAAAGACCTTACAGAAGGCTTTTTATTTATATCAAACATCATCTTCCAAGCCGTTTCCCAACTATGTTGGGATCAGCTTCCAGTCTCACCGGATGCAGCTGAATACCAATATTTTACATGAAACTACTGCCACTATAGCCTCCACAAATCAGTTACTGGGTGATACGATACCCCTTGGTAAGACTGGTTGTCAGACTTTCGAGCTTCTGACGACACGTAATGACTGCCAAAGATCCACCAATGACAGCCGAGACCAACGAGGCACAGAGAGGTCTTGATATGTAAAGATGGTGACCTATCCACGGCCAACCGCGGCAAGCGTAGCTTAACCTGATCGATTGACCCGTGCGGCTGTTATTACGTAGTATTTGTTTTATTTGTAATTAATATTTTATGTATTTTATTAATTACCGATCAATTTTATTTAAACAGCCATTATTTATGTTTTGATGATCGACAAAAAAAATTCTACACTACAGATTCAAATCATGTGTTGAATTCATGGTTGTATAGGTGTTTATGTGAATAGTGAATGTTTTATGGCAAGATATCGAACTACAATATAGAAAATTGTGGCCATTGCAGTTTATCTGGGGCTAAAACTGTACAAGAACACAGAAACACCGACTATAAATGTCAGAAACTGGCACTTGTCATTCCATATTCTCCAATACTCCTTGCGACATGCCTGCTCATAAACATAACCAGCATATAGTGTTCCCACTGCTGTGACACATACCTCCTCTTTTCGACAGAGAGTGGGCTGTAATCCACCACGCGGGTCCAGTGCGGGTTGGTAGTTGTCACATGTCTTCGAATTTGTGGTTCTAGGACATGCCGGACTCCTCACAATGTTTTCCTTCACAGTTTTGAGAGCAGTGGTGATAAAGTAATGTACACAAGAACCCGTATGGAACAGATATTCACCAATACTCCTTACAACATGCCTGCCATTCAATATACAAATAATTAATGCGCTGACATGCCTCGTGTAATCATGTTTATACGAGTCCATGGTTTTATTAGGAAACTCTCAAAGGCTTGATTTATGAGCCAAACATTTATAGTAGGAAGTGGAATGGAGTAGCTGTATTGAAAATTGATAGCTATATTTTTATATGCTCATAACTGTCCACTGCTGAACTTAGGACGGTTCCTTGGATCGGTTTAACGATGTGGAGGCGATATTCATCGGTTGGCTATTGAAATAAATGCCACGAAGGAAGATATCGAAATTCATGAACATAGCTATATTTCACAACCTCTTGATAAGACACGAAATAGCTTCGGTAGCGTCGATAGTACACATAAATGATGGAAAATGATATTTGTTTCCGTAAATCGGTTCAAAGAAACATTTTTGCATGTCGAAATTAAATTGTGTTTTTAAAGCTTAGGTTGACCGCGAAATTCATTTTTTTTTTACGTTTTTTGCAATTTGCTGGTCAGTATTAAGTTGAACGTTGGTTAAGATATGATTCGCGACGGTAAAAATATGTATTTACAGAATTATAATCGTTCGAACCAGTAATACAACTTGTTAAGTTAGTATAATCCGAAATGTCAAGATTTCATGAAATAGTCATTCAGTGGGATTACTTGGTCTTAGAGAGTTGTGTTGATGACTTTTTTTTTGTTTAAGAACTATGCCATACAGAATGTTCAATTTAAGACCTTAATTTTGTAGTATTAGAGCGCCTTTTCAAACGTCCATTACCTACCATCGGCTTTTCCTAAAATTGTTCAATACATGATAATTATTGTGTATTCTATTTTCCTGTTTGGCGCAGTGGTTAAGCGATTGACTGCTGCTGTGCGCTGCGTGTCGCGGGTTCGATTCCCGCACGGAACAAATATTTGTATGACCTACAAGTAGTTGTTCCGGGTCTGGATGTTTGTGTATGTGAGTTTAAATGTTTGTAAACGCACCCAAAATACAGGAGAAATTCCTAGCGTGGGGCAATGTTTAAAAAAAAAAAAAAAAAAATGGTTGCCTGTAAAGTCGGTTTTACGGGCGAAGATTTTACGTGACAACGACCGATCATCCGATCATAGTTGAGTGGGAGAGAGACGCAAGGCATTCGGCGGGCCTCTCTCTCGTTCGGTGACTCATCGTAACGTTACCGAGCGTTACACTTTTTCATAAGTGACTCCCAGTCGCAACCTAATTTAAGACGTTGTCACGTCAAAAAGAGAACTGACTTGAAAGACCTTGAACGCACAAAAAGTCACCTCAAAAAGTTTACCACAAAGGTAACGTTTCTAAAATGCTAAATTTCAGCCAGACTTACGTTTCTGAGCCATTGAGCAAAGTCTATCAAACTTCAGAAGAGGCTCCAGACTTCTGAACAGTGAAATTGGGTCTTAGTTAAAAAGTATCTACTTCGTTATCTACACAGGTGGAACATGAAATTGATCGGGATAATAGAGAGAGAAAGAAAAAAGATAATTGCTGGACAAAGCAACTTTAACGAGGGTAGGTTCCAGGAGCTCTTTTGAATAAAACGTAAAGACTAATAGGGCAGGAAAATGCTTCGAGAATTTATATTACAAAGTGCTGAGTAACAGCTCTTTTATTTGCCAATATTACTCATACATTTTGTTTTCACTGACGATGAGCGTTCGATTCTGAATCGTCGTCGATTCTCTGGTGTTGAAAAGCGTGCCTATAATTTCATCTGCCTAGCCTTTTCTCGACTCTGTTGGGGTCGGCTTCCAGTCTAACCGGATGCAGCTGAATACCAGTATTTTACATGAAGCGACTGCCTATCTCACCTCCACAACAAAGTCATGGGTAATAAGATACCCTTCGGTAAGACTGGTTGTCAGACTTTCGGGCTCGTGACTACCCGTAACGACTGTCAAAGATCCACGAATGACAGCCAAGACCAATTGCTTAACGTGCTTTCCGAGGCACGATAGCCGTGCCTATGTAGATCAAATATTGTAAGTACAAGAACTTTAATGGAAAGTAAATATTAATTTAATGTTCTCAGAATGAATTGGCTGAATTAAAACTGAAAGTTCTTTAGAACTTTTCTGTTTACACATAAACATTAAACAATCGTACTATGTACAATACGAAGTAAATTATAAATTCTTTCTTAAAATTAACTTTGAATCAGTTATTCTTCAAAGAGTTAATTTCCAACTACAAACGCAATTCCAGAAGGACAATTCTCGTAATTTAAAACCTAGTCGCAGTCTCATCTCGGCGACAAACAAATGTCAAAAACTTGTCAAAATGTAAACTAAAGGTATTTTTGACAGATTGAGACAATTTCTATGAAAACGTTATGAACACTGTTCCACCAGAATCGCGTCGCACTGTCTGTCTGCGGGAGCCTTAATGAGACCATGGCCCTATCGATCGGACGAAGCAAAATAATCAATCATTCAAACAGAATCATAAAGCAACAAAAAATGATTTTGATAATGTATGTTGTATTGAATATTTTGGACCTACGTCGACATTATTTTTATTTTAATATTATTTATTATGTTTTTATTTTTGATAAAAGTTTGTATGTAACTCCTATCTATTTCCATATGAATGAATTATGTAATCAATCAATCTAATTCAATTTATTTACTTCTGTCAGCATTGTCAATGTTAATTAATGAATGTTGATATAATTTGTTTTAGTTCTGAACTTGTATAAATATTTAAACACCATAAGGCTCAACTCACACCAAAAGAGCGTCGAAGCGCAGCGAAGCGGAGCGCAGTTTCAGTGTCATATGAATTTTAACTTAATTTTCATTACTATAATACTTATTATCGCATGAGAAACTCGAACGAGTCGCGCGGATGCCCGCGGCGCCGCGGGAATTCCGGCGAATAGCCTTCGAATAGTTATGAAAATAAAGTTAAAATTCATATGACACTGAAACTGCGCTCCGCTTCGCTGCGCTTCGACGCTCTTTTGGTGTGAGTTGAGCCTTACAATATGGTAAATATGTTAGCACAACCCCATAGTACCTAATTTTACACCTTGCATGCATTGTATTGTATGTACACACATGTTTGAGCAAATAAAGTTATCTGAATCTGAACCATTAAGCAAACTATCATATTACCATAGGAACAACCCTTTTACATCCAAAATAGCCTTGTTATTTAAGAAGGGACGGGGTCTGCGAGGAATTTGAAAAATAGGTATTGGAAGAAACTATTGCCGTCGCCTTACCTCAAGTCTTCCCCCGTAGTGTGTGATAGGGACAGCTGCAGCTCAGACCGAAATCATCACAAAATTTTATCGAGATCGACGTTTCGTATTCCCCTTTTTTCTCCCCGAAAACTGAGCCGATTCATTTATTTTTTACATTAACATTTTAAGAAAGAGTATGTTTAGATTCCTATAAATTTTTTTATGTTAAACTTTTTTCTAATTTGTCTGGTAATACTCTAATCACGGCGGTAAAAATAGGGCATTTTTTGTAATTTTTACAGGGTCATATTTTTTTTTACTAATTAGTTGCTGAAAAAAAGAAAATGACAGGGACGTGTTGATTTATGAAAAAAAAAACTTTTCTCTAGTGGCATTATTCAGGAAGAAAAAAGGGGAATACATTTGTATGGAGAATCGCACGCCCTGTTCCCTCTTAAAGGTCATTGATCCCTTGTTATCTTTACCTAGGTCGTATCAAGTTATGTGCGAAATGAATTTAACATTTGATGTGCCCCCGGCGCTACTTTTACGGTTGCCGAGGGTAGATCGATCCCATATGGGCCAAGTTTATTGAATATCTTGAGAAGTCGTTTTCGTAACGTGCGTGTCTCACGATGTAGATTCCTTGATGATCAATTTGAAGACTTTAAAAGGTGGTAGATTTTTTTTACAGTAAATTGAATGTCGATGATGATGATACTGATGACTAGCTGTGCTCGCGACTTCGTTTATGCCAGGTAATGCTATCTGCAGACTATCATACTGGCATCAATATTAAAACAACATACCTACACGCACCCATACAATTTTCCATGGGTTTGCGGAAATGTTCGCTACGTGCCTTTCACACCGCTCTCAGATTTTCTGCATTCATTCACCATTCCATGTATGCGTGACTACAAGTAGGCATCTGACCCTTTGAAGGTCTCCGCAATCATGGGCCGGGTATTTTAATGACCGAACCGTATTTTAGTAATATTTTATGTTATTTAAAAGAAGATGGTGGCTGTGGGTAGGGCACATTGCTCGCAGAACAGATGGCCGATGGGGACGAAACGTTCCGGAGTGACAACCGCGTGCTAGAAGACGTAGTGGAAGGCCTCCCACAGAATGGACCGATGACCTTGTAAAGGCCGCAGGAACCCGCTGGATGCGGGAAGCACAGAACCGGTCGAAGTGGCGAGGCCATTGTCCAGCACTGGACGTCTTTCAACTGTATGATTGAATGAAAAGAAGATATAATGCTTCGATGGTCTTCTTCGTCTTTCCAAGACGTCCGTCTTATAGAAAGATAATTATGGTAAGGTCCTTCAAAAAGGTGAGGTGTGTAGTACTCACAACCAGCGCGCTTGTATCACCAGAAGTATTAACATGGACATAACAAAGGAGATTGTAAGGATCGTAGCAGCTGGCGTTCTGTAGTTTCTACCTACACCCCTTCAAAAAAGCCCTGAGTTTGTAAAGCACTTCAGAATAATTAATAGCATCTGGAAACAATCGCTCATTCTCTTCGCATCGTCAGTTGTTACAAACAGCCTTGCTAATCATTTGCTTCAGATGTCGAATGAATTAACCTCCAATTTATTTGCGGAGCAGAAAACAATCAAACATCTGTTATAATTGATTACTCGTACTTTGCAGATTATTAATACACCCGACAACGGATATTTACGCCGTTCCTGGCTATGGCCAAAGACTTCCTCTCAATACTTTGGCTATTAATCTTTCACGGGTATAGAAAATAGAGACCCGAAAATGGGCTGGAGGAAACTTCCATCCGAAGGATAGCGATTCCGTCAAATTTGAAAGACCTATAAAAACCAGGACAGGTATCTAAGGCCCAATTCCGAAGAGGTTTTGCGGCATAACTTCGAAAGTTTGAGCCAGGGAGATATCAATTTATGGTCTGAGGTTTTATAACGATATTAAAAGTATAAAGAACTTTTGGGTCATCTCCGGGTTTTCGTTGGAACTTTAAGCATTTCGCGGGTCCCACTCCGCGGCGCGGGATGTACAGAAATATCACTTGGCAAACTTTTAGGAAGATGCTTTCGCGTTGTGTTTGCACTAAGTGCTAAGAAATGGGTTATTAATGTCTTGAAGGCTTTTATATTTAATGGTTTGCTACAGTTTCCTACGTCAGGCTAATAGGTCTGTTGACACAGTTTGTCAATTTTCCATTTTAGCTTTCGTCAGTTTTTAAGGCTCCAAGAATTTGTGGGCATTGTTGCCTTACGTAAGCTTTACGGCCTGGCCACGACCTTGCCGCTATCAGCGGCAGCTTAGCGTGGGGCGGCGAGTAAAAACAAATATACAAAATTGTTTGAAGAACCATGCCACGACGCACCGCTCGCAGCGTCATGCTAGCAGTAAGGCACCGTGCCGGTTGCCGCGCCGCTTCCCGCTAAGCCAAAAGTCGTGGCGAGGCTGTTATGCTATCAAATACAAGGACAACGTTATTTCATCTAATAATATCAATTTGTCTAGCCTTTTTCTCGTCTTTGTTAGGGTTGGCTACCAGTCTAAAAAGCGATACGTGAGCTGTACGCTCACGTATCGCTTTTACTATTTTAACGTCTGCTAGCCACTTACCCTCGTAATAATGCTGGCAATTTCGTTGCGGTTTAGTACAAGGCAAAGCTAACCTACCGGCTGCTATATTACGAAAATATTTCAGACATGGTGTCCTTTATATCCTTACCAAGAACGTTCGGTTAAACAACCTCAAAATTTCTCATCGCAGACACTCGGAAGCTGTAAAGATGCTTGTGTAAACTTTAACCAAAATATGATCTACCAGGCTCTCGGTTGTTTTAACTAAAACCATTCCCAAGAGGCTTTCAACATTAAACAAAGCAAATTGTCCGTAAAATATCACTACAAATAAAATTGTAGCTTCATTGGCCTCAAAGAGGCCGGAGATATTGCACTTAGAAGGGCTCCGAGTGTCGTTATTTCATTATGATTTTATTTATTGTGTTCAAGGGAAGTGTCGTCGGCTCTTATTTGATTTTCTTCTCGACACTAAGTTTTATTGGCTTGGCTCTATGCAGGAGTGCCTTTCGAGCTGACTTCAGGGTTTGTAATGACATTGAGTAAACTTGCAAAAGTCAGTTCTTTGCGAGTTTGTCTTGTATTCGAGATCTAAGAAAAACAGAGTGGTCTGATTGTTTGGCTTTCTGAAGTTGCTAGTTCATGGAGACAAGTTAGTTAGTGGGAGTTTCGACTATCAGTTACTGTACTACAACAATGAGTGCTGTATGACACAGAGATCTTATACAAAGGAAAATGGACAAAAAGTACAGGATAACGTAAACTTGTTAACAAAATAGCATCTTCAGTGACAAAATGAGCTCAAAAGTGAAAAGTGGTACAGTTTAGTAAATTAAATCAATCTTCTCAATATGACGACCTCCGCAAAATGATGAAACTCTTGGAACGCTGTCGTCCAAATATATATAACAGGAAAATAAACATATTTTGCTTGAGAAAACACTTCGCTAGAATTAATCAAGTTTGTAAATTGTTTGGAAGTAGACTGTACCAACCAACCAATCAAATTGCTTGAGGAAAAGTGTGCCAATGTCATCACTTTTAAATGTAAACAGAAAAGAAGCGAAAGACAGAATGACAG
Organism: Oligia fasciuncula; assembly: GCA_963082905.1. Classification (NCBI taxonomy): domain Eukaryota; kingdom Metazoa; phylum Arthropoda; class Insecta; order Lepidoptera; family Noctuidae; genus Oligia; species Oligia fasciuncula. The sequence continues at coordinate 17,011,788 of OY720403.1, forward strand.
TTTTTAGAAAGACTAGCTGGGCCCCGCGGTTTTACCAGCATGTGTCGATCCCGTGGGAATATCGGGATAAAAAATATGTCATGTCCTTCCCCGGGATGTAATCTATCTCTCTGCCAAATTTTATCGAAATCCGTTCAGCGGTTTAGGCGTGAAAAGGAAACATACAGACAGACAGACAGAGTTAATTTCGAATTTATAATATTAGTATGGATTTCTATGGCGCGATGACAAAAGTGAAATAAATGAAATAAACTACTTTGTATAAAAAGAGATGTGTCTATTCTTCGTAGAATGGAGGAAGAAGAGGACATGCTACGGGTGCAGTTATATATATATGTACACCCTATGAATATATTTGAGACTACTTAGAACAACTAAGTACCTTGTTAATCCAGCGGTCGCAAACGCCACTGCTGAATCGAACCCAGGACTATGAGGTTCTGGATTTGATTCCCAGGTATCATATTATTATTGAGTTTGTCCATCAGACATTTCTCAGTACCAGCCCGGCTGGCGGGCGGCTAGCAGGCGGCTTACGATTTTTGGCACGCGAAGTAGTTGCTCTTGCGTTATCTAGGTGTAACTGTGGTCGAGTCGAACAATGATAAAAAAAATTAAAATTATTGAATTATTACCGCGACAAATTACCGCAAAAATCAAGAACGCCGAAAAATATAATAGACGAATGATAGGACAAGTTTCTTTCAAGCAAATATCGTCAGACGATCACAAGAAGGATAATCAAATTCTGATAATTTGGAAAGAAAGTCTTCTATACCAAAAAATATCTTGACAACAAAAAGTTTCGAACTCTTCGAAGTGACATTAGATTTTTCCATAAAAATAGATTCTATGAAGCCATTCATAACTTTTGTTATAGGAAACAAATGGCACGGTGCTGATATTATTTTTGTTACAAACTATATTTTATGGTTGCGCTTTCCTATTGTTTTCGACAGTCTGTGGACAAGTTTGGACAACTAATTACTTGAGCAACCTTACCACGGAGCTGCTTCAATAGTATTTTTGGTATAGCTTCCATTTTTTGTAATTTTGCTACAATGATGTATGTGCAGGTTTTCTTGATAAGCAATCGAACTAATTCCAATAAACAAAAAATAATCGTATTCCTTTTTACCCGACTGCGCCAGAAGGAGAGTTATGTTTTTTTGGACTCGAATTATAATGGCAGTAATACTTCATAAGTTCATAATTCGGCCACTGATAGGTGGTTTTCAAGCTTCGATCAAATTGTAAGAAGTGCGAGTCGGACTCGCACACGAAGGGTTCCGTACCACAAGGCAAAAACGCCGAAAAAAACACGTTTGTTGTACGGGAGCCACCTTAAATATTTATTTTATTCTGTTTTTAGTATTTGCTGTTAGAGCGGCAACACCGCAACAGAAATAAAGAAAATTTTAACTGTCTAGCTATCACGGTACATGAGATACAGCCTGGCGACAGACAGACAGACGGACAGTGGAGTTTTAGTAATAGGGTCCCGTTTTTAACCTCCTACGTAACCCTAAAAATCAAAAGCAAATCTATCGAAATCAGATACTGGTTTAATTTCAACTTCACATCGCAATCAGTACGGATTCAAATCTCAAACAAAAGTCGAAAGTAGGAAAAAGTACAAAGTTCCCTTTAGTCTAATTTGAATAAATGATTTTGACTTTTTGACTAAACTGAGTGTTTTTACTTGTATTTCAATACTTAACGACCATTTTGATTTTGAAGCTTCGAGCCGATAATATCCTATCCTACTTAATCACACTAATATTATAAAGGCGAAAGTTTGTGAGTGTGTGGGGGTGTGTTTATATGTTTGTTACTTCTTCACGCTCAAACGGTTAGACCAATTTTGATAAAATTTTGTATGGAGGTAGCTGATATCCTGTATTAACATATAGGCTACTTTTTATCCCGATATTCCCACGGGATCGACATTTAAGCGGGTAAAACCGCGGGGCGCAGCTAGTATAATAATATTATAAACGTGAAAATTTATGAGGATGGACGGATGTTTGTAACTCTTTCACGCAATAACGACTGCAAGGATTTGGATGAAATTTGGCACACAGTTCATAACATAGGATACTTTTTATCCCGATATTCCCACGGGATAGAGACGTATGCGGGTGAAACCGCAGGGCGCTGCTAGTAAATGAATAAGGTTTTCACACGTCTTTATTCAAACTCTTCAGCTTTATTTTTAGCAAATAACGACATCATCATCATCTGCCTAGCCTTTCCCCAACTAGGGTCGGCCTCCAGTCGTACCGGATGCAGCTGAATACCAGTATCTTACATGGAGCGACTGCATATCTGACCTCCACAACCCAGAACAACAAACACAAACAACAAATAACGACATAATATATCTCATAAAAAAACTATCACTGCTAAAACCGACTTCCGTTCGAGTTGCCGTAGTAACAGTATCAACAAAACTTATTATAGGCTTAATATCAATACTGTTGTTTTATAGACAATACGTGAGAATAGGTATATTATAGCCGGCTCGTGTTGCCGTCATAAAATACAAGTTGGTACACGTTCAGGGGTTGGCAACTTTCCCTGAAGTCCTGAAAAGTAGTTATTGGTTATACGTCTTTGATGCTGAATATTAAGGTAAGTACTTATTGGTTTATAGGTTATATGGCAGATATTGATGTAAGAAAAAAATTCTTCTCAATTATTTATAACTAGCTGCGCCCCGCGGTTTCACCCGCATAAGTTTCGATCCCGTGGAATATCGGGATCAAAAGTAGCCTATATGTTAATCCAGGGTGTCAGCTACCTCCATACAAAATGTTATCAAAATTGGTCCAGCCGTTTGAGCGTGAAGAAGTAACAAACATATAAACACACAAACACACCCCCCCACACACACACACACTCACCAACTTTCGCCTTTATAAAATAAGTGTGATTAGAAATTGTAGTTAAGTCAACGAATGGCCCAAAAGGGGGTATAAAGTGCGTGAGTATCCTGCTCCACTTTATACCCCCTTAAGCGTATTCTAAGCGTATTCTTCATTAATTTCTTCAAGGTGCTTAGTGAGTGAATCCACTACGAAAGACACAACTACTTTCTAAGCACTCTGAGCAAGTTTCTTAAAGAATCGCTTAGTTCCCTGCTCACGCACTCTACAACTCCAACATAGATTTTTGTTTTTACGCAGTCGGATACTTCTTCGTAGGATCAATGATTTTGATTTTAATTTCCATTATATAACATTTAGACAAGCTTCGACTAGAATTCGGCTACATAGACAGCGTTAGTACTCAAAATTGTGTCGGAAAAAATCGTGAGGAAACTGGCATTACCTAGAACCAAAAATTCGAAGACGTGACATCCGCCAGCACTGGGCCCGCGTGGTGGATTATGGCTGACTTCTTCCTGTGTTCCAGCTATGGGAACATTATAGGCTGATTATGATGACAGCGTTAGCGTAGGCCTCGCCAAGGCCTTCCATAGTGGAGATTTTCAGTCAGACAGCACAACAGGAGGTGAGGCATCGTCTGTCCGGGTTAGCGGCATTGTCGGGTTAGCTGGATTGTCCGGTAATATTATTGGAACTGCATGATATTCACATAATGACAATCTATTAAGGCTTACAAACAAATATACAAAATTTTATAGATGTATGTATGTATGTATGTTTGTGCACGTATTTCTCCGCAACTAAGTATTAATCGGATCGTGACCATTTTATTGGCTTATATTTACTTCAACTTGGGGAACAGTGCAAGTTTCATCAAAATCGATTCAGTAATTTCAAGATATGGAGTAATACGTGTAAGTGTGACGGCTTTTTTTTTTTTTTTGTAGATGGGAATCATCGAGTAAGTGTGACGGCCTGGCTTATTAATACGAGCTACGGGTGTAGTGTCAAAGGAAAACCATCTCAAAACCTTGGTCAAATTCTAGTGCAATATTTACAACAAAACTATTACCTACTTATTACAAACGAATATTCCAGTTTTTACTTAAAACTAATAAAAATTACGAAAATAAAATTAATAAAAAAAATTAAACCGACTTCAAAAAGAAATTAAGTCAAAATCATGAAATAACATTAATTTCGGAAGTCGGTGGCAAAAAACTAAAACCAAAATACAGATCCCAAGACACCGAATTCCGAAATTAAAGTTATTTCATAATTTTGTGTTCATTTCTTTTTGAAGTCGGTTTAATTTTTTTTTAATTAATTTTTTATTTAAATAAATTACTTTTTTATCTAGTACCCAATCCCCAAGTTGCTGTGCCAGCCTCAATCAGATTCTACCCGCGATGACAATAATATCATCCGACCGAACCGACTAGTGAGTGACCGAATCGAGCAGTGGTGGCCCAGTGGTAACGGACACGACTTACGAGTAGTAGGTCGGTTCGAACCCAGACATGCACTTTACTTTGTGTAAATTATTTCATCACCACTGCTCTCAAAACGGTGAAGGAAAACATCGTGAGGAAACCGGCATGTCCTAGAACCAAAAAATTCGAAGACATGTGACATTCACTAACCCGCACTGGGCCCGCGTGGTGGATTACGGCCCACTCCCTCTCACTGAGAGGAGGCCTGTGTCCCAGCAGTGGGAACATTACAGGCTGATTATGATGAATCGACTAGCTACTGTCATCTAATCTAACCGTCAAAGAACAACCATAATGAATTTAGACTAAGCTCTACTAATTTCAATAAATTTAAATAATTTTACCCACGAAACACATTTACATACTCAACTTTTTCAATTTAAGGCATATACATAAGTTTTACAAGGAGACTAACTTAAAGCTAGTCATTATAACTTAGAACTCAGCCGAGAACTTTCGATTCTCGTTGTAAATGTTCTTGGGGTTGGCAGCGTTGTATGGTCCTAATAGATTTCTATTAAAATTGGTCTTGATAAGGACCGTTAGTTCTGGTTCTTGTCCTTGTAGATGGAATTTCAAAGAGTTAAGTTTTGCTTCATTAGCATCAGGTTCAATTAATTTAACTTCAAATGGCTGACCACAGTGAACGGGAAGATATTGACAACTCTCAATATCCTTACAAGCGATCGCCAACACGCAATGAGCAAACATCAAATCGCGAAAAAAAAAACAGCTGTTCCCTACATTTTGACGAGTACCTCCTACCTAAATTATCGTTTTATTGCTTTTTGGGACGAAGTTTGTTGTGCTGCTGATTCTTAAGGCGACTACATGACTGCGGGTCAGCGGGATTGTCCGAAAGGGTTACCGCTGGTCCGGAACATAAAGGGCTAAGGAAGGAACACGGGTGGGTTTTAGTCAGTAAGAGTCTGACACTCCCTTCCGCTCCACCCAGAGCGGGAGGGGTCATTTGATGAATTCCCACCCAAAAAAAAAAAGGCGACAACATGGCGACCTAAAGCGCGGTCTTTGTCGGACTGCATAGAAAAGAAAGAGAAGCGCGATGACACAACGCTGGGTGGCTATTGCAAAATATGAAGCAATAATTATCTATTTACAAAAAATCTATTGATTGGACTACAAAATTAAAACACTAGTGCTTTAGTATGTTGCTTGTAGAATAATTAACCGACTTCAAAAAAGGAGGAGGTTTCTCAATTCGACCGTATATATGTTTTTTTTTCTCGACAAAAAATCGGAATGATTGTATATACAGTGTGAGTCTTCATAATGTGCACATAACGAAATGAGGGAAACGTAGCTTAATTTTATCGACAAAAAAAATATTTGAAAAAAAAAAAAAAAAAAAAGATCTTTACCTACTAATAAAGTATGGTGATTGCAAGGCCTTTCTTTAACATTTGATAGGAAATGTTCTGATTGAGTTATAAACATGGTATTTTTACGTTTAGAGATCTAATACGATGGAGAATAATTTAAAGTGATAAAAAAGGGTAGGTAATCGGGGCTTTTATTGAGTAATTTTACAATTATTGTAAAAATTGATGAAAAAATATTTAGATTTTTGTTAAAAAAAAAACCATAATTCTCAATTGAGGGCGATTGTTTACACAGGGGTCACAGCAGCGAACAAGAATTTTAAAAATGCTACAAAATTTCCGTCGATAAAATTAAGCTTAGTTTCCCTCATTTCGATATGTGCACATTATGAAGACTCACACTGTATATTAAGTATGGTTTTTATTTTAAAAAGAAAGTTTTTAGAGGTATCTTCATAATTTTTTTCTATCGTATCAAATTAGTTGTGTTATGTTTTCAACATCGATCATATACTTTTATTGTTTCTAAAACTTGCGTTCTTTGCGTTTAGGTCCTGTAGCTATACAACTCCTAAGTTAGAATTGGCCTCAAATGTCATGACTTCATGAAATAGTCATTCAATAGGGTAATATGAACTTAGAGAGTTGTATTGACGATTTTTATGATTATAATTCCCATAATTATTATTTCTACAAAAGACTAAAGGACCAAGAAAGACGACAAAAACTTTCAAAAGCCATAAAGGACGAAAATCACGTAGTTATAATGTTAAACAGTGAGGAACATTCAAATAGTTGCAAAGTGTCATTCACATAATATACTGAGCAACTTCCAGCTGTTATTCGTTAACTTTTCTGTGAACTAAAGTCAAACTTATGCATTCATGGTGCAAATGTAGGTCATAAATTTTGTTTGTTTCATTATTATGCTGTGTTCTGAAAGCTATAAGTATGAGAATTGCGTAAGTCACTTTCTTTCCGTGGAGTGGAGTTTCTTGCCGGTTCTTCTCCATAGGAAACGACCAATTGGAACCGTGCACCTAGCTTCTGACGTTTCATAAGTGCCCATGTAGGTTTATGTGAAATAAAATATTTAGATTTTTGATTTTTCACTATCTGAAGGAGTTTGAAGGAAATTCCTAATCCATTGCTTCTTATGTTTGAAAAATTCGTCTGTTCGATAAAGTAAATGACGCAATTATGTTGTTGTTTACAAAACCGACTGGAAGTTCCAGAGATTCAGCACGTTCAAATAAAAACTTGTTTTTTTTTTTATTTGAATGCGCAACTACCTGTCGGATATAGAAAACTCTTTTTGCATTGAATAGTCCTATTCTTGAGGAATGTTACAGGCTATTGAACATCACGCTACGACCCTTTGGAGCCGTGCAAAAAGAAAAAAAAATCAGAAAGAACGCTAAGCTAAGTAATAGCGCGGGCGAAGCCACGTGCAAAAGCTAGTACCTATATAATAAACTCAGGAGTATTAAAACGCGTGTAGGTGACCTAACACAACGCGCTGTTGCATGAATGAAGCTTGATCTCATACAGATATCGACTTATATCCCATCGCACAACTATAATAGTCTTCAGAATCAGATATAACTGGCTTTTGATACGGAGATGAAGAGCATAACACACAGCTAGAGGTTATTTGGCTGAGCCCCGATATTCCCAATATCCAATATCGTACTTTTCGTTTGACGGATTAAATCTAAGGCTTAAAAATTTATATAGTAAAATACATAATACGTTGATAGACTTAGGTTGTACGCACAGGGTTATTGGTAAAACATTAACAACCTCTTAAGAGGTCATTGTACTCATCATTATGAACCACTTACTATGGGACCAAACCTGAAATCGCGAAAAAAAATCAGCTGTTCCCTACATTTTGACGAGTTATACGAACATAAATGTAGGGAACAGCTGATTTTTTTTTCGCGATTTCCAAACGGAGAGAGCGCCAAAAAAAAATTGCTGACAGGTGACATCTACCAACCCGCACTGGGCCCGCGTGCCCATTCCCTCTCACAGAGAGGCTCACTGCAAGGAAGCTTGTGTGCAGTGGGAAAATTATGGGCTGATTTTGCTATGATATGTAACCTCATTGGAGGGCTCCGTGGCTAAATAATAACAGTCGCACAGGTCGATCGATCAGGTTAAGCTACGCTTGCCGCGGTTGTTCTGTGGATGGGTGACCATCTTTACATACCGGGACTCTCCGTGCCTCGGAAAGCACGTAAAGCTGTTGGACCCGGCTGTTACTCGTGGATCTTTGACAGTCGTTACGGGTAGGTAGTCCTTCTTGATATGTAAAGATGGTCACCCATCTACGGACCAACCGCGGCAAGCGTAGCTTAACCTGTTTGATCGACCCGTGCGACTGTTAGATACTAATCATTACATCTTGGGTGTTCTTCTAAAAAAAACCAGTTCCCTCCACGTGCCACTAAAAACCGAAAACAATGACAAAACCTGTTGGTATAATCTGAACCGGTCCATCGGAATGAATCTCTATCAAAGTATTCATTCCTTGATCTATTGCTAGATAGGGGGGGGCACTGACCTCCGCTCAGTTGAGGGGATTGTAAGACTTATCGCTAAAGAATGAGCTTTTTATTAGCGTTATCCTTTTCTGGAGGAAACCGTTTTGAAAGGTTATTTTACGATAATTTTAGGCGTTATTCATTCAATGCTAACTGATTTAAATAAATCTAAAATTCTAAATCTAAAGTAATATTATATACTTAGAGAACAGATCAGATTTTTTGGATGCTTGTTTGTGCCATTCTAGCCAAATAGCTAAACAGATTTCAATGAAATTTGGCATATGGGTAGAACATGACCTGGATTAAGACATAGTACACTTTTATCCAGACATTCTCACAGGATCGAGATTTATGCGGGTGAAACTGCGGGATTATAAAGAGGTAATTGTTTGTTTGTATGTAGGGGGTAATCTCCGGAACTACCAGTCGAATTTAAAAAAATATTTTTGTAATCGGTAGCCCCATTCTTGAGAAAGGCTGTGGGCTATATAACATCACGCTAGGACCCTTAGGAGCCAAGCAAAAAGAAAAAAAAGTCAGAAAGAACGCTAATCGAAAACGAAGTACTAATGCAGGCAGGCGATGCGATGCGACGGGGTGAGTGAGGTCGGGGTGGCAACAAATTTCACGCAGACGACAAACAGAAGTTAGTAATAAATAAATTTAAACTTATAAATAAGAAGAGGTTTTTGTCCTAAAGCCAGTTAGTAACAGCCTGGTTTTTTTTGTCGGCTTATAATTGACTGACAATATTAGTGTTATTGAATCGCTGAAATTACGCAACATTCGATCTTATACAACATTGGGATAACCTCTAAACATAATCAGCCTATAATGTTCCCACTGCTGGGACACAGGCCTCCTTTCTGTGAGGGGAGTGTACCGTTATCTACCGCGCGGGCCCAGTGCGGGTTGGTGGATGTTACATGTCTTTGAATTTTTGGTTCTAGGACATGGAGGTTTCCCCACAATGTTTTGAGAGCAGTGGTGATGAAATAATTTACACAAAGTAAAGTGCTTGCTTGTGTTCGAACCCACGACCTACAACACGTAAGTCTCGGCCGCTACCACTGAGCCACCACTGCTCTAGGTGTTCTACTTTTGATACAAAATGCAAGAAAGAAAAATTTTCGACTCCTAAGCGAAGCCAATCCCAAACATTTGGCGACCCTTATAATATATTTATTTGTGACACCTTCAAGGCTCATAAAAACATCAAGGCACAAAATATTTTCCCTGAATTTGCGAATAAAAAGATAATATCGCTCTTCTCAAGATAAACCATTCGAGCCTTTTCAGGTCATGAATAAAAACAAAATCACTATATTAAAATTCCCCGGGCAAATTGTCTTAAGATTTGTATAATATCAGACTTATTTTCGGCCCGAATATCAGGGACGTGAAATATAGGCCTAGTTCGTGAGCTGAATGTAATGGTAGGTATATCAGTATGATGTCTGATTTGCATTTGTAGACTGTTGCTTGGATTATTTTGGGCAAATATTATGGATTTCTGGAAGATGCGAATCGCTTTTTTGTTTTTATGGTGGTATAGGGATTTCTGGAAGATGCGAATCGCTTTTTTCTTTTTATGGTGGTATAGTCCGCGCGGAACTAGTTGGCCGCGCCTTAGGTATGTGAGCGGTAGGACGGAGGGGCGGGGGCGCATTACTCACTACGTGCGTTGCAACCCGCCGCCTCACTCCTGTCCCCACCTCAGCGGCCAACTATAGTCGGACTTTTAATTAGCTGCAGTAAAATGACAGCTTATGTGTTAAGTACTTAAATTACTGAAATTGGCTTCGATCAATAATAGTACTAGATGCCCGATAAGCGCTTCAAAAACGGCCCGAAAAATACGAGCACGAATACTTTTGTGCTCATATTTCAAATTAGTATGGTCCAATCATAGCCAATGTTAAGACGTCAAAATGCCTCAGTGCGCGTTCAAAAGTTGTGTAAATAACCACCGTAACACCAAGATTTTGGAAGGAATATCTTTTTTTCGGTAAGTTTTTATCATTAAATGTTTTTCATAAAATAGTAACACAATTAAATAGTAAATATAAATCAATTAGCAAATATTATGATTGTTTGGCCAATGTTTGCGACAACGCGCCAACCTCTCTAACAAACATTGAAGCATTGAAACGTAATTCCAAGAACTACGTCTAGTTCCAAATTCGAGTAAGTACGAAATTGTCAACAAAATGTTTTTAACCTTATTGCTTAGACGTTAAGTTTCATTTTAGAATAAATATTTTTGTACTTATTATAAAAATGACTTTTTATTTTCAAGTGACATTTTAAATTTATTGCTTCGATGACAGAAGGACTTAAATATTAATCATTTGCAATCGTAATTAAACTTTATGTTAGAGTGTTAAGGTTTATAATAATCTGAAGTTGTTAATATTATTAAACTTTTTTCTATAGTTCGTAGTAAGAAATATAAATGTTTATCTGTGTGCAAACGTGGCCACTTTAGCGACTTATTTTTGTTCCTAATCATTCATCTAGTACTATTATTGATCGAAGGAAATTGGAGTCTTTTTATTTTTTCGCGGCCATCAACCAAATCTTTGTTTTTCTAGTACAGAATAGTGTAACAAACGAAACTTATTAGACATGCATTATCTCTAAACTCAGTCCGAAATTTACTTTAAGTATAGCCTAATTAATTAATTGTAATATTTAAAATAATAATAATATGTACATTTAAGTATATGAAAAAATAAACAAAATAATCAAAAAATTCGTCCGCATCGCTGTCAACAGGAACAGTGCCCAAAAGGCTGGCAGCATTGCCACGTCGTATGGCAATGCTAATTCTTTGGCCAAGAAATAAGCCAGCCCTCTGGTCACGTGAAGAGTCGACTAACCGCTTGGCGATATCTCGAAAAACCAAGTGGGCACTCGGACCCCATGAAATAAGTCCGAAATGAGTTATTAAGAAGTGTCATTTAACTGTAGCTAATACTAAGTTGCGTCGTGAACGGACCGCCATTGAAGTACCTACTAGGGTTGTCAATATTTTCATGAAAGTTAACCCTGAAGCGGTTTTAAAAGAACAACAGACTGTTAACTGTTAATCTTTCCGAAGTTTATCTACTGGAGAAATACTGCAAAATAGAAGTAAGTACCTACTGCTTTCTCGCTTGGCAGAAAATGTAGTGAGAGTGTTGAGGCATAAGTTGAAACATGGTTGAAACCTTCTAAATACAGATGAATATGTTACTAATTCCTTTAGTGAATAATTAAGTATGCTAGAAAAGATTCCTTTAGAAGTTGAGCATATTTTTCTGTTCCTTCTTTCTTGTCTATTTATATACAGTGTGTACATAATTGGTTAAATAAATAACTACATACTCGGTGTGTTTTACCGGAGATCCTGAGGCTTGTAGGCATACTCTAATGAAAACCCCCGTAGGGCTTTACTTAAAGAAAACGTCAGCTACACTCCCCCTTACCTTTAATGATTTCCCCCTCGGAATCGGATAGGAACGTTACTAAATATGCCAATCAGACGCAGACATCATTGCTTTGGAGAGATTTGACAACCAATCATCACCATACTGCGATCCCCACCCAAAAATAAAATACAATCTAATGCTCGGGTTCTGTCACAAAGCGGTTCCGTCATTATTATAGCGGTAGTCGTGGAATTCTGTCATTTTCACCCGTATTTGACATAAGGTAGCCCAAATTAACAGGTAAATTCAAATTTACTTACGTTTTTTGCAATTACAACAGCACCCTAATTGCGTAACACACGTAAGTAACGCAATGAATGTTGTTGAACTGTCAAAATGAAAGCAATTGCTACTGATAATGTGTTACGCTATTACCTCAGAAGTCAGTGACAGGTTGTATGTTGGTTAAAATATGGTTCGCGACTGTTGTTTTAATAATCAAGAAGTCACACGAGTATTCGCGCCAGTTTTAATACTAAGTTAGTTGATACAATCGCCGCGAGCGAATTTCGTGCCGCATTCGTCTGTTTAGCCAGACCGTTAGGCCCTATGTACAGTCAGCAACAAAAGTCGATTAACACTTAACTTCAACTTACTTCTGCTGCAACTTTGAACAAATATTTTGCTCAACACTGAGATTAAAAAAACTGAAGTGTTAATCGACTTCTGTTGCTGACCGTACACACGTTTTTCTTGTCATGAAAAACGAGGGTTTATTCGCCGTGTGTAGGCACAGTCGTCAGTGTTGTATGGATCACTATGGAAGCTTGTAGATGGACACGTTTTTTTACGGACGGTTTATACGCCGTAACGGCCGGTTCACACATGTCTCCGTTATACTGTTCCGTTTTATCGTGTACGTTTTTTTTTCGTCGATGGCGTATGTAGTTGTATGAGCGACTTCACACATGGCACAGCATTCTGAATACAGTAAAAAAAAACGTTCCGTAAAAAAATTACATTCCGTTTTGTCATCGAATACTGGACGACGGAAGTTATACGGATACGTAGAATTTTAACGGATAGATACTGTGTGCGTGAAGTAAGGAACTTGGCCTTCTTTTTCAACATTATGTTTTTGGTGGAATTTCATTGCTTTTTTCCAAGTGGGTAGATACACGTGTAGGATTTAATTGTATAGCCTAGGTTTTCCTTTTTTTTATATTTGTGTTTTTTTCACGACAGCGTCCATCCTTGTAGAATAGCGGCGGTATACTGCGAGTTTTCTGTTCACACATCGCATCCAGTAATGATGAATCCGTTGAACGTTATACGGTGAACAGAGCATACATTTATGACGTATCCGTTAAAAACGTACCAGTAAAACGGACTCCCATGTGTGAACGGGCCGTAAAGTAAAAAAACCGTACCGTGTACAAAGTGCCTTAAGTACTTCAAGGATAAACCCATGTTTTATCAACGTATGTAAACGGACTATGGACAAACTATTCCAGATAGTTTCGGCGGATGATTCCGGAGTTATCACAACTCAAATACCGACCGCAGCTTGGCGCTTATACCAACAGTTATTTTATAGAACTAATATTTAACTTTATCAACGTGGATGGGTCGGCAATAGCTTCGATCCGTATCGGACCTTATTAACCGACTTCAATAAAGGAGGAGGTTCTCAATTCGGATGTTTATATATTTTTTTTATTATGAACTAGCGACGCACCCTTGCTTTGCATGATTTTTACGGTTTGACAAAACTTCGAGATTTGTTTATTATAATTATGTTATTTTAATATCTATTGATGTACTCGTTGGTCTAGTGGTCGCAAGCACAACTGCTGAGTATGGGGTCACGGCTTCGATTCAGTCTCTTTTAAAGACCAGACATCATCTTGGTCCGATCATGTGAGTACCATGTAGAGTAAAAAAATCACCTGTTCAGCAAAAAAAAAAAAATGTTGTCCTACATTTATGTTCGTATAAAATGTAGAGAACAGCAGATTTTTTTTTCGCGATTGCAGGTTTGGTCCCATAGTAAAAAGTTGTTCATTAGTGATGAGTACAATGACCTCTTAAGAGGTTTTAATTGTTGGTGTTTTTCCAATAACCTTGTATACTCGTCGAATTGATCTATTCGGCTATTTCACTAATTCATCTTACCTGATTAATTGATAAAGTTCTTTTCATCCCAAAGGAAACAAAGAGATTTATGTGCATCCGTTTTGTCTATCACAGCTGGTATATTGGTACAAAGCGTGTCTGCTAAGCGTTAGCACTTGAATATATTATAATACCGTTATTATAAAAAAAAAAAACTGAAAAACGGGCACAGTACTCGCGACCGGCGTGCATAATTATACTTATGTATTTCATTATAACCCGCTGGTTAATAATGTGATATGAATTTGGAACCTCGACTAAAAAGTAGTAGGTACGGACGCCAGCAGGTCAACCTACCCGAAACTGTCAGATTTTCCCAATCAACCTTGAACCTTATACTTTAGCAATAAAGTCGAAAATCTATTAAAGAAATCTGACAGATTGTAGTAACTTGATGTGCTGGCGTCTGTTAGGTACAGACGCCAGCACATCAAGTTACTTATGAAAACTAAAACGAAAATCGTACTTATTGCTTATTATAAACCTCGCAGAAGGTAATAGGGGTATTCGTCGTAGCCTCTTAGGCAAGCCTAAATCCAATATTTATAGCGACCGTGGTATAAGACACAGCTTTGTTCCCTTGTTGAATAAACTACTATTGAAATTCGACTTAAACTGGGCAAAAAGACCAAAACTAAACGCGAACAAAGTGGCAAACCAAAGTAAGTGTACATGAAACTGACCCTGGTCCTGTCTATTTGTATAACCCGGAGGTGTTTGACACTACACGTGCTCACACGCACGTGCATACAGAAATAACCGGAGTAAACGCCTTCGTGACCGATAATGTACTGGACGGTTTATTATTTAGTAGTTAGTTGTTATGAGTGTTTCACTATAATGGTTTTTTTGGAGGTAGAGAATTATGTTCCGTTAGAATTGCGCCCTGCGGTTTCTCCCGCGTAAATGTCGATCCCGTGGGTATATTGGGATAAAAAGTAGCCTATATGTTAATCCAGAGTGTCAGCTACCTCCATACAAAATTTTATCAAAATTGGTAAAGCCGTTTGAGCGTGAAAAAGTAACAAACATATAAATAAACACACACACACCCTCACACACACCCCCCCCCCCCACACACACACACAAACTTTCGCCTTTATAACATTAGCGTGATGTAACGACTGCCTAACTAACCTCCACAACCCAGTAACTGGGTAACACGATTACCGCCCCTTGGCAAGACTGGTTGTCAGAGTTCTGGGCTTCTGACTACCCTTAACGACAGGTCAAAGATCTACTAATGACAGCCGGGACTAATAGCTTAACGTGCTTTCCAAGGCACAGAGGGGGTCTGTATATGTAAAGGATGGTCACCCATCCACGAACCGACCGCGGAAAGCGTAGCTTAACCTTCAATAGATCCATGCTGCTGTTATTATTGAGCCACTGGATAATAATGCAGATGACCTGTCCAAACCAGGCGCAGAGCAGCAGTGGCGAAAGACGTCGAATGATTAATTTTGGGACGTTCTTAAGTATTTCTGACGCTACAAGACACCTTAATTAAACTGACACTGACTTAATAAGACGTCAACTTGACGCTGACTTAAAATTAAGTGGCGTTCAAGAATTCGGCCGTCAGTTGTGCCACCAAACATTCAACACCACCCTATTTCCTTCCACTGACTAAAACTACTTGATTTGGTTCACACAATACATTTCTCGTACACCTAAAGTCTGTTCCAAAAGTATATGTTGAAAGTGTACAAAAACCCTATTCAGGCTACGGCAAATTCGCCAGAAAAGCCTGAACAATATTAATTTTCTTCCGTTTTATTGTAATTTGCAGGTCAGTATGTTAATAAAAATATGATTCGCGACCATAAAAAATATGTCTTTACACCAAAATAATCATTCAAATCATCAATCGTAGACAGAGTAATCTATAGACTCATGGTATCCGGGTCACCGAAAGGGACAGTGTTTCTGAATCGAGTTTGATCTCCTTTGATCGAAAAACTTTTGTTAAACCAGCACAAAGCACAATATCATAATATCATTAAACAATTAAATACCTCATAATGTGCAGTGAATCTATAAAGTATAAATCTACATAAAATTAAAACTGATTTATCACCTGAACTGACAAGTCAAACAATTGTAATTGCATGCAGTACATTCAATACAATCACTGATTTATATACCCTGAGTATACAAACGAAATTACGATAATAACACATTGTAATAAAACTGTTATAAAGCACGTTAAGCCGTTGGTCTCATTTGTAGACTGGCTGTCATTTGTAGGTCTTTGACAGTAGTTACTTTTAGACAGAATCACAGAAACCCATAAGTCTGAAAACCAGTCTTACCAAAGGAAAAACTCAGTCAAAGTGTTACCTAGTACAGATAGCGCCCCACTCTCTTCTTCCTAATCGCTTACAGTACAAGTGTGCAACATTCCGCTAGTGTTTTAGTTTTGTCGATACACATTAATTACTTATTAGTGGGTAATTATAGTCATCATCTGCCTAAGCCTTTTCCCAACTATGTTGGGGTCGGCTTCCAGTCTAACCGGATGCAGCTGAATACCAGTATTTTACATGGAGCGACTGCCTATCTGACCTCCACAACCCAATTACTAGGTAATACATTTGTTCGATACCCCTTGGTAAGACTGGTTTTTTTTTACAACACACTGTCTACCTACATTTATATCCTGAAGAATATAATATATATTTTTCTGATTTGGTACAATGAGGACGACAGCTGTTCCATTCCCAAGCCACACAGTGTAATAATATCGAAATATCAAATCTATATTACGATCACGCTAAACTGCATTTTGTTGGGGGTATAATATGCACTGCAGTGTAACGTGGGGTGCTTTTGACGAAAATGTGAGGGGCATTTCAATAGACAAATTCTTGGGTTGGACTTAGGGATGTGGCTGCGTTTACACCGCTGCTGTGTTTTTATTGGCATTATCCAGGATAATGCCAATAATAAAATAATTTATCCTACGAAAAATTCGAGCGCAATGCAGGCGTTCTTCCTCTCTCCTACTTATTTAATTTGGCTGTGCTAGACAAGGTCCATAAATGATCTATTGATTTATACTTAACATCTGTATGTGTATTTTATGGATGGAATAAAGATTATTTGAAAATTCGTGTGAAATATTTGATGCAAGAAATACAATGGTATTTCCATAATGTCCCCCTTTTTATTATTAGCTACGAAATATTAGTTTTAAAACAATAAATTGTCGAGAACACAAAAACAGTTTAAACGCAAACCAAACCAAATACAGGAGGGAGTCATTGTATTACCATGTTTCTCGTAATTTACTACATGTGCTTGGTAAATTAACGATTATATTATTCTGCATTCATTTGCTTGTTTTAACAAAACTGTGGCAGTCTGTGAAAACTGGCATGTTTAGCAACCCCCGGATATGCGGTATCCAGCTGGTACTCTATGAATACAAAAGAATCTGAATGAAATTTTCTGTAAAATAAGTTAACCTGCGTAACATACTTTCAATCTCAATCTGAATTATTTTTAAGGATATTGCTTAACCATTGCTTTTTATGTTCGAAACATTTGTCTGCTCAACAACTTAAATTACGCAATGAATGTTACTGAACTGTCAAAATGAAAGCCATTGCTACTGTTAGTGTGTTTATTTATTTATTTATTAGGCTCTTCAACAATGAGTACACTGTTACTTTATAATTTGTACAATGCAAACTTAAGTCTAAGCGCCTCATCACTTACAGAAAAGCACAGCATGCACTACATTATGCGCAGATAATACACAATTAATTAATTAAAACAATCGATACATAATATGAAATTTGGAAAAAAATAATAATAATAATAATGATAAAAATAAACTGTTAAAGCATAATTGATTACAATGAATTAAATAACTTAAGTAGATTAAATTAAATTAGATTATATTTTACGCAATTACCCCACTGACATACCTTGCAGTGTAAGGAAACTGAAGTGGCAGTGGGCGGCCATGTTTGTTGAAGGACCGTAGGCGGAGGAGAGAAGTATTGGGAGTGAAAACCACGTACCAAAAAGTATTGTTTTGGATGCCCCCTAACCAAATGGACCGACGACTTTAACAAGGTGTCTGGGACAGAAAGTATGCTAAAGGGTACAGGGTGTTGTGACGCAGCCTGAGAGAGGCCTATGTCCAGAAGTGGACTGCAATAGGCTGAGTTGAAGTTAACCAGAACCTTTCAGGTAGTTAAATCACCTGCCTAGCCTTTTCCCAACTATGTTGGGGTCGGCTTCCAGTCTAACCGGATGCAGCTGAATACCAGTATTTTACATGGAGCAACTGCCTATCTGACCTCCACAACCCAGTTACTGGGTAATATGATACCCCTTTTGGTAAGACTGGTTGTCAGACTTTCGGGCTTCTGACTACCCGTAACGACTGTCAAAGATCCACGAATGACAGCCGGGACGAACGGCTTAACGTGCTTTCCGAGGCACAGAGGGGTCTCGTATGTAAAGATGGTCACCCATAAACAGACCAACCGCGCCAAGCGTAGCTTAACCTGATCGATCGACCTGTGCGACTGTTATTATTAAGCCACGGGCCCATCTCATGTAGTTAAAAATGCTATTATTATAAAAGAGTATAAAAAAAAAATCTTACCGATTCTCCTCCATAGGAATGGCCTTTCACACTATTGTGGAATCTGAAAATAAACAAAAAAGAAAAATGTTATTAAAAGTGTTGCTAGAAGGCGTCGCGGCAGCATAGAAGAAGGCGGGATGACCTGGAGAAAAAAACCGACCAGTGGTTCACTTTAGCCCTGGATCGAAAGTGCTGGAAGTCATAGTCAGCCTTTGCACAGCAGTGGGGTGATGCAGAGTAACAGTAAAACTGTTGCTGTTGTAAACTGCTGTTCATAAAATCATCATCATCTGGTTGGGGTCGGCTTCCAGTCTAACTAACTGGATGCAGCTGAATACCAGTATTTTACATGGAGCGACTGCCTATCTGACCTCCACAACCCAGTTACTGGGTAATACGATACCCCTTGGTAAGACTGGTTGTCAGACTTTCGGGCTTCTGACTACCCGTAACGACTGTCAAAGATCGCACGGTGGGGTCACGGAATGTAAAGATGGTCACCCATCCAAGACCAACCGCGGCAAGCTTAACCTGATCGATCGCCCTGTGTGGCTGTTAGGGGGTAGATTTTCATTTTATGATTTATTTTGACAATTTTTGTGAGAAATTTTATTATTTTTTATTAGCTTGGTGGACAAATCAACGACGACTGAGGGGCCGCGCGGGGTAAGGCCCCCGGAATGCGTTCGGATACTTGAATTTAGTTCTTTTGATCGACAAAATTTATCAAACAAAAATCGCCGAAGTTAATGATGAAATCTTTGTGACAAAATTTTAAATGGTTATGAAATGAAATGAAATGATTTTATTTTTTGTAAGTGTCGAGAATCGAACCTCGACACCTGCGCGCGCTCCAGGCAGCGCCTCCGAGCCGCTGAGCCAGGCGGTGCGGAGTGCGGCACGGGGGACGCGGGCACCGGGCTGCGCGGGCGACGGGCGGCGAGGGACGGCCGGCGTCGCGCACTCGCGCAGCGCGACCACAGACCACTTCTCCACGGGCCACCGCATCATTGTATTGTAACGTCGATTTATAATTATTATATTCAGTTTGTACCAGCAAAGCATACAGTCCACTTATTTCTCACCACCATCTTCGAGACCTTCACACTGTTCTCAACAGTAAGTAGGTTTGTACAAACACTTTTACACGTCAGTCATGTTTTTTATAACTAGATGAAGTCGGCGTTTCCTATCTGACTACTCTGAGAAGAAAGGCCGAAACAAACTCAGAGGTCACAGTCTCTTTTAAAGTCCAGACATAATCTTGGTCAGGTTATATGAAGACCATGTAGATCGATGTCTGAGGTGGTCTTTTGAGGAAAGAACCACACAGATTGAGAGGACCTGTCCAGTCAGTGCACGCATTTGTCAAAAATCGTGCAGCTCAACTCAAGACTTAAGGAGCTCAACGATTCGACGAACAATACCAAAGAAAGGACATTTGGGTAGGCCACATAAATTACTCAAACTGCCAGACCATGATAAAAAAAAACAGAACAGAGAGAATAATAAAAAAAATATATATAAGTATGTAAAATGACCCACATCGTCTTCACATTCACAATGAAAAAATAATATAATACTTTACAAAGTAAGCAAATGTCATTGTTTAAATAATAACATAAGGGGTAAATTCCGATGTAACTAATATAGTAATTGTTCAGTATACACTATAATTTTTACATATGGGGTGAAATTAAACAAAATTTAGGCAAGAACTTTGAGTATTCATGAGATCAATAAATGTAGTGTAGAAAATAACGGAGAGGTAAATGATTTCCAGGATAGTTTTTTGTAAGTTTAAATATTTTATCATACTTATATTATGATTTTATTTATTACTAGTTACAAAAAAAATACAAATTATAAACTGAAGTAAATTTTACGCAATGCTTAATGGATATTTAAGCCTTATTGTGGAAGAACAGCAAAAAATGCTATTTTGAAAATCTACCCTAGGACTAGAAAAAGTACTCGTAAAATAGCTGCCAAAGGTTATCATTCCTAAAATGTGGTAACCGTAATTCATTTTTACACCCGATATTACTCATATTGTTTGGTAATTAATTGACAAAGGGCACTATCTAGTGTAATTATGACACATGTAATGGCTACTTATCGGTGCACTGGGCGTTAAATGTGTCACACTAATATTGATTTAACAAATACTTTTGTACTTAAGTAAACTAAAGTTAATTGTTTCCGTGTTAATGTCCTGTGTCTTTAACATATTTTTTTTGTTTATTTTAAGATAAAGATTGTTATTAATTTTGTATACTACTACAGTAAAAACCCACAGACCTACTGTTGATTAAAGATCGTAAAAAAATTAAAATAATTTTTGTATGTTGTGGGCTGATTTTTCAATCGGCAGATATTTTTATTCGTAGAATAAAATTGACGTCTGACATATTTTGTTTGAAAGAACTGTCAAAAATTCAAAAAATACTTCGGATAAAATTATCTGGCGTTGGAAAAATCAACCCTTATGTATTCTGCTATTTGCAAAGTGATTAATTAATATTTGAAAAAAAAAATATTTTATGATAATTTATTTTAGAGTCAACGACCGCTGGTAATGTTCTTACATGAAATTTAGTTGAGAAAGAAAATCAGTTTTTTTTTGTGTTTAATATCGATATCCATCACGTCTGTGAACTGATATTTCAAAAAATAAACTATAACCAATTTTTTTTTTAAATCCTCTTTATATATACGAGTAGATTCCCATCACGTTTGCAGAGTCTCGCTAACTTAATAAATAAAAAAAATATATTTTAATCTGTTGTGATTGGTTTACTGGAGATTAGCCTCATCATTATAACAGACATCCAACAGTTTCAACATTCACTGTAAGTGCCACCATGGACAAAGTCCCTTAAATCCCTAAACAATTAACAACTCCCAACTCGCCAATATTTTAATAATAAAATTTTCTGGTCGATTTCTCGCTACGGTGTGACAGGCACCCTCTGACAAGGGCTAACGGATAATGTGCGTAGGGGTAAGAAGGTAAGGCGAGGGGATGAAGCTAAAATAAAGGGGATTATACGGGAATTACGTTGCCATAGCAACGGCGTTCCCTCGAAAAGTAACGGCACTGTTCTTGCATAAAAATAATACTTTGAAGACTCCATTTTGGAAGAAACTGGGTAGATTATCTGATTCTGATATGTGGAACCACTGTTCCACATATCCAAATCACATCACATCACCATGTGACTTGGAAAATGACTGTTTTGTTATCAAGGTAAGCTTATCATAATAATATGTGGATAAGGAACGATTAGGCTTTCTTTTCCTTTTTTTTAGGCTTTAGGCGCCCATTGTGTGAACCCCTTGTAAAATTTCTACGTTTATATCTCAGACCAAATAAAAAGTCAAGACATATAAACCGGAATGTCCTAGAACCAAAAAAAATCGAAGACCTGTGACATCTAAACCCACATTGCACCCGTGTGGTAGATTACGGCCCACTACCTCTCACAAAGAGGAGGTCTGTGTCCCAGCAGTGGGAACATTTTAGGCTGATTATGTAAGTGTGAAATCACCAACCCCTCTTGAGCAAGCAAGGTGAACAATGCTCGTGGCTTCTCTGTTTGAGAAGACTCTTTGTCCAACAGTGAGACAAAAATAGATTGGTATTATAAGCGTTGAGCTCCTCAAGTTCTGAGTTGAGCTGCACGATTTTTGACAAATGCGTGCACTGACTGGACAGGTCTGCTCAATCTGTATGGTACCTTCCTCAAAAGACCGTTTCAGACACCAATCTACATGGTCTTTACATGATCTGACCAAGATTTTGTCTGACTTTAAAAGAGACTGTGACCTCTGAGTTTGTTTCGGCCTTTCTTCTCAGAATAGTCAGATAGGAAACGCCGACCTCATCTAGTTTAAAAAAAAATGATTGACGTGTAAAGGTGTTTGTACAAACCTACTTACAGAAAATAAATCATTTATCATAAGGCTTACTTTCTCCTTTTGCGAGAAAAAGAGGGTAGCCCGAATTCGGTAAGTAGCCGTTAAATAAAACAATATTTTTCAACATAATGGTATGTAATAAAAAAGCTACCTCATTAATCTGGAGTGACGTCAATTAATTTGAACTCAACGGCGGGCGTAGAGAAAGTAATTATTCGACTACCCTCAAATGAAATTAATTTGCAAAAATAATAGGGATTGGCAACGAGGATAAATGATTTTAAAATGCAAGTAGATGGGACTCATTTTGAATACAATGCATGAATATGGTTAAATAGTAGAATTAGGGAGAACTGTATGTGCTTCGGTTTCTTTTGAACATTACATATTTTATCTTAACTTTAGTGGCAGTGGGCAGGGCACAGAACAGATGGCCGATGGTAGCCGAAAGGTTTTGGAGTGGCGATGGCGACCGCGTACCGGAAGACGTAGCGTTGGAAGGCCTCCCACAAGGTGGACCGGCGACCTTGTGACAGCCGCAGGAACCTCGTTGGATGTCAGCGGGATTGTCCGAAGGGTTACCACTGGCCCGGAACATAAAGGGCTAAGGAAGGAACACGGGTGTGTTTTAGTCAGTAAGAGTCTCACACTCCCCAAAATGCTGAAATGATGATGATGATGATGTCATTTTATCTATCTATACTAATAATAAAGCTGAAGAGTTTGTTTGTTCGAACACGCTAATCTCTGGAACTACTAGTCGGATTTTAACAATTTATTTGATGATGACTTGAGGAAGCTTATAAGCTACTTATTATTACGCTACGACCCAAAGGAGTCGAGCAAAAATAAAAAAAGTCAGAAAGAACGCTAAGGGAAAACGAAGTAAAATCGCGGAAGCGTTTTAGGGGGGAAAAAGAACGCGCACGAAGTCGCAGGCAGAAGCTAGTTTTAGGGGGGAAAAAGAACGCGCACGAAGTCGCAGGCAGAAGCTAGTTTTACGGGGGAAAAAGAACGCGCACGAAGTCGCAGGCAGAAGCTAGTTTTAGGGGGGAAAAAGAACGCGCACGAAGTCGCAGGCAGACGCTAGTTTTAGGGGGGAAAAAGAACGCGCACGAAGTCGCAGGCAGAAGCTAGTTTTAGGGGGGAAAAAGAACGCGCACGAAGTCGCAGGCAGAAGCTAGTTTATACAATACAATTATAGCAAATAGTACATATTCAATCTGCTTTAGTTTGTAAAGCAATAAGGAAGTTAGAGTATTCGAGGTCCATAAACCATATTTACGACGTGACAGATGTGACCACAGAACGTGTTAAATACTATGCCTATTGGATGATACGTTGTAAAATCTAACATTCGGGAATTTGGCTGCGGTCCGCGTGATCGAATCAGACGATTTTAGTGTTACAAATTGCTCTGTAGTTGCGGTGTGATTTCGAACGTATTTCAGTGGGAAAATCGTAACCATAACCACATTTTTAAATGCTTTGTAGGTTGAAAGTTCTTGCTGTAGTCCGATAGCTAGCCTAGGCCTAGTCTCCGAGACACGAGTAAACAAGTAACTTTTAGGTAGGCGAGCACCATTTTGCTAAACATGTAATCCCCAGATGGTTAGGTAGCAGTGTATAGTATTAGTCCTCTAGACCGCACTTCAGCCATGTTGGCCAATCTCAACCGAGAATTTTCCAAATTCGTTGCGGGAGGCGTGTGTGCCAGATACAGGTGAACGCTCTCTTCCCTCACTCTCATAGTCCGATGGAACGGAAATCCGACACGACCGGAGAGAGATCAGGCGCAGGACCAACCGAGGCACGGGGGCATCAAACCGCCAATTTCCAACTCCGAGCTGTAACTAAGAAATTCCTAATGGAAAAACCCAATAACACTTTTTCCAACCTGGGAATCAAACCCAGGACCACGCTAAGCAGTCACGCTTGCGCCCACGAGTCGTGGTCGCAAGCACGACTGCTTAGCCTCGTTGGTGTCTTGGTCCACGACACCAACGAGGCTTTACATTGTACGCTAGGTTTTACAAATATGTATGTATGTAGACATAAGAAAAACGAAAGATACTCTAATTTCAACTCATGAATTTCTTTTATCCGCTTCTTATTACGCGGAAACCTAATAACAGCTAACCCGTTTTTTACGAGTCCTCGTAAAGCGGAACATAATTAAGTTTCCCAATTCCGGCCGTCAATCAGGATAGCCCGATTGCCCGCCAGGAGCGACCTATGAATATTTATTTATGTGTGGAGATTAACATAGGAATACATCGTGTAATTGTGGTACCTCATTTTGGTAACAGGTGGTTTCAGAATTTACAATTTTGTGGAAGATAATTTTGTTAATTACTATCATGATGTAGCAAGAATAGGAGAAGAAGAAGGGGGAATAATACAGCCGCACAGGTCGATCGATCAGGTTAAGCTACGCTGCCGCGGTTGATGTGTGGATGGGTGATCATCTTTACATACCGAGACCCCTCCGTGCCTTGGAAAGCACGTTAAGCCGTTGGTCCCGGCTGTCATTCGTAGATCTTTGACAGTCGTTACGGGTAGTCAGAAGCCCGAAAGTCTGACAACCGGTCTTACCAAGGGGTATCGTATTACTCAGTAACTGGATTGTGGAGGGGAGATGTAAAATACTGGTATTCAGCAGCATCCGGTTAGACGGGAAGCCGACCCCAACATAGTTGGGAAAAGGCTAGGCAGATGATGATGACGGCGGATGATGAATGGCGTCTGTGTCAGAATCTCTTTCTATTCGTTATCGGTTGAACAGTTATAGGTAATATGTTGTTTTCAGAAGCAAGTGCAACCGTCGACGCCCGTCGACGCGTCAAAGTGCGGCTTGTGTATTTGAGACTTTGAGTACGGAGCTCAAATACAGGAGCGGCATGTTGTAGACGGCCGGCAGTTGCATCTGCCGTTGTTGACGCATGTCGCTTGTGTGTATGAGCACTAAGGTAGGAAAGAATACTTACTCTTGATTTTTTTCTTTTTTTTTTACAGGATTCATAAAAAGTAGTAGTTAAAAATCACGCCAGCTGCGATAATAACCTAATCTATAGAACAGTTAAGAGTGATAATTATAGAACTAATGATTTTGAATCTGCATTTAGGTAAAAAATAATCGAATATTTTTAAATTGTAAAATGGGTCTGCAAATTAAGTGAAATTGCTTATTCTGTAAATAGGACATTGGAATCACTTTAACAAACACGCTAGATGAAGTCGACATTTCCTATCTGACTACCCTTTTTTTTTTTTTTTTTTTTTTTTGGGGATGGGAAATCATCAAATGACCCCTCCCGCTCTGGGTGGAGCGGAAGGGAGTGTCAGACTCTTACTGACTAAAACCCACCCGTGTTCCTTCCTTAGCCCTTTATGTTCCGGGCCAGCGGTAACCCTTTCGGACAATCCCGCTGACCCGGCAGGCTTCGGCCCTATGGGGCCCCTCCTCGATGCTGACATCTCTTTGAGGCGCGCGTGGAACACGTACGCGCCGTCCGGCACGGGCCTGGTCCTGATCGGACGGTGAGCTACCCATTACTCTCCGCCCGCAGGCCCGCGCCTACGGTGGCCGGGAGTCGTCGCGCGGCTCCCGACGCCCGGAGCGTCTCCCGCGGCGGCTGGGACGGGAGGCTCTCTCCCTGAGCCGTCCCGCCACCTCCTTCGCTAGCATGACTGCTTCGCAGAAGGTGGTGACTGCCTCCCACTCCCTCTCGCCCCGGACCATGGCTTGCACCAGGGCCGGGCGCGAGAGGTCGCCGCCGCTGCCGATCGCCTCTACGAGGACACGGCGGTGCTCCGCCCAAGCGGGGCAGACCTCCACCGTGTGCTCCACCGTGTCCTCTGGGCGATCCTGGCAATGGTGACACCCGGGCGTTTCCTCCCGCCTGATGATGTGCAGGAACCTCCCGAAACTTCCGTGTCCGGTGAGGACCTGCGTCAGGCGGTAGGTGAGGGCGCCGTGGCGCCTCCCTAGCCACTCCTCAAAGAGGGGTCTTATCGCCGCTATCGCGGCGTGCCCTGCGCTGGGTTGCGACAGTCGTTCCTTCCATGTCGCCATGAGATCTGACTACCCTCTCAAAAGAAATGGCGAAACAAACCCAGCGAGGTAATTTCGTAACACACTATCAGTAGCAATGTCTTTCATTTTGACGGTTCACCAATATTCATTGCGTTATTTACGATGTTGAGTAGACAAATTTTTCGAACATATGAAGCAATCATCATCATCACATCATCATTTCAGCCGAAGGACGTCCACTGCTGGACATAGGCCTCCCCCAAGCACTTCGACCGGTTCTGTGTTTCTCGCATCCAACGGGTTCCTGTGGCCTTCCAACGCTACTTCTTCCGGTACGCAGTCGCCACTCTAGAACCATCGGCCATCTGTGAAGCAATGGATTAACAATATCCTTCAAAATCATTCAGATTGAGATTAAATAGTGTGTTACGCAATTATCCCAGGTGCCTGGAATTTTGACCTCGATCTTGCTAGAAAGCGAAATGAAAGCTCATGTTCAAGCATACATTTACTATACCCAAAACCCTGCACAATTGCTAGCTAGAAGACACCAATTCCCATCGTAAAACCAGAACACACTTTTCCAAATCAGTCGACCAACCAGCAGTCATGCATCACCGAACACAACCGGTTTCCAGCTTTGACCAAATGTTCAGAAACCAGTTACCTACTGACCATGCATGTCCTAGATACGGCACGTTCGAAACCACAGCATAGGTAAGTTAGTTCCAAGATGTTGCTGATCGGATTAGACCTTTGTCTGTATGTCAGACGAATTGGTATTGGTATAAGCCTTTGAGGAGCTCCTGTGTGATTTGTGTGGTCCTGTGGCCTTAGTGTGAGTTTTTTCGACTCACGTTCGATTGCGAGCGCGTTAGAATTTTGTATGGGAAATTAGGTTTCTCCTAGTGACCACCAGGTGGCGCTATAACTTTTTTCCATATAAAATTCTAACGCGCTCGCTATCGAATGTGAGTGAAAAAACTCACACTAAGGCCACTGATGTGGTTATGGTTACGTTTCGCGTTTAGCCTTTAGAAGCAGCAGAAAGTTGTAGATTAAATAAATTTTGCTCGTGGAGTTTAAATGAGCTGCAAAAGGATGGTCAGTGACTACAAGTTAGATTTTTTTTTTAATTAAACCACGTTTTTAGCCTATCGATTTTTTAGGGTTACGTACTAAAAGGGTGCCAACGGAACCCTACTTACTAAGCCTCTGCTGCGCGTCCGTCCGACTGTCAGCGGGCTGTATCTCATGAACCATAATAGGTAGACAGTTGATATTTTCACAGATAGTGTATTTTTATTGCCGCTGTAACAACAAATAATAAAACTAAATAAAAGTAAAAAATTAAAAGGGGTCTCCATACAAGAAACATGTTTTTTTCGGCATTTTTTTTTTGCCTTGAGGTACGGAACCCTTGGTGTAGGAGTCCGACTCGCACTTGGCCAGTTTTTTTGTATACGCAAAACGTCTCATACTCACAACTCATTCAAAACGTGTTGCTTACAAATTCGTTATCCCTGATTCCAGTCTAAGTCCTAGGAACCAGTGGTGAACTCTGATTTCTAAGTATAAAAATCATTGTTGAATGACGATAAAAGATGAGAGTGAAAACGCCCTTGAAGAGCATAAATAATGACCTTATTGGTGATGATTTTCAGGAAGGTCAGGAGCATAGTACCCGCAACTAGCGTTAGCGTATGACCAGGGGGCCTAAAAAGGCCACTTTATCAGAATTATAAAAGGATAACATTATGAATCATAATATGTCGAAGACCGTCCGTATTTATCTTTTTTTGCTGCACTACGTAGGTATAATCAAAGAGATTGGTATTGGATTGGATTGATTGGTATTTTAGCACAGACAAAAAAAGTAACTGAAAAATCCTTCACCAATGGGATTTGATATGATTAACTTAACAGTTAAATGTCCATTATGATTCATAATGTTATCTTTTTATGATTCTGCCAAAGTGCAAATAGTATGTAAGAATCGTAGCAGGTGGCGTTCTGCACTTTCTGCTTACCCACATGGGACAAGACGTGAATTTATGCAACAACAATTTTTTTAATGAGCATGAAATGAAAGCATGTCATCTCACACAAGGCGTAGGTAGGTTTCTCCTTAAATATGAGTGACGTTACAAACGTTTCGCTCTAATGTGAACGTCAACGTCAAAGTTTACGTTTACGTCACGGAAGCTAACGTAACCTTTGTTATGTACCTAATTATGGCTGCTACACGTTGTCAAGTTGGCTGACATGCAGCCATGGTCAGTGGCAAGGCTCTGCAGTCAATAGCTGTGGTCGCATTCGGCTTCACTTGCTTCGTAGTTGGGGCTATGGCAGTGGGACTACCTGCTTGGGGCAACTTCGCTAGCTGTATGTATTATTAACTAATAGAGCTTAATGTTTAAGGGGGAAGCGCTAAGGTAGCCCGCGAAATTCAATTCATACGTTGATTAAAATATCATTCGCGACCGTAACAAATATGTATTTACAGAATTATAATAAAAAAAGTTATTAAAAAAATAAGGAACCCGACTGAGGTAAAAAACTTAAGTTAAAAGAACTGAAAAGCTAAAAACATAAAAAATTTGAAGCAGGCGGGACCCATACCATTTTTATTTTATTTTCAAATTCAAATGGGTCCCGCCTGCTTCCAACTTTTATTTAATTTAAAATGGGCTTGTTTTTAGCTTTTCAGTTCTTTTAACTTCAGTTTTTTACCGCAGTCGGGTTTTTTATTTTTTTAATAACTTTTTTTATTACCAGCTTTTTAGTTTACAAAATTAAATGTGAAAGATTTCGCTGACGATTTTATTTTTTTAATAACTTTTTTTATTACCAGCTTTTTAGTTTACAAAATTAAATGTGAAAGATTTCGCTGACGATTTAGTTCTTGGTACGTGTTTTTTACGATTTGTCACTTCGAATTACTTTTAACCATATAAGTTGTTTATATTTTTGTAATCGTCTTTTAAAGCCCTTTATTTTGATACCCCACTCGACAGGTTTTGAGAAAAAATTTTTTTTTTGATGACATACCTACATACATACATAGTAGTCGCCATATTGAATTTTCACTAACGTCATGTCTTTAGTGACACTCGCCGGACTAAGAGGAATCGATTGACGTGTGAATCATAAAAATCGGCCCAGGCGTTTGGTCTGTATAGTGCTTCAAAGGAACATACAAACATACATAGGCTGATGAACACATTACCACTCCTTTGCGTCGCGCAGTCGGGTAATCATTAGAATCAGTACTAAAGCTTGATGAGTTAGTATAATCCCAAAATGTCAAGATTTCATGAAATTGTCATTCAGTGGGATTACTTAGTCTTAGAGAGTTGTGTTGATGACTCTTCGATTACTGAGCTTTGTCGGTACGGAACCGATAAAGCTCAGTTATCGAAGAGTTCAATAAACTTCATTTGTAATTGATTTATGCAGTGGTTTTTTCATAAAACTCGATTTTCCAAAGCACTTTTCGTTTTTTTTTTACGCGCCTTACAGTTTGGAACGATGTTTCTGTGCGTGAGAACTAGACGTTATGCGTGTAGACTAGCGTCAACTGCTCATCACTGATACTAGCTCTGTCAGACATGAAGTCAGGTGAGACAGCGTGCTTTTTGGCCATGACCACCAGTGAGTTCGAGCTCGCGACTAGTTTACTCTTAAGTGCGAGATGATGCCAGTAGCTTGCGCAAGTACCTAGTCAATAGTGCTGGTTCCGTAGGCGGTCCCTTACATTTTTACAAACCAAAAACCTAATGAATATTACAGTTATGGGTACTTGCGCAAGAGGTTGTACATCCTCTAAGAAATTGAAATTTGCTGACCGTGAGATCGTTTAATATCATCACGCCTATTATTCTGCGATGGGCTAGGCTGAACTGCAAGTGTAAATTTACACTCACATTTTGCCCCTAGCTCTATGTAATGTGACATTAGCAACACGCGCTGGGCCCACGGGGTGGATTGCAGTCCACTGCCTTTTATAAAGAGGAGGCCTGTGTCCCAGCAGTGGGAACTTTATAGGCTTATTATGCTATGTGAAATTTTGTAATAAAGGAAACCTGTGTCCTTTTCAAGGTACTTACTGACTCACCTAACAAATTCAATGCCAACAAATAATCTGCTTTTCAACGAAGACAGACTTTCGTAATCATGTTGTGAAGAATGAAACTTTCTGAGTGAGCAGCTTTGTCCAGCAAAAAAAAAAAGATTTTAAGGATGCCAACAAATAATCTGTTTTATAAAAGCTTGCCAACGAAGACAGACATTCGTAATAACGTTGTATGAATGAAACATATTACTGAGTGAGTAGCTTTGTCTAACAAAATAAAACCGGTCAAGTGCGAGTCGGACTCGCGCACCGAGGGTTCCGTACTTTAAAGGTATGTAAATAGTTTATCACGAGATTTTTTTTTTAATGTGCCTAGGTACAAATTTACGGTTTTCGGATTTTTTCCTTTATTTGTGCTACATGATCTTGCTTCTTGCCAAATTTCATGATTCTAGGTCAACGGGAAGTACCCTATAAATTTTGATTCCCTTGTGAGTGATACGTTTTTTGCGGTATAAACGGCCGTATGTTTTTTTTTTACGTTAACTCAGGTGTTTGATTTTTTCACAGCTTCAAGGGACTGTAGACTTGAGTATATGGTTTTAATTTCAACTCTATACCTCCACGCGTTCCCGAGATAAAGGATCTTGACAGATAGACGGACGGACGGAGAACAAAGTGATCCTATAAGGGTTCCGTTTTTTCCTTTTGAGGTACGGAACCCTAAAAATAAGTCCAGTCGGACGCACTTTACGTTACTTTGTGTAACTCATTTTATCACTATACTACTCTCGAAACTGTAAAAAAAAACACTGTAAAGGCGCGTACACATAGTACGTCCGTTTTTACAGGATCCTTTTTAACGGATCTTATCTGGTCTGTTTTTCTTTTTTACTGGATCCGTTATACTGTATTGTGTGTGAACTCGCTCATACAACTACATACACCATCAAATAACGAACCTGTACAACGGATCGCTATGTGTACTCGCCCTAAGGAAACCGGGATGTCCTAGAACCAAAACTTCGAAGACATGTGACATCACCAACCCGCACTTCACCCGCGTGGTGGATTACGGCCCACTCCCTCTAACTGAGAGCAGGCCTGTGTCCCAGCAGTGGGAACATTATAGACTGATTATGCACTAAGCAATATAATATGGAGATGAAAATTTCATGCCTTTGCATAAACGGTTAGACAAAACATTGTTCTCCGCTTTGTCAAATTAATACCATTTCGGAATGTAACGCACTATGTACAAAAACTGTGGCTACTGGAAAAAACTTATTTCTGTAGTTCATTCAAAAGTTTAATTTTACATATCTGTACGCAGCTGTTCCCCTCAGTTTCTCCTGCATCCTAGGAAATCTACTTCTTTAATCTGGATAAAAATTATTTCATGTATTCATTGAACACATGCAACACATCTACGAGTGTGTGCGAAATTTTATCCAAATCGTTCCGGCCGTTCATGCGTTATTACTTTAGGTAAACATCTTGACAAAAGGCAATATTTTGATTTAAATATCCTTTGAGTTTCTTGCCCGTTCTTCTCCATAGGAACCTACGCTTTGGAATGGGCTGCTGACAATTCAAAAGTGCCTGTAAATAGTTTAATTGAAATAATTGCTTTGGATTTCATAATCTAGCGGGGTAATTGCGTAACACACACTCAGTAGCAATGGCTTTCATTTTGACAGTTCAACAGCATTCATTGCGTTATTTACGTTGTAGAGCAGACAAATTCTTCGAACATATGACGCCGTTAATTAGCAATATCCTTCAAAATTATTCAGATTATTATTGAAAGGGTGTTGGTCTCTGTAAAATAAACTTAGGGTAGATGCTCTTGGGAATAATCGTAGCATTTGACCCGCCTAGTGCGGGCTGCCTAAGAGATTCGGAGGACAATGAACTTTAAAATGGATCTAAGAAATGTCTGAAGCAGATGCACTCTAATTTCAAGAGCCAGCATTTCATTATGAACTTCATGACGCTATTTCTCTTTGAGGAACGCCAGGTTTCCTAAAACCAACGCTTGCTATCTTGTCTTTACCTGTTTTTGTCATTTTTGGAACAAACTATTATGTTTATGATTCTTAAGTTTTTTTTTTCAGCATGGGAAATCATCAAATGACCCCTCCCGCTCTGAGTTGAGCGGAAGGGATCTTACTGACTAAAACCCACCCGTGTTCCTTCCCCCTTCATGTTCCGGGGCAGCGGTAACCCTTTCAAACAATCCCGCTGACCGGTAAACCATCCCTTATTTTTATCCGATTGTGCGACAGGAAAGACGGGGTAGTGTTTTTTTTAACTTTTCGAGCTAAAAGTTCAATAAACTCTTAATAGAAAAAGGTTAGAGGATATCTGCACGGTCAAGGGTTTAGAACTACGTTGAAGAAAACTAAATCCATCACGTGTCATCAAAATAATAAAATCGAAAGAGTCCGTTTTTACGGCAAAACTGACAAAATATTTTGATGTGGCAAAGTAGCTTGTAACCAACGGTCTGACCTAGGGTACTTTCATCCTAGAAAATTTATTGCAGGCTCACGTAGATAGATAGACAGAAGTTCCATAGAATACTCTTTAGAAAATTTCAGGTGGAGAGGCTTGTTGTGGCTAAGTAATACTGTTATTACTTAGCCAACCGCGGCAAGCGTAGCTTAACCTGATAAATAGACCCGTGCGGCTGTCCGCACGGGTCTATTTATCAGGTTAAGCTACGCTTGCCGCAGTTGGTCTGTGGATGGGTGACCATCTTTACATATCAAGACCTCTCCGTGCCTCGAAAAGCACGCTAAGCCGTTGGTCCCGGCTGTCATCTGTGTAAAACCGAGTATATCCCGAGGACAGTCGAACACATCCGAATGTAGCGCTGTGTCGGTTACGGTAACAGTCTCGCGAGTTCAAATTCAGTGGTGCCAACTTTGGGGTTTTCCCCCTAAATTTAGGGGGAAGAAGTCTTAAAAGGGGTATTTTTAGGGACAGATTTTTTTTGGGGTTATTTTTAGGGGCTTGCTAAAAGTTTGCTGTGGCGTTATTGACGCTGCCAACGCCTCCGTGGAGCGTGCCTTTTCTATTTATGCCATTATTTAAAAATACTTAAGAATCGTTTATCTCTGAATATGCTTGGTGATAAGATTTTACCTGATCAGAGAATATGGGTCTTGCGTTAAGTTTGAACCTACGGCAAATATGTATGATCTAAGCCTTTAGCGTACGAATGTCTGATTTCAAAAATACATCGACCTTGAACAGTAGCACCGCTGGCGATGATGATGCCGTTCTGGAACTGATCAACAATATGTACATACCTATTACTTACAATTTAGTTAGTAGTTTAGCAATAGGTACCTATGTAGGTACTTACCTAGTTTTTTTTTTACAAACTATGTACCTATGCGTTTTATTTTGTGAGTTATGTACGACGTAGGGAGTTTGGCACTGCATCAAAGAAATTTACCATAAGTGAACCTATACTTAGGGTTTTTTAGGGGGATTTTTAAAAAATCTTGGGGGCAAATTTTGTTATGGGTTGGTAACACTGAGTTCAATGGTTTTTCCCATCTCAAAAATTGCCCAAAGAAGTGTTCACTTCAAAAAAAAATCGTGAAATAAGGGCAAAGAATAAATAAATAGTGTTTACGGAGAGATGTAGTGTTTTTTTATCATCATAAATATGGAGCACGCCTTATCAAGATGGGCAAGGCATTCCATAACCATTATTTACGTAGCCGCAAATAATTCAAAATGACAAAAAACTAGTAGACTAAAATAAAAACAAGTTGGAAAACGCTACATACTTACATCGCCGTGCCATGTATTCTATTCTATTATATTCTTACCTAAATGTAATCAAGTCAGTGAATCAAGCTGTTCCAAGGAGGAATAGCCAGCCTCTAATAAAACTAACGCTTACTCCAAGATAAATGCGAGTTCCTCACATGAACTTCCCCCAATTACCTTCATTGGAAACTTCAGTCGTTACCCTCATTTTTGGGGTGCATCCTTAATACTACCTAATTTGCCCCATTATAGACCTTATGCAGAACACGTAGGGGTCAATTTGGCATGGTTACGCTGGTGAGAACCATCTTCCACCTTATTAGATTCTCAAGGGAGTTAATTTCTTACATACTAAATAGATCTTGTGGTCTTTAAAGTAGGTTTTGAATTAGAGAAGGCAAAATTTGAAACTCTAGGGCTCGAGTGCCCACGTAGTATTTCGAGACATCGCCAAGCGGTTGGTCGACTCTTCACGTGACCAGAGGGCTGGTCAATTTTTTGGCCAAAGAATCAGCATTGCCATACAACGTGGCAATGCTGTCAGTCTTTTGGGCACGTTTCCTGTTGACAGCGATGCGGATGAATTTTTTGATGCCCTTTGATTATTTCATTCCTTTTTATATACTTGTACATATTCTTATTATTATTTTAATACATTTTCGAAATTTGAAAAGGCAATGATTAATAAGAAAATGAGAGTAGAAAAAGTACCGAGGGTCAAGTCACATTCTATCTATACTAATAATATCTATACTAATAATAGCTGAAGAGTTTCTTTGTTTGAACGCACTAATCTCTGGAACTACCGGTCGGAATTAAATTTGAAAAATTCCTTTTGCATTTGATATCCCAATTCTTGAGGATCGCTATAGGCTATTTAACATCACGCTGAATTCTTAGTAGCCGAGCACAAAAAAAAGGAAAAACGCATGCTAAGCGAAAACAAAGTGGGTCGGGGGAACAAGAAATTTCACGCGGACGAAGTTGCGATGATGTAAAAGTCAAAAATGTATTGGATTGACTTCCAAAAACCCCTAATGAAAATCTCTTGGTAAACAGTTAATTTATTCTTGTAGATCAAACTCCTAACATCATCTTTAATGCCGGAATTACACGAGGCTAGTTTTTTAAGCTAGGATAGCAAGCAGGCAATATCCTGGCTAGGCGCATGCTGGAGCTGTTTACACTATGCTAATAAAATGTAAGCCAATAGCATTGCGGTGACTTAATCCGCCACACGAGGCTAGTACAGTCAACAGCAAAAGTAGATGATCAAAATCAGAAATTCAATACTAATGAACGGAGTTCGCGTCAGAACTGTGTAGCAGAGCTGTTGCTGTTGTTGTTGTTGAGCTGTGTGCAGAGACTGTGTGGCTGTGTGGCAGAGTTCTGACGCGAACTCCGTTCATTAGTATTGAATTTCTGATTTTGATCATCTACTTTTGCTGTTGACTGTACATAAACCAGAATAGTAAAATGGGTGGTGAGGGGCGCTACTAGCTCAAAAATAGAATACCATCCTATTCAACTATCACACTAGCTTACTAGCCTTAAAATAATGATAATTCTGTATACACGACGCTAGAGGGACTAGCTTGCTAGTTTACTAGCACTATCTTGCTATCCTAGCTTCAAAAAATGGCCTTGTGTAACCCGGGCATAAAGTTTCTTTACATAAGATAACCCAGTTTTAAAGACACACTGACATAAATAAAGATGGCCCCTTGATGATCCTTTAGCAGCACAGAAAATTACATTTGAATTTAAGAAAGATGGCCGACACTGAGAAGCTTTTGATGTGCACTGTGCAGCTCAATGAGAGTGAAGCTGCATTCATTAGTGAGGCTGTATTAAGGAGCTTACAGGACCTAAATAAAAGTATAAAATCGACTACAGTAAACAAAATCAGAAAAATATATGATACTAGCTGCGCCCCGCGGTTTCACCCGCGTAAATGTCGATCCCGTGGGAATATCGGGATAAAAGTAACCTATATGTTAATCTAGGGTGTCAGCTACCTCCATACCAAATTTTATCAAAATTGGTCCAGCCGTTTGAGCGTGAAGAAGTAACAAACATATAAACACACAAAGACACCCCCACACACACTCACATACTCACAAACTTTCGCCTTTATAATATTAGTGTGATTCTTCAGGATATATGCTAGGTAGTGTGTTGAAAACATAATACAACTAATTTGATACGATAGAAAAAAAAAACACGAAGATCCTCTAAAAACTTTATTTTTACAATAAAAAAAAAACCATACTAATATCATACAATCATTCTGATTTTCGTCAGATTATTCTGCAAGCAACATACTAAAATACTAGTGTTTTAATTTTTAGAGACCAAACAATTGATTTTTTGTAATTAAATAATTGCTTCATATTTTGCAGTAAATTACCAGTGTTGTGTCATCGCGCTTCTCTTTATTTTCTATGCAATCCGACAGTGACCGCGCTTAAGGTCATGTAGGTAAGCCCCTTAATAAAGTATGCTTGGAGAAGAGAATAATCTCAAAAACTGGACTAAATATTCTAAAATTTTAGATTCACCAAGTCAAGAACTACACAACGGTTGTATATACATAGGTAGACAAGTCTCTTTGTCACGAAAATAAACTAGTGAGAACTTTGTACTAAGTTGGAAGTGCCTCGGGCGTGTGATTACGTCGTCTGAATTCTGACTGCAAAGTAGTCTTTGTACTGCCAAGTCTTTTATAACAATACATCCTTTTTGCTTCCCAATTGCCTGTGACAATAGTTTCTTTGTGAAAAAGGACTACGGAACCTTTTATTTTGATTTACCAGCTTTATTGATTTATCTATTTTATCATGTATGTACACACAATAAAATGGATACAGATACTTAGGGCATTAGTATTGAGTACAAAGGTACTAGTTATTTCTTAAGAAATTTCTTCCAGCAGACCTGCGAAAGAAGAATAGAAGGGTCAAAAGTGGTACCAAGTGGTTCGTGTAATATTACACTCGGCGCTGGCTAGCCAGTTCCTTTGCTTGAACTTGGCTTGACACGCTGCCGCGTGTCTAGATTAAAAAATAAATGTAGACAATAGTGTGTGAGAACAAGAAGCAAAGAATTTAATTTGTGACGTCTTAAACTAAAATATTAAATATACCTACTTACATATACTCGTAATATAATGAAAAGAAAAACATTTTTCAACTTCAAACATTTTTTTCTTCATATTGATTAGGGTTGTGGAGGTCAGATGGGCAGTCGCTTCATGTAAAATACTGAAGTTATTTTAGAAAAAAAAAAGCAAAGACGTTTGTTTGCGGTAATTATGACGTAGATAAGAACACAAACCCAAGAAAATATATGCGTCACATCCACGCAAAACGGCCAGCGGTCAGCATAATGCTACTATGCAAGACAGAGCCCCAGTACTGGCTGAATTTGCATCCCGTTAGACTGGAAGCCGACCCTAACATAGTTGGGAAAAGGCTAGGTAAATGGATAGTGTTGCGTTCGACCTTTAGATTACCTGGAGGTAAGCAATGAAGCGATAACATACCTAACAAATACATGTTGCGCATATCCATAAATTAATAAAGAAGAGACTAGACTCCGGTATAAGCATAAATGCTTTACACGAGAAAAAGAGAGAAATATATGTCAGCTTTTGAGCCAACAGCTGGAGCACCTGACCATAATATTTGAGGTTTTTAAACACTCCTTCAATCGTCCGAAAATGTTCTTCTAATAAATCGTATAACTAAATTAACTTGAAAACTTTTCCATTTTAAACTTAGGCCTGGTCTGTCTATTGACCTCTGCTCTCCTTCACCTCAATAAAGTTTCAACGAAGGCTCTGGAAGGTTCTCGATACAACTTGTTAATTTATTGGGTGTTAGTCAATAATCTTTAAGATCGATTTGGTTTGATTCGCATATTTGTTGCACAGCAGTGGTGACCAAATGGTAAAGGCCGGGACTTATGAGTTGTAGTTTCAGAACACAAACAGGCACTTTCATTATCATCATCATTATCATCATCATCTACAGCCTAAGAAAGACTGAAGCTGTGGCGAGACAGTGTTTCCTTACCCAAACCGTTGGTCCCACCCGCTGTTGACCTTCCATCTGGACACGAGTTACCTTGGGTAACCTGGAAGTCTTTAAACAGACTCCGGACCCAGGTTGGCCGAAGCCAGGAAAACCTGTTCAGGTGGAAATTCATAGACGACTCCGCCTTGGAGTGTAAATATGGTGCTGTTCTACAAACGATGGGACACAATATCGTCTCCTGTCAGCTGCACGTTACAGGAACTGGTAGACGCTAGTGATGGCGCCAAACAAGTAGCCGAATTCTGGGCCGAGTCCATTTAGATTGCTATCGACATGCTAAGAAGAAGATCTACAGCCCGACTTCACCCACTGGCATAGGTCTCCTCTCTTTTCTTGTGCCAATCCCCACGCTCCTGTGCCAGCCTCATCCAGGTTCTACCCACGATGGCAACAATGTCGTCTGCCCATCTCACCGCCGGATGACCGACATGTCGTCTTCCAGTCCCTGGACGCCACTCTGTTACGGCCTTACTCCACAGGCAACAGGCACTTTATTTTGTGTAAATTATTTCTTCACCACTACTCTCAAAATGGTGAAGGAAAACATCTCCCAACGTGTTCTTGCCTGTCCGAATAATTGTATATATAATAGTTTGACACTAGTTTTGATGGAGTAACTACTTTTGGACGGATTAAGAGAGTAAACCCTCAGGATCTTTCAACCGTGATCTAAATCATCTATGTAGGGGTCGGCTTCCAGTCTAACCCGATGCAGCTGAATACCAGTATTTTATATGGAGCGACTGCCTATCTGACCTCCACAACCCAGTTATTGGGTAACTAATATGATACCTCTTGGTAAGACAAGCTGTCAGACTTTCGAGCATTTGACTACCCGTAACGACTGTCAAAGATCCACGAATGGCAGCCGGTACCAACCGTTTAACGTGCTTTCCAAGGCACGGAGGGGTATGTAAAGATGGACACCCATCCACAGACCAACCGCGGCAAGCGTAGCTTAACCTGATCGATCGTCCTGTGCGGCTGTTATTATGTAGCCACGAGCCCCTCCAACCGTGATCAAAATATAGACAGCAATCCAAGAAAAATACCACTTATTATTCGCCACAAGTCCCAAGAGTTAACTGCTGGAAAACGGGTTACTGTACTAAACTAAGTGAACTTGCAGCTGATCCGAACACAAACTTGTATATTATTGTGATTCTTAAAACTTGCACGTCTTGCTTGCATAGCTGAGCTGTATAATATACGAGTATTACAAGCAGTTCGTGCAATAGTTTCAATGTGAATAATATGTCTATTAAGCTTGTTGTATTAATCGTCATTGATGATGTTGGTGTGAAGACAATGCAAATGAATGCCTCAGAAAGCACTTTAACCATTTGACCGCCACACGTCAAACAATCAAAAACGTGCCCTCGGCGTCATGTACGAACCGTGGCGTGCTGGGCTGGGCACATTTTGGTTTGACGGTTCGACTACATGACAGATTTTGACGCCGAGGGCACGTTTTTGATTTTTTGACGTGTGGCGGTCAAAAGGTTAAGCCATTGGTCCCAACTGTGTGTTTTTGATAGCCCACCAAATGTCTACCAGTCTAATTTTCCCCACTAATTTTGTTAATGCTTGCAGTGGTCGGCTACAAGTCTAAAGTCTCCCCTTCAGTTAGCACGAACATCTAGCAAAATTACAACTCCTATACATAATTAGAGATGGCGACACGAAAGCCGCGATTATACTCCGCTGTTATCGCGTCGCCATCGATTTATTTTGTACTAGCTTCTGCCCGCGTCTTCGTTCGCGTGGAAGTCGTAAGACACCACAATATACAGCCTATGTTACTCGCTAATAATGTAGCTTTCTCTAAACTAAAAGAATAGATTGATTTTTTTGAGTTTATCCATTACAAACAAAGATACATAAAAAAAACAAATCTTTTCTCTTTGTAATATTATTATATTTGTTTAGATAGAAATTTGTAACAGCGTGATTAGTATTTAGAATTTGGCATATATCAACAGCATAGTTAATCCATTCCCTGTCTCCATGCAACATCATGATTATTAAATTTGATTCAAGTGGATTGTTTGTCTTCTTCA
Source organism: Oligia fasciuncula (assembly GCA_963082905.1). Taxonomy (NCBI): domain Eukaryota; kingdom Metazoa; phylum Arthropoda; class Insecta; order Lepidoptera; family Noctuidae; genus Oligia; species Oligia fasciuncula. Next base: position 17,052,236 of record OY720403.1, read on the forward strand.
TGGACTGTAACCGTTAAGAAATCTTGAAAAGTTATGTATTGCAAGTAAGCATTGACAGCTTCGTTTCTGACGCTTTCTTTCGATTTTTACGAAAGCTATCGCAAATCTCTTTAAGTAGATCCATATTAGCATACTCAAACTCAGAGCATATACTGTCATACTGAGTTTTCGTCCCGGACCCATAAATACTAGAAGAATCTTCGTACCGTAACGTGCTTGCCGAGGCAAGGAGGGTTCTCAGTATGTAAAGATGGTCACCCATCCATGGACCAACCGCAGCAAGCGTGCTGTAGCCCGTCAAAGTCGGCTCAATATTCTGCCAATACGAATTTGCTGTTCCACGAAACACAGATTCAAAAAGCTTGCCTTTCGACGAACTAGGTATATCTCTCAAAGCATATGTAGCATGTCATATCAGTCATCACAAAATTGACAGACCATTAATTACACCTCCTGTTCATCGAATTAACAGCAGTACTAGACATCAAGTCTTCACCAGCAATTATCGACCAGTACACAGAATTAAAAAAACCTGGCGGCGTGTTAATAGCATTGTTGATTCGACCCGTCACGCGAACAACTTCGTCCCATCAAGTGATTCGCCCTTGCTATTGATTGCTTGTTAAAAGGCTATTTGTTACTGTTATTATTTCCAACTAAGGCTTTTGCACGATGACAATATGATTTACTATCAAATGCTGGCACTGAACAGCATTGCTCAACACTATCAACACAATCTGATTAATTTTGAAGGTTATTACTAATTCATTGCTTCATATGTTTGAACAATGTGTGTGCTTACAACGTAAACAACGCAATGAATGTTGTTGAACTGTCAAAATGAAAACCGTTGCTACAGTTAGTGTGTTACGCAATTACCCCACAGGGTCACTCAAATCTGTGTGGTTCTTTCCTCAAAATACTATAGAGGTATGAGGAACAGGGTGTAAAGTTCACTCATACTCTATAGAAAAGGTTGGATCCTCCGACGGGTGTCTGGCGGGCAACTGCCCGATGATTCATGTCAGGCCGTTGTATCTATGCTAGTTGCGCGGTAAACTCTGCTTGCGCGATGCAGGATTTTTCGTGACGTCAGTATGACGCGTAGTTCGCATGTGGCGTTGTAGATACTACAGTGCAGTACAGTGTAGTAACTTTTCAGACACTAGCATTGGAAAACGCGAAACCGTGTGCTAAATTATTGTCGTCATTAAAGCGGCACGCTATTATGACATGTAAAAGTGATTCTAATATCCTATTTACAGGATAAACAATTTCATTTCATTGCAGAAACATGGTGGAGGAGTCGAATTTAGTAATAAATAAAAAAATCTAAGACATGTGACATCTACCAACTTGCACTGGGCCTGCGTGGTGGATTACGGTCAACTCTCTTTCACAGAGAGGAGGCCTGTGTCCCAGCAGTGGGAACATTATAGGCTGATTATGTATGTATGTAATTTAGTAATGCCTCAATCAGGAAAGACTTTCGAATTACAAGATTTTGTTTATTTTACTTGATTCTGTTATCATAATGGAGTCTACTTCATATCAACTTTGACGTCATGCCGTGTTAAAAGTCCTTAAAGTTACCCTAATAGTAACACATTTACAATCACAATCTGAATAATTCTGAAGGATATTGCTAATCCATTACTTCTTAAGTACAAAAAATTTGTCTGTTCAACAACGTAAATAACGCAATGAATGTTGTTGAACTGTCAAAAAGTCAAAATGAGAATTACCCCGCAGGGCTGGCCGAAATTACAATTTAAACATAACCACCGGTGAGTGAATACACCATTTTTTAACATCGCAGAAAAACTTTAAAAATAGCCTCTCATAATTCCATACATACGATTGTGTCCATTCGTTCTAGGAATAAAAGCGTAGCTGTGTCGTCAGCTGAATATAAAATAAAAGACCCGACAGAACGGAATGGATTGTTTTGTTCAGTTGTGTTCTCGTATCCGATTCAGTAGCAGGCTGTCACCTAAAACCCAGTGTTGTTTCGTGAAAAAACCTGTGTAGCCGAGGTCTACTGAACTTTAGGGTATTTCAGGGTAAATTGAACTATATATTTTTTTTTTGTAAGGGAAAACTAACAGTAGAATATATTAAAAACTAGCAGCGTCTCGCGGTTTCACCCGCAAGTGTTGATCCCGTGTGAATATCGGGATAAAAGTATCCTATGTGTTATTATAATGTTTCAAAATTTTCATCATAATCCGTTCAGTACTTTTTACGTGAAAGAGTAAGAAACATCCATTTTATATCCATCCAGTTTATAATAATATGTATGACACTACACCATACAAGTTTAGACGTGATTAAAAACTTGCCTACTAAAACTACGTCAATTTGCGGTGCTGATTAATTTGACAGGACTAAACTAAAATTTATCTTCTGTCCTTTGTTTAAAGAAATAGAAAGAAGAAGATGATTGCAGCATTATGCTGAGACAGAGCCTTTTTGGCTTCGCACAGATCTTTTCTGTGGTTTATTAATTTTTTACGTAACTTTGATAGTTTTAAACGCTCCTTTTTTACTATTTGTATGTTCTGCGTGTATCCCAAAGAAAATATTTTTCTTTCTTTCTTTATGTCTTCGACGACTCCCATTCAAGTCCCATACAACAAATGGACGCATTAATACAAAACATAAATAACGCTTCTTGTAGGTCCGTAATGGACGCGTGTCCTTGACGAATTAAGGAGAGACCAACTACACAGTAGACAGTCCGACGGAGACTCCTCCAATTTATGGCTAGACTGAACGCGAACTAACGAAATTAGGACATTACGTAGAGAGTGGTTTACTTCTGGTGAATAATGACTTTTAGTTTGGTTTTATACGGGCGGTTTTTGTGTGTGGCGTGACACATCACGCCTCTATCCGAGGGTTAGGACTCCCGGCCACCGTAGGCGCGGGCCTGCGGGCTGAGAGTAATGGGTAGCTCACCGTCCGATCAGGATCAGGCCCGTGCCGGACGGCGCGTACGTGTTCCACGCGCGCCTCAAAGAGATGTCAGCAGCAGAGAAGCCCTTAGGGCCGAAGCCTGCCGGGTTAGCGGGATTGTCCGAAAAGGTTACCGCTAGCCCGGAACATAAAGGGCTAAGGAAGGAACATGGGTGGGTGTTAGTCAGTAAGAGTCTGACACTCCCTTCCGCTCCACCCAGAGCGGGAGGGGTCATTTGATGATTTCCCATCTGAAAAAAAAAGGCAGGTATTGGTACCTACACATACATTTCGCCAGTTATGTTTTTAAGTCACATGTAAAAGGGGGCGAGCCTGTTGCCATCATCATCATCATTTCAGCCGAAAGACGTCCACTGCTGGACATAGGCCTCCCCCAAGCACCTCCACTTCGACCGGTTCTGTGCTTCTCGCATCCAACGGGTTCCTGCGGCCTTCACAAGATCGTCGGATCACCTTGTGGGAAGCCTTCCAACGCTACGTCTTCCGGTACGCGGTTGCCACTCCAGAACCTTTCGGCCCCATCGGCCATCTGTTCTGCGAGCAATGTGCCCTGCCCACTGCCACTTAAGTTTGGCAATCCTTCGGGCTATGTCGGTTACCTTGGTTCTCCTGCGGATCTCCTCATTTCACACAAATCCAGACTCCGGGCTGCGAAATTCAATATGAAAAAACCCAATAACACTTTGCTTTACAAAGAATAAGTACTTTTCGGGAGATTATTTGTAGAAATTGGTGGTCGAACATGGTAGAAGGCGAAAATCACATTTTATTCATACTTGGTAGTACTAAAGTATTGTGATTTTTATTTGGAGCTTGGCATAGTTATTGTGTATTCCGCCATTTTGTTTTTTTTTTTTCAAAATGGTTGACGCGCATGTCACCTGTGTAAATCGATAGCTGACATTAATGCAAACAAACACCATTAAAGGAAACTCCGTAAAGTGTCACGTTTCCGAGATATTAATGTTCAAAGTTGATCGTGTGACATCCATATTTTTTAACTTTCGTACATCTTGTTGCATGAGGTTTGAAATAATCACTCTGGATTCCATTTTCAAAAAAAAAACAAAATGGCGGACAGGTATGCCACGGACCTTCAAAGGCCTTACAGCATCATTAGATGTTAGAAAGAGCATAAAAATGGATTACGCCATGTAAACGACTGTTGATTAGTTCTCTTGTAACAATACACTACAGCTAACATTAATTGCGGTCATAAATAGGTACTAACGTGTAATAACTAACTAAAATGTGCCCAGGGGACTTACCATCACCTCTTAAAGCAGGGCAGAAGTTGAACTGCACTACTTTTTTGTACTAAGACGTCGTACAAAAAAGAAGTGCGTGCAGTACAACTTTTGCCCTACTTTAAGAGGTGATGGTAAGCCCCCTGGCGGCTGATAGTATGTCATGCTTACTCAAATGTCTCGCTGACGGTGGCGTGTGTGTTGGATCATTTAGCTCCCTTCAATGGTTGAGCTGAATGGTGCTGATCTGTGCGTCATGTTCGTGAACGGGCGCCGTCAGTTGGGGCTGGTCATCACTTAGCTGCCTCGGCTTATTTAAAAAAAAAAAAAATTGGATTGTTGTTTTAGTTCTATTTATTGTACTCTGGACGCTTATAACGCATACGTCTTGTTTATTTTTACATCGTTTTCACATTATTTAATTATAAATTCAAAAGTAATGATCTAACTAATATTTTTGTTAAATATGATTTAAAATAAAATGAGTGTTCATGGAGTTTCTTGCCCGTTCTTTTCCATATGTACCTACGCTTTGGAATGGGCAAATAGCTTCATATTTTGTGACTGACCAACTTCTTGACAATTCAAAAGTGCCTGTTAATGGTTTAATTGAAATAAATGCTTTGAGTTTGAGTTTAACCAAACTTGTTTAGGCACGTCCACAGGACTGAGGTAGATGTTCCAGATTTGTTTGAGCCTCCCCGAACTTTGGATCGGGCCAAAAGATTAATAAATCAAATAACTCGGCCTGAATGTTGACAACCGACTTCGAAGTCTGGTTAGGCATCGGTTGGTATGTAAATTTTGGAAAAACAGCCTTCTGTGTTTATCTTTGTAAAAGGCGTAAGGAAAGTTCCCTTGCTCGTTGCTACAACTTTTTGCTTTCATAATTGAGTGAAAGAAAAACATCGAGTGTATTTGTATGAGCTTATTATCCGAAGACAAGGAACGAGCTACACATTTTTATGCAATGATGTGCCCTTTACATTTCGGTACTGAGCTCACATCTTTTTATTTTTGTAAATGGCATCTCGCAGTTCAACCTATGAGGTTGTCGTCTCGTTAACCGGGCTTGCCTGTGGATGCCTCAATGAAATAAAGCCGCCAGCCAGAGCGAGCGCGCATCGCCGCGGCGCAGTGAAATTTATACAGTAGGTACTTTTATTTTATTTAAAAAAAAAAGTATTTTTCTCATATCACAAATATATGATATGCGAAAAATTGTTTTGATGGATTATATTCAGCAGAATCTGCAAATTAGACCTCTCAAATCAGCTCTCCTTGAGTTTTTGCCTAAACATGCATCGGGAGAACGATATAAGTATTTCCTTAGTTGCGTATCTATGCTAAGATAACTGCCCCGTTAAACTCGTAGTTGCAAGTGCGACTGCTGAGCGTAGGGACCTGGGTTCGATTCCCAGATCGGGCAAAGTGTTATTGGGCTTTTCCCATTAAGAATTTAGTAACTACCCGTAGTTTGGAAGTCGGCAGTGTGTTATCCCGAGGCTCGGAATTGGTCCTGCGCCTGATCTCTCTCCGGTCGTTTCGGATTGCCGTCCCAACGGACTACTACAGTGAGGGAAGAGAGTGCACCTGTGTCTGTGCACACACTTGTGCACTATAATATCTCCCGCGCTTCAAAGGTCTCCGGTGAGATTGGCCGCCATGGTCGAAATACGGTCTGGAGGACTTGTAAGGTAACATATGCTATATATGGTCTTAATTCTTCTCTGTGATCAAGTTCCGACATTCCAAAAATCCTTTGAGGGATTTCTGTGGACAGATTTTCACGATGTGCTTAACTAAATATGGGACATTGACAATCGCATTTAATTTTGTCCGTGACTCCCCCTTACAAAACCTGAACATTTTGCTTCTTCGAGCGTGAAAACCACCTTACACCACATTTTCTCATGCTCAACCATTTGTCTTTTGCAGTTGAAAATAATCTCGTGTTAGCCTTGCGGTTGAATGAGCTGCTCAAAACAATGGCGGCACACACAATGGTGAGTTTGTAAAATATTATGAGCTGAATTTTATTATATTATGTGTATGATCCTAGGGTCGACGAACTGTCACACAGTCAGCTCAGTTTGCAATAATAGACTTGGTGTCAGATTTTGTAGTGTTTTGAACTTTTCCCCATTACAGTAGGCCCCATCAATAGTAACAAAACTAGTTAAACCTGAGGGGTGATTGCGTAACACAGTACAACAACATTCATTGCGTTATTAACGTTGTTAAGCAGACACATTTTTCGAACATATGAAGCAATGGATTAGCAATATCCTTCAAATTTTCGTCAAAATGCGATTAAAAGTGTGCTACGCAAATAGGGTGCTGGCCCCTTATTCGTTTGAAACTCCGTACTACGTGGACGTGGACGAACGGTCGACTGTACCAGCAAAGCATAGGATTCATTGCAGGTCGAGTAACCGACTTGCTTGCTCAAATTTCTAGCGTTAGTTCCGCAGATACGGTTCGGAACAAATATTTGCAGGATGAATACGGCTACAAACAATTTCCGGATATGTGTGATTTCAAGATCTCTGCATATACAATACAGAAGAAATCATACGTGAAATATATACACATCGTATCAAGAAATAGCTTTCCATTGTATGATAAAATAACACTTCGAAGTTCTAATTTACAAGCTGTGCCAGATGGGATTGCCCCATGCATCGGCAAAAATCACGAACTTCCATCTTTGATCCCTTTTAGGGGATGAATTTAAAAAAAAAATCTTACTGTCTTCTCTGTAAAAGGGACTCTTTCATATTTCTAGACCTGACGGTTTCGGTTGTGCGTTGTCTGACAGAATTTAAGATTTTTGTTTAGATAATTGAAGATTTGCGTCCGTACATGAGGGTCTACTCCCTGAGGACGAAATCCGGTGTTTCGACCGAAGCTACGGGGCCCGGTTAAGTCTGTTGAAGATATCTACGGTATAGAAAACTACACAGTATCTCCAACAGACATAACATTGATTCGGGGGACGAACTAAGAATGAATGACAACACAATTCCACAGGTTTCTCTACTCGCGATAGTCGCGATGTGTTATTACCCGTACGAAAAATTGAATTAGACACTTATTTTGACGGATCATCTAATTTCGCACGTAACTTCGTTGATGGACTTAGAGAGTAAACCCCAAGGGGCGGTCAAGCCATAGTGTGACGTCATATTTTCTCTATTTGTGACCAGTTTACCGCCTCATCCACATTAGTCCACCTGGTTCTAGCCAGCGCTATTAAGTCACTCTAACAGATGTTGTGTAACATGAATAATTTAGTTGACAATGGTAATAATGTGACTCAACTAACGGTCGTTATTATGGCATTTATAAGTTATATGCTAAATAGACTGTTATTTGCACGCTGTTGGCATGTGCGTGGAGTAGGTTGCCAACAGAGACCAAGGGTCATACAATTTTTTTATTGCTGAAAGAGCTTGCTCTTTACCTCGATGGATGAGGTCTATGATGGAACGAGCGTGCCCAGAAGATGCCTGTTCACTCTTGCTTTGAAGGCAGATGAGTTAAATGTGGAAGGAAATACTGACGCTGGCAGTGAGTTCCACACTTTGGCTGTGCGCATAATAATTAAATGCGCTGTGATTGAACACGTTCATGTTAGTCATGTGCATGGATAAACCGGCTATGGATAATTTATCAACGCCTAAAATCGACTAGAATCTGTACTATGCAGAATGCTTCGACAATTGACCAAATATCTTCAATAAATGCCTATTTATGCGTCCCTACTTCTAAGTCCGTCAATGAAGATACGGGCCCGTTCGAAAATAGTTCGGTCGGAATGAACCCTTCTCCCAAAAACAACTGACAACCGGACAATTGTCAACTCATTCTTAGTTCGGGCCCCAAAGTAATCTTATGTCCGTAGGTGATAAGGAATAGGACACACTCGTAACTTCGGACAAAACTACGGATCTGTTTATGGTCCCGTGTTATGTGCTGCACTGAGGTGGAGCCGCTATGTTAGACAGTGGCGCCGATTCTGTTGTTCACAAACTAAACTAAATTTAAGTTCATGCATTATGAAAAGGACAGAAGATAAATATTAGTTTAGTCCTGTCAAATTAAGATACTCCATAGACAATTTAGACGAGATTAAAAAAATGGCTATTAAAAATACGTCAATTTACGTCAGGCGCTGACTAATTTGACAGGACTAAACTAATATTTATCTTCTGTCCTTTTCTTAATGAAATAGAAAGAAAAAGATGCCTGAACTTAAATTTAGTTTAGTTTGTGACACACACAACAGAATCGGCGCCATTGTATATTTTGTTATAGTCCGTGCGGAACTAGTTGGCCGCACCTTAGGAATGTGAGCGGTGGGACGGAGGGGCGGGGGCGCTTTGTCATTACTCAGTACGTGGGTTGCGAACACTAGGCAACCCCGCCGCCCGCACCCCCGTCCCACCTAAGGCGCGGCGAACTAGTTCCGCGCGGACTATAGTAGAAAATCGGGTAAACTTTACAATACCTGCTATGTACATATTTTAGCGCGATTGTATGACGTTCGGCCTCTGTTGAATATTTACTCCTGGATGTGTACTTTTATCATTTTCAACGTGCCAGAGGCATATTATTTATATATGACACGTATAAATTAAATATCAATATTAAATATACAAATAAGACACAGAACCGTTTCACTTTTGTGCCAAAGGCTTTTGTCCGACAGACTGATTTATATACTATATTTTTCCTGCTCATAAATTTTACAGACATTTTAGATATCTTTATACATATACATATAAAACATACGAGCACTTCTGCTGTGGTCAGATTGATATTTTAATATTCTCTCAAATGTTTATTTTTTGGGAATGTATTTAATATTTTGATGTTTCACAGTTCCCGTGGTTGTTGATCACTGGAATCTAAATGCAAATGAATTCAATGTCAGTCTGTTCAAGTAATGCAAGTTTAGCAATTATAAGGCCTAACTTCGACTAGCATAATCAAGCTATAATGTTCCTGCTAGGACACAGGCCCAGGCCCAGGCTCAGGCTCTTCGAGAGGCAGTGGGCCGTAGTCCACCACGCGGGCCCAGTGCGGGTTGGTAGATGTCACATGTCTTCGAATTTTTGGCTCTAGGACTAGGACTTTTCCTTCGCCTTTTTAAGAGGAGTGGTGATGAAATTATTTATTTAAAGTAAAACACCTGTCTGGGTTCAAACCTACGACCTACAAACTCGTAAGTCGCGGCCGTTACCACTGGGTCACTGCTGCACTGCTGCACTATCTAGATCTATCTACTTCGACTATGTTGGCCTAATTATTCAACAGCCTAGTGCAATGCAGTAGACTATAATTTGACATAATTAGGCCACAATTTACTGATGCATGTACAACAAATAACCTAAGCCTAGGTTCAATGCCTCCTGCCTCGATGTCGTAATGCAGGATTAGTGTCGGATTACCTACCCCTCCTCTCACCCCCCATGTCGTGGCGTGTCGTCGGTATGTTTATCGGAGGATGTATTTATATTTTCTTTTATTTCTAGCTTTTGGTCGCCGGATTTTTCTTTTGGAAAATTACCTGTGTATTTATTTATTTAATTTATTATTTATTTGCATAGAGGGGTCCGTGGCTAAATAATAACAGCCGCACAGGTCGATCGATCAGGTTAAGCTACGCTTGCCGCGAGGTTGTGGAGGTCAGATAGGCAGTCGCTCCATGGAAAATACTGGTATTCAGCTGTATCCGGTTAGACTGGAAGCCGACCCCAACATAATATGTAGTAGGGAAAAGGCTAGGCAGATGATTTATTTGCATACGCATAGGACATAGGATAGTAGCACGTGGTGTTCTGTAGGTTCTGCTTATTCCCTTGAGCAAAAGTGTGAACTGTTTATATTTATGTTAGATGTATTATTTGGCAACCGTGAGTCGGTTGCTGGGCATCGCCCGCCCGGGCTATCACTTAATTTTCGCTTACTTTTCTTTCTAACTTTTTTCTTTTTGTACGTTTTTGTAAGTAGGTTAAAATATTTGTCATTTTAATTTTTGCTTTGAAATTGGAATTCTGTTCGTTGATTACCCGTAGGTACGGACGCCAGCAGGTCAACCTACCCGAAACTGTCAGATTTTCCCAATCAACCTTGAACCTTATGTTTTAGTAATAAAGTCGAAAATCTATTAAAGAAATCTGACAGATTGTAGTAACTTGATGTGCTGGCGTCTGTACATTCACGAAATATTTGGTTTCATTATTGGCTATTTCATAAAATGCCACTATATAGAATTGAACAAATGTAATTAAATCTTTATTAAAATATTTTAAATTGAAAAGGATCATTGGGAAATATGGGTCACATCACTAGTACTGACCTAACTACCTCACTCTTGCTTAAATTCAATCATCTGCGTAAGCTTTTCCCAACTGTTATTTGAGTCGGCTTCCAGTCTAACCTGACGCAGCTGAATACCAGTACCTATTTTGTTTTTTTTTGGCAAGTTTTTTTTCCAGTCTCCGGGCTGCTACTGAGAAATTCTACATGGAAAAACCCAATAACCGCAAACTAAGCTACAACAAAGCACCATCACTTTCAGATTCACAGCCGTGTCACAACATCCACCTTACACTACATCCTATTCATTGACTTACAACCGCCAAACGCCACATGCTAACAATAAACAACGAAAGCAATGGAATCAACAGCAATAAGTTTATTTATACAGCAGACGGGTATCGTCGCGTCGCGTCGGTAATTTGCATTCACCCCCAGTTGGCGCGGGGTGGAGATAAATCGGGACAGCACACGAACGGTACGTGTATTTAGTAGTAAAGGGAATTTTTGGTGTTTTTATGTTTGGTATCATATTTTGGAACCGACTGCTTTTTTAGGGTTCCGTACCCAAAGGGTAAAAACGGGACCCTATTACTAAGACTTCGCTGTCTGTCCGTCCGTCCGTCTGTCTACTGTATCTCAAGAACCGCGATAGCTAGACAGTTGAAATTTTCACAATAATTTGTGAAAATTTCAACTGTCTAGCTGTATTTCTGTTGCCGCTATAACAACAAATACTAAAAACAAAATAAAATAAATATTTAAGGGGAGCGGCTCCTATACAACAAACGTTTTTTTTCGATGTTTTTGCCTTGTGGTACGGAATCCTTCGTGTGCGAGTCCGACTCGCACTTGGCCAGTTTTTTTCTAGGTTATTTTGGGTGTATTTCTGTAACTAGGTTTGTACAAACACACGTCAATCATATTTTAAAAATCTGGATGAGGGCGAGTGAACGAAAATAAAGGTCTCACGCTAGAATATTAATTGTTATTAATTATTTTAATTGTGTATGTTTAAATTACGTAATGTAGAATTATGCATGGTTTCAATTAATGTGATAACTTAATCGCCAAACAGTATATTCTAGAAATAAGAAACATTTTTCAGTTATTTTTTTTGTCTGTGCTAAAATACCAATCAATCTGACCCAAATCCAAACCCTTTGATTATACCTACGAAGTGCAGCGAAAAAAAGAAAAACACGGATTGTCTTTGCCATATTATGATTCATAATGGTATGTACGAGTAAAGGTAAGCGTCCACAGTTTCGCATCGGACGCTACGGACGCATCGTACGTAGCGGATTTTAGTATTCTTTGTATAGAAAGTAACACAAGTGCGTCCACTGATCCGCATCGTACGGATCGCAATAATCTGCTCATCGGCAAAGGATCCGTTTGATGCGATGCGTCCGATGCGTGCGATGCGGAACTGTGGACGCTTACCTTTAGTGGCCTTTTTAGGCCCCCGATAGTTCAAATAACTAATTGTAAGGCAATTTCCTAATACCTAACTTACTTTACAAAGGCAAGTGGTCGCCATGTTTGTATTCTCAGTCCCAATTGATCCTTTACTCAATAATTGTTAAACTTTAAAACCAATTATAAGTCTTCGTCGACCTTCTGTCACGGACTTCTCAAAGGCCGACCTCCCTTTGAAAATAAACTTTATTCTCTTTGAAATGTAGTTGGTTTTATAGTGAAACAAGTTGCTACACCTCGCCAAATGTTGCTTGCCTCAATGGAGTGTATTCCACGTGGTTCTTGGAAAATTTAATTTCGAATTTGTAAGGATTCTTATTGTTTTTTCTTATTAGATCGGGGAAATAATTGGCTCGTGTCGTGTTCTAATCCGGGAATTATAAAGTTAACAGCTGGCACCTCACCTTTCGACAGTGGTTAAGTAATTTGAGGGCTCGTGGCTAAATGATAACAGCAAGGGTTAAGCAACGCTTGCCGAGGTAGGTCCGTGGATGGGTGACCATCTACGAAAACCCCTTCATGCCTCGGTCCTGGTTGTCATTCGTAGATCTTTGACAGTCATTAGGTACGGGTCGTCAGAAACCCGAAAGTCTGACCACTAGTCTTGCCAAGGGTAACGTGTTACCGAGTAACTGGGTTGTGGAGGAGGCGTAGCAGGAATATAGGTATTGTAAGGTAGTTTTTAGCTGTCAAAATCTTTAGATATCAGAACAAGACGAATTTTGATATCTTGTGGCCGACTCCTATAATTTACGATACCATTGATTTTTAAGACTTGTATATTATCTTTGCCAATAATGAAGCAAGGCCTCATAGCCTTGCATAGTAGACCCTCCCATATGGAAGTTACTATCACAGGTAAAATTAGCTTACGAATCTATTTATAAATAAAATATGCTACCATACAGGAACCGAGCGTTAGAGAGACAATTCTCGCAAATCTTCTCATTTTTTACAAAAAAACAACAACCGACTTTGAAAAGTTTTTTTTTTATTTTTCAAAAACCGCTTGTCCGATTTCGATTAAATTTTCATGGGACCATTTGCAACAAAAAAATAATTTTTCAAATCGGTTGGCAAGCGACGGATTTATGCGCGAACAAACATAAAAAAAAATACAAACATCCGAATTGAGACCCCTCCTTTTTATAGAAGTCAATTAAAAACAATTAATTTTTTATGAAGTTCATGAGTAATTTTGTACACAATTTGTCGTTTTATTCTCAACTTTTACGAGTAAGACAAACCTCAGCCACTCAATTACACTCGTTATCATTCCAAAGACATTTTTTATCACTAAATCTGACTCATTGCTTAGTCATTGCATCCTGTCTTCACAGTAGCGCTTATCAACACAAATGTAGGTACGGGATAGTAACCTTTATAACAATGCAAGTAAATCTTAAAATGCAGTAGCAAGAAAGGTTAAAAAATCACTAAAGAAATAGTTGTTATTATAACATCAAAATCGATTACAAATTACATTCGCGTGTGAAAATCAACTTTACGTCTAGGTCATAAAGTTTAGAATCGCGTGATTGCGTGATGTTCTGGGGTTTTTTTATGAATACTAGAAAGAATATTAACTAAGGTAACGCAAACAATAGTATTGTGTTCGGAGTGACCCCGTTATGCCTTAGATACGATTGTTTGGGTACACTTCACAAATATTTGCTACGTGACACTAATAGTAGACCACCAATTAGTGTCGGTGGACTGTGGATTCATATCACCATGATAAACAAACAGAACATAACATCACGCCTTCGAACCGAAAATGCCTGGAACAGCTACTGCTGGTCGATTCTGTAAAAATCTCACCGTGGAAACTTAACGTGAAGTGAGTTTGTTTTTGCTAGGAATTGACACTATTGACAGCTCACTCTACGCTCACTTCACCTAAGTTTTCACGGGGAGATTTTTACAGAATAGCACCGCTGGTCCATGAAAGAGCTTATGAAAGGAAATCTGCCTTTGACACTAAAGCGAAAAATAATGGACATGTGCATTCTTTACATTCTGAGCTACGGATCCCAGATTTGGTCTTTGACAAACATTCAAAAATCCAAACTCAACGTTTGCCAACGTGCAATGGAGCGCAGTATTCTAGGCGTCAAATTGACGGACCATATTCGCAACACCACACTGAGCTCCAAAAACAAAGATTACTGACGTTGCTCAAAAAGCCGCTAAGCTGAAGTGGGACTGGGCTGGCCTCGTCTGCCGTATGCCCAATAAGCTGTGGGCCAAAATAACAATCACGTGGAGCCCTGACACAGGTAGAAGGCGTCGCGGCAGACCCCGTAAAAGATGGCGGGACGAGCTGGACAAAACAAACGACCAGTGGTCCACTTTAGCCCTGGATCGAAAGACCTGGAAGTCATAGGGAGATGCCTTTGCCCAGCAGTGGGATAATACAGGCTAGCAGTAACATCACGCCTTGTTTCTCCGACGGGTTAGGCAGAGGTGTACCTAATAACAGTACACACAAATTTAGCCAGAAATAAGTATCTAATCTGTATTCGCGATTTATTTGCCAAAAATGACAACAAAAATAAGTTTATGGAAAAACAACTTTAAATCCTACACAATAAAGTTCAGTTTACGCTACAACTGCAAACATTTTTATAATTTTTTCAATAGTGCTAGGCACTCTGAAATCAACTTAATTACCATTGTGAAATAACGTTGTTGTATAACTTTATGTTTAACTTTATTTATTTAATATTTACATAATTTATGCTAATACCTATTTAAAATAATAATAATATGTACATTTATATGTTTAACTTGAAATAATATTAATTTGAAACATAAGTTAAAAACCTCTAAACTCTCTAAAAACTGCATAACACACTTTCAATCACAATCAGAAGTATGTTGAAGGATATTGCTAATCCATTGCTTCATATGTTCGAAAAATTTGTCAGCTCGACAACGTCAATTACGCAATGAATGTTGTTGAACTGTCAAATGTAAGCCTTTCCTACTGTTAGAGTGTCACGCAAGTATCCCGTAACCTGGTAACTAATCTATGTATTTCGTAAACTTACCGAGAAATGCTTAGCAAACATTGCAGTCAAGATATTTTCATTATTTACCTGAAACAAAAATAGTCTAAATTAATTTTAAAAGGAATTAGAAATATGCCTAGAAGCTTCTTAGAATTTTAAAATTAACACTTTATTAGAATCGAAAAACAAATGATTAAGCGCAGGTCCGCAAGAGCGCGTTTTTCCCGCGCGGGGTACCTAATTGGGTAACACACTAACAGTAGCAATGGCTTTTATTTTGACAGTTCAACAACATTCATTGCGTTATTTACATTGTTGAGCATACAAATTTTTCGTACGTATAAAGCAATGGATTAGCAACATGCATCAAAATGATTCAGATTGCGGTTGATAGTGTGTTACACAATTAAGGTGCAGGGGTAATGTAGGTACCTACTTGAAATGAGTCTGGTCAACTGGACCCACTCGAACTGGACCCGCGGGTCCAGTTGACCTAATCACATTTTGAATACGTCGACTGGACCCACTGCCCAATTTCATCATTATGATGAGCTTAGGAATCAGTTTTCTTCAGTTTTATCTTCTTTAGATAACCATAGGTACCCATCACATCTGAGAAGGGTCACCAGCTAATTTAATTTGAACCACTCTGCTTACCCGTTCTTTGCCGTTAGCACATTATCGTTGACCATTCCACAAGTAGTTACTAAATAGCTCAATGATACCAACGCATGCCCATTGCAAGTCCGCATAGGCTGAATATTAGTACAGTATCAAGTATTCAGGCACGCTGCGTGCTTGCATGGTTTGTCCATGTGTATGTGTGTTTGTTAGGCATGCAAATGTTGGTAACGTCTCTGGCTGAATTTGTAGTGATTTTAGTTATTAGTACGGTATGCGGCTGGCCTTGCAAAACATTTAAGTAAAGAAAAAATAAAGTTTGTTTGGAAAAAGTTCTTTGAAAAAAAAATTGCTGTTTACATTTTTATTAGGTACCGACTTCAAAAAAAAGGAGGTTATCAATTCGATACGTATGTATGTAATATTATTGGAATTGCATTATATTCACATATGACAATATATTAGGGCTTCCAAACAAATATACAAAATTTTGTAGACGTATGTATGTATGTTTGTCCACGCATATCTCCGGAACTATTAATCGGATCGTGACGATTTTTTTTTATTGGCTTGGCTTTGGCTTTAAAAAAAAAAAACTTAGGGAACAGTGCAAGTTTCATCAAGATCGATTCAGTAATTTTCAAGATATGGACTAACACGTGTAAGTGTGACGGCCTGGCTTATTGATACGGGTGTAGTGTCAAAGGGAAAATCTCAAAACCTTGGTCAAATTCTAGTGCAAAAACTAAAAATTACGAAATAAAAATAATTTAAAAAAATTAAACCGACTTCAAAAAGAAATAACTCAAAATTATGAAATAACATTAATTTCGGAAGTCGGTGGCATAAAACTTAAACTAGAATACAGATCCCAAGACACCGACTTCCGAAATTAAAGTTATTTCATAATTTTGAGTTATTTCTTTTTGAAGTCGGTTTATTTTTTTTTAATTATTTTTTAATTCATGGTTACAGTTCGCAGTTCGATGTAATTTATTTTATTTACACCCTTATTTTTTTTTTTTGGTTGGGAAATCATCAGATGACCCCTCCCGCTCTGGGCGGAGCGGAAGGTGTCAAACTATGTTGTCACCCTTTAAGTATAAAGTGGAAAAAGTTACAGTACAACGAACCAGCAACATAGTGCTTCAGAACCGTATTTAAAAATGTACAGACGTCAGCACATCAACCTACCCGAAACTGACAAATATTCCCAATCAATTTTGAACCTTATGCTTTAACAAAAAAGTTGAAAATGTATTAAAGAAATTTGACAGATCGTAGAAGCCGGCAGCGTCTGTACCTACGATCACCATGACATTTTATTTGTTTAGCCCAACCATCATGATACAGCACCTTCTTATGCAGTACTAGCTGCGCCACGCGGTTTCACCCGCGTAAATGTCGATCCCGTGGGAATATCGGGATAAAAAGTAGCCTATATGTTAATCCAGAGTATCAGCTACCTCCATACAAAATTTTATCAAAATTGGTCCAGTCGTTTGAGCGTGAAGAAGTAACATACATATAAACACACCCCCACACACTCACAAACTTTCGCCTTTATAATATTAGTGTGATTTTTATCTCACGAAGCGCCGCGCACTTTACTCGTGGTAACCAAGTGTAAAAAACGAGTAGCGTCAGCACGTAACACACGCACGGACACACAGACTTCCGACTTCGCCCGTGTCTCGGACGGTACTGAGACCTCCTGAGTCCTGCGCTTACACACATTCACAGCGTGTTTATACACGTGATAACCACAAGTAAAGCGCGCGACGCTTCATGAAAAAAATACTGTACCAACTTCCACGAATATACATCTGTCTTCTGCAATAAGCATGATGTTTATATGACCAGTTAGTTTCCAGTCCGTAAGCGTCACGCTGACCCAGTTCCCCAATTGACCACAAATTGCGCGCAATGGCAGGCATCCGAGTATCCGACACAATTCTCAGTTGTTTTTATTTACGCATCAACAATGTGGGTGCTCATTCATTACATCAGACGTTATTTTTGCACTATCATGATATCCAACACGTGTTACATCCCACACATGACTCAAAACCAAACCCGCACCCTCTAATGATAAATGATTTTATTTTTTGTAAGTAGGTTTGTACAAACACTTTTATACGTCAATCATGGTTTTTAGGGTTCCGTACCCAACGGGAAAAACGGAACCCTATTACTAAGACTTCGCTGTCTGTCCGTCCGTCCGTCTGTCTGTCACCAGGCTGTATCTCAAGAACCGCGGTAGCTAGACAGTTGAAATTTTCACAAATTATGTATTTCTGTTGGCGCTATAACAACAAAATAAATACTAAAAACAACATAAAATAAATATTTAAGGGGGGCTCTCATACTTACAACAAACGCGATTTTTTTGCCCTTTTTTGCTCGATATCAATAATGGCAACAGGTAGGCAGTTAGACACTTGAAATATTCAGAAAATACCTACTCAGTTGTATTTTTACTTTAATAATAAATAATAAAATAAAATAAATATTTAAGGGGGGCTGCCATACAACAAACGTGTTTTTTTTCGGCGTTTTTGCCTTGTGGTACAGAACCCTTCGTGTGCGAGTCCGACTCGCACTTAGCCAGTTTTTATAGATATAACACGCGGGCGAAGTCACGGGTGGAAGCTAGTTATAAAGTATAGTAGTATGCTAGAGTTACTTCGACGCCTAAGTGTCCTTTAGTTTTTGTATTTATTTGTATAGTTAGTCATTTAATTTAGTACCTAGTGTAAATGTGACTGGCCTGTTGGTCTAGTGGTCAGTGACTATGACTGCTATGCCGGAGGTCGTGGGTTCGATTCCCACCCAGGACAAATGTTGGTGTGATGAGCATGATCATTTGTTCTGTGTCTGGGTGTAATTTATCTATATATGTATGTATTTAGAAATATATAAGTATGTTTATCAGTTGTCTAGTACTCATAACACAAGCTCTGCTTAGCTTGACACTAGACGGCGTTGTGTGATAGTTGTGGAATATTATTATTATTAAATAGTTAGTTATCTATACATACCACGGATATCGGATATCTATGATACATACAATAAAGAATCCATACCTACTATCCATCTCATATTATAAATGCGAAAGTGTGTCTGTCTGTCTGTTACCTCTTCACGCTTAAACCGCTGAACCAATTTAGATGAAATTTGGTATAGAGATAGTTTGAGTCCCGGGAAAGAACATAGGATTTATCCCGATATGCCCACGGGATCGACACATAGGCGGGTGAAACCGCGGGGCGCTGCTAGATTGATGCTAGATGATATAAAAGAAATCTTAAGGGGCCGGCGGAGCATGCATTGTTCATACTTCATACAAACGTAATACCAAAATAATTTGTAAATCAAACATATTCTTAGTATAGTGTGTATTTATTCCGATTAGATTACAGAATATCTAGGTTCCCAAATATATATTTTGAAAGGACTGATTTAAAGACGAGATATTGAGGAATTTCAAATTTCTATAGAAAACTTATTTTGCTCATAACTCGTCTTTCAATCAGTGTCCATTCAAAATATATGTTTGGGAACCTAGATATTCTGTAGTCCAATCGGAATAAATACACACTATATTAAGAATATGTTTGATTTACAAATTATTTTGGAATTACGTTTGTATGAACTACGCAATAGCATGCGTAGTTCGCCGGCCCCTTAATAAAATCGCCTTAAAACAAAAGTGCATCAACAATTCTCTCCTTAGAACATGTACTAAGCATCTGGCCTTACCACGGCCGTGTCCGATATCTATTTGCGATCATGAATCACTGACTCCAAACCCCAGAGGATGTACTCATTAACATATGTGCTATAAGTACTTACACATTACTGGACGCATTACAGTAAGCTGGGATTAAAGGTGAATCAGCTTTCTTGTGCTTATTTTAGCCCTGAAGTGTAACAGCGTCACCGGTTAGATTGGATTTGCGGTCGCCAACCCGTGGAGAGAGACTTTTTATAAATAAACTTTTCAAGTAACGTGATGAAGTAGGTACTAGTTATATTGAAATTAAGGGTATGTGGTTTTCAAGCACAGCACTAACGGACCGGACAGACTAATAGAGATTGAATTTTATTTTTTATTATTAGCCTGTGTGGTCCGGCAAAGGCCTTCCTTCCCTCTTTCCACTTTTCCCGGTCTACTGCGATTGTGGGGCAATCCATTAAGAAGGAGTCCAGGTCATTCCACCATCTCTTACCGGGCCTGCCGCGAAGTCGTTTCCTGCCAAGATAACCTTGAAGTTGTTACATTGCATCCGTTACCATGACATAATGATCATAGTGTTGTAAAAACTCAAGTGTAACCTCACTCAATTCATCTACATATGTAGGTATTTACTTCAAATTGAAAGTAAGCACTGCTGTCATTTCAATTGCTTTGTGGTACTCTATTTTTACTACATTATGATAGTAATCAGAGAGCAGTGGTCACCCAGTAGAAATGGGTTCGACGTACGAGCTGTTGGTCGTAGGTTTGAACCCAGACAGGCACTTTACTTTGTGTAAATTATTTCATCGCTACTGCTCTCAAAACGGTGAAGGAAAACATCGTGAGAAAACCGGCATGTCCTAGAACCAAAAATTCGGAGACATGTGACATTCACCAACCACTCTCACGGAGAGAAGGCCTGCTGCGTCCCAACAGTGGGAACATAAGGCTGATTATGCTGCTGCTGTAATAACGGAAGAGACTACGTACTGACAAAAAAACGTTTCACCAGATAGTACTTGGAGAAAACATTTGGCCTCAATCCAATCGAGCACGCATGAGACATTAAAAAAAAATCTTTATTTAATTTTTTAAATCATAAAACTTTTATTTTCTGTTGACTGTACTTACCTGTCAAAAAAAGTAAACCTAGATAATGTGGATAAGACAGAGATTAAAACAGAAGACGAACTAGCAGGAGATCGAGGAGGGGGATCTAGGGTGGAGGGGGGTTCAGGGGATCAAACCGGAATAAATCGTTTAAAGCACGAGGTAGAAATAACAAATAACTTTTTAAATGCAGAGTAATCCAGGACTTTAGTAAAAAATAGGTCACAATAGGTAAACAGAGAATGATAACTGTATGCTGCTCAGATCGTAAATGTCCGGATGGTCTCTACAGGCTGCAGCAATAGGTCCTCGGAGGATACGCGCAGGACGTACACAATACGCAAACAGCCTTCACGTAGAATAATATTGTTGCAACGTTATAGTAAGACAAATACAAACAAAGATGATATTCAGACTCGAAGCTAATAGAGGAGGTAAGTGACTTTGATTCTATATCATCATGGAAAATGATGAGAGTAGTGGTAGCACAGTGGTACCTAGAAAGAAATAAAAACAGTGGCACTCCGGGAGTGCAGACAGAAGGGAAAACAAAACACAAACAGAATACTTTACCATCACTCACTGACTTACTTACCGGATTTAAAACCGAGTACATCCCGAGGACAGCCAAACACATCCGAAGTGGGTATTTTTTTAATCGACTTATAAAGGAAACGCGCAGTGTCGCTTACGGTAACAGTGGCGCGAGTTCAATGGTTTTTCCCATCTCAAAAAATGCGCAACGCGCCTAAAGAAGTTTTCACTTCAACAATGATGATGGCAACACAAAGACGAGAAACTCGCTCCATTTACGTTCCGAGTCCC
Organism: Oligia fasciuncula; assembly: GCA_963082905.1. Lineage (NCBI taxonomy): Eukaryota > Metazoa > Arthropoda > Insecta > Lepidoptera > Noctuidae > Oligia > Oligia fasciuncula. The sequence continues at coordinate 17,073,583 of OY720403.1, forward strand.
GTACTCCCATACAAATTACCATGACATAACCATAAAATAGATGTCACACCCTCACACCGTCGCGCCGTCACACCCCATAACTCAGGCCTCCAAATTGAGCCGCACCATCTCCATTCAATCAACAGGGCTTCACGGAACCCGACCGTTAATATATCACATCTAGTTTAAAGTACAGCCATTTCTCGTGAAATACCAATATGCTCTATGTGGCGCGTGAAATTGAAATTTTCTTACGTTTTTTGCACTTTGCAGGTCTGTTAGGTTGTATGTTGAACAAATTATGATTCGCGAGTGTAACAAGTATGTATTTACAGAATTATAATCATTAAAATCATCATTACAACCCATAAGTTCATAATAATCCTATGGATACTATTTCCATAGTCGTTCAATAGGATTATATGAACTTCTTCTTCTTCGTGTCGCTGGCACGACTGTATTTTAAATCTTGTTTACCCAAAACTTTGCCACTTCCACGGCGTTGTCGGTGGCAGCGCAGAGGTCACTTTGACTGCATGTTTTGGGACACAGAGGGCAGGATAGGAGGTGGAGCATGGTTTGTGACATAGCTCCGCAATCACACCCTTCTGCCGTTGCGTCAAGGTAGCCCCATTTTATCAGGTTGGACTTACATCTTCCCACTTGTGTCCGGAGACGGTATTATATGAACTAAGAGGGTTGTATTGATAATTTTTAATACCACCATTAATTATCTATAAATATTTTTAGGAATCGGTACCATTGGCCTTGGTGTGCCGATACCAGAGAAGGTAGTACTATTGGTATTTTTAATCAGTAGCGGTACTGTACCGGTGCCAAACAAAAATTTCCGTAAAATAAAAGTGAGAAAACTGATATAGTAAGTAAAAACGATAGTAATTAGAAAAAATAACTTCAAGGTTGCTAATCGTACGAGGTTCCTCGTATAAATATGAGATTTGTGGTACCTGAATTTGGTACCGGTACTTGTTAGGTGAAGTACCGGTACCCAGGAACCGGGTCCGGTACCCAGGAACTGATCTAGGTACCCAGGTACCGAAATCGCAAGAACTGGTTTTGGTACCGGTTCCAAGCCCTGTGTGAGATATTAATGTCCTCGTCTACAGTTACATAATCTTTACTGAAAGCGACAAATTCCTGAACAAATTGACTTGGAAATGTAACACATTCTCGTGAAGATTTGTTCGGATGATCCTTTTACATAATGAAGTAGGCAAATATATTTCTGTGAGGAAATTTGAATGTAATGGCTGTCATTTGATGAAGATTTGAGTTTTCAGAATTTGTTTAATGTATTTCGAAATGTACTGCTGGGGGCTCTCCTATAAATAATGAATAGCATTAGAATGTCCTAAATATTTTTTTTGTTACCTCTTGGAACTGATTTTATTTGTCATTCTGAAATTCAGCTGATGACGTTATTTACACCAAAATTGAACTCCGCTAGAATATTCTGTAAAAATCTTATCGTGAAAACTTAGGCGAAGCGAGCTTGATGTCAGCTGTCAATGGTGTTATAGAGGTATGAGGAACGGGCTGTCAAGTTCACTCATCCTCAATAGAAAAGGGAGGATCCTCCGACCAGAAAGGTATCCTGTCTGGCGCCCGGCAACTGCCCGATGATTTATGTCGGGCCATTGTATATGCTAGTTACGCGGTAAACTCTGCTTGCGAGATACAGGATTTTGCGTGACGTCAGTATGACGCGTTGTTCACATGTGGCGTTGTAGATACTGCTACAGTGTAAAACAATGTGTGCAACAGTTTGGATCACAGATCAGTTCAAACTAACTTCACCTAAGTTTTCGCGGTGAAATTTGTAAATAATACATTGGCAGGTTTAGTAGCGGGGTAATTGCGTAACACACATACATCATTTTAGCCAAAAGACGTCCACTGCTGCACATAGGCCTCCCCCAAGCACCTCCACTTCGACCGGTTCTGTGCTTCTCGCATCCAACGGGTTCCTGCCGCCTTCACAAGGTCGTCGGACCACCTTGTGGGAGCCCTTCCAACGCTACGTCTTCCGGTACGCGATCGCCACTCCAGAACCTTTCGGCCCCATCGGACATCTGTTCTACGAGCAATGCCCACTGCCACTTAAGTTTGGCATTTCTACACAACACACATACAATGGCAATATAATTATCGCAATGCCTTTCATTTTGACAATTCAGCCACGTTCATTGCGTTATTTACGTTGTTGAGCAGACGAATTTTCAAACCTATGAAGCAATGGATTAGGCATTTCCTTCGAAACCCTCGGATTGTAAATGATAAATTATAGGCGTTACGTCTCCATCTTTTGGGAAAATTATTAAGTAAAATTGTAAAATTCAGTCGGAATAAGATTTAGAACTTCTAGGACATAGTCTTTGTATTTTCAGGACGACGATTACCGACCGAGATTAGTAACTCGTAGAGATGGTAATTTTACTTTAAAAATTAGCACCAATTGGCTTAATTTTAAGCTTTCAAAGTGAAATGTGAGTTGGAAAGTTATGAATAATTTATAGAAGAATGTTCTATATTCATATTAAATATTTATGAGTCAACGGAATCTTTAGGCATTTTCATGAAAAGTTTTAGAAGAAATCACCTTTGAAATAAATAATTACAGCTTTCGGGCACTTTTCCTGTTGACAGCTATAAGGACGAAGTACCTCAAAAGGAAAAACGGAACCCTTATAAGATCACTTCGTTGTCAGTCTGTATGTCCGTCGGCCAAGATCCTTTTTCTCAGGAACGCGTAGAGTAATCAACTTGAAATTAATATATTTAAACTTGAAATTAATATATTTACCTAGAATCATGAAATTTGGTAAGATGCAATGTAATGTAGCACAAGTAACGGAAAAAATCCGAAAAACGTAAATTTTTAGCTACTTACTTTAAAAAAAAAAACCCTTGATATCTATCTACACTATCACCCTATTTATCTATCGCCCATTGTGTCACCCTTTGTACAGTTTCATTTCAACACATATTATTTAAGTCTGTTAGCTTATAAAAATCAGTTCAGTGATTTAGGCGTGAAAAGGTAACATACAGGCAGACCGCGGCGATTGTTTTTCGCCACTGGATTTTCAACGTACTGTTTAGCGCCGAGAATTGTAAATCCAGTGCGCGATAAAATCCCACCGGGATAATTTTACATCCTTGCGTGCGTGGGCTAACACAAGTTTTTTTTTACCTTACATTTCGGAAAAAACGACGGATCTCGTTTCCCGCACCTTATCATGAATACGGCGTTAACTTAATCTTAGCTTATCTAAATATACATCAAAGTCCTGACTGACTGACTGATATATCAACGCACAGCCTAAACCGCTGGTCCTAGAGACATGAAATTTGGAGGGTGTGTTCTTTGTGAAGAGTAGGTATCCACTAAGAAAGGGTTTTTCGAAATTCCACCCCTAAGAGGGTGAAATTTCACGCGAACGAAGTCGCGGCCGTAAGCTAGTTGTAAAATATAATAAAAAACAATTATAATTGAGTCAGCGTCTAGACTTCGTCCGTAACGCCACATTTCTGTACCTAACTAAGCTAAATATATCGAGTGGATGCGTCGGAACACGCAACCAGGAGTAGAGATAGAATGGAGCGATCACTTACAGAGCCAACGACGAAAACATCTGTAGAATCTTAATGAAAGAAATCGTCAGGAATACATGCTGTTACTGTAACTATTTTTGAAAAAAGGCCACGCAATATTTCAGTTTGTCTAGCCGAAGAAAATACAAAAGTAAAAGACAGACCATCACAATGGTTAAAATTCTCAATTACCTTTTTACAAGCTCTTTTTTTTTATTAACAAAATCATTCAAATTCAAATTTTGTTGGCCCAGTACTTCGCAACTTCCACGGCGTTATCGGTGGCAGTGCAGAGGACACTTTGGCTGCATGTTTTGGGGTACAGAGGGCAGGGAGTTCGAGCATAGTTTGTGACACAACTCAACTAAATTTGATTAACTGCCGTGCCAGCGATACGAAGAAGAAGTAGAACAAAACGTAGGCATATAAAGAGAGATAAGGGTTTGAGCACTCCATTTTCTTCCTACTCTATGTCTTACCCATAACACAAGCAGTAGAGTGGTAACACAAAGGAGAATATAACAGTAGGTAACTCAAGTCGGATAAGTTCTTCGGATTAATCGCCCTACTGCGTCGTATGTCAACTGTGGCCTGCAGGCTAAACTACGGACGAAGCGTATTGATGTTAAGTGTGCCTATTGTTAGAACGTTGAATTGAAATCGGAAATAAATATGGAGTTACGGGCTTTGATAGATGTTTGTGGAAATAGCAGCGATGTTAAGATTTTATGAGAACGTTGGGGCATACGAGTCCTGAAACTAACAGTAGCAGTGGCTTTCATTTTGACAGTTCAACAACATTCATTGCGTTGTTTAAGTTGTTGAGCAGACATATTTTTCGAACATATCAAGCAGTGGATTGGCAATATCCTTCAAATTGATTCAGATTGTGTGTTATGCAATTAGGTGCTGGAGTGGAGACCGGGAATCGGCAAGCGTAGTTTAGGACGCTCCAGCTAAATGGACCGACGACGAAGGTGGCTGGGACAGACTGGATTCGGAAGGAGGAGGACAGGGTGTCGTGGCCTATGTCCAGCAGTGGACTCAATCAATCAACTCAGCCTATTGCAGTCCACTGCTGGACATAGGCCTCTCCCAGACTGCGCCACAGCACCCTGTCCTCCGCCTTCCACATCCAGTCTACCCCAGCCACCTTCTTTAGGTCGTCCGTCCATCTAGCTGGGGGGCGTCCCACACTACGCTTGCCGATACGCGGTCTCCACTCCAGGACTCGTCGACAGCAGTGGACTGCGATATTGTAAAATTGACAACTTTTTATAGCTCAAGTACAAGGCTTTTGGCTACTTTGTATGTGTGTATAATAGACAATTTTTCATTCAGAATAAACATTTTTTCATTTTTTTTCTGTTGATAGACTGAATTGATTGATGTAAACCTTGAACCTTTAACAGAGGCAGTGGCTAACGAGTACACTTCATCATCATCATCAGCTTATAGCAGTCCACTGCTGGACATAGGCCTTTCCTATTGCACGTCATTCAACTCGATTTTCGGCAACTCTCATCCAGCTGCTACCAGCCATCCTGCGAAGATCGTCGCTCCACCTAGCCTGAGGGCGTGGACCTAACGTTTATCGATTTACAATATTCTTGGCCCAGGTATAACAGTACTTCTTCTATGCCAAAAAACATTATCCCAGTTTGTAATTCTGTCAGAATGGTAAACTATTAGCTGTGTTGGCCTGATAAAGTTTAAAAAAAATCTAGACTAAATCGCCAGGTAGAGTTGATCTATCTGAAAAACAAAACACTGCCTACACGCGAACCGGGCTTTGAATTGTGTCCAATAAGAGTCGATATGTCAACCGTATTGCTCCATAGGGGAAACATCAACGAATACGAATAGGTACATGGGTAGTTCGAAAGTTGTGTACCTAGACTTGTTTATAGTGCCCTAGTAACAAATAGTATTAAGTTATCAAACAAACAAGATATTAAAATCCTATTAAAAGCATAATACTAATAATTGAAATACTATCGTGAATTCATGCAAGCCTAGTACTTTTTGTTATTAGAAGAATACTGCTCAGAAAGTCGGGTCATATTTCAATCATGATTCGAAAGACACGTGGCGCCATCTATTATCATAATAATGTTATTTTTGTTTTCCTCGGGAACAGCACTTTTTTTCGGGATGATAGGTACCCTATTTCCGTTTCTGTACAGGGGTACAGAAACGGAAATAGGGTACCTATGCAAAATATCAGGATGATCGGTTAGAAAGAAATAAAATACGTTTATTTGCCGTAAACATGACGCAGTAAAGAACATAAACAAAAAAAAAATAAGAAAGGGTTGGGAGAAACATGCGTCACATCCACGCAAAACGGCTATCGCTCAGCATTATGCTTATTATGCATTATTGGTTCAGTGGTTTAGGCGTGAAAAAGTAACAAACATACTTACAGCTTCAAAAAAAATATATATTCAAGGTGATAGAACTGATAGAAACATTGACGCGCTAACTGTAACCATAAATTCAGCACATGATTTAGGGAAGACGTTATCGTCAGTTATGAAAAATGATACGATGAAAAATTACAATGCAGGGGGTTCAGAATCATGTACGAATCCATGATAACAGGTAAGTTGCGCGTCACACTGATATAGGCACATGTATAAAAAGGGGGGATATAGGACAGCATTGCCACGTCGAATGGCAATACTGATTCTTTGGCCAAAAATAGGCCAGCCCCCATGACCCTAGTGTAGATAAAACTGAAAAGTGTCATCAGCAAGTGATTAGGAATGTATTGCTGTTAAAGGCTCCACAATGACACCGAACGGCATAGAAGATATTGCCGCAATCATGAAGGCTAGACTGATTGGTGACCATAATACAATCAAACACGACGTTTGCCGCATGTCGAACGAGTCATTGGCCAATGTGGTGGTCCATAACCCAGAAAACGTCCGGTGACATCGAGACAGACTCAAGAGAACATGGTGGGATGAGCTTGATGCCTACAGACAGGATTGGTCTATACTAGCTCAAGACATAGGAGTGGATAGGAGACAGGGAAACCTTTGCCCTGCAGTGGGACAAAATAGGATAAAGAAAAAAACAGTGGCACTCCAGGAGTGCCGACAGAAGTAAAAACAAAACACAAACAGAATACTTTGCCATCACTCACTGACATATCGGATTTAAAACCGAGTACATTCCGGGGACAGCCGAACACCTCCGAATGTAGCGCGGGGTCGGTAACAGTGTCGCGAGTTCAATGGTTTTTTGGCCATCTCAAAAAGTGTCCAACGCGCCTAAAGAAGTTTTCACTTCAAAAATGGCTGAAAATCGGTGCTTTTTGAACGACAACTCCCAAAACGCCCATGCAGTAATTAAAGAGCCATTTCCTAAGGAGAACGCCTGCCAATCTAAATATCCCATTAAAATTATGAGCAAAAACAGTAACCTATTTCTGACAAGACAAGCCTCTTAAACATCCTATTTATATCTGTTATTTATATCAGCCATTTTTCTCCAAAAATATTCATCGGCGTAGCTGACACCGACCCAAAACTGAACGACTTTTGACACGAAACTGATACGCTAAAACGCCGAGGCTATAGTATTTTTACCAGAATTTATGGCAGGTTCTGATATAGTTTATAGGAGAGGACGGTACGCAGCTCGCGGGAGGATGATAAGTCGTTTCCGTAACCCATAGGCGGTTACGGAGTCAAGCTTGAAAGGACGAATACCTGAATATGAGGTTTTCCGTGATGAATGTGGCGGAAGATGGCCGAATGGCTCGTTCGTAATATGTTATGAATGCTGATATGAAATCCAACCTTTTGACCGATGAGATTGCATGTGAATTGGGAGCTTACTTTTCGTGATGAATATTGTAGTTAAAGGGATATTGAGATTGAGACCGAAGGTGTATTGGATTTGACCGATGGAAAAAAGCGACATTTTATTTTGTTTACTAGCTTTTGCCCGCGACTTCGTCCGCGTAAAATTTCTTATTTATTTATTTCAGGCGAAGCAGGCCCATAGATAAATACCTTAACCTAAACAAACATACATATTTTTGTTGTAAAATAGTATTTAACTTTACTAGCTTGTTCTTGTGCTTTCCCCGACCCACCCCATCGCATTGCATCGCTTGCCCGCGCTATTACTTCGTTTTCGCTCAGCGTCCTTTCTGACTTTTTTTTCTTATTGCGCGGCTCCTAAGCGTGACGTTAAGTAGCCTATAGCCTTCCTCAAGAATTGGGCTATCAAATGCAATAAGAATTTTTCAAATCCGACTGGTAGCTTCAGAGATTAGCGCGTTCAAACAAAATCTTCAGCTTTATTACAAAATATAGTTAGGTATAAAATGATAAATGATTTTATTTCTGTAAGTAGGTTTGTACAAACATTTTTACACGTCAATCATATTTTTTTTAAACTAGATGAGGTCGGCGTTTCCTAACTGACTATTCTGAGAAGAAAGGCCGAAACAAACTCAGAAGTCACAGTCTCTTTTAAAGTCCAGACAAAATCTTGGTCAGATCGTGTGAAGACCATGTAGATTGGTGTCTGAAATGGTCTTTTGAGGAAAGAACCACACAGATTGAGCGGACCTGTCCAATCAGTGCACGCATTTGTCAAAAATCGTGCAGCTCAACTCACAACTTGAGGAGCTCAACGATTCGACGAACAATACCAAAGACAGGTAGATATTGATATCGGTATATTTTGATCCGATTTGGATGTGTCTAGAAGTAGCGATGTAAACGACAGACGCTGTTAACTAATCTACTTTACGCCTCTAGGCCTATTAGAATTTTGAAGGAATTGCCAAGTGCAAACAGAACAATGAAAGGTAAATTTCACTTTAGTGAACAAATAATACTTGCTTCCTCAGCGCAAAACGAGGAGGGCTTTCCGATTATTATGCAAATAGTACCTAAACAAACCATACATTTCAATTTCCTAAACATCCCCCAAAACAAAACACAGACTTTCTTAGGCAGTTGTCCCACCGCCGGCGATGAACGAGTAGCGAGTAGAACTAGCAACTGTGGCCTTAGTGTGAGTTTTTTCACTCACGTTCGATTGCGAGCGCGTTAGAATTTTATATGGAAAAAAGTTATAGCGCCACCTGGTGGTCACTAGGAGAGACCTAATTTCCCATAAAAATTTCTAACGCGCTCGCAATCGAACGTGAGTCGAAAAAACTCACAATAGGGCCACAGTTGCTAGTTCTACTCGCTACTCGTTCATCGGGGTTTGTCTGGTTGGTCTCTCGGCTTGAGCTCTGAACGCCAAGCGCGCATCGCTGTGCGAGTAACGCTGAGCAAGTATTATCTTTGATAGCTCTTGTCGCTCAGACAGGGCTCTGAACCGGTTTAAAAAGAGCGGTTAATTTCGATTAAGTACCGGTAAATATATCGTTCCTTCATTAACCGGTTAAACAAGTGAACTGTTCTTTTGAAACCCAAATGATAAAGGTTACCGGTTACTTAAGCACAAACGGTTTTGACACCCAAATTAACCGGTTAATTCCTTAATTTCGTAATAAAATTTTGTAACTAAATGATATCGCAACGTCCAGACCGTGCTCGCCAGAGTGGCGGGGGCCGGGGGAGGGGTTCAAACTTGGTTTTAACCGGTTAATTTCCACTATCAAAAACAAAATTCACGAAAAACCGGTTTCCCGCATAAACCGGTAAAGTGCAAACCTTAACCTAAGTCGATTTCGGTTTGGGGTCAATGACCGTAACCGGTTAAGAATTTCAACCGGTTTCCGAGCCCTCAGCGACAAACCAGTGGAGCGACTCTTCGCCGGAAGCATGAACAATCAGCGATTAACTATTCATATTTTCATCTCTTTTGTTTACACGGAATGTATATCTATTGTACGTTTTTTGAGCAAGAAAATAGCCGATAGTTAGTCGGTTCCTCGCCGGCGGTGTGACAACTGCCTTAGCATGTTGTAATTTACTTTTATTGCGATACGACGCAAAATCCCTTAACATGCAGCCATTTCCTCGCTGTCTATCAGTCCTATAGAACTGTTCTCCTAAAATTACCTTCTACAATACTGTCATTACCTTTGACATCTATTCTAATCTATAAATATATAATTCAAGTCCTGACTGACTGATATATCAACGCACAGCCTAAACCGCTGGTCCTAGAGACATGAAATTTGGACGGTGTGTTCTTTGTGAAGAGTAGACTTCTACTAAGAAACGGTTTTTCGAAATTCCATCTCAAGAGGGTGAATGGGGGGAGGGTGAAAGAGTTTGTTTGTTTGAACATGCTAATCTCTGGAACTACCGGTCGGATTAAAAAAATCTTTTTGCATTTTATAGCCCAATTCTCGAGGAAGGGTACTGAACATCACGCTATGACCCTTAAGAATCGAGCAAAAAGAAAAAAAAGTCAGAAAGATCGCTAGTCAAAAACGAAGTAATAACGTGGGATGCGGAAACAAGAAATTTCACGCGGTTGAAGTCGCGGGCAGAAAGCTAGTCCATTCTAATTCACTTTTATTATGATACGATGTAGAATTCCTAAGATGTTTCCATTTGCATTTCCTCGCCGTCCATCTGTCTTATACGACTGTTCTCCTAAAATTACCTTCGCCAATACTGTCGTTACCTTTGACATTATAATAAATATTAATCAAGTTTATGAGGCGGGGCTGTTAGCGAGCATTCGAGGGTTGAAACTGGGTGGAATTGGAATTCCTGAGGGTGTGACTTGCAAGTTGCAGCTGGGAACAGGGGCTCATGAGTTCATTGTGTGTGTAGACGAGCGATTTTTTTGTCGCATCATTTGTGTTGAGCATTGTGAGGACATCAAGACATCTACCAACCTGCACTGATTAGAGCGCACTCCGTGTTTCAGCAGTAGGGTCATTACAGGCTGATCATCATCATCTGCCTAGCCTTTTCCCAACTATGTTGGGGTCGGCTTCCAATCTAACCGGATGCAGCTGAATACCAGTATTTTATATGGAGCGACTGCCTATCTGACCTCCACAACCCAGTTACTGGGTAATACGATACCCCTTGGTAAGACTGCTTGTCAGACCTTTGGGCTTCTGACTACCCGTAACGACTGTCAAAGATCCACGAATGACAGCCGGTACCAACGGCTTAACGTGCTTTCCGAGGCACGGAGGGGTCTCGGTATGTAAAGATGGTCACCCATCCACAGACCAACCGCGGCAAGCGTAGCTTAACCTGATCGATCGACCTGTGCGGCTGTTATTATTTAGCCACGGGCCCCTCCATTACCTACAGGCTGATGATGCTAAGCTATTGCTAAATTAGCAGGGAATTTGATCCATACGGCCTTATCCCAGCGCCGAACTTAATAATAATCAGCCTATAACGTTCCCACTGCTGGGATAGAGGCCTCCTCTCAGTGAGAGGGAGTGGGCCGTAAACCACCACGTGGGCCCAGTGCGGGTTCGTAGATGTCACGTGTCATCGATTTCTTTGTTTCTAGGACATGCCGGTCCTCACGATGTTTTCCTTCACCGTTTTGAGAGCCAGTGGTACCTAATGATATAATTTACAAAAAGTAAGGTTCCTGACTGGGTTCGAACCTACGACCTCGTAAGTCACGACCACCATTACCACTGAGCCACTAGTGCTCTTCGCCGAACTTACTCCAACATAATAAATATTCTACTAGTATTACCGTACTTTATTACCATATTATCATACTTTATTCAGTGGTATTACATAACTTTCCTTTAGGTACACCTTTTCCTATAGTGACTACTCTGGTTAGCCACAATATAAAGAAGCGAAAGTGGAAGCGTGCTGGGCCCATACCCTGATAATTGTTGTAAAGAAATATACCTACGCAATAGAATTAAAAGTAGTTTTATTTCTTACGGAGCAACCTAGTTGTCCATCTTGACAAGTACAGAGTATAGACCACAAGTGAGAGAGATAGCAAACTGCTACGTCACAATCTTTCTGTCTCTTTTTATTACATTGCATGTACTACGTTCCGTTCAACATAATTCTACATGTTTCTTCAGGGTCCATAATCCTACTAATATTATAAATGTGAAAGTTTGTGAAGATGTTTGGATGTTGTTACTCAATCACGCGTAAACCGTTGAGTAAAATTGGATTAAAATAGGCACATAGATAGACCATTTCCTAGATTAACACATAGGATACTTTTTATACCAATATTCCCACCGGATCGAACCTTACGCAGGTGAAACCGCGGGGCGCTGCTAGTATTTTATAATCGCAATTTCATAACAAGTAATGCGGTCAAGATGTTTATAACCACAATAACATTAATAATTGTGGTTACAAATATTACGACATCACTATGAGTAACGTGAGTATTGTATTGGTAGGTAATGACATCGCAATCGACGCACAAACTGTAAACATGAATTCAGCAAATGATTCTAGATCCAAGCCAAAAAAAAAAATGGTTGCCTGTAAAGTCGGTTTTACGGGCGAAGATTTTACGTGACAACGTCTTTTTCTCGGTAGAATATTTATTGATATGAATATAATTAAATTGCACAATAGGAACAAGGAATTAAATGAAAATAAGAACGTAACGTTACCGAGCGTTACACTTTTTCATAAGTGACTCCCAGCCGCAACCTAATTTAAAATAAGAACGTAACGTTACCGAGCGTTACACTTTTTCATAAGTGACTCCCAGCCGCAACCTAATTTAAGACGTTGTCACGTCAAAAAACAGTGGCACTCCGGGAGTGTCGACAGAATTGGAAACAAAACACAAACAGAATACTTTGCCATCACTCATTGACACATATCGGATATACAATTAAGGACGCGTTTACGAATCTGACAAAAATAAGTAGTTTTACGGTACACTTTGCAGCAAAATGAGACTAAACCAAATGTAACTAATAATTACCACAGATAGTTTACTCCTTCATCTTCAAATGGTAGCTATTTTTTATTAAAAAATGTTGGTTTTTAATATAGTAAAAAATAATTTCCGTTGCCTCTTCACACAAAATCGACGATATCGTGCTGACTTTGGGGATATTTTTCTTCTATTTAATAACATAAATTTATTTATTTAAAAATATTTTATGTAAGCAGACATGTTCAACTCAAAAAGGTACTAAAAAGAACTATCAAAATGTTACAAATAGGCTCAGAAAAAAATAAAAATCGGAGTCTATTTTTTCACATATTTAGCTGTAACGCGTGAATCTTATTGGATTGAAATAAGGGTTATTTTACTGGTCACTGTCTTGGTTTATTGCACAAAAATTTGTAATGAAATATTAGTCTGCGCTCGGCCGCCGTCGTGAGTGGACTCTGTGTCGCTTGTAAGCAGCAGCTTGTGCTGAAAAAGATCGCTGTACGGATACAAAATATTTGACATACCAAACATGATACTTCACGCATTCTATAATGTACCTACTACTCAAGGAGAGATTTTATTCGCAGTCTTATAATTTTTCTAGAAGTAAGTAGGGATTATAAATTCATAATATTATTATTTCGTTTCGGACTTGATGGAGTGACCTGCAGGTGTACTTCGAAGACTGCTACTGGAACTAATAGCCGAGCTGAGCCAGATGTGCCGAGTTTGGGCTCATTTCGTTAGTTATGTTGAGACCTTACCTCCGGACTTGATGGAGTGACCTGCAGGTGTACTTCGAAGACTGCTACTGGAACTAATAGCCGAGCTGAGCTAGGTGTGCCGAGTTTGGGCTCATTTCGTTAGTTATGATGAGACCTTACCTCCGGACTTGATGGAGTGACCTGCAGGTGTACTTCGAAGACTGATACTGGAACTAATAGCCGAGCTGAGCTAGGTGTGCCGAGTTTGGGCTCATTTCGTTGGTTATGTTGAGACCTTACCTCCGGACTTGATGGAGTGACCTGCAGGTGTACTTCGAAGACTGCTACTGGAACTAATAGCCGAGCTGAGCTAGGTGTGCCGAGTTTGGGCTCATTTCGTTGGTTATGTTGAGACCTTACCGCCGGACCTGATGGAGTGACCTGCAGGTGTACTTCGAAGACTGCTACTGGAACTAATAGCCGAGCTGAGCTAGGTGTGCCGAGTTTCGGCCCTTTTTGGTAGTTATGTTGAGACCTTACCTCCGGACTAGATCGCGTGACCTGCAGGTGTACTTCGAAGACTGCTACTGGAACTAATAGCCGAGCTGAGCTAGGTGTGCCGAGTTTGGGCTCATTTCGTTGGTTATGTTGAGACCTTACCTCCGGACTTGATGGAGTGACCTGCAGGTGTACTTCGAAGACTGCTACTGGAACTAATAGCCGAGCTGAGCTAGGTGTGCCGAGTTTCGGCCCTTTTTGGTAGTTATGTTGAGACCTTACCTCCGGACTAGATCGCGTGACCTGCAGGTGTACTTCGAAGACTGCTACTGGAACTAATAGCCGAGCTGAGCTAGGTGTGCCGAGTTTGGGCTCATTTCGTTAGTTATGTTGAGACCTTACCTCCGGACTTGATGGAGTGACCTGCATGCAGGTGTAATTCGAAGACTGCTACTGGAACTAATAGCCGAGCTGAGCTAGGTGTGCCGAGTTTGGGCTCATTTCGTTGGTTATGTTGAGACCTTACCTCCGGACTTGATGGAGTGATCTGCAGGTGTACTTCGAAGACTGCTACTGGAACTAATAGCCGAGCTGAGCTAGGTGTGCCGAGTTTGGGCTCATTTCGTTAGTTATGTTGAGACCTTACCTCCGGACTTGATGGAGTGACCTGCAGGTGTAATTCGAAGACTGCTACTGGAACTAATAGCCGAGCTGAGCTAGGTGTGCCGAGTTTGGGCTCATTTCGTTGGTTATGTTGAGACCTTACCTCCGGACCTGATGGAGTGACCTGCAGGTGTACTTCGAAGACTGCTACTGGAACTAATAGCCGAGCTGAGCTAGGTGTGCCGAGTTTCGGCCCTTTTTGGTAGTTATGTTGAGACCTTACCTCCGGACTAGATCGCGTGACCTGCAGGTGTACTTCGAAGACTGCTACTGGAACTAATAGCCGAGCTGAGCTAGGTGTGCCGAGTTTGGGCTCATTTCGTTAGTTATGTTGAGACCTTACCTCCGGACTTGATGGAGTGATCTGCAGGTGTACTTGAAAGACTGCTACTGGAACTAATAGCCGAGCTGAGCTAGGTGTGCCGAGTTTCGGCCCTTTTTGGTAGTTATGTTGAGACCTTACCTCCGGACTGGATGGAGTGACCTGAAGGTGTACTTCATCAAGTCCGGAGGTAAGGTCTCAACATAACTAACTAGCTCAGCTCGGCTATTAGTTCCAGTAGCAGTCTTCGAAGTACACCTGCAGGTCACGCGATCTAGTCCGGAGGTAAGGTCTCAACATAACTAACGTAATGAGCCCAAACTCGGCACACCTAGCTCAGCTCGGCTATTAGTTCCAGTAGCAGTCTTTGAAGTACACCTGCAGGTCACTCCATCAAGTCCGGAGGTAAGGTCTCAACATAACCAACGAAATGAGCCCAAACTCGGCACACCTAGCTCAGCTCGGCTATTAGTTCCAGTAGCAGTCTTCGAAGTACACCTGCAGGTCACGCGATCTAGTCCGGAGGTAAGGTCTCAACATAACTACCAAAAAGGGGCGAAACTCGGCACACCTAGCTCAGCTCGGCTATTAGTTCCAGTAGCAGTCTTCGAAGTACACCTGCAGGTCACTCCATCAGGTCCGGAGGCAAGGTCTCAACATAACCAACGAAATGAGCCCAAACTCGGTACACCTAGCTTAGCTCGGCTATTAGTTCCAGTAGCAGTCTTCGAATTACACCTGCAGGTCACTCCATCAAGTCCGGAGGTAAGGTCTCAACATAACCAACGAAATGAGCCCAAACTCGGCACACCTAGCTCAGCTCGGCTATTAGTTCCAGTAGCAGTCTTCGAAGTACACCTGCAGGTCACGCGATCTAGTCCGGAGGTAAGGTCTCAACATAACTACCAAAAAGGGCCGAAACTCGGCACACCTAGCTCAGCTCGGCTATTAGTTCCAGTAGCCGTCTTCGAAGTACACCTGCAGGTCACTCGATCAGGTCCGGAGGTAAGGTCTCAACGTAACCAACGAAATGAGCCCAAACTCGGCACACCTAGCTCAGCTCGGCTATTAGTTCCAGTAGCAGTCTTCGAATTACACCTGCAGGTCACTCCATCAAGTCCGGAGGTAAGGTCTCAACATAACTAACGTAATGAGCCCAAACTCGGCACACCTAGCTCAGCTCGGCTATTAGTTCCAGTAGCAGTCTTCGAAGTACACCTGCAGGTCACTCCATCAAGTCCGGAGGTAAGGTCTCAACATAACCAACGAAATGAGCCCAAACTCGGCACACCTAGCTCAGCTCGGCTATTAGTTCCAGTAGCAGTCTTCGAAGTACACCTGCAGATCACGCGATCTAGTCCGGAGGTAAGGTCTCAACATAACTACCAAAAAGGGCCGAAACTCGGCACACCTAGCTCAGCTCGGCTATTAGTTCCAGTAGCAGTCTTCGAATTACACCTGCAGGTCACTCCATCAAGTCCGGAGGTAAGGTCTCAACATAACTAACGTAATGAGCCCAAACTCGGCACACCTAGCTCAGCTCGGCTATTAGTTCCAGTAGCAGTCTTCGAAGTACACCTGCAGGTCACTCCATCAAGTCCGGAGGTAAGGTCTCAACATAACCAACGAAATGAGCCCAAACTGGGCACACCTAGCTCAGCTCGGCTATTAGTTCCAGTAGCAGTCTTCGAATTACACCTGCAGGTCACTCCATCAAGTCCGGAGGTAAGGTCTCAACATAACTAAAGAAATGAGCCCAAACTCGGCACACCTAGCTCAGCTCGGCTATTAGTTCCAGTAGCAGTCTTCGAAGTACACCTGCAGATCACTCCATCAAGTCCGGAGGTAAGGTCTCAACATAACCAACGAAATAAGCCCAAACTCGGCACACCTAGCTCAGCTCGGCTATTAGTTCCAGTAGCAGTCTTCGAAGTACACCTGCAGGTCACGCGATCTAGTCCGGAGGTAAGGTCTCAACATAACTACCAAAAAGGGCCGAAACTCGGCACACCTAGCTCAGCTCGGCTATTAGTTCCAGTAGTAGTCTTTGAATTACACCTGCAGGTCACTCCATCAAGTCCGGAGGTAAGGTCTCAACATAACTAACGAAATGAGCCCAAACTCGGCACATCTAGCTCAGCTCGGCTATTAGTTCCAAACTTCCAATTAATACATAGGTACGTACTTTGGCAAGTACTTGATTAATCACTGTCCAGTGAAATTAAGTAAATATTAAACAAAAATACATGGCAAAAATTAAATAAAATTAGGCTCAAGTATCAAGTCGTGTCAGTTTACTCATAATTTCACCGCTTCGCGCATGTCGCTGTGTGTGTGAGCCGTGCACGTGTAGTAGTGAGACTCAATACCTAAAATTGAAGCGCGTCAATTCGTAAACGCGTCCTTAAACCGAGTACATCCCGAGGACAGCCGAACACATCCTAAGCAGGTATTTTTTTAATCGTCTTCTAAACAAAACACGTGTGGTGTCGCTTACGGTAACAGTGGCTCGAATTCAGTGGTTTTTCCCCCATCTCAAAAAAATGCCCAACGCGCCTAAAGTTTTCACTTTCAAAATTTTCATCAGTTATCAAAAAAAAAGCGTTTTCATAGAAAAGTGCATTAACTACACGGTCAGAACAGCACCCAAACTACACTACCTACACCAACTACACTAACTACAGTATCAATGTCAATCTGAATAATTTGAAGGATATTGCTAATCCATTGCTTCATATGTTCGAAAACTGTGTCTGCTCAACAGCGTGAATAACGCAATGAATGTTGTTGAACGGTCAAAATGAAATCGCGAAAAAAAATCAGCTGTTACCTATATTTTGACGAGTTATACGAACTATACAGCTGATTTCTTTTCGCGATTTCAGGTTTGGCCCCATAGTAAAAGTTGTTTATAATGATGAGTACAATGACCTATCAAGGGGATATTAATGTTTTACCAATAACCTTGTATAGCTATCGAAAAATAGTTCGGTATTTACTTTAGGTAAGTAAGTTTAGTTTTCAGTTTTGGAATACAATGAATCAACAAATATAACGTTTTGAATAACAATAGCCATTGTCAGCTTGTTTGTCGCAAATAAATAATAAACAAAATAAAATAGTTGAAAAAGTATTGTTATGAAAAAATATAGAGATATCAGCTAACGGTAGGTTCGGAATGTAGGTTAGTTTATCGAATGACTAACAACTGCGGTCGTTGACCACACAAAAAAAACCTCAACTCTTTTTATTTTTATTTTAGTGCGTGTATATAGCCATCGCTTCTGTGGAGTTTAGCTAGCCAAATTAAAATAACCCTGTATTAGGTACCATAAATTTAAATATCCATGAAATACAATCTCACAGTTAACTATAAAATAATCACGATAATAACGGAGAAATCGGTTTAAATCTATACTAATAAATTAATAATAAAGCTGAAGAGTTTGTATGAAAAAATATTTTTACATTTGATAGCACAACTTACGGTGAATGGGTAGTTGAGACCGCGAAATTCAATTTTTTTTTACGTTTTTTGCAATTTGCAGGTCAATGTCAGGTTGTATCTTGATCAAAATATGGTTCGCGACAATAACAGGTACAGTCAACAAAGGAGTTAAGTATACAGGAGCGTCGGATATTGTTGAAGTTTACTAAGAAACCGATGGATATTCTCGAATAAAATTTTATTTTATTAATAGAAAACAAACAGCTCATTTATTAAATTAAATTTCAGTCCAGAACATCCATCGGTTTCTTAGTAAACTTCAACTATATCCGACGCTCCTGTATACTTAACTCCTTTGTTGACTGTACATATTTAGAGAATTATAATCATTTGAATCATTATTACACCTTGCTAAGTTAGATTTCTACCATTAACACTGTTCCATATGAGATTGGTTGGTCACGCGAACGAAGTCGCAGGCCGAAATATCTATATTAAAAAAAAAACTCGAAAAATCTAGAACTTCCTCCTTCTTTTCAAGTCGTTTAAATAAAAAGTAATTAAAAAAATAAATAAACCGACTTCAAAAAGAAATTAACTCAAAATTATGAAATAACTTTAATTTCGGAAGTCGGTGTCTTGGGATCTGCATTTTAGTTTTAGTTTTTTGCCACCGACTTCCGAAATTAAAGTTATTTCATAATTTTGAGTTGATTTCTTTTAGAAGTCGGTTTAATTTTTTTAAATTACTTTTTATTTCGTAATTTTTAGTTTTTGCACTAGAATTTGACCAAGGTTTTGAGATGTTTTCAGTAAGTAAGCCAGGCCGTCACACTTACACGTATTAGTCCATATCTTGAAAATTACTGAATCGATTTTCATGAAACTTGCACTGTTCCTTAAGTTGAAGGAAATGTAAGCCAGTAAAAAAAAATGGTCACGATCTGATTAATAGTTGCTGAGAAATGCGTGGACAAACATACATACATACATACATACGTCTATGAAATTTTGTATATTTCTTTGGAAGCCTTAGTAGATTGTCATACGTGAGTATAATGCAATTCCAATAATATTACATACATACGTGTCGAATTGATAACATCCTTTTTTTTTTAAGTCGGTAAAAAGGATCAAACACGACACGACACTGAACCTCACTTATTACCAAATATTGGAGCAAACAAAAACTGTAACTGGAGTTTCTTTAGACTTTACTCCAAGCAATCGCAAAGGAAGAATCTTTTGGCTGCAAAGTCGCAAGTCAACACGTCCTCAAGCATATCTTAGCAAGTTAAATTATGCAAAGCCGAGAGGCGAATAAGTGCCGCTACGGGGTGACAACTTAGGGTTGAAGCGTCTATGCATCCCTTGATGGCATAAATCTTTTTGAATTAATCTTTGTTTTTTTTTTGCAGATGAATATACTTAATAAGATCCGGGGATTTTGTTATTTAAAAGGTTTACCGTTTTTTGTTGACGTTGTTTTTTTAAATTGTAAAATCATTAAGGCTCCTTCATACAGGCGCGACACGCGATATAATCGCGCGCGACACAAAGGCACCGCTCGGTCGTTGCGCGACTTGCGCGCGATTTTATCGCGTGTCGCGCCTGTTTGAAGGAGGCTTTATCTGTTGTAAGACTTGGTTGTATTGTAGACTAGCTGCGCCCCGCGGTTTCACCCGCGTAAATGTCGTTCCCGTGGGAATATCGGAATAAAAAGTAGCCTATATGTTAATCCATGGTGTCAGCTACCTCCGTACAAAATTTTATCAAAATTAGTCTAGCCGTTTAAGCGTGAAGAAGTAACAAACATATAAACACACACACTCACAAACTTTCGCCTTTATAATATTAGTGTGATAAAGATTATTGGTATACGGGAAGTATCAAAAGTATTATTCTGGGTTTTATTTGCCCGTGAGCTACTTGCTCTTTACAGCTTTACAACAATATAATTATGTGAATCATTAAAAGGTTACATTGGACCAATTATTTTTACTACAAAATAACAATTTTCCGGAAAAAAATTACAATATACCAAAAATACAGTAATTCCTAAAATATAATTTTTAGAGTCGGGCAGAAGGTTCGGTTTCGGTTTCGGCCATAAATGATTTTTTGGTCAAAACTTTTCGGTTTCGGCCGCATTCGGGTTTCGACCAAAACTAAAAGACAAGCCGAAGGTTCGCTTACGGTTTCCGTACCCGTTTGACTAGTATAAATCTCAAAATCTAAATTTACTTAGTTCAAAAACATTCAAAACTAAATTTAAACTGCAGCATACTACGGAAGAATCGCTAAAAAGCGCTCGAACTAACTTCTAAACTCAGACCACTAAGTCAGATCACGTTAGTCAGTTCAGTCGCAATGTAGGTTAACTCAGAACTTGGTACAAACAGCTGTATGTGGTCAGTTAGTCACGAGTGTAACGATATAGAAGGTCAGACTGCTAAGTTGGTATTTAAGTACTATTTGTGCCTATACTACATAGAATAATACTTAAAGCTAAAGAGCTTTTTTTGTTTTTTTTTTATGTTGAGTTAATCTCTAAATAGCCCAAATCTTGAGCACAGTAAAGATACGATACGTTAGTACGTAGTTTCCCTACTGTTCATATCTTTCCTGTGTCTCGAGGAAGGTTATAGGCTATTTGAATTCATGCTACGACGCATAGAAGCCGACAAAAACGAAAAAAAATTAGAACAGGGAAGCGAAAACGAAGTACCTATAGCGTGGGCGGACGATGCGAAAAATTTCACGCGGAGGAAGTCGCGGACTGAAGCTAGAAAATTTATTAAGGCAGTGTTAAATTAATGAGTCAGTGGTCTGAGCAAATATTTGAATGGGTGAATTCAGTAATGGCTGTTCACGAATTGGATGTTAAAGAGCACATGATAAGTATATATTTTTAACGTAAACCCCCCATTACGTAAGTCAGTGTACTCTTACCTCATTGTAATAGACATAAATCAAAATCAAAAGTCATTTATTCAAATTAGACACTTTTCGAATGTCAAAATTACTTAACGCCCGCCCTTCACCACTTTCTAGTAATTTCGCTCTGAAGAAGTGATCCGAAAAAGAACCGGAGTTACAGACAAGGCTTGCAGAGTAAGCAAACTGAAGTGGTGGTGGACCGGCCATGTTTGTCGAAGGACCGTTGGCCGGAGGAGCAGACGACTCCTGGAGTAGAGACGCCCCAGCTAGATGGACTGACGACCTTAGAAAGTAGCTGGGACAGACTGGATGCGGAAGGTGGAGGACAGGGTGTTGTGGCGCAGCATGGTGGGTGGTGGACTGCGACAGGCTGAGTTGATTGATTGATTGACAACGATAGAGCAAGATCGTCAATCAATAGTTCGTTCTGATTCTGTTTTTAATAGCTGTTACATTTCATACATACGTTCAAATGTGGAAACATACATTTCACATCTTGCTACTGATATGATTCCTGCCAGTTCCAATTATTGCCAATCAAATATCTACTTGAAACCTTCTCATTTCGTTTGAGTATTTACAAGGTCGTCGGACCACCTTGTGGGAGGCCTTCCAACGCTACGTCTTCCGGTATGCGGTCGCCACTCCAGAACCTTTCGGCCCCATCGGCCATCTGTGGTCCAGTCCGGTCCAGTTAGGTGGTCCGACGACCTTGTGAAGGCCGCAGGAACCCGTTGGATGCGAGAAGCACAGAACCGGTCGAAGTGGAGGTGCTTGGGGGAGACCTATGTCCAGCAGTGGACGTCTTTCGGCTGAAATGATGATGATGATGATGATTTACAGGTTTAAAGTTGATGGATTTGCAGTTCTTAGTGTAAATGTCCGATGATGGTACTCTGCTCTGGTTCACACAAACAATTATTAGCAGTGTATATCACACTTTATAATATGAATTACATATTGCGAAAGTAAGTAATTCTGCCCGTCTGTTTGTTATCTCATCATGACTAAACCACAGAACCCATCGTAATGCAATATGCAATTTGACAAAGAGGTAACCTGGGACATACGGAAAGACATAGGCCTGTTTTTTCATCCTGAATATTTATGACTACTTTTAGCCCGTGGCTTCGCGAACGTGGATGCCGAAATATATCCCACGGGGACGTAGTACCGGGATTAAAGTACCCTATTTTCGGCATCTGGGGCCCTACTCTCTAAGTCTGTCAGCGAAGATACGAGCCCGAACGAAAGTAATTCGATTCTTCAAAATGAACCCTTCTCCGTATTAGTGAGCTTTTTCAGAAGGGTAAAAAACACATCGGGAGTAGGGACAACTGTCAAACCGAGTTGTCATGCGTACTTAGTTTGAACCCCGAACTAATCTTATGTTCGTAGGTGATAGAGAGTAGGAAACGACCGTAACTTCGGCCACATCTACGGATAGACTCCAGACTCGTTCCCACACATCGTAGCCAAAGTTTTTTTTTTTTTTTTTTAAATAAGTATTAAATGTAGTTTTGATTTTATTACTATTTTATTACACGTATAGATGAAAAACAAATAAACACAGACGCAGTAGCGGGCAACACCTAGTTGCAAATATATATTAGGAATGGCAACTTTATAAATGGCATGGACGTGAGAGAAGTTTCAAGACTTGTACAGTCACGACCACCAATATGTCAACACTTGGCCACTTTTAATTGCGATTTATTCACGAAATAACGAATGCAACGTTGAAATACGACATTTTACATATACCTATGGGTTCGAAAATACTATGTTCCTACTAATATAAAATTTCATTCAAAAATAAAGGAGAAATCGCCTTTGAATAAAGCCAAGTGTATACATGCTTTTGCTCGTGACTGTACACTCTAGGAACATTTGTCTCGGAACATGGTCTCGGCGCCAGATCCGAATTTAGATGTGCTGACCAGTTTCAGTACCTACTGGAACCGACATAGACCTTGCCGTAATGAGGACAAGGCTTTAGAATCTGTTTTTTAACCGACTTCCAGAAAGGAGGAGGTTATATGTTCGACTTCATGTGTTTTTTTTTTATGTTCGTTCACCGATTACTCGAAGACGGCTGGAACGATTACAAAACTATTTTTTTTTGTTTGAAAGGGTATACTCTCGAGGTGGTTCCAATATCATCAAGTTGGAATCTGATGAGAGGATCCAATGGAAATCGAGGGAAACTCTCAAATTTTATAGGCAAACCTATAGCGATTTGGGTATTTTTTAAAGTAACTTGAGCATTTGCTCTCGGAAATCATCATTTGGTAAAGTGGAGCTGATGATGAAGACCACAAATGGCCATCGGATAAATTACTATCTATATCTAAGAATATACAACAGGTTTATTTTAAATTGGCTAGCTAAACTTCGCAGACGCGATGGGTATCAATATCTAATAACGATAAAATAAAAAAATTCAAGTTTTTTTTAACGATAAAATAAAAAGTTTCAAGTTTTTTTTGGGAGGTCGGCGACCGCTGCTGCTTGCGTTTTTACTTGAAGTACCTATGAGTTGAGAAGAATGGTTTTCATATGTTTTGTTGAGATATCGATAAGCCCGTATGTTTGTGAAGTTTACAAAAAAAAACTGATTTTTTAAACAGATATATATTTTCATGTGACTACAATAACTGCGGTCGATGGCCCCACATAAAAAAAAACATCAAATTAATTTATTTTTTGTTATCGCGTTAGCCAATAACTACTGCTACTGAAAAATTCCAAATGGAAAAACCCGCCCGAACCGGGAATCGAAACCAAGACCTCATGCTCAGCAGTAGCGCTTGCCACACTAGACCAACAAGGCAGTCGGAAAATATACTGTTATTTTAAAAGCGAGCTACTAAAGACAAAAATAAAAAGAAAATTGTATTTTAACGACAGGACATTTGAATGACGAGGGAGGGAGGAGGGATATAAACTTTCAATTTGTGTCGTAAGTATTATGATGCGATGCCATTCAGCTAAAGTACTGGGAATTTGAGTGCACGGCGAGTTGGTGTGGCGTAATCCGCAGTGGCGAAGGTTCCATACAACTCGATTCCTACCGGCTTCCCTTTGAAAAATGGCACTGTCACTATTCTATAGATAGACAAATAAATCATATTAAAGATATCTACTCCGGCTTACTTATTACAAAAATTGACCCTTCGCTACTGGTAATCAGCCTATAAAGTTCCCACTGGGGACACACGCTTCCTCTTCTCGAGAGGGAGTGGGTGGAATATACCACGCGGGTGCGTGCGGTTTGGTAGATGTCACTGTCTTCGAATTTCTGGTTCTAGGACACGTAGTTCCGTTGCATTCCTTCACTGTTTTGAGAGTAGAGGTGATGAAATTATTTACACAAAGTAAAGCGCCTGGCTGGGTTCGAACGACCGATAACTCGGTAAGTCGGGGCCGTTACCACTCGGCCACCACTGCTCTAGATGGTGTAGAGTAGGCAGGTATGGTGTCAAATTTGGGTTATTACCTGAGTAGGACCCCGATCCCCGAAGCCCCCGTCGCGGAGGACCCCGATTTATATTTATCTTGATAAACTCAATTAAAAGTCAGTTTAGCTTAAAAGTACCGTCAGCAGCATGATATGTTAAATAAAATAGATAGCAAAAATGGATTTAAAAACATTGTAATAAGAACCAACCATATTTATAAGGTAACAGGAGATTGTTTGGATAGTAAGTAATAGGAAACTGTATTTATTACCTTAATTATAAACAATAACATACCTACGTACCACAGCCGGTCATTAATCTATTAAGTAATTTAATATGAATCATGTACTAATTACTATTGCCAAACTTAAGTGGCAGTGGGCAGGGCACATTGCTCGCAGAACAGATGGCCGATAGGGCCGAAAGGTTCTGGAGTGGCGACCGCGTACCGGAAGTCGTAGCGTTGGAAGGCCTCCCACAAGGTGGACCGACGACCTTGTGAAGACCGCAGGAAATCGTTGGATGCGAGAAGCACAAAACCGGTCGAAGTGGACGTGCTTGGGGAAGGCCCATATCCAGCTGTGGACGCCTTTCGGCTGAAATTATGACTAATTACTATAGAAGGAGACCATTACTTCAACCAGTATATTATCGTCTGTCCTGAGTTAAATTTCACGACACCTCTCCCGATATTACATGGCGACCTTGACCATGGCTTCTGACTACCCTTAACGACTGTCAAAGTCTAAGGGCAAAGATATACAAAGGACAGCCGGGACCAACGGCAAGTATACAATCCTATTACCAAATAATGAGGAGGTCGGTCTCCTTTGATCATTGTACCATTGTACTTCAAAAATTTACTGAATTCGGGTCCAGAAGCGACCCGGTACAGCTGACCGAAGACTCAAAGGTGAAGCTAAAAATTACTATTGACCTTGAATACTCCAACTCTTTTGTAATGGCGTGGGTGTGGGTGTAAGGATTACCTACCCTTCAATCCGCATTAAGCACATACCTTTGTGTTCAACAAAGGCATAGGGATGTGCATGATAGAGTTAGGCATTTTATCGAGAAAATGTTTCTTTAATAGATTTTCAACTTTATCGCTAAAGCATAAGGTTCAAAGTTGATTGGGAACTTTTGACAGTTTCGGGTAGCTTGGTGTGCTGACGTATGTAGGTACATACAGTAAAATGGATACGGATATGACATATTAGTATTGAGTACAAAGGTGTTTTTTTCCAAATGGTTAGACAGAGCAGAGGACTTATATTCAAGTCCCTAACTCCCAAGAAAGCCAAAAACCGGGCACAAATTCAGACTCCGAGCTGCTTGTGATAAATTCCCGATAAAAAAAAAACGATAATAATTTGCCCGATCTGGGAGTCGAACTCAGGACCTCAAACTCAGCAGCGGAATTTGCGATCACTAGACCAACAAGGCAGTATTCTGCTCGACCTTTTGTTTGTCCGAATACTCCGAAAAGGGTTGATAGATCCAGCTACTCGCTACAAAAGCTTGTAATAGCAACAAATAATTTACTACTCATGAAGTCATGACTAAGTACTGCGTAAGTTTTGAATTTATAAACAAGGAGAGCTGTGTTTATAAATAATTATGATAGACCTAATAGACAGCGGAGTATCGTTTGATTCAGTACGTAAGTGGGTCGACCTTGTTGAATAGCTAAAAGGATTTTAGATAACCTAAATTGTTTGTTAGTGCTAAATAAATCACAGGAATCTGGTGCGAGTGGAATAATTATACTGAAACGGGGATAATCCTTATTTCTCCAAACTAGGCAAAGCGGTATTCATAAAGTTCTCACTTTTGAAAATTAATTTTATCATCTGCTTCATTTTATATAGCCTTTTCCCAACTATGTTGTGGTCTGCTTCCAGTCTAACCGGATGCAGCTGAATACCAGTATTTTGTATAAAGCGACTGCCTATCGGGCCTCCACAGCCAAGTAACTGGGTATACGGTACGACCCTTGATAAGACTGGTTGTCAGGCTTTCGGGCTTCTGACTTACCGTAACGTGTACCTAATTTATCTAGTTTACCAATTTTTTTTTTTAAATTTTCGCCCCACCCTTTGAATTTCTCCTGTATTGTGGGTGCGTTTACAAACATTTAAACTCACATACACAAACAGCCACACCCGGAACAACTACTTGTAGGTCATACAAATATTTGTTCCGTGCGGGAATCGAACCGGCGACACGCAGCGCAGCAGCCAACCGTGCCGTCATTAACTATTAACTACTCTTCCTATGTACATTTTAAACGTAACATGTTTTTCGCAAATAAATTATTTGTGCACGGCAAACGTATTATTGAGCACAAGTAGAGTTAGGCAGGACACCTGGCAAGGCGTACTGATGACAGGTGGAGTAAGAGCGGTTTCACGCAACCCCTCATACAAATAGGACTATGGTCACTTCGGACCGCAAAACCGCTCTAAAGCTGTGACAGAGTGGCGTCCAAGGACTGGAAGACGAGGTGTCTGCCGTCCTGCGGCTGGATGTGCAAACGACATTGTTGCCATCGCGGATGAGGCTGGCGGGAAGTGGCACAGGAAAGAAGAGGCATATGAACAGTGGGAGAAGTCGCGCTGCGGATAATGATGTCGTGCAAAAACAGCATTGTGAATTTTAAATATATTAACGCCAAAACATCGACATCACCACAAACTCGGCACATCACTACGCACCACAGAAGTCAATTACACAAGAAGCCCATCTAACAGACTATTAATTTCACACCACCGGATCAATGCGACCCTGTTTACTTAATTACTTTTTAATTATCAGTCTAAAAACGGTCTGTTTCTTAATCGCACAAGTGGGGATAATAATCGTCACAGCTTCGGGCAGTGTGGCCCTTAACAGAGAGGTACCTAATGGTGTTTTTGTTTGTTTAAGGGCCTGTGCACACCACGTTTTTTAAACGCGTCGTTGACGCGCGTTTTAGAAACGTGCGTCGACGGCGCGCTTTTATCCTACAGAAGGCCTGCGGGCTGCGTCTGACTCGCGTGCGTATCGCGTCTGTATCACTACAGACGCGCGTCAACGGCGCGTTTTAAAAACGTGGTGTGCACAGGCCCTAAGGTTTACGTTAATCGCGTGCATGTTTTGGGCTTGTCCGTGTAGAAATGTACTTTAAAAGAAGCCTTTTTTTTCAGGAGTATAACAGAGGGTGGGGGAATAATGTACCCCGCAAATGCGATGTAGCCTGGAGCCTGGATTTGTACACGGTTGATGGGAATATTTGTTTGGCCCCAGTTACATACGACGTCAACTTAAGGGGCTTACAGGAACAAACGAAAGTTTTAGAAACAACAGCAGACTACAGTAAACAAATTCAGAAAAATATATAAAATTCTTCAGGATATATTCTAGGTAGATATAGTTTGTTGAAAATATAATAAGTACAACTAATTTGATAAGATAGAAAAAAATCATGTGTGTGTCTTCGTGGGACGGCCTATACATGGTGGCAGGCAGCGACGCCAACCTGAAGGCCGATTCTCGTAACTTCAAATGTTCAATATCTAGTCGCAGTGTCATCTCAGCGACAAACAAACGTCAAAAATTTGGGAAATTAGAGGAATTTTTGACAGATTGAGACTGAGATTAAACTGTGAACGTTTTAATTACGAGAATTGCTCCTCTGTTACAATGGATTCATTGCACGATTCTTAATCCCACTACGTTGAATTATTTTTGTCGATTATTAAAAACTAGCTGACCCGGCGAACTTCGTACCGCCTCAGAATCAAAAAAGCCGATCCATACAAAATGTATGAGAAAATCTTATTTCTTTTTTCTTTGTGAATTTTCCCCATTCTTAGGGTTCCGTACCCAAAGGGTAAAAACGGGACCCTATCACTAAGACTCCACTGTCCGTCTGTCACCAGGCTGTGCTGTATCTCATGAGCTCGGCAGTTGAAATTTTCACAGATGATGTATTTCTGTTGCCGCTATAACAACAAATACTATACAACAAACGTGTTTTTTTCGGCGTTTTTGCCTTGTGGTACGGAACCCTTCGTGTGCGAGTCCGACTCGCACTTGGGCAGTTTTTTTAATAGTTATTCTGCTATTCGGGGCGGACACAAATCTAACAAACCAAAGATCATAAAAATCGGTTCAGTGGTTCTTGAGTTATAAATGGTGTAACTAACCCGACATTTACTGTTCCATATATTTTGACCGCGCTATAGTTTTAGATAGTTATAGTTTGCTCGTCGACGTCCCTACCACCCCTACCACCCCTACCACCCTGTATTGACCGAGATGTAATTGAGTCAATTTAAATTTAATCCTGAATTCCTGAGGTTCAAAACTCGTTACAAGTAAACAAGACATCGCTCAAAACTACGTACCAACAACAATAACAATAACAACAATTACAATTTATCGTAGGAACAGTTAGCTTCTGTGGATGCCCCAGTTTCCCCAAAAACAACAGTCAGACACACTGCCGCAAATTTAATGACTTTCCTATTAACCTAATAGCTTTTTAATTAACCAGTAAAAACCAGCAGTTCTTCTCTTAATGGCACGTGTGGGGAAGAACTTAGCGAGATATATGGAGCGCCTGAGTTTGAAGTAACAAGTTCGCATAATGCAGGGGGTTGAAGAGGGGCTGATGAGTTATGTGTGTCGTGTTATACTACAGTCAACAAAAGCGATAAGTATGCAGGATCGTCGGATATAGTTGAAGTTTAGTAAGAAACCGATGGATGTTGTCGACTGAAATTGAATTTGATAAATGAGCCGTTTGTTTTCTATTAATAAAATAAAATTTTATTCGACAACATCCATCGGTTTCTTACCAAACTTCAACTATATCCGACGATCCTGCATACGTATCTCTTTTGTTGACTGTAGGTTAGGTTGTTATCCGGAAATAGAGAAGGTATTTTTGGGGTGAATATGGAATTACATTGTGTTAGACTATAATCAGTAGTGTAGGTAAATAAAAGAATTACGGACGCAGGGTTTTTTTAGGACACCAGATAGGTATAGATTCATACCTAAAAGGTTCCTTAAAAACACTTATTGAAATCCAATCAGCGGGGTATTTACCTAACACACTATCAGTCGAGCAGGTTAAGCTACGCTTGCCGCGGTTGGTCTGTGAATGGGTGACCATCTTTACATACCGTGATCCCGGCTGTCATTCGTGGATCTTTGACAGTCGTTACGGGTAGTCAGAAGCCCGAAAGTCTGACAACCAGTCTTACCAAGGGGTATCTATCGTATTACCCAGTAACTGGCAAATAAGCAGTCGCCCCATGTAAAATACTGGTATTCAGCTGCATCAGGTTAGACTGGAATCCGACCGCCGAGTCAGTAGCAATGGGTTTCATTTTGACAGTCCAACAACATTCATTGCGTTATGTATGTTGTTGAGCGGATAATTTTTTCGAACATATTAAGCAATGGATTAGCAATATCCTTTAAAATCATTCAGATCGTGATTGATAGTGTGTGCAGCTCTAGCATATATGTCAAGCCACCAGGATGTTAAGCCAGGATATATTACTTGCTTACTATCCTAGCATCAAACACTTGCCTCGTAAGCCGGGCATAATAGCGGAAAATGGTGGATACGGAAAACCCGCAACTGCGGAAGTGGCCATTTATATTCTTACCAATTATCGAGGGAAAGTGTGTAACGCACTTTAAACAGACATGTCCTTCGATATAATGTAAATCCCAAACCCTACAAAAGGTATTACAGCAATGATACTTGGCCGCAGAAAAAGGGTAAGGTAGGGTAAGGTACTTCCTTGGACAAGAGTCGTTTCAAAATAAAATCAAAGGGGACACCAAAGGAAAGGCCGTTCTAAGAATTTTTATAATACTTTTATTTTATTATCGTTTATACAAGGTTATTGGTAAAACATTAACAACCTCTTAAGAGGTCATTGTACTCATCATTATGAATAACTTTTAGTATGGGAGCAAACCTGAAAGCGTTAAAAATAAATAATGTTCATAATGATGAGTATTGGAAGGTGTATTTACGTGACACGTGTAATCCCACACAAAGCTAAAAGAGGAGTATAGTTACTAGGAGAAAGTAAGTCAAGTGGAAGGGCAGAGTCGGATAGTAAAAAAATTATTGTAACGTTGCACCTAGCAAGTTACACTTTATAAAAGAGTTTAGTCTAAGTATCTTAAATAATAACTAACCTATGTACACTTAAAACTATACTATTTACACATATAGCATAAAAAATTACTTAAAATAATATTTACAATTAAACCTAATACTTAAAAACAATATTTAACCCTTTGAACGCCCGTGACAAGCAAGCGCGTGCCCAGGTACGCCAGTCGTGTGTCGCCTATCCTATTACGAGCGACATAAATATGTGACAAAAAATGCGGTGCACTTTATCACGAAATAAACAATTAAATCATTACTTTTGTGTGTTTTTAAATGTATACCTTAAATATTTAAAATTGTGGCTTGGCGCGTTTATGCTCTGGCGTTCAAAAGGTTAACTAAAATAATATTATACGGAACCTTCGAGCGGTCATTAACTTAAAGGGTCTTCGTTTTATGCTCCCGCGCATCTCTAAAACGATCAGTACCGAGCGTCGCGCATATCTATCTACTAGTCATTATTTACGAACCTCCTACCTGCTGGCAACCACCCCCCTAAGGGAAGTGTCACATTATATTTATGAGTTAGAATGATAAGACTATCTATAATGTTGAATTAGGATCGATTTGTTTTTGCAGTAGGTACTCCAACAATTATTACAATCTAAATTAAGGTTACAGAATACCATTAATTCATCTTTTATGCGATTTATATCAGCCCTATTGCGTTTATTTCACCATTTTGTATTGAAGTGAAAATATTTTAGTTTCGACAATTTTCTTTTAATTTATAGTACTAGGGACTATTTATGTATGAGCGGTCTGTATTTAGGGCTGGCTATCTCTAGTATTAGAATATAGGAGGGTATAGGTCTAGGGACTATATAAGGGTCTGTATTTAGGGATATCTATTAGAATATAGGAGGGTACCTACTAAATTATATAGTAGGGTTAGCAACCCCAATCACAGCAGTGTTACTAGGCCGCTAAAAAGATACGATTTACTTCCCTGGACAAACTCTGGAGTACCTCTACAAATATTGACTGCAACTATGCACTATTAAGGCTCCTACAAACAGACGCGACACGCGATATAATCGCGCGCGACACAAAGGCACCGCTCGTGGCGCGAGTTGCCGTGCCTTCGTGGCGCGCGCGATTTTATCGCGTGTCGCGCCTGTTTGAAGGAGCCTTTATACAGTTAAACAGAAATTTTCACGATTTCGGAGTTAAACCCACATTAAAAGTAACACAAAAATCTCGGTATGCAGAACTCTATCTACATTTTCGGTCCACATAAACGTTTATCTCTAATTACAAGACTCGTCCTACCCAGTTAAGCCGTGTTCTCTTACAGGAAAACTTGCGTTATTAATGAGGTGCCTTGCGCTGCGAGGGGCCTATTTCTTAGTTGGGACCAACTTAGGACTTTATCCTGACGTCGTCGGCATATTGCCAGAATGTTTATCTGCTGGTTTTCTTAAGATAACGTCAATGACTGCTGCTGGTCTGCGTTTTTGGTGACTTTTAGTGATAAGTGGTTTGTATATTTCAAATGTTAAGCTGATTCTTATTCTATACGTGTCTATACTAGTTTATGCCCACGGCTTCGCCCGCGTGGAGGTCGGAAATTATCCCACGGGAACGTACTACCGAAATAAAAAGTGTCCTATGTGGTAATCCAGTGGGGCAATTGCGTAACACATTATCAATCGGAATCGGTTTCATTTTGACAGTTCAACAACATTCATTGCGTTATTTACGTGTTGATCAAACAATTTTTTTGAACTTATGAAGCCATGGATTAGCAATTTGCTTCAAAACGATTCCGATTGATAGTGTGTTACGCAATAAGGGTGCTAGTTAAAAACTATCTGTGTGTCAAATTTCATCCAAATCTGTTCAGCCGTTTTTGCGTGATTAAGTAACAAACATCCAAGCATACAAACTTTCACATTTATAATTCTAATATTAATTATTATAGTAACATAGTAGGACAAAACGGTACATGTAAAAGATGTATCATCAAGGTAGTGAGATGTAGTAGGTATAGATTTCTAACAATTTCTTGCGTAAACTATAAAAGATATTTTCTCGATGCTTGGAGGACATACGTGGGCGGAACCGAAGGACTCACCTTGTGATATCGATAAACGTTAAATAGGTTACATTTTTACGAAGCTCTACAAGTTTTATGTTATACTAGCTGCGCCCCGCGGTTTCACCCGCATAAGTTTCGATCCCGTGGGAATATCGGGATAAAAAGTAGCCTATAATGTTAGTTAATCCAGGGTGTCGAATACCTACCTCCATACAAAATTTTAACAAAATTTTTCCAGCCGTTTGAGCGTGAGGAAGTAACAAACATATAAACACACCCCCACCCCTCACAAACCACACAGACACCTCCCACACACACTCACAAACTTTCGCCGTTATAATATTAGTGTAATTTACTATTTCTATAACCTTTAACTATTTTGTTACATTATTATACTAGTAACATATTTTTTTTGCAATACATTTTTGCGTCTTCTGAGATTGAATTGAATAAGAATTGAAGTTATAGCCTACCAATATTTGACACCAAACACAAAATGTTCATTGTTCATACAACAATAAAGTATAGTTTTATCTCCTAAAGAAACTTACAAACAACAAAACATCAACATACTACTACCACCTTTACCTTTACCTTTTATGAGCCTTCGAGTCAACCCTTGTGATAGAAAGATAGGTTCGTCACCTTTGTCAAATCACTCGCCATAAACTTTTTAGTATAAAAGGTACCCCAAACACCGTAGACAGAGTAAACTATAGACTGCTGCATATCTTCTTTTTTACTCGCACAAGAAAAAGAGAAATATATTAACGTCACTAGCAAAGAAAAGAGACAGAGTAAGAATATTTCTGTCCCTTACTGCGTGTCGGCTAAGCACATCAATGTGCACAACAAGTTCGACGTTTATGAATGAAATAATAAAAACTACATCGCCATTAAACGGAAAATAAGATCTTTTTCGTGCATAATTCAATAATAGTACGGACGCCAGCAGGTCAACCTACCCGAATCTGTCAGATTTTCCCAATCAACCTTGAACCTTATGTTTTAGCAATAAAGTCCAAAATCTATTAAAGAAATCTGACAGATTGTAGTAACTTGATGTGCTGGCGTCTGTACATTTGCGCAACTGTGAAAATGGTAAGGTGCAGTGTAATAAGCTGTAAAAATGATAGTATGATGAAGATTGCCGGAATTTTTTGTCCCTTTCGGTGACACGGATACCATGAGTCTATAGATTACTCTGTCTACGCCAAACACATATAGCCTGAAGGGTTGTTGTGCGAAATAAAATGACAAATCGTACCATCGTATCTAGAAATAGAATCTCTGAGACGCCAACGTGAAATCAAGCCCGTATCCCTGAAGGGTAAGCAGAGATGCAGTGGTGACCCAGTGGTAATGGCCCCGGCTTACGAGTTGTAGGTCGTGGGTTCGAACCCAGGCAGGCACTTTACTTTGTATAAATAACTTCATCACCACTGCTCTCAAAATGGTGAAGGAAAACATCGTGAAGAAACGGCATGTCCTAGAACCAAAAATTCGAAGATCATCCGCCAACCTGCACTGGGCCCGCGTGCTGGATTGCGGCCCACTCCCTCTTGAAAAGAGAAGGCCTGTGTCCCAGCAGTGGGAACATTATAGACTGATTATGCTAGGCACAAATGTGTGGTACACCTACATTTCGCAGTAATATTTAAGTCCCGAGTAAAGGCTCCTACAAACAGGCGCGACACGCAGCATAATCGCGCGCGACACAAAGGCACCGCGCTCCTTGCGCGACTTGCGGTGCCTTTGTGTCGCGCCTGTTTGAAGGAGCCTTAAAGACCCTTATGCTTTTAATCGGGCTTAAATCCAAAAGATCGATTTTAGCGATAAGACCGCCCATTGTGTCAACCTATGTAAAATTTCTACATTTATATCTGTAACTGCTCGCGACTTCGTCCTCGTTCCTCCGACCCACCCCGTCGCATCGCATCGCCTGCCCGCGCTATTACTTCGCCTAGCGTTCTTTCTTACTGTTTTAGTCGGACTTGCACACGAAGAGTTCCGTACCACAAGGCAAAAACGCCAAAAAAAACACGTTTGTTGTATAAGAGCCCCCTTAAATATTTATTTTATTCTGTTTTTAGTATTTGTTGTTAAAGCGGCAACAGAAATACATCATTTGTGAAAATTTCAACTGTCTAACTATCACGGACAGGCGGACAGCGGAATCTTAGTAATAGGGTCACGTTTTACCCTTTGGGTACGGAACCCTAAACAAGTTAATACCTATAGCCTTCCTCAAGAATTGGGCTATCATATGCAAAAATATTTTTTCAAATCCAACTGGTACTTTCACAGATTAGCTCCTGCAAACAAACCCTTCAGCTTTATTATTATTAAAGAGTGTACATAATAAAGAGTATTCTATTCTACTCTACTGAGAAATTCTTATTAAGTCTTTGTCCGACCTAGTAATTGAACACAGGGACTTATGAACGTAGGGACGTTTAGAAGTCACGATCGCGACTTTGAATGTGATCGCCCAAAGTAGTGATAGACTAAAAATTTAATAATTATATTGTATAATAATTAAATTATTTTATTTTAATAATTTTAATTAAATTATCCTAACGAAACTCTGCAGTCGTGATGGGTATCGACATCTAAGCTCTGTAAAAAAAAATCTGATTAATTTCTTTTTGGTTTTATAATGTTTAGATATTATACATAATATATATTACATAACCATCTCGTCTGCGGATTTTCGTTAGGCAATTTAATTTAACCCTGTTTATGTGGTTTTACAATAACATGGTGTGCGATCGAGCATATTTTATTCAAATATAATTATCTACTTACGAGGCGGCCGAAGCGGCCAAACCTAACAAAAACCGCAGCGAAACATTTTTATAAAGGAACAAATTTTACAAAACTGTTCAATCTGAATACATCAAAGAGGGTACGAATCTATTGGTATTGAAATCCTTCTATCAATAAAATACACATAATAACGTACCGTGGACCCCTCGTAGGGTTTCTATCGCACAAAAGGACTATAAAGGCCCTTCGATATGTATCTGTAGGGACTAGAACGGTACATGTTGATAAGCGGTAGCGATAGAACGTTTTAAGGGTCCTACAAACAGGCGCGACACGCGATAAAATCGCGTGCGACACAATGGCACCACAAGTCGCGCAACGAGCGGTGTCTTTATGTCGCGCGCGATTATATCGCGTGTCGCGCGCGATTATATCGCGTGTCGCGCCATTTGTAGGAAGAGCCTTTTAGCGTTATTGCTCTAAGTAGGAGCGATCATTGGTAGATGTCACAGACTCAGTCTTCGAATTTTTGGTTCTAGGACATTCCGGTTTCCTCACGATGTTTAGCGGTACCAAATTCAGATACCCGGAGCGTACTACAAATCTCATATTTGTACGAGGAAATTACGGTTTTCTCACTTTAACTAACGGAAACATTTTTTTGGTACCGGTACTCGGTACTGGTTAGAAATACCCTTACAGAGTACAGGTACTATTCTGGAACCAGTATCACACCAAGACCAACGTTCCCAAAAATACCGGTATTTCAAGCCCTGAGCAGTACCAGACAAAACAAGAAAAAGACGAAAGAAAAGGACTATATTAGTTCGTGGGATTCATTAGCCGGTGTTATAGTTATCTAGTTTTAAACGTAAAGCAATTGAGATGTTTTTAATCCTAGTTTAGATACGGCAACAACTCAATTATTCATCCTTTGTTTCTACTCCGGAATGTTTAATTTAATCTAGGTGAATAAAATAAAAGCAGCACTTTTCCTTGCACTAAGTAACTGGTTGTTAGTAGTAAATAAGTTAGTAGAAATAGCTTTTTAATCCTAAGCGAATAAAGAAGCTTGCTTAGCAAAATAGCCAATGTTAATGCCTTATTTTTTTACTGGCAATAGATGCAAACACCCCTATTTTGTTGTCCCAAAAACAAAGAAAAAGAAGTGCGAATCGTCCATAGAAAAACAATATTATTTAAAAGTGTCGATTCGCACTTTTCGGGAGAGTAAATTCATGCGAATCAACTAATAAGCCATTTTGTTTTACCTCTCACTGACAGAGAGGAGGCTCGTGTCCCAACAGTGGGAACATTATAGGCTAATTCAGTCAACCCAACACTTAGCTACCAGATCTAAACGAGGAGTAGCATCCATTAGTTTCTTCAAGCAGTATAATAAGAATCCCATCGTAATCAGAATGGACCGGTACGCAAAATACTGTGCGCTTGTACGCAATCGCAATCGCTTGTACGTGGAGTTGTGGTCAAACTAAATTAGCTAGCGAAACTTCGCAGACGTGATGGGTATCGATATCTAAACACGATAAAAAAACAAATAAAAAACAGTGGCACTCCGGGAGTGCCGACAGAAGTGAAAACAAAACACAAACAGAATACTTTGGCATCACTCACTGACATATCGGATATACATTAAAACCGAGTACATCCCGAGAACAGCTGAACACATCCGAAGCGGGTATTTTTTTTGTCGTTTTATAAACAAAACACGCGCGGTGTCGCTTACGGTAACAGAGGCGCGAGTTCAATGGTTTTTTCCCATCTCAAAAAATGCCCAACGAGCCCTAAAGAGGTTTTCACTTCAAAAAATCCATATTTTCAGGTACCAACACTACCAGCGGTCACCCGTTTCCGCTCCCCGCTCCTCTACCCCAACTAAGTCATAGCCCCCCACATCCGAACCATTTACTAGGCACCGAGCGAATACAATGATTATTACAGTGCGATGGGACTGATGAAAGAGTTCCTTCTCCATAAGAATGCTAATGTTTTCAACGAAAGTTTGGGTAGTCTCGAGATTGCCGCCTAATATTTTGATGGCATCGGAATCCTCCTATTTTTCCGGGCAGTGGAGAAGGTGGGTAAACGTTTTATGGTTTCCGTAATATCTTGGGGGATGAGGGGTGTAAGGGGGAATTTGTTCCGCTAGCTTGAGCTGTGTAGGCGCTGCCTATTATGATTGTATTACAAAATGCCGGGGATGGAGAATTTTTCTCCCGGAATTTTTCTCTGTTCATAAACTTTGTATTACACGCTTGTAGCAATTGATGACTGATTAAGTCTATAGATAACTGATTGACCTCTGTTACGATGTTTAAAAGACATGAAGCAATGGCCGACGCGTTGACGTTAATATAATAAGCCCATGTTCGTACGGACGTGAAAATATCGCAGCGGGATTTTCAACCTTCGGTGTTGAGACAAGCATTGAGAATCCAACAGAGCGCATCCCAACGAACGCGACAAAAAACACACCGTTGGATTTTCAACTCTCGGCGCTTCTCAGTACGTTGAAAATCCATTGCGCGAAAAAAATCGCCGCGGGACAAACGCACCCGTGTGTCCCTGGGGTTACATAGGTACAGACGCCAGCCAGCACATCAAGCTACTACAATCTGTCAAATTTCTTTAATAGATTTTCTACTTTATCGCTGGAGATTCATAGACGACTCCGCCTTGGAGTGTAAATGTGGTGCTGTTCCACAAACGATGGGACACTTAATATCGTGTCCTGCGTGGCCTGTCAGCTGCGCGTTACAGGAACTCGTGGACGCTGGTGAAGGCGACAAACAAGTAGCCGAATTCTGGGCCTAGTCTATTTAGATTGCTATCGACACGCTAAGAAGACTTTATAGCTAAAGCATTAGCTTCAAGGTTGATTGGGAAAATTTAACAGACCCATGTAATAGACCCATTTTGAATATTGTCCGGCCCATTTTCACTCACTTTTGGATTAAAATGGCCGCCGAGGGATTTTCTTTCGTTTTCCCCTATTCAAGCCACCGGATATTTTAACAGTATGGCAATCAGTACAGACACTTTATCTCCTCTTACCCCAGGGAAATATGTACAAGGCATAAAGAAGCAATGCCAAACGGATTAAATAAAACCAAGCGATATTAAAAGGGGGTGAAATTCTTATAGGGATTGAAATAGCCGTGTATTGTACCTACTTTAAATAGAGTATTCAATGCACTATTATGCAGAACAGGCTTCCTCACTTAGCGCGCAGTAAAAGAAAACTTTTTATGTTAGGTTTATGCTATGCAACTTGGAATTTAAAGAAAATAATATGATAACGAAAGAAAACTTGGGAGTTTCGGACTAATTTATCTATACTAATAACAAAGCTGAAGAGTTTGTTTAAACGCAATAATCTCTAGAACTACCAGTCCGATTTGAAAAATTATTGTTGCATTGGATAGCCCAATTCTTGAGGAAGCCTATTTAACGATTTCACGCGGACGAAGTCGCGGGCAGAAGTTAGTATAGAAATAAAGGCAAGAGAATGATGATTACGAATGATGATGAAGAGTCAACTATGTGTTTATTCTTATGACAGGAAATTAAATAATGTCAAACGGCTTTGAGCTGGCCATTAAGTATTTCCTGTGGTTAACATATTAATTAAAAGTCATACTTTCTAATCAAATGCAGTATGGCGTTGGTTGTGTTGGAAATTCAGAAATAGTTTGTTTGAACTAATTTAACTTTAAATAAGCCGGCAGGGATTTCGTGTTTTGTTCCTACATAGCAGCTTTTTAGCACAAGCTTAGTGTACCGCTGGCCCGGAACATAAAGGGCTAAGGAAGGAACATGGGTAGGTTTTAGTCAGTAAGAGTGTGACACTCCCTTCCGCTCCACCCAGAGCGGGAGGGGTCATTTGAAGATTTCCCATCCGCAAAAAAAAAAAAAAACTTAGTGTTTGACATGTTGTACATTCACGAGCATAAGTATGTATACACTTGGCTTTATTCAAAGACGATTTCCTCCTTTAGTCTTGAATGAAATTTTATGTTATTACGAACAACGTATTTTCGAACCCATAGGTTTGTGTAAAGTGTCGTATTTCAAACGTTGCATTCGTTATTTCCGAAAGTGGCCAAGTGTTGACATATTAGTGCTCGTGCCTGTACTAGCTTATGCTCGCGACTTCATATGCGTAAGTGCTTCATCTGAATAGCTTTTTCCAAACTATGTTTAGTTCGGCTTCCAGTTGAACCGGATACAGCTGAATACCAGTATTTTACATGAAGAAAACCACACATTTTTAGTCTATTTTCCTAAACTCTTTAACCTTTTGACCGCCACAGTCATTTATAGATGACAAACCAAAATGTGCTTAGCACGCCACGGTTCGACTACATGACAGACTTTGACGCCGAGGACACGTTTTTGATTTTTTGACGTGTGGTGGTCAAAAGGTTAAATTGCTTGTGCGTAACATTAATTATCAAGCTTAAACAAGAATGTTTTAACCGATTTAAGCCCCTTTGGGATAAAGATACGACCCCTAATTATGTCCCATGGACATCTGGATGATTAAAAATTAAAAACCTTTCGGTCCATAATTCCGCTTTAATTAGAAAAGTTGAAAGAAGGGATATTTTGGTGTGGCGGTTATAAAAGTGATCTTTTTTTAGAGACCACAACACCGGAATGAACTGTCAATCTATTTTCTTAAAGACAGTTGGATGGACTTTGCTGCCATACTGAATAGGCGAATAAAAATGTCAATCACTATATGCGGATTCGTCTGCTGTATTTACGACTTCAGGTAAATGGAAGTTGCATTGACTTATACAGGGTTATTCGAAAAACACCAACAACCTTTTTAAGAGGTCATTGTACTCAACATAATGAAGAACTTTTACTATGGGACCAACCGGAAATCGCGAAAAAAATAAGCTGTTCCCTACATTTTAACGAGTTATACGAACATTTTGAGAGTTCTTCTTTATTATGTCATCATCATACGATAAATACAATATCTGACACGACAATAATTCCTCAAACTTGCATCTTCATAAAAATGGATGGTTTTCAAATAAATAAAAATACTTCGCGTCTCATAACTCTATTTCATCGCCTCAGCGTCATTTTATCGATGTGCAGGCATATCTGGCGGGGGAGCACCCCAACTTTGCTTAGGACTTGACTTATTGTGCGGGGTCCTAAGTGGGGCGTACAAAACGTAGGGTAGATTCAAATTTATCGCCGATACGCGTGTATTTATGTGGCACTTATGTCGGTTTTGTGGGAGAAAATGGTGTAACGATGACGGAGTAATGACGAATGTTGTTGAGTTGTTGAAGACGGAGTTTTGGGACAAAACATTGCAGTTACATCAACAACTAATGCAACGAAATGAACCTATTCATATCACCAAAATTGTTATGTGTCATCATCTGCCTAGCCTTTTCCCAAATATATTGGGTCGGCTTTCAGTCTATCCGGATTGGATGCAGCTGAATTCCAGTATTTTACATGAAACGACTGCCTATCTGACCTCCACAACCCAGTTACTGGGTAGTACGATACCCCTTGGTAAAATGTGACATACATACAAAATTATTATGTGTAAGGTATAAAAACCTGTCCCAGGTGCACACTACACTACCGTGGCGCGTGTCGTTGAAATAAAATGAAAAGTTTATTCCTGTAAGTACCTAGATCTTTTAAGACACTTTTTCACGTCAATATGTTGTTGGTCAATATTTTAAAACAAGATGGCGCCGGCATTTCCTAGCTGACCGACCCCTGAGAAGAAATGCCGCAACAAAATCAGGGGTCTCTTTAAAAGTTCAAACATTATATTATTAGGATTTTGTGTGAGTCTGACAATGCAGGGCTGTCTGGAAAGGCCTTTTGAAGAAAGAACCATTACAGCTTTGAGTTGGCCTGTCCCAACAGACTGCATTAGCCGAGGTATTCCTCGAAACGCACTAACTTTGAAACGCACCAAAAGTATTCCTCGAATTTTTTTTTATTAAATATTAATAAAAATATTATAATTTAATTCCTCGAAATGCATCTACGATAAAACATAGAGAAGAGCATGAAGGATTCGTAATAAATTATATCGATAGAAGTTTCATTTGGTGCGTTTTTCAAATTTGGTGCGTTTCGAGGAATATCCTAATATCCAAGAGAGCCATATAACCAGCAGAGGAATATTGGGGAATATGACTTATGATGATAGTATACACAATAGAAACAAAGAAACATTCATTCGTTCTCGGATCGTAAAAAAATCACTATAAATATTTCGTCACATAAAAGTGAACAAACTGAAATAAAAAGACTTACGTCAGCTTACAATAAGCGTCTTTCATAGCACGCATGAAGTACT
The DNA here is from genome assembly GCA_963082905.1 of Oligia fasciuncula. Classification (NCBI taxonomy): domain Eukaryota; kingdom Metazoa; phylum Arthropoda; class Insecta; order Lepidoptera; family Noctuidae; genus Oligia; species Oligia fasciuncula. The sequence goes on from OY720403.1 coordinate 17,115,430, forward strand.
TTTTGTTACTTTTAATTATTTTGAGACAAGGGTAAAGTCAACAAAATAACAACAAAAAATGGTTTGCTTTCAGTAAATTAATAAGCTACTCAAGGTTTTACGTCTAACTGAAATCTACTTTATTAACTTGCCTTTACCACTGTCATTTATTCTCGTTGCTTACATATTTAGTATGTTGTATGAATTTATGTACTAAGGGGTGATTTGTAATGAAAGCTATTCAATTAAAAAGTATTGAGAAAAGTGAATAATTATTTAGTGGCGCATTCTTTGAAATTTCCAAAAATACATAAAAATTTGGATTTTCTCGAATTCCATGAATTTTCGCCTAGGTTTTATGTGGGTGCTTAATTGTTGCAAACTGGAAAGAATACGTCTGTTCCCTACATTTATGTTCGTATAACTCGTCAAAATGTAGGGAACAGCAGATTTTTTTTTCGCGATTTCAGGTTTGGTCCCATAGTAAAAGTTGTTCATAATGATGAGTACAATGACCTCTTAAGAGGTTATTAATGTTTTACCAATAACTCTGTTTAAAGTACATGTTGAATGGCTTCAACATGTACTTTAAACGAGTACTTGCAAAAAACCCCGTATTGTGGCCAATACGGGGTTTTTTGCAAGTACTCGTTTTACGGCGAACCCTAATATAAGAAAACGTATGTTGTGTGCAATTTTTGATGAATGTGTGTTGTAGCGCTTATCGCGAATGTAGGAATGTTCAGTGAAGTTCCGGTGTAGCCTAGGGGGGAAGAAGGGTGATTTTGTACAGACGCCATCATATCAAGCTACCCGAAACAGTCAAATTTTCCCAATCAACCTTGAACCTTATGCTATAGCGATAAAGTTGAAAATCTATTAAAGAAATTTGACAGATTGTAGTAGCTTGATGTGCTGGCATCGTACCTACCATGGTAGATAGTACCTACACAGCTATACATATAAGCAGGTATATACCACATGACGTTGGGCAATTTAGTGAACTTTGAACTCATCTTATGCACTGATATTTTTTTGGTTGGACTGAGTAATAACAGCCGCACTGGTCGACAGCTCAGGTTAAGCAACGCTTGCCGGGGTCGGTCCGTGGATGGGTTACCATCTTCACATACCGAGACCACTAAGAATTAATTTTAAATTAGTCCTTATGTTCGATTATTATTTTACTCCGAATACAACTAAGCTTTTAACCCGTCTCAGGTTCTTAACGGAGATTACACTCCCATCCCACATAATCTCTTACACAAGCAAAATACTTTGCCAACAACCTTGCTCTCGAAACTTCAACAAAATAGGTGACTTAGCTGAAAACGCCTGTTCATCAAAATATATTTTCTCTGACGCCTTCTTACCAAAAGTAATTTTGCAAGATGACTTTTGTTCAGCAGAATCAGTCTAGGAACAGATGAATCGTGAGCCTGCCTAATCCTAGGATGGTTCTTATGCCATGGTTTGATTAATCCTGAGTTAAGGGGGATGCGGTAGGTAGCCTGCGTAATTCAAATTTTCTTTGCTATTTGGGTCAGGTCAGTGTCATGTGTTTTGATTTACAGAATTATTGTCATTAAAATCATCAATACAACCCTTTAAGTTCATATTTATCTTTTTGAATGACTATTTCATGAAATATGAATCAATAGGATTCATTCACCGACTGCTGGCTATAGGCCTCCCCTTTCGTCTGCCATACTTCCCGGTTCTGTGCGTCTCTCATCCTGCACCCTAATTGCGTAACACACTATCAGTCGGAATCTGAATCATTTTGAAGCAAATTGCTAATCCATTGCTTCATAAGTTCGAAAAATTTGTCTGCTCTACACGTAAATAACGCAATGAATGTTGTTGAACTGTCAAAATGAAACCGATTCCGATTGATAATGTGTTACGCAATTGCCCCGCAGGTGTTTCCCGAGACTTTGACGATATCGTCAACCCAGCGCGCTTTTGGACAATCTGACACCGACCTACAAATTGCAAAAAAATTAAGAAACTTAATTTCGCGGGCTACCTACCGCTTCCCCCTTAATAAGGAAAGGCCGAACTGTATTAAAAGTGTTGCTAAGATATCTTATAAAGTGTTGTTATTTTAAAAGCGAAATTGCTATTTAGCAGTCGAGTCTTGGCAGTATTTGGCAAAGTTCTCTTCGGGGTTTTGATGGTAATCTGTTTTATAGCAACGATGAATATGAAGGTTGCTCGATTGCAGATAATCTTTGGAAGTTTTAGAGATCTTAAACGGTAGGATTATTTGCGAAATCATTATTAAGGTTATATATCTACTGAGTTGTTGAGTTTTGAAATGAAAATCTATCTTAAAAGCTTGTCAATAAGAAATGATTTTCAGTGGCATGATGATTATCCAGTTTTATTTAAAAATGTCTTCTGATACAGGCGAGATATGGTTTTGCTTTCTTGAAAAATCTATACTAATAATAAAGCTGAAGGGGTTGTTTTAAGGCGCTAATCTCTATATCTACCAGTTGGATTTGAATAAATATTTTTGCATTTCATAGCCCAATTCTTGAGGAAGTCTATAGGCTATTTAACATCACGCTAGGACTCTTAGAAGTCGAGCAAAAAGAAAAAAAACTAGAAACAACGCTGCGAAAATGAAGTAATAGAATAGGCAGGCGATGTTACACGACGTGGTGGATCAGGGGAACAAGAAATTTCACACAGACGAATATATTAATATTGTAAGTATCGATTCAAATATCGTTAAGTAATTATAATTATTAAAAAGGTATACATCAAAAGTCATTTATTCAAACATTTACATAATCTATGCTTATATTTAAAATAATATTAATATGTGTGTTCTCGTCTAGCTAACGGAGAGTACTTGCATAGACACAACCTTGTAGCCAGGATAATCCATCAGCAACTTGCTCCGAAATACAGCCTTGTGGAATCGGAGGTGCCTACTAGGTGTACTACAGGTATGTGCCCGATCCAGTTCTCGAAAATGGTAATATCTCATTATATTGGGATCGATCCGTCATCACTGACAGGACTATTGTTGCCAATAAGCCTGATATAGTGGTGGTGGATCGATCAGAGCGGCGCGCAATGATTGTTGACATAAGCGTCCTGCATGATGAGAACCTCGTGAAAGCTGAGAAAGATAAACAAATCAAGTATCTTGACTTGGCTCGCGAGGTTGTCGACATGTGGGATGTGGACTCAGCGATCATTGTGCCGATAGTCGTGACAGCCAGTGGACTAATAGCCAAGAGCCTCGACCAACACCTGAGGAGGCTCTCGTTGGGCGGCTGGATCAAGGGCTTGATCCAGAAAGCGGTACTTCTAGACACGGCCCGCATTGTTAGGAGGTTCCTCTCTCTGGAGCCCTGACCGCCGGTAGCTTGGACCTTCCCGATACCGGTGGGCTACTATTTTTTATATTTTTAAATGTTTTTATATTTTTTTTATAATAATATTTTAAAATATAATTTATACGTATTTAATGAAATAAAGGAAATAATAATATGTACATTTATATGAAAAAATAAGCAAAATAATCATAGGGCATCAAAAAATTCGCCCGCATCGCTGTCAACAGGAACAGTGCCCAAAAGGCTGGCAGGAAGGTTAAAAAGGTAGATCAAAAAACGCTGCCCAATATGACAACAACAAAACGTTATCATAAAAACTCAAATCACGACATTTTTACCGACTTCAAAAAAAAAAGGAGGTTATCAATTCGATACGTATGTATGTAATATTATTGGAATTGCATTATATTCACATATGACAATCTATTAGGGCTTCCAAACAAATATACAAAATTTTGTAGACGTATGTATGTATGTATGTATGTATGTATGTATGTATGTATGTATGTATGTTTGTCCACGCATATCTCCGGAACTATTAATCGGATCGTGACGATTTTTTTTTTATTGGCTTCCATTTACTTCAACTTAGGGAACAGTGCAAGTTTCATCAAGATCGATTCAGTAATTTTCAAGATATGGACTAATACGTGTAAGTGTGACGGCCTGGCTTATTGATACGAGCTACGGGTGTAGTGTCAAAGGGAAAACATCTCAAAACCTTGGTCAAATTCTAGTGCAAAAACTAAAAATTACGAAATAAAAATAATTTAAAAAAATTAAACCGACTCCAAAAAGAAATAACTCAAAATTATGAAATAACTTTAATTTCGGAAGTCGGTGGCATAAAACTTAAACTAGAATACAGATCCCAAGACACCGACTTCCGAAATTAAAGTTATTTCATAATTTTGAGTTATTTCTTTTTGGAGTCGGTTTAATTTTTTTAAATTATTTTTTAACAACAAAATTACACACGAACATCATTGTTATAACACGAATAGAAACAGTCGGTGAATATGAAAAACATATTTATAGACTTAAGATACTGGACACGTTCAACTACCTCTCACCTGTCGACCAGTGCACCGAGAGACCCACCATTTCTTTCAACAACCCTAAATTGCGACGAATAAAGTTGTAACTTGACTTACCGAGCTCATATTTTATTACTGGTCGTGTTAGTACAGTCACGAAGTATATGGACACGGTAAGTTAGATCATATCTGAGTGGATTTATTTAAGTGAAGTACCGTTTTGCCGTTAAGATGGCGAAGGTATGCCTTGCCGTTGCCAAAGTCGTGCTTTGAACTTTGATGCTGTACATTTTAGCTGCATGGAGTATTTCGTAGTTTCTTGTGTATAATTTTGAGGTAATATTTTGTCGTGTTTTCTGGGGTGAAACGACGGCTTTTGGGGTCTTGTGGAAATTTTGTGAAGTGTAAATTTCAGTTTTGTGTATAGCTCTAAAAAGAAATTGTACGCCTAAGTGAAAAAATGTTGGGGGAAAAAAACAGTGGCACTCCGGGAGTGCCCACAGAAGTGAAAACAAAACACAAACAGAATACTTTGCCATCACTCACTGACATATCGGATATACATTAAAACCGAGTACATTCCGAGAACAGCCGAACACATACGAAGCGGGTATTTCTTTAATCGTCTTATAAACAAAAAACGCGCGGTGTCGCTTACGGTAACTTTTTTTCCATCTCAAATGCCCAACTGTCACTTAAAAAATATAAAAGTAAAAAAATATTGTACATGTCAGGATTTTCTACCACAAAAAAAAACACGTAAAAAGCGTACAACAGAGTGATCTCAATAACAAATTGACGTTGTATCACGCGTGACATTTCATACATTACATCTGACGTCCCTACATGACGGTGGCGGTGAAAAGGTTAAGCCCATGCTAATTAATTTCAACGTAGGTCGGTTATAATGGCTTCCACCATAAGTTTGAATGGTCGCCAAGGACATAAAAGCGTGCTAATGGTTTATTTCCTCAGTTATCGTCATAATTGCGTCATGGAACTCATGATTTTAATTCGTATATTTGAAGTTAATTAATATTTGTTTTATATTCGGAAAAATTGTGCACTTGAAATGGAAACTGATTTGATTTGGAAATTGACTGCGACTAATATAATTTTATTCTCGGTCCAAAGTAATTTTTCGATAGAAATATCATGGTTGTAACTGTTACGAGTATGTGTCCCACATTATAATTAACAGGAACATATTCCCGGGTCGAGCAAAATGTTAAGCATATGGAATTTTTCAGTAGTAGCCTGGTTGACGGGGTCTGGATTTGCGCCCGGTTGATGGCAATAGGCTCGCCCCTATTACATGGGACTTAAACATAACTGGCGAAATATGGGTGTGTAGGTACACCTCTGGCTTGGGAATACACGCGTGATTATAATCTGAGATGGGTATTCAAGGTAACGATCGATCGTAAAATAATTCAAGAAAAACAAAATTTCATTTTCAATTACAATGCAAATTCAAAAATCTGAAACGTTAAGACCTAGTATGAAAATAGGACGTTTTTCGCCTCCCACTTCCCAGCTATATATATGTTTCGTGTGATGATAGGTAAATCAGATGCGTGTTAACAGTCAATGTCGTTTATTGTTCCTTGACAAGTTATACAGAATATAATAAATAAGTTTTGAACAATAATTAGATGAGAAAAGTTTTTAGTGCGCGTTGTCGTTCGCAGTCAACGAGAGAAGGGGAGAAAAGATGGCGGCCGCCGGCGCAGGCGACACGTTGCGTTCCAGCGAATGCAGCCCTTTACATTCGCGGCATTAACGCGTTCCAGTGCTGTTGCGAACATCCTCCCCCCCCTTGGGGACATGTTCCCCAAGGAGCTCTTGGGAATCTAGTAGGGATAGTTTAGAGACGGGCCTATGAATGACGCCGTACTCAGTCTTCACGTCGACCACCCTGCATACGCCGTCAGCTCCCGGGTACAGCTTGGTAATGCGGCCCATGAGCCATTTCATAGGTGGCAGCTGGTCGTCTAGGATGAAGACCAGGTCGCCAACACGAACGTGGTCTTGTTTGCGCTGCCATTTGACGCGTTGCTGCAGAGTGGTAAGGTAGTCCTTTCTCCACCGAGACCAGAAGTGGTTTTTCAGGCGCTCAATCAGCTTGTATCTATTGAGGCCGCCACGTTGGATAATGGGTGAAGGTAGTGAGGTCAATGGTCGGCCCACAAGGAAGTGTCCCGGTGTAAGTGCCGACAGATCAGATGGATCAGCAGACATAGAAGTTATGGGCCTTGAATTCATAATGGCCTCAATCTGTGCAAACAGGGTATACAATTCTTCAAAGGTTAAACTAGAGTTACCTGCTATGCGTTTCAGATGATACTTAGCTGTCTTGACTCCTGCCTCCCAGATACCGCCGAAATGCGGTGCATAAGCCGGAGAGAATTTAAAAGTTATACCCTCTTTGCTCGCGTAGTCGCTAACTGACCGTTCGTTTTCCTTGAGCAGTCTGTTCAGTTCGTTGCTAGCTCCTACGAAGTTTTTACCGTTATCGCAGTATATAGTGTGAGGTTTACTTCTTCGTGAAATAAATCTACGCAAACACAAGATGAAAGCATCGCTACTTAAGTCGCTCACGACTTCCAAGTGCACAGCTTTAGTACTGAAACAAACGAATATGCATAAATAGCACTTGGAAGTCTTGGCACCGCGACCCTTTCTATTTAAAATTAGAAAGGGTCCTGCAAATCAGTGCCACAAGTCGCAAATGGTGGAGCAGGAGTTACACGAGGTTGCGGAAGATTGCCCATTATGGGTTTTAAAGGCTTAGCTCTAAATCTCTGACAACGAACACACTTTCTAACTGTAGTCGCAGCTAACACTTTTCCACCTGTAGGCCAAAATTGCTCACGAATCGTATTTAAAAGTTGCTGAGGGCCACAGTGTAGAAGACGAAGATGTTCCTGCTCAAATAGACGTTTGGTAAAAGTGTGTTTGGGGTCTAGCAGTATGGGATGCCTTTTCCCATAAGGACAGTAAGATGCATTGTCGATCCTTCCACCGACACGCAACACACCGTGCTTATCCAAAAATGGGTTCAGAGAGAGAACTCGTGACTTAGAATTTAATTTATTTAAAGTTTCAAGTGAGTGAATTTCCTTTGAAAAGTATTCTCTCTGTGACGCCTTAGCCAAAAGTATCAGTGAGTTGTTCAACTCAGAACAGGTGAGTTCACCATTTAATTTAGTACTCGAATTTTTTATGTTATTTATGAATCTTAGTATGTAAGCACATATTCTTTGTAGTTTGTATAGTTTAGAGTATTTTTGAAAGGGTATAATGTCAGCATATAAAATTATATTTAAGCCTATTTTAATTTCAGGTAGAGTGGAAGGAGTAGATTTAGGTTGGGGCCATTCATGTTCAGACTTGGTCAGGAAAGAAGGACCATGCCACCAGAGAGTATTACTATCAAGAAGACGTGGTTGAATGCCCCTAGACGCCATATCAGCAGGATTATGTTCAGAAGGTACATGACGCCAAGTAGTTATGTCAGTTAATTCTCGAATTTGTTCGATTCGATTGCTTACATACGTTTTAAGAGTTTTAGGTGGCGTGTGTAACCACCCTAAGACTATGGTTGAGTCCGTCCAAAATACTGTACATGAAATCTTGATTTTTAAAGAGTGTAGTACTTTGGAATATAGTTTCGCACCGAGTAACGCGCCTAACAATTCCAGACGGGGAATTGTTTCAGATTTTAAAGGAGAAACTTTAGTTTTAGCACACAATAAGTTACATTTAACTTCGCCTAAACTATTAGTCGATTTAAGATAAATGCATGCACCATAGGCATCTTGCGAGGCATCAGTAAAGCAATGAGCCGCTATATGAATAGGTGAACTGCAGAATATATATCTAGGTATCTGAATATGAGCGAAATATAGCGTTTCATTATAGAATTCTAACCATGAGTTTTGAATGTCCTTTGGAACTTCATCATCCCAACCTATGTCTAGCAACCAGAGCCTCTGTAGTATGATTTTATGAAAAATAGTGCAAGCAGATAAGAGACCTAAAGGGTCAAATATTCGACACGAGTTCGACAATATAGAGCGTTTCGTAACTTTAGGAATAGATTCAATTTCGACTGAGTAGTGCAAAGTATCAGAGCTAGGTGTCCATTTCAATCCCAAAACGGAGGACTGTTTGCTAAAATCTTGAGATTGGTCAGTCGTAGGTATGCCATCAAAAATATCAGGGGAGTTTGTTCTAAATTTACGCAAGGGAAAACAACCTTCAGCAAGTTTGTCAATTACTCCTGAAATGTTAGCCCTTAATAGAGATTTTGAGTCTGAACCAGTGTTCAGGTCATCAACATAGAAGTCATGTCTTATAGTATTGGCAACAGCTTCATCAGTACACTCCGCTGCGAGTTGGACAAGACACCTAGTACTCAGATACGGAGCTGAAGCCGTTCCATAAGTGACAGTATTGAGTTGCAATGTTTTGAGTGGTTGACTTTCGTCTTCCCTCCAGAGTATAAGTTGTAAGTGACGCTGTGATTCATGTACCATAACCTGCCTATACATTTTTTCTATGTCACCTGTCACTACATAAGTATACTGACGGAACCTGAGCAAGATTGCCATTAAATCATCCTGAACCACCGGTCCAACAAATTGGATGTCATTTAGTGACTTACTAGTAGAAGTTTTACAAGAGGCATCAAAGACTACTCTTAAGCGAGTGGTTTCACTGCTTTCGCGAATTACTGCATGGTGAGGAATATAATAACCGAAGCTAGGACGGCTTGCCTCAGTTAAATGACCTAATCTTTTATATTCGTTAATAAATTCAGTATAGTCATCTTTGATTTTAGATTTATTAAGTTTCCTTTCTAAGTTTAAGAACCGCCTTTTAGCAATAACATAAGAGTCCCCTAAAGTTTCACTGGGGACTTCACGCAATGGAAGTTTCACACAAAATCGCCCATTGCTCAGGCGGATAGTATTTTCAATAAAATGGTTTTCACAATGTTGTTCCTCATTGGAAAACTTATTATTATTGGTTGGCAGGGCAGGAACATCCTCAACTTCCCAGAACTTAGTTAGTGAGTCCCTAATCTCCTGAGAAAAGTTAGAATGAGTAGTAGTAGTAGGACTTACACCAGTTGGGCCCGACACGAGCCAACCCAGTTTAGATTTTAGTAGTGTCGGTTTATTTTTACCCAACTTGATTTGTTTGGAATCTACAATTTCCCAATAAATATCAGCTCCTAGCAGTAAGTCAATTTCAGAGGGTACGTAGTAGGTAGGATCTGCTAGTTCTATAGATTTAGGAATATTCCATTCCGAAGGGTTAATCTTTGAGCTGGGCAACATCCCAGTAATATCAGGCACTAAAAGACATGAAACATTCGCATGGAATAAGTTAATCCGCGATTTAAGTTTTATGTTACACCTTTTAGTAGTATTAGTTAGCTTATTATTTATACCAGCAATTGATATATTAGTATTAGAACAGGATAAATTCAGTTTTCTTTGCATTTTTTCAGTTATGAATGAAGACTGGCTTCCATTATCTAGTAGTGCTCTAACAGTGTGTGTTTCAGAAGTTTGGCTATCAATTAATTCCACTTGAGCAGTACATAAGAGGATCTGCCTGGGCATTGCCGCAGAGAGTGATACGGGATTAAACATAGCAATAGTAGAAGATGTCTGAGAGGTACTAGCTTCATGAGGAACTGGCGCTGCAGAAGACGTATCAACGGGTGAGTTTGTCTTGTCATTATCGGACTGTGATTTATGTAGCAATAAATTGTGTTTTTTGTTGCAGATTTTGCAATGATTATGTTTGCAGTGAGCAGAGTAATGTCCAGGACGTAAACAGTTGTGACAGAGCTTATGCTTGGAAACTTCACTGTATCGAGCATCCAGTGACATGTCTTTGAATTTATCACACTTATATAGTAAATGATCTTGTGAACATATAACACACCCTTTTCCTTTAGTGTTAGAAGAAGAGACAAATGATTTTGTTTGCTTATTATCTTTAGAATAAGAACGTTTTTCAGTTTTAGTAGCAGCATCATTTTTGCTGTACTGCAAGGTTTCCAAAACATCAGCACGGTTTCGCAAGAAATTATAGAATTCTTCGATTGTCGGTGAAGCAGCAATAGTACTCCTGTGTTCCTCCCATGTGCGACCTGTGGCGCCATCTAGTTTAGACGCCATAATATACACAAGTAGAATGTCCCAGCGGGATTCAGTATCATTCAAAGAAGATAGGGCTCGAATGTTTTTAGAATAGTAATCTATCATAGTACGAAGTGACTTGTAATTTTCTTTAGTTATTGTCTCAAAATTCAAGATAGCCTTTAAATGATTATTCGTAAGTATCCGGTTGTTATCAAAGCGTTCAGTAAGTAAACTCCAAGCTAATTTATAATTGGCAGCAGTGAATTCAATTGATTTGATTATGTCAGACGCTCCTTCCTCTAAAGAAGAGCGGAGGTAATGAAACTTGTTAATATCCGGAATTGTATTGTTATTGTTAATTAAAGAATCGAAAGTGTCACGAAATTCCATCCACTTTAAATAGTTTCCGTCAAAGGAGGGCAGCTGAATAGTTGGCAATTTAATGTTATAGTTGCGGCAATCCTGTTTACCATTTTGACAACTAGATATAGAATTACAGTTAGTATTTTCGGGTACTACATCACGAGGAGCAAAACTTTCAATTAACAATTGAGCTTTAGCAATGTTTGAGCAAAAGTCACTTTCAATTATGTCATTTTCTTCCAACTGATCAGGATCCAAACCTTCAATTTTAGTTTTAAGATCATCAAACTGTATCAACAATTCTTTAAATCTTGATAGTTTTATTTCAGTTTCTATAAGAATTTGTTTAGGAATGCTGTCAGCTTCTATTAGTTTAACTGTATTTAAATATTTTGAAAATATAGTTATTCTAGCCTTTATCGTACCACGTTGTTGAACAAGAGATTTCAATTCAATCGACATGGTGAATGCTTACAAAAACTGAACAGACCGTCAAGAAATTAACTATGCTGGTATTCAGTACCGCATGTAAAAGTTAAGATAATAAGCCAAACCATGTACGTCGCGCAATAGCTACGACAACAGCTCGTGCAGTCAGCGACTCACACACGAGCAAAGCAGGTCACACAGCACAGCATGCAAGCAGCAGAAGTGAGGAACAAGCAGCTTTATTGCAGCGCACTCCAGCGGGAACCAAGAAGCAGGTGTACACAGCGATTCTGGAAAATGCCAGGGTGTTCCCGTAAGCAAAGTGCAAGAAAGAAAGTAGGTATAGTTACTAGTTAGGTAGGTATGATTGTCTTTCAATTAGTAGTAGGTACCTCCATACTAAGAAACTATTGTCAATAATTTTATCTGACTCCAAAGAGTTTAGGTAGGCAAAGTGTCGTTTATTTAGTACCTACCTAATAAGAAATAAGAAATCATTAATATTAATCTGACTCGAGACAGATTACCTATTAAATCTGATGCACAGAAAGCGGCTGCAATATAATATCAATGTAGGTTAAGCATACTAAAATTGGGCGTACTTCCCTGTAGGCAAACCAAATCACTCACTACGCCAGGCTCATCAAGTAGGTAGGTGGGTCATCATTCGTCACATAGTTTCAGGCAGCCTCAGCTCGCCGCTTCTCGTTTTAAGCTTCATCATTGCACGCGGTCGATTCATCGTCAATCTTCTTAGTATATCACGTCGTGGGTCTCCAATGTTTCATGTGATGATAGGTAAATCAGATGCGTGTTAACAGTCAATGTCGTTTATTGTTCCTTGACAAGTTATACAGAATATAATAAATAAGTTTTGAACAATAATTAGATGAGAAAAGTTTTTAGTGCGCGTTGTCGTTCGCAGTCAACGAGAGAAGGGGAGAAAAGATGGCGGCCGCCGGCGCAGGCGACACGTTGCGTTCCAGCGAATGCAGCCCTTTACATTCGCGGCATTAACGCGTTCCAGTGCTGTTGCGAACAATATAAATTGTGGGTCTCCCCGATAATTGGTAAGAACATAAATTGCCACCTCCGCAGTTGCGGGTTTGCCGTACCATTATGCGCTATTATGCCCGGCTTACACGAGGCAAGTGTTTGAAGCTAAGATAGTGAGCTAGTAATATCTGGCTTACCACACTGGCTTGACATATAATTATGCTAGAGCTGCACACTAATTACTGCACACACTATCAATCACTATTTGAATAATTTTGAAGGATAATTGCTAACCTAATGAGTCATATTTTTTTTTTAAATTCTCTGCTCAACAACGTAAATAACCCAATGAATGTTGTTGAATTATCAAAATGAAAGCCATTGCTACTGATTGTGTGTTACGCAATTACTCCGCTGTTTACACGATGACAGGAAATTTTAAACCAGTAACCATTGCATTGTCTTAGTCCGTAGAGTAAAATTATCCGATACTAGCTTCGCCAAAATCGCTAAAATCAGTGCTGGGAGGCGCTACTAGCTCCATAATAAACTCTATTAAACTATCACACTAGCTTACTATTTTCCTCACTAGCTTACAAATGAGGACAGTTCTGTATTGTATACGAGGCTAGAGTGAGTAGCTTGCTAGTTTACTAGCATAATTTTACTGTCCTAGCTTGAAAAATTTGCTTCGTGTAACCCGGGCATTATTGAAGAAAAAATAATAACCCAGTGTGTCGATAATGAGAGCTTTGTGGACAAAAAAGCGAGGGTCTAGTACTTTAGAAGAAATCTAATTTTGTACAGTAATAGTCTCTTCTTTTGTTGAATAAAATGATTTAAATTGTACCGACGAATGTTCCCTTATAATGCCAACGCCCGTCCTTTAGGGTTGTTTTCTTAAGATTTTCTTTTTTAAGTATCTTTGAATTAATTAGAAGGCTCTTTACATTTTTAAGTCTTGAGTTTATGATTAAGTTTTTGTTGTTTGTGACGGTTTTATTCAGTGTTTTTTTTAATGATTCCAGAAACAATTTTATGTTTATTTATTTATTTTATTGTCTACTAGCTTCTGCCCGCGACTTCGTCCGCGTGAAGTTTCTTTTCTCCCCAACATTTTTTTTCACCGCGCTATCACTTCGTTTTCGCTTACCGTTCTTTTTTTCTTTTTGCTCGGCCCCTAAGAGTGCTAGCGTGATGTTATTAACCTGTAGCCTTCCTCGAGAATTGGTCTATCAAATGCAAAAAGAATTTTACAAATCCGACTGGTAGTTCCAGAGATAAGCACGTTCAAACAAACAAACTTTTCAGCTTTACTTTTTAGTATTACTATAGATGTACACACAGTAAAATACATAGGGATGCAATATAATTATTGTAATAATTGAAGTACAAAGGTACTGCTTATTTCTTAAGAAATTTCTTCCGGCAGACCTGCGAAAGGAGAGGTGTAAAAGAAATCCCACCAAAAACATTCTGTAAAAAACTAGCCAAGTCTCAATGGAGCTGCTTGTTTATCTCTAAAAAGTAATGAAATCTAGACAAAGTCGTACCAAGTCTAAGGATCCTTACTGCGATTTCTTTATTATTATAGTTAATGTTGTGTCAGTTGGCCGTTGAACATTCTTTAAACGTTAGTGGGTACAAGTCAATTTTGTTTACACGTAATGTTATATCTGTTGTAACTACCTATGTTTGTTAAGCGAGATAATAGCCCATACCGGTATTGGTAATTGGGCGCTAGTGTCTCATTTTAGGCTGTTGTTGATTGTGCAACACATGCATTCAGCATTGACAATGCTTACTTCTGCTCTCTTCTTTTTGGAGCGTCAAATCGACCACCGATCTAACATACAATAGACGTACAGACGGACTTCTAATCAATGATTATAAGTCCGTCTGTACTGGAAATAATTTTTGATACTGTTTGTTTCAGGCTCGCTTAAACATAAGTATTATTGAAATACGCAGCTTTATCAAGCCTACAATTGACTAGTTATTAAATCAACGTTTTCCAAGTGGCAATTTTCCATCGTCAATGGGTAGTGGTTATGGCGACAGATTGGTGAAATGGTGTCATGGAGCACCTGGGTGTGTACCCTTGTGTACCCTTCAACGGCCAAGTCACACAAGATTAACTATAATAATAAATAAATCGCAGTAAGGATCCTTAGACTTGGTACGACTTTGTCTAGATTTCATTACTTTTTAGAGATAAACAAGCAGCTCCATTGAGACTTGGCTAGTTTTTTACAGAATGTTTTTGGTGGGATTTCACTTCTTTTTGTAGAAACGTATACGTACGGACGTAATCTTTTTGTATTGCATTATATTTTCACCAAATTTTGAGCGAAATTAATATTTTAGTGTAAGGAGGATGGGCGTTTTGGTACCCGAAAACTAATTACATCCAAACAAAATAATTTATATACAGATTGAAAGGCCTAATTATGTAGAACAATAGTTGATATGGGGGATAGTCCCAGTTCGCTGTCCGTTCAGAGATATACAACCTTTAACACTATACATTTATGTTAGGTTTAGGTTAGGTTAGTTCGTTTTGGTACCGGAAAACTAATTACATCCAATCAAAATAATTTATATACAGATTGAAAGGTCTAATTATGTAGAACAATAGTTGTTATGGAGGATAGTCCCAGTTCGCTGTCCGTTCAGAGATATACAACCTTTAACACTATACATTTATGTTAGGTTTAGGTTAGGTTAGGTTAGGGCGTTTTGATACCGGAAAACTAATTACATCCAATCAAAATAATTTATATACAGATTGAAAGGTCTAATTATGTAGAACAATAGTTCTTAAGGAGGATAGTCACAGTTCGCTGTCCGTTCAGAGATATACAACCTTTAACATTATGTAGGTTAGGTTAAGGTTAGGTTAGGGCGTTGCGGAAGGATTGTACGTTCCCGCGTTCCCCAGCGTAGTGTAAATGGAAAAACGGGGTAAAAAAAAGGTAGATAAAATTCAGTCACGTCACTATAAAGCAAGAGTCTATTATTGTTACTTATGACCTAACCTAACGATAACCTAACCTAACCTTTAAAGGTTGTATATCTCTGAACGGACAGCGAACTGAGACTATCTCCCCTAACGACTATTGCTCTATCTAATTAGACCTTTAAAACTGTATATAAATTATTTTGTTTGGTTGCCATGTTTTTCGGGTACCAGCTTCCATAAATTTTTGCCCATCCTCCTTTGTTTATTTAAATTGTGTAATGTTCGACATCAAATGAAGCGGCCCACCAAGTTAAATATTTTTTGTAAAGGCGGTATGTCGATCTCTAATAGTTTGGTTGGGCTCTTGTGTTTTCTAATCAGGGTCACCCACCAGGTACTTCAGATCTTCGATTATCCTAATTTTTATAGTTTTCCCTTTATGTGGCCATTAAACCCTAACTCTGTACCAAATTTCAGCACTCTGAGTTTATGGGAAGTACTAGTTCTATTTTGATGATTAGTGAGTGAGTGAGTGTCGGAAATGCGAAACTTTGCTTTCGCTTAACTTCGGAACTAAATAACCTACAGACTTGAAATTTTGGATTATAAGTATGTGATTATAGCTTACTGGATGACGAAAATTTCTGCGTTCTGGTCTTATCCAGAGGTTCTCAAATAGGGGCCTGAAAATGCGGCGAAATGGTTCCTGTAAAGGATGGTACGGCAGTGTTTGCTTCGCGCTCGACTTGGCGGGGGCACTGCCGTGCCTCCAGATGTAGACAATGTGTGCGTGTGTGTGTGTTGTTAGCGCGGAAAGCAATAAAAGAGTGGACTGTGCAACTATGCATGGTTTAATGCCGTCTGATCTACAAATATCTTTCCCGGACAAACAGTTGATAATAAGAATATGAATATGTGAAGTTTTAATGTTCGTGATATTAATTCCTAATATTTATTCCATTTATTACCTATTCCATTTAGGCATTTACTTATTATGTTTACTAGAAGAATTTTAGCGTTAAACACAATGCTGAAGCTAAAATTAAATTACTAACTAATAACGGGCAACGTTATAAACAATTAATGATGTCCGAAGTTACCTAACTGGCAGAAATGGCACTGTGAGAAATAATTAATATTATTTTGAATAATCATTAAAACTGAAGTAAGGCTTTTAGGCAGCGCTCACACCAAACGGTCAGCGACTGTGAGAATGGGTGAAAAACAACGGACAGTTCAAGACACCCGCAGACAGGTGCGAAACGCGATTCGAGTAGAAAAAAATCCAAGAAATTGTTCTACCAGAGTCTTTTACTAGAGTCGCGTCGAGCTTGTCTGCACCTTTGAACTGTCCGTTATATTCCAGTGAGTCGGCTGCTAACGTTGTTTTTCATACATTTTGAACTTAACACCGTGGTCTAACCAAAGCGACCGGTCGCGCGAGTACTCGATCGTTGCGTTCATTAAGTATGTCACTAATTTGTCCGGAAAATCGGAAGACGCCCTCAGCTGGCGCGACGACGCGAGCATTCGCCGAAACTAACGCGGGTAGTCTAGTCACGTGATCGCACGATAATGGCTTTGGTTAGGACACGGCCCGGCGCTCACTGTCGGCGGCCTATACTATACGTACCAAACGTATATGAACGTGGCCTTAGACCTACAATTTTAGGTTTCCATTTACTTCAAACAACATAATAATATGTAAAAGATTCCGAGACTGGCTTTCGCAGATAATTATTTCAAGTCTAGTGAATTTTGAGTATTAATTTAACCTCTGTTATTGTTTCCACGAGAGCTGTCCCTTGTGCCTCAATCTAAGCCTTCTAAGCCTTATAGGCGGTGGGATATTTTTTAAATAAGTAGGTACCTTGAAGGGTAGGAATATAGCGGGTCGCATTCTCTAAATACTCCCTATCTAATTCGGAAAAGGGTACGTGTCTTTTGTAGACTACAAAATCAGCCTATAAAGTTCCCACTGCTGGGACACAGGCCTCCTCTCTTCGAGAGGGAGTGGGCCGGAATCCACCACGTGGGCTCAGTGGTGGTTGGTAGATGTCCCATGTCTTCGATTTTTTTGGTTCTAGGACATGCCTCACGATGTTTTCCTTTACAGTTTTGAGAGCAGTCGTGATGAAATTATTTACACAAAAAGTAAAATGCCTGTCTGGGTTCGAACCCACAACCTACATCTCGTAAGTCAGGGCCGTTCCCACTGGGCTACCACTGCTCGTCTAGTAGAGTACAAAATCTGCAATTCAAAACCTATAAAATCTCCTTACTTTGTCGTCTAAAAAGGCCTTAAAAAAGAGCAAAAGAGGGTTGTCAGTCTGTTTATCCTGCTTGTGATCCGTGTAAAGGACTATTTGTTGAGCCGGCAGTCGGTAGTTCCCAGCGATTACGACACTGCCGACAAATTAAGCTCAATTAGGACCATCTGCTCTAGATACACTTGTTAGCATAGGGCTCCGGCCTTTGTGAATGGTACTAATAAACCTACCTTTTTGTTTCTTCGAAGATGAAGGGTCTGTTGAGTAGACTGCACCATTTTGTACCTACTGATTTTTTTACTAAACATAGTTATCGAAAAAAAGACAGGATAGAATTCGCAACACCACGCTGCGTTCCAAAACGGGCATACTGCATGTAGGGAAGAAGGCTGCCAGGCTCAAATAGGATTGGGCGAGTCACATCAGCCGTATGCACGATGCATAACCGCTGGGCAAAAATCTCTACACAATGGGTGCCTAGCCTGCCGGGTCAGCGGGATTGTCCGAAAGGGTTACCGCTGCCCCGGAACATAAAGGGCTAAGGAAGGAACACGGGTGGGTTTTAATCAGTAAGAGTCTGACACTCCCTTCCGCTCCGCCCAGAGCTGGGATCATTAAATTTGATGACTTCCCACACTAAAAAAAATATGGGTGCCTGAAGATGGACGGTGCCGCCGAGGCAGGCCCAGAAAGAGATGGTGAGATGGATTGGATGGCCAAAGATTTTTTCTATACTTTACAATCGCTTAGTTGCTCACTAGAACACTCAATGAAAATAGGTGGCCTACATATGACCTTACATTGAAAAATACAGAATTAAACTAAGCGGGACAGTTTGCCGCAATACGACCCAAAAAGAGATTGCGCTTACCTAAGCTGGAAAGTAGTCGGCAGCTTAATGCCAGCAGCATTTGCAGCGCTGTAGCGCTGAATTTCAGCACAACTTTCGTGTTAACTTACATGTGACGTAATCTTGTTAATGCATGACTGTGTAGTGTGTACGTACCTGCAACAAAATTATTTACATTAGTATCAAGTTTTAAGTGACAAGTTAGTGCTATAAATAAAGTTAGTCATTTTTAGGGCTTCGTACCCAAATGGTCCCGTTGGGACCGTATTACCAAGGCTCCACTGTCAGTCCGTCTGTCACAGGGCTGTATCTTTTGAACCGTAATAGGTAGACACTTGAAATTTTCACAGTGTACTACTATGGCCGCTATAACAACAATAAATGAAAAATAAAGAAGTCATACAAGAAACGGGTTTTTTTCAGCGTTTTTCACAGCACCTCTTGTGTTTTTTTTTTTGTAATTATGTCGTGTTAAATAATTATTGTTAATGGTGGTTCGGAACCCTTCCTGTGCGTGTCTGACTCGCATTTGTTGACAAATACAGTTAAGAATCAGTCCTGAGTAGAAAAAATATTTTTCAGATAGTAGAGTCGGTACCTACTTAATTAAAAGTAGCAAACTAGGAATGAAAAACGGTGAAGGAAAACATCCTGAGAAAACCGGTATGACACGTAACGGAAGTCGGTGTCGTTGGGTTCGCATTTTTATTGTTGGCCGCCGACTTCCGAAATTAAAGTTATTTTTCACTTTGTTGTGTTTTTTGGAAGTCTGTTGTTTTTTTTTTTTTTTTGTAAAATAATTTTTATTTTTCACTTTTAAGTTGTACTTACCCGACACAAATTCGTATAACACTACTTGTTATGGAAATATCAATGACAGGACGTTATTATAACATCCTTAATATAAACTAAGTGGCATAAATACGTATTATTGAAGCTAGCTCAAACAGTACCCAAGCTATAAAAAAATTTTGAAATCGATTTTAACAATTGCCGGAGATATGGCGTAACAAACACAAAAAAAAACAACATACAGTCGAATTGAAGGTCCTCCTTTTTGAAGTCGGTTAAAAATAAGGTGAGTTCTACCTCCTACGATTTCACAAACAATTTATAAAACCATCTCATTATGCATCGTTTAGACGTGAAACATAAATCACGTCTTTTAACAAAGGAAGCTTAAGATTTTGGTAAATCAGAACCGCAGACGGGAACGGAGTAAGAATCGCGTTGTATCCGGTTCCGGATTCCGGGATGTGAAGGATTTGTATCATTATAATACAAGGAATATTGTCAGTGTTGATTTTCAAATGGTTGTTGATAATTACGACGAATTTTGGTAAGACAATATAATTATTGGTATAGCTTTGTTTGTAGACATACACGTGGAGGATGATATTGAGAACTGTGGGGTAATTGCGTAACACACATTTAATTTAATTTAAGTGTCGATCCCGTGGGAATGTCAGGATAAAAACAATCCTATGTCCTTTTCCGGGACTCAAACTATCTCTATACTAAATTTCATCACAGACACACTTTCGCATTTATAATATTAGTATGGATTGATCGCAATGTCTTTCATTTTGGCAGTACATTCACGTTCATTGCGTTATTTACGTTGTTGAGCAGACGAATTTTAAAAGTAAAAAGGATTAGGAATTTCCTTCAAAGCCGACTGAAAGTGTGAAACGCAATTATGGTGCTCATTTCATTTCATTCTCCTGACCTTATCCCAATTTATTTGGGATCGGCGCAACATGTATTTTTCGTGGATCTTTGACAGTCGTTACGGGTAGTCAGAAGCCCGAAAGTCAGACAACCAGTGTTACCAAGGGGTATCGTATACCCAGTAACTGGGTTGTGGAGGTCACATAGGCAGTCGCTCCATGTAAAATACAACTCAACAACAACTCTTATGCACTTGTTTTCAGTGTATTTTGCTGTTAAAACGCAGATTTTAACGATGAAGTCAATACAAGTACCGGAGAACAAAATTATTAATTCAAACAAAAATTACAATTCTTGTACCTACGTAGTTGCCTCTTTACTACGAAAATTATAGGAATCGTATTTTGTAATATCACTACATATTATAAAACAAAGTCTCCCCGCCGCGTATGTCTGTCTGTCTGAACGCGATAAACTCAAAAACTACCGAACGGATTTTCATACGGTTTTCACCAATGGACGGAGTGATTCAAGAGGAAGGTTTAGGTGTACAATAATTTATTAGGGTTTGGGTAAATTGGCTGAAATATGACGATGATTGTTGAAAATGTCGGAAAAAAATATGCTGACTGGGAGCTTTACTGAGTCAAAACAATATAAATTACAAAATTTATAAATTGGGTAATTAATGTAATTAATGATCGGAAATAAATTTGCTAGCCAGTCTGCTGTTTATTCCCCAGCAAATGCACATTTTAAAATAAAAAACTGGCCAAGTGCGAGTCGGACTCGCACACGAAGGGTGCCGTACCACAAGGCAAAAACGCCGAAAAAAACACATTTGTTGTATGGGAGCCCCCCTTAAATGTTTATTATATTCTGTTTTTAGTATTTGTTGTTATAGCGGCAACAGAAATACATCATCTGTGAAAATTTCAACTGTCTAGTTACCACGGTTCATGAGATACAGCCTGGTGACAGACGGGCAGTGGAGGCTTAGTAATAGGGTCCCGTTTTTACCCTTTGGGTACGGAACCCTAAAAAATGGCATCAGTTCCTATTTCACAAGGATATCCACTATCTCGATTATCGGAAGATAAAATAACTAAACCCGAACAACTAACCCTATGTACAGTTTCTATTTTTTATGTCTGTAATTTATATGGTGTACATAATAAAGAGAATTTCTATTCTATTCTAAACCTAAACACACAGGTAAACACACACACACACAGGTAATAGGCAATAAGTGAGACAGCCCACTGGTGTGGAGCCTCACCCAGAGGACTAAGTCTCTCTTAGTAATTAGGTACTAACATAATTTTTAAGTTCATACTAACAATATAAATGTAATGTAAACACACAACGCAGTTCCTGCTCCATTGACGAGCAATACCGTTCCCTCAAAGACTTTGTGTCGGTCTCGGGTAAAGTACTTCAGTGTCAGAATGTTAGCAGTTCTAACGTGACAATGTTTGACAAGCTCTTGAATGGCTGCGCCGAATATCGGAATACCCGAATACCGGCCGGCCTATCACTTTCACGACAGGTGGGCGATGCACCTGGTGCGGGGTTGTTTGGATAAGCTTCAGATAGGGTGAATTTTTATAATGAGTGACTAAGGGTCAGTTCACACCGAGACGCGACGCGACGCGCAGTTTTCAAGATAGAAATACAATTACAGACCTTATCTACTACAATAAAAGGTACACAATTCAGTGTCTACCTACTACGTCGAGCTACGCAGCGCGGCGCCGCCGCCGCGCGGCGTAGCTCACTGAATTGTGTACCTTTTTGTGTAGTAGATAAGGTCTGTAATTGTATTTCTATCTTGAAAACTGCGCGTCGCGTCGCGTCTCGGTGTGAACTGACCCTAAGCGAGTAACGTGTTAGTGTTTTGAAAGGCTACCGATTTTGGTTAAGTTTTCAGAATTTTGTAAGTAGTTTCCTGTAGTGGATGAGTTTGCAAACATAACAGGTTGGCAATAAAGCTGAAGAGTTAGTTTAAACGCGCGAATCTCTAGAACTACCATTCGGAATTGAAAAAATCTTTTTGCATTTGATGGCCCAATTCTTGAGGAAGGCTATAGGCTATTTAATATCACGCTATGACCCTTAGGAGCCGTGCAAAAAGAAAAAAGTCAGAATGAACGCTAAGCGAATACGAAGTATTGCGACGGGGTGGGGGTACAAGAAATTTCACGCGGATGAAGTCGCGGGCAGAAGCTAGTTAATAAATAACATTCATAAAAAAAAAGATACACTGATTCATAAAACTAACTTCGAAAAGCTCAATAACAAGAAATTATTTAACCGTACCCCAGTTTTTATCCACATTAAAATCCATACAAAAATATCTTGTTACAACTACAAAAAGTTTTAAGCAAGTCTGACAACATTTCAACAAAAGCTCGAGGTTTTTTCGCAAACTCTTTTTAATCGGGCGAGTGAGTGAACAATGTGCTTTCGAAAGCAAAGTAATAATAATCAGGGAACTTGTTTGTATGTGTGGTCACGTTCCTTCCTGAGTAACTGAATTTTAAGCGGTTTTTGTTATTAAAATATCGTGTAACATAACCGTCACACATTTGCATATGCATTATAATGTTTCCACTGCTGGGACACAGGCCTTCTTTCCTCGAGAGGGAGTGGGCTGTATTGTACAGACGCCACGACATCAAGCTACTATAATCTGTCAAATTTCTTTAATAGATTTTAAACTTTATCGCTAAAGTATAAGGTTCAAATTTGATTGGGAAAATTTGACAGTTTCGGGTAGCTTGATGTGCCGTCTGTACCACGAGGGCCCAGTGCGGGTTGTTTATGCTTCACAGATCGCGAACCAAAAAACACTAAAAACAATGTTTCTCTACCGCGCGATGATTGATTCACAATTCAGAAACATATTCAGAATGCATATCATCATAATTCATATTTCACCCCTGTCGCAAACAGTATAACTGAAATAAGTCGGCGCTGAAAATAGCTCTGTTTAAATGAAGTCGGGGAACAAATCCTTTATGTCTTTTTAGGGTTCCGTACCCAAAGGGTAAAAACGGGACCCTATTACTAAGACTTCGCTGTCTGTCCGTCCGTCCGTCTGTCTGTCACCAGGCTGTATCTCAAGAACCGCGATAGCTAGACAGTTGAAATTTTCACAAATTATGTATTTCTGTTGCCGCTTTAACAACAAATGCTAAAAACAAAATAAAAAAAATATTTAAGGGGGGCTCCCATACAACAAACGTGTTTTTTTGTGAACCCTTCTTGTGCGCGTCCGACTCGCACTCTGCCAGTTTTTTTCCTGATAAGTAACTGGTAAACAAAAGAGGGAGAAAACCGTTCAAAAGAAGAATTTTTGAACGTTTTATCCCTTTTGTTTTCGGTAGTATCTATAGTTTGTTTATTATTTTTTTGGCCTATTAGTTGTTCGCACGAATTTACACGATAAGATTTAAATATTTATTAAACGTGTACTTTTTTCATTCATTGCATAAAATTCAAAACGGGCCAATTCGTGCGAGTCGCTTATATAACTCAAACTCAAAACTCAAAGCATTTATTTCAATTAAACCATTAACAGGTACTTTTGAATTGTCAAGAAGTCGTCAGTCAGAACTCAGAAAATATGAATACCTATGGAGAAGAACGGGTAAGAAATTCCATGGACAAGAAAACAATAATATTATTAAAAGTGCCAATTCGCACGTTTCGGGCGAGTAAATTTGCCCGAATCGACTAATAAACCATATTTTTGTTTGTTTAAACGCGCTAATTTCTTTTTTTTAATTTACATGGAGCTACTGCCTATCTGACCTCCACAACCCAGTTACTGGATAATACGATACCCCTCGGTTAGACTGGTGGTTAGACTTTCGGGTTCCTGACGACCCGTGACGACTGTCAAAGATCCACGAATGACAGCCGGAACCAACAGCTTAACGTGCTAAAGATGGTCACCTATCCACAGATCAACCGCGGCAAGCGTAGCTTAACCTGATCGATCGACCTGTACGGCTGTTATTAATTTGTCCACGGGCCCCGCATAGATTTTTTTTTAATAAAATTAATTTTTATTCGAAAACATGTTTTCTTACTAAACTTCAACTATATCCGACAACCCTGGTTACTTATTTTCTTTAGTGACTACTATAGCTTCCTGCAACATCTTTCCTTATATTCTGTGTACACAAATAAAAAGTAATTTAGACAAAAAAAAAAACAAGAAAAAAAAAAGTTCCAGCAAAACACTTTTTAAAAGCCAACTCAGAAGTTTGCCAGCAACAATTTCTTTTACGAACAACAACCGGAAACTTTTTCAGCACCCTGTTTACATGATGTGCAAAATAATTTCGCGGCGGATAGTGAAAAAAGGGGAGCATCATCGTTAGAGGGTAGTCAGAGATACTTGATCATGTGTCAGTCATCGTGAATAATTGACCCGATCCGTCCTCAATGGTACTTATAGTAGGTAGGTACTTGTCAAGGGTCTGTAAGGAGGAAATGGTTTACTAATTACTATGGAGCTGTTAGGGATCAGGAAGGGAATAAGGGAATTGTCCGATATCAAGTTTGATAAAGGGGTCGAAAGGGCACGTGAGTTGGGCGTTGATTCAACCTACTTAATTGGAAAAAAATATATGTACCCCGTGTTCTTCACGTTATCCATAAACTTAGTCAAACGCTTCAATAGCTTTTACAAATTAAATCTAACACAGGAAGGGAAGTAGTACTTAAAAAGTCTTCGTTAGAAAGATATTTGTAATATCATTTAGTGAAATTGAATTGAGCTGTGCAGTAAGAAAGGGTCTTAACTTATTTTTGACAAGTTCCAGCCCGGCAAATCTTTGAATGAAAATACGTCGTCGCGTCGCATCGTTGCCAATTCGTATAAAGAGGCATGCATATCGGGTGATTTACTTCAAGGTATTTAGTTTGTATGAAAACTAACAAAAAATAAAAAATAAGAATTCATGAATATGTCCATAATGAAAAATGCTTACTTCCATGGTCTGAACATCTGGTCGAAGTTTATGTATATCGTCCGGAACACGGTGTATAATGATTTTTAGCTATACAAAAACACCTTAGCTATCACTGGTACCTAGCAAGATACAAGATACAAAAGAAGCTAGGTACCAACCTAAAAATGATTCTTCTAAATACACACTGTTAGGCTACCTTTCCACCAGAGATGAGCGAGGATGCGTAGCGAGGGATATGTGTGAAACTAACCAATACCAACGCTAACTTAGTTCAAGCTATAAAAATGAAGCGATGTTATTGGCTGGTTTCACACACATCCCTCGCCACGCATCCTCGCTCCTCTCTGGTGGAAAGGCAGCCTTATACAGGATATTTTTTATTTACTATTACTATAGAGCAGTGGTGGCCCACTAGTGAGAGCCGTGACTTACGAGTTGTAGATCGTAGGTTCGAACCCAGCCAGGTGCTTTACTTAGTGTCAATTATTTCATCACCACTGCTCTCAAATCGGTAAAGGAAAACATTGTGAGAAAAACGGGCATGTCTTAGAACCAAAAATTCGAAGACGTGATATCTACCAACTTGTACTGGGCCCGTGCGGTGGTTTACGACCACTGAGAGGAGGCCTGTGACCCAGCAGTGGGAACATTACAGGCTGATTATGCTATTATTATGCTATAATATTTTAATTAACATAAAAGGTCTCTTGAAGTAAAGACCACTACACGGCTAACGTATAATGGAACGCCTCTAGCCAGCCCACATGAAAGCAACCTGAGGATGACAGGATACGGAAAGCCGACTACATCCATCGTAACGTAATTTGGCGGAGTGCCAGCAGATGATTGCGATTGGCTGATTTAAAGTTAGAACATGACTTTGAATAAGCGTATGATGTGACAGTTAACACACAAATATTTAATGCGCGATAAGGGATAAGTAATATCCTCTGGTTTAAATCACGTAGTACACCATTTATTTATAGCATTAGAAAAATAACTGCTAAATAATGACAGATAAAGTGTCATAATCAGCCTATTATGTTCCCACTGCTGGGACACAGAGCAAGAACAATAACCAAACAGTGGTGGCCCAGTGGTAACGGCCGCGACTTACGACTTGTAGGTCGTAGGTTCGCACCTAGACAGGCGCTTTACTTTGTGTAAATTATTTCATCACCACTGCTCTCAAAACAGTGAAAAAACACAAAAAAAAAACACATCGTGAGGAAACCGCAATGTCCGAGAACCAAAAAAAAACCGAAGACATGTGACATCTACCAAACCGCAATAGGCCCGCGTGGTGGAATAGGGCCCACTCCCTCTCACCGAGAGGAGGCCTGTGTCTCAGCAGTGGGAACATTCTAGGCAGATTATGGTATGATTAGGATAATGCCTTTCTTTAAAAGATATTTTAGCAATCGTTTTAAAGCCCAATTACAGCATTTAAACAACCTAGATCTTTATACCCTTACCTATATAAATTGAGTTAAGAAATTGGCTAAGTATAATTTTTCGATCTAAAAGCTTCAATTAGATCTTTTCAGATGCTTCGGATTGAAGGACCAAGTCTTTATTTCTACCTTTTTATCTTAGAAGTTTTATTGATAGGTACTTAAGCTCGTGATAAGCGTTAGTTTCATTTCTTTCGACGTAAGAGGTGTTGTTACATATTATTATGGCTCCAACCCCTGGCTACTGCTATACCGAGTTACGAGAGAAATTAATACATAAAAATGGTGATGGAAAAATGTGTGGATGTTTGGCCTTGTGGACCAGGGACTCATGAGGTAAGTGCCTGCGTCTGCAGTTGCCTGTACCGTTGACGCATGAGCACTAAGACGACCTTTGCCAAACAGCCAGTAGCAATGGCTTTAATTTTGACAGTTCAACAACATTCATTGCGTCATTTACGTTGTTGAGCAGACACATTTTTCGAACATAATAAAAAAGTGAGAAGCCCGAAAGTCTGACAACCAGTCTTACCAAGTGGTATCTATCGTATTACCCAGTAACTGGCAAATAAGCAGTCGCCCCATGTAAAATACTGGTATTCAGCTGCATCAGGTTAGACTGGAAGCCGACCGCCGAGTCAGTAGCAATGGGTTTCATTTTGACAGTCCAACAACATTCATTGCGTTATTTACGTTGTTGAGCGGATAAATTTTTCGAACATATTAAGCAATGGATTAGCAATATCCTTCTAAATGATTTAGATAGTGATTGATAATGTGTTACGCAATTAGATTAATATGACAGGACTAAATTAAAATTTATCTTCCTTTTATTAAGTTGACGGGGTAGTTCCACTGCGCTCCAAAATAAAGTAAGTAGAGTCAGCACAAAGGCCATACCATAAGTTGTTCGATAAACACAAATAGAATTTTTTTTTTACCGTGAATTCATCTCTTGTGTCAAAAATGCTCAAGCCCATTTCGTACTTTATGGCCCTCGTGTCGCATGATGTTGCATGATACGCACGGAATCGCGCGCGCCGCCCGGGGTCATTAAAATAACGATATAATACATCTAAAATTTTGTATGAAAGCTATGTATAAAACGTATGTCGTTGGAATTGTAATAAAATAAGCTAACTGAATATGTACAACTTGATACAGTTTAACCTTGTAATGTGTTGTTTTTTTTTTTTTTTGTTTTTAAGAAAAAATATTGTAAGATGTGACTTTGTGATTATGACTGAATAAACATATTTGATATGCATTTTGATCTTTTTTATGATATTTAATAAGAATAATGTTTATGCAAAATTTATTTTTCTGCTAACTCTACTTAAAATTTCTTGGAGCGCAGTGGAATCAATGTATGAACATTAAAATTATGCGAACAATGGGTTTTGGAGCGCAAAGGAACTACCCGTTATATATAGGTATAAGGAGAAATACGTCTTTAAGGGGATTACAGGACCTAAACGCAAAAAACGCAAGTTTTAGAAACAATAAAAGTATATGATCGACTACAGTAAACAAAATCAAAAAAATATGTGATATTCTTCAGGATATGCTAGGTAGATAGTGTGTTGAAAACATAATACAACTAATTTGATACGATAGCAAAAAATCATGAAGATGAGTAGGTACCTGTAAAAACTTTCTTTTTACAATAAAAACCATACTAATATACATACAATCATTCTGATTTTTTGTCAGATTATTCTACAAGCAACATACTAAAAACACAAGTGTTTTATTTTTTAGTCCAAACAATAGATTTTTTGTCATTAAATAATTGCTCCATATTTTACAATAACTTACCAGCGCGCAGCGTTGTGTCATCGCGCTTCTCTTTCTTTTCTATTCAGTCCGACAGTGACCGCGCTTTAGGCCCTTAACACAAATACATATTTCTCCTTTTACCGTCATATTCTATGTAAGTAAAGTACCACAGTAAGGGTTTTCCCACAAAAACCACAGAAAGTGTACCTTTCTTTATTACTTCTCTTTTCAACTAAACGCACTTTACACCCTCGGTATTTCCTCCAGTAACCTCAGGTCTACCGCAGGAAATTATTCTAAAAGGCTCTTTTTATATTTTAATGGTTTTACAAAAGATGTTAGATAAAGGAACATAATCCACTGATGTAACTTAGATCTGGATACAAAAGGAATTTTGGATAACATTTCCCAACAAAGGCGCTTACAATGTAAGAAGATTGATTTAAGTATCCTTATCCTTATGTACATTATATTTTTGGATTCTGAATTATACAAGATCTTTCCTTGGTCATAATTACCAACTACACCATACCAACATGCTACCTGCACCTGGTGATGGAAGAAAGCTTTTGGCCGCAGGATGTGGTATTCCGGACAAGTGCTACCAAAACGGCCGCAGGATGTGGTATTCCGGACAAGTGCTACCAAAACGGCCGCAGGATGTGGTATTCCGGACAAGTGCTACCAAAACGGCCGCAGGATGTGGTATTCCGGACAAGTGCTACCAAAACGGCCGCAGGATGTGGTATTCCGGACAAGTGCTACCAAAACGGCCGCAGGATGTGGTATTCCGGACAAGTGCTACCAAAACGGCCGCAGGATGTGGTATTCCGGACAAGTGCTACCAAAACGGCCGCAGGATGTGGTATTCCGGACAAGTGCTACCAAAACGCACAAAGACTTAGTGCAACTAAGTGATACTAACATAGTTATTACCTAAGTTTTATTTACTAACAAAATTGTTACTATAATATTATGTATACATAGGTTAAGGTATGTATCTGTGGGTCTTTGTTACCTGAAAATAAATGGTTTATTTTATTATTATTATAATAGGCTATTTGAGAATGTAAAAAATAAGGTCATAATTATTGACACTCGTATAGATTATCGCTTTTAAAATCGATTTGCATTAATTTTACTACAAAACAATGTATTATTTATAAAAAAAATCCCGAAAAAACTTCATCTTTTTAAATCTGGCGCCACGTAATCGAAAACGGTCTGGATTGGCTGAACTTAAGATGACGTCATGATTTAGTAAATTTCTGTCTATCGTTGACAGAACAGATGACTTTTGTCTAGTATCTCGACCGTTTCAACGTTTGTTTACGTGAATCGTGACGTCACGACGCCATTTTACTATTTTTTAAAAGAAATACATTATGCAATTAATAATATAATATTCCACAACTATCACACAACGCCGTCTAGTCCTTCGATCAATAATAGTACTAGATGCCCGATATGCGCTTCAAAAACGGCCCGAAAAATACAAGCACGAATACTTTTGTGCTCTTATTTCAAATTAGTATGGTCCAATCATAGCCAATGTTATGACGTCAAAATGCCTCAGTGCGCGTTCAAAAGTTGTGTAAATAACCACCGTAACACCAAGATTTTGGAAGGAATATCTTTTTTTCGGTAAGTTTTTATCATTAAATGTTTTTCATAAAATAGTAACACAATTAAATAGTAAATATAAATCAATTAGCAAAAATATTATGATTGTTTGGCCAATGTTTGCGACAACGCGCCAACTACCGTCAAATGGGGTGAATAGGGATGCAGGGGTGAATCGGGACGAAACTTTAAAAGCGATTTTAACATTGAAATAATATAGTTTGTTGCCAAAAAAGAGTCTAATGTGTTTATTGAATTATAATTAATGATTAAATGTCCTTTTCGGGAACAAACTGTATTATTTCAACGCTAAAATCCATTTTAAAGTTTTGTCCCAATTCACCCCTGCATTCCTATTCACCCCGTTTGGTGGTACTCTAACAAACATTGAAGCATTGAAGTGTAATTCCGAGAACTACGTCTAGTTCCAAATTCGAGTAAGTACGAAATTGTCAACAAAATGTTTTTAACCTTATTGCTTAGACGTTAAGTTTCATTTTAGAATAAATATTTTTGTACTTATTATAAAAATGACTTTATTTTCAAGTGACATTTTAAATGTATTACTTCGATGATAGAAGGACTTAAATATTAATCATTTGCAATCGTAATTAAACTTTATGTTAGAGTGTTAAGGTTTATAATAATCTGAAGTTGTTAATATTATTAAACTTTTTTCTATAGTTCGTAGTAAGAAATATAAATGTTTATCTGTGTGCAAACGTGGCCACTTTAGCGACTTATTTTTGTTCCTAATCATTCATCTAGTACTATTATTGATCGAAGGTCTAGTCTCAAGCTAAGCAGAGCTTGTGTTATGAGTACTAGACAACTGATAAACATACTTATATATTTCTAAATACATACATATATAGATAAATTACACCCAGACACAGAACAAATGATCATGCTCATCACACAAACATTTGTCCTGGGTGGGAATCGAACCCACGACCTCCGGCATAGCAGCCATAGTCACTGACCACTAGACCAACAGGCCAGCATTTGAAGTAATAGGTATTTGTGGGCTCGTTAGACACCATTAAATAATCTGAGATGTTTATCAGAAACCAGTCAAATAGCCTATTACACGTTTGGTCGTCATCAGCCTAGAGCAGTCCACTGCTGGACATAGGCTTCTCCCAGTATATGCCAATATTATGCCTGGAGGCTTTTATTTAGGTAGTAAGTTTTTATTTACATTTTTAATTTTTATTTATTACTAGCTGCGGCCCTCGGTTTCACCCGCATAAGTTTCGATCCCCTGGGAATATCGGAATAAAAAAGTAGGCTACAAGCTGCAGCAGGCTGCAGGTGGGTAGGTTTGTTACTAACAACTATGGAATGTTAATCCAGGATGTCAGCTACGTCCATACAAAATTATATCAAAATTGATCCAGCCGTTTGAGATGACACTAAGTAGGTTATCCAATCTCTGCGCCGAACGGTTAGGTACCTAGGTACTATTGCAATGACGCAAGACGGCGCGGCACGAGCGGCGCGAGTGAGCATGTTTTGTACGGACAAACAGGTAACTTAACAAGCTTATAACTTTGTGATTTTTCATGATACAGTTTTGAAATTTTGTACATAGATTCTTTACATAAAAATAATAGACACGTGTTTCGGGTTTCGCATATACTAAAAATAATGTTGTATATTTTGTCGAAAACAGCTATTATTGTTGCTAGCAAAAATTATAACTTTATGACGAATTTTGCAACAGCGAAAATTAATGTATTTTCAACCAATATAATGCACATAAAATTAATAGTTGTTCGAAACACATCACAATAAAGCAACATTGCATATAGCGACATAAAATCTTAATATTTCACTCATAAATATTTTATTGCCAAAGCGACTCCACCCCCGATCAATAAAACTAGAGAACTATTCTGAGAAACCTTAGAGACGCCTCATTGTAAAAAAAAAATATATATCAAACACAATTTCGCTTGCTAGACTTAATGTTAAATTCGTTGACAAAATGTTCAGTCATGAAGAATTGTTTCTTTCGGAGAGAGGTAAAAACGAGATTCTTTTCTACGTAAAAATCTTATAAGCGTGTAATTTATTATTGTTGAAGAGTACTGTAGTAAGTTAGCACGTGTAATTTCACCCTTCAGTGACACGAACTAAATGAGAGAAATGCAACTCCTAGGTACCTACTCCAGAAGCTGCTTCAGCTCACGTACTCCATGCATACGTTAGTATGTAAAATTCTGGAAAATGGAAACATATTCCTGATCCAGGACAAACATATGTGTCCTCAATTTCAAAGCTAAACCACAAACGTTTTGGCGACCGTTTGAATATCAAGTAAGTATCCAATTTATATCTCGCTCATTTTTGGAAAAGTATAAAAAAACAAAGGACAGCTAAGCCTTTTCGTTAAACAAAAACAAAAGACGCGACCCAACAAAAAAAAATCGCAGGCGGATTGGAAACAATTTAACAGGGAACCATCACAGAATAGAAAGATGCAGAAGGTTAACTTCACAAGTCCATACAACGAGCATAAACGCAAGCAGGCATAGACAAGTTTCTCATACTCACAACAAAAGGCCAATTCCCGTAATTAAAAACGTTCAAAATCTAGTTACAATTTCATCTCAGCGACAATCAATGTCAAAAACTTGTCAAAAATGAAGGGAAATGAGAGGTGTTTTTGACAGTTTGAGACTGAGATCAGAATGTGAACGTTCTTAAAATTAGAAAGAAAGAAAGAAAAGTATTTATTGCGACTCGTACAGGAAGATCACAAACTAAACACAGTAAAATACAAATCCAAGTTATTTAAAAAAAAAGTAACAAAAGGAAAATGAAACAGAAAGTCCTATACGAGGCCAAAAGGCTCCTATCTCAGCATGATGCAGCAATATTAAAAAAAAAAAACGAGAATTACCTCTCTGATATTCGGTAGAGATCTCCGTATGTAGGTACTTATAGTCTATTCTAAAAGCATCTAATGGACGTGTAAACAAACCCAGTTCATGTTAAATTCTTACGCAATCATTCACTAAAGGGAATTAGTAACACATTGTATTAGAAGATTTCAACTTTATTTCTTACCACTTCTTCCAACATTTAATATTATTTGAATAACATTATTAAATTGTAATTGGAAAATCATCCTCAAAAATTGAGGTTCTAAAATTAACCTCAATAGCAATATGAAAAAGATATTTAAAGTGATTTAAAATGAGATTTTCGGGATACTACAGATTGGCATCCACAGGTACGTTTTCTGATCCATTTGTTTACATTTTCGTGAAAGACTTTTAGAGCAGAGCATACGCGTCAAGCTGAAGACAGGGCGCTATGGCGCTCATTAGGGGAGGCCTATGTCCAGCAGTGGACTGCTATAGGCTGATGATGATGATGATACGCGTCATCTGTTTTCGCTCACCGCTGTATGAAACCGACCTTCTGTCTGTGACTATGTGAAACCATCCCATTGGGGATCTTGGAGCACGGATTGCTCTGGTCTTTTATAATAAGCCTGTTGCTCAAAGCGAACATAAGGCGCTCAATTCCGCACCAAAAAATAATCAGCTTCGCTTTTAAGAGGTTGAATGTTTACTAAAAGTTTAATGTTTTTCAAATTATGCTACTTGGCAGACTGCTTGGCAGTCCCGATACACTCCTGTAATCAATAGCCTCCCGTGCAGACATCACAGCCCGCTAAAGTGGGCGCTTGTAAATCGCACCCGATCTGTTTTAGTTAATAAGTACTAATGTAGGGACGTTTGGGGGAGGCCTATGTCCAGCAGTGGACGTCTTTCGGCTTAAATGATGACTAACTTAGGCTAAACTATTTTGTTACTAACACTGTAGACCGCATTGTGACCGAACCGTGGACCTCATGGTCAGCAATAGCGCTTACTGCCACTAGACCAACGAATATCATTGATCTGCCACATAAACGTTGATACAACCTCATACTACTGTATTTACTACCTAATATCGGGATCACTCGCAGTAAAGCCTTCCACAAATATATTCCTAAGCATGGCATTATCAGTAAAAAAATTAATATGAGCTTTCAGGAATTTCCAGCAGAATAAAAGAAAAAACTAAGCTTCATAATTTTGCTTTAGCATCGCGGAGTTTTTTTTTTCAATTTGCGCCAGATGCGGCTTAGTAAGGAAAAGTCTATTGCAGTGAGCAATAATTAAAATGATAAGGTTTCCTTTCCACCGAGAAAGGTTTTCCACAAATATACAAATTAAATTATTGAAATTGAAGAGTTTTTATGTGGGTCTTGAAGGTCTTGTGAAGGTACTTGGTTTAATAACATTCACTGAACGACTTTGAAATCAGTTTTTTAATTTAACAGAAATTCTTTGATTATCTGTTCGGTTTGTTCTATGGGCAGTGTTGGCCGAGTAGCAGGCAGGCACTTTACTTTGTGTATTTAATTTCATCACTCCCAAAACGGTGAAGGAAAACATCGTGAGGAAACCGGCATGTCCTAGAACCAAAAAATTCGGAGACATGACTGTGACATCTACCAAACGGCACTGTAGGTATTTTAGCAAGATAAATCAAAAGAAAACATCTTCTCAACTCATACTTCAAGTAGCAAAACAACAGGCAGTGGTTGACCCTAAAAGAAAAACATCGAATCTTTTTAAGGTTCCGTACCCAAAGGGTAAAAACAGGACCCTATTACCAAGACTTTGCTGTCTGTACGTCCGTCCGTCTGTCTGTCACCAGGCTGTATCTCAAGAACCGCGATAGCTAGACAGTTGAAATTTTCACAAATTATGTATTTCTGTTGCCGCTTTAACAACAAATACTAAAAATAAAATAAAATTATTTAAGGGGGGGGGCTCCCATACAACAAAAGTGTTTTTTTTTTTTTTCGATGTTTTTGCCGGGGCAGCGGGATTTGCCGGGTCAGCGGGATTGTCCGAAAGGGTTACCGCTGGCCCGGAACATAAAGGGCTAAGGAAGGAACACGGGTGGGTTTTAGTCAATAAGAGTCTGACACTCCCTTCCGCTCCACCCAGAGCGGGAGGGGTCATTTATGATTTCCCATCCGGAAAAAAAAAAAACGTGGGCCTCCCATACAATAAACGTGTTTTTTTTCGGCGTTTTTACCTTGTGGTACGAAACCTTTCGTGTGCGAGTCCGACTCGCACTTGGCCAGTTTTTTATTTCAACGTGTTCAGATAATTACTATACCTACCCATGCCTATAACGTCTGCAGGGTTTCAGTTTTCAGTTTGCAGATAATTTTATTTTGCCCTGTATTAAACAAATTACCATCGACAGACAAGAGAGAAGAATACTAAACATGCTACCACAAGCTTGTTACGACTTAGTATCTTTGTAAAGGATTACTGTCTAAGACTTAAACAAACACATATTGTACCAAGGCTAGCTCTCGTGTGTTTATTCTGTATCATATATGCAACCTCTCGGGTGTAAATAGCCACAATTCTATTCAGATATGCGCATAGGAATTAGTGGCTATTAATGTTGGTCGGGTAAATACGAACGTTTCTAAAGAAATATTGTAAGTGTGGTGTTTTTGAAAGGTTCTGAATTGACTTTGCGTACGTAAAAGTAGTAAAAAGTTGAAGACGATAATTATGGTTTTAGACCTTCATCGTAATTTTGTAACACACAATCACAATCTAGAGGGTTTTGAAGAAGAATTAATGATACACTAGCTTCCGCCCGCGGCTTCGCACGCGAGGTATGTCGATATATGTCCTTCCCCGGGATGCTATCTATCTCTCTGCCAAATTTTATCGAAATCCGTTCAGTGGTTTAGGCATGAAAAGTTAACATACAGACAGAAAGACAGAGTTACTTTCGAATATACAGGGTTATTTGTAAAACACCAGCAACCTCTTAAGAGGTCATTGTACTCATCATTATGAACAACTTTTACTATGGGAACAAACCGGAAATCGCGAAAAAAAAATCAGCTGTTCCCTACATTTATGTTCGTTTATCGTCAAAATGTAGGGAACAGCTGATTTTTTTTTCGCGATTTCAGGTTTGGTCCCATAGTAAAAGTTGTTCATAATGATGAGTACAATGACCTCTTAAGAGGTTGCTGGTTTTTTTACAAATAACCCTGTATAATATTAGCAATATTAGTATGGATGTTTGAAAACTTCGTCTACTCGACAAAATAAATACCGCAATTAATATTTTTGAATTGTCAAAATAAAAGGCGTTCTAATAGTGTTACGCAATTAGGCTGCTGAGATCATCATCATCATCTGCCTAGCCTTAACCGAATGCAGCTGAATACCAGTATTTTACATGGAGCGACTACCTATCTGACCTCCACAACCAAGTTACTAGGTAATACGTCTGGTTGTGCTTTCGTGCTTCTGACGACCCGTAACGACTGTCAAAAATCCACGAATGACAGCCGGGACCAACGGCTTTACGTGCTTTCTGCGGTACGGAGGGAACTTAGAATGGAAAGATGGTCATCCATCCAAGGACCAACCGCGGCAAGCGTTGCTTAACTTGATCGATCGAGCCGTGTAGCTGTTATTACTAAGCCACAATCTGCTGAGAACTTTAAGGAAATATGTGAATCTCACTACTTTGTATAAATATTTGCGATTATTTTGAGTTTTATTAAAGGTATCTCGTCTGTTTTTAAACTTGACGAACGACATGTGCAAACCGCAAAAATAAGTTTAAATTTAATTTAAATAGAGCTTTTAGTTTGACACTGTCAGCTGCAATCGACGTCTTATCAGAAGGTAGCTGGCATACGTTGACGGCTGACGCTTGAAAGTCGCAGGAAAAGTTCTTTCAAGTGTTGGTTAACGACCAAAAAATGCGAGAGTTAAATTCTTTTAGTAAACCTTTGTAAAAATACTTTTTATTGAAACTATTTTCACTTTAGAAGCAAGCAAGCAAGGCTAGCAACTCTAAGAAGGTGAGCTAGAAGAGAGGAAGGAACACGATATCACTATCTACACTCCCATAAAAGGAAAAAGCCGTGAAAAAGCAACCATGTTTTCGAAACATGCGCAAAATGAACGCCATGAAATAGATATGTAGAGGAACTGGAGTGAACATAAAACGCGACATTGGAAACCCGGCCAAGTCGATGTCGATATCGCGAAGGTGGCACCAAATGGGATTGGACAAGAACCTAGATGGAAAAGTTACTTGATATTATATGAAAAGTGCATTTGTCTGTTGACCTATAGGACCTACTGTCGAAGTGGGTTTGGATCGGTTTTCGATACGAAATGGAGTCATGTTTCCGCTACAACAGCGGAATATCTATTATGTGATTCATAATTAAATAGATATTCCCTATAGCCATTTCGCTTTCGATAGACCCTTTTGTCAGGCTGCTAGCTAAGCTAACCATAAAATTAAAAAAATATAAAATAAATAAACAAGCAAAAAGTCTTTATAGTATCTAAGATACAATAAAGATAAATAAAAAAACGGTTTTTTATTATATTAGTAGCTTCTGTCCGCGACTTCATCGCATCGCATCGCCTGCCCGCGCGATTACTTTGTTCGCTTCGCTTAGCGTTCTTTCCGACTTTTTTTTCTTTTTGCACAGCATCTAAGGATCCTAGCGTGATATTAAATAGCCTATAGCCTTCCTCAAGAATTGGGCTATCAAATACAACGATATTTTTTCCTAATCCGACTGGTAATTACAGAGATTTAGCGCGTTCAAACAAATAAACTTTTCAGCTTTAATTTAGTACCTATAGATATAGATAGATATCATCATTCTCAGTCAAAATCCACTCCAATTCGCCGCAAAAACAAACGTGTTGGTATAATATTTCTATAAAAATATTTTTCATTTCACTCACGGACCACCCGGTATTGACCCAAATATCAAGAATTCCAGATTGACACCGAACATATCCAAGGAGCACACGACACGATGATAATACAAATTACTCCGCAACCCTGGTTGTTGAAACAACAGACGTATGGTCCTATGAAAATGGTTGTTTCATAATTATTTATGAGACATCATGGCCTATTTTTCACGGTAACTGTTGCCAAAAAACTGGATTAAATAAATGTATTGAACTAAGTGACGGGTTGGTAACAGATTGGAAAAATCTAGTTGTTGCGAAAGACTTAGAAGTATCGACAATGGTGTGCCAAGATCTTAAATTTTTTCGAGACCTTATTACTTAGCTTCTGAACCCGACTTCGTTTGCGAGAAATTTCTTGTTCCCCGACCCACCCCATCGCATCATTTCGTTTTCGCTTAGCGTTCTTTCTGGAGAAAAGCTTTCCTCAAGAATTGGGCGATCAAATACAAAAATAATTTTACAAATCCGACTGGTAGTTCTAGAGATTAGCGCGTTAAGCTTTGGAGACACCGGCAAGCCCTCAATAGACCCAGATCGTGTCTGTATTGAAATTTTTATTTACACTGTCTTGTCAAACATTCCCTAAAAATAATTCAAGGAAGAAGAAGCCTTCAGACATAAAATACACTGTCGAAATTGAATCTTAGCAAGAGCCTAGACACACAAATTCACATACATAAATCAGCTTCACATCACAGAACATATAAAATACAGGGTTCCAAGAAAAATGGTAGGAAATCATATAAAAGGTTTCAGAGGTTTCATTGTTATCTAGGTATAAATTCTCGGGTTACACGGGGGACTGGGACATAGTCTAGATCGGTCAGATTATATCCGCCAAAAAGGATGGATGGAAATATCTACATGATGGATGACAAAGTTGTGGCTGAGAACGTGACTGAACTAGATTGGGGGTAAATCTGTGTTAGTCTTTCGTTCAGACTTAAAAAGGGATGTCCTATTTGTCACATAGGTCTTGAACGGGTAACTTGACAAGTTTTATGTAAAAGTCAATTGAAAAATTCATGTGTTGGGGTTAGCTGGATAATTTATTTATTTATTTTATTATTTATGCACACACAGTAAAATACATAGGGATACGACATAATTGTGTAATAATTTGAGTACAAAGGTACTGCTTATTTCTTAAGAAGTTAAATAATAATGACAATGTTGATATAGGGGAGGACACTGATCGATAGTTTAAAATGTACAAGATCTTGTTCAAAACGGACTTCAGTAAAGTATCAAGAGTCTGTAATCACGATAATGTTTCCAGTATAGACACTACCAGTACCATCCATCAGCTTATTGCAAAAGCACTTTCTATGAGTACAGAGCATATTTTTCTAAGTGATTTATAACAGAGCTTTAAACTAGAACGAAATTTAGGTACATAAGCCAGGGGAGTACATCGTGCAGGCTTTAAAAGTAGGGCATACACGAAATACAGCCCGGAAGTTGGCAAGACAGCAAGTTGTAAACATCTTAACATCGGGAAATTCACGAACATTTTTCTTAAAGCCAGGACGTAAAAGAATTGCCGTGAAAAAGGCTCAATCGAGAAATAAGTAGAACGCCTCAATCTGAAGGCGATCGCTATTCAAGGCAGCTCAATAAACATCTCTAGGGATATTTTCAGGTAAATAGTACACTATTTTATTAACGCGGTTGATGCATGAGTAAAGTGTTAAAACCTTGAACTAGCCCCATTTGGTTTTATGCACTTCGCTTATTAAAAACTTTTAAACCTCCCATTAGAGCGCTGAAAACGGGAGGAAAATGAAATATGAGAAAATTTTCACATGTAATTCGCCCGTAGATGTAAAAGTTTTTATTTCCGAGCAATTTTCCGCGTGCACAATGAAATTCCTTAAATATTTGTTATATGAGAAGAAAATGCTTCATTTTAGACTCTGTTTCAACTTGCGAGCGAGCAGTTTTATTTGACGGAGCGAGGGACATGAAAAATTCTCGGCCATTTAGGCAATTTGTGAACATATTGAGGCCCTGTATGTTTCATACCTGACAATTATCTCTTGTGTCTTGTGGCTAACATAAATTCTCCGTCCTATTTGCCGCATTTATACGAGGTCCAGGCTTACCTTTTATGTCGGGGTGACCGTAATTTGGGATGTCTAGATTAATTCGGTGATATCTTAAATATTTGGGCTGGATTTACGAGGTGGCAACTTGGGTAGCTCTTGCAGTATTCAGTTTTTCCCTATTAATCCGTCCAAAGGCTACAAAGTTTTAAAAGCTTGGTAGAAAATGTCCGCAGTTATTACTAGGAAATTGTGGCTTCGTTCTAGATATGCAAAGAATAAAATGCTACTTTAATTAAAGCGATCTCGGCTTTCATAGTGCGATTAAAGAGGAATAATGTTGTAACAGCGTTTTTAATATCCTTGAGTTGCATAAGTTGCATTTCTGGTGTTTAGAAAAAGGTTCTGTTTACCTTTTGCCTGAAGAAAACTGAAGAGTGGTTTCCAAGATGTCACAAAAGTATATTAATTATTCTCATCATCTGCCTAGCCTTTTTCCAACAATGTTGGGGTGGGCTTCCACTCTTCCCGGATGCAGCTGAATACCAGTATTTTACTTGGTGCTCCTCCCTATCTGACCTACACAACCCCTTGGTAAGACTGGTTGAAAAGTATTAATTATTATCTATACTCTAAGGATAACCGTCACCATAATCTACCCAAATTACACCAAACTCCTAGATCTCCAAAGGATTAGACTATCTAAGAGACCGTCTCCAAACTAGTCCACTAATTTATTAAAGGCTAGGTCAACATGACAAATGCATTGCTCGACCAATCTGGAGAGAGTAATTATGCTTAGATAAGCATGCCGGAGCCAGAGCAGTGGTGGCCAAGTGGTGACGGCCGCGACTTAAGAGTTGTAGGTCGTAGGTTAGAATCCAGACCGGCGCTTTACTTTGTGTAAATTATATCATCACCACTGCTCTTAAAACGGTGAAGGAAAACCTCGTGAGGAAACCAGCATATCCTAGAACCAAAAATTCGAAGACATATTATGTGACATCTAGCAACCCGCACTGGGCCCGCGTGGTGGATTACGGCCCACTCCCTCTCACAGAGAGGAGGGCTGTGTCCCAGCAGTGGGAACATTATAGGCTGATTATATAAGCATGCCGGACGCAGTGAAGTGCCAAGATGAAGAAAACATACCAGATGCGTAATTTTACCACTACCATCAGGTCACCATCATCATCTGCCTAGCCTTTTCCCAACTATGTTGGGATCGGCTTCCAGTCTAACCGGATGCAGCTGAATACCAGTATTTTACATGGAGCGACTGCCTATCTGACCTCCACAACCCAGGTACTGGGTAATACGATACCCCTTGGTAAGACTGGTTGTCAGACTTTCGGGCTTGTGACTACCCGTAACGACCGTCAAAGATGCCGAATGACAGCCGGGACCAACGGCTTAACGTGCTTTCCGAGGCACGGAGGGGTCTCGGTATGTAAAGATGGTCACCAATCCACAGACCAACCGCGGCAAGCGTAGCTTAACCTGATCGATCGACCTGTGCGGCTGTTATTATTTAGCTACGAGCCCCTTCGACCACGGAACACTACCATCAGGTGTTAACTTGAAAGTACCTCATCAAAATTATCAAAAATATTCTTAGGAAACCATAACATTCTAGGGCCAAAAATTCGAGAAGTGGTGGCCCGGTGGTAACCCGGTGGTCGTAGATTCGAATCCTGACAGGCGCTTAACTTTGTGTAAATTATTTTATCACTCCTGTTCTCAAAACGGTGAAGGAAAACATCTTGAGCAAACCGGCATGTCCTAGAACCAAAAATTCGAAGACGTGTGACGACTACCAACCCGCACTGCCTCTCACTGAGAGGAAGCCTGTGTCCGAGCAGAGGGAACATTATATAGGCTTATTATGTGTGCTAATGCTTATTTATAAGAAACGGAGGAATATTTAGTCTGATTACTTGTATGTGCAAGGAAGGTGGTATGTTTATTAAAATAAACTGGAGCGTACAAGTCGCTTATCGCATTCCACAACGCGCAGTCAAGTTGAGGACATAGGTCACTTAGATTAGTGTACAAACGTAAACCGACAAGTTATCAGTAATTATAACTAACTTACATGACGTCTGGAAGAGATGTGCGTTCCTTGAAGCTATTTTGTTTTTCTGATATTTTTGAGTCTCTCTACTAGGACCTTTATTCTCTATGACACAAAGTACAAAATCGCGCGAAACGAACGCGGGTTCCGAAGTAAGGAATTAGGGCCCTGTTAAGGGTTAAAATTGCTTGGATAACCATGTAGGGAATTGATTATGGATGGCCCAAGTTTTAAGGCAAGAATTCATACAATAACGGGCATTGTTCACCACGATAACGTCACCACGCTTGCATACTCTGTTTTGGCGATTTCAAACCAGGTTTTTGATCAAGATGTTTCTCTGTCAAAAAAGTATTTGCTAACATACAAAGTACTTCCAGAAATGGCATTGAAAGAATCAGTACATTCAAGCTTATACTCAAAGGCTTTCTTTCAATTAACTATTTACAGGCACATTTTTGATTTGTCAAAGGAATCGGACATTTAGAAAGATGAAGCTAGTCGCGCATTCCAGAGCGATAGGTACCTATGGAGAAGAACGAACAAGAAACTCCATCCCAGGATTTGAAACCATGTCATGTCTTCACAAACAAACACACGAACTTAATAGGTCTTCACAAACTTAACTTACTCTAACAAAGAAAAAACTTCTAAAGACCTCAATAACTGTTTAGGGTAGGAGCGGTTTTACACAGGTGTATCTGTAGTACAGCCACATTTCGCTAGTTATGTTTAAGAGTGAACTAGTCGCGAGCTCGAACTCACTGCTGGTCATGGCCAAAAAGAACGCTGTCTCACTTGGCTTCGTGTCCGACAGAGCTAGTATCAGTGATGAGCAGTTAGACGCTAGCTAACACGAACAACGTCTAGTCCGCACGCACAGAAACACCATTCCGAACTGATAGACGCGTAAAAAAAATCGAAAAGTGCTTCGGAAAATCGAGTTTTATGAAAAAACCACTGCATAAATCAATTATAAACGACGTATTATAACGTTAAAAGTAACAAGAAAAACGAATCTTTGTTGGCTCATAACTTTTTACATATTTTACAATTCTGTTTCCATACAGACCACATTAATAATAACACAAAACGGTATCATGTTAAACTTTGGATGCACAATGTCAAACAGTGGAGTAATACTCTCCCGAAATTTGTATGGAAAAAATATCGACTAGTGGCACCTTAAGTCTCATGTAATATGGGGCTAGTGTCATTGCCATTAACCGGGCACAAATCCACACTCCGGGCTGCTACTAAAAAATGCCAGACGGTAAAACATAATAACACTTTGCCTGACCCAGGAACCGAACCGAGGACCTCATGCTCAGTAGTAGTGCTTGGGACCACTAGACCAACGTGGCTACTAAAATCTATTCTAGCGTTCAACCATCCACTACTCAGATTTCCTCCGTTATTTCCAAACTTCGCAATTCTGCTCCTGTTTGCCGATCCGATCATCCCATAAATAATGACTGGAAGGCGTCAGGAAAGGAAACAATGGGTCCTATTTAGAAATCCTGTTATCTTTGGTTCAAGAGCCCCTTTGTGTCGGATGTACTTCATAAGATCATTAGCCTACATTGGTTTAAAGGAAAGTAATGATGTGGGGGAAGTGAATGCAAAGGTGATTATGTTGTTTTGAAATGCACGAGTGACGAATTTTAAGATGGTTAAGGAGAAATTGAATTTTGATAAGAGCGGGCTTAAGCTAATAGTATGTACACACGCCAGTACATCAAGGCATCAAGCTACTATAATCTGTCAAATTTCTTTAATGTTTTCAACTTTATCGCTAAAGCATAAGGTTCAAAGTTGATTGGGAAGAGTAGCGACACCTCGCTAGAAATTAAATAAAATAAACTAATAAATAAATTAAAGACTAATACCTAATGTTTGATAAGAAATTGAGCTATTAATATCCTGAACACAGAAAGCTTTAAAAACATTGGACACCATGACTGGTTCGGATAGCTTGATGTGCTAGGCGTCTGTACATAATTTTGTTACTAACTACATAATATATGTTGTTGTACCATAATATAGGTCCTCCTGCCCTAAGGTAAGTAATGGACAGACGGTTATCCTGACGTCATCAAATCATTAGCCCACTTTGATCAATAAGGTATCTGCACTTAACGAGATCAAAAGTAGGTTGAATAGTTAAGAGTAAACTAGTCGCGAGCTCGAACTCACTGGTGGTCATGGCTAAAAAGAACGCTGTCTCACCTGGCTTCGTGTCCGACAAAGCTAGTATCAGTGATGAGCAGTTAAACGTTAGTCTACACTAAAACGTCTAGTTCTCACGCGCAGAAACACCGTTTCGAACTGATAGGCGCGTACAAAAATTCTAAAAGTGCTTCGGAAAATCGAGTTTTACGAAAATACCACTGCTTATATCAATTACAAATAAAGTTTATTGAACTCTTCGTTAACTGAGCTTTGTCGGTACGGACTTGGTTTTGAAG
The DNA here is from genome assembly GCA_963082905.1 of Oligia fasciuncula. NCBI lineage: Eukaryota > Metazoa > Arthropoda > Insecta > Lepidoptera > Noctuidae > Oligia > Oligia fasciuncula. The sequence continues at coordinate 17,159,779 of OY720403.1, forward strand.
ATTTTACAGTTCTTTTTATTACTTACTTAGTCCCAGTTACGTTAAAAATAGCAAAAAAAACGAATCTTTGTTGGCTCATAACTTTTTAATGGCTTTTTATTTTACTATTCTGTTTCCGTACAGACAACATTAATAATAAGACAAAACGATATCACGTTTAACTTTGGATACACAATGTCAAACAGAAGAGTAATACTCTCCCGAAATTTGTATGGAAAAAATATCGACTAGTGGCACCTTAAGTACCATAGTAGGTACCTTACTAGTATGTAGCAGCTGATTGCAGTCACGTAAGTAGGTGTGTAACGATAATTATAGTTAAAACTAACTTCAGCCCGCGGCTTTGTCCGCATTGATGTCGGCTTCATGGTTTTAATATTTTGCTCGCAACCATAATTCTTTTTCTAAAAATTAATATTACTTACCCTGATAATATCAGTTATCTGCCTAAAAAGTTCCATCCTAAAATAATTTCAGCCGTTTCGGAGATTAGCCGGAACAAACCGACAGACAGACAAAAATGTTATAAATTGTTTTTTTTTTGATATAGGGAACAGCTGATTTTGTTTTTCGCGATTTCAAGTTTGGTCCCATAGTAAAAGTTATTCATAAGCAATGATGAGTACAATGACCTCTTATGAGGTTGTTAATGTTTTACAAATAACTTACTTACTAATAAACGTTGTATAGCGTCTGTATAGTTACACAACGCTTTGTCTTCTTCTTTCGAAAGTCAAATTACTGACGACTGAGAGAGAGAAATCGGTGTGTAACTATTCATCTGATATAATACGTTTATTAGTAAGGGTGTGATAATAAAGCTAAAGGGAGCGTACTTACCAGTCGGATTTGAAAAAATATTTTTGCAATTTACAGCCCGATTCTTCAGAAAGGCTATAGGTTAGGTCCAAGGCTAATTTGCCGGGTTAATTGAAGTATACCTATTGCAGAGTGTTTCTATGAATTAATTTCTTTTCGTTGGTTAATTTTTACCTGGAACAAAATAAAAAAATAATTAGTTAATGATTAGCTATGCATCTATATCTATTCTATACTACTAATAATAAAGCTGAAGAGTTTGTTTGTTTGAACGCGATAATCTCTGGAACTACCGGTCAGATTTGAAAAATATTTTTGCATTTGATAGCCCAATTCTTGAGAAAGGCTATAGGCTATTTAATATCACGCTAGGACCCTTAGGACTTAGGAGCCGAGCAAAAAGAACGCTAAGTGAGAATGAAGTAATTACACGGATAGGCGATGCCATACAATACGACGGGGTGGATCTGAGGAACAAGAAATTTCACGAGGACGTCGCGGGAAGAAGCTAGTATTCCATAGAAGCGCGCAGAAAGTTGCAACGTTCGGTTCAGCACCAAAAGTTGGAAATCCAACAGCGCTCTCTTATTTAGGCAATCATTTAGGTGTCGCCTAGCTTCCGGCCCTTAATAGAAATGGGTACGCTTAGGTATGAGATAAGCCTTTTCAAGTTGCGGAACAGTATTCCCAACAAAATAAACGGAGAGATCTCACTGTATGTAATACAGAGCATCACTATTACAAACATAGGATTCACATAAGACCATAGACTGAGTGAAGGTCCTTTGATCCGTGCAGCTATTCACCTATTGGAAAATATGTCATTAATAATTATACATCTAATAATTACCAACGTATTTGTATTCTGCGTTCGCAACTTCGTTTCCAACAATGTAAACAAGTATGTGTTACCCATCCACAAAGTTCAGTTTGTATTACAATTTCAACTATTCTATGACTATCAATAGAACAAGTCATTTTGAAATCAACATACTTTACTCTGTTATAAAGCTGATATTAGTTAGGTCAATTGGAAACTAGGATTTGAATATGCAATAGTTACGTATTACCATCATTGTAAACTCTATCATATTACACTAGAATTCACTAAACTACAATATAGTAGATAACATACTTATACAAGATTGTAATTAACACATAATTCAGGTCAATAGTTTACTATTTGGGTTGGAATAATCTAGATTAATAGGATTATGTTACAGATGCATTGCATTCCATTTAGTTGCATGTTCTGAATATTTTAATGCCTATTAGTACCTCAAAGCGGAATGGAGATGACCAAAATTAGCCAATGGATCATAAATACGTTCACTCGGGTTTATCCATCTAGAATCTAGAATTCTAGATGATGTGATTTTTTTGCTGAAATGTGACGCGAAATCTTAAGAGCGTTTACGCCGTACGGCATTTCATACAAAGTTTCAAGCCCTGATTTTTCGAAATTAATGAACCGATTTTAATTAAAACTTCATACGCATAAGCAGGATACAAAGGTCTAAAAAGTTAGTAGAGAACATTTCATTACCTACGCCTACTATTTTTTTTTTTTGAAAATATTGTTTTTACACCTCTAATATAGCAGGATACTATATTATCTAACTAGCTTCCGCCCACGGCTTCGCCCGCGAGGTATGTCGATAAAACTATCCTATCTCCTTCCCCGGGATGTAATGTATTTCTCTGCCAAATTTTATCGAAATCCGTTCAGTGGTTTAGGTGTGAAAAGATAACATACAGACAGACAGAGTTACTTTCGAATTTATAATATTAGTATGGATATTAAGGTTGACAACCCTAATCCCAGCATAAGGAACATCTGCGTAATATAGCTAAGCTTGTCCAAAACAACAGGAGATGTGAATAAGATAACTAGTAATGTCTTTTTCCTCCTCCTCAAGCCATATTCACCAACAAATTGAGTTGTCACATCACATATAGTATCAAAGAAGCAATCTTGCACTGCCAATAGATATTAGACTAGCTTCCGCCCGCGTCTTCGACCGCGTGAAATGTCTTGTTCCCCTGACCCACCCTGTCGCATCGCATCGCATCGCCTGCCCGCGCTATTACTTCGTTTTCCCTTAGCATTGTTTCTGACTCTTTTTCTTTTTGCTCGGCTCCTAAGGGTCGTAGCGTGATGTTAAATAGCATATAACCTTCCTCAAGAATTGGGCTATCAAATATGAAAAGAAAGAACAGAAAAAAAATGTTTCAACAACAATAGTGCGGCTGCGCCAAAAAACACGGCTGCGCCACAATATATAAAAAACTGGCCAAGTGCGAGTCGGACTCGCACACGAAGGGTTCCGTACCACAAGGCAAAAACGCCGAAAAAATGTTGTATGGGAGCCCCCCTTAAATATTTATTTTATTTTGTTTTTAGTATTTGTTGTTATAGCGGCAACAGAAATACATCATCTGTGAAAATTTCAACTGTCTAGCTACCGCGGTTCTTGAGATACAGCCTGGTGACAGACAGACGGCAAAAACGCCGAAAAAACACGTTTGTTGTATGGGAGCCCCCTTAAATATTTATTTTATTTTGTTTTTAGTATTTGTTGTTATAGCGGCAACAATAATATATCATCTGTGAAAATTTCAACTGTCTAGCTACAGCGGTTCTTGAGATACAGCCTGGTGACAGACAGACGGACGGACGGCGAAGTCTTAGTAATAGGGTTCCGTTTTTACTCTTTGGGTACGGAACCCTAAAAAAGAATTGTTCAAATCCGACTGGTAGTTCTGGAGATTACCCCCCGACATACAAACAAACAAATGTTACCTCTTTATAAAATTTGTTTATACAAATTGAGTTGTCACATCACATTTATAGTATCAAAGAAGCGATCTTGCACTGCCGATAGATATAAAATAACAGGCTGGTACATTTAGAGAATCAAAAGCTCAATTTACGAACGATTTTATCTACATTATGCAGTTTTTGCCTCGACTCGAAATAGGTGGTGCCGTGGTGTACCAGAGAACTGCCTACGGGCTGCAATCAGCATCTCACTATACACAACTACAGTTTACACGAAAATTTATCTTCGTTCTTCGATCTTAGAACTGGAAATCCCTTGCATGTGCTTCGATCTTAACTATCAACAACAATACTGGCGCTTCAATTTTAAATTCAACTTTATGATGAACTGTTAAGGTTGAGTTTTCATTGGAGATGATGGAGTTACGACCTTCCAGATAGGTTTCTAAGAAACCGGTGAGACCAGTGACTGTCTGTTCGTTGAAGCGGTTGCTCTGCATAGCGAAAAATAACCACAGAATGATTTGAACTTTAGCTATTTATGTTTCACGCTTGAATGGATAAAGTTACTCAATTTTAAAGTAACTTTTTGTATTCTTTGGAAATAATGGTCGAACCTACAACCAGCCGGTCGATTCTGTAAAAATCTCACCGTGGAAACTTAGGTGAAGTGAGTTTGTTTTTGGTAGGAATTGACACTATTGACAGCTCACTCCACGCTCACTTCACCTAAGTTTTCACGGTGAGATTTTTATAGAATCGACCGGCAGTTCATATAGTACTACTACTATATTTAACTGATTCTGGTAAATCTACCAAAACCATTTCTTTAAAAAAGGCTCTCCTTAATTAAGGGGATTTAAGGACCTAAACGCAAAAAACGCAAGTTTTATAATGCCTAAAAGTATATGATCGACTACAGTGAACAAAATCAAAAAAAAAAAAATCGTTTAAAAAACATTAGAAAAACACGCTTCTATAAATGCACGTAAAAAAAAAAGAAACCTCATCGTGTTCAAAGTCCATTACGTGGCCTTTCTCACAAGTGCAAACACGACTATGATACGATATTCTATCATGGAATGCCATGCGGCTTCATCATCAGACCTTGAAACCTAATCGTGGACAAAGTTCATTACTTACAAGACTTTTCTAAGAAATCCAAAACAGCCATAATACGATTTTCCATCATGAAGTTCCAGATCATATCTTCCGGTTCCATCATCAGTTCGACAGTACCATATTATTGTATTGTCATCAGAACTACATACAGCTGCCAATTTTCATTACGCTACGACCCTTGGAAGATGGTTAAATTAGTTACCTTAGAGTCCATTACATAGTTAGTTACATACAGGTCGACCTAATAAAAGCGTGTTAATATATGACATTCTTCAGGATATATGCTAGGTAGATAGTGTGTTGAAAACATAATATGTACAACTAATTTGATACGACAGAAAAAAATCATCAAGATACCTCTAAAAACTTTTTTACAATTCCCCATATGAAAAGAACTCGAAGTCGAGTTGGTAAAATGTAGGTGTATGTATGTAATAAGACTGCCCCGTTGGTCTCTTGGTTGCAAGCGCGACTGCTGAGCGTGGGGTCCTGGGTTCGATTCCCGGGTCGGACAAAGTGTTATTGAGTTTACAATTAGGAATTTCCTAGTAACAGTCCGGAGTTTGGAAGTTGGCGGTTTAATACCCCCGTGCCTCGGAAACCCCAATGTCCATGTCCATCGGACCATGAGAGTAAAGGAAAGAGTGCACTTGTGTTTGCGCACACACTTGTGCACTATAAAATATCTCCTGCGTACCTGGCTAATCTCCATTGAGATTGGCCATTGGGGAGGCTATTATTTATGTATGTAATGTAGGTATCAAGTTAATTACTAATTTTCATTAATCATTCGAATGACTGGAATTATTGGAATGAAATCATTCATATTCGCGCATCTTCAGAAAAAAGATGCTGGGTGTTAAGAATCTGACTCATAATCATAACACTACATAAAAATGAGCTAAGAGGACCAATAACGGTTAAAAAGACAATGATTATAAATCTGCAATTCAAAAACATTCAGTGCGTGATTTACATTGCCGAGCAGACAAATTGTTGAAACATATGACGCAATGGATTAGCAATATCCTTCAAAATCGTCCAGATTGTGCTTGAAGAAGTGTTACGCATTAAGGGTACTGACTCCAAAGGATTACTGACTACTAACTAAACTAACTAAAAGGATTACTGATTACTGGGAGGGTTACTGACTCCAAAGGATTTATAAAACCCCTTTTACTTGTCAGTAGAATCTCGATGAAACCAACGGTACTACCTCTGTGAAGAATTCCTAAACAAACTTCCACGATTTCAGTCCAGACATTTCTTGTGGTAGAAAATTATTTAAACAATGTAAGGTCACCCCTGGGTGGGTTTTTTGATGTGAAAAATGTTGTATTAATCAAAATAACATACCAAAACATCACACCACGCCTAAAAAGGCTACTTTGGCAGAATCATAAAAGGATAACATTATGAATCATAATATGGCGAAGCTTTTTTCGCTGCACTACGTAGGTATTATCAAAGAGATTGGGATTGGATTTGGATTGGATTGATTTTAGCACAGACAAAAAAAATAACTGAAAAGTCCTGCACCAATGGGATTTGATACGATTAACCTGTTAACTGTCCATTGTTGTGTTATGATTCATAATGTTATCCTTTTATGATTCTGACAAAGTGGCCTTTTTAGGCCCGCTGGGCCATAATTCTCTATGACACAATGAACGAAACCGCGGGAATTCAACGCGGGATTGGCGGGATTAGCAGCTAAGGAGTTGACGTGGTTTCGAAGTAAGTGAATTAGGTCCCTGTATTCCCCGAAAGGGTTAGCAAAGGTCGCATTTAAGGATATGTCCCAATTAAAACTTTAAACCGGTCAAAACCACTTTTATCCGGTTAAAACTAAACTACGTTACTTCGAAACCTGTTAGTTTGGTAGGTTTTTTGAGACCCTTTTAATTTTATTTTCTGGTGTCGCGATTCGAGATTTACCTTAGACATTTCGTAATAACTGGGTTGTGAAGGTCAGATAGGCAGTCGCTCCATGTAAAATACAAGTATTCAGCTGCATCCGGTTAGACTGGAAGCCAACCCCAACATAGAAGGAAAAGGCTAGGCAGATTAAAAAGCGTTTTAATTTAGACTGAAACCAATCAAAATTGGTTTTGTTGTTGTTTGTTTTGACTGCCCCCTTGGTCTAGTGGTCGCAAGGGCTACTGCTGAGTTCGAGAACCTGGGTTTTTCTACCTGGAATGTCTCAGCAGTAGCCCGGAGTCTGGAATTGTACTTACATCCGGCTATAATATTCCCAAGTGATTCATCTTTTTATTCATCGCAGTTTTACAAATATATGAATGTGAAATATATGAATGTGAAATTGGCATCTTCCCTATGGGAGGACGTCGAGACTTGTATACATATTTATGACAGGATATATTTTTTTTATTTGAAATCTTCGTTGAACGTTTTGTTAAGTTAATGGAATCACTGGAGAGGTCAGATAAGAGTGACACTGGCTGGTGACAGTCACTCTAGCAGAGCTTCGTCTCGATGGTTGCATGGCGTCTGACGATGTCAGGGGAGCCGCAATCGTACCACCTCCACGAGGAACTGCTATATTCACTGCTATACTTAAGGCGAAAGCGTCAAGCTCGCGTCAAATTTTTCTACGTTTTTTTGCAATTTGCAGGTCAGTATCAGGTTAAATGTTGATCTAAATATGATTCGCGGCCGTAACAAATCTTTATTTATAGTCATTAAAATCATCGATACATCGTTTTGTACTCATAAAAATCATCAATACATCTCTCTAAGTTCATATTACCCTATTAAGTGACTACTTCATGAAAACATGACATTTGAGGCCAACTTTTTCTATCTAGGAGTTGTATTGCCGATTCTAACGATTATAATTCTGTAAAACCATATTTAACCTGACCTGCTAATTGCAAAAACGTAGAAAAATTTGAATTACGCGGGCTTGACGCTTTCGTATTTTAACTATCTGGTTTGGAAGACCACTTATGTTATGGGTTATCTACCTTCGGCTAAGTGTGTCTGAAAATAAATTAATCGTTCATTATCTTACTTTTAAGTGTGTCTCAAATTAGACAATTTTTTATTCCGTGGGTACTTAGATGTTTGATCCCGTCCGTCGGTCCCGGCTGTGTTATTAGAATTTGACAAACATTACGGGTAGTCAGAAGCCGAAAGTCTGACAACCAATCTTACCAGGGGCATTGTTATATCGGGGGCACCTTAACGCATCTCCCTTAACTAATACTATAATGTGAAAGTTTGTTCGTATGTATGTTACTCAATCACGCAACAATGTCACAGCGGATGTAGATGAAATCGGATACACAGGCAGATTATGACCTAGATTAAGATATAGGATACTTTGTATATGTGTAAATGTAGCAGTTTCCATGGAATCCGCGACTTAAGTAGCAGAAGAGCAATGGTGGCTCAGTGGTATCGGCCTCGACTTACGAGTAGGTCGTAAGTTCGAACCCAGACAGGCACTTTACTTTGTGTATTTATTTACGGTGAAGGAAAACATCGTGAGGAAACCGCCATGCCTTAGAACCAAAACATTCGAAGACGTGATATCCACCAATCCGCACTGGGCCCGCGCGGCGTATTATGGCCCACTCCCTCTGTGTCCCAGCATGAAATGTTCTCTACTAACTTTTTGGAGCTTTGTATCCTGCTTATGCGTATGAAGTTTCATTTACAATCGGTTCAATCATTTCGAAAAATAAGGGCTTGAAAATTTGTATGAAATGCCGTGCGGCGTAAACGCTCTTGAAACTGTGTGCAACAGAAAGTTAACTTCACATTCTCCTATAGAGAAGACGCCAATTTCACACAAATTATTTCTAAGAAACATGGCCTCTCCTTCACCGCAATTAGAGACACAACCTCGTAGTGATCCAATCAGGTTGGGTATTGTGTACCCAATATTAAGTTACCGGTTTAATGGGAAACTTGTAGACAAGGGCCATTCAGTTCACCAGCCTCCTCTAATTGATCCTTTAGTTGCGGAATTCAATAAGGATTTTGATGACCGCCATTACATTTTTTCTTCCGCATCGTTTCGTTTCGAGTTGGAATAAAGGTTCCTAGAAAAAGGCGCGACACGCGATATAATCGCGCGCGACACAAAGGCACCGCAAGTCGCGCAACGAGCGGTGCCTTTGTGTCGCGCGCGATTTTATCGCGTGTCGCGCCTGTTTTGTAATGCCATTCTCGACTTCTCAACTGTTTTATCTTTTTATTCTTAGAATGTTTAAGAGGAAATACGGGTGGTCTATTCTCCATTCAAACGCTCTCGCCTGTTTTCTTTCTGGTTAACGACCATAAAGCAATGATTTTTTACAGAATAATAAATATTAACAACTTCTATGTCCCTGTTTTCCTTTTTGTTGATACGTTATTTTTATAAACACTAGAACCCTCCCAGTAACTGGAATGTGGAAGTCAGATAAGCAGTCGCTCCATGTAAGATACTGGTATTCAGCTGCATCCGGTTAGACTGGAAGCCGATCCCAACATAGTTGGGAAAAGGCTAATGATGATGAAACAGCAAAATAACATTCTAGTTAGAAAAACGACCATAACACCTAGAAGGCTTTAAAATTGTAAAAGAGCTATAATCCAGATTACTTATAAGGCACTTTCGGGAATACCAAGCTGAATTTTAGGAACGTTTTTCGTAAATGCCAAGAAAACGACCGCATTTCTGAAGATCACTCGAAACTGGGGGTTAGTCGGTAAAATAAATCCTTTTCATACATATAATGAGAAGCCCGCGTTCACACAAAGACTTTTCGTTAAATTTTGTGTAAATAATATAATTGTCTAATAACTTTGGCTTAGAGGAGTCTTTTAGGAAGATTAGAGTTAATCACTCAAGTGTTTGTGAGTCACGGATACAGTTGTTTGTTTGTTGTCTTGTAAAAGAGGATTGATTACGTTAACACATTTCATTTCTTAATATCACGTATTTTTTTAACGTTTTGGTGGGGCTTGCGGATAAGATCAATCAGGTTAAGCTACGCTTGCCGCGGTTGGCCAGTGGTTGGGTGTCCATCTTCACATACGAAGACCCCTCCGTGCCTCGGAAAGCACGTTAAGCCGCTGGTCCCGGCTGTCATTCGTGGGTCTTTGACAGTTGTTACGGGTCGTCAGAAGCCCGAAAGTCTGACAACCAGTCTTACCGATGGGTATCGTATTACACAGTTATTGGCTTGTGAAGGTCAGATAGGCAGTCGCTCTATGTAAAGTAGTAGCATTCAGCTGCATCAGGTTAGACTGGAAGCCGACCCCGACATAGTTGGGGAAAGGTTAGGCAGATGATGACGATTTCACGTATATTTTAGTTTCTTTAGAAGTTCTACATCACATTGTTGTCTTTTTTATAAATGTTGATAAGAAGTGATTGCTCATCTCTGGCATTTATAAATTGTAAACGTAAGGAATATTGCAATACACAACAATACTTTGTAGAAGGTAGAGAGAAATTATTCAGAGGAAGTATTGCAGCTGACATGACGCTTAAAGAGTAAACATTTCCGAGCTCTCCGACGCTCCGCCATTTTGGGCGACCATTTTCATTTATTCATTCAAAATTCGCAATTTTAGCTTAACTGTTAGTGTCCGTCCAGGTGGTGCAGAACTTGCTCCACAAATAACCAAACTTTCATCATTACAATCCTTGGATTCAAGTTATAATGTATATTTCATCACACTGGTAGTGGAAGACCCGTCAGACGCATTTGTAACACCTAATTTATAAGTAGATAGACTTATTGACCCTTTAAAAGTGTGTGATTATTGCTCGCTCGGGGCTCCTGGCTAAGTAATAACAGCCACACGGTTCGATCGACAAGGTTAAGCTATGCTTGCCGCGGTCGGTCCGTAGATGTGACCATTTTTACAAACCGAGACCGTGCCTCGGAAAGCACGCGTTAAGACGTTGGTCCCGGGTGTCATTCTTGGATCTTTGACAGTCGTTACGGGTTGTCAGAAGCCCGAAAGTCAGACAAAAATTCTTACCGAGTAACTGAGTTATAGAGGTAAAATAGGCAGTCGCTCCAAGTAAAATATTGGTATGTTTGGTTAAACTGGAAGCCGATCCCAACAAAATTGGGAAATAGCTAGGCAGATGATATTGCTTGCAATTGGAAATTGAAAGGATAAGTGATGGAAGAAACGTATATATTGATAATGCGTTTTACAATATATTCTCTCGAAGAAAGTAGGTACATGATGCTCCTAGGTACCTATCATAATAATCTTCCCTCGTCCGTAATTGACGGAAAACTTGGCCCAACTCAAACAAAAGAAAATTACATAAGGCTGGCATCACAAATTTATCGGAAATTAATTTATAACTCATACTTAATTACTCAGTTCTTACAGACAAAACTTTGGCCGCCGAAAATATTAGCCACCATATTTTAAGGGTCTTTGTTTTAAGAACAATGGTGTTCCCAGAGAGAATCTTTCGGGAAAATTGGGTGATACGTGTGGAATTGACGAAGTTGGAGAAGGACTTGGCTTTGAAGCAAGGCCAAGAAAGTTGGTCGTGTGAAGCAATTAAGTTTTTCGCTGTGAAGATAAAATATTATAGAAAGGATGAAATACGACCGTTTATACGAAACAATAAATAAGAGGAGATAAAAAAGGAATGGGCCGTTTTACTCTCAATAAAACAAGGAAGAAATATTAACAGTTAGTTATTTATTGGTGTTGCTTTGTTTTGCTTTGATGGCCGGTTCTGAGTCTATAAATGATTTTTATATGAATCTAAAATGAGTTCTTTGTTAAGGAGACTACATGACCTAAAGCGCGGTCACTCTCGGACTGCATCGAAACGACACGCGATGACACAACCCTGGTAATTTATTGCAAAATATGTAACAATTTTATCTACTAGCTCTTTTATCTAGCTCTTAGGGGTTGAATTTCGAAAAATCCTCCCTTATTCCTTGTCTACATTATAAAGGGAACCTCTGTGCAAAATTTCAGCTCTCTAGGTCCAAGGGTTTGGGCTGGGCGTTGATGAGTCAGTCAATCAGTCAGTCAGAACTTTTCTTTTTATTAAGATAGATTTACAAAAAATCTATTGTTTCGACTAAAAAAATTAAAACACTAGTGCTTTAGTATGTTGCTTGTAAAATAATCGGCCAAAATTCTATTGTAAAATAAAAATAAAGTTTTTAGAGGTACTTAATTTCGTGATTATTTACCGTCATTAATAAAAATCAATCTTTAGTGGCTAGTCGACTCTTCACGTGACCAGAGGGCTGGCCTATTTTTTGGCTAGAGAATCAGCATTGCCATACAACGTGGCAACACACAAGGTGGACCGATGACTTGGTGGTGAAGGCCGCAGGAATCCGCTAGATGCGGGAAGCACAGAACCTATGTCCAGCAGTGGACGTCTTTCGACTGTAATGATGATGATGATAAAGTTCTACCTATCTTGTTTGAAGGGTACCTAAGGCTAGACAATTGAGCTAACCTTATAATACCAGTTATTCGTATCCAGTTTGTACCAACTGCCAATAGTATACGTAGTTCTATAATAAATAATCAGCCTATAATGTTCCCACTGCTGGGACACCGGCCTCCTCTCGGTGCGAGGGAGTGGGCTGTTATCCACCACAGGCCCAGTTGGTAGATGTCACATATCCGTGTGTCACATGTCTTCGATTTTTTGGTTCCAAGACATGTCGGTTTCCTCACGAGGTTTTCCCTCACCGTTTTGTGAGCAGTGGTGATAAAATTATTTACACAAAGTAAAGCTCATGTCAGCTCTATAATAACTTCGCAAAACAAAATATAAACACATTCATTGTACCTTCACTATCTCGCTAGCTAATTAGCAGAAATCATAATAATTGGCCCAAAAACAACGATGCTCAATACTTTAAACAGTGAAGACTATTCAGGGAGCTAGTTATTACAATCATCTCTGTGATGATAAAATTAAAGAGCTCCTGAAAACGGCTGTGTAATGAGCACACTAATATTTAAGACGTTGTCGGTACTTAAATATGTATCTCACAATATGCAAGGGTGTCAGAAGCACCACTTGATTTAAATCGTAAAACTAGACGGAACTTTTAGCATATAGTCTTCTTTAAAACGTTCTGTACAGGTTCAAAGCTGCAGTGGTAGCCCCCTGGGCTACCACTGCAGCTCTGCCCTGCCCTGACTTACGAGTTATAGTTCCATCCAGGCTCTTCACTTTGTGTAATTTATTTCATCACCACTGCTCTCAAATCTTTGGAGAAAACATCGTGAGGAAACCGGCATGTCCTAGAACCAAAAAATCGAAGACATGTGACATCTACCAAGCCGTACTGGGCCCGCGTGGTAAATTACAGCCCGCTCCCTGTCACAATGTGAATTTATATAGTTAAAAACTGTTAAGTGCTACAAAACCATTGTGAGAGAAAATAAATAAACTTATTATTATAGAGGCTGTCCCAGGAGTAGGAAAGTTATAGGCTGCTTATGCAAAAGGTTTAGCTTGTATTGTCTTGTCGTAAAAACAGGCAAGACTAGCTGAGGATGGTAGTCAATATAACACAGTGGCTTTAAATTTTTCTTTCGATAATACGGGATTATTTGTAAAACATTAACAACCTCTTTAGAGGTCATTGCAGTCATCATTATGAACAACTTTTACTTTGGGACCAAACCTGAAATCGCGAAAAAAAATCGGCTGTTCCCTAAATTTTGACGAGATAAACGAACATAGCTGTAGGGAACAGCTGATTTTTTTTCTCGCGATTTTAGGTTTGCTCCCATAGTAAAACTTGTTCATAATGATGAGTACAATGACCTCTTAAGAGGTTGTTAATGTTTTACCAATAACCCTGTAAATATTTGTATGTACTTTTTGCTTCCTCATTTTTGGAATTGACACAGTTCTTTTTACAAGTCCAAGGTAATATTTTGGGTCCTCCTTTCCGCAAGACACACTGCGTGATCGGTAGCAATATAAAGCTCTAGTAAGATTGGTGGTCTGATCCCTGTCCACCATCTTTCTCTGGATTGAGTCTAGATCCTGATCTTTCTTTGAACTTAGTCCGAGTGAACCTTCTGTGCCGACAAATCTACTCAGGTGTGTATTTTATATAGATATTTTATGCATAAACTTCGCTGTTAATGGTATTATTTGTTAACTGTGCGCTCTTTTTGGCGGGTCCCGGGAATGAAACACGGAAAGTAACTGTTAATTTTAACTACATTTTGTTCTAACTTTTTTGTTATTCTGTCTGAACTTGGGCTTTCAGCCTATTTGTGCCAAGGTAATCTAACTTCTACTTTCAAGTCATATCTTGTTAGAATTTCTTTTTTCTAAGGGCCTGTCCACACCACGTTTTTTAAACGCGCCGTTGACGCGCGTTTGTAGCGATACAGACGCGAAACGCACGCGAGTTAGATACTGGCAGGCACTGCTCTGTAGGATAAAAGCGCGCCGTCGACACACGTTTCAAAAACGCGCGTCAACGGCGCGTTTAGAAACGTGGTGTGCACAGGCCCTAAAGATTAAGCGTGTTTTTGTGTATTTCTTTTCTATTTATCTCTCAAAACGGTGAAGGAATACATCGTGGGGAAACCGGCATGTCCTAGAACCAAAAAATATCGAAGACACGTGACATTATGGTCATGGCATCATGTGGATTATGGCCTACTTCCTTTCACAGAGACGAGGCCTGTGCCCCAGCAGTGGGAACATTATAGGCTGATCTAAAGATAAAGCTGGATGTAACTTGCAACTTTACAAGCATACCCAGAAACAATAATCAAGCAATGATTGCTGGTGAAAAGGCTGGATCACTGCAAAAATTGCAGCAAGGTAAAAGCGAGAAGCTAGAAAACCACATACTCAACAGTTAGGACACTCATCATCTGCCTAGCTTTTTCCCAACTAGGTTGGGGTCGGCTTCCAGTCTAACCAGATGCAGCTGAATACCAGTTACTGGGTAATACGGTAAGACCCTTGGTAAGACTGGTTGTCAGACTTTCGGGCTTCTGACTACCCGTAACGACTGTCAAAGATCCACGAATGACAGCCGGGACCAACGGCTTAACTTTCCGGGGCACGGAGGTTTCACGGTATGTAAAGATGGTCACCCATCCACAGACCAACCGCGGCAAGCGTAGCTTAACCTGATCGATCGACCTGTGCGGCTGTTATTATTGAGCCACGGGCCCCTCCTCAACTCAACAGTTAGGAGACTAAGTAACAATCCCAATTCAAAACCGCTGTAAGACACTTTACAGCAAGAACTTCACCAGTAGCTGAACTAAACAATGTCAACAAAACGCATGGACCACAGGGTACAGATGTAGGCAGTAGCCTCGGTCTTGTAACAAAGTGCCTGCCATGGAGTGATCAAACTTTCCTTGATACTTGTCATAGTAACTTTAGCCACACAATCGCAACAGTATCTATACTTGTAGAACATAGTGTACATACTGTTGCCACAGACTAGGTAGTAATGCAGTTGTCCAACTTGGATAGCGCCGGAGTTGCCCTTTATAACTTTCTTAATATGTACAGGGGGCCTAAAAAGGCCACTTTGGCACAATCATGGCGAAGACAGTCCGTGTTTTTCTTCTTTTCGCTGCACTACGTAGGTATAATCATAGAGATTGGGATTGGATTTGGATTGGATTGATTGGTATTTTAGCACAGACCAAAAAAAAATAACTGAAAAATCCTTCACCAATCGGATTTGATATGATTAACTTAACAGTTTCAGTTATTTTTTTTGTCTGTGCTAAAATAACAATCAATCCAATCCAAATCCAATCTCTTTGATTAAACCTACGTAGTGCAGCGAAAAAAAGAAAAACACGGACTGTCTTCGCTGTCTTTACCACAACTAAACTAAAGCGCCGCTTGGTGAGATAAAAACACTATGTCTATAACATAGTGACACACAAACATCCATTACACGTCTCCTAAATTCCCTCGGCAAAACGTCACATATTCATCCCTCTTTCAAAAACTCCGTGCCTCACAATAAAGAAAGCACCTTTCTACCTCCTCCGCTCAACCGAAACCCCCACGATACAGCAAGCAGACAGAACCCAATCAATAGCAACTCGTATGTGAAATTCCATCCATTCAGTCATGTGAGGGTATGACTCCATTGTGCATTACCCGCTCCACTACGCAGCTTGCATTCAAGGCTAGTGGTACATGCATTGGATGACGTCATGCGTTGTACGAGTAATTGAGATAGGGTAACTGATTAATAGGTGTTTTGAGATGCTGAGTAACTTGACTATATGTCTGTGTTCCCCGAAGGAAACAATGGTGTTTAGTGCATTCACCTTTCGGAAGTTAAAGTCCCATGTAAGTGAGTCTATTGCCATTAACTAGCCACATATGTAGACTCCAAGCTGCTACAGACAATTTCCAGAAGGAAAAACCCAATAACTTTTTTCCCGACCCGGGCATCCAACCCAGGACCTCGTATTCAGCAGTAGTGCTTGCAACCACTAGACCAATGAGGCAACTAAAAGCTATACCTATTATATTATATTCTAGTGTACTCACGACTTCCTCCCTAATAGCCAAACTTCCAATTTTCCTCTTGTGTTCCGATCCGACCATCCCATAAATAATGACCGGAAAGCGTCAGGAAAATAAACAATCTAAGGGTCCTATTTATACTCGTAAATTCTGTTATCTGCAGGCCAATTTCCGTAATTAAAAACGTTCAAAATCTATAGGCCGACCGCTAACTGAGACGTTGCATGAGGTAGCTGCGCGGTGCGGGAGGGGTGATAGTTGTCACAAGTTGACGAGTCAGTGAGCTCTCGCATCACGTCAACCCCCCCCCCGCAACCGCGCTGCTACCTCAGCCAACGTCTCAGTTAAGCGATCGGCCTATAGTCGCAATCTCATCTCATCAACTCATTTAAGGAACTTCCCATCCCCATGTTCAAGAAAAAGCTGACAGGTTGATTATTGGATATTTGCTTGAGTGACATTAGTGAATATATAATATTATATTGTAAAAAACCAAGATGACTTGTACTTATAGAGGTATGAGGAACAGGGTTTAAAGTTCACTCCATACTCTATAGAAAAGGGAGGATCCTCCGACCAGACGGGTGTTGTTGTTGTGTCTGGCGGGCAACTGCCCGATGATTCATGTCGGGCCGTTGTATCTATGTTAGTTGCGCGGTAAACTCTGCTTGCGAGATGCAGGATTTTTGCGTGACGTCAGTATGACGTGTTGTTCTCATGTAGCGTTCCCTCCGCTACATACTTAATTTTGACATAGATTTTAAAGTATCGATTACCTAATTATAATAATATTAATTCATATTGGAGTTATTGTAAATCACAAATCTTATAATGAATTGTACTTGTTATAAGAATGACATTTGAATATTTGTACACCTCCACTCAACTGTTGAAAAATCAAAATTTTATGTCTACCAATAAAAATTCAATTGTGTCTCATTTGCCACAGTTGAGCTAGTAATAGCATTGTGGTAGAGTTTATAGAACATAATTATAGAACATTTGAGAGCAGTGGTGGCCAAGTGGTAACGGCCGCGACTTACGAGTTGTAGGTCGTAGGTTCGAACCCAGACAGGCGCTTTACTTTGTGTAAATTATTTCATCACCACTGCTCTCAAAACGGTGAAGGAAAACATCGTGAGGAAACCGGCATGTCCTAGAACCAAAAATTCGAAGACATGTGACATCTGCCAATCCGCACTGGGCCCGCGTGGTGGATTACGGCCCACTCCCTCTCACCGAGAGAAGGCCTGTGTCCCAGCAGTGGGAACATTATAGGCTGATTATGATATATGATATGATTATTATAGAACATAAAAAATATTAACACTATGTAAAACTACATTCTTACAAAAAAATAAATTCTAATTCAATTCATCTCAGCGACAATGTCAAAAACTTGTGAAAAATGTAGAGAAATTAGAGGTATTTTCGACAGATTCAGACTGAGATCAGACTGTGAACGTTCTTAAAATGATGAGATTTGCCCCTCTGATCACCGTGTAACTTACAAAACGCACAAATTAGCATAAAAACCCTTCCCAAAACATTTACTAACAGCTGGTAGTCCTGAAACAAACCGGCTGCCCAAAAAACGGCTTTTACAAAAACATTTGGGTACAACTTCGACACTGTACAGAGTAAACACGAAAGTAACACAAAGACCAGATCAGGGTGAACCGGCTTTCTTCATAAGTAAATATTTGGAGAAGTCTAGCCATAACAAATATGAGGAAAACAGGTGGCGATGACGGATACTTCGCCAAGAACTTTTATATATGCACCTGTTCTGGTTACATAACATGGTGCTAAAGTCGGTCGAAGGTTCGAAGGTATTCAGAAAACGTTTTATAAACGGCAGTAAGTAAGAAGGAATCCTTATAAAAGCGAAACTTCGATAAATAGCTGTTGATAGGAACATTTAGGTCTTCTTCACACTCACTTGTGTTTCGAGTTTATCCGTGGATAATTCATTTTAGTTCTAATTAACATTGACGCACAATTCTTTTAACTACTTAAGTGCAAAAACGAGGATTAAAACAGTAGTTATTCCTGCTTCTTGTCTCCTGCGAATTGTTTGGATTTGCGAAATACTGCGCTTGCACAAAGAGCCAAATGTGGAAGTAGGTTTTTAGTGACAGCCTTTTCAGTAAACAAACAACAGTCGTTTCTATACGAGGTTCGCATTCCACTTTGTCACCTTATATCTTATCCCGTGTGACTTGACACAACACTTATGCGCTGAAGAAATTCTGCTAGACTGACAAAAATTAACACCTGTAGAATCTATGCATGGTATAAACAAAGTCGCTTTTCGTGTGTCTGTGGTACCGCTTAGATTTTGATGCAGTTTTTGCAATCATTTAGAGAATTTATTTCGGTATACTTAATACATTTTTTTGTGTTACCCCGTGCTTCCTGCTTCGTTCTCTCCGATCGTGTCGAATTGTCGTCCCGTCGGACAACGGAGAGTGAGGGAAGAGAGAGTGCACCAGTGTCTGCGCACATACTTGTTCACTATAATAGTATCTCCCGCGCCGGTGGTGTCCGCTGAGATCGCCATGGCGGAAATTGGTCTGGAGGACTTTTATATTTTTATTTCATAAAAAAATCTCGATTTTTTGGCAAGTAAAAATCATACGAAGCAGAGGCGAGTCGCTAGTTTGAGATTTAATAACGTAAGCATCTCCAAAGGTTAAGTGAGCAAGATGGACCGTTGAATCAGGTTTAGTCCCAATTCCCTACCCGACAGAGTGGGAGGGTAGTTTACACGCTGTGTTTATAGGTCACAATAATAATAATTCCAAACCTTCACCTTTCATATTATATTATATCATCACGGCAGAATTCCCTAAAGGTTGAACCCATATCGCCGAAGACGTATTAAGTCCAGTTAAATCGGAGGCCAGCTTATTTCCCGGACATATTTCTAAGCCCCGGGAATTCTGGAACGGATTTTGGTGTTAAAAAATCTACCTTATTCTGTCCCATCTAAGAATTGGAGCAAGGCAAATAACAGCTCTAGGCCTTGCAATACATAATTATGTATAGGTATTCAATAACATTGGTCTAGAGTTCTAGACTAGACTCAACATCAAAACATCAAGACATGGCTATAATATCATCGAAAATCGTTACGAATATGAAATAAGACAGACTGAAAGTATTTCAGCGATGAGTCTCGGTTCTAAGATAAACAAATTCGAGACACGTACCATAATCAGCCTATAATGTTCCTACTGCTAGGACAGAGGCCTCCTCTTTTCGAGAGGGACCGGGCAATAATCTACCACGCGTGCCCAGCGGGATGGTAGATGTCACATGTCTTCGAATTTTTTGGTTCTAGGACATGCCGGTTTCCTCACGATGTTTTCCTTTACCGTTTTGAGAGCAGTTGTGATGAAATAATTAACACAAAGTAAACCACTGCTCTTAACGAAAACTCTCCAGCAGTTCCTAAGCGAAAACGCAATTAAACTTCGAATATCTAGCCATTCAAACCAGGATCTACTGACAACCTGAAGACAGTAACAATTTCGCACCTTGCTCTGAGTGGAATACCTCTATTTTAGTACATGGTCGAATAAAATAAACATGGAAGCAATTCCAATGATCTGGACCGTAAGCCGTAAACCTTCGGCAACATTTGATGGGCAAACTAGGAGGTTTCAGGTTCCCCAATTTAGCGGAGAAACTTTGGAAGACGTGTTTCGGTACAGGTTTACCGTACGTGTAAATTGTGAATGATCTAAACGATATATGGGCTGGAAAGGGCTGCGGATATTGTGGGGTTTGTAAAGCTAAAGGCTTGCATAGGGTATTGTGGGGTTATCATTCATAAATACATATTTTTTATGGCAGCGAGTCGTATTTAGATCAACATACAACCTGATACTGACCTGCAAGGTGCAAAAAAACGCAAGAAATTTTGAATTACGCGAGCTACCCTAGCCTTTGCCATAATATTCGACGGCTTTTGAAAAGGGGAGACAGTTGAGAGTTATGCCCTTTGCTGGTGCATTTATGTTTGGATCATGAGCGTCCAGAAGGTGGTGGTCCTCAAGTATGGTCCAGAACCACAAAAATACCACAATGACTAAACAAGTGACTCTTGGTTTCGTTTCGCGTCTTGTCACACCCGTTCGGTGCTCACGGAAAAAGACAGAAGACCACGTTTGTAAGCATATGTCCCCTGCTTCGCCCGCGTGGAGGTCGAAAATTATTCCACGGGAACGTACTAACGGGATAAAAAGTATCCTATGTGTTAATTCAGGTTATAAACTATCTGCGTGTCAAATTTCATCCAAATCCGTGCAACCGTTTTTACGTGATTGAGTAACAAACATACAAACACACAAACTTTCGCCTTTATAATATTAGTGTGATATACAGTCGATTCATGTTATCCCACTTCTGATAATAACTATTTATGTGCACTAGTTCACTAACTATTAACTGAAACAACTTTATACTTTAACAATATAATATTTTCACTCAATATATTAAAGACATAGGTTAGAACATGAATCGACTTCTGTAGTAGGAAAAGAGACAGAAGAATTTCTACTAGTCATTTCAAATGAATTGCTTGTCTTAAGGCTAAAGGCATTATTGCCAGGAGACAATGGCGAAATAACTGAAAGAAGGCATTACACGCCAGACACGGCCTTCAGTAAATAAAGACGACGCGAGAAAAGAATCCGCTCGCAAAATAATAATACTGAATGGTATCGAAGATTGCAGACGGACGCATTTTGCCAACGAAGACATTTCCACTTCATATTTATGTATTTTCAGCGGTCAAATACTTGTCTGGAGTGTCAATTTCATTCAGTGTTGCTTGCAAAATTGAAAAGTTAAGGGTGACAGATTCTGCCGGGTCAGCGGGATAATCCGAAAGGGTTACCGCTGGCCCGGAACATAAAGGGCTAAGGAAGGAACACGAGTGGGTTTTAGTCAGTAAGAGTCTGACACTCCCTTCCGCTCCGCCCAGAGCGGGAGGGGTCATTTGATGATATCCCAACCAAAAAAAAAAGGGTGACAGATTCGAGCATTTAGTTTTAGCAATTGAAAAACAGTAGAATAAACGTTGGCAGACCAATAGCATAGCCACGTGGGTAGCCGACCTACGAAAGATCGTGGATAAGACTTGGACAGACCAGGGAAGCATGGCACATAAGGGAGGAGGCGTATACGCAGCAATGGGTAAAACTAGGCTGCCGGTGATGATGAATTGATATAATTATAGAGGTATGAGTAACAGGGTGTAAAGTTCACTCGTACTCTATAGAAAAGGAAGGATACTCCGACCAGACAGGTGTTATGTCTGGCGGGCAACTGCCCAATGATTCATGTCTGGCCGTTATATCTATGCTAGTTGCGCGGTAAACTTTGCTTGCGAGATGCAGGATTTTTACCGCTACGTAATCACCGCAATCAAAAAAATTCATAGTAATGCTAACAACGGAATGTGTTAATCCGAGGTCCAAGACAGGGAGGGGTAAAGATGGTCACCCATCTACGGACTAACCGCGGCAAGCGTGGCTTAACCTGATCAATCGTCTCGTGCGGTTATAATAGCTTAGGCACGACCGCACGAGCCCCTTAATAAGCTATGAGTGGAAATTGGTATTAGGCAAGTTTTATTTGATGTATATTGTATTGTATACCATCAAATTTTACGACAGCTCTTGCCACCGAAACACGTTACGATGGGCCTATCTAGATCCAAAACTCCATTCTAACGCCACAAACTACAAATAGCCACATTCGCAAACAAATACCAACCAAATCTAACTTTCAAAGACTTACGACTTCTAGTACTCTAATATATCACATTTTACAGCCGTACCGAAATCTTTGTGAAGTTCAAGAAACCACGTAAGTGCCGAAACTGGATACGGAAAGCTATTAGCCTTGACCCCCGAAGTTACGTGCTTTCCTTAGAAACATAAAATTAGGACCATTAATGCCACTTTGGCAACCTTCAAAGAACTTAGATCCGAGTGATCTATAAGGCTAGGAACTCACGGAGCGATTTTCGCCCGCGTCCGCTGCGGTTGCGGGCCCGCAGCTTCTGTAGAATGCAAATATTTATATAAAAAATTAAAGCACATTTCACGACGCGTTTTACGCCCGCGGTGTTCGCGGTTGTATGCGGCTCCCGCTGTACCGGCGGGCAACTAGTAGAATCGCGCGGGCCGCGGTTACCCGCAGCCTCGGCGGGTGGCGCCCGCGCGCTTTGCGATCGGTTGGCGGGCGACCGCGGGGGCCAGCGGGCGGCGCGGCGGGAGGTACGGCCGGCCGGCCGGTACGGAGGTAGGGAGGCGGCGGCCGCGTAACCGCGCGAATAACCGGTCTCGTGAGTTTTGAAATAAAACCGCAGATCCACGACCGCGGCGGTTGCGGGCGAAAATCGCTCCGTGAGTTCCTAGCCTAAAGATAATGTGTGACGACACGTGTGAAAACATTACCCTCCTTTTGGGGTTGGCCGCGGTCGGGTAAAACACGTGAGTGTTTTTGAACGTATTTATAGTTTTCTTTCGTGTCGGTCTGGAGGGTTACGAACATGCGTGGTAATTGACACACTAACAGTAGCAATGGCTTTCATTTGACAGTTCAACAACATTCATTGCGTTATTTGCGTTGTTGAGCAGACAATTTTTTCGAACATAAGAAGCAATATCCTTCAAAATTATTCAGATTATGGTTGATAGTGTGTTACGCAATTAGGGTGCTGCTTGTACACTGTACAGTCATATGTGAAATATGTTTAACACCTTAAGAACTATTTTTCTCTGGTCAATTTTTCACTTTTTCATTTGTTTTTGCGTCAATTCGGAACATACATCCAGTCAGACTGTCTACAGTTTTAACTTCTATACTATTATATGAACCCCCTTACTAATAAAAATTGTATAGCGTCTGTGTTTACGCCGTTTTACGTGACACCAACATGTCGGATGACGGAGACGCTCAACCAACCACTCGTCTTCAAAGTTTGGCGAAGTGGTAGGAGGCGACCTTATATAAGGCCGCGCACGCTACAAAAAAAAACGTCACTTAAACATAACCATCAGTCATTAAGCACTGCCGCACCGCTTCAAAATAAAGCTCGCTATTTGACAATCTCAGTCAGTTTAGGCTGGAGCACACGCCGAATAAAACTGCCATAATTTAATATCTCCGCTAAGTAAAAATTGCTCGCGCCAAAACAGACCGGTCTGATGGCCAGCTGAGCACCGCAAGTTAAGAATTATCTAGAACACAGGAAGAGGGGCGCCCCCTGCACCGCATCAGCATCCAGAGTTCCAGTTCGCCAGAGTCAAGGTTAGTGGATCTGGATTCCTTCATTGATGGTGTAATATCAGCGGCGCGTCCTCTGTCTATACCCATTTTATAATAGGATTAGTGATATCCTCCGCACTCGCCTAATTTAGAATTGATTCTTTTCGCCAACTAAATATTAAAATTAAACCACCCGCTATTACTCCCCCGCTCAACCAGTCTGTATAGTTACACAACGCTTTGTCTTCTTCTTTCGAAAGTAAAATTACTGACGACTGAAAGAGAGAAATCGGTGTGTAACTATTCATCTGATATAATACGCTTATTAGTGAGGGGGTAAAGTACAGCTGATAATTATAAATGTTTTCTTTAAGTACTCTGCCGAGTAAAAAATAAAAAAATAAGTTTTGGTTAGACTACATACAAAGAATATTTAGACTAGATTATATTTCGATTTCTGGAGACTTGTAACCAAAAAGTTTTTGACTTAAAAAATGATTCTGCAGACCAATTTTCAGAAGGTATCCTTGTTGTTGTTCCCTTTGTTCTGGAATTAGAAATGTCGTCCCAAATAACAGTAAATCACAATTACCACCTTCCGTATTTTCAATTTTGCCTTTTTGGTAAGCTGAAGACAAATCTTAATTAGTTTGCTCTCCATCCGAGGCTATATTTTCTTGAATACTTTCAGGTTATACCATTAAGATGGTAGGGTTTTTCCTAAGGATCCTTAAGGCGAAGGCGTCAGGGTAGCCTGCGAAATTAAAATTTACTGACTTTTCTTTGCAATTTGCAGGTCAGTGTCAGGTTGTATGTTGACTAGAATATGATTCGCGACCGTAACAAATATGACTTCAAAGAATTATAATCATTAAAATCATCAATACAACGAATTACTATTTCAAGAAAATCAATCAATAGAATTATTTGAACTTAAGGGTTGTATTACTGATTCTAATGATTATAATTCTGTAAATACATACTTGTTACGGTCACGAATCACATTTCGTCCAACTTACGAGTACAACGTGACACTGAGCTGCAAATAAAAAAATAAAAAAAATTGCAAAAAAACGTAACAAAAATTTGAATTTCGCGGGCTACCTTAGCGCTTCCCACTTAATTAGTTTTCCGAAGCTATATTTCTCTTGGATACTTTCAAGGTAAGATACTTGCACTTACTTATACTTTCAGATACCATTAAGATGGCAGGGTTTTTCCTAAGGATCCTTTACAGTATCTTGGCAAATCACGGAGAAAGGAAACGTGCTTTATCGCAGTTTAAGGTTAGTTGGAGAAAAAAACTGGAAGTAAAAATGGCCAGGGAAGTAAAGGAACACTCAATCCGCATACTCTCAGACAGCATGGCTGTTCTGCAAGCGCTGAACAGTTACACTGCTGACTCTGGGCTAATATACGAGTGTCACCAGCGCCTCAACCAGGTGGGTAACCTCAATAATATAACCATTCAATGGATCAAAGGACACAGCGGTTCGCTAGGCAACGATGCAGCCGACGAACTAGCCAGAAGAGGGTCGAGCATGGCACCAGTGGGACCAGAGCCCATCGCGCCACTCCCCTTCGGGTACATACGCACTCTGGTAAGGAAACGCACTAGAGACCAACATAGCAAACTATGGACGGACCAAGGCGAATGCAGGCAGGCTAGGGAAGCACTTCCCACACTGGATGGCCGCCTCACGAAACAGGTTCTCCGTCTAACAAAGCAAAAGCTGCGTATAGTTACCGCAGCTTTAACTGGCCACGGGTCATTCAATAAACACCTCTTTGTCATAGGAGTAACAGACAGTCCGCTGTGCAGGGCCTGTATGGAGGACGACGAGACAGCGGCACATGTGCTTCTAAACTGCCCGGTGGTCGCCACGTACAGGGCAAAGTACTTCGGTAACCCAGGTACCCTACGTGAGACGGTCAGTAACATAAAGGCGTTGCTGGCCTTCCTTGAGGAGCTGGGGTGGATCGAATAATCGATTTTCCCACCCGTACGCAAAATACGCGCATTGACGTGGAGTTGCGGATACCAGCCCGTTGTACCTATTACCTATTACCTATTAACGTGCTTTATCGCAGTTTAAGGTTAGTTGGAGAAAAAAACTGCCTGGAGAAGCTTTATAGTTTATTTTGTCAGTTGTTTTAAGTTTCTACTTTATTATTTATCAGGTTTAAATTGTAGATGATTATTTTCTTTCGGTCTTATTACAAAAAAACGCTCCGGTACTGGTTTAAACCAAGACTAAAAGGTCTAGGTTTGTGACGGTATTAAAATTAGTACCAGTATCAAAGTGTGTTCCGATTACAAAACGAAGACTATCCGAGGATCTTTTAGTACCAAAGAAGATCCATGGTTCAAATAATATCCACAGATAAGAAACAAAAATGGCATTCTTTCATTCGTTCGTACAGGCTTTATTTGAAGCAACGTTCCGTTTCTATAAATATTTATATTATAATATCACTTGAAATGATTAAATAATTATTTATCATTACAAAAATATGTCATAAATTGTTCTTTATTTAGGTTACAATATAATGAACAAGCACAACTTGTACTTTTGACGCGCTTTTTATAATCAAGTTGACATATTTTTAAACACCTCTAGTGTGAAATGAAGTGAATTACATTCGGCGACAGCCCGCGTCATTTAAAGTAAATGTTTGCGTCCTTTTGAATATATAAATGCACTTCTTATTTATTAATATTATTCTTAGTAAGTATTTCTGTTACTAACAGTATGTTAGTTGGTTTGTTCGTGAATTGTTGTGTGTGATTAAATCGTCGGCTAGTTAAAAAATGGAACAACAAAAGAAAAAAAGGGGTGAAAACTGGAGTACTGAAGAAAAAGTTAGTAAAATATAATTTTTAAATTATTATTACGTAAACAATGCCTTGTTTCATCTTATTTCGACTACCTAATGCAGATGTTCTTATTATTATAGGAAATATTACGTGAGCTTATTGCTGAATCAGCACATATTATCGAAGATAAGTCCACGAAAACCTCAGTAAACATGCAGAAAACTAAAGAGTGGAAGAATATACGGATTAGGTAAGTACTTATTGCTTGTATTATGTGTACAAGTTCGTTATTTACGTGATATTAATCGGTATTTATTATTTTTAGATTTAATGAGATATCGGGTAAATGTTGATCTGATGGAGAATTAAAGTTGGCTTGGAAAAGAATGAAGTTGTCCGCTAAATCCAACTTATCTACCCATAGGAGGGACTTATCAAAGACAGGCGGTGGCGACAAACCACCATCACTTTCTCCCGAGGACTTAAAAATAATGGCGATTGCTCCTCACGACTTTGTCATTGAAGTTAATGACTACGATAGTGATGCATTGGTAAGTAAAACTTCATAAACATAATCATTTCACATAGCATTTAATTAAAATTTATTGATTTTACATTATTTATGTAGGATGTGCTCTGATAAGTGCTTTTAGAGCATGCAATTTACAATCAAACATGATGTCCTACGGTTATACATGATAGGTAATAATTTCGTTAATAATAACATAGGACACAAAACACTGGACTACTATAGAATAACAAAATTATAAAATGACTTTATAGAAGTAATGTACATGACATTACTTCTGTAAAGTCATTTTATAATTTTCCATGATTCATAACAAACCTATCTGTCTATTTTCAAAGTGCAAAATACCGAATTCAATTGTAGACAAAATACAGCAGTCGGTGTGAAAACATGTAAATTTATTTCTTTTAGAATCCAGTTCCCGTGCCTACAACTGCAGAAACAATGTTCACTGACCCTAACCCTGCTCCCAGTTTTGAAGAAATTGGACAATATGATGCAATACACGAGGAAAATCCAGAACACCCTTTTGAGAAAGTGCAAGGTAAATAATAGTTATTTAAGTCCAGCTAGTCACGCCGTAACGGCTACACGAATTTGGATGGAACTTAAATTGGACTTTATCCCAGCAGTATGTACCTGTAGGATAATTTTAACGTTCTTTTCGCGGGCAAAAGCCAGTATAATATAATTACAATCCAATATGTAGGTATACAAGTTCGTTTTAATATCTTCCATATTTAATTTGCTAAAACCTGTGGATTGTTATATATTTTATTTTGTTTTAGCGATACTCAACGATCCAACTACAGAGACAGAAAGTACCAGAATGTTGATAATAACGAACAATGATACTGTTAACTCAAGAAGCACTACAAAAAAAAGGAAAAAAAAGAGCTTGCAAATTGGGTATGTATATAGAAATAATTACCTACTACAATAATTAATACTCTCCGTGGGGGACAAGTAAACAATACAATTTCCCTGCGTCGTATATATATACTTATATATTACACACACATAAATATACTTATATATTACGACTAAATATAATTGTAAAAATATTTGCTTCAAGTGTAGTCACTAAAAGAGACCCATGGATGTTTTGGAACGAAAGTAATTTGATAAATGTACTGTTTATTTTCTATTTTACATTAAATTACATTAAATTGCATTCAAAAACATTCATCGGTTTCTTCCTAAACTTCAACTAGGTTTATACGACGACCATGGTTACTTATCTCCTTTGGTGACCGTATTGCAATACCATATACATGTTGGTGTTGCAATACCATATACATTTTATGAAACAATCTTAGATATAACATAATTTACAATCACTATCAAAATTAGGCAGAGAACCTAAAGCCTTGATAGGTCAACTGGAAGAGCATTTCCCTGGATACAACATATTTATTACTCTAATATTACTGGTACATGTTAAAAATAAAATTACTAATTATTCTATTTGATTTTACAGAAGTGAAGAAACGCGGCAGTCAATTGTACAAAGCAATACAGATTTTAAAAGAAAACAGTTAGAAATGATGGAAGTGGAACACAAATTTAACATTAAAATTGCTAACTTAAAAATAAAAAAATTGGAACTAGAAATAGCTGTATTGGAAAGTAAGAAATACACCAACACTGAAGAATAAAACAGACATCGTCATCCTGTAAACAGAATTGAGTGAGGAAGATTTTAAATAGGTTCAAAAATCGTTTGCAGAAAATTAGTGGACGTTTTATGTGAGGATTTATCCCACATAACAGTTACAGACATGAGACAGTTCCCTGGCACGGCGCCCTTCACCAGTGTTCAGCTTTAGATTATAAGTATTAACGTATTTGTAAATATCCTGTTATGTGAAATTATTATTTTCAGATACTTATTTACTGCAAATATGTACTTACTAATAGATTATTAATTAAATTAAAATACAAGTTATTAAATAGTTAAAAAAAAATCACAAAAAATGTGTTTCAATAAACTGCCTTCTCCTAATATTTCCTCTTACAGAAGGTGGAATATACCTTTCTACTACAGGTTCCCTTGATGAAGATTGCCGTATGTTATCTTCCTCACCAGGAAACAGGTCTTCCCTCATGTCGATGGCAATATTGTGGAGGACAGCACATGCAACAATTGTTTTTTTTGCTGTTTCAATATCCCCAAACATGCCTCGCAATAGGCAACGAAACCGTTGCTTCATTAAACCAAAACACCTTTCCACCGTGTTCCGGGTACGAATATGGCTGCTGTTATACCTCTCCTCTTGTGGTGTGGTGGGGTTACGCAATGGTGTAAATAAATATGGAGTGCAAGGATAGCCACTGTCACCCAATAATATTCCAGAGAAAGCGCCAGCCTCAAACCTCTGTTTTAATCGACATTCTCGGAATATTCTGGAGTCATGTACACTTCCACGCCATCTGGTAACAATGTCCATGATTTTCAGGTCAGCATCACAAACCACCTGAAAAGTGACAGCATATTTGAACTTTACACTCCTCTCTGTTATTTTAATATGACGTTGGAAATAATTAAAATAATCAAATAAATTATTCACTATTGTATCAAGTTAACAACTATTAGATCAAACTAAAAGGTCATATAAAGACAATCACAACATAAAATATTTGTTTAAAAATTACCTGTACATTGATTGAAGAAAATCCTTTTCTATTAATGTATAACTGACCTCCATCAGCATTTACTTTCTTTACTCTTATGTGAGTACAGTCTATTGCCCCAATAACTGTAGGAAAATTTGCAATACTGCGGAATTTCCTTATGGTTTTCTCCTGTTCACTTAAAGTAGTAGGCATTTTTATGAATCTTGGGGACATCCTTGACAAAATGTCCGCTACCTTTTTACAAGTTTTGCTGATAACTGGTTGAGACACACCATGTAAATCAGCTGTATCGTCTTGAATCTACAAATAAAACAATAATATCAGTATATCATTTGGATTTTGTCTAATGTTATGTTAGCATTGGCCAAGGGTGGGGTACTTACTTCATGGCGAGCCCAGTTGCGTAATGCGCAAACCACTTGCAATTCAGGACTCAGTGGGCATCCTCGAGGGTCGTGGGATAAATCCTGACGTAAAACATCCACTATTTTTTCCCCAAAACGTTTTGTGAACCTATATTTATACTTAAAATCTTCGTCACTTAAATCAAAAGGATTTACGCGATGACGATGTCTGTAAGATCGCCGAGACGTTTCCAGTATATCCAAATCTTCCAAATCCATCAAGTCAATCATATTAATATCCATTTTTTTACGATTTGCAAATAAAAAGACACACTAATAATCAACGCTAACCTCAAAAATAAATTAGTACCGATGTCAAACCACGGTTAAACTAGGGGTCTCGGCGGACTAACTTTAGTACCATAGATAGTTCATGAACTAGTGATAAACTTCATTTTGTAATAGCGTTTTATTTAGTCATGGTTTAAACCTAGTGATAATCCCAGTACTAAATTTAGATCGCGTTTTGGAATAAGACTGTTTAGGTTCGGCCCTAACTTGTCGCCCGTAACTTCGCCCGAAACTACGGATTTTGTCCTTCAGGTCAGACAAAGTGTTATTAAGTTTAGTTATCTATCAGGAATTTCTCAGAAGCAGTCTGGATTTGTGCCTGGTTGATGGCAATAGATTCGCCCCTATTACGTACATGGGAACATTCCTTGCGAAACGTGGGTGTACTAATACCTCTGCTTGACCATTCGGGGATTATAGGCGTGATGTTATGTTAAGTGAGCTGAAGATTGGATTAAGGAAAACGTCACACATTCAATTGGACTTTTACTTCCTATTTCTTTTAAACAAAACAAAACGAAAGTAAATAAAAAAAGTAAAACAAATACCTCTGTTTAATTCCATAGAAATGTTTCCCTAATTTTCTTACGTACGGTAAAAAAGGTCAGGTGCGAGTTGGCCTTGCACACGAAGGGTTTAGTATCTACCACCGTACAATATTTAACACTACATAATTTTTTAAAGAAGTTTCTTGTATGGGGGACCCCTTAAATTTTAAACTTCATTTTATTTGTATTTATTTGTTGTTATAGTGGTGTTACGCACTGCTGGAATACAGGCGTCTCTCTCAATTAGAGAAGCTGGTGGAGTGGGTGGTGGTGCTCTCACCACCACCCACTCCACCAGCCTTCTCTAAGGAGAAGACCACTGTCTTCTCCATACGAAACTACTTTTTGGAAAATTTATAAATAAATTGAATTGATTGTAGTCGCCCCGACTAGAATCAATTCCATTTTTTTTTTTTTTAATTTTGGCTTTCAACGTACCTCTTATGTGAGTTTAGTAGTACACACTGTGAAAATTTCAAGTGTCTACCTATTACGGTTTAAAATATACAGGCCTGTGACAGACGGGCGGACGGACAGGGGAGCCTTTTAGTAAAAGGGCTCCGTGGGCACTTTAGGTAAAGATCCCTAAAAAGCAAAAAAGACATCGCAAGAACACGTTTTTCCAGATTACATCAGCCGAAAGTTGGGCTTCCAAGCTATTTTACATTTTTGCCCAAGGTTTTTTTACGAGTTTATTTCTGGTACTTTTAAAGGTAGTTTGACGCCTAAGTAATCTTTTTATGATGTTTTTGGATTTAATAAATGGGCTTCTAGAATATTTTATGTTAGCTAACGTTCTACTGTCTTTTCCAACAAAAATGAAACTTGGATTTTTTCATAGAATAAATCCCAGGAAAGTTAAATAGTTAAGAATAACAAAATACTGGGTTAGGGGTTTTTCGATGGTAGCAGAACGTTATTATACTCGTAAGTAACTAATTTCTGCACGCGACCTCGTCCGCGTGTATATCTGACCCACCCTGTCGCATCATCATCACCGAAAAGGACGTCTTTGTTTGTTTTACGTCCTTTTCGGGTGACCACTGAAAATCAGCACTGTGCTGTGGGTCCCCTGAAGCACAGCATCATGCTGAGTGGAAGACTCCTTGTCACAGTCACGACGTGCAGCTGCCGACTATTCCTGTTTTTCGCTCGTGGTTATACAGGTAGATCTATTTTGTTTTTTTTTTATTGCTGAATAGGATCGATCGATCACGCCTGATGGAAAGCGATGGATGAGGTCTATGATGTAACGAGCGTGCCCAGAATATGCCTAAGGCACTGGAACTCCCACGCATCGACGAAACACAGCAGGCTTGACGCCGGACTCCGGCGGGAGGGTGGTCCGCAAAATAGGCGGCCGTTAGCCCTACCACCGCAAGGGAAGAATTGGCCAGTCAAATAAGGTGTTGGGTGGTCGGTTCATTTGAGTAACTGGCGGAACAAACTGCACTACACGAAGAAGCTTCTTCATGCATCATTATGTTTTTATTACACGAGTTATTTATCTTTTTGCAGGCATCATCATCATCTGCCTAGCCTTTTCCCAATTATGTTGGCGTCGGCTTCCAGTCTAACCGGATGCAGCTGAATACCAGTATTTTACATTGAGCGACTGCTTATCTGACCTCCACAACCCAGTGACTGGGTAATACGATACCCCTTGGTAAGACTAGTTGTCAGACTTTCGGGCATCTGACTACCCGTAACGACTGCCAAAGATCCACGAATGATAGCCAGGAGCAACGGCTTTACGTGCTTTCCGAGGCACGGAGGGGTCACGGTATGTAAAGATGGTCACCCATCCACGGACCAACCGCGGCAAGCGTAGCTTAACCTGATCGATCTTTGGGCAGACATATGTTTGTCTATATTTCTATAATTATAATTAATCATTTTAATACTTAGCAGTTTAAAGCACCATAGGACATCAAAAATTAAACAGTATATTCCATTCGTGGCAGTAGGTACAGCTCTGTATAGTTGGTTCGCGTGACCGTCATGCGTCAGTCTAATTAACATTTTTGAAACAGTAGTTCCGTGATAATGCGATACCAGGAAATATTGTTGCTGCAAAACTTTTGTTAAACGTTGTAGTTTGTTTGTAGTTGTTTTGGTAATTTGGAAATTGAAATACAAGGTTCTTGAACGTATTTTCAGTAAATGACTGTTTTATAAGCTAAGTTTTATTTTGATTTGTGTGTGGCTTTAATTTGACCTCTGCCTAACCCTTCAAGACAGTGGTAATGACCGCGACTTACGAGTTGTAGGTCGTAGGTTCGAACCCAGACAGGTGCTTTACTTTCTGTAGACTATATCATCACCACTGCTCTCAAAACGGTGAAGGAAAACATCGTGAGGAAACCGGCATGTTCTAGTAGAACCAAAAATTCGAAGACATGTGACATTGTGAACATTATTATCGCATCGCATTTATAATATTAAGTATGGATTCAATAGTTACTTGCCAATCGAAATTAAGTTATCTATTAAGCTGTGGTTTTTAATACTTTGAGGTAAACTACGGAACCTTAAAAATAACCACAAAGGAAAATCCTCAACCTAATATTTGTATAGCCAAATCCGTCGTGAGATAAAACCTAATATTTAAAACAAGATTATGAAAGTTTAATACACGCGTAACTTTTACAAACTTTCAAATTATCATATTCCGCCCGAAGTTTAGGAAGATAAATTTTACCTACCGTACCAAAATAGTCTAAATAAGCTTTTGTACAATATTAACTTTACCCTTAATCCCTCGCCTCTCCGTGCCTCGGAAAGCACGTTAAGCCGTTGGTCCCGGCTGTCATTCGCAGATCTTCCGACAGTCGTTACAGTCAGAAGCCCAGAAGTCTGGCAACCAGTTTAAGCAAGGTGTTCCGTGTTACCCAATAACTGGGTTGTGAATAGAGATGTGCCGTTGCCGGCAATATTGCCCGAAGTGGGAATATTGGTGGAAATATTGCCGGCAATATTGCCGGGAGTGGAAATATTTGGGAATATTGCTTAATTATAAGTCTGATTAACTACGGAAACTTTTTACAATACTTAAAATTAGCATTTAAAGGCCATAATCTACATTGTGTACAATAAAATATATTTTTGGGTAAAATTGCCAATAATGCCGGCATTTTTGGCAATATTCCCGGTATTTTACCGGCAATATTGCCTATATTGCCATACACTGTAGTGACTATTAGAAATAACACATAAATATTGAGATTAGAATTGAAAATCGTTGTGTATTGAATAAAACTGGCCAAGTGCGAGTCGGACTCGCACACGAAGGGTTCCGTACCACAAGGCGAAAACACCGAAAAAAAACACGTTTGTTGTATGGGAACCCCCCTTAAATATTTGTTTTATTTTGTTTTTAGTGTTTGTTGTTATAGCGGCAACAGAAATACATAATTTGTAAAAATTTCAACTGTCTAGCTATCGCGGTTCTTGAGATACAGCCTGGTGACAGACAGACGGACGGACGGACAAACGGACAGACAGCGAATTCTTACTAATAGGGTCCCGTTTTTAGGGTTCCGTAGCCAAATACCAAAAAACGGAACCCTTATGGATTCGTCATGTCTGTCCGTCCGTATGTCACAGCCACTTTTTTCCGAAATTATAAGAACTATACTGTTGAAACTTGGTCAGTAGATGTATTCTGTGAACCGCATTAAGATTTTCACATAAAAATAGAAAAAAACAATAAATTTTGGGGGTTCCCCATACTTAGAACTGAAACTCAAAAATTTTTTTTTCATCAAACCCATACCTGTGGGGTATCTATGGATAGCTCTTTAAAAATGATATTGAGGTTTCTAATATATTTTTTTTCTAAAATGAATAGTTTGCGTGAGAGACACTTCCAAAGTGGTAAAATGTGTGTCCCCCCACCTGTAACTTCTAAAATAAGAGAATGATAAAACTAATAAAAATATATGATGTACATTACCATGTAAACTTCCACCGAAAATTGGTTTGAACGAGATCTAATAAGTAGCTCGCCTGTGAAAATTTAAAAACATATGATGGTACGGAACCCTCGGTGCGCGAGTCCGACTCGCTCTTGCCCGGTTTTTTAACCCTTTGGGTACGGAACCCTAAAAAGGCATAAATTCGAAACATTTCTTTTAATGTTGTACTTGTTTTTCATATACATATAAAATACAGGTATAAGTATATGTATAATATTGGAAATAACAAAGTGTCAATCTTTACAAATATTTTATGATCGATATACTACACTAAATATAACTAAACGATGATTACAATTGCAGTAATAATAAAATATATTGGTATTATTTGACAATATTGCCAATGTTGCCGGCAATATTGGTATTTTACCGGTAGCGGCAACATTGGGAATATTGCCGGCAGTGGCAATATTGCCACCAGGCACATCACTAGTTGTGAAGGTCAGATAGGCAGTCGCTCCATGTAAAAAAAAATTGGTGATTTATTGATGCCGATGCGACGTGTTGTTTTTGGAATTTCACTTTGCCGCTAGCGCCGCCATATTGGAAACATGGCACCCAAAAACTGTTTTTTTTGACAAACACTCCTTTTCGAGTATATAATTTTACAATTTATACAGTAATAAATTAAACTAAAAAAAAAATCCTATATCTAAATTATGCAGTAGATAACCTTTTTTTTTAAATAAGTTTCTGCGTACGAATCTAGACTTTATCATACCTTGTATTATTGTTTGTTGTTGACTAACAGATGGCCGGAATAAAAGTTCAGTACCTGAAAATAAAGTATAAATCGTTAATCGATGTTTTAAAAAAACAAAAACAAAAGCGATTCATCACGCTACCTTGTCAGGTTATTGCTGTACAGGTATTTTCTAAAAACATAAATCACGTTTAGCAAATCATTCATAATATTCAGGCTACAAAATTATCCCAAAATACTACAAAGTTAAAATGAATGAAACTGACATAAGCTACCAAGAGTTTATGTAAACCTTGTAGAAAATCGTTGTTTCTATACAAAATGCTTTGATAGCGATGCCCTCTGCGGGGTAATTGCGTAACCCACTATAATAGGAATGCTTTCATTTTGACAGTTCAACCACAACATTGCGTTGTTTACGTTGTTGAGTTGATTTTTTTTTCGAACATATTATTATTTATTTACTCATTCAAAATTTCGAAAAAAAAAAACGTATTTTTTTTTCAAATGAAGCAACGGATCAGCAATATTCTTCAAAATCATTCAGATTGTTATTGATAGCGTGTTACGCTATTAGGGTGATGGTTTTTTTAAATATCCGGAGAAGCTGAGAGCTGGACGAGTACAGCGGAAAACCACATGATATCTACCAAGTCATGACTTCAAAATCAACAGTCATTTGCGGCAGTTCTCCTCTGCATCAACAGCACATTCCTGAATGCACAGGAGTAGGTAAACAGAGCGAACGGTTCGCTCATACGTGCATAATTTTAGTGGAATGTACAGACGCCAAGCACATCAAGCTACTACAATCTGTCAAATTGCTTTAATAGATTTTCAACTTTACCGCTAAAGCACAAGGTTCAAAGTTGATTGGGAAAATTTGACAGTTTCGGGTAGCTCGATGTGCTGGCGTCTGTACAATGAGCGATTGTGTGAAGATTGGTCTCTGTTGGATGTTACTCCTTTGGTATTTGGAACAAACGTTTGTACAATGGACTAAGAAAGTTCTTGTTAGGATCAAACCGGTATGAGAAAGTTTATAGTGGATAACACAAAGATTAAAACAGAAGACGATCAAGCAGGGGATCTTTTCAGGGGATCAGAACGGAATAACTCGCTATATTTTATCACTAGCGACCCGCACCATGCATTGGGTGGTTCAGTGACCCGTAGTCACCACGGTGGTCATGCCGGTTGGTGACCGCAGAGCTAGATAGAAATTCTCCAGAGGGATGACGGGTGGCAGCCCGTCATCGCTCTAATAATAATCTACGGGTGGGTAATCATCAAATGACCCCTCCCGCTCTGGGTGGAGCGGGAGTGTCAGACTCTTACTGACTAAAACCCACCCGTGTTCCTTCCTTAGCCCTTTATGTTCCGGGGCAGCGGTAACCCTTTCGGACAATGCCGCTGACCAGAATTTAGGTCTGTCTGATGGCTGGGACAAATGCGGAAGGCGGAGGACCGGGTGTTGTGCCACAGCCTGGAAGGTCTGTATCCAGTAGTGGACTGCGATAGGCTGAGTTGTTTGATTGTTTGACCCAAAGGGTAAAATCAGGACCCTATTACTAAGACTCCACTGACCGTCTGTCTGTCTGTCACCAGGCTGTATCGCATGAACCGTAATAGCTAGACAGTTGAAATTTTCACAGATGATGTATTTCTGTTGCCGCTATAACAACAAATAATAAAAATAATTCGGCGTTTTATGCCTTGTGGTACGGAACCCTTACCACAGAGTCCGACTCGCACTTGGCCGGTTTTTAAGACTTCACAAAACGTCCTGATTTCTTTATAATATGCATGTTAGTTTAATTGTATATTACACATTAAACCTCCCGGAATAAATTCTCTAATTGATGGTAAAAACCGCATCAAAATCCGTTGCCCTTTTTAGAAGAGCAATGTGGTCACAAAGACAAACACGAAAAACAACTTTAATTAAGTAATAATAATAATATGTATAGATATAGATCTAGCTACAGCAAAACATGGGTCTCATAATGAACGAAAGGAGGAGGAAATTGTCAGAATGGCCACGCTTGACAAACAATAAAATTGGTCATCGCAGTTTAGTATTATTAGCGTATATTCCGGAAGTTACAACAGTCAAAACTACTTACATCGTTTTTGTAAATGACTGTGGGAAGAAGAGGGTAATTCTAACAAAATAAGACACTGCATCAACACAATTACCGGTAAAAATATTATCTGCTTAGCCTTTTCCCAACTAGGTTGGGGCCGGCTTCAGGTCTAACCAGATGTAGCTGCATACCAGTGTTTTACATGGAGCGACTGCCTATCGGAACTCCACAACCCAGTTACTGGGTAACACGATACGCCTTCGTAAGACTAGTTTGTCAGACTTTTGGGCTTCTCACTACCCCTAACGACTGTCAAAGTTCTCCGAACAACAGCCGGGGCTTACCGTGCTTTCCAGGGCACGGAAATCTTCCCAGCTTTCCAGATACTTTCCGTGCCTCGGATACTATGCGGGTGATTTCCACAAAATAGAACTGCCTCAAGACACTGCGTCAACACTATTACTAATACAAATACTTCCCAAAAATTGGACCAGGCTGCATCCCACCATCATAATTGCCGCGAACCACAATAAAAGGATACAAACGGAACAATTTCGCGACTCAGCATTTTTCTGGCCCATCTATTTATTATCCATTGTGGCCATGGGTCATTGTTGGTGGCCATTGTTGTACAGATATTGGACCAATAACTCAGTTGGGCGGTTTAATATCTTTTGTCTGTGGTGCGATCATAAAAATATGCGACACTACGACACTTGGATGCGGCTGTTTGGGGTTTTTTTTGTGAGGTTTGAGGCGAAAATAATGTACTGTAGTGGTTTATGAGGATCTGAGAAAGTAGGGTTGCGAACTTGCTGAGTTATGTTATTAATCCAATCGTTATTTGTATGTGTTTGCGTTTTGTGTTAAGGCTCCTACAAACAGGCGCGACACGCGACACAAAGGCACCGCTCGTTGCGCGACTTGCAGTGCCTTTGTGTAGCGCGCGATTTTATCGCGTGTCGCGCCTGTTTGACGCAGCCTTTATAATTCAGAACTTAATTTCTCCACTATAGGATAAAATCTCTACTTGAAACGAAGGGGGAATAAGCGATTAAAGCTATTTGTGCTTTATAATTAAGTCTTTAATTTCTACTTATTACGTGAGTAGCGATAATTCGAAAAGAAAAGTCAGGGGTATCGAAAATTAACTTAGGCATGTGTATAACAAATATCACATTGGTACGGTCAGCAACAAAGGTCTATTAACACAGCTTCTTTTAGACATCATGTAAATTGATACAAAGTGATTTGATAGTCTCCTTTTTAGCATTTCTTATATTACCTAAGAGTTAACATTGCTGTTCCGATTTTAATTAAATGTCTAGCGCAATAATTAAAATTTAGAATTCGACCTTTGTTGCTGACTTTACCACATATTTCTTTTTAAGTGTGGCACTTTCTTTCCAGCGTCTTTGTCTTCAAAGCAAGAGTGAAGAAAGAAAGAAAGACACACACAGGAAACAGACACCTTCATTACTTTCCTTTCCTTCTTGTCTTGTGAACAGACATTTTCTGGGCACGCTCTTTCCATCGTAGACCTCATCCATCGCTTTCCATCAGGCGAGATCGAGGATAAAAGCAAACACCTCGATAACACCTCAAGAGGTAACGACATAATACTAGCCACATTATTAGCAATTTGTTAATAATAGACACATTGTTATCCTAAACAGCACCACACAACACACACATACACTAACAATCATAATCTGTGAATCATTTTGAAGGATATTTGCTAATCCGATGCTTCTTCTTAGGTTCGAAAAATTTGACTGCTCAACAACGCAAATAACGCAATGAATGTTGTTGAACTGTCAAAATGAAAGCCATTGCTTATGCTACTGATACGAATCTCAAGCCACGAATCAATGGCTCTGCTCTGCTACACATCCATACTAATATTATAAATTCGAAAGTAACTCTTGTCTGTCTGTATGGTTACCTTTCACGCCTAAACCACTGAACGGATTTCGATAAAATTCGGCAGCGAGATAGATTGCATCCCGGGGAAGGACATAAGATAGTTTTTATCGACATACCTCGCGGGCGAAGCCGCGGGAGGAAGCTAGTATTGTATAATTTAATGCACTATTAAGTACAACCACTTACCGGTCATGAAACAATGATGTTTACATAAATACGAGTATATCATAGTTGCTTTAAATTGAACCTTTAAGTGGTGTACCGGAAGACAGATGTTATCAGAAGATCCGCTTAGAATACAATGGACGGTTGAGGCAGGCCTGTCATATACTTGAAGAATGACCTAAGGATTGTAGAACTGTTTCTTCTGTGTGTACTAGTGTTGCGGTATCTGCAACGCCACATGCGAACAACGCGTCATAATGACATCACGCAAAATCCTGCATCGCGCAAGCGGAGTTTACCGCGCAACTAGCATAGATACAACGGCTCGACATGAATCATTGGGCAGTTGCCCGCCAGACACAACGCCCGTCTGGTCGGAGGATCCTCCCTTTTCTATAGAGTATGAGTGAACTTTACACCCTGTTCCTCATACCTCTATACTAGCATTGTGGAGGGGCTCGTGGCTATATTAAAACATATTCTGATCCGGGAATTACTAAGTTAACAGCTCGCACAAAATCGCAGTCCATCCCATGTCCAGCTGCTGTGAACTGCGCTGCAGCTGAGTTGATTGATTGAATACTTTGAATTGAGAGATTTAAAAGAATTAATAAAACAGTATCTGTGAAGTTCTTTGCCGGCTCTTCTCCATAGGAAACTAACAACTGGAACCCACCAACTAGACAGCCGACAATCCTCGGAACAATGAGGTCGCTCCACGAAGCCTGTGAAGCTCCCAGGAAGCTTCTGTGCTTTTGGGCGGAGCTAGACTGGCTCTGTTAGCCAGGATCCCCACGCACAACGGACCGAATGGGAGTCTAAGTGCGGAAAAGGGAGTCCTATAATCATCATCACGGACCGACGACCTTAAGAAGATGGCTGGGAAGACTGTTCTATTTTGTGGAAATACACACATAAACTTTAAGAGAAAGATCGGCTTTTCCGTTTCCTAAAGCTTGATGTGTTATATTAAGGGGCTTACATGACCTAAAGCGCGGTTACTGTCGGACTGCATAGAAAAGAAAGAGAAGTGCGATGACACAACGCTGGTAATTTATTGCAAAATATGAAGCAATTATTTAATTACAAAAATCTATTGTTTGGATAAAAAAATTCAAACACTAGTGTTTTAGTATGTTGCTTGTTGAATAATCTGACAAAAAATCAGAAGGATTGTATGTAATTTAGCATGGTTTTTATTGTAAAAAGAAAGTTTTTAGAGGTAACTTCATGATTTTTTTCTATCGTATCAAAATAATTGTATTATGTTTTCAAGACACTATCTACCTAGCATATATCCTAAAGAATATCATATATTTTTCTTATTTGTATACTGAAGTCGATCATATACTTCTACTGTCTCTAAAACTTGCGTTTTTTGCGTTTGGACCTGTAAGCCCCTTAACGCTCCGGTTCTGTATGACTTCAACCACTTCAATAAAGCTAAGGTATTGACGTGAACCTAGACGGGTATTTGTCAATAGAATAGCGTCTCGTTTTTCTTCAAGGCGTTTCGCGACCTTTCCAACGATTGATGTCTTCAATTCTGCTATCATTCTTACTCACATTTCTGCGAATTTTACAGAGCAGGTCGTTTCATAAGTCATCATGTAACTGGTTACTTTATAGTCAGTAGCCACATTTTTGTCGCAATTGAACTATTACTTTATTACTGTTACTTACACAAACACATAGACTTTAAAAAGGTTAGCTACAAACAGGCGCGACACGCGATAAAATCGCGCGACACAAAGGCACCGCAAGTCGCGCAACGAGCGCGCTTTGTGTCGCGTGCGATTCGCGTCGCGCATCGAGCCTGTTTGCAGGATTATTCCTTAATAATATTTAGTTCTGAGAACAATATTGCATCAAGCTTTTAGAATATCAGTCTTCCAGGGACATCAACGCGCAAATTGTAACCATGAATTCAGTATCTACATTATTCTAGACCCGCTAAGGAAAAAAAATCTTGTCGCGTTTATTTACTTGTATATATCGCGTGTCGCGCCTGTTTGTAGGAGCCTTTATAGAAAAGTGCAATACCTACGCGGACAAAATGTATGGAACAATTAGCCTAATTGAAATAAACAATTTGACTTTGACGTTGAAAATAAGGCCATATTTTGCCACGTTTTGTATCATCTGAGCCTTCTCACACAAACCTCTCCAACGGCTGCCAATATAAACGACACATCATTTGGTCACGGTTGGTTCCTCTGACAATCACGCGCATTGTTACACAAAGTACTTCCAACTAGGGTTACTGACCTATCTCTATAAGAATCAATTTAGACATTCTTAGAGAAGGGAATTCAATTTTGTGTTATGCTACTTTTGTCAGGTTGATATAATAGGCTTGCAAAATTGTGCAGGGCGTTGAACAGGTGTCGGTTGCGGTAACAGTGTCGCAAGTTCAATGTTTTTTCCCATCTCAAAAAATTCCCAATTCGCCTAATGAAATTTTAACTCCAAAAAGCCTTTCAACAAAAGACTGTTAATCAACTGCCTGTATTAGCTATAAACCGATAACATATTGAAATACGCAAGTTTAAAACGTAAACAACGTCCGACCCGGGACTAGGGTCCCCTGATGCTCCTCACACTTCACGAATAAATTGCTTCGGACATCGAATAAAAACCTTCAATGTTACGTCACTGTACAGAAATAGGGACAGAAGGACCGATTGTACAAAATGCTCACACTGACACGAAATCACAATCAGCCAACAATTATCCCACTGCTGGACCACAGGCCTCATCTTTTCGAGAGGGAGGGCTATAAAC
The DNA here is from genome assembly GCA_963082905.1 of Oligia fasciuncula. Lineage (NCBI taxonomy): Eukaryota > Metazoa > Arthropoda > Insecta > Lepidoptera > Noctuidae > Oligia > Oligia fasciuncula. Next base: position 17,202,173 of record OY720403.1, read on the forward strand.
TACCACGCGGACCCAGTGAGGGTTGGTAGATGTCAGATGTCTTCGAATTTTTGGTTCTAGGACATGCCGGGATCACTTAGCATTAGGTACTACAACAAAGGGAATAACATTATATAGTCCTCCAAACCGTATTTCGGCCATGACGGCCATTCTCAACGGAGACTACCCATCAATGCGGGTGATATTGTGCACGAGTGTGTGTGCAAAAACAGATGCACTCTCTCTTCCCTCACTCTCATAGTCCAATGGGACGGCAATCCGACACGACCGGAGAGAGATCAGGCCGTAAGGCACGAGGGTATCACACCGCCAAGTTCCAAACTCCAGGCTTGGGGCAAATGGTTATAGTAGTTCAAGATAGTAATATTAAAAAAGTTTTGTAAACAAGTAGGTAAGTTCCTAGAAAATTGTGCCTTCTATAAACTGAATTTCCACCAGCACTCTCAAGAGCGCAGTACTGAAAAGATTACAAATTACAACGACCCCCGCTGGGAATCGAATCTGTGGCCTCGCTACTAAACACCTGAGCTTATTTAAGTTTACCGCAGTCAAGGGAACGACAATTTGTGTACTTATATTTTTTATCCGGATTTGTTTTTTGGGCCTAAAGCGGCAAAAAATTTTGTCACGGACGCCTAATTACGAAAGACTCTGGGCTTAACGGGCTGAACGCGGTTAAGCGCAATGCGAAAGTCTTAAATCATATCTGGTGTTATCATTTAGCGAGAAACAAAGCGAGATGGCGTTTGGCCTTTAATCTAGGATCAACTCAACTCAAATCATTTATTTCAATTAAACCTTGTACAGGCACTTTTGAATTGTCAAAATTAAATAGTCTGTCAGTTAGTCAGAAAGTTGAAGCTAATGGTCCATTCCAAATCAGAAGTAAGTACCTATTAATGCTCGGTTTTCATATACCTCAAGTCTCTTTGCCTATTGATTCGATAAAGTGTTCTAAAACGTAATGTAGATATAAAACCAATTACAATATTAAAGATAAAAACTCCGTTTAAGAACGCCACAGAATCCAGCCTAGCCTGTTTCCAACTATGTTGGGGTCGGCTTCCAGTCTAACCGAATGTAGCTAAATACCAGTATTTTACATGGACCGACTGCCTATCTGACCTCCACAACCCAGTTACAGGGTAGCACGATAGGGTAGGGTAGCCGGGACCAAGGGCTTAACGTGCTTTCCGAGGCACTTAGGGGTCACGGTATGTAATGGATGGTCCTCCATCCGCAAACCGACCGCGGCAAGCATAGCTTAGCCTTTTGATCGAACTGTGCGGCTGTTATTATTTAACCAGTTCTGTAAACCAAACTGATAAAATTACCACGTGTACCAACCTCAAGGCCAACTGTTCCCTAAACCAACGAAGCGTGAACTGGCAAGCAAATTAGACCTTTAGCGAATTGAACTTTACTTAATCTAATACCGTTATCACTTAGATCCGGAACATAAAGAGGAAACTCCCCAAAGATAAACATTAAACAAACTAACCTTTTAACTTAAAACGCCAAGTAATTACTCCGTGTAACTTCCAAAGAAATAGGAACTGTTTAATTTCGGGAGCTGATCAGGGAATTAAACAAAAACATGAAGTTTATTCTAATTGGGTCTCAAGTCGAGCCAATTAAAGAAAATGGCAGCTGTTCAAGTGTTCTTGAAACGTTTGCATGGTCTATTGTAGCCTTTGAGAGTTAGTAACACTGGCTGTGTGTGCTTTGATGTGAATATTATATTCGTATTTGCATACAAACCTGCACTTTTGATCCCTGAAGTATCAAGGAAGTTGGATTTTGCCATTAGTGCTGCAGGGTCCTTGTGACCAAGTTTTCCTCGAATGTTGTCGATGAAAGTGAGCCCAGAGCACCAATATTTGCTCTTTGATCTTTGCTATAATAGGTGGGTTATATTTTTATTTCCTGCAAAGAATATGCTACCTCCAGTGTTAGTGAAAGATTGCGAACTTTAAATTCCAGATGTTTATTGTTTTTCTTCAGGGCGAATTCTCTCTGCATACAAAGATCCCCGGACATTCCCGGGTTTACGAACTATCTTTTTTCTTCGTTTCAGCATAGTCTAAGATTACTTATTATTTTTTATTAGAATACAACAATTCGTTCCATCACTAAAATAACTGACGTCACTCGGGAAGGACGAACAGGCAGCAACAGGGAAAGGCAGCGATTGAGCAGCCGACCACACACACTACACACTACACATAGTGGCGCCAAGCTATGGACACACGCCGCATGTCAGACGATCAAAGGGCCAAGCTTAAGACCTAGTGGGTCCCGTCGCAGCAGGTCTAGACGGACATGGCGCCATGACGTGGACTCCTTTAATGAAGACCGCTCCTTGGCAGCTCTTGACAGAGAGAGGTGGAAGGAGAGTAGGTACAAGAAGACCCCTGCCTAACACTTACAAAACACACAAACAAATAAAAATCTCACGCCCGTATGGGACGTTATGGGCGTGAGATTTTTATTTCGTAGAAATGTTCTAAATGTGCTTTTCGATAATAGTTCCAGTACAAAGCCACTTGATATTAACATACTAATCTACACACTGATCCATTTAACGGAGTCAATTGTGCTATTAGAGCATGAACTTTCTGAAAGTGCATTAGCACTCAACTTTCGTGCCAAACGCGAGTTTTTAGTAGATAATTATTGCAGTTGTTGTGTTATTATAAATACATGAATAATAAATAAAAGTTTTGTTTTCACATAATCCATAAAAGACACAATTAAAAAAATTAAATAGTTACTACAAAAAAGAAATGTAATAAAAAATGGCATACATACAGAATGTTTTTTTTTTACTGGTTCCAAATTTTTACAAGGTGTTCTTCCCATGAATATGAACAACTTTTACTATGGGACCTGGTCTGAAATCAAGAAAAAAAATCTGTTGTTTCATACAAAAGTTCAATACAGCTGATTTTTTTTTTCGTTATTTCAGAATTGGACCAACACCCAAATTGTGTAACACACTTTCCATCACAAGTTCAAAACCCGAGTGTTGAAGGAAATTCCTAATCCATTGCTTCTTAGGTTTAAACAATTTGTCTACTCAACAACGTAAATAAAGCAATGAACGTGGTTTTTGTGTCAAAATGAAAGAAATTGCGAACAATTGTCAATCTAGTTGTGTTACACAATTACCCCGCAGTATCATTAATCAAACCAAAGACCGGAAATTACCCAGAGACACTTAAAATGAAGTTTTGGAAGCGAGTTCTTGGGGTCGACTTTAACAATTTTCGCAACATGAAGAACAAAATATCATTTACGAAAGTAGGTTGACGCCAATTAGTATTTTCAGCCACGCTCGAATAATAAAAGCAAGACCCGCGAAAACTCTTCAACACTTCCTACTTTCCTAGTATTTTAACTGGTATCTCCAAATTTTATTTTCTAGGAATGTCTATCGTGAGCTATATTCTGCACAGTCACGAGCATATGTATTGCATATACACTTGGCTTTATTCTAAGGCGATTTTCTCCTATATTTTTCAATGAAATTTTATGTTATTACGAACACAGTATTTTCGAACCCATAGGTTTATGTAAGGTGTTACGCAAGTACCCCGCTGTGGCTTCCTACACCTAACTTGGCCACTCTTCCTTGATTTTACAATTATTTACAGTAACTAAAAGTCATATATAAGCGGTAACTTAATTAATAAAACGTAACTTACTTGTGTTTTTATGGCGATGTGAAAACCAAGTTAAAGGCAAGTTGTGAAGCATCGCAGAATGTTGTAAAATTTAGCATATTAAGTAACCGACTACTTAGCTATTTCATAGTCCATTTGGAAGTTTCGTAAGGAGTGTATGTTGTATTAGTAGTAACGTTAAACTTTGTAACTGCAAAAGTTTAGCCTGCGAGACGAGATTTTGCGAACGCTAGCAAGATTTTGCAGGAAAACCTTCAATTTGTTTTATGGATGTCGTTGGAAGGTGAAGAAAATGCTTGTTGTGTTAGTACAAAACCCGGCCTTATGGCGAAAGCATCGGCGAAACTTAAGTTTTCGATCTAAATATGATTCGCGGTCGTAACAAATTTTTATTTCATCTGCCTAGCCTTTTCTCAACTATGTCGGGGTCGGTTTCCAGTCTAACCGGATGCAGCTGAGTGCCAGTATTTTACATGAAGTAACTGCCTATTTGACCTCCACAACCCCCTTACTGGGTAATACGAAAGTCCGACAACCAGTCTTACCCCTTGGTAAGACTGGTTGTCAGACTTTCGGGCTTCTAACGTCAAAGATCCACGAATGACAGCCGGGACCAACGAGGCACGTAGGGTATGTAAAAATGGTCATCCATCCACGGACCAACCGCGGCAAGCGTAGCTTAACCTGATCGATCGACCCGTGCGGCTGTTATTACTTAGACACAAGCAGGAAACAAATATTTATATAGACTTATTATAATCATAAAAATCATCAATACATCTCTCTAAGTGTCAGCTCACACCGAGACGCGATGCGACGCGCAGTTTTCAAGATAGAAATACAATTACAGACCTTATCTACTACACTAAAAGGTACACAATTTAGTGTCTACTACGTCGAGCCGGTCGAGCTACGCTGCGCGGCGCCGCGCCGCGCCGCGCCGTGTAGCTCACTGAATCGTGTGCCTTTTTGTGTAGTAGATAAGGTCAGTAATTGTATTTCTATCTTGAAAACTGCGCGTCGCGTCGCGTCGGGTCTCGTCTCGGTGTAAGCTGACCCTAAGTTCATACCACCCTATTGAATGATTATTTTATGAAATTATGATATTTGAGGCAAAGTCTAACTTAAGGAGTTGTATTGCTGATTCTAATTATTATAATTCTGTAAAGCCATATTTGTTACGGTCGCGAATCATATTTTAATCAACGTACAACACGACACTGACCAGCAAATTTTAAAAAACGCAAGTGAATTTTGAATTTCGCGGGTTACCTTAGCTAAATACGACTTCTGACGTGTTCTGATAAAATCTAGCAAAGAAATTGAGCTGCAAAACAAAGACAAAACAGCGCTGCAGCACTGAGATGATCCTAAAATCGAGTAAATGTTGAAACAATGTAATCACTTGTGGGTCTTAGGATACCGCTTTTGATGTAGAAATCGTAATTAGAAACCTGATTAGTCATCCAAGATGGTATTTGCCTTTCCTCTCGCTTACCTTCCTAATTTCAAAAACCCGGAGAAGTGTGCCACCTTGCAGATGAAGAAATTAATACCAACTCATCGGGCAGTATCCATTCGCCATTTCAATTCCGAATTTTCAATTTCACTGTCCAAGTTAGTGAAACGTGGCTCGCTATACTAGTCACGCTGAAGCCGAAACTTCGAGCCACTGGGGAATACTATCATAAAGACGAAACTAATATCAATTAATACCAAATTAATATCGATGACGATGAGTTTGCGACGAGAGGGTCCTCCGGTATTTGCTATTTTAGTAACTTGTCGTCAGATAGATTATTTGTTGATTAATTGTGGCTACATAGAAGGGGCTCGTGGCTAAATTATCACAGCCGCACTGGTCGATCAGAGGTTAAGTTATGCATGCCACAGTCAGTTCGTGGATGGGTGACCATCCATTACATACGGAGACCCCTTCGTGCCTCAGAAAGCACGTTAAGCCATTGGTCCCGGCTGTCATTCGTGATTCTTTGACAGTCGTTACAGGTAGTCTGAAGCCCGAATGTCTGTCAACCAGTCTTACCAAGGGGTATCGTATCGTGTTGTCCAGTAACTGGGTTGTAGAGGTCGTGTGGTCGTGTCGGATTGCCGTCCCGTCGGACTATGAGAGTGAGGGAAGAGGGAGTGCACCAGTGTCTGCGCGCACACTTGTGCACTATAATATCTCCCGCGCCGAAGGTTAGTCTCTGTTGAGATTGGCCGCCGTGGCCGAAATACGGTCTGGAGGACTTTTATATTTGTAGAGGTCAGATAAGCAGTCGCTCCATGTAAAACACTGGTATTCAGCTGCATTTGGTTAGACTCGAAGTCGACCCCAACGTAGTTGGAAGGTAGGTACTCGTATAGCCATCGATTTCATAGTCAAAGACATCTCATCTGTCTTCATCAAGACGCCAAGCACATCAAGCTACCCGAAACTGTCAAATTTTCCCAATCAACTTTGAACCTTACGGTTTAGCAATAAAGTTGAAAATCTATTAAAGAAATTTGACAGATTTTAGTAGCTTGATGTGCTGGCTGCTGGAAAAAAATACACACGTACAGACACGTGTGTATTTTTTTTATATTGTTTGGGCCTAGTAGGTGGTTCAGGTCGTCAAGGGTGCAGGTGAACGGACACTTCGGACATGGGGCATATAAAAAAAAATAAAAAATATTGACAACGCCATTCATTGTTTTAATACATTTACAAAATTGTATGACACCCTCGGGCCGTGGGCTCTGAGTGCTCATTGTTCAATGAAATCTCCAAACGGCTTTTGCCTCGGCCGGAGGCTAAGCATTGTCATGCAACGTGGCAATGCCGTCAGTCTCTTGGGTATATTACCAGTCGACAGCGATGCGGAGGAATTTAGAATTTTTTCGACGCCATTTTTTAGTTTGTTAAGGCGACTACATGACCTTAAAGCGCGGTCACTATCAGACTGCATAGAAAAGAAAGAGAAGCGCGATGACACAACGCTGGTAATTTATTGCAAACTATGAAGCAATTATCTATTTACAAAAAATCTGACAAAAATTATAATGATTGTATGTATATCAATATCGTTTTTATTGTAAAAAGAAAGTTTTTAGAGTTATCCTCATGATTTTTTTCTATCGTATCAAACTAGTTGTATGTTTTCAACACACTATCTACCTAGCATAATATCCTGAAGAATATCACATATTTTTCTGATTTTGTTTACTGTAGTCGACCTTAAAGGTACTTTCATTGTTTCTAAAACTTCCGTTTTTTGTGTTTAGGTCCTGTAAGCCGCTTAACAGCTTTACTTAGAATAGGATATTTAATTTTAATTAAAAAAAGCCCTTTTGAAAAATCACTATTTAGCCCGTTTACATTTATCTTCATAAAGAAACATGAACAGCAAAAATCCTAATGTCTGGCTAGCCCCAAAGCTTAATTAAAGTTAATTTTCACCTCTGCGAGTGTAAGCCCGGGCATTAGTCGCCTTTCCACGGTTAAATAGGCCAGTCAACATCGCTAAACCACACGGTAATAGTACATAACATATAGCACATAATTGAGCCCGTTTGGGATCCAACACGTACAGGAAAATTGTTCTAATGGGCCTTTTACCTTTCCTCGAGCTCCTTAATCTGATAAGGGCCAGCTAAGGGTCTGTAACGGTCTGCCATCGATTGCCAGAAATGGGGATTGTAGTAAACGTTATCACCAACCAACTGTTATGGTTTTTTTTGGACTTTGTCTACTAGGCTGAATGAAGGGAATGTCCAAGAATTTTGCAGGCCTTCTGGATTCATAGATGCTTCGGTTTGTTGAGCATTTTCTATTTTGTTCAGTACCTACCCTTTTTTTTTGGGGGGGAAACCTTCAAAAGGCATGTAGTAATGCTCAAAATCGAATCTGAAATGTTACATTACAGGCTAACGCTCCAGGTGATGAGCACCTTAAGACAGATGTTAGTTGAACAATTTTGGACAGACACTCAAATTCCTAGTGATGTCCTTCAACAAGATCAGGCGCGTAGTACTCAAAACGTGCACACTAATTACATTACACACTTTCTATCACAACCTGAATCATTTTGAAAGATATTACTTATCCATTGCTACATATGTTCTAAAAATTTGTATGCTCAACAACGTAAATAACGCATTGGATGTTGTTTAACTGTCAAAATGAAAGCCATTGCTACTGTTGCCGTTGGCTGTATGACCCACTGCGATGTGGTGTGGTTCTCTATGTTCTATGGTATAGTATAGGCACTTAGACCATCAAGTGGACCATTGTGTGTGGGCCAAGGTGGCCGTCGCTGGTTAGTCCAACCAGCCCACCTCCCTCCAGAAGTTGATTAAGTCTCCTGGTCTGTTGAGAACATCTGTGTAAGATCGGGGTGTCCCAAAGGTTTCTGACCTAATCTGGGTGACGCCTGTGCACTCATGCGCAACGGTTTCCTCAGCCATGGCATCTTCAGATGTGGTGTGGTTGTGGTACGTGTGGTGGGGCCTTTTTTTTTTTGGGTGGGAAATCATCAAATGACCCCTCCCGCTCTGGGCGGAGCAGGGGCCACGGTATCTCTTTCGAACAACCCGCGACCCTGGCGGGCATCGGCCCTAGCGGACCCCGTCAGTTGGTGCTGACATCTCCTTGAGGCGCGCGTGGAACACAACGCGCCGTCGACCCGGGCCTGGTCCTTACCGGGCGGCGAGCTGCCCATTGGTCGCCGCCCGCAAGCCCGCGCCTACGGTGGCCGGGAATCGGCTATCGACTCCCGACGCCCGGGGCGTCTCCTGCGGCGGCTGGGGGCGTGAGGGGTTACATGAAAATCTTTCATCTTTTCTTTTAAAAGCAAGTTAAGACAAGGACGGTCAAGAACTCAAGACATACGCAACCGATTCAATAACGCTTTGTGTTAAGGAGGGTTTACTCTCGACCTCTTTTCTCTTTGACGTAAGTTACTTTGATGTTACATAAATTAACCCTAATCTGCGTAGGTTGAGCAGGAAATTATATTGTCAATAGGGTTTTTCAAGTATTACGTAAGCAGATTTTTTGCAATTATTAACCCCTCGTCCCCCTCGTCAGAAAAAGTAATCAAAGTTCTTACCCCACCGGTCCCATGCTTATTTTTTTTTTTTTTGTGGATGGGAATTCATCAAATGACCCCTCCCGCTCTGGGTGGAGCGGATGGGAGTGTCAGACTCTTACTGACTTAAACCCACCCATGTTCCTTCCTTAGCCCTTTATGTTCCGGGCCAGCGGTAACCCTTGCGGACAATCCCGCTGAACCAGTCCCATGCTTACGTAAACATTGGTACATGCATTTTTCAATGTGTTCTGGTTTCTTTATTGATTCATGAGCAGCAATTACCTACATGTGTTTCGTTTTCAAGCATAGACAAGTAGAGTTGCCATATGTGTTCAAACCAAATTAGACTAAATTTTTTATAAAATCCGAAAAAATAATATATAAATACTGCTGATGTAATCACCATCCATCCCCCTTAACATCAAACATAAGCAAAGCAAAGACCCCCCCCCCCCGCCCCCCTGAAGTGCTTACGTAATACTTGAATGTCCCCTTAGCAATCATCATCATCTGCCTAGCCTTTTCCCAACTATGTTGGGGTCGGCTTCCAGTCTAACCGGATGCAGCTGAATACCAGTATTTTACATGGAGCGACTGCCTATCTGACCTCCACAACCCAGTTACTGGGCAATACAATACCCCTTGGTAAGACTGGTTGTCAGACTTTCGGGCTTCTGACTACCCGTAACGACTGTCAAAGATCCACGAATGACAGCCGGGACTAAAGGCTTAACGTGCTTTCCGACTCACCGAGGGGTCTCGGTATGTAAAGGTGGTCACTCATCCAGAGACCAACCGCGGCAAGCGTAGCTGACATTAATCTATACTAATATTATAAAGCTGCAGAGTTTGTTTGTTTGTTTGTTTGTTTGAACGCGCTAATCTCTGGAACTAATGGTCCGATTTGAATAATTCTTTTTTTTCAAAATTAGGGATCCGTAATAAAATTGCTATTTTGTAACACAAGGTGTAAAATCGAAAACCTATTTTTGCGTGCGCTGCAAAAACTATTGACAATAGAACAAAATGATGTACTACGGGTTTGTAGAGCTCATTAAGACCTACAAAAAAGTCCGCGAGAACATATATCTAGCTATCATGGTTTAATCACAATAACCGATTTTGTGTTCAAAATAATTATTAAATCGTCTGAAGAAAAAAAAACTACGTTAAATATGTATCGTAATATTAATCTTTATCGAAATTAAGCATTATGTTATCAAGAGTATTTATGAAGAAGTAAAATACTTTTTGTTTCATCTCAATCGGATATTTCGTTTAAAAGTTATCACGTGTGTAAGATGTTAAGAGTTGGAGGGGCCATAGAGTTTTTTATCAACATATAAAATCCTGTAATAATCTTTTTCGAAATATATTTGTTGATGATTGTAAGTATAAGATCTTTGAAGAGTATAATAAATACATTTCTAAAATAACTCTGCTAAGGAAATCCACGCGCGCTTGATGCAAGCAAGACAAGACGCTGGCGGTGCGGCGGCGGGCGAGACGAGGAGGTATTTCCACGGAAACGAGAAAAACGCGGGTGAAACCGCGGGGCACGGCTATATATAAATAAAAAGAAAAGTCCTGACTGACTGATCAACGCCCAGCTCAAACCCTTGGACCTAGAAAGCTGAAATTTTGCACAGAGGTTCCTTTTATAATGTAGACAAGGAATAAGGAAGGATTTTTCGAAATTCAACCCCTAAGAAGGTGAACGCGGGGAAGATGAAATTTCACGCGGACGAAGTCGCGGGCAAAAGCTAGTGGCTAATAATAATAATAGGAGGCAAGCCATCAACCGGGCAAAGACTCCGAGGAAAAAACAAAGTACCTACTTACAAAAAGTCTTCACTGATATATTATCTGAACCATAAAAACCCGCAAAAAAATACGAGAGAAAATACTTTCAGTGGAACTTATTCACTTTTCCACCATTTTTCTTGACATAACAATAGTAATTTCCGGGAAAAAAAACTAGAATGTAGGTACCTACACTACCTACTGTACAAGGAAAAGATTTGTCGTTTAAATTGGACTGGTGCCTGTTTTGTAGCTTTGATGTGACAGATGAACACGTTTGTGAACTAACAATCCACCGGCCTGTCTTCCATAATCAGCCTATAATGTTCCCACTGCTGGGACACAGGCCTCCTCTCGATGAGAGGGAGTGGGCTGTAGTCCACCACGCGGGCCCAGTGCGGGTTGGTGGATGTCTCTTGTCTTCGAATTTTTGGTTCTAGGACATGCCGGTTTCCTCACGATGTTTTCCTTCACCGTTTTGAGAGCAGTGGTGATGAAATAATTTACACAAAGTAAAGCGCCTGTCTGGGTTCGAACCTACAACTCGTAAGTCGTGTCCGTGACCACTGGGCTACCACACCTGGCCTGTCTTTGATCATTATAAAATTTTAATTCCTGTTAAGGAAAGCTTGATTGGTATAATGACTAAAAGTACTATCTCATTTTTAGCCGATTTGAGTCAGGACAACTACACTCTTCCATTCGTGATTCTTTACATTTTGTTGCCTTTTAAAATGGTTATATTTTGAAATCCAAAGAACATAGAGGTACGACGGTAAGTGAGAAGTGTAAAGAATCACGAATAGAAAAATGTAGCTGTCCCAACCCAAATCAGCCAAAAAATGAGAAAAACTGGCCAAGTGCGAGTCGGACTCGCACACGAAGGGTTCCGTACCACAAGGCAAAAACACCGAAAAAATACACGTTTGTTGTATGGGAGCCCCCCTTAAATATTTATTTTATTTTGTTTTTAGTATTTGTTGTTAAAGCGGCAACAGAAATACATAATTTGTGAAAATTTCAACTGCCTAGCTATCGCGGTTCTTGAGATACAGCCTGGTGACAGACAGACAGACAGACGGACGGACGGACAGACAGCAAAGTCTTAGCAATAGGGTTCCGTTTTTACCCTTTGGGTACGGAACCCTAAAAATGAGATAGGACTTTTAGTCATGCGAGCGACGAATTCAGGTATCCATCTTTTTAAATCTGCTCAAAGAAGCAGTATTCCCTGTAGGTTCTGTGAATTCTGAATCACACACAATAATATTGCCTTTGAAAACCATCCCTATACAACTATGCTACTTAACTGAAGTCAACGACCCCGCAATCCTGCCATACCTCATAAAGGTACGGTCGGCAACAAAAGTAGTAGGTAAACGTATTTTAATTACACCTCTCTGGAACGGAAATAAAGTTCACACGCAAAACCTGAAGCACCAAAATTATTACATTTGGTGAAATGTGGCTGTACTGAACATTCCTGCTTAACTCCTCAGGGAATACAGGCTTGATCTTATTTCCATACTTAAGTTATTTTATGGACATAAGTCGTCGTTCCTAACTGATGTTATTTTGGCCTTACTTATAATATGTTGAACGTTGTAGGTATTGTAGACTGTAATTTGCTGATAATTTTCTATTTTGTTAAGTACCAGGGGCCATATTACAAAGTATTAATGCCATCACGAAACAGGGATGGTGCTCTCGGTCATGTGTAGCTCCGTCTTTCTCTTACACTGGAATCGGGATGGCATTAAACCGTCATAATATGGCACCTGGTTTGTTTGCCAAACAAGTAGCCGAATTCTGGGCCAAGTCCATTTAGATTGCTATCGACGCGCTAAGAAGAAGAAGTACCTGGTACTTGCTGACAGGCCTACACTGTCCTCCCATACCTACCAAAACTGTAATTTGGAAACATTGTAATAGCCAAATTATTTTTAAAAGAGTTACCGTGGAGATTCTTGCCGGCTCTTCTCCATAGAAAACGACCAATTGTGTATCTAGTTTCTGACGTTTCTAAGTGCCCATGTAAGTTTATGTGAAATATAATATTTTGGGAAGGGGATTCCAAAACAGAAATAGCGGATGCTGGCCGCACAGCTGCTGGACAAAAGTGGAACTGGGCTGACCATAGCTGTCGCATGTCGGAGCAGCAATAAGCAAAAGCCACCACTCAGTGGATCCCCAAAGGCAGGAAAAGACTGCGCGGCAGGCCCAGAAAGAGATGGCGGGATGAGCTGGACTCCTTCTTAAAGGATTGGTGCACAAGCGCAGTAGACAGGAAAAGTGGAAAGAGGGAAGGGAGGCTTTTGTCCTGGAGTGGGACAAACAGGCTTATAATAATAATACTCGTAAAATAATATTTTGATTGACTGAATTGCTCATTCGTTGTATTACATAAATTTTTGAATAACTGGTGAAATATAATAAATAAATATGGGTGTACTACAGGTACACCTCTGCCTTACTCTTCGGGGAATTCATGCGTGATGTTATTATGTATGGAAATAACTTAAATTGGACATCGTAATAGGAACGGCATAAGAGTAAACTCTTTTGAAGCATCATCTGCCTAGCCTTTTCCCAACTGTGTTGGGGTCGGCTTTCCAGTCTAACCGGATCCAGCTGAATACCAGTATTTTACATGGAGCGACTGCCTATCTGACCTCCACAACCCAGTTATTAGGTAATACGACACCCCTTGGTAAGACTGGTTGTCAAACTTTCGGGCTTCTGACGACCCCTAACGACTGTCAAAGATCCGTGAATGACAGCCGGAAACAACGGCTAAGCCCTTTTGAAGCATTCAGGAGAAATACAAATTACATCCTCAAGAGGTCATAAAAGAAAATTATCTAAGTACTACAAAAAATATACGTGTATCCCGTTGTATGTTATACAATATGTAAGTAACATCATTAACGCAAGACCCCATAAATCCCAATTAGAGTATTGAGATATGCATTTAAAATTGAGTCTTATTACCTTGTAATAAGATTTAATTTTCTTTGGCTCAATCGGCGTCAGTAATAGCAAGACATAATTTTTGAGAGAAAAAAAACCTATAATACAAGTTACCACTCAATATCAATTAAACAACTTTCAGGACTTGCGCTTATTCTGTTACACCTTTTATGAAAGATCATATTTTATCCTTATTTTTTTTTTGCCGACCGTACACAATCATGAGTCAGTACTGCCAGCATTGCGGCACAGTCCAGTCCGTTTTGCAAGCGATAAGGCCGCTCCCCTCAAAGCACATACTGTTATCACGTTATCTCTTATCAGGACGATACCTATGCCCGTCGGCGTCGTCAAGAATAAATCGATACTGGGTACGATTTTATGTCGTTTTGAAAACTCGGTACTTTTAACAGGAGTTATTTTTCGCAACTTGTATCATTTTGGCAGTTGAACTGCTGGGACACAGGCCTCCTCTTGGTGTGTAGGAGTGAGCCGTAATCCACCGCGCGGGCCCAGTGTGGGTTGGTATAATGTCACATGTCTTTGAATTTTTGGTTCTAGGACATGTTGGTTTCCTCACAATGTTTTCATTCACCTTTTCAAGAGCAATGGTGATGAAATTAAACACACAAAGTGCCTGCCTGGTTCGAACTCACGACCTACAACTGTAAGTAGGGGACGATACAACTGGGCCAATTGCTGAATGGGCCCGCTCTTGACCTCGATCACGCCCGATGGATGAGGTCTATGATGGAACGAGCGTGCCCAGAAGATGCCTAAGGCACTGGAACTCCCACGCATCGACGAAACACAGCAGGCTGCTTGACGCCGGACTCCGGTGGGAGGGTGGGCGCAAACCAGGGGGGCGTTAGCCCAACTACCGCAAGGGAAGAACTGGCCAGTCAAATAAGTTGTTGGGTGTGACTGTCCAGGGTGCGCCGAGCGCTCCGTTCAGTTGAGTAATTGGCGGAACAAACTGCGCTACACAAGGGCGGGGGCTTCTTCATGTATCCCAAAATGTTGTCAAACGACTACGTACTCTTTCCTAATGACGACCAGTAGAACGAATTCAGGATCTCAAGCTTAGCAGTTACGTTACACCAACAAGCCAGTCATCATCCTCCACCAGCCTCTTCCCAGCTATGTTGGGGTCGGCTTCCAGTTTAACTGGATGCAGCTGAGTACCAGTATTTTACATGGAGCGCCTGCCTATCTGACCTTCACAACCCAGTTACTGGGTAATACGATACCCCTTAGTAAGACAGGTTGTCAGACTTTCGGGCTTCTGACTACCCGTAACGACTGTCAAAGATCCACGAATGACAAGCCGGGACCAACGGCTTAACGTGCTTTCCGAGACACGGAGGGATCTCGGTATGTAGAGATGGTCACCCATCCACAGACCAACCGCGGCAGGCGTACCTTAACTTGATCGATCGATCTGTGCGGCTGTTATTATTTAGTCACGGGCCCCTCTTTAGCAACGGGCCCCTCCCAAGCCAGTGTCAACAAATTTAACCGACGAGAATAACGAGGCGGTTCTAGACGTAAATTTGTTTATTTTTTCTTTCACAAGTACCTGATGTTGGCACTTAATTTGTTTTGCGCAACTTATACATAAGTATTGCTTTGGGCTCGAGTTGAGATTTTGACAGGCCCTCTGAGCTGTAAATAAGGAATTTAGACTTGCCGCTAATTCAAGAAGTGCCTGAGGCGTCCTCCGCGTTCCGGGTCAATTCGGGGGTTTTTCGGGTCGGGGAAGGATGCCTATTTCGGAGTGTTTTTATTCATTAATATTCCTTTCGATGGTTAATTCTTACCTGGAACAAAAGTAAAAATAAATTAGTAAATGATTAGCTATACTAATAATAAAGCTGAAGAGTTTGTTTTGCTAATCTCTGAAACTACCAGCTGGTTTTGTTTTTTTTCTTCATTTGATAGCCCAGTTCTTAAGGAAGGCTAAAGGCTATTTAACATCACGCTAGGACCCTTAGGAGCCGAGCAAAAAGAAGAAAAGTGAGAAAGAACGCTAAGCGATAACTAAGTAATAGCGCGGGCAAGTGATGCGATGCGATGCGAGTGATGCGACGGGGTAGGTCGGGGGACGAACAAATTTCACCCGGACGAAGTCGCGGGGAGAAGCTAGTATTACTACATAAATTAAAGTCGTTTTTTGTGTTTGTGTGATCGCCATGTTCTTCTCAATTACCATACATTGTTTTGCGGGTACCTATCATATATTTACTTTATTTTTTAATTTCCTCTTTGCGTTGTTTCTCTTTCGCGTTGGCTGTTTGAATTGGGTAATTCAAACATTTCAAACACGTTCAGGCAACGCACAACGAATCCGCCTTGGAGTGTAAATGTGGTGCTGTTCCTGAAACGATCATCATCATCTGCCTAGCCTTTTCCCAACTATGTTGGGGTCGGCTTCCAGTCTAACCGGATGCAGCTGAATACCAGTACATGGAGCGAGTGCCTATCTGACCTCCAGAACCCAGTTTCTAGGTAATACGATACCCCTTGGTAAGACTGGTGGTCAGACTTTCGGGCTTTTGACTACCCGTAACGACTGGCAAAGATCCACGAATGACAGCCAACGGCTTAACCTGCTGTTCCACAAACGATGTCCTGTCAGCTGCACGTTACAGGACCTGGTGGACGCTGGTGATGGCGCCAAACAAGTAGCCGAATTCTGGGCCGAGTCCATTTAGTATCGACACGCTAAGAAGAAGAAAGCACAACAAATAAATAATTGGTCAACAGGCTCAGAAAACGCTATCGGATAAAAGAAACTGAAACAGTTAGTCCATGCTCAAAGAACAACAAAATAGTCTGATAATGAGAATAACAGACAAAATCCTAAATAGGTACTAATATTAAAAATTCGAAAGTAACTCTGTCTGTCTGTCACCTTTTCACGCCGGAACCACTGAACGGATTTCGATAAAATTTATCAGATAGATAGATTGCATCCAGGGGAAGGACATAGGATAGTTTTAATCGATATACCTCGCGGGCGAAGCCGCGAGCGGTAGCTAGTAATATTATTATACATGAGAAAGTGAGTTTGTTTGTTTGTTACGCTTTCACGCTAAAACGACTGAACGGATTTGGATTAAATTTTGCACACAGAGAGACCATGACCTGGGTAAGGAAATATGCTACTTTTCATCCTGGATCGCAAACGTAGTCGCGAGCAACAGCCAGTTGTAATAACTACAACATCACAATAACAATTCTTACAACTTTCAAGTTCTCTTCCGAGTAACTCCAAATTAGCATAAGTAAGCACTCACTTAGATTGTCTTAATTCACAACTTAAGTAAATCAGAGTAAGAAGTCTGTCTGCAGAATAGTATAAACCGGCTCATAATTAAAGCTGGTGGAAATATGAGTTGGCGTGTGCTGGTGTTTCATGGAAAAGGGTAACGGTATCTAAGTATCACGTTATATGAGGAAGGGAAGGGATATTTATTTATTGAGGATCTCCAACAAAGGATACACATAAACAATAGAAATTTACAATAATTAAAAAAGGTTCTTTTACGTGTGCTCCTTCAGTTACAGGAGACCACAGCATGCACATTTAACTAGGTGTAAACACGATAAAAATAGAGAAAATAAATTATGGATGATCAATACAAGTTAAAAAATCTGAAGGAAAAAAATTATAAAATTAGGCAGAGTAAAAATTGTGAAATAACATTGAATAAATTTGAGGAAAATAATAATTATTAAAAATTAACATGTCAAGATTAGCAAATATTACAATTGTTTAGTTTAATTATAATTAATTCAGATTTCTGATATGTGGATGATACCGTGCGCTTGTAGGATTTCCCACGGGATCGACAATTAAGGCTCTTACAAACAGACGCGACACGCGATAAAATCGCGCACGAATAGCGGCCCATCCACTAACGTTAATTCCTGATGGAATCTACAATCCTTACGGAATGAACGCCAGTGGATTTGCACGACCGAGAAAGAATGACGGTATTAAAGCTCTAAAATAGCTTTCATAATGTTTAGGTAGGTATATAGTGAATTAAATTTTTTATTTTCAATAAAGGCGCTAGTTGGCGTACGGCAGTGTCTTAATAAATAATAGGGGTTTAAATACGAAAATGAACTGTTTCTCCTTTTCTAATAACCACTTTTTTACCCACATTCTATGTCTTCTTTTAGGTTTAAATAGATATTCACTCGCAATAAAACTCAAAGCAATAGCAATATCTTGCTTACGGGTACACATGTTGTTGCAAAATGAAAATAAACCAAATAAATCCATAAAGATAATTCTTAAAAACTTTTTTACAAAAAAAATAAACAACCGACTTCCAAAAAACACTATAAAGTAAAAAAATAACTTTAATTTCGGAAGTCGGTGTCTTTGGATTTGTATTTTAGTTTTTTTTAAAAGAGTAACGGTGGAGTTTCTGGCCCATTCTTCTCCATACGAAAACTACCTTTTGGAATGGGCGACTAGAATCAATTCTATTTTGTTGTAATTTTTGACTTTCAAATGTGCCTTTTATGTGCCTATTTGAAATAAATGCTTTGACTTTGACTCACGATGTTTTCCTTCACCGTTTTGAGAGAAGTAGTGATGAAATAAATTAAGCAACGTAAAGCGGCACATGGGTTCGAACCTACTACCCCATTCATGCCTTGCTAGTAAGTCGGGCCCATACCACTGAGCTACCACTGCTAATCTCGGAAATCACGTGATCATGACGAATTATCAACAGCTTTTTCGAACTCACCGCCTGGGCATAAACCTACTTCCTTTTTACGCCATTCTTTCTTGCCTTGATTCTCCGGTTTGAGTCACTCTACCTACTCTCAGCCATCACTGATCTGACCACGATCAAAAATATCTATGAAATGATTTTCAATCTGCCTTTTCCCAAATATGTTAGGGTCGGTTTCCAGTCTAACCGGATGCTGCCAACAGTATTTCACAAGGAGCGACTGCCTGTCTGAACTGCACAACCCAGTTACTGGGTAATACGATACCCCTTGGTAAGACTGTCTATGAAATTTAATGTACTGAGTCTAAACGTTTTTGAAGGTCATTTTATTCCTCTACTCGTGGCTGCTTGTTGTTTTAGGTTGATATTATTCTTCATCGTTTATTTTCTTCCGTTATTTATGGCCTGTCGGTTTGTTATCGTGGCCTTATTTGAAACTGAGGACCTTGTTTTACGAAAACATTGCTTTGGCATCGAGATAATCATCCCTTATACCGGAGTCTTCCAAGACAATGATGTTCCGGAATTTTTAAGATGTAACAGAACCTAGAAAACTTACGGTCTTATTCATAAAAAAAGCTTATAGAAGGTTTAAAGCACACATTAGTTAAAATGCTCATTAAGCCTTTAAAACGTTCGATAAAATTTTGTATTCATAAACGCTTCATAAACGTTCGATAACTAAAACGTCCTATAACTTCAATATAAATATAAATGTTGCCATTTTATTGAAGTCATCCAACAAACTGGCCAACATATTGAGTCGTCAAACGAGAATATCTGTCTACGCACCGAATAATTGTGACCATAGACATTATGACGTACGGAAAACTAATTTATTGTCTACGGTTTCGACAGTTTTGCCGCGTTAACGTCATAACATAGTTTTTGACAATGAATTTGTTAATGTAATTTTATTGTCAGGCGAGCGAAAACCTTTGAATATTTTTTTGTATTTAAAAGAAATGGAATTAAGACCGGAGACTAGTTCCAAGAAAGGGCAAAGAAGTGAATACTCGTTTTGGTTGGAGGACGATAAGGTTTGTACTGTTACAACTAAAATGTGTTCAAAGTAAGTTTTGTTTTGTAAACAATCTTTATTTCTTATACTTATTCTTGCTTTTGCTTTTCCTTAGATCTTTGGAAGAATTGGTCAGGGAGAGAGTTTCCATAATAGAAAATGAAGGTGGACGCTGGTGATGGCGCCAAACAAGTAGCTGAATTCTGGGCACAATAAGAAGATAGAAAATAAAAACACATACTGACTGACACCAACGCGAAAAAGGGGAAAAAGGCGGCCTGGCATGATTTACGAATTAGGTGCCTATCCAATTTACTTATAAGTTACAAAGTTCCTGAGTAAACATATCAAGAACTTCGTTTGATGAAGAGAAAGAATTATAACATTAATTTTGTATTTCAGGACAGTAGGAAGAATGGTGCTTCACTACAAATAATAAACAGAAGAGGTGGCATAGATGGCAAATGAAAAGAAACATTTTAAAAATGTTGTTCTGCTAGCACAAGTTCTAGAAGCCGAATTAAAGTTTAGAGTATTTTAAAAATAAATTAATTAAACTAATATCTGTATCTGTATAAGCTTTTTATTAATGCACTACTTGCTAAAATGTTTCCTCTTTATCTTCTTTGTGTCGCGGGGACGACTGTATTTTAGATCTTGTTGGCCCAAAACTTTGCCACTTCCACAATGTTGTCAGTGCCAGCGCAGAGGTCACTTTGACTGCATGTTTTGGGACACATAGGGTAGGATAGGAGGCGGAGCATGGTTTGCGACATAGCTTCACAACCACTCCATAATGGCGCATCTCCCTGCAGGGTGTAAACCTACATGATCCACACGGAAGTCCCTGAACCGTCTCCGGACACAAGTGGGAAGATGTACCTCTAACCTGGTAAAGTGAGGCTACCTCGGTGGAATGTTTCCTGAAAAGTTTGTAAAATAGCATTTGCATTTCCCCTTGCAACTTCTTGGGGTGACTGTATGATATTCATTGATATTGCTACCTACCCTCTAACTGAATGTCTCCATGGTCAACTGCAATATTGTAAAGGACTGCTCTAGCCACTATGGTTGTTGCATGTAAAAGACATTGAAAGCGTTGTTTCCACAGCCCAAAGCAGCAGCGTCCCACAGTAATTCTTGTTGCTATTCCTCATATCCAAGACAAACTTACGAATCTGCAGAAAATGCATTTTACAGGGAATGATAAGTTTTTTTAGTAACAGGTACCTATACCTAGGTATATAGGTACCGTGGTACATTTGGTTTTAAAAATACTACTTTTTTATGATTAAATCTTACCAAACAAACCAAACCAAATGTACCACGGTACTTAGCTGTTACTAAAAAAAACTTAACATTCCCTGTAAAATGCATTTTCTGAAGATTCGTAAGTTTGCCGTGGATGTGACGAATTATGTCCTTTGTTATATTTTTCCTCGCTTCTATTTTGCATTGTAGATAAATAATAACTAACTAAATTGGTTAAACAGAAGTGCAACATAAATTATATACAACTGCACATGTTACATTTGTAGGTCAAACGTCATTTTCTATCAGCTGGTATAGAGTCGGCCATTTTTTTTTCCTTATAGTACTGTTATAGTAGGCTTCTGGGTTTCATAACTTTATAGTAGGTTTATAGAACGTTTTAGGGCTAAAATGCGTTTATGAATAACAATTTTTGACAACGAGACATTAGCAAGACTTTAGATGTTCTATAACTTATTATGAATAAGACCGTTAGAATTTACTAGCTTATGCCCGCGACTTCGTTCGCGTAAAATTTCACCCTCTTAGGGGTGGAATTTCGAAAAACCCTTTCTTAGTGGATACCTACTCTTCACAAAGAAGACCAAACCCTTCAAGTTTCATGTCTCTAGGACCAGCGGTTTGGGCTGTGTGTTGATATATCAACAATCAGTCAGTCAGTTTACCATTTTATACATATTTACTAAGCCTGTAATCCTACATTCTTGTCTGACCCTGATCTTTTAAAGAATGAAGCTTAAATTATGCGCAGCGGCTTTCGTCACCTAAGACAAATTGATCGCAGTCTTACATACCATCCAAACTTTCTCCTTTATTATCGGGAATGTATCCTGTTATAGCTTAAAATTTATTACCACCTCTAAAACTGAAGACTTAAGATAATCAAAACATACTTTACGTAATCTCTTTAAAGATTAATGAGGTGTTTCAGAAAGACCTTTCACACCAATATCACGGCTTATTAGTGGATTCGCAAGAATTTATAAATATATTGCATAAAATTCGCCCGATTCTGGCGAGTAAATTTCTGCGAACCGACTAATAAGCCAATATCACATTTCGTTGAGAATACAGCAACTTGCAAATTAAATGCTTATTGCAAAACACGTGTTTCGGCGGTAACTGGTTTCTCTCTGGTTCATGAGATAAAAAAGCTCAGAACTGGTTTGGGAAATAAATTGGGTGTGTATGTCAATGGACTCGTATCTGAGGCTAGGTGGAGCAACGATCTTCGCAAGGTTGGAATATTGTATCGGATGGATAAGACTGGTATATGCACCAACACAACAAAGGTCGATACTTTTGTTGTGTGCAATTGACGGATAAATTCCCACGGCTTTGAATACAAATTAATAACAATCTTAAAGCGATGAGGCGGGTTAGAAAGAAAGAAAAGAAAGAAAAAGAAAAGTTGTTTATTCTGCACAAACCACATTGCAAATAAAAAAAAATATATACACACACAACGTTGTCAAAAGCCTCGTACTCAAGTATATTAATATAACTAAGGAACAACTAGAAAGCATTTATTTTAATTAAACCACAGGCACTTTTGGATTGTCAAGAAGTCGGTCAGTCAGAAATATGAAGCTATAAGTTGCCGATTCCAAAGCGCAGTAGGTACCTATGGAGAAGAACGAGCAAGAAACTCCATGGACACTCTTTTAAATTATATTGTTACAAAATTTAACTCAATATACTCGTAAAGGCTCCTACAAACAGACGTGACACGCGATTTAATCGCGCGCTACACAAAGGCGCTCGTTGCGCGACTTGCGGTGCCTTTGTGTCGCGCGCGATTTTGTCGCGTGTCGCGCCTGTTTGAAGGACCCTTAAATCGAACAAGAACCAGATAGTAAATTGGAAAGAAATTGAAGTGACAATAGTCGAGTTTGTAAGCCGTTGACTAGCAATTGAGTTTAGAGAGTTCAAATGAACTATTGTGAAGACAAATCTTCTAGTGCAAGCGTGTGTGACTTCGTTGCATAGATATACGAATGAATATTCGTCTTACGCTGTGAGTTATTATAGACTGGTTGGAAGCGGAGATGTCTTACTTTTCGCTTCGTCGATTTTGACTGTCATAACACTCATAACATAATTCTGAGTCGAGAGTGTCATCTATGTGTCTAAACCTTTATAGAGTTTTAGTTTAGCCCAACTTAGTCTGACTACTGCTGAGCACGAGGTCCTGGGTTCGATTCCCGGGACGGGCAAAGTGTTATCGGGATTTTTTATCTAGAATTTCCGAGTGGCAGCCCCGTGTCTAGATTTGTTGCGGGTTAATGGCAATAGGCTCGTCCCCGGTTACCTGTTATCTTTAAGTCCCATACTTAAAGATAACAGGTGAAATGTGAGTGTATTATATGTAGGTACACCTCTACCATTCCCATCGAGGAATACAGGCGTAATGTTATGTTATTATTTACTTTTCCGAACAAACACTGTTATGAGATCTCTACTATGATTTGGAGAATCATTGAAGAGATTCAGACATCCAGGCAAAGCGCGAGTGTTATTCCGTTGATAATGGCAACATCAATGCTTTTCTTTTTGCCCAGATACAGAATCCCGAAACATTTCAATTTCCTGCGTTTTTGCAAAGTGCGTTTAAAATTCCGACACGTTTTTTCGCTCAGAGTATAATTAATTCGCACATCGATCAATACAACGGCACATTGAAGTCAACGCTTTGTCGCCAATGTGCTTAACATAGTCGGATCCCCAAACTGTTTGACTCACAAATCGGGTTGGTAACTTTAAAATGTAATTAATTCATGCGCTCAGACGGCGAAAGTTAGTGGCAGGCTGATGCCGGATTAACTGAACACCTTGTTTGTCTTCAAGGCTTGTCTCCCTTTACAGGATGAGCAGAAAGGCAAGCAGTATCAACACTGGTATTATAATTCTGTTTTAATTTAAGAGAAGTTTAACTAAAGATAATTCAGACGAATTTTGCCTATCCTAGTTAATCCTTTAGGGATTAAGTAAGTCTTTCTGTCAGTTTAGTAAATTCCTACGGATTAAATATCGAACAGCGGGGTAATTGCGTGACACACAGAAGCAACGGCTTTAATTTTGACAGTTCAGCAACATTCATTGCGTTATGTACGATGTTGAGCAGACAAATATTTCGAACATTATGAAGCAATGGATTAGCAATATCCTTCAAAATGATGCAGATTGTGATTGAAAGTGTTTTACGGTTTTGTAAAAGGCAGGGATGCTGACTTCGTATCTGAAATAACTTTCTTTTTATCTTTAAAAGCGGGTTGTGTCGGTGCCATGGCTAGTTTAAGATACATTGGAAGACTTAATTAATTGAGCCTTTTTAATAAATAATAAATGATTTTATTCCTGTAAGTAGGTTTGTTGAAACACTTTTATGCGTCAGTCATATTTTAAAAACTAGATGAGGTCGGTGTTTCCTATCTCACTACTCGGAGAAGTAGGGCCGAAAAAAACCCAAAGGTCACAGTCTCTTTTAAAGTCCAGACATAATCTTGGTCAGATCATGTAGATTGGTGTCTGAAATGGTTTTTTGAGGAAAGAACAGCACAGATTGAATGGACCTGTCCAGTCAGTGCACGCATTTATCAACTATCGTGCAGCTCAACTGAGAACTTAAGGATCTCAAAAACAATATTAAAACTGATCGGTAATACTGAATAGTATTGTTTTAAAGAAAACTGTCAGTTACTGAATTCCAGCTGGCAATTTAGCCCGCCCTTTCGCAGGTTTGTTCTTACTACCCGTAACGAAACGGGTAGTCAGAAGCCCGAAAGTCTGACAACCAGTCTTACCAAGGGATAGGCAGTCGCTCCATGTAAAATACTGGTATTCAGCTGCATCCCGTTAGACTGGAAGCCGAACCCAACATAGTTGGGAAAAGGCTAGGCAGATGATGATGATGTTCTTACTACCCAGGCAAAATTACAACTAATGAACACACAAAATTTTCCTTCTATTAAATTATAATCAAGAACAATATTAGGTACTTAATAAAAACTTTATGTAAGGGTACTGCTGACAATGATCCCTAGCAGTTTCAAGGGACAGAATTGCCAATTAAACCAGTAAAAGTGACCCTAACGGACTAATAATGTAGAGAGTAATGCGTTTAATAATGAGCATTATTTTATGGCGGTCAGGGACTGAAATGGAATGAAAATTTTGGGACTGAAAAGTAGGTAAAATACAGGGTCAAATTAAATCAGCTAGCGAAACTCCGCACACGTGATAGGTATGGATATCTAAACACGAAAAAAATTAAGTTTTTTTTTGGGGTTACTCGTTGACCCAAAAAAAATCAGCGTCAGAGTATTGTTTGTGACTTGAAGTATGAGCTGATAAAAATCTGTTGTTTGTTGTTTTATCGTGTCTTGATATTAATACTTATCACATCAGTGATAATTAAAAAAAGAAAACTGGCATTACTAGTGATGATGATTCCAACAAAAATAAACTACTTATCATATTAATATCTTTTGACTTTTATCATCTTTAGATACCCATCATGTCTGAGGAGTTTCGCTAGTGAATTTAATTATACCCTGTACAGTCACGAGCATAAGTATGTATACACTTGACTTTATTCAAACACGATATTCTCCTTTAGTTTTGAGTGAAATTGTATGTTATTACGAACCAAGTATTTTCGAACCCATAGGTTTGTGTAAAGTGTCGTATTTCAACGTTGCATTCGTTATTTCACGAACAAATCGCGATTGAAAGTTGCCAAGTGTTCACATATTAGTGCTCGTGACTGTACAGTCACGAGCAGTTTATCTTGTAAAAGATTGAAGAAATTGGGCCACTGTGTTGGGTAGGGGCTTGTCATTGTTATCGCACTGATAATGGTAGGGGATCTTGTTATGTGTCAAAGAAAATATGAAGTACTGTAAGATAAATGTCGTAAATTGCAATTTGTGATAGTCAATCGATGGAAATAGAATGTTTGAGAAGTATTTAAAGAATAGACGAGTTTTGTTACAGAAAAATGCTTTGAGAATAGATAAGTATTAGGTAGGTGCTGTGAAACTCCAGATGGGAGCCTGTGATGGGAGCTTCACAATATAATTAAAAACGCTTTGACTTGGATAAAATATATTTACAACTTTACAATATCATGTTATTTCTAGCACTGCCTCTACTAATCAAAAATACCTTATTAGAATATTTGACACTTGCTTGAACGTTCGAATCGTAGACAGAGTAATCTATAGACTCATGGTATCCGTGTCACCGAAAAGGACAAAAAAATCCGGCAATCTTCATCATACTACCATTTTCACAGATGCGCAGTACTATTATTGAATTATGCACGAAAAAGATCTTATTTTCCGTTTAATCGTGGTGTAGTTTTTATTACTTCATTCATAAATGTCAAACTTGTTGTGCACATTGATGTGCTTAGCCGACACGCAGTAAGGGACAGAAATATTCTTACTCTGTCTCTTTTCTTTACTAGCTTTTTCTTGTGCGAATGAAAATGAAGATATGCAGCAGTCTATAGTTTACTGTCTACGGTTCGAATGGAACACACCGGCAATTATAACCAGCCTGTACTGCTAAAGGTAGGACTACATAGATAGCCTCTATAGTACTCTACTATGGAGGACATGATTTTCTTTTTATTTATTTATTTTCATTTGAGTTACGCCACGGCACGGTGTTTTCACGGTGTCTTTCACGGTGCCGGAGCAGTGGTGGCCAAGTGGTAACGGCCGCGACTTACGAGTTGTAGGTCGTAGGTTCGAACCCAGACAGGCGCTTTACTTTGTGTAAATTATTTCATCACTCTCAAAACGGTGAAGGAAAACATCGTGAGGAAACCGGCACGTCCTAGAACCAAAAATTCGAAGACATGTGACATCTGCCAATCCGCACTGGGCCCGCATGGTGGATTATGGCCCACTCCCTCTCACCGAGAGGAGGCCCGTGTCGCAGCAGTGGGAACATTATAGGCTGATTATGGTATAAACCGCGCCGTAAAAAACACATGTCTGTCAACAAGCTCTCATAGTGATGCAAACGCCGACCTCATAATTATACATGTAGTTTAAAAAAAATATGATTGACGTGTAAAAGTGTTTTTACAAACCTACTTACAGAAATGAAATCATTTATCAACACTGACGACTGTGCCTACATTGTTACACACAGCGAATAAACCGGCGTTTTTCACGGCAAGAATAACGTGTGAGTACAGTGAACAAAAGAGATAAGTATGCAGGATCGTCGCATACAGTTGAAGTTTAGTAAGAAACCGATGGATATTTTCGAATAAAATGTAATTTTATTAATAGAAAACAAACAGCTCTTTTATCAAATTAAATTTCAGTCGATAACATATATCGGTTTCTTAGTAAA
Source organism: Oligia fasciuncula (assembly GCA_963082905.1). Classification (NCBI taxonomy): domain Eukaryota; kingdom Metazoa; phylum Arthropoda; class Insecta; order Lepidoptera; family Noctuidae; genus Oligia; species Oligia fasciuncula. Next base: position 17,229,129 of record OY720403.1, read on the forward strand.
CTTCAACTATATCCGACGGTCCTGCATACTTATCTCTTTAGTTGACTGTACAAAGGGCGCGAAGGAAAACATTTTGAGAAAACCTGGTCTGAAATTGTGATCACGTTTGGAGCATGTTTTCAGTGTTTTTTAGGATTCCGCTGCCACGTAGCCAAATGGCAAAAATGGAACCCTCATAATTTCGTCATAACCGTCTGTTCGCATGTTACACAGCCATTTTACTCGGAGACTATTTGCACTACTTAGGATATTGATGAAAATAAGGTAATACTGTGCACCGTTTAACTATGTACTTAGTGAAATTACGGAATAAATAATACATGCCATAGCAGTAGCGAAGGGTCGGTTTTTGTAAGAGGTAAGCCGGAGTAGATATATTTAATGCCATCAAAAATATTACTTGTAAAAAAATGGTTGCCTGTAAAGTCGGTTTTACGGGCGAAGATTTTACGTGACAACGACCGATCATCCGATCATAGTTGAGTGGGAGAGAGACGCAAGGCATTCGGCGGGCCTCTCTCTCGTTCGGTGACTCATCGTAACGTTACCGAGCGTTACACTTTTTCATAAGTGACTCCCAGTCGCAACCTAATTTAAGACGTTGTCACGTCAAAAAATGGTTGCCTGTAAAGTCGGTTTTACGGGCGAAGATTTTACGTGACAACGTCTTTTTCTCGGTAGAATATTTATTGATATGAATATAATTAAATTGCACAATAGGAACAAGGAATTAAATGAAAATAAGAACGTAACGTTACCGAGCGTTACACTTTTTCATAAGTGACTCCCAGCCGCAACCTAATTTAAAATAAGAACGTAACGTTACCGAGCGTTACACTTTTTCATAAGTGACTCCCAGCCGCAACCTAATTTAAGACGTTGTCACGTCAAAAAGCCAAGTCTCGCAACTCAGTTCTTCTACCGTAAAAAGTTGTGAGATCCATAAAATACCAAGTCGGTTAATTTATTCAGTCCCTACTTCAAGGACCTTCTGTCTTAAGTTATTACGTAATTAGCTAACCTAACAACATCTTGTAGTGACCATATCAATATTTAAAACCTTTTATGTTTTAAATAAATTGACGAACAAGTAATACATATTATATTAAATTAGATTGTTTAGTGCGATTGCAAAGTCAATCTATTTATTTAAAACATAAAAGATTGTAGGCTTCTAGTTTTATTCTTAATATTTTGACATTTTTATAGCATTTTTACAATTTTATATTTGACATTTTATTTATTTTTATTCGATTCTGGCATTTTTATAATTGTATTATTATTATTTTAAATTTAATTAACTTATTATTTTTAAATGATCACAATCTTGTTTTGGGTTTTTACCTGTTTTGATTTTAATATTATATTTTATTAGTTTTAATGTATGAATTCGAAACTATGGACTAGAAGTATGTCTGAAATAAAATTATTATTATTTATCCACAACGAAGTTATAGGGGGTCGAAAATGGCCTGAACTGCTTCGAGAAAAGGATGGTACACACGGCTACACATCAAGCTATACATTTCCAGTTTTAGCTGACCTCTCATTGTATGTGTTTTTCGTACAATCAGAAGTCAGCTTATACTGGTTATGTATAGCTTGATGTGTAGCCGTGTGTACGGCCGTGCCGCTTTTTGCTCGACTTGGCGGCGGCACTCCCGTGCGCCCAGATATGATTATATTATTCGTTTAAAGAATACCGAGTGTGCCATTTTTCAAAGGGAAGCCGGTAGGAAACGAGTTTTAAGGAACCTTCGCCACTGTGTCAGAGTGATACATTCATTTTTATTTGTTGGAATGTTTTTTTGCATCACGTCGTGTGTGTTTATAATCATAGAACAGTAAAGAACTTATCATTTTTAGACATGACCTAATATCACAAGATTGATAAGATTACATATCGCGTTAATTTTACTTTATTGAATAAGATAGATATTATTTAGCGTTCAAATATGAGTAGACACACATTTCACCAGCTATATTTAAGTCCAATGGGGGCGAGCCTTTTGCCATCAACTGGGCACAAGTCCAGGCTCCGGGCTGCTACTGAGAAATTCCAGATGTTACAACCCCAAAAAGCTGCCCTATCCGGGAATCGATCCCAGGATCCCATACTCAGCAGTAGCCCTTGCGACCACTACACCAATGATGCTTAGTCTAATAACTAATAGAAAGAAGTCAAAGTCAAAGCATTTATTTCAAACAGGCACATAAAAGGCACTTTTGAACGTCAAAAATTACAACAAAATAGAATTGATTCTAATCGCCCATTCCAAAAGGTAGTTTTCGTATGGAGAAGAATGGGCCAGAAACTCCACCGGTACTCTTTTAAAATGTTTTGCATACATTAATTATATAATAATAATATGTGAAGACGATGCACCTAAAATTAAATTAAATTACTATACCACAATCATCATCATCATCATTTCAACCGAAAGACGTCCACTGCTGGACATAGGCCTCCCCCAAGCACCTCCACTTCGACCGGTTCTGTGCTTCTCGCATCCAACGGGTTCCTGCGGCCTTCACAAGGTCGTCGGACCACCTTGTGGGAGGCCTTCCAACGCTACGTCTTCCGGTACGCCACATAAATATACCAAAATAGGTAAAATAATTAAAAATGAAACCATGATATAAATTTATTATCTGATAGATACATGGTGCTCACATATTTACAAACATGGTAAAAGTACCTAAACTATTTTCATTTAAATAAAAAAAATTACAAGTAATAAGTCAGGGTGTGAGTTAAAGTAATTATAGAATGTAAATCAATGTCATCGATATGTCAAAAAAAAAAGAATAAATTTTCCATTTAAATTAGCAACCAGTTTGATTTTGTCTAGACAACCCTAAATAGGTTTAGACGACACTCTCAAAATATGTAATAGTCTACCATTTCGACATGCTAACTTTAATATGAAAACTTGTTAGACAGACTGTTGACAACCTTCATTTCCGTTCTTGTTTTGTCTGGTTCAATCAATCTACCTAGCCTTTTCTCAACTATGTTGGGGTCGGCTTCTATTCTTACCGGACGCAGCTGACTACCAATATTTTACATGAAGCTATTGCCTCTCAGAAGGTTACATAATCAGCCCCAATGTTCCCACTGCTGGGACACAGGCCTCCTGTCTGTGAGAGGGAGTGGGCCGTAATCCAACACGCGGGCCCAGTGCAGATTGGTAGGTGTAACATGTCTTCGAATTTTTGATTCTAAGACTTGCCGGTTAACTCACGATGTTTTCCTTCATCAGAAGGTTAAATTCCGTAATTAAGGTGCCACTAGTCGATATTTTTTCCATATAATTTCGGAAGAGTATTGCTCCATTGAGCATCCAAAGTTAAACATTATATCGTTTTGTCTTATTATTAATGTTGTCTGTACGGAAACAGAATAGTAAAATAAAAAGCCATTAAAAAGTGATGAGCCAACAAAGATTAGTTTTTCTTGCTATTTTTAACGTAACTTTGGGTGTGAATAAGTAATAAAAGAACTGTGAAATCTGCAAAACCAAGTCAGTACCGACAAAACTCAGTTATCAAAGAGTTCAATAAACTTTATTTGTAATTGATTTATGCAGTAGTTTTTTCATAAAACTCCATTTTCCGAAGCACTTTTCGTTTTTTTTTACGCTCCTATCAGTTCGGAATGGTGTTTCTGTGCGTGAGAAGTAGACGTTGTTAGTGTAAACTAGCGTCTAACTGCTCATCACTGATACTAGCTCTCTCGGACACGAAGCTAGGTGAGACAGCGTGCTTTTTGACCATGACTAGCAGTGAGTTCGCGCTCGCGAGTAGTTTACTCTTAAAAATGTTCAAATCTAGTTGCAAACTCATCTCAGCGACAATCAATGTCAAAGCTTGCCCTCTGCTTGCTGAATTGCCCCTTTGACCTACACAACCCAGTTACTTGGTAACACAATTTTTCATTTTGGGTTAGACATATATGTATTTATGAATGAGACTATTTAATTAAATACGCACCTTATGACATACTTTAGTTCATATTCATATCACGTTTTATCGTAATGAGTAATTTATAAAAAAAATATCAAAATATTGAAATAAACTAGAGTTCGTGCCTAAGTTATAACAGCTGCAAGGTCGATCGATCGGGTTAAGCTAAGCTTGTTGCGGTTGGTCCGTGGGTAGGTGACCATCTTTACATACCGAGACCCCTCCGTCACCTTCGTACCTCGGAAAGCCGTTAGGCTCAACTCACACCAAAAGAGCGGCGAAGCGCCCTGTAGAGAAGGCGCGCGGATTCCAGCGACTGCCCGAGAAGTAGCTGGAATGCTCGAGAAGTCGCGGGAATCCGCGCGCCTTCTCTTCTTCTTTCATGTGTTTATTGCTGTAATGCCTTGATTTGATATTGTATAGGCAGTCGTACATTTGCACCAAATAAATAAACTTTTCTTCATCCATTTCCATCACTTTTGTATTCGTTGCACTGCAAGGAATGAATGCGAATGCTAGCGCGCAACAGACGCGCGCGGGGAGCGGGCGCGAGGGGCGGGATATTGCCAGCGGCCGCTCGCGACTGCTCGAGCATTCTCGGGACATTCCGCGCCTTCTCGCGCAGTCGCACGGCTAATTCGCTGGAATTCCAGCGGCGCCGCTGGCATCCGCGCGACTCGTTCGATTTCTCATGCGATAATAAGTATTATAGTAATGAAAATAAAGTTAAAATTCATATGACACTGAAACTGCGATCCGCTTCGCCGCGCTTCGACGCTCTTTTGGTGTGTGTTGAGCCTTAGTCCTGACTACCATTACTGGATCTTTGTCAATCGTTACGGGCGGTCAGAAGCCCGAAAATCTAACAACCAGTCTTACCAAGTGGTATCGTATTACCTAGTGACTGGGTTGTGGAGGTCAGATAGGCAGTCGCTCCATGTAAAATACTGGTTATTCAGCTGCATCCGGTTAGACTTAAAGCCGACCTCAACATAGTTGGAAAAGGGCTAGGCAGATGATGATTTAAGTATATAATTACGTTTGGGTTGATATATACAGGGTGGTCAAAAAGTCCTGGATCAAACGTCCCTTATCTCCCGATAAAGGAGGTCATTTCCAAAGCTTTTAAAGTGAGAAATAATTTTTGGTAGCGCTTCAAAATTTTTGGAAAAAATATTGCTGTTAAAATTAGATGCCCAGAGCCGCAATAGAACTTTTGTAATGCTGATACGTTATTTAGTAATAATACAACACTAATTAATAATAATAAATAATAGTCTAATTTTAAAAGAACTCGGTATACAAAACTATTCATAACTTTTAGGGCAATTGAATTATGGCCATGCTGTAGAAAGATTTTTTGTTGGAAATTACCTCCTTTATCTCCCTATTTCGTTTGATCCACGACTTTTTGACCACCCTGTATATCTTATTATACAAAGTGCTGAAATAAACTAGAGCTCCTACATATCTACTTAATAATTAACTTCCGACATAAAAAGATTTCTTAGAAATTCAGAATTCTCTTTGAAACGAAGTTGAATAACATCAGAATATTAATATTAAATTCTCATTCTTTCCTTGACTTTGAGGCAGGGAAATTGTATTTCATTTTATGTGTATCTGAGGGTTTTTTACTTCCACATGTGCTCGTAAAATCCTTGACAAAGGTGATTTATTGTTACTTTCCATTTCTCGTGTCTTGGTAGCATAAATTTTATATTTCTAGACTCGCGCACGAAGGGTTCCGTATCATTATCTATACAATATTAGGTTGTATGGGAGCCCCCCTTAAATATTGATTTTATTCTGTTTTTAGTATTTGTTGTTATAGCGGCAACAGAAATACATCAACTGTGAAAATTCAACCGTCAAGCTATCACGGTTCATGAGATACAGCCTGGTGACAGACGGACCGTGGAGTCTTAGTAATAGAGTCCCGTTTTTACCCGGTTACGGAACCCTAAAAAGCAAGAAAGAAAATACGTTTAACATGAGCATAGCATAATTAGCCTATAACGTTCCCACTGCTGGGACACAGGCCTTCTCTCTTTGAGAGGGAATGGGCCGTAATCCACCACGCGGGCCCAGTGCTGGTTAGTAGGTAAACATGACGTACAGAACACAAACCGAAAACGAACAAGTTGGGGAAAATTTGAGTCACGTTCACGCAAAACGGCCATCGCTCAGCATAATGCTACGACCCTATGCGAGACAGCCCTAGCGCTGGCTTTCAGCGACAGCCGGCGTTGACGTGATGACGTCAACCGGTGCAGCATACGAAATATAAATAACACAATGGAAAATGAACATGGCGGAAAAAGATAGTCAATTTTCCTAAACTCTTACGGAATAGGTTACTTCTGAGCAAGTTAGCACCATATCGTCTACCGAGCCATTCCAATCAACTCGGGGAAAAAAAAAAACTGGCCATGTGCGAGTCGGACTCGCACACGAAGGGTTCCGTACCACAAGGTAAAAACACCGAAACAAAACACGTTTGTTGTATGGAAGACCCCCTTAAATATTTCTTTTATTTTGTTTTTAGTATTTGTTGTTATAACGGCAACAGAAATACATAATTTGTAAAAATTTCAACTGTCTAGCTGTGGCGGTTCTTGAGATACAGCCTGGTGACAGACAGACGGACGGACGGACAGACAGCGAAGTCTTAGTAATAGGGTCCCGTTTTTACCCTTTGGGTACGGAACCCTAAAAAGCACCTTGCGACCATTAGACCAACGATCAAAATGGCTTTTTAAACATAAGTTCCTATTCATAAGTGGTCTTTCGCCTAATAATTACCTAATCAGTCCAAATTACAGGTTGAACATTACAATAATGATATCGTCAATATTTCTAAGCTAGATTTGGCCCGCGGCTTCGTCCGCATGGATGTCAGGAAACATTTCACGGGAACGCAGTACCTTGATTAAAAGTACCCTATATAAGGTTTTATTGAATTAATGCAAAACCTCTTAAGGAGTCATGTATGTACTTATCATTATAAACAACTTTAACTATGGGAACAATCCTGAAATCGCAAAAAAAAATCAGCTGTTCCCTACATTTTGACGAACATAAATGTAGGGAACAGCTGATTTTTGTTCGCGTTAATTCAATAACACGGTGTTTTATGTATACCTACATTCAGGTTATAAAATACCTATGTGCCAAATTTCATGCAAATCCGTTCGGCCGTTTTTGCGCGAATCCGGAACAAACCTCCATACGAACAGTGGAGCTGTTGTGGCCCAGTGGTAACGGCCCCGACTTACAAGTTGTAGGTCGTGGGTTCGAACCCAGACAGGCTTTACTTTGTGTAAATTATTTCATTACCGCTCTCAAAACGGTGAAGGAAACCATCGTGAGGAAACCGAAATGTCATAGAACCAAAAATTCAAAGACATGTGACATCTACCAATACCAATCCGCACTGAGCCCGCGTGGTGAATTACGGCCCACTCCCTCTCATAGAGAGGAGGCCTGTGTCCCAGCAGTGGGAACATTATAGTCTGATTAGTGACTATGCTATGGACAAAAATTCAAAACATATCAGACTTTTTACGTTTTCCTTACCATTTTATTATATGTAAAGATTACTAGCTGATTTATTGTGTTCAAGGTTCCATACCGTGGTATTACATAATAACCTTGGCGTTCATAAATGTTGCCGTTAATTATGGGTAATGTAATAAACTATCAGGTTATTTACAGCCTAAATGTTCACCATAAATAATTTCTATATTTTTTTTACTCATTTGATTGTTCACAATTTGTGTTCCTTATTACTGTTAAGTTAGTAATATTATAGTACGCGTCCCGCGGTTTCACCCGCATAAGTTTCGATCCCGTGGGAATATCGGGATAAAAAGTATCCTATGTGTTATTCTAATGTATAAGCTATATTACTGTGAAGTGTTATCAAAATCCATTCAGTAGTTTTGGCGTGAAAGAGTAACAAACATCCATCGTCACAAACTTTCGCTTTTATAATACTAACAGCGCCCCGCGGTTTCACCCGCATAAGTGTCGATCCCGTGAGAATATCGGGATAAAAAGTATCCTGTGTTTAATCCTGGTTATAAACTCTAAACTGATAGAGACCATGAAAAAAGTATTTCTAAACCCAATTAAATTCAGCCATACTTTTAAGCTTTTTAGCATCAGGTACAAAATAAATATTCCTTTGGGAAAGTAATTTTTGTTTTGAGGTCTTTCGCCCTTGTTTGTTCGGGCCTTTGTTTAATGTAACCTTTCTAATTAATATGTGCCCGGGAATATTTGAGCGTTAATTAGGCCCGTTAACACACACGGTTTTTAAGAAAGAAAAAATTGTATTATGTGTCACAGAAACACGTGCATACTAACAGATTATAATTGACTCGAATAATAAAGAAAAATAAAAACAAAATAGATGTATAATCAGGAAAACAGAAATAGTCGGTAGTTGCACGTCATGACTGTGACAAGAAGGCTTCCACTTAGCATTATGCTGTGCTTTGGGGACCTACAGCAGCGCTGATTTTCAGAAGAGGGGTCCGTGACTAAATAACAGCCGCGCAGGTCGATCGATCAGGTTAAGCTACGCTTGCCGCGGTAGGTCTGTGGATGGGTGACCATCTTTACATACCGAGACCCCTCCGTGCCTCTGAAAGCACGTTAAGCCGTTGGTCCCGGCTGTCATTCGTGCATCTTTGACAGTGGTTACGGGTAGTCAGAAGCCCGAAAGTCTGACAACCAGTCTTACCAAGAGGTATCGTATTACCCAGTAACTGGGTTGTGGAGGTCAGATAGGCAGTCGCTTCATGTAAAATACTGGTATTCAGCTGAATCCGGTTAGACTAGAAGCCGACCCCAACATAGTTGGGAAAAGGCTAGGTAGATGATGACCCCCGAAAAGGACGTACGGAAACCAAGTCAGATTTAATGATCCGTTGTTTCTTGATTTACGCCGTGAAAACACGGCACTTGAAGCACGGTCGACAGTGTTGTATGGCTCACTATGGAAATGGAAGCTTGTTGACAGCGGGTCTACTCTCTAAGGCCGTCAACGAAGTTACGGGCCCGTCTGAAGGATAGAGACAACCGTCAAATCGTATTGTCGATCTTTCTTAGTTCGGGTCCCGACCTAATCTTATGTCCGTGTGTGATACAGAGTAGAAGTTGCCCGTAATTTCGGCCGAAGCTACGGGTTTCGAGCTTAGAGAGCAGACCCCAGGCTCGGTGACGTGTCGATGATGAGATGTCGATGATGATGAGTCGTGAGGTGGTTTGCCGTGTCATATACAAGCTCACGATTATTCCACGGTGCGGCCAGCTCGCCGTTATGAAACCGTTCCGTGTACTACGGGCCTTATATTTTAAACTTCTTATTTACTTTCAGATTTCTATGTGTTTTAGATTTTAACTTGTGGGTGGAAGGTTGTTTTTGGTTGGATTTAGTTGGTAATATTATTTTATAAATGAAATATGATGTAATTAGTCGATTCGTGTTATCCGGGCCTTATATTTTATAAACTTCTTATTTTCTTTGAGATTTCTATGTGTTCTGGATATTAACTTGTGGGATGGATGGGTGGAATGTTTGTTTTTTAGTTAAATTTTGTTGGTAATATTTAAAATTGGTGTGATGATTTTATAAACGAAATATGATTTAATTAGTCGATTCGTGTCATCTTTGATTCTGTTATTCAATGATAATGCGTGATAATTGACTCGAATGAGTAAAACTTTTCTGTTGCGTAAGTACCTACTTACATTTTACTTGTGTTTTATTAAGTACCAGCTGACCGACAGACGTTGTCCTGTACAAAATTCCGTAAAAAATAGGGCTATCAGTTTTCCCTAATTTGTAAATTTTCCTGAAAACCTTTTAAATTTTTCCTTTCCCTAAATCCTGATTCGGACTATTTATTACGAACATTTTAAAACATAACATAGACAACTCGATCCATTCGTTTAAAAGCACTTTATTTTTATTTATATACATACATAGATTCGCCTAGATAATACCGTTTTCATCGAAAAGCGTAATAATTAAGCAATACTAATTAGAGTCTTATAGTACAAGTTCATTCGAAGTATTATTTCGCAATTCCACGTAAAAACATTGGCGATAATTCGGCAAAATACCAATACCCAGAAGCTGACCTACTTATTAATCTAACTGTGTCATATAGATTTTGATACTACCCACGAGTTCTAGAAAATAATACCATTTTAGGAATTGACACCACGCTATAAGACGCAAAAAAAGAAAAACATCGTGAGGAAACCGGCATTTCCTAGAACCAAAAATTCGAAGACATGTGACATAAACCAACTCACACTGGGCCCGCGTGGTGGATCACGGCCCACTCCCTCTCATTGAGAGGAGGCCTGTGTCCCAGCAGTGGGAACATTATAGGCTGATGATGGATATTATGACGCTATCTAGGCTGGGCTATGTGTTAAGGCTCCTACAAACAGGCGCGACACGCGATAAAATCGCGCGCGGCACAAAGGCAACGCTCGTTGCGCGACTTGCGGTGCCTTTATGTCGCGCGCGATTTTATCGCGTGTCGCGCCTGTTTGAAGGAGCCTTAATCCGGCGTTAAAAGGCGAAAACCCTTTCCAATAAATGGGAGATATTTTAATTAAAATGCGACTACGGAGTGATATCATAAATTTCCATCGGTTTAATGAAGTTAATAATTTATTTAGGTACACATCGCCGGTCGCGAAATACCACCGCCACTGACCTGCAAATTGCAAAAAACGTAAGAAAATTTGAATTTTGGCGGACTACCTTAGTGCATCCCTCTTAAGGAAAACCTTATATTCAGGAGCCCGTAAGATTGAAAGCAAATAAATATTGAAACTAAAAAAAAACGTGACTGAAAATGAAGTGGATAGGCTTAGAATGAAAAGTTATATATTTTGTTTCACTCAAACACTGTTCAACCGATAACCATGAAAATTTGAATGTATTTTTGGTTTTCTGCAAATTTTTAGTTATTGAACTTTTTCACATTATTTAATTCTGAGGCGGTACGAAGTTCGCCAGGTCAGCTTGTCAGTAAATATAAACAAATTCACAATCCCTTCACGACACTACATAATTTACCAAAAACTTTGGTTCCATTCCAACATAAATGATATATTCGCGTTTTCAGCACCCTGTCCCATATTAGCCTACCAGCCTAACATTAAACTGTTTGTTCACAAAACTACTGAAACTTTCTCCTTAATTTATTCAGTCGGTGCTGTAATAATTTAATGCTGTTCATATTAATTTGCACTTAGTTGTTGGATGATAATTCATTATGAGTCTATTTGGAAATTACAGTGACATTAGTAAGTGTTTACGAGGTAGGCTTTGCGTTTGTTGTTCAATTCATTTTAACTGAGACTGATCTGGGGGCCTAATAAGGCCACTTTGGCAGAATCATAAAAGGATAACATAATGGACAGTTATTTTGAAGGGTATTGCTAATCCTTTGCTTCATATGTTCGAAAAAGTTGCGCGGTAAACTCTGCTTGCGCGATGCAGGCTTTTGCGTGACGTCAGTATGATTCACATGTGGCGGTGTAGATGCCGCTACAACGGTGACCACTTAGATGAAGTGAGCTTGAAGTGAGTTGTCATATCCTGATGTCAGGAATTGACACTATTGAACCAGATTACATATTTCACTTAACTTTTCTCGGTGAGATTATTACAGAATATATCGGCTGTTCTTTCACTAGAATGCCAATGCAGTGTGGTAGCAAAAATGATAAGGGTATAGTAGAAAACAAGGAGGACCCTCAACTATTACTCGATAATAATACTCCACATTATAATAATGCATACTAATACAACGAATAATAAATAAATAAACACGAAATGTCGTGTGTCCGGGTCGTGAGTTCCTTCAAATAAGACAATGGGTAAACAATACACATGACGACAAACGGTCTTCCTTTGAACGAGCTCCTCAATACAAGTGAGCGCTAATTAATGGCCATTTTACCCATTCAATTGTCATAAGGCAGGCGCCGTAGAGGTGTGTTATGATGGATGTTGACTAGTAATTTTATTGCGAGGAAATCGGCATGTCATATAACCAAAAATTCGAAGACATGTGACATCTACCAACCCGCACTGGGCCCGCGAGGTGGATTGCGGCTCACTCCCTCTCACAGAAAGGGGGCCTATGTCTCAATGCTGGGACAGAGGCCAAGACATTATAGACTGATTATCAGTAATTTTAAAAGACCTGAGAATTAAATTACTTACTTTATTATATCCAACAAATCCAGTCATATCTTTATCCCCAATCTCCATTCCCAAGACGCTATCCTAATGAACTTCAGCCTGAATCAGTTTATCATCTGTTATGAGTTTCGAACTTTATCATCATATTAGTCTACCCTTTTCCTAACTACTCGTACGTTGGGGTGTGCTTTCAGTGCAATCGGATGCAGCTGAATACCAGTACTTTACATGGAGCGATTGCGTATTTGACCTGCACAAACCAATTACTGGAGAGTATACATAGTGTTACGAAATACTCTGGCCCGAAAAAAATGCTAGTGTGAATCACCCCAGTCTAGTCAACAGAAGAATGACTCCGCAAGGTAGCTGAAGGAACCTCTTCATCATCATCCACAGCCTGACTTCACCTATTGCTGGGATAGGCTCTCTTTTCTTGTGTCAACCTCATCCAGGTTTTGCCCGCTATGGCAGCAATGTCGTCCACCGAACTCGCTGCTGACAACTCGTCTTCCAGTCCTTGGAACCGCTTACTCCTATTCAATGTTTCGTGGTCCACTCAATTCCTTACAATTTAAATCACTTAATACAGTACAAACGTATTAAATTAAATGTATAAGATAGTGAATCCAAACTAGAACACCAACGATTTCTGCCAAGTTAAGCAAGTTTCCAAGATTTACGCGTGACTTCGAAACTTTCGACTTTGATACCCGGTGTAGCTATATATGTCAAAGTTATATTGTTACAGGAGTTATATCATTACAAGCTAAGTGTCCCACTGCAGTCTAGAGTCATTTCTACCTTCGAGATGGTGCCTCTTTGTCATCACGGATCTACGTGTTTTTTATTTACTTTGTAGGAACTGTGGGGTAATTGCGTAAATCGTATGGCCTTTCGTTTTGCCAGATCAACAACATTCATTGCTTTATTTACGTTATTGAGCAGACTTATTTATCAAACATAATTTTATTATGAAGCAATGGATTAGGATGTGTAAATGATGATATGGTTAGAAAGGGGTGACTACCGAGATGACGAGTATTAGAGAAGTATAGAAGAAAAAGACTAGAGATTAGTTAGATTGGGATGGGGCCCCTTAGGGCCGAAGCCTGCCGGGTCAGCGGGTTTGTCCGAATGGGTTACCGCTGGCCAGGAACATAAAGGGCTAAGGAAAGAACACGGGTGGGTTTTAGTCAGTAAGAGTCTGACATTGATGATGATTTCCCATCCGAAAAAAAAAATTGGGATAAGGGAGAATGATGAATGATGATGAAGCCTTGTATTAGGAATTTCCTAAAATCCTTCAGATTGTGATTGAAAATGTGTAACGCATTTAGGGGTATTCAACGCGTTTTCATCCATAAAATTTGAAAAGTTCCTATGAACAACTCAATTTCCCTGCCTATTTTCGTCGACCAAATCTGTAATAGACACGGTCTATGACATACTAAACCATAAATCTATTTCCTTCATATCAGTCGGAACACCGCAAAGGACCTCCATATCAAATGTAAGCCTCTTCTCGGCTCGACAGATATTGAGCCACTTCAGAACATAAATCTGCTCCACATAGGGTTACCATTTAGAAATTTGAAAAGTCCTGACAAAAAGCCTGACATTTGAATAAATTTTAGTCACAAAATCCAAACATTACTCACTTAGTTACAGTGGTATGGTGGGCATGGTAGCAGAAACTCGCGAGGGATAAAAAAAAAAGAAAATAAATAATAGGTACCTTTGCCAGAAACTAGCGTAAGTTTGATTATTTTATGTAAAACTATTTTTATTTTGAAGAAAATATTTTACGTTTGAACTATGTAGTTGTTTGTAAATTTGCAATACCTACAAGATTTATTGTTTGATCTCGTTAAGTTAATAAAGAAGTATATAATATTTTGTTTTTAGATGAATGATAAGTTAATAACTTATATGAGTTTTTTTACTCGTATTCCGTCTAAGCCAAAAAATCCGGACAAATTAAAGAGCCGGACAAAGTCCGGACATGTCCGGACAATTCCGGACGGATGGTAACCCTAGCTACACCACTATTGTGAGAGACCTTTCGCAGTGTGCGATAGCTTGCTACTTCTTTGGAAATTGAAATTCAGAAGTAACAAGTATGTACACTATACAGACGCCAGCACATGAAGCTACCCGAAACTGTCAAATTTTCCTAATCAACTTTGAACCTAATACTTTAACTATAAAGTTGAAAATCTATTAAAGTAATTTGACAGAGTTTAGTAGCTTGATGTGCTGGCGTCTCATCTGCCTAGCCTTTTCCCAACTATATTGGGGTCGGCTTCCAGTCTAACCGGATGTAGCTGAATACCAGTATTGTATGTGCTGGCGTGTGTACTTACATTTAGAAGTTTAGATTGTATCCTCTTGCAGCAACAATAAGGATTCAATCTAAACTGCAGGGTAATGGCGTAACACACTAACAGTAGCAATGGCTTTCAGTTTGACAGTTCAACAACATTCATTGCTTTATTTACGTTGTTGAACAGACACATATTTCGAACATATGAAGCAATGGATTAGCAATATCCTTCAAAATGATGAATCAGATTGTGATGAATAGTGTGTTACGCAAGGGTCATGGATAGCGATCCAGAGGCAAAAATATTGCATACTACTTAGCGTTTGCCCGCGATTTCCTAAAACTACGGCGATAAAAAATATCTTATGTCCTGAGCCAGGTTATGGTCTATCCGTGTGCTAAATTTCATCCAAATCCGTCCAGCCTAAGGAGTGAAAAAGCAGACACCACGCTGTTATAGTTACTGCACGCTGATCCCTTGCATATTTCCCCTTATCTAGCCAGAAACCAAAATGAGAAACATAATTATTCTCATAATTTTCATCTAACATCTGTATCATCCCACTTCGTATGTACAGTCAACAGCAAAAGTAGATGATCAAAGTCAGAAATTCACTACTAATGAACTTTGTGGCGTCGAAGTGATTCAAAAGTATTCTACGTAGTAGTAAGTATTCTAAGTAGTAGTACTTCGACGCCACACAGTTCTGACGCGAACTCCGTTCGTTAGTATTGCATTTCTGATTTTGGTCATCTACTTTTGCTGTTGACTGTACATGCATCTATCCAAAACCCACCTAAATCAATGCAACGTCTATATAGCTTCAAAATACATCTCGAGACGTTTAGTAAATCACAATTGGTCACAGCTGTGACAACCGTGTTGCATGCTATAGGTACCAATATGTCTACCGTGCTCGTGTGCTCTGATGCAAGACCACTTGAGGATATTGATACAGAAAATGGACTCTCTCAAGTACTCGTAAGCTAGTGATGTTGTTTTTATTTACTTATGTTGTAAGTACGCTTTCAAGTTCGATAAATCAATCGTGTCGTTGTTTATTTTTCTGTTGACTCTGGGGGCCTAAAAAGGCCACTTTGGCAGAATCATAAAAGGATAACATTATGAATCATAATGGATAGTGAACTGTTAATTAAGTTAATCGTATCAAATCCGATTGGTGAAGGATTTTTCAGTTATTTTTTTTTGTCTGTGCCAATCAACATTCATTGCTTTGTTTACGTTGTTGAACAGACACATTTTTCGAACATATGAAGCAATGCATTAGAAATATCCTTCAAAATGATTCAGATTGAGATTGATATTGTGTTACCGTTACGCAATTAACTTTATCACGCAATTAATTTATATCATTAGGGTGCCGGTTGCTGGTTTCGCACATTACCTACACATTTAAGTAACTTCATGACCTTTAAATATTTTAGTATCTACATGCCTAACTAAACCCGCATGATACTGAACGTTACTTAAAATTGAGTTTAGTTTCAGAATTCAGCAGTCATACTCTTAAAATTCATCACCACTGAACTCAAAACAGTGAAGGAAAACATCATTCATGAGGAAACCGGCATGTCTTGGAGCCAAAAATCGAACATGTAACATCTACCAACCCGTACTGGGCCCTCGTATTAGATTATAGCCCACTCCCTCTTGAAGACGTTATGTATGCGACATAGCCCGAAGAATTGCCAAACTTAAGTGGCAGTGAGCAGGGCACACATTGCTCGCAGAACAGATAGCCGATGGGGCCGAAAGGTTCTGGAGTGGCGACCGCGTACCGGAAGACGTAGCGTTGGAAGGCCTCCCACAAGGTGGTCCGACGACCTTGTGAAGGCCGCAGGAACCCGTTGAATGAGCAGAACGAGAAAGAGGTGCTTGGGGGAGGCCTATGTCCAGAAGTGGACGTCTTTCGGCTGAAATGATGATGCAATGTACTCTTGAAATAGCTAGACCATTTCTCACCCGTAGGACTATCGTGGCCCCTTATCCGATCACGCTGTAACTCTTTGAACCTGTTGCTCAATTTGGCTTCTCCAGGGATATAAATTACACTTTATAGGCCTAAATAACAATGTAAACGATGATATATTGGACCCGCTACGGACTAGACAACTTTATAAATAGCCTGAAAGTCACGCAATGTCGCGTAATATTTCAGCCCTAATTCGAATAAATAATGCCTGCTGAAATCTGATTTTTTATTCTGAAATTAGACCTAATCTATATTAAATATAAAATTCAGAGTCCGAGTATCACTGGTCAGTTTCCCTCAGTCGTCAGTTTATTTAATTCGCCAGTTTCGTTGGTTAGTCAGTTTCACTGATTCTTAAGTTTTGCCGAATAGACAGTTCCGTTAAATCGACAGTTTCCAGTATTTGAAAGTTTTCGTCGATTCGTCAGTTTT
Organism: Oligia fasciuncula; assembly: GCA_963082905.1. NCBI lineage: Eukaryota > Metazoa > Arthropoda > Insecta > Lepidoptera > Noctuidae > Oligia > Oligia fasciuncula. The sequence goes on from OY720403.1 coordinate 17,246,086, forward strand.
GTACACTCAAGGGAAAAACGTGTTGAAAAACTGATACTGATAATTTTATGCTGCTAAGTCCTGACTGATATATCAACGCACAGCCTCAACCGCTGGTCCTAGAGACATGAAAATTGGAGGGTGTGTTCTCTGTAAAGAGTAAGTATCCACTAAGAAAGGGTTTTTCGAAATTCGACCCCTAAGAGGGTGAATGGGGGAGGGTGAAATTTCACGCGGACGAAGTCGCGGGCAGAAGCTAGTATATTATATTACAAAAAAAAAAAAAAAAAATCTAAAAATAAAATTCCAAAAAGAAGAAAAAAATATAAGTACCTATCATTTACTCAAGTCTCATTCCAATAAAAAAACTTAAATATTTCAAATGTTGAAAATTAAATCCCAAAAAGGAGAGCATTTACCGTCCAAATTATATTTCGGTCTGATTAAAATTTAAGTTAAAAAATTTACTTGCAAAATTACACAAAAAAACACTCCTCAGCTTAAAAAATAATTTCGTTTCAAAATGACTTACACAGTTCATTTAATTTAATTCCAATCTTCTTCAACGCCACCAAATAAAGTTAGAATCAAAAATTCATGATTAGGAACGCCATCTTTCAAGCCTATTTTACAAGGTAATTCAAAAGTTTGGTTCTTAAGGGGTGCTACACACTTGTACAGGTCGGCATAATCTATTCGGCGGTATTTATTGAGCAACAAATCCGACCCGAAGCATTGCCACACTATTCAACTTACATTGGGATCATCCGATCGACAAACTCCGTTTGGCATAAGACCTACTCACGGCGATTTTTTATCATGCATTGGATTTTTAAAGCACTGCGGTGCTATTCTGTAAAAATATCACCGTGATATCTTAGGTGGAGTGAGCTGCAGTGAGCTGTCATTCCACCTGATGCTAGGGATTGACACTATTGACAGCTCACTTGCTCACACAAAGTGAGCTCGATTTAACAGTCTTAACACCGACAGTTGAAAATCCAGTGCACCATAAAAAATTGTCGCCTAATCATCCGTGCGAACGAGAGCTAATTCGAGCTAAGCCGAGAAGCCTTTTCTCGAACATTTCAATTTCGCCGCCCGGCAGTGCCGAATCATGCCAAACCGGACAAGTATGCAGCACCCCTAACATGTAAATTTCGCTCTCAGAATTCTAAATTAAGTCAAGTTTTTTGGACAAGAAAGAAAGGGGTACCTGAGAACATTTGAGAGGGCGGTGACACCACTATCGGTACTTAAGCACGTCGTGCTAAGGACCCTTGAGGCTTTCTGAGGGGAGGAGTACGATAGACTAGCCGGCGCCATGATGTTTGGAAGCCAGAAAATTTGGTGGCACTTGAAATTTATTAACACACTTTTTCTGCAAGTTAAGCTGTTTTTTTTTCTACTTGGTGTTTTATGTCTATATGTAACAACGTACGGAAGCGGACACCCTAGCTAGGAGAACATAATGTGGGTAAGTAGTAACATTATTGATGATGTTGTATAAAAAGGTCAGGTGCGCAGTACTCGCAACCGGCGATCGTGTATGACAAGAGGGGCAATTCCCGTAATTTTAAGAACGTTCACAGTCTTGAACTCAGTCTCAATCTGTCAAAAATACCTCAAATTTTTCTACATTTTTGACATTGATTGTCGCCGAGATGCGATTGCGACTAGATTTTGAACGTTTTTAATTACGAGAATTGCCCCTCAGCTGTATGAACAAAGCAAAAGGAGTATGGAAGGATCGAAGCAGGTGCCTTTCTGTAGATTCTGCCACCCCCATGGGAAAAAGCCGTGAGTTTATGTGTCACACATTTACTGATAAATTCCATAATAGGAAAGTAGTCGAAGCAAAACAAGTTGTCGGTTGCTACAATTTCAAATAAAGAAATAAATAAAATAAATCTATATTACTGACAAAGGCCGCAGGCGAACTGGGCGGGCATAAGAAAGTGACAGACTCAATTACTTCCACATGCGAAAAAAGAGAGCGCAACAGTGCGCTGGAACCAAAATAAAACAACGTAAGCGCCAAACCAAATAAAAATTGTTTGCCAAGGGAGCAAACAACTATTTTAAAGGCGAGAGAGTTTCTTTGAATCGCTCGCTGCGCTCTGGATTCAAAATACGTCACTCGAGCTTAAAATAATGTTGCTCCCGAGGTGGACACTACTTTTTATCACCCTCTATGAAAAATAAGTAAGTGCAACTTATGAATAAGAATAGTACGTTTATTTATTTACATACAATTTTTTACGAACGGCTTTTCGCGCGTTTTTAATTTTTTCACAATTTTTTTTTTATTTGGCTCGCGGCTACGAAAAAAAACCCCAGTTTATTTTGTTATCGCCTTAAGTGTCTTTGATAAGCTAATTCACGTTAATCAACTTTCCACCATCTACTGGTGAAAAACCATTACAAAACCACCGTGACTAAGCAGAATTAATGTAAACGATGGCGTTTCGAGTGGGCACAGTTTCGCAATATCTTTCCTTGGTTTACAATAAGGTACAAAAGTATCGAGTTTCTTGTTATGCACCGTAGACGATTATTTCAAATCGTTCTCGTGTTACAAACATGTTATTTCAACACACATCTCCATTTCCACAATGTTTCCTTTAGCAGGATTTGTTACAGTAGTTGTAACTCCAAATTGGAGCTTTGCCCAATTAAAATTGACGGGTCTTCCCTTTCTGTGTTCCTAAATCCATGGATCCGAAGGTCAGCTTTAGTCACATTTAACCTAGAATCACACTGGATTTGTTTTTGGACTTTCAACTCGGAACTGCGAAGGTGACATTGCAATTTAATCTTTATAAAACGATGAATCAAGTTCTAAAAAGAAAAGATTACAGTTCGCCGGTGTTTACGTGAGTGCATTGATGACCTCATACTTTATGGATGAATTCGCATGTTTCATACATCATTCGGACGGTAGCAATAAACAATGCAAGTGTCGCAACCTTGCAACAAAGGAGACGAAGAGAAATACGATTCTTTTTCCACTTCTTATCAATACAAGGATTCTATTGTAGAAAACCGAGTGTTCTTGATCTAAAAACCTTGAAAACAGTAAACGAGCAGGACTGTGATCCGATTTTGCACTGGAGAAAGAAAACATGGACGAGATAAGGCGTAATACATCGTAGTTTTATACTCTACACGTTCAGAAAGACAACATTTATTAAGTATATCCTTGGTTAGTGTTGACAAGGGAGTAAGTTATCGACGAAACGTTGGACTAGATATTCTTTTGTTGTATCGGCTTTAGTTTTATGAGAGAAGCCCATGTGGTAGAGAAAATATTAAAAGGTCAGAAAGATTGGTAGCAGGGCTGACTCTAGACAAAATCAAACAGAATACTAATTAAATTGTATAATTTATAATTTTTAAGACATTGATTTTACATTATGTGATTACTTTAACTCACATTGCACACACTAAATATTACTTGTTATTTTTTTTTTTGATGAATTTGTAAGTACATATGTGAGCACCATATATCTATCACATAATTAATTTACCTGTCACTGCTTTATTATTTACTATTGTGAAAAGTAATTTTATTCTAGGTGCATCATCTTCACATTTAATGTGCCTATCTGAAATAAATGATTTAACTTTGACTGCTCAAGACTCGCCAGACAAACTTAGGTCATCTCTCGTCGAGGTGAACCCCATATCGTCGCTCGCATGACTAAAAGTCCTATCCCATTTTTTAGCTTATTTAAGTTAAGACAACTACATTTTTCTATTCGTGATTCTTTACAATTTTCAATAACTGTCGTGTCTCTATGTTATTTGGATCTCGAAATATAACCATTTTGAAAGGCAACAAAATGTAAAGAATCACGATTATATAAATGAAGTTGTCCTAACTCAAATCAGCTAAAAAATGAGATAGGACTTTTAGTCATGTGAGCGACGATATGTGCATGAATGATAGCTTCTACCCCCGACTTCGTCGGCGTGAAAATATATCCTATGACACATGACATATGAAATTAGGCAATAGTGTAGCTTCCTATCTGTAAAAGATTTTTTGTAATCGGATCTGTACCAGAGATAATCTCTTACAAACAAACTATTTTACCGCGTCATAATATTAGTTTATATTACCTAGGGCCGAATTACGCAGTATTCATGCCATCATAATTCCAGTGCGAAAAAAGGGATAGTGCTATCGGTCATGTACTTCGTCTCTCTCTTACACTGGAATCATGATGGCGTTAAGACGTCATAATACCTGGCCATATTAGTTGTTTTATTAAAATATGTACAGTCACGAGCACTAATATGTCAACACTTGGCAACTTTCAATTGCGATTTTTTCGTGAAATGACGAATGCAAAGTAGAAATACGACACTTTACATATACCTATGGGTTCGAAAATACTATGTTCCTACTGATGAGCATAAGTATGTATATACATTTGGCTTTATTCAAAGGCGATTTTCTCCTTTATTTTTGAATGAAATTTTATATCAGTAGGAACATAGTATTTTCAAATCCATATGTATATGTAAAGTGTCGTATTTCAACGTTGCATTCGTTGTTTCGTGAAAAAATCGCAATTTAAAGTTGCCAAGTGTAGACATATTTGTGCTCGTGACTTAACAGACTTTTAGATAGGTCATGCTTTAATATTAATTATGTGGAAAGCATCGTATTAACCCCTCATTCCAGTAACATAGATCCAATTAACAAAACAGAACTGAACAACGTTATTCATCTCACGCTGATCATGTTCAATTTCTGTATTGATTACTGAATGAAGCTCATGAGATGAGCTTGTTAACCCATTAATTATCTTGACTGAGCCATCGGCAGCCAATCTATGAGAATATACTGGTATTCAGACTCCATTAAGAGCTAAATTAAAAGCCAACTTCTGATTAAAGACTTTATTATTAAACCTTTGTGCTTTTCCGATGATAATAGATAATTTTATTGGTAATGGTCTCCTACAAGGTGGACCAATGACCTGGTGCAGGCCGCAGGAATCCGTCGGATGTGAGAAGCACAGAACCGGTCGAAGTGGCAGTCTTGGGGGAGGCCTATGTCCAGCATTGGACGTCTTTCGGATGAAATGATGATGATGATTAGTCATGGCAGCAGGAAATGTTTATTATATCTTCTTCTATATCAAGTACCAATTGAACACACATTAATTTATTACAAATTAAGTTATCAATTAGAAACTACATAGAGTCGAATCACATACATACTACACCTAGCATTAGTTGTATAGATAGAATAATTAGACTATAGTGTTCCCACTGCTGGGACACAGGCCTCCTTTCTTCAAGAGGCCGTGGGCAAACTACCACGCGGGCCCAGTGCGAGTTTGTAGATGTCACATGTCTTCGAATATTTGGTTCTAAGACATGCCGGTTGCCTCACGATGTTTTCCTTCGCCGTTTTGAGAGTAGTAGTGATGTATTCATTATCATCATCATCTTTTCAGCCGAAAGACGTCCACAGCTGGACATAGGCCTCCCTCAAGCACCTCCAGTTCGACCGGTTCTGTGCTTCTCTTCCGGGGATTCTTAGCACCCCTTGCCTCACCGTGGCCTTGGCCGCTACCGTAACCAACGGTAGGCGGGCCGCCGGGTACTAGGGGCCAAGTGTTTTTTTGTGCTTGTCATTCTTGGGGGAATAATCACCACACTTGACAGGCGGGTTGGCGATGGCCGTATGGTATGGTGGTGATGTAATAGTTAACACAAAGTAAAGCGCCTGCTTGGGTTTGAACCTATTACTTGTACGTCTACGTTCAAATTATAAGACATTATTTCTCTATTAAGATTACGGAAATAATTATAATTATATCTACCTCTGGGAGATTGTTTGTATTAAACCTAAGCATTGCCCAAACAATTAAGTTCTAATCCCTGTTACACCAACTGGGGAGGAAACCTAAACTATTTCCATTATAATTTTGTTGATGGTTATGTTACGACGTAGAAGTAAACTCGCAAATATACGCAGATAGAGATTTATAGACAATTTCATCCTGAGTGCAAATTTCTTATGTGTTACGATTCCACAAACGATAGGGCACAACACTATGTCCTGCAGTACAGGTATTAGGGCACCCTAGGTTTTAATTGACATTGACATATTATATTTATAGTGACCAGTCTTACCAAGGGGTATCGTATTACCCAGTAACTGGGTTGTGGAGGTCAGATAGGCAGTCGCTCCATGTAAAATACTGGTATTCAGCTGCATCCGGTTAGACTGGAAGCCGACCCCAACATAGTTGGGAAAAGGCTAGGCAGATGATGATTTATAGTGACCTGTTTTGTATTGTTTTTATATTTTTATTTCTTTTGATTTAATATTTAATTCTGTCCCTGACAATTTGTACCTATCTTTTAATTTTCGTTTAATTGCATTGACATTTTACTTTAATTTTAATTACATGACCTATTTAATTTTAATTTGTATTCGTTAATTTATTTTATTTGTATTATTGAAATTTTATTCAGTTTCCAGTTGTTGCTATCTTGAATTCTCAATATGAGAATCCAAGATGGCGACTACTTCCTGAGAGCTTCTAAAAACTTATACTAGATGGCTCTGTAATAAAAACGCGTTTAAAATTCACACTTTATCTCTGTCTCTTTCTATTAGCAGTTCTCTTTTTATACTCTGGAAGAATAGAATAGAATAGAAATACTCTTTATTATGTACACCAAATAAATTACAGACATAAAAATAGAAACTGTACATAGGGTAGGGTAGTTTGGTATTTATTTATTTTATGAAGTTCAGCATAGTTTCTACGTGCCTTACAAGGTTCCAGCAATACAACATTTTACTGCGTGGCTAGCCTGCCCAATATCCTCGCAGTATGTCGCATGTGGTTTCAAGCGGCATCCTTTATTGCTGTATGCAGGTGAAGCGCCAGTTCCACAAGCTTACACCTTTAATTTACGTTGGATATTTCTAGCTCAAAATACTACGTGCTCTGGAGTTTCACGGTAGAGAGAAGTGAGATGATTTCCCGAGGTTTCAACTGGGAATAAAGTGGTGATGTGGCTGTACAAGGCTGTCTATTCTCATAGAGTTTCTTAACGTATATTCAAAGAGTTGTTTTGCTAAAGATTGCTTTGTTTCTTTTTGTCAATCTTGAACTATTATTTATTTAACCATTTATGTACACACATACCCATCACGTTTGCGGAGTTTCTCTAGCTAACTTAATTTGACCCTGTAAAAACAGACATGAAGAAAAGAATAGAATTTGCCGCTGTCTAGCTAACTACGAGTGTGAAGATATATAATAATATGTTCTTAAAGACTATTTTTACTGTAGGTAGATAAAATAAGACTTAAGGTGAAGGGGTAAAAAAAGGGGTAGTGGTAGACCGCAAAATTCAAATTTTCTTACAGTTTTGCAATTTGCAGTGTCAGGTTGTATCTTGATCAAAATATGATTCGCGACAATAACGGGTACATATTTAGAGAAGTATATCATTAGAACCATTAACATATCTTTCTAAGTTAGATTTCTACCACCAACCACCAATCTCTTATGGAAAAATGTTAATGGTTGACTAACTTAGAAAGATGTATAATGATTCTAATGATTATAATTCTCTAAATTAATATATAAGTACCTGTTATTGTCGCAAATCATATTTTGATCAAGATACAACCTGACACTGCAAATTAGACACGGAATAGATAGTATAATCCAATGACCAACTCCGACAGCCAACTAACAACAAGGGAGAAACTATTATCAGATAACCTAGTTCCTTGATTAATTTATCTTCGAATTCCATAGAGAACAAACGACTAAGTACTTAATTAGTTAAGATGCAATTCGAAATTGAAATGTCTGCCCCGATGTACAGACGCCAGCACATCAAACTACCCGAAACTGTCAAATTTTCCCAATCAACTTTGAACCTTATACTTGGGCGATAAAGTTGAAAATCTATAAAAGAAATTTGACAGATTGTAGTAGCTTGATATGCTGGCGTCTGTACAGTCAGCGTCAGAGAAATGGAACCCCCCCAAGACTTAAAGACTATCGCCCGAGCACGCTCAGGCCCGCCGTCGCTCGTCGCTCGAGAGACGCGGCGGGCGGCGGCGCGGCGGCGCTGGCGCGTCACGTGAGCCTTGAGCAGCTCCCTCCCCCGCCGCCGCACCAATCTCTGCCCGAGCGCATCCAACGGTCCGAATCAGATATTATTTGCAAGTTTCATTCAAGTTTTTAATAATTCTTTAAGGTATTTTTTCGGCTTCCTTCTGGCCGAACCGTATACCAAGAATAACTTACAAAAAGACACTTTGCGTGCGATTAAGATACGAACCCGCATCACCAGGCGCCAGCCGATCATCGAGACCGTGTCTTATACTACTAGGCTATTGGCTCAGTTGTCAACCTTAACGAAAATTGGAATAGTATTACTCCTTATAACGAACAAGGTTATTAACGGTCTAATCTTCTAGATAATAAGGTTTAAATTTCAACTTTCGTTTTATATTTAATACCTTAGTTTTACAAAATGCAATACGCATTAACTCCTCAATTAACTAAAAGATAAGGTTGAAATTAGCATAGATTTCTTGTTTGGTTGAATATAATGTGTTGATTCCGATTGTTGCACTACCGTCATTTTACTTCAGAAACTTAACTGCTGTATGAACTGCGAGTTAAGGTTGAATTTAGAATACTTCTTCGCTTTATTTAGTAAACTGTGATTGAGGGTATAATTATTTTTTAAATGGTTTCGTTTTCGTGCCGATTCGCTTGTGTGTAATTATCTTCGTCGTAATATTATCAAATTTATTAAGTTTTTGACCAGTTGATTCTATTAACCGATGGTATGGTTTGATTAACAACTTTTTTGAAGGCTAAAATTGTTGTTATCTGGGAACAGGAACAAAGCATAAAGAAAATAGCACGAGTTATGGGCATAACGGTAAGATTTATGTTATACTTCCACATATTACCTATTTATTGTTGCATTATTACTTACTAGTTGGATGTTTTTATGTATTTCTAATATTATTATTTTCATTGCAGAGAAAAACAGTTCGTAGATGGATACAAAGGTATCAAGCGACGGGTGATGTGAAATGTGATCGCCAAGGCCAGAGAAAATACAAATGGAGCGACAACGTAATATTGTGAAAGCTCATTTAGTGGCACCCTTCAAAACTTCAAGAAGTGATAGACTGCTGTGACATCCTCTCCGTTATTATAAGGCAATTTACTCGGCAGATTGATTGTGTAACGTATCGGATAAAATTGCGTTGGAACATATATGAGCAAGTGTTAATAATACCCAAAATTTGTGGGATCATTATCTCGTAGTTAATCAAAAACAAACAACCATTATAATTATTATCAATCCAGATAATCTGGTTTACAAGTAGTCTTGTAATGTATTAACGATGCACCATCTGACCTCACATATTTTTCTAATGTTGTGTTAAATAAGGGTTATTAGAAAATGTGATAAAAGAGAAAGATGTATATTGCTATACTATTATAGTTTAGCATGTTGATTCTTCCTCTGTAATTCACAGACACAAAGACAAAATTTCTTTTTTTTAAAGGTTTTTTTCCGATAAGTAAATATAAAAAAAAAACTGTTTTCACAACTTTAAATAAATAAATATTATTGTCGTTATGTTTCTATAAATATATATATAAACGAACCTTTATCTAATGTTAAACGTTCTAAACCTCATCCAGGGTATCTATTTTGTGTTTAGTTAATATTCTAAGTAAATAACCCCAATTTAACACAGATAGAAAACTGTATACTCAACCTGGAAGTGGATTCCATGAAGTCCTAGAAATGTAATTAGAAAAATAAATGAATATTGTTTATCAAAATGCCTAGCTTTTATTACAAACCTCCATTTGGTTTCTTAAATAATAATTAACGAAAATCACCTAATAAAGAAACTAAAAAAAAGGGTAAATAAATAAAATAAAGGAAAAAGAAATCTTCTCATCCGCGGATTTGAACTCGTGACCACCGCATCGCCAAGCCGCAGTGTTAACCATTAGACCAACACGCCACTTACGTTACATTACGAAAAACTTAAATAGGTTTGATGTCAATACTAAGGGGGGGACCTTATTTGTGAAGCGAACTGTACATATATCAGTTGAATGGGGTAGTTAAGTGTATGTGTATTCAAAGCGGAATGAGCAAAACACCACGTGGCAGACTTTGCTTGCATAGACGATTGATTATTATTACTTTGTTTTCGAGTAATAGGTCGTGGGTTCGAACCCAGGTAGCCGGTTTACTTTGTGTAAATAATTTCAACACCACTGCTCTCAAAATGGTGAAGTGAAACATCGTGAGGAATCTTCAGAAATCTTTATAGTGATATCAATAATGAATTACTATGTATCATCGTTTATCAATACTCGGGCTTATAGTCTACTGTGTAGGTACATATTTAGTAACAGATAATGGTAGACTTTGATAGTGTAGCATTAGATTGCTTAGCTAAGTAAACACGTGTAGTACTGACAATTATCTTGATATAAATATAGGATGTCACGGTAAAGAAAACATCGTGAGGAAACCGGTGTTCTAGAACCAAAAATTCGAAGACATGTGACATCTACCAACCCGCACTGGGCCCGCGTGGTGGATTAAAGTTCACTCCTTCTTGAAGAGAGGAGGCCTGTTTCCCAGCAGTGGTAACATTATAGGCTAATTATGCTATTCAATGGGACTTTCTGGTAGGAGAAGATCGTGTAACCAGTAAGCCATCATCGTCGTATCAGCTCGTATTGTCAAGTAATCATGGGCCTCCAAATTGCCACCACAGTTAATGAGTCAAAGATAATCACATAATCAATACCATAATCACTACGCTTGAAAAACGGATGGCCAAACATAAATCTTAGATAAGAACACCGTTAGATTCAACCTACCGCGTGAAAAGATGGTCGCGTGACTTGACTTAAAATGATTGTCATGGAAACGACATTAATGTTGCGAATGGTCACTCTTCTCAGAATTGACACTTTTCGCGTTATGAAGGCAAATCTAACGATTAAAATGTTTGGTTCTGATTTGCAGACAAAAGAAAATCATTGCCCTTGAATATGAATTCTTGTTATATGTATTTGGTCATATGAAATGAGTACTTAATATTAATACTTTTAAGTACTAATTTCATATGCCACCCACAAACGGGGTTTTTTTTTTTTTTTGCGAAATACTATCCGGCTCGTGCCGGATAGGACCGTCCGTAGGACTGACCTCTAACAAAGAGCCTTTTTTATCGTTAAACCGTTTGACCCAAAAGGTTATGAAATATTCGGGGAACAACGTTGAAGTAACTTCTCTTCGAATGCAGTTTTTGTCTAAAAACAAAGGGACAAATTCTCGTAATTTTAAGAACGTACACAGTTTGATCTCAGTCTCAATCTGTCAATTTTGACAAGATTTTGACATTGATTGTCGCTGAGAGTGAGTGCGACCAGATTTTGAACGTCTTTATTAACGGGAATTGGGTTTTTTTTTTTTTTTGCGGATGGGAAATCATCAAATGACCCCTCCCGCTCTGGGTGGAGCATAAGGGAGTGTCAGACTCTTACTGACTAAAACCCACCCGTGTTCCTTCCTTAGCCCTTTATGTTCCGGGCCAGCGGTAACCCTTTCGGACAATCCCGCTGACCCGGCAGGCTTCGGCCCTATGGGGCCCCTCCTCGATGCTGACATCTCTTTGAGGCGCGCGTGGAACACGTACGCGCCGTCCGGCACGGGCCTGGTCGCTGAGATGTGAGTGCGACCAGGTTCTGTTGGATGCAGTAGGTGCATCCTTCATTTAATTGGTTAATAACTTGGCCGGTAGTACATTCCATTTATATCTACTAAGTTGAGAAAATTTATCACATCTCTTAAGAAGTAAACAGATGGTTTAAGTCTCTTACTAAAGTAGTAAGTTGCTCTTGCAAGTTTATACTTAGTTTCCTTCCATTTTCCTAGTTTTCCGCAGCCGGATTAGCCAGGAAATAAATAACAATTTACCCGAAAATTTCGACTGGAACTAAGAGCTATTCCATGCTTTAAAATTCTTAGAATAGAAATACTTAGTTGAATGTATGGCCCCTCAGCAATGTATACCGCATTTTGCTGGAATTTTGGCTAAACAACGTAATGCAGTACATGCTTATTAAAAAAAGTACCGACTTTTTTACCGTACTACGGCACCCCAAGTACGGACATCTGGTTTAATAGAAAATCACCGTTATCATCTCGACACCAAAATTTTTTTCTCTGCTCCGTTTGAGCAATTTTTGAGCTAAATAAATAGAATCGATAAACTCCTATCGCAGTCCCCTGCTGGAAGTAAGCCTCTCCCAGGCTGCGCCACAACACTGTACTCCGCCTTCCGCGTCAAGTCTGACCCAGCCACCTTCTTTAGGTCTTCGGTCCATCTAGCAAGGGGTCGTCCCACACTGCGCTTGCCGATACGCGGTCTCCACTCCAGGACTCGTCTGCTCCACCGGCCATCGGTCTTTCGACAAACATGGCCAGCCCACTGCCACTTCAGCTTGCTTACTCTGCAAACAATGTCGGTAACTCTGGTTCTTTTCCGGATAATCATGGACCATAGTCGCTTTTAGGCTCCTACAAACAGGTGCGACACGCGACGCGAATCGCGCGCGACACAAAGGCAGGCACCGCTCGTTGCGCGACTTGCGGTGCCTATGTGTCGCGAAAGCCAATATAATAGTATGCAGGAATCGTAGCAGGTGACGTTCTGTACTTTCTGCCTGCCCACATGGGTAAAAGGCGTGAGTTTATGTACAGACCCCAGCACATTAAGCTACCCGAAACTGTAAAATTTTCCCTATCAACTTTGAACCTTATCATTTAACGATAAAGTTAAAAATCTTGATGTGCTGGCGTCTGTACGTAGGTATGTTATCAACCCATGGGATCGTTAATATTCCTGCTTATTGTGTGGAAACCCATCAAAACGTTCCCTAACGCATATTAATTATGTTTAAAATCAAAAACGAGTTCGGAACTTCGGATGTTGATTTAACATTACATGTGAATTTATATCTGTTATTAAGGAAACCCCATCGCTTCTTATGGGCTGCCGTAAGGGATATACGTGTTTATTTATGTTACAATAACTTTCTTGCTTGGCTTGTTATTAAGGCTATATTCGCGTTAACGGTTTGTGTTGTGTTGTGGATGTTACTACATGATGTGCAGTGTTGGTTGGCAACAAGACGGTATTGTAATGTTTGCTTATGCTTATTAAGTAATAATTATTGTTATTGAACTGCGGGGTAATTGCGTAATACATTCAGTGGCAATGGCTTTAATTTTGACAGTTCAAAAACATTCATTGCGTTATTTACGTTGTTGAGCAGACAAGTTTTTCGAACTCATGAAGCAATGGATTAGCAATATACTTCAAAATTATTAAAAATTGAGATTGATAGTGTGTTACGCAATAAGGTGGCTGGCCATGTCTAGATTCTGGATGGGAACTATACCTGAGGTGGTAAAACTATAGAGGTATGAGGAACAGGGTGTAAAGTTCACTCATACTCTATAGAAAAGGGAGGATCCTGCGACCAGACGGGTGTTGTGTCTGGCGGACAACTGCCCGATATTCATGTCGGGCCATTGTATGTACCTATGCTAGTTGCGCGGTGCAGGATTTGCGTGACGTCAGTATGACGCGTTGTTCGTATGTGGCGTTGTAGACACCGCTACAAAACTAAACTAGAGTTAATGGAGGGCTACTAGATTGACCTCCTTGAGTTCTAAGTTGAATTACGAGTACACGATTACTGACAAATGCGTGCACTGACCGGACAGGTCCACTCGAATCTGTTTAATTCTTTGCTCAAAATACCACTAATCTGCATGACCCTCCTATGACCTGATCAAGATTATGTCTAGACTTTAAAAGAGACAGTGACCTCTGACTTTGCTTCGGTCTTTCTTATCAGAGTAGTCGGTTAGGAAAGACTGAACTCGTCTAGTTTGAAGAAATATTATTTATCATTTAATAGAAACTTCTTTTAATAAAGAAACACGATTTCCAAGCTAGCATACTTACAAGTTTAGGAAATTTGATAGAATTTTCTTATTTGGGACCATATGTATTCCCGAAATGTGTCTTAAAGTTTCATGTGGGTATCGATGAATAGTCAGCAGGCTCTATCAAGTAGCAAAACCCAACCATGTGCATTATTTGGTTTTAAACTTTCAAAGATTCAACCGACCGAAGCGATGTTAAGTATAAAGTACTAAGGAATGTTGGAACAGCCCCATATCCACATTTTCAAAGCTAACCAAAAGCTCTTTGTATTCTACACCTAACAATGCAAGATATTATTACGTATATTAAGTCATATGACATCCTGTTCGGATGCAAGTACAGCCGAATTAGCTTCAGTGCCAATTTGGCACTACAATAACACTGGCGTCAGTAAGGAAGGAGGTTATCTTAGGATCTGGGACGCAAGCTGACTATACATTAATTTATTCTTGGATTGCCAACTGGCAGACTGTCATTTGTTTTATTATGAGGACTGCTTATGAATGGACAAGAATGGGTCGTCGCGTCCTTCTGTCTGATGCTGATAACAAATGCCGTTTACCGATCAGTTTACAAGGAAGCTCTCACAGTATCTGGAACGTATAGTAAGCTGCTGGTTATACACGAATTTGTTCTTGGATTGCCAACTGGCAGACTGTCATTTGTTTTATTATGAGGACTGCTTATGAATGGACAAGGATGGGTCGTCGCGTCCTTCTGTCTCATGCTGATAACAAATGCCGATTACCGATCAGTTTACAAGGAAGCTCTCATAGTATCAGGAAAGTATAGTATGCTTCTGGTTATACACTTCGTTCTTGGATTGCCAACTGTCAGACTGTCATTTGTTTTATTATGAGGACTGTTTATGAATGGACAAGGATGGGTCGTCGCGTCCTTCTGTCTGATACTGATAACAAATGCCGATTAAAGATCAGTTTACAAGGAAGCTCTCATAGTATCAGGAAAGTATAGTATGCTTCTGGTTATACACTTTGTTCTTAGATTGCCAACTGGCAGACTGTCATTTGTTTTATTATGAGGACTGCTTATGAATGGACAAGGATGGGTCGTCGCGTCCTTCTGTCTCATGCTGATAACAAATGCCGATTACCGATCAGTTTACAAGGAAGCTCTCATAGTATCAGGAAAGTATAGTATGCTTCTGGTTATACACTTCGTTCTTGGATTGCCAACTGTCAGACTGTCATTTGTTTTATTATGAGGACTGTTTATGAATGGACAAGGATGGGTCGTCGCGTCCTTCTGTCTGATACTGATAACAAATGCCGATTAAAGATCAGTTTACAAGGAAGCTCTCATAGTATCAGGAAAGTATAGTATGCTTCTGGTTATACACTTTGTTCTTGGATTGCCAACTGGCAGACTGTCATTTGTTTTATTATGAGGACTGCTTATGAATGGACAAGGATGGGTCGTCGCGTCCTTCTGTCTCATGCTGATAACAAATGCCGATTACCGATCAGTTTACAAGGAAGCTCTCATAGTATCAGGAAAGTATAGTATGCTTCTGGTTATACACTTCGTTCTTGGATTGCCAACTGTCAGACTGTCATTTGTTTTATTATGAGGACTGTTTATGAATGGACAAGGATGGGTCGTCGCGTCCTTCTGTCTGATACTGATAACAAATGCCGATTAAAGATCAGTTTACAAGGAAGCTCTCATAGTATCAGGAAAGTATAGTATGCTTCTGGTTATACACTTTGTTCTTGGATTGCCAACTGTCAGACTGTCATTTGTTTTATTATGAGGACTGCTTATGAATGGACAAGGATGGGTCGTCGCGTCCTTCTGTCTGATGCTGATAACAAATGCCGATTACCGATCAGTTTACAAGGAAGCTCTCATAGTATCAGGAAAGTATAGTATGCTTCTGGTTATACACTTCGTTCTTGGATTGCCAACTGTCAGACTGTCATTTGTTTTATTATGAGGACTGTTTATGAATGGACAAGGATGGGTAGAAGCGTCCTTTTGTCTGTGATAACAAATGCCGATCACCTACTTCTTTCTGTATACAAGTGAAAACCACAAAGATAGACCATTTCGAGTAAGTACTTCAGAAAGATTAGATTTCTTTGAGAAAGATAAATATGCTATCTGTGGTATGGACAATTGGTATTTGGCGCAGCCGTGGGACATCACACAATACTGTTAGTTTGTTCTCTGTTTTTGTGTGAATATTGTTTTTTATTTTCTTTGTTTACTTTTGTATGGGTATACAGTCAAACAGGGTTCTTCTTTGTTCCTGGTCTGCTAAAACCCTCAGGTATTTTAGCAACTGAACCATTTAAGTAGAGGAAGCATTCAAATCACGTTGTTTGGGTTTTCGGTGCGAAAAGTAGATACGATCAGACCACCATACACCTTGATGGTCTGGTAACCATTAAAGGAAAGTCATCGTGGTTATTCATTATTCATAGCTAGTTGTTCAAGGTTCAAGATAAGAATCTCAGCTAACGTTATAGATGCGTGAATTCATTGAATAAATAATGTGAAACTAAGTAGGTTCGGCGAATGAGGCTGCGGATCAATTTTTATTTGACTACGGCGAAGCAAAAAGGAGGGTTATGATTTTGACCGGTATGTATGTACCTATGTTCATCTGTGCCCTCATAACTTCTAAACTGCTTGTCATAATTGGACATGTGAGGTATCGTTGGAAGCGTTTTGATCGTTCGCTGGTTATAGGCGATGAGCCTATGTGACGTCACAATAAATTGAATATGGCGCCCTCTAGCGGACATAAAGTCATGACCTAAAATATTTTTTTTTATCATGCCGTGTTGGGTATCACATGAAAGGACTTAATTAGCACATTTCAAAAATATAAATATTACTGAAATAAGCCCAAAATAATTAAATAAAAAATAAGTTTAAAAACTAAAACCCGATTACTGAAAAGGATAAATAATAATAATAATGATAAAAAAGTGCGGAAGTGTCTGTCCGTTACCTCGTCGTCGTCGTCGTCCGTTGCCTCGACGCTTAAACCGCTGAACCGATTTAGATGAAATTTGGTATAAGGATATTGAGTCCCGGGAAAGGACATAATGATAATTTTATCCCGATATTCCCACGGGATCGACACTTATGCGGGTGAAACCGCGGAGCGCAGCTAGTAAGAACATAAAATTAACTGTTGAATTAGCAAAAGACTAGCGAATTTATCAATGTGCTGTAGTATCCACTACTTCGTGGTTCGTGCCAATACCAAACTTTGAGACATGCCATTTTGAACTCTTAGGCGCCATATCCACGGACGAGAGAATCCCGGCGATAGTCTCGCCACTACGTGGCTCGACGATAATATCGCCGCGATTCTCTCGCTCGTGGAGACGGCCCCTAAGTATTCAATCTATTCCTAACTTGAAACTATGTTTCTCCTTAACTTATTGTTACGAGCTTCGGGTTCGTGACAATAAAAACTGCCGATTTAATAACCAAAAATAACAATTTATTTTACAACACTAATTACAACTCAAAACAAGAAATAAAAGAACACAATCACACTACTGATCGCACTTGAAGATCGCTTGATGTTTTCGCTCTTGTCGCTTTATCCAAACTGTGTCGGTCGTCGCGCATCCCGGCCTTATATAGTGCCGCAGATAGTTCGAGAACCTTCCATTGTAGAAACATCTAGAATGTTCGAGTACATACCAGCCCCGACCGACTAGGTGTCGATAGTTCGAGAAAGTTCTACAAAGTTCTAGTATCGAATTTTCTAGAACGATCGTGACTCGACTAGTTCTGCTACTCGATACTAGATGGCGCTAGTGGTAACTAATGTCACCATGTACCAGGCTTTAATTGTGGCGCGCAACACTGCCCCCTCCTAAGACATGCTCGTCCCGAGCATTATCGGCCCCATAATAACGCGCCAGTCGATCCACATGGACGATCTTAGGAGTACCTCTTGCACCTTTCTGTATCCGGTAGGTTACGTCATTGATCTTTGTCACAATCCGGTATGGTCCGTCCCATTTAGCTTGAAGCTTAGGACATTTCCCTTTGCTGCGGACTGGATTGTGCAACCACACGAGTGAACCTTCGTCGAACCCTTTATTGTTCATTTTGCGGTCATAACGGGTTTTCATCTTTTCAGACATTTGCTGGCCCGATTGTCTGACGTGCTCATAAATGTCATTCATTTTGTTCCGCAAGTCATTCGCATAATCGGTTATACTGCGTGGGGCATCAGGTGGTATTCCGGTGATCAGGTCTGCAGGCAGCCGTAATTCTCTTCCAAAGTTTGCGAAAGCTGGTGTCACCGATGTACTTTCGTGAACAGCGCTTCGATATGACAACAAAAACGGTTGTATGTGCTTGTCCCAATCTCGTTGCCGATTTTCCACGACTTTGGCTAGGTACCTCTCCAATGTCTGATTAAATCGTTCCACCATTCCATCCGACTGTGGGTGGTAAGAAGTTGTTCTGGTTTTATGAGTACCCATTACTCGACAAGTTTCCTGGAATATTTGTGACTCAAAATTCCTTCCTTGATCACTGTGAATCTCTAAAGGTACTCCAAAACGACAGAAGACTTCATGAACTAACTTATCTGCAACTGTCGAAGCTTCTTGATTTGGAATGGCGAAGACTTCCGGCCACTTGGTGAAGTAATCCATCACAACCATGAAATACTTGTTGCCACTTTCACTTACCGGAAACGGCCCCGCAACGTCAAGGGCTATCCTCTCCCATGGTGCACCAACATTGTACAATTTCAATGCACCTCTACTGCGAGTCTGAGGTCCCTTTACAGCTGCACAACTTGTACATTTGCGACACCAGTCCTCGACATCGTCCCGACAGTGGACCCAGTAAAACCGTTCTCGTATCTTCAGTAGTGTTCGTTTTACTCCCAGATGACCTCCTGAACAACCATTATGGTACAGCTGTAGAACATCCGGTACTTGAGTTTTAGGGACAACCATTTGCAAATGACAGCTGTCTCCCCGAGCATTTTCCCATTTACGGCACAGGACTCCATCCTGAATCACCAAGCTGTCCCATTGGGCCCAATAGCTTTTTGTGATCGAACTCATCGCTGAGACGTCACTCCACCTGGGCTTAGGAGCTCTGGCCTTCATCCACTCCAGAATCAGCTTGATGTCCGAATCTTCCTGCTGTGCACGTTGTAGGCTTTCCTTCCACTCGTTGCTGAGGTCTGCCTTGAGCATCCTCACAGGTACGACTTCTTTACTTTCTTGCCTAGTACAATGCTTGCAGTCTTCAGGACAAGGTCTTCTTGACAACGCATCTGCGTTGCCATGTGATTTCCCGCTGCGATGTTCGACCACAAAGTCGTATTCCTGCAGTAGCTCAATCCATCTCGCAACTTGTCCTTCTGGATTTTTGAACTGCAATAGCCATTTCAGTGCAGCATGGTCAGTTCGTACGTGGAATTTCCGCCCCAGAAGATATTTGCTAAAATGCTGCAATGACTTTACCACAGCAAGCAATTCCCGTCTCGTGACACAATAGTTCTTTTCCGGCTTTGACAGCGACTTGCTGAAGTACGCTATCACAACCTCTTGATCACCATTCCGTTGAGACAACACACCGCCAAGTCCTATGTCACTTGCGTCTGTGTCAATTATAAATTCCTTGCCCGCATCAGGGTACCCCAAAATAGGTGTTTTGCACAGACGGTCCTTTAGCTCCTGGAATGCGATGTCGCAACTTTCATCCCAGCAGAAATGTCGCTTCTCTTCGGTTAACTTATGCAGGGGTTTGGCTATGTCTGCAAAGTTCTTGACAAATCGCCGATAATAGGAGCACAAACCCAAAAATGCTCTGACCTGCGTCTTGTCTTTTGGAACTGGCCAATCCTTGACAGCGGCGATTTTCTCTGGATCCGTGCGGATACCTTCTTCAGACACTACATATCCCAAAAAGCTAACCTGTCGTTTGAATAGTGAACACTTCTTCGGACTTAACTTGAGGTTGGCACTCTGGATCTTCATGAGCACGCGTTCCAGGTTTTGAAGATGTTCTTCAAACGTGCGGCCTACGATGATGATGTCATCCAAGTAGACCAAACAGGCATCGCCAATTAGTCCAGTAAGTACAAGTTCCATCAACCTTTCAAAAGTGGCCGGAGCATTGCACAATCCAAACGGCATAACTTTAAATTGCCACAGACCCTTTCCTGTCGAGAATGCAGTTTTCTCCTTGTCCTTAGGGTCAATTTCGACTTGCCAGTAGCCACTTTTCAGGTCCAGCGTGCTAAACCACTTTACTCCAGTAAGCATGTCCAGCGTGTCATCAATTCTTGGCAAAGGATAGCTGTCCTTCTTTGTAACGTCGTTCAGACGACGATAGTCAACACAAAACCGCATGCTGCCGTCCTTCTTTCTTACCAGCACTACAGGTGAACACCATGGACTAGATGAAGGTTCAATAACACCATCCTTCACCATTCCTTCAATCATGGTTTCCACTTCCTTTTCACGTGCTACCGGCAATCTCCTTGGCCGCTGACGGATAGGTAGTTCTTCTCCTGTGTTTATTTTGTGTTGAACTAAGCCAGTCTTCCCGATGTCGGCATCGTTTGACGAGAAAACATCGGCGTACTTGAGTAACATCTTCTTCGCCTTGACCATTTCATTTTGGGACAGAGCGCTGCGGCAGTCGTCTAAAAGTGTGGTCACTTTCGTTTGTGCATCCTTGCTGAGGGTCCCAGTCGATAGATATTGGCATCGACGCAACCAATCCACTTCCTCGCAAGTACCGACTAGTGTGCCTTTTTCTATAATCTGTTCCTGATCACAAAGGTTCAGCACACGTACCCCTGAGATGTCGGTGGCTCTGACCAAAGTTCGTGCCACTTTCCATGGAAGGTCATTGTCTACCCTTTCCACGAGTACACAACGATGTGTTTGCCTAGGATTCCGAGGAAGACTAACCGGCACAATCGTTTCCGATCTCGGCGGAAGAACCATCTTCTTAAGGCTGTACACATTACCTGGCAACGCCCCTTCCACGAAAAGTTCCTCTTGTCCACATTTCAAAACACCTTGCTTGACGTCAATCTCGCAACAATTCTTCCTCATAAAGTCAAGGCCCAGGATGCAATCGTCCATTATATCGGCCACGATGACATTATGCAGGTAGATTCTGTTGCCTAGCTTCAACTCCATCTTCTTCTCTCCATGGACGGGTATGCGCTGACCGGTGGCTGTTACCAAATTAATGCGTTCTCGGTTGTATGCGGAGTCCCCAAGGGAGCGACTTGTAAGTTGGGAACTGACAACCGTGCGAGAAGCTCCAGTGTCTATGGTCAGTTTACACGGCGTTCCGTTGACCTCGCCCTTGATGATTAGGCTATTCCCGTCATGGGTTTGTGTGATCGAAACCCTTGGGGCTCTTTGAACCTCAGCCAGCACCCGCCCCGCAGTCCTGGCTATTACTCGTTTCCCTGCTGTTGGTGCTGGGCGGTGCTGTTAGCCGCACTGCCCTCTGGAGATCGGCCGTCTTCTCTTTCTGCAGTTCGCTTAGGGCAACTGGATCGAAGGTGGCCCCTTTCCCCACAACCGTAGCACCTTGGGCTGTATCCTTTATTGCGGTCGCGAACTGTAGCCGCTGCAACCTCCCTGACGCGATGGGAACGATGATCCTGCCGCACAGCTTCCACCTCCAGTGCGTGGGCCAAGGCGTCCTTAAGCGTCCCGTGGTGCCCGAGCCTCACAGCAGCTCTCACTTCAAGGTCGCGGATGCCGTCGATGAATGCCTGCACCAGGTTCCCATCAATAAGCGCAGGTACGGACTGGTAAGCTTTACGAACCAGCTTCTCCACTTCAAGGGCCCACTGCTGCAGGTTTTCGTTACTGCGTTGCACGCGATCCTTGAGCTGCGCACGAAACACGTGTTCCAGGTGAGCGTCGCCATACCGAGCCTCCAATGCCTCAAGGAGCTGCTCGTAAGTCACTTCCTTACCGAGAGCTTCCAGAACAGTTAAGGCCTGGTCGCGCAGACCCAGGGTGAGGGCAGTCATGGCCTGACTTTTATTCCACCCGTTCGCCTTCATGACAGCCTCAAACTGGATTTTGTAGGCCGACCAGGAAGAAGTTCCGTCGAACGGTGGCACTTTGAATCCACGTAGCGAAGGTGTTGTAGCTACGGGAGCTGCGATTCCATCCCCAAGTTTAAGATTACCCAACTCCTGCTTCACATCAGCAATGACGTCATTAAACTTGCTGATCTGAGTTTCAGCTTCAGACAGGCGGTTGTCATGCTGGGCAACCTTTTCCTTCACCTCCTTCATGTCTTTCCCGAAGGTTGCGTGAAGGTCCTTCATGAGGAACATTTGCTCTTCCTGGCGGCGCACCTGCTCCTCCTTATCCCGTTTGAGCTGTTGTTCCAATCGATGGGCCTGTTCCTCTTGACGGCGGGACTGTTCCTCCTTATCGCGCTGGAGCTGTTCTTCCAACCGACGAGCCTGTTCCTCCTGTCGGTGGGCCTGTTCCTCCTGTCGACGGGCCTGTTCCTCCTGTCGACGGGCCTGTTCCTCCTTATCGCGCTGGAGCTGTTCCTCCAACCGACGAGCCTGTTCCTCCTGTCGGCGAGCTTGCTCCTGCAGCATCATCATCAGAGCAGCCAAATCTGGTGCTGATGATGCTGGAGCAGCTGTGGACGGGCCGGCCTCCGAGGTCGGTAGCTGGCCTTCCGGCCTCTGTGGCGTTGCTCCACCGAATCTCCTCTGGTCCGTCTCTTGCTGCCGTTGACTCCGGGTACGGGTACCCTCCGTGTCGTCTTTGGGTAAAACCGGCATAATCCTTGCTTCTGACACCAATTGTTACGAGCTTCGGGTTCGTGACAATAAAAACTGCCGATTTAATAACCAAAAATAACAATTTATTTTACAACACTAATTACAACTCAAAACAAGAAATAAAAGAACACAATCACACTACTGATCGCACTTGAAGATCGCTTGATGTTTTCGCTCTTGTCGCTTTATCCAAACTGTGTCGGTCGTCGCGCATCCCGGCCTTATATAGTGCCGCAGATAGTTCGAGAACCTTCCATTGTAGAAACATCTAGAATGTTCGAGTACATACCAGCCCCGACCGACTAGGTGTCGATAGTTCGAGAAAGTTCTACAAAGTTCTAGTATCGAATTTTCTAGAACGATCGTGACTCGACTAGTTCTGCTACTCGATACTAGATGGCGCTAGTGGTAACTAATGTCACCATGTACCAGGCTTTAATTGTGGCGCGCAACATTATTATTAACTCCGACCGACTTCGTAAATTAATGGTCAAGGGACGCATTGAGATAAAAAATTCTGCTTACCCCCAAAGGAAGGCGCGAGTTTATGTATGTAATATTAATTAACATTTCGCAATCAAGTGTTTAACATAACAAAGGCGCCAGTTATCAGCGCACGTGGCACTGAGTAACTACCTAGTTACAGTAGTTACTAGTTAGCGACTTGAATGTTTGGTGCAATCTTGTAGTTGTAGCTGAGCTGTGTACCTGCTGTATAAATATAGGTATTGTATGTGGCATAAAGGCAGGTTTTGTATGTGGTATTGTTGGTCCCGGCTGTCATTCGTGGATCTTTGACAGTCGTTACGGGTAGTCAGAAGCCCGAAAGTCTGACAACCAGTCTTACCAAGGGGTATCGTATTACCCAGTAACTGGGCTGTGGAGGTCAGATAGGCAGTCGCTCCATGTTAAGTACTGGTATTCAGCTGCATGCGGTTAGACTGGAAGCCGACCCCAACATAGTTGGGAAACGGCTAGGCAGATGATGATGTGGCATAAAGGCTCCCGCAGACAGGCGCCACGCGACACTGATAGAGCAATTTGTATGAAAATTTTACGGAAATTGAGCTACCGGAGTCGCGTCGCGCCTGACTGTGGGAGCCAGCAAAACAGTTGAATGTGCGGGTAAGTTTTCAGCATCAAGATACCTCCACTACTCCAGAAACAAATGAGTGCACTGAAAAATCTCCAGTCACCGGAGTAATTGCGTAGTAGTAATGTCTTTCAATTTGTCAGTTAAACAACATTCATTGCGTTATTTACGTTGTTGAGCAGACCAATTTTTCGAACATATGAAGCAATGGAATTAAAAAAATTATACAGATTGAGATTATTTAATTTTGACAATTCAAAAGTGCCTGTACATGGTTTAATTGAAATAAATGCTTTGAGTTTGAGTTTGATTGGTTGTTACGAAATTAGGGTGCCGGGAATACCCGAGGAAGGAAGGTGTCTTTTTACAGACATAAAAAACCCACTAAAACACAAGAGACAAGATCTGTAGTTTGTTTGGTGCAAGAATCAAAGTCGCGACCCACATCTCAAAAACCAAGTGCTCGGCAACAGGGTCAACCATGCCATTTTAGATTTTTAAACAAGATGTCATCGGCTTTTCCTATCTTACGTATAATCTATCAAAGCCGCCGAAACAAAGGCAGAGGTCAAGGTCACTTAATCGCAGTTCAGAATGTTCACAACGCTACACGAATCATTTGGTGTGTGGCCAAAATCGGAACTAACGCCGTCATCTTGTTTTATATCAATACTAAAAGCTTGTGCCCGCAAATTAGTTTTTACGCGAAATTTCTTGTTCTTCCGACCCACCCCGTCGTATCGCATCGCCTGCCCGCGCTATTACTTACTTCACTTTCGCTTAGCGTTACCTATTTCTTTTTTTTCTGTTTCCTCGACTTCTAAGGGTCCTAGTGTTAAATAGCATATTTTAACTTAATATGTTTTTCATTTGACATTATTGAGAATTATTTTATAACCTCAATTTTCGTCTGGGTCATCTCTACCAAATTAAAGTGTTAATCAAAACGGAACCAGGAAACATAGTTCTGTAAGTACAGTCACGAGCACCAATATATGTAAACACTCGGCAACTTTAAATTGCGATTTTATCACGAAATAACGAATGCAACGTTGAAATACGACACTTTACATATCCTATGGGTTCGAAAATACTATGTTCCTAATAATATAAAATTTCATTCAGAAATAAAGGAGAAAATCGCCTTTGATTATAGCCAAGTGTATACATACTTTTGCTCGTGACTGTACATGCAGTTGGAACTTTGTAATGTAGAGATACCTAACATAATCTTGGTCTGATCATATCAGCACCCCTATAAATCAGGATCTGAATCATTTTGAAGGATATTGCTAATCCATTACATCATATATTCGAAAAATTTGTCTGCTCAACAACGTAAATAACGCAAAGAATGTTGTTGAACTGTCAAACTGAAAACCATTCCTACTGTCAGTGTGCTATGCAATTACCTCGTACAACCAGATTAGAGTATTTTTGACTGTAATCTCATATTTCTCATACCATAGTCTATCCAGATTTTTATAATCCTATTATAGGCCTAGATTAATATAATACTAACTAGCTTTTGCCCGCGACTTCGTCCGCGTGACATTTCATCTTCCCCGCGTTCACCCTCTTAGGGGTTGAATTTCGAAAAATCCTTCCTTATTCCTTGTCTACATTATATAGGGAACCTCTGTGCAAAATTTCAGCTTTCTAGGTCCAAGGATTTGGGCTGGGCGTTGATGAGTCATTCAATCAGTCAGTCAGGACTTTTCTTTTTATTTATATATATAGATTTTCCTCTAAAAATTTCGAAAATGTAATCTAATTATCATTTATTTAGATAAATAAGTATTCGGGTCATTTTTCAAGTTTATTAACCAAACAAATGATTAGGATTTTTCATATAAACTGTATTCCCGCTTTTCACCCCCACAGGGGTGCAATTTCAAAAAATCGTTTGGGATATGTTCATTACTTGACTCAAATATTATTTATACAAATTTTCGAGTTAATCAAGCCACGCAGTAAAATCCTCGCCTGTATAATTAACTACCCCTTTTCACCCCGTTAAGGGTAGATTTTCGAAAAACCCTGATACACGTCATTCTTTATTTTTGATCTTAAGTATAAATACTGAGTTTGGAGTTAATCGGACCGCGCGTTAAAATTCTTCCATACAAACTTTGACACACCCCAATCCCCCTTTAGGGGGTAGTTTAGAAAAACAAAAAATGCCAAACTTCATAATTTACTTACATAAGTATTCGTGCCAAGTTTCAAGTTTATTAACTGAAGGAATAAGATTTTTCATACAAACGAAATCCCCCCTTTTCACCCCCTTAAAGGTTGAATTTCCAAAAACCCCTTCTTAGTGCTCCCCTACATTATAAAAGGAAGCCGTGTGCAAAATTCCACATTCCTAGACCCAGTAGTTTCGGCTGTGCGTTGATATGTCAGTCAGTCAGTCAGTCAGTCAGTCAGTTTCTCCTTTTATATATATAGATAGATGAACCTTATTTACACTTTTGTAAACTTATTATTTCAATTTTTATTTTTTTTATTAGTGTCTGAAGTGGTCTTTTGAGGAACGCAACACACAGATTTGGTTTGTAAAAGCATCCCTACTTTCAAAGTAACATTTATACCTTTAGCTTCTTATTATTAGGGATGTTCCATAAATAGTTACGTTGATGGATGCTGAGATAAATAGGCAGTCTGACACAGTACACGCCTTATTTAGTCAGTGTCTAGTTAGGGCGTTTATTTTAGGAAAACAAGTCGTGTAGTCGTTGAACTAAACAGGACTCAACTCGACTAACTAGTTCGTAATATTATGGAGAGAATAGCATCGCTATGATGAGAATAGATTTACATACAAGATGTGCTGTTAAGGGAATATGTATGGCTCTTTATGTGGTATATAGTGTGAGTCTTCATAATATGCACATAACGAAATGAGGGAAACATAGCGTAATTTTATCGACGAAAAAAATATTTGAAAAAATAAAAAAATATTTAAAAGGATCTTTACCTGTTATAGTATGGTGATTGCAAGGCCTTTATTTAACAGTTAATAGGAAATGTTGTGATTGAGTTATAAACATGGTATTTTTACGTTTAGAAATCTGATACGATGGAGAATAATTTTAAAGTAATCAAAAAGGGTAGGTAATCGGGGCTTTTATTAAGCAATTTTACAATTATTGTAAAAATTTATGAAAAAATATCAGATTTTTGTTACAAAAAAAACCATAATTCTCAATTGAGGGGCGATTGTTTACACAGGGGTCACAGCAGCGAAAAAGAATTTTAAAAATGCTACAATTTTTGTTTTTTTTTTTATTTCTTTTTTAGTTTTTTTTCCGTCGACAAAATTAAGCCTAGTTTCCCTCATTTCGATATGTGCACATTATGAAGACTCACACTGTATGACTGGTGACATGGTTGGTGTGGTTTCCATAATAAGACAATCATGTCGTTTCTAAATCATCATCTGCATCAGATAATGTAGTTGATGATCATTTTACATGAAAGAAAGCCTTTTCCCAACTATGTTGGGGTCGGCTTCCAGTCTAACCGATGCTACCCAAACTCAAACTCAAACTCAAAGCATTTATTTCAATTAAACCATTTTACAGGCACTTTTGAATTGTCAAGAAGTAGGTCAGTCAGAAAAATGTGAAGCTAGTTGCCCATTCCAAAGCGTAGGTACCTATGGAGAAGAACGGACAAGAAACTCCATGGACACTCTTTTTAAATTATATATTACAAAAATATTAGTATTACTACCCTTCACAGTTACCAAGTAACACGATACCCCTCGACGAGACTGATGGTCAGACTTTCGGGCTTCTGACTACCCGTAACGACTGTCAAAGATCTACTATAAAAGATAGCCAATGGCTTAACTAGCTTTCTGAGGCACGGAGGGGTTTCGATAAGTCACATGACACACACACACACACACACACATTGAGTGACATTTATGATTATTGATCACCTAAAGTAAGTATTTGACCTAAAACATTTTGAAAGGTTTTCGAATCCTAATTCAATAGGATAGGAGTGAAGCGCAAAATCCAATCTTCTTTGATTCATGCGATAAGTAATCGATTTCATTCAGTGATTCGGTGAGGCAATCTCCTCAAGTTTCAGGTCTAACTTCGACTTGCAAATTAGCTGGAGGCGCTTTTTGAACTGGTATCTATTTTCTTTTATCCACGCACTTTGAAAGAAGAACAAACATTTTAACTTTAAGAGCTTTTACGCCGTACGGCATTTCATACAAACTTTCAAGCCCCTAGTTTTCGAAATGAAGAACCGATTTTAATGAAACTGCATATGCATAAGTAGGATACAAAGGTCTAAAATGTTAGTAGAGAACATTTTCAAAAAATTGTGTTACAGCCAAATTAGACCGATTTTAAATTTTTCATAGAAACAGATATTTTCAGTTATCTTTTTTTAAATAAGACATTTCGAAAATGTCGTCTTTTTACCGACTTCAAAAAAAAGGAGGTTATCAATTCGATACGTATGTATGTAATATTATTGGAATTGCATTATATTCACATATGATGATCTATTAGGGCTTCCAAACAAATAAATACAAAATTTCATAGACGTATGTATGTATGTATGTTTGTCCACGCATATCTCCGGAACTATTAATCGAATCGTGACCATTTTTTTTATTGGCTTACATTTTCTTCAACCTAGGGAACAGTGCAAGTTTCATCAAGATCGATTCAGTAATTTTCAAGATATGGACTAATACGTGTAAGTGTGACGGCCTGGCTTATTGATAAGAGCTACGGGTGTAGTGTCAAAGGGAAAACATCTCAAAACCTTGGTCAAATACTAGTGCAAAAACTAAAAATTACGAAATAAAAAGTAATTTAAAAAAATTAAACCGACTTCAAAAAGAAATTAACTCAAAATTATGAAATAACTTTAATTTCGGATGTCGGTGGCATAAAACTAAAATACAGATCCCAAGACACCGACTTCCGAAATTAAAGTTATTTCATAATTTTGAGTTAATTTCTTTTTGAAGTCGGTTTAATTTTTTTAAATTACTTTTAATTTTTTCTCCAACTATGTTGGGGTCGGCTACTAGTCTAACCGGATGCAGCTGATTATCAGTATTTTACATGGAGCGACTGCCTATCTGACCTCCACGACCCTGTTACTGGGTAATACGAATACGATACCCCTTGGTAAGACTGAGACCACAAGAAATTTCTCGAGGATGGGGTAAATATTAAGAAAGAAATATTAAGAATTGAATTTCGACACATAAAACTGTTCCTTGATAACAAATTGCAATTATTTTATCTGTGGCGACTAGTGAAGGTTTATTTACTAGTCGTATTTAATAACTAATTTTAGATGTAGAATGATAATGACAAACCTAATTAACACTGCGTGAGACCAATGAACTGATATGAAGTTTTAATTTACTTTTAATTTGTTGATAAGACACCGTAGCTTGGTACACACATCAAGCTATAAATAAAACCAGTATAAGTTGACTTCTGATTGTACGAAAAACCTATACTTACCTACAATGCGTGAATGCGAGGTTAGCTAAAACTGCGGTGTAATTTCATGACACACTAACAGTAGCAATAACTTTCATTTTGACAGTTCAACAACATCATCATCTGCCTAGCCTTTTCCCGACTATGTTGGGGTCGGCTTCCAGTCTAACCGGATGCAGCTGAATACCAGTATTTTACATGGAGCGACCGCCTATCTGACCTCCACAACCCAGTTACTGGGTAATACGATACCCCTTGGTAAGACTGGTTGTCATACTTTCGGGCTTCTCACTACCCGTAACGACTGTCAAAGATCCACGAGGCACGGAGGGGTCACGGTATGCAAAGATGGTCAACCATCCACAGACCAACCGCGGCAAGCGTAGTTTAAC
Organism: Oligia fasciuncula; assembly: GCA_963082905.1. NCBI lineage: Eukaryota > Metazoa > Arthropoda > Insecta > Lepidoptera > Noctuidae > Oligia > Oligia fasciuncula. Next base: position 17,275,922 of record OY720403.1, read on the forward strand.
CTGATCGATCGACCTGTACGGCTGTTATTATTTCGCCATTTTGTTTTTTTAATTGCGTTATTTACGTTGTTGAGCAGACAAATGAATATAATGATAACAATTCTTCTTAGCGTGTCGATGGACTCGATAGCAATCTAAATGGACTCGGCACAGAATTCGGCTACTTGTTTGGCGCCATCACCAGCGTCCATCAGTTCCCGTAACGTGCAGTTTTATTATTAGCACACCTACCTATTATAGATTTAATCATATTTCGTTAAAAATCCCTTATAGCAAGCACGGCCTGTAAATAATAAATTGTATTTTATTAGATTATATTCTATCAAACAAAGCCACATTAAATATCCTCGTAACAAAAATAACCTCCTGCCGATCACGTAACTGCAAAAGGGCGTGATAATACGGAAGGAAAAACGCAACACTGATACTTAAGGAAATGGGAGGCCTTCATGCTCCACTTAGTTACCCTACACCTGATTATACGAGAACGAGATCTACAGGGTGTGAGAAACTAGAAGCTGCATGTACTGGACTTTGTACTCAATAAGTTAAACTTGAATGTGCTATTTAGCTAGCACAAACACTTTTAAAGTTGATCTCAACCCCCCTTTAATTACCGAGATTCCTTATTCTATGAAATATGCTCTGTGTAGCCTTCCAGAAATTTCCGAAAAAACGTTTGAAATTAATGAAAAATCATACCTCCCATCTTAGAAAATGTTTACTAGATTAGATGCATGTTTCTTCCACGAGTCTGCGTCCTAGCTAGCAAGTTTATTCTCTAATACAGCTACAATACACATAATTACACTATGTAGTATGTATATGCTATCCAACTAGTGGATGTAAGATAGCGAGGGCGGCGTCCTTAAGAGCACACAATGAATGTAGGAACAGAAAGTTTACTTTGCGACCATCTTGGATTTTTTTGTGGCTTTCAGGGTTTTGGGGTTGTCTTGCAGTCCGATCACGGGTATTAGCCTAACACGCTAACAATTGCATAATCAGCCAACAATGTTGCCTGCTGGGACACAGGCCTCCTGCAGTAATCCACCACACAGGCCCAGTGCTGGTTTGTAGATATCACATGTCTTCGAATTTTCGGTTCTAGGACTTGCCGGTTTCCTTACGCTGTTTTCCTTCACCGTTTTGCAGTAAGTATGAGTAGTTATCAGTCATTATCAGTTGGCTATTTTTAGGCAAGGCTTTACAGTCCGCGATGTCAGTCAAAAAGATGTGGAAGTACAGACGCCAGCACATCAAGCTACTACATTTTCAATTTTCTACAATGTCAGAATTTCAACTTTGTCGCTAAAGCATAAGGTTCAAAGTTGGTTGGGAAAATTAGACAGTTTCGCGTAGCTTGATATGCTGGCGTATGTACATTGTAACAAGCCTACAATTGACTAGTTATTAAATCAACGTTTTCCAAGTGGCAATTTTCCATCGTCAATGGGTAGCGGTTATGGCGACAGATTGGTGCAATGGTGTCATGGAGCACCTGGGTTTGTACCCTTGTATATAATTGTCTACAATCTCTAATTGTTTTGAGAGCAATGGTGATGAATTAATTTACATAGGTAAAGTAAAGCGCTAGTCTGGGTTCGAACCTACGACCAATTCCTTTCAATTTGATAACATTCGTTGTGTTAAGTTTTTACATAGTCGCGAAAACGAATTTTTCAAAGATATTCATGAAGCGAACTGGATAGGTTCCATCAAAACTGGAAAGAGGACGCGCGGGCTCGCGAAAGATGGAAAGACTGAAGGGAGGCCTTTGCCCAGGAGAGGGACAGCTAAGGCTAAAAAAAAAAAAAAAAAAACATACAAACACCCGAACATAGTACCTCCTCCTTTTTGTGAAGTCGGTAAAAAAATAAAAAACAAGAAGCAATGGCATAATGGTTCTCATTTTTAGTAAAATCAGAAAACTACCTTGGTGTGGGTGGGTACGTGTTCTACTTTAGTAGACTTCTGAGCGTTTCTTTTACTGCGTCCATCGCATCTGGATCGTATTGTGTGGAAAAAATCTAATTTTCTGTAAGATAGGTGGCTTAATCGACGGTTCAAGAGCACTCCGACTAGATTGTGTAGTCGGAAAGTGTGTTTATTATTAACCGTTGAGTTGTGTCTGTGTAGTTCTTGAACTAGTAATAATACCAGGCTGTTACTGTTCAAGTGCAGGGCAAAGACCTGAGGGCCTAAAATGCCACTTTGGCAGAATCATAAAAGGATAACATTATGAATCATAATATAATATGGCGAACCAGTCCGTTTTTCTTTTTTTGGCTGCAAACGCATAGGTTTAAACCTGACCTAACAGCGCCTGTTACTCAAAGGACCTTCATCTTACTGAAACAGTAATCCTTTCTTTGATACCTACCTAGGTTTCCAGGTAATAGGTACCTATAAAACGGTGAAGGAAAACATCGTGAGGAAACCGGCATTTCCTAGAACCAAAAATTCGAAGACATGTGACATCTACCAACCCGCACTGGGCCCGCGTGGTAGATTACAGCCCACTCCCTCTAGAAGAGAGGAGGCCTGTTTCCCAGCAGTGGGAACATTATAGGCTGACTGAAACTTAACACCTAGGTTTCTTCATGAAGTTTTATTAACCTTCAATCAGGTATCTGGTGAGTAAATACGCAGACATACCTACACATTTACTTTTTAATGCAGTGTTTTGTATTTTGAAAATAGCCAGCTTAACAAGTTAACAAAACGGTTGAATTAATAATATTCAACGCTAAATTAGATACCAGACTAATTAGTCAGCATCAGCATTAATTTAGCTACCTAATATTAATATAATGGTGGCTATTTATAATGGCTAGTGTTACTTTTCAAGCTAATGGTAACGTTATTCACATTATACATCAACTGAATGAAAAAAGTACATAAAAAGGTGTTGAACTAACGACTGCTTCGAGCAAAAATCGAGCATCAAATGAACTAATAATTATGCTACTAACCTAACGACTAGAATCTCTTAGTTTTTTTTTTTAAACTTCCTTGTTCTTGTTGGGCAACACACAAGGGTTCCGTAGTTGGGATGAGTGTATCCCAAGAACAAACTGAACTTTGTAAATGAATAAATTGTGTTCCCATACATCGATATAAATCGATGAGGAGGGGCCCGTGGCTAAATAATACCAGCCGCACAGGTGAATCGATTACGTTGCCGCGGTTGGTCTGTGGATGGGTGACCATCTTTACATACCGTGAGCCCTCCGTGCCTCGGAAAGTCCCGGCTGTCATTCGTGGATCTTTGACAGTAGTTACGGATAGTCAGAAGCCCGAAAGTCTGACAACCAGTTTTACCAAGGGGTATCGTATTACCCAGTAACTGGGTTGTGGAGGTCAGATAGACACTCGCTCCATGTAAAATACAGGTATTCAGCTGCATCCGGTTAGACTGGAAGTCGACCCCAACATAGTTGGGAAATGACATCGATATAAATTATGTCACGGTAAATTTTCCAACTGCAAAGGTAAGTTTGTAATAACAATACAAATGTGATAACCACAAATTAGATTTTCGAACTTTTACCTTTACTTGTACTGTGAGAACTTGCTTCTCGTTTTGATTTATTTGTGAGTATCATATAATACGTGTCTCTAATACCAGGATTCAAAACCTTGAATCCAAGCAAATACTGGTAGGTAAATTACTCTCGGTGTCGAATCGGAGCCAAATTCCGTGTCGTCAACACTCCTATAGCACAGTCCGTAGCAAATTGCGCGGTCATTGAACTGCCACAAACGTCAAACTGGGCTAATGTAGCTTTAGTTAGCCTTACTTTTCAAAGCACGAGTAAAGAGAGAATAGCCATGGTGAAGAGATTTGGTAGTCAGTCAGCAGAGTTGTAAGCGGGGTTAATTTCCCAACTACCCAGCCCAGCGGGGTAACTGCGTAACACACTACAGCGGGGTAACTGCGTAACACACTAACAGTACCTAGGAATGGCTTTCATTTTGACAGTTCGACAACATTCATTGCGTTATTTACGTTGTTGAGCAGACACATTTTTCGAACATATGAAGCAATGGATAAGTAAGTAATATTAATATCCTTCAAGATGATTCAGATTGTGTTTGCAATTAGTTACCTAGTTAGATAGTGTTTGGTAGTTTGTTCCGGCCAATCTCCGAAACGGCTGGACCGACTTTGAAGTGACTTTCACTGGCAGATAGCTGATGTTATAAGGAGTTACTTGGGCTACTTTTATTTTAGGTATCAGCGCAAAAAAATGAAAACCCATGAAATCCAATAAAGGTACTTTTCACGCCTAAACTACTGAACAGATTTCGATAAAATATGGCAAGAAGATAGATGGCATCCTGGGGACATAGGCTAGCCCCGTGGCACGCTCCCTTGGGATAATTTCCTCCCACCACGCGGGCGAAGCCGCTGACAGAAGATAGTCTGTTCTCAAATCAAAATGAAGAATTTATTCTATTCTTCCCACAAGTTCCCTCTATAATAACCACCCACCTTAATCTAATACCTTACTAAACTAAACCTGTAAAATGTATAACCCGGAGCAACACAAAACACCCAGTGTTCATACCAGTGAAGCGAATAGTTCATAAAGTCTAGTCTAAGCTGAGATCTAGCCTACCTAGATATGCGATACTGTCGACTGCCGAGCAACTATTACATACCTAGGTAGTCCAGGTACTGTAAAGGTTGTCCAAAGTAAACCTTATGTAGTGCAAGCTGGCTGTAATTTAGCGCGGGTTCCATTCAAACTTTCAAGCAAGTGTAGAACGGGGTGTCAAATATTTTATTAAGTTTTTTTGATAAGAGAAGTTTAGTCGGGAATAATTAGGTATGTAAAGACTGGTAAAGACGTTCAGTCAATATAAACGTGAAGAAATCGTATCGTTGTTTGATTTCTTAGAAGGTTGCGTGTCCAGATCACGTCGGGGTCACCAATATAGAGGTATGAGGAACAGGGTGTAAAGTTCACTCAACCTCCACAGAAACGGGAGTATCCTTCGACCGCGGGTCTTGTCTTTGGCGGGAAACTGCCCGATAATTCATGTCGGGCCGTTGTATCTATGCTAGTTGCGCGGTAAACTCTGCTTGCGAGATGCAGGACTTTGCGTAACGTCAGTATGTTCGCATGCAGCGTTGTAGGTAGATACCGCTATCTACAGGCTCATCAGTCCTTCACAGTAAGTAGGCTAACCATATCTCAGGATTTGTCCTGAGCAGCATAGCATACTCAGCCTATCATGTGCCCAGAGCGGGTTGGTAGATGTCACATGTCTTTGAATTTTTGGTTCTAGCACATGCTGGTTTCCTCACGAAGTTTTCCTTCACCGTTTTGAGAGCAGTTGTGGCCAAGTGGTAACGGCCGCGACTTAAGAGTTGTATGTCGTAGGTTCGAACCGAGACAGGCGCTTTACTTTGTGTAAATTATTTCATCACCACTGCTCTCAAAACGGTGAAGGAAATCATCGTGAGGAAACCGGCAGAACCAAAAATTCGAAGACATGTGACATCTGCCAACCCGCACTGGGCCCGCGTGGTGGATTACGGCCCACTCCCTCTAACCGAGAGGAGGCCTGTATAATAATAATAATAATAATATACGTTTATTTCTCTCAAAAAGGTACAATTTGGTACAAAAAATATAATTCACATGCTTATTCAAACCTTTGTGAGAGCTAGAGTCTATACTGGGCACAGGGCCTGTATGACAGAACTCCAGGCTCACACCCTTTAAATTAAAATAAACTAGCACTTACGTTCACAGAATTTTGAAAGCTCTACGTATTGTGAGAGAGATAAGTAACAACAATAATTGTTATAAAATAATAATAAAAAAAATAAAAATAAAAAATAACATGGTCACATGCGAAGTGTGTCTTTGACAAGGTTCCAGAAGGTCAAACGCGATAATGAGAATTATTTTGAAACATTAAGGATGTTCTCAGTCTCGGCATAATCCAGTTCAAGTAACCAACTCGAAACAGTTCTTTTGCAATTTGATCTGGGCATGGCGTAAATGTTCAGAATTTTGTTTGCCTTATTGTAGATGTGTCCACTAAGGAACAGGAAACTACGTTGGGCCGATCGACAATTTGTTCGGGTGGTGGGACAGACAGCGTGCTTGCGACGTTGGGAGATGAACTTAGATGGGGTGTATGGAGTAACAGAATGGGTTGACAAAACTAGGTTCAGGATAAATAGTTTACGAACAGAGAGCACCCTGCAGGTTTTATAGAGATCGATAGTGGGAAAGCGGTAAGGTAGCCGCCAACCGACCTTCAAGAGTGCTCTCTGGGCTCGTTCTAATTTCAGCATATGACTTTTTGCTGATCCGCCCCAGGCGACAATGCAGTATTGGATGAGCGATTGGCAGAGGGAGAGATACACCAACCTTAGCACCTTAGAGTCCGCAACGTGACGAAGGGACTTAAAAATGTAAATCAACCTGCGTGTACGAGAGGTGAGTGCATGTATGTGAGTAGTGAAGGACAAACAATCGTCAATTTGTACTCCTAGATATTTAACAAAGTTGTTACGGGAAAGGCTGGGGCAATTACATGTTAAGAGGTGTTGGGAGCTACAGGAGTGGGCCGTCAAGGAGTAGTTTGAGGAAGGTTTCCCAGCGGCATTAAAGGAGAAAGTTAGATAAGTGGTTTTGTCAACATTTAAAGTAAGGAGGTTTTGAGTCAACCAATTGGTGACATGGTTGAGACCAAATTGTGCATTCCGGAACACTAGCTCCCAGGAGTCTCCGTGGAATAATCCCAGCAGTGGGAACATTATAGGCTGATTATGTATGTACATGTCTTTGAATTTTTGGTTCTAGCACATGCTGGTTTCCTCACGAAGTTTTCCTTCACCGTTTTGAGCCCGGTTTGTCCTGAGATTTTAGGATTTTTAGGCTCTTGTCGGAAATTTCAAATTATTTCGGAATTTTACAAAATATTTTTAATATTTTTTTTTAATAAGAATGGTACTTACAAATTTACAATCAATACAAACTATAACGTAATCTTCTTTAGGTAATAATCACAAATCAATGTAAATAACATCGACATATTAAATGATGATTTCTTCATGTGGTAGGCTTTTGCAAATGCCCAGTTTTCGAAACATTTTTTTATAGTACTTAGCTATGAAACTAAATCTAAATAATCATATAATAATAATCTAAATTGATGTTCTACAAAAAAAAAAGCTACTATAAAAAATTGCCCATAAAGTACAATCCTTCCTACCTAGTTTAGACATTTTAAAAGATGTTTTGTATTCCTTCAGGCCTATAAGTGGTTCAAACAAAGGCTAAACTGACGCAGCCAACTGGTTTAATTAGCCGTTTAGTTAACCGCCTGGCCTTTGGAAGTAGTGCTCGCCTCGCTTCGCTCTCTTTGGTCGCACGCGGTTGATCACAGTTCTAACCTAAACCATTTGGTCGAGGTGCCTGGCTTAGTTGCTGCGGCCAATTCGGCTCGCGCGTGATTGGTTACAGTTCCAACTTAAACTATAATTGAATATCATTCAGGCCGTTAGTTGAATGGCCGCCGTTTAGTCAAAAGGCTAGGCGGTTGACTTAACAGCTAATTAATCCAGTTGGCTGCGACGTAACCACTGTTACATTCTCTTTGGGTTCAACGATAGAGAACGCGACTAACCTACAAAAACAAATCTGTTGACAAATGACGAGTTCTACCATTTTTCTTTTCTTCAACGCGAGCTAAAATGGTTATTATTATTCAGCCATTGGACCTTGAAATATAATGTTAATGATAGTAAGTTATAGCTAAGACCATTGGTTTCACATCGTATAGTAGGCAGGTAAGCGTAAGATCATTACGACCAGAGCGAAAATTGGCTTTCGTGTCATTAACCTCTATATCTAGACCTGACAACGATCCTATAAAGTCAGGTACTTTTTTGGGCCACTACTGGCCTCTGCCGATCCGGGAAATACAGGAGTAAATGAGTAATCGCCTGTATTTGGTGTACTGTCTGTAGGACCTGCACAGTTGCACACCTATACCACAATTGCCGGTTCAAACTTCCTAACCTTTTTCCCCACTATGTTGGGGTCAGCTTCCAGTCTAACCGGAGGCAATTGAATACCTACCAGTATTCACACGGACCAACTGCATATCTGACCTTCACATCCCAGTTACTGGGTAATACGATACCCCTTTGTTAGACTGGTTGTCAGACTTTAGGGTTTTGGCCTACCCGTAACGACTGTCAAAAATCTACGAATGACATTTTTTGCCAGTTAGTTATAGAGTAGGTATTTTGCTGGTCAACCTTCCATAAAGACTTGCCTAGCATAAACAAGCCTATAATGTTCCCATTTCCCACTGCTGGGACACAAGCCTCCTCTCTACGAGTGGAAGTGGGCTACAAGCTATAATCTACCATGCGGACCCAGTGCGTGTTGGTAGACTTCATGTCTTCAAATTTCTGGAGGATTACTGTTTCAGTAAGATAAAGGTCCTTTGAGTGACAGGCGCTGTTAGCTCAGGTTTAAACCTACAAAATCCTTCTGAATTTATTCTAACATTATTAAAATACTAGCAGCGCGCGCCCCTCGGTTTCAACCGCATAAGAGTGTCGATCCCGTGGGAATATCGGGATAAAAACTATCCTATGTCCTTCCCCGGAATGCAATCTATCTCTTTGCCAAATTTTATCGGAATCCGTTCAGTGGTTTAGGCGTGAAAAGGTAACATACAGACAGACAGATAGACAGAGTTACTTTCGAATTTATATTATTATTTTTAGTACCTATGGATTATTGAGTAGGTGTATACTTGCATTTACATGATATTATTTTCGCACAGACGTAATTAACGCGATAAATTAAGATCGTATGAGCCTGTTTGAGTGTACTGTGGATAAATACTAAGTGTGGATAAGTACTAATACAAGTTAGGTTGACAAATGGGACAGTATTTGTATCAGTACATTATGGAGTTAGGTATCTGACATAAGTTAACTCAAACTCAAAAACTCAAAGCATTTATTTCAATTAAACCATTTACAGGCACTTTTGTATTGTCAAAGATCAGTTAGTCAGAAAGTTGAAGTCAGTTGTTCAATCCAAAACGTAGATCTCTATGGAGAAGAACGGGCAAGAAAGTCCAAGGACACTGGAGACTAACTAGGTAGGTATCTAACTGGAGTTTATCAAGAGTTAGGCCCTTACTGAAACAATATTTTTTCTTTTGGTTTTCTAAACCTATACCTAAGTATTTCTTTCCGATTATTTTACATAAGTACATACATGATTTAATTTAGTATTCTGCATCATCGAATCCCTTTAACAACAAAACAACAGTGCGCCTTTGTTTTATTGCAATTTCGCATTTTAATTTAATTTGCACTAGTGTCGTAAAATATTGTTTTATTGTCTATTTCATTCTGATTCATTCATACCTATTTGTAATAATAATAGGTGCTGTAGTTGGCTGTAGTCATCAGCTGCCAGCCATCCGGCGCCATGTCAGTATGAATCAAGCAAAGGAAACAAGTTATTCTGCCTATTTAAATTGTTTTAAAAACCTGTTTAGAAAAAAGTAAAACTTGGGATTTTGAATACAAACCGTCACTTTACTTTACAGTACTTAATACTTTATTAATTGTGAAATGCTTGATGAACTTAATTAAAATGAATAAAAGCTGTTTCCATAATTTGTAAGTGCCTTGTTTATACTTTTGGCTAAATCTCTGAACGTCGTAGTCTGATTCAAATTTTTTAATTAAAAATTTTATAGAACAATTACAGTCGACACCTGGTGATTTCACCTTAATTTACTTTTTTGTTAGTCTCTGGTACACTCACCGTAGCCTGTTGCGGTTCTTAGAAATTTTAATCATGATTATGTACCAACAGATATTTTATAATACTTATACAAAGGCGTCTTATCTCTCTTATCCTAAAGAAACGTAATTTCTAAATGGCCAAACATTCCGTACAATATTTTGGACGGCAAACAATAAAATAAAGAACAAAAGATAACTTATTCAGGGTATTCATAACAGAGCGGTCCAATTACAAAAGAGACAAACTTACCTTTTTTATCGCCCTCAAGTGAAATTCCTCTGCTTATGTTTTCGAAGAAAAAAAACTAAGTTCACTCGTACTCGCCACACATAATTTTACCAATACATCCACAATGCGACACTGTAGGTACACAATTTCTTGTCACGAGATGAATCACCAAAGAATGCACTCGTTTTTACACAAAAACTACCACAATAAATCACTCAAACACATAAAACATCACTTTTTCGATTAAAATTCGTTATTCGGATCGATTTTGCGCTATTTTTCGACGATATTTGACACAAGATAAAAAGTTTTCGACGATAACAGCGCGCGAGGCAGCGACGCGACGTAGCACGCTGTCTTGAACTGCACGACTGACATAGAAGTATAACCTAACAAAATCGAAGGAGGCGACGCGCGTGTATACGACTAACAAACTGTTGCTCTCCGTAACTCGGTCAGGTTGCAGCGGCGATTACTATAAACAAAACTCGAAAAACTTTACTTGCCGAGTTGTTGTAACGTTACAATTCACTGTTAGTACGTTTGTTTTGGGTTTTGTTGTTAAATTACGGAGTGAGTGCGTGTTAAAACTCGGTTTTGTGCGTCAATAAATCGTTTGTTTTTGTTTAAGTCACGAACAGCGAGCACATAGGCCGCTGCGCTCTGCGTCCGCCTTGAAGTTCGCGTACTTCGCCTTGCACAGGGCGCACAGAAAGTGTTATCAACTTCACTTCGTACGCTAGGGAGGGGACACTACTTACCTGCGTAACCGGTTTTTTGCCGAGGTTTTTTTCAATAAAAAACCAACAGCGATCTTTTATACAATAATAAAGTCGAACAGCAGCTGATGCATTTATCTAATGCACGTTAAGTTAAGATACTTCTAGGAAGAATAAGTATTTGAGCATTTAAGTAGATTATACCGCGAAATTAGTATTGTAAAGTAGTAAATTTTGTAATTTTTAAGACAGGGTGCGATAATGACATTTGCGATAGGTAGGATTTATAAAGAAAAAGTATAGCTTTGTTGTTTTGATGTTTTTTAATATAAATCTAGGATGGTCAAACTTCTTCATTAATTCATAATACCTGGGTATTTACGACTCTTACGAGTGGCAGATTTACCAGCAGGCCGAGTATTCTTGAAACTAGGGCGGCAATTTTTGGGAACCGATTATTTTTTTCTCCGTAAAAAATTGATCAAAAACTATGATTACTTACGGTTTTCTGATGTCTTGCAAAAAGAAGTCTATAAGAAAAAAGAAGAAAAAGTCTATAGGTACTTACTTATGTATGGTAGGTATTACTACTTTAAAAGTGCCTAAAACATGACTAGACTTAAAATTGAGCTATAAACATTGATGTCTAAAAGCTGTAAATTATGAATTTATGAGGTAGGTTGGTATCTGTTCGTTATAAAGCTTCTTCCAATAGATGAACTTTATTATTTGGGTATAATTGACTTCTACTGTAAGTAAAGACCTGCCTACTTTATTAGATTTTAATAGGTTCGTTTAATATAGGTTTTCGATTTTACCTTTTCTAAGGAAACCTGGTCAAAATTTAAGGGATTTATTAAATAATAAATACATTAGATACATCAGTGATTCACAAGAATAAAAAAAACTAATAATCAAGTAAGTAAGTACATACTTACTTCGCTATCGTCAATCAACTCAGCCTATTACAATCCACTGCTGGACATAGGCCTCTACCAGGCTGCGCCACAACACCCTGGCCTCCGCCTCCCGCTTCCAGTCTGTCCCAGCCACCGACACCGCTGTGTGTCGTTGTAACATAATATATACTATTATCATTGTAACTAGGTATGAAATGTATATAATACCTAAATAATGATGATGAGAATGACGCTCGTAATGTGATTTTTGCGGGTGATTGGTATTTATGTAGGTACCTAATGTACCTCTACTTACCTCTACTTAGAGGCCTGAGGCCCAGAAGTACCTACAACAGAAAAAGCTGTAAATTGGGACATCTAATCAGGTGTCGGAAACCATCATTTGCTTGACTCCGTTGAAGTTGTAGAATCACTGGCGCCGATTCCCTTGTTCGCAAACTAAACTAAAAAGTTCAGTGCAACTTTTTCTTTCTATTTCATTAAGAAAAGGACAGAAGATAAATATTAGTTTAGTCCTGTCAAATTAAGATACTCCATAGCAAGTTTAGACGTGATTAAAAACATGGCTACTAAAAATACGTCAATTTACGTTAGGCGCTGTGTAATTTGACAGGACTAAACTAATATTTTATCTTCTATCCTTTTCATAATGAAATAGAAAGAAAAAGATGCACTGAACTTAAATTTAGTTTAGTTTGTGAACAAGGGAATCGGCGCCATTATTTGCTTGTCCGTAGGTGTGTCCGTGGCATCACAGCGGGCCCTATTAAAATACCCGCGCTGCGGTATTCATTTTCAAGGTTCCGTACCCAAAGGGTAAAAACGGGTCCCTATTACTAAGACTTCGCTGTCTGTCCGTCATACGGTTCATACGGTTTAATATACTGCCTCGCTGGACTAGTCGTCGCAAGGGCTACTGCTGCTGCGCATGAGGACCTGGGTTCGATTCCTGGGTCGCGCAGTGTTGTTGGATGAATCCATTAGAAATTTCTCAGTAGAAGCCCTGAAGTCTGGATTTGTGACCGGTTGATGACAATACGCTCACCTCCTAATACATCGGACTTTAACTTATCTGGCAAAATGTGGGTGTACAGCTGTAGCTTCCACCTCTGCCTTACCCTTCAGAGAATGTAGGCGCTATATTATGTTATTCGTGTTGTTGAACATACGTCCTTTTCTTTCATTCTAAGTTAATTTTCATAACGATGACGCCCAGAAAGGCAAGAGGTAACCTTGAGGCTACTTACAGTTGTCCTTTAGGGTCACCCATCTTCTGCTTGGAAACAAGGCTACCGTCTCCGATTAGGATAATTTATACTAATAACTTGAAATTCATAACAATGTTAGTTACTCGCAACAGCACCCGAATTGCGTTACACACCACCAATCACAATCTGAATGATCTCGAAGAATATTGCTAATCCATTGCTTTATAAGTTCGAAACATTTGTATGCTCAACAACGTACCTAAATAACGCAACGAATGTTATTGAACTGTCAAAATGAAAGCCATTGCTACTGTTAATGTGTTACGCAATTATCCTGCAGCTGTACCTACATGCCTTTTCGATGATTAAAGTAAAGGAAACATGTTGATATTGATATGCAAAATCTATCACTGGCAACGATTACTACATTGAAACATACGAAATGGAATATGTAAAGGCCACTAATGATAATATCTCACTGTATGTAAATTAAAGCGATTAGGATCCTAATTACAACTTATTATTCAAAACTGGTCTCAGGAAAGAAGAAACAATTAAACAATATATTGACACACAAACAATTAGTCGATACATTATCCATCTATAAATAAATATACTAATACTAGCTGCTACCCGCGACTTCGTCCGTCCGCGTGAAATTTCGGACCCCGGCCCAGCGCGTCGCATTCTCATCCTATCGCGTATAAGCGTCGTAGCGTGATGTAAAATATAATTGGGCTATCAACAACAAAAAATTTCGAATCCGACTGATGCCGCGATGGTAGTTCCAGGAGGTTAGAGCGATTAAACATATAAACCTACTCTTTAGCTTAATTATTCGCTTAGAAGGTAGTTTAGATATTTAGATAATAAAGCTTTTTTATTAAAGAGTTTGTTGTACGACTTATAGGAGATAAAGTCAGAAAGAACTCTTAGCGAAAACGAAGTACAGATAGCGCCATCCACGAAGACGCGCACCACTCTTCTTCCTAATGGCTTACAGTACAAGTGTGCCACATTCCGCTAGTGTTTTAGTTTTGTCGATACACAGTAATTAGAATAAGTAATTCTTTAGAGGTAATTAGTGTGTATCAAGAAACTAAAACACTAGCGGTAACCACTAGCGATTAGTAAGAAGAGTTGGGCGCGTCTTCGTGGATGGCACTATCTAAGAACGCGGGCGGGTGATGCGATGCGAAGCGGTGGGCCAGGGCCGATAAAGTTTTATAAAAATGTGACTGTTATTTTAGTATATTGTGAATCTTACGATGTCCATGCGAACGAAGTCGCGGGTTGAAGCTAGTTTACAATAAAAGCAAAGAAATCAGCTCATTAGATGTCGCTAGATTGGACTAGGCAAACGATAAACAAAGCTATATCTACCCCAAAACATTCTGCATCAGATCACTAATTTATTAGTGAACCCATAAAAATCAGTCGGTACTGAAGTACATTTGCAAGTTCTCTATAATATCACCGTCAATCTAGAGAATTATGCTGAGCGTTCCAAGCAGCGACCTGGTAGTGGGTCGTTGATTGCAATTAACTGTAATTAATTTGAACTATTAATGTTATGTGCTACTTGAGGGATGGGCAATTGATGTTCATTACCTGATTTATTAGGCAAATATAATTTACAGGTATATAGTACAATATACCAGCGTTTACTGCAGCTGCGGTTTCAGGTTTCTCCATCTTAGTTGCTCATTATTATTTTTTTGTTGCAAAAATTAAATTGAAACAAGAGTAGGTAGTATGAATCTGTGTCTGATTAAATGACTGCCGCCATTGCGAAAATCTTGCTATGCCTAACTGACATACTCTCAAGGGTTCATGTAGGTATAACAGTTTGAAAAACCCTCGCCTAATGGAACGCCAAAACACACTTAAAGTTTAAACATTTTTGGTTCATGATTACGCAAAAATTATTTTGGAATTTCTGAACTCCTCATGCACTATTCAAATATGAGTTGACTCATCCTTGGTGCCTGGCAGAAAATTATTACCCGTCACAAAAGCGTAATTTAGTATTATTTATCTCCATACCTAAATTTATTTAGATTTTTTTTCTGAGTTTAACCGTTTTTGAAGTTCGTAAATTTCGGTTTTTTATCATTTCATCATGCTTTTGTGTTTGATCAAGTAGACAGATTTTAAGATACTTGTGTTATTCCGAGAGATGCCTACCTACCGTATGGCAACTGCTAAGCGGCTAACATATGTATGTCACAACGTTACAGACCCTAATTAGTCAGCCATGTTTGATTTTGAGCTTACATACCCAAATAGGTACAGTCAACAGCAAAAGTAGATGATCAAAATCAGAAATTCAATAGGAGTCAAAACTGATCACGAATATATGGCAGCTGTACCTAGTAGTAAATGTTTGGTATAATTTGCAATCACATACTTTTGAATGACTTCGACGCCACGCAGTTCTGACGCCAACTCCGTTCATCATCATCATCATCATTTCAGCCGAAAGACGTCCACTGCTGGACATAGGCCTCCCCCAAGCACTTCCACTTCGACCGGTTCTGTGCTTCTCGCATCCAACTGGTTCCTGCGGCCTTCACAAGGTCGTCGGTCCACCTTGTGGGAGGCCTTCCAACTCCGTTCATTAGTATTGAATTTCTGATTTTGATCATCTACTTTTGCTGTTGACTGTACCTGAAAGGGTGAGATTTCCGATAACTAATTCTATGGATCCTACGAAATTGTTCTGGGTCTTGTTGTTTATGTGCTTACTAGCTTCTGCCCGCGACTTCTTTCGCGTGAAATTTCGGCTCCCGACCCACCGCGTCGCATCGCATGGTTTTCGTTTAGCGATCCTTCTGACTTTTTTCTTTTTGCTCGGTTTCTTTAGGGTCGCGTAGCGTGATTATAACCTTCCTTAAGAATTGGGCTATCACATGCAAAAAGATTTTTTTTTAATCCGACTGGCAGTTTCGGAGATTAGCGCGTTCAAATAAACAAACTCTTCAGCTTTATTATAGATTTAAATTAGTATAGATTGTGATTTGTGAACCCACGATTTGGAAATAAATTGTACTAAAACCTATTAATAATTTAAGAAAAATGCGTCACGGTATCACGTATAATTTGCCGATTCGATTTTGATTATTTTCAACAGAAGATATTGTGTCAAAATAAATTAAAAACTTTGAAATTATTTCAAAACATTTTTATTACACTACTCTCGTGACAAGTTCATGATTGTTTACGGTTTTTGGTGGCACTTGCACATCACTAGTCTTTTTATAAGCCGGGCAGGCAGAATCACTCAAATCACTGTACTTACTTACTACCTAATAAATAAAAATATGTGGTTGTTGATAAGTATAATTATTGCTGTTCGAGGCTAAATTCTACTCTTCTTCTTCTCTCTTTTTATTTGTTTTATTTTTTTACTTGTCGTATAATAATAATATGTCGTGTTGAATGCCTTTTAGTCTGTGCTAAATAAATGTACCCGTACGCAAAATACGCGCATTAACGTGGAGTTGCGGACACCAGTCCGTAGGTATTACCTATTAAAATAAATGTAGGTATTTTCTTTTTTCCTTTTACAGTAGAAAAGTAGGTATAAATGCAAATATTAAATCCATGACCACCTCTCCAGATAGGGTTGCCAGGCGTCCGGATAAAGCCGGACGCAGTCAGGCTTTTTGGTTGCTAGTCCGGCCAAATCAGACGGTGTCCGGCCTGTCCTGCTTTTGTTAGGCTTTATAAATTTGTTATTAAATTAAAATTTAAAAAGATTTTATATGGTTAATAAACGTGTTTTAATTTATTTTCCATTGCAAATTGCAATAGTAGATACTGCTAAACTACTAGGTAATTAATGAAATTAATATTGAATGATTACTTAATAATAAAGAAGACTGATTCATTCAATTTGATCGTTGTTTTATTAACACATTTAAGAAGATTTTATGGTAAATGATAAAGAAAGCCTTGTTTTACTTTTTTTTTAATTGTCGTGATAAACTGAAACTAAAAATTAAGGGTGTCCGGTCCGGCTTTTCTAGCCAAATGTCCGGCTAAACTGGCTGGTCTGTCCGGCTTTTCGGTTTTAAGACCTGGCAACCCTATCTCCAGAGAGGCCCATTGAAGTACCTCATCAATCTTCAGTCGTCACGATTCAAAAGAAATCGGTCAGTCCTCAGAACATAGACTAATGTATTTCTTCTCATGCCTTCTAAGTTACGCGCTATAAATCTGATTTATTTGATATTTCCCTTACAAGTTACATTCCCATGTCATCAAGGAAATTGATGAGATTGCCACAGCTAAAAATATGTGGTAACTGTGGTCTGTGGTAAGAGAGAGTTCCGCATAAGTCACGGAAAGAATTCAATAAAATATGATTCCTTGCTGATTATGCGTATTTTCGGCTTATTGGTTGATTCACACGAATTTACTCGCCCAAAACGGGCGATTCGCACGAAGTTATATACCTAATTTATATGTGTGCGAATCGAGAACTCCTGGTACTTATTAGGCAAATGGCACATTTTCAACATAGGTATTTCTTTTGATTTATTTTAAAAAATCCTACCCCTGACTAGTCACAGGTATGAGAGAAGATTGCTGCTAATCAAGTTGCAGTTCAATATCGATCAACTGAAGACATGGTCGTCGTTGCTTTAACAAAAGAGCTCCATCGTCCGAATCATGACGTCACCACATCAATGGGCTTGATTTTGAAGCTCTTTCGTCCAGGAGAGGATGATGAAAGTATGGACGCCTGCCACAATTATTAAAGCAATCTGACACATAGTGATGTCAAGAGGACTTATTATTCGATTCGCGCGACTTTACTCGCTTTATTTTTCTACTAAAAACAGGCCAAAGCTACAAGGGTTCTTTAGCTGTCAGCCAGGGAACCCTAAAACCGGCGACGAAAATGTAAAACAAGACTTTAAATTCGCGTCTCGTACGAAGTAGCCCGTTTCCGCCATTTTGAGAATGAGAAAAAGTGATTTATGTACCGTGAGAAGGTTTAAAATTCAATTCACAAAAGTATTGAATGATAATTTTATTTATTTTTGGCACTGATATTTTCGTTTTGGGAAGTCCGATTTCGAAGACTTCGAGTTCTAGAGATAGGAAGAAGGTGGCTGGGGCAGACTGGATACGAAAGGCGGAGGACAGGGTGTTGTGGCGCAGCCTGGGAGAGGGCTATGTCCAGCAGTGGACTTACAATAGGCTGAGTTGATTAATGTAGGATCGGAAGAATACTTATTCTATGCCAGACAAGAATTAAAATAATAATTATTCCTAGAATCGGTTCTATGGTTTGTACACGATGAGTAATGATGACGTAGTCTGTCAGTTCGCTAAGCTGACAACCTATTTATTCTAACCTTCTAAATACGAAGAATCTAGAGTTTGTCCCATATCCTTTAAGCTTTTGGAGACATTTATGTGGAAGGTTTTTTTTTTTTTTTTTTTATTTGAAATGGGTTTGCTCTTGACTCTAGTCTAGGTCATAGTTGACAGAGACAAAGTCGACGATGGAGTGAGCTCACCCAGAAGAAGCCTGTTCACTCTTACTTTGAAGAGATTCGGGTTGTATGAGCTCGGAAACACAGACGCAGGTAAAGAGTTCCACTCTTTTGCTATGCGCATTATAAAAGCCATTTGAAAACGCTTAGTGCGAATTGGTGGAATAGCAACTAGGTAGGGATGGTAACTTGCAGTGCGTCTGGATGTCCGAAGGTAGAAGGGGGCCGGTGGAATGAGGTCGTGGAGTTCTTGGGCACACTCACCGAAGTACAATCTGTAGAAGACAGACAAGCAGGCAACCTTGCGGCGATGAGCCAAGCTGTGAAGCTTGGCATCCACCAGTTCTTCGTCGCCAATGAGCCTCTTAGCTCTGCGTTCTACCGAGTCAAGCGCGGCAAGTTGATATTTCGCAAGGTATTCTACATGTCTCCTCTAACGTGTATTGGAGGTGAAGTTGCGGTCGAAGAGCGGAAGTGAAACTACAACTTGCAGTAATTGCCACACGTATTAGTTCACAGTTCAGATACACTATAATTTAGCACAAAATATAACTAATTAAAACTAGTAGGGACAAGTAAAACTGATCTAGTCCGTGTCCCGCGACGGTTGGCAAGCAAGAGAGCGTTGCTACATAAGGAACGCTATGGTTAGCGCCCCGGATCGCAGATCCATAATCAGCCTATAATGTTCCCACTGCTGGGACACAGGCCTCCTCTCGGCGAGAGGGAGTGGGCCGTAATCCACCACGCGGGCCTGGTGCGGATTGGCAGATGTCACATGTCTTCGAATTTTTGGTTCTAGGACATGCCGGTTTCCTCACGATGTTTTCCTTCACCGTTTTGAGAGCAGTGGTGATGAAATAATTTACACAAAGTAAAGCGCCTGTCTGGGTTCGAACCTACGACCTACAAGTCGTAAGTCGCGGCCGTTACCACTTGGCCACCACTGCTCTGCATGGATCTGGATCGCAGATACGTGTTGCCAATTAACAGGGGTGCGTTACTGATTAACTTATAAATACTTCTAAAACAAAACAGGCGACGTCACGTAGGTATTCTAAGGTGCGTTCATAAATGCACAATACGTGACGCCACAAGCATATCAGCCTAGATAATGTTCACACTGCTGGGACACAAAGCCTCCTCTCTTCGATAAGGAGCGGGCTGTAATCTACCACGCCAGCCCACTGCGGGTTGGTAGGTAGATGTCACATGTCTTCGAATTTTTGGACCTAGGACATGACAGTTTTCTCACGGTGTTTACCTTCTCCGTTTTGCACAAATAATTTACACAAATTAAAGCGCCTGACTGGGTTTGAACCTACGACCTACAACTTGTAAGTTCATATTATTCTTATGCCATTAGCTTATAAGAAACGCTCGAAGGTGCATGGAAACACCAAACAGGCCATAGACTTTATAGTATCTACATGATGACGGATTCATGTGTCTTGTTGCTCTTACCCACAGGTAGGTCAAGTTGAACGGGGGGTTTACTTGAGTAATGTGTCTGAAAACTGCTTAGTTTGTAATTTAACTAATAACATACCTAGGTAGAGAATACCTTGAAGTAGTCTCAACTCTTAACCCAAAGCTAAACCCGTGATCGTGAAATTTGAAACCGGTGTCATATTTTATATTTTTTTACTAATATCTTTTGCAAAAATAATATTCCACGGGAACGAACTACCGGGATTCAAAGTACCCTATGTGTTAAACCAAGATGTAAACTATTGTGTGCCAAATTTCACCCAAATCCGTTCAGCAGTTTTTGCGCCAATCCGGAACTTACAAACAGACAAACGGACAAAAATTCCAAAAAACCTAGATTTTCGGTATTAGACTCGTTCAAATTACTTTTTTCAAAAATATTCAATTTATAGTATTGAATTCGTAACTATTTTATTATAAGTAGGTAAATTCACTTATACTACGCTGCTAAAGTTGCCTATTTAAGGAAAACAGTTCATTCTTAACGGAATCCTTCAAGGAAATGAGCAAAAAATAATATCAGTATCTTAAGTACTGTACCAGAAATAAGAATATCGGTTCTGATTTAAATTCAACTTGAACACAGTATAATAAACGGGAACGCCTGGCTGAATCTGTATAGCAATATTACGGTGGGTACGTATTTGAATATCGAAAATTAAAATATCGACTGTTAAAATATCGATGTTCAAAACATCGAAAATTTAAATATCGATTGTATCAAAATGTCGAAAATTGTTATACCTACGCTTAAAACGTCGAAGAATGAAATGTCGAGTGATTAAAATTTCGAATGATTCAAAATATCGAATGACATTATGCCTAAGTTCAAAATATCAACATTTAATACATCGAAGTTCTTAATATCTACGTTACGTTACGTTTGGGTCTTTATTATGTAAAAATAATTAAAGTACCTACATTACATGAGGTTTTCCTTGTTTTTTTTTTGTAACCCACCTAGTAACTGATTTCCATCTAGCAAACAAGCATGCAGCAATCATGCAACATGCAAGCAAGCATGGCTTCTGTCACGGCTCCGGCGCTGCAGGGCTCCGGCAGTCCCACGCGAGCTTAACGTCGCAGATGGTCTAAACGCCCACCACCGCAACTTCGGCTTGTTGGCCGGCTTCGCCGGCCAGCCTCAGCTGCGGCGGCGGGTGTTAAAACCACCTGCTCCTTAGCTCGCGGGCTGCCTCGCCCCTCCGCGACTACGCGATTCTAAATTACACTCTAGGGGTAGGGCAGACAAGACTACGTGGAGTCGGTTTTGCAGCGATACGTTTCTGTCACTAACTTTAGTAACACAACCTGCACAACATATTGACTTTCAAGAAAATATTTTAATTTAAATAATACCTTCACGATTGACCTAGGCACACTGGACACTGATTTTCATGGATAAAATGGGTCGAAATTGTTCCAAAACCGAATTGGGGCACCCCGAATTTACGTAGTCTTTTGGCTGTTACCCCTAGAGTGTATATAAAAATCCGGAGGTGCGAAGGGAGGGCAACCCCCGCCCGCTGTAACAAAGCATAGGCACCCGTGGGAACCGTAGCGGCTGAGGCTGGTCGCCGGAGGCGACCAGCAAGCCGAAGCTGCGGAGGTGAACATGGGTGCCTATCCTTTGTTACGCAAGGGCGAAGGGGTTGCACTTCCCGTAGCGCCGGAGACATTGCAGAAGCAACCTTTTTCCACTCATACTACTTTATCAAAATTTGTTCGATATTTTAACTTGTACGTATTTTTAGGGTGAATGTGTGAACTCATTTTTACACGTAGGTATATTAATTTTCGATGTTCAAATAATTACCCATCGATATTTAGGACGTTCGATAATCTGTATTTCGATATTTAGATCTTTCGATGTAACTTTTGTAGATATTTAGATTTTAGATATATTAGACGTAGGATATTTAACCATTCGATAATATAAACTTTCGATATTTTAATTTTCGGTTATATGATCGTTCGATATTTCCATTTTCGATGTTTCGAACATCGATATTTTAACAGTCGGTATTTTAATCTTCGATATTCAAATACGTACCCATTACGGTCATCAACATAACGTTGAGTGCTTTATTATATTCGGCGCTCAGGCAAGTGATGGGTACGTATTTGAATATCGAAGATTAAAATACCGACTGTTAAAATATCGATGTTCGAAACATCGAAAATGGAAATATTGAACGATCATATAACCGAAAATTAAAATATCGAAAGTTTATATTATCGAATGGTTAAATATCCTACGTCCAATATATCTAAAATCTAAATATCTACAAAAGTTACATCGAAAGATCTAAATATCGAAATACAGATTATCGAACGTCCTAAATATCGATGGGTAGGTACATATTTTATTTGAACATCGAAAATTAATATACCTACGTGTAAAAATGGGTTAATTTTCAACATTTAATACATTCATTAATTCACCCTAAAAATACGTACAAGTTAAAATATCGAACTGATATAAGTAGTATGAGTGGAAAAAGGTTGCTTCTGCAACGTCTCCGGCGCTACGGGAAGTGCAACCCCTTCGCCCTTGCGTAACAAAGGATAGGCACCCATGCTCACCTCCGCAGCTTCGGCTTGCTGGTCGCCTCCGGCGACCAGCCTCAGCCGCTACGGTTCCCACGGGTGCCTATGCTTTGTTACAGCGGGCGGGGGTTGCCCTCCCTTCGCGCCTCCGGATTTTCATATACACTCTAGGGGTAACAGCCAAAAGACTACGTAAATTCGGGGTGCCCCAATTCGGTTTTGGAACAATTTCGACCTATTTTATCCATGAAAATCAGTGTCCAGTGTACAAGCCTAGGTCAATCGTGAAGGTATTATTTAAATTAAAATATTTCCTTGAAAGTCAATATGTTGTGCAGGTTGTGCTACTAAAGTTAGTGACAGAAACGTATCGCTGCAAAACCGACTCCACGTAGTCTTGTCTGCCCTACCCCTAGAGTGTAATTTAGAATCGCGTAGTCGCGGAGGGGCGAGGCAGCCCGCGAGCTGAGGAGCAGGTGGTTTTAACACCCGCCGCCGCAGCTGAGGCTGGCCGGCGAAGCCGGCCAACAAGCCGAAGCTGCGGTGGTGGGCGTTTAGACCATCTGCGACGTTAAGCTCGCGTGGGACTGCCGGAGCCCTGCAGCGCCGGAGCCGTGACAGAAGCCATGCTTGCTTGCATGTTGCATGATTGCTGCATGCTTGTTTGCTAGATGGAAATCAGTTACTAGGTGGGTTACAAAAAAAAACAAGGAAAACCTCATGTAATGTAGGTACTTTAATTATTTTTACATAATAAAAACCCAAACGTAACGTAACGTAGATATTATGAACTTCGATGTATTAAATGTTGATATTTTGAACTTAGGCATAATGTCATTCGATATTTTGAATCATTCGAAATTTTAATCACTCGACATTTCAATCTTCGACGTTTTAAGCGTAGGTATAACAATTTTCGACATTTTGATACAATCGATATTTAAATTTTCGATGTTTTGAACATCGATATTTTAACAGTCGATATTTTAATTTTCGATATTCAAATACGTACCCCAAGTGATACTTTCGTGGTATTATATTAATTACTGTTAACGTTACGTTTGTTTTCGATTAGTTTAAATGAATAATAATGCAGTTTTCTAATAGCAACATTGTAGTCTGATTCAGACTAGAATTAAAACAAAGAGAGGGTAATAGGTATGTTTCAAGCACAGACACAGACCGTTCTAGGATATAATATGCCGATTTGCTCACGATATTTTCCTTTACCGTTTTGAGAGATGTGGTGATGAAATAATTTACACAAAGTAAAGCGATTGTCAGCGTTCGAACCTGTCGTAGATGAGGACCGTTACCACTAGACCACCACTGGTCGCCTTAAGGCTGCCTTAAGGCACCGCAAGTCGCGCAGCGAGCGGTGCTTTTGTGTCGCGCGCGATTATATCGAGTGTCGCGCCTGTTTGTAGGAGCCTTTAGCCACAAGACCAACACAAATTAGAAGTATGATACTTAAAGTGTGGGTAGGTATTTATTTTCATCTGCTAATTAAGAAATTCTACACGGAACTGTAAAGAAGGCTTAGTTAGTTGAGGACAACGTAGTCAGTTCGTAGTAGCAAATAGCTTTTCATTAGATATTGAGAACATTACTCGTAAAATCATTGTATTTAGATGTCAGAGATGTCTACTTGGATGTTATTGTTCATTTATTACGGTTCGCTACATTGTTTACTTAATTACTAGATTTTAATTACCTACGTACATATCTGTATTCGCAAAATTAATGTAAATAAGACTTATCACGATCACGAACGCTGAAGGAAAATCATGTATGGGCTTTCTTCAATTATGTATTTTCGATTTTCTTCGTACAGACGCCAGTACATCAAGCTACCCGAAACTGTCAAAATTTTCCAATCAACTTTGAACCTTATACTTTAGCGATAAAGTTGAAAATCTATTAAAGAAATTTGACAAATTGTAGTAGCTTGATGTGATGGCCTGTATATGTAACAGTTTGAAATAGATTAACTTTATAGAGGTTCTACATAGCTGCAACCGCGGTTTCACCCGCATAAGACTCGATCCCGTGGAAATATCGTGACAAAAAGTATCCTCTGTCCTAATCCAGGCTATGGTCTACCCGTGTGCCAAATTTCATCGAAATCCGTTCAGTCGTTTTAGCGTAAAATCGTAACAGACAAACATTCAAACACAAAAAAAAAATTTACGTTGTTGAGCAGTCAAATTTTTCGAACTTAAGAAGCAATGGATTAGAAATATCCTTCAACATTATTCATATTGCGACCTTGCAGCATTCGGCCACATCGGCAGAGCGTTAACTTCGCAAAGGTCTTCCATAGTGCAGGTGTTTTTGCACAGAGAGCACGACAAGAGATGAGGCATCGTTTCGCTGTAGTAGGTACAGTAAATGTACGGTTTCTAGAAGGGCGGTGGCCGCCTCATAACGTCCGCAGTGACGGTTGTCATGAAAATGTTGGCACCTCGGTTTGACATTAACGGTGTCAAAAAAACGCTTTTCTAATAAAACATACCAACTGGGAAGTTATTCGCCGTTAAATTGCGGACGCTACGTGGCGTCCACCGCTCTTTTAGGAAACCGTAGCGTTATTGGATAATTCATCCGGCACCCTAATTGCGTAACAAACTATCGATCTCAATCTGAATCAAATTGAAGGATATTGCTAATCCATTGCTTCATAGGTTCGAAAAATGTGTGTGCTCAAGAACGTAAACAACGCAATGAATGTTGTTGAACTGTCAAAATGAAACCCTTTACCCCGCTGTTCACGTGGAACGCAAAGAAGAAGACTATTCTAATTACGTAATAAAATAATCTATCCAAACGAGGATTCAAGCCTTTTCAGCACAGAATACATAAAAATTTTGACTTATACTGAAAGTAGTTATGGGAGAGAAAAGCCCATAAAAATTCCTGAAAGTGCCATTTCAGCGTCAACGGTTCCAAGACGGTACTATTGGCATTGTTGCATACTTGCATAGTGGCATTACGTCTGCAGTTTCGTAGCTCTTGGCACTATTAGTGAACAGTGTGGAGTTTTGTGAATTAACTATCCATAATTATTTTAGTAGGTACTGCCTTTGCAATGACTCATAATGGGAAGCATTAGGGAGTGCTTTAGGTAGACCGACGACCTTGTGAAGGCCGCAGGAACCCGTTAGATGCGACAAACACAGAACCGGTTGAAATGGCGGTGCTTGGGGGAGGCCTATGTCCAGCAGTGGACGTCTTTCGGCTGAAATGATAATACAGCGGTATGAGGAACAGGGTGTAAAGTTCACTCATACTCCATAGAAAAGGAAGGATCCTCCGACCGGTGTTGTGTCTGGCGGGCAACTGCCCGATGATTCATGTCGGGCCGTTGTATCCATGGTAGTTGCGCGGTAAACTCTGCTTGCGAGATGCAGGATTTTGCTTGACGTAAGTAGGACGCGTTGTTCGCATGTGGCGTTGTAGATACCGCTATAATAATGGCGATAATGATCTACCTACTTACTTACTAAAAGCTTTTATTATACATGGGTTCAAAAATCAAAAGAACGGAACAATAATTCACAAAGGCAAAAAGATAATTAGATTACTGATATTCCATTATTTTTTGGAAACATTAGCTAAGACAAAGGCATAAATTATGCGAAAAATTTACATTTCCCGTGACGTTACGTAAATTACGGTCCAATTCGACCCTTGGGACGTTGTAAGGGCGTGCTCTTATTAGCTTAAGAGGAGCGACTAGCGATTTGAACACAGTAAAATAATAATAATATCAGCTTATTATTGTCCCACTGCAGGGCAAAGACTCTTCTTATACAAAGAAGGCACGATCATTGATCATCATGCTTGCTCAATACGGGCGGTTTGAAACTTACATAATTATGTAGGTATATACAGCTTTATTGGTAAAACATTAACAATCTCTTAAGAGGTCATTGTACTCATCATCATTATGAACAACTTTTACTATGGGACCAAACCTAAAATCGCGAAAAAAAATCAGCTGTTCCCTACCAAATGTAGGGAACAGCTGATTTTTTTTTTCATGTCCTAGAATCAAACATTCGAATACATGTGACATCTAGCAACCCGCACTGGGCCCGCTTAGTAGACCTGCCCACTCCCTCTAAAAGAGAGGAGGCCTGTGTCCCAGCAGTGGGAACATTATAGGCTGATTATGCTATGTCTATGTTACCATTTCTATGTCATAATAGATTTTAATATGAGCTCTCCCTTAAACCCAAAGGATCAATCTCGAGATTCTTTGGGCTCCGCTCGCGCATTTGTCACGAGAAGAAAGCAAACGTGTATACCTACTGTGTATGTGTACATGTAGCGTACCTCTACTCCTTAAGTAGATGTTTAACAATGTACCTTTGCCTTTCGAAGGTTGTTGTTACAAATTGGAAATATATACTTAAGCCCAAAGGCGAGGCGGCGACCTCTCGCGTCCGGCCCTGTTGCAAGCCATGGTCCGGGGCGAGAGGGAGTGGGAGGCAGTCACCTCCTTCTGCGAAGCAGTCATGCTAGCGAAGGAGGTGGCGGGACGGCTCAGGGAGAGAGCCTCCCGTCCCAGCCGCCGACGCTCCGGGCGTCGGGAGCCTCCGAAACGAACTCACCGTCCGATCAGGACCAGGCCCATGCCGGACGGCGCGTGTTCCACGCGTGCCTGAAAGCAAAGATGTCAGCATCGAGGAGGGGCCCCATAGGGCCGAAGCCTGCCGGGTCAGCGGGATTGTCCGAAAGGGTTACCGCTGGCCCGGAACATATGGGCTGAGGAAGGAACACGGGTGGGTTTTAGTCAGTAAGAGTCTGACACTCCCTTCCGCTCCACCCAGAGCGGGAGGGGTCATTTGATGATTTCCCATCCGCAAAAAAAAAAAAAAAAAAAAAAAAAAGGCGAAATTCCACCAGTGTGAGGCACTGTGTCTGCACAGACACAATTTGTCGCAGTAGGAGATTACAGACCCATCCAACACAGTACACTCAGTACAGTCCAGCACTGGGCAAGTGCATGCCCCACTTGCTGGAGTGTCTTATGTGCCTGTTCACCACCTCGGATGACCTAAATAATGCCACTGATGCCGCAATCGACGTGACCACCTTCTGGGCACAAACTATATGAAAATAAAACAACGAGTAAGAGTACCATCATCATCTGCCTTTTCCCAACTATGTTGTGGTCGGCTTCCAGTCTAACCGGATGCAGCTGAGTACCACAGTATTTCATGGAGCGACTGCCTGCCTGACCTCCAGGCCACAACTCAGTTACTGGGTAATACAATTAATAAGACCCTACCTTTGATAAGACTAGTTGTCAGACTTTCAGGCTTCTGCGGGGTAACACACTAGCAGTAGGAATGGCTTTAATTTTGACAGCTCAACAACATTCATTGCGTTATTTACGTTGTTGAGCAGTCAAATTTTTCGAACATAATGAATCAATGGATTAACAATAATCTTCAAAATGATTTAGATTGTGATTGATACTGTTTTATGCATTAGAGTGACTGACAAAGACGATAAACCAGAATTATTAACACTAAAAATGTAGAATAGGTACCCTATCCTATACCTATCTACCTGCAGTACCTGAAGAACCTCACTTACTTCATTTTCCTTCAGAAGTTCTGCAACAAAATCCAAATTGTAAATTCGTGGTTATTAGAAGGGCGAGTCCTAATTTCGGTACATTCCGTCCGTGGGTAACAAATGAGATGGTCACACCCTCGTCACAGCTCTGTTATTAAATAGATACGAAGGTAATTCAGCCTGAAATGTTTTTTGTATTACTTTCTACCTAAACTTTTCTCATATTTGCGTGCACGAATGTGGCCTTTTTCTTGGCTGAAGCACATACTGAAGATAGACTAACGGTACTATAGAACTGTGAGAATCAGGGAGTAAAGTTCACTCATCCTCCATAGAAAAGGGAGGGTCGTCCGACCAGACGGGTGTTGTCTGGTGGGTAACTACCCGACGATTGATGTTTGATGTCAAAACATTGTATAGGTTTAATCTAGTTGCGCGGCAAATTCTGTTTGCGCGATGCAGAATTTTGCTTGACGTCAGCGTGATGCGTAGTTCGCTTGTAGCGGTGTAGATGCCGCCACAGTCCTAAGGGAAGGTACCACAATACCTCCCTAACTCCCTATGGCCTGCATGGGTTAACAAAGTTTTATTGATTGGTTTCTCACTTCCCATTTCCACAATTAGTGTCCAGAACCAGCACCTTCATTGCATAAGACACTTTCACAATCTGAATAATTTTAAAGGATATTGCTAATCCATTGCAACATATTTTCGAAAAATTTGTCTGCTCAACAACGTTAATAAAGCAATGAAAGTTGTTGAACTTGCTAGGTACTGTTAGTGCCCTGATGGACGTGGTCTGCGATCCATATTAAGTTCCAAATAAATAGGTTCACATAGCTCTGTTTCGACGTAACACCATTTGAGGGTAAGGATACCTACCTGGACGGCGCGTACGTGTTCCTCGCGCGCCTCAAAGAGGTGTCAGCATCATATGAAGGGGCCCGTTAGGGCCGAAGCCTGCCGGGTCAGCGGGATTATCCGAAAGGGTTACCGCTGGCCCGGAACATAAAGGGCTAAGGAAGGAACACAGGTGGGTTTTAGTCATTATGAGTCTGACACTCCCTTCCGCTCCGCCCAGAGCCGGAGGAGTCATTTGATAATTTCCCATCCAAAAAAAAAAAAACTGCATGCTTCGATATTAAAAAAAAACAAAAATGTTACAATAGTACAATACGCAGCGTATGGCACTCATGGGCTGCAGCTGAAAATCAGCGTCAGGATGACGTTGATCGTCATTCGTCGATCGTCGATCGTCAGATCCTTGTTGTCATCTGACATTATGCTGAGCTTTTGGCATAACAATAAAATTGTTTTCTGTTATATTTTATAGTTTTATGGTTCTTTTCTGTAATGCCAATAAACGCATTTTTCTTCATTTCTTACATTCTGTTAAGGCTGCACCGAGCGCACAGTGGCGCCCTCATCGTTTGTTTGCGCTCGGTGCAGCCTCTGATTGGTGTTACAACAAAATTTAGTCCCTAGTAGGGACTAAACTCCCTACCCACTTAAATACTGTTCGATCAAACGATGGTAGCTTAGGAGTACCTAACGTAGATTCTTCAAAAATCCTGGATGTAATATAATAATTGAGTTATGGCTTTTTTGTGTCGCACGTTTTTCTTGCCGTGAAAAGCTCCGGTTTATTTGCCGTGCAAACGGCCTTAAATCAACAAACAAACCTAGGTTATAAATGTGAGACAGGTAATTTTTATTCGTTGAATAAAATTGACGTCTGACAGATTTTGTACGGAAGAACTGTCAAAAATTCAAAATTATTCCTTCGATAAAATTAGGTTGGCGTTGAAAAAATTTGCCCTAAGACAGCTCAAAAATATTTTCGCACTGCAACGCGAGTAAGAAGCTTAAAAGCACCTTCTTAGCTCAACAGAATGGTACGGAGAATTTTTAATTTGAAGGTATTAAAAGGCTCTCCGTAAAACTTGAGACGAGCTCATGTTTATTGTTTACGGATTCACTTACGCCGTACGGCATTTAATACAAACTTTCAGCTTTTCGAAAATGTTCTTTACTAACTTTTTAGACCTTTGTATCCTGCGTATGAAGTTTCATTAAAATCGGTTCATTCATATTGAAAAACAAGGGCTTGAAAGTTTGTATGAAATGCCGTACGTCGTAAACGCTCAAATTTTAGCTGTCTGGGACTGGGTCGAAAGCAGAAAGTAGGTAGGTACTTTAGATGTTATATGTAGCCTAACCTTATATAGTGCAGGCTGGCTATAATTTAGCGCGGGTTCCATTCTAACATTCAAGCAAGTGTCAAATATTTTATTTGCGTATTTTTGTTTAGATAAGTCAGTGCCAGCATTATATTGTAGTCTTTGGTCAGTGCTAGCTTAGATTGGAATCAAAGACTACAATATGATGCTGTGATTGGAATTATGTACCGTTGTTCTAACAATATACTTAAATTTAAAGAAACAGGAATTCTTTGATTTATCGCGAAAAAAAAAATCTGTTGTCAAAAAGTACTAAACAGCAGATTTTTTTTGCGATTTCTAGTTTGGTCCCAAACGTGGTTCATAATGATGAGTACAATGACTTCTTAAGAGGTTTTGCGCATTTAACGTTACACGTTGTATAGTACCTAGGTAGGTATTATTTTTCGGTGTGGAACGTAGGATAGAAACACGCTTGTAACATTGTTTTTAGATATCTCGGATATCTACGAAAAATGTTTTCTATCAACAAAGTTTTCCACGAAACGTGCTGTCTAGGAATTAGGAATAGAGATTTCTATTAGCTCTGCTTTCTGTATGTAGTTGTATCGTATAAGCATGTTTCTATCTTAGGTTCCATACTCATTATTTTTGGCTGCATTCTTAGCTGTAACTTACAACCTGAAACATCGCCATGGACCCCATAGCATAATCAGCCTATAATGCTGCCACTGCTGGAACACAGGAGTCCTCCCTGTGAGATGAAGTGGGCCGTAATCTACCACGTGGGCCCAGTGCGGATTGGTAATGTCACATGTCTTCGAATGTTTGGTTCTAGGACATGCCAGTTTCCTCACGATGTTTTCCTTTACCGTTTTAAGAGCAGTGGTGATGAAATTAAGCACATGAAGTAAAGTGCTTGCCTGGGTTCGAACTCACGACCTACAATTTGTAAGTCAGGGCCGATACCACTGGGTTACACTATTCTTTAATTCTTATGTATGAACTACACATAACCCAGAGCAAAATTAAAAAAAAAACCTTGAGAAAAAAGATAAGTAGGTGCAAGGAAATATTTACCTATAGAAATATAGGTAAAACAAAACACACACTACACATAAAAGTATTTATTTTGTACGAACATTCTACTATTCGTTAATATCACAGACATAGTTATTTTAGCTTCACGCTACCCCCACAAGAGGGCTTACAGAAATACAGACCCGTTTCTTACAGTTGTTTTAATCTACTCATAGGGAGTTACAATATTTTATAACAGCGCCATCTCATGGTAACAAAAAGATTTACTTGAAGCAGGCGTACTTTTATAAAAGTTTGGAGGTACGTCGCTAGAGTGCCTTTGTCTCGAGATGTCGACAAATAATGTTCGAGGGCGTTTTAATTGTTAACAAAAGTACCTACATAATCTATTATTGTTTTTCTTCTTTATATAATTATTTCTTCGTAAATAAACATTTACATAAGTATGGCAAAGATTTTTGCGTGTATTTTAAATAGATAATGAGCGTTCAAAATAATAATTAGAAATAACAATTAGTAGCTATAAATAGTTCATGAAAGAGATACAACGGCATAATTTATAATACCTATCTCATCTCATCTCCTCATCCGGCGGAGTAAATGCGTAACACACTAACAGAAGCAATGGTTTCATTTTGACAGTTCAACAACATTCATTGCGTTATTTACGTTTGAGTAGACAAATTTTTCGAACATATTATGAACCAATGGATTAGCAATATCCTTCAAATTGAGATTAATAGTGTGTTACGCAATTAGGATGTTGTTGATATTTTGCTGTTTTTGTGATAATTTTGTTCGGTGTTTTATCTCTGTAAAGTGTAATGAACGATCGAGATGTAAATATTCTTTTACATATTGTCTCCAGTCGACTAATATGACTAGGATATCGATAAATTGAGAGAGATTCTGATTCGGAATTTCGGATAGAGGTACCTACAGTAATAGTACTGGAACTAATTTGCGTCGGGTTCCAGTGTTTTTTTTATCACATTTCTTTTAACATTATTCAGTGTCATGTGAACACGAAATTGCAAATTGCAAGAAACGTAAGAAAATTTCAATTTTGTGGGCTACCTAGAAACCCCCTTGAACACTGGAACTCAACGCAAATTAGTTCCATATGTAGGTTCTATTGCTGTACCTACCTATATCCGAATCAGTACCTATCGGATTTTAATGATTATAATTATGTAAGTACAAACGCCAGCACATTAAGTTACCTGAAACTGTAAAATTTTCCCAATCAACTTTGAACCTTATGCTTTAGCGATAAAGTTGAAAATCTATTAAAGAAATTTGACAGATTGTAGTAACTTGATGTGCTGGCGTCTTTACATACTTATTACGGTCGCGAATTATGGTTTGTTCAACATACAACCTAACAATGACCTTCAAATTGCAAAAAACGTAATAAAATTTGGATTCCGCGGGTCACCTGGGTGCTTCCCCCGTAAGGGCTTGTTTCTCAAACGCAAATTAACGCAAAATGAATGAATCATTTATCAACAGTCAATCGTAGCAATTTACACGCGTTTGACAATTTGTCACATTAATTTTGGGATAATATTCATTCCAGAAACTGGCCCAAAGCCATTGAATTAAGATGACATGAAATTTGCAAAATGGATTATGTTGAAAAGGCTTTCAGAAGCCTAGGATAAAGCCTCGTACTCACTGGGCGACATTATAATTCGGTAACTGTCGCCCGCATAGACAAAGATAGACCTAGATAACGCAAGTATCACGAACTGTATGAAAACCAAGCGTGCCATTTTTGACTACCTACTATGACGTCACAAGCTCGCGCTCTCGCTCACACTTACCCAGCCAGCAGTACACAGGACTGGGCGCGAAAAATGGCGGCTTACGATTTTTGAACGTAAGCTGTGCGATTTTTGGCACGCGAAGTTGTTGCTCTTGCGTTATCTAGGTGTATATCTGGTCGCCCGGAACATCGCGCGATGTTGCAGGCGGCTTTGAACCATGGTAACTAATTAAGTAGCGTCCTTAAAATTATCGCGTAGCGTTATTAACTTACACTATAGGGCCAATATTGTATCGATTCCGATACTTTCTCGCTTTTTTGTACCTACTTACTTAAGGCCGCTATCCCACTGGCGTTTTACGAGCGTTGACGTCAACGTCGCGTCTGCGCAGCATCGACGCCGCGCAGACGCGACGTTGATGTCGCGGTCGCTTAGCAAACGTTCGAGAGACGCCGACGGTCGTAAACAGCCAGTGGGATAGCGACATGTCTATGAGAACAACTTGACTTTGAGAGCGCTTTTACTTCAAATCGCAGTAAGGGTGGTTTTCATAGTTCAAGTGTTACCTCAGACGTGTTACCGTATGTACAGACGCCAGCACATCAAGCTACCCGAAGCTGTCAAATTTTCCCAATCAACTTTGAACCTTATGCTTTAGAGATAAAGTTGAAAATCTATTAAAGAAATTTGAGAGATTGTAGTGACTTGATGTGCTGTTGTCTGTACATACTGTTGAAAAATCAAAATTTTATTTATAACAATAGAAATTCAATTGCGTCTCATTAGCCACAGTTGAGCTACTACCAGTAAAAGAAGTCAAAGGGTATAAAATTGTCACTACTTAGTGAGCGTAGCTATAAAATCAACGCTTGTTCTTTTTACTGTAATGAGTCGATGTTTTGGCCTACATTGGGACTATAGGACGGTATTAACCTTTTATACCACCACCACGAACACCATCATACCATCACCAGACCATACCATTACGATACGTGTGACATAAGAGAAAATGCGGTCGGAGAGACTTTTGAAAAAGTCATAATTCGAGGTTGGCTCTCGCCTATTTCCTCCTCCAATATTGGACCAATTTAAAAGATATTTCATAAACTGATTATGAAGGTTATATACTGTGTCCCTATGTTTTTCTTTTTTTTCATTAATAGTTGTCTTTGCACTAGGCTTCTGTTGACAGCGGTTTCAATCGGCAATTTTTAACATTTTTTGAGGGTTCTAAGTGCTTATAAAAATAATGTATCATCAAAAAGGAAAGTACAAGTAGATAATATTTATTATTCTGTAAAATATCATTGCTTTATGGTCATTAACCAGAAAGAAAACAGGCGAGAGCGTTTCTATGGAGAAAAGACCATCCGCATTCACGGCGTGAAATTAGCGCCCTGACGTAGCGTGGGTGCTAAACGCCGAACTACTTAAGTCACACGTATACTAGTTTATAGCTCGTGTGACCTAAACCCGCACTTAAGTCGAGTTCTGTGTAAAAAAGGACTACTTAAGTCACAGAAAAGGACTACTTAAGTCACAGAAAAGGACTACTTAAGTCACAGAAAAGCGTGACTTAAGTGCGGGTTTAGGTCATACGAGCTAAAAAGTAACTTTTTACAAAATAGCATTATTTTCCTTACCGAACCAACATCAGCACTAGTATAAATAAATTCTAATACTTCTTCGTAAACTATAACTCAGTTTTGATGCCACACAGTGGGTAGAACTCCTTCTCTGGCAATAGGAACTCCTTGGTCAACTCCTTGAACTTGTTGAAGCCGCAGTAACTGGAACTGTCGCAGCCCTTGATCCTCAGGAATTTGGCGGAAAACTCGCCTGCTTTTGGGAGGTAGACCGGCTGGAAAGAAAGGAAGAATGTTATACTCGTATTATATGTCGAAAAGACCAAACACTCGAAAGCTGTACGCTTAAATGGAATTGTGGTGGTGGAGTGGGTGGTGGTGGGTGGCCTTTGCCCAGCAGTGGGACATTATCGGCTAACAAAAAAGTAAAAAAAAAGACGAAAGCTCCTTTGGATCGAAATAATGGCTAGATGCATAATAGGGGTTTCCGATGCGAAGCTGAATTATATATAAGTACTCCTGTTTGAGAATAGGCCTTCAAACTCAAACTCAAAGCATTTATTTCAATTAAACCACGTACAGTCACGAGCACTAATATGTTGGCAACTTTCAATTGCGAGTTTTTTCACGAAATAACGAATGCAACGTTGAAATACGACACTTTACTTAAACCTATTGGTCCGAAAATACTATATTCCTAATAATATAAAATTTCATTCAAAAATAAAGGAGAAAATCGCCTTTGAATAAAGCCAAGTGTATACATACTTTTGCTCGTGACTGTACAGGCACTTTTGAATTGTCAAAATTAAATAGTCGGTCAGTTAGTCAGAAAGTTGAAGCTAGTTGCATTATTCTTGTTGCTTCTTTATGTGAGAACAAAATACTGAAAAAAAACACGTTTGTTGTGTATACAACATACAACAAACGTGTTTTTTTTCAGTATTATTAAATATTTTATTTCATTTTGTTTTTAGTATTTGTTGTTACAGCGGCAACCGAAATACATAATTTGTTGTGAAAATTTCAACTGTTTAGTTATCGCGGTTCTTGAGATACAGCCTGATGACAGACAGACGGACGGACAGACGGACAGATAGCGAAGTCTTAGTAATAGGGTCCCGTTTTTACCCTTTGGGTACGGAACCCTAAAAAATAAGCCATGGCAGTTACTTCGCCATGTCAATAGGTACCTAACAAACTGATGTTATAAACTTACCAGCACGCTGTAATCCCCCGTACTCCTGGACCTGTACATCTCCAACGCGAACACAGACCCATACTCAGGAATAGCCTCGTTGTTCTTTACTCTAGCCACATCCATCAAGGCTCCAATGTTGAAGTCGTGGGCAGAGAACAGGCGAAGTCGCTGGGACACCGGCTTCCCGGCGATGAAGTCGTTACCAGCTTGGATGAACTGGTTTAGTAAGACACCTGGAAGGAAGAAGGAAGTAAGTAATGTTGAGAGGCAGATAATTATGGTATGGTTATTGCTGTCCTGCATGAATGTATGGTTTTCAAAATGGCGCCTGGATATGAAATCTTAAGTGAAGCTATCAAAATGGAAACGGTTGATGATTTTTGAGGATTTAGCAAAACAAGATTAAAAAAAACCAGCCAAGAGCGAGTCGCACTCTCACACGAAGGGTTCCGTACCACAAGGCATAAAACGCCGAAAAAAACGTTTCTTATAAACCCCTTTAAATTTGAACTTGATTTTATTTTTATTATTTGTTGTTATAGCGGCAACAGAAATACATCATCTGTGAAAATTTCAACTGTCTAGCTATCACGGTTCATGAGATACGGCCTGGTGACAGACAGACAGACGGACAGTGGAGTCTTAGTAATAGGGTCCCGTTTTTACCCTTTGGGTACGAAACCCTATAAAAGAGGAAAAAAAAACTGTGATGCTTAATATTTGCGGCAATAATAGATTTTAGAAAGACAGCCTTACTTTTTTGGCTCAGTTTAAATAATTTTTGAGATAAAAAATCAAACAAACAAACACAATCTTATCGCATGCTGCACCATGTGACGTCATCACGTCAACGCCAGCTGTCGCCGAAAACTAGCGCTTAGGCTCTGTCTTGTATAGGGTCGTAGCATTATGCTGAGCGATGGCCGTTTTGCGTTGGTGTGACGCATATTATTATTTT
Organism: Oligia fasciuncula; assembly: GCA_963082905.1. Taxonomy (NCBI): domain Eukaryota; kingdom Metazoa; phylum Arthropoda; class Insecta; order Lepidoptera; family Noctuidae; genus Oligia; species Oligia fasciuncula. The sequence goes on from OY720403.1 coordinate 17,312,684, forward strand.
CCCCTAACATGTTCTTTCTTTCCTTCTTTCTAAGAACTATATTAGGTACTTATGTCGGAAAGTATCATTTATAACTTACCACCACCAATCTTCTTCATTTCGTCATTTCTAAAGTACAGCCTGTAAGCGAGTCTACCAGCTTCATTAAGTCTGGGCAGCAACGGCGTTGCCCAGTCTGGAATGTTTAGACCCAATCCGATCTGAAAAGAAGGAAAGTTCTTGAATTTTTGTCTTTGTTCCAGTTTATTTGGGGTCGGAAAGGTCTTGAATGTTGGCCATATTGATTACTTAACTAATAAAAAAGACATGTTTTAAAAACCTTCAATACCACAGACCATCATAGATCGACAGATCGACGGGCAGTAACTAGTGTCTGAATATTTTTGTTTTTCGATAAGTTTAAGTTAGATTGGGTTGCGCATGACTTTTCACAATAATTGTTGACTTAGTATGGTATTCGGCTTGTTATTGGTAATTATTGCAGCTGTGTAAATGTCAAAATTATTATGCGCATATTTCGTAAGTGTAGGTACGGCAATTGCAATTGAACATTAAATATTTGGTCGTAAACTGAAGGTCACATTCATATTACTGGTTATGTGGCGACCTGTCATTGCATTGTGTAAAAACTCTTCACGGGCCAAACGTACAGTGCGGCCAATGAGAGAATGCGAAATCGAATAATTTGTGAATTTGATTTTTAATTTGATTAGCTACAAGAAATGTCGCAGAAGTCAGGAACGCGCGACGCGAATCGCGCGCGACACAAAGGCACCGCAAGTCGGTCAACGAGCGGTGCCTTTGTTGTGTCGCGCGCGATTATATCGCGTGTCGCGCCTGTTTGTAAAAACTCGGACTGTAATCCAAATGTTGGTAGCGACACTATTGCCGAAATGCTGTATTGTAGAATTCTCTTTTGAAGGCTATGGATGCTGGCAAAATTACGTTTTCCAATTTGCCCCACCAGCAAACAGACTATAGTGGTGAGGCAAATTTGAAAATTGCATCAAATTGTCATTGCAAGTGTGTAACCATGTTTCGCCTGTTACGATATTGAAATGTGCAAGTCCGTCAACGAAGATACGGATCCGTAGGCAAGTAGTTCGAGATCCGTCAAAACAAGTGACAAATATTTTTGTTTTCGAACGGGCTAAAACACATCACGTTTAGCTATCAAATAGTGTTGTCATTCATTCTTATTAATTATTTCATCACCACTGTTCTCAAAACGGTGAAGGAAAACATCGTGAGGAAACCGGCATGTCCTAGCACCAAAAATTCGAAGACATGTGACATCTGCCAACCCGCACTGGGCCCGCGTGGTGGATTACGGCCTACTCCCTCTCACCGAGAGAAAGCCTGTGTCCCAGCAGTGGGAACATTATAGGCTGATTATGTATTCATTCGTTGTGAAAACGAACTAATCTTATGTCCGTACGCCCGTAACTTCGGTCGGACTTCGTGCAAAGGGAGTTGAACCCAACACTACACGGTCAGCATTCGAGGCCCCTCGATCACAGAAACAGCAAGACAATGGAACTGAATGACAATGATTAAAACAATATATCCACCAACCGGCACTGGATCGCGTTTTGGATTATGGCCCGCTCCCCCTCACCGAGAGGAGGAGGCCTGGCCCCAGCAGTAGGAACATTATAGGCTAGTATTCTATGCTATTATGATTCAAACAATGAAACCTACCGTACTCCTGTACAAGTCGTACAGGGCTTCAAACATCAAAGGGTTCTCAGCGAAGTCCACACCAGTCTTGTTCTTCAACAGAGGGATGAGGTCCAGGTAGGGAGCAAACTCTTCGTTCAAGGAACACTTCTTGGCGTCGGTCATTAAAGTCATGAAGCGCTTGCAGTTGGAGTAGTAGCGGAGCTGGAAAAAGAAAAATAATTGTTTGATTAACAGTTTTTAAAATATATTTAAACATAGCATAACATTAGGCTTTGTTTCATTGGAGAGCAGCGGTGGCCCAGTGGCAACGGCCGCGACTCACGAGTTGTAGGTCGTGGGTTCGAACAAAGAGAGGCGCTTTACTTTGTGTGAAATTATTCAACACCACTGCTCTCAAAACGGTAAGGAAAACATCGTAAGGAAACCGGCATGTCCTAGAACTAAAAATTCGAAGACATGTGACATCTATCAACCCGCACTGGGCCCGCGTGGTAGATTGTAGCCCAGTCCCTCTCGAAGAGAGGAGGCCTGTATCCCAGCATTGGAAACAACAATATAGGCTGATCAGGTTAAGCTACGCTTGCCGCTGTTGGTCCCTTGCTGGGTTTTTACACACCAAGACCCCTCCGTGCCTCGGACAACACGTAAAGCCGTTGGTCCCGGCTGTCATTCGTGGCTAAGCAGTCGTTACGGTAAAGAATTTTTGGTTCTAGGGCATGCCGGTTTCCTCACGATGTTTTCCTTCACCATTTTGAGAGCAGTGGTGATGAAATTATTTACACAAAGTAAAGCGCCTGTCTGGGTTCGAACCCACGACCTACACCTCGTAAGTCGGGGCCGTTATCACTGGGTCACCACTGCTCCAATGTAAACACAGTTTTTGTTAAATAAATCTATTTAATCTCTACCTTCGTAAACAACTTGCTAATTACAGATTGTTGTTGTTTACATTTCAGGAAATAGTAAAACAAATCTTTGTTGTACATAAATAGAAGGGTTAAAAAACGTAGAAGAAACGAAATATTCCAGAAATAAGCTCTTAGATTAAATTCCGAGTTAACTTTGTGAAAGTAGGTGACCTTTGTGCGGTTGCTATAAATCTGATTAGATTTGCTACTGCACAAAAGGAAAGAATACTTCCCTAGCTGATATGGGGTTCTAACATTTTTCCATGGAAGCTGGCATATGCACACACGGACATTTTGAATTTTTGAAAGTTTCCGCGCACTATTAAAGTAGTAGGTATATACAGGGACACTTATACAAACAAAAAATGCAAGTAATAGTAAATATGTCGCAAACGTGACTGGGGTACCAACCCCAGTCACGTTTGCGACATATTTGGAGGTAAATATCGCTATAAGAGAACTATGTAAATCATTAAGGGGACTACCAGGACTTAAACGCAAAAAACGCAAGTATAAAAGTATATACTTGACTACAGTAAACAAAATCAAAAAAATATATGATATTTTTCAGGGTTTATGCTATGCTATAAACATACAATAATTCTGATTTTTTGTCAGATTATTCTAAGCGCAACATACTAAAGCTTTTACTTTTAAATTTTAAGTCCAAACAATAGATTTTTTTTAAATCGATAATTGCTTCATGTTTTGCAATCAATTGCCAGGGTTGTGTCATCGCGCTTCTCTTTCTTTTGTATGTAGTCCGACAGTGACCGCGCTTTAGGCCATGTAGTCCCCTAAACAGATTTTTATTACTGCACCTCATCTAGTACCTATGCAAAGTTTTTATTGTATTTATGCTATAAGCACTATATCATCATTCTCCTCCCCGTATTCCAATTTATTCGTGGTCGGCGCAACAGGTTTTTTTCTTCCATACTTCTCTATTAGTCGTCATCTCGGTAGTCACCCGCTTTTTGGCCATGTCATCATTCACACAGTTCATCCATCGTCTCCGTTTGTTGATTTTGGTCTTCGTTATACGCTTTACATGGTCATATATCGTATTCATTTTGCATATTTATCTCTTGCAATATAAATGTTTAAAAAACCCTCATCAGTCAATCAACCAATTAAGCCCTTTTATCCTGAAACTCCTTGTGCTAGTTTAATTGCTGTTATTTTCTTTCTAATATATCTCGGAGTCAGTATGCCTCTTGGTAAAGGCGTCCTAACGATTCCATTGCTTTCTGTCTTTTGCAATACTTCTCGTTTGGACCTGCTGTGAGATTGAGTTCGTCATACCATCTTTTGCGTTGTCGACCTCTATACTGATATAGAGGACAACAACGTTAAAAATAACTGAAGATTATCAAATCAGTTCCAAATTCTCATTAAATTATTATAATAGAATAAATGTAGATGCCTACTGATTATTATCAAGACGTTCTTATCAGAGGCTAATGTTTGTCAAAGTTGTAATTATTACGTAACAGCGAACTTGAACTTTGTTTAATAACAATTGAGATACTGTAGTTATCTTTGTTTTTGATATAAATGAGACGTAACTACTTGATAGATCTTGTGGTGATTCTTATATGCAATTATCACTTGTCGATAAATGGCCAATTAGTGGCGACGTATCTACTTAATTGATAAACCCATTAAGTGTATCGTTATTTGAGTTTACGTTTATAACATTTTTATAAATTCGTCATTCTAACACGATCCCATTGTCATTTAATGCTAAAAGTTCGTAATCTGCTAAATTCATAATGGTCGATCATTGGTCGGTCAATGGCACAGAACTTATTACGATACTCGTAACGAATTAAAAGCAATGACTGCACAATGACGTTCTAATGGTAGGTCACTGATCAAAGGAACTGTCAATTTTTTTGCAAATTACCGCCTGAGTCAGTAATTCATTTGTCACTAAAAGTACGAGACTACCATTCTATGGCATTTCTTTCAATGGAGTGTCAGTGGTTGACCATTGGAAAGTCATAATGACGCCATTATATTAGTAGATTACCAAACTTATCAAAATCAACAATTATGAAATCAATGATAGAGCATTCTGACACTATTGTAATAGCAGACTTGAGGCCCTGGTCGATCGAAGGTGAAGCTCTCATGCCGCGATCGGTTCGTGGATGCATTACATATCGAGACGCCTCCGTCCCTAAATCTTATTTTGTTGTATGCCAAAGGCAAGAAACTTGTATCTATTTAAATAAAATTCAAAGTCCTGACTGACTGACTGACTGATATATCAACGCACAACCTAAACCGCTGGTCCTAGGGACATGAAATTTGGAGGGTGTGTTCTTTGTGAAGAGTAGGTATCCACTAAGAAAGGGTTTTTTGAAATTCCACTCCTAAGAGGGTGACTGGGGGGAGGGTGAAATTTCACGCGGACGAAGTCGCGGGCGAATGCTAGTCGTATATATGGGGCTAATCTCTTCGAACGAAGCCATCATAATATCAATCATGGTTGAACTTACGTACAGGTGGGTTCGTTTAATCTTAATAGGCCAGCCATTTAAGACATGGTCGCAAAAAATTGCACTGCACTATTTTTTGGGACGTTGTTAGGATAGTAGTGTAAAACCAAGTTTTCAGCTTCGAAAGACCTAACTAACTCCATGGTGCTCGAAAAACCTCGAAATTTTAAGACTTTCAGTTTTTGACTGATATCTTCTAAAAGGTGCATCCTACGTACTAGTCACCCAGTACGTTTTAAAAGTATATAAAATTTTCTACTCTTTGAGCATAAGCCGTAGCTCTGTGAGTCCAATAAAACCTGAGCTACCACACTTTAAACACTGGCCATTTTTGATGCTACTGCGACAACTAGCCTGTAAATATTCCCTAGAGAATCGTGTTTTTAAAAACAAAACAGCATCTACTCACATAATCCTCAGAGAGGGGCACAGCTTTGTAAGGCACAGGCTGCCAGACTTTGCCCAAACCTTCATCCCACTGCTGTTCCGTCTCTGGGGGGTAGACAGCAGCCATAGCCACCTGGATGGTCATCTTGGTCCGTTCCTTTTCAGTACTCCTGATGGATACCTCATTTTGAAGGTAGAGGTTGGATATCATCTTGTGACCCTGGGAGCCATATCTCTGGCGGTAGAACTTTCCGATCTGGTAGGCTCTTCGTTTTCCAACCTGAAATGAGGAGTATTTTTAATCTAGTTAGGAGCTTGATGAGTCATAATATATGATAAATGATTTTATTTCTGTAAGTAGGTTTGTACAAACACTTTTACACGTCAATCTTATTTTTAAAAACTAGATGAGGTCGGTATTTACTACCTGACTACTCTGAGAAGAAAGGCCGAAACAAACTCAGCTTGAAAACTAGGCAGTGATCAATGGAGGGTGTCCTGGATCCTGTGCCTATATTGGACATTCAAAAAGTGCTGATTAACATTTGCTTCGTTTCTTGTGTGGGGGACTCCCCTTTAATTTTTGACTTTATTTTGTTTTCATTAGCGGCAATAGTAATACATTTATTTCAAGTGTCTACCTATTACGGTTTAAAAAAAACAGCTCTGTGACAGACGGATGGACGGACGGACAGCAGAGCCTTAGTAATATGGTCCCGATGGCACTGTTTGGGTACAAAACCCAATTATAGCAGCAGTGAGGGAAGAGAGAATGCACCTGTGTCTGCGCACACACTTGTACACTATAATATATGTATATCTCCCGCGCCGATGGCTGGTCTCCGCCGAGATTGGTTGCTATGGCCGAACCTCGGTCTGGAGGACTTTTTATAGCGGCAGAAAGGAATAAATAAAAGTTCGTTACGCTCAGTTTATATAAACGTATCCGGATATTTTTTTAGATTTAGGTCGTAGGTGACAATGGTTTGTAAATCTATACCGAATATCCGATGTTATTTGCATATTTTTCTATTCAAAATTCATGATCCGAATAGAAATAGACACGTAAAAATAAAATTTCCGCTGCAGGTTTTCAAATTCAATTGTAGATTTTAAACAGCATTGGAATTGCGTACAAAAATGAATCCTACAAAAATTCTTCAAATCCTCCTTCTATTAAGTCGGCAAAAAAATGAAATGATAGTTAACGCTAGAGTAGAGTAGAGTAGTCACCGCTAGAGGGCGCGAACATAACATTGAGTCCTTAACAGAAAATAAATTAAATTGTTTAAAATTCAAAACTTAAGTGTATTGTCACAAATTGTGCGTCAAAGTGAACATATATCACATATATACCACATCAAGTGTTATCCACGGAAAAAACGAAGAGAGTGATAAGAAATGCTTACTGCAGCATAGGTCCCAGTGTCAGTGCAAAACAAACAGTTATAAAGTGCTAATAATATCTTACTGGTGATCAAACTAACGTCAACGAATTATAGTATCTAAACCAGATCAGATCACTTCAAAAAACTATAAAACAGAGTTGAGTGAACTAAAAGTTAAATCAGTGACGGTTTTTTTTCCATCAACATTTGAAAAACCTTCAAACAGCGCCTACCTACGGATAGCAGCGACACTATAATTAGTATTGCCATCTAACGGCGAGTAGCATAACTAATATACTTACAAGATATCGATCTGTTATATTACTCACACATGATACCAATAGAGGGAGCTCTCATAAAATATCTTTGACGCACCAGACAATTAGGTTCAATATCATCAATACTCTAAAATGGAAGAAGATAATGTAACAGTTCGTCGACCAAAACCAATTGCAAATGACTCGCTAGAAATCTCCTTCGAGTCAACGAATTCTGATTTGACTAAAAGATTTAGTTTACCAGACTTGACAACCGCTTACGACAGTGACATAGAAGATTTAAAAAGAAATGTAACCCAACTCAAGAGCGAGTTAGAAAGTGCTCACACGGAAATAGAAAACCTTAACACAGAGAACATGAAGCTAAAAATGGCTTTAAAAATAGAAAATAATAAATCTAGAAACTTACAAAAAATATGCTCCGAAACGAAGAAAAAAGGATTACATAGTAAGAGTAAAAGCAAAAGGAAGAAAAGGATCTCAAGAAATCTAGATCAGTCTTTTAATGAAGAAATAAATAGCAGTTGCTTAGATCTTGGGCTCAATGAAACTACTGAAGCGAATATAGATGGCGCCACCAGCAACGTATCCATGGATCCGTGGCTCGGTGGAACTAGTAAAGTGATAATAGATGGCGCTTGCAGCGGCATATCCTCATTAAGCAAACTACCGGAGAGCATCAACATCAGCAATGACAATAATTCTACTTACAAGGAACCTGCAGAGAAATACCTGCAAATAGATGGCGGCACCAGTACCTCATTAGAACCGCCTATACAGCAACAACAACAGCGTAGACTTTGTTTATTGAGTAGTAACAACACAAATAAGGTATTGTCAATAGCACAGAGTACTTTTCCAAATCATGAAATATGTCACTACATCTCCACAAATTCTGGAATTATACAGTTGATAGATCATCTGCAAAAAAAATTGTTAAACTATACAAAGAATGACTTCTGTCTGATTTTTATAGGCGACAAGGATTTTAAGAAAACTGACAATTATTTTAGTTTAGTTACTAACATTAGGAACATATTATTGCCATTACAAAATACTAACATTATACTATGTTCACCGACCTACAAATTTGATGGATATTGTTCTATGTTCAACTCTAGAATAGAAACTTTTAGTAATTTACTTTATCATGACATTTTTACACATGACTATGCGATTTTTTTTGACTCTAATTTAAATTTGACATATGATAACAATATGTTTTATAAGCACAGGGGAATTCTCAATAATTATGGCATGAAGAATATTTTTGACAATCTGATGTGCTACCTTGACATGTACATAGTCCCTGACTATAAAAAAATTGAGGAACCCTTAGAAAACTGTACTAGAATTGGAAATAGCCTTACAAAAAAGTTTTTTCGGTCCTAATGCTGTGAAAAGTGGTTGTTGTACAACTACAGATACCAAAATAGCAGACGTAAATACGACCGCAAAGGAACATATCTGCCTTAATATTTATCTCCAGAATTTATGTGGTATAGGCAACAAAAAAAATGAATTAGATGTTTACTTGCAGGATATTGAACGTAACAACCTATATGTCTGTATAACGGAACATTTTTTGACAATGCAGTCAGCTTGCTGTTTCAACATGGACAATTATAAATTGGTCTCTTTTAATGCTAGAAAAAATAAAAAAAGGGGTGGTAGTCTAATAATGACAAGAAATGATATTAATTGTGAAGAGGTGCCTTTTTGTAAAAAAATATACAAAATTGAATGCTTTGAGATATGTGGTGTTAAAGATGCTAATACCAATATCTACATTTTCTGCTGTTATAGAAATCCGGATGGTCAGAACTATGAAGCATTCCTATCCAAGTTGGAACAGTTACTTGAACAGTTTTTTAGTAAAAAGTGTATTATTTGCGGAGATTTTAACATTGACCTTTTGAAAACCGATAAAAAAACTATTAATTTTTTAAATCTACTGACTTCATACAATTTTAGGCCTATTTTTAATGAAGTCACCTTTAGACGTAATAATGCACAATCATGTTTAGATAATTTTTTAACGAATTTACCGGAAATGTTTATCAAAGAACAGTTTGTTGATCATAATTGCTTGGCTGACGGTCATGCAGCGTTATTCTGTAGCTTGAAAACCGAAAAACTAGGACTCAATGATAGTCAAAACTTTTTAAACATTGAGATTAGACAGTACACTGCAAAAAATTCAGCAGACTTTGGTCAACGAATAATGAATATTAACTGGATGGAAGAAGGTATAAACGGGTTTTTAAAAAAATTTCGACAAACATACTGCGCTAGTTTTAAAAAGAAGCAAAAAAGGGTTAATTATAAAAAGTGTCCTAAGCTACCCTGGATAACAAAGGGAATAAAGGTATCCAGTAAAATGAAACGGTTCCTTCTTCAAAGCTTAAATAATAAAAATTGCACAGAGGGTATTAGAACATATATTAAGACATACATTCGAATATATAGACTAGTCTTACAGAAAGCAAGGCGGATGGCAGTCAGGACTGAAATTAATAAAGCAAAAACGTCATCAAAAGCTATATGGCGAGTTATAAATAAACATAGGGATAAAGAATCAAAACGAGACGTTGAAAAAACTATGCTGCTTAAAATTAATAATAAAATCACAGCAAATCCCCAAGAAATAGTAGACATCTTTTCGAATATTTTTGACAAAGCCGAGATAGTTAGTGATAGTGACACTTTCGAAGAAGCTATAAAAACCTTGCAAGATAATGTAAACAGAGTGGGCATAGAAATGAGCTGTGAACCAGTAACACCATTTGAAATATCAAAAATTGTAAATTCAATGGCAAACAAGAAATCTTATGGTCATGATGAAATACCAATACAATTAATAAAAGATCATATTGCCTTATTGGCAGAACCACTAGCACATTTAGTCAACATGTGTATAGATATGAGTATATTCCCTGATCAACTCAAAATAGCACGAGTTTTGCCCATATATAAAAAAGGTTCCCATTCAGATCCCAATAACTACAGACCAATTTCGCTATTACCAATAACTTCGAAAATTTTTGAGAAAATTCTTAAAATTAGACTCCTCAGGCATTTAAATTGCAATAAAATTCTCAATCTCAGGCAATTCGGTTATCAAAAACATGTGGGAACAAATGACGCAATTGCTACTTTGATGGAGGAAGCAGTTGACAAAATTAATAAGAAACTGAAAGTTGCAGGATTATTTCTTGATTTAAGTTCTGCTTTTGACACAGTAGATCACAAACTGCTATTAGCAAAAATGGAACACTATGGAGTGAGAGGAAAGGTTCTAGAACTATTTAAATCTTATCTGAAAAATCGAAAGCAATACGTAGAAATTAAAGTGACTGAAGAAAAATGTGAGAAAGTATACAAATCGGGTTCTAAACTAATAAAGAAGGGAGTTCCCCAAGGTTCAATACTGGGGCCAATCTTTTTCATACTGTTCATTAATGATTTAATTAATTACATAGAAAAGCATATAGATGCTGGACTTGTTCTTTTTGCTGACGATACAAATGCTATAATATCCGCTAATGACATAGAAACTCTAACAAATAAAGTAAACATGGCTCTGGCTCTTTTCCATCATTGGTTTACCATCAACAATCTTAACCTAAATACCAGTAAAACAAATGTCATGTTATTTAGGACAACGTCGAGAAATAAGGATAAAATTGACATAACTTTCAATAATGATACTATAACTTTAATGGATAACGTAAAATTTTTAGGTATTTACATTGACGAAAGTTTAAACTGGAAAAAGGAACTGTCAGCAATAGAAAGCTCAATTAGCTCGGCTTGCTATGCCCTTAGAAGTCTTAGAGAGGAGATCACAATCGAACAATTAAAGGTAGTGTACTATTCGCTTGTGGAATCAAGGCTCAGGTACAGTATTTCTCTATGGGGAGGTAGTTACGCGTACAATGTAAACACAGCTTTTGTCGCTCAAAAAAGGGCCTTGAGAACTATAGTAAGAATTCCACCCTGGGTCTCGTGCAAGCAGTATTTTAAAAATCTACAGATATTAACTGTGCCGTGCCTGTACATTCTAGTAGTGCTTACTGAGCTTATGAAAAAACTGAACAGGTCCGAAACAGCAGAAGAAAGAAATAAGCGAGAAGCTACAAGGCGTAAGGACTTGCAGTATGACATACATCCACTTATGAAAGTGGTCAGTCATGCGGCAAGTTTTCAATCAATCAAATTGTATAATAAACTACCTATAGAATTAAAGTCCTTATATAACATAAACCAGTTTAAGCAGCAAGTAAGATCTTTTTTGTTAGAAAAATGCTATTATGCTGTTGATGAGTTTCTCACTGATGTGTCTTAGCTAGACCATTATTACATTATTATTATGAACATAACATTCTACTGAACATAACATTTTAGAAATGCTGACATCAACTATTTAATTGTGACATTGAATACTGGTGATAATAAAGACATATGTGGATTTTAATGTTATTGACAATTAAATGAAATTATTAGCTAGTTGTTAGTGACATTTATTAATTAATTTATTTTTCTCGTTGACATATTTTTTTTTTTTTTTTTTGATTATTTCTTTTCTTAAAGTTTGAACTTGTATAAATAATATTAATGTACCTAGGTAGGAAATGAGATTATGTTGAAGAAGAAATGTAATTGTGTTTTTAATTGTTATTATTTAATTATTTTCTTATGTACCTATCTTTGTAAAAATTCAGACACAATGGAAATTGTTATTGGATAAATAAATGAATGAATGAATGAATGAACCAATTTATGTTCAGCGCTATTTTATTTTTACTGTCACAGAGCCTGTGTGCTTTGTCCCAGCCGTGGGAAAATTATAGGCTGTTTATGATGAAATTGTTATTGTGGTAAATCTCAAACAGTCAGTTTCAGACAAGTCAGTTTTACATGTTGTAAAAAAGAAACATAAAGACACATTTGAAAGATATTTTCAGGGGCACATCTGTAAAGTAATGACGTCATTGCTTCATGGCCTTCTAGCAAATTGAGCGTTGTAATGAATATTAAGCCAAGGTTAAGAACACCAAGTTATGATGTATTTACACAGTTTACGTGGCCGTTCACTTTCGTGTATATATCCAATATACCAACATTTTCCGGATGCTGATGCGGTTGCCTCGCTATTGTAGTGCGTCCGGTATGTTTGCGGAGGCGCGAACGGACGGCTTCCATGCGATTGTGCGCAAAAGGGTAGCTATGTCACAGCGTGTGCGAGGCAGTAGCAGCGGCATCCTGCAGATGATTGTATCGCGTGCGAATTGCCCTATCCAAAACAAATGGATGCGCATTGTTTTGGGCGCTCACTGACACATTGATTCGTATACTAACTCAATTTTGATTTTGATTGTAAATTATTTAATGGTAATGTTATTAGTATTTTGTGATTTGATTTTAATTTAATTTTGTGTAATGTCAGTGTATATGTGCCAATTGATGTTAATTTAATGGATTGTAGTTATCTCAAATAAATGAATTAATAATATATTTTTTATTACCATTTATGTGAGTACCTGTACTATCTCTGATTTTTAAATTTGCTAAACGACAATGACAGCTGCGCTCATGTTGTTGCTGTCATCTTGACAAAAAAAGTCAATCGTAGCTGCCATTTTAGTCTAGAAAATTAAATATCAGAGTTTAGTATTTTGTTTTCGACATCTGTTGTTTGTGGTGAAAAATATTGCTAAAATATGCGAACGAAGCGAGCGGTGCCACGCCAAGCGTTACATCCAAGTTGGTCACAGTTGCAAGGCTATTTATTTATATTAGTGCTTGGCCAGACTGGCAGCGCGGGCGCGGGGCGGACGCGGGTGCGGGAACGCGCGCGATCTGCCTGTTCGCAGTGGAGCGCGCCTGCGTTCTGCGTGTTGTCGTGTCCAGTGTTTGTCAAAATATAATATGGTAATCCATATTTTTACTAGGAAAAAGCTCGAACTAGTTTGAGAACCCCGGTCCCCACGCGGGCCACCTGCGCACCCACTGCGGCCACTTGTATGAACGAGCTATGGCGTGAGTTAGCTGCGCGCTCCCCGCGCCGAGTAGCCCGCGCCGCTCACCGCACCCGCGTTCCCGCTATGGACACTCGAATAAAGTTCTTATTTTTGAGTAAGCCGCGCCGCGCTGCGCCGCACCCGCTCCGCGCCCGCCCCGTGCCCGCGCTGCCAGTCTGGCCAAGCACTCAGTGTTCAATAAGTTTTCAGGAGCGCAAAATTCGTACTACTATTATAAAAAGGTTAAATTTGTTTGTTTGTCTGTAGAGAGTTATTTCTGGAACAGGTCTTTAACAAAAAAAAAAAATCAAATCCGACTGATAGAGACGGAATTGAATTTTTTTTTGTTAGAAACGAAATTTCACGCGGACGAAGTCGCGGACAGAAGTTAGTGGTGCTAATTATAAGATATTCGATTAAATACCCCTTATTTAGATCGGTGATAAGGCCACTTGGCTCTACTTTTCAGTTACCAAGCGGAAAGACTAAATGTACTGTTTATCTTACGCAGATAAGAAATTCTCATTCAAATGTAATTTCCGTACCAGATTAGCAATGAGTAAAATATTGTTATCATACTTTTATAATTATTGGCAATCAGTCAATGGCCTAGTCAGTTAGTCAATATTTATTATTTAGACATTTTGATAATGTACAAAAATCAAAAGTTGATATTATTTAACAAAATATTTGATGGTTTTTTAACGATGTTTTGTGTAAGCTTATTTTTATTATAAATAACTAGCGGCTCGCCCCGGCTTCGCACGGGTGCAATGTTTCTTTTTCGAATTTCCGAAATTTTCTTTCATAAAAACCTTATCCTGGCAATACCGAACTAGATTTTTGGGAGTAAACTGTCTATTCGAAATATTTATTTATTTTCTAAAGTAATATTATAAAGAGAAAATATTAGATTTTTTGTATGTTTATTTATTGAGTTTTCACGCTAAAACGGCTGAACGGATTTGAATGAAATTTGGCACAAGGGTAGACCATGACTTGGATTAGGAATTTAGGACATAGGATATATTTCTATCCCGATACTCCCTCGGGATCGAGACGTATGCGGGTGAACTCGCGAGGCGCAGCTAGTATTTAATAATGATAAATAATAATTAAAAACTTATCGTGCACATTACAATCACACGACTATCACGGAAACGTGTTTTTTTTCGTATTGATATGTAACCCCGCGTCACGTTTAAAGATACTTTACCTCAACTACCTTCATTATACATAGATACATAGTTGACATAACAATAGTGTATTTACATCTAATGACCAGACCGTATAAGACCATATAACAAGCCGTTTCCCGCTGTCAGTTTTTGCAATTTTCATTTGGTTATCTGTCACAATTCTTGCTGGTAATCTACGTTAGGTAATTTTACTTTTCCGTTTTTATGCGAACCTCGTCTGATTTGAGTTATGTATAGAGTCACTAGCATAAGTATGTACACACTTGGCTTTATTCTAAGGCGATTTTCTCATTTAGTTTTGAATGAAATTTTATGTTATTACGAACAACATATTTTCGAACCCATAGGTTTGTATAAAGGGTGATATGTCAACGTTGCATTAGTTATTTCACGAAAAAATCGCAATTGAAAGTTGCCATATTAGGGCTCATGACTGTACAGACCACTTTTTTTTTGTAAGTTTATTGCAAAACTAGCTTCCGTCCGCGGCTTCGCCCGCAAGGTATGTCGACAAAAATTGTCCTAAAATTTTATAGAAATCCGTTCAGTGGTTTAGGCGTGAAAAGGTACATACAGACAGACAGACAGACAGAGTTACTTTCGAGTTTATAATATTAGTATGGATGGGCGTGCTCTTGACCTCGACCTCGCCTGATGGAAAGCGAAGGATGAGGTCTATGAACGAGCGTGCCCAGAAGATGCTTGCTCACTCTTGCTTTGAAGGCAGACGGGTTATGGATGGGAACACTATCTACGCTGATTATGCTTAAGTGCCTGACTGGGTTCAAACTCAAACCTATGACCTACAATTCGTAAGTCGCGGCCGTTGCCACTGGGACACCACTACTTTTGCAATGGTCGGTGGCCCATTGCAAGGGCATTATTAGGATAAATGATTTTATTTTTAAAAACTAGATGAGGTCGGCGTTTCCTATCTCTGAGAAGAAAGGCCGAAACAAACTCAGAGGTCACAGTCTCTTTTAAAGTCCAGACATAATCTTGGTCAGGTTATATGAAGACCATGTATATGTCTACCACACATATATGTCAGATATATGTTTGAGACGGTCTTTTTAGGAAAGAACTACACAAATTGAGAGGACCGGGTCCAGTCAGTGCACGCATTTGTCAGAAATCGTGCAGCTCAACTCAAAACTTAAGGAGCTCAACAATTCGACGAACAATACCAAAGAAAGGACATTTGGGTAGGCCACATAAATTACTCAAACTGCTAGACCATGACCAAAACTAACATAGTGACCTCAATAATAGGCTATTTGACTGGTTTCTGATAAACATCTCAGATTATTTAATGGTGTCTAACGAGCCCATAAAAACCTATTACTTCAAATTGCATAATGTATTTCTTTTAAAAAATAGTAAATAAAAATGTACTGTTTAAATAAGCCGCCAAAACGCTATCTTTAACAATATGGCGTCTTGACGTCACGATTCACGTAAACAAACGTTGAAACAGTCGAGATACTAGACAAAAGTCATCCAGTTCTGTCAACGATAGACAGAAATTTACTAAATCATGACGTCATCTTAAGTTCAGCCAATCCAGACCGTTTTCGATTACGTGGCGCTAGATTTAAAAAGATGAAGTTTTTTCGGGATTTTTTTTATAAATAATACATTGTTTTGTAGTAAAATTAATGCAAATCGATTTTAAAAGCGATAATCTATACGAGTGTCAATAATTATGACCTTATTTTTTACATTGTCAAATAACCTATTGTAGTGCTAGAATAATAATTCGTAACCAGCTGACTTCGAGCTGCGACATAGAATTCTTAATGGCGAAACCCAAATAGACTTTTTGCGATCCGGGTATCGCACAGCACCTTTTTTTTTTTTTTTGATCCCGGGATCGAAAATCCTCATGGATGTTCGCCCTTAGGGGGCGGCGGGGTCTGTTAGACTCTTACTGAATAAAAACCACCCCGGTGTTCCATCTCACACCTACGCCGGGGGTCGCGGGAACGTACGATCCTTCCGCAATCCCCAAATCACACAGTATCTAGGCTAAGCTAGATAAATGATGCAGTTAAGCCCAAGGTTTGGTTTGACGGGTTTACTTACGTTTGTCAATCCCTCTGGTCCTTCAATGGCTGTTAGGTTCAAGATCAACTGCTGCTGATCCGATAGTGACAACTCATCGGCATCCGGTGATCTTTCTCCATGTCTGTTGACCTATAAAAAAGAAGAAAAAAAAATTACTATTGGTTTTAGGTAAAACTTACCAGTCTTACCAAGGGGTATCGTATTACCCAGTATCTGGGTTGCGAAGGTCAGATAGGCAGTCGCTCCATGTAAAATACTGGTATTCAGCTGCATCCGGTTAGACTGGAAGCCGACCTCAACATAGTTGGGAAAAGGCTAGGCAGATGATGATGTTTTAGGTAAAACTATTTTTTTTTACTTTTATGAAAGGCAATACAGGACCACTTAAATTAGCGTTCAGTTTTATTCGGCCTTAGTCATTCAAGTAGCTAATTGGACTATTTAAGTAAAGAAGGATTCGACTGTTAAAATAATGGTTAAGTAAGATAAAGTGAAAATCAATGGTTTATGGTATTTTTGAGGCCTAAATAAATAAAAACTAATATCTATACAACGTATAATAACTGGTTGTCAGACTTTCGGGCTTCCGACTGTCAAAGATGTATGTACAGAAAGCGTCACTATGTCCTAACCCCTCAAGTTTTAAAATGTTACACTGCTACAACATTGAATTCCTTACGAATAATCTAAAGAATACTTCAAAAAGAGTCCATTGTGTTGACTCGGATTCGAACCATCGCATCACCGAACGTCGTCATACTCATACCGGCAGTTTGACGAACTAGCCAGCGAGCCCGTATGAATTGCGATGAAATTGTTATCTACTATCGGCTGAGTCATTATATCTTTAGGTCCCTGTCTAATCGAAAGATGTTATAATTTGAGGGTATCCATTAATTTTACTTACTTACGTTGTCTTTATAAAATTAATCCATACCTTCAAGTTAGAACTTTGTATACGTTCACTTAAAACGGCGAAGAGTTAACGACTACTATTTATCCATTATTTTTTTTAATGATTCTGATTTTATGAGAACTAAAATAGTTGTTCTGTTTGTTGTAAAATAAGATCATAGTTTTGTTAAATAATAGCAATAATAAATATTATTAAATGATTAATAAAGTATTTTATTTTTCTTGATTTTTTAATTCTTTATAAATAATTACTACTTAAAACAAAATAGAAAAATATATCATAATAATATAATGAACAAAAAGCACATTTCGTGCCTATATAGGATTTGAACTTCCAATCTTATGCACGGTAAGCAGTCTTGAAACCTCCAGTCTATTTAGACGATGAATAAGTTGTCGTAAATGTTAACCCTATTATTGTTGCTTGTCGTCGCAAAAGTATTGTTTTATTGAAAAAACCAATAATAAAAACAGAATTTAAAAAAAATACTTACTTAAACTTATTTATTCACTAAAACAATACATTATTTAAAATAAAATGTTTTTGCAAAATACAAAAACCAACTTGGGCCTATCACGGATTTGAACTCACATGTCTTTTGGTGGGGTAACTACTTAATGGAACTGTGTGTACAAATGTTTTATAAGTCCGCCTGCAAGTATGACTAATAAACATATTGCACCAACTACATTACATTTCAATAATTAGTTACTGATCATTATCAATTCATCACGAAGGCATCCGATGCTTATTTGTTTTTATATACCCATCTATAGTTAACGAAACAATTTTCCTTATATACATAACTTATTCCTCATCGAATGAGGACGTAGTACAATCATTATCGCAGGTCAAAAAACTTGGCAGATTAATTGCAGTTTATCTTGTTATTGTGTCTTTCAAGATAATTTGTGAATAATCCTGAGATTTGCTAACGTTTTGTGTGAGGAGGTCGTAACCTCTGATTAGGAGAACAATATAATTACTTTGATAGTTGTTGTTTGTGATTCCCGGCGATGAATATCCCACCATGTCGACGCGTGGATGTCGATTAGAATTTATGTCAAAGGTTATTCGTTATGTAACTGACAATGCGGAACGGGAACAACCTGATGCTACTGATGATTCGGTGGATTCTAATATTCCTTAGTAAGATAAAGATGTCTGAAAGGATCAGGGGGTCTACTCCGAAGCGGTTAACCACTGTATCGGCCGAATGTTCGGTCATTTTCTACTACCGTTAATTTCCTATATTGGCTATTGGTCCCGACCAAACTGTACCAATCCGAACCTTTTTAGAACCCTTAACTCTTTTTTTACCTTTTTTTTTTAAATTCGTAGTAGGACAACAATATTCGAATCAGAAAATGACCGAACATTCGGCCGATACAGTGGTTAACCGCTTCGGAGTAGACCCCCTGGAGTGGCGACCGCGTCCCCGAAGACATAGCGTTGGAAGGCTTCCACAAGGTGGCCCGATGACCTCAAGGCCAAAATTCCCCTAGTTACAAACAAAATCTAGTCGCAATCTCATCTCAGCGACTATCAATATCAAAAACTTATCAAAATTGTAGAAAACAGAGGTATTTCTGATAGATTGAAACAGAGATCAGACTGTGAACGTTCTTAAAATTACAAGGATTGGTCTTGTAAAAGCCAAAGGAATCAGCTGGATGCGAGAAGCACAGATCCGGTCGAAGTGGCGGTGTTTGAGGGAGGCCTATGTCTAGCAGTGGACGTCTTTCGGCTGAAATGATGAAGATAAAGATGGTGTACAGGTGCACTAAGAAAGGATTGAGGAAGTAGAGAAACCATGAACGGGACTGTTGGTGGTTGCGGGTTTGAATTGAAGAGAAGTCGCAGAGGCGAGGCGAAGTCGGAAATATTTCAATCAATCAAAAGTAATTTATTCAAATTAGGCTTTGAACCTGCACTTTTCGAATATCATTAAATTTAAAATGTATAAAACCCCCGACTCAAACAAAAACCTCTAAAAACTAAAATAATAATAATTAGGTATACAGCGTGAAATTTTAATGGTTGTTTTACCGAAGCGAAATGATTTTGTCTTGATAGTACAATCGATTTGTAAAAAAATAAAAATAAAGTATTAAAAAATGGCAGATTTACAATTGTGAAAAACAAAACTCGAACGCAATCTCGAACCAATAGTACCTATAGGTACAGCGCAAACGGGCGACTGCGCGTGGTCGTCCTGCTACCTGCAAAGATGGTAGGCAGCGGGCGGGCGCACGTGAGTTACTATTGATTCTCACGCTTTCGAGTTGAGATCATATTTTTTAAATTATTTTTACATTAAAATTTCACGCTGTATATAGGCATATACAGCGTGAAATTTTAATGGTTGTTTTCCCGCGGCAGAACTATTTGTACTCAGTAGTGCTACCGATTCATGTAGTTGTTTTTTTTTTTTCAAATAATTATAAAAATATGATCTCAACTAAAACAAATATTTCCTACCGACGTCGCGTGGACGCTTGGATCAAAATATTTCCTACAACTTATATTACACTTAAAGGGCCAATATATAGGGGTCACTTTTGGGAGACAAATGACATATGGAATGAAAGGGGTTAATGGGTCCTAAATACATATTTTTTATCTTCTGCTTAACACTTCCGGGATTACAGGCGTGATGATATGTTTTAGTACTTACAACTAACGCAAAAACCATTTCCTGGTCCTCAATGACCTCGTTGCTGATCGGGTTCCCACATGATACGTTGGCCAGCACCAGCAAGTACGACAGGACTAGATACCGGAACATCTTCTGAAACAAAAGCAAAATAATATTAAGAACAAAGCTATCGTTTTTAGGGTTCCGTAGTTCCTACAAGGAACCCTTATAGTTTCGTCATGTCCGTCTGTCTGTCCGAGGTTTTGCTAAGAGACCGTTAGTACTAGAAAGCTGTAATTTTGTAGGAGTTCGTATATCAATTACGTCGACAAAGTGGTAAAATAACATTTTGGAAAATATAGTTTTTTTTAGGGTAGCTCCCCTACATGTGAAGTGGGGATGAATTTTTTTTTCGTCGTCTACCCCACTGTGTGAAGTATCGTTGAATAGGTCTTCTAGAATGACTTGGGGGTTGCTAAAATTATTTTTAGATTTAATGCTCCATTTACGAAATATTAAACTTTAAAGTGCAAATTTTTGTTCCAGTAGGGCGTCCCCCCCCCCCTCTAAAAGCTAAACGGCTGGCTTGAAAAATGTGGAAAAATTCTCGATGATAGTGCATTTCATGAACTTTAAAGGAAAACTATAGCGGTTAAGATAACTTTATTAGAATAGCAGTAATAGTCGTTGAACTTGGATGTTGGATAATTTTGTACCAAATACAAAATCCTTAGCATTAATCCTTTAAAGTGACTAAGATGAAGTAGTTGCTTGTTTATAATAACAAAAAACAAACCATGAAATAAAAAACAAAAAAAAACATAATAAATTATCATAAGCTTCACAATACTGCCGCTAGATGGCGCTGTTTCAACGGGTTACGTTTTCATTCGAGTATATTCGAGTGATCGACATCCACGCACGTCTTAGGAATGATAATTCAAATTTAAAGTCGATTTTTGTTATTAAGTATAACCATTAACTCCTAATATCTTTACCATTACATAAATTCAGAATAAAGAACAACAGAATCGTACTATATTGTGATAACGGGCTACTACGGAACACTACACCGTGCGTGGCGCGACACGCACTTGGCTGGTTTTTTTTGCAATAATGGCGGCGCTATAATACGTTGTATAAGTACCTATTGATGAAATTAGTTTTTGAGTCTCAATTCTTATCAAAAAAGGAAATATAGTTAAAATAAAACACATTTTTGTAGATAACATTATCAATATGAATTGTTAACATTTTGACATTAATCGAACGAGGTAATAATTTCGCTTACTTTGTTTGTTTTTTAAAGATACGGTTATCGAATAAGATTATAAAAGCAAAGCGTGACTGGATCCGGTAAGAGTTTAATTTTGTTTTTCTTTGTCACTGCATTTTTAATCACCAACGACATACCTAACCTACTGACTTTTTAAATAGAGGGACACTGACTCCCGAGTCACAGGTGTAAACCTAGTTTGGGGGCCAGGGAACCTATGTATAAGACACTACTTTTGCATGTTATAAATGTAATGTCTGTAACAACGGTTTTTAGGGTTCCGTACCAAAAGGGTAAAAACGGGACCCTATTACTAAGACTTCGCTGTCTGTCCGTCCGTCCGTCTGTCTGTCACCAGTCAGACCTAATCCTAATCCAGCTCATGGTCTACCCATGTGCCAAATTTCATCTGAATCCCTTCAACCGTTTTGGCGTGAAAGCGTAACAAGCAAACATGTAAAAAATGTAATCTTTTCTCTATAGAATATTTGTTTAGACCAAAGCCATATCTATGAGATAGTATCTACTTTGTTATTTGAATACGTGTCTTTATCACAGTTTCCAGATATAATATTTACTTAGCGATAGAAATAAAGTAAAAGGTAAAAGTGCGCATTGTTGCATACCCCTACCCTATTTGTTAAACAAATATCAACTTTATTCCAAATGTAATTAAGTTGACTTCAGAGTGACTAGCGCTATTGACAAAGTAATTATAAGATAAGATAATAATTTTTTGCGTAAAACATGGTATACATAGGTGTTATTAAAGCATATGATATCATATTTGCTTAAAAATTAAACATCCATACTTCACGAATAAACAAATTTGAATTTACAAACATTATAATTTATGTTCAAAAAAATCCTTAATAGTTTAATTTTGAATAACCTACAATTTAATATTTTTAATACATTAGGTAATTTATTATAAACACGTACACACATAGCCAAAACAGCTTTTAATATATTTTGCTAACTTTTATTTTTTTAATAAAAATGTTTGAAGGTAAACTGAACTTTATTGCATAGGAATTAAAGTTGTTTTTCCATGAATAAGAATAATTGTTTACATTTTTGGCAAATAAATCGCGAATGCACTGTACGTATATTGTGCTTTGGACATAACATCACGCCTGTATTTCCCAAACGGTAGGCAGACGTGTACCTATAATTACTAACCACACATTTCGCCAGTTATATTTAAGACCCATGTAATGAGGGCGAGCCTATTGCCGTCAACCCGGCAAAATTCCAGCTGCTACTGAGGAATTCCAGATGGAATAACCAAATAACACTTTGTCCTACCTGGGAAAAGAACCCAGGACCAGCAGTAGCGATTGCGAAAAAAACTACCTTTTTTTCTACCTAAATAATAATAACATAACGTTTAATATAATTATTAATATACGTACCTAATTAGAATCAGTTCAAAAGTTACGTAACAGTTTTTATAAAATAAAGTCATAACTTCAGTAAAATAAATTAAGGTAAAAATAAACTGATAACTTATTAAAAACACTTTGGCACACTCTGACAGTGTGATAGCCTTTTTTTTGTAAATAAACAGAGACAAGTCAAACGATAATAATTTCGGAAGATAATTATTTATAATCTATCTTCTGTAAAAATAAAAATGAATCGCCGAAGTACGCGCCATACGTTCCGAACGACTGCACTAAATTGGATAATTCTTTTTTTGTTGTGTTCGGTATTGCCAGGACAAGGTTTCTATGGAAGAAAATTTCGGAAATTTGAAAAAAAAATTGCACCCGTGTGAAGTTGGGGCGGGTCACTAGCTTGCAATAGAGTAAAGAGCTATAGAGGTATGGGGAACAGGGTGTAAAGTTCACTCATACTCTATAGAAAAGAGAGGATCCTCCGACCAGACGGGTGTTGTGTCTGGCGGGCAACTGCCCAATGATTCATGTCGGGCCGTTGTATCTATGCTAGTTGCGAGGTAAACTCTGCTTGCGCGATGCAGGATTTTGCGTGACGTCAGTATGACGCGTTGTTCGCATGTGGCGTTGTACATACCGCTACAGAGGTGAGCTCGTGAGTGTTTACATACTACCTTCTACCCACGACTTCGTCCGCATGAAATTTCGGCCCCCGACCTACCGCGTCGCATCACATCACCCGGGCGCTAATACTTCGTTTTCGCTAAGCATTTTTTCTGACTTTTTCTCTTTTTGCTCGTCCCCTGAGCGAAAGCATAAGCTAAATAGCCTATAACCTTCCTCAAGAATTGGCCTTTAAGGACACTTTTAGCAGTCATGCTAGCGAAGGAGGTGGCGGGATTGTTGGAGGACAGAGCCTCACGTCTCAGTCGCCGCGAGTGACGCTCCGGGCGTCGGGAGCCGCGTGAAGACTCCCGGCCACCGTAGGCGCGGGCCTGCGGAAGGAGAGTAATGGGTAGCTCACCGTCCGATCAGGACCAGGCCCGTGCCGGAAGGAGCGTACGTGTTCCACGCGCGCCTCAAAGAGGGATAAGAAAACGAAAAAATCCGAAAACCGTAAATTAGTAGTTAGTAGTTACATTAAAAAAAAAACCGTGGTAAACTATTTACATAACTACTCATAGCTCTGGAGGCTCCAGAAAGCTTATGTCCAGCAGTGGACTGCAATAGGCTGATGATGATGAATCATAAAAATGTACGGAACCCTTGGTGCGCGAGTCCGACTCGCACTTGACCGGTTTTTTCTATTAAATAGGTAAGCTTGCCTAACAAACGAGGGGATACGCGAGAACCACCACTTGTCTAGACCCTCAGGACAGACTGACGAACCACAAGTAGCTTCACTATATCTTAGGATGCCCTATTCTTACCTAAGCAAAACCTAGGCTATTTGACAATGTAAAAAATAAGGTCATAATTATTGACACTCGTATAGATTATCGCTTTTAAAATCGATTTGCAATAATTTTACTACAAAACAATGTATTTTTTATAAAAAAAATCCCGAAAAAACTTCATCTTTTTAAATCTGGCGCCACGTAATCGAAAACGGTCTGGATTGGCTGAACTTAAGATGACGTCATGATTTAGTAAATTTCTGTCTATCGTTGACAGAACAGATGACTTGTCTAGTATCTCGACCGTTTCAACGTTTGTTTACGTGAATCGTGACGTCACGACGCCATATTGTTAAAGATAGCGTTTTGGCGGCTTATTTAAACAGTACATTTTTATTTACTATTTTTTAAAGAAATACATTATGCAATTTGAAGTAATAGGTTTTTGTGGGCTCGTTAGACACCATTAAATAATCTGAGATGTTTATCAGAAACCAGTCAAATAGCCTATTAATAAGACACACAATAAATTATAAATAGACCTCATTTAAAGTTTATCGGTCCAGTCTGAATGTCACATGTGTCCGTATGACATTTGTAAAGTTTATCGGTCCAGTCTGAATGTCACATGTGTCCGTATGACATTTGTAAAGAGAAATGACAAAAATATACACATTTAATAATATATTTAACCTAATAATTATTGTTGTGATTTGTAAGACAACAATAAGAGATAAGCTTATTAAAAATATTTATAAGTAGTGGTGCCGTGTGATTGTAGGAGGGCAACAATGGATCTGTTAGAGTAGATAAAAAAAAAAACAACCGACTTCCAAAAAAACATTACAAAGTGAAAAATAACTTTAATTTCGGAAGCGTTGTTTTTTTTTTGTAGAAAAAAAATTTTTTTTTCACTTTTTATTTGTACAGACGCCAGCACATCAAGTTACTACAATCTGTCAGATTTCTTTAATAGATTTTCGACTTTATTGCTAAAACATAAGGTTCAAGGTTGATTGGGAAAATCTGACAGTTTCGGGTAGGTTGACCTGCTGGCGTCCGTACACCCAAAACACATTCACATAACACTACTTGCTATGTGAATATCAGTGACAGGAAGCTATCGAACACATCTGCCTACCCCTTTAAAGGGTACAGGCGTGATGTTATGTTGTGTGATTGCGTAAACAATGCGATCGCAGCAATCGTGGTTGATTTGCAGGCATTTATTGAAGAGTTCCGTTGTCTGTCTCCGAAACTCATCGCCAGATCTATATGAAATTTAAATGGGACCATTTCGGATAAACCTCTATCGAAAAAAAAAATAATTTTGTAAAAAAAAATCCTTTTTATAAGTCGGTTAAAAATAAAATAAAATAAGTTTATTGACACAAAATACCTTTGTATACAATAGGTACCAATACATTTCACATTGGTTTTTGGGAAAATAGATAAAACTGTTTTTTATCACGATTACCTAGTAAACCTATATAGGGTGACTGGTAATTAGTGACCGATACTTAAACACGTGATTTTACTCATCATTATGAACAACTTTTACTATGGGACCAAACCTGAAATCGCGAAAAAAAAATCAGCTGCTCCCTACATTTTGACGGGTTAAGCGAACATAAATGTAGGGAACAGCTGATTTTTTTTTCGCGATTTCAGGTTTGGTCCCATAGTAAAAGTTGTTCATAATGATGAGTAAAATCACGTGTTTAAGTATCGGTCACTAATTACCAGTCACCCTATATTATGGCTGTGATAATAAATGCCAAGCCTATAATGTTCCCACTGCTGGGACACAAGCCTCCTCTCCGTGAGAGGGAGTGGGCCGCAATCCACCACGCGGACCCGATGCGGGTTGGTAAATGTCACATGTCTTCGAATTTTTGGGTTCTAGAACATTTTCCTCATGCTTTACCGTTTTGAGAGCAGTTATGATGAAAATAATTTACACAAAGTAAAGCGCCTGCCTGGGTTCGAACCTACGACCTGGCTTGCAATGCTAGTGGCTTATGGCCTAGTAAGTATCGTGTAACATGTGCCAAGCCTGGAGGTCGAATCTCTAATCGGGTATAGTATTCACTTCGAAGTTTCGAACTACTTCCGGAAGGGCCAGTATCTTCGTCTCTTCTTCGTCTTTCTCATCTTCGTTATTATTGAAAAATTATATTTTATTTGCTAATATTTTAAACATATATAATTTATTATTTATTTATTTCTGTAACTGCCCGTGACATCACAGCGTTCCTATCAGAATACCAGCGCTGCAACATTTATTTTTTAAATGTCGCACCATCATGCTGAGATAGGAGCCTTTTGGCCTCTCATAGGACTTTCGGTTTTGTTACTTACTTAAAAAAAAAAAAAAAATGGTTTTTTATTTTTAACTGTTTTTAGTAATATACTTAATACTTTTTCTTTCTTTCTTTCGTTGACGGACTTAGAGAGTTGGGCCCCAGGACAGTAAGCCAGGTTATTACTTTTTTTATCTTAGCTTAAATGTTGTACTACAAAATTACTGGATAAAATCGGTAGTCCGGTTAAAATCACTCATTTACACCAAAATATCAACGATTCTCGCCCAATCACGTGACAGACTCATGCGCAGACCTAGGAAGCGCCTCAATAAACTGAACTTTAGATTGTAATGAACGTGCACTTATCTGGCTTCTAAAATAATTTTAACGATAAACGGACACGTGCCGTCAAGATGGATGAACTGGAGATGACCTCTCAGTGACGTTAGCTGAAGCAAAACCTTTTAATAATGCCGAGATCATCTGTGTTTTTGTGCATGCAAATGTATTTAAAGTTATTTACTAACGATAATATGTACATTTATATGAAAAAAAATAAGCAAAATGATCATAGGCCATCAAAAAATTCGTCCGCATCGCTGTCAACAGGAACAGTGCCCAAAAGGCTGGCAGCATTGCCACGTTGTATGGCAATGCTAATTCTTTGGCCAAGAAATAGGCCAGCCCTCTGGTCACGTGAAGAGTCGACTAACCGCTTGGCGATATCTCGAAAAACCAATTGGGCACTCGGACCCCATGGCCCTAGTGTTTCAACCCCAAACGGCTCGAACATATAACTCCCAATCAGGTTGGAATATTTTCGCCGTTTGAGGTTTTCTGCACCTGCAGCAGCCGCCCCAGCACAGCCCACCGTGCTAGGAAGAGTACTAACGAGTATAATATTTTCATAATTTAGAAGCTAACAGTCTTAAATTAATAATAATATGTACAAGCTTATAAAAATGGAAGGAAAAGAACCAAAAATTTGTCCGCATCGCTGTCAACAGGAAGTGGCCATAAATAAGCCAGCCCTCTGGTCACGTGAAGAGACGACCAACCGCTTGGCCATGTGTCGCAAAACTAAGTGGGCACTCGGAACCCATGGCTCTGTGGACCCCAAACGACTCGAATATACAGGAAGATTTTTTTATCACCACCCAAATTTTTACAGGATGTTACCCATGAATATGATCAACTTTCACTATGGGACCAACTCTGAAATCACGAACGATATCTACTTCTTTTAGATCCATCTCTAATTTGCCATTCCGTTCTTAGCACTAGGCCACTCGTAGCTTTAGGCCACTTATAGTTTCTCTCCCGGAGCATAAATGACCAGCTCATCTCCATTTCAGTATTTTTGTATGGATGGTAGCATCCTTTAGTTTGGTAATTTTCCTCAGATCTTCAGCTCAGATCTCCTTTTGTCTTTTAGGTTGAACATGACTTAGGGCGTTTATTATTATATATATTTAATTGTTATTATTTGACATAAACCAACACAAGGTTTTTTTTTTGCTTTGTTGTTAGTTGGCGCCATTTTTGACGTATACGCGTGCATCAAATGGACTTGAAACAACCCGCCCTAAGAGCTCTATTACGTATCATTTATATCTAACTCCGTTTAGTTGACGTGAATTGATATCCGTGTTGAATTACTTATTAATTATGATAACGATTAATAATATTTACATGTTTGCTGTTAATGAGTCTCGTCGTAGGAATTCTATGCTTTGATGTTATGTGATGTCAAGTATGTTATCTTTCTGTTACTTAGCCCAGGTTGGCACGGGTGTGTTTTTCGCGCACTGGAATTTCAACGTTGAAAATCCAGTGTACGATAAAATCCCAACGCTATATTTTTTCCTCCGTGCGAACGTGGGCTTAGGGTGACTAGTTCAGTTATCAGTTCAGGAAACGGATGTAGCAAGGAAGTTACTTGTCCTGTAATGAAAAATGTACCCATTTTGTAGATAACAGTATCTTCTATACACCGTGTTCCAGACGATATACATAAACTTCGACCAGATTTTCAGACCATGGAAATAAGCATTTTTTTCATTATGGACACATGAATGAATTCTTATTTTTGTTAATTTTCATGCAAACTAAATACCTTGACGTAAATCACCCGATATGCATGCCTCTATAACCGAATTGCCAACGAAGTATTTTCATTCATAAGATTTGGCTGAAACTTGTCAAAAATAAGTTAAGACCCTTTCTCTGCATAACTCAATTAAATTTCATTAAATGAAATTAAAAATATCTTTGTAACGAAGCCTTTTTACATACTTCTCCTTTGTTAGATTTAATTTGTAAAAGCTATAATATACAATGCGTAACATAATGAACGCAAGACCTCATACATAAAAAAAAAAATACATATCTTAAATGTTACCGAAATTGATTCAGTAATCAATTATGAACGAACTACTTTCAGGACTTGCGTTTATTCTGTTACACCTTGTATATAAGCGTTTGACAAAGTTTATGGATAACGTGAAGAAAAACGGTGTATTAAAAAAAACAAAGTCGGGTTAGTTACATTTATAATTCAAGAACGACAGGACATATTTTATGATCTTTGATTTTTTGGATTTGTCTCCGCCCCAAATAGCAGATAAAAAAAGTAAAAAAAAAAAAATATGGGAAAATTTACGAAAAAAAGTCAGAAGTTAATTCATTTTTCTCATTTGCTTTCGTTCGTATAAAACAATTTTTATTAAATTATACTTGGTTCGTTCGTATTGATTCTGAAGCGGTATGAAATTCGCCGGGTTAGCTAGTTACCTACCTAATAAAAGTAGCTAGAGTAGAATTGATTAGAATAGAATAGTTCTTTATTTGCACAGAAAGTAGGCAGCACGTAGTTCGCTGAACAGTTTTCTCGCATCCGCATGTCTGTAAAGACAGGGACTTTTTTATTAATATAATAACTGACATCATCGGTTCTCTATTGTTACCTAAATTTTTTATCCACAATCTAAAGTGCCATAATTTATTTTGTCCTAATCGTCATTTCTCCGAATGATAACTTGCCCGAACGTAATGTCACATATTATCACGTGCCATAAAATTTAAATTCCTAAATACAATATGCCCTAAATTTGTTTGTCATAAATATTACAATCTATAATATACGAAAGTCCTAAATTCAAATTATGTAATGTTTATTTATCCTAATAATGTTTTTAAAACAAATTTGTATTACATGCATGCAGCATGCAAGCAAGCATGCAGCAAGCATGCAGCGTGCAAGCAAGCATGCAGCAAGCATGCTGCAAGCGAGCATGCAACATGCAGCAGGCATGATTTCTGTCACGGCTCCGGCGCTGCGGGTCTCGGCGGTCCCACGCGTGCTAATCGTAGCAGATGGCTCCTGCTCCACAGCCCGCGGGCTGCCGCGCCCCTACGCGCCTACGCGATTCTAAACTACACTCTGGGGGTAGGGCAGACAAGACTGCGTGGAGTCGAATTTACAGCGATTCGTTTCTGTCACTAAAACCTAATTTTTACCGACTTCAAAAAAAAGGAGGTTATCAATTCGATACGTATGTATGTAATATTATTGGAATTGCATTATATTCACATAATATGATGATCTATTAGGGCTTCCAAACAAATATACAAAATTTCATAGACGTATGTATGTATGTATGTTTGTCCACGCATATCTCCGGAACTATTAATCGGATCGTGACAATTTTTTTTTATTGGCTTACATTTTCTTCAACTTAGGGAACAGTGCAAGTTTCATCAAGATCGATTCAGTAATTTTCAAGATATGGACTAATACGTGTAAGTGTGACGGCCTGGCTTATTGATAAGAGCTACGGGTGTAGTGTCAAAGGGAAAACATCTCAAAACCTTGGTCAAATACTAGTGCAAAAACTAAAAATTACGAAATAAAAAGTAATTTAAAAAAAATAAACCGACTTCAAAAAGAAATTTACTCAAAATTATGAAATAACTTTAATTTCGGAAGTCGGTGGCATAAAACTAAAATACAGATCCCAAGACACCGACTTCCGAAATTAAACTTATTTCATAATTTTGAGTTAATTTCTTTTTGAAGTCGGTTTAATTTTTTTAAATTACTTTTTTAGTAAATGTTTTAGGGCTAACAATTTTCATTTCAATTTTCAATCAATTATTATAGAAGGTACTCGACATTATGACAGAATAGTTATAAAAGTAAAGGTAATTATGTAAAACAAAATTTCGAATTTTTGAACATTATGGTTACTGAAGTTTATAGCAAACGTTATGGATAATGATTTTCGGACCAACAATTTTAGGAGAAGAAAGGAAGTACCGAAATCATCATCTGCCTAGCCTTTTTCCAACTATGTTGGGGTCGGCTTCCAGTCTAACCGGATGCGGCTGAATACCAGTATTTTACATGTAGCGACTGTATGTAAAGATGGTCATCCATCCACAGACCAACCGCGGCAAGCGTAGCTTAACCTGATCGATCGACCTGTGCGGCTTTATTTAGCCACAGGCCCCTCTATTGATATAACTGAGAATGTGATACATTTGTCAATAAAGTGTCAAAAATGTCACATTTTCACGACAGGTTGTTTAATAATGTATGAAAGAAACTTGAATTGTCACCTGTCACCTGTCGCCTGTCAGATTTATTGAACCCCAGCACCCTAATTGCGTAACACTATGTATTTCTCAATCTGAATAATTTTGAAGGATATTGCTAATCCATTGCTTCATATTATGTTCGAAAATTTGTCTGATCAGCAACATAAATAACGCAATGAATGTTGTTGAACTGTCAAAATGCAAAAATATTATCTACTTGCCAATTAATCAAAATCAAAATATTTTATTTCACATAACCTACATGGGCACTTATGAAACGTCAGTAGAAGCTAGGTGCACGGTCCCAATTGGTCTTTAAAAAAAATCATACTAATGACCCCGATAATAGCAACTTACTTCTTCTTCATACTACACCAAACAAGATTTTTTTGCAAAAATCTCAACGACCTCATAATAAGATATATAATGTCTTGCAATAATTATTATTTATCTATGTATTGACGATCCAGTTCTTAGCGGATTTAATCAATTTTGTGTACAATAAATAATATGTAGGTCTGTTTGTTCTTGTATTTTATGATAACAGGCTGTTTTATTAGTGGTAAATTATTAATAGTAATTGCAAACAACGATAATTTCGATTTTCCTGCGTAATTAGATACTTTAGTAAACAGGACATGGGTCCCTTCTCATAATTATAGAGAAGGAACGTGTGTTCATTTGCAATTTCAGACTATTCTAACCACACATATAGATACACCTAGATAACGCAAGGGCAACTACTTCGCGTGCCAAAAATCGCACCAGCTTACGTTCAAAAATCGTAAGCCGCCACTTTCGCGCTCAGTCTTGTGTACTGCTGGCTGGGTGAGCAAGAGCGCTGGCGCTAGGCCCCGGGGGTGGGGCGAGACGGGTGCCACACGCGGCGGCCTTGATTATCCCATCACTAAATAGTGCTTGTGACGTCATAGTAGGTAGTCAAAATCAGATCGCGATACTTGCGTTATCTAGGTCTATATCTGTGATTCTAACGATGATCTCGTTCACCTGCAGTTGATGATTACTTGCAGTTGATGATTACTCGTTCACCTGCAGTTGATGATTACTTAGTCCGCGGGAATTTTCTTGTTCCCCCGACCCACCCCGTCGCATCGCATCGCTGCCCGCGCTATTACTTCGTTTTCGCTCATCATTCTTTCCAACTTTTTTCCTTTTGCTCGGCTTCTAAGGGTTCAATTTAGGCATCACGGGTGTTCAGAAGTTGTCAGACATCCGAACTGCCTTCCTATCCATACTTCCTCAAATATGTATAAATGTAACAACCAGACCGACGGTTTATCATGCATTCCGTGACACAACAGATCAAGACCATCATCATCTGCCTGCCTTTTCCCAACTATGTTGGGTCGGTCTCCAGTCTAAACGGATGCAGCTGAATACCAGTATTTTACATGGAGCGACCGCCTATCTGACCTCCACAACCCATTTACTGGGTACATAATACGATACCCCTTGGTAAGAGTGGTTGTCAGATTTTCGGGCTTCTGACGACCCGTATCGACTGTTAAAGATCCATGAATGACAGCCGGGACCAACAGCTTATCGTGCTTTCCGAGGCACGGAGGGGTCTCGGTATGTAAAGATGGTCACCCATCCACAGACCAACCGCGGCAAGCCTAGCTTAACCTGATCGATCGACCTGTGCGGCTGTTTTTATTTAGCTACGGGCCCCTCACAGATTGACCATTGCCTAATTTTTCTGTCCATGTGCAGACTAACCGCGGTAAATCAAACACGGCAAAAAGCTTTTCCGCTCAGATGTTTCTCCAGCTTAACCTTGATTAAACGTGCCTTTTACTCAGACACAAGCCCTTCCAAATGTAACCTTTATTGTTATATCTAATTACGAACATTATCTCAAGGCACAGAAACCTTGGAAAGCGCAGCTTCTGATTACAACATCTGACCTTTGCCACCATTTTTGATTTTGTCAAGTAAGGCCCGCCGTCCACGACGCTATTCAAAAGTAACGTGTTACCATCTCAAAATCTATCACCAATGTGTGATTTTATAATTTCTTACGTAGCGATATTATCGTGGACGTCCACGTCCTTGTCACGGCATCACGATAACACAGGGAAGTAAAATTTATGAAAATATACCTATGACAGACGCTTTTAAATTTCCGTCCACGATAACGTGCGCGTATTTCTATATATTTTATGGACGTGGACGAAGACGACGACGATCATATTTTAACGTTAGAAACGATATACCACACAATGAGTAGAAAACGAAAACGAAAAAAAAAAAAAAAAAAAAAAAAAAAAAAAAAAACGTAAAATGAAAACGATGCAACCAGTCACAAATAGCTGCAGCGCTTCGACATTTCTTTTTGTTTTTTTTATGATAAAATGCCTTAATATTAAAACAATATACAAGCTGACACTAATATATACAGGGTTATTTGTAAAACACCAGCAACCTCTTAAGAGGTCATTGTACTCATCATTATGAACAACTTTTACTATGGGACCAAACCTGAAATCGCGAAAAAAAAATCAGCTGTTCCCTACATTTTGACGAGTTATACGAACATAAATGTAGGGAACAGCTGATTTTTTTTTCGCGATTTCAGGTTTGGTCCCATAGTAAAAGTTGTTCATAATGATGAGTACAATGACCTCTTAAGAGGTTGCTGGTGTTTTACAAATAACCCTGTGTATATATATATATTATGTATAATAATAAAAAATAAAAGAACAAAAGGGAGGTGCTCATTGGGAGGGCATCAAAAAATTCGTCCGCATCGCTGTCAATGGGATAAGTGCCCAAAAGGCTGGCAGCATTACCACGTTGGATGGCAATGCTGATTCTTTGGGCCAACAATCAATAGGTCAACTATAATCAAGTCAATAGCAATAGCCTTTTTTATGATAGTGTTTAGTTTAGTTTGCGTTCTTTCCGTGCGAGTCACTTATAAATAATTTTTCTTTCTTTAGTTCAAACTAGTAAGTGGCGTCGCACGGACCGCCATTGAAATACTGTAGTGCTGTGACATTCTCGCTACTCATTGGTGAATGGAGTTCGTAACAAGTTACTTTTGATTAGCAGCGTGGATGATGGGCCTTAACGTTTGACATGAAGTTGCAACATTATGTTTATGTAGGCAGAAGTCAACTGAGCCTGGCTCTTATTTTGCAAGACCGGCGGTAACTCCGGAAGCGTGTTGTGCCATGTCTTGTTTGACGTAACGTAGAAAAAAAGGAGCTTAAACACGTGTTCAACTGAAGTTTGTGTTTGTAAATTGTACTGAGCAGCTATAGTTTTGGTTCATCATCATCATTTCAGCCGAAAGACGTCCACTGCTGGATATAGGCCTCCCCCAAGCACCTCCACTTCGACCGGTTCTGCGCTTCTCGCATCCAACGGGTTCCTGCGGCCTTCACAAGTTCGTCGGACCACCTTGTGGGAGGCCTTCCAACTAAGTCTTCCGGTACGCGGTTGCCACTCCAGAACCTTTCGGCCCCATCGGCCATCTGTTCTGCGAGCAATGTGCCCTGCCAACTGCCACTTAAGTTTGTCAATTCTTCGGGCTATGTCGGTTACCTTGGTTCTCCTGCGGATCTCCTCATTCCTGATTCGATCACAGATCATAGTTTTGGTTAAGCAAGTTTAATTTTTTTTTCCAGTTACAATATAACAGTTTTCGAGATCGTTTTCCGTCCATTGCGGCCAATCTCAACAGTAGCCTTCGCCGCTGGAGATATTGTAGTGCACAAGTGTGTGCACAGACACAGGTGCACTCTCTCTTTCCTCACTCTCATAGTCCGATGGGACGGCAATCCGACACGACCGGAGAGAGATCAGGCGCTGGACCAACGACGTAACGTGCTTTCCAAATTCCGTGCTTCTTATCACACCACGGAATAGAAAAAACAAGGTGCAAGGTGATAACAGGTGCATACGAATATGACATCTATTTCAATGACGTTAACGTGCTAAAAAGAGTAACTTAGTACAGCGCCCTCTAGCGTTGAGTAGCTGAACTCGTTGTAGATTGCTGGAATTTGATTGATACATGGAAAAATGTGCTTCATTGATTTTGACATGTAAAATAAAAACAACATTCAGTAGTTGTAATAAGACTTAATTTTGAACAACAATAAATAAACTTTTCGCCACAGTTGCATTTATAATAAGTAGCCAATTATATCATCGTTTTCTGTGTATTGAAATGTTTATTTTAATTTGCAATTGTGTGAGTTTGGCGACACTGGTTCCCGTACTAAGGAAGTCTAAGGGCACTTCCCTTGTTTTTTCTATTCCGTGTATCACACCCACAACTTCCAAACTCCGGGATGTTATTAAGAAATTTCTAATGGAAAAACCCAATAACACTTGGTCCTACCATCACCCTAATTGTGTAACACACTATCAATCTCAATCTGAATCATTTTGAAGAATATTGCTAATCCATTGCCTCATAGGTTCGAAATATGGGTTTACTCAACAACCTTAATAACGCAATGAATGTTGTTTTTTTTTTATTATTCTTTGTTTATGTCCCTAAACATTTATAATCGCAATGCGTATGTCAGTCCCATCGTACCCTAAATACACATTTCTCATATCTGGGCCATGAACCTAAACAGACTCTTCGCATCATCGCCATTTGGTTCTGCCAGGATTTTATGGAATGTGCCTACTTCAAGTCTGTTCAACCTCAAGACCCTAAACAAATCATTTCTACCAGACTCGTACCGAACACAGTCCATCAATAAGTGGTGTAAGTCTTCAACAACTCCACACTCCAATGAATGTTGTTGAACTGTCAAAATGGAACCCATCACTACTGATAGTGTGTTACGCAATTGCCCAGCTGGGAATAGAACCCAGGAACCCCGCGCTCGGCAGTCGCGCTACATGTAAAATACTGGTATCAGCTGTATCCGATTTGAATGGAAGCCGCGTCCCTAATATAGCTGTGAAAAGGCTCGGCAGATAGAGGTATTCACGTAAGCAAATATTTTAAGCTGGACAATACCAGTGCTAAATATGGAAAAAGTACCTAACATTTAAACATACAGTGGTGTAGTGGTTGCGGCCATGACTTACGACTTGTAGGCTGCAGGTTCGAACCCAGCCAGGCGCTTTACTTTGTGTAAATTATTTCATCACCACTGCAACTGCTCTCAAAACAAAATATCTTGAGGAAACCAGCATGTCCTCAACAAAAAATTCGAAGACATGTGACATCTACCAGCCCGCACTGGGCCCGCGTGGTAGATTACAGCCCACTCCCTCTCACCGAGAGTAGGTATGTGTCCCAGCAGTGGGAATATTATAGGCCGATTATGTATGTTACGTATATCACAGGCCGTATCGTATTCTACATTGGTAACTCGCCACTACCGATCGTAACACGATATGCAATTCGATACGGACGTCACACATTTGTCCATGGCTGTCAATCATATCTTTGCATTAACGTGCGCTTGGAAACCAACTGACATGGCCAAAATTCACTGAAGATTTAATGATTACCACAATTTGTATGCCTCTGAAAGCACGTTAAGCCGTTGGTTCCGGCTGTCATATATACATATATGTCACGGCTAATAGCCAAAGTGCGGCTACACCTAGTTTTAGCCGGCCGAAGTGCGGCTACCCCTAGTTTTAGCCGGTCGAAGTGCGGCTACATCTAGTTTTAGCCGGCCATATGCGGTTCGTGTGTATTTCGGGAGGCGACATAGGATGCAAGAGCGAGCGAAGGGCACCCCGAGGTTAGGTTTGGTTAAAACTAGGTGTAGCCGCACTTCGGCTATTAGCCGTGACATATATATAGATCTTTGACAGTCTTTACAGCCAGGTAGTCAGAAACGCCAAAGTGTGACAACTAGTCTAACCCAGGGGTATCCAAGTTACCAAATAACTGGGTTGTGGAGGTCAGATAGGCAGTCACTACATGGGGGTCCCCCCACAGCACTTACGTCCTCGTCGTGATCCCCGGGCAACGCCGTGTCTGACCACCGTAACGGAGTGGCAGACCGGCGGCAAAAGTGTGCTGTGACTTGCAGACAAAAGGCGGACGACTGCAAGGATGCCGAAAAAACTAAGGCGAGACGCCTCCGGGCGGTTTTTATCAGAAAGTCCCTCCCAGGACGATCCAAACGGCCCTTCTCAGGGCCTACGCAGTGGCCCTTACCAGGGCCAATCTACCGGCCCCTCTAAGGGCCACGCCGAAGCTGGCCGCGCATCATCCGCGGCCAGCTTATCCAGCCTGCGGGCGGAGTTTTCGGACTCCGACGAGTCCGTCATGGACACGTCGGCGGCCGAAAACGACCGCCTCCAGCGGAAGCGGGCCTACCTGAGGCTCGGGTCCGGGGGCTCCTCGGAGTCGGTGGGCAAGTCGGGGAGGAAGGCGAAGTCAAAAAAGGCTTCGAGTCCTGCTTCGACTCCCAGCCACGATGTGGGCCTGGTGGACGCCGAGCGTCAATTAGGCTTGGCAAGGAGGGAGCAGCTCCAGCAGGACCTGGAGGAGAAGGTCGCTGCCAGGGAGCGGCAGGCGCGGGCCGCCAGGTCGAGGGCTGGCTATGGCACGTCTACAGTGCTGTACGCCGACCACTCCCTGGCGGAGCTGGAGCGCATGGCGCTCCAGGACAAGGAGGAGGTACTGGAGGTCGCCTCCAAGTCCTCGAACTTGAAGGGGACCTTCCAGAAGGCCCTCAAATGCCGGGCTGTGAGCATGCACGGCATTGTCCTGGAGCTGATGCAGCGTACAGCCACGGACGAGACGCGGCAGCTGCAGGCGAAGGTAGATCGCCTGCAGCTGGAGGTCAGCCAGCTGCACCAGAAGCTGGCTGAGGCCACGGCCCGGCACGCCCAACCTGCGCCTGCCCCTGCCCCTGGTCTGGCAGACGGAGGCTCCTCCTCCCCTGGCAGCCTCGTGGAAATAATCCGCGGGGTTGTCATGGAGGAGAGGGCCTTCATCAGGGGCTGCTTCGCGGGCATTGAGGACCGGCTCTTGCCGGAAAAGCGGCTCCGCCCGCCGTTAGCGGCGGATAAGAGTCCGCCACCGACGGAGCCGGTGCCTGTGCCTGCGCAGCCTGCGGGAGACCTGCGATCGGGTGCTCAGACCCAGGCCTCGAAGCCCTCCAAGGGCAAAGGGAAGGGCAAGAGGAGCACTGTGGCCCCTCAAACCCCCACCACAAGCGCGGAGGGAGCGTCTGCCACTCCGGCAGCCCCCCAGAACACGCAGCGGGAGGACGCCATGCTTCCCTCCACCACGCCGTCCAACCAGGCGTGGACGGAGGTGGGCAGGGGGAGAAAGGCCAAAAAGCCCAAGCCCGCTGCGACTGCTTCGGCAGCCCAGAAGGCTCCGGTGGGAGGGAGGAAGTTGGTTCCTCCCAAAACTGCGGCGGTAGTGGTGACCATCACCCAGGAGGCCGCGGAGCGGGGCGAAACGTACGAGTCCGTCCTAAGACGGGCTCGTGCTAACGCGGATCCCTCCCGGCTGGGGATCGGCAACATTACGTGCCGCCGCACCCAGGCCGGAGCCCGAATTTTTGAGTTCGGGGGGGAGCAGCGCGGTGCAAACGCGGACCTCTTTGCAAAAAAGTTGCAAGAGGTCATCGCGGATGTGGCGACGGTCGCCAGACCAGTGAAGACCGCATCCTTGGAGGTGATCGATATGGACGATTCGGTCACCAAAGAGGATGTGGTGGCGGCCGTCGCCGCTGCGGGAGGCTGCAGCGCTAGCGCGGTGAAGGGGGGAGCCATCAGGCCCGGTCGCCGCGGCATGGGCGTCATCCGCGTCGAGTGCCCAGTCGCCGCGGCGGCGGCCGCCCTTAAAGCGACCAAGGGACGGCTGCTCGTGGGCTTCAGCTCGGCTGTGGTCCGGCCGCTTGAGGACAAGCCTGCGCGGTGCTTCAAGTGCTTCGCGCCGGGCCACACCCGATCTACGTGTCCCTCCAAGTCCGACTGGGGAGAGTCTTGCTTCCAGTGCGGACAGGAGGGACACAGGAGTGCCACTTGCAGCGCCGCCACGCCACACTGCCCGGCGTGTGCTGCCAGTAGCCGCCCCGCGGGGCACAGGATGGGGGGCAGGAGTTGCCAGCCGCCCACGAGGAAGGGCATAGTGCCGGCGCAGGTTCGCCCTGCCGCCGCCACCGCCGTTGTCGCCGCCGCTGTAACTCCAGCTCCAGCGGCGGTAGCTGAGGAGGGGGGTGCGATGTCGGAATAATGGTTTCCAATCATCGCATCCTCCAGGCGAACACCAACCACTGCAGAGCGGCCCAGGACCTGCTGGTGCAGGCCATGGCTGAGTGGTTGGTGAACGTAGCGGTGGTCGCCGAGCCCTACTCGATCCCCGGCAGTTGGCTGGCTGACGAGGACGGCTTGGTGGCACTAGCGGCGCGGTCCTCCACAGACTCCCCTCCCCTCTCGCTATTAGAGAGGGGACCGGGATACGTGGCCGCCGCGTGGGGAGAGGTAGCCCTCGTGGGCGTTTATTTCTCCCCAAACCGCCCTCTCCAGGACTTCGAGAACTATCTCGGAGTCCTGGCCGCAGTGGTCGGCAGGGCGGCGCCGCGTCAGGTCTCCGTATTGGGAGACCTGAATGCCAAGTCGGTGACCTGGGGCAACCCAGTCACCGACCCTCGCGGGCGGGCGGTGGAGATGTGGGCAGCCTTCTCTGGGCTCTCCCTCCTCAACAGAGGGAACGTCCAGACATGCGTGCGGCGGCGGGGTGGCTCGATAGTGGACGTCACTTTTGCCACCCCTGCGTTGGCCGCGCGCGTGCTGAACTGGCGGGTGGATCTGGTGGAGACCATGTCGGACCACCGCTACGTGCGGTTCGACATCTCCACTGGTGGCCCCGGAGAGACGCGGCCCCCCTCGGGGCGGTCAGCGTTTCCACGGTGGGCTCTCACCCGCCTGGACAGGGAGGCGGCGGCGGAGGCGGCGTTTATCCAGGACTGGTTTTCGCCCCCTTCCGCTGGCCTGGACGTGGACACCGTGGCGAGACACCTGAGGGAGTCTCTGACCGAGGTGTGCAATTCTAGCATGCCTCGGTCAGGCCGACCGCTGCCCAATCGGGCTGTGTACTGGTGGTCGGTGGAGCTGGAGGGGCTTCGAGCGGCGTGCGTGGGGGCCAGGAGGGCCTACGCGCGGAGCCGGCGGCGGCGTCGACGAGACCACGCCCACGAGGACCACCTCTATGAGGTGTACATAGAGGCAAAACTGGTCCTCGAGCGGGCCATCGCCGACGCCAGGGACTCGGCGAGAGCGGAGATGCTGGAGGGTCTCGACAACGATCCCTACGGGAGGCCATACAGGGTGGCGCGCAACAAGCTGCGCCCCTTTGGTCCCCCGGTGGCCGAGACCCTGGAGCCCTCTTTCCTGGATGGGGTGGTTCAGTCCCTGTTCCCGTGCAGGGACAACTTCACCCCACCAGTGATGGACCCTCCGCGGGGGATGGCTCCGCCAGCTGAGGAGGAAGAGGAGGCCCCTCCTGTCACGGAGTCGGAACTCAGCGCGGCGATTGTGCACATCCGCGCCAAGAAGACGGCTCCGGGCCCCGACGGTGTCCCGGCGAGGGTGGTGGCAATTGCCGCCACCCAAATGGAGGAGCGGTTTCGGGACCTCTTTAGCGCATGTCTTGCGTCTGGGAGGTTCCCGAAGCCGTGGAAGGAGGGGCAGTTGTGCCTTCTTCGCAAGGAGGGCCGCCCTGCAGACTCGCCCTCGGCATACCGACCCATCGTCCTGCTCGATGAGGTCGGCAAAATGTTCGAGGGGATAATCGCTGCCCGCCTAAAGAGCCACCTGCGGAATGTGGGGCCGGATTTGTCGGACGCTCAGTTTGGTTTTCGGGCTGAGCGTTCCACAGTGGACGCGCTGGCCCGCCTTAAGGGCCAGGTGAAGGAGGCGATGGAGGTGGGGGACGGATTGTTGGCGGTGTCATTCGACATAGCCAACGCCTTCAACTCTGTTCCCCACAGCACCATCCTAGAGGCGCTCCGATTCCACGGGGTGCCTCTATACATGCGGCGTCTACTGGCCAGCTACCTGGAGGATCGGGCGATCGTCCTCGTGAACAGGGCTGGCCAAGTCCGGCGGTACGCAGTCGAGGCCGGCGTTCCACAGGGGTCAGTCGTGGGACCTCTCCTCTGGAACGTCGGCTACGACTGGCTCTTGCGGGGAACTCTCCTCCGAGGCAC
This sequence comes from Oligia fasciuncula, assembly GCA_963082905.1. NCBI lineage: Eukaryota > Metazoa > Arthropoda > Insecta > Lepidoptera > Noctuidae > Oligia > Oligia fasciuncula. The sequence continues at coordinate 17,353,837 of OY720403.1, forward strand.
GAGTGTCGTCTGCTACGCGGATGACACTCTCCTCACTGCCCGGGGGGAGAGTTTCAGGGAGGCGGCCAACTTGGCCTCGGCGGGCGGATCCTTGGTCGCAGGGAGGATCCGTCGCCTAGGATTGACGGTGGCGCTGCACAAGACCGAGGCCGTGTTCTTCCACGGGGCTCGGCAGCGCCAACCACCAGACGCCCACATCTTCGTGGAGGGCGTCCGAATCGAGGTCAAGGCCCAGATGAAATATCTGGGCCTTGTACTCGACAGCAGGTGGCGTTTCGGCCCGCATTTTAGCGGGCTATCGACGCGCCTGCTGAAGACTGCGGGCGCCCTCTCGTGGCTGCTCCCCAACTTGGGGGGGCCCATCGTGAGATGCCGGCAACTCTACGCCGGCATCTTGAGGAGTATGGCCCTTTACGGGGCCCCTATCTGGGAGGACTCCCTCCACAGGAGGGAGAACGCCGCCGCATTGCGGGCCCCCCAAAGGGTCATAGCCCAGCGGGCGGCGAGGGCCTACCGCACGGTCGGCTTCTCCGCGGCATGTGCTCTGGCCGGCACCCCGCCTTGGGAACTCGAGGCGTGGGTGCTCGCCAGAGTATATGAATGGACGGCGGGGCGAAGGGCGAGAGGAGAACGCCCAGCCCTGGAAGAGCGGGAGGCCGTCCGGCGGGAGGCAAAGGACGCCATAGTCGTCCACTGGACGCGGGACCTCGCCGCCGCAGCCTTCGGCCGCCGAACCCTCGACGCGATTGGGCCGGTCCTGCGAGACTGGCTCGAGCGGTCGCACGGGTTCCTCTCCTTCCGTCTGGTGCAGGTGCTGTCCGGACACGGTTGCTTCGGATCGTACCTGCACCGTATCGGGCGGGAGGAGACGCCGTCGTGTCACGACTGTGGCGCGGCGGAGGACACGGCGCAGCACACTCTCGAGGTGTGCCCGTCGTGGTCCGAGCCGCGCCGCAGTCTCACCGCGGCGATCGGAACGGACCTCTCGCTCCCCGGCTTGGTCAACGCCATGCTAGGGGATGAGGGGTCCTGGGCGGCAGTCGCCTCCTTCTGCGAACACGTCATGTCCCAGAAGGAGGCGGCGGAGCGCGTGCGGGAGGAAGACCCTCTCGCGGCGCCGCTCCGAAGGCGGAGGAGGGGTCGAAGAAGACGTCAGTATGACAGTCATCTCCGACTCCTCCCAGGTGGAAGCCAGCAGGCGACGGGTGCGGGGGCACCCTCGCCTGTATTGCACAGACTTCCACCAGTGCCGGACGGGAATGGCCAGGTGTTCCCGGCCATTCCCGTAGCCCCCCAGACGGGGGGACATGCGGGGCCCGCCAGTTAGGCGGGCATGCGCCGGGGGGGTTGTGGATGCAAAGGCTGAGCCGGATTCCCATGACCTCCCCATCAAGGCGATGAGGGAACACCGCTGAGTTTTAGTGGGTATACTGCCACCCTGGCAGGGAGTCCCACATACTCCGTCTCTTCCCCCGACGAGCGGAGATGCGTAACGTCATTTCTCAGCGAAAAAAAAAAAAAAAAAAAAAGGCAGTCACTACATCCCCCCCGGTGGGTTCCCGCATTGTCGAGGCGGGGGGGCTCAGTAGCCGTGGCTTGGACACCCACGGTGAAGCGAAGAGGAACCCGAGGAGGGGCCGCTCTTCAGGGCTTTTGCCGACAAGCCGACGACGTAGCGGCCAACATGTAGGTTGCGGTGCCGCTTGGGCGACATCGCAACTGAGGCGGGCCGCGATGTCGTACCGGAGGCATCGCGGCTGAGGGTTGGAGGCCGCGGCGGGAGAGGAGTGCCGGTATTACGGCGCGCCGCTCTCCCTACCTTCCGCGGCCTTGACGGGGTCGCCACCGTTCGATGGCGGACGCGGTGGGGCCGCAGGGGAAGAGGAGTGTTGGTATGACGTTGGCCACTCTCCCTATCCTCTGCGGCCGAAAATTGGCAGGCGGCGGGGCCAATGACCTGACCCGTCGCAGGGGGACCAAGGGTGGCAGAGACGGGGTCGTCTGGCGCCCATGTGCTGGTTTGGTCCCTGGGGTGGTCACGGCGTGCTATGTGTTCTGGTGCGCCGGTGATGGGGAGTACTCCCCGGAGGAGGGTCCGGTGACGGACAGCCGCGGCGGGTTCACGGATGAGTGCTAACGCGTGCCCGTGTTCCCGCCATAAGCGGCAGAGGAGGACACCGTGGAGTTTTAGTGGGTTAGAGTCCCACATAACTGCACTATCTCCCCGTGGTAGTGCAGAATGCATGAGCATTTCTCCACGTAAAAAAAAAAAAAAAAAAAAAAAGGCAGTCACTACATCGCACCTCCACTCAAATTTTCAAAATAACTAAAATCATGCATAGACTTAATGCCTGCAGTCTTCCTCAAGAATTGGGCTATCAAATGAAAAAGAATTTTTGAAATTCGCCTGGTAGTTCCGGAGATTACCCCCTACATACAAACTTACAAAATACTTACTTCTTTATAATATTAGGATACCTAGATAAAAAACATTTAACTGGTTTTAGTTTATTTATCTTTCCATGAAAAATACTATTGAAGGACACCAGCCTGTCGAACATGTCTTTAGAATGTTTTTCTTACAAAAAAAAATGTTACACACTCCAGTTGATTGTTTTTTAGAGCGGCAATTCTATTTGCATCGTTTCATACCGAAATGTCTTTGAGTTATTGATGAATACTTCATCCATGTAAAAAATAAGCATTTTGATAGAATATGTGTATGTGTTTCAATGTGGGAAACAATTGAGAAACAGATTATACAGATTGAGACCAGGGGGAGAGAGATCTCAGGAGAGATCTCAGAGAGAGATCAGGGGGCCTAAAATGGCCACTTTTTAAATCTTAGAAGGATAACAAAAGACAAAAAAAAATAACTGAAAAATGCTTCACCAATGGGATTTGATACGATTAACCCTTTTATGATTCTGCCAAAGTGGCCTTTTTAGAATCATAAAAGGATAACATTATGAATTATAATATTAAAAGATAACTGTCCATTAAGATTCATAATGTTATCCTTTTATGATTCTGCCAGAGTGGCCTTTTTAGGCCCCCTGGACGCGTACCGCGAGGGCTGATGGATGGGCAAAGGCCTCCCGCCTTTGCCCATCAGTGGAACGTTATAGGCACAAAAAAACAACAAACTACAGAATAACATTTAGACATAAATCCTAATGAATTCTAAAACCCTCGTACCATCTCAATCCAAAACTAGTTTCAGACAAATTGCGTTCACTCTTCGCACGTCGAGTGTACAGTCACGAGCACTAATATGTCAACACTTGGCAACTTTCAATTGCGATTTTTTCACGAAATAACGAATGCAAAGTTGAAATACGACACTTTACATAAACCTATAGGTTCGGAAATACTATGTTCGTAATAACATAAAATGTCATTCAAAAATAAAGGAGAAAATCTTCTTTGAATAAAACCAAGTGCTCGTGACTGTACACCATGTGTACCGATAACAATAAAATTTCTATTGTGTCTATTAGAAGACTTGCCACGGGTTAAATGAATGAGAGAATTACTGTATTATATACATTATTTTGTATCACACTAATCTCTTACCTACTCAATTATAAAACCATACTTAATTATCGGTAATTATGTGTTATTATGTAATTAAATATAAATAATTACCATAAATACATCCGACCCAACTTTTACGCAAGAACTTTGATAGAATGTCGTGACTTCGTGAGCCCTTTTAATTCCGCCTGTACGTTTTTGTTGCAATTAAACAGGTGTTTTGTTTAAGTGTCATGAGTCCTGAGTTGCACGATTACTGATAAATGCGTGCACTGACTGGACAGGTCCACTCAATCCGTGTGTTTCTTTCCTCAAAAGACCATTTTAGACACCTATCTGCATGGTCTGCACATGATCTGACCAAGATTATGTCTAAACTTTAAAAGAGACTGTGACCTCTGAGTTTGTTTCTTCCTTTCTTCTCAGAGTATTTAGATAGGAAACACTCATCTAGTTTTAAATATATATGATTGACGTGTAAAAAAGTGTTTATAAAGAAATAAAATCATAAACAGTGTTTTTGCTCGTTATTATAATAATTCTGCGAACCATAAAACCCTGATTGACTGCCCAATTTTAGGATTGATTGATTGATAAACATAAAAACTGTGTCCATTTATTTTAGTGCATAAATTAATGGAGATTTTGAGAGTTAATGGGGTATTTTATATGATTGCTTATAATAAGCAACTGTAAATGTAATATTTACAGTTATTTTATTATTCGGTAATCTCATATTATTACAATTAGGGCTTTAGAACTGTAACGATAAAAAAAATCAAGGTCATATTTAACGTATTAAAAAAACCTGTTTTGTAATCTTTGTATTACTTAATCAAGATAATATTTACATAATATAAGCTAACACTTAAAGTAATAATATAATATGTACAGTCAACAAAGGAGTTAAGTATACAGGGGCGTCGGATATATTTGAAGTTTACTAAGAAACCGATGGATGTTCTGGACTGAAATTTAATTTAATAAATGAGCTGTTTGTTTTCTATTAATAAACTAAAATTTTATTCGAGAATATCCATCGGTTTCTTAGTAAACTTCAACGATATCCGACGCTCCTGTACCTATACTTAACTCCTTTGTTGACTGTACATAGTTACATGTTTATGAAAAAAAGCAAAAGAATTAGGGCATCAAAAAATTCGTTCGCATCGGTGTCAACAGGACAGTGCCCAAAAGGCTGGCAGCATTGTATGGCGATGCTAATTGTTTGGCCAAGAAATATGCCAGCCACGTCACGTGAAGACTCGACTAACCGCTTGGCGATATCTTGAAGAAACCAAGTGGGCACTCGGACCCCATGGCCCTAATGTTTCAATCCCAAACGGCTCTTATAACTCCCAATCAGGTTGGAATATTTTCGCCGTTTGAGGTTTTCTGCACCTGCAGCAGCCGCCCCAGCACAGCCCACCGTGCTAGGAAGATGCGATGGCGCAAGGGTGTCGACGTATTATGTTGACTGATTTTTACTAATGCCGAATTACATGAAATATGAACACTACACGAAGCTAATTATTGAGTTACTTGAAAAATAACACTACAGCATAACACACGATCAATCACAATCTGCTAATCCATTGCTTCATATGTTAGAAAAATTTGTCGGCTCAGAAACGTAAATAACGCAATGAATGTTGTTGAGTTGTCAAAATGAAAGCCGTTTCTACAGTAAAAAAAAAAAATCAAACATGAAACAATGGATTAGCAATATCCTTCAAAATGATTCAGATTGTCATTGCTAGTGTGTTATGCAACTACGATGCAGGAAAAAAATATGTATATTCACAAGAAAACACGTAAAAAACAACAATGATGTAAAAAATGCAATCTGCAGAGATTTGAGACAATCTTTACATAAAAAGTTCAATGTCTTGCATTTAAAGGTTGAATGCTCTGATAAAGATATGCAGGTATTTATTTAGTTGCTCATTTTTTAAACATAATTTTGTTATTTTTGTTGCTAACAGTTGATTTTCGGCCAAACGGGTTCATTGACCGTTGTGTTAGTCGTATGTTTTGGTTTTTTCAAATTACCTGCGATTACCTGATAGGTAGGTACTGCCTTGGTTTGTTTTACTTTTTCGAAAAGAGGATTTGTTTACTTGGTACAAACAACCTTCCGCCTACGGTTATTACCATTTCGACAATTTAAAAGTCCTGACAAAAAGGCGGACATTTGCAAAAAAATCCAGACATTTTACTTCTTTTTACCGACTTCACAAAAAGGAGGAGGTACTATGTTCGGGTGTTTGTATGTTTTTTTTTTTTTGAATGTTTGTTCATTGAATACTCCGCCAATTGTCGACGGATTTTCAAAATTCTTTTTTTGTTCGAAAGTAGATAGTTCTGAGGTGGTCCCATTGTCACCAAGTTAGGAAATCGAGGGCAACCCTCAAATTTTATAGGCTCACTTATTGTTTTTCGCATATTTTATGAAGTATCTTGTGTATTTGTGTATGGTTGTCACCATCTCAGGTAGCTGGGCTGATGATGGAAGGTACAACTCCTTAACAGTAAGAAGTTACTCGAACAGGCAAGGACTGTTTTAGTAAATTGTTTTGATGTTTGATAGGGCATTTGCCACATTTGGTCTCATGATCATCAAGTCATGACCTGATGCTACCTAACTCCTCGACAACTAACAGCAGATATATCGTGTTTAGGCTCATTGAAAACGGCTCGATGTGTGGATAAACGTACTGTTACTGAGGAACACCGAAGACCTGATGCTGAAGCCAGGAGCATCAGAAAAAGTATAAACCTTGAAATTACAGCACCGTAGTCGTGTTTGGGCTCATTTTAAACAGGACTAATTTTAAGTTAAATGCAATGTTGACATAAGTCTGGCCTGATGCTGCAGCCAGGATTATCAGCATCTAATAAAATAAAAGGAGAACTCAACAATTAACGTCCCTGCATCGAGAAAAGGAATATTTTATAAAAAGGCGATGGGCAAGTTGACATTAGGCTGTTGTAACTTAGATAAATTGTAAACAGACCCACTAAAAAGCGAGAAATAAAAACTTTTTAACAAAAAAAAAACCGACTTAAAAAAAAAACACTACAAACTGAAAAAGTCGGTGGCAAAAACTAAATTACTGATCCCTAAGACACCGACTTCCGAAATTAAAGTTATGTTTCCAGTTTGTAGTGTTTTTTTTGGAAGTCGGTTTTTCAGGTAATAACTTAACTTTTTTTGTAACACTACTTCCGTCTTAAGAGAAAATACTTAAAAAAGGTAACCTACTTTTGAGACCTGGGGTTTCATTTTGACAGTTCTATAACATTCATTGCGTTATTTACGTTGTTCAGCAGACACATTTCTCGAACATAATGGAGCAATAGATTAGCAATATGCTTCAAAATGATTCAAATTGAGAGTAATAGTATGTTACGAAATTAAGGTGCTGTTGTGGATAAAACCAATCACTCTGCAATGCACATTGGTTTGTATTATTTATGATACAGCTGGATAACACGATAATCTTTTGGTAAGACTGGATATCAGACTTTGGGCTTCTGGCTACTCGTAACGACTGTCAAAGATCCACGAATGACAGCCGGGACCAACGGCTTAACGGGCTTTCCGAGGCACGGAGGCACTTCGTGGATAAAACCGATGAACTCATAATCCCTTATCAGTTACAGCTGCCGCATCATCTGACATCGTTTTTAAATTGTTATTTATTCAAGTTATGAATGCGGGTAACGGCTATGGGACTGGTTATACTGTTATAGACTTACTAACTAACTATCATACATAACATAGCTTGCAGAGTAAGCAATCTGAAGTGGCAGTGGGCTGACCATGTTTGTCGAGGGGCCGATGGCCGGTGGAGCAGACGAGTCCTGGAGTGGAGACCGCGTATCAGTAAGCGTAGTGGGTGGCGCCCCCCAGCTAATCTCCATTCGCGATTTATTTGGCAAAAATGTAAACAAATAACGGGCCATAATGCACCACACGGGCCCTGTGCGGGTCGGCCTTGAAGTCACATGTCTTCGAACAAATATGAGTTTATGGAAGAATAACTTTAAATCCTACACAATAAAGTTCAGTTTATGCTACTACTTCAAACATTTTTTATAACTTTTTTAATATTGCTAGTCACTCTGAAATCAACTTAATTTCCCATTAAATGTGTGACAAAGCCTGAGAGAGTCCTATGTCCAGCAGTGGACTGCGATAGGCAGAGTTGATTTATTGAACTAACTTACTCTATGACAATAGAATAGAATAATCTTTATCATGTACACCATATAAGTTACAGACATAATAGAACAACAACAACAATGATCAACATAATAACCAACCAACAATAATCTGCTAGGAGGAAGGTAAAACATAGCTAAGTGAAAACGGAGGAAATACGGGGCCCATATTTTCTACGTTTTCACTTAGCTTAGGGAAACCATGGGTTTCCCTAGACACGGTCAGGAAACTACTTTCCCCAATAAGCAGGTGGGAATTAAGAAAAGGGGAAACATTCTATAATTTTATGAAGAGAAATCCCATTAGGATTCCTAGAGAAATTACAAGTTCATGAGACATTACGAATTTGTATCTGTGGCAGTAGGCAGGGCACATTGCTCGCGGAACAGATGGTGGATGGGGCCGAAAGGTTCTGGAGTGGCTACCGCGTAGGAGAAGACGTAGTGTTTGAAGACCTCCCAACAAGGTGGACCGATAACCTGGTGAAGGCCGCAGGAATACGTTGGATGCGAGAAGCATAGGACTGGCCGAAGTGGCAGTGCTTGGGGAAGATGATGATGATGATCTGTAGTTGGCATTTTCCCTAGGATTAGGGAAAATGCCAACAACCCATCACATTTTCCCATTTTTCTCTGGATAGAAAAAATGGAAATAATAAAATTCCTACTTGTTAGAAATTAGAATGAAAGTTTGTCAGTGGTTTCCTGAATAATTTTATTTTTATACTATCAAAGTAGAGTATTGCATTATCTACTAGTTTTATGTTAGACAAACAATGAATAATTCAAAGGTATTAGACCTACATATTTCTAGGTTAGGCTACGCTATTTAAAAATAGCGTGAAGATAAGTATAGTTCGTAGGTACTTTGTAGGCATAATGTATAAGTAATTCTATCAATTGAGGTCAAGTTTTAATAGTTTTATTATTGTCATTAACTAGCCCAGTTAAACCTGTTCTTTTAACTATTGAATAATTTATATGACAATAAAACACCAGTAGTTTCATTGACAGTAAATTAATCAACCTCCTGTTAATTAATTCCTGTCCTGTTAATTAAGGGTCCGTTCGTTTCCTACCAATTACAAAATTTTGTAATAGGTATATACTTGATTTACTACTTAGAGCGCAGTCGTGGCCCTGACTTACGACTTGTAGATCGTGGGTTCGAACCAACGTAGGCGCTTTCATCATCAACATCATCATTTCAGCCGAAAGACGTCCACTGCTGGACATAGGCCTTCCCCAAGCACTTCCACTTCGACCGGTTCTGTGCTTCACTTTGGCAGGCAGGCGCTTTACTTTGTGTAAATTATTTCATTACCATTGCTCGCGAAACGGTGAAGGTGAATATGTTCGACTTTATATATGTTTTTTTTTTATGTATGTTCATTGACAGGTAAGTACAGTCAAAAGTGCGTTTTCCTTACGTGACACTTTCTACCGCAGGCCTGGGAACTGACTGGAGCCGAGTATACGCAATTCGGCGTCACCGACCCGGGCGTGACGGTTCAGTTTCGTTGACTGTTGAAGGAGAACGAGCGCAAAATTGCGACTAAAGAAGTTTTCACTTCAAAAACTTTACGTGAAAATGCCTCTACAGCATTATAGGGTTATTATCTATTTACTAGCAGCGCTCCGCGGTTTCACCCGCATAACTGTCGATCCCGTGGGAATATCGGGATAAAAACTATCCTATCTATGTCCTTTCCCGGGATTCAAACTATCTCTATATCAAACATCTAAATCGGTTCAGCGATTTAAGCGTGAAGTGTAACAGACAGACACACTTTCGCATTTATAATATTAAATTAGGTAAGTACCTATTAGTTTATTTTAGTTGACACGTGCCAAACGTTTATCTCAGATCTGTGAACATAAATTGACGAAAGATTCCATTCATTATTTATAATGATTAAAATGACGAATTTCCATGCAAACTTGTATCCCCTATTTTTTGTTTATTTTTTTATTTCAAAGTTGGCCAGATCTTGACCTCGATCTTGCTTGGTGAAAAGCGATGGATGAGGTGTATAATGGAATGAGTAAAACCAGAGGATGCCTATTAAACCCCTTTAGGGTAGGAATTTTCAAGAATGATCCCTTTTTTTTTTTTTTTGGGTGGGAAATCATCAAATGACCCCTCCCGCTCTGGGCGGAGCGGAAGGGAGTGTCAGACTCTTACTGACTAAAACCCACCCGTGTTCCTTCACTTGCCTGTGCCAGGGGCCACGGTATCTCTTTCGAACAACCGCGACCCCGGCGGGCATCGGCCCTAGCGGACCCCGTCAGTTGGTGCTGACATCTCCTTGAGGCGCGCGTGGGACACAACGCGCCGTCGACCCGGGCCTGGTCCTTACCGGACGGCGAGCTGCCCATTGCTCGCCGCCCGCAAAGAATGATCCCTCAGTGCTCAATTTCGTTATACAACATTATTTTTAGTATATGCGAAACCCGAAACACGTGTCTAGTCTTTTTATATAAAGAATCTATGTACAAAATTTCCAATTATGAAAAATCACAAAGTTATAAGCTTGTTAAATTACCTATTTGTCAGTACAAAAACATGCAGCTCGCGCCGCGCCGTCTTGCGCTCATTGACAATAGTACTTAGGTACCTAACCGTTCGGCGCGGAAATTGGATAACCTACTTAGTGTCACTCGGTGGCTTTTTTAAATATTTTTGGGACAAATTATAACATGGGGTAAAAATTATTGGAATCGAGTCAGTACTTATTCTAAACAAACTATCACACCTTTAATAATATATAAAATCTGAGTGCATGGTGCAACTTTGCACTCAGATTAAAATTTTATTGACAAAAAACTGACTTTTTTCTAATATTGGCTCTCCTGTAAAATTTTATTATTTCGTTTAGTAACGGTTTTACTTTAAAGGTGCGCTATATTCAGGTTTCGCATATGCTAAAAATAACGTTGTATAAGTAACACTTGTGCAAAATTTCATGTTTCTAGACCCAGAAGTTTGGGCAGTGCGTTGTCTTTTTTTTATTGAGTAGATTTCTTTTCAATTGCAACATTTATTTTTTTGTTGGTTTTGCATCGTATCGTTCTTACCGCAAAACAGATAAAAGAGTTTTTATGGTCTCAGGTTCTTACCAATCTGCTGTTAGCATACATTGCTAATGACAGCCATTTAATCTAGGATCAAAGTATCGTGTGTTGTCATTAAGATAATTATGATTTTTTGTGTGAACCTAAGAAACGGCTCAAGGATAGGTATTTCAGAACTTATTTTTTTTCACCTACGTAGTAATGTTATCATTAATCACTACAAAACCGATCACAAAGGACGTATTTTTTGCCTAGAACCAAAACAGTGCAGAAATGTTGTATGAAATCTCATGGTTGCACAGTTTTTCATTAGTGCAGTTTTTTATTTAGATTTAAATTTACCACAGAGGTTTAATGTCTATCATACTCTCATTACGTTTAATATAAAATGTATCCCACCAAAAACATTTTCATGTAAAATGTTGCCAAGACGACACCACATATGGCTCAAAAAGTTATCAGATCTCATGTAGAGCCAAGCTTCTAACTCTACACGCCCTAACTTCACAAACTCTACACCTTAGTCAAAATATGAGGCTTGGCCGTTTCGTTACTACAAAAACTATTGCATAACAGAAAAGTAATGAACAGTGAATACATTTTTCAACTTACGCCCATGTGATGGTAGCGAAACGGCCAAGCCACATATTTTGACTAAGGTGTAGAGTTTGTGAAGTTAGGGCGTGTAGAGTTAGAAGCTTGGCTCTACATGAGATCTGATAACTTTTTGAGCCATAATAATATGTGGTGTCGTCTTGGCAACATTTTACATGAAAATGTTTTTGGTGGGATTTCACATCTTTTTGAAAGTTGCTTATGAAATAATTTATTTTTGGGGGTTTCTTTACTAAAAATCCTGAAATATGTATTTTATTATTTATTACAAGGAGTCCCTATATCAATTATTATTTTCAGAACTCTAGCATCAAAATTTGCGGAAGTCTCTTACAAACTTCCATCCCCTAGTTTAAGGGGTTGGAGGGTAAAAGTTCCAAGTCTTAGAATTGTTTGTGTACTATTACTAGCTTACATACCAAATTACAGCTTTCTAGGACTTCAGGAAGAACCTTAGAATATTGATGCTTATGAAATAAAAAAAAATTTTTGACGTGACAACGTCTTAAATTAGGTTGCGGCTGGGAGTCACTTATGAAAAAGTGTAACGCTCGGTAACGTTACGTTCTTATTTTAAATTAGGTTGCGGCTGGGAGTCACTTATGAAAAAGTGTAACGCTCGGTAACGTTACGTTCTTATTTTCATTTAATTCCTTGTTCCTATTGTGCAATTTAATTATATTCATATCAATAAATATTCTACCGAGAAAAAGACGTTGTCACGTAAAATCTTCGCCCGTAAAACCGACTTTACAGGCAACCATTTTCTTTTTTTGGGGGGTTGGGGGGTTATTTACTGAAAATCCTGAAATACGTATTTTATTATTTATAACAAGGAGTCCCTATATCAATTTTCAGAACTCTAGCAACAAAATTTGCGGAAGTCTCGTACAAACTTCCATCCCCTATTTTAAGGGGTTGAAGGGTAAAAGTTCCAAGTTTTAGAGTTTTTTTGTTGTTTGTGTACTATTACTAGCTTACATACCAAATTTCAGCTTTCTAGGACTTCAGGAAGACCCTTAGAATATTGATGATCATCAGTGAGTCAGTGAATCAGTGAGTCAGTGACGAAATCGGGGTATTTTAGATATCAATTAAATCTAAAGTTTAAGAGCTATGCAATTGAAACTTTATAGGTTTAATAAGTCAACCACTGACATCATATCCCGAAAATTTTGTTTATCTGGTATAATCCAAACCCAAGTTATGAAGGTTCAAAAATACGACGAAGTGCTTCGAGAAAAGGTAGGTAGTGCCCTTGCGCTTCGCTTGGCTCGTCTTGGCGGGGGCACTCCCGTGCCCCCAGATGCATTAGACACTGACCTCTATAATACAAGTACGTGTATTATAGAGGTCAGTGGCATTATATAAAAAAGATACTGGCTGAAAATAAAAATCGGCTGAACAAAGCCGACTAGGTGAAAAAAAAAAACAAATGGCGCGCATTTTGTAGCATTGTAAAACTTTGATACTTCATATTTAGCAAGAAAAGTTTAAAAAAATGGAGATAGACAGCGATAGCGATATGCGAATGCAACTCCAGAAAGTATAAAAACAGCTGCAAATGAAATTGCTAATAACCTTTTGCCGCAAAAGTCGCGGACAAATATTTAAAAGCTTAGGAAAACATTGTTTTTATTAACTTGAGTTTTTATTTTGAGTAGGTATATTTTATCACGGTGGGTGGATTGGTAGTTGAAAGAAAAGTAGATTACGCACCTTGCACTCGTGTTAATTTAGTGCCCTCGTATGCGCTCGGGCACCAACATAACTCTCGTGCATTAATAACTTACTTTGCGCTCGATGCAACAATCTACTATGAAATGCCCTTTGTGAATGTAGAATATGTAATCAAATTGGTTCCATAATGACGGCCAAACAATAGATGTCTTCTGCATTTATTTTGGATCACATGGTTTCATGACACTTATTTTGGTAATTTACTATGCTCAGTTATAAAATGTTCCCAAAAAAACAAGGGATTGCAGCCCTGAGTATTTGATATTAATTTGAACTTGATAACTCCACGCGTTCCTGAGAAATAGGTACTTGACAGACGGACAACGAAGTGATCTGATAAGGGTTCCGTTTTCATCCAAATCCGTTCAGCCGTTTTAGCGCCAATCAAACATACATCCAGACAAACGGACGAAAATTCTAAAAACTATATGTTCCCAGACCTCGTAGCAATTACTTTTTTCAATAATATTCAATGTAGGTACACTTTTGATTTCGTTACTATTTTACATAATATTATATGTATCTATTATTAAAGAGTTTATTGGATAAGTAAATCATTTTATATCATCATCTGCCTAGCCCTTTTCCAACTACGTTGGGATCGGCTTTCAGCCTAACCGGATGCAGCTGAATATTAGTATTTTACATGGAGCAGTCAGTCTAAGTCAGTTTTTCTGTGACTATGATTTCAATCAAATAATTTTTGGTAAGTGGTTTAATTAATTGTAGGATGAATTAAATCTCGAAACAGCTGGTTGACACTTCCCGTGACCCAAGAGCTGGCTTTTACCTTGGCCAGAGGCTAAGCATTGCCATACAACATGGTAATGCCGCCAGTCTCTTGGGTACATTACCAGTCGACAGCGATGCGGATGAATTTTTCGACGCTATATTTTAGTTTGCGAATAGTTTTAGATATAATTTTTATTCATTACTAGCTTCTGCCCGCGACTGCGTCCGTGTGAAATTTCACCCCCCATTCACCCTCTTAGGGGTGGAATTTCGAAAAACCCTTTCTTATTGGATACCTACCCACTCTTCAGGAAGAACACACCCTCCAAATTTCATATCTCAAGGACCAGCGGTTTAGGCTGTGCGTTGATATATCAGTTAGGACTTTGAATTTTTTTTATAGAAGATTTAAGCATTAATTATTAGTTTTTTTTAAAGATCAAGCTTAACAATGCAGTAATAGACTCTGGTGTTCATTATAAACCCAAACAATAATAATGCCATGAAGCATTGAGGCGGCTTTAAAAACATTTGAAATTGCAGTAACTTAAACTAAGCGGAACGGTTAGTAGGAAGTGTTTCACAGTGAAGGTTTTTTAAATAATTACTTGACAAAAGGCAAAAACGCATACCATTTTTTCCCGTGGTTTTTTTCAGCCCTTACAATAAAAATATTTAAATTCATCGTTCAGTTAAAGTTCAAATCAATATAACCAATACTGTAACCAATTTATTAAAACAGTGCAAAAAGCCTTATTTGGGTATTGTAGTGTAAGTAAAAAAAAAAAAAACTATAAAAAAAAATACTTATATGTATTCTACAATACTAAAAACACCTGATTTTTGTATCATTCAAAGCAAATTATATTATTGTATCCTAAAAAATAATACCGTAAAAAATACTTACGATTAACTCCGGTAAATCACTTAAAAACTAAAACTCAATGTTGTCCTATCGAGGCGCGCGCGCGGTTTGGCACTGAATGCGGCGCACGCGCACCTCCTATGTATAGCAATTCTTGAGACAATTCAGTGATAAGATTCTTGTATGACTTAGTTCTCTTATTACGTGTATGTTATGAATTTTACGTGTCTCTGGTAAGTTTTTATTACTGTGATTTACTGTTCATCAGTAATTGGACGTAGGTAGTCATAACTAATAATAAATCGATTTAATTTGAGATCTGAGTTTATAAGCATAATCAGCCTATAATGTTCCCACTGCTGGGACACAGGCCTCCTCTCTGTGAGAGGGAGTAGGTCAGTGCAGGTTGGTGAATGTCACATGTTTTCGAATTTTTGGTTCTAGGACATGCCGGTTTCCTCACGATGTTTTCCTTCACCGTTTTGAGAGCAGTGTGGTGATGAAAGTAAATAAACAAAGTAAAGTGCCTGCCTGGGTTCGAACTCAAGGCCTACACTATTCAGCGGGATTGTGCCGGGTCAGCGGGATTGTCCGAAAGGGTTACCCCGGAACATAAAGGGCTAAGGAAGGAACACGGGTGGGTTTTGGGCAGTAAGAGTCTGACACTCCCTTCCGCTCCACCCAGAGCGGGAGGGGTCATTTGATGATTTCCCATCCACAAAAAAAAAAGAAAAAGAAGTCCTACACTATACCTTACTCATTAAAACCTGACATTGATGATTTAGTACCTGCTACTGTAGAACTCATGGATACAAAAAACGCAATGGATGGTCAGGGCCGATACCACTGCTCACTAAACTTAACTTGACTTTACTTCTCTTAGGAATCGAAATATCTGTCTATCTAAATACTAGCTTTTCCCGCGGATTCGCCCGCGTGGATCTCGGAAAATATCCCATGGGAACGTGCAGACGCCAGCTCATCAAGCTACCCGAAACTGTCAAATTATCCCAATCAACTTTGAACCTTATAATTTAGCGATAAAGTTGAAAATCTATTAAAGAAATTTGACAGATTGTAGTAGCTTGATGTGCTAGCGTCTGTACTACCGAGATTAAAGTCACCATACTTATGTGTTAATCCAGGTTATAAGCTCTATCTGTGTACCAAATTTAATCCAAATCCGATCAGACGTTTTAGGGCCAATCCGGAACATATATACAATTATACATACAGGCAAATGGAGAAAATACTTTGACACTATTTTATTTTGTGTCACTTTAGATGATGTGTAAAGCTAGCAGTGTAACAAACATCAGGGCAGGCGGCGCCGCATCACAACACACTGCAAAAATAATCATACTCCCATAGCCCGAAGGACGGCACGGTTGGCGCAGTAGTTATGCGATTGACTGCTGCGCTCCGCGTCGCGGGTTCGATTCCCGCACAGAACAAATATTTGAATGACCTACAAGTAGTTGTTCCAGGTCTGGCTGTTTGTGTATATCAGTTTAAATGTTTGTAACACACAACACACAATACAGGAGAAATTCCTAGTGTGGGGCAACGTTTCTATAAAAAAAAACTGGCCAAGTGCGAGTCGGATTCGCACACGAAGGGTTCCGTACCACAAGGCAAAAACACCGAAAAAAACACGTTTGTTGTATTTTATTTTGTTTTTAGTATTTGTTGTTATAGCGGCAACAGAAATACATAATTTGTGAAAATTTCAACTGTCTAGCTATCGCGGTTCTTGAGATACAGCCTGGTGACAGATCTGGTGACAGGACGGACAGACGGACAGACATCGCAAGTCTTAGTAATAGGGTTCCGTTTTTACCCTTTGGGTACGGAACCCTAAAAAAACATAAAACAAAGATGGCAATCCGACACGACTGGGGGAAAGATAAGATCAGGCGCCGGACCAACTGCTTAAGTGCTTATCAACCCACGGGAATATCACACCACCAACTTCACCTCTCCGGGCTGCTTCTGAAAAATTCCTAATGGTAAAACCCAATAATTTTTTGCCCAAATTGTGAATCGAACCCAGGAGTAGGGGCCTGGGTTCCATTCCCAAGTTTGGCAAAGAGGTCAGCAGTCGCACTTACGACCGAAAGGGGCAGTTAAGAATATTATTTACCCTGGGTTTAAACCTACATAAGGAAACACAGTTTTAATCCTTACGATGAGGAAAGAGGTGCATTTGGAAAATACCTAGATACATAAGGAAAAACAGCTTTAATCTTTACGATGAGGAAAGAGGTGTATTTGAAAATACTTAGCATAACAAAATTATCAAAAGGTTTTTTGACTTTTTGAGACCGGAATAACTCAGCGAACAGTGTTGCAGAAAGCAGGTGTTGTAACACTAATATTATAAAAGCGTAAGTTTGTGATTGTTGTTTATGTTTGTTACTTCTTCACGCATCAACGGCTGAACAGATTTGGATGAAATTTGGCATAAATATAGTTAACCCACATAGGACTGTGGATGGGTAACCATCTTTACATACCGTGACCCCTCCGTGCCTCGGAAAGCACGTTAAGCTGTTGGTCCCGGCTGTCATTCGTGGATCTTTGACAGTCGTTACGGGTAGTCAGAAGCCCGAAAGTCTGACAAACAGTCTTACCAAGGGGTATCGTATTACCAAGTAACTGGGTTGTGGAGGTCAGATAGGCAGTCGCTCCATGTAAAATACTGGTATTCAGCTGCATCCGGTTAGACTGGAAGCCGACCCCAACATAGTTGGGAAAAGGCTAGGCAGATGATGATAGTTAACCCACATAGGATACTTTTATCCCGATAATCCCACGGGATCGACGCTTATGCGGGTGAAACCGCGGGGCGCTGCTAGTCCATACTAATATTATAAATTCAAAAGTAACTCTGTTTGTCTGTCTGTATGTATGTTACCTTTTCACACCTAAACCACTGAATGGATTTCAATAAAATTTATCAGAGAGATAGATTGCATCTCAGGGAAGGACATAGGATAGTTTTTATCGACATACCTTGCGGGCGAAGCCGCGTGCGGAAGCTAGTACTATATAAAATAGTTTTAGAGTCACAGACTCTACCCGTTTTTTACAACCAGTCCAGTTTAGTCACCCTAACTACTTTTTTTTTTCTTGAGTATAGTTTTAATTGTATTTATTGGTATATTGGCGTGGTTAGCTGTTCTGTATCTCGTAATGTCAATTATTTACCTACCTACTACTGTATTGAAGAAAGTTTTGAACTGAACTGACAGCTGTGCTGCTGGGGAGTTTGTTGCACCACTTCTTCTCCCCAGCGAAAGCACTAGGAAGTGGTGAAGGGCGGGCGTTTCGGGGGAGTGTCTTATGTAATTTTGACGTTGGAAAAGTGCTAATTCTCAGCCCAATTTGTCTTTTGATTTTTGATTCTAACCCATGGTCTTAAAATCTTTGTTTCCAACGACAGGCAGCGCCAGCTGTCACTGAAAACCAGCATTGGGGCTCTGTCTCAAATAGGGTCGCAGAATTATGCTGAGCAATGGCTATTTTGCGTGGATGTTTTTCGTTTTTCGTTGTCAGACTTTGGGCTTCTGACTATCCATAAGACCGTCAAGAATTTACGAATGACAGCTGGGACCGTGCTTTCCGAGGCATGGAGGGAATTATGTAATGGATCCGCGAACTTACCCATATAAGGGATCCGCGGACTTACCCGTATAATGTACCGGCAAACTTACCCATATATTGGATCCGCGAATTTACGCATATATTGGACCCACGCACTTACCCATATAATGGACCCGCGAAATCGTCCATATAATAAACCCGCGAACTTACGTATATGTATAATGGTCCTATTCGCGAACTTACCCATATAATGGAAACATCCGCGAACTTACCCATATAATAGACCCGCAAACTTACCCATATAATTGACCAGTGAACTTACCCATATAATGGACCCATCCGTGAACTTACCCATATAATGGTCCCATCCGCGAACTTACCCATATAATGGATCCATCCGCGTACTTACCAATATAATGGACTCGCGAACTTACCCATATAATGAACCCGCGAACTTACCCATATAATGGACTCGCGAAGTTACCCATATAATGGACTCGCGAACTTACCCATATAATGGACCCACGAACTTACCCATATAATGGTACCCGTGAACTTACCCATATAATGGACCCATCCGTGAACTTACCCATATAATGGACCCATCCGTGACCTTACCCATATAATGGACCCATCCGTGACCTTACACATATAATGGACCCATCCGTGAACTTACCCATATAATGGACCCATCCGTGAACTTACCCATATAATAGACCCGCGAACTTACCCATATAATGGACCCGGTGAACTTACCCATATAATGGACCCATCCGCGAACTTACCCATATATTGGAAACATCCGCGAACTTACCCATACAATGGACCCAGCCGCGAACTTACCGCGACAAGTGTAGCTTAACCTTAGATCGACCCGTGCGGCTGTGTATTTATGTGCATGCCAATTACATAATAGTTATCATGTATCAAGACACAGCACAGTAATTATTTATGTTTGTAGCACAAGATAATTTTAATGGAGGTATTGTTTGTCATTTGTCTTAATTGCGCTAAGAATCAAATTTTAAGGTTAATTGGTATTATAAATTGATGGTTTTACAAATTGGTTCCTCGTTATGAAGGTAAGATTATCATCCTCAGCCTAATAGCCTATAGCAGGCCACTGCTGGACATAGGCTTCTCCTATTGCACGTCATTCAATTGAAGGTATGTAGTGGTCGTTAATTAGGCGATAACGGATTTTAATGGTAGGGATAAAATCCAATCGCAGGGCATGCTGCGGTCGTTATGGAATGGGTGATCTTTAGAGACCACTGTGCGACGGTTTTCTCAGTTTGTTTTACTCAAATAAAGGTTTATAATATAAACCTTTGTACCACTACTACTACTCCAAAAACAGATACACACATTGCTCCAAGATGTTATTGTATTAAATTGTATACAACATTATTTTTAGTTGCGAAACCCGAAATACGTGTCTAGTATTTTTATGTAAAGAATCTACCTATGTCATGTGCAAAATTTCAAAACTGTATCATGAAAAATCACAAAGTTATAAGCTTGTTTGTCCGTACAGAAACATGCTCACCCGCGCCGTCATGCGCTCATTGATAATAGTACCTAGGTACCTAACCGTTCGGCGCGGAGATTGGATAACCTACTTAGTGTCGCTCGGTGCCCAACTTTTAACCTTTTTTAAATATTTTTGGGACAAAATATAACATGGGGTAAAAATTATTGGAATCGATTCAGTTACTTATTCGGAACAAACTGTATTCAGGTTTCGCATATTATATACTAAAAATAATGTCGCCATTAAGGGGATTACAGGACCTAGACGCAATTTGAAAAAGTTTTAAAAGCAATAAAAGTATATGATCGACTACAGTAAACAAAATCAGAAAATATATGATGTTCTTCGGGATATATGCTAGGTAGATAGTGTGTTGAAAACATAATTCAACTAACTTGATACGATACAAAAAAATCATTATGATACATCTAAAAACTTTTTTTTA
This sequence comes from Oligia fasciuncula, assembly GCA_963082905.1. NCBI lineage: Eukaryota > Metazoa > Arthropoda > Insecta > Lepidoptera > Noctuidae > Oligia > Oligia fasciuncula. The sequence goes on from OY720403.1 coordinate 17,374,213, forward strand.
CAATAAAAATCATACTAATTTACATACCTACAACCATTCTGAATTTTTTGTCAGATTATTCTACAAGCAACATATTAAAGCACTAGTGATTTACTTTTATAGTCCAAACAATAGATTTTTTGTAAATAGATAATCGCTTCATATTTTGCAATAAATTACCAGAGTTGTGTCACCGCGCTTCTCTTTCTTTTCTATGCAGTCCGACAGTGACCGCGCTTAAGCGTCAGGTCTACACTAAAAGGTACACAATGCAGGGTTTACTACGTCGAGTTACGCAGCGCTGCGCGGCGCAGCGCTGCGTAGCTCACTGAATCGTGTACCTTTTTGTGTAGCAAATAAGGTCTGTAATTGTATTTCTATTTTGAAAACTGCGCGTCGCGTTGCGTCTCGTTGTGAACTGACCCTAAAACTGTATATTGAACGAAATAATCAGCTGTCATTTGGATCGAGTAGGTTTTGAAGTTTTGCAGACAGTTGAAAATTTTTCAGCAGTGTAATTTTGTAACACACTAATAGTAGCAATGTCTTTCATTTTGACAGTTCCACAATATTCATTGCGTAATTTACGTTGTTGAGCAGACAATTTTTTCGGACCAGAGCCAGAGGCAATGGATTAGCAATATCCTTCAAAATGATTCAGATTGTTGATAGTGTATTATTATCATCAATCATCAATTAGGATGCAAGTATTATGCTCGCAAATTTCATTTGATGCACAGATCGTTGACAAAATAGAAACATGTCATATACAATGCGTAACATAATGAACGCAAGACCTCATACATCCCAATTAGAGTATTGAGTTAAAAGCATAATACAATGATCAAAACAATTTTTTTTTAAAGCTTACTATTTTTATTAATTAAATTGTGTTGACCCCATCATTACTTTATGCATTCAAAATTGAGTCTTATCGCCTTGACATAAGATTTAATTTTCTTTGGGTCAATCGGCGATCAGTATGGCAAAATACATAATTTAAAAAAAAATACCTATCTTAAATGTTACCGAAATTGATTCAGTAATCAATTATGAACAAACTACTTTCAGGACTTGCGTTTATTCTGTTACACCTTGTATAATTAAAATTTAATAATATTCCGAAGTCACCGCCCTATCACCCTAAAGTAGGTCACTCGTTTAGGGTGAAAGGGCGGTGACTCCGGGGCGGTAGCGGGCGCGATTAGGTGGTCTCAGTGTGCATCATGAGTGGTTGAAGCAGGTAGTCGAGGCCTCCTCTCGGTGAAAGGCAGTGGGCTGTAATCTACCACGCGGGCCCAGTGCGGGTTGGTAGATGTCACTTATCATTGAATTTTTGGTATTAAGGTGAATGGGTAGTTGAGACCGCGAAATTCAAATTTTCTTACGTTTTTTGCAATTTGCAGATCAGTGTCAGGTTGTATCTTGATCAAAATATGATTCGCGACAATAACAGGTAGGTACATATTCAGAGAATTATATAATCATTAGAATCATTAATACATCTTTTTAAGTTAGATTTCTACCATTAACGCTTTTAATAACGCACTAGCTTCTGCCCGCGACTTCGTCCGCGTGAAATTTCTTGTTCCCCCACCCCGTCGCGTCGCAACACTTCGTATTCGCTTACCGTTCACTCTGAGTTTTTTTCTTTTTGCTCGGCTCCTAAGGGTCATAGCGTGATGTTAAATAGCCTATAGCCTTCCTCAAGAATTGGGCTATCAAATGAAAATAGATTTTTTTCAAATCTGACCGGTAGTTCCAGAGATTATCGCGTTCAAACAAACAAACTCTTCAGCTTTATTATTAGTATAGATAAAAAACTCTATGGCCCATATATATTGAGTATTACTATTGAAATAGTCATGAAAATGTTTGAAGCTGTAGCGCAAACTGAACTTATTGGTAAGGCGTTAAAGTAAATTTTCCAAAAACACATATTTGTTTACAAGTTTGGAAACTAAACTGCAAACGCGCGCTGGGCGTCTGGTAGAGACACCTCATAAACAGCGTTTTCATAATGTATGAAAATCGCTCCCGCCTTAGCACCCGCGCAACCTCCTCACCCAGGACAAAGCCTTACATTTCTATATTTAATTGCCTTTTAAAGAATATAAATGCAGTAATTATGATACACTAGCTCTTGCCCGCGGCTTCGTTTGCGTGGAGGTCGGAAATTATTTCACGGGATCGTACTGCCGCAGAGTGTGATAAATGCCTCAAAAAATGGACATCACTTTTTTATTCTATTAATCGAAAGTACGAACTACTTTTGATTTGTGAAACCCTTACAACAAAAAATCGAAACTTGAAAAATCCGAATTCCTTCGTGTTAAGCATCTGATATTTTAAAGGCAGGTTACCATAACACTAAACATTAATGTGTGTTAAAATAAAATGCTAATACGTTATAAAACTGGCGCAAAAAAGTAATTTCAAAATTACAGTAAAAAATGCTTTAAATAACATCTAAAAAATATTTTTTGTATCTAAAAATAGCAGATATTTGGCCTTATCACACGCTATTATTAAAACATAAAAACGTTGCATACATAATAAGTTATAAAATTTTTTTTGATTTCCATGGATAACCTGAATAAAATATTGTAAAAAATATAGCTGGCTCTAAGCTGAATTGGTTTCTGGAGGTTCTACTCTAGCATTCCAAACAGTGTATACTATCGAATAGGAGAATAGAAAACTGGCCAAGTGCGAGTCGGACTCGCACATGAAGGGTTCCGTACCACAAGGCAAAAAAAAACCCGAAAAAAACACGTTTGTTGTATGGGAGCCCACCTTAAATATTTATTTTATTTAGTTTTTAGTATTTTTTGTTATAGCGGCAACAGAAATACATAATTTGTGAAAATTTCAACTGTCTAGCTATCGCGGTTCTTGAGATACAGCCTGGTGACAGACAGACGGACGGACAGACTGCGCAGTCTTAGCAATAGGGTCCCGTTTTTACCCTTTGGGTACGGAACCCTAAAAAGCGATGTCCGTTTGTTTTTCGAGGCATTTATTATACTGTGCGCCGGGATGAAAAGTATCATATTATGTCCTAACCTAAACGAAAGTAAAAATATTTTTTGTGACTCAGTTTACTTTCGCATTTATAAGCCTATAAGGCGAAATCGTCAAGGCAGTCCACGAAATTAAAATATTATTACGTTTTTGCAATTTGCAGGTCAGTATCCGGTTATGTGTTAATCAAAATGTATGATTTGCGACCGTAAAAAAAATGTATTTACATAACATGATATTACTGCTGGGACACAGGCCTCCTCTCTGAGTGTGAGGTAATATGTATTTACGGAACTCATCTGTCCAGCCTTTTCCCAACTATGTTAGGGTCGACTTCCAGTCTAAACCGGATGCAGCTGAATACCAGTATTTTTTTTATTTACAGAAATATAAGTACTCATAAAATGATCAATACAACTCCTTTAATTAGAATTGACCTCAAATGTCATGATATCACGAAATAGTCTTGCAATTGGGTAATTTGAAGTTAGGCAGTTATATTGATGTTTTTAGGTAGGTATTTCTATAAAAAAAATATTACGTTCGCGAATAATATTCAGTTCAAAATACAAGCTGACACTGACCTTCAAGACGCAAAAGACGTACGAAAATTTTAATTTCGCGTAATGCCGTAGCGTTTCCCCCTTAAGGGGGAAGCGGTAAAGTAGCCCGCAAATTTCAAATTTTCTTATGTTTTTTGCAATTTGCTGGTCAGTACTAAGTTGTACGTTGATTAAAATATGATTCGCGGTCGTAACAAATAGGTATGTATTTACAGATTATTTTTTTTTTGGTTATAAATGGCATCTCGCATTTCAACCTATGCGGTTGTAGTCTTCTTAACCGAGATTGCCTGTGGATGCCTCAATAAATTAAGGCCTCCAGCCAGGGCGAGCACGCATCGCCGGTGCAGTGAAATTTAGAGTACTTTTATTTTATTTATTAAAAAATCAAACTATCAGTATTTTTTTTTTTTTTAAATTGATTTTGTTTAAGCAATTATTGAAAACTATTTTGGTATAAATACTACGTGAAAATGATGTAGAAGTTCAGAGATATTCAGACTTGTTTTCAGTAGAAAATTGAATCCCACCAAAAATATTTTCATGTAAAATGTTGCCAAGACGACACCACATATGGCTCAAAAAGTTATCAGATCTCATGTAGAGCCAAGCTTCTAACTCTACACGCCCTAACTTCACAAACTCTACACCTTAGTCAAAATATGAGGCTTGGCCGTTTCGTTACTACAAAAACTATTGTATAACAGAAAAGTAATGAACAGTGAATAAATTTTTCACCTTACGCCCATGTGATGGTAGCGAAACGGCCAAGCCACATATTTTGACTAAGGTGTAGAGTTTGTGAAGTTAGGGCGTGTAGAGTTAGAAGCTTGGCTCTACATGAGATCTGATAACTTTTTGAGCCATATGTGGTGTCGTCTTGGCAACATTTTACATGAAAATGTTTTTGGTGGGATTTCACATCTTTTTGAAAGTTGCTTATGAAATAATTTTTTTTTTGGGGGTTTCTTTACTAAAAATTCTGAAATATGTATTTTATTATTTATTACAAGGAGTCCCTATATCAATTTTCAGAACTCTAGCATCAAAATTTGCGGAAGTCTCTTACAAACTTCCATCCCCTAGTTTAAGGGGTTGGAGGGTAAAAGTTCCAAGTCTTAGAATTGTTTGTGTATTATTACTAGCTTACATACCAAATTACAGCTTTCTAGGACTTCAGGAAGAACCTTAGAATATTGATGCTTATGAAATAAAAAAAATTTTTTTTGGAGGGTTGGGGGGTTATTTACTGAAAATCCTGAAATACGTATTTTATTATTTATAACAAGGAGTCCCTATATCAATTTTCAGAACTCTAGCAACAAAATTTGCGGAAGTCTCGTACAAACTTCCATCCCCTATTTTAAGGGGTTGGAGGGTAAAAGTTCCAAGTTTTAGAGTTTTTTTGTTGTTTTTGTACTATTACTAGCTTACATACCAAATTTCAGCTTTCTAGGACTTCAGGAAGAACCTTAGAATATTGATGCTAATGAAATAAAAAAAAAAATTTTTGGGTGGGTTGGGGTGTTATTTACTGAAAATCCTGAAATACGTATTTTATTATTTGTAACAAGGAGTCCCTGTACAAACTTCCATCCCCTAGTTTAAGGGGTTGGAGGGTAAAAGTTCCAAGTCTTAGAATTGTTTGTGTACTATTACTAGCTTACATACCAAATTACAGCTTTCTAGGACTTCAGGAAGAACCTTAGAATATTGATGCTTATGAAATAAAAAAAAATTTTTTTGGGGGGTTGGGGGGTTATTTACTGAAAATCCTGAAATACGTATTTTATTATTTATAACAAGGAGTCCCTATATCAATTTTCAGAACTCTAGCAACAAAATTTGCGGAAGTCTCGTACAAACTTCCATCCCCTATTTTAAGGGGTTGGAGGGTAAAAGTTCCAAGTTTTAGAGTTTTTTTGTTGTTTTTGTACTATTACTAGCTTACATACCAAATTTCAGCTTTCTAGGACTTCAGGAAGAACCTTAGAATATTGATGCTTATGAAAAAAAAAAAAAAAATTGGGTAGGTTGGGGGGTTATTTACTGAAAATCCTGAAATACTTATTTTATTATTTGTAACAAGGAGTCCCTGTATCAATTTTCAGAACTCTAGCATCAAAATTTGCGGAAGTCTCATACAAACTCCCATCCCCTAGTTTAAGGGGTTGGAGGGTAAAAGTTCCAAGTCTTAGAATTGTTTGTGTACTATTACTAGCTTACATACCAAATTACAGCTTTCTAGGACTTCAGGAAGAACCTTAGTATATTGATGCTTATGAAATAAAAAAATATTTTTTGGGGGGTTGGGGGGTTATTTACTGAAAATCCTGAAATACGTATTTTATTATTTATAACAAGGAGTCCTTACATCAATTTTCAGAACTCTAGCATAAAAATCTACGGAAGTCTCGTACAAACTTCCATCCCCTATTTTAAGGGGTTGAAGGGTAAAAGTTCCAAGTTTTAGAGTTTTTTTGTTATTTGTGTACTATTACTAGCTTACATACCAAATTTCAGCTTTCTAGGACTTCAGGAAGACCCTTAGAATATTGATGATCATCAGTGAGTCAGTGAATCAGTGAGTCAGTGAATCAGTGAGTCAGTGACGAAATCGGGGTATTTTAGATATCAATAAAATCTAAAGTATAAGAGCTATGCAATTGAGACTTTATAGGTTTAATAAGTCAACCACTGACATCATATCCCGAAAATTTCGTTTATCTGGTATAATCCAAACTCAAGTTATGAAGGTTCAAAAATACGACGAAGTGCTTCGAGAAAAGGTAGGTAGTGCCCTTGCGCTTCGCTTGGCTCGTCTTGGCGGGGGCACTCCCGCGCCCCCAGATTAGGTCCAGTATTTTTTTCTTTATTTATAAGACATATAACTGAAATATATTCTATTATTATAAAAGTATATGATATTTGTGAATTAAAAAAAAAATGTTTTGATGGATTATATTCCACAGAATCTGCAAATTACAGCTCTCAAATCAGCAAAACTCGACTTTCCGGAGCACTTTTCGAATTTTTTATGCGCCTATCAGTTTGAAACTAGACGTTGTTCGTGTAGACTAGCGTCTAACTGCTCATCACTGATACTAGCTCTGTCAGACACGAAGCCAGGTGAGACAGCGTGCTTTTTGGCCATGATCAGCAGTGAGTTCGAGTTCGCGACTAGTTTACTCTTAAGACCGCCCATTGGGTCATCCCTTGTAAAACTACATTTATATCTGTAATTTATATGGTGTACCTACATAAAAAAAAGACCCATGTAACAAACATGTAACCCATGAAAAATTATGTTTTCTTTCCATAAAATATCAAAATTAACTTCGAAAGTAACCATAATTATACAATTAACAAAGTTACATCATAAGCCTTTACCATCCAATCAAAAGCCTGACTCCAATATCAACAATTTCACCACAAAAACTCTCGTTAAAGAGTAGTCAATTAAAATCGATGTGTACATCGCGAACCAAGCATCGATTGGTTGGATATTCGACGGCGATACATCGATGCGGCTTCTATTCGGCTCACTATCGGAATATTTACAGTCGAATAATTCAGCGGTTGCACGTATGAATCTGACCATGATGTGCGAATACAGGAAGAAGGGGGTATTTTACCAACTGATGTTTGTTTAACACCTGAGCGGAAATTCTCGTAATTTTAAGAACGTTCACAGTCTGGGGGCCTAAAAAGGCCACTTTGGAGAATCATAAAAGGATAACATTATGAATCGTAATATGGCGAAGACAGTCCGTGTTTTTTTTTTCGCCGCACTAAAGAGATTGGGATTGGATTCGGATTGGATTGATTAGTATTATAGGACAGACAAAAAAAAATAACTGAAAAATGCTTCACCAATGGGATTTGATACGATTAACTTAACAGTTAACTGTCCATTATGAAAATCTTTGAGCAGTGGTAACGGCCGCGACTTACGAGTTATAGGTCGTAGGTTCGAACCCAGACAGGCGCTTTACCTACTTTGTGTAAATTATTTCATCACTACTGCTCTCAAAACGGTGAAGGACAACATAGTGAGGAAACCGGCATGTCCTAGAACCAAAAATTCGAAGACATGTGACATCTGCCAACCCGCACTGGGCCCGCGTGGTGGATTACGGCCCACTCCCTCTCACCGAGAGGAGGCCTGTGTCCAGGCAGTGGGAACATTATAGGCTGATTATGTATGTTATGTATGTATGATAATCTTTTATGCTTCTGCCAAAGTGGCCTTTTAGGCCCCCTGATCTGTCTCAATCTGTCCAAAATATCTCTAATTTTCCTACATTTTTGACAAGCTCTTGACATTGATTGTCGCTGAGATGAGATTGCGAATAGATATTGAACGTTTTTAATTACGAGAAATCGCCTTCAGGCTGTTGTACGTTCTTAAAATTACGAGAATTGCCGCTTTGTTTTGAAAAACCTGATAATGATGGTTTTAATTCTGTAAGTAGGTTTGTACAAACGGTTTACAACGTCAATCATATTTTGAAAACTAGAGGAGGTCGGCGTTTCCTATCTGACTACTCTGAGAAGATAAGCCAAAACAAACTCAGAGGTCACACGCTTAGAAATAAATGACCAGAGTCGTCGGATATAGTTGAAGTTTAGTAAGAAACCAATGAATGTTTTAGAATAAAATTAAAAAACAAACAGTTCTTTTAACAAATTAAAGGACCATGGGCACTTTTGAATGAACACTGGGCCCACTTTTCAAAGTTGTGCAACAGTGATGAAACCTAAGTCATCTGACAGCTCTTGGCGTGTACTTTATTTCATTCTATGGCAGCTAAGTTCAAATCCAGCGCGAAAATGGTTTTTTTATGCGTTTTTTAAAAATGTTCAACATTGTGCAACAGTGATAAAACCTATGTCATATGACAGCTCTTGGCGTGTACTTTATTTTATTCTATGGCAGCTAAGTTCAAATCCGGCGCGAAAATGGTTTTTATATGCGTTTTTAAAAAATGTTCAACATTGTCCAACAGTGATCAAACCTATGTCATATGACAGCTCTTTGCGTGTACTTTATTTCATTCTATGGCAGCTAAGTTCAAATCCAGCGCGAAAACGGTTTTTTTATGCGTTTTTTTTTAATGTTCAACATTGTGCAACAGTGATGAAACCTATGTCATATGACAGCTCTTGGCGTGTACTTTATTTTATTCTATGGCAGCCAAGTTCAAATCCAGCGCGAAAATGGTTTTTTTATGCGTTTTTAAAAAATGTTCAACATTGTGCAACAGTGATGATTTACATGTCATATGAAAGCTCTTGAAGTGTACTTTATTTCATTTTATGGCAGCTAAGTTCAAATCCAGCGCAAAAATGTTTTTTTTTGCGTTTAAAAAAAATGTTCAACGTTGTTCAACCGTGATTAATTATATGTCATATGAAAGCTCTAGAAGTGTACTTTATTTCATTCTATGGCAGCTAAGTTCAAATCAGCCGTAATAAATACGGCAATATACGGCCTATGATGATCTTTTTAGTGTATTTTTAGTCAAACAAGAGCTATTTATAATCCTAGCTACTGACTGACAGCTAATTATAATTTAATATCGAAACAAAACAGATTTAAAAAAACGCATAAAAAAAAGTTTTTGCGCTGGATTTTAACTTAGCTGCCATATAATGAAATAAAGTACACTTTAGGAGCTTTCTTAAGACATATAACTCGTCGCTGTTGAACAATGTTGAAAAAGTGAGCCCAAAATGACGCATTTAAAAAACGCATTTAAAACCGTTTTCGCGCTGGATTTGAACTTAGCTGCCATATAATGAAATAAAGTACACTTTAAGAGCTTTCATATGACATAGGTTTCATAACTGTTGCACAATGTTGAACATTTTTAAAAAACGCATAAAAAACCGTTTTCGCGCTGGATTTGAACTTAGCTGCCATAGAATGAAATAAAGTACACGCCAAGAACTTTCATATGACATATAACTCATCACTGTTGAACAATGTTGAAAAAATGCACCCAAAATGACGCATTTAAAAAAGGCATATAAAACCGTTTTCGCGCTGGATTTGAACTTAGCTGCCATAGAATGAAATAAAATACACTTTAAGAGCTTTCATATGACATAGGTTTCATCACTGTTGCACAATGTTGAACATTTTTAAAAAACGCATAAAAAAACCGTTTTCGCGGTGGATTTGAACTTAGCTGCCATAGAATGAAATAAAGTACACGCCAAGAGCTTTCATATGACATATAACTCGTCGCTGTTGAACAATGTTGAAAAAGTGAGCTCAAAATGACGCATTTAAAAAACGCATTTAAAACCGTTTTCGCGCTGTATTTGAACTTAGCTGCCATAGAATGAAATAAAGTACACGCCAAGTGCTTTCATATGACATATAACTCATCACTGTTGAACAATGTTGAAAAAATTAACCCAAAATGACGCATTTAAAAACGCATATAAGACCGTTTTCGCGCTGGATTTGAACTTAGCTGCCATAGAATGAAATAAAGAACACTTTAAGAGCTTTCATATGACATTGGTTTTATAACTGTTGCACAATGTTGAACATTTTTAAAAAACGCATAAAAAAAGCCGTTTTCGCGCTGGATTTGAACTTAGCTGCCATAGAATGAAATAACGTACACTTTATGAGCTTTCATATGACAAATAATTTATCACTGTTGAACAAAGTTGAAAAAGTGGGCCCAAAATGACGCATGGTCCTTTCATTCGACTACATCCATCTGTTTCTTACTATAAACTTCAACTATATGCCACGACCCTGGCACCTTATCTCAAAACACGTAATAGAGAAAATTATTTGAATTCCTCCTATAGCGATTCGTAGCTCCTGACGGAACCTATCGACTACTAACACACGCGTGGCTGAGCCACTGCTGTGCTCACCGTGTCATATTCAAGAGGTTTTTCATTGACGGTTATAGTCAATGAATTTGTGTAGCCCGGTAACGAATTTATTAGCTATATATGCTAGTCCAGTTGTGGACTAGTATCATATTTCGTTTTAATCATAATTAGCCTATAATGTTCTCACTGCTGGGACACAGATCTCCTCTCGTTGAGAGGGAGTGGGATTACTCTACTAGGCGGGCCCAGTGGGGGTTGGTAGATGTCACGTGGCTTCAAATTTTTGGTTCTAGAACATGCCGGTTTCCTCACGATGTTTTCCTTTACCGTTTTCAGAGCAGTGATGATGCAATTATTTGCACAAGTAAAGTGCCTGCCTTTGTGCGGACTCACGACCTACAATACGTAAGTTGGGTCCGTTACCACTGGGCCACCACTGTCAGCGAATAGTTCCTGAAAACGCATCGTCCGCCGTGTGGAAGAATTAGGACAACGTTTGCACCTTTTGTATGTACAGAAGCCAGCTCATCAAGCTACCCGAAACTGTCAAATTATCCCAATCAACTTTGAACCTTATAATTTAGCGATAAAGTTGAAAATCTATTTAAGAAATTTGACTGATTGTAGTAGTTTGATGTGGTGGCGTGTGTACACATGGAACTTATGATAAAAAATTATCATAAGTTCCATGTGCAAAAAATGTGTTCCGTGGGCAAAGGTCTCCCCATATTTTTCCACTTTGTGCTGTGCCTTCTCCGTCCAATCGTTTAGGAACGAGTCCAAATCGTCACGCCAGCCTCGGGGGATCAGACCGGAATATCTTTTATATCCTAACCCAGGTCATGGTCTACTTGGGTGCTTATCGAAATCCGTTTTCGCATTTATAATACTAACTAGCTTCTGCCACATTCACGAGAAATTTCTTGTTTGACCCATCCCGTCGCGCCGCATCGCCTGCCCGCACGATTACTTTGTTTTCGCTTTTTTTTCCTTTTTGCCTTTTGCTCGGCTCCTAAAGGTCCTAGCTTTATACTATAGCCTTCCATAAGAATTTGGTTATCAAATGCAAAGAATTTTTCATGCCCGACTAGTAGTTCCAGAGATTAGCGCGTTCAAACAAACAAACAAACTCTTCAGCTTTATTATTTGTATAGATAAAGATAGACTTGATTTTTAGTGATTTATACTCCATTTTTTATTGCTGAATGGGCCCGCTCTTGGCTTCGATCACGTCTGATGGAAAGCGATAGATGAGGTCTATGATGGAACGAGATTGCCGAGAAGATGCCTAAGGCACTGGACCTCCCACGCATCGACGAAACAGCAGGCTGCTTGACGCCGGACTCCGGTAGGGTGGTCGCAAACCAGGCGGGCGATAGCCCTACCACCGCAAGGAAAGAATTGGCCAGTCAAATAAGGTGTTGGGTGTGCCTGTCCAGGTTGCGCCGAGCGTTCGGTTCAGTTGAGTAACTGGCGGAACAAACTGCGCTTCCTGAGGAGGCTTCTTTATGTATCCCAAGACTCTCTCTAAGTTCTTAGTCTAATTCCTAATTTCTTCTTTTTCTAGCACAGCATTGACAGACATACTTACTTTTTATGGCCCCCAAAAAGAAAACTAGATTAGAACTATTTTCACTTTTTTACACAGAACCCTACAACATCTGCTATACTTATTCTGTCCCTCTTAAGATCTAGAACATTTTGCGCAGTGTAGTTAAACCTGTTCTACTAAATATTTACTTAAAACTTTCTGTAACTCGGTTACGGTCTTTACAACAAATTGGAAAACAAAGTGGTAAGGGTCAGGGCTTATTTACAGGCGGTAGCGGGCTTGGCGCTACCAGAATTAGTCCTCGTCTACTAGTTAATATCAGCAACATAATCAGCCTATAATGTTCCCACTGCTGGGACACAGGCCTCCTCTCGGTGAGAAGTCCCGTGAGTGGTCCACCTCGCGGGCCCAGTGCGGGTTGGTGTCAGTATCAGCTTTGGATCTAAATCATCATCATCTGCCTAGTCTTTTCCCAGCTATGTTGGGGTCGGCTTCCAGTCTAACCAGATGCAGCTGAATACCAGTATTTTACATGGTGCGATATTTACCATTTATGTTCGTATAACTCGTCAAAATGTAGGGAACAGCTGTTTTTTTTTCGCGATTTCAGGTTTGGTCCTATAGTAAAAGTTGTTCATAATGATGAGTACAATGACCTCTTAAGAGGTTGTTAATGTTTTACCAATAACCCTGCATGAGTGTGTGTTCGTGCGAGTATCGTTTAAGAAACTTCGTTCCTGACGGCGCCGGCGGTTCCTCGACAACACAAGATTTTTTTTACTTCTGTTTCCAATTCCTATTTTAAGGCACAACATGTTTTGGCATAAATCAATTGTGCCTCAACACCTGTCTCTTCTTCGTCTTAAGGGTCTTCTGCTTCTGTTTTGTGTGTAAGGACGCTTATGTAAATTAATGCTTAAATAAAAGCGTACTGTTGGCTTTTCAGACTCAGCGCTTAGAGTTCAAAATCCAACAGTGCAATAATAAATTACTGCCCCGTTGGTCTCGCTGTCGCAAGCGCGACTGCGGAGCATGGGGTCCTGGGTTTGATTCCCAGGTCGGGCAAAGTGTTAATGTGTTTTTTCATAAGAAATTTCTTAGAAACAGCCCGAAGTTTAGAAGTAGGCGGTGTGATCCCCCGTGCCTCGGAAAGCATGTTAAGCCGGTTGGTTCTGCGCCTCACCTCTCTCCGGTCGTGTCGGATTAAGTGCCGTCGGACTATGATAGTGAGGGAAGATAGAGTGCATCTGTGTATGCAGACGCACTTGTGCGTGTATATCTCCAGAGCCGAAGGCTAGTCTCCGTTGAGATTAGCCGCCGCGGCGGCTACCGTGGCCGAAATACCGTCTGGAGGACTATTATCGGATATCTATGACTATTATGATTAAATAAAGCGTTCATTGGTGTTTCCTAATGTTAGTGAAAGTAGGCATTGAAGTCTCCAGTGGAAAGATTCGTTCTAGGCAGAAAAAGTACTGTAAGTACCCTGACCCCGAAAGGGCCAATACATTTGGCCCGACCCAAGATTTAAAATCAAACTCATAACGAAGTTAATAAAGAAAGTAGTGCACTTACATATTCACCCGCTCCGCTCATGAACAAGCCAGCTACCTAACGAAATGGAACTTCGTACAGCGGGGAACAGGTTCAGCAAATACGTGAACCAAAATATAAGTTGTTTAAAGATTCCATCGGGGAAACTGAACTCCGTAACGGTACTGAAAACATGAGTTTGTAACTGAAATACGAGTACGTGCAGTTTTGTGTAGTTAGAGGTACCTACCAACTATTGTTATTGGAACTAGAAAATAATGTAGTATATATAGTTCTCCAGATCGAATTTCGACCAGCCTTCGGCGCTGGAGATGTTATAGTGCATAAGTGTCAAAATTTATGGCGACTCTGAAATACGCAACTTGCTGCGCAGTACTCCAACCTTCTCAAAGTTCCATATTGAGAAAGAAACAAAAATAGGTTTATTTGTCACAGAAACACGTGCCATACACAAAGATAATTAACTCGAATAATAAAGAAAAATAAAAACATAAGTAACAGATCTATGATCACGAGAACAAAACAGAAATAGTCGACAGCTGCACGTTATGACTGTGACAAGAAGGCACTCAGCAAGATGCTGTGCTATAGAGGGACCCACAGCAAAGCTCTGATTTTCAGTAGTTACTTGAAAAGGTGAAACAAAACATTGTGAGGACACCGGCATGTCCTAGAACCAAAAATCCGATAAGAGCCACTTCCTCTCACAGAGATGAGGCCTGTGTCCCAGGAGTGGGAACATTATAGGCTGATTATGCTCTACCCGAAAAGAACGTACGGAAAACAAGTCAGGTTTTATTACTGCCGGGTGCCGTATTTTCAGCATTTCCCAAGAATATGTAAGCACAGTTTACTTTTTAATTTTCAATAACAAAACAATAGCTATTGTTCAACGTATTCTTTCATACGTAATGAGTTCCAACGAATAGCTATCTAAGAATCTTTTGTTCCACAATATTAAAAGTCTTTTCTTTAAAATTCTAGCTAATATCTTGGATATTGTCTGGGTTTCTAGTTTGTTTTCCTTTGCGTACATTTTTACATACATGGGCTTTCCAGTTTGTTTATTTTTTTCCAATTTGAGACTTTCTTTTGTTTGCAGAAAGATGTAAGGCTCGTTCAGGGTGGTGCTACCATCTGACTTATTTTTACCGTAAAGCAGTATTCATCATCTGCCTAACCTTTTCTCAACTGTTAGGGTTGGCTTCCAGTCTAACGTAGTAATAAAAGCCGCACGGGTCGATCGATCAGGTAAAGCTACGCTTCCCGCGGTTGGTCCGTGCAAGGGTGAACATCTACACATACCGTGACCCCTCCGTGCCTCGGAAAGCACGTTAAGCACTGTTGGGCCCGGCTGTCAATCGTGGATCTTTGACGTTACGGGTCGTCAGAAGCCCGTTAGTCTGACAACTAGTCTTACCAATGGGCAGTATTTTGGGGCCCACATTATTTTTAATATATATAAATGACCTTTGCCGTTTACAACTTCAAAATGGTTTAATTATGTCATATGCGGATGACACTGCTCTACTGTTCTCAGGTAAATCAAGAGCTTGTGTCTATGAACTTGCTCAGAATGGCTTTGATATTGTGTGTAATTGGCTCCATAACAATCTATTAACGTTAAATGCAGATAAACCAAGTTTATTCTACTTGCAATGAGAAATACTAACCAGCTACCTAATTGCGTAACACATTATCGAGTAATGATGCAGACTAGTGGGCTTCGTTTTGATCCCAATTGGCTTCGTTTTAACCTTTTCGTATTGCGTAAACTCGTCTGAAGGGGAAGCCAACGGCTCTGTTTGAATCGCTATTAGAGTGAACGATACGTCATGAAAAACTGGGCAAAAGTCAATTTTTCGTATTGTGTAACTTTTTTGACAAGCTAGATTTGGCTTCAAACGTCAAATTAAAACCAACTGCAGTTGGTTTGAAAGAGAAGGCAGGCTTCTCGTCGTAATCATTTTCCGATCTACATATTTTAGGATTTAAACGCGTAATCCCCATAATTATTTCGAAAAAATGTAAGTGGTAGCCTTCCTGATAAATTGTGAATGTGATTTAGTGTAAAACCTCAATGATAAAACCATATTAATAGTATTTTAAAAATTAAGGCAGTGAGGTGAATTTAGTAAAATAATTGTAAAAGTTTTCTTCTGATATAAGTGCTTACAACCTAAATTATGCTTATTATGATATTTCAGAAACGAGGTACCTATATTGGTGGCATTTTAACGAAAGACAAATTCGTATCTCGTACCATAACAAACGTTAACTTATTATGCCAGAAGCGCAACCCATTCGAGGTTTTACTTCATTGGAAAAGGAATAACTAAAGAGGAAGAACAAATATAAAGCACACTATGAAGCAATATAAATCGATGGATTAAATCTATCCAAGGACTTCGACGAAAATACACACCATACATAGACCTACTTTTAAACATCATTGTTCAAGGTAATGTCAGTATTATTTTCTTTATAAGTGTTGAACATTGAATGGGCCCACTATAGGTATGCCCTAACCTAACCTAAATGTTGTATCTTCCTAAGACGACCCACTGACCATCTTCAAAGATGTTACAAACTGTATATTGTTTGTCAGGTATCTACTGGTGAATACCTACATAATATACCTGGATACATAGGGCACCATCAAACATTGGTAATATAATGACTTCAACTACTAATGACAAGACACAATTACTTTTTCTATTGTTACTGACCATAGTACCTATAGCTTAGCTTCATAAAAGACGAGGGGATGAATATTTACAATTATAACAACAAACTAAATTAAAGAAAGTAGGTATGTAGGTAAGTTAGGTAGGCAACTGAAAATATGTGTTTTCAATTATTGTTAAATATTATTAGTAAGAATATCTAAGTCAATTAATAAAAATGTATTCTGTCATAAACCTTAGGATGTCCGGTGTAAATCCTCAAAATCAATATCAGTCTCCTAGCACCACTATGGTAGGTAGTCTTGAAGGTTATTTTCTAAATATTCAACTATAATAATATGGAAGTACCATAATATTTATTTATAGTGTTTATTGTTACATTATTATGTGGAGCCCTTCAAAATACTCTTTAGCATTGTATTGGTTTTGTTTGATATCACAATTAGTAATGTGTGTAATATGTATCATAGGCCCATCCTCCTTTTTATCTATTACCTAATGAGTAAAAATACTTGCTGTATCTTTGTGTAGGTACTTTTTAGTCAAGTATGCTTCATCCATCAATAGAATTGTAGGCATCTAATTTGTGTTTATAGCAGTATATTACTGTTCTAATATGTACATAGATTTGAGCCTTTTAAATACTTTGTGGATGGTTGTAACATAATGAGGATTTACTTACTTAAATTCTTTTTTTATCTTTCAGGTGTCAGGCTCAACTACATCTTGCGCCACTGCTGGGCAAAGGCCTACTCTCCTTCCACCCCTCTCTGTCGAGAGCTGCCAAGGACCAATCTTTATTAAAGGAGTCCAGCTTATCCCGCCATCTCAGTCTGGGCCTGCCGCTATTATTCAGGAAAAACTAACTTGTTCTCACAGGAAGCATTAGCCAGCAGTACATGGGAAGACATTAGATGCCAAATTCCACCAATCTATAGAATATAAATATTTGTTCCAATTTATTCTTGCCTCATGACCAAATATTCTATGCTAAATGTGAATAAATGCTATTGTCAGATAGGTTGTAATAATATAAATAAAACCAGTTTTTTTTTGTTTACCATAATTTGTCTTTCTATTTACCTATAAGTACCTAATGAATGACAGTTAATTTAGCTAAACACCACTATTTTCTAATTAGTATCACTATAATAATCACTTGATGTCTTTATTAAAAAAAGGCTTAGTAAGTATTCAACTTTATATTAAAGCTTACACTGTTATCAATTACATAATAGGTACATATGTTTATGTTGTCATTCAACAGTTTTTGAACAATCTTGAGTTTGTACTTGAGAAGTTTGAAAACTGAAGTAGTTGCTGAGCAGCAGTAGCAGTGGCCGAAGCGAACAGTAATGTATGTAATATGCTGCCTTCATTCATGTCTTCGTAGGTGTGAAACACCCCGAGAATTCTCCTGCAGTTTTAAAACAAAATCAAATTATTTTCTACTCATAGGCCTTGTCATGCTGTGCAATGTTTAATTTCTTCTTTGTTTAGGGCCAGTTTTCCAGTCTCCAAATATTTTTATTTATAGCCCGCGCGGAACTTGTCGGCCGCGCCTTAGGTATGTGAGCGGTGGGACGGAGGGGCTGGGGCGCATTACTCAGTACGTGCGTTGCGAACCGCCGCCTCACTCCTGTCTCCACCTCAGCGGCCAACTAGTTCCGTGCGGGCTGTAACATAACACTAAATTAGAACGGTGAACATTAGTTAGGTATACATAAAATATATGACCCATACTAACATTATATATACGAAAGCAACTCTGTCTGTCTGTCTCTGTATGTTACCTTTTCAGGCCTAAACCACTGAACGAATTTCGATAAAATTTCGCAGAGATAGATTGCATCCCGGGGAAGGACAGGATAGTTTTTATCCCGATATTCCCACGGGATCGACACTTATGCGGGTGAAACCGCGGGGCGCTGCTAGTGATAAATATATCATAATTATGTGAGTTGCTGATTCTTAACGGTGTCAAAAAGCTTACCTTTAATGATTAATACGGCAGATAGGTTTTTCATTCTTTGCAAGACGAAAATCCATCGTATGTCAACTAGATGATGTTAGTAGGGCAGTGTTCCATTCTTGTATTTTCAGCTCTACCACCACCGTCTGCAAAAATAGTATGTTTAATGTTTTGTATACTTAGTTGTTACTTGATTAATGGTAATTATAATTTGTTTCAATAACTACTTATGTAGAAACTCAATTAATAATTTCAGTTAGAATGGAGGTTAACAGACATACTATGATAATTAATTATTTTAACCACAACAAATAGCTAACCAAGCTAAGCTAAATAAGTTGCTTAGCTATACAACAAAGGAATGATTGTCAGTATGTGTATAATACAAACAACTTTTTCCTAATTATATTGAGTTACTTACTTGTAGTGATGAAGATAAATTGACTTTTGGCTATTGAGCGAAACAGCCTAAGTTTTAGTGCAGCCAGCGATTGCTCCCATAGAGTGAGACAGTAAGGACACTGTCCGAGTTGAAATGCTCTTTTATATACAAAATCATCCTCAACCAGTCCCATTTGTTGTAAGTCATAACTGAAAATTAAAAACATATTGAAATCTTCATTGAATTCTCAAAGATTGTGTGTTTGGTTCTTATAGCAATTATGTGTACCTAAGAGGGGAGAAGGTATCATTTAATATTGAGTATGTTAGCAATGTTAGTTATGTGAGTTGTTGATTAAGTGTACGCGGCAGTCTACGACGAAAACCCATGTCCAGGGAGGTCGAAAGCTAATAATTATAGTTCTATCCTTGATCATCGGTATCAAGGGTAAGTACTTACACGAGCTACAATAATCTAATAATGAGATACGAACCACTTTTTCCTAGATATATTTGGTTACTTACTTTTATGATTATATTGACATATAACAGACTAAGGTGCTTTTCGCTATCGAGCAAAACAGCCTAAGTCTTAGTGCAGCCAGCTAAAACCTCCTTGTCCTCTATTCTATCGGAGAAGTTTACAAACGCCTTCTACAAGAAACCACAACAAAAATGTTCCGAAACTATTTATCCATGTTTCTGTATGAAAATAGTAAAAACAATTTAGTATGTTAAAAAACATAAAACAAGTATTAATTTAAACAACATTCAAGGTAAAACCAAACAAAGATTATTTGTATATTATGGTTTAAAAGTATCCTATTTTCATTATTTACTTTTATTACCACAGAGTACTTTTACTAATAATTACTCAGTGTCAGTGTTGCCAACTTTTCTCCCGAGTCCACTAGAAGGCGCAATTTTTTTATATTATGTTTATTCTTATTAGCGACGTTCGATCGCCGTTATGGAGGTCCGTTTTAAGATTTGAGAATGGACACAAACATAACTTATTCACAGTACTTTTTTTTTAGCATCATCCTATTACAATATCATAAAATAATGTATTACTCAAGAAGTTAGTAGTATGTTGCCGTGGGATTTTTTTCGAAATTACTTACTTTCAAATCGGCAGTAGTTTCCGCATTTGAAAGAAATAAATCTTAAAACGTCAGTAGTTTGATGATTTATTTCTCACTTTCACAAGGTTTAAACAAAATATAAAACATGCCCATTATCGTGTTAATATAATATTTTCTCGAGGCAAAGTTAAAGTAGTTGATTATATTGTTTTCTACAAATTGAATTAGTCTAACCACCAGCCACTGAAAGCAAAATTTTGTCCACCAGCACCCCACCCCTGTGTCCAAACCCCCAAGTTTAATGGAACTCCCACTAAGTTGACAACACTGCTTTTTTACGATTTTATCGTTGGCCACAGATAACTAAAACGTCAAAAATAAAACGTTTCGTTGCGTATTTCAATTATGGTAGTTTTTGGTAGAAAGTGTATTATAATTTGGTTTTTCATTTTTCGGCAATCATCGTACATTTTTATTTATATGCAGTAGTAGACCATCAGTTGTAATCAAAACAAAATTTAATTATAGCAAAATTATTTGGAAACGAATAGTTCTTATATGAAGAAACAACACGCTTTCACCAAACAAATTCTGCCCGACAGTCGGTACACCTCTATACAATTATAGTCAATTGGGATGATATAGATTTACACAATTCCGTTTACTGATATCGATTCAAACTGCAGTTGGCATAGTTTCGGAATTGTAATCAGAAAGAAAATGTTTTACGCAATTAGGCTGGATCCTTACTAACGAAAACATTCACGCGCACAATTGTAATACAAACGCTGACACAGCATGCACTTGTCCCACTTTAACTAAAGCTGACTACATCAAATCAAATACCTAGGCGTCACGATTGACGCAAACCTAAACTTCCGTAAACACATCGATTTATTATGCACTAGAGTGCGTAAATTAATATATATTTTTAAGAATTTACGGGACATAGCCGACTTTAAACTAATTAAACAGGTTTACTTGGCTTTGTGTCAATCTATTCTTTCATACTGCATAACTTCTTGGGGTGGTGCCGCAAAATCAACTTTACTACTGCTAGAACGTGCTCAAAGAGCAATTCTAAAAGTCGCCACACGTCGTCCTTTCAGATTTCCCACACACCAGCTTTATATGGCATGCAAGGTGCTAACAGTTCGACAACTTTTTGTTCTAAGTATAGTTTTACTGCAGCACACTGAACTAGATTTTAAACCTGTACCTTCAGACAAGAGAAGAAAGGATCTGGTTTGGACGAACGCTCAGACTAAACATGCTTTCTCAAAATGATTCTATTTATTTCTAGGACCTTTCTTATATAATAAATTTAACAAATTGCTTAAGATATATAATGTAAGTTATAATAGGTGTAGTATAATGTTATTCGATTATTTAGCAAAACTAAATTATTCGGACACGGAAAAACTACTAGAGGTGCTGAACTAAACTAGCTGACTTAACTGTAATTAGTTTAGTTTACCTAACCTAATATTATTTCATAATAATTTTAGTTATAGATTATATATAATTATACATCCCATAAACCTAGTTTATAATAAGGTTGCGCAAAATATTGTATCTGCTTAGATACTGGCAATATATGTTAACTTAATTCACTAACAGTCGTATTTAACAAAATACTTTCGTAGGGAGATGGCCTGAAACACAGGTTTAAATAAACCTAGATCAGGCAACGCACTAGATTACCTTCAGAGTTTTATTTTTGACTGTAATCTCATATTTCTCATACCATAGTCTATCCAGATTTTTATAATCCTATTATAGGCCTAGATTAATATAATACTAATGAACCTTATGTACACTTTTTGTAAACTTATTATTTCAATAAATATTTTTATTTTTATTATTATTATTTACTAGCTTCTGCCCGCGACTTCGTACGCGGATGCTGTTGCTTATGCCAGCGATACGTTGTACTGGAAAACACCGGGGTGAGCGAGACGATTCGAGACGTCATTTTCAGGCAATAATGAACCAATAAGCTGGTAAACTTGGCCTTGAACTTTGAATGTTGGCATAAATGGGTCTTCTGAAATCTGCTTCGCACCAAAATATGTTTGAAAGGCATTATTCTACGAACGGATGTTGCCCAAGAAATGTTTTGACTGTGGATGGTCACCAATGATCTTAATATTTCTGGAGGATTTTGAAATATTTCAATATTTACTTTCCCACCTGAGCAACACATACTGTTTGTTTCTTTTTGCCATTTTAACAGCTTCACAAAAAGTACAATTTTGAACCACACCTCCGATGGCGGAATATTATTATTTATTATTTATTTATTTTCTAAAGCACTTAACATAGTTCACATTAAATTTAGCCACACAACGAAAACCTCTCAGGGTTTATCTGCATGTTGGCGAGCCGTTCATATAATAGTTTTTAACAATGTTGACGTACATTAGGAGAAATTTTGTGTAAGGAAACGCTTTGATTTGTACTTATAACTTTTCGAACTCGTTTTGTATAACGTTTGTAAGTCTTCTGGAAGTTTATTAAGATAAAAAGGTACTAAATATTCTGCAACCCTCATTCCGTACACATTATTGAATTTTGGTAAGATGTATTTATTTTTAAGTGGTATCGTTCTCAGAAATTCAGGTCTTGCTTTTTCGGTTAGCAACTCCGGTCTACTGACTTCCGCTAGAGTACAAAATTCAACTTTATTGAACACATTCATAACATTACAATATTTAAAGAGGTCGTGGTCATTGTTTTTGAATTTCTTGTTTATGTGTTTTGGCGTAATCACTTTTAATATTCTTAGTTGTAATTTATAAATATCGGTCAGGTATGTATGATAAGTTCTCCCATAGCTGCTGAGTCCGTAGTTGATAACCGAGTCTGCTAGGGCCATATATAACATTCTGAGCGTCTTGTAAGGCAGTTTATATTTCAGTATGCTAAGCTTACCTAGAATAGACCTAAGCTTGTTGCATACGTAGTCTTTGTGTGGTCCCCAGCAGAATCGGCTATCAACCACTAGACCGATATACATATGTTTATCAACTACTTCTAATGTCGGACATTTGCAAGTTTTTGGCGAGCTATGTAGGCAAGTGTGTTCATGTGCTATAACTGTAGGCATAGTGGAGCATTTATTGTGTGATGAATGTATGTGAACAATTTTTGTTTTTGTTGCGTTTATTACTAATCCTACGTCATGAGCCCATTTACACATTTCGTCGAAGTTACGTTGTAGGGTTTCCTCAGCATCCTGGATGTTTTTATTAGCTACTAATATACACGTATCGTCTGCGAATTGGTATACAGAGCCTGAATTTATAGCATTACTCATATCATTAACATAAAGTAAGTATTCTGTCGGACCTATAATTGAACCCTGGGCAGTTCCTTGCGTGGATGGAAGCTTAACACTATACTCATTTTGTATTTTAACCGTGTTGTATCTATTTGTGTGATAGTTTTTTAATAATTCTAATAGTGGCCCTTGTATTCCATTTTGTGACAATTTGTCAAAAAGTGTATCACAACGGAGCACATCGAACGCTTTGCTAAAATCTATAAAAAGTGTCAAGATATGTTTTTTCTCATTTAACTGTCTATTGACTTCATCGGTAAATTCTCGTAATAGTTGTGTCGTACTCTTATTTTTCTGAAAACCATACCTATTGTGTATTGTTAATTATTCCGTGTGTTTGCAAGAAATTATTTATCTCATTACTAATGTAACGTTCTAAAATTTTATTTATACAAGACAATATAGTGATAGGTCGATAATTATTGACGTCATCACGTGAGCCCTTTTTGTGTATTGGACGTATCACCCCTATCTTTAAAAGGTCGGGATACGTACCTGTCTGCAAGCAGCAATTGATTAAATGTGTAATAACTGGGATTAGTTTATCTGAAGTATACTTAACATCTTTAGCACGTATTCCGTCGTAACCCGGGCTTTTCCTGTCGTTCATTTGTTTGATGATTCGTTCAACCATATCTTCTCGTGCAGGTTTCACTCTTATCGACCTATCAGGAATCATCTCGTACGTAATTTTGTCTAAAAGAGGCACATCGCAAGAGTTGCTTAGGTTTTTGATATTAGAATTAAATTCAGTCATGAAAGTGTTAGCCAATGTTGATGGGTTCGTTCGAAAAGTTATAAGTAAAACGTGTTCAATACATTGCATAATTTTACCGGTTAGACTATTCACAATGCTCCAAATTTTTTTGCTATTTTTGAAGTTTTGAGAAACTTCCATCATTATTTGTTTATTTCTAACGTAATTTGTGTATTTGTTTGTTTTATTTCTAAATCTATTGTATAACAATCTTTTATGTGGGTTATTTTCATCTTTGCGCCAAATATTAAACAATAAATCACGCTTCATACACATCTTTTTAAGTTTTTCATTTGCCCAAGGACATGTATTACGTTTACTGAAACTGCTTTTACTAATTGTGAATTTACTTTTTTCGTATACATTATTAAAGCTAGTATGTATGTATTTAACAATTTCATTTGGGCACCCGTATTGAAGGGGTATACTCCAGTCGATGTTATTCAGTTCACTGTGCACTCGTCGATTATCTATCTTAGCTATTAATTGACTAGAAGAGTGTGAGTCATTTTTGTTTATCGCACTCATTATGGCACAACCGGTTATGCAGTGGTCGGCCGGTGAAGTGTTTACAACAGATGTATAAATGTTATACGCGCTAGCATTGCGAATAAACACATGATCTATACATGACTTCGAGATTCTATCACCGTATTTTTCGATGCGTGTATAACAATTAACGCCATTAACAAATCCCAGGGTGCACAGCGAATACAAATATTGTTTTACCACGGGGTTACATACTTTTAGATCTATATTCATATCTCCCATTATTACATAATCCTGTTTTATAGGATATTTCGCTAATAAGGATGACAATTCCTTTATAAATCGCAGTTTGGATGTGTCGGGCGGTCTGTACACGGCACATAATCCGAATTTAAGACTATTTACACTTAACTCGCCAGCCACACATTCAAACTCATGTGTACACAAGTTACTATATCTCATAAAAGATGCAGACTTATGAATATACAATAGCACACCCCCACCTCTTCTATTAGTTCTTAATTCCGAATATAAGTTATAGTCAGGGAGTTCAAACATTTGTACCAAGTCATTTTTAATGTTTACTTCAGTTAATAACAGAATGTGAATTGTATGTTTACTATTTAACACTATGTACTCAATTTGAGCAAAGTTTTTCTTGATAGATCGTATGTTTACATGCAGAAAGTATAAACAATTTTCGGGTACCGGTATGTAGGAAGTAAAATCATCCCATGTTTGACAATTGATTTCGACTATATTATGTTCTGTTGTATCCAGCATAAGAAAAGATAATTTTATGTATTTATAATGACAATAATATGGGAGTACTTACCTATTGTCTGACATGCGATGATTTTACCTTTTCGATATCGGCGATCGAACGGATTGTGGTTATTTTTTTTTCTTGGACACTTTTACGCACTAATATATTTCCGTGTTTACACCATATGAAGGTAAACAACCCTTTGAGTTCTTCTTTTGTTTTCCATAACAGGTAAGCCGTCGACGGCGTCAGACACTCCCGAAGATAAACTTTATCAGCTCCGTCATGTCCTATGTTGGCAGCAGATATCGTCGCGTTTTTGGCAGCATCGATCCATATATCTCGGTTTCCCTCTCGAAGTATCACAGTGATCGGAGTCTGGTCTTTGTTTCTCGCCACATTTGAAGAGTTTCTCGTTTTTCTATAAGCCTTTACGACGTCATCCGGGTTTTGTGTTATGGTTTCGGCAATTTTCTTGGCAATTTCTTCAGGATTGTCTTTCTCAGATGGGTTGATGCCACATATTTCAAGTTGGTTGCATAATTGTGCTTGCTCCAATTGATTTAATTTGTTTTCCAGTACTTCATATTTGATGTTAGTGTTTTTGGCATGATTTTGTAAATCAGTGCAACGGTTTTCCAATTCCTTCATTGATTTTTCATATTTTTGGATCTTGGTGTCATATTCATCGATTTTATCAGAATAGAATTGCAGGGTACGTTGAAGCTCTTCTTTAATAACTTGCCTTACTTCCCTGCGCAGGTCTCGTAATATTTGTTGCATCATGTTGTCCGCATGGGCACCAGTGTGCGGAGTAGCAGACTCTGTATCTGTATTTTCATCTCCGTCGACATCGGGGATGATGCATGATAGTCTTTTAGGCTTACCCCCTCCGGTGCAGGATTTGCATTTCCAGTCCACTGAATCTGTATCGTGCAATACACTAAGTTGGTCGGGTGTTATTGACGCACAGGAAGAATGAAGCCACTTATTACATTTGCTGCACTGCAATCCAGGAGACTTTTTGGTGTAGTGATCTAATATGTGGTGTAGTCAATCATAGGAGTATACGTAAATGCACTCCGTTCCTTATCAACCCAAGGAAGGTCGCCATGCCCTACGGCTATATCTTGAGACAAATCCGATTCTTCAGATGATATCGACATTCTGTTCAGAGATGTCGAAGTCGATCAGAATTCATACGTTCGTTGCGCTCTTCTTGTCTTTTCATGCCGTACTCCAGCAATTCTTTCTCTCTCACTTTCTAACTGATTATGAAAATTTTGTTGTGTGCGTGTTCGGGACAATGTAAGATAATCTCTATCAGTAGTTAGTCGCGCATCACGTTCATCACTCGTTTCAAAAGACCTGTTAGTAGATGAGCGAATACGCTGAAAACTCAAGCGTGATTCTGTATCGGTAAACGTTTCCGATTCGCGAGGCAATGCATGTCGTTCACAATCAGCGGTCAGTCGCCGCAGAGGTTTCCACGGATCGAGTTGCAGCCTGATGTTCTCGAACAGCATCAAGTCTCTCCTGACGCTCTCCGGTAGATTCTTGGGATCTTATGATCCTCAATCTTTTAGCCCCTTTGGAACATTGGGAAAGATTTGACCTCTTTCTAGGCATGGTTATAGTTTTATTGTGAAGAAGATACCTGATCAATTAAAATCTAAGTGACTGCTCCTCTGCGTTACCGGGTAGGCTACCGTGTCACGAAGGTAAATGGAGAAGGAAATTAAACACTCAAATAACATAAGCCCGAAGGCATATTTATTCGATAAAATAAAAAAATAAATGGGAGTTTTGGCCAGTAGAGTCAAATTTTCAATGATATACCATCGTCATCGAAAATCAGTCCAAGTGTTACCGCCTTCACCGCGTGGAGGTACTCCCAGCTTAAGTTATTTTATAATCCCAGCATATGTTATTTTATACAGTGAAATTAGTGATAGCTTTAATTTCCACATCAGATGTTTCTGATCTTCGATTTTTAGGGTTCCGTACCCAAAGGGTAAAAACGGAACCCTATTACTAAGACTTCGCTGTCCGTCCGTCCGTCTGTCTGTCACCAGGCTGTATCTCAAGAACCGCGGTAGCTAGACAGTTGAAATTTTCACAGATGATGTATTTCTGTTGCCACTATAACAACAAATACTAAAAACAAAATAAAATAAATATTTAAGGGGGGCTCCCATACAAAAAAACGTGTTTTTTTTGGCGTTTTTGCCGTCTGTCTGTCGCCAGGCTGTATCTTAAGAACCGCGGTAGCTAGACAGTTGAAATTTTCACAGATGATGTATTTCTGTTGCCGCTATAACAACAAATACTAAAAACAAAATAAAATAAATATTTAAGGGGGGCTCCCATACAAAAAAACGTGTTTTTTTCGGCGTTTTTGCCGTCTGTCTGTCGCCAGGCTGTATCTCAAGAACCGCGGTAGCTAGACAGTTGAAATTTTCACAGATGATGTATTTCTGTTGCCGCTATAACAACAAATACTAAAAACAAAATAAAATAAATATTTAAGGGGGGCTCCCATACAAAAAAACGTGTTTTTTCGGCGTTTTTGCCGTCTGTCTATCACCAGGCTGTATCTCAAGAACCGCGGTAGCTAGACAGTTGAAATTTTCACAGATGATGTATTTCTGTTGCCGCTATAACAACAAATACTAAAAACAAAATAAAATAAATATTTAAGGGGGGCTCCCATACAACAAACGTGTTTTTTTCGGCGTTTTTGCCTTGTGGTACGGAACCCTACGTGTTGGCCAGTTTTTTTATAAGTCAATAGGAAATGCCCATCAGACCGAACAACTTTTGCTAAGACGTCATTCCTATATATGTTATGGTGTAGCTGGGCTCTTGGAGTTCCACATCAGGTGTTCCAGATCTTCAAATTTATTCTCTCGGCAGAAAATGCTCATCACGTGGAACAATTTTTGCTATGGTACCATTTTTGTATCTCTTATAGTTTAGCTGGTCTGTTGCGGTTCTGCATCAGGTGTTCAAGTTTCCAAGATAAATTATAGCCTATATGTTGCCCAGACATAATACCTATACAACAAAACAAAAATCATTCAAATCCTTCCAGTAGTTCCGAAGATTAGCGTGTACAAACAAACAGACAAACAGACAGAATTTTTTTTTCGGATTCGTACCCTATTACTGTTTCTAAACCCCCCCCAATTTTTTTTTTTTTATATTTTCAATGTACAGACACAGTTTTTCTACTGTTTTATTATATGTATATTTTATTATATGTATAATATACAATATAGATTATCGTATTACTCAGTAATTGGTTTGTGGAGGGAGGTCAGATAGGCAGTCGCTCTATGTAAAATACTGGTATTCAGCTGCATAAGGTTAGAATGGCAGTCGACCAAAACATAGTTGGGAAAAGGCTAAGCAGTTGAAAGAAAGAAAATAAGTTTATTTGCGGTAAACATGACGCAAAAAAAAACATAAACACAAAAAAAATAAGAAAGGGTGGGGGGAAACATGCGTCACATCCACGCAAAACGGCTATCGCTCAGCATTATGCTGCGACCCTATGCAAGATAGAGCCCCAGCGCTGGTTGTCAGCGACAGCCGGCGCCGACGCCGACGTATTGACGTCCTCCGGTGCAGCAAACAATTATTAGGACGCTGTACTGGCAGTACTGGAAGGTACAGCATATACAAAGAAAATAATAGTATAATTGAAATATTGGTAGGCATAAATGGTTGATTAAAAAAAAAGAGGTATATCACACAATTTGTTTTATTTGTAGATTTTGGGGTATCTAAGATTATTGTTTTCTTGTTAAAATTCTACTACATAAACAATATAAAATTGTTGCCGAAACCGGGGTAACACCGGTTTCCGGTTTTGGGACCTCCAAACCGCAATTCAAAACCGGTTTTGAAACTAAATATGATATATAATACTAAACATGAATATAAAAAGGAAAATATTGTATATATGCTATGAGAATATCATCCTCAATAAACGTTTTACGTTTTATGTAGTGGCAACATTTCGGAACGTCATCGTCATATTTAGCTTCCTACATATTTGATGATAATTCAAACCGTAGACAGAGTAAACTATAGACTGCTGCATATGTTCTTTTTCATTCGCACAAGGGAAATATATTAACGTCACTAGCAAAGAAAAGAGACAGAGTAAGAATATTTCTGTCCCTTACTGCGTGTCGGCTAAGCATATCAATGTGTACAACAAGTTTGACGTTTATGAATGAAATAATAACTATAAACTACACCGCGATTAAACGGAAAATAAGATATTTTTCGTGCATAATTCAATAATAGTATAATAGTAAGGTTAGGTCAGTGTGATAAGCTGTAAAAATTATAGTATGATGAAGATTGCCGGAAATTTTTGTCCCTTTCGGTGAAACGAATACCATTCATATTTTTTCATTTATTCATTTATTTATTTTGTGAACACAGGGTACAATGATGTTTTTATAAAAATGTTTGGTCCATCCTATGTTCCGCCGAAAGGCATACAAAATATTATCAAATTTAATTAATTATAAAAGTACAAAATCTCATAAAATACAATGTCAGCAAACGAAATTTGTCAAAAATGAAATGAAATAGTATAAAAAATCGCACGGAACAGAAACAAATAAAATGTCAGCAATATTACAAATAACAAAATTAAATTAATTTAAATAGTACAAAAGTCATGAAAATACAATGTCAGCAAAATTTTAAGTTATCAAAATTACATTATTATAACATCAAATCTCTATAAAATGTCACTAAAATTTTAATTGTCAAAATTAAATTAAAATGTACAAAATCATCTTATCAAAATTTGTCATTAAGGTATTCATCGACAGAGTAATATGCCTTGTCTTTCAATAATTCAAAAAGCTGACGTTTAAAACTATTTACGTTGGTAGCTGATATAATTTGATTTGGTAATTTATTGTATAGTTTGGGAGCCATTGCATATATGCTTTTATGGAGAAATTTGGTTTTTGTAAATAGCAACTGCAACTTATTTGAGCGTCGCTGACTTTCGACATGTCTATAAAGATGCATATTATTTTTTACAAAAATACAGGCTTCATAGATGTAGAGAGATGGTACCGTAAGTATTTTCAAGTTCTTGAAATGTGGCTTGCATGAATCAGTCCGTTTTATTTTACATATAGCTCGAATGCATTTTTTCTGTGCTATAAGTACTTGCTCAACTTTAGCAGCATTGCCCCAAAATATCAGGCCATATCGCAGGGTGGAGGCATTAGTCTATAGATCTCTCTGTCTACGAATCAAACATAGAGAATCAATAATTGGTTGTACAGTTACACTGTATTATCGCAATAATGTTACGGCATCAGTAAAAATTAGTTCAACAGCGAAGAAAATAAACTAGCCCAGGGCACGGAAGCATTTCATTTCATCTGTTTTGTTTCTCTGGGGATCGTTGAATAGAATAAAGTAGAAACTCTAAGTAATATGGTGGACTTCATAGTACTTAATGTTTTATTTATCTTATTGAAATAGGAGTATTAAAATGCTCGGAAATTGTCTAAAGTACTAAGAGTCAAGAGACATATTCAAACCTAATGGCTGAACTTCAGTGATAATAGAGGAAGTGACTGAAGTGGCAGTGGGCTAGCCATGGTTGTCGAAGGACCAATGGCCGGTTGAGTGGACGAGTCCTGGAGTAGAGACCGTGTATCGGCAAGCGTAGCGTGGGACGCCCCCGCGGCCCCGGCTAAATGGACCGACGATCTTAAAAAAGGTTGCTGGCACAGGGTGGACAGGGTGTTGTAGTGCAGCCTAGGAGAGGCCTATGTCCAGCAATTTACTGCGATAGGCTGAGTTGATTGATTGGCATAGAGGAACTGCAAGAAGAAGATTTTGAAAATATGAAGCAGTTCAGTGACTATTTGAAACTCAATGCACAAAGTAACGACATGAAAACATTGGAAGACATTGCTCCAAAGGTTGTACGAAGAAAAGGTTTTTCGAAACAGTACCTCAGCAGAAGGATAATTTAATGTTTGTTAAGTTTTAATTAGTCTAAGTCTATGGGTAGGGGGAAGTCCCCTAGTGACGGACACATAAGGTTTTCCGAAAATAAAATTAAAACTACTTCGAGAAATATGTATTTATTCATGAATTAGTTAAATGAACAAAATATAAAATCAAAATCAATTAACAAAAATACAACCTCTGCGTAAACATAATCTTGAAACGTTAATTAAATGTTGGTAGAAAAAAGTTAGTCTTTAACATTGGCACCTAGTACCGGACGGGTTAATCTTCAAACCCCAAGCGCCAGAAATTCTTAAAACATTGTGCATCTATCACATATATAGGTATCTCCACATTCCGGAACGTCTGCACATGCTTCATGGGCCCATTCTTGGCAGCTGGAGCATTGTTTCCAGTCTTCGTCGTGGTCCTCTAAACACACCACAAGTAGTTTTTTCCATATAAGATATTACAGTTTTCAAACTTTGCTGATCCCATTTTCCTATCTTTTTTGTCTCTTCCATGTTGAAATATCTCCCTCCTTCTATCCTGTAAAACAACAAACAATCATTATTATGATAAGTATACATGCTTAGTAAAAAAGCCAACCTATAAACTGTCCGGTGGTAAGGGACAACTTTGTATCCGGAGGTAGGGGACAGAAAATGTCCAAAATTACGTATTTCATACTAAAACTGTTTAAGTAATTAATAAAAACTTTCACAATTTACGAATTATTATGGAACACTGTCTTTATTAACAAATAACAAAACGATTAAACACAAAACCGTAGCAGTAATACTCACTTGAAATTTACGAGACGCAACGCTTTCCCGCCAAAAACAGCAATTCACCTCTCCCACCGCGGCTGTACGCCTCACTGGCAAACAGGCAAACCGCGTCGCGTGATCCTGTATCGCTACGTTCCCCCGCGCCCCTTTCACCAATATTTGAATAGATCGCGTTGTCGTTTGTCGAGATAGTACGAGTGTCCGACGCTAGGTGCCGTCCGGCGCTACGGGACTTCCCCCTATATAAAAATATTAGTGCCTCAAATGGAAATGTAGAGTTCCCCATAGGTACCTACTACGCTTTGGAATGGGCAACTAGCTTCATATTTCTGAGTGCCCGAATCCAAAACTGATAATCTGACTATTAAAAAGTGCCTGTAAATACTTTAATTGAAATAAATGCTTTGTGTTTGAGAATGATCCTGTCACTATATCTAAGCGACATATCGGTACTGATGGACTACATCACCCTGCAAACAATAGATTTACCTACCCAACAGATTTCCTGAAGCTGTTCTTACAACTGTAGGTATAGTAAAATGCCACTTAAGGGATTACGTGGAGAGGATTGCAGTAAGTGGTTCGGACCAAAATGCACTACCTAGGTACGTCACACAGACAAAGCCACGCTATAGTAGTGTGCCTATTAATCCTATTGTATGTCTCGTGGTCGCAAGCGCGACTGGTCCTAGGTTCGATTCCTTGGTCGGACAAAGTGTTATTGGGTTTTTTCATTAGGAATTTCTTAGTACCAGAGAGAGATGTTGACGGTGTGATACCCTCGTGCCTCGGAAAACACGTTAAAAGCCGTTGCTCCTGCGCCTGATCTCCCTCCGGTCTTGTCGGATTGCGTGTCGGTGAAAGAAGAGAGAGTGGACCTGTGTCTGCGCATTCACTATAATATCTCCCGTACTGAAGGCTAGTCTCTGTTGAGATTGACCGCCAAGCTCAACCCAGGACCCCACTCTCAAAAACCCAATAACACTTGGCTCGACCCGGGAATCGAACCCAGGACCCCACCACTCACCAGTCGCGCTTGCGAACACAAAGCAGTCAAAAATAAAACAATTATAAACGTAATTACCAAAAAAAAAAGGTGTAAAAAAGGAGTGAATTCTCATTAGGAGTTTTTCAGTAGTATTTACAGAGAACGAGGAAAACTGTTCCACCGTAATACAGTTTATACTAGTACGGGGAACAGAGTAAATCAGTTCCGTGCTAACAATTATAGTAAGTACCGATACATACCAAACAAAATCAGACGGGAATAAATCTCCAACATTTACTGCTCATTTGTTACTATACATTTTGCAAGGTTGTCGGTTTCCTGTCTAACCAAATGCACCTGAATATCAGTATTAACCGGTTGAATGCCGGAATTACAGAAACAATTAAAAACCCATTGTGTCTCGCGTGTATATACGTTCCGGCATACTAAGGGTTAAACATGGAGCGACTACCTATCTGACCTTCACAACCCAGTTACTGGGTAATACGATACTCCTTGGTAAGACTGGTTGTCAGACTTTCGGGCTCCTGACTACCCGTAACGACTGTCAAAGATCCGACAGCCGGAACCAACGGCTTAACGTGCTTTCCGAGGCACGGAGGGGTCTCGGTATGTAAAGATGGTCACCCATCCACAGACCAACCGCGGCAAGCATATCTTAACCTGATCGATCGACCTGTGCGGCTGTTATTATTTAGCCACGGGCCACGGGCCCCACGGAATACAGGACGATGTTTTTTGCAATTTCCAGATCACTGTCTTGTTAAGTATGCAAATCCAATACTAACCGACCAGAGACAATCGATAACAAGCACAATCGAACAGCAACGAGAAGGAATCGGTAAACTAATCAAAGTTGAGGAAAACTCTCGAATACTTTACTTACTATCGAGTATTCAAGTATTCGAGTCATTTCACGTTCGCAATGGACGACTGAAGGAAAACGATTATTGTTTATTAACTTCTGTTTATTTTCTTTGGAAATCGAGACTTTTTACTCGACTGTGGCGAAACCGAAAATGGTGGTAATGTTGTTTTTTGAACACTAGAGAACTACTCCCTAAGTACTAAACTCGTAGCTTCGGCTGAAGCTACATATCATCGACGTATATACTAATCTCTCTAACTAAAAATTAAAAATTTAAAAAACCCCCGACAAAAATTAAATTAAGGAATCCCTACAAAAAGCATGAAATAAAAAAATAAATTTGAAAAAATCTTATGGAAGTCGGGGGACCTCAGAATAGAAGGTGTTCCACAGAATGGACCCCCGACTTTTTTAAATTTTTAATTTAATTTTTTATTTCACGCTTTTTGTTCCCTACAAAATTTTCTCCTTAATTTTTGTATTTCATTTCTTTTATTTTCTTCCGTTTTAAGATTCTGGTAATTTGGTGTTTAATCAGGTTTTTTATCCGTCAAAAAATATTGATTAATTTATAGTTGAAGAATAATTTTTAAGACTAAACAGATTTTTTTGTTTTATTATATTTTTCAAGTTTTTAGTTTTCATTTCGTTATGTAGTTAATATTCCTCATTCCCTTTCAATATAGTGTAAATTAAGCAATGAGGAAAAATATGAAAAAATATGTTATCCGCCATTTTGTAGCGGCGGCCATCTTGGACCGATTTTCATCAAACATAGCTAAGAACACTCCCGACTAATACACCTTTCAAACAAAAAAAACTAAATCAAAATCGGTTCATCCGTTCGGGAGCTACGATGCCACAGACAGACACACACACACACACACCCCCACACACACACACACACACCCCCACACACAGACACGTCAAACTTATAACACTCCGTCGTTTTTGCGTCGGGGGTTAAAAAAGAGTGTCAATGGAGTTTCTTGCCCGTTCTTCTCCATAGGTACCTACGCTTTGGAATGGGCCGACTTCTTGACAATTCAAAAGTGTCTGTAAATGGACAGGGCCTAGGCCTAAGCAATCCACGCTTGTGGGCCGCTATCCTCCAGCAAACTAGTATCAGTATTTAAATGAAAAAAGGGTCCCTCTATCACGTCCTGGAAGGAATACGTCAAATTACTAGTCACCCTGTATTAGATTGATAAAGCATGGAGCCTTTCCAACGTCAACGCAACGATCTCCCGCCGACAAAACGCGCGGTTCTTCAAACAGCCTTGCCTTTCATGTCCTAGCAAATAATTATGTTTTCGGTGCTGTTTATGGTACCCCCCAGACGTGATGCCCTAAGCAATGGGGATCCACACGCAAAGCTCAGCGCAGATGTCGCCAGCGGCGCGATGGCTGCTGTCAAATCATTTTCGCTTTGTTTACGTCAGTTTATTCGCTATTTTTTGTGTTGAAAGCGGTCCACCATCGTTATCGATAAATTGTATTGTACTGGAAGCTTAAAGAATTGAAAGACGAACAAAAAATTTTTTTTGCGACGTATAGCCTTTTCCCACTCATTTTTTGAGTTATATTTTTGGGAAATAAATGTACACCGGGGTTAGTACATCCTGGTATGTACAACAAACACATGCATTATCGAGAAAATTAAAATAACTTGAATTGTAAGTTACAAAATGTATGTAAGTGACAGCTTTCAATGGCCATGTCGACGATGCGCCACCTATCGTGAAAAAATGGCAGTAAAGATCCTCATTGCTTAATTTGCTTTCCGGAACTGCCGAC
Source organism: Oligia fasciuncula (assembly GCA_963082905.1). Lineage (NCBI taxonomy): Eukaryota > Metazoa > Arthropoda > Insecta > Lepidoptera > Noctuidae > Oligia > Oligia fasciuncula. The sequence continues at coordinate 17,409,697 of OY720403.1, forward strand.
GGACATAACATTTGTTTGGGGCCCGATCTAAGAATGAATGACACAATCAGCGAAGCATCAGTTGGCAGTGTCCGATTTGACAGCTGTCTCTACTCCCAATGTCTTTTTGCCCGTCCAGAAAAGTTAAATATTCTTCCCGTATGTTTATGAACGTTTGCATTCAGATCTCAGTCTTAATCTGTTGAAAACCCCTTTTTTATTTTGGGTGTAAGCAGACACAACAGCTCTAACATAGAATACAGCGTTTTGTTTTTTCAATTATCTCAGGGCTGATAGAAAGTTGCTTCGAATAAATTACGGGTTTATTAATAGCCCTTACAAAAAAAGAAGAAGATATTTATGCATTTATCAATATTACCATATACATAAAAATAATATTATATGCTTTAGTATAAAATACCGTCTTTTAATAAACAAACTAATGGCTCCTCAATCTCGATAAAGACGATGGTGTTGTCCTATAATCGATATTAATTCAGGTGACACACCGCTCTAGCGTCGATTTAATAGAGTCTGCACCGCTGCACGCCCGTAAATAGGGAGATTGCCTTACAAAGGCGACTAGAGATGTGGCAAAAGAAACGATAATATAAAAAAATAATAAGAATAATAAGTATTTGCTGTGAAATTGGCCTAAAACATTTATGTAGGTACCTGAAATAAAACATTAATATATCTTTTCTAAGTTATTTTATGGAATCTAAAAAGACCATTTTTTCATGGTTACAAAAAAAAAAAACATTTAAACTTCAGCGCAAAAGGTTGACCCCTAGCTCGATAGATGGCGTTGTACCATTGGGTCCTTTTTCTGAATCGCGCTATGGTTTCGTTCACACGGAGAGTATAGGTCGGAGAATTTTTCGAATCGACTTCGTGCCTCAATCTATTGAGTAAGGAAATTATTGGGCCTTGGTGACTCTTGGCAATGTCCTAATAGGGCGAATTTATTTTTGGATGGTATAGGTCGTCCCAGGACTGCTCGCCTACTTTGTGAGCGGTCTCGGTGAAGCGATCTATCCTATAACTCCTGCAATATTTATCCCATAGCATACAGTCTATTAGATTTATCCTTAACTTGTAATTCAAACTGCTGCTGTGATTACCACTTAGCCAGCTAAGTGGTTGTTCGCCCAGTAGCAGCAGGAGGGGGGGGGGCACACTTGACTCTTACAAAAATTTGCACTTTAAAGCTTACTATTTCGCAAACGGATCCCTGAATCGAAAAAAGTTTAAGGTAGTGAAAGGGAGATACCCAAAAAAAGTGTTGGCCTGTTTAATATGTATACCCATGCCAAAAAATTGCTATATAGCACTAAGAGTTTCCGTGCTAAGCCGCAGACAAACAGACGGACGGACATGACAAAACTTGTTGACTACGGAACCCTAAAAATAAAGGATTAGTAGGTACCTTGAAATTAAATTATTAATCGTTCATAATACAGTGTAGGTACAATGCATTATGAGTGATTAAGAAAATTTAAAAAGTTATAACTATAAACATTAGGACGCCTTTATCTCAAGAGGGGTAGGCAGTGGTGTATTAAACACCCAGATTACACCAATTAATCAACGTTTTAAAAATGTTGGCCCTCTGGAACTTAGGTAAAAAATATGTACGTAAAAATACTATCACGCCTGTTTTCGGCAAACGGGTAGGCGGATATTTGTGTCTAAACTCACATTTTGCCAGTTATTTTTTAAGTACCATGAAATAGGAAGACTCTATCAATCAAAATCTGAATAATTTTGAAGGATATTGCTATCCATTGCTTCATATGTTTTTTTTTTATTTAAAAAAACGTTGCCCCACACTAGGAATTTCTCCTGTATTGTGGGTGCGTTTACAAACATTTAAACTCACATACACAAACAGCATATGTTAGTTAAATTTGTCTGCTCAACAACGTAAACAACGCAATGAATGTTGTTGAACTGTCAAAATGGAAGCCATTCCTGCAGACTACTAATGAGAAATTCCTGGAGGAAAAACCCAACAAATATATTATTATCATCATCAATAATATCGATAAATATGTTTTCATGTCCCACCACTATTTAACTTCAGGGAATCGAGCCAACGTAATGCCGGTATATTGAAGGAAAATATACCTTGCATAAGAGTATAGATACCGCCAAGCGTACTATTGAAATGTCTACGTAATATGGTGCGCTGTTCCAAACATAATAAGGAGCTCACTTATCGAGTTTCGATAGATTAATATTATTATGAGCCTGTGTTGTCCCACTGCTGGGCAAAGGCCTCCCTTCCCTCTTTCAACTTTTCCCGGTCTACAGCCATTGTGGGCCAATATTTTATGAAGGAGTCCAGCTCATCCCGCCATCTCTTTCTGGGCCTGCCGCGCAGTCGTTTCCTGCCATTGGGGATCCACTGAGTGGTGGCTTTTGTATATTGCTGCTCCGACATGCGACAGATATGGCCAGCCCAGTTCCACTTTAGTCCAGTAGATGTGCGGCCAGCGTCCGCTATTTTTGTTTTGGAACGAAGTATAGAGCGGTCTGCGGTCTGCGCTCTGCGGTCTGTGATTAATATTAGGATTTTTAAATTGTTGTAATTTTTTAGTCAGCCTAGGTTCCAACCTTCGACCTTAGAACACGTGAGTCACGGTCGCTTCCACCCTAAATGAGCATTTTATTTTTGAAAAGAGTCTAGCTTTATGTGTCTATCTTTTTTAGTCTGATAAAGATTGTATCAGCGGTGCTATTCTGTAAAAATCTCAACGTGAAAACTTAGGTGAAGTGACGGTGGAGTGAACTGTCAATAGTGTCAATTTCTAGCAAAAACAACCTCACTTCACCTAAGTTTTCACGGTGAGATTTTTACAGAATCGACCGGCAGAAAGAGACTGTGATCTCTGAGTTTGTTCCGGCCTTTTTTCTCAGAGTAGACATAGGAAACGCCTAGTTCAAAAAAAAAATGATTGACGTGTAAAAGTACTTGTACCTTATCTACCTACTTAAACTTAATAAACGTTGTGTAGCGTCTGTATGTAAAGAGCAGTGGTGGCCAAGTGGTAACGGCCGCGACTTACGAGTTGTAGGTCGTAGGTTCGAACCCAGACAGGCGCTTGGTTTACTTTGTGTAAATTATTACATCACCACTGCTCTCAAAACGGTGAAGGAAAACATCATCGTGAGGAAACTGGCATGTCCTAGAACAAAAAAATCGAGGACATGTAACATCTGCCAACCCGCACTGGGCCCGCGTGGTGGATTACGGCCCACTCCCTCTCACCGAGAGGAGGCCTGTATCCCACCCAGCAGTGGGAACATTACAGGCTGATTGTGTTTATGTATGTAGCGTCTATATAGTTACACAACGCTTTGTCTTCTTCTTTCGAAAGTCAAATTACTGACGACTGAAAGAGAGGTCACTAAAAGAGAGGTTGAGGGAGGTAGGAGGTAAGAGGGGTTACAGGTGGCGCCAGAATAAATATTCCTAAGAGTACGTATCTAAGTAGATGTCAGAGATAAAAGCCAATTATCATTTTATTAGGATGGCAACAGACATGATGGCCCACTTTTCAAAGTTTCCCAGTTGAACAAAGAAAATTATAAAACTTAATGTTTTAATGACTCTAAAAACAATTAAGGTCAAATGTACCCAAGCATCCATTTAGCAAAACGTTCGTCTTCTAACGAAATGTATGAATGGTCGACGGTAAAGTTGCGGTCTCAGTATCTGCGACTTAAAATCAAAATTACAGATCTTGCCATATTATTATTATTATTGTCCATTTATTTCAGGCATCAAGGCCATAAAACACATACAATACTATAGGAATATAACTGAAATAATACTATAAATACTGTATACAACATTATAATTACACTAAAAAACTAACAAATTAAAGCACACGAAGTGTCTGCGTCGTGTTTCGCTGACTAGGATCTTGCTGATAGGATACATACGCTACCAAGACCTAGAAGCGGTGGTTAGACATAACCACGTACATGTTTGTATTTTAATGCGCAAGAGAGGAAAGTTGTTGTTTATGTTTGTGTGTATGTAAGCCACTTTCATTGTATTTTTTTTATAGATCCTGTGGTCTTATTAGAAGTCCTCTGAACACCCGCCCTAGTGCTTTAGCTGGGAAGAAAAAGTGGCGCAACAAACTCCCTAACAATACAGCTGTCAGTTCAGTTAGAAGATCTCGATTCTATACAATAGTATGCAAAGTAATAGACATTACAAAACGAAAAAGAAGCACAAAACATTATATTTAATTATATGCCATAATGTCACTAGCTCACGACAAATATACCAACGAAAACATTGAAAACTATTTTCAAGCAAAAAAATGGTTGCCTGTAAAGTCGGTTTTACGGGCGAAGATTTTACGTGACAACGACCGATCATCCGATCATAGTTGAGTGGGAGAGAGACGCAAGGCATTCGGCGGGCCTCTCTCTCGTTCGGTGACTCATCGTAACGTTACCGAGCGTTACACTTTTTCATAAGTGACTCCCAGTCGCAACCTAATTTAAGACGTTGTCACGTCAAAATAAAAACGTAAATACAACGTTTACGCCGCCGTACCGTACGGCATTTCATACAAACTTTCAAGCCCTTATTTTTCGAAATGATTGAACTGATTTTGATGAAACTTCACACGCATAAGCAGGATACAAAGGTCTAAAAAGTTAGTAGAGAACATTTTCGAAAAATAGTGTTACAGCCAAATTAGACCGATTTTGTATTATCCTTAGAAACAGTGATTTCCAGTTATCTTTTTTAAATAAGACATTTCGAAAATGTTCTCTACTAACTTTCTCTACTGGCCTTTGGCTACTTTTGTATGTGTGTATTTTATGTATTTTTTTTTGTGATGGTCAGAATAAACAATTTTTTTTTTTTCTTTAGGTACACGTCTGCCCAACCCTTCGTGGAACATAGGCGTGATGTTATAGCTTGTAAACAATGTAATCGCTTCAACTGGCAACGCACCTCAAAACCCGTTGACCCCACATTAAAACTGCCGACAAATCTGTGCGATTATTTTGGGAACTTTCCCAAATCGAGTTTCGAAAGTCGAGCCATCATAAATTGTTTGTAATAGCCTTAAGTTTCAAATATAATCGTTGGGAACGCCCTAAGAAGCTATTTGTAATTTCGAATGGAAATAAATGAAGGAGATAGACGGAGTCGGGATTATAGAGCTCGTTCAAGGACGGTGGAGCGCTGAGTCGGGAGAGTATGCTTGCTGTTTCAGTTGTACATACATGGATTTTTTTAGGGTTCCATAGCTAAATGGCAGAAACGGAACCCTTATAATTTCGTCATGTCCGTCCGCTGTTCGTCTTTCCGTCTGTCAGTCCGTCCGTCCGTCCGTCTGTCTATCAGACCGAAAGTCAAACAGCCATTTAACTCGGAGACTTTTGGCACTATACCGATGAAAATTGGAAAGAAGGTGTATTCTAAACAATGGTGTAGAGAAATTACGAAAAAATCATTAGAGGTGGCACCCATCATACATGTAACCAACTGTAGAAAAAAAACCAATTCACATAACAGTGTGGAGTATCGTTGGATCTCATAAAATTAAAAGGATGATGACGTTTCAAAGTGATTTTTTTATAAGTCAATAGTTTGCTATCTATCATGTTTTTATCCCAAGATACCTACAAACTTAACATTGCAGTTGAAAAACATGTTTTACCATACATTCCAACTGCAAATGTAAGTTTGTACGCACAATATTGAGAGATTAACCATATTATTAATAAAATTTAAAACAATCTACTTTTTATAGTTTTTCCGGTAAACTTGTCGAGCACAAAGTCATACCTACTAAACGCAGCACCATGTAAATTACTGGCAAACTTTCCGTGCGTGACTGACCTGCTATTACCAACTTTATAACACCGGCCTGATAATTTTAGATTACTGTAATTCACGACTAAACGAAGCCATACCTACCTGCTGGCAAATAATGGCAAATTACTGTACAATAAATAATTAATAACAACGCCATCTGCTGACAAGTTTTATAACTGTAGTGTGTTAGAAAACTAATAGATGGCGTTAGTGATATCGCGATATAAATAATTCGCAAAGGACATACCAGGACGAGGATTTTAGCGCATCATGTTGTTATTTAACAACATTAATTTCGGATTTTCGTCATAGATGTCGTTAGCGTATGCGGATCTTGATATCATAATATTATATCGTTATCTTTACATAAAACATTAGGAAATACAACGTCTTTATCTTTTTTCAGTCCGTTCATTAGCCTATAGAAGCACTGATCGGATTTCATTTTAAACAACTAATTTCACAAACTCTGCAAAATAACTGAAATCGTAGAGCAAAAACAATTGTAATTTTTAACAGACTTCAAAAAAGGAGGAGGTTTCTCAATTCGACCGTATATATGTTTTTTTTTTTTATGTGTATTCGCGGATAACTTTGTCGTTTATGAACCGATTTTGATTATTCTTTTTTTGTTGGAAAGGAGATATGCCAAGGGTGGTCCCATGATAAAGAAACCAGGATCTGATGATAGCATCTCAGTGAAATCGAGGGGAACATTCGAAAATCGTAGGAGCGACTAGTGCGTTTGTTAATTTTTTCACTAAGTATTTTAAAGCACTACAATTTAATGAAGGCCTGGAGTCGATCTGATGATGGAGCCAAAAGACAGTCGAGGGGACTCCTCAACGATTTACAGCAGTTACCTTGTGTTTGGGCTTGATTAATTTGTATTGATGTGAACTTTACAACTACAAGGGTTGTGACTGTCATTAGGGGTCTGATGATGAAGACGAAGAACAGTTAAGGGAACTCCTCAACAGTTTACAGTAGCTACCTTGTGTAAAGTAACTTGAGCATTTGCTCTCGGAAATCATCATTTGGTAAAGTGGAGCTGATGATGAAGACCACAGATGGCCATCGGAACTACTCAATGACAAATATTTCACGGGTTGCGATTCGATTTGCTAAGCAATTTATGCTCGTTACAATGCGTATGGTGAAGTGGAGCTGATGGTGACTTCTCAATCAGCTCCAGTTCTCCTGGTTCTTACTAGGAGAACTCAAAAAAAGGTGATGAGTAGTTGACATTAGGCTATTGTAACTTAAATAAATTACAAACTGACCCACTAAAAAAGTGAAAAAAAAACCGACTTCCAAAAAACACTATAAAGTGAAAAATAACTTTAATTTCGGAAGTCGGTGGCAAAAAACTAAAATACAAATCCAAAGACACCGACTTCCGAAATTAAAGTTATTTTTCACTTTAATAGTGTTTTTTGGAAGTCGGATTTTTTTTGTAAAAAAGTTTTATTGTTTTGACTACGCTACTTAAGGGGCTTACAAGGCCTAAACACAAAAACGCAAGTTTTAGAAATAACAAAGTATACAGGGTTATTGGTAAAACATTAACAACATCTTAAGAGGTCATTGTACTCATCATTATGAACAACTTTTACTATGGGAACAAACATGAAATCGCAAAAAAAAATCAGCTGTTGCCTACATTTTGACGAGGTAGGTGTATAGGGAACAGCGGATTTTTTTTCGCAAAATCCATTGCTTTATATGTTCGAAAAAAATGTCTGCTCACGCAGTGAATGTTGTTGAACTGTCAAAATGAAAAAAATTGCTACTGTAGGTAAGTGTGTTACGCAATTACTTTGCTCGTTTGTGGCAATAGGCCCCCTATTACATGGTCTTCATCATAATCAGCCTATAATGTTTCCACTGGGACACAAGCCTCCTCTCTTCGAGAAGGAGTGGGCTATAAATCTACCACGCGGGCCCATTGCGGGTTGGTAGATGTCACATGTCTCCGAATGTTTGGTTCTAGGACATGCCGATTTCCTCACGCTGTTTTCCTTCACCGTTTTGAGAGCAGTGGTGATGAAATAATTTACACAAAGTAAAGCGCCTGTCTGGGTTCGACCCTACGACCTACAACTTGTAAGTCGCGGCCGTTACCACTGGGCCACCACTGCTCTCATATACTACATCATACCTACACTTATATATACTACATATATATTACAGATACTTAAAGGTAACTGGTAAAATATGGGTCCCATATTTTTACCAGGTATTTCTGCCTACCCCTTGGGGGAATCAAAGTGCTGTTGATGGCTTCCACAAACTCTTGAAGTCTTACGAAATTCAGCTGTTCAATTTGTTACGAAAAAACTTTGCTTTTTTTGTGACAAAATTCCGTGCTGGGGTAAATGGGGTAAAAAGGGGGTGAGGCTAGAGGTGGGGTGCATGCGGCCCCGGGGTGCATGTAAATTATTGTTCTCTTCGGGATTGGGTCAAATGCCAAACGCTCTTTCACGCAAAAATAGTGATGTTCGCAAGCATTTTTGATGTCGATGACATTTTTACTGTGGGAGGTGTACAACTCTTTGGATGAGTTTTATTATAGAACAAACCATGGGGTTTCCCATCAACAGAAGTGACGAACTTCCTTAAAACCCCTTTATAATGAATTTTCAAAAAATCTTTCGTAGGGCTCACTTTCGTTATAAAAATAATTCTTGTGCAAAATTGTATGCTTGGTAGATCCAACAGTTTACGCTGTGCGATAGATACCTTTTTTTAAATCTTAAAACATTGTTCCACCGGTATCAGGGTCTGCGGTGCTATTCTGTAAAAATCTCACCGTGAAAACTTAGGTGAAGTGAGCGTGGAGTGAGCTGTCAATAGTGTCAATTCCTAGTAAAAACAAACTCGCATCACCTAAGGTTTCACGGTGAGATTTTTACAGAATCGACCGGCAGGACACGATTTTCAATAAGGGTTCCAGAGAGTGGAACTTCCTAACGACAATACATGTTCAGGATGAAGCCTTGATTCAAATGGCTCTCGTTAGGCAGTTGCTTCAAGAGTTTTGACACCTGAGGATTCAGGTGCCGGTCAAAGCTCATGACTATTATGCCATCGGCTGTATCTAACGACTATCGACACAATGATTGCCGAGTCTACATCTCACTTATAGACAACATCAAGAACCAAGACACTTGAGGTCTCACCCTTTCACAAGGTTCTCGTCATGCGGGAATTTTATATCAACAGTCCCTGTGCATCGTTCTTTTCACATTATCAGCATTATAATATCAGGTTTACTGGGGACCACTAGTTCTGTATCTATTTTCCTACATAATCAGCCTATAATGTTCCCACTGCTAAGACACAGGCCTCCTCTCAATAAAAGGGAGTGGGCCGTTATCCACCACGCGGGCCCAGTGCGGGTTGGTAGATGTCGCATGTCTTCGAGTTTTTGGTCCTAGGATATGCAGGTTTCCTCACGATGTTTTCCTTCACCGTTTTGAGTTATTTGCCTATGATTTTTTATTTTATCGACATGAACTATATCGATATCCAGCGCCACATCACTATGTTAGTCAACATAGTTAATCGGTGAGTGCGCTACACTCATTTTGCAAGTTTTTTTCGTCGATTCCAAAAGTGTGGAATTTATTCGTGGTGATTTTTCTAAAATAGAATTTATTATTTTACGAAACCGATTTTATTATTAGAGCGTGTAATTGAACAGCAATTTCAAATTCTTCAATTACATTTTTCTGCTTTCATCATATGTCTAACCTTTTCCCAACTATGTTGGGGTCGGCTTTTACTCTAACCGGATGCAGCATAATACCAGTATTTTTAATGGTGCGACTGACTATCTGAACTCTACAACCCAGTTACCGGGTAATACAATACCCCTCGTTGGACTGATAGCGTTGGCTGCTGTCATGGAAAAAAAAACTGGCCAAGTGCGAGTCGGTTTCGCACACGAAGGGTTCCGTACCACAAGGCAAAAATGCCAAAAAAAACACGTTTGTTGTATAGGAGCCCCCTTAAATATTTATTTTATTTCAATCTTATTATTTATATTAAAGTAAAATACAACTGAGTATTTTGTGAATATTTCAAGTGCCTCCCTGTTGCCATTATTGATTTCGAGCAAAAAAGGGCAAAAAAATCGCGTTTGTTGTCATGGGAGCCCCCTTAAATATTTATTTTATTTTGTTTTTAGTTATAGCGGCAGCAGAAATACATAATTTGTGAAAATTTCAGTTATCTAGCTATCGCGGTTCTTGAGATACAGTCTGGTGACAGACAGACGGACGGACAGACAGCGAAGTCAAAGGGCCTGAGCACACCACGTTTTTTAAACGCGCCGTTGACGCGCGTTTGTAGCGATACAGACGCGATACGCACGCGAATCAGATACTGGCAGGCACTGCTCTGTAGGATAAAAGCGCGCCGTCGACGCACGTTTTTAAAACGCGCGTAAACGGCGCGTTTAAAAAACGTGGTGTGCACAGGCCCTTAATAATAGGGTCCCGTTTTTACCCTTTGGGTACGGAACCCTAAAAAGATGAACTAGTCAGCTGCATGATGACGGTAATCATTGGGCAGTGGCCGCCAGACACAACACCCGTCTGGTCGGAGGATCCTCCCTTTTCTATAGAGTATGAGTGAACTTTACACCCTGTTCCTCACTGACTGCCTATATGACCTCCACAACCCTGTTACTACTACTGTTGTTGTTGTTGTGTCTACTATCTACTGTTGTTTACTTTCTTTCCTATTATCGCATAAAATCGTCATAGAGATCCTTGTAAATAAATGTAGCCTTAACCACATGTAACCTTAAACCCTGCCTACCCTGTAAATGCAATGCGATAAGTTGAATGAGCTCAATCACCGGTAGGGGATAACAAAAGCTGTGTCGGAGGGTAATTGCGAACAGCACCGTTCGTGTAGTCCTCTGTGCCGGTTGCGGAATTCTAAAGAGCTGTTGATACCTAGTAACAACTATTAAAAAAAAACATTCAAGAGGTGTCGTGGGACACCTGGTTGGAAAGAAGTTCCTTCCGCTTTTGCACACTTGGCGAATTATGCTACGGCGCAAAGGTTCACGCGCTCTCAGAGCACGATAAGTGTAGTTCGCTTTATCGCAATAATGTACCCGTAGCATCATTCGCCAAGTTTACAGAGTATGGGTCAGCGTACACCAAGAGCAGAGCAGAGCATTTTCTGAGATTATTGAAAAAAATATCTTATGATTATTATCATACTGAATACACCCAAATTTGATGCTTGACCATGCTCGAGCAAGCCGACTGCGTGTTCGAGTATGCATTCTACATTTTGGTGGACCATGCGCGAGCATTTTGCAGTTCGGTCTGCGCTGACCCTATAACGTGCAAATTGCAATAAGAAAATCCTTTAGAAAACAATTCGCTTGGTATTGGGTCTGAATCTATAGCTTTAAACTTTAAAATAAGATGCTGGGCTGCTACGGAGTAAGGACACCTTTCAGGTGTCGAACACTTTGTATGTTAAAAAAACAATAAAAACATTTCCCTCAATCTTTTTGTCTTTGTGTGTGTGTGCTGACGCTACTCTTCACGCACACATTCACCGCGTGTTTAAATAATTTGTTCTATGACAAAGAAAGAAAGAAAGAAAGAAAATACATTTATTTAGCACAGACTAAAAGACACACAATACAGCAGGTAGTCAGATAATAGTCGTACATACATCAGAGAAAAACAGAAAATATAAAAATAAAAAGGGTAAAAATAAAAAGTCCGATGTAAGAAATTAGCAGGAATGTGTGCCTCACGGTTGCGCTAAAAAGGTCCAGTTCAGCAAAAATGCCAGACAACTAGTGCCTGACGCTGGTTTTCAACTGAACCTGATGTGTGAAATGACGGATGTAAACCAGTTTTATACTGCAACGTGTGTATGCATAATTAGATAAATAAATAAAAATAAATTTGTGTCACATAAAAAACAATACTGAGTAACATTGCAAAAAATAAAAATACTGATAAAAAATGGTGAGATGGCCGTATGATAGACCAAAGAAAATTTACGAAACGAGTCAGAACAAAAACCTGTTTTAATTTAAACGATGCCTGACTTCCATGCTCCAACACATTGCCATAATAATTTATGATTAATCCGTGCAACTGTAATGTCATCGCACACTTTCAGTCTATCAAAAAGTACTCTGTGTCGCACCATTTAGTATTTTATCTATGCACTACGCTGCAAGCAGCCGAGCGCGGCGGACTATAACTAATATTTTCGTACAGTTTGCATCTTGTGTGTGTTTTAAACTTGCCTTAGCGGTTGTTTGCATTGGGATGAACCAAATACGAAGGATATTATACGTCTTTAAATAAGTCAGCTAAAAATATTTTTGGTGGTATGCTTAGATAAACGAAGACATAAAAGGATGAAAGGTAAGCGCTAGTCGATAATAGAAGAAACATACGCCAGCAGGTCAACCCACCCGAAACCGTCAGACTTTCCCAATCAACCTCGAACCTTATGCTTTAGCAATAAAGTCGAAAATCTATTAAAGAAGTCCGACCGATTGTAGCAACTTGATGTGCTGGCGTCTGTACATAATTAACAATTAAATATCTAATGGATTCTTGTATAATCTGAAACGTGAGAACTACCCACTTTTAATTTTCCGACTCCCTTTTACAGCCAAATCACAAACTGCACAGAGGTTCGCCTGGGTTCAACCACTGCCAGCTCTTGGTAAAGGATGGGTGAAATGGCGCCATCCCGACACCGTACGTCCCATTCGTATGCAAGTAGGCCAGGCAACATCGGGTACGTTGACAAGCAAACGTGGTTCAGCGATGCAATAGTTGTTTTTTTTTTTTTTTTTTTTTTTTTTAATTTGTTTGTCTTGTATTCTGCAGGTCTCATATCTGCGAATGGGACGCAGCAGTGCCGCGGATAACGCAACCACAACCACCGGGCCGAGGAGAGAGGGGACATCAGCCAGCCAACCGAGCCGAGCGTGAGCATGAGCAAGAGCAATTCCCAGCAACGAGACTGCATAGTATTATATCAGCTATTTATGTACATTTTCGCGCGACATTTTAAGACAAAAAAAACACTGACTCATACTCAAGTGGGTAGGTACTCATACCTTATATAATTGAGACATTAAGTGTGACCATGTCTAGCTTCCTTTGCGCTTCTATGAGGTACTGCCGTAAGCGTCGTTTAAAAACGTAAATTGAGTTAATTACTCTAATTGGTGGTGGCAAGTTATTCCATACTTTGGAAGCCGCATAACGAAAGCTGCCTCTAAAAGCAGCCGTACCCTGAGACTGAGTCGAGAGTTGTTGTGAGCATTGCCTTCTCCCGCATTCCCGTCTACTCGCAACCCAACTTAGCTTGTTATAAAGGTAGTCCGGTTTTTTATATTTAACAACACCGAACAGAAGGCAAGCCAAGTGTAGTTTGCGTCTGGACTTCATCTTCAGTATAAAGTGCTTGTTTAGAAAAGGAGTTACATGGCTTCTGCGAGGAATATTGTAACAAAACCGAGCACAAGCGTTTTGTACCCTTTGGATGAGGCGGTCTGTACGAGCTAATAGGCGCGGGCCGTAAACCGTGTCAGCGTAGTTCAACCTGGACAGAACCAGGGTTTCCACTAGCTGTTCCCGTAGTTTTTCGGATAAATAAGGCCTCATATTGTATAAAACTTTTAGGCGATAAAAACAGTTTCTAACTGAGTCTGCTACGTGTTTCTCAAAACGTAGATCTTTATCCATAAAGACACCCAAATTCCGCGCCTCATACACTCGCTCAATTGGTTCACCCATAAGTTTCAAGTCGAATGTCACAGGTAGTCGAGCCAATTGCTGTCTTGTGCCAAATACCATATATTTCGTTTTTGTTGGATTTAACGACAGGCAGTTTTCCTCTGACCAGGCGGCGATTCTTTGAAGATCATCGTTAAGATCCTTAATGGCACTAATGTACTCGTCTGGTCTAAAAGATATATAAAGTTGGACATCGTCGGCGTATATATGGTACTTGCATCTTTGGAGGCACTTTACAATATCCGCACAGTACAAAATAAAGATAATCGGGCCCAATATGGAGCCCTGCGGGACTCCTCTGTCTACAGAAATACGTGTCGATCTAAGGGTAGTGCCGTCACCCAAGCGCAAGTCAACAAGTTGTTCCCTATTAGTTAGATAGCTGCGGAACCATTGCACAGCGCCGGCGTCGAAACCATAATAATTTAACTTGGATAGTAATAGCGGTATGTTTATCGCGTCAAACGCACGGGAAAAATCGAGTAGAACCAGCAGTGTGCACATTCCTCTATCTTGGGCAGACAATATATTATCGGTAACATCTAGTAAAGCAGTAGATGTACTGCGCTGCTTTCTGAAACCAGATTGTAAATCAGGTAGGACGTTATTTTGTTCCAGAAAAAGTGTTAATTGGCGGCTAACGACTTTTTCTAAAACTTTGGATAGACATGGTAATATACTTATAGGGCGTAGGTCTTTTAAAGTGGATGGATTAGAGTTTTTTGGCAAGGGCCTAACGGAGGCAATTTTCCATAGGTCGGGGAATGTAGACGTCACTATGGAGCAGTTTATTATGTCCGTTACTACAGTTAGCGTATGCGGCAGGGTCATGTTAATCATATCCAGGGTAATATTGTCGTTACCTTCAGCGTTACTTTTTAGGTTAGAGATAATGCGGGAGATGTCGTTCTCTTCCACTGGAATGAGTGCGAAAATTTCTTCACCATGTCTATGATTTTCATAGTAGTTTATAAGTGATGTGCTTGCCACGGGGTTACCGGGGACAATTAAAAAATTGTTATTAATTACATCAGGATCGGTAAAGTGCGACGGTAGGTCTTGTCTGGGCTTATAGGGCGACAAGGTGGATTTTAAATTTTTCCATAATAATTTTGGGTTTTTTATTTTATTATTAATGTTGTGCTTAAAGTACGCAACTTTTTCGTTGTACAACGAACTAATCACTAGGTGTTTTAGGTCTTTGTAATATACTTTTTTGGAATCGGCTTTCGTTTTCCTATAAATACTAAGTGCATCGTCACGTAAACGCATCATAAGTTTGATTGTGTCTGTAATCCACGGATACGATTTTTCCTTTACAGTACACGTCTTGATCGGTGCGTGAACATCAAACAAGGAAGTTATATGGGTGTTAAATACATGCACCATATCATTAACGTTGTCAAGCGACGAAATTCTTCTAAGGTCTAAAAATGATAAGTCTAAATTAAAGCTTTCAGCGTGCACATTTTTAAGAGGTCGAAATTTTACCATGTATGGTTTGAACCTGTCACGTTTAATGTGAAATTCACCAGTTATAATCGAATGGCCGTTGATTGAACCGAAAGGTACTACCGTTGTATTTCTTGGTGTTAGGTCAGTACACAAGAGATCGATGAGGGTTTCGCTAGATGATGTAAAGTGGGTAGGAGTTGTGACCAATTGTGAAAGACTGAGGGAATTCAAAAATTCATTAATATTCTTAGTTTTTATTCCATTCGTGTCTAGCAGGTTAACATTGAAGTCGCCAAGCAAAATGTAATGGTCGCAATTTCCCAGTGAACTAATGGAATCCGTTAGGGCATCTAGGAAAAGTACCAGGTCATGCCATGGTGGTCGGTAGGCTGTACCTATAGCAATTTTTTTGCCGTTGATTGAGATCGTCAACCACATTTGTTCGACCGATTCGAACCTTGGATCGATCGCACCAGTCCATGTACGCGCGTTCAAACCCCGCCGCAGATAAAAACCGACGCCCCCACCACGACCCGAGCGCACACTCGCTGGCCGCGGCGTGTGACGCAGACGGTAGCCCGGCACCACAGGAGCGCGCCCCTCCTCGCCCGGTCGCAACCAAGTCTCGTTAATGGCCATAACGTCAAAACAATGCCTGTCGAGTGCACCAATCAAGTTATCATGACCTGTACCCAATGAACCCGCATTAAGAAGACCAACTTTAAGAAACTTGTCTCCTTTAGTCATCATTATAATAATATAAAATAATTCCATCATTTAAGAATATCAGTGCACATTCAGTAGTTTCAATTCTAATTTCAAATAATATCAAT
The DNA here is from genome assembly GCA_963082905.1 of Oligia fasciuncula. Lineage (NCBI taxonomy): Eukaryota > Metazoa > Arthropoda > Insecta > Lepidoptera > Noctuidae > Oligia > Oligia fasciuncula. Next base: position 17,425,626 of record OY720403.1, read on the forward strand.
AGTTTTAGTCCAATTGTAAGTATGTAAATAATGAATATAGTTATATGAAAATGAAACAAACGCAAGCTGCGGTATGCAGATAATGGTTTTGTAAAATTAAATAGTAGTTTTGTAATAAATAGGTGTAGATACATAATATGTGTAGTGTAATAAAACTGGTTTACGTACAATTGAGTGAGGCGCGCCGCGACTGCCGCGAGACACACGCCTACCAATATAAAAAGCAGATAGTAGCAACATAAAGTTAATATTTTTGAAATGTTGACACTTACTACAAAAAAACTTACTTTATGAATCAGCGTGACAGTACAAGAAAGTATGACAAACAAAATAACAAAAAACAAAAAAATTACAAACACCATACAAACTAGATAAATAATCGGTTTAACAAACCAAAAACAAACAAACGAAGAGGTATTATTAAAGTGCGATATTGCCGCCGTTACCGAGTGCCGGTCCGAAAGTGCGCTGTAAGTCAGCCTCGCAGCGGATCTGGCAAGTGGCATCTCCGGGTTTGTACCGGGCGAGAATACGGCCTCGTTTTGCCCATACGAATTGCCAACCAAGGCGACTCCCGGCTTCACGAGCGCTCCGAAACAACTCCCGATTCACCTTCGTAAGGCGCTCGTTTACATAAAAGCGCGTCGCAGGGCCCGGCAAATCCAGGTCTGCAGTAGTAATGCCGCGTCGCACTCGTGCACCCTCCAGCAGCTCATCACGCAAGTCGCGGCGCGCGAGGCGCACGACGAGGAAGCGGGGGCGGGTCTCCACCGGCGCCGTCGCCTGCGTCGCATTGATGCGCCTACCACCGACACGTTCGGCGCTCACTATGTCGCGCGCTTTGATTTTGACGCCAATTTTCGACGCAACTAACATGGCCGTGTGAATTGGGTTTTCACCACTGGTCTCGGGTATGTTTGAGATCTGGATATCATTAGCGAGCAGCTCCTGATCTCGGTCATTAATATCGCTCCGCAGTTGTGCGATCAGATCATTTACCTCCGACGGCGACGATGCTTGGGGCTGAGTGTGTTTTGTTTCTAACACAGCCACTCTCTCCTCCAGATTACTCATTCTATCGTTCGTTGCGTTTAGAGAGGATCTTAGCTCGGACAGATCATCACGAAGCAGCTGGAATTCATTTCGTACCGTTTTTAGAAATTCTTCCCTGAAAATGCCCAACTCTGCCCTGAGGATGTCCAGGTTGAGCTCCTGTGTGGTGTCTAGGGCTGTGCTGTTTATGGGACTGGTGTCCATGAGGTTAACGAGGCTTTCCTCTTGTGCAGCTGGCGCTGGCGTACGCGCCCTTACCGGCGTGTCAGCCTGATTGTCCCGCACCAGATTTTTATTACACTCAGGACAGTGCCAGGGGGTCGTTAAAGGGCCGGTATGCTGTATACCCACGCACGCTCGATGGTACCAAGACCTACATTTGTAGCAATTTGCGGCCTCTGTCGATGACAGAAACTTGCCACAGCCACCGCACTTAGCCATGCTAAACTTGTTGTTCACAAATTGTGTTATCGATCACAACCAAGTAGTACACCGATAAGGCAACAGATGGCGCTGTTTCGAGAAACGCGTTTATGGCAGTTTTCACGGTGTGTATGGTAGTGATAGACACCATAGGCTGAGCAACAGTATCCGAGTAGAGGTGCACACACACTAAAGTTTGGTCACAGTTAGTGTCCCGTTCACGAACAAAACACTGTTTATTTTCCTTTGGGTGTCAGGTACTTAAAATATTATTGGGGATCGATAAAATGTTTTTAAGGTTTATTATATTTAGCACAGCACATAAACACTGGAAAATTATTGTCACTTGTTAGTTGCACTTAAACATGTATTTCCACAGTAAACTTTTGCTAAGCAAACTTGTAATTTTATTTATTGCGCGTTAAAAGTAAACAGAGAGCTTATGACTGGTTGACATCCGTGACGTCGACCCACGACCTTTCCTGAGCAGTGGTGGCCAAGTGGTAACGGCCGCGACATACGAGTTGTAGGTCGTAGGTTCGAAGCCAGACAGGCGCTTTACTTTGTGTAAATTATTTCATCACCACTGCTCTCAAAACGGTGAAGGAAAACATCGTGAGGCAACCGGCATGTCGAAGACATGTGACATTTGCCAACCCACACTGGGCCCGCGTGGTGGATTACGGCCCACTCCCTCTCAAACGAGAGGAGGCCTGTGTCCCAGCAGTGGGAACATTATAGGCTGATTATGATGACCTATCCACATATAATAGAGTAATGGATTAGTCGACCAATTTACAAACAGCCATAAATCATTCGAAACACAGTGGTTTTATCAGTAAAGCCCGCACATGAGCTACAGAAATGCAACCACTGCTTATCCGCAAACGTCCTCGCCATGCAGGCTATAATTCTGATGACCCGCGCCATTTTGAATGTTGGAAATGCTGTTGTATTCATTTTCTTGACGCGGCAGACTCATGTCTGTGATGATTTATTGGTGCTAATGTTGGGTTATCTGCTATCTGCCTAACCTTTTCCCAACTACGTTGGGGTCGGCTTCCAGTCTAACCGGATGCAGCTGAATACCAGTATTTTACATGGAGCGACTGACTATCTGACTTCCACAACCCAGTTACGGGGTAACACGATACCCCTTGGTAAGACTGGTTGTCAGAATTTTGGGCTTCTGACTGCCCGTTAACGACTGTCAAAGTTCTTCGAATGACAGCCGGGACCAACGGCTTAACTTATGCTTTCCCAGGCACGAAGGGGTCTCGATATCTATAGATACGAAATCCTTTTTTTTAATTTTATTTTAGCTAAGTTTCCCACATAGCAGATGATTGAAGTATGTAAGTATATAGGGAGACTGGTAATTAGTGACCGATACTTAAACACGTGATTTTACTCATCATTATGAACTACTTTTACTATGGGACCAAACCTGAAATCGTGAAAAAAAAAAATGGTTGCCTGTAAAGTCGGTTTTACGGGCGAAGATTTTACGTGACAACGACCGATCATCCGATCATAGTTGAGTGGGAGAGAGACGCAAGGCATTCGGCGGGCCTCTCTCTCGTTCGGTGACTCATCGTAACGTTACCGAGCGTTACACTTTTTCATAAGTGACTCCCAGTCGCAACCTAATTTAAGACGTTGTCACGTCAAAAAACAGCTGTTCTCTACATTTTGACGAGTTAGACGAACATAAATGTAGGGAACAGCTGATTTTTTTTCGCGATTTAAGGTTTGGTCCCATAGTAAAAGTTGTTCATAATGATGAGTAAAATCATGTGTTTAAGTATCGGTCACTAATTACCAGTCACCCTATATAAGCCGGATCGAACATTGTCTTTGAGTGAATTCGAATCCAACGCGTCCTGGGTACAAAATAAACCGCAAAAGCTTGGGCGTTAGTGCAGTACAGCCTCCCCGAACCAGATTAGGGAGGTCGCATGGTATTGGCAGCTCTCATTAATTTGATAGATGGAAGCCCGGCTGTTGTTTACGCGCCAAATTAAGTTTGTCTTTTAAAGATGGCCGGGGCCACAGAGCAACGTTTTTGCAAATGGCGGATTTCGTTTTCTTTTTTTTTTGTGACGTTATTTTTGTGTGTTTTGGTTTGACACAGTCTCTGTTCCCATACTTCTATCCAAGTTAGAGACGTTGGGTGTACGTGGCATAAGCTACGAAATCTTTAATACTACCTCACGAGCAGAAAGCAAGTGCTAATTTGGGGATTACAGGTGTGATGAGGTGACCGTCTCCTACGGCGTTCCACAAGGGAGCGTGGATAGTGGCTTAAGGTGGGATAAGCACATAGGTACAGTAAATTCCAGAGTAAGACGACTCATTCATGCATTTCAAACGCTTAGAGTCGGTTAAACAAAAGAGATAAGTATGCAGGATCGTCGGATATAGTTGAAGTTTAGTAAGAAACCGATGGATGTTCTCGAATAAAATTTTATTTTATTAATAGAAAACAAACAGCTCGTTTATCAAGTTAAATTTCAGTCGACAACATCCATCAGTTTCTTACTAAATTTCAACTATATCCGACGATCCTGCATACCTATCTCTTTTGTTGATTGTACATATGTTAGTATAATATTAGTCTGATGTTATAGTGTGATTGCAAAGCCACAGTAATTATACCTATAGAATACGGTCTCGGGCAGGCACACATTTAATCATAATCAGCCTATAATATTCCCACTGCTGGGACTCAGGCCTCCTCTCGGTGAGAGATAGTGGGCCATAATCCTCCACGTGGGCCATGTCATATGTCTTCGATTTTTTTGGTTCTAGGACAAGCCGGTTTCCTCACGATGTTTACATTCACTGTTTTGAGAGCAGTGGTGATGAAATAATTTACACAAAGTAAAACGCCTGTCTGGGTCTACAACTCGTAATTCAAGGCCGTTACCACTGGGCCACCACAGATCTCACTGGTATGTAAAACCATTCATTATTCATGTCTTGCACGATAAGCAATTCGAACCCATCTTCCTCCATGTTTTGCCACAGTTCCAATCTGGGGTGAGGAGGGGGAGGGGGGGGGGGTGATAACGGGCATACATCTGTTAACAGTTCCGACAGTTCCTCTCGGCGGGAAGTACTTGGATAAAATTTTCGGCCTTTCTCCTGTTTTTGATTTATAATCCACATTAAATCTGCGGAACGGCTGGTTGGGAGTTGTTAAACTTCGAACTTGGGAGGAATTGTGTTTAATTTGTTGCTAATACCGGCTGACTTTTTTACTCTCCGGACAAACATAATATTTATTTTCGTTGGACAGGGTGTAAAAGCTGAAAGGAGTAGAAGCCCATGGCACAGATCCTTCTTCTACTTTCTTTTTTTCTTCTGTTTCTTTCTTTATTTATTAGTTTAGGTAGATAATACCTATACAGCAAAAGGAACTTCCAGCATTCCAAGTGGGTGTCCCGCAACACCTCTCGAACTTTGGGTCAAGAGCGGGCCCAATCAGCAGGTTACAAAAAAATCATCATCTGCCTAGCCTTTTCCCAACTATGTTGGGTTCGGTTTCCAGTCTAACCGGATGCAGCTGAATACCAGTATTTTACATGGAGCGACTGCCTATCTGACCTTGGTAAGACTGGTTGTGAGACTTTCGGGCTTCTGAGGACCCGTAACGACTGACAAAGATTCACGAATCACAGCCGAGACCAACAGCTTAACGTGCTTTCCGAGGCACGGCGGGTCTTGGTATGTAAAAATGGTCACCCAAACCGCGACAAGGGTAGCTTAACCTGATCGATACCCGTGCGGCTGCCATTACTTAGCCACAAGCCCTTAAGGACGCGTTTACGAATTGACGCGCTTCAATTTTAGGTATTGAGTCTCACTACTACACGTGCACGGCTCACACACACAGCGACATGCGCGAAGCGGTGAAATTATGAGTAAACTGACACGACTTGATACTTGAGCCTAATTTTATTTAATTTTTGCCATGTATTTTTTTTAAAGCTTACGTTGATTTGTTTTCAAATAGTTTGTAGGTAATGTGAAGTGTTCATAAAAGTAGATGCTATTTACTTAATTTCACTGGACAGTGATTAATCAAGTACTTGCCAAAGTACGTACCTATGTATTAATTGCGAACGAGCATATTGAAAACAAGCTTAGAAAATAATTATGTTTAGGTATTTGGCACATACCCTTCAAGGCACACACTACCAATGCTACAATATTCATCACACGAATATTATAAAGGCGAAAGTTTGTGTGTGTGTGTTTATATGTTTGTTACTTCTTCACGCTCAAACGGCTGGACCAATTTTGATATAAAATTTGGTATGGAGGTAGCTGACACACTGGATTAACATATAGGCTACATGTTTAAAAAAATCGTTAAAAATTCGTAAAACAAATACAACGCAATGGATATTGTTGTACTGTCAAATTGGAATGGATTGCCATTCCAAGTTACGCAATTATGATAGCGTACTAAGCAGTGGCGTGCATTGCATATAAGCAGTGCCTACCTCGATAAATCACCATAAGCCTGTCAATTACATTTTAGTGTATGTAAAGAAACTCACTAAATTATCATAACTAACAAAAAACAAAATCTTCATACTTTTACGCGCGGCAGTAGGCAGTCGCTAGACGGCCTGCCTACTTTAGGGTGATAAATTGCGAAGGTCGAATAACCAACCGAGTATGAATGTTAAAATCGTTCGTAATTTAGCCGTGCGAAGAAAGAAAGTGACGGATATTGAGATCGCCGATAGTGAGATAAAAATGAAAATCCAAGATGACGGCTGAAATTTTTTTTTTCATCATGGGTATCGTTTTTATGATTTTTAAGGGCGCTAAAGCCGATAGTGAGGTCAAAATGAAAATCCAAGATGGCGGCTGTAATTTTTTTATATTTTTTATCAACTAGTTTCTTACCAGAGCCTTTCCCAAACGTCTTAGGTCTTGGCCTAAAATCACAATCGAGTTAAAGAGTTAAAAACTATACACATTCTTATCAGCTAGTTCTACTCGTGTATCAGTTCTAGAAGCAGTCTTCAAAGTACACCTTCAGGTCACTCCATCCACTCCCGAGGTAAGGTCTCAACATAACTACCAAAAAGGGCCGAAACTCGGCACACCTAGCTCAGCTCGGCTATTAGTTCCAGTAGCAGTCTTCGAAGTACACCTGCAGGTCACGCGATCTAGTCCGGAGGTAAGGTCTCAACATAACTACAAAAAAGGGCCAAAACTCGGCACACCTAGCTCAGCTCGGCTATTAGTTCCAGTAGCAGTCTTCGAAGTACACCTGCAGATCACTCCATCAAGTCCGGAGGTAAGGTCTCAACATAACCAACGAAATGAGCCCAAACTCGGCACACCTAGCTCAGTTCGGCTATTAGTTCCAGTAGCAGTCTTCGAAGTACACCTGCAGGTCACTCTATCAAGTCCGGAGGTAAGATCTCAACATAACTAACGAAATGAGCCCAAACTCGGCACACCTAGCTCAGTTCGGCTATTAGTTCCAGTAGCAGTCTTCGAAGTACACCTGCAGGTCACTCCATCAAGTCCGGAGGTAAGATCTCAACATAACTAACGAAATGAGCCCAAACTCGGCACATCTAGCTCAGCTCGGCTATTAGTTCCAGTAGCAGTCTTAGAAGTACACCTGCAGGTCACTCCATCAAGTCCGGAGGTAAGGTCTCAACATAACTAACGAAATGAGCCCAAACTTGGCACACCTAGCTCAGCTCGGCTATTAGTTCCAGTAGCAGTCTTCGAAGTACACCTGCAGGTCACGCGATCTAGTCCGGAGGTAAGGTCTCAACATAACTACAAAAAAGGGCCGAAACTCGGCACACCTAGCTCAGCTCGGCTATTAGTTCCAGTAGCAGTCTTCGAAGTACACCTGCAGATCACTCCATCAAGTTCGGAGGTAAGGTCTCAACATAACTAACGAAATGAGCCCAAACTCGGCACACCTAGCTCAGCTCGGCTATTAGTTCCAGTAGCAGTCTTCGAAGTACACCTGCAGGTCACTCCATCAAGTCCGGAGTTAAGGTCTCAACATAACTAACGAAATGAGCCCAAACTCGGCACATCTAGCTCAGCTCGGCTATTAGTTCCAGTAGCAGTCTTCGAAGTACACCTGCAGGTCACTCCATCAAGTCCGGAGGTAAGGTCTCAACATAACTAACGAAATGAGCCCAAACTCGGCACACCTAGCTCAGCTCGGCTATTAGTTCCAGTAGCAGTCTTCGAAGTACACCTGCAGGTCACTCTATCAAGTCCGGAGGTAAGGTCTCAACATAACTAACGAAATGAGCCCAAACTCGGCACACCTAGCTCAGCTCGGCTATTAGTTCCAGTAGCAGTCTTCGAAGTACACCTGCAGGTCACTCCATCAAGTCCGGAGGTAAGGTCTCAACATAACTACAAAAAAGGGCCGAAACTCGGCACACCTAGCTCAGCTCGGCTATTAGTTCCAGTAGCAGTCTTCGAAGTACACCTGCAGGTCACTCCATCAAGTCCGGAGGTAAGGTCTCAACATAACTAACGAAATGAGCCCAAACTCGGAACACCTAGCCCAGCTCGGCTATTAGTTCCAGTAGCAGTCTTCGAAGTACACCTGCAGATCACTCCATCAAGTCCGGAGGTAAGGTCTCAACATAACCAACGAAATGAGCCCAAACTCGGCACACCTAGCTCAGCTCGGCTATTAGTTCCAGTAGTAGTCTTTGAATTACACCTGCAGGTCACTCCATCAAGTCCGGAGGTAAGATCTCAACATAACTAACGAAATGAGCCCAAACTCGGCACATCTAGCTCAGCTCGGTTATTAGTTCCAGTAGCAGTCTTCGAAGTACACCTGCAGGTCACTCCATCAAGTCCGAAACGAAATAATAATATTATGAATTTATAATCCCTACTTACTTCTAGAAAAATTATAAGACTGTGAATAAAATCTCTCCTTGGGTAGTAGGTACATTATAGAATGCGTGAAGTATCATGTTTGGTATGTCAAATATTTTGTATCCGTACAGCGATCTTTTTCAGCACAAGCTGCTGCTTACAAGCGACACAGAGTCCACTCACGACGGCGGCCGAGCGCAGACTAATATTTCATTACAAATTTTTGTGCAATAAACCAAGACAGTGACCAGTAAAATAACCCTTATTTCAATCCAATAAGATTCACGCGTTACAGCGAAATATGTGAAAAAATAGACTCCGATTTTAATTTTTTTCTGAGCCTATTTGTAACATTTTGATAGTTCTTTTTGCTACCTTTTTGAGATGAACATGTCTGCTTACATAAAATATTTTTAAATAAATAAATTTATGTTATTAAATAGAAGAAAAATATCTCCAAAGTCAGCACGATATCGTCGATTTTGTGTGAAGAGGCAACGGAAATTATTTTTTACTATATTAAAAACCAACATTTTTTAATGAAAAATAGCTACCATTTGAAGATGAAGGAGTAACCTATCTGTGGTAATTATTAGTTACATTTGGTTTAGTCTCATTTTGCTGCAAAATGCCTGTAAAACTACTTATTTTTGTCAGATTCGTAAACGCGTCCTTAAAAAAATATATATAAAACATATAAATATATCTGAGTATATTTATACTCAAGTTCGTAGTTTAAGTGGTGTAACTTCGCTCTGTGAATCATTAATGTAATTTAGTACTGTGGCATTTCAGAGGAAATGATTTCACGTGTGGTTTGATAAAAAATATCTTCTAGACGCCTCTGCGGGACTACTCCCTAAGCACGAAATCCGTAGTATCGGCCGTAGTAACGGACGCTACCTACTCCGTATCACTTACGGAAATATCGACACTTGAAACTTTAACTTTTCGGAAAAACATCGGAAATATTGTAAAAGCCAATTATTATTATTAAAAGAGGAACCGTGTAGACTACACGGTTCCTCTTTTAATAATAATACTATAACTTGTCGGCTCTTCTCCATAGGAAACGACTAATTGGAACCGTGCACCTACCTTCTGACGTTTCATAAGTGCCCATGTAGGTTTATGTGAAATAAAAAAAATTAAGTTTGATTTTTTAAATGCTGTTTATAAAAAAAAAAGCCTTTTATTTCATGCATTCAAAAGTTTTTTAACATTTTTACATGTATTGTGTATTTTTGTAAAATTAATGTAATGATTTAAAAATAATTGATAGAAGAGTAAGTTGTTATCGTTACTTAATAATTAAAGAATAATGATAGTTAAAATGTATAAATTAAAATAGTTAAAAAAAACGTATAAATTCAATTTGAGTGATTGTAATGTTTATAGTTATTTTAAAATATGTTTAATAGATATTAATTTAAAATCAAAATGTTAATAAAAAATAAAAAAAAGTAAATAGCATGCCCCTCAAGTAGTGAGGGTGAAGGCCTCCTCCAGAGAACACCATCGATCTCGGTCTTTGGCTTCTGTCAGCCAGTTTTTGCCAGCGACTCGTGTGATGTCGTCTGCCCATCTAGTTACAGGTCTTCCTCTTTTCCGAGTGCCTGTAGGACCTGGCCATGAAGTCATGCGAATTGTCCATCGATCGTCGCTCATTCTCGCTATGTGTCCTGCCATGCAATGTGCACATGTGCACATGCAAAATGCTCATTATCATTTTAAATTGATAAGAGGCCTCTGCCAGTTGGCTTCGCCCCTGGTACGTCTTCCAAAGGTCCGGGACCCCAGGGGCCCGAATTATGTCAAAGACATTTAAATAACAATTACATAGAATTCCTCAAGTGACCCTGACCCTTATAACTTGCAAGTAAAGCTTTTCTCCTCGCCATTTCATTGGAAAAGCTGAGCATTTGTAAAATGATGGTAATACTGGAGAACGACGTGATTGAAATAAAATAACATTGTTATTGACATTCAAAGTGGTTAATGTTCCGTATTAAAGATAAATGGAACTTCTAGTTGATGTTTTTATCTTAGCATTGCTTCGGTGTTTTTTTGTTTCGTTTTTGCTGATATTTCTCTGAGATACTTCGAGTTTATTAACTCAGCGAATTATGTTTAGTAAGTATTTTTTATAAAGTATATAATTTAAATATATAAAATTCAAAGTCCTGACTGACTGACTGATATATCAACGCACAGCCTAAACCGCTGGTCCTAGAGACATGAAATTTGGAGGGTGTGTTCTTTGTGAAGAGTAGGTATCCACTAAGAAAGGGTTTTTTTGAAATTCCACCCCTAAGAGGGTGAAATTTCACGCAAACGAAGTCGCGGGCATAAGCTAGTAGCAGTATAAAAGCAGTGATAGCCCAGTGGTAACGGCCCTAACTAATGAGTTGTAGATCGTGGGTTTGAACCCAAGCAGGCACATTACTCTGTGTCAATAATTTCATCACCACTGCTCTCAAAACGGTAAAGGACTATTTATATTTATACTTATGCTTAAAAGTAAATCAGTTACAATTGTGTGTAATTATTAGCATCTGCTGCTGAATTAGGTTTATGGCCTGTGTTTCAGCACGCAGCGCCTCAAACCCTCGGACTGGGTATGCAAGTTTGAGTGTACGAACAAAAGGACACAAGACAAAATCAAACTGGTTGCTAATTTAATTGTATACTTATAAAAAAAAAAATACTTGATTTTTTCATTCTGTGACTACTATGACACACACTTGTTAAAATTCTAGGAAAAACACTACTTTTACAATATTTGTAAACAGGTGAGCTTTTATTTGTAAACACATAATTGATTTACCTGTCATTGCTTTATTTTTAATCGTTTTTACCTTTTGTGTTAGAGTAATTTTATTCTAGGTGCATCGTTTTCACATACAATTTTGTAATGTATACAAAACCTTATAAAACATTTTAAAAGAGTAGCGGTGGAGTTTCTTGCCCATTCTTCTCCATACGAAACTACCTTATGGAAGGCGCGACTAGAATCAATTATATTTTTTGTAAATTTTTCAAACCTAATAACCAATGGATTAGCAATTTCCTTCTAAATCCATCGGATTGTTATTGAAAGTGTTATTGCAATTATTGTGCGAGACTTTTACGTCTTTCCTCACAGGCCGGCTGAACGTCAAGCCTACAGTTTTAAATACGGCGTCTATATCGACGTACACATCGACGGCGTCGATACGTCGATGAGTGATCCGACACAAGGTAATTAACGCCGCGACGCTTTGCCATGACTTTGATAAATTACATGCTATGCGGATGATGCGAGGTTTAGAGTGGATACGACTTTAGAAACAATATATTCATACAAGTAAACTCATATTATATCAAGAGGTCCACGCTACATTTTACAATTCTAACGAAAAATTAAATGAAAACGAATGATATCATTTTTCTTTTTAAGTACCTTCCAATTCTTATAAGACACTTATTTACATAATCAGCCTAACATGTTCCCACTGCTGGGACACAGGCCTCCTCCCTTCGAGAGGGAGTGGGCCGTAATCTGCAATTACATAAGTGCGTCGTTGCTTTGTGACGCCGGGTCAAGTCCTGCTTATATATTAACTACTAGCTGCGCCCCGCGGTTTCACCCGCGTAAGTGTCGATTCTGTGGGAATATCCGGATAAAAAGTAGCCTATATGTTAATCCAGGGTTTCAGCTACCTCCATACCAAATTTTATCAAAATTGGTCCGGCCGTTTGAGCGTGAACAAGTAACAAAGTCCTGGGGCACATGCACTGACCTCTATTAAACATTGTATAATACAGGGCAGTGGGCCCATATGGCTCCTCTCTGTGAAAGGGAATGGGCCATAATCCACCAAGCGGCCCTAGTGCCGGTTGGTGGATTTATTCATGCCGGTTTCCTAACGACGTTTCCTTCAACGTTTTGAGAGCAGTGGTAATGAAATTAAATATACAAAGTAAAGTGCCTACCTGGGTACGAACTCACGACATACAACTCTGGTAAGTCGGTGCAGATACCACTGGACCAACATGTGACATCTACCAACCCGCACTGGGCCCGCGTGGTAGATTACAGCCCACTCCCTCTCGTAGCAAGGTCACCTGTGTAACAGCAGCGGGAAGACTATAGGATGATTATGCTAAACATCCTACCTACATTGGAATTATCATCACCTGCCTAGCCTTTTCCCAACTGTGTTGGGGTCGGCTTCCAGTCTAACCGGATGCAGCTGAATAACAGTATTTTACATGGAGCGACTGCCTATCTGACCTCAACAACCCAGTTACTGGGTAATACGATACCCCCTGGCTTACCAAGGGGAGTAACTGGTTGTCAGATTTTCGGGCTTCTGACTACCCGTAACGACTGTCAAAGATCCACGAATGATAGCCGGGACCAACGGCTTAACGTGCTTTCCGAGACACGGTGAGGTTTCGCTATGTAAAGATGGTCACCCACATACATACCTACATCGGAATGATTAGTAGAAAGAGAGAAAAGTTCGTAAATAAACCCTTGTAGGTACAAGTATGGTACAAGCATGGTACAAACAGGGTATAAGCAGAACTTGACCGTGTGTCACAAAGCAACGACGCACTTACGTAACCCGACGAGTCGCTTCCATTCTTCTTTACTCTTTGACGTCTGTGTGACTCGGCGCACGAGTTGAAGAATGGAGGGACTTTTTGTAGAGATTGATATTGAATTTACGAGTTTTCTTCCAGGGGGTAAATACAGGGTCAAATTAAATTAGTTAGCAAGACTTCGCCAACGCGATGGGTGTAAAAAAAAAATAAGATGATTATTTTTTTTGGTTGGCGATCGCTCGACGATCTGGTAGTGTATTAACTCATGAGTTGAGAAGAACAGTGTTTTTTTGTTTTATCGATACTTATCACGTCTGTGAAGTTTACACAAAAATAAACTGATTTGTAAACGTAATAAATACACCACTTACGTCGTTGACACCAAACATTTTTATCACCTATTTTTTTTTTAACAACCAAACTATAAAACAAAAACATTAAACACACACACACATTTTTTATTGGTAAAACATTAACAACCTCTTAAGAGGTCATTATACACGTCATTATGAGCCACTTTTACTATGGGTCCAAACCTCAAATCGCGAAAAAAAAAACAGCTGTTCCCTACATTTATGTTCGTTCGTTTATACTCGTCAAAATGTAGGGAACAGCTGATTTTCTGGCCTTTGGAAGTAGTGCTCGTCTCGCTTCGCTCTCTCGGCTCGTATGCGGTTGATCACAGTTCTAACGTAACCTAACCTATTTGGTCGGGGTGCCCTGGCTTAGTTACTTTTTAACGTTACGTTAGCTTCTTAACATCACGCTGAGACCCTTAGAAGCAGGGCAGGGACAGTAGATGTGATGCAACGAGGTGGATCGGGGGAACAAGATATTTCTCGCGGACTAAGTTGCGGGCAGAAGCTAGTAACTAATAAGCTAAGGTACTATGTAGTTTGTGAGCCTATATATTGCGGGTTGGTAGATGTCACATGACTGTTCGAATGTTTCATTCTGGAACATGACGGTTTCCTCACGATGTTTTCCTTCACCGTTTTTGAGAGCAGTGATGATGAAATAATTTACACAAAGTAAAGTGCCTGTCTGGGTTCGAACCTACGACCTACAACTCGTAAGTCGCGACTGGGCTGCCACTGCTCTATTCAAACTATGATGTCAAACAATTCTAAAAGACGCATAAACTATTCTGTGACGTCACAGTTCACCAGTCTCTTCATTTCGTGAGCCAAGTTATTCGTTTGTGTGCAAAAGGGGTCCTAATTAAAGTGGAGAAAAAATGCAAACTGTATGGATGATATTGTCATTCTTGTGTGTTTTTCAAACAACTTTTTATGCTTTGTGTGGCCAAAATTAAAAAGAGTATGCTTACAAGTTGAGAGAATAAATGTCAGGAGATTACCTAATTAACAATTATTATTCGGGCCGTGGGGTCCAAGTGCTCATGGTCTTTTTAAAGAAATTTAGAAACGGCTGGTTGATACTTCCCGTGACCCAAGGGCTGGCTTTTACCTTGACCAGAGGCTAAGCATCGCCATACAACATGGTAATGCCGCCAGTCTCTTGGGTACATTACCAGTCGACAGCAATGCGGATGAATTTTTCGACGCTATGTCTTAGTTTCTGTATAGTTTTAGTTAAGTTAATTTTGTTATTTTTAGATTAACAATTAATTTTTTATATATTTTTTTTTACATTTTTTGTTTCAAGTATTTATCAGTGGAAACTTGAAAATGGTCTTCAAAATACATATTGTTTAAGAACACTGTTTATATTAGCTGTAAGTTTCCCGAATAGATTAAAATAAAATAAATTAATAAAATAAAAGTATTTATTTGCACTCAGTAGTGGTTTTTTGGAAATTGGTAGTTTTTCTTATAAGAAAGTTCTTTATTAAAAGCAGATTTCAATTGCAACGCTGTTTTGGATGCCTTAGTAGGTCATGAGAGGAACACACAACGACATACTTACCAGTAAGCGTGATCTCGCATTGAACAGGTTTTTCGTACAATGATAAGTCAGCTTATACTGGAGCAGTATAGATTCATGTAACTATTTTAGTACGTAGTTTTCTTTAGTTTCTCACTATACTCAGAAAAATATAGTTTCATAGTATGTTTTGAGGAAAAATATTTTATTGAATACAAAATCTTGGCTGCTACTAAGAGTTACCGAAAGAAAACACAATAATAATTGCCCGACCTGGGGCCCTAAAAAGGCCACTTTGGCAGAATCATAAAAGGATAACATTATGAATCATAATGGACAGTTAACTCATATGTTAATCGTATCAAATCCCATTGGTGAAGGATTTTTCAGTTATGTTTTTTTTGTCTGTGCTAAAATACCAATCAATCCAATCCAAATCCAATCCCAATATCTATGATTATACCCCCTTGGTAAGACTGGCTGTCAGATTTTCCGGCTTCTGACGATCCGTAACGACTGTCAAAGATCCACGAATGACAGCCGGGACCAACAGCTTAACGTGCTTTCCGAGGCACGGAGGGGTCTCGGTATGTAAAGATGGTCACCCATCCACAGACCAACCGCGGCAAGCGTAGCTTAACCTGATTTATCGACCTGTGCGGCATTATTGTGCCACGGGCCCCTCACATACCCCTACTAAACATAGTAAAGGTAAGACGGGAGTATAACCAATTCCCGGGCCCGCCCAAGTAGTGAACATGCTGCCATTACGGTGCCGGAAACGCGGCCATTTTTCCAACACTCACTTCCTGTCGCTGACTTGAGTTAGGGTGGGAAGTGTGCAAGCCTTGAATTCTAAGCGATTTATGGGAGACATTAGTTATTTTGATGACTCTAACGACATAACTTACGTGGAGGCAGTTTTCACAGACTTTAAGTTATAAGTCACGGTACGGTTTACAAAATGGTTGAGCTGGATGGTGCTGATCCACGCGTCATGTTCGTGAACGGGCGCCATCGGTTGTGACTGGTCATCTCTTAACTGCCTGGCAGTTAAGAGATGACCAGTCACAACCTTACATTTTGGATTGTTTCTTCTTTTTAGGGTTCCGTACCAAAATGGTAAAAACGGAACCCTTATGGTGAGACTAAGTCTGTCTGTCTGTCTGTCACAGCTGGATATCTCAAGAACTACTAATGCTATCAACTTGAAATTTGGAATAGTTTTAGATGACGTTTGCCCAACTATTTTGCAAATAAGAAAGAAATAAAAATATATATGTATATTTTTTGCAACAGGGACAAAAAGGGGGTCTGAAAAATTCGAAGTGGGGCTACTAGGGCATGTGGGGTATCATATGAAAGAGCGCAGTTTGCTCATTACCAAATTTTTTTTCTTTTTTTAGGCCGCTTAGTTTTCGACTTTTGATGAAAAATTAAAAAAAAAATGAGTGTGGAACTTAAGATAGAAACACGCTTTTACGATACGACTACATACAGGAAGCATGGCTAATAGAAATCTCTATTCCTAGACAGCACGTTTCGCCGAAAACTTTGTTGATAGAAAACATTGTTCGTAGATATCTCGGTTCATAAGAAGCACTGTTGACAGAGATCTCTGTTCATAGATAGCACTTCTTGCCGGAAACTTTGTTCATAGAAACCCACAAACCCATCACATGTGCAAAGTTTCCCTAGCTAATTTAATTTGACCGTGTATAACTCGCTCTCGCTCACACCTTAACCCAGCACATTAGTGGAGATACAAGAATTTCTTTAAGAGCTGAATTCTAAACGAAATACTATTCGTAGCGCACACAACGGAGTAGTTTTCGGACTTTTTAAAGTATGGACCAGGATTCCATTTGTGGTTCCTAGGTTTACCTACACTTTACAGTAAGTACTGGGTTTTTGCTTTTTAGCTGCATGTCGGATACGGTTCACGGCTTCTGCAGTTACTGCTCTGATTACAGAAGGAGTAATGTGATGTTTTTGCACAGTAATGACTGTTTTTTTAGCAGTATTAATCTGTGTGGAAACTTCAGGAAGTTTCCACACAGATTAATACTAACCGATTAAAACCAGGGTTTTACTTACATCTGCTACTGCTACCGAGGCCTCCAAGAGGCAGCTACTATGAGCAGGAAATTACAAACACGAAGCCGAGAATCACTTACTCCCCGTCATTGTGATATTTTTTTTTACTGGACCATACCTAGGAACCTTCTAGTTACGGAGATATTGATGGTCAAAATTCCAACTTTTCCTGACGCTATTTTACGACAAGTTTTTAACGTTATAACACAACTTTAAATAGGTACCCCCCTGTACTGTTGCATGCACTGCACATTGTTTTGTGTGTGTTACATTGCGCACTACCACAAACAGCATCGACAAACATGGCCAGCTCACTGCCAGTGCCGGATTAGCCACGTAGCAGGTGTAGTAATTCTACAGGATCCGCGCTGTGGGGGCCCCGCGCTTGTACGTACAAAAAAGAAGTCATGCATTAGGTTTATTGAAATATTAGGGAAGAATGGTCAAAAAAAACCTGACCTCTCCGAGATGGGATGTAAAATTTTTTTGAAATCACTTCGTTCGCTCTTGCATAGATACAAGGTTCTCTCAGAACTTGCAACTTACGTAGGTTTTTAAAAAAGTACCTACTATACTGAGCATTGTTTGAAGAAAGTAATTTGGCTCAAGTACTTCAATCTTCAACTGACATGAAACAGAAAAGAACGTATTTGTTAAGAAACATTGATTTAACTAATGTAAAATCACTACAAACAAAATACTACTAATAAAATGATTATTATTATTATTTTTGGTGAAAGAATTTTGTTTCTTAGCTCTTTGGCTAGTTTAAGCTACATTTGTTCTGTTTTATCTTGTAAACCTTAGAACCTTGAACAAATTAAGTTCTTCCATATTTACCCCTAGGTAAAATTTGCTACAAAGCCCGCCCTGGCTTAATCCGGCACTGCTGCCACTTCAGTTTGCTTACTCTGCAAGCTTTGTTACTTGGCGAAACCTAGACCAAAAACTGTTAATCTTTTTGCTACTAGCTCTCACTCGCTATTTGTGTTCGTTCCAAAAGAACTAATAAAAAAACTACAAGCTCCAACTTTTGGCGCCAAACGAAAAAGAAAGATGGCCGACCCGCGCCATCCTTCTTGTAATATTTACAGCATAATACAGGCAGCCATTAACCGATAAGTTGGTAAGTGGAACAATGAAACTTATATTGCATCGTTGGCCGTAACTATTTAAAGTTCCGTCATAAATTTTAATATGAATATGTCGTTTGAACTTGGCGAAGCTTAAATGGTGTTACACCGTAGTTCTTTGTAGTTTTGATATTTATGAGTATCACACTAAATTACAAAGGCGAAAGTTTGCGTATGTGTGGGGGTGTGTGTGTGTGTTATATGTTTGTTACTTCTTCACGCTCAAACGGCTGGACCAATTCTGATAAAATTTTATATGGAGGTAGCTGACACCCTGGATTAACATATAGGCTACTTTTTATCCCGATATTCCCACGGGATCGGCATTTACGCGGGTAAAACCGCGGGGCGCAGCTAGTATGGAAATAAAAGTTTTAGGGTTCATTTTTAAACGATGATTAAAGTTAGTGATGTTCAAACGTCAAAAATGTATGGCAAACAGTCGCTAATCACTACTTTACGCAACGATTATGAATATTTATTTATTTATTTATTGCACAATGTACACATACATAGTTATAGGCTAGGCTTAAACTAGTCAGTACATGACCCTGTTAGGGCGCAGCAAAACTAATAATATTGTAATGAGTAGGTTAGTAGTATTAGTAGTAGTATTTAGTATTAGTATTAGTAGTATTCAAATTCTTTATTTCAGACTATATTATTATTAAGTATATATGTACGGGTCAGTTGTTAAGTGCTATGTGAGCAGTTGGTAAATTACTTACTTTATGAATATCATCACCATTGCTCTTAAAACGGTGGATGAAAATGTCGTGAGAAAACCAGTATGTCGTCCTAGAACTAAAAATTCGAAGACGTGTGACATCTGTCAACCCGTACTGGGTCCACGTGGTGGATTACGGCCTACTCCCTCTCACAGGGAAGTGGCCTGTGTCCCAGCAGTGGGAACATTATAGGCTGGTTAACGTACTCTCCATTTATCCGTAGGGATAGTTAAAGAAAACATAATCGTTAGTCTTAAATTAATGGTCTAAGTTCTTTTCTGTTACAGCACTGATCTCTAAAAATATCTCACAAGAAGCATGGGACAGTCTTATTTCGATGAAACACATATAACATACCTACGTACGGTAAATATAAGCTTCGTTTTCACTTAAGTAACCGTTAGATATCAGCGGAACGTGCACGCGATTGTATCATTTGAAGGCATTGATACTGGTTCAACGAGAAGTATTGCACGCTACTGATCGCGCCTTTTGAAATTCATGTTGCAACAGGAGCGTCTGTTGTTTTTTTTTGCTATGTAGTTTTTTGTAGGCGCTTCGATTAACTAAAAGGAAGATAGATCATTAATTTATTGCACTGTGCAATAATATCCGTACTAGGTTTAACTAAAAGTACGCAGTAATAGAATGTCTTTTATTTAAAATAATTATGCAACTGTTGTATATATTAAGGAGTATTAAAACACTCATGTGATTACTATTATCACATGAGGATTATGCAACTGTACATAATTAGGTATTAACCTAATTATGTACAGTTGCATAATCCTCTATAAAAGGTTCTGAAACCATAGGGTGTTTTACAGTGTTGTAAACTCTATGTAAATTCATGGAAAGTTTAATTGCTGAGTATCTAATACAAACAATGTACATATGTAATAATATAATTATTTATTGTAATAATTATTTACATTTTTTTAAATTACGGCGCTGTGGTATTGAAACGCACGTGCATGACAATGTTCTTTTTTAGGGTTCCGTACCAGGCTGTATCTCATGAACCGTGATAGCTAGACAGTTGAAATTTTCACAGATGATGTATTTCTGTTGCCGCTATAACAACAAATACTAAAAACCGAATAAAATAAATATTTAAGGGGGGCTCCCAGACAACAAAAGTGTTTTTTTTTTTCGGCGTTTTTGTCTTGTAGTACGGAACCCTTCGTGTGCGAGTCCGACTCGCACTTGGCCAGTTTTTTTTTTAATTCATGGAGATACCACGAATACAAAAAATGTTTGTTAGTTTATACATTTAATTTTATGCAACACTGCGGTGTGACAGCAAGCCGCATAAAGTTCCCGTAGAATATTGTTTTCTTTCAAACTGTGCAAGTTGCGCTGGCGTTAATGGCTTAACCTGTTCACCTTCATAATACTTGTGTGTGTTTTTTTATTTATGTTCTTCTTCTTCTCTTGTGTCTGCACTGGTTTTACGGGCATGCAGACTTTGTTTGTTTGATCGCCCTAATCTCTGGAACTACCAGTCGAATTTGAAATACTCTTTTTGCATTTGATAGCCCAATTCTTGAGGAGGTTCTATGCGGGCCATACACGATCAAGTTCACCGTCAAGTTTGCAGCGGACTTGAAGCCACGTCCATTAAACTTGACGGTGTATGGCTACTTATCGCTGCAAACTTGACGGTGAACTAGATCGTGTATGGCCCGCATTAGACACTGAGGAGTCGATAATTCCGATCCAGCCAGTCCCTTGCTGCCTTCTCCCAGCGACGCCCTAAGCTGAGGCCCTAAGCTGAGGTCCGTATCTACCCCACAGGGGGTGCCCTTAGCGTGTAGTCGCTTAGTTTTTAAGTTTTTTAAGCCTTGAGTGAAGGCCTTAATTTATTGGGGCATCCACAAGCAGACCTCATAGGTTGAACTGCGAGATGCCATTCACAAAAAAAAAAAACTTAAGAGCACAGCAAAAACAAAAAAAAAAGCCAGAAAGAATACGGTAATAGCGTGGGCAGGCGATGCGATGCGACGGGGTGGGTCGGGGGAACAAGAAATTTCACGCGGACGAAGTCGCGGCCAGAAGCTAGTGTAGTAATAGTGAGAACAAAAACAATTTCACAGTCGACCTGTACTAATATGTACAGTCACGAGCAAAAGTATGTATACACATCGCTTTATTCAAAGGCGATTTTCTCCTTTATTTTTGAATGAAATTTTATATTATTTGGAACATAGTATTTTCGAACCCATAGGTATATATAAAGTGTCGTATTTCAACGTTGCATTCGTTAATTCGTGAAAAAATCGCAATTTAAAGTTGCCAAGTGTTGACATATTGGTGCTCGTGACTGTACAGGGTTATTGGTAAAACATTAACAACCTCTTAAGAGGTCATTGTACTCATCATTATGAACCACTTTAGTTGTTCTTCTTAACGCCCTACATAGCATGTAGTTATATTTCTATTTTCATTCCTATAAAGACATTAGCAGACCATTAATCCGTGAGCATAGTAATTCTCACAAGCGAGTGTGTGGTTGAATACAGTTGCTTACACGCGTCATTTGGCAATTAATGTCAGGCAATTCAGCCCTAAGAAAGTATTTTATTTTGTGGATTATATTGTGCAAAGGTTATGGTATCGTAGGATAATTAATTATTGTAGGTCGTAATATAATTAAATAAGTTATAACAGTCGCACGGGTCGGTCGAGTGAGCATTGGTGGCCAAGTGGTAACAGCCGCGACTTAGGAGTTGTAGGTCGTAGGTTCAAACCCAGAAAGTCACTTTGTGTAAATTATTTCTTCGCCACTGCTCTCAAAACGGTGAAGGAAAACATCGTGAGGAAACTGGCATGTCCTAGAACTAAAAATTCGAAGATACCTATGTGATATCTACCAACCCGCACTGGGCCCACTCCCTCTCACCGAGAGGAGGCCTGTATCCCAGCAGTGGGAATATTATATAGGCTGATTATGATAGGTCGAACAAAGGGTAAGCTATGCTTGCCGCGGTCGGCTCGTGGATGGGTGACCATCCATTATATATCAAGGCCCCACCGTGTCTCGAAGACCGTTGGTCCCCGCTGTATTTGTGGATCTTTGACAGTCGTTACGGGTCGTCAGAAGCCCGAAAGTCTGACAGCCAGTCTTACCAAGGGGTCTTCGTGTGCTTACGTCGGTCGTCGTTCGTACTTCGTGTTACCCAGTAACTGGGTTGTAGAGGTCAGGTAGTCAGTGTCAAAGATATATTTTTTTATTTCGGGGTCGTGGCTAAATAATAACAGCTGCACGGGTCGATTGAAGGTTAAGCTACGCTTGCCGCGGTCTTTTAGTAGATGGGTAACAAATCATTACATATCGTGATCCACAAATGACAGCCGGGACCAACGGCTTAACGTGCTCTCCGAGGCACGGAGGGGCCTTGATATATAATGGATGGTCACCCATCCACGAGCCGACCGCGGCAAGCATAGCTTACCCTTTGTTCGACCTATCATAATCAGCCTATATAATATTCCCACTGCTGGGATACAGGCCTCCTCTCGGTGAGAGGGAGTGGGCCCAGTGCGGGTTGGTAGATATCACATAGGTATCTTCGAATTTTTAGTTCTAGGACATGCCAGTTTCCTCACGATGTTTTCCTTCACCGTTTTGAGAGCAGTGGCGAAGAAATAATTTACACAAAGTGACTTTCTGGGTTTGAACCTACGACCTACAACTCCTAAGTCGCGGCTGTTACCACTTGGCCACCAATGCTCACTCGACCGACCCGTGCGACTGTTATAACTTATTTAATTATATTACGACCTACAATAATTAATTATCCTACGATACCATAACCTTTGCACAATATAATCCACAAAATAAAATACTTTCTTAGGGCTGAATTGCCTGACATTAATTGCCAAATGACGCGTGTAAGCAACTGTATTCAACCACACACTCGCTTGTGAGAATTACTATGCTCACGGATTAATGGTCTGCTAATGTCTTTATAGGAATGAAAATAGAAATATAACTACATGCTATGTAGGGCGTTAAGAAGAACAACTAAAGTGGTTCATAATGATGAGTACAATGACCTCTTAAGAGGTTGTTAATGTTTTACCAATAACCCTGTACAGTCACGAGCACCAATATGTCAACACTTGGCAACTTTAAATTGCGATTTTTTCACGAATTAACGAATGCAACGTTGAAATACGACACTTTATATATACCTATGGGTTCGAAAATACTATGTTCCAAATAATATAAAATTTCATTCAAAAATAAAGGAGAAAATCGCCTTTGAATAAAGCGATGTGTATACATACTTTTGCTCGTGACTGTACATATTAGTACAGGTCGACTGTGAAATTGTTTTTGTTCTCACTATTACTACACTAGCTTCTGGCCGCGACTTCGTCCGCGTGAAATTTCTTGTTCCCCCGACCCACCCCGTCGCATCGCATCGCCTGCCCATGCTATTACCGTATTCTTTCTGGCTTTTTTTTTTGTTTTTGCTGTGCTCTTAAGTTTTTTTTTTTTGTGAATGGCATCTCGCAGTTCAACCTATGAGGTCTGCTTGTGGATGCCCCAATAAATTAAGGCCTTCACTCAAGGCTTAAAAAACTTAAAAACTAAGCGACTACACGCTAAGGGCACCCCCTGTGGGGTAGATACGGACCTCAGCTTAGGGCCTCAGCTTAGGGCGTCGCTGGGAGAAGGCAGCAAGGGACTGGCTGGATCGGAATTATCGACTCCTCAGTGTCTAATGCGGGCCATACACGATCTAGTTCACCGTCAAGTTTGCAGCGATAAGTAGCCATACACCGTCAAGTTTAATGGACGTGGCTTCAAGTCCGCTGCAAACTTGACGGTGAACTTGATCGTGTATGGCCCGCATAGAACCTCCTCAAGAATTGGGCTATCAAATGCAAAAAGAGTATTTCAAATTCGACTGGTAGTTCCAGAGATTAGGGCGATCAAACAAACAAAGTCTGCATGCCCGTAAAACCAGTGCAGACACAAGAGAAGAAGAAGAACATAAATAAAAAAACACACACAAGTATTATGAAGGTGAACAGGTTAAGCCATTAACGCCAGCGCAACTTGCACAGTTTGAAACAAAACAATATTCTACGGGAACTTTATGTGGCTTGCTGTCACACCGCAGTGTTGCATAAAATTAAATGTATAAACTAACAAACATTTTTTGTATTCGTGGTATCTCCATGAATTAAAAAAAAAACTGGCCAAGTGCGAGTCGGACTCGCACACGAAGGGTTCCGTACTACAAGACAAGAACGCCGAAAAACAAACACTTTTGTTGTCTGGGAGCCCCCTTTAAATATTTATTTTATTCGGTTTTTAGTATTTTTTGTTATAGCGGCAACAGAAATACATCATCTGTGAAAATTTCAACTGTCTAGCTATCACGGTTCATGAGATACAGCCTGGTACGGAACCCTAAAAAAGAACATTGTCATGCACGTGCGTTTCAATACCACAGCGCCGTAATTTAAAAAAATGTAAATAATTATTACAATAAATAATTATATATTATAACATAATTATGTACATTGTTTATATTAGATACTCAGCAATTAAACTTTCGGCAGCGGCAAGCGTAGCTTAACCTGATCGATCGACCAGTGCGGCTGTTCTTATTTAGAGCCACGGGCCCTTCTAAAATAATGCTTACCTCTTATTATACAATGTGGATGTTTCTATAGGTTGGTACACCTCTGCCTTACCCTTTAGAGATTACAGGCGTTATGATATAAATGATAGGAAGAAAACAATATTATCTTCAGAAATTCATAAAAAAAAAAAAAAAGTTCCACTAAATTCCAGTAGATGGCGCTGTACGTCAAATTATTAACATTATTTTACCGAAAATACACGAAAATCTTGGATATAAATGAATTCTGAGAGCAAAGACATCCTTCTGGTTTTCACCTTCAGGGTTTGCTCTATCAAAAATATAGTATGTATGTATGTTTGTTTAAATCTTATTGCGCACTTCGCACCTCTTATGTTATCCGCGAGAAGCAAACCATAGTGAGATCTAATTCGACGCCAACGCCATCTATCGAGCCTTGAGGAACAATTTTTCATAAAGTGTGAAAATAAAGAATATTTTTGAAAATAATTTAGTTGTAAGTGCACATAATTTATTTGCATTTATGTAAAAAATAAATAAGAGTTGATTATCAGTTTAATTCCTTTGTTTTTCATCGTTTGATGTCAAAGGAGCCGTTTCAAAGGTATCTTTAAAGTTTTAAGAAAGAGTAGATATTTTTGTACGAAGCTTATCTAATCTTAAAAAAATCGTTCTATATGAGGTCAAACCAGTATAAGGGACTGCTTTCGATCAGAAATATGTTGGTTTATTTAGAAATAATAGCATAACTTATATTATTCTCAACAGTCAAAACATGACAGATAGATTATACTAGTAAACGCAAAAAAGAACCAGATAAAAATAAGAATTCGAATTGAGTTTCCACAGGTAATAATTACCGCTGACATTCTAGATGGGTTTCGCTTTACATATTTCACAACATCCATCCATACTATTATAATTATAAATTCGAAAATAATTCTGTCTGTCTGTCTATATGTTACCTTTTCACGCCTAAACCACTGAACGGATTTCGATAAAATTTGGTAGAGATATAGATTGCATCCCGGGGAAGGACATAATGATAGTTTTTATCCCGATATTCCCCCGGGATCGACACTTATGCGGTTGAAACCGTGGGGCGCTGCTAGTAGTATTATAAAAACAACATTATACAGGAGCCACTAAAACGTCGCTAAGTGTCATCTGAGTTACAGTGTAAACGGATTTCTTAAGACATTAGCAAAATACAGTCACCTAGGTTTACTCGACCTCGTAATAGCTTTACTACCTAAAGGTGAATGTCACTTGCACTTCAAAACGACAAGGTCTTTTTGTCTATTATTTTTATTATTCATTTATTCACTCAAGTAACATGACTCATACACAATATTTAATACATTACAGACACAAATAAAATACATTAACATCACATTACAATACAAAGCATAACAATAACCACCGCACTATCAACACGTACATTAGCGAACGAAGACTGTAGGTGACGTGCAAGTCACTGCAGCGTTGTATAATCGTTGAGCTCCTTAATTTCTGAGATGAGCTGCACGATTTTTGACAAATCCGTGCACTGATTGGACAGGTCCGCTCAATCTGTGTGGTTCTTTCCTCAAAAGACAATTTCAGAAACCCATCTACATGGTCTTCACACGATC
This sequence comes from Oligia fasciuncula, assembly GCA_963082905.1. NCBI lineage: Eukaryota > Metazoa > Arthropoda > Insecta > Lepidoptera > Noctuidae > Oligia > Oligia fasciuncula. The sequence continues at coordinate 17,451,695 of OY720403.1, forward strand.
TGACCAAGATTTTGTCTGGACTTTAAAAGAGACTGTGACTTCTGAGTTTGTTTCGGCCTTTTTTCTCAGAATAGTCAGATAGGAAACGCCGACAACATCTAGTTTAAAAAAAAATTATTGACGTGTAAAAGTGTTTGTACAAACCTACTTACAGAAATAAAATCATTTATCATTTAAATGGGTAGGAATTCTGGAGGCCATCGGTCACATATACCAAGTTTTTATGACCCCTTATCTGCAAGACACAATACGGATTTTTGCCCTCTTCATCTGGAATTTTAAAAGTGTTTGTACAAACCTACTTACAGAAAATAAATCATTTATCATTTATATATGGACAGTCGAGGCTGTCCGCTATCATCATCAGCACGCTGTTGGTACTGCCGCGCACCCTGCGCACCTGAGACGCGCTCCGCTTACGCATCGTTGCATAGAAGTAGTCGACGCCAGCTTCGGCAAACATGCCCGAGGCACTACAGTCACTATGTGACAGTCAGATAGTTTCAACATTACTAAAGTTTAAAACTGAGAATTGTTGTCAAAAGTGGTAAAGCAATTGCGAGGTGGACTATACATGTCCACATACTATGCATGTGGTGTTACAAATAAAGAAACTTTGACTTTGACTATACATCAAATTATTGTATGTAGCACTTTGAATTTAAATTACTTGTTCTATCTTGATGTATACTTTTCACGGTTGTACATAATTTGTAGGAAATGGATTAGCAATGTACATATAAGGCTAGGTTCACATTCGTTCAAAACAAATATGAAGTGATGATAAAGTTCACTTAAAAAAAATGTTTTTACTAAGATTTTGCACGGATTTAAAGTCCTCAAGAGTGAACCAGCATTGTTTCAATTTGAACGTCAGGAGTATTAAATAATAATATGTACAAGTATATAAAAAAGCGGGTCGGACTCGCACCCGAAGGGTTCCATACCAAAAGGCAAACAACGCCGAAAAAAAAAACGAAAGGGGTCTCCATAGACCCCCTTTAATTTATAACTTTATTTTATTTTTGTTCTTGTATATTTGTTGTTAAGGCGGCAATAAAAATACACACTTTGTGATAATTTCAACTGTCTACCTACTACGGTTCACGAGATACAGCCCGCTGATAGACAGACGGACGGTCAGCCGGACAGCGGAGACTTATTAATAGGGTCCCGTTGTCATGCCACCCTTTGAGTACGGCATCCTAAAAAGGGAGGGGAAAGAACCATAGGGCATCACACCAGCATTGTTGCACATATTCTGGTTTGGAATAGGGTAGGTTAAGTTACAGAATCATGAGACGTTTCAACTTTGCCTCTAGGATGACAAAGTTGCCGTTGGTAAAAGTTTGAGATGACAAACACAGTTTTAGCCTAGCGTCTTCTCTTGAAAGGGTTCATACGGAGAAGTACTACCATTAATTTTACTTATTACTTTGCCAAGCAGGTTTGCTGAGTTTTGTGAAATATCATGCATGAAATATTGTCAACTTTGTCTTTAACCGGTTGAATGCCGATATAGAGGTATGAGGAATAGGGTGTAAAGTTCGCTCATCTTCCATAGAAAGGGGAGGATCCTCCGACCAGACGGGGGTTGTGTCTGGCGGGCAACTGTCCGATGATTCATGTCGGGCCGTTGTATCTATGATCTGTAGACCATTTTTTATTTTATCAAGTACCTGATACTTGTTGACAGGCCTACGCTATCCTCCCATACCTACTGTAATTTGAAAATATTGTAAAAGCCAATTATTTTTAAAAAGAGTAACCGTGTAGTTTCTTGCCGGTTCTTCTCCATAGGAAACGACCAATTAGAACCGTGCACCTAGCTTCTGACGTTTCATAAGTGCCCATGTAGGCTTATGTGAAATAAAATATTTTGATTTGATTTGATATGCTACTTGCGCGGTAAACTCTGCTTGCGAGATGCAGGATTTTGTGTGACGTGAGTACTCGTATGATACTTAGTTCGCATGGCGTTTGTAGCTGCCGCTGCACCGTAATTACAGAAACAATTGAAAAGCCATTGCGTCTCGCGTGGAGTCACATTCGAACGTACGGGTTAAAAGCTGATTTTCATTTGAATTGTTTGAGGAGTGAGTTACGTATAAGCTTCAAGTTTCTGTCGAGGTGAGGGAGAGGTGCGGGCGGGGTGCTCTTGCATTTGACTCGCCGAAACGTTATAACGTATTTAAATTTTTTCTACTTAATGCGGTTTTAACCCATGACACTTTACTACACAGGACTTTTAAACCGCGTTCAAGAGCTGTCAGGGGCAATATTCAGATTAATGTTGCAGGTCTGCCAGTACTTTCTATCTGTAAGAAAGAAAGATAGTATTTTGTTTGACACAGAAGCAAAAAAAACTTCAGCATAATCAGCCTTTATCGTTTCCACTGCTGGGACACAGGCCTCCTCTCTGTGAGAGGGAGTGGGCCGTAATCTACCACGCGGGCCCAGTGCGAGTTGGTGGATGGCACGCCTTCGAATTTTTGTTTCTAGGACATGCCAGTTTCCTCAAAATGTTTTCCTTCACCGTTTTGAGAGCAGTGGTGATGAAATTAAATTCAGAAAGTAAAGAGCTTGCCCGGGGTCTAACCCATGACCCTTAACTCGTAAGTTGGGGCTGATACCACTGAGCCACCACTGCTCTAAAAACTTAAGTACCTCGTTCTAATGAGAAAAATAAATTATGGAAAATCGTCAACCTATTTGCCATAAAGCCAGGCTGTAATCAACCTCCACCTCGAAAATCTAAAATCCTCGAAAACCTATTAAGCGAGCGAAAGTGATGCAATTACTTTTGAAGCGCAAAAGAACAGTGATGGCTATAGTGTGCGTGCGCTCGGAATAAAACGACGTATGTGCCAAAAAGAATTTATTCCTTTTTAACAAAATAAATATTAGGTACATTTAAAACTACTTTGAGTAAACTTTGATAGGATAATTCTCTATGTTTTAAAGTAAATAAATAAATAAATTCCATTGAATAACTCTTAAGCATTACGCCGTGATGTCAAAAAAAAGTAATAAAATAGATATAACGTTGCAATTTTTTTGTATCGCAAAAAAATCATTGAATCGTGTATTCCTTTTACAAGATACTAGATTAAAGAGTCAAAAAACATATACCAAAATGTTAAATAAATCCCTATTCCACATACTTAACAAGTTACACGAAATAGAAAAAAGACATTTTTTTCTATATCACCCTATCAGTCTTAGAAAATTATCAATCACAAGATGCTCGTGTAGCCTTTGCCTTAAATACTAAAACCGCAACAGCGGTATTTCCCAGTTGAGACTTATCAAAATGTAATTTGCGCCAACGGAAGTATTATTTCCTTCGTAATAAGAGGTAATTATTTAATAATACAAGTTAATAATACCCGAAGAAACAATAGCTGCAGACTAACAAGTCTGCAGCATGAAATGGCATTAAAAGAAAGAATTTGTAGTTATTTATTTCTTGAATATGTTTTGCTATTTCTTTGTAGCGGTAATCAGATAAAAAAATTGCATCTCGCTTATTTTTTTTAAATATTCCGATATCCTATTTACATATTTTCCTATTTAGAACCTTCTTTTAACCCACCAACGCCACCTATCATATAAGAGAGACACTACAACATGCCGCTACTCGACGCTAGATGGCGCTAACGCATTACGTCACGTTTCTGAATCGCGGTGTTAAGAGTCTCCGAGGATTACCTAATGACCTCCGCTAGTATATTTTATTCTTTTGGGAAAACTGAACTAGTGGTGCATCTGTGTTACGGCATCATATTGTAGTCTTTGGTTACGTCTTACTTGGAATAATTGCACGGGACTCCGCTACGCATCATATTGTAGTCTTTGCTACTAAGTTAGCCTAACCTTTGACATAATAATCGTCATCTTTTTGGTTTAGAGGACACTTTGTCCCCCTGGAAAAAGGCTGCGTGGATTCGTCCTATATATTATGTACATTGTGAAACAATAAATCCTTCGTCAACAACAAGACTTCTTCGTGCCGGAAACGGTGACAACATCCTCTACAGAATTAAATTAAATTTATAATTATTATAAACAATTTTTAATGTCACCTAGTTTAGAAGGCTCTGGGTGTTTGTGATAAGTATAATGATTTCTTCATTAGTGCAGACACCAACGATACAAGTATCGTATCGAAATATAATAAAATTATATTTTATAAAAAATATTTCTAAAATAAAATGTAGGTATTTTTATTTTATTTCATTTCGATTTTTTTAGAATTTCACACGACTCACAAATAGGCTGCTGGGATTTCCATAAGTTTTCTCGTCGCGGAAAATTGAAAATCTATACATATAATAAATCTGTAGACGAGGCGTTTCTGTACATTGAAAATAAAAATAAAAAAAATAGTTGGGCTGCTATAGGATAACCAACACATGCCATTTCTTCAATTTTTGGATTTTTTGTCTGTTTGTCTGTTTGGATGTGACAGATTTTGAACAGGCTCAACGTAACAAGTACCAAACCAATATGGTTCACATTTATACTCAAATATAGTGTAGAACTCGGAGCAGTGATTAGTCTTTGTTTCATCGCAATCGCTTCAGTCTATCAAAAGATATAATCAATTTAAAGCATTCTATAACAATTTTTATTGCAATAAGTGGAAACATGTAACGACATCTATTGGCGCGATATAGTACTAACAAAATCATATTGTAATCTTTAAAACATTATTATGTGTTTAATCACGTCGTAAAGGCTTGCCTTTATGACGAAATAATTCTGGTCCTTATGTCTGTGTTATTTAAAAAAATAAATAATGATAATGTTTAAATAAATAATATAAACATATATAATAAAATCGTATGTAATAAAATCGTAGGAAAGGCAAAACTGTACATAGAATATATAAAAAAAAATACTTGGGGCGTGATCTACAATCGATATCGAAGCCAAAAATATAGTTTTTAGAATTTTTGTCTGTTTGTCTATATGTCCGGGCTAAACTCAAAAAGTACTGCATGGTTTACTTAAAATTTTGCATGAATATTACTAAGAGGTCGGGTCAACATATAGGCTACATATTATCACGGTATCACCTACGAGGAGGAGCTGTGAATCTTTATTTTTCTTACGCATTCTGTGACAGCGTGTAATCTAACGACGCATATTTAAATGTTGTTTTTGAGTAAGTCATGCTATTATCTAGCTTTACACTATAAAAACTTTTACGCCACTTAAGTAACTTGGGCAGAGAAACATAGTTTAATGAATGTTAGTAGTATAAGACAATTTTGAAGCAGCGCCATCTATGAGATTTCATAAAAATCAAATCAAGTTACATGTCAACACTTTTTGGAAATTAATAATTTAAATTTGATCATGTTGGTGAGGTTAGTAGTTAGTTATTCTTAAAATTCATAGATGGTAATGTGCATTTTCTTCATAAAAGTTGTATCGTATAGTTCGTTTTGACAAATTCAAGTTCCAACAAAACCCTCAAAATCTTGAGCAGAGTTGAGGAAGACAATTTAAAAAAAATGCGGTGTTAAGTATTACAAAAAAGTTATGTTCATTGATGATGATCATTTCTTCATCAATTTCATGTTGTTAGTACAAAATAAACATTGACTGTTAATACTTTTGTTCGGTATTTATCTGTGTGATTATTGCTTGGTAATTAATATATTTTCATGTCGTATACCTAATTATAAACTTAAATTATACCGTGCATCCGAATAATGGCGAATACGATTTTCTGCGGTTGTTACTTCACACTGCCCGAGGCAAAGTCTTTCGTCTTTCTGAGGACATTTGATGGCGTGGAGTTTCCCACTTACCGCGCAGCCTGCGTAGCACGTCACCTTCTCGACGGTGACCAAAATTGGGCTGACACCCTCGCGGAGGCGAGCGTCAGTGACAGTCCCAGCCGCATGCGTCATCTGTTTGCAGTCATCTTGGTGTTTTGTGGAGTCGCGAACCCGGTAGCTTTGTGGGAGAAGTATCGCCATCATCAGTCTGAAGATTTTCTACGACCTTTGAGGCGTGCTACTGGAGACGAAGTCGGAGACGGCGAAATGACCACCATACGAAATGACCATGTCGCTTTGTTCTCTTTAGAGCAAAAACAAATTTATGACACCGTCCTTGAAAGCGTTTGGCAAAACCAGGGTAAAATGTTTTTCTTGGATGCTCCTGGTGGTACAAGAAAAACATTTGTTACCACTGGCATACTTGCAGAGGTCAGGAGGCAAGGCAAAATTGCTATTGCTGTAGCGTCGTCGGGAATCGCTGCCACACTGCTTCCGGGACTGCAAGACAGCACATGCCATGTTTAAAATTCCCATCTATTTAGAGAGCGCCGAAACGCCTGTTTGTGGTGTGTCACGTAACAGCGATAAGGGACACGTGCTCAAGGATTGCTCTCTGATCGTATGGGATGAGTGTACGATGGCCGAGGATCGAGGGCTGACGAGGTGAATGCTTTGTTGAAACGATCTTCGTTGTGGTCACGAGTTCGTACGCTGCGCTTAACCATTAATATGAGAGCTCGGCTCGGCGGCAATGCACGCGCTCAAGAATTCTCCGATGTCCTTCTAAGTCTTGGCGAAGGCACTCTACCAGAAGAGAGAGGTAGACAGGTGGTGCTTCCAGAGTCTCTCGGTAGAGTGGTTTCCAGCTTAGAAGAACTCATTCGCTGTGTGTACGGGGACATTCAGTCGTATACCGCACCAGCAGAATTCTTGGGTGTGTGAGCGGGCCATTTTGACGCCCAAAAATGATCAGCTGCAGCAATTAACGAATGCATTCTCTCGGAAATTGAGGGGAATGAAGTGGTCTACACCTCGATAAACACTGTTGTCAAGCAAGATGACGCCACACATTATCCCGTGGAATTTCTGAACTCCCTGTATGCAAGTGGACTTCCAGCGCATACCATCAAGCTGAAGCGGTGTCCCGGTTATGCTTCTTCGGAACCTATTCCTCCGAAGTTGTGTGACGGGACCCGCCTTAAAGTCATCTCGCTCCACAGACACACCATTGAGGCGGAAATTCTTACGGGTTATGGCGTCGGCGAGGCAGTATTTATACCACGCATTCCCCTCATACCTCATAACTTCCCGTTACAGTTCAAGCGCGTACAGCTCCCCGTGAGTATTTGCTTCGCGATGACCATCAATAAGTCGCAGGGGCAGACACTGAGGGCAGTGGGTGTCGACGTCAGGACGAGTTGCTTCTCACACGGGCAACTGTACGTCGTCGCTTGCTCCCGCGTCATCACACATTTTGGCTCCTGGCAGCATAACTACCAACGTAGTTTATAGGGAAGTGTTGTAAGGTATATATGATACCTTTGAACGTATTTTTACTCTTTTGTGTCCTGGAATGTATTCCTGCATTATTTTCTCTATTTCCTTCAGTCACCTCTTATGACTGAACTCAGCAGGATTCCCATATAACTCTCTTCACTTGCTTCGCTTGCAAAAAAAAAAATTAAATTTTAATGCTATTTTAAAAGTTGTTTACTTTATAATGCTATAGCGACACTGGCATCTTAGGTATTTTTGGTGCTGTAGAGCCTTCACGCAGACGACGTCGCGGGCAGCAGCTAGTAAATAATAAAAATGGAACCCTTATAAGATCACTTCGTTGTCCGCCTGTCAAGACCCTTTTTCTCAGGAACGCGTGGAGTTATCACGTTGAAATTAATATTAAAATCAATCCCTGCAATCCCTTGAAGCAGCGAAAAAATCAAACTTCTAAGTCAACGCCATCAAAGGTACGCGCGTTTATGTTCCGTTTATGCCGCATATTTTGACACTCGCAATCCCGAGTCAAAACATATAGGGTACTTCCCGTTTTGGCAAGAAGCAATGTCAAAGAGCACAAAGGAAAAAATCAGAAAAATTGTAGTTACATATTTACAAATTTTGTACGGAACCCTCGGTGCGCGAGTCCGACTCGCACTTGACTGTTTTTTTTAAATTACATCATCCCGATTTAGGGAAATGTGAATGTACCAAGCGCAAAAGGTAGAAAACACACGTTATCTGTCCCAATCAAGTAACAGATGTAAAGCTGCCTGGAAAATAATCAAAAGTAACAGTAGCGACACAAAAAATACTCAAGACATACACACAAATTTTTGTTTGTCTCGTCAATTTTGCGTTACGGCATTATAATATGGGGTAATTCTGTAGAATTTAACAGAGTGTTTCGAGCTCAAAAGAAACGTATTCGGTCAATATGTGGAGCTCACCCTCTGGACAGTTGTGTTCCATTATTCAAAAAATTAAAAATATTACCACTCCCAGCACTATATATTTTTGAAATTTGTATTTTTGTTTACCAAAATAAGCATGAATTTAATCTGCATAATGATCTTGTATCTAGACCTAGCCGCAAAGTCCACATGCTTCGTGTACCTAGACGAAATAATAAACTGTTTTCTAATAACGTATTTTGTATGGCGACCAAAGTTTATAATAAACTACCAGACTGTTTTAAAACACTTAACTTTAGGACATTTAAATCTAAATTATTCAATTATCTCCTATGTAAATGCTATTACTCGACCAATGATTTTATGAATGAAATGAACAGTTGACTTAAATATTAGAATAATTATACCTATTCTATTCTTATTATCTCTTTGACTTAATTTAATCTTTTTGACATTACTATTCCTAATATTTGACTAATTTCCAATTTGAATGTTATTCTAATTTATTTAATTCAATGTTAATCTAACAAAATTACCAAAACCCTAAAAAATGTATTTGTACGCCGGAAACGGCAGAATATTATGAACTTTTAAAAATATGTAACAACTCTGTAACAATATTCTGACAAATAAATAAATGATTATGATTATGATAAAGGGTCCCTAAATATCGCGTAGTGTAGTAAGGCTTTTAGCCGCATGCTCTAAACATCAGTCTAACTGCTTTTATTTGTGTTCTCCACAGTTCGCAGTCGCAAAACGCGACTTTGAGCGTGTACAGTCACGAGCATAAGTATGTATACACTTGGCTTTATTCAAAGGCGATTTTCTCCTTTATTTTTGAATGAAATTTTATATTATTACGAACATAGTATTTTCGAACCCATAGGTTTATGTAAAGTGTCGTATTTCAATGTTGCATTCGTTATTTCGTGAAAAAATCGCAATTGAAAGTGCCAAGTGTTGACATATGTATTATTGCTCGTGACTGTACTCGTAGCTCGTGGCCACGGGGTGAAGCTTTCCTTCTACAGCGCTGGTCGCAGGCCGTCACATATCAGCAGCAGTGCATAATCAGCCTATAATGTTCCCACTGCTGAGACACAGGCCTTCTCTCGGTGAAAGGGAGTGGGCCGTAATGGCCGTAACCCACCACGCGGGCCCAGTGCGGGTTGGTAAATATCACATGTCTTTTTTTGTTCTAAGACACGTTTCCCACGTTTCCTCACGATGTTTTCCTTCACCATTTTGAGAGCAGTGATGATGAAATAATTTACACAAAGTAAAGCGCCTGCTGGGTTCGAACCTACGAACTACAACTTGTTAGTCTCGACTGTTACCACAGAGCCACCACTGCTCACGCAGCAGTAACGTCTGTTATAAAAATATGGGCACCGAAGTTTGACTATACGGTGTCAAAATACGCCCTCTAGCGAAACAACAACTTACTTTCATAATTAACATTTCAGTAACGTTATTCGACCGTAAATTGCGGACGCTATGTGGAGTTCATCGCAGTCTTAGAAAACCTTATAGAGTGCAACCTTTCATAAAATAAATTAATGTACAGAAATAAAAATAAATCTTCTTGTACATACTCTTATATAAAATAAATTCTTGCTACTGTTAGCTCAAGCTGTTTTGCAACGTTATTCAACACGCGGAATGAAGTTTTTAATTATGTTGTCAGTTAGCATTCTGCGATGCGATTATTTTGTACTATTTAATTAAATGTTGCGTCCTGTGAATGTAGGTTCAGGGTGTTTTGTGAGGTTTGACATTAAAAATGAATAACACCAAGTATTTTTGAAGGTACCAAGTTCTTTATAAATGATAAATTATTTATTTCTGTAAGTAGGTTTGTGTATCAACCATAAAAACTGTCAAACATGAATATTTATTCCTCAGATAAAAGTTATCTGACTATTGAAAAATTAGCCCTTATATATAAGTAGGTACTTTGATTTTATTTCATAGGTTATTCGGTTGATAGCCTGATAGGTTAACAATAAACAGATACGTAAAATAATCTCTCACATTTTGATAACTTATCAGATAATTAATTGCAAACGTTTTTGATAAAAAGGCAGATGGAAACTGTAGGAAAGTCCTATGAAAGATCTTTCAACAAAAAATTGCAATTCCCGTTAAATAATGTATGAATTTCCAAATGTTCCTCTGCTAGATATTATATACAAAATTATTTTTAGTATATGCGAAACCCGAAACACATGTCTAGTATATAAAAGCAAAGAATCTATGTAAACTGTATCATCAAAATTCGAAAACTCTATCATGAAAAATCACAAAGTTAGCTTGTTAAGTTACCTGTTTGTCCGTACAAAAACATGCTCACCCGCGCCGCTCGAGCCGCGCCGTCTTGCGCTCATTGATACCTAGGTACCTAACTGTTTGGCGCGGCGATTGGATAACCTACTTAGTGTCGCTCGGTGTCCAACTTTTAACCTTTTTTAAATATTTTTGGGACAAAATATAACATGGGGTAAAAATTATTGGAATCGATTCAGTTACTTATTCTCATCATCATTTCAGCCGAAAGACGTCCACTGCTGGACATAGGGCTCCCCCGAGCACCTCCACTTCTGGACCGGTTCTGCGCTTCTCGCATCAAACGGGTTCCTGCGGCCTTTACAAGGTCGTCGGACCACCTTGTGGGAGGCCTTCCAACTCTACGTCTTCCGGTACGCGGTCGCCACTCCAGAACATTTCGGTCATCGCCCATCTGTTCTGCGAGCAATGTGCCCTGCCCACTGCCAATTAAGTTTGGCAATTCTTCGGGCTATGTCGGTTACCTTGGTTCTCCTGCGGATCTCCTCATTTCTGATTCGATCACGCAGGGAAACTCCAAGCATAGCCCTCTCCATTGCCCTTTGGGTGACTTTTAGCCTTCTTATAAGGCCCATTGTGAGCGACCACGTTTCAGTGCCATAAGTCATCACTGGCAACACGAACTGGTCTATTATTATTATTGTTAATTAATTATTATCATGCTTATCAACCTTTCGCAATGATGGATCGATATTGATAATTATTTGAGACCTGATTAAGATAATATCGCATTGTTTAATTTTGTGGGCAGTTTGTGTAGCAGCCATGTTGAGGGTAGTCAGTTTGTTCGTTTTTATTAGCTTGGCTTTGGCCAAACACGAGATCTATGATGGGTAAGGATGTTTTAAAGGTTTTCTTGTAGATCAGAAATAAATTAACAACATAGAACCTTTTTGCAAAAAGGCTTAAAAATAGAAAAGTAGTAGTAGCAAAATCAGCCTATAATGTTCCCACTGCTGGGATGCTGCTGTTATCCACAAGGCCAAGTGTGAGGTGGCAGATGTCACAATAAATTTTTGGTTCTAAGACATGCCTGTTTCCTCACGATGTTTTCCTTCACCGTTTTTGAAGGAGTGGGGATGAAATTATTTACATTATTAATTATTTACATAAAGAAAAAAGCGCCTGCCTGGGTGTGAACCCACGACCTACATCTCGTAAGTCGTGGCTGTTACCATTGCTCATGAGGTAGTACCGCCCACCTTAATAACACTTCTTCTATTTTTGGTCACGAAGTGTCTGCTGGTACAGGCACATCATCATCTGCCTAGCCTTTTTCCAACTATGTTAGGGTTGGCTTCCAGTCTAACTGGATGCAACTTACCAGTATTTTACATGGAGCGACTGCCTATCTGACCTCCACAACCCAGTTACTGGGTAATACGATACCCCTTAGTAAGACTGGTTGTCAGACTTTCGGGCTTCTGACTACCCGTAACGACTGTCAGGTCCCGGCTTAATGTGCTTTCCGAGGCACGGAGGGGTTTCGGTATGTAAAGATGGTCACCCATCCACAGACCAACCGCGGCAAGCGTAGCTTAACCTGACCGATTGACCTGTGCGGCTGTTATTATTTAGCCACGGGTAATGAGACATCTTAATATTGTGTTAGGGCATCACATAAAACCCAATAACTAAACTCCTAACCTTGAAGGTCTATCTACTCTCTCCCTGAAATCAATGTATTTCTGCTTCTCCATTTGCGCAGTGGCTTTTGCGCTGTGCTTTCGATTCCAGCAAGGAATAATTTTGATGATCTAAACCATAGGTTCTCAACCTTATTTTACCCTCTTTGAGAATATATTTTTTTCAGGAGGCCCTCCGTTTTTTTCAGGAGCCCTCCGTTTTTTTCAGGAGCTCCTCCGTTTTTTTCAGGTGCCCCCTCCGTTTTTTTCAGGAGCCCCCTCCGTTTTTTTACTTACCATCTGTCGCGGATCTGAATCAGCTATTGCCACGATTATATTTAAACGTGTATTATTCTATTCTATTGTCTTCTACTGCTCCCCTGAAAGTCTCAAACCCCCACGAGGGGGCATTATCGCCCACGTTGGGAACCTATGAATTCTAAATACTATACAGGACACGATACTTATGAAAAAAAAAAAAGGCCACCGTACTTGGCAATGTTTTTTTATGTTAAATACTACAACCATTATACCATGACTTTTCTTACAGATACGGCTTATACAAAGTCTCAGTGAAGTCTACAGACCAAATTGAGCTGGTCAACCACCTCAGCCATGGCTTAGACCTAGACGTCTGGTCTCATGCACTGCCTGGACGCGATGGGCAGGTCCTTGTGCCTAAGGAGAAGAAGGTGCTGTTCCAGAATGAACTCAAAGCTGCTGGCGTAGAATTCAAAATTGAAACTGATAATATTAAGGAGTAAGTTACAGACTTTAGAAGAACCTTCTCCCTCGTATAGTCCCAAGTTATTAACAAAATAGTTGTTCTTGCAATGATAAAAACCAAGCAACCAAACATCAACCAGAAACCTAATTGCGTAACCCACTATCAATCACAATCTAAATCATATAGAAGAATATTGCTTATCCATTGCTTCATATGTTCGAAAAATTTGCCTGCTCTACACCGTAAATAAAGCAAAGAATGTTGTTGAGCTGTCAAAATGAAAGCCATTCATAGTGTTAGTGTGTTACTGTGAAATTACCCCGCCCGCGCCGGTAGCATAGTGGTGGATATTTTGACTTACTAACCAAGCTACAGACGCTAGCACATCATCTGTTTTTTTAAAAATAAATTTTCAACTTTATCGCTAAAGCATAAGGTTCAAAATTGATTGAGAAAGGTTGACAGTTTCGGGTAGATTGATGTGCTGGCGTCTGTACATTTAAGTATCACCATCGAGGAAACCTCTTTCCCGTTTACTCTGTGGCAATCTTCTATTTCAAGTTAAACTGTAAATGAATTCATGTTTCTCAAACAATATTACCTTTTCCAGACTCCTTGATTTGGAAGACAAACTCCATTCTGCGGCATCAGCATTTAAGAAGAGCAACGCTTCTAGATTGGACTCCCTTCCCTTCGATCAGATCTACACATACGACCAGGTCAGTTTCAAATACTGTGTACTGTGAGAGGCAATTAGTCTTGAGTTTTGTTGTAATTTTGAGGACTCCACTTACACTTACAGAAATAATATTAAGAACCAATTCCGAATAAAATGACTAAAAATCTTTATCCTAAATCTTTTTGGTGGCTAAGCGGTACGTACCGGCTCCAACTGCCTGCTTCTTTACTTTGTGTAATTTATTTCATCACCACTGCTCCAACAACCGGCTGTGATGCCATAATCCACCAAGTGAGCCCATTGGGTCGCATAATGTATTACGGCTCGCTCTCATATGGAAGAGGCTTGTGTCCCAGTAGTGGGAACGTTATAGGCTTTTTTGTTTTCATGATGGGAAATCATCAAATGTCCCCTCCAACTCTGGGTGGAGCGGAAGGGAGTGTCAGACTCTTACTGACTAAAACCCACCCGTCTTCCTTCCTTAGCCCTACGTTATAGGCTTAGAATGCGTTTGTATTTTTCAGGTGGACAGTTTCCTAGACATGCTAGCGGAAGCTTACCCTGACACCGTGACGCTTGTCAACGCTGGCAAGAGTTTCGAAGGCAGAGACATTAAGTACATCAAAATATCCAGCACCAACTTTGAGGTAAGGAACCATGAAGGCGACTACATGACCTAAAGCGCGGTATTTGTCGGACTGCATAGAAAAGAAAGAGAAGCACGATGTCACAACGCTGGTAATTTATTGCATAATATGAAGCAAATTTTATCTATTTACAAACAATCTATTGTTTGGGCTTAAAAATTAAAACACTAGTGTTTTAGTATGTTGCTTGTATATTAATCTGAAAAACAATCATAATGATTGTATGTATATTAGTATGGTTTTTATTGTAAAAAGAAAGTTTTTAGAGGTATCTTCATGATTTTTTCTATTGTATCAAATTAATTGTATTATGTTTTCAACATCTGGCATATATCCTGAAGAATATCATATATTGTTCTGATTTTGTTTACTGTGGTCGATCATATACTTTTATTGTTAAATCTTGCGTTTTTTGTGTTTAGGTCCTGCAAGCCCCTTATAATAAAAATAGAGGGGGGAAGAATAAGCATCCATCCCTAGAGTAATCGCAGTAAACGCAGATTAACCTTGCATATCGCCCTAACACTGCATCTAACGATTCATCAAGAACAACATAAAACACAAACAAAACTTAATATCCATAATGATATCGTATCTTAATTAACATTAAAAGATAAAATTGATTGATTAATTTCACGGGTATCTATGATTAATTTCATCATTGTCCATATCACCGGCTTAAAAAAGTATGTTCTTGGTTTATCTTTTAAGACTAGATTAAATATTAAGCAAATACCGGATTTAATAGCAAGCCAAGCAATAATAAATGTCACTGTGACGCAATTCGATTCCTAATACGATCGGTAACCAATGGAAAAATAACTATCAAACAATAAATCGAAGAAAAATAAGTACCTCTTCCTTTTGTGAAGTCGGCTAAAACGATGGGCGAGATGATATTCAGACTCTTCACCACTGACAATATTAAGAGGAAATGCGGTCGGAGAGACTTTTGAAAAAGTCTAAGTAAAAAATCATAATTCGAGGTTTGGCTCTCGCCTATTTCCTCCTCCAATATTGGACCAATTTAAAAGATATTTCATAAACTGAATAAGAACATTTTGAATAAGAATTTTTTCATTAATACTCGTACATAAGTACAATAGGTCTCTGTTGACAGCGGTTTAAATCGGCATTTTTTGAGGGTTCTTGTGCTTATAAAAAAAAAACCGACTTCCAAAAAAAACACTACAAACTGAAAAATAACTTTAATTTCGGAAGTCGGTGTCTTAGGTATCAGTATTTTAGTTTTTGCCACCGACTTCCGAAATTAAAGTTATTTTTCAGTTTGTAGTGTTTTTTTTGGAAGTCGGTTTTTTTTTTGTTAAAAAGTTTTTATTTCTCGCTTTTTAGTGGGTCTATTTATAATTTATCTAAGTTACAATAGCCTAATGTCAACTTGCCCATCTTATTATAAAATATTCCTTTTCTCGATGCAGGGACGTTAATTGTTGAGGAGTTCTCCTTTTATTAGTTTTTAGATTAGATGCTGATAAGTGATAATCCTGGCTGCAGCATCAGGCCAGACTTATGTCAACATTGCATTGAACTTAAAATTAGTCCTGTTTAAAATGAGCCCAAACACGACTACGGTGCTGTAATTTCAAGGTTTTTACTTTTTGTGATGCTCCTGGCTTCAGCATCAGGTCTTCGGTGTTCCTCAGTAACAGTACGTTTATCCACACATCGAGCCCTTTTCAATGAGCCTAAACACGATATATCTGCTGTTAGTTGTCGAGGAGTTAGGTACTCTGCAGACTATCCTGACTGCAGCATCAGGTCATGACTTGATGATCATGAGACCAAATGTGGCAAATGCCCTATCAAACATCATACTAAAACAATCCTTGCCTGTTCGAGTAACTTCTTACTGTTAAGGAGTTGTACCTTCCATCATCAGCCCAGCTACCTGAGATGGTGACAACCATACACAAATACACAAGATACTTCATAAAATATGCGAAAAACAATAAGTGAGCCTATAAAATTTGAGGGTTGCCCTCGATTTCTCTAAGATCCCATCATCAGATCCTAACTTGGTGACAATGGGACCACCTCAGAACTATCTGCTTTCGAACAAAAAAAGAATTTTGAAAATCCGTCGACAATTGGCGGAGTATTCGATGAACAAACATACAAACACCCGAACATAGTACCTCCTCCTTTTTGTGAAGTCGGTAAAAATAATGTATCATCAAAAAGGAAATCATAGGGACATAGAAGTAGTTAATAATTATTATTCAGTAAAAAAACATTGTTTTATGGTCATTAACCAGACAGAAAACAGGCGAGAGCGTTTCTATGTTATGGACAATAGACCTCCCGCATTTCCTCTTAAGGCATTTCATCATCATTTCAGCCGAAAGACGTCCACTGCTGGACATAGGCCTCCCGCAAGCACCTCCACTTCGACCATTTCATATTTTAGTGAAAATTTTAATAATTTTCAGGACACCAGAAAACCCATAGTCTTCATGGAATCTCTCCTCCACGCTCGTGAATGGATCACCTTACCAGCAACCCTCTACGCCATCCACAAGCTGGTTGTTGACGTCACCGAGCAAGACCTGGTGCAGGACATCGACTGGATCATTCTGCCTATTGCAAACCCTGACGGATACGTTCATACCCATGGAGAGGTAATCACGTATTTGATAAAGAGGTTTATAGGCTGACGCACATTTGGGTAGGCTGCACCATCATCATCATCATTTCAGCCGAAAGACGTCTACTGCTGGACATAGGCCTCCCCAAGCACCTCCACTTCGACCGGAAGACGTAGCGTTGGAAGGCCTCCCACAAGGTGGACCGACGACCTTGTGAAGACCGCAGGAGCCCGTTGGATGCGAGAAGCACAGGCTGCACCGCAATGCATAAATCCTATTATAATACATACGATCGCACACTGCAGGCGGGTCGCACCGTGCTTTTTAGGGTTCCGTACGTCCTAATGAAAACACGGAACCCTTATAGGATCACTGGTGTGTCTGTCGTCGTACATTTTGAGCAAGATGTAAGCCTTGTAGAGTTAGGGGCTTGGTAGATTAGATCAGATTTTTGTTTTTAACTGTGAAGGCGTTATGTAAGACTTGGCAACCTATTTTACATGAAATGTTTTAGATGGGTAACATACTCACCGTACGGAACTCATTCTACGCGAGTTCAACCCGCACTTGTCCGGTTTTTGTATTGTAATGCGTTACGCTGCCGGCTGATACGGATGTAATGTGCACTTGCCTAAATAATCAGCTTTTTCCAGCTATGATAGCTTCCAGATTAGCCAAACATGCAACCCAGTGCTATAGCATCATCACTTAATCCGGAGTTTCTACTATCTGACTTTTCAAAGCTTGGGAAGTTTAACTGTTTGCCAGGGTTTTCAGTTTCCTGACTTTCTGCCTATTTGTCTGAACGGTGTCTCTTCTGAGGCATAAAAGGGTCACAACAACATTCGCTATGTGAGAACAAATTGCCGTCACGTAGCGTAATTTGATCTCCAAATCGGTCCATAGTTTTCCGGTTTAACCATCAAACAACTATTAATTTTAAAAACTTCCAAATGCTAAAACAGTTACTCGATAATTGCAACCAATTTGTGGCCGCAGCCAGTATGGAAAATTGCTCCCCGAATTTTATTTGCGAAATAAAATGATAGCTGATACTCACACGTCAGATATTAAATCATTGGCCAATTAAGTGACCGCGACCGTTATGCTGCCAATATGTTGGGGTCGGAAGATAAAAATATGTGATCAATTCTGGGAGGATTATTTTCTGCTCAATGATTTTTGCCGAGGTTAATACGTCGTTGTAGTTTAGTGGTTAGTAACAGAAAGAAAGAAAGACAGTACGTTTATTTGCGGGAAACATGACGCAATAAAGAACATAAACAAAAATATTAATAATAAAGGGTTGGGGGAAACATGCGTCACATCCACGCAAAACGGCTATCGCTCAGCATTGTGCAAGACAGAGCCCCAGCGTTGATTTTCAGCGACAGCCGGTGCAGCAAACAATTATTACGACGCTCTGTACTGATAGCATACACAAAGAAAAGTAATAGTATAATTGAAAATAAATGTGATAACAACAGGAATATAAAAAGGAAAATAGATATACATGCTGCAGCAGCTGCTATGAGAATATCATCCTCAATAAACTTTTTACGTTTTATGTAGTGGCAACATTTCGGCACGCTAAACGCGAACAGCTGAAGTTAACGTCTGGACTTTTCTATTCGGTTCGATTAACCTTCTCTTTGCTTATGCCGTTTGTTAAAAAAACGTTTCAGCATCAAAGCCAGACATATACCTAATACACATAGACAATAATTAGCCTATAATAATGTTCCTACTGCCGGAATACAGGCCTCCTTTCTTTAAGAGGTAGTGGACTGAAATCTACCACGGGGGCCCAGTGCGGGTTGGAAGATGTCACATATCTTAGAAATGTTGGTTCTAGGATAGGTCGATTCCTTCACGATGTTTTCCTTCATGATATTTTCCTTCACCGTTTTGAGAGCAGTGGAGATAGAATAGTTTACAGAAAGTAAGGGGCCTGCTTAGGTTCAAACGCACAATCTACAACTCGTGAGCCAATAACTCGTAAAAAGCCAGACAAAATACTACAATTATTTAGCAAGAACAGTTTGCCCATATCAAAATTATATTACCATGAAAACCATTAGTCTTCATACTTACAAGCACTTATGACAAGTCAAACAAACTGCTTACCAGCACCATAATTGCGTACCCATTTTCAATCAAAATGTGAATAATTTTGAAGGATAGTATAGGATATTGATTTTTTTTATTTTTTAGGATATTGCTAACCCATTGCTCCATTATGTTCGAAAAATGTGTCTGGTCAACGACATGTAACCCAATGAATGTCGTTGAACTGTCAAAATGAAAGCCATTGCTATGGACAGTGTGTTACGCAATTACCCCCCAGGATATCACTTTTTTACAAAAAAAAGTCATAAAATTAACGTTTACAACTAAATTCCACTTTCAGTTCCGACTCTGGCGCAAAAACCGCAGCAGTAACTACGGCCCCCTCTGCGCCGGAGTAGACCTCAACAGAAACTTCGACATCTTCTGGTCTGAAGCCTCCAGCAACATCGCCTGTAGCGACACCTTCCACGGAGCTGCCCCCTTCTCGGAACCTGAGACCGACATCATCAAGGGAATCTTCGATCAGTACAGCAACCGCATCGAACTGTTCTTGGACATCCACAGTTTTGGAAGCATGATCTTGTATGGCTATGGAACTGGGTCCCTCCCTCCAAGTGCCTTTATGCTGCATTTGTTAGGAATCCAAATGGCACAATCAATTGACGCTGTCAAAATGAGCTGGAATTCGGATTATGTTGTTGGTAATGTAGCCTTAGTTTTGTCGTACCAGGCATCTGGCAGCGCTAGTGATTATGCCATGTCTGTTGGTGTACCTTACTCCTTTACTTACGAGTTACCAGGACACAGGTTCGGGATTGGTGGTTTCGGATTCTTCGTTGACCCTGCTTTCATTGAACAGGCTGGATTTGAGACCTGGGAAGGTATTAAAACTGGCGCCAAATTCGTTAGTGATAATTTCAAGAAGAAGCATCTTTTATTGATATAAATATTTCGTCTATAAAGGTGCTTTTTGCAAGTGCTCCGCCATAATTTACTGAACGTCTATTTATTTTATATGTTATGTTAATAAATACCTGGGTCATATTCAAAATAATTGTATATTTACTACTGTCTTAATGTCCAACCCAATTATTTTCATAACGAGATGCAACTGACTAGAATTTCATAAACAAACAGATAAAATATTTATTTGAGCTTAATAAAAAACAACGAAACATTTGGTAAACCTAAACAATTCATTTAAAAAAATTAAACCAGACATTGCATAGGATCCGTTTCATACAAGTATTCTATGTCCACGTCTTTAACGGTAAACTAAAAAAAATAATTTAATTAACCATTCCTACACAAAAGTTAAAAAAAAAATATATTCAGAGAATATTGTTTAAACTTTCAACACTTTACTAAACAAAATATAAAATACTATTTAGTGTACTCCAAATTTAATTTATTAATGAGTGTCCTGATTTTGCACATATCTGTTATTCTTCTCTGTTATGCTATTTTAACATTATTTCCATAGCAATAAAGAAATTTGAAATACTGGCAAAATTAGTTCACTAGCTGTTACTACACGACGCGTAAGAATAAACGCTTTGCCATTTTGTTCAATATAGTTTTTCAGCTCGTTTCGTTGTCGAAGAAAATTAGACTTTTAAAAGTAAATATTCAATGTGAGTCGTTTACAGTAGCGGTAAGTACTTACTGTTTTATTACTCATACTAGGAAAGGGCTGTATTGTGATATTTGTTATAACTATAAAATATTCGTATAATCATGTGAATTGGTGTGGAAATAAATAGATTTGTAGGATAGACACGTGCAATTAATTCATATACGTTATTTTATCTGTCACTTTTTTCCGTTACGTAACAGATATGAATGATTAGGCGTTATTCACATTGTCTCATGTATGAATATGAAAATAAAATATTAATAGGTACTTAGTGCACCGCAGGTTAGCCAAAACATTTTTTTTTACTTACTTAAATTTATTTGAAGTATGTAAAGTTTGCGTATATTGTGCCATGTATTGCATTGCTGTGCCATGTATTGTCTGTGTGTGCATGTTTTACTGCGTATCCTCAGTCCTCACTGCTTGAGCCTTTTATACTAACCGCGCAGCCTCGCCGAGGCGTACCCAGCCTCTCGTCGGCCGTCTCAGTATCAGTTAAGGGGGATGCGCCAAGGTGGCCCGCGAAATTCAAATTGACTCAGGTTTTTTGCAATTTACAGGTCAGTGTAAAGTTGTATGTTGATTAAAATATGATTCACGACCGTAACAAATATGGCTATACATAATTCTAATCATTAGAATCCTTTTGCCTTAATATTAATATCAAAATTTTAGGCTCGGTAGTTTCGGAGATAAGGCATTATGGCAATGATGATGATGAATTTATGGCAATTATACCAACTAAAATACGATCACCAAAATGTTATTTCATTATGTACCCACCTAGCGACCCACACCGACTTCGCACTCGTAGCCTGTTATAAACGTGTGCTATTTAAACTTGCCCTAATAATTCCTTTCTGTTATTTTTCTGTTACAATCAAATAATATTCATATCTGTTTCCTATCCGTAACTTACAATTATTTTGAATATGACCCACCTACTGATGATTTCAATGTACATTTTATTTTATGTAGTGTTGTACTGATTGTTTCTATATGCATGTTTATGACCAAGTTTATGATAATCTGATCTCACATTCTGAGTAAGTAATCTTCAAGCTTCATTTGTGTAATCTACATGGAGTTTTTGACATAATTCTGATAAAATTACATGTGTAAAGAATATGTCAGGCTAGTAAGAATATGGGACGATTCTTTAATCTTTACTTTGAAAAATTAAACCAAATATCTTTCGGTTCTCTCAGTGCGTTTTGCTTTCTATATCCACACTCGATCTTTTCCTGTCAACCTTTAAAATATTGCATCATGAGTTTAGTTCTATTGTCAATATAGTTCCAAGCTTTTCCTAAAACAAAGACAGCTAGAACAAAGCCATGGTATAGATTGCACTAATGCATTAGCGGTGATAGATTGTAAGTACAGTTTGTTGGAGACTCATCAGTTACCTATATCTACTACTAATATATTGAAAACCTTTTAACGACCTATGTGAGGATAGAGAGATCAGATTTTCTCAATTCATTGATGGGCTGATTTTTCCAACGCCAGATAATTTTATCCGAAGAATATAAATTTAAATTTAAAATTTTTGAGAGTTCTTCCATAAAAAATCTGTCAGAAGTCAATTTTATTCTACAAATAATAATTATCTGTCGATTGAAAAATCAACCCTTAGTTCATATTACCCTATTGAATGACTATTTCATAAAATCATGACACTTGAGGCCAATTCTAACTTAAGGAGTTGTATTACCGATTCTAATGATTCATCATCATCATCAGCCGAAAGAGGTTCAATGCTGGACATAGGCCTTCCCCACCGACCTCCACTTCGACCGGTTCTGTGCTTCTCGCATCCAACGGATTCCTGCGGTCTTCACAAGGTCGTCGGTCCACCTTGTGGGAGGCCTTCCAACGCTACGTCTTCCGGTACGCGGTCGCCACTCCAGAACCTTTCGGCCCCATCGGCCATCTGTTCTGCGAGCAATTCTAATGATTATTATTCTGTAAAGCCATATTTATTACGGTCGCGAGTTATATTTTAATCAACATACAACCGGACATTGACTTGCAATTTGCAAAAACCGTAAGGAAAGGAGAACATGTTCACCTTCCATACATTTTTGGACTAAATGTGAAAAGTCCTTGGTGGTACAGACGCCAGCACATCAAGCTATCTGAAACTGTCAAATTTTCCCAATCATCTTCAATCATCATCATCATCTTCAATCATCGTCAAAGATGATTGGGCGCCTGAACCAGTTTTCGAAACACTTTTTCCAGTCCGCCGCAGCCACCACGTTTACAGCCTGCTCGAACGCTGACAGCGCACCTTCCGGCGACGAAAATTGTATCCCTTTGAGCAGATTGTTTATTTTCGGGAATAAAAAGAAGTCACACGGTGCTAGGTCAGGCCTGTAAGGAGAGTGACCCAGGAGTTTGACCGACGTGCTGTCCAAGAAGTCCCTCGTTTTGAGCGCGGTGTGCGAAGACGCGTTGTCGTGGTGGAGCAGTAGCCCGCGGAGCCCTGTGTTTGGTCGCTTTTTGTTCACAATAGCGAAAACTTCTGCCAAGCATTTGGTGGTATACTATTTAGCGTTGATGCTTCTTTGGTTCCGTAAAGGAATTGACACCAATTAGCCAGTCAAATTGAAAAAGCTCGCGACCAAAATCTTCCCCCGTTTCTAGATCACCGAAACCGTCGACTGGCGCTTCGTTTCTGGATCGTATTGATAAATCCAAGACTCATCACCTGTAATGATGTCCTAAACACACCGAGACGAGCCTTCTTCAAATTTGTTTATCATATCACGGCACCATTCCACCCGGGCCTGCTTCTGGGCATCGGTGAGGTTGTGCGGCATCCAGCGTGAAACTATTCTCCTCACGCGAAGATGCACGTGTAGAATTTCGTCAAGGCTTCCCGATCCAACCTGCAGTATGTGCTGAATCTCTTGACACGTAACTCGCCTACTGTCTTGGATTAAAACTTTAACTGCTAGAACTTTTTCTTCCGTAACAGCCGTCAAAGGACGACCACTTCTTTCTTCATCACCCAAAGTAAGACGACCGCGCTTGAATTCGTTATACCAACGGTACACGGTTGCCTTAGAAGGGCCTTCATCCATGAATGCCATTTAAAGTCTATCGTACGATTCGTCCAGTTTCATGCGACACTAGAAATCGTAAAAAATCATAGCGCGAAAATGTTCCCGGTGCAGATCCATGTTTTTATGAGACACGATAATTTAAATTAGCTCGCAAACAACGTGCAGGGAAATTTTGAAATTGGAACGTACCTGTTTTTACTTACTAATCATATTTCCTAAATAGATTATAACTGGTCAGTCTCTCATACATAAAAACTTTTTTCCGCAATACTTTCTGAGTGGCCTGGTAATATACAGTGTGAGTCTTCATAATGTGCACATAACGAAATGAGGGAAACATAGCTTAATTTTATCGATGTAAAATTTTTTTGAAAAAATAAAAAAATGTTTAAAAGGATCTTTACCTGCTAAAGTATGGTGATTGCAAGGCCTTTCTTTAACAGTTGATAGGGAATATTGTGATTGAGTTATAAACATGGTATTTTATGTTTAGAAATCTGATACGATGGAGAATAATTTAAAGTAATAAAAAAGAGTAGGTAATCGGGGTTTTTATTGAGTAATTTTACAATTATTGTAAAAATTGATGAAAAAATATCAGATTTTTGTTAGAAAAAAACCATAATTCTTAATTAAGGGCGATTGTTTACACAGGGGTCACACAGCAGCGAAAAAGAATTTTAATAAAAATT
This sequence comes from Oligia fasciuncula, assembly GCA_963082905.1. Taxonomy (NCBI): domain Eukaryota; kingdom Metazoa; phylum Arthropoda; class Insecta; order Lepidoptera; family Noctuidae; genus Oligia; species Oligia fasciuncula. The sequence continues at coordinate 17,476,006 of OY720403.1, forward strand.
CTAAAAAAAAATTTTTGTTTTAGATTTTTTTAAATAGTTTTTCCGTCGATAAAATTAAGCTTAGTTACCCTCATTTCGATATGTGCACATTATGAAGACTCACACTGTATACCTAATAATATTCTATTTATAACGCCAAGTAATGAAATACTACCCACGGCTTCATACGCATAAAATTAATAAACGAAAGGAAACACCGTATTATTAAAAGGCTTTAACGTGAAAAGCATAAATAAATTAACTACCGAGAATATTCAACACACCTTTCCTTTCATATGAAAGGAAATGTGTGTAGGAGTAATCACAGTATCAGTTTGTAATTTTCACATTGTAAGGGGAATATTTTCATACGAGGAATGTTCGAAAATATTTACCTGGTTATTGTGATTGTAGACCAAAAAATCTACCTAACAAAAAATCCATCCAATCTGTCGGACACGAAGCCAGGTGAGACAGCGTGCTTTTTGGCCATGACCACCAGTGAGTTCGAGCTCGCGACTAGTTTACTCTTAACAGATCGCTTTTAGCGATAAAACCGCCCATTGTGTCACGCCGTGCAAAATTTCTACATTGAAATCTATACTTATAATAAATCTGTAGAAGTGAAAATTCTGTACATTGAAAATATAAAAAAAATAAATGGTGTTACTAGACCGACACCGAATCCAAAAATGTGATTAAATTTTTTTTTGTCTGTCTGTTTGTTCAGGCATCACGCAAAAACTACCGGTTCGATTACGATGAAACTTGGTATAATTATTCTTTAATATCCTGGGCACCACACTTTTTATCCCGGAAAAGTATCTAATGTATAATTCAAAGTCCTGACTGACTGACTGATATATCAACGCACAGCCTAAACCGCGGGTCCTAGAGACATGAAAGGAGGGTGTGTTATTTGTGAAGAGTAGGTATCCACTAAGACAGGGTTTTTCATTCCACCCCTAAGAGGGTGAATGAGGGGAGGGTGAAATTTCACGCGGATGAAGTCGCGGGCAGAAGCTAGTTCATGGTGTACTTAGTAAAGAATCTTCTGTTCTATTCAAACCTTTTCCCAACTATATTGGGGTTAGCTTTCAGACTAACCGCATAGCATAATCAGCCTAAAATGTTCCCATTACTGGGACACCGGCCCACGAGAGGGAGTGGGCTGTAATCTACCACGCGGGCCCAGTGCGGGTTGGTAGATGTCACATGTCTTCGATTTTTTGGTTCTAGGACATGCCGGTTTCCTCACGATGTTTTCCATCATCGTTTCGAGAGCAGTGGTGATGAAATTATTTACACAAAGTAAAGCGCCTGCCTGGGTTCAACCCACGACGTACAACTCGTACGTTGAGTCCGTTACCACTGGGCCACCACTGCTATCAATAAAATACCAGTACCTACTTTACATGGAGTGACTGCCTATCTGACCTCCACAACCCAGTTAGTGGGTGACACGATACCGCCTGGTTGTCAGACATTTGGACTTCTGACCACTCGTAACGACTGTCAAAGATCTGCGAATGGCATCCTGGCTGCCATTTCCAACGGGTTAACGTGCTTTCCGAGGCACGGAGGGTCTTGGTATGTAAAGATGGTCACCTATCCATGGACTGACCGCGGAAAGCGTAGCTTAACCTTCATGCGGCTGTTATCATTTAGCTACCTGTGATTTAAGACAAGTAGCAAAAAAAAAAATTAAAAGATATCCCTAGTCGTAATTATGCATACTTAAGTGTTTGGCCAGACTGGGACGCGGGCGCGGGGCGGGCGCGGTCTGCCTGTCTGCAGTGGAGCGCGGCTGCGTTCTGCGTGTTGTCGTGTCCAGTGTTTGTCAAAATATAATATGGATGAAGAAGACTTAATTTTACTAGAAAAAAGCTCGAACTAGTTTGAGAATCTCGGTCCCCGGGCGGCACTGCGGCCATTTGTTTGAATGAGCTATGGCGTGAGTTGCCCGCGCGCTCTTCGCGCCCAGCAGCCCGCGCCGCTCACCGCGCCCGCGTGCCCACTATGGACACTCAAAGGAAGTTCATAATTATTATGTTTGAGTTCACCGCGCCCGCGCCCGCGCTGTCAGTTTGGCCAAATACTAAGAGTGATAACAATTTGCTCGCTAGTGGTAAACATTAGCCTTAGGTATGTTGTTTTAGCATATGTAAAAAAAATATATTTATCAGTAAAGGTGCGTTCATACAATACAAAATCACGATTGGCATGTCACATCTCATTCCACCGCGCACCGCGCAGCTACCTCAGGCAACGTCTCAGTTAAGCGGTCGGCCTATAAAATTGGTTGATTTTCTAGTAATTTTTAATTTAGAGAGTGTATTGGACTGAAATCCCAATTTTGGTTTTACTACAAATTCTAGAGCTCCGCGAGGCTTGACGAGTTCCAGCCGGCAGAACAAGCCAGTCTTCGAAAAGGCTTCAGTACCGTAGACGACATCCATACTGTTTGGCAAATTATACAAAAAACCGAGGAGTACAAGCAGCCGATGTGTATGGCATTTCTGGACTACGAGAACGCCTTCGACTCCATCGAAATATGGGCAGTTCTGGCCTGACAGCAACGATGTCGGAATGACTGGCGCTACATCGAAGTGTTGAGATGTTTATATGACGCTATGACGCTGCCTCTCGATGACTGTCCAGATCCAGGATCAGAATTGCAACTGCTCCGAGGGGTGAGACAGGGAGATGTGATATCCCCGAAACTGTTCACCAATGTGTTGGAGGATCCTCCTGTACTCACGGCCCTATCGGGCCGGGGCCCCCTCCGACTGCGGGCCCGCGGCATATTGCCCGTCCTGCCACTCTAATGCCAACTACTGGCATGTGTGTATATGTGTGTGAGAGTACCGGGGTGTGTGTGTGTCTGTGTGGCTGGTACAAAAGTGTGGTAGCTTGTGCATGTCTTATGGTATTCACCAATCAGAAGTTGTTATGGCACACGGCATGCAAGATACTTGCAGACTTTCGTGCCAGCTACTGGCATGTGTATCCTTAGCTTTACGCCATTTAGTTTTATGGCCTAATGTTGTTTTAGTTTTTACTATAGTCCGCGCGGAACTAGTTGGCCGCGCCTTGGGTGGGGACGGGGGTGAGGGCGGCGGGGTTGCCTATTGTTCGCAACGCACGTACTGAGTAATGACAAAGTGCCCCGCCCCTCCGTCCCACCGCTCACATACCTAAGGCGCGGCCAACTAGTTCCGCGCGGACTATAATAAAAATATATGTCTGAACGACCCTTTAGCAACTCTGAGTATTAATTAATTATTATAATTTACTTAATATTTATAACGATAAGATAAGATTCCCTCTTATTATTCGATTATAATTTTATTTATCTTAGAATACCTATGCCAGGCCCATCAGGCTGATGCTTTAAAAATGTTATTTTATTTGTATTTTGTTTCGGTGTTTTGTTATTTCGTGACTGCTAAGAATGAGGAGTATAAAGGGTGAGTTTTACTGTGTTTAGTGTTTTTTTTAAGGTTCCGTACATCGAAAAGAAAGAAACCGACCCTTATAGAATCACTTCGTTGTCCATCCGTCCGTCTGTCTGTGAGTCTGTCAAGACCCTTTTTCTCAGGAACGCGTGGAGGTATCAAGTTTTTTTTTAAATGGTAGGGTTAAACTGGATACTTCTAAATACAGATGAATGTGTTAATTATCGACTTTGGTGAGTGATTTCGTAAGAATTTAACCTGAAAATCCTTTGTTTACACTTTTAGCAGTTTGGAACAGACCATAAATTATATGGCTCATACGTCTTGTATTGTTGTCCCTTACAAACAGACAGTGACAGAAGAAGTCCAGGGGAAGGTCAGGGGCATAAAGAAGAACAGACCATAATCAGTCTATAATGTTCCCACTGCTGGGGTACAGGCCTCCACTCTTTGCGAGGGAGTGGGCTGTAAACTACACGAGGGCCCAGTGCAGGTTGGTAGATATCATATATCTTCGAATTTTTGGTTCTAGAACATGCCGGTTTCCTCACGATGTTTTCCTTCACCGTTTTGAGAGCAGTGGTGATGAAATTATTTACAGTGAAGCTCCTGGTTGGGTTCGAACCCACGACCCACAAGTCGGAAGTCGAAACCGCTACCTCTGGGTCACTACGGCACGGATAACAAATAGCGATCACCAATCCGTGTGCCGAGTGTGAAGAAGATAATAATACCACAATTTGACCACTGATTATTGACTTAATTATAGGATTATGATGAACTGAGATAATTCTAATAAGCTGATAAGATATCTCTTAAAGAATTCAAACTTTTTTTGGACTATGAGTAACCCAGGCAGGAAATTTACTTTGTGTATTCCACTTCATCACTACTGCTCTGAAAACAGTGAAAGAAAACATCGTGAGGAAACCGGCATGTCCTAGAACTAAAAATTCGAAGACATGTGACATCCTCCAACCCGCACTGGGCCCGCGTGGTAGATTATGGCCCGCTCGCTCATACTGAGAGGAGGCATGTGAACCCAGCAGTGGGAACATTATAGGCTAATTATGCTCATGTACTATGATTAATTTTCATACAATCACCTCAGTAAACAAATTCAGTTCTTTATGTAGGAATTTCAAGGTGACATCTGAAATCTATATTTATAAAAGAAAGTCGTGTTAGTTACACTATTTATAACTCAAGAACGGCTGAACCGATTTGGCTGAAAATTGGTGGGGAGGTAGCTTAGAACCAGGAGACGGACATAGGATACTTTTATATTTTATTTTTTTTACTTATAGGAGTAGGGTAGAAGTAGGGTAGGAGTAGTGTAGGAGTAGGGTAAGAGTAGGGTAGGGGTAACGTTTGCCGGGTCAGCTAGTCCTTAATAAAAGACAGAGAAAGGCATTTAAAAATCACCTGCCAAACAACCAGTGCAATTTGACTTAAATAAAAAAAAAATGTCGCCTTCGAACTGGGTGCGAACCTTTACAAATTAACGCCCCTGTTAAAAAGTTCGGACGAACAAAAAAAACCCGAAGCTTGAAAATTCTTCGGCACAACAACAGGAAAATAACACTTATTTCATGGGACTAAGTATTTAAAAACTGCTTCAATGTAATATTCACCGTTCATTAAGTTAGCCGACTTGGAGTGTCGACAGTCGACATTAAGGCGAAAGCGTCAGAATAGCCCGCGAATTTCCATTTTTCTTACGTTTTTTGAAATTGTGGCAGTATCAAGTTGAATGTTGATCTCATCATCTGCCTAGTCTTTTCCCAAATATATTGGGGTGGGCTTCCAGTCTAACCGGATGCAGCTGAATACCAGTATTTTAAATGGAGCGACTGCCTATCTGACCTCCAGAACCCAGCCCCTGGGTAATACGATACCCCTTGGTAAGACTGGTTGTCAGACTTTCGGGCTTCTGACTATCCGTAACGACTGTCAAAGATCTAAATAATTATAATTCGCGGCCGTAACAAATATTTATTTATAGATTTATAAATAACTAGCTGCTGCCCGCGACGTCGTCTGCGTGAAGGCTCTACAGTACCAAAAATACCTAAGATGCCAGTGTCGCTATAGCATTATAAAGTAAACAACTTTTAAAATAGCATTAAAATATAAGTTTTTTTTTTTGCAAGCGAAGCAAGTGAAGAGAGTTATATGGGAATCCTGCTGAGTTCAGTCATAAGAGGTGACTGAAGGAAATAGAGAAAATAATGCAGGAATACATTCCAGGACACAAAAATACGTTCAAAGGTATCATATATATCTTACAACACTTCCCTATAAACTACGTTGGTAGTTATGCTGCCAGGAGCCAAAATGTGTGATGACGCGGGAGCAAGCGACGACGTACAGTTGCCCGTGTGAGAAGCAACTCGTCCTGACGTCGACACCCACTGCCCTCAGTGTCTGCCCCTGCGACTTATTGATGGTCATCGCGAAGCAAATACTCACGGGGAGCTGTACGCGCTTGAACTGGAACGGGAAGTTATGAGGTATGAGGGGAATGCGTGGTATAAATACTGCCTCGCCGATGCCATAACCCGTAAGAATTTCCGCCTCAATGGTGTGCCTGTGGAGCGAGATGACTTTAAGGCGGGTCCCGTTACACAACTTCGGAGGAGATAGGTTCCGAAGAAGCATAACCGGGGACACCGCTTCAGCTTGATGGTATGCGCTGGAAGTCCACTTGCTGACAGGGAGTTCAGAAATTCCACGGGATAATGTGTGGCGTCATCTTGCTTGACAACAGTGTTTATCGAGGTGTAGACCACTTCATTCCCCTCAATTTCCGAGAGAATGCATTCGTTAATTGCTGCAGCCTGATCATTTTTGGGCGTCAAAATGGCCCGCTCACACACCCAAGAATTCTGCTGGTGCGGTATACGACTGAATGTCCCCGTACACACAGCGAATGAGTTCTTCTAAGCTGGAAACCACTCTACCGAGAGACTCTGGAAGCACCACCTGTCTACCTCTCTCTTCTGGTAGAGTGCCTTCGCCAAGACTTAGAAGGACATCGGAGAATTCATGAGCGCGTGCATTGCCGCCGAGCCGAGCTCTCATATTAATGGTCAAGCGCAGCGTACGAACTCGTGACCACAACGAAGATCGTTTCAACGAAGCATTCACCTCGTCAGCCCTCGATCCTCGGCCATCGTACACTCATCCCATACGATCAGAGAGCAATCCTTGAGCACGTGTCCCTTATCGCTGTTACGTGACACACCACAAACAGGCGTTTCGGCGCTCTCTAAATCGATGGGAATTTTAAACATGGCATGTGCTGTCTTGCAGTCCCGGAAGCAGTGTGGCAGCGATTCCCGACGACGCTACAGCAATAGCAATTTTGCCTTGCCTCCTGACCTCTGCAAGTATGCCAGTGGTAACAAATGTTTTTCTTGTACCACCAGGAGCATCCAAGAAAAACATTTTACCCTGGTTTTGCCAAACGCTTTCAAGGACGGTGTCATAAATTTGTTTTTGCTCTGAAGAGAACAAAGCGACATGGTCATTTCGTATGGTGGTCATTTCGCCGTCTCCTACTTTGTCTCCAGTAGCACGCCTCAAAGGTCGTAGAAAATCTTCAGACAGATGATGGCGATACTTCTCCCACAAAGCTACCGGGTTCGCAACTCCACAAAACACCAAGATGACGGCAAACAGATGACGCATGCGGCTGGGACTGTCACTGATGCTCGCCTCCGCGAGGGTGTCAGCCCAATTTTGGTCACCGTCGAGAAGGTGACGTGCTACGCAGGCTGCGCGGTAAGTGGGAAACTCCACGCCATCAAATGTCCTCAGAAAGGCGAAAGACTTTGCCTCGGACAGTGTGAAGTAACAACCGCAGAAAATCGCATTCGCCATTATTCGGATGCACGGTATAATTTAAGTTTATAATTAGGTATACGACATGAAAATATATTAATTACCAAGCAATAATCACACAGATAAATACCGAACAAAAGTATTAACAGTCAATGTTTATTTTGTACTAACAACATGAAATTGATGAAGAAATGATCATCATCAATGAACATAACTTTTTTGTAATACTTAACACCGCATTTTTTTTAAATTGTCTTCCTCAACTCTGCGCAAGATTTTGAGGGTTTTGTTGGAACTTGAATTTGTCAAAACGAACTATACGATACAACTTTTATGAAGAAAATGCACATTACCATCTATGAATTTTAAGAATAACTAACTACTAACCTCACCAACATGATCAAATTTAAATTATTAATTTCCAAAAAGTGTTGACATGTAACTTGATTTGATTTTTATGAAATCTCATAGATGGCGCTGCTTCAAAATTGTCTTATACTACTAACATTCATTAAACTATGTTTCTCTGCCCAAGTTACTTAAGTGTCGTAAAAGTTTTTATAGTGTAAAGCTAGATAATAGCATGACTTACTCAAAAACAACATTTAAATATGCGTCGTTAGATTACACGCTGTCACAGAATGCGTAAGAAAAATAAAGATTCACAGCTCCTCCTCGTAGGTGATAGCGTGATAATATGTAGCCTATATGTTGACCCGACCTCTTAGTAATATTCATGCAAAATTTGAAGTAAATCCATGCAGTACTTTTTGAGTTTAGCCCGGACATATATACAGACAAACAGACAAAAATTCTAAAAACTATATTTTTGGCTTCGATATCGATTGTAGATCACGCCCCAAGTATTTTTTTTATTTATTCTATGTACAGTTTTGCCTTTCCTACGATTTTATTATATACGATTTTAGTATATATGTTTATATTATTTATTTAAACATTATCATTATTTATTTTTTTAAATAACACAGACATAAGGACCAGAATTATTTCGTCATAAAGGCAAGCCTTTACGACGTGATTAAACACATAATAATGTTTTAAAGATCACAATATGATTTCGTTAGTACTATATCGCGCCAATAGATGTCGTTACATGTTTCCACTTATTGCAATAAAAATTGTTATAGAATGCTTTAAATTGATTATATCTTTTGATAGACTGAAGCGATTGCGATGAAACAAAGACTAATCACTGCTCCGAGTTCTACACTATATTTGAGTATAAATATGAACCATATTGGTTTGGTACTTTTTACGTTGAGCCTGTTCAAAATCTGTCACATCCAAACAGACAAACAGACAAAAATTCCAAAAATTGAATAAATGGCATCTGTTGGTTATCCTATAACAGCCCAACTATTTTTTTTATTTTTATTTTCAATGTACAGAAACGCCTCGTCTACAGATTTATTATATGTATAGAAGAATAGACTAGCAGCAGCGCCCCGCGGTTTCACCCGCATAAGTGTCGATACCGTGGGAATATCGGTATAAAAACTATCCTATGTCCTTCCCCGGGATGCCATCTATCTCTCTGCCAAAATTTATCGAAATCCGTTCAGTGGTTTAGGCGTGAAAATGTAACATACAGACAGACAGTCAGAGTTACTTTCGAATTTATAATATTATAGTATGGATTATTAGACTCAGCAATACAACTCCTTAAGTTAAAATTGACCTCAAATGTCATGATTTCATGAAATAGTCATTAAATTCATCTCCTTTTTAGGGTTCCGTACCCAAAGGGTAAAAACGGAACCCTATTACTAAGACTTCGCTGTCCGTCCGTCTGTCTGTCACCAGGCTGTATCTCAAGAACCACAGTAGCTAGACAGTTGAAATTTTCACAAATTATGTATTTCTGTTGCCGCTATAACAACAAATACTAAAAACAAAATAAAATAAATATTTAAGGGGGGCTCCCATACAACAAACGGCGTTTTTGCCTTGTGGTACGGAACCCTTCATGTGCGAGTCCGACTCGCACTTGGCCAGTTTTTCATATTACCCACACCCTATTGAATGACTATTAATTTCATGACATTTTTTAGGCTAACTCTGAGGAGTTGTATCGCTGATTCTAATGATTATAATTCTGTAAAGCCATATTTGTTACGGTCGCGAATCATATTTTAATCAACGTACAACTTGACACTGACCTGCAAATTTCAAAACACTTACTCGGAAACGTGATACTTTACGGGGCTTCGTCCTATTATGTTTTCTGTTTACATTTATGTTTTCTGTTTGTTTTGTGTTTGATCCATTTATACAGGGTTATTGGTAAAACATCAACAACCTCCATTATGAACAACTTTTGCTATGGGACCAAACCTGAAATCGCGAAAAAACAATCAGCTGTTCCCTACTTTTATGTTCGCGTCAAAATGTAGGGAACAGCTGATTCTTCTACCAATAACTCTGTGTACATAGATACCTATTATGCGTAGTCGACATTTTGAAAAAAAATCAAAATGGCGGACGGGCATGTATGCCAGGCTCCATACAAAAATCTTCAATTCCCTTTGAATTTCGCGACTACCTTAGCGCATTCCCCTTAAATTGCTTATCTCACTCAAGTCGTGAAAGTTAATGAACCGAACTAAAAGGGTACGCAAAGTATAAATGTAATTTCATAAAAACAAGTGAAAATAATTGTAAAGATTTGTCTCTAGGAATATTTTTGGTAAAATATATAATTCAACCCAGTGTACGAAAATAACGGATTATTTTGTTGTTAAGCATTTAAAGATATTTGTTGATTCAGAATTAAAATTATGATAAAAAAAAGACTATCTTACTCCTTTTTTCTATTCCATGGTTAAAGTTTAGTAAGAAACCGATGGATGTTGTCGACTGAAATTTAATTTGATAAATGAGCTGTTTGTTTTCTATTATTTTTTCGTATTTATTGTATACAGGCTGATTTTTTTTCGGGTTCCAAATTTTACAGGGTGTTCTACCCATGAATATGAACAGCTTTCACAATTTGTTTCTCCTTCTCCTATTAACGGTAAGACCGCCCATTGTGTCACCATAGGTAAGATGTAACATGTCTACATTTATGTCTGTGATTTTTATGGTGTACATAATAAAGAATAATTTATTTATGACATGTACATATATGATATCTTATACTTAATTAATTAATACAAATAAAAATATAATATCCTAACTTAACTAAAACTATTAACAAACTGAAATATGCCATCGAAAAATTCCTCCGCATTGCTATCGACGTGTCTTAGAAGATTTCCTTTCGACTATAATACATTAGAGGTTTCTTTCAGCGTAAGCAGACCTTAACACTTGACTTGCAATTCCAAATAGCTTATCTTTTCTGTCTTCCTCAGCTTTACAATCCGACTACTTGATAACAAGGTGGACCGACGACCTTGTGAAGGTCGCAGAAAAACCGCTGCTGCAAGTGGCGGTGCTTGAGGGGAAGCTTATGTCCAGCAGTGGACGTCTTTCGGTGGAAATGATGATGATGGTGACCTGATAATATGCAGTAACACTATAAGTACTATTCTTTCTTTCCCAGATTCAAAGTCTACAACATAGCGCTAGATTCTGAAAACCAGCAAAATAACATCGGTCTACTGAAGAATGAGCTAGTAGACTTCTGGAGAAGACCAAGTTTCAAGTATGGAGTGGTCGGCAAGGTGATGGTTCCACCTTCCCATTTCATCTGGTTTGAGGAGAAGCTGGAAGAGTTGGGGATAGAAAGAGACGTGCATATTGAAGATGTGTTTGAGTGAGTAGGAGAAAAGATTTTTGTTTTCATGACAATCTAATACTGTCTTTGGCAGACCAAAGAGCATTTGGCAAGTAACCTAACGATGGCACATGGTCTATGCCTTGAGTGTCAGAGGCAGAGTAAATACTGGTAAAACTGGAAAATAAATACTGGTATTCAGCTGCATCTGGTTTGACTGGAAGCCGACCCCAACATAGTTGGGAAACGGCTAGGCAGTTTGTTTTATTTAAAATCTAGGCTTATTAACCTGACAATCATTTATTTGTAATCGAATCTTTGGTGTCAGGAAAAGCTTAATTGATGATGTTTAAATTTTGATTTTACACTTACGTAGTTACGAAAAACCGATTAATTAAATGACCCCCAAAGGCAGGGAAAATAATTAATCTCGTAAAATAATTATAATTACCCACATCATCATTAAGCGAATATTACCCGCTGGTAAATATTTTCCGATATTTATTTAATTTATTACAGAAATGAGGTTTTGATCAATTTATTTCACAGAGTAGACATTCTTGTGATTGATAACTGATATTGAATTAATTAATCATTTTAAGCCAAAGATGACTTGTCTGTCTAGTTAGTGGTCGCAAGCGGCACAGCTGAGCCTGAGGTCCTGGGTTCGATTCCCGGGTCGGACAAGGTGTTATTGGGGTCTTTTTTAACTGGAATTTCTCATTGGTCTAGTGGTCGCACGGGCTATTGCTGACAATGGTGAGGTCAGGATAAAAATAAAATAAACTCAAACTCAAAGCATTTATTTCAATTAAACCATTTACAGGCACTTTTGAATTTTCAAGATGTCGGGCAGTGAGAAAATATGAAGCTAGTTGCCCATTCCAAAGTCTAGGTACCTATGGAGAAGAACGGGCAAGAAACTCCATGGACTCTCTTTTAAATTATATTTTTACAATAATATTAGAAATTCAAGGGGTCCGTGTTTTTTTCGGCTTCGTTTTTGCCCTGTGTTACGGAACCCTTCGTGTGCGAGTCCGAATCGCACTTGGCAGGTTTCTTGGTGACGTCCAAAAGAGCCTCTTATTGGTCTAATTGAAATATAAGATTTGACTTTGATTTTGTTTGAAGCTAGATTAGACGAGGTAGAATATTGAAATACCTAAGCAATTACTAAAATTTATAAATAAAATAAAGTTAGTTCAATTCAAGTAACAAGACTCTTAAACAAACATATACCTACATACAAGCATACAGACAGGATAACAAGCACAGACAAAAACGAACACTCACAAGGTAACAATATGTCTGCTGCAGCATTGCCGGATATAAGGGCAATCCAGCCTGTTGGCGATCATCGCCAGGACGGTGTTGGCGCTGCCCCGCACTCTGCGCACCAGAGACGCGCACCGCTTGCGCATCGTCGTCGCGTGAAAGCAGTCAGTGCGCGCCTCCGCGAACATGCACTTTTATATCTCTATCATGCCCGAGGCGCTGCAGTGGCGGGGCAGCCCCAACACCGCCCTGAACGCGTTATTGAACAGGAATTATTTAATGGATTAATAATTATGAAACTATTGTGTTTTCCAGATTTTTAACAAAAGAAGAGAGTAAAAATATATCAGCAAAGAGTGACGACAATGGTGATACTGCCGATGCGTTTGATATCAAACGCTATCATAATTATGATGATGTAAGTATCTGAATAGTTACCTATTTGATAAGCACGGATGCTATACAGGGTCCCATTAAAATAGATGGACAAATTTTAACACATCGCTCAAAACGTCTAACTAAAGATAAAAAAGCAAAAAAAAAAACACTGATTAAAGTGATTTTATTTTGACCTAAAATAATAAATTGCATTAGTGTATTTTCGTTAGCTGATTATTTTTCTTGTAAGTATCTATGCGTCCTTTATTTGGTGGTCTGAATGATTTCTAAAAGTTTGTCCAAAAGTTTGTAATGTGGCATGTCAAAAACTCGAAATTTCTGTGCTATTATCTAAATATTAAATATTATGCATGTACGCACGGCGAAATATCCTGCCATACATGTGCATGTGCTGACTTCTCATTGTTTGTAAAGCCTATAATGCGAGGTCAGCTAAAATTGGAAATGTATAGCTTGATATGTCGTCGTGTGTACTATACTTACACACAATCCTTCCGAAATAAATGCTCTAAAATTATGGTAAATAGTGCATCAAAATCCATATTGTGGTTTAGGAGATGATCGATCTAAGCGGTCACACAGACAGACAGGACGACTTTGTTTTGTAATAAGTGCCTGCACCTAATTGCGTAACACACTATCATTTAGAAGGAAATTACTAATCGCATTGCTTCATATGTTCAAGAAATGTGTCTCCTCAACAACGTAAATACCGCAATGAATGTTGTATTGAACAAATCATTGTTTCAAGGTATGGATGCAGGCAAATTTCAGGCAAAAGAGATTTTCTTTACAATTTCGGTAAAAAAAATATATATATATATATTAGTTCTCATTTTCATTTATCATTTTTAGTATTCGTTTTTTTATGTAGGTTTATTACAGTTTACAGTTTAATATATATCCACTTAACTCCTGCGTAACTGGCTAACACCGTGAACGAAATCGGTCGGGGAGGCTATTATTACCACTTGGTACTGAAAATTGACATACAATTGTACCCCAAAAAGATAGGTTAAGATAGGGAGCGTAAATGACTCCGCGTATTCTTTTGGGGAAAAATACGATCAATGTATTTCCAAAGAAAAAATTTCCTTCAGCAGAAATGGATCGCAGAGCATATAAGGCGCTAGCGTAAAGTCTTAGATTCAATTGAGCAAAACTACACGTGTGTAGCTCTCAACTATTCTTATCGACTGAGGTGTTGGAATATTTGCAGGAAATTCTTAGTAGGGAAAAAAGATTGGCCATTTTTTATTATTCTGTTTGTGTCTTTCCTGTTACAGGATGTCGGGTTGAAAGTGGTTACAATTTATGAAAAGTGGCACATCTCAATATCTTCTCCACCCTTGCATACGTAATTTAGATTTGTGTTACAAAGTAATTACTTGTTTATTTATATCCATCTTAAAAAAAGTATTCTTTTTAAAATTCACTTCTATCTTTTAAAAGCGAATTGTCTTAAAATAGTAATGATAACATGTACAAGTATATAAATAGGGCGGAGGGAAAGAACCATAGGGCATCAAAAAATTTGTCTGCTTCGTTGTCAACAGGAAAAGTGCCCAAAAGGCTGGCAGCATAGTCATATTGTATGGTAACGCTGATTTTTTGGCTTGAATATCGTTATTCTTTGTCTTGTGTATTAAAGTCAAATCATTTATTTTAAATAGGCACATAACTTTAGAACGTCAAAAATCCCGTGGCCGTCCCGTGGCTAAATAATAACAGCCGCACAGGTATCGACCTGTGCGGCTGTTTGTTTAGATTAGGTTAAGCTACGCTTGCCGCGGTTGGTCTGTGAATGGGTGACCATCTTTACATACCGAGACCCCTCGGTGCCTCGGAAAGCACGTTAAGCCGTTGGTCCCGACTGTCGGATCTTTGACAGTCGTTACGGGTAGTCAGAACCCCGAAAGTCTGACAACCAGTCTTACCAAGGAGTATCGTATTACGCAGTAACTGGGTTGTGGACGTCAGGTAGGCAGTCGCTCCATGTAAAATACTGGTATTCAGCTGCATCCGGTTAGACTGGAAGCCGACCCCAACATAGTTGGGAAAGGGCTAGACAGATGATAAATTGCTGTCTAACTTCTAAGCTGTATGCATTGTTCTTAGCAATTACCTATAGGGACGTTACTATGCTTGAATAGGTACCCATAATAATATCAATTGAATTTTTACTTTTTCAGATTCTGGTCTACCTTCGAACACTGCAAGCGAAATACCCAAATGCTAAAGTGGAACTAGTGGAATACGGAGTCACAGACCAGAACAGACCTCTAGTATACCTACGAGTAACCAGTAATACCAATACAGCTGTAGAAAAACCTATAGTTGTGATAGAATCTGGTATAAATCCTAGAGATTGGGTTACCATTCCAGCAGCGTTGAATATCGTGGAACATGTTCTGGGTGAGCAGAGGTATCTGGATGGTCTGGAATGGATTGTAGTTCCAGTGTTGAATCCTGATGGATATGAATATACTCGGAATAATGTTAGTTAAATTTTATTTCCAATTATTTAGGTTTAGTTTTAAATTGTGTATCAGTGGAGCAGTGGTGGCCCAGTGGTGACGGCCGTGATTTACGAGTCGAGGTCGTAGGTTCGAACCCAGACGGCGCTTTACTTTGTGTAAATTATTTCATCACCTCTGCTCTGAAAACTGTGAAGGAAAACATCAAGAGGAAACCAGCATGTCCTAGAACCAAAAATTCGAAGAAATGTGACATCTACCAACTCGTACTGGGCTCGCGTGGTAGATTGCGGCCTACTACCTCTCACAGAGAGAAGGTCTGTGTCCCAGCAGTGAGAACATTATAGGCTGATTTTGCTATTCTGTATCGTAAAGACATCAATAAATTGTTGAAGTATATTATCGTATACAATAACATATCAAATTACTAATCAATTATGAAAACTTTCAAAGTCGATTAGACATAAGTGTCTTAAATGTTAAATTATAATGTGGCACCATTATGATCTGTCACTCAATTCAAATCTTAGACAAAAGCAAATAAAATAAAGTGTCTTTCACTTTGCTAACGATTTATTTCAGCTCCGACTCTGGCAGAAATCCAGGAGCACCACCAGCCACATGGGCCACGTCTGTCCTGGTGTGCACCTCAACCGAAACTTCGACCTGGACTGGCTTCACTTCGACTCCAGTTCCAGTCCCTGCAGCCATCTCTACGGAGGCACCAAGCCATTCTCCGAGATAGAAACCGAAATGATCCGACACATCATCGAAAGTAATGGTTCTAAAGTCAAATTGTATATATCTTTACAAAATAATGGAGGATATATCACATATCCTTGGAGTTATGAAAGAGCTGCCAGCGGAATGTTCAGACAACACCATCTTTTAGGTTTTGATATGGTTAATTCAATGAATGAAGTGTACAATTTGAACGTTGGCTCAGTAATCTTTGATAGGGCGTCAGGAACAAGTACTGATTATGCGAGGGACAAAGAAGTGTTGTATACTTTTAATATAGATGCTGTACAAAGTGATAATGGAGTTATTATAGCACAAGAAGATATTGGTGGTATTGTTGACGATGTCTGGAAAGCTGTTGCTGTGGCCGCTGATGAAATGATTCGATTAAATCTTTGAAATTATTTTCAGTCTTTTTATTAATTATACCTAGGTACTAGTAAGACTTTTTTCTTTAAGCACGCATCTTTTGATAAGGATCAATAGTAGCTTGTTGTAGAAAGGAGGTATTAGTTGACCAAACCGCACCTGAGCACTTCCACTGACCGCACTGAAAATTTTGATAAGTGCGTTTCGGTGGAACAGTTTGTCAATATTATTTTTAGTCCCCGAACGGCACCTACGTAAAATATTTTTTAGAGATGGGATGTATTTTTTTGTTTAAGGCATTATCGAACAAAAGAAATCGATACAAATCAGCAGAAGGTAAGTCTTGTATCGGATAATTCCACCTTGTTCACCTGGAGCAAGTAGTAATGTTTCATTTGTGTCACTGAGCTAATTGATTTGGAAGTGAACCAACGCTACACAGGTCTGATCAAGATGGCAGAAGTATTTAAATTGCTATCGACAAAGAAGGTGTGTAGGTGAAGGAGGTCTTGTCATATGTAACTCAATTTGTAAATTCAAAGGTCTATTACCAACAATCAACTTGATCGAATTCAAAACATTTCAGAGTAATATCTCGACAGCTGTGTAAAAATGTACTCATCTATTGGTACTCAGCGTATCCTTGAACAAACTTTATACAACAACATTATCTTCTAGTAATACATCGTTATTGCAGCTTTCCCAATTCTCATCAAATTGTTTAAGCCTTTAAAACAATCGTTATTACATCTTTCAATAACTTCTTTAATACCGACTTATTTTTCTCCGAGAAATTTTTAAAGGCAATCTTCACAAATTGGAAACAGATCCCGGGCCGAATTACGATAAAAACTGGCGAGATTTAATTTTAAATAAAAAATTCGCACTCTTTTGAGACTCTTTGAGAATTTAATATGGCGGAGATGATAAAGAATTGATTATTTTGGTAATCTGTTATAAAATGCGGTTTATCCGAGTTTCGTGGCGAACCTCTGGTTTTTTTTTGAAGGATTTTCTTTTTCTTTAAAATGTTCTTGTTGATATGAAAATGTCTGAGCTAAGACTAATGGCTGTGCTATAATAATGTATATTGAAAATAGTGTAATGATAGCTTCTTTCTACAATCCATTCAAAGTTCCTCTGATTTTGACCTCTGATTTTGCATCACTGTCCAAACCACAGTGATCTTTATTTTTATGCTATTATGGTTGCTGTTGGATTGCAGCCACTGACAAGTCTATCAAAATCATTGTGATCTTTATTATAGTTTCACTGCTGTCAGAGTACATTTACTGTAAACGGACTGTTTAACGGTACTGACATATTTTTAGAAAAATATGTCAGGGGTAGATCCCTGTGTACATTATTAACCTCTTTTAACAGTATTATTTTTAATTTTCCCCACACTGAAGTAAGATAAAAATAATACTGTTATAAGTGATGGTGGCAAATCGGCACATAAAAGCCACATTGAACGTCAAAATTTATAAAAAAATCAAATTGATTTTTTGGAGATAGTGTGAACTGATATAATATAAGATATAATGGCGCCGATTCTGTTGTTCACAAACTAAACTAAATTTAAGTTCATGCATCTTTTTCTTTCTATTTCATTAAGAAAAGGACAGAAGATAAATATTAGTTTAGTTCTGTCAAATTAAGGTACTCCATAGACAACTTTAGACGAGATTAAAAAATTGGCTACTAAAAATACGTCAATTTACGCCAGGCATTGACTAATTTGACAGGACTAAACTAATATGTATCTTCTGTCCTTGTCTTAATGAAATAGAAAGAAAAAGATTCCTGAACTTAAATTTAGTTTAGTTTGTGAAAAACAGAAGATATTTTGCGAACTATTGAAGTATTTTTCAACAAATTCTTAGTAGTTTCGCTAACAGCATAATATTTTTATTTCTACTTCTATGCCACCTTGCAAAAATCTCAACAATTGGTACGATAATAATGTGCTTCAGTGATAAATATACTTAAGAATTTTCCAGTTTTCGTACGTGTGACATATTTTCTCGGGCAACAACATAGTCGTGTATCTAGCGAGACAGGCATTCTAGGATAGTGATGTTACTTGCATAGTGTACCTACTTAGGTATCGATAAAGGTAAGATGGATGCGGGAAGCACAACACGGTCGAAGTGGAGGTGCTTGGAGGTTTATGTCCAGCAGTGGACGTGTTTTCGGCTGAAATGATGATGATGTAGAATCACCTCCTTTATACTAAGCATGACAGCAGTCTGTTAAGCTTCAAGTCTGGAAAACACATTTATTTGCACTCATGCACATGACACATGTAATAAAGGGGCTTACAGGACCTAAACACAAAAAAAACGCAAGTTTTAGAAACAATAAAAGTATATGATCGACTACAGTAAACAAAATCAGAAAAATATATGATATTCTTCAGGGTATATGCTAAGTAGATAGTGTGTTCAAAACATAATACAACTAATTTGATACGAAAGAAAAAATTCATGAAGATACCTCTAAAAACTTTCTATTTGCAATAAAAACAATACTAATATACATACAATCATCATGATTTTTTGTCAGATTATCCTACAAGCAACATACTAAAACACTAGTGTTTTAATTTTTTAGTCCAAACAATAGATTTTTTGTAAATAGATAGTTACTTCATATATTGCAATAAATTACCAGCGTTGTGTCATCGCGCTTCTCTTTCTTTTCTATGCAGTCCGACAAAGACCGCGCTTTAGGTCATGTAGTCGCCTTAATGTAATTGTCATTTAACATTCTATATAGTAGCACAAAAGCATGCTAATTTCAAGCAGATGCTTCCTAGTAGAACATTATTAGCAATTTTTCATTTAGTAATTTGCATACACAGAGAATATCAGCCTAGCTTTTTCCCAACTATGATGGGGTCGGCTTCCAGTCTAACCGGATGCAGCTGAATAAAATAATAAATATTGAAAATACTATTGTATTTCATATGGAGCCACTGCCTATCTGACCTCCACTAGCGTTCATTCAAAATATATATTTGGGAACTTAGATATTCTGTAATCCAATCGGACCTACACACGTTTGATTTACAAATTATTTTGGTATTACGTTTGTGTGAACTACGCATGCTACGCCGAGCACAGTACCTAGATAATAAGTAAATGTAATGTAATATTATTATTTATTAAACAGTATAATAATATGTTTAAAATTCCCTTACACAATACACCTCACTATTGTCCAGCTCTCGTCGGCATGTCACGTTGCTACTTGGGGCAATATCCCCCCCCCCCCCGCCTCCCCTCTCTCACCCCCCAATACGACGTGAAGCTATCCGAACCGAATTCTCTTCTATTATTGCCCACCTGAATCGAAAAAACAATGCAGGATTTTCTTCCCGACATGGAGGGGAATGGGGTTGTCGGGTTTGTAACATGCTGTGAGGTGAGTATTTTTGAGTATGGGATTGTGGGTAAAAAGATTTTATTATCGTTGATGAAGGGATAAAATTTTCAGACAATAAAAAAGTGACTTTGGCAGACAAGATATATTACAGACTAGCTGCGCTCCACGGTTTCACCCGCATAAGTTTCGATCCCGTGGGAAGATCGGGATAAAAAGTATATAAATGTTAATCCAGGGTGTCAGCTACCTCCATACAAAATTTGATCAAAATTGGTCCAGCCGTTTGAGTGTGCAGAAGTAACAAACATATAAACACACCCTCACACAAACACTCACACACTCACGTACTTTCGCTTTTATAATATTAGTGTGATTATGTAGGAATAGAAGGATTAGTAGGATATGTATGTTAAAAAAATATAGTTCGGGTCGGTTATAAAATTCAACAATCACTAGGTATCGAATCGAATGTGCACGTCTCACGTTCGCGATATAAAAACTGCTCTTCATTCCAAGAAATGTATGATCGCATTACACTAATGCTAGTTTAAAGACAAAATTCAATTAGAAAATTGGAAAAATGTTGGGAAATCTTCAGTTGCAGCAATGCAGCGGTATTCTAAATTCATTGAAAACTTCCGACGTCGGGATTACACCGCATTACCATTCGGTGCTGAAACCCGCGGATAGAGTTGGGATGTAAGGGGATACCTATCGATAAAGAATTTATTTTATTTTTTTTATGGTTAGCTAATAATATGGACAAATAGCGTTAACTTCATAATGAGAATAATTTTAGAATGACAAGAAAAGTGGAAAATATTGAGACCAATTTTTTTTTATAGGTATTTTGAAGAGTTAAATAATAAAATAAAATAATATTCCAGGGTTTGTAGTGATAAGCGAATAAGTTTACCTTACGATTATAAAAATATTAGTTTCTGCCAACTTATTGTCCTCATCAATCGGTTTGATCATGGTACTATTGCGCAATGTATGATTATATTGCATACGTGTAACCCCGATAATCATTAGATGCTATGATCAGGGAGATCATCATCTGACTAGCCTTTTCCCAACTATGTTGGGGTCGGCTTCCAGCCTAACCGGATGCAGCTGAATATTAGTATTTTTACATGGAGCGACTGCCTATCTGACATCCACAACCCAGTTACTGGGTAATACGATACCCCTTGGTAAGACTGGTTGTCAGACTTTCGGGCTTCTGACTACCCGTAACGACTGTCAAAGATCCGACAGTCGGGACCAATTCCGAGGCACAGAGGGGTCTCGGTATGTAAAGATTGCCACCCATCCACAGACCAACCGCGGCAAGCGTAGCTTAACCTGATCGATCGACCTGTGCGGCTGTTATTATTTAGCCTCGGGCCCCTCTACTATCAGAGAGATCTGATTATTATACCAACACAAACCAACAACCACCACAAACCAACAACCATGGATCTACATGATTCTGAAAAAAAAATCAACGCTTTATAAGCGCAAATAATTCGTCGGTTAAAAAAAAATCGCTGTTCCATCCATTTTTTCCGCGTAGGCGCATACTTTTCTATGAAACAGCAGATTTTTTTTCTATTTTAGAATTCAGCACAGCAACACAGGTTGCTGTGGTGAATTCTGAATTTAGAGTTTGTGCCCACCCCGTACAAAAGCTGATACGCTATCTTATAAAAATCCCAAATATAAAAGAAAAATATTAAGTTCGAATCATTTATTCATTAAGTAGGTACTATCGGTCAAAACATAAATTACCATTTTAAACTGAATTACGTTGCCTAAAAGCGTTAGCAGCTGCCCTAGCCCCAACCTTGATACCTTCCCAGGTCTCATAGCCGGCCTGCTCAATAAAAGCAGGGTCTACCAGGAAGCCTTCTAACCATTGACTATTCCTATAAGCAGGCAATTCATAGGTGTAAGCGAACGGGGCTGCAACATCATTCGCATAACAGCTGGCACCACCAGAAGCAGCGTACAAGACATGGAAAATGTTTCCAACAATATAGTTTCTGTTGCTAGGCCATTTGACCCTGTCGATAGCTTGGGCCATTTGGACACCGACCAAGTTGATTTGCAAAGCATTTGGTGGAAGGACACCGCTTCCAAATCCGTAGAGGATCATGCTGCCGAAGCTGTGGATGTCAAGGTACAAGGCCATGCGGTTCCTATGAGCGGCGAGAATGTCCCGGATGATGGCCGTTTCGGGCTCGGAGAACGCCCTAGTGCCGTGGAAGACGTCGGAGCAAGGGCTGTTGCTGGAGGCAGTACCCCAATCCTTGGCGAAGTTCCTGTTGAGGTCGACGCCGGCACAGATGTTGCCAGCCAGGTTCTGTCTACGGTTCTTCCTCCAGTAACGTTCCTGTAGAAGAGAATATGAGGTAAGTCGTGAGCTATAGTTGTTTTCTGATTTACGATTATAACCTACGTAAGTGACGAAGTTGGCAGGAAACGCAGAAGCAATATTTTAATAGGTAAATTTTTTGTTAAAGTGGTGCATTTCTTGTTTTAACCAGTGGATATTTTTTTTAATGAGTAAAGATTATATCAAATCCAAGTTATTATTTGTCAACACCGAAATTGTTTGTTACGATTACGCTCACTAATTAATTTTAATTTCTACGCAGCAATCATATTACTGACAATAAAATTGTTGTTTAGATATAAATCAAGATCTGATAATCTAAAAGCATGTGATTTCGTGAGACTGCATTACACACGACGTACGAGGATGATGGAATCAATAATTCATTTGGTAATAAATAATAACAAATTGTTACCAGGACAATGCACTAAGTGGAGGTCATTAAGTAGATGGAAATAATTGATATGCCAAGTTGGGTAATACTAGCAGCATGGTGGCATAAATTCAAGTGATCGGTGGTTAAGATACCGGTCTCCTCTCTGTGAGAGATAGTAGGCTGTATGGCACTCGACCCAGTGCGGGTTGGTGGATGTCACATATTGTCTTCCAATTGTTGGTTCTTGGATATATTGCCGATTTTGTGAGCAAGCAATACAACAAATTGCATAAATTAATGTACATGCTGCCTAGGTTTAAAGTTTTAAACCTATGGCTAACAACTCGTAAGTCGGAGCCATTACCACAGAACAAGCACTGTCTTCGCTATGATCATGAACATTTTCAAATTTACTCACGTTGCTATGGGTGAAAACGTATCCATCAGGATTGGCAACAGGCAGGATGATCCAGTCAATGTTCTGGATGAGGTCTGACTCTGTAACGTCAATCACCAGCTTGTGGATGGCGTAGAGAGTAGCTGAGAGAGTCACCCATTCACGACAGTGGAGAAGAGACTGCATCATGACGACTGGTTTTGTAGTGTCCTAGAATTGAAGGTTAGAAATATAAGAAGATTTTAATGGGCATCTAGTGCAGTTTCCTTATATTTTTCTGTAAGTAGGTTTGTACACACACGTCAGTAATATTTTAAAACAAGATGAGGATTATTTACTGCTCTGATTCTGTTCCGAAGCAATAAATAACTAACTGCTGTTCCGTAATTCGTTGTTCGAATTAGGTCATTCAAAATTGTACAAAATAAGCTATTTGATTTCCAAAATATTGTTAACTTTTTGATAATGGGTGGTTTCTTATGAGTTTCCAAAACGGAACCTTAATAAGATCTCTTTGTCCTATTGGATATCAGTATCCTCTCTGAGTAGGATGCTATAGTATCTTTGAAAAGAAAATAGTCTTACCTGGAAGTTGGTGGTAGAAATCCTGAGGTACCTGATGGGTCTGCCTTCAATACTGTGTCCACCTAGCACGACGGTGACTACATTGGGGTATTGCCTGGCGAGCTCATCCAAATAAGCGTCGACCTGGAAATGATGACAATATTAATTCTGTACATTTACTTTCAAAATAAAACTCCACGACATATCGTAGATATTTAAAATATTATTACCTATGAAAATAAAAACAGATAATTTCTTCTGAATTGTCTCTTTACACACATCTATGCTAATATAATAATGCTTAAGAGTTTGTTTATTTTTTCTTTCAACGTACTAATCTCTGGAACTACCAGCCGGATTTAAAAAAAAACTTGAGGAAGGCATTTAAGGCTTAGCATTACGCAACGACCCATAGAAGCCGAGCAAAAGGAAAAACAGTCAGGAAGAACACTAAGCTAAAACGAAGTAATATCGTGGGCGGGCGATGCATCGAAATATATTATTATGATTATACATTTCCATTTTATAGGGGTGGAAGGAGCGTTGGAATTTATAGGAGAAAATACAAAATGTACTCGAACGAAATCGCGGGGGAAGTGTTAGTATATTCTAAAGTCTTAAGGAAGCATAAAGATAATCAAGCATAATCAGCCTATAATGTCCCCACTGCTGGGCACAGGCGTCCTCTCGGTGAGAGGGAGTGGGCCGTAATCCACCACGCGGGCCTAGTGCGGGTTGGTTGATGTCATATGTCTTCGATTTTTTTTTGGTTGTAGGACATGCCGGTTTTCTCACGGTGTCTTAAAGTTGAGGATTAATTTATCAAAATTACTTTGCATTTTCAATTTCGTTGCTTCTTTATCTGTTTTTTCTATCCTTAGCTTCAGTTTCATTGAATGTTTCATTGAATTATCAGTCTGTCATATGGTCTATGGTCTTACTTACCTCTGCATATGTGTGGATTTTGTCGAAGGAGAGACGAGACTTGGTACTGTTGCTCTTGGCTGCGGCATCTGCTAGGAGTTGGTCCTCTAGGTCTAGCTGCCTGAAATCGAAATTATTATAAATAATCTGTTGTCGCTTCCATTCTTATTGGTAGTCATTTGAGTCGCTTATGTTTGTTTTTGTTTCATCACCCTTGGATAAGTTCTGTTGAACTTAACTATGCGATATTTTTAACAAATTATTTGTATTACTAAATTTTTAGCATAATATATGTTGTGTCCTATTTCATGGCAAAGGCCTCCCTTTCTCCTTTCCACTCCTCTCTGTATTCAGCTAGTGTGGACCAATCCTGTTTGAAGGCGTTAAGCTGGTCTCGCTGTCTTCTCTTGGGTCTGCCTCGATGTCGACGGTCGCTTTCCATTTTTTCTAATCATTTTTTAATTTGTTGTCTGTTTGTTTCACAAACGGTCCGAAAATTGCACAAAAACATTTTTCTAATAATTACCGTTATATTATAATGCAATTATCATTATGCATATTATTATACTGTCACTGCAAGACATAGACTCCTCCTATTTCTATGCCATATTCTTTATACAAGTTTAAACATCTAAAACTTACTCTTTAATATTTTCAACTTCAACTTTGTACTCTACACCAGCGTTTCTAAGGACGGATTCAAAGATTTCTCTCTTGATCTTCGGGACGAGGACTTTTCCTGGATGACCAGGTATGGCATCCGACCACACGTCTAGCATCATCTCGTCTTCTACATCATGGACTAATTTGCCTTGATCAATTGAGTCTACATTTACTTCAAATACTGCGTGGCTGAAAAGAAGAAATAATACGTTATTACACACATCAAAAGTGTCTAGGGATCAACATATATTTTTGCAATAACTTTTCTCCTGATTGATATTAATTAAAATTTTCTTTAAGGATTCATCAAATAAAGTGTTTCCGTTTGTCACAGTAACGATAAACCAAGTCACCTTTGCATTAATAAAGAAATTTGCCATTTTCCTAATAAAGGGATTTTTGACATTTGAACCACTAACACAAAAGTTCGAAAAAAAGACTGAAATAACAGTTTTCTTTAAAATTTTATTGGGTAACTTAAACAATTAATAATCCGTGTTTCTACCGCGAACACTAACAACACAAGAACATCGGTTTGGCATACTCAAAATGAGTTCATCCAAATCACGCTGTGGAATGGCCGCCCATGTTCGTTGCAACAACAAAAAAAGGTCTTCTTGCGACTGGATACCCTCCATATTCGGCAGAGCTCTTCTCTGTAGCATATCCCATGCATGCTCAATCGGGTTCAAGTCTGGCGACTGAGCAGGCCAGGGCAGGACATTGATGTTAGCTGCGGCGAGAGTCTGTCTTACAACTCTTGCGGTGTGCGGTCGTGCATTATCATGCATTAACTGAAATAAGGGACCGATTTGCACTTGTAGAGGAACGATGACGTCTGATACAATCGTCTCAGCATAAATTTGAGCGTTGAGGTTGCCTCTGATCCAAATCAACTCAGTTCTTCCGCCGATCCAAATACCCGCCCATACCATGATGGTTCCACCACTATAAGGATGGACTTCCTGGCAGGATTTTAATCGCTGTTGGCGTCCAGGGGTTCTCCAGTGTCGTATACGTCTTGTATCCGGTCTCATACCAAAACGCGACTCATCAGAAAAGCACACGAAACGCCATTGTTCTTCTGCCCAATTTCTGTGTTCAAGAGCCCATTGATATCGAATCCTACGATTGTGCATTGCTATAGGTGGTACCCGTAGCGGTCTTCGGGAATGAAGGTTCACTTCATGCAAGCGGTTTCTGACTGTTTGGTCGCTAATTAAGTTCCCTGAAGAGTGATGAAGCCTCACGGCTAACATCATGGCGGTTATTGTTGGAGCTCTTCGAGTTAAGATTTGAATGTATCGGTCTTGTCTCCGTGTGGTGCAGCGATACCGTCCTCCATGGCGCTCAGCCACGGTACCAGTGCTTCGGTAACGTGTCCAAAGTCGACTGATAACACTCTGACTTGTATTCAGAGCTAAAGCCACAGTACGTTGCCGGGAACCAGCTTCTATCATTCCCACGGCTCTGAGCATTTCTTCCCTGCTTAAATGACGTCGCCGCTCCATAATAACGTTGGTTTTAATCAGTAGTAGGGAAACAGTAGCACTAATAATGTCTTCAATGCGTTGTATGTTTTTATAGGGAAAATATTGACAGCTGATTTTCATCTTTTACTCGAATTTGATTCACAGTTCCTGATTCAAATTATGAAATGCACCAAAAAGGATCCATATAAATTTATAAAATCATAAATTTATTACAAAGCCACATCTCAATCTCAAGAAATCCGCATAAAAATGCTTGATCCCTAGACACTTTTGATGTGTGTATTTTTAATTAGAATAGAATACTCTTGATTATGTGCACCCTATAAATTACAGGTATAATTGTAGAATTTTACAATCAGTAGGCAGTGTTATAAAATGGGCCCATTATTTAATCAACCCTTTTGGTCATTTGATGGAATTCGGTAACTGCTGCCTCAAGACATCTGTAATACTAAGACTCAAAGAGGTTTGTCAATGTAACGGGAAATTGAAATATTTCGTGAGCATAGTATTTTCACCAGTGCTTATATCTTAAAAAAAAAAACAAAGCAATGCCGCCCTAAAAATATTATTTACGGGCAAATAAGTATGATTACATTAAGAAATCATTAAGGTGAATTAAAATAAATAAGAATAATTACAACTTGGGTTTCATGACATCGTCGTCATATATTATTTTATCTCCAGTTGTCAAAGACAATCAAAGAAATTAATCAAAGAGTTTCTTACCCCTCATAGCTTTCATGTTTCGCCAACACCCCAAGTATGCACAAAGAAAATACCAGCAAGTACTTCATGATGAATTTGTTGAGCAAAAGACACTAAGTCGTAGAATGCTACAAATGGTACCAATCCATGGATTATATGCGCACGAGACCCTGATAAAGCAAAGGATAAGAAATTTGTCAATAATAAATTAATCTACATAGTTGATTATGATACTTATGGATTTAAGATTAAATTGAATGAAGACTACTTAGAAATTTCATAATTATGGATTATTCGATCAATCAAAATAATATGATAAATAAATATAATAATACATTGGTCTCGGTGATTCAGTGGTGGCAAGTGCGACTACTGAGCGTGACGTTCTGGGTTCGATAAGACCTAGCTTAGCTTAATCAATTGTATTCAACAAATCAAACCAAAATATTTTATTTCACATAAACTTACGTGGGTACTTATGAAACGTTAGAAGCTAGTCGCAGGTGCATGCATTCTGGACACACTTCTTCTTCTTATTCGAGTCAAAAGTTATACTAAGTTAAAATCTCGATACACAGCAAAATGACATCAAAATGGCGGCGCTTCCTCCTCCACCGTGCGCGATGCGTCACAGTCCTCACTTGGCGTAATGAATTCTTTGATCCTTTAGTTATCCAATGGTGTAATTGAATTTAGGATGGAGATTATAGATATGAAGCTGCAACACCAAACTGTATCCCCCGATTTTGTTATCATTGTTTTTTTTTTTATTTGCACCCCTTCTATGGAAGCAATCTTAAAAACTTATTCACGTCAAAGCTCTTTTCTACAGTAGTAATTGTTCCAAGTCTCATTATTTGTGCAAATTATATTTAATAGCCTAACAATGAAATAAAACGATTAACAATTTATCAAGGTAAAAACCCAGTATGACGAAATCGATCGCGTAAGCTACTGTGCTGAATAGAAAAACCAAAATGAAGGATTAAAATGATTATTTATATTAGTTATTATCATAAAAGAGCTGCAATCCGGTTTTGATAACATGTCTGCGATATTGTTAATACCTGATTATAGAAAATCCTCAGATTTCCTGGCTACTGGATTGAAATGAAATTTTAAATCAGTGAGATTGTTTTTGTGTACAATTTTCTTCTAGCATCACTGAAGTGTCCACAGTAATAATTATCTTCAGAGACACTAATAAAATATGTTCAGAAGTATTTACATACATTTTTCCAAAAACGACGTCTTAACTCTTCTTCCAAGAAAGGTCTTGCAAAATTTGTAATATTAACTTTGGAAGAAAAAAAATCGGTCTATTGCGAGTCGGACTCGCGCACCGAAGGTTCCGTACAAATTGGTAGGTATGTAAAAAGTTCATGACAAGATTTTTTTTTAATGTAACTACAAATTAACGGTTTTCGGATTTTCCCTTACTTGTGCTACATGACTTTGCTTCTTCCCAAATTTCATGATTCTAGATCAACGGAAAGTACCCTATAAATTTTGATTCCCTTGAGTGTCGAAATATACGTTTTTTGCGGCATAAACGGTTGTATCTTTCTTAAAAGTTTGATTTTTTCACAGCTTCATGGGACTGTAGACCTGAGTATATGATTTTAATTTCAAGTCGACTCCTCCACGCTTTCGCGAGATAAAGTGTCTTGACGGACAGACAGACAGGCGGAAAAGAAAGTGATCCTATAAGGGTTCCGTTTTTTCCTTTTGAGCTACGGAACCCTAAAAACTAAATAAATTAAGAAAAAATGTTTATTTTGCTTAAATAAGACGGAAATATAAAGGGTGGCATCAGTGGACATCGACTACGATAGATTCAGTACATAATTCTGAACCTTGCGCTGAAATTTGCCGATTACTTAAAAAATAATTTGCTGTTCCATACATTTTTACCGCTTAGGTATTGCATTTTTCTGTAAAGCAGTTGATTTATTTTTGATAACCGACGAAAAAAATCTAGGGGATCTGAATCATGTGCTGAATTCATGGTTACAGTCTGTGCGTAGATGCCCCTCCCACCCTGTAACTACGAGGTGATAAGCGACCAGCAACTAGTTGAGCCTTAACATTAGCAGATATGGCAACTCAAATATAGCTAATCTGCGTTCTCGATTTAATCGCCAAAAATGTAAACAAATATTAATTAATGGGAAAATAACTTTAATTCCAACACAATAAAGTTCAGTTTACGCTACAACTTCAAACATTTTTATAACTTTTTCAATAGTGCTAGTCACTCTGAAATCATCTTAATTTTCATTGTAATAAAGTTGATATTTGTTTAACTAGAAATGAGGTAGTGTGCAGCACTGCGCACTTTTACTATAGATATAACCTTGAAAACTTCAAGTCACTAGTGGAATGGTGACTTCAAGACTAGAGTGCACCAACGTCGACCGCAGTATTATCATCAAGTGAGATAAAATGAGAGCCCATGTAAATTTGGAAACTTTGCATTTGTTTTATTTTAATTGAACAGTGTTATAAACTAAGAACTGCCCTGCCAAGCCATCTCGCACTTTGCCCGCGTATAACGGGCCCTCTTCCTCTGACAGAGAGGAGTCTTGTGTCCCAGCAGTGGGAACCTAATATACTGATTAATATCCTACTATGCTGAGAACTGCAGGCGACGTTGCAGGACAATCATTGCTTAGTGCACGGTACTGTTTAAAATAAACTAAACATTGTTACCAAAGATTTGACGATATATCTACCTTCATATTTATCACTTACTGCTTTCTGACTTACAGTATCTATTTGATTAACAATGCTATCAGTTTAGAAATGATATTTATAAACATCATGACGATTCTAAGCGCTACATTCGTTCAAGATGAAGTTACTGGTGGTGGCAGCCTTGCTTGCTGTGGCTTATGCCAAGCACGAAGAATATATCGGGTTAGTAATAATGTCCATAGTTTTCTAAATATTATTATGTTTTTAATTTAATTAAGCAAGTTTTGCTAACTGACCGATGTGCTGTGGAAGTGATGAAGGGTGGGCTTTTGGGGGACTGTCTTATGTAATTGTGACGTTCGAAAAGTGCTGATTCTCAGCCTAATTTTAATAAATGACTTTTGATTTTGATTATGTATAGTTTTCTGACAACCAAAAACATCCAAAGAATTGTGTAAGAATAGAATAGGAAAAAATCTAGTAGTTGCAGTTGCAGCAGTTGAAGTGTACTTTTCAATCTTGCTTTAGATCTTATCATAAGCTTCAAAGCATAATCAGCCTATAATGTTCCCACTGCTGGTCCACAGGCCTCCCCTCGGTGAGAGGAAGTGCGATTTAATCCACCACGCGGGCCCAGTGCGAGTTGGTAGATGTTCAATCATACAGTATTCATTTAGTCTAAGGAGAGGCGGAAAATCAACTAAGCTGGTAACTAATATTTGACATATCTCATTACAGATGGAAATCCTACTATGTAGGAGTGTCTACCGACGCCCAGTCCAAAGCTTTGGGACCCTTAGTCGAGAAATATGAGCTGGACTTTCTAAGCCACCCGACCTTCAACCGCGAAGGTGTGGCGCTTGTGAAGCCTGAATATCAAGCTGGCTTCATCCAGGATGCTAAAGCAGCGGGTATTGCTTACAGGGTCCATTCTGATGATGTCAAAGGGTAAATGACATCAACTTAAATAACTTTTATAAAATAAAAACTATATCCACATTAAACTCACTAAATCAGGTCCAGGGTCTTCGGGCTTGTGTCTCATTAGGGTTGAAAAATCTTGCGTACCTCTTGCACGAAATTGTCCACTCGTGTCTGGGCAGCAGGTCGTCAGGGACCGCAGTGTTTCGGAGATTAATCAGAAGTAATCACACAAGGATCCAAGCTTGTAAAACCAAATCATCCAAAGTTAGAGTGGGTTTAGTGTGTGGTGAATTTAGTAGTTCACAAACACGTATCTATTGCTCTAATCCTTCTAATATTCCGTCTAATACGAAAACTTTAATTTTCAGCGCCCTTGACTACGATGATCAGCTCATCGAGGAGCATAAAAGATCAACCATGACCAGGAACGGTGGTCGCCAGCTTCCTTTCGATAATTACCAAGAACTGGAAGTGGTAAGATAAGCGCTACTTGTTAAATAGATATATCCACATCAAGCCAAATCAAACAGAGAGAAAAAAGAATCAATAGATTCAAGGTTTCAAAGACTTGAAAAATACGTCCAAAAAAAATTTTTTTTGGAGTTTGACCATCACTTTTTCCTATTGAGACGTAACGCTTTTATTATAATCATTACAGATCGACGATTACCTCGACTACATTGGTGAAAAATATCCCGATGTTGCTACAGTAGTATCCCCTGCTAATTCATTTGAGGGCCACCCCATCAAATACCTCAAGATATCCACCACCAACTTCACAGATGTGAGCAAACCCGTGATCTTCATTGACGGAGGCATCCACGCCAGAGAATGGATCTCTCCCCCTACCGTCACTTGGGCCATTCATAAGCTGGTCGAAAATATTACGGAAAGTGACCTCTTGGATAGGTTCGACTGGATCCTCCTGCCTGTTGTCAACCCCGACGGATATAATTTTTCGCATACAGATGTAAGTATTTATTTTCTTTTTTCTTGTGTCTTGAAGAAAAACATGAACCCACCTATTGTAGATGCGGATGAGTACTTCGACGCCTAAGTGTCCTTTGTTTTTGTATTTATTTGTATAAGTTAGCTTTATTTAATTTAGTATCCAGTGTAAATAGTTTTTAATGTTATACCTAATAATTTTAATTTATTAATAAGAAAATCTTTTATACCTTATAAATACGGCTAAAGTTATTTTTGTTTCCAGAATCGTTTCTGGCGCAAGACTCGCTCTACCAACTCGAACCCACTCAGTCAAATCTGCCCAGGAGTGGACGGTAACCGCAACTTCGACTTTGCCTGGAACACCATCGGTGCCAGCATTAACCCTTGCACTGAAATCTACGCTGGTCCTTCAGCCTTTTCCGAAGTTGAAACTAGGGTTGTGAGGGATATCCTTCACGAACACTTAGATCGCACGGCTTTGTACCTCACCATTCACAGTTTCGGCAGTATGATCCTGTACCCATGGGGTCACGATGGTTCCCTATCTCAGAATGCCCTTGGTCTTCACACTGTGGGTGTTGCCATGGTAAATGCTATCCAAAGTAATGCTCTTCCCAACTTCCCCAATTACGTTGTTGGAAATTCTGCTCTTGTCATCGGATACTATATTGGTGGATCTGCGGAAGACTACGCGCATTACATTGGAGTGCCGCTGTCCTACACCTATGAACTGCCTGGTTTTTCTTCTACTGGAAATGGTTTCCATTTAGCTCCCCAGTACATTGAGCAGGTTGTCCGTGAGACCTGGCAAGGTATTGTTGTTGGTGCCAGAAGAGCTGGTGATTTATTCACGAATATTTAATCTGTTGAAGTTTAAATGAAGTTTATTATTGTTGTAATTGCCAGCAATATATGAGTATGATTAATTAAATACAATGTTTTTGTATACAATATCCAAGAAAAACTTGTTTATTTTTTACTTATCCCTCCAAATGAAGTTTGTATTATGAAGACCTATACTGCTTTGGCAGCTATTTTTTTTAGTTACTCACACAGAGGCGCTAAAGTTGTTCATCTGCCTAGCCTACCAAGGCATTCCCCATCAGGCTGGCAGGCTGACCCAACTATAGATATAATACCACTGAGTGTACTATTGTATTGATTATCGCGAAACACTGCATATCGCGCAATGTTTGTCACATTTTCTTATCATATCGTGACAAAACATTCAAAATCAAATTGCAAGAAGGTAGAAATCCCATAAATTTTGGCCATATTACAGATAAACACCAATAATATCAATAAGCTTATAGCGACGGGTAATATAAAAGTTAAAACAGTAAAAGAAACAGCACCCTAATTGCGTAACACACTTCACATTGCTTCATATGTTCCAAACAAATTTTGGCTCAATGACGTAAATAACGCAATGAATGTTGTTGAAATGAAAGCCATTGCTACTGATAGTGTGTTACGCAATTATCCCGCAGGTGTCACTGAAAGTGCCAGTGAACGTAAGTTTCACTTTTCAGAAATCAATGAGTAGTCAGGATCTTGAAGAGTGAGGGACCGACTAAGGAAGACGAGGTGTTGGACAAGTAATCATATATAGAGAATAGACACAAAACATTTGCGCCTTGGCTAGACCCGCAGACTTTTGTTCCCATCAAAACAATGCCATCTAGTGACATTATTTTGAAATCATAAGTCTATAACGATCCACAATCAATACTTCAACACTGATATCAATAAGTAGGTAAGACTACAGTTACTGTTTCGATGCACCATATTATGCTGATGCTAGAGGGCGCTGAATTATCAAAATGGAAAAGTGAATTGCGATATTTATACAAAGAACTTACGCATGTTGTGTCCTCCTTATTGAAGGAGTCCACCACTTATTTTGTATATAAATTGTGTTTTTTTGTGTTCTTATCTCCATACATAAATAAGGGTGGGCTTTTTTCCAATAACAGTTAATAAAAGAAAACTACAGATAAATTACAGTCTTTTATTTCTAAACAAGTCACCAGCTTTTCTAACACCAACAATGATACCTTCCCAAGTCTCATTACACACTTGCTGGATATACCTAGGAGCCAGGTTAAAGCCTAAAATGGTATTCGAGAGGCCAGGCAACTCGAAGGTATACGACAGAGGCACTCCAATCTGATGCGCATAGTCCTCAGATGCTCCTGAAGCTCCGTAGTTCAAGACTAGAGCTGAGTTACCAACAACGTAAGATCTGAAGTGGGGTAGGGATTGTTCGTTGATTGCATCGGCCATAGCAACACCAACTGTATGAAGCCCGAGAGCATTATGAGATAGGGAACCATCATGACCCCATGGGTATAGAATCATGCTGCCAAAACTGTGCATGGTGAGATATAGGGCCATACGGGCCAAGTTTTCATGGAGGATGTCCCTGACGACCCTGGTTTCTACTTCGGAGAAGGGCCTGGATCCAGCGTAGGTGTCGGCGCAAGCAATATTGCTGGTACCGACGTCGTTCCAGAAGAAGTCGTAGTTGCGGTTGCCGTCGACACCTGGGCAGGAGCCGCTGAGAATGCTCTGGTCCGTGGAGCGGGTCTTGCGCCAGAAACGAGTCTGCAAGAAGAATATATACAAACTATATGAAAGACGGTTTCTGTCATTGAATTATATATCTACATACTTAATCCCACGCCTTCTTCCTATTGCGGTAGGCAGAAACTACAGTACGATGAGACACCTGCTACGATCCTTACATATACCTAATTGTAATAATATTCTAAAAAATTGGGGCAAAATATTTTGTATATATTGAGCTTGAGCAGAATAATCAAGAGCAACACTTACATTGGTGAAAGTAAATTTATATCCATCTGGGTTGACCACAGGCAAGAGTATCCAGTCGAACCTATCCAGAAGGTCACTTTCAGTAAGATCTTCGACCAGCTTATGAATGGCCCAGGTGACGGTGGGGGGAGAGATCCACTCTCTGGCGTGGATGCCTCCGTCGATAAAGATCACGGGCTTGCTCTCATCTTCAAAGTTGGTAGTAGAGATTTTCACGTATTTAATGGGACGACCTTCGAAGGAGTTGGCAGCATTCACTACGGTGGCAACGTCAGGGTATTGTTCGCCAATGTAGTCGATGTAATCGTTGATCTGTAAATTGTGATTAGAAAATATTAAATACAAAAAAAAAATACTTTTATTGATTGGGGATGTCAATTGGTGGCACAAAATTGTTTTACTTTTCATTTGTATTATGATTTTTTCGTTTCTTAAAACAATTTTACGACTTAGTAAGCACCCAAATCAGTTTTTAGAACCAATTGTACCTAAATATAAATTGCAGATAACACCAAAAAAATTGTGCTCTATTATAACCACAAACAAAAAAGTTGTGACGTTATTACAGATGATTAAAAAGAAACATCTTCATCATTCATTCTTTTTAATCATCCGTAATCTCTATTTTCATTTCTAACTCAAATATCTTCCGTGACATTTAAGACGCGTGTGCGAAAACTAGGATATTATCACACTTCCTAAAAAACAAATGTGCTTGACATGAAGAGTTTACAAATAGTTTACAAATTAGGTAGGTTCACGAGCTCCGTGAGCTCATTTTATCTATTTTCTCTCTAAGAGTGAATGTGTTCAATACATTTGCATTGTCACTAAATTCTTAGCATGAATTTAGAAAAATATCTACTATCTATATTCTATATATATTATACTATAATAAAAAAGCTGAAGAGTTTGTTTGTTTGAACGCGCTAATCTCTGGAACTATCGGTCGGATTTAAAAATTATTTTTTGCATTTGATAGCCCAATTCTTGAGAAAGGCTATAGGCTATTTAACATCACGCTAGAACCCTAAGGAGCCGAGCTAAAGGAAACAAAAAAAATATATACGGTCGAATTGAGAAACCTCTTTTGAAGTCGGTTAAAAATTAAAAAAGAACGCTAAGCGAAAATCAAGTAACAGCGCGGCCAAGTCATGTGATGCGACGGGGTGGGTCGGGGAAACAAGAAATTTCACGCGGACGCAGTCCCGGTCAGAAGCTAGTTGATGTATGAAACGAATCCTAAATCTCCAAATAGAACAAACCTTTGATAAGATAGCGCACGTTTATTGATAATATAGTGGTATCTATTGGCTTAGACTTCAGTAGTCGTAGCCGATTTAGTAGAGATTACAACTTGCGAAATTTTGATGCCCTTGTCAATATTATAAATGAAACAGCAACTCTGGGTGCAAATACTATGATGGAACCTGCATCGAAAACAATATGGAATAGGCTTGTATTTTTATTTTAATCAATAAAATACAGTAATACCAACCTAAGAAAAAGTATTACAAGTACAGATAAGGTTTTTTGCTTAAAAAAAAAATCATTTTTTTTACTACAGTTCAACTGTAATAGCCACGATGTGACGTTATTATGCACGATTGCAGTATATCTCATTTTTAGCCCTAAATAAATAAATTGACATGTTTTGTGTGGTTTATTCAAAGAAAAATTGCAATTCCTTTATTATCAACTAGCAGCGCCCCGCGGTTTCACCCGCATAAGTTTCGATCCCGTGGGAATATCGGGATAAAAAGTAAACTATGTGTTATTCCAGGAAATGGTCTATCTATGTGCCAATTTTCATCCAAATCTGTTCAACGGTTTACGCGTGATTGAGTAACAAACATCCAAAAATCTTCACAAATTTTCACATTTATAATGTTAGTAGGAAACTTTTTAAGATTTCAAACCCTTTGCGTTACCAAAAAGTTTTTTTTTTTTTTTTGGGGTTTTGGTTTTTAATCTATTATTAAATAGAAGTCTGTCTAAAACACTGTTTTTCGTCACTACCGGCATTGTAGACGGCGAAGAAAATTATGGTAGAATTATATACTTACAGCTTCAATTTCTTGATAATTGTCATAAGGTAACTGACGACCGCCATTCCTCATGGTTGCTCTCTTTTGCAGTTCGATAAGCACGTCATCGTAGTCCAATTGTCTGAAAAAAAAACGGGATTAGTTTTTAATAGAGTAGGTATTAAAATTATTTTGATTACATAATTTTACGTTTTTTGCCAACTTTAACGCCTTTTATTTATTAAAACTTTGTGCACAAGCAACAGAAAAATACTGTACAAAGGCGGACAGTTTCCTACCAGGCAACCTTAGGGTGATGCAGAGACAAAACATGGCAGGTCCTGTGCAATATAACAAAACCCTTCCAACCATCCTTTTCAACTCCAAATTATAATTAAACCAGAAAAACATCTCATTATTTTGATGATCCTGCTTAATTAGTTTGCGCATTGGTTATAATTTTTTTCCTGTATTAAGGGTTGGCTTTATCTACGTGTAAATTATAAAATTAAATATTTACCTTTTCACATCATCAGCATGGATTCTGTAAGTAATACCCTCAGTTTCCACATCTTGGATAAAACCAGCCTGATGTTCAGGCTTTACCAGCAAGACACCTTCTCGTCCCAAGATCGGATGGCTTAAGACATCCAGTTCATATTTATCTACCATGGCCTCGAAAGCTTTGAAATTGCTGTCGGTAGCAAGCCCAATATAGTAGGATTTCCATCTGTAAAAAAATTAATTGAAATTGTGAGAAAGGAAACGTTGATCAATCTCTTTTCCTGGAATGGACTTCATTTTTAGCAATAACAATTAATTATTTTATTTTCTCTAAATTTTCTTAAATATAATTATCCTCTAGCCATACTTTGTTTTTGTCATCTGTTCTTTTAACTCTGTCATCTAATGTCATATATCCTACTGTTTGCAGATCAGCCAAGCACACTTAGCATGACCACTTCTTTCTCTACCTTAAGAATACAAAATGATTTTTTTTCTTAAATATAACGAACCCGATATATTCTTCATGTTTGGCACAAGCCAGAGCAAACAACGCCACCACTACGAGTAACTTCATCTTGTCCGAATGTCGCATTTGGACTTATCATTGTTTTTATAACAGTGCTCAAAGATAGCACTATCATGTTTCAGTCATACGTAACTATCTCAATGTGTAAGGGCTATAGATAAAATAATTATTATTAATTTTCTTAATCCCTCTTTGCCCGTAAGATTTAGGTATCTACGACACTGCTTAGGTCCTATTGTACATCAGTAGCGAAGGGTCAATTTTTGTAAGAGGTAAGCCGGAGTAGATATCTTTAATATTGTTGCGCGCCACAATTAACGCCTGGTATATGGTGACATTAGTTACCACTAGCGCCATCTAGTATCGAGTAGCAGAACTAGTCGAGTCACGATCGTTCTAGAAAATTCGATACTAGAACTTTGTAGAACTTTCTCGAACTATCGACACCTAGTCGGTCGGGGCCGGTATGTACTCGAACATTCTAGATGTTTCTACAATGGAAGGTTCTAGAACAATCTGCGGCACTATATAAGGCCGGGATGCGCGACGACCGACACAGTTTGGATAAAGCGACAAGAGCGAAAACATCTAAGCGATCTTCAAGTGCGAATTAAGAGTGCTCAGTAGTGTGATTGTGTTCTTTTAATTAGTGTTTTGAGTTGTAATTAGTGTTGTAAAATAAATTGTTATTTTTGGTTATTAAATCGGCAGTTTTTATTGTCACGAACCCGAAGCTCGTAACAATTGGTGTCAGAAGCAAGGATTATGCCGGTTTTACCCAAAGACGACACGGAGGGTATCCGTACCCGGAGTCAACGCCAGCAAGAGACGGACCAGAGGCGATTCGGTGGAGCAACGCCACAGAGGTCGGAGGGCCAGCTACCGACCACGGAGGCCGACCCGTCCGCAGCAGCTCCAGCATCAGCAGCACCAGACTTTGCTGCTCTGATGATGATGCTGCAGGAGCAGTCCCGTCGACAGGAGGAACAGGCTCGCCGACAGGAGGAACAGGCTCGCCGACAGGAGGAACAGGCTCGTCGGTTGGAGGAACAGCTACAGCGGGACAAGGAGGAACAGGCCCGTCGGTTGGAAGAACAGCTGCTGCGTGACAGGGAGGAACAGGCTCGTCGACAGGAGGAACAGGCTCGTCGACAGGAGGAACAGGCTCGTCGGTTGGAAGAACAGCTCCAACGTGATAAGGAGGAGCAGGCGCGCCGCCAGGAAGAGCAAATGCTCCTTATGAAGGACCTTCACGCTACCTTCGGGAAAGACATGAAGGAGGTGAAGGATAAGGTTGCTCAACATGACAACCGCCTGTCGGAAGCTGAAACCCGAATCGACCAAGTAAATAATCGGGTTGACAACGTGATGGCTGACGTGAAGCTAACCGTGATGGCTGACGTGAAGAAAACGCTGGATTACCTCAAACTTGGTGATGGAATCGCAGCTCCCGTAGCCACAACACCTTCGCTACGTGGATTCAAAGTGCCACCGTTCGACGGAACTTCTTCCTGGTCGGCCTACAAAATCCAGTTTGAGGCTGTCATGAAGGCGAACGGGTGGAATAAAAATCAGGCCATGACTGCCCTCACCCTAGGCCTGCGCGACCAGGCCTTAACTGTTCTGGAAGCTCTCGGTAAGGAAGTGACTTACGAGCAGCTTCTTGAGGCATTGGAGGCTCGGTATGGCGACGCTCACCTGGAACACGTGTTTCGTGCGCAGCTCAAGGATCGCGTGCAACGCAGTAATGAAAACCTGCAGCAGTGGGCCCTTGAAGTGGAGAAGCTGGTTCGTAAAGCGTACCAGTCTGTACCTGCGCTTATTGATGGGAACCTGGTGCAGGCATTCATCGACGGCATCCGCGACCTTGAAGTTAGAGCTGCTGTGAGGCTCGGTCACCATGGGACGCTTAAGGACGCCTTGGCCCATGCACTGGAGGTGGAAGCTGTGCGGCAGGATCATCGTTCCCATCGCGTCAGGGAGGTTGCAGCGGCTACAGTTCGCGACCGCAATAAAGGGTACAGCCCTTGGTGCTACGGCTGTGGCGAAAAGGGCCACCTTCGATCCAGTTGCCCTAAGCGAAATGCAGAAAGAGAAGACGGCCGATCTCCAGAGGGCAGTGCGGCTAACAGCACCGCCCAGCATCAGCAGCAGGGAAACGAGTAATAGCCAGGACTGCGGGGCGGGTGCTGGCTGATGTTCAAAGAGCCCCAAGGGTTTCGATCACACAAACCCATGACGGGAACAGCCTAATCATCAAGGGCGAGGTCAACGGAACGCCGTGTAAGCTGACCATAGACACTGGAGCTTCTCGCACGGTTGTCAGTTCCCAACTTACAAGTCGGTCCCTTGGGGACT
The DNA here is from genome assembly GCA_963082905.1 of Oligia fasciuncula. Lineage (NCBI taxonomy): Eukaryota > Metazoa > Arthropoda > Insecta > Lepidoptera > Noctuidae > Oligia > Oligia fasciuncula. Next base: position 17,516,012 of record OY720403.1, read on the forward strand.
CCGCATACAACCGGGAACGCATTAATTTGGTAACAGCCACCGGTCAGCGCATACCCGTCCATGGAGAGAAGAAGATGGAGTTGAAGCTAGGCAACAGAATCTACCTGCATAATGTCATCGTGGCCGATATAATGGACGATTGCATCCTGGGCCTTGACTTTATGAGGAAGAATTGTTGCGAGATTGACGTCAAGCAAGGTGTTTTGAAATGTGGACAAGAGGAACTTTTCGTGGAAGGGGCGTTACCAGGGAATGTGTACAGCCTTAAGAAGATTGTTCTTCCGCCGAGATCGGAAACGATTGTGCCGGTTAGTCTTCCTCGGAATCCTAGGCAAACACATCGTTGTGTACTCGTGGAAAGGGTAGACAATGACCTTCCATGGAAAGTGGCACGAACTTTGGTCAGAGCCACCGACATCTCAGGGGTACGTGTGCTGAACCTTTGTGATCAGGAACAGATAATAGAAAAAGGCACACTAGTCGGTACTTGCGAGGAAGTGGATTGGTTGCGTCGATGCCAATATCTATCGACTGGGACCCTCAGCAAGGATGCACAAACGAAAGTGACCACACTTTTAGACGACTGCCGCAGCGCTCTGTCCCAAAATGAAATGGTCAAGGCGAAGAAGATGTTACTCAAGTACGCCGATGTTTTCTCGTCAAACGATGCTGACATCGGGAAGACTGGTTTAGTTCAACACAAAATAAACACAGGAGAAGAATTGCCTATCCGTCAGCGGCCAAGGAGATTGCCGGTAGCACGTAAAAAGGAAGTGGAAACCATGATTGAGGGAATGGTGAAGGATGGTGTTATTGAACCTTCATCTAGCCCATGGTGTTCACCTGTAGTGCTGGTAAGAAAGAAGGACGGCAGCATGCGGTTTTGTGTTGACTATCGTCGTCTGAACGACGTTACAAAGAAGGACAGCTATCCCTTGCCAAGAATTGATGACACGCTGGACATGCTTACTGGAGTAAAGTGGTTTAGCACGCTGGACCTAAAAAGTGGCTATTGGCAAGTCGAAATTGACCCTAAGGACAAGGAGAAAACTGCATTCTCGACAGGAAAGGGTCTGTGGCAATTTAAAGTTATGCCGTTTGGATTGTGCAATGCTCCGGCAACTTTTGAAAGGTTGATGGAACTTGTACTTACTGGACTAATTGGCGATGCCTGTTTGGTCTACTTGGATGACATCATCATCGTAGGCCGCACGTTTGAAGAACATCTTCAAAACCTGGAACGCGTGCTCATGAAGATCCAGAGTGCCAACCTCAAGTTGAGTCCGAAGAAGTGTTCACTATTCAAACGACAGGTTAGCTTTTTGGGATATGTAGTGTCTGAAGAAGGTATCCGCACGGATCCAGAGAAAATCGCCGCTGTCAAGGATTGGCCAGTTCCAAAAGACAAGACGCAGGTCAGAGCATTTTTGGGTTTGTGCTCCTATTATCGGCGATTTGTCAAGAACTTTGCAGACATAGCCAAACCCCTGCATAAGCTAACCGAGGAGAAGCGACATTTCTGCTGGGATGAAAGTTGCGACATCGCATTCCAGGAGCTAAAGGACCGTCTGTGCAAAACACCTATTTTGGGGTACCCTGATGTAGGCAAGGAATTTATAATTGACACAGACGCAAGTGACATAGGACTTGGCGGTGTGTTGTCTCAACGGAATGGTGATCAAGAGGTTGTGATAGCGTACTTCAGCAAGTCGCTGTCAAAGCCGGAAAAGAACTATTGTGTCACGAGACGGGAATTGCTTGCTGTGGTAAAGTCATTGCAGCATTTTAGCAAATATCTTCTGGGGCGGAAATTCCACGTACGAACTGACCATGCTGCACTGAAATGGCTATTGCAGTTCAAAAATCCAGAAGGACAAGTTGCGAGATGGATTGAGCTACTGCAGGAATACGACTTTGTGGTCGAACATCGCAGCGGGAAATCACATGGCAACGCAGATGCATTGTCAAGAAGACCTTGTCCTGAAGACTGCAAGCATTGTACTAGGCAAGAAAGTAAAGAAGTCGTACCTGTGAGGATGCTCAAGACAGACCTCAGCAACGAGTGGAAGGAAAGCCTACAACGTGCACAGCAGGAAGATTCGGACATCAAGCCGATTCTGGAGTGGATGAAGACTAGAGCTCCTAAGCCCAGGTGGAGTGACGTCTCAGCGATGAGTTCGATCACAAAAAGCTATTGGGCCCAATGGGATAGCTTGGTGATTCAGGATGGAGTCCTGTGCCGTAAATGGGAAAGTACTCGGGGAGACAGCTGTCATTTGCAAATGGTAGTTCCTAAAGCTCAAGTACCAGATGTTCTACAGCTGTACCATAATGGTTGTTCAGGAGGTCACCTGGGAGTAAAACGGACTCTACTGAAGATACGAGAACGGTTTTACTGGGTCCACTGTCGCGACGATGTCGAGGACTGGTGTCGCAAATGTACAAGTTGTGCAGCTGTAAAGGGTCCTCAGACTCGTAGTAGAGGTGCATTGAAATTGTACAATGTTGGTGCACCATGGGAGAGGATAGCCCTTGATGTTGCGGGGCCGTTTCCGGTAAGTGAGACTGGCAACAAGTATTTCATGGTTGTGATGGATTACTTCACCAAGTGGCCGGAAGTCTTCGCCATTCCAAACCAAGAAGCTTCGACAGTTGCAGATAAGTTAGTTCATGAAGTCTTCTGTCGTTTTGGAGTACCTTTAGAGATTCACAGTGGTCAAGGAAGGAATTTTGAGTCCCAAATATTCCAGGAAACTTGTCGAGTTATGGGTACTCATAAAACGAGAACAACTTCTTACCACCCACAATCGGATGGAATGGTGGAACGATTTAATCAGACATTGGAGAGGTACCTAGCCAAAGTTGTGGAAAATCGGCAACGGGATTGGGACAAGCACATACAACCGTTTTTGTTGTCATATCGAAGCGCTGTTCACGAAAGTACATCGGTGACACCAGCTTTCGCAAACTTTGGAAGAGAATTACGGCTGCCTGCAGACCTGATCACCGGAATACCACCTGATGCCCCACGCAGTATAACCGATTATGCGAATGACTTGCGGAACAAAATGAATGACATTTATGAGCACGTCAGACAATCGGGCCAGCAAATGTCTGAAAAGATGAAAACCCGTTATGACCGCAAAATGAACAATAAAGGGTTCGACGAAAGTTCACTAGTGTGGTTGCACAATCCAGTCCGCAGCAAAGGGAAATCTAAGCTTCAAGCTAAATGGGACGGACCGTACCGGATTGTGAAAAAGATCAATGACGTAACCTACCGGATACAGAAAGGTGCAAGAGGTACTCCTAAGATCGTCCATGTGGACCGACTGGCGCGTTATTATGGGGCTGATAATGCTCGGGACGAGCATGTCTTAGGAGGGGGCAGTGTTGCGCGCCACAATTAACGCCTGGTATATGGTGACATTAGTTACCACTAGCGCCATCTAGTATCGAGTAGCAGAACTAGTCGAGTCACGATCGTTCTAGAAAATTCGATACTAGAACTTTGTAGAACTTTCTCGAACTATCGACACCTAGTCGGTCGGGGCCGGTATGTACTCGAACATTCTAGATGTTTCTACAATGGAAGGTTCTAGAACAATCTGCGGCACTATATAAGGCCGGGATGCGCGACGACCGACACAGTTTGGATAAAGCGACAAGAGCGAAAACATCTAAGCGATCTTCAAGTGCGAATTAAGAGTGCTCAGTAGTGTGATTGTGTTCTTTTAATTAGTGTTTTGAGTTGTAATTAGTGTTGTAAAATAAATTGTTATTTTTGGTTATTAAATCGGCAGTTTTTATTGTCACGAACCCGAAGCTCGTAACAATATGATTATATTATTTGTCTATAGAATACTGAGTGTGCCATTTTTCAAAGGGAAGCCGGTAGGAATCGAGTTGTATAGAACCTTCGCCACTGTTGTTCATTATGGTAACAGTCCCCCAGACCGTGTTTTGGCCATGGCGGCAAATCTAAACGGAGACTGGCCTTCGGCGCGGAAAATATTATAGTACACAAGTTTGTGCGCAGACACAGGTGCACTCTCTCTTCCTTCGGTCACATAGTCCGATGGGATGGCACGCCATCGGACACGACTGGAGAGAGATCAGGCGCAGGACTTTTCGAACCACGGGGTATTACACCGCCAACTTCCAAACTCCGGCAAACACACTTTGCTCGACTTGTAAATCGAACCCAGGACCACACGCTCAGCAGTCCTATAAACTTCACTATATCTGTCCCAATAACTCCTATATGCCTGAATCCATAATTGCAAAGCCGCCAAGTGACTGATGCTTGCAGAGTTTTAGGTGAATGATTTAACGATTTTGTAAAGTTCAACGAATATAATCTGAAAAGAATGTTATTGGAGTAGAAAATAAGTATTTAACGAGTAGTTTCTTTTAGCATCAAAATCAGCAACAGCCATTTATATTCCACTTTTAGAGTAAAGTTCACTCTTAAATCAATCAATGAATGCATTTAGCGCTAAACAGAGAGAGGAGACCAGTGGTGACCCAGTTGTGACAGCCCCGACTCACGAGTTGTACGTCGTGGGTTCCTATAACGTTCTCACTGCTGGGACACAGGCCTCCTCTCTTTTGAGAGGGATCCATAATCCACCTCGCGGGCCCAGTGCGGGTTGGTAGATGTCACATGTCTTCGAATTTATGGTTCTAGGACATGCCGGTTTCCTCACGATGTTTTCCTTCACCGTTTTGAGAGTTGTAGTGTAGAAAATAAATTACAAAACGTAAAGCCCCAGGCTGGGTTCGAACTAACGACTTGCAAGTCGAGTCCACTGGACCACCAGTGCTCATAACTAAAACAAAAAATTCAAACGTATAAATCATTCGATTAACTGGATTAAAATAATTATCGAAGATTATGTGTAATAAAATAATTAAAATTCCAAGCACGTGTTCAAGCAAAATTCCAATCGTGATTAGAAGGACTCTTTTCAATATCCAAGAAAAACTTGTTTATTTTTTACTTAATCCTCCAAATGAAGTTTGTATTAGAAAGACCTATACTGCTTTGGCAGCTATTTTTTTCAGTTACTCACAGAGGGGCACTAAAGTTGTTCATCTGCCTAGCCTACCAAGGCATTCCCCATCAGGCTGGCAGGCTGACCCAACTATAGATATAATACCACTGGGTTTACTATTGTATTGATTATTGCAAAACACTGCTTATCGCGCAATGTTTGCCATACTTTCTTATCAGATCGTGACAAAACATTCAAAACCAGATTGCATGAAGGTAGATGTCTCATAAATTTTGGCCATATTGCAGATTTACACCAATAATATCAATAAGCCTACAGTGACGGGTAAAATAAAAGTTAAAACAGTAAAAGAACCAGCACCTTAATTGCGTAACACACTCTCAATATAAATTTGAATAATTTTGAAAGATATTGCTAATCTATTGCTTCATATGTTCGAAACAAATTTTGGCTCAATGACGTAAATAATGCAATGAATGTGATTGAACTATCGAAATGAAAACCATTGCTACTGATAGTGTGTTACGCAATTATCCCGCAGGTGTCACTGAAAGTGCCAGTGAACGTAAGATTAACTTTTCAAAAATCAATGAGTAGTCACGATCCAGAAGAGTTCAGGACTGACGAAGGAAGACGAGGTGTGTGACAAGTAATCATAGATAGAGAATAGACACAAAACATTTGCGCCTAGGCTAGACCCGCAGACTTTTATTCCCATCAAAACAAAGCCATCTAGTGACTCTTTTGAAATAATAAGTCTATAACGAAACGATCCACAATCATACTTAAACACTGATATCAATAAGTAGGTAAGACTACAGTTACGGTTTCGATGCACCATATTATGCTGATGCTAGAGGGCACTGAATTATCAAAATGGAAAAGTGAATTTCGATATTATACAAAGAACTTACGCATGTTGTGTCCTCCTGTTATTGAAGGAGTCCACCACTTATTTTGTTTATAAATTTGTGTTCTTACCTCCATACATAAATAAGGGTAAGCTTTTTTCCAATAACAGTTAATAAAAGAAAACTACAGATAAATTACAGTCTTTTATTTTTAAACAAGTCACCAGCTTTTCTAACACCAACAATGATACCTTCCCAAGTCTCATTACACACTTGCTGGATGTACCTAGGATCCAGGTTAAAGCCTAAAATTGTATTCGAGAGGCTAGGCAACTCGAAGGTATACGATAGAGGCACTCCAATCTGATGCGCATAGTCCGCAGATGTTCCTGAAGTTGGGTAGTTCACGACTAGAGCTGAGTTACCAACAACGTATGATCTGAAGTGGGGTAGGGATTGTTCGTTGATTGCTTCGGCCATAGCAACACCCACTGTATGAAGCCCAAGAGCATTATGAGATAGGGAACCATCATGACCCCATGCATATAGGATCATGCTTCCAAAACTGTGCATGGAGAGATATAGGGCCATACGGGCCAAGTTTTCATGGAGGATGTCCCTGACGACCCTGGTTTCGACTTCGGAGAAGGGCCTGGATCCAGCGTAGTTGTCGGCGCAAGCATTATCGCTATTACCGACGGAGTTCCAGAAGAAGTCGTAGTTTCGGTTGCCGTCGACTCCTGGGCAGGAGCCGCTAAGACTGCTCTGGTCCGTGGAGCGGGTCTTGCGCCAGAAACGAGCCTGCAAGAAGAATAGATACAAACTATATGAAAGACGGTTTCTGTCATTGAATCTTTACTTTTATATAATAATATTATAACGCTGAAGAGTTTGCTTGCTTGAACGCGCTAATCTCAGGAACTGCTGGTTCGAATTGAAAAAATATTTTTGTGTTGGATAGTCCATTTATCGAGGAAGGCTATAGGCTATATCACATCACGCTACGACCCTTAGGAGCCGCGCAGCGTGTGACACCGCGGGGAACAGCTACTTATATATATACATAATCCCACGCCTTCTTCCTATTGGGGTAGGCAGAAACTACAGTACAATGAGATACCTGCTACGATCCTTACATACACCTAATTGTAAGAATATGCTACAAAAGTGGGCCACAATATTTTGTATCTTTTGAGCTTGAGCAGAATAATCAACAACAACACTTACAACGGTCCAAGTAAATTTATATCCATCTGGGTTGACAACAGGCAAGAGTATCCAGTCAAACCTATCCAATAGGTCACTTTCAGTAAGATCTTCGACTAGCTTATGAATGGCCCAGGTGACGGTGGGGGGAGAGATCCACTCTCTGGCGTGGATGCCTCCGTCGATAAAGATCACGGGCTTGCTCTCATCTTCAAAGTTGGTGGTAGAGATTTTCACGTATTTAATGGGACGACCTTCGAAGGAGTTGGCAGCATTCACCACGGTGGCAACATCAGGGTATTGTTCGCCAATATAGTCGATGTAATCGTTGATCTGTAAATTGTGATTAGAAAATATTAAAAACCAAAATAAAAAAACTTTAAGTACAAAAACTCTTAAGCATCAGAAATTCATCCAGGTCGTTGTGCCATGGTATATAACCAATGATAGATTACACGCTATTTTCCGGACCACTACAACGGCTTTGACAATTCACCGTTTTCGCTTCCGTCCAGTAGAGCGGCTTGGTCGCGTGAGAGGATAAAAACTGTTAGCAAGAAATAAAAAAACAGATTGGAAGTTTATAAATCGAGGACCACACACCATCATAACGCACTTTCAAAACACCTAAGGAGCGCACCATCCACGCCAAGAAGGCTTAAACGGAAAAACCCGCAGAACCTATTACTATAGACTGTGACTAAGAGAAAGCGAACGATATAACACTGTACCAATTTTGTAAAATAAAAGTCATTGCACATGTATGTACCGCTCAGGCCTGATACAAACAAATATCAAGCTATTACTAAATATCAATTATATAGATTGCGAGAAGAATTGCCAAACTTAAATGGCAGTGGGCAGGGCACATTGCTCGCAGAACATATGGCCGATGGGGCCGAAAGCTTCTGGAGTGGCGACCGCGTACCGGAAGACGTAGCGTTGGAAGGCCTCCTACAAGGTGGTCCAACGACCTTGTGAAGGCCGCAGGAACTAGTTGGATGCGAGAAGCACCAAACCGGTCGAAATGGAGGAACGTACTATCAGTCACGGTCCTCAGCAGTGCATGGCCGCGCGCCGACGTGGTCGGATGTTGATGCTGCATGTAGCCCACTACATTATGAATAACAACTTTTTAAGATTTCAAAGCCTTTGCTAATAATATTTTACGTCACTACCGGCATTTTCGACGACGAAGAAAATTATGATAGAATTTTAAACTTACAGCCTCAATTTCTTGATAATTGTCATAAGGTAACTGACGACCGCCATTCCTCATGGATGCTTTCTTTTGCAGTTCGATAAGCACGTCATCGTAGTCCAATTGGCTATAAAAAAAAACGGGATTAGTTTTTAATAGAGTAAGTATTAAAATTATTTTGATTACATAATTTTACGCTTTTTTGCCAACTTTATCGCCTTTTATTTATTAAAACTTTATGCACAAGTAACAAAAAATACTGTACAAAGGCGGACAGTTTTCTACCAGTCAACCTTAGGGTGATGCAGAGACAAAACATGGCAGGTGCAATATAACAAAACCCTTCCAACCATCCTTTTCAACTCCAAATTATAATTAAACCAGAAAAACATCTCATTATTTTGATGATCCTGCTTAATTAATTTGCGCATTGGTTATAATTGTTTTACTGTATTAAGGGTTGGCTTTATCTACGTGTAAATTATAAAATAAAAATATTTACCTTTTCACATCATCAGCATGGATTCTGTAAGTAATACCCTCAGTTTCCACATCTTGGATAAAACCAGCCTGATGTTCAGGCTTTACCAGCAAGACACCTTCTCGTCCCAAGATCGGATGGCTTAAGACATCCAGTTCATATTTATCTACCATGGCCTCGAAACCTTGAAATTGCTGTCGGTAGCAAGCCCAATATAGTAGGATTTCCATCTGTAAAAAAATTAATTGAAATTGTGAGAAAGGAAACGTTGATCAATCTCTTTTCCTGGAATGGACTTCATTTTTAGCAATAACAATAAATTATTTTAGCTGTTAGTTTAAGCTGTTATAAATAAATAAATAAAAAAAAATTATGTTCTCTAAATTTTCTTAAATATCCTCTTATTTTATCCTCTAGCCATACTTTGTTTTTGTCATCTGTTCTTTTAACTCTGTCATCTAATGTCATATATCCTACTGTTTGCAGATCAGCCAAGCGCACTTAGCATGACCACTTCTTTCTCTACCTTAAGAATACAAAATGATTTTTTTTCTTAAATATAACGAACCCGATATATTCTTCATGTTTGGCACAAGCCAGAGCAAACAACGCCACCACTACGAGTAACTTCATCTTGTCCGAATGTCGCATTTGGACTTATCATTGTTTTTATAACAGTGCTCAAAGATAGCACTATCATGTTTCAGTCATACGTAACTATCTGAATCTGTAAGGGCTATAGATAAAATAATTATTATTAATTTTCTTAATCCCTCTTTGCCCGTAAGATTTAGGTATCTACGACACTGCTTAGATCCTATTGTACATCAGTAGCGAAGGGTAAATTTTTATATGAGGTAAGCCGGAGTAGATATCTTTAATATGATTATTTATTATTTGTCTATAGAATACTGAGTGTGCCATTTTTCAAAGGGAAGCCGGGAACCTTCGCCACTGTTGTTCATTATGGTAACAGTCGCCCAGACCGTGTTTTGGCCATGGCGGCAAATCTAAACGGAGACTGGCCTTCGGCGCGGAAAATATTATAGTACACAAGTTTGTGCGCAGACACAGGTGCACTCTCTCTTCCTTCGATCACATAGCCCGATGGGACGGCTCGCAATCGGACACGACTGACTCGTTAACGGGCTTTCCGAGGCGCGGGGTATCAGACCACCTACTTCCAAACTCCGGGCTGTTACTGGGTTTCCCAGTAGGAATTTCCTAATGGAAAAACCCAATAACACTTTGCTCGACCTGTAAATCGAACCCAGGACCCCACGCTCAGCAGTCCTATAAACTTCACTATATCTGTCCCAATAACTCCTATATGCCTGAATCCATAATTGCAAAACCGCCAAGTGACTGATGCTTGCAGAGTTTTAGGTAAATGATTTAACGATTTTGTAAAGTTCAACGAATATAATCTGAAAAGTTTTTTTTAGCATCAAAATCAGCAACAGCCATTTATAGTCCACTCTTAAAGTTCACTCTTAAATCTCTGAATGCATTTAGCGCTAAACAGAGAGAGGTGACCCAGTGGTAACGACCTCCACTCACGAGTTGTACGTCGTGGGTTCCTATAACGTTCCCACTGCTGGGGCAAGGACCTCCTCTTTTTTGAGAGGTATCCATATTCCACCTCGCGGGCCCAGTGCGGGTTGGTAAATGTCACATGTCTTCGAATTTTTGGTTCTAGGATATGCCGGTTTCCTCACGATGTTTTCCTTCGCCATTTTGAGAGCAGTGGTGATGAAAATAAATTACAAAACGTAAAGCGCCTGCCTGAGTTCGAACTTACGACTTGTAAGTCGAGGCTATTACCATACCACTGGCCCACCAGTGCTCATAACTAAAACAAAAAGTGAAACGTATAAATCATTGGATTAACTAGATATCGAAGATTATGTGTAATAAAATAATTAAAATGCCAAACACGTGTCATTAATCGTAATTATTAGGTAATAAATAGTCAAATCATCAAGTTCAACTATGTTTTTTTAGAAGGACTCTTTTCATTCCTCGGAGGTGTACACGCTTGCCGGTTCGTGGTCTTATTTTCAACGGCCATCAGTACTTTGGCACCGCACAACCGGCAGGTGTTTGCCGCGTGGGTATGCCGCCGGCATAATCAGGCCGCCGCAGAGCATCATTTCAGTTGTGCAGCTCGTTTGTGCGGCAAGCTGGCTCAAATACCCGCCGGGAATGCCGCCGGGCTTGTTGGCGGGCCGGCATAGTGTGTAGGAGCCTTTAGTCCGCCAAATGCCCCTTCAGGTTGCCAATTGCCAACTCTGTAGGCTATGCTGGTAACTCCTGATCTTTTCCAGGTAATTTAATTCTGGATCGTACCCCTCGATGCTACTTCGAACAGCTACACTGAGTGACTTTGGAATTCTGCACCAAATCGACTGTGAATGTCAGCATCTGGGCATCGTATGATGTTGTGTCTGTTATCCAATGTTTTATTAATTTGCACGTAAATATAAACAATATTTCAGTTTATGTTGCTTTCATTTTTATTACGTTTCAGATGCAGTTTTTGTTGAGTCACGGGATTCACATACATTTGCCAATAATGGTTGGTAAATATTTTAAATAAACCTGCATAATAGTACTTACGTAACCTTTGCACTTCATATTCATATTAATTTATATTTATTTGCATTCCATAATGTTGTAGAGGTGTTACAATACAAATATGGACCCTTCTTAAAATTAATAAAGGACACAAATTACCAAATTAATAGCAATTTTTAAAATATGTAATTACTACTTATTCAGGCCACACCCATCACAGTTCCAGATAAAACCGACACCACCTTATCTCTTAGTAGCTTATCCGAAGCGTGCGAGATAAAATAATTACATTTAATGAATTAATCCACATGTGTTGTTGTAGTGTGTGTTTGGATTAACGGCACGTATTTGTTGTTGTAGTGTGTGTTTTAAGATTAAAAGGGATTAACGGCAACTATTGAAAAAAAAAACATAAATTTATGACATAACATCACGCCAGTAATCCCCAAAGGGTTAGGCAGAAGTGAACCTGTACCCGAGGGCCTAAAAAGGCCACTTTGGCAGAATCATAAACACAATCAGCCTATAATGTTCCCACTGCTGGGACACAGGCCTCCTCTCGGTGAGAAGGACCTTTTTGTTACAAATGGTCACACAAAAATCGACTAAGAATACATTTAACTAAAGTAGATAACTGATTAAGTGGCGAAGGTATGTAAATTATCTGAGATTATGAACACTGCTATAAATGGAAATCCCACTGCGTAAATGCTTTTACACCGGAGCAGGTAAAAACCCTGAATGCTATTGGTACAAGATTGAATCCAGATTTCTTAAGTGCAGCCCATATGAACCAGGAGGCAGTGGTCTTGGTGAAACCTGAACTCCAAGAAAAATTTATAAAGAACTTGGATCATACGGGTTTCACTGAGATGACCTTAAATCGTAAGTAACATTTTGCTTATGAGTGGAACATACACGCACTCACACATCATACAGGCATGACATCACATGATATTACGTGACGTCTTTGCAGTAGTAGTTTTCGGTAGAACTTCCACCTTGTTGATACAAAGGGTAAGTATATAACTATTATGATGACTGTCATACAAATACAAGCTAAAAAGATTAATTGTTGAAGTATTAAGACTCAGCGATAATAATGTATACGAGATTATGTTTTTTATAGTACTCGATCATGACGATATAATTATCAAAAATTAGACAAAGTCTATAGCTAGAGGTGGAAGTGATATTTAGCCTTACAATAACTACTAGCGACTGCATAAGGTAAATAAAGCCTAGAATCGTATTATAAGCAACAATTAAGAGAACGATAGAACCAGCGACTCTAAGAAGGTGGCTTCCCAGTCAGGATGCAGAAGGCGGAGGACAGGGTGTTGTGAAGCAGCCTGGGATCATAATATTATAGCACAACAATCTTATGTTCATTTATTAGTTAGACTAGCTAATGAAAACATAGAAAAAATAAATAGGTATACAAACAGCATATATGTGTGGCATATATGTGTGGGTAAGGAAACGGCAGCTGCATTCGGTTATACTGGAAGTCAATCACAACAAAGTTAGGAAAAGTTATGCAAATGATGAGGAGGAGGACATGGTAGCTTTGTGCCCAGAGCTATTGCTCTAACTCAAACTCTTCGTTAGTCCTGATTGTGTCTGTTATTTTGAAATCTTTTACAAAGTGTATAATTTACTACACAATTTTTGCCTTGCAATATAATGTTAGCAAAAGAAGCGAAACGTTTATATCCATTTAAACAAAATGTTTATACTATAACAAACCCTATTACGGAGCATATCGTCGTCAAATACCTTAATATCACCATTTTGGTGACAGCTGCCATTCCTTCGAGAGACGTCCTCGGTACGTACTACATTCTCAACCTCAAAGCATTTATTTCAATTAAACAAATTACAGGCACTTTTGAATTGTTAAGGGGTCAGTCACAAAGATGAAGCTAGTTGCCCATTCCAAAGCGTAGTAGGTACAGTCAACAGCAAAAGTAGATGATCAAAATCAGAAATTCAATACCTACTAATGAACGGAGTTTGCGTCAGAAATCTGCCACACAGCCACACAGTCTCTGCCCACAGCTCAACAACAACAACAGCAACAGCTCTGCCATACAGTTCTGACGTGAACTCCGTTAATAAGTATTGAATTTCTGATTTTGATCATCTACTTTTGCTGTTGACTGTACCTATGGAGAAGAACGGGCAAGAAACTCCATGGACACTCTTTTAAATCAAAATAATATGGTTGCAAAATCTTATTTACATCATTCATGTTAAAAAATATGCATGTGAGAACGATGCAGAACGTTAAAAACGTCCGTAATGAAAAGACGAAAGAAGAAAAAAAAAACAAATATCAACGAAACGAATATCAACCACCGACTTCCAAGTCAAAACCAAACCAGAATAACTATTCACAACCACTCGATACGCTTCCGTACAGTATCGAACATCAATCAACGTTATCGTAGGAGTCCTCTAAACGCTGTTCACTAGTCCAAAACTCGAAAATGTTGTCAGCTTAAATCAAATAGACGACCACTATTCTTCCGACAGCTGTTTATTGTCGGGGGCAGGCCAAATCAGATTATCGAAATGTGTAATTTTCGATACGATAGCCTGTCAGACGGTTGTGAATAGCAATGCAGAAGGTGGTATGCACTCCAGGGAATGGATCTCTCGTTCAAGCATCACTGCAAAGACACTCTACGAATATATGTAGTGGCACTTTGCAGACTACGCTCACCACATTGGTTCACTTGGCCTTCACTTACGAATTGCCTGGTCTTAAGCCGGCTCGTCACCAAGGTTTCCATCTGAATCCTCAGTATATTAAAAGGTGTGCCGTGCTGCTAGGAAGAGGAAGTTTTTTTTTCCGAAGAAATAAGTGGTAGGTACTATCGTACTTAAAATGGTTATCATGTACATTTATTAGTTTGTAGCGGTATCTACAACGTAATATGCGAACAACGCGTCATACTGACGTCACGCAAAATCCTGCATCTCGCAAGCCAAGTTTACTGCGCATCTAAGCACATATACAACGGCCCGACATGAATCATCGGGCAGGTCCCCGCCAGACACAACGCCCTTCTGGTCGGAGGATCCTCCCTTTTCTATTGAGTATGAGTGAACTACACCCTGTTCCTCATACCTCTATAAGTTTCCTTTGTTATTACGAGATTTATTTAGGAGGATGAAAATACATATATACACTGGATAAACTTCTCATACTTAATAAACTAACAAACTATTAAAATAAAAATATAACATCCTAACATAACTAACAAACTAAAATATGGCGTCGAAAAAATTTCTCCGCATCCATCGTTGTCAACTGGTATGGAAATACTTACCTTCTGGCCATTGTAAAAGCCAGTCCTTGGGTCACGGGAAGTGTCAACCAGTCGTTTGGAGATTATAATTATTGAACCAGCCATGACCACTCGGATCCCACGGTCCGAAGGTTTCAACCCTCGAACCGGTTTAGTTTACTTTCCTTAGTTTGATATGGTCGCCCATAACAAATAAAAAAATATTCTCACTATGTTGTGTTGAACATTCGAGAACAAACAAAGAATTTACAGAAAATACTTTGATTGTCCTACTGAATTTATAAATTCATGTCAGTACTCACATTTTCAAAAGCGTAATTAAAACTAAATATCGATTGTGTTATCTCGCTTATTTCCTTTACCGTCACTTAAAGATAAAGTGGTGTCAGTGTTATCAGCTGAATTTATTATATAAAGTTTGGTAGCCCACAAGTTCCTCGCATCTACATACTATATGCAAGGATGAAGTTACTTGTGCTCGCCACCTTCTTCGTTTTGGCCTATGCTAAACATGAACAATATATCGGGTGAGTATTATTTTACTTAAATTTTGTTTTTGGAAAAGATAATTCGCGTCTGTTTTATTAATGAGTTTTTAATTCTTTAGATCTAGATGAAACCTTTCACCAAGTTCAATATTTTTACATTCGCTAACAAAGACTCGCATTTTTACCCAAGAAGATAAGGCATCAGGCATATTGTGTTTGTTAAGCTTAAAATGATCGTGAAAGTTGTAGCACAACTATACAAAATAGAAATCATAAATATTTTATGTAGATGATAATTATGATAGTATGGAGTCGTCTTAGATACTAATCATTATCATCTGAAAAACAAAAGGTCGTCCTTTTCTTGCTTTTACTGAAAAAAATGTCAGTAAAAGTAATTAGAAAATTTCTTTCAACTGTATGAGTAAGTGTTAAAACAACCAAAAATTTCTTCTAGATGGAAGTCCTACTACGTAGGAGCTTCAACCGAAGAGCAGGTGAAGGACTTGAATACTCTTGGTGCTAAATTGGGCCTGGATTTCTTAAGTCCAGCCCACGTACAACGGGAGTCACTAGTCTTAGTGCAACCTGAACATCAAGAAGAATTTATCACGAGCTTGGAAAATTTGGGTATCACCTACAGAAGTCATGTCGTCGATATTAAATCGTAAGTCAAAAAAATAAGGAGGTTCTCAATTCGGTTGTAATTTTTTAATGGTTTTTGCCCCACGACTCCGTTATTTTTAAACCGATTAGTTTTTTTTTATCTCGGTGTTTTTTTTTATAGCTTATAAATTTTTATTCTAGTCATCATTAGACAAGTTTTAGGGATTTAGAAATTCTTATGATTTTTTAAAAACATTTTTCTTTTCACAACATTTGCTATCACATACATATTAAAAGTGGTCGTTTGCCTCAAAATCAGTTATTACTTAACCCCAACATTCAATACTCATAAAATATTTTCTAAATCCGTGTAAATTAAAACATTAAAAATAATGTATTAACGCCAGAAGTTAATCCCACTGATTGATCATCATGTTATTAGTAAAAAAATATCATAACCCTGATAAGAATATCGCCGTAGATAATACTAACGTTAACCAGGATGTGAAGATTTCGAACCGAATACTATCCGATCACGTTTCATAGTTATTTTTTTTTCTTCAATCAGTCCCTGGACTATAAGCAGATTTGTTGTTGGATTTGATGGTGCAGAGTGGTTTCTCCAGCGAGATTTCCCTCATAATATTTCATGGCAGCATGTCCTTGTTGGCATTGGCAAGGTCCACCACAGCTAACCATTTCGGCCGCCTTTTATGATCCGGCTTAGTGACCGCTTTCACCAAAGGATTTGGATGATTCTGAAGGCATGCTCTGTGGCGTTCTGCCCAGTTTTTCATTTCCCGATGCACTGTGTTTTGGTTAAGATATTCATGAACCTCGCAGTTTCTTGTAAACCATGGTGCTTTTGTTTTGTTTTTGAGGACGACATTTTGGAATCTTTGGAGCATGTTAATATTAGAGACACTAGCAGTTCCCCATAGTTGGATGCCACATGTCCAAATTTGCTTTAACACGGTGTTGTACTGTACACCAGTAGTTTATTGTCTATTTGTCTTATTGTTTCATAGTTAATGACAATATTAACGAAAACATTATACTGTAAAACCTTATACTTAGGAAGTTACCTACTTTGCATTAGTTGGCGAAATTTAAAGATGTGACACTCAAACAAACATTATTTTTCAGTTTTTCTAATTTGTGTTTCGCGAACTGTTTCCAAATGAATGTTATTCTTTATTTGATGGGCAATATTTGAATACTCGTATGTTTAATTTGAATATTTTTCTTTGTAGTTAATTTCTATTGTAAAATTCTTTACTACTTATTTGTATAAGTTTGCTTAGGCACCACTTTTTAGCCATGAACAAAATATTATCTACTCAGCACTATCATCCCAACATTGTAATAAATATCTTCCTTTACAGTGCACTCGACCACGACGATGAGATTATTCAAGATTGGACCAGGTCCATTTCTAGGAATGGAGGAAAATCTATGCCGTACAATAACTACCAGCGATTGGATGTGGTAAGTACAACATAGCACCTTATAAGCAATATTTATCTCAGGTATTAAATCGATCAGGTTAATCTACGCTTGCCGCGGTGATCCGTGGTTGGGTGACCATCTTTATATATAATGACCTCTTCATGCCTCGGAAAGCACGTTAAGCCGTTGGTCCCGGCTGCCATTCGTGGATTTTTGACTATCGTTTCGGGTCGTCAGAAGCCCGAGAGTATGACAACCAGTCTTACCAATCAGTTTAGTATTAGCCAGTAACTGGATTGTGGAGGTCATATAGGCTGTCGCTCCATGTAAAATACTGGTACTCAGCCGCATCTGGTTAGACTGGAAGTCGACCCCAACATAGTTGGGAAAAGACTAGGCAGATGAAGAATAGGTATTGACTAGTATAATGTTAAAATTGAGTTCTTTAATTGTTTAAAAGCGATTGCCAATACTCTAAATTTTTTTACTTGTACAGACGCCAGCACATCAAGCTACCCGAAACTGTCAAATTTTCCCAATCAACTTTGAACCTTATGCTTTAGCGATAAAAATGAAAATCTATTAAAGAAATTTGACAGATTATAGTAACTTGATGTGCTGGCGTCTGTACCAGCAAAACAAACCGTAAGTTACCTGATCCAACTCTCATTGTCAAATACTCGATTGGCGAAAATCTCGATGGAAAAATACATCATGATGATTGATCTGTTGTAATTAGTAATGAACTAATCCCAACTGATTCACTAATCTGTTTTAAGCAGATAAAGAACTAAATACGTATTAACATCGTTCACGACACGTCACTAGAATTACAAGATTTAAACAAACACGGTAGTAATCTATATAAATAAAAATGAATCGCCGAAATGTATGTACGCGCATATCTTCCGAACGACTGTACTAAATTGGGTAATTCTTTTTTTGTTGTGTTCGGTATTGCCAGAACAAAGTTTGCATGAGAAAATTTTGCAAATTCGCAAAAAAAAATTGCACCCTTGCGAAGCTGGGCAGGGCTGCTAGTATTAGATAAACTGAAGACTTCAGTAGTAATGTCGTTGGACTTTGGTTTAGGTTAAACGAAACAGGTCTTCTTAATTTATTTTAACCGATATTTAGTAGTAAAACAAACTTCAGTTCATTTGGAACTTTTGTAAGAGCAACAACGCTCATTAAACATTATTTTACTCTTATCCCAATTTATATTTCAAAATAAATGTTTATTACTGTGTTTTTGTTTAAAATAATCGGTTCAACTGTTAGGCTTTATTTTTTATTGTTTTTATTTCTAGATCTATGCCTACATGGCTGATATCGCCGCTAGGTTCCCACAGGCCACATTGGTGACACCAGCAAACTCCTTTGAAGGACGGCCTATCAGATACCTGAGAATCTCAACCACCAACTTCCAAGATAGTTCCAAACCAGTCATTATCATCGATGGTGGTATCCACTCCAGGGAATGGCTCTCTCCCCCAACCGTCACTTGGGCCATCAGGAAGCTGACTGAGGATGTCACTGAGCCTGACCTTCTAAATAACTATGATTGGATCCTCATGCCTGTTGTCAACCCTGACGGCTATGAGTTCACTTTCACCAACGTAAGTATACACTTTTCCTAGCATACATTTAAATATATTGAGACGATTACTGCGAAGCTTAGTAATAACTAATAAGACAAGGTACATAAAACATTTTTCCCTTCTAGACACGTTTTTGGCGCAAGACCCGCTCCACCAACACCCACGCCACCAGTAGTTTCTGCCCTGGAGTCGATGGAAACCGAAACTATGATTTTCATTGGAACACCATTGGCACCAGCAACAGTCCTTGCTCCGACATTTACGCTGGGAACGGTGCCTTCTCCGAGATTGAGACGAGGGTCGTTCGGGACTTACTTCAAGAGCATCTTGCCCGTACTGCCTTGTACATCACCATACACAGCTTCGGTAGCATGATCTTGTACCCATGGGGACATAATGGCGCACTCTCTCATAACAGCCTTGGTCTGCACACAGTTGGTGTTGCCATGGCTGATGCTATCCATAGTCTTTCCTTGCCAAACTTCCCTCGCTATATAGTTGGCAACTCCGCGTTGGTCCTAAACTATCCGGCTGCTGGTGCTTCTGAAGACTACGCTCATGCTATTGGAGTTCCATTATCCTACACTTACGAGTTGCCTGGTCTTTCTGGTGGTTTTGAAGGCTTCAATCTGGATCCTAGGTTCATTGAACAGGTGTGCCGTGAGACTTGGGCTGGTCTCGTTGTAGGTGCCAGAAGAGCCGGCCAGATGTTTACAAATAATTAATTCCTGTGAAATGTATAATTTATTGCCGATACTGATAATTTTAATTAAAGATGAACGTTTGTTTATTTCTATATGATAATTTTTGTTTTTGTTAAAATGTACTTGAATGGGTTTTAGTACAACAGTAGGTATAATCGAAATCGTACCACTCTTTACAATCCTAGGGTTAAAGGATTTGATTTGATTTGTCAAGGTCTATTTATATATGTGACAGTTAGGGTCTTTTATCCCTAGTGAAGTTTCATATTAGAAAACAAAGTCGACTATACCTATAGAAGTAAAATAATAATCTTTAAAATCTCCGGGATCAATGAAGAAATGAGTACATTTTACCCCTATAAAGAAACTAAACAAAATATTATAATCATCGATATAATTCTATCGACACTAGAGCCACCCCTAAAGATCCTAGCGAACGCGAATAGAATACTCAGAATTGGAAATTGATCCCCGCGTTGCCTTAAAACTTTCGCGCCTTCACGAGCGATGGTAAAATTCCAATTAAAGCGCGGAGTTTACATGCACGGCGACCCCTTAAGAAATATGCAAATACTCCTCATACTTCTGAATACTTAGGACTTCGTAATAGTATTAAGTGGAGGAATATTGATGGACTAATTTAGGTTGGCTGAAGTCAGCGCTTATTATTTTATAACTTTGGTACTGGAATTTGAACAAATGAGTACGGTCTGGATTTTTGGTATGATAATACTTTGGCTGTTTTGTATAAAAAATGAAATGATATCAATATTTATTTCCACTACCTGCTACAGCTGAGCATGAGGTTCTGGGTTCTATTCCCAGGTCGGGAAAATGTCTAGAAGCAGCCTAGAGTCTAGATTTTAACCCGGTTGATGACAATAGGCTCCTATAACATGACACTCAAACTTAACGGGCGAAATGTGGGTACACTTCTGCCCAATCTTTCGGCAGGAGTGATGTTAAGGTATTGGGAAATTATGTGTAAATCACACTAATATTATAAAGGCGAAAGTTTTTTAGTGTGTGTGTGAGTTTGTATGTTTGATACTTCTTCCGTTAACATTAAAAAAAAAACAAATAAAATAATAAATACAATAACAACAACAATAATAAACAACATACAATAATTTTTTTAAAATTATTATTAATTATTTTTATTATTATTTTTTTTATTATGAGCTGGGTAGGTTCTAAATATGGAAGGAATGAAGGGAGGCTTTTGCCTAGATGTGAGACAGCGTAGGATAGTGAGTGCCGGTTGTCAAGGTATTTTGTTTATGTACTATTTCTTTATTAATGATTTTTTTGAAGTTTTGAAGCAAATTAATGTATTCTTTTAAAAAAAAATAAGTTAGCTTAATTAAAGCAGTAACTTTGGAAGCTCGCGAGGTGCAAAATTATTCAACATAGCAAACCCCATCAAACAAAGTTCAGGCGTTTTAGCATAATTTACGCACAGACCGACAGAAGTTATAAAAGCTTTTGTGTTGTCAGTTTTATTTTGTATACGTATTACGTCATTTTCGTGCTCAATGTCCTTGCTAAAGAGATTTTTGAGAAAAGGTTAATAATTATATCATTTAGGAGTTTTATAAATTGTGTGTTGAGAATTTTGCAATGAAAAAAGATACGTTAGTTTTAAAGAGCAAATTATGTATTCGCCACCTTAATTACAACATTTAAGGAGAAGGGTGTGGTAACAATATCACACTAATATTATAAAAGCGAAAGTTTGTGAGTGTGAGTGTGTGTGTGTGACTTGTGTGGGGTGGGTTTATATGTTTGTTACTTCTTAACGCTCAAACGGCTGGACCAATTTTGATAAAATTTTGTAAGGGTGTAGCTGACACCCTGGATTAACATATATAACTTTTTATTCCGATATTCCCACGGGATCGACACTTTTGCGGGTGAAACCGCGGGGAGCTGCTAGTTTTTAAATAAAACCAATCACAGTTCAGAGATTGTTAAGACGTAGCGTTTGGTACCGTTCCTTGCCTCGAGATGTCACTGTTGTTTATGGAGTACAAGTTCACAATTTGACTGATAGACAGTCTGGGGCCTGGAGAAGGACATTGGTTGATATAAGGTGAAATACATAATCCACGCAGACGAATTCGTGGGCAACATAATAGGTAAAAATGGTCGTCCTTCCTTCTCTGAAAGAAAGAAATACGTTTATTTGCGGTAAACATGACGATGACGCAATAAAGAAAAAAAACAAAAAAAAAAAACAGCAGTCTGGTCTGGTCCGCAGTCCTCCAGACCGTATCTCAGCCAAGGTGGCCAATCTCAACGTAGACTAGCCGTCGGCGCGGGATATATTATTCACAAGTGTGTGCGCAGACACAGATGCACTCTCTCGCTTTCTCCCCACACTCTCATAGTGCGATGGGACGGCACGTAATCCGACACGACTGGAGAGAGATCAGACGTCCTGCGCCTGCGCCAAGGCATGGGGTATCATACCGCCAACTTCCAAACTTCGTTCCCTTACTAAGCATCTCTCCCTCCCTTTTTTTTTTTTTGTGGATGGGAAATCATCAAATGACTCCTCCCGCTCTGGGTGGAGCGGAAGGGAGTGTCAGACTCTTACTGACTAAAACCCACCCGTGTTCCTTCCTTAGCCCTTTATGTTCCGGGCCAGCGGTAACCCTTTCGGACAATCCTGCTGACCCGGCACGATCCCGCTGACCCGGTAGGTCCTGCTGACCCGGCAGGATCTCTGCCTTCTCTACTAAGTATAGAAATGCCCAAAGACCAAATATCTGCCGTCACCAGTCAATCAGAACATCCAAACTAAACATACAAACAAACAATGGTAATAAGATCGGCAGGAACCGAAATATTTATTCATTATTATTCTTATACTGTCCGAGAAATGGTTGAATGGCACAATCTCGATGGCCGTGGATTTAATAAGATTTCGCTGTTTGTTTTTGTTATTAGTCTAGTCTGTTTTCGGGCATCGAGATCGAGAATTAGATTGGCAGCGCTACGAATTATGCGAAACTGATTTCGTGATTCTTCGAATTCTTTGAAAAAGACTATTGGGTTAAAGAGATTTTATTCCTGAAAAAACTTAAAAAAAAACTGGCCAAGTGCGAGTCGGACTCGCACACGAAGGGTTCCGTACTACAAGGCAAAAAAGCCGAAAAAAACACGTTTGGTGTATGGGAGCCCCCCTTAAATATTTATTTGTTGTTATAGAGGCCACCGAAATACATCATCTGTGAAAATTTCAGCTGTTTAGCTATCACCGTTCACGAGATACAGCCTGGTGACAGACAGACGGACGGACGGACAGACAGCGAAGTCTTAGTAATAGGGTCCCGTTTTTACCCTTTGGGTACGGAACCCTAAATAGTTCACTTAACATGAGATACAAAGCTACATTGCTCGCTGAACAGATGGCCGATGGGGCCGAAAGGTTCTGGAGTGGCGACCGCGTACCGGAAGACAGCGTTGGAAGGCCTCCCACAAGGTGGTCCGACGACCTTGTGAAGGCCGCAGGAACCCGTTGGATGCGAGAAGTACAGAACCGTTCGAAGTGGAGGTGCTTGGGGGAGGCCTATGTCGAGCAGTGAAATGATGATGATGAGATACAAAGTGCTTATATCTAATAATAATAATCATATTTGATTATGCTCAAATTACCCTATGAATCAAGCTATCTGCCTATGTTTTTCCCAACGACACTCATCCACGAACCGAATGTGGTAAGGTAGCCCCTTCGATCGATGCGTGTGGTGTTGTGTTTAGCCATAAGCCCCTCCTCCTACCTCATTCATCTTAAATTAATCATCACGTAGGAAATCTGAATGATATTTCTTATTGATGAGGTTTATGTTTTCAGCCCCATCTCATAAAACTCACCCCTATGAATTCGATAATATACACATTATATATTGATTTCATTCGAGAACATCCATCGGTTTCTTACTAAACTTCAACTATATCCGACGACCCTGCATACTTATCTCTTTTGTTGTCTGTACTTCATTGCAGCTGCAAATTGATACAGTAATAAGGAATGAAATGGAAGACACTCGAATTAAATATGTCGATGTAGGTCGGATGTATCGGTATTCTTAGCATTCGACAACTATACATTGAGAAGATCTTACGTATTCAACACAACAAACCACCGGATTTTCCAGACGCTTACACGAAGAGCTTACAAAGTCTACAGACAACCAATATATAAGACAGAATTTGCACAGCGATTTCTTTTTTTTCTCTAGCTCCGTACATTTATAATAAACTAGTTGCGCCCCGCGGTTTTACCCGCATAAGTTTTGACCCCGTGGGAATATCGGGATAAAAATAGGTCTAATTATGTTAATCTAGGGTGTCAGTGTCAGCTACCTCCATACAAAATTTTATCAAAATTGGTCCAGCCGTTTGAGCGTGAAGAAGTAACAAACATTATAAACACACCCCCACCCCCACACACACACACTCACAAACTTTCGCCTTTATAATATTAGTGTGATTTAATGTAACTCTAGGTTTTCGGAAATATAATTCACACAAATTTATAAAGATTGTGCTTAAATTATAAAAGTACTAAAGACACATTTAAGATTCTGAAATAGCAAACTCCATACATACTTACTTACATACATAATATCAAATATACTCACACACTCAATTTCCTTTCAAAATTAGTTTAAATTTTTCATTTGTTTAAGTTTCTTTTCCTATGGAGCCTATATTAGCAGCACATTTCATTATTATATTTAATTAGCATCTTTAATATTATTTTTATTAATACCTAATTATCTTACAATTTAACTCTAAAATATACATATTATATAGTATATACAAGTATATAAAAAAAAGAAGGGAAAAGAAAAAGAGAGGAGCTCATTGGAGCCTATATTATCTTATATACTTAAGTTCTCACTCGTTTGTTACTCTACGGGTCACAAGAATGAGGAATAAAACCCTTCTGTGTTCTTCTGTGTATCTAAAAATACAGTATCAACTAGTACAGGCGGTATTGTGACTGTTACTGGCGGCTTTATTTAGTGGTATGTCAACAGTGTACATAAGGTAATAAATTGTGCAAATAAATATACGTACAACTTTGTTTTCTGTACTCGTGTGTACTTCAGTTGATTTTTGAATCACACAAATTCGAAAGCCACTTAAAAATCCATATACAATCGATGCAAACAGTATCGTTAGATCTGTCCTGAAAAAGGAAACCGGACTATCATCCGTCCGGTTTCCTATTTTTTGCGTTTCATTCGGCATCTTTATTCACTCGAAGTGAAACGTGAATCTAAAGAGAAAAATGAATTTTTAGCGATGTTCGATTTCAGCACGTTAGGCATCTTACACTCGCCTCGAAATATGAAATGAAAAAAGCAAAAGAGCCGTTCATCTAAACTAATATTATTAATAGAGAAAAGATTTGAATTTTTGTATGTTTGTTTGTTTTGCTTTCACGCTAAAACGGCTGAACAAATTTGTATGAAAGTTAGCAAATGGGTAGACCATGACCTGAACTAGGACAATAGGATACTTTTTATCCGGCTATTTCCAGGGGATCGAGACTTATGCGGGTGAAACCGCAGGGCACAGCTAGTTCCTATGTAATTTTGTCGGTGTCGTGTGAACGTGAAATTAAACAAAACAAATAAACGTTAATTCTAGTGAAGCGTTTAATATCGTCACTTATATGACATATCTCAAAATGAAAGCTTAAAAACAATTAGAAGATTCTGGGACATTCTAGTTCTGGAATATGCTGGCACTTTCTGAATAACGTCTGAGCAACGTTTGTCTAGATGTAACGGAACCCAACACGGCTGTAAGTCCCTACTATGAGTCACTCCCGATGAGAAATTTTAATGAATTTCTACCGTCTTTGGACATATGATATGATAGAGCAGCTGGATGCGACATGACAAAGATTTTCTTTTTAGGGTTTGTGCAGCATAAGAATAGAGAATCTTTATTATGTACACCACAAATATTACAGTAAATGTAGAAATTTTACAAGGCGTTACACAAGGGGCGGTCTTATCGCTAAAAGCATAATAATAATCGGCCTATAACGATCCCACTTCTGGGACATGGGCCTCCTCTCCGCGAGAGGGAGTGGGTTTGTGGTTGTAATCCACCACGCGGGTCCAAAGTCCACAGCGGACGACTGACAGCTCGCGACCGCATCGGACAGCTCCACATCGCAAGGGATATAATTAATAAATCTCGATGTTTTTCCAATTCTTATACACTATACGAAGCAGGTGCGGGTCGCGATGTAGTCCTATATAGGGTGTAGCTGGGAGCTATAATTTGATTTTGACCATTTTCTGAAAAAAAAATCCCCCTACGTAAAAAAATATAAGACTTGGATTAACCCTTCCTTTTTGCCCTTTTTAATCTTATTACCCTTTTTAATCCTATTTACGAAAATTGCAAAGAAAATGTAGCAAAAACTTATAATTTTTTCTTATTTTTGTGATCTTACGTAAGAACAGTCTAGACCCCTCCCATCCACGTAAGAAAAAATTATACTTATTTGGACCCCCTCCCCCCTCAAATCGTCTTACATAATAAACGAACAGCCCATAATTAGTGACCGATACTTAAATACATAATTGTACTTAACAATTTCCCCAAAGACACGATTTTTTAATTTATCATGCGTATATGACCCCAATCACCCCAATAAAACCGCATGCGCGGATTAAATTAATGAAAAAGTATAATGCATGGTAAAAGTGCAATAGTTCTATTTATAAAAAGGGATTAAGTAGGGATTAGTACTAACTAAATTAAATTACAGCTGATGGTTTTTTTTCTTGTTATGTACTCAATAAGAATATTGAGTAAATAACAAGAAAAATTGGGTTGATGGCGTAAGGCGTTTCAATCAACTCAGCCTATCGCAGTCCACTGCTGGACATAGGCCTCTCTCTGCGCCACAGCACCCTGTCCTCCGCCTTCCACATCCAGTCTACCCCAGCCACCTTCTCTAGGTCGTCCGTCCATCTAGCTGGGGGGCGTCCCACACTACGCTTGCCGATACGCGGTCTCCACTCCAGGACTCGTCATCGGCCATCGGTCCTTCGACAGACATGGCCAGCCCACTGCCACTTCAGTTTGCTTACTCTGCAAGCTATGTCGGTAACTCCGGTTCTTTTCCGGATAACTTCATTCCTGATTTTATCCTTCAAAGAGACTCCGAGCATAGCTCGCTCCATAGCGCGCTGAGCGACCTACCGTAATACGGTTGATAAATTAAAAAAATCGTTTCTGTATGATGAAAACCATCTATAAAATAAACTACCTATGTTTTAGTCACTTCTAGTAATATCATTTATCTCTTGGTTACCTCTCCAAGGAGGACCAGGTAATTAACTACGAAGGATTTTAATGAAAATTATTATTGGTACCACCTTGAAAACTGTTTGCATTTCATAACGATTCGTTTGGATAGGTGCGCCTTGATTAACTAGCAGTTTCGATAGAACTTGATTGAGGATTTCCTTTGTAATAATGTTTTTGATGAGTCATTTTTTTTTTTTTTTTTATTGTTCTCTCTGTTCTGTTAGTTTTTTTTTCATGGTCTGGCAGTTTGAGTAACTTATGTGGCCTACCCAAATGTCCTTTCTTTGGTATTGTTCGTCGAATCGTTGAGCTCCTTAAGTCTTGAGTTGAGCTGCACGATTTCTGACAAATGCGTGCACTGACACAGGTCCTCTCAATCTGTGTGATTCTTTCTTCAAAAGACCACCTCAGACATCGATCTACATGGTCTTCATATAACCTGACCAAGATTATGCCTGGACTTTAAAAGAGACTGTGACCTCTGAGTTTGTTTCGGCCTTTCTTCTCAGAGTAGTCAGATAGGAAACGCCGACTTCATCTAGTTTAAAAAACATGACTGACGTGTAAAAGTGTTTTTACAAACCTACTTACAAAAATAAAATCATTTATCATTTCAGTAGGACTCGTAGAAAAGTTGTAGAGGTGTTTGTGTTTTTAGATACTAGCTTTTGACCGTGGTTACGCGAGGATGTCGGAAAATTCCCACGGCAACAAATCTACCGGGATTAAAAGTACCTTATGTGTTGCCAACTATCTTTGTGCCAAATTTCATTCAAATCTGCTCGGCCGTTTTTGTGCCAATCCGGAAAATTGTAATCCAGATACACAGACAAACGGAGAAAAAATCATATGGAATGAAATTGTTTATTCTGTAAAACTTTTACACGTCATATTATTAAAAAAATAAGCTACAATGAGTCGAAATATCCTGACTACCCTTGAGAAGAAATGGCGAAACAAACTCGAGAGTCAAAGTATCTTTTAAAGTCCAGAACTCAAGAACTCCAGAAGCGTGGCGTTTTTCGCTCTTGAACCACGTATGAACCTCGAAAAGAGGAGGCTTGTGTCCCAGCAGGGGGAACATTATAGGCTAACTATGTAATGTGTTATATTATACGCCGTTGATGAGAGGATCTGCATCTGCTGAGGCATCTCGCTCTTTTTACAAAACATAATAAAGTCACTTATCTCTGTTCTCCATTCTTCTTGGCGTGCGATACGCCTCGGCTTATCATTCATACTAATATAAATTCGAAAGAATTCGGAATTCGGTCTGTCTCTGTATGTTATCTTTTCACCCCTAAGCCACTGAACGGGTTTCGATTGGAGATAGATGGTATCCTGGGGACGAACATAGGCTACTTTTTGTCCCGGTAGCACGTTCCCGTGGAATAATTTCAGATATCCGCGCGAGCAAAGCCGCGGGTAGAAGCTAGTATATTATATGGGGAGTACCCTTCTTCTTCACACTACATTACTCTTTATACACTCTGCGTTTTACTATGAAAACGCTAAAAATACGGCGCCTCCACAATTTGTGAGCTCTTTACGAGCTCGCGGTACCAGGATGAATAAATTAAACGAGGGTTTGTCAAATTATTATTCCTAAGAACGGGTCTATTTTAATAAATTTTTATATTTTTCTGTGACATGACTTCGCTTGTCAGCTAATTTGACTTCTACCGTTTTTTTCTGCTATTCTTTATATACAAAATGATAATAATATTATATTATACATTGTCGTGTATTTTCTGTGGATCGGTGGCCATCTTTACATACAAAGACCTCCATGCCTCGGAAAGCACGTTGAGCCGTTGGTCCCGGCTGTCATTCGTGTATCTTTGATAATGGTTACTAGTCTATGCCAAGGGGTATCATTTACCCAGTGCTGGATTAAGACTACTTGATGCCATAAGCAATCTACGCCTGTAGGCCTTCCTATCCACTAGTCGCCTCGTATTTTTCAAAATCGACGAGCGATTTGTAAAGACTGGCGCACACCTCTAGAGTGACTTTTGGGTCTTGTAATATCTTGCTGATAAACAGCCTTGCCATTCATGTGCTAGCAAATACTGTTTCGGTGCTGTTTCTGCCTTATGGTGCCCCCCGAGACGTGATGCCCTAAGCAATTGCTTAATTTGCTTAAGGGCTAATCCGGCACTGCATTTACCCAGAAACAGGGTTGTGGAGATCAGATAGGCAGTCACTCCATGTAAAATACTGGTATTCAGCTGCATCCGGTTAGACTGGAAGCCGACCCCAACACAGTTGGAAAAAAGGCTAGGCAGGTGATGGAATGGAATGGTGTGGTTTTAGCCGGTAAGAGTCCAGCATGCCCCTCTATCACCCCCACGATGGAGGAAGTCCAGGAGGATTTTCACCTCTCACCAAAAAAAAGGTGATGATGATGTTTGTCTGATGATGGGGAGAGCAGTGGTGGCCCAGTGGTATCGGCCGCTATTTATGAGTTGTTGGTTCGAACCCAGACAGGCGTTTTACTTTGTGTAAATTATTTCATCACCATTGCTTTCAAAACGATGAAGGAAAACATCGTGATGAAACGGGCATGTCCTAGAATCAAAAATTCGAAGAGATGTGACATCTACCAACCCGCACTGGGCCCGAGTGGTGGACTAATGGCCCTCTCACAGAGAGGCCTGGCCTGTGTCCCAGCAGTGGGAACATTATAGGCTGATTATGATGATGTTTGTCTCGTTTTTTTGCCATAATGTAAGCACCAAATAGATATAAACTATAAAGTACCTACTTTTTATCCCGGAATTTTGAAAAATTTTACATGCAGCACAGTCGCGGACAGAGATAGAATTTCCATATGAATTTAATTTAAGTCTGCCAGAATCATATAAATAACACTTGAGTTCCTCTGAATAAATATTAATGGAATTATTTTCAATTTCGCTATCATGACCACAGAGCGTAAAAATGGATAGAAATACCTGATTCTGGCCGAGCGTTCGTAAAAACCGGCCAAGTGCGAATCGGACTCGCACGCGAAGGGTTCCGTACCACAAGGCAAAAACGCCGACAACGTTTCTTGTATGGAGACCCCAGTAATTTGTATTAGTTAATAATAATAATAATAATAACTTTATTGATACTAAAAACCTTCGTTACAATAAGTAGTAGGTACATGTAGGTAACAAGAACAATTGGTTGTAAAAAGGTGTCTGGAATGGTGGAAACCCTGCCTCCTAAACTAGGGGAAACCTGTGCCTTAGGAGACAGAGAGACAGAGTTATAGACCCCTATAGTTATATGGGGAATTAAAGGGGAAATAAAACAAATATTATTAAGTATTTTATTTTGATTATTGGTCGTTATAGAGGCTATAGAAATATACGCTCTTTGAAAACTTGAACTGTCTACATATTACGGTTCATGAGATCCAGCTGACAGACAAACGGCCGGACGGACAGGAAGGCTTAATAAATAAGGTTCCGTTGGCAACCTTTGTGTACGGAAGCCAATCCCAACATAGTTGGAAAAAGGCTCGGTAGACTGATTGATTGACTTCCATAATAATTATTTAATATTGAATAGAATAGAATACTCTTTATTATGTACACCATATAAATTACAGACATAATTATAGAAACTGTACAAAGGGTGACATAATGGGCCAGCGCAGTTTTGTAGCAATTCGAGTGTTACTTACCTACTTACTTTTTTTCTGTAATTTATAAATGAGACAAGAGAACAGTTTTTGGTTCTAGGACATACCGGTTTCCTCAAGTTGTTTTCCTTCACCGTTTGAAAAGAAAAATACGTTTATATCGCACGGACTAAAAGACAAGTACACCAGAGACATACATCAGATAAAAACAAATAAAAGTCAAATAAAAAAGTGTAAAGTCCGATGTAAGAAATTAGCAACAAAGTGTGCCTCACGGCTGCGCCAAAAAGGCCCAGAGAGAGAGACATGCCCAGTTTGAGAGTTTTGTATTGTAAGAAGTGACAAAACACAAGGGACAAAGTTGTCATTAGAGACCGTGTTCTTGTGAAACTGTGCCCAGTGGAAAAAGGTAGGCGTCAATTGATTTAAATAAAAAAAAAACACAACATCATGGCTGCAATCGCAAAGGGCTAGGCAAAGGTTTAGCTATATGTAGTTAATCCCACATTTTGCCAGACATGTTTAAGTCCCTTTGCCATCAGCCGGACACAAATCTAGATTCCGGGCAGCTACTGAGAAATTTCTGGTTGAAAAACCCAATAACACTTTGTCTGACCTGGGAATCGAACCCAGGATCTTACGTTCAGTAGTAGAAAAAACCGATAAAAATATATTTCAATACATGTAAGAAGAAAGAAAAAGAAAACACGTCTATTTGCGGCAAACATGACGCATCATAAAAAAAACAAAATAAAAATTTGGGAAAACATACGTCACATCTACGCAAAACGGCCATCGCTCAGCATAATGATAAGACCATGACGATGTCAATTTATTACGCGTTTTTAATACAGAGCCATCTAGTATAAGTTCTTGTTCTCACTGGTACATAAACTTACCTATCTTTAATACAACTAATTCTATTTTCTCCTACTTGATGTAAGTCATACCAGTGGAAGGATAAATAAATAAAACAATAACATGTATGTTCACAACTATCGCTCGACCATATTGTTAATGCGAAGACACTGCCTCCCAAGATACAGGATTTTCCTAGTTTGGGGGGCAGGGTTCTTAATTCTTACAGGACTTTTGACACCACTACCATCCTTTTGTATCCAACCGTAAAATTCTATATAAGTCTGCATACCTTTCTGTTACTCATTATTGTCAAAGTTTATGTTTTTGTGAATAAATTATTATTATTATTATTATCTCCTTTATTCAATTAAATTCTTATAAATTATATTTTTAAATATTAGTATAAAGAAATATAAAAACATTTAAAAATATAAAAAATAGTAGCCCACCGGTATCGGGAACAGGGTCCAAGCTACCGGCGGTCAGGGCTCCAGAGAGAGGAACCTCCTAACTATTCGGGCCGTGTCCAGAAGTACCGCTTTCTGGATCAAGCCCTTGATCCAGCTGCCCAACGAGAGCCTCCTCAGGTGTTGGTCGAGGCTCTTGGCTATTAGACCATTGGCTGTCACAACTATCGGCACAATGATCGCTGAGTCCACATCCCACATGTCGACAACCTCGTGAGCCAAGTCAAGATACTTGATTATTATTATTATTATTATAAGTTTGTAGAAGCTCATATAATGTTGTCGCCATCTTGGATTTTAATTTTTACCTCACTATTGGCTTCTGCACCCTCGAAAACCATGAAAACGACACCCATGATGAAAAAAATGTTTTTTTTTGCAGTCGCCATCTTGGATTTTTGTTTTGACCCCACTATAGACTTTAGCATCCTCGAAAACATGAAAACTATCTCACTCTCTCTCTGACTCTTTGTAATAGAACGTCGCATGGAGGTGGCAACGCTTTTTTGTTACGCGATGATTTCTACCAGTTAACCTACCGCAAGCTCCGTTAAAGAACTTCTTTTCAAAAAACAAATAGAGTTAAGAGGTGAAAGGATTTACCCTTCTCTATTTTATAAACGCTCTGTGCTCGTAACTCAAGTTGCGGACCGCTTAAAGTCATAAAATGCCGTAATGCACTTTAAGTGCACATACAAACCAATGACAATGGACAGTAAATGGGTTACGTCGCCATTTTGTCCCACGAGTACATACGTTAAAGTTTATTATCGACCTCTGCTCATTCATTGGGAAGTAAACGATTTTTGCAGGATTTTTTAAGAGAAAAAACTTTAACGTGTGTCTGAACCAAAGCCTTCACAATTTTAATTATATCATCACGCACAGATTCTCCGTTGGCGTACGTAATCATCCTATAACGTTCCCACTGTTGGGACACAGGCCTCCTCTCAGTAAGGGGGAGTGGACCGTAATCTACCACGCGGACCCAGCGCAGGTTGGTAAATGTCACATGTCTTCGAATTTTTGGTTCTAGGACATGCCAGTTTCCTCACGAAGTTGCGGCTGTTACACCTGTGCACCACTGCTCGGCTCCGTGGACGTAGGTAGAGCTAAATAGTACACTTACATTTCGTCATGTCATAGGCATCGAGTCTATACCATTAAGTGGGCACAAACAAATCCAGACAATGGGTTGCCACTGATAATTTTGTAGTCGAAAAACTCAATAGCACTTTGACAGCCCTAGGGATCGAAACCAGGACTTTACGCTCAGTAGGCATGCTAGCAACGACTACAACAACGTTTATTTAGTTACACCAAAACTAAAAAAAAAAAAAAACAGCCTTTAGTCTCCTACTGCAGGGCAAAGGCCTCCAGTTCCTTTTTGAAGACGTTTTTAAAATTGCTTCCATAGTGGGGGGCAAGTCAAACCAATGACAATAAAATCGGGGCATACAATTTGGTGTTGCAGCTTCATAACTATCATTTCCATCCTAAATTATGACACCATTGGATTGGATAGCCAAAAGATCAAAGAATTTATTATGCTAAGTGAGGACTGTGATACATAGCGCCGGGAGCGTAAAAGAATGAATGCAGCCGAGCGCATCAACGACGGAGTCAGTACATCTGCAGCTGGGGCGCTTGAAATTATGCAAGTGAATGATGAAATCACTTCTATATCGACACTGGATCAATCCCGTTACGTAAACGTATTCACGTACAACACACGGCCAGGTCCATGACAAACCCACCCCCATTTTACCCACTCAACTCGATCCTGGGCCAATATGCCCTCAAATAGGCGTCAAGTTCGTCCCGCCGTCTACGCCTGGGGCCATCTGCGCCTGGGTCTTCCGCGATGCCGCTGGACGTTTTCAGGGACCTATTCTGTGGTGGTCTTAGCCCACAATGCATCCGACATGCGGCAAACGTGTCTAGCCCAGTCCCATTTGAGCTTGGTTGCTTTTTTGGTGACGTATGCGATTTGTGTCTTAAAACGCGGTGTCGTGTTCCGTATCTGCACCCGAATTGCGTACCTAACACACTATCAACCACAACCTGAATCATTTTCATTGCTTCTTAAGTTCGAAAAATTCGTCTGCTCAAAATAAATGTTGTTGAACTGTAGCTACAGAGACTGTGTTACGCAATTCCCGCTGTAAGTCAAACTCCAGGGATACTAAAAACTATTTAACTATCGTAAATCACGCATTTCTCCAAGTTACATCTCAGGCTAAAGCAGTCATAACTTGGAACTTTTTGGTAATTTTTTTTAACCTCCCTCAGAAGTATAAACGGCTCGATAATCGAGTTGCAAAAGAAAAACCAGGTTATCGGACCGTTTTTAATAAAACTTTTGTTAAAGTGCGCTGCAACTTTTGTGAAAATATGTATCCTTCCTACTTCGAGAGAGTTCGGGTATAACTGCGGGAGTTATATTGAAAATAGTTTTTTCTTTGTTTTCAATACCTACGTGTAGGTAGTAAAAAGTTTTTGTGGTATCGTAGGTTTGTTTTCAAAGTATGCAATTGAATAAGGTTATGGATGGCTTTGATTGGAACTGCGGGGTAATTACAGAACGCACAAAGACTTAGTGCAACTGTGATACTAAAATAGTTATTAAGATTTATTTACTAACAAAGTTGTTACTATATTATTATGTATACTTAGGTTAAGGTATGTGTATCTGTGGGTCTTTGTTACCTGGTAATAAATGGTTTATTATTATTATTACATAACACGCTGGCAGCAATGGCTGTCATTTTGACAGTTCAACAACATTCATTGCGTTTTTTACGTTGTTGAGAAGACAAATTTTTCGAATGTATGAAGTAATGAATTAGCAATATCCTTCAAAATGATTCGGATTGTGATTGATAGTGTGTTACGCAATCATTTCAATAAGAGGATTATGTATAAGCATGTTGGTACCATCATTTAACAAGACTTTAAGCTAAAAGGGAGTATTTTTGACGTGACAACGTCTTAAATTAGGTTGCGGCTGGGAGTCACTTATGAAAAAGTGTAACGCTCGGTAACGTTACGATGAGTCACCGAACGAGAGAGAGGCCCGCCGAATGCCTTGCGTCTCTCTCCCACTCAACTATGATCGGATGATCGGTCGTTGTCACGTAAAATCTTCGCCCGTAAAACCGACTTTACAGGCAACCATTTTTTTTCTTAACTGAACATAACACCTTTACCTAAACCTTCGAAAAAAACAAGCATGTTATGTGTATGTGTGAGAACTTTTTAATTTTCAGCGTTTGTCTTTGTAAAAATCCTTTCTCGGAGCACAACACATCATTTACACTACATGTACAAAGAACTTTGACGCGCGCCATCTTGTTTTTTGTAGTTTCACAAATATGCACCAACCAGAGCTCCTGTCAAAGTCTTTCAAGCGCCAAAAAATTCTTGTACAGACGCCAGCACATCAAACTACCCGAAACTGTAAACATTTTCCAATCAACCTTGAATCTTATGCTGTA
Source organism: Oligia fasciuncula (assembly GCA_963082905.1). Lineage (NCBI taxonomy): Eukaryota > Metazoa > Arthropoda > Insecta > Lepidoptera > Noctuidae > Oligia > Oligia fasciuncula. The sequence goes on from OY720403.1 coordinate 17,551,320, forward strand.
GCGATAAAGTTGAAAATCTATTAAAGAAATTTGACAGATGGTAGTAGCTTAATGTCGGGTCTATACAGTCCATTCACAGTTATTTTACCTCTGATTTTGCATAACTGTCAAAGTTACAGTGATCTTTATTCTCATTCGGTTGTTGGGTTGCTGCCACTGACAAGTCTGTCAAAATCATTGTGATCCTTATTCTCGTTACAATAAAGTTGCTATTGCGTTGCTGCTGTCACAGGTAAAATAACTGAAAGGACTGTAGCGTTGTACAGACGCCAGCACATCAAGCTACCCGAAACTGTCAAATTTTCCCAATCAACTTTAAACCTTGTTCTTTAGAGTTAGAGTCGAAAATCTATTAAGGCTGCACCGAGCGCACAGTGGCGCCCTCATCGTTTGTTTGGTTATTTCTTTTATTTTAGAACGAAAATGCAGAAAATAAGCAATCAAACGGATAATAGTGGCCACTATTTTCCGTTTTAGTGATTATAATAAAACTAAACAATTTAAAACTACCGTTTATACTAATATTAACGTATAATCTTGTGGAGCAAAACTTAATGTGCTTATTTTCTGCATTTTCGTTCTAAAATAAAAGAAATAACCAAACAAACGATGAGGGCGCCACTGTGCGCTCGGTGCAGCCTTAAAGAATTTTGACAAATTGTAGTAGCTTGATGTGCTGGGCGTTTGTATGTTAAGGGGGAAGCTCTAAGGTGGCCCGCGAAATTAAAAATGTCTTACGTTTTTTGCAATTTGCTGGTCAGTATTAAGTTGTACGTTGATTAAAATATGATTCGCGGCCGTAGCAAATATGTATTTACATAATTATAATCATTAAAGTCATCAACACAACTCTTTAAGACCATGTAATCCCCAAATGTCAAGATTTCATGAAATAGTAATTCTTGGGGATTATATGGTCTTAGAGAGTTGTGTTGATGACTTTAATGATTATAATTATGTAAATACATATTTGTTACGGCCGCGAATCATATTTTAATCAACGTACAACTTAATACTGACCAGCAAATTGCAAAAAACCTAAAAAAAATTGAATTTCGCGGGCTACCCTGGCGCTTTCACCTTAAGCATCGTCTGTCTGTCAGTTACAGAAGTACTAAAAAAGCGGCCAAATGCGAGTCGGACTCGCACTCGAAAGATTCTGAACGACACGGCAAAAAACACCGAAAAAAGCGCGTTTCTTGCATTGAGACCTCCTTCAATTTTTAACTTTATTTTCGACTTTTATTATTTATTGTTAGAGCAGCAATAGAAATACACTGTGAAAGTTTCAACTGTCTACCTATTACGGTTCTTGAGATACAGTCCGCTGACAGCCAGACGGACTTACAGCGGAAACTTAGTAATAGGGTTCCGTTAGCAGCCTCTAGGAACCCTAAAAAAGATGAAACAAGACAGATAGAAAAGGCAGCGATAAAAAAAAACATACAAAACATTTGATACTTGCTCTGTTTAAGATGGATAGACTGTAGCATTCAAAGGTACCTGTGCGCGAAAGGAATTTCAATCGGCACCCACCTTATCGACTGTCGAGTAAAATATATGATTTCTCTTGATTTCAATAGGGACGCAAGTTAAAGATGAGAGCGATCTAAAACGAGTATTTTTGAAAGAAAGACAGAAAAAAACTGAAAAAAATAAAAATAATGTTTCAAACAACAATAGTGTGTGCTTCACGGCTGCGCCAAAAAGGTTCATTTCAGCATTAATGTCTGACAGATGCTGTCTGACGCTGGTTTTTCTAATAAACCTTTAGGGACAAGTGACGGGGAGTACCATAGTATATGAAAGAAAAACCACTGAACCACTCGGCATTTTTATATTTTAATACAATCACGGTCGAAAGCGCACTTGTTCGCGGAGACAGCCATTTGCCTAGTACAGTAACAGACGCATGTTGCTCATGACGCGTGGACACAGAAACGCCCCCTTGCCACTTCTCCTGTTTTTTTACATTTCTATGGGGAGTACACACAGTTACAACATACCTAATACATACTTTTTATACTTAAAGATAAATAATAAATAATTTTTCGTAATTTCTATTGCGGGTACGAAAGTATAGTCAACAAGGTTGGTAATGGGGCTGGCTGTTGTTAGGGTTTCGGGATCATTCCAAGGAAGGAGCCCCTTGGAATGGCCCTGCTTTTTATGTAAGAACGGACAATGCGGACATAGGTGTCGCAAATGGGGAATAATAATATTAATGTCCACACACTGTCGTGTAAAAAAAAGGCGCTATTAACGTATCTGTCAAACATCACATCAAGCTACTACAATCTGTCAAATTTCGTTAATAGATTTTCAACTTTAAGGCTAAATCATAAGGTTTAATGTTGATTGGGAAAATTTTACAGTTTCGGGTAGCTTGATGTGCTGGGGCGTCTAGAACCTAAAAAGAAATTGATTCACCTGTACCTAGTTATACCCTATAGTCTCTCATGGCGTGGGTTAATTTCAGCGAAGGACACTTGTTCATTGCACGAAAACATTTTATTTTTACCGACTTCACAAAAAGGAGGAGGTACTATGTTCGGGTGTTTGTATGTTTTTTTATTTTTTTGTATGTTTGTTCATCGTTTACTCCGCCAATTGTCGACGGATTTTCAAAATTATTTTTTTGTTCGAAAGTAGATAGTTCTGAGGTGGTCCCATTGTCACCAAGTTAGGATCTGATGATGGGATCTTAGAGAAATCGAGGGCAACCCTAAAATTTTATAGGGTCACTTATTGTTTTTCGCATATTTTATGAAGTATCTTGTGTATTTGTGTATGGTTGTCACCATCTCAGGTAGCTGGGCTGATGATGGAAGGTACAACTCCTTAACAGTAAGAAGTTACTCGAACAGGCAAGGACTGTTTTAGTAAATTGTTTTGATGTTTGATAGGGCATTTGCCACATTTGGTCTCATGATCATCAAGTCATGACCTGGTGCTACCTAACTCCACTCCACCACTCCACTCATTGAAAAGGGCTCGATGTGTGGATAAACGTACTGTTACTGAGGAATACCGAAGACCTGATGCTGAAGCCAGGAGCATCAGAAAAAGTACTAACCTTGAAATTACAGCACCGTAGTCGTGTTTGGGCTCATTTTAAACAGGACTAATTTTAAGTTCAATGCAATGTTGACATAAGTCTGGCCTGATGCTGTAGCCAGGATTATCAGCATCTAATCTAAAAACTAATAAAAGGAGAACTCCTCAACAATTAACGTCCCTGCATCGAGAAAAGGAATATTTTATAAAAAGGCGATGGGCAAGTTGACATTAGGCTTAGATAAATTATAAACAGACCCACTAAAAAGCGAGAAATAAAAACTTTTTAACAAAAAAAAAACCGACTTCCAAAAAAAACACTACAAACTGAAAAATAACTTTAATTTCGGAAGTCGGTGGCAAAAACTAAAATACTGATCCCTAAGACACCGACTTCCGAAATTGAAGTTATTTTTCAGTTTGTAGTGTTTTTTTTGGAAGTCGGTTTTTTTTTTGTTAATATGCAATATATTACGAACACAAAACCTTGAAAACAAAAGGTCCCTAGGGTAATAATATTTAAAAAACTTTTCACGACTTTTAGCGGGAGCGAGCCAGCGCCGCGGGAACAAGAAAAAAACTGATCAAGTGCAAGTCGGACTCGGCACTGAGGGCTCCATACAAATTTGCACGGGGGGGGGGGGGGGGGTTCCGGAATTGGTCTTTTAAGAGGAACCGGGACCACCCATATATGTGCTGATGGTGATCACCGGGGTGGTTTTAGTGAGGTAAAAATCCCACACTCCCCGACCTTCCATCCCCGGAAGTCGGGTGCCTTTTAAAGGTTTCCCCCCGACAACAAAAAAAAAAAGATTTTTTCGTTTACTTGTGCTACATGACATTGCTTCATCGTTCTAGGTCAACGGGAAATACCCTATAGGTTTTGATTTCGGAACAGATACGCCCGTATCTTTTGATTGCGTTGACTTAGAAGTTTGATTTTTTTACCGCTTCAAGGGATTGCAGCCTTGAGTATTTGATATTAATTTCAACTTGATAACTCCACGCGTTCCTGAGAAAAAGGGTCTTGACTGACGGACAGACGGACGGACAACGAAGTGATCTTAAAAGGGTCAAAGGAAAGGGGGGAAGGGAAGGGGGGGGGGAGGGGGGGGGGTAAAGGGTCTTTAAAGGGTTGAAGGGTTGGGGGGGTAAAGGGTTTGAAGATCACTTCGTTGTCCGTCCGTCCGTGTTTTTCCTTTTGAGGTACGGAACCCTAAAAACGTGAATTGCGTTAGTCGTAGACTATAGAGTAACTACAGTGATTCCCTTTTTGGTAATGGTAAGTAAGCCTTTAGCGCAAAATTACCTCTCTTTACATTACAGAAACAATTATTTTACTGTTGGACAATCGAATCATGTTTTACAATAAAATGACAGCAAAAATAAGTAAAACATTTTTAAAATCAACAAAATATCTATCCGCTCGTATTACGTACCCCACCCTGCCAATTATTAAAGAATTTAAATGACGCCGCTCACTCAAATCTAATTCTCAGTGATCTGCAAAAATCCTTACAGAAATAGGCCTGGCTTGGAGAACCCACCCTTAATTGGACTGCTCAAGAAATATTATTTTTGAAAGATATTCTTTGGACTGAGTTGGCTGTTTGACTCGGTTTAATTTAAGTCGGTCTTCGGGGTTTTTGTTATGTCTTTAAAAGTGGTAGGAATATTTGCTAGATAGATAATTTACACTCGGAAGTTTGTTGGTTTGCTGTAATTTGCCAGTGTCGCAACACAGAGTAATTACACAATGTTTATTATTTTTTAAACAAAACACGTTTGGCAGTTAGTCGAGAGCGTTTCCATGGAGAAATGATTACCCGCATTTCCTCTTAAGCGAAGCGCCAGGGAAATTCAAATGTTCTAACGTTTTTTGCAATTTGCAGGTCAGTGTCAGGTTGTATGTTGATCAAAATATGATTCGCGACCGTAACAAGTATGTATTTACAGAATTATAATCATTAAAATCCCTCTAAGTTCATGTAATCCTGTATTCATGAAATAACAATCAATAGGATTATATGTATTAAAAGCGTAAGAAAATTTGAATTTCGCAGGCTACTGTCGTGCTTCCCCCTAAAGGTGACGAATATAATTTGGACGTAACTGTACTTAAACAGATCATAGTTTCTATTTTCATCCCTTTACGTAATAATATCATGATTGCTTTTCATGCAGACAAATCGTTATGTACAGTCAACAGCAAAAGTAGATGATCGCTTTGGAATGGGTAACTAGCTTCAACTTTCTGACTAACTGACAGTCTATTTAATTTTGACAATTCAAAAGTGCCTGTACAAGGTTTAATTGAAATAAATGATTTGAGTTTGATCAAAATCAGAAATTCAATACTAATGAACGGAGTTCGCGTCAGAACTGTATGGCGTCGAAGTGATTCAAAAGTATGTGATTGTAAATTATACCAATCATTTACTACTAATACAGCTGCCATATCTTCGTGACCAGTTTTGACTCCTATTGAATTTTTGATTTTGATCATCTACTATTGCTGTTGACTGTACAGTCAACAAAGAAGTTAAGTATACAGGAGCGTCGGATATTGTTGAAGTTTACTAAGAAACCGATGAATATTCTTGAATAAAATTTTAGTTTATTGATAGAAAACAAACAGCTCATTTATTAAATTAAATTTCAGTCCAGAACATCCATCGGTTTCTTAGTTAACCAAAACTATATCCGACGCTCCTGTATACTTAATTCCTTTGTTGACTGTACATCAATTATTCCCGGTCGAATGCTACACATGTTCACATGTTCCACATAAGTTTGTTGGATATTGCACTAGCTTCGCAGCAAACAATGGAACATAATCTGATTAGGAAAGTTTTCACTTGTATGCAGACACGTGTCATATTGAAAAACTCGACAACATTATACACAATATATGGTAATAAACACGTGTACTCTCAGAGTTTGAAAAATGCACGTGTCGTTAGAGTGTCCTTTAGCGGAAAATGAATAACAAATGCACATTTTCGTGTCAATGATATATTTTTTTTTCAGGCTTGGGTAACCATCCACTACGTGACCCATCCGTTCTTCGGAAAGCACGTTAAGTCAGTCGTTGCGGGTAGTCAGAAGCCCAGCTCTGACAACCAGTCTTACCAAGGGGGATCGTGTAACCCAGTAACTGGGCTGTGAGGGTCAGGTAGGGAGCAACCTCCATGTAAAATACTGGTATTCAGCTGCGTCTGGTTGGACTGACAGCTGACCCCAGCATAGTTAAGAAAAGGCTACGCAGATTGTTATTTTTATTTTTAAGAAATCCGTAACAGTGTAGGGAAAAAAATATTATTTTATGAGAAAAATAATTAGACAGGTTTTTCAAGTTAAAAAGAAAAACAAAAGTTATTGTTTTACTGGGTTTTTATTAAACAAAGTTTATTGCATTTTTCCTGCAGACTTTTCTTCAATTACTTCATTATAAGTAGTACATAATATGTAGTTACAATAAAATATGTCTTAGATGTTTCAGCTACCATTTCAGTCAGATGTTTTCGGTGGGTGCTGTCCTCTGCTGGCTAGGCTGGCTGCTTTTGTTGTCTTTATTTTGAACCACATCGGGGTCATCCATACAGCACTATGAGGAAAAGGGTGTAAAGTTCTATCTTCTATAGAAAAGGGAGCCTGCGACCAGACTGGTGTAGCGTCTGGTGAGCAAACCGACGTTTGATGTCGGGATGTTGAATATATACTAGTGTAGTATATATACAGTCGCGTGGTAAACTCTGCTTGCGAGATGCAGGATTTTGCGTGACGTCGTCAGTGTGATGCGTAGTTGCATGTGCCGATGTAGAAGTCGCCACAAGTTATTCGCTGAAGCCTGTCGTTATAACAATCATCTATTGTTGATCATCATCTTTGCCATATTGCAGAACGTATACTTAGACTTTGGCTTCTCCAGTTTCTGCCAAGTATTGAGATATGGTTGTAGTTTCTTCGACGAGTTGTTTTGCTTCAATAATATTTTCTCAAATATAATTCCTTCTGGATCTGTGTCCTCGTGAACGACACAGAATAAGGGTTCATGGGTTTTAGTTGCTTTGTCAGGGAAATTAAAAGCCGTTTCGCAGTGACTCTTTGAACAATTTGGCCACTATCATTTGAAGTAAATTCGTGAACATATAAAATATACTAAAAAAAAATTTGATGAAATGGGTAATGGAAAATTATATAAAAATTATAGGTCATCGATATAAAATAGTAATAAAACTGTCAGCCTGAATCTCACTGCTAAGCAAAAAGGGGCTCCATGACTTCCTAATAAAAGTTAAATATAAAAGACTACTCTACTCATTCCGTGACTCTACTCATAGATATCCGACCAATCCGACTCTACTAGATCCTAGGTACAGTCAACAAAGGAGATAAGTATACCTACAGGAGCGTTGGATATAGATATACTTATCTCCTTTGTTGACTGTACCTACCTAATTGATATGAATCAATAACAAACATCTTTAGATAAAATATTGTGTGTATATTATATATTATCATAATATAAAGATTACATACTGTTATGTGAGTCAGTGATTGTTAGCTAGCTGAAACTACCTTTAGGAATGAACATAGTAATATCTAGATTTTTTCTCATTTTTAGGGGGCATAAGTTGATGAAAGTGAGATACAATATTATATATAATAACAGTCAGTAAGAGTCTGACACTCCCTTCCGCTCCACACCCAGAGCGGGAGGGGTCATTTGATGATTTCCCATCCGCAAAAAAAAAAAAGAAAAAAAAAAAGGGTAATAACAGGGCAGGGGTACTTAAATAATTAGAGAAAGTAATGTAAATAAAATAAACATTTAAAATGAACAAAGTATCTACGTCATTACTTCAAACAGATTGTGGCCTTGTAGCTTTTTCCAAAACAATTCTTTGAACAAACACTGTATCACCAAGATTTTGATCTTTATCCTTATCAGAGCAGGGTCCATTTTCCTTTCTTCCTCTACCACGTCCTCGTTTCTCCTTATCCCCAGAGCAGCAAGGTTCAGTTTCACGGCACTTTTCGCATTCGGCGTTTCTTGAAGGTCGTTCTTCAGAATTGTAGGGGCATGGTCTCCTATGGCCAAACCATGGATGGCTAGCTCCACCGCGTCCAAATCCATGCATATGGCGTATATCAGCTCCCCATGATCCTCTCCAGGGACGGTCAGGGAATTCTGATGGTCCACGTCGTCCAAAGCAACGGCGTTCAGGACTGCGCCTAAAACAGGGACGAGGCCCGTAGCAGCTTGGTCCATGTTCGCGGAAATTGGGACGTCTGCCACCGCGTCCTCTGAAGCCGGGAGGTCCATGGCAATGTCGGTCCGCAGGTCCATCACTGTCACTTTCAGATTCATGATGACAACATCTAGGTCCACCATGACCATCTTCGCGAGGTCCACGACTGTGATTCTCAGTTCCATGTTGATGATGTTCTTGTCTCTCTGAACTATGGTCAAACATGTGACCGAAAGGTCCAGGTCCAAAACCTGGCCTTGAACCGCCATGACCAGGAAATTCACCACGGAAAGGACAGGGTCCACCCATTCCAAATTGAGGTCCAAAATGGCCGCCGAAGAAGTCGCTTTCAAGGTATCCCCTCATGGTTCAGATTTTCACGATTGAATATTGATGTTCAAGCTTTGAACGAGTTCACTCGAATGAGAGTCTTATCGACTCAAAGTAGTTTATATGAACGATTGTTGCAAAACGTTGTGAAATCGATTTCAAGTAGGGCTGCACTGAAATGCTTATGAAATGGTACTCATAAGTTCAAATATGAATAACTGTTTAGGTATATACATTTTTTTCAGAAAATCATGCTGCATGAATTTAATTTCAAAATTATTTGAAACTGGCGACCCAGTCTATGTGTAGATGTGTATAATACTCCCTGAATCAGAAGATATTGTACGCATTAATTAATCTTCCTGAATAAATGCTTAGAAATGATGGTGAAAACCACATCAAAATCCGTTACAGAGCTTAGAACGGTCACACAGAAAGACATGACAATCGAATAATTTATAATATGTATAGATAGATATAGAAGCACACACTTACACAACACTTACTATGAAAACAATCTTGTAAATAATGGACTGTTTTTCTAAAAATTGCCAACCCTAGTCGTATTTAACTCTTCGATTGCCACAGTTAGCACTAACCGGAAACCGTCAATTTTCACGGGGAACCCTAATCGACAACGGTTTAGGCGACCACGTCATACGGTTATGGTCAATTGACCATCACTAAGTTGTGAGCTTCCCTAACCTTTAGTAATTCCAAAAAAGCCTTTTGCGATTTGGACTTGCATACGAAGGGTTCCATATTACCGTACAATATTGAACACTTTTTTTTAACCTTTGATAAAAAATCACTTTTCGTGTATTTTATTTTTATTATCATGTAGCTAAAAAAAAAGTTTATTTCTGAAAAAAAAAACGTAGGAATCATTGCAAAGAATCAATTTCGCAATAAGTAATTATTATATTTACACAATACTGACACAATAGGATTTCTTGATAACTTCAGTATTGTTTCATAATATTTGTTCATTGATTGAAATAGAACTGAAATATATGAAATTAATTTCCAAGAAAAGAACGTGGAAAATTGGTATTGCACAATACTGTGCAACAAAGTGCAAAAGGAACTCGTAACCCGCTTAACTTAAACAGGGGTGGCAAAGACATTGACACGTAAACTGTAACCAAGGATTTATTAAGTACATGATTCTGAAAAAAAATCAACGCAAAAGCAGTTGCAATTTTTCGTCGGTTATTGGCTTATTAGTCAATTTGCACGAATTTACTCGTCCGAAACTTGTGAATCGTCACTTTTATATATATATATATATTCTATATTCGTGCGAACCGAGTAATAAGCCAAAAAAAACCATGGAAATCAATGCAAAGAAAAAAATTACTTTCGCAATAATTATTATTATTTACACAACACTGACACAATAGGACTTCTTGAAAACTTCAGTATTGTTTCATAATATTTGTTCATGGTTGCAATATAACTGAAATATGTGAAATTATTTCCAAGAAAAAAACTTGAACTATTTCATGGACGATAATTTATGTTGCACAATATTGTGCAACAAAATGCAGGTAGAATTATTAACCCAATTACCTTATAATGTAAGAACCTAATTATGTCATGCCTGAAAAAAGGGATTATAGTATTACCCAGTAACTGGGTTGTGGAGGTCAGATAGGCAGTCGCTCCATGTAAAATACTGGTACTCGGTCGCATCTGGTTAGACTAACGACGATGATAATGATGTTTGAAATACATTTGATAATTGCTCGACGAGGGCTGTTGGTTCGTGGATGGGCCATCTTTACATACCAAAACCCCTGCGTGGCTCGGTAAGCATGTTAAGCCGTTGGTCCCGGCTGTCATTTGTGGATCTTTGACAGTCGTTACGGGTAGTCAGAAACCCGAAAGTCTTACAACCAGTCTTACTAAGGGGTATCGTATTACCCAGTAACTAGATTGTGGAGGTCAGATAGGCAGTCGCTCCATGTAAAATACTGGTATTCAGCTGCATCCGGTTCGACTGGAAGCCGACCCCAACATAGTTGGGAAAAGGCTAGGCAGATGATGAATTGCTCGACGACGGGCTTATGTTATCAGAGATGGGGCCCCTTAGGGCCGAAGCCTGCCGGGGCAGCGGGATTGTCCGAAAGGGTTACCGCTGCCCCGGTACATAAAGGGCTATGGAAGGAACGGGTGGGTTTTAGTCAGTAAGAGTCTGACACTCCCTTCCGCTCCACCCAGAGCGGGATCATTTGAAGATTTGCCACGCAAAAAAAAAATTAACCTTTCGGCCCCATCGGCCATCTGTTCTGCGAGCAATGTACCCTGCCCACTGCCACTTTAGTTTGGCAATTCTTCGGGCTATGTTCGTTACCTTGGTTCTCCTGCGGATCTTCTCATTTCTGTAAACCACGGGTACAGGTATTTGCCTACAAAATAAACTCCTGGCCTCCTGGTAATCTACCATCTACACATCACCATAACGTAATTTTGTCTTATCTTTACAGCACTCTATATATTATTATAATTTACCCAAAAAAGTACCTTTTTAGTATATAATGAGCCTCCGAAGCATCTTTAAAAGATAAGAAACCTTCGAATACAAGAACTTTTTGTACTTTTATTAAGCATAATGTTTAGAATTAACAGCTTTCAAGTAATAACAAGCAGACATAATCGTTAAAGGAGTACTAAAGATAAGTATTTGTAATAATATTAAACAGTTAGAGAAGTCTAAAATATAGTAAGTGGTCGTAGTTTTTGATGCTTAGTGCGACACCGCAAATGTCCCGGTGCGGTGGTGAAATTCTGAGAATATTAGATACAAAATCACCAAGGGGTATCGTATTTTTTTTTTTTAGTTACTGGGTAGGGGTACCCAGTTACCGGGTTGTGGCGGTCAGGTAGGCAGTCGCTCCATGTAAAACACTGATATTCAGCTGCATCCGGTTAGACTGGAAGCCGACCCCAACATAGTTGGGAAATGGCTAGGCAGATGATGATTAGATACAAAATCATATTAGTTTAGCATTCAATTCGGGCATGATTTCTATCATTCAAGCATGAGCTAACGAAACAAATTATAAAAAATCTTGAGAAGACATTTAATAAAATTGAATGAAATATTTCAAACTCAAAGCATTTATTTCAAGTAAGCCATTTACAGGCACTTTTGAATTGTCAAGAAGTCGGTCAGTCAGAAAATATGAAGCTAGTTGCCCGTTCCAAAGCGTAGGTATTATACCTATGGAGAAGAACATTCACTATGGGAAAAACTCTGAAATCCCGAAAAAAAATCAGCTGTTTCATATATTTTGGTCAAGTAGGTATTGAACTTTTGTATGAAACAGGTGATTTTTTTTGTGCTTTCAGATTTGGTCCCATAGTGAAAGTTCTTCATATTCACGGGTAGAACCACCTTTTTTGAGTAACTTTGACATTATTTCACTTACAGATGAAGAAGTAATGACAAAGTCACTAAAAAAAAATACCAAAAATATTTTTCTAGATTGTTAGCCAAACTTTTCGTCCGTGTGTACCGAACTTCGCGCGGGCAGAAGCGCATTTCACGGTATGTGGTCACAGAACATACTGGACACGTAATTTAATACTCGCGTGTTTGGCGCGTCTCTGTGTCACTCAATCTCGCTGGGAACTAACGGTATTTGCGGCAAGTACAGCTTAGTTAAATGATGCACAGATAGACAAAGATCATCTTTGACAGTCGTTACGGGTAGTCACAAGCCCGAAAGTCTGACAACCAGTCTTATCAAGGGGTTTCGTATTACCCAGTAAATGGATTGTGGAGGTCAGAAGGCAGTCGCTCCATGTAAAATACTGGTATTCAGCTGCATCCGGTTAGACTGGAAGTCGACCAGGCAGATGATGATGATTATGCATTTCATCAGGGTTGGTGTAAAAACTGCCATCTTTGCAGAACACCAAGTGGCATAACCCCACTTAAGATTACGAGAAAAACGACGACCGACCATGGAGATTCATCCTGTAGGGTGAGATGGAAAAATAACATAAAATATTATTCTAAAGCGTCGGTCTCACGGTGGCTAGTTCACTGAAATAGGATATTATGGGATTTCCAGATTATTACGAGTATATGAATATATCTTGATTTCTGAGGTAAGTTTGCAAAGTTATCAAGAATTTACTTGCTTATGTATGTAAGTACAGTTTAGTTAGAGTGAGGCCCCCATTAGTGCGTTGCGTCGACGCAATGTCGTCGCAGCGTCGACTCAATAGTGACTAATGATTAATTAATTTATGACAATTTAATTATTATTTCAATTAAATTATTCTAATAATGTCTAATTTATTAGTCATTATTATATTCATAACGACTCAACGCAGGTGTGGTATACAATGCGTTGATCCGTTGCAACGACGCAACGCAACGCACTAATGGGTCATCGCCCTTAGGTAAAAAAAACATCAAGTGTAAACCTGGACTTATAAAAATACTAGCTTCTGCCCGCGACTTCGTCCGCGTGCATCGCCTGCGCACTATTACTTTGTTTTCGTTTAGCGTTCTTTCTTACCTTTGTTTTTTGCTTGGCCCCTAATAGTCCTAACGTGATGTTAAATAGCCTATAGCCTTCCTCAAGAATTGGTCTACTACTCAAATGCAAAATGATTTTTTCGAATCCGACCGGTAGTTCCAGAGATTAGCGCGTTCAAACAGACAAACAGACAAACAAACAAAAAACAAAAAACCTTCCTGCCTGCCTGCTGTGTTTCGTCAATGCGTCGGAGTTCCAGTGCCTTGGGCTTCTTCTAGGCACGCTCGTTCCATCATAGACCTCATCCATCGCTTTCCATCAGGCGTGATCGAGGTCAAGTGAGAGCCGCAGCCAACTGGTTTAATTAGCCGTAGCAAGGCGAGTACTACTTCTAAAGGCCAGGCGGTTAACTAAACGGCTAATTTAACCAGTGGACTGCGACTTATGTATAGATATAGATTAATCTGATCAGGATTGAAAACGCAAAAACGCAATGAATAAGTATGATCAAAACTTACGCCTGCTCTGTAGAAGAAGAGGACGTTGCCCTCCAGTGAGATAACACCAGGCTAATATTATTCGGCCTAAACGCTCAAGTTAGGCTCAACACACCCCAAAAGAGCGTCGAAGCGCAGCGAAGCGGATCGCAGTTTCAGTGTCATATGAATTTTAACTTTATTTTCATTACTATAATACTTATTATCGCATGAGAAATCGAACGAGTCGCCCGGATGCCAGCGGCGCCGCTGGAATTCCAGAATTAGCCGTGCAACTGCGCGAGAAGGCGCGGGAAGTCCCGAGAATGTTCGAGCAGCCGCGTGCGGCCGCTGGCAATATCCCGCCCCTCGCGCCCGCTCCCCGCGCGCGTCTGTTGCGCGCTAGCATTCGCATTCATTCCTTGCAGTGCAACGAATACAAAAGTGATGGAAATGGATGAAGAAAAGTTTATTTATTAGGTGCAAATGTACGACTGCCTATACAATATCAAATCAAGGCATTACAGCGATAAACACTTGAAAGAAGAAGAGAAGGCGCGCGGATTCCCGCGACTTCTCGAGCATTCCAGCGACTTCTCGGGCAGTCGCTGGAATCCGCGCGCCTTCTCTACAGGGCGCTTCGCCGCTCTTTTGGTGTGAGTTGAGCCTTAAACAACCGATCAAACACAGGCGATAGGTACATCTATTTTCCACTATCACAATAACGAATCTCCAATCACCCCAAAAAAAACCGGTCGAGTGCGAGGCGGACTCGCGCACAGAGGGTTCCGTATAAATTTGTGGGTGGTTTTCGGATTTTTGCCCTTAATTGTGCTACATGACATTGCTTCTTGCCAAATTTCATGATTCTAGGTCAACGGGAAGTACCCTATAAATTTCGATTCCCTTGAGACTGAGTGTCGAAATATACGTTTTTTGCGGCATAAACGGCCGTATCTTCTTTTTACGTTCAGTTAGAAGTTTGATTTTTTCACAGCTTCAAGGGACTGCAGACCAGAGTATACGATTTTAATTTCAACTCGATACCTCCACGCGTTCCCGAGATAAAGGGTCTTGACAGACAGACAGACGGACAACAAAGTGATTCTGTAAGCGTTCCGTTTTTCCTTTTGAGGTACGGAACCCGAAAAAGACATAACCCTATTTTTCCGACACAATTTTCCTGCAAAATCTTCTTCCCTATCTCAAAAGATGAAGAGGTATTATAGGGCCACGTAAGATACCATAATTTACGTAATACACGACTAGCTAACAGCTAGTTCGTCTTGCTGAGTTTATCAGATTTTGCTTCGGTGAATAAATTTAAATATGCTTTGAAAGTTATGCTTGTATGTCGCGTGAGGCACCTAAAATGCTTACGAGAGTTTGGTAAATAAGGTATATGCGTACTGTTCGTGTAAGTTGGATTTTTCCTCGTGTATAGGAGGGTGGGTTTTAGAAATAGGTAATTGATGTGAAAAGAATAAGAGTTTTTGATTTGACCTGCGGGGCGGAGTAATTGCGTAACACACTAAAGCCACTGATACTTTTCTGTGTCGTAGTGTGTCGTGACTCCGGGATACACCAAACAAACGAATCTGTTCAGGACTATGTCAAATCACAACGAGTTTTGATTGGCTAACATTGTGCCAGATGGCACGACACAACACAGTAATATGAATCCGGCTTAACAATTGCATTGCCTTTCATTTTGACAATTGGACAACATTCATTGCGCTATTTATGTTGTCAAGCAGACGAATTTTTCAAACAAATGAAGCAATGGGTTACGAATATCTTTTCAAAATTCTTCGGAGAGGGGCTCGTGGCAAAGTAATAACAGCCGCACTGGTCGATTGATCAGGTTATGTTACGCTTGCTGCGGTTAGTCCGTGGATGGGTGACCATCTTTACATAGCAACGGCTTAACGTGCTTTCCGAGGCACGTAGGGGACGTGACTCGGAAAGCACGTTAAGCCGTTGGTCCCGGGCGTCCCGGCTGTCATTCGTGGATCTTTGACAGTCGTAACGGGTCGTCTGAAGCCCGAAAGTCTTACTACCAGTCTTATCAAGGGGTTTCGTATTACCCAGTAAATGGGTTGTGGAGGTCAGATAGGCAGTCGCTCCATGTAAATTAATGGTACTCAGCTGCATCCGGTTAGACTGAAAGCCGACCCCAACATAGTTGGGAAAAGGCTAGGCAGATGATGATTTGAAAATTCTTCGGATTGTGAAAAAAAGTGTGAAACTGAAAGCCAATTTCCGTAATTAAAAACGTTCAAAATTTAGTCGCAATCTCAGTAATTTCAGCGACAATCAATGTCAAAAACTTGGCGAAAATGTCGAGTATTTTCGACAGATCAGACTGAGATTGGAATGCGAACTTTCTTGAAAATACTGGAATCGTCATTCTTGTTGATGGCAGTAGTCTCACCCCTATTATTAAACGCCTGTGAAAACAAAATCAGCTGTTCCCTACATTTATGTTCGCATAACTCGGCAAAATGTAGGGAACAGCTGTTTTCTTTTCGCGATTGCATCTTTGGTCCCTTAGTAAAAGTTGTTCATAATGATGAGTACAATCTCCCATTTCGGTTTGTCGCATGTTTTCAATTTCAACCTGTATATCGTATAAGTTACAGGTTGTGGAGGTCAGATAGGCAAGCTGACCTCCACACACCAGTAACCCGGTAATACAATACGCATAAGAAATTCCACTAATTAAAAAAAAAAAAACAAACGTAAGACAACCCTAATTTCTACAATGAGGCGTTCATTATGCATTAAAGTAGTCAGCTGTCTCCCTTAACAAAGTGACTGAAAAAAGCGATTTCTTGTTGCTTTTCAGCGAGGATAAACTGGCAAAATGGAGCCATTTTGGAGTCGTTAGAAAATCACCACTTTAAAGTTGTGGCAGTAAGTTTGCGTAAGTAGGGTGACTGTACTTGATTAGCTTTAAGCAGGACAGTATTAGAAGAAATAAAAGTTACTAAAGTAAACAATAATGAATGTAAAGCAATGAATGACATCGTGCAAATATATATTAATAACCAAAAAAAAAGAGAAAAGAGAAAAAAAAAGAAAGAAAAAAGAGTTCGTTCGTTTGAACACGCTAATCTCTGAATATCCAGTCGGATTTGAACATTTTTTTGTTTGCATTTGATAGCCCAAGTCGTGAGGAAGGCTGTAGGCTATGTAACATTACGCTGAGAACCTTAGGGGCCGAGCAAAAAGAAGAAAAGTCAGAAAGAACGCTAAGTGAAAATGAAGTTATAGCATATATGTATGCGACGGAGTGGGTCAGGGGAATAAGAAATTTCACGCGCACGAAGTCGCGGGCAGAAGTTAGGAAGTAATAAGAGCCTCAATCTTTCTTCTGAGTGATAGCAGTTTTGCTGGATGTTTCGCATATTTTGCCCCAACTTGTTCATTTTTGTGTTTTGTATTCTTTTTCTGCGTCATTATTGCATAAACATGTTTTCTTTCTTTTTCTTTCAAATTAAAAAACCAGGTGATGGTTTAAATCGGTAATCAATTTATTTTATTTTACTATTTATGTACAGTCAACAAAAGAGATAAGTATGCAGGATTGAAATGAAATGAAATGATGAAATGATTTTATTTTTTGTAAGTAGGTTTGTACAAACACTTTTACACGTCAGTCATGTTTTTTATAACTAGATGAAGTCGGCGTTTCCTATCTGACTACTCTGAGAAGAAAGGCCGAAACAAACTCAGAGGTCACAGTCTCTTTTAAAGTCCAGACATAATCTTGGTCAGGTTATATGAAGACCATGTAGATCGATGTCTGAGGTGGTCTTTTGAGGAAAGAACCACACAGATTGAGAGGACCTGTCCAGTCAGTGCACGCATTTGTCAAAAATCGTGCAGCTCAACTCAAGACTTAAGGAGCTCAACGATTCGACGAACAATACCAAAGAAAGGACATTTGGGTAGGCCACATAAATTACTCAAACTGCCAGACCATGATAAAAAAAAACAGAACAGAGAGAATAATAAAAAAAATATATATAAGTATGTAAAATGACCCACATCGTCTTCACATTCACAATGAAAAAATAATATAATACTTTACAAAGTAAGCAAATGTCATTGTTTAAAAAAAAAAAATATTCATCAATGTCAATGTGTATATAAAAAAGAAAAAAATCATTCAAAATGCAGAAATTGGAAGCAGCTCAATCCCAAGCCTTTTTGTCCTCAATATAATCTTTAACGGTATAAAAGGCTTTCTGGCACAACTTACGTTTAATGAAAGATTTGAATTTATTAAGGCTTAGATCTTGAACGTGGCTTGGTAGTTTATTGTAAAAGCGTATACATTGGCATCTGAACGAGCCACCTATTTTCTTGAGCCTGGTTGTAGGTACAACATATTTGTGTTTGTTTCTAGTATTTATATTATGGATATCACTGTATTTTTTAAACAATTTTATATTTTTATGGGCATATAAAAGATTTTCATAAATGTACTGAGAAGGCACAGTCATTACATTAATCTCTTTAAATTTGTCTCTGAGAGAGTGTCTCGGACTTAATTTATAAATTGATCGAACAGCTCGCTTCTGCAAAACAAAGATAGTCTGAATATCGGCGGCATTTCCCCACAATAGAATACCGTACGACATTACACTATGAAAATAGCTAAAGTACACTAAACGGGCAGTCTCTATATCAGTTAAATTTCGAATTTTTCTAACAGCGTATGCTGCAGAACTTAGCTTTTTTGACAATTTATCTATATGTGGACCCCACTGAAGCTTAGCATCCAAAGTTATGCCCAAGAATACTGTGTTGTCTTCAGGATTCAATTCCTCGCCCTTTATCAACACATTAGTTTTCACCTGCCTTACGTGGGGTAGCGTAAACTTAATGCATTTGGTTTTCTTCTCGTTTAGAAGCAAATTATTAACATTGAACCAGTGGACTACTTTCGAGATCGCGCTATTTACATCGTCAGTAACCAACTGCTGACGTTTAAGTTTAAACAAAAGAGAAGTGTCATCTGCAAACAACACTATATCATGATGATCCTTTATGAGGTACGGCAAGTCATTAATATAAATGAGAAACAAGAAAGGACCAAGAATTGAGCCCTGTGGGACTCCCATTGTTACTATAGATCCGGGTGATCTTTTTCCATTAACGTCAACGCTCTGAATCCTTTTACTCAAGTATGAAATAAGAAGATCCAGAGCAGTGTTTCGGATCCCGTAGTGGCGGAGTTTCCTGATTAACGTTTCGTGAAGAACGCAATCGAATGCCTTGGACAAATCACAAAAGATGCCCAAGGCATCGCATTTATCTTCCCATGCATTATAAATATGTCCTAATAGTTCAACGCCGGCATCAGTAGTTGAACGACCCCTTGTAAAACCAAACTGTTTGCTATGTAATAATTTATGTTTATTAAAAAATCTTTGCATTTGGTCTAAAATTAATTTCTCAAAAATTTTACTAAAGGTAGGTAGTACAGAAATAGGTCTATAATTTGTGGGGTCTGATGTACTACCTGATTTAAAGATATTGTCGGATATAGTTGAAGTTTACTAAGAAACTGACAGTTGTTTTCGAATGGAATTTAATTTAAATAGTAGAAAACAAACAGTTCATTTATCAAATTAAATTACATTCGAAAATATCCATTGGTTTCTTACTAAACTTCAACTATATCCGGCGACCCTGGTTACTTATCTCTTTTGGTGACTGTACACACATATATAAGCAGACAAGAAAAAAAACAGAACAGAAAAATAGGTACAAAGGTGATGCTTATTTCATAAGAAATCTCTTCCAGCATACCTGCGATACAAAAATAAATATAGAGATGTAGACAGCGTGTGAAAAGGAGACACAAAAAATCATAAACAATTCACTTAATAAAACTAAACAAATCTTATGAGAATATACTTACATACAGTCACACACACACACACACAGTCACACTACACAGTCACACCCATACACACACCCCCACACACCCCACTGACCCCACCACACACACATTCAAAATTTCAATATTTTTACTCCATGAAAAAAAAAACTGTCTACCAAAAAGTACCAGTAATCTAAAAAGGAATCTAGAAATGATAATGATGATAGTTATCATTTCAGCCGAAAGACGTCAACTGCTGGACATAAGCCTCCCTCAAGCACCGCCACTTAAAAAGGTATACCCGCACCTAAATAACCCGCCCTTATTATTTCGTTCAAGGAAAACTCACCAGACCATACATCATAAAATCCTTGTCCCGACACACCACAAATTACTACAACTCATGGTCACCCTACAAATCCCGTATCCCATAGTGTAGCGACAACTAGCGGAAGTAACGACCTACGTGACTTCTTATTTACGTTTCTTACAATGGAAAACCAACCTTATGCCGTAAGCCATAGAATTTATTTCGAGAGGGTGGGGTCTTTGTGAAATTTTGGGTAAATTTCGTATTTGGCTAGCCTTTGTCAGCGAGTACGCTTGTGTTGAAATAGAGAACTTTCGGGTCATATTATGTAGTACTTATAATGGTTTCGAATGAAAATGAAGTTGAGATGGAATAGTCAATGGGCGGGTCATTGATGTTTAGTGTGCCCTATGTAAATCATGACGACCACTAACAGACGGGAGAGGTAATGTTTTTGTTTGAAAAGAGACAAAGGTATCTATATATAAACTAGCTTTCGCCCGCGACTTCGTCCGCGTGAAATTTCACCCTCCCCCCAGTCACCCACTTAGGGGTGGAATTTCGAAAAACCCATTCTTATTGGATATCTACTCTTCACAAAGAACACACCCTCCAAATTTCATGTCTCTAGGACCAGCGGCAGCGGTTTAGGTCTTAATTCGTCCGAGCAGAAGTTTTCTTAAACTGTCCGGTGAACATGATTTGGTATTGAAATCATGTTCACCAGACAGTTTGCTTAAGCCGAGAGCCAAGTTGGTAGTGTCACGTGGTGAAACAGTGGTACGTGTGATGCCGATAACACGTACCACTGTCCCACCACGTCTTCAGCAACCCGCTTGATTTAGTTTCTTCACTTTCTAGCTTCAAATAATCTTGAATCTTATTTATAAGGCCGTACCTACTAGACTTCCGATCTGACGGATCCGTTTTCATTTCCTCTATATATTTATTAGCTGCCCGTCTGACGTCAGTCGTAGGTCTAAACACGACAGGCGCGCAATTTTCTCTATTCAATATGTTATCAATACAACCTTAAGAGATGCGTATGTCCAGCAGTGGATTCATGTACACTGATGATAATGATGATGATCACCTTAGGTGTTACTGAAAACAAAAAAAGTTAAACTCAAAAAGTACTATGAATTGAAAATGTTACATTGGTATTCGCCTGGATTTGAACCCACAAACTCCGTGCATAAAAGGCGAGGTCGAAATCACCATCACGACACAACTTCACCAATTTTTTTTTGTAATAACAAAGTTTCGATGACACCCTAGACATATCGATCCCATCTGAACCCAGCCTTAGACCTACATCACAGTTAGAGCACCTAGTCTGTCCAATAGCTGTCAATTCCGTAGTATTATTTACATCGGTGCGTTGGGCCTTATAAGACCACCCTTGTAGTCGTTATCGGCTGGGACACACAACCGCAATATTTGAACACGACTTACAATACATGCGATGGTTTATGGTGCGACGTTTAGCACAGTATAATCAGCCTCTACAACTCGTAATTTCAACTGGGCCACCAATGCTCTACTTCACTCTAGCAATACGTTTATACATAATTAGTTTACATAAAGTATAAATGAAAATAATAAGAAGGTTCTAAAGATGTGTCCAGACCTGGAGAATGCGCAGCTCGCAAGCCGTTTGCGAACTGCACGAGTGTTGCTCGCGTGCGGTTACAGCCTACGTTTGGTGCGCCGCTCTAGTGCATCTCCTGCACCTGCAAGTCTCGAGTGGGGCGCGCGTAATAAAATTGGAAAGTAAATTAGAGAGTTAGACTTGGCTGGATTTAAGAAGCAATCGCACATAGCTTCGTTCGCGTTTGAACTATGAGCCTCAGTTGTGAATTTGCTTGCGCCACTCGAGTACGGCGCGTAGCGCTAGCTACGCGCCTGTGAGAGGAGCTTTATAATTGTAGCAACACTAGTGGTCTATGGTCGCATGACTGGTAGATATACTCTATGCTCTCTATGGGCGTTGGACACCATCATTACCTCTTGTACATTATTAATAAGAATTATAAAACACAAATTAAATATATAAAGAACTCGGAGTATTTTATTCATAGAATAAAGCTATACAGCTTACATGGCGCTGAGGCAAAGTAAAGAGGTAAGCAAATAAGAAAATAATGGAACAACTACAACCACCGCCGCCATTATCCTTTGTGGGGACCAAATCCAAAAAAAGAAGCTATGAAAACTGGAAGCAGAGATTTGATTTATATTTCTTAGCCAGCGGAGCCGACACTCGGTTAAATGAGCAACAAAAAAAAGCACTGCTACTTCACTGTATCGGTGAGGAGGGCCTGCTAATCTATAACAGTTTTGAGGACAAAGCGAGTATATCTTATAATGAGGTACTCACACGCCTGGAAAAACATTGTAGTCCACCCACAAATGAGACTTACAACAGGTATTTGTTCTTCTCAAGAAAACAAAAATCGGAAGAACAATATGAAGAATATCATACAGCATTGAAATCTCTAAGTTTAGATTGTAATTTTGGAACACTAAAGGATAGTCTTATAAAAGATCAAATAGTTCTGGGAATTACTGACAGTAATATAAGAGAAAAACTACTAAGAATACCGGACTTGACACTGGACAAGTGCATGAGCATATGTAAAGCGGCACAAGTAGCTCAGAGTCAAATACTAACTTTAAATAATGACGTCTCAAATGAAGTAGGTGCAGTAAACAGAGGATCAAACAGTCGCCCATCAGCAAGTAACAGAGAGCCAAAAGCCAGGGGTCGTAGTAGAACTCCAGGTCGGTCAAGTTTTGGTGCGAGGGGAACATCCAGTTACAGACAAGCAAATTATCAAGAAAAGTCAGGTGAGCGCTTCAAAAAAGATGATAATACATCAAGATCATGTAGAAAATGCAATAAGTTGCATGGTTATGCTAAATGCCCAGCATACGGTAAAAAATGTGCAAAATGTAATAAATTTAATCATTTTACTTCATGTTGTACGTATAAATGTTCAGTGGTCAACAGTGAAAATGTAGAACAGTTTAAAATAGATACAATTTATACAGTAAACTCACTAAATTCAGAATGGTATGAAAATATACAGGTAAACAACAAATATATAAAATTTAAAATTGATACAGGTTCTCAGGTGAATATCATAAATAGAAATACAATGAATCAACTGAAATTGCAATTATATACATGTAAGAATATAAGATTGACAAATTTTGATGGATCTGACATCAAATTACTTGGAACTTGTGATGTAAAGTTACAATACAACAATAATGACTGTTTATGTAAGATCTTTGTAGTGAACTTTGACACACCCAGTATTTTAAGTTACTCAACTGCAGTGAAGCTTGGTATTATAAATAGGGTGAGTTTGGTAAATAAAACTGACATGGTATCAGAATATAGTGAATTATTTACTGGATTGGGTGAGTTAAAATACGAATATGATATTAAATTAAAGGAAAATTGTATACCTATTGTAGAAAGACCTAGAAAAATTCCATTTAAATTACAAGATCAAATTAAAAGTGAATTAGACAAACTAGTGAGGTTAGGTGTCATTAGGAAAGTAAATGAGCCTACTGAATGGGTTAATTCTATGGTTGTAGCAAAAAAGAGCGACGGTTCTATCAGACTTTGTTTGGATCCACAGAATTTGAACAAATGTATAATTAGAGAGAGATTTAAAATGAGTACTTTTGAGGAATTAGTGGCTAGGATGCCTAATGCTAAGTATTTTTCAGTGCTAGACGCCTCTAAAGGATTCTACATGATAAAATTATCAGAGAAGAGTCAATTGTTCACGACATTCAATGCTGGTGAATCTGGTAGGTATTGTTATAAAAGACTACCCTTCGGTTTAAACTCAGCACCTGAAGTTTTTAGTAAATGTTTCCATGACATATTTGGTGATATTAAAGGGGTAGAACAATATGTTGACGAATTGTTGGTATGGGGAGAATCTAAAGAATCCCATGATATGAGATTAAGACAAGTTTTAAACAGGGCTAAACAAGCAGGAGTAAGATTGAACAAAGATAAATGTCAGTTTGGAGTCACTGAGGTCAAATATGTTGGTCATGTATTGAGTAGCAATGGTATTAGACCTGATACAGAGAAAATTAGAGCTATTGTTAATATGAAAGAGCCTACAAGTAAAAAAGAGTTACAAACATTTTTAGGAATCATAACTTATGTATCTAAATTCATACCTAACTTATCAGATATTACAAACTCATTGAGAGAATTGGTAAAAAAAGATTCTTTATTTGTTTGGGGTGAAAAACAAAAGGCAGATTTCAATAAATTGAAACAAACCTTAACTACAGAACCAGTTTTAAATTTTTTTGAGATTAATAGTCCTATTACATTGTCAGTTGATAGTAGTAGTACGGGGTTAGGAGCCGTTTTATTGCAACATAATGCACCAGTAGCTTATGCCTCTAAAGCACTAACTGATTCGCAGAAATCATGGGCACAAATTGAGAAGGAATTATTAGCAATTGTATATGCATGTGAAAAGTTCCATCAATACATATATGGCAAAGAGATAACAGTAGAAACTGATCATAAACCGCTCGAACAGATATTTAAAAAATCTATGAACGAAACTCCTCTAAGATTACAAAAATTAAGAATGCGTATACAAGGTTATGACTTAAATATTAAATATAGGCCTGGTAAGGAACTCTTAGTAGCTGATGCATTATCTAGGTCATATGTACAAGACAACATATGCAATCAGGACATTGATGAAAAGATAGAAATGCATGTTTGTATGATTATAGAAAATTTAAATATTAGTGAACAAAAATTACGAGTATTTCAGGTAGAAACAGCTAAAGATGAAAACTTGATATTGCTTATTAATTTTATTCAAAATGATTGGCCTAAATATTCAGATATTCCATTTCAATTAAAGTTTTATCATTCTATTAAAGAAAGCTTATATGTAGCCAAGGGTTTGATATTCAAAGATTCAGCTTTGTTAGTACCAAAATCATTACGTGCTGATATGTTAAAGCAAATTCATTACAACCATTTGGGTTACGAAAAGTGTAAAAATAGGATAAAAGGATTGTTATATTGGCCACACATGTATAAAGAAATAGAAGACATGATTAAAAATTGTGACATCTGTTTACAGTATCAAAAAAGTCATAGTTATGAACCATTAAAATTAAGAGAAGTTCCGGATAAACCGTGGAGTACAATAGGGGCAGATATGTTTTTCTTTAATAATAAAATATTTTTATTAATAGTAGATTATCTTACTAAATATATAGAGATAAGTGAATTAAAAAATCAGTCAGCTGAGGAGCATATAAAAGCTTTACAAAAATCATTCTCTAGATGGGGAATCCCTGAATTACTATATACAGATGACGGAGCACAATACAGAAGCTCGGTATTTGTAGATTTTTGTCAACAATTTGGATTTATACATAAGACATCAACACCATATTATGCTAGATCTAATGGGATGGTTGAGCGTCACATTCAAACAGTTAAGAGGATGTTAAAAAAATGTTTATTAGAAAATAAGAATATAGATTTGGCTATGTTAGAATACAGGAATATGCCTATTGATAGTGAGTTAAAGTCGCCAAATGAGATGATGATTGGTAGACAAGTAGCTTCTTTCTTACCTGTGAACAGAAATGATTATGAAACAAAGTATAAGAAAATAAAAAGTTATGTACAAAAGAAAAATGAAAGTTATAAAATGTATCATGACAGAAAATATAAGGGTAAAGGAATGACATTCTATAATGGACAAAATGTGTTTATTAAAGATAGAAATAAGAATAAGTTAATCCCAGGTAAAATTGTAAGAGAAGGGGATAAAGATAGATCCTATGTAGTGTTTTTGGAAAATGGACAGAAAGTTCTGAGAAACAGATATAATATATTTAAAGGATCAAAGTATAGAAAATTTAATGTAAAAAATACATATGATTATGACGATGAGGATCTAGAATGTATAATACAAAATAATAAAATAAGTAATAATGTAACAAATGTTGATTTATCTAAGGATGACTGTGTTGGCAATTTAGCCTTTAGTGATATAGACTATAATAATTGTAGCAAAGATAATATAAGTGACATTGTAGAAAGTAATGATAATTTAAACTTTGAATATGTAAATTGTGATGATTGTGATAACTTTGCAGACTGTTCTGATGGTGAACAGACTGACGTTGGAGCTAGTAATGACGTGGTAGATAGCAAACCTAAGAAGACTGTTACATTTAATTTTGACAATATTGCTGTAGAAAATAGTAAAACTAGAAGTGGTCGAATTGTTAAGAAACCAAATTATTTGCATGATTACTGTAATGATTAATTATTAATTAAGAAAAGAAAAGGGATGTGAGAGGAGCTTTATAATTGTAGCAACACTAGTGGTCTATGGTCGCATGACTGGTAGATATACTCTATGCTCTCTATGGGCGTTGGACACCATCATTACCTCTTGTACATTATTAATAAGAATTGTAAAACACAAATTAAATATATAAAGAACTCGGAGTATTTTATTCATAGAATAAAGCTATACAGCTTACAGCGCCGTACGAGCGAGCGGCGCATTCGCCAGATGTGGATACACCTATAACGACAGAGCTTGGCAGAAGCTAGTTCATAATAAAATTGTTGGCTTGTTTTGTGATTGTGTGCAAGGTGAACACGTTTAGATATTTGTCTTGCATTCTATATCTGGGTCAGATTTTGCAATCTGCAATTTGCAAATTCTTACCGGTCTAGTAGCCCGAAGTTTAATTTCTTCCCGGCTAATTGCAACGAATTTTTGGTTCTAGGACATGCCAGTTTTGTCACGATATTTTCCTTCACCGTTTTGAGACTAGTGGTGATGAAATAGTTTACACAAAGTAAAGCGCCTGTCTGGGTTCGAACCCTCGACCTCTAACCTCGTACCTCTGCGCCACCATTGCTTCGGTAATATATTGGCACACTATTCGACTATGTACCCTTTCGGGGATACATTCGTGACGCTATGTGTTTAAAAAGGCTGCACCTCAAATAGTCGCATGAACTCCCCAAAATCCTAGTTTTGAATGTCTACCGACTCCACTTCTAAGATTGCCACATTATACGCTCAGCCTTATGTTTGCCTAGCAGAGCGCAGTTTGAAATTATCTAAGTCTAAAGCTAGTCTAATTTCCAGTATGAATTGAAATTAGGTTGGGACGGTGGCTGCCGTTCTAATTATATTCGCTCCCGACTTGGGCTGTTTCTGTGTGAGTATTTTGAGTTGTAAACGTCATTTCTGATGGTTTGATGAAGGACTGCTGACGTGTTTGTGGAAACTAGGAAGTGTGGGTTGAGGAAATGTCTGTTAAATGTTGAGAAGTTACACCTGTACCTGATTATTAGGTAGGATAACAGTTGTATGAAATAGCTGTAGCACAGCAAATTGACGTAGGTTGTAACATTGTTGAACAATTAATTTCTCTGACTGAGTCACGAGCATAAAAACTTACATTTAAGCAAAATTCAAAAGCGCAATTCAAGTTGATAATCAATTTGGTTATGGGGACATGACCTAAAGCGCGGTCACTGTCGGACTGCATAGAAAAGAAAGAGAAGCGAGAAGCGTGATGACACAACCCTGGTAATTTATTGCAAAATACGAAGCAATTATCTATTTACAAAAAAATCTATTGTTAAAAAAATAAAACACTAGTGCTTGTTATGTTGCTTGTAGAATAATCTGACAAAAAATCAGAATGATTGTATGTGTATGTTAGTAAGGTTTTTATTGTACAAAGCAAGTTTTTAGAGGTATCTTCATGATTTTTTTCTATCGTAACCCATTAGTTGTATTATGTTTTCAACACACTATCTAACTAGCATATATCCTGAAGAATATCATATATATTTTTTTTTTTGTTTACTGCAGCGTTAGCGTTTAGGTCCCAATTACTTTCCCTGACTTGTACGATAGCGGGGTCTGCAAATGGTCTTATCATCATCATCATTTCACCCGAAAGCAGTCCACTGCTGAACATAGGCCTCCCTTAATTGTCTTCTAAAACGCAATAACGGCAGGATCTGTGGGGTAATTGGTAATACATGTAAATGACAATTGTGATTTTTTTTTTACATTTTGACATTTTTTTTTCATTGCATTAGTGACGTTGTTGAACGAAGAACTTTTCAAACCTATGAAGCAGTGGAAATTTCTTTCGAAACCTTGGAATGTGATTGAAAGGGTTTTACGCAATAAGGGTGCTGGGCCCTAATTCACTATGACTATTTTACGTTACCACGTCAATTACTTACCTAATCACGACATCTGCTAATAACGTATTCTCTATGACTTAATAGCGTGGTTTGAAATGTCAAAATACATGTTTGACATTGACATTTCGATTCCTTGCCTTAACAAGACACGATATTGACGTAGTTTGGACGTGATGAGATGTCGCGGGGAATAATACAGAAATGGGTTCGCGTTTCCATAAAATGTAACTATACATTCATGAATGTCAGAATTGTAAATGACTATAGTTCGGCCGTTGAGAGAACGCGTACCTATTTGACACCTGTCAGTTTCATACACGAATATGTACAAAAGGACATGAGGTATATAATTATAAGGCACTACCTCGAAAACAAATCGTAGCGACTGATCTACTAAGCGAGCGAAAATGATGCAATTACTGTTGGAAACGCAAAAGAAGAGAGATGGCTATAATGTGCGTGCGCTCGGAATAAAACGACTTATGTGCCAAAACGAATTTACTCCTTTTTTGGGAAATTTATAAAAAAAAAAACAAAAATTAGGTAAAAAAAATTGATAAGACTTCGTCTAAGACAACCATTGCTTAAATGGCTCTAAATTGTATGTACTATCTTCGCCTCAAAGCGAAATTTATAAAAAAAAAAAAAAATATGTAAAAAAAATTGATAAGAATTCGTCTAAGACAACCATTGCTTAAATGGCTCTAAATTGTATGTACTATCTTCGCCTCAAAGCTTTGCAACTATCTTCCAATCACCCTGTATAATAAACTAAAGTTTCTTCTTAGCATTCTTTAGCATTGTTCCTTTTTTATCCCCCGACGCAAAAACGACGGGGTGTTATAACTTTGACGTGTCTGTGGGGGTGTGTGTGTGTGTGTGTGTGTCTGTGGCATCGTAGCTCCCGAACGGATGAGCCGATTTTGATTTTGTTAACATCGTAACGAATTTTCAGCGCAATAAAGAATTTGAATTTTTATGCGGTTCTCACCGTTATTTAAAATAATTTATTCCGGAAGGTTTATGTGTGATAGCCATTAATATTTAACTTACTTAGAATAAAGATATCTCTTTGTTTCAAGCCGTAAAAGCCGTGCGAAACAGAGCCGGGTCGCCGGTCGTATAAGGGATAAGGAAGAGTTACTTTTTAAGAGCCACTCTATAAGATTCAGGGTTGCCACAAAAATAAAATCCAGAAAATGTAAAATACTTTACTGAAATAACTTCATTAAAATATATTGTAATGTAGGTGGGATATTAATATTCTGCATGTTGCTGCAGACTGTGCAACCGCTGGCAACCGGAAGGGTGACGTCACGGACGAATTGAAACAACCTGCGCAGTAATATGGCGCCGGGAGTCGAAGTTAAACTGTGATTGTTTAAATTTGGTAGCCATGATTTTATTGCTCTTTAGTGCATACTTACCTTAACATCACGCCTGTATCGGATGATGGGTTAGGCAGATTTGTAAATTATAGTACACCCGCATTTCGCCAATCATGTTTAATTTGCTATTGCCATCAACCGGGTACAAACTCTGGGAAATTCCTAATGGAAAAACCCAATAATATTGTGTTCGACCTGGGAAACGAACCCAGGACCTCATGCTCACCAGTAGCGTTTGCGACCACTAGACCAATGAGACAGTCCGCTTCAGTCAGTGCGGTCAGCACTGAAGGGGGCTGCACTGGGCTCGCGTGGTGGATTATGGCCCACACCCTCTCCCAGAGAGGATGCCTGTGTCCCAGCAGTGGGAGAATTATAGGCTGTTTTATACTATACTTATTTATGAGCACAAATCTAAACACCGGTCTACTACCTACTAAGAGTGTTGTAATTTAATAAAATAAGCTCAATGATAAAAAAAAAATGTCAATTTGCCCGACACGGAGATCGAACCCACAGTCTTAAACACCGCAATAAACACTGTTTATTTTTTATTTTTAGTCTAACTAAAAATAAAAAATAAACAGTGTTTATTTTTTCAATCTTTTTGTGCTATATTTTTTTGGAACGGTCTTCTCATTTTGACACATGTTCATGTTATATTTTTTTTTCAACACGACGTTACCTATTGATGTCTAAAACCTGCAATTGATTATACAGGGTTATTGGTAAAACATTAACAGCCTCCTATGAGATCATTGTACTCATTATTATGAACAACTTTTACTATGGGATCAAACCTGAAATGATTGTATGTATATTAGTATGGTTTTTATTTTAAAAAGAAAATTTTTAGAGGTATCTTCATAATAGTTTTCTAACGTATCAAATTCGTTGTATTATGTTTTCGACACACTATCTATCTAGCATATATCCTGAAAAATATCATAAATTTTATATATCTTATCTTATACATATATTATCTGATTTTGTTTACTGTAGTCGATCATATACTTTTCTCTCTTCGTACTCTCGTCGTAATTTATCGTAAAGTGGCGTCACTCATTAGTACGATATAAACCGGCGTTTGTTGATGTGATCGCGATTCGAGTGAACTCATTCAAGCCAAGAACATCTCTGTATTCAATTGAGGAAGTCTTCTGTACTAATATTTCCGTGTATTCAAGTATTGATCCAGAAAATATTGTATATACGAGTATACCAAATAGTAAAGAAAAACAAAATCATGAAAGGACAGGAGTTCGATGTTTGTGACCTACCCTTCGATGGGTACTACGCCCCTGAAGTGGAAATAAAACGCAGATCTTGGGGTTGTCCTTTAAGTAGGCACCAAGACCGCCACCAAGGTTTTGGACCGTTCGGAAGACCTGGATTTGATCACGGCCCTGAAAGGCATGGTCATCACTATGGACCTGACCATCAGAGACGTGAACCTCCCGAAGATGGCCACCGAAAATCTGGATGTGGACGCTGGGAACCTAAACGCGATGGTGAGGGGCTACCAGGCGGTGTTCTTTTCGATGGACCTCCTTCACGCTTGATGCGGAATGAAGGCAAACCTCACGACTTCCACGGACATGAACCTAGCAGTCACAACTTCGGGGCTCAATACTGGTGGTTTGGACGACGTGGTTCATTTGACGCAGAACGTCCGTGGGTTAGACTTTGGGGAGGACCTGAACAGAGACCCTGAAGAGCTACAAGACCTCAGTGTGTTTGAAGTGATGACGTACAAATAATTCAAGAATTCGTGTTTATCGCGTGTGCATGATCAGTGATAATAATGTAATTTTATTATTAAGTACGTTTAGTTTTTTATGAATAGCAATATTATTTATAGATGAATAGTTAACATAGATATTGCAGAAATGAACATTATTTTGTAAGTATTGGTAATGTGATTTTCTAAATATGAACAAATTGTTACGTTAACATATCAATAACGTGGATAACGTCGTGAGTAGTGTATTTGCTAATTCTATTAGTTTAGTACTCCAATCATGTGTAATATATAATATTATACTGCTGTTTGTTGTCCCTAATAAATAAAATACCTAACTGTTTCTTGTGATTTTGTTTGTTGTCCCTAATAAATAACTGTTTCTTGTGATTTTGTTTGTTGTCCCTAATAAATAACTGTTTCTTGTGATTTTAAAAGTGATATACTTAACTTTATTTTTTATTAATGTGACTTTATAATTTTGTATTAAAAGTTTATGTCTTAGTAATAAAAAAGTGAAATAAGCAGTTTTCTCTATTACCTACTGATTGCCACGCCTTCGGTTCAGAATAATCAATTCTTGCTACACCCTCTATGGATATTAACCCATGAACCATCAACCAAAAAGTCAATGTGTTTTATTTACGAAATGCATAAATTCCTATCATAAACCAATCAAACCCCATCCCCGACGAGGAAGCGACTGACTATTTACAGACGCCAGCACATCAAGCTACTACAATCTGTCAAATTTCTTTAATAGATTTTCAACTTTATCGCTAAAGCATAAGGTTCAAAGTTGATTAAGGTCCCGCGTCAGTAAAGGGTTTTAATTTGACGATGACTCACTGACAGTTACCAAAGGACGATAGGTTTGAAGTCGCGAGAAACTTAAAATAAATTGTAAAAACTGTTTGAATTTTTTTTACATTGGGCAATTACACAATATTATACTACGTATTATTACAAAGTATTCAACAACCTGTAACTGATAACGAGTGTGGTGGTAGGCCAATGTATGTGTCTCTCACATAACATTATACAACATAAATAAAATCTAACTGACTATCCAATAAATATCTGTGCTGTATAAGTTGTTTGTATGTGTTTATTTAAAGTGTTTACATAATTTAACCTTATATTTCCGTGCCCCTAACGGTTTTTTTTTTTTTTGCGGATGGGAAATCATCAAATGACCCCTCCCGCTCTGGGTGGAGCGGAAGGGAGTGTCAGACTCTTACTGACTAAAACCCACCCGTGTTCCTTCCTTAGCCCTTTATGTTCCGGGCCAGCGAACCCTTTCGGACAATCCCGCTGACCCGGCAGGCTTCGGCCCTATGGGGCCCCGGGTCCTCGATGCTGACATCTCTTTGAGGCGCGCGTGGAACACGTACGCGCCGTCCGGCACGGGCCTGGTCCTGATCGGACGGTGAGCTACCCATTACTCTCCGCCCGCAGGCCCGCGCCTACGGTGGCCGGGAGTCGTCCCGTGGCTCCCGACGTGGCTCCCGACGCCCGGAGCGTCTCCCGCGGCGGCTGGAACCCCCGCCCCCCCCCCTACCGCTCATGTCGTATTTCTGCGACAGAGAACATGCATGATTTTTTAGTTCTATTCAACGATTGCTCCTCCTTATATATATGTAGGTATTATTTTATCGATTTGTAGTCGCGTGCTAGGCAATTACTATTTTTAGCCAAGGCAATGAAATCTAGTAGTTTGATAAGATTAACATCAATATAGCAAAACAATTAAATTCTAGGTGCCATAGATTTATCTAAGGATTGCATGAATTACATCATTTTCATCTACCTATATGGGTGTAAAAAAAACAGTAAAAAAATACAGATTAGTCTGCGTGCGTAACCATCACGCAGCAGACTACTTAATGTGTTTTTTTTACTATGGGGAAAAACTACTACGGATGCCAAAAAATATGTTTTAAATGGAAACTCGACTCTGTGTGCTTTAAATAAAGTTTACACTACAAATGATTATTAGGTTAGTTTATTTGTACTCTACCCTCTATTATGGCTGTCAACCTGTGGGGCCTCTAATATAATTGGCGAAGTGTGGGTGTGTCAGACACGGTCGGTAAATATGTGCCCATAATCAAGGTCACATGGAAGTTACCTACTCTAATAATAATTATGTTGACCTTCAATCAAAACCATCCATAAATAATAACGTTCCAATGTTTGAAAAACATTTAAAGATTCCAAAATAAACCTTTTTTTTTTGTTGTTTTTTAAAAAACATTGCCCCTCACTATTAATTTCTCCTGTATTGTGGTTGCGTTTACAAACATTGAAATTCACATACACAAACAGCCAGAAACAGTTAACAATCTTTTTTATCTCGATAAAAAATATCTGCCAAGAATTTCATCAGCAATATTGGTACTTGAAATCAGTGTGAATATTGCATCACTATCTGCGATATAAACTTATGTGTGAACTTATATGTTCGACATACGAGTGAACTCATTCAAAGCAAAAACATCTATTCTATATAAAGTAAATTATATTAAAAGTGAATTAAAAATAAGTAATAAACAGTTGAGACAATCTTGTGTAATGTGTACCTCATTTGGGCACAAAATTATAAATAAATCAATAAAATCTAAACCATGAGAGGACCATGGGAGAGCAACTCTCCCTTCGGCGGCCATTTTGGGCCACAATTCGCAGGAATGAGCAGACCGTCTTTTGGTTGTCCTTTCCGTGGTGACTTTTCTGATCATCACAGCCATAAGTCAAGTTTCGGACCATTCGGCTGGCCAAGATTTGAGCATAGTCCTGAAAGACATTGTCACCGTGAGCCTGAGCTTCCGAGATGGGGACCTTTCGAGCATGGCCATAGAGGATGTGGTCGCCGTGGACCATCGGAATGCCATTGCTGTGAAACTTCCAGCCGCGGACGGAGACATGAACAGACAGACCTCATCCTTGGTTTAGACGCAACACTGATCAGCATTATTGTGGACGCCGTGGACCATCTGACTGCTCCGAATATTCCTGTAGACGAAGATGTGAAGGGTCTCGTGGATCTGACCACCGTACATCAGAATGCTGTCACCATGCTTCTACCAGACCATGCTGTGACCACACAAGACCATGCCACAACATTAACTGTGCAGGACGATCAAGAAACGCTCACTGCGAAAAGTGTTGCGAATCTGAACCTTGCTGCGGTTGGAATAAGGAGGATCGTGAACGTGATTATAGTTTAGAAAGAGACGACATTGAATCAGAGAATGAGAGGGAGAACAAAATTCAGCTTGTGATTCTGTGGCTGTTTAGGGAACTGTTCTGGAGAACGGTAAAAGGTCACCATTTGTCTGATACAAATATGTAGGTCTTCACGAACATTTATTTTGTTTCATTATGTTTTGCGATACGAGTTACGTAAATATTTTCTAATAAATTACTAAGTGGTTGAAAAGACTTGACAACAGTGCTATTTAAGAGTAGACTACGTAAATTTTTAATAGATAAAACGTACACAGTGTGACTGAGATTTTATCAGAGAAAAAAATTTACTGAATTGATGTATCTGGCTTTTGGTAAAATTTAAGTAAATGATAATAATGTTTGCATGCATTCAAATTAAGTTCTCATAGCATAATGTTTATCAGTTATCAATAATCAAATCACTAATTGTTACTGTTTCATTATAATACTAAGTATTAATACTAAGTATTGGTATTTTTAAATATTATCAATTAATGCTTTGGTTTGTATTTGTACTTAGAAGAATCATCAATCTAGGTTTTTTTCTTAATCTTGGATTATTTTAGGTACCCCAATGCGTTGCCGCGAGAAACGAAGTTAGGCGAGCGTGCACGACAACTTCCGAAATCAGTTTCGGTTTCGGCAAAAATTTCGGCCAGTTTTGGCCGAAACTGAAACTGCCGCCGAAACTTGATTTTTGGCCGAAACCAAAACCGAAACCGAACTTTCGGTCGGACACTAATATCTATGATACTTTTTATCCCGATATTCTCACGGGTTCGAGATTTATGCGGTTACATAATAATAATAATTAAAACTTTATTGCTCAAAAGATTACAGAGATTTTACATTGGCCCCAAACTAGGCAAGCCTTGGGCACCAATGTGGAGGGTTTACCATTTAAAAAATTATTTTATAAACATTCGGTAATAAAAGTAAAATATGTTTGCTTAAAATTACAAAAGAGAATCAAAATGAAAGAAAACGTAACAATCAAATCAAGAATTAAATGAAAATACTTAATAATGAAACTGGAAAAAGAAAAACGCTATTATTATGCGAATGAATGTGTGATCATGTGTTGCGAATGAGTGTGACTGTGTGTGATCATGAGTTGTGATTGAGAGTGAGTGTGTGTGATCATGTGTTGTGAATGAGTGTGAGTGTGTGATCATGTGATTGTGAGCTTGAGGGCGTTTAAGCGTGAGTATGTGTATGTGAGACAAACGAAAGAACTGTATGCAAAAACCATTTAACCACTGTAATAAATAGAAGCACAAACTAGTGTACTTACCAAAACAAAGCCCTATATATTTAATCAAAGTTAAAAAAAAAACAAAATTTTAATTAACAGACAGAGTTGCAATAAAGACTTAAAGTAATCAAGTTTATTTTCTGCCGTCAGAATATATTGTTCTGCCAATTAGTAGCTTGTTTAATTAGCTAAGTGGTAGTTCGTACTTTTTCATGATATTCCTTTGTGTTGTTAGTTTGTTATAATTATGCCAATTTCTTTTGAGTTAGTCAGCGAGAGAGTGTGATAAAATGGACTAACAAATAAAAAAGATGTAGGTAGGTTCATTTGCATTTTTCGTAATTACAGTTGACAGACAGACAATGGCTTAGCACAAGCATAATCAGCCGCAAGCAGTTCGCACAGCTGGTACACAGGCCTCCTCTCAGTGAGAAAGAGGGTCATATTACACCACGTGGGCCCAGTGTAGGCTGGTAGATGTCAGATGGCTTCGAATTTTTGGTTCTAGGACATACTTACCGGTTTCCTAACGATGTTTTCATTCACCGTTTTTGAGAGCAATGGTGATGAAATTGTTTAAAACAGAAAGTAAAGTGCTTGCTTGGGTTCGAACCTACGGCTTACAACTCGTAAGTCGCGGCAGTTACCACTGGAATACCACTGCTCTACGGCTCAACGGCTTAAATTTCAATATGTCGAACACTACAAAATATGCAATGGGTGGCCTTCTTGCTTTCTGCGATCTCTTCTAGGCATATATTTGGGTTGAGTAGGTATTGAAGTTTTGTCCCGAGAGATGAGAGGCCCGTGACTAAATAATAACAGCCGCACAGGTCGATCGATCAGTTTAAGCTACGCTTGCCGCGGTTGGTCTGTGGATGGGTGACCATCTGAGACCCCTCCGTGCCTCGGAAAGCACGTTAAGCCGTTGGTCCCGGCTGTCATTCATGGATCATTGACAGTCGTTACGGGTCGTTAGAAGCCCGAAAATCTGACAACCAGTCTTACCAAGTGGTACTGTATTACCCAGTCACTGGGTTGTGGAGGTCAGATAGGCAGTCGCTCCATGTTAATGTAAAATACTGGTAATTCAGCTGGTGATTCAGCTGCATCCGGTTAGAATGGAAGTCGACCCCAACATAGTTGGGAAAAGGCTAGGCAGATGATAATGAAACTATTGTATGATAGATATTCAGAATAGTTTATAAGGCTAGGCAGATATTAAGAATAGATATTGGGAATAGTTTATAAGGCTAGGCAGATATTAAGAATAGATATTGGGAATAGTTTATAAGGCTAGGCAGATATTAAGAATAGATATTGGGAATAGTTTATAAGGCTAGGCAGATATTAAGAATAGATATTGGGAATAGTTTATAAGGCTAGGCCTCAAAGAGATGTCAGCATCAACCAAAGGGGCCCATTAGGGCCGAAGCCTGCCGGGTCAGCGGGATTGTCCGAAAGGGTTACCGCTGGCCCGGAACATAAAGGGCTAAGGAAGGAACACGGGTGGGTTTTAGTCAGTAAGAGTCTGACACTCCCTTCCGCTCCACCCAGAGCGGGATGATGATTTCCCATCCTCAAAAAAAAAAAAGAAAGCTAGGCAGATGATGAAAAGATTTTGGTACCATGGAGAAAGTTATTCAGTTTGAACCCAAGCCGGACAAGCACAGCACCGGTCAAAGGGGTGGGCTTATGTCCAGCAGTAGACGTCTTTCTTTAATGATGATCATGACGCTTCTGCAATAACTTTCAACATTGCTACGACGAATGTTTTCACCTATAAATAATTCCGGACCCATTGACACGTTGATCAAATATAATAAAACCCATATAATATCAGTTCGCACACTTTACGTTTTGCAGCTGTTTGCATATACCTACCTATATATTATGGTAATGAATTTTCCGTTATATGTGTGGGAACGCTAGTTATGAAATCGACACACGGGGGTATAGAATTGTGAGCAAAAATTCTTAAATATATAACCGTGCAGAATAAATAGCCTCTACCAGAAGTGGTCATCGTATTAGTGGTTCCGCAGCTTCAATATCATCAGGATTGTGCCGGAATATAGCTGTTCGTCGTGGACGTGGTAAGACAGGGCACTGAAAAAAATAATTTCATAAGCGATTTCATTAAGATTTACTGACTTTCTACAGTAAGAAGAAATGTTTGTAAAATAGTAAAAGGCAAAACAGTAACACTTTTAATGATCGAACATACTATTTACTGAAAAAAAAAAAAAATGAAAACCACCCTTACTGTAATGTAAGTAAATTTCAATGGTTTGAACGATATCACCAAATGAATAAAACACTTAATTTTGTGACCTTTTAGCTACTAAAAACGTTAAAGTTTACTGTCATGACGGTAACATTTTGCCTCAAGCTTTAACTATTTTCGGATCAGTAAAAATACTGTTTTGAACGTTAGGCTCGTATGGAACTGTTTAGAGCAGTTCAGATCAATGTTTTTTTCATTTGTATTTACTGCTTATTTCTTTCAGTGCGGCTCCCCTAACATCTTCTAGGACGGGGCACACAAATAGACCACGAGCTGGGTAAGGACATAGGCTATTCATCCCGGACCACAGACGAAACCGTGGGCAACAGCTAGTCAGATATATAAATTTATAATTTAAAAGCTCAAGTTACAAGATTCACCTCTAAAAATTCAAAACCACATCCCCAAAAAAAACGATAACAACAGTGATGGCCAAGTTGTAACTGCCACATCTTACGTTTGCGTTACTTATGGTCGTAGGTTCTGATAAATGATAAATGGTTTTATTTTTGTAAGTAGGTTTGCACAAACACTTTTACACGTCAATAATAATATTTTTTTTTAAACTAGATGAGGTCGGCGTTTCCTATCTGATTACTCTGAGAAGAAAGGCCAAAACAAACTCAGAGGTCACAGTCTCTTTTAAAGTCCAGACATAATCTTGGTCAGGTTATATGAAGACCATGTAGATCGATGTCTGAGATGGTCTTTTGAGGAAAGAACCACACAGATTGAGAGGACCTGTCCAGTCAGTGGACGCAATTTGTCAGAAATCGTGCAGCTCAACTCAAAGCTCAACGATTTCGCTGCACGAGTTCGCACCCAGAGAGATGTTTTTTTTTGTCCCACTGTTGGGCAAAGGCCTCCATACTCTCTTTTCACCTCTCTCTGCCAGAGCTGCTAAGGACCAATGTTCAAAGGAGTCCAGCTCATAACATAGTCCAGATAGGCGTATCACTTTGTGTACATTATTTCATCACCACTGTCCTCAAAACGGTGAAGGAAAACGTCATGAGGAAACCGGCATGTCCTAGATCCAAAAATACGAAGAATGTGACATCTACCAACCCTCACTGGGCCCTCGTGGTAGATTACGGTCCACTCCCTCTCAGCGACAGGAGGCCTGTGTCCCAGCAGTGGGAACATTAATAGGCTGATTATGTGCGTCCCAAAAAGACGACACGACAACCAACCCAACAATTCTGCTCGGCGACAAGCTCTTCATCCCTTCTCCCCCTACTCGACAATTAATAGTCTGTTTACATTCGTTATCTGCACGAAACACACGGAGAGTTACTGTGCGTTACAGTTATTACGTGTAGTAACTACGCCAATGAGCTACTAACTAAAACCCGTTAGTTGCTGATCAATGGTAATGTAGAAGCGCCCGGATTATTTATATTGTGGGTAAGGCGGTTGTATAAGGAGTTACCTGAGTTTGTGGGTAGATAAGCGGGTTATACATGGTGTATAGTGGCAAACTTTACGTCGCCTAAAGTGAGTCACTGAAATTACGTGGCGTTCAGTTTCACACAACATTGCGGTTTGCTGCACTCTCATAAATGAGATCGCTTTTTCAAGGGTTATTACGCGACTCACTTTGGTCATCCGTCTTCCTGAGTAGAGAAAATCTGTTTTCTTTTGTTTTGTCTTGTTAAGTTAACGAAAGCCCCCCGTCTGTGAAAGTTTACAAAAAAAAACTGATATTTGAAGTGACTACACTAACTACGGTCGATGACCCCACAAAAAGAAACATCAAATTAATTTCTTTTTTATTTTATCATGTTTAGACCAATCCAATCCCGTTTGCGAAGTTTCGCTAGCTTATTTAATTTGACCCTGTAATTACATGAGAATAAAAAGGTGAGGGTTACATATTATGTAAGTTTAGAGCGTACTCGCACGAACTTTGTTTCGCTCAAAGTGAGTCCCCGAAATTACGCTACATTCGGTTTCATTCAATGTTGCGTTGTGCACTAACTCTTTTCTCGTTTCAAGTGTTATGCTCGACTCATATTGAGCGACTCAAATAATGCTGGATTAGTCTAGTATGGGCCCCTAACTTGTAGGAGCTCAACCCGTGAGCTCAAGCTCAACTGTCACTAATCTCCTAAAAAAAGTAATGTGTCTCACATTACTTTTTTTAGGAGATTTCGCGACATCGGAGCGGATATAGCTGGGCACTTACCTGTTGACAATTATAAGTTTACACCATACGTTATTATAGCAATAACCTGAAGATTTGAACAGTCAAGAAGTCTTTCAGAAAATTGCCTGTCTTAAAGCATAGACACCTATAAAGAATAGTTAGCAAGAAACTCTATGATTCCTTTCAACAACTTACACATACAAATATATAAATTCGCGCCTTCTTTCCATGGGGGTAGGCAGAAACTACAGAACGCCACCTTTTTTTTTTATTTGATAAAACGTTGCCCCACACTAGGAATTTCTCTTGTATTG
The DNA here is from genome assembly GCA_963082905.1 of Oligia fasciuncula. NCBI lineage: Eukaryota > Metazoa > Arthropoda > Insecta > Lepidoptera > Noctuidae > Oligia > Oligia fasciuncula. The sequence continues at coordinate 17,591,777 of OY720403.1, forward strand.
TGGGTGGCGTTTACAAACATTTAAACTCACATACACAAACAGCCAGACCCGGAACAACTACTTGTAGGTCATACAAATATTTGTTCCGTGCGGGAATCGAACCCGCGACACGCAGCGCAGCAGTCAATCATTTAACCACTGCGCCAACCGTGCCGTCGAAACCGAGCCACCTGCTACGATCCTTTTTTTTTTTTGCGTATGGGACATCATCAAACAAAAAAAAAAATATGACCCCTCCCGCTCTGGGTGGAGCGGAAGGGAGTGTCAGACTCTTAACTGACTAAAACTCACCCGTGTTCCTTCCTTAGCCGTTTATGTTCCGGGGCAGCGGTAACCCTTTCGGACAATCCCGTTGACCCGGCAACCTGCTACGATCCTTACTCCTTACTTAACCCTTTTGACTCGTTTACGTTCATATATCTGGTCATACACGCACGACGGGTTGCGAGTACTATGCACCTGACCTTTCTGAAGAACATCACCAATAAGACCAAGGCCGAGGACATCGTGGAGTACGTGTGCCAAAGGACCAAGTACAGGCCGACAGTGCAGTTGCTTGAATCGCGCCGCAACGTCAACTTCAAGGCGTTCGTGGTGCGAGTACCTACATGCTGCCTGCACCTCGTCATGGCAGAGGACTTTTGACCGCAAGGTGTAATGTTCCGTCGCTTCCGCGGACAAGATCACACGATCGCACAAAGACAGTGCTCGAGTGAAGTGAGTTTTACTAACATAGTTTTAAGTTTATACACTAACACACATTGTACTAATATCACACTAATATTATAAAGGCGAAAGTTTGTGAGTGTGTGTGTGTAATTATATGTTTGTTACTTCTTCACACTCAAACGGCTGAACCAATTTTGATAAAATTTTGTATGGAGGTAGCTGATACCCTGGATTAACATTATTATAGGCTACTTTTTATCCCGATATTCCCACGGGATCAACATTTACGCGGGTGAAACCGCGTGGCGCAGGTAGTAATATATATATGTTAGTCTGTAAGGTATTTATCTATGGGCCAAAGTAGCCTGAAAATAAAGGTTTTATTATTATTAGGTCACTATAATATGTCCTCCTAGGCCGTCCCTTCCTGGCGCTTCCCCCCACATCAGCCTCAACAACTTATTGCCACAAACTTCAATATAGGCGGAAGATATTCGAATATTAATTTTAATCAATACGCCATCACAAATCCTCATTCTCTAAATGTGTCCAAGTTTAACTAAATCACTTACAACTCGTAAGTCGTATTCACTTAGTTCATAGCGAGCTTATGTGTTAACCGTTCGCCGCGTTGATGCCCGATAAGCCGAGATAGGGTTAATATTACTATCTGCTTTTGATTTGTGCCGTATTAACTACTAACCTACTGGATCGCCCAATTATGGTTGAGATAGGGTTTGATTTACGCGAGCGTGATTTTCAATTAATCTGCCTAGCCTTTTCCCAACTATGTATATTGGGGTCGGCTTCCAGTCTAACCGGATGCAGCTAAATAGCAGTATTTTACATGGAGCGACTGCCTATCTGACCTCTACAACCCAGTTACGAGGTAATACGATACCCCTTTTTTTGCGTTGCAACTCATCAAATAATTTCTCCTGCTCTGGGCGGACTTTTACTGACTAAAACCCACCCGTGTTCCTTCAGTTGCCAGTGCCAGGGGCCACGGTAACTCTTTCGAACAACCCGCGACCTTGGCAGGCATCGGCCCTAGCGGACCCCATCAGTTAGTGCCGACATCTCTTGTGGAAACAAAAAAAAGTGGAACATAACGCATCGTCGACCCGGACCTGGTCCTTACCGGACGGCGAGCTACCCATTGCTTGCCGTCCGCAATACGATCATCATCATCATTTCAGTCAGTGGATATAAGCCTCCCCAAGCACCTCCACTTCGACCGGTTCTGCGACTACATGACTTAGAGCGCGGTCTTTGTCGGACTGCATAGAAAAGAAAGAAAAGCGCGATGACACAACGCTGGTAATTTACTACAAAATATGAAGCAATTATCTATTCACAAAAAATCTAATGTTTGGACTAAAAAATTAAAACACTATTTATTTAGTATGTTGCTTGTAGAATAATCTGACAAAAATGTCACAATGATTGTATGTATATTAGTATGGTACTAGTATTTATTGTAAAAAGAAAGTTTGTAGAGGTATCTTCATGATTTTTTTCTAGAGTATCAAATTAGTTGTATTATATTTTCAACTCACTATCTACCTAGCATATATCCTGAAGAATATCATATATTTTTCTGATTTTGTTTACTGGAGTCGATTATATACCTACTTTTATTGCTTCTAAAACTTGCGTTTTTTTGGCTTTAAGGTCCTGTAATCCCCTTAAATAAAACTGCTTTTGTAGCCATGCCTGTGCTATTTTTCATGGAAATCTATTTCATTTAGCTGTAAAGACGTAACAAACTAGATCATACAAAGTAGCTTTCGGCGTTTCGTCTCACTGTTAAGTGTTGAGTGGGTAGCTATTTATTTAAGTTGAATGTTCATGAATAAAAAGCTAGAAATAACAATTAAATTAAAATTCTACCTACGTTTGCTGCTGCAACTCGTAAAAATGGACAAAGAGGGATAGAATAATAATGAACGTAGACCTACTTTAAATAATAGGACAACTAATTGACAGCTTTTGTGAAAAGAAAAGTCAGAGGTTACACTGAAAAGGGCGACCTACCTATGTCAGTTATTTTTATAACCTATTTGACCTTTCCGAATCCGTTTAAACTACTGTACTAAAGCCTCGTGTTCATGGTAAACATTTGTTTAGCAACATGGTTGCATAAACATGTTGCCGAGTTGCTGTCAACATATTGCGGGCAACACTTGTGTTGCGGAGTTGATCACGCCATGTTGCAGAGTTGACGCCCGGCGAGCGAAAACATCAGTTTATCAACAAATGTTGACGTTTGTGGACGTGTTTGCAACTGTTTATAAACATGGCGGTAGTGTGGGATACAGAGAACACAACATAAAACTAACGAGTTTGTTTGTTTGTACGTGCAAATCTCTGGAAAATGCAAAAATAATTTTTCAAATCCGACTGGTGGAGTCGGATTTGAAAAATTCTTTTTGCATTTGATAGCTCAATTCTTGAGAAAGGTTATAGGCTATTTAACATCACGCTACGACCCTCAGGGGCCGAGCAAAAAGAAAAAAACAGGAATACTCTAAGCGAAAACGAAATCGAAAACAGATTACCGAGATAAAAAGTGTCCTGTGATAAAATTTGTCTCAGGTCATGGTCCACTAGTGTCCCAAATTTCATCAAGATCCGTTCAGCCGTTAATACGACAAAAGATAAGAAAGACAGACGGACAGCAGAGTTACTTTCGCATTATAATTCTTATTAGCATGGATCGTAATACCCAGTAACTGGGTTGTGGAGGTCAGATAGGCAGTCGCTCCATGTAAAATACTGGTATTCAGCTGCAACCGGTTAGACTGGAAGCCGACCTCAACAAAGTTGGGAAAAGGCAGATGATGATGAGCGTGGATCGTAATAGCCAAAAAACCATCAGCCATCCCATGCAATTGGGTCGAGAAGGTATTCGAAAGTATAGGACAGTTGATATTTGTTTTGTTCAGTGTGATGATCTGTACCAAACTCTTAAATATTTATGATCAAACCTTCCTGATAAATGCTTTATAGGCGAAGGTACTCGTTCAAAAGTGCCTTTCACGTGCCTATCCATAGTACGAGTATATCCATACTAATCCATACTAATATTATAAATTCGAAAGTAACTCTGTCGGTCTGTCTGTCTGTATGTTACCTTTTCACGCCTAAACCACTGAATACATTTCGATAAAATTTGGCAGAGAGATAGATTACATGCCGTGAAAGGACATAAGATAGTTTTTATCGACATACCTCGCGGGCGAAGCCGCGGGCGGAAGCTAGTAATAATATTATAAATGCGAAAGTTTGTCTATTTGTTACCTCTTCACGCAAAACGCTGAATCGATTTAAATGAAATTTGGTATAGACATAGTTTGAGTCCCGGGAAAGAACATAGGATAAATTTTATTTCGATATTCCCTCGGGATCGAAACTTATGCGGGTGAAACCGCGGGACGCAGCTAGTTTAAAATAAATGCTTTGACTTTAATTATAATCAGTACGCCATTAATGTACAAATCCTCATACTCAAAATGTGTCCAAGTCTAACTAAATCACTTACAACTCGTAAGTCGTATTTACTTAGTTCGGATAGATATTACGTTCGCGTAAATCAACCGCTGCCCTTATCCATACAAGCATGTCTGGCTGAGCCGATTTAGTGATGTTAGTTCATGTGTTTGGCATACTGCACTGGGCATTACACCACTAAAACTATTGTTTGACAGAAAGACAGGAGGGGCCCGTGCCTAAATAATAACAGCCGCACAGGTCGATCGATCAGGTTAAGCTACGCTTGCCGCGGTTGGTCTGTGGGTGGGTGACCATCTTTACATAATCATAATCATAATCATAATCATTTTTTATTTGTGTAACATAGGTAGTCAATACAGTTCTTAAATTAAAGTTCATAGTTCGCTATGTTATGCCAAGAGGCGTACAAATATGGTTGCATGCTAAATAAAAACAATATGGAATAATTTCTACAGTCAATGCATATATAAATAATCACAAATTACAATTAGTCACAATATTCAATTAAAATTTGTTTCTCCAGTCAAATAAATAAATAAGTCTACATTAATACATCATTCAGAAATTCATCAGTCGTATAATAGCATTTTTCAATTAATAACATTTTTAATTTTTTTTTAAATTGTGTAACATTCAAATTTTTTATGACATCTGGTAATTTATTGTAAATGCGCGGTGCCATACCTAAAACGCTCTTTCTCACTAAGGCAGTCTTACAGCGCTGATTGCTTAGAGAGTTTGCGTATTGGCTACGAATCGCAACATCTCGTAACGTTGACACTTTTTCGAACAACCTCATGTTTGTTTTGACGAAAACACTAATTTCAAAAATATATAATGAGGGTAAGGTAAGTATTTTCAGCGATTTAAAGAATGGTACACAGCTAACGTCAGTTTTCAGACCACACATTGATCTTATGCATCTTTTTTGTGCCTTAAAAATGATATCTTTATCAGTAGAATTTCCCCAGAAAATAATACCATATCTCAAAATTGAGGCTACTAAGCCGTGATATGCAACTAGTAGTGCATCCATATTTATTTTTCTAGCAATTTGGAAAAGTGCATATGCTGATTTATTTATTTTCTTACTTAGGTCATACCGAGACCCCTCCGTGCCTCGGTAAGCACGTTAAGCCGTTGGTCCCGGCTGTCATTCGTGGATCTTTGACAGTCGTTACGGGTAGTCAGAAGCCCGAAAGTCAGACAACCAGTCTTACCAAGGGGTATCGTATTACCCAGTAACTGGGTTGTGGAGGTTAGAGAGGCAGTCGCTCCGTGTAAAAACTGGTATTCAGCTGCATCCGGTTAGACTGGATGCCGACCCCAGTATAGTTGGGAAAAGGCTAGGCAGATGAACTATTGTGTGACAGCTACATTGTCTCTGACGATAATTATTTCACTGCTGTGGAACTTGCAGAGAAAGACTTGGAGAGCAGTGGTGGTTCGGTGGTAACGGCCGCGACTTACAAGTTGCAGGTCGTAGGTTCGAACCCGGACAAGCGCTTTACTTTGTGTAAATTATATCGTCTCTACTGCTCCCAAAGTAGTGAAGGAAAACCTCGTGAGGAAACCGGCACGTCCTAGAATCAAGAATTCGCAGACATGTGACATCTACCAACCCGCACTGGGCCCGCGTGGTGAATTACGGCCCACTCCCTCTCACAGAGAGGAGGCCTGTGTCCCAGCAGTAGAAACATTATAAATAGGCTGATTATATGTATTTTTTTTCTGTTCTGTACATAAATGATTAACCCTTTAATTGGCAGAACAATCATAATAATAAAATTTTGTTTTTGCCACCATGAGTTTTCAGTATACTCGCTTACAAATTTAGTTTTTATCAACGTCCAGCCAGCTACACTCTGTCAATTTAAGGGTATAATCCATACTAATATTATAAATACGAAATGGGTCTGCCTGTCTGTTACCTCCTCACACTTAAACCGCTAAATCGATTTAGATGTAATTTGGTATAGAGATAGTTTGAGTTCCGGGAAAGGACATACGATAGTGTTTATCCCGATATTTCAACGGGATCGACACTTAACTGAATAAAACTGTATCTCTAGCCCCAAAACTGTATCGATAACAAACAGTCAGTAGTGTTCGTAGGTAAAGCATTGAACGAGCTTCGAACTGAGTGATGTCGCCGCTGGAACCTTCGCTCAGGCTGAGCTTTGAACACACACAACGACACAGCTCAAGTCATGAGCGATAGACGTATAAACGAAATAATAAAATGTTGGCGAGGCCACAGATATAGATAGACTTAGATAACGCAAGTATCACGATCTGTATGAAAACCAATCGCGCCATTTTTTATGACGTCACAAGCACTATTTAGTGATGGGAAAATCAAATCGATTCAAAGACGCCCCCACGTGCGGCACCCGTCTCACCCCACACCCGGGGTCTAGAGTCAGCGCTCACGCTAACCAGCCAGCAGTACTCAGGACTGAGCGCGAAAGTGGCGGCTTACGATTTTTGAACGTAAGCTGGGCACGCGAAGTAGTTGCTCTTGCGTTATCTAGTTGTGTTAGCCGTAAACAAATAAGTAACCTATTCGCTGGTCATTATATCAATCAAGATAATATATAGGTAATTATATTTTAAGTAAAATCTGCCGAACATTTGAGTTAAGGATATTTTGGCGCCTAACCGACGTTGACAGAGGGGCGTTTTGGTAAACATTATTAAAATTGTCACAGACATTATAATGGCGCGTGGCGCCGTTAGTTCTGATTATGGCCACACGCCAATACGACCTATTATACCTTTGACAGCAGCAATGATCACCAAAGTAAAGATCACAATAATTTTGACAGACTTGCCAGTGGCAGCAATTCAACAACAACCTTATTTGAATGAGAATAAAGATCACAATGATTTGGACAGTGATGCTAACTCAGATGTAAAATAACAGTGAACAGACCGTACGCTTCTGCCCATACCTTGCACATCCGTCTGTAAATCCTAGCCAGTATTAATTCCGCTGCCGTGTGTTCCCCTGCCGGTCCCGCGTTCACCACACTCAACCGGCAATGGACGCAACATACTTATTTGTGCTCATTTAGGTAACGTAGCAGAATTCAGTAGCCGTGACAGTTTGGCACAACGTTTTGAAATAGAATCGGCGATCAAAGACTGGTAATGTTGGTTTAATGGTATTAGAAGATCCCGAAGGTATTTTGCAGAACTTATAAACTTGTGGTTGTAATGTTAGCGTACCGTTTACTTAGGCTACACCTCCGTGTTTTTTTTATAGCCATGGTCTACCTCGACGGCGATGTTCCCCCTCAGGCGTCCAATAAGTGACGATCTTTGCCCATCTCTCCTGGTGCATGCGTGAGACGTGTCCGGCCCACTCCCACTTCACCCTGGCTGTTTTTTCTCCAACATCCGCTACTTGAGCGCTGGGTGGTGTTTCTGTAGTCAAAATAAAAAAAACAAACTCAAAATATTTAAATATCATATAATCTACATAGGCGCTTATGTCGTTACGTCTGAAGCTAGGTTCCAATTGGTCGTTACCTATGGAGAAAATTCGGCAAGAAACTCCACGTTTACTCCTTTAAAAATAATTGATATTGGCAATGTTTTCAAATTACAGACTTAATAGGTATGGGAGAACAATGTAGGCCTGTCAACAAGTACCAGGCACTTTATAAAATAGAAAATGGTCTACAAACCTACAGTCTACAAGGCCTACAACGTTCTCACTCACATTCACAAAATTATAGTGTCATGAGTTGGCGGGACGAGCTCGACTCTTTTCAGAAGGATTGGCGTTTAACAGCACTGGATAGGGATAAGTGGAAGGAGGGAAAAGGGAGGCCTTTGCCCTGCAGTGGGACAGAAATGGCTGATAATAATAATAAATAATATTCTTGTGCACTTACTCGTATTAATGGTAAATATAACAGTCAGGGAATTAATTGATTATCAAATTGACATGATGCGTCAATTTGCCATGGTAAGAATAGCCATTTCATACAACTGTCAAAAAATGACAGTTGTGGATCGAATATACGGACGATTTAAATTAGTAGCCACCAATTAATTTCGCTTACTTTACATTTACAAGAGCATAAATCTGAAAAAGATTACGCGATTATTTTGGAACAATAAGTGACTCTAGAAAACGATGCCTGGAAGGATTTTTACAACAAAAAACACACAGATGGAAACAGTTTTTACACATATTTTACTTTACTGTAACATCAACCAACACAAAAGCTTTGCGTTGCTAAGCTGGTTAAGGAAAATGCTTAATATAAAGATTAAAGTATTTTACCTTAACTACATGAACGTAACCACTCGACATTTTACATCAGATACGGTACCTTAGCACGGTTAAGCACCACTTTACTCTCATAAAGCCAAACCTACAGCCACATACACGCGTTAACGTAAGTACTTTCCAGTCCCCTTTCCTGCCCCTTTTTAGGCCAGGTTTAAACGCTACTTTAACTCATTAGCAGGTAGAATAAGGTTCTAATTGCCCTATAATATATCAAGTTGAAGATAGCACTCGTTTATGTCATAAATTATGACATGTCAGGCAAATGAAGCGATTAGGCTTTGGGGATTTCACGTTCTAGAGCGTGAATGTGAGGATTGAATGTGGTTGATACTTTCGATGTGGTTTTGATGTTTATAACCGACGAAAAAAAAGGAGGTTCTCAAGTCGACGCGTATTATTTTTTTTTCTGAATACAGATCTGCGAGTGACAGCCGGGACAAACCACGTAACGTGACCTGATGCGCAGAGAGTTACGTGCTTCCAGAGACATGAAATGACTGTTTTGTATAATTTTTTCATAACAATAAGGCTCTTTTGTACCCAGTGGAAGTTAAAAGGTATGGGGAACTACTCAGAATATTGTGAGGTGTCATTTGTTTTTATTGCTCGTGAAGCGAATGCGGAACAAATCAAATCATGAAATATGTACTTGTTGTATTGACAAAGTGCTTTAAATAATCGTACATGAAGAAGATGATAATAATCAATATAGAAAAATCTTAATAGCTTCACTCGTAAGATAAGATAAATCTTACGAGTGAAGCTATCAATATTGATTATTTAATAATCTTCTTCAACGTGTCACTGGTACGACTCTAAGTCAGATCTTGTTGGCCCAAAACTTTGCCACTTCCGTGGTGACGTCTGTGGCAGCGCAGAGGTCTCTTTGACTGCATGTTATGGGACACAGAGGCCAGGATAGGAGGTGGAGCATAGTTTGCGATACAGCTCCACATCCACACCGTCACCCTTCAGTAGAGGTAGCCCCCAACTTTACCAGGTTGGAATTACCTACATCTTCGTATTTGTGTCCGGAGACGAAAGAATTATGCCAGTCATTCATATCCTCAAAAAATTACATTTTTATAACCACAATGATATATTTTAAGAATACTACTTACAAAAATCTTCCATTTAATTCATGAATTCTAAACCACCTGAAAAAGCAACAAGTACCGACCGACCAAGTGTCATAACTCCTCCTAAAAACCAAGTGAGATGCCAAGTATCAAGCCGTTAAGTCGCAGTATTCAACAAGTTGCAATGCAATGCATTCGCCCTGACATGTTGCAGACGTCCTTATGGAATTAATTACGCCCCTATAGCTCTGTTATTGTAACAGATGACCATTTGATAATCGACTGGAATAGAGGTATAATGTACACTGCTGCTACATTACTTACATAATTAGTTAAAGTTCAGACTTTATGTAATAATTGAGCTAAATATTTCATTCAAATCGGAAGGCTTCCCCTAAGGCCGTTTGTCTACCGCCACGTCAACGCGACGTCAACAAGAACTAGATGACGGCGCCGAAATAGCGATACATACATTTAATATGGCCGCGTATCCAGGGAGCAGTGGTGGCACAGTGGTAGCGGCTCCGACTTACGAGTTGGTCGTGGGTTTGAACCCAGGCAAGCGCTTCACTTTATGTAAATTATTTCATTACTACTGCTCTCAAAACGGTAAAGGAAAACGTGAGGAAACCGCCATGTCCTAGAACCAAAAAATCGAAGACATGACTGTGACATCTACCAACCCGCACTGAGTCCGCGTGCTGGATTATGGCTCACCTTTTCTCAGAGAGGAAGCCCGTGTCCCTGCGAGAGCATTATAGGCTGATTATGCGTGCCCACCGCATGTCCGTCAACGAGATGTCCCGTTGACGATGGCGGTGAACAAACGCTGTAATGGTCCTGAAAAACCGATGAGAAAACCAAATTGTCGATGAGAAATCCCTTTGGGCACACGGCACGTTACCCCATAAAGGGTGTAATCAGTGCAATAAATTCTCCCATTTACTTCGTCTATAGTATTGCAGCAAGTATCTAACACAAAATTCGTAGCACAAATGCCATTGACAAACTGCAACGCAACGCATTCATCGTGACATGCTATGGAGACATTCAAACGGAATTGATTACCCGTGGTGACTGCTGGCCAAAGGGCATTATAGTTATAAGGATATTATGAAGGCTTACGACCTTTTGGCGTGGGAGCCAGAAACAACGAACGTGACACACACTTAATTCTTTTCACAATGAGTACCCTAAAGAATTTTTCAGTTATTTCAATTACACCTTGTATAAGATCCTCTTTCTTTACATACACAACTAGGTCCCTACCTGTTATCAAAGGTTCGCCTATTTATCAGTTACTAGCGACCCACCCCCTTTGCACGGTTTTTACGTCTTTATTATAATATGAACGTCTAATATCAATGTTTTATTTAATTAGGTACCTAATTAAATAAAACATTGATACTAGATGTTAGTCAGCAAAAGAGGTATGCGGGATCGTCGGATATAGTTGAAGTTTAGTAATAAACCGATATTACCGACCTTGTGAAGGCCGCAGGAACCCATTGGATGCGAGAAGCGCAGAACCGGTCGAAGTGGAGGTGCTTGGGGGAGGCCTATGTCCAGCAGTGGACGTCTTTCGGCTGAAATGATGATGATGATGATGAATAAACCGATGGATGTTGTCGAATAAAATTTAATTTTATTAATAGAAAACAAACAGCTCATTTATCAAATTAAATTTCAGTCGACAACATCCATCGGTTTATTAATAAACTTCAACTATATCCGACGATCCTGCATACCTAACTCTTGTACACACATATAAACCTTCCAGAATAAATTCTCTAAGTGATGGTGGAAACCGCATCAGAATCCGCTGCGTTGTTTTGAAGAACAACGTGGTCACACAGATAGACACGGAAAGCTACTTTAATTTATAATACAATCCTACGTAACCTCATTACACTGTAAGGACGGAAATTCACTTAAACCCATTTGATTCGTTCCAAACCAATTTGTGCTGAATGAGGCCATAAATCCCTAAGCTGCTTACAGCTTACAACTGACAAACAGAAATTTTTGTTAGATGTCGCCCTGATTTAATACTATATGCGGAAACTGCCTAACATTATAAATGTAACGTTATAATATTAAAATGTTACAAAAGGCAGAAACAGAAATCGCAAAGGCCCCCTGTGGGCCTAAAAAGGCCACTTTGGAGAATCATAAAAGGATAACATTATGAATTCTAATATGGCGAAGACAGTCCGTGTTTTTTTTTTCGCTGCACTACATAAAATCAAAGAGATTGTGATTGGAACTGGATTGGATAGATTGGTATTTTAGCACAGACAAAAAAAAAATAACTGAAAAATGCTTCACCAATGGGATTTCATACGATAAACTTAACAGTTAACTGTCCATTATGTTATCCTTTTATGATTCTGCCAAAGTGGCCTTTTTAGGCCCCCAGAACGTGTTCGGTAAAAGTCTGTCAATGCAAATGCAAAATGTAAGGATGCAGAAAAATGTCAAGAAAATGCAATGAATGCTCAACGGGTATGAATCTAAATAAAAATGTAAGTTGTCCGACTCAAACCAAGTCTATTCCAAAACGTATTAATTTTGTACAAAAATGCGTCATCTAGGCTACGCCGTATGTCAATACCTTATTGCATCAAAAATACATATTTCAAAACCATGTACGTACACCGTACATAAATCGTTCGTTCCATCTTAGACCTCATCCATCGCTTTCCATATGGCGTGACCGAGGTCAAGAGCAGGCCCATTCAGCAATAAAAAAAACATTTATCAGAAAGGTGTCATATTTATCAAAGGTCGGTCGAAAAAAAATATGAACTGTCCCATACAAAACTTCAATACCTACTCGACAAAAATGTATGGGACGGCTGACTATGTCTTTCGTTCGTTCGTTCCATCACAAAGATGACTGATGTCACTTGGAAAGCTGCCATGCTAAAATGGAATTGGACTGGACACATCTGCCGCATGTCAGACGACCAGTGGGCCAAACTTACGACCCAATGAGTCCCTCTTAATGGCAGGCGACATCGCGGCAGGTCCGGACGGAGATGGCGGGATGAGCTGGACCCTTCAACAAGAACTGGTCCTTAGCAGCTTTGAACAGAGAGTAGTGGAAAGAGAGTAGGAAAGACTTTGCCCTGCTGTGGGACATCACAGCCATAGAAACCATTTACAGGCACTTTTGAATCCTCAAAGAGTCGCTCAAAATGTAGAAGCTACATCATCTTCTGCCTAGCCTTTTCCCAACTAGGTACGTTGGGGTCGGCTTCCAGTCTAACCGGATGCAGCTGAATATTAGTATTTTACATGGAGCGACTGCTTATCTGACCTCCGCAAAACAGTTACTGGGTAATACGATACCTCTTGGTAAGACTGGTTGTCAGACTTTCGGGCTTTTCGGGCGGTAACGACTGTCAAAGATCCACGCGACGAGGCACGGAGGGGTCTCGGTATGTAAAGATGGTCACCCATCCACAGACCAACCGCGGCAAGCGTAGATTAACCTGATCGATCGACCTGTGCGGCTGTTATTATTTAGCCACGAGCCCTTCCTCCTCCTAAGTTGACGCTACATATAGTTGTCCCTTCCAAAACGTAGATAAACAAGTTTTTCTTAAGAAATACTTACTTGACAAATAAACGGGGAAAAAAAAATATCCTAATTAACTTTTAATATTACACATTGAAACAACTCCCAAAAACCGCGTATAAATGAAAGCAAATATTGTGCTTTCGTAAAAACATACAAGTTTGCAAAATAATTAATACCTACCTTATTTGTATAAGGCTCAAGTTTACTAAAGTTTAATTACCTAAGTGTTAAAGTACCTAGGTATTTGTATCCCTACTTTTACACTTAATTAAGCTTTCCAATGATTTAATTAATTACAGTAAACACTAGAGCGGACTGTTACGAATTTATTATTATTAATTTAAACACGGCTGGTAATTATGTTTCATATCAAGTAACGCAAAAACTGGCAATTGTATTTACTAAGAGGTTTAGAATTTAAAACAAGGTGACCTTTAGGTTCTTTTGAACAATATTTTACTACTAGCTGCGCGCCGCGGTTTCACCCGCGTAAATGTCGATCCTGTGGGAATATCGGGATAAAAAGAATATAAGTAGGGATAAAAAGTATAGCCTATATGTTAATCCAGGGTGTCAGCTACCTCCATACAAATTTTATCAAAATTTGTCTAGCCCTTTGAGCGTGAAGAAGTAACAAATACCCACCAAAAACATTTTCATGTAAAATGTTGAAGACGAGACCACATATGACTCGCACTGCCAAAAAGTTAACAGATCTCATGTAGAGCCAAGCTTCTAACTCTACACGCCCTAACTTCACAAACTCTACACCTTAGTCAAAATATGAGGCTTGGCCGTTTCGTTACTACTCGTACAAGAACTATTGTATAACAGAAAAGTAATGAACAGTGAATAAATTTTTCACCTTACGCCCAGGTGATGGTAGCGGAATCCAAGAGACTGGCGGCAAATATCGTTTATTTACTTATTCACTTAAATATTTTGTATTACACTTAGTGTATCGTATATAACGTATAGCGTCTGTATAGTTACACAACGCTTTATCTTCTTCTTTCGAAAGTCAAATTACTGACGACTGAAAGAGAGAAATCTGCGTATAACTATTCATCTGATGTATTACGTTTATTAGTAAGGAGGTTAAATTATTGTTTGATACTGACTCAGCCGTTCTCGTGTTTTGATAAGACTAACAAACGTCATTTCATTTAATTATATGAAAAAAAAAATCTGCTGGTTCATACATTTTGGTCAAGTAGGTATTACAGTTTTGTATTAAACAGCAGATTTTATTTTTGTGATTTCAGAGTTGGTCCCGTAGTGAAAGTAATTGATAATCATAACACCCTGTCAAAATTTTGAACCGGTAAAAAAAAACATCGGATATAGGTAGATAATTCTTCTATGAATACATATTGGTTACGGTTGCGAATCATATTTTGACTAAAGCCGGATTTACATGACCAAACTGCTTGTGCAAACTGAGTTACAGTTTCACGTGTTTAATCATGTAATTAACTATTTACACGTGAAACTATCAATGAATAACTAAGTTTGCGCAACTAGTTTCGTATTGAATTTCGCGAGCACCTTCACCTTAATCATAATTAAAACATCATTCTCCCGTGATTCTCCCTCTGTCATCTTCAAACAATTGACAGAAACACAGACCTGATTAGCACTAAACGTGCTTTGTTTTTTTTATATTGCAGAATGGGCCCGCTCTTGACCTCGATCACGCCTGATGAAAAGCGATGGATGAGGTCTATGATGGAACGAGCGTGCCCAGAAGATGCCTAAGGCACTGGGTACTCCCACGCATCGACGAAACACAGCAGGCTGCTTGACGCCGCACTCAGGTGGGTCCGGTCGCAAATTAGGCGGGCGTTAGCCCTACCACCGCAAGGGAAGAATTGGCCAGTCAAATAAGGTGTTGGGTGTGACTGTCCAGGACCACCATTATACTTAAATTGTTTAAGTTCACAGACAGAATTCTGTTACCCCTTTTCAGTTTTTTCTGTTTGTCGCGGTTTCTCGTCTACGAAAACCATCGACGAGAAACTTGTCATAGGAAAATGTCAAAATTCGACAACATTTAGCGCGCATGTTAGAGCCTGACGACAAAAACAGGTTTGACAGAACGACATGACTTCTATGTCAGAACGACACGACCTAAAAGTGTCGCCATGTTAGCTCCCATCGACAAACAGACATATGTCGTCTCAGCACGAGATAATGCGTCGACAAAATTTTGTCGACTTGCGCATGTTAGCCCCGCAGGATGCACCGAGCGCTCGGGTTAGTTGAGTAAGTGGTGGAACTGCGCTACACGAGGAGGCTTCTTCATGCATCCAAAATTTGTGGTGCAAATGGCTTTACTTTGGAACTTCAAGCTTCACTTAGAAAAAATAACATGACATAACATCACGCTTTGTTACCCCGAAGGTTTGGGTAGAGGAGAACCTATTACTTATAGTACACCCAAATTTTGCCTATTATGTTTAAGTCCCATGCAAGGGAGCGAGCCTATTACCATCAACCGGACACAAATGCAGGCTCCGGGCTGCTACTGAGAAACTCCAAATAGAAAAACCCAATAACACTTTACCCGACTTGGGAATAGAACTCAGGACCTCATGCTCCGCAGTAACGTTTGCGACCACTAGACCAACGAGGAACTGAATAATGGCATCAAAGTCTTCTCCCATAAAGGATCAAAATAAAATATCAACTGAACCACACCACATTATGTGATCCCAAAACCGATGGAGCCACTAAAAGTGTCATTATTCATGATAAACTACCCCACAATTTACGAGATACACATCTATGAAACATGCGTTTTCTACGTCCATATTGTGGTAGGGTCTATTTTGAATTTCCACTAAGGATTTTATCAACCTCACTAACTTTTCCAAATATCGAGTCGCTCACCGATGACTCTGACAGTCAGTAATGGCTGAAGACAGTTCGAGATATTAACTAAAATATTGGTTCATGTGAGGACTACTATGGTGAAAATTTCAAGACCTTAAGGAATGGGGTTAAGGATCAAAATGGTGTCGTACATTGCAGTGTGGCCGCAGAACGTGTGGTCGCTTTAAAGACGTTAGCGGTGGTGTCTTTGCTGGCGTGGGATTTATATTGTTAAGTTCTCAGATCTGTATTTCTTTACCTATGCTAACAAATAAATAAATTATTATTGAAGTGAAAACTTCTTTAGGCGTGAGGGCATTTTTTGAGATGGGAAAAAACCATTGAACTCGCGCCACTGTTACCGTAAGCGACACCGCGCGTGTTTTGTTTATTAGATTATTTTTTTCTCTGCGTCATGTATAACGCAAATTAGCGTATAATCTTTCTTTCTTAACTGTCACCCAAACCCTCTGACACTGAAGCCACGCCGCAAACTCTTCGAAGGGTAAATGACGCCATCGCACAGCGGAAATTATCAGCTATGCGGCAAATGGGCTCCTGATATCGCTTATCTACCCACAAACGTCTTCACACGTACTCGACACTGCTTAGATGTACTGCCTGACTTGGTATAGGGATTGATTTGTGTTAACGGAAATTGGAAGCCTCTTTAAGCTTCAAACGGTTTTTTCAACGGCTCCTGCGGGTAGTTCGATTGGAATTAGAAGCGGTTTGGAGGTGGATTTTGGGTTTTTTGTTATAGGCGTAGACAGAGTAATCTATAGACTCATGCTATCCGTGTCACCGATAGGGACAAAAAAATCCGGCATTCTTCATCATCCTATCATTTTTACAGCTTATTACACTGCACCTTACCATTTTCACAGTTGCGCAAATGTACTATTATTGAATTATGCACGAAAAAGATCTTATTTTTCGTTTAATCGCGGTGTATTATTTTATTATTCCTTCATAAACGTCAAACTTGTTGTGCACATTGATGTGCTTAGCCGACACGCAGTAAGGGACAGAAATATTCTTACTCTGTCTCTTTTCTTTGCTAGTGACGTTAATATTTTCTCTGTTTCTTGTGCGAATGAAAAAGAAGATATGCAGCAGGCTATAGTTTACTCTGTCTACGGTTGTAGGTTATAAAAATAATAAGAGAGGGAAGACCAAAGAAACGATGGAAAGTATATAGTCCTCTTCACCGTATCCGGCGACAGCGACCCCGACTATTTCTCTTTCCTCTCGTGAGCTCTCTGATGACTTGCAAAGCCAAATTTGGTCTTGAAAACCCGGTCACACCGTATACAGAAGAGTTGATCAGCATCGTTATATGTATAGGTAGGCTTTGGGCGGCTTTTGCGTATTTGGCGCTTATTGTCTAGGTCTTCAAGACGATTTGTTTCAAAGTGTGTGTCTGTGTCTGTGTGAAAGATGATATGGTTAGAGGAAGGGTGACTACCGAGATGACGACTAAAAAAGAATCAGGTTCGGCTGAGGTATTGAAGAAGAAAATGAAAGAAGGCCCCAACCATAGATATACGTAGACCTAGACAACGCAAGAGCAACTATTTACTTACTTTTTAGGGCTCCATACCCAAAGGGTAAAAACGGGACCCTATTACTAAGACTTCGCTGTCTGTCCATCCGTCTGTCTGTCACCAGGCTGTATCTCAAGAACCGCGATAGCTAGACAGTTGAAATTTTCACAAATTATGTATTTCTGTTACCGCTATAACAACAAATACTAAAAACAAAATAAAATAAATATTTAAGGGGGGGTCACATACAACAAACGCGATTTTTTGCCCTCTTTTGCTCGATATCAATAATGGCAACAGGTAGGCACTTGAAATATTCACAAAATACTCAGTTGTATTTTTACTTTAATAATAAAATTAAAATAAAATAAATATTTAAAGGGGGCTCCCATACATCAAACGTGTTTTTATCGGCGTTTTTGCGTTGTGGTGGTTTGGTTGTGGGGCTCCGTCGACATAAGATGCAAGAGCGAAAATACCGTCGCCGTCCGGCGGGGGGCTCCGCCGTCTATGTCGACGGAGCACCGCTTCGCGGGGCCCCTATTTCTGTGTAAAGGGTTTAAAGTAACCTAACAAAACCAAACCTCGGGGTGCCCTTCGCTCGCTCTAGCATCCTACGTCGCCTATTGCGTTTGGGATTTCATCCATCGGTATTTCGTCCATTCGGGATTTCGTCCTTTCGGGCATTTGAACATCGGTATTTTGTCTTTCGATATAACGACTATCGGCATTTAAAACTTTCGGTATTTTGAATTTCGGTGTTTTGGACGTCGGTATTTCAATCATCGGTATTATGAATCTTCGGGATTTTGAACACTTACAGTAATACCTGTGGTAATACTTCGTACTATACCAATAAGACCTGTATGTACCTATATATTGGCTGAAATATAGGCGAGGTCAAACTTTAAACAACGAAGTGATCTTATAAGGGTTCCGTTTTTCCTTTTAAGGTGCGGAACCCTAAAAATGATTTTTGATGAATAGTTTTAGGTTCGCCTGTACACATCAATCAACCAATCAACTCAGCCTTTTCCAGTCCACTGCTGGACATGGCCATTCCCAGGCAGCGCCACAACACCCTGTCTTCCGCCTTCCGCATTCAGTCTGTCCCAGGCATCTTTTTAAGGTCGTCGGTGTATCTAGCTGGGGGGCGTCCCACACTATGCTTGCCGATACGCGGACTCCACTTCAGGACTCGTCTGCTCCACCTGCCATCGGTCCTTCGACAATTATGGCCAGCTCCCTGCCACTTCAGTTTGCTTACTCTGCAAGCTATATCGATAACTCAGGTTCTTTTCCGGATAATTTCATTTTTGATTTTATCCTATAAAGAAACTCCGAGCATACTTAGCTGGGGGCCTAAAAAGGCCACTTTGGCAGAATCATAAAAGGATAACATTATGAATCATAATATGGCGAAGACAGTCCGTGTTTTTCTTTTTTTTCCCCTGCAATGGATTTGGATTGGGTTGATTCGTATTTTAGCACAGACAAAAAAAAAAACGGAAAAATCGTTCACCACTGGAATTTGATACGATTAACTTAACAGTTAACTGTCCATTGACATTATGATTCATAATGTTATCCTTTTATGATTTTGCCAAAGTGGTCTTTTTAGGTCCCCAGTACTTATATCACAATCTATTATTGCAGCGGTGGCCAAGTGGTAACGGCCGCGACTTACGAGTTGTATGTCGTAGGTTCGAACCCAGACAGGCGCTTTACTTTGTGTAAATCATGTCATCACCACTGCTCTCAAAACGGTGAAGGAAAACATCGTGAGGAAACCGGCATGTCCTAGAACCAAAAATTCGAAGACATGTGACCGGCCCGCGTGGTGGATTACGGCCCACTCCCTCTCACCGAGAGGAGGCCTGTGTCCCAGCAGTGGGAACATTATAGGCTGATTATGTAATCTATTATTAATTAGGTATGTAAGTGTTGAGTTTTTTAATGTTTTTACTGTTCGATAAGGCCCTTCATTAACAGTACCTATAACAATTATTTTATAATTGCTGCATTATATTACCGATTAATTTGTTTTTTTTAAATATTCTATGATATTTTTTGGTGTTCTCAACGCGATGTGGTCTTCGCATCGCCTGGATATTTCCTCTGTTTGTTTCAGTGTATTTGTTATAATTTTCATACTTTTTGTTGGATTATATTTAGAACAATGGGCTGAAGAAGATTCTTTAGTAACCACGCCACTTCATAAATTCAAGCCGTCTTTTTTAGAAGGCTTATTAAACAAAACTCGCTCAGAAATCAAGTATCAACTCTCTTCGTCAAATTTTTCTTTCTCCTGTAACCGTGGGTTAGAAGATTTCGTCATGGAGTTGGGAGGGAAACCGCTGAAAAGCATAATTATATCAACATGGAAATCAGGCAGTACGTTTTTCGGAAAGCTACTCGATTCTGTACCCGGTACTTTCTATCATTTTGAACCACTGTTTCCATATGGATTTCGACGAATAAGGTCTGTCCCAGAAGCTAACCTAAGTTTAAGCATAGTGAAAAATTTGCTGAATTGTAATTATGAAGGCTCATTACAAGACTACTTAAAGCTTGGGAGGAAGGATTTGGGTTCCTTCGGGCAAAACAAAAGACTGTGGGAACATTGTAAAATAAATACACATCTGTGTGATGATACTTCGTTTGTGTCACGGGTTTGCAAGCTGTTTCCTATGCAAGCTATGAAGATAGTGCGACTAAGATTACAACTCATACCTAAAATATTAAACGATAAAAAGTGAGTTATTTAAGATCAATAATGTTTCCTAAATATTTATGTATTAAATTTTGATCATATGTTTTTACATAATCGCTGTTCCATACAAAAAGAAGAAAAGAAAATATGTTTATTTGCCGTAAACATGACGCAGAGAAAAAACACAAACGCAAAAAAAAAAGCAAGATGGGGGAAATATGCGTCACATCCACGTTCCACGTTCAAAATGTTCTCTATGTTCTATGTTAGGGGATTTGGTTTCCGCACTTAGTCCTACAGTGGACCATTGTGCGTGGGCCATGGCGGCCGTCGGTGGTTATTCCAACCAGCCCACCTCCCTCCAGAAGCTGATCAAATCTCCTGGTCTGTTCAGAACATCTGTGTACGATCTGGGTGTCCCGAGGGTTTCTGACCTTATCTGGGTGACGCCTGTGCACTCAAAG
The DNA here is from genome assembly GCA_963082905.1 of Oligia fasciuncula. NCBI lineage: Eukaryota > Metazoa > Arthropoda > Insecta > Lepidoptera > Noctuidae > Oligia > Oligia fasciuncula. The sequence continues at coordinate 17,612,531 of OY720403.1, forward strand.
AGCACATGCGCAATGGTTTCATCAGCCTCCATGCCTCCATGTGTTCAAAATGTTCTGACACAGCTGGGTTCTTTTAACCGACAAAAAAACGAAGGAGGTTCAGAAGTCGACGCGTATATATTTTTTTTCTATTATTATTATTCATACTTGGTCTCATCGTAAAAGTAGTTACCCATTCTAATTATTCATCAGCCTAGCTTTTTTCCAACTATTTTGGTGTTGGATTCTAGTCTAACCAGATGCAGCTGAATATTTAAAGTGGAGCGACTTAGACATGGACGCCTATTTGACCTCCACAACCACACATTGTGACTGTTCCTAAATTACCCTAGGCTGATAAAATTTTCGTTTTTCCTACTTATGATATTAGTGTTATGTCGGACCCTCTTGTAGTTACAGGGAAACACGATACCCCTTGGTAAGACTTATGGTTAGACTTTCGGGGTAGTCATTTCCATCATATTTCAGACTGAATGTGAAGGTGATCCTGTTGGTCCGGGACCCACGCGGTGTGGTGCAGTACAGAGAACACCGTAATTTTTGCCAGAAGAGTACAGAATGCCTTACAGCACCAGTTGTATGTGCTGACATGGCCAGTGACTTTGTTGCAGCAGGTCTAATACTGCCGCGGTATCCTGGTCGACTTATGTAAGTGAAATACCCTATCTACTTGATACTTAACATACATAAATAAAATAAAAAATAAAAAAGCCTTTTATTTCATGCATTCACAAAAGTATTTTTTAACATTTTTACAATTGTAATGTATATTTTAGTACAATGTGATGATTTAAAAAATAATTGAAAATGAGTAAATGAGTAATAATTATAGATAATAATAATTAAAATGTATTAATTATAATAGTTAAAAATGTATAAATTCAATTTGTGTGTTTGTAATGTTAATATATTTTATTTTATTTTTTTAAACTAAGTGCTTACGTTTATTATTAATTTAAAATCAAAATGTTAATATTTTTTATTTTTTTTTATTAAATAGCATGCATGAACCCCTCAAGTTGTGAGGGTGAAGGCCTCCTCCAGAGAACACCAGCGATCTCGGTCTTTGGCTTCTGTCAGCCAGTTTTTGCCAGCGACTCGTGTAATGTCGTCTGCCCATCTAGTTACAGGTCTTCCTCTTTTCCTAGTGCCTGTAGGACCTGGCCATGAGGTCATGCGTATTGTCCAACGATCGTCGCTCATTCTCGCTATGTGTCCTGCCCATCTCCATTTTAATTTTAGAGCATAGGTGAGAGCATCTTTCACTCCTGTCTTTTGCCTGATGGTAGTGTGACGAATTTTTTGACACTTCCTGATTTTTGCGACACTTCTCTCCATGCTTCGTTGGCAGGACGTGATTTTATTTTTTACTGCTTTGGTGAACTTCCATGTTTGGCAAGCATAGGTAAGCGATGGCAAAATACACGAGTCCATGACTTTGCTTTTGATTTTCATTGGCATCTGACTTTTTACAATTTCCTTTAAGCTCCAAAACTTTTTCCATGCCGTTATTATTCTTCTTTCTACTTCTGCATCGTTGCTTAGTTTTTGGAAGGAAATTTGTTTCCCTAGGTAGATATAGCTCTCGACGTACTCTACTGGTGTGTTGTCAAGACTTATAGGATTTTGTGCGGTATTTGTCATGAGTTTTGTTTTGCTCAGGTTGATTTCTAGCCCTGCCTCTCTGCTTGCTTGCTGTAACGTGTGTAACATTGACTCTAGCTCTGTGCTTTTTTCTGATAGGAGAACAATGTCGTCTGCGAACCTAAGGTGACTAATATGTTTCCCTTTTATACAAATACCGGCACTATCCCAATTTAATTTGCTGATAATCGATTCCAGTACTGCTATAAAGATTCGAGGCGATAAGGGGTCGCCTTGCCTTACTCCTCTCTTGATGGGGATAGGTGGTCCTGCGGTCTCTAGTTTCACTCTACTAGTGCTGTTCTCGTAAAGGTGTTTTAATACTTGTACATATTTTTTCTCCACTTTTTGTGATTGTAAAGCTTTCCATATTGAGGGGTGTAGTATTGTATCAAAAGCTTTCTGGTAGTCTACAAACCCTATGTAGAGTGGCCGTTGGTATTCTTGATATTTTTCGATAAGCAATTCCAAAGAGTGGATGTGGTCTATTGTGGAGTAGCTCTTTCGAAACCCTGCTTGTTCGATTGGCTGCCTTTTTTCTAGAGTGGTACTGATTCTCTTTTCTATAATTGATGAGAATAACTTGTAAAGTGATGGAAGAAGGCTAATTGGTCGATAATTGCTTATGTTTTTTGGGTCACCTTTTTTAAACAACAAGATAATGTTAGACTCGGACCACTGTGTAGGTGTTGTAGAGGAACTTAATATCAAATTAAATAGGTGTGTCAGAGGATGTGCTAGGTAAGCTCCACCTATTTTTATGGCCTCGTTTGTAATTCTGTCAGGTCCTGGACTCTTCTCTGCTTTTAGCCTTCCAATTCCCATTATAACTTCTAGATCGTCCACTGGTTCTATTTCTACGTCATTGTCATAACTTTCTGGTTCGCTTTGGTCTGCTTCTTGACGTACTGGGGCGCTGTACAAGTTTTCGTAAAAGTCAGTTGCTATGTGTAGGATATCTTTCCGGTCGTGCGTTATTTTTTGAGGGGCGTGAAGTCCCTCTATCCATGTTTTATGAGAACGCAGTTCCTTGTACGCTTTTTTAAGACTTCCTGTCGAGTTAAGGTGTTTCTCAATGGTATGTTTTCGATGGCTTGAGTAGTCTTTTCGAACATATTTGCTTACTAGTTTGTACAGTGCTTTCAACTCATTTTTCATAGCTCGCGTCTTGGGTTTGATTTTTTGTAGAACACTTCTGCGTTGTATCAGCTTTGTAGTATGAGTTGCTATCACGCTGCTCCTTGCTTTATCTCTCCTATGAATGAGGGCTTTCTTCAAACTTGTTTCTAAAATATTAACTATAATGTCGTAGCATTCCTGTACAGAATTGGTTTCTTGGCAGTGCATGAGGTCTTCGTTGCATTCGTTGAGTGATTGTTTATATCTTGATATTTCTTTTTCGTTTTTTAGTGTGCTCCTTGAGTTGTTGGCATAGTTCGTTCTGGGTAGCTTTAATTTTTGTATAAGAAATGTTGCTCTTAAGCACCTATGGTCCGTAGGGAAGTCCAAGTTTATAACTTGTATATTCCGCACGTTGTTCTGTAAATTAGTCAATATATAATCTATTTCATTTTTAGTGGAACCGTCTGGAGATCGCCAGGTCCATCTTTGTTTGTTCTTCTTTTTGTAGAAAGTGTTTATTATAGAAAGCTTGTTTTCGTAAGCGAATTCTATTAGTCGTTCGCCTCTGTTGTTTCTGGTGCCATATCCGTGGTTTTTCATAATTAAATTTTCTTCTGTTTTTGGTTGACCAATTTTGGCGTTGAAATCTCCCATGACTATTAAGTTCTTTTCTGAAATTTTTAGGGCTTTGTCGATGGTATCATAGAATAGTACTAATTCAGCATCGTCCGCAGCCTCTGTTGGGGCATACACTTGAATTATACTTATTCTGAAGTTGTTGATATTCAGCGTCAATAAAGCCACTCTTTCTGATAGACCAGTGAAGCTCTCTATGTGAGTTTTGAGGTGTTTTTTAACGAGAAAACCTACACCATGAAGGCCTGGGGTCTCTCCTATGTAGTGAAAGATAACGTTTTCATATTCTTGAATTGAATTTCCCAGCCTTCTTGTTTCAGACAAGCCAATTATATCAAATTTAGTATTTTTCAGAGCTTCCATTAGTTCCAATAGACGGGCGTGTGTTGATAAAGTCCTTACGTTGTATGTAGCTATATAGAATAAGTTATTGTTCGCAGGCTCAAACTTGTTTGAGGTATTTGTCTCTGAAGGGTTTTGGTCTTTTTCTCCCACGGGGACCGGCCGGATTGGGAGATCGGGAGGGGCCTTCTGTGGTTGCTATTCTGTTTCATAGTGCTCTACCGTTAGTACTTGTTCTTGCGAAGTGCTTTCAGTGTTGTAAACAAGTTTTGGTTTTTGTAGGATGTAGTTCTTCATAGTAACTGTCTTGCTTTTCTTTAAAGGTTGTTTTTTGGTTTCTGTGGTTTTTGGGCTATTGATGACTGTCACTGTTTCGGGTGATTCGGATAAAGTCCTTTTGTTTGTTTGATATTGTGATATTTTATTATTTTTGTTGGGTAATACTATGAGTTTGTCATATTTTATAAAAGCTTTATTGCCCGACTCTCTTTCTTCTTTCAGTTGGGCTTGTAGGTCTCTGCGTTTGTTCAAGACTTCTAGGGGATAATCCTGTTTTATATAGTATGGTGAGTTTTTTAGGCATTTTTGGTTTTGCAGGATTTTTATTTTTTCCCCCAATGTGCTGAGCGTAACAATAACAGGTCTGGTTTTCTCGCCTTTTTTCCCAAGTCTTCTGACAGCCTCTATACTATTTTCATATTGCAGGTTAAAGTAGTTGTTTAGTAAATCTATTATTGTTTTTTCTAGATCGTAATAGGATATTTCCCGTTCTTCCACTCCAAATATAAGCAAGTTTTTACGTCTTATGTATCTTTCTAAATTGTTGATAGCTGAAGAATGCTCCTCTAACTTCTTTTCTAGATGTTCATTTTTAATTTCCAACTTCCTAAACTTGTCATTTATATTATTGTTGATTGTAGTTTTTATGTCTTCTTTCATATCGAGCATATCAATATTTTGTTGTTTCATTTCTTTTTGCATTTTTTCCAGCATGATTTTTATTTCATCCATAATTCTAAAAGTGTTTATTATGGTCACACTTGTAAACACCGCCCTCTTTTGTTAATGCGGTGGAATAGAGAACTTGTTTGGTTCGATCAATGAATGTTGAGGTCGATGTCTCAATGTATCTTTTGAAGTATTTAAGTTTATTGATAGATGTCGTTGATTGTTCTGCCGTGTATGTATGGCCAAAAATTTGATACAGCGCCCTCTGTGTTTATGCGATGAACTAGCGAGCTTGGTTGGTCCGATCAAATACGGGTGTTGCGGTCGATGATGTTTGGTTGCAATTAGTTTTCAAGTTTTTTAGTAGATGGCGTTGATTGTACTGCCGTGTATGTCTTTTGGCCCAAGTTGACGATGATTATGCACTTTTGAGGGTAATTACTGGTTTTTACGGTTTTTAATTAAGTGTTTTTTATTTTTGTTTTTTTCACTATACGTACTAAGTTTTTGATTCGATAAATACTTCTTGCACTAAATCATAAATACTATTAACTTAGGACGTCCCGGACTAATGTTTTTGATTCACTTGACACCGTGCTCTGTTGACACCGCACAATTGAATGTTTTTGTTTTTCTTTTGAAAACAGTCTATTCACTGGGTTTTCACTTAATTCTCCATATAGTCTTGGTAACGCTTGATCCAAACTCTCACGTTATACACTTTTAGCTTCTTATTTGTAGGAATTGTATTTTTTTTTTTCACTTTGATTATGGACTCGATGTGAACCGTGGCACTGTGGCGCCCTCCTCTAACATACATAATCAGTCTGTAATGCCATTCTGTAAAAATCTCACCGTGAAATCTTAGGTGAAGTGAGTTTGTTTTTGCTAGGAATTGACACTATTGACAGCTCACTCCACGCTCACTTCACCTAAGTTTTCACGGTGAGATTTTTACAGAATGGCATCGCAGGCCCGTGCCGGACGGCGCGTACGTGTTCCACGCGCGCCTCAAAGAGATGTCAGCATCGAGGAAGGGCCCCCTTAGGGCCGAAGCCTGCCGGGTCAGCGGGATTGTCCGAAAGGGTTACCGCTGGCCCGGAACATAAAGGGCTAAGGAAGGAACACGGGTGGGTTTTAGTCAGTAAAACGATTAAACGTTCGTATAAAACGATGAAATGTATGGAGTAGCTGATTTTCAGTTTTGGTCTCAAAGTAAAAGATATTCATAACGATGAGTTGGTTACCTTTTAAGTTATTTCAGTTACATCTTGCATCTTGTTTACATACAGGGTTGTACGATACGAAGAATTGGCAAAGAAACCCGATAAAATATTTCATCAAGTTTTGAAATTTTTGAAGATCAGTGACAAATGGTCAAACAATTCTTCATTTGACCAGAGAGATACATTAATGGAAGTGGGAGACTCTGAACTGAGATCTGCCTACAGAGTTTTCCGTGACGAGGCTTTTAAATGGCAGAATACATTAAACTTCAGTGCTGTTGATGACACACAGGTTTGTTGATAATTGTAGTCGATATTTTTGAAGTGAAAACTTCTTTAGGCGCGTTCGGCATATTTTGTGATGGGAAAAAACCATTGAACTCGCGCCACTGTTACCGTAAGCGACACCACGCGTGTTTTGCTTATAAGGCGATTAAAATACCCGCTTCGGATGTGTTCGGCTGTCTTCGGGATGTACTCGGTTTTAATGTAGGTATATCTGATATGTCAGTGAGTGATGGCAAAGTATTCTGTTTGTGTTTAGTTTTCACTTCTTTTGGCACTTCCGGAGTGCCACTGTTTTTTTTTACTATTACTTAGGCACAGTTCCTTCCAAAAGTTAGTTGACATTTTTCCACTTTAGTGAAAAATGCCAATTTCATTCGCGACAATAACTTTTTTTTTAATAAAAAATTCTCTATAAGTTGTCCTTCTAATCAGGGACTTGAAACGTTACTCAAAATAACGTTACGCGTAGTTCCAGTATCGATAATTTGTACCGTTCCACCAGGATCGTAACAAAATTAATTCCTTGGCTATAACGATACTGACAAACGGAACGAAATCCTAAACTGTTCAATAACGATATGATCAATATATCGTTATAGGTATAACGATATATCAACGTTATTCATTTCGATAATCAACTTTGCCAGCTTCGTGACTTAAAAGATGACGCGTGACGGTAAAAACGAAAAAATAGTTTCACCTGTAACGTTATTACAAGCAGATAAGCTTAATGTTACTGATACCTATAACGTTACTTATAATATTGTTGTACGAAAATGATATTCTATAACGTTATTCTTTGTAACGTTATTAATATTTTTAGGTTTTAGTATCGTTACAAATTTTGGAACGTTATACGATAACATTAGTGGTAACGGAACGAAATTCATTTCGTTTTGAAATCCCTGCCTAATCATAAAAATACTCTTTTCGTATATGGCTTCCATACCTACCTTTTACAGAACACCTTCAAGAATATAAGAAAGTCACCTGTGTAAATAAAATATGTTTTAGATGGCGTGTAAGAAAGCGATGCTTCTGTGGGGTTACAAGATGGCCTACAACGAGAGCCACCTGAAAAGCAAAGATTTTAACCCCACTGCAGACATATCCACACTAAATAAGAAGTTATACCTTAAAAAAAGAAGAAGAAAAGAAGAAGAGAAGTTTGGCTTTTCAAGTGCCATATTACCTTGATTTAATATAGTATTGCAGAAGACTTTTGAAGCGAGCTATTTGTTTGAAAAAAATTCATGGTCTTCCTTTTATTTCTGACACTATGTTATTTAGCAAAAAATAATCCTTATGATGAAGCCTTTCGATCGGTATGATAAAGGTTCGATTCCCGGTTCAACCATATAATTATTTAAAAATTTATGAATGCAGTTTAAATTGTTTTTTAAATTAAAATAATGTCTTCTTTTAGTAAAATGTTACATCTGCAATATTCAAGGTACTTTCCTTCCACGTGGCATAGCCGTGGGACGCCCTGTAATTATATAGATACTTTTCCGGGATAAAAAGTACCCAGTGTGTGTGTGTGTGTGTGTATATTAAAGAATAATTATACCAAGTTTCATCGTAATCGAACCGGTAGTTTTTGCGTGATGCCTGAACAAACAGACAGACAGACAAAAATTTTTTTAAACACATTTTTGGGTTCAGTCTCGGTCTAGTAACACCCCCTGACATATATTTTTTTGATATTTTCAATGTACAGAATTTTCACTTCTACAGATTTATTATAAGTACCTATACATGAACATTCGGAATAATACAAATTATATACTACAATACTTAGGACATATATGACTTTATTTCATGCAAAATTAGGAGATTCAATTATTATAGTACGCGATATTATGACAGAATAGTTTTAGAAGTAAAGATAATTACGTAAAACAAAATTTCGAATTTTTGAACATTATGGTTACTGTAGTTAATAGAAAACTTGTTATGGATAATCATTTTCGAACAAACAATTTTAGGAGAAGAAAGGGAGTACCACTGAATCTATGATAACTAAAAAAAAAAAAAAGGTAATTTTTTAAGATACTAAAGGATAAATCAAATATAAAATCAAATAGTTTTTTTATCGTGTCGTATGAATGAAAACGTAGAAAGAAAATTGTTCTAAGACAATATTTTCGATACGACTTCCTTTCCTATTGATTAAATCGGTATTTACTGAAATGATCTTACATTTTATAAAACTACTAAGACTAAGAGGTAAGGTGGTAGCGTAGATAAAATAAACCTAGAGACTAAAATGTAATAAATCAAAGTTATGATATAAAAAGCGTTCATTCAATATACCATTAGTGTAATGGGTTGGTTCATTTCCACGTTCGACGACTAAAATTATACATGTGAAACTTCTGAACCCTCGCTCCTACGTTCGAGATGGAAGCGATGCGAAAATATCAAAAGTGCATCGATTCATATAGTGGTTGTGCATATGAGATTTCCCTTTCAACGTAAAGTAAGAGGTATTAATTTGGAGTGTATCCACTATGGGTTTACTGCTTGATTTCGAATGTCATATGCCCGATGGCTAATTCCCCGAAGTCATCAGATCGAACGTCCGAATTGCCGAAATTCCTTAATTGTACCCACCAAAAAGAAAACCCGAAACAGTTTTTTAAAGTGCGAGGGGTCCGTGGCTAAATAATAACAGCAGCACAGGTCGATCAATCAGGTTGAGATACGCTTGACGCGGTTGGTCTGTGGATGGGTGACCATCTTTACATACCGAGACCCCTCCGTGCCTCGGAAAGCACGTTAAGCCGTTGCACGTTGGTCCCGTGGATCTTTGACAGTCGTTACGGATAGTCAGAAGCCCGAAAGTACGACAACAAGTCTTACCAAGTGGTATCGTATTACCCAGTAACTGAATTGTGGAAGTCAGATAGGCAGTCGCTCCATGTAAAATACTGGTATTCAGCTGTATCCGGTTAGACTGGAAGCCGACCCCAACATAGTTGGGAAAAGGCTAGGCAGATGATGACGACTTTAAAAATGCAGCTAAATGGACTGACGACGGAAGGCAAATGACAGCGGGTTGTGGCGCAGCGTGGGAGAGGCCTCTGACTAGCAGTGCACTATTGCCGAGTCTTGATTGATTGACTTTAGAAAACTATTTCGGCTTTTCGCACTCACTGGCGAACGATAAAAAACGAATAAAGCTGTGGCAAGACAGTGCTTCCTTACACATAATAATAATAGCCTCCCCGACCGTTTTCGGTCACGGTGGCCAATCTTAATGGAGATTAGCCAGGTACGCAGGAAATATTATAGTGCACAACTGTGTGCGCAAACACAGGTGCACTCTCTGTTCTTTTACTCTCATAGTCCGATGGGACGGCAATCCGACACGACCGGGGAGAGTTCAGGCGCAGGACCAACGGCTTTACGTGCTTTCCGAGGCACGGGGGTATTAAACTGCCAACTTTCAAACTCCGGACTGTTACTAAGAAATTCCTAATGGTAAACCCTATAACACTTTGTCCGACCCGGGAATCGAACTCAGGACCCCACGCTCAGCAGTCGCGCTTGCAACCACGAGACCAACGGGGCAGTCATTCCGTACACATACCATTCGTTCCACCTGCTGAAGATCTCCCACCCGGACATGGGTTGCCTTGGCTAACCTGGAAGTCTTTAAACAGATTCGGATCTAGGTTGGCAGAAGCAAGGAAAATCTGGTCAGGAGGAGATTTATAGTCGACTCCGCCTTGGAGTGTAAATGTGTTGCTGTTCCACGAACGATGGGACACTTTATATGGGGTGTCTTGTGTGTCCTGTCAGCTGCACGTTACAGGAACTGATAAACGCTAGTGATGGCGCCAAACACGTAGCCGAATTCTGGGCAGAATCTATTTAGGTTGCCATCAACACGCTAATAACAAAAGAGAAAATTTTATTGAATAAAAAAAAATATAGGGTGTCGAATCGGAGTCGTAGAAAAACCCCCTTAGCGTAGTGATGGGCCTGACTTATAGGGTAATTTTAAAACGATGTGAGTAAAAATCATCCTTTACATTGTTCCTCATACTTCTATAATGTCTTATCGCATTTATCCTTCACCTAGTCAACTCTACGAAGCGTGCACTTCTAGTTACAGTATTTACTCTCGAATAACCAGTGAGGCTTGCATCTGAGATGGGCACTGGAGAAACCGCTACTGATTAGATTGCTGGTAAGAGGTTCTTAGATGCTTCCTGATAGCCAGTCATTTAATTCTATTTAATTTTATGAATGTCAAAGTACTATTGGACATCATTTTGCTGAGTAAAAAATTGAGGAGCTTTTAAAATGGATTAGGACATATTTTATTGTATCGTTTTTTTAGTATAGCAATTTTATTCAAGGCACATTGTCACATATATCATAATTACTATAGTATGCAAAATATTGTAAAACTTTTTGAAAGTGTAACTCGAGTTTCCTGCCCATTCTTCTCCATCCACGTCACGCATTCAATCAAGTTCGCCCCGCTTAAAATATGTTTATTTTTAGTTTAAAGTGTACTAATTAACTTTTTTTTTAGTGTTATAGGTGAATAAACACCACATAAGTGCAGTGACTAAGTTTTTTTTTTACTCTTTATTTATTAGGGATTTGTAACCAGTAACAGGTCATGTCACTAAGTTTTATAGTGAAACATAGCACTTTGCCCGCCCGGGACTTCATCCGCATGAATTACGTTTATAACATTTTAAAAGAGTAACGGTGGAGTTTCTTGCCCATTCTTCTCCACGAAAACTACCTTTTGGAATGGGCGACTAGAATCATTTCTATTTAGTTTTTTTTTTGACGTTCAAAAGTGCCTTTAATGTGCCTATTTGAAATAAATGATTTGACTTTGACGTACTGTAAGGCCCGTAATCCACCAAAGCGGAGAGGAGAGGAGATGTCTCATTTTTGTATAGAATTTCGTGCGAGCAAGCGGGCAAGCGGCACGAAATTCTTTAGAAAAATGAGACATCTCCTCTCCTCTCCGCTTTGGTGGATTACGGGCCTGAGGGACTAGAAGCTAAAGTAAATTAAACACCGACAGGACGTCTTTAAATCTATAATGAAGAACAACGGTACATATTCCAATCTAAGCTAGCACTGACTTATCTAAACAAAAATACTTAAATAAAATGATTGACACTTTCTTGAATGTTCGAATGGAACCCGAGCTAAGTTGAAGCCAGTCTGCACTGTATAAGTTTAGGCTACATAGATAGATAGCCTCAGAGGGGCCAGTGGCTAAATAATAACAACCGCACAGGTCGATCGATCAGGTTAATCTACGCTTGCCGCGGTTGGTCTGTGGATGGGTGACCATTTTTACATACCGAGACCCCTCCGTGGAAAGCACGTTAAGTCGTTGGTCCCGACTGTCATTAGTGATCTTTGACAGTCGTTACGGGGTGTCAGAAGCCCGAAAGTATGACAACCAGTCTTACCAAGGGGTATCGTATTACCCAGCAACTGGGTTGTGGAGGTCAGATAGGCAGTCGCTCCATGTAAAAAATACTGGTATTCAGCTGCATCTGGTTAGACTGGAAGCCGACCCCAACATAGTTGGGAAAAGGCTAGGCAGATGATGACTCATGCTTTTATTATACACCATCTTGAAGTGTCCAAGCTGCTTAGGTTAACAACCTACAGTCCGACTGACGAGAGAATGGGTTCTTGACACCTGTCACTTTCATACAAACGAATACGTGTTTTGCGAATTCGTTCTTTATTAGCTACTAGAATTGCCGCACTGACAGGTATCAGGAACGAATTCTCTCGACGTCCGGACTGTAAGGACGATAATACAAATACACCAACCAGGCCGACGAGACTTTGATCCCCTCCAAGGCGCGGTTCCCGCGATCTCTATCACCCCGGGGCACCAATGTCACTATTCGCAATTAGTCTAAACAGTCACAAAGCCACTCACCAGTACAAGCAAATTATAACACCGTAATTGAGTTTTCGAGAGGCTTTGAAATTGCGGGAAACATTAGGCAAGAAATACAGAGTGCGCTTAAAGGCTCTCCCACACAGGCGCGATATTATCGGTCGATAATATCGGATGTGTTATTGCGATATCTGTTTTCAGTTCATTTTGTATTGATACCGTTCTATTTTCGTCAACAGTAGGTAGTCCACGTCAGCGTGACAGTTTTCTTGCCGCTTCAGTGAAATATAATAGAAACAACAACCAAGACAAACCAGCGGATGACGTCATTGTAACGTTATATAAGAAAGTACATAGGTGTTTTCATAGAGAGCGGTTTTTGACACCATAAAGCCAAACTCCGCTGCAATCATTTTCATGGCAGCTGCCACTGCAGCCATTCTGTGGCGACCACGAATCTTCTAGGAAACCAAGCTTAATTACCCCTATAAGGATTACAGGACCTAAACGCAAAAAACGAAAGTTTTAGAAGCAATAAAAGTATATGGCCGACTACAGTAAACAAAGTCAGAAAAATATATAGTATTCTTCAGGATATATGCTAGGTAGATAGTGTATTGAATACATAATACAACTAATTGATACGATAGAAAAAAATCATGAAGATACCTCTACATACAATCATTCTGATTTTTTGTCAGATTATTCTACAAGTAACATACTATAGCACTAGTGTTTTAATTTTTTAGTCCAAACAATAGATTTTTTGTAAATAGATATTTTGCAATTAATTACCAGCGTTGTGTCATCGCGCTTCTCTTTCTTTTCTATGCAGTCCGACAGTGACTGCACTTAAGGTAATGTAGTCCCCTTAAGGTGATACGTAAAAAATAAATTTAAATTACTGACAAAGGCTGCAGGCGAACGGGGCGGTATAACAAAGTGACAGAGTCAATTACTTCCACATGCGAAAAAAGAGAGCGCAACAATGCGCTGGAACCAAAATAAAACAATGTAAGCGAAAAACCAAATTAAACTTGTTTAAAAATGAATTAAGCTGTGTATCAAAAATATTTTCAGATAGAGTTTTCAATTACCTATTAAGCACATTTTGAATTTAATTTTGCACTGAAATTACTTAGGATTTTAGAATTACATAAAAATATATAAAAAGTAGAGGTGTTTTCGGAATTAAAATATATCGAGGAAATTTAACCCAATTGCGTTTTCTTCAGTCATATTATTAATCAAATAGTCAATAAACGTATAACCAAGACTTAAATCCATACTATGTTGTTTTTAGTGAAATAAATGGTTAAAAAAACTCCAATTTATTTTAGTATCGCCTAAACTTATCTAACTTAACCTATCTACAGAAAATGTAATCTAACTCCTTTTAAACCCATTATGGTTATTAAAACTTACTATCGTTGAAGCAAAACTAAAGATATTTAAAAACAATCTGCGTCGTCCTTCTATAAAGTTGAGGCTTAATTGCCTTCAGAAAAACTTGGCTAAAAACTCGGGTATCTTCGTCATTTCAACGTAAGATCGGGCGCACGCAAGTTAGTTATTGAGTTTCGCGAATAATTTTGTTTTTATTCAAATTTTGTTTTAGGAAGTATGAAATTGCGTCCTGCACCTGCTAGAAGTTTTGTCGATTCGAAGCAATTGTAAATTAAAATCTTACTTTTTTTTTTTAAGTTGGGATTTTAGCTATGGACAGGAAAATTAATGATGATATCAATTTTCAAAGGCCTGATTTTTAGGGTTCCGTACCCAAAGGGTAAAAAGGGACCCTATTACTAAGACTGTTACGCTGTCTGTTCGTCTGTCTGTCACCAGGCTGTATCTCAAGAATAGCTAGACAGTTGAAATTTTCACAAATTATGTATTTCTGTTGCCGCTATAACAACAAATACTAAAAACAAAATAAAATAAATATTTAAGGGGGGCTCCCATACAACAAACCAAACGCGATTTTTTTGCCCTTTTTTGCTCGATATCAATATTGGCAACAGGTAGGCACTTGAATGTTCACAAAATACTCAGTTGTATTTTTACTTTAATAATAAATAATAAAATTAAAATAAAACAAATATTGAAGGGGGGTTCCCATACAACAAACGTGTTTTTTTTCTGCGTTTTTGCCTTGTGGTACGGAACCCTTCGTGTGCGAGTCCGACTTGCTCTTGGCCAATTTTTTTTTATTTATCAAAAAACAGTTTACAAGCATTAGTTGAACCTTTAAACATACCCACACAAACCATCGCGGGTTTAACACCGGTATAGTCAGAAACGGAAACTCGGTTTCACTACATATTAAATCGCTGACTAGTAAAATATAAACAAAATTGCATGATTCGTGTTGTGATTGACATATGGCTGATTTTTTATTAGTTGATAACTTTAGGCGAAAGCGTCAGGGTCAGAAAACTTAAATAAATTAAATTTCACGGGCTACCTTAGTGCATCCCCTTGGGCTTGTGGCTAAGTGAAGCCTCTCGGGTCGGGATGGGTGACCATCTTTACATACTGCTCCGTGCCTCGGAAAGCATGTTAAGCCGTTGGACCCGGCTGTCATTCGGAGCATGAAACTCTGACAACCAGTCTTATACCAAGTGACAAGGTTGTGGAGGTCAGATAGGCAGTCACTTCATGTAAAATACTGGTATTCAGCTGCATCCGTTTGGACTGGAAGCTGACTCTAACGACCTTAGCGTATCCCCTTTATTCAGAAAAATAAATATAGCGGTTTGACACCTTGTGTATACGGAAATGTCATATGTCATTTTCAGATAAATGTTTTCTGATTAGTGAAAGATCAGCCAAAAACATAATAAAGACAGATTAAATTACATGAAATAACAACCAAGTATTATAAAATAATTTAGGATTCAGTTACGAACCAAGTAATTATAATAAAAGCCGTAGGTTCAAGTTAGAAAAGATGTTTTAATTTCGACTTGTGCTTGAAATTTTAGGCCACTAGAGAATTTTGTAATTTGATATCTGGGGTAATCATTCTGGGAGTTTACTAGCTATACCTACAGAAATTAGTAATACCGCGAACGTCGGCTGTTTATTATAAGTACCCTCTAAACATCCAACACTACAGTGCTAGACTTTGTCCCTAATTTTGGACATAATTCAAGTGTTAAACATTTTATACCCAAAAATTAAACTACCACCGGCCAGAAAAAAAGTAAGATGTTTTCTTATGGGAAATGACCTCTAGAGCATTTTTTACTATTACAACGAAAGTCTACAATTAACCCCCGGCTGCTATTTCAGATTGAAAATGCCAAAAATAATATTTTTATAACAAGTGTTAAAACACTTGTTAAATGCATAACATTAAAAAATATCAAGTTTTAATTGAATTTAACATCCTGAAAACACAAGAATAAATACTACATGTATTTATTCTTGTGTGTAAAACGTAGAATCAGGAATAATTATCGAAGTAATAGAGAAACTGTAGTTTAATTTTACTCGTCCCAGTACTGACAGGTCTCACATCATTATCATCATTTGCCTAGTTGGGAAAAGGTTCCCAACTATGTTGGGGTCGGCTTCCACTCTAAACGGACGCATCTCTGAATACCAGTATTTTACATGGCTACAACCCAGTTACTGGGTAAAACGATACCCCTTGGTAAGACTGGTTGTCAGACTTACGGGCTTCTGACTAACCGTAACGACTGTCAAAGATCCACGAATGACAGCCGGGACCAACGGCTTAACGTGCTTTCCGAGGCACGGAGGGGTCTCGGTATGTAAAGATGGTCACCCATCCACAGACCAACCGCGGCAAGCGTAGCTTAACCTGATCGATCGACCCGTGCGGCTGTTATTATTTAGCCACGAGCCCCTCTAGCTCTCACAGTACCTAAATATTTTCATGGCGAGCATCTTAATGCGGCTAATGACGTTCATAGAAGACTTCACCCTTACCGTTTCAATTTAAGAATCTCAAGACCAATCGCCCCCATGCGCCTACCCTTAAGTAGGGAGTTAAATGAGCTCATCGGGCCAAGGAAATGAAGGGCGATCGCTGAAACGATCAGCCATTAAATAGGTGTCGGCTCAAAAAGGAGTCGTTAGGGATTTTCGATAATATTTCGTCGTAAGAGATAACTGGAGCGTTTGTCTCAAATGGAATTCGTAAAACGACTCACCACAACGGAACGTTCATTTATCTTTATGTTTTTG
Organism: Oligia fasciuncula; assembly: GCA_963082905.1. Classification (NCBI taxonomy): domain Eukaryota; kingdom Metazoa; phylum Arthropoda; class Insecta; order Lepidoptera; family Noctuidae; genus Oligia; species Oligia fasciuncula. The sequence continues at coordinate 17,628,854 of OY720403.1, forward strand.
TAGATGATGGATTGATTTCGCTGATTGTGTTTTCCTTTTGGCCCATTTGTTTAAGTTTTGTCTAAAAGGTTTTAGCGAAAATGTTTCGCGGAGAAATATAGGTCAGATTTCTGGGACCCTGATTGGTATCAGATTTGTTGTTGGATATCCTAGGTACCTATTAATTAAAAAATAACCATTTACAGATAGTTCAAAACCTAAGTTTTTGGCAGGGTGGCTGGTAGCAGATGGATGAGAGTTGCTTAGAATCAATTCCGTGGGAATATCGGGATAAAAAGTAGCCTATACGTTAATCCAGGGTGTTAGCTACCTCCATACCAAATTTTATCAAAATTGGTCCAGCCGTTTGAGCGTGAAGAAGTAACAAACATATAAACACACCCCCACACACTCATGAACTTTCGCCTTTATAATATTAGTGTGATTAGGCATATATTATATTCATAGTTTTAATAGGTTTATACGTAGGTACTTATCTTTATATTTAAAATATTTATTCCTCAACGTTCATGATTGCACCTACCACTGTTTGTCTCTGCATCACCCAAAGGTTGACTGGTAGAAAATGCCTATGGCATTAAGTCCGCCTCTGTACATTATGTGCTTGAAGTATCTAATAAATAAATAAATACCTTCGGACTTTCCTTGTCATATTTTTATTTTATTTTAAAAGCAGCTTAATCCTAAAACTCATATTTTTTAAACAAAACACCCGAAATAAAATGAAATACCCACCTCAAAAAAAAATTGCAAATCTTTTTTTACTCGGGAAAAAATGTGCGATTTCCACACAAATCATGTGAATGTTGTTATTTTAGGACCTCGGAGGTCCCAAGGACCATTAACTCTCGTTTACTTAGGCCCTGAATAGATTACAGCAGGGATTTTATGAAGATTGCACATAACTTGTGAAGATATGGTCCTGTCCTGTTTTTTTGGGTATGTAAAATAGGCAATATTTATTACGGGCTAGCGCTGGTGTCCGCAACTCCACGTCAATGCGCGTATTTTGCGTAGGTACGGGTTGGAAAATCGATTATTCGATCCACCCCAAGGGCTGAAGTGTGAGTTTTTTCACTCACGTTCGATTGCGAGCGCGTTAGAATTTTATATGGGAAAAAGTTGTAGCGCCATCTGGTGGTCACTAGGAGAAACCTAATTTCCCATAGAAAATTCTAACGCGCTCGCAATCGAACGTGAGTCGAAAAAACTCACACTATAAGGCCACAGCTCCTCAAGGAAGCCCAGCAAATCCTTGATGTCACTGACCGTCTCACGTACCTGGGTTACCGAAGTACACATTGCCCTGTACGTGGCGACCGCCGCGCCGGCCAGATTAGAAGCACATGTGCTGCTGTCTCGTCGTCCTCCATATTATGTAGGTAGTCGTAAATGTATGAAGTAGATTTAGTGCCGAACCGTGATAGCAAGACAGTTGAAATTTTCACAGATAATGTATTTCTGTTGCCGCTATAACAGCAAATACTAAAAACTGAATAAAATAAATATTTAAGGGGGGCCTCCCATACAACAAACCTGTTTTTTTCGGCGTTTTTGCCTTGTGGTACGGGACCCTTCGTGTGCGAGTCCGACTCGCACTTGGCCAGTTTTTAAAATGCGACAGGTAGGTAATTAGTTCCAGAGATTAGCGCGTTCAAGGAAACAAGAAAACTCTTCAGCACCGACAAGAAAGCGACTTGCTATCAACGAATTTCTAGTTCAAGAAACGTATCTACAAAAGATTCACGAAGGTCATGTGTAAATAAAAGAGATAGGGAGGTACGAATTATTCCGTTCTGATCCCCTGAACCCCCTCTACCCCCCCCCCCCCACCTCGATCCCCTGCTTCTTCGTCTTCTGTTTTAATCTCTGTCTTATCCACTATAAACTTTCTCATTCCGGTTTGTTTGATCCGCTTTTTCTTTTGTTTTTGATCCTGAAGGATCGTCAGCAACAAAAATACTAATACGAGTAGGTACATAGGATATTAAAAGTTGACCTCTGATTTTCTTTTATAGCGGCGACCAAAGCTATCTGAGTACTCGTTCAGCAGCGCTCGCCGGACACTCGTTGAGAGATTTAAGGCTCCTACAAACAGGCGCGACACGCGATGTAATCGCGCGCGACACTATGACACTCCTCGTTGCGCGACTTTTTTTTTATCTTTATTTATTAACGAGGGTTTGATCACATAGTGAACATGCCACCCTCATAGGAACTTCTGTTACATGCAAAACTTAACATCTACGCTTAATTCCTAAATTAACTAATTTATATAATATTTTAGCGACTTTGGATGCTGGCAAAGCTAAAATAATATTACATTCTCCTAATTGACTAATGTTCATATTAGATTGGTCTCTAATCAAATACCTCTCCGCTCCGTTCCGGACACACTCCACCATAATATGAAAAGCGTCTTCAACCACATTGCATTCCGTGCAGTTTGGAGATGAAACTTTGCCCATCAATGCAGCAAAAGTATTCAATGGGACGTGTCCGGAACGAAGTCGCAAACTTATCACAATTTCTTGTCTACTCATATCGGCATTATCAAACCAAGGATAATTCTGAATGGTTGGCTGCATCGTCCGATACCAAATAGGTACCTTTTGTCAATGATTTTTCATCGAAGACTTGCGGTGTCTTTGTGTCGCGCGTGATTTTATCGCGTGTCGCGCCTGTTTGAAGGAGCCTTTACGCTTGGTATATACGTCAAATTATCGCTCGTCGGCGTCGCTGCTCGTTGCTAGTGAACTCGTTTTTAATTGGTAGCTGTAAAATCACTTCTCGTTAATCGCTGGAGTTGACAGGTGCTTTGGCTATACAAATTAAATATCATCATCATCTGCCGAGCCGTTTCCCAACTATGTAGGTATGTTGGGGGCAGCTTCCAGTCTAACCGGATGCAGCTGAATACCGGTATTTTACATGGAGCGACTGCCTATCTGACCTCCACAACCAAGTTACTGGTTAAGTTAAGGGTAAGACTGGTTGTCAGACTTTCTGGCTTCTGACTACTCGTAACGACTGTCAAAGATCCACGAATGACAGCCGGGACAAACGGCTTAACGTTCTTTCCGAGGCACGGAGGGGTCATGGTATGTAAAGATGGTCACCCATCCACAGACCAACCGCGGCAAGCGTAGCTTAACCTGATCGATCGACCTGTGCGGCTGTTATTATTTAGCCACGGGGCCCCTCTATACAAATATGTAAATACAAAAACAAAAGTTAACATTTTACGTGCGTTGACGTCATCAATACGTAAGTGAAATTAATGCTTGTTATCTAATGTTCAGCTGCCCTTGAAGTAAATAAATTCGTGACTAAAACAAAAAATAAGATAAAGTTTGTACAACTGTTCGGTCAGTTTGTTGCATACTATAATTTCGACATTACATGTATCTCCCGTATGGTCTAGTGGCTAGGATACCTGGCTTTCACCCAGGAGGCTCGGGTTCGATTCCCGGTACGGGAAAGTACTTTTTGTTGTTTTTTGGCATTTACTTATAGAAAATGTTTCTTTGCAATATTTACGCAAAAATAATTGTGTATATTTTTATGGGTTTCATTACTGTCGACATGTTTAAATGTTTTTTTTTTAACCGACTTCCAAAAAGGTGGAGGTTATTAGTTAATCGTTTTCCCATCTCAAAAAATGTCCAACACGCAGAAGTTTTCACTTCAGAAAGTTGACTGGTAGAAAATGTCCGCCTCTGTACCTACATTATGTGCCTGAAGTATTAAATAAATAATAAATAAATAACTGTAAAATATAAAAATTAAATGACTTTAATTCGCTGTTCCACTGTTGCCTGTCTAGAGCAACACTTCTCCAGTTTGTGCTGTCTATAATTCAAGGCAACGTATATTACTACGAATGTAATATAACTAATCATTATAATGTCATACTTAGTCGTTTATAATATTATAATGGTACCTATCTACTTATGAATCTTATGACATCTTTTTAGAAATACATGTGTGCAATATGAAGGTAAGTACCAAACTTTTGGGTAAGCAAGTTTGTTTGTATTTTCTTGAAAACCTACTTCAACTGCAAGCAATTTTCAAAATGGCCGTTTCTAACTTTTATTATCATCACTAGCTTCTGCCCGTGAGTTCATCCGCGTGAAACGGAATGACCGCGCCGCGTCCCATCGCGTTGCCCGCCCGCGCTTTTTCCGTTTGCTCAGCTCCTAAAGGTCGTAGCGTGATGTTAAATAGCCTATAACCTTCCTCAAGAATTGGCCTATGAAATGCGATTTTTTTTTTCATATCCGCCGGTAGTTTCAGAGATCAGCACGTTAAAAAAAAACAAACTCTTCAGCTCTATTTTTAGTACCTATATTATAGATATAGATTAGATTGTTATCAGCTCAAAACGTCAATGTTTGTATGTACAGTCAACAAAAGAGATAAGTATACAGGATCGTCGGATATAGTTGAACTTTGGTAAGAAACCGATGGATGTTGTCGACTGAAATTTAATTTGATAATTATGAGCTGTTTGTTTTCTATTAATAAAAATAAAAAAAGTTCGAGAACATCCATCGGTTTCTTACTAAACTTCAACTATATCCGACGTTCCTGCATACTTATCTCTTTTGTTGACTGTACAGAAAGCGTCACTATGTCCTAACCCCTCAAGTTTTAAAATGTTACACTGCTACAACATTGAATTCCTTACGAATAATCTAAAGAATACTTCAAAAAGAGTCCATTGTGTTGACTCGGATTCGAACCATCGCATCACCGAACGTCGTCATACTCATACCGGCAGTTTGACGAACTAGCCAGCGAGCCCATATGAATTGCGATGAAATTGTTATCTACTATCGGCTGAGTCATTATATCTTTAGGTCCCTGTCTAATCGAAAGATGTTATAATTTGAGGGTATCCATTAATTTTACTTACTTACGTTGTCTTTATAAAATTAATCCATACCTTCAAGTTATAACTTTGTATACGTTCACTTAAAACGGCGAAGAGTAAACGACTACTAATTTTATCAATTATTTTTTTAAATGATTTCTGATTTTATGAGAACTAAAATAGTTGTTCTGTTTGTTGTAAAATAAGATCATAGTTTTGTTAAATAATAGCAATAATAAATATTATTAAATGATTAATAAAGTATTTTATTTTTCTTGATTTTTTAATTCTTTATAAATAATTACTACTTAAAACAAAATAGAAATATATATCAAAATAATATAATGAACAAAAAGCACATTTCGTGCCTATATAGGATTTGAACTTCCAATCTTATGCACGGTAAGCGGTCTTGAAACCTCCAGTCTATTTAGACGATGAATAAGTTGTCGTAAATGTTAACCCTATTATTGTTGCTTGTCGTCGCAAAAGTATTGTTTTATTGAAAAAAACAATAATAAAAACAGAATTTAAAAAAAAAATACTTACTTAAACTTCTTTATTCACTAAAACAATACATTATTTAAAATAAAATGTTTTTGCAAAATACAAAAACCAACTTGGGCCTATCACGGATTTGAACGCACATGTCTTTTGGTGGGGTAACTACTTAAAGGAGCTGTGTGTACATAGATACATAATGCTGTATCGTTCTTAACTTTATTTAATTTTATTATTATTTGTTGTTATAGCGACAATAGAAATAAACACTGTGAAGATTTCAACTGTCTTCCTGTTACGGTTCATGAGATACAGCCCGCTGACAGACAGACAGACGTACGGACAGCGGAGGCTTAGTAGTAGGGTCCCGTTGGCTCCCTTTGGATACTTCGTACCCTAAAAAGCTATCATTTCTTTTCAACCCAGACTAGTTGAGTAAGCCCTAATATACCAAACTACTAAAGAAAATGATATTTTTTGCATATAAATTGTTAATATCTTAATGGCAGCTGTCGCGTAGGTCACACAAGAATTTTATTTACATAGATACTTATCGCATCGATCGAGTTTCACCTTCAGACAGCCCGAACGAAACAAGACATGAAATTGTATTTAAAACAAATACCTAGCGATCACACGGAATATGTTTAAATGGAATGACAATGTAAAGAACTGTCAAAATCAAAGCATTTATTTCAACAGGCACATAAAAGGCACTTTTGAACGTCTAAAATTACAATAAAATAGAATTGACTATAGTCGCCCCTTCCAAAAGGTAGTTTTCGTATGGAGAAGAATGGGCAAGAAACTCCACCGTCACTCTTTTAAAATGCTCTACAATATATTTTTTTAACCTAGAATATCATTACTGTGATTACTGTGAGGTAGAGGAATTAAAAATGACGTCTTGACGGATAAATTAATTATACGTAATAGATATGAGTACCTACATGGTGCTTACATATTTACAAACATTGTAAAAGTAGACGATTTTCATAAAAAAAAAAAAACAATTGTTTGTTTAGAGTTATAACCATGATTTTAATGTTTGTTTTTTAACTAAACATAACATCATATCAGGCCTGTATTCTCAGAAGCGTTAGGTAGAGGTGTACCTACATACCTATAGGTAGTACCAAGGTAGGTGTACCTTGAGTTTCTGGTAATAGGGGCGAGCCTTTTGCCATCAACCGGGTAAAAATCCAGACTCCAAGCTGATACTGAAAGAATCTAGATGGAATAACCCATTAACACTTTGCCCGACCTGAGAATTGAACCCAGAACCTCATGCTCAGCAGAAGCAATTGCTACCACTGCACTACAAGACAGTTTTTTTACTAAATTTACTGGTTAACACGATAACCTTTGGTAAGACTTTTGGTAACGACTGTCAAAGATTACGAATGACAGCTGGGACCAACGACGGCAAGGAGAGGTCTCGATATAATGGATGGTTACCCATCCACGAACCAACCGCGACAAGCGTTATTGTTTAGCCACGAGCCCCTTAGATGACATGCAACGATACCTTTTCATTATGTTCGGTGTTCAATTTTACTAGGTAGGTATTCATATTTTAGGTAAATTGTAATTGAATGTCTGCTCAACAGTGGAGGTGCCCCAGCTGAAGTTACGAAGGAAAATCATATTCGTTTTCAATTGTTTTTCAAAAATTATACAAAGAACGATCTGAGTAGGTACCTACCATTCACACCTGAGGGAACGCGTCGTACAGCGCCGCGCGCTGGGGCGCACTGGCGCGGATCAGAACGTATTTGAAATGCAATAATGTAACTTTACGGCAACGTGAATTTAAAATGGCGGCGCACCGTCACCCATCAGATCCACTATCATTTTCCTGAGCTGCTGATAATTTTAACAGGCCTTAAAATCTTATAATATAAGTATATCGGTGAAGGAAAACATCATCAGGTAGATAGCCTGAATGTCATTGTCTGAAATACCTAGCCACTATGCAGTAGGTAAGCCAACAAAAATGGTGAATAGATAATGTTCGTTGCTTCTCTATGAAGGTAGAATCCTTTGTCATTCAGTAAGACAATTACAGGCTGCTTTTAATTACTTCTTCACTGTGCACAAATTAAATCTAGCCAAAGAAAATCCAGACTTTTGCAAAAAGATTTGCATTATTTACGACCCAATAGCAATGTTTCATTCATAATCACTGTTTCCTTCTCGTTCTGGAGCGCAATAATAATTTAATTATAACTCTCACACTAATTGCAAAAATTATAGACTTGCTTCACGGACTTGACCAAAAATTTACGGGAAACATTTCGCTGCTGTAATTACTTTGGCTCTGGTCGAGAAAAATAGTTCATGCTTATTAATATTCAGATAAATATTAAAATAATAATTGGGGCCGTAGGCGGTTAGTGGGGTCCTGTACCAGGCTATAACGCAATTTGGGATAGTCCTATGTCCAGCATTGGACAGCATCTAATTGACATTTGAGTTTAATTAGTAGGGATTCCAAATCCTGATCGAATCAGGTTTTTGATCTGAATCAAATTCGTGGACAAACTTTTACAGACCTTTAAATTCGTTCAGCTGTTGTACATAACAGAGCTGTTTTGTAAAACAGCTAGCGGTTACCTATGTAAAATAGCGGATTCCACTTTCTATCTGATACCTACAGCAAGCGATACGACGCGGCCTGGCACACCAACGAAATGTGAGTGCTAAGTGTGTGATAATAAGATTCAAAATAATTTCAGCATAAGAAAATCCTTTGCCATGCCGTGCCGTGCCGTGCCGCCTGGTGACCGTGGCTTGAGCACATAGAAAAGTAGGAACGTTGAATTTTCATACCGTTTACGAAAGCCCTTACCCAATCAAGAAACGCCAGTCAAATACCTACCCAATTATTTCACTCGTAGCTTTAGTTAAACAACACGGGATCGTTCTCGAACAACCCAGAAGGCCCGAAGGGGCCAAGAGCGGACGTTAGTTACAACTAATCTCCGGGTAACACCGTGAGTGATGTTGTTCCGGGTCTGATTGCACCATCGTCAATTGTGTTTAATGTTGCCAGGCGGCAGGGCTGTCCTGTGGCATTTATTCCCGATTTTTTCAGACAGTCCCCCAAAACGCCCGCCTTTTTTTTTGGTGGGAAATTATCTAATAACTTCAGTAAAAGTCTGACACGCCCTCCAGCTCCGCCTAGAGCGGGAGAAGTTATTTGATAATTTCTCAACAACAAAAAAAAGGCGGGTGTTTTGAGGGACTAGGTACCTAACTGAAAAAAAAACCCCCACCCGTGTTCCTTCAGTTGCCTGTGCCAGGGGCCACGGTATCTCTTTCGAACAACCCGCGACCTTGGCAGGCATCGGCCCTAGCGGACCCCGTCAGTTAGTGACATCTAAAAAAATTAGTTATGAACATTTTCGAAATGCCTTATTTAAAAAAAGATAACTGAAAATATCTGTTTTTATGGAAAATTTAAAATCGATCTAATTTGGCTGAATTAGCAGACACAATAGAAATTCTATTGTTATCGGTACATAGGTACCCTGTAGGTACAGGCGACAATGCATACGAAGTTTCATTAAAAAAAATAGGTTCATTCATTTCTTCGGTCTTGAAATTTTGTATGAAATGCCGTACGTCGTAAACGCTTTTAATGTTACCACTGCTGGGACACAGGCCTGCCTCTCTGTGACAGGGTGCGGGTTGGTGGATATCACAATATGTGTAGGTATGTGTATGTTTTGAGAGCATTGGTGATATAATAATTTACACTGCCTGGGTTCGAACCTACGACCTACAACTCTAAGTCGCAGCCGTTTTCACTAGGCTGCTACTGCTCTTTTCGACACCGTCTGTACCAATTTATATTCCATTGACAAGTCTAACGATAAAAAAAACTATCTAGATACCTACACGTCATAAGTAGATATCATAACATCTTCCATTGTCACTCATAACCAACAACCACATTTGGGATGCATAAAGAAGCCTCCTCGTGTAGTGCACTTTGTTCCGCCAGTTACTCAACTGAACCGAGTGCTCGGCGCATCCTGGCCTGGACAGTCACACCCAACACCTTATTTGACCAATTCTTCCCTTGCGGTGGTAGGGCGTCCGCCTGGTTTGCGACCACCCTCCCACCGGAGTCCGGCGTCAAGCAGCCTGCTGTTTCGTCGGTACGTGGGAGTTCCAGTGCCTTAGGCATCTTCTGGGCACGCTCGTTCCATTATAGACCTCATCCATCGCTTTCCATCAGGCGTGATCGAGGTCAGGAGCGGGCCCATTCAGCTATTAAAAAGAATAACAAAAACAATCGCGTGCCATCCCTATTTACGGCATGTAACATTTTATCGCTAGCAGCCTTATGAGGCGGCCGTCATGCGAAAATTTACTGCCAACTCTTACTACCTTTTTATTTCGCGCCAACATAAGTGTTTTATCGTACCAACCCCTCGATGAGAACAATGCTTTATATGATAGTGTGTTGTGTTGTGTGTGTAGTCTTTTGTTTTAATAAATAGAATGAATTGCTGACGGATGACGGCTTTCGGCCTACACTCGCGCGTTGCTTTTCAAGCGTCTGAATATTGTCAGAATTTCATGAATTGCGTTAACAAGGAGCTATTCTTATAAAAGTATCTAAGTACCTAGGTACCTATCTAATTCTTTGTAAAACTAAGTCAATTGATACAATAAAGTTGCACCGTCCGTTTAGAATCGTGCAGAGCTGACATTTTGATGAATTGAGCAAAAATACTAGCCCTTAAAACTACGACACCGTGACACCGCGGCAGACAAAGATAACTGGATTTAGACAACATAGATGTGAGGAAAGAGGAGAAGTTTTTGCCTTGCAGTAGTATCAAAGCAGGCAGAATAAATAGATTGTTATGCCTGAATAAAACCGGAGGCCAGCACGAACATCATCATCTGCCTATCCTTTTTCCATGTTGGGTTCGGCTTCCAGTCTAACTGGATGCAGTTGAATACCAGTATTTTACATGAAGGTCAGCACGAACGCGCGACGTAAACGAAATCAATGTACAGACGCCAGCAGGTCAACCTACCCGAAACTGTCAGATTTTCCCAATCAACCTTGAACCTTATGCTTTAGCAATAAAGTCGAAAATCTATTAAAGAAATCTGACAGATTGTAGTAACTTGATGTGCTGGCGTCCGTACTTGTGTAACAAATTTTTTATGAGAGTAGGTACCCTAACCAAATAATTGAAGTGAAAGTTCTTAGGCAGCATTCGATAAATAATTGGACGACAATTGAGAGTGAAACTTCAAGGTCGCGTCACGTTTAGGCCCATTTCTTTACATTACAAAGAAGAAAGATTATAGGTAACTCTCTATCTGTCTTTCCCACAAAATCTGTAAGGTAGGTAGGTATTCTTTATTTTTTATGAAATTTTAAGTACTTCTATCACGTGGCCGGTATTTTTTTTCTAACATTATTTCATGCTTACCCGTGTCCGACATTGCACCCGCATGGGTCGCCGGACACCGGACCTGTTTCCTCAAATACAAACTGTGTCCTTGTTAGACAACATTATTCTGTTGTTCAGTGTGAACTGCAGTATGAAATTATGCCTTTGTACTCCACGAAAGGCTTCCGCTTGAGTGAAACAGCGCAGTTTTATCAACTTTTAACTCATCAGTATTTTGTTGGTTTCAGCGGCTTGGATAGTCCTAGTGCGAGAATATATTCTACACTTGTAATTTGAATGAAATATATTAAATTTTTAGGGGGAGGGGCCCGTGGCTAAATAATAACAGCCGCACAGGTCAATCAATCAGGGTTAAGCTGCGCTTGGTCTGTGGATGGGTGACCATCTTTACATACCGTGACCCCTCGGAAAGCACGTTAAGCCGTTGGGCCCGGCTGTCATTCGTGGATCTGACAGACGTTACGGGTAGGTAGTCAGAAGCCCGAAAGTCTGACAACCAGTCTTACCAAGGGGTATCGTATTACCCAGTAACTGGGTTGTGGAGGTCAGACAGGCAGTCGCTCCATTTAAAATACCGGTATTCAGCTGCATCCGGTTAGACTGGAAGCCGACCCCAACATAGTTGGGAGAAGGCTAGGCAGATGATGATGATATTAATTTTTTAGGGTTTTGTGCCAAAATGGTAAAATAACCCTTAAGCCCATCGTCCACACTACTCAAAGAAACGGGACACAAACTAAATTCACCAATGAGCAACCAGATTGTCACAACACTTGCATCTCAAAGGCGGGCCGTACACGAATGACGATGCTTCTCACTAGCGTGTAATTAAGGCGAAAGCGTAGGGCTCAGGGTCATCAACATCTGCCTCGCCTTTTCCCAACTATGTTGGGGTCGGCTTCTAGTCTAACCGGATGCAGCTGAATACCAGCATTTTACATGTAGCGACTGCCAATCTGACCTACACAACCCAGTAATACAGTACCCCTAGGTAAGACTGGTTATCAGACTTTCTGGCTTCTGATTACCCGTAACGACTGTCAAAGATCCACGAATGACAGCCGGGACCAAGGGCTTAGGGTAGCCTGCGAAATTCAAATTATCTTATGGTCTTTAGCAATTTGCAGGTTAGTGTCTGGTTGGAAGTACCTACGTTGATTCAAATATGATTCGCCACCGTGACAAATATGGCTTTACAGAATAATACCTAATCATTAATCAGCAATAGGTACAACTCGTTAGAATTGGCCTCAAATGTCATGATTTTATGAAATAATCATTCAATAGCAAACAACACCAATAACAACAATAACTTAAAGAATTGTATTGGTGATTTTTATCATTATAATTCTACAAATATAAAATACTAGCTTCCACCCGCGAGGTATGTCGATAAAAACTATCCTATGTCCTTCCCCGGGATGCAATCTATCTCTGCCAAATTTTATCGAAATCCGTTCAGTGGTTTAGGCGTGAAACGGTAACATACAGACAAACAGACAGACAGACAGTTACCTACTTTCGAATATACAGCGTGTTACGTAAAGGGTATGGACATATCAAACAGACTGATTCTTTTGCTGATAATGAACTACATGGCAACATTTTTTAATACCTATACCTACATAATTATAAAGTTAAGAAACATTTAACTAAAAATCAATTATGCTTCCAATTGAATTCTACACATCACTAGACCAAGTCAGCTGATCGGTGTCAATAAACTACAGTACAAAAGAACAACTCGGTAAAAGATTTGTTTCCCGCCGCCGTTGCAGCGCCGTGATGTGCGTGTGTGCTAGGCGCACAGACACGTAATGGATAATGTTAATGACCCTCTCGTAGTGCTGTGACACGTTTGTTATGATTTAAATTTAATAAACTATCGAAATAAAAATTTTTTTAAGCATTTTCAAAGTTATTGCTTTTGAGCTGAAACTTTGTACAGAGATTCTGGACCAGATACACTCTTCAACCCGTTTTTATGGATATACCCTTTCCGTAACACGCTGTATAATATTAGTATGGATTTGTAACGGCCGCGAATCATATTTAGATCAACATACAACCTGCAAATTGCAAAAAACGTAAGAAAATTTAAATTTCCTGGGCTATCCTGACGCTTTCGCCTTAACCACTTTTTACCTCAAGTTACAACATTTAGGTAATCCGGTCAAATCGCCGTTAACCTCAACACTGGTTAGCGGACGGAAAACTTAAACTTCGAAGTCGTATCGAAGAGACGAACCCCCAACTTAAAGTTTTGACTTTAACCGACCTTTAGCGGCTTTGTCTTGCAGTCTTCGTAAATTTTAAATGTTGATAAATTGAAGTTAAAATTACACAGAGAATCTCGGAGACGTGTGACATCTATACCTACCAAGCCGCACTGGTACCGCGTGGTGGATTACGGCCCACTCCTTCCCACAGAGAGGAGGCCTGTTTCCCAACAGTGGGAACGTTATAATGACAGCGAAACTGATAAAATTTCACAGAAGTGCGGGGTAAGAATGAAAGAAAAAAAGAACGGGTAACGATAGCAAATAAAAGAAAACAACCCTTTCCTATTTTAAAGACGTTTTATTTATTGTTTTTTACCTCTCAGGGGTGATTGTTCAATCATCTGATAACTTTATTCCGAGGAATAATTTTATAATTTTGACAGTTATTTCGTACAAAAACTGTCAAACGTCAATTCTATTCCTCGAATAAAAAGTTATCTGGCGATTTAAAAATCAGCCCTTAGTCCTATTTACAACTATCTTTACAGACCTTAGACCTAATTCGATAGTGTGGCTATCAACTATTGTTACCTAATAATACTTATATCAGCTATACCTACTTATAAGTTTATAACGAAATATGTAAGTATATTAATAATAATATCCTCCTGACCGATTTCGGTCACGACGCGGCGCGCAGTTTTCAAGGTAGCAATACAATTACAGACCTTATCTACTACTACACAAAAAGGTACAAAATTCAGTGAGGTGGGACGCGCGGCGTAGCTCGACGTAGTAGACACCACCTCACTGAATTGTGTACCTTTTTGTGTAGTAGATAAGGTCTATAATTGTATTGCTATCTTGAAAACTGCGACCCTGACCAGGAACGCAGGAGATATTATAGTGCACAAGTGTGTGCGTAAACACGGGTGCACTCTCTGTTCCTTTACTCTGTCCGATGGGACGGCAATCCTGCTCGACCGGGGAGAGATCAGGCGCAGGACCAACGGCTTAACTTGCTATCTGAGGCCCGGGGGCTGTTATTGAGACATTCCTAATGGAAAAACTCACTTTACCCAACCCGGGAATCGAACCCAGACGCTCAGCAGTCGCGCTTGCGACCACCAGACCAACGAAACAGTTATGTACAGACGCCAGCACAGCAAGCTACTACAATCAGTCAAATTTCTTTAATAGATTTTCAACTTTATCGCTAAAGCATAAGGTTCAAAGTTGATTGGGTTGATGGTAAGTAGTAGTTTCATAGTGTTCATAATGTTCTGTACATTATGAACACTATGAAACTACTACTTTATTAGCTATCTAACTACTAAACATAGGTGCATCATCAGTCTATCAAAGCTTACGAATATTCCCGTCGTTGTCCACATCGTCGTGTTGACAATCGGGATTTTTTTAAATTATTCCTGATCAGTAACACCACTGTCTCTAAAAACACAATCGGGAGAAACTACTAAACTGTTGAGAATCGTCCAGTGTTGACGAATAGAACTTTTTTTTCCGATCGTACATAGATGTTTTCCTTCACCGTTTTTGAGAGCAATGGTGATGAAATAAATGAACACAAAGTAAAGCGCCCGGGTCCGAACCCACGGCCTACAACTAGTAGGTAAGTCGGGTCCGTTACCACTCAGCTCTCAACAACTGGCAACTGGTAAGACTGGTTGTCAAACTTTCGGGTTTCTGACGACCCGTAACGACTGTCAAAGATCCAAGAATGACAGCTTAACGTGCTTTCCGAGGCACGGAGGGGTTTCGGTATGTAAAGATGGTCACCCATCCACAAACCAACTGTGGCAAGCATAGCTTAAACTGATCGAGCGACCCGTGCAGCTGTTATTAGGTACTTAGCCTCCCGGTATTCAAAATATGTTCCCTTTACTTTTTATCTGTACCTTTAAGCGATGAAAGAACACACTATAAGAGACTCCAAATACGGAGATAATATCTAAAAGCGCCTATAAATGTGCCAATTTCGCTCTTGAATATATTCCGCTATATTTTATGGCAGCGCTATCAGTTTCGTAGTGTGTTACTTGAATGGATGCCAAGAATCCTAAGTAGTATATATAATACTTAGGTACATAAATGTATGTAAAATCAGCACACTAAATGCGTAACACACTGTCAATCACGATCTGAATAAGTTTGAAGGATAGGAATATTCCATTGCTTCATATGTTCGAAAAATTTGTCTGCTCACCAACGTGAAAAACGCAATGAATATTGTGGAACTGTCAAAATGAAAGCTATTAGGTACTGTTAGTGTGTTACGCAATTACACTGCTGGGATATTGATTGTTAAGCAAATAGACTAACTTAAATTGTCCGTAGGTATAAATAAATCACATTGACAGTTGATTGAAATAGCTATGACACGGCTAATTGACCAAGGGTGTCAATTTCCTTGACAATTCAGGGGTTTATTTATAAACGATGATTAAAGTTTAGTGACTTTAAACGTCAAAAATGTATGGTCGCTAATCACTAATTAACTTTGAGCAACGTTTATGAATAAAAGGGTAATTTTCCTGACTTTAGTTAAAAACTTGGATTTTAAACACATACAAAAATGATCTATTCGGATATTCATTTGATGTATCTCATCATAGTTTATTAAGAGGAAATGCGGTTGGAGAAACTTTTTGAAAAAGCCTAAGTCATAATTCGAGGTTTGGCTCTCGCCTATTTTCTTCTCCATTATTGGACCAATTTAAAAGATATTGCATAAACAGAATAAGAAGGATATTTATACTGTGTCCCTGTTTTCCTTTTTGATGATACATTATTTTTCTAAGCACTAGAACCCTCAAAAAATGCTCAAAATTGCCGCTGTCAACAGCGGCCTATAGTGTACAAAGACATTCATGAAAAAAGAAAAACACAGGGACACAGTATATATGTATATCCTTCTTATTCTGTTTATGAAATCTTTTAAATTTGTCAAATATTAGAGGAGAAAATAGGCGAGAGCCAAAACTCGAATTATAACTTTTACTTAGGCTTTTTCAAAAAGTCTCTCCGACCGCATTTCCTCTTAACAGTACTTACATTTATTTAAAGCAATACAATAGAAGTAAATATACAATAGTGCGGCCGACAAGAGAATACGTTCTTCACACCTGTCATATTCATACAAACGAATACTTACGTGTTTTGCGAATTTGATCTTTATTAGCTACTAGAATTGTCGCACTGACAGGGGGGTCTGGATCGCATTGTCTCGACGACGCGCGACGCGACGGGCGGATTATAAGTACTTAAACAGTAATGATCAAAAATAAATACCTAATGATAAATTTTAAAAACTTACAATGCTTTATGCTTGTGAGCTTTCCGGTAATCTCGATTCAAAAGTTGAAACATGAAACTTTTCTAATATCTACTTACTATTTATCGAAGTTTTGTTTTTTTATTTAATACGTAATTTATCTCTAAAATTTTTGATTAAAACTTCCCGACCATCAATAGTCCAGCCAGATTCTTTGGCTTGCTTATTCACGTAATCTATCAATATATTTCTAGCATGTTCATCTAACCCAGGCCTCGTATATTTAGACCTGGAACGCTTTCCATTCGGAGCCTTACTACCAGTGTAAGAACACTTGGACAGAGCTTCTTTTGTAAATATTAGAGGCAAAAGAAGCCGATAAAAATTTCTCATTTCCTTTCCAAGTTCTTTGCATCGAAAAAAATCATCTTCGGAAACATAGATTCCTGTATTTGGCATGAGTTCTGTTAAACCTGAACCGGGTCCTTGGTGGTTGAGTGTCCATTTTGCAACATACTTGTAACTAAGTACAATAATATCGTTCATTCCCAGTCGCCCCCGCGGGGATTGCCACCGGAGGCAAATGGGAATCAAAATTCCCAGTCGCCACCGGCGGTGACTGGGAATTCATTGCCCCCACTTCAGTTTCGCTATACATTGCTTTCTCCATCGTTATAAAAGGATGAGGCAACTTATTAAATCCTAAACCTGCCTCTAATCTTTAAAAAAAAGACTAAGTGCATTGAAACATTTTTTTATTTTGAAATTAAATAATTAAAATATATAATAATTAAAAATTAATAAGAGTTCAGTGTAGTGCACTTAGGCTTCTTTTTTAAAGATTAGAGGCAGGTTTAGGATAAGTTGGAGAAAGCAATGTATAGCGAAACTGAAGTGGAGGCAATGACTTCCCAGTCACCGCCGGTGGCGACTGGGAATTTTTATTCCCATTTGCCTCCGATGGCAATCCCCGCGGGGGCGACTGGGAATGAACGAATAATATTTGGATTTTGAAGTTGTCGAGGGTTTTGGTGATTGAAAAAAATATTATGAATCTCAAGATGATTTCGATTGTTGACGAGATGGTGTTCGTGGATGAGAAGATACAGTTTTCAGTTTATCACTAGTAGGCCGACTATTTTCTTTTAGTTGTTGAATCGTTGGCAAGGAAAGTCCTTTCTTGAGCACAGGCACAAACAAATTAATAGATTCAAAAGCTCTTTTCAACTGTTTACTCTTTTCCGTGTAAACAGCATTCATCTTGCTTTTCATCTCTAAAATAGAATTATAAATATCTTCTACGTGTTTTATATCTACTATATTCTGATGCTCAGTTCCGTTTTCTGGTGCTAGATGCTGTATAAGATTTTGAAGCGCTGAGACGTCTTCATTAAATGCAGAGGCATTTAACGAAGGCTGGAATCCTTTAAAATTAGTATTTGATTCGTTTTGCTGCTCCAGATTATTTGTATAAGATATTTGAGTTGGGTCAGAATCCACGGTCTCGGGCAATGAAGTTTTTGATTTTTTTGTTGTATTTGTTTGATTATGCTCATTTTCATGAACAAGCTCTAGTCTATTTCTTTCAGGTGGATGTATTGTTTCCGGTTCATGGCTACTATCACTGTCCTCAGTAGCAATAACTGTCTCACACAAAGGAGTTTCGGACCTTCCCGGGTTTTTAGTTGTATTCGTTGGATTAGGCTCAGTTATAGGTACAGGCTCCAGTATATTTTTATCAGGTGGAGGTATTGTATTGGGTTTATTGTTACTATCACTATCCTCAGTAGTAATAACGGTCTCACACAAGGGAGTTTGGGACCTTCCCGGGGTTTTAGTTGTATTCGTTGGATTAGGCTCAGTTATAGGTACAGACTTCAGTATATTTCTATCAGGTGGAGGTATTGTATCGGGTTCATTGTCACTATCACTGTCATCAATAGCAATAACGGTGTCACGCAAGGGAGTTTTGGACCTCCCCGGGTTTTTAGTTGTATTCGTTGGATTAGGCTCAGTTATAGGTACATGCTCTAGTATATTTCTATCAGTTAGATCTATTGTATCAGGTTCATTGTTACTATCACTGTCGTCAGTAGCAATTGTGTCATCGTTTACTGTTGATCCAAGCAATTCTGCTGCAACAGTTTTGGTGTAAAGATTTTCTAGTTTGTCAAATTTTCCGGCACTAATTAGGGTTTTAAGAGTTTCGGTTCGAGCTTCCTTTCGTAAAGATAGAACCTTTTTAGGAGAAACTTTTTGTTTAGGAATATAATGTAACAGTTTATTCTGTATTAACATTTTAAGATTATTACCGGAACGTATGGCAGATTCACGTTTTTTCTTCGGGAGACTATCCTCATTAGTTGTATTATTGTAAGTTTCTTCTGATTGTCTACGTTTACCTGATGTTGATGGAGGTGCACTAGCACAAGCTTCTGGAAAAACAAATAGTTTTATAATATTAACATATGCTGGAGTTCTGAACATTTGTGAATGATGACATGGTAAGAAAAGGGGTGACTACCGAGATGACAACTAATAGAGAAGTATGGAAAATACATGTTGCGCCGACCACGAATAAATTGGGATAAATAAAGACAGGAGAATGATGATGCTGGAGTTCTGAAGCAAGAAGGAATAAATAGCATATAATAAGGAATAAATATCATAAATGCGAAAGTGTGTCTGTCTGTCTGTTACCTCCTCACGCTTAAACAGCTGAACCGATTTAGATGAAATTTGGTAAGTCTGATCCCGGGAAAGGACATAGGATAGTTTTTATCCCGATATTCCTACGGGATCGATACTTAAGCGGGTGAAACTGCGGGGCGCAGCTAGTCAACCTATAATGTTCCCACTGCTGAACACAGAAAGGAGGCTTGTGTCTACAAGCCTCCTTTGTTAGAGGGAGTAGGTTGTATCCACTACGCGGGCTCAGTGCGGGTTGGTGGATGTCATTGTCTTCTAATTTTTGGTTATAGGACATGCCGGCTACTTCACGATGTTTTCCTCTACCGTTTTGAGAGCAGTAGTGATGAAATAAATTGCACAAATTGCTTGTCTGGGTTATCACTGCTCTTTACAAGGAACTAATGAATAATGGTTATTACTTATTTTGTTCATCGTGTTGTCCGACTGTTCATCAGCAGCTGCACCATCCTGCTGGTGCATCCTAGCTGGTGAATCCTTTCTGTCGTTTTCTGTGATAAATCCAATTGCTTTTTCATACGAATCTGTAATAAAGATAGTTCTTGAGTTTCAAAACAATAACAATTAAATACTTACATAATTATATAGTTAGGTGACTGGTAAAACGAGGGACATCATTTATTTATTTATATATTTATATTATTTATTTTTCATTTATCATTTAGGAGTATTCTGTCAGTATCCGATTTTCGTTTCTAATAACTATGTAATACATAACCTATCACACAAATAGTTAAGATATTGCCTTGTGACATTAAGTCCGACTTTACCATTCATCATCTGCTTTTTCTCAACTACATATATTCGGGTTGGCTTCCAGTCTAACCGGATGCTTGAACTGTATATATGTACAACCCCGCATGGATTACAACCCACTCCCTCTTACAGATAAGAAGCCTGTGTCCTAGCAGTGGGAACATTTTTCTTTTTAAAAGTTGCTTCACACTAGGTATTTCTCCTGTATTGTGGGTGTGTTTACAAACATTTAAACTCACATACACAAACAGCCAGACCCGGACCAACTACTTGTAGGTCATACAAATATTTGTTCCGTGCGGGAATCGAACCCGTGACACGCAGCGCAGCAGTCAATCGCTTAACCACTGCGCCAACCGTGCCGTCGAACATTATAGGCTGATTATGTTAACCAAGGGTTATGAGTAAGTAAATACTTATGTTACATTAGGTAGTTAAAAAGATGTCTATAGCATCAATAGACTGAAAATACAGAAAAGCGTGTGCGAGTCGGACTCGCACACCAAGGGTTCCGTACCACAAGGCAAAAACGCCGAAAAACAAACACGTTTGTTGTATAGAAGCCCTCTTAAATATGTATTTTATTCTGTTTTTAGTATTTGTTGTTGTTGAGGATTGGAATGATAAACGTCTCAACTTCTTGTTATTAAAATATATTGTAAAAATGAAACGGCTTTACATGGTATAATGGCGGACACACGCGATCGCGACATTAAAGATTACGTGCATGCGCAAACGCTGATTTTGGCCGAATGGCGGGTGCGCGCGCTCTTTTGCAGACGCCGGCCGCGTCGCCCCCGCGCGCCCCTCTTGCTCCGGGCGCGTTCGTATTAGCGCATTTAGGCGCGTTCATCCTCCGCGCCGTTGAAATCTTTCAACTCTTCTTGATCAGCCACAGGTAGAGGGCACATTTTATTTACTGCCCGTTTGATGGTGCCTGTAGCAGTGTAGATTTCCGCTACTCTGCAAATCCCGTCGGCTCCGGGGAATAATTTGGAGACTCGACCCATACGCCAGTGGAGCGGCATCAAGTTGTCCTCTTTCAGGATAATGAGGTCTCCGACATTGATTGGTGCGTAACCTCTTCTCCATTTTGCTCGGTTTTGTAGCTCGGCCATGAACTCTCGTCGCCACCTCTCCCAGAACCGCTGTCGTATTTGTTCTATAAGCTGGTACCTGTTGGGTCTAGACGTTTTCACAGGTAGTGAAGGTACTGACATCAGCGGGCGTCCAATTAGAAAGTGCCCAGGAGTTAAAGGATTGGTATCAGTGGGTTCTGATGACAGGGGGGAAAGAGGTCGGGAGTTTAGGATTGCTTCTATTTGGGTGAAGAGCGTCGCTAACTCTTCAAACGTGAGTGAAGCATTGCCTGCTACGCGTTTTACATGAAATTTCGCGGATTTAACACCGGCTTCCCAAATTCCACCAAAATGTGGAGAGTATGCGGGAATAAAATTGAATCTAATAGCCTCGTTAGCTGCATAATCTGAGACCGCCTGAACGCTAGACTGTATAACCCTACCTAACTCATTGTTAGCGCCAACAAAGTTCTTTCCATTGTCGCAGTAGATGGCGTAGGGCTTGCCGCGACGCGACACAAACCTGCGCAGACATGATAAGAAAGCCTCAGTGGTGAGATCGCTTACCATCTCCAAATGTAGGGCCTTAGTAACTAAACATACGAATACACATAAATAGGCTTTGGTGATACGATTACCTCGTCCTTTTTTGGAAGAAATCATAAAGGGTCCAGCAAAGTCAATTCCACAAGAATTAAAGGGAAAATCTGGGTTGACTCTTACACTCGGCAAGTCGCCCATTAAAGGTTGTGCAGTCTGACCTTTCATTCGAGTACAGACAACACACTGTCTAACTATAGTGCGAGCTAAGATTCTACCACCTAGTGGCCAAAATCTCTCGCGGACTGAAGACAGAAGCAGCTGTGGACCTGCATGCATTAAATGTAAATGTTCGTATTTCATTACAAGTTTAGTAAAGTGGTGCTTAGCATCCAGTAATATTGGGTGTTTTTTGTCGTACTGACAATCAGACTGACTTAGCCTGCCACCCACTCTTAATAAACCATTGGTATCTAACAGTGGATGTAAGGATAATACTTTACTTTTGTGATGCAGTTCCAATTTGTTTTGAACGAGTTTTATGTCCTTTGCAAACGACTCTGATTGACTAACTTTAAGTAATAGTATTAAAGAGTTCTCTAATTCGTTAGCTTGCAAAGGTCCCTTTAGTTTCAACTGTTTACTTTTACTATTATTAATGAAACGTAAAACATACGCATAAACTCTTTTAAGTCTAATATAACTTGAATATTTTTCAAATGGTACTAATAATTTATTTTCAGACATGTCATCAACAGATACTAATACTTTGACTTCAGGTAAGTTTTTGTGTATAGTGTGAGGTTGGATAGGCCAATAAGATTCGTCCTGTTTAAGGAATGAAGGACCTTCCCACCATAAATGTAATGACTGCAGATGCTGTGGGTCAATGCCCCTAGAAGCTAAATCTGCTGGGTTTAACTCTGTTGGAACATGTTTCCATTTAAATTCTTTGGTAATTTCAGTAATTCTGTTGACTCGGTTACGTACAAATGTCTGTAAGACTTTATTCTGAGTTTTCAGCCATCCGAGTACAACTGTGGAATCAGTCCACAAATATTTTTGTGTAACATTGCATGGCACTGACTGTAATACCTTCTCACTAACTTGAGCCCCTAACAGAGCAGCACATAGCTCTAAACGCGGGATTGTGAGCTCCTTAATTGGAGAAACTCTAGTTTTGGCACATAGTAACCTTACTGTAATGTTATGTTTACTATCTTGGGAACGTAAATAAACACACGCCCCATACGCCTGCTGACTTGCATCTACAAAGCAGTGTAGCTCAGCTGACTGGGTTTCTAAATTATCACCTAAAACACAACGAGGTATTATAATATCAGATAAATGATGCAAGTTTTGGATGAAATTAAACCATCTTTTAGCAAAAGGCTCGGGTACGGGATCATCCCAGTCTAATTTTGCAATCCACAAATGTTGCAATAAAATTTTTGCTTTAATGATACAACAACTAACTAGCCCCAAAGGGTCAAATACTTTGCATGTGGTGGAAATAATGGTTCGTTTAGTAACCTTTGAAGTGAACTCAATTCCATTTGGAAAATGCAAATCATCAGTCTTTGGTGACCATTTCAGACCTAAGACATTAGCTTCGTCATGAAAATTAAGACAATTAGACAATTCTGTTTTGTCACTAAGAATATGAGAGTTTGTGCGAAATTTTCGTAATGGGAAACAAGCAGAATTTAATGTTTCAGTGACATTTAAATAGATATGTTTTAATTCCTCTTCAGTTGAGGCACCTGTATTGAGATCATCCATATAAAAATCGTTCTTAATGACATTGGCAATAGTCTTATCCTGACATTTATCAGCCAGCTCCACCAGAGTCCTAGTAGCTAAGAATGGAGCTGAAGCCATCCCATATGTCAAAGTATTGAGTTGTAAAATTTTGAAAGGCTGATCAACTTGATCCCTCCACAAAATAAGCTGCAGGTGCCGCTGTGATTTATCTATGGCTACTTGTCGGTACATTTTTTCGACGTCTGCTGTTAAAACAAATTTATGTATTCTGAAACGAATAAGAATAGATAATAAATCGCTCTGTACAGTGGGACCAACAGCCTGGATATCATTCAAAGATTTCCCTGAACTTGTTTTAACTGAAGCGTCGAAGACTACTCTCAGCTTGGTGGTATCATGTTGTTCCCTAATGACGCAATGATGAGGTAAGTAACAACCAAACTTGGGCCTTTCGATTTCGCTTAAATGTCCTAACCTACTATATTCTTTTATAAATTCACTATATTGTTTCTTAACTTCAACATTTTTATTTAATTTATTTTCTAGACTTAAGAACCGTTTAACTGCTTTAGGAAACGATTTGCCAAGTGCCTCCTCCGGGGCCTCCGTCAGCGGCATCATTACAGAAAATCGTCCATCTGGTAAACAACAAGTGTTTTTTATAAAATGAGACTCGCAATATTGCTCATCAATAGAATAATTAGTAGAACCTGTAGGTAATTCTTCTACCTCCCAGAATCTTTTAACAGAGTTATGGATATCTTGAAGTGACACTGTTTTATCATTTTTTACTAAATTACAATGTACATTATGAGTAAAATAAGATTCACCGACAGGGCCGGTAACTAGCCATCCTAACTGGCTATCCTGTAATATAGGCTTATTCACTCCTAAGATTATCCTATTATTATTTACAATATCAAAAAAGTGGTCTGCACCAAGCAAGATATCTATTTCGGCAGGCTCATAAAACAAGGGATCTGCCAGAACTACCCCATTGGGCAATCCCAAACGCTCAGCATTTACTTGAACGCCGGGTAATGTTCCTGTAATTTTAGGAATTACTAGACAATTAACAGTTCTATTAAATGAACTAATTCTAGACTTTAACACAATATTGCAACATTCTGTTATTTTACATGCTGCATTATTTATACCACTTACATTAAAAGAACTTATTTGTGTTGCTTGTAACCCTAGCCTCTCTTTCAGATTTTTTGTTATAAATGAAGACTGGCTTCCAGTGTCCAACAACGCACGCGCAAGGTGAGTACTCTTGTTACGTGTATTAATTATTTTAACTTGTGCAGTACATAATAAAACTTGGCCTGGCGAGCGAGCTGACAAACTAACTGGAAGATTACTAGTGGATGGCTGAGTTGCTTCTGTACTTTCTGTGACTACATTAGTAATTGTACTGTTGTTATGCAACATTGAATTATGCTTTTCCTTACAGGTCCGGCAAGAACTACTCAATGGACATTCTGAATTGTTGTGACCACCACGAAGACAGTTCGTGCACAACTTATGCTTAGCCACTTCAGACAGCTTATCGTTTAAACTCAAAGCCTTAAATTTATTACACTGATGTACATAATGTGATTTATTACAGATAAAACATGTCTTAGTTTGAGAACCAGCCAACGTAGTTGCCAATGACTTAACAGATTTATTTTCCTTACTATGAACTGAATTTTTATTATCATAATATCGACTACCATTAGCTGTCTCTAAGACATTTGCTCGATTATCTAAAAATTTTACAAATTCTTCAAGAGAAGGCAGGTGTGTTAAATGACCTTTGTGTTCTTCCCATTTACTCTTAGTTCTGGGATCTAGCTTAGCAGAAATCAAGAATATAACTAAAGGATCCCAGCCAGTTGTGGGAATATCTAATATATTTAAAGCATATAAATTCTTTTGAATTTGATCCATCAAATATCTTAAAGCTTTGAAAGATTCTTTTTGGATCGGATTGATAGTAACTAATGCCTGCAAGTGATTATTTATAAGAATATTTTTGTTATTGAATCTGTCGCATAAAGACTTCCATGCTAATTGATAGTTCGCTGCAGTAAAGTCTATGGACCTTACTATATTACAAGCGCTACCTACTAATGAGTTTCTTAAATAATGAAACTTATTTATTAATGGTACAGACTCATTATTATTAATTAATGAGTCAAATGTGTCTCTGTACTCCAGCCATTTAGAATAGTTCCCATCAAAAGTGGGCAAATTTATGGTTGGTAATTTAACCGAGTTGTTCATTTTGCTACAACTGGAATGTACAGATTCACAATTTCCTTTACTATTGGTTGAACATGTACTTATTAATTCTTGTGTGAAAGAAATCATTGCAAAGAATTCACCTTCTGTAGAAGTTCTCTCTGACATTTGTTCATCAATATTATTTGCAATCTCCTCTATCTCAGACTGAATTGTGTCGAATTTTGACATTAAATCTTGTAGCTGTGTGAGTCGCAAAGACAGCTCCCTCACTTCTAACTGACTAAGACTAGAGGCTTTCTCAATTTGGTATTTACTAATAAAATGTTTAAATACTGTTAATCTGCTACGTATACCACCACGTCTGCGAATCAATGTTTTTACATTGTCATTACCCTCCACATTAGGAGAGGTAATCGTATCGTCCGTCATGTTGAGTGAAATGAAAGAAACACTACTTAACAACACGCGCAAACAATGAGTCGGGCAACCTTGCAGATAGTAAGAAACTACTTAAATAATATGTGCAATCCCACCGGTTATACAATCCAGCCGACAAACCAGCTCAAACCACGCCGCTGCCGCCGAACCCGCCACCCGCTGTCGCCGAGCTCGTCAACAGCACGTGGCAGCAACCAGCAACCGCAACGCGCGTCGGTCGCAGCGAGGCGCGAGACACGAAGTACTTGAGCGCGCGGGCCGTACACGCGGACCCGGAAACGCTGGAATGTTCGGCAAATGTCGTTGAATATAATGCTACCTTAGGATTTTACACGCCTACGAAAATGTAGGTATTTTTAGGATACCTAGGACTTAGAATTTACTCAAATAAAGAGACCGACTTAGCTCTAGAGTACTAAGAACCATAGAAATAGTTATTATGCTCTAAGAAAACAAATGATGATAGAATATTATCGATAACGAATCGATTATGAAAATTACGTGCAACGTGCACTAGAACATTAGTTTCTTGAGCGATGAAGCCATGCGTTATTAGCTCATTAGGTACAGTATAGTACCGAATAGTGACCTCTCTCAGGCAATAACATAAGACTGTTTAGAGGTATGCAGCAGCGAGTTGCGACAGAATAGACGCTCACCCAAGCACGTGCTCCCAAACAATGTTGTAATTAATAGTTTTGCCAAGCAGACTGTAGGTACAGTATAGTACCGAATAGTGACTTTAAAGGCAGTAAATAAGTACCTATAAAGAGGTATGTGGCAATGAGTTGCGCCAGTATAGACGCTCACCCATGCACGTGCTCACAAACAATGTTGTAATTAATATTTTTGCCAAGCAGACTGTAGGTACAGTATAGTACCGAATAGTGACTTTAAAGGCAGTAAATAAGTACCTATATAGAGGTATGTGGCAATGAGTTGCGCCAGTATAGACGCAAATACCTAGGTTGCTTTATGCTAAAGAAAATAGCTTGACGAGCCAGGCACCCACACACCAAAAAGAAACAGGGAAAGGAGAGTATATAAGGAACGGGCTTACTTCCAATATCGATACCAACGCCGCCACGCCGCTGCTGGTGCCAATTGTGCGCAGCTTAGAGGTTTGAGACCCACGCTAACACGACGACTGCAGACAGCGGTTGACTCGGAGACGTAGCATGGAGATCACCAGGAACCTTTTGACTCGGAGACACGCAGAGATCACCGACGAACAGCTACCGCCGCCATCTTCTTGACTCGAGAGGGCCGCAAAAACGTGCCGGTTTTCCACGGTCTGACCTTGTTTTATGGTTCTTCTTTGTTCACGGTCGCCATATGTTGAGGATTGGAATGATAAACGTCTCAACTTCTTGTTATTAAAATATATTGTAAAAATGAAACGGCTTTACATGGTATAATGGCGGACACACGCGATCGCGACATTAAAGATTACGTGCATGCGCAAACGCTGATTTTGGCCGAATGGCGGGTGCGCGCGCTCTTTTGCAGACGCCGGCCGCGTCGCCCCCGCGCGCCCCTCTTGCTCCGGGCGCGTTCGTATTAGCGCATTTAGGCGCGTTCAGTTGTTATTTATTTTTTATTTATTTATTTACTATGGATGACTTACAGCTAAAACCAACAGAATAAAAAATAGCGTGTGAGACTGACAGCCAATTACAAGTCATCACTTCTAAAAACAGATTGGAAAGAAAGAAGAGTGTGAACAACACAACACGGCTACCAAAAAAAAAAAAGAAAGAGAAAAAAAAAAGTATAACAATCAAGCTTAAACTAAAACATTTCATATTCGCTAAAAGAATAAAAACCTGAACATACAAAATCTTAATTAAAAAAGCTAAGGCTCAGGCACTTTCTGGCCGAGGATACACCAGTTATGAAAGGATCAAAATCATGCTGTTTACATATGTCATTAAAGTTACTACTTGCACGCACTATAAATGAATTTTGCCTGTAATTCGTAGAGGTAAATGGAACACGCAATGGTGCGTTCCATCGCTTCGACCTTCCAGGAACGTTAAAATAAAATTTGGATAGAATATCGGAGTTGTTAATAGAATTATTGAAAATTTTTAATAATGAAATACAGTCAGAGATTGCTCGCCGATTAATTAGGGGTAATATATGATACTTCTTACAGAGGTTGAGGTAATCCTCAGACCGGTAGGGCACTTTCTGATGATAACACAAATACTTGATGAACCTTTTCTGGATGCTCTCTATACGATCAATGTACTTGTGATAACATGGATTCCAGATTTCAGACGCGTATTCCAAGTGGCTTCTAACAAAGGTACAGTAAAGGATTTTTAAAGTTTTGGCTTGAGTGAAGCACTTGGATAGTCGCATTATGAACCCTAGTGCTTTAGATGCCTTAGCGACTATGGCATCAACATGAAATTCAAAGGTAAGCTTAGAATCGTGATATACTCCCAGATCTCGGATGCAATTCGTTCTAGGTAGTACTTTATCCCCTAAGATATACGATGAAGGTATAATTGAGCGCTTTCGAGAATATGTTAGAACCAAACATTTAGCAGGGTTAAGATCAAGCTTACTCTCACGACAATAAGCCTCCAGACGATGTAAATCATCCTGAAGTGCAATCACGTCCACATGAGATGATATTGAGGCATAGATTTTCATGTCATCAGCGAAACATAACAACCTGGACGAAATCAAGCAAGAGTTGATGTCGTTTATATATATTATGAAAAGTAATGGGCCAAGCAATGAACCCTGGGGCACTCCACTGGGGACAGGCACCCAACTAGACATATAATTGCTTAATACTACTGCTTGGGACCTGTTCTCTAGATAAGAAGAAAACCATCTGAGTAAATCACCTCGTATTCCCATACCATATAACTTTGTTAATAGGATCTCATGGTCAATCCGATCAAAAGCTTTACTGTAATCAGTATAAACGACATCAACCTGCTTACCGTTATCCATGGCGTCAGTAATAAAATCATTGAGCAGAATTAAGTTGGTGACGGTAGACCTTCCTTTCAAAAAACCATGTTGAAAGGAACTAAACGAATTTTTAAGAGCACTATACACCTGGTTATAGATGATTCTTTCAAAGATTTTTGCCACAATACAGAGCTTGGATATCGGCCTGTAGTTTACAATTTCGGTTTTGACTCCTTTTTTGTGAATAGGCGTTATAAAAGCCGATTTCCAAAGTTCAGGTACAACGCAAGTATCCAAGGATTTCCTGAAAAGAATCGAGATAGGTTGGGCAATCGAAGACGAACATCGCACAAGAAATTTGGATGAAATATTATCTGGGCCAGCCGCTTTAGAAGTATCCAACTTGCGAAGCAAGTTAGAAACCTCCTCAACGTTCACTACAATGCTACATATATCAGATAGGCTGGAAGATTCGGTAAAAATAGGGGGTGAAGAAATTCCATGACTAGGGCTAGTATCTAGAAATGTAGAATGAAAGTATGTAGAAAATGCGTCGCATATTGTTTCTCCGGTACGCAACGCTTCGCCATTATAGTTTAAAGTGCTCGGAACTGCATTTGATTTGTATCGTTTTTTAACGAAAGTCCAAAAATATTTAGGGTTTTCTTTAATGGATTTTTCGGTTAAATTTAAGTAGTTTACATAACATTGCGATTCTAATACCTTGACCCTTTCACGAAGAAGCTTAAATGTTGACTCATCAGCTATATTGCCGTACGTCTTAAATTTTTTTAAATATTTGTACTTTTCTTTAATTGTTTTAATTAATGCCGAATTATACCAAGTTGGATATGTTTTGCTACGATGTAATTTTTGTGGAATGTATTTTGTGTGTAATTTGAGTATAACTTGATTAAAAAAGTTTAATGATTCATCAGTTGATCGTGACGCAAACTCGGATTCCCAGTCAGTCATGGAAATTTCTTTATTGATGGATTCATAGTCACCTTTATCGAACAGATATTGCGTCCGTGGCGCGCACTCTAATAGAGGAGCTTCAACGAAATCCATATTAATTAATAGGGCTGGATGGTAGGCGTCGATGGGAACCAGCGGACTTGAACATTCAACCACATTAACTAATTGGTTTGAAAGAACCAGATCTAAAATTTTACCATACCTATTAAGAACACCATTGTATTGACCAAAATCTAGGGTACATAATTCGTCACCAAGTAAAACTGCAGCAGCAACAGAAATACACCATCTGTGAAAATTTCAACTGTCTAGCTATCACGGTTCATGAGATACAACCTGGTGACAGACAGACAGACAGACAGACGGACAGTGGAGACATAGTAATAGGGTCCCGTTTTTACCCTTTGGGTACGGAACCCTATTTACCTGAGTTCAACCAGCCAAATCATTCAAACTTAATTACTTAAATAAATAATTAATTGAAGTTAGTCGAAACTTTTGGGTACTTAAGTTACTGTACATCAGAATATTATAAGTACTTAAGTAATGTTGTTTTGTTGTTTCAAACTCTCAATCTCAAAGCATTTATTTCAAATTAACCAATTACAGGCACTTTTGAAATCTCAAGGGTTCGGTCAATCAGGAAGATGAAGCTAGTTGCCCATTCCAAGAATAAGTAGGTAAGTACTATGTTATTGATGCATTAGTATTATTACTTAAGAAATTATATGCTAATGTTTAAGACATGATAAAAATGACTACTTAAGTAATTTTGACTGGCCTGTTGGTCTAGTGGTCAGTGACTATGACTGCTATGCCGGAGGTCGTGGGTTCGATTCCCACCCAGGACAAATGTTTGTGTGATGAGCATGATCATTTGTTCTGTGTCTGGGTGTAATTTATCTATATATGTATGTATTTAGAAATATATAAGTATGTTTATCAGTTGTCTAGTACTCATAACACAAGCTCTGCTTAGCTTGAGACTAGACGGCGTTGTGTGATAGTTGTGGAATATATTATATTATATATTATTTTATTAAAAACCGTTTGATTGGTTGTTTACTCTTAATTTTTTTTCTATCAATACCTACGGCCAACAAAATAGTTTAAAATAGATTCAAAGCAAGTTGTACTTACCTGTCAAAAACAATGTTTATTTTTTTAAATCTTTCTCTTAATTTTGTAGGTTCTGCATAAACTTAATAACAATTTTAAACTTTTAT
The DNA here is from genome assembly GCA_963082905.1 of Oligia fasciuncula. NCBI lineage: Eukaryota > Metazoa > Arthropoda > Insecta > Lepidoptera > Noctuidae > Oligia > Oligia fasciuncula. The sequence continues at coordinate 17,659,851 of OY720403.1, forward strand.
TATAAGTAATTATCTTGACTCTAGCCGTTATGTAAATTAACATGTCCTATCTAAGAAGCGATTTCCATAATATAAACTATACACATAGTAACAATGAAATTGTGATACCTAAATTTAGATTAACTAAAACTAGCAAGTCATTTCTTGTAAACAGTATCCGTTTTTATAACAAGTCGCCAAAGCTGGTTACAGAACTTAGTGATGGAAACTTCAAAACCCTCATCAAACGTCTCCTTATCAAAAAAGCATATTATAAGATTAAAGACTATGTTGAAGACAAGTTAGTTTGGCAATAATTCTTTCTGCACATGTGGCTTCCCTGGCACCTCATTAACGGCATAACTATGTAAATGTCTATTAACTGTTCTCAAATTACAATGTTTATTTTTTATTTATTTTTTACATACTTCTTTGACATAATCTTTTTATTATTTGACATTATATTATACAGACAATTCTAATTTTTCACCTCTTTATTAGTGGTTGTAATGGCAATCATATCACTTGGTTTTAGCAGGTTTTTATTTTTTATTTATCCTTTTGATAGATTTTTATTTTGTAGGTAAATGTGAGGGCTTTGTAGGCCTTGTAGACTTTAGATCTGTAGACAATTTTTTATTTTATCACTTACCTGGTACCTACTTGTTGACAGGCCAACGCTGTCATCCCACCCACTTATCAAAGTACTCTGTGATCCCACACCTACTGTAATTATCATATATTAAAAGTACAGCCAATTATTTTTAAAAAGAGTAACCATGGAGTTTCTTGCCGGCTCTTCTCCACAGGAAGGAACCGTGCACCTAGCTCCTTACGTTTCATAAGTGCTCATGTAGGTTTATATGTGAAATAAAATATTTTCATTGATTTGATTTAAGAGAGCCGGGCGATCTGTAACTCAAGACCCTCCTATCTCAGCCACCTTTCTCTAGGTCTGCTGGAAGATATGCTCAATAGATAAATAGGTTGTATCTGTATTCATGACTGTATCAGTCATTTATTAAGACGACCCACGACCAAGATTTATATACATATACGTAATTAAACGTATTTTTACGTAGATTTGTTACTAAACAGCTGATAATATAACGTTCACCTAGTAGAAGGATACTAGTAGAATACCGCTTAAGAAACTATTATTATTGGTCAAAACAAATGCTATGGTACCTGTTTAGTGTTTGTTGTTGTCACTTGCAAAACTTCTGTGATTATGTCGAAACTACTCACTCACTTGTATAAATGTTAATTATAACTTTGTTTGCACCAACACCAAGGAATATACCTACTACTCTCTAACGAGAGCTTTGCACCGTGGACTATAATAATAAATCCATGGTTTGCACTTTTGCAGTTTTGCACTAATTAAATTACTGTATTTTTTGTGCACAGATTAAGTTTACTGAAGCTCGTTGTCGTTTGAACTTTGGCATTTCATTACACACTTAACACAGTGCGACATAGATCCAAATGAAAGTGCATGGTGGCGCTGCTTGTCAAAGAAGTTTTCAAAAAGCTGTCAAATTCAGTATATTTAAATTTAGTTCTTAATTTCACCACGTTCATTTGAATCCGTGTCGCTCTATGTGTAAATAAATTTAGTTTGACGTATCGGGGAATATGGTAAAAACCTGGTTCAGTGTTGCCAATTTATTGCTACAACTTACCATAAGAAAAAAGGTTGTTATCCTACTAATATTATAAACGCGAAAGTTTGTGAGGATGGATAGATGTTTGTTAAGGTGTGTCCAGACCTGGCGAATGCGCCGCTAATGCGACGCGCCTTGCCAGCGTATTATTATTTCTCTATTTCTTTTGTAGTTTTTGCCTGGTGATGGTGATCTGTAATAGAGTTTTACCTACAACAGACACCAGTCTCTTTTAAGTTTTACCTTGGCTTTGTACTGTGTTTGTGATTGAGAGACCAATACAGAATATTATAATATATTGTAATAATAGGTACGGACGCCAGCACATCAAGTTACTACAATCTGTCAGATTTCTTTAATAGATTTTCGACTTTATTGCTAAAGCATAAGGTTCAAGGTTGATTGGGAAAATCTGACAGTTTCGGGTAGGTTGACCTGCTGGCGTCTGTACTATAGCTTCCGCCCTCGAGGTATGTCGATATAAACTATTCTATGTCCTTCCCGGGATGCATCTATCTCTGCCAAATTCTATCGAAATCCGTTCAGGTAACATGCAGACAGAGTTACTTTCGAATATTTTATAATAAGTATTAGTATGGATATGTCACATTAATCACAAAGAATGGTAACATTTTAATTGCTTAACTTATCAATGGCTAATAATTATTAACATAATCGAATATTTGCCTTCGGGCATCAAAACAAAAAAAAACATTTAAGTATTACAAAAAAAACTCATTTTTCCTATTCCTGCTAATATGCATACCTACTTTTGTTTAATGTTTAAAAAAAAAAAAGCAAAAGACCGTCTTTAGATAGGTACCAATACCCCTCCGTGCCTCGGAAAGCACGTTAAGCCGTTTGGTCCGGGCTGTCATTCGTGGCTCTTTGACAGTCGTTAGGTACGGGTAGTCAGAAGCCCGAAAGTCTCTCAACCAGTCTTACCAAAGGGTATCGTATTAACCAGTAACTGGGTTGTGGAGGCCAGATAGGCAGTCGCTCCATGTAAAATACTGGTATTCAGCTGCATCCGGTTAGACTGGAGGCCGACCCCAACATAGTTGGGAAAAGGCTAGGCAGATGATGAGTTGGGGTTATGTCAGCTCAGCTAACAACCCGCCAATATACCAACAAAAACATTTTACTCAAGCAAAAATAAACACAACAAAGGGCTTACATGTTCAACTTAATTTATCTGCAAGTGTACGATTGTGCAAGTCAGAATAATAGATGTTACCTTTATTCCTTTCTTCAGACGTAAAACAATAAAAGATTAAGAAACACTTTATTTCTAGAAAGGGGAAGTCTTTAGTCACAGAGTTGTCTCCTTGTTTTCTACTAGAATGCCAGGGTTGCCACAGACGGAGTACAGCATAATCAGCCTTATAGTGTTATCGGTATCGTATTAACCAGTAACTGGGTTGTGGAGGTCAGATAGGCAGTCGCTCCATGTAAAATATCGGTATTCAGCTGCATCCGGTTAGACTGGAAGCCGACCCCAACATGGTTGGGAAGAGGCTAGGCGCATGATGATGTCATAATGGCTTTGTAATTTTTTTACATTTTGTCAATGGCGCCACAAGAAAGATATTTTTCATTTCTCATGCTCGGAAAGTAGTGTTTGTTTGATCCGAATAGCGGGTGGAAGACGCTGCTTCCCACCTTAGGGCGGGAACGACTTATAGTAATTGCTTCCCTCTCTAGGGCGGGAATGAATTTTAAAAATAGAACTATATTTGCAGTAGTCAGCTACGTTTTTTTTTTTTAATAATTAAGAAAATTGCAGCAGTCTTCTGAGTTTATAAACAGCCAGTGATAATTAAAAAAAAAACTTAGTAAGTGGGACGGCCCGCCGCGGCGGGAATGGGAACAGAATCTACCTACTTATGTGGCTGTGACGCGGTGTGTTCCATATTTCAAATTTAAAAGAGACTATTAAATAGGTAGATAGTATTCATGTTCATGTCATCAATAAATATTTTAGACTACTACTTTTACTACTATTTTTTACTTTCCTTATAGTCGAAATGAAAAGTAGAGTGTTTAACGCGGGTTAATGACATCAATTCCCACTCGGACTATAGCCGCCCTCACTGCGCTCGGGCGTCTTAATACCTCGTATGGGAATTGATTCCTTTCGACCCTCGCATAACAATCTACTATTCACCTTAGCAGCTGATTTTCATTTGATCACATGTATTGCAGCCCTAACGTTTCCTTCCCTAGAATTTTCTTTAGATAAAACTATTATTCGACGCCACCTAGCGGCACAGAATAATACATTTTTATAATACAAGCTTTTGTCCAACTAGGTAACAATGGTAGAGAATTGTATGAAAGTATTATGAAACTTTGTATTAATATTAAGTTGTTTGTATTCGTTGATGTTAACTGAGGGTTTATTAAGATCTAGATATCTTTGGTGAGTTAGAATAGCAGTGATTGGTGAAATTTAGTCGACCTTGTAATACCTTTATCAACTTTGACAACAATTCCCACAAAGGTTGAAACTGTATTTTTCTTCTTAGCCTGTCGATGTCAATCTAAATGGACTCCGCCCATTCGGCCATCAGTTCCTGTAACGGTGCAGCTGACATGACACACAGGACATAATATTAAGTGTCCCATCGTTTGTGGAACAGGAACACATTTACACTCCATTCCAGTGTATGTGTCGCAGCCAACTGGTTTAATTAGCCTTTAGTTAACCGCCTAGCCTTTTAACTAAACGGCGGCCGTTCAACTAACGGCCTGAATGATATTCAATTATAGTTGAGGTTGGAAGTCTGTAAACAATCACGCGCGAGCCGAATTGGTCGCAGTAACTACCCCAACCAAAGGGTGAGTTAGGTTAGAACTGTGCCCCCCCCGGTGGGTTCTCGCATTGTCGAGGCGGGGGGGCTCAGTAGCCGTGGCTTGGACACCCACGGTGAAGCGAAGAGGAACCCGAGGACCCCCGCTCGTCAGGGCTTTTGCCGACAAGCCGACGACGTAGCGGCCAACAAGTAGGTTGCGGTGCCGCTTCGGCGACATCGCAACTGAGGCGGGCCGCGATGTCGTATGGGAGGCATCGCGGCTGAGGTTGGAGGCCGCGGCGGGAGAGGCGTATTACAGTATTGCGGTGCGTCGCTCTCCCTACCTTCCGCGGCCTTGACGGGGTCGCCACCGTCTGATGGCGGACGCGGTGGGGCCGCAGGGGAGGAGGAGTGTTGGTATAACGTGGGCCGCTCTCCCTATCCTCTGCGGCCGAAAATTGGCAGGCGGCGGGGCCAATGATCTGACCCGTCGAAGGGGGACCAAGGGTGCCCAGATACGGGGTCGTCTGGCGCCCATGTGCTGGTTTGGTCCCTAGGGTGGTCACGGCGTGCCATGTGTTCTTGTGCGCCGGTGATGGGGAGTACTCCCCAGAGGAGGGTCCGGTGACGGACGGCCGTGGCGGGTTCACGGATGAGTGCTAACGCGTGCCCGTGTTCCCGCCATAAGCGGCAGAGGAGGACACCGTGGAGTTTTAGTGGGTTAGAGTCCCACATAACTGCACTATCTCACCGTGCGTGGTAGTGCAGAAAGCATGGGCATTTCTCCACGTAAAAAAAAAAAAGGTTAGAACTGTGATCAACCGCGTGCGAGCCGAGAGAGCGAAGCGAAGCGAGCACTACTTCCAAAGGCCAGGCGGTTAATTAAACGAGGGGTAACACGATGCTCCTTGGTAAAACTGTTGTCAGACTTTCGGGCTTCTGACGACTCGTAACGACTGTCAAAGAGCCAGGACCAACGTGCTTTCCGAGGCACGGAGGGTCTTGGTATGTAAAGATGGTCACCCATCTACGGATCGAACGACCCGTGCGGCTATTATTACTTAACCACGAGCTCCAACGCCGCTATCGTTATGTATCATATAATATTAAAAAGTTAATAATATATGTCGGTAGGTACTGTGTGACTATTTTAAAAGCCAAGCTAATGGTCGAGCTATTGTGTCGAATTACAGGGAAAGTTCCTAAATTCACATGGAAAATTATAGTTTATCACCGAAAAGTGTACCTATACAAAATGTTGGCTACAAACAGGGCCGTCTTTACCCGGGGGTGCAAGGGGTGCACGGTTTTAGGGGCCAATCGCCTTATACCTACACATACCTACCATGCGTAATCATAATCAGTTTTAAAAATTACTGAATAAATATTCATTACACCTTTAAAATATAGGCACCAATATTGTTTAGTATTGTTTATATACTCCTCATGCAGCTTTAGGCATATTCACTTTGCGACTTGCGTTATGTACCTAAGCCTATTATTACTACAGGAAAAAGAGCTTTTCAAGTAGAACATTTGCTACTAAAACAACTTTTACCACTTGTTAGTCAGTTTGGAGTTAGTTAACTAAATAGGTGACAACTTCGGCACCTAATCGATTTTTTTTTTGTTGTAAGGGGGCGCAGGCTGATTCTCGCACCCCGGCGCCCAATATGGTTAAGACGGCCCTGGATACTAATTGGGGGTTTTGAACGGTTTGATTGCTAGAAACACTAGAATGGCTCAAGGAGTTCTAGAACAGCAGCTGGCGATTCACACATATATAAACCACGACCTATGGGGGGTAGGCTGAAACTTTTTTCGATATATCGTCGACCGTAGGTTCAATTGAGGTAAGGGACAAAATACCCAAAATGAATTGAGTATACAGTTTTGTTCAGAATTTTGCGCTCTTTCGAATGGTGTATATGAAAAAATTCTAGCTTAAAAAAAATGTCCCTTACCCTACTGATTTTTGGATTAAAATTTCGAATCAGCCCCATAATAACAATGTATCTGAAAAACTATGCAATATAGCAACTTGAAATGGTGTAATTACCGCCGCCAATCCACTTCACATAAGGTAAGGGTCTTCCCAATCAACGAATTGTTCTTCATAATTTTTTTCAACAAGACCTTTACACTATTTTTTCATTATAGATTGGATCCAACGTAGAGATCAATGAGATCAATTTAATGTAAGGGACAGGACTATAAGATACTTGGTCAGTAAGGGACATTACTAACAAAATACGTTGGTGTAAGGGACGTCTATTTTATTAAATAGCTAACTTATTTAAATAAATGTAGATTAACACAGGTAGATAGAGCACTAAAATACAAGATTATGTGTGAAATCAGATCCGAAAAAGGTTAATAACAAAAAAAGTTATAGGCGATTTAGTCCGAAAAAAAACTTTGTCGGCCTCTCCTGAAAAATCGTATTTTGTCCCTTACCTCAATTGAACCTACGGTCGACGATATAATCACCTTAATTGCGATATTTACGCTGTTGAGTTAAACATTTTATTCAGAACTAGCTGCGCCCCGCAGTTTCAACCGCGTAAATATAGATCCCGTGGGAATATCGGGATAAAAATGTAATACCCTATATGTTAATCCAGGGTGTCAGCTACCTCCATACAAATTTTTATCAAAATTGGTCCCGCCGTTTGAGCGTGAAGAAGTAACAAACATATAAACACACACACACCCCCACACACTCAAAAATTTTCACCTTTATAATATTAGTGTGATTAAAATAATAATTACTGTATTTTTTATTATTATAATTTTTTATTATTATATGCCTGTGTTGTCCCATTGCAGGGCAAAGACCTCCCTTCCCTCTTTCCACTTTCCCCGGTCTACTGCGCTTGTGGGCCAGTCCTTTAAGGAGTCCAGCTCGTCCCGCCATCTCTTGCCCAAAATAATATAAGTAAATGAAAATGCCAATTACCAACACGATTTTTTAGGTAAATAAAAAAAAAACTGGCCAAGTGCGAGTCGGACTCGCACATGAAGGGTTCCGTACCACAAGACAAAAACGCCGAAAAAAACACGTTTGTTGTATGGGAGTCCCCCTTAAATATTTATTTTATTTTAATTTTATTATTAAAGTAAAAATACAACTGAGTATTTTGTGAATATTTCAAGTGCCTACCTGTTGCCATTATTGATATCGAGCAAAAAAGGGCAAAAAAAATCGCGTTTGTTGAATGGGAGCCCCCTTAAATATTTATTTTATTTTGTTTTTAGTATTTGTTGTTATAGCGGCAACAGAAATACATAATTTGTGAAAATTTCAACTGTCTAGCTACCGCGGTTCTTGAGATACAGCCTGGTGACAGACAGACGGACGGACGGACGGACGGACAGCGAAGTCTTAGTAATAGTGTAACGTTGCACCTAGCAAGTTACACTTTAAAAGAGTTTAGTCTAAGTATCTTAAATAATAACTAACCTATGTACACTTAAAACTATACTATTTACACTTATAGCTTAAAAAATAACTTAAAATAATATTTACAATTAAACCTAATACTTAAAAACAGCATTTAACTAAAATAATATTATACGGAACCTTCGAGCGGTCATTAACTTAAAGGGTCTTCGTTTTATGCTCCCGCGCATCTCTAAAACGATCAGTACCGAGCGTCGCCGAGGAGTGGCGATTCCATTGGGCTCGGTAAGGATGATGACTAGTCAATTGAAAGCGCTGGAGGTGAAGGTTGTGTCGTTCGCTCCGAGCGTAATTAAATAACAGTATTAAATACTTCGCGAAATCCTTCTAGGGTAAGTTTCCATGTATTTCATTAAAGTTGCTAACTGTAAGGTGTTCTAGAATTTCTTAAAACTAGTTTCCTGCTGTATTTCTTCCTACCTTCCTATCTGGGACACTGTGGCCTTTGGACCTACGTGACGTGGTTCCGACAGCTTGCTCACGCTTCCGTTCTGTCTGGATTTCCAGGATTCTAGTCTACCCTTCAACCCTTTCGCCACGTCGTGGTTCCAGCGTGAAGGAGGTCGCTTGGCGAAGTACATCTGCTGCAGGGTGACTCACTTCTATTACCCACTCTGGAGTCTACCACCGAACCTGGAACTGGAGCCGGCAGTTGCGGACAAGTCGGGACTACCAACATAACCTGGAGACGGTTCAGGCCAGTGTTCCCTACTCCTTACTACCTTCTGCAATCGGGACTTGTGAAGGCCACGGAATTTAGGCAATAAATAATGAGCATATCTATCTACTAGTCATTATTTACGAACCTCCTACACTTCCTACCTGCTGGCAACCACCCCCCTAAGGGAAATGTCACAATAGGGTTCCGCTTTTACCCTTTGGGGTTAAAATTTCCTTTAAGTCACAAAAAATTATAGTGCGGAGAGCGGGGGGGGAGGGAGGGGGGCAACCCCTCTGTACCATCCCCACCCCGCGGAACCCCATAGTTATGGAGATATCCATGGTTAAAGTTTTTAGGTTAGGTTAGGTTAGAATAGCACTATTTAGTCAAATTGGGGGGAAAGATTCCCTCTCCCCCCCCCCCAGTTTGCCCCCTGTACCATCCCCACCCCGCGGAACCCCATGGTTATGGAGATATCCATGGTTAAAGTTTTTTTTTGTATCCTATGTCGACGTGGCCCCGCTCCGCGGGGCTCCTATTTCTGGGTAAAGGGTTTAAAGTAACCTAACCAAACCGAACCTCGGGGTGCCCTTCGCTCGCTCTTGCATCCTATGTCGACGGAGCCCCGCTTCGCGGGGCCCCTATTTCTGGGTAAAGGGTTTAAAGTAACCTAACCAAACCGAACCTCGGGGTGCCCTTCGCTCGCTCTTGCATCCTATGTCGACGGAGCGACTAACAGAGTGACAGCTAACAGATAAAAAGACGCTATAAAACAAAATGGCGTCGCTTCACGTTCCGTTCCGCAGTGTAAACAAAAATTCGTTATTTTTTGTGTAAAAAGGTCAATGTAATTGCATAATACAGCACGGTTATTGTGCACATTAATTACACACAAAATTTAATATGTGAATATTTAAAAATAAAATTATATTTAAGTAAAAAATATGACATAAAATTGAATAAAATACACGTCTACTGTCAACGAAACGTGAAATGTCAACTTTGACGTCTATCATGACAATTTATCCAACCTAAAAATTTGCTAATGGCGTGATATTTTCCAATTTGTATGGAAACTTTGAAAAATTATATCTCGTAAACCGTGAGTCTCCGCAACTTGAAAATTTGTAAAAACATTTCTATTTATGAGTACTATCTACAAAAAATATATGAACTTCCAAATCTTTGGTACTTAATGGAAAGTTTATCCCCCTTTGGGTACGGAACCCTAAAAATAGGGTCATCGCTTTCAATTTTGAAATAAAATTATTTTAATTTTCGTAATGTAAACAAACATTAAAAATAAATAATTATTTAAAAAAATCAAAGTCTTCCAGTTACGAAACAAGTTATGTAATCTACCCTGGTCTATCCACATAAAGAAACAGCCATTAGTTTAACAGCCGGTCCATAGATTTTTTTTCTGTACGAGTCGTGTATGACTCATACACGACTCGTACAGTCGGCAGTCGGCAGTTGTATGTATGAGTGGCAAGGGCGACCCGCGGCCTGTCGAAAAAAATGAACTGGGACAATTAAAAAACGGATGACGTAACCTTGGGACACGGGACATGTGAGTGGTTAACTAAAACTAATTATTCACAAACTAGTCGAAAAATTTGTCCGCATCTGTTGGTACTTAAGAAACCGCGTAATGTACTTAAGAAACCGCGTAATGTACTTAAGAAACTGGCGGCATTACCTCGTTGTATGGCAATGCTTAGCCTCTGGCCAAGGTAAAAGCCAGACCTTGGGTCACGGGAAGTGTCAACAAGTCGTTTCGAAATTTCCTTGAAAAGTCCATGAGCACTCAGACCTCATGGCCCGAGGGTTTCAACCCCAAACGGCTCGAAAATATAATTATCAATAAGGTAATTCTTTTATAGGTACTTATGCCGCTTGAGGATTTCCGCAGTCGCAACAGCACCAGCCGAGCCAGGAAGACGTTGTTGACTAATCTGCGTACGCGGTTTATTTGCCAAAAATGTAAAAAAATACGAATTAATGGAAAAATAACTTTAATTCGTACACAATGAAGTTCAGTTTACGTTACGTTACATTTTTATAACTTTTCCAATATCATAAAGTCACTCTGAAATCAACTTAATCATCATTGAAATAAAGTTGCTATTGGTTTAACTTGAAATATGGTGGGGGTGTGCAGCACTCCGCACTTTTACTTACTATAGACAAATTTTTCAAACTTAGGATTGCTTCGTTTGAAAAATGTGTCTATTTGGATCAGCAATATCCTTCAAAATGATTGATAGTGTGTTAGGTACCTACGCAATTAGGGTACTGGATAGGGACGGGTTAGGGGGCAACTGGACCCACGAAAGAATGTTCTGTCCCTATTTACAGAAAATTAATTTAGTAGAGTGGGGATATAATACCTACCTTTAACACTTATTCAAATTCATGTTTGGTTTTACTTGTGTGTATTTGTATTGCAAGAATAAAAAAATCCTTTTTCTTTTATAGAATATACAAATACGAACCATAATCACCATAAATATAAATGTCAATTTCCCTTAATAGATTGGAAAGTACTATTCAGTCTGTGTTCTTTCAGGTGTGATTGCCAACGACCTTCAGTCGCCCTTTTTATTACCTAGACAGTTGAACAACCTAAAACACATTAATTTGCGAGGCTTTACGCCTTCGCACATGTACATTAACTTAACACCAGATTTATCTTAGTCTTATTAGGTTTTTCCATTAGGAATTTCTTAGTAACAGCTCGGAGTTTGGAAGTTGGCAGTGTGATTGATACCCCTGTGCCTCGGACACCACGCTAAAGCGTTGGTCCTGCGTGCCGTCCCATCGGACTATGAGAGTGAGGGAAGAGGGAGTGCATCTGTGTCTGCGCACACACTTGTGCACTTATAACATCTCCCGCGCCGAAGACTGACTCGGTTGAGATTAGCCGCCATGGCTGAAATATGGTCTGGAGGTCTTTTTTTTTAAATTAAGTTTCAGGGTTCGTCGTACTCAAAGGGTAAAAACGGGACCCTAACGCCGTGTCTGTCTGTCCGTTCGTCTGTCACAGGGCTGTTTTTTTTTACTGTAACGTTATGTGTTGATGTGGTGCTGTGGTAGCTCTGTGGTAATGGCCCCGACTTATGATTCGAAGGTCGTCGATTCGAACCCAGGCAGGCGCTTTAATTTGTGTATATAATTTCACCAGCACCGTTTCACATTGAAGACAAACATCCTGAGGAAACTTGCATATCCTAGATCAAAAACTTTTTTACAAAAAAAAACAATCGACTTCCAAAAAACACTAAAGTGAAAAATAACTTTAATATCGGAAGTCGGTGTCTTTGGATTTGTATTTTAGTTTTTTTGCCACCGACATCCGAAATTAAAGTTATTTTTCACTTTATAGGGTTTTTTGGAAGTCGGTTGTTTTTTTTGTAAAAAAGTTTTTATTTTTTACTTTTTAGTGAGTCAGTTTGTAATTTATCAAAGTGACAATAGCCTAATGGCAACTGCTCATCAAATGTTACAAAATATTGCTTTTCCCGATGCTGGGGCGTTAATTGTTGAGGAGTTCTTCTCAACAACCACTCACCATACGCATTGTGACGAGCATAAATTGCTTAGCAATCTAATCGCAAACCCGTGAAATATTTGTCATTGAGTAGTTCCGATGGCCATCTGTGGTCTTTATCATCAGCTCCACTTTACCAAATGATGATTTCCGAGAGCAAATGCTCAAGTTACTTTAAAAAATACCCAAAGCGCTATAAAATTTGAGGGTTTCCCTCGATTTATATGGGATCCACTCATCAGATTCCAACTTGATGATAATGGGACCACCTCAAAAGTATACCCTTTTAAACAAAAAAAGAATTTTTGGAATCGGTCCAGCCGTCTTCGAGTAATCGGTGAACATACCCGAACATAATCTGACTGTAAACAACCTGACTGCAGCATCAGGTCATGACTTGATGATCATGAGACCAAATGTGGCAAATGCCCTATCAAACATCAAAACAATTTACTAAAACAGTCCTTGCCTGTTCGAGTAACTTCTTACTGTTAAGGAGTTGTACCTTCCATCATCAGCCCAGCTTCCTGAGATGGTGACAATCATACGCAAATACACAAGATACTTCATAAAATATGCGAAAAACAATAAGTTAGCCTGTAAAATTTGAGGATTGCCTTCAATTTCTCTAAGATCCTATCATCAGATCCTAACTTGGTGACAGTGGGACCACCTCAGAACTATCTACTTTCGAACAAAAAAATAATTTTGAAAATCCGTCGACAATTGGCGGAGTATTCGATGAAAAAACATACAAAAAAAAAAAAACGTACAAACATCCGAACATAGTACAGTCAACAGCAAAAGTAGATGATCAAAATCAGAAATTCAATACTAATGAACGGAGTTCGCGCAGAACTCTGTCACACAGCTACACAGTCTCTGCACACAGCTCAAGAACTACAACAACAACAACAGCAACAGCTCTGCCATACAGTTCTGACGCGAACTCCGTTAATTAGTATTGAATTTCTGATTTTGATCATCTACTTTTGCTGTTGATTGTACCTTCTCCTTTTTGTGAAGTCGGTAAAAATAACGAAGACATGTCCATCCACCATCCCGCACTGGGCCAACGTGGTGGATTATGGCCCACTCCCTCTCACAGAGAGAACACACATTACAGATTGATTATGCTACACATTACAGATTGATTATGCTACACATTACAGATTGGTTATGCTACACATTCCAATAGGTACCTAACTTTGAGTCGAGTTGCTATCGAGTTGTTATGGTGTTTGCGTTATAAGCTTTATCCATAATATAATAAAATATATTGCCATTATCATACATAAATATTACACATGACTATGAATCTCTATGAATCCTGTCATGTTTTATGGATCATAATTTTGGCTAGAATCCAATCTAAAATAATGGACGCAGTCGTAAAATTCAGATTTCTATATTACACTTTATTTTTGTTTGTATGCTGTTGTTAGGTGAATAGGGGCAGAATTTAAATAAACATACTGTTAGACGGTGAAATAGATAACATGTTGTCACCCTCGTAATTGATTTACCACTTTTGACAACTGAATTGAATCTTTGCCCAGAGTATTTAATCTTCACTAAGGCGGATCTTACACTGCCACGCGCCACGCCCCGGTGCACTGGGCTGCGGTTTTAGGGTTCCGTACCTCAAAAGGAAAAACGGAACCCTTTTAAGATCACTTCGTTGTCCGCCAGTCAAGACCCGCGTGGAGTTGTGAAATTAATATCAAATACTCAAGGCTGCAATCCCTTGAAGCAGTGAAAAAAATCAAACTTCTAAGTCAACGCAATCAAAAGATGGTCCGAAATCAAAACTAGGTACTAGGTACTTCCCGTTGACCTAGAATCATGAAATTTGGTAAGAAGCAATGTCATGTAGCACAAGAATTATTGTAAAAAGAAAGTTTTTAGAGGTATCATCATGATTTTTTTCTATCGTATCAAATTAGTTGTATTATGTTTTCAACACACTATCTACCTAGCATATATCCTGAAGAATATCATATATTTTTCTGATTTTGTTTACTGTAGTCAATCATATACTTTTAGGCATTATAGAACTTGTTTTTTTTTGCGTTTAGGTCCTGTAGTCCCCTAAACTAAATATTTCGCCGCATCGCTGTCGACTGGTAATGTACCCAAGAGACTGGCGGCATTACCACGTTGTATGGCAAGGGTAGGTAGAAACCACAAGTTAAAATACTAACACGATGACTAATACCCACAATTTCAATTATTCCATAAATTATTCCGAGCGTACAACAAATTATGCTAAGTTACTAAGTATAATTTACGGTAATTTATACTTTATACCTTACTTAATTCTAACTTAATGTGCTTTGGAAATCTTAGTGTGCCGTGGTTTGGTGCATGTTACCTCTTTGCGAAGTTGTGTGTAATGTACCTACGTTATGCCCGGGTTACATGAGACTACTTTTAGAAGCTAGGATAATAAGCTAGTAAGCTGTGTGACTCTAGCCTCGTGTATACAGAACCATGCTAATTTTTAGGGTTCCATACCCAAAAGGTGCCAACAGAACCCTATTACTAAGCCTGTGCTGTCCGTCCGTCTGTCCGTCAGCGGGCTGTATCTCATGAACCGTAAGGTAGACAGTTGAAATTTTCACTGAATATGTATTACTATTGCCGCATCACTATGAGCATGGTACAGACGCCAGCACATTAAGCTACTACAATCTGTCAAATTTCTTTAATAGATTTTAACGAAAAATCTATTAACGCTCTTTCATTTGATACCATGTGCCCTAGTAGCCCCCCACTTCGATTTTTTCAAAACCCCTTTCACTGTTGCAAAAAAAAATCTTTCCTATTTGCAAAATAGTTGGGCAAACGTCATCTAAAACTATTCTAAATTTCAAGTTGATTAGCAGTTCTTGAGATATCCAGCCGTGACAGACCGACAGACTGTGTCGCACCAAAAGGGTTCCTTTCCTTTCGTTCATTTTGGTACGAAACCCTTAGGGCTATATTTCACTGGGACACCATGGCGGCGCAACCAGTCGCGCCACCGTGGTGTCCGTAAGCTACCAAACTAGACACCATACAGACACCAGCGTCGCCACACCACACTGAGACACTATCAAAATGGACTTTGAAGACCGTGAGACACCATACAGCGCTATAGTAATTAGTGGTGGCGCGACCAGGGTGGCGGCGCAACCAGTAACATTCTGTGCACGCGTCCGAGTTGGTCGCGCCGCCAAATTGGTCGCGCAACCAAACGGACACCAGGTGAGTAACGCTCTATAGAGCTGTATACATTTTGTTGGTGGCGGCGACTGGTTGCGCCGCCATGGTGTCCCGGTGAAATATAGCCCTAACAAGCTTCATGTGACCCGGGCTTTACAGTTGGTTTTAACGTTAAACAACATGTTGGTTGCATTTGTAGACTGGCCTGTTGGTCTAGTGGTCAGTGACTATGACTGCTATGCCGGAGGTCGTGGGTTCGATTCCCACCCAGGACAAATGTTTGTGTGATGAGCATGATCATTTGTTCTGTGTCTGGGTGTAATTTATCTATATATGTATGTATTTAGAAATATATAAGTATGTTTATCAGTTGTCTAGTACTCATAACACAAGCTCTGCTTAGCTTGAGACTAGACGGCGTTGTGTGATAGTTGTGGAATATTATTTATTATTTATTATTATTATTTATTTAATGGCTACAATTTAAAAGGTGTGAAAGGGATACAAATTTTCTGGCGAAAGATTTAGTGGTTTTTGTGTTACATTGGTACGTACTGTGGAAGAAGTTACGGTTTTACTTTTTACCAATTCTGAATAACATCCGGATTTTTTTTAAATTTATTAACTTTTTGCACAAGTAAAAAAACCCAGGAACCTGCAGAAACCCGTTAGATGTGAGAAGCACAGAACCGGTCGAAGTGGACTTGGCGATGGCCTATGTCCAGCAGTGGACGTCTTTCGGCTGAAATGATGATGATGATGATGACAAGTAAAAAAATGCTGTACAATGGCAGACTTAAAGCCTGAGGCATTTTCTACCAGTCAACGTTAGGGTAATGCAGAGACAAAACATGGCAGGTGCAACATACGGGATAAATAGCTTGGAAATAACTATAAAATACAAGAATAAATACTAATACATAATCTGCATTCGCGATGTATTTGCCAAAAATGTAAACAAATATGAGTTTATGAAAAAATAACTTTAAATCCTACACAATAAAGTTCAGTTTACGCTACTACTTCAAATATCTTTATAACTTTTTCAATAGTCCTAATCACTTTAAAATCAACTTAATTACAATAAAAATAAAGTTTATATTTGTTTAACTTAAAATAATATGAATTTGAAACAAGTTTGAATAGACTTTAAATACATACATAAATGCTACAATTTTTATGTCAAGTCTGCTTTCCCTAAAGGGGGTTAGGCAGAGTATGGCCCAGGCCTAAGGACACTGTTCAATATTTCAATAAAAAAACAAATCACTTATATTTCGTGTTCAAAGAGGAGCAGATTTTACAAATAGCAGTCTATGGTCGAGAGGCAGAAAATTTCCAACAAAAAAAAGTTCGATATCTCCAAAACAACCTATTTTGAGTGAGTTAGTGAGTTTAAATGTTTGTAAACGCACCAACAATACAGGAGAAATTCCTAGTGTGGGGCAACGTTTTCTTTTTGTTTTTTTTTTTTTTTTAAACAAAACAAACAAACATTTTGGACCCCAAGTTATCGGGGACAAATATGTTGCAAAATTAGCTCTAGTATGACCTATTTTCAAGAATGCACTCAATTACCAATCACCCTGTATACACAAGTCATATAAATATTTGCTTCGTCCGGAAATCGATCAAGTTACCAGTAGCACAAGCCAAAAGTGTCATTAAAGTCATCACTTGGGACCTAGTGCTGTCAATTAGGTAATTAGTATCCAATAGCAAACATCTGACTAACCACCCAGGGACATGTTAGCTGTGACGTCAACTGCCTGCTACGGCAGCTACGCCGTCGTAGCAATTTTGGGGTCAGCTACGAGGCGTAGCAATTGGTGCTACGGTGCAATGTTGGAGTTTGCAGTTTATGTTCGTACATAGGCGAGAATATGAATAATTGAAATACAGTTGTGAAAAAGTTTTATGTTACATTGTGTATTTTTGTGAATTGTTTAATGGAACAAAACGCATTCGCTTGATTCTAATTTTACTTCGTGGTCTTTGAAAGCTCTATGTAAGTATATGTTACCGGAAATGTGTGAAACCTAGGAATTTTACACAATTCCTAGGAAATATATGCAATTCCGAGCCTACTTAGGAAACGTGTAAAATAATCTTTCAAAGATTCTTTAATACACCCATTTCCTTTTGAAATGTATGTATTTCCTAGGAATTGTATGCAATCCCAAGATGATACTAGGAAATATATAAAAAGTAATGCTTTCTGTGACAAAAAAAAATAAAACACGTTTGTAATCATAATAATGATTAAGCATTCATTCTAAAGCATAAATTTAGCATGCTGCATGTTTTATTTCTAACGAAGTCGACGCCAGGTCGACGGAGCCCCGCACAGTGGGGCTCCTATTTCTGTCTGCAGGGTTTAAAGTAACCTAACCAGACCGAACCTCGGGGTGCCCTTCGCTCGCTCTTGCATCCACGTCGTCTAGTAGCACAACATATTAAATTTTAAAGATTTCCGATTGCTATTTAGGAAATGTATGTATTCCTAGGAAAAGAGCATATTAAAAAATATATCATAGATAGGAATTGTACACATTTCCTAGAAATTGTATTGAATGACGGATTGCACACTTTTCCGTTAACATTATATAAACGAAACGAACGAACGAAAAAAAGTTTTATTTTTTTCTTAATTTCGCAATTTGATGTTTTTCCTCAATGAACTTAACGACGGTAAGGTCATAAAAACACAATAAAAAAAAATCTTTTAAAACTTGTGTAGCTTATGCAAAGCATACTGAATTAAATGGAAAAGACATTACAAAAATAAATAAAATAAAATTACTATGGCTGTTTTTATGCGAAAATAAAAAACAGCCACTTTGTTTTCAAGAAAATCATCCGTGAAAGACATACTGACACACAAAAGGGCAATTTCACAAAGGTTCCGTTCATATTCTTTTAATGCACATGACTACGGAACTCTGAAACCGGTAATAAAGTCAATAGAGAGTATGTTACTCGGCTAGTTAGGAAAAAGGTAGCTTATGTTAAGTGCATGTGCACTTAGCTTGGTATCATAAACTCTGCTTAGTCTGCGAAACTACAGCTTGAATATACTTTTGATGTTGTTTTTAGGTAAAGAAGAAGTTACTACATTAGATATTAGGACATTGAGCTGAATGGTGCTAATACATGCGTCATGTTCGTGAACCGGCGCCGTCAGTAGGGACTGGTCATCTCTTTGCTGCCATGGCTTATTTTAATTTAATTTAATATTTGAATTGTTTTTTTTTTCATTACGGACGCTTTTAACGTTCTGCATCGTTCTCACATGCATAATTTTTAACATGAATGATGTAAACAAGACTTTGTAACCATATTATTTTGATTTAAAAGAGTGTCCATAGAGTTTCTTGCCCGTTCTTCTCCATAGGTACCTACGCTTTGGAATGGGCAACTAGCTTCATCTTTCTGACTGACCGACCCCTTGACAATTCAAAAATGCCTGTAATTGGTTTAATTGAAATATATGCTTTGAGTTTGAGTTTGAGTTTGGACCAGCTGATCGATTCTGTAAAAATCTCACCGTGAAAACTTAGGTGAAGTGAGTTTGTTTTTGCTAGGAATTGACACTATTGACAGCTCACTCCACGCTCACTTCACCTAAGTTTTCACGGTGAGATTTTTACAGAATAGCACCGCAGCGGTGCTATTCTGTTGCGTAACAGAAGTCAAAATTCAAAACATTTATTTCAAATAGGCACATAAAAAGCACTCTTGAACGTCAAAAATTACAATAAAATTGATTCTAGTCGTCCATTCCAAAAGGTAGGTGTAGTTTTCGAATGGAGAAGAATGGGCAAGAAACTCCACCGTTACTCTTTTAAAATATTTTACATGACATTAATTATTTAGTTATGTTTATTATATAATTAAAATGTGAAGACGATGCACCTGAAATAAAATTAACATAGTACTTACCACAATAGGTAAAAGAACTGAAAATGAAACCATGACATGTAAATAAATTATGTGATAGATACATGGTGCTCACATATTATTTACACACATTGTAAAAGTAGACGATGTTTACGAAAAAAAAAAAAACAAGTATTAAGTCAGGGTGTGAGTTAAAGTAATTACAGAATGTAAATCAATTTCAAATCGAGAGTTTTGCTAATCCATTGCGTATGAAGCAATGAAAAGAAAAATTCGTCTGCTCAACAACGTAAATAACGCAATGAACGTGGGCGAATTGTCAAAATAAAACCCCGTTTTATACGTGTAACGCAATTACCCCGCTGCTTAAACAGTTTTGTTTCTCTTACCTCATTTAATTTCTTTGCAGGACTTGATATCTGCTTCAATTAATCTTCCTAGGCTTTTTCAAACTATGTTGGGGTCGGCTTTACATGGAGTGACTGCCTATCTGACCTCCACAGCTGAGTTACTGGGTAATACGATACCCCTTGGTAGGGTAGGACTGGTTGTCAGACATTTTGTGCTTCTGATATCTACATATCAGAAAAATATAGATAAGGTCGTTATTTGTATGCAAAATCTTCTTTTATTTCCTTCTGATGACTTCTTCGACCACCTTTTCCTATTTCTAATATTTTATTTTCTTAATAAGAGGCAATGTATTTTCTCCACAGAAACGCTCTCGCCTGTTTTCTTTCTGGTTAATGACAATAAAGCAATGATTTTGATGATACATCATTTTTATAAGCACTAGAACCCTCAAAAAATGCTCAAAATTGCCGATTTAAACCGCTGTCAACAGAGGCGTAGTGAGGCGCGTAGGTATGACTCGCGTTCCGAACGTTTGTATAAAGATAGAATACTGTAGACGTATAGATTTGACAACTATGTATTAATGAAAAAAGAAAATATACGGACAGTATAAATATATCCTTCATAATCTGTTTATGAAATACCTTTTAAATTAATCAATTATTGGAGGAGGAAATAGGCGAGAGCCAAATCTCGAATTATGACTTTTTACTTAAGTTTTTGCAAAAGTCTCTCCGACCGCATTTCCTCTTTGTCAAAAACAATATCAAATCAAGTACTACAAATTTTTCTGTGTAAATGTTTTGCTACATCATCAACCATCAACTCAGCCTATCGGAGTCCACTGCTGGACATAGGCCTCTCCCAGGCTGCGCCACAACACCCTGTCCTCCGCCTTCCGCACCCAGTCTGTCCAAACCACCTCATTAAGGTCATCACTCCGTGTAGCTGGGGTCGTCCCCGACCCGCTACACGTTCGGATACGCGGGCTCCAGGGCTCGCTTCATCTAACTTAAAAAAAGTCCCTGTCAGATATAATGAAACCATATTAAAGACTAATAAGAACGAGCAATCTTCTGGATTCAAACCTAACTTTTTAATTTCTTCTGTCCGTAACTTTCCGGTGGAAAATCGACTGCTCACCCGATTTATTGACCGAAGCGCTCAGTTAGTTGCTGAAAGCTAAGCTATTATTAGAGCTTTTCTAGCTTAAGTATTTATAGCAGTTTCTTTTTTTTCATGCTGTTTGGAAGCTGTGAAATGTGAAAATCTTTGTAGGGAACAAACGTTTTATACATTTTTCGGGATAGCCTTATAGATTGTGAATGGTTTTAATAGCAGGCACTATACCTATTTCAGATTCGTTTGATTGTTTGTTTGTTAGCAAAGAGATTCGAGAAGTATATGTCAATGTCTTTGTATTTTTTCTACCAATTTTCTCCTAACTCAAGCCGCGGCAAAGAACTTCGTTCCAAAAAGACCGTTGAGGATTCTTTCTGCCTGTTTGTCAATGTATATTCGTTAAACTCCTGAAGAGGGGACGGGTTCTGCGAGAAATTCGATAAATAGGTATTTGAAGAAACTATTGTCGTTGACTTACCTCAAGTCTTCCCCCGTAGTGTGTGATAGCGACAGCTGCAGCTCAGACCGAAATTATCACAAAAAATTTGACGAGGTCGACTATTCGTATTCAACTTTTTCCTTCTCGAAAACTGAGCCAATTTAATTATTTTTTACATTAACATTTTAGGAAAGAGTATGTTTAGGTTCCTAACATTTTTTTTTATGTTAAAAACTTTTCTAATTTGTCTGGTAGTCCTCTTCTCACGGCGGTAAATTGTATTTTTTAGAGGGTCATATTTTCTTTACTACTTAATTAGTTTCTGAAAAATAGAAAATGACAGGGACGCGTTTACAGTAGACCACCATAAGCCTGTAATGTTCCCACTGCTGGGACACAGGCCTCCTCTCGGTGAGAGGGAGTGGGCCGTAATCCACCACGCGGGCCCAGTGCGGATTGGCAGATGTCACATGTCTTCGAATTTTTGGTTCTAGGACATGCCGGTTTCCTCACGATGTTTTCCTTCACCGTTTTGAGAGCAGTAGTAGTTGTAACAGTAGACCTTGATTTTATGAAAAAAAAATATTGCTCTAGAGGCATTATTCAAGAAGACAAAAGGGGAATACATTTGTATGGAGAATCGCACGCCCTGTTCTCTCTAAGTTCTGAGTTATGCTGCACGATTACTAACAAATGCGTGCACTGACTGGACAGGTCCACTCCAATCTGTGTACTTCTTTTCTCAAAAGACCATTTCAGACACTGGTCCTCACATGATCTGACCAAGATTATGTCTAAACTTTAATTAAAAGAGCCTTTGACCCCTGAGTTTGTTTCGCCAATTCTTTCCAGGGGTAGTCAGAGAGGAAATATCGACTCCATGTTTTTGTTCACCTATGGTCAAAGGTCTCCCCGATACTTTTCAAATTTTCCTTATCTTGTGCCTTTTCCAGCCAATCTATTAGGAATTAGTCCAAATCGTCACGACTCCATCTAGCTTATTTTGTTTAATATTTCTGTAAAAGTGATTGCAGAATAAACAATGTCATTTTAATTCATTTCATTAGGTAATTTTTAAATTAAAATTCGCATATTTAAATATTAGATACTCAGTGAGAGGCCCGTGGCTATATAATAACAGCCGCACAGGTCAATCGATCAGGTTAAGCTACGCTTGCCGCGGTTGGTCTGTGGATTGGTGACCAGCAGACCGAGGCGTGACCCCTCCATGCCTCGAAAAGCCGTTGGTCCCGGCTGTCATTCGCGGATCTTTGACAGTCGTTACGGGTAGTCAGAAGCGGGAAAGTCTGACAACAAGTCTTACCAACGGGTATCATATTACCCAGTAACTGGGTTGTGGAGGTTAGACAAGCAGTCGCTCCATGTAAAATACTGGTATTCACCTGCATCCGGTTAGACTGGAAGCCGACCCCAACATAGTTGGGAAAAGGCTAGGCAGATGATGAACTAGTAGACACTCACTTTGCTTAGTCAAACATGTATTGAACAAATTAAACTAACGAAAAGCTTATAATTCATCCTGTTGAAAGTTGTTGTTGAAATACGAAACGCTTTGAAAGCGATTGCCGCTTGTCTAAACCCTCAGTACGTGCCTCAATTTAATTTATCCTTACCTACCCTAATTCTGTTAGAGCACAAAAAATCTTTCACGTATTTTTTAATTCGCTATTTCCGAGCGGGCCCAGTCAATATTGTCTTGCCGCTAGATCGGGCTTGCGCTCACTGCGCTCACAAGTGCTGTACAAGCAACGCCGGAGCGCAAACATTAGCTTATGATGCTGCACGCGCTAAATGTGTGTAAACGACTGGACTTTTGTTATTTCACCTTTGTTTAGCTGTAGTGTAAGCGGCTGGAGAGCCAGAGATTTCTTTTATGTGCGAATTTTTGCGTTTTTTGTGTGGCAAACCCTGATAGTTATAAATAAGTAGTTACCGCTTATGGAATGCTAGGTTTTTCCCGCGGCTTCGCCCACATGTTGGTCGGAAATTATCCCACCGGAACGTACTACCCGGATGACGTATCCTATGTGTCAATCTAGGTTATTAAATATCTGTGTGCCAAAATTTAATCGAAATCCGTTCAGCCGTTTTTGCGTAACAAACATCCAATAATGCGTTTACGATTCCTCCGTATCACATGCCCATACCATGACAACCGATTTCCACACAACTTTTCAGTTACCGGTGCCACTCTCAGACTTCCTCTTTTGTACTCATTTCTTATTCTATCCATTCGTGTAACACCACACATCCCTCCTAACATTCTCATCTCAGCTGCATGCAATTGCCTTTCATTCTTCCCTTTTGTGGCCCAACATTCTGTTCCATACAAGACCTAAGTATAGTCAATATAAGTCTGAATTCATTTCCATATTATAAGTAGGTATTTAACCGCATCAGTACACCAATTGAGACAACAACCCTAGGCAATTTCACAGGGAAGGAATTTCCTTGAAAATACAAACCACGACGGAAGTTTATTCCAATAATAGTAGCGGATTTAATTTTAATAATTAATTGTTTGGTTTACCGTACTTTTTCATAACTAGGTCAGCATTAAAAACACTAAGTTTAATAATAATTTACTGTATGAATTACGATGGCTTTAAGAGAAGGTTAAAACCAAAGATAGATAGATAAAACGTTTATTCAGTCCAAAAAAAGACACAATACTGGTATTAAAAACATCAAAAAAGGTGGAAAAAAATAACAAAGATTAAAAAGATAAATTGACCCATAGACACCTAGCTCATATACATCTCGGTTGATCACTACTGGGCGGTGTGTGTCTCATGGTTGCACCAAATGGGAAACGATGGATGGAATGTATGAATGATGACATGGTTAGAAAGGGGGTGACTACCGAGATGACCTTACTGACACGGTCAAAGAAAACATCGTGAGGAAACCTGGACTTATTCATACTATAAATATAAATGCGAAAGTGTGTCTGTATGTCTGTCTGTTACCTCTTCACGCTTAAACCGCTGAACCGATTTAGATGAAATTTGGTATAGAGATAGTTTGAGTCCCGGGAAAGGACATAGGGTAGTTTTTATCCCGATATTCCTACGGGATCAACACTTATGCGGGTGAAACCACGGGGCGCTGCTAGAAGTAAATAAAAGTCTAAAATCGCTATCTCCATTTGAGCTTGGTGATCAATGCTCGTGTCTTCTCTGTATGAGAAGAGGTCTTTGACCAGCAGTGGGACATTAATACATGTAATTACTGGGTCATCTGATTGCATTTAAATTGAAGTAATCAATGTTTATGACAAACTTTGGCTCTCGAGAAACAAGAATCTTTTTAATTACCTAGTTCAGGAGCCGTCTGTTCAAACTGCTTTTGACCACAACTTGTACAATCATATTTAGTGTATGACTTAGGCCCCGTTCCCACTATGTCGTGACGACAGATTATCGTGTCGTTTAAAACGTCGTGGTTTGTGAATTTAAAATTTTTTGCAGTGACGACAGATTGTCGAGACAATGGGAACGGCTAGCACGACAGTCGTAAAACGATAAAAAAACGTCACAACTTATGGTGACGTCAAATCATGTGTCGTTATTTATTTAATTAAAACAAGAACCAACAGCTATTACAGAAGCATAACAATTGTATATGAGACATAAAGCCAATTACAGGTTCTCACGGGTAAAAACAGAAAA
Source organism: Oligia fasciuncula (assembly GCA_963082905.1). Lineage (NCBI taxonomy): Eukaryota > Metazoa > Arthropoda > Insecta > Lepidoptera > Noctuidae > Oligia > Oligia fasciuncula. The sequence goes on from OY720403.1 coordinate 17,684,683, forward strand.
TGTAGTAGAAATCTTAGGATCACTAACAAGCACTATAAAAGGGAATACAAATATAAGGTATATAAGCTCTATGCACTTTTAAAAAAGTCAGCGACTATCTATCGTAGCGCGTATCACACACACACGTATCACACAACGTACACACGTTCATACCACTACTGATTTTTAAAAGAACGTAGAGGCGACTAATGTGCAAACGACAAGGCGACTGCCGTGAACAGTAAAAATGTCGTCGCGATCCAATCCTTGTTGGGTGTCGACTGGCTGGATAATGGGAACAGCTAGAGACGACAGTCATCCAAAGATAAATTAATCGTTACGACATAGTGGGAACGCGCCCTAACTTTAACGGCCAGTTTCTTCATCAACAACTAAAGTAATCAGTCAAAGTATTGACTTTTGACTTGACCTTTACTGATACTACGTTAAATGTGTTACTTCATTAAAGTAACAACTAAAATAGTGAAGAAACAAAAACCGTTACTGTGAGGCCTCTGCCTCGAATCTTGCGGGCAGCGGGGCGGCGGCGGCGGCGACACGGGAGCGGCAGGATCTAACGCCTAAAATCAAATGGACCGGCCCTCGTAAACCGCGATGCGGGAGCGGTAAACGAGCAGTGCACTCCAGTCAAGCGGTGACCGCCCGCGCGTCTGCATTAGGAATTCACTTCATCTTTTGCCCACAATAAATCGAGCGTTAGGGATAAATTTGAATCAAAAAGATGTTGTCGCCGTTGTTCAGACATTTCGTTCGCGAATAAAAACAAATATTTTGACGACACAACCACGAACACAACAACACTACGCCGTGGCTATAGTGCCGCGCGATCTGCCCGCTGATTTCGAGAACGGTGCGTTGCCCGCGCCGATCCCGCGCCGCCGCCGCTGCCGCCCCGCTGCCGGCTAGATTCGAGGCAGAAGCCTGACTCTTACTATTGATGAAGAAACTGGCTGTTTTAGTCTTTGTAAAATAAAGTTATTGTTTTTTTATACCTCGACAGACAATCTTTAGTTTCACTCATAATAATCCCAAATTCCTGGCAACAGTGATTGCGAACATTACCTGCGTTTATCAAAAGTAGCCAGTTCATACAAAAATTTCTCCCTGTAATCAATAATAGCACTTTAAATATTCTATCTCCATTTGTACAGTGAGTGTAAATTAAGTGCAGCTGCAAATAATGATAGCCACTATAAGGGCCCATTCACACGTACGACAATCACACCACATCGCAGCGACAAAATGTGGGTAAGCAGTGGTTACGTGTGAATAGTGTCGCTGCCGCTCCTTACAGTTGAGTTGTGGTTGCGTTGTGGCTAGTGTTTGCGCACAGATCGACTCCAGCTGTGACAGTGTCGTTGCGTCGACTAAAAATTGTGGTTGCGTTGTGGCTGCGACATCGCCTAGATGTGGTCTGTATCGCGCACACGGTTGATTTTGAGAGCCAAATGTCATCATTATCATCGTCATTTCAGCCGAAAGACGTCCACTGCTGGACATAAGCCTTCCCCAAATCACCGCCACTTTGACCGATTCTGGGTTTCCCGTATCCAGCGGATTCCTGCGGCCTTCACAAGGTCATCGGCCCAGCTCATGGGAGGGGTTCCAACGCTACGTTATCCGGTACGCGGTCGCCACTCCAGTACCATTCGGCCCCATCGGCTATCTGTTCTGCGAGCAATGTGACCCGCCCACTACCTCATAACGACCAAATGTTATCCTTGTGGATAGCATGAAAATTGCATAAAAATGCGACCGTTGCTTCGGGCGACCACCAGTCGCCCGTTTTGCGGCGGCACTTATAGTGAAAAATTCATAATCCAGCACTATTTTAATTATTTCATGCGAATTTAATACTTGATAAGCATGTAAATGACACAGGATGTTGTATTTTAATATTGGTAATCTGCCTGTGTGATGATAGCGGAATTTAAAATAAACAAGGAGCTTATAAGGTATCAGGAGTACGGTTTTCATCGGCTTTTAAAATGAACAAATGTCGAATGCATTTTCACCTTCCAGTCGTTTGTGGACACTGATTGCATAATCAGCGCATGAGTTATAAAGGTACGAGGAACAGGGTATGAAGTCTCATCTTTCATAGCAGTGGAAGGATCCTCTGACCAGTCGGCTGTTGTGTCTGGTGGGAGTGGTGGGCAACGTCCCGACGATTGATGTCGGGACGGTAAACTTTGCTTGCGCGTTGCAGGATTTTGCGTGACGTCAGTGTGCCATACCGCTGTTAAACCCACGATGGTTGGTGTTTAATTGTTCAACTTTATTTGTAACTTGTTTTTGATTAATAAACAATAAAAAAAACAATTCGTTCGCATGTGGCGACGTATATGTAGCCAGAAGCTTACAACGTTCCCAGTGCAAGCTTCGTCTCTGAGAGGGAGTGGGCCGTAATCCACCAAGTGAGCCCAGTGTGGGTTGGTGTCACATGTCTTCGAATTTTTGGTTCTAGGACATGGCTCGGTTTCCTCAAGATATGTTCCGTTCACCGTTTGGAGAGCAGTGGTGATGAAATAATTTATAGAAAGTAAGTTGGTAAGAGCAGTGTCGGCGCAGTGGTACGAGAAGGTCCGGTCCAGGGTTTATATATATAATTTCACGATTATAACCTAACAAGTTGTAAGTACTTATTACTGATTCTAATGATTATAATTTTGTAAATACATATTTGTTACGGTCGTGAATCATATTTTAATCAGCGTACAACTTAATACTGACCAGCTAATTGCAAAAAACGTAAGAAAATTTTAATTTTGCGGGCCACCTTAGCGCTTCCCCCTTATGCAACGCTTATGAATAAACCCATCGTCTGTATCTTGAGGCTCATGATACGAATTCCAGAGTGGAGACTAGAGAAGTGATATTTTGAAGTATGGTATGGTATGTGTGTAGTGTGTGTGTGACGTATGTGGGGTGTGTGTGTCGCGTGTGTGAGCGTAAGTGTACGTGTTTTGTTCCATTGCGCTTCGTTTGATTCGGTGTCAGGTCAGGGTCTTTATATTAATTGGAGTATAGTTTACATACAATGTTTGTGACATATTATGGCTAATCATTAAATGTGTTTTGTCTTGTAATGTTAACTACTTGCTATTGTATAGAATCAAGTTCTCACTGAACAGACAGCTGTGCTGCTGGGGAGTTTGTTGCGCCACTTCTTCTTCCCAGCTAAAGCACTAGGAACTGGTGAAGCGCGAGCATTTTGGAGGACCATTCTCTTGTTATTTTGAGGTTCTAATAGTGTTAGCCTCAGCCTAGGTTCCGTTTTTCCTTTTGAGGCACGGAACCCTAAAAAGTACCATACTTTTTAGGGTTCCGTTCTATTAGCAACGTTTATGAATGAAGGGGATTATATCACTGACTCCCAAATGAAAAAAAATCCCATGTAATACGGGCGAGCGTATTTCCGTCAACCGGTCGGAAATCCAGACTCCAAAGTCTTATTTCGGACCGAATTTAAGAACACATTTAAACTCTCCAGCACCGTTGCACATTTACGTAACAAAACTTTCTACCAATCAATAAACAACCTTATTCAATTAAAATTAGAGTCGTAATTAATTATAGCAAACTTGTACTAGATACATTAGCACCGAGATGTTTACACTGGCAGATTTAATTACTTAGACTAAGTTGTTGAGTTTGTGAAGGGATAATTCGTCGTTATCTCTCTGGCTTGGAATTCATGCCTTCCGTAAATGAGTGGGTTATACCTACTGAAGAAGGAATGGATGTGGTAATTTCATAGGACTAACAAAAACAGCGCTTGCCGCAGTCATTTTGTGGATGGGTGTCCATTAAATTTTGAGACCCCTTCGTGGCTCGTAAAGCACGTTAAACCGTTGGTCCCGGCTGACATTCATCGATCTCTCACAGTCGTTACGTGTAGTCAGAAGCCTAAACGTCTTACCAATGGATATCGTGTTACCCATTAATTGTGTTGTGGAGGTCAGACAGGCAGTCACTCCATGTCAAATGTTGGTATTCAGCTGCATCCGGTTGGACTGGAAGTCGACCCTAACATAGTTGGGATGCCTCGAATTTAAGTACCGTAAGTATTTAAGTTCCTTTTTCCTTTTGGGGTACGGAACCCTAAAAACAGACCGACTGATTCGTTAACGTTTATTTCTCATCACTAAAAAAATACCCAAAACTTTAGTTAGCAAATCAAATTGTATAAACCTTTTATGTTACTAAAATGTAAATGAAATTAATTTCGAGATATTTATCTCGTCGTCATTTTAGTAACTTTATTAATTTAACGAAAAATTCGTATTAATTTTCAATAAACCCGAACGTTTTAAATATGAGGCACAATTTCTTTCAGGCATGTTTTTAATGAAATTCTGTAAATCATAATTTATTAAATACAACATCATAGAAATTATTACAACTCATCTTGGTTTGCTGAAAATGCGTAACGAAGCGATTGTAATTAATTAACATGCATAATTATAATTTTGAAATACATGTTTTTGTGAAAAAAAAAACACTAATTACGTCTTTACTCCTTTATGACATGAGACAAAGCAATGGTGGCTAGGGGTAACGGCCGCGACTTACGATTGTAGGTCGTAGGTTCGAACCCTGACAAGCACTTTACTTTGTGTAACTTATTTCATCACCACTGCTCTCAAAACGGTGAAGGAAAACATCGTGAGGAAACCGGTATGTCCTAGAACCAAAAATTCAAAGGCGTGTGACATCTACCAACCCGCACTGGGCCCGCGTGGAGGATTGCGCCTCCTCCCTCTCACAGAGAGGAGGCCTGTATCCCAGCAGTGGGAACATTAGAGGTAGTGATTTTAAAACTTTTATAACTTACCATTTTTTTTACACTTTGGAAGTGTCTCTCGCGCAAACTATTCAGTTTAGAAAAAAATGATATTAGAAACCTCAATATCATTTTTGAAGACATATCCATATGAAAATCTTAATGCGGTTCACAGAATACATCTACTTACCAAGTTTCAACAGTACATATAGTTTCGGAAAAAAGTGACTCTGACATACGGACGGACAGACAGACAGACAGACATGACGAATCCATAAGGGTTCCGTTTTTTTCCATTTGGCTACGGAACCCTAAAAATCATCGTCTCTATTGGCGTCGACCTTTGAACGAGTCCATCTGAACACACAACGGTGTAACTCACATAATAACCCTCCTCATCAACAGAATTTCATTTCGCTTCTTCCCTCCGTTCATGGCTCCGTGTCTCGCGCTCTGGGGCGCCTCCCCTAAACTTATTTAATTAGTATTCTGTAAATGAGAAGCGGGGTGGCGACAATCTAAATACAAGCAGTTTAATTTTTCGTTAATCGCCAGTAAAGTCGAGGAGTTATGCGGATCCACGTTCCACTTTAAGTTTACAGCCTGTGTATCATGTTGCACGGCTCTTCGACTAGGTATCTACGTAATATAGATGAGGTAGTTTAAGAAACAGAGAAATCTTCTTTACTAATGTCTAGACTACAGTTTTGCGAGTCTAGTGAGTAGACACAGACAGTCATTCTTCCATACTAACGTCATATGGAGTTTTTACTCCACAATTTGACAGTGTATCAATAAAACTTTAAATAAAATTATATCTACTTGTCTGGTCATTATCTAGCCGTGCACGGACACACTAATATTATAAATGGGAAAGTTTGTGAGTATGTTGTGTGGTGGGGGTGTGTGGTGTGTTTATATGTTTGTTACTTCTTCACGCTCAAACGACTGGACCAATTTTGATAAAATTTTGTATGGAGGTAGCTGACACCCCGGATTAATATATAGGCTAATTTTTATCCCGATATTGCCACGGGATCGACACTTACGCGGATGAAACCGCGGGGCGCAGCTAGTTATAAATAAATCGTTTGTAAGTTATGAGCGTCGACACATATTTTAACGCATCTCTGTGCGTAAATAAATAACTCTCTAAGTATGAAAATGGCCAAATTGTTGCCGTACTGGGATAGGTCATAAAATGATGTATCCCAGTACGGCAATAAGAATACAAATATCTTAATTTTGAAGACATACATACAAAATTATCTGGCATTGGCAAAATTGGCCCTTAATAAATAAAAAAACTTTTTTACAAAAAAAACAACCGACTTCCAAAAAACACTATAAAGCGAAAAATAACTTTAATTTCGGAAGTCGGTGTGTTTTTATTTTTCACCTTTTAGTGGGTCAGTTTGTAATTTATCAAAGTTACAATAGCCTAATGTCAACTGCTCATCACCTTTTACAAAATATTGCTTTTCCCGATGCAGGGACGTTAATTGTTGAGGAGTTCTCCTGGTTCTTACCAACTCCTAAACAACCACTCACCATACGTATTGTGACGAGGATAAATCGTTTAGCAACCATATTAAATTAATCGAATCGCAACCCATGAAATATTTGTCATTGAGTAGTTCCGATGGCCTTCTGTGGTCTTCATCATCAGCTCCACTTTACCAAATGATGATTTCCGAGAGCAAATGCGCAAGTTACTTTAAAAAATACCCAAATCGCTATAGCTTTGCCTATAAAATTTGAGGGTTTCCCTCAATTTCCATGGGATCCTCTCATCAGATTCCAACTTGATGATAATGGGACCACCTCGAGAGTATACCCTTTCAAACAAAAAAAGAATTTTGAAAATCGGTCCTCAATTGGCGGAATAATCGCGTAACAAACACACAATAAAAAATAAAAACAAAAAACATACCGTCGAATTGAGAACCTCCTCCTTTTTTGAAGTCGGTTAAAAATACTAAATACATAAAATAAGGATGCGACTTACAAGATGTAGGTCGTAAGTCCGAAACTAGACAGGCATTTTACTTTACGTGTAAATTATTTCATCACTACGCCTTTCAAAATCGGTGAAGGAAAACATACAACAAAAGTCTGTGTGACCGTCAGATAGTTTCATTCTTAGAGTAGGTATTATTTATGAGGTCAACTAAGCATAATCAGCCTAAAATGTTCCCACTGCTGGGACACAGGCCTCCTCTTGTAGCGGTATCTACAACGCCACATGAGAACAACGACGTCACGCAAAATCCTGCATCTCGTAAGCAGAGTTTACCACGCAACTAGCATAGATACAACGGCCCGACATGAATCATTGGGTAGTTGCCCGCCAGACACAACACCCGTCTGATCGGAGGATCTTCCCTTTTCTATAGAGTATGAGTGAACACTATACCCTGTTCCTCATACCTCTTTAATCTCTTCGAAAGGGAGTTGCTGTAATCTACCACGCGAGTCCAGTGCGGGTTGGTAGATGTCACATGTCTTCGAATTTTTGGTTCTAGGACAAATGGCGGTTTCCTCGCGAGTTTTTCTTTCACCGTTTTTGAGAGTAGTAGCGATGAAATTATTAACACAAAGCAAAGATAAGATCAGCTATATAATAATTATGTAGTCTGTTCTTTTATTTATTAATAAAAAAAAAACAGCCACATCACATACATGAAGCTTATGCTAGAAATAATCTTAATAACTTCAAGGACTATGTTGTACTTCACAATCACAGCTTACATAGCTGGATGACAATGTCTTGCTGCCTTGAATTGAAATATAAGACGGGTTACAAACAAAAAAAAAGTTAAGAAATAAATAATATATCTGGTCAATAATATCTCTCAGTAATAAAAATAAAACAGCGGCATTCGTAACGTACCTACTCGTAAGGTGGACGCGCCGTAGAGCTGTTCATACAAATTCATTTATTTATTCCAAGAACTGACAGTTTGCCCAAACGTAACAACAATTTAAAACAAAAATAAAATTTCATTCGACCTACTTTAACTGTTACATGACAGCAAAGGCTGTATATTCGAACACCTACATATCGTTTAAAAACGTAACAATAGTTCCTTTGCCTCACATTCGATTCATAAAACTCAAATTAAGCATGACATTCTTATGACATTCGTTCGATTTTCGAATAAAAAGAAACGTCAATTGAGACTCCTCGAGTCTCGAGTGTCTCGTTTATGTAAATTTTTTGACATGTGTAGAGGGAAATTCGCGCCTTATTTTAAGCAAAATGAAAACGTTTTCTTTGAAGTTTTATTTATATTTTCTTGTACCGTTTCATTTCCGTGTATAACGCACCTTATAATCGCTTTTAGCGATAAGACCGCCCATTGCGTCACCCTATGTAATTTTTTTACATTTATGAAGAGTATCTGTAATTTGTATGGCGTAAATAATAAAGAGTATTCTATCTATGAACGAGCGCCTCTCATTCACGAGGTTATGGGTTTAAATCCGGGCAAGTACCAATGTGAGTTTTTCAATTCATATGTACTTTGTGAGTGAGGGGCTTGTGGCTAAGTAGAGGGATTCACAAGCGACTAAGTAATAACAACCGCACGGTTCGATCGATCAGGTTAAGCTCCGCTTGCCGCGGTCATTCCGTGGATGGGTGACCATCTCTAGATAGCAAGACCCGCAGAGCCTCGGAAAGCACGTTAAGCCGTTAAACCGGCTGTCATTCGTGGATCTTTGACAGTCTTTACGGGTCGTCAGAAACCGGAATGTCTGACAACCATGGTTGTTAGATACTAATTACTGTTAGTACGATACCCCTTGGTAAGACTGCAGTCTTGCCAAGGGGTATCGTATTATCCAGTGACTCGGTTGTGGAGATCAGATAGGCAGTCGCTCCATGTAAAATACAGGTATTCAGCTGCATCCGGTTAGACTGGAAGCCGACCCCAACGTAGTTGGGCAAAGCCTAGGCAAATTAATATACTTTCAGAGTTTATCTTGGACATTAACACATTTTCTTTCTTATCTGGGGCATCGGTGAAGGAAGAATATCGTGAGGAAAGCTGGACTTTCACTTAAGGGGTTTACATGACCTAAAGCCATCCTGAAGACTATAGCAGGGAGGTGCGAGTCTCCGCTACTAGGTGATGTTGTTCGAAGATGCATTTCGAACAACATCCTTGTTTCCAAATAGATAATAAGTTTACTAACATACGAGTAGATATAAGTTATCCTTTTGTTTACTAACCCATATGGATGCTGCTTATCCGAAATAAAGATTATTTTACTTATTTTAAAGCGCGGTCACTGTCGGACTGCATAGAAAAGAAAGAGAAGCGCGATGACACAACGCTGGTAATTTATTGCAAAATGTGAAACAATTATTTAATTACAAAAAATCTATTGTTTGGATTAAAAAAATAAAACACTAGTGCTTTAGTATGTTGCTTGTAGAATAATCTGACAAAAAATTGGAATGATTATATGTATATTATGTTTTTTTATTGAAAAAAGAAAGTTTTTAGATGTATCTTCATGATTTTCTTCTATCGTATCAAATTAGTTGTAAGTACTATGTTTTCAACACAGTATCTACCTAGCATATATCCTGAAGAATATCATATAATTTTCTGATTTTGTTTACTGTAGTCGATCATATAGTTCCATTGTTTCTAAAACTTGCGTTTTTTGCGTTTAGGACCTGTAAGCCCCATAAGTCTGAAATCGCAAACTCGACTTGAGAAAGCGTGATGACCAATGCTTCTCCCTTCTCTAAATGAGAAGAGACAATGATAGGCCTGCAGTGAAGCAATGATAGGCTGGTACTGCCACTCACCCGAGACACAGTAAAGATATGAACAGCAGTGCGATTCTGTAACCATCTCACTGTGAAAACTTAGGTGAAGTGAGCGTGGAGTGAGCTGTCAATAGTGACAATTCCTAGCAAAAACAAAATCACCTTTCACCTAAGTTTTCACGGTGAGATTTTTATAGAATCGACCGGCTGTACGGAAACTACGTACTAACGTTCGAAACGGCACACTCACACAGACGCGTGCATCTACGGTACCCCTAAGCGGCACCCGTGACTGAGAGCACCGCGACTATCGCTAGGGGTACCGTAGATGCGCGCGTCTGTGTGAGTGTGCCGCTTCGAACGTTATAGTACGTAGTTTCCGTACTGTTCATATCTTTAGTGTGCCCGAGAGGAGGCCTGTGTCACAGCAGTGGGAACATTATAGGCTGATTACACACCATTTATTTTGTGGCGCAAATTGTGCGAAAACCTTGTACAGATACAAATGTGCGCTAGTGCAGACGAGGGTTAAGATACAAACTAATTAACCTCTAAGTTTGATCATTAAGACATTATCGCGTCACGATCTTTTGAACGAGGCTTTGAGCGCTCCCCTTATAACCCTTACACAGGGTGTTATCTTGTATCAGTTGATCTGTTCAACCCGTAATTAAAGGAGGGCAAACTGCGATAAGGGATAATATCTATGGCGTGAAAATTATAGTTTTTCGTAGTTTTTTGTTTTAAAAGCGCCGATTTTATTTCTGTAATGTACAGACGCCAGCACATCAAGTTACTACAATCTGTCAGATTTCTTTAATAGATTTTCGACTTTATTGCCAAAACATAAGGTTCAAGGTTGATTGGGAAAATCTGACAGTTTCGGGTAGGTTGACCTGCTGGCGTCCGTACTATCTATCACCTGTAATTTTGTAAAGTATACATATTATTCATGTATTTTAAATCGTAAGTAAGTATCACGTAACTAGACATATTATTAACCGTTTTTAGGGTTCCGTACCCAAAAGGTAAAAACGGAACCCTATTACTAAGACTCCACTGTCCGTCTGTCACCAGGCTTTATCTCATGAACCGTGATAGCTAGTCAGTTGAAATTTTCACAGATGATGTATTTCTGTTGTCGCTCTAACAACAAATACTAAAAACAGAATAAAATAAATATTTAAAGGGGCTCCCATACAACAAACGTTTTTTTCGGCATTTTTGCCTTGTGGTACGGAACCCTTCGTGTGCGAGTCCGACTCGCGGTTGGCCAGTTTTTTTTAGTTTTCAGTTTTAAAACTACGAGTATGTAGTGAAACGTTGAAAAAGTGCTTAACACTCAAACCACACTTTACGTACCCAGCTAAGTCTGAATACATTGACTGAAATTAATTTTTTAATTTAATTTAACTACAATATTGTAGGAGCACGGGAATGGGGCAGTCGAGTTTTTTAATATTTTATTTAGGCATGCACAGCTTATAAAGTCAGTATTAAAGTTAAAACCAACGTTGTTGATAAAACTGTGGGTAATTATTACACTCTTAAGTGGTCTCTCCATTCACCCGACTGTGGTGAAAAGAAGGGTAATGCTTGGTTCTTAAATAGGTATCATTAAGAGGAAATGCGGTCGGAGACACTTTTGAAAACGCCTAAGTAAAAAGTCATAATTCGAGGTTTGGCTCTCGCCTATTTCCTCCTCCAATATTGGACCAATTTAAAAGATATTTCATAAACTGAATGAAGGATATATCTACTGTGTCCCTATGTTTTTCTTTTTTCGTTTATAGTTGTCAAATTCGTTGTACACTAGGCCTCGGTTGACAGCGGCAATTTTGAGTATTTTTTGAGGGTTCTACTGCTTATAAAAATAATGTATCATCAAAAACCTAGGGACCTAGTAGTTAATATATATATATTTTTTTTATTCTGTAAAATATCATGGCATTATGGTCATTAACCAGAAAGAAAACTGACGCTTTTCCGACCTACGCAACAGGCGGACTAGCACTGGCTGGAGTGAGAACCTTGATGCCACAAACAACGTCAAACGTCAAATGTTATTGAGATTGATTTATCTAATCTCCAAATTGAATTCGAGATCAAAAATTTAAACGAAGAAATGTCATTTTCAAAGTGACGTTTCAGGGGTCGTCAACATTTCCCTCGTCATTATAATTATTTGATTTGATTAAATTATAAGCTATTGAAAGAGCGCTGAAGCGGCGTCTTAAAATTAAACATATTTAGCTTAAGGTCTCGTCGTAAACTAATGAAAATAAAAGATTTCCATTCTTATGAACAAGTTGCACATGTTTATTTATTTGATATAATTTACTGTCACTGCAGAAATGCCCAAAATTCCGACGGCCTTCTTGGTGCAATTACCTAAAGATCAATATTGATCTTCAGACGCTGACATAGCAGTGCGATGTCTCTTTTTAGGTAGTGATAGAATATAATTTTTGGTCGACGGCCCTGGCTGAGCATCCATAGTAGGTACGTCTATTTTATTACGCATAAACAAGATTTTACGCGACAACATAATAATCAAAAACGTAAAATACAACACAGAAAAACTTAACAACAAATAAAAACTCACGAGGGACAGATTCAATCACGACAAACTTCGAAAAACGAATGACTCCGAATGGTCAAAACAAAATGGCAGCACCCCCACTTGAATCCTAATTGAAAAAAACATTTTATAGAAAATAATAAAATTAAATGAAAGTCCAAATGTTTAGCGCTTCTGCCTTATTGCCAGTATCATAAGAATAATTTGCACGATTTTATTTCAAACAGTTATATTTTATTCTTGGATCGTAGTTTACGTCACTTTAAAGCTGAAAACTGTGTGTAATATTATATTTTACCTGTTTAAGATATGCCTACTATATACATTTTAGTACTTTTCGACAAACTAAACAATTAAGGTTATTATTCCAAATTGGCAACACCTTTGTTTACATTTATGATCTCGTATTCCATTTCCCAGATGAGGGGCCTTTACTATAAAACAATTATAGAGTTACACACTAAACCTCCCCTCATTTACTAAATTTCCCCTCATTTTGCAAATAATTATTTACACAAAAACAGTACCCATATTTAGTGACCCCGACGACAAAATGGAAAAGTTCGACGATGCAGTAAACGAAGTGGGAAAAAGAAATTTCTGCTATTGCACTACCAGCGAAGATTCCACCCTTTTGGCGTGCGAAAACATGGCTCTGGATTGCTCAATTTGATTCGCGGTCATAGCTATACACAAGATCAATGAGAAACAGAATTGCAGAGTTTTCAACGCAACATAGTCATAGTAACCGCGGTAAACCGCCACGACCCTAACAGTTTTGTGATGAAGTAAAGTAATATAATATTCAAACAGCAATTTCAACACATTTTCCATTCAATATTAATATTAACAACGCGTCCTAAATACATTTATTACACCTACCGTCTCTAAGAGAACTCGTTTTCGTTACCTTATTACAAGTCAAAGGCGTGAATTATTAAAGCAACTCGAAATACTTCCCGAAGAGTTTTGTGCATACAAAATTTCATTTCGAGAGGTGATCGTGTTTGTTAGGGGTGCTACACACAATATGTTCGGGTCGGTTTCTTCGATACATAAGTATTTGTTGAAGGGCAAAGAAGACCCGAAACAATTAATAGGTAATACAATGCAAATGTAAAATGTACCAATTGCTTAATACTTCTTTCTGGAGTTGTCGACCCACCCAAATGACATTATTTAAAAATGATAATTTGCCCGTTTCGGGCGGGTAATTCATGCAAATCGACTAATAAGCCATCATTCAGCTCGTGCCGATCGCCAAAATCCGTTCGGCGTCTATTCTCGCTAAATCATGTTCGGGTCGGCTCGAAACATTCCGATCTAAGCCGAAATTTTCATCTTTTTCTGAATATAATATGTTATATTATTTGACTGCCTCGTTAGTCTGGTAGTCGCACGCGCTACTGCTGAGTATGAGGTCCTGAGTTTGTTTCCCAGGTTGTCCAAAGTGTTATTGAGTTTTTCCATCAGGATTTTTTCAGTAGCAGCCCGGAGTCTGGACTTGTGCCCGGTTGATGACAATAGGCTCGCACATGAGACTTAAATATAACTGGTGACATGTGGATGTACAGGTACACATCTGCCTAAGCCTTTGAGGATTACAGGCGTGATGTTATGTTTAATATCATCATCATCATCATCATTTCAGCCGAAAGATTTCCACTGCTGGACATAGGCCTTCCCCAAGCACCTCCACTTCGACCGGTTCTGTGCTTCTCGCATCCAACGGGTTCCCGCGGCCTTCACAAGGTCGTCGGACCACCTTGTGGGAGGCCTTCCAACGCTACGTCTTCCAGTACGCGGTCGCCACTCCAGAACCTTTCGGCCCCATCGCCCATGTGTTCTGCGAGCAATGTGCCCTGCCCACTTAAGTTTGGCAATTCTTCGGTTAAGTATTATAGTACATTCGATTTTGCCGCCCGGCTGCGCCGACTCATACCGACCTGAACATGTGTGCAACACCCCTTAAGTATTGACGTGTTACACGGGAATTTGGGTGAAATGTCGAACAAGTCCCAGAATAGTAACTTTGTACTTTAACATACGTGAACAAGTATTGTTGTGTTCTTTTCCCCCTTAAGGGAAAAGTTCGAGGAATATTATTAGATGCGTTTGTGGTTTGACTTATCTTTTATGTTTGCTAGTCCCTCGGAATATGTTTTCTTTGGCGAAAGAAATGGAACAAACGGTGCCTTACGATATTGTTTTTTGCCTTAAGATGTTTTCGTGTTCCTACATTTTCCTTAAAGGCAAATGTTTCTTGTCTTTATAATTATTCATACAGATGTTACCTACTTGTACAGAGTGGCTGGGCTGGAACATCAACGCGCAAACTCATTATCTGCCTAGCCTTTTCCCAACTATGTTGGGGTCGGCTTCCAGTCTAACCGGATGCAGCTGAATACCAGTATTTTACATGGAGCGACTGCCTATCTGACCTCCACAAGCCAGTTACTGGGTAACACGATACCCCTTGGTAAGACTGGTTGTCAGACTTTCCGGCTTCTGACTACCCGTAACGACTCAAATATCCGCGAATGACAGCCGGGACCAACGGCTTAACGTGCTTTCCGAGGCACGGAGGGGTCTCATTATGTAAATATGGTCACCCATCCACAGGGCAACTGCGGCAAGCGTAGCTTAACCTGAGCGATCGACCTGTGCGGCTGTTATTATTTAGCCACGGGCAAACTGTAACCATGAATTCAGCAAATGATTGTAATTACTGTATTCTACAGCTATTTAGAGTAAAAATAGTTATAACATAGCTTTCTTGGTCGACACTTCTAGTGACCAGAGGGCTGGGTCGTTCTTTGGCCAAAGAATTAGCATTGCCATTCAACGTAGCAATGCTGACAGTCTTCTGGGCACGCTTCCGGGTGACAGCGATGTGGACGAGTACTTCGACGCCTGTCCGTTGTTTTTATACCTGTACAACTATATTTTTTGTTTTTTTTTTATTTGTACAATAATAAGTTAGTCATTTATTATAGTATCTAGTGTAAATACCTGTAATTAGTTTATCCATACTAATATTTTAAATTCGAAAGTAATTCTGTCTGTCTGTCTGTCTATCGGTCTGTCGGTCTGTATGTTACCTTTTCACACTAAACCAGAGAAGGGATTTCGATAAAATTTGGCAGAGAGATAGATTGCATCCCGGGGAAGGACATAGGATGGTTTTTATCGACGTACCTCGCGGGCGAAGGCGCGGGCGGAAGCTAGTTTAAAAAAAATTTCCGCTTTTTTCTTATCCTAACTTTCTAACTGATATACTGATAGTGACGGTTGCACGGTCACTGTTTTTTATCCCGATTGAACGTCCTCATGTAATAATTTCCGAAGCCGCGGGGAAAAGTTAATCGCTCAGATATGTACAAAATCCTCTAGAAGCTGGATGGAATAAAAATTTCTAACAATCTATGTTGTTTTTTTTTACACGAATGCCAAAAAAGTGTTCTATTTTTACACGACTGTAAATAGTACCTAAGTACTATTCAATATCCCATAGAAAAACTTAAATAGGCTTATTCGTTTCCACGCTTGCTTCCTGAAGAAAGCCGGGAGCCGGGTGGGTCGGGTTTCTTGGGGAAAGCTTGTCTTCAGTCGGGGGACGGTTCCTGGTATCAAACAGCTCTTTACAGGTCTCCCAACTTCGCTGAAAAGATTGGTTTTCAGTTTTCCACTTTTCAGGGGTCACAGCAGCGAAAAATAATTTAAATTTGTTTTTTTTTTTTTTTTAAATTTTTTTAAAAAAAAAATCCGTCGATAAAATTAAGCTATGTTTCCCTCATTTCGTTATGTGCATATTATGAAGACTCACACTGTATTATAATCTATTTAGTACTTCCCTTGTGCCATTCAGCACTAAAATTATTTAGCATGTTTTTATTTTTTTAGTTACATTTTTTAATTCACTTTTTGAAAATACAGACGTGTTTTTTAATTTTTTGTCCAAGTTGTAACAGAAACACTATCATTCAATCAATATTCTTTTGTCTTTCGGGAATTTCTTACACTTTTTCACCTGTAATGCATTTTTTTTACATTTTATACTTCTCTCTGTACCTACAACATTTGATATTCCGTGTGTAGGTACCTAATGTATCTCCATCCATCACGAAAAAGGCACGAGAGACGGTTGCTTTTCATACAAAAAATTGGGTATTCAGCAGTGTCCACACTAGCGAACGTTTGGTCATCAATCAATGTAGCCCATCTTGCGGTTGACATTTATCAAATTGAATGTTTTTTTCCTGTTTCATTGAGAATTCTACTCGACTTTGTTCCAATTAAAAATGTGAATTCAATTAAAAACTTTTCTTTTTTACTTTTTGGTAACGATATGTCCACTGCGTTACATGTTGTTTCAATTTTAAAGGTTAATTATTTTTTTATTTTTTGTTTTTAAAGGCACATGGGTAAAATATTGCATAAGTACTTAAATTAAATAAATCGGTGTCAGAACTCTTGTTCATGTTCTAGGCCCAGGGGCCAGGAAGCCTGCCGGGGCAGCGGGATTGTCCGAAAGGGTTACCGCTGCCCCGGAATATAAAGGGCTAAGGAAGGAACACGGGTGGGTTTTAGTCAGTAAGAGTCTGACACTCCCTTCCGCTCCACCCAGAGCGGGAGGGGTCATTTGATGATTTCCAAACCTCATGTTGTCTGCCAGAGAAGGAAATAAAAATGACTAACAGCATCAAAAGGAGGCTATATATTGGGGGTGAGGAGATTGCATATGTCCAAGACTATATATATCTAGGCCAAATAGTCTCCTTTCAGGCGCGACAAGACAAAGAAGTTGCTCGACGCAGCGAGAGCGCCTGGAGGAGCTATTGGTCAATGAAAGATCTTCTAAAAGGAGATCTACCGCTATGTCTCAAAAGGAGAATTATGGACATGTGTATTCTCCCCATTCTCACATATGGTGCTCAAACCTGGTCTTTGACACTTCGGCAGAGGTCCAAACTCGAGGTTTGCCAGCGAGCCATGGAGCGCAGTATCCTGGGGGTTCGAATTTCTGACCGTATAAGGAACATAATACTGCGCGCCAAAACTAAGATAACCGACGTTACCCAAAAAGCCGCTAAGCTTAAGTGGAACTGGGCCGGACATGTTTGCCGCATGTCAGATGACAATTGGGCTAAGAGAACCACCGATTGGGTCCCACTAAACGCACGACGCCATCGCGGCAGGCCAAGACGACGATGGCGGGACGAGCTTGATTCCTACCGTAAGGACTGGCCGGCACTAGCAAAAGACAGAATTGTGTGGAAAAGGGAGAGGGAGGCCTTTGCCCTGCAGTGGGACAGTACAGGCTAATTAGATTAGATAGATAGATAGAAGTGAGTAATTCCGTTGTGATCCCCTTGTTCGTCTTCGGTTTTAATCTCTGTCTTATCCACTACAAACTTTCTCATTCCGGTTTGATCCGCTTTTTCTTTTGTTTTTGATCCTGAAGGATCGTCAGCAACAAAAATAACTACAGGGTTTTCGTTACAAAAAACGACGAAAACAAATGCTACCCATCATCTCATATGCTGTTATTCGGTTCTTGCAGACTACAGTATAATCAGCCTTTAATGTTCCCACTGTTGGGACACAGGCCTCCTCTTTGTGCGAGGGAGCGGTCTGTAATCCACCACGCGGGCCCAGTGCGGGTTGGTGGATCTGGATGTCACATCTATTCGAATTTTTGGTTCTAGGACATCGGTTTACTTACGATGTTTTCTATCGCCGTTTTGAGAGCATTGGTGATGAAATCAAATACACAAAGTGAAGTGCCTGGGTTCAAACTCACGACCTACAACTCGTAAGTCGGGGTCGATACCACTGGGCTACCACTGCTCACCTACGCAGCTACGGTAGGTACAGTCAACAGCAAAAGTAGATGATCAAAATCAGAAATTCAATATTAGTGAACGAAGTTCGCGGCAGAACTGTGTGGCGTCGAAGTGATTCAAAAGTATGTGATTGTAAATTATACCAAACATTAACTACTAGTTCAGCTGCCATATATTCGTGATCAGTTTTGACTCCAAAAGTTATAAACTCAATTCGCATCAGAACTAAGAAGTGAAAATAAATTTCAAAACTAGTGGACAGTTAAAATCAAAAATTAAATGATGAAACTGAGGCCACGTAATCATGAGGCAAATAATTCATCCATACTTATTTTTTAATTATCCCAGTTATTTAATTTGTTGTTTTACGGAAAAACGGCACGAAGCACGGAGCAGAGGACAAAAATAAAAAATAATATGAAAAAATATTGCTATTATTATTAATTAGTAAAATTATTGAAAATTTATTGATTACTAATTAATTCATACCTACATTCAATTTATAAATGTTCAAGAAATATAATTTTCTTACGTTTTTAACGGAAATCTGCTTTAGTATACTAATTTTGAACCCTGGGAAGGGTAGGTATATAATATTCAGAATCAAAATGCATAGTGCTGATGATGCCTTCACCATGGAGCTCCAGTTCTCCTGGTTCTTACTAGGAAAACTCCTCAACGATTCCTTGCATCGGGAAAAGCAATATGTTGTAAAAGGTGATGAGCAGTTGTCATTGGGCTATTGTAACTTAGATAAATTACAAACTGACCCACTAAAAAGTGAAAAATAAAAACTTTTTATAAAAAAACAACAACAACCGACTTCAAAAAAAAAAACACTACAAAGTGAAAAATAACTTAATTATTTTTCACTTTGTAGTGTTTTTTTTGGAAGATGGTTGTTTTTTTTTTGTAAAAAAGTTTTTACTAATGAATATATGCCAAATTTCATCCAATTGAACCCCTAAAAAATTAGGGGTTCAATTGGATGAAATTTGGCATACCTATATTAAATATGCAAATTTTTATTCAATTCAGCTGTTTTTCATTTGTTATGTTTTACGGAAAAACGGCACGAAGCAAGGAGCAGAGGACAAAAATAAAAATATTATATGAATAAATATTGCTATTATTATTAATTAGTAATATTATTGAAAATTTATTGATTACTAAATAATTAATACATTCAAATATTATAAATGTTCAAGAAATATAATTTTCTTACGTTTTTAACGGAAATCTGCTTTAGTATACTAATTTTGAACCCTGGGAAGGGTAGGTATATAATATTCAGGATTATATTAAAACTATTATAATCTATTAGTTCTTGGCTATAATAAATCAATGTAATAGATAACAGACGCACTTAACGCTAACAGTGCGACAAAAGCACAACAAGTCACTAAAAGTTGGTAATGCCCTAAAGATAAAAATATCAATCTACCTTCCGGTTTTAATATATTGTAGCCGACTGGGCAAAAGCAATCATTGAGTTATGATTTTGAATCGCATCAGCTACTTTTGAACATTGACATAAATTCACTAACATGCAAAGATAATAATATTTATTGAATTATCGTTTTGTGTCACATCAGCTACTTTTGAACACTGACAAAAATTCACTAACATGCAAAGATAATAATATTTATTGAATTATCGTTTTGTGTCACATCAGCTACTTTTGAACATTGACAAAAATTCACTAACATGCCAAGATAATAATATTTATTGAATTATCGTTTTGTGTCACATCAGCTACTTTTGAACATTGACAAAAATTCACTAACATGCAAAGATATTGAATTATCGTTTGGTGTCACATCAGCTACTTTTGAACATTGACATAAATTCACTAACATGCCAAGATAATAATATTTATTGAATTATCGTTTTGTATCACATCAGCTACTTTTAAACATTTGACAGTAGTTACGAAAAAAAAAAAACAATTAAAATAGTGAAGTTTTTCAATTAAGTATATGATTTTTAACCGACTTTTCAAAAAGGAGGAGGTTATCAATTCGGATGTTTATATATATAGGGTGACTGGTAATTAGTGACCGATACTTAAGCACGTGATTTTACTCATCATTATGAACAACTTTTACTATGGGACCAAACCTGAAATCGCGAAAAAAAAATCAGCTGTTCCCTACATTTTGACGAGTTAGACGAACATAAATGTAGGGAACAGCTGATTTTTTTTTCGCTTTTCTCAGTAAAAGTTGTTCATAATGATGAGTAAAATTCAGCTGTTTTTCCGTAAAACATAACAAATTAAATTACTGGGTTAATTAAAAAATAAGTATGGATGAATTATTTCCCTCATGATTACGTGGCCTCAGTTTCATCATTTAATTTTTGATTTTAACTGTTCACTAGTTTTGAATTTTTTTTTCACTTCTTAGTTCTGATGCGAATTGAGTTTATAACTTTTGGAGTCAAAACTGATCACGAATATATGGCAGCTGAACTAGTAGTTAATGTTTGGTATAATTTACAATCACATACTTTTGAATCACTTCGACGCCACACAGTTCTGACGCGAACTTCGTTCACTAATATTGAATTTCTGATTTTGATCATCTACTTTTGCTGTTGACTGTACTACAGGCAGAGTCAAAAATACTCAGATTGTTTTACAAAAACATTATTAGAATGAATACATGAAAAAACCAGACTACTGAAAAGGATGAAACAAGAAAATATCTTCCCGTGGTCGCCCTCTAGGGGAAACTACTACTGCTACATATCTATGACTGCTACCATAGCTTATAAGTATGTTAGTACAGCGGCATGCGACCACGGGAAGATACTTTCTTGTTTCATCTTTTTCAGTAGCCGGGGTTTTAGTTTTTAAACAATTTTTTATTTCATTCTTTTGGGGCTTATTTCAGTAGTATTTATATTTTTGAAATGTGCTAATTAAGCATTTCATTTGATACCCCACACGGCACCATCCCAAAATATTTATTTTTAAATTCATTAAGTACCTACTTTTGTCCTCTAGAGGGCGCCATATTGAATTTAGTGTGACGTCACATAGCGTGTAACCAGCGGACGGTCAAGACGCTTCTAAACATACCTCAATTGTCAAATTATTATCATTGCTTTTGAAATTATGAGGGAACAGATGAACATACATACCGGTCAAAATCATAACCCTCCTTTTTGCTTCGCCGTAGTCGGGTAAAAAATTTATGAATGCAAGAGAAAAGTTTGGAATTCATAGTATATAAATGTATGTATTTCATAGAATATGTGAATATTTTGGTACCGTTTACAGTTGAAATAAAACTCTCGTTTGGAACCTACCAGTTCTTTTACAAAAAGTTTTTTTACCGAAATAACATTTTTTCATAGCCCTAGCTTTTATTTTTTACAACCAGTTGTAATATGAAAACGTTTTAGATGGTATTTGAAACATTTTTAATTAATTAATTTTGGCATTTTACGGTGTGCGTTAAAATTTCATCTCTGCATAGGTGCTACAATTTAAAGTCTCAGGCAATTTTAAGGTAAGGTATAAAAGTGAACATAAACGAATTTTTAAACGTACTAAACCTGGGTTTAATTTTATTAAACACTAGCTGCTGCCTCCGGCTTCGCTCACATGGGTGTCGGTAATTTATCCACGGTTACTTGCTACCGGGAGAAAATAGCCTATGTTACTCCTTATAACATCAGCTATCTGTCTGTGAAAGTCCCGTCAAAATCGGTCCTGACGTTTCGAAGATTAGCCGATACAAACAGACAGACATACAAAAGTTTTTTTTTTAATTTATAACAAAAAAAAAACGATACACGATACGGTACTTAGTACCGTATATAATTTCATATGCATTTAGTAAAAAGCTCTTATTTTGACATTACAAACAGACGCTTTACTTTTATTATTTCGTGTAGATTTTCTCAAAATATAAAAAAATATCACTTTGATTAACATATAATTGTATGCCCATGAAAAATTACAGCTTTCAAGTACTAAGAGAATCTCTGAACTAAACCACGGACAGACAGACAGACGAACGGACATGGCGAAACTATAAGGGTTCCCTGCTGACTACGGAACTCTAAAAAAGATCTTTGTTAAAAAGATCTCAAACACTTTATTTGTCCATACATTTTTAATACAGTTAAGAGGTTTTTTTACAACTTACAGCTCGATAGAAGTTTCGTAAATACACTAAAACCTCGTAGGGTTCTGCAACTCTAGACATTTGGTTATAAATATGGATGAAAGGAGCGAGAAAGAGTTCAGCGAAGTTTGAATAAGACGTCTGACATTTAAAGAAGTTAATAAATTAAAAAAATTACACATTCTGTCAGCATTGTCACTTCTACGTTTATGAAAATAATTTAATATGTACCTAGAGGTATGAGGGACAGGGTGTAAAGTTCACTCATACTTTATAGAAAAGGGAGGATCCTCGGACCAGACGGGTGTTGTGTCTGGCGGGCAACTGCACAATGATTCATGTCGGGCCGCCGGCCATTGTATCTATGCTATTTGCGCGGTAAACTCTACTTGCGCGATGCAGGATTTGCGTGACGTCAGTATGACGCGTTGTTCGCATGTGGCGTTGTAGATACCGCTACAAATATATATTTTGAATGGATAGGTACTGATTTAAAGAAGAGTTGTGAGAAAAATAAGTTTTCTATAGAAATTTCTCATTCCTCATATTATTATATCGTCTTCATACCAGTGTCCTTTCAAAATAGATATTTGAGAACCTAGATATTTTGTAATCCAATCGGAATAAATACACACTACCCTAAGAATATCTTTGATTTACCGCCGGTCCCTTAACGTACAAAAATAATATCATGATTGTACCTATTGATAAGAAATGGGTTGGTTGATATTTATGAGTACGCTGAAAAAAAATTATATCTACGTACGTCATGTCAAACTAATATTCACGCTAATCCTGGTCAAGTGTTCCATTAGTAAATCACAGCCATTATAAATAGTACTTTTTGTAATTGGCTAAACATAATAAAAAAAAATATTTACAGACTTTACTGTTGAGATCAGTGGTGGCCCAGTGGTAACGGCTGCGACTTAAGAGTTGTAGGTCGTAGGTTCGAAAACAGACAGGCGCTTCACTTTGTGTATTTTTTTTAATCATCACTGATCTTAAAGGGCTGAAGAAAACATCGTGAGGATACATGTCTATATCTATTAACCAACCCGCACTGGTCCTGCGTGGTAGATTACAGCCTCTAGCTATAAGATCGGAGGCCTTTTTTTTACGAATAAGAAGTCATCAAATGACCCCTCTCGCTCTGGGTGGAGCGGAAGGGAGTGTCAGACTCTTACTGACTAAAACCCACCCGTGTTCCTTCCTTAGCCCTTTATGTTCCGGGCCAGCGGTAACCGTTTCGGACAATCCCGCGGATTCGGCAGGCTTCGACCCTAAGGGGTCCTTAGGGTCGAAGCCTGCCGAATCCACGATGCTGACATCTCTTTGAGGCGCGCGTGGAACACGTACGCGTCGTCCGGCACGGGCCTGGTCCTGATCGGACGGTGATCTACCCATTACTCTCCGCCCGCAGGCCCGCGCCTACGGTGGCCGGGAGTCGTCCCGTGGCTCCCGACGCCCGAAGCGTCTCCTGCGGCGGCTGGAACGGGAGGCTCTCTCCCTCATCCATCCCGCCACCTCCGTAGAAGCACTGCCCGCACCAGTCCTGCGTGGTAGATTACAGCCTCTAGCTAGAAGATAGGAGGCCTGTGTCCCAGCAGTGGGAAAATTGTAGGCTGGTTTTGTTAGACTTTCAAAAACTAACAAATCAAGTGAACATAATACAGCTAGGTTCATTTCTCGCTCATCTTTCACTCCAACCTCGCCCTTTGAAGCTAATCCTCGTAAAGCTTATCTTCACGACTCGACTGGCAGTAAACAGTTTCAGAGTCCTTTTACAACACCTCTTAATGTGGAAATAAGATGTTTTTATAAATATTTATAAAATAACTTGAATGGCCAACGAGCTGAGTCAAAGTTTTTGTATATAAGTTGACAATTTGACCTTTTGCAGTAAAATAATCAGTAGAGCAGGGGTGGCCCAGTGGTAATGGCTGCGACTTACGAGTTGTAGGTCGTAGGTTCGAACCCAGACAGGCGCTTCACTTTGCGTAATTTTTGAAGTGAAAACTTCTATAAGCGCGTCGGGCATTTTTTGAGATGGGAAAAAACCATTGAACTCGCGCCACTGTTACCGTAAGCGACACCGCGCGTGTTTTGTTTTTAAAGACGATTAAAAAAATACCCGCTTCGGATGTGTTCGGCTGTCCTAGGGATGTATATCCGTTATGTCAGTGAGTGATGGCAAAGTATTCTGTTTGTGTTTTGTTTTCACTTCTTTCGGCACTCCCGGAGTGCCACTGTTTTTTTTAATTATCACTGCTCTCAAAAATGGTGAAGGAAAACATCGCGAGGAAACCGGTATGTCCTAGTACCAAAAAAATTGGAGACATGTGATATCCGCCAACCAGCACTGTGCTCGCGTAGTAAGTAGATTACAGCCCACTGCCTAAGCCTGTGTCCCAGCAGTGGGCCAGCAGCTATTATCGTAGTAAAAATATGTGAAGGGAGCAGAATAGCCATTGTTGTGAGAATTGACGAGTAATAATCAGCCATCCCATACATGTTAGTCGAGTAACTATTGAAAGTTTGTATGCGACAGATGATATTTTTTTCGCGATAACGATGTTGGTCCCTGGCGTCGTTGGTCCCTGGGAGAAAGTGGTTCGGTTTGATGGTCAGTAGAACACACTTAAATATGACCATACTTTTCTAATTACATGCTGTATAAAATATATTTTTCAAGATATTTAAGGCGAAAGCGTCAGGGCAGCCCGCAAAATTCAAATTTCAATTTTCAAAATTCAATCATGAGACTCAGCAATACAACTCCTTAAGTTAGAATTGGCCTCAAATGTCATGACTTCGTGAAATAGTCAATCAATAGGGTAATATGAACTTAGAAAGTTGTATTGATGATTTTTACGGTTATAACTAGCTGCGCCCCGCGGTTTCACCCGCGAAAATGTCGGGCACGTGGGAATATCCGGATAAAAAGTAGCCTATATGTTAATCCAGGGTCTCAGCTACCTTCATACAAAATGTTATCATAATTAGTCCAGCCGTTTGAGCGTAAAGAAGTAACAAACATATAAACACACCCCCACACACGCAAACATTCGCCTTTATAATATTAGTGTGATGTGATTATATAAAGCCATATTTAATACGGCGGCGAATCATTTTTTAATCAATTTCCAACCTGACACTGACCTGCAAATTACAAAAAACTTAAAAAAAAAAAGAATTTTGTGGACTATCTTAGCGCATCCCCATTAAACATTCTAAAAACAAAATAATAAACTTCAACAAATACCAATAGCCGGTGTCCTTCATAATGGAGGCACAAGTGACATTTTTAAGCAAATTAGTCATCATCATCATTTCAGCCGAAACACGTTCACTGTTGGACATAGGCCTCCCCCACGCACCTCCACTTCGACCGGTTCTGTACTTCTCGCATCCAACGGGTTCCTGCGGCCTTCACAAGGTCGTCGGACCACCTTAGTGCGCAAACTAGTGCCTACCCCTTTTAAATCATTGCCTAGTTTAGTGTTTTAGGAAAACCCTTTTTTGAGACTGCGTTCAGTATCGCTTGTCCTGCGGCCTTCACCAGGTCATCGGTCCACCTTGTAGGAGGCCTTCCAACGATACGTCTTCCGGTACGCGGTCGCCACTCCAGAACCTTTCGGCCCCATTGGCCAGCCGTTCTGCAAGTAATATGCCCTACCCACTTCCACTTAAGTTTATCAATTCTTAAGGCGTTCATCAGCTCCTAAGTAGACCACAAACTAGGCATTCTCACGCCCTACTAACTAAAGAAACAAAACCAAATTAGTTAGTCGGAGTGACAACTGCAGACAGATCTAAGATCTAACATGGCAATTCACTCCTAACCCCGGGCAAACTAGGGGAATTTCCTGCCATAATAATAGTGAAGACAACTTTTATAGCCCCGGGCCAGTCACTCACTGATGACCGTAGAGAGGGCCAGATATCGATATCGATAAAGTTAGGATTATGTTATTTGAAACTCAATCGGATTGGGGTGCTGGCGGTCGAGATATTGATTTTAAATTAAAGTTGAGTATTGTAGAGGGTTATCATTCTAGTATAATTGTGGAATTGGTTTCTGTGATTAAGGATTGCACAACTGCTTTATACGTAGGTATACGTAAACCACCTTTAACCATGTGTTTCAAGGTTGGTTCATGTTGTTGGTATGAGTTTTTGCTCAGTGAGTCTGTAAAAAAAATTGCACAAAATAAAACCAAATCAAAACTGTGTCTACTAGTGACAGATATAACAGCACCCTAATTGCATAACACACTATGAATCTTAATCTGAATAATTTTGAAAGATTTTGTTAATCCATTGCTTAATGTTCAAAAAAATTGTCTAAATAGCGCAATGAATGTTGTTGATCTGTCAAAATGAAACCCATTGCTACTGTCAGTGTGTTACGCAATTACCCCGCAAGTATTTTTTAGGGTTCCGTACCTCGAAAGGAAAAACGGAACCCTTATAAGATCACTTCGTTGTCCGTCTGTCTCTCCGCCTGTCAAGACCCTTTTTCTCAGGAACGCGTCGAGTTATCAAGTCGGAATTGATGTCAAATGCTCAAGGCTGCAACCCCTTGAAGAAAAGAAAAAAACAAACTTCTGAGTTAACCCAATCAAAAGATACGGGTAGTTTACGCCGTATATTTTGACACTCGTAAGGGAATCAAATCGATAGGGTACTTCCCGTTGACCTAGAATCATGAAATTTGGCAAGAAGCAATGTCATGTAGCACAAGTAAAGGAAAAATCCTGGAACCGTAAATTTCTACCTAAATTAAAAAAAAAACCGTCATACACTATTTACATACCTCGCACTTGACCGGTTTTTTTTGTCATAACTCGGCGAATTTTCTCTTAATTCTTCTGGGTCTTTTTGGCGCAGCCGTGAGGCACACATTCCTGCTAATTTCATTATCGGAATTTGCACTTTTTTTTTTTTTTTATCTTTTTTTTTGTTTTTAACTGATGTATGTACGATTACTGTCTAACTATTTGGTGTATTGTGTGTCTTTTAGTCTGTGCTAAATAAATGTATTTTCTTTCTTTTCTTAAATCTTTTATTTCTTAATAAATTACCAGCGTTGTGTCATCGCGCTTACTATGCAGTCTGTCAGTGCCCACGCTTTAGGTCATGTAAAAAGAAAGAAAACACGTTTATTTGTGGTAAACATGACGCAATAAAGAACACACCCCCCCCCTCCGATGTAGTCCCCTTAAATGTTTTTAATATTCACGAGTAGGTATGAGCGCGAGTAAAACTATACGAGATTGGCTCATATTTACGAACTAAAATAGTCACGATCTGGCTTGTAGGTTTCCCGGAACAAAATGTAATATCTATGCATAAAATCACTTTGATCCGTGTCCGTGTCACATAACGTACGCAATTTGTCGGCGAATGACGTCACTGAAACGTTATTTATGAAAGTAAGTTGTTGAGTTTTCTATAGCGTTTTTAGACACCACATCTGCCTGCCTTTTCCCAACTATGTTGGGGTCGGCTTCCAGTCTAACCGGATGCAGCTGAATACCAGTATTTTACATGGAGCGACTGCCGATCTGATATCCACAACCCAGTTATTGGGTAATACGATACCCCTTGGTAAGACTGGTTGTCAGACTTTCGGGCTTCTGACGACCCGTAACGACTGTCAAAGATCCACGAATGACAACCGAGACCAACGGCTTAACGTGCTTTCCGAGGCACGGAGGGGTCACGGTATGTACCTAAAGATGGTCACCCATCCACAATCAACCGCGGCAAGCGTATCACAATGACGATTTACATGACTTTTCATTAAACATTCAATTATTTTTATTATAGGTAGATACGAGTATATTTAAGTTCTCTTATTGTTAGTATTTCTTTAGGTATATAAAACCATCACCATGAATCGTTTAACATTCCTGTGATACTATAATATGCTTTATTTTATACATTGTATGTATAATATCTATCAGAAGAAGGCGTGAGTATATCTATGTTAATGGCAGAAACTACAGAACACATCTGTTACGATCCTAAAATACTCATAAATGGTTATCTTATCAAAATACTTACAGATCCTCATCCGTCCAAGGAATATAACTCAAGAGTTACGTCCTGACCCCATTTCCTTCGCCATAATAATAAATTGTAGTCAGCACGACCGTGCATGTCTGTGTTTCATGCTTATCCTTATTTATACAGTGTTGTCGCCATGAAGTAACAAGGAAAGACAGCTGTATAAACATTTGAGCCCAAAAATAAAGTGTGAAGCATTTTATGGCAACCTTCAGGTTACGGTAGACAATGTGCTACGCTTTCCTGTGTCGTGATACCGTGAATGATAAGCCTAAGCCTATATTATGTGTCACTAACGCGATGCAGCAGAATACCAGCGTCAGGTATTGTTCCTGGCATATGCTGAGCTGGACTCCCATTTTGTGCAACCATGAGACACACACCGCCAAGTAGTGATCGACCGTTATAGATGTATATGAGCTAGGTGTCTACGGGTCAATTTATCTTTTTAATCTTTGTTATTTTTTTCACCTTTTTTGAGTTTTTTTAATACCTGTATTGTGACTTTTGTTGCACTGAATAAACGCGAGATGGAACGGAGATGGCCGATGGAGTAAAGTTATGACCAAATGGTGGTCAAGGTTAGGAAAAAAAAAACCAGGACCCTACAAAGCGCGCTGGGTTGACGGCGATGTCGTCAAAGTCCCGGAAAACACCTGGATGAGGGACTCACGGAACCGGGAAGTGTGGCAGAAGAAAGAGGAAGCCTATATCCAGCAGTCGGTGATTCCGAGATCGAATGACGATGATGACATTGACGTTGTTTCTGATCACCATGTTTTCATCAATTTTGTCATCATCATCATCCGCCTAGCCTTTTCTCAACTATGTTGTGGTCGACTTCCAGTCTAACTGGATGAAGCTGAATACCAGTATTTTACATGAAGCGACTGTTTATCTGACCTCCACAACCCAGTTACTGGGTAATACGATACACTTTGGTAAGACTGGTTGTCAGACTTTCGGGCTTTTGACTACCCGTAACGACAGTCATTCGAGTTCGCGGATCTTTAACGTGCTTTCCGAGGCACGGAGGGGTCTCGTTATGTAAAGATGGTCACCCATCGACAGGTCAACCGCGCCAAGCGTAGCTTAACCTGATCGATCGACCTGTGCGGCTGTTATTATTTAGCTACGAGCCCCTCATTTTTCATTTTGTATCTAGTGCCCTTTCCTTTTATTTTGTGGAAATTCTCACTGATAAGGTTATCAAAGAGAATTTAAATTATAAGTTACTCGTTAGGTGTACCCAATCACGAATAGTTAAGATATTATTCTGGAAAATGTAGAGCACTTAAAAGCACTTTTTCGTATGAAAATCCAATTAAATTTCCACCGACACTTTTCTACAGGACTTTAATCTAAGGACTTTCAAGACCTGTAGGAGCTAGGAACCAGCTTATAGAATAAGAAAGTTTACAAAAGAAAGCGCACAATGTTGTACCTGCTTGTCCAGTAATTTTATTTTCATTTTGCCACGACAAGGTTCCAAGTGCTTATGCCCCGATTGCACTCTATTTTGTTTCTACGTGTTTTTCTATACTTAGACAGTTCTTAAAATGAAGGTAGTAGGTATATAAATCATTATTGTTACTAATGTGTGATGCGGATGGTATGTTTTAAAATCTAGTTAGTTTGTCTTCTTTAAAGAGAATACTAATATTGTAACTGTGAAAGTTTGTGAAGATGTTTCGATGTTTGTTACTCAATCACGCGTAAACCGTTGAAGAGATTTGGATGAAAATTGGCACATAGATAGAAAATTTCCTGGATTAACACATAGGATACTTTTTATCCCGATATACCCACGGGATCGAAGCTTATGCGGGTGAAACCGCGGGGCGCTGCTAGTGATATATATTTTTAATACTTTCATTCACTTTTGTTAGAGAAAATCCTTTTAGAATCTTTTGGATTTTCAATGGTCAACTTTCATCTGAGAAATATATATAACAATTTCACATAGATTCATTAACCATCCACAGTCCTCCAGACTGAACCCCAGCTACTGAGACTAGCCTTAGACCCGAAAGATATGATAGTGCACAAGTTTGTGCGCAGGTGTGACATTTTCTATAACAGCTGTCAAACCGCAATTTTGAAAAGAGTAGCTGTGTGTAATTGTTTGGTACAGAAATTATGATCGTATCATATGAGGAACAGGGTGTAAAGTTCTTCATCCTCCATAGAAAAGGAAGGATCCTGGATTATGTCTGGTAGGCTACAGCCCGACGATTAATGTCGGGACCTCGTATTATATGCCAGTTGCGCGGTAAACTTTGCTTGCGCGATGCAGGATTTTGCATGACGTCAGTGTCGCATATGGCGTTGTAGATGTCGCCACAATCGCAAACCACTTCCAATAAGGGATATGTTTCTACGAACGTAAAAACTGCGAGGCGGCGGGTTTGCGCGCACCACTTATCTGAAAATTGCAGGGGCGTTACTTCTCTTCCTCATATTATACCCAAAGGGACAAGGAAAATGTACAGATGACTTTCTGTCAAATTTCTTTTAATTGATTTTCAACTTTATCGCAACAGAGTAAGATTCAAGGTTGATTGGGAAAATTTTACAGTTTCGGGTAGCTTGATGTGCTGGCGTCTTACATCAATCCATCAGAACAAAGGTCAAATAAGTGACACATTTATGTCCTTATTCTATTAGGTATGGCATGGTTTCTTATCAATCGTAAGGTTTATCTCATCATCATCATTTACATAGGCCTCCCCCAAGCACCTCCACTTCGACCGGTTCTGCGCTTCTCGCATCCAACAGGTTCCTCACAAGGTCGTCGGACCACCTTGTGGGAGGCCTTCCAACGCTACGTCTTCCGGTACGCGGTCGCCACTCCAGAACCTTTCGGCCCCATCGGCCATCTGTTCTGCGAGCAATGTGCCCTGCCCACTGCCACTTAAGTTTGACAATTCTTCGGGCTATGTCGGTTACCTTGGTTCTCCTGCGTATTTCTAGGTTTATCTATGTACATTTAATGACTCTCAAAAATTCGCGCCAATAGATAATCTAATATGGCCGCCATCGACTGTCAAAGACACCTTGTCCCTATTGAAAAACCCTTTTTATCTATTCTACATAATTTACAACATTAGTTTTTGTTTATACTAAACCCGAAAAGGGGTCATTGTATTGACCAACCTTGAAATCGCAAAAAAAAAAATCGGGGTATGATGGGGTTGGCATATCTTAAAAACCCCTAAATAAAAACAGATTAAAAAAAAAAAAAAGATCTGCCGTTCCATACATTAATTGTGTTCACTTAAATCGACAAAATGTATGGAACAGCTGATTTTTTTTTCGCGATTTCAAGGTTGGTCCCATAGAAAAAGTTGTTCAAAAAGACGAGTACAATGACCCCTTTTCGGGTTTAGTATAAACCAAAACTAATGTTGTATAAATAATATAAAATGGATAAACGTAAAGGATTTTTTTAAACTTAGTTGTTGAAGCAGAGAAATCTTGAAGTCAGACGTGTCGCCACATCGACAGACTGCAATCGTGCGGAGTATGAGCAGCACTTTTATCAATATCACAATTTGCGTAACACATACTCACAATCTGAATCACTTTAAAAGATATTGCTAATCCATTGCTTCATATGTTCGAAAAATGTGTCTGCTCAACAACGTAAACACCGCAATGAATGTTGTTGAACTGTCAAAATGAAAGCTGTGGCTATGCAATTTCCCCGCAGGTTGCTAGTTCATTAAAACTATTATACAAAGCAGAAGTACCTATAATCTACATTTTTGTATTTGAATATTTGTAGCTATTACTCAACCGGTATTGAGAATTGGGTTCAAATTACTGGCGGACAGGGCTCCAAAGGGAACCTTATAAAAATAAGCAAGCACCGTGACAAGGTTTAGGTATGGTTTTCTGAATAACCTTGGTCTAGATCTAACTGCTTATGACTGTAAATCCCAAAACAGTTGACTGAAATTTAAACTTCAAATTCAAAGCTTGCCAGTCTGCACTAGAGTATTCCCGAGTAAAAGCTTAGAAGCTGAAGAAAAGCTTCTCAAGGTCAAAAAATTACGAGAAAAAAGTTATTTTTAGCAAAAATTAAATGCCGGAAACGTCAATTCCTTATGCTTCGGTCGTTAGTCCTAAATATACAATAATAATTAGACGTTAAATTTAGTAAAAAAAAATATACTACATATTGGTATATTGTCTTTTGACATAAGTTGAAAGAGTTAGCGGTCCTGGCTGTCTTTGCGCGGGAACTGCAATTTGACCACATTGCACCGCGGTCCCGAGGCGAGGGGATTACGTTACGATTCCGAATAGTGTGCGTTGCAGTAGGGAGTTTCATACAAAGAATACTGACTGGCTAGAGTTGATATGGTGATGATCCCTTTCCGAGTTGATATGTGTGCTATGACCTTAAACCAACAAATCGAGAACTCTTATCATCATCTGCATAGCCTTTTCCCAACTATATATATTCGGGTTGCCTTCCAGCCTAACCAAATGCAGCTGAATACCAGTATTATAAATGGAACGACTGCCTACCTGACCTCCACAGACCAGTTATTGAGTACTACGATACACCTTGGTAGGACTGTTTGTCAGGTTCGGGCTTCTGACGACCCGTAACGACTGTCAAAGATCCCAAATTTAAGTTATAACATTTAAAATTTGTATCCGTAAAAAAAAAATCCCTTCGGGTCATGAATCGTGATGTCGCATCAATTTTCCAGCTGTCTCCTAAGACTTGTACCAGAACCTGTCGTGTTCTCTGGAATGGAAATGGAATTTCAGCCCGTGGACAGGTTGTCACATAAATTGAATTTGGGCGGGTAAATGAAGACGCCTGCCGTTCTTTCAAATTGGTACCTATCGTTACTACGTTCATAGATATCTATTGTTGCTGTTTTTCGCGTTTGTGTTTGTGTGTGTGTATGACGGTGAGAATGTGTGGGTTTTGTTGAGGCCATAGAGATATGAGGAACAGAGAGTAACTTTCACTCCTCCTCTATATAAAAGGGAGGAACCAGATGGGTGTGTTTGGTAGGCGACTGCCTGACGATTGTTGTCGAGACGTTGTTTTTATGTTAGACGCGCGGTAAACTCTGCTTGCGCGATGCAGGATCTTGCGTGACGTCATTATGATGCGTAGTTTGCATGTGATGATGCAACACAAGGTATTTTACAGGACCATTCATGTTTGTTTAATAGGAAAAATTAGAAACAACAAAGAACCCGTTGCTTCAAACGTGATCTTGTTTTGAACTTTTTAGTTGCAGTCGGGTTTTTTTTTTCTCCCTCGTGGCTGGTTGTGTGTGGTAAGACCTACTGTCTTGTACGGAGTAGAATGTTGGGCCACAAAAGTGATGAATGAAAGGGCAATTGGATGCAGCTAAGATTAGAATACTAAGAGGAATAAGTGTTGTTACACGAATGGATAGAACCGGTGCCACTTTCAGACAACTAAAAAGTTGTGTGGAAATCGGTTTTGAATGTCTTGAGGAGAGTTTTGCTTTAAGAGTACGGGAAGACCAAAGAAATGATAGATGGACTCTGTGAATGAGGAAATGGTTAGAAAGGGGGTGACTACCGAGATGACGATTATTAGAGAAGTATGGAAGAAAAAGACATGTTGCGCCGACCAGAAATAAATTGAGCAAGAGAATGAATCATCATCATCATTTCAGCCGAAAGATTTCCACTGCTGGACATAGGCCTTTCCCAAGTACCGCCACTTCGACCGGTTCTGCGCTTCTCGCATCCAACGGGTTCCTGCGGCTTTCCCAAAGTTGTTGGACCACCTTGTGGGAGGCCTTTCAACGCTACGTCTTCCGGTACGCGGTCGCCACTCCAGAACTGAATAATATTCAGAGAATGTGTGTCTGTCTGTCTGTTACCCCTTCACGCGTAAACCACTGAACCGATTTAGATGAAATTTGGTATAGAGATAATTTGAGTCCCGGGAAAGGACATAGGATAGTTTTTATCACGATATTCCCACGGGATCGAAACTTACGTGGGTGAAACCGTGGGGCGGTGCTAGTGTGTTGTATTTAAATAGTCTCAAACCCTTTATTTGGATACCCCACATGGTCATGGTACATTTTTTACCGACTTTACAAAAAGGAGGAGGTACTATGTTCGGCTGTTTGTATGTTTTGTTTTTTTTTTTACATTACTTATTGACTTGTAAAATTCAACTGTGCGTTTTGACGGCACGTTTGGCGCAGTGGTTAAGCGACTGACTGCTGCGCTACGTGTCGCGGGTTCGATTCCCGCACGGAACAAATATTTGTATGACCTACAAGTAGTTGTTCCGGGTCTGGCTGTTTGTGTACGTGAATTTAAATGTTTGCAAATGCACCCACAATACAGGAGAAATTCCTAGTGTGGGGCAACGTTTAAAAAAAAAAGAAAAAAAAATTATAAGTTTTTTTTTTTCCTTTTTTTTTTAAACATTACCAACATAACATACAACAACACCATTGCACGAATGCACAACCTACATGAGTTGATAAACTTCTCTTATATTAAAACCCAACCAGCCGTTAGGATACCTCGAGGGTATAAAGAATTCCACATAAAAAAAAAACATAGATACACGCAAGGAAAACATAACTCTGCCTTTGATGTTGCGCAGTCGGGTAATAATAAGAACCGACCAAGTGCGTGTCGGACCACGCACAATGAAGGGTCCCGTAGTTGGATTGAAACATATGTCCTCCATACATTCCAACTGAAAATGTATGTTTGTACGCACAATATTGAGGGTTTTACCATGTTGTTTTAGGACCACTTCTTATAGGTTTTCCTGTAATAACTACTAACTAACTATTTTTTGTCATTTTTTCAAAATTTTAGGCTCAGTAGTTTCGGAGATATGGGGGGAATGGTAAATTTTCGTCTATTTTCTTAAATAACTTTAATACAGTTTACTTTAAAATTATGAAAAAAAAATATTTGTGATCCTCACAGTAAGCCCTTTCATTTCTTTATGATATGTCACACGGTACAGATTGCGATACTTTTTTTTAAAATTTCCTATTGGCCCCCCAAAAATGACTCCCATATTTAAAATTCATTTATTTACGTTACATGTCTGTGTTTGGGTCACAGACATTCATAATGTGTATCAATCGGTCCATTAGATTCAGAGCAAATTGGCTGTGACAGACGGACGGACAGACACAAGAGTGATCCTATAAGGGTTCTTTTTTTCCTTTTGAGGTACGGGACCCTAAAAAGATATTATTCAAAGTTCTAAAGCGCATTTATTTCTTCTAGTTTCTAGTTAGAATAAATTATTAATCGCTCATGTCTGTGTTCTGACCTAGATAAATCCTAGAGTTTAATCAAATGTCCGTTTGTCAGGCCAAACATCTAATTTATGGCTTCATTCTAGCATAAATTGGTGATAAGCTCTAGCGGGGAACTGATATTAAACGGAACTGTCGCAATACTACCGTGAGGAATTAAAATAAACAGGCCTATTCCGAGATAGCGTCAAGACACAGCTGCAGGACCCTTATTTCTGTCTGATTTTATTTATTTATATAAAAATTGCTTGCTGGACTTACAGTTGCCACCAAAGCGCGCAGCAGGCCAACAACATAAGATTTACCAAAAAAAAACTCCATACAAACATTAAACATAGATTTACTGGTATATATGTCAACATCCGGCTCCTGAGCAGTTAGGGCGTTCAGCAGATTGATTGCCTGGGCTGTGGAAGATATCGAGTCTATAATGTTGCTACTGCTGAGACACAGGTCTCCTCTCGGTGAGAGGAAATGAGTAATCCACCACGCGGGCCCAGTGCGGGCTGGTAGATGTCACATGTCTTCGAATGTTTGGTTCTTGGACATGCCGGATTCCTCATGATGTTTTCCTTCTCCGTCGCTTTGTTTTCCTAAAGCGCCTGTCAGGGTTCGAACCAACGACCCACAACTCGTAAGTCGCGGCCGTTTCCACTGGACCAACACTGCTCTGTACTTGGTATAATTTGGTACAATCGAGAACAATGTTAGTAAATAAGTCAGTTTATTTCAACTTACATGAGGTACCTAGTCTCTCCAAAAAACCTCCACATGACTATGGCCAACCATATGGAAACCTATGTAAATCGATAGCTGACATCAATGCAAACAGACAACATAATAGGACCAAATTTCGTAAAGCGTGACGTTACCGAGATATTAACGTTCAAAGTTGATCACGTGTCATTCATGTAGGATGTTAATTCGGAACGCATCATAATTTTAAGAAAAATAAATTGAATACGAACGCAGCGATGAGTGAATGAGAGAGTATGTGTGGGAAGGAGAAAGGAATGGAGGAAGGAAGATGGCGAGCGAGCTAGAGGATAAGACGTTTTTTTTTTTTAAGAAGTTATTAAAAAGAAGTTTCAAGAAGTTAAGTTTATTTCGGTCATCCACACACCCCCCTACATTCATGTTTTTTGATCTTGAGTATATCTTGTAGTACTGACGTGCCGCCATTTTGTTTTTTTTTTTCAAAAAACAAAATGGCGTAATGGTCGGTATGCCATGGAGCGTCAAAGCTCTTACTTACAACTATACTCACTGTGAAAGCTAAGATAAAACGTATATTGCTCCCAGATCAGCAATCCTATTACCTACACCATAAACTAGGCTGTAAACTAGCCTTAAAAGTAGTTTTAGCTAACAAAGTGCATGGCTCCGAAATAATTTGTCCCCGGCGAGCAAGCAAATAAAGTCTCGTTTGTATATATTGTACTTTATGAGCCGAGCTTATAAAACAAAGGCCTCTAGACTAGAATTTTCAGTTTTTTTTTCAGGCTTGTATATAAAGTGGGATGATAGAAGGAGTTCGTTGGTAAATAATAACAGCGCGGTTTGTAAGATAGTGTAGGTAAAGCTACTATTGCTGCGGTCAGTCAATGGATGGGTGACCATTCTTTACACATCGAGACAATTCTTAGGAGTTTGTAGTACGTGAATCCGTTTCGTGTCAGTCGTGATGAGTGGTTGCAAAAGTGAGGAGGCGAAGATTTTGGTTTGTATTCTTTCTCTGAATCATGTTTACCGGAAACAAACTGAATATTTCCTTTTTTTTTCTTTTCCCTGAGCCAAACGAGGGGAGAAATTGTGTAACATCATCACAGATAAAAGCTCAAAAAAAAGGTAAGGACAGCTTGCCAGCATCCTAGGCCATAATGAAACCTACACTGTCATGTGACGTTAATATCTATGTGACGTCACGACAGCCGGACAGGCGGAGGGCACGCGTCGCCTGCAGCCGGACAGTGATTTATGTCCCACTCATGTGTACATCGTTAATTATATTGCACTTAAGTGTACATAGTTTGTGTTAATTAAAGTTGAGATTTTAATTTATGACAAGTTTTTAAATCCGAGTGGAGGGAATGTCCTCGGTTATCATGTTTATAAACGCTTTCCCGGCTTTGTCGAGGCTGCCTGGATTCTGCAGTGCATCGGGAATGTTCGCAGAATGCAGAGTAGAGGGTTTCTAAGCCGCTGTTCGACGACACCTCTCTTTTTAGGGCTCCGTACCCAAAGGGTAAAAACGGGACCCTATTACCACAGTCTATACATCATACAGTCGTTCGACAAAGCCGTCTAGACAGGGCAATCGTGCGGGTTGTGAGGGGCGAGACGCGGGAGGTGCAAGACCGAACTGCATACTGCCACCATGTTAGTAGTTCGGGACATAACTTTCAGGGTTGATGATTTCGACTTTTCGGTATTAATTTTATTATTGGGATACTATTTTCAAAAATGTAATGGTACACATTTTATTTAATTTTTAATTTATGAAGACAAGATACGACATGTAACATTTGAGTGCTTGCTTATTTGTTAAGTTTTTTTTCTAATTATTTTACTTATTATTTTTCTTTTCAGTTTATTTTTACTTGACATTTCCATGACTTTCGAGGACGTTAAAGCCGATAGTGCAGTCAAAACGAAAATCCAAAATGGCGGCTGCAAAAATTTTCAAATTTTTCATCATGGGTGATGTTTCCAAGAATTTCAAGGGTGCTAACAACGAAAATGAGGTCATAATCAAAATTTAAGATGGTGGCTTCGAAAATTTAAAAATTTTTCATCATGGGTGTCGTTTCCAAGGATTTCGAGGGTGCTGACATCGAATATGAGGTCATAATCAAAATTCAAGATGGCGGCTGCGAAAATTTTCAAATTTCGTCATGGGTGTCGTTTCCAAAGATTTCGAGGGTGCTGACAGCGAATATGAGGTCAAAATCAAAATTCAAGATGGCGGCTGCGAAAATCGGCTGCGAAACAATGTAATTTTTCATCATAGATGTCGTTACGCCTGTTGTCTGAAAATAGGACTGCGACACTATCTGATGTAGAAAAACGTATGTTAAGTAGAATAATTCCATTCGTAAAAATGGTCAAACTCAGCGGTCGTAGGTACCAGTCATCACTCCAGTTTCCTCATCAATCTAGGAAAAAAAAAATTTTTCAGGTTCCGACTAATTCACCAACGGTTCAAAATCGGTTCATCCGTTCGGTAGCTACGATGCCACAGACAGACACACAACACACAGACACGTCAAACTTGTAACACCCCGTCGTTTTTGGGTGGGGGGTTCAAAAGACGATAATTTGATAATTGTTAATTATTGTTTATGATAAGAGTAATGTTGATGACGATGTTGATCTCAAATAAATTAATATTGTTTACTTGAGACAAGTGACGACCCTAGCTGTCGCGATATTGTCTAGACGTTGTCGGCATTTACCACGAGATCAAAGGCGGCGACCTACTGTATAGTTTTTATACTGTGCTATTACTAAGACTCCACTGCCCGTCTGTCACCAGGCTGTATCTCATGAACCGTGATAGCTAGACAGTTGAAAGGAGATTGTTCGCCGTCCATACATCGTTTGCCTAAGAACCGGCAGTAACGTGAATATACTTTCTGTGTTCTAAATAATGCATATATTCGATTGAAACTAAATTAAAA
This sequence comes from Oligia fasciuncula, assembly GCA_963082905.1. Taxonomy (NCBI): domain Eukaryota; kingdom Metazoa; phylum Arthropoda; class Insecta; order Lepidoptera; family Noctuidae; genus Oligia; species Oligia fasciuncula. Next base: position 17,723,883 of record OY720403.1, read on the forward strand.
TCACGGACACTTCTGAGAATTGTAAAAAAGCCAAAATACTTTCGGATTTTGAGGTTATAATTAACGGTCATTCATTACATTCCAATGCCAAGTCGTCGTTCTTAGGCCGCATTCCGAATTAGCTATAATAAACGTGTTACATGCTCTGTGGATATAATCGCTCACAGCACTCACAGCATCTCATAAGCGTTAGAATAGAATACTTAGTTCTTTATTTGCACAGAAAGTAGGTACAAGTTACAGATTTTAAGTTTAATAAAATGATCCTGTACTAACTACCTTAACTAAGGCATGCAAATAAATAGTTTTAGCTACTTATATTACTTTGTCTTACTTCTTTCCGATTTAGATATTACCACTTAAGAGTAAGAAAGCTATAGAGCATCGGGTAGCGTGGCCACACATGAGACAAAAAACTAACTTAACTAACATTGGCTACTTATGTAGCTGCCTTGAAAAAACTGGCACGCACTGAGAGACGGAAATAGTATAGCTTTATCCTTTTCTGTTACTTATAATAACTCAATACTATATTCTTTTCTTGTGGAAATGAAATGGAGCTACCCGCCGTCTATACTTTTCTTTGTCTAAGTATTACGATTATGACAGCTGAGAGCTATTCAAGAATTCGGAACGCTCGTGAACGCGCTCACAGTGCTTACTTAATGTCAAAACGATATTAGTACAGTATTTCTTTGTGTAAACACCACATTTCTTCTTCTTTTGGTTAGATGGCGACTGTCAGTCAGAAGCACAATTTCGAAAATGCCACGTTAGTTTAATTTAAAGATATGATGCAACTCAAAACAAAACACACTCTGACACATCTACACACACACACACTCTGTCAATTTTGACAGCGCTCACGGTGATATTATTAAAAGGCATGGTCGGCGTCGCAAGATGGCGCATGTCGTGACGTCATCGATGACGATTCACGGGACATCGTTATCGCGCTCACGCTAATTCGGTACGGGTTTAAGCACGCTCAAATCGATTATTTCCCAACTCGGAACGCAGAGACCGACTGTCATTACTATCAATTGTCAAAGTGTCATCTATCAAATCATCGACTGTCAGTGTCGATGTAGCTCGTTTTACACACTGCTTTCAAGTTCTTTATTCTGTTTTTAAATAAAAAGATTATTCATAGATCAAGCGCTGAGGGTGTTGAGTTTTGTAATTACACTCCGCTGCGCGCAAAGACTTGGCTGAATGAGCTAAAATACCCTTGCCTGTTCAAAACGTCAAATTGATACAAAAAATAATGACGCCGGGGAATAAGACCCAACTGAATTACTTTTTAAAATGTTTTCTTAATTATTTTATTTATTTATTTATTTATTTATTTATCCATTTATTTCAGGCATCAAGGCCCATATAAACACATACAATACAATATTAATATAACTTAAAAATACTATAAATACATACATCATTATATTAACACTAAAAACTAACGTACACGAAGTGTCGGCGTCGTGTTTCGCTGACTGGTGTCATGTAGCCTGCCACGAAACCGGCGGTACACGACACCCTTCGGCCAGAACTCTTCCTTGAGGAACTTCTCGAGATGATGTGTCGGAACACGCACCACGAACGACTTGAAGTTCGTGTTGTGACGCGACTCCAACTTCTCGACCCTCAAAGTCCAGTTGGTCTTGACACGCATGTACTCCACAATCTCCTCAACCTTCGTGGAGTGGTGCAGTCTAGACACGTACAGCTGCGTCGACGGGATTGCTGGACGCAGCAGCATGTTGGGTCCTGCCTGCCCGGTGCCGCACTGGTTCTGACAAGGAGGCTTCTTCTTCTTCTTCTCCACCTTGATGAAACCATCCTTGTCGCACGTGTCCTTCTCTGGACCCTGCCTTTTCAAAACCTTGTTTGGTTTCGACTGGCTCCGTTTACCCCCTTTTGGCTTTTCCGCCAGTTTTACCTGCAAGTTTTGCGACTCAGCAGGCTTGTTAGCGGCTACTATTGCAAGTGAAGTGTCCGTTATATTGTAATAATTGTAATGTAAATTATAATAAAAACTAGTAATTATTTTAAAGGTTTCATACGTGCCGATTCATAGGCCATTTTTTACAATGTCCTTTCACAGATGTTGTATTTCTGTAACAAATACTAAAAACAGAATAAAATAAAGTACTTCGTGCGCGAGTCCGACTCGCACTTGGCCAGTTTCTCTTAGCGTCTGCACTACCGACTAAGAGTAGGTAGGTATTTAGATAGGTTTTGATGATCGGATCGTATTCACTTGTTTTTTCCATTGTCGATTTACTAAAATATTGGGCATGGCGCTGATTCCCTTAAAAAAAACCACCAATAAATCTAAAATTTGAGAATTGCCAACAACTACCTACCCGCACTCGTCCATCAATGCCTGCGTGGTGATACAGTCCACTCCCTCTCGAAAAGAGCTTGGGGCCTCAAAAGGCCACTTTGGCAGAATCATAAAAGGATAACATTATGAATTATAATATGGCGAAGACAGTCCGTGTTTTCCTTTTTTTCGCTGCACTACGTAGTACCTATAATCAAAGAAATTGGGATTGGATTAGCACAGACAAAAAAAAATCTTTTACTAATGGGATTTCATACGATTAACTTAACAGTTAACTGTCCATTATGATTCATAATCGATATCCGTGGTTATCCTTTTATGATTCTGCCAAAGTGGCCCCCAGGTCTGTGTCCCAGCAGTGGGAACATAAGGCTGATTATGCATTAATAATTATGCAACTTAGTTCTTATCTGGACTTTTTTCAAGCTTTCTGTCAGTGAAAGATGTCAATTCTCTAGCATAGTTAGCCTATAATGTAGAGGGGCTTGTGGCTAAGTTATAACAGCCGCACGGGTCAACCGATCAGGTTAAGCTACACTTGCCGCGGTTGGTCCGCGGATGGGTGACCATCTTTACATAACAAGACCCCTCCGTGCCTCAGAAAGCACGTTAAGCTGTTGGTCCCGGCTGTCATTCGTGGATCTTTGACAGTCGTTAGGGGTCGTCAGAAGCCCGAAAGTCTGACAACCAGTCTTACCATGTGGTATCGCATTACTCAGTCGCTGGGTTGTGGAGGTCAGATAGGCAGTCGCTCCATATAAAATACTGGTATTCAGCTGCATCCGGTTAGACTGGAAGCCGAACCCAAAATTGTTGGGAAAAGGCTAGGCAGGCATTTAATCAGTACATTGAATTTTAGTAGATAATGATTGCTGAAACACATTACTTATAGCAAAAGTTTCCTGAGAGTCAAAATGTTAGACTTTTTTTCGATTTTGTTTTCATTTGCTAAGTGTGCAAGAGCATAAAAAGCGATAAGGAACTCGATCCAAAATTGGAAAGAATATTCGTTACACAGGGTTACGTCGAATTACAAGTAACCTTTTATATAATCGAAAACATTGCTTTTTTTTGGCATAAACGCTCGTTAGCGCCATTTTTAGGAAACCATACTCAAAACGGAACCCATACAGGGATAATGCAACTGAGTATTAAATTATTTGTTTACTGGCTGCGCCCCGCGGTTTCACCCGCGTAAATGTCGATCCCGTGGGAATATCGGGATAAAAAGTAGCCTATATGTTAATCTAGGGTGTGAGCTACCTCCATACAAAATTTTATCAAAATTGGTCTAGCCGTTTGAGCGTGAAGACGTAACACCCCCCCACATACACACACACACACCCCCACTCAAACACTCACACACTTTCGCCTTTATAATATTAGTGATTTTTCAAAAAATTATTAATATAACAATTAGTTAATTTAGTTTTTAGTTAAACCGTGAAAATTTTGGGAGGGGCGCCAACGAGCGACTTTTGTCGCCTCAACACATCAAGTCTACGAGTTTGTATGAAAGCGCGCGCATGTAGCGACGCGACAGCTGTGACGGGTTGTTTGTCCACGGGTTTGGACGCAACTGCCACCCGTCTATTGGTTGCCATGTAAGTGCGCACACGGCGACAAAAAGTTGCCGCTCAACCGAAAATTTTACAAAAAAAGTAGTGTTGCTGTGGCTCCCGTGTGCGCATCGTCCAAATCTCGGCGAGGAGACAGCGTCTGAGACAAAATACAAAAAAAATGATGGGCAACTAAGTTGTTCATGAGCGCTCCCGTAGGTGAAGTCAGCTTGAATGAAGTGAGCTGCAGTGGCGAAGGTTCCATACAACTCGATTCCCACCGACTTCCCTTCGAAAATTCAGAATGATGATGAATTGACTATAGTCAATTCATCATTGAAATATAATCATATCTATAAGTATTTAATACACCATAAAATTAAAACATTGCAAAACGCCGACATGCATTTTTTTTACTCCAGCTTACCTAAGTCATAAATTCACCCTTCGCCACTGGTGAGCTGTCAATACCAAGCACCAGGGGGCCTGAAAAGGTCACTTTGGCAGAATCATAAAAGGATAACATTATGAATCATAATGGACAGTTAACTGTTAAGTTAATCGTATCAAATCCCATTGGTGAAGGATTTTTCAGTTATTTTTTTTTGTCTGTGCTAAAATAAAAATCCATCCAATCCAAATCCATTCCCAATCTCTTTGATTATACCTATGTATTGCAGCGAAAAAAAGAAAAACACGGACTGTCTTCGCCATATTATGAATCATAATGTTACCATTTTATGATTCAGCCAAAGTGGCCTTTTTGGCCCCCAGGTGGAATGACAATTCACTACACTAACTTTTTTACAAAATAAACCCGTAAAACTGAGTTTTGATTTTAAACCCCATTAATTAAAAAACCCAAACCTCCCCACTGCAAATTTCGACCCCATACGTGTTATTTATGAAAAATGGACTCTGTAATGGTGCTATAACACTACCGCCACATAGGGTCTCTTCACCCCACATAAATAAACCGAAGTATGTGCCAGTAATTGACCTAAATTTTTAAGGGGTGCTAGAGGGTTATAGCGGGTGAAACGTGACCGGCTTCTTCTTATCTCTTGGTCTAAACCCAGGTTTAGGGGGTGAAATTTATTTTTTAAATTAAATACTTTTTGTACAGTCAGCGTCAGAGAAATGGAACCCCCCCAAGACTTAAAGACTATCGCCCGAGCAAGCTCGGGCCCGCCCCGTCGTCGCTCGTCGCTCGAGCGACGCGGCGGGCGGCGGCGCGGCGGCGCTGGCGCGCCACGTGAGCCTTGAGCAGCTCCCTCCCCCGCCGCCGCACCCATCTCTGCCCGAGCGCATCCAACGGTCCGCCTCAGATATTATTTGCAAGTTTCATTCAAGTTTTTAATAATTCTTTAAGGTATTTTTTCGGCTTCCTTCTGGCCGAACCGTATACCAAGAATAACTTACAAAAAGACACTTTGCGTGCGATTAAGATACGAACCCGCATCACCAGGCGCCAGCCGATCATCGAGACCGTGTCTTATACTACTAGGCTATTGGCTCAGTTGTCAACCTCAACGAAAATTGGAATAGTATTACTCCATAAAACGAACAAGGTTATTAACGGTCTAATCTTCTAGATAATAAGGTTTAAATTTCAACTTTCGTTTTATATTTAATACCTTAGTTTTACAAAATGCAATACGCATTAACTCCTCAATTAACTAAAAGATAAGGTTGAAATTAGCTTGTTTGGTTGAATATAATGTGTTGATTCCGATTGTTGCACTACCGTCATTTTACTTCAGAAACTTAACTGCTGTATGAACTGCGAGTTAAGGTTGAATTTAGAATACTTCTTCGCTTTATTTAGTAAACTGTGATTGAGGGTATAATTATTTTTTAAATGGTTTCGTTTTCGTGCCGATTCGCTTGTGTGTAATTATCTTCGTCGTAATATTATCAAATTTATTAAGTTTTTGACCAGTTGATTCTATTAACCGATGGTATGGTTTGATTAACAACTTTTTTGAAGGCTAAAATTGTTGTTATCTGGGAACAGGAACAAAGCATAAAGAAAGTAGCACGAGTTATGGGCATAACGGTAAGATTTATGTTATACTTCCACATATTACCTATTTATTGTTGCAATAATTGCATTATTACTTACTAGTTGGATGTTTTTATGTATTTCTAATATTATTATTTTCATTGCAGAGAAAAACAGTTCGTAGATGGATACAAAGGTATCAAGCGACGGGTGATGTGAAATGTGATCGCCAAGGCCAGAGAAAATACAAATGGAGCGACAACGTAATATTGTGAAAGTTCATTTAGTGGCATCCTTCAAAACTTCAAGAAGTGATAGACTGTGACATCCTCTCCGTTATTATAAGGCAATTTACTCGGCAGATTGATTGTGTAACGTATCTGATAAAATTGCGTTGGAACATATATGAGCAAGTGTTATTAATTCCCAATATTTGTGGGATCCATAACTCGTAGTTAATCAAAAACAAACAACTTTTATAATTATTATCAATCCAGATAATCTGGTTTACAAGTAGTCTTGTAATGTATTAACGATGCACCATCTGACCTCACATATTTTTCTAATGTTGTGTTAAATAAGGGTTATTAGAAAATGTGATAAAAGAGAAAGATGTATATTGCTATACTATTATAGTTTAGCATGTTGATTCTTCCTCTGTAATTCACAGACACAAAAGACAAAATTTCTTTTTTTTTAAAGGTTTTTTTCCGATAAGTAAGTATAAAAAAAAACTGTTTTCACAACTTTAAATAAATAAATATTATTGTAGTTATGTTTCTATAAATATATATATAAACGAACCTTTATCTAATGTTAAACGTTCTAAACCTCATCCAGGGTATCTCTTTTGTGTTTAGTTAATATTCTAAGTAAATAACCCCAATTTAACACAGATAGAAAACTGTATACTCAACCAGGAAGTGGATTCCATGAAGTCCTACAAATGTAATTAGAAAAATAAATGAATATTGTTTATCAAAATGCCTAGCTTTTATTACAAACCTCCATTTGATTTCTTAAATAATAATTAACGAAAATCACCTAATAAAGAAACTAAAAAAAAGGGTAAATAAATAAATAAATAAAATAAAGGAAAAAGAAATATTCTCATCCGCGGATTTGAACTCGTGACCACCGCATCGCCAAGCCGCAGTGTTAACCATTAGACCAACACGCCACTTACGTTACATTACGAAAAACTTAAATAGGTTCGATGTCAATACCAAGGGGGGTACCTTATTTGTGAAGCGAACTGTACGTGATTTATTGACCTTAGAGGCAATTGGGAATTCGTTTTGTTTATCTTCTTCTAAACTTAATATTATAAAGAGGAAGACTTGATTTTTTGTACGTTTGCTGATAAATACCTGTAGCAACACGATATCATAATGTTATTCTATTCTGTATGTTACGATTAATATGTAATCTGAAATCGTGAAAAAAAAACAGCTATTCCATACATTTTGTCGATGTAAGTGAACACAAATGTATGGAATAGCTGATTTTTTTTTCGCAATTTCAAGGTTGGTCCCATAGAAAAAGTTGTTCAAAATGATGAGTACAATGAACCCTTTTCGAGTTTAGTATTTAATAAACAAAAACTAATGTTGTTTATTAGACTAAACTCGAAAGCAAAAATTTATTCTGTGAACTATACAAATTGTAAGAGAATCCTCAAGGATGCATTAAAATAAAGTTCATAATCAGCCTATAATGTTCCCAGTTTCCCACTGCTGTGACTCAGGCCCTCTCTCAATGAGAGGGAGTGGGCCGTAATCCACCACACGGGCTCAGTGCGGGTTGGTGGATCAAGATCAAAATCAAAACAAAGTTGATATTTGTTTAACTTGAAATTATATTAACTTGAAACATATGTTTGAGTAGACTTTAGGAACGAATCTTTAAAAACACACATTATATATCATTTTTTGCCAAAAGACACGAAAGAACCCAAAATCAAAGAACATTCTCAACAACAAAGAAGATTCAACATCTCGTCGTGTTATTCAAAATAATTCGCTTAAATTCCTCAACCAGGGTTAAGTGTAACTTTCAGTCGTTAAATGTTCGAGTCACAGTCATTTACATAGTAATCGGGTTTACTCAGAAATCCCTGAAATTTGGGGCCTGAAATCCTGAAAAACAACCAGTGAAATTGGTGGTAGGGAATTAAAAATACCTGGAGCAAGTACTTGAGATTATTTTGCTTATAATAGGGCCAACACACGACACACATCAAAAAACAAAATGACAAAATTATGTTCTTAACCATACTTACGCAGAAAATAACTGCTGGGGGCTGCTGGCCTCCCTTTGCCTTTTCCACGCCATTATGTTTTTTCCAGCCAGTCCTTACAGTAGGAGTCAAGCTTTTGGGCCTCAGCCTACACCTTCGGGGATACAGGCTTGCAGGCTTGATATTACGTTTTAATATGACCAATTAAAGTATAAAACGGTAACTATAGGTGCCTCATTTTAAGGCAGAGGTTACATTCGGACCGTTAATTATAAACATCTGTACCGAATAGTTGACAATATTAATTAATAGGTCATCTCAGAGCAATTTATCTTTGGGATCATTTAGTATCTATATTTTGGGAGGGCCTTACAAGGTCAGTCGAGGGATCAAGTTATAAGCTTTTCCGAGAAATAATTTTGAAATATGCACTTGTGTAAGTACCTATTTTATTTATAACCGCTTCTGCCCGTGACTTGGTTCGCGTGAAATTTCTTGTTCCAATAACTCACCCCCATTGCATCGCATCGTATAACCGCGGTATTACTTCGTTTTCGCTTAGCGTTCTACCTGCATTTTTAGGGTTCCGTACCCAAAGGGGAAAAACGGGACCCTATTACTAAGACTCCACTGTCCGTCTGTCCGTCTGTCACCAGGCTGTATCTCATGAACCGTGATAGCTAGACAGTTGAAAATTTCACAGATGATATAGTTCTGTTGCCGCTATAACAACAAATATTAAAAACGAATACAATAAATATTTAAAGGGGGCTCCAATACAACAAACGTAAAATAAACGTATTTTCGTTCTGTCTTTCTATCTCGATTTGTAATGGATAGTCGCCCATCCACGGACCGGCCTCGGCAAGCATAGCCGACCCGTGCGGCTGTTAATAATTAGCCACGAGCCCTAGTCTTAACCACAGACTCTAGTCTCAGTTCAATATTCATTAACACGTTAAGACGAAGGATTCAGCCTATTTATATTCGAGATTAAGTTTTATTGAACTTGCCATTCCCTTTGATAGTTACTCCGTTTTATGCTATCTTAGGGCAGACAGAAGTCTGGGACTGACTCTTATTGTTATGCAAGCTATGCCCCAGGCTTCACTCGCGTGATAAAGTGAAAGATAAATAAACAACGGGACAAGTACGAGTTAAACTGTGGAGTGTTTCGTACGAGTTGTTGTTTTTTGCTCCCAAAAGTGACCCTCATATTCAAATTATTTTGTTTACGTTACACGTCCGTGTTTTGGTCACAGAAATGGGTATACGAGTATGTAACCAAAGATTCATTCGGCCGCGTGGCGCTCGTGTGGATGCACACTTAGATTTACAGTCGCTCCAACTCTGATGGTAGACACTGCTTCACCATAGCTAAAACCTTGTTATGTTAACACCTAAAGTTAATTAAAATTTCTCCATAATTGTAGTCAAAGCTTGGTTTTCTTTGAGCTTTTCTCATTAAAGACAATTTCAAAGACCAACAGTTCAACCTTACATCGCCCTTGCACAAATATAATGAATGAACGGTTCTAGGTCATAGCACACGTATCAAATCGGAAAAAGATCGGCATCGTATCGCCATTCGTCTCGCCGTCAAACAGGCGTCAATCTAACGTAAGCACGTAACCAAAGCGGATCAGAAGCTCCGATACGTCGACTCGGTTACTCGCCGACCACTGGTTGATGGTGCAGCAGGCAGGCCGAAGACGTGAGAGGGGCAAGGGTGGACGGAGAGACCTAAGCGCGGGGAGCCGGTGACGTCGAACCGTAACGCACCGCACCGCGTTTCGTGAGCTTGTCCCGAGGCGAGGCGATTACGTTACGATTCCGATTAGTGTGCGTTGCAGTAGTGAGTTTCATACAAAGCATACTGAACGGCTTGAGTTGATTCGGTGCTGATCCCTTTCCGCTTTAATACGTGTGCTATGACTTTCTACCTCGAATTTACTGAATAAATAATTTACTTCTTAATTTCTACAGTACAAGAACTTCAACTTTACTTTGAGTTCAAAACTGCATATTTCACGAGGAAGAGGGTAGGTAAATAAGTTTGCTAAAGTAGAGCTGTTGATTGCTTCGTACTACGTATTTCTTTTTCTTTTTAGATAGGAGGGCAAACGAGCACTTTAAAGCAGAACAACTCTTTTGCCTTGAGGGTTATATTATTTTCCAAGATGGCGGTTATTTAAGAAGGATTCCCGTTTGTTTCTTCTCAGAGTAGTCGGTAGTCCCTCATCTAGTTTTTAGGGTTCCGTACACGAAGAGTGCCAACGGCTTACCTAGTTACCTATTACGGACCCAATTTTTTATTTTGATTCTTTCCTTTCCTTTTTATATACTTGTACATATTCTTATTATTATTTTAATACTGTACATAAAGTAATGATCTAATAAATAAAAAACTAAAATATTTTTAATTTTTTTATTTTAAGGTTTTTAATATGTATTAGTTTATTATTGTTTATGATTATTTTGTGTATTTTATATAAGGGCCTTAGTTGCCTGACGATAAAATGATTACTATTACTCCGCTGTCCGTCCGTCCGGCTGTCTGTCTGTCACAGGACTTTTGAACCGTAGTAGGTAGACACTTGAAAGTTCCACAGCATGTGTACATTCACGAGCACTAATATGTCAACACTTGGTAACTTTAAATTGCGATTTTTTCTCGAAATAACGAATGCAACGTTGAAACTACGTCTACGTTGACACTTTACATAAACCTATGGGTTCGAAAATATTATGTTCCTCATAATATAAAATTTCATTAAAAAATAAAGGAGAAAATCGCCTTTGAATAAAGCCAACTGTACATTACTTGTAGCGGTATCTACAACGCCACATGCGAACAAAACGTCATGCTGACGTCACGCAATCCTGCATCGCGCAAGCAGAGTTTACCGCGCAACTAGCATAGATACAACGGCCCGACATGAATCATCGGGCAGTTGCCCGCCAGACACAACACCCGTCTGGTCGGAGGATCCTCCCTTTTCTATGGAGGAAGAGTGAACTTTACACCCTGTTCCTCATACCTCTATATACTTATGCTCGTGACTGTACTACTATGACCGCTATATCAAAAAATAATAAAAATAAAAAGTTAAAAACTAATACAAGAAAAGTCTTTTTTTCGGCGTGTTTTGCCTTATGGTACGGAACCCTTTGTAACCAATGCAGTCGAATTTTCAATAGGGTACTGTTAAATTGTAAAAAAGTTTTCTCAACCAAATTCTGTCATTCATACATAGTTTGAAATGCAAACCATTGCTCCGCTACCAGCTCATCACTTACACCTTGAAACCTTTGGGCCATAATAAACCCAAGGCTCTAAACTAGAGGCTATAACTCATCAGCAGACGATAACCGTCGTTTGATGGGAGCCCAGATAAGCACAGTTTAAATCGAGTTGCGATTGGAGTGATATCGATTTACGAGTGAGAGATGTATTTGAACTGGTGTGAACCGTAGATTTGAGGAGTTTATTTCGATGATGAATAAGCAAGAGAATACCGATCACGCCTGTATTTTTTGATAGTAGATTTTTTGTAAATCAATTGCATCATATTTTGCAGTAAATTACCAGTGTTGTGTCATCGCGCTTCTCTTTCTTTTCTATGCAGTTAGGTCATGTAGTCCCATTAAACGGTTTCCCGCCATTATTATTAGCCCTTAAAGGTGTGATTTTATTTTACATAAACCTACATGGGCACATATGAAACGTCAGAAGCTAGGTGTACAGTTCCAATTGGTCAATTCCTATGGAGAACAGCCGGCAAGAAACTCCTCGGTTACTCTTTGAAAAACAATTGGCTTTTGCAATGTTTTCATTACAGTGTTAATAGATTTTGATGGACAGTGTACCAGTAAGTACGAGTACCAGGTTGTTAACAAGAACTGCCCCGTTGGTTACGTGGTCGCAAGCGCGACTGCTGAGCGTGAGGTCCTAGGTTCGATTGCCATGTCGGGCAAAGTGTTATTGGGTTTTCCATTAGGAATTTCTCAGTAACAGCCCGGATTTTGTAAGTTGGCGGTGTGATACCCCCGTGCCTCGGAACGCACGTTAAGCCGTTGGTCCTGCGCCTGATCTCTCTCCGGTCGTGTCGGATTGCCGTTCCATCGGACTATGAGAGTGAGGGAAAATGGTCAGAAAATCGAAGCATCTACAAGACCTCATTCCGCACAGGGAAGGCACGAGTATTGATCATTTTCTTTGACTTACTCTGATATCCATATCAAACCATTAATTCCCCACGTGTAGTATCAGGTTAATTATATTCGCGTTAAATGTCGTTCAGCCACTTAAAATTAAGCCCCGTCTGAGTGGAGGGTTATTCAGCAGAATTTTGATGTGTTTAAATCATAATTTTTGTGATGGCGGATTAGTTTACACGAGTAAATAAAGCTGACAATGGATGAACTGCGCATTAACGAGGTTTCATATTTGTTGATTTTTTAGGAAAATAAATATAATTGAAGGAGTAAAAGCATTCGACAAACGAAACTTATAACGGCAAAAGTTTGTGAGGGGGTGTGTGTGTGTGCTTATATGTTTGTTACTTCTTCACGCTCAAACGGCTGGTCTGCCACTGCTGGGACACAGCTATCGTATCAGTGAGAGGGAGTGGGCTGTAATCCACAACGCGGGCCCAGTGCGGGTTGGCAGATGTCACAACATGTCTTCGAATTTTTGGTTCTAGGTCAAAAATACCTTCTAAGAAAGGATTCGTTTGTTGAATGTTTTACTTGGTATGTCCTACCATAAGGGCCTTACAGCTCCAGTGTGTACAAAATGGCGACCTCGCTGTGCGCCCGCGGCGTCTTCGTGGTGAGTTCGCCGCGCGCTCGCTGCGAACTAGCGGTGAGCTCGCTGCGCACTCGCCTCACTTTGGACTCGTTTGCAAATTGCTAGTGTGATAACTGTCATGAAAATGATGGCAGTGGCAATTTCAGCTTTGTAGGTATGTGTGATTTTTATATCAATTTTATGTAATTGAATTGAATGGAATGGACTTTGGCTGAAAATAAATGAATTGTTACTGCTGCTCGCAACACGTTATACTCATAGCAGAAATATACTGTTAATTTTAGCATGTCGCTGACGCAAACCTATAATTATCCTCTACCAAAAATCAATCACGCGCCTAAAGAAATTTCCACTTCGAAAAACTTTAATATTAAAATGTTTCTGATATGGAAGACCTATTCAAATAGCCCGTCATGGCTGCTGTATTTATAAAATTGGACATTCCTTTTCCATTAGAGTACGGGGTTATAAGTATTACTGAAATTGATCGAATGTTTAAAATGTATTAAAATTCCAAATCGAATTTGGCCTCCAACATGAGTGAGTATGACAAATGGCTGATGTGACTGTAAGGGCTTTTCTTTGTATAATCCATTATTTTTGTAATGCACTTATTTCTGCCAAAAATAGGTTCTGAGTGAATAAGGAAAAAATGTGGTCTGTAATATTAACTTAAACCTATATAAAAAATTGCTTTTTTGCATATTATCATAATCTGCCCAGCCTTTTTTCAACTATGTTGGGTTCAGCTTCCAGTCTAACCGCTCCACAACCCAGTTACTGGGTAATACGAAACCTCTTGGTAAAACTGGTTGACAGACTTTCGGACTTTTGTCGACCCCGTAACAACTGTCAAAGATTAATGGCAGCCGGGACTGTACGTACGGAGAGATGTACCTAGATGTAGGCACGGAGAGGTCTTGGTATGTAAGATGGTCCACGATCCACGGAACAACCGCGGCAAGCGTAGCTTAACCTGATCAATCGACGTGTGCGTGCAGGCCTCCGATCTGTGTGATGAAGTGGGCGGTAATCCACCACGCGGGCCCAGTGCGGGTTGATAGATGGTAAATGTCTTCGAATTTTTAGTATTACGACATGTCGGTTTCCTCACGATGTTTTCCTTCACCTTTTTGAGAGCAGGCAGGTGGTGATAAAATAATTGACACAAACTAAAGTACCTGCCTGGGTTCAAACCTACGACCCACAGCGAAAGTTGCGGCCATTTCTATTAGGCCACCACTGAAAGAAAAAATGTTTATTTTGCACAAACTAACCTACATTCATACACTCGAAAAACATAATCCTTCTTAACATAACATAACACAAAAAATGTCATAAAATACACATAGCCAACGTAGCCAAAAGCCTCGTATTCCGCCAACTAAACTGCTCTTTCTTTGCACTTGACTCTCTCTCTTTACTTTTTACTGATGACGTATTCACTGTCTGTCTCACTGTAAAAATAATCCTGTCCATAAGGTAAACCGTTTTTTGACAGATGGAACGTAACATTTCGATTATTTACACTTTAATTTGTTTGTAGTATCGATTATAATTATTATGATTTTGCTCTCGAATAAAAAATGGTGCGGTTTCATTATTTTTTTATGTCTGTGTTTATTATTATTAAATACGAAACACTATAAATTAGCCGCTTTGTTTACTTAAATTTTTAGAAAAATCAGCCCTAAGGGCAAATTTTTCAATCGACAGATAATTTTCATTCGTGGAATAAAAATTATCTGTCACGTCTGACAGATGTTGTGTGGAAGAACTGTCAAAAATTCAAAATTATTCTTCGGATAAAATTATCTGGCGTTGGAAAATCAGCCCTTAATTCATTAAGTTTTCTCGATACAAAAATCAACTGAAACCTTGTCTACTAATCTATCCTTGTCCGCTCAAATTAAACTTTTGGCTTGACTTGTTGGAACTTTGTAATGGAAATTAATTACTTCCCGACAACGTTATTTATATGTTACTAATGCCTTCGTACGAAAACATTTGACTTAAGGGACGGAAATACGTGACTGTTTGTTATATTTATTTATTTAAATAATACTCGCACAGAAATGTACAGAGGCGGACTTAATTCGAACGCATTTTCTACCAGTCAACCTTTGGGTTGACGCAGAGATAAACAGTGTTAGGTGCTATTGTGAAAAATTGAGGAATAAATATTTTTAAATATAAAGGGACGCAAAAACCTATTAAAACTATATATAATATATATACCTAATTATATTCTGGATGATATATATACCTAATTGGATGCTGGGGTGCAGGTGGACGCAGCTTATTTTGACTTCAGAAAAGCTTTTGACACTGTTGACAATGACATCTTACTGCGGAAACTAGCAGAGGTCGGATGTACCCAGCATCTATTGCGGTTTTTCGCCAGTTACATGCAAGGCAGACAGCAGTATGTGGACTGCAACGGATGTGAATCTGACTTATATTACACTTGGTCAGGTGTAAGTCAGGGCACCAACTTGGGGCCTTTAGAATTCATAATTATGATAAACAATTTGCCGGAAGTCGTAAGACATGGCGCTTGTTTATTATTTGCTGATGACCTCAAGTTGCTGCTAGAGATTAGGTCCGTGTCTGATTGCAGGCGCCTACAGGAAGACATTGATCGAATAGTACAATGGAGCCATGAAAACAAACTGTACTTCAACGTATCAAAGTGCTCGTTGATGAGTTTCACCCGTGCTCGTACACCTCTGCTCTATGAGTACGAGATGGACGCGGCACCAATGCAACGAGTCACGGAGGTGCGAGACTTGGGTGTTTTCGTGACCCCCGATCTGACATTCCGTGAGCATGTAACCAGGATCTGTAAGAAGGCCTACAGAAACTTGGGATTTGTTCTGAGACAGACACAAAGCTTCACAAACATTACAGCAGTTAGGGTCTTGTATGATGCACTAGTCAGGAGTCATCTGGAACATACTGCAGTCATATGGGCTCCACATGAAGCTAAGTACTCTGTAATGTTGGAGCGTGTTCAGAACAAGTTCACGCGCCATTTGTACAGGAAATTATATGGGGTATATCCGTTTTACCCACTGATGTATCCCACTCTGTTTGTCCTGGGCATGGTTGGCTATAATCAATTGCATGTCCGACGGGAATTTACGCTGGTTGCCTACATGGTGAAGGTGCTTCGTGGAGTGGAGAGTAACCCGGGAGTATTGCAGCGCTTGAGTCTGTGTGTGCCTGACCGCTACGTTTGGAGGCGGCGCAGCCCGCCACTGCTACTGGTACCTACAGCCAGAACTAACCTGCTTGCCAAGGCACCCCTTACCAGAGCTATTCGTACCATCAACGACCTTCAAACTCAGATTCTCTAATTCTCATTAATCTTAATTAAAAATTGTGTAAAATATATAAGACTCGTAAAGACATAGTGGAACTATCGGTGGAACATAGCATCGAACTGTCCTGTGTTGAGCTAGATAAGCATTTTATAGTGTGCGTTTACAGACCTCCAAACTATCAAAACTACTCTATATTTGAGTCAGTAATGGAAGATGTCTTGGGAAAACTTGCAAGTGGTAATAAATCAGTAATTATTTGTGGTGACTTTAATGTAAATATTTTGGAAAATAATTCAAATAGCAGTAGATTGTTAAGCCTCTTTAAATCATTCAATCTGTCAAATGTGTTTTTGGAACCAACGCGAATAACTACGGCTACTGCTACATGTATTGATAATGTTTTTTGTTGCTGTGAATATTTAGATAAAGCCATTGTAAATTATCTCCCTTCGGATCACAGTGGTCAAACCGTGTCTTTTGAATCCAACACACCGATAAAAAAAGTGCAGATTCAAACTAGACCAATAACATCGGGTAATTTGAATAAGTTTAATAACACTTTAATTAGCAAGCTAAATGCTCAGGGTCTAAGTATGACTAATGGTAATATTTTGTATGAAGAATTCTTTTCATTAGTGCAAACAGAGTTCAATAATTCCTTTAAGAAGAAATCTAAATCTATCTGCCCTAAGTTTTTATTCAGTGACTGGGCAACTAAAGGGATCAGGAAAAGTAGGGAAAGGTTATTTGAACTGTATGGCCTTAAGCCGTATATTAACACGGATACTTTTAATAAGTATGTTGCTACTTATTCTAAAATTTTTAAAAATATCTGCAAAGCAGCTAAAGCTTCTTTCATTAGTAACAAGGTTAAATCAGCAGACAATAAAATAAAGACAGTTTGGAAAATTATAAACAATGAAACGAACAGGAACAAAAAACATAATACTGATTATGCACTGGACACTTCCCGCGGTCTCATTAGCGATAACATCGATGTTGCTCAGGAATTTGCAACTTTCTTTACCAATATCCCAATTAAAACTACAGAAACTTTAAATTCCTCGCCCGCACTAGCTATTGAATTATTAAGAGCGAATGTCTCAGCCTGTCCTGTGGAATTTAAATTTAAACACATAAACCCCATAGTCATTATAAAGGCATTTAAGCAACTTAAGATCAAAATTACTGAAGATCTGTGGGGCATGTCTACTAAAGTTTGTCAATCCATTATCGAGACAGTTGCACCCTATTTAGCTTTAATATTTAATTTGTGTGTAGATCAAGGGGTTTTCCCGGATTTAATGAAGTTCAGTAAAGTTATTCCACTTTTCAAATCTGGGAACAGCAAAGACGCTAATAATTATAGACCTGTATCGGTTTTGCCGGTTTTTAGCAAAGTGCTTGAAAAAGTAATGTTAAATCAAATGCTTAATCATTTTAATCGTAATAACATCCTACACGATCAACAGTATGGTTTCACCAAAGGACGTTGTACAACCGACGCCGGTGTCACCTTATTAAAACACATCTTTAACGCATGGGAAGAGGCACAAGATGCAATAGGCATTTTTTGCGACCTATCCAAGGCATTTGATTGCGTGAATTACGAAACACTGCTCTTGAAACTTGAGCATTACGGACTAGGTAAACTTGCTCTTAGCTTAATAAAATCGTATTTAAATGATAGATTTCAGCAAGTTCAAATAAACGGTGAGAATTCATCGGGCTTAAAAGTCAAAATGGGGGTACCGCAGGGCTCAATATTGGGGCCATTCCTATTTTTAGTATATATAAATGATTTACCTCATTTACTGAAAAACCGACCACAAATGGTGTTATTTGCTGATGACACATCACTGATTTTTAAAGTAAGCAGACGTGCACAGGATCTTGACGACGTAAATAACACTATGCTTATGGTTCATAATTGGTTTACTGTAAATAATTTGGTATTAAATGAGAAAAAAACTAAATGCATTAGATTCGCTTTACCGAATGTTAGGAGTAGTGAATGTCATGTTGTATTGAATAAGGAGATACTTGAATTCGTCGAAAATACGGTTTTCCTGGGGATCACGCTTGACTCCAAACTGCAGTGGGGTCCGCACTTAACATCACTGGCAGGGCGGCTAAGTTCAGCCGCTTACGCTGTTTGGAAAATTCGCCAATTAACAGACGTGGAGACCGCGAGACTGGTCTATTTTAGTTACTTTCATAGCATCATGTCTTACGGTATTTTGTTGTGGGGACGGGCTGCAGATATTGATTCTATCTTCATTCTGCAAAAGAGGGCTGTCAGAGCCATCTACAAGCTCAGCAGACGCGAATCTCTACGGGAACTGTTTAAAAAAATTAACATCATGACGGTTCCTTGTCAATATATATATGAAAACATTATGTACGTTCGAAAAAATCTACACCTTTTTAGTAAGATAAGTGACAGGCATAATTTTAACACTAGAAATAGGGACAAATTAGATCAACCGCGTTTCAGATTGTCTAAAGTAAAAACTTCTTTTTTGGGTTACTGTGTAAAATGTTATAATAAAATACCACTCGATATTCTTCAATTAAATGAGAAGAAATTTAAAACATACATTAAACGCACACTATGTAGACAAGCATATTACAAGTTGGATGATTATATTGTAGATAAAAATGCTTGGCTTAATGCTGGTCCTGCTCCACAGACACTTGGACTCACTAGTTAAAATTTCAATATTTGGAAGAGGTGCTTCCCTTTTTCTTTTTAAGTGTTTCTGACATTACGATTTATTTTTTTCTTAATTTATTCAATCAAGTTTAAGTGTTGAATACTTCAATATTAAATATCTCTTCCTGTTTGGTAGGTAATAAAATTCTATTTACCTCTTATATAAATTGCAAACTGTAGTTTTGTATAATTTAGAAGCATTTTTTTTTTTATTTTGTGAATGTAAGAACCATGTTTCCGTTTATTATGATTTTTTGATGTTGACTTGAAAGAGCATGGCAGTTGAGAACGTGTCATGCTCACTTAAATGTCTCACCGATGGTGGCGCGTGTGTTGGATCATTCGGTTCCCTACAAAATGGTTGAGCTGGATGGTGCTGATCCACGCGTCATGTTCGTGAACGGGCGCCGTCGGTTGAGACTGGTCATCTCTTAACTGCCATGGCTTATTTTTAATTTTATGTCTTGAATTGTTTCTTCATTTCTGTCTTTTTTTACATTGTTCTCACATATAGAAGCAACAAGAATAATGTACCCAGGATTTTGTAATATCTTGATTTAAAAGAGTGTCCATGGAGTTTCTTGCCCGTTCTTCTCCATAGAGATCTACGCTTTGGAATGGGCAACTAGCTTCAACTTTCTGACTAACTGACAGACTATTTAATTTTGACAATTCAAAAGTGCCTGTACAAGGTTTAATTGAAATAAATGATTTGAGTTTGAGTTTGAGATTGATGTGTTTACTTGTTGTGTGAGTGAATTCGCAAGGGTATTACTATTTATATTATGCTACAAGCAAAATAATACTTAATTTTTTCTTCAAACTAAGTAAAGTATGTTTGTGTTTATATGTATGTGTATACTATGTTTTAGTGATTTTAATGGTGTAATAATTTAATAATGTTGTTAGTTTTAATTTTTTATAATTTAATTATTGTAAGTGTAGGATGAGTGTTTTTAATGTAAGAGTGAATGTATTATTATGAGGAATGGAACGTAACGCATGAGAGAGAGAAGGAACGACTGTGAGAGGGAGTAGAGTAGAGTGATGGCGGAAGACAGTTTGGGAAGGGAACGTTACAGGAGACACACGGTTAGAGGAAATAAGTTTTATTAAACCATTTAGAATGTTTATTTAAGCATTTTATTTGCCCCACACTCCCACATTCTACATTTTGGGGGCTCGTCCGGGATAGCGGGCATGTGGTTTGAAAAAACGAAATAAAAAAAAGACGATCGCATCAAAGGGTGAAAAACCAGTGGAAAACGACGAACAATCACGACGAAGACGCATTACAAGGACGAAAGACGTTAGTTGAAGACGAAAGACGTTAGTTGAAGACGAAAGACGCTATTGGAAAACGTTCCCAGAGAAATTCCCGATACTCAGATGACGATGGGTATGGCGGACAGCAAAGACGCATTTTTCAACATGTTTGAACTGGCTCAGTTCAGTGGTGAAGACCATTCCTATGCATCCACAAAATGGGCTCAAGATATCGATGACAACGCGGAGATATTTGGATGGTCTGCGCAGCAACGGCTTATCATTGCTCGTAGGTCATTGACGGGAACAGCAGGGCTGTGGCTGAAGACGGAAAAAGTGCACAAAACTTACGAAGAACTAAAGGCAGCCGTGTTGAAGGAATTCCCGGACGCTGCGAACACCAAAGAAATGCACGAGATGATGGCGGCACGTAAGAAACACAAAGACGAATCCTATTATCAATATATGCTAATAATGAAAGAAATGGGGAAGCGAGCTAAATTCCCCGACTACGTCGCCATCCAATATATTATAGACGGAATTTCAGACCTGGAAACTAATAAGGCTATACTTTATGGCGCATCGACGTATCCGGCATTGAAAGAAAAGTTACTGTTGTACGAAAGTATGAAGAAAAAAGCTGCTAGGCAGAACGCCGAACGACCTGTAAGACTAGCTTCTGCGTCAGGTACTGGCCAGTCGTGCTACAACTGTGGGGAGAAAAATCATAAAGCAAGCGTATGCCGAAACGGGTTAAAATGTTTCAAATGTAACCAATTCGGCCATATTAGTTCCAAATGTACAAGTCCGAGCGCAGCGGCAGGAAGCAGCGGAAATTCGGTTGGGACAGCAACGTCGATAAAACAGCCAAGAGCGGTCGGATCGACCAATCAGCAGTCACCGCAGGTGCGCTCGTCGGTAAAGCAGTTTGATGCCGCCGCCGCCGGTACGAAGAAACATTCGGCTATGTTCGGGATTACGACGGCACCCGAAGATGGATCGGACGGCCATGATAAAGAGAGTTATAAGATGACGGTTGACGACGTTGACGTAGATGTCATGCAGATTTTAAACAAACCGAATGACCGATATAATAGGGCGATGAAATTCGTAGAAATAAGTGGTAAAATAATAAGTGCGTTGGTAGATACGGGCAGTGATGTAAATCTATTAAGTGAGGACCTGTGGAACGAGTTAAATGTGTCGTGTAATAATGATAATACGATGCTATCTGGACTTGGACTGTCGAAAGTAAGATCGAGCGGAAAGATTATGTTATGTTTACAAATAGACAGCAAGAGTTATTCAGATGTAATATTTCATATTGTACCTAAAGGGTCCATGCCCTACAAACTTATTGTTGGGCAGGAATTTTTGCAAAATGTTGTAATGGTAGTTCGTGAGGGTGCAGTGTTATTGTTGTCACAAGATGACGAATGGTTGTCTAGGGTGAACTGTTGTGTGAGAGATGTGGATGTTACAGGTCATATCTCCAATCCTAGCATAAAGACGGAAGTTGAGCGCCTGGTGGATGGCTACAAGCCTGTTCAGACGAGAGATGCCCCAATCGAGATGAAGATAGTGCTGAAAGATGATGTGCCAGTAGCTCAGCGACCACGAAGGATATCACACATGGAGCAGAAGGTAGTAGAACAACAAATAGATGAATGGTTGCAAAATGGAATAATACAGGTGAGTTTTTCAGAGTATTCCAGTCCATTGGTACTTGTGAAAAAGAAGGATGGGTCTACCCGAATTTGTGTGGATTATCGCTTATTAAATAAGAAGATTGTAAAAGATGAATTCCCGTTGCCAATCATTGATGACTTGATTGATAATTTAAGAGATGCAAAAATATTTAGCGTGTTGGACCTTAAAAATGGATTTTTCCATCTTAGGGTAAGCAAGGAGTCAGTGCAGTATACTTCTTTTATAACACATCATGGGCAGTTCGAATTTCTGCGTGCTCCTTTTGGTCTGTCCATATCGCCTAAATATTTTATGAGATTTATCTCCATTATTTTCAGAGAATTGATAGCAAAAAGAATTATGGCGATATTTATTGATGATATTGTGATTCCAGCGGAAACAGAAATTCAGGCTTTAGAGAGACTTTCGCAGGTGTTAGAAGTAGCGTCACAACATGGTCTTGAAATAAACTGGAAAAAGGTGAAATTGATTAGCCGTGAGATTGAGTATCTGGGTCATTTGATCAAGAATGGTGAAGTTAGACCAAGCCCAGAAAAAGTACAAGCTGTCTCAAGGTACCCTGAACCTAGAAATGTTAAACAAGTTATGAGTTTCATTGGCCTAACATCCTATTTCAGAAAATACATCAGAGATTATGCTAAGATTGCTAGACCATTGACAAATTTATTAAAAAAGGATGTTGCATTTAAATTTAAAGACGAAGAACAATGTGCGTTCAATTCATTGAAGGAAAAGCTGACCAGTGATCCAGTATTAAAAATCTACAACCCCAACTTACCAACGGAGTTACACACCGATGCATCCAGTCATGCTTTGGCTGCAATATTACTGCAATTGCATCCAGATGGAGAGCTGCATCCTGTGCATTACATGAGTCATAAGACGAACGATGCTGAAAGTAAATACTCGAGCTACGAGCTGGAAGCGCTTGCTGTTGTGGAAGCTGTCAAGAAGTTCAGACATTATTTATATGGAATCCCTTTTAAAATCATTACAGATTGTAAAGCTTTTGAACAGACGTTAAAGAAGAAGGATTTGACACCAAAAGTGGCTAGATGGGCATTCATGCTAGGTGAGTACGATTATGAGATTGAACACCGAGCTGGCGGTAGGATGCAACACGTAGATGCTCTCAGCAGAAACCCATTTGTTGCGGTGGTGAGCCTTAAAGATGAGATAAGACAAGGACAGGAAACAGACGAAGAACTCAATGCCATCAGACAGCTGATTTTGAAAGAGGGTCAGTATCATGACTTCTGGATTGATAATGGTATTTTGTACAAAGGTGGAGAGAAACGATTAGTAGTTCCGAAGATTATGGAGAAAGAAATAATAAAGAGAGTGCACCTAAATGGTCACTTTTCAATAAGAAAGATGAAAGAAGCTATAGGAAAAGATTACTACATAAGAAACATGGATAAAAGAATAGAGGAAGTAGTCTTAAGTTGCATACCTTGTTTATTAGCAACAAGAAAAGAAGGAAAACAGGAGGGCTTTTTGAACCCTATAGATAAAGAAGGAATACCTCTGCATACATTGCATTTAGATCATGTAGGACCATTTACTGAAACAAGAAAACAATATAACTATATACTTACCATGATTGATGCGTTTACGAAGTTTACATGGCTTTTTCCTACCAAGTCTACAACAAGCACAGAAGCGTTAAATAAATTAAGATTTCATCAGCAGGTTTTTGGTAACCCTACTAGGATCATAACAGACAGAGGCACATCTTTCACCAGTGGGGAATTTGAAGAGTATTGTAAAGAAGAAGATATCCAGCACATCAAGATTACTACTGGAGTGCCTCGAGGAAATGGACAGGTAGAGAGAGTTCATCGTATATTAATACCTATGCTGACCAAGCTGTGTATAGAAGATAAGTCTTTGTGGTACAAGCATGTGAGTCGTGTCCAGAGAGCCATTAACAGTACCTACCAGAGATCTATAGACACCACTCCATTCCAATTACTGATTGGAACAAAAATGAGGTGTAAAGAAGACATTGGTATAGTTACCCTATTGCAGCAAGAAGTTATCAACAGTTATGATGAAAATAGAGAGAATGTGAGGCTGAAAGCCAAGCAACAAATTCAAAAAGTACAAGATGAGAATAAGAAGACTTATAATGAGAAGCGAAAGTCTAGTTCATCGTATGAGCTGGATGATTTAGTTGCAATCAAGAGGACTCAGTTCGGCCCAGGTCTAAAAGTGAAACCTAAATTCCTTGGACCATATAGAATTACTAAGGTCAAGAGAAATGACAGATACAAAGTTGAAAAATTGTATGATACCACAGAAGGGCCAAAGAGAACATCTAGTTCAGCAGATAACATGAAAAAATGGCCAGGTAAGGATGAATGAATGATAGTGTTTGTTTGTTAGTTAACTTTTTATTTATTTTTTGTTAAAGGAGTCATGTGTGTGTGTATAGTTAGCTGTACCTAAATAGCACTGCTCAGTATCCTTACGAATACCAGGTTATGTGTTATATACTGCTATGTGATACTTTGAGTTTGGATAGTACAAGGTTATTTTTGTAATTAAAATAATAATTTTTAGTGCTAACTCAACTGATATTTTTTTTTCTGTTATGATTTTTGCAAGTTGATACAATAATATTGTTTCGTTAAGTAAATAGCACTTAAGTTCTTAAGATGTAATAAGTTTTTTTTAAGTTCTTAAAGGTACATATTTTGTGTATTTACCAGAATTTAGATTCTATCATATAGTATGGTACAATGTTATAATTTAGTTATTCTGTGTAAACTTTGTTAGTAGCTAGATTGTTTAAGATAAGGTATGTTGAATTTGTGAAATTATGTCAGTGTAGTGAAGGTGGATAGCTGGTGTGTGAATGAGGCTTGTAAGAGTGGCATGTCTGGAGAGTAAGCATATCTGGGGACAGATATGGGAGCAGGATGGCCGAATGTAGGATGAGTGTTTTTAATGTAAGAGTGAATGTATTATTATGAGGAATGGAACGTAACGCATGAGAGAGAGAAGGAACGACTGTGAGAGGGAGTAGAGTAGAGTGATGGCGGAAGACAGTTTGGGAAGGGAACGTTACAGGAGACACACGGTTAGAGGAAATAAGTTTTATTAAACCATTTAGAATGTTTATTTAAGCATTTTATTTGCCCCACACTCCCACATTCTACATAAGTATGTAGCTTAGGTTATTAGTTTAAGTTCTTAACTGTCGCCTTAGGGTAAAACCCTGTAATGGTAGTTTAAGCTGTTATAAATAAATATATAAATATAAACACAAATCTAAAGATATAAAATTCAAAGTCCTGACTGAAGTAAGTAAGCTTTAAATTTACTGTTTCATTCATTTGGTGATATCGTTCAAACCACGGAATAGATAAATAAAATCTATTCCGTGGTTCAAACCATTGAAAGGAGATGGCTAAATGACTACCTCAAGCATGTATAGTAATCTCACATTAACTCGTAATTTTTAAGTATTCATTCATGAATTATTTAGTGTTTAATAATTTCCTAGAACTTTCGTGAACTATTATACATAAAAAAAGTATCTTAGTTGCTTTTTTTGATTAACATGACAAGTTTAAGGGGAAATAATACAGTACTGCAAGCTAGGGAGGAGTCATATCGCTTTTCCAGAATGTCAAACCGAAACTGTACCTATATCGATTTTTGATAATAGGTATCAAAACAATTTATTTTCTGAAACTAAGAAGTGGCAATCAGAGTTTTCGGGTTGTTTTTAAAGTGACAATCGACTCTACTCAATTCCACTCTTTTCTACTCTATCAAAATCAAATAAAAATAACTGAAAGCATAGGAATGTGTTTCTTCGTCTCCCTATTTCTCTTACTCCCTATTTCTCTTACTTATATCTTACTACCTGTTTTGTGTCGAAAAATATTAACTGAATAGTGGTCGACAAAAACTAATTCGATTTTTATCTTTCAACCCATCCGATTATTTTATCGATTCGTTTCACTCGACGTTCAATCCCATCTCTTTGAAAAAAATAAACGTCAGATGTCTGACATCTGACGTTTATTTCGTCGTTTCGTTTGAACGCACTGCCGTTTGCTTGTTTGTTGTGATTTTTTATTTTGGATTTTCATTGACCGAGGGTCAATGAAAATCCTTGTATAATGGACTTATTTTGTGTGCTCGCGCGACTACGTAGCCTCTCGCTACTCGACACGAACTTGACTTGCAATCAGTTCATCATGCATGAGATGCTTAAACTGGGGTGTAGCCACGCAAAGACTGCGGCGGATATCACCTCTTCATTGTCTGCTGTTCTACTCACTATCTTAGCACGATGGTTGACAATTGAGTAAGTCACAAGGTAAGTCATCTACAGTTAGCATCATTCTAGAACTAATAAATATAATAAACATCACAAATGTGACTTCAAGTAGTTTATAGTGTTTCTCAAAATACATAATGAACTCAATGGCAATGAATCAGAAAGACTCATCTCGTCTCATCACGACCACAACACGTCACGACTACAACAGACTGGTTGATTTAGATGTCATAATGTTCAAATGTGTAGGTGTTACAGTTAATTCATGTGGGTACTAAGGTAATTATGTTTGTTCCAGGTTCCAAGGGATGCCAACATTTGTCATCCTTGTTATGAACTGCTGAATTCAGAAGCAACTAGTGATGTTCGTTTATTTGGCCATATAATGGTGTGCATATCTTTTGGCCGTTCTGTGAGAAGTATACAACGCCATACAGTGGAAAGAAGCGATTCAATGTTGCAGAATTTACCAACGTCACATCCAGCTTTCCACCAGTTAAATAAAATGATTTTTAAACACAGTGTGTTCTTTACATTTACATGCCCATTCGGTAGCATGGATCATCTTCCTCTTCAGATATTAAATCCAGATCGTCTCGCCATCTCTTTCTGGACCGATCTCGGCGGCGCCGTCCATCTTCAGGCACCCATTGTGTGGCGGCTTTTGCCCAGCGGTCATCGTGCATACGGCTGATGTGACCCGCCCAATCCCATTTGAGCCTGGCAGCCTTCTTTCCTACATCCAGTATGCCCGTTTTGGAACGCAGCGTGGTGTTCCGAACTCTGCCCTGTCTTTTTACACCCAGAATGCTGCGTTCCATCCATAGATATAGATAGACCTAGATAACAAGTATCACGATCTGTATGAAAACCAATCGTGCCCATTTTTTAACTACCTACTATGACGTTACATATTCAAAGACGCCGCCGCGTGCGGCACCCGTCTCCCCCATCCCCGGGGCCTAGCGCCAGCGCTCACGCTCACCCAACCAGCAGTACACAGGACTGAGCGCGAAAGTGGCGGCTTACGATTTTTGTACGTAAGATGGTGCGATTTTTGGCACGTGAAGTAGTTGCTCTTGCGATATCTAGGTGTATCTCTATATCTGTGGTTCCATCGCTCTTTGGCAAACTCCAAGGCGGAACTTTTGCGACTCGGTGAGCGATCAGGTCTGAGCACCATAGATTAGGTTCAGCTATTCAACCACTTATTTATATTATTTATTGTCTCTGAAAACTGTCTTTATTTCAACTCATTTGGAAAGTAGTTTAGGATTAACAAGAGTTTCATGCGTGCGTGGAGTGATTTTTGCGCGAATTGTAGAATACCTGTTGTATCACGTTTTTTGGTGCAATTACCCATTTGTACATATTTACTAAACGGGATTCGGGGTGGGTCGCTAGCATAGATATCCCAGTC
The DNA here is from genome assembly GCA_963082905.1 of Oligia fasciuncula. Taxonomy (NCBI): domain Eukaryota; kingdom Metazoa; phylum Arthropoda; class Insecta; order Lepidoptera; family Noctuidae; genus Oligia; species Oligia fasciuncula. Next base: position 17,751,581 of record OY720403.1, read on the forward strand.
ACTAGTCAAAAATACAATTATCAATATTATCGCAGATACATCCTAAAGCCTAGGTAAAAGTTCATAGCAATGTCATTTGTTTGCAGTTTTTTAAATGCCTTTTGACGTAGGAGTTACACGATTTTATTTTCAGGATTGTAAAGATATAAAAAGTTCCTGTAACTTTTTTTATATGAAATATTAATATTCAGCTATTCAGCATTACATATTGCTAGGTACCATGTTTATACAATGCTGGTGATTCGTCCATACATCGATTTAGCCATGTCCTTTACTTACATTACAGTAATGGTGGTTCCGTTGTTTTTTTTGTTGTTTTTTTGCAGTAAATAGTATATTTAACCATTAAAAGTTACTGTTTTAGCTTTTACTGTTTTACAAAAAATTCTTCTTACTGTATAAAGTCAGTCTTAATGAATTCGCTTTAATGTGCTGTAATAAGAAATTATTTTTTACAGTGCAGGGTGGGAGAGGCCTATGTCCAGCAGTGAACTGTGATAGGCTGAGTTGATGACTATCACCATATTTTATAATATACTAGCTTCTGCCCGCGACTTCGTCCGCGTGAAATTTCTTGTACCCCACCCCGTCGCAACACTTCGTATTCACCTAGCGTTCTTTTTTTTTCTTTTTAAATTTCATTCTGACTTTTTTTCTTTTTGCTCGGTTCCTAAGGGTCATAGCGTGATATTAAATAGCCCATAGCCTTCCTCAAGAGTTGGGCTGTCAAGTGAAAAAAGATTTTTTCTAATCTGACCGGTACTTCCAGAGATTATCGCGTTCAAACAAACAAACTCTTCAGCTTTATTATTAGTATTAGTATATTAGTATAATATATATAGATAGGATATAAGACAACAACGATCGGGTTTATGAAAGCGGGGAACGTAGCTTAATTTAACGCTATTGTCGGATCGCTCAAAAATGTTTTCGTTCCTAATGGTCGGATGGTGTCTTTCAGGTTTTTTCATCTATCAACGAATTTTGCAGGAGGGACTGAGTTAAAAATTTCGTACCCACGAAAACAGTAGGAACAGAAAAAGAGAAATGTTGAATATCGTTGGAAATATGCATGAATCGTAAAAAGCTTTTGAAATGGAACGTAGACTCTATGAAACATATAACGAGTATGATCTATGTGAATTTCATAAAGAATAAAAAATCTACTGATTTTTTATAAGTATCTCAAGAAAGTCTGGCTTAGGCTACGTACAGACGCCAGCAAATCAAAGTTACCCAAAACTGTCAAATTTTCCCAATCAACTTTAAACCTTATGCTTTAGCGATAAAGTTGAAAATCTATTAAAGAAGTTTGACAGATTGTAGTAGCTTGATGTTCTGGCGTCTGTACTATATGAGGTAAGCATTAAGAAAAGAGCAGGCAGTGGTGGCCCAGTGGTAATTACGAGTTGTAGGTCGTGGGTTCGAACCCAGACAGACGTTTTACTTTGCTTAAATAATTTCATTACCACTGCTCTCAAAACTGTGAAGGAAAACATCGTGTGAGGAAACCGGCATGTCCTAGAACCGAAAATTCGAAGACTTAATTATATGACATCTACCAACCCATACTGGGCCCAAGTGGTATATCATAGCCCACTCCCCGAAGAGAGGAGGTCTGTGTCCCAGCAGTGGGAACATTATTGGCTCTGATTATGCTATAAAAAATTGCTTTTACCCAAAACTAGGCCACATCAACTAAAAATATTGTAACAGCATCCAACAGCCTTGCTTATCTCAACTCTCATTTTTACAAAAGTTCCGAGCAAAGCTTACCAACTACAACTTAAAAAAGGATTTCCTCCGACCATAATGGAAAACTTCAAAGCAACTTAAAGCCAGACTGTAACAATGGAAACTTATGTTTTATAAATGTTACAGTCGGGTGAAGTTCAGAGAAATATGTTAATTCGCTTGATAAAAGCGGCGACCGGGGCTTTTGAAAGCCGATTTGTATGTGAATTTAATGTTAAATATATACGCGCAATTGGTTTTTATATCGTTTTTTACAAAAATATTGAAGTGAATTTTGACAAAGACCAAGTTTTTCGTTTAAAAATCTTTAATTTCATCTGTGCAATGCTTTTTGACAACATCAAAAATCATTTATCTAAAGTAGAATGAACGTCAACAGTTACGAATGTTTATGATGTCACTGTACTTCTGGTCGTTTTTTTAGCATGCTCTTTGCATTTACTATTTAAAAAAAGTCGTCTTCCAGACCGAATTTTGGCCATGGCGACCCATATCAGCGAAGACCAGTCTTCAGCGCGGGAGATATACATATTTTAGTGCCTAACCTAAATCCTCATAATTCTGCACGGAATAGGTAACTATTCCGTGTAATTCTGTGTTAAAACAAACGCGAACCACCACCAACCTATGATAAAGAGCCGTGTATTGGTTATAACTTAACCTAATTACAAGGGAAGGTTACTGGACAGTATTTAGGTACTACTATATTATGTATAAGTTCATAGGCAAAGCTGAGGTTTCGCACTAGGCAGCCAAAATGTGGCTCTTTGTACACACACGTTTTTTTGCCGTGAAAAACTACGGTTTATTCGCCGTGTGTAGGCACGGTCGTCAGTGTTGTATGGATCACTGGGACCAACTGATCCACTTTAGGACACTGGTTGGGAATTTATTAGTAACAGCCCGGAGTTTAGAAGTTAGAGGTGTGTGATACCCCCGTGTCTCGGTAAGCACGTTAAGTCGTTGGTCCTGCACCTGATCTCTCTCCGGTTGTGTCGGATTGCCGACCCATCGGAGAATAAGAGTGAGGGAAAAGAATGAAAGAAAATACATTTATTTAGCACAGACTGAAAGACACACAATACAGCAGATAGTCAGATAATAGTCGTACATCAGATAAAAACAAAGATAAAAAGTGCAAAGTCCGATGTAAGAAATTAGCAGGAATGTGTGCCTCACGGCTGCGCCAAAAAGGCCCAGTTCAGCAAAAATGCCAGACAACTAGTGCCTGACGCTGGTTTTAAAGAGAGTCCATCTGTGTCTGCGCACACACTTGTGCACAGCGGGAACATTATAAGCTGATTATGTAATAAAAGTATTTTTCTTTCTTTCCTTAAACCAAGCACATTAAAATCGTTCCAACAGCAACCCTAAGAATAAGTCAGTAGCGTCTTTATCGTCTAGTGAGTAAAATTAAACCATTGCGGATTATGAAGTCATTTGATCCGGTCTACTAACATTCAACCGGTGCCAATGAGCGATGCGTAATGCGTACCTAAGTAATTTAATTTGTGACGCGTTCCTGGACTTCGATTATAAATATTAATTATAACGTTAACTTTAAGGAAATTCTTACTGAAGAACTTTTTGTATTATTCTATGAATGCTGAATGGCTGTATCAGTCGACGAGATACAAAAAAAAAAAACAGTGGCACTCCGGGAGTGCGGACAGAAGGGAAAACTTGAACAATTACGTGTGTATTTTTTCAATCGTCGTCTAAACAAAACACGCGCGGTGTCGGTTACGGTAACAGTGTCGCGAGTTCAATGGTTTTTTTCCATCTCAAAAAATGCCCAGCGCGAAAAATACAAAAACTTTTGATGTAAGTTTTATTGTTTTATTTTTTGGTTTGACCGTTGACCCTCAAACTAAGCAGGGCTTGTATCTTGGGGGTCTGAGTGCAAATGAGCAGAAACCAATAATATGTCGGTTTATATGGCTAGTTTAGAAAAGCGTGTATTATGCTGTGAGTGTGTGTTTGTGTGTCTGTAAGGTTTTTTTTTTTATCTTTTCATTGCGGGCGCTTTTAACGTTCTGCATCGTTCTCACATGCATAATTTTAACACGAATGATGTAAACAATATTTTGTAACCCTATTATTCTTATTTAAAAGAGTGTCCGTGGAGTTTCTTGCCCGTAACTGACAGTAACATTTATCAGTATCTACCTACTGAAAAAACACAAAATCCTTCATCCATAGTTCGGATGGCACGACCTTCAAACTCCAAGGCCCATTCAAGATTTAAGATAACAACACAACATGCAAAAACATAATCCCAGACAAAATTGAAACTCGAAACTTCAATGTAACTTTAAAAATGAGCTCAAAATGTGTTAACTGCAGCCATTTTACAATGTCTCGCTGGCTGAAAGTTGGTCCACGACTCGCATGCATAATACATGTGCCGTGGAAGATAATATGTTGGAAAGGACTCCACTTGGGGATCTATTTACACTTTGAGATATCCCCGTCTAAAGCCGCTTAGTTTTTCGTGGTTTTAGCGACTAGATTGATTTGCAAAGGTTTTGCTCTTTCTTAGGGATGAGTAATGAGGCTTGTGGCTAAGTAATAACAGCCGCACGGGTCGACTGATCAGGTTAAGCTACGCTTGCCGATGTGGATAGGTGACCATGTATTTTAGAAGCCAGAAAGTCCGACAACCAGTCTTGCCAAGGGGTATCGTGTTACCCAGTAACTGGGTTGTGGATGTGGAGGTCAGATAGGCAGTCGCTCCATGTAAAATACTGGTATCCAGCTGCATCCAGTTAGACTGGAAAACGGCACCAACATAGTTGGGAAATGGCTCGGAATATGATGATAATCTTTCTCGTGGTTGATTAACTCGCGGTGTTTGGAGTTCTAATCAAGTGTTCAGTAGTTTGGTTACCAATTTACAAAGTAGTTTTCGTTGTTAGCCACTGGCGCCGATTCTGTTGTTCACAAACTAAACTAAATTTAAGTTCATGCATCTTTTTCTTTCTATTTCATTAAGAAAAGGACAGAAGATAAATATTAGTTTAGTCTTGTCAAATTAGTCAGCGCCTGACGTAAATTGACGTATTTTTAATAAGCAATTTTTTAATCTCGTCTAAATTGTCTATGGAGTATCTTAATTTGACAGGACTAAACTAATATTTATCTTCTGTCCTTTTCTTAATGAAATAGAAAGAAAAAGATGCCTGAACTTAAATTTAGTTTAGTATGTGAACAACAGAATCGGCACCATTAATTAATTATTAATAATCGGATAGTACAGGCATAGATGGACAGAGAGCAGAGGTGACCCAACAAGTCATAGGTCGTAGGTTCGAACCCCGACAGGCGTGGCTCTCAATACGATGAAGAAAAACATCATGAGAAAACCGGCATATCCTAGAACAAAAAATTCGAAGACATGTGACATACGTGAGGAGTGATTATTACAGGTATACATACAAAAAAAAGCAACAAAGATACTTCCGGAACTGGTTTTCTTGGGGTCTACCACCACCGATAACATCAGTATTATTTACGTGTTTTTAATTTATTATTTTTATTTTTTTTTTTATATATCTCGGACCATGGTGTTCCGGTCCTTTGGAAGGCGTACGAGGAGCCGAAGCCAACTCGCAGAGGCCCCTTAGGAAATTTTAATGAAATGCGGCATCAACGGACGATTAACGGCACGCAAGGATAACCCCCGGCTGGTGTAGGACTATTGCAGGATATGTAAAAATACAAAATTGGACTATGGGTTTGGCTGGGTTAAGTGAACTAGCTATGACGATTATTATTAGAACCATCATTAGGTAAATCGATTAGCAATTATACCAAATTATGTTCTAATTAACTACGCGGTAATTACAGCCACACGATTACATTCATATAATATCTAATTACTCGCGTGGAGTTGATGACTTAATCTATCACAAAAGTAATAAAATAGGGAATAGGAAAGTAATTAAAAACTTTTTCATTATAAAAATATAATTACTTTGAATTAAACCATTTAAGGGCACTTTTGAACTGCCAAAGAGTCGATTTGTTGGTCAGAAAGTTGAAGCTGAACGGGCGCGTGGTGCATTACGGCCCACTCTCTCTTACCGAGAGGAGGCCTGTGTCCCAGCAGTGGGAACATTATAGGGTGATATGCTCTCAAAATGGCGAAAGAAAACATCGTGAGGAAAGTTCCTTTTTGTGAATTATGAGGGCATGTGACATCCACTAGCCCGCATTGTGCCTGCGTGGTGGATAACCTACAGCCCGCTTTCTCACTGAAAAAAATAATTTCTTACTACACCACATTAAAGCAATTTCATTAAGACTTACTGACTTTAAACAGTAAGAAGAAATGCTTGTAAAACAGTAACTTTTAATGATTGAACATACTATTTACTGGCCACCACCATTAGGTACTGTAATGTAAGTAAATTTCAATGGTTTGAACGATATCACCAAATGAATAAAACAGTTAATTTTGTGACCTTTTAGCTACTTAAAACGTTAAGGTTTACTGTCATGACGGTAACATTTTGCCTCAAGCTTTAACTGTTTTCGGATCAGTAAAAAATACTGTTTTGAACGTTAGGCTCATATGGAACTGTTAAAGCAGTTCAGATCAATGTTTTTTCATTTTTATTGACTGCTTATTTCTTTCAGTGTTCTGATAGAGTAGACGCCTGTGTTCTAGTTGTGGCAAACTGGCTTTATTTTCACGCATTATTCATCACATCAACACGCCTTTTGTCCCAGAAGGGTAGGCAGAGCATTCAGTACCAACACCCACATTTCGGGTATGAGCAGTGGTGGCCAAGTGGTAACGGCCGCGACTTACGAGTTGTGTGTCGTAGGTTCGAACCCAGACAGGCGCTTTACTTTGTGTAAATTATTTCATCACCACTGCTCTCAAAACGGTGAAGGAAAATATCGTGAGGAAACCGGCATGTCCTAGAACCAAAAATTCGAAGATATGTGACATCTGCCAACCCGCACTGGGCCCGCGTGGTGGATTACGGCTCACTCCCTCTCACCGAGAGGAGGCCTATGTCCCAGCAGTGGGAACATTATAGGCTGATTATGTACCCACTTTTCTTCAGTTATCTTTAAGTCCCATGAAATAGGCGCCATACTCCAGGCTGCTATTGAGAAATTCCAGATAGAAAAATCCAAATTTTGCCCCACCCGGGCATCGAACCCAGGATCACATTTTCAACAGTACTGCTTACGACCGCTAGACCAACTTTATAATTTCAAAACTGTTGAAATAGCGGTCAAAGAAATTCTATTTAAAAATAAAATGAGACACACAATTTTCAGACGAAATCTCATTAAATATTGACGCGAACATCAACAGCTAACTGAAAACAAAGTTTGTTTTAGTGCTATTTTGAACGAAAGTTTGATTTTAGTAAAGTTAATTACGTAGGTAGTTAGTTACTAAAAATCAATTTCATGTAACATTATGGTGTGACAGACGGCCAGCTTACAGTTTTTAGTTCGTTTTAATTAGTTAGTTGTGGTTTTTTAAATATACTCGTACTATGTTTATCAGAATTTATGCACATTATAAAAGTAGTTTGTTCAGAATCGTTTCATCATCTGCCTAGCCTTTTCCCAACTATGTTGGGGTCGACTTCCAGTCTAACCGGATGCAGCTGAATACCAGTATTTTAACATGGAGCGACGAGCGTTTGACTTATCTTTTATGTTTGCTAGTCCCTCGGAATATGTTTTCTTTGGCGAAAGAAATGGAACAAACGGTGCCTTACGATATTGTTTTTTGCCTTAAGATGTTTTCGTGTTCCTACATTTTCCTTAAAGGCAAATGTTTCTTGTCTTTATAATTATTCATACAGATGTTACCTACTTGTACAGGGTGGCTGGGCTGGAACATCAACGCGCAAACTCATTATCTGCCTAGCCTTTTCCCAACTATGTTGGGGTCGACTTCCAGTCTAACCGGATGCAGCTGAATACCAGTATTTTAACATGGAGCGACTACCTATCTGACCTACACAATCCAGTTACTGGGTAATCGATACCCCTTGGTATGACTGGTTGTCAGACTTTCGGGCTTCTGACTACCCGTAAGGACTGTCAAAGATCCACGAATGACAGCCGGGACCAAAGGCTTAACGTGCTTTTCGAGGCACGGAGGGGTCACGGTATGTAAATATGGTCACTCATCCACAGACCAACCGCGGCAAGCGTAGCTTAACCTGTTCGATCGACCTGTGCGGCTGTTATTATTTAGCCACGGGCCCCTCTACTTACTTACTTACTAAAGGAAAATACTGTGTGGAAACCTGAACTTAATGGTCATTACTAGTATGTAGAGCTTCTCGTAAAAGGGTTCGTGTGTGGAAGTAGGTAATACAGCCTATAGGAAGGTATCAAAGAGATACGTAGATATAAACAAAGTATATAACAAAAACTTTCTTATTATTATTCCTCTTTATTAGCAATTTTCGTCTGCTTGACTTTAGCGGCAAACGTTTAGGATTCCTTTGTTATTTGCTTCTGACTGGTTCTTCTGACCACAGTATGAGTAATCGTTGCACATAATTCCCAAATGGCACTACACAACTCAACAGCACACAGCCTTGACTAAACCATTGAAGAAAAGTACATTGAATTTTGAAGCAGTGCATTAGAGATAAACTTTAAAATTATGAATGTTTTTTAGGGTTCCGTAGCCAAATGGCAAAAACGGAACCCTTACGGATTCGTCATGTCTGTCTATCTGTCTGTCTGTCCGTCCGTATGTCACAGCCACTTTTTTCCGAAACTATAAGAACTACACTGTTGAAACTTGGTAAGTAGATGTATTCTGTGAACCGCATTAAGATTTTCACAAAAAAAAAATAGAAAAAAACAATAGATAATGGGGGTTCCCCATACTTAGAACTGAAAATCAAAATTTTTTTTTCATCAATCCCATACGTGTGGGATCTATGGATAGGTCTTCAAAAATGATATTGAGGTTTCTAATATATTTTTTTCTAAACTGAATAGTTTGCGCGTAACTTCTAAAATAAGAGAATGATAAAACTAAAAAAAATATATGATATACCATGTAAACTTCCACCGAAAATTGGTTTGAACGAGATCTAGTAAGTAGCTCGCCGGTGAAAATTTAAAAACATATGATGGTACGGAACCCTCGGTGCGCGAGTCCGACTCGCTCTTGCCCGGTTTTTTCCGTTGTGGTTGGCAGAAACTACCGAACGATACCTGCTACAATCTACATACTTCTTTTGCTTCGTTTACGTTTATACATCTAGGGGCCTAAAAAGGTCACTTTGGCAGAATCGTAAAAGGATAAAGGATGAATCATAATATGGCGAAGACAGTCCGTGTTTTTCTTTTTTCGCTGCACTACGTAGGTATAATCAATGAGATTGGCATTGGATTGTTTAGTAGTTTTAGCACAGACAAAAAATAAAATATGTAAAATACTGGTATTCAGCTGCATCCGGTTAGACTGGAAGCCGACCCCAACATGGTTGGGAAAAGGCTAGGCAGATGATGAGTAGTTTTAGCACAGACAAAAAAAAAAACTGAAAAATCCTTCACCAATGGGATTTGATACGATTAACTTAACAGTTAACCTTTTATGAAGAACATCACCAAATTTTCAAAATTCCAATTTTTTTTTTAATAAGATTAATTAATAATTACCCTTTTTAATTTTATTGACATAATATTTTTTTTCTCTCTTGACATTTGTATCGGTAAATTGAATTGAATTTTATTTTATTTTTATATATCTACTTAACAGTGGCTTTTAATTGCATCTTTTACGAATATTGTTTTTAAACTTGTCACTAATTCATAATATATATATTTTTTTATCTTTGTGCTGTATTTCGTGTTAATTTAGATATAAATATAATATATTTCGACACAATGTAAGAATTGTTAATGAAAGAAAGAAATAAATAACTAGACTATATCCTTCTAGGGCATAGGGCCTTCTTTCCCGGCTTTTACGATGGTGGTACACTGATCTTCAATCGTAAAGTACGTGTCTGAGTACCTACATAAGATGTGTGTCCGTAAACGTATCTACGATACAAGAAAACTTTCGTGTGTCGAGGAAAACGCTTACAAAAAAGGTCGTAGTTCCGCGGTCACGTAGAGCGTAGGTCCCATTTGCTGACGTCACCGTATTGCAGCTTTATCTAAAAACGTGCCTAGAATCTCGGCCTAGGCATACGCTGACTGCTCTTTACATTCTGCCGGCAAATGATAGCAGCTTTTTGTTGTAATAGGGCTTTTGTGGGTTTGATTTGGTGTTCGGCCGTTTTGGTTAACGAATTTACTTCTTGAGTAAGTTAGTTATCTAACTATTTTTCAGTTTCAAAGGTGGGAAGACAAAATAAAGGTCATAGCAGGAAAACCATGGACTGGGAAAGCGATAAACAAACTAGGCGAACTGAATAGGCGTTGCCTATTGTTAGCTAGGCAACGAATATTCATGCGGTTTTCACCATTATGTAGAGAATTTATTCCGGAAAATGTATGTATATCCTAACTAGTATTATAAATGCGAAAGTAAGTTTGTTTGTTACCTTTTCACGCCTAAACCACTGAACCGATCATCCTGAAATTTTGCCTATACGTTGTCAGGTGTACAGAAACGGACATTGTCAGGTGTACAGAAACGGACATAGGAAAACCACAATAACGTTATTATGATAATAGATTGCGCCATGTGTCTTGCGAATCAAAAACAGGACGTCTGTCGGGTCAGCTAGTAATACAATAATATTATACTTACGTGTAATAAAGACATTGCGATGTTTTGTCCAGTAGTAAAAACTGAGCGAAGCAGGGGCGGGTCGCTAGTGCCTCATCATTCTCCTGCCCTCATGCAACCATGTCTTTTTCTTCCATATTTCTCTTTTAGTTGTCATCTCGGTAGTCACCCCCGCGCTAACCATGAAACTCAAAAACTCAAACTCAAACTCAAAGCATTTATTTCAAATAAACCAATTACAGGCATTGTTGAATTGACAAGGGGTCGTTCAGTCACAAAGATGAAGCTAGTTGCCCATTCCAAAGCGTAGTAGATACCTAGGGAGAAGGACGGGCAAGAAATTCCACTCCATATCATCCTTCGTACAGGCCATCCATCGCTTCTTAGGTCTTCCCCGAGTCTTATATTTCGGGTCGCCAGTGCTTATAACATCTTCTTTATATAAAAATCTCGTGTCACAGTGTTTGATAGCGAACTCCTCCAAAACGGCTCGACCGATTTTTATGAAATTTTTGTGTATATTCGTTAGGTCTGAGAATATTATACTGGCTATTTTTTATACCCCTAGATGATAAGGGTGGCCCTAACCAGAATTTTTTTGGAATCGAAACTTATGCGGGTGAAACCGCGGGGCGCAGCTATTATGTCTATAAATTCTATATTCTGCCAAACTATGCCTATTGTGTACTATGCACGAGATTCATTTCAATCATTCAATGCATATCCAAAGCCTTTGTGCGCCAAAGAGAATTTCTATAAATAGGCGCTATTGTAGAATTACGATGATATGGAAAATTCTGTGAATTCACTTCATATTGTGTTTTCAGCACAATGTAGTGCCGAGTGTCGGTATGTAGGTAAAATAGGCCCTGCCTCGTGGTCGCTAGTGTGACTACTGAGCGTGGGGTCCTGCGTTTGATTCACAGGTCGAGCAAAGTGTTATTAGGTATTTCCATTAGAAATTTCTTTGTCCCTAAAGATAAAATAATAAGAGGCTAAAGACCTTGATTCAGAGACCAGTACTTCTGGACACGACCCGCATTGTTACGAGGTTCCTCTCTCTGGAGCCCTGACCGCCGTAGCTTGGACCCGATACCGGTGGGCTACTATTTTTTTATATGTTTTTTTTAAATATTCTAATATATAAAAATATAATTTGTATATGTATATTGAAATAACAGAAAATAATACCATAACCATAATCAGCCTATAATGTTCCCACTGCTGGGACACAGGCCTCCTCTCGGTGAGAGGGAGTGGGCCGTAATCCACCACGCGGGCCCAGTGCGGATTGGCAGATGTCACATGTCTTTGAATTTTTGGTTCTAGGACATGCCGGTTTCCTCACGATGTTTTCCTTCACCGTTTTGAGAGCAGTGGTGATGAAATAATTTACACAAAGTAAAGCGCCTGTCTGGGTTCGAACCTACGACCTACAACTCGTAAGTCGCGGCCGTTACCACTTGGCCACCACTGCTCTCCACTGTGCCTACCTTTCTACTAAATAAACTAATAATAAAAAATAAATTAATATAGGTATATACATTACCTACATGCATTGCATTTTTTGCATTCTTTCCATGCATTATTTGCATTTTTAATTGTTTAGGTATATAACATATTTTTTTAATATAGTAATTGTTTATAGTAACTGACAATAAAAAAAAAGGTACGACAAACCCTAAACCAATTTGCCAAGTAAGGCGATATAACCTTATATGTACTACATTCAACAGTGGACGGTTGATATATAGGTCAGCATAGACGTAATTAAGGATGGGCAGCAATAAACGCAATAATAACACAAGTTTATGTCCATTCTGCGCTAATTTGTACTGTTAGGCTCGACCATAGGAAGCTTAACAGCGGTTAGACGTTCTTATACTCAAGCGACAATGTCAGATAGTATCTTTTGTATTTCCAGTAGATTCATTTTCATATCTACTTTTAATTGGATATATTGCAAAACGAAATATAACGAAAAGTTGAGCTCCTCAAGTTCTGAGTTGAGCTGCACGATTTTTGACAAATGCGTGCATTGGCTGGACAAGTCCGCTCAATCTGTGTGGTTCTTTCCGCAAAAGACCATTTCAGACACCAATCTACATGGTCTTCACATGATCTGACCAAATATTTGTATCTACTTTAAAAGAGACTGTGACCTCTGAGTTTGTTTCGCCCTTTCTTCTCAGACTGACTATTCTGAGAAGAAAGGGCGAAACAAACTCAATAGGAAACGCTGACCTCATTTAGTTTAAAAAAATATGTTTGACGTGTAAGTGTTCGTACAAACCTACTTGCATAAAATAAATCATTTATCATTTCTCAATGATTCTATTTAAAAGAAATAAAATACTTTTGTATTAAATTTTTCTACGATTTTGGCTTTTTAATACAAAAATTACCTCTTTCTCCAGTTTCAGATCATCATTATCATTTACTTCATATCAGTTGAAAAATGTCGACTTCTGGTGATGAGCCTCCTGCTAACATCAAAACCAAAAGTCATTTCTACAAACTAGGGTAAGAATCAGCACTTTTCGAACGTCAAATCACAACTACCGGTTCTTTGTTGCCTGCATCCAGTAGATTCCCATGCCATGCACCAGGTCTTCGACTCTTCTTATGGAGGCTACGCTTTCCCCTACGCGGTCTCCATTTTATGCTACTTTGTCTAGAGTCCTCAACCTTATTTAGCCCACCGGGCCACCGCCCACTTTAATTTTTTTTTTCTAGAACCCCCATTTTTTTTTACTTACCGTCTGTCGCAATAAAACAGCTATTGCCACGATTATATTTAAACGTGTAACATTATATAATCGCTAGATATAATATATAATTTTCTCTGGGTTTTCTACTGCCCCCTAAAAGTCTCAAACGCCCATGAGGTGGCGTTGAGAACATATGGACTCCAGCGGTGCTATTCTGTAAAAATCTCACCGTGAAAACTTAGGTGAAGTGAGCGTGAAGTGAGCTGTCAATAGTGTCAATTCCTAGCAAAAACAAACTCACTTCACCTAAGTTTTCACGGTGAGATATTTACAGAATCGACCGGCTGATCCTCACCAGTGTGGAAAAAAACCGAACTAGAACAAAACTTTACAATAATGATTTTAAAATTATACTATCATTGTAAATGTTAGTTCGTCAAAACCAACATTCGTACAAGCCCTTGTACACTCCACCACTTTATAAAGATTTCTGTGGGCCCGATAATTCTGAGTACGGTACATTTAATTAACATTTTGTGGTCGTAACGGTTGTTTTCGACGAACCGAACACATTTTGTGGTCTATAGCCGTTGTAGAGGCCTCACAGAATACCATCGGCACCCGATTTGATTTTCTTAGAATAATTTATTCAAGTGAATTTACAATTTAGTGTTCCGGTGGTTCTACTTCGGTTTGGAATAATTTATCAATAATTCGAATTGGGATTTGATTTATTTATGGTAGCGATAGTTAATTGACCAAGGTAAGAGGCCGTTATGTCCGAACTCAAATGGAAATAGGTTATATTTCAGGGTCATCATTATCATCTTCATTTGCCTACAGCAGTCCACTGCTGGAGATAGGCCTCTCCATTTGTACGTCATTTAGCTCGGGTCTCGGCAACTCTTATCCAGCTGCAACCAGCCATCCTGCGAAGATCGTCACTCCACCTAGCCTAAGGGCGTCCTACCTTACGTTTGCCGATTCGCAGTTTCCACTCAAGAACACGTCTACCCCAACGGTCATCGGCTAATATGGCCGGCCCATTGCCACTTCAGCTTGCTTGCTTTAGCTTCAGCTTGCTTCTTTCTTGCTGGCTTGGTGAGCTATGTCGACAACTTTGGTGCTTTGCCGGATCACCTCATTCCGGATTCTATTCCACAGAGAGATCGTTCCATAGCTCACTGAGCGACCTTGAAGGTTTTCAGGGTACAAAGAGAAAAATGTACACTACAACTAAGGGGCCGTCTCAACGAGCGAGAGAATCGCGGCGATAGTCTCGCTGTGCCATCAAATTTTCGCCGCGATGATATCGCCGTGTGGAGACACGTTCTAAGAGAGTGTATAGAAATATGTGGCACGACGATAATATCGCCGCGATTCTCTCGCTAGTGGAGACGTCCCCTAATGAAATGGTTGGAAACATAAGGGAAAAGATGCATTGGTAGACCGAGAAAACGTTGGATTAGAAGTTTTTTTTTAACACATACAGGGTGGCAGCCACATCGAGTGCAACAGCCGTAACCATGACTTCAGTACATGATTCTGAATCACCATGCGTTGAAATTTTTCGTCGGTTATTAAAAAACACTCTTTCATATGTGTCGGAGGTATTTGCGCAATCAATCAAGTCGATTTTTTACGTCATAATTCATACAAACAATCGTATTTGCGCGACAGTCGGTTAGGACGCGGGGTATGTATTTTTTTGGAACGCAGCTCTTTAACGTGGCTGGCGAGATTAAAAATGGTGGAAATCGTCACGTAACGAAAAAGCGTTATTACCTCTCCATGCAACATTCTCTCTATTTGCAGAGAGAGATAGTTTTCATTGTTTTTGATGGCACTGAAGCCAAAATGAAAATCCAAGATGGCAGATACAATTTTCAAATATTTCATCATGGGTGTCGTTTTCGTGGTCGTAGAGGGTGCTAAAGCCGATAGTGAGGTCAAAATTAAAATCCAAGATGGCGACAATTTTATGAGAGCTTCTAAAAACTTATACTAGATGGTTGTGTATCAAAAACGCGTATTAAATTAGCTATCTCTCTCTGTTTCGTTCTATTACGAGTGCCTAAGTATCGTTATTTGTGTGTTTGTTGAGGAAAGCTGTTTCAATGATTTGTACTTCATCATAATCAGCCTATAATGTTCCCACTGCTGGGACACAGGCCTCCTCTCTCGTCTCCCTATGTACTGAATTTCACCAAAACCCGTTCAGCCGTTAAAGCGTGAAATGGTAACAGACAGACAGATCGACTGAGATCCTTTCGCATTTATAATATGCCTTTTCGCAACTATGTTGGGGTTGACTTCCAATCTAACCGGATGCAGCTAGATACCAGTATTTTACGTGGAGCGACTGCCTATTTGACCTCCACAACCCAGTTACTGGGTAATACGATAACCCTTGATAAGACTGCTTGTCAGAATTTCGGGCTTCTGACGATCCGTAACGACTGTCAAAAATCCGCGAATGACAGTCGGGACCAATGGCTTAACGTGCTTTCCGATGCACGGAGGGTTCTTGGTAAGTAAAGATAGTCACCTATTGACCAACCGCGGCAAGCGTAGCTTAACCTGATCGATCAGCCCGTGCTGCTGTTAATACTTTAGCCACAAGCCCTGTATTGCTTTTTTAATATTATGTATAGATAGGTATTAAGAATAGTATGGATTATAGGATCAGATTAACGCCCCCAACATCATTCACATTAACACGCCTAACGGTAACGGCCTCCATTCCCGCCTTCAAGCTTATTTTATTCGTAAAACAGAAATACAGTTTCAACTAACATAGTGAAACTAACCAGAATGATCCACTATCCATCTAGCGAACCACAAAACTAAGTTGGCACGAGCACAAAGTTAATTTTTGCGCCACATTGTTAATAAAATGCGATACAACTCGCAGACAGTGTAATTGCTCCCATTAAAAGCTGCCACTGGCGCCCCCTGTACAGGCTAAGAATTGCGCTGTAGTGTGTAAACAAATACGACTCGTTAGAACTCGTCATTTTCATTTCATTCCCTCTTATCTATTTGTCGCATCCGGTCATTTGTTTGACTATTCGGAACGCTAGCGTCATCTCGTGGCGCTTGACAGAGTCTAGCCTGAGTTCATGGGAGTCGACGACAGGTCGACAGAACGATGTGGAGCATGGAAGCTCTTGGATATTGGACATCGTACGAACAACATGCGCTCAGAAACTGTCCCGCGTTCCGTATCTGCTTTGTCTGGATCTGTCCAAGTTCGACCCAGACAAAGTGGCGTTAGAGTGGTTTACTCGTGTGTGGGTTTCCAGGTGTCTAAGGCTCTTAGTGAAAAAGAGTATTGTTGTAATGTGGATAACTATGGTACATGGCTCTGGTTGATGTTTTTTTTGCTATGATTGAATAAAGTTTGATTGTAGCTCTGGTTGTATCATGTACCTAAAGTGTGTAATTTGCTAGTGTGATTAAATTTCTCGTGAAATTATAATCTGATTTGAACTGCAAACCGTTTTTCTATTGCGCAATAACCAACACATACCCACTGTACGCCCACACTAATTAAAAAATGGCTGATAATAACGAGACACACTATACCTTCTCAGTCATATATTTATTTATTTAATACTTCAAGCACACAAATGTAGGTACAGAGGCGGACCATTTTCTACCAGTCAACCTTTGGGTGATGCAGAGACAAACACTGGTTAGTGCAATCATGAGATTTGAGGAATAAATATTTTAAATATAAAGATACGCATAAAGCTTTTATAACTATGAATATAATTATACCTAATTATATAAAAATATAAGTACAAGTAAATATACATAAATACATGAATATACTTGCTAAATAGAAATAAGACAAACAATGAGAAAATATTACCGTTGTGATGATACTGGCAGCTTCTTGCGAATGTGCTCGCGAACCTTAACTTTAAAGGATAATCAGTTGGTTGCCATCCTGATTTCCTGGGGGAGCGCATTCCACAGAGAGATAGACTGAACGAAGAAGGAAGAATGAATAGATTTGTTTCATTCTGTGAAGTTCTCACAAAAAAAAAAAACTGATACTTCCAGTGTCTACGATGATTGAGGTCGACGACCCCGTAAAAAAGTCGTCAAATTAATTAATTTATTGTTTTATCATGTTTGGATATTAATACCCATCGCGCCTGCGGAGTTTCGCTAGCTAATCTAATTTGACCTTGTAATATTTATTTAATTCACTTGATTGTATAGACAGACAACGTTTTTTTTTTTGGGTGGGAGATCGTCTTATTATGACTCGTCCCGCTCTGGGCGGAGCGGAAGGGAGTGTCCACTGACCCGGGTCTGACTGTTGAGAAGACAGTATTTATTTACACACCAAAA
This sequence comes from Oligia fasciuncula, assembly GCA_963082905.1. Classification (NCBI taxonomy): domain Eukaryota; kingdom Metazoa; phylum Arthropoda; class Insecta; order Lepidoptera; family Noctuidae; genus Oligia; species Oligia fasciuncula. Next base: position 17,769,155 of record OY720403.1, read on the forward strand.
GTTTATTTTAATTTCCCAACGCGGCACGCTACGTCCTACCTCCGCGCGTGTGTGCGGAGGTAGTTTCATGCACTGGCGTCGCTCAATATCTGTTATTCTCGCCGCAACAGCGACCCGCTACTATAGCCGATACCGCACTTGCATCCACACTTTGAAATGGTGTTAAAGATCCAATGATGTGAATACTTGTTTAAAGCTGCGTACCTTAGTAAACTTGAAATTGCAAAAAAATACATCAGCTGTTTACTACCTACATTTTGACGAGTTATGTTATTTTTAAATGTAGGGAACGACTGTTTTTTTTATCGCGATTTCAGCTTGGGTCCCGTAGTAAAAGTTGTTCATAATGCTGAGTACAATTTAGCGCATTTAATGTTACACCTTGTATAAATTACAGACATAAATATATAAATTACAGTCATAAATATATATATATAAACTATGGGCGGTCTTATCGCTAAGAGCGATCTTTTAAAGACAACGTTTGGATGGATTAAAAAGGGGAAGGGGAGACTAAAAACGCCACGGACACACCTACGGACATCTACATAATATAAATAAAACAAAGTCAGGTTACTTACACCATTTACAACCCATGAACAGCTAGACCGATTTTGATGATGTTAGATTTGTTGGATTTGTCTCCGACCCGAATAGCAGAATGACTATGAAAACATGGGAAAAAATCACGAAAAAAAAATTAGAAAGATCATTAATTTTCTCAAACATTCGTTCTTATTCTGAAGCGGTACGAAGTTTGCCGGGTCAGCTATCATCTATAAAATCATCATCATCAGTATCATCTATAAAATCAGCATCCATATTATCCATACTATACATATATACTATATAATATTAAAAATTCGAAAGTAACTCTGTCTGTCTGACTGTATGTTACCTTTTTTCTGAACGGATTTGGATAAAATTTGGCAGTGAGATAGATTGCATCCTGGGGAAGGACATAAGATAGTTTTTATCCCGATATTCTCACGGGATCGACACTTATGCGGGTGAAACCGCGGGGCGCTGCTAGTCATCTATAAAATCATCATCATTATCATCATCGTCTATAAAATGCCGCTGCATTTGATAGAAATTATCATACAACGGATAATACCCATTAACGTAATTGCCCCAGTTAACTGTATATTAAACTGTGTAGTAGTATTTACTCACCTATATCCATACATAATGATAAACCCAATCCAGATAGTGATGTAGGCGTTTATGTCTAAACGGAAGGCGATCCGTGTTAAGAACTTAATTTGTTTAAGTGCCTTGCGTCATTATTAATTACTTTGAATTAATAAATAATGGATTACTGCCGCTAATTGTCCAATGGGGACTGTTTTCATAATCCTAACGTTTTTGTGGTAATTACCGACACAATTATTGTTAAGTGTCGTTTTGGTGATACTGGGAAAGTAGAGACGCTGAAGGTCAATTCGGTCAAGTACACACGACGACATATACAGTAACTGGGTTGTGGAGGTCAGATAGGCAGTCGCTCCATGTAAAATACTGGTTTTCAGCTGCATCCGGTTAGACTGGAAGCTGACCCCAATGCCCCAATATAGTTGGGAAAAGGCTAGGTAGATGATGACACACGAGTTCACACTACGACATATATCAAGTTATACCTACATTTCTAGTTTTAGCTGACGTCGCATTGTATAAGCTTTTCGTACAATGAGATACTCAAAGTCAAAGTATTTAAAGGCACTTTAGGATTGTCAAGAAGTCGGTCAGTCAGAAAAGATGAATCTAGTCGCCCGATCCAAAGCGTAGTAGGTACCTATTGAGAAGAATGGGCTATAATATACATGGACACCCTTTTAAAAGATATGTTTACAAAAATGTTAGTTACAACAATCAGCCTATAATGTTCCCACTGCTGGGACACAGGCCTCCTCTCAGTGAGAGGAAGTGGGCCGTAATCCACCACGCGGGCCCAGTACGAGTTGGTGAATGTCACATGTCTTCGAATGTTTGTTTCTAGGACATGCCGGTTTCCTCACGATGTTTTCCTTCACCGTTAGTTACAACATTAATGTTGAATTTATAATTATATGTGTGAACGATGTAAAAAAGACGAACACGTTAAAAAGTGTGAAAAGTCAGCTTATACTGGAAATGTGAAACTTGATATTCGATTTTCGACATCTTTTTAATTCAATTTTAGTTGCCAACAGATATCCGATAGATACCCGATATCCGCACTGGGCCCGCGTGGTGGATTCCGGCCCACTCCCTCTCACTGAAAGGAAGCTTATGTCCCAGCTGTGGGAACGTTATAGGCTGATTATTATACTCTCTATAGATGTCTTATACAAGTAACTTACTGTCAGAGACTTAGTAACAGACTTTTATGAATCTACTAGGTGCACCCCGCGGTTTCACCCGCATAAGTTTCGATCCCGTGGGAATATCGGGATAAAAAGTAGCCTATATGTTAATCCATGGTGTCAGCTACTTCCATATTTTTTTTTAATCAATATTGGTCCAGCCGTTTGAGCGTGAAGAAGTAACAAACATATAAACACACACACACTCACGTGATTATAGTGTGATAAGTGTGATACTAAATAGATAGATATGTGCATAAAACCAATAAAGGCACTGAACAAAACACCCACATTTATTATTGTGATTCCACAAATTTAAAACCAAAATGATATACACCATCCAATTAACTAAGTATGTATATTCGATGCAATTTATGTGGCCAAACGTCTCGATATTCAATTGTTTCTTGCTTCAATGGCTGGACCAATGCCAATTTGTCAGCAGAAACTGTATTAGTTCGTCGTCACAGTATAAAATAATGGGTATTCTTCGATATATTTAGGTATTCAGTTGGTATTTTCGTCAAAATGTTGGTATTTTGTTTCGTGGTTTACAGATAATAGCAACATTCGACCAACGTAGAATGTAGAGTGGAGCAGTGGTGGCCCAGTTGTAACGGGCCCGACTGACGAGTTGTAAGTCGTCACCAATTTTCATCACCACTGCTCTCAAATGAATTAAAACATCTTGAGGAAACCAGCATGACCTAGAACCAAAAATTTCGAAGACATGTAACGTGACATCCATCAACCCGCACTGGGCCTGCGTGGTGGATTATAGCCCACTCCCTCTCTCAGAGAGGAGACCTGTGTCCCAGCAGTGGGAACATTATAGGCTGATTATGACCAACGTGGAATGTAGCTCTGATAGCATGGTAAGTAAATGACTAACGAAGGGTTTTAGGACACACAAAAGGAATGAAAACATTATGAAACACATGGCAGATCAGTATATTTGGCGGTTACTACCAGTAACCCCGTGGCAATCTTCAATAAGGCCCATTGACTGACACGGCACGGTTTCTTAACTTTACGTTGCGCTAGCGCACTATAGAATAACCGTATGAGCCTGATATGACACGGTCACACGGCAAACCACCGGGTGATGTAAACAGCGACGGCTCCGTGCCGTGGTGCCGCCGTGTCCGCCAACAAGCTTCCATAGTGATCCATACAAAACTGACGACGACACGGCCGATCAATCGTAGTTTTCAAGGCCATAAATAATCGCTTGATCAATCAAGCCTCGACATTATGGAGGTAGATCGCGTAATCGCGTATTCGCGCGACGATCGCTTTTGAATAGGAGGCAGGGTAAGGCCCTAAAAAGTTGTTCCACGCAGGCATCAAAGTTGCGATACGTATTGACGAAAGCAAATCCTGCTGCTATTCACCTTCCAACATTTTTCCTCCATCAAAAAACTTTAATCAAACAAGTCTTCAAACCATTGACTCCAATATCAAGACAATGGTACAGCCGTAGATTGGAAGGTCCCCAACACAATACAAAGTAAAATGAAAAATGTTCGTGGAATCTTTACCAGTTGCACGTAGGATTTAGGAGTCGGCACACGTTTCGACATGTTTCTAAGACAAACAAGGAAAACTTAAGTTGGCGTGCTCTGCAAACCATCTTTTGTTTGTAGCCAGACATTTGGACATATTATTTTGGGGACGTAGAACCATGTTTGAGGTTGTTTTTTTAATTAAGTTAGTGATGAAAAGTACTTAAGCTGGTGAGGGGAAGTACTCTGTGGTGGTGGGAAGTACTCTGCGACATGTTGTAATAAACATGAATGTTGCTAAATCAAAATTTAGGGCGTTTGAGACTTCCAGGGGGCAGTAGAAAACCCAGAGAAAGTAATATATCCCACCTTACGACTATATAATATTACACCTTTAAATATAATTCTGGCAATAGCTGTTTCAGATTCGCGACAGATGGTACGTAAAAAAATTGGGGGAATCTAAAAAAGTAAAAAAAGTTTGGCAAAATAAGGTTGAGAACCTATGTTCTAGAGTCACCCGAAACTCTCAAATAGATACGTCATCTCAAGAGAAAACTATTTTTAAAAACCGAGTTAACATCGTCTTCAGAAATAGATGAAATCTTATAAGGGAGCGTAATGACATCCTTAGGGAATGCTCTAGATGTGGCAGCGTTACATCTTGCCAGTTAAAGGGATCTATGATAAATGTTAAATGTCACAGAATATTATGTTTCGTTTTCTAGTAATCACGTAGTATGGTAAAAGTGTACGGTCAACAAAGGAGATAAGTAACCAGGGTCGTCGGATATAGTTGAAGTTCAGTAAGATACCGATTAATGTTTTCGAATGAAATTTCATTAGCTAAAAATGAACAGTTTGTTTTCTATTAATTAAATTAAAGGAGACGTTCAATAAATGTATGGGGCTTGGTATTAAAATAATTTAACATTTAAACAGCCTTCTGAGCTATATAGGCTGAAAGAGCCAACTATTTTGATGTCTTTGGGCATTTAATTTTATTTTACAGTCACCTGTTTTTTTTAAAACAAGTGTTGAAAAATAAAATGTATCTTGCGTTACTAACTACAAACATTATTTATATTTTCGGGTTGGCCCTGTAGCAAATAACGTGACAATGACAATAGACTCCGCCTCGCGGACTTGTACCAGTGAAAGGTGTTTTTTACCGACTTCAAAAAAACGGAGGTTATCAATTCGATACGTATGTATGTAATATTATTGGAATTGCATTATATTCACATATGATGATCTATTAGGGCTTTCAAACAAATATACAAAATTTTATAGACGTATGTATGTATGTATGTTTGTCCACGCATATCTCCGGAACTATTAATCGGATCGTGACAATTTTTTTTTATTGGCTTACATTTACTTCAACTTAGGGAACAGTGCAAGTTTCATCAAGATCGATTCAGTAATTTTCAAGATATGGACTAATACGTGTAAGTGTGACGGCCTGGCTTGTTGACACGAGCTACGGGTGTAGTGTCAAAGGGAAAACATCTCAAAACCTTGGTCAAATTCTAGTGCAAAAACTAAAAATTACGAAATAAAAAGTAATTTAAAAAAATTAAACCGACTTCAAAAAGAAATTAACTCAAAATTATGAAATAACTTTAATTTCGGAAGTCGGTGGCATAAAACTAAAATTCAGATCCCAAGACACCGACTTCCGAAATTAAAGTTATTTCATAATTTTGAGTTAATTTCTTTTAAAAGTCGGTTTAATTTTTTTAAATTACTTTTTATTTTTATTTCAACGTCATTCTGACATTTACAGATTTGACCTATTTTCAACACGTTTTGATATTGCATTGTCATGATACTCAATATTTTTTCTCTCTAGTCAGTATTTCCTGGAGCTGCAGCTAAAATTATAATAAAATCTCAAAGTTTTTAATAGAAACCGAAACTTTAGCTACTAAACTTTATATAATTCATTTTGGCCCAAATGACGCTTTAGCATTTTTCCTTTCCAGTGACAATATCACCATTTACACAGTCCATCTATCGTTTCTTTGGTCTTCCCCTACTAATATAGCCATCGACATTTGTACTCCAACTTTTCCTCACGACATTTTCCTCATTCCTCGTATCCCATACCTGTGCCCATACAATGAAAACCAAAAACCAAAACTATAATTTAGAAACGCATAGCAAAAATTGTTCCACAAAAATCTTTTTGCACGTAAAACCGGGTAATATAACCCGGTGCAGATATCAATAAATGTCATTTGAATGTAAATCGAGGGACGCGTACCAATTGAATTTTTACCATGGCACCACATTCATATTCAGTTTTTGGCTCATGCTACTTGCGTTTTATTCGAATTTTTGACGTTGTAAAATATTCAAATACGCTTTTTCATGTACCGGATTGGTATAATGTTAATCTGCTTACACACAGTTTGTCATTTGTTTTTTTTTGGAGCTGGAATGTTTATACACTTGAATATGTGTTTGGTTATTGCGAAAAGTTAACTTTTAAACATTACAATCGCACTAAAGAGACGTTCCCTTCAATGCTGTCGGTTGTTGTCTACAGGCCGTACTATCTAACCTCCACAACCCAGTTACTAGGTAATAATACGATACTCCTTAGTAAGACTGGTCGTCAGACTTTCGGGCTTCTGACTACCCGTAACGACTGTCAAAGATCCGCGAATGACAGCCGGGACCAACGGCTTAACATGCTTTCCGAATTCTTACGTCTGATTCTGATTCTTAAAATGAATAGTTATACAATAATAAAGAGAAATATACCTACCACTTCACCTCATCCTTAAAGATTCTTCAACTTAAAGACAAACCAAGTTTCTTGTAGTTCATAATCAAGAAAAATGTATCTAAAGCCAATGCTTTGTGAGGATGACAGCCTCCGCCTTTCTTTAAATCCTTTGTGGAAAACTTTTAAAGTCGTCGCAGCCGCAGGGACTCTCAACCGAGAATCGAACTCCGAACCTCGTACAACCCACCTGTTAGAAAAGTATTAGAAAAGTTTCTAGTTTCCGCGTTCGTTGAATTTGTTTCTTTCGTGAAAGTGATTTGAATGCGAGATTCTAAATACTCCACTATCGAATAGAAATTGAACACATGTAAAATGGCAAAAAAAACTGGTTATTTTTCTGTGTTATATTACAAAACATGGCAACACGCCTATTTTCCTCGAAGCGTTAAGCAGAGGTATCTGTGAGGTGTGTGTGCACCCACATTTCGCCAGTTATGTTTAAGTCCCATGTAATAGGGGGCAAGCCTAATTGCCATCAAACAGGCACCAATCCAGAATCCAGGCTGCTACTGACAAATTTCTGATGGAATAATAACCCAATGACAATCAAAGTTTGTGATGAGCATGATCATTTGTTCTGTGTCTGGGTGTAATTATTTATTTATTTAATTTATCTATATATGTATGTATTTAGAAATATATAAGTATGTTTATCAGTTGTCTAGTACTCATAACACAAGCTCTGCTTAGCTTGAGACTAGACGGCGTTGTGTTGTGGAATATTATTATATTATTATTAAAGAAGTAATTCCATTTAGCATTTAAAAACAGGAAGAGAATATCAAAATCCGCAAGAGGTAACTTGAGACCCGAGCAGCCGCCCGTGTGCGTTTGCGTCTTTACGACCGCGAACGCTCGGGAATGAGGATTCAATGCGCGCTGCGCCGTCGTCACCATGTGTGTCGGTCTCCTATAACGAAGCTCAAAGAGATGTCAGCAACAAAGAAGGGGCCCGCTAGGGCCGAAGCCTGCCGGGGCAGCGGGATTGTCCGAAAGGGTTACCGCTACCCAGGAACATAAAAGCCTAAGTAAGGAACACGGGTGGGTTTTAGTCAGTAAGAGTCTGACACTTCCTTCCGCTCCACCCAGAGCGGGAGGGGTCATTTGATGATTTCCCACCCTCACAAAAAAAAAAGACCCTACCGGCCCCTCCTGAACCCCGTGCTGTTAACGCTCTCGCCATCAACGCCTAAAAAACTTAAATACTAAGCAACTACACGCTAAGGGCTCCCCCTGGGGGGTGTCCTCGGCTTAGGGCGTCGCTGGGAGAGGGCAGCATGGGTCAGGCTGGATCGGAATTATTTAGGGACGAATTTATAACTGCAGGCTCAGCGGCGCGGACTGGCTCAAGCAAAGGTTGAGGCGGAGATGGCTTACGTCATCCGAGCGAAGTCTCAAGTTAACCTTTGCTAGTTGTAGTAGAGCTCTGCGTGGAAGACCTCATACCTGTTTCTGCCAGTTTCTAGTATGTTCTGGTTTGAAGGGTATGGCTGAAATTACCATTTTTCCTAATTAACATAACAAAACAGATGTGCAAATCACACTTATATTATAAAGGCGAAAGTTTGTGAGTGTGTGTGTGTGTGTTTATATGTTTGTTACTTCTTCACGCTCAAACGGCTGGACCAATGTTGATAAAATTTGGTATGAAGGTAGATGATACCCTGGATTAACATATTAGGCTACTTTTTATCCCGACATTCCCACGGGATCGGAACTTACGCGGGTGAAATCGCGGGGCGCAGCTAGTCTATAAATAATTCAATGTTCTTATATTTTCTTTATCGTACACAATTCGCACAAAGCACTTAAACTTTCAAAAACATCGTAAGTGGAATGTTTTGCTTGAGAATAAGTCACATTTGCGTTTCTTTTATGTCAAACTTTTTATCTGTGGCTTAGGTGTACCAACGGAAGAGATAGGTACGTAATCTGCCAAGTTTAAGCGGGTATCACACATCTCCGCTGCGGAACCATAACAGCAGTATGAAAACCAAGCGTGCCATTTTTTTACTACTTACTATGACGTCACAAGCTCGCACTCTCGCGCACGCTCACCCAGCTAGCAGACAGGACTGAGCGCGAAAGTGGCGTTTTGTACGTAAGCTGGTGCGATTTTTGGCACGCGAAGTAGTTGCTCTTGCGTTATCTGATCTAGGTGTATCTATATCGGTGGTTTTCATTAATAAAAAGTTGATGTGTATGTAAATAGGTCAACAAAATAAACAACTATCCACTTTAGTACCTAGGATAATGAGCGGCATACGCCAACAGATAAACCAAACCAAACCAAATCACCAAACCAAACCACCACCAAACCAAACCAAACCATTAAACCACCACCACCAAACCAAACCAACCAAACGAACCAAAGCTAAACAATTTCATTTACTGCCATGAAAATAATCATTATCAATCAAGCTATCCCGAAATAGGCATGTGTCCTGTAAATGCTCCATGAAAATTACCTACCTACCGTAATTTAGCTGCATCCGGTTAGACTGGAAGCCGACCCCAACATTATGTAGTTCGGAAAATGCTAGGCAGATGATTTTGTGTCCTGTCATTTTGCTGAAAACTTGTCTACCAAGGGTATCGTGTTATCCATTACCTGGGTTGTGGAGGTCAGATAGGCAGTCGCTTCATGTAAAATAGTGGTATTCAGCTGCATCCGGTTAGACTAGAAGCCGACCCCAACATGAAAAGTCTAGGCAATGTATCTTGCTCACTAAATTGCATAGCGCTTAAACACCCTAGTTTCTTGTAGGTACTACAAAATATGAAAATCCCTATCAATTTCACAACCATGATCAGATTCAGTCTGACGTTAATCTTAAATCCCGTAGTTTTCATATTTCATGTTGTCCCAGTAGTCGTGTCGGCGCATCCGGTGCCTCCCGGGACCATCGTCAGTCCCGGTTTCTATATTATGTTGGTTATGGTAAGGTCCCGGTGAGAGCGGGAAGCGAGAAAGGGAAAATGGAATATCATTAACGAAGTAATTATTTTTAATCATTAACGTGTTAATTTCACTTCATAAGGAGTTTTTTTTTTTGTTAGCCTATTTTGTGTCCCACTGCTGGGCATAGGCCTCCCCATTTTCCTTCCAAACCTCCCTGTCTTGTGCGATCCCTGGCCATGTTGGCCCTGCGAATGTTGAAAACGGTCACCTACGAGGTTGTTAAAAAAATTTTTTTTATCACATCTATTCAAAAAGAGCTAGTGTATTCTTCGTAAACAGGGACTAAAATAGCTCTTTAATCCCTAGGGACTAAAAGTGATTAGAATTTGGATATTGTTAGTAAAAGTTCCAATCACCAAAGAGATCAATCATGAACATTGTATCAACAAGTAACAGGCTGTATGATAAAGAAAAACACTCGCGAACCTAATTAAAAAAAAGTTTGTGAAAAAATAAAAAACGCGCGAAAAGCATTCTGCCTTCGTTCGTAATTGTATACTCAAATTAGGATTTTACTTAATTTTATTAAAAATGAGTATGTCTTCCTCAAGTATAGTGTATGTAAATAAATAAACGTATTATTCTTATTCATAAGTTGCACTTGCTTATTTTTTCATAGAGAGTGATAAAAAGTAGAGTGTCCACCTCAGGAGCAACACTGTTTTAAGCTCGAGTGACGTACTTTGAATCCTTTGCTCCGCTCTGGATTCAAAGAAACACTCTCGCCTTAAAAATTGTTGTTTGCTCCCTTGGTAAACAATCTACTATTAATGACCAAGCAGGCACTTGACTTTGTGTAAATTATTTCATCAATACTGCTCTCAAAACGGTAAAGGTTAAACATCGTGAGGAAACTGGCATGTCCTAGAGCCAAAAATTCGAAGACATGTGACATACGCCAACCCGCAGTGGACCTGCGTGGTGGATTATGGCCCACTGCCTCTCACAGAGAGGAGGCCTGTATCCCAGCTGTGAGAACATTATGGTCTGATTATCCTACAAGAACAGATACGACGGTGACTCCCAAACTAGGCATTTGCTTGTATCTTGTGGGTCGGAATTGCGAAATTTACAGTAGGAACATTATAGGCTGATTATGCTAAACCGCTAACAGACGCACCTCGCCTTACCGTTCCGCTATCTTAGTAACAGCATATTAATGACCCACTACAGGGAAATCTCTGCCGTTATCATAACTTATCATAACTTCGTAAATGATCACCACATCTAGCGAGGCGGTGATTAGAACCGATTATGAGGGAGTTTGTCAAACTGTAGTATTGGGTTCAAGTTGACTCAGTCTAGGTAGGGTTAAAGGCCACCTGTTAGGTTGGTCTTTTTTAGATAGCCTCATCATCTGCCTAGCCTTTTACCAACTATGTTGGGGTCGGCTTCCAGTCTAACCAGATGCAGCTGAATACGAGTATTTTACATGGAGCGATTGCCTATCTGACCTCCACAACCCAGCTACTGGGTAATACGATACCCCTTGGTAAGACTGGTTGTCAGACTTTTGAGCTTCTGACTATCCGTAACGACTGTCAAAGATCCACAAATGACAGCCGGGACCAACGGCTTAACGTGCTTTCAGAGGTACGGAGGAGTCTCGGTATGTAAAGATGGTCACATATCCACAGACCAACCGTGGCAAGCATAGCTTAACCTGATCGATCGACCTGTGCGGCTGTTATAATTTAGCCACGGGCCCCTTGTTTAGATAGCCTGAGCACTAATATTATTTTGTCATAGAAGCGTGAACTATTATGTGATGCATGAAGTAGCCTCCTCGTGTAGCGCAGTTTGTTCCGCCAGTTGCTCAACTGAACCGAGCACTCGGCGCATCCTGGACAGTCACACCCAACACCTTATTTGACTGGCCAGTTCTTCCCTTGCGGTTTTTTTAAGTGAAAACTTCTTTAGGCGCGTAGGGCATTTTTTGAGATGGGAGAAAACCATTGAACTCGCGATACCGTTACCGTAACCGACACCGTAACCGAAACTTCTGTCGGCACTCTCGGAGTGCCACTGTTTTTATTACCTTATGCTGTCTACTCTTTCACGCATAGCATGCCCACCAAAGAAACGGAAATGGTCATGCAACGCGTGCTGGGCAAAGACTTCTCTCCACTACTTCCACCTTTCGCGAGCCCACGCGTCCATCTTCCAGTTTCGTATTGTTAGTAATAATAGAATAATTTATTCAATTAATCAATCAACTCAGCCTATCGCAGTCCACTGCTGGACATAGGCCTCTCCCAGACTGCGCCACAGCACCCTGTCCTCCGCCTTCCGCATCCAGTCTACCCCAGCCACCTTCTTTAGGTCGTCCGTCCATCTAGCTGGGGGGCGTCCCACACTACGCTTGCCGATACGCGATAATAATTTATGACTATGTATCTATAGGAAAAGGTATAATGTGTCTCGTTATTATCAGGCATATTTTAATTACTGTGGGCGTACTAAGCGGGTAGTGTTGGTTATTGCGCAATAGAAAAACGGTTTGCAGTTCAAATCAGATTATAATTTCATGAACAATTTAATCACGCTAGCAAATCATACACTGTAGGTACACGATACAACCAGATACTGGTAGCAAAACAAGTCGAGCAGTGGGGCGGTGGGAGACGTCGAGTTTCGTACTTGTCGATGGCGTGATCGGTGCACGTGTTGTTTACAGCTTATGCCGGCCGTCCACGATACTTCCTATCGTCCAATCGGCATGACGCTACCGAGTGGATCAGTTAGAATTGACCGTGTGTGGGAGTGGATGGTCATGACAGTTATACTTGACGGCACAATCGAATTTCAATTCTTTTGGCTTGATCATTCCGATTGGACCGTGCATGGCGGTCTGCCGATCGTCAGTTCAATTTGGTCAAGATTTGTCACTGGTGACGCCATGGCTTCAACTGAACGTCGCTGCCGATTGGACAGTTTAAACTGATCATGTGTGGTGTATATAGACGAACTGCAGATTGAATCAAGCCTGCGGCGTCATGCCGATTGGACGATAGGAAGTATCATGGATGGCCGCATTAGAGAAATGACGCACGGCAACGCCGCCGACATATCTATTTATAACGCATAATAAACAGGCATCTGTATGGAAGCTTTGTTAATCACCGCAGAGTTTACATTTGAAATTGATATCTCTACAAACACCGTTACATTTCTGTTTCTCTTTGTTTGTGTACTCGGCTGTTTCATTTCGTGTCTAAAGGTCGTGAGGTTTATTTACAAAGGAAATGATCTTGGAGAAACTGGTACTGACATTCACAAAAGTAGGTTTTCAGCACACAAAGTTTTTAAAGATAAATACTATTTTTATCTTAAAATTATAAATGCGACAGTCCGTTTGTATGTTTGTTTGTTACGCTTTCACGCTAAAACGGCTGAACGAATTTGGATGAAATTCGGGACAGAGATGGACCATGACCTGCGTAAGGACTATGCTACTTTTTATCCTAGATCGCAAACAAAGTCGCGGGAAACAGTTTGTTATGAAAAACTTGCTAATTTGTACTAAGTATGTACCATATTATAAACGATTGAAGAGAATAATATAGAACGAAAATACGTATTGTGATGTCTATATTATTTTTAGAAATAGTTTCATAAGTTAAAGATATTAAGTAAATTATCATAATTTCGAAAATATTAACAATAAACTTTTTGCTAACCGTGAAAAATCTAGACGTTTTTAAATTCTGTTTAAATGTAGTCATGTTACAAGCCTATTTCACCAAAAAGTCTGTCAAACGACTCGATCGCTCAATTCCATAATCAGCCTATAATGTTCCCACTGCTGGGATACAGGCCTCCTCTCTTTTTGAGAGGAAAACACGATCGCTCAATTGTCATCTCGAAAAGAAATTCGGTTCAGTAGGTTTTGAGCTACGATCGAACAGACATACATACATGAAAGGGAGGCCTCCCGCAGACAGGCTACACGCGACTCTGGTGGAACAATTTTTATGAAATATTTATGGAAATTGTTCTACCGGAGTCGCGCCGCGCCGTCGCGTCACGCCTTTCTAAGCATAATCAGACGCAGGAGTGGGATATAATCTACCACGCGGGCCCTGTGCAGGTTGATAGATATCACATGTCTTCGAATTTTTGGTTCTAGGACATGCCGGTTTCCTGACGATGTTTTCCTTCACCGTTTTGAGAGCAGTGATGATGACATTATTTACACAAAGCAAAGTGCCTGCCTGGTTTGGAACCCACGTCCTACAACTCGAAAGTCGGAGCCGTTGCCACTGTACCACCACTGCTCTCCACTGTGCCTACCTTTCTACTTTAACTGTAACTTTTTGCAATTTCTCCGCTGCTCAGCTTGAGTATGGTAAAAGTCGGTCGCCTGCATAGCGTATTCCTGCAGTATTTTCCGCTCGAATCCCATACTTACCTACAACTTGCAGACTACAGGGTACAGCTCAGATAGGAGAACCAAGTAACGAGGGGTTACTATAATTGGGCAAGAGACTCTTCGTGTACAGTTATAATGACTGTCCCGTGAGTAATGCACTGTGTCTTTGAGTCAAAGGACATCTTTTGATTATGTTACTAGGGAGTAATGGCTTATTATGAATGTTTGAAGAGGCAAAATGGTAATAAGATTATAAATACACTAATGGCAAAGCTGCCTGCCTTTTGGCCGCTGTTCCTGTTGACAGCGATGCGGTCATGAATTTTTTAATGCCCTGTGATTCTTTTTTTTTTCTTTTTTGGTATACATGTACCTACATAATATTATTTTAAGTGTTAGCTTATATTCTGCAAATATTACTTTGTTAATCCAGGGTGTCAGCTACCGTCATACAAAATTTTATCAAAATTGGTCCAGCCGTTTGAGCGTGAAGAAGTAACAAACATATAAACACGCACACACACACACAAAGTTTCGCCTTTATAATATTAGTGTGATGATTCGATACATTGCTTTTAAGTATTTCATGTATCTAATAATTAAGAGTTAATATACTCTTTGCAGGGTTAATGCTTCTTCTTATACAGAGGAAAATCAAAGAGTATGACCATAACGCTTGCTCACTGCTTTGACTACTTACACTATCAATCATAATCTACGGGGAACAATAACCTTCAAAATGATACAGCATCCTAATTGTGTGACACACTATCAATCTCAATTAGAATAATTTTGAAGGATATTGTTAATCCATTTAGGGACTATCCATACAAGAACTGTCCCTACAGGGACACTGGGTGGGGTCCGTCCTAGGTCTGAATTAATAATTTTATTACTGTATTGAAAACTAACAATGCTAACCCTTTTACATAATTAAGCATTAGGTATAGTTACTTACACCAAAATACTAACACAATTATGGACCTAGTCAGAAATAAAGTTTTATTTAATTTAAATATAATTTAACTATTGCTTCATTTGTTCGAAAAATTTGTCTCCTTAACAACGTAAATAACGCAATGAATGCGGCACCAGACGTAAGCTGGAGTAGATATCTTACTCTATTCAGAATAGCCCCAACTGACGGCGCCCGTTCACGAACGTGACGCATAGATCAGCACCATACTTTCGCATCACACTAATATTATAAAGGCGAAAGTTTGTGAGTGTGTGTGTTTATATGTTTGTTACTTCTTCACGCTCAAACAGCTGCACCAATTTTGATAAAATTAGGTATGGAGGTAGCTGACACCCTGAATTAACATATAGGCTACTTTTCATCCCGATATTCCCACGGGATCGACACTTATGCGGGTAACACTGTGGGGCGCAGCTAGTATAATTTAATTCTGAAACTTTGATGACAATGCCTGCCTGATGAGAAGAAGATTCTCCACAAATACGTCTCGTCTCCATCGGTATAATTTCTTCCTCAAAATTCCATCCAAGAAAATAGCATCAATTCCCCGTAATCATAGTTTGAACAAACTTGCATTTGAAGCTTCGAAACTTGCACAATACTTGTATCTACGACTTATTGTTACCTTGGTTTAAGCTAGCTTTACTTGAGTTTGTTCTTAATAAACGGAGGATACCTTGCACTAACTTTGTAGTTAGTGCACTGGCACTCAAAAGATGGAAGTTATTCTGAATAGAATAAGATATTTTGAAACAATAATACTTGTGGCTGAGTGCGGTGGCTCTATTTCAGATTTTTAAACAAAGATTATTCTATTTTATTTTTTGTGTGTACTTACATGTTGAATTCAAATTTGCGTTTGCCCAAGTTTACTTGGTCGTGTATGTGGCATATCAGGTTCAAGTTTCAGTAGTATTAAACGGCCTGATTGTACGCACATCCTGCTGCCGATTTTTTGGCAAAATGTTTAGTGAGATACGTGGAGCTGAGAAAGAATTCGGAGGAATTTATAAATATTTACAGAACTGAAAATATTAAAAGAGGAGCTTTAGGAGTATTAATAGAGAGGATTTTTGGAAGTGACTATTACAATAGTGGTATAAAATCAGCTGCTTATAATAATATAGAGGTATGAGGTGTCAAGTTCACTCATACTCTATAGAAAAGGGAGGATCCTCCGACCAGACGGGTGTCGTGTCCGGCGGGCCTGACCAACGATTGATGTGGGGACGTTGTATATATTATGCTAGTTGCGCGGTAAACTCTGCTTGCGCGATGCAGGATTTTGCGTGACGTCAGTATGACGCGTAGTCCGATGTGACGTTGTAGATACCGCTACAATAACTTAATAGTACAATTTAAAAAAGTATCATTGGATACCTTTACCGCCCAACACAACAAGAAAACTGGAGCCGTGTGTGGTCAATACCCAGCGTTATTATATCGTTACGTATGTGGCTTCCACAGCCTGGTATACGCATCATATGTATTAACACAAGAAAATGCCAATTTCCAGCAGATACAATGCAGCAATTAGTACGAGAAGAGTATGATAATTTTTCACACGCGGCCAGTAATTGTCTCCTAAGTTACACGACTACCTAGTTTAGGCGACAGGGTTACATGATCTGTGTAGATTTATGTAGATATTCCATGTTATTTTGTACTTCTGCTCTTGTGTATCATGAATCTTATATGTATCTTGTGTGTATCATAATAAAGATTATTATTATTTCGTTCACGCAGATGAATTTTGGGCCAAAGACGTTTGAGTTTTTTGCCGTCGTCACTCTAAGAAGAAGAACGGACAAAGAAAAACCTTTATTTTTTAAATAAAAATCATCCATCAGTTAAATTGACAGTTAAATTTTAACAGCATCGTTTAATTAAAAACACAGTTATTTGACTTGACGTTTTTTTTTTATTCGCCTGTTCCCACCTCGTAAAATTTTATGTGGAAGAATATAAATTACTTTCTAAGAATTTTGCGAGTTTACGGCAACGATTTTAATTATTAGGTCGTAAGTCTTAACCTTGTAGTGACGGTCTCACTGGGTCATATTTTAAATCGGCACTTAAAGACTTTGCTTTACTTTCGGCTATTTTGAGAGGTGACTTATCGAGCAGATTTTTAACGAGGGTTTGTGATTAAAAAGCTATCTCATTATACTATATGCGTGGCTGAGTTCCGATTTGAAAGGTATTGCAGTTGCATAACTCAAAACAAAAGTCATTTATTCAAACTAGGCCGAAAAGCAGCACTTTCTGAACGTCAAAATAGCAAGAGACAGTCCCCGAAAACGCCCGCCCCTTACCACTTCCTAGTGCTTTCGCAGGGAAGAAGAAGTGGCGCAACAAACTCCCCAGCAGCACAGCTGTCTGTCAAGCTAGAAGAACTTGATTCTATAGGTATACATGCGTAATGAAAGGCACGTGAGACATTTCAGCTTTGACTCTGTAATGGCAACCACCCGCGCTCCTGTAATGCATTAGGTACCTGTAGCAGGTGTGTACCTGTGGCATCACTATCTCACTGACCTATTTCTATAGTCACAGCAGTTTTGTTCCGGTCTGAAAGGCAAGTTAAGAGGAAATGCGGGTGGTCTATTCTCCATAGAAACGCTCTCGCCTGTTTTCTTTCTGGTTAGCGACTTTAGATTTTCATTTTGACGTCAATATTGGCTTCAGTCAGCACCCTCGAAAACCACGAAAACGACACCCGGCTTGACGAACAATTTCTAAGTTTTCGCAGCTGCCATCTTGGATTTTCATTTTTGTCTCACTATTGGCTTCAGCTCCCTCGAAAACCATGGAAATTATCACTGAACACTAGCAATGAGACAGAGAGAGAGAACTTCGCATCACTTTTTTTCATCACAAGCCGCGTTTAAGAACTTCGTTCCAAAAACATACAATAATAGTTTTTATCGACAGCTCACACTACATAAACATGCAAAGATAGAAACATCACCCAACAGAGAGGGATAATCGACACCCTAACTTTACAAATAACCCGTTCAGACTGTGAGATATCACAGCCCAATCCTTTTTATACCGAGATCATTCTGCTTTATGTGCACCATTAGGAAACCATTACGATATCCTATAGAAATAGACGACTATAGATAATCGAATACCACCATTAGAGGCTGTTTTTGCCCGTAATGCTTTAAATGTTGGATGATTGGAAACACGTTATGCCCTTGGGACTTTGTTTCGTATTAAGTCTATCAAAAAGCAATGATGGAAAAAAACAACAAATGACACAGTGTTTTTCCTTTGAAAAGGTAAGGTATGTCATGGTTAAAATAGGCATAGCTTTTAATAATATTAAGCTTATAACTAACTATCATCATCATCATAATTTCAGATGAAAGTCATCCACTGCTGGACATAGGCTTCCCCCAAGCACCTCCGCTTCGACCGGTTCTGTGCTTCTCCAACGGGTTCCTGAGGCCTTTAGAAGGTCGTCGGTCCACCTTGTGGGAGGCCTTCCAATGCTACGTCTTCCGATACGCGGACGCCACTCCAGAACCTTTCGGCCCCATCGGCCAACTGTTCTGCGAGCAATGTGCCCTGCCCACTGCCACTTAAGTTTAGCAATTCTTCGGGCTATGTCGGTTACCTTGGTTAGCTTGCGGATTTCCTCATTTCTGATTCGATCACGCAGGGAAACTCCAAGCATAGCCCTTTCCATTGCCCTTTGGGTGACTTTTAGCCTTCTAATAAGGCCCATTGTGAGCGACCACGTTTCAGTGCCATGGCAACACGCACTGGTCAAAGATTTTCGTCTTGAGACACTGCGGTATGTGGGACGAGAAGATATTGCGTAGCTTCTCGAACGCTGCCCAGCCGAGTAACTAACTAATTACTTATGTTTAATTCAGAATATATTTAACCTCAAAATAAATACTATCCTAATTGATCATGATCATAAAGTCTTTATGACAACATCACAAACTATCAAGTCTATTATAACTATTTAGGATATTTTGCCATTCATATGAAGTCTAACTTCATAATAATCCTATTGAATGAATATCTTTTACCAACTATGTTGGGGTCGTCCAGTCTAAGCAGAAACAGCTGAATACCAGTCTTATACATGGAGCAACTGCCTATCAGTATCTGGGTTGTGGAGGTCACTCCAACGCAGTTACTGGGTAACACGATACCCCTTGGCAAGACTGGTTTACAGACTTTCGGGCTTCTAACTACCCGTAACGACTGTCAAAGATTTACAAATGACAGCCGCGACTAACGGCTTAACGTGCTTTTTGAGGCACGGAGCCTCGGTATGTAATCGATGGTGACCCATCTACCGACTGACCTCGGCAAGCGTTGCTTAACCTTGAAGATCGACCCGTGCAGCTATTACTATTTAGCCCCTAGCCTTTAATTAAATACAAATGCCAGTAACTAAAAACCATGCGATGATTTAAAAATTTCTCTAAATGACACTAAAAAGCCAAATTACACAAAAAAACTGTGTCGGAAGTTATTTATCAAAGGTCCGCCAGTTATGATTATCATTATCCTTGCGACAGCAAAAGGTTTTGGAGCTGGCAGAAGAATAAGCAATTTAGGCCGATGGAGGCCTAATTAGCTGCAAAAACAGGTTGAATTAAAACATGGTTTCTGTTGCGAATTATTAAATTAGAATGAATGTATATTTCAGATGTTCTGTAACTTTTTTGGGATGCCTGGTCTGTTTCTGTGAGGGTTTTAATTTAGGAATGTTTGAGCAGTTTTTTTTTGTAAATGGGTCATATTCAAAATAATTGTATATTTACTACTGTCTTAATGTCCAACCCAATTATTTTCATAACGAGATGCAACTGACTAGAATTTCATAAACAAACAGATAAAATATTTATTTGAGCTTAATAAAAAACAACGAAACATTTGGTAAACCTAAACAATTCATTTAAAAAAATTAAACCAGACATTGCGTAGGATCCGTTTCATACAAGTATTCTATGTCCACGTCTTTAACGGTAAACTAAAAAAAATAATTTAATTATTAACCATTCAACAAAAGTTAAAAAAAAAAATATATTCAGAGAATATTGTTTAAACTTTCAACACTTTACTAAACAAAATATAAAATACTATTTAATGTACTCCAAATTTAATTTATTAATGAGTGTCCTGATTTTGCACATATCTGTTATTCTTCTCTGTTATGCTATTTTAACATTATTTCCATGGCAATAAAGAAATTTGAAATACTGGCAAAATTAGTTCACTAGCTGTTACTACACGACGCGTAAGAATAAACGCTTTGCCATTTTGTTCAATATAGTTTTTCAGCTCGTTTCGTGGTCGAAGAAAATTAGACTTTTAAAAGTAAATATTCAATGTGAGTCGTTTACAGTAGCGGTAAGTACTTACTGTTTTATTACTCATACTAGGAAAGGGCTGTATTGCGATATTTGTTATAAATATAAAATATTCGTATAATCATGTGAATTGGTGTGGAAATAAATAGATTTGTAGGATAGACACGTGCAATTAATTCATATACGTTATTTTATCCGTCACTTTTTTCCGTTACGTAACAGATATGAATGATTAGGCGTTATTCACATTGTCTCATGTATGAATTAATGAAAATAAAATATTAATAGGTACTTATTGCACCGCAGGTTAGCCAAAACATTTTTTTTTACTTACTTAAATTTATTTGAAGTATGTAAAGTTTGCGTATATTGTGCCATGTATTGTCTGTGTGTGCATGTTTTACTGCGTATCCTCAGTCCTCACTGCTTGAGCCTTTTATACTAACCGCGCAGCCTCGCCGAGGCGTACCCAGCCTCTCGTCGGCCGTCTCAGTATCAGTTATGGGGGATGCGCCAAGGTAGCCCGCGAAATTCAAATTGACTCAGGTTTTTTGCAATTTACAGGTCAGTGTAAAGTTGTATGTTGATTAAAATATGATTCACGACCGTAACAAATATGGCTATACATAATTCTAATCATTAGAATCCTTTTGCCTTAATATTAATATCAAAATTTTAGGCTCGGTAGTTTCGGAGATAAGGCATTATGGCAATGATGATGATGAATTTATGGCAATTATACCAACTAAAATACGATCACCAAAATGTTATTTCATTATGTACCCACCTAGCGACCCACACCGACTTCGCACTCGTAGCCTGTTATAAACGTGTGCTATTTAAACTTGCCCTAATAATTCCTTTCTGTTATTTTTCTGTTACAATCAAATAATATTCATATCTGTTTCCTATCCGTAACTTACAATTATTTTGAATATGACCCAAATACAGACAACAGAAAAAGTGAAAGTCAAATCATTTATTTAAATTAGACCTAAAAGGTACAACCTACTGAACTCTTTAGAATTTGGAACCTTTGAAGTTTGTTTGTGGTTACTAGAAAAACTCATTATTTTAAATTGTAATTTATGCCTCTGGTGTAAATATTTTCTTATAATTAACAAGCATCAGAGCCACGCTTAATGATTGCTGAATTTAAATCAACCATCATAAAAAATAATTAATAAAAATTTTCTTTCATTTTCATAGCTCCTACGGATATCTATGATAGCTCCCATAATAAAATCCTAGTGCTTTTAGTCGTAATCAAAGACTATGCCTGGTATCTGAATCACTTTTCATATGGCATAAGTAAAAGCATAATCTGCCTATAATGTTCCCACTGCTGGGATACAGGCCTCCTCTCTGTGAGAGAGCATAATTATGTAAAAAAACCGGCCAATTGCGAGTCTGACTCGTACACGAGAGGTTCCGTACCACAAGGCATAAAACGCCGAAAAAACGTTTCTTTTATACCCCGTAAAATCTTAGCTTTTTTTTACTATTTGTTGTTATAGCGGCAACAGAAATACATCATCTGTGAAAATTTCAACTGTCTAGCTATCACGGTTCGTGAGATACAGCCTGGTGACAGACAGACAGACAGACGGACAGTGGAGTCTTAGTAATAGGGTCCCGTTTTTACCCTTAGGGTACGGAACCCTAAAAATACCTAGATGGAGTCGACATTTCTATCTGATTACTATCAGAGAAGTAATGAAACAAAGAATAAAAAAACTAAAAGGCAAACCTGCACAATACTTTTGGCATAATCCCTTCGCTAAACCAGGAAAAAGGTGAGGTGATCATTCCAGTGGCCTGTTTAATAAAACGGACAGGTAACAGGCGACAATCCGACGACGATTTACTAAAACTGTCGGATTGTCGCCTGCATTTAGCGCTAAAACTATGAAATAAACTTTTCATAGTTTAAGTGCTTTACAAAACAGTACCTTTCGTGAAAATTTTGTCATGTTTAACAAAATATTAGGCCCGGCGGATAAAGAGAAAAAAAGTGGCTAAATTCGCAAAGCGTGATGTAGTTCTGCATTTTTGGTATGTGGTATGGGTCTATTAGGGTAGTGTGAATTCAAATTTTCAACTTCGAAAAACCTGTGGAAACTGAGAAAATCGAGAAAAAACTTCGAAATTTCGGGACTTTTTTCACTTTTTGCTCTCCAGGGCCAAAACTATGCATTTTTTACGAACGATTGTTTCTACACTTTTAAATTGTATTCAATTACCTACAATTTGTACCCAATTGCAGCTCTATTGACCTCATAGGAGTCAAGCTACGGCTTTTTAAAGATGACCAATGTCGCGTTGCCTGTTAAAGTAAATAGGGGCTTGCGATCACACTACATTCCGCACTATATCATAATTATCTGCCTCGTTAGTTTAGTGGTTGCAAGCACTACTGCTGAATGAGAATTCTTAAGTTCGATTTCCAGGTCTGTCAAAGTCTCCCACGGGCGTAAAAATATCGCGCACTGGATTTTCAACTCTCCGTGTTGAGCCAAGCATTGAGAATCCAACATAGCGGATCCCAGCACGTCGAAAAACACACTGTTGGATATTGAGCTCTCGGCGTTGAACAGAGGGTAGAAAATCCAGTGCATGAAAAAAAAATCGCCTCGGGAAAACGTCGCCCTTGCGTATCTGGGCTTATTGAGTTTCTTTTTAGGGTTCCGTACCAAAATATGATATATGCATGTAGGGTATCTTAAGAAAGAGCGCAGTTTGCACGTTCTCAAACATTTTTTCTTTATTTTTTAGGCACCATGGTTTTCGACTTTTGATGAAAAATTTAAAAAAATGCCGTTCCCTTAGGTATCTCTGAAGTTTGCAAAGAGAAAAATCTGAAATTATTCTATGTGATAGAAGTTTATGTAAAGATTACAGTAAAAATAAAACGAAGTCTCAAAATAGCACACTTTTTCAGAAATCATCAACAAAAGTCACTATCGGTCAAGAGATGGCGCTGACATAAAACTGCAATATTCTACACCGCAGTGCAGTGTTAAAAATCTCTGACGAATATAGGCCTCGGTGATGAAAAATTAAAGACATGATGGTACGGAACCCTCGGTGCGCGAGTTCGACCCGCTCTTAACCGGTTTTTATTTCTTTTTCTTTATCCGGAGTCCGGATTTGCGCCTTGTTGATGACCCCTATTACATGGGACTTAAATATAACTGGGCAAAATGTGGGTCTACTAACACCTTTGAGTCTCCCTGCTACTATCTAATAGAAATTAATTGCGTACCAAATATAGTATGTTCACAGAGCATTTGTATATATACATGCATTCTAACTCAGCGTTGTTATGACACATAAGTTAATTATAGCGGTGACATAAATGTGATTCATGGGTTGATGCGACCAGAGTGGGGTTGCCAGGAGAGAAATTTACCCGGATGTAAAGGTGTTTAATTAGGCGTGGTGGTTTATGGCCCACGCTCTCTCACAGAGAGGAGGCCTATGTCCCAGCAGTGGGAACGATTTAAGCTGATTATGCAATTAAGCATGTATTTATTCAATTCCCATTTTGCTTTCCTAGAAATTTTATTGAACATATAACCCCTTCAGGTTCTCGGTCGCTTTAAAGATATAACGTATGCCTACTCTTTTTGTAAACCTTGAATAATTCCGATTTTGGGGCCCAAAAAATACTAAATAGCTAACTATCTGCGACCAACGTGGATGTGGCACTGCTCGCTTTGTTCGCTCGGCTCGCGCGCGATTGGTTACTGTTCTAACCTAACCCTTGGTCGGGGTACTCTTTCTTAGTTACTGCGACCAATTCGACTCGCGCGTAGTTGGTTACAGTTCTAACCTTACCTAAGCCGTTTGGTCGGGGTACTCTTTCTTAGTTACTGCGACCAGTTCGGCTAGCGTGTTGATGGTTACAGTTCTAACCTTACCTAAGCTATTTGGTCAGGATACTCTTTCTTAGTTACTGCGACCAATTCGGCTCGCGCGCGATTGTTTACAGTTCTAACATTGATCGAAGGTTCTAATCTTACCTAACCCGTTTTCTCGGGGTACTCTTTCTTAGTTACTGCGACCAATTCGGCTCGCGCGCGATTGGTCACTGTTCTAACCTTACCTAAGGTATTTGGTCGGGATACGCTTTCTTAGTTACTGCGACCAATTCGGCTCGCGCGCGATTGGTTACTGTTCTAACCTTACCTAAGCTATTTGGTCGGGATACGCTTTCTTAGTTACTGCGACCAATTCGGCTCGCGCGTGATTGGTTACTGTTCTAACCTTACCTAAGCTATTTGGTCGGGATGCTCTTTCTTAGTTACTGCGACCAATTCGGCTCGCGCGCGATTGGTTACTGTTCTAACCTAACCCGTTTTTTCGGGGTACTCTTGCTTAATTACTGCTACCAACTGTGCGAAGAAGCCAGAAGGTTAAAAAAGCGGCTCAATAATTTTAAAAGACGTTCATCATTAGGAGCCTAAAATTCTTTAACGGTTCATTAATTTTAAAGCGCACATCATTAGAAGGTCAATAAGTTTTTAGAGGTTCAGTTAAGTATTTCCAATTTAACTATCTTTAAATAGAAAGTCTGTGATGTAGGTACCTATCTGCCTATCTGATCTGTCTGTCTGTTACAGTCCTTACCTATCTTACCATCTTTTAGTGTAAGACAATTGAATGAAAAGAACCGTTGCCTGAAAGAGATCGCCTTGTGCGATAGGACCCCTGTTTCGTAGTATTATTATCTACTGATTTTCGTGGTATTAACGCCGCTAGAAATAAAAAGTAGGTAATACGGGCTGGTGTCCGAAACTTTACGTCAGTGCGCGTATTTTGCGTACAAAAAATTAAAAGTCATACTTACTGCTCATACACACAAGCGACACGCGTCGACACCCATCGACATCCGCCGTCGACGCATCGACACCCGTCGACATACGCTATCGACGCGTCGACGGCTGCAGTTGCCTTTGTCGTCGCCGCGTGTAGCGCTTATTTGGAAGCATCCTTTTCAGTTTATTTTTGTTGATTTCAATTTTCAGTTCTGTATTACAGAGTAAAATTTAGGTACTGTATACACTTCCTTCACTGAAAAATTGACAATTCATTAAAATTTTTTTGTGTCCAAATAAACATTTTTCTTTCTTTCATTCGATTTTTTTCCAAAAAAAACTCCATCCAGGTTAATTCTAACCCATAAATATTACACTAATCCAACAGCCCGTGGGAAAAGAACGACATTATGTACCTTTCATTTTCCGAGGTATTTCCGCGGTATTTTTCGTTCCATACTGGCAACCCGGGGTCCCCTTGGGTGTTACATTGCCATCCCCTCCGTCCACCTTTGTGGGTCTTGTAATTAGACCGCCAAATAATGGGAGGTGACTATGAATTTTTTATGCGTATCATATTATTTTGATGGCAACAATGTTTATGTGTTATTGTTCCGTGAGGTTGTAATTTTTTTTTATGTTATGTCAGTTTAAGAGTAAACTAGTCGCGAGCTCAAACTCACTGGTGGTCGTGGCCAAAAAGCACGCTGACTCTCTTCGATAACTGAGCTTTGTCGGTACGGACTTGGATTTGAAGATTTTACAGTTCTTTTATTCAAAATCAAAATATTTTATTTCACATAAGCCTACATGGGCACTTATGAAACGTCAGAAGCTAGGTGCACGGTTCCAATTGGTCGTTTCCTATGGAGAAGAACCGGCAAGAAACTCCACGGTTACTCTTTTTAAAAATAATTGGCTTTTACAATATTTTCAAATTACAGTAGGTATGGGAGGATAGCGTAGGCCTGTCAACAAGTATCAGGTACTTGATAAAATAAAAAATGGTCTACAGATCTAAAGTCTACAAGGCCTACAAATTCCTCACATTTACAAAATAAGAATCTATCAAAAGGATAAATAAAAAAAAATAAAAACCTAATCAAACCTAGTGATATTACTTATTTACACCCAAAATTACGTTAAAAATAGCAAGAAGAAAAACGAATCTTTGTTGGTTCATAACTTTTTAATAGTTTTTTATTTTACTATTCTGTTTCCGTACAGACACAATTAATAATAAGTCAAAACGATATCGTGTTTAACTTTGGGTGCTCAATGTCAAACAGTGGAGTAATACTCTCCCCAAATTTGTATGGAAAAAATATCGACTAGTGGCACCTTAAGAGACCGATATCATGGATATCGATTTATTAGAAGGGTAGGGTGAATTGCTAAAAGATGGTTGTGTGTTTATACTGGTTTTCTATTAAGACCTTTTACTCCCTCAGAAGGAATCGGAGGCATTTAAAATGAGATAAGAAGACTAATATTATACAGGGTTATTGGTAAAACATTAACAACCTCTTATGAGGTCATTGTACAGAAAGCGTCACTATGTCCTAACCCCTCAAGTTTTAAAATGTTACACTGCTACAACATTGAATTCCTTACGAATAATCTAAAGAATACTTCAAAAAGAGTCCATTGTGTTGACTCGGATTCGAACCATCGCATCACCGAACGTCGTCATACTCATACCGGCAGTTTGACGAACTAGCCAGCGAGCCCATACGAGTTGCGATGAAATTGTTATCTACTATCGGCTGAGTCATTATATCTTTAGGTCCCTGTCTAATCGAAAGATGTTATAATTTGAGGGTATCCATTAATTTTACTTACTTACGTTGTCTTTATAAAATTAATCCATACCTTCAAGTTAGAACTTTGTATACGTTCACTTAAAACGGCGAAGAGTAAACGACTACTATTTATCAATTATTTTTTTAAATGATTTCTGATTTCATGAGAACTAAAATAGTTGTTCTGTTTGTTGTAAAATAAGATCATAGTTTTGTTAAATAATAGCAATAATAAATATTAATAAATGATTAATAAAGTATTTTATTTTTCTTGATTTTTTAATTCTTTATAAATAATTACTACTTAAAACAAAATAGAAAAATATATCAAAATAATATAATGAACAAAAAGCACATTTCGTGCCTATATAGGATTTGAACTTCCAATCTTATGCACGGTAAGCGGTCTTGAAACCTCCAGTCTATTTAGACGATGAATAAGTTGTCGTAAATGTTAACCCTATTATTGTTGCTTGTCGTCGCAAAAGTATTGTTTTATTGAAAAAAACAATAATAAAAACAGAATAAAAAAAAAAAATACTTACTTAAACTTATTTATTCACTAAAACAATACATTATTTAAAATAAAATGTTTTTGCAAAATACAAAAACCAACTTGGGCCTATCACGGATTTGAACGCACATGTCTTTTGGTGGGGTAACTACTTAATGCAGCTGTGTGTACCTATCACTACAAACAACTTTTACTATGGGACCAAACTTGAAATCGCGAAAAAAAAATCAGCTGTTCCTTACATTTATGTTCGTATAAGTCTTCAAAATGTAGGGAACAGTTGATTTTTTTTCCCATAGTAAAAGTTGTTCATAATGATGAGTACAATGACCTCCTAAAAGGTTGTTAATGTTTTAAAAATAACCCTGTATAATAACTTGACAAATATGCATAGTTTTCAATGTTATAGCACCAAAAAAGGCAATATTTTTTTTATAAAAATCAAATACATAAAATCAAAAATTTATAAGAAAATTAATATCAATACTTAGTCTGTTAAAATCAATTTTATTGAGATACGAGTATACGCTACAGCTACAACTCTTGTGGTCCAGGTGACAGACAAATCTCCTTTAATGGGTCTCTACGAAGTTCAGGAATAGGGGTGATGATTATTTACAACATTCTATCTCTCTACCTGGCCCAGTTGATTACAACATTCTATCTCTCTACCTGGCCCAGTTGATTACAACATTCTATCTCTCTACCTGGCCCAGTTGATTACAACATTCTATCTCTCTACCTGGCCCAGTTGATTACAACATTCTATCTCTCTACCTGGCCCAGTTGATTACAATAGACTCGCCCCCTTTTACATGGGACTAAGTGCTTGGCCAGACTGGCAGCGCGGGGCGGGGAGCGGCGCGGGAGCGGGAACGCGCGTGATCTGCCTGTCCGCAGTCGAGCGCGGATGCGTTCTGGGGACCTAAAATGGCTACTTTGGGAGATTCATAAAAGAATAACATTATGAATTATAATATGGCGAAGACAGTACGGTGTTTTTCTTTTTTTCGCTGCACTACGTAGGTATAATCAAAGAGATTGGGATTGGATTTGGATCGGATTGATTGGTACTTTAGCACAGACAAAAAAAAATACTGAGAAATCCTTCACCAATGGGATTTGATACGATTAACTAAACTGTCCAATAAGATTCATAATGTTATCCTTTTATGATTCTGCCAAAGTGGCCTTTTTAGGCCCCCTGAATGTTTTTGTGTCCAGTGTTTGTCAAAATATAATATGGAGGAAGACTTATTTTTACTAGAAAAAAGCTCGGACTAGTTTGAGAACCCCGGTCCCAGCGCGGGCCGCCCGCGCACCCACTGGGGCCACACTTGTATGAACGAGCTACCTATGACGTTAGTTGCCCGCGCGCTATTCGGGGCGGAGACAAATCCAACCAATCAAATATCATAAAAATCGGTCCAGCCGTTCATGAGTTATAAATGGTGTACTTTGTTTTATTTATATAGATATAATTTATGATATGAAATTTGGCACATGGGTAAACCAAGGCGGGCCCATTTGATATAAGTCACATGTCTTCGAATGTTTGGTTCTAGGACATGCCGGTTTCCTGACGATGTTTTCCTTCACCGTTTTGAGAGCAGTGGTGATGAAATTATTTACACTAAGTAAAGCGCCTGTCTGGATTCGAACCTACGACCCAGAACTCGTAAGTCGCGGCCACCACTGCTCACCTGAGGCATAATTAATTTTAATAACTGTTTTGATGAAGTGCATTTCCGTTGGTGTACTCCACCAACTAAATAAGTGACGTCATTAAAACACGGAATTTCAGTTATTATGCAAAGAACATAATGAGTCGAAATAATAACATTTACCTACACAATGTTTGAAATACATTAATTTAATGTGCTTTCGGTACCTGCGAGTGGTTTTAGCGAAATGACCTGTAAAATTCTTCTTCGTAATCTAATCTGCATTCGCGATTTATTTGCCAAACATGTAAACAGATATGATTTTATGGAAAAATAAATATAAGGTGAATGGATAGTGGTAGACCGCGAAATTCAATTTTTCTTACGTTTTTTGCAATTTTCAGGTCAATGTCAGGTTGTATCTTGATCAAAATATGATTCGCGACTATAACAGATTCTAATGACTATAATTCTGTAAATATATATATCGGTTATAGTCGCGAATCATATTTTGATCAAGATACAAACTGACACTGACCTGGAAATTGCAAGAAACGTAAGAAAATTTGAATTTCGCGTTCTACACTGCACATTCACCTGAAGCTGTTGTTACTGCAACACGCAATATTGATTATACTTACAGGATGCAACAAATCGCGAAGCGGACTTAGTAAAATTTTAAAAGGTGTTAAAATAAAACGCATTATAATTTATTTCAAATTGTATTTATTTTCGTCGTTATTATATTAAACCATTCGCATCGCACTCCACACTATTGGTCCGTCCATAATTACACAACACACCATATACTTCATCATTTTACAAATTATTTCGAATTACCTATAATATTTACATTTTTACATTGAATAAACAATTTTAGAAATTTTCTTTATCTAGGTACAGGCATTTAGGATAGATACAGCTGATTCATTTTTTATAGAAGAAATAATTATTATATAGATACTTAATAATTATAAGTATATTACTATTTATTAAATTAGTAAGTAATAATTATCTTTTCAGGTTTTTATCGTTTTGGTTAGGTATTATTCTCTTTTTATCAAGTTTTTTCGATGACACGTCCCTACTACTGGAAAAGAAAAAAATCCAATGTTGGCTAGGTCTCTCCACAATTTATATCCACATTAATAAGATATGTTACATACCCGCTATTATTAACTAAGATATGTTACATACCCGCCATTGTTAACGACAAGGTCGCAAGAAAAGAACGGCCTTTGGAATGAAATCATAGAAAACAAAAAGACATGAAAAAAAGACAATTGCAAGTCTAAAGAACCGCTGTATCTCTCATATACAACAAAGCGAACTTACTGAACGCTCATAAACAATTTTTAACTATATTTAATTTCGTTATAATATGTTTAAGAAAAAACTTTTAAATATATCTTTTATACAGTTTACACTATGTATAAATATATATATACAGACTACATTTTATAACCGTAAAACGTGTGGAAAATGACGCAAGCACACAGAAACTCGACATTATGGTAATGAGACCGCATATTGTCGGAATTCCGCGCGTTAATAAAAATGGAATCGGTTAAAAATCATGCGAACATCTGCCTGTAAAGCTGTTATGCTTTTTCAGGGTTTTTATACCCTGAAAAGGTGCTTACGGAAATATATTATCTATTATGCCCTGGTTGTATGCTCGTCACAAAGTTCTGCCTTTTATAATGACATGTGCCATTAATCTGCTAGCCTTATCCAACTGTGTTGGGGTCACCTTCCAGAGCTGACTACCAGTATTTTACATGGAGCCACTGCTTATCTGACCACCGCAAACCAGTTACTGGGTAACACGATACCCCGTGTTAGGGCTGGTTGTCAGACTGGCTTCTGACTACCCGTAATGACTGTGAAAGATCTATACGAATGACAGCCGGATTCAATGGCTTAACGTGCTTTCCGAGGCACGGAGGACTCTCGAATTATGTAATGGATGGTCACCCATCCACGAATTGACCGCGGCAAGCGCAGCTTCACCTTCGATCGACTCGTGCGGCTGTTATCATTAAGCCACGAGCCGGTTTTCTTTAATGTTTTTCTTCACCGCTTTGCGACCAGTACTGATGAAATCATTTACACAAAGTAAAGCACCTGGCTGGGTTCGAACCCACGACCTACAAATCGGGGCAGTTACCACTGGTCACCACTGCTTTATTTACAATATATTTGGTCAAATATTATTATCGTGACGACACCCCATTTCTTCACCTCAGATAACCCTTAACTTTATGTGATAATAACCATCTAAAATAATCTCATCATAATTATGTCGTTCGCACCTCCCGAAAACATTCATCATATGACGAAGGTGTTAGAACTAAGGCTGCGTGTTTATTAAAGAGCGGAAAGCGGGAGCGAGAGCGGTCAGCGACACGATCTATCGCTGTCACTGAAGCTTTTGTTTCAACCGGTAAATGGTTAGACAATAATGGCGGTCCAAATACAGGGTGTTTTTTGACACTTTAATGACACAAATACTGGTGCACATGTTAAATGTGGAGGAGAAGCGCTGAGTCCAAGTGCAGATGGTACCCGACAGACTCTAGACGATTCCGTGCTCTGCCATGTGCAACATTTGACAGCAACTTTACTGTTTTTAGACTTGAGCAGACCCAGGTGACAATGACAAGCTTAGTGGTCAGTGATTGAGACCGCGTCGCTTCTCGCTTTCGCCTATGACCTTGTTATAAGTCTTACAAAGGGTTTCATCAAGTTTCTGTCCGCCTACATTTTCCACCTACAAAAGAAAG
Source organism: Oligia fasciuncula (assembly GCA_963082905.1). Lineage (NCBI taxonomy): Eukaryota > Metazoa > Arthropoda > Insecta > Lepidoptera > Noctuidae > Oligia > Oligia fasciuncula. The sequence goes on from OY720403.1 coordinate 17,801,043, forward strand.
CATGGAAGGTTATATTTACGCAATTCATTTGATTAATTACGTAAGCACCAATAATTAATACCTATTTCTAATAAACTGATTAATTATTATGATAACAGTTTTAAATAAAATATAAATTATCATTTTTAAATTAAAAGTACTTAAAACGAAAACTTAAAATTATGATTTTTTTTAAACAAAAGTTTTTTTGCTCTTATAAAATGTATTGAGTAGATATGTATATCAGAATCAACATCAATTGGAAATTATTCCGAAGTTGATTCTGATATCCTAGAAATAGAAAAGAAATCGACCTACATAATGTAGTTTTATGTCATTATAAATCTATTAAAATAAACCATTACTGCCACTTTAATAAATGAATATGCCATCCTTTAATATTATTACCTTTTTGGTATTTATGAAATATTGGCGCTAAAATTAACAATACAATATAATCAGCTATCTGCCGGTCGATTCTGTAAAAATCTCACCGTGAAAACTTAGGTGAAGTGAGTTTGTTTTTGCTAGGAAATGACACTATTGACAGCTCACTTCACCTAAGTTTTCACGGTGAGATTTTTACAGAATAGCATCGCTGTGTCATCTAAAAAATGAATCTTGTAGGTAACAAATTAACGAGAAATAGGAGACTGTTCATCTTAGGCGATTTAAAACTGATAAGTGATGATGTCACAATAACTCATCTCAGGTACGCACGGGCGCCATTTTCCAGCGGCGTTTTTTTTCACGCATTGGATTTTCAACCCTTTGCTCAGCGCCGAGATTGGAAAATCCAACAGTGTGATTTTGACGCGCTGGGAAGCACTCTGCTGGGTTCTCAATGCCCGGCTTAACACGGAGAGTTAAAAATCTAATCGTATGGTGACGTCATCACGTCAACGCCGGCTGTCGCTGAAAACCAGCGCTGGGGCTCTGTCTCGTATAGACCCTACTATGAAATTCATAATGGAAAAACTCAATAACACTTTGCCCGACTGGGAATCGAACCCAAGACCCCACACTCAGCAGTCGCGCTTGCAACAACGAGACCAACGGGGCAGTTAAAATAAACATATAACCGTACACTAAATACGTACCAGAAGATATTCAAAAGGAATGCTAGATGAGCTCAGATTGCCATTCACAAGTAAACGTCAAATCCTCCCGGTTCCCTATTGATTGTAACTGGCACAGCTACTGTCCCACAGGCACTGCACTATAGCTACTGTCCTAGCCGCGTTTGTGGTTACTCGCTCGTCACATAGACCTATTATGCAAGACAGTGACAGGGGCGTACTACCGATGTTTCAATATTATATGGGGCCCTGTGTTACAGGGGCCCCCAAACTAAAATTCGTAAAATGTTATCCACAACCTCAAAATTCTTATTGATAACCTCAAATTTATATTGATAAAAAAAAAAAAAAAAGGTTCCGACGAATTGAGAACCTCCTCCTTTTTGAAGTCGGTTAAAAAGAGAATGAACCCAGCGAAAATATGACAATTAAGTAATGAAAATTAAACATGAGATAAAAAAGAACTATCGCGGGTTTAAGGGCCCCTTTTCCGAAATTTACGTTTCTAGATCGAGTTGTTTTCAGAGAAATCACCATATTTAAATTCGCAAAAAAATATATAGTACAGATACATGTTTAATCTAGTGACTTTTTTGGTTAAAAACACAATATTTAACATTTTGCTCGACAAAAAAAAAATCAGAAGTAAAGTCGATTTTGAAAGGATTTTGAGTTGTATGAGACTTGGGGGAACGCAATTTTTATGAAAATTTTACATTTCATTTACTAATCAGGTTTAACAGGGATATTATTGGATAGATTTATAATATGGCACTTATTTTTTTCCATATAAAATAAATGCGTGAAAAACGACTCGCGCGCACTGCGCCAGTGTCCACCAGTGTCCTGCCGGACGTCATCGAGGGAGGACCTATGCAATTTTTCTCGCAACCACATTATCGTCTTCGCGCGCGTAATAGTGCCTACTTACCTGCGTAAAAACGTGTTGTATTAGAAGTAATTAAAATGGCAAATAAAAAAAAACAAAATTAAGAAAAAAAGGGCATCTGAAGTGAAGAAAACTTGTGGTTCTCTACACAGACTAGCGAAGTCAGTATTACTAGAGTTTTAAATCTTTAATATTTTTAATGGAAACATTCACCTTTACATATTTTTACATAAACTGACGATCCGAATGGCGCAGCGGTAGTGAGGCCGCCTTACGATCTTAGGGTCCGGGTTCGAATCTCGGTAGGGGCAAATGTTTGTGTGATGAGCATGGACATTATTTTGTTTCTGAGTCATGGATGTTTGTACATAAGAAGTACCTATGTATTTACAAAAAAAGTATATATTTATTATATCAACTACCTGGTGTCCACGACAAAAGCCAACGATATTTATTTATTTACTAGCTGTTGCCCGCGACTTCGTTCGCGTGGAAATTGACTGGCCTGTTGGTCTAGTGTTCAGTGACTATGACTGCTATGCCGGAGGTCGTGGGTTCGATTCCCACCCAGGACAAATGTTTGTGTGATGAGCATGATCATTTGTTCTGTGTCTGGGTGTAATTTATCTATATATGTATGTATTTAGAAATATATAAGTATGTTTATCAGTTGTCTAGTACTCATAACACAAGCTCTGCTTAGCTTGAGACTAGACGGCGTTGTGTGATAGTTGTGGAATATTATTATTATATTATTATTATAAATTTGAAAGTGTATGAAAAAAAACATGTGTGCAATTCACACGTGGTAGAAGTGAAACCTTCAAAAAGAGCACAAAGAGAACCACGAACTTAAGAAACACTATACAATGCTTCCCATCTAATTTTTAGCAAAAACGACGGGGTGTTCTAAGTTTGACGTGTGTGTGTGTGTGTGATTTTTTTATTTCGTGCTTTTTGTAGGGATTCCTTAATTTTATTTTTGTCGGGGGTTTTTTAAATTTTTAATTTAATTTTTTATCTCCCACGTTAAATCTTATGAATTTATGTGTCTGTCGCCAACCCCAATAACACTAGTTTACAGCGTTTTTGTTCATGAGATGAAAACCATGTGTTTGCATAGAGGATAAAATGCTTAGTGAGATTCTGAAGTGGAAAAAATTTAGATCGTCTAGTTTTCAAAATTTTTACTTTTTTTTTGTTAATTTTAAGATTACCATTTAGTGAAAGTATTACATATTGCAAATTTTACTCTGTTTTAATTCAGATTTGTATCAGTATCTCTTAAATTAGACCAACAGTAATCTGCTTACTTTTTTTTATACCAGAAATCTTGACTTTGACTTTGCCATCCTTCAATTCAGATCCTTCGAAATCAAAATCATACATCTGGCTCGAAATGGGGTCTTAGGTTCTGTCTCCAATTCTGTGGGTTTTGCTTCGTTTTATTGACTGAAACTACTAGGCAACATCGGGTAAGGCATTCTTTTCGAATGTAGCATAGGATTTGACCCACGGTGTGGAACCTAAGATAGAAACACGCTTGTACGATACGACTACATACAGATAGCACAGCTAATAGAAATCTCTATTCCTAGACAGCACGTTTCGCCGAAAACTTTGTTGATAGACAACATTGTCCGTAGATATCACGGTTCATAGGAAGGACTGTTGACAGAGATCTCTGTTCATAGATAGCACTTCTTGCCGTAAACTTTGTTCATAGAAACCACTGTTTCCCTTGGTTAAAAAAGCGCAACATAGGATGCAAGAGCGAGCGAAGGGCACCCCGAGGTTCGGTTTGGTTACTTTAAACCCTTTACACAGAAATAGGAGCCCCGCCAAGCGGGGCTCCGTCGACATAGGATGCAAGAGCGAGTGAATAGGAATACAGCTTACTTAAAAAATAATGATCTAATTGGTTTCCGTGAACCAAAGGTGCTTTCTGTGAACCAAGGTGAAACAGTGGTTTCTATGAACAAAGTTTCCGACAAGAAATGCTATTGTTACGAGCTTCGGGTTCGTGACAATAAAAACTGCCGATTTAATAACCAAAAATAACTCTTTAATTAAAAACACTAATTACAGCTCAAACACACTAATTAAAATAACACAATCACACTACTGATCACTCTTAATTCGCACTTGAAGATCGCTTAGATGTTTTCGCTCTTGTCGCTTTATCCAAACTGTGTCGGTCGTCGCGCATTCCGGCCTTATATAGTGCCGCAGATAGTTCTAGAACCTTCCATTGTAGAAACATCTAGAATGTTCGAGTACATACCGGCCCCGACCGACTAGGTGTCGATAGTTCGAGAAAGTTCTACAAAGTTCTAGTATCGAATTTTCTAGAACGATCGTGACTCGACTAGTTCTGCTACTCGATACTAGATGGCGCTAGTGGTAACTAATGTCACCATGTACCAGGCATTAATTGTGGCGCGCAACACTGCCCCCTCCTAAGACATGCTCGTCCCGAGCATTATCAGCCCCATAATAACGCGCCAGTCGGTCCACATGGACGATCTTAGGAGTACCTCTTGCACCTTTCTGTATCCGGTAGGTTACGTCATTGATCTTTGTCACAATCCGGTACGGTCCGTCCCATTTAGCTTGAAGCTTAGGAGATTTCCCTTTGCTGCGGACTGGATTGTGCAACCACACTAGTGAACCTTCGTCGAACCCTTTATTGTTCATTTTGCGGTCATAACGGGTTTTCATCTTTTCAGACATTTGCTGGCCCGATTGTCTGACGTGCTCATAAATGTCATTCATTTTGTTCCGCAAGTCATTCGCATAATCGGTTATACTGCGTGGGGCATCAGGTGGTATTCCGGTGATCAGGTCTGCAGGCAGCCGTAATTCTCTTCCAAAGTTTGCGAAAGCTGGTGTCACCGATGTACTTTCGTGAACAGCGCTTCGATATGACAACAAAAACGGTTGTATGTGCTTGTCCCAATCTCGTTGCCGATTTTCCACAACTTTGGCTAGGTACCTCTCCAATGTCTGATTAAATCGTTCCACCATTCCATCCGACTGTGGGTGGTAAGAAGTTGTTCTGGTTTTATGAGTACCCATAACTCGACAAGTTTCCTGGAATATTTGTGACTCAAAATTCCTTCCTTGATCACTGTGAATCTCTAAAGGTACTCCAAAACGACAGAAGACTTCCTGAACTAATTTATCTGCAACTGTCGAAGCTTCTTGATTTGGAATGGCGAAGACTTCCGGCCACTTGGTGAAGTAATCCATCACAACCATGAAATACTTGTTGCCACTTTCACTTACCGGAAACGGCCCCGCAACGTCAAGGGCTATCCTCTCCCATGGTGCACCAACATTGTACAATTTCAATGCACCTCTACTGCGAGTCTGAGGTCCCTTTACAGCTGCACAACTTGTACATTTGCGACACCAGTCCTCGACATCGTACCGACAGTGGACCCAGTAAAAACGTTCTCGTATCTTCAGTAGAGTCCGTTTTACTCCCAGATGACCTCCTGAACAACCATTATGGTACAGCTGTAGAACATCCGGTACTTGAGCTTTAGGGACTACCATTTGCAAATGACAGCTGTCTCCCCGAGCATTTTCCCATTTACGGCACAGGACTCCATCCTGAATCACCAAGCTGTCCCATTGGGCCCAATAGCTTTTTGTGATCGAACTCATCGCTGAGACGTCACTCCACCTGGGCTTAGGAGCTCTGGCCTTCATCCACTCCAGAATCGGCTTGATGTCCGAATCTTCCTGCTGTGCACGTTGTAGGATTTCCTTCCACTCGTTGCTGAGGTCTGTCCTGAGCATCCTCACAGGTACCACTTCCTTACCCTCTTGCCTAGTACTAGTACCATGCTTGCGGTCTTCAGGACAAGGTCTTCTTGAAAATGCATCTGTGTTGCCATGAGGTTTCCCGCTGCGATGTTTGACCACAAGTTGTATTCCTGCTGCCGCTGGGCGGTGCTGTTAGCCGCACTTCTCTCTGGAGACCAGACATCATCCCTTTCTGCAGTTCGCTTAGGGCAACTGGATCGAAGGTGGCCCTTTTCCCCACAGCCGTAGCACCTAGGGCTGTACCTTCTATTACGATCGCGAACTGTAGCCGCTACAACCTCCCTGACGCGATGGGAACGATGATCCTGCCGCACAGCTTCCACCTCCAGCGCATGGGCCAAGGCGTCCTTAAGCGTCCCGTGGTGACCGAGCCTCACAGCAACTCTCACTTCAAGGTCGCGGATGCCGTCGATGAATGCCTGCACCAGGTTTCCATCAATAAGCGCAGGTACGGACTGGTAAGCTTTACGAACCAGCTTCTCTACTTCAAGGGCCCACTGCTGCAGGTTTTCGTTACTGCGTTGTACGCGATCCTTGAGCTGCGCACGAAACACGTGTTCCAGGTGAGCGTCACCATACCGAGACTCCAATGCCTCAAGGAGCTGCTCGTAAGTCACTTCCTTACCGAGAGCTTCCAGAACGGTTAAAGCCTGGTCGCGCAGGCCTAGGGTGAGGGCAGTCATGGCCTGACTTTTATTCCACCCGTTCGCCTTCATGACAGCCTCAAACTGGATTTTGTAGGCCGACCAGGAAGAAGTACCGTCGAACGGTGGCACTTTGAATCCACGTAGCGAAGGTGTTGTAGCTACGGGAGCTGCGATTCCATCCCCAAATTTGAGGTAATCCAGCGTTTTCTTCACGTCAGCCATCACGGTTACCTTCACGTCAGCCATCACGTTGTCAACCCGATTATTTACTTGGTCGATTCGGGTTTCAGCTTCCGACAGGCGGTTGTCATATTGAGCAACCTTATCCTTCACCTCCTTCATGTCTTTCCCGAAGGTAGCGTGAAGGTCCTTCATAAGGAGCATCTGCTCCTCCTGGCGGCGCGCCTGCTCCTCCTGTTGGCGGACCTGTTCCTCCTTATCACGCTGGAGCTGTTCTTCCAGCCGACGAGCCTGTTCCTCCTGTCGACGGGCCTGTTCCTCCTGTCGACGGGCCTGTTCCTCCTTATCCCGCTGGAGCTGTTCCTCCAACCGACGAGCCTGTTCCTCCTGTCGGCGAGCTTGCTCCTGCAGCATCATCATCAGAGCAGCCAAATCTGGTGCTGATGATGCTGGAGCAGCTGTGGACGGGCCGGCCTCCGAGGTCGGTAGCTGGCCTTCCGACCTCTGTGGCGTTGCTCCACCGAATCTCCTCTGGTCCGTCTCCTGCTGGCGATGACTCCGGGTACGGATACCCTCCGTGTCGTCTTTGGGTAAAACCGGCATAATCCTTGCTTCTGACACCAATTGTTACGAGCTTCGGGTTCGTGACAATAAAAACTGCCGATTTAATAACCAAAAATAACTCTTTAATTAAAAACACTAATTACAGCTCAAACACACTAATTAAAATAACACAATCACACTACTGATCACTCTTAATTCGCACTTGAAGATCGCTTAGATGTTTTCGCTCTTGTCGCTTTATCCAAACTGTGTCGGTCGTCGCGCATTCCGGCCTTATATAGTGCCGCAGATAGTTCTAGAACCTTCCATTGTAGAAACATCTAGAATGTTCGAGTACATACCGGCCCCGACCGACTAGGTGTCGATAGTTCGAGAAAGTTCTACAAAGTTCTAGTATCGAATTTTCTAGAACGATCGTGACTCGACTAGTTCTGCTACTCGATACTAGATGGCGCTAGTGGTAACTAATGTCACCATGTACCAGGCATTAATTGTGGCGCGCAACACTATCTATGAACAGAGATCTCTGTCAAAAGTGCTTCTTATGAACCGAGATATCTACGAACAATGTTTTCTATCAACAAAGTTTTCGGCGAAACGAGCTGTCTAGGAATAGAGATTTCTATTAGCCATGCTTTCTGTATGTAGTTGTATCATACAAACGTGTTTCTATCTTAAGTACCACACTCTTTGACCCATGGGTCATCATTATATTGTATGTAACACCACTTGTTCTGGTTTTTAAAGGCTACATATTTAGTTAGGCAAAAATAACAGCTAGTTTCGTGATTTGTTAGGTCTTGCCACAAAATTGACAATCTAAATCTCTTAGGGATCAGTATTTTAGTTTTTGCCACCGACTTCCGAAATTAAAGTTATTTTTCAGTTTGTAGTGTTTTTTTTGGAAGTCGGTTTTTTTTTTTGTTAAAAAGTTTTTATTTCTCGCTTTTTAGTGGGTCTATTTATAATTTATCTAAGTTACAATAGAATAATGTCAACTTGCCCATCGCCTTTTTATAAAATATTCCTTTTCTCGATGCAGGGACGTTAATTGTTGAGGAGTTCTCCTTTTATTAGTTTTTAGACTAGATGCTGATAATCCTGGCTGCAGCATCAGGCCAGACTTATGTCAACATTGCATTGAACTTAAAATTAGTCCTGTTTAAAATGAGCCCAAATACGAGTACGGTGCTGTAATTTCGAGGTTTGTACTTTTTCTGATGCTCCTGGCTTCAGCATCAGGTCTTCGGTGTTTCTCAGTAACAGTACGTTTATCCACACATCGAGCCCTTTTCAATGAGCCTAAACACGATATATCTGCTGTTACTTGTCGAGAAGTCAGGTACTCTGCAGACTATCCTGACTGCAGCATCAGGTCATGACTTGATGATCATGAGACCAAATGTGGCAAATGCCCTATCAAACATCAAAACAATTTACTAAAACAGTCCTTGCCTGTTCGAGTAACTTCTTACTGTTAAGGAGTTGTAGCTTCCATCATCAGCCCAGCTACCTGAGATGGTGACAACCATACACAAATACACAAGATACTTCATAAAATATGCGAAAAACAATAAGTCAGCCTATAAAATTTGAGGGTTGCCCTCGATTTCTATAAGATCCCATCATCAGATCCTAACTTGGTGACAATGGGACCACCTCAGAACTATCTACTTTCGAACAAAAAAAGAATTTTGAAAATCCGTCGACAATTGGCGGAGTATTCGATGAACAAACATACAAAAAAAAAAAACATAAAATCACCCGAACATAGTACCTCCTCCTTTTTGTGAAGTCGGTAAAAATAGAATTTCATTAAATGTTTCCTTTTTGAGTTTAAGACAATTAATTGATCACTACGTAACCAGATTAAGCCAAAACTTCTTGTGAGTGTTATAAAAAAAACAGACTTGATAAAAACATTTGACATTTATTTTTACTGATTAGAAGGTAGTCACAAAACAAATCCAACGGTTTTGTCCTGTGAACGAAAAAAAATAAAAATTTGTAAACTAGTGTAATATTTGTACTACTGATTTATTTGTACTGTGGCGTGCTTGTCCGCCGCCATAGGTCACCGGAGTTCATACCGCGACGGCTCCTGTGCAACGCGGGCGCAAGCCGACTCAGCGCGTAAAATGCCTAAAGTTTCGGGAAAAGGGGCCCTTAACAGCGATATGGCGGTATTTAGTAGAATATGCTTTATTCAACAATCGCTCTAGGCCTGCATGGTGGATTACGGCCCACTCACTCTCACCGAGAGGAGTCCTGTGCCCCAGTAGTGGGAACATATAGGCTGATTATGCTTTATTTCACACGAAAAGTAAACAAACGTAGGTATGATTACGTAAACTGGATTTTTTCAAAATGTAGATGATTTTTTCAGAAGGGAAATAAGAGACTAGATAAAAAAATACCCAAGCGACCATTTAAAATCACCGTCATGCTACTAAGATAAATATCTTGACAAATGTTAGGTTTTTAAGTGAAATAGGTACTTACTTAAGTTTCAAAGTTAAAAGCAAACGAGAAAATCAAAATCTCTATCTGAAAAATAAGTATTAATCTAGACAATATTAACTTTATCATTTTTATGGCACAGTCATTTTAAAATATTTGCAAAACGTTCAACGTCAAAAAAAGGCTTAGTGAAAACCATCTGATCTCAGTAAAGGCTTATTTTCAACGATTCAAATATTGACATTTCGGAGCACGGTCGCTCTCTCGCTGACTCCTACCACAGAGTAACTGGATACAGAAGGATAACTTACAACGTGAGAATTATCGGTTAGAAAGGCAATGAGCGTTTTTATAATTTCTAACTGGACTATTTATCGTTGACGATAAACACAGTGAAGTAAAATATATGGAAATATATGAAGACGCTTTTAAATTTCCGTCCACGACAACGTTAAACAGTGCACGGATTTCCATGCATTTTATGAATGTAGAAATGTAAAAGCGCACAGTAACTTATCATTTATCAAGCGAGCCAGAAATACATGCATAACAAAACGGATTGTATTTCAAGAAACGTTAACGATATTAATACTTAATTACATGAAGTGCCCCAGGACAATCATTTCTGCTATCAAATTGCTGATCGACTTATTTTTTCAAAGCACTTTTCATTAATATCGTATGTCATTGCTTTTAAAAGCTACTTTAATAGCTGGTATGACTGTCATAAGTCACATTAGTGATAAGTCGCTTATTAATTTGTTTAACATAGATAAAGTTATAATGGTTCGCGGGGTTATTTTTAAAACACTAATAACCTCGCAGGACTATATTAGTAACATTATAAACAAAACTTTTGCTCTATGACTTTTTACAAAAGTTTTTGTTATAATAACACTTTTTAGATCTGTATTTTGTAGAAAGTACCGCATTTGCAACGCACTGTTTGTTTACTTGTCTAGTGCTTAATTTTGGTACCGCGTAGAGTTGTTCCCATTTAGACCGATCAATTTAAATATTTTTAATTACCGATTATGAAAAAAAAAATTGATGAATAATAATTAAAAGTCATCAAACAAAAGTTGTCATTTATGATGTGAGTCCTGCGAGGTTGTTAGTGTTTAGTGACTAAAGAGTGCGCTATAATGGCGAACAAATGTTTGCAATTAAGTAATCGCTTGAACATTTAAACTTTATTACTTGGCTATAATTACTAAATTATAGCGTTATCACAAAATAATAAATTAAAAATACATTTTATTAGAAGAAAATTGATCCAAAAGTTTTCTTTACAAAATAATTATGTCGCAATTATGCACAAATTTAACATTTCGTGTCGTTGAAAGTGCAGATAGCCTTCTGTGTTTCATTACTCTGTGTACGAGTGTGAGTTCAAATATGTGTGATATTTACACGTTAATATTGAATCTCAATTTGTTACGTCATGTGTTTTTCAATTAAAACGGCTGAAATGTTTCAGGCAATGAATCAAATAGTGACTGTAGGATAAAGTGATTTTGTTCACGAATTTATTATTTATTTATTTATATGTTTCTCGCAATTGTAGGTGTGTTTCCTTTGTTTTTTTTTTATTCAGAAGAAAAAATGAGTGAAGAAACATTTTGTTTACCTTATTGGAACTTAAAATAAAAATAAATGATTAATTAACGAACCAAAACGTAGGCTTTTCACGAACAATCCAGAAATATGTTACAATCGTGAATATATCTTAAGGTAGGTATTTAAAAAAGTTCCTATGAATACACCGGCCATTATTTTTTAAATACAGTCTTACCAAAAATAACTAAAATAAACTCTATAAATTTAACTAAAGTACTTAACATTTCATAAACATTTTTAACTTATAACATAAATAATTTACTGCCGTATTCAGAGTCATCAAAGAACCATTAAAATTCTGTTCCAATTGATGAACATTATAGGCTGATAATGTATTTTATATGTGAGCTATCGGAGTTCGTGCGTATACGAGAGATCGGGACGGTCCTTTGATGGCTCTGTCAGTAGTTTTTAGTTGGTTTTCTACTAAGATTTTGATCCTATAACATAATAATATTTATAAAAGCAACATAGCATAAACGCCATTACCAACTTCAATGCGTCAGTTAAATCTACCCGGGCAAATCGAATTTGGGTTCAAAATGACGTCTTTTCATTTTATGGGTCGCTAGAGTTCGAAGTTATGCTTACTTTCTTATTTTTAAAACGTTTGCACGGAGTTTTAAGCGAAAGTTTTGTGATACTGTAGGCCGTTATAAAGAGTTTTTGAACTTCTCTCATTGTAATATTTAATTTCGTTTTCCTTTCCGAAGATTAGGTACTACCCCATTGTCTAAGGCCGGGATCTATAAACGTTACTTAGCACGTGCTTAAACCACGGTTTCCTTCGTCAATGGCCGTCTTCGTGTGCGTTAGTTTTTAGTGTAGATATAATGTTGTATGTATTTATAAGTTATATTAATATTGTATTGTATGTGTTTATATCGGCATTGATGCCTGAAATAAATGGATAAATATAATAATAAAAATAATTAATAATTTTCAACAGTATTTGACATTAAGACGTCGAAAAACGCTCTGTATTTTTGGACAATAGTTATTGTGTGACCGTTCACAGCGTAGACAGAGTAAACTATAGACTGCTGCATATCTTCTTTTTCATTCGCACAAGAAAAAGAGAAATATATTAACGTTACTAGCAAAGAAAAGAGACAGAGTAAGGATATTTCTGTCCCTTACTGCGTGTCGGCTAAGCACATTAATGTGCAGAACAAGTTTGACGTTTATGAAGGAACTAGCTACCGCCCGCGACTTCGTCCGCGGGAAATTTCACCCTCCCCCCATTCACCCTCTTAGGGGTGGAATTTCGAAAAATCCTTTCTTAGCGGATGCCTACGTCATAATACATCTACCTGCATGCCAAATTTCAGCCCGATCCCTCCAGTGGTTTGGGCTGTGCGTTGATAGATCACTATGTCAGTCAGTCAGTCACCTTTGAGTTTTATATATTTAGATAATAAAATAATACACTGTTAAAGATCTTTTTCGTGCATAATTCAATAATAGTACATTATTTTGCGCAACTGTGAAAATGGTAAGGTGCAGTGTAATAAGCTGTAAAAATTATAGTATGATGAAGATTGCCGGATTTTTTGTCCCTTTCGGTGACACGGATACCATGAGTCTATAGATTACTTTGTCTATGGTTCACAGCTATCTTAGGAAACCACCGCTTTATGCTAAACGTAATTCCTGTCACTGTCCCACATCTGTCAAACTCAGCTGTGCAAGTCAGAGTCGGGAACATGTCTAAGTCATGACGCTGGCAGAATAGCCGACATCGGCTCAGTTGCCAAAAAGAAAAAAAAAAATGTCTAAGTCAGATCACGAGCTAACGTTTAGAGATCTCGGCATAAGCCAGAATCCGTAGATCTGTTGCCAGTTATCATATCAGATATTGTGATTTCTGGATCAAAATAACAATAACCAATGATTAAATAAGAAGTATGATTTGATAGCATGATTGGAGACTAAATAATATACATTTTTGATTTTGAATCTAAATATTTTTATTACGAATAGATATCTGGGGGCCTAAAAAGGCCACTTTAGAGAATCATAAAAGGATAACATTATGAATTATAATATGGCGAAGACAGTCCGTGTTTTTCTTTTTGTCGCTGCACTACGTAGGTACACTCAAAGAGATTGGGATTGGATTTGAATTGGATTGATTGGTATTTTAGCACAAACAAAAAAAATTTACTGAAAAATGCTTCACCAATGAGATTTTTTATTTTTTTATAAAAACCTTGCCCCACACTAGGAATTTCTCCTGTATTGTGGGTGCGTTTACAAACATTTAATCTCACATACACAAACAGCCAGACACGGAACAACTACTACTACTACTATTTGATACGATTAACTTAACAGTTAACCTTTTATGGTTCTGCCAAAGTGGCCTTTTTAGGCCCCCTGAAAACCAATTCCCGTAACTAAAAACGTTCAAAATCTAGTTGTAATCTCATCTCAGCGACAATTAAAATCAAAAACTTGCCAAAAATTTAGGAAAATTAGAAGCATTTTTGACGGATTGAGACTGGGGTCAGTCTGTGAACTTTCTTAAAATTACGAGGATTACTCCTCTGGTAAAGGACACTAAACGTTAAAATAAAATTTAGCGACATAAATTGTAAAATAATAAAGGGAAGATAAAAATTTTAAACTTCTGAACCCAAAGAAGCAAGAAGTTTTTCAGGTACATGACATGTGACAGGAGTTCAAAGCACTAATTAATGACATAAGTTTCATACCTTTAGTATCGGTAACAATGAAGGGCCCCGCCGGCTGTGGCTTTGAATAGATTTAGCGGAAATCCTATATCTTTAAAGCATAATTAATTAGTTTGCAAAGCTAGGTCTATGGGCAAGGGTCCTGTTAGACGTAGTACGTACATGAGGAACCTAATCATGGCTATTAATAGATAAACAATACATCAATAGCCAGTAGCTACGTAGTGATTTCGGTAACATGTTTCGGTAATAGTGGGGAATTTACACTAGGTCGATTTTCGACATGCGGCTGGTCGCTTACCAAATCGCCCCACAAGCCGAATCACCACTCCATTCACACAGGTCTTGATCAAAATATGATTCGCGACAATAACAGGTACATATTTAGATAATTATAATCAATAATACATCTTTCTTAGTTAGATTTGTACCATTGCACTTTTTCTTAAAAGATTGATTCACAAGGTACAAATCTAACTTAAAACGATGTATTAATTATTCTAATGATTATAATTCTCTAAATATGTACCTGTTATTGTCGCGAAACATATTTTGATCAAGATACATCCTGACACTGACCTGCAAATTGCAAAAAACGTAAGAAAATTTGAATTTTGCGGTCTACCACTACCACACCTTAAGGATTTTGCTTTAAATGTTGGCTTTTCACTGCTAAATGGACACCTGTTTACATCCGTTCCGATGAAATTCATAAAACTAATTTAAACTTAAAACAACGCCGACCCGTTTACAAAACATTTCAATACCAAATTCGATTTCCCTTCTAAATTTTCTAATTACCTTTATACAAACTTTTCACAGATCGTCATAACTATAATCTACACTTGGGTCGCATTTTCCCCAGCGTTCATCAAAAATGGTTCTTTCACTTCACTTGCAACCTTCTTTCTGGGTTTGGGGGGTGGTTTGGGAGCAGTCCTGGACCTTCCAAGGGTCCCACTAACAACATTCACTGAGTATCCAGATCTAAAGTCACGGTTTCTTAGCAAACCTTCGTGTTCCGCGAGGGTGACCTTCAAAGGCCTCTGTTCCGATTTGATTATCTGGTTCACAGACATCGCTTGCAAAGTCAGGAGCTGGTTGTGGATATTCGGAGAGCTCAAGCTGTTCCTGGGAATCGTGGCATGAGGAGTCCCCGGTGCAGGAGACGGAGCTGGCTCCTCATCGTCGACATACGAAGGCATCTTCCCAATAGGACCCAAATCTATTTCACTCTTGTTCAAACTGTAGTAGTTTCCACCGTGGTTAAAGAACCTCATATTGAAAGTATCATAGTAAGGTATGACACCATTCAGGGTAGAGAACACTTGTGGACGAAGACTGCTGTCCGGAACCATTCTTGGTCTTCTTGGCAACGTAACGTAGCCCTTCGAACTGATGAGTGGGATGGAGCCTTGGAAGTTTTGGCCGTGAAACCTGCTGTAAAGGGCAGGATTGATAGCTGAGACTCCGTATACTGGAGATTTGATGGGACTCTCTGAGTTTTGCGAAGGTCCTCCTGCTGGGGAGACTTGGGTCCCTCTGAGAGGGAATGTAAGAAGGTCTGGTGGGTACGCCTGGTGCTCTTGGGCTAGGCGGTCCATGAGCAAAGCTTCGTGGGACATCTTTGGATGTTCGACCTCCTGATGCCGGCTGTTGTCCTCAGTTGATGCTGTTGACAAAAGAAAAACGATTAATTTTGGCTGATTTATGAACAGTTTAACACTAGAGATGTCTGAGAGATTTTCTTTAATTTTAACTTAAAAGACTCGCAGAGGGACAGTTCCCATATTTTTTAAAACACCAGGGCTAATATTTTCTCAAACGGCGAGCCTAAGCCGCCCGACCTTCACAACAATACATCAACTGCCCTACAATTTGTACAAAAAACAGCCACCCGAGATTTTCGCTCCACCGAATCAAGAAGAAAATAACACTGACAATGGTTAAAGCAAATATTTTTTGCCGGAATCCTCGGCGTTATTACCATCTCAAAAACAAGCCAAAGCTGTTGACATTGGAGGGCTCCCGACTTTTGTCAAATAAAAATTCAGACTCCACAAAGTTGGGTAGTCATTAAATTTCATGTTCCATTGTAAAGGTCCGGTGACCTAATGAAGATATTTTGCCACCAAAAACACCTCTTACGACATATAAATTCGAAAGTAACTCTGTCTCGTCTGTATGTTACCTTTTCACGCCTAAACCACTGAACGGATTTCGATAAAATTTGGCAGAGTGATAGACTGCATCCCGGGGAAGGACATAGGACAGTTTTTATCGACATACCTCGCGGGCGAAGCCGCAGACGGAAGCTAGTATTCTTATGAATTTTTGATGTGTAGGTACACAATGCTTCTTTTCTTATAATAACATAATCAGCTTGTAAGGTTTCCACTGTTGGAACACAGGCCTCCTCTCTGTGAGAGGGATTGTCACATGTCCCATGTCTTAGAATTTTTGGTGTGAATTTTTGACACCGGCATGTCCATAGATATCCGGGCATATCCCAAAGACTCCTCCATATTCCTCACGATATTTTCCTTCACCGTTTTTTAAAGCAATATGGCAGTGCATTTGCTGTATATTGAAGTAAAAGAAGTGCGTTGGCCATTTTTTGAGATGGGAAAAAACCAATGAACTCGTGCCACTCTGTTACCGTAAGCGACACCGCGCGTGTTATGTTTTTAAGACGATTAAAAAAATACCCGCTTCGGATGTGTTCGGCTGTCCTCGGGTTGTACCCGGTTTTAACGTATAGCCGATATGTCAGTAAGTGATGGCAAAGTATTATGTTTGTGTTTTGTTTTCACTTCTGTCGGTACTCCCGGAGTGCCACTGTTTTTTTTTTTCCTATAATAATACCAGCCTAATAGTATCCCACTGCTGGGAAAAGACCTCATGACATACAGAGAAGGCACGAGTATTGATCACGCCTGCTCAATATGTCAGAGTAATATTATTCTAGATGACCCGACAGACGTCGTCCTGAAAAAAAAAATTATGATCAAGTTAAAAAAATATGAATGTCACGTGATCAACTTTGAACGTTAATATCTCGGTAACGTGACACTTTACGGGGTTGCGCCTTATTATGTTTTCCGTTTGCATTGATGTCAGCTATCGATTTATATAACCATTATGAGTGGCCGCCATTTAAAAAAAAAACCAGGCTTCATATAAATATCTTCAATTCCCTTTACGTCACTCCGCAAGTCGCGTCGCGGTGACTCGTGTCACGCTCTACACAACTTCTTTCATTTGTTTTCTCCGCAGTCACTAGCGGAACACGCATGTAGCTCGTGGCATTGATATAAAAAGCATTACATTTAACTATTATGTCTTTATAATGACCCAAATTATCGGAATTACAGTCGCCAAGAAACTCTGCCATTATAATATAACTACCGGAAACTATCGAGTGAGGAATAAAAGTATCATTAAAGTCATTATGGTTGATAATAGGATGATTTTAGAAGCATTTACGTTAAAGTAGACCTTTAAGTTCATATTCGTTTAGCACTTAATTGGGCAATTATCGGCCCCTAATTAGGCGATTTCAGACTTATATTATTATGAACTATACTTAAGTCTTGTATGGATTAGGATGTTGGGCCACAAAAGGGATGAATGAAAGGCAATTGCATGCAGCTGAGATGAGAATGTTAGGAGGGATGTGTGGTGTTACACGAATGGATAGAATAAGAAATTACGTAATTATAAATTAAATTAAGGCACCGGTAACTGAAAAGTTGTGTGGAAATCGGTTGTCATGGTATGGGCATCTGTTACGGAGGAATGAGGATAATGTCGTGAGGAGAGTTTTGAGTATGAAAGTCGATGGCTAAGATTAAGGAAAGATCAAAGAAACGACGGATGCACTGTGTGAATGATGATACGGTTAGAAAGGGGGTGACTACCGAGATGACGACTAATAGAGAAGTATGGAAGAAAAAGACATGTTGCGCCGACCAGAAATAAATTGGGATAAGGGCTGGAGAATGATGATTGATTTTTTATTTACTTTCTTGAACAAATTACTGAAGGCGACTACATGACCTAAAGCGCGGTCTTTGTGGGACTGCATAAAAAAGAAAGAGATGCGCGATGACATAACGCTGGTAATTTATTGCAAAATATGAAGCAATTATCTATTTACAAAAAATCTATTGTTTGGACTAAAAAATTAAAACACTAGTGCTTTAGTATGCCGCTTGTAGAATAATCATATATTAGTAGGTAAGTATGGTTTTTATTGTAAAAAGAAAGTTTTTAGAGGTATCTTCATGATTTTTTTTCGATCGTATCAAATTAGTTGTATTATGTTTTCAACACACTATCTACCTAGCATATATCCTGCAGAATATCATATATTTTTCTGATTTTGTTTGCTGTAGTCGATCTTATACTTTTATTGTTTCTAAAACTTGCGTTTTTTGCGTTTAGGTCCTGTAAGCCCCTTTATTTACACTTAAATCCATGTTTCCTCACGATGTTATCCCTTCCCTTCAGCAATGTCCAAGTTATTCAATATTTATGTTTCAGGAAAGTAAATAGAGAGAGATATCGTTTGAAAATTTTCAAATCTATTTGAGTGTGTGACGGTAGCGAAAACGAAAATGGAAGCATGTTTGTCTTGAATTTATTATCAGGTTGTGTAAACCTCGGGGATTTGTTTATAGTTCTGGAACAAAGGAATGGAGAAATGAAAGGAGAACATCAATTCTCGTTCATTATTGTGTTTGTATTGTTATGTAAATATTGAATGAGATAGCTACAGTCGGCAGAGAAGGCAAAAAATTTAGTCTGCAAATATTAACCATTTTTAGATAGATAGATTAGGGCTGATTTTTCAATAGTCAAATAACTTTTATTCGAAGAATAAATATGGCGGTATGACATCTTTTGTATGGATCAGTTATGTAAAAAAAAAAGCTAAATTCTTAATATTTTTTTTAAAGGGTTATCGAAATTGATAATTAGGACTATATATTATGTCAATGTGTTAAATGTATTCTTCAGATAAAATAAATATCCGACTATTGAGAAATCAGTCCATAATAGTATAATGATATTTATTTCTGTCTTCTTACTTAAGTATGTGAGAGGCAGAATGTGAGTGTACTTCTTTTTGCCTAACTCTTAGCGTAATACTTATACAGCACCCTAATAGGCTATTTGACTGGTTTCTGATAAACATCTCAGATTATTTAATGGTGTCTAACGAGCCCACAAAAACCTATTACTTCAAATTGCATAATGTATTTCTTTAAAAAAATAGCAAATAAAAATGTACTGTTTAAATAAGCCGCCAAAACGCTATCTTTAACAATATGGCGTCGTGACGTCACGATTCACGTAAACAAACGTTGAAACGGTTGAGATACTAGACAAAAGTCATCTGTGGCCTTAGTGTGAGTTTTTTTACTCACGTTCGATAGCGAGCGCGTTAGAATTTTATATGGAAAAAGGTTATAGCGCCACCTGGTGGTCACTAGGAGAAACCTAATTTCCCATACAAAATTCTAACGCGCTCGCAATCGAACGTGAGTCGAAAAAACTCACACTAAGGCCACTGTTCTGTCAACGATAGACAGAAATTTACTAAATCATGACGTCATCTTAAGTTCAGAAAATCCAGACCGTTTTCGATTACGTGGCGCCAGATTTAAAAAGATGAAGTTTTTTCGGTTTTTTTTTTATAAATAATACATTGTTTTGTAGTAAAATTAATGCAAATCAATTTTAAAAGCGATAATCTATACGAGTGTCAATAATTATGACCTTATTTTTTACATTGTCAAATAGCCTACTACTTAACACACCATCAATCATAATCTGAATAATTTTGAAGGATATTGCTAATCCATTGCTTCATTATCATAAGTATTGCTAATTTCTTATATCATAATTTCTTGGGTTGGTGCATGTTGGGTGCACGCACAGAGTACTTTTTGATAGACTGAAAGGTGCACGTCAAATATGACCACAAATTAAAAATATGTAGCAAGCTAAATATGACGTTTCGAAATGTTGCCACTACATTATTGAGGATGATATTCTCATAGCATGTATCTATTTCCTTTTTTTATATTCCTGTTTAGTATAATCTTTCAGATTTAAATTCAATTATGTTATTATTATTTTCTTTATCCTAATAATTTTTGGTAGCACCGGTCGACGTTATTACGTCAGCGCCGGCTGTGCTGAAAACCAGCGCTGGGGCTCTGTCTTGCATAGGGTCGCAGCATAATGCTGAGCGATAGCCGTCATGTTACCCGCAAATAAACTTTTTTTTTCTTTTCTTTCTTTCTTTTACATATATGTTCTAAAATTTGTCTGCTCAACAACGAATCACAATCAATGTTGTTGAGCTGTCAAAATGAAAGCCATTGCTACTGAGTGTGTGAATTACTTACTCCGCAGTAGTTGCGAAGATTAGCCCCCCCATCTTTATAATATTAGTATATAATATAATAGAATACTCTTTATTATGAATATTCCATTATATATAATTCCATATAAATTACAGACATAATTATAGAAACTGTACAAAGGGTGACAGAATGGGCGGTCTTATCGCTAAAAGCGATATTTTAAAGACAACCTTTGGATGGATTAAAAAGGGGAAGGACAGACAAATAGATATAAAGAATAGATTAGAATAGATTTATTCCAAACATTTGTAAATTGAACAAACCACAATAGACCTTCAAAATAATAAAAACATTTAGGAACGAATAAACAATTATTTTCGAGACCAAAAGGCGCATCACCATTTACTTACTTAACAAATAACAGTGATCCATTTAGGTTCAAGTAAAACAACTTTGACTTTACAAAACATAAGATCAAAGGGAATTAAGAATCCCAATTCGTCCGAATTTCTGAACCGAAACTTTATACGGAATAATTTTATCAGCTGAAGCTTTAATTTGTTTACTGAGAACTGGGGGGGAAATTAGCGGAATAATAAACAAAATGCTTAGCCAGCGGACCATGGTGGGTAATTTGTACTGCTCAAGTACCTACGTAATTGTTATCAAGGGTGGGTGCGGGGGCGATGAGTTTGTACCCTTTCCTAATCTGTGGTTTGATCAGATATCACGGAAAGAGTTACCGTCAGGGTGGGTGTTTTTTGTTTAGTTATTAAAGTGAAAACTTCTGAGGCATTTTTTGAGATGGGAAAAAGCCATTGAACTCGCGCCACTGTTACCTACCGTAAGCGACACCGCGCGTGTTTTGTTTATAAGACGATTAAAAAAATACCCGCTCCGGACGTGTTCGGCTGTCCTCGGGACGTACTCGGTTTTAATGTATATCCGATATGTCAGTGAGTGATGGCAAAGTATTCTGTTTGTGTTTTGTTTTCACTTCTCTCGGTACTCCCGCAGTGCCAGTTTTTTTGTTAGGAAAACAAACAATATTGTAGGTACATTGTATAATACATCTTTTTTTTCTGTTTGCCTGTACTGTCCCACAGCTGGGAAAATGTCTTCCCCTAATCCTTCCAGGAACTCTTTTCCCGCGCCACCACGAACCACCTCGCGTGATACGCGTCCAGCTCAACTCGCCATCTCTTTCTGGGCCGGCCTCGGCGGCGTTGTCCATCTTCAGGCACCCATTGTGTAGAGACTTTGACTTTGACTTTGACTTTGAGACTTTTGCCTAGCGGTCATCCTGCATGCGGCTAATTTGACCTGCCCAATCCCGTTTGAGCCTGGCAGTCTTAATTTTTGTTTTAATAGATTATTAGTTAAATTATGGCTGATTTTTTCAACGCCGTATAATTTTATCCGAGGAACAATTTTGAATTTTTGACAGTTCTTCAATACAAAAGCTGTCAGACGTCAATTTAATCCACGAATAAAAAAATATCTTATCCTCTACTAAGTTTTAGTTTCTTTACGGGATAGTTCGATATTTCCAGATTGCTGGGCCAAAGCACGGGAAAAGACGGGAGCAGAAAAACCGACGCCAACGACGTGGAGAGGCCGGGGACTTTGCTCTAACGAAACGACGCCGACGGAAAAGACGATTGAAGACGGTAACAGTAGTTACAAAAGATTAGTTAAAGTCGAAAAATATGGGTGGACACGGAAAGGATCGCCGACAAAGCCGTCAAGCGGACTATGACGATGACCACGCGGCAGCTGCATCGACGAGACAACCGTTCTACCAAGATCAGACGGAGAACTTGGTGGGAAAATTCAGTGGACAAGATAAATCGTATTCGGTGGCTAAATGGGCGATCGAGCTTGACGATAACGCTGAAATATTTCAATGGACGCCCCTACAGACTCTGATAGTCGCTAGAAGATCTCTGACGGGAACTGCAGCCCATATCGAACTAATCCCACATATTTTTGGTTAGAAAGCACAATACCAAACTAATAACATATTTTTGATTACTAATTCCGAATTCTAAGTAAAGTTCCTTCGACTTTTGTATCGTTCCTCTGGTACTAATAATATAAATCTAAGCATTTGTTTCAGAATCCACGTTGAGATTTAACCAAGTTATTAGGAGTTTAAAACTTGGACGTTGACTTTCAAATCAAATTGAAAACTTTTAATAGGGACTCGATCACTTTCTGAAGGTTTTTGTTGACGCAATCTGTCGCAAAATGGACATTAGAAGTACGTTTTAATAACGTTAATTTATAATCAGGTAATTCTATATAGACGATTCGTTTAAGAGCGATTCGCAGGGTGCTAACACAGAAACTACTCAAGTTCTTTATTTTTGTGTTACAGCCAAAGTGCGAGATATAGCTTATAAGAAAATCGTAAAAGGATACAAAATTATCAATATGATGAGAATGAATGAAAAGGAAGCGTAAATACAATCACGAGCACCAATATGTCAACACTTGGCAACTTTAAATTGCGATTTTTTCACGAAATAACGAATGCAATCTTGTAACATGACACTTTAGATATACCTATGGGTTCGAAAATACTACGTTCCTATTAATATAAAATTTAATTTAAACATAAAGGAGAAAATCGCTTTTGAATAAAGCCAAGCGTATAGGTACATACTAATGCTCGTGACTGTACAGTATCAGTAATAAACAGATACTATACTGTATGTATGCAACTGTAATCATAGATGTGTGAGATTCGTTGCATTTAGTTTACCGAGCCCAGATTTAGTAATTGCGATGTCAGAACGTACCGTATCTTCCGCTTTTAACTTTATATCTAAGTCAGAAAGTAAACATGTGTGCATCATTAGAAGCCCAAATAGCTTTTAGAGATTTGTAGCGGTATCTACAACGCCACATGCGAACAACGCGTCATACTGACGTCACGCAAAATCCTGCATCTCGAAAGCAGAGTTTACCGCGCAACTAGCATAGATACAACGGCCCGACATGAATCATCGGGTAGTTGCCCGCCAGACACAAAACCCGTCTGGTCGGAGGATCCTCCCTTTTCTATAGAGTATGAGTGAACTTTACACCCTGTTCCTCATACCTCTAATAATAGATTTATTAATTTTGAAAAGCGTCCGTCATTAGAAAATCAATAAGTTTTGAGAGGATCACTTAAATATTTCCCTTATTAAAAGCCGTTCAGTCGTTATTCAAAACTGTTATGTAGATTATTTAACATTCAAAACTGACTCTCCCTATACAGTGTGAGTCTTCATAATGTGCACATATCGAAATGAGGGAAACTAAGCTTAATTTTATCGACAGAAAAAAAAAATTGTATCTTTTTTAAATTATTTATCGCTGTGTAAAGAATCGCCCCTCAATTGAGAATTATGTTTTTTTTTTACAAAAATCTGATATTTTTTCATCCATTTTTACAATAATTGTAAAATTACTCAATAAAAGCCCTATTACCTACCCTTTTTTATTACTTTAAATTATTCTCCATCGTATCAGATTTCTAAACGTCAAAATACCATGTTTTTAACTCAATCACAACATTTCCTATCAACTGTTAAAGAAAGGCCTTGCAATCACCATACTTTAGCAGGTATTATCGTTTTAAATATTTTATTTTTTTAAATATTTTTTCCGTCGATAAAATTAAGCTATGTTTCCCTCATTTCGTTATGTGCACATTATGAAGACTCACACTGTATGTTTCATTTAAGGACCTAAACACAAAAAACGCAAGTTTTAGAAAAAATAAAAGTATATGATCAACTACAGTAACCAAAATCAGGAAAATATATGATGTTCTTCAGGATATATGCTAGGTAGATAGTGTATTGAATACATAATACAACTAATTTGATAAGTTAGAAAAACTTTTTACAATAAAAACCATACTAATATACATACAATCATTCTGATATTTTAATTCAGATATTTTGATTCAGATTATTCTACACGCAAGATACTAAAATACTAGTGTTTTAATTTTTTAGTTCAAACAATATATTTTTTGTAAGTAAATAATTGCTTCATATTTTGCAATAACTTACCAGCGTTGTGTCATCGCGCTTCTCTTTCTTTTCTATGCAGTCCGACAGTGACCGCGTTTTAGGTCGTAAGCCCCTTAATAATTTACTAATCTGAATTTATGATTGAAAAAGAGTTTTATCGTGCAACAAATATTTAAATATTTTAATTTTCTGACTATTAAAAGTGCCTCCTTGGTGTAATGGTCGCAAGCGCTATTGCTGAGGTGAGGCTGCATGGGTTCTGGGTGGGGCAGTGTTATTGGATTTTCCATCTGGAATTTCTCAGTAGCACCCAGGAATCTGGATTTGTGCCCGGTTGACGGCAATGGGTCGCCAATACAAAAAAAATTGGAATACATAATTCTATTGGCGTGTCGGACACATAATTGGCGAAATGTGGGTGTGACTGTAGATACACCTCTATTCACCCTTCGGGGATTACAGGCGTGATGTTACTGTATGGGTTGCAGTAGTTACCTCTGTACACCGAATTGTAGTGAAGGTTTGTAAGTTCAGTTAGTATAGAGAAACACGTTTCACTAAGTTGCACTAAGTAGTTAAGTTTATTTAAGTTAACAGTCAGTAACAGGACTAGTGGAACGCGGTTATTTCTCCCAGTTGTTGATAGCTACACAGTTAGAACTTCACTATACAGGTATCTAAACACGACAAAATCAAAAGATGATGATTTTTTTTATTGGGCTCAACGAACTCTGGTGTTTTTTTTTTTACTTGAAGTACGAATTGAGAAAATCGTTTTTTTTTTTTGTTTTGTCGTGTTTAGAAAGCGATAGGTACATAACACATCTGTGATGTTTATATACACAAAAAAAACAACTGATATTTCAAGTGACTACACTACCTGCGGTTGACGACCCCAAAAAAAAACATTTAATTAATTTCTGTTTTGTTTGATTATATTTAGATGTCGATACCCATCACGTCTGTGGAGTTTCTCTAGCTAATTTAATTTGACCCTGTATTTAAATACGTTAGTCAAGTTAGTTTGACGCGCATCGTTAGCCTAAACTTACAGAGTAAGCAGAAAAATTGATGGCAATGAGAGCGTACAGTAATGTAAAAAAACTAGCCAAGTGCGAGTCGAACTCGCACACGAAGGGTTCCGTACCACAAGGCAAAAACGCCGAAAAAACACGTTTGTTGTATGGGAGCCCCCCTTAAATATTTATTTATTTTATTTTGTTTTTAGTATTTGTTGTTATAGCGGCAACAGAAATACATAATTTGTGAAAATTTCAACTGTCTAGCTACCGCGGTTCTTGAGATACAGCCTGGTGACAGACAGACGGACGGACGGACGGACGGACGGACAGACAGCGAAGTCTTAGTAATAGGGTTCCGTTTCTACCCTTCGGGTACGGAACCCTAAAAAGTGCTTTAACTTAACATTTACCGAGCCTCAGGCAAAACTATTTATTTTTACGTTTCCCTCTTTGCCTCCAACAAGCTCGCTCGAAAACACCTGGCACATATTACATTTTTCGTTGACATCAGCACGACTTCACCTACATTCAATTTCCAGTTTGCTAAGCGTTCTGCTGACGGGTAAAGGTCGGTCCACATCGAGACATGACGCGATGTGGCGCGGACTTCTAAGATAACGACACTATATCGAACTTAGTGGCTATACGAAAAGGCATTTCAGCGAGATGGTGAAAGCGTCTGCATTATTCCATATCGCACTTGTGGGTTCCAAACATAGTCTGTATGAGTAAAAACAAACAAAAACTTATAGTTTGCCAACGCAATATGGAGCAAAATATGCTAGACATAAGGCTACGGGGCATGTAAGTGTCATTTTTATTTCGATGTGTGTGTTTTTCATTTTGTTTTTTTTTTATCGGCACCTTGTTTTTATATTATAATTATATGGGTAGTTTGGTTATTATCTAATATTGTACTTTTGTGTGTTGTGCTGTCTTTTTGAGTGCGCCAAATAAATGGTTTATCTATCTATCTCATATGGAAAAGACAAAAGTAAGCAATGTTTTACTTAAGCAAAAAAAAAAACTCAAATGGAACTGGACTGGCCACATTATGAGAACAAACAAAGAAAAATGGACCAAAGCCGCAATGGAATGGTATCCTAGGAATGGAAAAAGGCAAAAGGGACGTCAAATCAACATAATACGGGAAGGTGACTAACCAAAATCATGGAGAAGCTCGTGACAGAGATGAGAAAAAAACTAGGAAAAAAGAAACTAGGGGAGGCCTGTCAAAGAACAAACTGACTGCTGAACCATCAAACTAATATTATGAAGGCGAACGTTTGTGAGTGTGTGTGTGTTTACATGTTTGTTACTTCTTCACGCTCAAACAACTGGACCAATTTTGATAAAATTTGGTATGGAGGTAACTGACACCCTGGATTAATATATAAGCTACTTTTTATCCCGATATTCCCACGAGATCGAAACTTATGCGGGTGAAATCGCGGAGCGCAGCTAGTTTGTATAATAATAATAAAGTTTATTTATTTTCGGACAACAATGATCCAGCGTGCTATTAAACAATACACACACACATACGACCGACCAACCTCCGACCATACTTACCTAATCGAATTATGATTTATTTATTTTAATAAACTAGATTAAAAATTACATTTATGTAAGTTAAAACTATACTGCATTACTGATCAGCGAATAAAGGCTTTTATTATTTACTAGCCGCGCCCCGCGGTTTCAACCGCATAAGATTCGATCCCGTGGGAATATCGGGATAAAAAATATCCTATGTGTTAATCCTGGTTATAAACAATCTATGTGCCAAATTTCATCCAAATCCGTTCAGCCGTTTGTGCGTGAAGAAGTAACAAACATAAGCACACGCACACACTCACAAACTTTCGCCTTTATAACATTAGTGTGATTATTATACGTGTTGGTACGTAGGTATTGTGTAGTAAGCAAGTTCGATGTTGTATCGCGCTGCGTCGCGTGGCGTCGTCTCGGTGTGAACTAACCGTAAACCTTCAGTGTCGTTAGTATCCAACAACCTACCTAATAGGTGCACGTTTGCCCACGTGGCCACTTCACTTGTAAGTAATTCTTGGGGGACATGTAGTGAATGCCTTTGTTTGGTTATCTTGAAACATTGTCTTCCTAGCTGTCTGTCCATAGCTTCGTCGAAAGATGGTATTTAGCCGCATCCCGTTAGATTGGAAATCCCAATATAGTTGGGAAACGGCTGGGCAGATGATGATGAGCTTTGATAGAGGGAGCTACTTTGCTTGCTTTGAGAGCTTTGCTTTGTTTTGATATAATTTTTTGTGTTCTGTGGTTTTTATAATAAAAACTAGCTGCGCCCCGCGGTTTCACCCGCATAAGTATCTATTTCGGGATAAGTAGCCTATATGTTAATCCAGGGTGTCAGCTACCTCCATACAAAATTTTATCAAAATTGGTTGAGCCGTTTGAGCGTCAAGAAGTAACAAACATATAAACACACACACACACTCACAAACTTTCGCCTTTATAATATTAGTGTGTTTGTATAAAAAAATATTATCAGAATAAGGTGCTTCTGAACAACTTTCTCTACCTTAATAGTTTTTGAGTCGATAAATCATTTAATCATCCAGTTTATCTAGTTACTTTATTTATCTACTTAAGTATAGAACCAAAATATTATCTTGTAGTACAGACGCCAGCATATCAAGCTACTACAATCTGTCAAATTTATTTAATAGATTTTCAACTTTACCGCTAAAGCATAAGGTTCAAAGTTTATTGGGAAAATTTGACAAATCTGTACCAGTGAATATTATTATATACTTTTGCCCAAATGTCTTTAAAAATTAATCATAATAATAATGCTTAAAAATAAGAACAAAAAACCACGCTTGCCGCTGAATATAAACCTGAAGATGGAATTCAGCATCTAATTGCGTAACAGACCATCAATATCAACCTGAATCATTTTGATGGATATTGTTAATCCATGGCTTCATGTGTTCGACAAATGTGTCAGCTCAACAACGTAAATAACGCAATGAATATTGTTAAGCCGTCAAAAAGTCACTGTTACTGTTGGTGTGTTACACAATTACCCCGCTGATTACTGTAATAGGAAATCGCAAAAAAAAAACTAACGAAAAAATTGACTTGGAAAATCTTGCAACTCACCTAACACAGATTCGTTGTCTAGTAAAGTCCTATTCAGTTCTGACATTTCTGTAGCTTCACTCGTAAAGGACTGCGGCGCTTCATACTTCCGAGGCGGCTTCGACACCGGATTCACCTCCATCTTCATCCCCTTCTCAGTTTCAGAAGCTTCAGAGCCTTCTATCAATACGTCCCCATTAGAAGAACGCGCATCGTTCTTAATCAGTCTTTTAATTTCATTGTTTTGGGTTGTAAAGTAACATACCACTAGCGCTGCACCGAAGATAATTACTATAGCTGTTAGACAGCCAACTAAAATTGCGAAGGAATCTGTATCCATACCAGCTATGGTACCTACTCCCCCATATCTTGAAAGCATTAGGGTTAAAGTCTTCTCATCGCGACCTCCAGGATTCTCAGCAACACACGTGTAGTTTCCTCTATCACTATATCGA
Organism: Oligia fasciuncula; assembly: GCA_963082905.1. Lineage (NCBI taxonomy): Eukaryota > Metazoa > Arthropoda > Insecta > Lepidoptera > Noctuidae > Oligia > Oligia fasciuncula. Next base: position 17,829,999 of record OY720403.1, read on the forward strand.
GCGTAAATTATCGTCAAATTCACCCATCGAATCAAATCCATTGTGTTCTCAGCTACGGTGTATCTAATCTCACCGAAAGCCTTCATCTCAATAGTTTTACCGTTAAATCGCCAGCCAACTTCAGGTGGTGGATTTCCTACTACTTTGCAAGTTAGAGTCACGTTTTCATCGTAACTTTTGACCGTTGCGTCAGGCAGCGGTTCGAGTATTGTCGGCCGGCACGCGAAGTTCGACGAGTCTAATTCATTCCAAAGTTTGTCTTGTACAGATGTTGGTTCGGCACACGACGTGGGAGGGGTGTAGAGGTTATGACTGATCACCCAATCCCGAAACGTCTGAAGGTTGCAGTCACAACGCCATGGATTGTTGTGTAAATCTAACCCGGATAAGTTTCTCAAGCCCATCAAAGTTTCCGGCTTCATATGACTCAAATTATTACCATTAAACCTCAATATTTTCAACTGAGGTAAGTTGACGAATGCTTTCGTTCCTATGCGGTGTATTCTATTGTTGCTCGCTTCAACTTTCTGAAGAAACTTCAAATTGCGAAATATACCGTCCTCCAACTTATCGATAAAGTTGTTGCTTAAGTTTATTAATCTTAGTTTCTCTGTGCCTTTGAAAGTATCGGGGTGCAGTGATCGGATTCTGTTCTTCGACAAATCTAGTTCGATCATGATTGCGAGAGTTACGAACGCAGTTTTGTGGACTACCTCGATGCTGCACTCCTTGAGGAACAGTTTCTTTAGATTACTTAAGCCTACTTTTTTGAATGCTTCTTGATGTAATTGTTGTAGATTGTTGTTTGATAGGTCTAGTATTTGAATGTCGTTGCTGAGGTTCGCTGGGACTATTTTTAGGCTTGAGTTCGAGCAGATTGCGGCTTTATTCCCGGACTGCCATCTGCAGTCGCAAGGTCTCTGGCACTCTGTCGTGAAGTCTGCTACCGTCGTGGTTAGCAGCACGAGTGGTATGCACGCGATTCTCATCCATGTCGTCCAGTATTTGTGGTCCATTTTGCTGTGATGCTGGTCATTTCTTCGTGCCGTAGCATACCTGGAGCGGGCTCGTCAGCCGACGCATTTGTTTCTGCAACAAACAGAAAATTTAATTTAAATAAAAGCTTTCAATATTTATTCCGGCAATTCAATTTATTTGAACAATGGCCTTTTGAGCTGCAAAGGGGAAACTCATAACGAGATTTAACAACTTGTATAAATCTTTGTAGTGTTGTCGAGCGGGTCTCGCTCGAGTCATGAGGTGTGGCGATTTGAAGGCTATATAATTATATAGGTATGATTAGTCATGAAGTTTTTGATATCGATGTAGTGGCGATTTTAAGGCTATTTAGGATTCATACATACGTCATTAAGTTTTTAATATCGATGTACCTACAACGAAAGCTAAAAAAAATTAACTATAGTAATATAGGTAGGTAATTAAAATATCACTATGCACTTGAAGTATACATTCAAGTATCGTTCCTAAGCTTTAATTTATTTATTTAGAAGACTAAGCCCGCGCGATTTTTGATCGAGAGTCGAGAATCCATCAGCGTGTTTTTTTGAATAGCTGGAACGCACTCTGTTGGATTCTCAATCCTCGACTCAACATAGAGAGTTGAAAATCCACCGCAGAATAATCGTGTGAGCTGGGGCCTAAAAAGGCCACTTTGGCAGAAACATAAAGGGATAACATTATGAATCATAATATGGCGGAGACAGTCCGTGTTTTTCTTTTTTCGCTGCACTACGTAGGTATAATCAAAGAGATAGGGATTACATAGATTAAAATGATATAAGTAACCACTTTGTAATTGGCTCTTCCTGTAAACTAGGACGAAGGACGACGCTTAGGCACCCTTCCACCGCTCCGGTTATTAACGAGTAACGAGTAAGCGATTAAAGCTAGCAACTAAAAAGCAGTTGGCGGACAGCAAGCAGCGAGTGCGCAACTCGATTACTCGCTGGTGTGAACTTAACCTGAGTCTCTCAGCGAGTGTCCTGGCTTCTGACTACCCGTAACGACTGTCAAAGATCTATGAATGACAGCAGAACTAACTGCTTATCGTGCTTTCCGAGGCACGGAGGGCTCTCGATATGTAAAGATGGTCACCCATCCACGAATTGACCGCGGCAATCGTAGCTTAACCTTCGATCGAACCGTGCGGCTGTTATTGTTTAGCCACGAGCCCCTCGAACATGATTATATTTAAATATTTATTCTCCTGATCGAAAAGCCTGCGGTATAATGTAACATGACTTCACAATTCAGTAAAATTCCAGTAAACGAATACATGGAACTGACATATTGTCAATTGGCATTACGTTTCAAATCCTTTGACAAGTGTATGTTGGGATGTGACATCACAATAATCCATACTGAGTTATTTTGTCATTTTATTTGATTAATAAAAATTGGTGAAAAACATTTTTTTTTAGTTTAGCCTGATACTCTTCCTCTGCTGGCAGGCAATGACCTCCACCAAGTTCTTCCAGGAATTCCTTTCCCGCGCCACCTCGAGCCAGTCGTCGCGGTACGCGTCCAGGTCATCTCGCCACCACTTTCTGGGCCGACCTAAGCAGCGCAGTCCATCTTCAGGCACCCATTGTGTGGAAACTTTTGCCCAGCGGTAATCCTGCATGCGGCTGATGTGACCCGCCCAATCCCACTTGAGCCTGGCAGCCTTCTTGCCTACGTCTATTATAGGTACCCATTTTGGAAGGCAGCAGGGAGTTCCGAAAAAAAAAATGAAATTAAATTGTTAATTCGGTAAGGGCTGATTTTTCCAACGCCAGAAAATTTTATCCGAAGAATAGTTTTGAATTTTTGACAGTTCTTCCATAAAGATACTGTCAGACGTCAATTTTATTCTACGAATAAAATTTATCTGTCGATTGAAAAAAGTAATTTTAAAAAATTAAACCAACTTCAAAAAGAAATTAACTCAAAATTATGAAATAACTTTAATTTCGGAAGTCGGTGTCTTTGGGATCTGTATTTTTTATAGTTTTAGTTTTTTGCCGTCTTCCGAAATTAAAGTTATTTCATAATCTTGAGTTAATTTATTTTTGAAGACGGTTTAGTTTTTTTAAAATACTTTTTTATTTCGTAATTTTTAGTATTTGCACTAGAATTTGACCAATGTTTTGAGATGTTTTCCCTTTGACACTACACCCGTAGCTCGTATCAATAAGCCAGGCCGTCACACTTACACGTATTAGTCCATATCTTGAAAATTACTAAATCGATTTTGATTAAACTTGCATTGTTCCCTAAGTTGAAGTAAATGTAAGCTAATAAAAAAATGGTCACGATCTGATAAATAGTTGCGAAGAAATGCGTGGACAAACATACATACATACACGTCTATAAAATTTGGTATATTTGTTTGGAAGCCCTAATAGATTGTCGTATGTGAATATAATGCAATTCCAATAACCTATATACGTGTCGAATTCAGGACCTCCTTTTTTTTGAAGTTGGTAAAAATCAGCCCTAAATGGGAATCACTTGTGCACGTCATATTAAACACCTACAGAAGATCGCGGGGAAGACCTGGATGAGAATCACATAAACCAGGGAACCATGGTACAGACACCAGCACATCAAGCTACTACAATCTGTCAAATTTCTTCAATAGATTTTCAACTTTATCGCTAAAGCATAAGGTTCAAAGTTGATTGGGAAAACTTGACAGTTTCGGGTAGCTTGATGTGCTGACGTATGTACAAAAGGGCCTTTGACTCGTCAGTGAGTGTTATCAAGGGTGCCGGTGATGATCAGGGCTCGGAAACCGGTTGAAATTCTTAACCGGTTACGGTCATTGACCCCAAACCGAAATCGATTGAGGTTAAGGTTTGCACTTTATGATTGAGGTTAAGGTTTATGCGGGAAACCGGTTTTTCATAAATTTTGGTTTTTATAGTGGAAATTAACCGGTTAAAACCAAGTTTGAACCCGGGGGGGTTCAAACTTGGTTTTAACCGGTTAATTTCGGTCCAGCCCCCGGCCCCCGCCACGGTCTGTACGTTGCGATATCATTTAGTTACAAAATTTGATTACGGAATTAACCGGTTAATTTGGGTGTCATAACCGTTTGTGCTTAAGTAACCGGTAACCTTTAACATTTGGGTTTCATAAGAACAGTTCACTTGTTTAACCGGATAATGAAGGAACGATATATTTACCGGTACTTAATCGAAATTAACCGCTCTTTTTAAACCGGTTCAGAGCCCTGGTGATGATGACTATGGAAGCTTGTTGATAGACACCACAGATTTATAAGTCTGTGATAGACACGGTTTTTACCCGACTGCGTCAGAAGGAGGGTTATTCTACGGCGCGTTTTATACGCCATACCGTAAGGAAACCGTGCCGTGTACAAAGCCGTGCCGTGGCGTATACGGTTGGCGCAGTGGTTAAGCGATTGACTGCTGTGCTGCAAGTCGCGTGTTCGATTCCCGCAATGAACAAATACTTGTATGACCTATAAGTAGTTGTTCCGAGTCTGGCTGTTTGTGTATGTGAGTTTAAATGTTTGTAAACACAACCACAATAGAGGTATGAGGAACAGGAGGTAAAGTTCACTTATACTTTATAGAAAAGGGAAGATCCTCCGACCAGACGGGTGTTGTGTCTGGCGGGCAACAGCCCGATGATTCATGTCGGGCCGTTGTATCTATGCTAGTTGCGCGGTAAACTCTGCTTGCGCGATGCAGGATTTGCGTGACGTCAGTATGACGCGTTGTTCGCATGTGGCGCTGTAGATACCGCTACACAGAAGAAAATCCAAGTGTGGGGCAATGTTAAAAAAAAAATGCCTAAGAATGGATACCTAAATAAAACAATGACTTCTTTTCAAGGTGAAGCCCAAAGTATGAACAACTGCTAAATACCGCCAAACACGATGTTTCTGTATGTAAGGCAAAGTTTAAAGCACTTACTCCGATGTTAAAATCACACAATCATCATTTCGCATTCAATTTCGTGAAGTATCCAAAATTCTAAGGCAAGCTAGCGGAAATCTCAAATATTACTCCTAGTCTTTCGTTTATAACTTTGAAAACGATTATGACGACGAACTTCACCGGGCCAAAGACGGTGGGCGACTGTCTTAAGGGAGAAGTTTTTTCTGAGAAAATCCCTGCCCGAAAAACACGAAAGCTCTCATGGATTGAAGTGACGAAGTTGTAACAAGTTTGTATCAACAACACGGGATGTTAAAGACGCGTTACATTTTTGCGGGTGGATTCGTTCCTGATCGGCTGGAAGGTGAAGTTTGGAAGGCTTTGTTTTTCTATTCTGTTTGGTTATTGGGAACTTATTTGACTTAGTATGCAGGGGAAAAGAGCACTGGTGTCCCAGTAGTAATGGCTGCGACTTACGAGTTTTAGGTCTTAGGTTCGAACCCAGACAGGCGCTTCACTTTGTGTACATCATTTCTTTACCACTGCTCTCAAAATGGTAAAGGAAAACATCGTGAGGAAACCGGCACGTCCTAGAATCGAAGACAAGACAGAGATTCGAAGACATGTGACATCTGCCGACCCGCAATGGCATGCGTGGTGGATTACGGCCCACTTTTATTCACTACTTAGTCTTTAATATTATCATTTAGGTATTAACTAGTTGTGCCCCGCGGTTTCACCAGCGTGAATATCGATCCCGTGGGAATATCGGGATAAATATGTTAATCCAGGGCGTCAGCTACCTCCATACAAAATTTTATCAAAATTGGTCCAGCCGTTTGAGCGTGAAGAAGTAACAAACATATAAACAGACACACAAACAGACAACACTCTCAAACTTTCGCCTTTATAATATTAGTGTGATAGTCTTCATAAAGTTTTTCAGTATCTTATTCATTAAAAGTAGTTTAACACCTCCAGAAAACTCATCATCATCATCACACGCAACATTTTAAAACCAATATCGAAAACCAAAAAGTCATCACACTTAAAAAATTACGACGCACTTAGATATATGTCGGTAGGGTGACCATAAAAATATATATAGCAAATTTTAGGGCCAATATCGCACAAAGCAAATAAGACATTACGGCCGTCTTTACCGCAGGGTGGGGGAAAGGTTTTTCAGATGACACGCACGATCATAATGGCCAAACGGCTATGGTGGCCACGTTTTAGATCTTAGTTTACGATTTTTGTATTTGCTGCAAGCATTTGGGATCTTTCGTTTTCGCGACTGGGTTGCTACGCTAGATACAGATAGATAAATAAACCATTTATTTACATAATCAGCCTATAACGGTCCCACTGCTGGGACACAGGCCTCCTCTCAGTGAGAGGAACTGGGCTGTAATCCACCACACGGGCCCAGTGCGGGTTAGTAGATGGCACATATCTTCGAATTTTCGGTTCTAGGACATGTCGGTTCCCTTACGATGTTTTCCTTCACCGTTTTGAGAGCAGTGGTGATGGAATAATTTACACAAAGTAAAGCTCCTGTCTGGGTTCGAACCTACGACTTACACCGGGCCACCACTACTCAACCATTTATTTAGTGCGCACAAAAGACATAGCACAACACACAAAAGTAGGTACGATTAAATTATAACAAACCCTACATCACAGATATAGATAACGCAAGACCAACTACTTCGCGTGCCAAAAATCGCACCAGCTTACGTACAAAAATCGTAAACCGCCACTTTCGCGCTCAGTCTTGTGTACTGCTGGCTGGGTGAGCGTGAGCGCTGGGTGCTAGGCCCCGGGGGTGGGGCGAGACGGGTGGGGCGAGACGGGTGGGGCGAGACGGGTGTGGATTTGATTTCTCATCACAAAATAGTGCTTGTGACGTCATAGTAGGTAGTCAAAAATGGCACGCTTGAATTTCATACAGATCGTGATACTTGCGTTATCTAGTTCTATCTATATCTGTGATTATAAGACTAATTCGATCTAACACTTCCAGTAAAATCTCATAGGTACCTACTTATTTCAGGACATATCCTACAACCTGCCCAAATGATGGTGTAAGTGAAACAGCCGGCACGACGTAAACTCCCGTAAGATATGAAAAAGGTAATGTTAGTTTTATCACCAACAAGTCACAGATTTGTCACCAAACTTGATGCCTATTGATTTTTTTTCTTTAGGCTTACAGAAGTCGGAAAATAATGGCTTAGGTATGCTTGGCCATTGATTCTGAACCCACCTGCGTTGGAATTTTTCCAACTAAAATATTTTTTTATACAGGGTCAAACCCATAACGTCTGCGCAGTTTCACTAGCTAATTTAATTTGACCCCATATAGACTGATAGAGCATATGTGTTGAAATAAAAATATATGAATATTTTTTGCAACAGGGACTGAAAAATTCGAAGTGGGGCTACTAAGTCTCTAAATAGCACACTTTTTCAGAAATCATCAACAAAAGTTAAATTAGTTCCACTATCGGTCAAGAGATGGCGCTGACATAAAACTGCAATATTCTACACCGCAGAGCAGTGTTATAATATGAATGATGAATATAGGCCTTGCCGATGAAAATTTAAAAACATATGATGGTACGGAACTTACTACTACTGTTACTTTGTTACTTTATTCCTCGGTGCGCGAGTCCGACTCGCTCTTGCCCGGTTTTTTTTTTCATTTCATGACATGGTCGAACACTTCACGAAATGATCAATTCTAAGATCTGGCCACGACATATAGATAGATAGATTTCACTATAACTCGTTTATGAACAGCATCCTAATTGCGTAATACACTATCAATATCATTCTGATTCATTTTGAAGCATATTGCTAAACCATTGCTTCATATGTTCAAAAAAATTGGCAGCTTAACAATGTATATAACGCAATGAATGCTGTTCAAAAATCAAAAAATCAAAATCAAAATATTTTATTTCACATAAGCCTACATGGGCACTTATGAAACGTCAGAAGCTAGGTGCACGGTTCCAATTGGTCGTTTCCTATGGAGAAGAACCGGCAAGAAACTCCACGGTTACTCTTTTTAAAAATAATTGGCTTTTACAATATTTTCAAATTACAGTAGGTATGGGAGGATAGCGTAGGCCTGTCAACAAGTATCAGGTACTTGATAAGATAAAAAATGGTCTACAGATCTAAAGTCTATAAGGCCTACAAAGTCCTCACATTTACAAAAACTGTTGAACTGTCAAAATGAAACCCATTGCTACTGATAGTGTGTTACGCAATTACCCCGCAGATTCCCATTTCATAAAATGGTATCCAGAATATACAACACATTTTGACAAGACCATAGTCGGTGCTAGTTCAAAACAGCTTTTAGCAAATTACCTCTAGGAAACTGTCCTCGCCTTCAAGCCGTGATAAATTGGCAGGCGGACTTTATCTATTCAGTTCAGTCCTGGCACTTAGGCCATAGAAATTAGAAGGGGCCTGATTTGCTTACACAATTAATGAATATTCTACGTGGCAAGGTTCAAAAATGAGTACAAGGTTTGGCTTTGGCATTTAAAGGGTTTTCGCGAGCTTGTTTTTAGTATGTCTAATTGTGGGAAGTGGGAAAAAAGTGGGTAGTTTTATTTTTGTTCTCAAATATCATCATCATCATCTGCCTAGCCGTTTCCCAACTATGTTGGGGTCGGATTCCAGTCAATTTAGGGTTCCGTACCCAAAAGGTAAAAACGGGACCCTATTACTAAGACTCCACTGTCCGTCTGTCTGTCACCAGGCTGTATCTCATGAACCTTGATAGCTAGACAGTTGAAATTTTCATAGATGATGTATATCTGTTGTGATGTGTGCCGCTATAACACCAAATACAAAAAACAGAATAAAATAAATATTTAAGGCTGGCCAAGTGCGAGTCGAACTCGTACACGAAGGGTTCCGTACCACAATTAAAAAACGCCGAAAAAAACACGTTTGTTGTATGCCCCCCCCGCATACAACAAACGTGTTTTTTTCGGCGTTTTTTAATTGTGGTACGGAACCCTTCGTGTACGAGTTCGACTCGCACTTGGCCAGTTTTTTTTTCACTTTATTTATTAGGGACTTGCAACCATTAGCAGGTCAGGTCAGCGCCATCATTTCCTTAAGCAAGTTTGAAGTCTTAAGAGACTTCATGTCAAAAGGAAGATTCAAAAAAGCGCACATCTCCGACTAGTAAATAGTTATCTGTGGCGTTATCGCATTAGTGCGGTAACATAAAGTAAAAAGCACGCGTGTTTAATACACTGCATTATGTACCTAAAAGCGGTTCATTAAGAGCCACTTTACGAGCAAGTGTGTTGAAAAGAAGTTTATTACCTCATCACTTAGGCACAGCAATAACCGATTTTCCTCTTTTTAACAAAATGGCCGCTCTACCAAGTCCCTTATTAATGTTCCTCCTTATCTATGGTCAGTTCGACCTCAATACTGACAGTGAAGAAAGTGCGTATTTATCCAATAATATATTAGATAAATCCTGTGTGATAACACGGAGAAGATAGGTGCAGAAGTCTGACTGCATATCATTGATGAAAACGCACGCACACATAGACACGCTTTATCAACATAAACACTACAGTCCGTTTACACTGTTACTTTACCTGTGACAGCAACAACCTAAGAACAACCTTACTATAAGGAGAATAAAGATCAAAATGATTTCGGTTTGGGTGATGCCACTGACAAGTCTGTCAAGACTTGTCAGTGGCATCACCCAAACCGGAACCTTATTAGAATGAGAATAAAGATTACTATGATTTGTACAGTGACGCAAAATCACAGGTAAAATATATATATATATGAAAGGACTGTACGCAAGATTCAAAAACGATTTTCTCCTAAAGTCAAATCAATGTACGTAGCCCTTTCCCTACTATGTTAGGGTCGGCTTCCAGTCTTACCGGGTGCAGCTGTATTTTACATGGAGCTACTGCCTATCTGACCTCCACAACCCAATCACTGGTAACAAAATATCCCTTACAAAGACTGGTTGTCAGACTTATTTCTTCTGGATGCCCGCAACGACTGTCAAAGATTTAATGCGAATGACAGCCGGACCAACGGCTTAACGCGTTTTCCGAGGCACGGAGGGGTCTCGATATGTAATGGGTGGTCACCCATCCACCAACCGACCGCGGCAAGCGTAGCTTAACCTTCAATCGACCCGTGCGGCTGTTATTATTTACCCACCAGCATTTTCTAAAGTATTGATAGGTAGTTATTTTATGGTGTTACAAACACAATATTATCGAAACTATACTATTATGAAATAGGTCTTTTCTCAAAGTTGTAATTTTTTAATTAACGAGAAAAACGCTTTTGAATTTTGCGTAGGTAAGTGCGCATACACACGAGCGACATGCTTCGACGACAGAGGAAACCGTCGACGCGTGTCATCTACAGCCGCCGATAAAGTGTCGCTAGTGTATTTGAGTACCTACGGTGCTCAAATACAGACACGCGTCGACGGCCTCCGCTGACACGCGTCGACGGCTGCGGTTATCTCTGTCGTCGATGCGTGTCGCTCGTGTGTATGCACACATACTGTCAGATATGGTATTTGGTTATGTGCGCAACTGTGCGTGCAGCGAGTACAAGCGCACTCGCGTCTGGCGTTTGTTTGAGATCGCTGTACGTGACGTCTGTGTACCTGCGCCTGTCTTCGTTCGCTGTACGGAGTTGACCTTCTGTAGGTAGGTTCTTCAGTGTTATAGCGGGAGCAATTTCTCTTATCTTCTAATGTTATTATTAATCTGTGGTGAGTTATCTTTTCCAGCAATATCCTTAATATTTTTTTTAATGATATATTGTCGTGAATCTGATGTGGTGACGCGTTGTGTGATAAATGATGAAAAATACATTTTAAGGAAAAAGCCACTGAAATATTATCTATGGCTTGATAGTTTTTCACCATTAGGCCTGACACTGCGTTAAGGTGAATGCGCAGTGGTAGACCGCGAAGTTCAAGTTTTCTTACGTTTTTCGCAATTTTCAGGTCAGTGTCAGGTTGTATCTTGATCGAAATATGATTCGCAACTATAACAGGTACGTATTTACAGAATTATAGTCATTAGAATCATTAATATATTTCTTTAAGTTAGATTTGTTCCTTATAAGATTTCTTCTTATGGAACAAATCTAACTTAGAAAGATGTATTAATGATAGTGACCTATTGTTCAACGCGGCGTTTTACCGGAACTTTAAGCAGCGTTTATAAATAAAGGGGTATGAGTCCATGTTTATTCGCGATATTTTTCCTTTACCGATGTCAGAAAGTCTAAGATAAAATCAGAAAGTACAGATGGCAGCACATCAAGCTACCCGAAACTGTAACATTTTCGCATTCAACTTTGAACCTTATGTTTTAGCGATAAAATTGAAAATCTATTAAAGAAATTTGACAGATTGTAGTAGCTTGATGTGCTGGCGTCTGTACATATTATGAATGAAAAAGTCACATATTATGAATGAAAAAGTCACGTTATTATATTGGACTCGTAAAGCATTGTAAGAACCCTGTGCATAATGCGGGCCATTCACGATCAAGTTCACCGTCAAGTTTGCAGCGGACTTGAAGCCGCGTCCAGTAAACTTGACGGTGTATCACTATGGGTATGCATGTTGACTAAATTTAGATTAACTAAAACTAGCAAGTCATTTCTTGTAAACGGCGTCCGTTTTTATAACAAGTTGCCAAAGCCGGTTACAGAACTTAGCGATGGAAAATTCAAAACCTTCATCAAACGTGTCCCTATCAAAAAAGCATATTATAAGATTAAAGACTATGTTGAAGACAAGGTAGTTTAGCAATAATTCCTTCTGCACATGTGGCTTCCCTGGCTCCTCATTAACGGCTTAACTATTTAAATGTCTATTAACTGCTCTCAAACTACGATGTTTATTTTTTATTTACTTTACTTTATTTTCTTTTTTTACATACTTTTTTGACATAATCTCTTTATTACTTGACATTATTTACAGACAATTAAAAATTTTCATCTCTTTATTAGTTGTTGTAATGGAAATCATATCACTAGGTTTTATTAGGTTTTTATTTTTTATTTGTCCTTTTGATAGATTCTTATTTTGTAAATGTGAGGACTTTGTAGGCCTTGTAGACTTTAGATCTGTAGACAATTTTTTATTTTATCAAGTACCAGGTACTTGTTGACAGGCCTACGCTGTCCTCCCATACTTACTGTAATTTGAAAATATTGTAAAAGCCAATTATTTTTAAAAAGAGTAACCGTGGAGTTTCTTGCCGGTTCTTCTCCATAGGAAACGACCAATTGGAACCGTGCACCTAGCTTCTGACGTTTCACAAGTGCCCATGTAGGCTTATGTGAAATAAAATATTTTGATTTTGATAAGTCTACTTATCATGCACACCCATAACAATACACCGTGCCCGCATAACTGAACCTGACTGGCAGTACGCCCTCAACAGTGTTATTTTAACCATATTTCATTTTTATATAAGCAAGCATAGGCCCGAAAATACTCAACTTTGGTTATATCCATTCCATCAAAAAACCCCTGAAGGTGTTTCGTTTAATAAAAGTAGCATATTCCGCGAAACGCCACTGAGGCAGAATTTCTACCTAGAATTTAATAGAATTCCCTAAACTGAGTGATGGTATAATCTTGGAATAAAGACGGTCAAGAGAGTTTCATAAGCCTCGGTAGGGTTCCGCTATTATTTAGTTAAAATAACTTCTTTTATAACACCTGCGGGAATTTGCGTAACACACTAGCAGTAGGAATGGCTTTCATTTTGACAGTTGAACGATATTCATTGCGTTATTTACATTGTTGGGGAGATAAATTTTTCGAACATATGAAACAATTTATAATTACGCTTTTACGCTGGCAACCAGCTTTGGGGCTCTGTCTCGCATAGGGCCTTATTATGCCGAGTGATGGACGTTTTGCGTCTATATGACGCATATTTTCTCGTATTTGCGTTCTTTCTCTGCGTCATGTTTACCGCAAACAAAGGCATTTTCTTTATTTTTACGAATTGTAGGTCTTAGGTTCAAACCCTGATTTTACCTTGTGTAAATTATTTCATCACTACTGCTCTCAAAATGGTGAAGGAAAACAGTGTGAGGAAACCGGCATGTCCTAGAATGGATATAGCCCACTCCCTCTCGAAGAGAGGAGGCCTGTGTCCCAGCAGTGGGAACATTATAAATGCTGATTATGCTATGATGGGGAAGTCCAAATTCTCAAATTTTCGCCCGCCGCCAGTCCCATAATGAAAACGCACCTTTGAAACGAACCAAATGAAACTTCTATCGATATCATTTATTACGAATCCTTCATGCTCTTCTCTATGTTACATCGTTGATGCATTTCGAGGAATAAAATTATAATATTTTTATTTTGATTAATACTTTTTTTTTCGAGGAATCCTTTTGTTGCATTCCAAAGTTGGTGCGTTTCGAGGAATACCCCAAGATGACGACTCGAGAAGTTCGGAAGAAAAAGACATGTTGAGCCGACCTGAACGAATTGATATAAGGGCAAAAGAATAATGATCGACAGGAAGATGTCACGGGGTTTCTCTTTTCCCCATAGGAACCCTAAAAACAAAGGCTTAGTTTTTCGGAGAACGAAAAACAATTTCACGATTGACAAGCGAAGGAATGGTAAAAATTTGTTTTTTTTGGCGTAAAAAAGAAATCACAACGTCAATCCGTCCATACTGATATTATAAATGCGAAAGTGTAGATATCTATCTCTCTATCTATCTGTCTGTTACCTATTCACGCTTAAACCGCTGAACCGATTTAGATGAAATTTGGTATAGAGATAGTTTAAGTCCCGGGAAAGGACATAGGATAGTTTTTGTCCCGATATTTCCACGGGATCGACACTTATGCGGGTGAAACCGCGGGGCGCTGCTAGTTATGAATATGAGAACTTTTTAATATATTTTTGTCCTAGTCTTGTCTGTATAGAAAAATAGGGTTTCATAACAAAAGTTATAAAGAATTATCGCCACGAACTAAAAACCGCCTTTTTTTGAAGTGGGTTAAAAGATATCACCTTGGAAAAAAAAGTATTTTAATACACCAAAAAAAGTGAAAATGTGTAACTCCTCCTTTTTGAAAGTCGGTCAATAACCTTTCATGCTAAAATCAACGCAATGCCGTACTTTCCACCATTAGGAGGCAGTTATTGATCAGCTCGACCTCTATAGGTACTTAAATGAGGTGACTGGCATACATGAAATATACCAATTAACTCCCGATTCCTAAATGAATTAACGAATCGTTTTCACTTACCAGCCATAATAGGCGAACTTTATAATATTGTAATGTGTAACCGTTTAGTTGCCCAAATAAATAAAATAAAATAACTTAGTGTTTCTATGTAAATGTGAATTTAGTCTAAACAGCGGATGAAGATCGAATTCACGACTTTTTGCCCTTCCTGCCAGTCCCGTTCGCGTATTAAGAAACCATTGTGTTACGGGGTTTTTTGGCTATACAGGAAGATTTTTTTATCACCATCCAAATTTTTACAGGCTGTTCTACCCATGAATATGAACAACTTTCACTATGGGACCAACTGAAATCACGAAAAAAAATCAGCTGTTTAATACAAAAGTTTAATACGTACTGTCTTGACTTGACCAAAATGTAAAAATCATCAGATTTTTTTTTCGTGATTTCAGAGTTGGTTCCATAGTGATAGTTATTCATATTAAAATTTCAAGTAAAAATTTGGATGGTGATAAAAAAATCTTCCTATAAATAATTATAGGTAAATCTAACCATGTGCCGCGCAACGGTTTCGGGATATAAATCTATAAATATATAACAACTAGCTGTTCCCCGCGGTGTCACACGCTGCCCGGCTCCTAAGGGTCGTAGCGTGATGTTATATAGCCTATAGCCTTCCTCGATAAATGGACTACCCAACACTAAAATAATCATTCAAATCGGACCAGTAGTTCCAGAGATTAGCGCGTTCAAACAAACAAACAAACAAACTCTGCAGCTTTATAATATTAGTATAGATACATTCTGCGTGGTACCTATAGATTAACCCGCGGGGAAATTGCGTAACACACTACCAGTAACAATGGCTTTCAGTTTGACAGTTCAACGTTTGTTTACGTGGTTGAACCGACACATTTTTCGAATACATACTTATAATGGATTAGCAAAATCCTTCAAAATAATTCAAACTGTTATTGAAAGTGAGTTACGCAATCAGGGTGCCGATTCTGGGGACCGCATTATTATAAAGGCAAAAGTTTGTGAGTGTGTGTGTGTGTTTATATGTTTGTTACTTCTTCACGATCAAACTGCTGGACCAATTTTGATAAAATTTTGTACGGAGGTAGCTGACACCCTGGATTAACATATAGGCATCCCGATATTTCCACGGGATTGACATTTACGCGGGCGAAACCGCGGGGCGCATCTAGTTCGCCATAAATAAGTGTTAGGCTCAAATCACACCGAGATGGAAGCGAAGCGGAGCGCAGTTTCAGTGTCATATGAATTTTAACTTTATTTTCATTACTATAATACTTATTATCGCATGAGAAACTTGAGTCATCAGAGAGCACGCGGCGCAGCGGGCGGTCGCGCGGCCCTTCAAGTTTCTCAAGCGATACTATGTATTATAGTAATGAAGATAAAGTTTAAAATTTTATGACACTGAAACTGCTCGCCGCTTCGCTTCCATCTCGGTGTGATTTGAGCCTTAGTTTCTACCAACAATGGTCGGTAAGTATTAGGAATCATTATATCCTCTCCTCCCGTAATCGTTTTTTACACCCAAACTTTTTCTATTAATTTCTGTTTACATATAACTTCCTGTTTTGATAAAGGGTTGGTGTTTTGTTAAGGTCGAAAGTACCTTGTATTGTTGTGTTATAGTACATAGTGTTAACATAATTTTGTGTTTGTAGGGCGAGGTTTTTAGGTCATGTCGTGTGAAAACATATGTGTATGTAGATGTTTTGATTTATACTAAGCCTTTTATAAGGAAAGTGGTGAATAAAGAAAGAAGGGCAAGCGACAATAAATCTTGATAGTTAATGAATCACTAACAAACGATTAAGCATATATACATTCAAAGAAGGGCAGGCCATTCCGGAATTCTGGAATTTCGTTAAATTTTAGCGATATTTTTATTCTTACATCGGCAATTTGAGCTTTAGAAGTAGGTCACACGGCTGCATAGCTAAAATGGACCTAGGCTGGTCACATTTGTCACATGTCGGAGGAGCTATGGGGTAAAATAACAACACAATGGGTCCCAAACAGCAGCAAACGACAACGCAGCAGGCCCAGAATGAGATGGCGGGACAAACTCGACTCTTTCCACAAGGATTGGCATATAACAGCACTGGATATTGATAAGTGGAAGGAGAGAAGGGAGGCTTTTGCCCTGCAGTGGGACAGAAATGGCTGATAATAATAAATAATAATAATTTTTATTCCGGAATTGAGAAGGATACATATTATCGTAATTCCGATACACATTTAAAAAATTGCTTCAAATTCATTGATATTTGGATTAACATTTTTTCTGAACGCAATCTAATGTCAGTGGGATAAGTGTAATAAAATCTGTAAGAATCTTTCAACTAATTTCCACCTCGCAGGCTTTGTCAAATTACAAAAAGCTATATAATAATATGATAACGGAGGAGACCGAGGCGTGTATCTGAGAGAAGCTTACAAGAATATTTTATGCGTTCTCCAAAGGTTGTGTATTGTAATTATAATGGTGTAGATATATTATGTCGCAGCCAACTGGTTAAATTAGCCGTTTAGTTAGCTGCCTGGCTTTTGGAAGTAGTGCTCGCCTCGCTTCGCTCTCTCGGCTCGCACGCAGTTGATCACAGTTCTAAATTAACCTAACCCATTAGGTCGGGGTGCCCTGGCTTAGTTACTGCGACTAATTCGGCTCGTGCGTGATTGGTTACAGACTTCCAACCTAAACTATAATTGAATATCATTCAGGCCGTTAGTTGAACGGCCGCCGTTTAGTTAAAAGGCTAGGCGGTTAACAAAACGGCTAATTAAATCAGTTGGCTGCGACATAATATACATAATAAAGAGTATTCTATCTAGCTATCTATTCTGGTACAGTCAGCGACAAAAGTCGAATAATGTATCCGTTTTTTTTAAACTTAATTTATAAGCTAACAGTCTTAAAGGATGTGGCTAAGTAATAACAGCCGCACGGGTCGAAGGTTAGGTTAAGCTACACTTTCCGCGGTTAGTCCGTGGATGGAAGAGCATGTTTACATACCAAACATACTGTATGTCAATTTACATGGTCATGGTGTAAAATTTTCAGTGTTAATCTTGTCGCCCGTACCCATTTATTATTGGTAGACTATTGGTAAGCTATATTAAATTGTTGTGATATAAAAACTGGAATGATTTATGACCTTCCTACCTTATTATACAGTCGGGGAACTTGACGGTTCAGACACAGAACATTACTTAGGTATGTTATGTGGTTGAGCAGATTGACACACTACGATAATTATTTACCGTGTTATAGCCATTTCGTATGACCGTCAAACAATGTCAATTCCTTGTTAATTGAATTTACGAAAAATTTAAGTTGACAATCAATTTGCCAAGCAAGAAGAAATAAAGAAAATTCGTTTATTTGTGAAAAATATGACAGAAAAAAAAAACAAAAAACGAACAAGTTGGGGAAAAATATGTGTTTCATCCACGCAAAACGACCATCGCTCAGCATAATGCTACAACCCTATATGAGACAGAGCCCCAGCACTGGGGGCCTAAAAAGGCCACTTTGGCAGAATCATAAAAGGATAACATAATGAATAAACCGTTAAGTTAATCGTATCAAATCCCATTGGTGAAGCATTTTTCAGTTATTTTTTTTGTCTGTGCTAAAATACCAATCAATCCGATCCAAATCCAATCCCAATCTCTTTGATTATACCTACGCAGTGCAGCGAAAAAACAAAAACACGGACTGTCTTCGCCATAATACGATTCATAATGTTATCCTTTTATGGCTCCTTTTATGGCTCCTATGGCTATTCTCCAAATTGGCCTTTTTAGGCCCGGTCTTCAGCGACAGCCATCATTTAAGCAATCATTTTCCCTTACATATTGCGATCAATGTTGTTGTCGATGAAATATTTAGTCGCTGTTCATAATAATAATACCAGCAACCTCGATGTAATTAAACTTTAGTTTATCTACGCATCAGTAGCTTCCTCTTTTCGCTAATAACAACATTCTGCAATCATGTATCTGTTTACTGAGCTTAGTTATTAACCCTCCCAACGATGTTAGTAGTGGCTTAGATTATACAAATATTATGGTAAATATTTTATAGTTTGCTTACAACTCTGTCCCGGAAGTTTGAAGAACAGGATCTGCACAGTCAACAAAAGAGATAATTAAGTAGATCGATCAGGAACCGATGGATGTTCTCGAATAAAATTTTATTTTATTAATAGACTAGCTGCTGCCCGCGACGTCGTCTGCGTGAAGGCTCTACAGCACCAAAAATACCTAAGATGCCAGTGTCGCTATAGCATTATAAAGTAAACAACTTTTAAAATAGCATTAAAATTTAATTATTTTTTTTGCAAGCGAAGCAAGTGAAGAGAGTTATATGGGAATCCTGCTGAGTTCAGTCATAAGAGGTGACTGAAGGAAATAGATAAAATAATGCAGGAATACATTCCAGGACACAAAAGAGTAAAAATACGTTCAAAGGTATCACATATACCTTACAACACTTCCCTATAAACTACGTTGGTAGTTATGCTGCCAGGAGCCAAAATGTGTGATGACGCGGGAGCAAGCGACGACGTACAGTTGCCCGTGTGAGAAGCAACTCGTCCTGACGTCGACACCCACTGCCCTCAGTGTCTGCCCCTGCGACTTATTGATGGTCATCGCGAAGCAAATACTCACGGGGAGCTGTACGCGCTTGAACTGTAACGGGAAGTTATGAGGTATGAGGGGAATGCGTGGTATAAATACTGCCTCGCCGACGCCATAACCCGTAAGAATTTCCGCCTCAATGGTGTGTCTGTGGAGCGAGATGACTTTAAGGCGGGTCCCGTCACACAACTTCGGAGGAATAGGTTCCGAAGAAGCATAACCGGGACACCGCTTCAGCTTGATGGTATGCGCTGGAAGTCCACTTGCATACAGGGAGTTCAGAAATTCCACGGGATAATGTGTGGCGTCATCTTGCTTGACAACAGTGTTTATCGAGGTGTAGACCACTTCATTCCCCTCAATTTCCGAGAGAATGCATTCGTTAATTGCTGCAGCTGATCATTTTTGGGCGTCAAAATGGCCCGCTCACACACCCAAGAATTCTGCTGGTGCGGTATACGACTGAATGTCCCCGTACACACAGCGAATGAGTTCTTCTAAGCTGGAAACCACTCTACCGAGAGACTCTGGAAGCACCACCTGTCTACCTCTCTCTTCTGGTAGAGTGCCTTCGCCAAGACTTAGAAGGACATCGGAGAATTCTTGAGCGCGTGCATTGCCGCCGAGCCGAGCTCTCATATTAATGGTTAAGCGCAGCGTACGAACTCGTGACCACAACGAAGATCGTTTCAACAAAGCATTCACCTCGTCAGCCCTCGATCCTCGGCCATCGTACACTCATCCCATACGATCAGAGAGCAATCCTTGAGCACGTGTCCCTTATCGCTGTTACGTGACACACCACAAACAGGCGTTTCGGCGCTCTCTAAATAGATGGGAATTTTAAACATGGCATGTGCTGTCTTGCAGTCCCGGAAGCAGTGTGGCAGCGATTCCCGACGACGCTACAGCAATAGCAATTTTGCCTTGCCTCCTGACCTCTGCAAGTATGCCAGTGGTAACAAATGTTTTTCTTGTACCACCAGGAGCATCCAAGAAAAACATTTTACCCTGGTTTTGCCAAACGCTTTCAAGGACGGTGTCATAAATTTGTTTTTGCTCTAAAGAGAACAAAGCGACATGGTCATTTCGTATGGTGGTCATTTCGCCGTCTCCGACTTCGTCTCCAGTAGCACGCCTCAAAGGTCGTAGAAAATCTTCAGACAGATGATGGCGATACTTCTCCCACAAAGCTACCGGGTTCGCGACTCCACAAAACACCAAGATGACTGCAAACAGATGACGCATGCGGCTGGGACTGTCACTGACGCTCGCCTCCGCGAGGGTGTCAGCCCAATTTTGGTCACCGTCGAGAAGGTGACGTGCTACGCAGGCTGCGCGGTAAGTGGGAAACTCCACGCCATCAAATGTCCTCAGAAAGACGAAAGACTTTGCCTCGGGCAGTGTGAAGTAACAACCGCAGAAAATCGTATTCGCCATTATTCGGATGCACGGTATAATTTAAGTTTATAATTAGGTATACGACATGAAAATATATTAATTACCAAGCAATAATCACACAGATAAATACCGAACAAAAGTATTAACAGTCAATGTTTATTTTGTACTAACAACATGAAATTGATGAAGAAATGATCATCATCAATGAACATAACTTTTTTGTAATACTTAACACCGCATTTTTTTTAAATTGTCTTCCTCAACTCTGCTCAAGATTTTGAGGGTTTTGTTGGAACTTGAATTTGTCAAAACGAACTATACGATACAACTTTAATGAAGAAAATGCACATTACCATCTATGAATTTTAAGAATAACTAACTACTAACCTCACCAACATGATCAAATTTAAATTATTAATTTCCAAAAAGTGTTGACATGTAACTTGATTTGATTTTTATGAAATCTCATAGATGGCGCTGCTTCAAAATTGTCTTATACTACTAACATTCATTAAACTATGTTTCTCTGCCCAAGTTACTTAAGTGGCGTAAAAGTTTTTATAGTGTAAAGCTAGATAATAGCATGACTTACTCAAAAACAACATTTAAATATGCGTCGTTAGATTACACGCTGTCACAGAATGCGTAAGAAAAATAAAGATTCACAGCTCCTCCTCGTAGGTGATACCGTGATAATATGTAGCCTATATGTTGACCCGACCTCTTAGTAATATTCATGCAAAATTTTAAGTAAACCATGCAGTACTTTTTGAGTTTAGCCCGGACATATAGACAAACAGACAAAAATTCTAAAAACTATATTTTTGGCTTCGATATCGATTGTAGATCACGCCCCAAGTATTTTTTTTTATATAAAAGTTTTGCCTTTCCTACGATTTTATTATATACGATTTTATTATATATGTTTATATTATTTATTTAAACATTATCATGATTTATTTTTTTAAATAACTCAGACATAAGGACCAGAATTATTTCGTCATAAAGGCAAGCCTTTACGACGTGATTAAACACATAATAATGTTTTAAAGATCACAATATGATTTCGTTAGTACTATATCGCGCCAATAGATGTCGTTACATGTTTCCACTTATTGCAATAAAAATTGTTATAGAATGCTTTAAATTGATTATATCTTTTGATAGACTGAAGCGATTGCGATGAAACAAAGACTAATCACTGCTCCGAGTTCTACACTATATTTGAGTATAAATGTGAACCATATTGGTTTGGTACTTGTTACGTTGAGCCTGTTCAAAATCTGTCACATCCAAACAGACAAACAGACAAAAATTCCAAAAATTGAAGAAATGGCATGTGTTGGTTATCCTATAGCAGCCCAACTATTTTTTTTATTTTTATTTTCAATGTACAGAAACGCCTCGTCTACAGATTTATTATATGTATAGAAAACAAACAGCTCATTTATCGAATTAAATTTCTGTCGACAACATCCATCGGTTTCTTAAGTAAACTTCAACTAAGTATATCCGATGATCCTGCATACTTGTCTCTTTTGTTAACTGTACACAACTTGGGCATTCGAAGGTGTCAGGGTAGCCCACCAAATTTTAATTTTCTTACGTATTTTCTAATTTGCAGGTCAGTGTCAGGTATATGATTCGCGGCCTAAATAGTTGTGGTTCCTAAGTGGAGCTACAGGTAAGATCTAATAGCATAATATGCCTTTAAATGGCTTACAGGATCTAAACACAAAAACGCAAGTTTTAGAAACAATAAAAGTATATGATCGACTACAGTAAAATCGACTACAGTAAAATCAGAAAAATATATGATATTCTTCAAGATATATATTCTACAAACAACATACTAAAGCATTAGTATTTTAACTTTTTAGTCCAAACAATAGATTTTTTGTAAATAATTGCTTCATATTTTGCAATAAATTACCAGGGTTGTGTCATCACGCTTCTTTTTCTTTTCTATGCAGTCCGACAAGGAGTCGCTTAAAAAAAAGTAATTAATAGTTGGTTTGACTGCAACAGATCGCCATGTTAGCCATAGTTTACAATAAACTTTTCATGTTATAATTACTTTGGCCTGTGATTAGCCGTGCCTGGATCAAGTGCGTTTGAATCCAAGAACAAAAGAATACTCAAAAGAGGAAGGAGGAGAGGAAGGTAAGGAAATACAATTATAATATCATACATTTTCTTAAACAATTAGTCATTTATACTTGACTTTGTCTTAGAAGGATGAGCATTACGTATTAAGCCTACCGTAATATAATTTAGGATTTCAAAGTCTCATTCACAAGACTGTTTCGAACTCCTAATTTGGTTTCAGTACTTATGAAACGAACTTTACATAATAATATGTTGGAGTCTGAAGTAATTTAATTTACATTTCTCTCAATTGTATTTTCAGTGAATTTGTGATATACGGGCCTGTAGCGGTATCTAAAAACACCACATGCGAACTTCGCATCATATTGACGTCATACGTAATCCTGCATCTCGCAAGCAGAGTTTGCCGCGCAACTAGCATATACGGGTTACATTTTGACGAGTTATACGAACATAAATGTAGGGAACACCTGATTGTTTTTTCGCTATTTCAGGTTTAGTCCCATAGTAAAAGTTGTTCATAATGATGAGTACAATGACCTCTTAAGAGGTTGTTAATGTTTATCAATAACCCTGTACACAACTGCCCGACGTGAATTATCGGGCAGTTACCCGCCAGACACAATACTCGTCTGGTCGGAGGATCCTCCCCTTTTCTATGGAGGGTAAGTGAACTTTACACCTTGTTCCCCATACCTCTATAGGCCTCTGAATGGCCTAGAATTCGTTTAAAGTGGAGTAGAGTGTAGAGCTGGTTTTGGTGGTGGTTTCTTGCCCTTTCTTCTCCATCGAAGAACCACCTACCTACTGCCTACTTGCTTTGGAATGGGCAGAATTTCGGGCTTCTGACGACAAGTAACGACTGCTTAAAGTGCTTTCCGAGGCTCTGTGGGATCTCGGCATCTAAATATGGTCACTCTTCCACGGAGCAACCGCGGCAAGCATAGCTAATCCTGCGGCTGGTATAACATAGCTACGAGCACTTTTCTGAGCAAGGAAATAACAAGTTCAAAACCCATTGAAGTGATACTTAGCACTCATTGAGAGCATTTACAGCTTCGATACGGAGAATTCCTTTGAGAACCCGCTATTTTGGTACCCGCATTTGTTTTAATTAGATCAATACTGTCTTCTTAAGTGAACCTTACCTTTCCTACTTTTTTTAGTTCTAGGACATGCCCTTTTCCTCACGGTGTTTTTCTTCGCCGTTTTGAATGCAGTGGTGGTAAAATAATTTACTCAAAGTAAAGCGCCTTTTTGGGTTCGAACTTGACCCATGACTTTGTCCCATGATGGCTATGATTTAACGTGCTCTCCAAAATCCAAATAAAAAGAAGAATCCAAAGAATCTACTAGAACTAAAAACGTAAAAACAGCAAAATCATAGGTTCAAGGTTACCTACATGAGGCACAAACTATCACTTTTTATGACGTCGTAAATATTAACAATTTTATCATGGGAGTGTCGTGGCACGGTTATGGGGTCCTGACACGAGACGGTGCCGGTTTTTCAACCATTTGTTTTTAGGTATTTAACCGACTACAAAAAAGGAAGAGGTTCTCAGTTCGTCCGAATCTTTTTACTTTATGTTAGAAACGAATAATTCGAAACGTAGGACGCCCTTGCGCCTTTTGTACACACACGTTTTTCTTGCCGTGAAAAACGACACGGTCGTCAGTGTTGTACCTATGGATCACTATGGAAGCTTGGTTGACGGACACGCTTTTTCTACGGCGTGGCTTATACGCCGCACCGAGCCGTGTAGAAAGGGCCTTATCCGGTGGTCCAAGCAACACGCGTCTTGCGACAGCGACTGTGGGGAAAACAAATGCAAGAAGTTGTTCAGAGCATGCCTTGAGAGTCACCGCGACGCGACATGCGGAGTGACGGACGGAAAAAGGTGACGCGCGCGCGTGACGTGACACGTCATGCCGAAGGCCGTGCTGGGTGGCCTATGAGAATGGCTGAGGTTCGAGCTAGTGGCACGTGCGTGACTACAGTGCGACCGACGAGAGAATACGTGCTTGACACCTGTCAGTTCCATATAAACGAAAGCGTGTTTTGCGAATTTCATCTTTATTTCTACAGGGACTTGAAAACGAAATTAATTTCATTCTGTTACCACTAAAGTTATCGTGCAACGTTCCATTTGTAACGATACTAAAACCTAAAAATGTGAATAACGTTACAAAAAAAAAACGCTATAGAATATCATTTTCGTAGAACAATATAAATAACGTTATAAGTATCAGTAACACTAAACTTATCCGCTTGTAATAACGTTACAGGTGAAACGTTACAGATTCATTTGTAAAGTAAATTTTCATACTTTTTCGTCTTTTTAGGCATCTCTTAAGTCTTGAAGCTGGCAACGTTGGGTATCGCAATGAATAATGTTATACTAATAACGATATAATTATTGATAATATTGTTAGTGAACAGTTTAAGATTTCGTTCAGTTTGTCAGTAAGTATCGTTAAAGGCAAGGAATTAATTTTGTTACGATCCTGGTGGAACGATACAATTTATCGGTACCGGAACTACGCGTAACGTTATTTTGAGTAACGTTTCAAGTCCCTGATGTCAGGAACGCATTCTGTCGATAGCCGAACTGTAGGTCTCTTCCCCTTTGTATTGAAATGCCTATTTCCAGTATTTCCTGAATATTATAACCAGCCTGCTTATTTCCCCTAAGATTGTTTTATTATTGTATGCTTTATTTTTTATAAAATAACCAACAAACATTCTTTTTTTTTGTGTTGTAAGGACATCAAGCATGTGTCGAACATTTTAAGTGTTTTAAGCATAATATTTAAAAAATACCAACTTTTAATTGAATTTAACATCCTGAACATGTTTTAACTATAAACTTGTTATAAAATATAATTTATGGTATTTTCAATCTTATATAGCAGCCGAGGTCGACGGCGCGTTGTGTCCCACGCGCGCCTCAAGGAGATGTCAGCACTAAGCACTAACTGACGGGGTCCGCTAGGGCCGATGCCCGCCAGGGTCGCGGGTTGTTCGAAAGAGATACCGTGGCCCCTGGCACAGGCAACTTAAGGAACACGGGTGGGTTTTAGTCAGTAAGAGTCTGACACTCCCTTCCGCTCCGCCCAGAGCGGGAGGGGTCATTTGATGATTTCCCATCCGCAAAAAGAAAGGGGTTAATTGTAGACTTTCGTTGTAATAGTAAAAAATATTCAAGAGTTCATTTCCCTTAAGAAAACGGTATTTTTTTTTACTTTAATTTTTGGGTACGAAATGAATGTTGTCCTTTGCATCGTCTATTTATTTAGAAAAATATCGTGCACCATGCACCCACAACAAAAAAAAACCACAACAAAAAGTTCTGGGGGTTTGTCATTTATACCAAAACATGAATTTTAGGTCGTTAGGTAGAGATAGTTTGAGTCCCGGAAAAGGACATAGGATAGTTTTTATCCCGATATTCCCACGGAATCGACACTTATGCGGGTGAAACCGCGGGCCGCAGCTAGTTCTAAATAAATATTTATCTCGTTTGCCTCCCTCTTGTTATCTATCAATGTCACGCTTTGATAATCATCACTTACTGAAACATGGAACTTTGAGTGCTGCCTACCCACTTAGTCTACCTACTTATAGAGCCGTCGCAATTTTATGCCCCAGAGACAATGCACAGTTATTTGTGTAAGACTAACTAAATGGTGCGACACAGAGTACTTTTTGATAGACTGAAAGTGTGCGATGACATTACAGTTGCACGGTTTAATCATAAATTATTATGACAATGTGTTGGAGCAGGGAAGTCAGGCATCGTTTAAATTAAAACAGGTTTTTGTTCTGACTCGTTTCGTTAAATTTTCTTTGGTCTATCATGCGGCCATCTCACCATATTTATCAGTATTTTTATTTTTGCAATGTTACTCAGTATTGTTTTTTGTGTGACACAAATTTATTTTTATTTATTTATCTAATTATGCATACACACGTTGCAGTATAAAATTGGTTTACATCCGTCACTTCACACATCAGGTTCAGTTGAAAACCAGCGTCAGGCACTAGTTGTCTGGCATTTTTGCTGAACTGGACCTTTTTAGCGCAGCCGTGAGGCACACATTCCTGCTAATTTCTTACATCGGATTTTTTATTTTTACCCTTTTTATTTTTATATTTTTCTGTTTTTATCTGATGTATGTACGACTATTAACTGACTACCGGCTGTATTGTGTGTCTTTTAGTCTGTGCTAAATAAATGTATTTTCTTTCTTCTTCTTTCTTTCTTTGATATGAGCTAGTGTAAGCTTCACGTGCGTACGTATATAAAGGTCATATAGCAGACGTATCAAACCGAAAAGGTATCGGCACCGTATCAAATCGAGCCGTTCAGTATTCTTTGTATGAAACTCCCTACTGCAACGCAGACTAACCGAAATCGTAACGTAATCGCTTCGCCTCGGGACAAACTCACGAACCGCGATGCGGTGCGATTACGGCTCGTCGTCCTCGCGCTTACGGCTCGTCGTCCCCGCGCTTACGTCTCTCCGTACCCGAGCTTACGTCTCTTCGTCCACCCTTGCCCCTCTCACCCCTCCAGCCTGCCTGCTGCACCATCAACCTGCGCTCGGCGAGCCGTAAGCGCGGCGTCGCCTAGCCGTAGCCGAGTCGACGTATCGGAGCTTCTGATCCGCTTTGGTACGTAACCAAAGCGGATCAGAAGCTCCGATACGTCGACTTACGTTAGGTTGACGCCTGTTTGACGGCGAGGCGAAAGGCGATACGGTGCCGATCCCTTTCCGATTTGATACGTGTGCTATGAATACCAATATTTTACATGGAGCGACTGCTTATCTGACCTCCACAACCCAGTTACTGAGTAATACGATACTCCTTGGTAAGACTGGTCTTTCGGGCTTCTGACTATTTACCCGTAACGACTGTCAAAGATCCACGAATGACAGCCGGGACCAACGGCTTAACGTGCTTTCCGAGGCATGGAGGGGTCTCGGTATGTAAAGATGGTCACCCATCCACAGACCAACCGCGGCAAGCGTAGCTTAACCTGATCGATCGACCTGTGCGGCTGTTATTATTTAGCCACGACATCTAAACACGATAAAATAAAAATCATTTGAAGTGTTTGTATTGGGGTCAACGACCGCTGGTATTCATGTTACTTGAAATTTGAGTTGGGAAAATCTGTTTGGTTTTATTTTATCCTGTTTATTTTATCGAAATCCATTACGTCCATTACGTTAAATAAATAAACGTCTGTGAAGTATATACAAAAAAAAACAACTACTTAATTATTTTTTTTTTGTTTTATCGTGTTTAGATAATTATCGATACCTACTCATCGAGCTAATTTAATTTGACCCGTATTAGCACAAACAGCACCATAATTGCGTAACACACGATTACGCTCAATTTGAATCATTTTGAAGCATATTGCTAATCCATTGCTCCATATGTTCGAAAAATGTGTCTGCTCGACAACGTAAATAGCGCAATTAATGCTGTTGAACTGTCAAAATGAAACCCATTGCTTCTGATAGTGTGTTACGCAATTACCCTGCAGGCTGGTATTACCACGTATTACTATTGAAGTTGCTTCGTTCAAATACTTATTCTCACACTAGCTGCGCCCCACGGTTTTACCTGCATAAGTTTCGATCCCGTGGTAATATCGAAATAAAACTAGCTTATATGTTAATCCAGGGTGTCAGCTACCTCCACACCAAATTTTATCAAAATTGGTCCAGCCGTTTGAGCGTGAAGAAGTAACAAACATATAAACACACACACACTCACAAACTTTCGCCTTTATAATATTAGTGTGATAGTGTAGTGTAGTTATTATTAGTGTGATAGCATAATCATTTTGCTGTGACACAGGCATCTTCTTGGTGAGAGGGAGTGGGCCGTAATCCACCACGCGGGCCCAGTGCGGGTTGGTGAATTGTTAATTTCAAATAACAATGAAATTAAAAAAGCATTCATATTTTTAAACCTTATTTACTAGCAACAATTTTACAAATGACAGCTTTCAAAGCGCTACAATAATTACAAATGGAAACTCCAGCCAACTGTGTTGCCAACATCAATCAATGTCATTTAAGTAATACAATTTTGACACTGGCAACACTAACTGCTCGTTTTGTCACGAAATTCTGTGTCAATGCGGATAAAGGGTTGTGGAACTAGCTTCTGAAAATAGTTTCGTGGAAATGACAATTAGTAGAATTATAAGATGCCATTTAATTAAGGCGACTACATGACCTAAAGCGCGGTCTTTGTCGGACTGCATAGAAAAGAAAGAGAAGCGCGATGACACAATCCTGGTAATTTATTGCAAAATATGAAGCAATTTTCTATTTTTTTTAAATCTAGTGGTTGGACTAAAAATTAAAACACTCGTGCTTAAGTATGTTGCTTGCAGAATAAACTGACTTGAATTTAAAAAAATTAAACCGAATTCAAAAAGAAATTAACTTAAAATAAAATTATGAAATAACTTTAATTTCGGAAGTCGGTGTATTGGAATCTGTATTTTAGTTTTAGTTTTTTGCCACCGACTTCCAAAATTTGTTTTTTTTTGTTTGTTGAAAATGGACTAAACATTTCTTTGGGGTCTACAAACAATCATGGCAGTTTGAGTAATTTACGCGGCCTACCCAAACGTCCTTTCTTTGGCATTGTTCGTCGAATCGTTGAGCTCCTCAAGTTCTGAGTTGAGCTGCACGATTTTTGACAAATGCGTGCACTGATTGAACAGGTCTGCTCAATCTGTGTGGTTCTTTCCTCAGAAGACCATTTCAGACACCAATCTACATGGTCTTCACACGCTCTGACCAAGATTTTGTCTGGACTTTAAAAGAGACTGTGACTTCTGAGTTTGTTTCGGCCTTTCTTCTCAGAATAATCAGATAGGAAACGCCAACCTCATCTAGTTTAAAAAAATATGTTTGACGTGTAAAAGTGTTTGTACAAACCAACTTACAGAAAAAAAAAAAATGTGCTGAACTCAAGGTTTCAGTTTCCGCGTTGTAGTCCTAACTATCTCACTATCAAAATAATATTAGAATAGGTTTAATACTTACTAAATAATATTATGATCTGCAATCCAGTTTCAAAACTTGACTCATTTTCGCCATAATACTCGTATCTGGAACAATGCATAAAAATCTACGTTAACATACGGTTTATAAATAACTAGCTGCGCCCCGCAATTTACCCGCGTAAATGACGATCCCGTGGGAATATGGGGATAAAAAGTAGCCTATATGTTAATCCAGGGTGTCAGCTACCTCCATACAAAATTACATCAAAATTGGTCCAGCCGTTTGAGTGTGAAGAAGTAACAAACATATAAACACACACACTCACAAACTTTCGCCTTTATAATATTAGTGTGATTATTATAGAAAAATGCTCGCCCCCTGTTACATGGGACTTTAACATATTCAAATTGGCTCGTTCTTTGGACAAAGAATTAGCATTGCCATTCAACGTGGCAATGCTGCCAGTCTTCTGGGCACGTTTCCGGATGACAGCGATGCGGACAAGTAGGTACCTCGAAACCTAAATTAATTAATAATTACGTGGTCGCATGCCGCTGTACCAACATATTATATTTTAAGCTATGGTAGCATGCGACCACGGAAAGGTACTTTCTTGTTTAATCCTTTACAGTAGTCGGGTTTTAGTCTTTAAACTTATTTTTTATTTTTATTGAATTACTTTGGGGCTTATTTCAGTAATATTTATATTTTTGAAATGTGCTGTTTAAACCCTATCATTTAATACCCAATGAGTTTAAATTCATCCTTTTCAGTAGTCGGGTTTCGTTCAGGGGCAAAATGTCCAATTCTCAAAATGTCCAACGGTGTCAAAATGTCCAAATACCCAAAATGTCCAATGGTCAAAATGTCCAATTCTCAAAATGTCCAATGGTCAAAATTTCAACTCCCAAAATGTCCAATCTTTGAGAATGTAGCAAATTTGTTCAATTACTCGTCAAAACGTTTTTTAATACTTATGACAAATAATAAATACAAAATACCGAAAGAATCAAAATATGTTTTATTTATAAATAACAAATTAGGACCAGAGAAGACCACAACATACCCGAAATCACAATTTTTGTCAAAATGTAATATACAATAAAAATGCAAAAATTATCATAAGTATTAAAAAAACGTTTTGATGAGTAATTGAACAAATTTGCTACATTCTCAAAGATTGGACATTTTGGGAGTTGGACATTTTGATCATTGGACATTTTGACCATTGGACATTTTGGGTATTAGGACATTTTGAGAATTGGACATTTTGCCCCTGAACGTCGAGTTTTAGTTCTCAAACTTATTTTTTTCTGAACTGAATAAAGTTGATATTTATTTTATAGCTTTCTTCAAGAATTAGGCTATAAAGTGCAAAAAGAATTTTTCGAATCCGACCGGTAGTTTCAGAGCTTAGCGCTTTCAAACAAACCCTTGTTGGTATATATATTGAGGACAAGGACAAATCACACTCTAAAATCATGTCGGTTACACCCAAATTAAATCCAGATTAGGGACAATTGCGGGATTATAACGCTTCAGACAAAAAGGCGTACAATACAGGCTAAAACGGCAGAAGGCTGTTAAAAATTCAACAATAGATAGTGGTCGCCTTTGTCGCAGTCGCACACAAAGCGAACACTGTGAACGTTGTCCGGATGTAGGGGCCCTAGATGTGGCACGCGGGAAATGGGCATTTAGTGTTTTTTTTATTACGTTGATAGGTAATATTGGCGATGGCGAGTGTTGTACTACTATTCAACCGACTTCAAAAAAGGAGGAGGTTCTCAATTCGGTTGTTTTTTTTTTAATGTTTGTTACCTCAGCACGCCATTTATAAACCGATTTGGAAAATTATTTTTTTATTTAAACGGATTTTGATAAATATGGGACCAATCTGGAAGTATATCTTCCAGATTGGTCCCATATTTATCAAAATCCAGTTCTGATGATGCGATCCACCAGGAGAACTCCTCAACAATTAACGTCTCTGCATAGGGAAAAGCAATATTTTGTAAAAGGCGATGGGCAAGTTGACATTAGGCTATTGTAACTTAGATACATTTTATACAGACCCACTAAAAAGCGAGATATAAAAAAAACATTTTAACAAAAATAAAAATCGACTTCCAACAAAAACACTACAAAGTGAATAATAACTTTAATTTCGGAAGTCGGTGGCAAAAACTAAAATGCAGATCCAAAGACACCGACTTCCGAAATTAAAGTTATTATTCACTTTGTAGTGTTTTTGTTGAAAGTCGGTTTTTTTGTGTTAAAATTTTTTAAACTTTACAGTTACTAGAAAATCTTCGAAATAAGTTCAGTAATTTTTTATGTCTCATGTATTTGAGAGGGACTGGGGGCCCAGTGGTAACGGGCTCGACTTACGAGTTGTAGGTCGTAGGTTCGAACCCAGACAGGCGCTTTACTTTGTGTAAATTATTTCATCACCACTGCTCTCATAAACGGTGAAGGAACACATCGTGAGGAAACCGGTTCATGAGGAAACCGAAATGTCCTGGAACCAAAAATTCTAAGTCGTCCCTTCCAAAAGACAGTTTCGTGTTGAGAAGAATGGGCATGAAACTGTACTGTATGTTCCTGTGGCATAATTAATTTGAACTTCATCATCATCTGCCTAGCCTTTTCCCAACTATGTTGGGGTCGGATTCCAGTCTAACCGGATGCACCTGAACACAGGTATTTTACATGGACCGACTGCCTATCTGACCTTCACAACCCAGTTACCGGGTAATACGATACCCCTTGGTAAGACTGGTTGTCAGCCTTTCGGACTCCTGACTACCCGTAACGACTGTCAAAGATCCACGAATGACAGCCGGGACCAACGGCTTAACGTGCTTTCCGAGGCACGGAGGGATTTCGATATGTAAAGATGGTCCCCCAACCACAGACCGACCCCGGCAAGCGTAGCTTAACCTGATCGATCAACCTGTGCGGCTGTTATTATTTAGCCACGGACCCCTCATAATTAAGTTGAACTTCCTCCATGCGGGCGAAGCCGCGAGCAAAAGGAAGTATAAAGGAAATAAAAAAGATGTCATTATAATAAAGACTGACTTGCGTATGTACAGACGCCAGCACATCAAGCTACCCGAAACTGTCAAATCTTCCCAATCAACTTTGAACCTTATGCTCTAATGATAAAATTGAAAATCTATTAAAGACATTTGACAGATTGTAGTAGCCACATAGACGCTGTTATTTCGTGATCTTGTGTTGTCCAAGTCAAACGATTTTAATAAGACATTAAACCTCACCCAGGCGAGTTGGATTCACAATCATATCAGGGGGCCTAAAAAGGCCACTTTGGCAGAATCATAATAGGGTAACATAATGGACAGTTAACTGTTAATTTAATCGTATAAAATCCCATTGTTGCAGGATTTTTCAGTTTTTTTTTGTCTGTGCTAAAATAGCAATCAATCCGGTTCAAATCCAATCCCAATCTCTTTGATTATACCTGCGTAGTGCAGCGAAAAAAAGAAAAACACGGACTGTCTTCGCCATATTATGGTTCATAATGTTATCCTTTTAAGATTCTCCAAAGTAGCCTTTTTAAGCCACCAGGCATAAAACATTTGTTTCGTGCGTGAACGAAATTCAAACTCGGCCACTGCGTGCTCCGTCATTATTTATACCGTTCAGCTGTCAGCACATAGCCTCATCCAGTATACTAAAATAAATATCTGTAATGTTAAAACTGTGGGGCTGTTTCATTTTAGTAGTCATTGTAATTTCGCGTCGACACGGCACACGGGCGGGATTCCGCTAACTTTCGCTTTGACAGACATTCTGTTGGTTTCCTGCTAAATTATATCTTTTATTGCTACTGGTTCAGTTTGAACGGCCTTTTTCTAACCAACGGTTTTGTGAAGGTTTTTGCTCCTTCCGTTGGCAGGCAATTAATTTCTGGTTTTATTGTGGCTCTTCGTGACGTCTTTAAGGGTGGTTGTAGGAGTCACCAACTGGCTCGACTAGTTAAATACGATCCATGTTACTTTTGACCCGATTATGGCAAGGCCAAAGGAAGGTTATGATTTACCAGGCTATATTTGTGTGTATGTATGTATATCTGTTCCCTCATAAACTCCTACACACTACTCGTCGTATTTTGACAAAGAAGGTATCGTTCATAGCGTAACTTCAGCTATATGAACCGATGTATAATTATTTTATTTATAGGTAAACTAGCTGAGCCCCTCGGTTTCTCCCGCATAAGACTCTATCCCATGGGAGTATAGGTATAAAAAGTATCCTGTGTCCTGATCCAGCTCATGGTCTACCCATGTGTCAAATTTCATCCAAATCCGTTTAGCCGTTTCAGTGTGAAAGTGTAACAAACACAAATTGATGATTACTGGCCACTACCCTACCTACGTACCCATGTATTAAATTAATGTCGCCATTGTAGCGACACGTTCTCTAAACCTCTTACTATCTAATATATCAATATCAAATAAAAATAACTTAAGAAAACTATTCCTTTAGCCTCTAAACACCAGCTTACGTGACATAATCCGCCTTCAGAATATAAAGCTAGAGGTAAAAATATTATACGCACGTGATATTTTCATTGATACTCACTACGTACGAAAAGAGCGTGTCTTGGAGTATTAATTTAAACACAGTGTAGGTATATTTTGCTAGGAAATTGCACGATCTCCGTCATATTACGTGTGACCTTGCACGGCTTCGTATTATAGGGAAGTCTCAATAGTGGAGAGGATTTTCTAAAAAGATTTGTATAGAATAGATTGCATAAAAACGCTGAAGAGATTTGAATAGAATAGATTGAAAAAAGAGGAACGGTGGAGTTCCTTGCCCATTCTTCTCTATACGAAGACTACCTTTTGGAAGGAGCGACTAGAATCAATTCTATTTTACTGATATTTTTGACGTTCAAAAGTACCTTTGAAATAAATGATGACATATTTTGGTTATACACCTAGCCTTTTCCCAACTACGTTAGGGTCGGCTTCCAGTCTAACCGGATGCAGCTGAGTACCAGTATGTTACATGGAGCGACTGCTTATCTGACCTTCACAACCCAGTTCCTTGGTAACACGATACCTCTTGGTAAGACTTTTGGGCTTATGACTACCCATAACGACTGTCAAAGATTAACTAATGACAGCTGAGACCAACGGCTTTCCGAGGCACGGAAGGGTCTTAATATTTGATGGATGGTCACCCATCCACGAACTGCCCGCGACAAGCGTAGCTTAACCGTCCATCGATCCATGCGGCTGTTATTATTTATTCATAAGTCCCTTTCGTTTAATCTATATTGATTACATTAAAAACTTTGCAAGAACCGCTAAAATATCTCTCATTTTGAAATAAAACCTTCAAAGACAAAGCTCCTGTTACCTTAATCTGTGCTTACCCCAGAACAAGCCTGTCTTAAGACTCGCTTAGTTCGGTTTCCCCATTTAATGGGGCGTTAGAGAACGTAATCCCAGCTTACAGTAATAACTGCTAACTGATATAAATTGAGTTGAGGGTTTTTCAGGATTTACAGTTAAACAGAGTTTAATTTATATTGTAAGGTAGGGTTTCAGTGGGATGAGCTGAAAGTTTGTTGAAGAAGTCTGTTAGGATAATCTTTTGTTGAACTTATTACGAAAAACATATTTAAATTACGTCCCACAAAAAATCTTTTTTAAATTGACGTCGTGTAAACAAATTTTAAATTGACGTTTTGTCCCCAAAGACAAATTTTAAATTAATAATCTCCTTATTGTGTTAGGACGCCGCTAAAAGGCATCTTAATTCAATACAAAATGCTTTTAATTTCGGGTCTAAACCTGCTAAGTGTTTTGGGCAACATTATCGGTAATGTGTTATTCAAAGGCCCGTTTATGGTACCGACCCGTTTCTGGTACCACCCGTTATTTTTGGACCCATTTTGTTAAACGGGCTGTTCCTTTATGGTGGGGATTTGTTTATTCACATGTTTGGAGGGAGGAAATGACGGTTTCCATTCATTTGGGTGACACGCTAATATTAAAGATTGGTGAGCATTTAAGCTTTGGAGCAGTGGTGGCGCAGTGGTAACGGACACGACTTACGAGATAGTAGGTCGTAGGTTCGAACCCAAGCAGGCACTTTACTTTGTGTAAATTATTTAATCACCACTGCTCTCAAAACGGTGAAGGGAAATATCGTGAGGAAACGATGCGCTAAGCGCTTCCCTCCTAAGGTGAATGGATAGTGGTAGACCGCGAAATTCAATTTTTTTTACGATTTTTGTAATTTGCAGGTCAGTGTCAGTTTGTATCTTGATCAAAATATGATTCGCGACAATAACAGGTACATATTTAGAGAATTATAATAATTAGAATCATTAATATGTATTTATCTTTCTAAGTTAGATTTCTACCACCTTCCACCAATCTTTTATGGAAAAGTGTTAATGGTAAAAGATTTTTTCAAATCCGACTAGTAGTTCCAGCGATTGCCTTCTACATACAAACTAACAAACTTTACCTATTTATAATATTAGTATAGATTTAGTTTTATGTATGGAAGAATGACTGACTAGTGCAACCTTAAATTGATTTTTTCCAAAAATATATTTGTTTACGTGTTTGGAAACGAAATTGTGAACGCAGAATACAATGATTATTAACTACTCCTCGCACTATTATACAAGAAATATAGCCTTCCTTACGACATCTCTAGCCAGAAACTAGGCCGAAATATAGGTTTAAAAAATCACAAACGATTTCGCACGTCCTAATCCCGGATAAATCTGTCCCTCGCGTGGATGACCTGCGACCTTCATCCTTACTTATCCCGGATAAATAATGGGTTGACCCGGACGCCGTTTGTTCACCTATGAATAAATAGCACCCATATGATATATTTCTTAAAGAGCCGTCAAACTGGCTTGAATAGTTTGAATTAGGGGTATGACAAAGATGTAAAGCAGTTGGATTAGGCAACACTTTAGGCGCGGGACACACAGACGACGCGCGACATGAGACGAGGACGGGACGCAGAAGCGGCAATATTATTAATAAAAACCGGCCAAGAGCGAGTCGGACTCGCACACCGGGGGTTCCGTACCATCATTTATGTTTTAAATTTTTATTGGCGAGGCCTATATTCATCAGAGAATTTTAACACTGCACGCTGCGGTGTAGAAAATTGCAGTTTTAGGTCAGCGCCATCTCTTGACCGATAGTGGAACTAATGTAACTTTTGTTGATGATTTCTGAAAAAGTGTGCTATTTAGAGACATCGTTTTATTTTTACTGTAATCTTTACATAAACTTCTATCACATAGAATAATTTCAGATTTTTCTCTGTGCAAACTTCGGAGATAAGGGGCGAAACGGTATTTTTTTTTTTACATTTTTCATCAAAAGGCAATAACTAAGCAGCCTAAAAAAAAAAAAAAGTGTTTGAGAATGTGCAAACTGCGCTCTTTCATATGATATCCCACATGCCCTAGTAACCCCACTTCAAATTTTTCAGACTCCCTTTCAGTCTCTGTTGCAAAACATAAATAACATATATAGGGTGACTGGTAATTAGTGACCGATACTGAAACACGTGATTTTACTCATCATTATGAACAACTTTTACTATGGGACCAAACCTGAAATCGTGAAAGGAAACCGCCAAAATTGGGCTAAAGTATGCACAGAATCGATATGTATATTAAAAAAAACTAGATTTTTTACTGATTAAAAAGAACCTGTAACAATAATAACTTTCTATCGGAATGAGCTAAAAATTATGATTTTAAATATGGTTTTTAATTGAACGTAGTTCTAAAACTAGCTCTGTAAACAAGCTGTCAGGTCATTTTAAGTTCGTTCTAAAACTAGTAGGTCTAAAGAAGTTATTAAAAAAACACTATCTATTTTGTTTTAGCATTTTTGACATGAACATTATAATCGTTTATAAAAGAAAAAGGGACATTAGATGAATTATTGTTGTTTTAGTAAGTTATTTATTTATTTAGCAATAACATCTTTCAAAATCGTGTATCAGCGACTGTTTCAAAACGAAAACATATCAAAATGTCAATGTCACGTAATAAAATAAGACGTGACCTAAAGGTCTAGTTACCAGGTCATAAAATCCCAAAAAAAAAATAATGCCACGTCACTCCTGTAGTGTCAAGTCTCGTCATTCGTTTTCGTACTTGTGCGCTTACGGATGTGCTTACTCGATTTCTGCTATTTTTCTGACGACTTTGGATTGACTTTACGGACTTGGATACTTGTTATTGTGTATTTTATTGGACACCGATGGCACATGTAATAGTGGTAATCTGGTACCTTAGTTGGGCAAGGTACCAAAATACCATCACACCTCCTGCACCATTCCTTGATGATATTTTAATTGAGTATGAAAATGAAGGTGAATCAAATATTTAAAAAAATAACTTGTTTTTATTTTACCTACCTAATTCCTTTTTTGTGCTATGCAATAATATGCTAATAGTAACATACAAATATGTTTTCAAATAATTAAATCAATGTCTATTTGACAGTTTGTATTTACAATACATTTTGGCATTAGAAATACAATTCTTACCATTTGCCGCATAACCTAACCTAGTGACCCAAAAACATATTTTATTCCTAATTCCCATAGATTTTTGAAAAAAATCTTTCTGATATTGATATGTACGTGTTTTATCTATTAAATAACACATAAATGATTCCTGTTCACATTTTGGCCCAACGATATATGCATTTCTGGCGGTCTCCTTTGACGAGTTAGACGAACATAAATGTAGGGAACAGCTGATTTCTTTTTCGCGATTTCAGGTTTGGTCCCATAGTAAAAGTAGTTCATAATGATGAGTAAAATCACGTGTTTAAGTATCGGTCACTAATTACCAGTCACCCTATATATTTATTTCTTTCTTATTTGCAAAATAGTTGGGCAAACGTCATCTAAAACTATTCTAAATTTTAAGTTGATAGCATTAGTAGTTCTTGAGATATCCAGCTGTGACAGACGGACAGACAGACAGACTGAGTCGCACCATGAGGGTTCCTTTTTACCATTTTGATACGGAACTCTAAAAAACGAAGCCCCTGCATCTTGACCTTTCTGTAAGTTTTGTGCCAGATCGCGTTAATACAATTTTGTAAATACGTGAAAGGGATTTTGTATGTGTGTGTGTTTTTTGTAATGTGCATTTTGTTTGTCCAGTTTTCTTTTTTTTTATATTTATATTGTATGCATGCGGAGTACGTAAGGATCGTAGAAGGTGGCGTTCTGTAGTTTCTGCCTACCCTGAAAAGTCGTGTGTTTATTATGAACTATCTTCCGCCCGCGGCTTCTCCCGCAAGGTATGTCGATAAAAAGTATCCTATGTCCTTCCCCGGGATGCCATCTATCTCTCTGCCAAATTTTATCGAAATCCGTTCAGTGGTTTAGGCGTGAAAAGGAAACATACAGACAGAGTTACTTTCGAATTTATAATATTAGTATGGATGTATTATCGTATGCTATACTGCGAACAAGACCTAATCCCTCCGTATTGTCCAGGAACATGAATTACAACTTCCGCATGCCACTTCTAGCCTGCTCTGGATCCGTGGTTGGACCTTAGATTTACAAGGACTCAACTATTAATTTAATTACCTTGACCCATGACGGAAGACCAAGTTAAAGTAAAGCCGACCTTAATAGCAGGCTTTGATAATGAAGAATAAGTAGATAACTATACTAATATGACTTCGCTTAGCTTCTGCTCGCGACTTCGTCACACCCATCGCATCGCCTGCCTGCGGTATTCGCTGTCGTTCTGGCTTTTTTTCTTTTTGGTGGTTAAATGGCCTATGACCTATGTTATGGCCTTTCCCAAGAATTGGCTATCAAATGCAAAAATAATTTTTCAGATCCGACTGGTAGTTTCAGAGATTAGCGCGTTCAGACAAACAAACAAACTCTTCAGCTTTATCTATCATCACACTAATATTATAAAGGCGAAAGTTTGTGAGTGTGTGTGTTTATATATTTGTTACTTCTTCACGCTCTAACGGCTGGACCAATTTTGATAAAATTTTGTGTGGAAGTAGCTGACACCCTGGATTAACATATAGGCTTTTTTATCCCTATATTTCCACGGGATCGACATTTACGCGGGTGAAACCGCGGGGCGCAGCTAGTAGGAAATAATACACATAATGGTCATCAATTTCATATATTTGAGAACACTAAGTTTGCTGTAAGTTTCCCGAATACAATAAATAATATAAAAAACACGTAAGTAACCCAAAACAATCGCTTACATTTATTTCAATCCATTGAACGTATTGTAAGGAACAAATAACATGCGTAATATCGTACGGAACTCCACTCATAAAACTTAAGTGTAATGGGGGTCCATAACGACGCTTAAAAACCTTTTCTTGGATGTTACGCACAAAGCAATCGCGGGCTTAATAAATTTATTGTATTTAGTACTTTATGAGGCAATATTCTACATTGGTTTTCATTTGTTGGGATTTGGTGATCAGTTTAAGTTACTTTGTTTTATGGAATCCTATTAACTACCGCTTATTACACTTATAAAGTATGCTATCTAGTAAGTATGGTATCTTGTGATGAAAGTCAAAAAGTCAAATCATATGCACATAAAAGGCACTTTTGAAAGTCAAAATTTACAATAAAATAGAATTGATTGTTTGACTAGTTGCCCCTTCCAAAAGGCAGTTTCGAAAGGGCAAGAAACTCTACTCTTTTTAAAAGTTTTACAATATTTTGTATACATTAATTATAATATAATTACATGTGAGGATGATGCACCTAAAATAAAATTACAATGCCACAATAGGTAAAAAGAATTAAAAGCAATGACAGGTAAATTAATCATGTGATAGTTACATGGTGCTCACCTATTTACATGTATTATATAAGTAGATGATTTCCCTATTTTAAAAAGTAATAATTTAATATACATGAGTTCAAGTAATCACGGAATGTAAAATTCTCATACCTTATTTAATCCTTTATTTGGTATAGGACAGATTCCCTCGTAACATATATCTATGGTCATCGGAAAACCGGAGACTAGAGAACCCAATGTATTCCACCAGCTTCTATGATATTTTTTTTTACTGTTCAAGCAGTACGGTTAAGTATGGATGGACTTGTCCGTATCGGTAAGGAATGCTCAATCGTTGTCTACTTTTAAAATTATGATAAAAAAACACTTCCTCTCTCCTTAAACGTCACCATTATATTTTCTTTGCTCCTGTTTCATGATCATAATATGTATATTTGTATAGATTAGTATATTGTTCGTCGAATCGTTGAGCTCCTTAAGTCTTGAGTTGAGCTGCACTATTTCTGACAAATGCGTGCACTGACTGGACAGGCCCTCTCAATCTATGTGATTCTTTCCTCAAAAGACCATTTCAGACATCGATCTAGAATAGAATAGAATAGAATAGAAATACTCTTTATTATGTACACCAAATAGATTACAGACATAAAAATAGAAACTGTACATAGGGTGACACAATGGGCGGTCTTATCGCTAAAAGCGATCTTTTAAAGACAACCTTTGGATGGATTAAAAAGGGGAAGGGAAATACTGTAGGTAGTCTGTGGTGTACCTATTACATAATACAATAAAACATACATAACGTATATTATACTAATCTAAATAAATATATACATATAATAATAAACATGAAACAGGAGCAAAGAAATTATGATGATGACGTTTAAGGAGAGAGGAAGTGCTTTTTTATCATAATTTTAAAAGTGGACAAAGATTGAGCACGCCTTACCGACACGGGCAAGTCATTCCATAACCGTACTGCTTGAACAGTAAAAGATTTATCATAGAAACTGGTGGAATGCATCGGCATCTCTAGTCTCAGGTTTTCCGATGACCTCAGATATCTATTATGTGTGTCATGAAGGAACTTGAAACGTTCTTTA
Organism: Oligia fasciuncula; assembly: GCA_963082905.1. Classification (NCBI taxonomy): domain Eukaryota; kingdom Metazoa; phylum Arthropoda; class Insecta; order Lepidoptera; family Noctuidae; genus Oligia; species Oligia fasciuncula. The sequence continues at coordinate 17,871,371 of OY720403.1, forward strand.
AGATATGTGGGGGTTTTAGGATTAAACAAAATACTGTAGAGCTGAAACAAGATATGAGAATTCCGGCGAAGACGTATGGGAAGCCACTTGAGCTTTGTACGAAATTCTGAAATGTGATCATACTTGCGCAGGCCAAATATAAATCTTATGCAAAAGTTTTGAAGTCGCTCAAGTTTATCTAGTTGTGCCTCAGTAAGATCTGGATAACTGACATCAGCGTAGTCAAGGATGGGAAGTAAAAGGGATTGTGCAAGCGCAGTTTTAGTGGCAGTTGGAAGAAAGTTCCGCAATCGTCTCAGTGACTTGCCAGATGCAAAAATTTTGCGACTTACCTCCTGTAACTGAGGACCCCAAGAAAGATGTTTATCAATCCAAACCCCAAGGTTCTTAACCTTTTCGCTGAAAGGAATAGGAGTTCCGTTAAATTGAACCTGGGGGAGTTGCGACCAGTTTATCTTGGGGATCATCCTTGAGCTGCCAACAACAATGACTTGAGTCTTCGATGGGTTAACCTGCAGCCCATGCGCCTCACTCCACTCACAGATTGAAACCAAATCCTTGTTGATAATATGAACAGCATCAGCCAAATTCAAGTAGTCAGCTTGCTTATAAATTTGCAAATCGTCAGCATAAAGGTGGTAGGAAGAAAGAAGTTTTTTGGTAATGGAGTTTATAAATATTGCGAAAAGTAAAGGAGATAAAACACCACCCTGAGGTACACCGGCAGAAGTATAACACCACGAAGAGCAAGACTCTTCTATGCATATACGTTGCCGGCGGCCATACAGGTAACTACGAAACCAGTCAATCACCGTTGGAGATATGTTAAGCGATCTACATGGTCTTCATATAACCTGACCAAGATTATGTCTGGACTTTAAAAGATGTTGTAACCTCTGAGTTTGTTTCGGCCTTTCTTCTCAGAGTAGTCAGATAGGAAACGCCGACCCCATCTAGTTTAAAAAAAATATAATTTACGTGTAAAAGTGTTTGTGCAAACCTACTTACAAAAATAAAATCATTTATATTTATAGGTAAATGGTACACCCCAGACTATCTTCAGTATTGTCTCTCCTTCTTCTTTTTAATCCATACAAAGGTTGTCTCTAAAATATCACTCATAACGATAAGACAGCCCATTGTGTCACCCTTTGTAAAACTTCTGCATTTATATCTGTAGTATAAATGGTGTACAGACGCCAGCACATCAAGCTACTACAATCTGTCAAATTTCTTTAATAGATTTTAAACTTTATCACGAAACCATAAGGTTCAAAGTTGAATGGGAAAATTTGACAGTTTCGGGTAGGTTGATGTGCTGGCTGTACATATTAAAGAGTATTCTGTTATACTCTATCGCCTATTCCCTTGTGTTCACTTTATTACCTCTTGGATTCTAATCCAACAAACGATCTCTGCGAATGTATGGACGAAGATTTTATTGGCATGTAAGAAGTACTGTGCATTCATGAAAATGTTGATACTTTTTTGTTTGTTAACTATTTTACAATTTAAAACTAAAATATACATATTATATAGTATATACAAGTACATATATAAAAAAAAGGAAAAGAAAAAGACAGGAGCTCATTGGGCATCAAAAAATTCGTCCGCATCGCTGTCAATGGCATAAGTGCCCAAAAGGCTGGCAGGATTACCACGTTGGATGGCTTTGGGCTAAAAATAGGCCAGGCCTATGGTCACGTGTAGAGTCAACCAACTGCTTGGCGATGTCCCGAAATATTCGATGAGCACTCGGACCCCAAGGCCCTAGTGTTTCAACCCCAAACGGCTCAAACATAATATAGCTCCCAATAAGGTTGTTATATTTGCGCCGTTTGAGATTTTCTGCTCCTGTAGCAGCCGCCCCAGCACAGCCCACCGTGCTAATATGATGGGATGGCGCGAGGGTGTCGACACAGGTTTTTCGCTAAATAATAACAGCCGCACAGGTCGAGGTCGAGCAGGTTAAGCTACGCTTGCCGTCGTTGGTCTGTGGATGGGTGAACATCTTTACATACCGAGACCCCTCCGTGCCTCGGAAAGCACGTTGGTCCCGGCTGTCATTCGTGGATCTTTGACATTCGTTACGGGTCGGAAGCCCGAAAGTCTGACAACCAGTCTTACCAAGGGGTATCGTGTTACCCAGTAACTGGGTTGTGGAGGTCAGATAGGCAGTCGCTCCATGTAATATACTGGTATTCAGCTGCATCCGGTTAGACTGGAAGCCGACCCCAACATAGTTGAGAAAAGGCTAGGCAGATGATGATGAGGGGCGGGTCGCTAATCAAATGACGTATAATGGATGTGTTTCTGTCTTTAATAATAATTGTAATTGGTTTATTGGTTGGTGTTAATTTTTTGGTTTGTATTGGTTTATTAAAGTTACAGTCCCAACGTCTAGAGAATGCGTTCCCTGATCAGCGCGACTATTCTAGTAGCTAATAAAGATCACATAATACTTTTGGGCATTATAGAACTTGCGTTTTTTGCGTTGAGGTCCTGAGTCCCCTTGAAGAAGACAGGCAGTTGCGTCTTTCTGATTGCCAACAAAAATAAAATACGCTCACCAGTTACAAGCTCGGTATTTTTGGAATTTCTATTTAGAATTTAACGGTGGACCGTTTCCAATCATAAAGCCAAATAATTTGTACTAAATTTGAGGTCAACTCAATTATGTAGAATGATTGTAGTTCGAACATAATGTATAATTATAATATGATGGCCTGTACTTAGGTACTACCTAATTACTGCCACTGATAGTTTAATAACCTCATAAAGCCGCCTGTAATTATTTTATTGCATAAGCATTTTTATTTTGTTCCCACTGCTGGGACACAGGCCTTCTCCCTTCGAGAGGGAGTGCACCCACGCGAGCCAGTGCGGGTTGGTAGATGTCAGATTTCTTCGAATGTTTGGTTCAAGGAAATGTCGGTTTCCTCAAGTTGTTTTGATGCACCGTTTTAAGAGCAGTGACTTTATTTATGTGTATGTGTAAAATAAAAAATAAAAATCAACTCTATAGTCCAAATTATATCGGCCCCGATTACGAGTTTTAGGTCATAGCTTCGAACCCAGCCAGGCGCTTTCCTTTGTGTAAATAATTTCATTACCACTACTCTTAAAACAGTGAAGGAAAACATCGTGAGGAAACCGGCATGTCCTAGAACCAACAATTCGAAGATATGTGACATCTACCAACCCGCACTGGGCCCGCGTTGTAGATTACAGCTCACTGCCCCTCTGTGAGAGGAAGCCTGTGTCCCAGCAGTGGGAACATTACAAGCTGATTATGCTATATTTCAAGTTAGGTACTATATCATCTGCGGAAAAGAACCGGAGTTACCGACATAGCTTGCAGAGTAAGCAAACTGAAGTGGCAGTGGGCTGGCCATGTCTGTCGAAGGACCGATGGCCGATGGAGCAGAGGAGTCCTGGAGTGGAGACCGCGTATCGGCAAGCGTATTGTCATATTGTGGGACGCCACCCAGCTAGATAATAATAAAAATAACGTTTATTTGGACTCAATAAAATATAGTCTAAATACAGTCATATTCCTAAGAACTAGGATACATTAATGTAAGTAAGTAGACTAAAACTATATGAACTCCTGAATTCCAAACTAGGTTAAAACCTGTATCTTGGAAATCAGTGCTCTTCCGTGGTAAATTAGGTGTAAAAACTTACAAATCACACAATGACAATTCCAAAATTAATTGACTTAGGAGGTACTTCTGTCTAAAAATTGAAGGATGAGTTATGTATGTCAGTGAGTGTGTGTGGTGTGTGTAGTGTGGATGTAGGGTGTGAATGTGTGTATGAGTGTAGTGGGTAAAGCGTGTGAGTGTTGTAATCAAAAAATCAAATAATAATAATAATAATAATAATAATAATAGACTGGCAACACCAATGTCAACGAGTCGTCATTTTGAACCATTTTCCGAAATCAATTTATAAAAGCAGTTTTTAGAAGTATTTTAAAATACTACAGCCATAGCCCAAATACCATATAATACCATACCATAAAATAGTACTTACAATGACCATAATTTTGATAAATCTAAATCAAAAATTGCCGAACCAGAGGAGGTGACATTTGTCATGTCACCTCCGATAAAAACGAAGAAGGAAAATAGAAAATGTTGACACGATCTGCCGCCGCTAGACGTCTCGCACGCCTTCCACCTCCGGACTCTTCGCTCAGCTCCGCCTCGCCGCCGCCGGTATCCAGCCCCACTGTGAGCGCTGTGACGACACCGACCGCGGCAGTTGCGTCGAGCTCGAGCGACGAGTATTTCTCTCCGCCCACGACGCCACCACCTGCTCGTCGACGGGGAGGACGCCGGCCGCCGGACGGCTTAGGACCTCGAGGCCCACCGGCCTCTGATAGGGTCCCAGCTCCCGGCGGAAGTGTGCAGCGCATGAGATGGACACGATCCATCAATGAAAATGTCATGCGCTCATACTATGGGGCTACAGAGGGGGGAAACAATCTGACCGCGTACCGTGTTCGGATGCTCTCTCTGTTTCAGGTGCTTGAACCAGCTGTCAACGTTTCGGCACAACGATTATCGGATCAGGTGCGTGTCATTCAGCGTAACCATATGTTGGATGACACTGTACTTGATCGCCTGCGAAGTGAAATGCAGAGTAGCCATGTCATCACTCCCCAGTCGCAGACTGCTGTACTACTACCGCAGTCTGATACAAGTCATGCTGACGAGGGGAGTAATGACAGGGCTACAAACGTAAGTACCCAATGTAATGAGGAATTGAGGAGTGCTTTGGAGGATGCGATTCGGGAATATCGCTTCATGTCACCCGAACTTAGGCCACGCTTACCTCGTTTGCCCATGCATAACAAAAATAGGGCGCTGGTGGCGGTTCTGGATTCGCAGTTGTCAAACTATTTTGATGGCTGCGAAGACCTCACCGATGCTCATTCGATTCTGTACTGCGCGGCTGCAGCGGCATGTCGTGTAGCTCATGTCAAATTTGCCAATGACTCTAGAGCTACACGACCGAAACCAGCCGTACCAGCTTGGCAGTGCAGAATTGAACGCCGTATTGGTGGGGCCAGAGCGCTCATTGGCAAACTAATCTGCTTCAGGGAGGGCAATACTCGCCCTAGAGTGATGCGCTTTGTGAGACGGGCATTCTTGGGGACTGATATCAGTCCTCAAGACTATATGTCTTGTGTCACGGAGCGCATCGACTTCCTGAAGCAGAAAGTGTATGCATGGGCGAACCGTATTCGTCGATACAGGCGGCGAGTGGAGCGATACACTCAGAATCGCACATTCCAGAGTGATGAAAGGTGGGTTTATAGGGCTTGGGAGCGACCGGACCAAGGTGTTACTGACACGTGCCTACCGGATGATGACGCCATGTGCTCGTTCTGGCGAAACATCTGGTCGGTGCCTGTCAGTCACACCGAGGGTGATTGGACTGGGAAGATTGAGCGAGCGTGCGATCTAATACCAGAAATGGGGGTACTTACCATCAGCCCCCAAGATGTTGCTCGTGCAGTCCGACCGTTGCCTAACTGGAAATCTCCAGGGCCGGACGGGCTGCACAACTTTTGGATAAAATGGTTCCAAGGGTCGCACGCCTGCTTGGCATCCCAGTTCCAGTCAGCCTTAGAGTCAGGGTCACTGCCCCAGTTCCTAACGACAGGAATAACCCACCTGCTCCATAAATCAGGTAGTACCGCGGATCCCAAAAATTATAGACCGATCACTTGTTTACCGACGGTCTATAAAGTTCTTACATCCATTTTGAGAACTAAAATTAACAAACATATAGACACCAACTCCATCATGTCTGTCTCTCAAAATGGATGTAAGAACGGGTCCCGGGGTACTAAGGAGCTGCTCCTCATTGATATGGCCATTAGCCAACAGGTTCGTCGTTCCCGAAAGGATCTGTCGACATGCTGGATAGATTATAAGAAGGCCTATGACTCGGTGCCACATACATGGCTCATGAGGGTGTTGGAGTTGTACAAAGTAGATGCAACTCTGCGCACCTTCCTGATGTCGTGTATGGGGCAATGGAGGACGGTCCTTCGATATCCAGGATGTCGAAATATTCAGAGGAATAGCGAACCGATAAGGATCGAGCGAGGCATATTTCAGGGTGATAGTTTGAGTCCGCTTTGGTTCTGCTTAGCCTTGAATCCCCTAAGCACGCTGCTGGAGGATTCAGGTCTAGGCTATCGGCTGAGGAGAGGTGGTCAGGTTATATCGCACCTCCTCTACATGGATGACCTAAAACTCTTTGCCCCCAACAATTTGCAACTAATGGAGCTACTGAAAGTAACTCAAACTTTCAGTAGCGCCATCAGGATGGAATTTGGTGTGGACAAATGTGCGGTCATGCATGTAAAGCGAGGGGAGATTGTTGAATCCGTGGGAACCCAACTCTCGGATTCCACAAACCTTAGAACCCTCTCCGCATCCGAAACCTATAAGTATTTGGGTATGTCGGAAGCGTTAGGCATCAATGTTACTGACATGAAGCAATCGTTGAAGGAGCGCTTCTTTGGCCGCCTGAAAAAAGTACTTAATAGTCTTCTATCAGGCGGAAACAAGGTGCGCGCCTTCAACGGTTGGGTCATGCCGGTTTTGATGTACTCTTTTGGCATACTCAAATGGACTCAGACCGAACTCGACGCCCTGGATAGGAGGGTCCGTACGTTGCTGACTGCAAATCGAATGCATCACCCACGGTCATCGGTAATGAGGCTGTATATCCCGCGAAAGTGTGGAGGTCGAGGGTTTTTAAACGCTAAGACCCTCCACAATCGCGAGATATGCAGTCTCAGGGAATATTTTCTAGAAACCGACGTGGGGATGCATCGAGATGTAGTCGCCGTGGACAAGGGCCTCACCCCGCTCTCCTTGGCTAAAGAGAACTGGCGCAAGCCAGTAGTGCTTGACACTAATGATCGCATGGAGGTATGGCAGAGTAAGGAGCTTCACGGACGCTTTTTCCGGGCCCTACATGGACCCGATGTTGATCTATTAGCGTCCGTAGCCTGGCTGCGTTTCGGTGACCTCTTTGGGGAAACCGAAGGTTTTGTCTGTGCAATTATGGACGAAGTTATGATGACGAACAATTACCGGAGATTTATTGTGAAAGACGGCACGGTTGACATCTGTCGGGCATGCCACCGGCCGGGAGAATCAATCAGGCATATTATCTCCGGGTGTTCTCGTCTAGCTAACGAAGAGTACTTGCATAGACACAACCTTGTAGCCAGGATAATCCATCAGCAACTTGCTCTGAAATACAACCTTGTGGAATCGGAGGTGCCGTACTACAGGTATGTGCCCGACCCAGTTCTCGAAAATGGTGATATCACATTATATTGGGATCGATCCATCATCACTGACAGGACTATTGTTGCCAATAAGCCTGATATAGTGGTGGTGGATCGACCAGAGCGGCGCGCAATGATTGTTGACATAACCGTCCCGCATGATGGGAACCTCGTGAAAGCCGAGAAAGATAAACAAATCAAGTATCTTGACTTGGCTCACGAGGTTGTCGACATGTGGGATGTGGACTCAGCGATCATTGTGCCGATAGTTGTGACAGCCAATGGTTTAATTGCCAAGAGCCTCGACCAACACCTGAGGAGGCTCTCGTTGGGCAGCTGGATCAAGGGCTTGATCCAGAAAGCGGTACTTCTGGACACGGCCCGAATAGTTAGGAGGTTCCTCTCTCTGGAGCCCTGACCGCCGGTAGCTTGGACCCTTTTCCCGATACCGGTGGGCTACTATTTTTTATATTTTTAAATGTTTTTATATTTCTTTATACTAATATTTAAAAATATAATTTATAAGAATTTAAATGAATAAAGGAGATAATAATAATAATGGACTGATCGCCGAAAGCCTCGATCAACATCTATCGAGGCTCTCGTTAGGCGGTTGGATCAAGGGCCTGATTCAGAAGGCAGTGCTCCTCGATACGGCTCGCATTGTGAGGAGGTTCCTGTCTCTGGAGCCCTAACCACCGGTAGCTTGGACCCTGCTCCCGACACCGGCGGACAACTATTTTTTTATATTTTTAAATGTTTTTTATACTTACTTTTATTTATTAAGAAATATTTAAAAATATAATAGAATAAGACATGTAAAGTAATAAAGGAGATAATAATAATAATATTCCACAACTATCACACAACGCCGTCTAGTCTCAAGCTAAGCAGAGCTTGTGTTATGAGTACTAGACAACTGATAAACATACTTATATATTTCTAAATACATACATATATAGATAAATTACACCCAGACACAGAACAAATCAGGTGTGAATGCGTGTGGTGGGTGTACTGTAGGTAAAGGGTGTGTGTGTGTGTACTCGAAACGTGTAGGTGTGTTTCAGTATGTTAATTATATTTTAAAATATCCAGTGTTTTTTCCGTATTGATATAATCAAGACTTAAAAGCCATTTGGTGACCACTATTTTACAATGTTGTTTAGTTAAAGGATATATTTTTAGGATATGATTTATTTTGTTGTACAAATAGCCACCAAAGAAGTTGAGAGATCTCTGTGCAAAACGGGTGTGGCAAGCTTTATATACGCAGACTGTATGTTTTCTACGTTTCTGTTGAAAAGCTGTAGGGTCATACGTCAATAAGCCATGCATCTTGAGGATAGTGTGAAGTATGAAAAGCTGTCTTACTGTTAATACTTCGCAGGTTTTGTAAAGGTCGGTAGTGGGATGAAAGAATGGAAGGAATGCACTAACTTTAAGCAGCGCTCTTTGAGCGCGCTCAAGTTTCAAAATTATTGTTTTACACGCACCGCCCTAGGAAGTTATACAATAGATCAATAGTGACTGACATAAGGCGGAGTAAACAGTTTTTAATACCTGAAGACTAGCTATACGTCTTGGATTTTAAAAAATATATATTAATTTCCGAACCCTCGAAGAAATCAGGTCTATGTGGGAAGCAAAATTAAGTCTACTATCTATTAGGAAGCCAAGGTACTTAATGGTAGTAATGGTGGTAGATGGACGGACGACCTAAAGAAGGTGGCTGGGGTAGACTGGATGCGGAAGGCGGAGGACAGGGTGCTGTGGCGCAGTCTGGGAGAGGCCTATGTCCAGCAGTGGACTGCGATAGGCTGAGTTGATTGATTGATAGTATCTGCGGTCGTTGACACGAAACAGCTATTATATTAATAAAATTATAAGTTCAAAAAAGGTTTTTCCTTTTTTATACTCCCCATCGCGTGAGTGAATTTTTACCATAGATATCTTATCAATTAACTTAATTTGATACTATAATAATGTGCCCAGAATTGTAAAAGATGCTCCTTCCATAAATGTAACACTACCCTCCTTTCACTAAAGTTGGTTTAACTCATCAATATTTTTTAAACGTTGGATACTTAAGTAGGTACACTCACCCAAGTAATTGTCAGCTGAAATATTTATTGCGGGTTCGAATCCCGGGTTGGTCCCGTGATTTATAGCGACCCCCGAAGTGTCTCGCGTTTTGGACACTTTGTTTTTACAGCAAAAGAATGAATTGGAAACACAAAAAGGGATTATTGTTTTTTTTATGCTACCTTTTAAATTGAGGGGTTTTCTCGGAGTGGGGTGACTGTGGGGTATCGTGGTTATTTATGAAGTTACTAGCAGCGCCTCGCGGTTTCACCCGCATAAATGTCGATCCCGTAAGAATATGGGGATAAAAACTCTCCTATGTCCTTTCCCGGGACTCAAACTATCTCTATATCAAATTTCATCTAAATCGGTTCAGCGGTTTAAGCGTGAAGAGATAACAGACAGACAGACACACACTTTCGCATTTATAATATTATAATATGGTTTGCTGGCCTGTTCGAATTTATTATTTATTGCAGGTTTCCATTCCCGGCACCTGGATTTGTTCTCGGTATTGGTAATAGATCTTCCATGCTATTAAATTGAACTTATAATCGAAAGGCACAGACTGGATGTTATGTTATGTAAATTCATTATCAGCCTAGCCTTTTCCTAACGGGGTCGGCTTCCAGTCTAACCGGATGCAGCTGAATACCAGTATTTTACATGGAGCGACTGCCTATCTGACCTCCACAACCCAGGTACTGTGTAATACGATACCCCTTGGTAAGACTGGTTGTCAGACTTTCCAGTTTCTGACTACCCGTAACCACTCTCAAAGATCCACGAATGACAGCCGTGACCAACGGCTTAACGTGCTTTCTGAGGCACGGAGGGGTCTCGGTATGTAAAAATTACTAATTTATCCAACTAATCAGTTATACCAAACCTGCAACGTCCTCAATGTGCGGCAACACTTTATTTTGCAAACAATCCTGTTGCAACACCGCATAACCCCCTATATCGAAATAAATAAACGCCGAAAAGATAAAATATGTAATCCTCCAAAAACCCGACTGTCGTTTACTAAAAGATTCTTTTATTACTTAGGTCCGTCTCTTTACAACACAATAAACAGAAAATGCCCAATATATAAATTGCCCTATCACACTTGTAAAAAGACTGTCCGTACATACCTTCAAAATAAAACCTACGACGAAACAGAAAAATATTTAACTTAATTAAGTTATGACAAGTTTGTATATTGTACCACTCACCCAAAACATAGACCCACACTAATCCAATCCCTTTACTAACGCACGCTTACACAGCCGCACGCTCACGCATATACACACACAGACCCTTACACGCACACACACCACACACATGCACACACACATGCACACACACATCACACACTCACACTCACAAGCACACACACAAATGCGCTCGCGCACTAATTGTATTTAAAAATAATGATTTGTAAAATGTAAAATAAAATTGTAGTAATACAATTGGAGGGGATCGGCACTGTTACTCCTTAATACAGGCTATGTAATAGCCTAGCAAGGAGAGCAGCACGTCACCCACTTGATTGCCAGAAATTTAAAACTACCCACTTTGTTAAAACTGTTACATGTACTACATTCTGTTTTATATAAATAAAGATATTATATTATATTAAAAAAAAAAAAAAAAATGGTCACCCATCCACAGACCAACCGCGGCAAGCGTAGCTTAACCTGATTGATCGACCTGTGCGGCAGTTATTTTTTAGCCAAGGGCCGTCAATGATATCTTGTAAAGTCTGGAAAATTAATAATTGTTTATCAAATTGACTGTTAAATTAAATAGTAATTTTTAACAGTTGAATTATTATATCGTCGACCGTAGAGGTTCAATTAAGGTAAGGGACAAAATACCCAAAATGAGTTGAGTATACAGTTTTGTTCAGAATTTTGCGCTCTTTCGAATGGTGAATATGAAAAAATTCTAGCTTAAAAAAAATGTCCCTTACCCTACTGATTTTTGGATTCGAATTTCGAATCAGCCCCATAATAACAATGTATCTGAAAAACTATGCAATATAGCAACTTGAAATGGTGTAATTACCGCCGCCAATCCACTTCAAATAAGGTAAGGGTCTTCCCAATCAACGAATTATTCTTCACACATTTTTTCAACAAGACCTTTACACTATTTTGCATTATAGATTGGATCCAACGTAGAGATCAATTTAATGTAAGGGACATTACTAACAAAATACGTTGGTGTAAGGGACGTCTATTTTCTTAAATAGCTAACTTATTTAAATAAATGTTACACAGGTAGATAGAGCACTAAAATACAAGATTATGTGTGAAATCAGATCCGAAAAAGGTTAATAACAAAAAAAGTTATAGGCGATTTAGTCCGAAAAAAAACTTTGTCGGCCTCTCCTGAAAAATCGTATTATGTCCCTTACCTCAATTGAACCTACGGTCGACGATATTATTAGTAACCTATATGTTAATCCAGGGTATCAGCTACCTCCATACAATATTTTATCAAAATTGGTCCACCCGTTTGAGCGTGAAGAAGGAACAAACATATAAACACACACACACACACGCACAAACTTTCGCCTTTATAATATTAGTGTGATAACACGGCAAATTGGCGTAGTTTGTCAATTTCATAAACAATTTATTTTCTATAAGGCAATAATTGTTTATCAAATTGAAAAAGCACCATGGTTTCACAACGCCAACTTCCAAACTCCGGGCTGTTACTGAGAAATTCCTAATGGGAAAACCCAGTGACATTTTGCCCGACCTGGGATTAGAACCCAGGACACTTGCGACCACGAGGACCTAGGAACATACGCTCAACAGTAGAACAGCGAGTTGTCAAATAAACCGACACTAAAGCATTTATGTTTTCACTTTGATACCTGATTTACGAATACTATTCCGTGGTAAATGATTGCCAAAGCATTCACAAAATCGATTAGTAATAATTAATGTGCTACGGTTTGGTAGCTCATTACATGTTCCCCAAAATATGTCCCCAGTTATTACCGTCATTACGCGATAAAAGATGTAAGTTCAAATTACTATATAATTTGAACTTACATCTTTTATCGCTTTTCCATTCAATTAATCAATCAACTCAGCCTATCGCAGTCCACTGCTGGACATAGGCCTCTCCCAGACTGCGCCACAACACCCTGTCCTCCGCCTTCCGCATCCAGTCTACCCCAGCCACCTTCTTTAGGTCGTCTCCCTATCTAGCCGGGGGGCATCCCCTTGCCGATACGCGGTCTCCACTCCAGGACTCGTCTGCTCCACCGGCCATCGGTTCTTCGACAGACATGGCCACTGGCCAGCCCACTGGCACTTCAGTTTGCTTACTTATGGCGGTGTACATTTTAATGAAGATTCTATCTATGTTTGCAATGATTGAACCTACTAATCCTAGTTTTTGAGTATGGATGGATGTTTGTTACTCTTTCACGTAAAAACTACTGCACGGATTTTGATGAAATTCGGCACACAGATAGTTTATAACCAGCATTAATACATAGGATACTTTTAATCCCGTTATTCCCACGGGATCTAAACTTATGCGGGTGAAACCGCGGGGCGATGCTAGTAAATAAATAAATAAAGATTTGGACGGCGAGAGATTTTTTTTTGATATCAATAGAATAATAAGAATCATGTACTGAATCCAAAGACTTATTCTCTATGACTGAATCCATGGTACAGGTTGCGCGCCGATGTCGGGACCCTGTGTGTGAGAACAATCATGTAGGTATGTAAAAAAACACATCAAATTCTACATATTTTTTTGGGGTTTAATTAAAAAAAACTCCATCCAATGGAGCAAGTAGAACAAATCCCAAACAAAACAGCCTTCTTTTCTAAAACAACAGATTCAAATTTTACCCTCAATTTGCAAAAGCTATTTTAAAGATTAAAAAGCAATTCCAAAAGTCTATTAGGACACAATATTTGTCCCGAAGCGACAAATAGCAGGTTAAATGTCACTCGCTAGATTTATTTAAAGACTCGGAAAGCAGTTTGGAATATTTATGACCCAATGACTTCTAACTTGTTAGTTTTTTTAGGATTTACAAACAGCTGTAGGCAAAAACTGTAGGAATTCCTGTATTTTAAAGCCTGTAAGAGCTTTAGTTGACAAAGATTTAGATACTAAATGTATCAGTGAGTACAACACTGAATTAGTGCAACTAAAAAGGGTAGCTTTTGAGTTAGTTAAGTGCAGTGTTAGCGAACTTGCTGACTTTTATAAAGAACACGTGAATCAAGTGCCTTCCCCTTAACTTAAAGTGAACAAGAAAGACGTTATTGGACGATTTCTTATTTTTATGGTTACTTTAGCAGTTTAAGTTATAATATGTTTAAATTACTTATTAGCTAATAGGGTCACAAAGTATCACCACTTTATAAAGGAAAGTAAAAATGTCCAGTGTGTTTATGTTTTTCTCGTATTTTTTTCTTTTTTAGTATGGCTCGACAACTAGATGAACGCAATTTTTTTTAATAATCAATGTGAATGTGTGTGTATCACATTCACAGAGTAGGGGTGAGTTGAGCAACTAGGGTGCAGGAAAGAAATTAAAAAAAAAACCAGTTAATTAAACTATAGTCAAAAACAGTATTTTAAGCACAAACTCTTAACCCTAGCACAACAACAAGCAACAACAACAACAACAAAAACAACAACAAAAACAGCAACAGCATCAACTTTTAACAAACATTTTTATAGTAAAGTATTTCGTGATACAATGTACACTTATTTTCAAACAAAATTAAATTGTGTTTTGTTTCAAAGGAGTCTTTTCCCTGCGATTATGGTAACAGTGCTTGCAACTTGTAAATGTTCAAAGTTAAATTAACCACGAAATAATTTGATGGCTTAAAAGGCTCGCCGGCTGAAACTCTCTGGCCTTGGTTAACAGTTACGATTTTGGCAAGAGGACAAATATTTTTGGGCACAGTTTAGAATTTCGGTCTGAACTATCTATGTGGGTGTCAGAACCTTTGTTTCTGAAAGGTTTATTCAATTTAAGGCTGATTTTTTAATAGTCATGTCAACTTTTATCTGAAGAATAAATCTGACAATTTAACATATTGTCTATACAAAAGCCGTCAAACTAATTTGACAGGACTAAACTAATATTTATCTTCTGTCCTTTTCTTAATGAAATAGAAAGAAGAAGATGCATGAGCTTAAATTTAGTTTAGTTTGTGAACAACAGAATCGGCACCATTGTCTGTTGTTATTTTAGTCAATCAAACACAGCGACTAATATGATATTTGATAGCAGATTTTTTGACAGGTTTACCATCTTGCCTCTACTTTATGGGACTCTCGAAATATGGGTGTAAGTACTATTACACATCTATCAGGAGGAAGCAGTGGAAACGGCTGCGTCTTACGAGTAGTGGGTCGCAGGTTCGAATCCTGACAGACGCTTTACTTTGTGTAAATTATTTTATCACCACTGCTCTCAAAACGGTGAAGGAAACCATCGTGCAAAAAATGTCCTAGAACTAAAAATTCGAAGACTTGTGGCATCTACCAATCCGCACTAGGCCCGCGTGGTGGATTACGGCCCACTCCCTCTCACAGGGAGGAGGCCTGTGTCCCAGCAGTGGGAACATTATAGGTTTATTATTCCTACTATACTATTATGCTATATTATGCCTACACTTTTTGGGAATTCACGTGTGATGATATAATTATGTACTGTTATTGTATAATTTGACACATAAGCGAAAACTCCATTTTAGTCACAACCCACATCCAAATTCAAACAACGATGAATATTTTAACCTAGCAGCGCCCCGCGGTTTCACCCGCATAAGTGTTTGATGCCGTGGGAATATCAGGATAAAAACTTTCCAATGTCCTTTCCCGGGACTCAAACTGTCTCTATACCAAATTTCATCTAAATAGGTTCAGCGGTTTAAGCGTGAAGAGGTAACAGATAGACAGACAGACACACATTCGCATGAAAATATTACTAGCTAAGTTTCGATCTCGTGGGAATATCGGGATAAAAAGTATCCTATGTGTTAATACAGGAAATGGTCTATCTATGTGCCAATTCTCATCCAAATCTGTTCAACGGTTTACGCGTGATTGAGTAACAAACATTCAAACATCTTCACAAACTTTCACATTTATAATATTAGTAGGATATTAGTATTTATAGTGGTTACGGGTAGTCAGAAGCCCGAAAGTCTGACCACCAGTCTTACCAAGGTGTATCATATTATCCAGTAACTGGGTTGTGGAGGTCAGATAGGCAGTCGCTCCATGTAAAACATTGGTATTCGGCTTCCAGTCTAATCGGATGCAGCTATCCGATTAGACTGGAAGCCGAACCCACCCCCGACCCGATGATGATGATTAGTATTTATATTAGTATGGATTCACACACAATTAGGTATTTAGTTAAAAGGGAGAGGTTTCTTCGTAGTGTCACAGTATACTAGACGACTGATCGATACGTCTGAGCGTTTGCCAGTACAACAAAGTGGTGCGAATACATTTTCTTTTGATGTCACCGCGTATGCCCGACTTTTGTACTTTAACGATGTAAATAATATATTGTTATCTTTTAGTTTTTTTCGCTTGTCTGTTTTTTGTCGGGCTTTTCAAAAAAGCACTTTCTAAAAAGGTAGCCCTTTTGTTGAGTTTAGAAACTAGGTATCTTTTTTTTAATAATAAATTAGTACGTACAGTCAACAAAAGAGATAAGTATGCAGGAATAGAATAGAATAGAATTTATTTATTTGTAAGAATGTAGTTTTACATAGTATATGGTTTTAAATATTTTTTAAGTTCTATACACTCTACCATAACATATGGTGTACAAATATTCAAATGTCATTTGATATAACTAAGTACAATTAATTTTAAGATTTAATGATTAAAAATATCCAATATGAATTATTATAATTACTTAGGTAGTTGTTACTTTAAAATCAATGTCAAAATTAAGTACATGTCATCTTGGATTTTTACAATATTCCATATATTCACCAACCGATGGATGTTGTCGACTAAAATTTAATTTGATAAATGAGCTGTGTTGTTTTCTATTATTAAAATTAGATTTTATTCGAGATCTATCAGTTTCTTACTAAACTTCAACTATATCCGACGATCCTGCATACTTATCTCTTTTGTTGACTGTACCTAGGTAGATAAATTCTGTTGTTACTTTCTCAGTGTGATTGCGTCACGAAATATTTATTTAAAATTTTTGCACAAAAAGGTACAAAGGCGGACTTAGGCATGCTCTACCAGTCAACCAAGGGTGGTGAAGAGATTGGATGGCAGGTGCTTTGGTTGAGAGGAACAATGATAAAAAAAAATATATTAAAACTAGGTACAAAAATAATAATAATAATATTCCACAACTATCACACAACGCCGTCTAGTCTCAAGCTAAGCAGAGCTTGTGTTATGAGTACTAGACAACTGATAAACATACTTATATATTTCTAAATACATACATATATAGATAAATTACACCCAGACACAGAACAAATGATCATGCTCATCACACAAACATTTGTCCTGGGTGGGAATCGAACCCACGACCTCCGGCATAGCAGTCATAGTCACTGACCACTAGACCAACAGGCCAGCCTGTAAATAGGTTATATACACATACATACTATTTACTATAATATATACTTATTATAATATATACAAATTCAAGGGAGACAGATGTTGAGATGACTCTACGCTATTTGTTTTGAAAATATCTCTGCAATTTCCGCTAAAGGCGACTACATGACCTAAAGCGCGGTCTTTGTCGGACTGCATAGAAAAGAAAGAGAAGCGCGATGACACAACGCTGGTAATTTATTGCAAAATATGAAGCAATTATCTATTTACAAAAAATCTATTGTTTGTACTAAAAAATTAAAACACTAGTGTTTTAGTATGTTGCTTGTAGAATAATCTGGACAACAAATCAGAATTATTGTACGTATATTAACCGACGAGAAATTTTATCGCACGTGGGTTTAGAATCATGTACCTACTGCATCCCTAGTACAGACAGCACATCAAGCTACCCGAAACTGTAAAATTTTCCCAATCTACTTTGAACCTTATGCTTTAGCGATAAAGTTGAAAATCTATTAAATAAATTTGACAGATTGTAGTAGCTTGTTGTGCTGGCGTCTGTACAAGTATACGGGGTGACAGGGACAGCGACGAGCAACCTGGTACAGACGCCAGCACATCAAAACACTACAATCTGTCAAATTTCTTTAACAGATTTTCAACTTTATCGCTAAAGCCTAAGGTTCAAAGTCGACTGGGAAAATTTGACAGTTTCGGGTAGCTTGATGTGCTGGCGTCTACGTCTGTACTAGGGATGCAGTAAGTACATGATTCTAAACCCCCGTGCGTTAAAATTTCTCATCGGTTATTAAAAAAAAGTTAGCTGCTCCATACATTTTGACCGCGTAGGTAAGATTGGACTTTCTATGAAAAAGCAGATTTTTTGAAGTGAAAAGTTCTTTAGGCGCGTTGGACACTTTTTGAGATGGGAAAAAACCATTGAACTCGCGCCACTGTTACCGTAAGCGACACTGCGCGTGTTTTGTTAGACGACGATTAAGAAAATACCCGCTTCGGATGTGTTCGGCTGTCCTCGGGATGTACAGTCACGAGCACCAATATGCCAACACTTGGCAACTTTAACTTGCGAATTTTTTCACGAAATAACGAATGCAACGTTGAAATACGACACTTTACCTACATTATATACCTATGGGTTCGAAAATACTATGTTCCTACTAATATAAAATTTCATTCAAAAATAAAGGAGAAAATCGCCTTTGAATAAAGCCAAGTGTATACATACTTTTGCTCGTGACTGTACTCGGTTTTAATGTATATCCGATATGTCAGTGAGTGATTGCAAAGTATTTTGTTTGTGTTTTGTTTTCACTTTTGTCGGCACTCCCGGAGTGCTACTGTTTTTTTTTTTTATAACCTACGAAAAAGTACGCTAGGGGTCTAGGAATCATAATTATGCTGAATTCCTGGTAACAGTTTGCGCGTCAATTTCCTTCATCATTTCAGCCGACGAAGACGTCCACTGCTGGACATAAGGCTTCCCCCAAGCAACTCCACTTCGACCGGTTCTCTGCTTCTCGCATCCAACGGGTTCCTGCGGCCCTCACAAGGTCGTCGGACCACCTTGTGGGAGGCCTTCCAACGCTACGTCTTCCGGTACGCGGTCGCCACTCCAGAACCTTTCGGCCTCATCGGCCATCTGTTCTGCGAGCAATGTGCCCTTGCCACCCTTGTCGATGTCCTGGCCACCCTATAAATAATTCCTCCGCTACTTACATAAGTAAGATAATATATATAAGATACCTCACAAGGTTGCCCACCGCAAGGTTGTTACCCGAGTAGGCAGTGTCGGGTGATGGTACCTATGTAATGCTAGTCCTGGCGTTACCTGACCTTTGTGGCTTCACTACTCTGAAACCCCTATAGGCGTGATGCTTATTTTTTATTACCTTCAAGATAATGAAGTTTTATTAAGGACTAACTTTTGCCCGTGACCGCGTCGCATCGCATCGCCCAACCGCGCTATTAGACATATCTGTCCAGCTTTGTCCCAACAATTTTAAGGTCGGCTTCTAGTCTAACCAGCAGGGTAATTGCGTAACACACTATCAGTAGCAATGGGTTTCATTTTGACAGTTCAACAGCATTCATTGCGTTATTTACGTTGTCGAGCAGACACGTTTTTCGAACATATGGAGCAATGGATTAGCAATAAGCTTCAAAATTATTCAAATTGAGCGTAATCGTGTGTTACGCAATTAGGGCGCTGGTGCAGTATAATACCAGTATTTTTATGGAGCGACTGCCTATCTGACCTCTTAAATCCAGTTGCTGGGTAACACGTCACGATACCTTTAGTAAGACTGGTTGTCAAACGCAGAAGAAGTTTGGACGACGTTTCTTCGTGTTTCCTCACGATGTTGTCCTCCACCGTTTTGAGAGCAGTGGTGATGAAATTATCAACACAAAGTAAAACGCCTGCTTAGGTTAGAACCCACGACCTACAACTCATAAGTCGGGGCCGTAACCACTGGGTCACCACTGCACTCAAGGCAGCAAATTCCTAAATCTTATCATTCTGTGATATTACCACATATACCGAACATATCCACAAATCCATCTGCTTTAATCTCCCAGCCAGATTAAAAGGTCTGCACGAGAGATATGAAAACGGACACAAGCCCGACACGCCAAAGCTGTGCACAAACATCATTTTGTGACTAAATTCTGTGTGCACATGTCTAAATGTACTGACATTTACATAGCGATGTGTTGTACAACTTTATAACTCTGAGCTCTGACACATCGAAACAAAGGATGGTGAGCGAGCTTTAACATAGCATTCCAGCTGTATCTTGATTTAATAGATTTATTTTAATAACTTCACAAAAAATTACCGCTTTAATTATTTTATCTTATTATTTAAATTAAAAATTATTATTATTATTTTAATGAATATATTATTATAATTGGAGCTATTGAAAGAAAGAAAGAAAATACGTTTATTTGCGGCAAACATTACGCATAAAAAAAAACACAAACAAAATAACAATTTGGGAGAAAATATGCGTCAAATCTAAGCAAAACTTCTGTCGCTCCGCATAATGCTAAGACCCTATACGAGACAGAGCCCCAGCGCTGGTTTTAGCGACAGCGACAGTAATTAAGTTAATTTCAGAGTGACTAGCACTATTAAAAAAGTTATAAAATGTTTGAAGTTGTAGCGTAAAGTCGTCCCCGCGCTTACGTCTCTCCGTACCCGAGCTTACGTCTCTTCGTCCACCCCTGCCCCTTTCACCCCTCCCGCGGTCAGCCTGCACCATCAACCAGAGCGGTCGCCTAGCCGTAGCCGAATCGACGTTTCGGAGCTTCTGATCCGGCGAGGCGAAAGGCGATACGGTGCTGATCCCTTTCCGGTTTGATATGTGTGCTATAACCTTTATTATGATTATGTAAAAGTAATTACTGCACCTCCTATTTCAAGTTGGTGCACGTTTTCAATTTCATCCTGTATTGTTAACCCCATCTCACAGCCGTATATCACACTAAATATGGTGCAAGGTGTAAATCCAACGATTCCTCGTATCCGAGTCGCAGTTTGCTTTCACGAAACGCCACGTCATATTCAAGTTGAAACTTATTTCGTATGGTGCAGTCAGTCAGAAGTAGGTTACTGAAAGCGATCGCCTAGTAAAACGGAATATCCAGTTACTGGGTTACTTCCACTTCACTGTTTATTGTTTTCAGAAAGGAGGTTTTGTATTTTTGTTTAGTTTGTTTTGGAATTTTCTTGAAAGATATAGGCGTCTTAAGGAAGCGAGCTGATCAATGCTCATGCCTCTCTGAATTCAAAGAGGCTGTTCCTCTGCAGCAGTGGGACAATCATTTATAGGTAGGTATTATTATTACTAAATTATATACCAATTATTTGTATGTGAGGCATGAGAAACAGGGTGTAAAGTTCACTCATATTCTATAGAAAAGGGAGAATCCTCCGACCAGACGGGTGTTGTGACTGCCCGATGATTCATGTCGGGCCGTTGTATCTATGCTAGTTGCGCGGTAAACTCTGCTTGCGCGATGCAGGATTTTGCGTGACGTTAGTATGACGCGTTGTTCGCATGTGGCGTTGTAGACTTAATCAAAAAACACAACATGTATTTTTATTGAACTCTTCCTTTTTTTTTTTATTTACAACGAATTTCATTATTTTTAATAAAAAAATATTTACCTATACAATCACAAAACTAGAAAGAAACTCAAGCAGGTTGATGAAATTAAAATACTGTAGGCGGGCCATCCCTATCGCGTGTTTACGTACTGCGCGGCTGTAGGTAATTATTTCTAGAACAGGGCCGAGTCACAATACTGTATAGATAATTATACCGTGCCTAGGTTATATACTTTTTTTGCTTTGTCACATTCATAATTTTTAATTGGATACATTTTTTATTTTCGCTTCATTTTCATAGTCAATAAATTGATACCAGAGTGCACTCCAATTCATTGTATTGTAATCAATACAATGATTCGGAACGTTGAAGCGATACAATTGCATTGAGCGCTAGCTACAATACACAAGTACCGGAACACTGGCTTCAATGATGTTGATTGACTCTTGAAATGCTCGCTCGAATGAGAGGTCGTTCAAATGTTTTCAAATTACCTACGCCTGTTAGAGAAAAAAAAACAATTTTAGTGTTATTAGAGATTGTCTATTTTAAAACTGCACGCTCCACTCAAATTTATACACAAAAAATTTAAATTTATAAATGTTTTATGTACGTTTGAAATGAGGAGATCCTCAGGAGAACCAAGGTAACCGACATAGCCCGAAGAATCGCAGAACACGGCCGATGGGGCCGAAAGGCCGCACAAGGTGGTCCGACGACCTTGTGAAGGCCGCAGGAACCCGTTGTATGCGAGAAGCACTGAACCGGTCGAAGTGGAGGTGCTTGGGGGAGGCCTATGTCCAGCAGTGGACGTCTTTCTGCTGAAATGATGATGTTTGAATGTAACAGGGTATAAAAAGTGCACTCAACCTTCATAATATGCGAGCCAACTAAAAATATGATCGCACTTGCTGCCAACTTTACACGATAGCTGTCAAATTAGTACTGTACAAGTCTGTACAAGTAGTACTGTTCCGAGTATTGCGGAACAAAATGGCGTCTTGACAGTACTACTTATTCTTATTTGGCTCGCGTAGTAGTTACCCGACTTGCACTTGGCCAGTTTTTTATTTTATTTAAGTCTGAGTCTGTCAGTGACACATTTATTTCGGTCTGTCGTGTAACGAAGATGGTTGAATGTCATTCTGCGGTATTGACATTAAGACGCAGACTCGTTAAACCAGATTCCATCGTGCAATGAGCAGACAAAAAAAGCCCTTAACGCTATTCTGTCTAATAAAATTTTCTTAAGGTTTTTGCATTTTGCAGGACAGTATCAGGTTGTATGTTGATCTAAAGAGTTATTCCGGTCTAATCCCCTGAACAGATCCCAAGATCCCCTGCTAGTTCTTCTTCTGTTTTAATCTGTGTGTGTGTGCCTACTATAAACTTTCAGAATCAGAATCAGAATCAGAATCAGAATGCTTTATTTGTAAACATAGGTCAAATTACAATAGTGTGCGAGATGTTACAGTTAGGTAGATCCTCTATGTTTTGCCCAGAGGCGTACAAATATATTAAATTGACATTGTCGAATTTTTATATATAATCATGAAGTGGTAGACTTGTGTAAAATTATGTAAACTTTCACATTAGTAATAAAATCAATATTAATAGCATGCATAACAATACAAATTGAAAATATAATTAATTTCGATAAATGTCAAATATATTAAGTTAAATGTCATAATAATGCTAATGTCAAATAAAATTCAAAATCGTCAAGCAAATATACATTTTAAGATTGACCCAATGTTAATTATCTGGAGGAGAAAGTATAGATCTGTCATCGAAATAGTCCTTTATTGAGTAGTAGCATTTATCTATTAGGATTTTCATAAGTACTCTCTTGAATTTGTCGAGATTTAGTGACTTCATTGTTTCAGGCAGCTTGTTATATATTTTTGTGGCCATACAAAACGTACTTTTATTCATTAGGGCTGTTCTGCCATGTGTTATTTCGAGCTCTAACTTATTTTTGTCCCGTAGCTGTCTATAATAGCTTTTGGAAGCTACTTTGTATTGCGAGATGTGTGTTTTCACAAATATGTTAGTTTCGTAGATATACAAAGATGGTAAAGTAAGAATATTTAGGCTTTTAAAGTACGGTTGGCAGCTGTCGGTGCTATTTAGGCCACACATAGATCGTATACACTAGTCTTGTGTAGTTCACGAACGATGAACGAATAGGAACCGTATCTTCGCACTGTACTAAAAGAAACGTTTCCGAACGCTGGCTTGTAACCGGTCTAATAGTTCTAATAGCTCTTTTCGTACTCGTACATCGCCCGAACGAGAAAATTAAATACAGTCTGAGCTGATTGTTTGACAGAAACGTTATACGTTTTCATTCGATGTCTGAATGAATGAGAACGAGAAAGAATAGCCGACGAATGACGATGCTATCCGAACCCGACCGACCGAATTCGCAAGAATGAGATGAGATGCGCGTTATTTCAATGCCTTAGTGTCTATTTTAGCTTATCGCCCAAACACGGGAGACGAGCTGTTTGAATGGTACAAAATAATTCAGTTAAAATTCTCTTAATAGGTATATCAGCTGTGTACTCTGTGGTAATATCTAATAAATAAATAATTATGGATGTTGCATTTATATTTTTTTTTATTTATACGTGGTGGTTTATGTATAATAATGTCTGGAGTGCGTATTTGCTCTGTGAGTGATCCGGATCCGCGCTAGCGCGCTATCTATGCTCTATGGGAAATTGGGAATGCTTACCGAGAGCGAAGACCGAATAGAGCTATTAGAACTAATAGAATGAACTAGTTCACTGTCCGAAATGAACTAGTACGGAGCGATCTTTAAAATGACCGAGCAGGCACAAGACTAGTATACACTTTTTTTGAGCTCTAAATACAAATTCTCTGTCGACTGAGTTACCCCAATACATTATGCCATACCTAAGTGTTGAGGCAACATAGCCGTGATATGCCATTAGTAACGAGTCATGGCTGACAGTCTTTGATAGTTTGTAAAGTACATAAGCGAATTTACAATTTTTTTTACAAATTTCGTCTGTCTGGGATCGCCAGGTCAAATTTTTATCTATTATGATCCCAAGGAATTTGTTGACATCAGTTGAGTCAATTTGAGTCCCTAAATAATTAATGTCAGGGATTTTATTCGGAACTCTCTGGTGGAAATGCATAATTTTAGTTTTTTCTAGATTTATAATGAGATTATTTTTGTCAAACCATGATATAATTGTATTTAATGTCGTATTTATTTCATTTTCATATGTTATAGGATCGTCGCATTTAATTACTACTGTGCTGTCGTCAGCAAAAAGTACCATAGGATGTTTTATGTGTCGGGGAAGGTCATTAATGTACAGCAAGAAGAGTGGAGCTCCTAGCACGCTGCCCTGAGGCACGCCGTACTTTACTGTCCTACATTTGGATCGATATTTTTTCTCGCAACCTATGTTTGTGCAAATTTGTGTTATTTCTACATATTGTTTTCTATTTTTCAAATAGGATTCTAACAATTTAAGTATATTCCCCCTGATACCATATTTTTCAAGTTTGCTTAACAAAATTTCGTAATCTACATAATCAAAAGCTTTGGTTAGATCCATATAGATAGCACAAACAGGATTTCTTTTGTCCACATTTGTTACAATAGGAAGAAGAAGATCATGTATGGCCATGTTAATTGTCTTCTGTTTACGAAATCCCTTTTGTTCCTTGACTAGTATATTTGCTTTCTCCAGGTATGTATATAGGGATTTATAATTAACTTTCTCGAATATTTTTGAGAAGACAGGTATCAAAGCAATAGGTCTATAGTTTGCCATAGATTGCTTATCCTGTTTTTTGTGCAATGGTATAATTATGGAAGTTTTTAGTGATTCGGGAAAAATTCCATTTAATATGCTCATGTTCATGATGTGACTGAGGTGTGGAGCTATGTATTGAGCCACTTCTTTTATAACTTTAGTGGAAATTCCGTCACAGCCAACACTATTTGTATTTCTAAGTGATTTTATATGATAAACTATGTCTTGCGGTATAGTTGGTTCCATAAATAAAGAACTAGAGGTGTTCGAGACATCAGGAATTGGCAATGCCTTCTTTTTAGGTTCAATAACTTGGTCAACGTAAAAATTGTCTTTCTCATTCCGGTATACGATTCACGGCAATAAATATTTATTTATAGAACCACACTAATAAAAAGGCGAAAATTTGTGAGTGTGTGTGTGTGTTTATATGTTTGTTACTTCTTTACGCTCAAACGGCGGGACCAATTTTGATAAAATTTTGTATGGAGGTAGCTGACACCCTGAATTAACATAAAGGCTGCTTTTTATCCCGATATTCCCACGGGATCGACAGCTAGTTATAATAATAAAAATCATCAATACATCTCTCTAATATTACCCCATTGAATGACTATTTCATGAAATCATGACATTTGAGGCCAATTCTAACTCAAGGAGTTGTATTGCTGACTCTAATAAATATATTACTGAAAGCCATGATTGTTACGGTCGCGACTCATATTTTATTCAACATACCTACTTACAACCTGAAACTGGCATGCAAATTGTCTAAAATGTGAGTGAATTTGAAACAGAACATATTATTATTTTGACTGCGACTATTCTTTTTTTTTTAATGGGTTTGCTCTTGACTCTAGTCTAGGTCAGAGGTGACAGAGACAAAGTCGACGTAAAAAAAAAAAAAGATTAAAAAAAAATGGGTTTTTCTCTCCATCCTGAAATTAACAAGTTAATTAAATAGCTTTGACTTTTCCTTGTCAATTAAGAGAGGTTATTTTTGTAAACACTCCTTTTTGCCAACCTTTTAAAAAAATCCTTTTGATGTTTATAAAAAGGAGTTGATAGTACAAACAAATTATCTCTCTTCGCTGGCAAAGAAAAGTGTTAATCTTTAAAACATTACGTAGAACCCTTGGATAAACATAAGGTAGTTATTATTACGTGCTCAATTTTCTTTATGAAAACATTCATTATTTTGGCCTCTGCCGAGGTTTTTGCTCGACCCGTCCAAAATAGGCTACCATGAATTAATGAACTTCCTCTGCCCAAGTAAGGGCTGCGTGCCTGGTCTAGCGAAAGATATTTTTCGAACAATAATATTAAAGTAAAGATTTTTTATTCTCTTTCACCCCTAGTGAAATAAGAAATGTGTGTGTATCATAGATATATGAAAGAAGGTGTGTATTCTCCATTGTTTGACACAAAAATAAAACAGTGGCACTCCAGGAGTGCCGACAGAAGTGAGAAACAAAACACGCGCGGTGTTCCTTACGGTAACAGTGGTTTTTTCCCCATCACAAAAAATTCCCGACACACCAAAAGAAGTTACACTTAAAAAAAATTTGCTTGTCAAATTCTATTTTGACATTGACTTTTTCTTTTTTGTATGAACTTTAAAATAATAGTAAGTAGTTAAAGGCCGACCGCTTAACTGTGACGTTGTCTGAGGTAGCAGCGCGGTGCGGGAGGGGTGTGGTGACGTGTTGCGAGAGCTCAGTGATTCGTTAACTTGTGACAACTATCACCCCTCCGGCCCCTCCCGCACCGCGCAGCTACCTCAGACAACGTCTCAGTTAAGCGGTCGGCCTATATGTATAATAGTGGTTTAATAATATAATTAAAAACTGAAATATGTAATGGTATGACTGCACAAACATGGTACCACAAAAGCGACAAACCCCAGAACTCCTATTTTATCATTTTCTTTGAAACAAAACCACATAACCTCACGCCTATATTCCCCAAAGAGTTACGCAGAGGTTTAGCTATAGTACAGCCACATTTCACCAATTACGTTTAACCTTTTGAACGCCAGAGCATAAACGCACGCGCGTGCCCTCTACGCCAAGCCACAATTTTAAATATTTAAGGTATACATTTAAAAACACACAAAAGTAATGATTTAATTGTTTATTTCGTGATAAAGTGCACCGCATTTTTTGTCACATATTTATGTCGCTCGTAATAGACGACACATTTAGCTCAATGGGCGACACACGACTGGCGTTATGGGCACGCGCTTGCTTGTCACGTATATGTGACAATGGCGTTCAAAGGGTTAAGTCCCATGTAATAGGGGGCGAGCCTATTGCCATCAATAGGGCACGAATTCAAACTCCGGGCTGCTACTGAGAAATTCCAAATGGAAAACCCTATAACATTTTCCCCGAACCGGGGAGTCATTCATCAACTCGTCCTACATGCCTACGGCCCATTTAGGACGACTTGCAGAAAATCAAATTAAATTATATACTATTAATCCAGCGTACCTCCGTACAAAATTTTATGAAAATTGGTCCAGCCGTTTGAGCGTGAAGAAGTACAGTACCAAACATATGAACACACACAGATAAACATACACACTCACAAACTTTCGCCTTTATAACATGAGTGTGATTAGTTAGGTAGGTATAAGTTGATATTTACATAAACATTATTTAAATTCAGAATAAAAAAGCACTTTTAAAAAGGAATTCTGAACTCACTTATTTAAATGCTTTCTTAGAAAGTGTCCTAGTTCTGAAACTTAATTCTTACCCGACTTTAAATTCGAGGACTTTGTTCTTCGGACAAAGAACTAGTATTTTTATTTTGTTTCTTTTAGAACTACTCGAACATACATAAATATAGGTAATTTGTTGGAAGCGGGGAAGTTTGTTACATCGCTTCTTCTTCTCCCAGCTTCTGTTGTAGAAACTGGTTAACGATGATGAATTTTTAGAGCTTAAACTTTTTACTGTCGACCTTATTTAAGCCTGTCTTTATATAGGGTTAAATGGCTAGCTAAAAATAATAAAATAATAATAATTTAATAATATATTTTTTTTTAAATAATTTATTTATTATATTCAATTAATTTATGGCGTGTGGTTAATGGGTGTTCTTTACCTGAAATAAATTAATTTATTATTATTATTTAATAAACCCCGCAGTTGCGATGGGTATCTAAACACGATTAAACATAAGAAAACAGTTTTTCTCAACTCATACTTGAAGGAACAACACTTCACTTCCACTTTATTTTATCGTGTTTAGATTTTGATAACCATCGCGTCTACGGAGTTTAGCTAGCCAATTTAAAATAAACCTGTTATATATTTTTTTCTGGACGTCTGTATGTCACTGAACTGCTCCTAAACGGCTGGACCGATTTTTATGTTTTTTAGTGTATTTGAATGAGTCCCTGGGTGGTTTAGATTCACAAGTAGACCTGCAACCTAATTGCATAACACACTATCAATCGGAATCTGAATCATTTGGAAGCAAATTGCTAATCCATTGTAAGGACATGCCTTTGCTGATCCCCATTAAGACAGTCGTCGGTCCAGTAACATGTCACGTTTCGCAAACAAAGCATTGTTATTCTAGTAACTAAGTAATATAAGTTAGCAATACGATTTGTATGTTATAATTGGATTATTAATAAAAGAACAATTGAAGAAATGACAACCAAAAATTAAAACGAACTCAAGCAAGTAACTCAAGAAAGAAGCACCAAAGAAATATCAAGAAAGAAGATAGGAAAAACTTATTCAAAAGAAGAAGTAGTAATAGCTCAAAATGCAAACGGAGAAGCCAATGCCAGCACCAGTCAAAACTTTGGACAACTGATCAGTATTGAGAAAATACTTTTGATTATAATACTGACCGTTTACTTGTCGGAGCACTATATTTCATCGCCAAAAAGTGCCAAAAGAGCGCAGTAAAACTCTTGAGAAGAGAACTCAACGCCAGTACTTTTAGTGTTGTCTCCCAACCTCAAGCAACATCAGCAGTTTAGAACGAGGAGTCCAGGGATTAACCCGGCCCAGTAGCAGCGGAGTCCAGGGATTAACCCGGCCCAGTAGCAGCGGAGTCCAGGGATTATCCCGGCCCACGGAGTCCAGGGTATAGCCCGGCCCAAAACCAGCACCATATCCAGCTGCCCATTGCTTTATAGGTTCGAAAAATGTGTCTGCTCAACACGTAAATAACGCAATGAATGTTGTTGTACTGTCAAAATGAAACCGATTCCGATTGATAATGTGTTATTCAATTGCTCCGCCGGTATGTACAGTCGCCAGCACATCAAGCTACACGAAACTGTCAAATTTTCCCAATCATCTTTGAACCTTATGCTTCAGCAATAAAGTTCAAAATCACAATGGTCCATTGAAGGACTAAGTGCGGAAACCAAACACATAACATAGACATAAACCCGGTATGTAGCGTTTTTCAGGCAGGACAGCGTCTGCTAAGTCTGCTAGTCTAA
This sequence comes from Oligia fasciuncula, assembly GCA_963082905.1. NCBI lineage: Eukaryota > Metazoa > Arthropoda > Insecta > Lepidoptera > Noctuidae > Oligia > Oligia fasciuncula. The sequence continues at coordinate 17,900,783 of OY720403.1, forward strand.
ACTATAATATTATAAAGAGAAAAGATTTGATTATTTGTATGTTTTTTGTTACGCTTTCACGCAAAACGGCTGAACGGATTTGGATGAAATTAGGAACATGGGTTGACCGTGGCCTGGATAAGGACATAGGATGCTTTTTACATTATACTAGCTGTGCCCCGCGGTTTTACCCGCATAAGTGTTATAAAAATATTACTTACATTAATAATGTTAAATTTATAATAATAGGTACCAGCTGCGCCCCGCGGTTTCACCCGCGTAAATGTCGATCCCGTGGGAATATCGGGATAAAAAGTAGCCTATATGTTAATCAAGGGTGTCAGCTACCTCCATACCAAATTTTATCAAAATTGGTCCAGCCGTTTGAGCGTGAAGAAGTAACAAACATATAAACACACCCCCACTCACAAACTTTCGCCTTTATAATATTAGTGGGAATCCAGACTTATGCGGTTGAAACCACGGGACGCAGCTAGTTTTAAATATAATAATATCCTTAATACCACAAAACCTTGTTTATTCAATGTTCGTCTGACATTTGACAGCTGGCTAAGTTTCTTTGGTCTGATACTGAGGAGTTCTTATTTTTGCTACTAGAGCGACTACCACACAAAAGAAATCAAGGTAAACTCAAGTTGACAACAAATTACCCTAAATTTCCTTCTAAGAATACAAATTAAATTATCTGACAAAACTTCATGGACTCGGTTCAACAGACGTGATGGATGGATCTAATGATGATAAAACAAAACAAAATGATTTTTTAAACTCTTGTTTTAGAGACACCACCCACCACCAGCGGCCGTTGACCCCTTAATCAGCTGTCCAACTCCCCCAAAAACATCTGTGAAGTTTCGCACCGTTAATTAAATTTTACCCAAATACCCTTAAAGCATTTATCATAATCAGCTTATAATGTTCCCACTGCTGGGACACAGGCCTCCTCTCGGTAAGAGGGAGACCACGCGTGACTAGTGCAAGTTGGTAGATGTCACACATGTCTTCTAATTTTTGGTTCTAGAAAATGCCGGTTTCCTCACGACGTTTTCGAGCAGTGGCGATTAACTGGGTTCGAACCTACCGCCTACAACTCGTAAGTTGCGCCCGTTACCACCTTAACCAATCTAAATTGCACAGATTAAAATTTTGCGTTGTTTCAAAGTTGGTCCTATAGTAAAAGTTTTTTCATATTCATGAGTGACATTGACTCTCTGGAAAAATTCTTAATTTTTACGAGCAGTGGCGATTAAATAATTTACACAAAGTAAAGCTCCTAACTGGGTTCGAACCTACGACCTACAACTCGTAAGTTGCGACCGTTACCACTGGGCCCCACTGCTCGCACAGTATTCGCATAGCTCAAACTACAAGCCAGACCTAAATGCATAGTGTGATATTTCACAGTATAATGCAGTCGGCCCATTCGGCTGACGAATTCATTATTTTGCATAACAAAACCAACGAGTAAGACGAAGAAGAAACAATGAAGGTACTTCCCCTTAAACTCAGGGTTGCCAGTGTAATTACAGAATTGTTTAAATAATTATGAAACGGTGCAACCTGGCAATGTTTTATGAAATTCGTAAAAGATTTTAGCTGTTATATTTTAATTTTATCAGGAATTTGGAACGGAAGTTTACTTTTATTGGTTTATGACAACGTTACATGCAACCATGCCGTGTTGGGTTAAGCTGCTTGTTAGCGGTTAGTCCGTATTTAGGTCAACGAACTTTTTAACATACATCAAATGGCTCGAATTGTTGGGGTCAAGTTGCCGGGGTCGAGTTGTCGTGATGCCTTTTCACACGAGCGTATTAGGATCGCATTATAAATATCATTAATTTAATAGCAGTATAATGAATACATTTTATTGCCCAATATTAATGATTAACCTTTAGTTATCTTCCACCTAGGTCAAATCAAGCTGCGTAGTCATTTCCCAATAAAATTGGGGTCGACTTCCAGTCTAACGGGAGGCATCTGAATACCAGTATCCAGATCGCCGAACTACGCAACACACTGATGACGTCACGCAAAAATCCTGCATCACGCAAGCGACTTTTGCTACGCAACTAGCAGTTGCCCACCAGACACAACGCCCGTCCTTCTTTTCCGAGATCCTCACTTTTCTATGGAGGATGAGTAAACTTTTACATGGAGCACTTGCCTTGCCTTGAAAGTTTGAAACTACGAAATTGCAAATGAGGTTCATATTTTGTAACATCGCGTCGTCATGATTCAAGTCTGTATGAGATTGGTTGGTTGACATTATTTATTTGTGGGAACCTCAACGAGAACTATTTGAAAAAAGGCATGGCCACGTTGAATGATAATGCAAAATATCGAAAAATGTAAATAATATAATATCAGACGCGCCTCGGGCCCCGCAACACGAGCGTTTCGACTCCAAACGGTATATATATAAATGTAGTTAGTTAGTCATTTAATTTAGTACCTAGTGTAAATAACATAAATAGATAAACATCAAATAATTATTATGCAAAGCAATTAACATTACAAATTAGAATTTAAAGACCGAGAACCTAAATCAAGTATCATTACTTTCCAGACAAGAACCATTAAGGAGGTAATAAAAAAATTAAATACATCAGTCCCCTAAATAAACTCCCCCTTCCCCTTTCACTCTTTAGGGAAATACAGAAAACCACAACTGATCTAACCTGAGGAACAGGAAAAAACGTTACAAAGAAATGCTATTGTAAACTTTGTTCCCGGTTTTAATTTTGATCCCTTTTGTGAAGGTATTTTTGGAATTGCGTAGTCCATTCATACTTTTGTTAAGCACGACTTTATTTGCGTAAATTTAAGTTATAATCTAAGTTAGAATAATGTTTTATGAAGTGTTTTTTTACCAATTTTTGGGGATGAAAGTGTTTTATTCGTATACATAACGTCACGCCACGCTTGTTATCGAAGAGGAGCCAGAGGTGTACCTATAATACACTTACATTTCGCCAGTTTTGTTTAAGTCCCATGTTATAGAGGCGAGCCTATTGCCATAATCATCATCATCATTTCAGCCGAAAGACGTCCACTGCTGGACATAGGCTCCCCCAAGCACCTCCACTTCGACCTCACATGTCCTTCTTCGGTCCACCTTGTGGGCGGTCTTCCGGTATGCGGTGGCCACTCCAGAACTTTTCGGCCCCATCGGCCATCTGTTCTGCGAGCAATGTGCCCTGCCCACTGCCACTTAAGTTTGGTAATTCTTCGGGCTATGTCGGTTACCTTGGTACTCCTGCGGATCTCTTCATTTCTTATCCGATCATGAAGAGAAACTTCAAGCATAGCCCTCTCCATTGCCCTTTGGGTGACTTTCAGCCTTCTAATAAGGCCCATAATATTGCCATCAACCAGGGACAAATCTAAAGTAGAAAAACCTAATAACACTTTGCTCACAGGTGTCATTCGTAGATCTTTGACAGTCGTTAAGGGTAGTCAGAAGTCAAAAAGTCTGACAACCAGTCTTACCAAGGGGTATCGTGTTACCTAGTAACTGGGTTGTGGAGGTCAGATAGGCAGTCGCTCCGTGTAAAATACTGGCTCAGCTGTATCCGGTTAGACTCGAAATCGGCCCCAAGATAGTTGTTTTCCATCATTATTGGGAAAAGGCTAGGCAAATTTCCTGACTCCTAAGACTTGAAACGTTACTCAAAATAACGTTACGCGTAGTTCCGGTAACGATAATTTGTACCGTTCCACCAGGATCGTAACAAAATTAATTCCTTGGCTTTAACGATACTGACAAACGGAACGAAATCTTAAACTGTTCACTAACAATATTATCGATATATCGTTATTAGTATAACGATAATACTCCAATATAATACTCAACTTTGCCAGCTTAATGACAGCAGATGACGAAAAAGACGAAAAAGTATGAAGAATAACGTTACAAATGACTCTGTATCGTTTCTCCTGTAACGTTATTACAAGCGGATAAGCGATAAACGTTACTTATAATATTATAATTGTTCTAAGAAAATGGTATTCCATAACGTTTTCTTTTGTAAAGTTATTGATATTTTTAGGTTTTATTATCGTTACAAATTTTGGAACGTTATACGACAACATTTAGGAGTCCAGAGTATTAAAATTATTGTGACCTAGATAGAAGCCTTTATGCTCTTTGTCTTTGGATATTGTAATGAAATGGCTTTTGGTGAAATAAAAATCATATTTATTATTTATTTTGATTGTATTTTGTTACAGAACTTGTAGAAACTGTGAGGAGTCAGCCCTGTGCAGGTATTGAATGTGTTAGAAAATAATGAACGATGCAAGTTTAAATTGCACTTGTAATTCAGTTCAGCCTCTCACTATAAGTTTGTAGGTGTTGCTAGGCAGAATACGTACGTTCCCGTCCTATTTTTAGTTTTATCGATAATTGGAATCAATGCACACGTCAAGTAAATATGTTTTGTTTGATAATATTTATGTGTAACCTAACACATAAATATTGTTTCATCAGTTGTTTCGGCAAAAAATATGAGAAATGGGTAATGGGGGATTTACACCAGGGGGTCTAAAAAGGACACTTTGGCAGAATCATAAAAGGATAACTTTATGAATCATAATATGACGAAGACAGTCCGTGTTTTTCTTTTTTTCGTAGGTATAATCAAAGAGATTGGGATTGGATTTGAATTGGATTGATTGGAATTTAAGCACAGACAAAAAAATTACTGAAAAATCCTTTACCAATGGGATTTGATACGATTAACTTAACAGTTAACTGTCCAATATGATTCATAATGTTATCGATAAAGAAAAACTCTTACTTTTAACTTGATGATTTCTAAATAAAGAAAGAATTTCTGCTTACCTTTGTGATATTCCTATTTAGGGCGAATTTCACCAAACTTTTATACCTAGAATAATTCTTATCCTGAGAATAAATTCTGAATTTTTGACAGTTTTTTCATAAAAAACGGTGAGACGTCAATTTCATTCCACGGATACAATATAACTGACTTTGGTAAAATCAGCCCTTAGTATATTATCTTGATCTGAGTATATTTTTTACAAACTTTTTAGAATTAACACAAAATTCACAAACACTGATCACAACAACAATTCACCCGCTTAAATACCATAGCGATAATAGTTATAACTTATTTTTTTGAAATATTAATCAAACTCAAAAAGTCTCTTCTCTCTGACAACTGCGCGCACAAACAACACAACTTTTTTAATGTTCTGCTTATGCGCGTGTGTCGATGTCGCGCAACGGAATGTTGCCATCTTATGTACCTAGTTTATACAAGTTTTGTTATTATTATCTTATATGACGGCACGGTTGGCGCAGTGGTTAAGCGATTGACTGCTGCGCTGCGTGTCGCGGGTTCGATTCCCGCACGGAACAAATATTTGTATGACCTACAAGTAGTTGTTCCGGGTCTGGCTGTTTGTGTATGTGAGTTTAAATGTTTGTAAACGCACCCACAATACAGGAGAAATTCCTGGTGTGGGGCAACGTTTTAAAAAAAAATATATATATAAATATACATTCTTATCCACATTGCAGTAGGTATAAAACTGATATACGTCCGTCACCTCACACTTGAGGGCCAGTTGAAAACCAGCATCAGACACTATAGTCAGACTTTTAATTAGCTGCAGTAAAATGACAGCTTATGTGTTACTTATATTACTGAAATTGGCGTCTTTTTATTTTTTCGCGGCCATCAACCAAATCTTGTTTTTCTAGTACAAAATAGTGTAACAAACGTAACTCATTTGACATGCATATCTTTAAACTCAGTCCGAAATGAGTTACTAAGAAGTGTCATAGTTGTCTGGCATTTTGCTGAACTGCGGTGCTATTCTGTAAAAATCTCACAGTGAAAACTTAGGTGAAGTGAGTTTGTTTTTGCTAGGAATTGACACTATTGACAGCTCACTCCACGCTCACTTCGCCTAAGTTTTCACGGTGAGATTTTTACAGAATAGCACAGCTGCGGTGCTATTCTGTAAAAATCTCACCGTGGAAAAGCAAACTCACTTCTACTCAATTGACCGGGTGGGCCTATTTGGCGCAGCCGCGTGTATCACTTTCCTGCGAATTTCTTACAACACACGTTACACTTCTTTTTTGTTTTCTTTTTTTATACTTATTTCTTTTTTCCTTGTAGTTTATATAATAAACAATCTTGTGTAGCAAAATATTGTTGTTTTAAGCCTTTTAATCTGTGCTAAGTAATTTTTTTTTTTTCATTTGTTTTTTGTGCCTGAAGACCGATTAAACGGAGAAGGCACAGCACAAAGAAAAGTGGAAAAATATGGGGAGACCTCCTTTGTCCAGCAGTGGGTCAATATAGAGTAACGAGAAAAAAATGCTTAGCTGGGTTTTGAAAAAAAAAATGCTTAGCTGGCTTTGATCTTGGTACTTACTATATTGCACACTATTGCGCATTTTTACAATCGCGCTATTAGCGCTCAAAAAAATATGTTAAAACAATTTTTTTTTGAGGTTCATTTTAGGGGCAAATATACTTATTTCCTTCTTTTTACATTAAGGCGACTTCATGACCTAAACCGCGGTCTTTGTCGGACTGCATAGAAAAGAAAGAGAAGCGCGATGTCTCAACGCTGGTAATTTATTGTTGCAAAATATGAAGCAATTATCTATTTACAAAAAAATCTATTGTTTGGACTAAAAAATTAAAACAGTACTTAGTGCTTTAGTATGTTGCTTGTAGAACAATCTGACAAAAAATCATAATGATTGTATGTTTATTAGTGTGGTTTTGATTGTAAAAAGAAATTTTTTAGAGGTATTTTCATGATTTTTTTCTATCGTATCAAATTAGTTGTATTATGTTTTCAACGCACTATCTACCTAGCATATACCCTGAAGAATATCACATACTTTTCTGATTTTGTTTACTGTAGTCGATCATATACTTTTATTGTTTCTAAAACTTGCGCTTTTTGTGTTTGTCCTGTAAGCCCCTTAAGAGAGGGTCTTGTGGACAAGTCGTTCAAGAAAATATGCCTGCAGAAATTCTCAAAGGCTACCGACCCGGACATTTCTCAATGTGTTCAGGAATAATGAATGAAGTTTTAGCTCGTTATTCATTCCTCGTATAGGCAGAGTTGGGTCATTAGTATGCAAGCAGTGCGTTTGTGACAAAGTTAGGGTGTGTTCACATTGGAGAAACTGTAATGTAATGTAAAAGTAAAATAAACTGTGTTTTTAAGACATTTATTTTTCTGTAACTATCTCGGTATTGGTTGGTTTCAGTTGGTGGTGGTTTTTTTTTCTAGTTTATCTAGCAATCAGTTAAACCTTCAGCAGATTTTTTGTAGATGATTTATTTTCTGTAAGTAGGTTTGTACAAACACTTTTACACGTCTATTATATTTTTTTAAACTAGATGAGGTCGGCGTTTCCTATCTGACTATTCTGAGAAGAAAGGCCGAAACAGAGGTCTTTTAAAGTCCAGACAAAATCTTGGTCAGATCGTGTGAAGACCATGTAGATTGGTGTCTGAAATGGTCTTTTGAGGAAAGAACCACACAGGTTGAGTGGACCTGTCCAGTCAGTGCACGCATTTGTCAGTAACCGTGCAGCTCAACTCAGAACTTAAGGAGGTCAACGATTCGACGAACAATACCAAACACAAAGCTATGTTTCATACACAACATCAGCTAATCCTGTAGTTCCTGAAGGGATAACCAAAGTTGTGTAGTAGGTCCACCCAAATATCGCCTATTATACAGTATGAACCAGAAAGGTGTGGTCAAATTCAAGAGTGTGGTACAAAACATGAAACTGAACAACTTTTTCTATAGCCAACATCGTAATCGCGTAAAAAATATCAACTGTCTCATTCAAAATTTCGATAGCTGCTCGACCCAAATGTATGGGGCAGATGATTATTGGAACAAAGTTCTATAACGCGGCTTGCGGTAGTAAACGCGAAGAAATCGTCGATTCTCATGATTTTCGAGGGTGCTGAAGCCAATAGTGAGGTCAAAATGAAAATCCAAGATAGCAGCTGCGAAAATTTGATGGTTCAATAAGGGTATCGTTTTCATGGTTTCTAAAGCAGATAGCGAGGTCAAAATGAAAAATCCAAGATGGCAGCAACATTATGAAAGCTTCTAAAAGTTATACTAGATGGCTCTGTATTATAAACGCGTATTATATTCACACTTTATCTCTCTCTCCGTCTCTTTCTATTGTGTGTGCGTGCGAGTATCGCGTGTAAGGAGCTTCGTTCTTGACGGGGTCCTCTGACTGCACACGTTTTTTTTTCGCAATTACGATCCCATGAAGAAAGTTGTTCAATTTGATGCTCTAAATATGACCACCCTTTTCTGATACACGCTGTATTTAAGTCGCAGTGAAAGAGTCCCTTCCCCCTATACTTTTCGTTAACATTTTTAAGGATAGGAAAAATTGCTAGCATAACATTTTTCTACGCGAAAAAAGATCACATAACGAATGTTGTTCTACCATTTATCCTGTTGTCTTTCGTCTAGTATAGCCTAGTTTCAATAACCTTTTACAAATTGGATTTGTAGAATATAAGGAAAATATGTCATTCTACTTGAAAGAAAATTCTAGTGAGAAAATATTATAGCCTACCTGCCTTAATAACAACATTTTCTTGTCTTACTTACAACACATTAGTGTTGTAAGTAAGACAAGAAAATGTTATTACCTAACATCAATTATGCGATTTTTATTTTTATTTTATTTTTAGTCTCGAAATTTTTATAGAGTATTCTACCCATGAATATGAACAACTTTCACTATGGGACCAACTCTGAAATCACGAAAAAAAAAACGGTTCAATACCTACTCAACTCATAGTTTAAGTACCTACAACACGGACGACAGCTGTCGTTGACCTCCCATAAAAACATCAAATCATTTTATTTTATCGTGTTTGGTTATCGATACACATCGCGTCAGTGTGTGCGGAGTTTAGCTAGCCAATTCAAAATAACCCTGTTTTTGATTTAGTGTTGTTAGCGGAAAGACCGTTTCTCTGTTCTTATGCAGTTATCTATAGTCGGACTTTTAATTAGCTGCAGTAAAATGACAGCTTATGTGTTACTTAAATGACTGAAATTGGCGTCTTTTTGTTTTTTCGCGGCCAACAACCAACTCTTGTTTTTTTTAGTGCAGAATAGTGTGTAACAAACACGGATATCGAGGGATATGGCATGGAGGCGTGGCGCGTGTCGCCTGGTTAAGATCAACCTGACCATGCGCGACGGGCGTGGCGGCGATAAACACCGTTGCCATAAGTTTGCATCGAAACGTGTAGTGTTATTTCGTATTTTTACAAAATGCCGAATTGTACCGTCCTTATTTGCAAAAATAGAGCAATCACAACAAACCTTAAGACAAGTGGCGTGTCCTACCACCGGTAAGTAAAAAATTACTGCACTAATTATAATATTTATGGATTTTACCAATATTTCATTGTGAAATATTTTTGAGATAACATGAAAAAATTGCCTAGCAACGGACTTATGTCAAATAATGCACTAGTGATGCGTAGCGCTGATATATGAATATCGATAACTGTTAGTTTTCCTAAATACGAAATTATATTAAGAACCTATATTACTAGAATTAATACATTTTATTTCAGTTTCTCAAAAGATCCAGAAATTAAAAATAAATGGATAGATGCAACAGGCAGGGAAAATAATTGGTTTCCCTCAAACCAAACTGTAATTTGTTCTGTACATTTTAAAGAGGATTGTTTTATGTCGTCCGCGATAAGACACATGCTTTTTAAGTGGGCTGTACCTACACTCAAATTAAGATACGTATATGAAACCGTAAGTTAACTATTATTAGTACAGCCACGTACAAAAGTATTATGCATGTTTACTTGATAATAAAAATAAGAGATAGGAATTCCAAGATCTTTTATGGTACAACACGTGTCATACTCACATAAATGTCTCACCGATGGTGGCGCTTGTGTTGGATCATTCGGTTCCCTACGAAATGGTTGAGCTGGATGGTGCTGATACACGCGTCATGTTCGTGAACGGCGGGCCGGCGCCGCGGAAGGTTGAGACTGGTCATATCTTAACTGCCAAGGCTTATTTTTAATCTTACACGAGTATTTTGGTTAGATTAAAATTGCTTGTTAATTAATTGGTAATTAATTATTAGGAACCTGGTTATTTTAATAAAAGTTTTTTTTTAATGTTCAATGGGATAATTGAATTTTTGTTTTAACGATAGTTAAATAGTTTTAATTTTACGTAAGAGAGAAACTAAAGAAACGACTTATTTACTTAAATGTCATTTGCAAACAAATATAATTTATATTATTACGTGATTTGGTTTTATTGGTTTTTAATACACCACATTGAAAACCAGAAAATAAACAATACTAAATACACCTAAAACCCAAAAACACTTCTCTTTTTTGTAGTTGATTTCTATCGATATTTTTATCGATCAAATATTTCTATTAACCCATCTTCCCTAGCTGATGCTAGAATTGCATGTGTGCATTCAGTGACTCTATCTATACTTTCTAGTGCCCGCCCCTTTTGAGCATGTGTGCAATAAGATATCACAAAAGTGTTATGCTTGTTTTCTTGTGTGCGTGCGAAAAAAGCCGCCCTTTTTGATAATGTGTGCCGTTTCTATTTCTTTTGTTTTTGTGGGAGTTTCCGAGGCGGGGAAAATGTGGCGACACTTGAACTTGAACAAATATGCAGTGAAGGCATATCTCCGGATATCTATGGTAACAAACGAAACTTATTTGATATGCATATTTCTAAACTCAGTCCGAAAATGGATGTGTGGTTGGATGGATGTAGGCTTTTATGCTTTATGGAGAGAACATGGGGGAGAGTTCAGGAGTCAAGAGTCAAGAGTGGTTGTCATAGGATAGGTATGCCAGTGACGCGGGCGCATCACGGATTGATTTGTATTGTCAAATGTCAATCTCAAATTGTCAATGTCAATTAATAAATAATGTGTGTTGTCTTTGGTCCCTGACAATGGACAAAATTGTTAAAAAATTAAGCTTGAGTACGAGGCTTTTAACTAAATTGTGTGTGTATATTTTGTCTTTTTTTAATTTATTTTTTTATTTGCTTTGTGCGTTTTGTTTGTGCAGAATAAACAGTTTTTCTTTCTTCCTTTCTTTTCAGTTCAGTCGGTGTTTCTAATCAAGACGTACAAATATTGAGTTAAATAGCGATGTGTCATTTTACTGCAGCTAATTAAAAGTCGGACTATAGGGACGTACAGTCCTGGGGGCCTAAAAAGGCCACTTTGGAGAATCATAAAAGGATAACATTATAAATTATAATATGGCGAAGACAGTCCGTGTTTTTCCTTCTTTCGCTGCTTTACGTAGGTATAATCAAAGAGATTGGATTTGGACTGGATTGATTGGTATTTAAGCACAGACAAAAAAAAAATAACTGAAAAATGCTTCACCAATGGGATTTGATACGATTTACTTAACAGTTAACTGTCCATTATGTCATCCTGCTGCCAATGTGGCCTTTTTAGGCCCCCTGTTGTTCATACTTCCAGTATACAGTCATGACCGCAAATATATTACTATGGACAGTTCAGTTTTATCTTTGTTTTATTTTTTCTGAAACCGATTTGTCATCCTATAATTTGGCGTTTCGTGTCTCGTTAGATAGTTTTGTTGTTTCTTCGATGTCGCATATCTATGCCGCCACTTTTTGTGTCTATTAAATACTATCACATATAGGTATTTGCTGTCTTCTTTAGATCAGATATTAATGAATGAATCATGCAATCAGATATTGTTGCCAAACTGTCCATAGTTATAGGTATATTTATGCCCGTAATGTAAAACAAAGAATATTATTATCTTTTAATCTAGCTACACTCATATTTCTTTAGGTTAGAGGTTTAGAGGGGCCGTGCGCGTATTTTGCGTACGGTACCAAGGGGTATCGTATTACCCAGTTACTGGGTTCTGGAGGTCAGATAGGCAGTCGCTCCATGTAAAATACTGGTATTCAGCTGCATCCGGTTAGACTGGAAGCCGACCCCAACACAGTTGGGAAAAGGCTAGGCAGATGATGACTCATATTTCTTTAGGTAAGTATATTTAAATGCCATGTAATAGACGAGTGGGATTTGTCAAAGTCAAAGTCAAATCATTTATTTCAAATAGGCACAAAAAAGGCAATTGAAAAAAAAAAAAATATAATTGTTTCTAGTCGCCCCTTCCAAAAAATTGATTCTTATGAAGAAAAATGGGCAAGAAACTACCGTTACCTACTCTTTTAAACATGTTTTAATTTTTTTTATTGTGTTTGGGTGGCTTATATGGAGGCAGATTGTCCGCTTAAAAGGGTCCAGTGACCACGATCCTCAGTAATGAGGGACCGATTGAAGAAGAAGGGTGGCTTACAGCTGTCAAATGCAGAAGTAGTAGTGAGGTACATGATGACAAGCTATTTACAAGCCTCTACAGTTAGCATATTTTGTATACATCACACTAATATTATAAATGCGAAAGTTTGTGGGGGTGTGTGTGTGTGTGTTTATATGTTTGTTACTTCTTCACGCTCAAACGGCTGGACCAATTTTGATAAAATTTTGTATGGAGGTAGCTGACAGCTGGCTGGATTAACATGAAGGCTACTTTTTATCCCGATATTTTCACGGGATCGACACTTACGCGGGTGAAACCGCGGGGCGCAGCTAGTTAATTATATAATTACCTATATGTGAAGATTTTGATTTGACATCCACAGGTTAGTCTTGCCTCTGGGCTGTTACTGAACAATTCATATTCATATTCGAAAACTACAAACATTATTCATCATCATCATCATTTCAGCTGAAAGATGCCCACTGCTGGACATAGGCCTTCCCCAAGCACTTAGACCGGTTCTGTGCTTCTCGCATCCAACGGGTTCCTGCGGCCTTCACAAGGTCGTCGGTCCACCTTGTGGGAGGCCATCCTTCCGGTACGCGGTCGTCACTCCAGAACCTTTCGGCCCCATCGGCCATCGGTTCTGCGAGCAATTTGCCCTGTCCACTGCCACTTAAGTTTGGCCATTCTTCGGGCTATGTCGGTTACCTTGGTTCTCTTGCAAAACAGTATTATACCTTAACAATTGAGCCAAAAAATCTACGTTCCAACTTCAACAATGAAAACAAAAAGTACACAAATGTTCAGGTACACGAAACAAAATTTATTGGCTACTTAAGCCCGAGTAATCAACTTTGTTGGTCTTATTAAGAAAGTTTCGCTTTCCTGAATGAATAAATTATAATGTGATGTAAATGGAAATGTTAAGGTGGAAATTATATAGAGAGTTGTTTCTTGAGGCGTCGACATACCGTGTGATGGGGCCTTAACAGCGTTTACGCCGTACGGCATTTCATACAAACTTTCAAGCCCTTGTTTTTCGAAATGCGTCAACCAATTTTAATGAAACTTTATAGGCATAAGCAGGATACAGAGGTCTAAAAAGTTACTTAAGAACATTTTAGAAATGTCTTATTTAATAAAAGACTAGCTGCGCCCCGCGGTTTTCCCCGCGTAAATGTCGATCCCGTGAGAAAATCGGGATAAAAAGTAGCCTATATGTTAATCCAGGGTGTCAGTTACGTCCATACTAAATGTTAGCAAAATTGGTCCAGCCGTTTGAGCGTGAAGAAGTAACAAACATATAAACACACACACACTCACAAACTTTCGCCTTTATAATATTAGTGTGATAACTGGAAATCTCTGTTTCTATGGAACATTTAAAATCGGTCTAATTTGACTTTAACACAATTTTTCAAGCGGACGAAGTCGCGGGCAGAAGCTAGTGTAATTAATATTATAATCATCTTTTAAATAATCTCTTAATTCTCATCTTTTAATTTTAAATCTCAGAGAAAAAGAATTAAACATTGAACAGGAAGTTTTTTTAATTATTTTGTGGATGTATACCGAAGTATAGGACTATAAGGAAAACCTTAGTTACTGTAGTTATGTATAAGGATAAAGCATTAATACTCTTTCTCGCTGCTTAGCTACGATCTAGCGAATACAGACTTCCTTTTCCTGGAAATCCGTACCTACTTACAACGATGTTATTACAATAATAATTATGGCTGAGCAAAAAGGAAGTAATAGCGCGAGCAGTCGATGCGATGCGACGGGGTAGGTCGGAGGAACAAGAAATTACACGCGGACGAAGTCGCGGGCAGAAGCTAGATGTGAAATAAAATACAATCGTAACCAACACTCTCTGCTGACCGTGGGCCAAAAACAAACGCTGGCACATGTGTCTTCGAATTTTTGGTTCTTCGACATGCCGGTTTCCTCACGACAATTTCCGTCACCGTTTTCAGATCAATTGTGATGAAATAAATTACACAAAGTACCTAATTAACGCGCGGAAACGAGTACCCAAACAAATATGCTTTTATAGAGGAAAATTGTAATGGCCTTCTAGATTATTAACAACATAGGTACACGCAGTTATAATTCATTCTTGATTTATATCTCGGTTACGAGTTACAGCCCCCAAGGGATGAAATAAGGAAACTCATTTCTTACTAAGAATACACGGAAATTAGAAGTGGCTTGACTACATTATATACAACTAGCTTCCGCCCGCGGCTTCGCCCGCGAGGCATGTCGATAAAAACTATCCTATGTCCTTCCCCGGGATGCAATCTATCTCTCAGCCAAATTTTATCGAAATGCGTTTAGTGGTTTAGGCGTGAAAAGGTAACATACTGACAGACAGACAGAGTTACTTTCGAATTTATAATATTATATAGTATGGATTTTTACGAAAGAAAATCGGCCAAGCCTATTTCCAGCTTTGTTGGGGTAGTCTTCCAGTCTAACCGGATGCAGCTATAGATAAATATCAGTATTTTACACGAAGCGACTGCTTGTCTAACCTCAATAACACATTTACTGTGTAACAAAATACCCCTGGTAAGATTGGTTGTCAGACTTTCAGATTTCTGACGATGCATAACGACTTCCAAAGATCCAAGAATGACAGCCAGAACCAAAAACGTGCTTTCAAAAACAAATATGGTCACCCATCCACGGACTGACCGCGGCATCGACCCGTTCGTCTGTTATTACTTGGCCACGAGTCCCTCTACAATTCATATGAAAGACAAAGAAAATATAGAGTGTTCATTAACCCGTAGTATGTCGGAACGTAGATCCACGCGAGACACAATGGCTTTTTAATTGCTTCTGTAATTACGACATTCAACCGGTTAAAGCTGTGGGTTCCGTTATGAAAATTATGGGCACCGGGGTTTGACTTCACGGTGTCAAAAAACGCTTTCTAGGAAAATACACGAACTTACTTTCATAAATAACGTTTCAGTGACGTCATGGTTTCCTCCTTTAATCAAAAGTGTCCCAAAACAGGCAGTCGAAGTGACCTCTGCGCTGCCACCAACGACGCTGTGGAAGTGGCGAAGATAGGGCCAACAAGATCAGAGAGGCAATTCTAGTCATTTTAAGAACGTTCACAGTCTGATCTTAGCCTCATTCTGTCAAAAATACTTCTGTGGTCCTACATTTTTTTTGACATGTTTTTGACATTGATTGTCGCTGAGATGAGATTGTGACTAGATTTTTAACGTTTTTAGGGTTCCGTACCCAAAGGGTAAAAACGAGACCCTATTACTAAGACTTCCCTGTCAGTCTGTCTGTCTGTCACCAGGCTGTATCTCATGAACCATGATAGCTAGACAGTTGAAATTTTCACAGATGATGGATTTCTGTTGTCGCTATAACCGCAAATACTAAAAACAGCATAAAATAAATATTTAAGGGGGCTCCCATACAACAAACATGTTTTTTTCTGCTGTTTTTGCCTTGTGGTACTTCGTGTGCGAGTCCGACTCGCACTTGGCCAGTTTTTTTTACAAAATCATTCCTAATACACTGTTCATAATAAATTCCGTTCAAAATAAACGCTAACAACAAATAAACACGACCAAATAAGGAAGTGAACTAAAAAACAATTTTCCGCAGCCGTTCATCCGAACCGACTTCATCTCGATCAAAGAGCCCGCGAAAGCACAATTAAACTTTACCAATGCCTTTGTTTAAAAACAAAACTCGCGGAAAAATTCTTTTATAACAATTTCCTGTCTCAAACTAACCGACAAAATTCCAATAGTTTCCAAACAATCTTGATAAAAGCGATCTAGTGTACTTTGACGTTGAACCGTAAAATGTTTCTGTATTTATCGGCACTACAAAAACTTCGTTTGTTACTGTACAGTCACGAGCACTAATATGTCAACACTTGGCCACTTTAAATTGCGATTTTTCCACGAAATAACGAATGCAACGTGGAAATACGGCAATTTACATAAACCTATGGGTTTGAAAATACTATGTTCCTACTACTATAAAATTTCATTCAAAAATAAAGGAGAAAATCGTCTTTGAATAAAGCCAAGTGTATACATACTTTTGCTTGTTACTGTACACCTTCCTACCTGTAACTACCTTGTTTGAATATTCAGCGCGATAAAGTGGGAGCCCTGGTTTTGGCACTCACACATATGCAGTTTGTGACGTTTTTGGTTATGTGGCTTGCTTATACGGGGTTATTGGTAAAACATTAACAACCTCTAAACAGGTCATTGTACTCATCATTATGAAAAACTTTTACTATGTGACCACATCTGAAATCGCGAAAAAAAAATCATCTGTTCCTACATTTATGTTCGTCAAAATGTAGGTAACACCTGATTTTATTTTTTTCGATTTCATGTTTGGTTCATAATGATGAGTACAGTGACCTCAAGAGGTTAATGTTTTAACAATAACCCTGTATATGCAATATACGGTATAGCTGCGCCATGTGAATCCAGGTATACTGCCTGAATTTTACATGGAGCGGCTGCCTATCTGGCATCCACTGGCCAGCTCATATAGGACTTTCTGTTTTTTCTTTTTGTTACTTTTTTAAAATATAATATTGTTTTAATTTTTGTTTATGACTGTGTTTAGTTTAGTTCGTGATCTTCCTGTACGAGTTGCAATAAATACTTTGTCTTTCTTTTCAATTAACAGCTCCTTGGTGAGACTAAATTATCAGATTTCTGACTACCCGTAACGACTGTCAAAGATCTACCGTATGAAAGATTAACGCGCTTTCCGACGCGAATCGCGCGCGACAAAAAGGCACCGCTCGTTGCGCGAGTTGCGGCGCCTTTACGCAGGAGGATCGCTATTTTTATTTTTATTATCTACTGATTTAATTAGATATCTAAACACGCAAGTTTAAACATAACTACCAAAGTTGTCACATGGGTAGACCAAGACCTGGAAGACACAGGATACTTTTTATCCCGATATTCCCAAGTCGATCCCGTGGGAATATCGGCGACATAAAAAGTATATACAGTAGACTTATGCGAGTGAAACCGCGGGGCGCAGCTAGTCTAACATAAACATAACATGACCCCTAGAATATTTTCCCCGAACCTTTCGGCAGTGGTGACGTATAGTATACCCTCATTATCTACCTTTACACAATTATCAAGGTCGTGTGGCCTTGAAAATACACACATTCAATTGAACAAGAACTTTGTAAGACTTAAAAGCTATGTGCCCTCGTCTGGTTATATTTTCAGTCATAACTTTCGGAATAACATTAAACCTTATAATTACACATGGCTAGAACTTTTAGTACAAAATTGAAAAGTTGAAGGTGCCCCCCAGCTAGATACACCGACGATCTTAAGAAAGTGGCTGGGACAAACTGGATGCGGAAGGCGGAGGATAGGGTGTTGGGAAAGGTCTATGTCCAGCAGTGGACTGCGATAGGCTGAGTTGACTGAAGTGATGTTGTCGTCCTAACCAAAGTGATCGGTCGCGCGATGCGATCGATGCGTTCATAAATGTCACTCATTTTTTCGGAAAGCTGGAACGGACTGTCCGTGCGACCACGTTGTGGTTAGGACGCCTCTGTATTGTAATATCTGTTACTTTTATTTATTTTTCCGTACCCAAAGGGTGCCAACGGGACCCTATTACTAAGCCTCCACTATCCGTCCGTCCGTCGGGCTGTATCTCATGAACCGTATTATGTAGACAGTTGAAATTTAAATGAATTTAAAAAAAATCCATACAATTTTTAACTTTATTTACCATACAAGCGTGTTTTTTTCGGCGCTATTTTGGCTTGTGGTACGCGTACGGAACCGGTGTTCTTCGTTTTATTAAGAAAAATGTTGTATTGAGGTTCCTGCTGCCTATACACTTGTGCAACACAAAGAGAAGTACCTTCCCATGCGTTACCAGCTTTAGGAACTTAGTTGAAAAATCGCATGCGCTTGTAAATTTTTTAAACATTTACGGACTTATTTCTTAAACATCGGGACTCAGCAAGGCTGCTTTTAGTTTTTTTTTAAAGACTACGTTTTAAGGCTCCCACAAACTGGCGCGAAGAAGCTGTCATAGAACAATTTATATGACAGCTTCTTGGAAATCTTGGAATCCCACCGTCACCGTCGTGTCGTGCCTGTCTGCGGAAGCCTTGCCAATATTCTCACACAGTCCGCAGAACTCAGAATTATCTAATTCATAGGTATATTTTCCCCTTTTCCTGCTGTAACAAAGTTTTAATTCTGAAAATTACTTTAAAACGGAAAATTGGTAACAAGTGTTACGTCCCCAAAAATTTTGAAACAAATAATGAAATCAGTGTTTTCCTCATCTCGTTTCACAGCATTTGTCCCAGGACTTAATTATGGGACCCAACCATAAAAACACTCTTTTTACATTAATATAAGCATCGAAATTAATTAATTCTCCAGCGAATCACGCTTCGTCGACTCCTAATCAAAATGTGCGAAAATGTACTTGTGTCATAATTTCGTACAAAACTCGGAAAGTCCGTTGTAATTTTGCAAATGGAGTATCAATTCAATATTATGAGACGCCATATTGTATAGTCGCTGCACAATAAGAATAATCGGTTTTTTGCGTAAATCCTAGGATTTTTGCCAAGGGCCAGACTTTGGAAAAGTAAGAAAGATTTTCGTAATAATTATCACGAGCTAATGGGAGCAGTGGTGGCCCAGTGGTAACGGCCGCGTAGTCGTAGGTTCGAAACCAATCAGGCCCTTTACTTAGTGTAAATTCTTTCATCACCACTGCTCTCAAAACGATAAAGGAAAACCGGCATGTCCTAGAACAAAAAAATCGAAGACATTTACTTACCATCTACCAACCCGCACTGGGCCCGCATGATTTATTACGGCCCACACCCTCACAGAGTGGAGGCCTGTATCCCAGCAGTGGGAAAGTTCTTTTTGTAATATCACGAGCTAATAAGCTAAGAAAATTGTTGCGATTTTTGCACAAATACAACTTATCTTAGGGTCAGAACACACCGCGACGCGACGCAGCACGCAGTTTTCAAGACAGCAATACAATTATAGACCTTATCTACTACACAAAAAGGTACACAATGCACTGAGGTGGGCTGCGCAGCGCCGCGCGGCGTAGCTCGACGTAGTAGACACCACCTCACTGAATTGTGTACCTTTTACTGTAGTAGATAAGGTCTTTAATTGTATTGCTATCTTGAAAACTGTGCGCCGCGTCGCGTCGCGGTGTGAACTGACCCTGGTTAATCGCGAACAGCGGCTATGAATATAACGTTGATTGGCTTATATTAACAGACTATATTTTTTATAAAGCTGAAGAGTTTGTTTGTTGATTTGAACGCACTAATCTCTGGAACTGCCAGTCGGATTTGATAAATTCTTTTTGCATTCGATAACACAACAATTGAGGAAGGTTATATATAGGCTTTAGCATAGCCCTATAGCATCTTTCTTCTATAACATATCAAGTTAGGGTAAAAAGAAAAGTCAGAAAGAACACTAACCGAAAACGAAGATAGAGCGCGGGCAGGCGATGCGATGCGACGGTGGGTCGGGGGAACAAGAAATTTCACGCGGACGAAGTCACAAGCAGAAGCTAGTATCACACTAATATTATAAAGGCAAAAGTTTGTGTGTGTGTGTGTGTGTGTGTTTATATGTTTGTTACTTCTTCACGCTCAAACGGCTGGACCAATTTTGATAAAATTTGGTATGGAGGTAGCTGACACCCCGGATTAACATATAGGCTACTTTTTATCCCAATATTCCCACGGGGTCGACATTTACGCAGGTGAAACCGCGGGGCGCAGCTAGTATATTATTATAAATTTAACATTATTAATTAATGTAAGTAATATTTTTGTAACAATTTCATTTAAAATAGCTCCATTTTCATTGAAGTTTCTTGCCCGTTCTTCGCCAATGGTACCTCCTACGCTTTGGGATTTCATATTTAGAGTTTCATATTTCAGATTGACCGACCCCTTGACAGTTCAATAGTGCTTGTAAATGAAATAAATGCTGTTTAAATTTGAGTTTATTATTTGAAAATCTTTCTTAGTTTCTAATAATCAAATCCATTGCAAAAATCCTAGGATTTACGCAGAAAACCGATTATTCCTATTATCCCGCGACATATGGTATATTGTCGCGGGAATAATCGGTTTTCTGCTAATGTTAATGGTGTTGATGAAAGCTGACGCATCATTCGCGATCGTTATTTCTAATTACGGGAGAATGTTTTAGATAATATAATTAAGAAAGGGAACATCCGACGTTACTTCTACTTATTGGGTACTTACGAAAGGGTGGACTCATTAACCTTTCTACCCTGAACTTAGTAGGGAGGTCTGTAGTGCAGGTATAAGTAACGCAGTTTTCAGGAAAGGTATAAAAAGTGACTCAGAAAAGGGGTTATACAGGGTTATTGGTAAAACATTAACAAACTCTTAAGAGGTTATTGTACTCATCATTATGAAGAACTTTTACTATGGGAACAAACCTGAAATCGCGAAAAAAATATCAGCTATTCCCTACATTTATGTTCGTATAACTCGTCAAAATGCATTAAGAGCGTCTACGCCGTACGGCATTTCATACAAACTTTCAAGTTAAATGTTCTCTACTAACTTTTTAGACCTTTGTATCCTGCTTATGTGTATGAAGTTTCATTAAAATCGGTTCATTCATTTCGAAAAATAAGGGCTTGAAAGTTTGTATGGAATGCCGTACGGCGTAAACGCTCTTAAGTCCGCCTTTGTACAGTATTTCTTTTACTTGTGCATAAAGTTTTAATAAATAAATAATAAAATGTAAGGAACAGCTGATTATTTTTTCGACCCGACCGCAGCTATCGCAGTTCAACCCTTTGATCGACCCGTGCCGCTGTTATCATTTAACCACGAGCCCCTCTGCTTTCTTTAAGGGGCTTACATGACCTAAAGCGCGGTCACTGTCGGACTGCATAGAAAAGAAAGAGAAGCGCGAAATCTATTGTTTGGACGAAAAAATTAAAAGACTAGTATTTTAGTATGTTGCTTGTAGAATAATCTGACAAATAATCTGAATGATTGTATGTATATTAGTATGGTTTTTATTGAAAAAATAAAGATTTTAGAGGTATCTTCGTGTTTTTTTTCTGTCGTACCAAATTAGTTGTATTATATATTTTCAACACACTACTCTACCTAGCATATATCCTGAAGAATATCATATATTTTTCTGATTTTGTTTACTGTAGTCGATCGTATAATTTTATTGTTTCTAAAACTTCCGTTTTTTGTGTTTAGGACCTGTAAGCCCCTTAAAGTGTACCAGCTAAAAACAGAGTGGTATACTTAACAAACACGGTATACAAACGACTTTTAGTAGGTTAGTAAGTATTCCATTGCCAATTTCCTTTTCTATGTCGATTGACGCTAATAGGCGATGAGCCAGCAAGTCGTGCCCTATTCCAGCCACTATCGTTAAGTATCTGATTTTGTTTACTGTAGTCGATCGTATAATTTTATTGTTTCTAAAACTTCCGTTTTTTGTGTTTAGGACCTGTAAGCCCCTTAAAGTGTACCAGCTAAAAACAGAGTGGTATACTTAAGTTTAACAAACACGGTATACAAACGACTTTTAGTAGGTTAGTAAGTATTCCATTGCCAATTTCCTTTTCTATGTCGATTGACGCTAATAGGCGATGAGCCAGCAAGTCGTGCCCTATTCCAGCCACTATCGTTAAGTATACTTTGTGGTTGTTTCGAGCACCGTGAGCCTATACAGTTGTTTGTAAATAATGCTTCTTTTATTTACACTGTATTCTCCTTTAAACTAGGTTGTCAAAAAAGTTCCTTTGTATGGTAAGTTCGACCTTTTTTGTTGTATTTGACGTGTTTTAGTAAGTTATAGCTGCGCGCCGCAATTTCACCTGTAGAAGTCTCGTTCTTGTGGGAATATCGGGATAAAAGTCTCCTATGTCCTAATCCAGGTCATGTGCCAAATTTCATCCAAATCCGTTTAGCCGTTTTAGCGTGACAGCTTAGCAAACAAACATACAAAAAAACAAATATTTTCTCTTTGTAATATTAGTTTACAAAAGGACTTAGAAGTTCTAGTTAACCTAACCTTTGTTATAATTGGCTACTTATTTACTTAATACTTATTGAGGTTCAACTTATGAGAGGCACGCGGCTAAATAATAATCGCTGTCATTCGTAGTCCGAAAGTCAAATAACCAGTCTTACCAAGGGATTTAGTGTTACCCAATAACTGGGTGGTGGAGATCGTATAGGCAGTCACTCCAAGTAAAATACTGGTATTCCGCTGCATGTGGTCAGACTTTAAGTCGAGCCCAATGTAGTTGGGAAAAAGCTAGGCACATGATGGTATTTAGCTATTGATTCGCATTAAAAAAGAGGGTAAATAAATGTAAAAAAATAAATAAAAATAAAATGTAATGTAATGTATGTATGTAATGTAAGAGGATAAATGTAACCACGCCGGTGGGTTGCTGCATCATAAGTTAATAACGATACTCGAATACCAGACAAAATAGTTCAACCAAGACCTGCAACACTTCCCAGATATAATGTTCTTGCAAGGAACACCGATGACTTTTAATAGATCATTAATAATCATTATATAATCCCTTTATCCTTCCACTGGATTGATGTATTCTATGAAGATCCTCCTTTTAAAAAAAAAAAGCCGTTCAAAACACCTTATAACTTCCCTAACTACCAAAATACCTGAACGGGTTATTTCTTAGTACGTGACTCCGTCTGAAAATAGTCCAAAACTAAACTTTAAAAGCAATACCTTTTCGACCACCCTAAAAGAAGACAGGAATACCCCAACCATTGTCTAAGAACCCCAGTATTCTCACTCACCAAAATTCAATTTAGTCTGCACGGTAACTATGACCCAATTCCCATTCAACTGATCCAGTGTTTCCCAAATGTTAATAAACTTTTTCCAAATTTTCCCCCTCATCTTACCTTCGGGGTAATGTAGGCAACTGTTCGTAAACCAGGAAGTACTGAGGCCTACTCGGCTACATAATGTGTTTCAATAAAAGGTACTGGTACTGCATACACAGATGTTCTCAAACTTTGGAATCGTGACCCCCGAAGCGGTTTTGTTGAATGAAAAGTTTTTGGAAGTTTGTTTCGTGGTTGAGTTATATTATCTGTGTGGTGTATTGACCTACATTATTGTTCTGATGTAGAGGAAATGTATTTTTATCATGCAAAAAGGAACAAGAGTATTCTTACAGCGCCGCAGTGTTGCCGTTTTATTAAGATATTAGCTTAAAGATTTTAATGGAAAATTATTAGGTATTATAAAGTTTGATAACGAAAGTACTTAATTTATGAGAAAGAAGGAATATTACACCACATTGAGATTAATTTCTTCCCTGAACAACAAAATTTTGTGAATTAATTTAAAAAATATAATTTTAATAATATACAGGGTGATTGGAAGATGGGTGCAAAGCTTTAAGGCGATGATAGTACAGGCAATTCAGAACCATTTAAGCCATGGTTGTCTTAGACGAAGTCTTACCACTTTTTTTTTACCAATTTCTTAAGATTTTTTTCGAAAATTCCCAAAGTTTTAACTAAACTACTTATTTATGGCCAAATTGAATGATAAACGAATTCATTTTTATTGTATTTAATTAAAGTAATGTGTAAGCAATCTAGCAAAACATGATTTAGGCCTCTGTGTCGTTAGACATTTTTTTTACAGATGTCTATAGTTCATGACAAATTTTAAAATTTATAAATACTTTTTGTAAACCTTATTTAAAAAATCACGGAGCGTGCTTTTTTTGTTCAAACCTTTTTGAAAACATGCTTGATAATCGCTCTTTCTTTTGAGGTAACATTTACGCAGATATCTTACAAATTATTGAAATTAGGACCTAAAAACCAATTTAAGGGAGAAATTTTAGGCAGTCTAAATAAAACAATATTTGAATTAAATTTATTTATGTTTCATGGTCAAAATGTTGTCCGTGATTCCTAATACAAGCACGGCTCCGTCTTCTCACTTCTGTTGTTGTAATTTTCAACATCTTCTCCAGGTTCATTGTTTCAAACTCTGAATTCATTCTCTCTATCAGTTCTTCTCTCGTGTTTATTTCAACATTCGTATACACTAGCTCCTTGGCCCGGCCCCACACGAAAAAGTCCAGCAGGGTCAAGGAAAAATGTAAGGGAACACTTAAATAATTGCTTTCCTGACAGCTGGATTGGCAGAGATGGACCCATCCCTTGGCCCGCTCGCTCACCAGATCTGACCCTGCTGGACTTTTTCCTTTTTTTTTATTTTTTTTATACGAATTTTGAAATAAACACGAGAGAAGAACTGACAGAGAGAATGAATTCAGAGTTTGAAACAATGAAGCTGGAGATATGATGTTGAAAATAAAAACAATAGAAGTGAGAAGACGGAGCCGTGCTTGTATTAGGAATCACGGACAACATTTTGACCATGAAACATAAATAAATTTAATTCAAATGTTGTTTTATTTAGACTGCCTAAAATTTAAATTTTCTCCCTTAAATTGGTTTTTAAGTCCTAATTTCAATAATTTGTAAGATATCTGCTTAAATGTTACCTCAAAAGAAAGAGCGATTATCAAGCATGTTTTCAAAAAGGTTTGAACAAAAAAATCACGCTCCGTGATTTTTAAAATAAGGTTTACAAAAAGTATTTATAAATTTTAAAATTTGTTATGAACTTTAAATATCTGTAAAAAAAATGTCTAACGACACAGAGGCCTAAAACATGTTTTGCTAGATTGCTTACACATTACTTTAATTAAATACAATAGAAATGAATTCGTTTATCATTCAATTTGGCCATAAATAAGTAGTTTAGTTAAAACTTTGGGAATTTTCGAAAAAAATCTTAAGAAATTGGTAAAAAAAAAGTGGTAAGACTTCGTCTAAGACAACCATGGCTTAAATGGTTCTGAATTGCCTGTACTATCATCGCCTTAAAGCTTTGCACCCATCTTCCAATCACCCTGTATATTATAGAGGTATGAGGAACAGGGTGTATAGTTCACTCAACCTCCATAGAAAAGGGAGGATCCTCCGACCAGACGGGTGTTATGTCTGGCGGGCAACTGCCCAATGATTCATGTCGGGCCGTTGTATCTATGTTAATTGCGCGGTAAACTCTGCTTGCGCGATGTAGGATTTGCGTGACGTAGTATGACGCGTTGTTCGCATGTGGCGTTGTAGATACCGCTACAATATCACTCACTCCTCGCTGTTCCACAATTCATATTCGCGTCGCAGTCATCATATTCCACACGCCATCGATCATTGAATACAAACCTTTAATACAAATCTAAAAATGGCTCGTACAAATAATGTTTTGAGTGCTACTCACAAGAAATGAGAAGTGTGATAGAAAAAATTTCGCCCCCACTCTGCCTTTTCGTATAAAAACCGAGAATTCACGAGCTGTATCGAGACCTTGGATGTGTTTCTCAAATATTCCTAGCCCCCTGATTATCATATATTTGCGGACCACACGAATATAATTTGAGTTAAAATAAATACGAAAAATGCAACCTCACAGCGAGTCTTGACAGTCTGGGGTTTATTTATAAACGACTAGCTTCCGCCCGCGGCTTCGCCCGCAAGGTATATCGATAAATTTTTATTTATTTATTTATTTCAAATAAATAAATAAAAACTACCCTATGTCCTTTCCCGGGATGCAATCTATCTCTCTGCCAAATTTGATCGAAATCCGTTCAGTGGTTTAGGCGTGAAAAGGTAACATACAGACATACAGACAGAGTTACTTTCGAATTTATAACATTAATATGGATGATTAAAGTGGCGTTTAAACTTCACAAATTTATGGTTAAACAGTCGCTAATCACTATTAACTCTAAGCAACGTTTATGAATAAAGAGTTAAATGTCATACTCATCTGCCTAGCCTTTTCCCAACTATTTTGGGGTCGGCTTCCTGCCTAACCGGATGCAGATGAGTACCAGTAGTTTACAAGGAGCGACTGCCTCTCTGACCTCCACAACCCAGTTACTGGGTAATACCAAACCCCTTGGTAAGACTGGTTGTCAGACTTTCGGGCATAATAACAAAGGGTTAAATGTATAAATTTAAAAATAAATAGCTAATAATCACTTTGTTTTTAGTGACTATTAGCAGAGATTATTAGCAGCACCAGCTTTAGCAGTAGTTTTTATTAAAATACAGGGTGATTGGAAGATGGGTGCAAAGCTTTAAGGCGAAGATAGTACAGGCAATTCAGAACCATTTAAGCCATGGTTGTCTTAGACGAAGTCTTACCACTTTTTTTTAACCAATTTCTTAAGATTTTTTTCGAAAATTCCCAAAGTTTTAACTAAACTACTTATTTATGGCCAAATTGAATGATAAACGAATTCATTTTTATTGTATTTAATTAAATTAATGTGTAAGCAATCTAGCAAAACATGTTTTAGGCCTCTGTGTCGTTAGACATTTTTTTTACAGACATTTAAAGTTCATAAAATATTTTAAAATTCATAAATATTTTTTGTAAACCTTATTTAAAAAAAAACGGAGCGTGCTTTTTTTGTTCAAACCTTTTTGAAAACATGCTTGATAATCGCTTATTCTATTGAGGTAACATTTACGCGGATATCTTACAAATTATTGAAATTAGGACCTAAAAACCAATTTGAGGGAGAAATTTTAAATTTTTGGCAGACTAAATAAAACAACATTTGAATTTAATTTATTTATGTTTCATGTTCAAAATGTTGTCCGTGATTTCTAATACAAGCACGGCTCCGTCTTCTCACTTCTGTTGTTGTTATTTTCAACATCATCTCCAGCTTCATTGTTTCAAACTCTGAATTCATTATCTCTATCGGTTCTTCTCTCGTGTTTATTTCAACATTCGTATACACTAGCTCCTTGGCCCGGCCCCACACGAAAAAGTCCAACAGGGTCAGATCTGGTGAGCGAGCGGGCCAAGGGATGGGTCCATCTCTGCCAATCCAGCTGTCAGGAAAACAATTATTGGACAGCCGTCTTGCTGAAAGATGACTGTACTGTCTCTTGCGAATATCGGGACACCGGTTTCCTCTATCAGCTCTGGTACCTAAATTCACTTGTAGAAAGTGCAAATCATTTTCACCATTGAAAGTCTCCGGTAAGAAGTGGGGCCCAATCAACGTCCTGCAAATTACTCCAGCCCAAACATTGACAGAGAATTTCCTCTGAAACGACACCTGCTTCTTAAAATGTGGATTGTTGTCTTTGGCGGCCCATTCATGAAGGTTAAGAAAATTTGAATTTGAAATCAATCTTGTGGACGGATGAAAGCAAATTTTCTAGGGAGGGCATTACAAACTTTAATAACCCACACAACACATGGGGAACACTTAAATAATTGCTTTCCTGACAGCTGGATTGGCAGAGATGAACCCATCCCTGGGCCCGCTCGCTCACCAGATCTGACCCTGCTGGACTTTTTCGTGTGGGGCCGGGCCAAGGAGCTGGTGTATACGAATGTTGAAATAAACACGAGAGAAGAACTGACAGAGAGAATGAATTCAGAGTTTGAAACAATGAAGCTGGAGATATGATGTTGAAAATAACAACAACAGAAGTGAGAAGATGGAGCCGTGCTTGTATTAGGAATCACGGACAACATTTTGACCATGAAACATAAATAAATTTAATTCAAATGTTGTTTTATTTAGACTGCCTAAAATTTAAAATTTCTCCCTTAAATTGGTTTTTGGGTCCTAATTTCAATAATTTGTAAGATATCTGCGTAAATGTTACCTCAAAAGAAAAAGCGATTATCAAGCATGTTTTCAAAAAGGTTTGAACAAAAAAAGCACGCTCCGTTATTTTTAAAATAAGGTTTACAAAAAGTATTTATGAATTTTAAAATTTGTTATGAACTTTAAATATCTGTAAAAAAAATGTCTAACGACACAGAGGCCTAAAACATGTTTTGCTAGATTGCTTACACATTACTTTAATTAAATACAATAAAAATGAATTCGTTTATCATTCAATTTGGCCATAAATAAATGGTTTAGTTAAAACTTTAGGAATTTTTGAAAAAAATCTTAAGAAATTGGTAAAAAAAAAGTAGTAAGACTTCGTCTAAGACAACCATGGCTTAAATGGTTCTAAATTGTCTGTACTATCTTCGCCTTAAAGCTTTGCACCCATCTTCCAATCACCCTGTATATTTTTAATTATGACATCTTATTCTAATTAATTTTTACAATCTGCGACTACAGTGGCTCACACACTTGTTAAAGTTCAACTACTTTTGTATTTTTTTTTTTTTTTATATAACTTGTAAATATGTGAGCACCATGTATCTATCACTTATTTGATTTACCTGTCATTGCTTAATTTTTAATTCTTTTTACCTTTTGTGGTAGACTAATTTTATTATGGGTGCATCGTGTTCACATATCATTTTTATTATGTATACAAGACCTTGTAAAACATTTTTAAAAGAGTAACGGTGGAGTTTCTTGCCCATTCTTCTCCATACGAAAACTACCTTTTCGAATGGGCGACTAGAATCATTTCTATTTAGTTTTTTTTTTGACGTTCAAAAGTGCCTTTAATGTGCCTATTTGAAATAAATGATTTGACTTTGACTTTGATGTTGGGGTCGGCTTCCAGTCCAACCAAATAGGTACCGCTGAATACCAGTATTTTACATGGACTACCTTTTTAGGGTTCCGTACCCAAAGGGTAAAGACGGGACCCTATTACTAAGACTCACTGCCCGTCTGTCTGTCTGTCACCAGGCGGTATCTCATGAACCGTGATAGCTAGACAGTAAAAATTTTCATAGATGATGTATTTCTGTTGCCGCTGTAACAACAAATAATAAAAACAAAATAAAGTTAACATTTAAAGGGGTATACAAGAAACGTTTTTTACGGCGTTTTATGGCTTGTGGTACGGAACCCTTAGTGTGCGAGTCCGACTCGCACTTGGCCGGTTGTTTATATACTATTACATATTTTAAGGCGATAAGTTTGTCAGTTATATACGTATAGACGCCAGCACATCAAGCTACTATAATCTGTCAAATATCTTTGATAGATTTTCAAGTTTATCGCTAAAGCATAAGGTTCAAATTTGATTGGAAAAATTTGACAGTTTCGGGTAGTTTGATGTGCTGGCGTCTGTACATCGGGGGGCACGGCAGTGCCCCCGCCAAGTCGAGCAAAAAGCGGCACGGCCGTACCATCCTTTTCTCGAAGCAGTTCAAGCCATTTTCGATCCCCTATAACTTCGTTGTGGATAAAACTAGAGACCTGAATTTTCAGTAATCAAGCAAGTATTGTATAAACACGGTATATTTCAAATTTCATTCAATTTGAACCAGTATTTTAAGAATTATAACTAGTCAAAGTTTCTTAATTTTGTCACTCACTGACTGACTGACTGACTGACCGATCATCAAAATTCTAAGGCACTTCTAGCAGACATAGAAGCTTCAAATTTAGAACACAATTAGCGTTTAGTGTATAAATCAAGGAAAAACTAAAATATTTTGCAATTTCGTTCCAGTTTTCTAGATACACCAACTGCATAAATAACTTTGTAATCCTATATAAATATATAGAATTACAAAGTTACATTTGCAGTTAATGAATCAGTGTACCTGAACAAAATCGCTTCCTGCTGTCTGTCTGTCCCTATGGATGCTTAGATCTTTAAAACTGCGCAACGGATTTTGATGCAGTTTTTTTTAATAGATAGAATGATTCAAAAGGAAGGTTTATTTGTATAATACATGCATAATATAGTAGAGAAACACTGATAATTTTAGAGGTTTCTAATGTGATGTCGTAAATAAACAGATTTTCTTGCGCTTATATTGCAAAAGCTAGCTGAACCCTACGAGATAGATCAAAATAATGTGCTACAGTATTGCACACCTTAAAAAGGTCTACAAAAAGTACGCGATGGTATATGTCTATCTGTTAGGGATAACCCACAATAACCATTTTTTATCCTTTACTTTTTACGAGAAATAGTGGCTTGTTTACGAAGCGATTTTAAGCAATACAGCATTAATCTATATCCAATTAAGTACCTTAAATACATTGTGCATTTACTATAGATCAATTTGGCCCTTTGAAGCATGTAATTTAAATGAATATTTTTGAAGATATTACAGATTTAAAATGTAGGGACATAGCGGTTGCGCTGGTGAGTTTACCTATGGCAACGACAGGATAGTACGGTTAAGTAGTCACGACCTCTCATCGTTTGGGGTGGGGTGTACCTCGAGCTCAGCAACTCCCCTAAATATCTTGGTATTACCCTGGACAGGTCTTTAACATTCAGCAAAAACTGCAAAAATATCAAGCAGAAGGTGCACACTCGCAACAGTCTTCTTCGTCGACTGGTCTCATCGAAATGGGGGTGCTTCGCCTGAAGTTATGCGGACTACTGGACTGGCGCTATCTTTTTCTGCGGGAGAATTCGCGTGCCCCGTGTGGAGCCGTTCTGCCCATGCAAAGCTGGTGGATACAGCTTTGAATAAAACGTGCTGCATCACTGGCTGCCTAAAACCAACCCCGGTACAAATGCTGTATCCACTAGCAGGAATAGCGCCACCAGTGCTTTGCAGAGCGGTGGCAAGCCCCAGCGAAAGAGCTAAATGGTCTCCGACACACGACAACATCCTTGTGCCACAAAGGCTGAAAAGTCGAAACAGTTTTTTAAAGTGTGTCGTCCCACTCACTGGCGAACCATCACAAGAGAGACTGAAGCTGTGGCGACCTGGACATGAGTTACCTTGGGTAACCTGGAAGTCTTTAAACAGACTCCGGACCCAGGTTGGCCGAAGCAAGGAAAACCTGTTCAGGCGGAGATTCATAGACGACTCCGCCTTGGAGTGTAAATGTGGTGCTGTCCCACGAACGATGGGACACTTAATATCGTGTCCTGCGTGTCCTGTCAGCTGCACGTTACAGGAACTGATGGACGCTGGTGAAGGCGCCAAACAAGTAGCCGAATTCTGGGCCAAGTCCATTTAGATTGCTATCGACACGCTAAGAAGAAGAATAAGGTCAACTACGAGATGCCATAGTCAAAAAACAAAAACGCGCTTCGCCCTATTAGCACTTTAAGATTAGCAGCGATCGCACGCGTTTATCGGAGCTCTCTAGCGAGGAAAATAACAATTATCCATATTAATGTTATAAATTCGAAAGGAACTCTGTCTGTCTGTCTGTATGTTACCTTTTCACGCCTAAACCACTGAACGGATTTCGATAAAATTTGTCAGAGAGATAGATTGCATCCCGGGGAAGGACTTGCGGTAGTTTTTTTATCGAGCGAAGAAGCGGGCGGAAGCTAGTATATAATATAATGGAATAATAGGTGTAGATAGGTACCTAGATATAATTATGTTCAAAGGTAACTTGTAAAATGGTCAACGGATTATGTTAAATGATTAAATGATTAAATGATGATGATTAAATGATTTTTATTTCTGTAAGTAGGTTTGTACAAACACTTTTACACGTCAATCATATTTTTTTTAAACTAGATGAGGTCGGCGTTTCCTAACTGACTATTCTGAGAAGAAAGGCCGAAACAAACTCAGAAGTCACAGTCTCTTTTAAAGTCCAGACAAAATCTTGGTCAGATCGTGTGAAAACCATGTAGATTGATGTCTGAAATGGTCTTTTGAGGAAAGAACCACACAGATTGAGCGGACCTGTCCAATAAGTGCACGCATTTGTCAAAAATCGTGCAGCTCAACTCAGAACTTGAGGAGCTCAACGATTCGACGAACAATACCAAAGACAGGACATTTGGGTAGGCCGCATAAACTACTCAAACTGCCAGATCATGATTAAAACTAAGAAGGAAAAAAAGAAATGACCCACATAGTCCTCACATTCACAATAATTAAATTAAAAAAAATAATAAAAATTACTTACAAAGTAAATATTCATGTCATTGTCTAAATAAAATTCATAAATGTCAATGTGTATATAAAAAAATCCGGACATAATCTTTGAGGACCATGTAGATTAGTGTCTGAAATGGTCTTTTGAGGAAAGAACCACACAGATTGAGCGGACCTGTCCAGTCAGTGCACGCATTTGTCAGTAACCGTGCAGCTCAACTCAGAACTTAAGGAGCTCAACGATTCGACGAACAATACCAAAGACAGGACATTTGGGTAGTTTAAAAATAAAAAGTTAAAAAGGTACCGGAAAGGAAAAAAAGTAGGACTATCTACAAAAAGAAGTGAGATGCCATCAAAAACATAACTTGTAAAAAAAGCCAAGTCTCGCAACTCAGTTCTTCTACCGTAAAAAGTTGTGAGATCCATGAAATACCAAGTCGGTTAATTTATTCACTCCCTACTTAAGGAACCTTCTGTCTTAAGTTATTACATAATTTAGCTAACCTAACAACATCTTGTAGTGACCATCAATATTAAAAATCTTCTATGTTTTAAATAAATAAATTGGCTTGGCCATCGCCATCGCATGAAAACACAATGTATCTCACAGTGCGATTGCCAAGTCAATTTATTTATTTAAAACATAGAAGATTTTTAATATTGATGGTCACTACAAGATGTTGTTAGGTTAGCTAAATTATGTAATAACTTAAGACAGAAGGTTCCTTAAGTAGGGAGTGAATAAATTAACCGACTTGGTATTTCATGGATCTCACAACTTTTTACGGTAGAAGAACTGAGTTGCGAGACTTGGCTTTTTTTACAAGTTATGTTTTTGATGGCATATTATATACAGGGTGACAGGAAAACTAGACGTATTCCTTTAAAAAGGTTATACTACACTTGCACTTGCTTGCTGGCTTGGCTTCTTGGGGTTACACTTTTCGTGTCTGTATTTTTGACCGCTTAGACTTTTTGAACTGCACAATAGATTTTTATGTGGCTTTCAACATCATTTAGAGCATTCATTCTGGAAGGTTCATGTGTTCATAATTTTTAAGTTCGATTTAGCTCAAAAACAAAACAATGGCACTCCGGGAGGGCCGACTGAAGTGAAAACAAAACACAAACAGAATACTTTGCCATCACTCACTGACATATCGGATTTAAAACCGAGTACATACATCCCGAGAACAGCCGAACACATCCGAATGTAGAGCGGTGTCGATGACAGTGTCGCGAGTTCAATGGTCTTTTTCCCATCTCATAAAATTCCCAACGCGCCTAAAGAAGTTTTCTCTTAAAAAATGTCAAATGAAAAGAAACAAACTTATCCATTACCAGTAAGTTGGCACTACCGGCTGTCAAATAAGATTATATGCCCGGGAAAGTTTTCTTTGTGCCAGTCACGCCAACTTAACAAAAAAATGTAAGGTACTAAAATAATTCAGATTTTTTTGGTTTACCTTTGTAGGTGAAATATTAACCTAAAGTATAGACAGATTTTTAAGTGGCTATTTCTGTTCTGTGCTCGTGAGTCGAGAGCAGTGTTGGCACAGTGGTAATGGCCCCGACTTACTAGTTTGCAGGTCGTGGGTTCGAACCCCGGCAGGCGCTTTACTTTGTGTAAATATTTTCATCACCACTTCTCTAATAAAAACGGCGAAGGAAAACATCGTGAGGAAACCGGCATGTCCTAAAAACTGTTTATTCTGCACAAACAAAACGCACATTGCATATAAAAAAAAAAAGTAAAAAAAGAAAAGATAAATATATACACACGACGACGCGACGTAGTCAAAAGCCTCGTACTCAAGCTTAAAAAAAAAATGTTGACGTTGTTGTTGTTGTTGTCCTAGAACCCAAAATTCGAAGACATCTGACATCATTCAACCCGTACTGGGTCGCGTGGTAGATTACAGCCCACTCCGGCTCTCACATAGAGGAGGCCTGGGTCCCAGCAGTGGGAACGTAATAGGCTGATTATGCTCGTGGGTCGCGATTGTAAATAACTATGGATAATTATTTTTTTAATATATTATCTTTATTGTTCAAATTAACTGAACTTTTTGTATGCGCGTGTTTCTGTGACAAATAAACCATTTTTTTCTTTCTTTTCTCAAAGTCTTAGAGATATTTTCGACAAATGGGTCAATTAGGCGAAAATAAAAGTGTATTTAATAGGCACTCGGTTTTTTGTAAAACCACAATTTTAAGGAAGATTTAAGCACACAATTTTACGGCTTTGCGCCATAATTTTAAAAGGTGTTAATGCCCACTTATTCTAGTTATTTCTTTAATGATAAACCGTTGAACATAGCTTTTACTTGGGAAGCACCAATGAGAAAGGTACCGTTAAAAAAACTATGGAAAGAAAAAAATCTAAATAAACACTTAGACACTATGTATTTTCAAACAAAGGTTAGGTTATCAATACTGAATGGGTAAACACCGGTCCAGATAAATATTGATCGAATTCGATTACATTTGATGTAACACGAACCTTACATGACCTTTATTGGTCAACTTTATTGGGTCGGACAGTGCACTATTGTTTGATTTACATATTTTTACCAATTTGTATGTTACGTGTGTCGTATAGACATTCCATGAATATTTTGTTTTACAATTTCTAGATTAAACATCTATGTTTGACTGCAGCATAGCATGTTTTACATGGCACTGACAACCCTACAATAATAAATTATTTAAATAATAACAATGTTAACGTTAAATGGTATCATCTGTAGGTACACTTGACTCAATGCTAGTTAACAAAACAGGTAGGTTTTGCAACCTGCACCCTGAAATAACTTAAGGCCCAGTGGTACAAGCCTATAAACATTTCAGTTTTACAAAAGCATTACTGGCAGAACAAAAGTTTTTTTTTTAAACTAAGCTTGACATAAAACCATAATTTATTTGAAATTACTATTTATTTAGGTATTTTACACTAGCTGCGCCCCGCGGTTTCACCCGCATAAGTGTCGCTCTCGTGGGAATATCGGGATAAAAAGTAGCCTATATGTTAATCCAGGATGTCAGCTACCTCCATACAAAATTTTATCAAAATTGGTCCAGCCGTTTCAACGTGAAGAAGTAACAAACATATAAACACACACACACACCCCCACAAACTTTCGCCTTTATAATATTAGTGTGATGATTAGGTTTAATCGTGTTTGTATGTGTGTGTGTAATGATGGTGTGTGTTGTGTCTGTGCAGAATGTGTGTTATGTTCTCGGTGGATAGGTGGGTTTAGCATAAGCAATGTCTATTAGATAAGTTAATAATTGATCAGAGCTTTTGTGTAAATAAGCCTGAAACACTTTGAGAGTTATTTTTTAAAATAAATAAATTGGGTGAATGAAAGGCAAATAAGAACAGGTATGTACAAGGCAGATGTGAGTGGATACGCCGGGGGGCACGACCTTATTGGTGACTAGCTGCGCCCCGCGGTTTCACCCGCGTAAATGTCGATCCCGTGGGAATATCGGGATAAAAAGTAGACTAATTATGTTAATCCAGGATGTCAGCTACCTCCATACAAAATTGTATCAAAATTTATCCAGTCGTTTGAGCGTGAAGAAGTAACTAACATATAAACACACACACACACTCACAAACGATTGCCTTTATAATATTAGTGTGATGTTCTACAGAAAGGTCAGTTGCGTGCTCGTAACCGGCGTGTGTGTTTGTGGCAAGATGTATGAACGTAAACTAAGCAAAAGCAGTAAGTATGTAAGGATCGTACTCAGTGGCGTTCTGTAGTTTCTGCCAACCCCTATGCTAAGAAGACATGAGTTTATTTATTTATTTGTTTATTATATTTTGCAGAAAGCTTACAGACTAATAACACAATTAAAAATCATTCGTAGGCAGGAAAATTTGCTAATTACAAGCTTCCACATATAAACATCTAGATACAAATACTTAATAATAAACATATATGGTCTGTACATAACTGTTAATTCGTCCGCAGATCAAATGAAAATGTAAAATAAATATGTGGTTATCAAATATCAATATTTTCCCTAATCTGTATGGGATTTGAGTAGAATTTATTTATTTTACCATTTGCAATATTAACTTTTGGTCAATTAATACCTTTGGAAAATAAATAGGAATTCTGCTGAAGCGTTCGACACAAATTACATGCGATTACCGGGAAATTATATTAATTGGTTATCCTTAATTATGCTTAGCGTTTTAACCTTTCATTAATTGCAATACTGTAATCAAAAGCTTAATTCACATCAAATAAATCGAAATTCGGAATTTCTGAAACTGCTAAATAATAACAGGGATCCCCCAAGGCTCAATCTTCGGTCCAATTAAATTTACATTTCCTTTTACATTTTAATGTACAATTCCCGCATAAAATAAATCAGAAATCGCTACGCAAAGCAAAATGCATTAGAAAGTAGACAACAGCATATTTTATGATAAAACGTAACTGAAAACGGGGAATAAGGTCAAGAAAACAAATCTTGTCCTTTCATAAATTTTCAATTTCATACGCAGTTGTAGGAACTTGGCTTCGCCGAGTCAGTGTGTGGTTTAAGTGAAAGGATTAAGCGTTTATTAAATTTATTTATTTAGATTACCCAACAATTGTTTACACAACATGTTTAAAATAATTTCGTTAATAGTACGTTTATAAGTGCAACAATTACTTACAGGCTAAAACAGCATGCGCCAATTATGGTTTTACATAATATTACAAAGCCAAAAACGACATTTACAATGACTAAAGATTTTCAATATTTTTTGGTAATTCCTGCGCTAGAATGATAATAACAAAAATTACATTCTAAATAATAAAAATCTCATCATTTCATTCAAATAGGTACAGTCAACAAAAGAGATAAGTATGCAGGATCGTCGGATATAGTTGAAGTAAGAAACCGATGGATGTTCTCGAATAAAATTTAATTTTATTAATAGAAAACAAACAGCAAATTTATCAAATTAAATTTCAGTCGACAACATCCATCGCTTTCTTACTAAACTTCAACTATATCCGACGATCCTGCATACTTACCTCTTTTGTTGACTGTACATAGAATCTTAAAATTAAGCTTTATAAGAATGTCTCGTGTTACGTGAAATTTTTTTTATCAAAACACAATATTTCTTGCTGTTTTTTTTACTTTTAAAAATAAAGGACTGTGTAAAGCCCCCTGTATAAAGGTTCATTTGGATATGGATAACCTTTAAAAGAAATAATGGTTAATGTTACGGTTAATGAAAAATAAGCATAATTCTAGACAGAAACGTTACGGTTAAAATTATATTTTTGGTTGTTTCAACTTGATGAGTTCTGAACACAGTAAAACATATTTATGTTTTCTCAGCCGTCTAATAAAATTTGTAAGAATATGCTTCTATCTCATTTTCATAGAATATATTATATTTTTAATGAATCAATGCTATTTACATAATTATATAATTTTATTTTATATACTATTATTTTAAAATATCTTCTAAATCATTATATTCAAGTACCTATACAAATTTGACAGAAGTGGTAGTCCAGTAGTAATGGCCCCGACTCACGAGTTGTACGTTGTGGGTTCAAACCCAGTCAGGCACGTTTGTTAGTGTGATTTATTTCATCAACACTGCTCTTATAACGCTACCTAAAGAAAAACATCGTGAGGAAACCGGCATGTCCTAGAACCAAAAAGTCGAAGACATGTGACATCTATCAACTCGCACTGCACGCGTGGTGGGTTACGGACTACTTCTTCTCTTGTTCTCTAGGCCTGTGTCCCAGCAGTGGGAACATTATACGCCAAATATGTATAGAAAATATTTCTCATATCGTCAAATCAATTCCTCTTCTCTACATTCTGGCCCAAATTCACCCATAACTCATCACTTGCACCCCAAATCTATCAGGAATAAAATGGCCCCAACAGTCGCGGTACAACAATATAGGCAAAACATTCCCCCCACCTGAAATCACAGCATAAATTCCAAAACTACCAATAACGTATTCCTCTAGAAATTCCATAAAACTTCGCCAATATTTTTGTGATTTGATATTAATAGCAAGTTGGTTCTATGATCGCTGTTTGATTTGGAATTGGTTTTTCATTTTACTCTTGGTTCCGGACAAGTAACAAACTTTGAACTATTAAAGGCTGGCACGGATCTTTCCTCACTTGAATTCTAAACTTGTCCTTTAAAAAATGTAACTGTAACTATAAATTTGCATATGAGTCTAGACACGCTAGCGTAGACATTGTTCATCGGTTATCAAAAAAATAATCAACGGTTTCATAGAAAAGTGAAAAAAAAACCTACGCGGTCTAAATGTATCGAACAGCAAATTTTTATATTAGTAACGGACGAAGAATGTCAACGCAAGAAGATTTAGAATCATGTACCTACTGAACCCATAGTTACAGTTTGCGCGTCAATTTCTGATGCCATTGGTACCCTGTATTTTGAACACGTGATCATCATCATGCAATCTATCGACATTCACTGCTGGACATATGCCTCCCATTAAGAGTCGCCATATCGACCGGTCTCTACTTCTCGCACCCATTGGACTCCCGTGACTTTCATTGGGGCATCGGTTCACCTTGAGGCCTACCCATGCTGCACCATTCAGTAAGACTGAATTCTTAACATTGTGCTGGAACTTTTAACCAGAGGGACGGAACAAAATCAAACACGTATTTACTTCTATCAATTCAAAAGACATGAACATGACACGATGACTATGGTCGATGGTTGTCATGATTATAGAAGTATGAGGAATAGGGTGTAAAGTTCACTCATCCTCCATAGAAAAGGGAGGAAGCTCCGACCAGACGGGTGTTGTGTCTGGCGGGCAACTGCCCGATGATTCATGTCGGGCCGGTGTATCTACGCAAGTTGGGCGGTAAACTCTGCTTGCGCGATGCAGGATTTTGCGTGACGTCAGTATGACGCGTTGTTCGCATGTGGCGTTGTAGATACTGCTACATGAGGTTTTCTTGTTTTTTCATGATTCATCTTTTAGCACAGAAAAGGAACGAGCATAATCAGCCACCCACTCCCACTGTTGGGACACAGGCCTCCTCTTTGTGAGAGGAAGTTGGCCGTAATCAACCACGCGGGCCCAGTGCAAGTTGGTAGAAGTCACATGTGTTGGAAGTTTCGGTTCTAGGACATGCCGGTTTTCTCACAATGTTTTCCTTCACCGGTTTGAGAGCAGTGGTGATGAAATAATTTACACAAAGTAAAGCGCCTGTCTGGGTTCGAACTCACGACCTGCAACTCGTAAGTCGCCACCACTGCTCACCATTCACCATTCTCGCAAACAGAGTGTGGGCAATTTTGGGCAATTAAGCTTATGTATCTTCACGATGTTTTACATTCACCATAAGCCACGACATGCGTAGGTACCTACTAACCAGATTTCGAGCCCACGTTCAGTATAAGTCAAAAATCTTTATATCAGCAGTACAATATTCCAGCTCGTACCGTGGTAATTAGGAATTACGTTAATTGCGACAAACTAAGACGTAAGAGTTAAGAGTGGACGTGTCCTCGCTGTTTGTACTCCCAAGTCACATAAAATATAATCAGAGCGTGCCCCTTCATATCTGGGCCGGCTTAGAGGCTCCCAGCTCCCACTGAATCGCATGAAGTTGTATTAAATTAGGATAAAACCCATGGAGTGCGCACACCTAACATAGAAAATAACGTTTTCTTTTGTCATTGCGCAGGTCTTGCGTAGAAGTGTTACTTTGATTTATTTCATGAACTTCAGGTAGATTTTGTTTTCGTATTATTTGTTAAATTAGATGCACTTTTTTCTTTTCAGAAAACTAGCAAATGATTTTAAGACATCCTCCATACTACAGCGTGTGCATGATATTCACAACAGCATTCTGAAAATGATCGCTGCCAGAGCGGACTGTCCCTTTAGAAGCTTGAGTCCTCGGAGTGCTCGCGGCGTCGGCGCCGCCGGCGGCCGCGCGACTTTTCAAGTTTCTCAAGCGATACTGTTTGTGTATATAATGTTTTATAGTAATAAAGATAAAGCTTGAAATTATATGACACTGAAACTGCTCGCCGCTTCGCCGCTCTTTCGGTGTGAGTTGAGCCTAATCGTGCAGCTC
Organism: Oligia fasciuncula; assembly: GCA_963082905.1. NCBI lineage: Eukaryota > Metazoa > Arthropoda > Insecta > Lepidoptera > Noctuidae > Oligia > Oligia fasciuncula. The sequence continues at coordinate 17,941,251 of OY720403.1, forward strand.
GACTTAAGGTAACTTAGCATCGGGCCATCTATGTATGTAGTTATCTGGTGTTGCCAATTATCCAGTGCCATTGTCATTCCTTCAAAGAAAGTGAATTTTAACTCAACAACTCAAATAAAAAAATTGAGATCACGAATATTATTATTTTTTAATTATGGATTTAATCCTTAAATATTTTTATAATTAGTAAATCTTTTGGTTAATGAAATGCCAAATTCTATGCTTATTTACATATATATAATAATTACCAGTAACAGACAGCGTTACTATCCAAACCCTAGGTCACCCGTGCTGCCGTGCATGGCGAGGCTCAGGGGAGGCCCCTTTACAGTCTCCCCAGGGATGTGCCTTGCAGGCGTTGTACGGAAATTATAAAGGCCTTTTTTTAGACTTTTAACTATATCAATAAGTAGCCGATTTACTTTGAATACCATAGTCCCCTAGTTCCTAGTCGAGGGGCTTGTGGCTAAGTAATAGCAGCCGCACGGGTCAGGTTAAGCTACGCTTGCCACGGTTGGTCCGTGGATGGGTGACCATCTTCATATACCAAGACACCTCCACGCCTCGGAAAGCACGTAAAGCCGTTGGTCTCGGCTGTCATTTGTGGATCTTTGTTAGTTTTTACGGGTCGTCAGAATCCCGAATGTCTGGCTGGCAATCTTATCAAGGGGTATCGTATTACCCAGTAACTGGGTTGTGGAGGTCAGATAGGCAGTCGCCCCGTGTAAAATACTGGTATTCAGCTGCATCCGGTTAGACTGGAAGCCGACCCCAACATAGTTGGGAAAAGGCTAGAAGATGATGATGTCCCATAGAGTATATATTGGTATATTCAAATATGTGTGGTTCTTGACGCGGCGGCCACATGCCTGAAATCATATTCAAACATTACTGCCATAAAATTATCTGCCAAATAAAGCCAATTTCATGGATATCATAACAAAATCTGTGTAGGTATTTAAAGTTCTCCATCTCTAAAAAAAACCCTATATAAAACTACTTACGGCTGCTTTTAAAAAAGTCAGACATCTTTTAATCGTGGAATAAAATTTACGTCTGACAGTTGTAGTACGGAAAAACTGTCAAAAATTCAAAATTTATTATCAGGATAAGACTTATTCTCGGTATAAAAATTTACAGAAATAAATAAATATCATATATATCAATCTTTTGTATGCAAGTTAGTGTAACAAACATCCATTCACATTTACAACATTATTTTAGACAATCCTCTACTATATTTTACTACAGTAAAAGAAACAAAAAATGCGGTAAAACACACAAAACACGAGACTCCCCACAGAATATTGCATCCGATATTCGGTTTCCTGTTACCGCCGACGCCGACTCGACAACTGACGGCGATTGACAGCGATCCGATTTCTCAATTTACCGAGTTGAAACAATCGTTTCAACTATCCACTCGTATTTACTGAAATATACCTCGGGGCTTTGGGTTTTGTAAATTTACTTTTGGGATTGTAATTTCTTACAAGGCCTTGACTCTAGCTTTTAATTCTTAGGGCGAATTCCACTAAACTCAAACTCAAAGCGTTTATTTCAAATAAAGCAATTACAGGCACTTTTGAATTGTCAAGGGATCGGTCAGTTACAAAGATGAAGCTAGTTGCCCAATCAAAAACGTAGTAGAAGAACGGGCAAGAAACTCCACGGACACTCTTTTTAAATCATAAAATTGTAACAAAATATTGGTTACATTATTCATGTTGAAATTATACATGTGAGAACGATGTGGAAAGATGTGCACGTTAAAAACGACCGTTATAAAAAGATAAAAACATTTCAGAAATTTAAATAAGCCGTGGCAACTAAGAGATGACCAGTCCCTACTGACGGCGCCTGTTCACGAACATGACATATTGATCAGCACCAAACTTTTATACCTATCTAGAATAAGTTTTATCCTGAGAATACATTTTAAATTTTTGCCTGTTTCCCCATATAAGAACTTTCAGACGTCAATTTTATTCCACGGATAAAAGATATGACTTTGGTAAAATCAGCCCATCAATGGAAACCTAAATGGACTCGGCCCAAAATTCGGTAACGTATTTGGCGCCATCAGTTCGTTAATCAAAATTGATCATGTTTCTACCTTTTTCTCGCGACGATTATAAGAAAGAGATCGAAGATAATTCGAGATATTAAATTGAACTACAACTTTGTTTATAAGATTGGTTTCTTGGATGCTCAGAAAGGAAACCCCTTAGGATTACCTGAATATGTTTTTATTATAAATCTTAAAATGTGGCATCACAGGAAGTGGAACAAGTTAAATAAAAAATTCTAAAATTGATAAGTGACTTTTGGAGGGCAAAGTATATTTAGTTTTTCCATTCGGTTTATAGTTAATTACATAGGACTCCAACATGGCTTGCAGAATCTTGCCCACCCTTTCGAAAAATAGAGGCATGATGGTATATTACACAGGATAAATTTTAGCAGTAGTACGGAACCAAAATAAAAATTGTTCTGCCATACATTTTAACCTGTAGGTATTGCACTTTTTTTTTAAGAAACAGCTTTTTTTTATTGGCGAAAATTTTCTCCGGTAATAAAAAAAAATGCTTATTAATATGTGCTGAATTCATGGTAGATTGGGCTTTCATGTCCCTGCCATCCTGTATGTTTCTATTGATCTTATCTAAATACATTCAGCTACTTGCCACAAGAAGCCTTGAACTTCTGCCAATAACCTGCCATCCGCTTTAAGGCGACAATTCAATTCAGGGCACGCGCAAGCAAGTTGATCTCGTTCCATTATCGGGTCTACGGGGAAATCGGTGGCAGGTACATAAATAACTCAATTGAGTATTGTTCGGGCAGTTGGAGGTCAATTTTAGTTTTGTATTGTTGTATTGATGGTCCTCAGGAATCGAAAAAACGTGGCAGGGTTTCAAGGATTTTTTTTTACAATTAAGAGCGTTTACACCGTACGGCATTTCATACAAACTTTCAAGCCCTTATTTTTCGAAATGAATGAACCGATTTTAATGAAACTTCATACGCATTAGCAGTATACAAAGGTATAAAAAGTTAGTAGAGAACATTTTCGACATCAACGACACATTTCCAAAATTTTCGTAGAGGGATACCTCTTGATAATACTGCATAACTTACTCTCACAACTCAGTAACTGGGTAACACGATGGTGTTAGTAACTGAATTGTGGAGGTGAGTAAGGTAGTGACTCCATGTAAAATACAGGTATTTAGCTGCGTCCGGTTAGACTGGAAGCTGACCCCAATATAGTTGGGAAAAGCTAGGCTCATGAAGTCATGATGCAGCCTTTACCGCAGGGGTATAATTTTGACGTGGTCACGTTATTTATTGGTTAGCGCCATTGGTAAGTTAGGACCAAGGAGTAGTCAAAAATTGAAGGACATGCCATGTAACAACCCGTTAATGACAACGTTAAGATCCTTAAGTTAGACTCAGCTAGCCTGATTTTGTTTCTTATTGGTTAGTAGCAGCGCCCCACGGTTTCACCCGCGTAAGTTTCGATCCCGTGGGAATATCGGGATAAAATAACCCTAGGTCCTTTCCCGGGACTCAAACTATCTCTATACCAAATTTCATCTAAATCGGTTCAGCGGTTTAAGCGTGAAGAGGTTACAGACAGACAGACACACTTTTGCATTTATATTAGTATGGATTAACACGAACACAATCATATATCCGAGAGAAAAAAACACAGAAAAGAGAAAAAGAAATATGGAAAGTTATCAACAGTATCCTTGTAGCAACCACCTGTGCCTCCGAACATCCTTCATCCGCCGAGAGGTTTATTTATGACCTGAGGCTTTCAACGCTTTGTTCTTCCTTTTATAGATTGTTAAAGTAATGTAAAAGGAAGTATTTAAAAAAAAAACAGAAAGAAATTTATTTAGAAGGATAAAAATATATACACTGGATGAACTTCCAACACTAAATAAACTATTAAAATGTACTATAAAACTATTATCAAACTAAAATATGGCGTCGAAAATTCCCCCGCATCGCAGCTGTCGACTGGTAATGTACCCAAGAGACTGGCGGCCTTGCCACGTTGTATGGCAATACTTAGCCTCAGGCCAAAATAAAAGCCAGCCCTTGGGTCACGGGATGTGTCAAACAGCCGTTAAGAGGAAATATATTAGGTACCTTATAACAATCAAGCGAAGTTTCAGAACGAGTATAATTATACAAATAATAAACGAAAATTCCCAAGAAAAAACAATGTTCTACTATACCTACATAACGTTTATAATACATATTTAACACAACTGACTTTTTACACTACGTACCTACTAAGTTAAATGACTAACTATACACATAAATACAAACACGAAAGAACACTTAGGGGTCGAAGTACTCGTCCGCATCGCTGTCATCCGGAAACGTGCCCAGAAGACTGGCAGCATTGCTACGTTGAATGGCAATGCTAATTCTTTGGCCAAAGTTTCTCAATTACTTTCATTTTCAGATGCCTTAGATATAGTTCAAAATACATACTAAAATAAAAAAACTAATTTGTTTGTTAAATTATGAAGTGAAGCCAATAATTATATAATTTAGTTGGAAATTACGATAAAATTATGCTTGAATTTTACGTTTGTAAACAATTGGCTTCTTAGACATTTTAATTACCTAATTAACTGACATTTGCTGTCGTAACATATAATATAAAGTATATTAGATAAATGTTAATGACTGAGGCTGAAAATAAAACCAAATTAAATGTAATTTTGTTTGACCCACATTACAAAAAAAACATAAATTACCTTTCTCTCTGTTCTAATTTATAGTAAATACTAGCAGCTTTCCGCGGCTTCACCCGCGTAAATTTCGATTCCGTGGGAATATCGGAATAAAAAGTGTCCTATGTGTTAATCCAGGAAATGGTCTATCTATGTGCCAATTTTCATCTAAATCTGTTCAACGGTTTACGCGTGATTGAGTATCAAACATCCAAACATCTTCAAAAACTTTCACATTAATATTACTAGGATTAAACAAACTTCATTACAATCTCGTAAGAGGAAAACATTTTATTTGCTTTTTGCTCAACGATAAAATATAGGAACCGTCTTTCTCCGAGAAAATGAAGTGTTCTAATCTTAGACATACACACTAACACACCCCACACATAAACACACTCGTAGCCTTCGAAAATTAGTGGCCAAAAGAGGACTAGTGAATTCCCGTCGGCTCGGCTCTAATTAAATGGCAAAAATCGACTCGACTCGGCTTGACCCAATTGCGGGACAATTGAGTAGACGAGAAATGGTTGGGCCAACTCGCCGTTGTGGGGTGTGTGTGTGTGTTGGAAGATGTAGCGGGTTGTGTTGGTTCATATGCTCCCTAATATTGGGTTGGGACTGGTCAACTCGAAGCCACCATTGCAGCTTTGCTTTTTTTTGGGTTCCGTACCTCAAAAGGAAAAAACGGAACCCTTTAAGGATCACTTTGTTGTCCGTCTGTCTGTCAAGATCCTTTCTCTCGGGAACTCATGGAGGTATCAAGTTGAAATTAAAACTATATACTCATGTCTACAATCCCTTGAAGTTGTGCAAAAATCAATCTTCTAAGTTAACGTGAAATAAAGATACGGCCGTTTAGGCCGAAAGAAACGTATATTTCTATACTCTCAAGGGAATCAAAATTTATAGGGTACTTCCCGTTGACCTAGAATCATGAAATTTGGCAAGAAGCAAGGTGTATGCATGTAGCACAAGTAAAGGGAAAAATCCGAAAACCGTAAATTTGTAGTTAAATTTTAAAAAAAATCTCGTGGTAAACAGTTACGTACCTAAAAATTTGTACGGAACCCTCGGTGCGCGAGTTCGACTCGCACTTGACCGGTTTTTTAGTAAGAGCCATTGCTCTTACTTCAAAAGACTTTTCGAGACATGGCTCTGCATTGGTAAACTCGCATAAAATTCTACTAATATAATGTTTGGCCTTTAAAAGAGACCATGACCTCTGAGTTTGTTTCGGCATTTCTTCTCAGAAGTTAGTCAGCTAGAAAATGCCGGCGCCATCTAGTTTTAAAATAATCATCATCATTTCAGCCGAAAGACGTCCACTGCTGGACATAGGCCTCCCCACTTCGACCGGTTTTGTGTTTCTCGCATCCAACGGGTTCCTGCGGCCTTCACAAGGTCGTTGTACCACCTTGTGGGACGCCTTCCAACGCTACGTCTTCCGGTACGCGGTCGCCACTCCAGAACCTTTCGGCCCCATCGGCCATCTGTTCTGCGAGCAATGTGCCCTGCCCACTGCCACTTATGTTTGGCAATTCTCGGGCTATGTCAGTTACGTTGGTTCTCCTGCGGATCTCCTAATCCCTGATTCGATCACGCAGGGAAACTCCAAGCATAGCCCTCTCCATTGCCCTTAAAATATTTTGCCAGTTTTGAAATATTGAGCAACAATTTTGACGTGTAAAGTCTACTTACATAAATAAACATTTAATTTAATGTATACGTTGTAAAGTCAGATAGTTTGTTAGACAATTATTAAATACTACTAACCAAAAACGGTAAAATATTGTGCAATTTTGAAATTGTGATTTTGAATTTTTTCCTTGGTTCAGCTGGTATTTTGTAGGTATTTGTTTAAGCATGATTGAATCCATAATACAAAATACAATCCATATCTTAAATCCATGCTCTAAATAAGTATTCCAGGTTGCCAAGTCTCTTTGACTTATCTTTTAGTGAGTAAGTTAGATTTCATTATTAAAAACTTTCACAATAGCCAAGATCTATTGAAAATAAAAATGTAACTTCTATTTCTAAAACGCTCTCCGTCTCCACTCAAGGCACACACTATAGTGAAACGTGCAGTTGTAGGCAATTTGTAACACGTAGTAATTAGCTAGATTTTCATACCTTGTTGCAGCTGCTGAACTTACGCCCAACCGCCTTTAAATTTGTAAGCCTTACTGCTCACAAATTTAATTTATTAAAATATTCATATATGTTCTGGGAATTTATAATAAATTAGTATTTCATTTTATTTTGTAAAACGTTGCGTGGGATGGCACTCTGGCTTGGAGCATCGATTTTCTGAAGTGGGCGAAGTTCTAGCTTTGGTACTCTCACATCTCAATTGCAAAGGATTTATTTCAATGAAACCATTTGCAAGCACTTTTGAATAAAATTATCAAGTAGTCGGGCAGTCAGAAAGATGAAGCTAGTTACCCATTCCATAGCCTAGTAGTTTTCTAATGAGCAGAACGGACCAGGACCACCATGAACACTATTTTAAATCAAAAATATTGTACAGACGGGCGCACATCAAGCTACCCGAAACTGTCAAATTTTTCCAATTAACTTTGAACGTTATATTGTAGCGATAAAGTTGAAAATCTATTAAAGAAATTTGACAGATTGTAGTAGCTTGATGTGCTTGGCGTCTGTACTTATAGCGTGGGTGTTTGTCCAACGTACCTACATATATGCTGCATTGACGCGTAACTAACACCGCATCTACGCACCTTTAGTTCCGATACAATTACGTCTGCATAATCAGCCTATAATGTTCCCACTGCTGGGACATCGGCCTCCTCTTAGCAAGAGGGAGTGGGCCGTAATCCACCACACGGGCCCAGTGCCGGTTGGTAGATGACACATATCTTCCAATTTTCTTGGACATGCGGGTTTCCTCAAGAATGTTTTCCTTCACCATCTTGAGAGCAATGGTAGTGCAATAATTTACACAATAAAAAGCGCCTGCTTCGAACCCACGACCTTCAACTGGCTGTAGGGGCCGTTACATTTGGACCACCTCTTCTTTACGTCTATTTTGCTTGAATACGACGTCAACCCACTCCAAATGCAAAAGCACTCATAGTGAGGTGCGATTGGAGTCTATTGCACTTTTTCACAAAGCCACTTTAAACGCTCTCCGATTCAAGACTTCATCTCCCGTGTCGGGGCGAGTTATAATTATGATAGAAGGTAGATAGAACATTTAGTCAGTGTAAACACAAAAGCACAATTAGATGATAACAAATTACATGACTATAATAAAAACACCCGTATTCCCGTGTGTATATAACCTATTTATGTATTTGTGTACCTAGTTTTAATAGTTTTTTTTTATCATTGTTCCTCTCAACCAAAGAACCTGCCATCCAATTTCTTCACCACCCTGTCTAAGGCATTAAGTCCGCCTTTGTACCTTTTTGTGCGAAAAGTTTAAATAAATAAATAAAACAAGGTGCCAATATACAAAGAGAAAAACATACTTAAAGAAATATTGTGACACTATGACATACTAGAAATCAAATAACAAATATACTGCTACGAGCTTCGGGTTCGTGACAATAAAAACTGCCGATTTAATAACCAAAAATAACAATTTATTTTACAACACTAATTACAGCTCAAAACACTAATTAAAAGAACACAATCACACTACTGATCACTCTTAATTCGCACTTGAAGATCGCTTAGATGTTTTCGCTCTTGTCGCTTTATCCAAACTGTGTCGGTCGTCGCGCATCCCGGCCTTATATAGTGCCGCAGATAGTTCTAGAACCTTCCATTGTAGACACATCTAGAATGTTCGAGTACATACCGGCCCCGACCGACTAGGTGTCGATAGTTCGAGAAAGTTCTACAAAGTTCTAGTATCGAATTTTCTAGAACGATCGTGACTCTACTAGTTCTGCTATTCGATACTAGATGGCGCTAGTGGTAACTAATGTCACCATGTACCAGGCATTGATTGTGGCGCGCAACAATACTAAGTGCGATGTGCGTCTCAAGGTTGCACCAAATGTGAGTCCAGCTCAGCATGTGACAGGCAAATATACCTGACGCTATATGACATGAAACTGATATTATAAATGCTGTTTGTCTGTCCGTACGTGTAACCTATTCACGCTTAACGGCTGGACGGATTTTGTTGAAAGACGTATTTCCGACCTACAAAAGCTATATAAGATGTATTTTATATAGAAACGATTATGGGTATCAGCAGTAGGAAGGTTCCCGTTATCAATTTCTATCACCATTCTTGTTAATTCAAAGCTCGTCTGTAAAAGATATCTTTTAGCGATAAAACCGCCTGTTGCAGACTCACTTATATCTTTGATTAGAATTGTGAAAGTGGGTACAATAAAATATACATGACTACTAGGTCTATCTATGTATATCTGTGGTAACACTAAATCAGCCTTAATGTTTTAAGTAAGTTCTTCCGTAGTGTCTTTGTTTTAATTGCTGATTAAAATTAGAACGACACACCATATTTTGTCGGTTAAATTTAAATGTGGGTGTGTGTATGTGTGAGTGTGTGTGGTGTTGTCGAATTAAAATTTTGTTTTCTTTTTACCTAATTTTAAACAAGGGTCATGTTGTTTTTTCGTAAATAACAGCCAGCTATATTTCTACAGCGTTCGATTAAAACGCAGCGTACCAACAAACGAATTAGTTACCTATTCATTAGAATATAAATTCATGAAAACGCTGAAAACTGAAACTTCCCCTGAAAGATTTATATTTAGTTAGCTGCTCTGTTTATTTTAAAAGTTTACCTTTTAAAAATGCTTTAAACCTTAAGCTCACTTTGAAAGTTTTTGGTCGTTTCAAATATAAGATGTTGAGAAAGGTAAGTCTGCTTTTGACGGTAGAAAATCTTAAATTTTGGATGGGCAAACATATAGAAATAATGTAATTAAAATTATGTGTATGTATTGTTCAGGACAATACATGAATACAGAAATAAAGAATTATAAAATCATTAAAGTCATCAACACAACTCTCTAAGACCAGGTAATCCTACTGAATGACTATTTCATGAAATCTTGAAATTTTAGGATTATTTAGTATAATCTTAACAAGATCTATTATTGAGTCTAATGTTTATAATTCTGTTAATACTAATTTGTTACGGTCGCGAATCATATTTTAATCAACGTACCTACAACTTAATACTGACCAGCAAATTGCAAAAAACGTAAAAAAAATGAATTTCGCGGGTTACCTCTTAACTTAATTACTCAAATGGACAATTCTTTACTTTATTTTCATTGACGAATAAAGAACGACTCGAGCTCTGGTCGACGCTTCGGCAGACAGCCCGAGAAAGCACGAACATTACCGAAGTTTCACGAACAGTTCCGAAGTTGTACGAACTAGAACTTTCTTATTACAGACTGCTTTAAATGCAGTGTACCAGCGAACTTGGTGCAGCTACTTCAGTTTCAAGCTCAAGTATTTCTTTAGACTTAAATATCCATTCAACAGCATGTAAGACCAGTTTTTTCACTGAAATATGGACCTGAAACGAAGAACGTACATCGAATATTACAGAACTCTTTAAATCATCAACTGTCTAGCCTTTTCCCAACTATGTTGGGGTCGGCTTCCTGTCTAATCGGATGCAGTTGAATACCAGTATTTTACATGGTGCGACTGCCTATCTGACCTCCACAACCCAGTAACTGAGTAATACGATACCCCTTGGTAAGACTGGATGGCAGACTTTCGGGCTTCTGACTACCCGTAACGACTGTCAAAGATTCACGAATGACAGCCGGGACCAACGGCTTAACGTGCTTTCCGAAGCACGGAGGGGTCACGGTATGTAAAGTCACCCATCCACAGACCAACCGCGGCAAGCGTAGCTTAACCTGATCGATCGACCTGTGCGGCTGTTATTACTTAGCCACGAGCCCCTCAGCAAAAGTAGAAATAGTGTCAAAAATATATAAATAGAAGATACGATACGGATGCTACTGTATGTTTTTCCGCTATTACTAAAACATTACACAAAAAAAATAATACACTTCCACATTTGAATCAAAAAATTAAAATACACATTTTCATTTTATTTTTGTTTGTGCGTTTAGTTTCTGCAGAATAAACAATTTTTCTTTCTTTCTTTTCTTTGTTTTTTTACCATGCTACTAGCTTGATCGGGTAAATCCGCAAACGCACAAAACCTCAGAATAGGCTATTTGACTGGTTTCTGATAAACATCTCAGATTATTTAATGGTGTCTAACGAGCCCACAAAAACCTATTACTTCAAATTGCATAATGTATTTCTTTTAGAAAATAGTAAATAAAAATGTACTGTTTAAATAAGCCGCCAAAACGCTATCTTTAACAATATGGCGTCGTGACGTCAAAATACACGTAAACAAACGTTGAAACGGTCGAGATACTAGACAAAAGTCATCTGTTCTGTCAACGATAGACAGAAATTGACTATATCATGACGTCATCATAAGTTCAGCCAATCCAGATCGTTTTCGATTACGTGGCGCCAGATTTAAAAAGATGAAGTTTTTTCGGGATTTTTTTAATAAATAATACATTGTTTTGTAGTAAAATTAATGCAAATCGATTTTAAAAGCGATAATCTATACGAGTGTCAATAATTATGACCTTATTTTTTACATTGTCAAATAGCCTATTCAAAAGAATACTCGTACTAGTAAACTTGAATTTTTGTTCCGTTCGTAATAGCGTTGCAAAAAAAAATGTATGAAAACAAGACCAGTATCAAACAAAGAACGCGAACCAGCAGCGTGCAGCGTAGGAAACGATCATAGTGACGTTTACGTTCTATTGTTTGAACGTAAACGCTTTACGTTACGTAATAAAGGTCGGCTTTTAGGTAGAGAAATATTTATGGTTATGATTGTTTGAGGTTTTATTAAGTGCTTTTTTTTTTTTTGAAGGTGAAATCATCAAATGACCCCTCCCGCTCTGGGTGGAGCGGAAGGGAGTGTCAGACTCTTACTGACTAAAACCCACCCGTGTTCCTTCCTTAGCCCTTTATGTTCCGGTCCAGCGGTAACCCTTTCGGGCAATCCCGCTGACCCGGCAGGCTTCGGCCCTAAGGGGCCCCTTCTCTGCTGCTGACATCTTTCTTCAGGATTGATATATCCTTTTCGGTAGAATAGTCAATCTTCATTATTCAATCATCCTTTATCTGGGCCCTCATCATCTTGCTGGCCTTGTCCCATGTTACTTTGGGGTCCGTGCAACACGTTTAATTTTTCCACTCTCCCCAATTAACCCTCACGATATTATTCACTACCTTCTCTTTCTTAATGTTAGGTTTTGTTATGTTATATAAACTATTTGACGCAATTTGTTGTAATCTAGTTTTTAGGGTTCCAGGTTCCAGGGACTCCACTGTCCGTCTGTCCGTCTGTCACCAGGCTTTATCTCATGAACCGTGATAGCTAGACAGTTGAAATTTGCACAGATGATGTATTGCTATTGCCGCTATTACAAAAAATACTAAAAACCGAATAAAATAAATATTTAAGGTGGGCTCCCATACAACAAACGTGTTTTTTTCGACGTTTTTGCCTTGTGGTACGGAACCCTTCGTGGGCGATTCCGACTCGCACTTGGCCAGTTTTTTAAATTTAATTTACTTTTGTATTCGATTATCTGAAATCGACATATTGTGCTGGCAACACCGAAATGATTCAATTTGGAAAAGCTGTCAGTGGAAGTTAATGGCGGGAGAGCGCTGGTTTAAAAAAAAACTTGTTCGGAGGTCGCGTCGAGGTCGGACGCACAATTGGTGTTTTATACATTTCTGGTCTCCATGTGCATATTCTAAATTATAGGAGTTGTTATATTGTGGAACCAAAACAATAAATACCTATACGTGAAATGAAGTGAGCAGTTTTATTACAATACTAGCTGCGCCCCGCGGTTTCACCCGCGTAAATCGACACCAACAATTTGTAGTACGCTAACTCGAATTTTAGGTAAATTCGTTGTTTTTTGGTTTAAGTTGCTTGAAATGTGTTTTTTGTATGTTATTAAAAAATCGTGAAGACATAAAAAATAACGAAGTTGCAATTCTTAAACGACGCTAAGTAAAGGTAATTTTTGAAATCACTTGATTTATTACTACCCTTTTATGCCTGTACTGTAAAGTACACTTTTAAGAGTTAGCTTAATATAAATTGCTGGTGTCGAAATGTCGATCCCGTCAGAATATCGGGATAAAAAGCAGTCTATATGTTAATCCAGGGCGTCAGCTACCTCCATACATAATTTTATCAAAACTGGTCCAGCCGTTTGTGCGTGAAGAAGTAACAAACATATAAACACACACACTCACTCAACTCAACTTTCGCCTTTATAATATTAGTGTGATCATTCCTCATACAATTCATCTATCTTTTCTTTGGCTTGCCTCTCCCGCTTCTCACATAAACATTTATATTCATCACTCTTTTAGTTTCTTTATCTAGGCCCTGTGGAATGAAAAAGGAACGCAACTGATTTCATTTTTCCACAAAGAAATTCTAGATAAAAATGAAAGAGAGAATATACCAACAAATATTGACTCCTTGCTATTACCCGTACTGTTTTCACAATAATAACGTTTATAGACAATAAAACGATCCAGCCAGGGTCTAGGCAATGGCTAGAACTTAACTTTCATTCGACGCGAGGACGGTGCAAACGGCTCAGTGAAATGGCGAAGCAATATAGAGCATGGCTCCCAAACTAGCGGAGACACAGCTTATGGAAATTTAATTCCGGGAGGAATTGGAGAAGTTTGTTTATCAGTTTTGTTTTAAGTGTTTTTTTAGTTAGTTTGGGAGCTGGTTTAAACGAACTGAATCTTTGGAAAGATTCGGATTTTAGGTGAACGAAAAACTTTGTGTTTGGAGGTAAAATAAGAAAGAATTTGAATTTTTATGCCGTCGTTTCTCTGTTTTGTTAGTTGTTGTTCATATTTTTATTCAATGTGTGGCAGTATCTATATGGCCGCATGCGAACTACGCATCACACTGACGTCACGCAAAATCCTGCATCACGCAAGCAGAGTTTACCGCGCAACTAGCATATTATATACAACGTCCCGACATCAATCGTCGGAGGATCCCCCCATTTCTACGGAGGATGACTTGATGAGAACTTTACACCCTGTTCCTCATACCTCTACAAAAGTACCTATTACAGAACCAGCAACCCAATTGCGTAACACTTACATTCACAATCCAAAGGATTTTGAGGAAACCCCTAACAATCAATGAATGCATCATATGACGTACATTCATTTTTGATAATTGGTGGCTGGGACAGACTGCATGCGCAAGGCCGAGGACAGTGAGGTAATTACGTAACACACTCTAAGTAGCAATGGCTTTCATTTTGACTATTCAATTACATTCATTGCGTTATTTACGTTGTTGAACAGACAAGTTTTTTCGAACATTTGAAGCGATATCCTTCAAAATTATTCAGATTGCGATTGAAAGTGTCTATCGCAATTAGGGTGCAGGTTGTTGTGGTGCAGCTTTGGAAAGACATATGTCCAGCAATGGACTAGGATAGACTGAGTTGATTGTTAAGTCACATGACCCAATCACAGTCTACCTGGGCCCATACCATAAACAGCCTATAATGTTCCCACTGCTGGGACACGGGCCTTCTCTGTTAGTGGAATTAGGCCGTTATCCACGTGGATGTCATTTATCTTTGATTTTTTTTCTAGGATATGTTGGTTTCCTTCACTGGTTTGAGAGCAGTGGTGATATAATTAAATACACAAAGTTAAGTGCCTGCCTGGGTTCGAGCTCACGACCCACAAGTCGTCAATCGCGGCCGATACTGGGCCACCACTGCTCTTATGGCCCCATATCTATTATAAAGGGTAAATACTCATGTATTTGTTCGCGCACACGTCGGAATGGGCTCTGTATTGCTAGGGTCACAGCGAATACTTTTCCGATACATTTAACCCCATAAGCGGGTTGTAGTACACACTGATTCGTTTGTATTGTACAGTCACGAGCACTAATATGTCAACACTTGGCAACTTTCAAATGCGATTTTTTCACGAAATAACGAATCCAACGTTGAAATACGACACTTTACATAAACCTATGGGTTCGAAAATAATATGTTCGTAATATTATAAGATTTTATTCAAAAATAAAGGAGAAAATCGCCTTTAAATAAAGCCAAGTGTATACATACTTATGCTCGTGACTGTACACTGATTTAATAGAAGGATTTGTAGGGGTAAGTCTTTTTAGGGTTGGTAAGCCTTGGATCCTGTAAGCCTAACCTTGGTTTTCATGTACGAGACTATTTGTTATGAGATCAACATGCCATCTTTCTGCCCTAGTTCCATGTTACTTGTGGTCGACGCAACACGTTGTCTTCTTCCACTCTCCCCTGTCAACCGTTATGCTATCATTTATTCCTTTCTCTTTCATATTATAGAGGTATGAGGAACAGGGTGTAAAGTTCACTCATACTCTATAGAAAAGGGAGGATCCTCCGACCAGACGGGTGTTGTGTCTGGCGGGCAACTGCCCGATGAGTCATATCGGGCCGTTGTATCTATGATAGTTGCGCGGTAAACTCTGCTTACAAGATGCAGGATTTTGCGTGACGTCAGTATGACGCGTTGTTCTCATGTAGCGTTGTAGATACCGCTACAATATCATTATTTGTTACAGCTCAGCTCGGAACATGAGGCGAGTCACTGCGCAGCATTGAGCTAAATAACTAGAGATGCAAACCTCATTAAAATGTGTCAAAAAAATGTAACCACTATTTAAACGCGACGACGTAGCTTTGAAACCACTACACATTTAAAAGTAAACATATATCTGTCTCACTTACACAAGTCGCAAGAATAATACCGTCGCTTAGATTAGACAAAGACCGCAATATAAACATGCAATGGCGGGAGGGTGTTGCCTAGCCATGCGAAATTTTACCCAACTTTTTAAGCCATAAAAAACGCAAAAAAAAAAACATTAAACGTTATGAACGTTATTTTTGAATTATGTATTTAAATATTTAAAAACAATTATTTTTATGTTACAATGTTATTTTTTTGTTACACATTGTCACATATTTAGTTTTATAAAATATTTTAAATCACATAGATACTCTATAAATTAAAAACTCCCACATAATGTGGAAAACTAAAACTAAGTTTTTAGTGGCAACATTGAACCTAATTTACAAAATTCTACATTTTATTTATTTTTATTGCGTTTTCAAGTTGATATAAACGCAGAAACAATAAACTTACGCGTGGAAAGCAATTCCGGTTAATTTATTGTGTTTTTGTGACCTCGAATCGCACTCTTTCACTACGCATTTTCCCATTTTGGCGGTAATTCGGCTAACTTCGGTTGGCGTCACACAGAGCACTGAGCTGACATTAGCTATGATTGAGGCTGTGGCCTTGTTCCCAGTGGCAACGCCTTGGCGCGGTAATTGCTAATCTAGTGTATGTATATCAATGCTGCGCAGTAACAAATTTATATGTCAGCGGGGGCGAGGGGTGAGGTACTGCGCAGTGAGTGGCGCACTTCAGAGGCGCCGTAAAGTTTGACGCGAACTGTATGAGATTTAGTTCAAATATTTTCATTGCAAATGTTTCCAACGCTGCCAGCCTTTTGGACTTTTTTTGGTAAAAAAATATAAATAAATAGACAGTAATATAATAATAACATACCTACCATACATAAACTCGACAGTAATATAATAATAACATACCTACCATACATAAACTCGTAAAATCGAAAAAGGCACCCGGGTGTAACAAGGTTTTGATCCCGCAACCTCGTGCTTAAAAAGATAATCCCTTAACCTCTAAGCCACCCCCACATCGCATTTTAAACAAAACATTTAAACTATCAATATCACCCACACCGTTTAGGATTATCCTTTCTCAAAACAATTAAACGTAGTGCCAACATAATGCACCTAATGCGACACGTATTCAGTATAGAATCGTACGTGTCGCGTGTTAGTTCGTACGTGATTCGTACGAGTGCCCCGCGTGAGCAGTACGTGACCCCGTCGCGTCCCAGTTGCGATGACGCTCGATTTTACGCGTAATATACATTCTAGCGCAATTGTTTGAAGCATAGTGTCGATAATGGTGCAAGTAAGTGTAACTGTAGACATGCTACTATAAAGGGTGTTTAGTTAAACGAGGGGCATATTATAAGGCAGAGCAGTGACAAAAAAATCTGCTAATCTATCTGTTTCCTTCTTCTACGAGTCTTTGGCGCGACTGTATTTCAGATCTTGTTAGCCAAAAACTTCGCCACTACCACGGCGTTGTCAGTGGCAGATGTTACTTTAGCTGCATGTTTTGGGATACAATGGACAGATAGAAGGTGGAACATATATTGTCACACAGCTCTACATCCACACCCTACTGCCGCTCCGTCGACGTAGCCCCACTTTACCTGGTTGGAGTTACATCTTCCTACTTGTATCCGGAGACGGTTCAGTTGCTGTTCCCTACAAAATGTAATTTTACCTACGTGATCAAAAAATCAATTCAACTTAAGTGGAAGTGGGCAGGGCACATTGCTCGCAGAACAGATGGCCGATGGGGCCGAAAGGTTCTGGAGTGGCGACCGCGTACCGGAAGACGTAGCATTGGAAAGCCTTCCCTCAAGGTGGTCCGACGACCTTGTGAAGGCCGCAGGAACCGGTCGAAGTGGGGGTGCTTGGGGGAGGCCTATGTTCAGCAGTGGACGTCTTTCGGCTGAAATGATGATGATCAAAAAATCTAGCTAGTTTCCCAACTATGTTGGGGTCGGCTTCCAGTTTAACCGAACTTAGTATTTTACATGACACGACTGCCTATCTGATCTCCGCGAGTTACTGGGCGGCTAATAGACTCAGTAAGACTGGTTGTCAGACTTCTTAATCTACGAATGACAGCCCGGACCTCGAGCCTCTCAATTACACTTCGTAGGTAAAACTTCACTTTGTAGGAAAAAGCAGATTTTTTTTCAGGGTTAGTCCCATAGTGAATATTGTTCATTTTCAGAAGTACTACACTCACTCAAATTATGTCCATCATTTAACCTAAAACTCTTTAAACATTTAAATTGAAAACATGCGACAAACTGAAATGGGAGATTGTACTCATCATTATGAACAGCTTTTACTAAGGGACCAAAGCTGCAATCGCGAAAAATAAATCAGCTGTTCCCTACATTCTGACGAGTGATGCGAACATAAAATGTTTTTGTTTTCGCGATTTCAGGTTTGGTCCCAAAGTAAAAGTTGTTCATAATGATGAGTACAATCTCCCATTTTGATTTGTCGTATGTTTTAATTTCACCCTGTAGACAAGAATGAACAGCGGGAATAGCGGAACGGCTAATGCATGAGTTGAGTGAGAAATTTTGAGTTCAATCCCCATGATTAGCAATTTTGGTGTGAAACTGCTTGCGAGATGCAGAATTTTGCGTGATGTTAGTATGACGCGTTGTTTGCATGTGGCGTTGTAGATACCGCTACAGTGGGATCAGGTCGTAGAGTTCCTGAGCACACTCTCCGAAGTCTGTAGAAGACCGATAGGCAGGAAATATTACGGCGATGAGTCATGCATTAAAATTCTTATGAATTCCCAATTAAAAGTAATAACCACGCTTTAGAGAATTTTAGTTTAATTTTTTTTTATTCAGAGAAACGTCTATCGTTCATTAAAACGGGTATCAACGTTAATGAACCATTAATTTTAAATGGCCATCTCTTTGTTGTTGGTAAACAAACATTGGTATCTCTGTAGTTTTTTGTTACATTCGTCTGTACGATTGTGATATAAATACTGATACCATTTTGATTAAGGGCTTACAGGACCTAAACGCAAAAAAACGCAAGTTTTAGAAACAATAAAAGTATATGATCGACTACAGTAAACAAAATCAGAAAAATACATGATATTCTTCAGGATATAAATAAGCTAGGTAGATAGTGTGTAGAAAATATAATACAACTAATTTTATACGATAGAAATAAATCATGAAGATACCTCTAAAAACTTTCTTTTTTACATTAAAAACCATACTGCCATACTTGTAATATACATACATACAATCATTCTGATTTTTGTCAGATTATTCTACAAGCAACATACTAAAGCACTACCTACTGTTTTAATTTTTTAGTCCAAACAATAGATTTTTTTAAATTAAATAATTGCTTCATATTTTGCAATAAATTACCAGCGTTGTGTCATCGCACTTCTCTTTCTTTTCTATGCAGTCCGACAGTGACCGCGCTTTAGGTCATGTAAGCCCCTTAATAGTCAATTTATAAAAATATATGCTTCCCTAACCAAGTAAAATAGGTAGAATTCGGTTGTGGCACTCGCCGGCCGCCGCCGCGGCACGCTCGCTTCGCTCGTTTGTCAAGGAAGTATGTAAAAAGTAAATAAAAAAATAAACATCAACTCCTTTCAATCATTAATAATGACACACGATGGCAACAATGTGCAAATAGAAATCATCATCAATCAATGCTCCCTCTATGATTATGCAATGTGTGTTCTGCACACACGGTCCTGAGGCATAGAATAAATATTTGACAGAGGCGACACTTCATACAATCGAGCTAGAATATAATACACAACATAATATTATATTGTGTATTATATTATTTCAAATGAGGTAGATATATTTCACTGCAGCCTGATGAAGTTCACAGAAGTAGCATTGAAGTGCATTGAAAATGTTGGGATGTGATTTTAATTGTATTTTAATGGTATTTGTATTTTTAATTGTATTATATTTATATTTCTTATTTATTTATTTATATTGTATTTATGGTTGTATTTTTTTGGGGTACCTATAACTACCTACTCAATGTACGTTAGATGTATATGTATCTTTGTGGTAGTAACATTGCATCGGCGTTTTAGCTGTTAAGGTGTTATTAACGAAATTTTGAATAAATAACTGTATAATATCTAATAAATTTTATAATAATCTCGCCTTGTTTGCCCGAAGAATTACGTAGAGATGTGTGGGCTTTGTTGCACCACTTCTTCTCCAAGAAGACACGATACGAAGAAGAATGGGAGAGTGGGTGTGGGCTGTAATCTACCACGTGGGCCCAGTGTGGGTTGGTAGATGTCACATTTCTTCTAATGTTTTGGTTCTAAGACACGCCGGTTTCCTTCACCGTTTTGAAAGCAGTGGTGATAAAATTTACACAAAGTAAAACGCCTGCCTGGCTGTGTTCGAATCTACGACCTAAAAATTGTTTATTCTGCTCATACTAAACGCACATTACAAAAAAAAGACATATAAAGTCAAAGTCAAATCATTTATTTCAAATAGGCACATTACTTTTGAACGTAAAAAAAAAACTAAATAGAAATGATTCTAGTCGCCCATTCCAAAAGGTAGTTTTCGTATGGAGAAGAATGGGCAAGAAACTCCACCGTTACTCTTTTAAAATGTATATAACTCACACTTACTAAGTAGCCTAAAGCCTCGTAATATACCAATTAAAGTTTGTCAATTTTGTCTATTGCTTGATGTCAGGACCAGGGGCCAAAGACAATATAACATTTCGTCGTAGACAGAGTAATCTATAGACTCATGGTATCTGTTTCACCGAAAGGGACAAAAAAATCCGGCAATCTTCATCATACTATCATTTTTATAGCTTATTACACTGCACCTTACCATTTTCACGGTTGCGCAAATGTACTATTATTGAATTATCCACTCACATGTACGCTTCCCGCGCGAGGGGCATTGTTATGTCCCCATACATTTTTTATTTTGGGCCGCGCCACTTATACACGACTCGTACAGAAAAAAAATCTATGGACCGCTGTTAAACTAATGGCTGTTTCTTTAAGTGGATAGACCAGAGTAGATTACAAAACTTGTGCACATTAATGTGCTTAGCCGACACGCAGTAAGGAACAGAAATATTCTTACTCTGTCTCTTTTCTTTGCTAGTGACGTTAATATATTTCTCTTTTTCTTGTGCGAATGAAAAAGAAGATATGCAGCAGTCTATAGTTTACTCTGTCTACGCATTTCGTAAATGTTACGAAGCAGGCAAATCAAGGCACATAATTAATCAAAACACAATCAATGTACAGACGCCAGCACATGAAGCTACCCAAAACTGTCAAATTTTTTCAATCAACTTTGAACCTTAAGCAATCAAGTTGAAACTCTATTAAAGAAATTTGACAGATTGTAGTTCTCGATGTGCTGGCGGCATCTGTACATAAATATATCTTTTTTAAATATGACTGTTCAATACTGCTTTTAGGTGCCCTAACTAACCTATGCCCAAAACTAGCTGTCGTTTAGGCAGCCGTGTTCCATCGTCGAACGCATGGCCAATTTACCGTAACGCCTCTGATTCAGACAATTTGGATATCGGAACGAAGCGATTCGGAAATATTGCTACAGTAAAATATGGTATGAAAGGGAGTGAGCCATCATCTGCCTAGCCTTTTCGAAGAATTCGAATTGTCTGATACATTATATACGTTGTCCACTCGGCCACAAATAAACTAACTTCGTGCGAGTCTCTGAAAAAAATAATATTATTCAAAAGTGACGATTCACCCGTTTCGGGCGTGTAAATTCGTGCAAATCGACTAATATGCCCTATTTATCTTTGTCTCATTCAATTTTGACTTCAATGAACCTACTTTAACCCTATTTATATTCCATTTTTGTATAACAAACAAAACATATTATGTGCAAAGAAAGAGCTTTCGTTTTGCCGTCGCTGGCTGTAATAACAGGATTGACTGCTTTATTGAGATCCCCGGATCTGCCTGTTAATATCATCTGACATCCCGCGCCCCCCATATACATATAATGCGGGATCTTGCGGTCCCCATACGTTTGTGTTTCCAGGGATATGGGGGATTCGAGGATAGAGAATTTATTTTTACTACATGTTTTTGCGAATGAAAATGTTGGTATATAAATGTGGATTTTGGTAGACTTTTGTACGTTTTGTAAATGGGTTATAAATACTGTAGTAGCACTGACTTTTCGTAAAAACTTTGTACAGGGTTATTGGTAAAACATTAACAACCTCTTAAAAAATCATTGTACTCATCATTATGAACAGCTTTTACTGTGGGACCAAACCTGAAATCGCGAAAAAAAAATCAGCTGATCCCTACATTTATGTTCGTCAAAATGTAGGGAACAGCTGATTTTTTTTCGCGATTTCGCATGTCCTAGAACAGAAAGTTCAAAGACATGTGATATCTGCCAACCCGCACTGGGCCCGCGTGGTGGACTACGGCCCACTCCCTCTCACCGAGAGGAGGCGTGTGACCCAGCAGTGGGAACGTTATAGGATGATTATGTAATACTAAGTACAGTCTAAACTTTACAAAAATTATATTTTATAGAAAAATATGGTTAAATGTTTATTAGTCAATCACGCGAAAATATTACCTAAATAGAAAAGATTTATACGAAACTAAACGATAGAAAAGCTACACTTTTTATCCTTATAAATGTTTCTCTTGCCATTAAAGCCCACGCGAAGAAACCCACGTACAAAACCAATAAACGTTTTATAAACATTATATTCTTACTTTTTCTACAAATAATAAAGGAAATGTCATCACGTTTCCGATAAAGCAAAAGAGTTGGTGCTTCTAAAAGTAAATTGAAACAAATTCCTTGAAGAAAATAACTGTAGTGTAACAGACAGATACAGAAAAATTTAGGCCGGGGTTTAAATCTAATTTCTTGGGAAGTAAACAATAATGAAGGTAAAAGTTCCGGGTCAGCGGGATTGTCCCGGGTCAGCGGGATTGTTCCGGGTCAGCGGGATTGTCCGAAAGGGTTACCGCTGCTGGCCCGGAACATAAAGGGCTAAGGAAGGAACACGGGTGGGTTTTAGTCAGTGAGATTCGGACACTCCCTTCCGCTCCACCCAGAGCGGGAGGGGTCATTTGATGATTACCCATCAGCAAAAAAAAAAAAAGGTAAAAGTTTTGGAAAGGAATGAAACTATAAACGTTTTACCAGGAAAAAAAAAAATGTATGCTGAGCAACGACCTGAAGGCCAAATCCCGCAGTTAGAAACGTTCAAAATCTAGGTGCAACCTCATCTCAGCGATAAAACAATGTCAAAAACTTGTCAAAAATGTAGGGAAATTAGAGGTATGTGTGGCTTGGACGCGGAACCACACTACCCGACGGTAAATTTAACTAGGGACATCTCTTTGAACACCCACCTAATTTAACAGACCCATTAATTAGAGTAAGAATGCTATAGAGCATCGGGAAGCGTGCACATGAGACAAAATACTAAAATAACCATGGATATCGAGGGATGTGTCATGGAGGCGTGGCACATTTTGATTTAGAAAAGTGCCAAAATAAACTTCACAGTTTCACACAAAGACGAAAACTGTCAAAGTTTGTTGAGCTACACAAGTCGTTGGCCTTGAAAAATCTGACACGCACTGAGAGCTTTGTCCTTTTCTTACATAGAATAACTCAATACTATACCTATCCCTTTCTTGTGGGAATGAAATGGAGCTACCCTCCGTCTATACTTTTCTTTGTCTAAGCCCATTAACCTATTGCCTTATACTGAGTGGAAGCCTTCTTCCTTGTCGACGTCGTGCAGCTGTCGACTACTTCTATTTCGTGTTCGTGATTAAAGATCTATTTTGTTTTTATTTTTCTTTATTATTCTAAATAATAATTATCTTTTTCTATGCACGTGTCTGTGACAAATAAACCAATTTTTCTTCTTTCGTTGTTTTTTTTTTTTTAATTATTAACATAAACTCAGGAAAAATCCCGGGCAATACACTACTATGGCAACCCCATCGGAACCAGTGATCACGTTGATTGAAAATGATCCGTACTGGTGCGTGCCACGTCAGGGTGGATATCGCTTGAATTCGATCAACCGCCTAAAGTAATCGTTGTCGACGCGTATTATTGTATTCAATAATCACTTACATTAAAACCATCGGTATGTGAAATGTTGATATTCAGTCAGGTGCGGGTGTTTGTTCGGGCGAGTTTTGCAATTTGACTGCTGTGGACATGTCATCACCGTTTCAACGGAAGTGAAGTAAACTAAGAATACCTATACCAGGTACCAAAAAACCTGTTGTTTCATCATAATCATTTCAGCCGAAATACGTCCACTGCTAGACACATAGGCCTCCCCCAAGCACCTCCACTTCGACCGGTTCTGTGCTTCTCGCATACAACGGGTTCCTGCGGCCTTCACAAGGTCGTCGGACCACCTTGTGGGAGGCCTTCCAACGCTACGTCTTCCGGTACGCGGTCGCCACTCCAGAAC
This sequence comes from Oligia fasciuncula, assembly GCA_963082905.1. NCBI lineage: Eukaryota > Metazoa > Arthropoda > Insecta > Lepidoptera > Noctuidae > Oligia > Oligia fasciuncula. The sequence goes on from OY720403.1 coordinate 17,965,357, forward strand.
CTTTCGGCCCCATCGGCCATCTGTTCTGCGAGCAATGTGCCCTGCCACTTAAGTTTGGCAATTCTTCGGGCTATGTTGGTTACCTTGTTCTCCTGCAGATCTCCTCATTTCCGATTCGATCTGCTGATTATGCATTATGTATGCGGGTTAGTCCTCTTGAACACTCTGCCATCAGAAAGGCGAATAGCTATTACTCTTTCTGGTTAAAAAGTTACCACGGCAGCCGTTTGTAGCAGTTGTGGGCTAGGTGCGCCTGGCATTATAATCTTCCCTTTTGGCATTTTCATCTTTGTTTTCTGTTTTATTATAGTTATAGAAGTATGAGGAACAGTGTGTAAAGTTCACTCATCCTCCATAGAAAAGGGAGGATCCTCCGAATAGATGGGTGTTGTGTCTGGCGGGCAACTGTCCGATGACGAATCATATACAACTAGCATACTACAACAACAACTAGCATATACCACGGCCCGATACGAATGTTAGGCCGCTGTATATATGCTAGTTGCGCGGTAAACTCTGCTTGCGAGATGCAGGATTTTGCGTGACGTTGTAGATACCGCTACATAGTTTAAAGGTATATTTTTTGCCGTAGTGCCAATAAACGTTTTTTTCTTTCATTGGACGACTTACGGCCAATGCACACGGGCGGACGGCGGGAGACGGCATCGAAGAGGATTTGTCGAGGAGCATCCCGTGTTATGCAGCAGGGGGAATGCGGAGTGCACCGCTTGCACTGCCGACCCCCGAGATAGTATGTTAGCGGACTCTGGCGCATTCCGTCGCATGACTTCGCATCCCACCGCGGTATCCTCCAGCGCTCGCAGCGCAGCGTTCTTCAATACCGCAGAGAGAAACCCCCTTCGAAACTCCGTGGTCGGTCTCTGAGCTTTGGAATCTGTATCTTGTTACCATTAGATACGTACGAGTTTACGTTGTTAGATTTAAAATACTCTACCCCCCCGCCCCGTCTGCCGCGCCGGTGTGGGCTGGCTTAAACGCTAAGTTCATACACATTATCGAGTGTCCTTAGTTAGTAGTCTAACGTCGGTAGGCTCATATTAAATACTAATATTGTTAATAATACGCAAATTACCAACTCAGCTCCGCTAGCGTTTTCTCTAATGATGATTAACTCTTCAGCAGAAAATAATATTGAAGATCGTTTATAAGGGTTCTCTCTAATTTCGACCTTTATAAATTTTGAGTTTCTCTAAATATCCTACATCTTCAATATTTAGGTGCTTACTAAAATATAACCCGCTTTAATGTTTTCCCAAGAAAATGTTTGGGCCTTCAAATATTTCCTAAAATCTATTTAATTTGAATAGTCAGATACAGAGTCCAATTAAATTAGTTAGCGAAACTACAGACGTGACGGGTATCGATATTGTAACACGATACCTAAAATAAAAATAAAAAAGATTGTTAGTTTTTTTTGGGGGGTCAATGATCCGGTACTTTTGTTACTTGAAGTATGAGTTTAGAAAATCTGTTCTATTTTGTTTTACCGTGTTTAGGTATCGATAGATACCAATGACGGCTGTGAAGTTAACACAAAAAAAACTGTTGTTTTAAATTTATATTTCAAAATATGACTAGCTTTCAATAACTGCGGTCGATGGCCCCACATTTTTTTTCATCTGCGGAGTTTCGCTAGCTATTTTAATTTGACCTTTTTTTTTTGGGTGGGAAATTATCAAATAACTTCTCCCGCTCTGAGCGGAGCGGGAGGGTGTGTCAGACTTGTACTGACTAAAACCCACCCGTGTTCCTTCAGTTGCCTGTGCCAGGGGCCACGATATCTCTTTCGAACAACCCGCGACCCTGGCGGGCATCGGCCCTAGCGGACCCCGTCAGTTGGTGCTGACATCTCATGACATTTAATTTGACCTGTAGGTACTTAAATGTTGTACCTACAAAATATATTTTTGATTCTGCTTGACACATAAAACAGACTTTCCACACAAACACGAAACATCAAGCCTGTATTCACTGAAGAGTCGAGCAGACGTGAAGGTACTTATAGAACACCAACATTTGGGAAATTACTCCTATTGCCATTAAACGGGATTCTTTGACCGAGAAAATTTTAACGGAATGAATCAATAATACTTTGTCTGACCTGGGGATTGAACTTGATACTCCAAGATCAGCATGAGTTCTGAACAGAACAGGTTTTCAGACTTTACGGTCTTTCGGCTTGCGACTGTCAATTCAATTCAATTCAATTCATTTATTGCATCAAATATGGTAGGTACAGTCAACAGTAGATGATCAAAATCATAAATTCAATAGGAGTCAAAACTGATCACGAATATATAGCAGCTATACAAGTAGTAATTGTTTGATATAACATTTACAATCACATTTGAACATTTGATTTACACACATTTGATTTACAATCACATACTTTTGAATCACTTCGACGCCACACAGTTCTGACGCGAACTCCGTTCATTAGTATTGAATTTCTGATTTTGATCATCTACTTTTGCTGTTGACTGTACATGAAGTTCTTATAATAAAATATTTAGTAACACACATTTGGCCAATATTAAGCATGCAATAGTACAATTTTTACATGTAAGATTTTAATCATTACGTCACTACATTTTGTAAATTTATGTATCTACTTAGGTAACAGTTAAATATATCTGTGCTTTATTGTATAAAATTTACAGGGACACTTTTGAAAGAACTCATCTATCGAATAAAAACATTCTTCTTGTAACAATCACTTCCGCAACTCAACACAAAATTCGTAGGTTTCATTTGACAACCGGGACCAAAAACCAACTATTCGAAATATGCATTAGTGAGCCGTCAGAGCCCCATAATGTGGTCCTTCCTTCTCGTCGCGAATACCTCTGGCACTACAAAACCTTGAAACCTGCCTACCTGCCTTGCTGTGGTCTCCTGTCCTGAAAGAGTACACCTACCAAATACTTTGTCGTCCATTAATTATATAATGTTTAGTGTATATCTTTTGTTGGAGGTCCTAAAATAAATAAATAAACCTATTTAGAAATTCAAGTACAAAGGGATTCTTGACAATCGCCATTTTGTCGCAAATTGGAACAGTTCTCACTATCGACATAATTTGAATTTCTTGGTTCTGAGCAACTTTGTTAGTTTTGTGTTGGTCTGGGCAGGAATATACGGGAGGTTGATTGGAGCGGGCGCGACAAAAAAAAAAATCTCCATTTAGGCATAGAAAATGCCTGTAGTTGAAGGCTCCGCTCTTCCCTTACATCATAAACATACAAGTAGGCAAATAACGAAAAGAGGAAAAATAAAAACAATAACGAAAGAAAATACGATCAATTATATAGGTGCATGTGTTGTGCGCGCGTGAGTGAGGGTGTGTGAGGGTTAGGAGGGGTGTGTGTGCGTGTGTGAGGGTGTGTGTGTGGGAGAGAGACAGACTGATTTTGAGTGCATGTGTATATTATTTATTTATTTATTTTTAAGTCACACGTATTTTTAAGTCATAGTACATTACTATCCATCTTTACAAATAAATAAAATTAAATTTGCTATTTGTAATGCCAAAATAACAGTTTTTTACTAAATTTATAATTATAAAAGTTTTCTAATTTGTCTGGTAGTCCTCTAATCGCGGCGGTAAAAATAGGGCATTTTTTTTCTAATTTTAGAGGGTCATATTTTCTTTACTAATTAGTTGCTGAAAAAAAAAATTATAGGGACGTGTTAGCAGACCCTGATTTTATGAAAAAAAAAAATTGCTCTAGAGGCTTATTCAGGAAGAAAAAAGGGGAATACATTTGTATGGAGAATCGCACGCACTGTTCCCTCTTAACCATCGGACATCGTACAGACAACAAGTGCCTAGAAACTGTCCAACGTTTCGTTTTATAAATTTAATGTCAAGTTCAAATATAACATAAAAATCAATAATTTATCTTCATCGTTTTTCTTCTCGCCCGCAACACACATCTACGCCCAGAAAAATGGCACCAACCGACCTCGTGTCCCAACATTGCAAATCAATTTTAAAACACTCATACCAATATATCAAGAATCTTTTTTTTTCATTTTCCGTTGCATTTTTAAATATTTCGTGATTTCCAATATTGCGTGATACATGTATATGCAATATAAAAATGGCCAGTCATCTGCTCCATTGTAAACTGAAATTCCATCTGTTGCACTGCAGTACCTAGGTACCTACACAATAGAGTGAGCGATGGCTGGATTGCACGGATATGTTCCAAAATGTTCTGGATGTTTTCCATTGTACTTCAATTATTCAGTCCCCGTTTTTTTTATCTTATTCGTGGATGCTATCGAGGCATTTTAGTTGGTTCAACTAGTGATTTTTTTTTTCTAATTTGCTCTCTCATTGTTTTGGAAGCTGAGCGTTTCTCCTGAGTTCGAACTCCGGGTCGGCTAGCGTTACAAGTTTGTTTAACTGACTACTTAAAAAAGGATTCGGTTCTCAATTCTATGTTCATGGATATTTTCGTCAATTATGGATCGATTTAATTTTTTGAAGTGAAAACTTAAGGCGCGTTGGGTATTTTTTGAGATGGAAAAAAACCATTGAACTTGCGACACTGTTACCGTAACCGACACCTCTGTTTTAAGTTTTGGCCATTATAAAGACATCAACGCGCTGTACATTTTCTTTGGAAGGAATGACCTTGAAACATATTTATAAAATTACTATGCTTTTTCAAGTTTTCACTTCTGTCAGCACTACTGGAGTGCCAGTTTTTTTTTTTCATTTCATAGAGGAAGCTTGCGCACTTTGCTTGACTAGTTTATTTTTCCACATAGTGCATGTTGATAACGTTATAATAAGTTCCTGTCACTGATGCGTTCACCAAAAAATAATACTCAAATTCACACGCGATTCCTATCACAATTTGTATACCCGTATATTTCCAACCCCTTTCCTGAAACTAAGTAAAATAGCGAACGTCTTCCCACTATTAGTTGAAAGCGAGCGACATTTAAACCAATTTGTTGGCATCTTTCATTCTTAGTTAACCCTGGCTTCGACAACTCTTTGTGCGAACTAGATCTTCATCTTCCTCTCTTTCCTACTATATTATATTATAATTATTATTAATAAATTAAATTCTTTATTACGAGTAACCATGACACTCATACAGTGTTAGTAACAATAAAATAAACTTACAACTATGTTAGTGATACAATTACACAAACACACAAAAAAAAAAACAATCACTGCTTCCGCATTCCAGCTGAGATACGAGATACTGGAGCAACGACTTATAATACAGCAGTCCAGCCTATCAGCAATAACTCCCAGGATGCTGTTGGAACTGGCTCGCACCCTGCGCACCAAGGACGTATACATCTTATTTACGCAAAGGAATCAACACGCAATTCCGCAAACATCCCTGATGCGCTACAGAAGCGAGGCAGCCCCATCATCACCCTGAAACTCGGCTGAAAGCATTATTATAATTATAATATTCATCATCTGCCTAGCCTTTTCCCAACTATGTTGGGGTCGGCTTCCAGTCTAACCGGATGCAGCTGAATACCAGTCTTTCACATGGAGCGACTGCCTATCTGACCTCCACAACCCAGTCACTGAGTAATAAGATACCCCTTGGTAAGACTGGTTGTCAGACTTTCAGGCTTCTGACTACCCGTAACGACTGTTAAAGATCCACAAATGACAGCCGGTACCAACGGCTTAACGTGCTTTCCGAGGCACGGAGGGGTCTCGGTATGTAAAGATGGTCATCCATCCACAGACCAACCGCGGCAAGCGTAGCTTAACCTGATCAACGGCTTGTGCGGCTGTTATTATTTAGCCACGGGCCTTTTATAATATTATAATTATAATATTATAAACACGAAAGTGTGTGAGGATGGATGGCTGTTTATTCTTTCACGCTAAAACTAAACTAGTGGGAAGATTATAGGAAGATTATAATTGAGCATTAGAAATGTGAAAGTGACTCTGTCTGGCTCATCGATCCATATAACCTTTGATAGATAGGTAGCCTGGGACCAGAAGCAGAACATAGGCTGCTTTTCATCTTGAATCGCAGACGAGGTCGCAGGCAACGACTAGTTTGTTAAAGTCTGTCATTACGCTGGAAACTGATATTCTTTCTTTCTAGCCTTATCACAAAAATCGAAGCGTAATCTCCATAACTCACAAAGTTTACAAGTAAAATTGCTTTCGGTCCAAAGAATTGGAAAGGTATTAAACCAAATCGCTCGATTGGCAGAAAAAGCTATCTTCTCTCTTTAATAAAAATTTATATTCTTGGTTTCCTTACCTACGTACTTTTCGGGTAACCACTGAAAATTAGCACAGCACAGAATCATGCTGAATGGAAGCCTTCTTGTCACAGTCATGTCGTGCAGCTGTTGAATATTTCTGTTTTATGCTCGTAATTATAGATCTAACTAAAGAGGAAATACGGTCGGAGAGACTTTTGAAAAAGCCTAAGTAAAAAGTAATCATTCGAGGTTTGGCTCTCGCACATTTCCTCCTCCTATATTGGACCAATTTAAAAGATATTTCATAAACTGAATAAGAACGATATACGAGTACATATACTGCGTCCTTATGTTTTTCTTATTTCATTAATAGTTGTCAAATTTGTACACTAGGTCTCTGTTGACAGCGGTTTAAATCGGAATTTTTTGAGGGTAGTTAATATGTATTATTCTGTAAAAAATCATTGCTTTATGGTCACTCAGAAAAAAAACAGGCAAAAGCGTTTCTATGGAGAAACGACCATGCATTTCCTCTTTTTTATACAAAAACGTGTTTCTGTGATAAATAAACCTATTTTCCTTTCTTTCTTTTCTTTTACACAGGAACGGTACTATTACTAATTTAGCGGATTTCTATTATATTCGAACTCCTTTATTTGGTAACAAGGGTACGATTCGTTGTTCGTAGGTAAGCAATAACTGGTGATATTTGTCATTTATTTTTCTCTGGTTTCCATGTATCCTGCAGTAGATTCCGCACTTCAATATGCTTTGAAGTTGTGAACGAAATGTTGGCAGCGAGTTTTGCGCTCAATATTGTGTTTGAAGAATGCAATTGAAAGCAGTGGTAAAATGAAACGGGCAGTACAATATCGATTGGAAGTTGGCGGTTTAACTAGGCAGATGATGATGGTTTTTTTTCAGCAAATATTGTTGAACAACAATTAAATTGTAATCATCATCATCGTCGTGAAACAATATTCACAAAAATTATTTTTGAACTTTAAAGTAAATTGTATTTTTATTTAAGAAAAAATGATTACACAACATTAACAATAACATACATACGTATTAAACAAATACAAACTATTTACACTAGATACTAAATTAAATGACTAACTAACTTACTATATGTTCAAATAAAAACAAAATCATCCGGAAACGTGCCCAGAAGACTGGCAGCATTGCCACGTTGAATGGTAATGCTAATTCTTTGGCCAAAGAACGACCCAGCCCTTTTTTTTTGAACTTGAAGTAAATTCTTATTTTTAGATACGACAACGACCTTCCCACAAGGATTATAAACAAACTCGAGAGCTGGCTAATGGAATATAATTATGTTATGCATCAATAACAAACATTCGAGGATTTGCGTGGATCAGCGATCATGAGGAGAAAGCTGTGGCATCAAAGATAAACCGGTTTAAGGATTTACGGAAACCAAATTCCTTTCATCTTGTGACGTCGCGAGTTATTCGAGAATACGCTTTGGTGAAAATTTGAGCCAGTAATTACAGTAGCTCTTTAGTTGACTTTTATCAAATTGTCATACTGTGACAGTTCGTCTTTTACAACTGGCAATGACGGTAGCGATTTGAATATATATACGGGCAATTTAAGTTCGTAAATCAAACCACTTAGATCCACTCCGATCCACTTAAAGTGGTTCTAAAAATGCAATCACAAATTTAATCAAAATTGTCTTTGTTGTTGGAAAGTAATCACAAACAGAGATTTTTTTTTATTTTTTTATTTAAGTACTTATTATTTGTTTTAAGTTTGAAAATTATTTTTTTTTGTACTTTTTTCGATAAATATATGTTATTAAATGATTAATATTTCATAATTATAAGTAGTTTAATGCAACACAATAATTTATATATTTATGATGATATGATATTATTAAAAAAGTAGATACCTTTTACTTACTTTTTTCTTATTTTACTGAACCTCATAACTCTTGAATGGGCAACTATGGGCGCGCGCTGATGACGTAGAATTATAGCCAACAAGCCAAATAATAAGAATAAAGTAGTTTTAAAGTAGGATCTGTCAAGACTTGGCCAAATTTTAGCAGTTTCTGTTTCGTTCCATAAAAAAAAAAAAAAAACCGGCCAAACTACCAGTTTTAGAGAAAAACGTTCCATAACAATTATTCATCAGAATGTCAGATCTTTCGATAGGTAATTTTTTTTAAATGGAATTTATAAAAAATATCCCTATGTCCCCCCTCATTAGCAGTTTCGACCCACTGTGTGCCGCACCGGTGGAAATAGCGAGACAGCTTATTTTTAGTAACATATATTGTGATGGCTTCCACGCCATCGTCAGACAGAAATCTGCCTCTTTGCTCTGCAGAGTGCGGGGTAGCTCCAACTCCATCCTGAAGACTATAGCAGGGAGGTGCGAGTCTCCGCTATTAGGTGATGTTGTTCGAAGATGCATTTCGAACAACATCCTTGTTTCCAAATAGATAGTAAGTTTACTAACATAGATATAAGTTATCCTTTTGTTTACTAACCCTTATGGATGCTGCTTATCCGAAATAAAGTTTTATTTTTATTTTTATATGTATATATAAATTAAATTAGGAACAAGTTTGATTTTGTCTAGACTTTTAGATTGTCCTATGGAGCAGGACCAGCATGTTTCCAAACATTCTTATCTTGGATATAATCCTCTAATTTGTAATACCCTTGTTTACAAAGTGTACTTTTAATATGAGTTTTAAATTTTCTTTCATTTAATTGCAATATGTCACAAGGTATTTTGTTGTAGCATTTAACACAGTACCCCATAAAAGATGTATGTATTTTAGATAATCTGAAAAAAGGTTGATCTAATTTATCTTTATTTCTAGTATTAAAATTATGCCTATCACTTATTTTATTAAAAAGATGTTGATTTTTTCTTACATACATAATATTTTCATAAATGAATTGGCAAGGTACCGTCATGATATTAACCTTTTTAAATAGTTCCCTAAGAGATTCGCGACGACGTAGATTGTAAATGGCTCTGACAGCTCTCTTTTGTAAAATAAAAATGGATTCAATGTCAGCAGCCCGACCCCATAGTAAAATGCCATATGACATAATACTGTGGAAGTAACTAAAATAAACCAAACGCGCGGTTTCTACATCTGTTAACTGTCTTATCTTTCTAACAGCATAAGCGGCGGAGCTTAGCCGCCCCGCAATAGATGCTATATGAGGTCCCCATTGTAATTTCTCGTCTAGCGTGATTCCTAGGAAAACTGTCTGATCAATAAATTCTAGTTTTTGGCCATTCAATATGATTTCACATTCGCTACTTCTAACATTCGGTAATTTAAATCTAATGCATTTGGTTTTTTTTTCATTAAGTACTAAATTATTTACCGTAAACCAATCTTGGACCTGAAGAATACAGTTATTCACGTCGTCAAGATTTTGTGACCGTCGGTCTATTTTAAAGATTAATGATGTGTCATCTGCAAATAACACCATCTTCGGTTGATTTTGAAGTAATTGGGGTAAATCATTAATGTAAACTAAAAAGAGGAATGGACCCAATATCGAACCTTGAGGAACACCCATTGTCATTTCAGACCCTAATGAGTTTACGCCGTTTACTTGAACTTTAACCTTTCTATCTTTCAGGTATGCAAGTCAAGTGCTGCTTTTCTAATTCCATAGTGCTCCAGTTTCATCAGAAGTGTCTCGTGGTTTACGCAATCGAACGCCTTAGAGAGGTCGCAAAAGATTCCAATGGCATCTTGTGCTTCTTCCCATGCGTTAAAAATGTTCTTTATTAGGGTAACACCGGCGTCAGTAGTGCAACGCCCTTTGGTGAAACCGTACTGGTGTTCATGAAAGATGGAATTTTTATTAAAGTGACGTAACATTTGATTGAGCATCAACTTTTCAAACACCTTACTGAGAACTGGTAGAATTGACACAGGTCTATAATTGTTAGGATCTTTACTATCACCGGATTTGAACAATGGTACTACTTTACTATGTTTCATAAGATCCGGAAAGACTCCTTGGTCAACACTGGTGTTAAATATGAAAGCTAAATAGGGCGCAATAGTTTCGATGAAAGATCTACATACTTTTACAGACATTCCCCAGAGATCTTCTGTTGATTTAATGTTAAGATCTCTAAAAGCTTTTATAACAGCCTGGGGGCTTGTATGCTGAAACCTAAACTCCAAAGGGCATGCCTTTACATTCTTTTTAAGTAAGGCAGCAGAAAGCGTGGGGGATGAATTTAAAGCTTCAGTAGTTTTAAGGGAAATATTAGAAAAAAAGTTTTCAAATTCCTGAGCTATTTCTACATCTGAGTTTATGGGGCCATGTGCAGTCTCTAAATTAAATTCAGTGTTAGGCTGTTTTTTCCTACCTGTTTCATTATTTATTATTTGCCAGGTAGTTTTTATTTTATCATCAGCTGATTTTATTTTATTGCTAATATAAAGAGCTTTAGCTTTTTGGCACACACTTTTAAAAGTTTTTGAATATTTTGCAACATACTGATGAAAGTTTGTATTATTCATATGTTGCTTTAAGCCATAGAGTTCAAAAAGTTTTTCCCTGCTTTTACGAATACCTGGAGTCGCCCAGTCACTAAATAAAAACTTTGTGTGAATATTTTTAGTTTTTAGTGGAAAAGTGTCATTAAACTGCGCGTTTAATATTGAAAAGAACTCGGCGTAGAATTCATTTGGGTCACCTATATTATTAAAATTCTGATCACATAACTTACTGGCCAAAGAATTATTTAATTTCTCTAACTTTTTACATGTTATTGTCCTAAACCTTATTTGAATTTTTTGTAAAGGCATGTAGGAGCTAAATGTAATTTTTTGTCCACTGTGATCAGATGGCAACTTATTTACAATTTCTTTGTGTAAGTAATCACAATTACAAAAAACATTATCAATACAAGTGGCAGAAGAAGCTGTCACTCGGGTTGGTTCAATAAAAACATTTGACAAATCAAATGACCTAAAAAGACTTAACAATCTGACAGTATTCGAGTTATTTTCCAATAAATTAATATTAAAATCTCCACATACTATTATTGACTTACTACTAGTACTAAGTTTCTTTAACACATCTTCCATTACAGAATCAAACACCGATAGATTCTGGTAACATGGAGGTCTGTATACACATACTATAACATGCTTATCAAGCTCAACACAGGACAATTCAATGGTGTGTTCAACAGACAGTCCGATTATGTCTTTTCGTTCTTTTGATTTAATAGAATTTTTAAGTAATATTAATGATCCGCCATGTATCATACGTTTTCGGCTGAAATGGCTAACTACACAATAATTTTCATAATTAATTGACTTTACTTGATGATCTTTCAACCAATGCTCTGTTAAACAAATGACATCAAACTTGGTGTTTTCCAAAAACAATTCTATTTCCAATAATTTGGAAGCGCAACCTTGGATATTCTGATTAAATAATTTTAAAATATGTTGCACTCCCTTTGGTTTTTTATTATTATTAATTATATTGCCAGAAGATACCTTTTTATTATTCTGTAATAATAATTTGTTATTTGAAGGGGTAACTTCTGTTGTCTCACTGACTAGTTTAAATAGTTATCCGGAGTGACCTCCACAACTACAACTGGAGAGTCTGGATTGCCCGAGTATGTTCCAGCGGGAGGAGAATATCCTATCTGACTGGTAGTAGTCTCCAAGGATGTTGGTATTATAGGTGGTGGTGGTGGTGGTGGTGGTGGATCCTCCTTCGTACAACATGACGATCCATAATTAATCACCATGTTGTTAGTATAACTAGGCAACACGGACTCGTCACTAATACTAGAACTCGTTATATTAGCTATAACCTCGTTAATATTATATGCTATCAACATAGCAATCATATGTCTACATTCCCCAGACAGACATATAGTTCTCTGAGTTAACTTAATACCACTAACAAACTTGTTAGTGTCAAAAAACAATAATTTGTCTCTATGACAACATGTCAGATTGTGAATAGTATTATTCAACTTATAAATATAATTATTTTCATTGTATGATAAAGTATCTGAGTAAGGAAAAGCACACAACATTAGCTTACCTATGTTTAACATAGTTGGGCTAGGCCGATAGATTGTATAAAAAAGGGGGAAATGTTTCTAGATATGGATAATAACAACGACCGAATACGACAAGCAATTTCAGCAAGCTTTCGTAAAACCGGGGGTAACTGTACGCTCGTCTAAATTGCTAAAATCACAACCCACCAATTTAACCGTAGGCTAGTAAAAACCACAATTTTCCACCCCAAATAACGGGATAAAACAACAAGCTGTATACAAAAACTGAGCTTCAACGCTTGGCCAGCAAACTAGCAGCCTGACATAGTTTAACCAAACTTTATTTGTACTAAAAATCACTAGTATTCGGAACAGTGATTTGTTTGTGTTACCTGAAAGGAACAGTTTGCCAGGCGAAATAGCTACAGTTCGAACTTGAAGCTTCTATCTCTTCACCGGGATTGTCCGAAAGGGTTACCGCTGGCCCGGAACATAAAGGGCTAAATAAGGAACACGGGTGGGTTTTAGTCAGTAAGAGTCTGACACTCCCTTCCGCTCAGCTGCAGAAGCAGAAGCGGGGTAGCTAACACTGCCCTGAACGAGTTGTTGTATTGGACACGGAGGGCACTGTAAGCAGCTTCTAAATAAGATGCCCATAGGCTGCACGTGTATAGGGAAGTACATAAAGCTAAAAGTAAAGCGCCTGTCTGGCTTCGAACTCAATACCTAACACACTGCTGCTACATTTGCATTACAGGCAAAAATCTCCCGCCCGACCGAACCCAGGATCCAACCACATACACACTATACACGTAAGACCTATAAAAAAGTTACAAAAATTACGTAGCGTAGTAGCGCGTAGCGGTTTGATTGTCTGCTACGAGCGTAGCTGGCGTAGCCTTGACACAATCACCTCGGCTACGCCGTAGCAACACTGCAGTCCAGTGTAATTGAACCTGTGTTTCATGGGAAGTACAGAAGGTGTTTGTGTGCCTTGTTTTGAAATTAGGTCTAAAATGGCTTAGCAAAATAGCCACTAATTTAACTAGAGCTGGGGAGCTAATTAATAGGTCATGCACCGTGGTATCCATAAAATTAACCCGTTTATTCTCGGCTTGTTAATGTCGTAACATAAATTTGAACGATTTTTGAATTGAAAATACAATTGCCCTTTAGCATTTTGGTTAAATTGAATAAAGTTTTCAAACTAAGTAAACAATTTGGAAAATCCAAAAGTGCACGACTCTTAATGCTCATTTGATCGTATAAAAAACCAAAAATATACAGGGTGAATTTTCCAAGTGGGCGTGGATGGCCAAATCCGAAACTATGAGGAATAGCGAAAAGTACTCAAAGGAGTCGCGGGCTCGATTTTGATGAAAACTAAACCGCATCATTGGATTTTTGAAAAATCTATATTTCTAGCCAGGAATCAAACTCGTTGATTTTGAAAAAAAAAACCACACTGTATTATTATACCATTCGATAGTGTCGTTTATAAGGATCGTATTCTGGGAAGTAATACTACTATTCCTCATAGTTTCGGATTTGGCCATCCACGTCCACTTGAAAATTCACCCTGTATATATTATTATATTAGTTAGTTTTTATTAATTATAATTAAACTACTTTGACTAAAAAAGCCATTTTCAATAGGGTTCCTCCTATGGAAAAAACGCAGCTATTAAAAAAAAAACTCAATTTATTGATTTTTTCGCAAGTTACAATGTTTTCAGGTTTCACACTTGATTTGCGGGATTTTTTTTAGAAATATTTTTAAGTTGTTTTCGTTTTTGAAAGTACAGAATTAATCTCCATTAAATTATCTATACAATGGTGTATAAATTAAGTATGTTCTGTGTACTAGCAGGAGTATAACAATAGAAACAGTTGCGAAAGGGAGGCAATTTTTTTTTTCCTATCGTAAAGCACTCATTACGAGTCGTGCAATAATGTGCCAAGCGAGTATTTTCAATTTTAAAATCGTTCGAATTTACGTTGCATTAACTCCACCCCACTCCAATCCATGGCCAATCACAAGTTTTTTATCCTACACATTTCATTAATTATTTAGAAAATTAACATGGCAATGTGTTGTCGAACAAGCTATTCCGTATACAGGCAGTAAACTTGCAACTTCTTTAAAATAATATGGTAAGTGTACCGGGTAGTAATTTTTTTACATCATTCCTAAGTAGGTATGCTATAAGCGTAAAAAGTTATAACGCACACAAAAAAAAATGCATACTGCCAATACGACAACAGAACGCCATCTGCTACGTTCCTTATATACTCATTTTGCCTCGTTTACGTACATACATCAGAGCAATTCCAGTAATTTTAAGAACGTCCACAGTCTGATCTCAGTCTCAATCTGTCAAAAAGACCTCTAATTTCCCTACATTTTTGACAAATTATTGATATCGATTGTCGCTCATATGAAGGCCACTTTGGCAGAATCATAAAATGATAACATTATTAATCATAATGGACAGTTAACTGTTAAGTTAATCGTATCAAATCCCATTGGTGAAGTATTTTTCAGTTCTTTATTTTTGGTCTGTGCTAAAATACCAATCAATCCAATCCAAATCCAATCCCAATCTCTTTGATTATACCTACGTAGTGCAGCGAAAAAAAGAAAAACACGGACTGTCTTCGCCATATTATAATTCAGAATGTTATCCTTTTATGATTCCGCCAAAGTGGCCTTTTTAGGCCCCCTGGTCATACACGCACACCGGGTACCGGGTACCTCCTTGTTCGACTGTACTAGCTATTAAAACCCTTTACACTAACTACCTTAACTACCTATCACGAGAAATCAGTAGGTACTTAGACAACAGTTCGGATCAAAGCTGATTGGATCAGTCCCCTGTCAGTGCAACTGACTATCACTTCCCATCAGTTCCCTTAGCTTTCAAGATCCCTTTACGAAGTGAACGGGTGCGGTATTAAAGTTGTAATATGCGGTGGAAGATTTTGGCATGTTGGTATAGGTAATATATTGAGAGAAGGTAACGGTTTGATGATGGAAGCATTAATATTTTTAGAGGATGAGTGAAGTTTACAAAACTAACGTTTTAGATGTAAGCAGGTTAAGGGTGGGTTCTATGTTCTACGTTACGGGTTTGTTTCCGCAGTTAGTCCTTCAAGTGGTCCAATGTGCGTGACAACCAATGTTAACTTTAAGGGCGAGGTTGTTTCACGTCCACTTGACTTGATTAACGATTACGTAATTATTATTATTTGACGTACGTATGTTACGTTAACCAATCGTTTGGAACAACCGGCCCTAAGCATGGCCGGTTGGTTAGACGAGTCTTGTAGCGCAGACAACGTATCGGCAAGCATAGTCTGGACTTCTAAGGCTCAACTCACACCAAAAGAGCGTCGAAGCGCAGCGAAGCGGAGCGCAGTTTCAGTGTCATATGAATTTTAACTTTATTTTCATTACTATAATACTTATTATCGCAACCGCTCGGTAGAGAAGGCTATTCGCCGGAATTCTTGCGGCGCCGCGGGCATCCGCGCGACTCGTTCGAGTTTCTCATGCGATAATAAGTATTATACTAATGAAGATGGGAGAATGAGAATGGGAGATGGCGCCACTGCCATGGTAAACAACTAGCTCCGTATAAAAAATAATTAAAAATAGAAATTCTTTGCAAAGGTGGTTTAAACTAAGTGTAAATTGTGCATATATTAACAATAGTCACTATAAAACGTTGACAACAACTTGTGATAATAACTGTGAAAAATAACAATATAATTAAAAAAGAAATTCTTAAGTGGTAAACAATTAGTGTGAAGCGTTTATTTAATACTTAAAAACATTGTTCGAAGCTCGAAACTATGTTTAAAACATAAAACGTATACATATATAAACCCAAGTGAACTCTGTGTGGTTTTTAAATTCAAAACTTATGTGTAAACAATAGTTCAAACTATTTCAAAAAATTCAAACGGCGCGCTACACGACGCTTCTTTTAACGATTATATTCCCTAGTACTGGTACAGCTATTTCACTTACTTTTTCTAAGCTTCCATAGCGAGTTCGGTAAAGAAGCTACTATTGGACACTGTGTGATACCAAGATCGATCCCCAGTGGGACAATGACTCTTTTTGTGTTTTTATTTTTGTTTGTTTTTTATATTGTTTTTTTTAATTTTATATTTTTTTTAATTCTTTATTAGTACACTACAATAAAATGGATTACAAAATGTTGTCCATATCATCTAATTGAAACAAATAAAATTGAAAATAAAACGTCAAAAACGAAAACATTATTATCAGTGAATACCTAGATTTCATAAAAGTGCGTAAACATGTCATCTAAAATGATAACAAGATCCACTAACAGTGGGTGTAAGATGTCAGGACTAGTACCTTGCTATAAATGTAAAAACTACGTTGACATAAAAACTACTGCATTATGTTCAGTATGTAATCATAGATACGAGTTACATTGCGATGGATATCCAGAACACACATACCGGTTAAAAGACCAAGAAGCAAAAAAGAAATGGAGATGCAAGTTGTGCATAAGAAACAACAAAGTTACGAGTATTACTAGCGATATATCTCATCACAAAACTCAGAACAGCACATTGCGAAAGAAACAGAACTCTCCTATTTTACCAGGTCCCCTATACACAAAGAAAACCTTATGTGATGAAACACCACCCACACCAAAGATTACCTCTCAGATAATGGATTCTCCTAAACTTACCGTTTGCGAGACATCGGATGACTCATACTTCACACCTAATAAAATGTATAAGAGTGCCGACGGTACTATATCGGAACCCATTAATGACACTAATGAAGTTATTTCTCAAACATTGGATGAGACTTCAAATAGTATGCCGGAAATGTCAGAAGACGAGGAGGATAAGCAAATAAACATCTTTAAAACTGAGATTGAGATCCTTAGGTCTCAATTAAAAAGCGCCAATCAAGAAATAGAAATACTATCTTTGGAAAATAGCTCCCTAAAACAAACAAACGCAGATTTATTAAAGAAAAATGAGATGTATAAAAAAGTCACCAGTAGTCCTATAAAGAAGAAAATACAAACACCGGAGAGAAATAAAATTGGTTCCACGGAAAAGAAGACCAGTAAACCACAGACTTTAGAAATTCCCGATTGCTGCATACCCACTGCTGAAGACCCTACTGAAAAGGAAAACTCGCAAAACAAAACATCACCAAATAGAAATATTAATAAAAATAACTCGTCGTTTCCGGTTGTAAAGAATAATAATATATGTATTTTAAGTAGTGAAACTTCTAATAGATTATACACAATCAGCCAAAGAACTAATCTATGTAATTTTAATATATGTCACTATCGCATGCCAAATTGTGGATTGAAGCAACTATTAGATAATATTGATAAGAAAATACAAAACTTCACTTACTCCGACTACTGTGTTATATATGTTGGGGAAGAAGATTTCAGAAGGACGCATAATTATATAGAATTAGTTACTTTCATTCGCCAAAAAATACAAACCTTAACCCACACGAACTTTATAGTATGTCTGCCGACTTTTAAATATATGGCTAACAAAAATGTAATGTTCAATAGTAGAATCGACACCTTTAATAATTTAATCTATATGGATGTTGAGACATATAAATATGCGTATATTTTGGATTCTAACTTAAATCTTCCGTACACCTATGAAACTTATAACCAAAGGTATGGAAGGTTAAATAATAAAGGCTTGAATATTATTTTAAACGATTTACAAGACCTAATCCTAGATTTAAACACAACGAACGTAGATGATGCATGTAAACAACTAACAGAACCTGATAATACATTGAATTTAATGGTAAATGATAAATGTAATGATAACAATTTTTTTCGTGTATGACAGAATACATGTACTTCATCAAAACATTAATGGTTTACTACACAAAGCCGATGAATTTACAGTAAATTTAAATAACATTAACAAAAACAATGACATAATTGATGTGGTGTGTGTTACCGAGCATAATATGATAACAGACGATACTAAACTTCTCCAAATTCCCAATTATACTATGGCGGCAAATTTCTCAAGACCAAATAGAAATGGAGGTTCATGTATCCTAGTACGAAAAAATCATAAATTTAAGTTTCTTCAAGAAGCAAACCATGTAAGCGTATCCAACCTCATAGAATGTTCGGCTATTGAATTGTTAGAGCATAAGTTAATTATCATATGTATATATAGGCCTCCAAAGACTAAAAGGGATTGTATAGAAATATTTTTTAACCGTTTAACGGCTATGCTTGCAAAATTATGTACCAAATGTAAGAAACTTGTTATTTGTGGTGATTATAATATTGATCGACTAAAAGATACTCCTGTATCGAGAGAGTTTGAAGACTTATTACGGAACTTTAACTTAAAACTTGCAATAAATGAACCAACTCGTTTAAAAAGCAAAACGTGCATTGATAACATTGCTCATAATATAAGAGGCTGTAAACAAAGTGTCTTAGAACTAGCACTGTCTGATCATACAGCACAAATACTATCATGCCCTGTTAGGAAAACGTACTCAATAACCCACTGGTACAAATTTAGAAGAGACTATAGCAACGAAAATGTTGAAAAATTTATTAAATGTTTAAAAGCCCTAACTTTTAGTGATTGCTATGGTAAAAGTGACCCAAATGCTGCTTTTGAAGAATTCCATAAACTATTTAAACTTTTTTATGACCTCTGCTTTCCGAACATAAAAATTAAAGTCCCAATTATAAGAAATACTAAATGGCTAAGTAAAGGATTAAAAATATGTTCCCTCCGTAAAAGAATACTACTTAAAACATATCGACTATCAGGTAATAATAGAGATAGGAGTGATTTTAAGAAATATGCAAAAAAGTTTAAAAGAATCATAAAACTCACTCAAAGGTCGCAAAACAACTATCATATCCAAACAGCCACAAATAAATCCAAAGCAGTGTGGCAAATAATCAATAAATACAAAAACAATAACCCCCCTGAAAAAATTAATAGAATAAAATATAATAACCAACTTATAACTGCTCCTGATACTATAGCACAAACATTCAACAACTTTTTTATTGATGACATTTCAAAACTAACGAATAATACAATAAACTACGCTAATATTCTAACCTATAACAAACCAAACTCTTGTTTCTTAGCACCCGTTACCCATTACGATGTTGCCAAAATAATCATGACATTAAAAAACACTAACAGTACAGGCTGTGATGGAATCTCCACAAAAATAATAAAACGTGTAGTACACGAAATTACTCCTATCATAACCTACATAATAAATCAGTGTCTTGAAGAAGGAATTTTCCCGACATATTTGAAAACTACTGTAGTTACACCAATATTCAAAAAAGAAAACACGGAAGATATACGATGTTATAGACCTATCGCTCTCATTCCTATAATGGCTAAAATATTTGAAAGAGTACTTTATAATAATCTTAATGAATATTTCGAAAAAAATAAAATAATAATAGATAATCAAGTTGGATTTAGAAAGGGGAAATCGGTTAATACAGCTATGCATCAGTTTTTACAAAAAATTATAACGGAACTAGATAAAAAAAATCAGGTGACAGCCCTATACATGGACATGACTAAAGCTTTTGATTGTGTTGACCATGGACTACTACTACATAAACTAGAAATATACGGAGTTCGAGGTAAAGCACTAGAAATAATCAAATCCTATCTCAGTAATAGAATACAGTTCACTGAAATAACACAATTATGTCCATCCACAAAAACAGAAATTAAATATACATCGAACCCAAGATACATAAAATATGGTGTACCTCAAGGGTCGATACTAGGTCCATTACTATTTCTCATTTATATTAATGATCTACCTAACGCTATTCGTCACCCTATGGTTTTATTCGCAGATGACAGTACGGCTCTTTTCACAAATAACAAAAATATAAATCATGAACTAGAAATAAATGATTCCCTATCTAAATTAATAAATTGGCTTACAATAAACAATCTTAAAATAAATCTTACAAAAACACATTACATGAATTTCAAGAACAAAAACGCAAACTCAATTCCATTATCTATTGAGTACAATAATGCAACTGTATCTGAGGTTACAAGTACAAAATTTCTAGGTATCTATATAGATTCTAATATGTCATGGAAAACACATGTAAATATTGTATGTAGCAAATTAAATCAATTCTCCTATGCCCTTTACATGCTCAAAAAAGTATCTAACCAAACCACGCTACTTAGTGCATATCATGCCTATGTGGGATCCACTCTATCTTACGGGATACTATATTGGGGATACTCAACTGATAAAGATATTGCGTTCAAGGCACAAAAAAAGTGTATTAGATCATTATGTGGGATACACCAAATAGATTCATGTAAACCTCATTTCATAAACCTCAAGATATTAACCCTCCCTGCTCAGTATATCTACGCGGCCTCAATATTAGTTAAATCAAACATCAGCATCTATGACACATTAACAAGCAGTAGACTTAAAAATACATTACGCAATAAAACATCTCACACTGCAGTCTATAGCAATAGTATTTTTTGTATGGGTATAAAAATATATAATAAGCTACACATAGACATTAGGAACCTGCATTCAATTGCTATTTTTAAAAAGAAGCTAAAAGACTTCCTGATTAAAAAGGCATATTACTCTGTTAAAGAATTCCTTGATGAAAAATAATTATTTAATATTAAAATTATTGTGATATCTACTTATAATGTGATATAAATTACAAGAATAGTATGCTAAGAACATGATATAAAATGTTTGAATATTGATAATTAATATAATTATTATAATGTAAACTGTATAACTGTAATAATGAGTATTACATACTTTTTTAATATTTCTAACCATTTAAATTGCAATGCCTTATCAGGCAACTAAGTTCTAAGAACCTACCTATTGTTAACATCTGCAAAATTCTATACACTTAGTTCGCAATAAAGAATTTGAATTTGAATTTGAATTTGAAAATAAAGTTAAAATTCATATGACACTGAAACTGCGCTCCGCTTCTCTTTTGGTTATTTTGGTGTGAGTTGAGCCTTAGACAGACTGGATGCAGAAGGCGGAGGACAAGGTGCTGTGGCGCAGCCATGTCCAGCAGTGGACTGCGATAGGCCGAGCTGATTACGGTGTTAAAACAAGTTACGGCAAAGTCTCGTTTCGACAGAAATAAACGATGTTGGTACTTCTTCGGACGATTTTTTCCTTCACTAAGTAAAATCAATACGATCTATAGGAAATCTAGGTTAAGGCACTTCAATAAAACGAGTTATAGGCTTTTTATTACTGTAAGTATATTATTAGCCAAGTAGAAAGTCACTAGGAAGGATATGCATCCATCTTTTCTAAAGCTCAAAAAACAAGTGAAGAATCTTAGAGAGGGCGGTTAAAAGAGAATTTTATTTTTTTAAATAAGTACCTTCATATCGATTATTACAGAATCGATTTTTGTAAATAAGTAAGTCAAATACATTAACACGATCTTAAACACACTTTAGCAATTTTTTTTACAGAATTTGTCGGAGCAGGAATTACCACCTGGTACCTTATGTTCGTAACACATGCTCGTAAATTACAGCCGTCAAATACAAACAAAACCACCGCAGCCGAAATTGGCATTGTAATATCAATACATAAAAAACCGGTCAAGAGCGAGTCGGGCTCGCGCACCGAGGGTTCCGTACCATCATGTTTTTAATTTTTCATCGACGAGGCCTATATTCGTCAGAGAATTTTTACACTGCACTGCGGTGTAGAATATTGCAGTTTTATGTCAGTACCATCTCTTGACCGATAGTGGAACTAATGTAACTTTTGTTGATGATTTCTGAAAAAGTGTGCTATTTAGAGACTTCATTTCATTTGTCCCGTAATCTTTACATAAACTTGTATCACACAGAATAATTTCATATTTTTCTCTTTCCAAACTTCGGAGTTAAGGGGGGTATTTTTTGAACATTTTTATTAAAAGTCGAAAACTATGCGAAAAAAAAAAAGAAAAATGTTTGAGAATGTGCAAACTGCTTCTTTCATATGATACCCTACATGACCTAGTAGCCCTACTTCTAATTTTTTAGACCCCCTTTCAGTCCCTGTTGCAAAAAATATACATATATTTTTATTTCTTTCTTATTTGCAAAATAATTGGGCAAACGTCATCTAAATCTATTCCAAATTTCAAGTTGATAGCATTAGTAGTTCTTGAGATATCCAGCTGTGACAGACAGACAGACTGAGTTTCACCATAAGGGTTCCATTTTACCATTTTGGTACGGAACCCTAAAACAACATACAGTCGAATTGAGAACCTCCTCCTTTTTGAAGTCGGTTAAAGATAAGGCCCCGCCGCGTCTGTTGGTCTGTCTGAACGCGATAAACTCAAAAACTACTGAACAGATTTCCATACGGTATTCACCAATGGACGAAGTGATTCATGAGGAAGGTTTAAGTGTATGGACTCAAGAAGGTTTTGTGTAAATTGGCTGAAATATGACGATAATAATAGTTGAAAATGTCGAAAAATATAATGCCGACTGGGAGCTTTACTGGGTTGCGCCTCGTAAACCAATAGAGTTACTTATATGAAAACAATGTATTACAGTATTATTAATACGTCGTTTACCTGGATTAACACTTAGGTTACTTTTAATCCCGGTCGTACGATCCCGTGGGATATTTTCCGACATCCACGTGTGCAAAGACGCGATAACAAGCTAGTACAGACGCCAGCACATCAAGCTACTACAATCTGTCAAATTTCTTTAATAGATTTTCAACTTTATCGCTAAAGCATATGGTTCAAAGTTGATTGGGGAAGTTTGAAATTTTTGGGTAAACTTGTCTGTACAGTATATATGTGGTATTAGCAAGGAAGTACTTCCTTGAGGTCAGGTTGATCGAGGCCGCTATAAGCTACTGTCACTTAGCCAAGCGGCATTGCAGTATTTCAGCTTGAAAAGCATGGTAGTGAAGTTGCAGGATCCAGAAATTAACTCAGTTTCCAAGGAGGCAATACATAGGCAAATCCAAAGATGTTGTAAGTGTTTTTGGGTTTTTTTCCACTGGAACTACTAAAGGGATTTTGATTAAAGTTTACAGTAATATAGCTTATACATCAGAATAACACATAGGATACTGTTTATCCCGATATTCCCGCGGGTAAAACCGCTGGGCCATGCTAGTTAACTATATAAGTCCAGGTTTACTCATTACGACACAATTATTAAATTAAAATCATAGTATTCAAACTTAAAGACATTTCTAAGGACACTGAAATTCAATTCCAACTCTTCACTATAACCAAGAAAATTTTACAGAAATAGTTCCAAAGAAATGAAATAGCAAATGAACGATATTTTGCTGCATTAACTGAAATTTTAAGTAGAGTAGAGCGCATTAACAAAACGACAAACCGCAGAGATACTGCATTGCGCTGTAGGTGAACCTGGTTCGTAACACCCTGTAGATGTTACATTGCCGAACATTTGGTCATTGGGTCCTTATCACCATCGTTTACTACTATTGAACGTGCTCATTCCAATAAACTTTGGTTACTGTGTTGTTCTGGGTTTGGTTTCCGCACCTTATAGTCCTTCAAATGGACCATTGTGCGTGGGCCATGGCGGCCGTCGGTGGTTAATCCAACCAGAAGCTCGTCAAGTCTCCTGGTCTGTTGAGAACATCTGTGTACGATCTGGTTGTCCCGAGGGTTTCTGACCTTATCTGGGTGATGCCTGTGCACTCAAAGAGCACATGCGCAATGGTTTAATCAGCCTCCTGCACAGGGGACTGTCTGTTATGCCTAGTGTGTAAATCCTTGGTCACAACGCTTGGCATTTTGTATGTAGAGGTATGAAGAACGGGGTGTAAAGTTCACTCATCCTCCATACAAAAGGGAGGATCCTCCGACTACACGGGCGTTGTGTCTGGCGGGCAACTGTCCAATGATTCATGTCGGGTCGTTGTATATCTGCTCGTTGCGCAGTAAACTCTGCTTGCGAGATGCAGGATTTGGCGTGACGTCAGTATGACGCGTAGTTCGAATGTGGCGTTGTAGATACCGCTACATGATCATCAAAGTAACGAGAAACCCCTTAAAAGTTGGAGACAGTAAATATAATGACTCGCAAACACTGTCTGACATAGCACGACATAGCCCGAAGAATTGCCAAACTGAAGTGGCAGTGGGCAGGGCACATTGCTCGCAGAACAGATGGCTGATGGGGCCGAAAGGTTCTGGAGTGGCGACCGCGTACCGGAAGAAGGCCTCCCACAAGGTGGACCGACGACCTTGTGAAGGCCGCAGGAACCCGTTGGATGCGAGAAGCACAGAACCGGTCGAAGTGGAGGTTCTTGGGGGAGGCCTGTGTCCAGCAGTGGACGCCTTTCGGCTGAAATGATGATGATGATGAAACACCGCGTGACAAAGGAATCTATCTTAACACCTTCAGCATCCCTTGCACCCACTTCACCATCGACGCAAAAACAACGTGACACGTAACATAATATCACGCCTGCAATCCCCGAAGGGTTAAGCAGAGGTGACCTATAGTACACTAACATTTCTCCAGTTATATTTAAGTCCTATGTAACAGGAGGCGAGCCTATTGCCATCAACCGGCCACGAATCCAGTCTCCGAGCTGCTACTGAGAAATTTCGGATGGAAAACCCAATATAACTTTAACTTCATCACACAATCGTCTTCTCCAATGTCCCACTCACCGCACAGACTTCATTCACTCCACCTTGTGGGAGGCCTTCCAACGCTACGTCCCAAGTTACTACTGTAACCAAACATTGTACAGATATTTTATAACTTGTAAGGTAGCACACCCGAAGTAGGTAAATTCGTAATTATAATTTTCCTCCAAACACGCACTGGTTAGAAACTTGTACGTGTTACAAGCTGGTAGAATAACTAACAAATACGTTTATTAGTGAGTGACGTCATTAGTAGGACGTGGGAGCTCCTTCGAATCTTGTTTACAGATTTTCAGGAGAAGTTTTGAGAAGTTTACTGATTTTGAAGTTTGTCTGTAATTTTGTACTACAGCATAATAAGCCTATAATGTTCCCACGGCTGGGACACACGACTCCTCTCTGTAAGTGGGAGTGGGCCATACGGCCACCGTGGGACCCGCACTGGACCCGCTTGGTGGATACCAAGCGGGTCCAGTGCGGGTTGGTGGATGTCACATGTCTTCGAATTTTAGGTTCTTGGACATGGAGAATTTTAGGTTTCTTCACGATGGTTTCCGTCATCGTTTTGAACCTGGGTGAGACTGGCATAGGGGCGCTCGGAATGGCACATAAAAAGAGAGGCCTTTGCTCAGCAGTGGGAAAAGTCGGGCTATGGATGACCCCAATCACCAAGTCTAGAACCCCCCCAGTATATAACCCCCCAATATATAACCCCCCCCCAATATATAACCTCCCCCAGTCTAAAACCCCCCAGTATAGAATAATGTGCTGTATTCATGGTTACAGTTTCTTAAGAGGTAATTTTACTCCATTATGAACCACTTTTACTATGGGACCAAACCTGAAATCGCGAAAAAAAATCAGCTGTTCTCTACATTTTGACGAGTTATATGAACATAAATGATTAAATAATTTTCCACAGCATTTATCAAAACTTGGTACAATTCTATTCTGTAGCTTATCAACAAAAGTATTCCAAACAAAAAACACAAATCACGAAATATCATTCCTAAAAACTCACGTACCACTTTATTTCAAGTTCTGTTAAACACAGATCGTTATCTAAACAAAACTGCACCAAAATACCACTAGTACCACTAGTACGTACCTAAAAAGTACCGCCACAAGTGCTTTTAATCTAGATGCTATCTGCGATCCACACGCCAAATGTTTCAAACCTGTTTCGTGATTATTACTAACACTGACACAGTTGGAATGTAAACAGTATTTCAACTCGACATTTTTTTTGTTACTAACTCGCCATCGAAGCCCATTGAAGCACTGAGGGGCACGTGGCTAAATGATAACTGCCGGACGGGTCCGTCGAAGGATAATTTACTCTTGCCATGGTCAGCTCGTGGATAGCTGACCATCCCTTACATATCTCTCCATGCCTCTGAAAGCACGTTAAGCCGTTGGTCCCGACTGTCAATCGTAAATCTATGACAGTCGTTACGGGTAGTCAGAAGCCCAAAAGTCTGACAACCAGTCCTTATGCGGTATCGTGTTACCCAGTAACTGGTTTGTGGAGATCAGATAGGCAGTCACTCCTTGTCAAATAGGTACTGGTATTCAGTTGCATCCGGTTAGAAAAGGCTAGGCTGATTAACGAAGCATTAAGTTCGGTTGTCTTAAATCACAACTGTACTCGGTTTATGAGTGTTGATGTTTTAGCGAGAAGAAGAAAAAAAAAATTACATTTCGTATTTTTTACTTAAAAACGATGATGATCTTTATATAGTACGAAACAAAGTCACTTTTCATGTACGTCTGTGTGTTGCATTAGTTCTTCTAAACTACAAAGTGAATTTTGATGTAGTTTTCACCATCATATATGGAGATTTTTTTCTGAAATGTTACGATTCACAGTTGTCAAAATCTCTTAGTCGAGTAGTAATTTATAACCTCAACTACCAGGATACATTACACAAACCGAAGCTACTTAAGATGCGAAACCATAGACAAAATGCATAATGCATTGCAGTATTGCAACGCATGCAGGCACGTAGCGATCTGAGTGCTTCGATATGAAAGTTTGTTCGTAGTTGGTCTACTGTTTATCAAATGTACTGAGACACTAGTTTCAGTTTTATATTCCTTTGAAATGTTTTTGGAGCGAAAATGTGTTGGTCTCAGTTATGACTCTGGTCTAAATGTGAGCAAAATGTTTATATGGAATACAGTTTTTAATCTAGAGAAGTACGTGTGAAATTTAGATTAGGAATGGATATTTTAATCCTAGGAAACCGGCATGTCCTAGAACTAAAAATTCGAAGACATGTGACCATTTACCAACCCGCACTGGGCCCGCGTGGTGGATTACGGCCCACTCCCTCACACAGAGGAGGTCTGTGTCCCAGCAAACAATGATTATTAGGCATTCAAATTTCATGCGTAGCTCACTGAATCATTTTTGTGTAGTAGATAAGGTCTGTAATTGTAGTTCTATCTTGAAAACTGCGCGTCGCGTCGCGTCTCGGTGTGAGCTGACCCTTAGTGTGAGTTTTTTCGACTCGTTTTGCGTTAGAATTTTGTATGGGAAACTAGGTTTCTCCTAGTGACCACCAGGTGGCGCCATAACTTTTTCCCATATAAAATACTCGCTCGTAATCGAACGTGAGTGAAAAACTCACACTTAGGCCTCTATTATAATAATAATTTATTTAATACACAAAAAATAAGTTACAGACGAGAAAATACATAAAATGTAGTTGTTATAGTACAATTTAATTACAACTAGTAGACATAAGAGTAAAAACAGATACTACATAACTGTGTGCTGTAACCACAAGGTCTGTACATGAATTGGGTGAGCCCTGCCTCTTAAACTAGGGTGACCTGTATCTTAAGAGACAGTGATCAGCTATAAGGAATCTTATAAAATACACAAAACTTGTGAAGTGTGTCAGTTTGCCATGTTTGTGTTTATTTAATATCTTACTTTGTATATATTACTATGTATCTTACTTATATTAGTATGTATTTTTTCTTAAACATGTATTTTAGGTAAACAGGAGAAGAAGGGAATGCAACTCAAAAATGTAGGAGAGTGTGTGAATGTATGTAACTGCACACCCATGTGTATGTGGAGAGTATGGGTGAGTGTAATTATGAGTGTGCAGCGAGAAATAGTTATTGTTATTAAGCAATGTATGTAAGTAAAGACTCGGTTTGTAAATAGTCTTGTTGAAGCAGCCATTCAGTCACCTTTGACTTAACTTGATATCTGTTGAGGTCACGTATGTTGAGGTCTTTGTGAGTTTTTTTGTAAATACAGGCCTCTGTAACCTAATTAGAAATCTTTAACTTCTAAAACGCTTAAATTATATCCTAGAGGTCGCCAAATAAAAATAATTATCTTCGTGGTTGTACAAAATGGAGGGTATACGTCTTGGGGTTGCTAATTGTATTTGAAATGAGTTTGAAGTGCTTGAACGGAGAGCATTTGAGGAATTGAAAATGAAATTAACTTTATTTTCGCTTTTAGTCACTGTCTCATTGGGAGCCAGAACTATCACACTAATATTATAAAGGCGAAAGTTTGTGAGTGTGTGTGTGTGAGTTTGTATGTGTGTGTGTTTATATGTTTGTTACTTCTTCACGCTCAAACGGCTGGACCAATTTTGATAGAATTTTGCTAGTAGTAGCTGACACCCTGGATTAACATATAGGCTACTTTTTATCCCGATATTCCCACGGGATCGACCTTTACGCGGGTAAAACCGCGTGGCGCAGCTAGTAACATAATAAAGCCGAAGTGTTTGTTTAGGTTTTTGTTTGAACGCGTTAATATCTGGAACAATCAAACAAAAAAAAAATCTTTTTGTATTTGATTGCCCAATTCTTGAGAAAGGTTAAAAACAAGCCTTAACACAAAGAAAAAAGTCAGAAGAACGCTAGCGAAAACGAAGTAATAGTGCGGGCGAGCGATGCGATGCGACACATTGAGTAAAATATGTTATTTTAGAATATTGTGAATCTTTCGACTTCCACGCGAACGAAGACGCGGGCAGAAGCTGGTATAAAAATACAGAAAGTAGGAAAGGTTCACACACATAAAATCTATTCAAACATATGTTTCAAATTAATAGTATTTCATGTTAAACAAATATCAACTTTATTTTAATGGGAATTAAGTTGATTTCAGAGTGACTGATGATGATGAAAGCGCCTGTCTGGGTACGAACCTACGACCTACAACTCGTAAGTCGCGGCCGCCGTCATTATCATCATCGTCTGCCTAACCTTTTCCCAACTATGTTAGGATCGGCTTCGCGGGTAATTTTTGCGTGTTTTAAAAGGTTCACTGGAAGTAAACATCGAACAAAATGTAATCTTGTTAATAAACGCCGCATCAATTAATTGATATTTTAATTGAAATCGTTTTGTATGTTTTCGCCAAAAGATTATTTTCATCCGTTAAACCGATTTCAATAACAGACACTGTATTGGAGAGCAGTCCAGTTTAATACTTCACAGTGGACGAAGTAAATATTTACTTTGTTCTTATTATTGTTTGATTAAGTAATTATGTTGTTTTAACACTGTTTTGACAGCTATCAAGTAGCAATAATGTAGCATAGCATAATCAGAATATAATGTTCCCAGTGATGGGACAAAGGCTCCTCTCTGTGTGAGGGAGTGGGCCGTTATCCACCAGGCTGGCCCAGTGCGGGTTGGTAGATGTCACATGTCTTCGATTTTTTGGTTCTAGGACTGCCGGTTTCTTTAAAATATTTTTTCGCCGTTCTGAGAGCGGTGCTGATGAAATAAGTTACACAAAGTAACCCACCGTAAATACACACCTGTTTTAGTTCAAACCCTCGACCTAGAACTTGTAAATCAGGCTTGTAGTGCAGTGGTAGCCACTGGCCTACCAGTCCACTCCGCAGCTGTTAATTAAAATCATGTAAATCCTCGAATTCCACAAAACTTGTATACCTTAC
This sequence comes from Oligia fasciuncula, assembly GCA_963082905.1. Lineage (NCBI taxonomy): Eukaryota > Metazoa > Arthropoda > Insecta > Lepidoptera > Noctuidae > Oligia > Oligia fasciuncula. The sequence goes on from OY720403.1 coordinate 17,995,334, forward strand.
TAATAAACGTTGTATAACGTCTGTACAGTTACACAACGCTTTGTGTTCTTCTTTCGAAAGTCAAATTCCTGACGGCTAAAAGAGAGAAATTAGTGTGTTTTTTCATCTGATATTATACGTTTATTAGTAAGGGGGTTAGAATATGTTTTATCCTAAGAAAAATTTTGAATTTTTTACAGTTTTTCCATACTAGAACTGTCAGACGTGAATTTTATTCCACGGATAATAGACATCTGACTTTGGTGAAACCAGTCCTTAAGATTATAAGCCTGACACCATAAATGAAAAATGCTATAGGTTTTCCCCTCTAGATTCTTTTTTCGAACCTGTATAAATACTGTAGAGTTTGAAGACTGGACCTGTGCCCGGTTGATGGCCATGAAATTTTCATGGGTCTTGAACATAACTGGCAAAATATGGATGTACACCGCTGCCTAGGCTATCGGGGAACATGGGCGTGTAGATATGAGTTAGATCTGTTTCATTAACGTGGAGGTATTTCTTGTGGATCTGAGGTTTAACATTAACCTACCTGAGGTTAAAGATACACACATATCAACTCGGAAAGTAATCGTCACCGTATCGCCTTTCGCCTCGCTGTCAAACAGGCGTTAACCTAACGTAACCAAAGGCTTAACGTAAGCACGTAACCAAAGCGGATCAGAAGCTCCGATACGTCAACTCGGGTACGGCTAGGCGACGACGCGCTTACGGCTCGCCGACCGCTGGTTGATGGTGCTGCAAGCAGGCCGCGAGAGGGGTGAGAGGGGCAAGGGTGGACGAAGAACAAGAAAGAACAGTTAAACTGCGTAAACAGTTTTGTGGGGCAGTGTATTATTGTTAAGAAACTGTAAAGGAATTAAATAAATCATTCATTCATTCAAGAGACGTAAGCTCGGGTGCGGAGAGATGTAAGCGCGGGGACGACGAGCCGGAAGCGCGGGGACGAGGAGCAGTAACGCACCGCACCGCGGTTCGTGAGCTTGTCCCGAGGCGAGGCGATTACGTTATGATTCCGATTAGTGTGCGTTGCAGTAGGAAGTGTCATACAAAGAATACTGAATTGTCATACAAAGAATACTGAATGGCTCGCGTTGATACGGTGACCTTTCCGAGTTGATACGTACACGACCTTTAACATGAACCTATTGGGAAAAAGGAAATATGATAATTTGATGGAAGAAGCCACCACTTAATTCTTCTTTATTGTAAATGTGTTCCTTGTATAAATAAATGATTGTTTTATTAATATTTTATTACTTCTCGTGAGTACCTATTAAATCAATCCATCAAATAACGTAATAAACATAATATTTATTCAAGTTATACCTAAGTGATTAAGCAGTATTATTAATTTAAAACCCTACAAAGAACAATTTAAAGTTGAAAATTGAACGATTTTAGTCGAGTATTTTTAAACAATATTACTTACAACAAGTAATTGGATAAGCCAATTTAAACTGCTGAAGATATCTTCACTTCACTCGTGGATTGGAAATGTTTACCCGATTTCTTTTAATTTTCTACTTTAAACATAAGGCCTGGATAAGATCGAGCTCACTATATTCTGAGGGTTCGAGCTGGATAGGTTTCGTCAAAACTGGACGGACGCGCGGGCTCCCGAAAGGTGGAAGGAGTGGATGGCGGCCTTTGCCCAGGAGCGGGACAGCGAAGGCAAGGAAAAAAAAACACAAGGCCAGAAGGTTCATTATTGTCTGAGATAGAAAAGTGTGTGTATGCACTGCCGGGTCAGCGGGATTGTCCGAAAGGGTTACCGCTGCCCCGGAACATAAAGAGCTAAGGACACGGGTGGGTTTTAGTCAGTAAGAGTCTGACACTCCCTTCCGCTCCACCCAGAGCGGGAGGGGGTCATCTGATGTGTTTACCAACAAAAAAAAAAGTGTGTGTATTTTTTAAAGATTTTAAAAAGAAGTCAGTTTAAATTAAATTTGCCAGCGAAACTCCGCAGATGTGATGGGTATTGACATCTGAACATGATAGAACAGAGGGACAATAATAATTCTCGTATTTTTAAGAACATTCGCATTCTAATCTCAGTCTGAATTTGTCAAAAATACAATCAATTCACACACATTTTCGACAAGTTTTCGACATTGATTGTTGTTGCAACTTGAATATGAACGTTTTTTAATTACGAGGATTGGCCTTCAAATATTGATACCTATCAAGCCTGTAGGGTTTTGCTAGCTATTTTTTTTTGACCCTGTCATCATCTGCCTAGCCTTTTCCCAACTATGTTGTGGTCGGCTTCCAGTCTAACCAGATGCAGCTGAATACCAGTATTTTACATGGAGCGACTTCCTATCTGACCTCCACAACCCAGTAACTGGGTAATACGATACCCCTTGGTAAGACTGGTTGTCAACTTTCAGACTTCTGACTACCCGTAACGACTGTCAAAGATCCACGAATGACAACCGGAACCAACGACTTAAAGTGCTTTCCGAGGCACGGAGTGGTCTTGGTATGTAAAGATGGTCACCCATCCACAGACCAACCACGGCAAGCGTAGCTTAACCTGATCGATCGACCTGTGCGGCTGTTATTATTTAGCCACGGGCCCCTCTTTTTTTTTTGACCTTGTATAGTTATAAGTTCAAGAACTGTGCATCCGAAAGTGTTTTCTCTATTTAAAGATATAGGTAGGTGTTCTATGATCACCTCTTCTTTAGATAAAATAGGCCATAGACAAAAAGAAAACATTCCCAGCAAATAATTACCTTGAAAAAACGGAAACAATTCACAATAGAAAAGGAAAGGTACCAACAGTTGGTTCAGATAAACATAAGTTATTGCCTGCAGGCGGCCAGCGAAGCTTCACTACGGAATATATACGGTTTTAGAACAAGGACATACATGCGCAGGATGCGGCACTGAAATATTCGCTGGTTACTCCGGTTGGACAGCGGGGTTACGGTCCGTTTATTTCCTGAAATGGACTTCTTTTTACTTTTGTTCTGTGTTAGTTGTGACTCGAATTGTTTTTAAAATATATGCGTAGTTGCGCTTGTCTAGTGTCGAGGCAAAGGGTTTTATTTAAATAGATAATAAAGAGCGTCGTTCCATCGTTCATCGTTCTTTGACAGTCGTTACAGGTCGTCAGGAGTCCTAAAGACTGACAACCAATCTTACCAAGGGGGGTATTACCTAGTAATTGGGTTGTGGAGGTCAGACAGGCAGTCGCTCCATGTAAAATTTTGCTGTCAGGACAGGTCACAGTTTACTGGTCTACATCAAAACAAAAGACAGTAAACATTGCGTAATGCGTTGCGACACTGGCAAATGACATCAAAGAAACAAAACAATGCCCATTGTAGAGTGGAAATGATCTACATTTGGAACAAACAACTTTACAATGAAGTACGATTAAGCCTTGCGTCGCAGCTGTGCAAGAACAGGGGGCCTAAAAAGTCCACTTTGGCAGAATCATAAAAGGATAACATTATGAATCTTAATGGACAGTTAACTGTTAAGTTAATTGTATCAAATCTCACTGGTTAAGGATATTTCAGTTGTTTTTTTTTGTCTGTGCTAAAATACCAATCAATCCAATAAAATCAAATCCCAATCTCTTTGATTATACCAACGTAGTGCAGCGAAAAAAAGAAAAACACGGACTGTCTTCGCCATATTATGATTCATAGTGTTATCCTTTTATGATTCTGCCAAAGTGGCCTTTTTAGGCCTCCAGGTCGTACGACAGGTGCTGTAAGTATTAAAACTATGAAAACACTTTAACAAAAATGTCTGACTGTCGGATTTATTAAATTTGCCCCTGGTGTTAATCTGTTACTCTAAAATAAAATGGAAAAGTTTCATTTCTGTCGTGTTTATGCCTCATACAAAAAGGAAAAACGCAGGCCTCCCTAGCTGCACTTTCAGTTAATAGAAAGTGATAAAATTTTATCACATCCAGCCGAAACTTGCTCCACAAAAGTTCACGTATATGCTTGCCGCAGTAATTTTTTTGGGCGGTAGTTCTGCACCCAGTTTTGACCTAACCCCCACTTTTAATGGATACCCCCAAACACTAGTTTCGTCTCGTTGTTCTGTGAAAAATGGAGTCAACTCGCGTCCTTTGCTTGTTATTAAAAAGTCCCTGTTTTTCGTATGGCGTTGTATTTTATTTATAACTAAAGTAGTTCACCTTTAATTTTCAACTTTTGCTACTAAACTAATAATGATTTACCTATAGAACTTTTATACAGGGTTATTTGTAAAACACCAGCAACCTCTTAAGAGGTCATTGTACTCATCATTATGAACAACTTTTACTATGGGACCAAACCTGAAATCGCGAAAAAAAAATCAGCTGTTCCCTACATTTATGTTCGTTTATCTCGTCAAAATGTAGGGAACAGCTGATTTTTTTTTCGCGATTTCAGGTTTGGTCCCATAGTAAAAGTTGTTCATAATGATGAGTACAATGACCTCTTAAGAGGTTGCTGGTGTTTTACAAATAACCCTGTATACGAATACCCTTAGGTAACTATCAATATTTACCTTCATGGTAATTAAAATAGTTTTCACGAACGGCGTAGGGGGCCGTGGCTAAGTAATAACAGCCGCTTGGTTCGGTCGATCAGGTTAAGCTACGCTTGCCGCGGTCGTTCCGTGAATGGGTGAGCAACTTTACATACCGAGATCCCTCCGTGCCTCGGAGAGCACGTTAAGCCGTAGGTCCCGGTTGTCAGTCGTGGATCTTAGACAGTCGTTACGGGACTTCAGAAGCCCGAAAGTCTGACAACCAGTCTTACCAAGTGGTATCGTATTACCCAGTAACTGGGTTGTGGAGGTCAGATAGGGAGTCGCTCCATGTAAAATAATGGTATTCCATCCGGTTATTCTGGAAGCCAATATAGTTGGGATAAGGCTAGGCAGATAAATGAACGGCCATACTTAAACGTACGTCCTGCGCGCCCTGGTTTTTCAACCCAACAGGCCCACCTACCCACATCCATATTTCCATACTAATATTACAAATGCGAAAGTACTCAAGTCTGTCTGTATGTTACCTTTTCAAGCGTTACCGGCTGGACCAATTTCGATAAAATTTGACACACAAGTAGACCATGACCTGGGTTAGAACATAGCAATCTTTTCATTTCAGTAGTACAGTCCCGTAAGATAAGAAAGAAAGAAATAAAAAACAGTTTATTAATAATATAATAATAATATCGGACCTCCACGCGGACGGAGCCGTAGGCAAATGCTAGAGTTCTCAATATAGTTCAAGCCAGTACAAGAAAAAGATAAAACTGTCCTGATACAATTTCACCAACTCCTTATTCACATATTCACGATAAACAAAGTTATGAGTACTCTTAAGTAGCTACTGAAACTTCAGCAATATTGAAACTTCTCAATGCTTGCGAAATCATTATAGTCGTTCATGGACCTACGGTAAACAATTTATACGAATAAGTTAGTAAACAACATTATTTGTGCTATGTAGGCAAAATACATTATTATTCCGTTCGTAATAACTTTTTTATCAGTTTCGAAACATTAAGTAGGTACTTATATTTTGATTTACATCTACGTGAATATACCTAATCCAGCATTGTACATGTAATGGGGATGTAGCGGTATCTACAACGCCACATGCGATCAACGCGTCATACTGACGTCACGCAAAAATCCTGCATCGCGCAAGCAGTTTACCGCGCAACTAGCATAGATACAACGGCCTGTAATAAATCATTGGGCAGTTGCCCGCCAGACACAACACCCGTCTGGTCGGAGGATCCTCCCTTTTCTATAGAGTATGAGTGAGCTTTACACACTGTTCCTCATACCTCTATAGGGGATTTAAACTATAGGTCGATTATTGAAGTGCGGCTGGTCGCTTACCAGATGGCCACAGTAAGCAGAATTGCCACCCCATTTATACATGTCAATAAAAATCGCAGGAGACTAGTTGATTTTGCATTAAAATGTTGACCTTCATGCGGCGGAACATCACCCTCATTTTCACGGTCGATTTTAGTCAACCGCCGCATGCGACCTCTAGCCGCATGAAAAAAGATAAATAAATAAAAGTCGAAACCTACTCTTTTTAGAACTTGCGATTTTAGTCACCTGCGGCCTCGCCGAATTCCCATTTAGACAGTCGATTTTCGCCACACGGCAAAAATCGACTGCCTAAATGGGAATTCGGTTGTGTACCTGTGTAAGCCCGCATAAGAGAGCACGCCCTTTATTTAGGCATGAAGTTTTGTTTACATTTTTAGTTTTTATTTGTACAACTACAAATACAATGAAGACTATATTCAAACAATAGTTTCCAATGTATTTATTGGTATATTGGCGTGGCTAGCAACCAGTCTTACCAAGGGCTATCGTATTACCCAGTAACTGGGTTGTGGAGGTCAGATAGGCAGTCGCTCCATGTAAAATACTGGTATTCAGCTCCATCCGGTTAGACTGGAAGCCGACCCCAACATAGTTGGGAAAAGGCTAGGCAGATGATTGGCGTGGCTAGCTGACAAATAGTTTAATTTAATGTTCTGTGTCTCGTAATATTAACTACTTTGCATACCTACTATTGTGTAGAAGCAAGTTTTTTTTAACTGAACAGACAGCTGTGCTGCTGGGGAGTTTGTTGCGCCACTTCTTCTTCCCAGTTAAAATACTAAGAAATGGTAAAGGGCGGGCGTTTTGGGGGACTGTCTTATGTAATTTTTTCGTGAGTGCTGATTCTTATTGGAGGTCGCATATATGTATGCACTAGCCTGTGTGGATAATCTGATTTACACATGTCAGTCACCTTTTTAAAATAAGCATAGTTTCGGGTTGTTTATTTTCTGTACATTGTCACTTGTGTTAACTTGTGTGTAAAATATGGACCAAAAATGAATATAGTAACTATCTCACCACTGCTGCTCTTATTATTGCTACTGTTTTCCAATAATTCTCACCCTAATTTGAATAAATGACTTTTGATTTGGTTTTAGAACCGTTAAAACTTGGGTTGTTCTTAAAAAAGTTCATGGCGAAAACAGCATTGTGTCACCCTTTGTAAATTTTTTTTACATTTATATCTGTAATTTATATAGTGTACATAATAAAGAGTATTCTGTCCTATAATCATGAAACATTTATACTCAAAACAATTAGTAGTTAGAGTATGATTCTCTAGACGTACCAATTAACTACACCTAACATCTCTGTATACCCCGGAGCATACAGCCGTGAAGATGCGGCTTGTAGAGATCTGATGACGTGTTTGCAAAATAAACGACTCGTGTCTCCCTTGTTGTTTTAAGTCCCCCTCTGTTGACTTTGCGTAAATATTAACAGACTAACATATCGCGTACATGGGTGGTTGAAGAAATTGTATGGAAATGACGTCACAGTAGAACTTGTCAGGTCAGACTAGCTAGAGCCAGCGACATCGTTTCGAAATAAATATCAATCCACACTTGATTTTGTATTTCGGTTTTCCAAATATATTTTTCTCAAAGACCGTATCAGACACTAATCTGCATGGTGGCTACATGTCATGAACTGACCACGATAATGCCTGGACTTTTTAAAAGAGACTTTTAAGTCTGACTTTGTTTCGGTGTTTGATTTATGAGTAGTTGGATAGGAAATACCGACCTCTTCTTGTTTAAAAATATTATTTGGCGTGTTTTTAAAACCTATTTCGAACTAAATATTTGTTCAATTAAACATCATGATCATGTTACTATGTTAGTTTAAAAAAATTTACTATGAATTTGTATTTTCTGTGTGTAAAATAAAATATTTTTCTTTTTTCTTTATGAACACACAAAAAATACATTAAATATAATTAACAATATTTTTTGTGGCAACTCTTTAACCACGAAGAACATGATTGTCTTTATTTCATGCACTTCTTGTACTAATCAGTTGTTTGGTTATTCGATAAGTCTGTGACTCACAGTACTAGCGCATATTGTGTCTATAGATATTTCTTCGTACCTCAACGAGAAAAAAAACGTGTCTCCTAAAAGACCCCTTCGTCGTCTGTCCATCTGTTTATCTGATGGCGTTGCAATGAATTGTAAACATTTACTAGCCACCCTCTTGTTGGGCTTTATTAAAATAGTTCACTGACTGTGGAACTTTTGTCCAGGATAAAGTAGGCATGACATTTGCGTTCCCCAAATGGCAAATATGGGCGTCCTAAGGGCGAAGTTCACCATTGAAACTGAACGCGAATGCCTTTAAGAGCCATCAGTGTCAATATCCTTATAACAATGGTGACACTGATAGCTCTTGAGCGTGGTTTAAATGTGGTGTTCGTGTCAAATGGCCCATTAATAATTGGCTATTATTGATAAGAAGAAAGAAAAATTGGTTTACACACAGCAACACGTGTATGAAAAATATAATTTAGTACGAATAAATGAAAAATGGAATAATGAAAAACAAATTAATTAACAAGTGCTACTTGTCATCAAACTAGGAGGCTTGGCGAGTAAAATTGTAAGACTAAAAATTATGTATCTTTGTGAATAATAAAAAATAACCGGTAAAATGCGATTCGAACTCGCGCACCGAGGGTTCCGTACAAATTTGTAGGTATGTGAATAGTTTATCATTGGATTTTTTTTAATGTAACTACAAATTACAGTTTTCGGATTTTTTCCTTTCCTTGCTTCTTGCCAAATTTTATGATTCTAGGTCAACGGGAAGTACCCTATATATTTTGATTCCCTTGAGAGTGTCGAAATATACGTGTTTTGCGGCATAAACGGCCGTATCTTTTTTTATGATAACTTATAAGTTTTATTTTTTTACAGCTTCAAGGGACTGTAAACCTGAGTATATGGTTTTAATTTCAACTCGATACCTCCACGCGTTCCTGAGAAAAAGGGTCTTGACAGACAGACAGACGGACAACAAAGTGATCCTATAAGGGTTCCGTTTTTTTCTGTTGAGGTACGGTACCCTAAAAACTAACAATTTTAATTAAAAAAAAAAACACAAAACTAAATCAATCTTAATCTTCACCAATATCAAAGTTTAAACTTCAACTGCGTGAGTGATCGTAAGCGCTACTGAACATGAGGTCCTGGGTTCGATTCTCACGTCAGACAAAGTGTTATTGGATTTTTCTATCTGAGATTTCTCAGTAGCGATTCGGAGTGTTAATTTGTGCCCGGTTGCTGGCAATAGACTTACAAATTACATGGGACTTAAACATAACTGGCGAAATTTGGGTGTTCTTTAGGTACCTACACTACTGCCTAACCTTACTCCTGCCCTACCCCTAAATCCTACCCATACCCTACTCCTACCCTCCACGAAAAGAAAAAAAATATCAAGAAAAGATGTATCAAGCTACATAAGAAAATGTCTGTCTTGAAAGTAAACTAAAATACTCGTAGACATAAAATAAAAGAGTAAAGGACAGACCAAACAATTGAATAAATCAAACTATACAATCTTATGAGGTACTCCACTCAGAGCACTGATTTCAACCGCACTTGGACGAACGGCACCTGAGCACTTCCACTAACCGCACCGAAACAAAATTTCGTAACGTGCGGTTCGGTGGAACATTTTATCGTTATATACCTCTGTATTGAGAGCAGTGGTGGCCCAGAGGTAACGGCCGCGACTTACGAGTTGTAGGTCGTAGGTCGAACCCAGACAGGCGCTTTACTTTGTGTAAATTATTTCATCACCACTGCTCTCAAAACGGTGAAGGAAAACATCGTGAGGAAACCGGCATAGAACCAAAAATTCGAAGACATGTGGCATCTGCCAACCCGCACAGGGCCCGCGTGGTGGATTACGGCCCAGCAGTGGGAACATTATAGGCTGATTATGATGACCTCTGTATTCTTGAACGCACTCTGTTTGACAGGTACGAACAGTTTGTATGAGATAATACAATTGTTGCTTTTACTATTTTCTTTACAACTTCTTGATATTTTCTCATCTTTTAAACCTTCCATGGACTTCTACAAATATTTCAAAACCAAAATTAGCTTAATCGGTTCAGCCGTTCTCGAGTTTTAGTGAGACTAACAAACGTCATTTCATTAGATAAACCTATATGGGCTCTTATGAAACTTCAGAAGCTAGGTGCACGGTTCCAATTGGTCGTTTCCTAAGGAGAAGAGCCGGCAAGAACTCCACGGTTACTCTTTTAAAAATAATTGGCTTTTGTAAAAAAAAAAAAAATCTTTTTGTAATTGAAAACATTGTAATGTTTTCTAATAAAAAAGGTCTACAAATCTACAGTTTACAGTGCCTACAACTTTCTCTTATTCAAAAAACATAAAAGAATTCATCAAAAAGATAAATAAAATATAAAAAATAGGTATAAGCAACTGCATCCAGAATCATTGCAAAGGAATTCCCAATAAGGTACGATTAGTAAGTTTAGTATAACCATCGGTTCTCAGACTTAGGTCATTACGTTTCAAAGGGAAACTCCTTGTTGAACTGTAAAAGCAATATGTCTAAACCAAAGTTCCGGTTGCACCCAATGACGTTAAACTTCCCGAACTAATAACTTGGACAGAGCTCAGTGGACCCCACTGTGAATATCGAATTGAACAATTTGTTGGATCTAGCTGCTTAAACGTAAACCTAGTACGATCGCGCGGGGTTTTTAAACCGGTACAACACCAATTATGTTAATTAACATAGAGACAATTATTACGTTGACAATAAAATAATAAAATTTAAAACTAACATGGAACAGTGGACTCCCTTGCAAACTTTCTCTCATAGAACACCAGACATATACGCATAATTTTAATCCATTCATCCGCAAACACATTCATCACATTCAGGGTTAGCAGCCAGAAGGGCATTCAGCACCTTTAGAGCATTAACAAAATGGAGATTCGGCTCTGGCTACAGTTTTGGCTGGCAGTTGCGCAAACAGATTGTCTCTGACGTTGTCCGATGTATTTGTCAGGCACAAATAGTCGGCAGGAAAGACTATGGGGGTCTGGGCAGTCGATACACCCCCGTAAGGTCTTACAGGCTACAGTTAATTGATCAAGGCCTCTTCCAACGACTACTTATTATGTACTTAGTGTTCTATATACAAAGTGCCTGTTAGACTACTTCCTGTAGTTTAATTGACTATTATTGGACCACTTAACAACATGGCTACTACCAGCAGGTGTATAAGCAAAGATAATTTATAGTCTATGAATCTGCCATAATCTTCGTACAAATTAGCGTCCACAAGGCAGTTATAATCCCCAGTAAGATAGCCTGGTGTTGGCACACGGAATATTGTAGCACTAACGTCTTTACGCTGGGATTCATTCCATTATTCTACCATTACTCAGATAGCTACTGGTGTAAAGAGAGGCGTAGGTTATGGGTGGTTTGGTAAGGTGTTATGTCAACAGCGTGATATTAACGGCTGTCTGCTCAAACATTGCCGTGTTTTAAACCAACAATGAAAGGACTTTCAAGGATGTCCATCGACGATTCAGAAGAAATTCCTTAATGAAGCTAACATTTCAAAAAATAAAAAGCATGTACCAACCACACCAAAGAAGAAATTCCTTAATAAGGGTGATGTGAATTCAGAGAAAGAGAGACTTCATTTGGCATTTTGTTTTATATAAAAGATCCCATTTTCAAATCACAAAAAAGCAAAACCACTGGATAGACGAGCTGATATCGTAATTAGCTTCGTTAGTAAAACTCGGGCGATGTCAGTGGAACAGCGAATGCCGCAGTTTTAGCTGTTAGGTGCATTAGTTTGTTCATAATTAAGTACAATGTCTTTCGGGAATTCTGAATGTTGATTTGCGACTGTTTTTTTTACAAAACAGCTTGGATATGCAGTTACGTAACGTCTATAAATATCATAAACTAGCAGCGTCCCACGGTTTCACCCGCATAAGTGTCGATCCCGTGGGGGGATATCGGGATAAAAACTATCCTATGTCCTTCCCCGGGATGCAATCTAGCTCTCTGCCAAATTTTATCGAAATCCGTTCAGTGGTTTAGTTGTGAAAAGGTAACTTACAGACATACACTAGCTGCGCCCCGCGGTTTCACCCGCGTAAATGTCGATCCCGTGGGAATATTGGGATAAAAAGTAGCCTATATGTTAATCCAGGATGCCAGCTACCTCCATACAAATTTTTTATCAAAATTGGTCCAGCCGTTTGAGCGTGAAGAAGTAGCAATATAAACACACAGACACACCCCCTCACAAACTTTCGCTTTTATAATATTAGTGTGATTAGTGTGACTAGCTGCCCGCCCCTGCTTCGCATGGTTTTTACGACTTAACGGTGGATTAACATATAGGCTACTTTTTGTCCCGATATTCCCACGGGATCAAAACTCATGCGGGTGAAACCGCGGGGCGCAGCTAGTATTCGTATAAAAGTTACTCTAGATCGATCAAAAATGTTCTGTCATTTTTCCAACGTATTTGCAGAAAGGAAATGGACAAAAATTTCCCCAAGCTGTACATAATTAAAAGTATTACAATTAATTAAATTAAAATAAATAAAGAATTTATAATAATAGTTAATAACATTTCATAGCAGTCGCTGAATAAAATACTAAATTAAAAGAATTTTAAGCGATTTAATCCGTTCAATTTCACTATAGAGTATCTTCAATGTTGCTATTTAATAATATCAATGCTTAGAGGAAAAGAAAACTAAACGCACGCACGTAGCAATTAAAATATTCGTTACAAAATATTTATTTAAATATATTTTAGACGGTAAGTAATCCATCAAACCAACCTTCTCTTAATGATTTTATAGATCAAAAGTCAAAGTACACATGCTGATAGCATATTTTAATACAGTTACGTCGTGTATCGTTAGCATTACAATATTGACATAAAGGTATTACTTGACTTAATTACTAGTAACACTCAATGATTCCGTCAAACGTCATAACTGGCATTTCAAACACGTCACTCATGCTGTTTTGCGGTATTCGTTTGCTTTGTGTTTTTGTATTGTATTTCAACTTTATTTTATTGTGTCGTAGCCCCCACACGAGTGCTCCACTAATTATAATAAACGGTGTAATAACCTACTAAGTAAGGAAAATGGACCTTTTACAATCATGTGTTAACTGTGGTATCGCTAATAAAGAACGCATCAGGCGGCACCTATATACTCGTAGTTTATGATGAGCACCCCTCGAGTCAAGACCAACCTAGAAATGCAATCTTAGGATATTGGTGTACCTAATTGTATAGCCGGAAACCGGACTGTTGGATGTTGTGCACATATTACGACAATCCTTTGGTACTTGGGTTCGGCGAGATACCAAGAAAGTATTGTACCACCAGCTGAATTTCTGGATAATGTACTTGTAACATTGAATGATTAAATGTATATAATAATGTATGTGGTTTTATTGTGTCTAATATACTTACCTAAGCTACAAAAAAGTTCAGTAACTGCTGTGCCAGTTTTTCCATGTTATAATATGATATTTACTAATTACCTAAGACAACCTATTTAACGTTCAGGAAATTATAATTTTATGAATACATTGTAAAATCGTGATGAAAACTGAGTGAAAAAAATCAAGATTTTCAAATCTTCATAACTTTATTCCACGACTGCGTAGCTATATGTAACTTATAATTCATAATTATTGAAGATATGTTCTATTGAACGACATATATTTCATCTCTGTACATTCTGGGGTACAGGTCCTAACAATTTTTGGCCATGTCCTTTCGTTACATTTCTTTCGCTCATCATCCAGACACTATGCTTGTACTACCTAACGCTGAGCATGGATAATATAATAGTCCTTAAAAATAATGGCTGCTAGGAGAAAATTGCCACTATTTGCTCTTGCATAGTAGATACACAAATCGCAAAATATGAACCACAGGTTACTAACCATTACCTTTTAGAACCTTCTCTTCTCAGATATTTCGAAAGCCTTACGTGCTTTGAAGAACACTCTAGAAGATTACCTTTGGATTTGATTTCAGACTTGCTCCGAATTTCCTAACTAATACCTATTGTTTGCTTCCCTTGAGATCTAAAGCAGGTACTATACTGACAGATTTATGTAATACGGTAGATAACATGACGTAAGTATGTTATCGTATATCCTCAATCTTAGTATTTAGTCATAATTGATGATGTGTAATGTTATCAGTTACCAGATTACATTAATGTGAGATAGAATATGTCTCATGTTTGATATATTGGTTGTGACTTGGGACCTTCTGTGACATCGTCTAGATACTGAGTGATCTACGCGTTTTCAAATATATTTTTTTAAAGGCCTTCCAAAAGTATTTGGACTGGTTATGAAACAAGAATGAGAGACAAACGTTTCTCTTTAATAATTGAAGCTTATAATTTTTAACGAGTATGATAACAAAATAACATGAATCTGGGTAAATTATTCATTTACTTACCTACACCTTGTTACTATACAACAAGTTAAGTTTCACAGCGTACTCCGAATCACACTCTACGTTATTTATATATAATGTCAACAGCTTAGAAAATAACTTAGCAAATAGCTGTTTCCTGCTAGACGTACCTACCTACAATAAAATATGGACAAAGGAATAATGCTTAATGTAAGATGCGAAAACGACATATAAAAGAACCACAACCAGGCCAACCATTGTTAAGGTTTGTTGCCTCGTGTAATTCAAATGAAATGTTATACTATGATTAATGATTTCACTTATAACGTTGGTCCCATGTTGGGCGGCAATAGAGCTTATTGGCGCCCATACTGGGGCTGTTAACAATTTACATCCCAGTTCAACCCTTTATTTAAAGGTAACTATAATTAATTACCAACTACTTTGAAAGCACAGACGATAATATATAATCAATGGGTAAGTGATTAAGAATATTAAATTAGGTTAATGTAAGTAAATTGCAATGGTGACTTCGTAACACAATAGGTGAATGACTAAGATAATTAGCTAGTGTTTTACTATTGGATATACATATTACGAGTATGTAACACTATAATTAAAATAGGTACTAGCTTTATTAATTTGAAACACCACAACGACAATTATGTATAATTATATTAGCTAATAACACGTTCAATGTAATTGTCATCATTAACATAATAGCATAACAACAACAGTTAATTTAAAATAGGCATCAACTAGTCATAGATTCATCATTAAATTATAATTAAATCGAAACTAATATTGTTCATATTTTTTTAGAATTTTCTGAACTATAACAAACAATGTTATAATGGAAAGTATGAAAGTTGGTATGAATTAAAAAAAATATTTTCATAAACTCTTAACTATTTACACTAGGTACTACATTAAAAAGACTAACTATATAAATTAATATAAAAACAAAAGGATATTTAGGCGTCGAAGTACTCGTCTGCCAATATATGAATATTAAATTCCAATCATATTTTAAAAACTCCGATAAACCGTTATTATGTGGGTACGTTAACCAGTTTGATATTTTGTAAATTCTTTATTAAATTGGATATTGTTCTGGGTTTAGCGTATGTTTTTATTCCAGTAGTACGTGCCCGAACTTTTTGTTTTTTACGTTTTCGAACTTCACGCAGGTGAAGCCACGAGTTAGAGCATTCGATAAATGAATCATTCCAAAGCTACTGTATAGTATTTCATTTCGTACTGCTGTAATACGAAATGAAATGTTAGCTATTGAAGACATTGTAATTTCGCTGTAGGCTTTGCCGAAGTTTAGTTCTACATTAGGTCCGTACATGATGAATAACTTTGGCTCATCCAAAAGTTCAAACTTTCGAGGATGATTTACGAATTATTTCAATCAATTCAATGTTTATTCGTCCGTCCACAATGTACACATACAGGCGGTAAGTATAAAACAATAGAATCATTTATGGACCCTATTGGGCATTACACATACCAACACGATTTTCAAAAAGAAGGCATATAATATCATCATACATTTACAATAACAAAAAATACTCCTACCGTCTAATTGACGAAATAAATCCAAACCAGCAACAACAGCCAGACAATTTATAGCCTAATGCAACTAATAAGTAACAGACGACCTTCCTTCTAAGAATTTCAAACAATCGTGCCAATCGACATCCGAACTTTACCTCGAGCGTCAGTTTGTCTTGCATTCGTGCTTTATTCTCCTCTGCGGCTTCCGAATATCTACGGACTTGCCAGTTGAAATTAATTTGTTGTTCCTCAGCCGGCACCTAACGTTGTTCCGATGTTTGTTGTTTGAAATACGATATCCAATTTCGATGTATGGAGATGAATTGTTTGAAACTATCGGTTATGAACATTATTCGTTAGCTGTTCAAGTTTATGAGGCTTTACCATTTTGGAATTATTTTGTTTGGTTGGACGGGAGCCAATAAGATATAACCAGATCAACCTATGTACAATTGGTAGGTGAACGATTAAAAAAAAACAGATACTGGCAAATAAGCTTGACTTAAGGCTCTGCTCCACAGCTGCAGCTCACGGCTATGTGCACTTAGCTTCGCTTTGTTTAAAAATAAAGGTGGGATCGTCCACTGTGACCGACGCCGACGGCTATGCAACGCACGTGTGGCTGGCAAACAAATGAACCGCGCAGCTAACGTGGCAATACTTCTCTATGCATCCTACGTATCAGTGGACGGTCGACTATACATGACGACGGCATACACGTTACAAAAAAAAAACGTGAGCGGTCGACGGACCCCCGTCAGGAACAAAGTTACGCGATACTAGCACGCACATACAAACTCGTAATAGAAAGAGAGAGAGTAAGATTGAAAGTGTGAATTAAATATGCGTTTTGAATTGATTTTGAGCCATCTAGTATAAGTTTTTAAGAAGCTCTCATTAAAGTTGTCGCCATCTTGGATTTTCAGTTTGACCTCACTAACGGCTTTAGCACTCTCGCAAAGCATGAAACTATGAAAGAAAAAGAAGACGAGAAAGCCGCATGGAGCCGCATAACGCTTTTTCATTACGTGACGATTTCTACCGGTTTACTCCTACCGCCAGACGCGTTAAAAAACTTCTTCCAAATCACACGTCAAATCAATCACACAACACGCTTTCTATTTTTAGAAATAATTAGACCCTATAATAAATCTTTATTATAAGGTGTTATTATTTCTAACGGTAATTATCTAATTACCGACTGAATAAATCATACAAATCAAAGTTCAGAAACCATAAAGTGGGCCACAACGGGTACGTGTTATATTCATAAACGTAACAAGCGTTCATCAGTGGTCGACGTGAATTATGGAGCATCTATAGTGCACACGTCACTCAAGATTATAATATCGATAGATTGTACGATAATCCTTTATAAAATGTTCCGATTAATCGGAATACAACCATTTGAGATTTTTGTGTAGATTAAGGATTCTAGACAGAATTAACAAAAATGATAATCGCAGATGTTAAAAGGTAGCCAAAACTAATTTTTAATAACTGATGAAAAATTTCTACGCTAGAGGGTCTAGAATCATGTGAATCCATGGTTACAGTTTGTGCGTCGATGTCCGATGTCCCTGCCACCCTCACCCTCACTGTCAAATAGATTTGTGACATGTAAAAAGTAATAAACTTTCAGCTTTGTTGCATCACCAGCACTTAAAACTCAAAACAATGTAAATTAATTTTGTTAAATAAATAATTAATATTGGCACTTTTCTTTTATAAATCTAAAAGAAAAACCCAAACAGGAACCTAATAATATCAAAACCTTTTTATCGCCGGTTCAAAAGTATCGTAAATTAATTAATATAAATCGATAAAATCAGTGGCACATCACTAAAGAAGCCCTCCGTTAATAGTCTCCTTATAATTATAGGTTATCGTCGCGCATGATTTCACTGGCTTCTTCCACTTCTTTCTTTCAAGCCAGACGGCCGCGATAATTAGTTGCCATCACCAAACGAAAACCAACCCTATCCCTAACACACGACAGTTCACTTTCCTGTTGAACTACCCCCAGTCGCTTTCAATGGCACTTTGGCAGGCTGAAGAACTATTCATACGACAGCGCCTGATTTTTCTCTGATATTTCGTGACATTTTTTCAAGTTTTTTTTCGTTCCATGCAAGGATTTTCCTGGAAATTCCCCTGTTAGTACTGGATTGATGGCTCGGTGTCTGACCGGTATATTTGAAAAGTCACGTTCTATTTCGAAGCAAGCACCCGTGGCCTTTTAATACAATGTTGAATGGATGAGCGGTGTTTTTGACGTTTTTTTTACTTCTGACGTACGTCGCACGTCCATGTTATTGTATTTTTTGCGCAAAGACAGAAAAGAAGTCGACGAAACTAAATCTATACATCAAAGAAGGATCTGTTAAAGCACTCTTAGGTACAGTCAACAGCAAAAGTAGATGATCAAAATCAGAAATTCAATACTAATGAACGGAGTTCGCGTCAGAACTGTGTGACGTCGAAGTGATTCAAAAGTATGTGATTGTAAATTATACCAAACATTTACTACTAGTACAGCTGCCATATATTCGTGATCAGTTTTGATGCCTATTGAATTTCTGATTTTGATCATCTACTTTTGCTGTTGACTGTACTTAAATCAAAACCACTTCCTATATTTTTCACAATCATATTATTTAATAACAGTAGATAATTAATATTAATAATAGTTTTAATAACAGTATTTATTTATTTTTTAAATGTATTAAAATCAGTAAATACTATAACGAATGAAAAAAAAACAACTTTATTATGATAATATAACAGTAAGAAACATTACACAAAGTAATGAGTTTTTCAGAGAGTCCCATTTGGGCGCCAATAAACGTAATTGGCGAATTAACGTTATTGGCACCAACAAGCTATTGATAAAATCTACTTAAGATAAATTCGTACTAATTGGATTCCCACTTACTTCGGTATATTTCTGATTCAGCAGTGACCTGAAACGAGACAAAATAATGAGTAAAATAATTATATCTTTGAGACAAAATATTTCATATATTTATTAATTAGTTTAGATAAGGAAGGTTATAGTGACAATAACGCCTTAATTGATGTATGTAGTGAAATTGTTTAGTGAAATAATTGATTTACATAAATATTTACAAAATATACAATCAAGCATATAATAAATCAAGTATGTATGGTATACAATCAAGTATTTTCTAACTAAACAGACAGCTGGGGAGTTTGTTGCGCCCCTTCTTCTTCCCAGCGAAAGCACTAGGAAGTGATAAAAGGCGAGCGTTTTGTCTTATATGTAATGTCGACGTTCGAAAAGTTCTGATTCTCAGCCTTTGAATACGAGTAAATGAGTTTAAATTTTGATTTTGATAAATTAATATGTTCTCAAACATGAAAAGTGTTAAGTTAACTTTAATTTCATAGAAATCGAAGCAAACGGAACTGAGTAATTAGAAAACCCTTGAATGCATTTTAAGTGAAAAAAGGACGATCATTATGATAAAAATGATGATGATAAAATAATATTTATCTCTGGTAATTGGTTCAAAAAAACACTTTAACACGTCAAAAATAAATTATGTTTTAAAATTTGATAAGTTCGGTGTTTCCTATCCGGCTACCCTGAGAAGTGCGATCAAAACTCAGAGGATACAGAAAGTCCTGAAGATGAACTTTTGTATGAATAAATAGCTGCGCCACGCGGTTGTACCCGCACAAGTGTCGATCCCGTGAGAATATCGGGATAAAAAGTAGCCCATATGTTAATTCAGGGTATCAGCTACATCCATACAAAATTTTATCAAAATTGCTCCAGCCGTTTGAGCGTGAAGAACTTTACTAACAAACATATAAACACACACACAAACTTTCGCCTTTACAATATTAGTATGATAAATGCATAATATAATCATCATAATTTCAGGCTAAAAACGTCCACTGCTGGACATAGGCCTCCGCCAAGCACCTCGACCAGTTCTGTGCTTCTCGCATCCAGCGGATTCCTGCGGCTTTCACCAGGTCATCGGTTCACCTTCGGGAGGCCTTCAAACGCTACGTCTTCCAGTAATGCATAGTTACATTGTTTAAAAGCTCAATAGACTTTTTTAAAAGGTCGATTGTTTAGGAGGTTCCTACTCTTCGAGAAATAATGTAATTATTTTCAGCAATCAATCTGCCTAGACTTTTCCCAACTAAGTTGGGGTCGGCTACCAGTCTAACCGGATGCAACTAAATACCAGTACTTTATAGGGAGCGACTGCCTATCTGATCTCCACAACCCCGTTACTGGGTAACACGATACCCTTGGTAAGACTGGTTGTCCGACTTTCGGGCTTCTGACGACCTATAACAACTGTCAAAGATCCAAGATTGACAGCCGCGACCAATGGCATAACGTGCTTTCCGAGGCACGGAGGGGTCTTGATATGTAAAGATAGTCACCCATCCACGGAACGACCGCAGCAAGCGTTTAATAACCTGATCGATCGACCCGTGCGACTGTCATTACTTAGCCACGAGTTCCTGAAGTTTCCATAATTATTTTCAGCAACGAGAAGTCGAGAATAAATTAAAAACTCCACCTAAGGGCCTGTGCACACCAAATTTTTTAAACGCGCCGTTGACGCGCGTTTTAGACGTGCGTCGACGCCGACGGCGCGCTTTTATCCTACAGAGCAGTGCCTGCTAGTATCTGACTCGCGTGCGTATCGCGTCTGTATCGCTACAAACGCGCGTCAACGGCGCGTTTAAAAACGTGGTGTGCACAGGCCCTTACTCATAGAACTCGACAACAATGATGCATCGCTCGCAAACAAATTTGCAATCGCAGATCGTTAACAAAAATTTAACAATAACAAAAGGCATCTGTTAATTAAACGTAAATTCTCCAATACTTAATTACGGCTGATAAATCGAATCCCAATTAATTACGTAATGTTGGTCCAATAAATGATTTGTTTTACAAACTTTGAGATTAACGAATGTGTAAATTTATTAAATCGCGTTAATCTTCGTTTCGTATATAATTTGAGAAGTGGATTAATATTTATTTTTTACTAGCTTCTGCTTGCGACTCCGTTCGCATGAAGTTTCAGTTATTACCATAACCATACCATAATTCCGAATTCTTCGTAATTCCGAAGGTTACCCTTACAAACCAACTCACAAAGGAGATGGATAAAGTATGGCCCTGCACGGACAAAGCCCTAATAATATTTAAAAAAAAACTTATAATACTTGAATTTCTATCATGACTTTCAATTCTCCGCATATGTTTGTGGGAAAATATCAATTTAAAATAGTATTATTTTATTTTTTTTATTTTGATTACCACCCGTGAGTTTCAAATGTTGCAATTATTTGAAATAAGATGGTAATTAGTACATGTTCATCGTTCGAAACGACATGTGTTTTACCTGTATTTTAGTTAATAGAGTATATATTTTTATGCGCGTTTAGTGATAATGATAACGGAAGTAAAAGCGAGACATTAACCACTGGACCATCACGACAATGTACAATGCCTATATGCCTGTATTTAAACGTCAAAATATCATACCAGAATTTTCACCTAAAATGTCTTATATCTCGTCACCACCGACTTCTGGAGTAATAAAATATAAACAGGACTATTATATACAAATATTCCTTCATGATATACACGTTTAAATTTAAGTCGTTCTGGATCCCTTCAGGGGTCATTGTACTCATCATTATGAACAACTTTTACTAAGGGGCCAAACCTGAAATCGTGAAAAAAAAATCAGCTGCTCCCTACATTTTGACGAGTTATGCGAACATAAATGTTGACTGTCCGTTATGATTCATAATGTTATCCTTTTATGATTCTGCCAAAGTGGCCTTTTTAGGCCCCCTGGTCGGCGAGCGGCGCAGGCGGTAGTTTTCGAATTACGAAAACGACGATATTTTGTTATGTAATATTTTTTATGATTACTGGCCGATAGCCTTATCCGTCTGTTTAAATTAAATAGGTATAATGCGTATTTTTCAATTGTTTCTTCTTCACATTTTAATAACAGACTTTCCCACGATATGCATTTCTGTTTACTTATCTATGTATCTGTTGGTAGTTTAAATAATTAAAGCATTTTTAGTTTATTTCTCATACTTAATTTTTTAAGCCACATTTTCATCCAAAAAGTCTTAATTTAATTATTATGATACTTATTATCATTAGTTTTAATGGAGAATTTCATGACTTATAAAAATAAAAATGAATTAACTAAATACATCTACTTAATAAAAACATATTAACATAAAGTTAATTATTATGGATGATTTTTATTTTTATTCAAAAGGAACAACAAACAGCTGCAATATAAAACATAGAAATAAGAAATATACAAAATTTATACACATTATTGTAACCCACAACTTTGTTCACAGAATTGAAATATCGCTAGAGTTACAAATACATTTTTTTAATGTATGTGATTGTTTTGTCTTAATATGGTAACAATTGTTAACAAACCAGGCATGTGTTAATGTGACATCCAATTAACTCAGATAATCTATGAGACAATCTACTGTGTAAGAAAACAACGTGAGGAGAGGGAGACATGGACTTTATAAGGGTTCAGTCGGAGAGCTGGCAACGCGGCAACGCCGCAAATAGCTATGAAATATTCATCGATTTGATTATTTTTTTAATATCACTGAATAAATATAAGAAGAGTCAAAAGAAGAAGAAATGAGATGAGCTGAGATGTAGTGAAAAGATCATGTTTCCATGGTGTCGTCATGTTGAGAGCGTAAGTGAAAGGCGACTAATTCAAATTAAAATTCATTTATTTGTTTGTTACAGATGGAAAGTTATTATCATAATTATATAAAGATCGCTGTAACATACCCATAGGGCGTACAATATTTAACAGTTATTTAAAATCTATTTTATCATTAATTATTAATATTATTATTCATGTCAAAATACATTATATTTTACACAGAAAATCTCTTCAATATTCTACCACATGGGCGTCCAAATGTTAAATAAGTTTATAAATTTTGTAAATAGTAAAAGGTCAAATTAGGGATGTCAGTCAGAAATAAAATAATACGAATAATAATTGAAATAAATTACTATGTCAAAGTGTCATTTAAGTAGTCATTTAAATTATAGTAGCATTTATTACTTAAAATGTCATTAAATTGCTTCTTAAATAGACTAACAAGAGGTATTTTCAAGGCAGACGTGAGTGGTACCTAACGCCGGGAGACATATAATGACCTCATTGGTAATGTTCTTCAGAAAGGTCAGGTGCGTAGTACACGCAACCAGCGTGCGTGAATGACGAGAGGTGGGAACGTAAACGGGGCGGAAGGAGTGTGTAGGGTATGTAGCGGGTGGCGTTGTTGTTACTTTCAACCCCTAGGGAAGATAGCGTGAGTTTATGTTACTTTATGTTTATGTGTGAAATAATTGGATTATGGGGCATAATCAATATTTTCGTGCAATATAATCAGCCTATAATGTTCCCCCTGCTGCGACACAGGCCACGTGGGCCCAGTGCGGGTTGGTAGATGCCACATGTCTGTCATATCAGGAGCTCTCGGCACCGTCCGAGACAATGGCGAACTCGAAATGTGTGTGCTGTAGGCTGGGTCGTTCTTTGGCCAAAGAATTAGCATTGCCATTCAACGTGGCAATGCTACCAGTCTTCTGGGCACGTTTCCGGATGACAGCGATGCGGACGTGTACTTTGACGCCTAAGTGTCCTTTGTTTGTTTTTGTATTTATTTGTATAGTAAGTTAATTAGTCATTTAATTTAGTATCTAGTGTAAATAGTTAGTTACATTTTCCCTAAATAAAAAAAAAATTAGGAGGTAAAAAAAAAGCAAATGGAAGAATCACGAATGAACTTTTAAAAACTGTTACAAAACAATAATAACTTCAGAAAATCTCATTCGCTTTAAACAAATATCTAATGAAGGAATGAGGAGATCCGCAGGAGAACCAAGGTAACCGACATAGCCCGAAGAATTGCCAAACTTAAGTGGCAGTGGGCAGGGCACATTGCTCGCAGAACAGATGGCCGATGAGGCCGAAAGGTTCTGGAGTGGCGACCACGTACCGGAAGACGTAGCGTTGGAAGGCCTCCCACAAGGTGGACCGACGACCTTGTGAAGGCCGCAGGAACCAGGAACCCGTTGGATGCGAGAAGCACAGAACCGGTCGAAGTGGAAGTGCTTGGGGGAGGCCTATGTCCAGCAGTGGACGTCTTTCGGCTGAAATGATGATGATGATGATGAAATATCTAATACTAACAATACCATTTCACAAACGAAATAATCGTTTACCGGCCAATCCTTTCGAAATCGTCATATTCCTGTTAGGCCTAATAACGGCTGTAGAGGCAATTTCCGGTCGCCGCGCCATATTGAGAAATCTGGTCTATTACAAGCAACTACTTTATCTTTGGATTTAAGAAATTGGAACGAATATGATGATTGTTTATGGTTTTATGTCAAGGTTACTATGCCACTATATAATATGTACCTATAAGCAGAAGGGTAGGTACAGTAGGAATAGGTTCACATACATTTCCAGTTGTATTACCTATACTAATAATAACATATCTTCATCATCTGCCTGCCTTATCCCAACTATGTTGGGGTCAGCTTCCAGTCTAACCGGACACAGCTGAATACCAGTATTTTACATAGAGCCCACAACCCAGTTACAGAGTAACACGATATCCCTTGGTAAGACTGGTTGTCAGACCTTTTGAGCTTCTGCCTACCCATAACTACTGTCAAAGATCTATAAATGACAGCTAGGACTAAGACAAGAATAAAGAAAGTCAATTTCCAAATGTCGAAATCTCGCATATAATTTATAATATATTTTTTGTTTACTAATTCACATAACATTGATGTTTTGACTTGAAATTAATAATTCAAATTCTGATCCTTTCTTTTTTATGTTATCCTGCATGCATTTATATTCTTGTATGTGTACCTACACATGTTTGAGCAAATAAATATATCTTAACTTATGTCTGGACTTTAAAAGAGACTGTGACCTCTGAGTTTGTTTCGGCCTTTCTTCTCAGAGTAGTCAGCTATGAAAATGAAACGCCGACCTCATCTTTTTTTTTTTTTTTGTTAGCCTAGTTTGTGTCCCACTGCTGGGCAAAGGCCTCCCCTTTTTCCTTCCAAACCTCCCTGTCTTGTGCGATCTCCGGCCATGTTGGCCCTGCGAATGATATTAGATCGTCACGCCTTGGTCTACCTCGACGGCGATGTCCTGCCTCAGGCGTCCAGTGAGTGACGATCTTTGCCCATCTCTCCGGGTGCATTCGTGAGACGTGTCCGGCCCACTCCCACTTCAGCCTGGCTGTTTTTTCTCCAACATCCGCTACTTGAGTTATAGAGCGCAGCGTGGTGTTTCTAACTCGATCTGTACGCTTAACCTCCCGACAACCTCCCGACCTCATCTAGTTTAAAAAAAATATGATTGACGTGTAAAAGTGTTTGTGAAAACCTACTTACAAAAATAAAATCATTTATCATTTACATATCGTTTATCTTACCGACTTTCACTGCTGTCGGTACATGTACACTTATGTTCTCAAAGTTACTAGTCTACAAGTAACTTATTACTATGGCAAAGTAATACGTTTCCCTCGTAAACTAACAGAGCGTGGCGAAACGAGAAATGATTGATTTTCGATAAAGTTTCTCACAAGGTGTGTTTAATGTGGGGTTTATTTGCAATTCATTACACATTATATTGTTTCTTGCCAAACATGATTCTAGGTCAACGGGAAGTACCCTAAGGTTTTGATTCCCTTGCGAGTGTCAAAATATGTGGCATATACGGAACATGAACGCCCGTATCTTTTGATTGCGTTGACTTAGAAGTTTGATTTTTTCACTGCTTCAAGGGATTGCAGCCCTGAGGATTTTATATTAATTTCAACTTGATAACTCTACGTGTTCCTGATAAAAAGAGTTTTGACATACGGACAGATAGACGGACAACGAAGTGGTCTTATAAGGGTTCCGTTTTTCCTTTTAGGTAGGTAAAAAAGCATTAGCCATTTTTTAATTCCGCGCTACGCTCTTGATTCAAAGAAACACTCTCGCCATCAAAATAGTTGTTTGCTCCCTTGGCAAATAATCTACTATTGAAGTAAAATTACAGTGCACCAATTACTTCTAGGTAAACATCACATGCATAAAACAATGAATCAGAGAAATAAGCTAACTTACTTAGTAATAAGCGGTAATATTGAAGAATTGGTAATATCGGTAAAAAGTTGCATTGAAATGAAACTAAAGGGCTTAGAAGATCCGTGGCATACCTATTGTCGGCTATCGATTTGCATAAATTTCATGCGTAGACACCATTTTGAAGAAAAAAACAAAATGGCGCGACAGTAAGTATGCCAGACTACATAAAAAAATCTGCAATCCCCTTTATGAAATTCTACTTACTTAACTATACCTTCACAAAAATAGCGTGATGGTTACATAACAGAATCTTTCTCAATAGACCAGTCAAAACCTTCCTTTTTTTAATAAGAAGCCTTCGTATAATAACGGCGATTTGAATCTTAAAAGATAACATTTAAAAAACATTCTGGGCGGACATTTGCAGTTTTTCGCTGTGTCAGCTGAAATCTAGAGCACTTCCAATAGAAAGCGGTTATGAATTTTGATTAAGAGTAAAACTTGTAGCGGAAAGTGGGTACTCTTTAGTCTACAAAGTAATATTTAATGGTCTATTACCAGGTATGGCGGCTTGTAGCTTACGACATCGCGCGGAAGAGATAGGTCGACTTGCTAGGTTAAACTGCGCTCTTCGGATGGGTGACCATTCTAAACACATCAAGACTCTTCTAAAAAACTGTTGATGCTTGATAATATACTTAAGTGCTTACACACACGAGCGGCACGCGTCAAGGTCGTCACGCGTCGAAGGCTGCCGTCGACGACGGACGTGCCGCTCGTGTAAAGGCTCCTGCAAACAGGCGCGACACGCAATAAAATCGCGCGCGACACAAAGGCACCGCATGTCGCGCAACGAGCAGTGCCTTTGTGTCGCGCGCGATTATAACGCGTGTCGCGCCTGTTTGTAGAAGCCTTAATAATAATAAATAATAGCCTCACGACCGATTTCGGTCACGGTGGTCAATCTCAACGGAGATTAGCCAGGTACGCAGAATATATTATACTTAGTGCACAAGTGTATGCGTAAACATAGGTGCACTCTCTGTTCCTCGTTTACTCTCATAGTCTGATGGGACGGCAATCCGACACGACCGGAGAGAGATAGGAGCAGGACCAACGACTTTACGTGCTTTCCGAGGCACGGGGGTATTAAACCGCCAACTTCCAAACTCGGGACTGTTACTAAGAAACTCCTAATGGAAAGCCCAATAACACTTTGGCCCGATCCGGGAATCGAACTCGGGACCACGCTCAGCAGCCTCAGGTTAGCTTGAAACTACGACACCAACGGGGTTGTCAAGTCGGGGCCGCTCGTGTATTTGAGCATCGTAGACAATTACACGAGCGGAATGTTTTCTCTGGCAATAATGCTTACCACTCGTGTATATTAGCACTAAATGTAAAACCGACATTATTGCTCTTAAACAAATAACAAACAAACTCCTCAGCTTTATTATTAGTATAGATTTAAGAGCCAGTACTTCAAAGTGCCGGCTAAGTAATAACAGTCAAGTTACGCTTGCCGCGGTTGGTCTGTGGATGGGTGACCAACTTTACATACCAAGACCCCTCCGTGCCTCGGAAAGCACGTTAAGCCGTTGGTCCCGGCTGTCATTCGTGGATCTTTGACAATCGTTACGGAGCGTCAAAAGCCCGAAAGTCTGACAACCAGTCTTACCAAGGGGTATCGTATTACCCAGTAACTGGGTTGTGGAGGTCAGAGAGGCAGTCGCTCCATGTAAAAAAAAATTAAAAATACTGGTATTCAGCTGCATCCGGTTAGACTGGAAGCCGACCCCAACATAGTTGGGAAAAGGCTAGGCTGACGATGACAGTCCGTTCAACCAATTTTGAATTCTATTGCGTCGGTGGCATGACATATGGCAGCTGTAGTAAACAGTAACTGGGTTGTGGAGGTCAGATAGGCAGTCGCACCATCGCGCCGCAGTCTCACCGCGGCGATCGGAACGGACCTCTCGCTCCCCGGCTTGGTCAACGCCATGCTAGGGGATGAGGGGTCCTGGGCGGCAGTCGCCTCCTTCTGCGAACACGTCATGTCCCAGAAGGAGGCGGCGGAGCGCGTGCGGGAGGAAGACCCTCTCGCGGCGCCGCTCCGAAGGCGGAGGAGGGGTTGAAGAAGACGTCAGTATGACAGTCATCTCCGACTCCTCCCAGGTGGAAGCCAGCAGGCGACGGGTGCGGGGGCACCCTCGCCTGTATTGCACAGGCTTCCACCAGTGCCGGACGGGAATGGCCAGGTGTTCCCGGCCATTCCCGTAGCCCCCCCCCAGACGGGGGGACATGCGGGGCACGCCAGCTAGGCGGGCATGCGCCGCGGGGGTTGTGGATGCAAAGGCTGAGCCGGATTCCCATGACCTCCCCATCAAGGCGATGAGGGAACACCGCTGAGTTTTAGTGGGTATACTGCCACCCTGGCAGGGAGTCCCACATACTCCGTCTCTTCCCCCGACGAGCGGAGATGCGTAACGTCATTTCTCAGCGAAAAAAAAAGGCAGTCGCTCCATGTAAAATAATGGTACTCAGCTGCATCCGGTTAGACAGGAAGGCGACCCCAACATAGTTGAGAAAAGGCTAGGCAAATGATGATGATGAACTTCAAAGTGGCGGCGATATTTAAATCTAAAGCATTTTCATTATAAAGTGTGGCAATTAGGTTACCATATCAATTGAAACCCGTATTCTACATTACCACAGTATAAAGATATAATTACGTAGGCATACACAATTAAAATAATAGCAATTAACATTCTAGCCGTGGGATTTTCTTTTTCGTTTATTATTTAACTAGCTTTTGCCCGCGACTTCGTCCGCGTGAAATTTCATCTTCCCCGCGTTCACCCTCTTAGGGGTTGAATTTCGAAAAATCCTTCCTTATTCCTTGTCTACATTATAAAAGGAACCTCTGTGCAAAATTTCAGCTTTCTAAGTCCAAGGGTTTGGGCTGGGCGTTGATGAGTCAGTCAATCAGTCAGTCAGGACTTTTCTTTTTATTTATATATATACAATAGATTTTCCTCTAAAAATTTCGAAAATGTAATCTAATTATCATTTATTTAGATAAATAAGGATTCGGGTCAATTTTCAAGTTTATTAACCAAAAAACAAATGATTAGGATTTTTCATATAAACTGTATTCCCGCTTTTCACCCCCACAGGGGTGGAATTTCCAAAAATCGTTTGGGATATGTTCATTACTTGACTCAAAGATTATTTATACCAATTTTCGAGTTAATCAAGCCACGCAGTAAAATCCTCGCCTGTATGATTAACTACCCCTTTTCACCCCGTTAAGGGTAGATTTTCGAAAAACCCTGATACACGTCATTCTTTATTTTTGATCTTAAGTATAAATACTGAGTTTCGAGTTAATCGGACCGCGCGTTAAAATTCTTCCATACAAATTTTGACACCCCCCAATCCCCCTTTAGGGGGTAGTTTAGAAAAACAAAAAATGCCAAACTTCATAATTTACTTACATAAGTATTCGTGCAAAGTTTCAAGTTTATTAACTGAAGGAATAAGATTTTACATACAAACGAAATCCCCCCTTTTCACCCCCTTAAAGGTTGAATTTCCAAAAACCCCTTCTTAGTGCTCCCCTACATTATAAAAGGAAGCCGTGTGCAAAATTCCACATTCCTAGACCCAGTAGTTTCGGCTGTGCGTTGATATGTCAGTCAGTCAGTCAGTCAGTCAGTCAGTTTCTCCTTTTATATATATAGACAACATTAAACTTACCTAATTTGTGAATATTTGATAACAATACCATAAAGTTTGTGTTGAATTGTTGATACCATCGCCCCGCGTGTGTCTAGTGACTATAGTATTATTATCTATTACCTACCATTATTATACTTATTATCTATAATTATATAGTATTATTATCTATTACCTACTATTATTATACTTATTATCTATTACTTATTGTCATGGGTGGATTATATCTTGCTATTTTTTGCACTATTTATTTTGTGTGAAAATTTTGGTTTTCTATTTTTAGTAACATTGTTTATTTTATTATTTTAACAGACTGTACTAGAGGTACTTGTGGCTAAGTAATAACAGTTGCACGGGTCGATCGATCAGAGAATTGGTCCCGGCTGTCATTCGTGGATCTTTGACAGCCGTTATGGGTCGTGAGTAGCCCAAAAGTCTGACAACTAGTCTTACCAAGGGGTATCGTATTACCCAATAACTGAGCTATGGAGGTCAGATGGTAGCCGCTCCATGTAAAACACTGGTGTTCGGCAGCAACTGGTTAGACTGGAAGCCGACCCCAACCTAGTTGGGAAAAGGCTAGGCAGATGATGATTTAAGAGCGTTTACGCCGTACGGCATTTCATACAAACTTTCAAGCCCTTATTTTTCGAAATGAATGAATACACTTGATTTTTTTTAATTGAAATGAACCGATTTTAATGAAACTTCATACGCATAAGCAGGATACAAAGGTCTAAAAAGTTATTTAAGAACATTTTAGAAATGTCTTATTTAAAAAAAGATAACTGGAAATCTCTGTTTCTATGGAAAATTTAAAATCGGTCTAATTTGGCTGTAACACTATTTTCCAAAAATGTTCTTAAGTAACTTTTTAGACCTTTCAATCCTGCTTATACGTATAAAGTTTAATTAAAATCGGTTGATTCATTTCGAAAAACAAGGGCTGGAAAGATTTTATGAAATGCCGTACAGCGTAAACGCTCATAACAGACTGATAACAACTTGTGATAATCGCTGTATTTATTTTGATAACCTAATCGCCTCTCATTACACCACCATCTGAGTAATGGTAGAACAATGGAATGGATCCCAGCGTAAAGACTTTACGTGCTACAATATTCCGTGTGGCAACACCAGGCTATCTTACTATGGATTATAACTGCCTTGTGGACGCTAACTTGTACGAAGATTAAGGCAAATTCATAGACTATAATAATATCTCTGCTTGTACACCTGCTGGTAATATCTTCAGGTACTAGATAGCCATGTTGTTAAGTGGTCCAATAATGGTCAGTACTATACTACTACCTACTGTAATTTGATAACATTGTAAAAGCCAATTATTTTTAAAAGAGTAACCGTGGAGTTTTTCGTGGAGTTTCTTACTTCTCCGTAGGAAACGACCAATTGGAACCGTGCAGCTAGCTTCTGACGTTTCAAAAGTGCCCATGTAGGTTTATGTGAAATAAAACATTTTAATTTTTATTGTCTAGTTAAGAACTAGGGACTGGCCTGGCATTTAGGCTAGATGGCTAGTTTCTTTTAACACCATCTGACAACCGTACTAGCACGAATATTAAAGAGTTATTCAGGTTTTATTAATTAGTTAAAAAAAAAACTGAATACGTCTTATTAGCTATCTGCCAAAGTATATGAATCATGCTGGGGATAAAACAGAAAGAATGAATTTATAATAAAACTATAAGGGCACAAGACAAAATTAGTTGACGTCACGGATATCGAGGGATATGTCATGGAGGCGTGGCACAAGTCGCCTCGATCCGATCAAACTGACCAAAAATTTTACACACAATCAGTAGCAATGGGTTTGGTCAGTTCAACAACATTCATTGCGTTACTTACGTTGTTGAGTAGACATATTTTTCGAATATACGAAGCAATGGATAACGATAAGCAATATCTTTGAAAATGATTCAGATTGAGATTGATAGTGTGTCACGCAGTGCAGAGTTGCATGTGTGCATTCAGTGACTGTATCTACACTTTCTAGTGCCCGCCCCTTTTGAGCATGTGTACAATAAGATAGCACAAAAGTGTTACGCCTACTTTCTTGTGTGTGTGCCAAAAAACCATCATGTGGGCCGTATCTATTTCTTTTATTTTTGTGTGAGTTTCAGGATTGGGAAAAAGGTGGCAACATTTGAACATAGAGTGAAGGCATGCCTCTCGGATATCTATGGTTGACGTCGTCAAAAGACTCAGGCTACTCGAGTGGAACTGGGCTGGCTGCAACACGACTTTCTAAATTAGTTTGATTTAAAAATATTAAGTTTTGGTCATTGTGTTAAGCTTTTAACTCAATACTCTAATTGAGGTGTATGAGGTCTTGCGTTGATAATGTTACCTATTGTTTTAGTTTAGATAATAATAAGCTTCAGCTTTAAGAGACGAAAATAGTAAAAGAATCTGCTCTCTCAAGCCAAATTCATAAAGTGGCTTCTCACTTTCGAGGTGAAGTCACAAAAAACTGGCCAAGTGCGAGTCGGACTCGCACACGAAGGGTTCCGTACCACAAGGCAAAAATGCCGAAAAAACAGGTTTGTTGTATGGGAGCCCCCCTTAAATATTTATTTTATTTTGTTTTTAGTATTTGTTGTTACAGCGGCAACAGAAATACATAATTTGTGAAAATTTCAACTGTCTAGCTACCGCGGTTCTTGAGATACAGCCTGGTGACAGACAGACGGACGGACGGACGGACAGCGAAGTCTTACTAATAGGGTTCCGTTTTTACCCTTTGGGTACGGAACCCTAAAAATGTAACCAAGCGGGTCCCTGTAGTACAACTAGACATGGTAACGACGCGTCACTGTATAATGTATGTAGGTAAGAACATGCCACTGTATAATGTATGTATAACTTTTAACTCAATGTACGCGTGTCAAACAGAGTTTAGAATACAGTTTTGGAGCTAATCACAACTTTATATATTTATATGTACGAGCTGAACTATGATGTGTCCGCATGCGGTTACAAATTAACAACAACACACGGTGACAATCCTTTTTAGTATATTCTACTTAAACTATTATAAATGTGATAGTTTGTATATTTCCGAGTTTGCATGTTTGTGAATTGAAAAAAAAGAGGGGCCTGTGGCTAAATAATAACAGCCGCACAGGTCGATCGATCAGGTTAAGCTACGCTTGACACGGTTGCTCTGTGGATGGGTGGCCATCTTTACATACCGTGAACCTTCCGTGCCTCGGAAAACACGTTAAGCCGTTGGTCCCGGCTGTCATTCGTGGATCTTTGACAGTCGTTACGGGTAGTCAGAAGCCCGAAAGTCTGACAACCAGTCTTACCAAGGGGTATCGTATTACCCAGTAACTAGGTTGTGGAGGTCAGATAGGCAGTCACTCCATGTAAAATTCTGATATTCAGCTGCATCCGGTTAGACTGGAAGCCGACCCCCAACATAGTTGGGAAAAGGCCAGGCAGACGATGCATGTTTTTGTGAATTTTAATGTTTATTTGTGTAATAATTTAACACTAATATTAATATGTACAAGTATATAAAAAGGAGGGGAAATAATCAAAGGGCATCAAAAAATTCGTCCGCATCGCATAATTATATTTTATTATTTTTCATATTTTACTTGTTCATAATTATCATTATTATTATTTTGAGTCTGTTAGCTTTTTAAATTATGTAAACACTAGATAAATATTTTTAGCAAGGGAACAAATTAAAACTTGATTTCTTATTCAGATTTAATCAAACAAACAACAAACAAGATAAAATATGGCGTCAAAAATTCCTCCGCATCGCTGTCGACTGCATGTATATTGACGGTCCATAAGCTTCAAAGTTTTCGCGTGAGCAAGACCTGTGCAATACTTATCCTACACGGTCCAAACAAAATATGCTGCAGTTGAAATTCAACCCGCTCAAACTTTTCTTCAATCATTGCGCAATCTTCAATCGTCATCATCATCAGCATTTCAGCCGAAAGACGTCCACTGCTGGACATAGGCCCCCAAACACCTCCACTTCGACCGGTTCTGTGCTTCTCGCATCCAACGGGTTCCTGCAATCTTTCATATTAATCCAAAAACATCGTTTAGGGCTCGTCTTACCAACTTTTCTAACGCTAACTTTTCAAGAGAAAAATTCTCAAGTTAAACATAAAACCGAACCGCATAAAGGAAAAATATCGCAACGTAAGCTCGGCCTCACAGACATCAAGAAGTGTTCCAGACGTACACGGGTAAAGAATTATGTAGGCGAGCAGAACGACGTATGCATAATACATAGCCATGTACAAGCCTTGGCTCACGCACAACTGTGTTAAAATGCGAAATGTAGGTAGTTGAATATTTATCACTTACCCGCAGAACGGGCAATGCAATTACCGGGGCATTGCACATTGGTACTGACAGTGTCAGTGGATATTGCGGTTTTATCTCCTTGCAACTCATCGCTCATGTACCATTGTGGTTTTAATATTGCTTTGGTACTAATTGTTACTGGATACAACGAAATTTTAAGTTTTTTTGTTGGGTACTCAGTAAAACAGGTCAAAGCAGTGGTGGCCCAGTAGTAGCGGCCGCGACTTAAGAGTTTGGTTAGGTTTGAATCCAGTCAGGCGCATTACTTTGTGTAAATTATTTCATCACTACTACTAACACAACGGCGAAGGAAAACATCGTGAGGAAACCGGCATGTCCTAGAACCAAAAATTCGAAGAAATGTGACATCTACCAACCCGCACATGGCCCGCATGGTAGAATAACAGTCCTCCCTCTCGGAGAGAGGAGGCCTGTGTCGCAGCAGTGGGAACATTATAGGCTGATTGAGCTAGTTAGCGCGGGGTGCAATAAAAGAGTGGACTGTATTTTAGGCAATGGTTTGATACCGTCTTGTTAACAAATAAAAATTCCGGACAAACAATAAGTTAGGTTTAAGAGAGGAGTATCGTCCGTCGCGGTGGAGTCCGTGGAAGAGAGTGGTCATCGGGCCGAGCCGACATGTCGTCGCCGCGCCGCGCCTCAGCTTGCCGATGACACGCTGATCACTTGCCGATGACGTGTTGTATTGGGTTCGATTCCCAACAGTGCTATAACTCGTATTGTGGTTGCTCTACAGGTACACTTC
This sequence comes from Oligia fasciuncula, assembly GCA_963082905.1. Classification (NCBI taxonomy): domain Eukaryota; kingdom Metazoa; phylum Arthropoda; class Insecta; order Lepidoptera; family Noctuidae; genus Oligia; species Oligia fasciuncula. The sequence continues at coordinate 18,030,293 of OY720403.1, forward strand.
TGCCTGCCCCTTTCATTAAAACAGGCGTGATGTTGTGTTTATTTAATCGTAGAATCTCTCTGTATAATCATATTTTCAATCAACAAATTCAGCTTTAACCTTTTCCATAAAATTACAAATACAAATATTTGTTCTGTAATTTGTTAGTATTCCGTGACCTTCGCTATTAGTAACACGATACGGCTTGTCACGGCGGCGTGACACATCTCTGTTGTGGCGTGGATACGTTTGGTGTTTAATTACTATTGCTGACAGTCACTAATTTATTCGTAGATATATAGCGTGTTCGGTTGTGGAGTTAAAAATAAATTAGAGAAATAACAAATGCCCGTATAACATGTCGAGGCGACATTATGGCAATAAATAAAAATACTGGCAATACTGGCTTTTTTTTTTGCGTATGGAAAATCTACCAAAGGACCCCTCCCGCTCTGGGTGGAGCGGAAGGGAGTGTCACACTCTTACTGACTAAAACCCACCCGTGTTCCTTCCTTAGCCCTTTATGTTCCGGGCCAGCGGTAACCCTTTCGGACAATCCCGCTGAGGCAATATTTTGGGGCAATTGGTTGTGTGTTACGCAATTAGGGCGCTCTGGCTTGTGAAAGCCGCAGGAACCCGTTGGTCGCGAGAAGCACAAAGCCGGTCGAAGTGGAGGTGCTTGAGGGAGGCCTATGTCCAGCAGTGGACGTCTTTCGGCTGAAATTATGACTGACAATACTAGTAAATGCATAATCAGCCTATAATGTTCCCACTGCTGGGACTCAGGCTTCAGAGAGACGGAGTGGGCCGTAATGCACCACGCATGCCCAATGCGGGTGGGTGCATGTCACATATCTTCGAATTTTTGGTTTACATGCCGGTTTGGTCACAATGTTTTCCTTCACCGTTTTGAGAGCAGTGGTGAAGAAATAATTTACAAAGATGAAAGCGCCTGTCTCGGGCCCGTGGCTAAATAAAAACAGCCGCACAGGTCGATCGATCAGGTTAAGCTACGCTTTCCGCTGTTGGTCTGTGGATGGGTGACCATCTTTACATTCCGTGACCTCTCCGTGCCTCGCAAAGCACGTTAAACCGTTGGTCCCGGGTGTCATTCGTGGATTCGATCTTTGACAGTCGTTACGGGTAGTCAGAAGCCCGAAAGTCAGACAACCAGTCTTACCAAGGGGTATCGTATTACCCAGTAACTGGATTGTGGAAGTCAGATAGGCAGTCGCTCTATGTAAAATACTGGTATTCAGCTGCATCCGGTTAGACGGGAAGCCGACTCCAACATAGTTGGGAAAAGGCTAGGCAGATGATGATGAAAGCGGCTATCTGTCTGCTACGACTTGCAACTCATAAGCCGTGGCGGTTACTACTTGGCCACCCCAGACTGCTGCCTGGCAATACTAGAACAAAGGAGTTTTTAAATACATGAATGCACTAAATCCAATAAAACAAAATGTTTTTACAAACAATAGTAAATAAAAAGTCTATAATATCTAGGCTCCAAACTGAATTTTAATTGTATGTTAATCTGCCTGTACTTACTAAAGGTTAAGTAAAACTTTTATTTCAAAGTTCTTGAGTGGAGACCACGAATCGGTAAACGTAAGGTGGGACGCCCTCAGGCTAGGTGGAGCGACGACCTTCGCAGGATGGCTGGTAGCAGCTGGGTGAGAGTTGCCGAAAATCGAGTTGAATGGCGTGCAATAGGAGAAGCCCATGTCCAGCAGTGGACTGCTATAGGCTGATGATGATGATTATTTAACTAGCTTCTGCCCGCGACTTCGTCCGCGTAAAATTTTGGACCTCAACACCTCTGCCTAACCCTTCAGTTATGATGCTATGTTTTATTTAAGAAACGCTTTTTCCAATGAATCACACTAATATTATAAAGGCGAAAGTGAGTGTGTGATGAATGTGTGTGTGTGTGTTTATATGTTTGTTACTTCTTCACGCTCAAACGGCTGGACCAATTTTGATAAAATTTTGTATGGAGGTAGCTGACACCCTGGATTAACATATAGGCTACTTTTTAACCCGATATTCCCACGGGACCGACATTTACGCGGGTGAAACCGCGGGGCGCAGCTAGTAAATAATATGATTGGCAAAACGCCGTCGTTCACCATCTCAACATAGATTTCCCTGAACTCCTAGCTCACAAACTACTAAAATTCATTCACTGCACTTTTTCCTGAGGCAGCAGAGCAAACGCATCTGCGGTTGCTTACAACCAACCAGATTAATTTCCCGGTCCACTCGGCCGGCATAAATTGTGGCTACCCTGGCTTTTGTTAGGAGGAAACCAGTTTTAATTAGAGCAAATTTTGGGGTATTAATCTTGGAGCGGTGATTCTGTCTGGATAGTGCGATGTGATAAATGGTCGAGGTTATCTTCAGGCTAGGTGTAAGGATAGACAGGGCTTTTTAGAAAGGACGACAACAGTAGGCATACCTACCTATTGAAATAAAAATAATAATAATTTATTTAATAAAAAACGTTATAAAAAAGCTAAGAGTAGAAAAGTTTCCGTATAATTATAGTGCCTAAAAATAAACTAAAATGTATTTTTTATTACAGATGGAAGTAGTGATGGTTCGGAATTAGAGTGTTAGGTAGCGACCAGCCCGAACTAGGTTTATTCAAACCTGTGTTTCAGGCCATCCCTTTACATTGTAATTAAAGTGGAGCGGTAATTTTTAAATAAAACTGTTATAAAAATAATTAATTAACAATAAAAAAATAACTTTAATTTTACATTCTCAGTTCTGTTTACAGTGGTCTCTAAAAGTTAGTTGACATATTTCCACTTCAGTATGGAAGAGATAAATCCTTGGTAATAGGTTGCGCGTCGACTGGCCCTGCGATCCTGTATTTATAATTATGTAGTCTGTACTGAAAATTCTCCGAAGAATTGGCAAACGATTAAGCCGTAACTTCGGATCATATTCGAAAACATAACGTTAAATATCTTGTTTATTGATCCCCGATATTCATACGCATGGCTTTGATATAAAACTCCGGATAAAATAAGCGTTATATTTACTTAAACGTGCGTACTACATTATACATATATGAAAAAAGTAGACATGAAAGATAAAATCCTTTTCATAAAGGAGAATCACCAAAAATATATGGAAGGTGGTATATGTATGTCATTAGATAGGTATTTTATTATAATACAATAACTACTATGGCGGCTCATTTCAATTTCGCTGTGTGAAAAAAGTTATGGCGAAATTTTATAAGACTGACCTGGACGGTAGATAACGGAACTCTTACATAAATAGTCACTTCTAGTGGTTGCAGTTTCAATATTTTAAAATGTATGCATTCAGATGATAATATACAATAACATGGTAACATCGAGTTATAGACCTGGACACTAGATAACGGAACCCTTGATTTGTTACTAGTAAACCCCTCGAGTGTGGGTTCATTAGATGTGTCTCAGTCCAGGTCAGTCATCAGGTCATCGTCATCTGGTAAAATGAACAGAACTTGTCGGTAGTTCCAGAGATAAGTGCGTTCAAACAAATAAACTTTTCAGTTTTATTATTAGCATATATGTAGATACAGTCGCTCACAATAGGCCTTATAAGAAGGCTAAAAGTCACCCAAAGGGCAATGGAGAGGGCTATGCTTGGAGTTTCCCTGCGTGATCGAATCAGGAATGAGGAGATCCGCAGGAGAACCAAGGTAACCGACATATCCCAAAGAATTGACAAACTTAAGTGGCAGTGGGCAGGGCACATTGCTCGCAGAACAGATGGCCGATGGGGCCGGAAGGTTCTGGCATGGCGACCGCGTACCGGAAGACGTAGCGTTGGAAGGCCTCCCACAATGTGGTCCGACGACCTTGTGAAGGCCGCAGGAACCCGTTGGATGCGAGAAGCACAGAACCGGTCGAAGTGGCGGTGCCTGGGGGAGGCCTATGTCCAGCAGTAGACGTCTTTCGGCTGAAATGATGATGATGAGATATACAGTAGCCTTCAAAAGTTAGTAGACATAATTATTTCAACTTCAGCTGTGATGCCATATTGCAAAGGATTTATTTTAAAAAAATTGCCCTTCCGTACATTTTTTCCGTATTTTTTTCCGTTTTTTGTTTTTTTTTAATTTTTTTTTTTTTTATCCACGGGAAATTTGACAGATTGTAGTAGCTTGATGTACAAAAAAAGTATATATAAGTAATAATTATTAAGAGCTTATTAGATTTTCATAAAAAAATCCACAAGAAATACCGCAAAACAGATTCAGGTAAGCGAATAGATACGATCCTATATGAGGTCGTTATTAGGCGACAAAATCCCTAATAACGGTCGCCTTTGGATACAAAGTACCCAAAAATATGCTCAAATAGGCACAGCAATAGGGAATAATGTTTTAAATTATTTTCGTGGGCCAGGATTTAGGCAAACAGGAGAAAAATACATACCTTTAGAAATGATATTAGCGAAATTGCTTTGCATACCGTAAACGCTTCAGACTTTTAGATAACAAAGAGTTTTAGGTAGGTACGCTTAGGTACAGACGCCAGCACATGAAGCTACTACAATCTGTCAAATTTTTTTAACCCTTAAATTGGCAGAGTGAAGCCGGCTGGACGTTGATAAAAACTAAATTTGTAAGCGAGTATACTGAAAATTAACTCATGGTGGCAAAAACAAAATTTTATTATTATGATTGTTCTGCCAATTAAAGGGTTAATAGATTTTCAACTTTATCGCCAAAGCATAAGGTTCAAGGTTGATTGGGAAAATTTGACAGTTTCGGATAGCTTGATGTGCTGGCGTCTGTACATTAATAAACGTTGACAAGATCAAACGGTGCTTTTCTCTAGCGTGAAAATAATGTATTTTTATTTCAAAAAAATACATTATTACTCGTATATCAGAAACTCGTTAAAATAATAAAAGTTGCTCTCATGTTTTTTTTACCTATCACCTGTCATACTTATTACTTGTCGGGAGAGGCCCGTGGCTAAGCAATAACAGCCGCACGGGTCGATCGATCAGGTTAAGCTACTCTTGCCTCGGTTGGTCTGTGGATGGGTGACCATCTTTACACACCGAGACTCAGTCATTGCTGGATCTTTGACAATCGTTACGGGTCGTCAGAAGCCGGAAAGACTGAGAACCAGCCTTACCAAGGGATATAGTATTACCGCAGGTATTACCCAGTAACTGGGTTGTGGAGGTGATAGGCAGTCGCTCAGTGTAAAATACTGGTATTCAGCTGCATCCGGTTAGACTGGAAGCCGACCCCTACATAGTTGGGAAAAGGCTAGGCAGATGTTGATACGCCATTTAAAATAACGTGGAAAATAAATATACATGCCAACCGCGTGCCTCTGAGACCTGAGCTGACCTTTACTATGAGACCAAACCTGAAATCGCAAAAAAAAAAATCTGCTGTTTAGTACCTACATTTTGACGCGATGCGAGCCTATATGCAGCGAACTAAAGATTTTTTTTCGCGATTTCAGCTTGAGCCCCAAAGTAAAAGTTGTTTATAATGATGATGAGTACAATGACCTCTTAAGAGGTTTTGCTCATTTAACGTTACATCTTGTATGTTGCCATACTTTCAAGTTTGAAATCTCAACAGGTCCAGCAAAGGTGTACTGTAACAGTTCTACAAAGCAAGAAGTGGTATCCAGCTGCAGTCAGAAGCAAACTTAACTCCTGAACCAGAACTTTGAACAGACAATTATGTACGATCGCTTTGTCTATAACTAGAAACTACCCGCAAACCACATTTAGTTTCCATTTCTCCTTACAGTTGTTCCCGAAACATTAAACAAACCGTTTCTCCTAAATTCTAAGAAGGATCAGGGGGCCTAAAAAGGTTACTTTGGCAGAATCATAAAAGGATAACATAAATAAACATAATATGGCGAAGACAGTCCGTGTTTTTCTTTTTTTCGCTGCACTATGTAGGTATTATGAAAGAGATTGGGATGGGATTTGGATTGGATTGATTGGTATTTTAGCACAGACAAAAAAAAATACTGAAAAACCTTCACCAATGAGATTTGATACGATTAATTTAACAGTTAACTGTCCATTATGATTCATAATGTTATCGTTTTATGATTCTGCCAAAGTGGCCTTTTTAGGCCCCCAGTTGACAACCGGATGTTTTTACTGCCAACTTGATATTAATTTTCTGGGCCGTCGATCCGTTTAAAATTGCGACTACCCCCCAAATGAAGCGCTCGACAGTTCAGCGGATTAACTGGTTTTTGGCCTGTTACAATTTATTGGTGTTTTAACAAATGAAATGTGTGGTGTAATTGTTTGTTTGGCTTTGACATTCTTTGTTGTGGGTTTAAAAATACGCAGAAAAGTAAGGTTTTTTTTGTAATTGATGTTTTAAAGTTGTACGCTTGTAAAACTAGTGACTTGGAACAACATATTTACTTTAATTAGGGGAACAAATGAATTATGATTTAAGTGGGATTAGCTCAATTTTTCTTGTATAAAACTGCTGATTTCTTCTTAATTATTGTATTTATTTTTCCGTCTTTATATCTAACGTCTTTACTCATTTCTCTTCCAACCTTGTTCCCTTTACAGCTTCTTCTACCTTTTTAAACATTCATTCACTATCTCTTTCACTCCTAGACTATGTCGTACACTTATCTCTGTCACTCGTTTATGCTTCACTTCTGTCATTCATCGTCACGTCTCAATTCACTATCCTGTCATAACGTTCCGTTCTTACATCTACAACGATACTAAGCTTGACACCAACATTTTAAAGATCTACCAACATGTTTGGGGTCCCAAATTGAATTTAAAACTCCCTAGTTTTTGTCCCACATTGGGCGTCAATTGAACGTTACTGGCGCCCAACAGGGTCTAACAATATCAAAGTAGTTTACTAGACCAAAAATGTGTTAAAACTAATCACTGTTCTCATTTTCCGGCAAAATTGAGTTTAGCGTAAACCATATTCGCGCAAAATTGTTTTGTAACAGTTTTGAAGCTACGCTATTTTTTTGGCTTGTGTTTTTAAAATTAGGTTATGTTATTACGGAAGCTTTTAGCTTTAAAGTGATACTAAAGAAATAAAAATAATTTTTATTAATTAAATTACACTTTAAAGTTCTTTGCATAAATCCATTCCTTATTTACTTAACAGTGGTCAATACTAAAGATATCTTTAACAAAACAAAATTTCAGATACGTGTAGTAGCAATGTCATAAATAAGGATTTAGTGCAGGTGAAGTTTGCTCCTTCTGAATGCCGTTCATTAATTCTACGCCATTTTATTCTGCCCCGAAGACGATCAGGGCATTTTTTTTTTTTTTTAATTGGCACAGAATTTGATTCATACGGTCTTATCCCAGCGACGAATTTACCCCAACATACTATAATTTCATTTAAAAACTGAAACTACCCACAAATACTGTTTAAAATTCATCCAGACACTGTACCGTCCAGTGTAGATTTAATAAAAATAACAAGCAAGTTCTTATGCTTTGAAATATGAGTGAGCTCATATCTTACCGTGCTTGTTCAATAAGATCGGATTCAATACCGCAAGTTGCCGCCAGTTACTGATCGTAATTGCATTGCGGCGGGATTGCGGTACCTAGGCGGGCTTGCAATTGTTTGTTTTTTCTTTGTCTGCAGTCACTTTTGTTAAGTGGAGATCAAGCATTTTGGATTGTTCTCGAATTTGAGTCAACTGGATTATTTGCCGTTTAGGTACAGATGTTTATCTATACAAATAAATAAAAAATGAAGTGTCTGTTTGTGGTCAGCGGGATTGTCCGAAAGAAAGAAAGAAAGAAAATACATTTATTTAAAAGGGTTACCGCTTTTTTTTTTTTTTTTGCGGATGGGAAATCATCAAATGACCCCTCCCGCTCTGGGTGGAGCGGAAGGGAGTGTCAGACTCTTACTGACTAAAACCCACCCGTGTTCCTTCCTTAGCCCTTTATGTTCCGGGCCAGCGGTAACCCTTTCGGACAATCCCGCTGACCCGGCAGGCTTCGGCCCTATGGGGCCCCTCCTCGATGCTGACATCTCTTTGAGGCGCGCGTGGAACACGTACGCGCCGTCCGGCACGGGCCTGGTCCTGATCGGACGGTGAGCTACCCATTACTCTCCGCCCGCAGGCCCGCGCCTACGGTGGCCGGGAGTCGTCGCGCGGCTCCCGACGCCCGGAGCGTCTCCCGCGGCGGCTGGGACGGGAGGCTCTCTCCCTGAGCCGTCCCGCCACCTCCTTCGCTAGCATGACTGCTTCGCAGAAGGAGGTGACTGCCGCTGGCCCGGAACATAAAGGGCTAAGGAAGGAACACGGGTGGGTTTTAGTCAGTAAGAGGCTGACACTCCCTTCCGCTCCACCCAGAGCGGGAGTGGTCATATGATGATTTCTAAAAAAAAAAGTGTCTGTTTGTAATGTCAAAATAACAGCTTATTACTATGCGAAAGTATACATATAAGTACCTATACATATAACAAAAAAAAATTGTCTGTCTGTCTGTCTGTTTGTTTCGGCTGATCTCTTTCACTGGCCTTTCACTGGCAGATAACTGATGTTTTTTCTTAGAAAAGGGTTCGGCGCAAAATAATTAAAACTCATGAAACCGATGTGTTTTCCGACATGTATTCGAACGAAGTCGCGTACACAGCTACTTAGTTGTTTAATAAAACTGTGCGGATCACTTTTAAATTGTTTTTATAAATAGGGCGTTTTGCGATAGTGGGTCTGAGTTTTAGTTTGGAATATATCTGACTAAGATTTTAATACCATTACATCTTTGAGAACAAATTTTAACTACAGTCCAAGCTAAACCATCAAAACTGTTATTAAACTTTGAACTTTATTCCGAGCAAGGTAATGTTCTTAATACAAAATTGATGACTTACATTCGGTTTAACGTCAGTTTTTGGAGCTATATTTTGGTCCTAACAAAGTTTCATATAAAAAAATGGCTAGATAGTTTAAACCTGGATCTAAAGATAACCTTGTTTGAGGATAATAGAGAGAATAAGACCGTTCATGTTTGCTTGCATAAGGGCTGATTTTACCCGTCAGATATTTTTCATTCGTGGAATAAAATTGACGTCTGACAGTTCTAGTATGGAGAAACTGTCAAAAATTCAATATTTATCCTCGGCATAAGGGGCTGTCCATTAATCACGTGAGGCTCGAAAGGGGGGGAGGGGTCCTTACAAAATCACGAAATACCAAAAGGGGGAGAACCGAAAAGCGGCGTTACGTGTATGTATTTTTTCGTCAAACGCGTACAAAATCTAAAGCGGCTTGTAGTGTGACTTTGATTCACCGTTGCCATGTATTTAAAAAAATTAAGATTCTTTGTAGGTACTAAAAAATACACGTGATATAGGGGGGTAGTCTTAAACCTCAAAATGTATCACCAAGGGGGAGGGGGGGTTAAAAAATGCCACAAAGACGGCCCCTAAGACTTTGGTGGAATTCGCCCTAAGACGAAAAAAGATATCAAAACAGACACCATAATCAAATTCAAAACTCCAAATTCCATGAATTATTATACTCCTTACCTCAGTTCAATGGTTTTCAACCGTCCTCAAAGCCAAACTGCAATTTCGTAACACATCGAGGGATACGATTGTAACTTTTAATTACTAGCTTAACTGTTTCCCTAACCGGTATCATTGCAAGTTGTGCTGCCCATCCCTTTAGATTTAGGAATACCGAGCAACTTGTATTTGATCTTTAATGGAGGGAGAATGAGATGGGTACTTTAAAAATAAAATGGGATTCATACATTTAATTTATTAACTTCTTTGGTCCAGTGGTGATCGTGGGGTCCTCAATTTGATTCTCGGGTCGGGCATAGCATAATCAGCCTATAATGTTCCTACAGCTGGGACACAGGCCTCCTCTCTTTTAGAGGGAGTGGGCCGTAGTCCACCACGCGGGCCCAGTGCGCGTTGGTAGATGTTACATATCTTCGAATTTTTGGTTCTAAGACAAGCCGGTTTCCTCACGATGTTTTCCTTCACCGCTTTGAGAGCAGTGGTGATGAAATACTTTACACAAGTACCTACCTACTTGGGTTCGAATCCCCGACCTACAACTCGGTAAGTCGCGGCCGTTTCCACTGGGCCTCCACTGTTCGGATCGAACAGTATAATTAAATTATGAAAATTCTCACCCCAGAGTCTAGATTTGCCCGATTAGTGTGCATACACACGAGTGATGCAAGTGAGTAATGTGCTCAATTACACGAGCGCCATGTTGTCGACGGCTACAGTGGCCTTATTGTGAGTTTTTTCTAGTCACGTTCGATTGCGAGCGCGTTAGAATTTTGTATGGGAAAAAGTTATGGCGCCACCTGGTGGTCACCAGGAGAAACCTAATTTCCCATACAAAATTCTAACGCGCTTGCAATCGAACGTGGGTCGAAAAAACTCACACTAAGGCCTCAGTAGCCGTCGACAACATGGCGCTCGTGTAATTGAGCACATTACTCACTTGCATCACTCGTGTCTTCTGCCGTTGACGCGTGTCGCTCGTGACTATGAGCACTAAGGGGACTACATGACCTAAAGCGCGGTCACTGTCGGACTGCAAAGAAAAGAAAGAGAAGCGCGATGACACAACGCTGGTAATTTATTGCAAAATATGAAGCAATTATCTATTTACAAAAAAATCTATTGTTTGGACTAAAAAATTAAAACACTGGTGCTTTAATGTTTCATAGAGAATAATCTGACAAAAAATCAGAATGATTGTATGTATATTAGTATGGTTTTTATTGTAAAAATAATATTTTTAGAGGTACCTATATTCATGATTTTTTCTATCGTATCAAATTAGTTGTATTATGTTTTCAACACACTATCTACCTAGCATATAAATCCTGAAGAATATCATATATTTTTCTGATTTTGTTTACTGTAGTCGATCATATACTTTTATTGCTTCTAAAACTTGCGTTTTTTGCGTTAAACTCGCCTCCTAATATATGGGGTATGTGTGTACCATATACCTCTGTGTATTGTAACGTTGTGGTAATTAAGACCTTATCTTACAAAGGAGTAGAAAAAATTCAGGCGTAATCTTATATTTTTACAAACAAAAGTCGTTCTTTCAATCAGTACATACACTCGAACAAAAACGTATAAAACTAAAGTCTGACCGTTTAGACTCATCGATCAGTTAATTGAAAGTCTGTGTAACAGTTGGCTTAGTTAATCAGTCAAGGGAAAATAAAGAAAAGCCTCGTACGGACGGCGCCATAACTGGGTTAACGGCCATTTTGTCGATGGTCGATAGTCTTGGGTTTGGCAGCTTATGGGATGAGTGGGACTGCGTTGATGGATTGGAACGAATAGGGTGTTTGAGGACCGATTCCTATTACTTACCAATGGTTGAAACGAATTTTCTACTAATTTTCTTTATAACTGAAGGTTACGCCAACACTGAACAGTTGCTGTCTGGCACAACCGACTGCGGTCAACCGAAAATGTCCAGTCAAAATCTAAATGAAAAGTCATTTTTTCAAATTAGGCTAAGAATCAGCACTTTTCGATGGTCAAAACTACATAAGACAGCCCCCCAAAACGCCCGCCCTTCACCACTTCCTTCTTCTCCTAGTGCTTTCGCTAAGAAGAAGTGATGCAGCACCAGCAGCACACTCACCAGTCGATATAGATCGCCACAAAACATTTTCGACATTCCATATTTATCGTATCAAATTATCATATTTTATCATATTATCATCTCATATTATCATATTATCAATGTCATATTATCATAATCATATTATCAATATCATATTATCATATTATCAATATCATATTTATCGATGAACGACCTACCATCAGTCTATGTATCTGGAAGATCATACATTCATACATAATCAGCCCATAATGTTCCCACTGCTGGGAGACAGGCCTCGTCTCTGTGAGAGGGAGTGGGCCATAATCCCCCACGCAGGCCCAGCGCAGGTTGGTGGATGTCACATGTCTTCGAATTTTTGACTCATGCAGTTCGAAGTCGTGGGCAGAAGCTAGTATATTATATGTATATTTTAGTGTCAGATTGTATATTGTATTTAAGATTTCTTAATAAGCACAAATTTATAGGCGCAAAACAAGTATTTTAATTCAATTTTACGTTGCGTTTACTCCGCGCGTTCGTGCTGGGCCCACTAAACGGTCAATGTCATCGTTCGACCGTAGTATGGTTTCAGGATATCCCTTGGAACATATCAGAGACCTTTTTTAACAAAATAGTTACGCGTATCTGTTTCTAATTATCTCCTAAAACCCAACCCTAGTAAAACAAGAATATGATAACATATTTCGCCCAAGGGAATAATAATAACAAATACCACAGCGACCCAATTCCGCGTAAATTGATTCTTCCTAATTACACTGGATACCGAAACACTATCAATTTATTTAGGACGGCGAATTTTAGCGTTAATTACTCTTTTAGTTACGTCCCTGAATCATGCGGTTTCCATTATTTCCTAAATTACAATGCTGGACATTGAGTAGGGAATGAATGGAATGCTTTGCGTGTTTTCATATTCATACAATATTAAATGGCGGTTTGGTCGCCGATTTTAAACTGGTATTGTGGCATTTAGATACCATATTCTAAGTAGCTTAGTAAGTTTTAGGAAAAATACCTGTACAATAATGTTAACTATAATTGTAAGGTGCTAAATTTACTACAGGAAGCCGGCAGCATCGATAGAAAGTTTTTGCAAGAAATTCTGTTTTAATTAAAGAAGTACGTGGCCTATGCAAATCTTCCTATCCATTAACACGCACCATGTTCTCCCTAATAGAGCTATTATGCATATCATTTGCACTGCATTCGACACGCACACCGGGCACACAGGCCTCACTTAACACTCCATTTGCTACCTACCCCGTGGCGATCGATGCATTGTTTCATTACCGCATACATATTAATATCAGGCAACAAACAGTATATAATAAAATAAATGGCAACAATAGCTACTGAATCAGCTGTTTAGAGTCCAGCCTATGTGCCGCCATTTTATTTTCATACACAGGAGGGGCTTGAGGCTAAGTACTAACAGCCACACGCGTCGATCGAACAGGATTTAAATAAGCTACGCGCCTAGCCTTGTTCCCAACTAAGTTGGGGTCGACTTGCAGTCTAACCGGATGCAGCTGAATACCAGTATTTTACATGGAGCGACTGCCGACCTGACTTCCACAAGCCAGTTACTGGGTAATACAATACCCCTTGGGATGACTGGTTGTCAGACTTTCGGGCTTCTGACTACCCGTAAGGCCGTTTACACATTCTGCCGTAGCTACTGCCGCCGCCGCGAACATAACGCTTTTTCGTCACGTGACGATTTCTACCGCAAGCCACACGTTGAAGAACTTCGTTCTAATAATAAATTATCGTTTTGACTAAGGGTCTGGATGGGTCGCGACACATTTGTCCTCTCCTCTATTAATGAAAAACGGTACCCATATTTCGACCTGTCTTAGAGGGGGCTTCTAAAACTAAGACAAATCTCAATTCAAACCTATTTGGGAAACTGGGTAAATGAAAAGTCTCTATAGTGATAAAAAATTCTAGGTCCGTTGAGATCCCTTTTATCCAGGTTACATTGTACCTTTATGGAAAAGGGATATATTTAGTACTTATTCTGAAAATATTATCTATGAAACAACAGCAGTAAAGGGCTTTACCTAAACCCCTTTAAAAATAGCCCGTCTCGTCGCATGTCCAATTAGCAGACACAATAGAAATTCTATTGTTATCGGTACATACCCTGTACGCGCGACATGCGAAGGGATATCTAGGTAACTGCTATCAAAAAAAATTATAAATATTATTTTAAATAATTATAAAATTTTTAAATAATATATAAATTATTTTTAGCCTGACTTTGGTTACTGACTGGCACGACGAACTAATAATTTAATAACGGGTAAAAATCCCAACCCAACTACGTTGGGGTCGGCTTCAAGTCTAACTGGATGCAGCTGGATACCAGTATTTTACATGGAGCTACTGCCTTTCTGACCTCCACAACCCAGTTACTGGGTAACGCCATACCCGGCAAGACTGATTGTCAGGCTTTTGTGGTTCTGACTACACGTAACGACAATCAAAGATCTACGAATGAAAGCCGGAACCAACAGCTTAACGTGCTTTCCCAGTCACGGTGGGGTCTCGATATGTAATGGATGGTCATCCATCCACGAACTGACCGCGACAAGCGTAGCTTAACCTTCGATCGACCCTTGCGGCCGTTATCATTGAGCCACGAACCCCTCACCCACTTGAAAATATATATTGATATTCAGATGTTGTATATTCAGCAGTCTTACAATTTTCAACAAAAAATAGTTTTATCTACACACCTACTGAAATGTAAATTCGCTTCAGAAACACGATAAACGTGTTAAACTAGCCTTTCATTTCCGACAATAGTACGGAAAATGTATAAAAAAATTTGGCACCGAAATGTTGGCAACACCTTTTCAATTCCCATTCCCCAAAATAGCTTACTACTTCAATTCAACTCGCAGTTTTCAAAAGTTATTAAATTTAATATACATTCTATGTTTTTGACATTATTTAGCGGCTCACAGTTGCGGGTCATATGCAGAATTGTAACGGTAAATTACGAGTAATAACTTACACTCACACTGTGTACGGGCAAAACAGTGCAAGTTATGAGATAAGAGCTGGATGGAATAAGAAAATAGGCATACCAAAAGTGTATAGAGCTATGAGGAACAGGGTGTAAAGTTCACTCATCCTCCGTAGAAAAGGGACACAACACCCATCGGGTTGGAGAGTATCCTCCAACCAGATGGGTATTGTGTCTGATGAGCAACTGCCCAACGATTAATGTCGGAACGTTGTATATGTGCTACTTATGCAGTAAATTTTGTTTGTGCAATACTGGATTTTTGCGTGATGTGTATTCGCATGTGGTGTAGATGCTCTGACCAAAATACATACAAAACATGACGACAGAATACAAAAGGGTAGGGATAATGATATACAATTTCCTTGAGCTGGGTGTCGAAATCAGGAAGAGGAAGGAACCTCACGCACAGTGAGCGCTTCAAGCTACCCGACTAAAGAGGTCGTCAATAATTCAAAGTAAAGTATTATTTATTGTCAAAGAACGTCATGTAGGATACGTTCTTTCAGGGCTTTAATATCGGTAGTACGTTTCTGTGGAATATTGTCCAACGTACACGCGGGTGATGCCGTGGGCAAATACCTATTTGTCAAAGAATTGTCATTCAACGAATACAAATAGGTAACTACTGCCAAAGAACTGTCATTCGATACAAATTTTTTTGTCAGTGCAAAGTTTGGGCCAGACTCCAAAGCAGGAATGCAAATTTCCGACTAAAACCCACTTTAGGTTCATTTTTTTATGAATAACGTTTGAATTTTAGCAGCGTCGAGTATATATGGTAATATTTCTCGCGTTTAATGAATTGTACAAAGCGGCTACCAAGTTTTATAGGGGAAGTTCAGCTTTTCTTTCGTTTTTTGAAAGATATACGACGTCGTATAAGTTGTGCTGTCTTTGTTTTGAAGTTCAAAAACTTCTGTTTCATATAGGTACCTACTTGTAAATGAGAACTTCCTTTGGCGTTGTTTCTTGCATCATTCGGCATGGCTTCCAGTCTAACCGAATACAGCTTCCAGTATTTTACACGGAGCGACTGCCTATCTGACTTCCACAACCCAGTAAATGGGTAATACGATACCCCTTGGTAAGACTGGTTATAAGATTTTCAGATTTCTGATTGTAAAAACTGGCAAAGGTGTAAATGACAGCCGCGAAAAAGGACTTAACATGCTTTCTAAGGTACGGAGAGGTCTCGGTATGTGAGGGATGGTCACCCATCCATGGACCGACTGCAGCAATCGTAGCTTAACCTTGGTCGATTGACACTTTGCCATGAGTCTGTTATGGTATTATTACTAAAAATATATCAAACGTAGTACCCCTTTATGCCACCAAGCATTGCCGTGTACCGGTATGAAAGACGGGTCTCGGTAAAATAACAGGCATACCATAAATTTCCGCTTTGTCTATAAGGTCACACATCTGCAAACCCCTCGGGGTATTGTCAGTGTGTATAGGCTGTAATATTTTTTCATTAAATGGACTGTTGTTTTTACTTACGAATTAATGAAAAAACCGGCCAGGTGCGTGTTGGACCACGCACAGTGATGGGTTCCGTAGTTGGGATAAATATTTACGCATTCACAATATTGATCTTATCGACAGCAAAATAAAGTGTGCGGGTTTATTGCTGTGGTTACCAAAAACATTCAATAGCTCATAAACATAATAAGTATTGTTCCCACTGCTGGGACACAGGCCTCCTCTCTGTGAGAGGGAGTGGGCCGTAATCCACCACACGGGCCCAGTACGGGTTGGTAGATGTCACATGTCTTCGATTTTTTTGTTCTAGGACATGCCGGTTTCCTCACGATGTTTTCCTTCAGCGTTTTGCCTTAAATAAAAGAGTCACAAAAGTTGATGATGTATCTAACATCATGATCTTTGTAACTATGGGATCCTACGTTACCCAAAGCGCTTATCACACTAATATTATAAAGGCGAAATTTGTGAGTGGGGGTGTGTGTGTGTTTATATGTTTGTTACTTCTTCACGCTCAAACGGCTGGACCAATTTTGATAAAATTTTGTATGGAGGTAGCTGCCACCCTGAATTAACATATAGGCCACTTTTTATCCCGATATTCCCACGGGATCGACATTTACGCAGGTGAAACCGCGGGGCGCAGCTAGTGTCTAATATAGTATGAACCTTAAAAACTATGTAACGTGTCTGTAATAATATTCTGACAAATAAATGGACTATTACTATTCAGATTTGTTCATCCCTCGATTACATGTATGGAGCCACCTTTAATTTATTTTCGTAATTTCACTACACCATTGTATAACGTAGCATAGAATACATCTTCTTTCCAATCAATATAGTGTCAATAGTCTCCGAGTTAAAAGGCTGTGTGTCATCCGGACGGACGGACAGACGGACATGACGAAATAAAAAACGTGTGCGGTCGAGGGACCCCAGTCAGGAACGAAATTCCTTACGCGATACTTGCACGCACACACACTCATATATTATTATATATGAGTGTGTGTGTGTGTGAAAGAGGCAGAGAGAGAGAGAAAGTGTGAATTTAATAGGCTACCGAGGCTACTGATACGTACCAAACGCTTATTTGTTACTTAGATGAATTATGCAAGGTTGTTAAGGTTATTTGGGTAAATAAAGAGGTTTTTTTTAATACACGTTTTTAATACAGAGCCATCTAGTATAAGTTTAAAGAAGCTCTCATAAAGTTGTCGCCATCTTGGATTTTCAGCACGCTCGAAAATCATGAAAACCATGTTCTATCTCTATCTGTAGAAAGTCGCAATCGGAGGGGGCTTTTTCGTTACGTGACGATTTCTATCAATTTAGTCCTACCGCAAGCCGCGATAGAGGAATTCGTTCCAAAAAGGGTTCCGCTTTCGCCATTATGGCTAACCCTAAAAAGGTATGAAAAGCTAACATGTAAGAGATCAAACGTAATACTAAAATAACCGACGTTAAATTCGAACACCGTAATGAACAAGCCGACCTTAATTATAAATATTAGAAAGTAAAAGCAGTGATTTTAATAGGATAACTCTTTTGAGAGGTGTGACGCTATTGCACCTAATTGGGAGTTCATGTCTGGAATACAAATGTTTATGTGTCGGAGGAATGAGGAAAATGTCATGAGGAAAGTTTTGAGTATAAATCGCTCACCTAGCAGTATAATGACACATCTACTTTTTTCTTATTTTACAGAAATGAGTTTTAAAGATTTTGCAAATGTTTGAAACGAAGTTGTGACTTCATTTTACATTTTATCTTGGATTTTATGGTTTTAGCAACTAGTATAGACCTTAATCTATACATATAATAAAACAGTAACGAAAGAAAAACTGTACATTGAGAATTTTCGAGAAAAAATAAGTGGCTTTTGTTAGAAAAACGTAACTGATGACAAAAAGTGACTTTTTAGAATTTTTGTCTGTTTGTCTGTTTGTCTGTGTGTATGGTACGGCTTCACGCCAAAACTACTGGATAGATTGAATTGAAATTCAGCAAAAATGTTCTTTGTAAACCAAGGAAGGCTTTAGGCTACATATTATCACGCCGTATGTTATGGGAGGTAAGCAATATTGATTTTAAAATGTTTTGGTTCGTAATTGAATGCACAAAATAATTGAATGCCCAAAATGACATGTTATTTATTTAGTTAATAAAAATTTAACCCTGGAAACATAACAATCACGCTATTTTTATAAAGGAGCGGGGCAGTAATATTATGAATTGCAAGGGAACAGCTATTTCAACAATATGTCAACAGGGAATTTAGCGGTATGGTCAGGCGACCGTTTACCGCACTAAATGGTGCGAGTTCAAATCCCGTATTATTTTTTATTTTTTTATCGTAAAATTCTTTTTTTTTTAGTTTTTGCATTTTTTTATGTGCATTAGGAACGATACTGTTAGGAAATCTGAGAACTATACATGTCCTATCTAATTGTATGGGGAGTTTCACACCAATGTTACTAAACAGATTGGTTGGTGGTACAACAAGCTACACTATCATAAAGTCAAGACAAACTTTTGGTTCTAAGTTATATCTTACCAAGCACATTTGTTGTTTGTGGAGTTGACACTCCAAACGCAACAGCAAGGGCGCGTACTTAAAGATTGCTCTTTAATTGTGTTGGATGAATGCACTATGGCGAACAGAAAAGCAGAAGAGGCGGTAAACAGAACTTTGCAGGACATCCGCAGGAACCAGCAAATGATGGGTGGCGTTACAGTTCTGTTAAGCGGCGATTTCCGACTAACACTGCCTGTGGTGACGCGAGGAACTAGGGCTGATGAGGTGAATGCTTTGTTGAAATGCTCTTTCTTATGGCCACATATTCATAGGTTGCGCTTAACGATGAATATGAGAGCACAGCTTGGCGGGAATGTACACGCCCAAGAATTTTCTGATGTTCTCTTAAAATTGGGTGAGGGAATGCTACCAGTAGACGGTGGCCAGGTGGTTCTACCTGAGATACTTGGGAGAGTGGTGTCCACCTTAGAAGATTTGATACGCCTGGTGTACGGGGACATCAATAGGATACCGCACCAAGATAATTCTTGGGTGTGTGAACGAGCCATTTTAACACCCAGAAACGACCAACCTTCAGCGATCAATGAATGCATTCTCGCGGAAATTGAGGGAAATGAAGTGATCTACACTTCAATAAACACTGTTGTCGACCAAGATGACGCTACACATTACCCCGTAGAATTTCTCAATTTCCTCAGTGCAAGTGAACTACCAGCGCACACCATTAAGCTAAATGTCGGTGTCCCAATTATGCTTCTTGGGAATCTCACTCCGCCGAAACTGTGCAATGGGACCCGGCTCAAAGTCGTCTCGCTGCAGAGAAATATCATTGAGGCGGAAATTGTAACGGGTTGTGGTGTCGGCGAGACAGTGTTTATACCACGTATACCACCGATTCCCCACAATTACACCTTTTTTTTTACGGATGGGAAGTCATCAAATGACCCCTCCCGCTCTGGGTGGAGCGGAAGGGAGTGTCAGACTCTTACTGACTAAAACCCACCCGTGTTTCTTCCTTAGCCCTTTATGTTCCGCGCCAGCGGCAACCCTTTCGGACAATCCCGCTGAAGGCTTCGGCCCTATGGGGCCCCTCCTCGATGCTGACATCTCTTTGAGGCGCGCGTGGAACACGTACGCGCCGTCCGGCACGGGCCTGGTCCTGATCGGACGGTGAGCTACCCATTACTCTCCGCCCGCAGGCCCGCGCCTACGGTGGCCGGGAGTCGTCCCGTGGCTCCCGACGCCCGGAGCGTCTCCCGCGGCGGCTGGGACGGGAGGCTCTCTCCCTCATCCGTCCCGCCACCTCCTTTGCTAGCATGACTGCTTCGCAGAAGGAGGTGACTGCCTCCCACTCCCTCTCGCCCCGGACCATGGCTTGCACCAGGGCCGGACGCCAGAGGTCGCCGCCGCTGCCGATCGCCTCTACGAGGACACGGCAGTGCTCCGCCCAAGCGGGGCAGACCTCCATCGTGTCTTCTGGGCGATCCTGGCAATGGTGACACCCGGCCACAATTACCCCTTTCAATTCAAGCGCGTGAGTTTCCTGTGAGCGTGTGCTTCGCAATGACAATAAATAAGTCACAGGGGCAGACACTGAAAGCTACGGGTGTCGACCTCAGGACGAGCTGCATCTCACACGGACAACTGTACGTCGCTTGCTCCCGCGTCACCAGTCCTGACTCGCTGTATTTACATATTGAATGAGACCGAGGGAAAAACAACGAACGTTGTTTACACAGAAGTGTTACAGTAAATTATAACACTTCTGTTATTCGACGTCTCCTAAATTTCCTTATTAACCTGACGTCTCTTACCAGTAAATTAACTACATAACTTTCAAATTTTGAGTTTACTAAGCCAAATAGTTTTTGAGGGATCTAAGCTATAGTACAGTATGAGACGCATCTTTTGAGTGTTTCTGTAAATTGTTGCAAATTAATTTTTGTGACCTCTTACGACAATCTAGGTAGGTGGTAAAATAAAAGTAAACAACACACTAAGTCATACACTGTATATTAAAAAAAGTTTAAATTTGATATATAATATTACATATTACTAATTGGCTTTAAAAAAAGCTACATTAGGTAGGTTAATTTAAATAATTTAGATGATTGCCAGCCAGCTTAAACTTCAGTTGAAAGAGCTATGGGCGTGGGGAGTGGAGATGACCCCAGTACTGTTCCGTTATTAAAATTAAATATTATAAATTGAAAGTTCTAGATACATAACCTTCCAGTTATTATAAAACGTTACTAAATTATAAATGGGCGCCAGGGACAATAAGGGTCCCGGATCCCGGAGCCGATGAAGGTGTCCAACCATATAATTCCTGATGCACACCGAATGTCGAACCAAAGATCCTTATGTAGAAGACCGGTTTCCACTATTGAAAACCGGACTATAGTACATAACCGGTTCTTATACAAACCGTATTAAATGTATTTAAATGTTCTATTATATAAAAAAAACCGTCCCGCCTGCGTTATCGCAAGACGGACTCCGCCTGCCGCACAGTCGTATCAGCAAGAGGCTCGCAGCTGACTCGAGGGACGGGTCTCGCGTCCAGGCCCCAGACGCTACTCTCGATCCTGGCGGCGAGACGAACCTCTCGAGGTGCCTCTCCTGGAAACGACAATACGGAGACCTAATAATATAGTTTGAAACTAATTAACATTCCTTGAGGTGACCGGGCTTGGAAATCTAGAAGGCTAGAACATTAGCCAGTAACTATAGGAGCTACGAGGGTTACCCACGTGGCTGGGCTCATTCCCTTGAACAATATTTTAATCCCGTGGTTAACACTGAGGAATCCATGATAAATAGTCAGCGGGTGAAATACTCACGGTTGATTGGTGAAGAAAGCACTTGACTGTGATCGTCGACTGGCTGGACAGTTGTCTGCGTGTGCGCAATTATAATCCTGTAAGTAATATTCATGGATCACGACAATATCCTTTTAACAGCCAGCGGAGGGCTCACAGACCACTTCTAAACACTATTACAACAAATCCTTACCTTATAAAACAGGGAACAGAATTTGCTCCTGTATCGAGCACGTCTCAATGTAAAAAGGACGCTAACTTATGATCGTCATCCTGTCATGGAGATCAGCCGGAAATAGACGGAGCATTTCTAAAATTTCCCATATTGCAGGTAAAATGATACACACATTAAACATTACACCAAGATACTTAATTCTCGAAAATCACTAACAACTACACAACGTGACGTTTAAACGCTGAAACAATAAGAATCTTCATGATCCAGACCAACAAACAAATTATTTTCAATTCCTAATCCTAAAAACCTGTCTAATTAACTAATTACCCCATTGTTTTAATTCGCGCAGAATCGCTTGACACCTCTGGTCACCCTGAGTCAAAGACAATCCACAGATTAAAAATTTCTAGAAATAAGTCTATGCTTAATGAAAAAATTACTTTTATTTCCGCTTTCGGTTATTTAGTTTATTATGATTTTTTACTGAAAGCTGAAAATTATGAAGGATTGCTCCATACGATATTATTTCGATGGTTAGCAAACAATATGTTAGAATATCGATTAAACTAAATCTGTGAATCGGCGACCGCCAGAGGTCGCCTCTAAACTGTCAAACTGACGTTCGACTGAATGACATATGAAATTTTGTATGTAAACATTGTAACTTAACCTTTCAATATTTAATCTAATTTATTGTGCAAACTTATTTAATAGGTTTTAGGAAAGTAATTAATTGTGAGAAAGTGATACCTAAAGGGTTTAGTGACAAGATACAGTTGAAGGAATGAGTCCCTCTATCAAGTGCAAGCCAAAGTCAATTGTACAAACTACAATGAAATATAATACTCGGAAACCTCAAAATGTACTACTGATGTTTTCAGGTAAATGCTACTTTACTTATTAGTAACGCAGCTGTGTAGGTACAAAAAAAACAACGTAACAGTACCTCCCCAACCACCAGAGATTTGACCCACTAGGGCAAATCTCGAAGCTGGCCCTCCAGCGTCAAAGCAGACTCCAAAGGACTAAGTACGCTTACAAAAATCTACAACGTTCATGCCTGAAAACAGGAACAAAGAAAGAGAAAGAAAAAAAAATATGGAAGCCGCTGTACGATTTCTATTTTTATAGATAAGTGATACTATAATGGTAGTTAAGGTATATACATAAACAATAAAGAATTGTTGTTACACTTCAAATATAGAGTAACAGACCGCTCTATTTAGGCGCCATTGCAGTAGGCTTTTGTTGTCGGGTCTACAATTCCGCCCGTGTTATATGGCTTATTTTTAATTATCCATGTAACCTGTAGGAAATATACTAATTTTGGTTTTCATTATATATTACATAAACCTATGACCTAAAAGGGTTCTGGACATACTTCAAGTATAGAGTAACAACCCGCTCTATCAGGCGACATTGTAGTATAGGCTTTGGTTAACGAGTCTACAATTCCGCCCGTGTTTTATGGCTTATTTTTAGTTATCCATATGACCTGTGTAATATACATATACTAATTCTCTTGGAACGAGTCTAATCCATTTACAAACATGTAAAAGACAAGCTCCAAAGAGAGTAAAAATGTGTAAATAACTCCTAGTCTGACCTACTATATTTATATAGGAAAGACCACCCTATTCCATCGTACACCACCTTTCACATCATAAATGAGTTGACTGCCGCTAATAATGCTAAGCTGGAACAACAAAAATACATTAAAAGAAATTAAATGCTACAACGTAGTAAAAATTGGCTAACCGTCTTCCCTAAAAGGAATAATAATATGACGGTTATTGGGCCCCTAAAAAAAACCATCTTAAACAAATTCCATCAATGCAGCCTACACGCCCGCCATTATGGCCTCCAATCTCAGGACTTTCATTATGCTGCCTTACCAGCAATCCGGAGGTTATACACCCACCAGGGGTGTCAATCCAGCAACAACCACAGACTACCAACAACTTTTAAACAATCGCCTTCCCTTCTAAATATAGTTCACAAATGTGAACACAGTTAAGACCTGTGTACCACAACGAACCGCAAAAACAGTGTAAAATATATTTAACCACTGTATTTTAGCATCGTGCATATACAGCACCCAATGCTAAAATAAAAACCAGCAACCACAAGGCATATACAGCCCTCAATAGTCACTGCGACCAACTACTATATACTAGTGAATTTAAATTTTTGTTTAAATTCAAGTTAAATATTAAAAAAAAAAAAATTAATCCTCGCCACCTGGCGATTTAAAATCCTTGATATGCCATGAGCCAAGGTTTTTACCGGAACTACAGCCTTCCAATTCATACACTAAGGGTGAAAGTTTTTTCCTAATTATACATCTCTCGTATTTAGGAGCTAATTTGGCCATAAAGAATTTGGAGGCGTCACTCTGGGGATATGTTTTCTTCCACACAGTGTCGCCTACCTCAAACTCCGCGTGCCTCCTACTACTATTATAATAACGAGCACTACGTTTATGTGACTTGATGAGCGCGTCCTTTACTTTATTGAAGATACTATCCAAAGCCCCTAGCTGATTGGCATATGAACTGCGGGAAGCGCAAGCTAGAGTGGGCTGTTCAACGGTATCATTGCCGAAGACATCACCACTACTAATTGCTTCTCTGCCATGTACTAGGAAGAATGGGGTAAAACGAGTAACTTCATTTGTGGAGGTGTTCATAGCGAATTGGATCTTTGAGATGTTAACATCCCAAGATCGATGATCATCCTCCACAAGAATTGATACCGCGGTCATTATGGTACGGTTATAGCGTTCCACGGTGTTCACGCTTGGGCAATAACGAGGTGTGAAGTGAACTTGAGGTATTTTGTACCTCTCTAGTAGTGAACGAATCTCATTACCCGTGAATTGCGTCCCGTTGTCTGCTATCACCGTACGAGGTATACCGTGTACCAGGAAAACGCCGTCTTCTAATTTCTGCGCTATAGCCTTACCAACAGCTCTACGTAAAGGAAACAGTAAACAGTACTTCGTAAAACAGCACACGACAACTAAAAGGAATGTAAATCCCGCCCTAGACCGTGGTAACGGACCTACCAAGTCCATGCTTATGGTTTCAAATGGCTTGGAACAGTCCTTCGCATCACCTAAGAGACCGGGAGGAGGCAATTGTGAGTGTTTATATGCGGCGCACGTATCACATTTACCAACGTAGCTAATAACATCTTTATACATGTTGGGCCAGTAGTATCGGAGTGCTAGTCTTTTATAAGTTTTAAAAACTCCGAAATGTGGCGATAATTCGCCACTATGGTGGCTCCTTAATAATTCTTGACGATTGCCCTCCGGTACTACTTGCTTCCAATCATAGTCACTAGCCACCCCGAATTTATTTTTAGAATAACGGTAAAGTTTATCCTCTTTAATAATAAAGTTAGGGCACGATCTGGGCTTACTAACACATTTATCCCACAACCCCTTAAACCAAGTGTCAGTGTCAGACACCTTAATTTCGAGCACCGGAACGCCACGAGATAAAGCATCCGGAATCACATTGTCCTTGCCTTTGCGGTGTTCTATAGTAAAGTTATAAGGTGATAACCGACAACCCCAACGGGCTAATCGACCAGATGGATTGGTTAAATTAAAGAACCATTTCAAACTCGAGTGGTCGGTTATCACTTTAAATGCAGGACCGCCTTCTACGTAAGGACGATAGTGTTCCACGGCGAAGACTACAGCGAGGGCCTCACGCTCCGTTGCTGAATAATTGCGTTCCGCCGGGTTAAGCGAACGACTGCAGTAGGCTATTGGGTGCTCCTCCCCATTGATAACCTGAGTCAGAGTGCCCGCTATCCCAAAACTGGATGCGTCACAATGAATCTCAAAAGGTTGAGAGAAATCTGGACAAGCCAATACTGGAGCAGACACCAATGCCTCTTTCAAGGTTGAGAACGCGGTTTCCGTCTCAGCCGTCCACTCAAAAGGCGGCGCTTTTTTGCTAGTACTCGTGAGTGCGTTTAAAGGGGCCGCTATCGAACTAAAGTTTTTAATAAAACGTCTATAATATGAGGCCGTTCCAAGAAACATTTTCACTTCTTTACGAGTTTTAGGGGTTGGAAAGTCAACAATTGACTGAACTTTCGACGGATCAGTGTGTAAGCCATGCTCATCCACTCTGTAACCCAGATATTTCAGTTCACGTCGAAAGAAACAGGACTTAGGTAAATTAATTGTTAAATTTGCCTGCCTTAATTTGTCTAAAACCCGTTTAAGAAGTGAAATGTGCTCCTCGAAGGTTGATGAACAAATAATGATGTCATCTAAATATACGAACACCTTATTACCAAACTCCGGGCCGAAAAGTCTGTCCATTAATCGTTGTTGGGTGGCTGGGGCTCCTGTCAACCCAAAGCACATAACTTTAAACTGGAACAAACCTCGACCGGGAACCGTGAAAGCGGTTTTTTCTTTGGATGAAACGGAGTCCAATTCGATTTGCCAAAATGCAGATTTTAAATCAATGGATGAAAGGTATCGCGCGTCCCGCAACTGGTCTAAGATGTGAGAGACGTAGGGTAGTGGATATGCATCTTGCTTGCTGACCGCATTCAGCTTTCGGCTGTCCAGACAAAATCTCCATTCCCCATTCGGTTTCGGAGTCAGTAGAACCGGGTTATTCCACGCGCTATTGCTAGGTTCCACCACTCCCATCTCCAACATCTCATCCAGCTGACGGTTTAGTTCCTTGAGGCGTTCAGGTGATAGAGGATAATAACGCTGTTTAATAGGAGGAACTTCTCCTGTGTCTATTTTATGACGCAACAGATGGGTACGTCCTAATCCTTTAGCCTCAAAGGAAACCTTTTCAAAATCTTTAATTAATAACTCCGCTTCATTCTTTTGATCTGGTGTTAATTCGTCAAACGGCTGTAGGTGCCTAACCTCCGAGACGCATGTATGACCTCTATTGTTTTTTAAATATTGTAAAGGTAATTTATTAAAGATTTTTGGTGCCAAATTAAAGGCCTTCCAAAAATCAACACCAAAAATCATCGGTGTAGTAATGTCGGGAATAATATAGAATTTAATAACCTTAGTCACTCCCATGAGAGTCACTGGTAAAAATAAATAACCCTCCACGGATGCCCGCGAATCATTGGCAGTTACGATGCTGCCCAACTGTCTATCGGCGTGTAGAGTAGCACCAGCCCTTATGAATTGTTGGCCAACGTCGGAACCCAACACTGAAACGCAAGAACCCGAGTCGAGTAAACCGTAATACTGCTCATCGTATATAGAGACTGTTAAATGTGGACGACTATCGTCCGAAGTCTTATAATGTATTGTATCAACCCTTAGTGATTTTAAAAATAATTTTAAAGTTTTTAAATAATTGTCCCAATCGGACTTATCAAAATTTTGGCTGTAGTTCCGGAAATTTAGTTTTTTGAAATGCAGGTTGGACAGGACTGCTCAACCTTCTTCTTTTTACTGCACGTAGGGCACGATGGTGCACGTACGCCCTTCTTGCCGCAACGGTAACACACAATTTCCTTGGATTTGCATTGTGATAACGAGTGTCCCTTAACCCTACAACGAACACAGAACAACGATCCAGAATCAGTTTGCACGGCTTCAACCCTTTGTGAACCCTTCGGGGCATGGTATGCCAAGTCTGCTGCAACAAAAGAAGACGTTGGTTTGGGCGGCTCATGGAACTGAGCCCTGCTATGGAAACCTAGCTCCAGTTGTCTACACCTCGCCTTTAACTCGACCAGCGTGTTGACAGTCATTATCGACAACCCCGACGTGTATTCCGGTCTCATATTGTACTTGATCCGTGCTAAACGATCGCGTTCTGGAACCCTGTAGGATAGCCTATTATAAAGATTCTCCATTACTGCTATATATATACAAGACAGCTCAGTCGACCCCTGTGTTCTGTTCGTTATTTCTGAAACTAGACGCATATCGTAATCTGGCGGAGCGAAATCTGTGAGTAACTCCTTCTTCAGCTCCGCCCAATCACCAACCGACGCTTTTATTCCCCGGTACCACAATAAGGCTCCGTCCGAGAAAAGGTCTAGAGCAGATTCATGTAGGGAGGCTTCGCTAATTCCTCTGGCCTCGCAAAGCTCCTCCAGACGCTCAATAAACGCTTTCACACAACCTGAACCGTCGAATTTATGACCTAGGGTTTTAACTGTCTCTTTCCTGCAGGAAACGATGACGTCCTTCGTCTGCAAATTCGACAGTACATTCGGTGATTCCTCGGCGGAAGTAAACGATTGATGGAAGCTGGCGTTAAGCGAATCAATTTTTGCTAAATAACCGTTAAGCTGCTTGTCAACGGCTGCATAGTCGGTACTAAGATCAGTTGGGGGAGTAATCCTACTCAATCGATGATACAGGTGGAAACCTAAAGCCTTAACACGATAAATTTTTTTGAAACTGGAGGGGTACCTATCCAGTACTTCACCAATTTCTGGCAGTTTGGCCTTAATGGCTTGTAACTCGGTATTCGGGTCTATATTGATCTCCACAATATCGTCGGAACATACTAATTTATTCAGATCCCTAATTTGGACACGTAGTTCCTCTACGGTTG
The DNA here is from genome assembly GCA_963082905.1 of Oligia fasciuncula. Classification (NCBI taxonomy): domain Eukaryota; kingdom Metazoa; phylum Arthropoda; class Insecta; order Lepidoptera; family Noctuidae; genus Oligia; species Oligia fasciuncula. The sequence goes on from OY720403.1 coordinate 18,058,550, forward strand.
AAGCTGGTTTCGCGTCTCGGACCAGTACTTCATATACGAGCTCATCTTTGCGAAGTAAATTAAATGAAATGGGTCGTTCCATATTGTAAAGTTTAAAAAAAAAAAAATTGATACTGAACTGAATTAAAAACTGGCTGTAACAATTTACAATCACAAGCAATGTGTAAATATGATCTATTATAAACGCCGTTACAAAATTAGCAGTCTTATAGATTATGTAAGTTTGTATTTTAATAATAGGCTTTTATTTCCAAGGACAATTGTCTTGGAGTTATGTTATGTATGAGACACAAGTAAAATAAAATTGTAAAATGTAAATAGCAGCAAGAAGTGTAAAAGTATATAAAAGTGTATATAACGGTACAAACATAAAAACAAGAACACGACAACAAAGGATTCCGCGCGACGGTTTTTTTTCTTAAAATTAGAATAACTGGAAGGTTCTATAAACAGCACTCTGGGTTATAAGGTACAGCAATAGACGTAACCTCTATCTCCAACTAATACACACGTTGGTCGCCACTGTTACAAATTAATTTTTGTGACCTCTTACGACAATCTAGGTAGGTGGTAAAATAAAAGTAAACAACACACTAAGTCATACACTGTATATTAAAAAAAGTTTAAATTTGATATATAATATTACATATTACTAATTGGCTTTAAAAAAAGCTACATTAGGTAGGTTAATTTAAATAATTTAGATGATTGCCAGCCAGCTTAAACTTCAGTTGAAAGAGCTATGGGCGTGGGGAGTGGAGATGACCCCAGTACTGTTCCGTTATTAAAATTAAATATTATAAATTGAAAGTTCTAGATACATAACCTTCCAGTTATTATAAAACGTTACTAAATTATAAATGGGCGCCAGGGACAATAAGGGTCCCGGATCCCGGAGCCGATGAAGGTGTCCAACCATATAATTCCTGATGCACACCGAATGTCGAACCCAAGATCCTTATGTAGAAGACCGGTTTCCACTATTGAAAACCGGACTATAGTACATAACCGGTTCTTATACAAACCGTATTAAATGTATTTAAATGTTCTATTATATAAAAAAAACCGTCCCGCCTGCGTTATCGCAAGACGGACTCCGCCTGCCGCACAGTCGTATCAGCAAGAGGCTCGCAGCTGACTCGAGGGACGGGTCTCGCGTCCAGGCCCCAGACGCTACTCTCGATCCTGGCGGCGAGACGAACCTCTCGAGGTGCCTCTCCTGGAAACGACAATACGGAGACCTAATAATATAGTTTGAAACTAATTAACATTCCTTGAGGTGACCGGGCTTGGAAATCTAGAAGGCTAGAACATTAGCCAGTAACTATAGGAGCTACGAGGGTTACCCACGTGGCTGGGCTCATTCCCTTGAACAATATTTTAATCCCGTGGTTAACACTGAGGAATCCATGATAAATAGTCAGCGGGTGAAATACTCACGGTTGATTGGTGAAGAAAGCACTTGACTGTGATCGTCGACTGGCTGGACAGTTGTCTGCGTGTGCGCAATTATAATCCTGTAAGTAATATTCATGGATCACGACAATATCCTTTTAACAGCCAGCGGAGGGCTCACAGACCACTTCTAAACACTATTACAACAAATCCTTACCTTATAAAACAGGGAACAGAATTTGCTCCTGTATCGAGCACGTCTCAATGTAAAAAGGACGCTAACTTATGATCGTCATCCTGTCATGGAGATCAGCCGGAAATAGACGGAGCATTTCTAAAATTTCCCATATTGCAGGTAAAATGATACACACATTAAACATTACACCAAGATACTTAATTCTCGAAAATCACTAACAACTACACAACGTGACGTTTAAACGCTGAAACAATAAGAATCTTCATGATCCAGACCAACAAACAAATTATTTTCAATTCCTAATCCTAAAAACCTGTCTAATTAACTAATTACCCCATTGTTTTAATTCGCGCAGAATCGCTTGACACCTCTGGTCACCCTGAGTCAAAGACAATCCACAGATTAAAAATTTCTAGAAATAAGTCTATGCTTAATGAAAAAATTACTTTTATTTCCGCTTTCGGTTATTTAGTTTATTATGATTTTTTACTGAAAGCTGAAAATTATGAAGGATTGCTCCATACGATATTATTTCGATGGTTAGCAAACAATATGTTAGAATATCGATTAAACTAAATCTGTGAATCGGCGACCGCCAGAGGTCGCCTCTAAACTGTCAAACTGACGTTCGACTGAATGACATATGAAATTTTGTATGTAAACATTGTAACTTAACCTTTCAATATTTAATCTAATTTATTGTGCAAACTTATTTAATAGGTTTTAGGAAAGTAATTAATTGTGAGAAAGTGATACCTAAAGGGTTTAGTGACAAGATACAGTTGAAGGAATGAGTCCCTCTATCAAGTGCAAGCCAAAGTCAATTGTACAAACTACAATGAAATATAATACTCGGAAACCTCAAAATGTACTACTGATGTTTTCAGGTAAATGCTACTTTACTTATTAGTAACGCAGCTGTGTAGGTACAAAAAAAACAACGTAACAAAATCAACAAACTATCACTAATTTATTTTGGAAAATGGGACACCTGATGCAGAACCGCAACAGATCAGCTAAAGTATAAGACATATAAAAATGGTGCCATAGCAAAAAATATTCCACGTGAAGAGCATTTTCTGCTGTGAGAATAAATTTGAAGATCTAGAACACCTGTTGTGGAACTCCAAAGCCCAGCGACACTATAACATATAGGAATGACGTCTTAGCAAAAGTTGTTTAGTCTGATGGGCATTTCCAGTTGACTTACAAAAATGAAAGATCTGAAACGTCTCGAATCGTCTCGCGCATCACGCTGTTTTCCCGTCCCCGGGCTCTTAGAATTCGACATCAGACGTTTCAGATCTTCGATTTTGACGACCCCGTTGTCGCTGGCATAAGCAACAGGATCCGCGTACGAAGTCGCGGGCAGAAGCTAGTAGATACTAAAGGATAAAAAATTCCACTTCAGGCTTCCAGGAGTTGCTTCATAACAGTCAAAGAAGAAGAAGAGCCATGCAATTGTGCCGTTATACTTTTAACAACTTCCAAAAATGTCATATATGCCCCCAAAGCCATAATTATACAGGATGTGAAAACCAAGAAATAAAGACAATTGGTTAATAGAAAACAAAAGTTTTTATTTGAAATCAACATAAATAAAAAGTTTAACTAAAATATTATAATAACCTATATTTGGCTCGTGAGTCGTTAATTTTCTTAACGAAATAAAAAAAATATAGGTTATTAGATGTGACTTTTTATTTATGTTGATTTCAAATAAAAACTTTTGTTTTCTATTAACCAATTGTCTTTATTTCTTGGTTTTCACATCCTGTATAATTATGGCTTTGGGGGCATATATGACATTTTTGGAAGTTGTTAAAAGTATAACGGCACAATTGCATGGCTCTTCTTCTTCTTTGACTGTTATGAAGCAACTCCTGGAAGCCTGAAGTGGAATTTTTTATCCTTTAGTATCTATTAAGGTCTATACTAGTTGCTAAAACCATAAAATCCAAGATAAAATGTAAAATGAAGTCACAACTTCGTTTCAAACATTTGCAAAATCTTTAAAACTCATTTCTGTAAAATAAGAAAAAAGTAGATGTGTCATTATACTGCTAGGTGAGCGAAATATTGATTGCTATAAGAGTAGGGGAAGATCAAAGAATCGAGGGGGGTAATGGCTGATCTTTGAGTTATGCTCGTAAACGTGTTCTGCTTGTGGTGACTGGTCGTCTTGCTATGGTTTTATTGTTGTTATCACACTAATATTATAAAGGCGAAAGTTTGTGAGTGTGTGAGGGTGTGTGTATGTGTGGGGGTGTGTTTATATGTTTGTTAATTCTTCACGCTCAAACGGCTCGACCAATTTTGATATAATTTTGTATGGCGGTAGCTGACACCCTGGATTAATATATAGGCTACTTTTTATCCCGATATTCCCACGGGATCCACATTTACGCGGGTGAAACCGCGGGGCACAGCTAATGGAATATATTTTAGTAGATTTTTCCTCAAATTAACGCGGGTGAAACCGCGGGGCACAGCTAGTTATTATTAATAAAGACAAAGTCAACTGCGTCTAAATTACTTACCGCTGTGCGACCCCTCACCCTGCGGAAATTGAGCTCAAAGCGGAAGATAAGCAAATACGACCAACTGTAAACTGGAACAGTAATTTGCTCAACTTACGTAGACAAACCGCTTGTGTCAACAACTCATTTGCACACACACACATACACAAACTCATTTACTACGCACACTTATTCACATCGTGTTTGTCTAAGCTATTGTTTCTAGACATCTCCACGGATAATTGTGTGGTGATGGCCTTAAAGTTAGGGGTCTTTAAACATGAAGCGCCTTCGCACTGACAAATATATTAACAGTGATATGATAACTCATCACTATAGTTATTAGAGCTATCTTAGCCCACTTTCTCATGGACGTATAAATATGCATTGGAATTTCAACTCTCGGTGTTGAGCTGAGCATATAAAACCCAACGGAGCGCATCCCAAACGTGTCAAAAAAACACACTGTTGAACTTTCAACTGTCGGCGCTTAGCAGTGCGCGGAAAGATCGCGAACCTGGGCTTAATCCCCCCTTTCAAGACCTCGAGCGGTGCGACTTGCGAAGCTGCGACGCGATTTGCGTCAAGCAATACGCGTGCGCGTCACCAGAAGGCTGATTCCCGTAATTCAAAACGTTCAAAATCGTCGTCGTCGTGACTCGGGGCTAGCTGAACCGAACCAACGCGAATGTATACGTACATCCGTGGTGGAGCGACTCAGACTGCCGGGCACTTCTTCTCTTGCAACCGAGCGGGTGGGCAGGTTGCGGATAGCCCAACTTCGGCTGCGGGACCGACTGCATACAGTCGATCTCGCACCCGGAGCATCTCGAAAGAGATCCCGGACAAGAGAAGTGCCCGAACACCAAGCCCCAGGTTTAGGGTAACCTATATACCTTATCCCATGTACCAAATAGTCCTAATCATTCCAACCCCTCCATATCCCTATAATTCCGTCAATCCCTAAATCCCTAGGCAAAATCCCAGGCCTAGGGTGACCCCCCGCAACCTATACCCCACCACCAAACACCCTCCCTCCTATCCTTTACATCCCGTTGGTCCCAGAGGACGGGTAACCTCGATTCCAAAAAAGCCCACCCCCTCAACAATGAACAAGCAGCAGGTAAAAGAAATTACCCAGGTGGGTTCCGGCCAAGCCGGGGAATCCCACACCGCTACGGCGGTCAGCCCCCAACGTATTCTGGGGGGGGCAACCAACTGCTCAACATTGCCGTGCTCTTCAGCACAGCCGGCTGCTGACTTAGCGCCCATTACCCAGGCAGCGACACACGCGCCCACAACTCCGGCTGCGACCAACGCGCCAACTACCAGCAACATGGCTGCGACTCACGCGCCAATACCTCCTACGACGTGTATGCCTCCCTCGAGCCTCTGGCAACAGAGTGTCGTGCGGAACAGCATCACCAACCCAGACATAGACGGACACGGACAGAGAGTGATGGGGAAGGTTGACGAACCTGGCGACCCTACCACTCTCCCGGTTGATAGAGTACGCCTGCTGAAAAAGCGCGGAAAAATCACAAGCCGGGGGAGGAAAGTAGGCGACCGAAAGCGCAGCACCCGCGAAGGCACTAGCCAGCGCGATGCGCGATCGGACGCCGAAGAGGTAGTACGCGACCAGCCCCGAATCCGCGACGGGGAAACCAGGCGCGAAAAGGGGCCGGACGCGGAAAAAAGAGAACGGCCGCAAGTACGCGAAGGGGAAACCCAGCGCGAAAAGCGGCCAAACGTGGGACCACGCGACCAGCTGCGAGTCCGCGAAGGGGCAACCCAGCGCGAAAAACAGCCGGACGCGGAACCGCGCGTGCAGGGGCGAGACCGCGAAGGGGAAACCCAGCGCGAAAAACCCCTGCACACGACAGAGTCTGCCGGGGGCGCCGGCCGACCCCATCACACCAACACTGACACGGACAAACCCCGACCCAAACACCATAGGGGTAGGCGAGGCGGATCCTTGCGCCCAGACACCACCACCCTGCCAGGCACCTCCATGCCGCAGCCTGGACCGAGCGGTACAGGGCCGGCGAAGAGGGAACGCCCAGACGACTCGGCTTCACCGAGTACGCTCCAGGGGGACGCCAAACGCGTAAGGGTCCACTCCGCCCAGGGGGAGCTGAGGACCTACGCGCGGGCCACAAAGGATATTCCTGCGCGGCTCGCCGTCGCTATCTGCTTCCCTCCCCCCTCCAGAGAATTGACAAATGACGAGGCCGAGCTGGTCAAAGTAGGCCTTGAAAACGCACTGATGGACACGGACCCGACAGCACCACTCCCTGCCTTCCGCGGATACCCACGGGTAGCGGAGGGCACAGTACAGATATGGTGTGAGGACGATTACGCCCTGACATGGTTGACCCGACATGTACCCCTCCTTAAACTCCCCGACACTGACCTCGCTTTGACGGTACTTCGACAGTCCGAAGTGCCCACCCGCGTCAGAGCCTCGCTTTTCGTCCCTCGCTATAGAGGTGACATACGGAGGCTCCAAGGTATTCTGATTCGTCAGAATACGTGGTATGACATAGCCCGGTGGTCACTATACAGGGCAACTACCGTCGGTGGCGACAACTACGGGACTTATATGACCCTGGGTGTGCCACCGGAGGAAGTGGAAAGGGTCATGGGGCGGGAGCGACGGATATCGTACCTACTGGGTTCGATATACGTGCGCTTCTGGCCCACGACCCAGCCCTCGGACAGCACGACAGACCCGACGACGACACCGACAGTGACACAGACGGACGACGCAGACATCGCCCAACTTGAGGAAGTCATGGCCCGCGCGGCGATGGCTGACGACGTAGCCAGTATACCACCCGCATCCCCCGGCTGGAACGAGCAACTTCTTGCATCGTCGCCGGGTGGGCAACACGAAGACCAGTACAGAAACCAGGCGGCGGAGGTATTGTCCGATGGATACATCACAGACTAACCCCCCCCCCTCATCACCGTCACAACCACTCAACATCATCCAGACTAACCTCCAACATAGCCAGACTGCCACGGCTAGCTTACGCCGGGCACTGGAGGTTAACCCCCAAACAATTGCACTGATCCAAGAGCCGTGGATCAGGAACAACAGAATCTGCGGCCTCAGTAACATCGGAGGTAAGCTTATCCTTAACACGCACAGCTCAGACAAACCCAGAACCTGTGCCTATATACCCAAAGATATCCCTACCACGCTACTCACTCAATTCTGTTCCAGAGATCTGACAGCTGTCAGGCTCCAGACCGAAGGTGAATTCCCAGATGTTGTACTAGCCTCGGTATACATGCCGGGCGAGGACACAGACTGCCCGCCGAAAGAAATGGCCGACCTGGTACAGCACTGCGAGCGCACCAATTTGGACCTGATCATCTGCACTGATGCGAACGCCCACCACCCGCTCTGGGGCAGCGACGCATCGAACTCCAGAGGAGAGGTACTATCCACCTATTTGTTCTCTACTAACCTTAACATCGTTAACCGAGGCTCTGAACCCACTTGGGTCACAGTCCGAGGACAAACTATCATTGATTTAACACTTGCTACAGAAAACGCGACAAATTTTATAAATAATTGGCACGTATCGGACGAACCTTCTTGCTCAGACCATAGAAGAATCCGCTTCACTTTAACTACAAATATAAGGAAACCCATATCGAGGCGAAATCCACGGCGCACCGATGTGCCCGGATACAAGCGTCTCCTAGCCGCCCTACTAGCTAGGCACCTATCACAAATAACTATAAGAGAACCTGCACAACTTGAATACACTGTGACAAAGCTGTCAGAATACCTAACCGAGGCATACCATGCATGCTGCAAACTAAGGGCACCACGTACCAACAGTGAGAGAAATCCCTGGTGGAACGCCGAACTTAGTAAACTCAGAAGCACACTACGGAAGCAATTTAACAGAGCAAAAAATACCAGGCTCCCGGAAGACTGGGAGCTATACAAAGAAACCCAATACACATACAAAAAGCAAATCAGAACCGCCAGAAGGGCAGCATGGCGGAGATTCTGCGAATCCATCGAAACCAATAATGAAGCCGCAAGAGTAAGGAAGATCCTATCAACAGATCAGGACCGAACCCTTGGCGCGCTGAAGAAACCCGATAACTCATACACACTAACAGACCATGAAACCAGCAAGGTCCTTCTGGAAACTCACTTCCCAGACTGCAAACTCCTAGAAGACAGGACCTGGGAGGAGGTGCCAGATTGGACCCCAACGGAACAAGACTGGTCCAATGCCCACAATCTAGTAACAGAAGACCGAATAAAGTGGGCCATCAACACCTTCCAGCCATATAAGTCCGCAGGACTAGATGGCATCTTCCCAGCCCTACTACAATGGGGTGTTAGTCATATCACACCATGCCTGGTAGAAATCTATCGGGCCTGCATAGCACTCAGATACATACCCCTTGCATGGCGCGAAGTGAAAGTCATCTTTATACCAAAACCGGGCAAGACCGACTACACTCAACCCAAGGCGTACAGACCCATAAGCCTCACATCCTTCCTACTAAAGACCCTAGAGAGGCTCTGCGATCGATATATCCGTGATGGACCTCTCCGGGCAAAGCCACTCCACAAACAACAGCATGCGTACTCCACAGGCAAATCAACAGAATCTGCGCTACACAGCGTGGTATCCAAAATTGAATGCGCAGTGGACCACAAATGCTCAGCACTGGCAGCCTTCATAGACATCGAGGGCGCCTTTGACAAAACCACTTTCAACAGTATCAGTACGGCCCTAGACAGACACAATATAGACCCGTCTCTGAGCGGCTGGATCACCAACATGCTCAAACGAAGGGCAGTACAAGTGACCGTAAACGACACCACAAGGGCCATAGTGGCGAAGGGCTGCCCGCAAGGGGGCGTCCTGTCGCCGCTTCTATGGAACCTGGTCGTAGACAGTTTAATAAAAGAACTCAACGACAAAGGTTACTACACCGTAGGATACGCCGACGACATAACTATAATAATAAATGGCACCCACGAAAACACCCTGTGCAATCTAATGCGCCAGGCCCTGAAAATAGTGGAAAACTGGTGTGGTAAACACCAACTATCAGTGAACCCCACAAAAACTGAACTGGTTCTCTTCACAAAAAAGAGAAAACTGGCGACACTACAACTACCACGTTTCTTTGGTACAACCCTAAGCCTATCAACTGAAACCAAATACCTGGGCATCTTTTTGGACAAACAGCTGAACTGGGCAAAACACACTAGCTACATTACCACGAAAGCCAGCATATCACTGTGGCAATGCAAGCGAATGCTTGGCAAGAATTGGGGGATCAGCCCCAGGGTCACTCACTGGCTATACACCACAGTCATCCGACCAATAATTACATACGGCTCACTAGTCTGGTGGCCCAGAACAGACCTGAGCACAGCCCAAAAAGACCTTGAAAAGCTGCAGCGGTTCGCGTGTGTGGCAATCACTGGCTGCATGAGAACCACACCCACTGCTGCCCTACAGGCTATGCTTGGACTGCCGCCTCTACACCTCATAGTGAGGGAAGAGGCGGCCCTGGCTGCCTTCAGGCTCTTTACATCAGGGACCCTGAGCAAAGACTCTAGGGTCAAACACACACGTTTAAAAGAAGATGCGATCAAACGGCAGCCAATGATGGCATCACCCTGCGACAAAGCCCCGAAACAATACTGCTTTCAAAAGCATTACAACATAGTGCTTGAAGAGGAGCGATGCGACCACTCAGGCCCGAAAGAACTGAGAATTTACACCGATGGCTCAAAGACCGACTGCGGAACTGGAGTCGGAGTCTTCTCACATGATCTTAACATAAAAATATCCAAACCGCTGGGAATGCTCAACACGGTTTACCAAGCAGAGTGTGTGGGCATAACACAAGCGGCGTATGCTATCGCGGCCAGGAGAGTCACGAACACCCATGTTCGCATACTCTCTGATAGTGCCTCTGTCCTGCAATCCTTGGACAAAAAATGCATTACATCGAATCTAATACTAGAATGTCACAATGCGCTCGAGCGGATAACGGTATCGAACTGCAATACAGTGACACTACAATGGATAAAAGGACACAGTGGATCGCTAGGCAACGACGCAGCTGACGAGCTGGCCAGACGGGCTTCCAGTATGTCAGTCTGTGGACCGGAACCTATCGTGCCCATCCCCTTCAACCAACTACGCAGGTGGCTACAGGAGCACACCCATACACAAGCAGAAAGCTGGTGGACGTCGTCACCAGGCTGCAGGCAGTCCAAAGAAGCCATGCCGTCATTGAATGGCAGGCTAACCAGGCGCCTACTACGACTGGACAGGAAAGGCCTGCGCCTGGTGACGGGAACCATCACGGGACACTGCTCACTAAATAAACACTTTCACACTTTAGGCATAACAGACAGTCCTCTGTGCAGGGCTTGCATGGAGGCTGATGAAACAATTGCGCATGTGCTCTTTGAGTGCACAGGCGTCACCCAGATAAGGTCAGAAACCCTCGGGACACCCAGATCGTACACAGATGTTCTCAACAGACCAGGAGATTTGATCAGCTTCTGGAGGGAGGTGGGCTGGTTGGAATAACCACCGACGGCCGCCATGGCCCACGCACAATGGTCCACTGAAGGACTAAGTGCGGAAACCAAACCCTTAACATAGAACATAGAACATAGAATCGTCGTCGTCGTTTCAGCGACAATCAATGTCAAAAATTTAGGAAAAAAAGACATATTGTTTAATAGATTGAGACTGAGATCCAGACTGTGAACATTCTTAAAATTATCTAATTAACAAAGCTTACTTTAATATTAATGAATTTCTGACAAAAGCATTTATATTGATTATAGATTTTAAGCATTGTAATTTTTTATTTATTTTTCTTGATACTTATTCAAATTAAAATATAGTTATTCTTTGCTAATTCACATATTTTGAGTAACATTAATTATTTTGACTTGAAATTAATAATTAAAAATCATTATTATTCGTAATATTTGCACGCCATATTATGTGGCAAACATGTCTGATGATTTACTTTTTTATGTTATCCTGCATCCATTTTTATTCTTGTACATGTTTAAGCAAATAAATATATTTTATATTATCATCTACAAGCGATAAAGTTTAAAATCTATTAAAAAAATTGACAGATTGTAGTAGCTTGATGTACTAATAAGTAATTACAATAAAAAATACAAACTAAAATTTTTTAGGAACAATAAAGTTTTTATATTCCATTACGTAATCTTCCATTGTACAATAATCGTATGAGAAAAGATACGTGTGTATACAGCGTGTTACTTCTAATAATCACTTCAAATAAGTTATCATCTTAATCAGCCTACAATGTTCCCACTGCTGGGACACAGGCCTCCTCTCTGTGAGAGGGAGTGGGCCGGAATCCACCACGCGGGCCCAGTGCGGGTTGGTAGATGTCACATGTCTTCGAATTTTTGGTTCTAGGACATTCCGGTTTCCTCACGATGTTTTCCTTCACCGTTTTGAGAGTAGTAGTGATGAAATAATTTGCACAAAGTAAAGCGGCTGTCTGGGTTCGAACCTACGACCTACAACTCGTAAGTCACGGCCGTAACCACTGGGCCACCACTGCTCTTAAAAATAAGTTAACATTGCAGTTTTTTTTCTACACCAGGTAAATATTTGGTCGCAAAGAAAGCAATATTGTAGGTAATTTTACCAGTAACATACAGAAATAATGAAAGTTCTGAAGTCCTGACTTAAGGGGCTTACATGACCTAAAGCGCGGTCACTGTCGGACTGCATAGAAAAGAAAGAGAAGCGCGATGACACAACGCTGGTAATTTATTGCAAAATATGAAGCAGTTATTTATTTACAAAAAATCTATTGTTTGGACTAAAAAATTTAAACACTTGTGTTTTAGTATGTTGCTTGTAGAATCAGAATGATTGTATGTATATTAGTATGGTTTTTATTGTAAAAAGAAAGTTTTTAGAGGTATCTTCATGATTTTTTTCTATCGCATAAAATTAGTTGTACCTATTATGTTTTCAACACACTATCTACCTAGCATATATCCTAAAGAATATCATATATTTTTCTGATTTTGTTTACTGTAGTCGATCACATACTTTTATTGTTTCTAAAACTTGCGTTTTTTTGCGTTTAGGTCCTGTAAGCCCTTTAAAAAGCAACGTTCCCATATAAGCTAATAGCTGTGCTGCTAGTTCTGCCTGCCTTTGTAACCATATCATCACTAACCAGTCTATCCATCGTTTCTTTGGTCTTCCCCTACTCTTATAGCCATCGACATTTATATTCAAAACTTTCCTCGCGCCGTTTTCCTCATTCCTCAAACATAATAAATAACTGTGAATAAAAAACGCAAAAAAAAAAACTTAAAGAATGCCGCCTTCTCTCATCTTTCATTATGATAGTTCAAGATAAGGAAAGAGTAGTCCGGCAGCGGCGGCGACCTCTCGCGCCCGGCGAAGGAGGTGGCGGGACGGCTCAGGGAGAGCCTCCCGTCCCAGCCGCCGCGGGAGACGCTCCGGGCGTCGGGAGCCGCGCGACGACTCCCGGCCACCGTAGGCGCGGGCCTGCGGGCGGAGAGTAATGGGTAGCTCACCGTCCGATCAGGACCAGGCCCGTGCCGGACGGCGCGTACGTGTTCCACGCGCGCCTCAAAGAGATGTCAGCATCGAGGAGGGGCCCCATAGGGCCGAAGCCTGCCGGATCAGCGGGATTGTCCGAAAGGGTTACCGCTGGCCCGGAACATAAAGGGCTAAGGAAGGAACACGGGTGGGTTTTAGACAGTAAGAGTCTGACACTCCCTTCCGCTCCACCCAGAGCGGGAGGGGTCATTTGATGATTTCCCATCCGCAAAAAAAAAAAAAAAAAGGAAAGAGTAGTCTATTTCAGCATATTAAAAATTTTCCACGCTATTCAGAAAAACATCATTCTATACCTACCTAAATTCCATCAAAAAAGAAAAAACTAATAGGTGAACAGTCAAGTTACGTCACTCAGATTTTAGATAATAAAAATAATTTTTAACTATAAATACATCGAAACGTGTGAAATAAGAGCTTTTCAAAGAGTTAGTGCTTCGATAAGGATAGACGATTTCACTGACTACTTTATCAAGGTAAATACTTTAATTAATTAATACATAAATAAATAAATTCATTGATTTCGGAACCAGTCCATATGTCATCATCATCTGCCTAGCCTTTGCCCAACCATGATGAGGTCGGCTTTTTTTGGTTGGCTTCTACAAGCAAATGATGATAAGTCGTTAAGACTAGTTCACCAATGCTCATGACAATGTAAATAAAATAATTCATGTCTTTTCTCAAGGTAAAAAAAAAGTCATGTATTCAGCGGGTGTCGTGAGCAAGATCAAAACCATCCAGACGGGTCTAAGGTACCTGGCTCTGCTACAGTTCACTGCATACTTTTGGCCCAGTCAAACTATTGTTAAAGGTAAGTATGATGACAACTGCATCTTGATATAATCTTTTAATATTAGTATAGATATACATTAGTAGACTAGAGGGGCCCGTGGCTAAATAATAACAGCCGCACAGGTCGATCGATCAGGTTAAGCTACGCTTGCCGCGGTTGGTCTGTGGATGGGTGACCATCTTTATATACCGAGACCCCTCCGTGCCTCGGAAAGTACGTTAAGCCGCTGGTCCCGGCTGTCATTCATGGATCTTTGACAGTCGTTATGGGTAGTCAGAAGCCCGAAAGTCTGACAACCAGTGCTACCTATGGGTATCGTATTACCCAGTAAATGGGTTGTGGAGGTCAGATAGACAGTCGCTTCATGTAAAATACTGGTATTCAGCTACATCCGGTTAGACTGGAAGCCGACCCCAACATAGTTGGGAAAAGGCTATGCAGATGATGATACATTAGTAGACTATAGGGCTGATATTTCAATCTTCAGATAACTTTTACCTGACGAATAAAAATGGCGGTTTGACAGCTTTTGTATAGAAAATAGGTCAAACCGCCATTATAATTCTTTAGATAAAAGTTAACTAACCATTGAAAAATAAACCCTTAACATAATAATAACATGCACACAAAACAAAACAAGGGTAAAGGAACACAGGGCATCAAAAAATTCGTCCGCATCGCTGTCAACAGGGAAAGTGCCTAAAAGGCTGGCAGCATTGCCACGATGTATGGCGATTTATTATTATACGGGGTTAGTGGTAATACATTAACAACCTCTTAGGAAGTCATTGTACTCATCATTATGAACAACTTTTACTATGGGACCAAACCTGAAATCGCAAAACGAAAAATCAGCTGTTCCCTACACTTATGTTCGTATAACTCGTCAAAATGTTCGTATAACTCGTCAAAACAACAGATTTTTTTTTCGCGTTTTCTATGTATGTATGCTAAATGTGTAGACAGAACGACAGTATAAACAGTAAATCAGCAATCAAATACCTATAATGTTTCAGATGGAGCCAGTTTCGACTACATTATAGTGGGTGCAGGAACAGCCGGCAGTGTGATAGCAAACAGACTGACAGAAGATGATAATATCAATGTTCTTCTTATTGAAGCTGGTGGAGATGCTCCCATTGAAGGCGTTGTAAGTTTTCAGCTTATCAATATATTCTTAAAGTATATAGATTTGTAAGAACAAAATTTTCTAGCAACTGCAGACAAAACTGTTGATAATGATGCCTTACAGTAGTAAAGATGAGTTAACAATTAGATAAACGTCATTAGGGCCACACACAAAACACATAATCAGCCTATAATGTTCCCACTGCTGGGACACTGGCCTCCTCTCGGTGAGAGGGAGTGGGCCGTAATCCACCACGCGGGCCCAGTGCGGGTTGGCAGATGTCACATGTCTTCGAGTTCGAGTAGGGCCACAGTAAAAAATAAATTGGAAGATGAATTCCGCACATTATTCAAAAAACAACTACAATAACCAAAAATCAAAGAACAACTAACAACTTTAAACTGTGTTGATCAGTATTTCAAAAATCCTTTACAGGTACCTGGGTGCACTTTATTTCTGAAAAGGTCTCGGTTTGACTGGAACTACACAACAGAAAACGATGAGTTTACAAAAAAATGCCATCAAAAGCCGTATTTTGAACCGAGCTTAGGCAAGATGTTAGGAGGTACCAGCTCTCTTAACTATATGCTCTACACTCGAGGATATCCCACAGATTACGACAATTGGGCGGACATAACTACGGACCCTACTTGGAAATGGGAGAACGTGCTGCCATACTTTAAGAAAACCGAGCGAGTCGAAGACGCTGACTTCCTCAAGTCACCAGATATGACTAATCATGGTAACAATGGATTAGTAGGACTAACAAAAGATCCTCGTGAAAACCCAAATGATATTTTAAAAAGCTTCAACGAGCTTGGTAATGACATTGTTAATGATCCAGGAAGTGCACTGGGCTATTCCAAAGCATTATTGTCTATAGCGACGGGTCACCGACAGAGCAGTGCCTTTGCCTTTTTAAGACCAGCTAAAGACCGGAAAAACCTCCATGTGCTAAAAAATACTTTAGTCACAAAAGTTAACTTCGACGAAAGCAAAAATGCTGTAGGAGTAGAAGCTATCTTAGAAAATGGCGAAACTATAAATATGAAAGCATCCAAAGAAGTAATCGTTTCTGCTGGTACATTTAACTCTGCTAAGTTACTTTTGCTGTCAGGAATCGGTCCTAAACAAGATTTAGAACGCAAAAACATTGATGTTATATCAGATATCCCAGTAGGGAAGAATTTGCAAGACCATACTGGAGTTGTTATACTTCATTCCATGGAAAAATCTGAGCCAAAACCTTTAAACCCTAATATTATGCCAGCTTCTCCTATGGTGGGATTTACAGCATTAGACAAAAGTCAAAATTATCCAGACTATGAAACGATGTCTTTTTCAACACACGCAAACTTGATTTTATTCTTTTGCTCCTTCGGATATAGGCTGAGTTACGATGTATGTGACAACACTTTTGTATCAATGATGGGAAGAATGGGTTTGTTCAATGAAATTGTCAATTTAAGCCCAAAATCTAGAGGTGAAGTTACACTAAGGAGCTCGAATCCAATGGATCCACCAGTGATTACTACTGGGTATTTGTCTAACAAGGCTGACCTTGACGACCTAGTGAAATATATAAAAGATTTTATTCCCGTAGTTAATACAACTCACTTCAGAAGTATTGGAGCAGAAATGATTGACCCTATGTCAGGAGGCTGCAGTGAATTTGAAAAAGGCAGTGATGAGTACTGGAAATGCTACGCTTCCTGCATGTTTACTGGGATGAGTAATTACGTTGGGACTTGTGCAATGGGAAGTGTTGTTGATAGTAGACTGAGAGTGATCGGTGTACAGCGGCTAAGAGTAGCTGATGCCAGTATCATGCCTGTTATCACAAGAGGGAATACCAACGGTCCTGTGATTATGATTGGTGAAAAAGTTTCTGATTTTATCAAGGAAGACAATAAGTAACCTTGTTAATATTCTACACCCTGTACCGTTTTGTATTCTGGCGTAAATTATACTAGATTTCTACATCGCCTCAAAAATCATTCACACAAAAAAACTGTCATTTCACTCATAACAAAACTTGTTGATTTTTTAAATTATGAATATCTATAAACTTATTAAAATGTTTGATTAAGATTTTGAATGGGATATATTTTCTTCAATTTTAAAATACATGGTTGCCTAAAAAAAGACTCATTTATTCACACATCTCTACAGTGTTTATTTTTTCCTGCCCTTTACTTTTCTTTAGTATAAATAGTTAATCTCCGACTTCGCACGCAACGCTCGCAATAATAAAGAAAATAAACCTTGCAAAAAACCCTCCCATACATAAACTGGGTAAAATACCGTATTCGTATTTACTATTCAACAAAGGGTTAACGTTTATTGCCTCTCGACCGTAGAATACACCGCAGAACCGGATTTATTCTGATATCCACGCCGTTGCTAAACCAGTTCAAATCGCTTCATACCGGATAGGACCGGTAAACAGCTAGAAAATAGCGGAAATTATCGGGAATATAAACGGTGTTTTGTATTTATTTTGTTTTATATATTTTAAGTATAGGTGTAGTACTCTTTGAAGTAGAAATGATCAAGTAAGTAATTATTTTTAGTGTTAAAGTCAAGAATAATGTACGTTTAGTCTAAAAAGGTAATATTAAAAGAAAAACAGTCTATCTATATCGCGAATCGATCGCATGGCTCCAAATACATTGGCTAACTCCAAAGCAGAGCAAACTTCTCCATTCACCAATCGCCCAGAACGGATAACAGCTGATCTAACAAGACAATTGGCAAACCCTCAGGGATGTCAACGCGATCTCGTGACGTAATACATAATGAATAAAAGATCGTGCTGTGAAAAGCGACCCTAGTACTAAGCTCATCAGGAATTACGTGTCGTATTGACGGGTTCGATTTATGAACGGGAAATTGTGCTAGCATGTTGGGGGTAATTTAATTGTTGTCTGAACATGGCCACTGTGCTGAAATCTGTGTAGGGTTAGATACAGAGGCGTTTTGTTATACAGTACTTAATCAAGAATGATGAACGATAATCTATACTGAAAATAAAGCTGAAGGGTTTATTTAAACGCGCTAATCTCTGGAACCACTAGTCGGATTTGAAAAATTCATTTTGCATTTGATAGTCCATGTTTTGAGGAAGGCTATATGCTACATCACGATAAGGCCCTTAGGAGCCGAGTAAAACCAAAAAAAATCAGAAAGAATGCTGAGCAAAAACGAAGTAATAGCACGGGCAGGCGATGCGATGCGACGGGGTGCGCCGGGGAACAAGAAATTTTACGCGGGCGAAAGTTAGTAATTTTATCAATTGTAATGTTGTGTCGTAAATAACAGCAGAGTCAGGGTGAAGCCAAAAGCATTCTCATTGTCTTTGGAATACGTCACACAATGCTTTGTGGTGTTCTCTAGTATAAGAATACTAGAAGAGTGAGTACGAGAATTCAGTCCAGAAAGAAGTGTCGGGGTTTGTGATATGATGCTGCTGTAGCGTAGCATATGCCATACGACTTAGCAGCGGTACGGTCATCGCTCGTGTGGCCCTTAGGGTAATTATAATTACATGCCGAAGATGCACCTCCATGTAAAACAAATGCATGTACGAGAATAGACTCGCACGCACAAGCCAGGCATCGAGGTAACTTGGCGGGCCTGAACATAGGCACTAAGAACTTTCGCGCATGTTCTCTCACTCGCACTCGCCTCATGCCACTATTGGTTCCTAAAAAATCTTACTGCGCAGCCTTCTGTGCAAAGTTCAGACCCACCAAGTTACGTCGGTCGACTTACGAGTCGTAGGTTCGAACCCAGACAGGCACTTTACTTTGTGTAAATTATTTCATCACCACTGCTCTCAAAACGGTGAAGGAAAACATCGTGAGGAAACCGGCATGTCCTAGAACCAAAAATTCGAAGACATGTGACATTCACCAACCCGCACTGGGCCCGCGTGGTGGATTACGGCCCACTCCCTCTCACTGAGAGGAGACCTGTGTCCCAGCAGTGCGAACATTATAGGCTGATTATGATTATGATGATTGTGACATCGAGGTAACGCGATAAACTGCGACCGACGGTGTCACAGTGAGGCATCTTCAGCACGTACTGCTGTTTTACCAAAGTGATTAATTCAGACGACCCCTATAACATAAAGCCGTGATTATTTTTGGGATCCAGCAAATCCCCCAACAGGCTCGCAACCCAACCCGTCCTTCTGTGTTCACAACAAAAATGTCGGATGACATCATCTAAAACATCTGTCATTTATGGATGCCGTCTTATTTCGCGGCTGAACGACTCTATTCCCTTTGATTCCCTTCATTATACCAAAGTGTGCTCTGTAGTAATGGAAACCATTCGGATAAGATATTATATACTTTGGTGATAGCTTTAAAATGTTTGTTTTGTCATTTTCGGCGTTTCTCTTGCGTATTGAATGCGATACTAAAGATAATGTTTCTGTTAGGACTAAGAGCAGGTCTTTTCTAAGCCTTTGGACCTAATAATTTAAAAAAATATTTATATTTGATTCAAAGGGACTTGAATCGGATCTAGATTGTTTCTTCTTCATAAATATGTTTATTTGTTCTATTTGAATTTTAGCCTAGCTAGAATTTTTATTTAATATTTTTCAGTCAAACTTTTTGTTTTTAATATCTTAAATATTTCTTTTACCAATCATGTTACCCAGTAACTGATTTGTGGAGGTCAGATATGAATCCGATTAGACTAGAAGCCAACCCCAACATAGTTGAAAAAAGTTTAGGTAGACGACGACGAAGGACTCATTTTTACAACAAAAACTGATAATTTATAAATTCTCTTCTATAATAATTAATTTCAAAACAGACTGAATCCTATTACAAAATATCTAAGAGTAAATAATAAGCTCTTCCTCGAGGAGACTTTGAGCTTAAAGTGTGGACTGTACAGTCACGAGCACTAATATGTCAACAGTTGGCAACTTTCAATTGCGATTTTTTCGTGAAATAACGAATGCAACGTTGAAATACGACACTTTATACAAACCTATGGGTTCAAAAATACTATATTCGTAATAACATAAAATTTCATGCAAAATTGAAGGAAAATATCGTCTTTGAATAATGCCAAGTGTGTACAAACTTATGCTCGTGACTGTACTTGAACACCGCCGTACCAAAGCGAAAATTGGAAACTGTAAAACAATGTCACAATAGGCTATTTGACAATGTAAAAAATAAGGTAATAATTATTGACACTCGTATAGATTATCGCTTTTAAAATCGATTTGCATTAATATTACTACAAAACAATGTATTATTTATAAAAAAAATCCCGAAAAAATTTCATCTTTTTAAATCTGGCGCCACGTAATCGAAAACGGTCTGGATTGGCTGAACTTAAGATGACGTCATGATTTAGTAAATTTCTGTCTATCGTTGACAGAACTGATGACTTTTGTGTAGTATCTCGACCGTTTCAACGTTTGTTTACGTGAATCGTGACGTCACGACGCCATATTGTTAAAGATAGCGTTTTGGCGGCTTATTTAAACAGTACATTTTTATTTACTATTTTTTAAAAGAAATACATTATGCAATTTGAAGTAATAGGTTTTTGTGGGCTCGTTAGACACCATTAAATAATCTGAGATGTTTATCAGAAACCAGTCAAAAGCCTATTCCAGTTATATTTCATTTCGAAATGTAATTTCCTATGAACTGTGCTCAGTTATTATTTTGTTTGATTCAATACAAGCTCGGATTAGAATGACCTTACTTCAAAAGGGATAAGTGCTTGTTTAAATATTGTGTTACTTTGTAGGTACATAAGGCCTTTTTAACGAGGCTTGACAAGAAGATTGGACAAGTAGAGCCTTTTGATATCAAAGGGGTTTTTATCTTGTTTTATTTTATCTTGTAAATACTTTGAACCTTTGTGTAGTCTATAAGGGGCTTACATGACCTAAAGCGCGGTCACTGTCGGACTGCATAGAAAATAAAGAGAAGCGTGATGACACAACGCTGGTAATTTATTGCAAAAATGAAGCAATTATTTAATTACAATAAATCTATTGTTTGTTGTTATTAGTATGTTGCTTGTAGAATAATCTGACAAAAAATCACAATGATTATATTTATATTAGTATGGTTTTTATTGTAAAAAGAAAGTTTTTAGAGGTATCTTCATGATTTTTTTCTATCGTATCAAATTAGTTGTATGTATTGTGTTTTCAACACACTATCTACCTAGCATATATCCTGAAGAATATCATAATATATTTTTCTGATTTTGCTTACTGTAGTCGGTCATATACTTATTGTTTCTAAAACTTGCGTTTTTTGTAAGACCTGTGGGGTAATTGCGTAACACAGTACAATGGCTTGTAGCCGCACGGTTCGATCGATCAGGTTAAGCTACGCTTGCCGCGGTTGCTGCGTGGATAGGTGACCATCTTTACATACCAAGATCCGTGACTCAGAAAGCACGTTAAGCCGTTGGTCCCGGCTGTCATTCGTGAATCTTTGACAGTCGTTACGGGTCGTCAGAAGTCCGAAAGTCTGACAACCAGTCTTACCAAGGGGTATCGTATTACCCAGTAAATGGGTTGTGGAGGTCAGATAGGCAGTCGCTCCATGTAAAATACTGGTATTCAGCTGCATCCGGTTAGACTGGAACCCGACCCCAACATAGGAAAAGGCTAGGCAGATGATGATGCTAGTTCAATGGGAACAGGCTTACCTCCTACTAGGTATATGGGGGTTACACATAATCCACCCAAATGTGAGTTTACTTGAAACATCTGCCTATTTCATCCGTGTTATGTGTTTATCCTTTTACGTTCTTTTTTAAGTTTGTGTTCTTTCTTCATCGTCATGTTTACAGCAAATAAACGTGTTTTTATTTATTTCTTTTCCTTCCTATAATAACGTTTTGCGACATTATCCTCTTCAGAAAGTAATCCGATACTTTTTACTAAATCTCATCTTACAAAATCTGTCGACGAATAATCGACAATGGACAAGGAAAATGGAAACGTTCACGTCGTAAGTATCGTAGTAATCGTCTCAGCAAAAAAAACCAGTCAAGAGCGAGTCGGACTCGCGCACCGAGGGTTCCGTACCATCATGTTTTTAATTTTTCATCGGCCAGACCTATATTATAATTCATCAGAGAATTGTAACACTGTGCACTGCGGTGTAGAATATTGCAGTTTTATGTCAGCGCCATCTCTTGACTCATAGTGGAACTAATGTAACTTTTGTTGATGATTCCTGAAAAAGTATGCTATTTAGAGACTTTGTTTTATTTTTCCTGTAATCTTTACATAAACTTCTATCACATTGAAAAATTTCAGATTTTTTCTTTTTGCAAACTTCAGAGATAAGGGTAGAACGGTATTTTTTTTACATTTTTCATCAAAAGTCGAAAACAAAGCGGCCCAAAAAAAAAATGTTTGAGAATGTGCAATCTGCGCTCTTTCATATGATACCATGCATACACATGCCCTAGTAGCCCCACTTCGAATTTTTCAGACCAACTTTCAGTACCTGTTGCAAAAAATATACATATATTTTTATTTCTTTACGATACGGAACCCTAAAAATATGCTAACGGAAATATAAGAACTACAATATTTTGTTGACGACTGGTTGACGACCGTGCTCTTACCCTCTTAAGAGGCCGCACTGTAAGCCTGAACTACTTACCGATAAAAATATTAGCATTATTTTTTCGAACATTTCACAACAACAACAGGGATTATTTTTTGTCAGTTCATTTTCCGTATTCACTAAAATAGAGGCCAGTGGTGTTTTTGTTTTATAAAAACACCCCTATTCACCACCGACACCTATTTTCACCAACAAAAGAATTGACCAACACACTGAATACGGAAAAAAATGCACAAACACGGGGCACACGATAACCAGAGTTTGTAGACTATGTAGTTCTTCATTTTGGCCACAGCGATCCCTGTCCGACGCAGGGCATAAAATAAATTGAAAATTTTGCTATGCAGGTGTCCGGAGAGCACGTAATATACAGGATGGCTTGCCTAACTTTTGCGGACGCCTTTTGTCCAAGGCTGGTTCAAAAGCTTGCTTAGAGCCTGTATCGATATATCTGATGAAGGAGGCTTTGTTTGTTGGAGGTAGAAGCGGTTTTCCCGCGAATTTGACGGCGTGGATTTCTGATTTTACGATATAAACTGTAATACCCCTTTTTCAACCCTAGAGACGTTTTCTTTTCTTTTGTAAGTAGGTTTCTTAATAACTGTTGATAGTCAGAAATGTTTTATTCATAAATCGGCACTGCACATTACTCTGTCGACTATCTTCAAATTGGCTTTACATCAGTGCCTTGCCTATTAAAAAAGTAAAAAAAAAAAAATTACTTCAGAAATTATAAAAGATGTTAACTATTCTAAGAATACAAGAAAACACCAGAATACATTCTAAATATTATTTTAGCTTCATCCAGCGAAAAATAAAATTAAATGACATGTAATGAAAAATAAAATCGTTTTGGTAGTTTGATATTATTAATATAACTACCCGCTGGTCTCGTAGTCGCAAGCGTGACCGCTGAGTGTGGGGTCCTGGGTTCATTTCCCAGTTCAGCAGCAGCCCAGAGTGTGGAAGTTGGCGGTGTGATACCCCCGTGCCTCGGAACCTGCGCTTGATCTCTCTCTCGTCGTGTCGGATTGCCGTCCCATCGGACTATGAGAGTGAGGGAAGAGAGAGTGCACCTGTATCTGCTCGCACACTTGTGCCTAATAGTACCGGCCTTAGGTACTCACGCTCGTAGAACTTTTTGGCAACTATCAAAGTGATACCCACGCGAAGGGTTAATCTATTCTCAGTATAGGATGATACCTACAAAGGTCAATTTGGGAATTAGATTTTATTTATAGCTTTGTGATTAAAAAAGAAAGGACAAAGGTCTTTGTTCGATTCCGCGCCTGTTTGTATAAAACCCTTTATCTGTAATACGTAAAAAAGGTTTTTCATCAAGAATCATAGAATTATCATCAGTCAGAAATTCGGGTTCTTTATTAAAACATCAGTCTGCTCTTTAATTATGGACTGATTATAAAAATAATTATAATTGTCTAAGACGTTTTTTGAAGCCAAGCCAAAACCCAAATTTCATGAAGGGAAGTTTCTCAATACGACCTGGGCCCCAATTCTGTATTAGTCCCCGCGAAATCTTACCAAATGCAAACCACGTAAACAACTATCGTCTCTTGTTTACGGCAAGGAATCGAAATGTCGTGATTAACTAACAAATTGACGTTGTTTCGAAGTAAGGAATCGTTAAGGTGCCACTACTCGATATTAGTGCCTCTGTGCGTGAGAACTAGACGTTGTGCCTGTAAACTAGCGTCTAACTGCTCATCACTGATATTAGCTCTGTCAGACGCGAAGTCAGGTGAGACAGCGTGCTTTTTGGTCATGACCACCAGTGAGTTCGAGCTCGCGACTAGTTTACTCTTAAGTGCTCATGTGCTCATAGTGACAAAAGGCCCTGTAAATCTAAGTTTTTTTTGTGTTTTTTTTTATGCGTCATGTGTGCCGCAAATAAACGGATCTTCTTTCTTTTTTTAATTTTTTATGTTTGGTACGGACTTTAATAAATTCTGAAAAGAACTTTCTGTCTTTATAAATAAGATCCCTGATAAATAAATTAATATTCACATAATGTTATTCAAAAGTGTATCCTGAGATAGTTTGGTCATGTTGAGAGGATGAATGAAAGTCGACTAACAAAAGGTATTTTACAAGCCAGAGGTGACGAAAAAAAAAAAAAACAAAAAAAAAGCCACATGGGAGTGGAAACGCCAAGACACGCTAGTAGGACATACACTGACCTTATTGGTGACGTTCTTCAGGAAGGTCAGGCGCCTAGTACCTACTTGCAACCTTTTATTTGACTTGTTAATTTATAAATCTCTATGTGTTTGTTATTCCAGCGTATGGCACTCGTGGGTTGCAGCTGAAACTCAGCGTCAAGTGGTACACCTTGTGTTGTCATCTGACATTATGCTGAGCTGAGGCCCTTTTGGCATTATAATCTTTGTTTTCTGTTTTTATAGTTTTAAGGTGTATTTTGATGTAATGCCAATAAAAGCATTTTACTTTCTTTTCTCTTTCTTTCAACCGGCGTGCGTGTATGACCAGATGTATGATGTATGGTGTATGGATTATGATCAGTATGTAAGGATCGTAGCGGGTGGCTGTTCTGTGTGATACTTTTACATCAATCTACATGGTCTTTACATGATCTGACCAAGATTATATCATAATCTGCCTAGCCTTTTCCCAACTATGTTGGGGTCGGCTTCCAGTCTAACCGGATGCAGCTGAATACCAGTATTTTACATGGAGCGACTGCTTATCTGACCTCCACAACCAAGTTAGTGGGTAATACGATATCCCTTGGTAAAACTGGTTATCAGATTTTCGGGCTTCTGACTACCCGTAACGACTGTCAAAGATCCACGAATGACATTTTAAACTGATATCAAATTGAATAATATTTCTGGTCCGGACACTATCCCATTTACAGTTTCTCTCACGGTCACAATATCTAACATAGCTCGCAAACAATGCTATTATTTTTGAGCCATTTATTTCACGGTATTGCACCGTCTCATTTCTGCCACGTATCGTTTATTTCGCTACAACTTTATCGTACTGACGCCAGCACATCTGTCAAACTTCTTTAATAGATTTTCAACTTTATCGCTAAAGAATAAGGTTCAAAGTAGATTGGGAAATTTGACAGTTTCGGGTAGCTTGATCTGCTGGCGCCTGTACCTCTACTGTGAGAGGAAAGAGTTACTTATTGGTGAAATATTACTATGGCATTTTAGTTTCATGTCTTGTAAGGATCAGAATGTTGGGCCACAAAAGGAATTAATGAAGTGCAATTTCCTGCAGCTGAGATAAAAATGCTAAGAGATGTGTGATGTTACGCAGTGGATAGAATAAAAATTGAGTATAGAAGAGGACGTTGTTGCCATCGCGGGCACAACCTGGATAAGGCTGGCACAAGAGCATAAGGATTAAAAGGCGGTAGTTTTTGACTTAGCTTCAATAATACGTATTTTTGCCACTTAGTTTGTATTGATGATGTTATAATGACTTCCTGTCACTGATATTTACATAGCAATTAGTGTTACACGAATTTGTGTGGGGTCAATACAACTTAGAAGTGAAAAAAAAACTTTTTTACAAAAAAAAACAACCGACTTCCAAAAAACACACTACAAAGTGCAAAATTACTTTAATTTGGGAAGTCGGTGTCGTTGGGTTCGCATTTTTGTTGTTTGCCACCGAATTTAAATTATATTTTTACAAAAATATTAGTTAAGTACATCATTAATGTTGAATTTATAATTATATGTGAGAACGATGTAAAAAAGACGTATGCGTTAAAAGTGTCCAGAGTACAGCAAATAGTAAGAAAACAACAATCCAAAAATAAAATAATTAAAAATAAGCCGAGGCAGCTAAGTGATGACCAGCCCCAACTGACGGCGCCCGTTCACGAACATGACGCATAGATCATCAGCTCAAACATTTTGAAGGGAGCTAAATGATCCAACACACACGCCACCGTCAGCGAGACATTTGTGTGAGCATGACATACTATCAGCCGCCAGGGCACATTCAAGTCAATGAAAGACACATTACCCGGTAAATGGTACATAGTATATAGTATATATGTTACGGCTAAAGACCGAAGTGCGGCTACACCTAGTTTTAGCCGGCCGAGGTGCGGCTACACCTAGTTTTAGCCGGCCGAAGTGCGGCTACACCTAGTTTTAGCTGGCCGAAGTGCGGCTACACCTAGTTTTAGCCGGCCACATGCGGTTCGTGTGTATTTCGGGAGGCGACATAGGATGCAAGAGCGAGCGAAGGGCACCCCGAGGTTCGGTTTGGTTAGGTTCCTTTAAACACCTTACACAGAAATAGAAAAAACTAGGTGTAACCGCACTTCGGTCATTAGCCGTAACATATACATATAACTCACATCTGTGCTACTGTGTTTTCACTAGCAAATCTGCAGTGTTGTTATAAAAAATTACCTTTACTTGTTCGATCAAAATGATAATACTTTAATAACTCGTTAAACAAAGGACCACAATTAAAACAATGGTATATAAATAACATACATATTAACGACCTGTTGTATTTTATAACCTCTAGACTTTAGTATAGTCAACCTCATAATTACAATTAGTTTTATTTTTTTGTTTAAATATAGAGAGACTTGTGGTTTAATAATAACAGCACGGGTCGATCGATTCAAAAAGGGTCAGCTAGTTTGAAATATATAAAGCCATGTATAATGTAAACTTTAGAATACCGATTTCTCTGACAAAATACACAGCTTAGTATATCTACATATCTTAGTGAGAGCGTTTAGATTAAATTGGTCTTGCTTTCAGCCGAAAAATGTCCACTGCTGGACATAGGCCTCCTCCAAACATTGTCACTTCGACCACTTCTGTGCCGCTCGCATCCACCGGATTCCTGCGGCTTTTACCAAATCATCGGCCCACCTTGTGGGACGCCTTCTAACGCTACGTCTTCAGGTACGCGGTCGCCACTCGTCACGTAAGTTGCTTTGTAGTATGAATTAGTATGAATTGTAGGTACAGACGGCAGCACATCAATGTAAACTCTATACATATCTATAACTACGACGCGTCGTATAGTGTTAGAAAGAAAGTATCCTTGCTATGATTGGTGGAGTTTTCAACGTTTCTAAAATTGCCCAATGGTTGCACATACTAAGAATTGGCAGCCAATTATCATGTCTCACTAGGAATAAGCCACACCCACCGCTCCCGAGATCGTTTGACGTTTATTCAGTACGTCACTTGGAGTCGTGTTGTGTGGTACTATGCGTTGTGTGCCCGGCGGGATGACTTCTGTCCCCAGACATTTTTGACTGCGTTTTTTTATTATTTTTACCAAAGTTTTTGAGTGGATCATGCCGGGTGATTGATATTTGTCGGTAGACGACGATAACGGTGAGTAATATTTTTTGTATTTATAATTTTTAAAGTGAAATAAAATAAACAAAGGTTAGTATTGAAAAAATGTGTCAATGGTGTTTTTCTATAGAATTTTCGAATTAATAGAAGGGATAGGTAGGTAGGTATCTCTTTGGGTCAGTAGGTCGTCTTAGGGGCGGTTCTTTCCTAATGATGGGTGCGCGCTGTAGGGTAGGTAACCGTGAAAGCTTAAATTCAGAGTTATACCTACGTGAGCATAATTCGATGAACTTATTGTTTTTGATTCCATTTAGGGCTGATTTTTCCAACGCCAGTTAATTTTTTAGCCAGTCAATTTTTTACTATTGGAGGAATAATATTGAATTTTTGACAATTTCTTCAATACTTACAAAAACTGTCAGATGTCAATTTTATTACAATAACCAATGATATTCTAAAACAAAAATTATCTGTCGATTGAAAAATCAGCCCTTGGTCATGGAACATTCTAAACAAAAGTTATTCCAGCGGTGCTATTCTGTAAAAATCTCACCGTGAAAACTTAGGTGAAGTGAGCGTGGAGTGAGCTGTCAATAGTGTCAATCCCTAGCAAAAACAAACTCACATCACCTAAGTTTTCACGGTGAGATTTTTACAGAATCGTCCGGCAGTAGTAGTGATTGGATTTTAAAGTAAATACCGTAAACGCAGGTTACTTTAGCTAATTTTTTCATCTTTTACTGACTTCAAAAAAAAGGAGGTTATCAATTCGACACGTATGTATGTAATATTATTGGAATTGCATTATATTCACATATGACAATCTATTAGGGCTTCCAAACAAATATACAAAATTTTGTAGACGTATAATGTAATAGTATGTTTGTCCATGCATTTTTCCGCAACTATTAATCGGATCGTGACCATTTTTTTTGTATTGGCTTACATTTACTTCAACTTAGGGAATAGTGGAAGTTTCATCTAAATCGAGTCAGTCATTTTCAAGATATGGACTAATACGTGTAAGTGTGACGACCTGGCTTATTGATACGAGCTACGGGTGTAGTGTCAAAGGGAAAACATCTCAAAACCTTGGTCAAATTCTAGTGCAATATTTAAAACAAAACTATTGCCTACTTATTACAAACAAATATTCCAGTTTTTACTTAAAACTAAAAATATCAAAATAAAAAAGTAATTTAAAAAAAATTAAACCGACTTCAAAAACTCAAAATTGTGAAATAACTTTAATTTCAGATGTCTGTGGCAAAAAACTACAACTAAAATAAAGATCCCAAGACACCGACTTCCGAAATTAAAGTTATTTCACAATTTTGAGTTTTTGAATTTGGTTTAATTACTTTTTTTTTAGAAACCCTTTGATAGTAGGGATTATAGTGGATTTCTTAGCATTTTAAATATTTGTTTTACAAAATATAGGTATGTGTATATTTTCTTTTTTTTTACTTTTGAGCCAATGTTGTTCTTTGAAGAGGGTTAGTTTGACTTGACCTGCAGATTTTGTCGACACAAAAACAATATTTATGCATTGAGCCAATGTAGCCCTATACAACAATAGAAAATAGAAAACCCTTTTTTGTATTGACCCAAAGTTCCCCCCCAGAGCTAAAGTAACCCGCGTTTACCGGTACCTACGCAATTATGCAACGAACGCCGGGTGTGCGAATAGTGAATGTTATTAAAAGTGATAGAATAGGAATATCGTTTTTAATAGTATTCGTAGTAGGTATCTGACAGCAATTTTTGAGAATTTTAGGCCGCTTTCCGAATTAGCTATAATCGCTCACAGCGCTCACATCATCTCACATGCGTTCCGATTTAGGTATTACGATTATGACAGCTGAGAGCTGTCCACAATTCGGAACGCCCGCGCCCCCGTGAACGCGCTCACAGTGCTTACTCAATGTAAAAACGATATTATTACACAGTACCTATTTCCTAAACACCACATTTCTTCTTCTTTGGTTAGGTGGCGACTATCAGCCAGAAGCACAATTTCGAAAATGCCACGTTAGTTTAATTTTATGTTAAGATGCAAATCTAAACAAAACACACACTGACACACCCCCACACACACACTGTCATTTTTGACAGCGCTCACGGTGATATTATTCTAGGGTCGGCGTTATCGCAAGATGGCGCATGTCATGACGTCATCTATGACGATTCACGGGACATCGTTATCGCGCTCACGCTAATTCGGTACGGGTTTAAGCACGCTCACATCGATTATTTCCTAACTCGGAACGCAGGGTTAATGTGAAG
The DNA here is from genome assembly GCA_963082905.1 of Oligia fasciuncula. Lineage (NCBI taxonomy): Eukaryota > Metazoa > Arthropoda > Insecta > Lepidoptera > Noctuidae > Oligia > Oligia fasciuncula. The sequence continues at coordinate 18,088,510 of OY720403.1, forward strand.
AAAAATTATAGGCAGAATAGTTACGTAACTTGTATCTACTTAAATTGAAAACGTGATTTTTTGTTTATAGGAATATTTGCGTGATTTTAGTGTCAAATGAGAGGATTATGTTTAAAACTGATATTCCCGTTTGAATTAAGATGTAAATCGGTCAACGGGTTTAGAGATAGAAAGAATTTTGTATAAGTAATGAAAACATGCCAAAGTTCGATTTTAGTAAATTAATGTTCTAGAAAGTTTTTTTTATTATAGATAGGATAAATGTTGTTACTTAATACGAAAGAAGATTACATAGGCTACACAATATAATGAAATTGTAACGATCGCCTAGGCATACAGAACATAAAAAACTGGCCAAGTGCGAGTCGGACTCGCACACGAAGGGTTCCGTACCACAAGGCAAAAACGCCGAAAAAAACACGTTTGTTGTATGGAGACCCCCTTAAATATTTATTTTATTTTAATTTTATTACTTATTATTAAAGTAAAAATACAACTGAGTATTTTGTGAATATTTCATGTGCCTACCTGTTACCACTACCTATTGATATCGATCAAAAAAGGGCAATAAAATCGCGTTTGTTGTATGGGCCCCCCTTAAATATTTATTTTATTTTGTTTTTAATATTTGTTGTTATAGCGGCAACAGAAATACATAATTTGTGAAAATTTCAACTGCGACAACTATCGCGGTTCTGGAGATACAGCCTGGTGACAGACAGACGGACAGACAGCGAAGTCTTAGTAATAGGGTCCCGTTTTTATCCTTTGGGTACGGAACCCTATAAAACAGGGCTTTATAGTGTCAGAGCCAAGAGAAAATTAGATGTAGGTAAAAGTGGCTTAAAATCAAGGGCCTCTTTGCCTTATAGTAATTGAGTAATCGTGGGCAAATAAACTAAGCTATTTGTTTCGTTCCAGAAAAGAACAGTTTACTTCGGGCTTCGGCGGTGGGAAGAAAGTGGAAGCATTGAAGCCCACCACCGCCAACTTTACGCGAGAGCCACTACGGGGCGGCAGACGATGCGGCTATGGTCGCTGCACACTCTGCCGATCCTTTTCTGAGCACACGAGTAACCTCAACTTCTTACAGCGTGAGTCCATGTGTAGCTTGTAATCACACTTACCTATCACCTTAGCTTATTCATCACTAACATAAAACATGGTTTCCTTAAAAATAATAACAAAATTGATTAAAATAATACCTACTCCCTAAGTGTGCGTCTTGCCTGAGTGAAGGCGGCGCACCGCGCAGGCGGAATGAACGGCGCATTAGGCCGGTCGCACACGTCCGGTTTCCTGATCAGGAATTCAGATTCGGAGACCCTGAATGCACGCATTTCATACAAAATCGTCTCTAAGCGCATACGTTCTTATATATCATCGGTAAAGAAAAAATCTAAATCTAAACTTCTTACTCTTCTTTTTTTTGCTTTTTTTTCTTCTTCTTCTTGCTTCTTTCTAAATATTGTAAACGTTTGAGTTTTGATATCGACATTATTATGGCCTAAGTTAAATGGACGCGTAACTAAACATGCGCGCACGCATCAATTTCCCGCATGCACTAAGGACAGTTATCGACGAGTAAATCCGCTCCGCAATCCGTCATACGCGGTGCGCTGTCACTCAGGACCCACACTGATAGACAAAATAATGTTTCCGGTTTTATGCATACCGCGCGGCCAGACTCAGCTAATATTATTTCAAGTTAAAGAAATATCAACTTTATTTTAATGGTAATTAAGTTGATTTCAGAGTGACTAGCACTATTGAAAAAGTTATAATAATGTTTGAAGTTGTATCGTAAACTGAACTTTATTGTGTAGGATTTAAAGTTATTTTTCCAAAAACTCATATTTGTTTACATTTTTGGAAAATAATTCGCGAATGCAAATTAGTTAAGTTAGCCCGTATAATTTCTCATAACAAAGAATCCCATGTAAGTATTGAAATTGACAAAATTTTCTTTGTTTTAGATATCAATGGACACAGTCAGGAGGCGCCTGAAGGACGTCGGAAAGAAATACCGCCGCCCTGCTAAGAAAATTCAAATGACCCAGGCGCAGGTCACAGACGTAGCTATAATATTGAAATTGTATACTTCTTTTCGCATCATTGTTAAATTCTTGAGAATTTGTCCTTTACTATTGTTAGTGATAATTTAAGTTTGGGCCGTCACCCACTGTCGTGACTCGTGGCGGCATGACACGACAAGGAATTTTAGGAAGCGCAAATGATTTGAAATCTTATTTTATCGTGATTAGCGTTTACAATGCGGCATGCCAGAACGTGCCGAAGGAAACCAAAGCAGGCTGTGACGTATTAATGAAATGTTTTTGTTAACAGTGTTTAATTAGATTCGAGATCATCTGTAAGTATTACAAAAATCCCTTGTCGTGCCGTGCCACCAGTGGACAGTGGGTGCCAGACCACAGCCCAGTCAAATTATACGAATCTGGGTAAAAGCTTATTTTTACTTGGCAATCAAATGCTACCGCATTTTTTTTTTACCGACTTCAAAAAAAAGGAGGTTATCAATTCGATACGTATGTATGTAATATTATTGGAATTGCATTATATTCACATATGATGATCTATTAGGGCTTCCAAACAAATATACAAAATTTCATAGACGTATGTATGTATGCATGTATGTATGTATGTATGTATGTTTGTCCACGCATATCTCCGGAACTATTAATCGGATCGTGACCATTTTTTTTTTATTGGCTTACATTTTCTTCAACTTGGGGAACAGTGCAAGTTTCATCAAGATCGATTCAGTAATTTTCAAGATATGGACTAATACGTGTAAGTGTGACGGCCTGGCTTATTGATAAGAGCTACGGGTGTAGTGTCAAAGGGAAAACATCTCAAAACCTTGGTCAAATACTAGTGCAAAAACTAAAAATTACGAAATAAAAAGTAATTTAAAAAAATTAAACCGACTTCAAAAAGAAATTAACTCAAAATTATGAAATAACTTTAATTTCGGAAGTCGGTGGCATAAAACTAAAATACAGATCCCAAGACACCGACTTCCGAAATTAAAGTTATTTCATAATTTTGAGTTAATTTCTTTTTGAAGTCGGTTTAATTTTTTTAAATTACTTTTTTTGTTTTGCGGATGGGAAATCATCAAATGACCCCTCCCGCTCTGGGTGGAGCGGAAGGGAGTGTCAGACTCTTACTGACTAAAACCCACCCGTGTTCCTTCCTTAGCCCTTTATGTTCCGGGCCAGCGGTAACCCTTTCGGGCAATCCCGCTGACCCGGCAGAATGCTACCGCATTTGATTTTGCTTGGTAGGCATTGGTGGATGTAACTTTATAATTAATGTTACAAATAAAAATAAAAGTTTGTGTAAAATAAATATTATCTACTTGTTTTTAATCTAAGTATACTTAATAATAATAACGCCTTCCAAAGGTCCCCGAGATGTGTTAGGCATTTAAAAAAAAAAAATCTTTATTGACGTATTATGTTACAGGAACTTTTATGTGAAGCATGTTTATTATTACCTAATTAAATAAATAAAAATATTAAATTGTAGGTTATTTAAAATTAAACTATGTAAATGGCTGAATGAAAATGATTTCTATAATATTAAGGATTTTTTTAACATAAATTATAATGTTTATAAATTCAAATTTGTTTATTTGTGAAGTTTGCATGCTTTAATTTTTAAGCAAAACTTGTATGATTTATTAACACCTGTGTATACCATGTTTTACGCAAATAAATTATCTTATCTTATCTATGGTATAGTTTGGTTTTATAAACTTTGTTGTAAGTATATTTTAATTTAAAGTAGGTAGGTATTTGTGTGTTTTCAATTATATTTATGGTTAACATTAAAAAGATTGTGATTGTTATTCCGCATTTTATTTTGATATTTTTCCAGGGTTTCACACGCGTTCCTGTAGGAACATAATATCTTATGTCCTTTTCTGATTGGTAGGTATGCAAAATTCCATGATGATCGGTTGTGTAGTTATGGCGCCAAAAGCAGTGGGGTAGCTACCGCCGTATCTGTTATACAGGGGGCCCCGACCGACGGCATATTTATTTCCTACTTAAAAAAACGTCACCGACTCACCGTCCGTTAAAAAAAAGCTTGTCGCGAGATTTAAGTAGGTACTCGTATTTACTTAGTTTGAAAATTTATAAAATTAAAATCAATCAGATCACATGTTATTTAATTTATTTGTAACACACAGGTAAACCTCGCGACAAGCTTTTATATCATATCAGTTGTGTAATGACGTTAAAAGTTGATAGTAAAAGTTTTAAAGGAAAAGTTTATTTTATTATTTTTAGCGCATTGAAATAAAAGCTTGTTTTAAAAAAAGATTTCTACTTTTAATTTATTTTTTACTTTTTAGTTACTGGACAGGTTTCTCAGTCTGTTCATCTCATTCACGACATCATGTTACACCTTGATGCCACTCAGTCCTCGGCATGGCCTCACCTTGACTTGAGTGTTTGGAGGAATGCGCCACTTATTTCAGCTGGAAGCTTACTTCTGCCTTACGAAACACAGTTCCAGGTTTCATTTTGGAGTTATCATTCTCCTAGACAGGTTGCAAACCAATGCTGTTGACGCCAATCTCACCAAATTACACAAGTAAAAGTTAACCAACCGATGCTACAGACACGAACAATTCGACCTTAATATCATAATCGAGGACTCCAAAAACCCCAGTACACCAAAATTGCAGACGGATTGGAGCAACGGAGTTTAACTCGCATTCGTATTCTCACCTTTCATTTGATACCCATTTATTGTAGGAAAGCAAAAAAAACTGCGCAACGTTGGCGATATGAAATGTTTATACACCCTCATACCATTCAGCCCTCGGCACGTGCTCATCTTGGCATTGGGTCATCCATCTAATCAATCAGACATAATCCACATTCATAACAAACGGAACGAACTTTTTTCCCAAATTTGTTGGAGTTGCATATTCGCGCCAACCAAGATACTCGTCAAGACGAATCAAACGAGCCCAAACTCGATGGGGTTGCGTTGTTTAATGACGGAGTTCCTATGGCCCCCTTTCAGCTCCATCATCAGACCCTGGTTACCATGTAGTATCACAGTACTCGTCAAGACGAATCAAACGAGCCTAAATTCGATGGGGTTGCGTCGTTAAATTACGGAGTTCCTATGGCCACCTTCCGGCTCCATCATCAGACCCTGGTTACCATGTAGTATCAAAGTACTCGTCAAGACGAATCAAACGAGCCCAAACTCGATGGGGTTGCGTCGTTTATTAACGGAGTTCCTATGGCCACCTTCCAGCTCCATCATCAGACCCTGGTTACTATGTTGTATCAAAGTACTCGTTAAGACGAACTAAACGAGCCCAAAATCGATAGGGTTGCGTGGTTTCATTACGGGTTCCTATGGCCACCTTCCAGCTCCATCATCAGACCCTGGTTACCATATAGTATCAAAGTACTCGTCAAGACGAATTAAACGAGCCCAAACTCGATGAGCTTGCGTCGTTTAATTACGGAGTTCCTATGGCCACCTTCCAGCTCCATCATCAGACCCTGGTTACCATGATTGTAGTATCAAAGTACTCGTCAAGACGAATTAAACGAGCCCAAACTCGATAGAGTTGCGTCAGTTAATTACGGAGTTCCTATCGCCACCTTCCAGCTCCATCATCAGATCAGCTCTATGTCATAATAATATTGCATTGTCATCCGATTTATACATGCATGCAAAATTTCAGCTTAATCGGATACCGGGAAGTGGGTCAAATTTAACTTTCAAGAGTCCACCTTCACATACATACAAGTCAATAATAATAAAAGCTTTTAAAAATCGTTTATTTTGGAACAATAACATATACAATAGGTATTATAAAAATAGTTAAACGATGGTAAGTAACTACAAAAGTTAATAACTGGCGCAGCTATCAATAAGAACGCGCTAAAACAGGTGACCGCCATCGCCAGCCCGTCAGTAAGTAGGTAACAAAACCCGGAAAAGGTCATTAAACCCTGCTTGAAATTTAAAAAAAGAAATGTTTTTCTGACTTCAGATTAAACCTACCTACCTGTCTACTTAACAATATTCATGGAGAGCGTGAAATTTCGCTAATTAATTGTGTAACAGTGTATACCGTACTTACCTACCAGGTTAAATGTAATATGAGTAGGTAATACCTACTTAACGTAATTTTCCGACAAATACGTAAAAATGAAGGATTAAGTAATTAAAAGATCATTTAAATAAAAAATATTGATTATAATCTTTCATACTATTTAGGCATTGCGCGGGCCACCGCCGCCTGCATTTATATTATTTCGATCGCATGGCCATTATTTCGATTCGATTCAAGTGTTCAACCTGCTACGCTATTTCTTATCGCACAGTATTTTATTCTACACCACGACGATCATACGCACACACCCTCACGTACGCACTGCAGCACGAAACATTACAAGTAAGAACAGACAAAAAGCTATATATCTCTTTCGCACGATTCTCGCTGTTGCGCGCATAACGCGTTCAAGGTCAATGTGGGGTAACCTGATGTGCTGGCGACTGTACATAGGTTCAGGATCACATGTGCCCAGTTAAGACTACTTGATGCCCTATTAAGCAATCCACGCCTATAGGCCCTCCTATCCACCAGTCACCTCGTATTTTTTCAAAACAATGACGAGCGATTTGTAAAGATTGGCGCACATCTCTAGCTAGAGTGACTTTTGGGTCTTGTAAAATATCTTGCTGATACACAGCCTTGCCTTTCATGTGCTAGCAAATACTGTTTCGGTGCTGTTTCTGCCTTATGTTGCCCCCAGAGACGTGATGCCCTAAGCAATTGCTTAATTTGCTTATGGGTTAATCCGGCACTGACTGTGCCTGCGACAATATCTATTTTCGTGTTTAAAAGCTTAGTCAAAATCAAAAGTCAGATTAGATAGCACTTTTCGAACGTCAAAACAAGTCAGTCAACCAGGATTATGCTTACTCATGAAGATTCCAGACTTCCTTTCTTGTTATTTATTTGTATTAAATTCTTATTTGGTGTCAAACAAAACAAATAAAAAGGCTACCTCTGAAAAATAATTATTTAATCTTGAAAAGTCACAATCCAACTTAATTTCAACATTCAAAATTACATTTTTATGCCTTCTCACTGTTCCATTGTATTTTCGATTACAACAAAAACCAAATATAAACTCTATTTTCTAGCATTTTATACCCATAATAAAACTTGCAAGCATTTTTAAAAGTCATGCGACACGCAATTGGAATTCCTTTTAACAACCTTAAACCGCCCTTTACACCATGGTCTTATTGTACTAGCTTTGTTAGTGCCCTTGACCTCGACCTTACTCAAGGACAATGTATAAAACAGCGGGGTAATTGCGTAACACACTGACAGAAGCAATGGATTACATTTTGACAGTTCAACAACATTCATTGCGTAATATAAGTTGTTGATCGGTTTTTTTTTTCGAAAATATGAATCATTCGTTTAGCAAGTTCCTTTTAATTGCGATTGATCGTGTATTACGCTGACCGAGAAATGAATGGAGTAGCTCGTGGGTAAATAATAACCGCCCCACGCCGCACGGGCCGATCGAAGGTTAACTACAATTGCCGGGGTTGGTTTGTGGATGGGTGACCATAAGATATACATTCTGTGATATGTTCGAAAAATTGATCTGCTTAACAACGTAAATAACGCAATGAATTTAAAGTAAGGTAAAAATCGTTAATTTCATATAATATTCAAAATTACAATATGAAGGTACCAAACTAGGCACAGTCTGTATCTTGGACACCATTACATAGATACAGCCAACACATCAAGCTACTACAATCTGTCAAATTCCTTTAATAGATTTTCAACTTTATTACTAAAGAATAAGTTTCAAAGTTGATTGGGAAAGTTGACAGTTTCGGGTAGATTGATGTGCTGGCGTCTGTAAAACATTTTGATAATTTTAGACAAAATAAGTAAAATTAAAGTTGAAATTGGCTACAGAAAAGCTAGTTAGCTTCATCGAGAGTACAAGACTAAATATAGAAACAAATTACTAGACTAATTAAGGGAAAAATAAAATCAAATATTATAATACAATTTAAGTTTATAAGATAAAATATCACTTGGTATGATTTCCGTATATACACCACTAGCTTCTGCCCGCGACTTCGTCCGCTTGAAATTTCTTGTTCCCCCGACCCACCCCGTCGCATCGCATCGCCTGCCCGCGCTATTACTTCGTTTTTGCTCTGACCGTTTTTTCTTTTTGCTCGGCTCCTAACGGTCACAGCGTGATGTTAAATAGCCTATAGCCTTCCTCAAGAATTGGGCTATCAAATACAAAAAGATTTTTACAAATCCGACTGGTAGCTCCAGAGATTACCCCCTACATACAAACTTGCAAACCTTACCTCTTTATAATATTAGTATAGATTAAATTGGTATAACATTTTTATTATAATTTTTGTGGAATGTCATTGAACTGTCAAAATGGAAGCCATTACTAGTGATAGTGTGTTACGCAACCCCGCTGACAAAGACCATAATCATCATTTTGTATGACAATCGTAATAAACTAAGCAAAAAAAAAAACTCCATCAATATTCCTAAACATTATGACCCGGATTATGTCTCACTTTGATTAACATAATGTAAGGAAAATCCATCAGCAATGTCAGCAAAGAAAAATATCACAACTTGTATAACTCAATTCGTGACTGGATGACATTAAGAGTCGGCGGTGTACCGCGCAGTAATAAATAAAACGAGTGCACCCGGGTGAAAGAAGCTAGCGGGAAGTGCGGGCTTAGAACGACGAATCTTTACCTATTAAAAAGTTTTTAAATTAAGCCATTATAGAACTCTGGCAGCGAAAGGACCTCAAAAGAAGAACGAAAATGATTGCAGATACTTTAAAGATTATCTGTACGAATATTCAGCGTTGACAGAATTCGCTGTATTTGATTTATCGTGATTTAATACTTATTTCCGCGTAATATTAATATACGTTGTATTTTTTTATGCTTATTCAATGGGCTTCAAACAATTCTATTAGTATAAATCGAAATAATTCTTCATACATAATTATAAACATAGAGGGGCCCGTGGCTAAATAATAACAGCCGCACAGGTCGATCGATCAGGTTAAGCTATGCTTGCCGCGGTTGGTCTGTGGATGGATGACCATCTTTACATACCAAGACCCCTCCGTGTCTCGGAAAGCACGTTAAGCCGCTGGTCCCGGGTGTCATTCGTGGATCTTTGACAGTCGTTACGAGTAGACAGAAGCCCGAAAGTCTGACAACCAGTCTTTTCAAGGGGTATCGCATTATTCAGTAACTGGGTTGTAGAGGTCAGATAGGCAGTCGCTCCATGTAAAATACTGGTATTCAGCTGCATTCGGTTAGACTGGAAGCCGACAAATACATAGTTGGGAAAAGGCTAGGCAGATGACGACAAAATTATAAGCATAGTCAGCCTGTAATGTTCCCCCTACTGGGGCACAGGCCTCTTCTAGATGAGATGGAGTCGGCCGTCATCCACCACGCGGGACCAGTACGGGTTGGTAGATGTCACAACACACACACAGATAGATGCCACAAAATTTCGAAGACATGTGACAAGAAGAAGAAAGAAAGAAGAAGATGAAGATTTTTTGGGTTTTTTGTGAAGATTTTTGGTTCTAGGACATGCCGGTTTCCTCACGATGTTTTCTTTCACCGTTTTGTAAGCAATGGTGGTGAAATAATTTACACCAAGTAAAGTGCCTGTCAGAGCACGAACCTGCGACCAACAACTCGTAAGTCGCAGCCGTTACCACTGGGCCACCACTGCTCTACACAGGCACTCCACCCGATTTGCATACGAGCCGTCAACATTGATTTCCTGCAGCATATCCTTGGATTCAAAGCACTGCCAGCAGACATAAATAGACGTCACCACCTCACCTCAGGGATATCTTAAGTGCTTGGCCAGACTGATAGCGTGAGGCGGGGAGCGGCGCGGATGCGGGAACGCGCGCTATCTGCCTGTCCGCAGTCGAGCGCGGCTGCGTTCTGCGTGTTGTCGTGTCCAGTGTTTGTCAAATTAAAATACGGATGAAGAAGACCTAATATTACTAGAAAAAAAGCTCGAACTAGTTTGAGAACCCCGGTCCCCGCGCGCGCCGCCCGCGCACACACTGCGGCCACTTGTATGAACGAGATATGGCATGAGTTGCCCGCGCCGAGCAGCCCACGCCGCTCACCGCGCCCGAGTGCCCACTATGGACACTCAAATGAACTTCTTATGATCGAGAAAGCGGCGCCGCGCCCGCCCCGCGCCCGCGCTGGCAGTCTGGCCAAGCACTTAGTTTTCCTTTACACGCCAATGTACTTCGAAAGTTCCCAGCGAACGTTCGTAAAATTGGAGAGATTCGAAATGTGTTATTCAGAAGCCGCACATTACTTGCAACACTACGTTTTATTAAAACTATAAAAATGTTGGGTTGCAGCGTCGTAAAATTCTGCCTTGTTCGCAAAGAAATATTACGACTACTGATTAATTGTTTTTATTTTAGATTTAAATTAAGATAGGTATTGTATAAACGAATTTAATAAGTCACTGCAGATGATAAATGACCACGGTTCAAACACCTTATGAGATTAAGAAATTAGTTTCTTTAAATTGAGTCATGTTTTCGTTTCGTGAACAAAGAAGGGTTACTGCTTTGAATTTTAATTCTAGTACCTACATAAATTATAGGAAAACTTTCAGTAGTGTTTTCAACTGGGTTCATTATACCGTACACAATTTCTAGCTAAGGTTAAACATAAACTCAAAGGAAGTGGGTAAGGGTGGTAGCCAAAAAGCCAAGTTAAAAGTCTTAATTGAATTTCAGATTGACTAGGTACAGTCAACAAAAGAGATAAGTATACTGGATCTTCGGATATAGTTGAAGTTTAGTAAAAAACCGATGGATGTTGTCGACTGAAATTTAATTTAATCAATGAGCTGTTTGTGTTCTATTAATAAAATAAAATTTCATTCGAGAACATCCATCGTTTTCTTACTAAACTTCAGCTATATCCGACGATCCTGCATACTTATCTCTTTCGACCGTTATAGATGTATATGAGCTAGGTGTCCAATTTATCTTTTTAATCTTTGTTTTTTTTTTTCTTTTTCACCTTTTTTAATGTTTTTTTAATACTAGTATAGTATCTATCTATCTTTTGTTGACTTTACAAAGAGTATTTAATAATATCTAGTGGTGTTATTATAATCGTAAAGTTGAGGTTTTGATTATTGTGGTTAAAACTGTTTTCTTTTTATTATAAGATATTGTTTCAAAACTTCATGATTGTACTTAAGTATAAGATACTATAATGGGGTCGTTTCCCAATAATTATTTTTGCACAATATTACTGTGTTTCATGTCTATAGAATGCTTGGATAACGGCTTCGTGCTGGATCTTGTCACACCCTGTATGTACAGACACCAGCATATCAAACTACCAGAAACTGTCAAATTCTCCCAATCAACTTTGAACCTTATACTTTAGCGATAAAGTTGAAAATCTATTAAAGAAATTTGACAGATTGTAGTAGCTTGATGTGCTGGCGTATGTACATACTCTCAATATCTCAGTGTTTTAATCTTTACGTACGCACCTCGTAATTGCTTTAATTCAATTAAATATTTATTGCATCCGTAATGTACCTACACATACAGGAAGTAAGTATAAATCGATAGAATTAATTATGGACCCAGCAGTCGGGCACAGCAAATTTTTAAATAAGTAGGAGAGAGGAAGAGCGCTTTAATGGTTTTCCTTATTATTAAATATTTTCAAAACACTTGCTCGTAAAGTGGCTCTTAATGAACCGCTTTTTGACACGCGTGCTTTTTACTTTATGTTACCGCGCTAGTGCGGTAACGCCACAGATACCTAACTATTTACTAGTCGGAGATGTGCGCTTTTTTTAATCTATCAAAGATACTTCATGCCAAAAGGAATCCGCGGGCCATATTTAACTTTTTTTTAAATAGTCTGAATTGACCTTGGTCCCTAAATGAACTAAAATTTATTTACCTAAAATTGTTCCCGGAACCAAACACAAAAGACCCTGACTGGCGTTCTGTTATTGCGGATTCTCATCACTGAACTAATGTACCTATATTTCTCTATGCCAATAATACTTTCTAATTCCATACTAACTAAAGTACAATTTGACATACGACGACACTACGATCAGTCTAAACATTATTTTGTGTTTATTATATTTTTTATATAGAATGTTTATTGGTTTTGCCAGTGCCTTTATTTATACCTGCGCACGCATCGCTAGCGCGGTGCGCGGAAAACAAAACCAGCGTGCCATTTTCCACAAATATTTGTTAAATAATTAATACAAGTCTGTTTTTGTTCTCGCAAGTGTGTTGAAAAACGTCGTATGTAACGCGTTTGCATTGATCATTACACAGTCGGCTCCCTTATCGCGCTCGCCTACGGCTTGCGCGGATAATACCGCCTCGGGTGCGATGACAAACATAACACACATGTATCATAATGTACTATTATAATTATATTACTAGCTGCGCCCCGCGATTTTAACCGCGTACGATGGCCGGGAGTTGTCCCGTGGCTCCCGACGCCCGGAGCGTCTTCCACGGCGGCGGGACCAATATGAAGATGGTCACCCGTCCACGGACCTACCGCGGCAAGTGTAGCTTAACCTGATCGATCGACCCGTGCGGCTGTTATTACTTAGTCACAAGCCCCTCAAATCAATCAACAACTATTAATACAATATTATCTGGCCACAAACAACAGTTCAAATACCTTTTAGTTAATGGTAAGCTGTTTGTGGTTACAGTGCATTTACTGTAATAGGATTAAGACTGTCTATAGCCAGTAATTACTTGAATCTAGATCATGAGGTATTCCACTCAGAGCACTGATTTGAACCGCACTTGGACGAACCGCACCTGAGCACTTCCACTAACCGCACACACACATAATCAGCCTATAATATTCCCACTGCTGCGACACAGGCCTCCTCTCTGTGAGAGGGAGTGGGCCGTAATCCACCACGCGGGCCCAGTGCGGTTCGGTAAATGTCACATGTCTTCGAATTTTTGGTTCTAGGACATGCCGGTTTCCTCACGATGTTTTCCTTCACCGTTTTGAGAGCAGCGAAATAACCACTAACCGCACTGAAACAAAATTTTGTAACGTGCGGTTCTCAACGTGGGCGGTAATCTCGTGGGCGTTTGAGACGTAATTCGTAGATCCTTGACAGTCGTTACGGTTAGTCAAAAGCCCTAAAGTCTCACAACCAGGCTTGCCAAGGGGTATCGTGTTAAAAGGCTAGACAGATGATGAGTAATTTATTCATAATTTGTTTTATCGAAGAGATCTCTTGTTTTTGTTGTGTATAATGTTTTCATTGGGTTTGTACTTGTTTTAGTTGTTACAATATATTGTGATGTTAACGTGTTTTGCAAATAGTAATTTTGTTGTAGTGTATATGTTACGGTAAGTGTGATTAATTTAAAATGATTAATACTTATCCATCATTATTAATAATTACCTCATGATTTGATAAATGTGAATATATAATTGAAATTCATCACTTTTAGCTGTTGTTATTAAGGTGCCACTAGTCGGTATTTTTTTCTTACAAATTTCTGGAGAGTCCACTCCAACCACTGTTTGAGATTGTGCATCCAAGTTAAACATGATATCGTTTTAAAGAACTGTAAAATCTTCAAAACCAAGTACCGACAAAGCTCAGTTATCGAAGAGTTCAATAATCTTTATTTGTAATTGATTTATGCAGAGGTTTTTTCATAAACTCGATTTTCCGAAGCACTTTTCGAATTTTTTTACGCGTCTATCAGTTCTGAACTGTGTTTCTGTGCGTGAGAACTAGACGTTGTTCATGTAGACTAGCATCTAACTGCGCATCACTGATACTAGCTCTGTCGGACACGAAGCCAGGTGAGACAGCGTGCTTTTTGGCCATGACCAGCAGTGAGTGCGAGCTCGCGACTAGTTTACTCTTAATATATTTCACTACTCTCGTTAATAAAAGTAATAAAATAAAATAAGACTTGAAGTTATTTGTCCAGTAGATATTTATTTATAATACCACAGTACCTACTTCCAAATTAATACATAACTAAAAGAAATTTACATGCCAAATCGTTTATTCTTTGGTCTTGCTTACATCACACAAGAACAGATAAAATAAAAATTATACAATCTTAGACTCCGTAAAATCAACATTAAAAATTAAAATATTTTGTCTATTTCTTTGAAAATCTTTGAAAATTGTACTTTTTGTGAAGCTGTTAAATAGCAAAAAGAAACAAACGGTATGTGTTGCTCAGGTGGGAAAGTACCTATTGAAATATTACAAAATCCTCCAGAAATATTAAGATCACTGCTAATCGGTGACCATCACAGTCAAAACATTTCTTGGACAATATACGTTCGTACAATAATGCCTTTCAAATGACATCTTTTGTTGCGAAACAGATTTCAGAAGGCCCATTTATGCCAACATTCAAAGTGCAAGGCCAAGTTTACCACCCTATTGGTTCATTATTGCCTGAAAATGACGTCTCGCGCATCCCGTTGTTATCCAGTCCCCGGGTTCTTAGAATTCGACATCAGACGTTTCAGATCTTCAATTTTGACTACCTCGTTGTCGCTGGCATAAGCAACAGGATCCGCGTACGAAGTCGCGGGCAGAAGCTAGTTATTAATAATTTTCAATTAATCACACTTACCGTAATATATACATAGTTGTATGTAATGTACCTACCTAATATTAGTTGTATAATTAACCTAATAAATAATTATAATGTTCCTACTGCTGGGACACAGGCCTCCTCTCTGTGAGAGGGAGTGGGCTGTAATCCACCACGCGGGCCCAGTGCGGATTGGTAGATGTCACATGTCTGCAAATTTTTGGTTCTAGGACATACCGGTTTCCTCAGGATGTTTTCCTTTACTATTTTGAGAGCAGTGGTTATGAAATAATTAATTTATGAGGAGTTATGAGGAGAACCAAGGTAACTGACATAGCCCGATGAATTGGCAAACTTAAGAGGCAGTGGGCAGGGCACACTGCTCGTAGAACAGATGGCCGATGGGGCCGAAGGGTTCTGGAGTGGCGACGTAGCGTTGGAAGGCCTCCCACGAGGTGGTCCGACGACCTTGTAAGGCCGCAGTAACCCGTTGGATGCGAGAAGCACAGAACCGGTCGAAGTGGAGGTGCTTGGGGGAGGCCTATGTCCAGCAGTGGACGTCTTTCGGCTGAAATGATGATGATGATGTTATGTTAAATTGTCTGTCCTACATTCAACATAGTTATTCGTCCTTACCTTTTCATCGCTCCCGAAGTACTAACCATACTCTTACAAAATAAAGGGGTAAACAAAATCCCTTAGATATTCACAAAGATATGTACCTACATAGAGAAAACCCCAAAAACGCCACACGTTAGCATCGAGTGGCTATATGATGTAGAGCCGATATCCGGCTATGCTTCCTTTATACCCTAGTACGGTCAGCAAAACGAATAGTGGCGCAATACTGGCTACAAAACCAGTTTGCAGCTGTTAAAACTGATTCGGAATACGTTTAGCGGTTTTTGGAATGCATGTAGGGATAGAAAAAAAAAGTTTTTTTTTTATATGAAAAAAAATATATTTTTGTTTGGGTTTCGTGACTAAATCACTGTCGTTTGTTTTATATTGACGCTAGCTTTTGTCCGCGGCTTCGCCTGCGTGGATATCGGAAAATATCCCACGGGAACGAGCTACCGGAATAAAAAGTCCAGGTTATAAACTGTATAATGGGATTCAATGGAAATAGCAAATGGGACCCATTGTTAATATCTAAAAAATGGGATTCAAAATTGGGAAAAAAAGGCCTATGTCCAGCAGTGGACGTCTTTTGGCTAAAATGATGATGATGATCTAAGGTGTAGTTGTCGTGGTCAGTCCATTCTTTACACGTGCCAAGCTTTCAGTCTTAACGGTTGTAGAAATTGCCATAAACCATTTAATTTAAATACCAAATTATAAATCCATTTAACTGTAATCAAAGGCTCGAAATTCTGACAACTGATCTAACCTTAGAATTTCGGCATCCCACAGTAATTGTTTGAGGCAGTCAGTTTGATGGTAGTAAATTTATATGTAAAATATTAATGAAACTGAAAGCCGACCACAACATGGCTGGAAAAGGCTCGGTTAATAAATAAACCGGCTGACTGGTTACCGTCTGGACAAAAACAGGGTAAAAAGGATGAACGGAAAAGAAGCCTATGGCCAACAAATCCCTTTTTCTTTTAATTTAATGTAAAAAATTGACATTATTAAAAAAAAATGAAAAAAAAACAGTGGCACTCCGGGAGCGCCCGCAGAACTGAAAACAAAACATAAACAGAATACTTTGCCATCACTCACTGACATATCGGATATACATTAAAACCGAGTACATCTCGAGGACAGCCGAAAACATCCGAAGCGGGCATTTTTTAACTGTCTTGTAAACAAAACACGCGCGGTGTCGCTTACGCTAACAGTGGCGAGGGATCAATAGTTTTTTCCCATCTCAAAAAACTGCTATATTATGAGCTTATTATTTTATTGATTCATAAAGTTCAGCCAAAGTGTAGAACTCTCTGCCAGCGCCTGTGTTCCCTTCCACCTTTAACTCATCTGCCTTCAAAGCAAGAGTCAACCGACATCGTCTGGGCACGCTCGTTTTATCGTAGACCTCATCGCTTTCCATCAGGCATGTTTATCGACTCCGCCTTGGAGTGTAAATGTGGTGCTGTTCCACAAACGATGGGACACTTAATATCGTGTCCTGCGTGTCCTGTCAGCTGCACGTTACAGGAACTGGTGGATGTTGGTGATGGCGCCAAACAAGTAGCCGAATTCTGGGCCGAGTCTATTTAGATTGCTATTGACATGCTAAGAAGAAGAAGATCAGGCATGTTCGAAGTCAAAAAAAATATTATCATTACAAAAAAAAATACTGTTCATATTTTACTTATCTTAATTTCTGCTCATTCACGGTAATTCTGAAGTATTCTCGCCGGCATGTCTTTCATTGGTAACTTACTGGTGCTCTAATTGGCACCGTTTTATTCTGGTGCCAATTACAAGGCCTAATTGAGTTGTATTTAATAAAAGACTGGAGAAGTACGCATGTATATAAAAACATATGAAGTATGAAAATATCTAAGGAAATGGAATCGTCCTAACATGTTATTACATAGATCTACATTTTTACTTTGACATAAAAAGGGAAAAAGCCATTACATTCGTTAAAGACACGTTTAGAATGTTAAATAAAACATTCTACCATACGACAGTCATACGCTGATCTTACAATACAAAAAGCAACGTCTGTCTGTCCTCTTACAACTCAAAGGCCACTTATCCGTTTTACGTGATTATTCTTAAATCCTCGGATAATCATGTTCTTTGGTTAAGTATTCGTTTAAGTTTATTTTATGGCATTCCGTGACCTAATCCCGCACTTAAGTTTTTACACAGAAAGGCGTGAATTAAATGCGGGTTAGGTCACAAGAGCTATAAAATAGTAAATACTTGAGCACTCTCGCCTCGCCGTACAATAATCGTATCGTAATGTGCTAATTCCACACGCACCTAGCTGTGGTTACAAATGTGTAGCAAAATGATTATACAAAACAACTGACTGCACGATGACGTGACCGCCCCGTTGGTCGCGTGGTTGCAAGCGCGACTGCTGAGCGTGGGGTCCTGGGTTCGATTCCCGGGTCGGACAAAGTGTTATTGGGTTTTCCATTAGGAATTTCTTAGTAACAGTCCGGAGTTTAGAAGTTGGCGGTTTAATATTATTGGCGTTGGTCCTGCGCCTGAACTCTCCCCGGTCGTGTCGGATTGCCGTCCCATCGGACTATGAGAGTAAAGGAACAGAGAGTGCACCTGTGTTTGCGCACACACTTGTGCACTATAGTATCTCCTGCGTACCTGGCTAATCTCCATTGAGATTGGCTACCGTGACCAAAAACGGTCGGGGAGACTATTATTATTACACAAAACAAGTGAAACTGTGACTAAAATTGTCATCATTTCAACTAGTAACATTAACCCAACGAGGTCCCGATCGAAAGTTTGCGGTTCCAAATCCAACCCAATCGAACTACTGTGGGGGAACCCAGGCCTAAAACAGGGCAATTTAACTTAATTGGCAAAAGGGTCGGCCACACGACCAATTTTTTGTTGAACGACTGTCTCGGCTTTGATGGTGAAATTGCACATGCCAAAATGTTTGAACATCGATTGGATTGACAATTTGGAATTCGACAGTTGAGTAATTTTTTGATTAGCGTTTCACAAAAATCGCTTTATTGATCAGCGGGGTATTCTCCCGGTCTGATATGTTCGAGCAATGTGAAAATGCGGCAACATCTCATCTATAGGTATATATGTTAACGGAAAAGTGTGCAATCCGTCATTCTATACAATTCCTAGGAAATGTGTACAATTCCTAAAATAGATAGGAAATCCATGATACATTTTTTAATATGCAATTTTCCTAGGAAATCTATACATTTTATGGCGACTACATGACCTAAAGCGCGGTCTTTGTCGGACTGCATAGAAAAGAAAGAGAAGCGCGATGACACAAGCCTGGGAACTTATTGCAAAATATGAAGCAATTATCTATTTACAAAAAATCTATTGTTTGGACTAAACATTTAAAACACCAGTGCTTTAGTATGTTGCTTGTAGAATAATCTGACAAAAAATTAGAATGATTGTATGTATATTAGTTTTTATTGTAATAAGAAAGTTTTCAGAGGTATCTTCATGATTTTATTCTATCGTATCAAATTAGTTGTATTATGTTTTCAACACACTTTCCAACTAGGATTTATTCTGAAGAATATCATAATTTCTTCTGATTTTGTTTTCTATAGCCGATCATACCTTCACAAGGTCGTCGAACCACCTTGTGGGAGGCCTTCCAACGCTACGTCTTCCGGTACGCGGTCGCCACTCCAGAACCTTTCGGCCCCATCGGCTATCTGTTCTGCGAGCAATGTGCCCTGCCCACTGCTGGCCGCAGGAACCCGTTGGATGCGAGAAGCACAGAACCGGTCGAAGTGGAGGTGCTTGGGGGAGGCCTAAGTCCAGCAGTGGACGTCTTTCGGCTGAAATGATGATGATGATGAGCCGATCATATACTTTTATTGTTTCAAAAAATTGCGTTTTTTTGTGTTTAGGTCCTGTAAGCCCCTTAAAGTAAAGAGACTTTTAAACGTCAAAACCCCTTATGTATAACACAATAATATCTATTCAGCTCACATAAAATAAAGGTATTTCCATGTTTTTTCAAGTCGTAAGAAACCGTGCTAAGCAGGAATGGGTCGCTACTGCTATAGTAAAATGATAACTCAGTCAGCCCGGTACTTAACTTCTCAAGTTAAGAATTACGTACGTAAGAATCGTTTGTCTTGGAGGCTTTTATTAAAAGACTTGAAGGCTTTATACTAGGTCACAAGCTGACATTTTGCATAAAAATGTCTAGGATTATGCTCGAGTTGGTTTTACTGGCATATCAAACGTCTTTAGGTAAATAAGTCTCTCGTTTGTGCGAGGCCTTAGCAATCTTCTAGTGTAAAACTCACTAAGAATTTAAGTCATCTCATTTAGAAGTAGATTGTGAAGATAATGAAGGCATTTTTATTATGAAGAACTTACTGGTCCCGTTAGAAGTTTAATTTAAAATAATTATTCTATTCTATTCTATTCTATTCTAATTAATTTGTTCTTGACACATTACACTACAATTATATGCCAGAGCGTGTGTAGTTTTACATGGTGTAAATAATTTCATTACCACAGCTCTCAAAACGGTGAAGGAAAACATCTTGACGAAACACATGTGAAATCTACCAACTCTCTCTGGGCCCGCGTGGTGGATTAGGGCCCACTCTAGAAGAGAGGAGGCAGTGGGCACATTACAGGCTGATTATGAAGAAACAAAAGAATAAAGAAGAAGAAGATTAAAGAATTTATTATTATTGGTCTTGTGGCGTCCAAGGTCTGGAAAGGAATCAAAGCGTAGTGTATATCGTTTAAAGATTGTAAAAATCGTTCCGATCCGATGCGATGCGAGCAGTTTCAATCATCCTTTACAGTAAAACAAACAAATTAAAGTTTTCATAGTTAGTTTACGACGTAAAAAAACTTCTACACCAAAGTCGAAAATGGTTAGCATGCAGAGTGTAGTGACCAATAATCGTCAGTCTTAAGCCATTTTTGGTCACATAAAAAGTGGGACAGAAAGGAAAGAAAATACCTTTATTTGCGGTAACAATGACGCAGAGAAAAAACAAAAACACAAAAACAACAAGTTTGGGGGGAAATATGCGACAATTAGACGCAAAACGGTCATCGCTCAGCATAATGCTACGACCCTATGCGAGACAGACCCTCAGCTCTGATTTTTAGTGACAACCGGCGTTGATATGATGACGTCAATAGGGACACATATGCTAAAGGGTGATACAAATCCTGAGCATCATTATCATCGGCTTAGCCTTTTCCAATGCAGTTAATAAACTCACAAGTATTTTATATGGAGTGACTGCCTATCTGACCTCCGAAACACAGTTACTGGGAAACACGATACCATTTGTACATGCAGAAACTACAAATCCTGGTGAATTTCTCAAAAATATCTATTGCAAAATGGCTTTTTTAGAAATCAGTTAAGAGGTAATAGAGAACATTTTCGAAAAATAGTGTTACAGCCAAATCAGACCGATTTTAAATTTTCTATAGAAACAGATTTCCAGTTTTTTTTTTTTAAATATGACATTTCGAAAAAGTTCTCTACTAACTTTTTTGACCTTTGTATACTGCTTATGCGTATGTAGTTTCATTAAAATCGGTTCATTAATTTCTAAAAACAAGGGCTTGAAAGTTTGTATGAAATTTTGTACGGCGTAAACGCTCTTAATGTTCTAGGAGACACAGGAAAGGGTTGATTTATTGTGTTTTCATACTAATCGCGTGATTCATAAAAAGGATGGATTTCTAACACGATATCATGCGTTCTTGGTATCGTGGCAGAACACCGACGGAAACAAAATCGCATGCCTACATTTTTTATAATATTTATTTTTTCTCTAACATGCCTTTAATCAACATGTTCCTCTTTATGTGAGTGGTATCAAATTGCAACTTAGTAAAAGTTTGATCTCGCCCTACTTGAGGGGTTTACATGACATAAAGCGGGGGGGTCACTGTCCGACTGCATAGAAAAGAAGGGAAGCGCAACGCTGGTAATTTATTGCAAAATATGAAGCAATTATTTAATTACAAAAAATCTATTGTTTGGACTAAAAAATTAAAACACTAGTGCTTTAGTATGTTGCTTGTAGAATAATCTGACAAAAATCATACTGATTGTATGTATATTAGTATGGTTTTTATTGTAAAAAGAAAGAAGGTATCTTCATCATATAAAATCAGTTGTATTATGTTTTCAACACACTATCTACCTAGCATAATTATATCCTGAAGAATATCATGTATTTTTCTGATTTTGTTTACTGTAGTCGATCAAATACTTTTATTGTTTCTAAAACTTGCGTTTTTTGTGTTTAGGTCCTGCAAGCCCCTTAAGCGCATCCTTAAATCTTCAGGCTACATATTATACCCGGGTCCTGAATTTGAAATATGAAGTTGAGATCTTGACAAACTGTAATTAATAATAGCAATTTATTTTTCATAAGCCTAATACATAAGGAGAGATAAAGGTATTTTTTTTTGGGTTCCTTATGCCTTTCTACACACACGTTGTTTTTGCCGTGAAAAACTAGGGTTTATTCGCCGTGTATAGGCACGGTCGTCAGGCTTGCATGGATCATTATGGAAGTTTGTTGACGGACATAGCGGCACTACGGTATGTACAGCGCCGTCGCCGTATACCATAGAACCGTATCATATACAAGGTCACACGATTTTTCTACGGCGCGGTGAACACCTATTGTACAGAAACCGTGCTGTATAATTTGACAAGTTCGCAACTTCAAATTCTCAAATCAGAAACGGGATGTAAAATATTAAATTTACTAAAACCAAATTAACGTTGCGAAACTAATTGCGCAAGCTTAGTTATTCATAGATATTGTCACGTGTAAATAATTATCTGTTTTTATTTTATTTAACTACGCCTATTTTGCTAACCGTACCCACATCTAGCGCACGCCAAGCCGGCCGAACGCCCGCCACATGTCATACAATGTCGCACCATAATGATGTCCTTCGATGTATACGATCCTCTTTTTTTTTTTTTTTTGCGAATGGGAAATCATCAAAGGACCCCTCCCGCTCTGGGTGGAGCGGAAGGGAGTGTCAGACTCTTACTGACTAAAACCCACCCGTCTTCCTTCCTTAGCCCTTTATGTTCCGGGCCAGCGGTAACCTTTTCGGACAATCCCGCTGACCCGGCAGGCTTTGGCCCTAATGGACCCCTTCGCTGATGCTGACATCTCTTTGAGGCGCGCGTGGAACACAACGCGCCGTCGATCCGGGCCTAGTCCTTACCGGACGGCAAGCTGCCCATTGCTCGCTGTCCGCAAGGCCGCGCCTACGGTGGCCGGAAATCAGCTGTCGATTCCCGACGCCCAGGGCGTCTCCTCCGGTGACTAGGGGCGTGTGGGCGAAAAGATTGCCTCTCCCTCACGCGAGCGTTACTGCTTCGCAGAAGGAGGCGTCGACTTCCCAGCATGCACTCTCGCTCCGTACCATAGCCTGGACTAGGCTGGACGCGAGAGATCGCCAAACCAGTTTGAGCTGGTTTCTTCTTTTATTGAAACTCCGTACTACGCTAGGTTGGCTCAAGGTTTAGTAAGTAATCTATACTAATAATAAATCTGACGAGTTTGTTTGTTTGAACGCGCTATTCTCTATAACTGCCTGTCTGTCAGTTTTGTATCTTTTTTATGCATCTGATAGTCTAATTATTGAGGAAGGGTATAGGCTGTTTAGTATCACGCTAGGACTCTTAGAAGCCGAGTAAAAAGAATAAAAAGTAAAAAAAAACGCTAACCGATAACGAAGTAATAGCGCGGGCAGGCGATGTGACGCGACGGGCTGGGTCGGAGAAGCAAGGAATTTGAAAATAATATATCTAAGGTATCTGTCTTACACAAAGTAACGGTATTTTTTATAGAAAGAAGGGAAAAAAATCAAACGTAAATCATCTTTACAATTTTATTGAGTAAACTAAATTGAAAATTTCAAATGGAAACTATCTCAAAAATAAGTTTGGCCCACGAATTGTTTGAAAACGGTCCTCAATTACAGACACCATTATATTTTATTATTATGGAGTTAAATAACATTAGAAGACCTCCATTCTACCTGAAAATACGAAATCCGTAACCGAACAGGGTCTAACCAACTTAAAAACTCAAAAGTCGTTTGGGTTACCCTAAATCGGTCCATCTACACTGCTCGGAAAATTCCCTATTTTGACCCTAAACTTTCGGGGTCACAAGTTTATACCACTACCAAATGTTATATAGTGGAAAAGATAATATATTTTGCGGTGTTTCGAAATTCATGACTACGCTTCGTTTTTGAAAGTGGATTTTGAGATGAAAGATGAAAGAATTTGGAATGGCCCTTATTTAAGTGGCTCACGTCAGCGGCATTTTAACGGGGCACTGGAGACCCATGAATACCTGTTTGATGTTATTTTTATTCAGTTTTAGTAGCATTATAGAACAAGGCAATTTGAGTCCTAATGTAGGTTCGAATAAGCGATAGTCTCTTGCCAATATTACTCATAAGTCCAGAGGGCTGAGACAAGTGACAATCGCTTTACAATCGTATTTCTACAACAACTTTCAAAAGTATATGTATTGATATCTATATACCGCAACTAACTACGACACGAGGTACTAACTACAATACAAATAGACTTTATATATATTTTTTGGTCACTTTGTGGTCGAAGTACTCGTCCCTAGCGCTGTCATCCAGAAAACGTGCCCAGAAGGCTGACAGCACTGCCACTTCTATCAATATTTGGCCAAAGAACGAGCCAGCCCTCTGATCACGTGAAGTGCCAGTCCGCGAGAAATAACGGTATTTATGGTTAAGTCCGTTCTTATTAATTACGTATAAATCTATTTTGAGAATAGCGATTCTTTTGAACCTCCGACCTGTAATTACATTTGCCTGAAGTGGGCGTAGTATTAGACTGTATCTAATAGATTGTGGGCAGAACTTCTCTTCGTCTTTTCAAAAAAATTGTTATATTTGTAGAATTTGCACTATTCATGGAAATTTCCACGATAGATATTTAATTTTAACATTAGCGCTGGGGACGAGTTTTTGATGCCCAATGAGCTCCTGCCTTTTTCTTTTCCTTATATTTAAATTGTAAAATAGGCCAGTGTGTTAGAAATAATGATTAAATATCATGTTCATTACTGTCTAGTTAATATTCAATACAGTTTTAATATTTTAACATTTGCATGTGGGAACCTACTGAAGCCTTAAGAATTATAAATACTAGGTACGTAATGTGCTTCTACTTTTCCCCTGTTATTTGACATTTTTTTGTCCCTTAAATTTTCTCCTGACAGCCGTCTCATACTTATTAACATGGGTTTCATAAACATAACATAAACTTACGCCTTCTTCCCTTGGGAGTAAGCATAAATTACGCCACTGCTACGATCCTTACATACTCTTTTTGCCTTGTTTACGTTCGTAAATCTGGTCATTCACGCACGCCGGCTGCGAGTACTACGCACCTGACCTTTCCGAAGAACATCACCATTTAGGTCATTATATGTCCTCCTAGGGCGTCCCCTTGCGGAGTTTCCGCTCACATCTGCCTTGTAAATACCTTTTGTTAGTCGCCTTTCATTCATCCCCTAAACATGAACAAAACATCTAAGCATAATCTTATGAGAGGTATGAGGAACAGAGTGTAAAGTTCACTCATACTCTATAGAAAAGGGAGGATCCGCCGACCAGACCGGTGTTGTGTCTGGCGGGCAACTGCCCGATGATTCATGTCGGGCCGTTGTTTTTATGAGTAAACTCTGCTTGCGCGATGCAGGATTTGCGTGACGTCAGTATGACGCGTTGTTCGCATGTGGCGTTGTAGATACCGCTACACTCTTTTAAATTTTTACAACAATTCAATTTTTACACTACATTTTCTTTTAAACCGTACCGTCGCGTCGCCTTAGAACATGATTTTTCAGCCTATCGTTCATAGTCACACCACACATGCTTCACAAGGAACGCATATCCATAGCATTTATTCTACTTTCATGATTCTTGGGTTAGTTCCACATGTAAAATGAATGTGTCTAAACCATTGCAGGTATGGTAAATTCAAGTGAAAAATGCTGGGTTTTGTCAAAAAATATGGGTATCTAATCTATTGTGGTTAAAGCTTTAGGTAAAGTGTTGTGTTGTACTGTACCGTCAAAATACGACCATAAGACGGCTCCGCAAAGTCTCAACGCAATTGAAATTCAATTAATTTAAGGGACTCCTCAGCTTTTGGGACTGTCTACGTTATTTCTGCCTAATCTATTTTACAATCAGTATTTCCGCCCCTCGTCGGTTAAGGGGGAAGCTCTAAGGTGGCCCGCGAAATTCAAATTTTCTTACGTTTTTTGCAATTTGCTGGTCAGTATCTTGATACTGACCAGCAAATGACAACTTGTTGTACGTTGATTAAAATTATTTTGATTATTTGTTACGGCCGCGAATCATATTTTAATGAGCGTACAACTTAATACTGACCAGCAAATTGCAAAAAACCAAAAAAAAATTGAATTTCGCGGGCTACCCTGGCGCTTTCGCCTTAAGTAGACTTAATGGGTTGAGTAACAATAGAAAAAGTGATTGTGTCACATTAGTGACAATTGAGCTCTAAATAAATGAAAGTGTATTCTATCTACCAATTGCACTCATTCCGATCATATCAAAAAATTTTGAAAAGTATATCTATAAGGAGTTGTACTCATACCTGGAAAAGAAACACATATTAATCGATGAGCAAAAGGGATTTAGGAAAAACAGGACAACCAATATGGCTATTTATGACTTCTTGCATAAGGTAATGATAAATATGGACGCTAGAATCCCAGTATGCGCTATTTACTGTGATATGACGCAAGCCTTTGACTATGTTAACCATAACATTCTACTTCAGAAATTAGAGGCATATGGTATAAGAGGAAACATACTTAACCTTATAGAGTCTTACCTAATTAACAGAAAACAGTACACAGAAATATCAAAAATAAATATTAAGACAAAAAGAGAGGAAATTTACATATCTGGCGAACGAACGCCTATTTACGGTGTCCCACAAGGGGGCGTGCTTGGATCACTATTATTTATCCTATATATCAATGACCTGCCTGATGCTATTGACTACCCCATGACCCTATTTGCAGATGACAGCACAGTGACTATAACATGTAATAATAAGGACGTTTATGAATATGACATTAATAAAACTATTAAATCAATAATATCATGGTTAGATAGGAATAATCTAAAAATTAATTTACATAAGACGACGATAATGCATTTTAGTCAACGGGTTCATGCCGATAGTGACATTAAAGCCCTCTACAATGGCACAGTATTAAATAAAGTCGACGACACAAAATTTCTTGGTGTAATGATAGACGCAAAACTGAACTGGAAAGCGCACATTGAATATATAAGCAAAAAACTGAGCTCATTCACTTATGTCTTGTATAAACTGTCCTCAGAAGTTAACCCAGATGCTTTGGTGACGGCCTATCATGGATTGGTGGCATCACTTCTGCGCTACGGTATCATATTTTGGGGTAACTCTACAGACAAAGAAATAGCGTTTAAAGTCCAAAAGAAATGCATTCGGGCTATGTTTAAACTACAATCGACAGAAAGTTGCAGACCATTGTTTAAAAAACACAAAATATTAACTTTACCGTCTTTATACATTTTTGAAGTTGCATCCTTTGTAAAGTCTAACCCCCAACTCTTTCCACGACGATCTGACATTTTTCCGCGAAACAGACGTGACAATAGTCAAATTTGCCTACACTCGGCAAAAACTGCCCTCATGGGGAAAAGCTTTTTTTGTATGGCCCCGAAAATATACAACAAAATACCACAGTCATATAAAGCCATGACAACAAATCAATTTAAAAATAAGATTCGAAATCTACTAACAGATAAATGTTATTATAATATAAATGACTTTTTGACAGATACCTTTTGACATGATTGAACTTTTATATTATTTCTGACTAATATTATTCTCATAAAATTTAATAATGTAATGTAATGTTGGTGAACCCGTATTTAGTCTTTGCTTTATTGAAGTAATTATCTATTTGTTATCTATAAAAAATAAATAAAATTTGTACGCCTAGTCAGGCAAAACATGTAAGGACTTGTTACCTATATTTAAGATCTTGCATGCCTAATTTGTATGTAAACGCATGTTTGACAAATAAATTATCTTTATCTTTATCTTTATCTTTATCTTTATCTTTATCTTTTTATTAATTTATCATCATTTGTCTAGCCTTTTCCCAACTATGGTGGGATCGGCTTCCAGTCTAACCGGATGCAGCAGAATACCAGTATTTATTAGTTACTAGCTGCGCCCCGCGGTTTCACCCGCTTAAATGTCGATTCCGTGGGAATATCGGGACAAAAAGTAGCGTATATGTTAATCCAGGGTGTCAGCTTACAAAATTGGTCCAGCCGTTTGAGCGTGAAGAAGTAACAAACATATAAACACACCCCCACCCTCACCCTCACACACTCACAAACTTTCGCCTTTATAATATTAGTGTGAAGTGTGATTTACCAGTAGTTTTTATTTATTTATAAAGCTCTTTATTCTGAATTGTTTTACTCTGTTCTATGTTGGTAATATGTCTCTCAATTCAGCTTACTTCTTGGCAAAGGCCTCCTATAGCTGTTTCCATTGAATTCTGACACGAGCCATTCTCCTCCAGTTAGGGCCTCCCATCTCCTTTAGTGTTTTCCTCTTTTTAACCGACTTCAAAAAGGAGGAGGTTCTCAATTCGTCGGAACCTTTTTTTTTTTTTTTCGCTTACTATTTCGGGGATACCAATCAGTTATTTACACCATTTTTTCTGTTTTACTCTCTTCCTGTTTCCACCGCCATTTTTGCAGGTTTAATCGTGATCAAGAGGTCTGTTAATTGTGTTTTATCATTTTGGGTGAATTTCACCAAATATATGTCTTATCCTGAGAATTAATTTTAAATTTTTGACAGTTTTTCCATGCTAAAATTGACAGACGTCAATTTTATTGCAAGGTTAAGATCTGACTTTGGTAAAATCAACCCTTAAATGTTAATTTCTTCTGGAATAAGAAATGAAATGAACATCTACAGGTTACCTTGTATCTATCTTACAAGTGGTACAAATTTTTATCAGTGTAACAGGTAAAGCTATATTACTCCGGAGGAGTCTGAAGATATTTCTCAAAGCATATTAGTGGAGCACAGGACAAAGGCTCGCATTGTTGTTGCAGACGTGAACGGCATTCCAAATGTACGCAGTATACCTAGCTGTTCTGTTATGTTTACACAAGGCGCAATGACCTGAAGATAACATGTTCTAAGACACAGTGTAGGTCGGTTGTAGGTTCTAAGGTGAATTCCAGATAAATACTGTATTAAAAATTACAGTGTATCGGTATCGATCCACAACGACACATGCGAACAACGCGTCATACTTACGTCACGCAAAATCCTGCATCGCGCAAGTAGAGTTTACCGCGCAACTAGCATAGATACAACGGCCCGACATGAATCATTGGGCAGTTGCCCGCCAAACACAACACCTGTCTGATCGGAGGATCCTCCCTTTTTGTATAGAGTATGAGTGAACTTTACATCCTGTTCCTCATACCTCTATAACAGCAAACAGAGGAGCAATTCCCGTATTTTTAAGAACAGTCGGAGTCTGATCTCAGTCTCAATCTGTCAAAAATATCTCTAGTTTCCCTACATTTTTGACAAGTTTTTGACATTGATTGTCGCTGAGTTGAGACTGCAACTAGATTTTAAACGTTTTTTATTACGACAATTGGTCTTCAGGAATAAGTTTGAACGTTCGGGCTTATTAATTAGGTAAATAAGATGATGTGTAAGTCTAAAACACACACACACAAGAAGTTGGCAGATTCGTCTCAAAATTAAGTTGTTGCAGGTTTTCTTATTTATCTCTCATAACTTTTTTATTTTATTATATTTTGTTGTATGTATGTATCTAAGTATTTATTTTTTTATATTCTAGTTATCTTCTAAGCTGTTTTCTGTTATTGCACCTACTGTGTATTGTCTCTGCATCACCCTAAGGTAGACTGGTAGAAAATGCCCAAGGCATTAAGTCCGCCTTTGTACAGTTTTTACTTGTGCATAAAGTTTAATAAATAAATAAATAAATAAATAAAACCACAGATATAGATAGACCTAGATTACACAAGTATCACGATCCGTATGAAAACCAAGCGTGCCATTTTTGTCTATCTGCTATGACGTCACAAGCACTGTATTATAGTAATAGGAAAATCAAATCGATTCAAAGACGCCGCCGCGTGCGGCACCCGTTTCGCTCCACTCCCGGGGCCTAGCGCCAGCGCTCACGCTCACCCAGCCAGCAGTACTCAGGACTGAGCACAAAAGTGGTGGCGTACGAAGTAGTTGCTCTAGCGTTAGCTAGTTGTATATATATCTGTGTCTGAAAGTGACACTGGTAACTGAAAAGTTATGTGGAAATCGGTTGTCGTGGTATGGGCATCGGACGGAGGAATGAGGATAATGTCGTGAGGAAAATTTTGAGTATGAATGTTGATGGCTAAGATTAGGGAAAGATCAAAGAAACGACGGATGCACTGTGTGAATGATGATACGGTTAGAAAGGGGGTTACTACCGAGATGACGACTAATAGAGAAGTATGGAAGCAAAAGACATGTTGCGCCGACCCCAAAGCGCAGGAGAATGATGAATTATAATGATGTGTGATATCTACTAGATTTTGATTTATACTGTTGGTAAGTACAGACGCCAGTACATCAAGCTACCCAAAACCCGATGCTGTCAAATTTTGCCAATCAACTTTGAACCTTATGCTTTAACGATAAAGTTGAAAATCTATTAAAGAAATTTGACAGATTGTAGTAGCTTGATGTGCTATTTTCAGAGACAGACAGAAATTGCTATTGCTTGTTGTTCTTAATCAAACCGATCACATGAGATATTTATTGACAGATTACGTCAGCAAAAAAACACGCCATTTTGTCTCAAAATAGACATAAGTACTTCAGGATCTAAGCAGAAACTATTTGTCCCCAAAATCTAAAAACAAGGAATAAAAATCTACAACATTTCAAAACTATTGACATTGATCCAGCCGAATCTGATTATAAGGTCAAACTGAAGACCTAATCCGATTGCTTGTTATCGGATTTATCCAGATAATTCAGGTTAAATCTAGTTCTATCCGTTTTCCAGATTATCTGTTACATAAACAACTAGATCCGGATAAATATACCAACAAATTGAATTGCAACTCTATTAAGAGAAAAAGAACGGTCAATTGTCTGTTGGAGAGACACTTTGGGTTCCGGTGCAGCTAACAAAGTAGTTTAGATTGAATCTACACATAGATATAGATACACCTAGATAACGCAAGAGCAACTACTTCGCGTGCCAAAAATCGCACCAGTTTACGATAAAAAATCATAAGCCGCCACTTTCGCGCTCAGTCCTGTGTACTGCTGGCTGGGTAAGCGTGAGCGAGAGCGCGAGCTTGTGACGTCATAGTATGTAGTCAAAAAATGGCACGCTTGGTTTTCATACAGTTCGTGATACTTGCGTTATCTAGGTCTATCTATATCTGTGAATCTACACGTATTAAAATAATTGATAAGTATTAACTAATGAAATTCTAGAATGAATGTATAGACGCCAGCACATCAAGCTTCCCGAAACTGTAAAATTTTCCCAATCATCTTTGAACCTTATGCTTTAGCGATAAAGTTGAAAATCTATTAAAGAAATTTGACAGATTGTCGTAGCTTGGTGCTGGCGTCTGTACATAAGTCTAGAAAAACTGTTTTGATTAAAAGTGTTGGTTAAACGGGAAAAGGGAAAGGGTAGGTATTCTAAGCGATTCTTTTGATTATTTTATTTTAAAAGCCGTTACTTGGATAATTAGCCTATACCTCTCTGTTATAGGTTGTGGGCTGTCATCTACCACGCGGGTTGGTAGATGTCACATGTCTTCGAATTTTTGGTTCTAGGACATGGCGGTTTTCTCACGATGTTTTCCTTCACCGTTTTGATAGCGGTGATGAAATTATTTAGGTACATAAAGTCAAGCGCCTGTCTGGGTTCGAATCTACGACGTACTACTGGGCCACCACTGCTCTTACTTATTGCGCCAAAATTACACATTTGATCTCATATGAACAAAAACGGCAAGCCAAAACAAATTACCTGATTTTGGCATAAGTCTACGGAACCCCAAAAACAATGAAATCTCAGTAACAGATGCGGCCTAAGTTTTCCGAGGCTCACCTTGACTGAGGTAATCCTACCCTTCTTATTTAGTCCATATTACGCCAACGATTCTCTTTTTTTCTGGTATATTGGACCATCTTCGAGGGAATTAAAAATAGATGAGAAAATCTATGTTGTTTTTCGTTTTTGGCGTAGGTTACAATTATAGGCATTGCATTGAAAGATGACTAATACTTTCAAAATGCAGACATCAGTCTGAAAAAAACAATAGGTACTATGACGTCATACGTCATACGCATGACGAACAACAACACGAAAACAGACGAACGAATAACAGAGACGAGAGAAGAATATCGCAGGCTTTTTAGTCTGCAATATTCTTGTCCTTGTTGTTCTTGTCTTGTTGTTTCTGGTTCTTGTTGTTCTTGTCTTCTTGTGTTGTAGTTTCTTGTTGTTCTTCTTTTCTTGTGTTGTTGTTTCTTGTTGTTCTTGTATTATTGTGTTGTTGTTTCTTGTTCTTGTTGTTTTTGTCTTCTTGTGTTGTATGTTATTGTTGTGTGGTGTTCTTGTTCTTTTGTCTTCTTGTTATTATTGTGAAAAAGTATTCAGAGTTTTGTGAAAAAAGAAATAACAATTAACGAAAAACTAGAAATAACAAGAGCGTTACCCCTTTTCCATGTCCAAACACAATATTGCGACTAGCTTTACATTTTACGAGGTGAAAAATCGAGGTCACGTGTCGCCATACACGGATTTATTACACAGGGTCACACCACGTGCGCAGGGACGAATGGGGTCGTTACTGCCGAAGAAATAACATAGGGAAATACGCTTGATTTGCGGATGTTTTTGTTTTGAGGAAGGTTATAATTTTATGCGTGTGTACAGCACAGGGGTGACAATGATAGGCTTAATTTGGAAGAACACGCTGAATCAGAACATAATATAATCAGTGCGTAAAATATACCCTACTAGCTTCTGCCCGCAACTTCGTCCGCATGTGATTTCCTGTTCTCCCGACCCACCCCGTCGCGCTTGCCCGCGCTATCACTTCGTTTTTGCTTATCGTTCTACCCGACTTTTCTTTTTGTCCGGCTCTTAAACCATTAAGAGCCGATTACGACCACGTAGCGTGATGTTAAAACTATAACCTTCCTCAAGAATGGGACTATCAAATGCAAAAAGAGTTTTTCAAATCCGACTAATACTTCCAGAGATTTATTCATTCAGCCGAAAGACGTCCAGTGCTTCTCGCATCCAGCGGGTTCCTGCGGCCTTCACAAGGTCGTCGGTCCACCTTGCGGCCTTCCAACGCCACGTCCACGTCATGTCACGTCAGAAATTAGCGCGTCCAAACAAACTCTTCAGCTTTACTATTAGTGAAGATGAGACTCGGCAATACTGTAGCGTCCTATTAGTGAAAGAATCGCTCGGTTTCTTCTTCAATACTAATATTTGAATCGACCTTGCTCCGTATAGCTTCATTCTCAAACTGTAAGTTCTGACGAGCCTATTATACCAATCACTAACTCAAAATTGCAATAAATGATTTTCTATTCTGGAGTCACCAAGAAGTTATCATTTACTTTCAACCACAACTACACCTTGAAGAGGAAAACGCATAACACATGAACACAAGCGAATAAAAACGCTCTCACTTCTAAACAATTGCGTTTAAACGAATGCCTTCTTATGCGGGTAGGCAAAAAACTTCAGAACGCAAACCTCCTTTTGTTTCGTTTACGTTCATATATCAGCACCCTAATTTCGTAATACACTATCAATCATAATCTGAATAAGGAAGGAAATAGCTAATCCATTACTTCATAAAAATATGATTGAAAAATTTGTCTGCTCAACAACGTAAATAACGCCATGAATGTTGTTGAACTGGGAAAAGGTCCGTGTTTTTCTTTTTTTCGCTGCACTACTTAGGTATAATATTTACATAATTTATGCTAATACCTATTTAAAATAATAATAATATGTACATTTATATGAAAAAAATAAGCAAAATGATAATAGGGCATCAAAAAATTCGTCCGCATCGCTGTCAACAGGAACAGTGCCCAAAAGGCTGGCAGCATTGCCACGATGTATGGCAATGCTAATTCTTTGGCCAAGAAATAGGCCAGCCCTCTGGTCACGTGAAGAGTCGACTAACCGCTTGGCGATATCTCGAAAAACCAAGTGGGCACTCGGACCCCATGGCCCTAGTGTTTCAACCCCAAACGGCTCGAACATATAACTCCCAATCAGGTTGGAATTATATGGGAAAATGAAAGACATTGCTACTGTAAGTTTGTTACGCAATTACCCCACAGTGGGGTAATAGATCATACACGCACACCGGTTGCGAGTACTACCCACCTGACCTTCCTGAAGTTTATCACCAATAAGGTCACTATACGTCCTAGGGCGTCAGAACAAAATTCAGACAAGACCTGCGAGCGATTTAAGGCTCCTACAAACAGACGCGACACGCGACGCGAATCGCGCGCGACACAAAGGCACCGCTCGTTGCGCGACTTGCGATGCCATGAGCGGTTTTCTTTTTGAGTATTAAAAAAAAAACATAGTTTCCAAGAACTCTGTAGATGGCGTTGAACTGACTACGTTACTAGGTGCCAAAGTCAAACCTCTTCACGCTTAAACCGCTAAATCGATTTAGATGAAATTTGGTATAGAGATAGTTTGACATAGGATAGTTTTTATACCAATATTCTCACGGGATCGACACTTATGCGGGTGAAGACGCGGGGCGCTGCTAGTACACAATAAAGAATAAATGCTTCGTGATACAATAAAAAAATGTAAAGCAAAAAGTAAAAACGTAAGATAATTTGTATCGCGCGGGCTACTTTCGCGTTTGTCAACAACATTTAACACGACAAAGAAGCTAAATAACATAGTATACATAACAAATGATCTATAATAATACACCCGCGTTGACAAAACTGATGTATGGGGATACATCAGTTTGAAAACAGATGTATCCCCCTCACGCCAACAGCCGATAAAGACCCATCCCTGAGTCAGCCTTATATAACCGCAGAATTTTTCGTAGAAAAGACGATACATCAAAGGGTTATTCCTTGCATGCATTAAGGGGCTTACAGGACCTAAACACAAAAAACGCAAGTTTTAGAAACAATAAAAGTACCTATATGATCGACTGCAGTAAACAAAATCAGAAAAATATATGATATTCTTCAGGATATATGCTAGGTAGGTAATGTGTTGAAAACATAATACAACTAATTTGATACGATAGAAAAAAAATCATGAAGATACCTCTAAAAACTTTATTTTTACAATAAAAACCATACTAATAGGTAGACCTACATATAATCATTCTGATTTTTTGTCAGATTATTCTAGAAGCAACATACTAAAATACTAGTGTTTTAATTTTTTAGTCCAAACAATAGATTTTTTGTAATTAAATAATTGCTTCATATTTTGCAATAAATTAGCAGAGTTGTGTCATCGCGCTTCTTTTTTCATTTCTATACAGTCCGACAGTGACAGTCATGTAAGCCCCTTAAAAAACCGCAGAATTTTTCGTAGAAAAAACGATACATCAACGGGTTAAATATTCCTTGCATCATCATCGTCATCATTTCAGCCGAAAGACATCCACTGCTGGACATAGGCCTCCCCCAAGCACTTCCACTTCGACCGGTTCTGTGCTTCTCGCATCCAACGGGTTCCTGCGGCCTTCACAAGGTCGTCGGTCCACCTTGTGGGAGGCCTTCCAACGCTACGTCTTCCGGTACGTGGTCGCCACTCCAGAACCTTTCGGCCCCATCGGCCATCTGTTCTGCGAGCAATGTGCCCTGCCCACTGCCATTTAAGTTTGGCAATTCTTCGGGCTATGTCGGTTACCTTGGTTCTCCTGCGGATCTCCTCATTCCTGATTCATCACATCGATCATTCGATCACGCAGGGAAACTCCAAGCATAGCCCTCTCCATTGCCCTTTGGGTGACTTTTAGCCTTCTTATAAGTCCCATTGTGAGCGACCACGTTTCAGTGCCATAAGTCATCACTGGCAACACGCACTCCTTGCATGCATAAAAACTATTTCGTAGAATGCGTCACTGGTCACTTTGCCCAAATATTTTTTTCTGGAATTTCGATGAACGAAGTATATTTTATTTTTGTACTTTTTTCTCAACTCTGAGCTCTGGAATACGCTCGTGGAATATTTAGTGCATGCAAATGTTCGAATGCTGATTTGTATTGAAAAGAAAAATATTGTCAATGAAGGGAATTTGTTATTTGTGGACCTTGTTTGAGGGTTGAATAAAAGATAAAGAAACTGTATCGAGCTTACAATTTCAGAGTCATAACTCACGAATTCTTGTCGACAATTTCCCCTCATTATCTATTCAGCATTTTCCCAGCGATATTGAAGTCGGCTTCCAGTCTAGCCGGATGCAGCTGTATACCAATATTTTACATAGAGCGACTGCCTATCTGACCTCTACAACCCAGTTGCTTACTGGGTAACATGGTACCTACCTCTTGGTAAGACTGGATGTCAGACTTTTGAGCTTAACGTGCTTTTCGAGGCACGCAGGGGTCTCTATGTCTGTTACTTCTTCACGCTCAAACGGCTCGACCAATTTTGTTAAAATCTGGTATGGAGATAGCTGACACCCTGGATTAATATATAGGCTACCCCGACTACCTACCTACCTAGTTTTTATCCCGATATTCCCACGGGATCGACATTTACGCAGGTGAAACCGCGGGGCGCAGCTAGTTATGTTCATAAAACGAAAACGCGAAACCGTTAATTTAATGTTGCCATTAAAGCGGGTACAGTCACGAGCACCAATATGTCAACACTTGGCAACTTTAAATTGCGATTTTTTCACAAAATAACTAATGCAACGTTGAAATAAGACCCTTTACATATACTTATGGGTTCAAAAATACTATGTTCCTACTAATATAAAATTTCATTCAAAAATAAAGGAGAAAATCGCCTTTGAATAAAGCCAAGTGTATACATGCTTTTGCTCGTGACTGTACGCTGTACAGTTCGAGGAATACACTTTTTAAACACCAAGTTTAAGAACTTTCTAGCATAATTTTAATGTTACCGTTTTAATGGCATACGTTCTGAATATTGTGTAGCACGTTATCGTTCGTGCAGGGGTCTTAGACAAGTGACAATCACTTTCAAAGCGTTCTACAACTACTTTGAACAGGAGTTCAGTAGTTTTTTTAGATAGCTTGTGTCAATCCAATAGGTACATTGAGGGGCCTGTGGCTAAATAATAACACAACCGCACAGGTCGATCGATCAGCTTAAGCTACGCTTGCCGTGATTGGTGTGTGGATGGGTGACCATATTTACATACCGAGACCCCTCCGTGCCTCGGAAAGCACGTAGCCGTTGGTCCCGGTTGTCATTCGTGGATTTTTGACAGTCGTTACGGGTAGTCAGAAGCCCGAAAGTCTGATAACCAGTCTTACCAAGGTTTATCGTATTACCCAGTAACTGGGTTGTGGAGGTCAGATAGGCAGCAGCTCCATGTAAAATACTGGTATTCAGCTGCATCCGGTTAGACTGGAAGCCGACCCCAACATAGTTGGGAAAAGGCTAGGCAGATGAGATGTGTCAATCCAACACATTTTTGACTTTTCCGTCGTCACGTTCTCACGTTCACAGCTCTCTTCTAGGAAACCGCTTTACACAAGCACAACAACACTAAACAAACACAAAGATACTAAAACTGCCTAAATTGTTAAAGCGTAAGCATTATCAGCCTTTAATGTTCCCCACTGCTGGGACACAGGCCTCCTCTCTGTGAGAGGTAGTGGACCGTAATCCACCACTCGGGCTCAGTGCGGGTTGGTCGATGTCACATGTCTTCGATTTTTTTTGGCCTAGGACATGCCGATTTCCTCACGATATTTTCCTTCACCGTTTTGAGAGCAGTGGTGATGAAATAATTTACACAAAGTAAAGCGCCTGTCTGGGTTCGAACCTACGACCTACAACCGCCACTGTTAGCCACATTCTTAAAATACTTCCCACAACATTGAAATTCCATATAGTTGCAAATGTGAACGAACAAAAGAATACTGCCCCACTTCAGGGATTACCAAAAAATAACGGTACAGGAAAAGCCAAAAAATTTAGCCCAGGCACGTGGATTTTTCAGTATACAATCCGGCTCTGTAACTACGTAAATATTGCACGTAGCGGCCGAAACTTGCCATGTATCGTGGCATGTTGTGTACATGAATTTAGATTGGCTTTACAAATGTATAAGTTTACCTCAATTAGCGGTGGGCATGGGGTGTCAATTAAAAGGCGGTTGCATTTGTTGTTGAAAATATACGTTTTTCATGTGAAAAATCGCAAAAACCTTGAAAGAGTGTGTAAATATCGTAGACGATATTTAACACTAAAGTCTATTCAAAGGGATGTTTCAAATTAATATTAATTCAAGTTAAACAAATATCAACTTTATTTTAATGGCATTTAAGTTGATTTCAGAGTGACTTGCAGTGTTGAAAAAGTTAGAAAAATGTTTGGAGTTGCATTTAAAGTTATTTTTCCGTAAACTCATATTTGTTTACATTTTTGGCAAATAAATCGCGAATACAGGTTACATATTTTTATTATTTGGCCTCAGAAGTTATACAGGTTTATCTTAAACTTACATCAGGCACGGATAGTAAACCGGACGACCGGAGAACTCGAGCGCGGCGCAAGATCAGATGGATTGATGTCGTAGACCAAGATTGAAGAATAAAGTATATATACATAAATAAATAAATTACGGTCCAAATATACAGCCTTGTGACAGACGGACTGACAGACGGCGGCGGAGCCTTAAGTAGTAATAGGTTCCCGTTGGCACCTTTTTGGTACGGAATTAAACAAAAATAATGTATTCCCCCCTATTTCTCGAGAAATACTCGTGATAGTCGTTAGTCCTACAAAATTGTTGTGCGTTTTTACAGCTGCTACATTTTTGCGCTTACATGTTTTTAAATTTATTCGGAGGGCCAAAAGTGGCAAAAAAATCTGTTCCTGTCGTAGATATTATGATGTTTATAACTAGTTAAGAAGCTAAAAAGAAAAATAATAAAAAGGAATTTTCTTACAGAAAATACATACATACACTCGAAAAACATAACCCTCCTTCTGGCACACTCGGGTAAAAATAACATTTTTAAGCAACATTTTATTGCAAAAAAATATGATCTTGTGGTTTCAAAATTATTTATTCTCATTAAAATTGTAACTATACAATTTGTAAGCAAATAATTGCGTATAAAAATGCAAAGTTGAAATAATTTTCGCTTGGTCCGCTGTTCAGAAAATTTGACACTAGAGTGACGGCCGGCGCGGCGGTTTATTCCCATGACCAACAGCATAATTATTATAAACTTATTATTTTTATAATGAAACTACTCTCACTGACAAAAATATACTGCAGTATTTTTAAATAGCAAGTAGGTAATCCAGATTCAGCATGGAGCAGTGGTGGCCCAGTGGTAACAGCCGCGACTTACAAGTTTTAGGTCGTAGGTTCGAACCCAGACAGGCGCTTTACTTTGTGTAAATTATTCCATCACCACTGCTCTCAAAACGGTGAATGAAAACATCGTGAGGAAACCGGCATGTCCTAGAACCAAAAATTCGAAGACATGTGACATCTAACAACCCGCATTGGGCCCGCGTGGGGGATTACAGCCCACTCCCTCTCACTGAGAGGAGGCCTGTGTCCCAGCAGTGGGAACATTATATATAGGCTGATTATGTAATCCAGATTCATGTATTAATTCATGACCGATGTGTTTTTCAACAAAAATACTCATCGGTCGGTCGGTAAAAGTCTAAAATCGAGTCGAATCCTAATGAACGTAGGTAGACAGAAAATACGTCACTGTATATCCCAAAATTAAGAAAGAATCAAATTAGAACCGTAACGTTTCAACACATAGACCAAAATTGTTTGGTTTTAACAGAAAAAAATAGGTACGAAACACAAAAGACAAAAGAAACGTCAAATCGATAATCCTTTGATGATTATATCTTTGTCCATGTCTTTTTATTTTTTCCGCATGAAAAAGATCACAAGCATTTCTTTGTGGTAACTAATAAAAAGGCATATAAAAAACTGGCCAAGTGCTATTCGGACTCGCACACGAAGGGTTCCGTACCACAAGGCAAAAATGCCGAAAAAAACACGTTTGTTGTATGGGAAAAGTACCCTTAAATATTTATTTAGTACTGTTTTTAGTATTTATTGTTATAGCGGCAACAGAAATATATCAAAGATTGTCACTAGTACATATAAAAAATGTAAATCTACCTTATAAAAATATTATATTACTTAGTGTAATTAATTGTATTGAAAATTAAAGAAAAAAAAAACATTATCTGTGAAAATTTCAGGTTCATGAGATACAGCCTGGTGATAGACGGACAGTGGAGTCTTAGTAATAGGGTCCCGTTTTTACCCTTTGGGTACGGAACCCTAAAAAGTCTCAATAACAAAAGATATCCAAAATAATCAAGTTTTTTCTTGTATCCTTCTATTATCCCAACAACAAGTTTAAATTAAAATACCTGTTCAAAACTTCAAGCACCTTTATTAAAAAAATATTTAGTCTTTTGTTTTTAAGTACATAGAATTTACTGAACTCATACCCCCCTTTCCCCCTACTATTAGTACGTAGCCATATTAAAAAGCCTTTGATGGGCGTTCGCAACTTACCTTTGATAAGCTGATTAGGTCTTAATTATTTTTTTACGTTTGAAACCTTTTATGAAAGTTAAAACGATTTTTATGTAATTGCTAGGCAAACGTTGTAATTTCTTTGTTGTGTCGTTGCTTTTATAAGCTTAAGTTTGTTTTAATAAAAATTTCGTAGTCAATGATTTTAGCGCACAGAAAAACTCTAATGAGTTTAAGTTTGCAGCAACTTAAATGTATAAATTAATGAGCCAATCAATATTAATAGACTAGCTTCTACTCACAACTTCGTCCGAATATCATGATCTACAAATAACTAGTCCGCCATCTTGGGTGTTCCGCCATGTTGGATTTAGAATGACGTCACACAGCAAACCATATATTGTCATCCAAACTAAACGTGTATGCACAATTTTAGCTCAATCGCTTGAAGATATATCTGCTTCAAAATTGAGTTGCAAGAATCCACCCGAACAAAAATAGTTACATTGCAATTTAAATAAAAGCTTATAAAAAATAATTAATTTGATTGTTTTTTTTTGGGTTCATCGACCACTTAGTGAGTCACTTGAAATAAAAGTTTAAAAAGTTTTTTTTTTTGGTGCGTCATCGATGGGATGTGATGACACTAGATATGTAATTTTTTTTTGTGTAAACTTCACAGACATGATTGGTATCGATGTCTAAACACGATGAAACAAAAGATAACAGATTTTCTCAACTCATTTATTTCAAGTAACAATACTGCTAGCGGTGGTTGACGCCCTTAAAAAACACCTTTTTTTTCTTTTATTCAGAGATCGATATCCATCACATCTGTAGAGTTTTGCCAGCTAATTTAATTTGACCTTTTTTTTTTTTTTGCGGATGGGAAATCATCAAATGACCCCTCCCGCTCTGGGTGGAGCGGAAGGGGTCCTTCCTTAGCCCTTTATGTTCCGGGCCAGCGGTAACCCTTTCGGACAATCCCGCTGACCTGGCCTTGTATAGACTTTAGAAAAAGCTAAAACGTCTCATGTACAGACGCCAGTACGTCAAGCTATCCGAAACTGTCAAATTTTCCCCATGAACTTTGAACTTTATGTTGTAGCAATAAAGTTGAAAATCTATTAAAGAAATTTGACAGATTGTAGTAGCTTGATGTGATGGCGTCTGTACCTGTTACTACTCCAGCACCCATACCCTTCAACCCGGAACACAGCAACACTGCTTGGCGGCAAAAATAGGTATACTTATTATAATTATTATGTATATACAGGATGGTCAAAAAGTTGTGGATCAATCGAAATAGGAAGATAAAGGAGGTCATTTCCAACGCTTTTAAAGCGAGAAATACCTTTTAACAAAACTTAAGAATTTTTGAAAAAAAAATTAATTGCTCTTGAAATTTGGTACCCAGAGCCATAATAGAACTTTTGTAGTGCTGATACATTATCTAGTAACAACACCGTTTGTTTTATTGTTTTATAACACATTTTTTATAAATGAGTCCATTTGTAAAAGAACTCGGTATACAAAAATATTCATAACTTTTGGGGCAATTGAATTATGGCCATACCGTAAAACGATTTTTTGTTGAAAATTACCTCCTTTATCTCCCTACTTCGTTTGATCCAGGACTTTTTGACCACCCTGTATACTACTTCCCCGGACAAGCTCCTTCGTAAATAACCCCTACTAATTTAATACTAAGCAGCATTAATTCAAGACTGTATCTTATAAATCGCGGTTACAACGTTCTAGCGGGTACCAGAAGGTCTCGTAAATAGTTTATTAGGTAGAGAATATACGTTGAGTCCGACTATCTGATGCCTTACGAGCTCCGAAGTTGAATGAAAGATCGGTTAGTTGGAACGTATCTTATTTAAGAAACTTTCGTTACAAAAGTTTTGTTGAGAGAGAGCTGATATTTTCAGCCATATACAGGGTGGCCGGGGAGTTGATCTACGTTCCGCATACTAAGGGTTAAATATCATTAAAAAATAAAATACCCCCATTCTTTGATTTGCGTGGAGTGTTCCACTCCCAAACCTCGATCTGGTCACTTAGTAAATTATACAGGAAGACTTTGAATTCATTGGCAATATTTTAGTCCAAGAATCTAATTGAGGAACGAATAATAACTAATACTAGTAAAGTGTTCAAAAATAATAACCAAGAGATTTCTCAAAATGAACAAATAAAATAAAAGTATCAAATGGTGATAGCGCGCTATAAAATCAATAATAGGTGATTGCCTCGTCCCCCCCTCCGCCGCACACCATCACCGTCGCACGCGCGCCATTCAATTATTTGCGGGCGCGCGGTGGCGGCAGCGGCGGAGGCGGCGGCGGCGGCGGGCGGCGCGGCGCCCCCCGATTTGCATGTAGCAGGCACTAGCAGCTTCGACTTTTCTACGGAACTGAAGTGTAACGCGTACTTAAATTAAATTGTTTATGTTAGGTCCTTGACGCAGTTTAAAACACTTAACCCACATACACACACTAAGAAGCTCCGAAAATAACTAAAAACTTGACTGAAAATCACATTATCACCCATAAGAAAACAAGTTTAAAATGGGGGGCCGCGCCGCTTTGGCGCATAAATCATTAAAATGCAGAAAGCAAAACTCACATAATAATAAGTTGTAATAGTCGGTACCGTTGGCGCAGTGACTGAGCGACAGGCTACTGCGTTACGTGTCGCAAATTCGATTCCCGCACAGAAAGATGAAGTGTGATTTGAATTATTTCAATTATTATACGAACAATACTAGCGTAGGGAATGGTTTAAAAAATAATGAAGAAGGATTGGAAAATTGAAAGTGATTTAAACTTTGGTGAAATGTCAAAACAAAAGTTACTATTAATAAAAGTTTCAAATTACATACCTACAAGGCTACAATGTAATGATCGTTAAAAATTACTTAGTTTTTTGTCTGCATTAAAGTCGGTTAAAGTGTGCAAAAATTATTACCCCAATAATATCTCAATTGAATTCGCTAGTAAAACTTTGACTTTTAAAATACCTAATAAATGACGCGCCTGTTGTGCTTGTGCCCTGCTGGCTCGGCGCTGGCGCGGCGGAGCGCGGCGCGGGCGGGGCGCGCGTTTGTGTGCAGATGTTTAGTAAAGTACCTAACACTGCGATAGCCGCGCGCGACCTTTGACGAAACAGCTGATTGGGACTTGGGTGCACTTTTAAATTGAATTTACATAGCAGTATTACTTAGTATGTAGTTTTAAATTTTAATCATATTAATTTAAAATCGTTACTACGGCACAATAAAATAATTAAATCTTGTTTGTTGTTGTTGTTAAATGTTGAATAATGAAATGTTGTTGAATAAAATAATTAAATGTTGTGATGTTAATTAATTGTTGAGTCTGGCGGTTTGTGTGTGTGAGATTTGTGTTTGAAACCTAGTATAGCAACGTTTAAATTAAACTTAGTAGGTAGGTAGGTACTTACCTACGTGTACTTTAAGAGGTGCTCGAAATGTTCACCTCCTCTTTGTACACACAGCTCAGCACGGCGCCTATGGTTCACCTTCACATTTTGCAACACAAAAGTACGCGATTTAACCGTATCAAACGCCGTGATAATCTTTTCTTTTAACTGTTCCCGGCTTTCACTCTCTTGCTCGTAAACTAGTCTTTTAACCTCACCCCACAAAAAAAAGTCCAAGGGCGTCAGGTCAGGCGACCGCGCTGGCCAAGCTACAGGTCCGCCGCGACCAATCCAACGTTCACCGAATTTACGATCGAGGAAGGCGCGAACGTCACGCTGGTAGTGAGCCGGTGCTCCGTCATGCTGATAGTACAGCTCGGACTGATAGCTCTCAGGCACGTTCTGCAGCTGTTCTTCTACGGAGGTCTCTAACAACCGGAGATAGCGCTCCCCGGTCAGTCTCTCTTCAATAAAGAAGGGACCTATGATACAACTGTTAATTATGCCTGCCCACACGTTCACCGAGAAACGATTTTGAAAAGCGTGTCTTCGGCTTACGTGCGGGTTCTGCCCACGCTGAGCCCACCAATGCTCGTTGTGGACATTAAACAGCCCGAGTCGAGTGAACGTGGCCTCGTCTGTCCACAGGATATTTTTATCCAGATTTTGTAATAGCCAATTACAAAATCGGACCCTGGGCGTGTAGTCAGCCAACGCCAACTCCTGCACTTTTTGGAAATGGTAAGGGTGCATTCCAGAGGCGTTTAACAGCTTCCAGACAAAAAACTGGCTGACGTGAAAGTGTCGCGCTGCCTGTCTAGTGCTGGCCTGTGGATTCCTCTGGAAGTACCGCTTTATTTGCCGATGCAGGGTTCTTGGGTACACCGGCGCTCTACCACGCGCTTGAGCATGCAGTGGTACGTGGAACGATGCAAAATCCAGCAGGTTTTGCGTTGATCTCAAGATTCGGTCTCGCGATGGAATCGGTGCATCGGGGTAGCGGCGGTGAAACATGAGACGAGTGCGCGGCAAACTGTGTGTTCTATCGTAGAATAAAAC
The DNA here is from genome assembly GCA_963082905.1 of Oligia fasciuncula. NCBI lineage: Eukaryota > Metazoa > Arthropoda > Insecta > Lepidoptera > Noctuidae > Oligia > Oligia fasciuncula. The sequence goes on from OY720403.1 coordinate 18,133,356, forward strand.
CATATCCAGGTATTGCTGGTTCGTGTACACTGCACTACGTGGTCGAGGCATGTTAGCCCTGTGGTTCACTGCAATCCAATATTTTTTTCGCCAATTACACGTAATTCACTTGACCAAATAAACTCGTGACTGGAGCAGCGCGGCGGCCGGCGCTCAGGCGCATGTGGGGGCGGGGGTGGGCGGGGGTGCGACGCGCGCGCTTGTAGTTTGTTCTTTTGCCGTATTGGCGGTATTTCTTTTGAAGGACATATCTACTGAATGAGAGCTCGTACGCTGTGCGTAAGTAATAATAACGCCTAGTTTTACTACACGTGTCGAAAGAATCTTGATAATTAAATTTATTTATGTTTAATTATCATTTTTTTTATTTCTTTTTTTTAATCTTGTTTATTAATTTCGGTCTTTATGTAAGTAAATATCAAGTTATATTACGTTTTTTAAATTAATAATTTGACCATATTAATATTCGATATTGTTGGCTTAAATGAACCAGTATCATGGTTGGAATACGTGGTTAAAATATTGCCAATGAATTAAATGTCATCCTGTATATTTTAAACTAAACGCTACATGCTTACCAAAAAAAAAACACTAAGTTCTAAGAAGTTTACAATGCTATGAAAAGTTAGACCATAATTCTAAAAGAACTACATTTCCTAATAAAAAATGTAACTGTCGCGAGGTAATTGCTGATTTGCGTGGATTATTATAATTTCACTAGCACATCTCTAAAGCCGGGATTCATATTACTGTGTTGTGTCGTGTCGTGACGCTTTCTGACGCAGTGTTAACCAATCACAACTCGTTGAGATTTGACGTAGTCCTGGACAGATTTGTTTGATTGGTGTATCCCGACGACACAACACGACACGGTAATGTGTCTGTGGCTTAAATTTTTAAATTGACGGCACGGTTGGCGCAGTGGTTAAGCGATTGAGTGCTGCGCTGCGTGTCGCGGGTTCGATTCCCGCACGGAACAAAAATTTGTATGGCATACAAGTAGTTGTTTCGGGTCTGGCTGTTTGTGTACGTGAATTTAAATGTTTGTAAATGCACACACAATACAGGAGAACTAACTAGAGCGTTTAAAAAAAAAAAAAAAAAAATCGCGGCCCGATGATGATGATGTCTAATTCAAGTTACAATACAACTAGTCGCGCTCCGACAGCCGGGCAGAGTGCTTGTGTGATTGAATGAAACTATTTGACTAGGCGCAGAAACGGATACGTTCGCAAGCGACGGTACGGAGCAGATCGTATGCGTCGACATGCTGCCGGACCCGATCGGCTGTCGCCGCATCCGTTCGTGTCCTTTCCGATCCGATGCGGTCCGATCCGGAGCCGTTTGGTGAAAATCATCCTTATGTCGTTTACAAAGTGCGGCTAAAGTAATCACCCGATGTGGTTTTAATGTAATTTTTATTAGCGATGAAAAAATTTAGTTCTTCTTGTAGATTATGTTTATTTAATAAATTAGAGTTATTTCCATCAAGTCGAGAAAATGATATCGGTCAAGTGGCCGCCGTCAAAATTGATGACCATGTGTCAGAACTTCCGGCGATAGGTTCTCGCAATCCTGTCGGATATACTGTTTAAGGGTTTCAAGGGTCTGAGGCTTGTTTACATAAACCCGGGACTTCAAGTAACCCTACAGAAAAAGTCTGGAGCGGTAAAAAAAAAAAAAAATCTGGTGATCTGGCCGGCTAGTGCAAATCGCCAAAACAAAAGATTAAACGATTGCACGTTCTTGAGCGGCATAACGTTCTATGCCATATTAACGTGTATTCTGCATCTGTTCACTTCTCAAATGTCAAAACACAATTGACATTTGCCGTCATTTGCAAAAGTTAGAACGCATTCCAATAGGGTGATTACTTTTGCCCCACCTTGTACAAGGATTAAATAACAATGCCTGAAGCGCTCGTGAAATTCAGGAGCACACACAGTACAACTTTATTAAAATCTGTATTTATGCAGTATGCACTACAGCTATAATCCTGGACCTCGAAATGCGAAACATTTCTAGAACTTAACTGAGGTTTATCTAAATTTTCACTAGCTTTTGCAAGCTTCATAATATTTTCTGAACTAACGCGAACAGATATATTTTATTACCACTAAAATTGGCTGTTATTATGGACTGACTCACACAGCTTGCGTAGAATGGGTACCAGAGCAGTGCTACTTTGTCTAGTTTAGTACGTAAATCAAGGACTATTCTAGCGATCTCTTCTAGTGGACTAAGATTAAGAAATATTCGTGGCCGTTTGGTAAGTACGTCTGCATCTGTATACCATCTTTATGCTCTTTTTAACTGCCTACACGTGAATAAAAAATGATTTTTCCAATGCTATGCAAGTTTGTGTGTATCTTGATAATGAATTAGTTTTTGACTTCGTAAGTGGACGACCTTATCTGCTGGGCTGACTTCCATAAATGAGTACTTTTGACGTTTTTGTCAACCACTTTGTGTTTTCGGTGAAATGTCAAATTTACTTCAAAGAAAATACAAAATGGCGGACTCTAGACTTTATTCTTATTCAGTCGGTACTGAATTTTCTAACTTACATCCCTTTTTCAGTTTGCATTTTATAGCTCAATTCTTGAGGAAGGCTATAAGGCTATAAAATTTAACATCACGCTAGGACCCTTGGGAGCCAAGCAAACATAAAAAAGTCGGAAATAACGCTGAGCGAAAAAGTGTTATAGCGCGGGCAGACGATGCGATGCGACGGGGTGGGTCGGAGAAGCAAGAAATTCGACGGGGCACGGTTGGTGCAGTGGTTAAGCGATTGACTGCTGCGCTGCGTGTCGCGGGTTCGATTCCCGCACGGAACAAATATTTGTATGACCTACAAGTAGTTGTTCCGGGTTCTGGCTGTTTGTGTATGTGAGTTTAAATGTTTGTAAACGCACGCACAATACAGGAGAAATTCCTAGTGTGGGGCAAAGTTAAAAAAAAAAAAATCACGCGGTCGAAGTCGTAGACAAAATCTAGCAAATAGTAATCTTCCTGTCCTTATCCCAAATGATTTGGGTTCGGCGCAAAATGCCTTTTTCTTCCATAGGTACTTCTCCTATAGTCGTCGTCTCGGGAGTGTATTATTTATATAAATAAGGTATTATAATGGTTCCTATAAATAATTTCCAAGCTCACACATTCAAATTTCTTTAAAAATACCTCGCAGTCTGCTCTCTCGGTACAAATCAATAGCCATTAATGTCTTTATCATGTGACGCCACTGTCATATTTGGCAGCGATCACAGACAGCGTTGTCTGAAGCGGCCACAGCGCTGTCTATCGTAGACAATAATTAAATCATTTTTGAAGCACTGTTTGTTGATTCACTGAAGCGACGATTTTGTTGTGTGCTTTCGTTTTGGTGGAAGGAAAATTATTTCTGTTGATAGGTTTATCAGTATCAGGGGAAGTGAACTCTCATACACCTTCACTTAGCTAAATATCTTCAATTTATTTTGCAATTGAAATATATAGGGTGACTGGTAATTAGTGACCGATACTTAAACACGTGATTTTACTCATCATTATGAACAACTTTTACTATGGGACCAAACCTGAAATCGCGAAAAAAAATCAGCTGTTCCCTACATTTATGTTCGCTTAACCCGTCAAAATGTAGGGAACAGCTGATTTTTTTTTCGCGATTTCAGGTTTGGTCCCATAGTAAAAGTTGTTCATAATGATGAGTAAAATCACGTGTTTAAGTATCGGTCACTAATTACCAGTCACCCTATATGTGTAGTTTCTAATTCTTTCATCATCATCATCTGCCTAGCTTTTTTCTAACTATGATGGGATCGGTTTCCAGTGTAACCGGATGCAGCTGAATATCAGTATTTTACATGAAGCGACTGCCTATCTGACCTCCACAAGCCAGTACCCCTTATTAAGACTGGTTGTCAGACTTTTAGGCTTCTGACGACTGCCCAATATCTACGAATGACAGCCGGGACCAATGGCTTAACGTGCTTTCCGAGGCACGGAGGGGTCTTGATATAAAAAGATGGTCACCCATCCACAGACCAACCGCGGCATGCGTAGCTTAACCTGATCGATCGACCCGTGCGGCTGTTATTACTTAGCCACAAGTCCCCACTTTATGTGGTTTAATAATAGATAACAAAACAAAGTTCTGAACGAAACAAACTACTTAATTGCTTTCTAAAGAACTAAATTATATGGATCAAATAAACACGGAATACTCGTATTAGAAAAGTCAATTACAGGTAAATTACTTTAGTCATTTGATAAAGTACTTAGATAAAGAGCCACTCTATCTGCCTTAGCATAATCAGCCAATAATATTCCCACTGCTGGGACACAAGCCTCCTCTCTTCGAGTAGGAGTGGCCTGAAATCCCTCATGCGGGCCCATGGCGGGTTAGTGGATTTCACATGTCTTCGAATGATTGGTTCTAGGACATGCCGGTTTCTTCACGGTCTCCTTTACCATTTTCAGCGATTTCCACCAGCAATAACGATGATGGAAAAGCGGAAAAGTATGGGACTGACACAAGCATATGACATAAGCTTTTTAGGGTTCCGTACTCAAAGGGTAAAAACGGGACCCTATTACTAAGACTTCGCTGTCTGTCCGTCCGTCTGTCTGTCACCAGGCTGTATCTCAAGAACCGCGATAGCTAGACAGTTGAAATTTTCACAAATTATGTATTTCTATTGTCGCTATAACAATAAATACTAAAAAAAAATATATTTAAGGGGGGCTCCCATACCACAAACGTGATTTTTTTGCACTTTTTTGCTCGATATCAATAATGGCAACAGGTAGGCACTTGAAATATTCACAAAGTACTCAGTTGTATTTTTACTTTAATAATAAATAATAAAATTAAAATAAAATAAATATTTAAGGGGGCTCCCATACAACAAACTTGTTTTTTTCGGCGTTTTTTTGCTAAGTTAAATATTGTACGTTGGTACGGAACCCTTCGTGTGCGAGTCCGACTCGCACTTGGCTGGTTTTATTTCTTTTTGGTGCACAGTGGATATCCTCATGGACTTCCTCCATCGTGGGGATGACAGAGGGGCATGCCGGACTCTTACCGGCTAAAACAACTAATACTCATTACAATATTATTAGTTTTTAAGTAATCTTGCTGCGCCCTAACAGGGTCATGTACTGACTAGTTTAAGCCTAGCCTATAACTATGTATGTGTACATTGTGCAATAAATAAATAAATAAAAAACCACGGCGGTGTTTACCTCTACCTATGGCCCGGTGCGGGATTCGCATAAGCATTCACCACCGAAAAGCTTATGTCAATCCAGTTGATAGTCGTTATAGAAATACGGAACGCTTTGAAAGCGATCGTCACTTGTCTGGCCCTAAGAAGAACCTTTAATAATTTCCATGTTGCGCTCCTGAAAATATTATTGTACACTCTAATATAATTATTGAGCCTCGTTTTGTGAACCTCAAATAATTCCTTAACACGGATGTAACGCTAGATCGGCTCGCGCCCTGTTGGTTACAGTTCATCATCATCTTCCTGCCCTTATCCCATGTTACTTGGGGTCGGCGCAACACGTTTTTTCTCTTCCATTCTCCCCTGTCAACCGTCACGCTATCATTTCACTCCCTTCTCTTTCATATCATTCCTCACACAATCCATCCGTCTTTTCTTCGGCCTTCCTCTCCCTCTCATTCACTCTTTTAGTCACATGCTGTTGGTTACAGTTCTTACCTTTTTTTTTCACGTCGTCCTGGGAGACGACGAGGTTATGTGGGACTTGCACCCACTAAAAACTCCGCCTGTGCACCTACTTTCGCCTTGATGGGTGGGCCGCGAGAACAACAACGTATGACATTCGCGACCCATCCAGCGTGGCCCACTTCTGGCACACTTCTTACAGTTCTTACCTAACCTAAACCTAACCCATTTGGTCGGGAACTCAGGATGCTTTAGCTAAGTTACTGCGACCAATTCGACTCCTGCGTTGGTCACTGTTCTAACCTCACCTAACCCGTTGGGTCGGGGTACCCCAGCTTAGTTACTGCGAACAACTGTGAGAAAAGGCGAGACTGTTAAAAAGAGGGCCAATTAATCAAACAAGTACGCATCAGAAGCACGAAAAGTTTTTAGATTTTCCATTTTTTTTAAATTATCTACCAAACATGGTGAAGGCGAGTTTTTAGAGGTTCATTCATTTTAAAAAGTGTCCTCCATTAGAATGTATAATGACCTCCTTAGAGGTTGTTAATCAGTGGGATTGTCCGAAAAGGTTACCGCTGGCCCGGAACATAAAGGGCTAAGGAAGGAACACGGGTGGGTTTTAGTCAGTAAGAGTCTGACTAAATCCTAAAATCAATCAATAAATGCCTATGGCATTAAGTCCGCCTGTACATTTATGTGCTTGAAGTATTAAATAAATCACTGAAAAGGTTTTATAATAATGCACAGATTTGATTGGCGCTTGTGCTTAGCAATGCAATGCTGTACTTTTAGGTGATGTGAGATTTTTGGGAAAAAAAAAATAGGTTGTTAATGTTTTACTGAGCCTATGACCTTTTCTTTCAGCCTGAACAGACAGCTGTGCTGCTGGGGAGTTTGTTGCGCCACTTCTTCTTCCCAGCGAAAGCACTAGGAACTGGTGAAGGGCGGGCGTTTTGAGGGGCTGTTTTTTGTAATTTTGACGTTCGAAAAGTGCTGATTCTCAGCCTAGTTTGAATAACTGACTTTTTCTTCTGTGTCAGACAAACACTAAAATTAAAAACTTACTGTTATGAAAATTCACGAATGTCTTGATCTGAAACAAACGGAAAGATTACATTATTTACTGTATCATTCAAAGGAAAAGGGTGAGGAAGGCCTTTGGCCTGTAGTGGGACAATGCAGGCTACTTAGATGAGATTAGATTAGATATTGGAGCCGATTCTGTTGTTCACAAACTAAACTAAAGGAGGATGCAATAGAGATTGGCGAGTTGGGTAGGTACCTCATCAAATCCAAACGTTTCAAAATCTAGTTAAATGCAAATTATAAGTCTTATATCCGTAGTTATTTTCCAAGCTAAAATGTTTTAATAGTTGTTGGGAGGGGCCCGTGGTTAAATAATAACAGCCGCACAGGTCGATCGATCAGGTTAAGCTACGCTTGCCGCGTTTGGTCTGTGGTTGGGTGACCATCTTTACATACCGAGACCCCTTCGTGCCTCGGAAAGCACGTTAAGTCGTTGGTCCCGGCTGTCATTCGTGGATCTTTGACAGTCGTTACGGGTATTAATTTGCCTGACCCGGGAATCGAACCCAGGACCTCGTGCTCAGCAGTAGCGCTTGCGACCAGTAGACCAACGAAGCAGCCAAGTAGGTCGTCGAATACCTGTGTAAAATAAAATAGGCGTTACATTATTATCACCTGCCTAGATTTTACAAACCATGTGGGGGTCGGCTTCCAGTCAAACCGGATGCAATAGATTACCAGTATTTTGCACGAAGCGACTGCCTATCTGACCTCCACAACCAACTTACTGGATAACACGGTAACTAGGGGACTAGGCGTTATATAATATTCAGTTAATGAAGTCATCTGACATAGCAACATACTGCTCAAAGCTCGACTGATGTAAATATATTACTTAACAACCGCATACGTAATATATACCAAGTCTGATTGCTTTTTGAATCTCATCAACCAATCCTTTACGTTTCATATTGAACATAATAACGTCCTGACAGTTTCCCAAACCCCACTTTTCCATTACCAAAATATAATTCAAACATGGAGTATAGACACAGTAAAGATATGAACAGTACGGAAACTACGTACTAACGTTCGAAACGGCACACTCACACAGAACGCGCGCATCTACGGTACCCCTAGCGATAGTTGCGGTGCTCTCAGTCACGGGTGCCGCTTAGGGGTACCGTAGATGCGCGCGTCTGTGTGAGTGTGCCGTTTCGAACGTTAGTACGTAGTTGCCGTATTGTTTATATCTTTACTGTGGTATAGACGAGGAAAATTTTGGATCATGTTTACTTCTATTATACTTTAGCCTTTATTTTAATACAAAAATAGACATATTCTGTCGAAAATGTGTTATCATTTCACCGTGTTGAAATATGAATTGGCATATTAAAATATGTCAATTCATATTTAATGGGATCTCACAGTGAGGAGGCCTGTGTCCCAGCAGCGGAAACATTTTTTTTTTTCGTTTCATTATATACGTTATAAACGTATATTTTTCGTTGGAAAATATACGTTATAAACGTATATTTTTTGTAAGTTAAATAATAATTCGTAATACTTTACGAACATTTTTTTAACCTACTTCAAAAGAAGGAGGAGGTACTCAGACCGTCAACTTAAAAAAAAAATTATGGCCCGCGTGGTAGATTATAGCCCACCCTCACCCTCTGGTAGATGTAACATGTTTAGAATTTTTGGTTCTAGAACATAACCAGCATGTTCTAGAACCAAAAATTCTTCACCATTTTGAGAGCAGTGGTGATGAAACTATTTACACAAAGTAAAGCGCCTGTCTGGTTTCCAATCCACGACATACAACTCGGTAAGTTGGGGCCGTTACTTCTGGACATCTACCAACTCTCACTGGAACCGCATGGTAGATTAAAGTCTACCCTCTCTCGACGAGAGCGGGTCTCTGTCCCAGCAGTAGGAACATTACAGGATGATAATGCTTACGCTATATTGACGACTAGCTGCGTTCCGCGGATTTACCCCCATAAATGTCGATCCCATGGGAATATCGGGATAAAAAATAGCCTATATGCTAATCCAGGGTGTCAGTGTCCATACAAATGTTTTAAATAAATAAATAATAATAATATGCAGCTAGCAAAAAAATAGTTTCATTGGCGAAATAATAGTAATAGTTACATCATTACGTATCTTAAAAAAATAAGCATACATAGTTAAATCACTTGAAAACGTTTATATGTATCTTTAAAACTCGACCAGTGTAGACACTTACGTAATTCCATACGATCACATTCAATTTTTTTTTTAGAAAAACGTTCACATGCTGGCAAGAAATGTGACACGCTTAATTTTATTTTTAAATTCATAACCACCGCCTGTAAAGACGAGCCACATCGAAAGCGAGAATGCAAAGAATAGCAAGAACATTTGAATTAAAGTCTTCTTGCCAACGCAAAAATTATAAGTAGCAGCATCCGGTGGTGGTGAGAGGTGAGAGTATGTCATGCTCACTCAAATGTATCGCTGATGGTGTCGCATGTGTTGGATCATTTAGCTCCCTTCAAAATGGTTGAGCTGAATGGTGCTAATCCATGCGTCATGTTCGTGAACGGGCGCCGTCAGTAGGGACTGATCATCTCTTTAGTGCTATTTTAATTTTATTTAATATTTGAATTGTTTTTTTTATAATTTTTTCATTACTGACGTTTTTAACACAAAATACAGTTACTATCTGTATTTTGGGCTTTTAACGTTCTGCATCGTTCTCACATGCATAATTTTGAACATGAACGATGTAACCAATACCTTGTAACCATTATTATTTTGATTTAAAAGAGTATCCGTGAAGTTTCTTGCCCGTTCTTCTCCATAGTTACCTACTGCCCTTTGAAATGGGGCAACTAGCTTCATCTTTCTGACTGACCGACTCCTTGACAATTCAAAAGTGCCTGTAACTGGTTTATTTGAAATAAATGCTTTGAGTTTGAGTCAGGTACATTTGCCTGACGCATGCTGTGTTGGACTCCCATATGGTGCAACCAGGAGACGCACTCCGCACCATATACAGGGTCTGAATGGCAATACTACTCCTTTAGCCAAAGAACGAGCCTGCCTTCTGGTCACATCACATGAAGTGTCGACCAGACGGCAAGAAATTTCCTAAAAACGGAACTTTTTTTTGTATTCACGTGTTCCTGTGAGTAACTAACCTATTTTTACTAGCTTTTTCTTTCTTTCACAAAACGCGTTATTTCACCACCCCCGCTTGCAAACACGCAACGCCCTTACTTGTAGGGGCGCATTTACATCAGCCAAGGGATTAATAAAATATGATGGTGAGAAGTCTGTTCACTCTCAAGATAAATTGTTTCCTTCACAAATACAATTTGGCTTGTTCCCCCAAACACTCCCCTAGGGTAGCTAACTATAAACATGTTTTGATTGTATTTATTATTTACTTAGTAAAAGAGAAGGTATTATCTATCTAGGTAATGGAGCGAAGGGAATTAAGAATAATGATTTTGTTTGATAATGTTGAGTGTTTTGATTGATGGGAATAAGCTTGTTTCTATATGATATTGTAGCTAGTGTAATAAACATGTTTTTGTATCATGAACCATATGTAACAAAAATGTAGCATCTCCTTATTTACTTTAATTTGGGTAATTAGTTAAAACGCAAATTCATTAACTGTAGTTTTATTATTTGTGTCACTTGCTTGACCACAGACTTAACACAATGTAGTTAGTTAACTTTGTAATCAGTAATGGTACTTTTTCTGTTTCCTTTCCTTTCCTGGAATATCCTTTAATAGCACAAAACACTCAAATTGCTGGATGTATGCATTCCAGTTTTCACCAGTAAATATTTCCAATGTAGCTAAGGAGGCCATGTTGGTTGTGTTTTTCGTTGATTTTTGTCTGTCGATGTAATTACGTAAATATATTCTTAGTACCAGAATAGAATTTGAGGCTGGGAACATGGTTTTCTGAGCCGGTTTATTCGCAATTTGTATGAGTTCCTTCCTTCTTAGTTTTTTCTTGAATCCACGTTTTCTTTCCCCTTTCGATTAGTTCTTCAACTACATAGATCCATGCGTTTTTCACGTTGAGGTTAGTTTGTGACTTCGCGATTTTATTTATTTGAAAATACTTTCGTGCGCACGTTTTTTAGGGCTTCTTTTACGCTCGTCGCCAATGTTGTTTGTTTAGCTTTAAATGCCCCGTTGGTCTCGAGGTGGCAAGCGCGACTGCTGGGCATGGCGTCCTGGGTTCGATTCCCAGTTCGCGCAGTGTTATTGGGTCTTTCCATTAGGAACTTCTTAGTAGTAGCCCGGTGTTTGGCAGTTGACGGTGTGATACCTCCGTGTCTCGCCTTTGGCCCTGCGCTTGATCTCTCTCCCGTCGTGTCGTGTCGGATTGCCGTCCCATTAGACTATGAGAGTGAGGGAAGAGTGAGTGCACACACACTTGTGCACTATAATATATGCCGCGCCGAAGGCTGGGCTCCAGTGAGCTTGGTCGCCATGGCCGAAATTCGGTCTGGAGGACTTTATTGATGAGAAAAGGCCTCAGCCCCGCAGTGGATATCGCCCAAGCTGGTATCGGAATTGCCAATAATGAAAGAGATGCCATTACTTATTTGTATTCCTGAGCGAGTTGATTAAGTTAGAAGATTAATTTGATGGCTTTTGGAATAAACTCATTAAACGTTAATTATTCTCTTTGATTTACTTTAATGACCGTATTATGTTCCTGGTTCACAATTTCCTAACTTAATCTCGGGATAAGTTAATAGGATTTAGTATTTAGACCTTGTTTGTCACTAGTTAATTGCGGTTTGGAGATTTTCTTACTGAAATAGCTGGGTCCGCACCAGCCGATCTAAATTTGGATCGTCCGGTGTGGACCTAGCTATTATAGTGCACAAGTGTGTGCGTAAACACGCCAACACTTTCTCTTACCTCAAACTCATTGTCGCGGATCATATTTACATCAACATACAGCCTTATACTGGAGGCCAATTCTCGCGCTTCCACTCGTTCATGACGCATTCGTCATTGACACTCGTCTCCTATATCGCTTATAAAATCCCGAGATCATCCAGAATCATGTATTCTCACTACAAGTCGATCGTATATCACGAATCTAGGGACAAAAATGGTGCCATTATGCGTCGCACGAACTAATCCATTCCACATACCTAACGTTGCTATTTTTTTGACGCAATCGTTAATGTACTTTTGACTATCTTTTAAAATTATTTTTAAGTCAAAAACATGTTTAGACCAACATTTTATACGTATTTCATAATCATTATCAATATTTTTCAATATTCTTCTTCAATATCAATAAGATCTCCTTAGTATTTGCTACAACGGAATGCATGGCCTTTGCTGATTTGTCAATATCAATGATATATTTTGTCACGTAAATGAAAGAGTAGAATAGAATACTCTATAATATTTACACCATAAAAAAAATATATGAAAAAAACATATACGGAATGTTTGTTACTTCTTCACGCTCAAACGACTGGACCAATTTTGATAAAATTTTGTATGGGGGTAGCTGACATCTTGGATTAACATATAAGAAAAGAAAGAAAGAAGAAAGAAAAACTGTTTATTCTGCACAAACAAAACGCACATTACATATAAAAATAAAATAATAAACAAAAAAATTAAAAAAGATAAATATAGGTACACACACGACGTAATCACATGCCTCGTTCTCAAGCTTACAAAAACAAAAAAGAAAAAAAATGTTGACAATTTTGCTTGATGTCAGGGCCAGGGACCAAAGACAACACACATTATTTTATTACTTGACATTGACATGACAATTTGAGATTGACATTTGACAATACAAATCACAAATCAATCCGATAGGAGTATATGTGTTCTGTGGTGATGCGCCCGCGTCCCTGGCCTAATTATGACAGCAAAACAACTACTACTTTTTATACCGATATTCACACGGGATCGACATTTACGCGGGTGAAACCGCGGGGCGCAGCTAGTTGTTGGTATATAAAGATGATCGACGGACCAGCCGCGGCAAGCGTAGCCTAACCTGGTCGATCGACCCATGCGGCTGTTATTACTTAGCCACAAGCCCCCTTACACAAGTACCGCAACCATGTTATAAAAATCGTTTATTTCCCAGAAAAGAAGATAGACAAAAAATGCGGCTATTATGGTCTCGTAACTTTGTCTCGAAACGTGATAGCACTGGTTATTGCTCGTAAACGAGTTGCAGCATGTTACAGCCGGTTATCGTCTTCAAACATTTAGTGTTACACGATGTCTTGAGTGGCGCCAACACTGTTTCGGCTTGGACTTCTGCCCACCCGTTAGGAATGACGGGTATGGTGTAACAATATGGCCAAATATTAGGTGTCTATGGTTGGACATATGGTGTTGGACAAATGGGTAAGATTATTAAAGACTAGATCCACCCGCGACTTCATTTGCGTGAAATTTCTTGTTCTAACATAAGATATTATCCTGCGAAGCAGTGGTGGGCCAGTGGTGGTGGTGGTAGACGTAGGTTTGAACTCAGACAGGCGCTTTACTTTGCGTAAATTATTTCATCACCACTGCTCTCAAAACGGTGAAGGAAAAAATCGTTAGGAAACCGACATTTATTTATTATTATTTATTTATTTAATTATCCTCCTACTGGTACGCCTTACAGCAATTACACCAGGCGGAGCGAAAAATTACTTCATGTGCTGCTTTAATAATGACATATCCTAGAACCAAAAATTCGAAGACCTATTGTGACATCTACCAACCCGCACTGGGCCCGCGTGGTGGATTACGGCCCACTCCCTCTCACCGAGAAGAGGCCTGTGTCCCAGCACTGCTGGGACACAGGCCTCTTCTCGGCCAGCAGTGGGAACATTATGCAGCATTATGCATTGTGGGCTGACTATGCAGCAAAGGAATTTTCGGAATCGGATCAGTAGTTCCGAAGATTACCTCCTACAAATAAACACACTTTTTTACTGTCGCTCTGCTGATCCTCCCCCAAATCCTTCCAGGCATCCTTTTCTTTACAAATGTCACCTCTTTATAATGGTAGTAAGTAGACTAAATATCTAATCGTATGCTGCACTGGCTGACATCATCACGTCAACGCCAGCTGTCGCTGAAAACCAGCGCTGGGGCTCTGTCTCGTAAAGGTCTTAGCATTATGCTGAGCGATGGCCGTTTTGCGTAGATGTGACGCATGTTTTCTCCCAAATTGTTATTCTGTTATTTTTGTTTGTTTTTTTTTATGCGTCATGTTTGCCTCAAATTAACGTATTTTCTTTCTTTTTTTCCTTAAATATAGTTTATGATTTACATAATTATGCCCCTGAGAAATTAATTACATTTTTATTAAAAAAATTCTTTGAAAGCGTATTTTCATTTCTATAGCAATAAAAAATTTATGAGATAATATAATTTTAGTAATTAAACCAACTCGAATTCGGTCGGTTTTTTCCTGCAGGCTTCGTTACTCTTGAAAGTATTTTCCACCGTTCCGCATTTCGTAATTTTTACTGCTTTTTAAAATAAAGTAAAAATCCGGGTCCTTGTTGTTTGTAAAGGCAAAAAACACCAAAAACAAACACGTATCTCGTTTGGAAACCCCTTTTAATTTTTTAACTATGTTTTATTTTTAATAAGAAATAGACGCTCTGTGAAAATTTCAACTGTCTACCTAATACAGTTCATGAGATACAGCCCGCTGACAGGCGGACGGACAACGGAGGCTTAGTAATAGGGTCCCGTTGGTAGGTACCCTTTGGGTTCGGAGCCCTTAAAAATTAAGACAAACGTTGTACCAAAACCTTCCTACCACAAAATAATGGCTAACCCATAATACATCTTGTGTACTTCACAAAATGAACAGCTTAGTAAAAATACACACGAAAAACCCTTAGGAACATCACACATCCGGCTTTGACCCACTCCTTTCGTGAGTGGAATACACACTTAAGCCAAGATTTTCGGCATTACAACACTTTATCCTCCAAATTATAATGTTAACAACGCGCAGTTTATTTTGGTCTGACGTGTAATTCGTTGAACTCGCGAAGGAATTTAATAAATACTAGCTGCGCCCCGCGGTTTCACTCGCGTCAATGTCGATCCCGTGGGAATACCGGGATAACAAATAGCCTATATTATGTTAATCCAGGGTGTCAGCTACCTCCATACAAAATTTTATCAAAATTGGTCCAGCCGTTTGAGCGTGAAGAAGTAACAAACATATAACACACAAACACACACTCACAATCCAAACTTTCGCCTTTATAATATTAGTGTGATAATTATGTTTGTGTGCGTAAGTTTTGTTTTACTTATAATAAAATATCAATGTTTATGTTCGTATAACACGTCAAAATGTAGGGAACAGCTGATTTTTTTTTCGCAATTTCATGTTTGGTCCCATATTAAAAGTTGTTCATAATGATGAGTACCTACAATGTCCTCTTAAGAGGTTGTTAATGTTTACCAATAACCCTGTATATAGATAAGTTAACACAACATTTATTGATCCCGAGCCGGCTAGCAGCTAGTAGATAGATATATTGGTAAGAAAGAAATAAAGAAAGAAAACTTTTTGATTTGGGACACACGCAGGAAATAGAAAAAGTAACAAAAAGGTGCATTTAAAACTAACAAAGGCGCGAGGTCAAAAAGGCTATCTCTGCATAATGCTGCGGTATTTACTCTTAAAAGGCTA
This sequence comes from Oligia fasciuncula, assembly GCA_963082905.1. Lineage (NCBI taxonomy): Eukaryota > Metazoa > Arthropoda > Insecta > Lepidoptera > Noctuidae > Oligia > Oligia fasciuncula. Next base: position 18,148,801 of record OY720403.1, read on the forward strand.
TCTCTGCATAATGCTGCGGAATTTACTCGTAAAAGGCTATCTCTGCATAATGCTGCGGAATTTACTCGTAAAAGGCTATCTCTGCATACTGCTGCGGTATTTACTCTTAAAAGGCTATTCTCTGCATAATGCTGCGGAATTTACTCGTAAAAGATAAATACCGCAGCGCTGGTATTCTGATAGGGCCTGGGGCCCGCAAGCATACCAAGCTATGTTTTTTTTTTTTAACCGTCTTCAAAAAAGGAGGAGGTTCACAATTTGGATGGTTCATATTTTTGTGTGTTCGGGCATAACTCCTTCAAATACTTAGACGGATTTACAAAATACAGCTGCTTCCGGTTAGACTGGCAGCTGACCCAAACGTAGTTGAAAACGCTAGGCAGATTGATTGCTTTATTTTAGACTAGTAGCGCCCCGCGGTTTCATCGGTTTTAAGAATATCGGGATAAAAAGTATTCTATGTGTTAAAAATTTCAACTTTCGCGTTAATAAACTACTAATACTTACTAATATTATAAATGCGAAAGTTTGTGTGGGTGGATGGATGGATGTTTGTTACTTTTTCACGCAAAAACTACTTTATGGATTTTGATAAAACTATACAGTAATATAGCTTATACATTAGAATAACACATAGGATACTTTTTATCCTGATATTCCCAAGAGATCGACACTTGTACGAGTGAAACCGTGGGACGCTGCTAGTGTTAATATACGTAGGATTCTAGCTAGCAGCATAATCGAACGGTGCTATAATATAACACTTTGGATTTACAAAATACAGTTTTACTTTCCCCCAATCCGATCTTCCGTATTCACCATTACTGTCGCAATTTTGGGCCAGCAATCCCTTCTCGAAAAAACACCCTGCATATTCAAAGTTACTTAAGGGATGCCTCAGAGTTCGGGCCCCACTTATACTTGAAAGGGGTTGCCTTTATACCTACAGCATAAATTATTTAATAGAGATGCTGCAGTCGATTTACGAAATCTGTAATTTCGTGGAGTTACTAATCGATTTTTGTTCTTGTTTTATATTTTTGGTCTTTTTGGAATTATTTATCATCTAGAGACGACATAGTTATTTTTTTCTTGCAAATAATGCTATTAGACGAATAGATTAATTTCCCAAATTTATGCAAAATTCATAAAGTTCTATCAAACGGACTTTTAATATCCTAATTTATATTCCTCCAAAACAGAGTATTCCAAATCTCAGATAGTTTACATTCCATCGACACTTAATCAGTTATATACTTTAGTGAAATGAATACATTTCACTAAAGTAGATAACTAAGTTGATTGTTAGTGAATATTTGTAACAAAAAGGCCCTAATAGTTTTTTGGTTGCAATGGAATTTGAACTTTGTTATGTATGACATTCAGTTTGTTTAACTGCCCCGTTGGTCTCGTGGTCGCAAGCGCGACTGCTGAGCGTGGGGTCCCGGGTTCGATTCCCGGGTCGGGCAAAGTGTTATTGAGTTTTTCCATTAGGAATTTCTTAGTAACAGCCCGGAGTTTGGAAGTTGACGGTGTGATACCCCCGTGCCTCGGAAAGCACGTTAACCCGTTGGTCCTGCACCTGATCTCTCTCCGGTCGTGTCGGATTGCCGTCCCATCGGACTATGAGAGTGAGGGAAGAGGGAGTGCACCTGTGTCTGCGCGCATACTTGTGCACTATAATATGTCCCGCGCCGAAGGCTAGTCTCCGTTGAGATTGGCCGCCGTAGCCGAAATACGGTCTGGAGGACTTTTTATTGTTCCATAACTTAAAAATTATCTCAAATTCTTAATCAAATATAGATTTCAATCCTGTACAAAAATGTTTTTTGAAACTTTGTTAGTAAGTAAGAAGTGCAAAATATTCTGGTAAAATAAAAACTTGCGCGCAGAACCAGGGGTTGAACTATCATTACTCCAAGTAGGTATTCCTCAGTTCAGCTCGCTACCTTGATACAGTCTCATTGTGCCTGCTTCCTAATGAAATGCGGTAATGACAGAGAACGCGGAAGGCGTGTCGAGTTCACAGTAATTTAGATAGAGAGGAGCAAGTATTGTGTTACCGGCACGTAGTTTCATTAATATATGAGCAGGCGACGGCTTTATAGGTGCAAAATGGTGTACGTAAGTCGACAGAGGAGTATTTTTAAAGAAATGAGATGTTTATTCTCGATTAATGATTCCTAATTTGTATTTGTGCTTTTATGTATTACTGGATGTTGGAAAGAAGGCTGCCAGGCTCAAATGGGATTGGGTGGGTCACATCACGATGGCCGCTGGGCAAAAATCTCCACACAATGGATGCCTGAAGATGGACAGCGCCGCCAAGGCCGGCCCAGAAAGAGATGGCGAGATGACCTGGACGCGTACCGCGAGGGCTGGTTCGAGGTGGCGCGGGAAAAGAGTTCCTGGAAGGATTTGGGGAGGCCTTTGCCCAGCAGTGGGACAGCATAGGCTAGCAAAAAAAAGTATTATTCTGTGTTATTATTGCAGAAAAAAAAGTTATAGATAACATGCCTAAAAATAACCAATGAATAAAGAAACAATCTGTGTATTCGAAGTAGGTAAATGTGTTGTAGCCCATCACACAAACACAATGTGTTACATGTGACATCTGTCAATAAACACGTATCTAAGGCAATCAAAATAAACAGTTTTGAAGAAACTTTGTCATAAAAACCAAACTTTTCCAATCAAATCAAATTTAGATGCAATTTTCGTCTTTTTTAACTTCAAACTCAGCTTATTATTTCAATTAAACCAATTACAGGCACTTATGAACTGTCAAGGTAATTCAAGACCGTAAATTATAGGAATCTAATTGGCTATCATGCTACTAATAATAATACACTCACACACAATAATTAGACACAATTGCAACTGATTTACTTTAAAGCATAATTATAACTAGCCAAGACAAATTGTGTAACATGTTTATTCCTTTTGGTCTAACAAAAAATATTATATTATACTGAATCACACTATTATGTATGGACCTTTACATTTTATCCGTAAAATCAACATGACGTTACACTTTATACTTTTTCTTCAAAACAGCTTACACAGTTTTTACTTTAAACAGCAAAAACCTTAATCCACATGCTTCAAACTCAGCCTTAATCAAAGATTAATAACCTCCCCGTTTAACATACAGTTGATTAATTAATCACTCTCCCCAACTTCGGAACTGGGAAGTTTGCGAAATCACTTAAAAACATAATCTAACTGCTACCAACGCGTGGGTGGTTTTCCAAATAGTTGGGTCTTGTGGTATATATCGTAACCGTTGGTAAACCTTGGTACCTGGTGTGTCGGAGCATTTATAGAAGCGTATAATGAACATTTAACTGGTTAAAATTAATTATATCAGCTCTGCGCCAATTGTGGAGAATTCATAAAGTTTGGGGCGACACGTGATGTGTCGGTAATGAAAGTTTAGGACAGTTATGGCAGCTCAACCACGGCTCAACGCTGGATTATAATTCGATTAATCGTTTTGTCGAGTTACACCGCTTACCGTAAGTGTCGTGAAACGTGACGTGAAATGGCGAAAAAAAAATCAGCAGTTCCCTATAGGTATGTGTGTTCGTATAACTCGTCAAAATGTAGGAACCAGCTGATTTTTTTTCGCGATTTCAGGTTTGGTGCCATAGTAAAAGTTGTTCATAATTATGAGTAGGTACAATTACCTCTTAAGAGGTTGTTAATGTTTTACCAATAACCCTGAATACAGTCGTCGTTACAGGTTGTGCGCCGAAGTTACCCCAGTAGCAGGGACTTCGACGTACAACCATCATGGATTCAATACGTGATTCTGAAATCCCCTTAGTTGAAATATTACGTCGGTTAGGTATTTAAAAAAAATGCTGTTCAGTTCATTTTGAGCACAGTAGGTAGTATTGCACTTTTCTATGAAGCAGCATTTTTTTTTCTATAGCCGACGAAAATTTCTACACGATCGATTTCCCTATCACCCTGTACTGTATATATTGTGTAAGATTGTATTTGTTTTCAGGAGAATTCAGAAATTATCAGCAACAATTCAAAGTAAATAAATATTATAGCAGCAATATTAGTTGAACGTATTATTATGAGTAAGAAAGTTTATTACTTTGTTCTGAATGGTGCTAGAAGTTTATGGAAACAGCCTATATAATTCAAATCATAGGTCTCATTTCTTGAACATTATTGGAAGTTATTGAACTGTGTAATTGATATTTGCTTTTTCAGTAAAGGTTTATTTTGGGTGGTATTTCATTATTCATTGTGCTTAGTTAGGTACGTTATTAATCGTCACAAATTCTGGGTCCGACAAAGGTAATGTCATAATGTGAATTGGCTGCCTTTTGGTTGGAAATGAAAAAAATTGGGCGCGGTTATCACGGAAAGTCTATTTAAAGGTGTAAAATTTATGACATTTAGTCGAAAAAATTATATCGGTCAAAACCACCTCCTGAGTTGGTGTTGATGAGTTTCAATTGTTGCTCGCAAAACACCCACCAAATTGCTGATTTCTTCTTCAATATTGGCTTTTAAGACTAACAAGGTTTGTCGCTTGTAGTGGTATTATCATACCTAATTATTTCAAAGAGCTCCAAAGAAAGAGGACAGGCGCCGATCTGACCGACCAGTTCACGGGAGACCAACAAACCGGATCACACGTCCCCAAAATTGGTGTTTCAAAATCTCAATCGCTGTATGAGCTGTATGTCTGCATCATGCGCGTATCGCTCCATTGCATTGTCAACTCTATCTCTACAACGTATATATCAAATCACAATGGCATTATAACGCCGTTAGCAAAGATGATATTACTTTTGCCCCCCATGCTCAAAATACAATAAGAAAGCGGTATTGTCGCCCGATATGCTAAGACCTGTAAGCTTCTCACAGATTTGCTCAAAAAATACGTTACCGATCGTCGGTTGTTTACATATTTACTTGATTTTGTTTGTCGATCGGCAAAAAACGCACCATGTAGACACGAATTTTCATAATTATTTATGATACCTACTTATTATTGTGATATGACACAATTTCTGATCCTGTTGATAGTTGAGTGTAGTTTTCTGTTTAGAATGTGATATTAATCCTAATAAAACTAAAACGTAAAACTAAACTAAATGTAAAACTAAACATAAACGTTACCTAAACATTGGCGTTTCTTGTTAACTAACTTAAATTTAAAACTTTGTATGTTTGGTTGTTTGTTACTTGAACACGCAAAAACGGCTTCCAAATTAAACAAAAAGTTATTTACACAAAATAGGCTAAGAATCAGCATGTTTTCAACATCAAAATTCTCCCAAAGTGTCCATCACCTTTCACAACTTCATAGTGTTCTAGCTGGAAAGAGGTGAGGCTGAACGGATTTAGATGAAATTTGGCACAGACATAAAAAAAAAAGTATTTCAGACAAAAAAGTTCATTGGCAAGGCAAGGTTGTTAGTGACAAGAATTTAGCTTATAACTAATGTTAGTAATTAAAAAAGTAAAAAAAAAAAAGAAGAAACTGGACACACCGCCTACACCTGCACAGCATGCTCATCGGTCTCGCAACACATGGAGTTCGGTGAACCTACTGAGCAGAACAGTATTGGTTCTCTCGCCAATCATCTTCAGGACGCTATTCGGGCTCCCCCGTACTCGTCGTACCACCGACGCAACTTCTTTACGCATAATTGCTTAGAAGTCATCTACGCTCACGCTGGCGTCAGCAAACATGCCGATGCACTGCAACATCGAGGGAGCCGAAACAGAGCCCTGAACACATTATTATACTGGACGCGCAAGGCATTGTAGGCTTTACATAGTTTATAACCTGAATGTTAAATCATCATATACAAGTATATTAACATAGGATCTCTATACCAAATTTTATCTAAATCGGTTCAGCGGTTTAAACGTGAAGAGGTAACAGACAGACAGACACACGTTCGCATTTATATCTAATATCAGTACGGATTTCATTTGTTAACAGTCAGAAAAAGCTTTCCAACTTACGTGACACAATTTCTCGTGAAATATGTATGTCCCACATAATCGAAAACCTAAAACCCCTTAAGAGGGATCGCGAAAAACATTATTCAGTCCACGATCCGAGGCTAAACTGGCGCTATTGGCTCAAAATGTTGACGGGAATGTATCAAATTTTATGAGTCTTCATTGATATCCAACGTTTGTCGTTCTCCCACAAATCGAATTGAAAAATAATGAGAAAGGACACATAAAAAAAACATTCTTCGTACACGCGAAAATAGATCAAGCGAGAACGTTCCAGCATAAGCTGACCTGCCATTGTATGGGTTTTTTGTGCAAGAAGAGGTCAACTTACACTGGAGTTAGAGCTGGAAATGGTGTCGGGTGTACATTCGACGTAAAGGAAAAATACGTTTAGATGAGAACATTTGGTATGCAAAGGATTATAATGTCTGCTTTGTGTGACGACTCCATAACGTCGCGTTGGTGTTTTATATTATAAGGACCCCTTTAAGTTTCTTGTTATTTTAAGGAAATGCGTGGTAACTCGTGCCTGCTTTCCATGGGTGTAGGCCACAGATTTACGAGTTATAATATTCCGGTCTGATCCCCTGAACCCCCCCATCCACCCCCCCCCCTCCTCCTCGATCTCCTGCTAGTTCTTCTTCTGTTTTAATCTCTGTCTTATCCACTATAAACAGGCAGAATAGGTTACCAGAACGTTGTGAACTTTAATTATGGGTGAGAAATTTGTTTGTTAAAAGGCCTTCAAACAAATTATGTCTGGATTGAAGCCCGGTTGATGACAAAAAGCTCGCCCCCTGTTACGTGTGTGGGACATAAATATACTTAACTGGATAAATAAATACGATTGTACTTGTATATTATGTTTAATTCACACTATGTTAGGAAACAGCAAAAAGTTGCGATCCAGAACAGGTAATGGAAGCGATACAGTATTTTTAACTCACGAAGCGATGAGCGTTTTACTTGTGGTACAAATACATAACACACACACGCACACAAACACACGCCCTTCCGACTTCGCCATTGTCTCGGACGGTAACCGTGAGAACCTTAGTAACGGGTCCCGTTGGCACCCTTTGTAGTACGGAACCCTAAAAACCACTCCATGAAAATAGAACATCCACACACGCGTAAAGAAAGAGCCACGAAATTACGACATACGTTGAACAAATTGCCTTTCAAGTCTTTCCCTTAAGGCATTAAGTATACCCCAAAAAGGAAGTCCCTGAGCAATTTAAACTAGGATCAATGATGAATAATTTCAAAATCCTTAAACCTAGTTAACCAGGTAGGGACTTGGAATTGAGCCAAAACATTCGAACTCGCTCCGAATATCCATAAATTTTCCGCTACATGAATTTTTAAGAGAAGAAACTTTGTGCTAAGTATTTTAATAATTTTTTAGGGTTCCGTATAAACGGTGTCTTCATAAACATCATCAGCTTGCAGCAGTCCACTGCTGGACTTGGGCCTCTGCTATTGCACGCCATTCAACTCGATTTTCGGGAACTCTCATCCAGCTGCCCTGCCCTGCTGATCGTCCCTAACCTAGTCAGAAGGCATCCTACCTTACGTTTGACGATTCGCGGTCAGAACACGTTCAGAACACGTCTACCCCAAAGGTGCCAACAGAAACCTATTACTAAGAGCGGTTTTGCACTACATCCGATCCGAATCCGAGAAATCACCGAAGTGACCATAGTCTTATTTGTATGAGGGGTTGCGCACTAGAACCGAACTCTATCCGTCCGAATTTGGAACATTCCCAATTCTGATTGAAGTCGAATCTTTAATTCGGATTCGGATCGGATGTAGTGCGAAACCGCTTTAAGTGTCCGCTGTCCGACCGTCAGTCCGTCTGTCTGTCTGTCCGACCGTCAGTCCGTCTGTCTGTCAGCGGACTGTATCTCATGACCGTAAAATGTAGACGGTTAAAATTTTCACATAGTGTGTATTTCTATTGCCACTATAACAACAAATAATGAAATAAAATTATTTTATTTCATTATTTTCAGTTAAAAAATGAAAGAGGTCTCCATAAAAGGAACATGTTCTTTTCGACGTTTCTTTGTTTTGTTATGGAGATGGAATGAAAATGATTGAAAGAAATTAGCAGGAAGGTGTGGTGTGTGATGTGGACATAGACTATGATTCGCACTAAAGTCGTGGGTTTATAACAATACGTTTTACTTATCATAACTTTATAGGTGCACGTAAAAGCGAGTAAAAAAGTGAAAGTAACGTTTTACCAAGAAAAGTTATATGGTATCTATTTATTATTCAAGGAATATTATTAAGAAATCTTATATACAATCTAACACTAACATATATATATATATATAATTATATATATAATATGTACAAATATATAAACGGGAAAAAAGTAAGAACTCATTGAGCATCAAGAAATTCGTACGCAACGCTGTCAGTAGGAAAAGTGCCGAAAAGGCTGGTAGCGTTACCACATTGGATGCCAATGCTGATTTTGACCTAAAATTACTTATAAATAAACTAGTAATCAAATATAATTACAAAAAAAAAAAACATCAATATAATTGGACCGACTAATAACTAATTTTTGTTTCCATAACAATTCTAAGTTTATCGACAATTTACAGCCCAAATCCCCTTTTAAATTGTCAGCTGATTACTGTAATTAAACATAACTACCTCTAAAGTAAAAATAAATCAGAATTTCAAATCAAATCTGAGGTACTATAAGTACCTACTATTAGTTATTTTAAGTCAGCTATTAGGGTCTGAGGTGACACGAATTAAATATAACAGTCTCAGCCCTAACCGTGGGAAACTATCATTTATGTGGGTTAATATCGAAACTTCCAGGGCACGTATCAACTGTGTGAGGTCAATAATTAGGTAGACACTATCAGTGTATTATCTACCTAACAGCTACTTATGTTAATGTACTGATTAGGGGAAGGACAAGGTAAGTAGATGGTTGGACTCGTAGTATATAATTACCATGATAGAGTATATCTATTTGATGTTTTGCTAAGTCCTTTGAGGAAGGATCAAGGGGCCCTAGTGGTAACGGCCGCGACTTACGAATTGTAGGTAGTAGGTTCGAACCCAGTCAGGCGCTTTAATTTGTGTAAATTATTTCATCACCACTGATCTCAAAACTGGAAAACATCGTAAGGAAACCGGCTTGACCAAAAATTCGAAGACATGTGTCAGCTACCAAACCGCACTGGTCCCGCGTGGTGGATTACGGACCACTCCCTGTTACCGAGAGAAGGTCCCAGCAGTGGGAACGTTAAGAGATGATTAAGTTTATGCTATGCAAGGAAATTGGTATATTAAAACTCATTATATCTTCCAAGATTTGTTTTATACACACCTTTAGCAAGCAAAATAGCACTTCTTAGTAAATCAAAATCTCATATTTCAAGACTAAATCAGAGAGTGAGGGATCTTTTATAAATTATAGAGGTATGAGGAACAGGGTGTAAAGTCCACTCATACTCTATAGAAAAGGGAGGATCCTCCGACCAGACGGGTGTTATGTCTGACGGGCAACTGCCCAATGATTCATGTCGGGGCCGTTGTATCTATGCTAATTGCGAGGTAAACTCTGCTTGCGCGATGTAGGATTTGCGTGACGTAGTATGACGCGTTGTTTTGCATGTGGCGCTGTAGATACCGTTACAAAATCTTTGGGTAAATCGAAAAATAGAATAGAATAGAATACTCTTTATTATGTACACACTACTACTACTACACTTACTACTTACTACTATACTTACTTTACTTTGATTTATTATGTGGTGAAAAAACGGCGGTAAATCCTTTTATACAAAGTTTGGTAATTAAGACACGATGAAACCTTTAACAAAACGATAATGAATCAAACAAATCATTCAGAAAAATCCATTCCAAAACTCTTCACTACTTTAATCATTTACGCGTCCAATCTCTTTGAGCCGAAAACCGTTCAAAAACATTTTTTTACAGACCAATCCAACTCACTTTGGTCCAAATCACTGGGGCAGTGATCACTTTGATAAAAAATATAATTGCAAAACTCCTTATTTAGATAACAAATCGTTATTGGATTCACAAAGGGTGGCTTGTCAAAAAATTTGCCAACAATTTGGACATCAAAGTGTTCCCAATTGGGAGTCGAGAAGACCGGGGGAGGTGCGTTTAACCGGAACACGCATACGACAAATTTGCTATTACGCTGTTTGTACGAATGGAGACTTTGTGATGTGGTTTAAAATATAAGATGAACGGTTCGGACCAAATTGTAGTCCAAATTGTTAAAAGGCATTGACCAAAATCAAAATCAAAATATTTTATTTCACATAAGCCTACATGGGCACTTATGAAACGTCAGAAGCTAGGTGCACGGTTCCAATTGGTCGTTTCCTATGGAGAAGAACCGGCAAGAAACTCCACGGTTACTCTTTTTAAAAATAATTGGCTTTTACAATATTTTCAAATTACAGTAGGTATGGGAGGATAGCGTAGGCCTGTCAACAAGTATCAGGTACTTGATAAAATAAAAAATGGTCTACAGATCTAAAGTCTACAAGGCCTACAAAGTCCTCACATTTACAAAATAAGAATCTATCAAAAAGATAAATAAAAATAAAAACCTAATAAAACATAGTGATATGATTCCCATTACAACCACAAATAAAGAGATGAAAAATTTGAATTGTCTGTATATAATGTCAAGTAATAAAGAGATTATGTCAAAGAAGTATGTAAATAAAGTAAAGTAAATAAAAAAAAAAAATTGAAAGTGACGCTGATTTAGTTGTGCGTGTGCTAAGCTAAAATAATATTGAGGATGACCCAGAACAAGATCGTCGTACATAATCAACCTATATTGTTCCCACAGCTGGGACACATGTCTCTTCTCTGTGAGAGGGAATGGGCCGTAATCCACCACGAGGGCCCAGTGCGGGTGGGTAAAACAAAAAAAAATGTAGTAAGTATAAACTTAGGGGTTTACCTTTAATACACAATGATTTCTTTTCCTTTTATTTATTTCATCATCCATGCATACATACAGTTTCACGTTACTTTCAAAAACCACATACCTAATTCCAGTTCATAACTTGTCCCATACAGAAAATAAACTAGAGGACTGAAAGGCCCAGGCACTCTGTGTTCTCATTCAAAAAAATACCACCGATTTATACAAAATCCTCGACATAATAAAGTGAAGAATATAAATTGACCTCTCCAGTACTTAGCATTTATTCTACTTTGGTAACATTCACGTAAAAAATAAATCGCCCTAAAGGTATTTCAGGGTCTCCAAACTTTTGCGGCTCAGGTACCGTCTGAAAAACTTAATTTTCCTTTATAGCCACTCAATGGGATATACATGTATTTTTTTTTTATCTTATAAAGTAATGTCGGTTTTGTGTTTTATTACGATGTACGTAAAATATTGTTTTTGGATATCAAAAAGATGTTTGGGGGAAAAAGGGTGATTCTGTAATGTGTGTTTATCCAGCTCTGTAATAACAGTAGGTATTATTGTCTTTAGGACTTTGTTTTCGGTAGAAAAAAGGGATAGGTAACGTCTTTGTTTAACATGTTTTTGTTTATTAAGAAGACACTCTTAAACATTTTAGCCAGACCCCTCGTCTGTGAAACGGTAAACGAAAACATCGTGAGGAAACCGGCATGTCCTAGAACCAAAAATTCGAATACATGTGACATCTACCAATCCGCACTGGGCCCGCGTGGTAGATTACGGCCCACGCCCTTTCGCAGAGAGAATGCCGGTGTCCCAGCAGTGGGAGCATTACAGGCTGATGCCCAGGTCAGGCCAAGAGTGATAATATGTTTCTCCGAGTAATTTCGCAGAAGAACCTCTGTGACTGGTTTTATTATATTACTAGTTTCTGCCTACGGCTTGTCCCATGTGGATGTCGGAAATTATACTACAGAAACGTGCTACCGGGACCAAAAGTAGCTTATATCCTTCTCCATGATGCTATCAACCTCTTTGCCAAATTTTATCGAAATCCGTTCGGTGGTATAAGCGTAAAAGGGTAACATACAGACAGAGTTACTTTCGAATTTATTATAATTATTACGAGTGGTATGGATGCCTGGCTTGGTAATAAGCTCGCCTTCTGTTACACGTGACTTAAACGTCATCATCTGCCTAGCCTTTTCCCAAATATGTTGGGGTCGGCTTCCAGTCTAACCGGATGCAGCGGAATACCACTGTATAACATAATTTTAACCTAAAAATTACGCCAATTACGAAGAACACAGAAAATTAAGAAATATACTCGTAAAGAGTGACATACATTAAGTATAGGTGCGGCGTCGGTGCTGTAAATGTGTATAATGATGTGTGTGTGTCTATGTAGGTATGTATGACTAATCGGGCACTACTTAGTAAGCCGAGTATCCGGCGTTTGATAGAAGGTTTGAGTAATCGTCTGTATTTAATAAACACAAACAACGTCTGATTAAACCGCTTATCCCTTCCTCTGTGAGTGAAGTTATCAACTTTATTTATAACTGAAGACAAAAATGTTTAGAAATTCGAACTCAGTGTTTTAAAACATTTTTCATCGGTAGACGCAAAAAAATGTCAACAAAAATTTGTTTGGGATTTCGCCAATGTTCTTTTGTTTGTTCGATTTTTTTTTGTTTTGTTTGTAAAAAGAAGAATTTATTTTGTTTTATTTGTTTAAAAATATTCTATTTTATTTTCGTGTGTATTTTTATTTCTTTTAACTTTAGGCACTTACATAGTTTTTATTTGTGGAAGCTTATAATGGCAACAGTAAGCGCTAATTTTACATGACTTATTTATTAATATACTAGCAGCGCCCCGCGGTTTCACCCGCATAAGCGTCGATCATAAATAAATAAATAATTACCTATTATATGAACTTGACACCATACACTTTACAAGATAATGCTTTAAGGCGACTATATGACCTAAAGCGCGGTCTTTGTCGGACTTCACAGAAAAGAAAAAGAAGCGCGATGACACAACGCTGGTAATTTGTTGCAAAATAAGAAGCAATTTACAAAAAAAAATTGTTTGCTTTAGTATGTTGCTTGTAGAATAATGTGAAAAAAAATCATAATTATTGTACCTGTGTATATTAGTATAGTTTTTATTGTAAAAATAAAGTTTTTAGAGGTATCTTCATGATTTTTTTCTATAGATCGTAAGAAATTAGTTGTATTATGTTTTCAACACACTATCTACCTAGCATATATCCTAAAGAATATCATATATTTTTGTGATTTTGTTTATTGTCGATCATATTATACTTTTATTGTTTTTAAAACTTGCGGTTTTAGTTCCAGTAAGCCCCTTAACCCGTCGGCTGCCATCGGAGCTGTTCGTCAAGCAATTGGGAAGTGTCAATACGATCCGTTAGGCTTACTCGAGCGTCAGTCGGAGGGTTGAACGATTAAACCTTTTAATCTAAGGGTCTTTGTAGCTGCCATTTTGGAAAATATAAGCAGAAGGTTTATAAAACATCGTTAAATTGTCCCAAGGTTTTTATATAATTTTTTACTAAAATTGATTTGTTTTCTATGTCAAACAATAAATTCCGTACCGCTTTGTTAAAAGAAATATTTGATATTGATAAACAGACCTAAGCGCTGTATTAAATAATTTTGTATTGTCTCTAGCACGTAGTTCTCAATAATTGTATTCTGTGGAATTGTATTCATTATGTATTCTGTGGATAATAACGGTGTGAGTATCACATTTAAATTACTCTTATGTCATTATTAGATAAGACACAATGTGTAACTGTTTGTTTATCCCAAATAAATAAACCATCGTAATCTTAGAGAGAGGGAGTGACTGTGGGCCGTTATCCACCACGCGGGCCCTGTGCGGGTTGTCAGATGTCACATTTCTTTGAATTTTTGGTTCTAAGACATGCCGGATTCCTCACGATGTTTTCCTTCACCGTTTTGAAAGCAGATTTTATGTGGATACAAAGAATTCATAAAAATTGTTAATTTTTGTTGACGAGTGTTGGTAATTTTAGATTATAACATCACGCATGTAATCCTCGAAGGGTACGGCAGAGGAACACTCACATTTCGCCGGTTATCGAGCCTATTAGGTCTTGATTCATAACTTTTTTTTGGATTTTGACTCATAAAGCTCGTAACGTGTCAATTTTGATAAGTGAGTATTTAGTGTGTACCAGGTTTTCAACCTGCAATCTGGTGCTAAAACCGTTCAACTCCGCATCTCACCAGTTATGCCGTGAATCAGCCTTCAATATGCCGCGGAATAATGCGTAATTTGATGTTTGGGCATACCGTAACATCAAATTACGCATAATCCCGCGGCGACGCATTGCCTTTATACCTACCTAAGCCGGTCAAATGAGCGTCTCCCGCGGCGGGTTACCGCTAGCCCAGAACATAAAGGGCTAAGGAAGGAACACGGGTGGGTTTTAGTCAGTAAGAGTCTGACACTCCCTTCCGCTCCACCCAGAGCGGGAGGGGTCATTTGATGATTTCCCATCCGCAAAAAAAAAAAAAAAAGCCGGTCAATTGATGAAAGTGAACCTTCTTTTATTTCTCTAGAGTGACTACAGGGATTACGTTTTTATATATAAAAACCTCACGGAAAAAGGCAATTATGTATGTTTTGGCGTGCAGTTGATCGGAGGATTGAGTCGAGACCATTTGGGTCTTCCGCCTGGGGTTAATAATACCTATTTATAGAGATAAATTATGGCTTTTATTTATTCGAACCTCAAATATTCCCGTTTTGCTTTCCTAAAAATATTATTTAACACTCTAATATAATGAATGCGCTTCTTTTTGTAAGCCTCTAATAATTCCTATTTAGGTGTCCTAAAAATAATGAACCAAACCTGAAATCGCGAAAAAAAAAATCAGCTGTTCCCTACATTATGACGAGTTAACACACTAATTGTATAGACTGTGCTAATATTATAAAGGCGAAAGTTTGTGAGTGTTTGTTACTTCTTCACGCTCAAACGGCTGGACCAATTTTGATAAAATTTGGTATGGAGGTAGCTGACACCATGGATTAACATATAGGCTACTTTTTATCCCGATATTCCCACGGGATCGAAACTTATGCGGGTGAAACCGCGGGGCACAGCTAGTACGAACATAAATGTAGGGAACAGCTGATTTCTTTTCGCGATTTTAGGTATGGTTCCATAGTAAAAGTTGTTCATAATAATGAGTACAGTGACCTCTTAAGAGGTTGTTAATGTTTTACCAATAACCCTGTATAAAACATTGATCAGGCAGGGATCATAGCTCTTCCATAGTCAGTAACCAGTCTACTTTAGCCACCCAAAACCCATAAACATAACATAATCAGCCTAAAATGTTCCCACTGCTGGGACACGGGCCATAGTTCAACTTTTTATTTTTCCATAATTATCCTGCAATAGTCCTACACCAACCGGGGGTTATCTTTGGGAGCACTTGCATAGTGCATACAGGGATAATCGTCGGTTAGTGCCGCATTTCATTAAAATTTTCTAACGGGCCTCTGCGAGTTGGCTTCGGCCCCTCCGTACGCCTTCCAAAGAACCCCCCAGGGTCCCGAGACATGTAAAATCATAATTTTATTTCAGATCAACTACCATCAAAGCTCGCAAACGCAATCGAATTACTCATTGATGATTGATCTCGATATGTAATGGATGGTCACCCATCCACGTACCGACCGCGGCAAGCGAAGCTTAACCATCAACCCGTGGGCTGTTATTATTTAGCCACGAGCCCCTCCGAGAATCAAGAATCGAATAAAACCCATAAACCAACTCAGTACCCACCACACACCAATATCGAATCGCAATACAAATTGCATTACCCAACAATGGCCGCCTCAAAGCAACTCATGAAATTTAAATCACTCGTTACATTTCACTGCGGATCACAGGTATACCTCTAGCACCGGTACCGGTATAGTCCTACAGGTATACCTGACTGTGAATGATGTTCTACATAATCTTCATACATACGTAACTTCACTTTCAGAAACTGCACTAAGTAAGCACAAAATATCTGTGTTAGGGACTTACAGATGCGTTCGTCGAATTGGTTAGTCACTTTTCTGGGAATTTGTAGGCGTGAGAGGTACCGAATCATTGCAGACGCTCAAAATGAGTCACAAATATTACGTTACATAAGCAAAATCAGCCTATAACGTCCCCACTGCTGGGAAACAGGCCTCCTCTCTTCGAGAGAGAAAGGGCTGTTGCCCAACGCGGGTTGATAGATGTATAGACAGACGCACATCAAGCTACTACAATATGTCAAATTTCTTTAATAGATTTTCAACTTTATCGCTAAAGCATAAGGTTCAAAGTTGATTGGAAAATTTTTACAGTTTCGGGTACTTAGCTTGATGTGCTGGCGTCTGTACATGAATTCGAATTATTGGTTCTAGGACATGCCGGTTTCCTCACGATGTTTTTCTTCACCGTTTTTAGGAGCAGTAGTGATGAAATTCAAAGCCTGCCTGGGCTCGATCCCACGACCTACATATTAGTCAGAGCCATTGTCACTGGACCACCACAGTCCTATAAATATTGAGTAAACTACTCCATTTGAAATTTGATTAGACATTTAAATAAACCTTTTTTACAGTCCGTTCCAGGGGGCCCGTGGCTAAATAATAACAGCCGCACAGGTCGATCGATCAGGTTAAGCTACGCTTACCGCGATTGATCTGTGGATGGGTGACCATCTTTACATACAGTAACCCCTCCGTGCCTCGGAAAGCACGTTAAGCCATTGGTCCCGGCTGTCATTCGTGGATCTTTGACAGTCGTTACGGGTAGTCAGAAGCCCGAAAATCTGACAACCAGTCTTACCAAGGGGTATCGTATTACCCAGTAACTGGGTTGTGGAGGTCAGAGAGGCAGTCGCTCCATGTAAAAAAAAAATAAAAAATACTGGTATTCAGCTGCATCCGGTTAGACTGGAAGCCGACCCCAACATAGTTGGGAAAAGGCTAGGCTGACGATGACAGTCCGTTCAACCGATTTTGAATTCTATTGCGTCGGTGGCATGACATATGGCAGCTGTAGTAAACAGTTCGTATTGTAACTTTTTGCTTTTAATACCGCCCTTATGCCTACGGTATAGAAGTCAAAATCGATTGAACGGACTTTAAAAATGATATCTAATCTTATTTTAAACTAATAGCACCCCGCGGTTTCATCCGCCCAAGTGTCGATCCCGTGGGAATATCGGGATAAAAAGTATCCTATATCCTTTCCCGGGACTCAAACTATCTCTATATATTAAATTTCATCTAAATCGGTTCAGCGGTTTAAGCGTGAAGAGTAACATAAAGACAGACAGAAACACTTTCGCATTTATAATATTAGTATGGAAGTATGGATGGAGTATAGATGAAATCAAGTGTAAATTCCTCAACTCATCTTGATCTACACATACATTAATAACTCTCGACCCTCTCTTTAAGGTAAAACCTACCATTACATAGTACTCCCGGTTAATAAATCACTCACAAAATTAACAAAACAATGAGACGAACAACCTTTTCTTTTCTCTACTATAGACTCACGGCAAATTACAGAGCAGATCCAAAGAAAAAGCCCGTAGTGTGACGTCATTTGTAATCTTCAGCCGGCACTCATTGTCTGTGGTCCCAACATTATGAATTCACGAGGGGCGAGGTCAGTACCGAATGATTACGGTCCCTGTTTACCGTACCGAATAAATAAAAACATATTTTTTTCGCCCTTTGAAGTATTAGTTATTAATGTTGACATACTTATCCGTGGCAGTGGTGGCCCAGTGGTCACGGCTGCGACTTACGAATTGTAGGTTCGAACCCAGTCAGGCGCTTTACTTTGCGTAAACTATATCATCACCACTGCTCACAAATCGGTGAAGGAAAACATCGTGAGGAAACCGGCATGTCCTAGAACCAAAAAATTCGAAGACATGTGACATCAAGCCGCACTGGGGCCGCGTGGTAGATTACGGCCCACTCCCTCTCACAGAGACGAGGCCTGTGTCCCAGCAGTGGGAACATTATAGGCTAAATTATTTTCGAAGTGAAATCTTCTTTAGGCGCGATGGACATTTTTTTGAGATGGGGAAAAAACAAAGAGAATATAACATCGTCTTTGGGAAAAAACCATTGAACTCGCGACACTGTTACCGTAAACGGCACCTCTGTTTGAAGTTTTGGCCATTAAAAAGACATCAAAGCGCGGTACATTTTCTTTGGGACGAATGACCTTCGCACGTATTTTTAAAATTACTATGCTTTTTCAAGTTTTCACTTTTGTCGGCACTCCTGGATGCAAATTCTCGTATTTTTAAACGTTCAAAACCTAGTCGCAGCCTCATCTCGGCGACAAACAAATGTCAAAATATATGGATATTAGAGGTATATTTTGACAAATTGAGACTGAGATCAGACTGTGAACGTTCTTAAAATTACGAGAAGTGCTTCAGGTTTTTCTCTCTTGGTCTTCAAGTCTTGTACACTTCTCTCTCTCTCTTTTCTTCTCTCCTTCTTCTTTGTGTCTTGTGTTGTTGTAGTTGTTGCTTATACTTTCGTATTCTAGGACGTTGATCATTATTATCATCACCTGAAATAGGACTGCCTAGCTGTTCTAGTGATCGCAGGCCCTAAGTATGAGCTCCTGAATTCGATTGCTGGGCTGGGCAAAGTGTTTTTGGGTTTTTCCATTTGGAATTTCTCATTAAGAAAGCGGCGTCTGGATTCGACCCCAGTTCAAGGCAATAGGCTCCATAACTGACCAAATGTGCGTGCATCATAGCTACACCTCTACCTAAAACCCTTCGGGAAATATACGCGTGATGTTTTGAATGCTGTTATACGACAAGATGGTGGTAAACCAAGCCTATTAAGGAAACATGTCAACCATATACTTTTCTTCCAAGTATTTTTTTAATACGCCTCGTAAAATATTTTCTTTGCAAATATGGTTATCTTTACAAAACATTTTCGTTTTTTAATTAGAGATGAATGTCGCCGCGGGTTTGTGGGAAAACATTGAACAGAAATGTTTTTAAGGGAATTCAAGGGCATTCGAAACCCACAAAAAAGCCCCTCAAGGTAATTTAAGGGTTTTTTTTTGTCGGTTTCGAATGATCTGGGTATGAAGGGTTACTTCACATCGGGAGAAAGATAAGCCTGTTACGGTATCCTTGACTGGACATAAAAGGATATTATCACGCCTGCATTGATCGAAAGAGGCAGTTGCAGGATGTGTAATAGTACGTACGGAATTGTAGTATGTTTTAATCCCATAAAATAGAACGAGCTTTTCGAACGAGATCGAGATTATCTATACTTCTCATCATCATCATAGCCTTGTCCCAACTATGTTGGGGTCAGCTTCCACTCTAACCAGATGCAGCTGAATACCGGCCGAAAGGTTCTCGAGTGGTGACCGCGTACCGGAAGACGTAGCGTAGGAAGGCCTTCCACAAGGTGGTCCGACGACCTTGTGAAGGCCGCAGGAACCCGTTGGATGCGAGAAGCACAGAACCGGTCGAAGTGGAGGTGCTTGGGGGAGGCCTATGTCCAGCAGTGGACGTCTTTCGGCTGAAATAACGATGTGATGATGATGAAGCGGTTAAAAGGTTAAGGAAGGCGACGACGGGACGGTTTGGGTCACGGGAACATGAAATTCTCGCGGACGAAGTTGCGGGCAGAAGCTAGTGTCATCATAATCAGCCTATAACGATCTGCACTGCACTTTATTGTGTAGGAATTAAAGTTATTTTTCCATAAACTCATAAGTATTTGTTTACATTTTTGGCAAATAAGTCGCGAATGCAGATTATACACAGTCAGCCCAGAATTTGGCTTCAAGCTGGTTGACGTAGTCGTTTTTCTTCTACGACACTGTCCGAGCAGTCGAAACGGACACTGGAACCTTCAGTAGCGTTCATCAACTCCTGTAGCGTGCAGACAACAGGAGTATCGAACTCAGGTAGGCCGAAGCAAAAAAAAACCTGCTCAGGTGGAGATTCATAGATGTCTCCACCCTGGAGACCTGGAGTGTAAATGTCGTGCTGTCCCAAAAGCAATGAGGCACTTAAGGGGCTTACAGGACCTAAGCGCAAAAAACGCAAGTCTTAGAAACAATAAAAGTATATGATCGACCACAGTAAACAAATTCAGAAAAAATTATGATATTCTTCAGGATATAAGGTTGATAGTGTGCTGCAAAAAATAACTAATTTGATACGATAGAAAAAATTAAGAAGATACCTCTAAAAGCTTTCTTTTTAAAATAAAAACCATACAATCATTAATGATTTTTTGTAGATTATTCTACAAGCAACATACTAAAACTCTAGTGTTTTAACTTTTTAGTCCAAACAATAGATTTTTTGTAACTAAATAATTGCTTCATAATTTTGCAATAAATTACCAGCGTTGTGTCATGGCGCTTCTCTTTCTTTTCTATGCAGTCCGACAGTGGCCGCGCTTTAGGTCATGTAAACCCCTTAATATCGTGTTCAGCGACTTAAGTATTGTATTGAAGTAGATAGATGTAGAATACTCTTTGAAAATCCTAAAACAAAGCAAGTCAAACAAAATTTCAGAAACACAGTACCTAACTAACAATATAGTACGAAACTTTCTGAAATATCTCTTTACTAAAGCCGAAACTAACTTAGAGCTAAGAAAACGTTTGAAGTACTCAGAACTTATCATCTGCATTCAGTGCTTTTGTTCTGACATTGTCTGACTTGTCAGAACGAGATGATATAAGGGGTAGCAGAAATAATACTTTATAGGGGACTGGTTGTCGTCTCGAATTAGTTTGCTTGAAACTTGTTACCTTTATTACAAATATTATCAACTGTCCCAAACAAAACTTCTACTCGACCCAATTCCATACTAATATTTGAATTTAAATTTTCATTCATTTTATTTCATTCATTCCATTCGAAAGTAACTCTGTCTGTCTGTCTGTCTGTATGTTACCTTTTCATGCCTAAACGACTGAACGGATTTCGATAAAATTTGGCATAGAGATAGATTGCATCCCGGGGAAGGACATAGGATAGTTGTTATTGACATATCTTGCGGGCGAAACGCGGGCGGAAGCTGGTATTGTATATACGGCTGAAATTTTTTTTCATTGTGATGTTCTGCCACACCCTTCAAATGGACCACAGCTTTGTGATACAAGCTGTATAATAGTCAGCCATCTTTTAATTTTATGAGTCGCATATTTTCTTCAGTCAGCTGAAGCGACGCCAAGAATACGATGTTAACTCCACGTTCTTGAAGTTTTTAGTATGCAATGCGTGCACGCTGCCAACTCCTGCCTTTCAACATTGAAATATGATGTCATTTTGAATGAATCGCAAGTTATTGCAACCATCTTTGTAGTGTCCTACTTTATATTAATAAAAATAGCCAGCATTTGAGATGAAAAACTTTATGAGATAAGTTTGTGGAAAGAACATCACCACGTTTGCTTAAGCTGAGGCTTCGTAATAATTCGGTAAACGGTCCCCGTCAAATACAGAGCGTTTCTCGAGACCTTAATGTCAAATTTCATCACCACTGCTCTCAAAACGGTGAAGGAAAACATCGTGAGGAATCCATGCCGGATTAGAACCAAAAATTCGAAGACATACGTGACATCCATCAATCCGCACTGGGTCCGCGTGGAGGATTATTGCCCACTCCCTCTCACAGAGAGGAGGCCTGTGTCCCAGCAGTGGGGAAGATGATTATTTTTATTATGCTTATGCGAATGTCGAAAACTGGTGAAACAGTGACAGACTTAAATGACGGACGCGGCCATTATAATATAACAAAACTGCTTTCCTGGAAAACCCAACTTTATTATGTTTAGTGATTCTATACACCATTTATTAAAGCATTAGAAAAATAACTGTTATAACCCTTTCTTTATTTCGATACTAGTTGCGCCCCGCGGTTTCGCCCGCGTAAGTTTCGATCCCGTAGGAATCTCGATATAAAAAGTATCCTATGTGTTAATCCTGGTTATAAACTATCTGTGTGCCCAATTTTATCCAAATCTGTTCAGTAGTTTTTGCGTAAAAGAGTAACAAACATCCATCCATCCTTACAAACTTTCGCGTTTATAATATTACTAGCTGCGTCCCGCGGTTTCACCCGCGTAAATCCGGTTGTTGTTGATCCGGTGGGAATATCGGGATAAAAAGTGTGTTTATATGTTCGTTACTTCTTCACGCTCAAACGGCTGGACCAATTTTGATAAAACTTTGTATGGAGGTAGCTGGCACCCTGGATTAACATATAGGCTACTTTTTATCCCGATATTCCCACGGGATCGACATTTACGCGGGTGAAACCGCGGGGCGCAGCTAGTGGATTATAAATGTTCTTCAAGTGGTAGGTATCCAAGATGAGGTAATTAAAAAAAATTGTCTTGTAAGAAAATAAACATTTTACACCCCCAAGGCAACCTCTTCAAAAACCATGTAGAATGAGACATAGAAATCTCCAAGAAAATTGAAAATGTTTGCCACCCTTCCCCTTCGAGAAACATTGTCGCAATGTTCAGGAGACAAAATGACGTCATAAATGATGAGTAACATAACGCATGAATGTTTTATTGTTAGAACCTCCTTACACCAGAGTAACTGGGAAATTGATATAGACGAAGTAAAATGTTGGTTTTGCAGACTTGACATTCGCTGCGTTTCAAAATTTTAACAAAGGGTTGGTGAGTTTTTAATAAGAGCTCAAACAATTATATATATTTTTGTTTCCTTAATGTGAACTTAGGTGGTAGGTTTTACAGACTACGAGTAGTGATAAATGTCCTTCGTTTATCGTTCTGAGATAATCGGGTTTTAAGGTTATAAACTGGGAAAAAAAAACACAGTGTTAGAGATAGGAAAATAGTTTTTATTTATGATATAGGGCATGTATTATAGTAATAGTTCCTTGGAAAATAATCATTCTTAAGTAACTTTAAATCCAGTAAACATAATACCACGTCAGTCGTTTAATTTATTACCTTAAGTATACTGTTGACATTACACTAAATAAGGCCGCCAGTAACAGTCACTATACCCCCTGTACTAGTAGATACTGTATTACAGTAGTAATGTTCCCACTGCTGGGATACAAGCCTTCTCTCAGCGAGATGAAGTGGGCTGAAATCCACCACGCGGGCCCAGTGGGTTGGTAGATGTAACACGTCTTCGAATTTTTGGTTCTAGGGTTTCCACACGAAAACAAAAAAAAAAAAGGTCATGCCTGTTTCCTCACGATGTTTTCCTTAATCGTTTTGATTGCTATTAACCGCCCACTCCAGGCATACTTGTCACACTGTAAAAAATAATTTCTTACTACAGCACATTAAAGCGATTTCTTTATGACTTACTGACTTTATACAGTAAGAAGAAATGTTTGTAAAACAGTAAAAGTAACTTTTAACGATTGAACATACTATTTACTGAAAAAAAAGGAAAACCATCATTACTGTAATGTAAGTAAATTTCAATGGTTTGAACGATATCGCCAAATGAATAAAACAGTTTAATTTTGTGACCTTTTAGCTACTTAAAACGTTAAAGTTTACTGTCATGACGGTAACATTTTGCCTCAAACTTTAACTGTTTTCGGATCAGTAAAAAATGCTGTTTTGAACGTTAGGCTCAAATGGAACTGTTTAAAGCAGTTCAGATCAATGTTTTTTCATTTTTATTTATTTGCTGCTTATTTCTTTCAGTGCACCCATAATGATTAAGGTTCACATCGTACTGTATTATCTGCCTACACCCATGGAAAGCAGGCATGAACTAACACGCATTCCTTAAAATAACAAGAGAATGGAAACATAAAAGGGTCCTCATATATACGAGTAGCTGCTGCTTTCAATTGTTCATAAAAGGATAATTTTAATTGACTCTGGAAATAAATAATGTGGGTCTCACGCAATGAACTCACAGGCTCTCGCTCGCAAGTCTCGTCGTCTTAACTTTTGTATATAGCCGCTTTACTTCACAAAACACAAAGGTTTGGTTCTCATCCCACCCTCTTTACATAATCCCTGTCCTCTGCCCCTTCTGCATAACTAATCTTTGTCAGAAATCTTTTTTTCCTTAGGCCTGTCGTCGACAACGCTACTCAAAAGTAACGCGTTACGAACTCAAATAAAGAAAGACAGAAATATAATGTCATTTGGGACATGCACAAGAAATACAAACAATAAAAAAAACTGGCCAAGTGCGAGTCGGACTCGCACAGGAAGGGTTCCGTACCACAAGGCAAAAACGCCGAAAAAACACGTTTGTTGTATGGGAGCCCCCCTTAATTTTTTTTTTTTTTTTTTTGTATTCTGAGGCGTTATGAAGTTGGCCGGGTCAGCTAGTTATTATAATAAAGAAATCTTGATGAGTCGTAAAAACCTTGCGAAGACGGCCCGGCAGCGGGTTGTAGGGACCTACTAAAGTTGAGTATCCAGTTTACTTTCAAAAGTGTGAAAGCTATTGGAAGAAACAATTTAGTTTGTCGATATTCGTTTTAGAATGGATTGAAGATACAAGTGGAGAGAAAATGCATTTACCATCCACAAAGATTTCGTTTCGTTTTCGATATCCCAGATAATCTTAATCTAACGGATTTTTGTTGAAATCATTTTGAGGTGGGGTTTTAAGCTGCATCCATAGTGCAAGTATTGGTCGATAACTTCTATCACACTATCACACTAATATTATAAAGGCGAAAGTTTGTGAGTGTGTGTGAGGGTGTGTTTATATGTTTGTTACTTCTTCACGCTCAAACGGCTGGACCAATTTTGCTAAAATTTGGTATGGAGGTAGCTGACAAGTGGGTTTAACATATAGGCGACTTTTTATCCCGATATTCCCACGGGATCGACATTTACGCGGGTAAAACCGCGGGGCGCAGCTAGTTGTTACATAAATATGTATTTATGATGGCACCTCCACATTGTATGTATAGATCACACTGTGCAACACAGTTTATAACATCGTTTTAACCAAATACCTACAAATAGCAACAGGTTTCCTTTACAAGAGACTGCAAAACTAATAAATGGATTTAGTTAAGAGGGAACAGGGCGTGCGATTCTCCGTACAAATGTATTCCCCTTTCTTCTTCCTGAATAATGCCTTTAGAGCAATTTTTTTTTCATAAAATCAGGGCCTTCTGTAAACACGTCGTTTTTCAGCAACTAATCAGTAAAAAAACATTTGAACCTCTAAAAATTACAAAAAAAAATGCCCTATATATACCGCCGTGATTAGAGAAAAACAAACAAATTAGAAAAGTTTTTAGCATAAAAAAAATGTTAGGAACCTAAATATACTCCGTCTTTATAATATTAATGTAAAAAATAGTTGAATCGGCTCAGATTTCGAGGAGAAAAAAGGGGAATACAAAACGTCGATCTCGTCAAAAATTTTTGAGATAATTTCGGTCTCAGCTGCAGCTGTCCCTATCACACTACGGGGGCAGACTTGAGTTAAGGCGACGGCAATAGTTTCTTCAAATACCTATTTTTAAAATTCCTCGCAGGGCTCGTCCCCTCTTAATACCTCGCTTCTCTCAGTTAACTTTTAATTACAGGTTAGTAAGCAAGGTTGCAAAGCACTGAACATTTACTCGTTTCGCTTTGAAATGTTTTTACTTTATATTCTTTTTCTAGGAGGGCTTGTGGCTAACAAATAACAGCTGCACGGTTCGATCGATCAGGTTAAGCTACGTTTGCCGCGGTCGGTCCGTGGATGGGTGACCAAGACCCCTCCGTGGCTTGGAAAGCACGTTAAGCCGTTGGTCCCTGTTGTCATTCGTAAATCTTTGACAGTCGTTACGGGTCGTCAGAAGCCCGAAAGATATAGATAGGCAGTCGCTCCATGTAAAACACTGGTATTCAGCTGCATCCGGCTAGACTTGAAGCCGACCCCAACATGGTTGGCAAATGGGTAGGCAGATGATGATTCTTTTTCTAGGATACTGAAGGAATTTAATTTATAGGACCTTTTGGCTACTAAAAATAAATAAATATTATCTGTCTACCAAAAGTGGTAATAATGGCTAATTACGCGGTAATTTGGTGGCAAGAGGAGGATGCAGCAAGGTATCCTTGAGGATTTCTCTACGAAAAAAGGGGATATAATTGGTGGACTACTGGGGGAGTTTGCGCTACTTCTTCCCAGCTAAAACAATAGGAACTGGTGAATGGCGGGCATTTTGGGGAACTGTCATATGTAATTTTGATGTTAAAAAAAATTAATAAATTTCTTTTGATTTTAATCAGAGTATCGTGTTAGTAGCCGAAAAGCATCCTACCATCCTATTGATTATCGAGCCAGGGACCCCGATCGAGGAAGTTGTTTTAATAAACTCCATTCCTATAAAACTTCAAAGTTCCAATGTTCCGTAAACAAATCCATTCTCAAACAAATATAACATTTCCAACTCGATACAGTCCCAACGTTGCATCAACAGCAAATTAAATTAACTTCAAAAATGTTGAACTCTAATTCCTTTGTATTCTGTAGCTTCAGGATTTCTTGCAAACTCCAAGAAGTGGACTCAGTAAAGCGTGTTTACATAATGAGTGCTTCCTTTGCAAACTTTCCGGAGATCCAAATAAAAATATTTATATAGCAACTCGCTGGCTCTTCAAACTTCGATGAGCTTCTTTTTTTTCTTTGACTAGTACTGAGATGTCTGTGCTTTGGAGAAGTGAGTGAAGACGACATTTTAGCACTTCAGTCATTTTGGTGTTATGGAAATGTTGCATAGTGTTTAATTTTTACGAGATTTCAAGAGTCCGTGCGATGAAAATAATTTACCTATATCTAAAGGATAAAATAAATTAGAGATTGTCGTACAGATTTCATACGTTTTGTTTGTTTAAGTTGTTGTTTTTTTTCAGCGGTTGGTCCGTAGATGGGTGACCATCTATACATACATACCAAAACCACTTTTTCCTTCGCTCTGGGGGAGCGGGAAGGCGTGTCAGACTTTTACTGACTAAAACCCAACCGCGTTCCTTCAGTTGCCTGTGCCAGGGGCCACGGTATCTCTTTCAAACAACCCGCAACCCTGATAGGCATCGGCCTTAGCGGACCCCGTCAGTTACTGCTGACATAATAATATCTTTGAGGCGCGCGTGGGACACAACCCGCCGTCGACCCGGGCCTGGTCCTTACCGGACCTCGCCGTCCGCAAGCCCGCGAATACGGCCATCTTACATACATACCAAAACCCCTCCATACCTCGGAAAGCACGTTAAGCCGTTGATCACAGCTGTCATTCCTGGATCTTTGACAGTCGTTACAGGTCGTCAGAAGCCCGAAAGTCTGACAACCAGTCTTACCAAGGGGTATCGTATTACCCAGTCACTGGGTTGTAGGGGTCAGATAGGCAGACTCTCCATGTAAAATACTGGTATTCAGTTGTGTGTGTTAGACTGGAAGCCGACCCCAACATAGTTGGGAAAGGTTAAGCAGATGATGATATGGAACAGAAGCATATCGCAGAAACATTCTATTGATAAATTCTGGGAAGCTCCTACGCAAAAAATGGCATAATCATACAACCCGAATCTCTTCAAAGTAAGAGTGAACAGGCTTCTTCTGGGTAAGCTCACTCCATCGTCGACTTTGTCTCTGTCACCTCTGACCTAGACTAGAGTCAAAAGCAAACCCATTTCAAATAAAAAAAATATTATTTCCTGTTGTTTTCACACTGCTGGAACACAGGCATCCTCTCGGTGCGAGGGAGTGGGCCGTTACCAAACTACAGCTCTAGTGTCGAGTTGATGAAAAACCCGCACCTACTTAGGCGCTTTGTGTACCTCGGCCGTTACCCCTGAGCCACCACTAGTTACCTATGTGGGCACAATCAAAGGCGCCCACACAGTATTTAAAACATCTACAAAGTCGTGAGGCGTCGATAACATATTCTGCTATTTCGGTAAATGTTACCATGCCTTCGGGCTTACAATAAATAAATCTGTTGTCTGTTCATATGTGGAATCCACCTTATATATGGAAATGTACTGGCTAGAACATAATGACGTTGCGTATATGACCACCATCTTCTTCTCCTTTTCGTATAGATGGTACTCTTACACGAATTTTTTTTTATAGGTCGAGTCCAGTATTTGGCCATGTTGATTGCGACATTCTCAGTATTCTTTAGGTCATTTGAGGTGCAGGTAAACGGGCACTTAAGGTGCTTACATGACCTAAAGCGCGGTCACTGTCGGACTGCATAGAAAAGAAAGAGAAGCGCGATGACACAACGCTGGTAATTTATTGCAAAATATAAAGCAAATATTTAATTACAAAAAATCTATTGTTTGGATTAAAAAATTAAAACACTAGTGTTTTAGTATGTTGCTTGTAGAATGATCTGACAAAAATCAGAATGATTGTATGTATATTAATGGTTTTTATTGTAAAAAGAAAGTTTTTAGAGGTATCTTCATGATTTTTTCTATCATATCAAATTAATTGTATTATGTTTTCAACACAGTATCTACCTAGCATATATCCTGAAGAATATCATATATTTTTCTGATTTTGTTTACTGTAATCGATCATATATACTTTTATTGTACACTTTTCTGAGAATAATAGTATTTAATTGTTGCTATTAGTTTATGTTTTATGTTAGTACTTAATATACTTTGATTTATGTAATTGGTTTGTTAAGCCGTGTAAATCAAATAAATAAAATAAATAAATTGTTTCTAAAACTTGCGTTTTTTTTCGTTTAGGTCCTGTAAGCCCCTTAAGACACTCCAGCAAGTGGGGAATGGTCTGTTCAGAAGCGCCCTATTCGCACTGGGTGACGACCATAAATAATCATGGATAGCTATATAGCCCTTGACCGCGCCTGCGCTCGCGTGGTGGTCGGAAATTATCTCACGGGATCGAACTGCCAGTATTAAAAGCATCGTATGTTCAGACATGGTCCTATGGAGAATATGGTATGGCATCTCTTAACTGCCAAGGCTTATTTTTTATCTTATGTCTTGAATTTTTTCTTCATTTCTGTCTTTTTTACATTGTTCTCACATAAAGAAGCAACAAGAATAATGTACCCAGGATTTTGAAATATCTTGATTTAAAAGAGTGTCCATGGAGTTTCTTGCCCGTTCTTCTCCATAGAGATCTACGCTTTGGAATGGGCAACTAGCTTCAACTTTCTGACTAACTGACAGACTATTTTATTTTGACAATTCAAAAGTGCCTGTACAAGGTTTAACTGAAATAAATGAATTGAGTTTGAGTTTGGGCCAGGTAATGGTCTAATCGAGTGCCAAATTTCATCAAAATTCGTTCAGCCGTCAAGTCGTGAAAAGGTAACAGACAGACGGACGGACAGGGTAACTTTCGCATTTCTAATATTAGTATACAATATTACGAGTATATAACATAATTAACGAAAAACCTCATAAAACCCAATTAGAGTATTGAGTTAAAAGCATAACACAATGACCAAAACTTTTTTTTTTAAAGCTTACCTTCTATTAGTAATATTGGTAATACCTATGGTGTTTCTTGCCCGTTCTTCTCCATAGGTACCTACGCTTTGGAACGGGCAACTAGCTTCATATTTTCCGACTGACCGACTTCTTAACAATTCAAAAGTGCCTGTAAATGGTTTAATTGAAATAAATGCTTTGAATAAGAAAATCGTGACTAGCATTACTTTATGCATTTAAAATTGAGTCTTATTGCCTTACAAAATGATTTAATTTTCTTTGGCTCAATCGGTGGTCATAAGGCAAAATACGTTTTTGTTTAAAGTACCTTTGTTAAAAGTTATTGAAATCGATTCATTAGCCAATTATGAACAAACTACTTTCAGGACTTTTTTTCTGTTACACCTTAATCTATACTAATATTATAAAGCTGCAGAGTTTGTTTGTTTGTTTGTTTGTTTGAACGCGCTAATCTCTGGAACTACTGGTCCGATTTGAATGATTCTTTTAGTTTTGGGTAGTCCATTTATCGTGGAAGGCTATAGGCTATATAACATCACGCTACGACCCTTAGGAGCCGGGCAGCGTGTGACACCGCGGGGAACAGCTAGTGTTTAATAAATAGATTTAAACGCAAAATTTCTTAATGTTTAATAAATAGGATCCAAAATTGTATCCAAAATGTTAAAAATAGTAATTAAAACAAAGAGATTTTTGCTCCGGGATTGGAATAAAAGTTACAAGTATAAAGAAAAATACCCTTTTCTTGCTAATACTTTTCAATCGCTCAACTACTCTTTCACAAACCAACCACGACTAGCTTTGCACTACATTTTACCATTTAAAACGACATTTGCCCCACACAGAAATAATGATAATATCATAACCGTTATTTCCAAGTGTTGCCAAAATAGAATAATACCTACATTTAGTTGCCATAGTGGAAATACGTTTTAAAGGTTTGTTACAATAATAATAATAATTTGTACTTTGGCAATGTTGCCACAGTGGATAATACAATGCGGTATTAAAATAATGAATGTTTTTTTTTAATTTAATCAATGATATCACGACACATGACATTTCAAGAGGAAAAAAAACGGTGATCCGTTTCTGAAATGAAACAGAATAAAAGACCGATAAATAAATAACTCGGGATATAAATAACTTGTTCAAGTATAGCGATGCCAAAGGAAAGCGTACAGAAATAGTGACAGTACCAGATTGAACGGATGCAGTATCGATTTGTTTGCACGAGTCGAATCTGTTTCGCGTAGTATTTTAACCAGACACCCGTCTTGTGGCCAATAAAGCGATATCCGATGTTATGTCAAGACCGATTGACGATTTTACATTAAATGTACAGACGCAACTGTCAAATTTTCCAAATCAACTTTGAACCTTATGCTTCAGCGCTAAAGTTGAATATCTAATAAAGAAATTTGACAGATTGTAGTAGCTTGATGTGCTGGCGTCTGTACAGTCAGGGAAATTACCATGTGTCTACCAAAAGTGGTAATAATGGCAATTTACGAGTTGTACGTCGTGGGTTCGAACCCAGGTAGGTGCTTTACTTTGTGTAATTTTTTTTATCACCACTGCTCTCATGAACGGTGAAGGAAAACATCGTGAGGAAACCGGCATGTCCTAGAACCAAACATTTTAAGACATGTGACATCTAGCAACCCGCACTGGGCCGCGTGGTGGATGACAGCCCACTCCGTCTCACAGAGAGGAGGCCTGTATCCCAGCAGTGGGAACACTATAGGCTGATTAGGTATTCCGGGAAATTAATCGCTTATCAAATTGACAAGTCAATTTGCCTTGTTATAGCCATTTCATACAACTGTCAAAAAAAGACAGTTGTAATTTGAATATACTTAAGGATAATTCTAGTTGGTAGTCATTGGATAGCATTATACTGAAATGGGATCCTTTTTGGCCACGCACAGATCTTTTTAGGGTTCCGTACCCACAGGGTAAAAACGGGACCCTATTACTAAAACTCCACTGTCCGTCTGCCTGTCTGTCTATCACCAGGCTGTATCTCTTGAACCGTGATAGCTAGACAGTTGAAATTTTTACATATGATGTATTTCTGTTGCCGCTATAATAACAAATAATAAAATAAAGTTAAAATTTAAAGGGGTATAAAAGAAACGGTTTTTTCAGCGTTTTATGCCTTGTTGTACGGAACCCTTCCTGTGCGAGTCCTACTCGCTCTTGCCCGGTTTTTTACTGTTTTTATTTCCTGTGCGTATTCCAAATAAAATATTTTTCTATCTTCCTTTTGAAAAAAAAATAATTTCCCTAACTTTAATAAGAATAATATTCTCAGCAAAAAATATTTTTTATCTCGTTAACATCCATTAGAAGGTACTCTGTTCTTATTCGACTTAAAAAAACAATCAGAATAAAAATTAATGATGGGTCAGGCATTCAAAAATAAAAACTTTCTAAAAAAAAAAAACTAAGTTGAATTTCAAGCAGTGGAAGTTAATGTGGCGTGAAATGTACAAATTACAGACGAATAAGAAAAGAGACAAGGTAGAGCTTTTTATTTTGCTACGAGGGGGATTAATGAAAGCCTCCGAGTGGCTTCTCACTCGAATTAAAAAGCACGGCGTTTATTGCGCGGTTTACGAATTATGATTTAAAAGTATGAAAGAAAATAAGAAATGTAGTGTTAAGGGGATTACAGGACCTAAACGCAAAAATCGCAAGTTTTAGAAGCAATAAAAGTATATAATCGACTACGGTAAACAAATTCTTCAGGATATATGGTAGGTAGATAGTGTGTTGAAAACACAATACAACTAATTTGATACGATAAAAAAAAATCATAAAAATACCTTTATAAACTTTCTTTTTGCAATAAAAACCATACAATCATTCTGATTTTTTTTTCAGATTATTCTAAAAGCAACACTAAAATACAAGTGTTTTAATTTTTTAAATTAAACAACATACTAAAATACTAGTGTTTTAATTTTTTAGTCCAAACAATAGATTTTTTGTAATTAAATAATTGCTTCATATTTTGCAATAAATTACCAGCGTTGGGTCATCGCGCTTCTCGTTCTTTCCACCTTGTATACAAGTTGGGCTAAAAATTGTGGATCAAACGAATAGTTGGGGTTATTTGCTCTGTGGCAGAGCCTTATTTTGATCTCCTTAAAAGTTCTGACAATTTGAGTGTTTACAATAAGGTTTTAAAGTAACAAATAATTTTTCATGAGACTTAAAAGATATCTATTGAAAAAGGCGCTTTTGCATTGATGATTTTTTTTAATGCAACAACCCCCCCTCCCCGCCCCAACTATCGCCCTGTTTCGCCCACCCTGTATAGGCATAACGGCCGATATAAAATTTCTTTATAATCGGAGCAAAATTGAATAAAATTGCAAGCACAATTTAGCAACCTTACCTACCTGCTGCATTTAATCCGAGAACTCAGCAATATATCACGAAATGACCCATAAAATATTCAGTTAGGTCTAGTAAAACTGGATTTTTAATGTTCATGTCACGTAGTTCGAAACTAATAAAAACCAAAACTATAACAACTACCGTAAAACTACGTCACGCGATTTTCAAGTCATAAACGGTAACATTGCAGGGATTTTATGCTTTTATTTTTGCTGTTTGGAATTCCGTGCCGGAACACGGAATTCTCTTCCTGCTGTTGCCGAGATGCCGAGACAAGTCAATGTTTGGTGTCTTAAAATGGGAAGATTTTTATTACTCTATATAGTACTATGTTGTCCCACTGCTGGGCATAGGTTACCCCCGTAGTTTTCTATTCTCAGGCCAATTGGGAACGAGTTAAAACCGTTACTCCAGCGTTTTGTAGGCTTGCCTCACATACAGGGTTATTGGTAAAACATTAACAACCTCTTTAGAGATCATTGTACTCATCATTATGAACAACTTTTACTACGGGACCAAACTAGAAATCGCGAAAAAAAAAAACAGCTGTTCCCTACATTTATGTTCGTATAACGACAAAGAGTTGTTATCGCTCAGCCGTCCCTGACGCCGCTGTCAAATATTTTAACCGACTTCTAAAAAGGAGAAGGTTCTCAATTCGGATGTTTTTCTCTTGCCACATTTTTCGACTCTCAAAAAAGAAGAAGATCAAATTGGCTTACCACCGTTTCCTGTGTTTTTTTTTTTCAGCGACGGCGGCGTTCAACAAACCCAGTGCGTTTATAGAAAATCCGCGCGAAACATATCCAAAGACGACGCGATTATTTCTTGATCACTTAACTGAATATGAAAAGCTTTGTTGCAGATTTTTAGCTAAAATTCAAATTCGTGCGGTGTCGGGCCAAACGACGAAATTAATATTTCTGGGTACTGCTGAAACTTATCTGCCTTTTATTTTAAACGAATTAAGTTTTATGAGTCCAGAAATCTTACTTTGATTTAGGAGGAATAAGGAATGTTTTTGTAGGATTTAGTTGGATTTTACGATTATTAAAACGTATTTTGGATTGCCCATGGGTTATATCGGTATGAGGAACAGGGTGTACAGTCACGAGCATAAGTATGTATACACTTGGCTTTATTCAAAGACGATTTTCTCCTTTAGTTTTGAATGAAATTCTATGTTATTACGAACAAAGTATTTTCGATTCCATAGGTTTGTGCAAAGTGTCGTATTTTAACGTTGCATTCGTTATTTCACGAAAAAATCGCAATTGAAATTTGAAAAGTGTTGACATATTGGTGCTCGTGACTGTACAGTTCACTCATCCTCTATAAAAAAGGGAGGATCCTCCGACCAGGCAGTTGTTACGTTTGGTGGGCAAATTCCCGGCGACTGACGTCAGGACGTTGTATACAGAATGATTTCTTTTACCGGGTCCAATTTTTACAGGGTGTTCTACTCATGAATATGAACAACTTTCACAACGGGACCAACACTGAAATAACGAAAAAAAAAATCTGCTGTTTCATACATTTTGGTCAAGTAGGTAACTTTTCAAATTCAAATTCATTTATTGCTTGTTACAGGTGTATGGTCAGTTATTATAATTATTTGTTATAATAGGTATCTCTGTAACATACCCATGGGGTGTAGGTACAATGTTTCAAAATAATAATAATTTATCAAAATGAAATTAAATACATCACTGGTCATAATTACACTAGGTAACTACAAATTACAATATTCACATGTCATTTTCAATTAAAAATAAAATAAATCACGCCGGTTACAATAATTATTTTAGTATAAACAAAAACTAATGTTGCATAAAGATGGTCACCCAGCCACGGATCAACCCCGGCAAGCGTAGCTTAACCTGATCGATCGACCTGAGCGGCTCATTACTAGACCACTAGTTTGACGCAATTTTTACGAACAAATTATTATGCTAACCCACATATTGTAAAAGCAACGACGCCACTTATTTCACTCCACTCAAAGAAAGTAAAAAAGGAGAAATACAAAATTAATTTTATACTCTGAAACATTTTTCCACGAAAATAAATTATAACCCGCATCCCTGTTTTACATATAACTGCTACATCGCTCACTGTAGTTTAAACTATGCAAAGAAGCAAAAAGTTGAATTTAAGCTATAAACTTTATGATATTACTAGCTGCGCCCAAGTGTCGATCCCGTGGGAATATCGGGATAAAAAGTATCCTATGTGTTATTCTAATGTATAAGCTATATTACTGTAGTAGTGTGATGTGACTAGCTGCGCCATGCGGTTTCATCCGCGTAAATGTCGATCCCGTTGGAATATTTGGATAAAAAGTAGCCAATATGTTAATTCAGAGTGTAAGCTACCTGCACACAAAATTTTATCAAAATTGGTCCAGCCATTTAAGCGTGAAGAAGTAATAAACATATAAACACACACATTCACACTCACAAAATTTCGCCTTTATAATATTAGTGTGATTCGAGTAACATATTTGCATGAAAGTGTTAGTGTAGACAGTTCTGAAATCCGACTGCTGAAGTATGAAAATCAAGATTACTTAGCACGCATGGTTCCCCGAATTTCGCCAGTAATAGAGCGTTTACGCCGTACGGCATTTCATACAAACTTTCAAGCCCTTGTTTTTCGAAATGAATGAACCGATTTTTAATGAAACTTCATACTCATAAGCAGGATACAAAGGTCTAATATGTTAGCATAGAACATTTTCGAAAAATAGTGTTACAGCCAAATTAGACCGATTTAAATTTTCCATGGAAACAGAGTTTTCCAGTTATCTTTATATACATAACACATTTCGAAAATGTTCTTAAGTAACTTTTTAGACCTTTGTATCCTGCTTATGCTTATGGAGTTCCATTAAAATGGGTTGACAGTACATGAAGATATTTGTATTGTATCAAAGTTAAATATTAACACCTTCCGGAATAAATTCTCTAAATTATGTTGAAAACCGCATCAAAATCCGTTGCGAACTTTAGAAGCACAACGCGGCAACACAAACATACGAAAAGCTACTTCAATTTATAAATATGTATGTATAAAAGTAAGTATTAAAACAATATGGAACAAACCTCATTCCTCTGCAATATTTATGTCAGTCAATTCTAGTTTTACCTGAAACCCCTTACCTAGAGAAGCAAAACTAGTTTTGCTATAATAAAGTTTATGTCGCAGCGCTGTAACATATTTGTATGAAAGTGTAACGAAAGGGAAGCTTGTTCTGCAATACTAAGTAGGAGCTACGAGTGACGGGGAAAGCAGAAAATCAAGTCTGTTTCGTTTAGTTCGAGTTGAATTTTCACAGCTATTTTTGGAACTAACGCCCGTGGCTTAATAATAACAGCCGCACAGGTCGATCGATCAGGTGAAGCTACGCTTGCCGCGGTTGGTCTGTGGATGGGTGACCATCTTTACATACCGTGACCCCTCCGTGCCTCGGAAAGCACGTTAAGCCGTTGGTCCCGGCTGTCATTCGTGGATCTTTGACAGTCGTTACGGGTAGTCAGAAGCCCGAAAGTCTGACAAGCAGTCTTATCAAGGGGTATCGTCTTACCCAGTAACTGGGTTGTGGACGTCACATAGGCAGTCGCTCCATGTAAAACACTGGTATTCAGCTGCATCCGGTTAGACTGGAAGCCGACCCCAACATAGTTGGGAAAAGGCTTGGCAGATGACGAAGTGTGTACGCAGACACAGGTGCACTCTCTGTTCCCCTCATAGTCCCATGCGACGGCAATTTGCCACGGCCGGAGAGAGATCAGGCGCAGGACCAACGGTATAACGCACGGAGGCACGGAGGTATCAAATCACCAATTTCCAAACTTCGGACTGTTAAAGAAATTTCTCATGGAAAAACCCAATAACACTTTGCCCGACCCGAGAATCGAACCCAGGACCCCACGATCAGCAGTCGCGCTTGTGACCACGAGACTAACAGGTACCTGGACACAACAGTCACCTCTATTGATTCTAAGTTTCAGTAGTTGATAGATCTACTCGAGGTATGGCTCATTGAATGAAAGTACAGACGCAATGACAGCAATGACGCAGAGTAATGGGTAGCTCACCGTCCGATCAGGACCAGGCCCGTGCCGGACGGCGCCTACATGTTCCACGCGCGCCTCAAAGAGATGTCAACATCGAGGAGGGGCCCCCTTAGGGCCGAAGCCAGCCGGGTCAGCGGGATTGTCCGAAAGGGTTACCGCTGGCCCAGAACATAAAGGGCTAAGGAAGGAACACGGGTGGGTTTTAGTCAGTAAGAGTATGACACTCCCTTCCGCTCCACCCAGAGCGGGAGGGGTCATTTGATGATTTCCCATCCGCAAAATAAAAAAGACGCCAGCACATCAAGCTACCCGAAACTGTCAAATTTTCACAATCAAAAAAAAAAAAAAAAGAAAGAAAAAAAAAGAGAAAAGTTGAAAATCTATTAATGAAATTTGACAGATTGTAGTAGCTTGATGTACTGGCGTCTGTACAGTAGGATAACACCGTTTCTTTTATATTTCATCTCCACCCTCTTGTAAATAGAGACATCTGGAAGTCAATTCCCGTAATTAAATACGTTCAAAATGTAGT
Organism: Oligia fasciuncula; assembly: GCA_963082905.1. NCBI lineage: Eukaryota > Metazoa > Arthropoda > Insecta > Lepidoptera > Noctuidae > Oligia > Oligia fasciuncula. The sequence continues at coordinate 18,186,330 of OY720403.1, forward strand.
CGTAATCTTATCTTTTGACGCGATTGACTGCTGCGCTGAGTGTCGCGGGTTCGATTACTGCACGGAACAAATATTTGTATGACCTACAAGTAGTTGTTCCGGGTCTGGCTGTTTGTGTATGTGAGTTTAATGTTTGTAAACGCACCCACAACAGGAGAAATTACTAATGTGGGCGCAACGTTTAAAAAAAAAAAAAAATCTCAGCGACAATCAATGACAAAAACTTGTCAAAAATGTAAGGAAACTAGAGGTATTTTTGACAGATTGAGACTGAGATGAGACTGTGAACGTTCTTAAAATTACGTGAATTGCCCCTCTAATTTTTCTCTCTCAAAGTGAAATCTCTACAACGCAAAGACCCTTATATTACACAAGTGGTCATACTCATCGTACCGACAAAATCGCTTAGCCAGACCTTTTGTCACCCCTGAAAACTGATCAGGTCACTCGTCTCGAGAATGTTCGTTTTCAATTAGATACAGCTTTATTTTGCATGCCTGGGAGATTTAGACCTCAATAGATAATGTCAAAGAGGTTTTGGAAACAGTTGTCGGGACTTTTTCTTCTTCTGCATTATAATAAGAAATACACATGAATAGATCCTGCTCTGAAAAAACACAGGGTTATATTAGATTGCCTAGCTAAACTCCGCAGTCACGATAGGTATCGATACGACGCGATAAAATAAAAAGATTCAGTGTTTTTTTTTGGGAGGTCAACGATCGCTGTTATTATTGTTACTGCTGGGACACAAGCCTCCACTCTGTAAGAGGGAGTGGGCTGTAATCCACCACGCTGGCCCAGTGCGGGTTGGTGGATGTCACATGTCTTCGAATTTTTGTTTCTTTTCCTTCACAGTTTTCATTTCGCCTGGTTAAGTTCGAAGCCAGACCTACAACTCGTAAGTCGGGGCCTATACCTCTGAGGAACCACTGCTCGATGATGCAGTATAACAAGCTATTTTTAATGTCACCTGAGCTTCTGACCTTACCTACTCCACAGTCGAGAATCACATCGTGTAGGGAATGACAAATACGCGTACCTTGTAGAATAGTATGTAAATGTAAACATATTTATTTACATGTTGATCTAGGAGGAGGATACATGATCTATTTATGTAACGTATCTCACTATTCCTGTATCGACTTATCCGGATTTGTTGACAGAAAAGTTTGTTTTTCTTTGCACATCTTTTTCATTTCTTGGCTGACTCGTTGGTTCACTAGACTGCAAACGTGGCGATAACGCCCCCTCGTGGATGTTTGAGACTTCCAGGAGGGGGCTGTAGAAGACCCAGAGAATATTATATATCTTATTTTATGACTATATACATATAAGTAAAAATATTAGGGGGATCTGGAAAACAAAATCTCAGTGGACGATAGGCATAATAAGGTTGAAAACCTAGGTATGCAATAGTGTTTTCTTTTTTGTCGGAGGGAAACCTTCAAAGGGCACCCGACCTCCGGGGATGAGGTCGGGGTGTGTGAGATTTTTACTAAAACCACCCCGGTGATCACCATCAGCACATAGGGGTGGTCCCGGTTCCTCTTAAAAGACCAATGCCGGAACCCCCCGTGCAACGCCTGTAAGGCACATCTCTCGGGAGACTGTAAAAGGGCCTCCCCTGAGCCCCGCTATGCACGGCAGCACGTGACCACTGTGCCACCGTTTTCCCTGGGGTCACTTGGTTGGTGGGCGGACCGAGCGCCTACCTTATTTGGTATGCAGGTTTCGGCGTGTTAGGCGCCAAGGCGGTTTCCACCCCGACGCCTCCTTCTACGAGCAGGATCAGCCCTCTCCCGATCCCGCTTGGCGGCCTCCATCTTGACCATCACGGTCTCATAGAAGGAGGCTACAAAAACTTGGGCAAAGTGTTATTAGAATCTTTAGTAGCCCGATGTCTGAATTTATGCCGGGGTTGCTGACCACTAGGTCACCCCTATAAAATTGAGCAGTGGTAAGGGTCGAGTTGTAGGTCGTAGTTTCGAACCCAGGCGTTTTACGGTAAATGATTTCATCACCACTGCTCTCAAAACGATGAAGGAAATCATCGTGACAAAACCGGCATGTCTTAGAACCGAAAATTCGAAGACATGTGACATTTTACCAACCCGCACTGGGCCCACATGGTGGATTATGGCCCATAAGCACAATCACTTACAATTCAAATTAAATATTATCTAAAATTGGCATTTTAATGACCATGCAAATAACAGGTATGCATGACATTTAACTTAAGGCTGCGCCAACCGCACAGTGGCGCCCTCATCGTTTGTTTGGTTATTTCTTTTATTTTAGAATGAAAATGCAGAAAATAAGCACGTTAAGTTGTGCTCCACAAGATTATACGTTAATATTATTATACACGGTAGTTTTATATTATTTAATTTTATTACAAGAAATAACCAAAGAAACGATGAGGGCGCCACTGTGCGGTCGGTGCAGCCTTAAAAAATATTAAAGACAAAGGAGAAGAATAAAAAGTCTGTCTAGCAGATTTTAATCTAAAACACCAATTTGAGCTACATAGACGTGCACTCTTCACACTGTCTAAATAGGGAATGTATGCATGTACTCGAATAACTCCAATATCCATTGTATTTTTTCTCTAAACATTTTCCACGTCATATTTTTGAGTGTGTAGGTTATTTTTTATCATGAAGCCTGTTCAAATTCCACTTACTTCTCGTAAACTCTTCAATATTCCGCACGCATCATTGCGCATTCTGATTTCAGGCTCGTAAATGTTGGACCTTTTGTACTCCTGGATCCATTAGTCAGATACACACAACGTATTTTTATCAAATAATATTATAAAAATTGAGAGGGGCTTGTGGCTAAGTAATAACAGCCGCACGGGTTGATCGATCAGGTTAAGCTACGCTTGCCGCGGTTGGTCCGTGGATGGGTGACCATCTTTATATACCAAGACCCCTCCGTGCCTCGGAAAGCACGTCAAGCCGTTGGACCCGGCTGGCATTCGTGGATCTTTGACAGTCGTCAGAACCCCAGCCAGCCAGTCTTACCAAGGGGTATCGTATTACCCAGTAACTGGGTTGTGGAGGTCAGATAGGCAGTCGCTCCATGTAAAATACTGGTATTCAGCTGCATCCGGTTAGACTGGAGGCTAACCCCAACATAGTTAGAAAAAGGCTAGGCAGATGATGATGCTATAGGGACCGACCCTATTGCCATCATCATCATCATAATCTGCCTCGTCTTTACCCAACTATGTTGGGGTATGGGGTAACATGTAGTATTATACATGGAGCGACTGCCTATCTGACCACCATAACCCAGTTACTGGTTACGATACTTCTTGGTTAGACTGGTTGTCCGACTTCCGCCATCAACCGGGCTCAAAATGTTCATTGTGATAAATCTAAAATCTTGTTATTTCATCGCCAAAACCGCCGACTTGTTAAATTTATTTGCACGGACGTGTACTTATACTTAGTGACAAAAAAAATGCGCCACTCACTTAACTCGCCGCATGAAAATATAAACTCCATGAATACGTAACGAAGAATTTCCTCCCTCCTCTTTTAGCTCGGAAACATTTATTTTACCCCCAGAAATAGGTCAGGTGCCTAGGCTGATGTAAAATTATTCTCTTCCTGTAAAACGAAAGAGGTGTTCCTGGTAATTTGTATGGATATCTTTATTTTTTGCGGTCTTTAGTTTTAGACAAGGTACACTGCCTTGCAAAAGAAAGGTGGTCATTGCCTTGTTACTGCACTGCTCGGCAGTAGAACACGACAGTGCAAACTTGTAAAGTCTGGAAAGTATTTCTCGACTTGTGCCGAGCATTTGCACAATATGTAGCGAGACCTAGTGCCAATACAAATAATAATAATAATAATAATATTTTATTTGCATAAAACATGGTATACAAGATGGTAATATAAATACACTGGTAGGTCCTACATGTTTTGCTTCATGAATATAAGCGTGCAAATTTACATACATGTCAACAACATACAACCACTGTCACCGTCTGATTTTATGCTCTAGAAACTCCTTGACACTATAAAAGCTATTAGCTGATAACCATTTATATAATTTACTTTTGAACAATCTTATATTTAATATTTTAAATTCCTCTGGTATCTTATTGAATATCCGGACACACATAAACATGCAGCTTTTGTTATATTTTGCAAGCCTAGGTAAAACATCTAACGCGAGCCTGTGGGGGTCTCGACGGCTTCGAGAATTAAGATCGATTGCTTTAGTGAACAACTCTTTGTGTCTCCACACAAACATACAGATTTCTAATATATAAAGTGATGGCAATGGTAACAAATCAAGTCTTTTAAATATTGGCCTGCAGGATTCATCAGGTTGAAGCCCATAAATAGCCCTAATGCATTTTTTTTGTGCAATAAACGCTCTACTTTGATCGGTGCTATTACCCCACATAATTAAACCATAACGCAGCACTGATTCAACATACGCATGATATGTTGTTATTGCTGTCTTAATGTTTGTTATGTTTCTGATCCGTTTCAGTGCATATACAAACTTGTTAATTCGTTTGGAAACTGTGTCAACATGCGCTTTCCAATTGATGTCTTGATCTAAGGTTACGCCTAGAAATTTAGTTTGAGCCACTTCGTGAATTCTATGTATATTCAATTTATTATTATATTTTGCATTTGATTTATTGAATTGTATATAAACGGACTTTTTAAGATTTATAGCTAAGTTATTTTGATTTAGCCATTCAATCAGTCTCTCAATTACATTATTAATTTCAGTCTCATGATCATTAATTGTATTGGTTTTTTTATCAGATGTCACAACAATAGAAATGTCATCAGCGAATAAAATAAATTTATGATTAGTTATATTAGTAATAGAATTGATGTATAATAAGAATAGAATAGGTCCTAATACGCTCCCTTGTGGGACGCCATATTTGTTATATTTGATGTCAGAATAATGCGATGTCATATCATTATTTTTATCCACTCTTGTAATGGCAACACGTTGTTGTCTATTACTTAGGTAAGAAGATATCCATTGAATTGCAATGCCTCTGATTCCAATTGCCTCCAATTTTTGTAGTAATAAGTCATGAGAGACTAGATCAAAGGCCTTAGAAAGGTCAAAGAACAGCCCAGTAGTATAATAGTTGTTGTTAATATTCGTTAATACTATTTTAATAAGATTGTAGATAGCTAAAGTTGTTGATTTTTTTTTTTGAAAACCAAACTGTTCCATCCGTATGATATTAAATTTATTGCAGAACTCAATTAATCGTTTATTCATGCACTTTTCGAATAATTTCGATATAATAGGTATTAAGGTAATTGGGCGGTAGTTATTAACGTCCGACTTTTCACCAGTTTTATAAAGGGGCTTAATTATTGACATCTTCAGGGCTTCGGGAAAAGTGCCAGTTGAGAATGATAAATTAATTAAGTACGTTATTATTTCAATTAGTTCATTAGTGCATGCTTTAAAGATTTTTGTGTTAATCTCGTCATAACCCTCGGAACTTGTATTGTTCAATGACATAATCTCTGCTCTAACTTCATTTTCGGACACTGGGTTAAGGAACATCGAATGGGCCATTGAACACTCGTTACGTGGTTTTACATACTTACTCGAAGATTGTGCCATATTAATATAATGGTTATTGAAAGCTGTTGCTATAGCTACAGGATCTGAGAGTATGGTATTGTCAATTTGAATATTTTCAATGCTGGGGATATCGGTACTGTCTATGATTTCATTTTTTATAACTCTCCATGCCGCTTTGCATTTATTTTCACTGTTATTTATTAATTTTATGTTTGCGTTTTTTTTTGATGTGTAGACACATTTTTGTAAAATCTTTGAGTATTTAATGTATTCCGTTTTATTTTTTATATTTTTATTTTTATAATATTGATAACGCAAAGATCGTTTGGTTTTGCAGCTTTGTTTTAGACCCTTGGTTATCCAGTTCTGTTTCTTTTTATTGTTGACATTAACTTTTATTTTTATTTTTGCGAAACATAAATTATGGAACAAGCATAATGTTTCGTGAAAATAATTGAATGCTTTATTTAATTCGTTTTCTGCGTAAGCCTCTGACCATGACAGATTACCTATACATTCCTTAAATTTTTGGATATTATTCAAACTGTAATCTCTTTTATAGAAACTAAAACAAACTTGACTTAGTAACTGAGTATACAAGGTGTAAAATGATTTTGGACCTGAAAAGGGGTCATTGTACTCATCCTTATGTACTTAAATGTTTTTTTTATGGGACCAACCTTGAAATCGCTAAAAAAAGCGGACGCGAAAGGCTCCGTACGCACGGTTACACATCAAGCTATTAGCCAGTATCCTATTATACTTCTAATTATACGAAAAACCGAAGAAAATGCAAAGTCAGCTAAATCTGGAAATGTGTAGCCTAATGAGTAGCCGTGTATACTACCATATAATATCTAAAACTACATTTTTTTTTTAGTAATGTAATTTTTTATTTCCCTTTAATTTTTTACTTTATTTTTATTCTTTTTTGTTATAGCGGCTATAGTACTTCACGCTGTGACAATTTCAAGTCTCTACCTATTATGGTTCAAAAGATACAGCCCAGTGACAGACGGACGGACAACGGAGCCTTATTACGGGTTCTTCCGGAGTCGTGGTAGATCTCGCATGAGAAATTCTCATTCTGTTTGCCTCCAAACGCTGCCTACGCTCTTCTTCAGTCTCATTGTGTCGAAGATTGTGAGCCGACCGATATTTTGACGCCTCTCTGGTGGCATTTTCTTATCAATAACACGACGATAAACCTCTAAACACACATCAAAACACACGAAACACCGTATTGGTGTTGCGAAAGAAGCGGTAATTGTACCTATATGAATTAATGCGTAGACAGAGTAATTTATAGACTCATGGTATCCGTGTCACCGAAAGGGACAAAAAATTCCGGCAATCTTCATCATACTATCAGTTTTACAGCTTATTACACAGCACCTTACAATTTTCACAGTTGCGCAAATGTACTATTATTGAATTATGCACGAAAAAGATCTTATTTTCCGTTTAATCGCGGTGTAGTTTTTATTATTCAAACTTGTTGTGCACATTGATGTGCTTAGCCGACACGCAGTAAGGGACATAAATATTCTTAGTCCGTCTCTTTTCCTTGCTAGTGACGTTAATATATTTATCTTTTTCTTGTGCGAATGAAAAAGAAGATATGCAGCAGTCTTTAGTTTACTCTGTCTACGGAATTAATGTCACCAAACTGTCAATCTTGACAGTATGGACAGATTGACATTATCACGTAAGGTCTGTTTGAAGTTAACAACTTACTGCTAGCTGAACAACTGAACGTCAATCTGTAAATGTTTTGTCAATAGGTATATTGAAGATCTATCTCAGTCTTCTGTCTCATTCACTCACTAACTTTTCATATTATGAGATAAAAAAAAAAATGTACGTTTTTTTTTAATTTTCTTTTATACAAACCTTGTCTTGACAATAACGAACACAAACACAAAAGAATTATCTAATATAGTGCAGTCGTTTGGAAGTTATGCGCGTACATACATTTCGGCGATTCATTTTTAGGGTTCCGTACCCAAAGGGTAAAAACGGGACCCTATTACTAAGACTTCGTTGTCTGTCTGTCACCAGGCTGTATCTCAAGAACCGCCATAGCTAGACAGTTAAAATTTTCACAAATGATGTATTTCTGTTGCCGCTATAACAACAAACACTAAAAACAAAATAAAATAAATATTTAAGGGGGGGGAGGGCTCCCATACAACAAACGTGTTTTTTTCGGTGTTTTTGCCTTGTGGTACGGAACACTTCGTGTGCGAGTCCGACTCGCACTTGGCCAAGTTTTTTTTTTTTCTTTTATACAAACCTTGTCTTGACAATAACACACAAAAGAATTATCTAATATGGTGCAGTCGTTTGGAAGTTATGCGCGTACATACATTTCGGCGATTCATTTTTATTTATAGATAGATAGATAGATGTATGTGTGGGTGGTATGCAAGAATAAAATAATGTTTCATGTAGAAATGATTTCAGTAATGGATGTTTGCCCTGCAGTGAGACATATGCAGGATTAATTAATTTGATGATATTTTTTGCGAGATCACCGACCGCTGGTGTTGTTGTTGTACTTGAAATATCAGTATAAAAAAATCTTTTTATTTCTAGATGCGAATTTTGACGATTTTTCTAGGCGGATTTTTTTTCTACGAATCGGTGTCTTCAATTTTCAATGTACTAGTGTTAATTGAATTTGTGTGGGGTAGGTACAACAAAAAAGTGAAAAATAGGTTTTTTTTTTGTAAAAAAGGTTTTTTTTTTAACTTTTCAGACGTCATGGATATCGACATCTAAACATGACAGAAGAAAACAGTTTTTCTCAACTCATACTATAGGTAACAATACAAACAACGGTCGTGGATCCCAAAAATAAAAAAATAATTCATTTTATTTTTTATTTTATCGTGTTTGGATATCGCTACCCACCGCATCTTCGGTGTATACTTAGCAAATTTAAAAACCAGCCTATCTCTTTTCTTGCAAAGAACATTCGGCGTAAAAAGGCCACTTTGGCAGAATCATAAAAGGATAACATTATGAATCGTAATGGACAGTTAACTGTTAAGTTAATTGTAAATCCCATTGGTGAAGGATTTTTCAGTTAATTTTTTTTGCCTGTGCTAAAATACCAATCGATCCAATCCAAATCCAATCCCAATCTCTTTGATTATACCTACGTAGTGCAGTAGTGCAGGGATAAAAAGAAAAACACGGACTGTCTTCGCCATCTTATGATTCATAATGTTATCCTTTTATGATTCTGCCAAAATGGCATTTTTAGGGCCCCTGAGCATTGATTACAGTTAGGTTAGACTGTTGAATCGTTGCTCTAGTATTTCTAAAAAAAATGCTAAAGCAATGATTCTCTATTTCATCCTTACCATAACATCAGCCGAAAGAATCCCACGGTTGGACATAGACCTCCCCAAGCATCACTACTTCGACCCGTTCTGTGCTTCCCACATCCAGCGGATTCCTGCGGCCTTCACAAGTTATCAATATTGATCGCGACGCTTGCGTTACCAGAATTTGTGTCTCATTACACTACCGGTAGGTACCCCAACATTCGTTCAAATCCCTGCAGCCGTTTTGACATTACTAACTCGCAAACAACCAAATCAAACTATCCCGTCTATGATATTAGTCTGAATTTACAATTTACATTTTACTCAAAACGTATTGCCTTAGCTCGGTATAAAAGCTAGCCCAGCCCTACTTAAAATAAAGTATATAAAGTGCTTGAACGAAAATAAAGTCTGCATTTTACGATAAAGCCATGAAAACTCGGGTTTCCAAGATGGCGATAACAGTCACGAGACGTTTATCGAGGCACAGCCGATATAGAATTAAGTCATTATGGTCTGCCACTAATGACCTATGGCTGCTGTGTAAAACCCTTGACCAAGGACATAATTAAAAATGAAATGAGCTTTTTTTAATCCTGATAGGAGATTATCGCGGTAGTAACGGTCGATTCGCGTTGTAGGTCGTAGGTTCGAACCCAGACAGGCTTTGTCAATTATTTCATCACCACTGCTCTCAAAACGATGAAGGAAAACCTTGTGAGGGAACCGGCACGTCCTGTCCCAAAAATTTTAAGACATGCGACTTCTTCCAACCCGCACTGGGTCCGCGTGCTGGATGCCGCCGGCCCACTCCCTCTCACCGTTCGGAGGCCTGTATCCCAGGAGTGGGAACAACATGATAAACTGATTATGCTTATGATATGAAAGATAGCTAGCGGTGACTGCAGAGATAATGGCTGAAAGAGATGTAAGGAAGATGAGAAATGTATACGCCGGGACCCCAAATAAATTAGAATTAGGGATGATGATAATTAATGTTGTATGTAATTAATACGATCTGACTAATGGTAATTTACTTCCACTCACCCAAGGATACCAAAATTAAGTTATCTTCAATAATAATTCAAGCACCAAATCGAGCCACGATTTCGTAGTTTTTATAACAACATAAAAATAATAATTGAGAAATCGCTCCTTAAGTGGAAATCTTTTTGTCCACAACTGTCATTCACCTGTCTGTCTGTGTTTTCTTCTTTCTTAATCCCATAGTGGGATTTATAGAAGTCCGTAGGTGCGTCCGTGGCATCACAGCGACCCTATCAGAATACCAGCGCCGCGGTATTTATTTTTTCTAAATACCGCAGCATAATGCTGAGATAGGAGCCTTTTTGGCATAGCACAGGTCTACTTTTTTTGTTTGTTTTTAACGGAACCCTAAAAAGGAAAAACGGAACCCTTACAAGATCACTTAGTTGTTCGTCTGTCAAGACACTTTTCTCAGGAACGCGTGGAGTTATCAAGTTGAAATCAATATCAAATACTCAAGGCTGCAATCCCTTGAAGCAGTGAAACAATAAAACTTCTAAGTCAACGCAATCAAAAGATACGGTCGTTTACGTTCCGTTTATGCCGCATTTCTTTGACACTCGCAAAGAAATCAAAACCAATCATGAAATTTGAAAAGAAGCAATTCATGTAGCACAAGTAAAGGAAAAAATCCGAAAACCGTTTTTGGTTACATATCTACAAATTTTTACGGAACCCTCGGCGCGCTAGTCCGACTCGCACTTGACCGGTTCTTTTTATTATTTGTATTTACAATGTGTGTCCCAAATAAAATATTTTTCTTTCTTTCCTTCTTTTCAATGACCCTGGAAAATGCGAATGAGGGTAGTATGGTAAACATACAGAAAACCCGAAAAACATTACAAAAGAGGGAATATTTAATTAATTCTACGCACGTGTCAGAAAGGGTGAATGTGTATGTGTGAACCTATGTATATAGGTATCAATATCAGCTTAATTAGCAAGCTTTTAGTGTGGTTGGTTGGTGTCATTTACTGTCTGGTGGTTACTAGTTATTTACTGTATGAAGTACCTATGAATATGGTGTGTAGGGAAAGGGTTTTATGAAGAAAAGCACAGAAAGACAAGACTAGGCATTTATTTGAATTAGGCTTGTCAGGAAAACTAATAATTGTCCGTTCCCAAAACTAGGCCATGAAGAAGGAAGGACAAGCAAACTTCATGGCACCTTGTTTTAAAGTAGGTATTGTATCAACACATTGTACAAGTACATTTGCATAAACAATTATTGTTAACACATCAATGATTAATCTCTTGGACCATTTCTCAAAGCTATAGCAAATTAGCCATGGAAAGAAACATTAGGTAGGTACATGAGTATTCGGTAATTCGATTTAACACAAAAGCAATATTAGACTTATTATATTAGACCACCTATAGGACAACACAATTAACAGCAATAATATTAATTAACTTACGTGAACAGTAACTAGTCCATCTTTTACCACAGTTGAATCCAAGAGGCCCCCATTGGCGGGCTCACCTCTTTTATAATCCCCCCAATATTACTCAAGTACATCTGGCTTTCCCGCCATTTTTAACAATCATACATTTTGACCAAATAACTTTAAATATTCACAATCTTAGGTAAATCTATTTTGACAGAACTGTTTTAAAACGATAAAAGATATTCAATGTATTTTATAACAATTTATCAGACTATAATTAAATGAAGTCCCTTTAAACATACATTCCACTGAGTACTTATATACAATTATTATTTATAACCACATAGGTAAGTATACATCAAAATAGCACATAAAATAAAGAAAATATTTCAAATACAATGTTTAATTCTGCTATCCTTAAATCTTATGTGAAAGTAAAATAAGTTATTGTATTTATTTGGACAAACTCACAAATCACCGGTTCGTTCGGAATCGTTGCTAATTCGTCTAGAAATACTCTTGACAGTTTCGACAAAAATATATACTATACTAATTCCATGCAATTTAGGAAAATAAATCAAGATTATATTCTATGACTCTACATATTCTGACACGGCCATTCTGATCTGTGCTTCGTCCCGAAGTACATAGGTAGGTAACAGTACTTAATTAAACGAACACAACATAATGAGTTATCATTATTGTTCAATTACAGTTTACAAACATTGGTCTAAGATAGGCTGATAATTCTATTCATATTTCTATCATTAATACAATCATTGATATGAAATCTATATTCATACCTCCTTCATATCACATTCTAACCACATTGATGTTCTCTTTGTTATAACATCCCTGTTTTCACTGATATCCTCTTTGATATCACCTCCATATCCACACCGATATCATCTTTGATATCACATCCTTATCCACATTGGTATCCTCTTTGATATCACATCCTTATCCACACTGATACCCTCTTTGATATCACACCCCTATCCATATTGATATCCTCTTTGATATCACATCCTTATCCACACTGATACTCTTTGATATCACACCCCTATCCATATTAATATCTTCTTTGATATCACATCCCTATCCATAAACAATAAAATAAAAGAAAACCTACAAATAATTGATTGATAATAATTATTGATATTAAAGATAATGAAGACAAAATGAAAAGGTTTACCAGATAAAAAGGATAGTGATAAATTGTTAAAAAAAAATAAACTCTTGGAAACGCTGAAATACTTAAAGTTTGATGATACACACAGCAATCAGTATTTGTGCCAAACCCCTCAAGTTTTAAAACGTTAACACTGCTAAACATTGAATTCGTTACGAATTATCTAAAGAATACTTCGAAAAGAACTCACTGTCTTAACATGGATTCGAACCATACCATCGCATCACCGAACGTCGTCATACTCATACCGGCAGTTTGACGAACTAGCCAGCGAGCCCATAATGAATTCCGATGAAATTGTTATTTACTGTGGTCCGAATCACTTTATCTTTAGGTCTCGTGTCTAATCGATAGATGCTGTAACTTGAGGGTATCCATTAATTCTACTTGTCTTCTTTATAAAAATTAATCATAACCCCCAAGCCACAACTACTACGCTTGATGTATATATGTTCACTTAAAACCACGAAGATTACCTAAACAACTACGATTTACCCATTATTTAATTGTTACACATGATTTCCGTTGGTTTCAGTTGGCAAATTATGTCTAGTATGAGAACTGTAAATTATGAAATCAAATTGTGAAATATAAATCTTTGTAGTAGGTATCTACCTACTTAAACTATGATCAAAGTTTTGTTAAATAATAGCAATAATTATAAATGAAAAATATACCTAATAATTATTAAATGATTATTAAGTACCTAAGTATTTTATTTTTCTAGAAATATTAAACAAAATAGAAAAATACTTTATATTCAAAATATATAATGCATGACAAAAAGCACATTTCGTGCCTAGAAATTGAAAAGCACGGATAGCTGCGTGCCATATTTTAAACAATATAAATTATTAACCCTACCAGGTTTGTACATTTTAGAAATGGCAGTGTCTGTATTTATATTATGTACCGCCATGACTTGTACCCGTATTTGTAAAATAAAATATCTTTATCTAGGATTTGAAGTAGGGATGAAAATATTGGTAGATATTGTTTATTGCTTATTAGTTAAAAAAATTATATTTATAATTTTATTGGTTAAAATATTCGTTAATATTTTTATTCAAGTATCTGCAACATGTTGAATATTCTATTAATTAATGCATATTGAAATTGTTAACAACTTAAATCAACCAATAACTGACCTAAGTATTTGTTAAAATATCACTACCTTAACTTTGTTTTAAACCGTTAAATTTAATGTTTAACGTTTAATGTTTATATTCATCATCTCTAATTTGAACACACGTCTTTTGGGGGGTAACCACTTAATGGAGCTGTGTGTACCTGCTTAAAAAAAATAATGTTCTAATCAGTAACAGTTCAATCTAACACTAACCAGTATTCATCATATAAATGAATAAATTATCAAAACAGCTCATGGCTCGGTCAATCTGACAATACTCATAATTTCAGATTTTATCATGGTCACTCATATCAACAGTTGACACCAACTTTACTCTCCAAGTAAATGGTTAAAAGCCAACACAAAATTATCAAGTCCCGCTGCAGCGGTTCAGGCTCTAGTATGTAATAGTAGTCTATGGGTTCAGGCAAAACTAGAAATTCATTCAAACCACCTTGTCAAGTCTCAAATGACAAAATACCCTTTGACCTTGTCACATTCTCAAAGTGCAATTGTAAGTTTTTAAACATTTGTTTTGATTATGTAAAACTATAAATAAAGACTTGTCCGACAATTCTGGAATCATTGTTTGTGAAGCAACCAAGTCACAATAAACTTGTCTAAAACTTCAAATAAAGACATGAAATAACAAGAATATTAAATTACAACATTTCTATTCACAAAATATTAATTTACGTTTGATAAAATGTTATTGAAATGGAACGTTATCTTATCATACGTCAATGTCATTATCATCTGACAGCTGATGTTCATAATGCGATTTATTGTTTTACAAAAATCAATTAATCAATGGGCTTTATTGCGATCAAATGGATCAAAGACTACAATATAATGCTGTGTAAATTGCGATCAATATTCAATGAGATACTCTCCTATAAAGAGTAACCTCACACGGCGTGATACTTAGTGACCAATTCAAAAGTTGCAACTTTTATGTAAAGTTTCTAGTTTATGTGATCAGATTACTTTCACAACATAAATAACAACTACTATGTAACTAAACAACGGGTCCTCTTCTTCTGGTGACAAGAAATAGCATCAAGTAGGTAATAGTCAACCAGTGTAACTTTTTACACGACTGCCCAAGAAAAGGAGTGTTGTTTTATCAAATAAATAATCATTTCAGAGTAGTACAAGCAAAAATTCATCAATTTACCCAGTTTATCAAACTACCACTACTACTCAAACAGATCCAGTTGTAATCAAACCGTTCTTAAAGGCAGTATAACCATCAATCTCAGCGAATACACTTGGTTTCCTTCAACCTTGACATTGGCAGAATCATCGATAAAACGATGTAGCCATTATTATAAAAATTGGAACTCGATTATCAAACAACCAGTATTGATTATATGAATACTTAATTAAAATTATACCTACATCGCTTGGCCAACCTGGCAATAACATTGCAAATATTCATACATTTTCTGTAAAAATAATTTCAGGCTTTGACATGATCACATTGAACAGTTGACACCTACTGTACTTTCAGTATATTATAGTGTAAGTACTCTGTGTACTGTACCTACTCTTAAAGTAAAAGGTTATATAATCCCAAAACTAAATTATCAAGACCCGGGGTAGCAGTCCAGACCAAACTAAATGTTTATTTTAACAATACTACCACAATAATATGCTATTAGTTTGGTTATGTTGATATTCTGTAACTGTTAATATCAAACTTTTTGTAAATTTAAATTGATTAGTATTGTTCTCAAGTAAGTGACATGTTTTCATTGAGAATAAAGTTTGTATAAACCAAAAACCATTAAAATAAAGAAAAGCAAATAAAACAATAAAGTAAACGAGTATTACTAATAACCTTCCACCTTGTCCCATTTGTTTATCAATAATTCAAATGATATTCACTATTTCTTTTTACATATCAGATCAAAAATAAATACAATGTTTCATTTACTCTATGAAACCTCTACCTACTACATTATGAAATACTTGACTTGCTGCGCCCCGTGGTTTCACCTGCATAAGTGACGACCCCGTGGGAATATCGGGATAAAAGTATCTTATGTTTTAATCCTGGTTATAATTACTGTCCGTGTGCCAAATTTTACCCAAATCCGTTCAGCCGGTAGTGCATAAAGAAGTAGGTAACAAACTTCCAACTTCTCACAAAGTTTCGCCTTTATAATATTAACTGTCTAGTGTGATCATGTTCATCAAGTTTTGCAGTTAACCCAAAATGTATCTTTGAAAACAATTTATGAACACCAGAACTTAACATCAGTACTTATTTCAGTACGTTTCATTTCTGAAAACTTGTAACTTATTGTCAACCTTTTAATACATGAATTTGATTGATTGAAAGCTTTCTAATACTTACTTGAATCTTTGTAATGCAACATTTCATTTTATCAGAAAACTTCTGTCTGAGCCAGAATGAATAATAATCTAGTAACTAACATAATCATCTCTATTGGTTTTTAAGCCAAGCTTCAACTTAATGTGCACAAACTAATTTTAGGTAATTGATGACCTTTCAACCTATAAATAGGTAGATAAATTTTTATGGGAATCTTTTTATACAATTTACCCATCATCATTTTGAACCTTCTCTGTTTGAAGTTGGATAAAATACCAGTTGAAGCTTGCCTCTTAATTACAAACATTGTTCTTAAATTCAAGTTTTTATGTTACCAAACTTCTTCTGGAGATGGTCTTAGATTCCAAAGTAATATCAAAGCAGAGCCTCTAAAGGCCTTACCGACTTTAGATACTTCTTATTGCTGGAAAAGTTCCCGATACTCGTACAGCAGCCACTCGAGTCTCTGCATTCTCGACCCGTAAGACGACCCACTGACCCTCGATGCTTGTAAAGCAGCTCGCAGCTCCGCAGTCTCGATGCCAGTACAGTTACTTGTAACTCCGTAGTCCTGACGTCGAAGGCGGCAGCGCGATGTCATCGTCTTAGCGGCCCACCGATCAACAACAGCTTCCAGCAGACCATCGATAGCTCCCAACATTGATCATGGAAATAGAAAAATATAATTCATTAGAAATTGTTATGTAAGCTGGAGCCTATCCCACTTCTGATGTCAGAAAGGGTGAATGTGTATGTGTGAACCTATGTATATAGGTATCAATATCAGCTTAATTAGCAAGCTTTTAGTGTGGTTGGTTGGTGTCATTTACTGTCTGGTGGTTACTAGTTATTTACTGTATGAAGTACCTATGAATATGGTGTGTAGGGAAAGGGTTTTATGAAGAAAAGCACAGAAAGACAAGACTAGGCATTTATTTGAATTAGGCTTGTCAGGAAAACTAATAATTGTCCGTTCCCAAAACTAGGCCATGAAGAAGGAAGGACAAGCAAACTTCATGGCACCTTGTTTTAAAGTAGGTATTGTATCAACACATTGTACAAGTACATTTGCATAAACAATTATTGTTAACACATCAATGATTAATCTCTTGGACCATTTCTCAAAGCTATAGCAAATTAGCCATGGAAAGAAACATTAGGTAGGTACATGAGTATTCGGTAATTCGATTTAACACAAAAGCAATATTAGACTTATTATATTAGACCACCTATAGGACAACACAATTAACAGCAATAATATTAATTAACTTACGTGAACAGTAACTAGTCCATCTTTTACCACAGTTGAATCCAAGAGGCCCCCATTGGCGGGCTCACCTCTTTTATAATCCCCCCAATATTACTCAAGTACATCTGGCTTTCCCGCCATTTTTAACAATCATACATTTTGACCAAATAACTTTAAATATTCACAATCTTAGGTAAATCTATTTTGACAGAACTGTTTTAAAACGATAAAAGATATTCAATGTATTTTATAACAATTTATCAGACTATAATTAAATGAAGTCCCTTTAAACATACATTCCACTGAGTACTTATATACAATTATTATTTATAACCACATAGGTAAGTATACATCAAAATAGCACATAAAATAAAGAAAATATTTCAAATACAATGTTTAATTCTGCTATCCTTAAATCTTATGTGAAAGTAAAATAAGTTATTGTATTTATTTGGACAAACTCACAAATCACCGGTTCGTTCGGAATCGTTGCTAATTCGTCTAGAAATACTCTTGACAGTTTCGACAAAAATATATACTATACTAATTCCATGCAATTTAGGAAAATAAATCAAGATTATATTCTATGACTCTACATATTCTGACACACGCATGTCAAATTTTCAAGAGTCCCCGCTTTGAGATAACGAGTCCTTGATTACAAAACGGGCGAAATTCTCTAAATTGAATCTGTACTCTTTTGTGGTTGTAATTATTAGGTTTTTTTTTAATTTATTCACCCTGTTGAAGCCATTGGGGACAGAAATGTGGCAATTGAACGTGCTTGCTGAAGAAAGGAAATTTCTTAATAACTTCGCCCGCGAGGTATGTTGGTAAAAACTATCCTATGTCCTTCCCCAGGATGCAATCTATCTCTCTGCCAAATTTTATCGAAATCCGTTCGGTGGTTAGGCGTGAAAAGGTAACATACAGACAGACAGACAGACTTACTTTCGAATTTATAATATTAGTATGGATAGTATGAATGTTGATAAAGACAGGACACCAACCCGCACTGGGCCGACGTGGTGGATTACGGCCCGCTCCCTGTCACAGAGAGGAGGCCTATGTCCCAGCAGTGGGAGCATTATAGGGTAAGGACACAGAAAAGTAGAAAATGAAACTGACCCTGACGGCCGAATACCCAAACGCAGAATATTAAGTAGTCGCTAAGTCCCCGTAACTTTTAAGTGAATTACAATTTTGACAGCCGTACACAGTCCCATACTTATTAACACTGTAATATTTTTCCTTTTTTTATTAAATTAAAGGACCAATTTTATTGGCGTCTGACGTTACATATGTACAAAATAAAATATTTTGATTTTTAATGTTGATTATGGTGACAGAACGAGACGGTCTTCACTGTTGTATGGATCACTGTGGAAGCTTGTTGACGGAAACGCTTTTTCTACGACGCGGTTTATACGCCGTACCGTAATAAACCGAACCGTGTACAAAAGGCCTGTACGTATGTATGGGATCAAAAGTACCCGAAAATATACTGACAGACAGGTATGAGCGACAATAACGTAATTCAAAGTAAAACTTTTTCATTATCCCTGTGACATATTACAGCCGCCCCATTGAACCTAAAACTGTCATGAAACAAGTTTGAAAACGTAATTTCCTCACAAACAAAGTTGTCAACGGTGATCACAGGCAATTTCACAAAATATAGGCCTCAAGCTTAAGAACCAAATGAGGAAATAACATGCCCTGTCAACCTTCCATTATATCTACCTTGTTACACGCCATTAACAGGCCATAAAACCTACTTACATGGGGGTAATACCCCATATTATAGGGTCTTTCCAATAAATCAACGACAGCCTGCATTGTCAACTTCTCCATCACGCGAATGTTACTAATAGCACTCGTTGCTACGGACTTTTATGTGTTTTTCATGGGGTATTAAAGGGCACACCATAAAAAATAAGTACCCGTAACTTCGCACTTTGAAGGTTAGGCGGTTTAAGGTCAACTTAGATAAGAAATATTATGCTGAAGGCGAGAAAACGCGCGACAAATAATAAAATCATATTTTAAAGCTGCCATAAACTTAATACATTATAAATCTTGAGCTATAACTTAAAAAAGCTTATGCTTTTTTTTTTATTAAGTTCATTAAAATCGTGGGACAAGGGATTTTTTATACCTAGGCCCAAATTATTCCTTACTTCAAAACCACGTCATACAGTACGAACGAAACGAAAACGAAAAGAACGAAACGAACGCAACACACGACGCGACGCACGAAAGGAATTGACGCGTCAATTCCTTTCGTATTCTCTATGACAAAATGGAGTGGTTTGAACTGTCAAAATACATGCTGTCCATACGGTTGACGTTTCGATTCATCCCGTTACGAGGGGGCCTAAAATGGCCACTTTGGCAGAATCATAGGATAACATTATAAATAATAATGGACAGTTAACTGTTAAGTTAATCGTATCAAATCCCATTGGTGAAGGATTTTTCAGTTTTTTTTTGTCTGTGCAAATACCAATCAATCCAATCCAAATCCAATCCCAATCTCTTTGATTATACCTACGTAAAAAAGAAAAACGGAAAAACACGGACTGTCTTCGCCATATTATGATTCATAATGTTATCCTTTTATGATTCTGCCAAAGTGGCCTATTTAGGCCCCCAAGACACGATATTGACGTGGTTTGCACGTGGTAAGATTTTGCGGGGAATAATACAGGATTGGGGCCCTGGATAGAGAAAAAGTTCTAAGTCCATAGACATAAGTTATGCCATACAACGTGGTAATGCCGCCAGTCTCTTGGGTACATTACCAGTCGACAGCGATGCGGATGAATTTTTCGGCGCTATTTTTTAGTTTCTGTATAGTTTTAGTTAAGTTAGGATTTAATTTTGTTATTTTTGGTTTGTATAGCCAAATAAAGACTGCGACAAGTTATGCTTGCTGTCCCAAAACCCTTTATACAAATATATTAAAAACACCAACGCGAGCATAAAACGCAGCTTTACAGATAAAAAACACGATATCTGCAAAAAAACGTATTCATCATAGACCCACATTTTGCAATCCTAACACAAAAAGTTGGAATGGAATCGTTCCGACAAAATTCCAGAATTCCTTTATTCGAATGTCATATCTTCATCTCTTTCTTCTTGTAAATAAAAGACAAAGGGGTTTTATATTCACGACCGCATTATCGTGTCATAAAGAGTTGGGATCTTGTAGTCATAGGGAGGGGCACAGATTTATGCTCCAAAAATGGTATGAAGGATTTGCAGGACAGCACACGGTATGGCAATTCATCAAATACACGATGAAGCCTTGGCCTGGTTACGAAACAGCCCATTTTAGAGTCCCTGTGCAAAATAGCCTTGTCATATTTAGGAAACGGTTTTTTATCGGTTTTTTATCCCACACATTTTTGCCAACATGCAAAAAGTACCTAATGCCTTTTAACCATGCAAGCTTTATTGAATAATAACGGGTTGAAAGTAGCTTTCTTGTGTTTTATGCTTCCTTTTGCCTACCTCTCTCATTAAGGGTTTCTCCGAATGTATTTGCAGGACCCACTCAGCTTATAAGATCATTTCTTTTATCTATGAAATAGTAAGCTTTACACGGATTTACCGTCATTTCGCCGACGTAAACCTTTGGGACACCAGATTTTCCAGATATCAATATACAAATAGCCGCTGTTACGACACCCGTGTGAGATGTTATTCTTAGAGGGAACGGAGCGGCGGGAATCAATATCCTGAGCCGGAAACCCGTCACTTAAGTTCGAGACAACCGGCAGCAATATACGTCAGGTTTGTTCCACAAGTTCCTTATCAACCTGAGAGAAAAAACTGAGGCCGTACCTAAACATTTATAAGGCAGAAGTTAAAGCCTTAAAGGAAAACCTGGCTATAAATCTTAATTTTCCCCGAAAAAGCTCAAGGCGAGTATAAAAACCATATGTATGACTTAACCAAGCTTCCTCTAATGGAAACCCACTTCAGGCCAAGGAAAAATTTCGTAGTCAGCAAAATTAATGTCATCATTAAAGTGAAATCTAACAGAATTTACTCTTCATTATAATTTTTACGACTCCACGCCGTTATACGTGCTGGTCCCTCTTATTTGGATTAATTTCCATATCTTGGTTTGTAATTGCTCCCCAACTCATCATGGACCGTCGAGGGCGGGAGGAGGAGGATCTAAGGTCATGTTGTGTGAACCTTTTAAAAGTAAAACCCGGATTCTGGGGGTCTATCCCACCCCAGTGATTCGCGAAATCCACCCTAAGATTGTAATTATAATGAAAGGAATTATTCGAGTGAAAAAAATCCCGTAAGTACGTGGGTTGATGAGATTTTTTAAATTGTTTTGTTGTAGATTGTTGTTTGCGTATATTTTAAAACTTCAAATGTGGGTCTTGTTTTGGTACGACTCGTGGTCGTGGGGGAAATGGTGATAATTGGATGAGGGTAGTCCTTAGACACTTTCTTAACCTCCCTTAATTATTGTTTATATTATTTGTTACGTACTTCTGTGTCTGTTAAAATTTGTCTGACACTAATAAACCCATTTCAGTTTTTTTTTTTTTTCACTCTTCAGACATAGTTTGTCTGAAAATATTTATAAATTCATTCAGGTCAAAATGTCCTTTCATAATATTCTCAGGTTCATGTTGTGGGAATTAAATAAAATTGTAAATTATCCACCATCATGGCTAAGTAATAACAGCCGCACGGGTCGATCGATCAGGTTAAGCTACGCTTGGCGCAGTTGGTCCATGGATGGGTGAGCATCTTTACGTACCAAGACCAGTCCGTGTCTCGGATAGCACGTAAAGTCGTTGGTCCCGGCTGTCATTCGTGATTCTTTGACAGTAGGGGTCTTGGTATGTAAAGACAGTCACCCATCCACGGACCAACCGCGGCAAGCGTAGCTTAACCTGATCGATCGACCCGTGCGGCTGTTATTACTTAGCCACAAGCCCCTATTCCGGAACGATTGTGTGTTTATATAATAAATTATTATTATTCTTAGCAATATAATAAAGGTATCTCGAGGTTTTGTCAACTCGTAAAAACAGTGTGAAGCAGGGGCGGGTCGTTGGTAATTTATAATTCTTGGATCTTTTGTGAGAATTGGGGTCTTAAGGCGCTGCCCAAAAGTAGGACACCTTAAAACGCTCAGTATTTTGTCGCACAGTGAGGCGTTCGTGTTGTTATACGCATTTCTGTATCATCTGAGATTTTGGCCATAATATTACAAGCACAGATATAGATAGACCTAGATAACGCAAGTATCACGAACTGTATGAAAACCAAGCGTGCCATTTTTTGACTACCTACTATGACGTCACAAGCTCGCGCTCTCGCTCACGCTTACCCAGCCAGCAGTACACAGGACTGAGCGCGAAAGTGGCGGCTTATGATTTTTTATCGTAAGCTGGTGCGATTTTTGGCACGCGAAGTAGTTGCTCTTGCGTTATCTAGGTGTATCTATATCTATGATTACAAGCCAGAAAGAAATGGAGAGTATTGTCAAATAAAAAAAAAAAAGAAAAGACTTGTTCAAAAATTCCTATGTACAAATAAAATAGTAAATCATTATAAAACAATCGTAAAACAAAGTTCAAACATTTTTTTTCGTCGCATACTTCTCAAAATTTTAAGCGTTGTCTATCATACTAGCTGCGCCACGCGGTATCACCCGCGTAAATGTCGATCCCGTGGGAATACTGGAATAAAAAGTAGCCTATGTTAATCCAGGGTGTCAGCTACCTCCATACAAAATTTTATCAAAATTGGTCAAGCCGTTTGAGCGTGAAGAAGTAACAAACATATAAACACACCCCCACATACCTGCACACACACACCCCCACACTCACAAACTTTCGCCGTAATGATAGTAAAGGGAGTTCAATTAACTAATGAAATACGTACTATTTTTTTTTTTTAATTAAACTTCAAAATTGCTTTTTATTGGTGGTGGTCACTCGATTCCACGAACATCGCTTATTTGAACACTATTTCTTGCCACGATGCGCTATTGTCAACCTATCGCTTATGAAATTGCCATCATTTATTTAACCAATAGCGGTTAGTAAAGTATTCATACGCCTACCATCCATTCCCACGCAAATTATGAAGTAAACACTTTAAACAAACTAATAATAGGACCTATCCAAACAATGAGAAGTACGATAGCAATCACCCGACACTGAATTCAAACCAATTTAACTTACTAGAACACGATCGAACGATATGAACATTTGAACAACAATACTAATAAATTAATACAGTATAATAGTAACCCTATTTCTTAGTATTCTGTATTTTAATATTGTTTATGTATCTAATAGTTGTATAGTCAACTTCGTAATTGCGTTACCACCCTCTTTTTCTTTGGGAAATACTCCTGGATAACCTTCGTCTGAGGAGAACGGTAAGTTATGTCGGACTCCTACTGACTAAAACCCCACTGCTCTTTCTACTACATGGAGTGGATGGGAGATACATGTACATTCGCCGCACCTCCGACTGTGCTTTATCATGCTAAGATTGAATGTCGCTTCGTCGAACGTCATAAAACGACAAGATTTATCCCACCAAAAACATTTCGAGTAAAGTAGAGTGTCAAGACTTATGTACAGACGCCAGCAGATCAAGCCACTATAATCTGTCAAATTTCTTTAATAGATTTTCAACTTTATCGCTAAAGCATAAGTTTCAAAGTTGATTGGGAAAATTTGACAGTTTCGGGTAGCTTGATGTGCTGGCGTCTGTACATAACGCTTGCATTGTTAAAAAGTTATCAGATCTAATGTAAAGCCAAAGCCCCTAACTCTAAAAACCTTACATTTTGTTTCAAATGTACGGCCTGGCCTTTTTGCGGCCGTCGTCGCACAGACACTCATAAGGGCTTACGGTAAGAAATTAAGTCACTGGTTTTTTTTTGCTCATCTTGGCGGGTCCCCTCAGGTTTGTCTACGTGACTGTTAGATAATTGCAACCATAGTGAAGTTTTTGAGAATTGTTGTCAAAAGTGGTAAAAAAGTTACGAGGTCGACTATACAATCGAGTCAATTTCTACGTGGACATTAATAGCCTGTCAATAGAGAGTCACTCAATTGAAGATAAATTGTTCGCTGTCAAATACAATTACTGGAATATATCGTTTTATTTATGGAATTAAATACCGTAAACAGGTGAGTTAGAAAATATGAATGTTAAAATGTTTGTTGAGCAGTTGAACTTTTACACGAATTGGTAATTCGCTTTGTTTTTTTTTTGCAAACAGTGTTTATTTAACGGGCACTGTATGTCTTAATTAAGTGAACAAACGATTATGAGCAGAAAGTCGTTGCTTGTCTTGCAAAAAAAAAAAAAATTGGGTATCCAGTTTCTGTCGTAACATTTTGTTATTTTTGTCTGTTGTCTTTGTGGTTTTTTTATTTCTTATTAATCACTTGTATTATTATTATTAATTACATATTGTGATTCACTTTGTTTCCTGTTTATGAATTACGAGTTATGTTGTTTTTACCTTGTCAAACTTCCTGTACCTAGATTACATATAAGTAAATGATGTGGTTTCCCATAATTGGAAGCGCAAATTTGTATTTTGTAGCCTATGTTAGAGATCCAATAAATAAATAAATAATCTAACACTCTAATATATTTATATTAAGTATGTACAAGTATTATGTACAAGTTATGTACAAGGAAAAATAGGGAAGAAACGATGACGGTGGAAAAAGTGCCCAAAAGGCTGGCAGCGTTGCCACGTCTTCATTCATTCACATTATTTTACCTAAAAATAGGCCAGCCCTCTGGTCACGTGAATACATACACAATTAAATTGAAATGTAAACTATAAAAGTAGTTACGATTGTCAAAAGATTCTATTTCTATTATCATGCGGATATAATGAGAGAAATAATCTTTTTATATCCATACTAATATTATAAATTCGAAAGTAACTCTGTCTGTCTGTATGTTACCTTTTCACGTCTAAACCAGTGAACGGATTTCGATAAAATTTGGCAGAGAGATAGATTGCATCCCGGGAAAGGACGTAGGATAGTTTTTATCGACATACCTCGCGGGCGAAGCCGCGGGCGGATACTAGTCAAATATGTTAGAACAACAACAACAAACAACAATCTCATTTTCGCATCCCACCTTTGATTAATCGCCAACTTAGTCATTCTACACACATGGCTTTGTTCAAAATCCACTCTAGAGCCCCAAAAGTCACTTCAGCAGGCTAATAGTCCAAGTTCTTTTGTTTATTGATCTGCCTTACTTAAGGTCCTATTATTGTTCCCTACTTGTTGAAACGCCTCGAGTAAGGCAAACCCTAAGTGGGGGCCCTTATAACTCCTAAAACCATATTTCATTTACCCGAGTTTACCGTTGCAGGATCCCTGCTGAATATGTAAGTTGCGAGCACTGTTATTTGATATAAGCGAGCCGCGGAGCCATTTTAGTTTGCAAGGTAGGTTTGTAGGTTTTCAATTGCAATATTTTTCCTAATTTATAGGAACGTTTGAAGTCCGGTCGTCAAAAGAATGCAATCCTGGCTCCTGTCAGTGCGACAATTCTAATCACACTAATATTATAAAGGCGAAAGTTTGTGAGTGAGTGTGTGTGTGTGTTTTTATGTTTGTTACTTCTTCACGCTCAAACGGCTGGACCAATTTTGATATAATTTTGTATGGAGGTAGCTGACACCCTGGATTAATATATAGGCTACTTTTTATCCCGATATTCCCACGGGATCGACATTTATGCGGGTGAAACCGCGGGGCGCAGCTAGTAGCTAATAAATATTAAATTCGCAAAACCAGTATTCGTTTGTATGTAACTGACGGGTGTCAAGATCGCATTCTCCAGTCGGCCGCACGATAATTTTATAATTTCCTTTTTACATCATAACTTGAACAAAAGAAACGAGCTTTCTAAGAACCCCTGTTTTAAATCAAAAGACAAATTCTCATACTTACACTCGTATTTATAAACAAACAAAAGTCATTACTTAAGTAGAAGTCATTCTCAAGTAACGATTTTCATTCTATAGTTTAGTAATTGCTTGATATTAGAACTGTCTACGGTTAGAATTCTTAGCTAAGTAATAGATAGTCACCGATTCTTTTGTTTAAGCAAAGAAATTTTCATAGACGGCAAATTCGCATTCATCGCGGTATTTAAATTGTACGTTATTTCTTTGTATTCCTTTTTAGTTTGCGTGCTATTTCAGAATGGCATTGAAGTTACTTTTGCTGTTATAGACGATATAGATAACGATATATTAGAAGATATTGAAGTTGTTGTGCCTAGAAATCCCAAAGTATACTTTCATGATGTGGATCCATTTCATGATTTGTCTGAAGGTTTTTTTTAAAAGAGATTTTGCTTCTCTAAACGTGTTGTGATGAATGTGATTTTACCGCGAATCACTGATGTTTAAAATTAGTCTCTGACATTGAGGTGACATTATGTTGAAAAATTTAAAATCATTTGTCAGTGAAATAATCACAGTAAAAAGTAACCATCTTAATTTGGCAGTGATATCGTCTTGTCAAACGTCAAAGAAACGTTTTGTTTCATCCATCATACATAATATGTTACCAAATATCTGTGTAATAATTTGAAATATATATTTATTGACATAATTATTGTTTTTACGACAATTTTTATTATAATTGCACAGTAAAATACAATGTATGTTATTCAACGATATTTAGTATATGTTTTTATTTAGCTCTCTAATGAAACGAAAGGCAAGAAAAGAGGGATGGATTGTGTGAGGAATGATATGAAAGAGAAGGGAGTGAATGATGGCGTGACGGTTGACAGGGGAGATTGGAAGAAGAAGACGTGTTGCGCCGACCCCAAGTAACATGGGATAAGGGCAGGAAGATGATGATGAAACGAAAGGCAAGGAAATGTTGCCAGCAGCGGCCAGAGAGAACAAGCATCAAGCATTGACCATTGCTTAAGCAAATGCTTAGCTAAGTAACGTTCATTACTTAACTATATAATAAGATTTGGTACTCAAGAATTCTAACCTCAAGTAATTACTTAATCAAGAAATTACTTAGCAACACATAGTAATTACTACTTTATAAATACGGGTGTTAGAATCGTTATATCTAAGTAATCTATATCAATCAACTTGTTATACAATAGGTACTTGACATTGTTTCGATTAGTCCTCAGATCATTGTTTTTTTTTTCTCTTTGAGTTTCAGCAAATGCTATATATGGCGTCCTATCTTAGAATGTCACTTTCATAAATCATCAATTTCATCAAGTTAATTAGCGACTTCATTCGCGAGCATGTCGAAAAACAAATTGTTTTTCATGGGTTTTATTTTTGAGCGCGGAACCCTAATTCCTTTTAAAATAGTATAGTGTAAAGTAGCCTAAGTTACTCCTGATAACGTCAGCTATCCGCCAGTGAAAGTCCCGTCAAAATCGGTCTAGCCATTTCGGAGTTTAGCCGGAAGAAACAACCAGACAGACAAACAGACAAAAAATTTAATAATAATGTTTTTGTTATAAGTACCGTATATCTAAATATATAAAACTCAAAGGTGACTGACTGACTGACATAGTGATCTATCAACGCACAGCCCAAACCACTGGAGGGATAAGCTGAAATTTGGCATGCAGGTAGATGTTATGACGTAGGCATCCGCCAAGAAAGGATTTTTTGAAATTCCACCCCTAAGAGGGTGAATGGGGGGAGGGTGAAATTTCACGCGGGCGGAAGCTAGTACTTCCATATGCATTTAGTAAATGTAGGTGTTATTTTGACATTACAAACAGACACTTTAAATTTATTTATTTGATGACGATGATAGCATGTATAGATGTACAGACGCCAGCACATCAAGCTACCCGAAACTGTCAAATTTTCCCAATCAACATTGAACCTTATACTTTAGAGATAAAGTTGAAAATCTAATTAAGAAATTTGACAGATTGAAGTAACTTGATGTGCGCACGTTGTCCATTCTAACCTACAGAGGGACAATTCTTGTAATTTTAAAACCTTTCAGTCATCTGTCAAAAACACCTCTAATTGGGCTAAATTGTTGACAAGTTTTCGACATTTCTTTGTCACCGAGATGAGACTGCGACTAGATTGTGAACGTTTTAAATTACGAGAATTGGTCTTCTGTTCATATTAACCATCATAACATCCACGTTCTTCATCGACGATTAACGTTATACCACGACAGTTCCCCGGCCCTCGTTATTACACTTAATTACCTTTGAATTGTCGATCCTTCGGGTTAATTATATTAAGGTTGTATAAAGGGCCCATTTTCCCTAACTACTATCGATTCTGGGATAGCAATTGATTGTACTCACCTCATTAGTCACTTGATGAAGGTTCTTAAGAAAGTTTCTTTCTAATAGACGTTGATTTACTGGATTTCTTTGTTTCACACATTCTTTTAGAAAGATGGGGCGAACTACTTCTACGTTGAATTGATTGGGGCGAGTTTTCCCTTAGCTATTCTTTTAGGTTATCATTAATCTATACTAAAATAATATAAAGGTTGACTTGTAATTTGACGTATTCCTTTCAGGAAGTGATAATGCTACGTAACTGCCCCGTTGGTCTCGTGGTTGCAAGCGTGACTGCTAAGCATGGGGTCCTGGGTTCGATTCACGGGTCGGGCAAAGTGTTATTAGATTTTCCATTAGGAATTTCTTAGTAATAGTCCGGAGTTTGGAAGTTGGCAGTTTAATACCCCCGTGCCTCGGAAAGCACGTAGAGCCGTTGGTCCTGCGCCTGATCTCTCTCCGGTCGTGTCGGATTGCCGTCCCATCAGACTATGAGAGTAAAGGAACAGAGAGTGCACCTGTATTTGCGCACACACTTGTGCACTATCTATAGGTAATATCTCCTGCATACCTGGCTAATCTCCGTTGAGATTGGCCACCGTGACCGATATCGGTCAGGGGATTATCATAATCATCATCATCATTATCATTGCTACGTGCCACTTGCAACAGTTATGCACCCCATAAAGAATACGCGAAAATTCATGGGATTCGAGACATAATATACTTATGTATTTTTGACAATTTCCCAGAATTCGTCACTAAATGTCACTTTTCTCTAAACACTATTATTTTCTTTCTATCTTTATTGTTTCGAAAAACTGTGAAATACATTTTCACCCCCAGTCAATGTATATAACACAAGTAATGATCTGGTTTGATGTCGTTGTTTTTTTCCGACTTACACGTGGACAGGGTTTAGAACAGCTAATTACGACTATTAAATATTTATCACAACCCTTCTCGCACTACAATTAAACCTGCCGTTGTTCACGCACCAGATATCAAACAGTACCTACTCCACGAATACATTTCCATAAAAAATACAAAAAAAACCCCCAAACACCGCGCTTATTTATTTATTTAGGTGACATCCATCTTTGAATAGCGGAATGACCCTTTAAAGGCTCCTTCAAACAGCCGCGACACGCGATAAAATCGCGCGCGACACAAAGGCACCGCAAGTCGCGCAACGAGCGGTGCCTTTGTGTCACGCGCGATTTTATCGCGTGTCGCGCCTGTTTGTAGGACTGGCGCGGGAAACGAATACATTTTCCATTGAAAGCAGGGAGAATCAAAACCCTTCGTGAAATCTAGTAGATTTACTTAAAGCTGAAACTCCGTGAATGCTATAGTAATGCAGGAAGAACGATTTAGATTGTAATCAACGGAATAATACGACATTGAAGGAATGAGGAAAGCGTTTGTTCGTCGAAAGAATTTACTGGTATATTAAAGAATCTCAATGCAATTTCGACGATTGCTAATCTGATTTGTAAATGTACGTTTCATAACGGTGAGTTTATTGAATAAGAGGGAAACGAAAAAATGGAATAGAATTAGGTTATATTGATATAGGAATAGGAATTAAATCACGGAAAATCCTTCGTTGGTTTTAAAACACGATTGAGGGTAAAGTTAAAATTGTTGACAATTTGGTAACATTGTGGCAATTAAAACTTTATTTTTTAACGAGCTTCTACCCGCGGCTTCGTTCGCGTGGAAGTCGTAAGACCACAATAACCTAAAAAAAATAATATTATTATTGGAAAATCCAAAAGTACCTACACGTCGCTCATTTGATCGTATAAAAAACCATAGATATCGATATTATATTATTTAGTTAGTTTTTTATGAATTATAATTACTTTGAATAAAAGAGCCATTTTCAATAGGGGTGAAAAGAATCCATTAAAAAAAATTGACCCAATTAATTAATAATTTCGCAAGCTACAATGATTTCAGGTTTCACACTTGATTGACGGGAATTCTTTTTTAAATATTTTTTTCGTTTCTACTACATTACCTAAATAATTTTTTGAAAAGTACAGAATCAATCCCCATTAAATTATCTATACAATGGTATATAAATTAAGTAGGTTTTGTGTACTAGCAGGAGTATAACAATAGAAACAATTGCACAATTTTTTTCGATCGTAAAGCACTTTCTAATACTTCGCATTATGAGTCATGTAATAACAGCCATATTTCCCACTCGCGCTATTACTTCATTGTTACTTAGCTTTTTACCAGACCTTTTTATAATTATTATAATAATAATATAAGGAAAAAAAATGGCCAAGTCCGAGTCGGACTTGCGCACGAAGGGTTCCGTACCTACCACAAGGCAAAAAAAACGCCGAAAAAAATACGTTTGTTGATAGGGAGCCCCCCTTAAATATTTAGTTTATTTTGTTTTTAGTATTTGTTGTAATAGCGGCAACAGAAATACATAATTTGTGAAAATTTCAACTGTCTAGCTATCGCGGTTCTTGAGACACATCCTGGTGACAGACAGACGGACGGACGGACAGACAGCGAAGTCTTAGTAATAGGATCCCGTTTTTACGCTTTGGGTACGGAACCCTAAAAAAACGGAACCCGTATAGGACCACTTTGTTGTCCGTCTGTCTGTCAAGACCCTTTATCTCGGGAACGCATGGAGGTATCGAGTTAAAATTAAAACCATATACTCAAGTCTACAATCCCTAGAAGCTATAAAAAAAACAAACTTTTAAGTTAACGTAAAAAAAAGATACGGCCGTTTATGCCGCAAAAAACGTATATTTCGACACTAAGGGAATCAAAATTTATAGGGTACTTCCCGTTGACCTAGAATCATGAAATTTGGCAAGAAGCAAGGTCATGTAGTACAAGTAAAGAGAAAAATCCGAAAACCGAAAATTTGTAGTTAAAAAAATCCCGTGATATACTATTTACATACCTACAAATTTATACGGACCCCTCGGTGCGCGAGTCCGACTCGTACTTGACCAGTTTTTTCTTTTTGCTCTTTGCTCGGCTCCTTAGGGTCATAAAGTGGTGTTAAATAGCCTATAGCCTTTCTCAAAAATTAGGCTATCAAATACAAAAATAATTTTTCAAATCCGACTGGTAGTTCCAGAGATTACCGCGTTAAAACAAACAAACTCTTCAGCTTTATTATTAGTAGTATAGATAGATTCTTAACGTTTCTACATAAATGTTATTACATATGTAAAATCATGCTTACAATAAAACTAAAAGTTCTGAAATTCATTGTCATAATTAAAAATATTTGTATCAAAAACTTGCCTGGAGGTTACCCACAGAATCCACAGATGTGTTTAATTTCTGTTAAAACAATATTTGCGTTACAATTACCCGAATTGCCTAACTTTCATAAACACTAATTATATTTAGATAAGAAGGGACCTGTAAATGTATACAATGTGGAGATGACAATGCGGCAATAAATCACACTAATATTATAAAGGCGAAAGTTTGTGAGTGTGTGTTTATAGGTTTGTTACTTCTTCACGCTCAAACGGCTGGACCAATTTTGATAAAATTTTGTATGGAGGCAGCTGACACGCTGGATTAACATATAGGCTACTTTTTATCCCGATATTCCCACGGGATCAACATTTACGAGGGTAAAACCGCGGGGCGCAGCCAGTAATTTCAATAAATGTTTTTATTTTTACAAACAAACTAAATACTAGTGATCGGCCGACCATGGGTTTTGTCAATCTTTGACTAGCTATAGAGACTAAACTATTGGGGTACATTTGGTTGAATTTGTGTAATTTATTGTCGTCTCCACCTTGTATATAATTCTTCTGTACAGTCAACAGCAAAAGTAGATGATCGAAATCAGAAATTCAATAATAATAAACGGATTTCGCGTCAGAACTTAGTATTGAATTTCTGATTTTCATCATCTACTTTTGCTGTTGACTGTACGTGTGTATGTAAACTTCTCCCAAACGGCTGGGCCGATTTAGATGAGAGTGTGTTTGAGTGGGTCCCTGGATGGCTTAGATGGATAGAAAGGTGAGCATGCGCAAGAGCATTTTCTCGAATGTAATGTAATGTAACGTTCTTACGAACGGTACAATGCAGGCAAAAGCTCAGTTTCCAAAAGCATTTCTATGTCATGTAACGTTTCTGCGAATACTCGACGCTGCGTTCGACTTAATGCTCATGGCGAATGAGCATTTACCTGTAACATTTCTTCCTACCTTGCGTTCATTGTTAAAATGTCGGACCTACAGGGACCGCTCGTGACTTTGCTCGATAAAATGTTACACTAATAAGCTCGTTGGTTTTTAAAATCAAGTTGTAACAAAACATTGAGTGTCGTGTTCGAAGTGCGGTTCGATAATATTTAAAAACGGCGAATGCTCGTTGTTCTGTTACAAGTAAATGCTCTAACCTATACTCATCTTTCTTCGAATTCTTTGAATTTTACAATACGTAGAGACGTACTTAGGGGTAAGGCCCTAGGTATGTCTCCTTTGAACATTACGCTTAGTTGTCCGTTTAGAGGGAAAAGATTAGGGTTGGTACTTATCCTTTGCTTAAGACCAACCTACCTCGTCGATTTAAGGACACTGAAGTTTTTGTTATCTTTAAAGGGATGTCAGATCTTTGGAGGCTTGAGTTGGTCTATAGATCTTTCTCGGTTCGTCTGCGTCTTATTCTTTAATATTATTATCAATCCTTGTTTCCAATTGATGTTATTTCATTTAAACAAAAAGCAACTTTATTCAGAATGATAAGTACTATTGAAAAAAACTGGCCAAGTGCGAGTCGGACTCGCACACGAAGGGTTCCGTACCACAAGGCAAAAACACCGAAAAAACACGTTTGTTGTATGGAAGCCCCCTCAAATATTTATTTTATTTTGTTTTTAGTATTTGTTGTTATAGCGGCAACAGAAATACATCATTTGTGAAAATTTCAACTGTCTAGCTATCGCGGTTCTTGAGATACAGCCTGGTGACAGACAGACGGACGGACAGACAGCGAAGTCTTAGTAATTGGGTCCCTTTTTTACCCTTTGGGTACGGAACCCTAAAAAAGGGTCATAAAAACATTGTAGCGCAAACTGAACTTAATGATTGGGTGTTAAAATCTTTTTTCCAAAAACACATATTTGTTTACATACATAAACTCGCGCCTTCTTTCCATGGGGGGTATGCAGAAACTACATAACGCCACCTGCTACGACCATTAGATACTCTTTTTGCCTCGTTTACGTTCGTACATCTGGTCATACACGCACGCACGCACCTGACTTTTCTTATGAACATCACCAATAAGGTCACTTGTATATGTGTCCTTCGACTTAATCAACCGCGGGGCACTGCTAGTAATCTCGTAAATGCGAAAGTGTGTCTGTCTGTTACCTCTTCACGCTTAAACCGCTGAACCGATTCAGATGAAATTTGGTATAGAGATAGGTTGAGTCCCGGGAAAGGTTATAGGATACATTTTATCCCAATATTCCTTTGGGATCGAAGCTTATGCGGGCAAAACCGTGGGGCGCAGCTGTTATCCTATATTTTCGAGTTATCTTTTTGTATGCACGTGTTTCTGTGACAAATAAACCTATTTTTATTTCTTAAACTGAAGTATGTTTCTAGTATAATTTATTTAACAGATTCGAACAACTTAAGAATCGTCATTAATCACAAAAGGACGTATTTCAGATTAATAGCAAGGAGAAACTACGCAGTCATCTCCAAAATTGTCCTTTTAACTTGACAAAACTTTCCCTAAAAGTTGATAAAGTACCATAATCTCAACAGGATTAAGGTAATCTAATTTACCTTTCTCTTCAGAACGGAAATATATTGATCAATTATTTTTAAAACACCACTGGGAAGAAATTTAGTGTCCTTAAGTGGCAATGGATTCTAAGAATATATTTTATTGTCATGAACGATATTTGGAGTTTGATGTCTAAAACAACGAAGACGACATGACGTATTTAGAAATTGAAAGTTGTTTATTTTTTTTGTCTGAATATTATTAGTTATCACATGTTACTATTTAACTACTATTATTATATTGATCTTCATCTCCCTTCTTCTTTTTTTTTCTTCTTCTTTTTCTACTACTAATGATCTTTAGTTGAAATCACACACTTCACATAACCCATAGTGGTCATTAATTAATAAAGCATTGTACAGTCAGCAACAAAAGTCGATTAACACTTTAGTTTTTTTAAATCTTAGTTATTGAGCAAAATATTAACACTTAAGTTTTGTACTTCTGCTGCAATTTTGAACTGATATTTTGCTCAAAAACTGAGATTAAAAAAACTGAAGTGTTAATCGACTTTTGTTGCTGACCGTACTCACATTCACAGTCGTTTACAAATACATAGAAGAAGCACAAACAAATGGACAAAGAGAAACAAGTGAAATAAAAAAAAGCAACTATCCCAAAGACATCAGAAATTAAAACCGTCCTTGGCCGGAATATGGTAATAGCTAACATTTAACGTGATACGGAAAGTAGAAAGGATAACATCGCAACAAAAGTTTTGTCTGTGCCATAATTTCGTGTCCTCGACAAAGGACGGATCTACATAAAGACTATATAGTAAAAAAGGGAACATATGGCTAAAGTTATATTCCACATGAAGGCCAGTAATCTGTGTGTGGGATAAGTTAGGAGAAACTTGCTTTGTTGGATATTTTTGTTTCTTATTTTCATTGTTATATGGTTTTATTTCTGTAAGTAGGTTGTACAAACACTTTTACACCTCAATAATATTAGTCAAAATAAAAATGAAACGAAGTCAAAACTTAACATTGAATATTTCTGAAATAAAAAAAATGGCTACGAGGAGTGCAAACGACTCTGATGCCGAAAACATAGTTTTTATAATTTTTTACGGTTTGTCTGCTCCGGTATTGCGCAAAAACGGCTTAACGATTTGTATGAAATGTAGCACACAGATTATAAACCTGGACTAAAACATCGGGTACTTTTGATCTATCGACGTTTAAAAAGAATGCAAAAGGCATTACTATGCTGAGAGGCAAATTCAATAATATGGTTCAATACTATTTGAAATTTCTACGAATTTTAATAACCTCTTAACAATTGATTAAGGAAGGTGAACAATTGTAAACAAGTTTAGCAAAGGCTATATAATAATATTAACAGGAACAACGATATTGTCTTAGGAGAAATGAAAGATACATCGTAGGTGATGATCGCAATGCCTTTTATTTTGACAGTTCAAGCGTTAGTTACGTACGACGCCAGCTCATCAAGCTACCCGAAACTGTCAAATTTTCCCAATCAACTTTGAACCTTATGGTTTAGCGATAAAGTTGAAAATCAATTAAAGAAATTTGACAGATTGTAGTAGCTTGATGTGCTGGCGTCAGTACGTTGTTAAGCATACGAATTTTTGAAACCTATGAAGCACTAGATGTCAAAACGAAAGGCATGGCGATCGATTGCCATTTTACGCGTGTTACAAAATTACCCCGCAGTTCAATAAAAAGAAACAAAAATATGGATAGAAATAATGTCTTTCCACCATAGCTTACCAGACTCTCTATCCCTGATGACCATGGCAACACGCCAGAGAGTCTACAGGTTGAAAACAAAACAGACGAATGTGTATAGACCGACCGCTTAACTGAGACGTTGCCTGAGGTAGCTGCGCGGTGCGGGAGGGGTGATAGTTGTCACAAGTTGACGAATCACTGAGCCCTCGCATCACGTCACCACACCCCTCCCGCACCGCGCTGCTACCTCAGGCAACGTCTCAGTTAAGCGTTCGGACTTTAATAATCTTTTGGCAGCTTACTTTCCTTAGTTAGACTACTAAACCCCGTTTTCATTCGTTATATATAAATTGTTTTGCTTTCATTTCAACAATACTAAGTTTAGTTTCAGCTACAGAACGTTGAGTAATTATATTAGTGCTGGAGCGCTCTTCATGTTGAAAATTAAGGTCTTCACGATAAGAATTATTGTTTAAATTCGTTTGTTTTTGGTCGAGATACTTTCACAGTTATTTTACTTTTGATTTTGCATCACTGTCAACGTCATACTGAACTTTATTCTCATTCTAATAAGGTTGTTGTTGGGGTGCTGCCTCTGACAGGTTTGTCAAAATCACTGTGATCTTTATTGTCGTTACAAGAAGGTTGCTGCTGTCAGACCATAAATAAATGTGAACAGATTGTAGGTACTTTACAGATAATTTTGCCGATTTGAAACGAACACTTTTAGAAAAGTTGTTGATTTCAATCTTGCTTTGTTCCCACTGTTGGGAGTGGGCTGTAATTCACCACGCGGGCCCAGTTCGGTTTGGTAGTCACATGTCTTCGAATTTTTAGTTCCAGGACGTGCCGGAACCAAATGTAACCGTTTTGAGAGCGGTTTGTGTGCGCCTGACTGGGTTCGAACCCACGATCTTATAACTCGTAAGTCGGGGCCGTCACCTCTGGGTCACCACTCCCCCCCACCACTCTCCCCCCCACTCTCCCCTTGAAGAGTAAACTTATCTATCATTTTAATCAAAACCTTGAGGTTCTTATTCTGAAGCTATTTTATTTAAAGTTGGTATTAAAGACACGAAAAGTAAAAACTAATTAGATACAGACACATCAAGCTACTACAATCTGTCAAATTTCTTTGATAGATTTTCAACTTTATCGCTAAAGCATAAGGTTCAAAGTTGATTGTGAAAATTTGACAGTTTCGGGTAGCTTGATGTGCTGTCTGTACCTAGGAGCTAATAAACTAATTAGGTAGGCAGTTTTTTTCTCAGTCTATAAAATTCTAGCCTTTCACACTACTATAAGTTTCAAAATACCCACTTTTACTGTAAACCTACTCGGTCATACAACTTAAGCTAGGTAGATGCCAGACAGACACCAGACAGATTACAGTGTCAAGGGAACTCGGACACAAGTGTCAGTCGAGGACCGAGCTTAAGGCGTTTCGGACATAATCCTTCGCCCAAGCACTGGTTACTAAACTGCGGGTCAAAATATATTTGAATAACAGGTCTACTAATCATGATAATGCTTTTGGAGAACTTTGCGCAGAAGTGACCAGTACCCTATTTGCGTTACACATTTTCAATCCCAATCTGGGGATTTTGAAGGAAATTTCCACGGATATCGAGGGATATGGCATGGAGACGTGGTGCGTGTCGCCTCGTTAAGAGTAATCTGACTATAATTGATATTATATATACCATAATTTTTATTATTTATATTATTATTTTTATTTAATTTATATTAGGTATTTTTTATTTTTTTTATTTCGGATATCTATAGAAATTTCTAATCCATTCGTGAATCCATTGCTTCATAGGTTTGATATATTTGTCTGCTCAACTACATAAATAACGCAATGAATTTCATTGTTAAAATGAAAGACATTGGGGTTGATTGCCATTTTATGTGTGTTATGCAATTACCCTGTAGAGTTGATAACAAAAATTTTGGGTGACAAACTCTGTCTGTTTAAACCCATACGGTCAACTTGGGTCAGCCCTCTTTAACCTTTTGACCGCCACAGTCATGTATAGATAACAAATCAAAATGTGCCCAGCACGCCACGGTAGGACTACATGGCAGACTTTGATTGACCCCGAGGGCACGTTTTTTATTTTTTGACGTGTGGCGGTCAAAAGGTTACCTTTCTGATTCTCTTTTTTCCGCCTTTGACACCCATAATAGATACATTACCTATTACCTTATCACTATAAGGCAATAGATACATTACCTATTACCTTATCACTATAAGGCAATAGATACATTACCTATTACCTTATCACTATAAGGCAATAGATACATTACCTATTACCTTATCACTATAAGGCAATAGATACATTACCTATTACCTTATCACTATAAGGCTCGGCGCAAACGGGCCACCGACCACAGCCACCGATGGCTGTCGCGCGCTACCGCCACATTTGTAACAGTGTCAGAAGCGAGCGACAGCCACCGGTGTTCGGAATCCGCCACATTTTATAACCCGCTCGCGCTATTGTTAATACGCAGACGACGTAGACAACGCCGTCGCCGCCTATATTGGGTACATCCAATTTTAACAGGCGCGGGGAGTGGAGCTGTGCGACAGTGGCGGGTGTCGGCGACTTGTGTGGCCCGTAGCGACCACAAGTGGCGAGTCGCGGACACTGCTGTAGCGAGTGACTGCCACCGGCTAAACGTGTGCACGTGTATACAAAACATATGAAAAGGTATGTTAAGTCGCTAGCCACCAGTGGCTATGGTCGGTGGCCCGTTTGCGCAGAGTCTAATAAAGATATGGTTAATCTTACAATTTGAACCAAGAAAATTTACTCCGCTTCGCTAGTGGGACTCGAGGCGACTAAGGGATCAAGTCTGAGAGCAACATCAAGCACGCTCGTATCTGTTAAGAAACTAAATACTGCAATCACAATTAAGATAATGATCTCTTAGAACTGCCATTATAGCGAAAGCACCTCTTACATTTGGTAAGTATATAAACTAATATACATATGTGCTTATACAATACCTTATGTATGTATACTTTTCTATTGTGCTTGTTAGTGATCCTAAGATTTCTACTACATTTTGTGTTTTTACCTGTGAGAACCTGTGATTGGCTTTATGTCTTATATACAATTGTTATGCTTCTGTTTAAGCTGTTGGTTCTCCTATGAATAAATAAGAACAAGAAAGCAAAATATTTTATTTGTGACGCACACAGGAAATACAAATACTTCAAACTCCGGACTGTTACTTAGAAATTCCGAATGGAAAAACCCAATAACACTTTGACCGACCTGGAAATCAAACCCAGGAGCTCAGCAGTCACGCTTACGACCACGAGACTAGTTGACAGAAAGAGATATAGTTCAGACATCTTTTTCTCTACAGAATAACTGAGGGGCAAGAATTGAGCCTCGCAGCACTAACAAAAAACTACGCATTTTTTTTTTTATCCAGCAATATTCATAGACGCTCGCCGGTCTCGCTTGTCACAGCACACTCCTTGTGAAAAACTTTAGCCTGAGGCCGAAACCACAGCTGTGCTCAACTTTTGTTTGAAATACGATACAACAGCTATTTTTATATAAAAAAGCCGCTTGTTTGGATATTATAGTGTTGCAGCGTCCATTTTTATTATAATCGACATAAAGGATAAAGAATTTAAAGTTTATTACAGCGGAATGAATGCGAGGTTTAGCTCTTGGAGGAAGAATTGATTTTCAAAAACATGCCTGGTGCAAACATTATCTTCATTTTGGGCGCAGTCGGGTAAAAGCAATAGCTTTGTGTATGAAAAAAAATAAAAAGCAGTTTAAAAATAAAATAGTTTTAATTAGTATCTGTAATATATTGTACTTTTGGTGATAAAATGTTAAATGCAGGTATATGAAAAAAAAACTGTTCAGAAAAAAACCGGCTAAGTGCGAGTCAGACTCGCACAGGAAGGGTTCTGTACCAGAAGGTAAAAAAACCCGCAAAAACATTCATTCTGGAGGTATCCATAGAAGAAACGTATTTTTTCAGGGTTTTGAGTTTTGTGTCCCTTTAATTTTTAACTTTTTTTTATTTTTATACCATTTGTGACTTCAAGTGACAGCTATGTGTACTTGCATAAATATGTAAGCTGTCACGCCCTTTATACCTGGAGGCTTTTATTTAGGTAGTAAGTTTTTATTAACATTTTTAATTTTGATTTATTATTTTTATGCTTGAGTACGTATAGATTTTATTGTATTTGTTGGTATATTGGCGTGGCTAGCTAACATATAGCAAATAATTGAATTTAATGTTCCGTGCCCTGTAATGTTAACTACTTTGCATGTCTAGTATTGTATACAATCAAGTATTTTCTAACTGAACAGACAGCTGTGCTGCTGAGGAGTTTGTTGCGCCACTTCTTCTCGCCAGCGAAAGCACTAGGAAGTGGTGAAGGGCGGGCGTTTTGGGGGACTGTCTTTTGTAATTTTGACCTTCGAAAAGTGCTGATTCTCAGCTCAGTTTGAATAAATTTGCAGATGATGATATTGAAAAGAACCAGGTTTCTAATAATTAATTACAATCTAAAGCTAAATTGGGAAAAAAATAATTTACATTCAAATTGCTTATAAGTCTTAAAGTCCTGTGTCAAAGCGAGTGACTTGCGATCGAGTCAAAGACTCGGGGAAACGAGGTAAATCAAAAATTTGATCCCTCCCTTACGGGAGTGTTTAACACAGCTAAGGTTTTTTTAATAGATACGATGGGCGTTCAATGTTTTCTCGATATCGGCATGAAAAAAGACGTAAATTATACTAAAATATTTTTTATTATTTTTCAATGTAATCCCCCATTACCCTAATGCATTTATAACATCTCGAAATTAACTTTTCAATACCCTGTACAAAATAACTTCCCTCTTTCTCTGAAAACTGCGTATTTATTGCCGCCTTGAGCTTTTCATCGTTGGAAAACCGTTACCCACAAAGGTCTTTTTTCAAATTAGGGAACAAATAATAATGTCCGGGCTTATAAGGTGGGTGGTTAATTTCATCGAAACCACAATCTCGCAGCCTTGGAAACGCGCCGTGTGGACCGGGGCGTTGTCGTGAAGAAGCAACACACCAGTGGTGGCCAGTTTACCTCATCTTTTTTGGTGGGTGGGTCATCTCTGCTATCATTTTGATCTTCATTCGGGCATCCTCCAGTATAAGCTTGTCAAGTTTTTTCACGTTTTCTTCCGTAGAGGCAGTAACCGGGCCGCCCGAGCGTGTGTGAGCGAGAGTGTCGTCTTCAATACTCTCTCTACCCCTTTTAAATTCATTTGACCACTTTGGAACCGTAGTTAACGAAGGTGCAGAATCTTGATAAACAGCCACCATCTCTTCGTGAATAGTTTATTGTTTGGTAAGGAATTTAATAACAGCGCGGCGGTCGATTTTCTTCAACATTTTCACGTAATTGTAAGGATAACTAATGATCACAACTACATGAAATTTTACCTTTATACCCTTAGATAATGTCATTAATTAATTAATTAGTCAGATCACCCACATCGTTACAGAATCACCCTGATACCGCGAATACATTGAACGCCCCTTGTATCTATTAAAAAATCGGCTGTCCTGGTACGGACATGTGATGCGGAGTAATAAGGAAAATGTCGTGTGCTGGAAGAGTAGGGTAAGAGTACGGAATAGATGGATGGACTCTGTAAAAGATGGTACGGCTAGTAAGGGGCGAGTACTGCGAAGTTGACTGTTGCACAAATAAATTGAGATAAGTACACGAGAATGACGATTTTAACTTATTAGAAGGTTAAACTCAGCTCTGGTATGTCATCATCTGCCTAGCCTTTTCCCAACCATGTTGGGGTCGGCTTCCAGTCTAACTGGATGCAGCTGAATACCAGTATTTTACATGGAGCGACTGCCTATCTGACCTCCACAACCCAATTACTGGATAATACGATGCCCCTTGATAAGACTGGTTGTCAGACTTTCGGGCTTCTGACTACACGTAACGACTGTCAAAGATCCACGAATAACAGCCGGGTACAACGGCATAACGTGCTTTGCGAGGCACGGAGGGGGTCACGGTATGTAAAGATGGTCACCCATCCACAGACCAACCGCGGCAAGCGTAGCTTAACCTGATATATCTACCTGTGCGGTTGTTATTATTTAGCCACGGGCCCCTCAGCTTTGTTATTTATTTTCGAAAATTATGTAATTTTCTTTTTTGAAGTGAAAATTTCTTTAGGCGCGTTGGGAATTTTTTGAGATGGGAAAAAACCATTGAACTCGCGCCACTGTTACCGTAAGCGACACCGCGCGTGTTTTGTTCAAAAGATGATTAAAAAAAAATACCCGCTTCGGATGTGTTCGGCTGTCCTCGGGATGTACTCGGTTTTAATGTTTAACCGATATGTCAGTGAGTGATGGCAAAGTATTCTGTTTGTGTTTTGTTTTTACTTCTGTCGGCACTACCGGAGTGCCACTGTTTTTTTTTTTTTTTTTAATTTTCTGTTATTTTTGTTTGTTATGCCGACCGTACCTACTTGGCAACCGCCTAGCGTGCCGACGCAAACGTCTGAGCTATGCGTTGTACGTAATACATATTTTTCAAAGACGAAGAAAAGGAAAGCAACCTGAAAGATTTTTCCGCGAATTTTAATATTAGGTTGGGAAACGTTTTTATATAAATTAATAGCTGCGCCCCGCGGTTTCACCCGCATAAGTGTCGATCCTCTGGGAATATCGGGATAAAAAGTATCTTATGTGTTATTCTAATGTATGTATTGTATAAGCTATATTACTGTAAAGTTTCATCAAAATCCGTTCAGTATATATTCTCACGGGATCGACACATAAGCGGGTGAAACCGCGGCGGCGAGCGCTGCTAGTTTTACATAAATTATTATTATCATCCTACAACATTTTGTAATCCACATATTGTATCAAATTAGTGAGGGTTTTCCGACACTAATTTAGAATTGTAAGCCCTATTATGAGGGTTCGGGTTTACTTAGGCAATTTGTATAGTCTACAGCAAGGAGGGGTGCACGTATTTTTAACACATTGTGTTATAACGTTACCTACATGTTTTGAAAATGTTTCATTAGATTTGAGTTGTTTTAAGTGATGTGTATTTTTTATTTATGCCGCTATGACGATCCTAAAAAGGCGTCAAGAACAGACTAGATGCGGAAAAAAAAGTTAGAAAGTACGCTAAGCGAAGCGAAGTAAGTAATAGCGCGGGCAGGCGATGCGATGCGACGCGGTAGGTCAGGGGCCGAGCGAGTTTTATAAAAATATGACTGCTAGTTTAGTATATTGTGTATCTTACGACTTTCACGCGAACGAAGTCGCGGGCAGAAGCTAGTAATTAAGCAAAAGTAATTGGCAAAACAAATAATCCCATGGATTACAATAACATAAGGCCCAAAATATTATCGACCAATAATATATTGATTTAAAAGAGTACCCGTGGAGTTCCTTGCTCGTTCTTCCCCATAGGAACCTACTACGCTTTGGAATGGGCAACTAGCTTCATCTTTCTGACTGACCGACCCCTTGAATTTCAATTCAATAGTAATTGGTGTATTTGAAATAAATGTTTTAGTTTGACCCAAAAACAATCGCTAGCAAACTCCACAACGCCGTTAAGGCGACTATATGACCTAAAGCGCGGTCTTTGTCGGACTGCATAGAAAAGAAAGAGAAGCACGATGACACAGCGCTGGTAATTTATTGCAAAATATGAAGCAATTATCAATTTACAAAAAATCTATTGTTTGGACTAAAAAATTAAAACACTAGTGCTTTAGTATGCTGCTTGTAGAATAATCTGACAAAAATCAGAATGATTGTATGTATTTTAGTATGGTTTTTATTGTAAAAATAAAGTTTTTAGAGGCATTTTCATGATTTTTTTCTATTGTATCAAATTAGTTGTATTATGTTTTGAACACACTATCTACCTAGCATATATCCTGAAGAATATCATATATTTTTCTGATTTTGTTTACTGTAGTCGATCATATACTTTTATTGTTTCTAAAATTAGCGTTTT
Source organism: Oligia fasciuncula (assembly GCA_963082905.1). Taxonomy (NCBI): domain Eukaryota; kingdom Metazoa; phylum Arthropoda; class Insecta; order Lepidoptera; family Noctuidae; genus Oligia; species Oligia fasciuncula. The sequence continues at coordinate 18,230,512 of OY720403.1, forward strand.
TTTTTGTGTTTAGGTCCTGTAAGCCCCTTAATGAAAGCCAAAGGAGCGTCATCACGCGATTAAATACTCTTTCGTAGGCGCACTTAGTGGGTACCGCAGCGCACTGAATTTTCTCAAAAATAAACTTTGCACAAAGCTCAGAGTGATTATCTTAAGAACCTCTCAGTTGCAGGCTTTGTAAAGAAACTCGTAATATAAGTGAAATCTGCTAATGGTAGCAGCCCCTTTGCGAGTTTGGCCACGAAACGTGCCCTAACAAGTTTCGGTGTACAGTCAACAGGAAAAGTTTATGGATACAACGTCAACATTCATTTATATGATTCATGAAAATCGGACGTGCGGTCACGAAAAAGAAATGGTTCCTGAAGTATGTCTAGGTGTACTTTAGCATAAGCATATTCCCACTGCTGGGACACAGGCCTCCTCTCCGTGACAGTGCGTGGGCCGTAATCCACCACGCGGGCCCAGTGTGGCTTGGTAGATGTCACATGTCTTCGAATTTTTGGTTCTAGGACATGCCGGTTTCCTCACGATGTTTTCCTTCACCGTTTTGAGAGCAGTGGTGATGATATAATTTACACAAAGTAAAGCGCTGGTCTGGGTTCGAACCTACGACCCTACAACTCGTAAGTCGCGGCCGTTACCACTGTGCCACCACTGCTCTCTAGGTACACTTTACCTTATTTTAAATGTTTTGCTTAAGTAAAAGTTTTTGCATAGTAACAGGAAAGTGTTCTGCGAAATTAGTCTTTCTTCGGTTCCGTAGGCACCTTTAGGTACGAAACCCTGTAAAACACTAAAGGCTGATTTTCCATCGCCAGATAACTCAATTTTCAATTTTATTACTCGAATTAATTCTAGGAATAAAATTGACGTTTGACAGTTTTTGTATGAAATAACTATGTATTATATTATATTTCAAAATTATTCCTCGAATAAAGTTATAAGATGATTGATAAATCATCCCCTTATATGCTCTATCATACTGTTTAACTAAACAATAACAGTTTATTAATAAAAAACGTTTGAAAATTCAATCAATTTATTATTACAAGTTCCTGAGGTGAAAATATTGCGGTTTGACAGCTTTTGTATATAAAATATGTCAGACTGACATAATTATTCTTTAGGTAAAAGTTATCTGAGTATTTAAAAACTGGCCAAGTGCGAGTCGGACTCGCACACGAATGGTTCCGTACCACAGGGCCAAAACGCCGAAAAAAACACGTTTGTTGTATGGGAGCCCCCCTTTAATATTTATTTTATTTTGTTTTTAGTATTTGTTGTTATAGCGGCAACAGAAATACATAATTTGTGAAAATTTCAACTGTCTAGCTAACGCGGTTCTTGAGATACAGCCTGGTGACAGACAAACGGACGGACAGACAGCGAAATCTTAGTAATAGGGTCCCGTTTTTACCCTTTGGGTACGGAACCCTAAAAATCAGCCCTAAAATTGGAACAGAATACTCTTTATTACGTACACCATATAAATAACAGATATCAATGTAGACATTTTAAAAAGGGTGATTATTACTTTCATTTTTGATGTTGACGGTACACTGGGTTCACCCGTGATTTAAACGATTTATCATCGAAGAATGGGGTACTGCAATGTTTGGCTCGGGATACCACACTGACTGAGCTTTTTCCGTAGGTACAATAAATAAATTACAGGTCGTGGCTGTGGGTTCGATTCCCACATGTTTCCTTTGCGGTCTGTAGTATGTTTAATTTTTGTCCAGAAACGATGGCATTAAGAATGAAAAGTATTTCAGTTAACTACTTACTCTACTTACAAAAAAATATCAAGCTTACCGATCTATTGTCTGTTGTCCTCTGCAATCCAAACCCAGAAATCTGAAAAGAAAATAATTGGTTAATTAAGTCAATAGATAACTAAGTTAAAATATAGGTAATTACGATTAAATACTCCCAATAACGGACGACCTACAGAAGATCGCGTGGAAGATCTGGATAAGACTCGCACAAACCAGGGGAATATGGCTACAGAGGCATGAGGCACAAGGTGTAAAGTTCACTCATCCTCCATAGAAAAGGGAGGATCCTCCGACCAGACGGGTGTTGTTGCAACTGCCCGACTATTGATGTCGGAACGTCGTATATAATTGCTAGTTGCGCGGTAAACTCTGCTTGCGCGATGCAGGATTTGGCGTGACGTCAGTGTGATGCGTAGTTCGCAGTGAGTGGAACAAGGTTCAATGATGATAATGATTACGAGTCTCAATACAGACAATACTTATTCTTTTACTGTGTACCACGTAGTTTTTATTACCCATTACAATATACCTCAGACTTTTATTTTCACACATAAAACTTTCCTTTCGAAAACATTCGATAACGATTGGCAGTTACTGAGTTATAAAAGCAACAAATAAACGAAGTTTCGAATTTATAACACCATTAGTTAGCTCTAATATATTTTATATATAGATATGACGTAACACTTGTACAGTCAACAAAAGAGATAAGTATGCAGGATCATCGGATATAGTTGAAGTTTAGTAAGAAACCGATGGATGTTTTCGAATAAAATTAAATTTTATTATTAGAAAACAAATAGCTCATTTATCAAATTAAATTTCAGTCTAATACATCCATCGGTTTCTTACTAAACTTCAACTATATCCGACGATCCTGCATACTTATCTCTTTTGTTGACTGTACATAACATTACATCATGGCTGTTTCGTCGAAGGGTAAGGCAGAGGTGTAAGTACCTTTTTTTTTTTTGTTTCCGGCGGGAATCCTTGACAAGGCACCCGACCTCCGGGGAGAGAGGTCGGGGAGTGTGGGATCTTTACCTCACTAAAAGCACCCCGGTGATCACCATCAGCACATAGGGGTGGTCCCGGTTCACACCAATATTAATACGGTTAATACCAATTCCGGAACCCTGCCCCCCGTGCAACGCCTGTAAGACCGTGGGGAGGCCGAGGTGTACCTACTAAACACCCACATAATTTACGTGTGGTGTGCAAATAAAACTGAGAATAAAATATATTTGAAAGTACAGACAGAAGCTAAAGTACTAGCAAAGAATAAAATTCTCTTTCTTTCTTTCAAAAGAAATACAGCCAAAGTTATCACTCTTTCTACCCGACAGCTTTAGATTTACAACCGAAAGCAATTCTTCTACATGTGCAATAATTTATACAATTTCCTTAGAAGGAAATCAGTGGCAGCCCTCAAGGAAATAAAACGGCGAGTTTATTCCCTTGGGTATAAAGAAATAGATACATGCATGAGATATGTTGGAAACTTCGGACAGATATGACAAGTCTTTGATATTTTCGTTCTCCGACATTTTAGTTTGTATCATTCTTGAGAGATGTAGAGTGCTCGAGATACATAGGTAATTAAGAGCTTGTATTCTCAAGAAAAGGTGGTTCTAATATGAAGTTTGCCAAACAAGCCGGCCATCTACCTGAGGAGCAATTCCCGTAATTTTAATAACGTTTGCATTCTTATCTCAGTCTCAATATGTCAAAAATAACTATAATTTACCTTCATAATTGACTTTAATTGTCGCTATTTTGAGATTGCGACTGCATTTTGATAGTTTTTAATTAAGGGAATTGGCCTCCTAGTGATATAAGCTATCCTCAGCTAAAGGCACCTGAAAACCTGTGTACCTATAGCATCTGCCTGCCTAGACTTTTCCCAACTATGTTGGGGTCGGCTTCCAGTCTAACCGGATGCAGCTGAATACCAGTATTTTACATAGAGCGACTGCCTATCTGACCTCCACAACCCAATTACTGGGTAATACGATACCTACCCCTTTGTAAGACTGGTTGTCAGACTTTCGGGCTTCTGACGACCCGTAACGACTGTCAAAGATCCACGAATGACAGCCGGGAACAACGGCTTAACGTGCTTTCCGACGGACGGAGGGGTCTCGGTATGTAAAGATGGTCACCCATCCACAGACCAACCGCGGCAAGCGTAGCTTAACCTGATCGATCGACCAGTGCAGCTGTTATCATTTAGCCACGGGCCCCTCCACCTAAAAAAAAATCGAAACATCACACTCCTGAAAAAACTTCCAAAAATTGAGAACCTCCTCCTTTTTTGAAGTCGGTTAAAAGGAGCTCTATTCTTTTTAAAATATGTGTTAAAAATCCATCGCAATTTTTTTCCCGCTAATCTCATAGCCTGAAGCGGCAAAACTACCATTTCGGGAATCCAACTTAAATTATAAATCCTATGCACCCTGAAAAGCACATTCCAGATTTTTCGAGCTCAGGTATGTATACCGCTCAAATTTTCTCCTACAAAGTGAATGGAATTCTTTATGAGCCAACAGAATTTTAGTACTGACCCAGTAGCCACAGAAAAATGTAGTTAGCAAGTTTGTGTTTGTCATTTGGCGTTATTTGCTTAGTTTTTTTAGGAGATTTTTCGCGCCTAGCTTTGCCTGTGGCTTTTATAGGAATATTTAATATTCCCGGATGAATGCTTTGGGCATCTAAGTAGGAACCTATCGCTCAATTGTTTTTAACAAAAGTGGTTCTTTTGTTTTACCGAAAACATCAAACGGATAATGGGTTAATGAGGGTTTGTTAATCTGACTAGGCTATATTTTCGATTAAAATTTAATTGAATTATTAAAAAACTTATCATTAATAGTTAATTTTTCAAATTAAATTTCATTCGAAAAATTCATCGGTTTCTTACTAAACTTGAACTACCTATATATCCGACGACCCTGGTTACTTATCTCTTTTGATGACTGTACATATAACCCCCATTTATATATATTTAAAAGCCACTTACTTAAATATGTTATCTCTTAAGTAAAGCAATATTATACCGATAAGAGATCATTTATTTTGTTGATGATTATTACTGACATTTATATACATACTTTTATTCATTTCAGAATATTACGTAGTTAAAATAAAGCCAAAATAAAGCTGCAACACCAACAGTCACCAACACAGAGTCGGTCACTTCCTTAATCCAGTATTATAATTAAAAACTGAATAATTTCCAGCAAGTTTGCTTGTAATTAAGGCGCGACGAAACAGCCGCATAAATACTAAATGGAGTTTACATTCGTCGCCAGTACAAACGGGAATATGCGTTTAATTAGAATAGAAACACTGCACTGAATTACGTAAGCAGTTAATGTAATTGCGTTGCTCATGTTTCTCGTATATACGCTGATCTGATGAAAGAAAAACACGGAATGTGCATTTTAATTAATGAAAACCGCTCTTTGAAAACCTTAACTGATTATTTAATCTAGTTAAACATGCACGACACACGTCCACTATTTGCAAAACGTTAAAGAATAATGATACGACGGCCGACGCGGAGACGACGGTTGTCTGCTACGATATTGTAGCAGCCGTAGCAGATTGACTACGCCGTAGCAGCGCACGGCTTGGTTTGATGTGTGTTCCCAAGGCCAATTTCCATATCTCTTGAAAATGTCCAAAATATTTCAATGTCAAAACTGAGATTAGAATCATCTGTTATAAATTATTATAAAACGAGAATTGCCCCTCTGAAGGTTTTGTTTTCCAAATAATTACAGCTTTATTGTAACCTAAAAAACGAGTGAAAAAATACATTACGATTTCTAATCCCAACTCTTTTTTATACACACGACAATGTTGTAAAGTACAAAAATACAGCTAACGGCGTGACTTAACTATTCCAAACAAGAGAAAACAAAAGAAGAAAAATAACACAATACCGCCATAAATAACAATAAAATAAAAGTACTTGGAGGTAATGGACCGTGATTTTGCCCGCGGCGTATTTACAAAGAGAATATTTAGAATATTTATTTTCGTCTTTGCGTATTTAGGACGAAGTGACGGAGACCCATTTGTAAACATGTACCCAATCATATTTTGTACGTCTCACCTAATATCCCACTTAATTCAGAACAAAATGCGTATCTCCAATTGTTTGTAACAATAATTAGAAAACCACCTATCTAAAGTAAATTATCTTTGATTAACTTCAAAGCTGACTACCTCGCTGGTCTAGTGGTTACAAGTGCTACTGCTGAGCTCGGTCCAGGGTTCAATTCCCGGATCGGGCAAAGTGTTATTGCCCGATCCGGGAAATTTCTCAGTAGCAGCCCGGAGTCAGGCTCGCGCCCGCGATTTAAATATAAGAAAGAAACCAGGACCATATCGTCAAAGTCGCAGGAAACACCTGGATGAGGGACGCACAGAACCGGGAAATATGGCAGAAAACGGGGAGACCTATGGTTATAGGTCTCCCCGCCCGGAAGCAAACACCAATTAAGGTTCATATAATAGTAGGCAAGCCTATTGACCGGGCATAAATCAGTTGTCGAGTTAAATTGTCGTAGGTTCGAACCCAGACAGGCACATTATTTAGTGTATATTATATTTCATCATCACTGCTCTCAAATCGTGAGGAAGCCCGTATGTCCTTAAGCCAAAAATTCGAAGACATGTGACATCTACCAAACGCACTGGGCCCGCGTGGTGGATTACAGCCCACTCCCTAGGTACCTACGCTTTGGAATGGGCAAGTAGCTTCATATTTTCTGACTGACCGACTTCTTGATAATTCAAAAGTGCCTGTAAATGGTTTAATTGAAATAAATGGTTTGAGTTTGAACTCCCTCTAACCGAGATTAGGCCTAATGACATTATAGGCTGATTAGTGGTTATGCGATGCATATACTTTCGAGGACTCGTTCAATGACATACATAGATTGATGTTCGATTCGGTACGGAAGCATATCGTTATTCTGTTTTGCAATGCGATGCGCTGCGGCCCGATGCGACTGTAATATGTACAAGCCTTAACTTGATCTGCATACTAGTGCTGCATATGCAAAGTGACAACTCGATCTTGCCCTTCATGAACTGTTGGGACAGTTCTATACCAGGTGGGTACATGATGCGATGCATGCCATGCGATGTGGTAACTATAGTAGGTACTGCAAAACCCTTATAAACCGAGTCGTACGATCATAAATCGTTTTGGTAAAATTACAAAATGCATGTTTATTAACAATTTTGGCAGTAAAAGTTGAGCAATAAACTAAAATAAAAAAACTGACCAAGTGCGAGTCGGACTCGCACACGAATGGTTCCGTACCACAAGGCAAAAACGCCGAAAAAAACACGTTTGTTGTATGAGAGCCCCCCTTAAACATTTATTTTATTCTGTTTTTAGTATTTGTTGTTATAGCGGCAACAGGAATACATCATCTGTGAAAATTTCAACTGTCTAGCTATCACGGTTCTAGAGATACAGCCTGGTGACAGACGGACGGACGGACAGAGAGCGAAGTCTTAGTAATAGGATCCCATTTTTACTTTTTATCCCGATATTCCCACGGGATCGACACTTACGAGGGTGAAACCACGTGGTGCAGCTAGTTATTTATAAAATACATAAATAGGAATTCTGAATTACAGAATAATATACATATTTCGCAAAAAAGTGAATCTATACTAATAATTCTAAAGCTTTAGAGTCTGTTTGTTTGTTTGAACGCGCTTATCTCAGGAACTCCAAGTCGGATTTGAAAAAATCTTCTTACATTTGATAGCCCAATTCTTGAGCTTTTAGGCTTGGATGGTATGGAGGTTTTACCCATAGTTTAACTCATTTCTTGTTATAAAACCGTATTACTTACAGTCAGTTATGTCATGAAAGCCGCCGCGTCTCAACCCATCGCTCGCCCGCGCTATTACTAAGGGGCCGGCTCCACGAGCGAGAGAATCGCGGCGATAGTCTCGTCGTGCCATCAAATTTTCGCCGCGATGATATCGCCGTCTGGAGACACGTTCTAAGAGAGTGTATAGAAACACGTGGCATGACGATAATATCGCCGCGATTCTCTCGCTCGTGGAGACGGCCCCTTAGTTTTAACCAACTTCTTCTAGTGTTGTTAACCAACTTGGTTAAGAATCTGCTCGAGACCAATGAGGAGAGACAAGCTAGGTACTCGTAGGAAAGACTTATGCTCCACAATCCAACCGAAATTGAACGTGGTTCATCAAAGTTCCAGATTTCAATCTATATTTTTATACAACAAGTTTCCAATGGAATTCAAAAGTATAAAAAGCTTTAACTTGTTTAAAAACAAATTAAAGATTTGTCTATTGAGGAAGGGCTATTACAATATCGATGAGTTCATAGATGATAAACCACAGCCACAATTAAATGATTCGTGAATTATTATTTGTGTTCATATGAATTTTTATAATGGATAATTAATTTTTAATTTAAATGCAATGTTGGTGATTATTTAATTTTCTGTTACTGAATTTTTGACATATAATTAGTTATTATTGATATTGTTGCATTTTGAATGTGTAATGAATTATAAATATGAACGTACTTAATGTTTTTGTTTAACTATTATTTTTTATTTTATATCACTGTAATATTTTCAACAGAGTACGGACGCCAGCAGGTCAACCTACCCGAAACTGTCAGATTTTCCCAATTAACCTTGAACCTTATGTTTTAGCAATAAAGTCGAAAATCTATTAAAGAAATCTGACAGATTGTAGTAACTTGATGTGCTGGCGTCTGTACATTTTGTTATGAAATTAATTTGATTTTCGCTTAGCGTACTTTCTGGCTTTTTTTTCTTTTTGCTCGGCTCCCAAAGATCCTAGCTTGATGTTAAATCTGACTGGTAGTTCCAAAGATTAGCACTTTGAAACAAACTAATTGTTCAGCTTTTGTAATAGTATAAAGAAGATATAATTATATATATAAGTACTAAAGATATAATTAGATATAATTATAATTAACTTAAGATATAATTATATTAACGGTATATAGAAGATATAATTATAGATTTCAATTTATTTCAGACCGTCCATTACAGAACTATGGTAGTTGTCACAAAAAAAATCAAATAGACACGTGGCGTGACATATCCAGTGTCTAAGAAATGGGCTGTCTAACCGGTTCGCCATTACGTTCAGAATGATGTTGGAGCTTGCTCGGAAGCGGTGCAATATGGAGGCCGCTCGGTTTCTCATGATGGCATGAAAGCCATCAATCCGAGCCTCCATAAACATGCCAGACGTACTACAGCATCTCGGCAGCCCCAACAACATCCTAAGAACTTTATTATATTGTATCGGATTGAGTATCCACTGATTACAACTGACCCACAGGGAGCACGAATAAAAGGATTAGTATGTCCTAAACATAGTGCACTTCACCTCATTGGGGCACCGTTTAAACCTGCGAGCCAGCATGTTCCAACGGACAGCCAACGCCCTTCGTTCCCATCTCTACTTCCACGTCATCAGCGAGGTCCTCATAATAACATTCGAAAACTTTATTCATTTAAGAAAAAAAAAATTGTTCATGTTTTTTTTTTCGTTTTATGTCTCACTGCTGGGCAAAGGCCTCATACTCAAAATCAAAATCAAAATATTTTATTTCACATAAGCCTACATGGGCACTTATGAAACGTCAGAAGCTAGGTGCACGGTTCCAATTGGTCGTTTCCTATGGAGAAGAACCGGCAAGAAACTCCACGGTTACTCTTTTTAAAAATAATTGGCTTTTACAATATTTTCAAATTACAGTAGGTATGGGAGGATAGCTATAGGATAGGATAGTTATTTTGTGGTATTGTAATATTTTAATTGTATGTAAATATGGGTCTTGCCTGAATTAAATGAATTTTAATTTTTTTTAATTTTTATAGCGTAGGCCTGTCAACAAGTATCAGGTACTTGATAAGATAAAAAATGGTCTACAGATCTAAAGTCTACAAGGCCTACAAAGTCCTCACATTTACAAAATAAGAATCTATCAAAAGGATAAAATAAAAAAATACTGTCTTCCCACCTCTCTCTGTCAAGAGCTGCCAAGGATCTTTATCAAAGGAGTCCAGTTCATCCCGCCATCTCCGTTTAGGCCTGCCGCGATGTCGTTTGCCATTATGCGGGACCTACTCTCGTAAGTTTTGCCCATTGATCGTCTGACATGCGGCAGATGTGTCCAACCCAATTCCATTTAAGCGTGGCAGCTTTCCGAGTGACATCAGTTATTTTAGTGATGGAACGGATTGTTGTAACCCGGTTCACAAGTTTAATAACCAGAATACGTTCATTCAGAATTGTTAATCATTTTCTGTGCTTACTGTAGTAACTAAAAATTTAACATACATAGTTACTTGAACGTCAGTGGTTCCCAAACTAAGCAGTGCCTGTATCTTGGGGGCCTGAGTTGCGTTATCTTAAATTTTAATTGGAGACATGATTGCGTTAACGTTCTATCAAACTAATAAACTTTTGAAAGAAAGTTTCTTAGTAAAAATCTTGTGGAGCACAACTTAACGTGCTTATTTTCTGCATTTTCATTCTAAAATAAAAGAAATAACCAAACAAACGATGAGGGCGCCACTGCGCGGTCGGCGTTGCCTTAATAAATGAGATTTTACCTTAAATCGTCCTTTGAAAGCGTGTTCAATGGGAAGCTTATTTTGACTTCTTAATTAGCTTCATTAATGCCAAAATTCTGTGACTAATAATAATAATGCCTTAACAGATTATTTATAGCATATTATATAACTAAGGCTGCACACACGCGAACATCTTTGATTATTGATCATATTTGTCATGACCTTTCATTAATTGGTCCTTCGTGTATCTTTGACAGTCGTAGTCCTTATATAAAATCACCAAGAATAACTGCATAAGAAGACACTCACAAACTTTCGCCTTTATAATATTAGTGTGATGTGATTATTTATTAAAAAATTATGCACAAGGAAAAAAATACTGTACAAAGGATTTTCTACCAGTCAACCTTAGGGTGATGCAGAGACAAAACATGGCAGGTGCACAACATCACGATAAATAACTAGGAAATTACTATAAAATACAAGAATAAATACCTACTAATACATAGACAGATACATACATACATGGTGAGTGGTCATATTAATTATACATTGCAAATTGCAGTATTGTAAAAGGACTGTAAATACGAGTAATATCAACGTGTAATTTCACAAGCTTATGATTAACAGTACGAACCAACGTTGCATGATTTAGCCTGGTTTGCGCTACGTCGTCGCGAATCTCTTAGGGAACTATTTAAAAAGGTTAATATCATGACGGTACCTTGCCAATTCATTTATGAAAATATTATGTATGTAAGAAAAAATCAACATCTTTTTAATAAAATAAGTGATAGGCATAATTTTAATACTAGAAATAAAGATAAATTAGATCAACCTTTTTTTAGATTATCTAAAGTACATACATCTTTTATGGGGTACTGTGTTAAATGCTACAACAAAATACCTTGTGACATATTGCAATTAAATGAAAGAAAATTTAAAACTCATATTAAAAGTACACTTTGTAAACAAGGATATTACAAATTAGAGGATTATATCCAAGATAAGAATGTTTGGAAACATGCTGGTCCTGCTCCATAGGACAATCTAAAAGTCTAGACAAAATCAAACTTGTTCCTAATTTAATTTATATATATATTTTTGATTATGACATCTTATTCTAATTCATTTTTACAATCTGCGACTACAGTGGCTCACACACTTGTTAAAGTTCAACTACTTTTGCATTTTTTTTTTTAAATAACTTGTAAATATGTAAATATGTGAGCACCATGTATCTATCACTTATTTGATTTACCTGTCATTGCTTAATTTTTAATTATTTTTACCTTTTGTGGTAGACTAATTTTATTATGGGTGCATCGTGTTCACATATAATTTTTATTATGTATACAAGACCTTGTAAAACATTTTTAAAAGAGTAACGGTGGAGTTTCTTGCCCATTCTTCTCCATACGAAAACTACCTTTTCGAATGGGCGACTAGAATCATTTCTATTTAGTTTTTTTTTGACGTTCAAAAGTGCCTTTAATGTGCCTATTTGAAATAAATGATTTGACTTTGACTTTGACTTTGTAATCACTATTTACGCTCTCCAAACGAATTCGGGTCGCAGTTTTGTGAAATGCATATGAAGTAATTATAATTGAGGGGCTCATGGCTAAGTAATAACAGCTGCACGGGTGGATCGATCAGGATAAACTACGCTTGGTCCGTGAATGGGTGACCCCTCCGTGCCTCTGAAAACACGTTACACCGTTGGTCCCGGCTGTCATTCTAGGATCTTTGACAGTCGTTACGGGTCGTCAGAAGCCCGAAAGTCTGACAACCGGTCTTACGAAGGGGTATCGTGTTACCCAGTAACTGGGTTATGGAGGTCAGATAGGCAGTCGCTCCATGTAAAATACTGGTATTCAGCTGAATCCCGTTAGCCCAACATAGTTTAGACAAAGCTAGGCAGATTGATATGAGGTAGTTGTAGATAGTAGTAGATACGGATGTTGTGTCTGGCGGGCAACTGCCCGATGATTGATGTTGGGCCGTTGTATCTATCACGGAATAGAAAATCTATTCCGTGGTATCTATGCTAGTTGCGCGGTAAACTCTGCTTGCGAGATGCAGGATTTTGCGTGACGTCAGTGTGACGCGTTGTTCGCATGTAGCGTTGTAGATACCGCTACATGCTCACCTTATAATATTATTTGAATACCACACCTCTGAATGATATTCATTGATATTATAATAGCAATTAGTTAGTAGAAATGGTTTCAATTTATTTACGAATGCCAGTCACAAAGATGAAGGTAGTTACCCATTCTAAAGCGTAAAGAAGATGAACGGGCAAGAAATTCAGTAGCAGTATTGTGAAAGGACTGTAAATTAAATACAACGAAACAATAATAATAATATCAACGTGTAATTTCACAAGCTTATGATTAACAGTACGAACCAACGTTGCATGATTTAGCCTGGTTTGCGCTACGTAATCACTATTTACGCTCTCCAAACGAATTCGGGTCGCAGTTTTGTGAAATGCATATGAAGTAATTGTAATTGAGGGGCTAATGGCTAAGTAATAACAACTGCGCGGGTGGATCGGACGGTGGACTACGCTTGGTCCGTGAATGGGTGACCCCTCCGTGCCTCTTAAAGCACGTTACACCGTTGGTCCCGGCTGTCATTCTAGGATCTTTGACAATCGTTACGGGCCGTCAGAGGCCCGAAAGTCTGACAACCGGTCTTACCAAGGGGTATCGTATTACCCAGTAACTGGGTTGTGGAGGTCAGATAGGCAAACACTCCATGTAAAATACTTAGCCCAACATAGTTTGGACAAAGCTAGGCACATTGATATGAGGCAATTTAAGTTCAATTCAATTTAAGGACCCTGTTGCATGGGACTTAAACATAGCTGACGAAATGCGGGGGAACTGAACTGACAGTAGGTACACCTCTGCGCACCCTATTATATTATTTGAATATATATTTTTTAATACAGTTGCTCAAAAAGTGGTGTATTGCAGGGACGTATAGCGTTCGGGATGTGGGCTATTACATACCAGTCCTTTTTTTTTACCTTTTCCGAACTCGTGCGTTCTCTTTCCCAACTGTCAAAATATTGTCTATTAAAAAGAAAAACCAACCATGAAGTTTTTACTAAAGAGTTTTTGTGATTCATACAAATACGTATATTTCTAAAAAGAAGCTACTAATTTATTTCAATATCAGATTTAATGATTTAATTGAATGAGTTAGGTTAGGTTTCATTTAATTTCATCTCATTAAATTTCATTTTCATTTCATATCAATAAAAAAAATATACTGAAGACTAAGCTGTATGGATAGTTCCCTTTGCCCACCAAAATGGGTGAAGAAAAAAAAACTCTGCTTATATTCTACGGTTGGCGCCATTTTCCAGAAAAAATGATTAGTTAGTTGAGTTTATTGTGTTTTTATTATTTTATTAAATTGCTTCATTTTTTCGCAACTGTATTAAAAATAGTCGTTCAGTACACCTGCGGAACCGTCATTGCAACTTGTTCCGACTGTCAACCCTCGCCTTCGGCTGCGCCTCGGCTCGGGTAGACATTTGTCGAAACTCTTTGCAATGACAGCCTTTCCGCACTTGTAATGAAATATACTATTTTGAACTTGCATATTATATCCTGTTGCATAGATGTTTGATTATTTTTAAGTAAAAAAAAAAAGGATGTCACATGATCAACTTAGAACATAAATATCTCGGAAACGTGACACTTTACGGGGTTTGGTCTTATTATGTTTTCTGTTTGCATTGATGTCGGCTATCGATTTATATAATATATGTTAAGTGCATGGCGTCCATTTTGAAAAACAATCAAAATGGCTGACAGGTAAATATGCCACGGACCTTCAAACCCCTTTTACTACTTTAAAATATTAGTATAAATTAGCAGCCTTTAGAGAAAATAATTCAAAAATATTTCACGTGAAATCAAAAATAATTTCGAACTTAAAACTCTATATTACCAGCATTTCTCCCAACTCAATCCCTCCGCAGACAAACACAATGGGTTTAGCTATTAATTTTATTATACCGCCAATTAATGCTGAAGTCCTTAAGGAAGTGATTCTCTTAATTCAACAGACACTTAAAAAACAATAGATCTATTATGAGATCAGGCTCACATTCCGGAACACTGGAGCTCAATAAACCTTTGTCTTTACTGTGAGAGGTAGAAAATTGTTCCGAGTAAAAGATTTTCTGTATCTTGATATTATATTTTGCACAATTTCTTCGTAACGAGAGGGTTATTTGCTGTAGAGTTGTTAATAATTTTCAAAGTAGAAATTCTTGCCCGTTCATCTCCTTTACGCTTTAGAATGGGTAACTACCTTCATCTTTGTGACTGACATTCGTAAATAAATTGAAACCATTTCTACTAATTGCTATTATAATATCAATGAATATCAGTCAGAGGTGTGGTATTCAAATAATATTATAAGGTGAGCATGTAGCGGTATTTATAACGCCACATGCGAACAACGCGTCACACTGACGTCACGCAAAATCCTGCATCTCGCAAGCAGAGTTTACCGCGCAACTAGCATAGATACAACGGCCCAACATCAATCATCGGGCAGTTGCCCGCCAGACACAACATCCGTATCTACTACTATCTACAACTACCTCGTATCAATCTGCCTAGCTTTGTCCAAACTATGTTGGGCTAACGGGATTCAGCTGAATACCAGTATTTTACATGGAGCGACTGCCTATCTGACCTCCACAACTCAGTTACTGGGTAACACGATGCCCCTTCGTAAGACCGGTTGTCAGACTTTCGGGCTTCTGACGACCCGTAACGACTGTCAAAGATCCTAGAATGACAGCCGGGACCAACGGTGTAACGTGTTTTCAGAGGCACGGAGGGGTCACCCATTTACGGACCAAGCGTAGTTTATCCTGATCGATCCACCCGTGCAGCTGTTATTACTTAGCCATGAGCCCCTCAATTATAATTACTTCATATGCATTTCACAAAACTGCGACCCGAATTCGTTTGGAGAGCGTAAATAGTGATTACGTTGCGCAAACCGGGCTAAATCATGCAACGTTGGTTCGTACTGTTAATCATAAGCTTGTGAAACTACACGTTGATATTACAATACATGACACTATTTAGAGCCTACTGTCAGACATTCTACACGTGCAGCCTGTGGTTCAGGTATACGCAGAGGACGATCAATGCCCTACGTGTCCAATATAATAATGGATTTAGGATGTTGTTAGGGTTGCCCCGCTTTTGTAGTGCCTCTGGTATGTTTGCTGAGGCAAGGGTAGATGGCTTCCATGCCATTGTGCGCAAGCGGCTCGCGTCGTTACTGAGCAGAGTCCGGAGTAGCACTAACAGCATCCTAAAGGTCATTGCTCATAAACAGGACTCAAATATCCTGAAAGAATTTATTCGTGTGCAAATTTTATAATTTTAATTTTATAACTCTCTGTATATATAATATGTAATAGCTATGGACTTAGTCTGAAATAAAGATTTTATTATTATTATTATTATATTATTACTCGTATTTACAGCCCTTTCATAATAATGCAATTTGGAATGTATAATTAATATAACCACTCACCATGTATGTATGTATGTATCTATCTAGTATTTAATCTTGTATTTTATAGTAATTTCCTAGTTATTTATCGTGATGTTGTGCACCTGCCACGTTTTGTCTCTGCATCACCCTAAGGTTGATTGGTAGAAAATCCTTTGTACAGTATTTTTTTTCTTGTGCATACAGTTTTAATAAATAAATATACATTTACATTAAATCTCACCAGAAAGTCAGATTGGTGGTGTGATGGTGAGATTGGTAGAAACCCATGGGTGTAGGCAGAAATAAAAGATGACTTTTTCCCAATATGTTGGGGTCGGCTTGCAGTCTAACGGGATCCAGCTGAATACCAGTATTTTATATGGAGCGACTGCCTATCTGACCTCCACAACACAGTTACAAGGTAAGACAATACCCCTTGGTAAAACCGGTTGTCAGATTTAGGGAACATTTTCGAAAAATAGTGTCACAGCCAAATTAGACGTTAAAGTTTCCATAGAGACAGTTTTCCAGTTATCTTTTTTTAAATAAGATATTACGAAAATGTTCTTTAGTAACTTTTTAGACCTTTGTATCCTGCTTATTTAAGTTTCATTAAAATCGGTTCATTCATTTCGTAAAACAAGGGCTTGAAAGTTTGTATGAAATGCCGTACGTCGTAAAAAGCTAGAGAGTAGGTATACCGAGTACTCGTTTATTACTCGGTACTTGGCGAACTCGGCTATTATTAACCGACTTCAAAAAAAGGAGGAGGTTTTCAATACGGTTGTATTTTTTTTATGTTTATTACCTCACCTCAGTACGCCGTCATTTATAAACCGATTTGGATTTTTTATTTAAAAGGATATACTTCCCGATTGATCCCATTTTTGTCTAAATTCCGTTCTGATGATGGGATCCATGAGGAATTGAGGGAACTCCTCAAATATTATTGGCATGCATATAGCAATTTTGGTATTTTCATCAACAAGTCAAGCATAATAAAAGAAAGAAAGAGAAAAATAAAGAAATGTGTGTCATTCAGAAAGTATAATTGGGTGAAGGGGAAGTGATGAAGGAAACCACAGATAGCCACAGGAACTCTTCAATGATAATAAGTATTTCACGGGTAGCGATAAGATATCTCGATTATGATAGGTGGGGGGGTAGGTACCACAAATAAAAACTGAAAAATAAAAAGTTTTTCACAAAAAAAAACAACCGACTTCAAAAAAAAAACACTACGCATTGAAAAATAACTTTAATTTCGGAAATCGGTGGCAAAAAACGTAAATACAAAACCAAAGACACCGACTTCCGAAATTAAAGTTATTTTTCACTTCGCAGTGTTTTTTTTTTGGAAGTCGTTTGTTTTTTTTTTTGTCAAAAAGTTTTGGCAGTACTCATTATCGGCAAAATAACTCGGTTTGACTGCCGAGGTACTCGAAAAGAACTCATAAACTTATAACCAGTCACCTGCAGTCAGAAAATTCACGTGAAAACAACGAACAATTTAATTAAATAATCAGTCTCTCGGCGCATGTCTAATAAAAGCCCCCGTGACAAACAGACTTAGAAAAAACTCACAACATTTTGGTTCGAAAACTCGCTAAACGACGAAGGTCGACAGTTCGGCAATCGATACCCTTGGGGACCCACAACGCTGTTCTTATAAAGCCTAAAGTACCCTTTTAAAGGATAGGTATTTGCTCTTGACATGAGACATTCAATAATAAGGTATCGAGGACTGAAAGATGTCATTTATTATTTACGCGTTTTTTGAAGACGACTCAACAGGGGTTCGTATAACGATGAGTTGTGAGTTTTTAAAGGGAATACTTCTTTAGGTACACTTTGCGCTCTTTCTGAACAGTGAACGAGATTACGAGACTGAACCATCACGCTCGGGTCGGTGACGCTGAATCGGGTTTACTCGGCTCCAGTCGGTTGGTGACGCTGGATCGCGTAGACTCTGCTCCAGTCGTAAATTTTCAAAATAAGCACACACCCTTTTATTTCACTGGGACAAAGTAACAGTTTTTTCCTCAAAGTTAATGGTAAATTTTTCCAGCATTTTCACGAGACAAGTGGCGATAATACAGGGTGTACCAGAAAGGTGTGGTCAAAAAGGGTGTGGTACAGACCATCTTACTGAACAACTTTCTCCATGGGACCAAAAAGGCAATCGCGAAAAAAAAATTGTAGTGCTGATACATTATCTAGTAATAATACAACACAGTTTGTTTTATTGTTTTCTATCAAATATCTTTTAAATTAGTCTAATTGTAAAAGAACTCGGTATACAAAAATATTCATAACTTTTAGGGCAATTGAATTATGGCCATGCTGTAGAAAGATTTTTTGTTGGAAATGACCTCCTTTATCTCCGACTTTCGTTTGATCCACCACTTTTTGACCACCCTGTATGATAAAATAAAAAAACAACCAGCACCCTAATTGCGTAACACACTATCAATTGGAATCTGAATCATTTTGAAGCAAATTGTTAATCCATTGCTTCATAAGTTCGAAAAATTTGTCTGCTCAACACGTAAATAACGCAACGAATGTTGTTGAACTGTCAAAATGAAACCGATTCGGATTGATAATGTGTTACGCAATTGCCCCGCTGACCAGAGGGGCTAGACAAAATGTCATTCTATCAGCAATAACGATAATGGAAACGTCAAAAATGTATAGGACTGAAATAAGCTACTGAAAAGGTTATGTCAATCCTGTTGAGAGTCGTTGTAAGAATACGAAACACTTTGAAAGCTCTGGAGTCATACCAGGTTGGCCATAGGATCGCCCCTATTTCAACGTAACTGCTGAAATGTGGGTCTTACACACCTTTGCCAAACCCTCCGGGCTATTCTGGCGTGGTGTTATGTTCTACTTATTAGCGTATCGATGGGCAAAAGGTCAAACATCTTTGGCCCAAAATTTAGCTACGTGAACTCCGCTCACTGACGCAGTCATAAGATCATTAAGTGCACTGGGACCCAAGTCTTTCATTTTTATAAATTCGTCATTTCAAGTTCGTATTAAAGTTCGTATTCTGCTAAATTCATAAGTTCGTATTCTGCTAAATTCATAATGGTCGATTATTTGTCGGTCAATGACACAGAACATGATACTCGTAACGAATTAAAAGCAATGACTGCACAATGACGTTCTAATTAAATTTAGCAGATTACCGCCTAAGTCAGTCATTCATTTGTCATTATGTACGAGATTACCATTCTATACCATTTCTTTCAATGGAGTGTCAGTAGTTGACCATTGGAAAGTCATAATTACGCCATTGTATTAGTAGATTACCAAACCTGTCAAAATCAACAATTTTGTCAATCAATGATAGACCATTCTGACACTATTGCAATAGCAGACTTGGGCCTTGCGTAACACACTATTACTCTGTTTAAATTATTTTCAAGCATATTTCTAATCCATTGCTCCATATGTTCGATAAATGTGTATGCCCAACGCAAATAACGCAATGAATGTTGTTGAACTGTCAAAATGAAATCCATTGCTACTGATAGTGTGTTACCTGCTGGTGACAGCCCGTGCGACGCAGGATGGAAGGAGGGCCATTCTCTGTGGGGAGTTGCCGTATGCGCACTAGGGATCTGAGCCGTCAGTGAACCCGCACCTGTGGAGAACGCCTTCAAACTTCCACTGCTTTATATACCCAAGCTACAAACATAATATAAGATGTTTTATTTGTTTAGCTTAGGTATATAAAGCCGTGGAACTTTTTAGCACTATGGAGAGCCCATTTCATTTTTTTTTGTTTAAGCCTAATTTATAATTATTCAAGTTCACAAAGGAAGTTGAACCTTTGACACCAATTCAAAGCTAATTCGTTGTTCAGCGTAATAAATAGGAAGCAATCGTTATTTAAAATGGCTGCCACGTTTCACACGCTCGTTCAATACATTTCAAACATTATTACGTCCTCGTAAAGCCTTTTTTTGACAAATGAGGTGTTACTCGATTCATGAAAGAAAGCCGCGAGGTTTTTTTATTAAAGATCTATTTCATGCTATAAATCATATTAAATATGTATGAAGATTGAAACGCGTTTTTTATTGCTTCATTACGCTTTGATAAAACGTTCGATTATGGATTAACATCACGCCTGTAATTCCCCGAAGGGTTAAGCACAGATGTACATTAGTATGTGTGTTGGATCATTTAGCTTCCTTCAAAATGGTTGAGCTAAATGGTGCTGATCTATGCGTCATGTTCGTGAACGGGCGCCGTCAGTTGGGGCCTGTCATCACTTAGCTGCCTCGGTTTTATTTTTAGATTGTTGTTTTGTTACTATTGCTGTACTCTGGACGCTTTTACCGCATACGTCTTTTTAACCAACTTCAAAAAAGGAGGAGGTTCTCAATTCGGATGTTTTTTTTTTTTTTTTATATATATGTTCGGGCATAACTCCCTCATATATAAACGGATTTGCAATATTCTTTTTTTGTTCGAAAGAGGTTTATTCAGAAATGGTCCCATTTAAATTTCGTAAATATCTCATGATGAGTTTCGGAGACGGACAACGGAACTCTCCAATAAATGCTAGCAAATCAACCGCGTGTGCTGCTATCGCATATATATGCCTTGTTTACGCAATCACACAACATAACATCACGCCTGTACCCTTTAAAGGGGTAGGCAGATGTGTTCAATAGCTTCCTGTCATTGATGTAACTAATATTTTAGTAAAAATATAATTTAAAAAACTTTTTAACAAAAAAAAACCGACTTCCAAAAAAAACACTACAAACTGAAAAAAAAAAAACACTACAAACTGAAAAATAACTTTAATTTCGGAAGTCGGTGTCTTAGGGATCAGTATTTTAGTTTTTGCCACCGACTTCCGAAATTAAAGTTATTTTTCAGTTTGTAGTGTTTTTTTTTTTCAGTTTGTAGTGTTTTTTTTGGAAGTCGGTTTTTTTTTTTGTTAAAAAGTTTTTATTTCTCGCTTTTTAGTGGGTCTATTTATAATTTATCTAAGTTACAATAGCCTAATGTCAACTTGCCCATCGCCTTTTTATAAAATATTCCTTTTCTCGATGCAGGGACGTTAATTGTTGAGGAGTTCTCCTTTTATAAGTTTTTAGATTAGATGCTGATAATCCTGGCTGCAGCATCAGGCCAGACTTATGTCAACATTGCATTGAACTTAAAATTTGTCCTGTTTAAAATGAGCCCAAACACGACTACGGTGCTGTAATTTAAAGGTTTGTACTTTTTCTGATGCTCAGGAGGCTTCAGCATCAGGTCTTCGGTGTTCCTCAGTAACAGTACGTTTATCCACACATCGAGCCCTTTTCAATGAGCCTAAACACGATATATCTGCTGTTAGTTGTCGAGGAGTTAGGTACTCTGCAGACTATCCTGACTGCAGCATCATGACTTGATGATCATGAGACCAAATGTGGCAAATGCCCTATCAAACATCAAAACAATTTACTAAAACAGTCCTTGCCTGTTCGAGTAACTTCTTACTGTTAAGGAGTTGTACCTTCCATCATCAGCCCAACTACCTGAGATGGTGACAACCATACACAAATACACAAGATACTTCATAAAATATGCGAAAAACAATAAGTGAGCCTATAAAATTTGAGGGTTGCACTTTTCCCGACCTGAGAACCGAACCCAGCAACCTCATGCTCCGCAATAGCGCTTGCGACCACTGGACCAGCGAGGCAGTAGTCATGCGATGAAGCAGGCAATGGATTATCATAATCTCTTTATTGTTAGAAATTGTGGAATGTTATCAATCGGAATCGGTTTAATTTTGACAGTTAAACAACATTCACTGCGTTATTTACGTGTTGAGCAGACAAATTTTTCGAACTTAGGAAGCAATGGATTAGCAATTCGTCGCTGCGCGTGCGAAACGCCGCGTAAGAGCAGTTTGTTAATACCGCGTAACAGCAAAACGCGCAAAATTTAAATAACGTGCTAGCCGATAAGCCAAGCCAAATTTTGCACTGCTCTTACGCGGTTTCGCACGCGCAGCGACGAATTGGCTTCAAAATGATTCAGATTCCGATTGATAGTGTGTTACCCAATTAGGGTGCTGTTTGATTAAAACATTTTTATTATAATGTATATTTATTAAAAAAAAAAATAGTTTACATCAAGGTACATTAAAACATAATTTTAAAAGATAACAGTATTAAAATAATAATAATAATATGTACAAGTATATAAAAAGGAGGAGAAATAATCAAAGGGCATTAATATCTATTGTATTGGTATGCACCCTTAAAATTATAAGAACAGCTCTAGTTTTTTATGGCTAAATGGGCCTGCTCTTGACCTCGATCACGCCTGACGGCCTGACGGACAGCGGTAGATGAGGTCTATGATGGAACGAGCGTGCCCAGAAGATGCCTGCCCACTATTGCTTAGAAGGCAGGGTTCAAGGTGGAAGCTGTCGTAATTAAAATTAAAAACCAGCTTTTATTTAAATAAAAATATAACCTAAAAAAGAAAGAGTAACGCGAAGTAAAAAGAAAAATAAAAAGTGACATTTTAAAATTTACGTAGGTAATTTTTAAACGCTTGAGGCACTATTATTGTGTAGTAGGTGTAACTGTATAACGGATATCGTACATCGGTGCCTCAAGCTTTTATTGCTGCTGCGCCCCGCGGTTTCACCCGCGTAAATGTCGATCTCGTGGGAATATCGGGATAAAAAGTAGCCTATATGTTAATCCAGGGTGTCAGCTACCTCCATGCAAAATTGTATCCAAATTGATCCAGCCGTTTGAGCGTAAAGAAGAAACAAACATATAAACACACCCCCACACACACCCCCACACACACACACTCACAAACTTTCCCCTTTATAATATTAGTGTGATTGTTTTTAATTAGATATTTAGGCGTCGAAGTACTCGTCCGCATCGCTGTCATCCGGAAACGTGCCCAGAAGACTGGCAGCGTCTTTGTATTTTTTACTTCACGAGCAAAATAAAGATTTGGGCAACACCAAAATAATATGGCTGTCACTAAATAAAACTACCTATTCGTTATTAATACAGGAATAGATAGACTCATTTGAATAAATGCTCGAATTATTTTAAGTGATCAGTCTAGTCAACTACCTAATCGAAACAGGCATTTAAGTCATTACCTAAATACTAGTTTCAGAATATTAGACTAGATTTTTTCGTTTTTATTGCTGATTGCGATGTCGAGGAACTATATAATAACACCATTTTCAGGCAATTGTCTTTGTCAATTAGGTTTTATTTGTTTTTGTAATTATTAGATAGAGATTTTCATGTATTAAGTACCGTCTGTCGTGGACGTGTAATCCTCAAATTATTATATTTGGAATATTGGAGGAGAAAATAGGCGAGAGCCAAACCTCGAATTATGACTTTTTACTTAGGCTTTTTCAAAAGTCGCTCCTACCGCATTTCCTCTTTTATGAAATGCGGGAATGCCGCATGTCGCATGCGAATGTCGGGTTTCAAATTCGTCGTGTACCTAAATAGGTATACGACGAATTTGAAACCCGACCCCACAGTACACTGCTGCCTCAATAATAAATAAATTACTTCGTGATTACGTATTGAAAAACTAATCTTTTTTACGTGGTTAGCGTGGCCTCTACGAATATGATTACCAACTTTTGAATACTAAACAAAAAATAACTGTTATTTGTATGGAAAATAGTTTTGTTTATGTTGTATATGCTAAGGGAAACTGATTAAATGTTAATTTATAGTTCTTTTTTGTTCACACGCGATGCCTTTGTTGCGAAACCCTTTGTCTTCTTGCTCGAATAAACTGTTACAACTTAAACGATTATTGTTTAAGTAAGGCCATAATAATGTATCATAATATTGCTAGGTTAGGTTAGTGGAACTTGTTTGAAGGGCAGGCTACATGGGTCTATAACAATTTATCATTTATCCTCTCTTCACAAAGCTGACTTAAAGTTAATGCTCCTGTCATTCGTGGATCTTTGACAGTCGTTTCGTGTCGTCAGAAGCCCGAAAGTCTGACAACTAGTCTTACCAAGGCGTGTCGTATTACCCAGTAACTTGATGGTGGAGGTCAGATAGGCAGTCGATCCATGTAAAATACTAAATTCAATTGCATCCGGTTGGACTGGAAGACGACCACAACATGACAAGAAATTTCACAGACGCTAGATATCCTAAACTTCGTAGACCGCCATCTTTGTCACTCATAGCTGTGCGTCTCTTTCTAAAGGTCGATGTGTCATACTCGTCTAATTTCAAGGCCCGCTAAAACGATTTTTCGTTGTAATCGACTTTCTCTCTCTTTTGAAAGTTTTCTCAATTCTCTACTAAGTGACAAACTAATTTTCGAGAAAATCCCTCTATACCACAAGTAAGTTGAGCCTCCAACCTTATGCTTGGTAACAAAATCCACTATTAAATGGCATAGGTACAACGTTATCAACCAATCGCTCGCAAGTGCTCGTTTTTGCAGCCAGCGACCTTACTAATAGTATTACGGACCAATGGCGACTTGTGGTATTGTGTTGGTGTGAAAATTGTTCTTCCAGGTTTTGAAATTCAAAATCAAAACTCGTTTAAGTATTCAAATTAGATTGCGAATCAGCACTTTTCGAACGTCAAAATTACATAAGACAGTCCCCCAAAACGCCCGCACTTTACCATTTCCTAGTGCTTTCGCTAGAAAAGAAGAAGTGGCGCAACAAAACTCCCCAGCAGAACGATTAGGGGCCTCATTTAAACCAGCGCTGTGGCGGTCTCGCATAGGGTCTTAGCATTATGCTAAGCGATGGCCGTTTTGCGTAGATGTGACGCATACTTTCTCCCAAATTGTTTTTTTTTTTTGTTTGTGTTTTTTTTTTATGTGTCACTAGCTCCGCCCCGCGGTTTCACCCCCGTAAATGTCGATCCCGTGGGAATATCGGGATGAAAAGTAGCCTATATTTTAATCTAGGCTTTCGGCTACCTCTATATAAAATTTTATCAAAATTGGTCCAGCCGTTTGAGCGTGAAGAAGTAACAAACATATAAACACACACACACCCCCACACACCCTCACTCACAAACTTTCGCCTTTATAATATTAGTGTGATGTTTGCCGCAAATAAACGTATTATCTTTCTTTCTTTCTTATTTACTTCCGGGTTTTTATCAGTATACACATACACACTTGTGAAAAGGCACATTAAACTATTAAACGTAGGTATAGTTTAAAGACCAAATTTTAATATCGTCGCACATATTATTAACAGTTCGCACGCTCACAAACACTACATGAACACCGTTACGCCATTAGCCGCTTTTATAACTTCCGCTTAGAATAACTTGCGAATGTGAGGGATATTGTTTTATACACACACTATTACAAACTGTGTGGTGGTACAGTCAACAAAAGGGATAAGTATGCAGGATCGTCGGATATGGTTGAAGTTTAGTAAGAAACCGATGGATGTTGTCAAGAGAAATTTAATTTGATAAATTAGCTGTTTGTTTTTTAATAATAAAATTAATTTTATTCGAGAACATTCATCGGTTTCTTACTAAACTTCAACTATATCCGACGATCCTGCATACTTATCTCTTTTGTTGACTGAACATTCTGTGTGCGTGTGTGTAGGAGTATAATAATATGTCCTAAAGAGACCAAGCTTTAAACAAACGCTGGATTTCACCGACCAGCTTCTGCTCACGACTTTGTAGCAGTATCTACAACGCCAAATGAGAAACGCGTCATACTGACGTCACAAAAAACCTGCATCTCGCAAGCAGAGTTTACCGCGCAAATAGCATAGATACAACGGCCCGACATGAATCATCGGGCAGTAGCCCGCCAGACACAACACCCGTCTGGTCGGAGGATCCTCCATTTTCTATAGAGTATGAGTGAACTTTACACCCTGTTCCTCATATCTCTATAACTTCGTCCGCGTGAAATTTCTTGTCACCCCGACCCACCCCGTCGCATCACAACGCCCTATTACTTCGTTTTCGATTAGCGTTCTGTCTGACCTTTTTTTTTGCTCGGCTCCTAAGGATCCTAGCGTGTGCCTTCCTCAAGAATCAGGCTATCAAAAGCAAACATATTTTTAACCGTCTTCAAAAAGGAGGAGGTTTACAATTCGACTGTATGTTGTTTTAGGGTTCTGTACCCAAAGGGTAAAAACGGGATCCTATTACTAAGACTCCACTGTCCGTCTGTTTATCTGTCTATCACCAGGTTGTATCTCATGAACTGTAACAGCTAGACAGTTGAAAATTTCACAGATTATATATTTCTGTTACCGCTTTAACAGCATATACTAAAAACAGAATAAAATAAATATTTAAGGGGGCTACAACATACTTGTTTTTTTCGGCGTTTTTGTCTTGTGGTACGGAACCCTTCGTTGGCCTTGGCCAGTTTTTTAAAGATTTAACAAATTTCATTTTCGTTACAATTATTCTTTTCTTGTTTTCAAATCTGACCGATATTTCTAGAGATTAGAGCGTTCAAACAAAGAAACTCTTCAGTTTTATGATTAGTTTGTTTATACAAACGTCAAAAATATTTAAAAAACTCGATGAGGTCGGTGTTTCCTATCCGAGTACTCTGAGAAAAACTCCGAAACAAACTCAGAAGTCTTTTAAAGGGCCTCCGACTCGTCTGGTTTCGAAGCAAAGTTGAAATTTCCTGTACCTATAATTTTAACGGCACCTGTTCTTACAGAAATTGCATCACTACGCTAAGTACCTATAATCTGATAATCACCCTATAATGTCCCCACTGCTGGGACACAAGCCTCCTCTCTTAGAGAGGGAGTGGGCTGTAATCCACCACACGGGCCCAGTACGGATTGGTAGATGTCACATGTCTTTGAATTTTTGGTTCTAGGACATGCCGTTTGCTCACGATGTTTTCCTTCACCGTTTTGAGAGCAGTGGTGATGAAATGATTACTTAAACTAGCTGCGCCCCGCGGTTTCACCCGCGTAAATGTCGATCCCGTGGGAATGTCGGGATAAAAAGTTACCTATATGTTAATCCAGGGTGACAGCTACCTTCATACAAAATTTTATCAAAATTGGTCCAGCCGTTTGAGCGTGAAGCAGTCACAAACATATAAACACACACACACACACTCACAAACTTTCGCCTTTATAATATTAGTGTGATTAGGTACCTATATTTCTTTGTAACTCTTTCACATGAAACATTACCTACCGCTAAATGATTACCTAAAATACCATTCCCTCCCTTTTCGATTAAGATAACGCAAAAATTTACCTTTTGCATTAGGTAAAACTCATTAACGCGTAGTAAGTAGGTGAACTACGCTATGAGGGAGGTTCGAGCCTCTAATAGCCTCAGGTCACGACAAACGACCTATTATTACCCTTGTTTATATTATTATACAAATCATGTAATACTGTTTTGTGTAATTGTAATGAAATTCAATTGGTATAGTAGATCTTATTAGGTTATGACTTGTTTAAATTTAAAGGCAATTAAGATTATAATAGGGTGAATTTGTTCACGTTATTAAATTAAAGTTTATTGTGGATGGGAAATCATCAAATGACCCCTCCCGCTCTGGGCGGAGCGGACTCTTACTGACTAAAACCCACTCGTGTTCCTTCTTTAGCCCTTTATGTTCCGGGGTAGCGGTAACCCTTTCTGACAATCGGACAATCTTTCGGACAGTCTTGGTTATGTATTTACACGCCGACATTAAAGGCATAATAAGAGATCAACGTAATAGGTAATATTTTTTTTTTATTTGTACACTTTGTAAAACATACATAAGTACACACACAATAATTATCTTTAGACCTTTCTGTACCTTATGCCACTAAGCGATTTTCATTTTGATGACGACTAATAGAGACGTATGAAAGAAAGACAAAAGATAAGCTGCGCCGACCCCGAATAAATCGTGATATCTAAGGGCAAAAGAAATGTGAATTAAACTAATACAGTCTGCTAATATAACGTACATACTTGAATGTCAAGGAAAAATAACGCATATAACCATATTTTATCACGGTTAATAGCACTAAGTACTTCACACCAGGTGGTCTTAAGCCAAAGAAAGACCATTTTTCACAAGTTAAATTCTCCCAAACACAATTGCGTGCCGACACACTGCTGAAAAAGGTCCCTTTAATATTGATTGCTCACCTCAAGGTGCTTGCATATATAAAATTCGTTCATTCCACTTAATGGGATACGTTTGTAGGGTTACCAAGCAAATGTTTTTAAGAGCGGTTTTAATATCCGTTGACGATGTTTCAGTACGTTCGGCGTAACCTTCGCCCTGTCGGATCAATCTATAGTATACTAATAACAAAAGTCAACAAGTCACACAACATCCTGAATCTCGCAAGCAGAGTTTACCGCGCAACTAGCATAGATACAACGGCCCGACATGAATCATCGGGCAGATGCCCGCCAGACACAACACCCGTCCGGTCGGAGGATCCTCCCTTTTCTATAGAGTATGAGTGAACTTTACACGCTGTTCCTCATACCTCTATTCTCCTCTGGAAACTAGAAAAAAAAAGCCTAAATGTGGTCCATAAAATGACTGCAGATAAGGTTAATAGAATGGCCCAAGGCGGACTCCGTTGCGCAACAATTGTGACGATCACCATTCTGTTTAGAAAACTTGGTTGTGTAATCAGCCAATAATGTCCCGACTGCTGAGACACAGACCTCCTCTCGATGAGAGGAAGTGGGCCATAACCCACCACGCGGGCCCAGTGCGGGTTGGTAGATGTCACGTGTCTACGAATTTTTGGTTCTAGGACATGCTGGTTTTGTCACGCTGTTTTTGTTTTTTTCACCATTTCGAGGGCAGTGATGATAAAATAATTTACACAAAGTAAAGCGCCTGTCTGGGTTCGAACCTTCGACCTACTTGGTGGTAATTGCAACACGGTTTTATAAAGAGACAAGCAACATTCCTAAAATCCCATAATCGGCGTTCACGAAACCCACATAATGGCTATCAAAATGTTTGCCAGCAACACATGGAAAAACTCCAAAAACTTCCTATTTCCCGCAAAGCCCCGTAATAAAATTATAATTCGCTCGAATAACTCTGTTCTTCCAAATTACAATATTTTGTCCATTACCCGAATTCGATTTGGCAGCCCTACGTCTACGCCATTTAAGCCTACCCTACCTGCTGCTAAATGGTCCATGGCTGGGAAATACTGCGTTCGGAAAGCCTGGCCTTTACCTTTGGGGTTGTTTTTTAGCCCTTGTTGACAAGCATTCCTTACCTTTCACATTGAGTAGAATACAGTGAGTGATAGTTTAGGTTCTTGGTATAGCTGAGGAATTGGGTGATTTCTATACCTATACGTGCGTGTCATAAAACTGAAGGTCAATTGTCAAGGAAGGGCGGCAGTTTTACGAGTTCCTGAAATCACACGATCCATCATTATAATAGCCAAAGCACTTGTCAACCTCTTTCTCAGTTCTGACAGTTACGGAATAAGAAGTAAGCAGACTATCGTTCTGATACATTCCTTATGCATTTTAAGAGAGGGTGGTATTTTCTTTGCTGTAAAACCAATGTCCCGTTAGTTGTTATTTTAGTACTGATGTGAGTTCTATGTATGTACAGTCAACAGCAAAAGTAGATGATCAAAATCAGAAATTCAATACTAATTAACGGAGTTCGCGTAAGAACTGTATGGCAGAGCTATTGCTGTTGTTGTTGTTGAGCTATGTGCAGAGACTGTGTGGCTGTGTGGCAGAGTTCTGACGCAAACTCCATTCATTAGTAGGTATTGAATTTCTGATTTTGATCATCTACTTTTGCTGTTGACTGTACTATACCTTATTTACCCTTTACCAGGTAATATGTTGAATTGACTTGAATGTGAATGGCGGCTGATAGTATATCATGCTCACACAAATTTCTCGCTGACGGTGGCGTGTGTGTTGGATCATTTAGCTCCCTTCAAAATGAGTTGAATGGTGCTGATCTATGTGTCATGTTCGTGAATGAGCGCCGTCAGTTGGGGCTGGTCATCACTTAGCTGCCTCGGCTTACTTTTATTTTAAATTATTTTATTTTTGGATTGTTGTTTTCTTGCTATTTGCTGTACTGTGGACGCTTTTAACGCGTACGTCTTTTTTACATCGTTCTCACATATAATTGTAAATTCAACATTAATGATATAACTAATATTTTTGTAAAAATATAATCTAAAAGAGTGTCCATGGAGTTTCTTGCCCGTTCTTCTCCATAGGTACTTACCTTCGCTTTGGAATGGGCAACTAGCTTCATATTTTCTGACTTCTTGACAATTTAAAAAGTGCCTATAAATGGTTTAATTGAAATAAATGCTTTGAGTTTGAGTAGCAATGATATGACATTTAGATAATATTCTTTAGTAGGTTCTGCCCGCTACTTTGTCTGGGTGGAATCGGCCCCGATCCCACCGCGTCGCATCTAATCGTCCTCCCGCCCGCGCTATACTTTGTTTTCTGTCTTTTTCTCTTCTTGTTCGGCTCTTAAGGGTCGTAGCGTGATGTTAACTAACCTAACCTATAGTATACCCAGTAACACTTTGCCAGACCAGGGAATAGAACCCAGGACCCTGTTATTTGTAAGAACGTTAATGTTCACCCCCCCCCCCCCCCCCAAACCCTAATAATGAAATAGAAAACCCCTAACTTCAAGAAGGAAATACGATAATGATCACGCATCAGTAACTAAGTTACTAACTTGTTACTTTCCGTACTTACTATTCAATCCACTTCGCACTTTTAATGGCTGCGTCTTGATACAATACACACAGGCGGGGAAAACAGGTAGCGATATGAGAGCGTATCGGGGAAACGCTAAGGTAGCCCGCGAAATTTTCTTACGTTTTTTTTTTGCAATTTACTGGTCAGTATTAAGTTGTACGATGATTAAAATATGATTCGCGACCGTAACAAATATGTATTTACAGAATAATAATCATTAGTATCAGTAATAAAACTTGTTATGTTAGTATAATCGTAAAATGTCAAGATTTCATGAAATAGTCATTCAGTAGGATTACTTGGTCTTAGAGAGTTGTGTTGATGACTTTAATGATTATAATTCTGTAAATACATATTTTGTTACGGGAGGTGAATCATACTATAGTCAACGTACAACTTAATACTGACCAGCAAATTGCAAAAAACGTAAAAAAAAATGAATTTCGCGGGCTACCCTGGCGCTTTCGCCATAGAGAAAATGGGGGTACGGCAACTGTCACACCGCCGGTGCCGACGAGGCAGCGTCTGGCTATCAACGATTTTCTAGGTCAAGCAACGAACAAAAAGTTGAGCTATCAAAGACTGTATTCGCTTGGCGGGCAGAATACTTGATGAGAGACTATTACTGTCAAATAAGACTCTGCTGGACATAGACCTCTTCCAGGCTGTGTCACAATACCCTGCCCCACGCCTTCCGCATCCAGTCTGTCCCAACCACCTTTTTAAGGTCAATCTAGCTTGGTGGAGTCACACACTACCCTAGCCGATACGCGGTCTCCACTCCAAGACTCGTCTGCTTCATCGACCATCGGTCCTTACATATGCATACCAGCAAGTAATCGCTTGTCGCCGCTCGCGTCGCACACTCGCTGCTCTTTGCTCGCCTACTCGTTTTTAGGATTCCGTACCTCAAAAGGAAAAACGAATCCCTTTTTTGTTTTGTAGATGAGAAATTATCAAATGACCCCTCCCGCTCGGGGTGGAGCGGAAGGAACGGAACCCTTATAAGAATATTTCGTTGTCCGTCTGTCTGTCCGTCAGTCAAGACCCTTTTTCTCAAGAACGCTTAAAGTTATCAAGTTGAAATTAATATTATATACTCAAGGCTGCAATCCCTTGAAGCAGTGAAAAAATCAAACTTCTAAGTCAACGCGATAAAAAGATACGGGCGTTTATGTTTCGAAATCAAAACCTATAGTGTACTTCCCGTTGAACTAGAATCATTAAATTAGGCAAGAAGCAATGTCATGTAGCACAAGTAAAGAAAAAACTCCGAACCCCGTAAATTTGTAGTTAAATTCCAAAAAAAAAAGTCAACTATTTACATACCTACAAATTTGTACGGAGCCCTCGGTGCGCGAGTTGACTCACACTTGACCAGTTTTTAGTTGCTAGCTCTACTCGTTCTCGTTAATCGTTGACAAGACAGGTGCCAATCGGACTGTCAAAAAGAAGACGGGTTGTATCACTGAACGAACGAAGGACAATGACGAATGTGTTAATCGATAGCTGTCAGTAGAGACCGTTATAACGTGTGGTTGATATGTTTTGTTTGATAGACTGCCTAGAATTTAAAGGTATTTTAGTAATATATCGACCTAATCTGATCTAACTATAGTCACCACCACTCAACTTATCACTTACTCAACTTTCTACTTTAGGATTATATATTCTAAAGTTGATTTTTGATTGACCATTTTTGTAATAAGAAGGTCCTAAATACATTTTGGTTGCAATGGAATTTGAACTTTGTTTTGATTGCCATCCAGTTTATTGTTGCAAAACTTAATAATTTTCTGAATTCCAATATAGCCTGTATTGACCGAACTGCAGGGCAAAGGCCTCCCTCTCCCTTTTCTACTCAGTCAGTCTTTTGCTAATGCTGGCTGATTCTTTCGATAGGAGGCAATCTTGTCCCGCCATCGTCGCCTTGGCTTGCCGCCATGCCGTGCGTTTAAGGGGCTTACATGACCTAAAACGCGGTCACTGTCGGACTGCATAGAAAAGAAAGAGAAGCGCGATGATGGAACAATTATTTCATTACAAAAAATCTACTTTTTGGACTAAAAAATTTAAACACTATTGCTTTAGTATGTTGCTTGTAGAATAATCTGACAAAAAATCAGAATGATTGTATGTATATTAGTGTGGTTTTTATTGTAAAAGGAAATTTTTTAGAGTTATTTTTATGGTGTTTTTTTATCGTATCAAATTAGCTGTATAATGTTTTCAATACAGTATCTACGTAGCATATATCCTGAAGAATATCATTTATTTTTCTGATTTTGTTTACTGCAGTCGATCATATACTTTGAGCGTTTCTAAAACTTGCGTTTTTTGCGTTTCAGCCCATTAATGGGACCCAATCGGTGGTTCCTTTAACCCATTTCTCATCTGACATGCGGCAGACATGTCCGGTCCCACTTGAGCTTCGCGGCTTTCTGTGGAATGTCCGTGGTCTCGGTTTTGGAGTAATATCAATACGGTTTTTTTTTAAATGAAACTTCTTTGGCAACGAATCGGTAATTGGACGAGAATTGAGATTGAAATTTCAAGGACGCGTCACGTTCAGCATTTTGTTACATGAGAGAGAAGAAAGATATAACTCTCTCTGTCCCTCTCAGTAAATAAAGAGTAAGAACTCTTTATTTAAAAGTCTATCCCGTGTACGGTGCTGCTCGCGCAATAATTTTTTTTGTTTAACGAACAAGTATATTGTGTAAACTGTATACTATAGATGACTTTTTTTTTTTTCTTGTAAGTAATTATTTAATTTAATTTATCTGTTAGTTTTTTTTTTGTTTTATTGCTTGCTTTCATTTTTTTTATATTTGTACGCCTTCACGGCAAAATATAGCGGCCATATTATTAACGACCTTTATGTTATACCTATGTTTCACAAATAAATATTCTGATTCTGATTCTACAGGGCAGATTGAAAGAGCAGTGTTTTCTTGTAAAAAATCAAAACTATTCTTGAGCTTGCGTAACCGCGAAACTTATCAGGGTATGTTTCTTACATTACCCTACGCATCCATGTTAATATTTCATCGAGCAACGACAAACATTTTGGCACCAAACTGTTCGTAACCCGCCACACCATTAAATATATCATTTTTACGATATCCTTTTAGTCTACACACCATTATCTTTCGTAGGACCAGCAAGGATGTAGGCTGGAGGGTCCTCGAGACAATGTGTCACGACTAACTAAAATATTAAAGTGGCCTGCCGCATTGCGGGGCCAAACCAAGGACAAGCATTCGGACATTGTACATGTGGTGCAAATAACGGAGTCGCAGGGAAAAACTTATAAAGTATAATTATGTACGTTTAGAACCCTTTGAGGGATTGGCAGAGATGCAGCTTAGAGAAAAGAAAATGGTGAAATACGTCTGCTACTTAAAAAAAAAAATGTTATGCGATTAAAAACTTTTCATCCAGTGATTAATGTTCAATTGTCATTGGATTTGTTGATTGGATGTGGAATTTTCAAGAGGTTTTTTAGCATTCTTAAATCTGTGGCTTTTGGTTTTTTTTTGCGTCCTAATTATGATTTCGGATTCAACAGTCGTTTTAACCAACTTTACGTAATCTACAAGAAATAATAAGTGATTTCTGATCTGCAAAGCTACCTCCCAATAATACAAACACATAACTTTTCATTTCTACATTCGGATACAAGCCCATCTTGTGTATACAGACAATATAGGATTTTTCTCTTCATGCAAGTCTCGTATCCCACACAGACGGCACCTGAGACAAACCAATATCGACCTTGTTGCTTGTAGATTAAGATTGAAGTGTCGTGCATTATAAAAATTGTATGGGGATAAATAAAATTCCTTCGTCGGACGGAAACTTAAATGCGATTCAGAATTGGCTGTTCAGTTCGATTTTTGGCCGATCTATTGTTATATTTGCAATTGTGTAGGAATAGTATTTTGTTTGGCACTGAGGAGTTGTTCCTACCTTTTCATACATACATAGGTACCTGGTTACGATGTTCGCATGAAGGTTTGCAGAAACTACAGAGCACCTGTGTTTTTTTTTATGTTCCTCATTATAGTTCGAATAACGTTTTTTTTTATTGGAATGAAGTTCTTTAACGGAGCTTGCGGTAGGAATAAACTGGAGAAATCGTCACGTAACGAAAAAGCGTTATGCCCACTCCATGACAATGCCTGACGGGGCAGCTAGTAGAAAAATAAAAGGGTTTTTTTTTTCATCTAACCAAATCCTTCCTACTCCATATCCAACCAGTTCCTACCTCCTAAGTACGAAAACCGTAGTTCTGTCCAAAGTAACGCGCGCTTCCTCCTTTTCTTATCATCTACGGACATATAATTAGTTCGGAGTCGAAACTAAGAATGAATGACAACACGATTTCACGGTTGTCGCTAGTTTTTCAAACGGGAAAAAATACATTGCCAGGTGAGTTTTTCCCCGTTCGAAAAACTGAATTTGTCACTTGTTTTGTTTTGAAAGATCAATTACTTTCGGACGGGCCCTATCTTCGTTGGCGGACTAAGAGAGGAGACACGTTGTTTCACGCATAACTTTGTATTAACAGTTTTGAGTTATTCTATCTATGTACAGTCACGAGCAAAAGTATGTATACACATCGCTTTATTCAAAGGCGATTTTCTCCTTTATTTTTGAATGAAATTTTATATTATTTGGAACATAGTATTTTCGAACCCATAGGTATATATAAAGTGTCGTATTTCAACGTTGCATTCGTTAATTCGTGAAAAAATCGCAATTTAAAGTTGCCAAGTGTTGACATATTGGTGCTCGTGACTGTACTTCTGTAACTAAGGGCTGATTTTTCAACCGACAGACAATTTTTATTCGCGGTATAATTGACGTCTGACAGTTTTTGTATGTATGTATAACTGTCAAAAATTCAAAATTATTCCTCCGGCAAAAATTATCTGGCGTTGGGAAAATCTGTCCTAAATTAATAATAATTTATTCACAAAAACATAAACTTTGACAATAATGAGTAACAGAAAGGTATGCAGACATAAGTAGAATTTTACAGAGGTTGGATACAAAAGGATGGTAGTGGTGTCAAAAGTCCTGTAAGAATTAAGAACCCTGCCCCCCAAACTAGGAAAATCCTGTATCTTGGGAGGCAGAAATTAAATTAAATGTTTTTTTCCTGTCTGACTACCCCTGAAAATTAATGGCGACACAAACTCAAGTGTCAAAGTCAATTTTCTTGTCAATTTTATACTACAGATTAACGACCTATCTATCATCAGTTTAAGCATACTGGAGGTA
The DNA here is from genome assembly GCA_963082905.1 of Oligia fasciuncula. Classification (NCBI taxonomy): domain Eukaryota; kingdom Metazoa; phylum Arthropoda; class Insecta; order Lepidoptera; family Noctuidae; genus Oligia; species Oligia fasciuncula. The sequence goes on from OY720403.1 coordinate 18,266,509, forward strand.
GAAAAACCTATCTATCTCTGGTTTTAACGTCCCAATAATCTATATCAGCCGGTCGATTCCGTAAAAATCTTAACGTGAAAACTTAGGTGAAGTGAGCGTGGAGTGAGCTGTGAATAGTGTCAATTCCTAGCAAAACCAACTCACGTCACCTAAATTTTCACGCTGAGATTTTTACAGAATAGCACCGCAGTAGCGATCTGTATGATAATATTATACTGGCAGTTATGATTATACTGACTACCATCAGTAGCGATCTATCTTTAACTGAAAATAGGTTATTGGGTTCGGGCGTTAATATATACTACTCTAGTATTGTATACTAAATCTATGTGTAACTTTACTTCCAATAAATCTACAGTTTCACACAGCTCGGTAAATCCACTAAAAGACCATGAAGTTACCTGATTGAATGACCGGTTGGATGAACGAATGTTAAAAAATGAATGTGACCCGAACCTCTGTACTTTCACGCCGGAATTGAATCCCGTACCCGTGGGATACAATCATTGATTTCACCGGAGTCTGAACCAAAACGAGCAAAATGATGGATTCTAAATAACTTCCTGGTTTGCTCTTATTTGTTTTGTAATTAGAAGCGGGATTCAATAAAATCCAATAGCCATTTATTGAAAAAAAATGCGCATTTTAAAAGTTGTATTTCAAAAGGCAGCTTACAAAATGGCGTACGTACTTTTTAAACTCCATAAGTATTCATTCATTAGGGGACCCGAGGCTAAATAATAACAGCCGCACAGGTCGATCGATCAGGTTAGCTACGCTTGCCGCGGTTGGTCTGTGGATGGGGGACCATCTTTACATACCGTGACCCCTCCGTGCCTCGGAAAGCACGTTAAGCCGTTGTTCCCAGCAGCAACAGTCGTTACGGGTAGTCACTAAAGACTAGGCAGATGATGAAGTATTCATTCATTATTTTAGCGTCATAATCAGCCTGTAATGTTCCCACTGCTGGGACACAGGCCTCCTCTCTAATCCACCACGCGGGCCCAGTGCGGGTTGGTGGATGTCACATGTCTTCGAATTTTTGATTCTAGAACATGCCATGCCGATTTCCTCACGATGTTTTCCTTCACCGTTTTGAGAGCAGTGGTGATGAAATATTCTTCTCTTCATCGCCATGCTTAGGTAAGACGGAAGAAATCTTCCTACAATCTTTCGTTATAATTACTATCTATTTTTCGGTCGACAAAACCCGTTTCGATGGAGGTCATTCTACGCGTGTTGAATTCGGCTACGTGTTTGGTGCCATCACTAGCGTCCATCAGTTCCTGTAACATGCCGCTGACAGGACACGCAGGACATAGTAATTAAGTAGCGGATCGTTAGGGGAACAGTAACACATTTACACTCCAACACGGAGTCATCAACCTGGGTCCGGAGTCTTATTCATTAATTGAAAAACCTTACCTAGCCGAATCCAGGTTATGAGGGAAGTTCGCCACTCCAGTAACGCAAGCGTTATCTAAGCCCGTAGGCCACGTCATTCGTGTGTGCACAGGTTTATCCTGTGCATGATGCCAAGATCAGAAAATCCGTCAACTGAAGTCAACTGATTGTGTAAACTGAGAACGTTAACTGACGGAATTATTTATACTGAGAGAACATTGAGTTGATCTATAGTGTCATCATTTAATCTAGGAGAGAGTTATACCTTTTGTAGGAACGAGGTGATAAGACCAGTAGTTATAACCCACATTTCGTCAATTATGAAGTCCTATACTTCCAAGTCCATTGCAGAAATCTAGACTCCGAACTGCTGTACAACATCCTTTTGGAAACACCCAATAACACTATTCGATCTAGGAATCGAAACAGCCTTAGAAGGAAAGAAAAAAAACTTTTTCTTCTTTAATTGTGACACACACAGGAAATATAATTATTAAAAAAGGAACATTTAAAACTAACAAAGTTACATTAAAAACAACAAAAAATAAGCAAAAAAAAAAAGTCTTGTGCCAGGCCAAAAAGGCACCTAACTCAGTGCTTTTAAACACAATACCAGCACTGCCTCAGTGTTAAAAAAAGTCTTATTTCTTATTTACAATCTGGCAGCTAATAAACATTCGCAACGCAACAAAAGTACCTTCTATTTGCCGTGAACCATCGAGGCAAAGCTTTATTTTATAACCAAGTACATTTGTGAGAACCCTACGGGAGAATTTACTCGTGGTAGTTTTTTTCGCGAGATTAGTTTGAGCTCATTCGAGTTTGGCTTTAGTGTAGGGGTGGTGGATGGTAAGCTGGTTAGTCGAGTTGCTGTGTCGCCTAAAAAGTTGACTACGATTTTAGTGAGGGAAAGATTTAGGTCAAAAGTGTAGCGATGCCGTACCTACTGCATACGGTGATTGGACTACAGGACCTAACTACAGGACCTAACCTCTATGGAGAAGAACGGGCAAGAAACTCCAAGGACACAAGTTCTTTAGTCTAATTGAAAAATCAACCAAATGTACCTACGATTTATAGAAAGGAAAGTGTTATTAAAACAATCTTGTACGGATAGCAAAATTATCTAGCGGGCAGAAAAATTAACACAGTAAACTATTACCCAACTAGAAGATTTTGTAAGCGCTAACTCAATATCTCGAGAGCATAATCTCGATAATGAAACTTTATTAAGCTCCTTACACTGAGATTACTACTTCATTACTGAGGTAATTTGTTGACCTAATCGATTTGTGGCTAAATAATAACAGCCGTACGGGTCGGTCGAAAGTTAAGCTACCCTTGCCGCATTCGGTTCGTGGATGGGTGACCATCCATTACATACCGAGAATCCTCCGTTCCTCGGAAAGCACGTTAAGCCGTGGGTTGGCTGTCATTCGTTGATCTTTGACAATGGGTTGTGGAGGTCAGATAGGCAGTCGCTTTATATAAAATACTGGTATGCAGCTGCATCCGGTTAGACTGCAAGCCAACCCCAACATAGTTGGAAAAGTCTAGGCAGATTGATTGTTTTGTCAGAACAGAGAATGAAAGAAAAGAAAGAAAAAAAAATGTTTAATTTGTCACAGAAACCAAAACGTAAACATACAACAAAAACGAAATGCGATCAGAGAGACTTTTTGAAAAAGCCTAAGTAAAAAGTCATAATTTCAGGGTTGACTCTCGCCCATTTTCTCTTCCAATATTGGACCAATTTAAAAGATATTTCATAAACAGAATAAGAAGGATATACATATACAGTGCTCCTATGTTTTTCTTTTTTCACTAATTTGTACACCAAGCCTCTGTTGACAGCAGCAATTTTTATTTTTATGAGGGTTCTAGTGCTTTTAAAAATAATGTATCATCAAAAAGGAAGCAAAATAAGAATATTTTAAATAGATCCACAATTGCCGGAGAAATCGGTGAAAATACATTTAAAAAAAACTTACATAAAGTCGAACATATATCCTCCTCCTTTTTGGAAGTCGGTTAAAAATACCCCATTTTTTTGTTTGCGGATGTGAAATCATAAAATGACCCCTCCCGCTCTGGGTGGAGCGGAAGGGAGTGTCAGACTCTTACTGACTAAAACCCACCCGTATTCCTTCCTTAGCCCTTTATGTTCCGGGCCAGCGGTAACCCTTTCCAATAGCGATTCGACTATTGAAAAATACCCCATCACTAGTCGAATCGCTATTGGTGTCAAACTTCCTCGTTTTTCCAGCAAATGCCACATTTTTTGCGGCAGCCTATTAATGTCGTATCGGGTAAAAGAAATGCCAGTATTGGGACGAACATTAATAAATGTGACTTCTAAAAGTAGATGAACTAGTCTACGTTTTTCATGATAACGTTGGATCATTTACTTGAGTCAGTTCGGTAATTTTTTACGTACGCGTACGTTAGATATATGAAGCGACGGTTTTTTAATGACGGCACATTAGCGCCATTTTTAGGGTTCCGTACCCAAAGGGTAAAAACGGGACCCTATTACTAAGACTTCGCTGTCTGTCCGTCTGTCCGTCCGTCCGTCTGTCTGTCACCAGGCTGTATCTCAAGAACCGCGATAGCTAGACAGTTGAAATTTTCACAAATTATGTATTTCTGTTGTCGCTATAACAACAAATACTAAAAATAAAATAAAATAAATATTTAAGGGCCCCCCTTAAATATTTATTTATAAAACAAACGTGTTTTTTTCGGCGATTTTGCCTTGTGGTACGGAACCCTTCGTGTGCGAGTCCGACTCGCACTTGGCCAGTTTTTTATATTCCCAAATAAATATGTCACAGAAATATAATATTAAATAATTAAATTGTGATTAGTGTTTTTAGATGTGTTTCACACGAACGAAAGTGAACGGATTTGAACAGTGGGCAGGGCGCATTGTTCGCAGAACAGATGGCCTATGGAGCCGAAAGGTTCTGGAGTGGCGGCCGCGTACCGAAAGACGTAGCGTTAGAAGGCCTCTCATAAGGTGGACCGATGTCATTGTACCGAACCAGACAACCGGCAGCATAAACTTGAATGACTAGCTTCCGTTTTACGTACCAACTTTAAAAAAAAAATTCATAGTGGCTACACTGAAAAAAATAATTTCTTACTACAGCACATTAAAGCGATTTCATTAAGACTTACTGACTTTATACAGTAAGAAAAAATGTTTGTAAAACAGTAAAAGACAAAACAGTAACTTTTAAATATTGAACATACTATTTACTGAAGAAAAAAAAAAGGAAAACCACCATTACTGTAATGTAAGTAAATTTCAATGGTTTCAACGATATCACCAAATGAATAAAACAGTTATTTTGTGACCTTTTAGCTACTTAAAACGTTAAGGTTTACTGTCATGACGGTAACATTTTGCCTCAAGCTTTAACTGTTTTCGGATCAGTAAAAAATACTGTTTTGAACGTTAGGCTGAATCCATATGTAACTGTTTAAAGCAGTTCATTTTTATTTACTGCTTATTTCTTTCAGTGTAACGTATGAGGTAAGCTCCAGTTACATTATTAGCCATACTTAAACTTTCCCCAGAGTCCAGATCCCGATCATTGTGTTATAATAATAATAAAACTTTAATTCAGACTAGGTCCATAAAATTTTTAGTATATTGGTGTTAGTAACAATAATGCTTATAAGTAAATAGGTTAGTATTGTTAGTTTTCAAGACAGTAATACAATTTTAATTCAGACCTAGGACTGTCCCCACCCAGTGTTTCTGAAAGGGACAGTCCGCTCTGGCAGCGATCATTTTTAGAATGCTGTTGTTACTACCGATCTATTTTTATATCCATTTGTAAAATATGATGAATGGCAGGCGTACCCAAGGGCTAGTTGTTACGTATTAATGTGTGTGGCGTTTAACATGGGTCAGGCCGAAAAAAGGGAGAACCCTCAGGTCCATCAAAGGTCAAATTTAGGTGTATGAGGGTTGCCAGGCGTCCGGATAAAGCCGGACACAGTCAGGCTTTTTGGTTGCGTGTCTGGCCAAATCAGACGGTGTCCGGCCTATCCGGCTTTTGTTAGGCTTTTTAAATTTATTATTAAAAAGATTTTATGGTTAATAAACGTTGTGTTTACATTTTTTTCCATTGTAAATTGCAATAGTAGTTACTGCTAAACTACTACCTAATTAATGTAATTAATATTGAATGATTACTTAGTGATAAAGAAGACTGGTTCATTCAATTTGTTGTTTCATTAATATTTAAGAAGATTTTATGGTTAATGATTGTAAAAGCCTTGTTTTACTTTTTTTTTAAATTGTCGTGAAAAACTAATACAAAAAAATTAAGGATGTCCGGCTTTTCTACCCAAATGTCCGGCTAAACTGGCTGATCTGTCCGGCTTTTCGGTTTTAAGACCTGGCAACCCTAGGTGTATCGGATTTGGAATACGTTAAGGGATGTTAGTTATTTGTGTATACGTAAGTTATTGTATGGTAGGTTGGGATAGGTTATTCCAAGAAAACAGACATTTTTAGTGAGAGCTTTTAACACAATTCGTGGACACAATGAATTTGTCTGGAAAATAATCTACTGCTGTCATAACTATTTTTGACTCCAACAATTGTTAGAAGGGTGCCGTGGGAGTGAAATGAAAGAAAGAAAGAAAGAAAGAAAAATCCATCCATCCATCTACATTATACTAACAATAACACTGAAGAGATTGTTTGTTAGGGTTTTTAAAAAAAATAAAAATAAAATAAAATCTTTTTAATTCAGGCATTATTTCGCCCATAATATTGTTAGTACCTACAACTTATAAACTATGTTAGACACATTACAAAAGAATAAAATAAATAAAAGAAAAAATCAGAATTAAATTAAATTAATTAATTTTTTTTTAAATTACTATTAAAATTAAAATCAAAATGAAAATTAAAAATCAAAATTAATTCAAAATTATAAGAAAAATGAAAGAAAAAATTTATTTAAGTATTTGCCGCCCGCTGGCGCCCCGGGCACACGCACTTGTGCTTGAACCCAGTGCCCCAGAAGGGGGCTGTCCAGCTTGTTTTATATACTTATACATAATTATTATTATTTTAAAACTGTTAGCTTTTAATATTATGTTTCCCTAAATAAATGAGCATCCATTTTTCCATTAAAAAAAAAAGTTTAAGGTGTATTTATTTTGCTGTACTAATGCCAATAAACGGAATTTTCTTTCATTCTTTCAGAGGTCGTTGACCCCTAAAAAGGACATCATATATTTTTTTATTTTCCTTTTATCGTGTTTAGATTACGATACTCATCACGTCTGTAGAGTTTCGCTAGCTAATTTGATTTGACCCTGTATGTGTGTACAGACGCCAGCACATCAAGCTACCCGAAACTGTCAAATTTTCCCAATCAACTTCGAACCTTATGCTTCAGCGATAAAGTTGAAAATCTATTAAATAATTTTGACAGATTGTAGTAGCTTGATGTGCTGGCGTCTGTACATAAACAGTTAAATAAATAAAGAAAACTGTAGAAAAAAGTAACGTCACTTACCTAAATAAAAAAGCATTTAAAAAAGTAAGTATACCAAGCTGCCATGTTTGGGAAACTAATTATAATAATCTTGAGAGAATTGTCGCGTGCCCAACTTAAATTGTAAGAAAACCAAGGTCTAAACGTGACCCTATTTGGTACATGTTAGGTACTTACGATAAGAATCTGTAGCCTTATTTTGAAGTATACTTTGTTATTGACAAGGTAAACAGTCATTATGGTGTTACATAAGTGGTTTAAGAGGGATGCGATAAGGTAACCCGCGAAATGAAAGCGGATTGACGATTTTTGTACGGAGTCTCCGGGGTAATTGCGTAACACACTATCAGCAGCAATTGCTTTCATTTTGACAGTTCAACAACATTCATTGCGTCATTTACGTTTTTGAGCAGACACATTTTTCGAAAAATTAAGCAATGGATTTACAATATAAGTGAACAACGGAGCAGTGGTGGCCAAGTGGTAACGGCCGCGACTTACGAGTTGTAGGTCGGAGGTTCGAACCCAGACAGGCGCTTTACTTTGTGTAAATTATTTCATCACCACTGCTCTCAAAAGGGTGAAGGAAAACATCGTGAGGAAACCGGCATGTCCTAGAAACAAAAATTCGAAGACATGTGACATCTACAAACCCGCACTGGGCCCGCGTGGTGGATTACGGCCCACTCCCTCTCACAGAGAGGAGGCCTGTGTCCCAGCAGTGGAAACATTATAGGCTAATTATCTTGAACAATGTATGTTGTTTTAGAATAAATAAAGAATCTTTAAACACAAAAAAAAACGAAAGTTATTATGCTATTCTTTTAACCGGTTGAATGCTGTAATTACAGAAACAAGTGTCTTACGAGGATCCACGTTCGGGCCTACGAAGGGTTAAGTCGTTAAGAACTACATTAGGGGTTGCCAGATGTGTATTGATTTCGGATTACAATACCAGCCTATTACTGCCCCACTGCCTCTTCACATACGGAAAAGGCATGAGGATCGATTCCCACGCATTCTCAAGATGGGTTGGTGATTTCATACTTATATTAACAGTCTTAGGAGCCTAAAAAGGCCACTTTGGCAGAATCATGAAACATAAGAACATTATGAATCTTAATAAGGCGAATAGTCCGTGTTTTTATTTTTTTCGCTGCACTACGTAGGTATAATCAAAGAGATTGTGACCAAACCTGAAATCGCGAAAAAAAAATCAGCTGTTGCCTACATTTTGACGAGTTATACGAACATAAATGTAGGGAACAGCAGATTTTTTTTGCGTGAGGTTTGGTCTCGTAGTAAAAGTTGTTCATAATGATGAGCACAATGACCTCTTAAGAGGTTGTTAATGTTTTACCAATAATCCTATATACATAGATAAATGCGTTGAGTTTGAGGTTTCTCAATCTCGTTTGACTGACTAGTTTCACGTTCCAATCAGTGTAAGTAACAGAGGTGTAGCTCAAACTATTTGCCTAGTACGGTTCTATGAATAGAACGTCAGATGTTATCTGCAACTGTCATCAGCAGAGGCCGATTGTATGTGATACACGTCTATGGCCACCCTAACGAGCGACGTCGCTTCAAATAGCTAATTTGGCCAGTTATGATGTCGGATTTTCAACTCTCGGCTCAGCACCGATAGTTGAAAATCCAACGGCGTGTTTTTATTTAGGCTTTCATTTAAGGTCGGTTAGTATAAGTGAAAACGGGCATTGATGATTGAATACAATCTATACATGTATATAAATAAATAAAATTATCACTCACTAGTTTTTAAGGTTCCGTACCCAAAAGATGCCAACGGGAACCTATTACTAAGGTTTCGCTGTCCGTCGGTCTGTATCTTTGAAACTTTCACCAAGTGTGTGTACTATGACCGCTATAACATCATAATCAGCCTATAATGTTCCCACTGCTGGGACACAGGCCTCTCGGTGAGAGGGAGTGGGCCGTAATCCACCACGCGGGCCCAGTGCGGGTCGGCAGATGCCACATGTCTTCGAATGCTTGGTTCTAGGACATGCCGGTTTCCTCAAGATGTTTTCCTTCACCGTTTTGAGAGCAGTGGTGATGAAATTATTTACACAAAGTAAAGCGCCTGTCTGGGTTCGAACCTACGACATACAACTCGTAAGTCGCGGCCGTTACCACTATAACAACAAATTATAAAATTGTTGGAACGGAACCCTTCGTGTGCGAGTCCGACTCGCAATTAGCCGCTTTTTGATTATTGAGATATTTTGGCAATATATTTTATTAGACCGTAAGTTTTCAAAAACCAAGAATTATAATCCCCTAGCTGCCTTTTACGACACTCGGGGAAAAATTGAAGATCAATACGAAAACTAAAAAACCGAAGCCACACATCTGCATAGAGTATTCTATTCTACCGAAATTACGTCTCAGTAACTCAGCGACTAAATATACGCCTCAACGTATTCGATCGCTCTGACACTCCATATTGAAAATTACGCGACTCAATCATCATTATTATAATTTCAGCTGAAAAACGTCCACTGCTGGACATAGGCCTCCCCTAAGCACCGCCACTTCGACCGGTTCTCTGCTGCCCGCATCCGCTGGATTCCTGCGGCCTTCAAAAGGTCATCAGTTCACGTTGTGAGAGGCCATCCAACGCTACGTCTTCCGGTACTCGGTTGCCACTTCAAAACATTTCGGCTCCGTGACGCAATAATTATACGAAACGCAAATGAAAAGTTGTTGCCGAATTTTACCCAAACGAATTTTACGCTTACGCCAAAACGCGACCTAATTTCGGCCTGGGGGCCTAAAAAGGCCACTTTGGCAGAATCATAAAACGATAACATTATGAATCATAATGGACAGTTAAGTTAATCGTATCAAATCCCATTGGTGAAGGATTTCTCAGTTATTTTTTTTTGTCTGTGCTAAAATGCCATTCAATATAATCCAATCCCAATCTCTTTGATTATATCTACGTAGTGCAGCGAAAAAAAGAATAACACGGACTGTCTTCGCCATAGTATGATTCATAGTGTTACCTTTTAAGATTCTGCCAAAGTGGCCTTTTTAGGCTCCCAGATATGTTGCTGGTAATTCATCTCGGTAGTCACTCCCTTTCTAACTATATCATCATTCACAGAGTCCACCCATCGTTTCTTTGGCCGATGACGACTAATAGAGAAGTATGGAAGAAAAAGACATGTTGCGCCGTTTTCAAATAAATTGGGAATAAGGGCTAGAGAATGATGACGTGGCTGGTAGTTCAAAGAGCATTGCAGGCGTTGACAGAGGAGCAAAATACCTCTAATTTCTCAATATTTTTGACAAGTTTTTGACATTGATTGTCGCTAAGATGAGAATGCGACTAGATTTTGAACGGTTTTACAAGCTTTTATTTTTTACTAGCTGCGCCCCGCGGTTTCACCCGCATAAGTTTCGATCCCGTGGGAATATCGGGATAAAAAGTAGTCCTATATGTTAATCCAGGGTGTCAGCTACCTCCATACCAAATTTTATCAAAATTGGTGCAGCCGTTTGAGCGTGAAGAAGTAACAAACATAAACCACACACACACAAACTTTCGCCTTTATAATATTAGTGTGATTACGAGAATTGGCTTTCGGGACTTCTCTCTCATATCGTCGCTCGCATGACTAAAAGTCCTATCTCATTATTCTAATTTTTTGGCTGATTTGGGTTGGGACAGCTACATTTTTCTATTTGTGATTCTTTACACTTTTCACTAACCGTCGTACCTCCATGTATATATTTGAATCTCGAAATACAAGCATTTTGAAAGGCAACAGAATGTAAAGAATCACGAATGGAAGAGTGTAGTTGTCCTGACTCAAATCGGCAAAAAAATGAGATAGGACTTTTAGTCATGCGAACGACGATATTTTCCGTGGATGTGTCGATAAACGTATCGCCAGAAAGTAGTCGACACAGCATTAAAAACCCACCAGGATCACATTACCAGTGGTTGTCACAAAAGTAAGTCGATGTAATCCGCCAACCACCGCGAGACGAGTCTTCAAACCGTTTGGGGATTACTCCAATGAGAATTCTGGTTGTACACAATTCAAGGGCTTTAGACGTTAATCCTTTTGTATGACACGATTGTTTAGAGGTGCCATCTGGATAATTGCGCTGCGTTTTGAAACAAAGGGAATTTTTATCCTTTTGCGCGCACTTTTAATCTGAACGTTTTGGAGTTCCTAATCTTGGGACGCAATCTGTTCAGTTTTTATGTTTAGTGTACTTATTAATCATAATCACCTCACGCTTCAGAGCAATGGTGGCCCAGTAGTAAAAGCCACGGCTTACGAGCTATACGTCGTGGGTTCAAAACCCAGTCAGGCGTGTTACGCCTGACTGGGTTTTTTGTGTAATTTATTTTTTATTACATCACCACTACTCAAAACGGTAAAGGAAAACATCGTGAGGAAACCGGGATGTCTAGAACCAAAAATTCTAAGACATGTGACATCTACCAACCCGCACTGGGCCCGCGTGGTGGATTACAGCTCACTCCCTCTCAAAATAGAGGAGTCCTGTGTCCCAGCAGTCGGAACATTAGAGGCTGAGTATGTACTTCACGCTGTGTTCCCGTCAAAGGGATAGTAAGTAGAGGTGTTTAGAATATCGCCATTTTGCCAGTTATGTTAGGTTAGGTTAAGTTTTAGGTTAGGTTAAGTTACGGTGAGCATATTGCCTTTATCACCGAGAATAAATCCAGTCTTGTTTACTTTTTAATAATGGCATGGCTCTAATACCCGCCTACGTTAAAATAGGATAACGAAGACCGAACTAGTTTACTGCAAGATCAAAGTTGCCGAAACGTTTCAATAAAAACTTTAAAATGAACTACAAAGTTTTTCCAGCAGAGCTAGCTCGTCAGGTCCTCGTCAGTCACCTGTAAAAGCTTTGAATGCAGGTGAAGTTGAGAAGCTGGCTGCTATGCTAACCCCCCTCGCCTCCCTCACCCCCCCTACGACTCGTTATCAAAATGCTCCCGACGATTGCAGATGGGGCGGCGAAATTTATTGTATCGCCCTCTTGCCAACATTTGAAAATAAAACATGGAACTTTTCCCCTGCAAATGTTTGTTTGAAAATTCTACAGTGTAGGAAGTATGTAACATATATTATGTATATTACTACCACGTCTCCATTCCCTGGAGGAGCAGATAGCGGTGTATTGCCGAACGTATAGTTTATTTCGTGCGCCATACTTACATTAAGTACGAAGAACATCGTAAAATACAAGAAAACTTTAACAAAATAAACACTAGAATCTTTCTAGTACTCTCAATCCCACACAGTTTAAAAATATAGAAAAGTAACATAAAATAAACTACATCACTGGCCCTCGAAAGCTACGGCGTAGCCACGAGAGTGCTACGAGCTACGCCGTAGCGTGCACGTAGGCGGTAAATCATTGGTGCGGCCATACGTCCGGTTGTGGGAAAATAACTCCCTATTATATACTTGTGTTGCTCTCAGACATTGTCCGAGAAAATATTTATTTTAGAAAAATAGCAATTGAAAGTAGAGTAGAAAAATAACTATTACGCTGGATATGAAATGGGTTCTTGGTTTTGCTCTCTTTTACAATATAAAATTACAAAAGTAATATTATTTTATAGGTTTTTGTTGCCTGTTTAAACATAGTCATAAATAACATTGTTCTATGAAAGTAAGTCCTTGTGGTCTACAGTGACGATAATGAACTGTTTTCAGCATAAATCAGGCTGTATGAACGCACTTGTAATACTTGAACAAAATCATTAATGTCATGCAAAAGTATTTTACAGTAATATCAATTTATTGGCAACTTTTTTCATAGTTATTTTCAGTAACTAAAATATTCGTTTGTGTCTGAAAAAGAAACGAGTACAAAGTTGTATGTAAATACAATTTGAAAACAAATAAACTGTAAAAAAACTTTGATTAAAGAGGTGACTCGTTTGTCTACTGGGACTGCAGAGCACGCGGTCCAGGGATCGATTCTCAGGTCTGACAAAGTGTTTTTATCTTTCAGTGGCAAACCAAAGTCTAGATTCGTGACCCGGTTTCAAAAGGCTACTTGGAACTTAACACTTTCAAGGGCATTATAGCTATAAAGTTATAGGATAACAAAAGTTAAGTTAAGTTTATCCTTTTATCCTTTTGGCTATAGCCGTTATAACAATAAAACTTATATACACATTGGTCAGGCAGGGGCTATAGACTTTCCATAGTCCTCAATAACCAGTTCACTTAAGCCACCCAAACCCATAATCCAATATATTTACCTCCAAATCCTGCAACCTGCAATAGTCCTACACCAACCGGGGGTTGTCCTTGGGTGCACTTGCATAGTGTGAACAGGGATAATCGTCGGTTGGTGCCTCATTTCATTAAAACGTCTAACGGGCTCGAGCTCGCTTCGGCCCCTCGTACGCCTGCCTTCCAAAGCCCCAGGGTCCCGAGACATATCAAAAAACTTATATTGTGTCTCGTTTACCGCGCTGGAACCTGTTCGAAACAAAAGTTGCCGAAATGTGGGTGTAATACACCTCTGAATAGCCCTTAGCGGATACTGGCATGATGTTATCATCTATTAAAGAACTAGATACTATATTTCTTCTGTCTCTAGGCCATTGTATATTTCATCCTTATATCCTTATAGATATTTCTGCGTACGTCACTCACATTCTAAAGCGCTGTTCAACAGCTGTCCACCGCTAAGTTACGCTCGTGTACTTAGCTTCGTTTTTTTGCGAACATGTAGCGGAGATCGTCCACGGCCACGCTACACATAATCAGCCTATAATGTTCCCACTGCTGGGACACAGGCCTCCTCTCGGTGAGAGGGAGTGGGCTGTAAACCACCACGCGGGCCCAGTGCGGGTAAAATGTCACATGTCTTCGAATTTTTGATTCTAGGACATGCCGGTTTCCTCGCGATGTTTACCTTCACTGTTTTTTGAGAGATGTGGCGTTGATAATAATTTACACAAAGTAAAGTGATGGGTTCTAACCTACGACCTGCAACTCGTAAGTCGCAGCCTTTACTGGTCTGATGGTGACTGGCCTGTTGGTCTAGTGGTCAGTGACTATGACTGCTATGCCGGAGGTCGTGGGTTCGATTCCCACCCAGGACAAATGTTTGTGTGATGAGCATGATCATTTGTTCTGTGTCTGGGTGTAATTTATCTATATATGTATGTATTTAGAAATATATAAGTATGTTTATCAGTTGTCTAGTACTCATAACACAAGCTCTGCTTAGCTTGAGACTAGACGGCGTTGTGTGATAGTTGTGGAATATATATTATTATATTATATTTATCACTGGAATGCGACCACGTTACGTACGAAACAAATGCTGGCAAACAAATGAACTGCGCAGCTAACATAGCAAACCTCTCCCTGCAAGTCCCACGTTGCAGTGGTTTTCCCCCTTTACTACGGAGAGGAACCCTACTTCCCCATCTGCGATCGGTCGTAAAAGCCTACCTATTAAAATAAAATACATTAATACCCTCCATGTATCAACCACACTCTTTTGATCGCTTACAGCTTAAACGACTTAATCGCTTAAGCTGAAGCGCTTAATGTAAAACGTTCCGCGTTTCATAGAATTTCTGCACGAGAAACCGCAAACAGCTTTTGGTGTAAATGATAATTAATATTTCGTTTTATAAGCTGTCTCTTTATAATCCATAAAGGTACAGCTTTTACAATATAATATTATTTAGTTTCTTCTTCGTGGAAACTAGATAACTAGATTCAGACATGTACTAATGCGACTCAATTTATGGAAAAAAAAATTTGAGAAAAGCGTTGTAAAAATCAGTGTTTTTATCTCGAGATCTTTAGAATAGAATAGAAGTCAATCTGTCAAAAATATGTATCTCAAATTTCCCCACGTTTTTGATAAGTTTTTGACATTGATTGTCACTGAGATGAGACTGCGACTTTGAACGTTTTAAATCATTAAATGTTTGAAGGTTATAAAATAACGAAATAGTCCGCTGAGTGCAATCTTCTGAGATACAGGCCTCGCCTAGTTCAGAAACCACCACAAATGCTGTAGGATTATTATTGTATAATGTATATGTCATTAGTACAGTTAACTAGTGTTAAGTACTTTTAATATGTAATCCTTGTTGCTATGCTGGTGAGAAATAAACATTTTTTTTTTTGAACTGGCATTCTGAATAAAATAGTCTAATAATAATAAACTGTCTTGTCTAATAATAATAATAACTGAATAAAATAGTCTCATAATAATCTCTTTATTATGTACACACAGCTGCATTAAGTAGTTACCCCACCAAAAGACATGTGCGTTCAAATCCGTGATAGGCCCAAGTTGGTTTTTGTATTTTGCAAAAACATTTTATTTTAAATAATGTATTGTTTTAGTGAATAAATAAGTTTAAGTAAGTATTTTTTTTTTAATTCTGTTTTTATTATTGTTTTTTTCAATAAAACAATACTTTTGCGACGACAAGCAACAATAATAGGGTTAACATTTACGACAACTTATTCATCGTCTAAATAGACTGGAGGTTTCAAGACCGCTTACCGTGCATAAGATTGGAAGTTCAAATCCTATATAGGCACGAAATGTGCTTATTGTTCATTATATTATTTTGATATATTTTTCTATTTTGTTTTAAGTAGTAATTATTTATAAAGAATTAAAAAATCAAGAAAAATAAAATACTTTATTAATCATTTATTAATATTTATTATTGCTATTATTTAACAAAACTATGATCTTATTTTACAACAAACAGAACAACTATTTTAGTTCTCATAATATCAGAAATCATTTAAAAAAATAATTGATAAATAGTAGTCGTTTACTCTTCGCCGTTTTAAGTGAACGTATACAAAGTTCTAACTTGAAGGTATGGATTAATTTTATAAAGACAACGTAAGTAAGTAAAATTAATGGATACCCTCAAATTATAACATCTTTCGATTAGACAGGGACCTAAAGATATAATGACTCAGCCGATAGTAGATAACAATTTCATCGCAATTCATATGGGCTCGCTGGCTAGTTCGTCAAACTGCCGGTATGAGTATGACGACGTTCGGTGATGCGATGGTTCGAATCCGAGTCAACACAATGGACTCTTTTTGAAGTATTCTTTAGATTATTCGTAAGGAATTCAATGTTGTAGCAGTGTAACATTTTAAAACTTGAGGGGTTAGGAGATAGTGACGCTTTCTGTACACCATATGAAAGGATGTCATCAAAATCTGTCCAAACGAAGTACCGTGGTACACTTAGTGGTATATGATAACCTAGATCACACTGAATACTCGTAATATTGCATTAATATTTTTTCTTATGACGACGGGGACGAGAATAAAATAACGTTTAACTTATCAAAAAGCACGCTATTTTGGCACCCTTTCATCGGCACAACTACCTACCTTGCTTATTAAAAAAAAAACTGTCAAGTTGACGCTGTCTGCTGTCTGCTTCAACCACTGTTGTTTTATATTTGTTTCGTTTCGAATATTTATAAATAATTCAATCTGAATTCAATATGAACTCGTACCCTGAAACGCAGAAACGAACGAAATGATATTGAATGACATTTACGAAAATGTCGGCTCGAGTTTCAACCAAATGTAACGCAATTGTACATGTAAAGTTGCCACATGTTTTAATTATATTACAGGTACCTAATTTAAATAACAAAACATAATTTATTATGATGTTTTAAATTATGTAAGGATAAAGATACAATCATTTTCGAATTCCTCTATTTTTTTTCTCTACGATTTGGTACACGTGTACCTCGAGGTACATGTTTGGGCAAAGTTGTATGGGCTTTTGTTGACCTCCTTTAGTTTACCAGATTGAAGGCTCTCTCTCTATCTGTTTAACCCGTAATGTCCCACTGCTGGACAGAGGTGTCCCTTTCCCACACCCGACTGACCTTTGCCAGTGTGGGACAGTCCTGCAGTAGAAGTCATAAGTTCGTCTCTCCTCCATCTTTGTTTTGATTGATTGACGTCTAGGTGTTTGTATACAAAGTGTTAAAAAATTAACCCGAAAAACTTTAAGAGGTGCTTTAGACCATCGAACTGAACAACTTTCACTATGGGACCAACTCTGAAATCAAGAAAAAAAAATCAGCTGTTTAAAAAGTAAAAAGTTCAATACCTACCTGAACAAAATGTATGAAACAGATGATTTTTTTTTTAGTCTTTTTTCTTTCACCTATATAATATAGAGGGTAGAACCCGATCGACGCACAACCATTGTTTTAGTACCTACACGAGTCTGAGCCATGATTAATAAAAAAAAAAAGTCTGTTCTATATATTTTTACCGTGTAGGTATTGCTATGCTTTTAGGGGCCCGTGGCTAAATAATAACAACCGCACAGGTCGATCGATTAAGTTAAGCTACGCTTGCCGCGGTGGGTCTGTGGATGAGTGACCATCTTTACATAGCGAGACCCCTCCGTGCCTCGGAAAGCACGTTAAGCCGTTGGTCCCGGCTGTCATTCGTGGATCTTTGACAGTCGTTACGGGTACTCAGAAGCCCGAAAGTCTGACAACCAGTCTTACCAAGGGGTATCGTAGTACCCAGTAACTGGGTTGTGGAGGTCAGATAGGCAGACGCTCCATGTAAAATACTGGTATTCAGCTGCATCCGGTTAGACTGGAAATCGACCCCAACATAGTTAGGAAAAAGCTAGGCAGATGATGAGGTATTGCTATACTTTTCTGTGAAACAGCAGCTTTTTTTTTTTTTTTCTACGCTAGAGGTTCCTGTCTGTCTGTCTGTTCCCATAAATTCAGCACCATGATTCTAGTCATGTGCTGAATTTATGGGTTTTTGACAGTTTGCGTTGCCACCCTGTATAGTAAACGAAAGGAGCTACTTAATAATAAACTGACTCAGTGAATATAAAAAATCGTGAAGAAACCCAAACTGATAATGGTGCTATCTCTCTCCAACGCACAAAGCGAAAACGAGACGCACTTCCTTCCTTACTCTACCCATCTCCGAATGGAAAATCGACGTTTAAATACAGTCAGTGTGCCTCCATAAATAACGGAGAATCTGCCAATTTTTCATAACATTATTTTTAACGGAGAGCTGTAATATCGGCGTCTGTTTTTGGCTTTGAGTGTTTTGCTTTAGCCTACCGATGTTTACCTACGTAATCGGACGCACTTGGCTGACTTCACAAACAAGAAACATTGTTACGTCGTGCGACACGGCCCGGCCCTGGCTTTCAGCCAGTTTCCAAGAAAACTATTCAAAATGTACCATTTATGATTCTTTTGGTTGAGTGGAACGTCACGTAATGTCCATTTTATTCATTGTACTGCATGCAGACGATAATGCGCGTTTTGAGACAGTCTGGAATACTTAATTTTAGACAGACTATCGCACAAGACTATATATAGACTATAACTTAGTCTATATATCTATATATAGTCTTGTGCGATAGTCTGTGAAATTTCGGCATCCTGACCCCCCGCGCGCGTCGCATCCCAGCGCCCGCCGACTTTTTTTTTTTTGCTCGGCTCCTTAGTGTCGTCTCGTGATGTTAAATAGCCTATAACTTTCCTCGAAAATTAGGCTATCAAATGCAAAAGGATTTTTGCAAATCCGACTGGAAGTTCCAGAGATAAGGGCGTTCAACGAACTCTTCAGCTTTATTATTAGTATCGATATACCTAATACATAGATATCAACATAACTTGCCAAATGTGCAGACTGAATCTAATCAGCCTACAACGTTCCCACTGCTGGGACACAGGCCTCCTCTCGGTGAGAGGGAGTGGGCCGTAATCCGCCACGCGGGCCCTGTGCGGGTTGGCAGATGTCACATGTCTTCGAATTTTTGGGTCTAGGCTAGGACATGCCGGTTTCCTCACGATGTTTTCTTTCACCGTTTTGAGAGCAGTGGTGATGATAAATGATAAATGATTTTATTTCTGGTAGGTTTGTACAAAAAATGTGCACCTCTGCCTAACTATTCGGGGATGCAGGCGTGGTGTTATGCTGATATCCATCCTGTATTATGTATTCGTTATTTTGATTTAAAGTATGTCATAGTGACACTTACTTTCTTTAAGTATTTTTTAATTTTGAGGGTTCCGTACCTCAAAAGGAAAAACGCAACCCTTATAAGATCACTTCGTTGACCGTCTGTAATCACCCTTTTTCTCAGGAACGCGTAAAGTTATCAAGTTGAAAATAAAATCAAATACTCAAGGTGCAATCCCTTGAAGCAGTGAAAAATCAAACTTCAAAGTCAACGCAATCAAAAACGCGTTTATGTTCCGTTTATGACGCGTATTTTGACACTCGCAAGGGAATCAAAACCTATATGGTACTTCCCGTTGACCTAGAATCATGAAATTTGGCAAGAAGCAATGTCATGTAGCACAAGTATAGGAAAAACTCCGAAAACCGTAAATAATTAGTTACATTACAAAAAAGAACGGGACCACCTAAAAATTTGTTCGAAATCCTCGGTGCGCGGGTCCGACTCGTTCTTGATCAGTATTTTTTTGTTTGTTGGCTCCTTGTTTTTATATATTCATGTAATTTATTGAGGGCTGTGCTGTCTTGTGTGTGCATTAAATAAATGGTTTATCTTTCTATCGATCTATCTTAACTGTTAGTAAGAGACAACATTGTATTTAAAAAAAAGTCATAATACCGTCTCATACATTTAGTATTTCTCTACTACCAGAACCAAGTTCCACTTAAAAACACTTTACCATTCTTATTTCTTACGATTGTCACAGAGTAATAAACATCAGTAGAGCAAGCAACACCATGTAATGAGAAAGGAATGGCTTCGCGTCGTCGCGCTGTTTTTTTTGTACAACTTTTTTTACTCTGTGGCCACTAAATGATCGTGAAAAAAGTAGAGTACTGTTGAATGTATACCCGTTTCAGTGAAGGTAGAAAAGGCTTTGGAAACTTTTAATGAGCAGTGTGTGTCACTGTTTTCAAAGTAGGTAAGAGCAACTAAAAGTTGCAGAATATGTTTTTCTTGTGTTTTCCAATGGACATTCCTTTTCCTGTAGGTGTCGTTTCAGGTGAATGAAGGATTATTTTTCAAAGTTTTCACCACTACCTTCTGTTTTTAATGATTTTGTGAAATCAGGAATCCTTCTGCCAAACGTGGTGATTTTGATATCAATATCTTTGGTGTCGGACATTGTGCGATGTTCTGCGGTAAGGATTTCTTTTTTCTTTACATTGTGTCTACAGCTACACGAGCACAGACTCCACTCCAGACACCGAATATTCCCGATCAGTAACACCTTGTCGTCAACACTGTTGACGATCGGCATTTTTTTTTTCATTTGTTCACAGTGTTGACGAAGGGGACTATTTTTTCCGATCGTACATTATGCTTAGTTCAAGAGTCAAGTTTTAGAAAAGTGGATTTCAACTAAAAATATAAATAGAAAGTCTTTATTTGGCATTTTATTAACTAATTGTAAATATATATAAATATTATTATTGTAATTACTTACTGTAGAAGCCAAGTGTCAAGTGCAAAGACAAGGTGCTAATGATCGGGAATATTCGGCGACCACGGGCTCCAAGCGCGAGCACTTTACTACACCAAGCCAATTAATAAAAAAATATGCCGAATAGAGCTGTTGATGAGGGTTTCGTGACGGTGCAAAGGAGGAAGCGCCGGTCGCGAACGAACAAGAACCGCTGCGGCAAAGATCCTACGGAGCCCGAAGTCAGCTGGCGTGCCGCAAAGCCGAATACACCGGTGTACATCTCCCGCCTACACTACACCACTACGGCGGAGGACATCGTGGAGTACCTGCGCCAATAGACGAGTGTGCAGTTACTGGAGACGCAACGCAACGTCAACTTCAAGGCGTTCGTGGTGCGCGTGCCGAATTACTATCTGCCCGACGTCATGCAAGAAGACTTCTGGCCGCAGGACGTGGTGTTCCGTCGCTTCCGCGGACAAGTACCACAGAACTGCTCAAGAGTTAGCTAGTGAAGTACTGTTTTATAATAAAGATATTGTATGTTTAGGTTACGGTATTTATATATACATGAGCCTGCGTCGCCTGAACGAAATAAATAAATAAAAATACACATAAACATATCATCACGACTGTTCCCCCAAAGGGTAAGGCAGAGGTGTACCTAAATAGGACACCCACATTTCGCCAGTTAGTTTTTGTTTCGACCCAAATAAAAGGGGCGAGTCAATAAAAAAATCATAATAGTAAATTTAAAATCCAATAAACCAGAATGATGGTTCTCAAGTCATAAGTGCACTAACAGGCAAACGTTGCATTTTATAACATTACTTGCGACCCGCTCCTGATTAGCACGGTTTATAAGTCTTGACAAAACATTTTTTTTTTATTATATGTAATTTTAATATACACACATAAACCTTCCGGCATTAATTCTCTAAATTATGTCTATTATTCTCTAAATCGCATCAAAATGCGTTGCGTAGTTTAGAAGAACAACGCAGTCACACACAGACATGAAAAACGACTTTTTATAGAAATAGAAAATAATTATGTTCTCAGAGTACGAATTTCAGAACGGAGAGGTGATTTCAGGTATGGTATGGTAACAAAAGAGATAAGTATGCAGGTTATCTCTTTTGTTGATTGTAACTATAAAAGGAAACCATTTTCCAACATTTAACAACAAATCAGAGTAAAGGTTACCAAAAATTACAAATCCGTGTCGTGAACTACATTAAATCAAGCGTTCTCAAACCTGAACCTACCTAAACCTAGCCTAAAGGAACGCAGTAG
The DNA here is from genome assembly GCA_963082905.1 of Oligia fasciuncula. NCBI lineage: Eukaryota > Metazoa > Arthropoda > Insecta > Lepidoptera > Noctuidae > Oligia > Oligia fasciuncula. The sequence goes on from OY720403.1 coordinate 18,288,232, forward strand.
TTTTTGAGGTTGTCCCAGTTTAAACAGGCTGACGCAGAAGGTGAGAGCCCATGAAAGTTTAGCTGTTTGCCCAAACTTTTAAACAAAGCGGCCCTATTTAATTATACGGTCGGTCAAAAGCAGGTATATGTTCTTAGTTTAAATAGTTTTCGCCCGAACAAAGGGTCGGTTTGTACAAAAAATGGATTAAAACTTTTTAGTCGGGATTTTTTTTTGTTGTAAGTAAAGGTATTAAGGCAGTATAATCATAGTCATTCTTGTCATCATCTGCCTAGTCTTTTCCCAACTATGTTGGGGTCGGCTTCCAGTCTAACCAGATGCATCTGAGTACCAGTATTTTAAATGGAGCGACTGCCTATCTGGCGTTCACAACCCAGTTATTGGGTAATACGTTACTCCTTGGTAAGACTGGTTGTCAGACTTTCGGGCTTCTGCCGACCCATAACGACGGTCAAAGATCCACGAATGGCAGCCGGGACCAACGTGCTTTCCAAGGAGGGGTCTTGGTATGTAAATACGGTCACCCATCCACGGAATAACCGCGGCAAGCGTAGCATAATCTCATCGATCGACCCCGTGCGGCTGTTATTACTTAGCCCTCATATCTAACAGAAAGAGCTGTTTTACTATATGTACGTAAAGTTCTTCAGAAAGGTCAGGTGCGCAGTACTTACAATGGGCGTGCGTGCATGACCAGCGAGGTAATTGTGTAACACACTATCAGTAGCGTAGACATTGCAGAGTAATCTATAGACTCATGGTATCCGTGTCACCGAAAGGGACAAAAAAAATCCGGCAATCTTCATCATACTATAATTTTTACAGCTTATAACACTGCACCTTACCATTTTCACAGTTGCACAAATGTACTATTATTGAATTATAAACGAAAAAGATCTTATTTTCCGTTTAATCGCGGTGTAGTTTTTATTATTTCATTCATACCTAAACGTCAAACTTGTTGTGCACATTGATGTGCATAGCCGACACGCAGTAAGGGACAGAAATATTCTTACTCTGTCTCTTTTCTTTGCTAGTGACGTTAATATATTTCTCTTTTTCTTGTGCGAATGAAAAAGAAGATATGCAGCAGTCTATAGTTTACTCTGTCTACGATCAGTAGCAATGGGTTTCATTTTGACAGTTCAACAACATTCATTGCTTTGTTTACGTTGTTTAGCAGACACATTTTTCGAACATAATTATGAAGCAATGGATTAGCAATATCCTTCAAAATGATTCAGACTGAGATTGATTGTGGGTGCAGATGTATGAACATAAGCAAAAGGAATATCGTAGCGTATCGTAGTATGTGAGGATCGTAGCAGGTGGCGTTATAAAGGGGTGCATTTGATGACAACAGTTTCGATGCAAATTCGTAATTTATCGGAACGCATCGGGTGCACGACCTGTTTTCTAATTAAGGGGCTTACATGACCTAAAGCGCGGTCACTGCATAGAAAAGAAAGAGAAGCGCGTTGACACAACCCTGGTAAATTATTGCAAAATATGAAGCAATTATTTAATTACAAAAAATCTATTGTTTGGACTAAAAAATTAAAACAGTAGTGTTTTATTATGTTGCTTGTAGAATAATTTGAGAAAAAATCAGAATGATAGTATGTATATTAGTATGGTTTTTATTGTAAAAAGAAAGTTTTTAGAGGTATCTTCACGATTTTTTTCTATCGTGTCAAATTAGTTCTATTATGTTTTCAACACAGTATCTACCTATCATATATTATATATTTCTCTGATTTTGTTTACTGTAGTCGATCATATACTTTTATTGTTTCTAAAACTTGCGTTTTTTGCGTTTAGGTCCTGTAAGCCCCTTAAACTTCTCTATTTTTAGGCATTTTTGGGGAGGAAACCTACCCACCTTCAATATTTGCCCTACTGCCGTCCTTCGCCGAACTGTGACTGCGAATTACGCCTCAGCCGTACCCTTAGATTACATTGACGTCATCAATGCTGAACATGAGCCTTTCCATCCATCACTGCTATCCATACTATATACTTATACCATCACACTAATATTATAAAGACGAATGTGTGTGTGTGTTTACTTTTTATCCCGATATTCCTATGGGATCGTCATTTACGTAGGTGAAACCGCGGGGCGCAGCTAGTACTATATACTATACCTATTACAAATTCGACGGTAACTCTGTCTGTATGTTACCTTTTCACGCTTAAACCACTGAACGGATTTCGACAAAATTTGCATCCTAGGAAATGACATAGGATCGTTTTTATCCACATACCTCGCGGGCGAAGCCGCGGGCGGAAGCTAGTAATATTATAAATTCGAAACTAACTCTATCTGTCTGTCTGTATGTTACCTTTTCACAACTAAACCACTGAACGGATTTCGATAAAATTTGGCAGAGAGATAGATTGCATCCCGGGGAAGGACATATAATAGTTTTTATCCCGATATTCCCACAAGATCGACACTTATGCGGATGAAACCGCGGGGCGCTGCTAGTAACTATTATAAAGTTTTAAGCGTTGTCTACCAAAAACGGTTGAATACTGACTCCTGTAACACAGATACCACCTAGCTCAGGAGTCAGGGCTTCAAATTAAAATGTAACACCTTTTTTATGTCAATAAAACTTTTATTTTATGCACGACACACGAAAGCAACAAGAATGGTCACCTATGAACAGGCTGACCGCGGCAACTGCAGCTTAACCTTGCAGATCCATCGATCCGCGCAGCTGTCAGCCACGAGCCCCTTTATATTTAACTCCTGTCCCCCGGAAGCCTACCATCGTTATATTTTATGAGGGTCTCAGTTTGGACGCACCTCACGTTTACCCATCACATCAGTACCGATATTTCGAAGTCGTTTACCCGCATGCGTTTTGAATCTTTAGTGCAGATTACCTGAGCTAGTTGTAATTGTATCTCTACGGTATAATAAAACGGATTAGGTGGCGTTGTAAAACGGTGAAGGAAAACATCGTGAGGAAACCGGCATGTCCTAGAACCAAAAATTCGAAGACATGTGACATCGTGGTGGATTACTGCCCACTCCCTTGCACAGAGATGAGCCATGTGTGGAGCGACAATCTTCGAAGGGGGCGGGTACGACTGGATGAGAGTTGCCGACAATCCAAGTGGATTGCGTTCGATTGAACAGGCCTGTGTCTAGCCGTGCACTGCTGTAGGTTGATGATGATGATGACCGTCTGAACTGACCATCAGATAGTTGGCCTTCAAGCTTGCCACCCAATTTCATATAGAGAGGAAAAAACTCCTGATAATCGTCCAAGCAATTGACCTTTGATCTCGCGGACGTGTTCAAAGGCTTTTTCGATAATGTTCGATCTCAAATTATTATCTTTTGTCCGCTTGAAATATCGGCCAAGATTTCGTTCCCCCCTCCTCCTGTCCAGTCTAGACGCGGGTAGAGGGGGAGGGGGATATTGCCTATTTCATCTTTCGACGACAGATATGAGTATACTTATTGTGTTTGATGTAACGATTGGGGCTATTGGAGGGTAGTCGATCGGATACATCGGTATAAGACATATTATGTAGGTATGGAACTAGTTCTTTTCCGTGAATTTGCTCTTACGGGGTTGAGTTTTGATAAATCGTTTCTTTTTCATAGATTAAGAAACTTATCTTCAGTGGTTTAAAGGCTCGGAAAGCACGTGGATCTTTGACAGTCGTTACGGGTCGTCAGAAGCCCGAAATTCTGATAACCAGTCTTACCAAGGGGTGTCGTATTACTTAGCAACTGGGTAGTGGAGGTCAGATAGGTGTCGCTCCATGTAAAATACTGGTATTCAGCTGCATCCGGTTAGACTGGGAGCCGACCCCAACATAATTGGTAAAAGGCCAGGCAGATGATGATGATGATCTTCAATCGTTAAAACGTGTGGTTAATAAACGAAAGTCACTATAGAATCTCTTTTCTTCTTCGAGATTCTAAAAACTGAAATTGAAAAAAGTCCTTAATAAATAATTTTCCCAAATGAGAAATGCTTGCGATAAAAAATATGTCAAACCCACGTTATTAAAAACAACCGCAAATAAAGAGGTTTTATTATTACTGGCCTTCGCATAAAATTCTTCACAAAGTTTTATCTTGATAAAAAAAACAATTGCCTATGTACTTACTTACCTTGGGCTCGTCAAATTAAATTGGAAGACAGTTTCCTTGCGATCGATTTACGAGTATCCGTCTCAAAGTAGTTAATTAAACGAAGATTGATTTTCTAAGGAGTTTATTGGGTCGTGTTTGCGACGCGCCGATTAGACGAGTCATTTACTAAACGGATTTTCTAATAAAGAATCGATTTTGGGAATAAAATGTTTTCAACTTCACTCGAACTTTGAATAGTTAATTGATTTACGTTTTGTGATTTTTAATCGGAAAAGCTTTGCTTTTATTCGTTGTTAATATTGGTTTTAGACAAGTATTTAATCTTTACATACAAATAAATAAAATTGAAGTCTGTATATAATGTCAATATAACAGCTTTATACTAAATGCATATGAAAGTATTACGGTACATATAATATAAAAAAAAAACATTTTTTAAATTTTATGGCTAATCTCCGAAACGGCTGAACCGATTTTGACGGTATTTTCGATGTAGGCAGATATCTGATGTTTTAAGGCGTAACTTAGGCTACTTTTATTTTAGATAAAGAATTATAAACAATGAAAAAAACCCATGAAATTCAATTTGCTTTCCGATGCACGCGAACGAAGTCGCTTTCACAGCTAATTTATTTTATATATTACAGTTAAATAAAATAAATATGAGTTATGATGCTATGATTAATCTATTTGAAATCCCAAACTCACTCGAATTTTGATAAAAATCTAGAAACAATATCAAAAAAGTCGATTAGAGATTCATCTAAAATTGAATCGACTAAAGTTTCGAATGAATCGGGCGACTCGATTGACAATCGCCACGTCCCTTTTGTAAAGAAAGTTAATTTAATACGTAGTTTGGTTTCTAAGATAAGAGGAAGGAAGCAGTGACTGATTACTTATAATATTATGGCTTATAAAATTCAAGCCCTTATCGCGGCGGCCATACTGTTTTCGTTAAAATTAGACGAAGCTGCGTTTCCTTAAACTGTGGATCGTGACATAATTTCGAGATGATATGATCCTGTGGCTGATGATGGCTATACTGTAGAAGATGAGTAAAATATCATTAAGAATCACAATATTTTATCCTAAATGTTGAACCATGGAGATCACTGAATTAAAAAACAAGCCAGTGTATATTTAAGATTTTTTTATAACTTAAGTGGCAGTGGGCAGGGCACATTGCTCGCAGAATTGATGACGTGGCGTCGAAAGGCCTCCCACAAGGTGGACCGATGACCTTGTGAAGGCCGCAGGAATCTGGTGGATGCGGGAAGCAGAGAACCGGTCGAAGTGGCGGTGCTTGGGGGAGGCCTGATGATGATGATGTCTGGGTTTATTTCAGAAATCCCCACCGACAAATCTCCACCAGTGGGAATTGTTAGGTAATATTGCTCAGTCGGTCCGTGTAAAATTGAAAAGTCAGATATTTGATAAGACTGGAAGCCGACCCTCATCTAATTTAAATTATGATCATCAATGATGATAGTCGATTCTGTGTATTAATTTTGTAGCTTTAATTTTTTCTTTCAATCATAGTAAGTAACGAGTGTTACCTACTCAATATGCCTAACTATCCTTTTCCGAATTACGCTGGGGTCAGCTTCCAGTCTACTCGGATGCAGATGAATACCACTAGTTTACATGGAGCCACTGCCTATCTGACCTTTACAACCCAGTTAATGGGTAACACGATACCCCTTGGACTCGTTGTCGAACTTTTACTTAAACTACCCGTGACGACTGTCAAAGATCTGCGAATGACAGCTGCAACCAACGACTTAACGTGCTTTCCGAGGTACGGAGGGGTCTCAGTGTGTGATGGATGGTCACCCATCTACGGACCGACCGCGGCAAGCGTAGCTTAACCTTTGATCGACCTGCTCTTACTATTTTAAACACGAGTCCCTAATTGTTACTAGGTACCTTTTACTAATTAAATATTAAACTTAGGATCTCATTGTCAAGTTTTAATTAAGATAGAGTTACTGACTCTGATAATTAAGTCGATGTATTTTATTCAATTTTAATTTTATTAGTATCTACGTTTAACGTAATTTAATTATCAATTTTCTCATTGAAATGTATTCATGTGTTAAGTATCTTCTATGATATTGCCTTTCACACGTATTTCTGAAGAACGTTAAATTGTTGGAGTAAATAAATTTAATAATATATTATCTACATTGTGAACACTGCCTACTAGAGTTAAATTACGAATTACGGAATGTCTTTGAACGTGGGCGTAGCCGTGGGGCATTTAGTAAAGGTTACATTTATTCTACTAGCTGCGCCCCGCTGTTTCACCCGCATAAGTGTCGATGGGAATATCAGGATAAAAAGTAGCCTATATGTTAATCCTGGTTATAAACTATATGTGTGCCAAATTTCATCCAAATCCGTTCAGCCGTTTGAGCGTGAAGAAGTAACAAACATATAAACACACACACACCACAAACTCTTGCCTTTATAATATTAGTGTGATTATTTTTAGGTTTCCGCACACAAAGGACGCCAACGATCTATTGCCAAGGCTCCGCTGTCCGTCTGTCTGTCACAGGGCTGTATCTTTTGAACCGTAATAGGTAGACACTTGAATTTTTTTACAGAGTGTGTAGGTTCGAGGCCGCTATAACAAAAAATAATAATAATATTAAGTGTTAAATATTGTACGGTACAAAACCCTCAGTGTGCGAGCGAGTCTAGACCGTTTTTTCTGTTTTTTTTTGTTATCCATACTAATAATATAAATTTGAAAGTAACTCTGTCTTTCTGTATGTATGTTACCTTTTCACGCCTAAACCACTGAACGGATTTCGATAAAATTTGGCAGAGAGATAGATTGCATCCCCGGGTAGGACATAGGATAGTTTTTATTCCGATATTCCCACGGGATCGACACTTATACGGGTGAAACCGCGGGGCACTGCTAGTACCTCATATTTTTGAGAAACCATCACAAACTCACTCATCAGTCACTACAATAGCAAAAACATTATTCTTAATATTGAAATACCACTCTTTCTAAATGTAAATCAAGAAAAAAAATAAACCGATAACCGCTTTCACTTCGATGATAAAACATTTTTCCTTTTATATTTATTTTAAATTGTAGACCTTTAAAAAGTAGAAAAAAACCGTCTCCATTGATGAAACATCACAAGTTTTGAATAACAACGGCAGCGAAAAAAAAACAAAACGAGAAAGAATGAAAGATACTAAATGAAAAAAACGAAAGAATGAAATACGCTTATCGTTTTTTTTTAATTCACAACAAACAGTACTAACACCGCTCGCGGATAAAACGGGAAACGATAAATAAAAATCCGGTATAGTTTCGATAGAGATCGGCACGGTTTACCGGTTTTTATAGCGAATCGGAAAAGTTTTTTTCACAACTTTTTTTCGGGCACGCCTCTAGGGTGTTGTCACATACAATATTTTCGGAGAGTAGTCGTAAGTAAACTAATGTTAGTTCCTGGACTGTTTAGCACAAATGTCACGTTTTGACAATATTGACTTCAGAACTGCCCAATATTGTTAAAGAAATATTTTACTTCGCAAGAACAAATTACAAAGATTTCACTTACTAGAGGGCCTTTTTAAAAGTTAAAGTAAGTATAGTAAAGTCAAATAATTTATTTAAAATAGGCACATTATAGGCACTTTTGAACGTCACAAATTACAACTAAATAGAATGGATTCTAGTCGCCCATTCCAAAAGGTAGTTTTCGTATGGAGAAGAATGGGCAAGGAACTCCACCGTTACTGTTTTAAAATGTTTTACAATGTCTTGTATAAATAATATAATTATATGTGAAAACGATGCACCTAGAATAAAATAAGTCTACCACAAAAGGTAAAAAGAATTAAAAATTAAGCAATGACAGGTAAATCAATTATTTGATAGATACTGTGTGCTCACATATTTACAAATTATTTACAAATATTGCAAAAGTAAGTATTATAACAACTTTAACACACAAACTAAGCAGCCAATGTTTTTCTTTACAACAAAACATTTACGTAATAATATTTCATTTCGTAAGCAAATAATAGACCGCGAAATTCATTTTTTTTTACGTTTTTTGCAATTTGCAGGTCAGTGTCAGGTTGTATCTTGATCAAAATATGATTCGCGATTATAACAGGTACGTATTTACAAAATTATAATCATTAGAATCATTAATACATCTTTCTAAGTTAGATTTGTACCATAAGAACAAAATCTCTTATGGAAAGTGCTTATGGTACAAATCTAACTAAGGAGATATTTTAATGATTTTAATTACTGTTACTGTGACCGTTAATGTTATACGCAATTAGGGTAGGTACTGACCCTAATTGCGTAACACATTAACAGTAGCAATAGCTTTCATTTTGACAGTTTAACAACATTCATTGCGTGATTTACGTTGTTAAGCAGACAAATTTTTCGAACATATGCAGCAATGGATCACCAAATATCCTTCTAAATAATTCAGATTGTGTTGCGCAATTAAGATGCTTGTGCCACAATTTTTTTTCAGTTTGATCTCGTTTGACGCAATCAGTTTTGTTCAAATGAAAATAAAGTAAAAAAAAATTGACTCGTTTTCCAGTATAATCTTAAAAGAACTTTCTAGATATTACATTTTCTTTTTTTGTGGCTTTCAGTACTGTAGACGAGTGGTACAGTCAACATAAAAACGTAATCAAAAGTAAATCAATGATAACTTTATATTTTTATTTTACTCTATGATATTTTGATAGACTTCAATAATAATTTTGATAGAGTTCATAAAATATCTAAGTTGTTTACGTGGTCCCAACGTAGTGTTGGGACCTATCAAAAATACTTTTAAAATGAATTTTAATTTCTATGATAATAATAAGATTTTACCCAGCAATGGGCACGGGCTAAAAAAATAAGATAATATTTAAGTACAAAATTTAAAAGCTAACAGTCATAAAAATATAAATACAAGTATGTAAAAAGGGAGGGGAAAGAATCATAGGGCATCAAAAAAGTTCCAATATTAATTGAGTACATTTATGTAATGTCGAAATAATCACAGATTTTTGCTTGTAACTTGTACTGTAGACACATGATATGAGCTGGGCGTGCGGTGTGACTACTGACCTTGACATCTATTAATAGAACAGACCTACTAACCTACATGATTCTTTCCATAATGTTGCTTGCTTCATTAGGCTACTAGCTTCTGCCCGCGACTTCGTCCGCGTGAAATTTCTTGTACCCCACCCCGTCGCAACACTTCGTATTCGCTTAGCGTTCATCCTGATTTTTTTTCTTTTTGCTCGGCTCCTAAGGGTCATAGCGTGATATTAAATAGCCTATAGCCTATAGCCTTCCTCAAGAATTGGACTATCAATTATTACCCAGTAACCCGCACCCTAATTGCGTAACACACTATCAATCGGAATCTGAATAATTTTGAAGCAAATTGCTAATCCATTGCTTCATAAGTTCGAAAAATGTGTCTTATCAACACGTAAATAACGCAATGAATGTTGTTGAACTGTCAAAATGAAACCGATTTCGATTGATAATGTGTTACACAATTGCCCCGCGGGTTGTGGAGGTCAGATAGGGTTGCATGTAAAATACTGGTATTCAGCTGCATCCGGTCAGACTGGAAGCCCACCCCAGCATAGTTGGGAAAAGGCTAGGCAGATTGACTTTCAGAACAGACCATAGTCATAGTCAATATTCTGCAACAAAACAGCTTTTTCACTATTTTCTTTTTTATTGTAAAAATTAAGTTTCTGAAAAATTCTTTTCACGCGCAGCTCCTCTGATTCCTCGTTTACCGTCAAAACAGTCCCAAGGCGGCCTTAACGTCATGTCCATTCAACGGCCATGCCAACTCGCTCGTGTGAAGAATACTTCGTAAGTTTTTTGTCTCGGGGATTAAGGCTCAAATCACACCGAGATGGAAGCGAAGCGGCGAGCAGTTTCAGTGTCATAAAATTTTAAACTTTATCTTCATTACTATAATACATAGTATCGCTTGAGAAACTTGAAAGGTCGCGCGGCCGCCCGCGGCGCCGCGTGCACTCCGATGACTCAAGTTTCTCACGCGATAATAAGTATTATAGTAATGAAAACAAAGTTAAAATTAAAATTTTATGACACTGAAACTGCGCTCCGCTTCGCTTCCATCTCGATGTGTTTTGAGCCTTAGATATTATCGAGTGGAACTTTAGGGTAAAACGAATCGCGGAGAAGATACCCGTTTCACAGATAATATTTATTAAGTTTTAAGACTTTTTAGGGTTTCGCACCCAACGGGTGCCAATGGAACCCTACTAAGCCTCCGCTGACCATCCGTTCATCTGTTTGTCAGCGGGCTGTATCTCATGAACCGTAGGATAGGTAGACAGTTGAAATTTTCACAGAATCTGTATTTCTATTGCCGTTATAACAACAAATATTAATAAAAACAAAATAAGCGTGTTTGAAAAAAATGTACTCATAAATATTGTACGGCGGTACGGTACGGAACCCTTCATGTTCGGTGCTGACTCGCACTTGGCCGATTTTTTTTCATATCTATGATTTTTTTTCATCTTTGATACTTCAAAATGCTATAATATAGTTGTATGTTCGATTAAAAAAAAATGAATTGAATTTACGTTACATGTTACTACGTCGCGCGTTCGTGCTAGGACTTCGATATGTCAAATCACAGATCAAATAAATTCTTTTGTATTGTAAAGGGTCGGCCCTTTTACTCTGATGGTGTTGTCGATATTATTCGCGTCTATTTTTGGACGTAATTTATACTTGTATACAGTGCCGTGTCACCTAAATCAAGTCACTTATATAAGATGCTAGCCGACCCGACAAACGTTGTCGTATTCAAATTTCAATCATTCATTCATACAAAATCCCACGGAAAAAAACACGTTACGATTTTCCCGAATTTCCCATTTTTCTGGACGACTTGATCATGTTTTTTTTTCTCTAAAAACGTAATCCGGTCCATTACGAACATTTTAAAACAAAAAAATTGCCAAATCGGTCCAGTCAGTCTCAAGCTCAAAAGTGATGTGGTTACCTTCGAACAGCATTTAATTTTTTTTTTAAACTGCGCCCCGCGGCTTCACCCGCCTAAATGTCGATCCCGTGGGAATATCGGGATAAAAAGTAGCCTATACGTATGTTAATCTAGGGTGTCAGCTACCTCCATACAAAATTTTATCAAACTTGGTCCAGCCGTTTGAGCGTGAAGAAGTAACAAACATATAAACACACACACAAACTTTCACCTTCATAATATTAGTGTGATACCGGGTCAAATTAAATTAGCTAGCGAAACTTCGCAGTCGCGATGGGCATCGTAAAATTATAATATGGGTAAAAATACGTAAAAACATTTTTCGTTTTTATTTTATCGTGTTTAGAGAATTGATACCCATCACGTCTACGAGGTTTTGCTAGCTAATTTAATTTGACCCTGTATAGAAGATTATATCACTTAATAATTCTTCTTGATATAAGATGAAGACAACACACGAGCATAAGTATGTATGCGATTTTCTCCTTTAATTTTGAATGAAATTTTATGTTATTAAGAACATAGTATTTTGGAACCCACAGGTTTATGTAAATGTCGTATTTCAAGGTTGAACTCGTTATTTCACGAAAAAACCGCTATTGAAAGTTGCCAAGTGTTTCAATACCTATTAGTGCTCGTGACTGTACAAATACCTAAGTACATAAAAAAATTTGCATAATAATCAGCCTATAATGTTCCCACAGGAAAAGAGTTCCTGGGAGGACTTGGGGGAGGCCTTTTCCCAGCAGTGGGACAGTATAGGCTCAAAAAAAAATGTTCCCACTGCTGGGACACAGCCACACAGGCCTCCTCTCTGTGAGTAATGGACCACGCGGGTCACAGTGCGGGTTGGTACAACATGTCACATGCAATGTCACATGTCTTCGAATTTTTGGTTCTTGGAAATGCCGATTTCCTCAGGATGTTTTCCTTCACCGTTAACCCCGATCAAACATACCTGGCTAACCAAACTCTATGTATTCGTTTCTATGTATTCGTTTCTATGTATTGGTTTCTATGTATTCGTTTAAAGATACTTGTCATAGACATAACTAGCTACTCGTAAAGTAAGCCAAATATTTATGTATGTTGTAGCGATATAAAAAGGAAACGACTTCATCGCCACTTAAAAAACGTATAATTTGATTTAATATTAATAACCGAATTTACAAAAAATTACAAAAACTTAAAGAAAAAAATTTAATACTTGAGGTTTTTTTTGTTCATTGAATAAAATTTCAAAATTTAGTTAGATTACCTACGCGTCGAGTTAAACTGCAGTTGCAACTGTAATTCTTGCTACGATCGCGTAGCACCAATAGTGAACGAACGATATAAAAACCTGTTGTATTCTGCAATTAAAGTTACACGAAACTATTATTTATAAACGACAGTAATATTAGTAAAAAATCAATAATAAAAAAATCTGATGGATCCTGGATTATTTCTCTCTGAATTATATCTTGAATTCCATTTCACATCTGGTCGGTATGGTTTTGAAACTGCTCCCTCGAATAGATCTCCACTCCTCAACTCATTCAAAAAATCCAGGAACAGATTAGTGCATAGGGGTAGGGTAAGGCCGAAAACTCGGCTTGTTACGTCTTATATTTTCAGGCGTATCCTAAACAAAATAACGCACATTAAGAATGCTGTAACAAGCTGAACCACTTTTACCAAAAAATAGGTAACGAGTAGAAATACACATACCTGATAAGATCAAAAGATCAACATATAACTATATGTCGAAGACTTCACATAAATCCAATTTAGATGATTAAGGACGTATTTTTCATAATATCTTTACGATTATCAGCAAAGAAAAAAAAAATTGCAACCTTCAGCAATGAACACCAAAAAACCTCTGCCAAACTTCAAGAGAAAAATTTCATTTTGACAGCATCAGTTCAAAATTCAAAAGTTTGATTTTTTAAATCAGAAAAACGACCAAAAAAAGGTTGTCTAAAATCTTAAAGAAGGATGGAATGTTGAAAACATAATATGCAGTAATCACTAATACTGCAGTACCCCCTTTCCAAGAAAAAAAAGGAGAAACCCGGTGAAAGAAACGACTAAAGAAAGAGACGACCTAAAACAACCAAAGAACTTACGTCAAACAAAAGACATAAGTAAAAAAGAACATTAAATCTAATAGAGAACTAAAGCCAAACGAAGGACTGTTAGTCAAAGATAGAACTTCGGTGAAATACGAAGCTAATGCTTGCTTTTTATACAAAGAAAAAAGGTAATCAATAATTGTAATGATGAACACAAAGGATAAAAAAAATAAAAATTAAAACCTTATATCATTGTGATCTATAGATAAGAGTATGTCGACTATGTCTCGACCCTAAACCAAATTATCGATACGTGTTAAACATCCGTTTCCCAACACTAAGAGCTGTCATTATGTCATTGAGGGAATGACAGTCGTAACGACATCTGTGGGCGAAAGCCAGAACTATGAGCATTGATAGTTAAGAAAAAGTTTTAAATAAATTGTTTCAATTAGGCACAACTAGATGTCGCAATTAATATTTTTACTATAGGAGCTAACTTCTCGGAAAAAATAATCATCACCAGAGGATCTGGAAAAATTCTTTCTCCATACAATGTCACCAACATTCAACGTGACGGCTGAACGATGCGAATTATAAGCTCGCGAATTACGGAGGAAAGCCATAGAAAGATTATCAGCGACTTTCGCATAAACTTCTGCTAAGGATGATAAGTTCAATGCGTACTGAGTCCGACTTTCAGCTAAATTTACGCCTTGAGTCTGACTATTAGTACGAGTAGGAACCATGAGAACTTTATGCAATATTCTCATAAAACTTGAAAGGGGAGGAATGATTCTACGCGTGTTTGAGCCCGACTTTCAGCTAAATTGACGCTTAGAGTCTGACCATATGCACGGGTAGAACGCATAAGACCTTCCCTATCATACATAAAGAATAGAACTAGTGCAGGCAAAAAAAAACTTGATAAGGGAAGAATTATTCTACGCGTGTTTGAGCCCGACTTTCAGCTAAATTGACGCTTAGAGTCTGACCATATGGACGGGTAGAACGCATAAGACCTTCCCTATCATACATAAAGAATAGAAAAAGAGCAGGCAAAAAAAAAAATCTTGATAAAGGAAGAATTATTCTACGCGTGTTTGAGCCCGACTTTCAGCTAAATTGAGGCTTAGAGTCTGACCATATGGACGGGTAGAACGCATAAGGCCTTCCCTATCATGATATCATACATAGAGAATAGAACTACTGCAGGGAAAAACTGCTGAGTTTTCAATAGACCTGGATTTCAAAAAGAAAGAAGGAATTACACCATACTCTGATGACGATGATGAAGCTCACATTGACAGGTGGACTAGCTAGTTTAAGGAAATCGTAAATTAAAAAAAATAGAACCTCCTTCTTTGAAGTCGGTTAAAAAAGGGAACAGACTCAAAGTACGAACGATGTTATAAGTCTTTCGTATTAGAATCAGTTAGGAATAATTAAAGTAGAAAATTTGAAAATTTTAATGTATTAAGAAAAATGATGAAATAATTACGTAACTTGAAAAAGAGGTTTTTTGTTTAAAGGAATATTCACGTAATTATAGTGCCATATGAGAGGATTACGTTTAAAACCAATAATCCCGTTTGAATTAAGTCAATAAGTCCAAGGTTTTTAGAGTTAGAAAGAAATTAGTAAATTGAAAAAATGTCCGAAGACGAATTCTCTAAAATCAATATTTTGTCTAAAAAGTTTTTAATATAGAGATAGGAATAACCTTCGTCTGCTATGTTAGGATGCAAAAAGGACAAAACAAAGTTAAATAGGCAAATGTGATAATATGAATGTACTTAGAAAAAGCTAGAAATGCAGTGATCAGTCTGAGGGGAAACTGAATGGCAAAATAAAAGCATCAGTCCCTAACAAACTAACACTAAACGAATCGCAAAGCTGAAAAAATCTAAAGCTAACTAAGGCAGACAGGAAACAACAAAAAAAAAATGGTTGCCTGTAAAGTCGGTTTTACGGGCGAAGATTTTACGTGACAACGACCGATCATCCGATCATAGTTGAGTGGGAGAGAGACGCAAGGCATTCGGCGGGCCTCTCTCTCGTTCGGTGACTCATCGTAACGTTACCGAGCGTTACACTTTTTCATAAGTGACTCCCAGTCGCAACCTAATTTAAGACGTTGTCACGTCAATAACCCTCAACTGCCATAGTAAAGACAAAACCAACAAATATACGGGGTTCCACGTAGCACGAAAGTGTTAGGTAACCAGCAATATGTGACTGGTAGAGGAATGGTACGACGACGTGACATCACAGGAACGGTTGGGCTAAGAATTCAAAGATAAACAAATAGAAACTAGTAAACCATCTGCACCAAAAAACAAACAACGTACAGGTGGGCTAGAATCACAAAAAAAAAACAAATAGAATCTAGCAGACAACCGTGCAAAATCAACGCTTACCTTAGCCACGAAGTCTAAATCATTCGCACACCAATCATACACTACAGGATGCTAACTACTTCTAACTAAGGAGTGGAATAAAACCCAGGATAAAGATGTATTTAAAGGGAAGAAATAAAAGCGTTTTATATGTTTTAAGGTTCTACAAAGTTATCATTTATATTGCATCATAACATAGCACATTATAATAACGAACACCATCAGCAATAGAAGGGTTAACAGAAGTTGTCAATCACAGCCACAGAGTACCTTTTGATAGATCACAGCATAACTCTGGTAACCATAGCAACGATCTTGTTTGACAGAATGAGAAAAAAATTCCTGAATTCCTGAAACATATAGAAATAAAGCATTAAAATTTGCTCGGAATGAGCAACCATCCTCACAGAAACAAAAAAAATGTTATTTCAGTAATCAGAATCAATAAAATTACTTACTTTTACTTCGGGCGCCATTTTGTAGCGATATAAAAAGGAAACACTTCATCGCCACTTAAAAAACGTATAATTTGATTTAATATTAATAACCGAATTTACAAAAAATTACAAAAACTTAAAGAAAAAAATTTAATACTTGAGGTTTTTTTTGTTCATTGAATAAAATTTCAAAATTTAGTTAGATTACCTACGCGTCGAGTTAAACTGCAGTTGCAACTGTAATTCTTGCTACGATCGCGTAGCACCAATAGTGAACGAACGATATAAAAACCTGTTGTATTCTGCAATTAAAGTTACACGAAACTATTATTTATAAACGACAGTAATATTAGTAAAAAATCAATAATAAAAAAATCTGATGGATCCTGGATTATTTCTCTCTGAATTATATCTTGAATTCCATTTCACATCTGGTCGGTATGGTTTTGAAACTGCTCCCTCGAATAGATCTCCACTCCTCAACTCATTCAAAAAATCCAGGAACAGATTAGTGCATAGGGGTAGGGTAAGGCCGAAAACTCGGCTTGTTACGTCTTATATTTTCAGGCGTATCCTAAACAAAATAACGCACATTAAGAATGCTGTAACAAGCTGAACCACTTTTACCAAAAAATAGGTAACGAGTAGAAATACACATACCTGATAAGATCAAAAGATCAACATATAACTATATGTCGAAGACTTCACATAAATCCAATTTAGATGATTAAGGACGTATTTTTCATAATATCTTTACGATTATCAGCAAAGAAAAAAAAAATTGCAACCTTCAGCAATGAACACCAAAAAACCTCTGCCAAACTTCAAGAGAAAAATTTCATTTTGACAGCATCAGTTCAAAATTCAAAAGTTTGATTTTTTAAATCAGAAAAACGACCAAAAAAAGGTTGTCTAAAATCTTAAAGAAGGATGGAATGTTGAAAACATAATATGCAGTAATCACTAATACTGCAATGTGTACAGACGACAGCACATCAGGCTACTACAATCTGTCAAATTTCTTTAATAGATTTTCCACTTTATCGCTGAAGCATAAGGTTCAAAGTGGATTGAGAAAATTTGACAGTTTCAGGTAGCTTGATATGCTGGCGTCTGTACCTAGTTTTAATAGTTTTTAGGGTTCCGTACCCAAAGTGTAAAAACGGGACCCTATTACTAAGCCTCCACTGTCCGTCTGTCCGTCTGTCACCAGGCTGTATCCCATGAACCGTGACAGCTAGACAGTCGAAATTTTAACAGATGATGTATTTCTGTTGCCGCTATAACAAGAAATACTAAAAACAGAATAAAATAAATACGTGTTTTTTTCGGCGTTTTTGCCATGTGGTACGGAACCCTTCGTGTGGCCAGTTTTTTTTTTATCATCCTCTTAACCAAAGCACTTGCCATCAAATCTCTTCACCACCCTTGGTTGACTGGTAGAGAATGCCTAAGGCATTAAGTCCGCCTTAGTACCTTTTTGTGCGAAAAGTTTAATAAAATAAAATAAAACAAAACTTATCTCGTTATTCAACAACAAAAAAAAAACGATTACGACTCTCGTAACTCGATCATTAAAAACACAATATCGAGTCGTTCCACACGAGGTGCTATATTTTGGAAGTTCCAAAACTTTAGATACAAAACATTTTCGTATATTGCCAATAACATTGGCTGGTAATGTATGAATCGCGTGACGATATCGCAGTGGATTTATTCACGAAGTTCGTCTTATTTGGAAACTTTTCACCTCGTGTGTTTCGGCTCGTGGAAACGTATATTTTACTATCTCGTCTTTGTAGGCCTGATTGCCTGAAGCTATTATTATTATTTTTTTGTTGAAAGAAGTTATAATTGACTAATTATGCTACCAGAACTTCTTTGCAGGTAATTGGGTTGCGGTACGAAACTCAGACGGCCTTATTAAAATTTTGTACGTTCAAAAATGCTGCTGGTCGCTACACAAAAACTGACATTTTATAATTCATCATCATCATTTCTACCCGGGATCACCCACTATTGGACATAGCAATCCCCTTTCTTCTGCCATAGTTCCCAGTTCCATACGTTCCTCATCCAGTATCCTTATCTATACTAATATGTATTATGAAGAGGTAAAGTTTGTAAGTTTGTATGTAGGGGGTAATCTCTGGAACTACCAGTCGGATTTGAAAAAATCTTTTATATTTGATAGCCCAATTCTTGAGGAAGGCTATAGGCTATTTTACATCACGCTATGACCCTTGGTAGCCGAGTAAAAAGAAAAAAACAGTAATAGCGCGGGCAGGCGATAAGATGCCACGAGTTATTCCGTTCTGATCCCCTGAATATTGGTGACGGACCTTCCTGTAATTTCTACCTAACCTCATAAGAAAATGGCATGATGTTGGTTTAAAGTAGTCCTCCACCTGAGGGGCAATTCTCGTAATTTTAAGAACGTTAACAGTCTGATCTCAGTCTCAATTTGTCAAAAATACCTCGAATTTCCCTTTTTTTTGTTGTCGGGGGGAAACCTTCAAAAGGCACCCGACCTCCGGGTCGGGGTGTGTGGGATTTTTACCTCACTAAAGCCACCGCGGTGATTACCATCAGCACATAGAGGTGGTCCCGGTTTCTCTTAAAAGACCAATTCCGGAACCTCCCGTGCAACGCCTGTAAGGCATAACCCTGGGGAGACTGTAAAGGGCCTCCTCTGACCCTCGCTATGCACGGCAGCACGTAACCACTGTGCCACCGTCTTCCCTGAGGTCACTTGGTGGGCGGACAGAGACCCCACTCTGTGCGCCCGCGACCCCAAAGGTCCACCTACCTTGTTTGGTAAGCGGCTACAGTTTGACAACTTTTTGGCATTTGTTTGTCGCCGAGATGAGACTGCGACTAGATTTTCAGCGTCTTAAATTACGAGAATTGGCCTTTGGATCTCCCTCCGTCCGTGGCGGATTGCCGTCCCATCGGACTATGAAAGTAAGTATATTATTTACATCATCTGCCTAGCCTTTTCCCAACTATGTTGGGGTCGGTTACCAGTCTAACCGGATGCAGTTGGATACCAGTATTTTATTTGGAACTACTGCCTCTCTGACCTCCACAACCCAGTTACAATAAAAACTGCCGATTTAATAACCAAAAATAACTCTTTAATCAACAACACTAATTACAGCTCGAACACACTAATTAAAAAAACACAATCACACTACTGATCACTCTTAATTCGCACTTGAAGATCGCTTAGATGTTTTCGCTTGTCTCGCTGTATCCAAACTGTGTCGGTCGTCGCGCATCCCGGCCTTATATAGTGCCGCAGATAGTTCTAGAACCTTCCATTGTAGAAACATCTAGAATGTTCGAGTACATACCGACCCCGACTAACCAAATGTCGATAGTTCGAGAAAGTTCTACAAAGTTCTAGTATCGAATTTTCTAGAACGATCGTGACTCGACTGGTTCTGCTACTCGATACTAGACGGCGCTAGTGGTAACTAATGTCACCATGTACCAGGCTTTAATTGTGGCGCGCGCATGTACGGACCAACCGACCCGTGCGACTGGTTTTACTTAGCCACAAGCACCAAGGCATATTATGTATCTAAACTATTACTAGATATAGAAATATTATATTACCTATTATAATTTCGAATAGTCAGTACTTCGCGCCAGTGTAGATATTAATCCACACCGTTATTTGGGCGATTACGCCTAAATAGACAATTCGAATAGTGTTGAATCGGTCATAAGTGGTTATAATCGAATCACGCATCACTGATTTCGAATCATGTTAATGTATTATGTTAATATCAAAGATAATTTCAGCTCTATTCATAGTAGAATGTGTTTATTAATTGAAATATTATGTAATTCCGACGATTCATCAGCTGCCTAGCCTTTTCACAACTATTTTGGGGTCGGCTTCTCTAACAGCTGAATACCAGTATTTTACATGGAGCGAATGCCTATCTGAACTCCACAACCCAGTTACTGGGTAGGTAATACGTTACGCCTTCGTGAGACTGGTTGTCGGACTTTTAGGCTTCTGACTAACCGTAACAACTGTCAAAGATCTACAAATGACAGCCCGGACTAACGGTTTAACGTGCTTTCCGAGGCACGGAGGGATCTCGATATATAATGGATAACCACCCATCCACGGCCCGAACTCGGCAAAGTTGTTTACCCTTCGATCGACCTGTTCGGCTGTTATTATGATTGTTATAACGGAAAGACATTTTAACTTTATATCGAAGATGGCAAAAAATCTATTGAGAAATTTTATTGTTCGAATGTGGTTACTTATTACATTTTTTTTTTATTTATGTATTGTGGATATGCTACTAATGTTTTAAAGTTGTAATTTTATTTTATTTCCATTATTTAATTTTATTTTCAATTTAGTGAACAATTTCAAGATTAGTTATGATTGATAGATAGATTGGTAAATTGTACAAGACTCACCCATCTTATTGTAACATATTATTTTATATAGGTACACTCAACAACAGAGATAAGTATGCAGGATCGTCGAATATAGTCGAAGTTTATTAAGAAACCGATGGATCTTTTCGAATAAAATTTAATTTTGTTAAAAGAAAACAAACATATCTTTTAACAAATTAAATTTCATAGAAAGATACACAGAGAGAGACAGAGAGATAGTTTTTATGGTTTTCAAGGGTGAAGCAATAGTGACGTCAAAATGAGAATCCAAGATGGCGGCTGCCAACCTTTTTTAATTTCTTCGTTCCTGCCGGGGGTCCCCCGAACCCATACGGTTTTTTTTATCTCACTAAGACCCGCGTTTTACTTATGATAACCAAGAGTGCAAACACGCGTTAATGTTCATACAGGACTGACAGATAACCCGAAATGAGAGTGTAATAGACATGTCTGCATATCCTTTCAGAAATACAGACGTGATATTATGAAGGTAATAATTCCACAATAAACAGAGATTCAGCCCAGTTTCTTCATCTACAACTAAATTAATCAGTCAAAGTATTGACTTTTACTCAACTTTTACTTGACCTTTGACTACGTTAAATGTGTTTCTTCATTCAAGTAACAGCTAAAATAGTGAAGAAACAAATTTAGCCGTTACTTTGACTTTTGTGACGTGACTTTGGCTGTTACTACGTAGGTATTGATGAAGAAACTGGCCGTAACCCCGAAGACCTTCCAGAACTATTTCTGACGAGATAAGTACTTGTAATAAGGTGAGCGAAACTTGCAAATACTAACTTACTTACTTTATTAAGTTGTGTGAATGTGCGCAACACGGACTTGTTGTAACTAAGATCGTCTGCGAAACTTAATTTAAGCCAACAACGTGAAATACTTAAGGCGAATTTCACGCGTTCAGCACATCTAAACCGCGGTTAAGGGTTGTCAGTGCCAAAATTTACCGCGAAATTCAAATTTTCTTAGGTTTTTTGCAATTTGCAGGTCACATTAATACAGTTCCATAAGAGATTAGTGGTTGGTGGTAGAAATCTAATTTAGAAAGATGTATTAATGATTCTAATGATTATAATTCTCTAAATATGTACCTGTTATTGTCGCGAATCATATTTTGATCAAGATACAATCTGACACTGACCTGCAAATTGCAAAAAACGTAAGAAAATTTGAGTTTCGCGGTCTCAACTACCCATTCACCTTAAACTGCACTCTGACTCATTTGTCAAGGTCCACAAAATAGCTGTTAGCATTTTTTTTAGCCTATATTGTGTCCCAGTGCTGGGCAAAGGACTCTCCTTTTTCCTTCCAAACCTCCCCCTGTCTTGAGCGATCTCTGCCAGAGATCGCTGATAGCGTAATTTGCCTATTAGATCCGCAGGAGAACCAAGGTAACAGACATAGCCCGAAGAATTGCCAAACGGGCAGGGCACATTGCTCGCAAAACAGATGGCCAAATCTACGCACGCACACAGTTGCACACGTTTATGGGTCTAGCCTAGTAATTAGTCTAGGTAATTCGTCCATTTTGGTTTATTTTGATTGTATTTACAGCGGAGGTGTGATTGAAATTTATACATAGTTTTATTTATTTTTGGGATAAAAAATTACATAAATTAAAATTAACAGAAATCGATTCAGTAAACGATGCTGAACAAACTACTTTTATTTTGTGTCTTATTTCAGTTACAAATTGTATACACGTTATAATATTCCCATTTACAAAATGGCGACAAAAGAATTCAAAGGAAAAATAATTATTGCTAGGTATATATCTGCATACTGTAACGTTGCATGCTAATTACCATAGTGTCGTGCGGTCACGCAACTGTTACAAAAATAACGTTATGCCAGCCAACTTTTTTTAGGGTTCCATACCTATAAATACTAAAAGCAAATGGTCGTAATAGCAAAACGACCTGTATCCTCCCGTATCCTCGACTCGACCCGTCTCTCTTCTCCTGTATCCTGTATACCTTCTGGTCTGTTAGATCGACTTATTAAGTTTGGTAACAATAGTAAAAGTAATTGTGCTTCGAAGTGACAGTTGAGCTCATATTATACGACACATTAGTAAAATGTCCTACAAGCAAAAGGTTCAAAAACAAATAAATGGAAATGGTAGTCAAACCTCACATAAATATCCCTTTAACTCAGGTCTATAACCGTCTGTTTGTTCCTCCGTCTGGCTTTCTGTCAGTTACATGTCTATTCTAAACATATATTCCATTTCTATCTTTTTAAACGACTACGCCACTTGACTTTTTTACAGAATAAAATAGACTAAAATACAGACAGATTTAAATAGACTAAGTGTTATTATGGCCTTTACAACTTAAACATCACGCGTTGTTTCTCCGAAGGATAGGGCAGAGATGTACTTATTATAATACACCCATCATCATCTGCCTAGCCTTTCCCCAACTATGTTGGGGTCGGTTCCAGTCTAACCGGATGCAGCTGAATACCAGTATTTTACATGGAGCGACTGCCTATCTGGCCTCCACAACCCAGTTACTGGGTAATACGATACCCCTTGGTAAGACTGGTTGTCGATTATAGTACACCCACATTTACATAAAACATTTTCGTCCATTAACTATACCTATGTAATGTTTAGTGTTTATATTTTGTTGGAGATCCTAAAATAAATATCGCCTGTTATGTTTATGTCCCATGTAATAGGGGACGAGTCTATTGTCTTAATCTGAACAACTAATAATAAAAAGAAAGTAAACTCTAATAGTTTTTACGGTACAGAACCCTTAGTTCGCGAGTCGAACTCACACTTAGCTGGTTTTTCACTGGCAATCGTTCTAAGTTGATAAATAATTTATTTATGGCCTTACTTATTTCGTGTTTCATATTTTGATAACTTTTAATGCTACGTATTATTGGTGTCTACTGTGCTAGCCTTGGACTAAGTGCAGGGTAGCAAAACCAACTCTGAAATCACGAAAAAAAGATCTGCTGTTTAATACAAAAGTTCAATACCTACTTGACCAAAATGTATGAAACGGCTGATTGAAAGTTGTTCATATTCATGGGTAGAATATATCCTGTAATGGATGGTGATAAAAAATCTTCCTGTTTAAATAAAACAAAGTCGGGTTAGTTACACCATTTATAACTCAAGAACGGCTGGACTATTTTTTATGATATTTGATTTGTCTCCGCCCCGAATTAAAACACGGGAAAAATTCACAAAAAAAAAATTATGAAGTTCATTTTCTTAGGGCAGGAAGATGATGATTTTCTTATATATTCGTTCTTATTGATTCTGTGAGTTCGGGTTACTTAGTTTTAAATAAATTATGTAAAACTTTTTTTTTCTAGCCCATTTCTACCATACTGCAGGAAAAAGCCTTTTCTTAAACGGAAAATAATGAACATTGACCACCACGCTTAAACACTACACTGCATTTTCAGGCTATCAATTTCAGTGGACTTACAAAAAACACGCGGAGTAAACGAAACGTGAACGAACGAATTTAAAACTGAAAATATTTGTATCGCACAAAGATTACCTAGTTTTAAGACTTTATTCATATACATATATATATCTATAGATGATACCCATTGTGCTTGACGCTTTACCCAGTAATTGGGTTGTGGAGGTCAGATAGGCAGTCGCTCCATGTAAAATACTGGTAATCAGCTGCATCCGGTTAGACTGGAAGCCGACCCCAACATAGTTGGGAAAAGGCTAGGCAGATGATGATGAATTGTGCTTGACGCAAAAAAAAATAACCAAAATACTGCAGGATAGTTGTATTTTTGATTGGAGAGTCGTTGTAATGCTGGCATCTTTTAGGCACTTTTCCTGTTGACAACGATGTGGACGAATTGTTTGATGCCCTTTGATTATTTCCCCTCCTTTTTACCGACTTCAAAAAAAGGAGGGTAACAATTCGACACGTATGTATGTAATATTATTGGAATTGCATGAAATTCACATATGACAATCTATTAGGGCTTCCAAACAAATATACAAAATTTTATAGACGTATGTATGTATGTTTGTCCACGCATATCTCCGTAACTATTAATCGGATCGTGACCATTCTTTTTTTATTGGCTTACATTTACTTCAACTTAGGGAACAGTGCAAGTTTCATCAAAATCGATTCAGTAATTTTCAAGATATGGACTAAGACGTGAAAGTGTGACGGCCTGGCTTATTGATACGAGCTACGGGTGTAGTGTCAAAGCGAAAACATCTCAAAACCTTGGTCAAATTCTAGTGCAACAACTAAAAATTACCAAATAAAAAGTAATTTAAAAAAATTAAACCGACTTCAAAAAGAAATGAACTCAAAATTATGAAATAACTTTAATTTCGGAAGTCGGTGGCAAAAAACTAAAATACAGATCCCAAGACACCGACTTCCGAAATTAAAGTTATTTCATAATTTTGAGTTCATTTCTTTTTGAAGTCGGTTTAATTTTTTTAAATTACTTTTTTTATATATCATCATCTGTATTACAGGGTATTTTACATGGAGCGACTGCCTATCTGACCTCCACAACCCAGTTACTGGGTACTACGATACCCCTTGGTAAGACTGGTTGTCAGACTTTCGGGCTAATATAATTGTACCTACATATTATTATTTTAAGACTTTCAGATTTTTAAATTATGTAAAAATAATTAAATTTTTTAAAATAAAGAGAACTTTTCCCTATGATTCCTTCCCCTCCATTTTTATGTACATTCACATAATATTATTATTTGAAGACTGTTAAGTTATACAGGCTGGTACATACATCGATGCACAACTTGTTACCATGGATTCACTAATTGATTCTGAAGAATTTTTTTTAACAGCTGAGGAAAAATTTTAACGTAGGGGACGTTAAAATTTTTCCTCAGCTGTTAAAAAAAATTGCTATACCATACATTTTGACCGCGTGGGTCACTTTTCTATGAAACAACCAATTTTTTTTCACCGTCGAAAATTTCTACGCTAGTATAGAATCATGTACTGAATTCATGGTTTCTGTTTGCGTAACTATATGCCACTTTGTATATTATGTAAATAAAACTAAAATCGTTCGAATCTCCGTTACCTTTACTTTGCGCTTTAGCGGTCGAGTCTCAGGTTTCCTCACAACAATGTTTCGAACTAAGTCAGCAATGTCTAAGATTAACTTAGTTAATACCTATTTAACTGACCGCAACATAGTACTTAGGAAGTAGGTCATTAAACTGGGGTCGGTCGACACTTGCAACTAGCGTTAACGGGAAAAAAAACTGACCGCTCATATGGGTCATAGAAATAAATTATTTACAAAAAAAAAAAAATTACATTCATAGATTGCCATGATGATCATGACAATCTATGAATGTAATTTTTTTTTTTTGTAAATAATTTACTTAATGATATTAAAAATACCGAGGTGTAACTTAAATCTAAACTCGCCAAACTTTTACGTTTGATGGCGAGAGGCGCTTTTTTACATAACAATGCACCACCTTATTAGAATAGAATAGAATTTTGCAAATATGGGTAATACATTGGTTCTTAGGATTACATTTAGCTCAGCCACATTTTACCAATCGTCATGCAAACATTTGAAATTATTTATATCACTATTATTACACTTATTTAGATCAATTTATAAATTACTATTAGGTATAATTTTATTAAATCATCAACTTAATTAAAAATATGTGTTTGTAGTAAAATGAAAATATAAATTAATATCATTAGAATTTTAAATCATGTCATTACTATTACAAATATCATACCATTATCATTACATCATTTAACATGTCATTACTATTGCCAATATCATTATAAAAATGTCAGAAATCAAAATGTCAAAGATAAAAATGTCAAAGATCTAAATGTCAAAGATTAAAATGTCAAAAATCAAAAATGTCATACAACAAAATTTCAAAAATCAAGATGTCATTAATTAATGACATCTTGATTAATTAGATGTCATTAATTTAATTTTTGTTATTACATACCTACTACTTATAATAACTGGCCTATTTCTTGGCCAAAGAATTAGCATTGCCATACAAAGTGGCAATGCTACCAGCCTTTTGGGCACTGTTCCTGTTGACAGCGATGCGGACGAATTTTTTGATGCCCTATGATCATTTTGCTTATTTTTTTCATATAAATGTACACTTATAATTATATTATACTGTTAAGGTTTAATCTTATACAATCTGTTTATGGAAAAATAACTTTAAACCCTACACAGTAAAGTTCAGTTTACACTACAACTTCAAACATTTTTATAACTTTTTCAATAGTGCTAGTCACTGGTTTAATTTTATACAATGTGATCTGCATTCGCAGTAATGAATCTGGCTCTTGTGATACAGGAACTCCTAGTACAAGAGCCAAGGCTACACTGATGTTTGTGTCTTGTAGTCAGTTGAAGTGAAAAAAATAAAATATTATTATGGTATGAGACCGCGATTGGCGGTCGCAGATAAATGTTATTTTTGTGTTTTAGGTTGAAATTAGACGCTGTAAATTCAATTAATCATCCTAGCCTTTTCACAACTATGTTAGGATCAGTTCCAGTCTAATAGAACGGAAAAAATAAACCTGCTGAATACCACTATTTTACATAGAGCTAGAGATCCAACCTCCTCAACCCAGATACTGAATTTAAAAAAGTAAATATCAAACGAATTTTATTTTCATATTATATTCATCGTATGTTTAAAAGTTACCAATTTTTTTTTTTATGTGTTACCTCTGTTTTACCAATGTTGTGTTCATATTTATGACGATCGGAATCTAAATAGGTACCGACACAGTTTTAAGCCACTGGAAATAAATAAACATTTCCCTAAGTTTCAGTAACCTTACTAAAAAATTGTCATGGAACATAATCTAATTGTTACCATATAAAATAATAACATTTTGTCCAATTGCCTTTTTTTATTTTGTAAAAGCACACACTTTGTCTTTAAAAAACATTATAAATCATAGCACTCACCTTAATTCCAAAAAGCACAATTTTAACCACACTAACACTAAACCAGCTATCTTTAAAATCACTTAGTATTTTCACACACTCACTGAAAAAAACTCACTTGAAAAAAAGTTTACACATTCAGAATTAAAACAAACAACCACAAGACTCGATCCGTTTAAAAATCAATTTAAATTATTTAACACACGCACAGCACTGTTAGAAGTTTTATGTTATTTCCCGAGTTAGATGTTCTCGTAAAACGAGGGGCGGCGAGACACGACCACCCCTACCCTCAGTAAGTAAGCGACTGGGTATACTGTGTGCTTAATATACGTTTGTAGGAGTGTAACGCGTCGCGAAATATGCTTGCATAAGTAAATAGTGAACCACTAGATATAATGATCATGAATACTAATAATTAATAGATATCATCACGCCTGTTTGCTCTGAAGGTGTAGGCAGTAGTGTATCGTACTATCACCACTGTCCATGGTAACGTGGAAATTGACAGCTTGTTTATTTCGGAGCAGTAAGGGCGGTTTTTGTAGATCAGGTTTGCGGTTGCATACCATACACAAGCTTTTTTTTGTGTCCATAAACTGTTAAAAAGTACTATTTTTGTAATACATTCAAATTAATGTATATGATCATCATAGAATTATCGTTTCGTTTATTAAACCTTTGTTGCTAAAATGTTGATGTAAGTTTGAAGTAAATAGTCGTTACGGGTCGTCAAAACCCCGAAAGTCTGACAACCAGTCTTACCAAGGTTCAGATAGGCTCTCGCTCCATCTTCCCCCAAAGGGCCATAGCCCAGCGGGTGGCGAAGGCATACCGCACGGTCGGCTTCTCCGCGGCATGTGCTCTGGCGGGCACCCCGCCTTGGGAACTCGAGGCCTGGGTGCTCGCCAGAGTGTATGAATGGACGGCGGGGCGGAGGGCGAGAGGAGAACGCCCAGCCCCGCAAGAGCGGGAGGCCGTCCGGCGGGTGGCGAAGGACGCAATAGTCGTCCACTGGACGCGGGACCTCGCCGCCGCAGTCTTCGGCCGCCGAACCCTCGACGCGATTGGGCCGGTCCTGCGAGACTGACTCGAGCGGTCGCACGGGTTCCTCTCCTTCCGTCTGGTGCAGGTGCTGTCCGGACACGGTTGCTTCGGATCACACCTGCACCGTATCGGGCGGGAGGAGACGCCGTCGTGTCACGACTGTGGTGCGGCGGAGGACACGGCGCAGCACACTCTCGAGGTGTGCCCGTCGTGGTCCGAGCCGCGCCGCAGTCTCACCGCGGCGATCGGAACGGACCTCTCGCTCCCCGGCTTGGTCAACGCCATGCTAGGGGATGAGGGGTCCTGGGCGGCAGTCGCCTCCTTCTGCGAACACGTCATGTCCCAGAAGGAGGCGGCGGAGCGCGTGCGGGAGGAAGACCTTCTCGCGGCGCCGCTCCGAAGGCGGAGGAGGGGTCGAAGAAGACGTCAGTATGACAGTCATCTCCGACTCCTCCCAGGTGGAAGCCAGCAGGCGGCGGGTGCGGGGGCACCCTCGCCTGTATTGCACAGGCTTCCACCAGTGCCGGACGGGAATGGCCAGGTGTTCCCGGCCATTCCCGTAGCCCCCCCCCCAGATGGGGGGACATTCGGGGCCCGCCAGCTAGGCGGGCATGCGCCGGGGGGGTTGTGGATGCAAAGGCTGAGCCGGATTCCCATGACCTCCCCATCAAGGCGATGAGGGAACACCGCTGAGTTTTAGTGGGTACACCTCATTCGCATCGTTGTGTAAAAGCAATAATAATACTGGAGACAATAACAATTTATACTATTTTATTATCTTGGGGTTGCTAGAAACTACAGAACACAATGCCACCCGAGGGGCTATTCCCGTATTTTTAAGAACGATCGCGTAAAGTCTGTCGTCAAGTTAATATTCTTGATTTCATCATTAGAACTTTACGATACGAGAGTAAAAAAGTTTATTCATCCGTTGCTGAAAATGGCCCGCCCTAATTTTGACGACTACAATCGAGAAAGTTTGAAAAAGAGAGAAGAGAGAGTTTGGAAGAGTTTGTTTTTTTTGTTAGTTTGTTTGAACACGCTAATCTCTGGAACTACCGAGATTGAAATCTTCTTTTTGTATTTGATAGCCTTATTCTAGAGGAAGGCTACAGGCTATTTAACATCACGCGACGACCCTTAGGAACTGAGCAAAAATAAAAAAGAAAAGGAAGAACGCTAAGTAAAATCGAAGTAGATAATAACGCAAACAGGTGATGCGATGCGACGGGCTGGGTCGGGAGACAAGAAATTTCAAGTGGACGAAGTCGCGGGCTGAAGATCGTTTAATAATATGTATTGTTAGGGGTAGTGCTGCAGGAACCTCCGGTTGTTGTGCAAAGAAAACAGGTGAACTTTGAAAATACGTTTATTCCGTGGTTGTACAATCAAAATGGCCGCGTGCGCAAAATTAGCGATTCGGGCGTGCGCATTGATTCGCGTTAGGTAGCAGCAGGGGGGGCACACTTAGAACTGTTACAATTTCCATAGACGACAGCGACATCTGGAGTTTGGAGTGTTAACAAAACTTGGCAGCCATCTTGTCTTGTTTGTCAAACAAATGTCATTGTCGCCGGCCGTCCAGTGTTACCAACTTAGTGGATTTTCCACTGGTGGTTTCGTAGACAGAGTCAACTATAGACTGCTGTATATCTTCTTTTTCATTCGCACAAGAAAAAGAGAAATATATTACCGTCACTAGCAAAGAAAAGAGACAGAGTAATTATATTTCTCTCCCTTACTGCGTGTCGGCTAAGCACATCAATGTGCACAACAAGTTTGACGTTATGCATGAAATCAAAATGAAATTAAACGGAAAATAATACCTTTTTCGTGCATAATTCAATAATAGTACATACATTTGCGCAACTGTGAAAATGCAGACAAAAATTCATCTGAAGAAGACTAATTTTAGAATATCAGTTTTTATCCTAGTTATTGTTCTTATTGAATAATGTTTATGTTCCTCATCTTGACTTGTTGATTTACTAATAATATTGCATGTTGATTTACTGATTTTCAATATTTTATTATAAATAATAACTAATAATCAAGAACATTTTTAACTAATATAACTACTTTAATTACTGTTTTCTTTCGCAAAAACCTAAAATTGTGTTAAGTGGAAATTTTAGCAAATTTTGGAGTAGGGCCGATTTTTTGTTAGTGGTTTTCGAAGTTGAATCTGGTGGAGAGCTAGTTTATCTGTTGGCAACACTGCGGCCATCCGCCATTTGTCAATTCCGGCTTTCCCGATGTTGATGCGCTTCCCGAAATTCCGAGTTTATCTCAGTTATTTCTGTTTTAATAGTTACTTGTTACTGTTATTGGTTTTGTTGCTACTCATAGTAAGTAAGTATGCATATTTACTATGAGTAGCGAGTCAATATACGAGAGAATATTTGAGATAGTTAACTAATAAGCATTGCATATCTATAGGTAGGTGTATATTTATATCTATAGGTAGGTGTATAGCCTTAGTTCACACGCCAAACTCAAGGTGGCAGCACTTTCCATACATGCAAATTTTACCACAGAGTTCAAAGTCAAATCAAAGTCAAATCATTTATTTCAAATAGGCACATTAAAGGCACTTTTGAACGTCAAAAAAAAACTAAATAGAAATGATTCTAGTCGCCCATTCGAAAAGGTAGTTTTCGTATGGAGAAGAATGGGCAAGAAACTCCACCGTTACTCTTTTAAAAATGTTTTACAAGGTCTTGTATACATAATAAAAATTATATGTGAACACGATGCACCCATAATAAAATTAGTCTACCACAAAAGGTAAAAATAATTAAAAATTAAGCAATGACAGGTAAATCAAATAAGTGATAGATACATGGTGCTCACATATTTACAAGTTATTTAAAAAAAAAAAATGCAAAAGTAGTTGAACTTTAACAAGTGTGTGAGCCACTGTAGTCGCAGATTGTAAAAATGAATTAGAATAAGATATCATAATCAAAAATATATATATAAATTAAATTAGGAACAAGTTTGATTTTGTCTAGACTTTTAGATTGTCCTATGGAGCAGGACCAGCATGTTTCCAAACATTCTTATCTTGGATATAATCCTCTAATTTGTAATATCCTTGTTTACAAAGTGTACTTTTAATATGAGTTTTAAATTTTCTTTCATTTAATTGCAATATGTCACAAGGTATTTTGTTGTAGCATTTAACACAGTACCCCATAAAAGATGTATGTACTTTAGATAATCTAAAAAAAGGTTGATCTAATTTATCTTTATTTCTAGTATTAAAATTATGCCTATCACTTATTTTATTAAAAAGATGTTGATTTTTTCTTACATACATAATATTTTCATAAATGAATTGGCAAGGTACCGTCATGATATTAACCTTTTTAAATAGTTCCCTAAGAGATTCGCGACGACGTAGATTGTAAATGGCTCTGACAGCTCTCTTTTGTAAAATAAAAATGGATTCAATGTCAGCAGCCCGACCCCATAGTAAAATGCCATATGACATAATACTGTGGAAGTAACTAAAATAGACCAAACGCGCGGTTTCTACATCTGTTAACTGTCTTATCTTTCTAACAGCATAAGCGGCGGAGCTTAGCCGCCCCGCAATAGATGTTATATGAGGTCCCCATTGTAATTTCTCGTCTAGCGTGATTCCTAGGAAAACTGTCTGATCAATAAATTCTAGTTTTTGGCCATTCAATATGATTTCACATTCGCTACTTCTAACATTCGGTAATTTAAATCTAATGCATTTGGTTTTTTTTTCAGTTGTTACTCTTTTCCTATATAGTTACTTTACTCTTTGGGTAGCAGACCGGCGGGGGGCCCACAGTGTGACAAGCATGTCAGCGTGGCCCGCCTCTTGGTTTACCTAGTGATGTTACTACTTCCTTACTAACTAAACTAAACCACTTTGGTATTAACAATTATCAAAATTTATTGAGCGCGTCGCTAACATGTACATTGCTATGAAAAAAGCCATCTTGCATAACCCCTTGCTTTCTTTTCTTTTAAAAGTAATATAGCAACCTGAACATAATATAATAACCGTTTAAAAAGCCAATAAAAATATTAAAAGAAAAAATTCAAACAACAACAAGAATCTCGCGGACGCCGGAAGAAAAATTAAAAATTCCCCAGTTTCCATCCGAGGCAGGCCTAACTCCTAACTTTTGATCGCTTACAACTCCTTAATGTGTTTGCAAGAAAAAATGAATTTTTGAAGGAAACCGTGTATAATCTTTTAGAAAAATATTACTTACAACAAAAGTCAAAGTTTTCATCTTTTACGCGGTTCGGTGGAGTATTTTGTGGTAATGATATGCGTTACCTGTAATGGTGGAACATTGATCTAGAAAATATATTTAGCTAGAGATATTCCGTGGCTAAATAAAAACAGCCGCACAGGTCGATCGATCAGGTTAAGCTACGCTTGCCGCGGTTGGTCTTTGGATGGGTGGCCATCTTTACATACTGAGACCCTCCGTGCCTCGGAAAGCACGTTAAGCCGTTGGTCCCGGCTGTCATTCGGAAATGTTTGACAGTGGGCAGTCAGAAGCACAAAAGACTAACAACCAAAAAAAAAAAACCTATTCAAACATATACTTAAAATTAATATTATTATTATTTCAAGTTAAACAAATATCAACTTTATTTTAATGGAAGTTAAGTTGATGTCAGAGTGAGCACTATTGAAACAAGTTACAAAAAATGGTGTTGTGTAGGATTTAATGTTATTTTTCCATAAACTCAAATATTTGTTTACATTTTTGGCAAATAAATAGCGAATGCAGAGTATATAGTTTGTTCCAAAAGTATGCGATGAAAATGTAAACACACACTACACACTGTTCTATGTCTGTCTGTCTGTCTTAAGCCAGCGCATAAGATGCCAGTAGCATATTACAGTATAATCATTCCAAACACGACAGTTTTTCCAACAATAAAGACAGTTTTTTGAGCAATTTTCTACAACATATCCAACGGCAAATGTATTATCAGAATCGGGAAACAGATGCGGCTTTATATAAATATTTTTAATTGAGAACCGTACAACATGAATAGTCCCCAGTTCCGAATGATATTTTTAATTTGTTTCCCTCCCCCACCAGAGTTCGTCGCGTGAAACTCTTCGGTAACAATCGAAATAAATTTAATTTGGAAAACGTTTACTGAAACGTTGTCCTGATAAATAATGGGCTCGGTGCTAAATAAATAAAAGCTGTACAGTTGTTATTGGTCAAGCTGCGTTTGCAGCGATCAGTCTTTAAGTCTCCTATTCAAAAAATCTTTTTCTACAAAAAAAACTGACTTGTTGAGTGAAATCATCATTCTCCTGTCACAACATGTCTTTTTAGTCCATACTTGTCTATTAGTGGATTTAGTCGTCATCTCGATAGTCACCACCTTTCTAACCATATCATCATTCACACGGTCCATCCATTGTGTGACTTGTAGAGTGAAAAAAAACTTTAAATTCAAACGTGTGTTTTTGGTTTCGTATTTTCGATTTTTGCCACCGACTTCCGAAATTAAAGTTATTTTTCACTTCAGCTTCGTAGCGCTTTTTTTGGAAGTCGTTTGTTTTTATGCAAAAAAAGTTTTTATTTTTCACTTTTTAGCTATTGTACCTACCCCATGCAATTTTACACCATCAAACACCCCAAAGCATATTATGTTATGATCATAATTACATACACTGATTTTTTACTATCTCACTAATATTATAAAGGCGAAAGTTTGTGAGTTTTAATGTGACTAAAATTTTCTCTCACAATCAGTAATTTAATAATAATTTAAATTAGTAATTTAATAAATAAATAATGTTTTATACCTAACTAGCTGCGCCCTCGGTTTCACCCGTATAAGTTTCGATCCCGTGGGAATATCGGGATAAAAAGTAACCTATATGTTAATCCAGGGTGTCAGCTACCTCCATACAAAATTTTATCAAAATTGGTCCAGCCGTTTGAGCGTGAAGAAGTATCAAACATATAAACACACACACACTCACAAACTTTCGCCTTTATAATATTAGTGTGATGAGTGTGTTGTTTGAGCCCAGTCAGGCGCTTCACTTTGAATAAATAATTTGAGTTACAAGTGTTACAACTGTCTATAATTAATTATGTCGTATGTTTGATCCCAGTCAGGCGCTTCACTTTGTATAAATAATTTCAACACCACTGCTCTCCGGCATGTCTTAGAACCAAAAATTAGAAGACATGACGTGTCATCTATCGTCAACCCGCAAGTCTTCAATCTTCAAATTCATAGCAACAAACATAAATTACGAGTACCATGCTAATTCAATGCATTAACGACTAGCTTCTGCCCGCGAATTCGTCCGCGTGAAACTTGTACCCCCACCCCGTCGCAACCCTTCGTATTCGATTAGCGTTCTTTTTTCTTTTTTAAATTTCATTCTGACTTTTTTTCTTTTTGCTCGGCTCCTAAGGGTCATAGCGTGATATTAAATAGCCTATAGTCTTCTTCAAGAATTGGGCTATCAAATGCAAAAAGATTTTCAAATCTGACCGGTAGTTCCAGAGATTACCGCGTTCAAACAAACAAACTCTTCAGCTTTATTATTAGTATAGATTTCAGACTATTATAATGAGAGGGTTTTCTTTTTGAGTATTAAAAAAAACATAGTTTCCAAGAACTCTGTAGATGGCGTTGAACTGACACATACGCTCGTTGACTGACACTTTCGTTTGCTTTCGTTTTACGATCTCAAAATTACATCCAAGTGAAATAATCAAAAAAATTATGTGACGTTCCGTTCTTTGCAGTAACTTACCAAGTTCAGCGCCATCTATCCAGCGACTAGGAACGAGTTAAAAAAAAAAAACCCTCATTCCAACGACTTTCATCATACTGAAATAGGAGTCTTTTAGCCGTTGCGTGCGTAACACACTAACAATCTCAATCTGAATCATTTTGAAGGATATTGCTTATCCATATGTTCGAAAAAAAAATCTGCTTATCAACGTAAATAGCGCAATGAATGTTGTTGAACTGTCAAAATAAAAGCCATTGCTACTGATAGTGTGTTACGCAATTGCCCCGCAGAACTTTTTGTTTTTATTTTCTTTTTTAGGGTTCCGTGCCCAAAGGGTAAAAATGGAACCCTATTACTAAGACTTCGCTGTCTGTCCGTCCTTCTGTTTGTCACCAGGCTGTATCTCAAGAACCGCGATAGCTAGACAGTTGAAATTTTCACAAATTATGTATTTCTGTTGCCGCTATAACATACAACAAACGTGTTTTTTTCGGCGTTTTTGCCTTGTGGTACGGAACCCTTTGTGTGCGAGTCCGACTCGCACCTGGCCAGTTTTTCTTCCTTTCTTTCACATCACAAATTAATATCAATATAGGCCGCCATCTTAATATAGGCACATAATAATACATTCAGGAACAGTTGCTACAATTAAACTTTTCACATTTCACTACAGGTCAGCATGGCCCGTTTAATGAACAAACTTCAGGAATCTTGTACGTTGGCGTCGATTCAAGTTAGAGGGTTCTATTACGTGACTCGTTCTTGGATACTAAACGAGTGGACGCCTTTGTACTTAAGCAGTTTTGACATACTCTTTTCATCATCTGCCTAGCCTTTTCACAACTATGCTGGGGTCGGCTTCCAAACTAACCGGATGCAGGTGAATACCGGTATTTGACGTGGCGCGCGACTGCCTACTATCTGACCTCCATAACCAGTTACTGGGTAACACGATACCTGTTGGTAAAACTGGTTGTCAGACTGTCCATCCATGAATGACAGCCGGGACCACAAATTAACGTGCTTTCCGAGACACGGAGGGTATAGAAAGATGGACCCATCCACGGAGCGATCGCGGCAAGTGGAAATCGCGAAAAAAAATCAGCTGTTCCATACATTTGTGTTCACTTAAATCGACAAAAAAGTAATTTAAAAAAATTAAACCGACTTCAAAAAGAAATTAACTCAAAATTATGAAATAACTTTAATTTCGGAAGTCGGTGTCTTGGGATCTGTATTTTAGTTTTATGCCACCGACTTCCGAAATTAAAGTTATTTCATAATTTTGAGTTAATTTCTTTTTGAAGTCGGTTTAATTTTTTTAAATTACTTTTTATTTCGTAATTTTTAGTTTTTGCACTAGTATTTGACCAAGGTTTTGAGATGTTTTCCCTTTGACACTACACCCGTAGCTCTTATCAATAAGCCAGGCCGTCACATTTACACGTATTAGTCCATATCTTGAAAATTACTGAATCGATCTTGATGAAACTTGCACTGTTCCCTAAGTTGAAGAAAATGTAAGCCAATAAAAAAAAAATGGTCACGATCCGATTAATAGTTCCGGAGATATGCGTGGACAAACATACATACATACATACATACATACATACATACATACATACATACATACATACATACGTCTATGAAATTTTGTATATTTGTTTGGAAGCCCTAATAGATCATCATATGTGAATATAATGCAAATCCAATAATATTACATACATACGTATCGAATTGATAACCTCCTTTTTTTGAAGTCGGTAAAAATGTATGGAACAGCTGGTTAGTCCCATAGAACAAGTTGTTCAAAATAATGAGTACAATGACCCCTTTCGGGTTTAGTATAAACAAAAACTAATGTTGTATAGAGGCTCTATATTTTACTCTAGACTAGCGGCCCCCCGGCTTCGCATGATTGCATTTTTTTTTATTAGAAAAAAAATATTTCATACGTATCTTGTCCTGGGTTTGTAACATGTAATTCTTAATGTCAAATAAATATTTTAAAATATTATATGGTCCTGGCAATACCGAATACAACAAAAAAAGAATTATCCAATTTGGTGCAGTCATTCGGAAGTTATAGTAATAAATAATAATAAAGTTATGCGCGTACCTACAGACATTTCCGCGACTGTGTTGTCTGCAGAACACTTCGGGGACAGCAGCAATTTCAGTCCATTGTCAGACGTTCAACAAACAAGACTACCTACGACCAGGTTTCTGCTTACCAGCGTCTTTTTCCTTGAGTTGCAGCAGGCCATATTAACTCGTTTTAAACGAACGACGACATCGCGGCAGGCCAAGGCCAAGATGGCGGGACGAGCTTGACTCCTAAATCGCTATCGCCATCACAACATGACATAACCAATTTCTATTGCTATCTCAACACGTAATCGTTGCCAACAAGTTACACAAACTCATTTTGGCATCGCTATTCGAAATTAGTGAAAGGCCCTGAGTGAAGCTAGTTCACACATTCGACATGGAATACGCTTGATTTCGTTACAATTAATTGATTCGAGAAACGTTCGGGACGGCGAAACGTGGCTGTGAATATTTTAAGTTCTTTAATTTTTTTTTTTTTGACGTGACAACGTCTTAAATTAGGTTGCGACTGGGAGTCACTTATGAAAAAGTGTAACGCTCGGTAACGTTACGATGAGTCACCGAACGAGAGAGAGGCCCGCCGAATGCCTTGCGTCTCTCTCCCACTCAACTATGATCGGATGATCGGTCGTTGTCACGTAAAATCTTCGCCCGTAAAACCGACTTTACAGGCAACCATTTTTTTTTATTACTAAATGGGCCCGCTCTTGACCCCGATCACGCCTGATGGTAAGCGATAGATGAGGTCTATGATGGAACGAGCGTGCCCAGAAGATGCCTGTTCACTCTTGCTTTGAAGGCAGACGGGTTAAATGTGGGCGGGAACACAGATGCCGGCAGAGAGTTCCACACTTTGGCTGTGCGCATAATAAAAGTGGAGGAGAAGCGCTGAGTACGACTCGTGGGGATATCAACCAAGTGCGGATGGTACGCTGCAGTACGTCTTGTTGTCCGGTGGTAGAAGGGCGATGGTGGGGTCAGTTCTTATTTCGGAGGTTTGTTTCGAGGGATCGTGGTCCATGTGGTACCTAAAGTATTGATGGATTTTTCCAATATAAATATTATACGATTTTTGAAGTGAATGATGTCTGGGGGCCTAAAAAGGCCACTTTGGCAGAATCATAAAAGGATAACATAATGGACAGTTAACCGTTAAGTTAGTCGTATCAAATCCTATTGGTGAAGCATTTTTAATTTTTTTTTTTTGTCTATGCTAAAATACCAATCTATTCGATCCAAATCCAATCCCAATCTCTTTGATTATACCTACGTAGTGCAGCGAAAAAAAAAAAAACACGGACTGTCTTCGCCATATTACGATTCATAGTGTTATCCTTGTATGATTCTCCAAAGTGGCCTTTTTAGGCCCCCTGAAGTTTTTACAGTCCGGCTGTCGAGAGAATGCGTTCTTGACACAACATTCGTTCTACGTTATAAGTTCTTGTCAGTTTCATACTACGAATAAATGTTTTGATCTTTATTCTCTCGAATTTGATCTTTATTAGCTACTAGAATGGTCGCACTGACAGCTGTCAGGAACGCTTTCTCTTCTTTATGAACATTCAGGGCCGTCTTTACCCGAGGGTGCAAGGGGTGCGTGGCACCCGGGCGCAGGGTCTT
This sequence comes from Oligia fasciuncula, assembly GCA_963082905.1. Lineage (NCBI taxonomy): Eukaryota > Metazoa > Arthropoda > Insecta > Lepidoptera > Noctuidae > Oligia > Oligia fasciuncula. The sequence continues at coordinate 18,327,269 of OY720403.1, forward strand.
AGGAGGCCCCAGGGTAGCCCGTGAAATTCAAAATTACAATTTCATGAAATATCAATCAGTAGGGTTATATGAACTTAGAAGGTTATTTATATCGATACAAACCTTTAAGTCAATTGCAAGACAAAATATACAACCTGACCTTGGTGCTTCTCCCTAAAAATTGGACTCCAAAAACAAGTTTTTTTTTTGTTGCCAAAAACAGCCTACGCCCGGCACCAGACTGTTATTCGCACTCCGGCGCCCAATATGTTTAAGACGGCCCTGTAAACATTGACGCTCCTCGGGTCGGTGACGCTGAACCGCGTATAGGTACTCGGCGCTGAATGGCGAAAACTCGGCTCCAGTCGTAAGATTCCACTTTTATCGTGCGGTCATAAGCGCACACCCTCACGTTTGTTGTATGGGAGCCCCCCATAAATATTTATTTTATAGTTTGTTTTTAGTATTTGTTGTTAAAGCGGCAACAGAAATACATAATTTGTGAAAATTTCAACTGTCTAGCTATCGCGGTTCTTGAGATACAGCCTGGTGACAGACAGACGGACGGACGGACAGACAGCGAAGTCTTAGTAATAGGGTCCCTTTTTCACCCTTTGGGTACGTAAACCTAAAAAAACAAACTCTTCAGCTTAATAGATAGATTACACTGCTTAGTTCATGGCACATTATGACCCACTCGGGTCACATAGCCACGGATAACAGTTGATTTAGGCCAAAAATGATTTTAAAAAGGTATTTAAGCTATGCATGTGAATGTGTGGGGCGCAGCACAGGAAACGGAAGACATAAAGTGTGCTGAGCGCGCGATAGCAGTGGTAATGTGATGGTGACGACTAGATGCGAATACCGACATTAACATATTTTGAACGCCACCGATAACAGTTTTGGGAACGGATTTCACCTACTTTTTTATAAAGGGTGTTAAAATATTAAAATACTCTTATCTTACAGGACCTAAGCGCAAAAAACGCAAGTTTTATAAACAACAAGCTGCCCGGGCAAACGTTGTTTTGCCATATAAATTATTTCCAGCTGCCCGGCGTACCCTACCCTACTCCTACACTACACCTACCCTACTCCTAAAAAAAAAAAAAAAAGTTATAAACCTCACGGAGCCCGAGACCTTTCCAACGAATGCAAAACCGTGGAAATCGGTTCGTGCGTTCTGGAGTTATAGCGTCAGGAAGGAAAACCCGACTTATTTTTATATAGTAGATAAAAGTATAAGTATGATCGACTACAGTAAACAAAATCAGAAAAATATATGATGGTTACTGAAAATTCAGGCGTCTACTTTTATCCACAACGAAGTTATAATAGGGGGTCGAAAATGATCTGAACTGTTTCGAGAAAAGGATGGTACAGCCGTGCCGCTTTTTGCTCGACTTGGCTATGATATTCTTCACTGAAGAATATCATAATATATTTTTCTGATTTTGTTTCTACCTAGCATATTAGGTAGATAGTGTGTTGAAGCTAATTTAGAAAAAAATCATGAAGATACCTCTAAAAACTTTCTTTTTACAATATAAACCATAGGTACCTACTAATATGTCATACAATCATTCTGATTGTTTTGTCAGATTATTCTACAAGCAACATACTAAAACACTAGTGTTTTAATTCAAACAATAATAATCCAAACAATAGATTTTTTGTAATTAAATAATCGCTTCATATTTTGCAATAAATTACCAGCGTTGTGTCATCGCGCTTATCTTTCTTTTCTATGCAGTCCGACAGTGACCGCGCTTTAGGGCATGTAAGCGAGACTCACTTGTTTTTCCGTTTTTATGATCATTATTATTTACAGGGTGCCAACGGTAACTTATTAGGTACTATGGCTTCGCTGTCGGCCTGTCCGGCCGTCTGTCTGTCCGTAATAAGTAGACACTTGAGTTTTTTACAGTGTGTACTATACTACTATTATTTAAATATGTAGTTTTTAATATTGTACGGTGGACGCACGCACAAGAAGGGTTCCAGACCTTTGAGTCCGGCTTGCAGTTAGCCGCTATTTTGTACTGGAAATCCATAAAAAAGACTTCGTACCCAAGTATGCCGCAGCAAGAACAACCTCCGCAAGCGAGGGTTCATGGACGGCTCAGACCTCCGGTGTGTACCTAGACAATGGCTCACCTCCAATTTTGCGCCACATGTGTCACCTGCACACGTGAGGACCTAATGGCTACGTCAGCGAACGTTATTTGCGTTGCTGAATTTGTGCCAAACAAATATAAGAAACCTAATATATTTTTTCGTGTTATTTTTGCTATCGACCACGCTAAGAAGTGAGATATTATGAACACGACAACAGCTTCTTAGAAGAACACTTCAACTACGAAACTCGCCCTTCCAGCTGTAACAAAATGGCGCTTTAGACTTTAAATTGGTGCAGCCGCGAGCACACCAAGCTACCATCTAAAATCTGTCAAATTTCTTTAATAGAATTTCAACTTTATTGCTAAATCATAAGGTTCAAAGTTGATTGGAAAAATTGGACAGTTTCGGGTAGTCGACTGTACATAGTACAGATGCCAGCAAATCAAGCTACCCTAACTGATGTTCATAAAAATATAATATCTATTTCTAACAATTTGAATAAGAATTATTAATTTAGGAAAATATCGTGTGGATACCGGAAACTCCTAGAACCAAATATTTGAAGACAATTGTGACATGATGACATCTACCCGCACTGGGCCCGCGTGGTGGATTAAGGCTCACTCCATCTCACCGTGAGGAGGCCTGGGGCCGTATTACGTGATTCCATTGCGAAAAGAGATGGTGCTATCGGTCATGTATAGCTCCGTCTCTCTCTCTCTCTCTTACACTGGAATCATTATGACATTGTAGACGCACGTGTCTCCCAGCAGTAGTGGGAGCATGCATTACCTATAGGCTGATTATGTCATTAATTCGCTGAAAATACAGATTTTACTTACTATATATGTAAAAATTGGTGGTTTATGCACAGTCCATATTTTGCCTGTTTAGGACATGCAAATTAGTTTTACATTAATAATACCTACTTACATAAGTACTTATTTTAGTAAATAACTATGTACCTACTAAAATAAATTACAAGACACACACCTCAAAAGTATAATTAATTAATTAGTTGTAATTTATATAAAAAAACAACCTTAAAATAACAATGTTTATTTCTCTATAAGTATATATATTTTTTTTATTAAATATATTTTTCTCTACGTTGCATAAATTCTTGTAATGTTTATAAACAATTTTCTGCCATTATACGCAGTTTAACTCCAAGGTTCATCAACATTTAAACCTGCACCGGTTAGGTTTAAATATAAAACCGATCAAATATTTAATCAGTTGATTTAGGTCTAGGTAAGTAATATAAACGGAAGTTTTGTTGCTGAAAACTGACTGAATTTGACACTACTAGCGCCCTCTCTTAACTAACTTTAGAATTATAGTTGCAAGAGTCAAAGTAGATGGCGCTATGCGAAAGAATTTCTTTAGGCAGTTCTACACAGCAGTGGGAAGTGGGACTTGGCCCTCTGTTTTATTATAAAGGTGGAACTAAACTTCTACTGTCCATTAATAGTTGTTTTGCCTATGCTTTTGCATCACTGTCAAAATCACAGTGATCTCTATGCACCTTTTAATAAGGTTGCTATTGGTTGCTGTTGTCACTGTTGTCAGAGGTAAAATAACTGTTAATTTTTAAAATTTACATAGCATGTAGTTATATGAATTTGTGCGGGCTAGGTAACAACTAAAAAGTGAAAAGTAAAAAAAATTTACAAAAAAAAAATGACTTCCAAAAAAAAACACTACAAAGTGAAAAATAGCTTTAGTTTCGGAAGTCTGTGTCAAAAAACGAAAATGCGGAACCAACGACACCGACTTCCGAAATTATAGTTATTGTTAAGCCAAGGTACCCCGCAGGTCGATCGATGTCGCGAAGCTTGGGGGAGGTCTGTGTCATTCAATCATCATCACAGGATGATGATTAAAATATGACTGTTGTCATAATTAAGCTGTTGTAATACACAGTTATATTCACCTAATTGTTTGGCAGGTAATTATTTTAATTCAATCTACGCATCACTGAATTCCATAGTTTATATTAGTTTATTTACCAGGATTAATTGTATTAAAAAATACAATTTTAATTTAATCAAACTTAATGGAGAGAGAAACTAAGCGCCTGGTAAAAGTATAATAGCAACAATTCTGTATTCCTCCCTCTACGCGCAGTTAATACAACAAGGCGCCGCTTACAAACGATTATTCAATTTCCTTTACAAAAGAATTGAATGTTCTCTTCCTTTTCATTACATTCGAATAATACTGAACATAAATAATGTGTTTTAAATTGTAGGAGCAGTGGTGGATCAGTGGTAACGACCCCGACTTACAAGTTGTAGGTCGTGAGTTCAAACACAGACAAGCGCTTTATTTTGTGTAAATAACTTCATCACCACTTGTCTGCTCTCAAAACTGTAAAGGAAAACATCGTGAGGAAACCGGCATGTCCTAGAATCAAAAATTCGAAGACATGTGACATCTGCCAACCCGCATTTGACCCGCGTGGTCGATTATAGGTAAAGCCCACTCCCTCTCGAAGAGAGGATGCATGTGTCCTAACAGTGGGAACATTTTAAGCTGATTATGCTAATACTAAACTATAGGTAGGTAGGTACCTATAGGAGACTAGGAGTAGGTACTTCTCTTTCTTTTATTTTTAATAAAAAAGCGAAGTTTCCGAAAGAAATTGAAAGACCAACAATTTTTTTTTTTACTTAAAACGCTGGCGCTTGTTAATTTGACAGGACTACACTAAAATTTATCTTCTGTCCTTTTCTTAATGAAATAGAAATAAAAAGATGCACTGAACTTAAATTTAGTTTAGTTTGTGAACAACAGAATCGGCACCAATGATCTTCAAATTGCAAAAAACGTAAGAAAATTTTGTTGAAACTCAGATGTGTCTTCTCGACATCCGTGTGGCTGGTGTGGCGTGTAGATGTGTGGTGGTCGCTGGTATTCTGCAGCATCCCGGATGCAGCAGAATACCAGCGTCAGGTACCTATTGTACCTGGCATATGCTGAGCTGGACTCCCATTTAGTGCAACCATGAGACCGTTATAGATGTATATGAGCTAGGTGTCTATGACTCAATTTATTTTTTTTAATCTTTGTTTTTCACCTTTTTTGGTGTTTTTTAACACCTGTATTGTCTTTTGTTGCACTGAAAAAACGTTTTATCTATCTTATCGCGGCTCAAAAAAAATGTTAGCTAAACTACTTTGTATTCATCATTTTTTTAGGCTTAGGTACTGATGCTTTAAATTCTGTAGGGATTGTTTTATTTCACCTGCTAACGCTTCTATACTAAGATGGTCCATTGTCCCCATGAATGATGAAGGCAACACATCGACGCCCGCCACAACAAGACGACTACATTATTTGTGGAAACCTACTGCTTATAAAATCTTTATCCAAAAAAGAATTAATGCGCCAAAAATCCAGTGTCCATACCACAGAGACGTGAAGCCGCTATTTTGCACGGAAACGGAAGTTATAAACCATCCGGCCGCGTTCGATAAGCTCTAATGTCATGGCGCTGCCACTTTACAACTATGCAAATTTTAATGCTGGCAACGCGCGTTATCATGCTCGATTTTATGGCAATGCAAAAACATCACGCGTTTGCATCCTAGCTAGGGTTAAGCAGAGTTAGTACATCGCTAGATATCACAATCTGAAGAAGGTGACGTTTAAAAATATGGTGGTATGTACCTACGGTAAATTACGGTGATTGCTTAAAAAAAAATAAAGACGTTTCCTCGTCATTATAGAAGAAAATTTAAGGTTAAACAGTCTATAATCACTATTTAACTTTAAGCAACGTTTATGAAGAGGAAAATTACCTAAATAAAAAAGTACTCTGTGGGGAAAATGTCAAGTATTTGGCAAATAGAAAAGAAAGACGTCAGTGAAGAATTAAAATATGGCGAAGACAGTCCGTGTTTTTATTTTTTTCGCTGCACTACGTAGGTATAATCAAAGACATTGGGATTGTATTTGGATTGGTATTTTAGCACAGACAAAAAAAAATGGTTGCCTGTAAAGTCGGTTTTACGGGCGAAGATTTTACGTGACAACGTCTTTTTCTCGGTAGAATATTTATTGATATGAATATAATTAAATTGCACAATAGGAACAAGGAATTAAATGAAAATAAGAACGTAACGTTACCGAGCGTTACACTTTTGACGTGACAACGTCTTAAATTAGGTTGCGGCTGGGAGTCACTTATGAAAAAGTGTAACGCTCGGTAACGTTACGTTCTTATTTTAAATTAGGTTGCGGCTGGGAGTCACTTATGAAAAAGTGTAACGCTCGGTAACGTTACGTTCTTATTTTCATTTAATTCCTTGTTCCTATTGTGCAATTTAATTATATTCATATCAATAAATATTCTACCGAGAAAAAGACGTTGTCACGTAAAATCTTCGCCCGTAAAACCGACTTTACAGGCAACCATTTTTTTCATAAGTGACTCCCAGCCGCAACCTAATTTAAAATAAGAACGTAACGTTACCGAGCGTTACACTTTTTCATAAGTGACTCCCAGCCGCAACCTAATTTAAGACGTTGTCACGTCAAAATAACTTAAAAATCATCCACCAATGGGATTTGATACGATTAACTTAACAGTTAACTGTCCATTATATCCTTTAATGATTCTGCCAAAGTGGTGGTTTTAGGCCCCCTGTTCTATACTTGCATAGAACGTCAGTGCTAAATACTCATTCACAGAGTAAAATGATTTAACTTTTTAGTGTTTTTTTTTATCAGCAAAGAGCTTTTATTTTTACGAGCTCTTATTCCTAATCGTTGCCTCTTAATCTGTAAGTAGTACCTTGGTAACTCTTATATAAAAAAAAATGTTTTAGTAAAGCCAAAATGATTGCGCAAAAGTAGCGATGTTTAATATTCGTTACAGTGCTACCTGTACACTTCAAGCTGAACTATTTGATTCAGAGCTGCACTAAAAACATCTTTAATGTGTCTGTTACTCGATAGATGGCACCAAGACGACGAAACATTACTCTAAATTAACCTCGTAAAAAAAAACATTATTTTATTAATCTTTGAGACATCTCTATTATTTCTAAAGTAATAATGTTTTTTTGTAATTTTACTAAGGTTTTATTGGCTTGAAACTTTTTTCTGTTTGCTTTTTTTATGTAAGCCAAAAAGTTTATTGGGAGCGAAAGGTGGCAAGTGGCAACACTTTAAACAAAGCCATTACCACTCGGAATATTCATAAAATCGTAGACAGAGTAATCTATAGACTCATGGTATCCGTGTCACCGAAAGGGACAACAAATTCAGGCTATCTTCATCATACTATCATTTTTACAGCTTATTACACTGCACCTTACCATTTCCACAGTTGCGCAAATTATGCACGAAAAAGATCTTATTTTCCGTTTAATCGCGGTGTAGTTTTTATTAATTCATTCATAATTTTTATTATTTCATTCATAAACGTCAAACTTGTTGTGCACATTGATGTGCTAGCCGACACGCAGTAAGGGACAGAAATATTCTTACTCTGTCTCTTTTCTTTGCTAGTGACGTTAATATTTTTCTCTTTTTCTTGTGCGAATGAAAAAGAAGATAATTATGCAGCAGTCTATAGTTTACTCTGTCTACGCATAAAATTAAACTAAAGAAATACCTACACTAAATCTTTACTAATTATTCCTTTCACCAACCAAATACCACAAAAACATTCGGGAAAAACAACCACTAATAGTACTTGTATAGGCTGCACAGGATCTTTTGGCACGTGGCAAAAGTCGGATCTAACGCCACCATCTTGTTTTTATAATAAGTACACTTTTAACATGCCGCTTCAAGCACTAGTAGATTTCCACAGAGTACATTATAGTATACTGTAGATTTCTTTCGTCGTGGACTCGTGGCTGCTCTATTGTCTCTATGGTCATTACAGTCGGACGGACGGACAGCGAAGTCTTAGTAATAGGGTTCCGTTTTTACCCTTTGGGTACGGAACCCTAAAAAGTGATCTGACACCAGTGTTACCAGATACACGGTAATTACCGTAGAAGCACGGTATTTTTGGCTAGAACACGGTCTACGGTAATGATTCACTACCGTGTTATTTTCTACGGTAGTTTTAATTTTAAATTACCGTGTTTTAATAAATAATTTTAAAAAACTAGTTAAAATTTATAAAATAATACATGAAACGATACGCAATTACAGTATTCTGTCCAACACTATAATTTTGTTCTTGTCATTGCAGGGGAAGAATCCCCATTGGGGACTCCCCGAACTTATTACGATTATGTAATAAAAAAGGTTTTACGATAGCCGTTAGTCCACTTGTTTCGTCTATATTGCAAATTGGTCGTATATGATGAATGAACAAATGCAAATGCAGCATGTGAAAGAATATTTAGTCAAGTGAATGACATAAAAACCAAAAAAAGAAATAAATGAATCACAAAAACCATAAAAGTGAATATACTTGCTCAACAATCTATTCACCGGAATGGAAATAGCTGTGTGGATTTTGTACCATCTAAAGACATGATAATGAAACTGACTGCAAGTATTTATGAGCAAGACGTGATAATTTTAGATTAGTTAAGTAAATTTGTTAAAGAATTATTAAATTAAAATAATATATTAATAATTCATAACGGTTTTTCCTGCATTTTACACGGTAATTACACAGTATTTTTTTAAATTATGCACGGTAATTTTAGCCTAAAACATGGTATTTTTAATCTGTCAGCACGGTAATTTGATATTTTGAATCTGGTAACACTGTCTGACACTGACAGCTTGTACGTCCGTGGCTGTTGTCAATGTCATGTCATTGTCAGTTTGTCAGTCACTCCGCGGGTCCGCGTCAGTAATAAAATCAGCTTTAATTATTTCAATATTGCTTAAAACTATACAATTCTGTGTACTACTAACAAGTATTTTCAATGCCTCGTAAACCATGTTACTGGACGCGAAAGCTAGAATTAGATTTAGTTGCTTATGTTCGCCAGAGAGATTACATATGGCGGCCTGCCGGAAATACGAACCACCAAATTCAACAAAAGTACAAGGCTTACGCTGAATTTGCGGCGAGACTGGGCCGGGGGTTTACTGGTAAGTAATATAATAAGTTTAGTAATAATAATAATAATATATTCCACAACTATCACACAACGCCGTCTAGTCTCAAGCTAAGCAGAGCTTGTGTTATGAGTACTAGACAACTGGTAATATTTTGACCCTGCGTAATTATTATTTGACCTAGCCTGTAATCTTTATTAAACTACCTGACCAACTTAAAAACTTACCCTTGCAAAAATTTAAAAAACGTTTCACAGAATTATTTGTAGATGATATGATATTATGTTATTATTCTGTACAGGATTTCTTAAATGATAATTTTTTGTAATATTATCCTCTACTTTGTATTACATTTGCATGCTGTATTAAGGCAGAATGTACATGGATCCTAGGTCAGTGGGTCGTCTTAGGGGCGGATTTAACAACTTATTTTTAATAATTTAACAATTTTTTGAATAATTTAACAACTTATTTTTATGTACCTACAATAAAAGCAAATAAATACCTATTCTATTCTAGCCAATAAGACAGTTGACTTTAACGGATTCCTCGTATTTTGTTTTGTCTGCTGGTACAATTTCTAGTAATGGTCAAACAAAACATTTATTATCAACATAGTGATAGGTTCATAGAACTTAAAATCAACACATCATGTCAACTCCCTTTTTGTAACATTCAATAGGTTTTCCTTTATATAGAAGTTTATATTAGTTTTCCTTCCTGTTCGGTGGTACCTACTCAATGACTGTAATAAGTTTATTGACTTAGACTTAATCAGGCAGGGGACATAAGTAGTCCAATATGTTTTGTTTCCACGTTCTGCAATAGTACTGAACTAACTGGGGGTTATCCTTGGTTGCACTTGCATAGTGCATACAGGGATAATTGTTGTTTGGTACCTCAACACTTATAATTGTCTAAGGGGCCTTAGTGAATTGGTTACAATCACAGATATAGATAGATCTAGATAACGCAAGTATCACAAACTGTATGAAAACCAAGCATGCCATTTTTTGACTACCTACTATGACGTCACAAGCTCGCGCTCTCGCTCACGCTTACCCAGCCAGCAGTACACAGGACTGAGCGCGAAAGTGGCGGCTTATGATTTTTTATCGTATGCTGGTGCGATTTTTGGCACGCGAAGTAGTTGCTCTTGCGTTATCTAGGTGTATCTATATCTATGGTTACAATCATATGTACAAGTGGTGGTCCAAAAACATGCTGGCTCCAGAACTAAGTAAAAAGATACTTGTATCTCAGGAGCATGTACTTGTGACTAAGGAATTTACTGATACTTAGCATAATCAACTTATAATGTTCTTACTGCTGGGACACAGGCCTCATCTCTGTGAGAGGGAGTGGGTGATAAACCACTACGTGGGCCCAGTGCTGGTTAGTGGATATGTCTTAGAATATTTGGTTCTAGGATAGCTGGTTTCCTCACGATGTTTTCCTTCACAATTTTGAGAGCAGTGGTAATGAAATTAAATACGCAAAATGAAGTGCCTGTTTGGGTTCGAACTCACAACCTACAAGTCATAAGTCAGGCCAATACTATTAGGTCGCCACTACTCCCACTCCTCACTGATACTTACTGTTGACTAAAACCTAATACAAGGGAAGAACATATGTACTAAAACAAGCAATGTAATAATGCTAATCTTTTATTCATTTCAGCCCGCTCCGTCAGAGATCGTTGGGTTAACATCAGGAGTACTTTCAACCACAATCATCGGAGAGTTGAACGTTCCAAACTTAAAGCAAAGACTCCTGCAGATATTTATGTGCCCTGCTGGCCACTCTGGAAACCTTTGCAGTTCTTAAAAGATGTTTGCAAGAAAGAAGATTATGAGGTAATTATAAGTAGTATAGTTTGCGGCTGTTAATGATTAAATGAGTTAATGATTACTCACAAACACATGCACTGACTGGACAGGTCCATCTGTGTAGTTCTTTCCTCAAAAGACCATTTCAGAGGCCAATGTAGATTGACGTCCGAAATTGTCTTTCAGGTCTTCACATGATCTGAGCAAGATTATGTCTAATGAGACTGTGACCTCTGTGTTTGTTTCGGCCTTTCTTCTCAGAATAGAGGAATCAATTCTATTTTGTTGTCATTTTTGACGTTCAAAAGTGCCTTTAATGTGCCTATATGAAATAAATGATTTGACTTTGACTTTGAATAGTCAGACAGGAAACATCAAACTCATCTAGTTTAAAAAAATATTATTAATAATATTACGGGGACCATCACGGGACACTGCTCACTAAATAAACATTTTTACACATTAGGCATAACAGACAGTCCCCTGTGCAGGGCTTGCATGGAGGCTGATGAAACCATTGCGCATGTGCTCTTTGAGTGCACAGGCGTCACCCAGATAAGGACAGAAACCCTCGGGACACCCAGATCGTACACAGATGTTCTGAACAGACCAGGAGATTTGATCAGCTTCTGGAGGGAGGTGGGCTGGTTGGAATAACCACCGACGGCCGCCATGGCCCACGCACAATGGTCCACTGTAGGACTAAGTGCGGAAACCAAATCCCCTAACATAGAACATAGAACATAGAATATTATTCTTTTGTTCTTCCCTCTTCGAAGAAGAGAAGAAATTATATTGACATGTAAACAACCGCATCTAGTTTTTAAAATATTACTGACATGTAAATTTTTTTTTACAAACCTACTTACAGAAATAAAACCGTTTATCATTTTATAATACTACACCATATGGAATTTCCGAAGAAAACTGATACACGGGAATACTTGAAATTTTGACAAAATTACCGTCATTTTAAAAGCCGTTTTCATCATTGCATGGCAATGATTGGGTCATCTGTTTTTTTCCTGTTCATATGATAAAATTCGGGATAATGGTTATTTGTCTGCATTTAAAGGAAGTTTTTAGTGTATCCTCATTTCAGTGGTTTCAAACAAGTTAAATAGGTCCTATTTAAATACAAGGAAAATGAAAACCACCACATGCACATAAACATGGATTAATTAGCCTGTTATTATTAAATGATAATGACAAATGTTTTTATTTCTGTAAGTAGTTTAATACAAACACATACACATGTAATCATTTTTCTTTGTAGTATTTAAATTTTAATGGAATAATTATCATTTTTATAAAAAGATCAATTTGTAACATTATTTTAAAACATTATTTGATTTGAAGAAGTACAGTCTATTTATCCATATTATTCATTTACTCATTAAAATGGCACACCAAATTTAATTCACACACATTCACATCATTACCAGAAATAATAAAAAAAAAGGACAAAAATGTATAATTCATAAATAAATTAAAACAATTTATGTTATCAAGTATCTAAATATATACAAATAAAATTGAACCCAGCATTTATTTTAAAGTATTTACATAATTTAAAAAGCTAAAAGTCTTAAAATAATAATAATATGTACAAGTAGGTATATAAAAAGGAGGGGAAATAATCAAAGGGCATAAAAAATTGTCTGCACCGAAATAAATAAATAAAATTGTGTTTGTGATGTAAAAATAAAAGCTTTTTACAAAATGCATAGGAAAGTAGATAGCACTTGTAATAAAAAACAATTTAAAAAAAATTGTCTGTCTCGTTTGCCGGCTCATCTCTGAAATGGCTGGACCAGTCTTGACGGGACTTTCACTGGCAGATAGCTGATGTTCTAAGCAGTAACTTAGGCTACGAATAAGAAATAAAATCGAAATGTATTAATGTCACGCGAACTAAGTCTTGGCCGCAGGAACCCGTTGGATGCAAGAAGCACAGAACTGGTCGAAGTGGAGGTGCTTGGGGGAGGCCTATGTCCAGCAGTGGACGTCTTTCGGCTGAAATGATGATGATGATGATGATGAACTAAGTCTCGGGCAGCAGCTAGTGCTCTAGTAATATCAATGAATGGTACCGACATGACGATTAATAGAGAAGTATGGAAAAAAAGACATGTTGCGCCAACCCCAAATAAATTGGGATAAGAGCAGTAGAATGATGATCAAAGTGATATTTTAAACTACATCCATACTAATATTATAAATGCGAAAGTGTGTCTGTCTGTTACCTCTTCACGCTTAAACCGCTGAATCGGTTTAGATGATATTTGGTATATAGTTTGAGTCCCGGGAAAGGACATAGGATAGTTTTTATTTCCATATTCCCAAGGGATCGCAACTTATGCGGGTGAAACCGCGAGGCGTTGCTTGTCTATAGGTACTAATATTATGAAGAGGTAAAGTTTGTATGTAGGGGGTAATCTCTGGAACTACCAGTTGGATTTGAAAAAATATTTTTGCATTTAATAGCTCAATTCTTAGGGAAGGTTATAGGCTATTTAACTTCACGACGCTACGACACTTCGGAGCCGAGCAAAAGGAAAAAATAACGGAGTAGTAACTCCGTTTTCGCTTAGCGTTGTTCCGACACACGTGGGTGAGCGATGAGATGCTATGCGATGAGTCGGGGGGGCCGAAACACGCGGACGAAGTCGCGGGCAGAAGCTAGTGTTTTATAAAATCTTCATCTGCCTAGCCTTTTTCCAACTACGTTGGGGTCGCCTTTTCCCAACTATGTTTTATAAAATAAAAACTTAAATAATATAAGGTATGCCTACAAATTTATTAAATTAAGACTCTCTACTTTTCTCTTACTTTGCTGTGCCCAACAGGGACCACAACATCATAAGTGTACATTGTGGAATGTAAATAAATATGGAGTTATCAACATTTTCCTGTACTTATCCCAATTTTGTTTGGGGTCAGCGCAACATGTCTTTTTTTTCCATACTTCTCTATTAGTCGTCATCTCGGTAGTGACTCCCTTTCTAACCATATCATCATTCACACATTCCATCCATCGCTTTGATCTTTCCCTAGTCTCATAGCCATCGACATTCATACTCAAAAATCACCTCACTACATTGTCCTTATACCTCCGTAACACATGCCCATACCTTTCCACACAACTTTTCAGTTACCGGTGCCACTTTCAGACTTCCTCATATGTACTAATTTCTTATTCTATCCATTTGTGTAACACCACACATCCCTCTTAGCATTCTCATCTCAGCTGCATGCAATTGCCTTTCATTCATCCCTTTTAAATTGTAAATAAATATTGAGTATTCAGTGTTAATTTCTGGGCAAGGTTTACATTAGTAATTTTTATTCCTGTTCATGTGATTAAGAGGCCACAAATTATTAAATGTAACAGTGGGTTTACATTCAGTGTAGGGCGTAGTCAACTACAATTTTGTAATCTGGTTACTAATTACGATTAAAAGTAGTTAACTACATGTAGTTATGATTACATGTAACTTAACTACAATAATCAAACTACCTTAAGTAGTTGTTAATTTGATTGCTGCAATCTAGTAGTTATAATTACTGATTACTTAAGTTTTATGAACTTATATTTTGCAATTAAATAAACATGTAATGTGTAGTAATATATGTTTTGGAATATGGCTGCATAAAGAAAAAACAGTTTATTGCACATACCTATGTTTATTTTCATGAAATGCAAGGATTAAAGTCGTAGATATTATGTACCTATGCTTCATCATCATCATCATCATTTCAGCCAAAAGACGTCCACTGCTGGACATAGGCCTCCCCCAAGCACTTCCACTTCGACCGGTTCTGTGCTTCTCGCATCCAACGGGTTCCTGTTTACCTATGCTTATCAGATCTTAATTACTTTTTATTGAGATGTAATCAAAAAAACTGGCCAAGTGCGAGTCGGACTCGCACACGAAGGGTTCCGTACCACAAGGCAAAAACGCCGAAAAAAACACGTTTGTTGTATGGGAGCCCCCCTTAAATATTTATTTTATTTTAATTTTATTATTTATTATTAAAGTAAAAATACAACTGAGTATTTTGTGAATATTTCAAGTGCCTACCTGTTGCCATTATTGATATCGAGCAATAAAGGGCAAAAAAATCGCGTTTGTTGTATGGAAGCCCTCCTTAAATATTTATTTTATTTTTAATATTTGTTGTTATAGCGGCAACAGAAATACATAATTTATGAAAATTTCAACTGTCTAGCTACCGCGGTTCTTGAGATACAGCCTGGTGACAGACAGACGGACGGACGGACGGACAGACAGCGAATTCTTAGTAATAGGGTTCCGTTTTTACCCTTTGGGTACGGAACTCTAAAAATAAAATCACTCGGCAAACATCAACTTAATTCAAATTATTTGCGAATCAAATAATAATTGTACCGACATGCAGCGAGCGAAAGCGAGAGCGTGCTATAGTGCGCTCTTGCTCTAACACACGCGACTAAAACGCGATTCTCTAACTACCTACCAAACGACAAGTCGAAACACGCGCGATAGTCGTTCATGTACTTACATGAACGACGCGAGCGCGTGTGACGCAACGTTAAATCTGTAGTTATAAAAAGTAATCAAGTAATCGTGATTGCAACTACAATTTGTAGTTAGTAGTCAAAATTTTTAACTACATTTTTCGATTTTTTTATGTAGTTTGTAGTTATGATTACTAATTACTTTATGTAGTCGTAGTTAGTAATCAGTAGTTAGATTACATTTTGCCCAATACTGTTACATTAGTAATTTTTTTCCTGTTCATGTGATACAATTGAGAATGTATTCGTTCCTCCTTTGGGCAACCAGTCACTTGTGAACAGTTAAAAGAAGTTTTCCTCGTCCTAGTTGATTTAACCTATTTGTAACATGAGGAATCATGAACACCACATCACAAACCTGAACTGCCACATGGAACTGTTTGCATATGTTTTTATTAATTTAGCATTTCGTTTCATTTCAATCAACCTCAAATCTGAGAACTTTATAGCATGCAATATTTTAGTACTTTAATATTAACTAACATTTACCTAGAGCTTCCACTGGAATGGATTTTTATTTAAGTATTTAAAATTGTTACACCAACAGCATAATACATTGTACATTAATTAATAACGAACAACATCGTTATAAAAATATTTAATTTCTCAAGGTATCCAAATCAGAATAATGAGATCCTAGTCGTGATATTGAGATCAAATAATAATCTAATAATAATAAATCATAAGTTCGCTTTTTTTTTCATTTCAGAACTATGAACCAGCCCCTGATGACTACAAAGAGCTGTCAAATAGTTTGAACGTCAAAGAAGAACAACAATCTGAACTTGAAAATGATTTTGAACTAAACATCCGCCAGCGGAGCCGGCGTACTGACAGGCCCCGTCGTAAAGCAGAACCATCACCAAAATCCAATAAAAAAACCAAGTGCAAAGAGGTCATAGATGATCTGTTGGTAGCTATGAACCCTTTGGTCGCTGACATGTTGCCATACCAAAACTACTGGTTCTTCGGGAAGCATGTGACAGAAAGACTTAATAGTATGAGAAGAATAGACGCTGATAGTGCCTGTCATGACATCATGAGCTTGCTAAATGGGTCATTTTCATTTTGGACGTAAAAAAGATTTTAAATTAAAATCTCAAGTCTTTTAATTACATTATATAGATGATCATTCTAGATGTCTAATGACATAAATGACTGACTTTAGAGTCCTTTAAAAGCCTGAAAAAAAGGAGCTCCCATGACCTCGCCACGTTAGTGACTATTAAATAAAAGTCATTGACTTTTATTTCGACGGCTAACTAATAAAACTAACTGGATTTGATTATTTTTTTTATTATTAATCATAAACTGTGATATAAGCAAAAAAATTCTAAGGTTATTTATTTTTCTGAGATCTTAACACTTAATGTCTAATGATAAACATAATATAATAATAATATAACACTTTATTAAAATGAAAGAAATAAAAAACAAAATATTTTGTTTTGCCAAAATCAAACTGAAAAACTAATTCACCATGTCGGGTAGGTGTTGGTTCAGGCAATATACAAACAATATCATTTACCATAATCAACGACACGTCCTAGGGTTTTTGCCAGACAAATAAGCCAAGCATTTCTGCCTTAAAAAGTTTTACAACGAAAACCTGATTATTGTTTTCCGATGACATTATTTGTCCAATAAAATTAAGCGTGTGCTTTTTCCCTTCAAATTGGACTATGGTGAATCATCAGATTAATCTGAACTAGAGCTTATTCCGTGAACTGTGCGATAATAGCTGCGTTGCACGATTGATTCTTTTGAGACCTGACCTGTGGATGTTGATGCTATAGCTGGTGATTGCTTAGTTTGTTCTGGAGTCGCTGGTCGAAGACAAACCACAGGTGAAATATTTCCAAGCGAGACATCGGGTATTGGAATCGGTGTCAAAATTGATGGTGAACTAGTAGCAGATTCTGAACTCTTCTGTTGATCACTATTAATAGGTGGTAAATTTTCTTGATCACAATCAGGCGTTGAGGCTTCCGATAAAATAGACGGCTCCGGATTCTGAAGCTTGTGCATGAAGATGTTCGAGAGCTGGTGCGTTTCCTTGTGCACCATCTGGTGCAGGAGCTTCCGTTAAAATGGAAGGGGCAAAAGCTGTTTCTGGTAGGGCCTGTGGTTTGAAGGGATACAAGCCAGTCGCTGTAAAGCCACTCGTGATATTGCTGTGTGTCATACATTAAGACCAAACGCTTGAATGAATGATATTAAAGCGTGCTTTAGTGAGTTTTTTGTCTCTGTTTTGGTCCAAAAATGATAACAATTCAGCATCCCAGTGGTGCTCGAATGATCGATATACGGCTTTGTCGAGGGGCTGTAATTGAGGTTCCTTCCTCGTGGTCTAACTTAGTACTCAAACTGATTTGACCACGAGGAATTTTAACATTCTTCGTGGTCAAACTATCAAATTTATTAAAAAATTACACCCTGTGTGATAGTCTTGAAATAAAATTGTACAGTTATAGCCAAAAGTTTTGTTTAACGTAATTTATTTAAAAAGTAACCTACACCTATATCGCCATGTATAAATTCCATTTGACACTTTATTATGAATTCGTCTCGGAATATTTGTTCTTGGCGTCGAGGATATGGTTTTCGATCAGTATTTTCTTTTTTCAATAAAGTTGCCAGTAAACGAGCAACCGTGATTGGATGATATCGTTTCATCGATTTGTTCAGTTGTCCATTCCATGATTCAACTATATTATTTGTACGATGTCGCTGACCATATACGGACCATTGTTTTTTAAATGTTTTATCCTTCATCCATGTAGTCTCGAAATATTTCAAATATTTTTCACATTTCGCGGTGTTGGGACTATCAGATTTAATATACTCCCATCCTTCCTCTATTTTGTCTTCAGGTAATAAGGCGAGTACAGCACATAAGCCAACAACTCTCTTTTCATCTTTACTTTTCAAGTTCAATTTCTTTGCTCTTCGCCATTGGCTGTTTGAGAAATGGTAAAAACAGTTTACAATTTGGACTTTAGGAAAAATTTGTAATAGTGCATTGCTTGAAGCTGTTTCGAAGTCCACGTGAAAAATTTTTGGTGACCAATTAATAATAAAGCTGTTTTGAAAATAAAAATGTAAACAAGACAGGAAAATAATATAAGTGACACAGAAATACAATTGTCATTTTATTTTTATTTTTCCCTGTACAATAAGACTACATCGTATACAGTATGTTCAAAGAGGTTATATAGTTACAGTTTGACCACGAAGAATGTTAAAATTCCTCGTGGTCAAATCAGTTTGACTACTAAGTTAGACCACGAGGAAGGAACGGTAATTGATGGGTTGTGTTTGAAGGTAGGCAGTACAAATTAGTGCCAAGTGAATCGGATATATCGACTATGGAAAGGAGGAGTATAATAAGGCCTATAGTAATTTTTTTATTTAGTTTGTGAACAACAGAATCGGCGCCATTAATTAATAAACGGACAGTCAATACAGGTTTGTAAATATGATATTTTCAAAATAACTTACGTTTTACTAGGCCAATTTTTATAATTCGTGCCGCGTGACCACACCGCTGAATGATTTCGACGACACTGGCGGGGGAGAAGTGCAAGCATTCGTCCGCCACTACGCAGCGACTTGTATACGCTCTGAGATTGTGTGAGTGTAACCTTGATCGTCAATTAATGTATTGCGTACGTTTTTTGTTACTTAGGCCTTATTGCCCGACAGGCCTTAATACCAATTTGTCTCTTTAAATTCTTCGTAGTTGTGCTTCCTTTTCTGCAATCTCTTGATCACATTCTCTTCGTAATAATTACTTGACGTAGAACTGATTATTCGGCTAGAACGAAGAAAGTATAAGTTACTTATTCTAATTTAAATCTTTAATTTCTTCGTGGTTGTGCTCCATTTCTGCAATCTCCTGATCACACTCTCTTCGTAATAGCATGTTAACATTGAACGGATTGTTTGGCTGAAACGAAGAAAATATAATTTACTTCTTCAAATTTATCTCTTTTCTGTAAAAACATTAAAACATTAATGCGGTAACAAATTACAAAGATTATATGATTTCACCTAAAACTAAACTTTGGTCCAATAAAAATGTAGGGAAGATTACCCAACACAATGGTCATGAGAACAGATCAACAACTATACTCGCTAACACTGTTGAATTTGAAATCAGTAACATCATAGCTGGTAGTGCAGGTCTCAGTGCTCTTTTTTTTGCCGATTTGAACGAGGAAAACGATGGCTGATATTATCGATAATGTGCACATGACAACGGCCGATAATTCAATTCCTAACTCAAGTTTAGTTTTGCTTTAATTTCTTCGTGGTTGTGCTCCATTTCTGCAATCTCCTGATCACACTCTCTTCGGAATGGAATGTTAACATTGAACGGATTGTTTGGCTGAAACGAGGAAAATATAATTTATCTCTATAATTTCTTCATAGTTGTGCTCCATTTCTGTGATCTCCTGGTCACATTCTCTTCGGAATAGCATGTTAACATTGAACGAATTGTTTGACTGAAACGAAGAAAATATAATTTACTTATTCTAATTTATCTCTTAAATTTCTTCGTGGTTGTGCTCCATTTCTGCAATTTCCTGATCTCACTCTCTTCGAAATAGAATGTTAATATAGAACGGATTGTTTGGTTGAAACGAAGAAAATATAATTCACTTAATCTCTTTAATTTATTCGTGGTTGTGCTCCGTTTCTGCAATCTCCTGATCACACTCTCTTCTGAATTGAATGTTGACATTGAACGGATTGTTTGGCTGAAACGAAGAAAATATAATTTCTTATTCTAATTGATCTCTTTAATGTCTTCGTAGCTGTGCTCCATTTCTGCAATCTCCTGATCACACTCTCTTCGGAATAGCATGTTAACATTGAACGGATTGTTTGGCTGAAACGAAGAAAATATAATTTACTTATTCTAATTTATCTTTTTTTTTTTTTAAACGTTGCCCCACACTAGGAATTTCTCCTGTGTCGTGGGTGCGTTTACAAACATTTAAACTCACATACACAAACAGCCAGACCCGGAACAACTACTTGTAGGTCATACAAATATTTGTTCCGTGCGGGAATCGAACCCGCGACACGCAGCGCAGCAGTCAATCGCTTAACCACTGCGCCAACCGTGTCGTCGAATATCTCTTAAATTTCTTCGTGGTTGTGCTCCATTTCTGCAATTTCCTGATCTCACTCTCTTCGAAATAGAATGTTAATATAGAACGGATTGTTTGGTTGAAACGAAGAAAATATAATTCACTTAATCTCTTTAATTTATTCGTGGTTGTGCTCCGTTTCTGCAATCTCCTGATCACACTCTCTTCTGAATAGAATGTTGACATTGAACGGATTGTTTGGCTGAAACGAAGAAAATATAATTTACTTATTCTAATTGATCTCTTTAATGTCTTCGTAACTGTGCTCCATTTTTGCAATCTCCTGATCACACTCTCTTCGGAATAGCATGTTAACATTGAACGGATTGTTCGGTTGAAACGAAGAAAATATAATTTACTTATTCTAATTTATCTCTTTAATTTCTTCGTGGTTGTGCTCCATTTCTGCAATCTCCTGATCACACTCTCTTCGGAATAGCATGTTAACATTGAACGGATTGTTTGGCTGAAACGAAGAAAATATAATTTACTTATTCTAATTTATCTTTTTAATTTCTTCGTGGTTGTGCTCCATTTCTGCAATCTCCTGATCACACTCTTCGGAATAGCATGTTAATATTGAACGGATTGTTTGGCTGAAACGAAGAAAATATAATTTACGTATTCTAATTTATTTCTTTAATTTCTTCGTGGTTGTTCTTCATTTCTGCAATCTCCTGATAACACTCTCTTCGGAATAGCATGTTAACATTGAACGGATTGTCTGGCTGAAAGGAAGAAAATATAATTTACTTATTTATTTATTTTATAATTTATGTACACACAGTAAAATACATAGAGATAAGACATCATTATAATTAGAGTACAAAGGTACTGCTTATTTCTTAAGAAATTTCTTCCGGCAGACCTGCGAAAGGAGAAGTAAAAAAAAGAAATGTAGACAATAGTGTGTGAGAACAAGAAGAGAAAATATGAATGTGTGAACTTATTCTAATTTATCTTTTTAATTTTTTCGTGGTTGTGCTCCATTTCTGCAATCTCCTGATCACACTCTCTTCGGAATAGAATGTTGACATTGAACGGATTGTTTGGCTGAAACGAAGAAAATATAATTTACTTATTCTAATTTATCTCTTTAATTTCTTCGTAGTTGTGCTCCGTTTCTGCAATCTCCTGAACACACTCTCTTCGGAATAGAATGTTAACATTGGACGGATTGTTTCGCTGAAACGAAGAAAATATAATTTACTTATTCTAATTTATCTCTTTAATTTCTTCATAGTTGTGCTCCATTTCTGCGATCTCCTGATCACACTCTCTTCGGAATAGCATGTTAACATTGAACGGATTGTTCGGCTGAAACGAGGAAAATATAATTTACATATTCTAATTTATCTCTTTAATTACTTCGTGGTTGTGCTCCATTTCTGCAATCACCTGATCACACTCTCTTCGGAATAGCATGTTAACATTGAACGGATTGTTTGGCTGAAACGAAGAAAATATAATTTACTTATTCTAATTTATCTTTTTAATTTCTTCGTGGTTGTGCTCCATTTCTGCAATCTCCTGATCACACTCTCTTCGGAATAGAATGTTAACTTTGAACGGATTGTTTGGCTGAAACGAAGAAAATATAATTTACTTATTCTAATTTATCTTTTTAATTTCTTCGTGGTTGTGCTCCATTTCTGCAATCTCCTGATCACACTCTCTTCGGAATAGAATGTTAACATTGGACGGATTGTTTCGCTGAAACGAAGAAAATATAATCGCTGAAACGAAGAAAATATAATTTACTTATTCTAATTTATCTCTTTAATTTCTTCATAGTTGTGCTCCATTTCTGCGATCTCCTGATCACACTCTCTTCGGAATAGCATGTTAACATTGAACGGATTGTGCGGCTGAAACGAGGAAAATATAATTTACTTATTCTAATTTATCTCTTTAATTACTTCGTGCTTGTGCTCCATTTCTGCAATCTCCTGATCACACTCTCTTCGGAATAGCATGTTAAAATTGAACGGATTGTTTGGCTGAAAGGAAGAAAATGTAATTTACTTATTCTAATTTATCTCTTTATTTACTTCGTGGTAGTGCTCCATTTCTGCAATCACCTACCTGATCACACTCTCTTCGGAATATAATGTTGACATTGAACGGATGATTTGGCTGAAACGAAGAAAATATAATTTACTTATTCTAATTTATCTTTTTAATTTCTTCGTGGTTGTGCTCCATTTCTGCAATCTCCTGATCACACTCTCTTCGGAATAGCATGTTAACATTGAACGGATTGTTCGACTGAAACGAAGAAAATATAAGTTACTTATTCTATGAAGAACGGTCATTTGTGACCCAGACCCGACACGAAAGATACATGTCTCAATTTTTAGTTTATTTTATATGTAGCTAAAATATATGTTTTAAATATGACACATGCTGACAACATGATGTAGGTAATAGACATGTGCGCCGATGCCAAAATCTTCGGCGGCGGCGTAGAGGTCAAAAATGGCCGGCGGCGGCGTAAACGGCGGCGTACACGGCGTCAAAAAATCAAATTTCAAATTTTTTTGAAAATATTTATTAACTTCAAACTAAGTATTTTTGAGGGTAACAATCAATCAATGGCACTAGAATAATGTAAGTAATGCAGTCACAACTAAAACTAAGGTACGCGATTACAGAAAAACATACTAAAATATCTATGTAACATATCTAATTACCACTTTAAGAGTAAATTGAAAATATTTAAGAAATCAACAAAATTATATATTAACTAAACAAAATAAATAAAAAAATAAAATAAAGTTTATTTGGAACAACTTAAGTTTACAATTCACAATGAAAAACGAAGATAGCCACAAAAGTAAGATACTGTGGCGCAGCTATCAACGCCCAACTCAAATATAATATACAGACATTGTTCCAGACTTCCCAAAGAAAGCTAATTAATAATTAAAAGAATTACAGCTATTTCAAAAAGGAATAATAAAAAATAAAAAATTAAAATAAAAGAGAATAGTCTCTATGTGGGGATTAATATGTAGTATAAATGTAGAGTGGAGGTGGGGTGAAGTGTGTATGTGTGTGGGGGTGTGTGGGGGTGTGTTTACCGGGTTTATGATACAATAAGTTGCTCAGTTTCTTCATAAGACAAGGATTTAAGCCAAACAGTTACTTTTCTCTTAAGTAGACTTTTAGTCATAGAGTAAATATTAGTTGTTATATTAATATCGTTATAAAGTTTAGCTGATATGGTTGAAGTGGCGACGAACCAACGCTAACCTGCAGCGCTCAGTCCTACAAACTCTGTCGGCCCGCCGCTTCTTTGTTAGGGGCTGGGGCTCGTAGGGCAGAAGGAGGTGTTTCTTAAAAACTGTTTGCAGGACGAACAACTGTCTCACCGTGAGGACCTCACAAAGTGAGTAAAGTTCAGAGGTCGGAAATCTAACAGGTTTTTTTGCCAGTACTTTTAAAACTGCTCTCTGAGCCCTCTCTAGCCGCAACATGGTTGTCTTGTGGGTTCCCCCCCATGTAGTTATACAGTAACTGAGAACTGATTGAGCGAGGGCAAAGTAAACCATTTTTAGGGATTGGAAATCAGCAGCCGCTCGAAGTTTTCCAAATAAATAAATCAATCTCCTGACTCGAACCACAACAGAGTTAACCTGTTTTTTCCACGACAAGAGACTGTCCAATATAACCCCAAGATATTTGATGCTGTCAGACCGTTCTATTTGGGCACAGTTACAGGTGTTGGCCACTCCACACACATGGGCCCTGATCTCAAACGACAGTGGTGGTTGACTAATAATGCTCGGAGTAAAAGCGATGAACTTGGTCTTAGATATATTGAGCGTAAGGAGATTCGAGGTTAACCACATCATAACCATTCCTAGAGCCAATTCTGCCTTCTCACGAGTCTCAGACCAGTCCCTGCCATAGGTTATTAGAGCTGTATCATCCGCATATGTAATAATTTTTGTGTTCGGAAGAGATAACTGACACAGCTCATTAACATATATGAGGAAGAGGGTTGGTCCCAGGACACTGCCCTGAGGAACCCCAAAAGTCAAATTTTCCTCATTACTAATGAATGACCCAATCTTCACTACCTGTTTTCGCCCCGAAGTGTAGCTACGAAAGATTTCGAGAGCAATGCCACGAATACCAATTTGTTCCATCTTGTCAATCAATTTAGTGACAGAAACGGTGTCGAATGCCTTCGAAAGATCTAGGAAAACACCGAGAGGCTTCTGTTTATTATTGAGGTGTTCGACGATAGTATTTGTGAGATCCAGAGTAGCGTCTTCTGTTGATTTTCCCGCTCTGAAACCGTATTGATTCTCGGCCAAGATGTTAAATTTAGCGAGGAATTTCACAAGCCTCGTGTTGATAGCTTTTTCGAAAATTTTCGAGATGGTTGTAAGGACGGATATAGGTCTGTAATTGGAAACAAGATCCCTGTCTCCTCCCTTGTGAATGGGGTGGACTATGGCAGTTTTAAAAACATCCGGAAAAATACCAGAGGATAGGGAGAGATTAAAAATGTGGACAAGGAGAGGGATAATTGTATCCTTTGTGGCCTTGATTACTGTGGAAGGGATTCCGTCATAACCGACAGCACACTCATCTTTAAGAGTTAGAATGATGCTTTCGATTTCCGCGTCATCAACATCATACATGACCATCGATTCCAACGGGGCTGTCGTGGAAGAGTTCGTTACCGGAGGCGAGAGGTGAAAGTCTGAGCAGTCACTATGTGATGAAGAATTAGAAAACTTAGATGCGAGGGTACTGCCCACATTCGCAAAGTAATAGTTTACCCTATTGACAGAGAGCAAAGGATCGTCTTCACATTTCAATAACTCAGAAGAAAATGTTTTACCCTTGTCCTTATAAGACATTTCCCTAATGACTTTCCAGGTTGCCTTAGGGTTTTTCCTGGCCCTCTGAAATTCTGACCTTTCATATTCCCGTTTAAGCTTTTTTAATAAATTATTACAGAATGTCCGATAGCGAAGATAAATAGTTTTATGAGTGTCATTTTCTGGGTGTTTTTTGGTAATTTTATGTAATTTATCTCTTTGGCGGACACATCTGAGAAGGCCAGGGGTAATCCAAGGCTTGAGGATGCGCCTTCTACTAGGAATGACCGTAGAACTTGTATGCAGATTAACGGAAGAAGATAGAAGAGATACGACACTTTCGGCAGCAAAGTTTGGGTCATTGGAGTTTAGTATTTTAGAAAAGTCTGTGTTCTCGATATCAAATTTTACTTTTGCAATATCAATTTTTGTGACTGAAACCTTTGATGCATTTGTTGTAATATGAGGATTGCAAAACAAGATAACCGGGTAATGATCTGTTATATCGCATTCCAGCACCAAGGTTGTGGCTGTATGTGTCGATTTCAGCAGGACATGGTCAAGACAATTAGCAAGCCTGGTGGGAAAAGAATGTGCAGGAAGCATAGCATGTGCTGCAGTAATATTTAAATATTCATCACAATTAGGGTCCACACTCGTCGGTGCAATGTTAATATTTATGTCTCCGATAAGAGAGATAGTTTTGAACTTCCGTATTTGGTGAAGCAGCATATCTAGACTGTTGAGAAATGGATTTGGGTCTTTAAACGAGGGTGATCTGTATACTGCGACAACTGCAGACTTATCAGAGAATTTTAGTAACAGACAGTTTGCGTCATTAACCGAGGGAGTTTCGAATGAGTATTGCAAATCCTGTCTGACATAGGCAACTACTCCATCATTTTGGTTTTTAAAAGAAGTGTTACATGTATTGTAGCCTGATAAGGGGGGAACATTCGGACATTTACTCAGCCAACATTCAGACAACAAAATAACATCCAGTGTATAACTCAATCTACCTAACAATAATAATAGTTTATCGAAGTTACACTTAATGCTACGAATATTGACATGTAAGATTTTAAGTGTATACTCTGGTTTTCCTAGAAACTTAGCACTGGACTCCGGAGAGCAGACGAAACATTCTGAGACCGAAACTTTTTCGATCTCGGTATTAATTACGTTTAGGTCATCCATTATGATTATAAAGGCAAAAAAGTGAATGTACTTGTAGGGTCAGCTCAAGGCTTATATCTGAGAAGTACATGGATTTAAATTTATTTTGAACAGACGAAGATTTGTTTAAAGATACTTCAAGGTTAGGTGATATTCTATTACAATAAAGATCAAAACTATGTATGTTATTACGATTGTTAAACTCGCGGTATATGAAATATAGTGTTATTTCTTGAGTGCAGTAGTGGAGTTGTGTGTCGAGTAATGAAATAGTGTACGATACATTGTTAATGAACAAAATGAAGTTAAGTAATGTGAACATAGAGAAATACAAACAAAAATAATAAGTAAAAAACTGGTGAAATAGAAACCCGCAATATACAATAAACGGCAAAGCGGGTAATATTTTTAGGTAATAAGAAATTGGGTATAGTCATGTAGACTTTAAAATGGCAGAAAGGTCAGCATCAGTCTTAACTTCAAAGTGTTTGTATCCTTCTCTCTCGCGCACGAAGATCTTGCCATGTTTAATCCAGCAGTATTTGTAGTCGTTGGACTTAGCCGCTTCACGTGCCAAGTAATACAGTCTCTTTTTCCTGGCAATTAGATTTTCAGAGACAAAGATTGGTTTGGGAGGGCCACTGATTTTAAGATGCTCCGTTGTCAACTTGAAAGAGTTCCTGTTGTGCTTACGGAAGTTTTCCAAAAATTCATTCTTGCGTAGTACTGAAGTAAAATCGACTATTATGGTTTTGTTTGCCGGATCTTTTGTTTGAACACGGAAAACATCTTTAATTTCATGAGCTTGAATTTTTAAGTTGATGAGCTTTCCCGTGTCAGTCACAGTTTCCAATAAGGAAGTCTTTGTCTCAGATTTAGCCACTGGAATATTGCGTATCTCTATACAGGAGGATCTGGAATTTTGCTCAAAGTTTTCGAGTTTAGCCTCCAACTTGTGGATGTAGGACAGGTTTTCCTTGCGCTCTGCTTCCAGTAGGTCAACTCGTGAAGTTATTTCGCTGAACTTAGCAGCCATAAGGTCAACACAGTCCCGGATTTCGTTCACCATAGAGTACAGCTTAATATACTTTTCCTCTTGCTGTTGTTTGAACTCGCGAAACATTTCCTTTATCTCCAACATAGTAGCAGACAGGCTATATTCCTCGTCACCTTCTAAGCGTAAGGGCTTCGCATTGCGGAAAGTAATGGCAGGGGAAATGTTATTGTTTGGCGAGTCCAGGTTTACATTTAAGCTTGGTTCTGATGAGCTATGAAGTGTGTATAGAGCAGGCTGTGGCGTGCTGAAGATCGGTGTTTGCGGCAGCTGAGTTTTAGGAACATCCGCTGGCGGCGAGCGTTCAAGGGGCATATTTTTGCGGAGAATACTTTTATTTCCCAAAAAGTACCAGGCGCCCAACTTTGCTAAGAGATAAGAACACGCAGAGCTTCTTATAAATAATGGTGGGTCAAGTAACAGTGGGCGCTATCGACAGATCGAAACAAAATAGCTTTCCGTCCAGTATAACTTGATCCCTGTCTGTCTTCCTCATCCAAATATGTCCGTCTCTATCGGAGTATGGTCAATATTAGACGCACACACCCTTGTAAGTGCAGAGTTCATTAATAAAAATGAAAATGTCAGCGTGGTGGTTTACGCACGGGGGCGGGGTTATTAGTAGTAGTCTATTATTGTTTTTGTGACTCACGCGCAGCTTTGTTGGACGTAGCCGAGTCTCCGGCGCGGCGAACTCTTATATGTTTCTGCAGCCCTGTTTTGATCACTGATTTAATTTTTAGAATTTTGAATAAAATAATTTAAAATTTAATGAATAAGTGGTCTCTTTAGCAACACGTCTGAACTGCTCAGAGGTCCGGAGGGAAGGGCATAAATGCACAAAGGTGCATAAAAGATATAAGTCTTTTATTTACCTAATTAATATCTTGAACAGATTTTTTACACTTTTCGTAATTGTCGTGTATAAAAATTATTTTATTTACATTGGTCCCAGATAGACGTGATCGTTTTGCTGTAATTGTTAGGCCAGCTACAGAAAATACACGTTCGCTGGGTGTGCTTGTCGCTGGAACACACAAAATACCCTTGGCTAAAGTTGATAAATAAGGGAATGACGATTGCCGGTCTTTCCAGTATTTTAGTACATCTATGTCATTCGTAGAATAGTCGCGGGGATCGCACCCAGCAAAATATTTCCAACACTCTGTTTCGATGAAATCATTGCTTTGATCTTCAGCGGAATAGCTTCCACTTCCAGCTCCATATTTTAAGGAGAGTTGGAAGAGTCGAGAAGACGAAGAAGAAGATTCGGCCTGAACAGTGCTCGTTACCGTTGATGTGGGAGATGGAGAACACAAATGTTCTTTTTTAACTACGCGACGGGTGTAGCTAGCCAGAAATGATACTCGATCCGTTCCGTGTAGCGATAAATACTTATCGACCTCGTTAATAGCTTGAAATCTGCAGTCTAGCAACGTTGCAACTACTGTTAAATCATTAGTCGGTAGTCGCTGGTCTAACTTCGCCTTCATGTTTTTTTTCATCGTAAATATTTCAAAAGGCTCGTCATCGTCCAGGGAGTCCATGATTTCAGCTAGTTCCATTTTAAAAACAAGTGCAACATTAATCGTGCAAGATTTCTGCGCACTCATAATCGTAACACACTCCCTGAACTTAGCTAAAAAGCCAATGAGATATTTTATCAATCGCCATTCACTTTCGGTAATCTTTAAATTTTCTCTACGTGACTTTTCAAGGAGCTGGTTGATGGGCACTTGATTGTACTTGTTGTACAAACTTTCAAGCATTATCAATGTGCTGTGCCATCTTGTCGGAGTTGCATTTTTTATAGTCACTACACTTTTTGGTAATTGACTCAATGCTTCACTGGATTCATGTTCTGTCACAATGTTATTTTCGATTTCTTCCAAATCCAATCCTATGTTTTCATCACTGTCAATTATTTCACCAACGTCTTCTACACTGTTCAAAATTTTCCTTTGTTCTTGATCAGCTAACGCCGTTAGTTCTGGCAGTTTGAATCTCAATGCTTGGACAATACTCTTACATTTGATTACAAGCTTGTTTATATTAGGTGTACTCTTGATACCATCTACGACTACGAGATTATGAAGTCCGTGCCCCAAACACAAGTGATTGTCGCTCGTAATTTGCTCTGACAATAAAGATGCTGCTTTCTTTACATTAGATCCCGCGTCAGATACAAGGAAAATGTATTTGTCTTGCAGCTCATACTTTTGCAGCGTGTTATATACAAAAGCGCATATTTTTTCAGCGGTTTTCGGTCCTTCCATCAGTTCCGTTACTATAGTAACATTTTCCAGAGCAAATAATTCGTTTATGAAATGTAACGTCATAGTAATATAATTGTTCCTTTTATAACAATCGCTCCACAAATCTGTAGTGATTGCAGCATGCGCAGTTATTGATGTTGCTAATGATTTTTTTATATGTGCCAACATACATTCGTAAACGTCATCTACAGCATTTCGAGAAATCGTGGTTCGCGTCGGTAGATCTTCTGCAGTGACAATAATGTTGTACTTCTTCAAGAAATCAATAAGTGCATCGTCGCTTACTGAATCAAAAGGCAGCAGAGAACGACAAAGCCATAGTGCCAAATCTCTGGCCAGCATCCACTTTGCAGGTTTTGTTAGGCTTGACCTGCTAGTGCTGGGACGATTGGGAATAGGACTGAAGAAACTCTTTACATCCGGAAAATTTTTCGTTTTATCTTCAGATAATTGATGCTCCTCTTTTAAATGCCTTATGAGGTTCCCTGTGCTTACTTTTGTGCTGTACGATTTGACCGTCACGCTGAAAATAAAATAGTTATGTAGTAAGTAAAGTAAGTACCTTTTTGATTTGATTTGATTTATTTATTAGGTTTGTTAACTTACACTATTACATTTGTAAATAAAAATATGTAAATACATTTTAAGTGTAGCAACTACTTACTAGCAACCACAGCATGCAAAATTTAAACATTAACATAGTGAGGTTAAGGGGCTGCATTGATACGAAAAGCTACGCCCCAATGAGAGTGATAGCGTGCGTCAGCGTTACTCTAGTGTGCGAAAAAACGAGATAGGAACTGTACGGCCGCGTCTTATTTTTGGCGCCAAATTAATAAATTGTGTTTATTTAAAAAATAAATAGGCTGTAATAGGCTGATGATGTGAAGTGATAAAAATAATTGATGAAATCAAAAACTAGTCTGGACAAAACTTTAGTAAGGTACACATTGTTCAAGTACTCAAAAAAGTAATGTTAAATACGCTACTAATTCGTTGTAAAGTAAGAAAAAAGAGCCAACTTTGAGACACAAATCTATCGAGAAAATATTATGGAATCATGTTTCTGAGCTGGACAAAATATGGCACAATTTGACAAAAATTTAATATTACAAAATCAGGCTGACAACATAAATATAATGAAACAAACGGATCCTATCTACCAATGGATGGCCTTAAGTACTTAACTAGAACCAAGAACAAAAAATAACATAAAATACTATGGGTTTCCGCAATTGTTACATATTTTAATAAAATTAACTAATAAGGGAAGGAAAGGTCGTGCATTAAATAGATAAATACACATCTAACAGCCGTTAAAATAGTTTTACTAGAAAAAAGCAAGCATTACCTTACAAACTACAAACTTTTACTACGACTACAAACTTAAATTTTTAATTAATACCAAAAGAACGTTGTTGGTTTTCTTACCTTCCAAACAATTCTTCTTCGTTATCATTTTTAGCTTTTTCTAAACAAACCATACAAAAAACTTGGTTGGGTGCTACCATTCGTTTCTTTCCATCGGACTCTATTAGTAACGAACCAAATTTTTTCCAACAAAAACTGCTTTTTGATGAGGAATATAACACGTTAATAGAAGTAAACTTTATTTTGGTTTTGTTTATCACAAATTTATCATTTTCCAATGCCGACATCTTAGTTGGCTTAAGAAAACACGCATAACACCACGGACCAAAATGTTATTATTTCAAAGAATGAGCGCGTGCCATGTGGCGCGAACAAATAGGCAACCCCGCGCGCACCGCGTTACCTAGCAACCAAGTGACCGAGCGTCCCGCGCCATTCGCGCCATTCACGCCGATTACGCCGACGGGCAGCGGCGTCGAGCCCTGACCGGCGGCGGCGGTCATCAGCGCGGCGCGGCGCACATGTCTAGTAGGTAAGTATAATACGTTTTTGTCCCAACGTGTCGCGAGTGAATTCTGCACCTGATTAAAACATTGTCGTTTCTGACTTCTGCCGCCGGGTGGATTTTAAACTAAATCACTGCCGTTCATATTTGACTAGCTACCCAATAGTAAAAAAAATGTGTTTATAACTCGAACATAACATGTTCTATCTAGGTTAAAAGATGGCACTCCGAACGCGCCATTTATTTTCTCTTAAGGATGGTTTATTTGGGATGATAATTAATACAAAAGAGTTTCATTAAAGCCATTTATTATTTCACACAAAATTGAATGCATCAGGTTCTCAAAATGTCCACTTCGTTGTAAGCACAAAGCCGCGCGAATTAAAATTTGTTTTGTCGCTCTCCTTATGATTTCGGGATCATTGCGAATATCATTCGCACAGTGAATTATGCGGTCACGCAAATCGGCCTCACTGTTGATGGGGGTATTGTAGACGCGTTGCTACATGGTCCCCCATACGAAGTAATCAAGGGGCGTCAAATCGGGTGACCGCGCAGGCCACCCTACAAGTCCTTACTAGCCGATCCATTTATCACGATAAGTATCGTTTAAAAATGATCTAACATTTGTAGCATAATAGACAGGGCATCGACCATCTGCAGAAACATCCTTCGACGCAAAGTACATCGTCCAATAATTCAGGTAGTTCATTAGTCAATAGACTTAAAAATCTTTCACCGGTCAACGTTCTCGGCAATATGACTGGTCCAATCAACATGACATCGATAAGACCAGCCCAAACTTTTATCGAAAATCTTACTTGAAAAGTCGATGAACGTTTAAATTTCGGGTTTTCACCTGCACGGCACCATCTGTGTAAATTTCGGCAATTAGTAATAGCGTCTCTAGTGAATGTCGCGACGTCCATCCATTTTTCTTTAAATCCAAGTGGACGGCACACATCTTGGACGCCAGTCTACGTCTTCATGTAGATGTTGCACCCTTTGGTAGTGATAAGGATGCAATCCTATTTCAAAGTAATTTTCTCGGACTCGGAGTCACTGGATTTGTTATATTCATGTGTTGTTGACATCGATTATTCCTGTGTGGCCCTGTAAACGCAAAACTCAATCAGAATAAGTAAAAACGAACAAAAATGGATTTTACTGTAGTTATTCACATGCTGATACTGATTCACAAGGTATATAAAATTTTACAACACCAGCCCTAGGATTTTTAACCCCCGTTCTCGGTCGATATCGTTTTTGTGACATCATGTATTTAAGTATATAATTGTCTTGTTCAATTTTTTAGTCATTTTCATACAGTTTTTGATGAAAGTAAAAGAGGTCCTTACTTGCAAGTGACATACATTTCATTGTTTTGGAGTTTTATCTTCTCATGAATCAGTGTACAATACCTATTAGTGAAAACCGCATGAAAATCCGTTCAGTAGTTTTTGAGTTTATCACGTACAGACGCGGCGACTTTGTTATATAATATGCAGTGATAATAAAATTATTATTATTATTATTTTACATAACTCGGGACCATGCGGTCCCGGTCCTTTGGAAGGCGTACGAGGGGCCGAAGCCAACTCGCAGAGGCCCCTTACGAAATTTTAATGAAATGCGGCACCAACCGACGATTATCCCTGTATGCACTATGCAAGTGCACCTAAGGATAACCCCCGGTTGGTGTAGGACTATTGCATTATAAGGAAAAATAAAAAGTTGGACTATTGGTTTGGGTGGCTAAAGTGGACCGGTTTCCAGCAACTATGGTAAAACTATGACCCCTGCCTGATCAATGCTTTATATTTTATATACACAGATAAAATAGCAGGGGGTGACTTGCACACTCAATAATGGGCCCCCGAAAACGGCCGCTTGCACATAGTGACGTAGCGACAAGGGGGCAGCATGTCCTGAGGTGCTTATGAGGAGTGGAGAGGTATTCCACGGCTATCAGGACAATCCCGGAAGTACGGTCAAGATCCCTACCAGCATCTTACTGGAATACTTCCTTCCTCCGAGCACGTTTGCAACAAACAACAACGTTAGCGAATCTCCACTCAAGCCGGCCAATAAAGGCAAGCCAGAGGTGAGGAACAAGACTTCTCCCGGGAGATAGGGTCCGTGGGGTCGCTACTGCCCAACAGGTCGCCACATGCTGCCCTGCGGGTTTATTATTATTAGCCTGTGATGTCCCACTGCAGGGCAAAGGCCTCCCTACTCTCTTTCCACTTCTCTCTGTTCAAAGCTGTTAAGGACCAGTTCTTGTTGAAGGAGTCCAGCTCAATAATAAAATAAATAGGAATTTTAATTGGTAGTGAAACAAAAAAGCAGTGAAACAAATTGTTTATTAAGATTGCATATAATTTGATGAGAAATTATTTATTAAGAAATTGGACATAGGAGTAACAACAGTCAACAATAAAAATAAACATTTTTATTTTTTTAACAATGACTGCTTCCGCACTATTATGTTGAAAGCAGGCTTTTAATTAAATAATTAAAACATTAGCATTGAAAATTAGTAGTTTTCTATGTGACAATTTTTGGTACAGGAAGTAGAAAGCACACTTCTTTTTAATATATGTCACAGAAAATATTACCTATCCATAACACTCACTTTTAAATTGATTGGAGCGCAAGAGCAGTGGTGGCCAAGTGGTAACGGCCTCGACTTACGAGTTGTAGGTCGTAGGTTCGAACCCAGACAGGCGCTTTACTTTGTGTAAATTATTTCATCACCACTGCTCTCAAAACGGTGAAGGAAAACATCGTGAGGAAACCGGCATGTCCTAGAACCAAAAAATTCGAAGACATGTGACATCTACCAACCCGCACTGGGCCCGCGTGGTGGATTACGGCCCACTCCCTCTCACCGAGAGGAGGCCTGTGTCCCAGCAGTGGGAACATTATAGGCTGATTATGGTATGGTTATGGTATGGATCGCAAGAGCTCTTCTGCACTTCTTCGCTCAATTACAGCCCTTTTATAAATTTCCTCCACTGCTTTTACCATCCACTGTTTCTCTTCAACCATTAGCCTGTGCAGCTCATATTCCCTCTCTTATGCCCGTGCATAACTGTTTTTCCTTATTTCAAACTCTTCGCCGCCGTGTGTGATCTTCAATTTTCTTGGCTCTTTCTTCATCATTCATTTCTTTAAATGCTAAACAGTGCTTGCATAAATCCTTTTTTGGCTTGTGAAAACTCAGTTTGTATTCTCTGAAAACTTTGCGATATTTTTCAAAGGATACCACTTTCACTGCTTTAATTAAACATAGTTTTTTAAATTCGTTATACATTGTTGTTATGTTAAGAGTTGAATCTAAATATTTTACCGTACTATCACGTCTACAGTAATGCGATTCTACAGCAGGAAAGGAAAGTATGTGGTCCCTAAGAAATTTTTCTTCATCTGGTTTTAATTTATTTGGAGGTGTCTTTTTCCCTCTTTCGTCTGGTTGTAAGAGGCCGTGCTCATTAACTTTTTTTAAAGCTCCTTTTACAAATCCGCCAGTAATATTGAGAGTATCTAAAAAAAACTCCCGACACACGACTTTCTTTTCATTACCAACAGTTAATGTATAAGCTAGGGTAAAATTCCGCCTGGAAGGACCGTTGGTAGTGTCTCGATTTTTTTTATTCTTGGTCACATGCTTCACAACGAAATGACGCTGTTCCATAAGATTTGGCATATTTCGGAATTGAGAATAAATTTTTTCTCTCTCATCTTGAGGGACACCCGAAATACACTTGTGTTTAGGAGTATTTAAACATTTTGCTGGTTTTATTGGTCTGGCTTGTATTATTCTTCCTTTCCTTGTTTTATATGATTCACCTTTTAAACGCTTACTTTTTTCTATGTTCATTTTCCACGTGTTGGGGTCCTTTACTTTTCTCTTTTTCGGATTATTTTAACTATCGTTCTGCTCGTCTGTATTTTCTACATCAAATTCTTCAATTGTTAATATCGAAGGTGATTCATTGACTGTTCGGCTGGTTTTAGATGTTCCTTTACGTCTATGTTTCTCTACTATATCTGTTGTATCTTCATCTGACGTACTATCACTTGAATCATTGTGATTTCGTTCTAAATAATTAGGGTCTAGGACGGAATCATCACTATCAAGCTGTTCGTTACTCAAAATATTGAAGCCTTTACGCGTTTCCGGTGACATTTGGGGTAAAGGGGAAGAAGCTGGTGAAAGGGGCGGAATATTATTTTCAGTCATTAGTAGTGAACAGGCTTGAGCTTCTATGGTTGTTGCTCCAAGTTCGAGTGTAGTTTCGTGTGGTAGGGGTGAAATGTTCTTCTTAGTCATTTCAAATATTAAGGTAGTTAGTGGTGAAAAGGCAGGAGCTTCTATGCTTGTTTCTCCAAGTTCGTGAGTAGTTGTGTGTGGTAAAGGCAGAATGTTTTTCTCAGTAATTTGAAATAATAGGGGAGTTAGTGGTGAAAAGGCTGGAGCATCTATGCTTGTTTCTCCGATTCCGTGTGTAGTTTTCGGTGTTAAAGGTGGAATAGTAGCTGTTGTTTCTTTCATTTCTTTAGAAAACTTCAGGTCTGTGAAAAATAAAAACTACTTAGTGTTCACCTAGGACACATTAAGTACCACTGTGCAAATTTCTGATTCTCGACCCAGTAGTATAGGTTTAGCATTGTTAGTTAGCCATTACCAAAATGTTATTAAATAAACTAGCTATTCCCTACAGGATCAATCGCACTAGCCTTACAAAATTTAATAATTATGAAACAAACCATCACCAGCATCGTGTTTATGTAAAAACAATGCAAATCTATATTTGAAACAGACACCTGAACATTTTTTTTTTGTGTTTTAAATCCAACAGTTTGGGCTGTTTATTGTTAGTCAGCAGAGCAAAAATGATATTATTTAATATATTAAATCTTCTGTTTGTATTAATAAATAACAAAAATACCTGAATGGGAATCGCCTTTACCGCCGTTGAATTCTGGACTAGCTGTAGGTGTATTTTCTATTATATCTGTAATGCAATAAAAGCAAGAGCAAGCTATAGATTAAACCCCGAAGTTAGTAGGTATTCGATAAGCACCTTCATGCATTTTAGTCATATTTATACAACAACACATCCATTTATTTTTCGGCTACTCTGGCCCATAGATACCTTGCAAACTAACATACCATTATGATAAAATACAAATTGTGTTAGTAAATAGAACCTTTAAACTTATTTCATATACTTCTATTCATCATTTGTAAGTGATTAAGTATGTTTTCTGAATAAATAAAGCCCACCATCACCTCACCCTTGTACTGCAAACACACTATTTAGCAACGAATTAAGTAACCTTAGCAAAGACTTGTTGAAAAACTAACTTTTATAGGTTATAATAATTATAAAACACATACCTGCATTATCACTTTCATCGCCAGAACTGTTAGTAATACCTGCGTTTTTAAGTATCTGACGCACACGATTATTATTTCTTCGAAGCATGTTGTAGCATAAATTCACAATTTAATTAATTTTTTAACAAGTTGACAGACAGCCCGCTCGCTCGCCAGTAACGGAAGAACTTAAAAAAAAATGTTATTTATGGTTTGCAAGACTTGACTTGTACGCACCAGTGTTGACACCAAAATTTTCAAATGTGTTGTTAACGAATGAGCTGGGTAAATAAAAATAATATTTATTTCTTTAAAATGCGATGAAATTATGTTTGTAAAACGTTAAAACTAGTAAGAAGAAAAAATATTTAAATTATTTCTTATCCAAGTTAATGTGTTCAATCTGCCAATTAGGGCAGTTTATTGTAGCACCTTCATATTTAAATAACTTTTAGAACCACTATCTGCCACATACACTGTTTGATCATTGTACCTTTTAAAAATTAAGTTACTTTTGACTGAGGTGAAGTATCCAATCTGCCAGATATGCCAGTTACACACTGTGGCTTTTGTTTTATAGGTTATATTTCACTAAAGTAAAGTATTAGATCTGCCACTTAGGCCAGTTACAGACTGTGGTTTTTGTTTGTAGGTTATATTGCACTAAGGTAAAGTTTCCAATCTGCCACTTAGGCCAGTTGAGCATTTTGGTTTTTGTGTGTAGGTTTTATTGCACGTAAGTAAAGTATCCAATCTGCCAGTTAGGCCAATTGCGCATTGTGGATTTTGTTTGTGGCTTTATATTGCACTAGAGTAAAGTATTCAATCTGCCAATTTGCCTAGTTTTGCATTGTGGCCCAAATCACATAGATTAGTTTACCTCTGCAGAAATTGTATTTTTTACAGTTACGTAGAAAACGATTTGTCTGTATCTTCTGGATTTGAAGTGCCACAGATACAATATTTTGGCACAGTATTGTGTCGTCAGAAAATAATAATGTCTATGTATTTAAGTCAAAACTGTCAAAATTTCACTTTGGTTAGTTGACTATTGTACCGACGATGTGAACTCTCAAGTTTATCATTGAGCGTCTTGTTTTCTAGGGACATTAGGTGATCGTTGATTAAAATGAACTGCTTCACCATTGTTGCTTCGTTACGCTGTACAATGTTGTTCTCGGTTTCCAGAACACTTGTCTGGTTTTTAAGCAGTTGGAATAGGTGATTTTCATTATGTTGGATTGTGTCGATATCCTGTTCATATTGTTCTACAAAATGTTGATCTAACACTCCAAATAACGAATTTGCAACATATCAGGCTCCGTCGGTCAATCCTCTTTTGAACCTGTGTTGAATTATCCGCTGGGACCTCAGTAATTCGTTGTAATAATTTAGTTCACTCGTGCTTTGCAAGTTGTTTAATCAGAACATGGAATTGCATCAGCCACTCTTCGCAACGAGCTTGCTTTATATGAGATACAAATGCTTGCAGAGTGTCCACATTGCGCCAATAATTTGTCATATTGTAATAGAATATCAGTTTCCATTCATCTCTAATTTCTTGTAAATTTGCAATCTTTTCAAAGTTTAGTGTTTTTGTCAGTTGAGTAAGTCTCATACCTTGCTGGACAGTAGGTGTTATCCTGCTGTAACTCGAGTAGCTTGGCCTCTGCTCCTATAATAATAATCATTTTATTATCAGGCTACTAAGGCCCATAGATAAAATACACAAAATAATCTTATACAATAAACTAATACATATTAAAAACCTTAAAACTATGAACTATACACGTAACATTGTCGGCGTCGTGTTTCGCTGCGTGGTGTCGCGTAACCGACACCACGCAGAGTGTCCTATAGATGTCTTGAACAGGGTTTTGTTGGACTCAATGTTTAACTTACTATGGCCGGCGTCACTGGGTCCAGCAAGAGTCTTCATCTCGAACGCTGCAATCTCCTGACGCGTTCCATGATACCAGCTTTTAATGACCTCATAAATGTTACCGGTGAAATATTTATGATCTTTCTCCTCTACTGCACTCAGCTCCCGGTTCTTCTCTTCACATTCCGCCCATGATAGTACATCTAACCTGTCAAGCCTTTTACGAATGTAATCGGTGGTCTTCTTGCTCGCTGAATCCTTCTTAAAATCATAATGGATTCCCTTCACTTCCTCGAAGATCTCCGCTTGACGCACGATGAAAAACTCCATTGTAAAGCCGTAAGATAAATAATGAACGATCTTACTTGAAATTCAGGAACTCTCCCTGTATGCAAACCTGGAACCTGGACCGCTGCTACCTCCCCGAATGCTCCTGCACCGCTGCTACTTCCCCGAATGCTCCTGCACGGCAACACACGTGGCACAGTATGACACGACACGACACAGATCCCGCGCGGCGACTTATCGACCGACGTATCGGACTGTATAGTACTTGCAATAGTTACGAAGAACCAAAAAATCATGTAGGGTGCTTCCCTAACATAAGTAATGTCAATGCAGATGTAAAATGTCAAATTTAAACTTAAATGTAGAAAATATCAGTGAATGCTCAACGGGATAAATCTAAATAAAAATGCAAGTTGTCCGACTCAAACCACGTCTAATTGAACACTAAAATGTAATATACATAAAATGCATGGGACAATGCAATATGTCAGTGTCAATGCACTGCCAAATGTAGGTCGCGTCCAAAGTGCAAATACGCGAGCCTACTGGCTAACTTATTGTAACAAATATATTTTAAAACCCATGTACGTGCACCGTACAGCTAGGGATTAAAGAGCTATTTTAGTCCCTGTTTACGAAGAATACACTAGCTCTTTTTGAATAGATGGGATAAAAAATATTTATTTATTTAACACAACACTTCTATCATTACAGGATATCCCAAAGCGATAGGGTGGTACTTTTCTTATACTTATCTTACAAATTGTAACACAAATGGTATGCAGTTATTTTTGCGAATACATTCAATGAACAGGAAAATATGTCAACCCTTTCAGCGACTTCATTGAGTGTACGTAATGCGCGAGTAACTGGCGCTTTTAAAAGCAAGTTCGTCCTGCCGCGCGGCACAGCCAGCAGCTGCGGCCGTCTTCGCCTCAACACGTAGTTGTCGGGCACACACAGATTCACCTCCTTTAACACGCCCTGATTTATAATTGTACCATTAATTAATTTAAAAATATAAATGGCGAGAGCCTTATCCCTTCTTAATTCTAACTTGTTGTACCCAACCATGCCTAACACAAATAAGGTTGGGTACATCAATAGATAATACGGAATCCACCAAATCAAAGGCTTTTTTTAAATCAAAGTAGGCGACATCGACTTGCACCCCCGCATCCACATGTGGGACTACCTAAGTTATAAAATTTAACAAATTGCTAGTTGTGCTGCGGGCTGGTCGAAACCCGTGTTGAGCGTCAGACAAAGAAGCAGATACTTGTTCTAATACGCATTTCTGTATGACCGACTCAAATATCTTTGCTGGTGTCGACAAAACTGCCACCGGAATATATAAATATATTTTGTGTTACAACAAGAAATTTTCGGCGGACGAAGCCGCGGGCAGAAGGCTAATTAATAATGAAATACATGCAGATATTTACCGATCACTAGTTCCATAGCTTCATCCTTGGTGCGGGTCACAGGCATGTGTTTGACATCAAGTGGCCTGCGGCTATCTTTATGTTTTATCAGAATATGACTGAACTTGCGTCTGAACAAGACTGTATTTGCGTCTTGCGGGGTCCCATCACCGGAGGTCCCCTTTACCGATCACTAGTTCCATAGCTTCATCCTTGGTGCGGGTCACAGGCATGTGTTTGACATCAAGTGGCCTGCGGCTATCTTAATGTTTGATCAGAATATGACTGAACTTGCGTCTGAACAAGACTGTATTTGCGTCTTGCGGGGTCCCATCACCGGAGGTCCCCGCACGAGGGGTAGCAACACCGGAGACCCCCGCACGAGGGGTATCAACACCGGAGGCCCCCGCACGAGGGGCGTCATCAAGCGCGGCTGCATGAGCCGCAACACTATCATTAGGGGTCGCGTCACCATTACTTGGGGTTGCCAAACGTGGAGACCTCGAGCGAGTGCGCTCACTATTATGGCGGTGTCAATCAGCATTCGGTCCCGCTACGGCCGCTAGATAAATATAAAAATTATTATTATAATTAATTAGATATTCATATAACGAATGCTGCTCAGCGTGCACAGCCAGATTATTCTGGTAAAACGTCACCGTGAAAACTTAGATGAAATGAGACTTGAATTTAGAACAACTGTCATCCCATCCACCGAGCTATTTCATTTTACTATATGCTGGGGATTAGTACTGTTACGAGCTTCGGGTTCGTGACAATAAAAACTGGCGATTT
This sequence comes from Oligia fasciuncula, assembly GCA_963082905.1. Lineage (NCBI taxonomy): Eukaryota > Metazoa > Arthropoda > Insecta > Lepidoptera > Noctuidae > Oligia > Oligia fasciuncula. The sequence continues at coordinate 18,368,960 of OY720403.1, forward strand.
AATAACCAAAAATAACAATTTATTTTACAACACTAATTACAACTCAAAACACTAATTAAAAGAACACAATCACACTACTGATCACTCTTAATTCGCATTTGAAGATCGCTTGATGTTTTCGCTTGTCTCGCTGTATCCAAACTGTGTCGGTCGGCGCGCATCCCGGCCTTATATAGTGCCGCAGATAGTTCGAGAACCTTCCATTGTAGAAACATCTAGAATGTTCGAGTACATACCGGCCCCGACCAACTAGGTGTCGATAGTTCGAGAAAGTTCTACAAAGTTCTAGTATCGAATTTTCTAGAACGATCGTGACTCGACTAGTTCTGCTACTCGATAATAGATGGCGCTAGTGGTAACTAATGTCACCATGTACCAGGCTTTAATTGTGGCGCGCAACAGTACTATTGACAGCTCACTTCACATAAGTTTTCATAGTGAGATTTTTACAGAATAACACTACTACACTGAACATTGAATTGCCTCCGCCGACTGTAATTATGACTAGTAAAATGATCGCGAAGTCTAGGCAAAACTAGGCAGAAAGAAACCTTACCGCGCATGTGATTTCTTTTCATACGCTGCTCTCAAATTACGATGTTCATTTTTTATTTACTTTACTTTTGACTTAATCTCTTTATTACTTGACATTATATACAGAAAATTCAAATTTTTTCCATCTCTTTATTAGTGGTTGTAATTGTAATCATATCACTAGGTTTTATTAGGTTTTTATTTTTTATTTATCCTTTTGATAGATTCTTATTTTGTAAATGTGAGGACTTTGTAGGCCTTGTAGACTTTAGATCTGTAGACCATTTTTTATTTTATCAAGTACCTGATACTTGTTGACAGGCCTACGCTATCCTCCCATACCTACTGTAATTTGAAAATATTGTAAAAGCCAATTATTTTTAAAAAGAGTAACCGTGGAGTTTCTTGCCGGTTCTTCTCCATAGGAAACGACCAATTGGAACCGTGCACCTAGCTTCTGACGTTTCATAAGTGCCCATGTAGGCTTATGTGAAATAAAATATTTTGATTTTGATTTTGATCTTCAATAACAGCAAAATCTTAGAAATAATCAACTTTTTCTAAAATAAGACATTTTTAGGAACTCACAAAAAGTGAACATATTATGGACCACATGGTTTCAAATATGGACCATGTTTTATTTGGTTCAAAATAACAATACAAAATAGTATTAAATACCTAAAATTAAATCAGTTACTTAAATCAAAATTAAAGTAATCATCAGTACAATATTCGCACACATAGAAGTCAGTCATATCTTCTATTCCAACATACTCTTCAAGAGCCCAGCGCCTGCAAGATACACATTGGATCCATTTCTCTCCATGAACATCTTCAGAAAAAAGCCCATCGCAATCCAAGCATTTACCATTTTCATTATGGGAATGATCTGGGACTTTCATCTGTGCATCATTAACGGAATAAACACTCTTATCAGAATTTTCAGGAGATGATTCATCATGTGAGATCTCTTTCTTTTCTTCTGAAAAAATTATTTTGAATTCTTATTTGATTTATTTTTTAAGTTCAATAGCTTCTTTTTCTTAAATTGTTCAGTTTCTTCCTTCTTTTTTTATTGATGTTTCTTAATGTTGTATATACTGAAGATTTTTGGTGACAAATATGTTCTAGATGATGTGGAAGGACCAGGCATTGAATCATCCATGGTTGCATCAGGTTGGTCTTACCTTGTAGGTATTGGAGATGCCATTCTGAAACATAAAAAATAAACAAAAGTAGCTGTTTGTAATATGGACTACTGGTCCATATTACAAACAGGTCGATGGTCCATATTGTAATACACATACAATTCAACGTTATTTTTCTTGTACATAAAATTATAAAAACTTTAGGATATTACAATCTATTATGAATAGTAGTTAAATAACTCACCTTTCATTTAGCATAATTCACTTTCAAATCGAATACTATTTGTTGACGTGATGAACTTACGCAATTAGCTAAAACATTTCATAGCGAGTTGACAAAAACTTAAAATGGCTCCCGTGAACACATGCGCGGACGCCGCCTCACTGCAAGCGACTGACAAGATGCGGAGGGGGTAAGACTAGTATGGGTTGACAGTTGTGTCAGTACAACGAATATTCATTGAGAAACGCTGGTGGTCCATATTATAGACCCGGTCCATATATGGCGCACTTACTCTACTTATAATGTGGGGGTAATGAGATGCACCTTCAAATGTGATTATACGTAGGGCGAATTTTTCAAGTGGGCGTGGATGGCCAAATCCGAAAGTATGAGGAATAGCGAAAAGTACCCAAAGGAGTCTCGGGCTCGATTTTAATGAAAATTGAAACTGCATCATTGGATTTTTGAAAAATCAATATTTCTAGCCAGGAATCAAACCCGTTGATTTTGAAAAAAAAACACTGTATTATTAAACCATTCGATAGTTTCGCTAATAAGGATCGAATTCTGGAAAGTAATGACATACGGGAAATTAAAAAATATAATAAAATTTTATTCAAGTATAAAACAAAGTACAAATAGGATTTACAGTAATTACAATCTAGGAAAAATTAAATTCTAACTGTAATGTAGACCTGCCTGATCTAGGTTTATGGAAAACCTGTGTTTCAGGCCATCAATTTACACCAAACATTTAAAAAAAGAAGACACAATAAATGTCTTAGAAGCTAAATAAAAATATTTTATTATTATGTTTAAATAAATTTACGAATAATGTTTAAATAAATTAACGAATAATATTAAAGTAGAGTGGAGACTATTATTTATTAGGTAAATGAAGAGACTTATATTAGATTAGGTAGATAGATTTTATTTTAAAATTTCTAGTAGTTTTTCCGTGTCTGCATAATTGAGTTTTGCCAAATATTCCTGTGCTAGTAAATTACACCTATTATAACTTAAACTATAACGGTCTTATTCATAATAAGTTATAGAACATCTAAAGTATTGCTAATGTCTCGTTGTCAAAAATTGTTATTCATAAACGCATTTTAGCCCTAAAACGTTCTATAAACCTACTATAAAGTTATGAAACCCAGAAGCCTACTATAACAGTACTATAAGGGAAAAAAAATGGCCGACTCTATACCAGCTGATAGAAAATGACGTTTGACCTACAAAAATGTAACTTAAGCAGTTGTATTTTTCTGGTGTTGGGTCGTCGGTTCCAACAATTATTGACTCAGACCAGGGTCTTCTAGTTTAACGTCTATTATTACCGGACGGGTTCTACAGTTTTCCTTCTGTAACACGGGGCTGGTCAGTGGATACTATATATGCATTTAGTAACCCCTGCAGTATCTATTTTGTAGCGATATTGGCTACTCTCCTCCATACGTCTAAGATAGAGGGGAAAACACTCTGTTAGATATTCAGGTGTTTCTCCTAACAGGCAAAGAGCTCCAAGAATTCGGAAAGGGCCCTCGACTTCCGCCTGGCTCCAAAATGAGGTGATGTTACCCTGGATCTCAGCCCCTCTTGTATACTGCAGAAGATACTCTTGATTATAGTCCGGTACTCGTAGTGATTCAATGCTACTGCTCATCAGCTGAGCTTGATTTCCCGGTGACGTAAGGTCCACTGGACCGCCAGCCATCTGCGGCAAGTTGCGCTCTAAGTATATTGCCAAGTCATTGAGGTGATCAAGGTCCCTCTTAAATGCGTTATTATCATAGCCTGGAGGTATCACATCGTCAGGGTTGAGGAGACGCCTTCCTTCCCACCTCGCTCCTGGAATAGGTGAGTTTCGATAAAATTCCTCTCTTACGATCCTTGGTGTTGTAGGGTCGCTAAGTGCCACGACAGTTTTCCGCAGGTTTGACAGCAATATTGAGTGGCAGCGTGGCATATAGTGTCCTCTTAAATACCGCTCTTTTGGCAGTATAGGCAGATAGGTGTCACCCTGATGCTTGAGAACACCAATGCAATTGACGAGCCTGAAGAACGGCTCTGGCACCATTGGAATATGTCGAATGGTTTGTATCAAAGGATTGGAAACATCAACGTCGTGGGATTGATTAGAAAGGGGATTTGGCCGGTTGAACATTCCCTGTTGGCGTGCCAGCCTAGCTTCCACTAACCCAAGTCCAGCTCGGTAAACACTTCTAATGTCTACATCAATAGTTGGTGTTAGTTTACTGACGGTTTTGGCTAGATGAACAGCCCCCGTCCCAACTCCTCTTGTTGAAATCGGCATAGCGATCGCTTCTCTAGCGACTACTTCACCGACTGAGGGTAGCGCACCTTCAGCGTTAGAACATCCTAAGAACAGTTGTTCTCGGATATAAATATCCCTGCTAGCCTGGAATTCCTGGCCCTTCTTTTCCCGAAAGTTGCCTGATCTTTTAGTTTCCTTCTTCGATTTGCCTCTTTTTATTGTAGTAGTTGTCGACTCCATGGTATCGGTAGCTTATAACGTGCAACGTGGTATCATTGGTTGCTCCGTCGACCGGGGAAATTCGTCCCAGCCTAAAATGCGCCAAAAGTGTCGTCGAAAATATGACAAAATACTGGATCACTTAAGGTGTTTGGAATGTGAATGAATTTTGAATCAAACAAATATTGTATTTTTTCAGCATTTTAGTAGTAGGTATTATTAATATACGCAAATATCCCAATACTTATTTATTAAATCAATAAACTAAAATAAATCAATATCAATTAATATTTTTAATTATGAAATCAATTAACTGTAAATGCAATATTATCATCGTTGTGATTAAGGAGATTATGAGTTTTTTTATGCTAAAAAAATCGTTTGGTACTGTTGAGTACATACAATTTTGAGCAATTTCTGGTTGGCTGAACAGAAAAAAAAACGAAAATTTTCTAGGTTTAACTTATTTTGGTAAGTGTTTACAAAACCGCTTGCTACCATTTTAATCAGACACTTCATAAGACCGATGTTGAAGTCGAGGTACATGCAACTTCCTTTTTAGAATTTCGTCTCAGATTGCTGCGACAGCGTCGCCACCGTCCAAAAATGGAATTGTAGACTGTGTGCATAGTGTCTAATAAAGAACAAATGATTATAGACCTTATATAAGGAGTGCTGAGAATATAATTTACAAAACAAATATTAGTGAAACATTTAAACAATAGTTGCAAATATTAATATAACCGCTACCTTACATAAAAGTGGTATAAATAATCCCCTTCAGCGACTCGTCCATCAATCATAAATCAGTTATTTGTGAATTGTTGGTGTTCTTGTGTTGGTGACAAGTTCCATCATCCTCAGTGATTAAGTGTCAGTGTGTGTGATTAATATCTTCCACAACAAGTATGTATGTATAACATTTTTTTTTATAACTTACTACCCTTGTAATTTATTGACGGTAAATGCAGTAATCGAAAGTTAAGTCTAGGGTTCGATCCCTCAATTTTAAGTATTGTATAGTTGCGGCTTTAATTATTGAGTTATTTTACTTGCTTCTCCTCGTGCAGTGGTTTAATAACCGTTGCTACTATTGCACAACATGATGTACTGACACCGAGTTCTAGAACCAAATAACGACTTATTCAATTTTCTAAGTACCTACCGATAATAATTCAAGGATTGATTTCCAGATAAAAAAAATTGTTATAGAGATTGTTCTATTAATCTGTCTATTCTTTTGGGAATCGTTCATTTTATAACTTATTACTATTTCTTTTCATTTTAGGTCGACATTTGTGAATCCATTCGAATCCGATGTAGAATCGCATCCCAACGAGCCCTCTACATCGTTTAAACCGAAGAAAAAGCTAACTCCAAAACCGAATACCAAAGTGGCTAAAGGCAAATCAAAGAAAGTAGCTGTTGCCTCAACTCAACCTCTAAAAGACTTATTTGGTAGTGAGTCAGATTCCGAAACAGATACTTCACCAAAGGGGCCTAAAAAATGCAAGCGCATTCGCGTGGCTGATTTCTCGGTGAGTGAAAAATAAAAAATAAATAATATAATATAATTCTCTCATCACAAGTCTTCAAATAAATATTTAATAATATTGCCTTGAATATTTAATATAAGCAAGTGATGTAGAACCCCCAATAATTCTTATTAGTGGAATAAAATTGACATTACATTCCTTTCCAATGACGTCAACAGATTCCATATCGAGTAATTTGGCTTTGATCGTATCGGTAGTTACGAGTATAGGGATTCCAGAGTGTTCGATGGCCATGATCATGGGCATGAAACGCTCAGGTAAACCGGCCAGCAACAACGAATCAACGCATTTATCGTTAATCATGAAACCCGTGCCACTTAATCGCTGCGAAGTTTCCACTATTTGTTTCACATAATTCGTCATAATCTCACAGTTTTCTAATTTGATTGAAATCAAATGACGAAGCAAAGTAATCCTCAGGTGAAGGGCCTGCGGGCGGAGAGTGGGCCTGCGGGCGGAGAGTAATGGGTAGCTCACCGTCCGATCAGGACCAGGCCCGTGCCGGACGGCGCGTACGTGTTCCACGCGCGCCTCAAAGAGATGTCAGCATCGAGGAGGGGCCCCATAGGGCCGAAGCCTGCCGGGTCAGCGGGATTGTCCGAAAGGGTTACCGCTGGCCCGGAACATAAAGGGCTAAGGAAGGAACACGGGTGGGTTTTAGTCAGTAAGAGTCTGACACTCCCTTCCGCTCCACCCAGAGCGGGAGGGGTCATTTGATTTCCCATCCGAAAAAAAAAAAAAAAAAAAGCAGTTGTATTTAACTTATGTTGCACTTCTGTTTAACCAATTTAGTTAGTTATTATATAACTACAATGCAAAATAGAAGCGAGGAAAAATATAACGAAGGACATAATTCGTCACATCCACGGCAAATTTACGAATCTTCAGAAAATGCATTTTACAGGGAATGTTAAGTTTTTTTTAGTAACAGCTAAGTACCGTGGTACATTTGGTTTGGTTTGTTTGGTAAGATTTAATCTTAAAAACGTAGTATTTTTAAAACCAAATGTACCACGGTACCTATATACCTAGGCATAGGTACCTGTTACTAAAAAAACTTATCATTCCCTGTAAAATGCATTTTCTGCAGATTCGTAAGTTTGTCTTGGATATGAGGAATAGAAACAAGAATTACTGTGGGACGCTGCTGCTTTGGGCTGTGGAAACAACGCTTTCAATGTCTTTTACATGCAACAACCATAGTGGTTAGAGCAGTCCTTTACAATATTGCAGTTGACCATGGAGACATTCAGTTAGAGGGTAGGTAGCAATATCAATGAATATCATACAGTCACCCCAAGAAGTTGCAAGGGGAAATGCAAATGCTATTTTACAAACTTTTCAGGAAACATTCCACCGAGGTAGCCTCACTTTACCAGGTTAGAGGTACATCTTCCCACTTGTGTCCGGAGACGGTTCAGGGACTTCCGTGTGGATCATGTAGGTTTACACCCTGCAGGGAGATGCTCCAGTAGGGAGTGGTTGTGAAGCTATGTCGCAAACCATGCTCCGCCTCCTATCCTACCCTATGTGTCCCAAAACATGCAGTCAAAGTGACCTCTGCGCTGCCACTGACAACATTGTGGAAGTGGCAAAGTTTTGGGCCAACAAGATCTAAAATACAGTTGTCCCCGCGACACAAAGAAGATAAAGAGGAAACATTTTAGCAAGTAGTGCATTAATAAAAAGCTTATACATATACAGATATCAGTTTAATTAATTTATTTTTAAAATACTCTAAACTTTAATTCGGCTTCTAGAACTTGTGCTAGCAGAACAACATTTTTAAAATGTTTCTTTTCATTTGCCATCTATGTCACCTCTTCTGTTTATTATTTGTAGTGAAGCACCATTCTTCCTACTGTCCTGAAATACAAAATTAATGTTAAAATTCTTTCTCTTCATCAAACGAAGTTCTTGACATGCTTACTCAGGAACTTTGTAACTTATAAGTAAATAGGATAGGCACCTAATTCGTAAATCATGCCAGGCCGCCTTTTTCCCCTTTTTCGCGTTGGTGTCAGTCAGTATGTGTTTTTATTTTCTATCTTCTTATTGTGCCCAGAATTCAGCTACTTGTTTGGCGCCATCACCAGCGTCCACCTTCATTTTCTATTATGGAAACTCTCTCCCTGACCAATTCTTCCAAAGATCTAAGGAAGAGCAAAAGCAAGAATAAGTATAAGAAATAAAGATTGTTTACAAAACAAAACTTACTTTGAACACATTTTAGTTGTAACAGTACAAACCTTATCGTCCTCCAACCAAAACGAGTATTCACTTCTTTGCCCTTTCTTGGAACTAGTCTCCGGTCTTAATTCCATTTCTTTTAAATACAAAAAAATATTCAAAGGTTTTCGCTCGCCTGACAATAAAATTACATTAACAAATTCATTGTCAAAAACTATGTTATGACGTTAACGCGGCAAAACTGTCGAAACCGTAGACAATAAATTAGTTTTCCGTACGTCATAATGTCTATGGTCACAATTATTCGGTGCGTAGACAGATATTCTCGTTTGACGACTCAATATGTTGGCCAATTTGTTGGATGACTTCAATAAAATGGCAACATTTATTTTTATATTGAAGTTATAGGACGTTTTAGTTATCGAACGTTTATGAAGCGTTTATGAATACAAAATTTTATCGAACGTTTTAAAGGCTTAATGAGCATTTTAACTAATGTGTGCTTTAAACCTTCTATAAGCTTTTTTTATGAATAAGACCGTAAATCTTTAACACTCTGTTAAACTGGTTATACAGGTAGGGTCCTAAAAATATATAAAATCGGTTAGCAAAAGCATGTTTAGTCTGCGAGCTAGCACAAACCAAATCTTTTCTTCTCTTATCTGAAGGTACTGGGTTAAAATAAAGTTCAGTGTGTTGGAATAAAACTACGTTCAAAATAAATAATTGACGTACTGTTAGCACCTTACATGCCAAATAAAGCTGGTGTGTAGGAAATCTGAATGGACGAAAAGTAGCAACCTTTAAAACTGCTCTTTGGGCGCGTTCTAGGTGCAGTAAAATTGATTTAGCGGCACCACCCCAGGACGTTATACAGTATGTAATAATAGATTGACACAAAACCAAATAAACCTGTCTAATTAATTTAAAGTCGGCAATGTTACGTAAATTTAAAAAAATGTATATTAGTTTGCGTACTCTGGTGCATAATAAATCGATGTGTATGCGGAAGTTCAGATTTGTGTCAATGGTGACGCCTAGATATTTAATATGGTCGACTTTAGCTAAAGTGGGACAAGTGCACGTAATGTCAGCATAATGTAAATTGCAATTGTTATGTGCTTGAATGATTAGGTTAGTAAGCGTTTGATTAGTGTTTCTCATTGTAAATAATAGGTACTTGGTTTTATCTGTATTTAATGTCAAGAGATTTTTATTAAGCCAATTGGACACAGTATTAAAACCATTCTGTGCTACCTCATAGACTTCGGCCTTTGATTTAGCTGCGAACAGTAGAGCTGTGTCATCCGCATATGAGATAATTACACCTTTTTGGAGGGTCAAATTGCACAGGTCATTTATATAGATTAGGAACAAAGTAGGGCCCAAAATACTGCCCTGTGGGATTCCATAACAACTATTCTTAAGTTCAGAACTCATGTACTGACCTATTTTTACACACTGATGGCGGTCGGTAAGGTAATCAGATAATAGTTGCAATTGTACCCCCGTATTCCCAGCATTTCCAGCTTGTTCAAAAGCAGAGTACAAGAAATTGTGTCTAAAAATATCCCTATGGTGTACATGCCGTTATCCAGGTTTGTGCTTATAAAATTTGTCAGTCGGTGAACAGCTTGGCTTGTTGATCTTTTTGGCCTAAAACCAAATTGATGATCAGAGAGTGATTTATTACTTTCAAGATAGTTTGCTAATCTACTATTTATAATTTTTTCTAAAATCTTTGAGAGGCCTGTTAAAACTGAAATTGGCCGGCTCAAGGATTGTACAGCTTGGCAAAAAAGTCGTGAAAATAATGGTGGCGCCACTATTGTACATATTGTAACCCTGTATAGTACGACAATAACGGTTTTGATACTTTGCATTTTTCAAATTGAATTTTTATTTAATTTGTACTTTGACGGGTTTTAGAGGAGCTCGGGGCAAAATAACAATCTTCAAGGTTAAGCCGTGCTTAACTAGGTTGGTCTGTGGATGGGTGACTATCTGTCATAGTTTCCTCCGTGCCTCGGAAAGCACTTATAGCCGTTGGTCCCGGCTGTCATTTGTAAATCTTTACTGTGAGTAAACTAGTAAGAAGCCCAAAATCTGACAACCAGTCTTACCACGTGGTATTGTATTACCTAGTTACTAGGTTGTGGAGGTCAGATAGGCAATCACTCCATGTAAAATATTGATATCCACGCTGCATCCGGTTAGACTGGAAGCCGACCCCAAAATTAGTTGAGAAAAGGCTGGGCAGATGATTTTGCATTACTTAAACTTGAAATAAACATAAATTTCTCTACTCGTTACATACTCACGCTTTTGTATGATAATGCGCAGATACGTGTGTATATTGATTGACATAATGAGAAAAATAAAATCTATGATTTTTTAAGTGTTTTTTTTTAATAATAAAGTATATTATATAGCTATATAGATTTTACAGATGTGTCAATCAGAATCTAACATGTCTTCGTCTAAATATTCCACACCGGAAAGCTCGTCATCCATGTCTGTCTCTGTACTGCTGCTGTCATCTTGCAGATTTATGACTATTTTGTCTATATCACTATACAGAGTTTGTCCCCTTTGATAATACTCTCTTTCTATTTTCATAACATGTTCACAAGAATTTTTCCAGTCATCGACAGAGATGCTTGCAAAAACTTGTTCAGCCACGGCCTACAACAGTAAAAAATAAAGACAATTAAACTTTTGCAAATACTTATTTTAGTTATTTTTAAGAATTTAAAATGAAAGCAGTTATTTTAAAATACATACCTTGATGTCAACTGATCCAACATTTTGTGAGGCAATTTTATGTTTTGCAATGCCCCAGATCAGTTCGATAGGGTTTAGGTCACAGTGATAAGGTGGGAGCCTTACCACTGTGTGACCATGCTCACTTAGGACTTCATCTATTTCATAGACTGGCTTAGGTTTGTGTTGTTTAACAAGCATGAGCAGGTTTGGCTTCCTTAATGAGTCTTCAAACGGCACATTGTTCTCGGACAACCATAGCTTTATTTCACTAACTTTTGATGAAGAGGTAGGTGCCTTATTGCGAACTACTGAGTGGTAGGAAGCGTTATCCATTACAATTATTGAAGGTTTAGACAAATTACGTATTAATTTCTCCATTACCCATTTAGTGAAATTTGTCTTATTCATCTCCGAGTGGTAGTCTTCATTTTTATTTTTTCCACTAAATATTAATAACGCGTTCGGCACAAAGCCATTTTCATTCCCTGCGTGTACAATTATGTACCTAAAAAGAAGGTATAATACCTAGTAGTACTACCTACTAATACCTAGTAGAATTTTAACAAGAAAACAATATTCTTAAATACCCACAAAATCTACTAATAAAACAAATTGTATGATATAGGTACCTACCTCTTTTTAATCAACTACATATTTATGCCTACCAATACCAAGTAGACCACATTAATAGTTTGGATAGCATGAACTGAAAATAATATAAAAATTCCCTAACTCAGATTAAATCAACAACAAGTTTGTAGTATTTTTAGTAGGTACCTAACAATTCTGTTATCAAGAATAAATATATTTTAAACATACAAAACACATTCATCATCTTAACACACTAAACACAAATACTATACGTCTCAATTTCTTGAATCTTGAGCTCTTTAATTACGAACTACTAACAACATTATTAAAGGATTTATATTTGACTATTTAACGAGATCAAATCAACAGTGTACCGCCGTAACTAATTTAAATAAACAATGGTATTTTTTTTCCAAGACACCGCTGTTCTTGATAATGTGTTCTTAAGAATAGAAGTGCATCTAACATTTAACCTGATTGCGTACTTCTTATTTTGTTGTTAAAGTACCCAGCACTCGAAAATGCCCTCTCACTCTCTACACTTGTTGGTAGTACACACATCAAATAGTCGTAAGCTTCTATGAGATACACACCCCGATGCCCTCCGGTTTCATACATGGCTTTCTCTACCTTGGCAAACCCTGCAAGGTCGGAATCAGACCGATTCTTGGGTGTTTTCCTGCATTTATCTAATTCTTTATCAAGCTGCTCTTGAAGAGCTAGCTCATCAGCTACAACTTCAGCGTCAGATGATGACGATAGCGATGGCACGGACCGCTCCGCGGGAAATACGGTTCTCTCTGAGCGGTCCGTGCCATCGTCTAAGTCAAGTAAGTTATATTTTAGCTGCTGCAATATGTTTGTAATAGTATCAGATATGTCAGCATAGGTAGCGTTCGGATATATTTGATGACTCAAAATTTAATATTTCTTTAGTGTGTTCGAAAAAAGTTGATTTAAATCAAAATGTAAATATGTAATTCAATAACGGGAAAACCGGAGGTAACTCCGGTTATGTCTCTCAAAAATCGGTAAATTTACGGTTTCCGGTTTTAAACAAAACAGGAAAACCGGGTTTGCACGCCCTACCCCGTACTGCTTCGAACGTTGTAACGCGCTCAGAACTTTCATCAGTGCCGGCGATAGGGGTGCTCCTGATAGGCAAATTTGCCTTCCCTGGGGTACTCTCAGAAGAAGGCTGAGCCAGATCGGCCAGGCACGCTTGTACCCGGCTCTTGTAGGCCTCCTTTCTCCGGTACCCCTTAATCGCCACTAAGGAGCGTCCCAACTGTGGCAACTCCCTCATTATCTGTTGGTTAAGTGTACTGGCACTGCCTCCGGCTCTAACCAGACGCGCCTTCGTCTGAGCTAAGAGCACACCCTCTTCTTTATGCCATCTCCGCTTCACCTGAGGATTTTTTTTTTTTTTTCGGATGGAAAATCATCAAATGACCCCTCCCGCTCTGGGTGGAGCGGAAGGGAGTGTCAGACTCTTACTGACTAAAACCCACCCGTGTTCCTTCCTTAGCCCTTTATGTTCCGGGCCAGCGGTAACCCTTTCGGACAATCCCGCTGACCCGGCAGGCTTCGGCCCTATGGGGCCCCTCCTCGATGCTGACATCTCTTTGAGGCGCGCGTGGAACACGTACGCGCCGTCCGGCACGGGCCTGGTCCTGATCGGACGGTGAGCTACCCATTACTCTCCGCCCGCAGGCCCTTCACCTGAGGATTACTTTGCTTCGTCATTTGATTTCAATCAAATTAGAAAACTGTGAGATTATGACGAATTATGTGAAACAAATAGTGGAAACTTCGCAGCGATTAAGTGGCACGGGTTTCATGATTAACGATAAATGCGTTGATTCGTTGTTGCTGGCCGGTTTACCTGAGCGTTTCATGCCCATGATCATGGCCATCGAACACTCTGGAATCCCTATACTCGTAACTACCGATACGATCAAAGCCAAATTACTCGATATGGAATCTGTTGACGTCATTGGAAAGGAATGTAATGTCAATTTTATTCCACTAATAAGAATTATTGGGGGTTCTACATCACTTGCTTATATTAAATATTCAAGGCAATATTATTAAATATTCATTTGAAGACTTGTGATGAGAGAATTATATTATATTATTTATTTTTTATTTTTCACTCACCGAGAAATCAGCCAAGCGAGTGCGCTTGCATTTTTTAGGCCCCTTTGGTGAAGTATCTGTTTCGGAATCTGACTCACTACCAAATAAGTCTTTTAGAGGTTGAGTTGAGGCAACAGCTACTTTCTTTGATTTGCCTTTAGCCACTTTGGTTTTCGGTTTTGGAGTTAGCTTTTTCTTCGGTTTAAACGATGTATAGGGCTCGTTGGGATGCGATTCTACATCGGATTCGAATGGATTCACAAATGTCGACCTAAAATGAAAAGAAATAGTAATAAGTTATAAAATGAACGATTCCCAAAAGAATAGACAGATTAATAGAACAATCTCTATAACAATTTTTTTTATCTGGAAATCAATCCTTGAATTATTATCGGTAGGTACTTAGAAAATTTAATAAGTCGTTATTTGGTTCTAGAACTCGGTGCCAGTACATCATGTTGTGCAATAGTAGCAACGGTTATTAAACCACTGCACGAGGAGAAGCAAGTAAAATAACTCAATAATACATTTTAATTAGATCTGGGAATCGAACCCAAGACTTTGAATTCGACAGTTACACTGATGTCGACTGGGCTACAGGGAACTTAAGAAAGAAAAACAATTAACACAATTCATATTTACATCTTGGAGTCGAACCGAAGATTTTACGTTCAGCAGTTACACTAATTGTAGTCTTTATGATCACTGAGTTGCTACATAATACATAAATAATTAAAGCCGTAACTATACAATACTTAAAATTGAGGGATCGAACCCTAGACTTAACTTTCGATTACTGCATTTACCGTCAATAAATTACAAGGGTAGTAAGTTATAAAAAAAAATGTTATACATACATACTTGTTGTGGAAGATATTAATCACACACACTGACACTTAATCACTGAGGATAAAGCCGGCTGTACACATGGGGCCAAGGTGTTGGGCAAAAATGATGGAAACCAAGATTCCTGTTCACACATTTGCTTACTGATCATTCTGCATTGGCGCTTCAAAGATGGACGTAGAAGTTCTTGCAGCCGCGGCAATTTATTTATACAGTGCGTTTAATTATTACGTACATGTGCACCAAAGTAGAGTGACTAAAAAGAAATGGCGCAAAAGAAGGTGGTGGATGGTGACTATTCATCGGAATAGAACGAGGTAAATGTGTTATTAGTTATTATTGATAACCGCTTGGGTGTCCCGCGTCCCAAGGTTACGTCATCACAAAGTGCCTAACATTTTTTTCGACGCGCCGCGGGGCGCTTGAAAAAAAACCCGCGACGGTAAAAATGTCATCGAAAAAGAATAAAATAACTTTAATGGCAGCCCCCAACGGATATTCCTCGGTTATGTATTATGGTAAAATTATTATCGCTACATCTAAGTTAAGTCGGGGGTTTTGAGTTATTTTATTCTTTTTCGATGAGATTTTTACCGTCGTGGGTAAAAATAGACTCGATCAGCTGATTGGATTTGTATGGAAAAACGTAATACTTTTTTGGGATTTCGACATTGATTCCATAAAGAAACTTGTTATGAATGAGACACCGAGTGACTTCCTAAAATTTTGCTATGGGGTAATTATCACTGTATAATTATATGCAACTAATTAATACTATGTCCATACTAACTTTATGTTAATATTTCTTTGTTTTTAGAGAGACTATGAATCAACAGCTTGCCGAGCTTCTTGCAGAACCATCTGGGGAGTTCGATAATTTCGTTCGAATGTCATGCACTGATTTCGAATACCTGCTACAAAAAATTTCTCCGATGGTTTCTAAGCAAGATACTACTTGGAGGGAAGCTGTACCAATAAAAATACGACTTGCATTGACATTGAGATTTTTAGCTACTGGAGATGACTACAGAAGCTTACATTACCTATTTAAAATATCAAGTTCACTTATCTCACGCATAATAATCGAAGTCTGTTTGGCACTCAATGATGTTTTGCAAGATATTATTAAAGTAAGTAAAACTTCATGTTATTAATGTATTATTTATTAATGTTTAAAAGAAAGAGTTACAAAATAGTTCTAGAGTTTCAAAATACAACAGTCTTTATTTCACCATGGATAGATCAATTACTTGAATCATCATGAAACAATGTTTAGCATCACATGAACTTTTCATTTGTGTGTTTTATGCGTCTTCATATGCCTGATATATTATATTTTGAGTCTCTAAAGACTGAGATTGGTCGTACGTTCTATCAGATAATTCTGGTAAATGAAGTTCAACAGGTAGTTCTGGAGATGATGTCTGTAGCCTTTGAGCAGATAAAGACTGCATTAATTGTGATTGTGAATATATTTTATCATTAGACAATATCCGAATACGTTGAGTTTGGGGTTCATTAAAAACATACTGCGGTGAATGGGGTGGGTTATGCGGAGATTGATTGGGAATAGTAACGTAAGTTGGAGGGATGGACTGTGCTGAGTTGGGTCGGTAGTGTGGTGAAGGAGATGAGCGAGACCAGTTTGAGCGATAAGAACTTTGTGAGGAGGATGAACGATTCATATTAGTGGAATCAGTAATAGTATTTTGGCTACCTCGACGTCTTTTTATCAACATGCTATCAATCTCTAACATAATTTCTTCTCTTTCATATTCTGGAAATTTTCTTAATTTTGTGGCAAGAAGTTTAGCATATAGATCACAATCATCATCATGTCTTGCAGTTTTATTATCAAGCACTCTGTTTAATGTGCCAAAAGCATTTGCCACCTCCTTGCTGGCCTCTGATAACTCTGGTGGATTTTTCGAACGGCGCTTTTGAGTTGGAGGAGCAGTAACTTTTGACTTAGTACTCGTATTCCCATCTTGAGATGTGTCACATTCAATAACGGGACGATTTAAGTCGGTTTCTGGCTCTGTTTCGTAGTCACGTGTCGATGACGAATCCTGTAGTAAAAAAGTAATATCAGTTTATTTTTTATTTATTTCAGATGCCTGAATCTGCGAGCGAATGGATGTCCGTTTCAGAAGGATTCAGCTTCCCGCATTGTTTGGGCGCTCTGACGTGTGAATCCAAAACACTGTATCTCTGAAATACCTATTTCGTGAAAAGGGCTTTTAAAACTTTTTTTGGTTTTTGGTATGTTTTAATAATATTACTATAACATTGTATTATGTGTTAGGTACCAAATTAAAGGTATGTTTACGTTTTATCTAGCCATGTATATTTTACAACCATACTATGCATACAATTAGAATTAATTAAGCAAACGTGTATTGTCTCTACAAAATATGAAGAAATGTCCCCGATTGTTTGAGCAAAACACTGTATGTTTAGTTCAAATCCAATGTTATCACAATCGTATGTTGTATTGATACCAGGACGCTCCTTATTAACTGCCGTTGATATTCTCTTTTTCATTTAACACACTGTTAAGCTCTGAAGCCATTGTGGTACATGATGAGTTGTTGTATCAGTTCTATATTGCTTTGTGACAATTTCACTATTAGTCTATTACGGTATCCACTCATTGTTATTGTTCTTCAACACAGTTACACAAACTTCTCAAAACGTAGGTACGTAAACAGAACGCAGCGTACGCGCTGTCGATCAAAACACCGTCCGCGCGTCCAAGCAAGAGCACTGACAATGATTCACGACCACTAACCGTTGAGCTCTCGCCCTCCTGACATGTCGCCGCGCGCGACGTCTCCAGTTTGTTTGGTTATACAAAACACTGTATCTGAGAGTTTCAAGTAATCTCGCGTAAACCTATTCAGCCAAAACACTGTAACTTCAATCACAGTGTTATGCCATAACAAACCATAAATGTAAGCAAAATACAGTGTTTTGTATGTGTTCATATCTCCTTCTACGTACTAAAGAATGAAAAAATATTAATACAGGGATATGTAACTGCCTCGAAATAATCAAATGAGCGCTGTTAAGGCAAAACACTGTAACTTGAGTTACAGTGTATTGGATTTACACGTCAGCGCTATAGATGACGCATTATGAATAATAGAAATTGTTTAAATGACCTGCCCCTGCGGCCCTTCCAGAAGCGAGTCGATATACAAATACGAAAAATTGCCTACAAAAAAAAACAGGCTTTATAATTGTATCCTCTGGAAGAGCCTTCAGTTCGCAATAAGTAAAATCATTTAGAAATAATTCAGCCGATATTGACAAGTTGCAAATTAACCACACAACTTTTACATATACAGGGTGATTGGAAGATGGGTGCAAAGCTTTAAGGCGAAGATAGTACAGACAATTTAGAACCATTTAAGCCATGGTTGTCTTAGACGAAGTCTTACTACTTTTTTTTTACCAATTTATTAAGATTTTTTTCAAAAATTCCTAAAGTTTTAACTAAACTATTTATTGATGGCCAAATTGAATGATAAACGAATTCATTTTTATTGTATTTAATTAAAGTAATGTGTAAGCAATCTAGCAAAACATGTTTTAGGCCTCTGTGTCGTTAGACATTTTTTTTACAGATATTTAAAGTTCATAACAAATTTTAAAATTCATAAATACTTTTTGTAAACCTTATTTTAAAAATAACGGAGCGTGCTTTTTTTGTTCAAACCTTTTTGAAAACATGCTTGATAATCGCTCTTTCTTTTGAGGTAACATTTACGTGGATATCTTACAAATTATTGAAATTAGGACCTACAAACCAATTTGAGGGAGAAATTTTAAATTTTAGGCACACTACTTAAAACAACATCATCATCATCATTCTTTTTTTATTTAAAAGGATATACTTCCAGATTGGTCCCATTTTTATCAAAATCCAGTTCTGATGATGGGATCCACGAGGAATTGAGGGAACTCCTCAAATATTATAGGGACACCTATAGCGATTTGGGTATTTTTTACAGTAACTCATGCATTTGCTCTCGGAAACCACCATTTGGTGAAGTGGAACTGATGAAGAAGACCACAGATGGCAAACGGAACTACTTAATAATAAGTATTTCACGGGTTGCGATTCGATTACTTTAATATGGTTGCTAAGCAATTTATGCTCGTCAAAATGCGAATGGTGAAATGGAGCTGATGGTGGAATACTAGAAGAAGTCCTCAACAATTAACGTCCCTGCATCGGGAAAAGCAATATTTTGTAAAAGGCGTTGGGCAAGTTGACGTTAGGCTATTGTAACTTAGACACATTATAAACAGACCCACTTAAAAGCGAGAAATAAAAACTTTTTAACAAAAAAAAAACCGACTTCCAAAAAAACACTACAAAGTGAAAAATTACCTTAATTTCGGAAGTCGGTGGCAATAACTAAAATAGGTACAGATCCAAAGACACCGACTTCCGAAATTAAAGTTATTTTTCACTTTGTAGTGTTTTTTTGGAAGTCGGTTTTTTTTTTTGTTAAAAAGTTTTTATTCATGTTCAAAATGTTGTCCGTGATTCCTGATACACGCACGGCTCCGTCTTCTCACTTCTGTTGTTGTTATTTTCAACATCATCTCCAACTTCATCGTTTCAAACGCTGAATTAATTCTCTCTATCAATTCTTCTCTCGTGTTTATTTCAGCGTTCGTATACACCAGTTCCTTGGCCCGGCCCCACACGAAAAAGTCCAGCGGGGTCAGATCTGGTGAGCGAGCGGGCCAAGGGATGGGTCCATCTCTGCCAATCCAGCTGTCAGGAAAGCAATTATTTAAGTGTTCCCTTACATGTAACACCCAATGCGCTGGACAGCCGTCTTGCTGAAAGATGACTGTACGGTCTCTTTCGAATATCGGGACACCGGTTTCCTCTATCAGCACTGGTAAATCGACTTGTAGAAATTGCAAATAATTTTCACCGTTTAAAGTATCCGGTAAGAAGTGGGGCCCAATCAACGTCCTGCCAATTACTCCAGCCCAAACATTGACAGAGAATTTTCTCTGAAACGACACCTGCTTCTTAAAATGTGGATTGTTGTCGTGGGCGGCCCATTCATGGAGGTTATGGAAGTTTGTAATGCCCTCCCTAGAAAATTTGCTTTCATCCGTCCACAAGATTGATTTCAGGAACCACGCATCTTCGATGTCTCTGTTGAGCAGGAAACGGCAGAACTGTATTCTTCTTTGGGGATCTTGCTCTTCCAGACCTTGCACACCCCTGCCATGGAACGGATATTTGTCATTTTGGTGCATTGTATGCCACACCTTCCATTGTGAAATGTTTAGATTTCGAGCTACTGCTCTGGTACTGGTAGTAGGATCCGCTTGAAATGCTGCCAAAATGTCTTCTTCGACGTCAGGTTCGTGTCTGCCCTGGTTGACTCCAGGTTCTACGTGGTGAAACCCATCTTGGGAAAGTCGACGAAAAGTGTTGTAAAACACTCGCACATTCGGTACTCTGCGATTCGGATAGCGCTCTTGATACATCCGTCGCGCCAAGGATCCATTGCCGTCTGCTCTGCCATACATAAATACGATATCCGCATATTCCTGATTGGAAAAAGTAGCCATAGCCACTTAACAATTAAGAAAAACGGCGTAGGAGCGCACTAAATGTCAACTCAACACAATTAACTTAAAAATCAACACGTGCAGGAGCTTGAGGCTACGACTGGACACAGTGAAACAAAAATGTCCAAAACTAACGTAAACAACACGTGCAGGAACGCAAAGGGCTACAACTGAACACGATAAATTGTGAATCAAAACTTCACAAGGGCAGCTTTAGTTTGACTAATAGTAATAACTATTAAGTAAAAGATGTAACGGCTTCAAAGAAAAAACTAAATGGGCCCATAACCTATTAACACACACGTAGTTGTAAATCAAATGACAGCAATTTATTTTTATAAATTCATGTTAGCATTGATCATAACTGCCAGTTAGTACATAAGCAATGGCAGTAGTATTTACTAAAGTATTATTTTGACATTAATTCTAACACAAACACGACTTTGTTACCTTAGTAACTAAGACCACTTTGCTGTAAAAACCAACGTACTATCGCTATTTTCTATTCACTGAACGTTCTACCTGAAAATGCCGTCGCATCGTGCGCTGCGGCCATTGTTTAGATAATCCCCTCAATTTGCATGTGCAAAAAAATCTTAAAATTTATCATTTCCAACACATAAAGTAATTTATTAAGCAAACATTTTGTTTAAAATATTGTGCCTAAAATTTAAAATTTCTCCCTCAAATTGGTTTGTAGGTCCTAATTTCAATAATTTGTAAGATATCCGCGTAAATGTTACCTCAAAAGAAAGAGCGATTATCAAGCATGTTTTCAAAAAGGTATGAACAAAAAAAGCACCCTCCGCTTATTTTAAAATAAGGTTTATAAAAAGTATTTATGAATTTTAATTTTTTTTATGAACTTTAAATGTCTGTAAAAAAAATATCTAACGATACAGAGGCCTAAGACATGTTTTGCTAGATTGCTTACACATTACTTTAATAAAATAAAATAAAAATGAATTCGTTTATCATTCAATTTGGCCATAAATAAGCCGTTTATTTAAAATTTTGGCAATTTTCGAAAAATATCTTAAAAAATTGGTTAAAAAAAGATGATAAGACTTCGTCTAAGACAACTATGGCTTAAATGGTTCTAAATTGTCTGTAATATCTTCGCCTTGAAGCTTTGCACCCATCTTCCAATCACCCTGTATATACCTACATTATAGAATACTGCCGTCATAAAGAAAAAGGGCACAACTAAATTTTTTTTCAAAATTGAGTTATATACATATTTGGAATCAGAAAAAAAGGCGTATTAGCCAGTTTTTTTACTAAATTTTGGAAAAAAATGTTAGTTGTGCCCTTTTTCTTTATGACGGCAGAATAAGTATAAAACATTTTTGGAAACACCACAACAAGCAGATTACATTGTACACAATACAATGTCAAACAAATAGTAGGTAACTGTTAATGGAAATGTTTTAATAAAAAATGTGTTTAATAACTTACTTTGGTTTTATTTTTATGTAGTTCATGTCGTGGATTCCAAATTATTCCTTCATGTCGATACAATTCTATGAATTGTAAAACCTCATTGCTTGTCCACACCGGCGCCGCCATCGCTATCGGAACATGGGAACGTAAATTTCACTCACGCGCAACGATACTGTCTCCGCTGACGAGTAACAACGAACTGAACAAGACACCAACGTGTGAACGCTGTTTGCGGAGCGCGCCAAGATCCTTTGATGTGTGCACTAAAAACCGACACTATTCGGATGGCCTGCCAATGTTGGCGCCAACTAGACCAATTAAGCCAACATACCGCCAAGTAGCTCTCTACACGTTGTCCCAACACGTTGGCCCAACACCTTGGCCCCATGTGTACAGCCGCCATAATGGAACTTGTCACCAACACAAGAACACCAACAATTCACAAATAACTGATTTATGATTGATGGACGAGTCGCTGAAGGGGATTATTTATACCACTTTTATGTAAGGTAGCGGTTATATTAATATTTGCAACTATTGTTTAAATGTTTCACTAATATTTGTTTTGTAAATTATATTCTCAGCACTCCTTATATAAGGTCTATAATCATTTGTTCTTTATTAGACACTATGCACACAGTCTACAATTCCATTTTTGGACGGTGGCGACCACGGAAGAGTTAAATAAGGTTGGAATGGTAATGTGGGCGGGGCAAGCGCGCCACAACTATGATTCGATAATCATACTCGACCGATTCATTCATTCACCGCGTTCAGTGCGCGTCGGAATACTTCGGAGAACGGAACTCTGCCTAATAATGCCGTGTTGTGCAATTATAGCATGTAAGACAAAAAGTCAGACCTCAAGTATATATTAATTATAAATAATTGTACGAGGATTTCTTTTCAGTAGTGCACACTCAATTTAATTTAATACAATTTTTGAAAAGAAAACAAAAAACATTTGCCCTAATTTTGTTTTTAGTGACTGGGCAACTAGAGGTATTAGGATAAGTAGGGAAAGACTTTTCGAGCTGTATGGCCTTAAGCCTTACATCAATACTGAAACTTTCAGCAAGTATGTTGCTACATATTCCAAAATTTTTAGAAATACTTGCAAAATAGCCAAAGCCCTGTACATTAGCAATAAAATCAAATCAGCAGAAAATAAGATAAAAACGGTTTGGAAAATTATAAATAACGAAACTAGTAGGAATAAAAAACGAAACACTGATTACACATTGGAGACTTCACGTGGTGCCATAAGCTCTAACTTAGAAGTAGCTCAGGAATTTGTAAATTTCTTTACTAACATACCATCAAAAACGACGGAAGCCTTAAATTCCTCATCCGACGTATCAATTGATTTATTAAGAGCGAACGTTCCAGCCTGCCCGGTTGAATTTCAATTTAAACATATAAACCCCGCTTCAGTAATAAAAGCTTTTAAGCAAATTAAGATCAAATTGACCGAAGATCTTTGGGGAATGTCCATTAAAGTCTGTGCCTCCATAATTGAGACTATTGCACCTTACTTAGCCTTAGTATTTAATTTGTGTGTTGATCAAGGAATCTTCCCCGATTTAATGAAATACAGTAAGGTAATACCACTTTTCAAATCTGGGGACAGTAAAGACACCAATAATTATAGACCCGTATCCGTGTTGCCGGTTTTCAGTAAGGTGTTCGAAAAGATAATGCTTAATCAGATGCTCAATCATTTTAACATGAATAAAATCCTTCACGATCAGCAATTTGGTTTCACCAAAGGACGTTGTACGACTGACGCTGGTGTAACCTTATTAAAACACATTTTTAACGCGTGGGAAGAGGCCCAAGACGCCATTGGAATCTTTTGTGACCTCTCTAAGGCATTTGATTGCGTCGATCACGAAACCTTGCTTTTGAAACTTGAGCATTACGGACTTGGAAAACTTGCGCTCAGTTTAGTTAGTTCTTATTTAAATGATAGACAACAGCAAGTCCAAATAAATGGTGTCAATTCATATGGTTTAAAAGTAAAAATGGGTGTGCCACAAGGCTCGATATTGGGTCCTTTCCTCTTTTTAGTGTATGTTAATGATCTACTCCATTTATTAAAAAATCAACCACAAATGGTGTTATTTGCTGATGACACTTCCTTAATTTTTAAGGTAAATAGACGTGCTACAAATTTTGACGACGTAAATAACGCCCTACTGCAGGTCCAAAATTGGTTCACTGCTAATAATTTAGTATTAAATGGAAAAAAAACTAAGTGCATAAGATTTTCTTTACCAAATGTCAAGGGTAGTGATTGTGAGATAATATTGAATCAAGAGAAACTAGAATTCGTCGATAAAACTGTTTTCTTAGGGATCACGCTCGACTCAAGGCTACAATGGGGTCCTCATTTAACTTCTCTTGCAGGACGGCTAAGTTCAGCAGCTTATGCTGTCAGAAAAATCCGTCAATTTACTGATGTGGATACCGCGAGACTAGTCTATTTTAGTTACTTTCATAGTGTCATGTCTTACGGTATTTTACTTTGGGGACGGGCTGCAGACATCGATTCTATTTTTATTCTGCAGAAAAGAGCCATCAGAGCCATATATAACCTCCGCAGGCGCGATTCTCTGAGGGAACTGTTTAAGGAAATTAACATCATGACGGTACCTTGTCAATATATCTACGAAAACATCATGTATGTAAGAAAAAACTTACATCTTTTTAGTAAAAGAGGTGAAAGACATAATTATAGTACTAGAAATAGGGACCTATTAGTTCAACCAGGTTTCAGACTGGCTAAAGTAGACTCATCTTTTATGGGGTACTGTTTAAAATGTTATAATAAAATACCTCCCCACATTCTTCAACTGAATGAGACAAAATTCAAGTCTTGTATAAAACGCACACTATGCAGTCAGGCATATTATAAGTTAGGGGATTACATAGCTGATAAAAATGCCTGGCTCAATGCTGGTCCTGCTCCACAACCACAACTAATTGATTAACACCTGAAAATACTGTTGGAGCTGCTGAAGATTGTAAGACTATCTTTGCATTGTATAAACTCAATTTCATTTGTATTGTATAATTGCATAGCACAGATGTGAGTTCTATGTAAGTACTATACCTTATTTTACCATTTACCGGGTAATATGTCTTTCATTGACTCGAATGTGCCCTGGCGGCTGATAGTATGTCATGCTCACACAAATGTCTCGCTGACGGTGGCGTGTATGTTGGATCATTTAGCTCCCTTCAAAATGGTTGAGCTGAATGGTGCTGATCTATGCGTCATGTTCGTGAACGGGCGCCGTCAGTTGGGGCTGGTCATCACTTAGCTGCCTCGGCTTATTTTTAATTATTTTATTTTTGGATTGTTGTTTTAGTACTATTTGTTGTACTCTGGACGCTTTTAACGCATACGTCTTGTTTATTTTTACATCGTTCTCACATTATTTAATTATAAATTCAAAAGTAATGATGTAACTAATATTTTTGTAAAATATAATTTAAAAAGAGTGTCCATGGAGTTTCTTGTCCGTTCTTCTCCATAGGTACCTACGCTTTGGAATGGGCAACTAGCTTCACATTTTTCTGACTGACCTACTTCTTGACAATTCAAAAGTGCCTGTAAAATGGTTTAATTGAAATAAATGCTTTGAGTTGAGTTTGAGTTTGAAAGCGAGGAGGTATATCTTTCCATCGGTAAGTCCAAAATAACATTTAATTACAATATTATTCGTCAAAAACATAAAAATATACTGATCATTATGAAATACCAAACATTAACAACATTATTGCAACAATTTACAAAAAATATACATTGCCCGCTATGTACTCGCTCAATCAACACAATGACCACGTACGCGTACAATGTACTGCATGCATTGCGTTCTCTACACTTCAACCGTTGACGTTTCGTCCTTTGCTCTGATTGGCTGTGATGCACGGCGCATGTTTATCGATAGTGAGGTAACCATGTGGTTAAATAAAATCATCGATAGAATTCTCGACTATATTTACGTTTGACAAAGATAATTTTTGGATTATTTTATATTTAATTAATGATAAATGATAGTATATTTTTATTTAGACGTATTTTGAGTAGGTAAATTAAATATTATATTAATCATTGAATGAATCCTACCGAATGTTATAAAGGGACAAATCTCTGATTTTTTATTTAAGTGTATGCATTATGTGTATTATTTTGTTATATTTAAATATTTACGTTTATATTCTTAAAACTTTTATTTACACCATTTAGTAAAATTAAATTGAGGAATTTGAAATAAGCAATAAATTTTAGGTTTCCTAAAGAACCTAACGCCAGGGAACAATGGATTAACGTGACAGGTAGAGGAAACTGGATGCCGACAAAGACGAGTACTATTTGCTCTAAACATTTTAGTGAAAATGAGTTTATCATTAAAAAATCAGGTCATAGGTACTTAAAACCAGAGGCGATCCCAAGAGAACAAATTGTTCAGATTTGTTCAAATTCTTTGGTAAGTTTTGAAAAAATGCTAACTTGTTGGAATTAAGTTTCATATTTATTTATTGATTAGATTAATATTTCAATCCGGTAAATCATTATCATGCAAGCATTCAGCTTTATAAAAAGAATTCAATTTTGAAATAAGTAGTTCTGCTGTATAACTGTAAGTGGCATGTAAAGACTTGCATTATTTTTCAGACAACTAATTCTTGCAATGCTGTTACGCTTAAAAAGCCCAGTTATATTGACACCAGTGTGCAAAATTGCGAAGGCGCTCAGGTTACCTAATACCTTTATTTTGTCTTGAATTATAATCGCTCTTGTAAAGTCTTCTTTCAAGATATTTTATGCTATTTTTAATTATAGGATTTACAAGCACAGGCTTCAACTTCAGTTTTGTTGACACCAAAAAAAGATAAATCTTTGAAAAGAAAAGACACTGAAGTAAGTAAATGCCTTTATAGAATGGTCAAGAATCGTTTCATAGTTGTTTTTTAAGGATTAATGTCCGGCTTCTAGCTCTGCTTCTGCTTTAATATGGGTTTTAATCAATCTGTCATATCCGTCATAATAACACTTTTTATATACAGAGATTAAGTTATGCTTATATTTCATTTTTTTGTAGGAAAACTTAATGTCACCTTCAAATGCAACCACTCCTAGGAAAAGAAAGCTACAAAAAATAATTATCAATAAAGATTTTTTAATAAAGAAACAGAGATTGAAGATAAGAAAAATACAAGCACAAAACCGAAGACTGAAAAAAAAAATCAATAAAATGCAAGATGTTTTAAATGATCTTCAAGAAAAATTTTCGATGCAGGACGAAGATATATCTGTTCTCAAAAATATAAATGTTAAGGTACGTTTTATATTGGACGAGGCCTTATAAAAATAGCAGAGATAATAAAGATTATTCTTATTACTAGTTGTCCCCCGCGGCTTCTCTCCCGTCAACTGGCTACCCTACCTACAAACACTTCCTACCTATTTTTTTTTTGTTATTGAACCTTCCCTGTATTCAGACGAACAAAACCTAAAAAAAAAATTCAAAACGATCCAGCCGTTTTTAAGTTTTAGCGAGACTAACGATTGACAATCGATTTTTATGTATAAGATTATAATTTTATTCACAGGTACAAGAACTGACAAATCGTATGATCGCAAAAAATACTGGCGGGCCATCTAAGCAAAAATATACTCCAGCTCTGCGTAGTTTTGCGCTAACACTTGACTATTATTCCCCAAAGGCTTACGAGTATGTACGCAAAACATTCGATACATGCCTCCCGGATCGCCGTACGCTCCGAAAATGGTACCAAAATATGGGAGGAGATCCTGGTTTTACTTCAGAATCCATAGACGCCTTAAAAATAAAAGTGAAAAGCACCAAATATCCCATTATTGCAGCCCTTTCCTTGGATGAAATGGCTATACGCCGTCGTATAGAATGGGACGGAAAAAAATTACTTGGACATGTCGATATTGGCAGTGGCGTCGAAGGAGACCATGTAGGAATAGCCAAAGAGGCTCTGGTATTTCTAGTGACAGGCATAAATTGTAATTTTAAGGTTCCCGTTGCATATTTCTTAGTTGACGGAATTAACGGAAGACAGCGTGCAGACTTAATTAAACAATGTTTGGAACTTATTGCAGAAACAGGCATAAAAATAATTTCCCTAACTTTTGATGGATGCGCTGCTAATATGGCAATGGTGGAATGCTTAAACTGTTCAATCAAAGATATAAACATTTCTTTTCCAAACCCGTCTACGAATGATCCAGTAGTTGTACTGCTAGATCCATCACACATGATAAAATTAATCCGTAATGCTTTTCAATGTTATAATACATTTTTAGATAAAGATGGTAATACCATAGAATGGCGATTTTTGGAGGCATTAAATAACCTTCAAATGAAGGAGAACTTTCATTTAGCGAACAAGCTCCGTTACCAACATGTTAATTTTCAAAATAATAAGATGAAAGTTAAGCTTGCAACGCAATTGTTCAGCCTAAGTGTTGCAGACGCTATAGACTTTTGTCGTGACCAATTAAATCTGCCTTCATTCAAAAATAGTGAAAGCACAACATGTTTTTTAAGAATTATTAATAATATGTTTGACATTTTTAATTCCCGAAACACTTATGAATATAATTACAAAAAAGCTCTAACAGAAGCCAACGCTGCAATGCTGCTTAGTTACCTAGACATGGCGACGACATACCTATCCGAGTTGAGAACACAAGAAGGAACTCTTTTGACAAAAAGTTTACGTAAGACTGGTTTCAATGGTTTTATTGGATGTGCTGCAGCTGTTAAACATTTTTATGAAACGTTAATACGTCCCGGAGTTCTGATTTTTATGCCATTTTACAAAGTAAGCCAGGATCACCTTGAAATGCTGTTTGGTAATATAAGGTCACATGGTGGAGCCAATAATAACCCCACGGCCCGCCAGTTTAAAGCTGCATACAAAAAACTTTTAGTTCATATTGAGTTAAAGGCTCTCGATAGTGGAAATTGTACTGCGCTTGAACACATTTCAATTCTTGATTGTGCATCATCTCCTGTAGCACGGATTAATAGATCCATACGAAGGATTGCGGTTGAAGATGATGATGATGATGATGATAATAACGAAGAGGATATTAACGCTTTTGTCAATACCATCTCAGATTTTAGCAATCAAATCATTAGCCATATTGCAGGATACATAGCGCATATTTTAATTAAAAAAATAGATTGCGATATATGCATCGGAGCGCTATTGTCCAATAGCATAAATGAAGAACATAAATTTATAGTTGCTAAAGATAAGGGTGGTCTGTTATACCCGTCAAAAGATTTGATACAGATCTGTAAAATATCAGAATCTGTTATCAAAATTTATACGGAAACTCTCCATAATATAAATAAAAAAATGTTGGTGACAAAAATTATGCGTCACTTTGTTGGGAGTGAAATATTTAAAAACATAATTTATCATCAAATTGGCCAATACCCTACAGCAAACCACGTCACAGACCTCACCAAAGCAATTATTGAAAAATATATTAACTTGAAATTACACTTTGTTTTGAAAAATTCTTTCGCAATTAATAGTAAGCGCCAATTTCTTAATAAATATGTTTTATTCCAAGGACAGTGATATGTACCTAGTATAATCAAAATAAAATAAAATAATTTCTTAATATTTATCTAATGTTTCATTTTTCCCCATAAATTCATCAGATAATTTATCGACAAAGAATATCGGCTTTGTCAAGCACTAGCGTGTATGAAAATTTTTATTGCATTTATGCGTGTTTGAGTGTCTATGCCTACGGGAACTTATTGCTAGTGGGCGAACGAATATCTGCCCTGAGATTTATGTGTGTGTGATTTGGTTGTGTGCGAAATATTTGTAAACATAGTATTGCGTATGTGTAGAAATTAAAATAGTGGGAGTCAAGCGGCGACACTGGTCCTAGTACAAAATTGCAGCGAGGGCCTTTCCAACCTTATTTAACTCTTCCGTGGTGGCGACACTCTGTCGCAGCAATCTGAGACGAAATTCTAAAATAACAAACGTTTTTCCCCCGAAGGGATAAAAACGATATATTTCATGTCTTGCCTAGGCTTGACCTGTGAGATTACATCCTTCAATTTACCCTTAGATTCATGCGTGTCCTAGCTTCCCGTGTCGTCTAGCCGAGCTGCGTCCCTGTTCCGCGCGACGTCGCCCCTCTGGGCGGGGGGTGCGCGGGCGAAAGCGCGGTGATCGTCAGTACCTTGAGATGGCTCAGTCGTCAAGGGCTTACCTGGTCAAGCCTAGGCAAGACATGAAATATATCGTTTTTATCCCTTCGGGGGAAAAACGTTTGTTATTTCATGGTCTGTGCCGTCGGCTTGACCTGTGAGAAATATTTGGATTCTGACGACACGGGAATAGCGTACTGTGAAATATTATTTATTTGGAGTATTGTGTATGTATGCCTTATGCGAGTGAATGTATGTAAGTGCTTGTATGGAATTCAATAAAATGACATTATAATCATAATCATGTTTATTTAGATAGTATAAAAACGGTTACAAACCTATATTGATTAAGTGCTAATTATCACAAAGTAGTAAAGCTAGAATTTACTAAACATAAGTCATTGGAATCATCTTTGGACGGGGTATTAATTATTTCCTTAAAATAATGTTTAATCACATTTTTATCACTTCTCCAATTACCATTTCTTAATATTATATCTATTGGAACATTACTGTCCTTTCTGGAGGAGGCAACAGCAGACCTGATGCTACCAGGTGAGAAATTAATGTTTAATTCTAAAAAAGCTGTTTTTATCCATCCTGCAATTACTGCTTTGGAAGCAGGAGCTACTCGACCTCTAGAGGTGATAAACAAAGACTGAATCTGATTGCCACCTGCGTTTCTTCTCGAATCTGACACGTTAAGATATAACCTGATCCATGATACTGGATCGAGATTCCTATTTGGGACTTGTAAGAGTTTCCAGGCGGATTGCCTATAGGAGTGACTGTCAGTCTTAGAACCAAATTCTGGCCAAAAAGTAACTGATGATTCATCTATTAACATGCTGTTTTCATCAATCTTCAGTAAGGTAAGGTCATGGATTCTTCTCCCAGATGCTAATAATAGTAATAGAGCGAGATGGCGCGAAATTTGAAAAATACTATCTTCCTGAATTGAATTATTTTCTAACCAATTAATTAGATGCTTAACATCCCAAATTTGTTTTTTAACTGAAGGTGGCTTTGACAATTCAATGGCTTTAATAATTTGCTTAATTATTGGGCTGTTCGTTATAGAATCCCTATTAGTGGGGTCAGCAAACGTAACAATAACTGATTTATGTAATTTTATGGTACTGGGAGACAATTTCTTCACTATATGCAGATAACTTAAATGTTGTGCAACTGATACTGCGTCCGGTTTATTAGGGTTCAAATCAAGAACCTCACACCTTGCCAACCATGTTTTCCATGGCGCATGGTATGTTTTTAATGATGAAATTCGCCATGCCTTTTGAATTAAACTACAGTCTTGACCAGTTTTTAGTTAAAATTGACCACCCCGTACCTTCCAAGCCTCCAAACGTAGATGTTGAATTCTCGTTAGATTCGTTTGGGGTGTTAAGTCTTTCAGGTGATGGTGTAGGTTCCGGATTTGAAATGGGTGGTCTATCGCCCGTGATCGTAGGTCCGATCTCCAGAACACTCTGTCCCAGCGTGGAACAATCAGAATGTATGAGCCTTTGGCTTGATTTAGATGAGCTAACACCCGAGGGATCAACGACGGGGGTGGAAAGATTCAAGCTAACTTGTATTCCCACTTCTTGCTGAAGGCATCTATGAATAGAGCATTTTTGTCCTTTGTATCTCGGGAAACATAGGCAGGAACCACCTTCGAATTGTTCGATGCAAACAAGTCCACTTCGGGAACGCCCCATTTTTGAAATATCTGGCTGCATATTCCCGTCGAAAGATGCCAATCTGAGAGACTCTTTTGTCGGGATAGACTGTCGGCTACATCGTTGTACATTCCTGGTATATATTGGGGACAAATCTCTGCGTGCAGCTCCTTGGCCAAAGTTAACAGCTGGAAGACTAGATCTGTTAGTTGCGATGATCTCGTCCCGCCCTGATTTTTTATGTATGCGATTACAGTTCGATTGTCTGACTGTACAACTACCCTTTTGTTTTTGATTGAATCTTTCTCGGACTGAACAGCGAGAAGAACAGCAAACAGCTCTTTTTTGTTGATGTGCCACTGACACTGGTGGGTGTCCCAAACGCCACTGATATGCTTTTCGTTTATCTGTGCTCCCCAACCTTGGTCCGAGGCATCTGATGTGATGAATATGGTCTCTGAAGATTTGAAAAGGGGATCTTTCTTTTCGAGGTTTTGAATCCACCATTTGCATTCTTCGAGAGCCTTTGTTGGAATGGGAAACTTTTTGCGAGCTGACTCCTCTGGTAAAATATTGGCTGCTCTTTGTATCTTTCTGGAGTGAAGCCTTCCAAGTGGTATTACAAAAGACGCAAAGTTTAGCTTTCCTAGCAAGCTCTTTGCGGATTGCCAACTCCATCTTTGACTTGATAGAAGTTTGTTGAGATCTTTTCTTAAGGAGAGTATTTTCTTTTCCGGGAGGGCTTTTGTGTTGTGGAAGGTATCCCATTCTATCCCTAAGTATTCGATGCGTTGAGATAGGTCTTGAAGAGATTTGTTCATATTGATTATCCATCCCAATTTTAGAAGGAATTGTACCGTCTTGATAGCATCTTTCTGCAGCTTTATCGGATCTTGATTGGCAATCAAAAAGTCGTCCAGGTAAACAATGACCCTTATATTCATCTGTCGCAGTCGCGATGCTACCCAGTTTGACACCCTCGCAAAGGTGAGAGGGGCTGTTGATAGACCAAACGGGAGGCATGTAAACTGAAATACTTTCTTTTGGTGAACTATTGATAGGAATCTTCGATGACGATTGGCTACTGGTATGTGAAAGTATGCCTGTGAAATGTCGATTTTTATGAGGAAATCTCCCGTCTGTAAGAAGTGGGGTACTCTGAAGTGGTTTAACAAGCGGAACTTCTTTGGGGTGAGAAATTTGTTGAGGCCTTTCAGATTGATTATTGGGCGTACTTTGCTGTTGGGTTTTGGTACTGGAAACATGGTTGATAAAAAACCTGTCTGAGCCGTTGAAATTTCTAAAACCTTTTGCTGTATAAGAGTCTGGATTTCTGAATTTAACTTTTTTGTTTCGAATCTGGAAATTATTTTCGAATGAAAAGGTATCCGTGGAGGTTTTTTCACAAAAGGAATGATGTATCCCGTTATCGTTTGAAGGATATTTAGTGGTGCCCCCTCCTTTTTCCAGACCTCTACAAATTGTGAAAGGCGTCCCGCCTCGAATACGTCAGTCTTTCCTGTTTCTTTTTGAGGTATGTTCCTTAGGTTTGTTTCGGGAAAAGGTTTGACCATGGTCTTTGTTTTTGGTGCTAAATTGTCGTTTGAAAGTTTCATGCGTTTTACCGGTACCTGGTTTTCGTTGTCTATTGTAAGGTTTCGACGTCTTTGAAACTTTGTGTGTTGGTCTTGCTTGACGTGTAGAGTACGTTGAATTATAGTTCTTAGGCTGCAAGGGTTTTCTGTAGGGGTTGCGAAAAAATGTTTGCTGAGATGGTTGTTTGAGTAATTCCGCTAGTCCTGCTTCACAGAAGAGGTGGGTGGTTGATGGGGGAATAGCACCAAGGAGAGCTGCCTGATAATCTTCCTTGGGAAGGAACCCATTTCTTCTCTGCTCTATAATCTCTGCTCTCCTGCCACACACGTATTGAAGTAGATCATCCGAAAGAGATTTAAAAGTTGAGTCTGCCGATAAAATGTTTTTTAAATCATGTTTCATAGACGGATGTTTGTTAGCCAGATCCTTAAGTATGTTCGCCAGAGACTCTCGTTGAAGCAGCAGTCCGTGGGAAATAGTACCTAAGGTATAGTCCATTCGAACCAAGTGCTCTTGATTGGGGGAGGTTCCATACGCAGTAAGAATGGGATTAACTTTCAAAGGACCGAAGACAGGGCTAGCATGTAGTTTTTTCTGAACCTCCGCATATCGGATTTGGTTGAAAGTTATATCGCCTAATCGTTGACATTCAGCGCCTTGTGTGGCAATGTGAGGTTTAGCAGCTGGAATCAAGGGTTCCTGTTGTTTTGTAGCTGGAGTCCAGTCAAAGTCATCGTCAGCGATAGGGGTAGGTGCTTCCCAGGGTTTTGGTGATAAAGTTTGAGGTTGAGGAATATTTTGTTCATCCTCCGATGATTCTTGGGAAGTGGAATCATTCTCTGAAGCCGAACACGGTTGTGTATCAGGTTGAAAGTTTTTTATAAACTGTTCCATCATATTTTCTAACTTAAGCTGGCTTTGCTCCAGCCTATCTAAACGACTTGGTTTCTTAGTTCTGCCAGATGTAGTTATTGTGGACGGAATCGACACCTCATCATCAGAATGACCAACTTGTCCACACAATTCCTTATCTGCCTCTTCCCTGCTTACAAGTAATGGCTTCATTTCCGCAATGGCTGCAAGCACCAGCTCGTTCTGGACTGCTGAGCCACGGACTCTAGCAGCTAGAGACATGGGGTGAACAATAAGACCAATGCACAGAGGCCATTCCAAGAGCTTCAATTTTATGTCCCGATAAGACTTCTCTTTAAGAGAGGTACAATTCGGCGAAAACGCTCTAGCTAAGTCAACAGTAGGTATTGCAAACCTGATTTTGTTTAAAATTTGGGGGTCGAATTCGCTGCCTAGTAACTCCTCTTTTTTGAATATTCTTATTTTCCACTCGTTCCATCCCCTTGGTAAGTGGTTTCTTATGATTTGCTTGATTCTGCTCAAGATGATGTTGTCTCCAGGGTCATCTGCTTCCCATTCCATGAGGGACTCAAAGGTATGCATATCCGCAGGGGATGCTGCCTAAAACAAATAGACAAAGTTAGCCTTTTCATCTTACCAACCTGGGCGTGAGATATAGGCTATTATTACGATATGACCGGTACGTTTCGGAGACATGTGATCCGTATCGCTCGAGAAATCGACCCGTACGTCCCCAGGAAACGGCCCGACGGGCTCGAGGAATTGGCCCGTACGGCTCAAAGAATCGGCCCGTACGGCTCGAAGGATCGGCCCGTACGGCTCAAAGAATCGGCCCGTACGGCTCGACGAATCGGCCGGTACGGCTCGACGAATCGGCCCGTACGGCCCGAAAAAAATTGACCCGTACGGCTCAGCGTATTGATCTGTATACTTCACATATTCAAACCGTAATGTTAATAGACAGTTACGGGTTGCGAAGTTACACCCACAAGCTTATCGGATGAAACTGAGGCTCACTTGAATGGTTAAAAGATCACAAATCTGGGCAGTGTGGCACGCAGATTATATTTTAAGCATTTAAATAACTACTTCCTAAATGAGGGAAGTGAGTTCAACAAGTAAAGTACCACGAGAATCATGAAAACACAGGATTGGTACTACGTTTTAAATAATGTAACTAGGTATATAGTATACCGGGCTAAAATAAACAAAGTTTACAAGCACTTACAAAAATATTCATAACTTACCATTATTCACTCGTAAAACACAACACTGTCGATCATAAGTTTCTTCTTACGATCTCGAACGAACACTCGTCGTTAATTTTCGTAAGTAAAGTGACACGCGTGTATCGCGGGTCAATCGAAAGCGTACTGACGATCACCGCGCTTTCGCCCGCGCACCCCCCGCCCAGAGGGGCGAGGTCGCGCGGAACAGGGACGCAGCTCGGCTAGACGACACGGGAAGCTAGGACACGCATGAATCTAAGGGTAAATTGAAGAATGTAATCTCACAGGTCAAGCCGACGGCACAGACCATGAAATACCCTTTTAAACAAAAAAATATTTTTTGGAATCCGTCCAGCCGTTTTAGAGTAATCGGGGAACATACATAAAAAAAAAAAAAAAAAAGTTTCCGACGAATTGAGAACCTCCTCCTTTTTGAAGTCGGTTAAAAGGAAGTTGCATGTACCTTGACTTCAACATCGGTCTTATGAAGTGTCTGATTAAAATGGTAGCAAGCGGTTTTGTAAACACTTACCAAAATAAGTTAAACCTAGAAAATTTCCGTTTTTTTTTTCTGTTCAGCTAACTAGAAATTGCTCAAAATTGTATGTACCAAACGATTTTTTTAGCATAAAAAAACTCTTAATCTCCTTAATCACAACGATGATAATATTGCATTTACAGTTAATTGATTTCATAATTAAAAATATTAATTGATATTGATTTATTTTAGTTTATTGATTTAATAAATAAGTACTGGGATATTTAGGTTTAAAATCATTTATTCTCATAAAGACAAAGCGCCACTTGCGTATATTAATAATACCTACTACTAAAATGCTGAAGGAATACAATATTTGTTTGATTCAAAATTCATTCACATTCCAAACACCTAAAGCGATCCAGTATTTTGTCATATTTTCGACGACACGTTTGTCGCATTGATTAAGAGCTCGTCTCTCTGCATCACAATGTAAATATTAGTTTATAAACCTACTGCTATGTGCCCAGTGTCGCGGGTTCGATTCCCGCACGGAACAAATAAGTATTTATTCCGGTCTGGATTTTGTTTTCATGTTTTATTTTGCCATTATTTAATTTAACATAAATAATAAAATACTCTGAAAAATGAGCCTGGAGCAAAACATCCTATAGGTACCTACTTAACGCATTCAGTGCGGCCAACGCGCATGCGCGTTTTTCGTATTTTGACCATGGGCTGGCCGGCGCGTATGCGCGTCCATACAATTTACTTAACTTTCTTCGAGTGCGGCGCGACACACCTGTGCGTCCATTGTGTCTCTATTGTTTGGAAAACATCGTAAAATAAGGGTCGGTAAGGGTGTCTTCACACGTGTTCTCTATTTCGATTGTTACACAAACAATAGTAATATGTTACGAGTGTCAGGGTGGAATAATATTCGTTCGTGGTATACCTACCCAGTACCCACCACAACTCTCTTTCCGAGTCGTGTCTATAATTTGCTATTATTGACATTTATTTGTGAGCGTGCAATAAAAAAAATAAGTAAAAATTTTTTTTATTTTTTTTTACCTTTTTCTCTGCTAAGTACATACATTGTATAAAAATTGGCATGCCATAAAATGTGTCTCGCAAATCTATAACCCATCTGTTGAGTCCATCGGCGCAATGGTTACGTAACGGGACCCCTATGCCTCAGCACCTGAAGCCGAGTTCACTAAACCACGCCCACAACCAGCCAGCCGCGTAGTAGGGTTGTCGAACGTCTAATTTTTTTATTGAACAAAATAAACTACACTTTATGTATTTTTATTTGTTTTTCTAGGTATTTAAAAATCATAACACTTCCGCCAAGAGTGGTGATGATTACACTTACATGATTTGCCTAAGGTGAAACCGCAGTTGTAGCCCACGAAATTCAATTTTTCTTGCAAAAAACGTAAGGAAATTTGAATTTCGCGGGCTACAACTGCGGATTCGCGTTAAAAGTATGTAGGCATATCATGTAAAGTTCTCTGGGCCTCCTAAGTACCTAATTTATTTAAATAGTTTCCTAAACTAAATAAAACAATACACGTAAGACTAGGCAGTACGGTCCGATGACTTAGCCTGCCCATAGAGGGCAAATTAATAAATTAAAAAACGAGTGCCCTGTGAAAGTTTGTGTGACCGCTAGACTCAAGTCTCTGTTTACATCAGAAAAATAGTATACCTACCTACTCATGTAAGTATTGTTCTTTTACCCTACTGTTCCAGGACGGCTGGGCTACCTTATACCTACCTATAAATAACCG
Source organism: Oligia fasciuncula (assembly GCA_963082905.1). Taxonomy (NCBI): domain Eukaryota; kingdom Metazoa; phylum Arthropoda; class Insecta; order Lepidoptera; family Noctuidae; genus Oligia; species Oligia fasciuncula. The sequence continues at coordinate 18,406,385 of OY720403.1, forward strand.
TACATAAAAACCTACATTTTGTTAGCCTTTAATACAGGCTGACTGTCGAGTTTTTATTGTTATAGGTTATTATTGTCGTAAACAATTAAAGATTATTAAAACTTTTATTGTCAGGGAAGACGAAGATACAATGCCGAGTGGCTGGGCCCCGACAGAGGCATTACCTCCGGCTGACGCGGACATCGGGGACGGCGAGACGAGCATGTCCACCTTACTACGCGCTGCCAAATGCACCGCCATAATTACTGACAATAGGCCTGCCAAGAGGCAGTGCATTCGGCAGGAGTCGCCTCCAAGAAACACCTCAGCAGCCCAGTACCCCACGCCAAAAGGGAAGGGCGTCGGGAAAAAAACAAAAATAATAGATAAAGAAAAATAATTGGCAACTTATTTACATCTTTCATTCATTAATTCACTCACTCCACCTCTTCATTCTCGTCGCCAGCTGTCATTCACTTACCTACTTTTCAATGTTTTCAAATCAAAAGTTTGTAGGTAACTTAACATAACTTACTTACTTTACTTACTTAGAATTATTATGAAAGTATATTTTTAGGTTACTATCACAGTAACATACGCTAATATGTTCACTGTTGGGAAAAATTGATGAAAGTAGACAGGATTAGGAACTCATACAGTTTATTGGAGTAAAACAACATTTTGTTAGCAGTTCATTTATTTAATTTTGGCGGGGTTGTGACTAAAAATATGGTACCTTTTTTATGGTACCCCGCCAACCCTTTGCGCGATGATGCCGCCACATTGAAGACGGCACCGGGATGTCCCTGGGCGGCGAAGGACGCAGTGGCCGGCCCCGCGGGAGTTGCAGTGGAGGGATCGGCAGTGCTGAACATCGCCACTGCACGTCCCACAGGCGACGCTCGACCCTCGCCTGCCGCCACACCACCACCCGGTGCTCGCCTCCACGAATTCTTATTCGTCTAAAAATGGAAATTGAAACTTAATTAACGATTGAGCTAAGGAAACAAGTAGTTCGTAACTTCGGACTTATATTTTTTCGATGACACTGTTTGTAATAATAACTTCTAGAAATAGACAACTCATAGTACCAAACTATAAAATTGGTTTTCTTTTTAAGTTTCACATATAACGTAAATATAATTATTAAAGAAAACCGGTCGGCGGCGGCGGCGGCCGTATGAAATTTATTTCCTATTGAATACGATACCACACTTTTTATGCAAGAATGTTTATCGAAGATGTAACCAATACAGAACAAAGATACTTACTGTGAAATTAAATGTAGAACACTCCACAAAACAATGAAAAACATTTTCTCGCTAATTGCTTCTCAACCACAGAGTACTTTTTGTTTGATAGACTGAAACTTGTTTGTCAAAAACTTTTAAACGTTATTCGAAAAATGTGTCTGCTCAACAACGTAAATGACGCAATGATTGTTGTTGAACTGTCAAACTGAAAGCAATTGCTACTGATAGTGTGTTACGCAATTACCCCGCGGACTCCATACAAAAAACAGACAAACAGTGCTAAATACGCTTTTTCACTATAGCATTGCGACGTAAGCTTTCTTTAATTAAAAATGGACCTCCGAGGTCAACTCCGACGTTAGACAATACCTTCAACTGAGTTGGTGGTAAAGGTGCCATTTTGGGTTGCAGTCAAGACGGTTTACATTTAAAACTCGTTTTGGTGATATAGGTGCCATTTTGGGTTGCAGTCAAGACGGTTTACATTTAAAACACGTTTTACAGTTAGATAAAACGGATCTTATGACGCTACGATCAGACAATATCCAAAAATTTTCATTGATTATACTTTGCAATGTTCGCGGTCCCACATGTAAATATTGTTTGTGTAAATAACTGATTAATAGTTTGGTAAATAAACAGTGCTTCGAAAGAAGCCGCAGATGTTTAGAATTATACGGGAGTTCGGAATGGCCGATGCGACCCCCTACCTCGAGGAAGTCGTTGGAATCGATAAATGGAGATAATTTTCGTAACGTTGAAACGTGATTCTTACCTTTAATCAATTTTAATTCCGCTTCAAAATAAGCATTTTGAACTAATTTTATTAACTTATCGTGGGAGGATCCTCCGACCAGACGGGCCCCGCCAGACACAACACTCGTCTGGTCGGAGGATCCTGGGATATTCTATGGCGTATGAGTGAACTTTACACCCTGTTCCTCATTACCTCTATAGTTTAATTGAAATAAATGCTTTGAGTTTAAATGCCTACAAAGTTGGGATAACTTTTAAAAAACCTGCACCGACGAATAGCTTTCTCAAAATGGACCATTTCTTAGGAAAAAATAAATTAAAAGCCTTCGTTCCTGCACACATGACGAAAACAACAGGCGTTATCCGTTATGTACCGAAAACTATGTATAACGATGAAGTCTACAAAAACATACAAAGTGATGTCGAAGTGATCTCTATCAAAAGATTTATGAGGAAAGTTGATGGAAAACTTACGCCATTTGGTAACATAGCAGTTACATTTGTCGCAACGGCATTGCCACAGTACGCATATATTCAAATGTTTAGGTACCCTGTACATATTTATATACCACCATTGCTACAGTGCTATAAATGCTTAAATTATAACCACTCTGCGAGAGCTTGCCGTGGTGAGCAAATGTACTCTTCTTGTGCTGGTCGGCACTCATACAAAGAATGTGATGTTGAGGAAATTATTTGTATAAACTGCAGTGGCAATCACCTAGCAATTTCAAAGGATTGCCCCATCAAGAAGCAAAAAATGGAGGAAAAGAAGAAGTTCCTCAATCGAAAACAGTCGTATGCCAGATGTGGTGAGTAAACCTCCTCCAACTATGTCCGATACAAATGTTTTCCCAGCTCTCAAAAAACCAAATGAAAGGACTGTGGGTGAGAACTCAGTCATTTGCTGAAGAAATTGTAAATAATGAAATAGTTATAAATGCCATTGTAAAATCACTAATTGGTGTTAAGTAGTTTAAATTTGGCGCCTTATTGTGTTGGTTGACGTCTATAGAAACTTAACATTCTGTCTATGACATACTAACTTTCTTCTCTTGTATCTATGGTGCTATCCGCCTGTAGATGTTGTAACCACGCTCTGTTACCAAATTACAATAAAATCAACATTTATCTTTCAAATCTCAGTTTTAGTTCAACAGGTTATGGGCCCAGTATGCCCAGATATTGAAAGATTAACTGAAAAAAAGATTTATTGCAATTCAGTATAACCTCACTTTGCATATTACCGGTGCATCAGTTTTCGGAAGAAAATCATGGGTTCGAACAACAATATGACCCTAATAAAAAATTGACTGGCAGAGATAATTTTGCAGTCAAGACATATTTGCAACATGAGGAACTATGGGAATATGTATCAGGTACCGTTGAGCACAATCATAAAATCCGATAAATTACATCCATATTCAGGAGGCCAATAGTGCTAAGGAGGTATGGGATAACCTCTGTAAAGTTTTCGATGACTCGGGCTTAACACGTCGAGTTGGATTGTTGCTACGAGATCACATCACGACAACACTTGAAAATTGTCAAAGTATTGAATCATTAAATGATTAAATGATGATGATTAAATGATTTTTATTTCTGTAAGTAGGTTTGTACAAACACTTTTACACGTCAATCATATTTTTTTTAAACTAGATGAGGTCGGCGTTTCCTAACTGACTATTCTGAGAAGAAAGGCCGAAACAAACTCAGAAGTCACAGTCTCTTTTAAAGTCCAGACAAAATCTTGGTCAGATCGTGTGAAGACCATGTAGATTGGTGTCTGAAATGGTCTTTTGAGGAAAGAACCACACAGATTGAGCGGACCTGTCCAATCAGTGCACGCATTTGTCAAAAATCGTGCAGCTCAACTCAGAACTTGAGGAGCTCAACGATTCGACGAACAATACCAAAGACAGGACATTTGGGTAGGCCGCATAAACTACTCAAACTGCCAGATCATGATTAAAACTAAGAAGGAAAAAAAGAAATGACCCACATAGTCCTCACATTCACAATAATTAAATAAAAAATAAAAATAATAATAATATAAATTACTTACAAAGTAAATATTCATGTCATTGTCTAAATAAAATTCATCAATGTCAATGTGTATATAAAAAAAGAAGAATACGTAAACAAAATTATGACTACAGCGCACAAGCTACGAAACATCGGGTTCAAGGTCGACGACGAGTGGCTCGGAACGTTGTTACTTGCTGGACTCCCCGATCAGTACAAGCCCATGATTATGGCGATAGAAAGCTCCGGTGTCGGTATAACAGCAGATTTAATTAAAACAAAACTGTTACAAGAAGTCAAAAATAGTGATCCAAGTGTATTTCTTGCAAACAAAAGCAAGTATAGGAAGCAACCTTCCAAACAAAACAAACAAACTAAAGGGCCAAGATGTTTCACACACAATGGAGTAGGTATTTTGATAAAACAAAATTTTGTATAATGTTATAGAAACAACTTTTTATTAGTCAGTCCAAAATATATGTATTTCCATAGAAACATCCATGGGTAGATTGCATATTCTATGTGTTTATTGTCCTCCCAATAGCAACAGATTTGATACTAATAAAATGAGAGTGCTTCTTGAAATTCCCAAGCCATGTCTTATCATGGCCGATTTTCATGCACACCATATTATTGTTTGGATGTCATACAAACAATAATAGGGGTATCAGTTTATAAAATCTTATTGATGAATTTGACATGTGCATTTTAAATAATGGTAGGGCAACCACTACAGTACCCAAACAGGAATGCATCAGCTATTGATCTAGCTCTGGTTAGTTCAGCAATAGCTCCTTTTTGTGAATGGCAGGTTCATGACGATCCTATGGGCAGTTATTACTACCCAACCCAGGTAGTTTTAAATGTAAAGCCATCAACATATGAAGTCCGGCCTGTGGAAGAAAAATATATTTATAGTAAAGCAGATTGGTCTAAATATTATGAGTTATCAGAAACCTGTTTCTCACATTTAGACATAGATAATATGGAACCTCTTAATCTGTATGATATTTTTTTAAATACTTTACATGATATAAGAATAAATGCAGGCCCAAAACGAAAATCAAACCGAACTATGCAAAATTTTAAGAAAACCAGTCCCTTGGTGAAACCCAAACCTGTAATGAGGCAGTTCAAAAATCTAAGGAAGCTCTGTAAGAATATAGAACGTCACCAAGTATCCCAAGCTTCATAAAATACAAAAAGCTTGATGCTCAAAAGAAAAGAACATTAAAAGACGAGAGTATCAATTCATGGCATGACGTATGCAGTAGTTTTAATAGAATGACACCTATTGCAAGAATATGGGGTTATATTAAAAAGTTTAAACGGATAGGCTCTACTTCTAACAAATATTTTAATGTTAATTGGGTACCTGAATTCTTAGAAAATTTATCCGACTCATCACTATTGAATGGATATATATTTAAATATAAATTATATTTTAAAAGAGTCTGTTGAATCTGAGACTAACTGCTTTCTTAATAGTCCATTAATAATAAATGAATTGCACATAGCGCTTAAAGCAGGCCATACATGCTAGGGTGTACCTGACAGGTTTGCCTGGACAGTTCAACCGTACGTACAGGTAAACTTGAGCTGGGTAGAGACCATACAGGTATCGGTGAACCTGTACAAAAACTCAGTTGAAACCATGGCCCCGCCAGCGGCGCTTGTTCTCGGCACAATAGCGTTAATAGGTTTATTGTTTGTTTTATTAAAGCAAAGGAAATATAAACGAAAACAATGTGAACAGTCGCGCAAAGCATGCTCAAGCAGCACACATAGCTGTATAGTCACTGGACAACAGAATTTTTGAAAACTCGAGGCTGTTTTGCTTGCTGTACAAGGGCTGTATATCCTGCTACACAGCTCTTATAATTCTAAATTTGGCCCCAAATTAACCAGCCCTGAGCATTATAGTAGCTTGTTAAAAGCTGTGCACGAGCATTGTAAGAGCTGTACAGTCACGAGCATAAGTATGTATACACTTGGCTTTATTCAAAGACGATTTTCTCCTTCAGTTTTGAATGAATTTTTATGTTATTACGAACAACGTATTTTCGAACCCATAGGTTTGTGTAAAGTGTCGTATGTCAACGTTGCATACGATATTTCACGAAAAAATCGCAATTGAAAGTTGCCAAGTGTTGACATATTAGTGCTCGTGACTGTACATGGGCTGTACAATGGCTTAGACAGCTGTCAATAGGCCACTATCCAGCTCCTTTAATTCTCTTAGACAGCCAAAATCTGGTTTATGGCTTAATAATGGCTAGTACTAAATCTACAAAGAAATATGGCAACAAAAAACTTTAATTTTTGTGCAGTGCCAGTGTTATACGTCAACTCTGTCAATTCTTTCTGTGGACAAATAATAAATTCTAATTTAAGGTAAGTGTTTTTCACGTTTGTTTTGTATCTGTATTGGTAAATTGTACTGCGGGTGCCACTTTACTGTTAATATTATAGGTAATATTATCAAATATTACACGCGCCATCAAAATAATGTAGTTTTACTAAAAATATTATACAAAATAAATACGGTTTACGAATAATTTATGGATTTTTAGTATTTTTTTCCATTTAATGAGCATTCATATCTATTTGTAACAATAAAATAATGTGTTTTTACTTTAATAGCTCTCAAATATCATGAACATTTAACAGATATCAGTGTTTTTTTCATATGTAATCAGCTTGTTTACATTAAAATGGCGTTAATTCGTTATCCAGCAATAATTCTAACTAAATTCCCTTGAACCTCTCTTTTCTGTTTAGTGGCCATAACTAAGTCTATTTATCAGCTGAAAACTGTACGCTAGCTGTACAATGGTTTTCAGTTATTCTAACGACCGGTTGAAGGAGTAAAGTGAGAGTATACAACAGCGTCTTGGGGATCTCTAATCTTGATAGAAAACCATTTCGGGCATTCATTGCTACCCATTCTGCCGGCATTTTAGGCCAATCAGAGATGGTCATTGGTTATAGGTACATAATTATTGCTAAATAACTTCTAACATAGGTAATAATTAACTAATCATAGTAGGTATTGGAACATTTATTTATAATTAACTAAAAATAACAAAATTAAATTCTAACTTAACTAAAACTATACAGAAACTAAAAAATAGCGTCGAAAAATTCATCCGCATCGCTGTCGACTGGTAATGTACCCAAGAGACTGGCGGCATTACCACGTTGTATGGCGATGCTTAGCCTTTGGCCAAGATAAAAGCCAGCCCTTGGGTCACGGGAAGTGTCAACCAGCCGTTTCGAAATTTCTTTAAAAAGACCATGAGCACTCGGACCCCACGGCCCGAGAGTTTCAACCCCAAACGGCTCGAAAATATAGTTTCCGATGAGGTTATTATATCTTCGCCGCTTGAGGTTTTCTGCAGCCGCAGCAGCAGCGCCAGCACAGCATGCCGAGCCAGGAAGATGGGATGGCGCAAGAGTATCGACACACGTAGCGTCCCACACTAAAGGCCTACCCACCTTCCATGGAAATAAAGACATACCGTCCGGTCTCTTGCCATCGTCGCGTGCCAAGCCATTGGGTTCTAATACAGCTGGAACGCCGACGGTGACAAGAGCTCGTCGGATGATGTCATTAATGTTCGCGTGCCGCGCTAAGCGACCCGCACTTCGGCTGCAAGACAGGCCGTGGTGTCCGAGGCTGTTGACATCTTCGCCACAGTGACAGCGATGGGGAGAACAGCAAGGAGTGCCTAGACGTAGGGAAGCAGCGAGGCGAAAAGTAGTGTCGTCGAACAAAGTGCATATGTTCGACGAAGGTAGTGCATGAAGCCAAAGACCCGACTCCCACCTACCCACAGCCAGCAGGCGCGCACGTTCCGCAGTAGTAGCAGACGAGTCAAGTAAATTGTTCTGTACTACTCTGCAGAGCGGCTCATCCCACCGTCTCTGGGAAGATGGATTGTCGGGTGGATCTGTATTCGGGCAAGCGAGACTCCAGGCATCCATAGCCTCGGTGAAACACGGCACATCATAATTAATCAGTGTGGAAGCTAGGATTTTCCTGATTAATTTATCAGTGCCGTGGACCGAAGATATAAAAGCCGGTAAACTAATACTAGAAATTTTGCGGACGCCGAGGCCCCCCATACGAATGGGAAGAGTAGCTTGTGCCCAAGCTCGGTCGTCCATGGCCACATTTTAAATGGAAGTTAATGTATGCCTGATAATTTGGTCCATTTTGTCTAAAAGGTGAGTGTGCTTCCATAAATGGGAAGCGCGAAGAAAATATGTTAATTTAGGGCCGAAACAGCAGTAGCGGATTAAAGTTATGGCCGAATGCATATTAATTTGGAACAATCTTTCCGAAACGTCATTGAAATTTTGGATTTTTTCGTCAATAAAAACGGGAAAGGAATTGTCAAAGATTGGGGACCCAAGGAGGCGAAGAGAGCTTTTTTCAATAATTTTGATTTCTGGAGCTATTGCGTTAAATTTGGGAAGTGTCAGATGTCTGTCAGTACTGTCCGATAAATATAGTTCACATTTCGAAAGATTGAGATCAAGGCCAATGGAATGAAGTTCATTTTTTAAAAATTGAAGGTCATGTAATACAGTTTCTGCATCGCCTCCCAAGGTTCCATCATCGAGATACCAAACGTTAAATTTGGAATTTAGCTGTCGAATAATTAGGTGAATGGCTAAACTAAAAATCACTGGCCCAAGGGGGTCACCTTGTTGACAGCCAACAGCAGATTCCAAAAGGTTGTCCCGATACAGTAATTTAGAAGGGTGTCTGTAACATTGCCAAATGAAACTATAAATTTGGGGTATTTCTTTTCTAGTTTCTGCCAGCAAGGTGTCCCTATTAACAGAATTGAAGGCATTCTTTATGTCAACCTTCAGGATGACCTCTCCTTTTCCAGAATTTAGGTAGGTCGACAAGGCGTGTACGGCAGCCTCACAACCCCCTTTGGAGCCGTAACCTAGCTGCAGGGGCTGAAATTTTTCCGAAACAACCTCACCGTAAAATTTACAACAAATTTTGGCTGCCATACGGCGGTAAGTAGTGCCCACGGCAATGGGCCGAATGCCGCCATCCTTCTTACGCAGGGCACATAGATTGGCCCCGTACAGAACGTCGATGACGGCCTCGTTCACCTTGCCGGAGAGCATAAGGTTAATCAAAGCCGTAAGCTCCTTCAAGAGCAACTCACCAGCTGCCCCGGCGCCTGAACAAATAAGGTCCTTAAGGTGTTGAGGACTCAGGCCGTCGAGGCCGCCAGCGGAGCCGTTCCGGAAGGAGCAAACGGCTGTGACCAACTCTCGACCTGTAATGGTGAGGGAATGGTTATCAGAATCAGGAGGGTCGGGAAAAGAAAGGCCATCCGCTGCGGCAGGGTGTTTGCTCTCCAGAGCTGCGAGTGTTTCTGGAGAACAGGGTGCCACCACATCACTACTAAAGAGAATCCTGGCTGCTCCGCTAATGTCCCCTAACTTAGATTCTACCAGGTGGGATATACCTTTTGATGAAGTATATCTCTGTGTCTGCAATTTTGAATCTAAATTATGAGCCGAAATATTACAGTTTTCTTTAATTTGTGCAGTTAATGTCTTTTTGGTTGCCAAATTCTTTTGTACATGTAGAATTCTGTAAGGGAAGGTGAGTAGTTGTTCCCAAGCACTTAGCGAGTTCTCGCGGGCGGCAAGACGAACGCAACCTGCAAGGTGTTGCGCCACTAGAGGTCTAGCGCCGCGGGGAACTCGCTTCAAAACAGGAATAGATTGTTTTAATTTGGACAGGGTTTTCCAAAACGGGTCAAAAGTGGATGTAGCTGGATTTGTAGGTGTAACTGTTGAGACAGGGTCTGAGATGAGTGCTTTTGGTGGTCTGTGCACCTTTCCAATGTGCACATTCAAACCCCGCTTACCTTTAAAAAATCGTGCCTGGGTACACAGCGGACATCTCTCCAGGATGCTCAGCGATGTTGAAGGTTGTATTGGAACTATTTTAAAACTTATGATTGTTTAGCAATTTAGTAAGTATTTATTTGTAATCTTCATGTATGTACTTAATCTTTAAGTAAAATCTTATAATGAGAGGTTTTCTTTGGAGTATTAAAAAAAAAACATAGTTTACAAGAACTCTATAGATGGCGTTGAACTGACTACGTTACTAGGTGCCAAAGCTAAAACGCTTGAAAAAAAAACATTGCGTCACGTCCCAATATACGCTCGTTGACTGACACTTTCGTATGCTTTCTTTTTACGATCTCAAAATTACATCCAAGTAAAATAATCAAAAATGATGTGACGTTCCGTTCCTTGCAGTAATTTACCAAGTTCAGCGCCATCTATCCAGCGACTAGGGAAGAGTTTAAAAAAAAGAAAAGAAAATCCCTCATTAGGATCTAAGAATCGTAACATATGATTGCAGTGTAAAACTAAATAATGACTTGTTCGACAATAAAAACCATTTAAATTAAATGCATTTGTCCAAGAAATATCAATTAAAGAAATCAAATTACATTATAATTATTTTAAATTGCAACCTTTAAAATAATTATTTACGTTTGATAAAATATTGTTGAAATGGAACGTTTCCATATGTCAACGTCATTATCATCTGACAGCTGACGTTCTTCCTATGATTATGATCTATTGTTAGAAAACATCAATATGGTGATCATTCATTACTCGATGATAAATTTGAATAATCTCACAGGCGCGTACCACTTCTGCAATTCAATAACGCGAACGAAGTAAATAACTTAGTTTGTTTTATAATTTATCAATTAATAATAGTGTTCATATTTTTGTGAATAATAAAGAGTGTTTTACATAATTGCACAAATACTAAATCCGCGTACGCGAAATTCAAATCTTAAGTTTTTTGCAAATTGCAGGTCAGTATCAGGTTGTATCTTGATCAAAATTTGATTCGCGACTTTATCAGGTACCTATGTATTTACAGAATTATAATCATTAGAATCATAAATACTTACATCTTTCTTAGATTTTGTACGATAAGCACTTTTCCAGAGATTTGTTCTTATGATACAAATCTAACTAAAGATGTATTGAACAAAACACGTGGGAAAAATTAAATTTCACGGTCTACCACTACGCATTTACCTTAATGATCTTTTACTTGTAATCTAGTAGCCCGTCGCGTGTCCAATTAGCAGACACGATAGAAATTCTATTGTTATCGGTACATACCCTGTACGCGCGACATGCGAAGGGGTAGGTGAAGATGCTTATGTTATTACTAAATAATTATTATTGTTTTCAGAAAATAGAAATGCCGTTCAAAATTGTGAAGACAATAGAAAGAGGGAAAGAAAAATTAACTATAATACCAAGTGCTTGGGAAAAAGATGGATGGTTGAGATGGCCTATGAAAAATTTCAGTTCGAAATTGAATAGATTGGAGTATTCAAAGCCTCAAACAGACTGGACAAAAATGCAATGCGTAGTGAAACGCTCATCAATTGCATCATATAACAATGCAGAAAATGAATTAAGTGTCATGTTGAACCATAGTGAAACGTCAGATTACCCGGATGATGGAGAAATAAATAAATTAGACAATATCATTGACTACAATGCTTTAGCAGCTAGTCTAGTAAGTATGCTTTTATCTATACTGTCTTCTATAATACACACATCAAAAGTGTCTAGGGATCAACATATATTTTTGCAATAACTTTTCTCCTGATTGATATTAATTAAAATTTTCTTTAAGGATTCATCAAATAAAGTGTTTCCGTTTGTCACAGTAACGATAAACCAAGTCACCTTTGCATTAATAAAGAAATTTGCCATTTTCCTAATAAAGGGATTTTTGACATTTGAACCACTAACACAAAAGTTCGAAAAAAAGACTGAAATAACAGTTTTCTTTAAAATTTTATTGGGTAACTTAAACAATTAATAATCCGTGTTTCTACCGCGAACACTAACAACACAAGAACATCGGTTTGGCATACTCAAAATGAGTTCATCCAAATCACGCTGTGGAATGGCCGCCCATGTTCGTTGCAACAACAAAAAAAGGTCTTCTTGCGACTGGATACCCTCCATATTCGGCAGAGCTCTTCTCTGTAGCATATCCCATGCATGCTCAATCGGGTTCAAGTCTGGCGACTGAGCAGGCCAGGGCAGGACATTGATGTTAGCTGCGGCGAGAGTCTGTCTTACAACTCTTGCGGTGTGCGGTCGTGCATTATCATGCATTAACTGAAATAAGGGACCGATTTGCACTTGTAGAGGAACGATGACGTCTGATACAATCGTCTCAGCATAAATTTGAGCGTTGAGGTTGCCTCTGATCCAAATCAACTCAGTTCTTCCGCCGATCCAAATACCCGCCCATACCATGATGGTTCCACCACTATAAGGATGGACTTCCTGGCAGGATTTTAATCGCTGTTGGCGTCCAGGGGTTCTCCAGTGTCGTATACGTCTTGTATCCGGTCTCATACCAAAACGAGACTCATCAGAAAAGCACACGAAACGCCATTGTTCTTCTGCCCAATTTCTGTGTTCAAGAGCCCATTGATATCGAATCCTACGATTGTGCATTGCTATAGGTGGTACCCGTAGCGGTCTTCGGGAATGAAGGTTCACTTCATGCAAGCGGTTTCTGACTGTTTGGTCGCTAATTAAGTTCCCTGAAGAGTGATGAAGCCTCACGGCTAACATCATGGCGGTTATTGTTGGAGCTCTTCGAGTTAAGATTTGAATGTATCGGTCTTGTCTCCGTGTGGTGCAGCGATACCGTCCTCCATGGCGCTCAGCCACGGTACCAGTGCTTCGGTAACGTGTCCAAAGTCGACTGATAACACTCTGACTTGTATTCAGAGCTAAAGCCACAGTACGTTGCCGGGAACCAGCTTCTATCATTCCCACGGCTCTGAGCATTTCTTCCCTGCTTAAATGACGTCGCCGCTCCATAATAACGTTGGTTTTAATCAGTAGTAGGGAAACAGTAGCACTAATAATGTCTTCAATGCGTTGTATGTTTTTATAGGGAAAATATTGACAGCTGATTTTCATCTTTTAGGTACTCGAATTTGATTCACAGTTCCTGATTCAAATTATGAAATGCACCAAAAAGGATCCATATAAATTTATAAAATCATAAATTTATTACAAAGCCACATCTCAATCTCAAGAAATCCGCATAAAAATGCTTGATCCCTAGACACTTTTGATGTGTGTATTTATACCAATATTATAAAGAGGTAAAAATTGTTTTTTTTGTGTTTGTAAGTTTGTAGGTATTGTGGGGTATTGTCAGGAACTGCCAGTCGGATTTGAATATTTTTGCATTGACAGCCCAATTCTTGAGGAACGTTATAGGCTATGTAACATCACGCTACGACTCTAAAGAGCCGAGCAAACAAAAATTCAGAAAGAACGCTGAGCGAAAACAAAGTAATAGCGCGGGAGGGCGATGGGATGCGACGCGGTGGGTCGGGGGCCGAAATTTCACGCGGACAAAGTCACGGGCAGAAGCTAGTAGCTTATCATTTCTAGCTAGTAATCATTCTTGTGTACCGGCGACTGCGATGTCGCGCGGGAATTCTTCCATATATTTTCTATTTAGTTAAATTATATTAGTATATCTTATTAATTTAAAACCTGTACTTTTTCTCATTAATTTTTATCAATTTACCTAATTTGATGCTTTTACTTTCAGACACTTCAACAGCAGCAGGAACGTGTGGAAGACAAAAGTCATATCAGAGACTCCTGTTTTTGAAAATAATGTAAGTGAACAAATCGACACATACTTGAGTTGTTTGTCCGTAAAAGATCGATTTTAGCGGTAAGACCGCCTGTGTAAACACCCTAAGTGTAATAAAGAGTATTTATCTTATTTAGCCTAGCTCTATTATTATGCTGTGAGTTTCCCTACCTGTTTAATAAAATTAAGATTGTTTTTTGGTTTTCCAATGTTTTGTCAGAAGTTTATTCACACTACGTAATTTTGTGATTGCAGATACTTTGTCAAGATAGTATACAGGAGAGTGCAACAACATCATCAAACAATGTCATTGAGATAGTCAGTAGTGGCAGCTATATGGAACTAAACAAGTACAATTAACTCATTGAAAACCAAAACAAAATTTTAAATAATCAGAAAACCATCATGGATAACCAAAACATTATTCACGAAACACAGAAACAAATAATTGAAAAAGAAGAAAAAAATTCCCGGCAAATGTCAGATCTGATTGTTCTTATAGATGACAATTTTACAAGACTAAGCAATCAAAATTTGCCGACAGTTAAACTTGGTGAAGCAAGCTCTACTGAACTAGAAGCTTTTATGATAAAGCCTGTATCAAATTAGAAAATTCCTTATTTGATAAAACACGAAAACAAAAGCTGCATCTACAGTACTCACTTTTGTGTAGTAAATCGGAAGGCAGGCAGCGGTATCAATTGCGCCTATAAAATGCTAGACATCATTTTTAATAGAGATTTTCTTTGCCAATGTTCGTGGTCAGGTGGCAGTAAAGGCCAAACGGTGAAAACAACATTTAAAGGATACAAAAACATCCTGAATTTCTTTTTTTGTTTGATTAGAAATTGAGATTCCAGCTACACTTATGATCAAAATGAATTTTTTTTAAGACAGTCTTAAAAAATTCCGGCAAGAGATTAGAAATAAAAAACTTAAGAGCTTCTACTAAACGCAATCGCGGAGACTCCAGAAAAAGTAACAAACGACAAAAAAATGCAACGTCAATAATAACCGAAGAGGGGGAACAAACCAGTACAGTAACAGAAAATGAAATTGGTGAAGAAATTTATTTAATGCCAAGTACAGATTTTGAAAAAGTGAAAAAAAACAATCAAGAAATAGAACATTTTGACGAAGAAGAATCACTTTGTTAAATATTGTATGTCTTTTTTCCTGTTATTTTTAGTACAATATTATCGTTATCTCGTGACTGATTTTGTTCAGAATTATTTAATTTGATAAATATGTTTGCAGATTAGTTGGTTAATTGCTGTTATTTTTAGTACTTATAATAATGTTATCTCATGACTGTGATTTACTCAGAAGTGTTTAATTTACATTCAAATTTAAGATTAGTTGGTTATTTAAACAGTATGCTGTTTAAATAATCAACTAATGGTTAGCATTTAGAATTACCAAAGCCAAATCTGGAGTCTGTGATTAATGAAATAAAACGCAGTAAATGTATATATAATTACTTTTATTTTTATAATATTCATTATTTACAGTGTATGTAAAAGTGGTATGAAATATAACTCGTTTTTCTGCTTAATACATACATATTTGAATTTCACATCTCGTGGGTATATTGTCGTTCTAATACGGTCCGCGCTAGGTAGTTTCGCTTTATATATATCGAAAATTGATGACATTACAGGGTAGTCAAACACTTCTGTGAAGTCGATTATTTTGTAGCCATAATTTTTTTCTTTATCGATTGACTGTACTTCAATTATTTCATGGTTAGTTGTCATAAAATATTTATCCTTACATTTTGCTGAAAGTATAAAATCTTGAAAATGTATTTTGGTGACATTTGTATTATTCTTAGTAATGAATGTCACCTCACGTTTTTTTAAGTCTTTGTGGTTAGAGACTAACTAAACATTCACTGAGTCTTTTTGCTACCTGCGAGAGTGGTTTGTTACCACTTCGCAACATCCTTTTAATTAAATGTAATTTATTTTCAAAAGGATTGGCATTGAATGTTGAAAGCGGTCCAAGTCTTTGAACCTCACTAGTGACATGTAGAAGATTATGCACATTGCTGGTCACGTAATCGGGACCATAAAAGTCCTTATAATGCTCTACAAAGTATAGAAGTAGCTCTTTTGACAACGGCAACAAGTGATTATATTTTTCAATTGAACAAATTGTGATCGCACAATATAAAAATAAAAAGTGCAAAAAAGCATTTTGTGCTAATACGTCTGGAAGAACTATAAGACTCAAATAAAAGAAAAAAGACCTGTATTCCGACGCTTTCCAGTGTGCAAGACATCCTAAGTCCCTCACACATCTATGTATCTCTAAAGGTAATTTGCAATTTCCTAAGAAAGTGTTGACAATATCTATGTCTTTAGCAGACCATTTTGTGACATATTTGCCAAAGTTGCCATCCCTCCATCCTATTAGTAATCTCTTCATGACACCTAAATCTATTAGGTGCAAGGAATCGGCCACTGGAATATCATTCACCATATCTATTGGAAGCTGTAGCAATGGTGAATCGTATTTGTGATGCTGTCCATATAGCTTCTTGCGAAATCCATCATCTGTCCTTTCAGAGCATTTCAGTTCCGGAAATACCACAGTGTGAGATTTATGGGAGTACTCTCCCTCAGTAACGCATTTTAAGCATCCATGTTTGCCATTAAAATTGCAGACCCCTTAAAAAGTGTCAAAACATATTATACAATTAGCGTTCGCAGTACTACGGCAAAAAAATAAATTTAAAAAACTTTTGAGCGCCACTAATGAGACGACTTTCTTGTCAAACATTATCTGGATGAAACCAAGAAAGGAAGAGATTTCGAGAGAAAATCAACGTCTCGTCATCTCATAAAGACGTGGCGCTGAGGGCATGAAAACTTACCCACCTTTTATAAAAGCCATTGCGAGTGAATCGCAGATAAAACATCTAATCTTGACTGTTATAATCTTGCTGGTTGATAGAAGGATTCCGTCATTCAATAACTGTTTCATTTCTACTACAAAATCTTCTAGATAAATATCAAGATTTTTCGGTTTTCCGACACCATAATACACATGTCGGCTGCCACGTTGACGGAACGTGTGTCAACAATATAAGTTATGCAGACGATATGGTACTTCTCAGTCCTTCGATAGGTGGGTTGAGGAGGTTGCTATCGACCTGCGAGACTTATGCGGAGGAGCACGGCCTAATATACAACTCGAAGAAGAGTGAGCTTCTTGTATTTAAAGCACCTAGGCAGCAGCCGCGCAGTGTTCCGCCCGTAAGTCTCAACGGTGTAGCATTAAAGGTCGTGAATAGTTTTAGGTACCTTGGCCACGTTGTCACGAGCGACCTCAGGGATGACGTAGACATAGAGAGGGAGCGCAGGGCGTTGTCTGTGAGGAGCAATATGCTTGCCCGCAGGTTCGCTCGTTGTACTACAGACGTCAAAGTTACCCTTTTTAAGGCGTTCTGTCAATCATTTTACACGAGTGGCCTGTGGGTGTCATACACGCGCCGAGCCTACAACGTCCTGCATGTTCAATTTAATAATGCTTTTAGAATGCTGTTGGGGCTGCCATGGCGCTGTAGTGCTTCGGGAATGTTTGCAGAGGCTCGCACAGATGGATTCCATGCCATCATGCGAAAGAAAGCGGCCTCCTTACTACAGCGCCTGCATGGTAGTAACAACAGCATTCTAAAAATGATCGCTGCCAGAGCGGACTGTCCCTTTCAGAAACACTGGGTGGGGACAGTCCTAGGTCTGAATTAAAATTGTATTACTGTCTTAAAAACTAACAATACTAACCTATTTACTTATAAGCATTATTGTTACTAACACCAATATACTAACAATTTTATGGACCTAGTCTGAATTAAAGTTTTATTATTATTATTATAAACACCAATGATAAATGGTTGGGAACTAGGTATTTCAAAAACATTACATAAAATCGGCCAAAACTCGTATTTCGAACTTTTATATAGGCAAGCCATCAATGTTTATGTTCAAACTAATGCTTTGATATTTTCTAAAACGTCTAGCCAGTTGTTCAAAACTATAGTTAGCGGATTGATTAGTCCATTGTGCCAGTATTCACCACCAGATTCTATTAATTTTATAGTAATTTTTTAGCTGTATGTAAAATTGTTCTTGGATCTTTTGGTAAAATATCTGGAAATCTATTATTCACAATTGTTACTAATTCCTTCAGTGCATCTTGTGCAATATTTCTCTTTATTGCCCATTCTTTTATATTTTCTTTAAATAAAATGTTTTTCATGTAAATATTTTCTTCCTCATCTTCACATGTCTGGTTTGATTCAAAACTGTCACTATTTTTACTTTCAAACACTGCTTTAGAAAGGTCACTCACTGAATCCGTTACTAATTGTATGGAATTATGATGATGGATATCAAATTACACTTCGTCGCTGCATCCTCGAGATTTACATGATTCACTAGGTAGTACACTCCTCAATGTACTAGGCATCGCACAATTTTTAGCTAAAAAACTAAAAAATTAAATTAGAAATAAAACGACTACCGTAGTAGGTACCTGCCATGGTGGGGCGCCCGCCGCACCCGGCCATCTACGATCGTTCACTTGTCATTCGCTTCTTTTGTGCGGGCATCGCAACATTAATATCGTTGGTGTTAAAAATATTCCATCCATTTTTATCCAATTCGCGTGTTTTTTCTTGTGACCATGGGACGAAGACGACATGAAGAAGATCCAGGGACCATCAGGCGAAAAATAAAGCGACTGGAAAAGCGTTTACAAAGGCAACGAGAACACACTTCCAGTGATGAAGGTTAGTCAGATTTAACGTAATACTTAGTGTTATTTCCTATCATCGATATCGGTTGTTTTAACTATCAGTCATGGAGTTCAGTAGTTATGATTCTTTCAAGTGTCTTGTTGTCCGCGCACGTGCGGTATGACTCATGACTTTGTAATGTTGTTGTTCCATTAAAATGTTATATTAAAGAAAAGGAATCCTTTTTACATCGATGCTACTTTGTTTTTACAATCAATTAGTTAAATTCATTGGACGATGTGTACTGCGACGAGATTGCAGTCGTTCCAGTTTATGTCTTTATTATGGAATAAGTATATTAATAAGTAATTACCTACCTATGCATATTCTGCGAGTACCGTGATGAGATCCCGGTCAAATTGAAGCAATAACTATTGTATAAATGGCTAAGTAAGTGTCGTGAACGCGATTACGACCGTCTATAATAAGTGACTATTATTGTCAAGTGGTTTGACGCGATCAAATCCTTTTGTTGTCATTGTTCAAAGCCAAATTTGAGCCAATGCTATAGTAGATCGAAATATCGTTCCAGATATTCAGTTCATCATATTCATTTTCAACTTATTAAGGCACCAAAACTTAATCAAGAAATATCCTCTGTCTTAACGGAATCCTCCAGAAACAGGAATAAGCGTCTTGAATGGACACAAAACCATTTAGGCACACTGTCATCAGTAATTGACGGCAACGTAGAAAAGGCTGAGATTATAAAAAAGCTCTCAGAGACAGCCCAAATATTATTAGATTTACATTGCCAAAATACTGCTAACCGAAGGAAGCTAGTTACATTCAGTCTGGATAAAAAATTCGACTTACCAACTGAACTTCGACAAACCGTAGTACGACAAGATTTTATTTCGACAATATGGAACTCCGACACGTCTTCATTTCGACAATACTTTAGTTCGAAATACCTTAAGTCCGACGCTACTGCACTCCGACAAAGCGTTTCTTCGACATGACTTAACTAGGAAACGATGCGACTTCGACGACATGCTTCTTCGACAACAATGGTAGTCCGACATGAGTCAATTTCGACTTACTCTACTCCTGCATGCTGTACTTCGACAATAGCTTACTTCGACGTGATATATCTGAGACACGATGCTACGTCGAAATTATTCTGCGACATTAGGGTCAGCGCACACCAAGAGCAGAGCATTTTATGAGATTATTGAAAAAAATATCTTATGATTATTATCATACTTCGCAAAATTGAATACACCCAAATTTGATGCTCGACCATGCTCGAGCAGCAAGCCGACTGCGTGTTCGATTATGCATTCTACATTTTGGTCGACCATGCGCGAGCATTTTGCAGTTCGGTCTGCGCTGACCCTTAGGGAACCACTAAACTTGTGAAAGATGATATGGCTAAAAAGGAGGTGACTACCGAGATGACGACTAATAGTGAAGTAAGTATGGAAGAAAAAACATGTGGCGCCGACCTCAAATTAATTGGGATAATAATTATGGGTGAGAGAATTATGATAAATAAGGAACAAATAATAACTTGTATTTTAAAAGAACATTATTTTTATTAGAACATAACTAAATGCGGATCCTATGCCTATATAAACATATATGTATAACAAAAAAAAAAACAACACAAAAAAGGTGACAAAATCACTGACAAGTGTCAACTAAACAACTTCACTTAAATTGAAATAAAAACTTCACAATTCAGAAGAGAGAGAGAGAGAGAGAGTTTAAAAATATTCATTCCATCTGCTATGCCAGCTTTCGCAAGCATTTTGAGTCGTTGGAACATTGCATGCAATTGAGTCAGAGATGGACCACATTTCAGGTGGGAACCTGGGTGCAAGATTTTGAATACAAACTTTTGAACTGCTTGAATTTGAGACACATTGGCGTGTTCCAGTTATAAAATCTTTTTCAAATTTCTCACATCACATTTGTTGATATCTTTAATGTTTGAACATATTTACCAAATACAATGGTGACAGATTGTCACCGTATTGTCAAAGAAGGTTTTCCTCTCAACTTAGTGCAGAAGTGGAACCACCTATGTTTTACAAACTCTTCAGCTTCATTATTAACACACAATAAGTAGTACTGTGTGTTAATAATGAAGCTGAAGAGTTTGTTCGTTTGAACGCGCTAATATCTGTCACTACCCGTCGGATTTCTTTGAAAAAAAAAACGTAGTTTAACTAATCTCAACAGTTAGCGTTATGGGTATCGATTTGTAATTTACCGAACATGTAAACAGATGATATGACATTAAAGGTAAATAAGGTAAGTGTAAATAAGGTACTTAAAATATATTTATTTATTTTTATTTAGAAAAAATATCCACAAACGTGTAGGTTCTGCTAGCTTTTGGCTGATAAAAAAAAACGATACTACCTATAAAACAATACACAAGTTTAGTGGTTCCCTAATGTCGCAGAATAATTTCGACGTAGCATCGTGTCTCAGATATATCACGTCGAAGTAAGCTATTGTCGAAGTACAGCATGCAGGAGTAAAGTCGAAATTGACTCATGTCGGACTACCATTGTTGTCGAAGAAGCATGTCGTCGAAGTCGCATCGTTTCCTAGTTAAGTCATGTCGAAGAAACGCTTTGTCGGAGTGCAGTAGCGTCGGACTTAAGGTATTTCGAACTAAAGTATTGTCGAAATGAAGACGTGTCGGAGTTCCATATTGTCGAAATAAAATCTTGTCGTACTACGGTTTGTCGAAGTTCAGTTGGTAAGTCAAAAAATTCTTGAATATTGTTCAAGGAGTTAAGAGAGATACTTTTCTCTTCGGAGAGAATTTGGGCGAAAAAATCAAGGCATCTAAGATGGCTGAAAAATCTGGATTACAGATAAGGAGGACCGATCCTCAACCATCTACCTCCCACAGATCGACACGCTCTAATAATCATCGTCAGGGAAACTCGAGGCGCCCACTTCGTCACCAGAACTACAGAGGCAGGTCGAGTGGGCCGAGGACACAAGCCTCCAACCTGAACACACGGAGATATCCAGCGTCAACAGAACGGTACAGCTCTGCGAAGTCAGCCCCGAAGGCACCTCCGAAGCCCGAATAGAGGTAATGAAGCATGCTGGTCGGTTACGACACTTTGTAACAGCTTGGAAAAGCATAACTAAAGATCCTGTAATTTTACAGTGTATATATCATGGTTACAAAATACGTTTTAATCGACCCGTTATTCAGTATTCAGAACCAGTTAATAAATCGTTTACTTTTCTTAACATTGAAATTTCAAAGCTTTTGTTATCAGGTGCGATAGTAAATTGTGAAGATATTCATGGCCAGTTTATTTCGAATATTTTTTTGATACCTAAAAGTGACGGTACCCATAGATTTATTCTTAATCTTAAAAAATTAAACAATTATATTGATCCACAACATTTTAAAATGGAAGATGTTAGAACAGCTTCTAAATTACTATCAAAATCATATTACATGGCCCATATTGACCTTAACCCTTTATTAACGCATGGATTTTTAAAATTTGTTCAAATTAATTTATGATATGTCTTACCCCGGAAAATATCATAAAAAAATAATTTAAAAAATAAAAATACATGGAATTCGTATAAAATTCGAATAAAACCCCCTGTTCCATATTTGGAACAACATGCATTTATGGTTATTTTGAAAGATGTTCCACATTTGGAACAACATTCAGGTACGGTAAGAGAGCCGTTAATAGGTTTAATAAATAAATATATAAATAATTTCCAGGTACTCTGTATGTACTGTATAATAAATTAGGAAGGTTTATTCATTTGTGAAAACATGAAAACTCTTAAAACAATTTCGGTCTTTGTTAAAACAAAAGTAGCAATTACATTTACTGCAGCACACGTGAGACTTTTGTGCACAGTTTTTACAACGCTGCCTATCATTTGCCCAACTAGGCCAATGCCCAATCCCATCTTCAGCCACTTCTCGAGGTGGCAGATCTATGCGCCGTCTTTTGGTACTTTTACATTAGAAATGGGTGTATGCCTTACTTTACAAATTTTGCAATAGAAAATATTCTTAGGACGTATGTACTCGTACTACCCAAGTAGCACAAAGGCAGCTATAATTGTTCACATTTAGTGTAAATGTGAGCTTCAAGAATTTGTGAACAGTTGTTGTAGTCCACACGTGAACCTTAAGCATTGAAAACTACTAGAAACTGTATACTTTATTTATAAAAGTGTAATAATGTCTTATTGTGTAACTATTGGTGTTATAGAGGATGAAAACGACGCTTCTTTACAGCTTTCATTTTACAAGGTGCATAACAATATTTCAACGGAAGCGAAATACGTCAATTGCTGCTTTAAGGACTACACATGTCATTTAGTATTGCAAGCATTATTGTAGTGTATAGACATTTATAGTCTGTGGTGTATAACTGTCGTCTCGAGCAGCGCACGCGCGGGATCCCGGGGTGGGGGTCACTAACCAACCGACCGCCGCGGAGAGAAGACGCGGACGCTTGCGTAATTGGGTTACTTGTTCTTTCCATAGCAACCTCTGAGTACTGGTGTACATTACATGTGGCGACGAGGACAAACTGTGAGTTTTTAAAGATTTTTACATTTAATAACAAAAGAAAAGAGAGGAAGACATACATGGACAAAATATTTATACTATCCGACTACAATCGTTGAATAAATAAAACTTTCGGATCACGAGGCACTGGCTGTAAATTCATGCATGACAAACTACCAAGCTTTTATCAAAGTGATTATTATGTAGGTAACTACCCGCTGGGTTTCTTCAGAGATGTTGTTTCATTCGGTTATGCCCGTGGTGGGTGAGTACTGAGTAACCTACAAGTTACCTACCTACTTGAGTTCGAGCCCCAGTATTTATTACGATACGATTGAGAAAATTTGACAATTTCGGGTAGCTTATTGTGCTGGCGTTTGTACATTTTGTAGCGGCGGCAACAATCTCCCGGCTCTTCTGTGTCCTCGTCCAGAAGAGGACATAGTCTGGTAATTGCGCGGCGAATTCTTTCCCTTTCTGGCTTCCACGTCCGCAACCCTGCAGCAGCCGTCTGTCCCAGGATATAATCGCTTGATCTTACCAAGCGGCCATTTGAGTCGTGGACTGTGCTCTTCCTTAATCAGCACAAGTTGTCCTGGTTGCATATTAGGCCTTTTTGTAAGCCATTTTATGCGCTGCTGAAGTTCCCAAATGTATTCACGGCTCCGCCGTGACCAAAAGTGCTGACGCATTTGCTCGATCTTGGCGTAGCGATGCAGTAGGTGATCTTGACTTCCCGTAAGTCTGGAGCTGGCAGTGACGTCAGTGGTCTTCCGATGAGGAAGTGCTCTGGGGACAATAGGGAGAGGTGAGGATCGGATGACATTGGATAGAGAGGTCGAGAATTTAATATTGCCTCAACCTGGACGAACACAGTGGTAAGTTCTTCAGCAGTTAAGTGTATCATTACCCCCGACATATCTAGTAATGTTAACTGAACATAGTTTTCCGAGGAGTTCACCACCCGGTCCAGGATCACGTTCAGCGCCGTGACCGTCGACTTGCCCCTCGAAAAACCATGTTGAGCCTCTGAAATCCCGCGATATAGGCAAGGTGCGCACGTAATTATTAGGCGTTCAAGAATCTTCCCCAAAATCGGGAGAAGGGTCAACGGTCTATACGCCTTGGGATCCGAGAGCGGCCGATCATTGCCCTTTGGCAAGACGACCAACTTACCCACCTTTCAAATGTCGGGAAACACGCCCTCCCTTATGCACGCGGAGTACATAAGGAGCATCTTCGCTCCGCTCACTTTCTACGCGTGTCTTATGATGCGGGCCGTCAGGCAATCCAACCCTGGGGCAGTGTTGGGGAGATCCCTAATGATGCGGTCGAGTGCCTCACCGCTGGGCGGATCGGACTCCCGCCCTGTCGGCGAACACGCTGCTGCGAGCCTGACTTGCCGGCGATATGGCGAGTCCCTGCCGGGGTCGTCATCCGGACACAAGACGGTAAGGAGTCCCGCTGCGGTATCTTGCCCAAGCAACACTTTAGCGGAAATTACATCCATAAACAAGCTATATTACAGTCAAAGGCTCTTAAGTAGCTGTACTAACGGATATGACGATTCTTGAGACTGTTTGAGGGGTGATCTCTACACTGTTAAACAGCACAGCTGACTAATGGCTGTCTAATGGAGAAAAAAACAACAAAGTGCATTTTAGTAGAATTTGAAAGAACTTTTGTCCAGCTTTTGGCTACGTATAATGCTACTAGCTAGTTAAGAAGACCAAAGCTTGTAAATGGCTGCTTAACGCGGTAAAGTCACACCTCTTCTAAGTTGTGAGCTGTATTAGAGAATCAAATTTTGCCATTGGCTTTTTTATGGTGTACACTAATTCTATTATAATGCTACCTCAATGAGCTTAATACTAGCTGGTTAAAAGCATTTAAAGACTGCATGAGCTGTAAAGTAGTGTAGCCTTACTCCACTTTAATTCCAATGCTCATAGTGTAAATATTAGCTATTTTACAGCGTCTAGAATTATTGAAGAGTAAATATAGGTTAGTGCAATGATAACGTAAATTTTGACATAACCTCGCAACGCGACCTAATTAATAATAAATATTTAAAATGAATACGGTTAAATCATGGAAAAAAAGGAAAAGAACTGGTGCAGTTAAAAATAAACATTCAAAAGAATACAACAAGCAAGGATAGTGAAAATCTCCTTCATTTATCTAGCTGCAGTCACGTGCCGGTGTCGATTGAAAATGAGGGTTCCGGACAAATAGATTTTGTTACCAATGATCATAGTTCCGTACAATTAACGAATTCGGTCAGTGACTTTTCTAAAGCAATGATTGAAAGTAGAAATAGTGAAACTTTTGAATCAAACCAGACATATGAAGATGAGGGAGAAAATATTTATACGAAAATCATTTTATTAAAAGAAAATATAAAAGAATGGGCAATAAAGAGATATATTGCTCAAAATATGTAAAGATAAATATTTTATGACAAATAACCGTGAAGTAATTGAAGTACAGTCAAAATAATCGACTTCACATGTTTTTAACTACCCTGTGAATCACAGGGTAGTCAAAAACTTCTTAAGTGAAATCACACTGTGATGTCATCAATTTTCGATATACATCTATATGTATATCGAAAGCGAAACTACCCAGCGCGGATACAGTGGTTTTAGCAACAGTTCGATTTCGATCGCCGTTCAATAGTTATATAAAAAGTCATTCTACTATTTCATAGGCAAATTGGAAACGAAACGTGAAGGAAAACATCGTGAGGAAACCGGCATGTCCTAGAACCAAAAATTCGAAGACATGTGACATCTACCAATCCGCACTGGGCCCGCGTGGTGGATTACGGCCCACTCCCTCTCACCGAGAGGAGGCCTGTGTCCCAGCAGTGGGAACATTATAGGCTGATTATGGTTATGGTATGGTAAATATGTGAGCACCATGTATCTATCACTTATTTGATTTACCTGTCATTGCTTAATTTTTAATTATTTTTACCTTTTGTGGTAGACTAATTTTATTATGGGTGCATCGTGTTCACATATAATTTTTATTATGTATACAAGACCTTGTAAAACATTTTAAAAGAGTAAAGGTGGAGTTTCTTGCCCATTCTTCTCCATACGAAAACTACCTTTTGGAATGGGCGACTAGAATCATTTCTATTTAGTTTTTTTTTGACGTTCAAAAGTGCCTTTAATGTGCCTATTTGAAATAAATGATTTGACTTTGACTTATAGATGGAAAGCACATCCGAATGCAATCACCCATTCACAGTGGATCCGATTATTATAACTATAAGCAATATTTCAGTATTGTTTTGCTAGCGGTTGTGACAGCAACTGCAATTTTATGTTTGGTGATGTTGGATGTCAGGGAAAGATTAGCGATGGAGGTGTTTTTAACAACAGCGCTTTGATGGAATAAATATATGGTGAAAACACAAGTTTTCCTAATGATACTTGTCTGCCTAGACGTTTAGAAAACTGACCTTTTGTATTTGTTGGTGATAGCGCATTTGCGCTGTCTAATAGGATAATGAAACCGTATCCTGGGAATCCACCACAAGGCAGCAAGAACAGAGTATTTAATAAAAGGCTATCTCGTGCTCGAGTTGTAGTTGAAAATGCTTTCGGAATCATGTCGTCGGTATTTCGAGTTTTTAGAGTACCACTGTTACTACCATAGATCGATATCCGTGGTTACTACAGCCCGAGGCAAGCATATGAGTTGCCATATTTCAACGGGGACCCAGCGGAATGGTTGTCGTATAAAAATATGTATTATGACACGACAACTCTATACAATTTTAAAACACACGAAAACCTAGCTCGCTTGAAAACTTCACTACAGGGAAATTATGAAGACACTGGACGACGAGTTCGGGCATCCAAACCTAGTGCTTGAATGTGCCCTAAAGAAAGTGCGCGCGTTACCCAAGGTGACAGAAAGTGGTCGCGAACTAAGAAAGTTCTCTACGACAGTGCGTAATTGGGTATCACTCCTGAAAAGTGTACATGCGAATGGATACCTGAACAACCCGCAGCTGGTAAGTGAATTGCTAAATAAACTCACACCTGTACAACGCGCTCAATACGGGGACTTTGCAATGAAAATGGAGGCGAGTCAGGGCATAGATGTGCGAGTGTCGCCGAGCCTGGAACTACTCGCGGAGTTTTTGAGTCAGCTAGCCCGAGTCACATCCTATTACATGCAAATGAACGTAGACTCGCCCACAGCGTCGACTAGCGCTAATAAACCCCGAGGCAATGTACAACCATTCAAGCAAACAAAAAACGTCCAACGCGTACATGTAACAACAGACAGTGAGCAACAGAGTAAGAATGACTCAGAATCATGTACATTGTGTGGGCAGCTGCATAAACTTAACAAATGCGAAAAGTTCGGCGATAATCGGCTATAACGCGACTCGATTTACCCGCGCAAACAGTGCCCGCCGCGCTTATGGAGGAGCACGCCCAACTTCGCCACTTGGGATGCGAGGAGATGAGAGGTGTCCGGCCGCTGCTGTTGCTGGGGCAGGACAACTGGGAGTTGCTTGCCAGCCAGGAGACTCGTCGAGGAAAGTCAGGTAGGCCGGTTGCCTCTGACCAGTTTAGGGTGGGTGGTGCACGGACCAATAGGAAATAATTTCACTAGCGTTGAAAATATAAATTGTGTAGAGAGAAACATTGATTTACATAATGTAGTTAAGAAACAGTTTGAGTTAGAGGCCATAGGGATATCAGAGGTGCCTCGGACTCACCAAGATGTTGAAAGGGCTAAAGCCATCCTGGAGGCCACTAGCCGTCAGAATAAAAGGGTGTGGCACACGGGGATTCAGTGGGACGAGAAGTTGCAGGACGCGGAGGCCGAGACATGGTTTGAGTGGTTGCAGAAACTGCACCACCTAACCGGCCTGACTGTTCCCCGGTGGTACGGTCTGAAGCTGGAAGGGATAGAGCTTCACGTATTTGGTGACGCGAGCGAATCCGCGTACGCCGCGGTAGTATACTTAGCGGGAATCAATTCGGACGGATGTAGAGATGTCGCCATAGTAATAGGAAAGGCTAGGGTGGCTCCTCAAAAGGTAGTTTCCGTCCCGAGACTGGAATTACAAGCGGCCGTATTAGCTTGTAGGTTAGCTAACAGGATAGAAAGTGAATTAGATGTAACGATAGTAAGTAGGTATTTGTGGACGGACAGTAAAACCGTTTTGAAATGGGTAAATTCAGACGCAACAGAATTTCAAAGGTTCGTGTCACACCGCCTGGCCAAGATTGACAAACGGTCAAAGAGAGCCGACTGGCACTGGGTTCCCTCGGGAATGAACCCCGCTGACAAAGCCACCCGCATGGACTGGCCCAATAACGGCGACGAGTGGCTGTCGGGCCCTGCGTTTCTTCGTTTCCCACAGAAGCAGTGGCCGTCGAGCGTCGACCTCGACGCGGTGGCTGAAGCGCAGCTCGAGTGAGTGCAACGCGTGCACGCGACGGGTACCCAGACAGAACCACGGCGGCGTCAATCGTGCACCGTGACCGGTGCAGACTTACATGAGGCGGAGACACGGCTGTTGCGCATTATCCAGGCGGAGAGCTACAGGACAGACATAGCGGCGCTGCGAGAAGCCCGCCCGCTACCGAACGACAGCAAGTTACGCAAGCTAGATCCCATGTTGTACGAGGATGGGCTAGTCAGGGTGCGCGGCAGGCTGCGCGCCTGCAACGAGCTCAGGTTCGGAGAGCGCCATCCTATCATCTTGGATGGGAAACATGCGCTCACACGCCGTCTTATATAGTTCGAGTACCGAAGTCTCTTATTTTTAAAGTGGTTTTATGGATAAACCTGAGTACCTAGAGCTAGGAAAATTAGGTATTCATGTGAGTCGTACCTACGTGTACCGAAATATAATAATTACATAGGGCTCACATGCATGTAGGTACGCGATAAAACCACTCAATATACCCCTTCAAATATCTCAAAGATTCGCCGTCCTAGGCATACCCTCATCACAACCGACGACCCCACCACCATACTCCAAGAGAGTTGTAGGGAAACCAGTACCAGACGTAAAAACAGATACAAACCGCGTATCCGGCCCCGCCGCCGAGGCCCTCCGCGACTCCCCTGTAACATCACAGCCCGACTCTTGCTCGACGAGCCAGCCCGCGTAGCTGAGCAAGTAGCTTTAAATTCCCCAAATAATAACAACCAGACCCAGCCTGACCATTGCTGTCCTCCCCCCAATGACGCACTAAGCCGAGGCCCGAACCCCACAGGGGGTGCCCTTAGTGTCGGTTCATTTAATTAAAATCCTAGTTTGTAAGCCCTGGCTGAGGGCCTTAAAGTAGTTTTTGGCCACCACAGGATAGTCCGGTTAAGCAGAAAGGCAACCTTCTAGAGTTGCATCTGCGAGTGGTCATGTCAAAAAAAAAAAACGAGACGAGTCAGTCTTCAGTCAGCCTCCGCCCAAGCAACACATAGTCTCTGTCGCGCCACGTGTCGATAGAGCCCCCGTCCGTTTGTGTGTTTGCTTCAGTCGCGCTCCACCTTGTGCATTCAGTTAAGATAGTTAGTAGTTTGTAGTGTTCTATTTTTAAACTGTTTAGCACGTAATGATAATTGTTGTGACCTGTACTTTTGTGATTAATGTGTGAGACCTCAATATATTCGTTTTATTTTACTACGGAGAGTCTTTCATTTGGCTAGATCCACGGCTGCAATCAACCCACGCGCCTGAATCGTGCACAAAAATGGTGAATTACATGAAGGAGCTTGGAGACAACAGGACCAACATGCTTATGCATTCAGACCACTTGCGAGGCCTATAGGCATATTAGGCCACCGATTAATACTTTTAATTGTAAGAGAGGAATTTGCAATTTTTTTCGTTCAATAATTGAATTACTTACTTATAATTTTGTCCTTGAAATATATATCGATAACAATAAAAGTATTTGATTTACTATGTATACTAACCTCCGTGTCCTGTGTAGGCTTGCACTCATAATTTTGACCCAAAAAAGAATGCATGGCCTGGAACGCAAACCAATTTGATAAATTTCATTTTGACCGGCACCTGATTTAATCGATCTCTTTCTTTTATTCCAATGATATATATATGTTGTCATTAACGACTCTTTCTTTTAATTTCTGCAATGGTGACACCACTTAAACACTGGTTCCCCTTGGTATAATTCAATAAACTGCAAAACATGTTCATTTATAATTACGTAGCTACACAACCAAGTAACACGTACGAACAACAGCACTACTTGCGACGAATATAGACCAATGTGTGGCGCGCGAGCGGCATTTTGTCCAAGATGCCCGCGCGCACTCCCCCTATAGCCATCAACTGGGCAAAAATATAATTCTAGTACGTATTTATTATTATTGTAAAAAATGTCTGTTAGCATTTTTTTATATTTATAGACTGACTGTGATTCCCATGTCTTTGCTTTATGATTTTATAATAATGGAACTATTCTGTTTGTTTCAGACTGACAACTGATTGTTGACTTATCACCCACAACATGAATCTTGAAGGATGAGACTGATTGAAATAAAAATAACTTTAGTAATGTTAAGATAAATTATATTTTACTTAAAACTCAAAGCAACCATTTCAATAAAAAACATACCAATTCCTTCGACTTTAATAAATAATTTATGTTACAATAAATTAAATATGTTTTATTTAAACCCAAAATAAAAGCTGAGCTCAACTGTCGCTGATGAGACACAATTACTTTTCTTTTGTTACCGATCTTAATAAAATTAATCGACAGTTGAGAGGTTAAAATCATGCCAAATGCTTAAAAATTACTCTGAAAAAAGCTTGTTGCCTCTTCCAAAGTGAAGATTCCTATGGACTATGGATAAAAAGAAATGGCAAATTAAAGGGCAACAAGAGATGGCCAGTAAGAATTTATTTGCTGAAAATACAGGTTTTATCAAATGTCTAAATTGGTGGTTTAGGCACAATCCATATTTTGCCTGTTTAGGGCATGCAAATATTAGTGTCAATTACTGCTCAGTTAGTACTTATTTTAGTAAAATTTACAGCTATGAATTTCAAAATAATTCACTAGGTACCTATTGTAATTTATGTTCTAAGACAAATATTGAGACACTATAAAATAATATGTTCTAACCCTCGGGGTCATTTGGAAGTTTGGTCAATCAAAGCTCTTACGAGGTCTTTGGAGAGTCGGTACGTTTTAACGAACTGACGATGCGTAAGGCAATGATTAGTAATATATATGTCAATGGCGTAAGGTCAAAAGGGGTCCCCTATGTTGTTTCGAACGCCGATGTTGCGACACACGCTGTTACGAATTATTTTTCCACTGCCTCACAGGTTCGAAAGCTCATGGACTCGAATGAAGTAGTCGCGAAAAACGCTGTTTCGAAAAACATTTTCACTGCCTCATACGCTCGAATGCTTGTGATTTCGATTTATTTAGTCATAAAGTGTACAGAAAAATATTTAAGCAGTAATTAAATAAAATCAACAAATTCGGTGTCAACATCATCATTTAATATTATTATTATTAACAAAGTTCGAAGACATGTGACATTCACCAACCCGCACTGGGCCCGCGTGGTGGATTACGACCCACTCCCTCTCACTGAGAGGAGGCCTGTGTCCCAGCAGTGGGAACATTATAGGCTGATTATGATGATTAACAAAGTAACAATCAAAAATATTAGTAGGGTAGCGTGGGTCACAGTGGATCCATTATCTTTCAATGACTTGTAACTTCACTTTTTTTACCTCAAATTTTTATCATGTTGACTGAGTCCTAGAAAATATATTTAAATTTGAACCTGTATTACAAAAACAGACCTAAAACCACTGTTTTTTTTTTTTTTTTTTTAAGTGATAAATTATCCACTGTGCCCCATAACAGGGGCACAGTGGATACTGATTTAGGTTACACTGGATCCTGTGAGTCACACAGGATAATGATTAATTTATATTCATTAAAAAACGTGTATTTAAATTAAGTGGTTTATTTTTAATCATTAAACATGCGTTTAATTGTAAACATAACATAAATCTTTATTTGAGGTAATTTAGACGTGGACTTTGTATTTGGAAAGTACCTATAATACTTTAAACTTAGGTACTAGTTTCACAATATGAAAAAATCAAACGATCAATAAATAGAACACATCTGCTGTCCTTCAACTTATAAGGTTGACATAACTAAACCTCTTACAAACAATAAAAAACAATTACAATCATAATATTCTTAATCCTCCGATCCTATAGATATAGACTAATTGAAATAAAGTCAACAAGCAAAACGAAACAGTTTTTAAACATCTTGTTTAGCTACAGTTTTTATTTTTTGGCCCTCCGATATTTTATGCAAAGCTGCCCGCATCTCCTCTTCAGCGTGCTGACCAATATTGGTCTTTCTTTTCCTGTTTCGTGGCATTATCCCTGAAAACAAAATAATTTTACGATAAATATTTTGACTTGGGGTACAGTGGACACAAGATCCACTGTACCCCAATTCAAAACGATCCACTGTGCCCCAGTTGGAGAAGTCTTAATTAAAAAATCCTACCAAATTATTTATTTGTCAAATAAACATATTAGAGTAACAAAAATTCTCTACAGTAACTTTAGATCATATCACATTATCAACACTTGTAAAATTCTAATATACGGAAAGGCAAAACGTTTTACAAAAACACGTAATATAAAAGTTTGTGGCTTACTTGTCGACGGATGCTCCGTACCGTTTCGCACGTCGCACCGTCCACTCCGATACTAAGATGGCGACTAGCTCAGTTGCGGGGGGAGTGTAAGAACGGCAACGTCGCGAACGCGTACGCGTCTGTTTGCTTTAAATACACACCTACAATGATTTATCCACTGTGACCCACGCTCCCTACCTCAACTGTACATTTTTTTCTATGAGTATAGGTACTCACATAACACAAAATCTAAGAATGATCTTTATAAAAAATTGTCTAGGTGTACCTAAGTGGTATTAATTATTAGTGGTATTTTTCAGAAATTAATCAATTGCTTATGTGTTAGTATTAGTATTAGTTTTAAATACGAGTCCTTAACGCTAAAGCTCTTATAAATTCAGGCGTGCGCATTGTATTTTTTTTTGGCTGGTGTCTGAGGTAAATTACCCAAAATCTTCTCGATTTTTTGTTCCGTGACACTTTGCTCCTCAATAAGTTTTCGTATACATCCATACAGTCCAAGTCTCTTATTTTCTAACAATGAATTCCAGCGGCGGTGCCAGGCTTCTACACTGTTTTGAGTACGTGGAAGGAACAAGTTGTTATTTCTTTCTATAGACCATAGGCTCAAATCACAAGCATTCGAGCGTATGAGGTAGTGAAAATGATTTTCGAAACAGCGTCTTTCGCGACTACTTCATTCGAGTCCATGAGCTTTCGAACCTGTGAGGCAGTGGAAAAATAATTCGCAACAGCGTGTGTCGCAACAGCGGCGTTCGCAACAACATAGGGGATCCGGTCAAAAGCATTAGGTATTGTTTAATCTTGACGACAAATTTCTTCCTCTTACGTTTCCGATGTCATCCTCATGGGCAAGTTCAATGAAATCCATATAAAACATCATATTTCTATGGAAGAAAACGAAAGCCATCTTAGATCGATACGGTAGAAGTTGCACTTTACCAACTTATGTTCAACCGTGAATTTTGACAGATGAACCGCTGAAGTTCAGCTTTGATTCGATTCTAACAAGTGTCAAAATAATAGTAGAATGTGACTAAACCTTTTCCCAGTGGTTAGATTGATGGTCAGACTAGTCTGTCTAACGGGAATTTTCTTTTCCCGTTGGTCAGATTTATTTGACAGCTGGAAAAACAACAGAAAATAAGTACAGTCACGAGCAAAAGTATGTATACACTTGGCTTTATTCAAAGGCGAGTTTCTCCTTTATTTTTCAATGAAATTTTATATTAGTAGGAACATAGTATTTTCGATTCCATAGGTATATGTAAAGTGTCGTATTTCAACGTTGCATTCGTTATTTCACGAAAAAATCGCAATTGAAAGTTGCCAAGTATTGACATATTGGTGCTCGTGACTGTACAATGAAAGTAACTGTTTTGCATTTTAATAGGTATTTACAAGTTAATCTTAGGCCTTCTAAAAAATTACCAACATTTATTTCTCCATTGGTTAGCATCATTTGTGAATACATTATAAATTCGTCTCTCATTACATTTTCCTTTGTCCGTTTATTTGCTATTTTAGTAAAATCACTTTTCAGTAAAATTCTCAGTAAGTTGATTATCCCGGGTCCTTTCGGTAATTTTTTTTATTTAGTTCTTTATGCCAACTTTCTAAACAGTTAGTAGTTCTGTGCCTCTGCCCAAAACAGACCAATTTTGCTTAAAATTAGGCTTCTATAGACACTGCTTTTGAAAATATTTTTAAAATTTTTGTATGTTGGCCGAATCAGGAGCATCATACATACATACTATAATGTTCCCACTGCTGGGACACAGGCCTCCTCTTGGTGAGAGGGAGTGGGCCGTAATCCACCACGCGGGCCCAGTGCGGGTTGGCAGATGTCAGATGTCTTCGAATTTTTGGTTCTAGGACATGCCGGTTTCCTCACGATGTTTTCCTTCACCATTTTGAGACAAAGTTAAGCGCCTGTCTGGGTTCGAACCTACGACCTACAGCTCGTAAGTCACGGCCGTTACCACTTGGCCACCACTGCTCCCAGGAGCATCATTAATTATACAGGGTGTCCAGTAAATAGCACGACATACTGCAGGGGGTGATAGCTAGGGTCACTACCTATCAATACAACACAATATATGTTCAGCAAAATCTTACGGATTTACAGTTTTACAAAATTTTCCGAAATACCGAAAAATCTCTACCTTGAAACAGATTTTTAAGCATCTCGTAATGAAAAAATCCTTTTCTAGTAATTTTTTTTACATCAAATTATTCGTGAATAGTTACTTTACTCGTTGATAAGTCTTTTTTCTATCAAAGACAAGAAAGTTTTGAAGAAATAGTTTTTTTTGTTAAAATTTTCACAGAACAATTTTCTTTTCGCATAACTTTAACCTACAGTGGTGAAAAAAAAATGTATGTGGCAGTTTTGTACAACAAACTTAAAAGATAGCCTGTTTAATGGTGATTTAGGAAAGATACAATACTAGTGCATTTTCATTAAAAAAATACAAAAAAATGCTATTTTAGTTCCAGAGAAGCTGATTTTGTTGAAAATGTAATTAACGTAATTTTGACAAAAACCACTATGAGAATAAGTAATAGCTGCTCATTTACGCGAATTATTATAAAACTAGTTGTGACACGTAAAATGCGACATGCACGCGTAATGACTAAAGGTTTTTACCTGCTCGCCGACCGACCCGACCCGACCGAAGAGCGGGATAGCACATGCGCTTCTTTTGTTAGACAGTAACCACTGTCTAACAAAAGAAGCGCATGTGCTATCCCGCTCTTTCTTGCATTGTGATTTTGTGTCTCACTCTCAACCTTATTTGCGACACTTGTCAGTACGCTACTTTAAACCGTGCGCAACGCATCTCTGTGTTCACAAATTATTGAGCATACTCTCGCTGCGTATAACCAGGAAAAACGCGGCGGTTGGCCATGTTATAAAACACATAAGTCCAGGTGGTCGCCAAGTCGTCGTAGTGATGTCTAACAAAAGAAGCGCATTTGCTATCCCGCTCTTCGGTCGGGTCGGGTCGGTCGGCGAGCAGGTAAAAACCTTTAGTCATTACGCGTGCATGTCGCATTTTACGTGTCACAACTAGTTTTATAATAATTCGCGTAAATGAGCAGCTATTACTTATTCTCATAGTGGTTTTTGTCAAAATTACGTTAATTACATTTTCAACAAAATCAGCTTCTCTGGAACTAAAATAGCATTTTTTTGTATTTTTTTAATGAAAATGCACTAGTATTGTATCTTTCCTAAATCACCATTAAACAGGCTATCTTTTAAGTTTGTTGTACAAAACTGCCACATACATTTTTTTTTCACCACTGTAGGTTAAAGTTATGCGAAAAGAAAATTGTTCTGTGAAAATTTTAACAAAAAAAACTATTTCTTCAAAACTTTCTTGTCTTTGATAGAAAAAAGACTTATCAACGAGTAAAGTAACTATTCACGAATAATTTGATGTAAAAAAAATTACTAGAAAAGGATTTTTTCATTACGAGATGCTTAAAAATCTGTTTCAAGGTAGAGATTTTTCGGTATTTCGGAAAATTTTGTAAAACTGTAAATCCGTAAGATTTTGCTGAACATATATTGTGTTGTATTGATAGGTAGTGACCCTAGCTATCACCCCCTGCAGTATGTCGTGCTATTTACTGGACACCCTGTATATTGCCAACCTTCGTCGTAATGGCAAAAGTCCTGAGAGTGCAGTTATGCGTGTTGATGATTTTGATGTTGTCAATTTTATTTTTTTTCCTTACTTCCACACGTTGTGTGAGAAATGAAAATAGCAACCTTTTATTACCGCACCAGGGTATACTTTTTTTAACGCATTAGAAGCAGCAACTTCAAAATCCAGGGTAAACTGTTTTGGTTCCATAAACGGCAGTTGTGATCGTAGCATGCTAAAAAGACTGATGTAGCTTTGTTCCGATTTATGGGACATCAATACATAAATTGATGGTATAATATTAGTGGTGTCAATGCTGTTTCCGATATCACCATGGATGCTGTTGGTATAACTGTGAAAATAATGTAAAGGCCACGCTCTTAAATATTCCGTCACAAAATAAATGTGTTACTCCTTTTAAATATTCTTTCGATTGCGGCGTACAAAAAA
Source organism: Oligia fasciuncula (assembly GCA_963082905.1). NCBI lineage: Eukaryota > Metazoa > Arthropoda > Insecta > Lepidoptera > Noctuidae > Oligia > Oligia fasciuncula. Next base: position 18,443,280 of record OY720403.1, read on the forward strand.
CAATTATACGTGTCCCTTGGTCAATAAAATCTGCCAACATGAAATTTTGAAATTCTTCAGGAATTTCAACATGAATAGGGTTGTTGTGAAATAATTTTGTAACTTTAGCGGCTTTATTTCTTTGACGGTACACTGTACTTTTAGTAGATTGAAAAGACGGTATATTAGACAAGTTTAAGCCGGATTCTTTTAATTTTGTGACACACTCTTTATAAATTGTTGGCACTGGTTGAAACTCCTTACAAGCTTGTTCCCGCATGTTATGGAATGAAACTTCTATGTCATTCTTGCCAACATCTTGAACGCAAGTATGATTTTTTGACTTAATAAGTTGATTGCGATTCTGAAAAACATACACTTACTACTAGCAGTCGGGACCCATATCTACATACATATAGGTACCTACATAAAGGTCATAGCACACGTATCAAATCGGAAAGGGATCGGCACCGTATCGCCTTTCGCCTCGCCGTCAAACAGGCGTCAACCTAACGTAAGCACGTAACCAAAGCGGATCAGAATCTCCGATACGTCTACTCGGCTACGGCTAGGCGACGCCGCGCTTACGGCTCGCCGACTGCTGGTTGACGGTGCAAGCAGACTGAGGGAGGGGTGAGAGGGGCAAGGGTGGACGACGAGCCGTAAGCGCGGGGACGACGAGCCGTAACGCACCGCACCGCGGTTCGTGAGCCGAGGCGTGGCGATTACGTTACGATTCCGATTAGTGTGCGTTGCATTAAGGAGTTTCATACAAAGAATACTGAACGGCGCGAGTTGATACGGTGCCGATCCCTTTCCTGTTTGATACGTGTGCTATACCTTAATACTCGGGCATTGAGATGGACATGAGTTTGGCAATAAAGTGATCAAAGCAAACCTTGATCACTTTATTTAGTTCGCAGTACGTTCAAGATCCTTGGTCAACCAACAACCAAGGATCTTGAACGTACTGCGAACTAAATAACAGAATTAGCTCCTTGAGGTAACAACCAGTTTACTCACTTGAATCGTCACAGATCCCTAGCATCGCATTCTTTTCTTTTGAACAGAATGTTTTGTTTTTATAAAATTGATACCCATTTATCATTTGACGCCGACACAGTCATCACTTCGTGCACAATAGTTAGTTTTAATTAAAATATGTATGTTTAGGTTAAGGTATTTATCTATGGGCCTGCGATGCCTGAAATAAATGGATTATTATTATTATATAGTAAGACAACCCCACCCTTTCTATTTATAAAATTAATATCCATTATAGACCAAGCACATTACTCCACTACTTCTTGTTAAAAATAGTATAGCATAATGTGATTGACATTTCATGGCAGACAGGAAAATTTTGTTGAGATCAACATATCCTTGTAGGATAACGTTGTTTATTCTGACATCTTTGTAATATTTTGAATTTGCGGATTCACTATTACTAATGCACAAGATAGTTTTATTTTGCTCTGTAGCGGTATTCGTTTTAATTAAATAGTCACTGTTATTTGCGTTTCTTCTACGACAGTCTTTAGTTTCATGTCCCAATTTATAACAAAAGTTACATCGTCTAATGGGTTTGCTGCACTTTAAACTTACGTGCCCTAGCTCATTGCAATTATAACATCGAATGTTATCGTTTGTACTAGTTTTTGTTTGCTCATTAGAAACCTTATTAGAATTCTTAGGTGGCACATTATTCCGGTTACGGAAGTTGAAAGTAGGTGTATTATTGTCGTGTTGGGACACGGTACGCAAGTAATTAAGAATTTGTTCCGGTTCATTAAACATGCAGGCTCCTGCTCCCATTCGTACAAGTTTGTCGTCAATACCGTGTATAAGACAGCCAACTGCTTTCTTGCCAATTATCTCACATTTATTTATAAGTGCCATTTTATCATAATAATAATGTTCTAAAGACTGACCAAATTTACATCTAAGCCTTAACATTGATGTCAACAGTATTGCTATTCTGTAAAAATCTCACCGTGATAACTCGGGTGAAGTGAGCGTGGAGTGAGCTGTCAATAGTGTCAATTCCTAGCAAAAACAAACTCACTTCACCTAAGTTTTCTCGGTGAGATTTTAACAGAATCGACCGGCAGATCTCCATAATTTTCGTTGGAAGGAAAAGCCTGTTTTAATTTTTGAACCCACTCATTCCAATCAAACAGTACCGAGGGTAATCCCTGGAGGGTAAACCACTTCTTGGCTAAGCCATTTAATTTGGGAAGAGCATAGTGACATATTTGACGATCATTCCAAGAGTAAATCTGCGCACATTCACTGACCTTGTTAATCCAATTTTCTATTGTTTGGCTATTATCACTAGGGTCAAATTCGGGTACAACACTAAAAGCAACAGGAAAGTTGTTTTGAGCCCAGAAATTGGATGCTGGTAGTGATGCAGAGTTACCGATGGGGTTGTTCACATTTAATGGAATATTATTCAATAAATTATTATTATTATTATTCAATAAAACAGGAAAAGTCTGATTAGTAACTGCACGTGGTGTTAAGGAAGCCAACGGAGGAGTTTTAGTTGACTCACGATCAGTACGTTTAGAGCGCCTTTGCTTCCTACTTCTCTATGTTGTCTATGGCTACTGCTATGCTTTTTAACACGACGTCGCTCTTTACTATGCCGCGACCTACGGTGTTTATCATCACTATTTACAGACGAACTATCACTACTTGTCTCACGTCGCCTTTGCTTAGAATAGCTCATTATCACGTTAAACGAATTTGAGTGATTCAAAATAAAATCAAAATTATTTAAATGCAGCAACAACAAAATTAGATAAAGTAACCAATAGTGTTACAGTACTATAGTAATTAATATTTACAACGATATAGATAACTAACAAAACAAAATAATAAATTCACACACACAAGAACACAAGTTAAAATCAAAATTATTTAAATGCAGCAACCACAAAATTAGATCAAGTAACTAATAGTAACACAGTACTATAGTAATTAATATTTACAACGATATAGATAACTAACAAAACAAAATAATAAATTCACACACACAAGAACACAAGTTAATCAACTAATAATAGGTAAGTACATATAACAGCTTCAAGTAGCAACTAGAAATGTTCTAAAAATATAGGCATTCAGTTCAAATTGTGTTTGATTACAAATTTAAATAAACAACCAAAACTGGTATCACTTTCACTAGGTACTTCCCAACGATCACGAATAATGTTATACTTGTTAAGGACACTCGTGCATGCCTATGCACGTGCTATACAAACAAAAAGTTTGTCACAAAATCACAGAAAAACGAAGTTATACTAGGCCAGGCACACTCTGCAGTTTTAGGTGTGCGCAGTAGCGGTACGCAGCAGGCTCGACTTGTCGGGCCAATTCTGGGGGCTGACGCGTGCTGGTCGCGCTGTCCGGATCGCATTTTAGTTCAATAAATTGATAATAATCACTCACGCGCCGTGTCGCGTCGTCGCTTCAGATTATGAACTTAAACTGTCCCTGGTCCAGGAAACCACAGCATCAGGCACGTAGATAAACTTTAGTACACTTCCGACTTAATAGAACACTTATTTAAATAAGACCACGTGTTACGGATAATAGTTTACTTCAGTACAATTCAAAACACACTCTAATTATAATAATAATATTCCACAACTATCACACAACGCCGTCTAGTCTCAAGCTAAGCAGAGCTTGTGTTATGAGTACTAGACAACTGATAAACATACTTATTCTAAATACATACATATATAGATAAATTACACTCAGACACAGAACAAATGATCATGCTCATCACACAAACATTTGTCCTGGGTGGGAATCGAACCCACGACCTCCGGTATAGCAATCAAAGTCACTGACCACTAGACCAACAGGCCAGCAAATAATACACGAATAGATTTACATTACTTCTGTCATCTATGAGTTGCCAGAACTCAAAAAATTATAAAATGTTTCAAAATGACAATGTTACAAAAAACAATATTAGTTGCATGGTCGATTATTGTGTATGCTAACACGGGGTAATCGCTTTCGAATACGTTTGTGTAATAATCCGTATATCATGTCTATCTTAGCTTCTTCGGGTAATACGTAAGGAAACTTAGCAATCATGCCTCGTATACGTACAATGAAGGAGTCCGCGAGTTCTTCATTTTGTTCGTTAGCGAATATCTTTCGATATAACTTGTAAGCAGGACACGGAGTACCTACATACTACGTAGTCGCTTGACGGCTTCGGACCACGAGGACACCTCCGTCCGGATCCCTCTCCACCATACTGCAGCCTCGCCATGGAGCAGCATCGGGAACCAATGCACACTCTTTCTACATCTCGACGGAGTCGATGAAGGCTTCCACGAGTTCCGGATCTCGGTTCGAACCATCGAAGCGTGTCGTACACTTGGACATGTTCCCTGATTTACTAGTCGACGACGGTGTCGGTGAGGGCGTTGCTGCGGAAAAACCACCTGCCGCGTGCGATGCCATGAGGGATTCGACGAGCTGCCGATTTGCTTCCGCCTGAGTATTCGCGAAGGCGGTAAGAAATGAAGTCAGCTGGTCACCAGACATGAGCACTGGCGAAGGTCTACTGATTTCTACTTCCGAGATGGAGTGCGCGTCAGCGTCACTTGCCTTTGGGTCCGGTTGTACTTTACGTGGAGGCATCTTCACTCTTTACGTAGGTACCAGAGAACAGGAACACAGGAGCACCGAAAAACGTTAACGGTCGACCGGCACAAACTGGTTTAAACTCGTTCGCGGCCACGAGTTGGAGCGCCACTTATAACATTTGTTTCTTGGGGTTTTCGCGAACGGAAGAAAACAAGTTTTTGTTAGGGAATAATGTCTAATCAGTAGTAATCAAGCACACAAGGTTTACAACAAGAGAATACAGAAATCAATCACATATTGAGACAATAGCCGCGAGCGCGCCATTACGTGCGCGTTGCAACGATTCGCGTGGGCCGACTGTCAGGGGTGCGCCAGCACAGGCGGCGCGCGGGCTGCGCGGTGCTGAGGCGGGGGGAAGGGTAGCCCTCCCGTTTACCGCGTAATGTTGGTACTAACTAAACGTTCGGACAGCGCGTTACAGTATGTATTTTTTTAAAACACTTTATGTAATTCATTATTATTTTATTGTTTCTTTCAGTTTCGTTCCAAGTTACATTCTAGGGTCTTTCTCAAACGTCCAAACGGGCCTATAATTTTTTGACAACTTTAATCCTTACAAATTATGAATCTGACAATTCACATTATTCGGGTCCCAGCTCCCAGTCAATCGTATCAATAGGAGATAGATGACAATGCACCTATTGAACCAATTGTGGCCCTAAAATCAGGAATGAGATATCTGAACGTTGGGGTAAAATTGTAGTTGAAGGACTAGACTGAGTAAGGAATCAGTTCAAAAGTTTATGGAAAACATTTGTTTCCCGGAAAACCTGAAATTCCTCAAAGCTCCGGAACTTTAATAACTTAATCCGGCAGTTGTAACTGAATCAACAAAAAATTCACTGAATCAACAACAACAAAAAGGGACAAACGCCTTGAGAAGGCTTAAAACCATTTGGGAAAGGGTAATGCTGCAGTCACGAACCTCATGTCAAACCTCATCGATGGTGAACTCGATAAAACTGAGATAATAAAGAAACTTTCAGAAATTGGTCAATTACTTTTAGACTTGCACTGTCAAAATACATTAAGCAGAAGGAAAGTGATCATGTATAGCCTAGATAAAAAAAAATCTAATATAGTACAGGGATTAATAAAAAGGGACCGTTCGTTGTTTTTTTAAAGTCGGACGGTGGCTGCTTGCCTGTCCGAGCGTACCTACGCTACCCGCTTCTTGCCTGTATCTGCACGCTTGCATTTAAGTATAACCTGCTGTCATTACACCTACCTACATTGAGAGTTTCACGTTTTTCTGTGCATTTACCTACGGCTTGGTGTTTTCAATATCATTTTAGGTAATTTAACTGTTCGCAATGCCTAACCTAAAAGAATCAAGAAAGAAACGTGCTTTATATAAAGCTAAACTTACACAGTTTGAGAAATATCTATTAGTCATGTGCACATGTGAAAAGCCTAGTAACGTTCAACTTAGTGAGCTTGGGGCCAGGTTTCAAAAGATTGAAGAGTGCAATGATGAATAAAATAATGGAAACTGGTATAACTTTTGGAAGAAAACCTATAGAAGCTAAAAAACAGCTTCTCATTGCGCTTTGGATGATGGCTACACCAGATTGTTACAGGTAAAAATTATATTTATGTCTTAAATTACTTACAGTGTAGCAACATTTTATAAAAACTGGTTTAAATAAGAAAGAACCAATTTTAAATTTTAAAAAGTACTAAGCTTATACTTAAGTTAAGTTCACAGATTAGAAGATGCGTTGTGGCTACTTGAAACAAGTTACAATAAAAACAATAAGTAATTTGTATTTTTTTTTTCAGATCTGTGTGTGAGAAATTTAATGTAGGCCTGGCCACTGTCCTAAAAAGTGTACGACGCGTTTCTTATGCTCCAAGAGAACTAGCTAGAGAGTTTGAGAGGCAGGCCTAGAGGGGACCATGCAAGAGAAGTGACTAGAGTTTGAGAGGCACAGTCCCAAGTGTAGTGGGAGCCATTGATGGTACGAACATTAAAATAAATGCACCAACCGAGGATGCACAATCCTATATTAACCGTAAAGGACCCACTCAAACAAATGCAAGTAAGGATAGCTCTCTTGGTGTACATAGTACTAATTATTATAATGTAAATACATTGTTCCAGGCTGTTTGTACTCAACTCATGACATGGTGTTCACCAGTATATTCGCTGGTTATGCAGGGAGTGTGCATGATACTCGAGTATTTAGCTGTCACCTGTTCAGACCTACATTCAGAACCCAGATCTCTATTTTGAAGGTGACACCCACATTATTGATGATGCTGCATACGGAGTACACCGGAACGTTATGGTTCCATTTAAAAACAATGGACATTTATCACTTAAAACAACTACAACTTTTGTATTTCATCTGCACGAATGTCCATTGAGCGAGCATTTGAATTGTGGAAGACTCGTTGGCGCAGTATACTAGACTGTTTACCCATGGTAACAGTAAAAAAAATACCTGAATACTTAATAGCATTAGCAGTAGGTACTGCATAATATTTGTATACTGCAGAGAGATATGATCCCAATTGAAGGGCTTTTTTACGGGTGGTGCAGAGAAGGCGCCTTATTAACGACGGCATCGACGGGAGAAAAGAAGGGATGCGCAAACGACAAACATTATCCAATAATTTAGTAATAGGTACAATATAATTAAACTTACATAAAAACATTCAATAAATATTGATTTAGTTATTGATCTACACTGGTCATCAAAAAAATCGACCCACCCAGTTTTTGTTCAATAATGATCGATTGTTTCACAGATAAGCTGTTTCACATGTTTGTTTATTATTTTGAGGGTCGATATTATGATGATTGACGTCTTGTTTGTCATAAATCTTATTGCACTTGAAGGTAAACAATTTTTTATACAGAAATACTGTTAAGTGCTGATTTGACGGTTTTACATCGGAGCAAATCGACCCGTTCTTTCAGTCCGAAACAGATTTTTCTAGGGATTTCATGTTAATATCGTTAAGTTTAATTGCCGAGGCTGTAGTTTTGACTAATTCTGTGTAAAAATAATGGACACTACTTAAGCTGAAGCGGCCCAAGTTGTAGCTTTGCTGCAACAAGGCTTAAGTCAACGTGTCGTGGCCAGGAGGTTAAATCTCAGCCGTTCTGCAGTTCGGCGAGTTTACCAAAGATTTCTGGAGACTGGGCAGTATCGAAGAAGATCTGGATCTGGAAGACATAGGGTGACAACACAAAGGGATGACCGATTTATAGTGATATCAGCTTTACGAAATCGACACCTTTCTGGCGTTGATCTCCAGCGACGCTTACGTGACGATCGAGGTGTGGCTATAAGTGATAGTACTGTAAGGAGGAGACACGTGAGCAGAATTTTGAAATTAATTTGAAATTTTTTGAAAAGTTGGTTGTCCCAATATCCTCCAAAGCGACAATGGACGGGAGTTCACGGCATCAGTATTGAAAGAAATTGTAAGCTTATGGTCAGCTTGCAAAATTGTGAATGGAAGACCCAGATATCCCCAAAGCCAGGGAAGTGTAGAACGCTCAAACCAAGACGTGAAGAATATGATTCGGGCTTGGATGGTGGATAATAATTCCACTAATTGGCCAAGGGCACAGGAAAAAAAAGGAGCTCATTGACAATTTTACCTTTTTTGAATTAACTGCACCATTTACTTCGTTTTTCTATGGCCAATCAGAGCACGTTATTTTAAACATGATAAAAGAGGCGGATTTTGCGTAAAGTTCATTGAAAAAAAACCTACTTTAGAATAAAACGCGCTCATTACATTCCATACCAAGTAAAAAGTAAGTAAGACAATAAAAGTAGTGATTGTGATGAAAATTATGTTTATAAGACTACAAAAAAGAGGAAGTCACACGGTCGGATGTCTGAAGTGTTGTAAAAGTTAAAATTATCGAGCCATGAACCCGGTCCAGCCTGTGGTTGCAAATTGGGATGTTTCATTAGGATTCCTGTGGAAGCAAGAACCCAGATTCTCCAGAATTTTAATTTACTAGCATCACATGATGCCCACAATAGCTATTTAAGTGGATAGATCTCCGTTCTCCCAGTTAATAGGCATTCCAAGAAAGAAGGAGTATTACATTATGATGCTGTATACAAGTACAGAGTACTTGCTATGATTGATTCGGAAATAAAAGAAATAGTTATATGCAAGAAGGCTTTTATGTCGATACATGGAATATGGAGAAAAAAAGTTGAATATTTAGTAGCAAGTTTGAAGAAAACTGGATGTGCTCCAGTTGATCCGAGCCGGTTCAGAGCCGTCGCACTGAAAGTCACTGATTGGTTTCCAAATACTACGTCAATGGTACTTATAAGAAAAGGACTACTCAAAACCGAAATCAAAAATCGAAACATTAAAGACAAACTTGCAAAAAGTGCATCCATTGTTTCCGCCTAACATCTGATCGGTAAATAGCTCGAAAGGGACCACTGTTCCAGTTACACAAAATGAGGTGGAATCATGGCACCACCGCTGGAACACCCTATTGGGCAGAAAGAAATGGAATTTATATAAGACCATTGAAGAATTAAACAAGGAACAAAAACATACAGAAATATTAATAGTTGAAAAATTAAATTCACAGTCTCAAGAAACCAAAAGAGCAAAGAAAAAAAGGAAGAAAAAATTAAAAAAACATTCAGAAAAAATGGAAACAATGGACTTAACCACATTTTTAGATGGTCTTGCATACTTGTGCTATTTTAAACGTTAACTGTTTTTTTTGGAAAAACGATTGATTTAACGGTTGATTAACACATAAATAAGACTTTTTTTTCTCTATTTAGTTGATTGTATGAATAAGTAAGATTTTTTACGATGACTTTTAGGGGTTTAGTTATTCGAGATCACATGGCTACGGTGTTCAGTTTTTAGTGGTAGCGTGCATTCTTTGTTAAGTGTTTCGAATAGGTGAATTAGATACCGTATATAGTTGTGGGGCTATTTTCTTAGAAATTAAAATAATTAAAGTTTACCGTGAAATGAAACATTAAATTCATTGGTGGAATGGAACGTAAGATGAGTGAATGAGTGGTGGGAGTGTGTGAATGAGAGGGAAAATGAAAGGAGTAGAAAGATGAACAAGACGTTACGACGAAGACTAATATTAAGAATTTTGTATTTTTGTGATATCGAGCCAAAATAAAAGAAGAAAACGAAAAAAAGTGTTTCTCTGGTCAAGCCCTACTCCTACAATTGGGGGCAACGTCCGGGATTGACTGGAAACATTTTGCTACAGCACTTCAGCAGATCGCTGGCGGGTGCCACGCGGTACGCGACACGGAACAAAAGAAAAAAGACGAACGACGAAGTAGCTGGGTAATAAGCGGCGAGGTGGCTGCTACTATTCGCTACAAACGAAGATTTCCACAAGAAGATGCCTGTGGACAAGGAGATGAGAAGTGTCGACACCGGAATACCAACCGGCACCGGCTCTGCCGCGGCGGCGGGAGCGTCGGCCATGATGTCGCTGGATGCTACGTACGGCATACCTAAGCAAATTCAGTGGCGAGGATAAAACCTATTCTTCGTCGAAATGGGCTGCCGACACCGAGGATAATGCTGATATATTTGGTTGGACCACCCAGAAGAAGCTTATCATCGCTCGACGGTCGCTCGTGGGTACAGCGGATTTGTGGCTTAAATCTGAAAAAACGTTTAAGTCATACGATGATTTGAAGACAGCTGTTCTCAAAGAGTTTTCAGACGCACTAAATTCAAAAGAAATGCATGAATTCATGGCAAGCCGCAAGATTTTATAGAAGCTGAGTATATGGCATTGGTTACAGGAGTAAAGGATGCGTGCTTCTTAAAAAGACTGATTCCGATATTACAGGTAAGTCATTTAACATAGTTTTGTATATGGATAGTCGGAGTGCACAAAAAATAGCTGTGAATCCGGTTCACCAGAGCAGGACAAAACATTGTGTAGCTATGTGTGTACGTATATTTAATAATTTACCAAAGACATTAAAAGTATTGAATTGTAGACTATTTAAAATTAAATTGTATAACTGGTTGAATGAAAAGAATTTCTATAGTATTAAGGAGTTTTTAGAACATTACCGTTGACAGCACAATTTTGCATGCTTTAATTATAAGCAAAACATGTATGATCTCATTTTGTATTGTAACACCTTTTTATACCGTGTTTTAAGCAAATAAATATTATTATTATTACATATAGATGTTAAGTTCCATTTTATCCTTTGGTATAATTATCCTAGTTTGTTATATTGGTTTTCTTTTTTAAAATGCCTTTGTGTTATGAATGCAATGTAGTTAACTTTTTAAGGGAACATGTTGTTATACATGTATAATATTCAATTTCACCCTGTATGGTTTGTTTTAGAATAGACTCTATAGTATTCTAAAATACGTAAAACAGCCACCCTAACGCACCCCTCCATTTTTGGCATTTTTTTTTTTGCATGGACTCAATAAACCACGTTCTGTTTTTTTTATGACAATTAGTTTATTTTGTTTCCAGGCTCTTCTGGGATGCGGGTATTAACTAGAAACGATTTACTAACTATCATGGAACGCTCCAATGCTTCAACTTTCAATGAAAAGTTGGAATTTATGGAGTTGGAACTTCTCCGTCAATACTCTGAAGATGACCCAAACATTGTCGATGCAAAGCACAAGTTGTCAATTATACGTCACCAATTCAAGCAGAAATGGTCAGCTGCCCGCAATACCAAAGCCAGATTCCTAGAAGCGAACAAAGAATGGCTCATGGGCACCATATCGCTACCAAAAGCAGGTACCTATTTACGTTAACAATTCTTTTGTTTCGAACATTATTATATTTCATGGAATTTTATCAGTGACTAAAGGTTTATCTTTTGTTATAGGTTTAAGTCCAGGTAGACCTCAAAAGTAGTTTACCAGACTTATGTGAAAGGGATAAAAGACGAAAATCTGAAAATCTTCGAACATCTGACTTAGATGTGCTGGCATACGCAACACAAATGAAATTGCGAGAAACTGGCGAAGTCGGAAGCATCAAAAATCCTAAAGGTCCTTACCAGAAGTCCCCGGAAAGCAAAAAAAATGCAGCAGCGATAAAAGAACAAGCAGCTGAACAAGAAAAAGAAGTTTCAACGAAATTGGCACACCTTCGTTCCCTGTTTATGTTTGTTGAAGCTGGGCTTACCCAAGCCCAATACGAAGTGGTTCGAGACACGAATCCAGGCTTTTACCCATGCTATTCGATTCTAAAGAAGTTGAAGAAAGAATGTTACCCCGAAATCCACAGCATAACTGAGACCTGTGCCAAAGTAAGGGTACAAAGCTTAATGGATCACACCATCAAGCGATTATTATTTACTTTCCTATTGGATTCTGGAGCATCGGACCATATTATAAACCGGGAAGATCTTTTCATTAGTCACACCGTCTTGCAAACGCCATTAAAATTTTCTATTACTAAAAATGCTGAATATATTTCGGATACCAAAAAGGGAACAATGTATGTGACCAGCAACATGGGCATTCAAGGAGTTTTAGAGGACGTCGTACTCTTCTGTGCTGAGATACCATACTACCTGCTATCTGTATCAAAAATGCAACGTGCTGGGTTGACAGTCATTTTCGACCAGACTAAATGACAGTCTAAATGACATGACAGGTGACACAGATAACGCAATACAAGCAAGCAAAGGGTGCGTTCAGTTGAACAGCGTTCAGAACAAGCTTTTTTTTTCTGAAATACCTGTGAAATACGTGGATAATGGCGACGCGATAACGCTACTACAAGTTAAAAATTTATGACGACGTCTCGGACCAACACTCTCACATAATTAACATCGAACTCTTCACTCACAGTTTGATTTGTGAGAAAGTGGTATCGTCTTTCGAAGTTGAAAGCATGCACTTTGTTTCAAATCTACCTTCATTTCATTAAGTAAAATCTATGGTTTATCGTCAAATTATAAATAAACATTATGAAATCGCTAAACTTTCTAGTAGTGATGCTCAAGAAATAGAAATTCCTTCACAGATCTCCGATTTCCTGTTTGCTGATTATAATGATGACGATAGTCGAATTTTAATTTTTTCAACCAACGAAGCAAGGAAGATGGTGAAGGATATTAAAATGATTCTTTTAGATGGAGCGTTCTGTTACGGGAGGTCATATAAACCTTATTTTAAAAAAAACTGGCAGCCACAACGATAGTAGGAGATGGTAGAGGTTCGGCGATTGGGACCAGATTGACTCTCCGCGGGAGTGGGATAGCGGCTACAGACTCACGCCGATAAACCCCGAGAACACCCGAGAAGCGTGAATGTGATCGCTTTCTTGCCGTCTCGTTCTCACGCTCGCCTGTTCTCCGATCGATGTCGATATTTTTGCCCGCTTCACGCGGGCGAGAAAAAAGAACGGTATAACATTCTTGTTCGTTTGGTCTCAGTGCGACCGTGGCATTGGTTGTGTGTTGTTGTGTAGGTACCTACATTTCTAGTTAAAATAAATACCATCTACTGGCTGTGATCGCCAAGCTATTACAAGTTTGTGCCACGTTAGTGCTATAAAAAGTATAAAATGTGGAATAACGAATTTTTATGGGATGCAAAACATAGACACTACAAAGACAAAAGTCTAAATCATGACGCATGAAATCGACTTGGAGAGCTTATGGAAATACTAGTACTAGACTTGACAAAAAAAAGGAATCTCTCTTTGCTAGTTACCGCAAATATAGATAGATGGTTAAAGATTTATGTAAATCAGGTGCGGGGAAAATGAGGTTTACGATGTTGCTCTTTATTTGTTTCTGGGTGATGACCTCACTCTGAGGACAACAATAAATACGACATCAAATGTAAGTAAGAAGTTTTTCATTTTAATAAACCTTTTTATATTTGTTTAGATCATAATTAAACAAAAACTCTAAATTAACCCCATATTGGAAAAAAAAGGTTTTGAACTCTTCACGCACTTGGTTAGCACGAGCAGCTGCTCGGCGTGCTATTGGTGGCAAATTTTGAATAGCATTAGTACTTGTAATTTGTGAACGCCATGAACCAGATCGAATTAGGTTATCATTATTGTCGTAAACGTCAACTGTGCCTTGTGGAGATTATATTTGTGAAGAAGTATTGCTGTGTAATAAATCATTATGTAATAATATACAAGTCATGGTAATAACAGAAGCTTTGTCCTGGCACAGCTCGATTGGCCTTTTAAATATTTGAAATCTTGATGCCAATATTCCAAATGTGTTTTTCACAATCACGCGTGATCCAGATAGTTTTTTTTATTAAATATACGAACTGTTATCAAAGTGATACACTTTAGTGAATAGCTAATTCTATGTTAGCGTGCAAATTGTTAAAGGCACAGATATAGATAGACCTAGATAACGCAAGTATCACGAACTGTATGAAAACCAAGCGTGCCATTTTTTGACTACCTACTATGACGTCAAAAGCTCGCGCTCTCGCTCACGCTCACTCAGCCAGCGGTACACAGGACTGAGCGCGAAAGTGGCGGCTTACGATTTCTTATCGTAAGCTGGTGCGATTTTTGGCACGCGAAGTAGTTGCTCTTGCGTTATCTAGGTGTATCTATATCTATGGTTAAAGGTATAGGCGAGATATTGACTCGGAGTGGAATAAATCACACAGCATACGTCCAGTGTCGCTTACAATTTTTGTAGCTTCCTTGCACTCTTTATTTTAATCAAAATATCAAGCGCCTTCCCGATGCAAGCCGTAGCTTGGCGCAGGTAGTTTTGTTGCTGCTCCATTGCTCGGTCTCTTTTTAAGACCTGCTTTGAGACAGCTGCCTTAATCTCCGGATTTATTTTGGGGGCCTCCAAAAAAATTACAATTGTCAGGGATTGGATACAACTTCAGGAGTTCTGTTTTGCTACCCTTCTCTAGTGCATTGGTAATTATATGATTCCATCTCATGGCGATATCTTTGTGAATTGCTTCTGCATAAGTCTTTATATTAGGGTCCTCTCCTAAAATACTAAGTATGTCCTCATCTAACGGCAAAGACTCCGAGGAATTTTCTTGTAAAGTTTCAGTGGCAGGAAGCTCAGGAGCCAACTCAACTGTAGCCTGTTTGGCTAAATTTATTTCCTCTTGAAACTCTTCAACACTCTCTGGGGCTAAAAAAATATTCATTTATTTACTCTCTTATTAATGGAGCCTTTATTGAGGGGAGAGATATACCACACGAATAGAACCAGCAGTGCCATCACACGATCACACCATTCGGGGTTACGGTCGGGATATGCCACACGAATGAGACTCGCAGGACCACCACACGGGCAAACACCTCTAACCTTTATTTCCGGTCGGGATATACCACACTCGCAGTGCTACCACACGAGTATATCCTCGTTCCATTGTTATATTTCTTTATATAATTAGGCAGGATTGTGTAATTATGATTCTAATTAGCCCGAACACCGAATTATATACAAGTGTGCACTTATTTTCTTCCGTCATAGACTTTCTGACGATTTCTTTCAAAATGGATCATCTTACGGTAGGTACTTTGAATAATCATAGATCAGCAATTTCTTTGATAGCTACACAAAAAATAGGCGAAGACAGTAGACTCATACGATTTTTTAAAGGCGTTTTCAAATTAAAACCAGTATTTCCTCATTATGATATTACTTGGCAAACTTTATCATTGATAAAATTGTCTGATATTAAAACATTTCAAGATCGATTTATAATAACTTTTAGTAGTCTGACTAAAACTTCAAGAATTGGTAAATTTCAACCCCTATTAAATCTAACTTAATTCAATCAGAAACCTGGAGTTTTACCAGCTTCTGTCTTACATAAGTATTTGACGGTAACTTCGGAGATCAGACCAGATTACGAGGAGCGTCTGATTTTAACGTTTAAAAAGCCTCATAGGGCAGCGTCTTCTCAGACCCTTGGACGCTGGATTAAGCAGATATTATTGGAAAGCGGCATCGATACTTCCATTTTTAGTGCTCACAGTACAAGGCATGCCTCGACTTCGGCAGCCGCTCGTGCGGAATAAGTATCGACGCCATTAGGAAGACCGCAGGATGGTCTGCTCAATCAGCAGTTTTCGATAATTTCTATACTCGACCAATAGTCACTGACCAAACGTTAATTAGTACAAATTCAATAGTATTTTTAAAGTAAATTTCAAAATTAAGTAGGTATCTACAATCAAATTGATTAAATAGGAACATAATAAGTTATTATTAATAAAAGTTGGACAGTATGTTTTGTTAATATACCTAATTTAATTTGGTTGATTAATGTTATTTGCAAAATCCATTAACTACCAATACCATACCTATATCAGTTTATGGCTAATCAATAAATATAATTTTAATTTTTTTCCTTAAAACTTTTGTTTGATTTTTTGCAACATAGATCATGGATCTCTAAACATCTACTTAGTCAAGATTTAAATCTATAAGACGAAGACAGGATAATTAGAAGATCAAACGAACTTACCTGAAGTGAAGTTCCACCCTAACCCAATAACCCTGTATGATCAATGTTGCTGCTCTTATTATACTCTAAATATAATGTACCTTTTAATGTTTTTACTCATTTTAATATATTTCTTAATTTTATTATGACTAGTTGGAGTTGGACATTAGTTAAGGTATCGTTCCCAGTCAGGTCTATGGTAATGGTGGGCTTTTCATACTCCAGTCCAGATACACTACCAACCAGCTCTGAAAAAGTTATTGGTTTTGGCAACCTGTTCGCTGACTTTCAGAGAGTTGATGGTGGAAATGGTGTTGTGTGCTTCGCATAATTCTGCGTCAAGGCCTGATATGTGCCAGTGCCTGGTCATGAGTGTCACTGCAAGTTTGAAAGTCTGACACTAGTTGACGGAGATGGTGATGCTGGTCAAGTATGTCTATGTGGTGGGTGTGAAGTTCTATAAGCTGTCTTTTAAGTTGAGTGTTTTTGTCGTTAATCCTCTTGATTTCAACCTCGCTCTCCTCTTTTTCCTGCAGCAGCTGGTTGCATTCCTTTTGTTGTTTTTAGTTGGTCATTCATGTCACGAACTGTGGCTCCGCGTCAGAATTTTCAAAAAAATCCCCAAATGGCACCTGAAATGTGACAAAAAAAAACTGAGTGGATTTCCATTCATGCGATGTGGTGTTGATTATGCCGGGCCAATATCCATATTGAATCGCAAAGGCAAGGATATATTTGTTTATACGTTTGTTTTGCTACCCAAGCTGTGCATTTAGAATTGGTTAGTTCTTTGTCCACTCAGGATTATCTACTGGCATTCAAACGATTCATATCACGACGCGGCAAGCCGTGTCATGTTTTTTCCGATAATGGTAGGAATTTCGTTCGAGCTGAACGGGAGCTTTCAGCTATATATGAAAAATTAAACTAAATAATTGATTTTGCTAGTAATAATAATATTGTGTTTAGTTTCATTCCGCCATACGCGCCTCACTTTGGTGGTTTATGGGAGCCAGGAGTGAAATAGTGAGTCGTGCTACCATGAAAAAAATGCCATCTGACGTATAAACGATTCATAATTTAAAAACATACATAGAAATTTCTGGTTAGGCCAAATATTAAAGATGAGGTTGATTATATCAACTTTAAGAAGAATTGATGACAAACAAATATCATGCAGAATTTGTTAATACTGCACTACATATAATGATTTGTTGCCCGGCGAGTAATAATTGACACAAGGTGCGGGTAGGATTCTCGTTCAGAATATCAGTGACAACCATCTGGTTATAGAGAAGGGTAGTCTTATAACTAGGAGCCACACTTTAGCTGAGAGCCTAATGCCCATTTTCACCATCGTTCCCTCAAACACTCCTTAGCTAAGGGTCTCTTAACATAAGAGACTCCTTAAATCAGCCCCTTACCTAAGTTTGTTTTCACCAGATTAGGGAATACTTATGTAAGGGCCACTTACTTAAGTGACAGTTTGTTTTTTTTATCAGGGAGTCCGAAAATCGTACTTTTTCATGAAATTACCGATTTTGTATTCCATTGATAAATCATGTAATTTCATGTACTTAAAATAATACGACGAAATACAAAGACAACATAAAATAAACATTTAAAATACATAAAATATCACCAATTTTTATATTAATTAATGACTAATGCGGAATGCTGTTGCCATCTAAAAAAAGATGTGTTGAAATAATGACAACTTGCTTGACAGATGAGAGAGCGCCTGCGCATTTGTACGTTATTGTTCGCGTGTGATTATTTCATAATACAGGGTGGGCCATGAATTAGTTAACATTTGAAAAAATCGTATAAAAAAAACCATTTAACATATTTTAGAAATCGTTTATTTACGAGAAAGCTAATTAGTTGTAATTTTTTTTTTTTTAATTATTTCGTCTAAATGACCACCGTTTCGGTTTTTGCACTCATCTAAGCGAGTCCTAAAGTTTTCGAATACTCTTCTGCAAAGAGGCCGCGAGATCGCCGACATCTCTTCGATGATTTTTTCTTTAAGTTGACGCAGTGTATTCGGTTTATCAATGTAGACACGACTCTTTAAAAAGAAGTCTGCTGGTGATAGATCTGGACTTCTGGGTGGCCATGGGATGTTACCCCGTCTGGATATCAGCTTTTCCGGAAACATGTCTGCAAATTCCAGTAGCATCGGTGCTAAGAACTCCCGTAACATTTTCACATACTCGGCAGAATTAACAGTAACTGAACGGCCTCGAGAATCTTCAAAAAAGCAAAAAATTGCAGCCCATACCATATGAGTGAAGTGGCCTCTCATGTTTAGCTTTAGGATTTTCGCTGCTCCAATACCTGCAATTCTGTTTGTTTACATGTCCATTTAGGTGGAAATGGGCTTCGTCAGAGAATAAGATGTTGTGAAAATTACTGAATCGAGTTAACATTGTTTCGGCATATGACTTACGCAAATTTAAATCATTAGGGTTTAGTTCTTGCACTAGCTGGATCTTATATGGATGTAATTTCAAATCTAATTTCAAAATACGGCGTAATGATGTGCGGGATAATCCTAATTCAGCCGAACGTTTGCGTGTCGATAAATCTGGATCACGTCGAACAGAAGCGGAAACTTGCTGCACGTTCTCTTCGCTCCGAGAAGTCCGCGGGCCGCCGGTTTGTTTCACATTTAGTGTAGATCCCGTCTCTTCGAACTTCTTCACCCATTTCTTTATTAAAGGAGCACTTGGACACTGACTTAAGTCGTGTAAACCATATTCAACGCGAAATAAGCGTCTCACAGTAATGAGCGAAAAGTTGTTTAAATAAAACTGTTTCACGCAGTAAGCGCGTTGCGGCCCCGTGAAGCGATCCATTGCGACTAAATTTCCAAGAAGCGAGCTAGTGCCCCCGCCCGCGCCCGCGCCCCGCGCGGCAATAGTTTGCGCGGTAAGTTACATTTAAATGTTAACGAATTCTTGGCCCACCCTGTATTTTAATAAATTCATTAGTTATTACATCTCCATATATTATTTATTCGTACTCTCTTTGGATTATTTATCGTGTATTCGTCTTGTCTTGTCGTGTATTAAGTTCTATTTAACGCTAAAAAAATGGCAGAAAAACGGAAAAGGGGGCAAAATTACAACAGTGACGAAAAAGAAAGATTAATAAAATTGATCATAGACCATAAAGATACAATATTGAATAAAAAAACAGATAGGCCAACGAACGAGGCAAAATCCCACGCTTGGGTCGCTCTGACCGACTCTTTTAATACAGCAGGAACAATATACAGGTTTGTTTTTTATTTCACTTGTTAATCGTTTTCATTCTTATTCAAACTGTACGTGCTTATCTATTTACAGTACCTAATACCTATGTCTTTTTACATTTTCCAGATCAAAAGATTCCCTAATGAAAATGTGGGAAAAACTCAAAAGTGAGAGCAAGGTGTACTACACTGCATCACGCAGAGATGCAACACAAACAGGTGGAGGACCATCTGTTATAAAGATTGATCCGATTTTGGAGCAGGTGTGTGCTGTACTTGGCCGGGGCTGTACAGGCATTATAGGCGTCCCGGACAGTGACAGTGAGACTGTGTGGAAGAAATCACAGTCTCTGAATCCCGGGCCAAAGTCATCTGCATTGACAATGAAAATCTGCCTATTGAAATAACTTTGAATTGCAAGAGGCAGAGTCAAATATAAATGTAAGTACCTGTACCTATTTACTACTAGTTCATCCCTTTGACCAGTTTCGCTTATACTGAAACTTAAAAATTCAATTTTCATCAACTATTTGCCTACAAAACTTATTATAATAATAGGCATAGGAAATAGATTGACAGACCTTCGCTTTGATTGGTGAATTATTTCTGATGAGCAGTAGTATACTTTGTGTTTGTACCCTTTAAGTCTCAGGTTAATCTATATTTTTTTCTTTTCTTAATTGAAATTGAAGATAAAAATGTTACGCAAACACCTTTGTGGTCCAGAAGACGACCTCGTCTATTCCAGCCTAATGAAAGGTCAGAAGCTGTGTCTACGCTCTGCAATAGCTTCAAAGAAATTAACTTAAAAAAACAAAACATTGAAGACCTAAAGCAGCAGCTATTGCAAGAGGAGATAGAATTTAAGAGAAAATTATATACTCTCCAATTAAATTCAGCGACAATAGAAGTGAAAATTAAAAATGAAGTACTTCGTCAAGTAAAAGGTAACATATTTTATTAGAATTAATTAAGTAAGAAACATCATTTAGGTACTATACATATCTTCAAAATATTGTGTTACTCGATCTCTTACAGATCCATAAATGATGTCATCATTGTTACCCGTTAGTCTGGGGATTTGTCCGCTGGTAATTAATTCTTCCAAATTGGGAATATACCCATCATTAACTGGTTCACTTTCCTTCCTAAGAATGCAAATATTGTGTAAAATACAGCAGTCCACAATAACATTTACTGTAGTCTGGAGTTTCAACCGTATTCCAAGAGCCAGCACGGGAAATCTTCTTTTGAGAACTCCATACTGGCGTTCCACCACATTTCTAGTTTTTATGTGGGATTCGTTGTATTTTCGTTGTCCCAATGTAACGGGATTTAAATATGGTGTAAGTAGATGACTCTGAAACAAGAAAATTTTGTCTTTTGCAGGTGGTGTTTTACCCTTACAAAATCTATTTGGAGTACAAAAAAAGACGGAATAGATTTGGAGTTTTGTACTCCAAATCTATTCCGTCTTTTTTTGTAAGAAGACAATGGATATTTTTATAAAAAATTACTTATTTCTTTTAATTTTAATTAAGTATTAAATTTTTTTGTAAACAAATTGTTTTTGTTCTTACCTTTAAGGGGTATCCACTATCACCTAATAAATATGCACCTGCATAGTCACCTCTCAAATCTGGCATATCTCATACTATTTTGGAAAATATCAGAGTCGTGTGTTGATCCAGGCCAACGTGCAACAACATCAGATATCAATAAATTAGGTGAACTTATTGGTATATCAATTAGGTATACCTACCTGGTGATTGTATTTTAATATGTGTACAATGTATACAACCTAAAATATTTGGAAAGCGAGCAATTTTGTAGAAATCTTCTTTCACTATAGACTTTTGCTCTTCGGTGTCTGGAAACTTTATAAATTCACTTCGTAATGTTACAATAGCTTGAGAAACCGTTTTTACTATTCTACTACAAGTAGCTATAGCTACGCTGATTCCTCCCATATCAGCCACTGCGAGTAGATGATTTCCAGTTGCGAAAAACCTCAGAGTACATAACAACTGATTAATTGGAGGTACTGACTTGTTCCTGCAAAAATTAAAAAAAAATATAATTAGATAAGTACTTATATTCTTTGACAGTTCCCAGATAACTATTTATTGGTATATAGGTACCTACTGCACTGCTGATTAGGTTAGACAAGTGATTAGGTACCTATGGTTAAAACAAAATAAGAAAATCAAATATAATAAATTTAAAAAATCATACCTGTCATCTGTATATTCTATAAAGTGTTCTATTCTATCTAACAAAAATAACACACTGTCCTTGGATAACCTAAATCTTTTGAAGAAGTCCTGATTGTCATATTTCGTGAAATAATCCGGTCTTTCACGATAAATATGTGGCCGTCTGAATAAACTTTGATTCATAACTAAATCCACAGTTTCGATAGCTTCTAAACTCTCAATAAAATCTTCCATTTCGTAGCAAATAAAAACGTTCAACAACAAAATAAACTGTCACTTAGCGCTAAGATGCCGAATATCGGGTCCCTGTATTTAAGGGATCCCTTAAGACCATAAGTGTCCCATAGGTGATGGTGAAAACGAAACTAACACTTAAAATTTCTTAAGGGCCTCCCTAAATTTAGGGAACGATGGTGAAAGCGGGCATAAAAGTTCAAAAAATAGATTTTAGTAATCAGTCACCCATAGATGAATCACCAATCAGCTGCGGGGAAAATTTTACAAAGGATCAAAAAGAGTCATTAAAGGTCTTGTTGGATAAATATAAATATTGTTTTTCCAGTAGTTTAAAAGATCTGGGGTTTACAACGGAAACTGAAATGGTGATTCAACAGGATGACCCCGATCCTGTAGTTTACCTCCCATACCGGTTGTCCTTTACCGAACGCCAATTAGTTCAAGATATGATCAAGGATATGTTAGAAGGCGGCATTATAAGGGAGTCAAACAGTCCGTACGCGAGCCTTATAGTGCTAGTTAACAAAAAATCTGGGGAGAAGAGGTTATGTGTGGACTACCGTGCTCTAAATAGTAAAACAAAGAAAGAGCACTACCCTCTCCCACGTATCGAGAAACTTATTATCAGGTAGTTCACTATTTGTTACTCTCGATTTAGCGTCTGGATATTATCAGATCTCAATAGCTGAAGGTCCTCGAGAAAAGACTGCGTTTGTGGCCCCTCAAGGTCAATACGAGTACAACAGGATGCCCTTTGGATTAGTAAACGCACCATCAGTCTTCCAGCGTACAATGAATAAGATTATAAGATTATCCACAATTCACCTGCTTTATGTATTGGTCTACAATTAGCCGAATACGGACACTTAACTTCAATAATTTTATCACCTATTAGTCCGTCTGGACTTGTCGCCAAAAACGGCAGTTCAGGGTCGACGAATAGGCCACATTTCTGTATACCGTTGAAGTCTGCTTCTTCGTCGAGTTTTAGTACTTCAGCCAATTGTTCTAATGCAATATGTTCGTGTTCCTTGCCACTGATTTTACGTCGCTTGAATCACCAGTCACATAGTTTTTACTAGTGGTACACATTTTATAAGGCCTCTTTTGCATACCTTTCCGAAGGCAGACGCAGTAAGACGTGATTTTCTCTCTTGGTGCCATTCTATCGAATCTGCTTGCAAAACAGTTCTTTTTTCAAGAGACTGGCGATCCTCATCAAAAAGTTGAATTTTCTTTATATGTTCTGATTTAGCAAAATCCAAGTCATCTTGTTCTAGGTCTGGCTTTTGACAAGAGTCGCCATAATATTTATCATTGATATTGTTTGTACATTTTTTGTTGCAAAAGATTTTGATAATCTTCGTCTTAAATCTGCGATTCTTTTTTTATTGCGTTTCATCTCTAAGTTTTTTACAATAGGGTTAGGATTTCGCATCAAAATCTTTCTGCAAATATACGATTGCGATTCATTAGCGTTGAATGAAACAACTGAGCCAGCACAGTGAGCTTTATAAGCCTGGCGACTTGAATAATTAATTCGTTTACCGCCCACAAATTTCGCAACAACGCTGTTGAATACTTCTGCAATAATTATATTACTATTTTTTAGCATTGTTTACCAATCTGGACATAATTTTCATGATAGCTGCAAAAATATTGCTAGACTCTAAACTTCAGTTTGTTACGCAACGGTGTAACATAAGGACCGATATTGCGATTCGGTGTAACACACGGACTGTGGACCTACGTGCCACGACTTTACTTACACGAGGTGCCTACGCAGCACTTCGCAACCGTGGGACCGGACGTCGGCAATGCCTTCCACGATTCCACGTTTCAGGCATTCTTGGTACATACATCGACCAATTATCACCTACATAATTTTTAAGTTATAAATTGTAATTTTTTATTTCAATAAATTAGTCTAAAGTAAATTGTATTTTTTTGTATCCTCCGGCTCCAGCAAACATATTTGGCGCAGCCGGTAGAATACTCGCGGGCCGGTTCGCGAGAGTAAATTCATAGGATCGACCTTAGGATCGCGACTCGCGTGTCACCCGGGTGACTATCAAGCACCATACGAGTATCCGGATCTTCAGAAGCTGTCGTCGGGAGGAGTATCCAGACATCGATACCGCAGAGGGACCAATTATGTTCATGTGAGTACTTTAGAATAGTTCTTGAGTTGCTCATCCTTATCCTAAAGTGTTTATCGTAAAAATCCAAGATTTTCCATCCCAGGCAATCGCGGACCCCTAGGCCAGATAGATCATCCAGATCGTCATTATTAGATTCATTTAGGCAGTTAGAAAATAGAGAAATAACCATAGAAATGTCGGCGATAGACGAAATTTACAAGGCATTACGCATAGTCCCCGAATTTGACGGAAACCCTAATGTCCTCACTAGATTCATCAAAATCAAAACCAGTTAGTGCAGGCCTATGTATCAGCTGAACCAGGGCGTGAATTAATAAATTTGACTCTTTTGAACGGGATTATTAACAAGGTCACCGGACCCGCGGCCCGGTTAATTAACACCAACGGCGTACCAGAAACTTGGGATGGCAAAATGAAAGTGAAATTTGCCAGCCAAGTGTTCAGTAGGACTGTTTCATCAACTATGGATGGATGGATGGTAGTTTGGCAATAATTCCTTCTGCACATGTGGCTTCCCTGGCTCCTCATTAACGGCTTAACTATTTAAATGTCTATTAACTGCTCTCAAATTACGATGTTAATTTTTTTATTTACTTTACTTTATTTACATACTTTTTTGACATAATCTCTTTATTACTTGACATTATATACAGTCAATTCAAATTTTTCATCTCTTTATTAGTGGTTGTAATGGGAATCATATCACTAGGTTTTATTAGGTTTTTATTTTTTATTTATCCTTTTGATAGATTCTTATTTTGTAAATGTGAGGACTTTGTAGGCCTTGTAGACTTTAGATCTGTAGACCATTTTTTATTTTATCAAGTACCTAAAATGGGGTGACATTTGAATAGCGGGGTGTCTTTGATGATTACTTTTTTTCGTTGATTTTTTAGTAAAATCTCGGAGTCTATGGACTGCAGATTTTTTTTTTTTTTTGGGTTGGCAACATTGACAGTTTTGCCATATTTCTTAAAAATGGCTGCGGTTTAAGCTGTGACATTCCATGACAATAATGATTTAAAATTAATAGTGCGACAACTAGCAAAATAGTGTGCTGGAGAACTTCAGTGGTACAAGGGTAAGTATTATTATTGTAGTTTCAGAACTTATATTTCATAATTATACGGTTTCTTTAGAATAATATAAATCTGATAACTTCGATTGATGACGACCATTTTGTTTTCTGTGTTGAGTTTTATTCCTTGGGGTTAAATTGATTAACGGTACGAGGCGACATTGATAGTTATCAAAGTGACCCCAAGAAACAAAATTTGCGTGTATTCATACTAAAAGTACTGCTTATCAAAGCCATCCTTTTTAAAGGTAAAATGGTGCGAAACTACAAGAAGACGCCGGGTACCCGCCACTACAGGAACTATACGGATGAAACCCTCGAAGAAGCTCTGCAAAAAGTTACGGATGGAGATTTGAGCATCAACGCAGCGTCGGTAAATTATAAAATACCATTCGGTACTTTATACAATAGATATAAGGGAATGCATGGATCAACTCCTGGAGGGCAACCTGTATTTACATATGTTGAGGAAGTTGCAATTTTAAAAGCCGCCGCAACTTGTGCCGATTGGGGATTTCCACTCACCAGTTTTGACTTACGTATGTTTGCAAAATCATATTTAGGACAGCATGGAAGATATGAGGCTAAATTCACAAATAACATTCCTGGCATTGATTGGGCGATGAGTGTCCTAAAACGCCACAATAATGGATATGGTCAAAGAGTTGCCACCAATATAAAAAGAGCAAGGGCTGCAGTAGGCCGGGATTCGAGCAACGCCTACTTTGATAATCTTGAAAAGGTTATAGAAAACGTACCACCGTCGAACATCTTTAATTATGACGAGTCAAATTTATCGGATGACCCGGGCAAGAAGAAGTGCATTTACAGACGCGGTGTTAAATACCCCGAAAAGGTGATGAACCACTCGAAGAGTTGTACCAGTATTATGATTTGTGGATCTGCCGATGGGACTTTACTGCCCCCATATGTAATCTACAAGAGCATGCACTTATACGATACGTGGAAAGAAAGAGGCATAGCTGGATATCCTTGCTGTCAGCAACCATGTTGCAGTCGTGGCAGCAGATATAATAGGACTGCAAGCGGGTGGATAGACGCTTCAACCTTTAGAGACTGGTTTATGAGTTGTTTCTTACCTCACGCTAATAGGCTCGAAGGCCAAAAAGTGTTAATTGGAGACAATTTGTAGTCACATTTAGATTCTGACGTATTAGAAACATGCCAATCACATAACATTAGTTTTGTATGTCTTGTGCCAAACTCTACGCATATCTGTCAACCTTTGGATGTTAGTTTCGGCCTATGAAAGCCGCTTGGAGAAAGACCCTCGAACAATGGAAGTTTAGTAACCCCAAAGCTTCAGCTGTACCAAAGGACGTTTTCCCACGACTTCTGAGAGAAAACTTAACAGAAATGGACAAAGTTCGAACTCCTGGTGACGCCAATGAAGAGTTCTATTAGAAGAAATTTGATCAGTGGTTTCAATGCAACGTGAATTTATCCTTTGAATAGAGCAAAAGTTTTAAACAGAATCCCTGCGTCTCAAAACGAAGCAGACGTAACTGCGGCTGTGAGGGATTCATTGACTGATTTTTTGAAAGAACAACGTTTTGGCAAAGATTCTGAACCAACACGTAAAAAAAAACGACTAGCCGTTGAGCCAGGAAAGAGCATTTCAACTATCGATGAGCCTGGGCCTTCGACATCCACTGCCGAGGCTGAACCTTTGACATTTTCACCCATTAATGAACCTGATATCGGCGAAATTATTTTGGAAGATAGCATAAGCCAGCGATATTTGCGCCAAAGCGTTCTAGATAACGACGATGATGCAACAGACTGCGAGTCGGTTGCAGATCACCAAAGAACACAAAAGGAAAATGTTAGGCAAGGTCCAGAAACTGGTGAATTTATTTTGGCAAAATTCAACTCAGCCAAAGGAAAAAAAACTTATCAGTATGTTTGCATGGTTGAAGAAAATGTCGGAGACAAACTCGTTGTTCTAGGATTCAAATCTCACAAGAAAAATAAAACTATATTTCATGCAGTAGAGAATGATGTCTCCATTATAGATCAGTCTGATGTCATAGCTTATCTTCCCAAACCTAAACAGGAAAGTGACTTATACATATTCCCACAAAATATAAATGTAAAAGAGCTGTAAGCTATAATTTCTTATTTTCTTGTATTAAAATTAAGTAAAATGTTGATCTCAATGTTTAAATTAAAAGACTGTACGTGATACTCGTACTTATCGTAGTTAAATATAATTTTAAAGTTTATTACTACTTTAGGAGTACACGTTGATTTTGACGATTTTTCTAGTAATTTTTGTAAGCACTAAAGTGCTATAATAAAGCAGAAGGCTGATTATTCGTAAGGAATCTGTTGTTTTGTTAGAAGGCTGATTATTTGTAAGGAATCTGTTGGTTTGTTACTAAGATTTTGTGTTTAATTCACTACATTTTGTCTATTTCATAATATGATATTTGATTATACTACAAAACGTGTTTTTTTACCATAATATAGCTCTAAAATCAATTCTCAATGTTACCCCTGTTATCAAACACACCCCGGTGAACTTTGGAGTGTCTTAATTCAAAAACTAATGAGTGAACAATTTTTTTAATTTTTGTTTTTATTTCCTGTTAGGGGCTACTTTCTTATTACATACAAAAAACGGGGGCAATCAAAGCGACCCCATATCAAGTATAAAGATGATAAGCCACTTAATGTTTTTTTTCTCGGAACCTACAGGGCGTAAAAATTAAATAAATAGTTTTATCAATAAAAAACCGCCA
The DNA here is from genome assembly GCA_963082905.1 of Oligia fasciuncula. Lineage (NCBI taxonomy): Eukaryota > Metazoa > Arthropoda > Insecta > Lepidoptera > Noctuidae > Oligia > Oligia fasciuncula. The sequence goes on from OY720403.1 coordinate 18,471,098, forward strand.
TCGCCATTACAGTATTTTTTTTATAAATAACTGAAGAAGTTACAGTCAGTTTTATTTCAAAATTAATCAATGTAACCCCATTTTACGGTACCTGATACTTGTTGACAGGCCTACGCTATCCTCCCATACCTACTGTAATTTGAAAATATTGTAAAAGCCAATTATTTTTTTAAAGAGTAACCGTGGAGTTTCTTGCCGGTTCTTCTCCATAGGAAACGACCAATTGGAACCGTGCACCTAGCTTCTGACGTTTCATAAGTGCCCATGTAGGCTTATGTGAAATAAAATATTTTGAATTTGATTTTATGGGATACCTTGCAGGTAAGATCGAATTAGACGTTTTAAAAAAAGCACATTAGATTGTCAACAAAATATAGTCGCTAACATTGCATTAATACTATTGTTAACGCCATAACTCATTTTTTTGTTAATATTTCATGCCTAATTACTGGCAACTCTAAACAATATTATAACTCTAAATCTAAATAGTATCTGTGCAACACTATTTCCTTCCGCTTTCCGTTTCCCTCTCGCAACCCTTTTAATGCCTGAGCGAGAGCGAGAAGGAAAGATCCGCTGGCGCGTGCCGCCATGAAGACAAAAAACGGTCAGTTTCTCAACCGCTATCAAGACTCGCGGGTTAAAATGCAACCCTAAGTCAAAGAGAACTCATATTACCGCGAAGAACGAAGATTGATAAAACTGTGCAAGTGCGTGTCTCTGTGTAATTGTGAAAAGTGCAGATCATCGTCCGTACGTACGTGACATCTTGGACGCGCCGCCGCGGCGCCGCCCACGTGGCTAAGGAACCCTCCGTGTCTCCGCCATAGCTCACCAGGCAAGGTACGATCATCATTTTCCCACACTACCAACACCTACTCGCATCATCGAACCGCCCCCCTAATACAGTCCACTACGAAAATTTCGATTTTCTAGGCTTTAAGCCGCCGCAACAACTATTTTACAGATAATGGAATCCTCCCAAGGGAATGCAAAGAGACTGCAGAAGTCCTGCTTTTTTTTGATAACCTATTTGATTCTGTCAATGGCAGTTATACAAAAAAAAGGTTTTCAAAACCACTCTTGGGACCAGTAACCCCTAATTCTAAACACCACGAAATTTGGACAGAATCTAAAAAAGTCTTAAAATCAATGAAATTTATAACAGACAAAAATAAAAGTGCAAGTGTACCTAGTATTAATAATTGTATATGGACGCTGGAAGGTGTAGAAAGATTAGTTAAAATATTGGCTGTTGATCATAGTATTACGTCTTTATGGATGCGGCACCTAAAGCAAGACCCAATTGAGAATTTCTTTGGGGCTATAAGAAGCCATGGGTAACATAAATCCAACGCCCGAGAGATTTGAATCGGCATTAACAACCTTATTGTTCAATAACCTGTCCAGTGTCCATGCCCCTGGAACAAATTGTGAAGAAGACCAATGCACTACATGCCCTCGTCGTTACGAAGAGTAGTGAAGCTGCGATGACTGGTGATATGACTTTAGACATAGTAAATGAGATTATCTTTACACCTTTAGAGGAAAAAAGTCAGCCCTTAATAATGGAGCCCCTACAGTATGTATCAGAATATTTCTTAAAAAAAAACTAAAAATAAAGTATTTAGGTCCTGCGAAATTTGTTAGGGTAATCTCTACAGCGAAATTGAAAATGATTTTATAAAAAGCAACGACGACTGGCATATTCTCATATGCCAGTCGTCGTTGCTTTTTAGATTTTGTGCCAACCACCAAGCACTCAAGTCCATGCTCATTGATAAAGCTTTATGACTTATTTTTGTTTATCTTATTTACTCACTTGCTGGGTCCTTCCCCGTAAGTTAAAATATTCATGTTAGAAATACTTGGTCAAATGTGCATACTTCCTAAGCGAAAATTGCTTTGCAAAATAAATCTACAGCCAGGAATCAACGAAATAATATTTCAACATTTTAAAAAAAAGTAGAAAAAATGTCCGCCCGTCACAAGTGTTGCTGTCTGATTTTGACGAAATGGCCATAGCACTTAATTTATCCTATGACAAGACCAATGACATTATCCACGGTTTTATTGATAATGGTGAAGATAGATCGAAGATATTCTGTGACCATGTGTGTTTTTATGATAAGGGGTAAGAAATATAAACAACCTATCTAATTTTCATTTTGTAAAGGAAGCAGTAAAACGGCAGATTTATGCAAGCAATTAAAAAATATTAGTAATTCTTTAAATGACATTGGGTTAAACGTGGTTGCAACAGTATGTGACCAAGGTGTAACCAATTTTGATGAAGGCAACGGAAGTTCCGGAAGGAACAGAAGGTTGATTCTGTAGGGTACATACCAATGCCATAGTTTTTGCACAACACAAACCATTTTAATCTGTATCTGGTTTCCATGATGATTCAGCTTATTGACGAAAACGTCAGACTTAGAAAAAATATTTTTTAGTTTCTTATAAGTTTATTTTAATTTGTATTGATTATCTGGACTATTGTGACCGTGTGTGTGCGAATTATAATCCTAAAAATTCTCCTTCTGATTGTTTTCCTTTACATTCTTCGATCAATAATAGTACTAGATGAATGATTAGGAACAAAAATAAGTCGCTAAAGTGGCCACGTTTGCACACACATAAACATTTATATTTCTTACAACGAACTATAGAAAAAAGTTTAATAATATTAACAACTTCAGATTATTATAAACCTTAACACACTCACATAAAGTTTAATTACGATTGCAAATGATTAATCCTTCTGTCATCGAAGCAAGAAATTTAAATTGTCACTTGAAAATAAAAGTCATTTTTATAATAAGTACAAAAATATTTATTCTAAAATGAAACTTAACGTCTAAGCAATAAGGTTAAAAACATTTTGTTGACAATTTCGTACTTACTCGAATTTGGAACTAGACGTAGTTCTTGGAATTACATTTCAATGCTTCAATGTTTGTTAGAATAGTTGGCGCGTTATCGCAAACATTGGCCAAACAATCATAATATTTGCATGATTTTTTTTTACTATTTAATTGTGTTACTATTTTATGAAAAACATTTACTTAATGATAAAAACTTACCGAAAAAACGATATTCCTTCCAAAATCTTGGTGTTACGGTGGTTATTTACACAACTTTTGAACGCGCACTTAGGCATTTTGACGTCTTAACATTGGCTATGATTGGACCATACCAATTTGAAATAAGAGCACAAAAATATTCGTGCTAGTATTTTTCGGGCCGTTTTTGAAGCGCTTATCGGGCATCTAGTACTATTATTGATCGAAGTTTACATTACTAAAATTCCTGGAATCTATGAAAACATTAGCTGTGTCAGTAAGGTTGTCACACTTGTCAGTTGCCAGTACTCAGTTGAAAATTGAATTGAATTTGACACTTGATTGACGTTCACATTTAGACTGCATAGGCTGCATACTGAGACGGAACGAGAATCTCGTATTAGGAATATGGTAATGGAACAGATTGCCCCTCGTCAAGTAAGTACCTATATTAAATAATTATTGAGTGTATCTATATGCGGGCGGAGAATAATGGGTAGCTCACTGTCCGATCAGGACCAGGGGGCTAACTCTCCAAATTAATTTTAATTCTAATGAAAGGCCAATACGATTCCGATGTTAATTTTACAGTCACGTGATTCGGTACTCCTGAAAACAATATTGTCACCATTGAAATGAAATTGACATTGGTCCGCCATTATTTTGTTACACGTGAAGTTAGCTACGTAACGGGCTGCAATAGTGTGGTTCAACTCATTACGATAAACCGGTAATGGGGCTTTAAAATGCTTTATCCTTTAAATAACAAGGCTAATAAATAAAAATGATATAAATAGTTCTTTAATTGATTAATTATAAAGTATTTAATTCATTTGGACGTAAGAAAATGATTAAAATCATAAAATTAACCATTACTTTGGCTGCATGCGGTAGGATCGTTGCCTACACTTCTAAAAAAAAAGACTGCGTGTAAGTTCTCCAATTTCAAACATATTTTTTGTTTGTTTATGACCATATTGTTCGCGTTTGGTTCTTTTTAGTAAGAAATAATTACTGTCCGCTAAGTTACTTAACTAATTAGTATTACAGTTTTATACAAATGATACCAAGTAAATAGATAAACAACTGCTTCATAAAGTACTTAATGTTTTTGTAACGAACGCCGAACGTGTTTATGTGAATAGTGAACATTACTGAGATACCAGTGAAGTGTTAATAGAATATGTAAAAGTGATAGAATAGGATAATTAAGACCCTAAAATACCTAGCGTGGGAGTCGACATGTGCTACTACTGTTTTACTGAGTAAGATTTTCTAATTAAGTAAATTTTAAGTGTTTGTATTGCTCTAATTAGCTTTCTAACTGGTTTTTATTATTAGTTTTCGTATTAGAATGGGGTCAATATTTAACGTAGAATGTTTGATAATTTTAATGTACGAAGAAACATTATAGAATAATTACGTAACTTGAAAACGAGGATTTTTGTTTATAGGAATATTTGCGAGATTTTAGTGTCAAATGAGAGGATTATGTTCAAAACTGATATTCTAGTTTGAATTATGAAAATCGGTCTACGGGTTTTAGAGATAGAAAGAATTTTGTATAATGAAAACATGCCGAAGTCCGATTTTATTAAGTTAATGTTCTAGAAAGTTTTTATTGTATAGAGATAGGATAAAAATGTTGTTATGTAATACGAAAGAGGAGTAAAATCCTTGCTCACTCCGTAATTTGCTTTAAATTCGTATTCATTCATAGAAAACGCTTTGTTTAGACAGCATGTAACAAAAACCCTGTCCGATCCTTAAGAGTATTATTCGGCATCGTACTGCGTACACATATACGTAACCATTTATTGGATTTAAGATTATTAATTTTCCCCAGTGAATTTTATTAAAAAAAAAAAAAAAATAAAGACTGATTAAAGGCAACACTGATCGCTCGACAAAGTTCACGTGTAACTACCTACAGTTTTGTGTCAAAGAAGCCGCCTGAGCGAGACGGTTTGTATGATCCTTTGTCATGAACCTGCTTTGTCGCGCGCCGCCAAACAAACTTATAACGAAAGAAACCTACGCTACGTCATACCTTATGCCTACGCTTAGGCAGGCCTATCAGCTGATATTGTTTTGTAGGCATAGTGATACGAATTTCAGACACAAGAAACAATTAATTGAATTAAATGTAGCCCTGTTATGGGCTTTTTTTAAATGTGATGTGCTTTTGGCAATGTACTTACCGACTGCAGGTATCAGTTCATTAAAACATCAACTTGTTGTTGTTGCATAGTTCGGCGATCGTGCTCCACATGTCCACCTCCAACACTAATACCGGATATCTATGACTAATACACATTTGACACCTTTTCGCTAAATTTGCACGTACTTCGTGGTTCGTAATCAGTGGCACAAGGGATTTGTCGCATGTGGTTTGTCTCTAATTGTCGCTCAACAGAGCGTATGCATTGCGTGGGATCCGCGGCAAACATAATCTAGCACTTGTTCCTCGATTTCCACGTTGCGACTCGTGCCCATGAACACTGCCTGTGGTGTACAGTCACGAGCACTAATATGTCAACACTTGGCAACTTTGAATTGCGATTTTTTCACGAAATAACGAATGCAACGTTGAAATATGACACTTTACATAAACCTATGGGTTCAAAAATACTATGTTCCTAATAATATAAAATTTAATTCTAAAATAAAGAAGAAGATCGCCTTTGAATAAAGCCAAGTGTATACATACTTGTGCTCGTGACTGTACACACGGTTATGCAGGCGTTGGAACGCACGCTCCGACGCACATACGAGTATTTTCGTCTAAAATCCGGTCAAAAGTCGAATTTACGAAGTTAAATAAAAACCTATTAAAGCCACACATTTTTGCACCTTAATAACCGGTCCATTGAAAAAGAGACACATTTGTGATTCAGGTAGTCGACACTTCCCGCACAAGCAGTCGGAACCTAGTCGTAGTCTAAACCGCATGTTTCTGTTCTCGGCGCTTATTTATTTTCACTGCATTGGAGTTTGAACTGTATGTTTGGTGTGATAAATTGTGGAAAAAAACATTGTAAATATGCAAGTACAAGGTATGTAGATTATTTTAACATAACAATTAAATAATTTTTGTTTCATTTATGTGTTTAAAAAAATTAAGCAAGATGAACCGATAATTTGAAATAAATTGTCTAAAATATTTTGTTTAATCGTATTTTTGTTTATTTGTCAAGGCTTGTCAAACCTTTATTTTACGATTAATATGTTGGCTAGAATATGTTTTAGTAAAAACAATAAAAATTTGCCGCGCCTACGCGCGCCATTGTTTTTTTTTTATTATTTGAATATGATAGTGTAAAATGTGGATATATTTGACTTTACGTTGTTTTATTTCTTATTTTCAGATAATGTAGAATCAACTGTTAGTTTTACCAGAAGAGCTTTGTACGACATCATGCGTGACTGTAAAGGAAAGAAAATTGAAGAAAAGTTGGAGTTTTTGGGAACAAAATTAGTTGAAGTAACTCAATGCCCAGATTATAAATAAATATTTTGGATCGTACTCTGAGATTTTTTAAGACTGAATTCAAACGAAAATGGGTAGCAGCAAGTCGCTAAGAAGAGCGCTTTTTGCGTAATAATGACAAATAGCTCAAATGGTCTATACAGTTACAGAAATTTAGTGCAGAGCTTTCATATAAGCCAACAAAATCTTTTGAAAACTAAAGTGAGCGAAGTAAGCGACGAAAAACTAATGAGATACTGAAGCAAATACCTGCTGAAGAACTAAAATATGAAGCTGGAATCAGTCAACGCACTATTGGAAACACTGATGCCTCAGCTTGATGAAAGAAATAGTAGCAACGGCAACGCCAACAAGAGCGTCGAAAGTTCGTAAATCTTAACACTTTATCCCAAAAGCAAATAAGTGTGAAAAAGCACACGCCTCAAGAGGCATTGTAAATTTTCGTAGAAGGTGACTTCACAAGAAGGCAATGGGAAATTCTTTATAATGCTAATAGGAGTATCTATCCATGTTACTCATTAATACAAAAGGCAAAAAAGGCTTGGTCAATTGTCGGACGAGGCAGCTGAGGCCCGAAATAAAAACTTTAGGTAGTACAGGCTTGATTTTTCTAGACTGCAACAGAGACATTATTAATAGATTTTTACTAAGTTACGATCTTCATTTAAGCTCAATTCGGCCAAAACCGCAATTGAAGTGAAAAAGTTTTTCAAAAGAGGCGCTTGATCTGATGATCAAGCGCCTCTTTCGAAAAACTTTTTCTCGCTTTTGGTCGCAATTGCGCCGCCATCTTTACCATCAACGTCAACAGAAGACAACGTCAGCTGCGAAAATATAGATGAAGGACAATTAAGATAATTTTAAGAACTTAAGTTGAAAAAACGTGTTTTTGCTATGAAAGTACTTTTTAATAGCATTAAAGATTATATTAGATCGTATTATAATGTTTAATTATTAAATAAGCCATTAAATAATTTTGACCGGATTTTACATGACAATACTCCTATGTGCGACGCGGTACTGTCACACCTGGGCCTGGCCTATTAGCGTAGCGCACCTCATACCTTCTACGCGCAGCTGCATAATTACAGTCGGTCTTGCCTAAGCACATCAACATATGAACATATTAAAATATTCCTGATTGGAATACGACATGTTCGCGAAACGATAGCGGCACGTGATACGTACGGACGTCCGATCGAAAGCTATCTCCACGAAAGACTGGCAACAAGTAGCGTGTTGCCACCTTGTAGAAAACTTTTTCACCAGTTTTGGTCCGAAATTTCACCAGATTAAGCGATATTTTTAACTAAAAAAAACCCCAGAAATCACTAAATAATTTAAAATTAAATCACAAGGTAAGTAAAAAAATAATATTTTAATTGTGAATACAATGAATAAAAACAAACATGAAAAAACTAAAAATCAACTTCAAATACTGCTGGTCATTCTTCTTCATCTTGATCAATTATTATTGCAGATGTAGACGGCTGAGATGGATCATCAGTTTTCTCAGACTTTTGTGATTTATAAGAGTATTTAGAATGCTTCCAATAGCAGTAATTACGTCAGCCGGGAGCTCGTAACTGTAACAGTTCTCCTTCACTATCTTTAACTGATTTCTTATAAAAAGAATGCTATTTAAAGTGTTTACAGCCATTTTGTTTCTTAATTTGTTTTTCACAATATTCATAGCACTAAATGCCCTTTCCACTTCAGCATTTGAGTGAGGAAGTGACAATGCGGATATAGCGAGATTAGATAACTCTTGAAAGGTATTTATTCCAGCAGCATTCGTATATTTTTGCCCTTCAGCCCAGAAATCAATGACGTTATGTGTAGCATTCCATTTAACATAACATATACCATGCCACTGCTGTAACAGTTTGTCTATTGCTTCGCCATCACATTTTTTTTCTCAAAAAGTGTGACGTGCTTAAGTCATTGTTGTCCTTGGATCCAAATAAAGGGCCTGGTCCAGATGGTCTCCCACCTACATTCTTTAAGCATACGTAGGGCTTGTAATTCGAATATTCGAATATTCGAATAATGCGAATATTCGATCATTTTTGCTATTCGAATATTGACTGATGTTAAATTCGAATATTCGAATAATTTTTAGTTCAGTTTGAAAATACGAACTACGTCCGTCTTACAAGTTGTTACCTACAGACCGCGCTTTACACGTACACACACAGTGCCGCCGCCACTCCGAGGTTTCGCAGCCGTAACAAATATGTATTTACAGAATTATTATGAATAAAGTCATCAACACAACTCTCTAAGACCATGTAATCCCCAAGAATGACTATTTCATGAAATCTTGACATTTGGGGATTATACTAACTTAACAAGTTGTATTACTGTTTTTTTTTTCTTTGAAAATATTTATTTGGCTATACAAACTAAAAATAACAAAATTAAATCCTAACTTAACTAAAACTATACAGAAACTAAAAAATAGCGTTGAAAAATTCATCCGCATCGCTGTCGACTGGTAATGTACCCAAGAGACTGGCGGCATTACCACGTTGTATGGCGATTGGCGATGCTTAGCCTCTGGCCAAGATAAAAGCCAGCCCTTGGGTAACGGGAATTGTCAACCAGCCGTTTCGAAATTTCTTTAAAAAGACCATGAGCACTCGGACCCCACGGCCCGAGAGTTTAAACCCCAAACGGCTCGAAAATATAGTTTCCGATGAGGTTATTATATTTTCGCCGCTTGAGGTTTTCCGCAGCCACAGCAGCAGCGCCAGCACAGCATGCCGAGCCAGGAAGATGGGATGGCGCAAGATTATCAACACACGTAGCGTCCCACACTAAAGGCCTACCCACCTTCCATGGAAATAAAGACATACCGTCCGGTCTCTTGCCATCGTCGCGTGCCAAGTCATTGGGTTCTAATACAGCTGGAACGCCGACGGTGACAAGAGCTCTTCGGATGATGTCATTAATGTTCGCGCTAAGCGACCCGCACTTCGGCTGCAAGACAGGCCGTGGTGTCCGAGGCTGTTGACATCTTCGCCACAGTGACAGCGATGGAGAGAACACCAAGGAGTGCCTAGACGTAGGGAAGCAGCGAGGTGAAAAGTAGTGTCGTCGAACAAATTTATTGTAGTTATTGTAATTCTGTAAATACATTACATAGTAACAACAACATAACTTTTCATAAAGTCAGGCCAAGAGTCAGGGCCTGCGGGCGGAGAGTAATGGGTAGCTCACCGTCCGATCAGGACCAGGCCTGTGCCGGACGGCACGTACGTGTTCCACGCGCGCCTCAAAGAGATGTCAGCAGCAGAGAAGGGGGCCCCTTAGGGCCGAAGCCTGCCGGGTCAGCGGGATTGTCCGAAAGGGTTACCGCTGGCCCGGAACATAAAGGGCTAAGGAAGGAACACGGGTGGGTTTTAGTCAGTAAGAGTCTGACACTCCCTTCCGCTCCACCCAGAGCGGGAGGGGTCATTCGATGATTTCCCATCCGCAAAAAAAAAAAGGCCGTGGTGGTGTCCGAGGCTGTTGACATCTTCGCCACAGTGACAGCGATGGGGAGAACAGCAAGGAGTGCCTAGTCGTAGGGAAGCAGCGAGGTGAAAAGTAGTGTCGTCGAACAAATTGATTGTAATTATTGTAATTCTGTAAATACATATTTGTTACGACCGCGAATCATATTTTAATCAATGTACAACTTAATACTGGCCAGCATATTGCAAAAAACGTAAGAAAATTTGAATTTCGCAGGCTACCTTAGCGCTTCCCCCTTAATATTTTTGATTTGTTTTTTTTTTTCTTTATAATGTCAAACTATGTTGCTTAAAGGTGATTCAATTTCATATAATAAAAATACTCAACTCAAACTTGTGTATTAATTGTATAAGCAAGTTGTCCCTTCAAGGTTTCAACTTGGTTTCAAAGGAAAAAGCTAATATTCGAATAAATATTCGAATAATTCGAATACTGCCTGTAAAAACTTCGAATATTCGAAAATCTAAAAACTTCGAATATTTACAAGCCCTAAGCATACGGCACAGCAAATCTGTATTCCGCTTCATATCCTGTTCAACAAATGTTTAAGTGAAGGGGTATTTCCATGCACATGGAAAAGAGCCTTTGTTACTCCCATCTACAAAAGTGGAGATAAAGCCAATGTTGAAAATTATCGACCTATTTCTATTCTATCCACCTTGTCTAAGCTTTTCGAGAATTTAGTGCACAGTAATTTGTTTCCACTCCTGAGACATCTCATCATTCCCGAACAGCATGGCTTTGTTCAGTCGCGATCTACCTGTACAAACTTAATGATTTTTACACAGTTTTTATTTGAAAATATGGATAAAGGCACGCAGGTTGATGCTGTGTATACTGATTTTCGGAAGGCTTTCGACAAGGTGGACCACAAACTGCTTTTAGACAAAATTGCCTTCAACGGCATTAGAGGGAATCTGCTCAGATGGTTTGTGTCGTACATATTCCACAGAACACAGAAAGTTGTCATCAATGGATACGAGTCTGAATACACGGTTGTGGAATCCGGTGTGCCCCAAGGTTCAGTCTTGGGTCCTTTATTGTTTATCTTGTTCATTAACGACATAAAGTCCTGTATGGTTAACTCTAAATTCCTCATGTATGCCGATGACATTAAAATTTTTAAGTCTTGCACGAGTATGCAGGACTGTTTGCTATTACAAGACGATCTATGCAGACTTACGCAATATTGTCTTGAGAATAAACTTCATCTCAATTTGCCGAAATGTCATTATATTACTTTCACCAAAAATAAAACAAGTATTAAATTTCCTTACACACTAAATGACATAAATCTGAATAAAACTGATTGCACGCGTGATCTTGGAGTACTACTTGATAGTAAATTACATTTTGACATCCATATTGACAACATTATCAATAGAGCCTTTCAGATGTATGGTTTTATAATGCGGTCTTGTAAAGAATTTAAAAATACTTCTACTTTCCTCTTCTTGTATAAAACTTTGGTCCGTTCCCAGTTGGAATACGCGGTGCCCATTTGGAGCCCATTTTACGAAAAATATAAGCACAGACTAGAAATGGTTCAAAAAAAATTTCTTCGCACTACGCATTATAAGTGTTACCATACCAAGATTTCCTATGCGGATCTGATGAAACAGTACAACATATTAAGCTTGGAGCACAGGCGTACACTGCTGATGGTTATGATGCTGTTTGGCATATGCAACAATAGGTTTAATTGTATGGAACTTTCAAATAAACTATGTTATGTAGTACCTAGGACTGTTAGTAGGCGGGAAGTGCGAGCAACACGTTTGTTCTACACAGAGATGTGTAGAACAAATGCTGGGGAGAGAGCTCCTCTCCGCCGATTATTAGAAACTTACAACTCACATTTTATAAATTTAGATATTTTCGCTCTTAATCCGAACAAATTTAGAAAAATGGCTATTGGTTTACTTTCTGGTCATCCTTAACGATGGCTGCTTCTTGATGATGTTATGGTGTGATCTGATTGGTAACTGCGGACTAAGTCTGGACGGCGAGCGCTGTCTTGAGTTGGTTTGTTTTTTTTTCCTACTGTCCCTTTCTATATACGTCCGTTTCCTTATTTCTTTTAAAATCGATATGATTCCGTGGACAATAGTGTGGGTTATGCGTTTGTTTATTATTATACTTAAGCTAACTATTAATATTGTATTGCATAACTGTTTTTTGTCCCAAATAAATAAAATAAAATAAAATCAAATCAAATCCGAGTTCCACGGCAAGGTCTCCTATTTTGTTGTCTTTGCCCTGGCGAAGAGTATTTTCCACACTCAGTTGACACATTTTCTCCAAAATAATGTAGTTAGAAGGAAGTCTTTGCTGAATCTGTTTTGCTAATTTAACTGTAAAATCAATACAACGTTTCCTGACTGCATTGATGACATCATTGGGTATAGTGGTCTTTTGTACTTGTGATTCAAAAAGATATCCTAAATACGGTACCGGATTCAAGTGGTCTTCTATTTTAATGGACAAATAATCTTTGTCAGTCGTTGCAGCCGTCGGCATCAGTACTCTATTGCAAATAGAGCGTAGCAATGTCATTAATGTGTTCAGTAGGGCCACTGGATTTGAGTCTTCACTTTCAAAACACTTAACTCCAATAGCACATGTAAAGGCGATTCCTCTCATCGGCATACATCGAATGAAGCAATTCTGCTGTGTAGCAATTATCTTTGTTCAAAGAGAAATGCAATTTGAGTTCTTCCCATTGAGACAATATTCTGGTCACAGTTTCTTCAATGGACAGCCAACGAGTATCACAAGACCGCAATATTTTTAAAGGCTGCTCGCCACAATTTATTGTCTCATATATATCTTTGTACTCATCACAGCGTTTGGGTGAATGTGAGAACCAATTATAGGTTTCTCTAATGAGAAACTCTATATTTCGCGGTAACGTTCTGACGCATGTGACACCGCCAATTGCAATGAGTGGCAAACACATCTGACCAGAATTAAATTAGATACGCCATATTCCGTTTATAAAATATTATGTACGCCATTATTGACTCCGGTCATGACAGAGGCATTATCCACTCCAATTCCAATTAAGTTTTTTAATAGAATACCATGTGCCTGCAAACAGTTTACCAAAGCAGTAACAATTCCACGAGCATCCGCGCTCCTCAGTAGTTCTAATGCTAGAAATGCAGATACAACTTTATTTTGCGTGCAACTAAAATATCTAATTACTATGCCCAATAATTTTGATACACTGAGGTCAGTGGATTCATCTAATAGTGCACTATACTTTTGTGATCCAATATCATCCAATAGCATCTGTTTGAAGTGAGGAGCTAACACATTCTTTATTACTGCACTGCATTTCGTTCTGTGCATTTTCATGTCCATAACACTCTTTGAATCAGTAATACATTTTTTTAACGCTTCAGTTAAGTGGTCAATTTGCTGTATGGATGTGTGTTCTACAATGAACAGAGACAATGTTCCTTCAACTTTTAACGTGTTTGTGTTAGTTTTAGAAGAGGGCAGAAATTCAATTTGTCGGTTTTTAGACACTAAGTCAGATTTATCTATATGTTTTTTTGTTACTCTGTGTTTTTTAATGTCGCCAATTCTTGCAAACATTTCACAATGACAAAAATTACAAAAGGCTTTTGTAGGATCGTTTGCTACAGGCCGTAACCAGTTCTTGAACTCTTCTTGGACTTCCCATTCTTTCCGATATTTTTGAGAATAAAACGTCTTTTTTTTCAGTGGCACTTCCATGATATTACGAAATAAATACTACACAAAAACCTACACAAAAACTTTAGATCTTGACTTGAATGATTTCGATAAGTAGGTATTGTCTCCTACTTTCGCGAACGAAAACTAGCACTAACTAAATACAAGCAATAATATGCATGCACTCACTCATACAAACTTTACATACGTGTTATGTTTGATTTATTAGTTGGGGAATTCCCAAGTATAACCAAACAAAGACGTCTAAAGCTTCGTTCCGAAACAGGTAATTTTTACTCGGCAAAGTGTATCCTGGATCCAAAACGCAACATTCGTTAAATATCACTAAAAGTCATCAAATAATTTTTCAGTGATTTTTTTTTCAGATTATCACTCCTAAAATTCACTAAATCTAGTGACAAAATCACTAAAGTGGCAACACTGCCGGCGGCGCGCTACTGTAGCGCGCCGGTAGGCAACCAGTCGGCGGCATCAAAGAGTCGGCGACTCGAGCGGCGAGTTGAAAGAGTGCCTACAAGTAGTGTAGGGCGGTGTTCTTTGAAATAAAAATAGGTAAAAATAAAAAGATTTTGCCGGCGGGTGGAGTGTTGTCAACTTATGAAAATTTGCCATATTCAGTGTTAAATTTTGTATGGATTATAAAAATAAAAAATCAGTATCTTTTGGTTTTTATGAGTTACATTTTTATAACAATTTTTCCTAGTACGTATGTTGAACCAGGAATACGCCTTTAATGGATCGGACAGGGTTTTTGTTACATATTGTATAACGCATCATCCGACGCTCACCTCGTCTTTGTTTCAGTTGTTTTTTATGGGAATTACGTAAAACATAAACTATATATTACTGCTTATCGTGCCATATTATACTCACAGAACCCACAAAAAACCACTTTAAACGCAAAATAATTTCTAAAAAATTACACTTTTGTTATTGGAAAAATCACTATCAACAAACTATCCCAACGCAATATTGACGCAATACACAGCTGTCAAAATACACTCAAGAGTACCGTTTACGCCACGCCAAGCCCGTTCCCAATTCCACTTAGTTCCCCAAAATGGACACCCAATATAAAAATCAATTGGCACTAGCATCGAACTCATGAGTACGAAACGTCACAATTCCCATGTCGATCTATCGGAATTAAACTCGAGAGTAAGCACCCAGGCCCGTGCCGGACGGCGTGTACGTGTTCCACGCGCGCCTCAAAGAGATGTCAGCATCGAGGAGGGGCCACATAGGGCCGAAGCCTGCCGGGTCAGCGGGATTATCCGAAAGGGTTACCGCTAGCCCAGAACCTAAAGGGCTAAGGAAGGAACACGGGTGGGTATTAGTCAGTAAGAGTCTGTGCCCGTTTTCACCAACATCCCCTAAAGTACCACATAAGTATGGGACCCTTTACTTAAAAGCTCCTCTAAACCAGCCCCTATTTAAAATTTCGTTTCACCATCATTTCAATCCCCTAACTAGGGGTCACATTACTATGTGACGTTTTTTTTTTTGATGTTAGTGACTGTTTCACTTGTAGACCTATAGATACTTTTAAACATTATCGTTTTTTATAAAATTCTCTAAAGTAATGACACAAATAGATACAGTTTATGATAAATAATGTTTTAGTAGGAATAATAAATATAATTTATATTTTTAATTAATTTAATATTTTCTTACATTTTTACTCTGTATATGCATAATGAAACTTGCATTTCTGACGTTTCATAAGTGCCCATGTAGGCTTATGTGAAATAAAATATTTTGATTTTGATTTAATCTGTGGTAACTTGTGTTTGACAGCACAGCACTGTTTGTTTTGATTTTGATCGCCTCTGTGTTTGTCTCAATTGTCTCCGTGTTATTTTTACAATTAAGTTAGTTTCTATCAATCTTTTGCGTTCGACAATCGTTTACTTTATTAAAATGGCAGAAAAGGGAAGCGTAGTCAAAATTTCACAGTGGACAAAAAGATAAGTTGGTGAAATTGGTGTGTGTATTTAAAAACATAATTTTAAATAAAAGAACAGATGGTACAACCAACCAAGCTAAGAACGAGGCTTGGATAAACCTCTGTTCTCAATATAATTCAACGGGAAATATGTACAGGTTAGTTAACATTTTTAAACAAAAGCTAACATGCCAAATTTTATCATTATGATAATTACCACATGTGCAACTATACATCTATTTTTTATCTTAGAAGTAAAGATGCCCCCTCATGAGAGTTTGGGAGAAAATGAAAAGTGAAGCAAAAATATAAAAATCAAAAAACAGGAGTTGTACTATTGGTACCGGTGGAGGACCCTCAACTACAAAAACAGACCCAATTCTAGAACAAGTCTGCGATTTAATGGGTCGAGGTTGCAGTGGTATTGCTGATGTGTTAGACTCGGACTCAGTTATCACCATACCAATTTCATCGGTCAATACACTTGTCATAGATCCAGAACTGACCGGTGAAGAATCACAGGGTATAATTTTAGACACTGAACTGGTTACGGTAAGTACTAATAATTTAATTATATTGGCCTAGGCATTTATAGGATTGTACTAAGTTAAAAAATTGTGAAAGGATTTGTCTATCCTTTTGTTTTTTTCTTAAATTAACTAATCACTCAATGCTCAAGCCGATCAGATCTTGACCAACAAGATAACTCATTTGTATATAAAAAGGACAGGCTACTTATGTTAATTATATGTAAACAGACTATAAATAAGTGTTTCTTGTAAGTACATAAATATAATTAAATTGTTTTCAGGACATGTCAATAAATGAAGTGAAGCAAGATGATCACCAGGTAATGAACACACCAACATGTTCTAAGATAACTGCAACTCCACTTTGGAAAAGGCGTAGACCTGTACTCAAAGAAAATAACCATCCACAGTCGGAAGTTGTGTCTACCCTATGTACAAGATTTCAAGGCATAAATAACAAAAAAATTGAAATTGAAGATTTAAAAAAGAAATTATTGGAAGAAGAAATTGAATTTAAAAGAAGCCTGTATAATATACAATTGGAATCCGCAAGAAAAGACCTAGAAATAAAAATAGAAGTACTAAATCAAATAAAAGGTATGTTATTATATAACATTTATTAAAAACACTCACACACAACAGTATTATATAATATACATTACATTAATTTATTGCACGTAACAAGTTTTCAAAATAATTTTTTTAATTTGTAATCGTCGATAACCATATGAGTTCTGGGATGTACTGTTGGTAATACTTGCCCATTTGAAATAAGTTCTTCTAAATACAGGAACAATAAATAATAATATAGGAATATAAGGAACAATATTTTCATTGACTGGCTCATGTTCATTTCTTAAAATACACATATTGTGTAAAACACAACACGCAATGATAACATTTATAGCATTTTTCAATTCCAGTCTTATACCTATAGCTAATACAGGAAAACGTCGTTTTAAGACTCCATACTGCCTTTCCACCACATTCCTGGTTTTTATGTGAGCCTCATTGTATTTTTGTTGTCCTCTTGTCGTAGGATTTAAGTAAGGAGTCAACAGATGATTCTGAAAAGAAAAAAAATATCTCCTGTTTTAAAAGTTCTTAATATTAAAATTTACTTTACAGGTGGAAACTTCAATCTGAAGAATTTATTTGGTGTGCCAAAGAATGACTAAATAGACCTAAGAAACTGTATTTTTTAAATAAATTGATTTTATTATGATACATGGATAGTATTTTTATTTCTATAGATATAGAGAATCTATTTCTATTTTACCTTCAATGGGTATCCACTGTCACCCAGTAAATAGCTGTCAGTGTAGTCTCCTCTTTCAAATCTCCCAAATGTATTGCTATTTTGATAAATAGCGGAGTCATGTGTTGAACCTGGCCAACGTGCAACAACATCTCTTATTAATAAATTGGCTGATGCTACTGTCTGTACATTTATGGACATGTATCCCCCTTCCTGTTTCTGAACAGCTCGGCATCATCTCCACCTTAAAAAAACATACAAAACATCAAATTTTATTTTGTGTAAATTCCAAATCATTTCAGTAGATATGTTTCAGTAAAATTCTGACTTGTTAAACTAATAAAGGTTACTTGAGGTTTCACCTGGTGATTGAATTTTCACATGTGTACAATCGATGCAGCAGATACATTAGGGAATCTGGCAATATTATAAAATTCCATCTTCACTTTTTCTTGCTCCTCACTTGTATCAGGGAAGGTGACAAACTCTGGACGTAAAGTGACAATCGCTGCAGATACTCGCTTTATTATTCGACTGCAAGTAGCCACACTGATTCCACCCATGTCTGCCACAGCTAACAAGTGATTGCCCGTAGCATAAAATCTCAATGCTATTAATAATTGATTTATTGGAGATATAGAATTATTTCTGAAATAAAATAAAAGCAAATGAAATAGGTAAGGACATCATTTGTAACTACTTACACAAGTTTATCAGAAATATAGTGGTAGCGCCAACTAAACAAAAAAAAATACCATGCGCTTGCGCATACCTAATGATATAATTCTGTCATTGTATGCGCTTAAATATGCTACCTTTTTATAAAACCTAGGTTGTACTCACCTATTATCAGGAAATTCTAAGGCATGTTCAATCTTTTCCAATAAAAACAACACTGACGATTTACATAACCTATATCTCCGAAAAAAATCAGTTTCATCAAAACTTTAGTTGACCCCTAACAGCTGGTGAAACAGAAACCATCTTTTAACGGTCCCCTAAGCATGTTTAGGGGATCCCATAAACTTGTTGTGTTGTTGAAATGTGTTGGTGAAAACGGGCAATGACACTCCCGTCCGCTCCACCCAGAGCGGGAGGGTTCATTTGATGATTTCCGATCCACAAAAAAAAAAAGTGTATGTATATAAAATGCAATAAGTATAATGTAAATTATTTCTCACCACAGTTTTGTTAAAATTCATATTAAAATAAAGCAGGAAACTGGAACATAAACTAAACAAGCTTGTATATGCATATTGGGAATAAATCTGTGATACCTGCTGGCAACGAGTAAATCGAGCTGCTGTCTGTTCCACTGGGGCTGAAAGACATTCGAATGAAACATCTATCAACTTGCCTTTGTATACCAGAGCATCTGCCTGATGCTCTGGTATACTCAAAGGCTCAAAGATACTGTTTTTATCCATATTGTCATTCGACCCAAAAGCTAGCTAACCCCAAATGGCTATAAGGGTGATATTTGTAGATTATAAATTCTATGTGCCACAGAACTGTAAGATTTGCTCATTACATTCATAATTAACGTAAACTGTACACGGGCCTTATGTACTAGCCTCGTACATAGCTTGAACGGTCTGTGAACACGATAGACGAAGTTTCGTGTCCTTATCTCATTTATAGCGAACGTTCTGAGTACATAACGAAGTTATGGATGTACTTGCTATTCTGTGCAGTTTATAGAAGCGGCTATTAGTACTCGCTATTCTTGTTGCGTTATTAAACGCGTGTTAACTATTAGACAGTTATTCTGTAAGGATTTATCCATTACGTACTCGTCGTCCGTAACACACACTGGTGAAAACCTTATAAGTGTGACGTATGTCAACGTGGTTTTAGTGAAAAGAAAGGTTTAACAAATCATATTCGTATACACACTGGTGAAACACATACAACTACACAATTTTGTCGCTTAAAAATATAATAATAGTAGAAAATACAACAAGTGAAAAAAAAGGGAATTTAATTCGAGGGATACAAGGACCGAGATGAATTATTTTTTTCACGAGTGTGTACTCTACTTTTTACCATTGACTGCGAGAAAATAAATAGTAGTATAGTATTTATCAATTTTATTTTATAATCGGTAATAAGAGAACAAAGGATTAATTTATAAACATTAAAAAATAATAGTGAAATTAGAACAGTTTTCGAAATTCAGTGTAATGTTCTTGTTTGGTTTTGAAACGGTCGTGTTTAGATAAGACTTAGGTTGGCAAAGTCGCTGAAAAAGCTGTAATGTAGTCGTTCCACAAGGTTGTCCTTTCGATGTTGAAGGGCGCGCCGGAGATAGTGGCACCCAAGGGTCAACAGTAGACGGTTTTAGATTTATACTCTCTACTATTCTGCTGCATCTTTTGGCTTTGTTTCCAATTGAATCCTCGATATAGCTTTCTGCTACTGTGCTGGACCTCCACCCTCCGTGGCGTTTCAGTTCTGTAAGATCAGCACCAGAATTTGCTAAAAGGGTGGCAGAGCTTCTACGGAAGCAATGTCCTGTGTACTATTCGGTATTTGATAGATTCAAGAATGTGGCAATCTCTTTTGGCATCGCACCTATTTTATTGATTCCAATAGGTTGTCGAGTACATTTTCCGCCATGGTATTGTATGAAAAATCTGTCGGTTTTTGTATGCCGTAAGGCTTGATATTTTTCGACGGTTTTTACGTACTCTTGCCGTATCACGAACGTTCTATCAATTTTTGTTTTCGTATCAGTTAAAACGATCAGCAATAAATTTTCCGAGTGTTTTTGAATGTCGTTCATAGTTATCTTTAATAGTTCATTACTGCGACAGGCCCAATTTAGTCTTATGCGGGTGAAACCGTGGGGCGCTGCTAGTGTAGAAAAATATTTATTTTCTAAATGGTGATCACAAGTTCAACGCCCGTGAGTCGCGTGAACTGCGGTGTGGGTACTTGAATATTAGCCTATCCAAGCTGTTGGTTTTCCTTCTACTACTTAAATAAATGAGCTTGTTTTGGATTAACATCTTTTAAGTTTGATTCTTATAACTAAAGTCACTTTTTTTTTTCTTTATCATATTTACTTAGAATGTTACCCAAAATATGTGAAATAATTAACATGTTATATTTCTACTTTACAGGAGAAAGGAGAGTAATCAGGAAAACTACAAAAAAAGTATTCCTTACAAATGTGGAAAAAGAATTGCATCAAAAACTTGTTGCTGCAAGAATAAAAATAAGCAAAATAAAAAATAAAGTAAGAAAACAGAAAACCAACATAAAAACAGCAAAAAAAATTGCATCTAGTCCTGCAGTCTTAGATACTCTCGAAAATTGCACAAGTACTGCTAAATTATTTCATGCGAATGTAATGCCGGCAGGACGGAAAAAAGGACGACCTTTTACATTGCAGGAAAAAATTGCCGCTTTATCAATCTTCAAACAAAGTCCCAAAGAATATAGATTTTTTAGGAAGATTTTTATTTTGCCTGCTCAGAAAACTCTAATTAAATTAATTCAAATGAGTAATCTGAAGCCTGATGATTAACAAAAAAAAAATTCTCTCAGTTGAAAACCAAAGCTGGCCTTATGAAAATGGAACAAAAACTGTGTGTACTAACGTTTGACGAAGTCTCACTGAATGTCAATGTCACATACCAGGAGAGAAAAGACAAAATAACAGAAGGCCAATTCTCGTAACAAAAAAACGTTCAAATTCAAGTCGCAGTGCCTCAAATGTTCCAAAATGTCAGAAAAGGTATTCTACTAAACCAAAAAAGTAAGTCAAACGGAATTTTTACTGCAATGAGATTGCGACTAGACCGAAAACAAAAATGTACCAAAACGGTATTCAGCTAAAGTTTCGACACGACATTTAAAAATCAATTGGTATTCCACTACAAATAAAAACGTCAAAACTGACGTAAGCATGAGATTATTTGTTGACCGGACTGTGACTAATAATTTTAGCTTCTGCATAATTAAAAGCGTATAAAAATTTTATTTAGGCTACGGCTAGTAAAAAACTGTTCCCTCTGTAACTAATTGGGTATAGATACAAATATTTTCATATTTAAGTTTGCGGTGCAAAACTTGTAACATTTTGCTAAATGTTTCTTTTTTCATTCGAAAGTACTTCTCAAATTTTTCATCATGTTTTATTAGTTGCTTCTGAATAAGCGTATGAAATGCACCATAATCTTCTCTTTCTTTTCCTTTGGTTGTGTGCACATGTCAGTAAGGAATAAAATTAAACGTGAATTTTCAAAATATAAAAGGCTAAAAAAAGACGGACTTTCTTTTTTAGCCTTTTATATTTTGAAAATTCACGTTTAATTTAATTCCTACCTAAGCCTACCTTAACTCTACTTAAAATACGCGAATTATTGGGAATTTTCGATACTCGCAAGTTGTAATAGATACTCGCAAGCATTGCAAATTGTTCAGAGCCAATTTTGTTATTATTATTTAGTTATTTGTTATTTTTCGTTCCTTTAGTTTATTTGCTTCTTGTTTTAGTTGATTTTTGTTTGGTGTTACATTGTTTTTTATTACTGAGATTTAATTTGTTTGATGTTTTAGTGTACAAGTTATTTTTTTAAATTATAGGTATAAGTTTTAAGTTATAGGTAGTGTTTTATATTTGTTATTTTTCGTTCCTTTAGTTTGTTTTCTTCTTGTTTTAGTTGATTTAATTTGTTTGATTTTTTAGTGTACAAGTTATTTTTTTAAATTAATTTCTAAGTATTAGTTGTTATAGTTAGTGTTAATTCGTTGAGACAATGGATCCATTTTCCATCATTTTGAATAGGAATTTCAGCATATGGAACTATGCTGCAGTTATATCTACGGAGGAAAGGGCCATTGAAGCGGCGAAACGGTGGCTCCTTATTCCGTCGCAGACACCGGGCTGCCCATCATGCAGGCGTCCGATGAATGCGGAACGGAATAGTAATTATAAGTTGTGGTTTAGATGGCGTTGCAGAAGGGCAGGCTGCAACGTCATTAGGTCTCCTTTAAAGGGGACCTTTTTTGAACGCAGCAATGTGTCGATATTAAATACCCTTAGGCTTTTGCTGCACTTCTTTAGGAAAGACAAAGTGTCACAGGCTGCTAGAGACGTAGGGGTGACACTCAAAACGGCCATTCAAGTCTTTCATTACTTACGCGAGGTCTGCGAGGTGGCCGAAGCTCAGGTTTTAGTTTCAGGTCAGCACTTTCAGGTTAAGTTTGACAGTTCCTTTGATCAGTGACCTACCATTAGAACCTCATTGTGCAGTCATTGCTTTTAATTCGTTACGAGTATCGTATAGGTTCTGTGCCATTGACCGACCAATGATCGACCATTATGAATTAAGCAGCTTACAAACTTTTAGCAAAATGACAATGGGATCGTGTTGGAATGACGAATTTATAAAAATAGCAGACTTGGGCCCCTGGCATGAACACAAAATTTAGCGATTAATTTAAAAGTTTTATTTGAGTTTTAATCACGGTGGTTGGATATTGTGAATATTGTGTTGCTTTTCCGAATTTGTATGTACTTACATAAACAGCTGTTTGTAAGATTTCGCTTTTTAAATAGTATGCGATTTAATTACCTACTAGCTGTTACCTGCGACTTCGTCCGTGTGGAATTTAACAAAAAAGTTATTGTTCAGTTCGCAGAGTTTACGATAACTTATTAATTCTGTATTCCACGTAAAGAAATACCTATGCTAATTTTAATGAAATTCTTCTATATATAAGGTATATCCTATGAATATCACGCAGCCAGTGCCGGATTAAGACTACTTGATGCCCTAAGCAATCCAAGCCTGTACGCCTGTAGGGCCCTCCTATCCACTAGTCGCCTCGTATTTTTCCAAAACATCGACGACCGATTTGTAAAGATTGGCGCACAGAGTGACTTTTGGGTCTTGCAATAACTTGCTGATAAACAGCCTTGCCATTCATGTGCTAGCAAATAATGTTTCGGTGCTGTTTCTGCCTTATGGTGCCCCCGAGACGTGATGCCCTAAGCAATTGCTTAATTTGCTTAGGGGCTAATCCGGCACTGCACGCAGCAGACAGCGGAACCTAGCAGCATCCGTGGGTAGGCTTTTCAGAATATTTTGCCGGTACATGTATTCGCCCATGTACCACTTTAACCGCCGCTGACTCCTACAGGTGCGACATTGGCGTTTTAATTCTAGCCATTGCCGCTCTATGGTATTTGTATGTAGGGGAAAGGTGTACGAGACGATCCGTTGAGGGAAGATGATCCTTTTAGATTGCAACGAAACCAGTAGCGTCATCTAGTTGTTTTTATTGGTAAAATGTAGTTCCCGATATTCCCCCGCCTCAGTCAAACGTAATGGCGTCGTGAGTGACAATCAAATTTTTTGAGGAAGAAAACAAATATTGTCTGACTTTGATCTAAGGTAAGGTTGAGGTTCAGCGGGATTGTCCGAAAGGGTTACCGCTGGCCCGGAACATAAAGGGCTAAGGAAGGAACACGGGTGGGTTTTAGTCAGTAAGAGTCTGACACTCCCTTCCGCTCCACCCAGAGCGGGAGGGGTCATTTGATGATTTCCCATCCGCAAAAAAAAAAAAAAAAAAGGTAAGGTTGAGGTTGACTTTAAGTTTATGTCTAATGTGTTCTAGGTGCTTAATTGTAGAGGCTGTTGTATTAGTTAGCTTTGGATATTGCTGTATTTTGTTTTTTTAACAGCATGGTAACGGTTGAAACCACATAGGTTATGTTATCGAACATTGAATAAAAAAGTTTTTTTTTACCATTTGTAGGTATGTTATTATTACGTTTTAGTTTATGTATTTATTCGAATAAATATGACTTAATTAATATGAACTGCCTGCATTATTAAAAAAATGTAGTAATGTGTATGTAGATTTCAAATAATAACAAAAAATACTTTATTTTGTTTTAGACCATGCCTCGTAATTATAAAAGGAAAACAGACCGCGGGTTGTGGTCTGAAGAGTCCATGCTCAAAGCGCTGGATGCTGTTAAAAATGGCATGCCATTTAGAACAGCAAGTAAGCAGTTTGGAGTGCCTATAATGTCACTAAAAAGGCGGGCTAAAGGCAAAAATAAAGTGGCTGTCGGTGCAATAAAATATTTAGGCGGGAAAAAAACAGTTTTTACGGCAGAACAGGAAATTGAGCTCGTGAAGCACATTAAAGATATGGAGACGAGAATGTACGGATTAACACGACAAGATGTTGTATCGTTAGCATATCAACTTGCAGTAAAAAATAATATCACCCACCCTTTCAACAAAGAAAAAGCAGGATATGATTGGCTAAGAGGATTCCGTCAGCGGCATCCAGATATAGCGCTTCGGGCACCTGAATCCACTTCAACTGCTCGAGCACGGGCCTTTAATAAACCAGTAGTAGATAAGTTTTATTCCACATTAAAATGTGTTCAAGAGACGAAAAACCATCCATGCCACCGTATCTATAACGTTGACGAGACTGGCATTTCTACGGTGCCTACCAAAAACACAAAGGTGTTTGCAACAACTGGACGTAAACAGGTAGCACGAGTTACATCAGCTGAAAGGGGGGAGACTACAACAGCTGTAATTTGTATGTCTGCTTCTGGAACTTTTATTCCACCCATGTTCATCTTTCGAAGGGTTCGTATGAAGATGGAACTAATAGATGGCGCACCGCCAGGCTCCGCCTGGGCCTGTAATTCATCTGGATGGATGAATCTGGAAGTTTTTACCAAATGGTTTGACCATTTTTTAAGTTACACGAAACCATCTGCGGGGGATCCAGTGCTGTTGATTTTAGATGGCCATCTTTCACACACAAAAAATTTGGAATTGATTTTAAAAGCTCGAGAAAACCACGTCACTATTGTCTGTCTGCCTCCACACTGCAACCATAAACTGCAACCATTAGACGTCAGCTTGATGTATCCCTTGAGCATTTACCACAATCAGTCACTCGAAAAATGGATGAACAACAATCCTGGCAGACCAGTGACTGTATTTCAGATTGCAAAGATTTTTGGAGAGGCTTATTTAAAAGCAGCAGTCCCATTAAATGCCATCAATGGGTTTGCCAAAACCGGCATTTATCCTTTCAACCCGGATGTGTTCACCGAAGCTGATTTTATCGCTGCTGCAACAACAGAAATGGAATTTAATGAAGACTCCAGTGTACTCGAAATGCCTACAACGGGTTCAAATACAGGTCAACTACCAGCAACTGATCCCTCACCACAAACCCTCACATCACAGGACTGTGTAGATTTGCAGAATAAAACACCGTCACCAACTCCTGTAAATGATAGGAATTTTTCATTTCGCAGTCCTTTGTCCCCATTACCATCTACGAGCTACGCACGCAACTCAAGTGTATCGCCATCCATCCTTGAAGATAGTCAATATGAACCTTTTAATGTTACACCAGCCCAAATTCATCCATTGCCAAAAATTGTGGGTAAAAGAAGCCATCTTACGAGGAAACGAATAGACACGTCAATATTAACTAGCACGCCATACAAAAATTATTTAGAGGAAGAAAGAAATAAAAAGACGGAAAAAGAAAATAGAAAAACAAATAAGAAACAACAAAATGTAAAAAAAACTAATCCTAAAAAGAAAAGGAAGGGAGTAGGCAAAGGAATGTCAAATAAAAGGAAGAATATTGCGTCAGAGTCGTCTGAAGAAGAAGAAGACGCAGAATGTCTTTTTTGTACGGAAACATTTTCTAAAGACGATAGTCTTTTTTGTACGGAAACATTTTCTAAAGACGATAGGGGCACAGTATAAAGATATACAGTATTTCGACTTCATACAAACGGACGAAACGCGAGCTATACCTACGCGCCTCGACCTCAGCATGCGCTTGGCATGCAGACAGTCGCGACTGTGCCGCAGTGACGAACGGACGGTGTGTTGTTTTTTTTAACAATAACCGCGCAAAATAAATTGAAGTACATATTTAATATGACGAGTAGGATATATTGTGCTGTTTTTGGTTGCATTAATTCGTCAATAACGCATCTAGAGATAACTTTTTTTAGATTACCTGGAAACTCTGAAAGGTAAGACTATAAAATAATTTTACTTACTAGTAGGTAGGTACATAATGTGTGTCTTTTTAATGGATAAGTATTTCCTTTTATCTCCCGAAAAAAAAGATGTCTGGATTAATAAATAAAGTGAATAGAGTAAAGGAAAGTGATAGACACGAGTGAAATAGGTAGCTATAGGCGGTTCATGAATCATTATACGGTAGGTACGCTTGTGTTAAAACCTCGGGGCATGTGTGTTTTGTTAGTTTGTAAAATTCAAAGTAAAGACGTGGTTTTTATTATTAATATTTATGTACACACAGTAAAATACAATAACAAAACTAAATGGAAACACAAAGTAGGCAAATGTAATTAAAATGCTGGAGGCGGGCAGCCCTATCGCATGTTTACGTACCGCGCGGCTGTAGGCATTTATTTCAAGGTTACGGCCGAGTTACAATACTGTATGATCTTTATACTGTGATAGGGGCGAGGGATGGGTTAAATGTTGTGGATGCCAAAGATGGGGCCATGAAGCTTGTGCAGGGATAGATAGCGATGATGATGAGTTTACATGCGATTGGTGTAGAAATACAACGCCAGGAAAAAGACGCTTAGAACTATAATTTTTGTTATTTTTTTGAGCTTAATCTAGATTTATTTCTTTGTTAAAGGTAGTGAAGACATTTTATTTGTTTTTTATTTTTCTTAAATGTTGATTTTGGATAGTGAGATTTATTTTATCAGATTAGTTTTAGAAGATAAGTTTAGTTACTTTAGAAGAATGTTTAATTTTGTTAAAGCTTTACTTACGACTATACGACTGATCTCTGTGATGATTGTTTTCTAGAAATTTAATTATAGTTGAGACTGACTGTTAATTAATAAGACTGGTTCATTAGGTCTGTAAAAGGATATTTTGATTTCATTTAATTAAAGATATAGTGAACTCTGATTTTGGTTTTATTTAGGTATTTCTACCAGAACCTATGATAATCCCGACATGGGAGGGGGGCAACATGATCCTGGGATCGTCTTGCCCCTACCGCAAGGATCATCTTGGGCACCGGGGTGTACAAGATGATCCTTTGACAACGTTTTAAAAATGTGATAAATAATAATAAAACATCTTAAAAAAATAAAATTTTGAGTATGACAACAATAAGACACATAAATTTACTATGCATATACGTTTCTACATCCGCGCTAAGTAGAATATCATATAAACTACAAGCATTCTCCCTTATGTGAATCATCTCGTACACCTTTCCCCTACTATGCACCGAACATTATTGGTGCCTGGTACTGGGATGCCAAGGTTGGGATCCACAGGGATACTGACAGTCCCTGCCGTAAATTGTCGGCTGTGGTTGACACTAGAATGTCCACGCATACCCAGTCTTAAGTGCACGCCCATGTATGATCGATGCTGGTCAGACATAATGTAGGAGTCAGGTTACTAGCGCTTACTAGCACTGATGTCGAGTCAAGTTTGCAGAAGTTTTTTGAGCTAGAGGAAATTCCACCTCGGCGTTTTATTAGTCCGGACGAATTAGAGTGTGAAAATAATTTTAATTCTTCGGTTTTATTTAAAGACGGTAGATACTTTGTCGATTTACCTTTCGCGCGCGCCCCTTCCGAGTTAGGCCACTCACGCGGTGTCGCTCACCGGCGGCTACTTGCGCTCGAGCGTAAATTCACGTGCGTGCCAACCCTACGCGAGAGTTAAAATAAAACTATCACCGATTATATAACTCAGGGGTATTTATCGGAGGTTCCCGACTCTGAATTGACAGAAGAGGGTTACTACATACCGCATCACGCCGTCATTAGACCGGACAAAGATATCATTCGGGTGGTTTTGGATGCTAGTGCGAAAACGCACTCAGGGTTGTCACTCAATGACATTCTGCATGTTGGACCTAACTTACAGGCCGACTTGTTTTTATTATTACTCGATTTTCGTACATTCCCTGTCGCGATGACAGCGGATATAAAACAAATGTTCCTACGTATCGGTGTAAATGAGCACCACCGCAAATATTTACGAATATTGTATCGTTTCAACAAAAAATGAACCTATACGTACCTTTCATTTTAACCGCGTTCCCTTTGGACTAAAGCCTAGTCCTTATCTAGCGATGCGGACAATACGCAACTTGGCGTGTGAGCATGGCGACCGCTTTCCTGAGGCTTCTAAATTAGTAGAAACTCAGTTTTATATGGACGATTATGTCTATTCTGTTCCTGATGAACAAACCGCTATGGGATTATCCCACGATTTAATTGAGTTATTTAAAGTAGGATCCTTCGACCTGGTCAAATGGGCTACTAACTCACCCGCTTTATTGGAGATTCTCCCAGAGTCTCACCGCTTACCAGTAAATTTTTCTGGCATGGATAATGATAACCATAATTTCAAAATCCTTGGATTAACCTGGGAACCCGCTAATGATATTTTTTCTTTGACAACAGTCGCTGTAGATGATAAATGCACGAAGCGCGCGATTCTTTCGCTAGTGGCCCGCTTGTTTGACGTACTTGGCCTCGTAGCACCCGTTGTGTTGTACGCAAAAATCCTGATTAAGGAACTTTGGCTAGCCAAAATTGGTTGGGATGAGATTCCTCCGAAATCCATCACCAATCGGTTTTCCGCTTTTATGCGCGATTTTCACTCACTCTCTTCTCTAAAGGTTCCTCGCCATATTGGCGTCTTTAGAGAAGCTGTAGTGAATATCGTAACCAATTTTGTAGGCGCTAAGGCGCAACTTGATGATATATATTCTTTCTTATTAAACTCGTCTGTACAAACGGATATTAAAAATGAGCTTCTTAGATCTCGCATTGCGTGGACAAGAATACCGCCGCGAGCTCCGCACTTCGGAGGTATTTGGGAATCGAACATTAAGAGAGTTAAAACTCACTTGTATAGAGTCATAGGAAAGCAGCTTCTCACATATGAGGAACTCTCCACCGTATTAGTACAAATCGAGTGCCTTTTAAATTCTCGACCACTTAGTGTTCTCTCATCAGACCCGCATCCGGACGTGCTCACACCTGCGCATTTTTTAATGTCCAGTCTTCCTCTGAATTGACAGAAGAAAACATAAATTTACCAAACCGCAAAAGGCTTTTGGATCAACTTGTATTATCCTACTGGAACAAATGGCGAGTTGAATACTTGCACACGCTGCAAGTTCGCCAGAAGTGGTGCACTCCCGATCCCCTATAGAGATCGGTACTGTCGTTCTCTTGGGCCAAGATAACGTACCACCATTGACTTGGCCATTGGGCATTATAGAGGAAGTTTTTCCAGGATCGGATGGTGTAATTCGAGTAGCTTCAGTAAAAACCGCGTCAGGTATATATAAACGTCCTGTCACCAAGTTATATCCTTTGCCAACCCAATAAAACAATATTATTACGTAGTTTAATTTAGTATTTAGTCTATTCGTAGTATACTTTCTCAACGGTATGCTAATACATAGTTATAATTTAGCTTAATAATTCTACTTTATCAAATCAAACCGCAACTACATTCCCTAGAATCTAATAATTAATTCCGAACGCAGTTTCATTGCGATGGTGTTTCGGACTGCTGCTTAGGATTCTCCTGATGCTTTCAGACGACCAGATACATAATCTTCTCTTTCTCCCAACCGCACCAGCTCTACATAGTTTATCAGCTTTGAAAGCTCTGGACCTTTCAAGGCGGGGAGTATGGTGTGGCAAGTTATCGCCCTTTAGAT
This sequence comes from Oligia fasciuncula, assembly GCA_963082905.1. Lineage (NCBI taxonomy): Eukaryota > Metazoa > Arthropoda > Insecta > Lepidoptera > Noctuidae > Oligia > Oligia fasciuncula. Next base: position 18,501,393 of record OY720403.1, read on the forward strand.
AATAATCTTTGATTGTGGGCGGTGTTACGGTGTCTGTAGTCCTGCCTTAGGCATGTATTGCTTTCGCGGACGTGTGTACCGCGCATTAGGAAACCCAGCGGCAAGTGACAGCTAATGACAGCTGTCAGATGTGAAAGTGCGCGCGCGCCGTCAAGTCGCATTTTCCTCTCACCGCAAAACCGCATTGGGGATTTGCTATTGTGTCGTTATAATAATATATTAATCCGCGTCCGAACAATTGTGAGACTTATTGACTTTCAAGTGACCAACGTGCACGAGCTCGCCAGGTGGCCACCGGCGTAGAAGATCCAGCAAGAAGACCACAGGTACCGCTTTGCTTTATTTGCTGGGGCTAACTACAGACGCCATCTGACCGTCACCAATAGTCTTGTTACTTTTTTTCGGACAAAATAGGCATTTGAATCGGCGTGCATTCCAGACGCTGATTTTTCGAAAGTCCTCAAACCGCATAGGATACACGGCTATTTACACGCCTGTCCCTCCAACATGCGTTTGATGAATTACGTTTCTGCACAGCTCAGTAACGTTAGAGGCTTCGTAGAATGTAAGATTCCGCATGGTCGAGTGGAATCTAGTGCGCAGCTCGTCACCTGTGTTATCGACGAGTTAGATCGCGTGACGAGTCAGAGTCCAGTTCGTATGCCCGGCTCTGTGGCGTTCTTCGCTACCGCCTTGGATATCGTGTCCAAATGACTGCAGGACAAGATATGTTTGCACCGTATAATAATGCTCCAAAATATGATCACTTTCCAAATCCTTCTGTTGCTCTCAGCATATTCTTAGTAAAACTCAGAAAAGGTGACAGTAATCAAAGACTGTCAACTCTTTTTAAAATACCAAGATCCACTTTTGAAAGAAAAATGAATATTGTGAGAAATTGTTTGAATGAACAGTTTGTGTCTCGACATTTGGGAATAAATCACACATCTATTCAAAATGTAGCATCACGGAATAGAATCATACTGGAGGGTTTTTTTAGGGATGTCAACATGGCTTCAAATGTTAAACCTGCCATTTTAATATGTGATGGCACATATGTTTATGTGCAAAGCAACAGCAATTATTTATATCAAAAACAAACGTATACTTTGCATAAATATGGCAATCTTGTCAAAACTTGGATTAAGCAGCGCAAGCAACGTTCGCTGTGCGAATTGTAGAGTGGATATGAGGCGCTTGCGATCTCGTCAATTAGAAATTGTGGAAGTACGATCAATTGTACAGCAATGGATTCTTCCACAACAGGTAAGCCTACATATAATATATTACTTACCTACATTAAACAATACCTTTAGAAAACTACGATACATCGTCGACTTTGTGTCTGTCACCTCTGACCTAGACTAGAGTCAAGAGCAAACCCATTTAAAAAAAAAATATAACAATAGCCAGTACTTATGCAAGCGTGTAATAATTTCACTTAGTATGAAACATTTTCATATTTTTTTTTTAATTGTTACGTTGTTTTTTTTGTACCTACACAGCTGCGTTACTAATAAGTAAAGTAGCAATTACCTGAAAACATCAGTAGTACATTTTGAGGTTTCCGAGCATTATATTTCATTGTAGTTTGTACAATTGACTTTGGCCTGCACTTGATAGAAGGACTCATTCCTTCAACTGTATCTTGTCACTGGACTCTTTAGTTATCACTTTCTCACAATTAATTACTTTCCTAAAACCTATTAAATAATTTTGCACAATAAATTAGATCAAATATTGAAGGTTAAGTTGCAATGTTTACATACAAAATTTCATATGTCACTCAGTCGAACGTCAGTTTGACAGTTTAGAGGCGACATCTGGCGGTCGCCGATTCCCAGTTTTAATTTAATCGATCATCATAATCATAATCAACCCACGTGGGTAATACTCATTCCTAGTGTCACCCCACTTAGGATCAGGCGAATAGAAGTCGTAGCTCCTATTGTTACTGGCTAATGTTCTAGCCTTCTAGATTTCCAAGCTCGGTCACCTCAAGGAATGTTAATTAGTTTCAAACTATATTATTAGGTCTCCGTATTGTCGTTTCCAGGAGAGGCACCTTTTTTTTTTTTTTTTTTTTTTTTTTTTTTGCGCGCTGGCAACACTGGTGACAGGTCGTCAAAAAACGACCTCTTAGTTAAATTATTTTAGAATATTAATAAATTGTGTTTATTTTGTTTTAAATCTATTGTTAATCGTAGAATCTTAATATAAAGTGTCTCACACAGTGTTTGTGCCGTGTTTTTTGTCGTGATAATTCATAATTATCGATTTTACGAAAAATCATCTACCGGCTGACCGGCTGTCAACGTTTGGATTGCGGATTTGAATTCATCAAACCCGGGGAGTATTTTGTTTTAATAATCATTATTTGTAGTTGTATTTACACACTGTACATCATTTGTAAACACTGCTCATAGTTATGAGCAACGTCCAGTACACACCGGCACCGTTTATGTCTCCTTTTGCTTGACAAATTGTGGAAGCAGAATCGACGACGAAAACACTTGCATCAGACATAAACTTACACTACAAACTTTACTACACATATTTATCCTTAATACATACACTTACTATTGTTTAATGGAATTAACTTTAATTGCTACACCTAATTACTAAACTACCTATAGTTTGAAAACCAAACTTTGTACCTATGATGAAAGTTTGTGTACTTCTAATCTCATGTCCTTATCATTCTTAGTGGAAATTATTTAGCCCAATAATAATTACTATCCTAAATAAGAATAAAAGTCTTTCTGTAAACATTAATAATTGTGATAAGCCCTAGAATAAATTAAATAGCTTCTTCTTATACTTACCCTCATATTTTTATAATCTTTTCTAAAACTTTATCTTTTGTTTTTCTTATTTCTTGCTAACTGTCTGACCCTCCAACCTTCTCTAGTTCTCAACTTATTTAGACTCCGCATACACTCAGTTGTTTCTTGTCACATTTCAGGTGCCATTTGGGGATTATTTTTTTTTGAAAAATGATGACCCGTGGAGCCACAGTTCGTGACATGAATGACAAACTGAATGTAGCACTGAAGAAGCTGGAGGCATCACAGAAGGAATGCAACCAGCTGCTGCAGGAAAGAGAGGACAGCGAGGTTGAAGTCAAGAGGATTAACGACAAAAACACTCAACTCAAAAGACAGCTTGTAGAACTTCACACCCAGCACATGGACATACTTGACCAGCATCACCATCTCCGTCAACTAGTGTCAGACTTTCAAACTTGCAGTGACACTCATGACCAGGCACTGAAACGCATATCAGGCCTTGAAGCAGAATTATGCAAAGCACACAACACCATTTCCACCATCAACTCCCTGAAAGCCAGCGAACAGGTTGCCAACACCAATAACCTTTTCAACGAGCTGGTTGGTAGTGTACCTGGACTGGAGTATGCGAAGCCCACCATTACCATAGACCTGACTGGGAACGATACCTTAACTAGATGTCCAACTCCAACTAGTCACAATAAAATTAAGAAATATATTAAAATTAGTAAAAATATTAAAAGGTACAAGAAACTCTTGAAGACACAAAGTGTTCACAAGTTTAACATTAATCTTAGGAAACAACGTATTAACTTACAAAGCCAACTAGATGTATGTAATAATAAGTTGGAAAGTAGCAGACAAATGTATTATGTCGACATACAAAACCTTCAAAAGGAATTAATGAGCAGGGAAAATTCACTTAAGGAAATATCCTGTAAGTATGAGTCTAGTCAACTAATGCTAAGCGAGCGCTTGCAGGAGGCCTGCGAGTTGGTGGACCTCGTCAAGTACAATGCAGAGAGGTATGAGTCACTGACCAACAATCTCACTTGTAGTTGTGCTCCCACTCACACCACCACCTCACCACCCGATTCACCTCAGATGTCGCAGCATGTTGTACCTACTACTTCACCCATTTCAACTCATACTATAGAAACTATCTATCCCGCTCAAAGTAATGTTTTGGTATTTTCTGATAGATTAGGATCAGGTTTTGGATCATTATTAAATAACCGCTCTAAACATACTATAGTTAACTGTTGTTATCATAACCTGCATTTTAATGAGCTTGTTCATAAAATAAAACATACACAAATGAATGAGCAGACTACTGTAGTTCTTTTAATTGGAAACAGTCTGAGCTTAACAAAAATGGACATAGTTAATGGTATTGACACCCTACTTAAATTAAAACTAGGTAAATTAATATTATGTGCATTGCCATATTCTGATAATTTGTATGATGCAGAAAACGATTACATTTATAGTTTAAACAACTTAATGCATATTTTGACATGTCGTCATAGTGACCGTTTATTGTATTTTGATACAAACTATTTTGTTAGGGATTTTGTATTAGTTCAGGAACATATGTTTCTACCCAAGAAAAGTCAACATGTATTGGCTACTTTGTTAGCTTACAATATACACGCAGTTATTGATGATTTAACTGAGACTAGGTTAAGTGACGAAACAGTATTATCTAGTACTTCTAATAATACTGTTATTCATTCTTTAAACTTTTAGAGTCGACAAAAGAGAAGCATAATAAGAATATTTTACTGTATCACCAAAATATAAATCGCTTTTCTGGCAAAATCCTAGACGTAGAAATGTTAATAGATAAATATCATATGGATATATTATGTTTTTGTGAAACATGGTTAAAACCGGATAGAATGTTGTTTAATGTAAATAATTTTTCAGTTGCCAGTGCGCACAACAGGTCCTCATTAGGGGGTGGTACTTTGATATTATGTAATAGTTCTTTTAGGTATAAAGAAAGAAAGGATATCACTGCTTGCTCTGTTGATCGCTTATGTGAGGTAGCATGTGCAGAAGTTGAAGGCCATACTTTCTTATGTGTTTATAGACCACCAGCCTCAAATTTGTCATCATTTTTAATCATAATGGAAGAAATACTTAGTAAACTTTTTAAAGATAGTAAATTTGTTTTTGTTTGTGGTGACCTAAATATTGATCTATTAGTTAATTCACCAGAAAAATGTAAGCTCATTTCATTGTTTAAATCATTTAATTTAAAATGTATATTTAATGAAGCAACTAGAATAACAGCAACTTCAGCTTCATGCATCGACAATGTATTCACTAATTGTAAAATAAAAGACTCGTCTTTAATTAGTGGCGTCAGGTCTGACCATACTGGTCAACTTGTGTCATTTGACTTAGGTAAAAGATTACACATAGATAAATCAATTCAATTAAGACCTCTAACTAAAAATAAATTGAAAATGTTTAATAATAATGTTCTTAGCAATCTTTCAACAGCAAGTTTTGATTCACAAGACCCCAACATAAACTATGGTACATTATTTTCTACAGTATGCCAAGAATTCAATAAAGCATGTCCTGTAAAAAAAGTTACTATCAATACTAAACCAAAATTTATTGAATGGGCTACTGCTGGCATTAGAAAAAGCAGAGATATTTTATATAATCTGTATCACGAGAAATCATTAACCTCTGATCAAGCCCTTCATAATTATGTAAGAAATTATTCTAAAATATTCAAAAGAGTCTGCGCTGAGGCTAAATCTAAATTAATAAGTAACAAAATTAGTATGTCTAATAATAAAATAAAAGCTGTGTGGCAGGTAATTAACAAAGAAACTGGAAACACAAAACAGCGAGATCAGAATGAGTTGTCCCTAAAAATTGATAATGAAACCATTTCTGATAAGTTAAAAGTTGCTGAGACACTAGAAAATTTCTTTACCAACATCCCAATAGAGGTTACAAAGTCTCTCCCCTCATCACCTATATTAGCTGAAGCTCTTCTTAAAGAAAACTTTAATAAGGATATTCCAAGCTTTGAATTCCAGCCCATTTCTGTTGCCACAATTAAAAAAGCTTTTAAAAGTCTTAACATAAAAAACACTGAAGACTTATGGGGGATTTCTGTTAAGGTTCTTGGAGATATTATTGACACAATTGCCCCTGCCCTAACAGGCATATTTAATCAATGTTTAGACAGCGGTACGTTTCCTGACTTAATGAAACATAGTAAAGTAGTACCAATTTTCAAATCGGGTAGTAAGTCTGATCCCTCTAATTATAGACCTATATCTGTGCTACCAGCTATGAGCAAAATCTATGAAAAAATCATGCTGGACCAGATGTTGTCACATTTTAATTCAAATGGGATTTTACATAGTCGCCAGTTTGGTTTCACGAAAGGTAGGTCGACGACGGACGCGGGAGTAAAACTCATCAGTCACATTTTGGAATCCTGGGAGAAGTCCCAGGATGCAATTGGCGTTTTCTGTGACCTCTCAAAAGCGTTTGACTGCGTTGACCATAATACACTGATCTGTAAATTATACCATTACGGAATTCGTGGACATGCTGCTGATCTTGTTCTTTCCTATCTGTCAAAGCGGCAGCAAAAAGTAAACGTTAATGGGGCGACGTCATCGGGGTCTTTAGTTAAGATGGGCGTGCCTCAAGGCTCAATTCTTGGCCCTTTCCTATTTCTAGTTTATATTAATGACCTTCCTTACCTGATGGCTAATTTGTCGGATATCATTTTATTCGCGGATGACACTTCCCTTATTTTTCAAATAGATAGAAAAGATACGGATGTCTTACATGTTAACGAGAGTCTGGCTGTTCTTTCGAAATGGTTTGCAGCTAATAATCTTTTACTTAATGCGAACAAAACTAAATGTCTTAAGTTCTCATTACCAAATGTACCTCAAGTGGGTCTGAATTTAGAACTTGATGGCAAAAAACTAGACGCTGTTACGGAAACTGTATTTCTAGGTATTACTTTAGATTCAAAATTACAATGGGGCGCACACATTAGAGCTCTCTCAGGTAGATTAAGTTCAGCTGCATATGCAGTAAGAAAAATAAGGCAGTTGACAGATATAGCTACAGCTAGGTTAGTATACTTTGCTTATTTCCACAGCATTATGTCTTATGGTGTTCTGCTGTGGGGATCGGCAGCTGACGTAGATTCAATTTTCATTTTACAAAAGAGGGCAATCCGCGCAATCTATCAAATGGGTCCTCGCGAGTCTCTTAGAAACAAATTCAAAGAAATTGATATACTAACTCTGCCTTCTCTTTATATTTTAGAAAGTATTTTGTATGTTCGCAAAAACTTAGGACTCTTCAAAATAAGAAGCGATTTCCACAATATAAATACACGTAGTAAAAATGAAATTGTGTTACCTAAATTTAGATTAACTAAAACTAGCAAGTCATTTCTTGTAAACGGCGTCCGTTTTTATAACAAGTTGCCAAAGTCGGTTACAGAACTTAGCGATGGAAAATTCAAAACCTTCATCAAACGTGTCCTTATCAAAAAAGCATATTATAAGATTAAAGACTATGTTGAAGACAAGGTAGTTTGGCAATAATTCCTTCTGCACATGTGGCTTCCCTGGCTACTCATTAACGGCTTAACTATTTAAATGTCTATTAACTGCTCTCAAATTACGATGTTCATTTTTTATTTACTTTACTTTATTTACTTTTTTGACATAATCTCTTTATTACTTGACATTATATACAGAAAATTCAAATTTTTTCCATCTCTTTATTAGTGGTTGTAATGGTAATCATATCACTAGGTTTTATTAGGTTTTTATTTTTTATTTATCCTTTTGATAGATTCTTGTTTTGTAAATGTGAGGACTTTGTAGGCCTTGTAGACTTTAGATCTGTAGACCATTTTTTATTTTATCAAGTACCTGATACTTGTTGACAGGCCTACGCTATCCTCCCATACCTACTGTAATTTGAAAATATTGTAAAAGCCAATTATTTTTAAAAAGAGTAACCGTGGAGTTTCTTGCCGGTTCTTCTCCATAGGAAACGACCAATTGGAACCGTGCACCTAGCTTCTGACGTTTCATAAGTGCCCATGTAGGCTTATGTGAAATAAAATATTTTGATTTTGATTTTGATTTTGATTTTGAGAGGTTCGTCTCGCCGCCAGGATCTGGAGTAGCGTCTGGGGCCTGGACGCGAGACCCGTCCCTCGAGTCAGCTGGAAGCCTCTTGCGGAGACGACTGTGCGGCAGGCGGAGTCCGTCTAGCGATAGCGCAGGCGGGACGGTTTTTTTTTATAATAGAAAATTTACTTACATTTAATACGGTTTTTATAAGAACCGGTTATTTACTATAGTCCGGTTTTCAATGGTGGAAACCGGTCTTCTACATAAGGATCTTGGGTTCGACATTCGGTGTGCATTAGGACGTATATGGTTGGACACCTTCATCGGCTCCGGGATCCGGGACCCTTATTGTCCCTAGCGCCCATTTATTATTAAGTCACGTTTTTTTTTAATAACTGGAAGGTTATGTATCTAGAACTTTCAATTTATAATATTTAATTTTAATTACGGAACAGTACTGGGTTTATCTCAACTCCCCACGCCCATAGCTCTTTCTACTGAAATTTAAGCTGGCTGGCAATAATCAAATTTACTTAAATTAACCTACCCAATTTAGATTTTATAAAGCCAATTAGTTCTTATTTATGATTTCTTATATTTTTAATTTAAACCTTTTTAATATACAGTGTTTGACTTAGTGTGTTGTTTACTTTTATTTTGATACCTAACCACCTACCTAGATTGTCGTAAGAGGCCACAAATATTAATTTGTAACAAAATAGATACTATATAATTTTATTTTAATGAGAAACTAACAAAATCGCACAATAATGTACCATTTTATGCTACCCACTTCATTCTTTCTCGTCGTTTACTGTGTAATTATTATTAAATAATGATCAATCACATTTTCAGGTGCATATCTCAAGCAATGATTTTGTTTGTCATTCATGTTAGATTGCAGCGTGGAATGAAATTAGACATCCAGCAGAAAGCGTCTCACCTTCAGCAGCGCCTCATTTTGTGTTGGCTGTGGTCGCTCACTACGCGTGGAGAATCCTTGAATCGTTGTTTAAGGATTCTCCACGAGAAAACCATATAAGGGAAAATATTTCTAGACAAATTGTCAAACGTCAGGTAAGGTTTCAAATAATGAATTCTTATATTTCAGTTTCTATTATTCAATAATTAATTGGTCTAGTCTGTAGTGCTCTTACTTACTAGACTAAGATATATAGCTTCATTCCCTCCCTGGACAAACATTATTTTTAAAAAGTCAAAAATTATATAAAACAGTAGGTATACATTTTAAGCTGGCTGGTAGCTGTACCTAAAATACAGAAGGTATTATACTACTTTGTTTCAGTTGCTAAGCTCGTCTCGCATCTGCCCCCCCTGGTTGGCAGAGAAGTGATAGAGCAATTTCACATTCACATGCTATCAGTTCTAATAACCGGTCAGTCGATTTAGATGAAAAGATTGTAGACCTTGACAGTACTGAAACAAAAGAATCTACACAAAATACACCTCAAGGGCAAGGGATAGAAACCAGAATGTTTTCACCCAATTATGTAAGAGCACCTGATACTCAGCGCTGCTGCGTTGTTCCTGGATGTACAGGTACTGATCACCCTCGCCTTACTGTTCCAGCATCACTTAGAGGAAGACTTTTCTGTGATTATAAATATTATGTAAAAGCACCCACAATACAGGAGAAATTCCTAGTGGGGCAACGTTTTTAAAAATAAAAACATGGGACTTTAAACAAAACCCAATACAAACTTTTAGTTCATCCCACATCGAAGAGTTTGCTTCTCTGCTACAGCAGAATATGTACACACATTTAGATTTTCAAAACATAGATGAAATCCCAGAACAATATAGTGCATTATTATCTCGGGATGATAAAAGCACAATTTAACCAATTGCTGAAGACCCCAGCCTGTCGAACAAATATAAAGGAAGGTTTGCCCTAGCGGCATATTTATTCAATTTAAGGACAAACGTATTTCTTCTTTTTTGTTAAGTGTACCGCGCCGCGAAGTACATTAGAACGTTTAATGAACATGGCCCGAGAGATACTACAACAAGTTTTTGTGCCCCGAAACCTGGGATTGAATCATTTAAGTAGGACAGATATCTCTCAGAGAAACTTATTAATACCAAATGGTCTATTTGGAACAGAGGAACGTCATCCAATTGTTATTACCGATAGACTTACATTTATATCGAAAAAAACTCTAATTATGTAAAAAAAAAAAACACCTACTCTCTACATAAATATCGAAACTTGGTAAAACCATTTTTACTTGTAGGCTCTGATTCATCAGTATAGATGTGCTAGGCCCATATCCAGCAACGACATCAGATGCCGATATTATACGAAATTAATTTTCTAATGAAAATGGTCCATATAGACAGTTTTTTCAAAGTGGAGATGTGTTTATACTGGATAGAGGCTTTAGGGGATTCCATTTCATTATTAGAGAGATGTTATTATAGTGTACATGTACCCCTGTCCCCACAACCGGGTGAAACACGGCTATCTACCATTAACGCCAATAAATCTAAAATAGTAACGATTTGCCGATGGGTGGTTGAAACAACTAGCAGAAGTTACGGTTTTTTTTTTAAATTGTTTAAATTATTTCATCAAACTTTTTTCAATAGAGCTTCACGCCATATAATGATAGACTTTTCTGAACCTGCTTCTTTAAATAATAGGTTTCACCTTCGCCATAGGGACAGGAACGACGCAGAACAAATATTACAGACTAGCTTCTGCCCGCGACTTCGTCCGCGTGAAATTTCTTGTACCCCCACCCCGTCGCGTCGCAACACTTCGTATTCGCTTACCGTTCACTCTGAGTTTTTTTCTTTTTGCTCGGCTCCTAAGGGTCATAGCGTGATGTTAAATAGCCTATAGCCTTCATCAAGAATTGGGCTATCAAATGCAAAAAGAATTCAAATCTGACCGGTAGTTCCAGAGATTATCGCGTTCAAACAAACAAACTCTTCAGCTTTATTATTAGTATAGATAAAAAACTCTATGGCCCATAACTCCTTAATAGGTACCAACTCTTAACATCTTACACACGTGATAACTTTTAAACGAAATATCCGATTGAGATGAAACAAAAAGTATTTTACTTCTTCATAAATACTCTTGATAACATAATGCTTAATTTCGATAAAGATTAATATTACGATACATATTTAACGTAGTTTTTTTTTCTTCAGACGATTTAATAATTATTTTGAACACAAAATCGGTTATTGTGATTAAACCATGATGGCTAGATATATGTTCTCGCGGGCTTTTTTGTAGGTCTTATTGGGCTCTACAAACCCGTAGTACATTATTTTGTTCTATTGTCAATAGTTTTTGCAGCGCACGCAAAAATAGGTTTTAGATTTTACACCTTGTGTTACAAAATAGCAATTTTATTATGGATCCCTAATTTTGAAGAAAAAAATATAGCCTATAGCCTTCCTCGATAAATGGACTACCCAACACTAAAATAATCATTCAAATCGGACCAGTAGTTCCAGAGATTAGCGCGTTCAAACAAACAAACAAACAAACTCTGCAGCTTTATAATATTAGTATAGATAGTACGTGAAAATCGGTACAGAAATAATGACCTGGCAGACTTTATTGAAGAAAGGAATTTAAATAGAGTAAGCGTCAATTTTTCAAGTATTGAAGGCATAACAGAGAATGTAAGAGAATTCCCACAGTTGACTGAAAGTGATTTCATTATGCTTGCATGTGGGACATTTAAAACAAGCCAGATCTTATTATGGAGAGCACATTAGATTAAATGGATGTTATCGTATTGAGGTTTCTAATGATAGGAGAACCAGTATTTTGGAAGGTTCACTTTTTCAAAATGATTGCTTGTTATTAAGGGCCCGAATCTAAAGCAGGCGCATATTAGCCTAAAGACATACTTTTGTCTTTAAGTTAATAAAAAATAATGCCACTGGAAGAGCGGCCATATATCAGTACTGCTGTAAATGCTGTAATTGTATTATAAGCCGGAGGACTGTAGGATGCTGTGTCTTGGGTGGGCACGGCCGCAAACCAATATAGTTTCTCCAGCAGTTTTTAGACGGTGTCTTATTGGTTTATGATGCTGACGATAGTATAGAATAAATATATTTTTCTTTCTTTTTGTCAACCAGCAGAGGCAAAGAATGTATTATTATTTAAAAGATTACTAGCAATGTGTAAACTCCAGCTAAGCTAAATATACTTTTGTTAGGAGTGGATCCACGTCAATAGTGCAACTCCATCTGTTTAGTACAAATAAAGCGGTCAATGTGAAAGGACGGTTTTGTTTTCTATCGCTTATAAAGTTCCGCAGTTCTATATTGACTTTTTCATTAATACGTTTAGCTGCTTGTTCAAGAGGTCTGTTACCATGTCTTATCATTTTTTTTATAGAATATAACTGATTTTCAAATGGATATGCACTAAAATCTTGCAGTTTTCCGAATTTTTTGACTTTATCAATAATGTGACATAAATTGTGCACGTTGCTGGTCATATAACACTCACCATATATATCTCTAAAATATTCTAGGAAGTTGTTCAATAACGAATCAGCTAGGTCTAATAAATGGAAATATTTTTCGTTGGAGCAAATCGTAATTGCACAAAAAAAGCATAAGAAATGTTGATAAGCATCTGAATGTAATGTATATTTCAAGATTATGAATCCAAGATAGTACAAAAATGTGCGATATTCTGAGCCCTTCCAAAAGCATAAATGGTCGAGACCTCTGCCAGATCGGTGGATTTCTCGTGGCATTTTGCAGTTTAATAAAAAATTTGTGACAATATTAATATCCGTGCTGCTCCACTTAGTATCTTTTTTAAATTTTCCATCTTTCCATCCAGTAAGAAGACGTTTCATTATTCCTAAATCCAATAAATGTAGCGCATCTCCTACTACAAAGTCTTCTACCATATCAATAGGCAGTTCTAATAGAGGTGATTCAGCTTTATGGTGCTGCCCATACTTTTTCGCTCGAAAATCTTCGTCGTTTCTTTTAGGGCATCCAACTCTTGGGAACACAACGGTGTTGGATTCGTACGAATATTCTCCTTCTACTGTACATTTTAGACACCCATCTTTCCCATTGTAATTGCATACACCTGCAAAATCAATTTAAATTTAATGTTTGTGCATAAAAAAAGAAAATAGGTACATTTTATTTTTATTTGTTTATTCTTATTTCATTGCATACTGCACCGGTCGACGTCATCACGTCAACGCCAGCTGTCGCTGAAAACCAGCGCTGAGGCTCTGTCTTGTATGGGCTCGCAGCATTATGCTGAGCGAGGGCCGTTTTGCGTGGATGTGACTATTTTTTAATCCACTGATTTTTGGTCTATAACAGTTTTTTTAACAACAATAGATGTGACGCATATTTTTCCCCCAACTTGTTCTTTTATTTTGTGTTATTACTATTTCTTTTCATCATGTTTACCGTAAATAAACGTATTTTCTTTCTTTCTAAGACTAACTGAACTTTATAAATAAAAACTAAGAAAAAAAGAGAGTCGAAGAGAGATACGTATTTGGATCAGGGAGTGACATATGCCCTAGTTTTATCCCGGAATTTCCACGTGAACGGAAATTACGCGGGTGAAACCGCGAGGTGCTGCTAGCTGGCAATAAAACAATAGTGTTAGAATTAAACTTACCCTTGATCATAGCCCGAGCTGGAGAGTCACATATAAAGGCCCGTATTTTGACGCCTACTAATTTTTCCTTTCCATTAATAACGATTAAGATGCCATCTTTTAGTAGTTTTTTCATTTCATCTACAAACATTCTTAGATAACCATCCAAATCAGATGGTTTATTATGGCCTGAATAAATTCCTACTACAATAGGTCGCAATTCTGGTATTTCATAAACGTTGCATAAAATTGGCCATAATTGAAGTTTTGAACTTTTAAAAGCAGGCAGGCCGTCTATGTTTATGTTCAGTGAAATGACGGGTAGATTGCGATCAATTTGTATCATTTGTAAGTAGTGTTTCAGTGTGTTTGTCAAACCGTTGTGCCAGTACTGTCCAGTGCCCACGGGATAAGTTGTAACAGTCTTCTCTGTTTTAAGAAGCGTTCGGGGATCGTTAGGTAATGTATTTGGTATTCTATTGTTAATTAATCGTACTAAATCTTTTGTCGCTTCATGCGAAATATTATAATTAATGGCCCAATTTTTCACGCCGTCACGAAATTGTTGGTCTTTTTCGAATGATGAATCATTGCTTGAAGATTCAGAAATATTGCTGGAGTAAGGACTCTCTTCAGAAATAATATCTTTGTAATACACATTTTGTACGGAACCGTTTCCCATAATTGTGATTCCAACTTGATTTTGGCTACTATCACTGCTTTGATTGTTTGATGATGACGAAGTTGCTTTTTCAAAACGTCTATTAACTTCTCTTCTATAAGTTCCACTGCGTTTATATCTTTTCCAATTCTTTAAATCCATTTTTTTGGTTTTTAGGGCAGAATGCACGTCGCATTAATTCCGTATCAAAATGTCTGAATATTGTTATAAAAGTAAGCCAAGAATCCTTTTTGGGACTTAGCTGTCATTTAATAGAAACATTTATCTACATGTATGTGCCAATTTTGCGTCATTATAGTGATAGATACCCATTTATAATACCAACAAGCGCATTGCTAGGCACCAAAAAAGTTGTTATTAAATAATTCTGCTCTATTATAGTGTCTGTGTGATATGCTTATCGATAAAATTATAATATGCATTTAAAAACTATTATAATACACTTACGTCCTATTAGCGTGCCCTGAAATTAGACTACATCACAAAAACACTCTATTGTAAAGTCTTTGTGACTACTAACGCACACGTACTATAGCAGCGATCTAAATATTCACAATATCACAATATCGCCCTGTAGTTGAGTGTTCTTCACTGCTATAACGAAACTACTATTGCAGTTCGTTTGGAACCATTATTACGTTAATCAGATAAATAAAGGCACCTGTTAACAATTTTATAGAGCAATATTATTATGTACTAGTTATATTAATACTTGCTATAGTACTTGACTATAACGGTTGTATAAAATGGCGTAGTAAACGTTTACATTCTTTGTTTATAGGTATTTTTAGCTCTCTGAGCATTTAGAGCAATAATGTACTGTCGAACGCTTTTATACAACACTGTGGCACCGGTAAAACCTTAATAAATCGTTTATAGAGCTTTTTAGAGTTATGAGCTGAAATAATAGGACTGAATTGCTGGTTGGGACGGCTGAAGACGAGGAGCTGATTCTTCAACGTTTTATTGACGACCCCAACATATCGACAAACATCGTAGCGCGTGAGCTTGGTATGTCACAGTGGAAAGTCTGGTCTGTAGTTCACTTGTCAGGCCGACATCCATACCACTATCAACCTGTCCAGTCATCAGAAGAGGGAGATCCGCCGAGACGGCTTGAATTTTGTCGTTTTATGTGCTGACGCCGAAGGCGAAAACTTTTTAAAAAACTTTCTGTGGACCGATGAGTCATGTTTTGACCGTGATGGTATCACAAATTACCACAACTTACATTATTGGGCAGCGAAGGCAGAAGCAAATCCTAAGAAACTGAAACCAACCGCATCCCAGCGTAGGTTTTCGCTTAATGTTTGGATGGGTATTATCGACGACAAATTAATTGGCCCACATTTTTTACCCCGAACACTAAATGGGGAACTTTATGAAGATTTCCTAAGAAATCATTTAACACCACTGCTCACGGATGTACCGGAAGACAGAAGAGCAAACATGATTTATCAACATGACGGATGTCCAGCCCACTTCCGAATCACAATTCGACAATTGCTGGATGAAACCTATCCAAACCGATGGATAGGGCGCGGTGGGCCGATTCCGTGGCCTGCACGAAGCCCTGATCTTACGCCGCTAGACTTTTACGTCTGGGGTCATATGAAAGATCTAGTTTATGTGACCCCAGTAAATTCAATTGAAGAACTAAGGGCGAGAATAACAGATGCAGCGGACCAGATGAGGGCAACAATCACATCAAGAATCACAAAAACTGAAGTGAGGAAGCGAATAAGAACATGTATTCGAAACCGAGGGCAGCATATCGAACAAGACGTGTGAAAGTGTATTTAATGTTTTTATACTGATATTATAAAACTTAACTGAATGTTATGTAAAATGTGCTCAGCAATTAAATATAGGAAAGCACAAAGTATTTCAATATCAACTCAAATACTGAATTTACAAAAAGACATTTTAAATAGTCCCCGGCGGAATATTTTTGGAGATCACACCTAGTGTGATAGTTATTATTGCACGGATGAAAGAAAAAAAGAAAAAAAAATTGTTCCTTTAATTGCGACCCTGGTGCTCAAATTACAAAAAAATACTTCCCAACTAGCATTTCACTCGAGAAGTCTCATGTTCTGCTATACCAACAATAGACCGGAACAGTTTAACAGCGTTGTGGCGAAAGTAGGAGGAAAACGAATCATTTTTTCTTTAAAAGACTCCTATGCAGCACGCATTTACGCAGCTTTTGTGATGTTTAATACTGGCCTCCCTCAATATAATCCATTTAAAAAAAGTCTACTGGGCAATCTTTAAAAACTTTGGAACGTAAACGACATTTGGCCAACAGCAAAAGAAAGCGTTGTCGCAGGCAACTGCAATTTGGTAGTAGCGCAGATGGACAATACGGCAGTATACAATATTATGAAAGTGAGCCCCTTAGGAGAAGACCAAGAATTGTGGTTATAGAAGTACCAACCGTTTTAAGTGATCAAGAAGCTTATGATTGCATCTATGAGCAGAATGTAGCCGAGAAGCTGCCGATTTTGTCCCGTGACTCTTTTTTGGCCTCTATAAATTTAAGTCACAAGGCAGCTAAAAAAAGAGGGACCTACGTGCAACTTCATTCTTGAAGTTACTGCTAGTCTAATAAGTCGCTTATAAACGAAACTCGAGTGTTCTGTTATAAATTGTAAGACAGCCCTAAGAATATAAAATATAAATGCTGACACCTCATAGGCGTCATGTAACGTTTCCCACAGTTGTCGCATTTTATGACATATTAGTTTTGAGCTAGTCATACTTTGAACTTCGTGGCGGACACATAAAAATCATATCTTGTAAAATCTAATAATTTTCAATAAAACCCTTCAAGGTTAAAAATAGTTTTTTTTTAAAAGGGACTTAGAACTCGCCCCGTAACAGTGGTGTCAGAAGTGGGATAGTCAGTAAAAGTCGTTACTGGCTATCCAAAAATAAGGTGAAAACTATAATAACCGTAAAAACAAATTCGTCGCGTTCCGTGTCCGCCCACCTATTCGATATCAACCGCAAAGTCATATCCAGAGTGAATTTGTCCTGTCTCTATCCAGTGTGACTCTCCAGTGTGACTCTATCTTGTCTCTATCCAGCGTGACTCTATCTTGTCTCTATCCAGCGTGTGTGATTGTGTCATTAAAACCACGTTGCAATCGTGGTATCCGATCGCGATTACGCCGAATTCCTCCTAGTCGGCTAAAACAGCCAACGAATCTGCTAAACCTTTCGTCGTGTGCTTGGGTGAGCTTAAAGCTAAGCTAAACCCTTCCAACGCCGTCAACGGGTCGTCCAAATACTGCCGCATCTGCTGCTAGCCGCTGATGCTGAGCGTCTGCGCTGTTGCTGAACGCGCTACTCACCGAGGTCTCCGTGATGCTTCCCGTTTTCCAAACCGTCGCCTTGCTGTGAGTAAAATCTTCTATCTTTGTCATTGCCGCATAAGTCTCCTTGTTTTCCTAAAACCTCTAAATCCTTGAGCTCTGTGTAATTATCCAAACACCAGTTAATATGGCTAGTTCAAGTGACAAAAAACAAATAGCTCCTACTATCTCTGAACCATATCCTATCCAAGTCCTATGTAACTTTATAAACCCATACCAAGGGGAGTGTGAAACTTTATCTGCATTTTTAACAAATTGTCAAAGCGCTCTTGACCTAGCTACTGAGGGTCAAAAGTCCTTGCTACTTAAGTACATCATCTCAAAATTACAAGGAAAAGCACAGATAGCGTGTTCAAATAAAATATTCGACAACTTCGACGAGCTACGAACATTCTTAAGACATAATTTCGGGGAAAGAAAGCATTATAACCATCTTTTATTAGAGCTGCAATCATGTAAACAATTACCAAATGAAACCGCCGCACAATACGCCCTTAGGATTGAAACATGCCTGACAGATCTGCAATCTGAAATTCACAATTCAGATTCCTTAAAAAAGGAACTTCCGGGTCGCATTGCTATGACGGAGGATCTAGCTCTGTATACGTACTATTGTTCGTTGTCGAGACCCCCGAAATCTCAATGCTGCTATAAATTCTGCCACAGAGGAAGAAAATATCTGCAACTTCTCAGTCAAGTCGTCTTGCAAAATTTGTCGAAAAGTAGGTCACTCCGATCTCGAATGTAGATTTAAAAACAATCAAAATAAGGCTCTATTTTCATCTAAATCAAGGCAATCAAATAACATGCAACAAACTTCCGGTTCCCAACCGTTAATATGCCGCTATTGCAAAAATATCGGGCATGACATTTCGCAATGTCGCAAAAGACAATTCAACAATTCCCGCTTCGATCGCGGAAATCCTGAGAACATAATAAATGAACAAAGGAACGTAGAATATAATCAAGTTTCAACGCCTGCCGATGACGACTATGATTTAAACTAAATGATCAGATTACGAACCGGTGCCGACGTAATTCTGTTACTACAGGCACTAACCGTGGGAAAGTTTTCTTAGAGACTTCAATTTCTAAATCTAATACTATCTCCAAATACGAATGTACTACTAATTCTGAAGTCGCTAACAATTCCAATTCCCCAATTACTAGTTCAATTTCTAAATCTAAACGTATTACTAACTCTAAAAATAATGACTCTATCTTTACTAGTTCTACTAAATCAAATACTAATTCGAGAATAAATAAAGACTCAATCCCTACTATTTCTACTAAATCAATTACTAACTCTTTAAAAAATTATTAGACTCAATCGATACTAGTTCTACAAAGTCAATGATCAGTTCTATGGAAAATAATAATTCGTCTAAAGGAATACTAGATCATTTTACCCAAAATCCAAGTGGTTATTCCACGATCTACGATGTTTTCCCTAATTCAAGTTGTTCCTTGCCGTATATTGTAGTAAAAACCTCTCATACGAAAGTACCTATTCGTCTTTTAGTTGACTCTGGCAGTTCCATCTGCATCATTAAAGAGCAATGCCTACCTGAACTCCCTAAAGTTGAGAAAGATATTTTAAAAATCAAGGGCATTAATGACATCGACTCGTTCTCTGAAACTAAAGGCAAGTTTGTGTTATCTTTGGGACTATAAAATGAAACTGAAGTTCCGTATTATTTCCATATCGTAAACAAAATTAACTTAGAGTACGATGGTATCCTAGGTTCAAACTTTCTAGAGTGGTATAAAGCCCTCATTAGTTACGGTGACTCTAAATTAATGATTCAAGGAAATCCCTTAAACTATTTCATATTAAAAACAACCCCTATTGTAAAGATTATTCCTCCTAGAAGCAAAATGTTTATTCGTTGCGATGTTACAAATCCTGAAATTCAAGTAGGACTTCTGCTAGATGTCAAACTACAAAGCCATCCTCGTTTATACAGTTCTAGGTGTTTAGTCTGTGTTGATTCTAATAACCAGGCTACCATTTCAGTGCTCAACACGTCAGATCAGGAAATAATCTTAAAAAACCCTAGAATTACGCTGGAACCTGTCTCGCAGATAATGGAGCCCCATGAAAACGATGTTTCTCTCAATACAACGGATACAATCTGTTCTAATTCAACATATCCGTACACGTCTGAACGGGATTCTAAGGTTCAAAACATTATTAGAGACGATCATCTTAATTTGGAAGAGAAAAGTCGCTTACGTAACATATGTTCTAAGTTCCAAGACGTATTCTATTTAGAGGGAGACAAACTTACACATACTAATACTCTAGAACATGAAATTCGTGTTAGTTCCGAAACTCCGATTGCAGTCAAAAGTTATAGGTTTCCCAGTGTATGAATATTCCAAGAACCGGAAGTTACGTGCCGCGGAGCTGCCGCCAAAGGCATCGTGCGTTGGGCCTTTCCAAGAATCAAAGCCTCCTTGAATCATCGTCATGGATCCGTTAAACGAATTCTCAAATCGATTTGACCACTATAATGACAGCTGCGTAGGATTGCAATCGATAAACATTGTTATTATCAACGTTATTATGAATGAAATTCTGAGTAATTCAAGACATTTGTTTGATATCAATATCACCTTATCCGGCCTATAAGATTTTGTCGAGAAGTAAGACAATTTTGTTCAATCTTTTGATTCCAATAAGAAAAAAAAAAAAACAGGACGATAAATCACTTCAAATGTGTATCTCTGAAGATTAATTTAAAGATCAGTCCTTGATATCAAGGGCTCTCGAATGGGGGCGACGAAGGTAGATAGCAATTTCCGAAAACGCCAACTCGGCAGGAAGAACAAGGCGTGGATAATGACGTTGAAGCTAAGTATGCTACTTAATTACGTGCACAAGTACTTAACACTAATGAGTTACTAATAAATTGATAACCCACATTAGTAAGGTTCTAATTGTGTATGACACTATCACTATTTTATCTTTTGCGTACGATTTGTTGATAAACTTCAAATGTCAGTCGCATTCTCAAAAGTTAGTTTTTGTCTCATTGGAGGCTCCAGTTGACGTGATAGATTTTTCCCATAGGATAGTATAACACTGGGTGGTCGCTGGTGAGTCACTGGTTTTGGGAATATGGAAAGGCGAACATCCTGAAGGTCAGTTCCCGTAATTAAAAACGTTCAAAATCTAGTCGCAATCTCAGCGACAATCAATGTCAAAAACTCGTTAAAAATGTAGGGAAATCAGACTTATTTTTGACACAGATTGAGATCAGGAATGCCATAAGGAAGAGGTCAACAAACAAATTAAAGATATGCTAGATCAAAACATAATTCGACCCTCGACATCTCCGTGGTCAGCACCAATTTGGGTTGTTCCAAAAAAACAAGACGCATCCGGTAAACCCAAATGGCGCATCGTTATCGATTACCGCAAATTAAACGAAATTACAATTGGTGATGCATACCCAATTCCAAATATCTCTGATATCTTAGATCAGTTAGGCCATAGCAAATATTTTACCACACTCGACCTTGTATCTTCATTCCACCAAGTTAAGGTCAAAGACACAGAAAAAACTTTTAGCGTCCCCTCCGGTCATTATGAATTTACTAGAATGCCCTTCGGACTCCGTAACGCACCATCTACAATCCAAAGGCTTATGAACATTGTCCTAAGTGGCCTTCAAGGGACCCACTGTTTTACGTATATGGATGATATTGTACTATTCGGGCACGACCTCGAATCACATTGCCGAAACTTGGAATCAGTCTTCGAAAAGTTACGCGAACACAGATTAAAAATACAACCTGCCAAATGTGAGTTTTTACGAAAAGAGGTACAATATCTAGGACATATAATATCAGATCAAGGTGTGAAACCCGATCCAAAGAAAGTTAGTTGTGTCCAAAATTTTCCAATTCCTAAATCGCCTCGTGACATTAAATCGTTCCTTGGGTTAGTGGGATACTATCGCCGGTTCATAGAAAACTTTTCTCATATCACGAAACCCCTTACAAGTCTTTTAAAGAAAGATGTTAATTTCGTTTGTTCACCAGAACAACAGAAATCCTTCAATGAGCTAAAACATAAAATAACAACCGCTCCTATTCTTCAGTATCCCGACTTCTCCAAGCCTTTCGTACTTACTACTGACGCTTCTAATTTCGCTGTTTCCGCAATCTTATCTCAAGGAAAAATTGGTCAAGATTTACCAGTCGCATATGCATCTAGAACTCTTAACAAAGCAGAAGGTAATTATTCCACTACCGAAAAAGAATGCTTAGCCATCATTTTCGGTACAAAAACCTTTAGACCCTATTTATACGGTAATAAGTTCATTGTAGTCACCGACCATAAGCCGCTTCAGTGGTTATTCAATTGCAAGGATCCTAGTTCCAAATTAGTTCGCTGGCGGTTAAAGTTAGAAGAGTTTGATTACGAAATAGTTCATAATAAAAAGGGTAAGATGAATTGTAATGCCGATTCCCTGTCTCGTAATCCAATACTTACCACTGATCCTAGTGTCCCTTCTACTTCAGAAACTTATGAAAAATATTTACAAATTAGTCAGCAATGTAATAACTCCTACGACACTGTTATAGAAGAACATAATGATTCACTACTTAAAACGAAATGTAAAATGATTACCTACCCTTCTGCCACGACTCGATCCCATACTGCTCTGAAATTCTACAAGTGTCCAAGTTCGATGAAGACTTACCTGACATACGAACTGTAGAAAGGGAACTATATACGTTTCAAAGTACGTCCAATGAAAAACACGTTTTTACACATTTATTCTTACGTGTTCATCATTATGACGAAATGACTTATAAAGATATTTTTAATATGTTAAGAGATTATCGAGAAATGATTACCGCGTGGTATTCAGAAGAAAAAGAATTTGCTATTTCAGATTTCCAAGACCCTTTCACGAAGTTATCGTTTACCAAAATATACAATATCATAGGATTTCTATTTCATAACACGGGTGTCAAAGTTCATATTTATCATAATAATATTCTATTTCCTACACCCGTAGAAGTTTCTCGTATATTAAGGGATAACCATGACCCACCTTCAGCAGGACATCCGGGTATTTCTCGCATGTACGACAAGTTAAAAACTCTTTATTGGTGGAAAAACATGCGTCAAGACATAGAAAACTATGTCAAGAATTGTAAGTCCTGCCAAATTAACAAACCACTGCGTCAAACAAATCGTGCTCCTATGATAATCACGTCCACAGCTACGAAACCTATGGAAAAGGTATTCTTAGACGTTGTAGGACCATTACCCGAAACACACGACTATCGTTATAAGTTTATCCTAACGTTGCAAGACGATTTAACTAAGTATTCGCAAGCATACGCAATGACAACATGTTTCGCTGAAGAAACTGCACAAAAATTCGTGCTTTTCATCTCTCACCTAGGTATCTAGGTAAAAAAATTAAAGTCACCACTGTATTATATTTTTTTTGTCTACAATTAAGATAGTTTAGCACTTAGATTAGTAATAATGGCACTTTCATTAAAATTAGGAATCATCGAAAAGTATCAAACAAAAATAAACTTCTATTAAACAATTAAAAAAACAATCAAAAATAAAATTCTTAGTAGGTATTTAAATAAAAAAAAAATGCTAACATCAATTTAACTCTCACTTATTTATATATTAAAATATTTACTTAATCTTTAATCAGTCGTTGCCTTAGGCAAATTGTCGTAAAAAGAATGACAGTCTGTTGGCAAAATGTGTTTTAGATCTTGGAGGTCTTTCCATTTTCTTGGCTTCAGTGGTATTCTTCCTATGTACATTGGATTAATTGTGTACCAGGCTTCCATCTGATGGGCAACTCTTGCAATTCATCCGAAAAATTAAGTTTAAATTGAATTTTTCCATCTGGCTCATATCGCAACTGCCGGATGTCGGTGACAGTTGGGTCACCAATTTTTCTTCCAGGTCGAATGGAGGTGTATCGTTGCAGTACTGAAAAATCTTTGAAAAACTCATGGGAAAGGTATTTTGCGTCATATTTAGGAATTTTCTTCTTTGCATCTTTAGTAAGCTTAACATACTCATGAGGTAGATTTATGTCGTTTTTTACGTTGAACTGATAAAGTTTGTTTTTGAATTGGAATCTTAAGTATTTTCTTCAATTGATATCATAAAATAGGCATCCTTAAGATCTACTTGGTCACATACAGGAGCCACTACGTTGAGGCCAGTTTCTTGGAGATGTTTTATTGTAGTTTTAATTTGGACAGCCAACTCTGGGCCTTTTGTTGCCGACTGTGAAAATGTTTTTACATTTCAATTTAAACTTAATTTTTCGGATGAATTGCAAGAGTTGCCCATCAGATGGAAGCCTGGTACACAATTAATCCAATGTACATAGGAAGAATACCACTGAAGCCAAGAAAATGGAAAGACCTCCAAGATCTAAAACACATTTTGCCAACAGACTGTCATTCTTTTTACGACAATTTGCCTAAGGCAACGACTGATTAAAGATTAAGTAAATATTTTAATATATAAATAAGTGAGAGTTAAATTGATGTTAGCATTTTTTTTTTATTTAAATACCTACTAAGAATTTTATTTTTGATTGTTTTTTTAATTGTTTAATAGAAGTTTATTTTTGTTTGATACTTTTCGATGATTCCTAATTTTAATGAAAGTGCCATTATTACTAATCTAAGTGCTAAACTATCTTAATTGTAGACAAATAAAAAAAATATAATACAGTGGTGACTTTAATTTTTTTATGTTAATAAACATTAAGGTGCCCCGGGGCTAAAGCAACTACGGGGTTATTGTAACAAAATTAAATATCTCCCATAATATTACATTTTTAAATATAACGCCATCTCTAGATTACTGAGCATACCATTGTCGTTACATAAAATAACAGGTGGCAGCACTGCAGCTAAAAATGAAGGTAAAACAGGTCGATTTGTCAAACCGCCATTTTGAAACAATTTTGTTCGAACGCACGTGGTGATTAAAATCTACAAAAAATATGTTTTAGGGTGTTTTATTGCTGGTGTTTCAAGTGGAGTGTATTGTTGACAACCGTAAGTAGCTATGATTGTTTTTTGCTTAAAGATTCGTTAAAGCATCTACAAGATATGTGTTTAGTTACATTTTCCCTGATAATAACCTAAAATGGGGTAATTGTAACTTTGAGGTTAGTTGCATTTCCCCCGTTTTGGTTTGTATGAAACCATGAAACAATAGTGATGGGCCATGTCGATGTTTTAATTCTGTGAAATATTTATTTTTATTGATATTGTGTAGTTGTGTACATTACTGGATTAGGTATTGATAATGATGATGTGATAAAGACTGGCCAATTTAGCGCATTCGCTTCATAAATAAATTTGATCTATTGTTTTAGATGGTCCGGAATTATAAAAGAAAAACAGAAAACATATATACCCAGGAAAACTTGTTAAAAGCTCTAGAAGATGTTAGAAGCAATAAATTAAACACCTATCAAGCGGCTGACGTCTACGGAGTTCCGAGGTCTACTTTGGTTCACCGATTACGCGGATCACGAGGAGTGGTAAAATCATATCGCGGTAGGCCTACTGTTTTCACCAAATATACAGAAACAAAAATAGCCGGGTATATTCACATAATGGAAAAAACTGGTTTTCCTTTAACGGTGCAAGAGGTCAAAGTTTTGATATCGGATTACATCAAAAGAAATGGCTTTATTACGCCGTTCAAAAACGACATCCCTGGCGATGACTGGTGCAAGGGGTTTAGGAACAGAAATAATCTATCATTAAAAAAACCCCAATCCGTGGAGACCGCAAGGCGAAAGGCTTGCAATCCTTTCATTGTATATAACTATTACGATTTATTACAAAAGACGCAACAAGAATTAGAACTAACTGCAAAACCTCAAAATATATACAACTTAGATGAGACCAGTTTTTGCTGTGATCCATCGAAAGCTAAAGTAATGGGACAGGTCGGATACCGATCGACAAGAACTACTAGCTCACCTGGCAGAGACAATACCACCGTCCTTTTGGCTGCAAATGCCCTGGGTGGAAAGATTCCACCTTTAATAATTTTCCAGGGTAAACATCTTTGGAGTGAATGGGTATACCAAGATGAAACAGTTAAAACAGCTTACGCAGTAAGCAGAAAAGGATGGATGGAAACATCTATATTTGAAAAATATATTAAAGACGTTTTCATTCCCGCGATCGGCCCTGAAAGACCAGTGCTCCTCATATATGATGGGCATTCAACTCATTGCGATCTAAGTGTAATAGAACTTGCTGTAGCAAATGGGATAACGATCCTAAAATTACCACCGCACTCATCCCATATACTACAACCTTTGGATTGCAGCACCATGAAACCTTTAAAAGATCGTTGGGAGAGTGAGCTTATCAAATGGCAAAGACTTCATGTAGGGGCTAAATTGCCTAAGTCAGAATTCGCGAGAATTCTTACAAACATATGGGACAATTTAAACCCAGTAATTATCGAAAATGGCTTTATTAAGACGGGATCATTTCCTGCTAACCCAAACGCCATCTCGAAAGAAAATTTTGATGCGTTGTCATGGTCTAAATGGGAATATCATCTACAGCAACAGTCTTTAGAACTAGATCGAGTACAAGAGCAACCAGAAGAACAGATATCAAATGGACCAGATCGAGTTGAAGAGCAACCAGAAGAACAGATATCAAATGGAACAGATCGAGTTGAAGAGCAACCAGAAGAACAGATATCAAATGGACCAGATCGAGTTGAAGAGCAACCAGAAGACCAGATTTCAAATGTCGTCAACCGAAATGATTATGACCCACAATTGCCAAGCCTTTTAAGTTTAGTTATAAAATTATTAAATAAACAAATCATTGGTGGTATTCAAATCAAAGACAAAGAAGTAGAGGATATAGATGAAAAAGATGGCTACTTTAAACAAAGGCACCGAGACAATTGTGAAGAAACTGTAGAAGTCCCTTGTGTGAAGTCCTGGATTGTAAAAGATCCTAAAACTTTTACACTGCCACCAAAAATAAACGAGACTAAAACAGCTTGGTCATCTGGAGTAAAAATACTGGAATGCAAAGTGGTTAAGCCAATGGAAAACCAAAATAGTGTGGAGGAACGTGTATCTTTTGAAGAATTAGTTTTAAAAACAATAGCTCGCAATGATCCACCAAGAAATCCGAAGAAACGCATTAATGGTGCTGAAATATTAACTTCTAAGGATGTAATGAGTCGTATTCGAAAAGAGAAAGAAGAAAAAGAAGAAGCGAAATTAAGAAAAGCACAAAAAAGTCTTAAAAAAAATAACAAATCAAATAATCCTAAAAAAATCCCACGAAAACAAAAGAAAACAAAAATTAACAGAAAAACCAAAAGACGTGAAATATCGGATAGTGACAGCGTGTGCTCCTATACGTCAAACAGCTCTATAGAACTAGAAAACATTGATTCCTGGCGCCAAAATACTTTGGAAGAAGCACAATCTTCAGACGATAGTTTTGGCCCATTGACTATAACAGATACAAATAACCAAAATATAATATGTAATCTGGAAGAGGAAAATTTATTCAAGAAAGAAATAAATAACCAAACAGAAAAGGCACATATTTCAAATAAAGAAAATGTTAATGAAAAGGAAAAAACGTGTGTTATTGCACGTACCAAAAAGGAAAAAAACCTAAAGAAAACAAAACCAAAAAGAATAATAAATAAACGAATAGTCATAGATTCTGAACCATCAACATCTAGCACACAATATTCATCTAATCTTTACCCAAAAATAGGTGAATTTGTTTTGGCGAAATTCCAGTCTTCTAAGGGAAAAAAGTCATACAAATATGTATGCTTAGTTGAGAATATCACTGATGACAAATTTGTTGTTCAAGGATTTAAGTCACAGAAAAGTAAGAGGGAATATAAATTGATTGATAACGACATTTCTATCATTGATAAAAGTGACGTAATAATTTGCCTCCCAAATCCTACCTTCATTCATGATACGAGTAACTCGCAAGTAATTTTTCCTAATGATATTGATGTTGTTGAGTATAAGTAAGTTAACTAAATTGTTGTTTTTTCATTGTTTAATTATTAGTTTTATTTAGTAAATAAAAATGTTTTAAAACTTTTAAAACTTAATGTTCCTTAGGAACAAGAAATTCCTATGTTTGTGTGATTTTTTACTGTGATTGTTAAATGTTACTTCTCAATTATAAAGACTGTCAACTCGTAAGTTTTGTTACTATTGTTTCATTAAAAGTAGGTAGTGTAGGTACTGAGTAAAAAATGTAACTTAATATTTCTTAGGAACAAGAAATTCCTTTTTGTGCGATTTTTTACTGTGATTGCAAATAATTGTTACTTTTCATAATACTAAAGACTGACAAGTCTGGTAAGTTTTGTTACTATTTTTGTTTCATTATAAGTAGGTACTGTGTAAATTAAAATGTAACTTAATGTTCCTTAGGAACAAGAAATTCCTATGTTTGTGTGATTTTTTTACCTACTGTGATTGTTAAAATGTTACTTCTCAATTATAAAGACTGACAACTCGTAAGTTTCTTTCTTTTCCTATTAAAACACTGTGCCATTTATATCCTGCTGTTATTTTTATTTTCCTCGTATCAAACATTCAATAAAATTTGATTATCGACAAAAGTGAAAAGTAAATTCACAACACTAACTATTAACGAAATAGTTGCAATTGCCCCTGAAGTTAGGAAATATTTATTTTACTCCAAACTAAGCTTAGGTACGTGAACTTACGTTTCAAATTCGCCTACGTTATCACATTGCGTTGAATAACTTTGTTATATCATAATTTTAAGACCAACAGAAACACTATGATTGTCATTAGTTGCATTTGCCCCTTATCGGGGTAATTGCAACTTTTTCTACCTCTACGAGAAAATCGTTTAATTATATCAATTCCTAAGGGACTTTCATTTCAGAACTAGGTTAAATATAATATTAATGAAATTGTTAATCGTGTAGATTAATCAAATAAAGTAAATTTATAATAAAAATGAAACTGCACAAAATCAAAGTTGGAACCTTATTTTTTCTAGTTGCATTTGCCTCGGGGCACCTTATCTCAGTAAATTAATCATGCTAATAAAGCGTAACTCAGGTATTGAGCTTCTTGGACAAGCAAATTGTATTACAATGTCAAAATAAGATATACTAGTATATTTTGATAGTTGGTTCAGAACATCACTTATAGTGTTGTCAAAGAATTTTATTAATATAAACAGTTTTTTGACCATCCTGAACAGTTGTCATTTCTGAGATACGCTTTATTAGAACGAAGGCGACGTTATAGTGACCATATCAATATTAAAAATGTTTTAATTTCTTCAATAATAGTTTTATTCATACCTTGTGTTTAAGATAAATGAAATGTTTTTTTCGTTTCCTGTAAAATTATGTTTTGGTATATAAAGTTTCATGTCACTTCATCGTTGACATCTATGTTTGTAGTATTAGGGAGATGTTTGTTATTTGATGTAATTTTAAAGAATACTTGTGCTCCTAGCAATAGTAATAGTATTAAATTGTTGTCCGAACTTACCCTTTGATGGCCAATAATCATCATTATACTTACAAAAATTGTGTCCCGATTTTACAGGCTTACCAAACAAAAAGTATTGAGTTTACAAATAAATTAATATTAAAATTACACTGTGTTGAATCATTATCAATTTCCACCATTTTTCAAGAATGTGGTGTATACCAAAATTGAGAAAAAAAGTTTTTGCAACATCCTTGCAACTATTTGAAAATCCATCTGGTATCACCCCAACTCACTTTATAATATCACCAACATCAGACAGCATGAATATCGTAATACCAGCCTATTATTGTCCCACTGCACAGGGCAAGCTCATACATATCTCATACAGCGAAGGCACAAGCATTGATCACCACGCTTGCCCAAGACGGGTTGCCAATGTCTGACTTATTATTATGTCAGCCTAACAACAGCATGTGTCTGGCATTAATGTTGAAATTGACCTTTTTGGACCAGTTCTAAAGCACACAGTTGTGTTTCTAAAGCATTTCACTTTCTTAATTTAATATATATTTCGTGTTTCATGGACTGTTGCCAAATAAACGTTTATTACTTCTTTCTTTCTTACTTTATGTTTTAAACTTGTCACGCCTGCAATCAAACTCAAAGGATTTATTTCAATTAAACCATTTTACAGGCACTTTTGAATTGTCAAGAAGTAGGTCAGTCAGAAAAATGTGAAGCTAGTTGCCCATTCCAAAGCGTAGGTACCTATGGAGAAGAATGGGCAAGAAACTCCATGGACACTCTTCCAGTGTTCCAGATCCACGAATCCTCAGATAACAACGATACAATTATATAAGCCATCGCCAATTGCGATTTCTAAGGCAGCCAGATTTAAATATACTTCTTTTCAATCGATAAAAACCACCTCGTGCCGCAAGCGATAATTTCTAACCGGCAAGAAAAAACGGAAGTAGATTTTCTTGTATTGAATTAATTTCTCGACCAGACATGATAGAAAGCCTTAAGATAAAATTAAGGCCAATTTAAGACCCTACGATACGAAAGCCAAACAAACAAAGCCAAGGATAAATAAAATTCTAACCTACACGAATTCGAAAACTATAACTCTGATTAACGAGTTCGATTGTTAAACACAAATATTTATTATAGAACGAGAATAGTTTACGAAACAAAGCGACAACGAAACGAAATCCACAGAACAATATTATTTTAATACTCCTTGACGAAATCTTTCCTTTCTTTCCTCAACAAACTTACTTTACTTTGACAGAGACTGTCATGCACAGAGTACATTAATAGTATACTGGCTGTCACTGTCATCAATTCATCATGTGATGTCATGTCACTCAGTGTTACCAACTTTCAAAAAAATTTATCCCTAAAGTTTGTGTCAAAAACCCCTAAAATCGCCCTATTTATTGAGTTGTCCCCCTAAAAAAAATATAAATATAAATTCATAATGATTTAGAAATAATATGCTGTAATATGTTTCAAGTATTTTTATTATAAGTTATTTAATACATAAAATATTTCGTCTTCATCTGAAGATTCAGATTTTTTGACGTGACAACGTCTTAAATTAGGTTGCGGCTGGGAGTCACTTATGAAAAAGTGTAACGCTCGGTAACGTTACGATGAGTCACCGAACGAGAGAGAGGCCCGCCGAATGCCTTGCGTCTCTCTCCCACTCAACTATGATCGGATGATCGGTCGTTGTCACGTAAAATCTTCGCCCGTAAAACCGACTTTACAGGCAACCATTTTTTTTTAAATCATACATGTTGATATTGAATAAATTTAACATTTCATTGGATGGATTAAGCCAGTGGCGCCAGTATTTCCGCCAGTCACCACAGAGTGGTTGTAGAATTACGTACTAGATGTCGTTATAAGTCGCTAGGTCAAGAAATAAACATTAATATTACCAATCAATTTAAAAATATTAAAGAGTCAAAAAATCCCTGAAAAAACCCCTAAGAATTTCAGACCTCTAAAAAAATCCCAGCCCACTTATTTACCCCCTAAATCTGGGGGGAAAACCCCTAAGTTGGCAACACTGATGTCACTGACTGTCTGATGCAACTGTGGCGCATTCCGAATTAGCTATAATCCATAGACTACTATTATAAACTAGAGACTATAATCTCTCAAAGCCACTGACCTCTATCTCTATTATACAAGTACTGTATGATAATGATAAAGGTCAGTGCTAACAGCACTCACATCATCTCACATGCGTTCCGACTTAGATATTACGATTATGACAGCTGAGAGCTCGTGAACGCGCTCACAGTGCTTACTCAATGTAAAAACTATTATTACAGTATTTCCTTGTATAAACACCACATTTCTTCTTTGGTTAGGTGGCGACTATCAGCCAGAAGCACAATTTCGAAAATGCCACATTAGTTTAATTTATAGATGATGGAACATGCAACCATAGATATAAAAAGTACTCTGTGCAACTCTAATGCCGCATTTACACAATCGCGCGAACCGCGAGGCGAACCACGAGCCGAATCACGAACCCGCATGTGTAAACAGTGGGCTCGCTATTCGCCTCGCGGCTCGCCTCGCGATTCGCGTGCTCGCGTTGGGAGCGGTTTTTCGGACGCGAATCAAAGGGCACGAATCGCGAACACGAACTTACTGTTTAAACATTGCTAGCGCCCGACCCAACAAGACGTGTAGACAAAATGGAGTGGAGTGAAGGGCGAAATTTAGAATTCCTAGAACTGTATCAAAAGGAAGAGCTCATTTGGAACCCAAAACATTGCAATCATAAAGACAGACAAAAGATATACGATGCATGGAACCGTATATCAACTAGTATGAGATTGCCAGTCAGCAACTTAAAATTAAAGAAGAATTTTTTACTTTAAATTAAATTTTTTACTTTAAATTAAAGAATTTTTTTTTACTTTTTTTACGCAGGATATCTAAATAACTGTATAAAATCATTGGATGTAGCGCGCATGCCGCAATTATTTCCACGTCCTCCATGTTCGTGTTGTGCCGCATTTACACAATCGCGCGAACCGGGAGGCGAACCACGAGCCGAATCACGAACCCGCATGTGTAAACAGTGGGTTCGCTATTCACCTCGTGGCTCGCCTCGCGATTCGCGTGATCGCGTTGGGAGCGGTTTTTCGGACGCGAATCAAAGGGCACGAATCGCGAACACGAACTTACTGTTTACACATTCGCCTGCATTCAGTTGACTGCTAGCGCCCGACCCAACAGGACGTGTAGACAAAATGGAGTAGAGTGAAGTGCAAATTTTAGAATTCCTAGAACTGTATCAAAAGGAAGAGCTCATTTGGAACCCAAAACATCGCAATCATAAAGACAGACAAAAGATATACGATGCATGGAACCGTATTTAATTTTAAGTTGCTGACCGGGATTGCCAGTCAGCAACTTAAAATTAAAGAATAATTCATTAATAGCCTGTTTTCGTAAACATCTTCGAAAGAAGAAATCATCTATCAAATCGGGTATGGGAGCAGAAGATGTTTATGAACCTATATGGTTCGCATTCAAATGGTTCACATTGTTCTATTGCGATGACACGCTATCATCCACCATCGTCTGCGTCGACGGTTCTTTTTTACTTTTTTACGCAGGATATCTAAATAATTGTATAAACTAATTAGATGTAGCGCGCATGCCGCAATTATTTCCACGTCCTCCATGTTCGTGTTGTGGTTCGTGTGCGATTCACCCCTGACCCCGCGAATGTGTGAACAGTAGTTTGCGACGGGGCTCGTATACGAATGGTTCGTCGAATAGTTCGTCGAGTCACGAGGCGAATAGCGAGCACGATTGTGTAAACGCGGTATTGTGGTTCGTGTGCGATTCACCCCGCGAATGTGTGAACAGTAGTTCGCGACGGGGCTCGTATACGAATGGTTCGTCGAATAGTTCGTTGAGCCACGAGGCGAATAGCGAGCACGATTGTGTAAATGCGGTTAAAAAAAAACACGCTGACACATCCTCACACACCCAACCCACTGTCATTTTTGACAGCGTTCACGGTGATATTATTCTAACGGGTGTTCTGAGTTGGGAAATAATCGATTTGAGCGTACTCAAACCCGTACCGAATTAGCGTACTTAAACCCCTACCGAATTAGCGTGAGCGCGATAACGATGTCCCGTGAATGCGACAAAAGATCCTTGTAGCAGTATTCATCTATTCCCACAATTACTAGTAGTCTGTGGGACGGACGCGAAACGAGGTATGTACTTATGTGGTGCATACGCACAATGCCGTAAAAAGAACGGCAAATGGTTTTTACATTAGAAAAATTTAGGCTAATTTAAAAAAAAATGGTTGCCTGTAAAGTCGGTTTTACGGGCGAAGATTTTACGTGACAACGACCGATCATCCGATCATAGTTGAGTGGGAGAGAGACGCAAGGCATTCGGCGGGCCTCTCTCTCGTTCGGTGACTCATCGTAACGTTACCGAGCGTTACACTTTTTCATAAGTGACTCCCAGTCGCAACCTAATTTAAGACGTTGTCACGTCAAAAAAAATTACGATGAAAACAAAAAAACTATTAGAATATGAACAAACATGTTTACGGTTCGTGCTGCTAGCGCCACTAGTGGTGAAACTTGGCAAATAACTTTCACTTCTTATAATCTAGTTTAAAATTCATTTTGAGAGGTTTTCTTTTGAGTTTAAAAAAAAATAGTTTCCAAGAACTCTGTAGATGGCGTTCTACTGACTACGTTACTAGGTGCCAAAGCCAAAACGCTTGGAAAAAAAACGTTGCGTCACGTCACATACGCTCGATGACTGACACTTTCGTTTGCTTTCGTTTTACGATCTCAAAATTACATCCAAGTGAAATAATCAAAAAATGATGTGACGTTCCGTTCCTTGCAGTAACTTACCAAGGTCAGCGCCATCTATCCAGGGACTAGGGAAGAGTTAACAAAAAAAAGGAAATTCCCTCATTTGTATTAATGTTTCAGGTTTTTTTTTTGAGATTTTGTCTTTTGTACGATAATTTTGCCCACAAAACGATAATTTCGATGTCGGAGATTGATAATTTGAACTTTTGGAGTTGGCAACACTGATCAAGAGCAACTCTCATTTCCATAGTCAAGAAGAAAGATAAAAAAAAAACAACTCTCCTGCTATAGTTTTATTTTATTAGTTACTTTACTCTTTCTTTGCATTCCATCTTAGTGTGGTCTCGAACTTACCGATTTTTAGGTATTTCTACCGATATGGGCTCTGTTCTACCGAAATATGTCGATTTTTCGACGATTTCAGAGTATACATGGAAATTGCGATTTTTCTACCGATTTTACTTTCTACTTACACTTTTAAGTTGGCAAACTTTTTCATTTATGTAGATTAGATTTTTATATCGAAGCTTGTAAACGACTATCCACGCGGTTTCCATTGATCCAAAAGATGTTAAAATTGGCAAAACTGCTTCGATAGTTCTTATGAGTAGGCTCTTTCCCAATATTGTTTAGAGCAATGATTTCCAGAAAATTGATACAGAGTGGCGCATTTTAAGAAATTGTGAACAAATCAAAACATTTCCTGATGATCTAGAACTATTTTGGGATGAAGTAAGTTTACTAAAGCGTGGCGATGAAACTCAAATATTTCCTTTGTTGTCTAATTTCATCTTTCACATTTTATCACTTCCCCATTCATCCGCTAACGTTGAACGCATATTTTCAAATATTAATCTTTTGAAAACAAAACAGCGAAATAGGCTGTCTACTGAATCAATCACTGGTCTCACTGGTCTGCTCAGTTCTCACCGAGACGCGACGACACAATTCAGTGTCTACGACGTCGAGCTACGCAGCGCAGCGTAGCTCACTAAATCGTGTACCTTTTAGTGTAGTAGATAAGGTCTGTACTCTGTAATTGTATTTCTATCTTGAAAACTGCGCGTCGCGTCGCGTCTCGGTGTGAACTGACCCTTACATGCAAAACGAATCATTAATACAGCTAAATGTTATGGTTTTGAAATTAATTCGAAGATGACCGCGGCTATGGCCAAAGAATATTGGTATAAAAAATATGTTATAAATTAGTTTGTAAGTTGTTTTTTTCATAAAATAAACGAATTTGATTGAATATTGTATTTTTTTGTCAAATACCGATTTTGGGTACAAAATTACAAAATATACCGATTTGATTTTAGCTGGCAACTCTACCGATCTCGCTCAGTCTATCAAACCAGTGCTGCCAACTTTGGGGTTTTCCCCCTAAATTTAGGGGGAAGAAGTCTTAAAAGGGGTATTTTTAGGGACAGGTTTTTTTTGGGGTTATTTTTAGGGGCTAAAAGTTTGCTGTGGCGTTATCGATGCTGCCCGTATCCAACGCCTCCGTAGAGCGTGCCTTTTCTATTTATGCCATTATTTAAAAATACTTAGGAATCGTTTATCCCTGATCAACAATATTACAATTTAGTTAGTAGTTTAACAATAGGTATTTAGGTACCTAGTCTTTTTTTTTTTACAAACTATGTACCTATGCGTTTTATTTTGTGAGTTAGGAACGACTTAGGGAGTTGGGCACTGCATCAAAGAAATTTACCTTATGTGAACCTATACTTAGGGTTTTTTTAGGGGGATTTTTAAAAAATCTTGGGGGCAAATTTTGTTATTGGTTGGTAACACTGTATCAAACAAAAAGTACTTTGTGCTCTATGACATTGGTCGTTGACGAACGAGACCACTGCACCTTACAAACAATTATTACAAAACACAAAAATGTTTTTTTTATAATGCGGTGCTTTGTTCTTACCTTGCTTTTATCGTTTTTGTCGGTGTCTTGAAGTGAAGAAGTCGAAGTTGAAGTTCTTGACAGTGAAGTCGCAGTTTTATCAATTTAATTCTTGAATATTGGGTTAAAAACGAGAGCATGCTTAAAATTTCGGTAAGAGGGTCCTCAACTCTTGTTGTAGTGTCTGAGATGGTCGTCTTTTCTTAATTAGCTTACTGTAGTGATTGTAAATGCTTTCTTGGTCAGAGGGCCATCAAGGCTAGTTTGTTTAAATTGTTTTTAAAACTGGCTTTCACCCCGCCCCTAAGACGACCCACTGACCGAGGATTGGTAATGCGTTCCGTCTTTTTTCTGCAAGCAGCATAATATACTCGTAGCTGACATTCTGATTGTCGTTGTCGTACACATTCTTTTAGTCTTGACCTGACAAATAATCATGATGTTTTGCTAGTTTCTCCGTTCAAAAACTGTCAAAAGTAAATTTTATTTAACACACAATATTTTAGCACAGTCTATAGTTATCTCATGTTGGAACAATATCTGCTCATATTTTTGTTAAATTGTAATGTTCGTGTGGACTTTTTGTTCTATCTGTTCTGCAAAATCCACCATGACGATGATGATGATGATAGGACTCCCTTTTCCGCACTTAGACTCTCAT
Source organism: Oligia fasciuncula (assembly GCA_963082905.1). Classification (NCBI taxonomy): domain Eukaryota; kingdom Metazoa; phylum Arthropoda; class Insecta; order Lepidoptera; family Noctuidae; genus Oligia; species Oligia fasciuncula. The sequence continues at coordinate 18,538,010 of OY720403.1, forward strand.
TCGGTCCGTTGTGCGTGGGGATTCTGGCTAACTGAGCTAGCCTAGCTCCGCCCATAAGCACGCTTCCTTCCTGCTCCCAGACAAGCTTCCTGGGAGCTTCACAGGCTTCGCGGAGCGACCTCATTGTTCCGAGGATTTCAGCACGTTGAGAAGTCACGGCCTCGCATTCCAGGATGACGTGGGCGGCTGGGTCCTCGGCGTCAAGGCAGCCCCTGCAAAGGGGGCTATCTGTGGCGCCTATGTTGAATTGATGCTTGCTAAGGAGGTTGTGGCCCGTAATTGAACCTATTATTATACTAAGGTTATTTCTACTCAGGCTGAGAAGTGTTTTGGTTAGTTGCAGGTGTATCATGCAACTAACCAAAAAACTTCTCAGCCTGCCGATGACCTTGTGAAGGCCGCAGGAACCCGTTGGATGCGAGAAGCAAAGAACCGGTCGAAGTGGAAGTGCTTGAGGGAGGCCTATGTCCAGCAGTGGACGTCTTTTGGCTGAAATGATGATGTATGATGAGGTGTATCATTGGTAAAGCCAATTTTGACTGTCTACAGTCTGTTGCCCATGACCAGCCACCATGACGTTTAAGTTCATTTTGGTTATTTCTTTTGGATTTAGGATTGTTTCTTTTGTAGTTTGCAACTAAGGAAACCTACATATTTCTGCCATAAAATATCATCCGTAAAAATGTTGTTAACTCATTATGATGAGATATGAGACAAGCAGAAAGCAGCTCGCCTTGATATCATACTAAAATACTTGTCAGCGTGTATATGTACATAGTTTATTTATGTACTTCTCTTTTTAACCAACTTCAAAAAAGAAGGAGGTTCTCAATTCGGATGTTTATTTTAAAATCTAAAGCTGTTTTATAACTCTAAAAATGTTGTAATGGTCCAGTGGTTAAGGGCTTGCCCCTCAAGGTCTTGGGTTGATATCCCTTCAAGTACCACTATTTTTTTCTCAATTCATGTGTACTTTCTGAGTTTATCTTTGACAGTACTACATTGATGAAGGAAAACATTGTGAGGAAACCTGGACTTTGTTGATAATCTGTTTGTTTGTCTGAAATCGTCAACCCATGTTGAGCTAGGTAATACCCCTGTAGGCATAAAATTTTAAGGCATAATATAGTTTGGCATAACGTTTTTGCATAACTTTTATAAGCATAATAATACTGCTGCATAATAATACTTTGGAATAATGCAAAGGTTAGCATAACTATAACTATCATGTAGTCTAATATGTTTTGGCTTAAGTTGGAGTTGCATAAATTTTAAAGGCATGATGTTTATTCATCTAATAATCAGGAGTCATAAATCATCTATTATTATATAAATAAAAAGAAAAGTCCTGACTGATTGACTGACTCATCAACGCCCAGCCCAAACCCTTGGACCTAGAGAGCTAAAATTTTGCACAGAGGTTCCCTTAATAATGTATACAAGGAATAGGTATAGGTATTTTTTGAAATTCAACCCCTAAGACAGTTAAATAGGGGATGAAAGTTTGTATGAACAATCTTATTCCTATAGTTAATAAAGTTGAAACTTGGCAGGAATACTTTCTAAGTAAATTATGAAGTAGCATTTTTAGTTTTTCTAAACTACCCCTTAAAGGGGGATTGGGGGATGTCAAAATTTGTATGGAAGAATTTTAACGGTCGGTCCGATTACCTCGAAACGCTGTATTTATACTTAAGACCAAAAATAAAGAATAACGTGTATCAGGGTTTTTCTAAAATCTACCCCTGACGGGGTGAAAGGGGGTAGTTAATTATACATGGGAAGATTACACTGCGTGGCATGATTAACTCAAAAATTCGTACAAATAATCTTTGAGTCAAGTAATGAACATACCCCAAACGATTTTACGATTTTCCACCCCTGCACCCTGTGGGAGTGAAAAGCGGGAATACAGTGTATATGAAAACTCTTATTCATTTGTTTGGTTAATAAACTTGAAACTTGGCAAGAATACTGATCTACGTAAATTATGAAGTATGACATTTTTGGTTTTTCTAAACTACCCCCGAAAGGGGTATTGGGGGGTGTCAAAATTAGTATGAAAGTGTTTTAACACGCTGTCCGATTATCTCGAAACTTGGTATTTATACTTAGACCTATATAAAATTCAAAGTCCTGACTGACTGATATATCAACGCACAGCCTAAGCCGCTGGTCCTAGAGACATGAAATTTGGAAGGTGTGTTCTTTGTAAGTATAGAAGAAGAGTAGGTATCCACTAAGGGTTTTTCGAAGTTCCACACCTAAGAGGATGAAATGGGGGGTTGAATTTTCTGTGAATAATTTCCGACCTCCACGCGGGCGAAGCCGCGGGCAAAAGCTAGTAAGTCATAATTGGGTGAATGTAGCCAATAATTTTTAATTAGGTAATTTAATACAGCTGTGGTCAATGATATTTTTACTCGACTATGGCGAAGCCAATAGGAAGGGTTGTGATTTTGTTTCATATTTAGGTATAATAAAACACGGTCTGAATAATAATTAATTGTTTTTAACCATTTTTTTTTTGTTGCAAATAAATCGAATGTACAAAAAAATCGGTTCATCCGTTCGGGAGCTACGATGCCACAGACAGACACACACACACACACAGACACGTCAAACTTATAACACCCCGTCGTTTTTGCGTCGGGGGTTAAAAAATAAAAAATGTATGCTCATGACATGAGTAGTCCACTTGCAAAGTCCACTATGTTGAAAGAATAATAATTTTGGAAAATCGAATAAAACCTCTAGTGTTAAAATGGAGTTATGAAAATTCATATTACAACACATTACTGCAAATTATTGTCACAGAGAATTAATTTCTTATCACACTAATATTATAAAGGCGAAAGTGTGTGTTTGTGTGAGTGTGTTTATATCGCACCTTCGGTAGAACAAGGGCATAATTGCAGTTTTTGCTATTTTACAGGAGAGCTATTTTAAGATATTTATTGCATTCAGTGAGGTCTTGCTCTGTTAATATTGCTCGAAAGTTTTTCTTCTTTGCATGATATAAACTAGGGATGGGCCGAACATGGGTTTCACCGAATATGAACATTCGGCCGAATGTTCGGTAAACCTTTTACCGAACCGAATATTCGGCCGAATATTCGGCATTTTTGATTCCCTTACGTAAACAATACAGGTCTAAACTTGTTTACGCAAAGCGCGTGGATTGGCGCCGGGCCCTCCCGCCCGCTACCCCCGCTGTACCCGTGTTGTTATTGCATCATCTAGTAAGGAATAAAACTTCACACGTGCGGTTGTGTTATGGTTATATTTTTATTTGAAAAGTCTACTTCATTGAGTTTTTTTTGCTTGGTTTAATTGTTGTATACGTAAAAATGAGCGGAAGAAGGAGATCGAGTATATGGACTTATTTTCGGGAAAGTGAAGAAGACCGCAGCAAAGTAAAATGTACGATTTGCGAAAAAATACTTTCACGGGGAGGCAGCGGCCGAAAGGCTTCATCCTCAGCTTTGAGCAACCACATTAAATTGAAGCACCCTACGGAATTTACTAGTCTTGAAAGACCTGTGCGTCAGGTAAGCCAAAATTCTCCAAATGACGAGACGATGCAGCAAGAGCCTGCGGCTGCACATGACATCCAACCGTCTACCAGTGGTGCTCAACCTTTAAATCCTAAAACTTTTGCAACAACTCAAAGAACACTAGAAGATTCATTTATTTCCAAATGGAACTTAGACGACCCTAGATCAGTCCCGATTACAAATTTAATTTCTGAAATGATAGCAATAGACAACCAACCAATTTCTGTTGTCGAAAATAAAGGTTTTAATCGTCTTATGCAGTTGGTAAAGCCCAAATACCAAATACCCAGCCGAAAACACGTAGGTGAAACTGTTATTCCTCAACTTTATGAAAAATTGAAAAAGACTATTCAAGGTGAGCTGTCTAAGGCCAAGGCTTTATCGGTCACATCTGACATGTGGACAAACATAAATAATTTGTTATCCTTCTTGAGCTTCACTATCCACTGGTTGGATGACGACTTCATACTACAGCACAGAGTGCTTCAAATGAAGTCATTTTCCGGCCAACACAACGCCGACAACATACGCACATATTTTGAGGAAATTGCAGACGTCTGGCAAATAACGTCAAAAATCCATATTATAATGACAGACAGCGGAAGTAACATTGTGAAAGCGGTTAAAGACAGCCCTTTCACCGGTCAGAAGTGTTTTCTACATATTTTACAACGCGTCATTGTCGATGCCTTACAAGTCCAACAGGATGTTGAGGAAACCATTGCCCAAGGACGAAAAATAGTCACACATTTTCATCACTCAACTCAAGCACAAGAAAAGTTCAGCAAAATTCAAGAAGAGCTAAATTTGCCTCAACACAAACTTGTGCAAGATGTAATCACAAGATGGAATAGTAAATATTACATGTGTGAACGTCTTGAAGAGCAAAAACGAGCTATCAGCTTGTACATTTCCGACAACAGTGGCTCCATTAATATTCAAAATCTGTCAGAAAGACAGTGGATGTTATTGCGGCAGTGTGTGATTCTATTTCAGCCTTTTGAAGAGATCACCAAAAAAGTTAGCTCTACATATTCATGCATTTCAGAGGTAATCCCACACACAAAAATTTTACAAAAGTTTTTAATTAAAGAAGAGGTTCAGAGAACGTGCAGCCACTTGGATCCATTACGAGTGGCACTGAAAGAAGGGTTAGAAAGACGAGCAAGCAAGTTTGAAGATGAAAAGTATTACACTATTGCCACACTGCTCGACCCAAGGTACAAGATGAATTTCTTCGCTCCAGAAAAAGTTCCATGGGTGAGACGCCAATTCCTTTTAGAACACGTTAGAAGAAGTGCAGATATGGACAGCACAACTAGTAGTGAGAATGAGTGTGAAAATCCAGCTCCGTCAACGTCAAATGACCTGCAGTCACAGCAAGTTACTCATAAAGCTCTCTGGACGTGCTATGAAGAATTGGCATCAGCAAAGCAGCCTGTAATTGAAGAACCAAAAAGTCCAATAGCTATCGAATTAGACAGATACATTGCAGATAGCTTGCTGTCCCGAGATATGTGCCCTTACAGGTGGTGGTCCAAAAATAGATTTAGATTTCCTCTGATGAGCAGCTTGGCAAAAATGTTTCTTTCAGCTCCAGGAAGCTCGGTTTACAGTGAACGTTTATTTTCCGAAGCGGGCAACGTTTATGAGCAAAAACGGAACAAACTGTTGCCTAATAAAGCTGAGCAGATTGTTTTTTTGCACCACAACTTGCCTCTTGTGAATTTTAAATATTGAATCACACTTTTCTGACAATTATGTAACTAAATAATAGTGTGTGTTTTCTTTTTTATTATATTCTACTTTCATACAACTTAAAGTGATTTGTTTAAGATTTAAATTGTTAGATTTCTACTAGTTTATAGAAAATTTACCCTCATGTAACTTAAATTAAAAGTTAATAAAAATGTGATTGCTCAAGGTTATGTTCCTATATTATCATATTTGATTTGGTCTCATAAAGATCTCATATTTGTCCTACTATGTCACTAATATAATTGAGTATTTTTGTTTGTTTATGAGTAATTGATTGATCTCTGAAATGAATACTTATAAAAGTGTTTTTTTTTTCTGTTTATTATCAATAAATAATTTTCGCTACACTAAGTAGAAAAAAACTTGATTTATAATCTGCTGGAATGTTGTTAATCATGCAACTCTTTCTTACAATAAATATTGATAAAAACAAAAAACTTGCTTAATTTCTTACAATAAAGACCTGGTTTTAATATATTATTTTATTATAAAGAGTTCACTGTAACTTAATCCCAAAACAGCTATGCATACTTATATTTTGTTTTTAATAACCATCTTGTTTAACTACTGTTATTGGAAATAAAGCTATAGTGTCGACAAAAACATAAACCTGCACTGTAAATTAGAGAAGAATTAGAGTCTAGAGAAGAAGTAGAATTAGAGTCATGATAATTTGATCATGACTCGAGTGTCATACACGGCTCAATACTGTAAAAACTTTGAGTACCACTTTGCCGAACATTCGGTGATATAGCCGAATATTCGGCCGAATACGAATATTCGGTAAACCTGCCGAATATGCCGAATACCGAATATAAAACGAATATTCGGCCCATCCCTAATATAAACTATATACTATATCCTTTTTAGGCGTATAGTTAACAAGAATTAAGAACTTTTAGTTTTTTTTCAATTAATTTTAAGGAAGGGATACATTTGTGCCCTTGTTCTACCAAAATGTATATTATTTTGTAATTAGGACTAAATTTGAGCTTTAATTTAGGATGATTTTCGAATAAAAATACCTTGTTTTTCCGTATAAACTTTTTATTTTCTTATAAAGTAAAAAAAATGTAGTAACTTTCACGAAATATAATACTTAAACTATCATTATAGTCTTACTAATCAGTCGTCAATAATCTCACGTTTGTGTCTCTTTGGAATCACAATGAAAATAGAATTATAGAAGATAACAAAAATAACAGTGACATTATTTTTAACAAGATTCACTGTTATGCAAATGAAATTCTTTAGAATCACACTTCAAAAAATATTAATTAAAAAATATAAAAATATCTTTATAACAATTATTTTTTTCTTACTAACGAATCAGTTCTAGCTCTCTCTCCTTTTATTAAAAAAGGTTGTTAAAATATTGTTCATAGAACTTAGGAACTATATTTGAGGATATCAATTGACGAATGTCTTCTTTTTTTCTGTGAGGGATTGGTAACTTTTCCTTATAGAGCTGGTTTAGTGTGACATCTTTCACACTTTTTTTATTACCGATACGACCTGTTCGAATTCTCGCTGCTGTCCAATCGTCGGTTTTGTAGCTGCACTTAAATTGGTATATCTCTGAATCTTTCATAAATTTGATCGCTTTCGTATCCAATATTTTAAAAGTATTTCCTTCAACATCCTTGTTTAAATTCAAATTAATATCTTCAGATAACAGCTTCATATCAATGAAAGAATCAAAATTCATTTCTTTAACGGTAAATTGAACACCCTTTTTCTTAGCATTTTTAATAAGACTGATGTATTCTGCTGGAGTGTATATAGGTCCAGCCTTTTTAGCTCGCTTAACGTTTTTTTCTATTACAGAATGGACGGCATCAGCTTTATTCTGGGTATGACCCCTAATAAGGAATTTGTGTGTTATTGACTTTATAGGCAATGTGTTGACAGCATAATAATACATTCCAAAAACGAATCTGAAACAAGTAGAAATAATTATTTACATTATAAGTACATTACCTACCTATATTGTTCAGTATGAATTATAACAACAATCACTCCTATTTATCTAAATCTACTGTAAATTAATTGTATTATAAAAGGCAACAAACTTACTTATTTTTTTGCTGCCCGCAGCAATTATCCGAATAAAATATTATGTCTTTATCTGGTTGTTTGTTAGAAAGATCCTCCAAAAACTTGTAAAGGCATGTTCCTATTTCATTGGCGCCGCGTTTGCCAAGACCCTCGTGCCAGAAAAAGCAAATTGTGGTATCGTCTTTTATATTGGATACCTAAAACAAAATATACATTAGGTACATTCGAACATAAATTGATTAATTTTAACACTATAATTAACTAATTAGAAAATGAGTCCTCACCGTAAAATTGTAACAATTTAACTTGGACTTATAAAAGAAAGCTGATGACTGGCCAATTGGACAAGGTAAGACTGCCTGTAGATCGAAAATGGCAACTATATTATTAGAATCACTATTTTTGCATTGTTCTGTGTCGTGTTTTAGTTCTAATCTGCTTAAACTTTTCTCTTCTAGGTGTTTTTTGTATTTTTCCATCAGTGGTTCCTTATCGTTAGAGTTTTTGTACGCCTCACATTCATCGCACTGATCTTTTCGGGGAATAAACAAACCAAGATTGAAATCAGTATTAAAAATTCGATAGTAGGCATCATAATTTGCAAATTCCTTTCCAGCGGTTTCTTGAATCTTTTTGTAATCACGATGAAGCTCCGCTATAGTTAAACTTCCATCTATATATTCCCTGGTTGTATTAGCCCTTAAGTAGTGACTTTCTGTTCTAGGAATGGAATTTATATGATTTCGGACCGATTTCACGACTTCATCGCTTAAATTACAATGGTTATTATGCTTTCCGCGATTATCGGCAGGACTCATTATAAACAAGGCTTGATCAGATATTTTGTCAATTACATTCCGCAATGTTTTTTCACCAATACATAAAGTATTCAGCAAAAAAGTCTTACAAATCCTGATTTCCTCACCATTTATCAGAAAATGATAGGTTGAGTTCGGTTTCCTCGGTGGTTTAAATGTGTTATTTGCTGTGATCTTGATTCTTCGGGTTGTAGGATTTTGTTTTTTAATACATGATGCAAGAAAATCTCTTTGCCTTTGGTGTGTTCCCAATTCCCAGTAGGATTTAAAAATCACATTCCTCGTTTCAAAAGAAACTTTAGTAGAACAAGACAGACGACACGAGGTTTTGCATGGAGGGCGCATGGATTTCGCTGGTGCGATCTTGCCTCTTTTGGTCGTGTATTCTTGGCCACTATTTTTTAAACGTTTTGAAACAGCTTGTTTCCATTGCTGTGTATTTTTTTGTCGCTTTCTTGACTGCTTTTTATTAATTACTTGCTCAGTGTGATCTTCACTCGTATCCACAAGGGGTCCTGGGTCGTTATAAACTTCAACACTTTCCGTATTACCATCAGCCTCATCAATATTACCCCTATTATCAGTGTCAGAAGAACTCGACGAACTAGATGAGCTGCTGCTGTTGGAACTAGACGAGCTACTGCTGGAACTTGAAGAACTGGACGAGGTGCTACGTTTGGGAGATCTAGTTTTAAATATACTCTTATGTTTCACAGTTCGTGGCGGTTTATAATCTGATCCTTCAGATGGTGAAAAATCTCCACTCTTTGAGGAGTTAAGCTCACTTGCAACCTCTAAAAAGGTGATGAAAGAATAATATCTCAGTTACTTTACACATGAAATAATCCAGATATTTGTATAGCAGTTTTATCATCTTACCTGTAGTATTTACCGCAGGAGAAATTTCTGTTCCAAAATTGTTATTTTCCATTTTTTCAACATCAGAATTCTCGAAATCTAGAAGAGGTGACGGTAATGATTCAATAGGTGTATCCGTTGTTTCTGAAATGATGCCTTCCATTGATTTAACAGGACCCTGGTTTTTTATATTCATATCTATCCATGTTTCAACCATGTTATTAGCTGTAAAAAAATATATATTTATATAAAAAACTTAAGTAACATACCAATATGAATTAAGAAATAGCAACAATATACTTACACATTGACGAGTTTTCGATTGAATTTGCTGCTCTGTTAGAGCCCACATCTCCTTCGCGACAAGATCTATTAGAATTTGTGTCAGTTTCTTTGATTTGCAAATTATTTTCGTCATTAAGCATCATTAAAATTTTTTTACTACGAGATCCCATTTTAAATTCTGAAAATTTTATTAAAATTTAAATCATACAAAGAAACTATTCATATCACAATTCACAAATAATGCATACCTACTAGTCGTAAATACATAAAAATACCAATACTAATAAATAAACAGAAAATTTATCACAAAATTTGTATTAAAAAATAATACAAATTTATTTCATTAACTTAAATAACAAACATTAATATTAAATCAAGTCAATTTGGAATGACAAAAACGTAATTGTCATTAAGTCTAGCAAAATAGCATTGCAATTGGAATGACAAAAACACATTTACTTTTAAGACCAAGGAATAAAACAAATCTTGAACGGACAAGGGCATAACTGTCTGAACGACTTTGTCCTTCCAATTTTAAAATTATAAATTAGGCATAAGTGTAATAGATGTGGCATTGTCGCTCCAGAAACCAAAAAATTAAAAGGGCATATTTACCTTTACGACGTTAGCGGTCCAAGTGACGACTGCCTCTCTCCCCGCCGACGGCGCAACTGACCAATGAGACTATGTCCAGCCAAGAGAGCAGTAAAAAGGCACCAATAAGACAAAGTCACTATTTTCGCCTAGCGGATTTTTAAGGAATTAAATGACTGTCTTTGTTCCTCCAGTTCAAATAGCATTTTTAAGGCATTTCTGTATACTTAACTCATTTTTGCAATTTTTGACAATTGTGCCCTTGTTCTACCGAAGGTGCGATATGTGAAAAAGGGATTTTTGCACTGAACATCTAAGTAGCTTTGTACTACATTGTTTTGATTTGGAAAAGAAGTATATAAATTGACTTCCTGATTCTGTGAACTATTTTTTATAAACCATCAAGAAAGAGTTTGGTTGCAAATATTGCAAGGTCGTGGTGTAGTAAAATGAACGATAGCGGACTGTATTAACAAGTATAATGAAATAGGACATAAAAATACAAATTAAAATAATTATGTAAACAAGATTATGAGTATGAAAATTAAGACACGCAAGCGCAGCCGTGTATATAGGAGATCAACAGCTGACTCCCCGCTGTCCCCGCACCCCTCGTTCACTGCCGCTGGCGCGCGGCGATGTTGAGCGGAGCGCGAGCCGTCTCAACATACTCCCCCCGTTGAAGAGTCTTCAACAGAAGAAACCGGCAGCGGGCAGATGGTGTTGAAGGCGCGCCGGATGACACCCTTTCTTGTGAGAATGTCGGCGACCCTCGCGACGCCGTCTCTGCCTGGGAGAATGTGTGTGATGCGTCCTAAAAGCCACATAAGAGGAGGTAAATTTTTGTCCTTTATGATGACCAGTCTTCCTTCCTTGAGCTCGCCAGACGACCGGCACCATTTTGTTCTCTCCTGTAGCCACAGAACATACTCGTGTGAGAAGCGAGCCCAGAAATGTTGCTTCAAGTATTCGATACGGCGAAATCTTTGGAGGCTGTTGACGTTGGCGTTCTGGATCTGTGGATGAGGCAGCATAATTAGAGAACGACCAATAAGGAAGTCTGCCGGGGTTAAAGGAGCGAGGTCGGAAGGGTCATTGGACAGTGGAGTTAAGGGCCTTGAGTTTAAAATAGCCTCAACTGGAATTAAACAAGTAGCCATTTCCTCAAAGGTAAGGTTTGTTAAACCCAAAATGCGTCGTAGATGATGCTTGGTGGATTTAACTACAGACTCCCATAGGCCTCCGAAGTGTGGAGTATACGCAGGTTTAAATGAAAAGTTTATGCCAGGGTCGATATTGTTGAAGTTTAAGTCTTGCGAAAGCAGCCTGGCCAACTCATTGAAAGCACCGACAAAGGTGGTACCGTTGTCAGAAAAGATGTTACGGGGTTTTCCCCATCGAGCAATAAAGCGGTTTAGTGCAGCTAAGAAAGCTTCCTTTGTAAGGTCCGACACAAGCTCGAGGTGGATGGCTCTCGTAGCTAGACACACAAACACACAAATGAAGCATTTGACGAGCCTACATCCCCTACCTTTCCGGTCAGCTATCATGATGGGACCGGCGTAGTCCACCCCTGTGTCTAAAAAAGGAAACTCCAAATGTAGACGCTGCTCTGGGAGATTACCCATGATAGGCTGAACTTTGTTGGCCTTGATTGCTCGTCGTTTAATTTACGTATTATAAAAAAAACTAAGTCATCTATAGTTCTAAAACGAGTTGTGTAATCTAGCCTGGTCTATCCACTATAGGAAACAGTCATTATTTTACTATCAGTTCATAGAAATATTTTGTGTAAGAGTCGTTTTTAAGTGTGTAGGCGCCCCGTCGCTCGGGAAGCGGGACGTGTGAGTGGATACAATATAGTCCGTCCTGTCAAGTTGGTCGGTCCCGTCGGTCTGGTCAGGTCTGTCGGTCATGTCCACCCTACTTTGACTGTCAGTGGTGGCAGGTGGCAGCCTTTGCAGCGTAAATGAAGAATTTCCATAAATACCTGGAATCTGACTCGCAAAGTTCATAACACTTTATAGTCTTGATAGTTCTTTATAGTTCATAAGACAAGTGGCTATACCACTTAGCATTGATTCATCAATAGCGACGTTTTGGCCTGCCAGGTACAAATATTGAAATTTGCGATTCGTATGGGTTTTATGGGCTGAATTTTATGTATCCTTCGCTGCTCTAGGGATTGGGATTCTGAAATATTGCCATTATTGGAGAAGAGGTATTTTTTGAGGAGTATTAAACGGTCATAAGAGATATATTCTTAAAATCCACCTTAGCACTTTCAGATTTCTCCAGCTGCTTTAAAAGAGATTTATGTTTACTATGTTTCGTTATAAGTTTATTGTGTCCTTTCCACTTATTATGCTGTCCATGTCCTGTAAATTTGCAAAAATATTCACACACATAGATAAATATGTAAGCTGTCACGCCCTTTATGCCTGGAGGCTTTTGTTTGTGTGTTAAATTTGGTTTTCATTAATATATTTAGTTTTTTTGCTTGAACAAAGCTTACATTCTATATTGGCGTGGCTAGCTAACTATAGGGCAAATGCTGAAGTGAACCACCTTAGTTGTGAGGTCAATCCAGCAGTTGCCTCCCTTACTGCTTTCATTGAGCCCATTGCGACAACCAAATCAAGATAACAACAAGTTTGAATCCAAGACAAAACATTGAACTGGTAACAAATAGTCAAGATTATTACAGGTGAAAATTAAAAATTTAATTTTTAATTTATTTCAATTTCAAATCCGACCCTGTACTTATTTCAAATGTAAATCTGCCTTACCACAGTTTGCCTGTGACAGGTAACCAATAATTACATCATAACAATAACAACAATAACAAACGACACAACAACAATGCCAAATGAGTTGTTTAATACTGTTGCTAGTCTCAACCACAATCAAACAGTATGACACAATACACATGTATATTCCAACAAGGCGAACACAAATGATTCATAAATTGCTAGTCTATCAATCACAAGGGGCTTCAAGATATGTCAACAATTAACTTAGTTGAATAAGTTCAACTTTGACCCCGGCTGACACAGCAACAAATTAGTTTAATGTTCAATACTTCCAATTGACCAGGCCCTAAGTAAATTGATGTTATAATATTAACCACGCTCTGCTACCAATGTTTGATGCCTAACCAGGGCAAGTTCTGGTCTGTCGAAGGTTCGCGACATCGCGAAGCCAATCAACAACAATCTTGCCTCAAATCAAATCTAAATATTTTGTTTCACATAAACCTACACAACCCTAGCTTCTGACGTTTCATAGGTGCCCCTATGAAACGTCAGAAGCTAGGGGCACGGTTCCAAATTGTTCTATTGTTCGTACTTACCTAACGCTGGTGATGAGGTCCTGTCTGCAGGTCACGCCGTTTCTGTGTATGTATGTAAGTGTCTTTGTGTGTGTAATGAGTGTGGAGTTCGAAGTCAGATCCGACGATGTTCCCAAGGAACGCTGGTCCTTACAGCGTGTAACAGCACGGAATGCACCACAACAATTGTTCAAACTGTTCACAAGGTGGCTCAGGGCCTGAACTGAGTCGATCACACTCCTCACCAATTGTCTTTACAAAAAATATGCAATTCCACACTCTGGGTGGATAGCTTAACCTCAACAACGGCGGGTTTACCCAATGCACAAACTATCCCGGGTTAATACGCTCAAAAGGGGTGTTAGGCCAAATAGCCTCGAAATTCAATCAATAATTCGGAGTTCAACTCGGATTAAATTGGATTTTCCATATTTTCAACAAGAATCCATTTCTTAGAACAAAAAACGTAGGGTAATTCCAGGATAGGTATTCCACTTTTTGATAGGGAGCCATAACTTATTAATTAAAAATCTATTGGCAATACGTCTTTTGCATATGGTAACTTTGATCTTTAATCTATGATGATACCCCTTTTGTTTTTACATAAGTTTCATAGATTTTGAAGAAATTGTGTCTTTTTTACCCTCTCAAAAATAGGATAGATGCCTAACGTGAGGGATAGAAGACCCGTAGTAAAAATGCTTCAAGGGATATATGACTAACGTGAGGGATAGAATAACCTCCTCCTTTTTCGAAGACGGTTAAAAACTCACTGTATAAATGCTTCAATATTAGATGCTAGTTGAAATAAAACATACTAGTTTCAATAATCAGTTTGTATTCAGCATTAAACATTAAGCGTATTTAACATTAATTTGTGACATCTTTTATAATTATATGTCTATCTAGACTTGTGAACAAAATAAACATTTTTTTATTGGTGAAATAATAATAATAAAGCCTTTTCCAAGCTTTCTTCAATCCAACTAATGTGACGGGGACCACCCCCGGTTTTCTTTTATATTTTCGAGGCATTTCTTCCACCTGCAATATGAAAACATTTATAGAAATACTTAGCAAATGGGGCAACTATACTTTTAGCACAGGATAGATGCCTTTTTTAATAAAAAAAGTTAAAAAGAAAACTATAATTTATAGCATTATTTCGTGTACTTTAAACTGTAATATCAGCAAATAAATTAAAAAAATATAGAATTTATAACAGAGTGAAAAGATATTCGATAGTAAGTACTTACGATTATAATTTCAACGCTTGTAATGGTCTCGCCGCGGAAGATTTTTACACTCACGGGCAAAACGCGTGCGCTCTCGCGTGCGGTTGGCGTGGCACTGGGGTCTGCGGGGGGAGCGCTTCCTATTACTTAGTACGATTTTAGCCCACGGCATTTCTAATATAATATACATTATTCAAAGCCGCGGCACCTATCCCATTGGGGCACCTATCCTGGAATTTACCCTATTACAAGTGACATGACAGTGACAGCTGCCCAAACGTCACAAAACTGCGTTCGGAAACGAGTATGGTACGAAACATCTTTCTTTAAGGAAGATAGAATGAAATTCCTCCTTAAACCAAATCATTGTACTGTAAGTCACATACAATTCGTTGCGAGTCCATCAGCTTCGATCCCCATTATTAGAGGAAATAATTTTATTGATTCCTTGACTTATCCATGAGATGGCTGTGGACATCTGGTTTTGTCTCTGTTCGATATTTTTATCTCATTTATGTCATTGCCGCTTTTATTTCTGCATTTAATGCAGGGTCACTGACAAGTTTGCAGTTAATGGGTACCAGATACTTCTCAAGTAACTCCTTCCTCTTTTAATCTCCTCTTTCTCTCTTTATCTTCTAGCTGAGTTTTTAGTGATGTAGCGGTTAAAATTTGACAGTTGTTTCTTTGAACGTCTTTTGATTTTCTGAATTTTTTGAGGCACTGGACTTAATACCTCCAAAATATTACGCGAAGTGCTAGGAATAGGTTCGGTTTCATTAGTAATACATGTGTAGAAATTGCTTCCGTTGGTACCTATGTCATTGTTGAATGAATGTTCGTTTCGAGTGGTTCAAATGCAGACGATGTGGGCATAATATTACTATAGCCATGAGCTCGAATTGCTCCAAAAAAGTTCTCCAATGGATCTTGATTAAAATTTCGCAGCAATAAGGAATTGATCCCTTTCGAATTTAAGAAAACTGGCCACGTGCGTGTCGGACCACGCAGTGTAGGGTTCCGCAGTAGCCCGCTATAACAATGTAGTACGATTCTGTTGTTCTTTATTCTGATATTTATTAAAAAAAAACATATTTTGTTTTTCAATGCAAGTCTTTACTCGTTATAAACAAGCAACAACTTCATCTTAGTCACTTTACAGGATTAATGCTAAGGATTTTGTATTTGGTACAAAATTATCCAACACCCAAGTTCAACGACTATTACTGCTAAACTAATAAAGTTATCTTAACCGCTATAATTTTCCTTTAAAGTTCATCAAATGCACTATCATCGTGAATTTTTCCAGATTTTTCGAGCCAGCAGTTTAGGACTTTAAAGTTTAATATTGCGTAAATGGAGCATTAAATCGAAAAATAATTTTAGCAACCCCCAAATCAAATCAAATCATTTATTTGCTGATCAAGGGTATACAGTGGTGACATGTGGTAAGATAACGTTCTCCTTGATCTACCTTACTGGCATACAAATTTTGCTTATTAGGTTTTATTTAATATTCACAAACAAAATTCGTCCTTAGTAGATTTAAGTAAGTAGGTACATGCATCAACATAAAATTAGTATAAGTATATCATTCATAATCATAACAATATTATAGTAAAAATTAAATAGTTCCCATGATAAATTCAAATAAAGAATAGCACAAAGAACAATGGGTAATTTTGTATGGATCCCGTACCCACCTTGTAGCGTTTTAGACTATGTGTCATTTAGAAGAGGCTTAATTGACTAACTCAAAAATAAATGAACGAATGAATGAATGGGAGACCGAAGTTATGATAACTTCTTTAATACATTTTTAATTGCCAAGTGTTATAACAATCGCACCTTTTTCTGTTCTGGAGACCAAATAAATAACCAGTCGTTTTTTCTGTCTGAAGAGAGACCGACTTACCGTTAGTACCGGTACAATAAAAATATGAAATAAAAAACATCAATCTTAAAAAGCACAGTTTTATTACAAAAGACAACAAAACATCATTTTTAAATGGTGTTGTTACTCTCAATGATTATATCATCCCAGGCACTTTTTTTTTTTTTGCCGGACCGAAGTTATATAGGTGCCTGCCAACACCTAAGTACCATATTATGCTAACAAAAATAAAACAAAACATAAATTGCAAAAACGTCGAACGTGGGTGGGGCGATTTTACTAAGGATTTTCGGCATTTTCAACGTCGAATATCTTTTTTCCCCCGCAAGCTACAAAGTTGCCCCCATACAAGAAATATATATTTTTTCAAAGACCTTTTTAATGGTACCAATTTCAATTTGCTACATGGGTGGGGGTACGTTTTGTTCCATGTTCTTTTATAATACAAACAAAACGAACAAAGAATCAAAGTTAAATAATTAAATACATACAATACATCTTATGGGCCATATCAATACAGAAATAAAAAAATTACATTATATACATCATGTGTACAATAATAAAAAAAAAAAAGTATTACAATCTCGTTGAAATTGTATTTTTATCTAGTCAAATTATTTACCTTCGAGAAAATCACTAGTTTTATAATAAGTTTTACTGACTAGAAAGTGATGCAAATATTTTTTGAAAAGATGACTACTTAGGCTTTTTAATTCATCTGGTAACCTATTATAGATTTTTGGAGCCATTCCGTATATACGATTACGTAGTAGTGCCGTATTTGCCTTCTGTAATCGCCATCTAATTTGTGGGTGTTTCCTCCTGCTACGAGTACTTGTATCTGCCATAGTCTCGAAAAGTTCAGGATTTGATTTTACAAAAGTCGCGGTTTCAAAAATGTGTTATCAACTTATTCACCGAGTTGTCAACTTATGCACCAGCAGTTATCAACTTATTCACCTTCTGAGTGGGGAATATTAGTCAAACTCAAAGCATTTATTTCAATTAAACCATTTACAGGCACTTTTGAATTGTCAAGAAGTCGGTCAGTCAGAAAATATGAAGCTAGTTGTAGTATGTAAACAATGTTATTAAAACAGCGCTTTTATTATTGTGTGATAGGTACCTTGATCTTGATAGTACTCTTTCTCCGTATCGGTCATTATTATAGGCGTAGACGGAATAGGCGATTGATCCCGGCGTGACCGTTTCTTTCTTTAGTTTGCTTTTTAGCTTTTTAATTTTCCAATTGATATACTCTAATTCTAATTTCCTTTTTGGCATCTTGCTTTCTGCTTATTTCACTGTAAAATTGATAGAATCTTTTATTTTCCTGAAAATATGATAGGAGTGGTGGCGCACTGTGACGTCAATGAAAAAGCGGGAAGCGGGGGTGGCAAGCAAAACAAAAAAAAAGGCAAAGGTCTCTAAACCATATGTGGTTTATTGCACAGTGAAAGTGTTAAACTACTAAATTCTTATAGATTAACTTAATCATCATCGTTACTCGTCTCTCTTCCCTCATCCTGTCTTATTATGAAATCCAGAAATTGAGCTGGAGGACTTAAGTTTTGTTGATGTCTGCCCCACGCCATGAACCACAATACAGACATGACGTGGCTACAACAGCCAAGTGTTCTCTTCCCAGAAATACAGGAACAGTAATGCCCTTTTATTTCTGCTACGCCATCATTAAGCCCTTCTATCAAAATATAGACGAAGTATGTGCGCTGTCGTCTATGTCGCGATTGGATTCGGCTATGCAGCAGCCACGGATTGATGACGTCGATTTTAAATATTTCCAAAACCGAAATATCTAACCTGTCTTCCCTATACAGTTCAATATGGTACGAACCATCGCCCCTCACATGTTCGCCATAATAACTCCTGGCTTGACTTATTTGGTACGTCCCCAGAGAATATATTATTAGGTCGTTTATGTCGAGTATGGGAAAGTTGTCCAGGCCGGGAACATTCGCAGTCATTGACACGAAATCAGCTCTGATTTGATTAAGATTCCTGTGAATAACATAATCGCTGAAATAGTTTTGATTAGGGGTTTCATTTATTCTTGTTATTATTGACTCCACTAAAGGATGATCAGTGAGTGGTTTACCAAAAGCATTTAGTAATGCACCGGCTATTTTTACTTCGTCGAACAAGTGACTCGCTGCTCTATTAAAAAAGGTAGACCTAGGTTGTCGAAACTGATTTTTCAACCGTCCGTTTATTGTTTCTACGACCCATCTACATAATGTTACTCTTCTCGTTTGATTCGCCTGTTGCGTTGTCAGCTGTACCTAGGGATGCCAGATGTGTTCAAAGAAAAAACCGGACAATTTTTTATATTTTTTTATTTCTTAATAGATAAATGTACTTTGTGTACTGGAAACTTACTTACTAAACTACAGCCATTCTACTTTTTTATATATTTGGAACTCGACCCGACTGCTTTTAATAAAGTCTTATTGCCTGAGATGGCATCTTTAAATTCAGTGCAACTAATATTTATATTAAAGAAAACGCACAATTCACTTTTTACAGTTTGTACGGCGAGACGATTTCTTTCATCGGTCCATACATTTCCCATGACGCTGAAAATTCGTTCCACAAAAGCATTAAATATGGGAATACTACACACATACTGTACGATTTTAAATAAATTTGGCGCTGCTTCGTTGTTAAAAAATTTGCATCACATATTATATTAAGGGGGAAGCTCTAAGTTGGCCCGCGAAATTCAAATTTTCTAACGTTTTTTGCAATTTGCTGGTCAGTATTAAGTTGTACGTTGATAAAAATATGATTCGCGGTCGTAACAAATATGTATTTACAGAATTATAATCATTAAAGACATCAACACAACTCTCTAAGACCATGTAATCCCCAAATGTCAAGATTTCATGAAATAGTCATTCTTGGGGATTACATGGTCTTAGAGAGTTGTGTTGATGACTTTAATGATTATAATTCTGTAAATACATATTTGTTACGGCCGCGAATCATATATTAATCAACGTACAACTTAATACTGACCAGCAAATTGCAAAAAACCTAAAAAAATTGAATTTCGCGGGCTACCCTGGCGCTTTCGCCTTTAGCGAAAATAAGTAAACATTGGCTTTTTATTCATGGTCATTCGAGTCGGATTTTCGGATGCAGCCGTGACTAATGCAACGTGAGTTTTGGAAAATACGACAGTGGCGCCCCCTGTCGGTGATATTTGACTTTTATAAAAAAAAAAGTGTTGTGACAGTGCAAATCATTTGGACAAACTGTGAGTACTTTAAAACATTACAAAAGTAAGTGATTCATTCAAGTTAATAAAGTGGAAATTAACTTAGATAATTTAGCTAGCTATCTTGCATTAATGGACTTGTAAATTTCTATGCAAAAGTGTGTTTAGACGGGGAATCCATGCCCAATTTCGGCAAAGTGTTTACAAACACAGAAGAATTTACCAACATTTTGAACTTATAAATTTTTTAAGAAACATCAACAAGTCTACCAAATTGGGACTTGTAATTTAAACTAGTTCTGGAATACAAACACTTTATAAAAATGGATTCATTCATACGATTGCAAGTAGACATTAAGCTAGGTTCATATTGCTGTGTCGGGGTGTGTCGGGTCGCCGTCTGTTGTGTCGCGGAGTGTTCATACTAATGTGTTGTCTTGTGGCGCAATATGTCGCATTTTTAGATCATTCTCATTTTAAGAGTTGTAGAGTGAATACGTGTTTTAAAATGGAATCGTCTGACGACAGTGACTTCGATGAAGATATTCAATTTTTTCTATTGATGACTCTTCTAAAAAAAAAGAAAAGGAAAAGGAGATATTGGGTTCATCCCGTAAATAGATTAAGAGAGACTAGAGGCGCATTTCACTGTCTTGTTCGAGAATTAGAAAGTGATGACAAAAGATTCCAACGATATTTCAGATTTACTAAAATACAGTTTGAGCAAGTACACACTAAAATTGAAAAGGATATCAAAAAAATACACACTCAGTTCCGCCGCCCTATAGGAACAAAGGAAAGACTTGCTGTATGTTTAAGGTATGTATTGTAATAGTAGTACCTACTTAATCAACAATCACATTACAATTAGGTTATTTTTTATACTTAAATCACAACATACATTGCAAACAATTTATTAATTTATCACTCACAATCACTATAATCAACTGAACTGTAGTATGTCACAAGATTTTGATCCGCCAATGGACCTATTTGCTGTGGTTGTGATGTGTGAGATGACGATGTGGATGGCATAGATATTGTATTCGATGTTAATGCAGTTGGATGGTAATCGATAGATGAATGAGTGGATGAACGAAGAGACTGTTGACATTCTTGATATGGTGGTGAAACCTGGAACTGGGACTTAGTTTGCTGTGGTGGAATAATCTTGTAGGATGTTATGTTGATTGGAGTTTGTAAAACTGTATTTGTCTGTTGTTTTTCTAATTTGCGGATTTGTGCTTGAGATACTGCAGAGTGCAAATCGAGTTTGATTTTAGTTTGTTCAAGGATCGAAAGACTTTTTACCGCTTTACTCATACTCAAAAAGAATAGATCATTTTCATCCATTTCTACCTCCCGTCTTGCGTTTTGTTTTTGAATTCTGAGATCATTTGATGATTTCATAAGCTCATAAATCTCCTGCATGCCAGCCTTGCCAGTATTCTGGCGAGTTGATGTGGAACTCCTAGTCGAGCATTGAGATTCGCTTCTATGATACGGGCTAGCTGGAGGACTTTCCAATGCCGATCTTGATGGTGACACTGATCCAGGCGGAGATACTATATTTGTAGTCGTGTTTCGAGATTCCATAAACGGGCACAAAAAACTCATTTGGTCTTCATATTTCCAAGGTGTGAAGTGACTGTCATAGCGGCTTGACCACTTTTTTTATTTCGCCTGCGTTTAAGTACACTGGCGAAAGAATTTCTTAATTTAGTCCACTCCTCCTTGCAACTATCAACTGAAACAATAATATTTAAGAAGTTTTAAAATTATTTAATTACAGATTTTTGGCGACAGGAAATTCATTTCGTTCAATGGCGTTCAATTATCGCATGGGAGTATCTACAGTAAAGGCAAGAGCCTCCGTTATGACCCGTTCAGGTTCTTTGTCGCTCAAAGGGCTAGTAAACAACGATGCTAATAAAATTTTTAACTACCGTTTGTCACGTGCACGTCGTACTGTTGAAAATGCTTTTGGAATATTAAGGGCAAGATTCAGAGTGTTTCAGGGACCTTTACAAGTACAGCCTTACATGGCAGATAAAATCGTTCTCGCCACTTGTTGCCTTCATAATTTTTTAATGGCTCAAAATGCGCATGTAGAAGATGTAAGTTTTACCAACTCAACAGAACTCAATAGCAGTAGTCCTACTGCATTGTCCAATATTTCTTCCATATCAAGAAATCCAACCCAAGAAGCTGTCTACGTCAGAGAAAAATATAATAATTACTTTATGAGTCCAGAGGGACAAGTACCATGGCAAATGGAAACTATTAGACGTACAAGATAGGTAGAATTAATATTAATAATTCATAAATAAACTATTTCCTCCCAAGCACTATTCCTGATACCGTGATCCTTATATTGCTTACATTTTGTGTCATCAGACATTTTAAAGAACGAAAAACAGAATTATAATAATTGCATGAACTGTGTTCCCTCGCAATAACGCGTCGTAAATGATAGATTCACATTAGTGTGGCGCGACAGATCCCCCACCACCTCTCTGGCGCGATCGGGCGTCGAGCGATTTTACTGCGACAGAACGCGCCACAACACAACCTACTAATGTGAATCTATGCATAGTAAATGAACGTAAGCGATTGCGTTCTGGCGCGCCCCGACACACCCCGACACAGCAATATGAACCTAGCTTTATTCAAAAGATGCAAAGAGGATTCCTCCACCTTAAAAAACGCTCCTAAAGAAAGGATTACCGTTAGCTACGTGGAAACAAGGTTGGAAACTTTAGAAAAACAGTGGTCGAATTTTGAAGAGACTCATAGTAAAATAATATCCCAGGTAAAAAGGGAAGAATATGAAAAGTCAGAGTACCATTTAGGGGATATTTATAGTCAGGCGGAAGAGATATATGGATTACAAAGTCGAATTCAAAGAACGTTTGAATAAGAAAACCACTTCTGATTGTGCGGAAAACAACAACCCGATAACTCAGACTGGCGTGAAATTGCCTAGAATAGCAATACCAACATTTTCGGGTCACTATTCTCAGTGGACAACATTTCGAGATCTCTTTCAAACATTGATACACAAGAACCAATCATTAGATAACGTGCAAAAACTGCATTACTTAAAAACTTATCTCACCGGCGAAGCTGAACAACTGTTGCGACACCTACCTATTACTAGTGATAACTATTTGACTAGTTGGAACCTTTTAGAACATAGATTCAATAATAAGAAGTTTATAACCGATTGTATTTTCAAAAGATTTTTAATCAAAAATGTTTAACTACTGAATCATCAAATTCTTTAAAAGAACTTTTTGATACAACTAACGAATGTCTTAATGCTTTAAAAAATGAAGGTATTAATATCGAAAATTGGGATCTTATTGTTATTTACATATTGTGTTCTAAATTAGATAATGAGTCTCGCAAACAATGGGAAGCTAAGATTTGTAGTTCAACTAAGGAATTGCCTACATTACAAGATTTTTTAGATTTTCTTGAGCACAGATTTAGGTCACTTGAAGTTTTATGCACTAAAACTGTAAAGAGCACTAACACAAAGTCACATCATATAGCAAAAAATGCAAATGAGAATAAACCATCTGTATGTTGTACCTTTTGTTCAAGCGATAATCATAAGATAGGAAATTGTAAAGATTTTGCTAAGGAAGAGTTGCCAGCACGTCGTAATTTTGTCCAAAATTCAGGTTTGTGTTTCAATTGCTTAGGCGCCAATCACATGGTAACTTCGTGTCGTTTGCCCACCAGATGTAGAATTTGCAAAAAGAAACACCATTCGTTGCTGCATTCGAATAATAATAGCCAATCAACTGATGAACCAAACAAACAATCAGTTGATAGTACCAATGTTGTTGAAACTGCAACAACATCAAAAGACGAGACCGAGGTAAGGAACATTACAAGTTGTATGTCTAACACAAATTGTCAGGTTGTATTAGCAACAGCCTTAGTAAAGGCAGAAACTAACACAGGGTCTTATATAACACTGAGGTCTCTAGTGGACCAGGGATCACAGGCATCCTTTATAACGGAGTCTGCAGTCCAGTTACTTGGGCTTAACAGATTTAAATGCAACAGTGTTATATCAGGAGTGGGGAGTGACGACAACGCTTCACTTAATTGTAAACATGTGGTTTATGTTAAGCTACAATCTCTCCAGGATCCTAACTTTAGAGTATTCGAAATGAAATGAAATAAGTTTTTCAAATTCAAATAAGTTTTTGGAGTACCAGGTTTCTTCGAGTTTTAACTTAAGACCGCCTAGACCGAAATAATGATCTAAGGTATTCAGGAGAAGCTTTATGTGAGAATTGGGATCTGATTGTTGTTGTTTATTGAGCTT
The DNA here is from genome assembly GCA_963082905.1 of Oligia fasciuncula. Lineage (NCBI taxonomy): Eukaryota > Metazoa > Arthropoda > Insecta > Lepidoptera > Noctuidae > Oligia > Oligia fasciuncula. Next base: position 18,561,981 of record OY720403.1, read on the forward strand.
CAAATGGATTACCTGGTTGTCACCTTGACCCATAGTTTCCCCTTCTAAATTACAATCATTAAGGGCAATTTTAATGATCATAATTGTAGTTAATGTCCAAGCTTTTTGTCTCATCCCTTCAAACCCGCCTAATTGATTGTAATGGCAGTAATCTCCTTCCAGGGGGTTTCCATCCGGACCTATTTCTGGGGGTGTTAGTCGAGAACTTAGCAAAACCATACAGCGATTAAACCAGAGATGAGAATCTGAATATAAATTCGATCTCCCATGGAGACTAATTCGGAAAATAAATGCTTGTTCAGTTCATGTCTCTGCAACTGGTTCCATTTCGTAAGGTCCAAATTTAAAGTCAAAGTCAAATCATTTATTTCAAATAGGCACATTAAAGGCACTTTTGAACGTCAAAAATTAAATTAAATTGTAGTTACCCTCTTTAGAAATCGTTGATGCCACCTTGTCCATTCTTTTTGTTACTTCTAATTCGGTATTAGTTATTGTCTGTTCTCGAATGAAAGGCAGAATATTGTCACTCAACGATTTCTCCAAACATTCCTGCATCAATCTCATCTCGTAAGTTTGTTTACAGAACACACGACCTTGGATATTGAGTTCTCTCTCTTTCCTACATAGTTGAACAATGTCATCCCTATCATGATTGTAGTACATTTGCTCTTGTTCACCTATCTTTTTCACTAATTCACCTTCATCCCCCTTTAAATATTTTGCAAGGACTCGAGGTTCATAATCCCCTGAACTTTTAGGTTTTTTCTGATTGTACAAGATCGAAAATGCACAAGGATCATAAGGAATGAACCATTCCTCCCGAGGTGGGGAACATGCAGTATCCTTCAGCAACTCTTTTTCATCAATCTCCATTGACAGATCATGATTCTTTATTAACTTGAAAGAGAACAACCTCTGATACCACTGAGTGACTGGGGGCACTCAGTGGTATCAGAGGTTGTTCTCGTCTTGTAGGAAGCCGTGAGTCACTTATGCAATCTTCTAATTTCTTGCTTATGGGTCCTATTATGAGATGTTGTGGATAACTCCCTCGTTTCTTTAAATAAGCAAGGACATAAGTCTCCCTGAATTTCCACAGGACCTTAAGAGCCAACGTTGCATCTACTTTAGTTGGTTTTTTGGAATTTTCTCTCAGTTTTGATATACCATCAATCGGGTTAAGAATCGGGTGGCCATAATTTTTACACAAGTTGGAGAAGAAAAGTGATAAATGCGCTGCTGTCTCTCTACTCTTCGTAAATGATGAAAGAGTTATCTTCTCGAGTAAGTTATCAATATCCATTCTATCATAGTTCTCATATAAATCCTTGCAAAGTGAGTCCCTAAGAGTTGAGAATCCCATATCATCAGCTCCATCAGAGACTATAAAGCCGATTACTAAAGCATCCCAGTTTTTCATTATCTCGAAAAATTTCCGTTGGTATTTCTCTCTTAGATAAATTAGAAATTGATGTAATGACAAGTAATGGTTGAAGAGTCCTGGTAAATCCTCCTCACTCTCTTTGATATCGATATATATTTGAATGTAGAATCTAGATTGAATATTATCAAGGACACATAAGCATGGTTGTCGGGTACAAATACCATACTCCTTGATGTTTAATCAGAGTTAATTCTTTCTCGATATGGATGTAAGAGACTTTATGAAAGTTACCCAAACTAACTGTGACATGTCCAAACCCAACTATAAAGTCAATTAGAAAACTGTACTATATCCTCACCTATCTAATAAGAATGGATCCAGGAAGTGCATTGATAGATTTGATTAAGAGAATGCTGCATGACAAGATCAAAACTCTCCCCCGTATTTTCCAAGAAATACCTCTCGAGGATTGGTGTGGAAAGAACTACGGTGGAAGTTACGAACATAGGTTCAAAGCATCATCCCAGAAACGATCTGCTCTATTTTCCCTCACGACCAATCTTGCAACTCACATCACCATCAATACTAATCAACTAGGTAAGGCTCTAAGAGGTAATGAAGACTATAATCTATTCTTTCAGGAGATTTTCCTTTTTATTCAAAATTATATATCGGAAAAAGCTATGCGGGACTTTCAAATTTTTGATACGTATGCAATACCTCTAAATTGCAAGGGTTGCACTTATTTGATTATTAACCAACCTATTAAAATTGACCATTCTGCTCTGGATTTTAGATCAAAACTAATGATTGAGCTTCCAGCCCCACAACTAAACCCAATAGATCTTACCCCTTGTGTTAGGGTCTTGTCCCTGGCCATGTCTATATCTATAGGACGGAGATTAGCACAAACTAGGCTCCATGAGTCAGACATTCATGATGCAAGAGAGGCATACGGGAATACCAAAACGGAAGAATCTTCAGATAGGCTGAGTAGTAATTTTATGTCAGAATTTAGATCATGCGACATCAATTATCTATTAGTAGGATCACTGCAAGTTAGTAAACAATTACGAGACTTTGTTTCTGTTAAGCTACAATCTCTCCAGGATCCTAACTTTACTGTAAAAGTCAAAACATACGTCCTTCGGAAATTAACTTCATTTCTACCTGAAAGAAAACTTGTCGTTCAGATGTGGCCCAACTTACCAGTTATGAAGTTAGCAGATCCGAAGTTTAACATACCAAACAAAATCGATCTATTGCTTGGTGCAGAAGTCTATTGCCAAATTATAACTGAAGGATTGATTAGAGGTCCACCAGGAACACCGATAGCACAGAACACCAGATTGGGTTGGGTTTTGTCTGGCAAAGTGAGTGATAGTGAAACCAATACTTTGAGCTGCAATAGTACTATCATCACTATGATATTACCTATGACACCAATAATAAGCAATACCAACCTGTCCTCCGTTGACCTTCTATTTGTACATCTTGTACAAATTGTATATCATGTTTTAAAAAATTGTTTCGAAAACATTTAAGCAGGTGGGGCGGGTCCAAGATGGTGACAAGTTCATGTCCCTCATGATCAAAGAATGGTCGATCTTTAGATGATCCTAATAAATTTATTGCCCGTAAATTGACGCCATCCAAATTACATACGACGCCAATGACTTCTAATTCAGCACTAAAACAAGTACTCAAGACCTGAAAATTCATATTTATTTTAGTTAACATCAATGATGTTCTTATAATCAATTAATATAAGTAGGTTAAGGCTAAGATAATGTAATAAATATAAGAACCAAACAGAAGGCCCACCTCCTTAATAAGTACAGCTAATCTGTCAGCTGTGCTGTGACGCAGTGTCCCGAAAAATAGAAAGCTATCGGCTGTTTCCAAGCTTTTCTAACCCCAATAGCCATAAAAGTTAGGGCATGACTTGCAATTTCTTGCGTTCGGCCCTGGGCAGCATGATCTTGGTAGCCATCTAATTGGTCTAATTTTTTGTTGTAACTCAGGTTTTTTCTTATTGACATTTCGTCAAAAGACACAACACACAAATTGTCACTGACTGACCTCTGTTTTGTGATTTCTTTAATTGTTTCAATCACTTGATTGTTTATTCCGCACATCATGGGTATTTTATTCAATAGTGCCTTTAGTGAACTCACACTAGGCAAACAAAATAGTCTACTTAATAGCCTATAGCATGAGCTAGACTTTTTATACATGCTTAAGGCTAAAACTTTATCGTCTAGTGTCCATCTGCGCCCAGTTAACTTTCTCGGCACATTTTTTAACTGGCTTTGTAACAACAAATAAAATGAACTGCTTAGTTTGCTTTTCATCATATTATTCACCGCATTATCAGAGTGCAAAGAACTTAAGATACCCCTGTTGCACTTTTTAACCTTTTTAAATTTTCTGCGAAGTCTCAAGATTTCAGTTAAATTTTTTCTGCATCTTTTATATAGTTTTTGTTTTCTGGGTGTTAGTTCGGTCATTTTTTTTACATCCAGCTCCTTTAATATGCCTTTGCTTTTTGATGATTCCTGTAAAAAAATATAATAACCATGTCAGAGCTTTCAATGGGTTTAAAGGACATGTTAGGCAAATGGGCTTAAAATTTTATTTTTTTGGACAGCTGTCATGTGTGGTTTTTCTGATATGGAAACGTATTCAGGATGGCCTTACAAAAAACATAAAAAATATTAAAAACCCATTATTGAATAAATAAATATTTTAAATCCAGATATTTTTGGTGTCGTAATATTATTTTTGCACATTGAAACCAAGAAAAAATGGTTAAATATAATTTTTTAACACAAATTATACACCCATGGATGCTACGCTACGGGTGTCTTCAATATAAACGCAGCAGCTTCACACGAATTGTTTATTAGATCACAGATGTAAGCGCGAACGCAAGCTCAAAATTAAGGCAGATACAGAAGGATTGTGATGCAGTAATTTAGACAGGATAGGAAGCCAAGAAGTATGAATTAAAACGATTGGAAACGTAGGCATGCGTGTCCACGGGCGGAGCGTAAAGCGACGCGGATGTGCGCTGGGAAGGTTGGATGCGCACTGGCGCGGGCGCTCGGCGACTGGGAGCAGGTCCTGCTCCTCTGTCCCCGCGCGCCGCGGATCCACCCGCCGACGCCTGGACCGGTTCAGCGTAGGGATGTCTGTAGCTTGCGCTAGTGTTGTGCGGGCGACGGGAGTCTGTCCGCCACATCACCCTTTGGAGATTTAAAGTCCTGCGGAATAGAAATCAGGGAACCTGACAATGCGTCCAGAACGAGTGGTTTTAGGTACAGGATTTTGATTAGAATAGGGAGGAGGAACGGGATTGCCAGGAATGACAACATCGTTATTGGCTTGGATGTATGCTGGTTTACATCTATCAATCGAGACGGTCACTGGTCCTCTATTTAATTCAAGAGTGATGGTCTTATCTGTTCTAGAAATAACTTTGTGTGGTCCCGTATACGGTGCTTGTAGTGCACCTCACAAGGCATCCTTACGTAGAAAAATGTGGGTACATTTTTGTAGGTCTTCATGAACAAAGGCTGATTTATTTGAATGTCTAGAAGCAGGTTGTGGTCTGAGCTCAGACATGTGGGTTCGTAGTTGAGAAACGAAATCTGGTTGTGTAACTGGCTGTGTTTTAGTAGAGTGAATGAACTCACCAGGGATCCTCAATGGCTCACCATATACCATCTCGGCTGCTGTCCACGCTGTCCTGATGCCGAGAAGAACCACGGGGAGAATGTCCGTCCATCTTTTCTCGTCATGCGCCATGATCGCGGCCTTCAGGGTGCGATGTAACCTCTCGACCATCCCATTCGCAGCAGGATGGTAGGAAGTTGTGTGGCGTAGCTGGACTCCACAGAGATCTGTCAAAGCCTTGAAAAGGTGGGAGGTAAACTGGCGGCCTCGGTCTGTTGTCAAAATCTGTGGACAACCAAAACGTGAGATCCAGGTGTCACAAATGCTACTGTTTCCGCTGTGATGTCCTTGAGAGGGAGAAGACTGCCTGGAGAAATTCTAAATGCCCATGTTCTACATTGAATGCTGTTTTTGTAATATCACGGGGGTCCATCTCAACCTGGTAAAATCCACTAGCTAGGTCTAGCGTAGTAAAATACTGGCAGTTACCTAATTTGTCTAAGACATCAGCTATATTGGGGATAGGGTACTTGTCGTCTATGGTTTTCTCATTCAGTTTCCTGAAATCTACCACAATACGCCACTTTGCCTTTCCTGATGCGTCAGATTTCTTAGCTACCACCCAAATAGGAGAACTCCAAGCAGAATTTGAAGGTCTAATTATACCTTGTTCTAACATTTTACCTATCTGTTCTTGTACTTCCTGTCTATGAATATATGGGTATCTATAACTCTTTGTATAGACTGGAGCCTCATCTGTGGTTTTAATTGAATGTTTGATTTTATTTGTAAATGTTAATTGTTCACCTTCAATATAAAAAATGTCTGCATATTGCGAGCACAATGATTCTAAATTAATGCGTTCCTCTTCATTTAAATGGTCAGTACGAAGGCGCGATAGCACGTCTTTTACGCGTTGCTTCTGCTGTTTAGTGCGCGTGCACTCGACATTATGAACTTCTGCAGGCAATGCACGATCCATTGAAAATATTATATCATTTCTACTTGGATTCTGTACTTCTAATAAACCCCTATTCTGTGTAACCGTAGTAAGGTATTCACGTATGATACAGTTTGAAATACACACATCAAAAGTGTCTAGGGATCAACATATATTTTTGCAATAACTTTTCTCCTGATTGATATTAATTAAAATTTTCTTTAAGGATTCATCAAATAAAGTGTTTTCGTTTGTCACAGTAACGATAAACCAAGTCACCTTTGCATTAATAAAGAAATTTGCCATTTTCCTAATAAAGGGATTTTTGACATTTGAACCACTAACACAAAAGTTCGAAAAAAAGACTGAAATAACAGTTTTCTTTAAAATTTTATTGGGTAACTTAAACAATTAATAATCCGTGTTTCTACCGCGAACACTAACAACACAAGAACATCGGTTTGGCATACTCAAAATGAGTTCATCCAAATCACGCTGTGGAATGGCCGCCCATGTTCGTTGCAACAACAAAAAAAGGTCTTCTTGCGACTGGATACCCTCCATATTCGGCAGAGCTCTTCTCTGTAGCATATCCCATGCATGCTCAATCGGGTTCAAGTCTGGCGACTGAGCAGGCCAGGGCAGGACATTGATGTTAGCTGCGGCGAGAGTCTGTCTTACAACTCTTGCGGTGTGCGGTCGTGCATTATCATGCATTAACTGAAATAAGGGACCGATTTGCACTTGTAGAGGAACGATGACGTCTGATACAATCGTCTCAGCATAAATTTGAGCGTTGAGGTTGCCTCTGATCCAAATCAACTCAGTTCTTCCGCCGATCCAAATACCCGCCCATACCATGATGGTTCCACCACTATAAGGATGGACTTCCTGGCAGGATTTTAATCGCTGTTGGCGTCCAGGGGTTCTCCAGTGTCGTATACGTCTTGTATCCGGTCTCATACCAAAACGAGACTCATCAGAAAAGCACACGAAACGCCATTGTTCTTCTGCCCAATTTCTGTGTTCAAGAGCCCATTGATATCGAATCCTACGATTGTGCATTGCTATAGGTGGTACCCGTAGCGGTCTTCGGGAATGAAGGTTCACTTCGTGCAAGCGGTTTCTGACTGTTTGGTCGCTAATTAAGTTCCCTGAAGAGTGATGAAGCCTCACGGCTAACATCATGGCGATTATTGTTGGAGCTCTTCGAGTTAAGATTTGAATGTATCGGTCTTGTCTCCGTGTGGTGCAGCGATACCGTCCTCCATGGCGCTCAGCCACGGTACCAGTGCTTCGGTAACGTGTCCAAAGTCGACTGATAACACTCTGACTTGTATTCAGAGCTAAAGCCACAGTACGTTGCCGGGAACCAGCTTCTATCATTCCCACGGCTCTGAGCATTTCTTCCCTGCTTAAATGACGTCGCCGCTCCATAATAACGTTGGTTTTAATCAGTAGTAGGGAAACAGTAGCACTAATAATGTCTTCAATGCGTTGTATGTTTTTATAGGGAAAATATTGACAGCTGATTTTCATCTTTTACTCGAATTTGATTCACAGTTCCTGATTCAAATTATGAAATGCACCAAAAAGGATCCATATAAATTTATAAAATCATAAATTTATTACAAAGCCACATCTCAATCTCAAGAAATCCGCATAAAAATGCTTGATCCCTAGACACTTTTGATGTGTGTAGATTGTTCAGGAATATAAGCATCTCCATCGCGAACGTTAATCGGAAGTTTTAGTATCTTAGATGAACCTGCTGGAATAATATTCTCATATAAATTAGTATTACGTGAATCATAGATTCTAATAGGGTTTGAAGCGAACTTAGTTGTAAATAATTTATTTTTATAATCTATCGTAGCTTCCCATTTTTCTAGCAGATCGGTACCAATAAGTCCATCAAAGTAATCGTGGAACTTATAGATATCGAATGAAACTGTACCTGAATCATTAAATTCATTAAAAATAGGTAAAGTAATTGAATAGTCGTTTTTAGTTTTAGCATGGACACTATGCACTTCAAATGGAGAATAATTTAATGGGAAATCACTTAAGTATTTTTCGACAGCATTAGGACATAGAAATGACTGGTTTGCACCTGTATCTATTAAAAGCTTAAGAGGAGGGGACGCGATTTGAACGTATGGAAGGTACCGTTGAGTTTGGAGATTTATTTCTATTTTAATTTTTCGGATTTCGGGGTTTTCTGAAAATCCGACTCCTTAGATTCTTTGGCGTCCTCTTTTATGCTTCCGGACTGGGACTGCTGGGGATATTCTAAACTTTCCTGAGGGGGTGGTTGATATTTAAAGTACAAGTTTTCTGGGTACTCATAGTAATCGTAATGAGTTCCGTCATAATGGGTAAAGTTATCATTGAACGAAGGATCATTATAACAATCACTAAAATGCATCTCCCGAGTTTTGAAATAATTATTGGGTGAAGGATTGCCTGATTTGCTCCAATCATGCCCAAACAAAGCGTTAGTAGGTGGTAATTGTCTGTTAACGAAATGACTAACACCACTCATTGGGTGACCACTCATTGGGCGTGGTTGCGCTGGTCCACTAGGCTGCTTAGGAAAATTCTGCTGGGCTACTTGAAATGGGTTAGTCTGACGGTTGTAGTTCGGTGGCGGTGCTCTGAACACTTGCTGAATTCGGGTCGGACCAAACTGGCGAGGTTGGAAATAATTCGGTTTCCACTGCAGTGGTTGTTGAGCTGGAAATTGGAATCGTGAAGGTCCTGGCATGCTATAATTATTTGCCCTTGGATCAGGCATATTAAACGGCTGACAGGGCATTTTGAAATTATTACCCGGTTGGTTATTGCTATTAATTCTTATATCAGGTAAACGGTCGTTACGATTTTGCAGATACATAGTATTAGTTTCCTCATGAACAAATTCTAGTGCTTGTTCTATACTTTGAGGGCGCATACAACGCACGCGTGACCCTACAGGATCTTTTAATCCGCGCACAAACGCCTGGAGCGTTAATTTCTTATATAAATCCCTTTTAGCGTCTATAGTAGTTGTTAAGGCGTCGTGTAAGGAAACATACGTCATTATTGTACTAAAAAGATTCTGACAACGCTCATAGAACTCTTGTGGAGTGTTAGAGCCCTGTGTTAAAAGAGATAAATCGCTGTAAAGAGCAGTCTCATCCCTTTGGTCAGCAAAATTATTTATTAATGCCCTACGGATGCCATTCCAATCACTTGCTATACCATTCGAGTTGATTAAGCGAGCAGCAGACCCTACAATTAATAAGTGCAGAGTTAATTAATTCGGAACCACCTTGAACATTATAATATTCTCTAACTAAATGATCACACAATTGAATAAACCTAGTCAGCACATTCGGGTTCCCGTCAAAGTCGGGTACCAACCGAAATGCTTTATAAACGGTACCTAAATCCAAAGACATTTTCCCAGAAAACGATTCTCGTATAATATATCTAAATTAATATCTCTAAAATATAACACTAATTCTATACCTACTACTTCTAACTATGCTAGTATTCCTGGATTTTCATGGAAAGAAAATTTTGGAAAGTTATAATATTAGTACAGGCTAGGAGAAAGCGGACACTAGAAATAATCTAATGTACTTACATGAACATTATATCAGCCCCTTTGCGTAATCAATGTCTGGATTCCTCGATACAGCACGACGTGTAGATTCGGGATACTCTGGAGCGGCTGGATAGCCGCACGAGCAGCTTTACGATTGCGGAAATCTTCCTTTTTACGCGAAACCGACCGCGAGTATCCTACCGACTGCGCCAATTACGTTCGGCTGCCGTCGAGGATGCAAATAAAACCGATATAATTTACTTAAAGAATTTAATTAATATAATAATTACAATTAGATCGGTAAAACTAAGATGCGTGACAACTGTTCGATGTGAGAAACAAGAGTGAGCCACCAATACACAATCTTCGGTCACACGCTATAGGATTGCTGAGGAGGCGAATCTGAGCCACCGATACACTTCTAATGCACAATCGCCGGTCTCACGCTGTAGGATTGCTGAGACGGCGAATCTGAGCCACCAATATGCTGCTAATGCATAATCATCGGTCTCACGCTATCGAATTGCTGAGAAGGCGAATCTCACGGTGTAGAACGCGATGCTGTGTTAGTTATTGTTGTAAGAATTTAGGGTTCCGCAAGTAGCGACATAACAAGTATAATAATATTAGACAGCAATGCTAAAACAAGATGTTATTGTAATAAGACAATGCGTAACTTTGTGGTATGATATTACTGTTAATTAAGCTTTTTAAATCGCTGTTTTTTCTGTCACTTAATTTTAATCTTGACTGATATAAAGGCTTGAGCTGTAAATTTTGAAGATTAGTGCTAGTACGTGTTCGCGACGAACGATTATTATGGAATTTTATTTCTTCGAAATCTGTATCTAAATAGGAAGTTTTATAATAAATGCTAACGTGGTTCGAATCTTTGAAGTTTTTCAAATTTAATTATCTTAATGTCACTTGTTTTAACTGTTTCTCCTTCAGTATTCTTTGAAAATTCACCACCGCATGTCTCTGTAAGATTTTTTATATCAAAGAAATCTGAATAGCACATTTCGGTAACATTGTAGGGATTGCCTTTCTTTCGTGCAGTTCTGATTATGGTCACGTATTGATCTGGTGTGTACACAGGACCAGAACGTAAGCACTTTGTGACGGCTTTTTCTATCACAGAGTGAACAGAGTCATTTTCGTTTTGTGTATGGCCACTAATTAAATATTTGTGTGTAATGGACTTTATTTTAAGAACAGTTAAGGCATATACATACATAGAAAACATGAACTTGTTCTTTTGCTGGCCACAGCAATTATCTGAATAAAATGTGATTTGCAAATTATTATCATTTATTTCTGACGCCTTCTTTGTCAGATATCTCCAGACACACGTTGCTATTTCGTTAGCTCCTCTTAGTGCCTCGACCTCGCTCCAAATAAAACAATCACAATAGTCTTTTGCTAATTCACTTATTGTAAAATTACAAACATTGAGCTTACATTTGTAATATAAAGTAGATACATCTCCTTTCGGAAGAGGCAGTACTGCCTGTAGGTCATAACAGGCAACAATGTAGTTTTCCTGAACCATTGTTTTGTCGTTTGATTTTTCCTGGCGACATAATTCTTTTTCAAGCTGGTGTTGGTCGTATCAGTACCCCTAGCACGAATATTTGTAGGTTTCGTATCGCAAACGTATCGAGTTGTCGATACGATAACGGAATACAACGAAAGTCGGAAGCACGAAGCACTTTCGAAATAGTATCGAGAGCTCGATACGATAACGTTGGTGACGTCATTCTAACGTATGTAAGGATGGGAAAAATAGAACGAAATGATCTTACAATTGAATGAATGTTTCGTTCAGAAACTGGATATGTATTTAGTTAATTAAAAATTTAGTGATTTCAGGGCATTTAAAACTTTAATACTGTTCAATTTATAACGCAATACGAAGAAACTACAGAAAAAGTTAATATTCAGTTAGAAAAATGGCATAATAATTTAACTGATTACTAAAACGTTGTGTTTGGTTTGACTGTATTCCTAAACGAACGACGGACGCTCGAAGCTCATTCAAGGCCAACTTTGGTTTGAAGCAGAGAGTAAAGTATTTTAGAGGGAATTTTGAAGTGAACTTGTGTTGTATTGTGATTTAATTTGTGAAAAGTTTGGACCTATTTTATTGTTCTACAATGAGAACCAGCCACCCACAGTACACCATTATGGTAGAATTTATGGAAAAGTAAGAGTATTACATTTAAGATTTTATTGTCTTATGCATACCTCTAAAGTAGATTTTAATAGTGTTTCAATGGGATATTTGGAATACATTTTTGTGAGTTTAAAAGAGCTAAAGTTTCTTTGTATAGGTACTCAAGTCAAATTAAGTATTACGCTAGTCATGTGAAATTTGTAAAAACAAAGTTGAATAAAAACTAAAATTGAGCCTACTTATGTGCTTAATTTTTGTCAATTATGTCCGTATAAAATAGAAAGGTAACATAAATTATTAAAATAAATATTGGAGCACACAGTCCTTTAACTCACGTTAAATTTATTTTAGGCATGGATACTTATCCAAACCCAGCGGGGGTCCTCGTGGTAGACATTATGTGCAGCAAAAATGGAAGGAGTTAATAGTTATGCTCAATAGTGGTGGCACTGGGGATTCTCGAACATAGGAAAAGTGGCGGAAGGTAAGCCTATTAAATCCTAATTACGCACATTTAAGGAAATAAATTGACTTCACACAATTAGAAATACATGCATTCAATTGTTCATGTTTGTTAAGGTTTGGAGTGACTTCAAAAATAATGTTAAGAAAAAGTGGTCAAAAATAAATAGGTCTGCTCAGGGTACAGGCGGTGGGCCAGCGATTCAGATGACCTTAACAGACCTTGAAAACAGGGTTTTAAATTTAATTGGAGTGCAGGCTGCTACTGGGATGCCTATACAAGAAGCTGGATTTGTACAGGTGTGATATTTTTTGCTTGGTAATGTAGTATATCTCTATTTTTTTTTATTTTCTTAGCAATCAATGTAATCTCATTTAATTCCGTATTTGGACAGAATATGGTCAAAAGTTTAACTTGTCTGCAACTTACCTACCTAATCCTGTAAGTAATAAAAAAGGGTCACCACTTGAGTTTTTTTGTTAGTATTGTGACACTTAAAATTCTTGTGTGGCTGACTGGCTGGGGTTTGAGTGCCACATAATGCGTTTCAATTATGATTTTTGTTAGTATACAATGTATAAATTTTATGTTTCTATGAGCATTCATGATTTCTGTAGGTATACTTACTCTAGAGTAGTATTATTTGGTTTAATAAATAAAAAAATAGTAGGTATACTAAACAGTAAAGTTGGCCTTTACTCACAAATTATAAGTAAGCACTAATACTCAATTATTGTTTTTATTAAAATAGGTTGTTGGTGGGAAGGAAGATAGCTTGCCAAGTCAGGTACTACCTGCCACAGAAAATGTAGACGAATTGACTGTGGATGATGTTCCTTATGAATATACACAAATTCTTGAAGGTTGGCATATTTTAAATTTATCTATCATTAACTTGGTAACTAACTCATAACTCTTTTGTTTGATATAACTACTAGCAATAACAAAATATTTAAAAATAAGATCTTATACACAAACTAGTCAAGAAGCTATCCAGATAAGCACATACTTAAAGTAAAAAAAAAAAGATCCTGATAACTAAAGCTAGCAGAATAGTATTTACGTTGATTGTTGAATCACAATTTTTTCAGATGAATGGAATACTCCAGGAACAAGTAGTCAACCTACAGTCGCTCCACCTCTTCCTCCTCCTACTCCGCAGCCACCAGCACCTACACCACCACCAGCTCCAGTGCAAACCCAGTGGCAACCGCCGAAAAAAAAGAAGAAGACGGATGAATCCGTTTTAAAAATATTTAAGGAGTGTGAGGGGAATGCTAGGGAGTATGAAAAGGAGCGTGACCAAATTGCGAAAGAATTAGAACGAGAGAGGATTCGTCAGCGTGATGTAGAGCTTCAGTTGCAAGCTCAGTGGTTAGATTTTATGAAAGAGGCGTTTGAATTTATAAAATCATATTTAGAGAAAAGAAGTAAATAGTGTCTGTTTTTTTATTTTGTTTGTAGGTTCGGTAACAGACTGATAAGTCTGTTACCGAACCTACAAACATACATGAACTTACACTATTCACTTCTATTTCTTAGAAAGAAAACATTTTGTATATGTTAGAATTTAATTTATTTGGCTTAAACTATAATCATACTTGGGGAAGGCCTATGTCCAGCAGTGGGCGTCGTACGGCTGAGATGGTGAAACTATATTCATGAAAGTAATATCTTAAAGGTACTTAATTCTGTTTTGTAAAGAACTAACATCATATTTGTTTCAAACATATTATAGTATATTTTTTATTTTCTAATTTTCTAACCTTTATTATACAGTTCAACATGCTTACACAAAAACCGAAATTAATTATTTACATTATGAAGCCGATTAATCCTATCTACTAACATGTTTCTTATGGCTCTACCGCGAATCAATTCATCACTAGAACCACTTTCGCGAAAAACTTCTTCTGGAGAAGAAAATGTTGAAACACCTAATTCTGAAGAATATATTATATCATCTTCAGGATCAGGCATCATAAAATCAAATGCTAGGTTGTGTAGAACGCTACATGCCATTATGATAGAAGCACACCTCTCAGGCGTATAGTGTAATGTGCGGTCCTTACAAAGACATCTCCACCTATTTTTAAGTCTTCCAAAAGTATTTTCGATCACAACTCTGGCCTTCCCATGGATGGTAGTATATTTTGCCTCTGGAGTGCCTTCAGCAGCATCTGTGATTGGTGTCATCAACCAAGGCCTCTGTGGATATCCAGAATCCCCTGAAAATTTATTTTGATTGTATATTGAATTAAATAATCTTACAACAGACAGTAACATTAAGTAGACAGTAAGTAATCTTAAAATAGTAAACTTTATCACTTTATTTTAAAATTAGAACAAACTATATGTAAAAAAAAATACCTAAAAGCCACACTTGTTCATTATTCTGGTGTAAGTCGTGGATATACCTATTGGCTTGACTATTTTCCCAAATAAAAGCGTCATGGGTGGCACCTCCATACTTGACATTAACATTTAAAATTCTGCATTCACTGTCACATATCTACAATTTAAAAACGTAGAGAATGTATAACTGTATAACATAATAATTAATTGTTATCTTAATTAATTGTAAGGTTATAAGTAGGTATAAATTAGTAGAGTAATATATCACCATTTGCACATTCAGTGAGTAGAAATGCTTTCTGCAGTAAAATAAGTGTTCTATGTCTCTTTTTGGAGTGAATATATGAAAATGAGATCCATCAATGCATCCTATTACTCCAGGGAAGCCAAATTTTGTATAAAATCTGTAAATAAAGTATTGTAAATAACAATTTCTAGTATAGGTAGCTATCATATTTGTATTGATTTTATTCAGTTGATCCTCCTTTCGCTGTTTAACATTCTGCACTAAATTAGTTTTTATTGGCCTACACAGTTATTATAATTATTACTTACTTGTTTTTTACAATATTTCGCTGCTCTCGTGTTGTTGGGAATTTCAAAAAATGATTTAATATTAAAGGGTTAAAAAGAGCATCAGTAACCTGCCTCACATATTTGCTCACTGTAGTTTGCCCTAAATATTTAGCCATTCCTACTATTCTTTGGTAAGAGCCTGTTGCATAAAATGACAAAGCACACAGCACCTAGAAATAAAAATATTAAATAGTTAATAGTGTAGCTGTATTTTATATTCACATATTATGTATTAGTTAATGTACTCATTATAGGTATCACACTATCACACTAATATTATAAAGGCGAAAGTTTGTGAGTGTGTGTGGGGGTGTGTGTTTATATGTTTGTTACTTCTTCACGCTCAAACGGCTGGACCAATTTTGATAAAATTTGGTATGGAGGTAGCTGACACCCTGGATTAACATAAGGCTACCATTTTTATCCCAATATTATAGAAACTTACGCGGGTGAAACCGCGGGGCACAGCTATTAAAATATAAAAATATTTTAGTTAGAAAGGTACTTATTATGTAGCTTATGAATTACACTTTGTGTTCCAGGCTGATCCTTTTACTTGATTTTAGACTGGATTTTTCTTTTAATTCGCGACACAAGAACAAAAATGCTTCCTTACTTAGACGAAATCTATTTTTAAATTCTGTGTCGCTAAGGTTTTGAATGTTAACATTTGCCAAATTCTTTCTGAGTAGAGCTCTTCTTGAGATTTCTCTGTAAATGTAATAGTAAATTTAAAAGATAACTTGTTTTTTATTTATAACAATATAAGTGTTCTAAAATAAATCACTCACCCTGTTTCTCTTTGTACATTTCTACTTTCAACAATCAATCGCGCTGCAAGATAATAGTACAATGTACTACGTCGTGGGGTGCTTCTTGTTAATCTAAACATTTTCTAACCAAATTTATCAAAACAATCACTTAAATTATAATTTTATACTTAAAATAAACTCCGACGAAAGTTTTTTCACTGTAAAATTTAAAGTGAATAAACATTCGTGAAACTCGTAAGCCAGCCGACAATTACGATACGATCCGTCATTTTATGCCTTCGTGCTAGCTTTCTTCATACAAACGGCTCGAGTTACGTTTCGTATTCGATACGATGACGATACGAAACCTACATGTATTTGTTCGAGCTCTGAAAATTAGTTCAATTTACGCACACCAGAGGCGCTGTTCAAGTTCCCATACAAAATGCTTTCGTTGTCGATTCGAATGTTTTTTCGATAGTGATTCGTGCTAGGGATACTGGTCTTTAACTCTACTGTTCATAAGTATCAGGAGTGGGGGGTGAAGACAACGCTTCACTTAATTGTAAACATGTGGTTTATGTTAAGCTACAATCTCTCCAGGATCCTAACTTTAGAGTATTCGAAATGAAATGAAATGATTGAAATGAAATAAGTTTTTCAAAGTTTTTCAAATAAGTTTTTGGAGTACCAGGTTTCTTCGAGTTTTAACTTAAGACCGCCTAGACCGAAATAATGATCTAAGGTATTCAGGAGAAGCTTTATGTGAGAATTGGGATCTGATTGTTGTTGTTTATTGAGCTTCAAATGGATTACCTGGTTGTCACCTTGACCCATAGTTTCCCCTTCTAAATTACAATCATTAAGGGCAATTTTAATGATCATAATTGTAGTTAATGTCCAAGCTTTTTGTCTCATCTCTTCAAACCCGCCTAATTGATTGTAATGGCAGTAATCTCCTTCCAGGGGGTTTCCATCCGGACCTATTTCTGGGGGTGTTAGTCGAGAACTTAGCAAAACCATACAGCGATTAAACCAGAGATGAGAATCTGAATATAAATTCGATCTCCCATGGAGACTAATTCGGAAAATAAATGCTTGTTCAGTTCATGTCTCTGCAACTGGTTCCATTTCGTAAGGTCCAAATTTAAAGTCAAAGTCAAATCATTTATTTCAAATAGGCACATTAAAGGCACTTTTGAACGTCAAAAATTAAATTAAATTGTAGTTACCCTCTTTAGAAATCGTTGATGCCACCTTGTCCATTCTTTTTGTTACTTCTAATTCGGTATTAGTTATTGTCTGTTCTCGAATGAAAGGCAGAATATTGTCACTCAACGATTTCTCCAAACATTCCTGCATCAATCTCATCTCGTAAGTTTGTTTACAGAACACACGACCTTGGATATTGAGTTCTCTCTCTTTCCTACATAGTTGAACAATGTCATCCCTATCATGATTGTAGTACATTTGCTCTTGTTCACCTATCTTTTTCACTAATTCACCTTCATCCCCCTTTAAATATTTTGCAAGGACTCGAGGTTCATAATCCCCTGAACTTTTAGGTTTTTTCTGATTGTACAAGATCGAAAATGCACAAGGATCATAAGGAATGAACCATTCCTCCCGAGGTGGGGAACATGCAGTATCCTTCAGCAACTCTTTTTCATCAATCTCCATTGACAGATCATGATTCTTTATTAACTTGAAAGACCCCCAGTCACTCAGTGGTATCAGAGGTTGTTCTCGTCTTGTAGGAAGTCGTGAGTCACGTATGCAATCTTCTAATTTCTTGCTTATGGGTCCTATTATGAGATGTTGTGGATAACTCCCTCGTTTCTTTAAATAAGCAAGGACATAAGTCTCCCTGAATTTCCACAGGACCTTAAGAGCCAACGTTGCATCTACTTTTTTTTTTTTTTTGCGGATGGGAAATCATCAAATGACCCCTCCCGCTCTGGGTGGAGCGGAAGGGAGTGTCAGACTCTTACTGACTAAAACCCACCCGTGTTCCTTCCTTAGCCCTTTATGTTCCGGCCCAGCGGTAACCCTTTCGGACAATCCCGCTGCCCCGGCAGGCTTCGGCCCTATGGGGCCCCTCCTCGATGCTGACATCTCTTTGAGGCGCGCGTGGAACACGTACGCGCCGTCCGGCACGGGCCTGGTCCTGATCGGACGGTGAGCTACCCATTACTCTCCGCCCGCAGGCCCGCGCCTACGGTGGCCGGGAGTCGTCGCGCGGCTCCCGACGCCCGGAGCGTCTCCCGCGGCGGCTGGGACGGGAGGCTCTCTCCCTGAGCCGTCCCGCCACCTCCTTCGCTAGCATGACTGCTTCGCAGAAGGAGGTGACTGCCTCCCACTCCCTCTCGCCCCGGACCATGGCTTGCACCAGGGCCGGGCGCGAGAGGTCGCCGCCGCTGCCGATCGCCTCTACGAGGACACGGCGGTGCTCCGCCCAAGCGGGGCAGACCTCCACCGTGTGCTCCACCGTGTCCTCTGGGCGATCCTGGCAATGGTGACACCCGGGCGTTTCCTCCCGCCTGATGATGTGCAGGAACCTCCCGAAACTTCCGTGTCCGGTGAGGACCTGCGTCAGGCGGTAGGTGAGGGCGCCGTGGCGCCTCTCTAGCCACTCCTCAAAGAGGGGTCTTATCGCCGCTGAGAGAAAATTCCAAAAAACCAACGTTGCATCTACTTTAGTTGGTTTTTTGGAATTTTCTCTCAGTTTTGATATACCATCAATCGGGTTAAGAATCGGGTGGCCATAATTTTTACACAAGTTGGAGAAGAAAAGTGATAAATGCGCTGCTGTCTCTCTACTCTTCGTAAATGATGAAAGAGTTATCTTCTCGAGTAAGTTATCAATATCCATTCTATCATAGTTCTCATATAAATCCTTGCAAAGTGAGTCCCTAAGAGTTGAGAATCCCATATCATCAGCTCCATCAGAGACTATAAAGCCGATTACTAAAGCATCCCAGTTTTTCATTATCTCGAAAAATTTCCGTTGGTATTTCTCTCTTAGATAAATTAGAAATTGATGTAATGACAAGTAATGGTTGAAGAGTCCTGGTAAATCCTCCTCACTCTCTTTGATATCGATATATATTTGAATGTAGAATCTAGATTGAATATTATCAAGGACACATAAGCATGGTTGTCGGGTACAAATACCATACTCCTTGATGTTTAATCAGAGTTAATTCTTTCTCGATATGGATGTAAGAGACTTTATGAAAGTTACCCAAACTAACTGTGACATGTCCAAACCCAACTATAAAGTCAATTAGAAAACTGTACTATATCCTCACCTATCTAATACGAATGGATCCAGGAAGTACATTGATAGATTTGATTAAGAGAATGCTGCATGACAAGATCAAAACTCTCCCCCGTATTTTCCAAGAAATACCTCTCGAGGATTGGTGTGGAAAGAACTACGGTGGGAGTTACGAACATAGGTTCAAAGCATCATCCCAGAAACGATCTGCTCTATTTTCCCTCACGACCAATCTTGCAACTCACATCACCATCAATACTAATCAACTAGGTAAGGCTCTAAGAGGTAATGAAGACTATAATCTATTCTTTCAGGAGATTTTCCTTTTTATTCAAAATTATATATCGGAAAAAGCTATGCGGAATTTCAAATTTTTGATACGTATGCAATACCTCTAAATTGCAAGGGTTGCACTTATTTGATTATTAACCAACCTATTAAAATTGACCATTCTGCTCTGGATTTTAGATCAAAACTAATGATTGAGCTTCCAGCCCCACAACTAAACCCAATAGATCTTACCCCTTGTGTTAGGGTGTGTACCCTGGCCATGTCTATATCTATAGGACGGAGATTAGCACAAACTAGGCTCCATGAGTCAGACATTCATGATGCAAGAGAGGCATACGGGAATACCAAAACGGAAGAATCTTCAGATAGGCTGAGTAGTAATTTTATGTCAGAATTTAGATCATGCGACATCAATTATCTATTAGTAGGATCACTGCAAGTTAGTAAACAATTACGAGACTTTGTTTCTGTTAAGCTACAATCTGCTGCTACAAAGCTGTTTGTGTATGTGAGATTAAATGTTTGTAAACGCACCCACGATACAGGAGAAATTCCTAGTGTGGGGCAACGTTTTTAAAAAAAAAAAAAAAAAAAATCTCTCCAGGATCCTAACTTTACTGTAAAAGTCAAAACATACGTCCTTCGGAAATTAACTTCATTTCTACCTGAAAGAAAACTTGTCGTTCAGATGTGGCCCAACTTACCAGTTATGAAGTTAGCAGATCCGAAGTTTAACATACCAAACAAAATCGATCTATTGCTTGGTGCAGATGTCTATTGCCAAATTATAACTGAAGGATTGATTAGAGGTCCACCAGGAACACCGATAGCACAGAACACCAGATTGGGTTGGGTTTTGTCTGGCAAAGTGAGTGATAGTGAAACCAATACTTTGAGCTGCAATAGTACTATCATCACTATGATATTACCTATGACACCAATAACAAGCAATACCAACCTGTCCTCCGTTGACCTTCTATTTGTAAAAGAATTGAACTTTTTGTCTGATTGCACACAAGTCATACATTCTACATACATACACTCGAGGAAACATAAACCTCACAGTCACAGTAGACAGTCGGGTAAAGAGATGGAACGGTTGGTCCTGGTAAACTGAGACTAATCCCCTAAGCCGCATGAGTACCGTTTATCTACTCATGTGCCTAAGCCCTAGAATATGAGATAGATTTCTCAGTTTACGGTAGGTACCGATTATTATCTTTAGGTATTCCCAGGGTTCTTGTTGTAAATTATACTCACGAAGACTAGTAGATATAAAGTTTATTCATAGACACATAAATACAGAATTATTAAAAGTACAAAACTCCAAGACAACTTATCTATCTGACAGCTAGTCGACGACCCGGTGATCAAAAAGATAGCGGCCGCCGGCGCAGGCGACACGTTCCGTTCCAGACAATGCTGCTTCGTGCATTATCGGCATTAGAGCGTTCCAGCTCCGTTGCGAACACGATGTCAGATTTTGATCATGGTAGGTATTTCTACCATTAACACTTTTCCATAAGAGATTGGTGGTTAGTGGTAGAAATCTAACTTAGAAAGATATATGAATGATTCTAATGATTATAATTCTCTAAATATGTACCTGTTATTGCCGCGAATCATATTTTGATCAAGATAAAAACTGACACTGACCTGCAAATAGCAAAAAACTTAAGAAAATTTAAATTTCGCGGTCTACCACTATTCATTCACCTTAACTTATAATTAAAAAATCCAATTCATTATTTTTTTGTCATACTTGTTTTTGTTTCAAATAGATACTGACGGCACTCCGATTTTTTTTGCAAGAGATATCGTAGAGCGAAAGTCTGTGTTTCGGTGTCTTTCACATCAACGCCAGTTGATGTATCAATACTTGTTTTACTTAATTAGTTATTTTACTTTTACAAATAAATTACATTTTTTACATATATTATAGCTTTATTTTTTTAATTATCCAATCATATTGATTAGGGCTTCTGCAATTTTGTCTGCAGTTTTGGCAATATTAAGCGATGTCTCCGCTTGCGTCTTAACAGC
Source organism: Oligia fasciuncula (assembly GCA_963082905.1). NCBI lineage: Eukaryota > Metazoa > Arthropoda > Insecta > Lepidoptera > Noctuidae > Oligia > Oligia fasciuncula. Next base: position 18,583,514 of record OY720403.1, read on the forward strand.
TTCTGCTATTTTGTCTGCAGCGTTTGCGAACTTAATGGACGCCTCCGCTTGCGTTTTTGCAGCTTCTCCTTGCAGTTTAGCTGCAGCAGCAAGCATCTGCAATTAAAAACACAGATGGATAGAGAAATGTTTGCAAATTCTTTGTAGCATGCTGTTGAATCTTCAGAACACCATAACATAACGTAGCTATTACACCTGTTTTCCCTGCAGAGTAAGGGATGAGATAAATGTTCCATAAAATTTATACTAAAACATTACATGTACACAACATACCCTCATCGATTCAGCATTAGAATCTACAACGGCCAGAAAATCCTGTCGTGCTGATCTGTATTGCTCATCAACGCTGCGGCGAGGATTCAGATCTGAATAACCAAAATTAATTGTACTTTAATTCACCTTATTTTATATTAATATTGTCATTATATGGTAATAACAAATTAAGCTTACTCCTGTTACTTGTGGACCTGTCTCGCTGTACAATGGGTAACTCAGGTGGTGGTGGCGATAGTGGTGGTAGTGGTGGTGGTGACATTACAACCACATCAATCCTGCTTCCACTTGGTGCTACAGTATCATCAACTGGCAGAAGGTTATCTATGTTCAGAAACTCTAATTCACTGTCTGTAATAATGTAATTTGAATTTTATTAGTCGAACTAATGAATAAAAATTGAAGCAGAATGTACATTTGTTGTGAGCACATTTTAAAAACTTACATTGACTTTAAGGTATGCTAATGACCTCACTTGTGGAGACCCCTATTTCCATGTCATGTTGTATCATCTGTAAATAATAGAAAAAGTAATTGATTTTAGTATTATTTATATCACAGAAGATAAACTGTTGTTTACATGTGCCTATGACACACTATACACTATCATCAAAACTCACCTCTTCCTCCGGCATAGAGTCTGGGCACTCAGTTGCCAAAAGTGTACTCCTCGCCAATCAGGGACACGATCCTACGCTCCACCTCAGTCAGAGGAGCAGTGGTGACGGCTCGGTTGCTGGTCTGCACCCTTTCATTTCGCAGCCGGGCTGCTTTACTGCAGGCCCGACTTTTAAAGTCCCTCCAAACCTTTAGGAAAGATAAACAATTCGAGTAAATTATTATTAGCAATATTGACATTGTATGTAGGTACTGAAATGATACACGTCTGCTCAGTAGAAATATTTATGTATTTATATAATAGTGTACACGTACAAACTTGGTAACAATAATACTAGCATAACATCTAACATTTAATAGCAATTTTAAACGTCTTGTAGTCAACCTTTTGGTTCTGAGGCTCGAAGAGAACTGACCTAGGAACTAGACGACACCCCCAACATCATGTTTCCATTCCGTTCCGTTAGAAATAAAACCAGTACTTTTGGCGGTAACTGTCAAATGAGATACTTTTAAACTTCACGACTACGGTATACAAAAATAATTTTAATCAAATCAAATACTTTAAATTTTATATTTAATGTTTGACATCGATAAATCTTATTATTGTTTAGAAATCATGACAGTACAGAACTAATGGGTGTAAACTTTACCGTCATCCACTGTTCTGGTGTTTTAATGGAACCATTTGGCAGCTGGTTCAATTTTGCGGCAACCTCCTTCCAGCCCGCATCAAAATTTTCCCGGCCCTGAAAGCCGGTGAACTTTCGAGTGTGCAGGTACGGGCGGGCTTCTAAATTTGCTAAAAGTGCATCCGTTTGGCCACTCGTAACACGCGGTGTACGCTTACGCCTAGAATCTATTCAAAATCTTAACATTACTTGAATAAATAATAGAAAATGCATTCAATATTGAACCGTTAATAGATTAGAAAATAGGTGTTGCTGTAGGTTGAGGTACCTACCTACTTACTTGACGCTGTTCGGAGCAGGGCCTCCAGCTACACCAGCTTCACTTTCTCCAACCATTATTGTTTTCAAGAAGTACAAGTAACAGTATTATAAAGTCCTCTGTGAGTACGAGACTGAACACAGAAAACAATTTTCATAAATTGAAAATTTGAAATCAAGTGCCGACTGCGGCTTATTCCACTTTTCCCCGTTGGATGATCCCCATTGATGGGGATTAGTGAACTTTTTGTTCACTATTCCCCGTTGACCCAAAATTTTTATTTAATGGGGATAAGTGAACTAAAAAGTTCAATAATCCCCATTAGGTAGGTACGTTAAAAAAATAAAAATATATGGCTTATTCCACTTTTCCCCGTTGGATGATCCCCATTGATGGGGATTAGTGAACTTTTTGTTCACTATTCCCCGTTGACCCAAAATTTTTATTTAATGGGGATAAGTGAACTAAAAAGTTCAATAATCCCCATTAGGTAGGTACGTTAAAAAAATAAAAATATATGAATCATGTTACATTTATTAATTAAAAATATAACTTTCTTATACCTAGTAAAATCACAGATTGTACAATTATTAATTTAAAATAAAAAATATAACTTTCTTATACCTAGTAAAATCACAGATTGTACAATTATTAATTTAAAATAAAAAATATAACTTTCTTATACCTAATAAAGTCACAGATTGTTACAATAATTAATTTAAAATTGTAGCATGAAAATATAACTTTCTTATACCTAGTAAAATCACAGATTGTACAATTATTAATTTAAAATAAAAAATATAACTTTCTTATACCTAATAAAGTCACAGATTGTTACAATCATTAATTTAAAATTGTAGCATGAAAATATAACTTTCTTATACCTAGTAAAATCACAGATTGTACAATTATTAATTTAAAATAAAAAATATAACTTTCTTATACCTAGTAAAATCACAGATTGTACAATTATTAATTTAAAATAAAAAATATTTATTTATTTATTTATTTATTTCCCCACCATACAAATATCATTACAGGTTTGTCACCTAATGCGATAATGTAGACAAGACAACTTACAAACTACCGTTGCAAACTAACAATTGTTGATTATATTATGTCCTAAATATAATAATATCTATGTCCCAGTAGGACCATAACTTAGTTCAAAGAGAGCTCTCACTGTGAACCCACCCAGAGTGCAACAAAATATATCTATATCCTCCGCTATACTGTTGAGGACTCGGAGTGCGAGAGTAAACGGCGCTTCATTCACTAGCTTCGTGCGGCCGCGCGGCACTGCCAGCAGCCGGGGCCGCCGCCGCCGCCACACGTATCTGTCCGGAACACACATGCACACCTGTTGCAATACGTCTGGATTGTGAATCTTTCCCCTCATCACCTTGAAGATATATGAGACTAGCGCTAAATTCCTTCTGACTTTTAACTCATTGTAACCTAACATACCTAAAATGAATAAGGTAGGATACTTATTTGGGTAAAATGGGTATACTCCGTAAATTTTTTTATATAAATATCTAATAAATTTATTCTGCACTCTCTCCAACATGACACTATATTTAGTTTCATGTGGAGACCAGATGACTGCGTTAAACTCTAATTGACTCCTCACTAAAGAGTTATACAATGCAATTATTGCCTTGATATTAGTAAAGCCCCTAGCTACCCGAAGCACGAATCCTAAATTTCTGTAGGCTTTCTTACAGATTTTAGTAACACACTCGCGAAATTCTAGTTTAGAGGAGAAGCTAACCCCTAAATCTCTGACTTCAGACACTTTCGCTAATGGTACCCCGTTAATTTGGTATTGGTATGTAACCGGCGAGAGTGTCCGGCTGAAAGTCATAGTCATGCACTTCGAGACGTTAAATTGCAAATTATTGTTATTGCTCCAGGTTACCACCCTATCTATATCTTGCTGTAACTTTTGGCAATCTTCCCTGTTCCTAACCGCAAGATATAGTTTTAGGTCATCTGCAAATAGAGTGCAATGAGCCTCTTTGACAACCGTCGGAAGGTCATTTACCATCAATATGAATTCCAGTGGCCCGAGGTTGCTACCCTGGCTTACTCCGGACCTAGTAAAATAAGATTCTGACCTACACCCCGCATATTCTACATACTGCTGTCTGTCCCGCATGTAACTAGCAAAAAAGGTTAATAAGTGGGGAGTAAACCCTACACCTGCCATTTTTGTCAGCAGTATGTCATTATCCACTAGGTCGAACGCTTTTTTGTAGTCAAAGAAAGCTACATCTGCCTGCCCTCCAGCATCCACTTCAGGTACAATATAACTCATGTAGTTAATTAGGTTACTGGTGGTGCTTCTGCCGGGTCTGAAACCGTGTTGCTCATCTGAAAGCTGCACATTAACCTGTGAGAGAATGCTCTTGTGCACTGCAGTCTCCAGTACTTTAGCTGGTGTCGAAAGTACAGCCACCGGCCTGTATTGGTCCACGTTCGATGCTGACTTCCCTTTGGGTACCGGGACGACCTTAGTTATTTTCCACCTTTCTGGAAATACTGCCTCCGCTAGGCACTGATTAAATATATAAAGAAGTGGCCTACAAATTGCTAGTCGGCAGTCTTTGAAAATGTAGGGCGGTATCCCATCGGGTCCCGTTGACTTTTTTGGCTTGAGTTTTTGCAGAGCGCTAAGTACTTCCTCAAGCTGTAGTTGTTCTAAATGTACCCTAGCCGCTCCATTCTCACCACCAGCCTGTTTCACTGCCGACTCCACGTCCAGCTTGGGTATCTTATGGTTAAAAACAGAATAAAAATATTGCGCAAACTCATTAGCACACTGCTCCCTCTCAAGAATCACCTTTTAAAATCCTGCGTGGACTTCTGCTGCCTTTTTTTGAGTTAACGTAAGCCCAAAAAGCCTTTGGATTTTCCTGGAACTCGCTTTGCATCCGGTCTTTATAATTTTTATATGCAGAGTTTATCAAACCTTTTACCTTCGCCCTACATTTAGCAAACGCCTCATAATCGGGCCCTGATTTGCTACCCTTATACTGCCTATGAAGCCTAGCCTTTAATTTTATGTTGCGAATTATGTCTATCGTGTACCACTCGGGGTAACTGTACTCCGAGTTTACACGCCTTCGCTTTTTTCTTGGAACGCAGTCATCCAAAACCTTGTATATGACCTCATAAAAATAATCTAAACAATCATTTACATCTAAACTATACATTGGCGTCCAGTCTATAGCCGCTATTAAAGAATACATTAACGGAAAGTTTGCTTTGTAAAAGTTCCAACCAGTGTGCGTCTGCGTGCCCTCCTCAGACTCGCTTAGCGGCGGCGCGGGCGCGGGCCGCTCGCAGCGGCGCTCTCGCCCCCGCCGTGGCACTACAACAGCGAGCGGCGGATGATACGATGATAATATAACTTTCTTATACCTAATAAAGTCACAGATTGTTACAATCATTAATTTAAAATTGTAGCATGAAAATATAACTTTCTTATACCTAGTAAAATCACAGATTGTACAATTATTAATTTAAAATAAAAAATATAACTTTCTTATACCTAATAAAGTCACAGATTGTTACAATCATTAATTTAAAATTGTAGCATGAAAATATTTCTTTCTTATACCTTGTAAAATCAAAGATTACACTCACTTAAGTTTTTCTAAACAGTGCCCAATCGTAATTTCATTATTAATGAGTTCCATTTGGACCTCCTGTATATAATTATCGCGATTGATGCTTTTTTTTTGTTTTTTCCGCTATACCTTTATTTTCAGAAACCCCCAATGCAAGAACTTCGTAATACGATGCATCTTCAGCCAACGCTGTGAGGAGCTTCATAATGTTGGGTTTCTTTATTTTCACACGCTTTTTTATTTTATTATTCCATGCTTCGACTAAATTCGTAGTGCGATGAGTCTGTCCAAATACACACCACGTTTTAATAAAATCATCTTGTAGCCATTGTCTGAGCATGTAATTTCTAAACTCGTTGCTATTATCATCATCAGGGCTTTGAGAGGCAACATAAAACCAACCCGCAATGATTTTATCTGATGGTAACAAAGCCGGGGTATTTAAATTTTCCTGTCAAAACGTTGTCTTTGATACTAACGACATAAATTCCGCATTCCGAATTAGTTAAGACCATTTTAGAAAAATAGTGTTACAGCCAAAGGAGATTGTTCTACGCCCATACATTGTTCGCCCTGGAGCCAACTGCATAGAAAAAATCATTTTCTATTTGTAAATTGCCCTTAGTAACCCATAAGAACAAAGTTTCTTGACGGACACTTTAGAGAACAGATTTATTTAAAAAAAAGGAACAGATTTTGAGGTTATTTTTAATAAAAGAAACCTTAGTAATTCCTTCTAAAATCGCTATTTCTGGTTTCTACAAAGCATTAAACTTCAAATACAGTAAAATATTACTGTAATTACAGTTTTATTATGCCTTGTTGGTTACAGTTATTATTTGTTGGTTGAAGTTTACATAATAAGCTAGGATGATTAATTATGCAGTTGATATGAATCCTGTCGTTAGTCGCATACTCCGACCAGACCAACATCAGGTTTTGTAAGTAGCCATATACATATTATGACATTCTCATAGTTAAGAACAGAAATAAAACACTTATTTTTTATTAGGTATTTCAGTTTTATTCATTTTCATTATCTTCTACATTTTCTATTAATATATAGTCTAAGAATTGTGCGGGTGGGGCGATGTTGCCTTCATATCGGGCATAACTTAAATACCATATAATGGTCATGATATGCGCGCAGCATCCTATGGTCCTGCGCCCAACAATGCAGTTGCAACAATATTGTATTATGGATTGTCTTCCAACTTGACTTCTGTCTAGCAAAATACAAACAAAATGAAGGGGCCCGTAGGTTATTGACTTGGCCCGCTTCTTATGCAGGATACTTCACGGGTGTTGATAATTTAAATCAAGCAGGAGGCACTAATTAAACTTGTTTATTTACGAATGTAATTACAGAACAACAATAATAATTAAATAAAAGCAGCGAGAAATAGTACAGAGCGTGAAGCGCAAGTAAGCAAGCCAAAGCTAAAGCGGAGTAAACTTATACAGGGTGATTGGAAGATGGGTGCAAAGCTTTAAGGAGAAGATAGTACAGACAATTTAGAACCATTTAAGCCATGGTTGTCTTAGACGAAGTCTTACTACTTTTTTTTTACCAATTTCTTAAGATTTTTTTCAAAAATTCCTAAAGTTTTAACTAAACTATTTATTTATGGCCAAATTGAATGATAAACGAATTCATTTTTATTGTATTTAATTAAAGTAATGTGTAAGCAATCTAGCAAAACATGTTTTAGGCCTCTGTGTCGTTAGACATTTTTTTTACAGATATTTAAAGTTCATAACAAATTTTAAAATTTATAAATACTTTTTGTAAACCTTATTTTAAAAATCACGGAGCGTGCTTTTTTTGTTCAAACCTTTTTGAAAACATGCTTGATAATCGCTCTTTCTTTTGAGGTAACATTTACGCAGATATCTTACAAATTATTGAAATTAGGACCTAAAAACCAATTTAAGGGAGAAATTTTAAATTTTAGGCAGTCTAAATAAAACAACATTTGAATTAAATTTATTTATGTTTCATGGTCAAAATGTTGTCCGTGATTCCTAATACAAGCACGGCTCCGTCTTCTCACTTCTATTGTTGTTATTTTCAACATCATATCTCCAGCTTCATTGTTTCAAACTCTGAATTCATTCTCTCTTGTCAGTTCTTCTCTCGTGTTTATTTCAACATTCGTATACACCAGCTCCTTGGCCCGGCCCCACACGAAAAAGTCCAGCAGGGTCAGATCTGGTGAGCGCGCGGGCCAAGGGATGGGTCCATCTCTGCCAATCCAGTTGTCAGGAAAGCAATTATTTAAGTGTGAAATCAATCTTGTGGACGGATGAAAGCAAATTTTCTAGGGAGGGCATTACAAACTTTCATAACCCACACAACACATGGGGAACACTTAAATAATTGTTTTCCTGACAGCTGGATTGGCAGAGATGGACCCATCCCTTGGCCCGCGCGCTCACCAGATCTGACCCTGCTGGACTTTTTCGTGTGGGGCCGGGCCAAGGAGCTAGTGTATACGAATGTTGAAATAAACACGAGAGAAGAACTGATAGAGAGAATGAATTCAGAGTTTGAAACAATGAAGCTGGAGATGATGTTGAAAATAACAACAACAGAAGTGAGAAGACGGAGCCGTGCTTGTATTAGGAATCACGGACAACATTTTGACCATGAAACATAAATAAATTTAATTCAAATGTTGTTTTATTTAGACTGCCTAAAATTTAAAATTTCTTCCTTAAATTGGTTTTTAGGTCCTAATTTCAATAATTTGTAAGATATCTGCGTAAATGTTACCTCAAAAGAAAGAGCGATTATCAAGCATGTTTTCAAAAAGGTTTGAACAAAAAAAGCACGCTCCGTGATTTTTAAAATAAGGTTTACAAAAAGTATTTATAAATTTTAAAATTTGTTATGAACTTTAAATATCTGTAAAAAAAAATGTCTAACGACACAGAGGCCTAAAACATGTTTTGCTAGATTGCTTACACATTACTTTAATTAAATACAATAAAAATGAATTCGTTTATCATTCAATTTGGCCATAAATAAGTAGTTTAGTTAAAACTTTGGGAATTTTCGAAAAAAAACTTAAGAAATTGGTAAAAAAAAAGTGGTAAGACTTCGTCTAAGACAACCATGGCTTAAATGGTTCTGAATTGCCTGTACTATCATCGCCTTAAAGCTTTGCACTCATCTTCCAATCACCCTGTATAATGCTAGTACGCGGTATTTATACTACCGCGACATAAGGTCCATAATCCGAAGGACGATCGCCCTGTTAAAAGTGGGCGGCGCTTGTGCGGCATCATACGATGTGACGTAGTAGGTGGCGTGATATGATGCCGAGGTCTCACCGTTCATAGGCGGCAGCGGATGTCGTAGCGGTTTTGGTCGCTACACTACTCCCCCGCTGAGACCGTGACTACGGGCGATAGTAATCAGGGAATTTAACTATCCGCCCACTCTTTGTCTTCTTGACAGCCGCTGATACTTGCTGCAGATCTGGAACTGTAGACTCTTCCCTGGCAATATATGCTGGTTTTAGACGATCTATGGTGACTGTCTGCCTCTTACCTGCCACGTCGACGTCAAACGTCTTCAGCCCACGACGTAATACCTCGTATGGCCCCAGATATGCTGCTTGCATGGGCCTTCGTGCTGGACCTTGACGGATGAAGACGTGGGTCGCCGTGCCCAAGTCCTTAGGCACGTAAAATGACTTGCTGGAGCTGGTATGCCATGAAGTTGGTTGTGGTGCCAATTTGCTCATGTGGGCCCGAAGTCTGCTGACCAGGTTGCTCGGTTCCACTATTTCGTCAGAGTTGGTCGTGAGGAATTGCCCAGGTAGCCGAAGTGGCTCGCCGTAGATAATTTCTGCTGTGGAAGCTCGTAGGTCGCTTTTCCAGGCGCTGCGGATGCCTAGCATTACCCACGGGAGAACCTCTGTCCAGTTGGAGTTGGAGTTGCAAGCGATGGCTGCTTTCAATTGACGGTGTAGCCTTTCAACGAGACCGTTTGCTGCGGGATGGTAAGAAGTGGTGGTGTGATGGGTAGCACCCACTAGCTTGGCGACTTCTTTGAAGGTGTACGACTCAAACTGTCGAGATGTTTGAACTCCATGTTGTGGTCAGGCCGTCGGCCAAAAGTGGCTCGTTGGTACAAGTCTGAAAAGAGGGTACCTAGTGACGTGTTCTTATTGATGATACTGTATGCTACCAGGACTTCCAAACAATACTCTTGATAACTAGACAGTTGCTTGTAGGTCATTCCGTAGATCTTTATTAATCTGTCAGGGTCCATCATTAAGGTGAGCCGTCCGTCGTTATTCAAGACCACCTTGCAGCGACAAAACTCCACATCTTCAAGTCGCTCACGCGACTCTTTGATTTCGGTGGAAAAATTCATCGTCGCAAAACTAGCCTTGGCTGCTGTGACGTCTATCGGGGCATTGGTGAATATGATGGAATCATCGCCATTGACTATGGCGTCGCCTTTCAGATGGAGGTCACTCAGCATCTCCATTATGACCGCATAATTTATCAAGCTATTACCCAAGCTCGTGTCGACATCTCCAGACATCCTCGTGCCGTGGACCTTGTATTTGTCGCCCTCGCGGGTTTTGCATGCATTGACCAACGTGCGTTTTGACAACTGTTGTAGCGTTTTGTTATGATGATGGCAAGATTGATAGAATTTGTGTGTTAATTTAAGATGTTCCTTGGTTACATACGCATCGAATGTCTTGTGGTCTGCCTCAGTTACGTACCGGTATCGACGCTTCAAGCTAGCAATCTTAGCTCCAATCTGGTCGTAGTTTCCCTTCCCGAACTGATCGCGTTTACTCAACGCTCTTTCGAGTGGTTTAACGTAACGACTATATTCTATGTTGAAGCTGAGGTCGCGAGCCTGAATCATCCGTGGTGCCTTATACTTCCCCGCCGACACTTTCTCTACCTTGGTGAAAGGAGTGACACCATCCATGACCGAGCCGCCGCCATCAAGGTCATCTGCTGCTGCCTTATATGCTCTTCGACGAGACGGGTCATCGATTGTGTCAACGTATTGCTCTCTTGTATACTTTGTTGGATGGCAGACAAAGCGCTTGACGTGCCGGTAGAGACAGCTGATGCGACTGCTGTCGTACTCGCTTATATGCTGCGGTCTATGGCGCTTAAAATATGCTGCTGCTGTAGTATAATAAGTCATGGCGCCCATTGACTGCTGGGAAGTGCACCATCTCCAAGCCGCCCTTGCGGCCAAGCCACCGGCTACCACTGCTATAGCCGTTCCCGCCACCAGGGCTAGTGGAGCCACAAAGTGTGAGAGTTTGAACGACCGTTCGTCGTCCCAGGGGCGCTCGGAGTTTAAAGTACTGGCTATGGTTGTACGATCCCACTGCCAGTAGATGTAGGGGTTTCTTGTTCGGATGTCTCCGCTTACGCCCTCGTTGAAGATGTTAACTTTGTCTATGGTGGTCTTGTTCCACCGTGGCTCGGCTCGGAGCCGTCGTTCTATATGTTTCTCGACTGCTTCCGGAATCAGTCGGGCACGCCTAGTGACATTTCGGACGGCGTGTCTGTCCAACTCTTGTCCTAGTGCCGTAGCACATTGAGCCCGATACCTCTCTGTGATCGGTTGCCCGTAAAACTTAACATTTAAGAAGTCGCCCGCTGCGACTTGATCGAAGTCGTTGACCTCGTCGATGAACTCGCGTGTGAGCCTGATAGTGTCGAGCCCCTGGACTAGGATGTCGTGGGGCCGGTCAGGCATGAAGATTCGCCCATTCATTGGAGCGGGTTCGGGCTGCCCTCCGAAAAACCGCTGCCAAAACTGCTGCATCCCTTGGGGGGGCTCCCCCACGGGCGCCTGCTGCGCCATTATATGGGCACCAATAAACCTCTGGGCACTGAGAGACCAAAAGGTCCTGTGGCCAACACTGTGCCACCCGCTGTGCGATACACGTCTGCTAACGTGTTTAGTCGAATGTCTTCACTCCGCGCTATAAGGAATATCGCTGTCGCTTGTGCTTATGACCGCAGCCGATGTTGCCGAAGTACTCGCTACCTGGCTTGCCGCAGGAACGATATCGTTGATGCGGTCCGCCAGCTCCGCTACGTCCTCTAAGCTCATGTTGACCTGTGATGCCAGAATGGTTTGAAGGTTAGTTGGTAGCCTGTTTTCCCAGATTGTGCGAATAAAATCAGTAGGGACATTAGGTCCAGCTAAGTGTTGCAGGTGCCTCAGGAACTGCGACGCCTTTCTGTCGCCGAGCTCTTCGTGCATCAAGAGTTGTTTTGTTTTCCTCTCCTGCGATGCCGATAACCGCTTAATTAGTTCTACCTTCAGCTTGGCGTATTTACCCGTTTCTGGCGGGGTAACTATTATGTCCCGCACCTCAGAGGAGTACTGAGGTTCCAGTTGAGCCAACACGTAATAATATTTGGTCTCATCACGCACTATATTAGATAACACGAACTGACCTTCGATCTGGGCAAACCATAGGGTTGGGTCGTCCGGGTTGAATGGGGGTACTCGTACTCCAATCCTGTACGTCTCTGCTGTCCCCTCCTTCGCCGACTCCGTGGCGCCGTCCATTTCTTCTGTCGGGGTCACCAATGAAGGGGCCCGTAGGTTATTGACTTGGCCCGCTTCTTATGCAGGATACTTCACGGGTGTTGATAATTTAAATCAAGCAGGAGGCACTAATTAAACTTGTTTATTTACGAATGTAATTACAGAACAACAATAATAATTAAATAAAAGCAGCGAGAAATAGTACAGAGCGTGAAGCGCAAGTAAGCAAGCCAAAGCTAAAGCGGAGTAAACTTATATAATGCTAGTACGCGGTATTTATACTACCGCGACATAAGGTCCATAATCCGAAGGACGATCGCCCTGTTAAAAGTGGGCGGCGCTTGTGCGGCATCATACGATGTGACGTAGTAGGTGGCGTGATATGATGCCGAGGTCTCACCGTTCATAGGCGGCAGCGGATGTCGTAGCGGTTTTGGTCGCTACACTACTCCCCCGCTGAGACCGTGACTACGGGCGATAGTAATCAGGGAATTTAACTATCCGCCCACTCTTTGTCTTCTTGACAGCCGCTGATACTTGCTGCAGATCTGGAACTGTAGACTCTTCCCTGGCAATATATGCTGGTTTTAGACGATCTATGGTGACTGTCTGCCTCTTACCTGCCACGTCGACGTCAAACGTCTTCAGCCCACGACGTAATACCTCGTATGGCCCCAGATATGCTGCTTGCATGGGCCTTCGTGCTGGACCTTGACGGATGAAGACGTGGGTCGCCGTGCCCAAGTCCTTAGGCACGTAAAATGACTTGCTGGAGCTGGTATGCCATGAAGTTGGTTGTGGTGCCAATTTGCTCATGTGGGCCCGAAGTCTGCTGACCAGGTTGCTCGGTTCCACTATTTCGTCAGAGTTGGTCGTGAGGAATTGCCCAGGTAGCCGAAGTGGCTCGCCGTAGACAATTTCTGCTGTGGAAGCTCGTAGGTCGCTTTTCCAGGCGCTGCGGATGCCTAGCATTACCCACGGGAGAACCTCTGTCCAGTTGGAGTTGGAGTTGCAAGCGATGGCTGCTTTCAATTGACGGTGTAGCCTTTCAACGAGACCGTTTGCTGCGGGATGGTAAGAAGTGGTGGTGTGATGGGTAGCACCCACTAGCTTGGCGACTTCTTTGAAGGTGTGCGACTCAAACTGTCGAGATGTTTGAACTCCATGTTGTGGTCAGGCCGTCGGCCAAAAGTGGCTCGTTGGTACAAGTCTGAAAAGAGGGTACCTAGTGACGTGTTCTTATTGATGATACTGTATGCTACCAGGACTTCCAAACAATACTCTTGATAACTAGACAGTTGCTTGTAGGTCATTCCGTAGATCTTTATTAATCTGTCAGGGTCCATCATTAAGGTGAGCCGTCCGTCGTTATTCAAGACCACCTTGCAGCGACAAAACTCCACATCTTCAAGTCGCTCACGCGACTCTTTGATTTCGGTGGAAAAATTCATCGTCGCAAAGCTAGCCTTGGCTGCTGTGACGTCTATCGGGGCATTGGCGAATATGATGGAATCATCGCCATTGACTATGGCGTCGCCTTTCAGATGGAGGTCACTCAGCATCTCCATTATGACCGCATAATTTATCAAGCTATTACCCAAGCTCGTGTCGACATCTCCAGACATCCTCGTGCCGTGGACCTTGTATTTGTCGCCCTCGCGGGTTTTGCATGCATTGACCAACGTGCGTTTTGACAACTGTTGTAGCGTTTTGTTATGATGATGGCAAGATTGATAGAATTTGTGTGTTAATTTAAGATGTTCCTTGGTTACATACGCATCGAATGTCTTGTGGTCTGCCTCAGTTACGTACCGGTATCGACGCTTCAAGCTAGCGATCTTAGCTCCAATCTGGTCGTAGTTTCCCTTCCCGAACTGATCGCGTTTACTCAACGCTCTTTCGAGTGGTTTAACGTAACGACCATATTCTATGTTGAAGCTGAGGTCGCGAGCCTGAATCATCCGTGGTGCCTTATACTTCCCCGCCGACACTTTCTCTACCTTGGTGAAAGGAGTGACACCATCCATGACCGAGCCGCCGCCATCAAGGTCATCTGCTGCTGCCTTATATGCTCTTCGACGAGACGGGTCATCGATTGTGTCAACGTATTGCTCTCTTGTATACTTTGTTGGATGGCAGACAAAGCGCTTGACGTGCCGGTAGAGACAGCTGATGCGACTGCTGTCGTACTCGCTTATATGCTGCGGTCTATGGCGCTTAAAATATGCTGCTGCTGTAGTATAATAAGTCATGGCGCCCATTGACTGCTGGGAAGTGCACCATCTCCAAGCCGCCCTTGCGGCCAAGCCACCGGCTACCACTGCTATAGCCGTTCCCGCCACCAGGGCTAGTGGAGCCACAAAGTGTGAGAGTTTGAACGACCGTTCGTCGTCCCAGGGGCGCTCGGAGTTTAAAGTACTGGCTATGGTTGTACGATCCCACTGCCAGTAGATGTAGGGGTTTCTTGTTCGGATGTCTCCGCTTACGCCCTCGTTGAAGATGTTAATTTTGTCTATGGTGGTCTTGTTCCACCGTGGCTCGGCTCGGAGCCGTCGTTCTATATGTTTCTCGACTGCTTCCGGAATCAGTCGGGCACGCCTAGTGACATTTCGGACGGCGTGTCTGTCCAACTCTTGTCCTAGTGCCGTAGCACATTGAGCCCGATACCTCTCTGTGATCGGTTGCCCGTAAAACTTAACATTTAAGAAGTCGCCCGCTGCGACTTGATCGAAGTCGTTGACCTCGTCGATGAACTCGCGTGTGAGCCTGATAGCGTCGAGCCCCTGGACTAGGATGTCGTGGGGCCGGTCAGGCATGAAGATTCGCCCATTCATTGGAGCGGGTTCGGGCTGCCCTCCGAAAAACCGCTGCCAAAACTGCTGCATCCCTTGGGGGGGGCTCCCCCACGGGCGCCTGCTGCGCCATTATATGGGCACCAATAAACCTCTGGGCACTGAGAGACCAAAAGGTCCTGTGGCCAACACTGTGCCACCCGCTGTGCGATACACGTCTGCTAACGTGTTTAGTCGAATGTCTTCACTCCGCGCTATAAGGAATATCGCTGTCGCTTGTGCTTATGACCGCAGCCGATGTTGCCGAAGTACTCGCTACCTGGCTTGCCGCAGGAACGATATCGTTGATGCGGTCCGCCAGCTCCGCTACGTCCTCTAAGCTCATGTTGACCTGTGATGCCAGAATGGTTTGAAGGTTAGTTGGTAGCCTGTTTTCCCAGATTGTGCGAATAAAATCAGTAGGGACATTAGGTCCAGCTAAGTGTTGCAGGTGCCTCAGGAACTGCGACGCCTTTCTGTCGCCGAGCTCTTCGTGCATCAAGAGTTGTTTTGTTTTCCTCTCCTGCGATGCCGATAACCGCTTAACCCTTAAATTGTCACCCCTAGATTCCTTGTATGTATTATGTTCAAATTTCGTATATGGATTGGAATTATGATAGAAAAGAGGATAAAGAAAAAAAAAACTAAAATTTTGTATTTTTTTTATTTTTTTTCAAATGTCACATAAAACGGACATTGCCCATTATATGTGCACTTATGGTAGATGAAACTGCGTCACATAAAACTGACATTGCCTATTATGTGTGCAGTTATGGTACATGAATACAATGAACATTGCCAACTGAATAATTAAAAAATAATCTCAAATTATAAATAGGAACATTCTAGAATCAGCCTTTTAAACATCAGTCTCAAGAGATTAGTTAAAACTTTAAAGAAATTAAAAAAAAAATGTTGGCTTACGAAAACTTTTAGCTTACAACAACATACTTAGTTCTCAAAATTGAAGTAAAATTTAAAAAATAAAACGAAACAATCAACTTCTCGAAAAATATAACAAAATCTAAAATTGTAACGAAAGTCATAATAATAGTTAATTACTTTTCCTTGTGGAATGTTAGGTAACAAGATTTTTTGGCGGTTAGACAAAGTCTTTGTTGACATTTTGTACACATAATCATGGTTTTACCATTTTTGCAAAGACGACACCGGCCTTGCGACGTAAATATTGGAAAATGATCGTAACAGTCTAGCCGTGCATCATCTACAGGTCTCGGCTGGACCGGTTTGGTAATTGTGGCCGGTTTAGGTGAATTAGTCATTACGTTGAATCTAGATTTTGTACAGGTATTCATAAGCGCAAGAGCACACTGCACACAAATTTTTTTCGGCTTAATTTATTTTCACCTAGTTGAACACAGTCTCTACGATGTAGTAGCCAGCTGTTATTAAGTGCGATGTCTAATAGTTGGGCAAATATTGACATGTACCAACGTCTTGTTTTCATGCGAATTCTGTACAAAGCAGTCAACATGTCAGCGATGTCGACGCCGCCCATATGTGTGTTGTACACTTTTATTACATTGGGACATGGTACAAGCACTCTCTTTTTTTGCTTCTTATCATATCTTTCTATAGTAGTCACTGGGTCTTGGGCACAAAACGAACTTGCTATATGAATACATTTATTGTCCACCCACTTCGTCACGGCTATTCTCTTAGAATTGTCACATGCTACCTCAAATGTTCCTCGTCCCTTTTTCATCATAGCTTTGTCAGTCATCAGCTTACAATTTCGCAATCTATCTTTTCGTAAAGTCCCTAAAGACAAAATGCCCATTTCATTACGTAGATAATAAATAAGTTCAAGTGATGTAAACCAGTTATCAAAGTATACCGTGCTTAAAATTGGATTAGAAATGGTTCTGCATAGCCGGATAACTGTTTTACCTCCAACCCCAAGATAGTCTTCTTCCCATTCACTAAATTGGACACCTCGAAATGTGTTTGCGCCATCGTAAGCAAAGAAATCATACACCATGCCTGAAGTACCAGCACGAACCAGAAATTTAAATCCCCATTTGTTGGGTTTCTTTGGCATGTATTGCCTTCTGCTGCCAGCTTTTTTACCTTTGTAAGGTATTATCATTTCATCGATGGCGAATGACCGTTCTTCTTCCATCTTCAAGCACTGCATACGAACATATTCCATGACAGGGCTAATTTTATTATAGCGATCGTTTTTGTCGACATTTGTATTATCACAAAAGTGCAAGTATCGTTTTATCGATCTATATCGTTTAAGAGACATGGCGGATGAAATCTGTTCATACTTCAGATCAGCACTCCAGTAATCTTCAACTGCCGGTAAGTCTACAATACCCATAAGTATTTCTATGCCTAATAATATTTCTATATCTTTTCGGGTCACACATATTGATTTCCCGGTAGTTTGTACCGAATATAAATTTGTCATTTCAACTATGATATCGAGTAACTCATTGGTGAAGAATTTTTGGAAATATTGCTTAGGGCTAAGGATGTCATGACGTTCCTTGAAGTTGGGGGAGTCTAATGTGTGTACGGATCCGGTATATAATCTTTTTTTAAAAACAAAATCTAACCGCTTCATTTTACGCTTTTTATTAGCCAGAGGTGTCGTTGTCGCTGGTGGAGGCATAGGTGACGAGTCTAAGGTTGCAGTTTGTCTGGTACGACGTGTTGCCATGTTTGACAGTACTGTAGATCTAGAAGTACTGGAAGATGGCGATGCAGCAACTATTGGTGAAGGTGTTTCTGGTATGTAACAGGATCCTGAAGCTGAAGACCTACCAGTGAGTGGACAGGATTCATTTCGCGCCGTCTGTAATAGCTGTTCTGCAGCAATAATATGTTCGTGATCGATATAATTCTGACCATTTGTGTCTTCACTGTCACTGAGATCAGCCAATAAGTCGTATAATACCGGAGATATGGTACGGGGCGAAGATGAATCACTGTCATCATTGTGAAAATACTCACGTCGCTCAAGGTTACCTTCTAAATCGACATCAGACTCAATGTCTGACTCTTCAGATTCCACCGGAGGTAGCAGTGAGAAGATTTTCTTAGACCGCCAAGCCATGTTTCTGTAAAATAAAATAAAAATGTAAAAAATATTATATTATATCGACGACGTTGCAAGTAGCAACCAATTGGCGACGTCCGTTTTATAGGACAATCAAAAGAAACACTTACCAATAGGCTTAAATGGCAAAGTCCGTTACATGGGACAGTCAAAAAATACCCTAGATTATACTTCAAGTTGGCAAGGTCCGTTTTATGGGACACTATAAATAAACCAAGTTTTTTACTCTAAATACACTAATATTTATGTAAAATATATCAAAATACCAAACCTATAATCATATTCTAACTAATAATATAACATTATAAACAAAACAACCCAAATACTTACAGTTATTATCAAATTTATCAGGAGCGTGAACAAATCTGACCGTTGCACTTTTTCAAATGACCACAACTCGCGACCGCTCATCGCTTCGTGAATGAAACATTCACGCGCGCGACGGAGATAGATAGTTCCCTGCCGCTCCACCCGCTCGCAGCGTTTAGGAGTGGTAAAACAGTATCAGTGTGCGTGTATGTACTGTGTCCTTTAAAACGGACAAAATCAATTTAAGGGAGTTCTACCTTCAGCTTGGCGTATTTACCCGTTTCTGGCGGGGTAACTATTATGTCCCGCACCTCAGAGGAGTACTGAGGTTCCAGTTGAGCCAACACGTAATAATATTTGGTCTCATCACGCACTATATTAGATAACACGAACTGACCTTCGATCTGGGCAAACCATAGGGTTGGGTCGTCCGGGTTGAATGGGGGTACTCGTACTCCAATCCTGTACGTCTCTGCTGTCCCCTCCTTCGCCGACTCCGTGGCGCCGTCCATTTCTTCTGTCGGGGTCACCAATGAAGGGGCCCGTAGGTTATTGACTTGGCCCGCTTCTTATGCAGGATACTTCACGGGTGTTGATAATTTAAATCAAGCAGGAGGCACTAATTAAACTTGTTTATTTACGAATGTAATTACAGAACAACAATAATAATTAAATAAAAGCAGCGAGAAATAGTACCTACAGAGCGTGAAGCGCAAGTAAGCAAGCCAAAGCTAAAGCGGAGTAAACTTATATAATGCTAGTACGCGGTATTTATACTACCGCGACATAAGGTCCATAATCCGAAGGACGATCGCCCTGTTAAAAGTGGGCGGCGCTTGTGCGGCATCATACGATGTGATGTAGTAGGTGGCGTGATATGATGCCGAGGTCTCACCGTTCATAGGCGGCAGCGGATGTCGTAGCGGTTTTGGTCGCTATGTCTTGCTGCTTATATGTCGGCTTTGTATTCTGCCACGTACAAGCAATATATTGCTAGTGGTAGTGACTGACTCTAAGTTAGTAATCAGGTCTTGATCGAGCTCCCTACACACTTCAATAATATAGGAACAGTTCTGTCGCACATGTTCACCATAATATGATCGGGCCTGTTTAATTTGGTATATACCTAAAGGGATAAGAATTAAATCATTTAAATTAATTTGTGGAAATTCTTGTAGATTTTCGCTATCTACAGAAATATTTTCAAAATGAGCCCCCGTCTCCTATTTAAATTATTTTCTTCCACAAAATCTGCTAAAACATTAGACATAAACATTCTTTCTTGTATTATAGAAATAATTTCTCTGGCATCTTCCCTATCTGTTAGAACCGGGTGAAACTTATTTATTAAAGCTGCTGCGACCTTAAAATCTTTCATTCAATTCTTTGGTGCTTTGTTGAAATACTCCTGTCGCAGCAGCTTAAAATCTCTTTTGAACCGCCCGTTGACCACCTCCACCACCCAGCGACATAACGTCACTTTTCTTGATTCCTTTGCACTTTGTGTGCTCAGCTGACCTGACTCTAAAGATAAAGGATAGTGCACAGAATAATTTAATGATCGTAAAAGTGAAATACTATCACGGAAGCCACGGTCAAGTATCATTACATCACAATTTCTAAAATATTGTCTCATGGGTTTTGATGGGTTTTCAAATTTGTCTTTTACTATATCGGAATCAGATTTTGTGGCAGCATACGGGCCTAGAACATCAATAATGTACCCATCGCAACATACTACAATGAATGGCTTTACAAGATTCCTATATTTATGAAGTGAATATGTCTTTTTTTTGATAGGCATAATTACTGCTCTTTTGAACGTATATATAAGTTCCATCCATTATTACAATAGCTTTTCTATTTTCTTAGTCACTTCCAGGGTTGCCAAACAGAGATTCCGGTGTATACAAGTTTCTTGCTGCAACATCCACTTTGGATATGTGCGGTAGCCCCAAATGCATTGGCACAAAATGTTCAGTCATAATTTCTCTTGCTTTTGTTACAAGTTTTGAAAGGGTGCTTCGAGGTATGTCTAATAAAGTAGAGATTCTATCATCAGAATCGTCAGTCCGAATTTTCATCAAATAGATGTAGCCCGCTGGTTAAAATCTGGCAGTTCTGTGAGCAATTCCATAAATTGTTGTTTGGTCCGTCCAATCCAGTACCACACCAAATTGTCGTCCATTGAATCAATATTTTCAAAATCTTTCACATACTTGTCATTCTTTAGTAAGTCGACAAAATCTTCAATATGTGAAGCCTTAAATCGACGGTTGATGTTTTCCACATCTAGTAACTCTGACCAGGGCTGCCGTGCCAGATGCTATTCGCATATGCGACACTCTGGTGGTACGTAGTAATTGTGGTCTCTAAAAAGTCTCACTCTTAACACAAATTATGGCACTAATTTTTGTGAAGTGAATGAAAGAAAAAGTATTTATTGCGACTCGTACAGGAAGAACACAAACTAAACTAAACACAGTAAAATAAAAATCCAAGTTATATAAAAAAAAAGTAACAAAAGGAAAATGAAACAAAGTCCTATACGAGGCCAAAAGGCTCCTATCTCAGCATGATGCTGCGACATTTAAAAAAAAAATAAAGGTCGCAGCGCTGGTATTCTGATAGGGCCCGCTGTGATGTCACGGGCAGTTACAGATATAAATAAATTATGTAAAATATTAGCAAATAAAAACAAAAAGTAAATAAATAAAATAAATTCATTTTACACTATGCGCCAGGCGTAACCTCATTACTTGTCAATGCCTTGCAGTGTCATAGGTAGTAGCATTGAGATAGGAATTTTCTATGTCAATGAGTAGTAGGCACTATAATCTATGGTAGGCACTCCGGTGTGTCTGTGGCATGGCGTATCTCTAAGACTAAGTAGTCTGTGGCATAGATTAATATCCTAATAGTCTGTGGGCATGGCATTGTTTGTTGTGACAAGTAAATGGTCGCAGGCGCCGACATCACAGAACACTATTACTACTGCGACATTATGGCGAGATTAGATACATAACATTTGAAATATATTAAACATAACGTTACGGCTGTTTAGTGGAACAGTATTATTACAGTGAATATGCAATAAAAGTGGAATGTGGTAACTATAATAATGATGAGTGTTATCGAGTTACAATTTTTTCAAGAAAAAGACAACAAAACATTGTGTAGGCCAGCACTGACAACTCGTCTGATGCTGCCAGTAAAAGTGTGGAATAAACAACAAGTAATTAATTATCGAGCATGTACCTATTCAAAACAAAACAAAAACAAGATACGAAACAACTGCTGTGCCTGTTCAGTGAACAAACGCTGCCAATCGCTCGGACACGGCGCTCGGACCCTGACCACCATTGCTAGCTGCGTGCACACAAGGGTAGGTTCAAAGTTCATTATCTTTTTGTAGCTGAAGTAAATACTGTTTATATTTTAACTTAAAAGTACCAACTGTCTTTATAGCACGAAAAGGAGGTGGCAAGTCGTTCCAGCAACGGGAGGCAGCGAATTTAAGCTACCACGGAACGCAGCAGTTCTATGCGATGAGGCTAACATGAGGTAGGAAGATGCTCTAGTTTTAATTTTGTTAACATCACGTGACCACAACAGTTTATTATATAAATAACCTGGTTTCTTCGTGATAATTGTGCCAAAGAGTAGGGTAGCCAGGTGAAGCTTTCTGTGTGCTGACATTCTCATCAAATTACCCTTATTTAAAAAAGGAGTGATGTGGGACCGAGGTGGGACATTGTAGCATAATCTTGCACAAGCATTCTGCACCCGCTGAATCAGTCTCTCGCTTCTACCGAGTATACATGCCCCATACACAGTGTCAGCGTAATTCAGCTTGGATAGAACAAGTGACTCGCACAGCATGACACGCATATCCACACTAATGTAGGGACGGATACGATATAAGACCTTGAGTCGGTAGAAGCAGTTGCGCACGGCCTCCAATATGTGAGCTTCAAAATGCAGCTGTCCGTCAAATACTACACCCAGATTACGGGCCTCCAGAACCCTTTCCACACCACACCCATCAATCCTGAGGTCCAGGTTGCATGCAAGCATTTTGTTCAGGAAATCCCTAGATCCCATCACAATATACTTTGACTTACTAGGATTCAGGACCAGGGAGTTTCTTGTGGACCAAGCTGAGATTCTTTCCAAATCTTCATTTATTTTATTTACGGTTTCAGCTATATCCTGGGACCGGAAGGAGAGGTACAACTGCAGATCGTCAGCATAAAGGTGGAACTTGGTGTTGATCAGACAGTTAGTGATGTCAGCACTGTACAGGATGAAGAGAAACGGGCCCAGGATCGATCCCTGAGGTACGCCCCTGTCCACGCGCTTTGGACCAGAGGACATAGTATCTCCGCTGTCACTAGTCACCTGGACAAACTGCGATCGATTGGTGAGGTAACTCTCAAACCACTTAACAGTTTCGACTTCACACCCATAGTAAGACAGCTTGGAGAGTAGAAGTGACGTGTTAATTGAGTCGAAAGCACGCGAAAAGTCTAGTAGGACGAGCAGGGTTCCCATACCCTGGTCTCTGGCTTCAAGAATGTTACCAACAACATCCAGGAGCGCTGTTGCTGTGCTATGGGCCCTGCGAAAGCCGGATTGAGCTAGTGGCAAGATACTGTGATGCTCAAGATATGCCCTAAGTTGGTCAGAGACAACCCTTTCTAAAATCTTGGACAAACATGGAAGTAAGCTTATTGGACGGAGGTCCTTCACGCTAGTGGGGTTAGGTACTTTTGGGATTGGTCTAACTATTGCCATTTTCCACAGATCAGGGAAAGAAGAATCGACTATGGATCTGTTGATGATAGCTGTGATGACTGCAAGTGTTCTAGGAAGTGTCAACATCAGCATCTCCAGAGAAATTTGGTCCGAGCCCTGTGCATTGGACTTAAGACTGCGCAAGATCCTCAGCACTACATCCTGCTGGACCGGCTCAAGCTGGAAATGACTGTTACCGTGTCTATGATGCTCAAAATAAGTTAAATCTGCAGTAGTGACCTTCCCACTGCCTGGCACATCCAAAAAGTGTTGGTTTATAGATTCAGGGTTGCTACAGAAATGAGGCAGACTATGCTCTGGTTTTTTTGAGGTGGCTACAGTTGATTTTATATGACTCCATAACTTCTTAGGTTGTTTAATATTCTTATTAATATATGTTTTAAAATGTGCGCACTTCTCACTATCAAAAGCAGCTCTAACAAGGTATTTAAACTCCTTGTAGGATCTTATATGATGGTCGGATTTTGTCGATTTCGACTTCAAATGGCACTTATCACGCAGCCTCATCATTTCCCTGACCGTGTCTGTTATCCAGGGATAAGATTTCTCTTTAATTTGGACTGTTTTGAGGGGAGCATGCAAATCAAAAAGTGTAAGAATATATTGATTAAACTTTGATACCATTGAGTTCACATCTTCCAGACTTTCAATATGTTCCCAGTCCATTTTATTTAAATCTTCATTAAACAATTCAGGGATGATGTCTCTGAGTGGTCTGTAGGTAAACCAGTGTGGAGAAGGCTTCTCTAGTTTGAAATTTAGTTCAACAGATATAATGGCATGGTGACCAAGCTCCGGTATGTGTGATACAGAGACCCCACACACACGGGCATCAGTGCACACAACATCAATCAGAGTTTCACTATGATCTGTGAAATGGGTTGGCTCAGTAATAATTTGTGCAAGCTTGCAGCAATGTATAAAATTGTTCAGAAGTTTAGATTTGTTGTCACTTTGGTTTAAGACATTAATATTAAAGTCGCCAAGCAGGATAACCCTGTCCGCGTTAGCAAAGGAGGAGAGAGAATCAGTAACTGCATCCAGGAAGGTATTCACATCAAGCCACGGCGGTCTGTAAGCTGTACCAATAATAACTGAATGCGAATTGACGTTCAGTCGGAGCCACATCTGCTCGACCTGGGGCGCCGGCGCACAGTGGGCTGAAACTGGCCGGTAGAGGACTTAGCGTTTTAAAAAAAAAAGTTTCTTTTTCTGAAATTTTAAATAGTGCGTTGGATTTATCTATTGATTCTAAGTAATTCTTTATATCAGGGTCGTTTAGATAACTTGAGTATTTTCGGAGTTATTAATAACCAAAGTAATTTTTGTATGAAGCAAAACAAAAAACCTTGAAAATTTAGAAATTCTCAAATTTTCTCAAAGAATTTACTTTACGTATGTATAGTACGTATTTTTGTCCTATTTTAGCGCCTATTCTCGGGTTGCGATTTTCTGCGATTTGGTTGCAATTTAAAATTTTGTTCTCTATTCCACACCACCATAAAGGTTAAGAACCAGGCGCGTTTTTTTTTATGTAGTGGTCTCCCCGTTAGGCCTAATCCACTAAAGACTAATAAGTAAAAATCACAATCAGGTACACTGCACTTTTTTAATTTAATCATTATCAAGAGTATCCACATTAACGAATGCAAAATTTTCGTGTTCGTCATCATCAAATGTTTCCGCTTGTTCAATTATTAATAAACTTTGTGCTTCTCCTGACAAAGTTCTATGTTTTCTGCGAAGTTTGTGGCGTTTCGCTGAGATGAGTGGATCAGAGCTGGTCAACAAATTATTTAAAATATCTTCATTTGTAGTTTTTCTACTGCATTTCCTGGAATGGTGTTGGCGGTACCTACGAAAGTCTTTGTTTCTAGCTTCAGCAGCTTCTTCAGATAGCTGTCCAATTGGTATTAGACCAAAATTTTCAATAATAGCTGCACCATGCATAAGAACTTTATGAACGCTTGAAGGCATATAATACCAGCTATATAATTCCAAATACAGTCGCATGGTCACTTGAGCATATTCGTGAAATTTGACTGTGTCAATGTGGTAACCTGATGAAATTGCCTCTAAAATGATTGCAAACCGCCTAATTAAGTCTTCACTAACACCAGTTATCTCAGCAGTCACGTTTGGATATTCAAAAAATCTTCTAGCAGTATTTCCGTCATTCATGGAGCCGTGCCCTTGTTTAACAACATCTATCAGAAGTCCAATTCTATTTTTAAAAGCATCTTGTATATCTTTCTTCCTGCTTTCCATGATGCACTTGTTGTCTCCCTTTACTGTCCATGTCTTTATCGTTAATCTGTAGGCTATATGCAGAATGCATTCCATCATTCGTATCCAGATATGCAATGATGACAATCCGTATCTACAGAGATCTGGATCAGTCGGTTTTGATGCAATTAAGGGCAAATTATTCATTTCAGTTGGAGTGGCTTTACAAATGTCGCATCTCTGAGATGAAGTATCACATAAAATTGATGTTGCTTTTCCGTCTATCATTGTCATTAATAAAGAGTGTGAAATCTTTTTTTCTCCAACTTCTGTTTTTACTAAATTAACAATCTCTTCCTCAATAGCACTTTTTTCACGCAAAATTGTTATTTTATTTTCTTTCACAAATTTGAAAAAGATTGGACGACACCAGTATAATGAATTCGGTGAATCGTTTTTCCAGATAACTTGTTCGCCGCACACTAATTTTATTGGCACTAAACTTCCCATAAATATGCTTGAATCGTCCAGTTCACTTTCTTGTTCATCGTTTGTTTGCAGTCTTTGTTTGTAATTGGCTTGATTTGAAGCACCGTCAAATCCCCACTTACTGATTAGTGTAAATTCTTTACAACCACTATCTATGACGAGTGACGTCATTATTCTTCTTGTCGTTATATCCAATAGAGCTTGTAACTTTATTTTGGCTGAGGTGTCCGTCACTGTAATAGCATCTTTTGGTGGATAGCATTCCTGTTTCGCATGTTGCACTTGGTAATAAGATGGAAATATATTACTGTAATTTTCGTTAACACTTTTTCTTAATGTATTGTATTGCCACTTGGTCAGCTTAAGTGATAAAAATAATCCTAAAGCCTCATCCGGAGAAAACACAGATTTTGTTTCTTTAACAGATATACACTTTTAACTTTTTTTACATCTTGGGGATTCTTAAGTAAATGTTCTAGTATTTTAGCAATCTCATCATTTCCATCCGCTTTTAACTGCTCAAAATATGCATATTTTATTTCGTCCGAAGATAAATGAAAGTTTTCTGCTCTTCTTTTTTTCTGTTTAGGCGCTAATTCACAAAACGGTTTTCTAGGGCTTTGCTCGGTGGAGACACCGACAGAAACTTTCGCTGGTGATACATACTGAGTTGATGTACTCGGTGCTGGTTGATCTTCATTACTGGTTATTAAACGCTTAATAAAGTCTGGCCACATTATGGTTTCTTGTAACCATTTGCTATTTTTAGTTCTGAATATAGTTTCTTTACGATGAGCGTTTTCCCATCTTCTATTTAAATTATAACAAAATTTTGCACAAAATAACTTTAAGGTCTTTTCATGTTGATCACTTAATTCGACTAAAAATTTAGACCTTATCTCACTACATAAACTGTCATTATTTTTAATACTGCCACTGTTTTTTAAAATAATAAAAAGGTCAAGGTTGGTCACCAAATCTTCAAACATTATCACAAACACAAAATAACTCACACTCACTGCACTTATTTGTATAAGTAATAAATATGTAAGGGTAGTGCGTCTATTATGGTGGGTAATAGAACACTGAAGTACGTTTGAATGCAATCGTACATTCTGTGCCCTATTATCGTTGCACCAATCACGTTACGACACGTCTCATTACTTGATGTTGCGCTCGCGCATTCCTATCCCTTGATTCCCGGAAATAAGTGTCAAAACAAATTACGTCATACCTACCTATGTATATTACCTATGGTGGTGGAAAATGTCGAACATTATTATTTATTTAAAGTACTAAGTAAGTATTGAGGTACTTCAGGCCGTTTAGTGTACATTATTTGCAATTTCAAATTAATTGGAACAAATTGCTAAACTAAAATAACATGACTATTCATACAAATATGATATGGCTATATCTCCGAAAGTACTAGTTAAATTAAAAAAAGTCAAAGAATAAAAACTTTTTAAATCTATGTCTAGATACTAAAAAACTACATTTTAGTTCTTAAGACCCAACCTTGTAATCCCAGCCCACTGTGCGGCGGGTGCGGCACGGAGCGCACGCGCACGTAGAAGCCCACGCCGCCACCGCGGCCGCCACGCACGGAGCGCACCCGCGGCACGTGCCGCAGTCGATAGCCCGGTACTGTCGGCGCGCGACCCTCCTCTCCCTGCCTGAGCCAGGTCTCATTTATCGCCATGATGTCTACGGAGAGGTTATCCATTGCAACTAGGAACTCATCATGGCGCGAACCCAGCGACCCCGCATTAAATAACCCAACTTTTAAATTTCTTGTTGTCTTAACCATTTTTGAAAATAGTAGTGTATGTATTTAATATGAATATTTTGAATGTAGACAGCGTCAGAAGTATTACGTAGTGTGGAGTTTTGCATAATAATGTGATGTGTAAATATACTAAAATAGTGTTTATATTATGTATAATAGGTAAAAATAAAAAGATGTATTGTAAATATTGCAGAAATATACATAGCCAAATTGTAATACTATATAAAATCCGTAAAAACAGAAGTATAATATATATTGAAAATGTGAAAATAGTGAGCAGAAGTGTGATACATATAAAATGTACATAAATAGTTAAAGGTCGAGCTGGGCCACTAGATAAAACCAAAGTATACTGAGACAAGGAAACATCCGGCCTCGCACAAGCCAATATTAAAAATCTAAGCGAATACAAATCAAATAAACAAAGGTATAGTTTTAGACACACAGTACTATGATTAATATATATAATAGCCAAGTAATCAGACATCTCTTGTCGCAGACACCTCACAACCAAAAACCCGCGCAAGATCCACCTCTGAGCGGATGCAGTGGGTGGGCTTACCGTCACCCTGCTTAGCTAGAATGCGGCCGAACTTCGTCCACGTATACCTCCATCCCAGACGGCTGCCAGCTTCACGCACCCGGTAAAACAGATGTTTATTGGTTTTCGTGAGCCTCTCGTTCAAAAAGAAGCGACGCGGGGGTGCAGATAAACCCAGATCTGCGGTGGTGGCTCCGCGCCGCACACGCGCGCTCTGCAGCAGTGCTGCAAGTGCTGTGACATCCAATAAATATGCATCGATTATGTGTATCTGATGCTCTTGAGAAATTGGGCAAGGTTACTGTTTCATCTTCCGGTGGAATCACATTGTTTACAAGTGGTAAAACATTGACTGCTGCTGTTACTGCTCTTTGATAGCACCTATGCACCGATGCTTCGATCTAAAAAGAAAAATATGTTAATGATTGATTACTAGATTCATCTAAAAATAAAACGTCTAAAGCTATGGATGTGTGTAAGAATTTTCATGGATTATTAACTATAATGAAAATAACATGAAAGTGACAACATAATTATACCAACCTACATAAAAATTATGACTTAGGAATTCAGATGACAGGGTAATTACTTTAATATACAAATATTTTATTAACTGCATGCCATAATCAGTAACATCAGTTGTCAATGTTATGGTTGATACAGAACGTATTCTTGCCTACCTGCTCTGAGGTGTGTGGTTACACATTAATTAAAAAAAGAAATATACTAACCTCACGTGGTTGGATCCAACTGCGTACAATATCAACAATATGATGATTAATCTCTGCATTTATATAGTGTCTTCGACTTTGAGTTAGTAACACTCCACATGTCAAACAAATGTGCTGATGACCAATGTTTTTAGAGTCATGTGCATCTTGCGAGGCTCCCATTGAACTACTGTTAATGTGATTAAGGTGGGTTTTTACTTAGCAGGAATTTGGTAACTTAAAATGCGTGTATGCTTTATGACTGATTTATTGCGACTGAATGTGGGGGGGACATGCATACGTTAATAAACACTTAGCAAACTTACAATATAGACATAACATGCCGCCCACCAAAAGGACATAGTTCTTTTATTAATCTAATACTTTAACATAACTTTAACTCAAAATATTTACTCTAACACAAATTAATTTACTCATTAGCAATGGGTAAAGGGCATAACTTTGAACAACATCTCTTAACTACACTGTTGCCACTTTTTATGCTGTAGACTCTGGTTATGCCGTCTTGTCCAGGATGTTTGTCTACAACCCGACCCAGAGAAAATTTGCCAGGCGGTAATCCATCAATTCTTATTAAAACAACATCTCCAACCTTGAATTCTTCTGCTTTCTTTAACCAAATGGGACGTTGTTGCAATCGTGTAAGGTATTCTTGTTGCCATCGTCGCCAAAAATCGCCAAGCAATTTTTGGGTGTATTGCCATCGGGACAAGGAATGAATCCTTGTGTCTTTGAAATCAGGTGACGGTACAACGATAGGAGCTTCGCCGATTAAAAAGTGTCCAGGTGTTAGTGCTTCTATGCAGTCTGGATCCTTGTCATCGATAGGACACAATGGCCTAGAATTGAGACAAGCCTCAATTTGGCACAACACCGTGGTCATTTCTTCATAGGTGAGATTAGTGGTGAGCACGCGTTTCAAATGGTGTTTTACAGATTTTACACCCGCCTCCCACAAGCCTCCAAAATTTGGTGAGTATGCTGGTATGTAATGCCATTGTGTTCCTTCTAGTGCCAATGTGTTTGATATGTCACCTTCGAACACCAGATTTGCTTCTTTCCATGCGGCCACCAATTCTTTGTTGGCCCCAACAAAATTACGGCCCTGGTCACTCCATAGATCGCTACATTTTCCTCTTCTGGAAACAAAACGCTTGAATGCAGCGATAAAAGCTTCAGACGATAAATCGCTAACAAGCTCAAGGTGCATAGCTTTGGTTGACATGCATATAAATACACAGATGTATGCTTTCTGAGTTCTGATGCCTCTTCCTTTGGACATGGTTATTTGAAACGGGCCTGCAAAATCAACTCCGGTATGTATGAAAGCTCGAGCAGGAGTTACTCTCGCTTTAGGCAGGTCACCCATTATCTGTGTCCTTGATCTTGCTCTGAGTCTAGCACATACTAGACACTTGTGTATGCAGCATTTTATAAGTGCTTTTCCTCGTACAACCCAATACTTTGAGCTTATGTAACTTAACATAAGTTGAACACCACCATGTAATGTGTGAGCATGTGCATCCGCGATAATCAAAGGCACCAACTCGTTCTTATTTCCCAATATAATAGGATGTTTAACTTGCTCATCCAAGTTTGCGTTACGAAGTCGACCGCCCACCCTGAGGATACCGTCACCGTCAAGGTAAGGATTCAGGGTTTTAATTTTACTTTCTCCTTTTACAGCTTTATTTAATTTTAATCTTATTATATCTTCTTTAAATTCTTCTTGTTGTACTAATTTTATGCACTTCATTAAGGACTGTTCTAATTCCTTTGTAGTAAAACCCTTTTCCGTATTTTCTAAGCTTCGTTTAAAATTTAAAAATCTTCTACAATAGGTTATTACTTTTATCAATTCTCTTAGATTATCGAATTCTTTAAATTGTATCTTTAGATTTTCTTCAAGTTCTATTTTTAAATTTGCTTGTATTTCCTTTTTCTTTTCTAATTCTGTAGA
The DNA here is from genome assembly GCA_963082905.1 of Oligia fasciuncula. Taxonomy (NCBI): domain Eukaryota; kingdom Metazoa; phylum Arthropoda; class Insecta; order Lepidoptera; family Noctuidae; genus Oligia; species Oligia fasciuncula. The sequence continues at coordinate 18,614,329 of OY720403.1, forward strand.
TGTGTTTTCTTGTTTTAATCTTATTTCTGTTTCAGAGAGCCAAGCTGGACCCTTCCACCACAAATCGGACCTTTTCAGATCAACTAGTAACATGCCCCGAGACCCAATGTCTGCCGGATTATCTTCAGATGAGACATGAAACCACCGGTTGTTGTTTACATTTTCAACAATCTCTACAACCCGGTTCGCTACAAATGTTTTCCATTTGTGGGGATCGCCGGATAACCATGCAAGTACAATGGTTGAATCTGTCCATGCATAGATGTTTGATGTAGGGATTCGCATGGCGTGTTCTATTTGCTTAAGCAACCTCGACAACAACAGTGCTCCACACAGCTCTAACCGTGGTAATGAAATGGTTCGTAGCGGTGCCACTCTAGTCTTTGCCGCTTGCAGTTTTGTTGAAACCGAGCCATCTCGCAACTTTATTCGGATATAAGCCACTGCCGCATATGCTCGCGTGGAGGCGTCGCTGAAACCATGGACTTCTATATTTTCTACATCAATACTTAATGTGCCAAGCCATCGATCAATATATAATTCTTTTACTTCTTCAAAGTCTTCACGAAGAGTCAACCACTCGTCTTCCAGGTGTTGGCTTATCTTGTCGTCCCAGCCAACTTTTTCTAGCCATAGTCTCTGTATAAGCATTTTAGCCAAGATTAAACTCGGAGCAATCCATCCGAGCGGATCGAACAGTTTTTGCATGTCCGATAATATTGTTCTTTTTGTGACATTATCTGACATCAGAGGTAAGTTTATTTTATACTGAAACTGATCTGTCCCTAGATTCCAGATCAATCCTAGGGCTTGCACCGTTCCATCCAATTTTAAATCCAAGTGTACTCGAGTTGTTCTCTTGTTTGCATCTATAGATTCCATAAACTCAGTAGAGTTTGAAGACCATTTTGATAATATGAAGCCACCCTTTTGTAGTATATAAGAAATTTCTTGAGTTGTCTGTATGGCCTTCTCTGCAGTGTCATCACCAGATATTAAATCATCCATATAGAAATCAGCTTTGATAATGCGTACAGCCTTTGGGTGATTTTGACCTTCATCTTCAGCCACTTGATGAAGAGTTCTTACTGCTAGATGAGGTGCTGATGCTGTTCCAAACGTGACACGAAGCATACGGTATTCCTTGATCGGATCTGACTCTTCCTCTCTCCACAAAAGGCGTTGATATGTATCGGCGTCCTGTTTATGGAGTAAGACTTGCAGATACATTTTTTGTATGTCACTTGCATAGCAGACGCGATATAATCTTGATCTCATAACAATATCTCTAAGGTCATCTTGCAGCTGAGGACCTACAAGCAGTTCATCGTTGAGAGACACGTGATTCGATCCTTTAGCTGAAGCATCAAACACAACACGTGTCTTCGAGGTTTCCTTTTCGACGCGGACAACGGCGTGATGAGGTAAGTATACCGCTTTATTTTTCTTAGTTTCCTTTTCAGGTATTTCTTCCATGTAATTTGATTTTATATATTCTTGCATGGCTTTTTGGTAGTCTTCTTTTAGCGTAGGTGCTTTTTTAAATCTTCTTTCTAGCTGTAGTAATCTATGTCTTGCTATTTCTTTTGTGTTTCCGTTAGGAGATATGGGGTTATCGGTTTTAAAAGGTAACCTTACTATGTATCTTCCTTCGTTTGTTCTTGCATGAGTATCTTCATATATTGTTTCACATAGCTTTTCTTCACTTGTTAACTTTCTTTTGTTTTCAGTGTTAATTTCCCAAAGTGATTTCAACAGGTTCTCTACTTCTATTTGCTGATGAAGGACCAGAAAAGATTCTTCTTGTGAATTGGTGTTGATTTCTCCAAACAAGATCCATCCCAGGTTTGTTTCTTGGGCACACGGAGACCCGGGAGGACCCTTGATCAATTGTGGTTGCACGATTTGTGCATACTCTTTAACACCTAGAAGCAAGTCAATATGACCCGGCTTGTGATAGTTAGGGTCAGCCAAGTTGAGTCCTTCTAGGTGTGGCCAATGTGTGACAGTAACAGCTTTGGAGGGGATTCTCGTGGTCAACTGTTTACTCATGACGTATGCTTGTATGTTGATCTCGAAGCTTGGATTCCATCGAGAACCAATCCTGAGTTGCACCACGTGATCGACGTTGGTTCTTGTAGATCCCACCCCAATGATATTTCCTCTTGCTGTATGTCTGTTTAGTTTGAGCATTTGAGTCGCCTTCTCGCTGATGAATGACGCCTGCGAACCTTGGTCCACTAGCGCACGTAGAACAACAGTTTGATTATGCTCGTTCTTTGCTAAAACTGTTGCCGTGGCCAGTAGCGCTATACTTGTACTTTGTTTGGCACTGTGATGCGACGCGATCGTAGTGTTGACTATTTCCTCCTTCTCTTCTACACTGTGTTGTGATGCCTTTGGTTGTTTAGAGTCCTCAGTTTGTACCGAAGCAGAATCCTTAGTTCGGTGTAGCAGAGTATGATGACGTCGACTGCATATGCGACAGGTCATTTGCAATTTACATTTATATGCGGAATGTCCTGGTACCAAACAATTAAAGCAAAGTTTGTTTGACTTGACATATTCAGATCTCTCCTCAGGTTGCAGTTTGGTGAAATCCTTACAATGGCATAAGGTATGTTTTTCTTTACATAGCACGCATGTTCTATCTGCCGACGATGTGGCTGTAGCAGTTACAAGGTGTGACCGTTCTTTTACAGGCTTTTCACGGGCGCCCGATGTTGACATTATAAGTTCTAACGTACGGTATCTTGATTGCAGAAATTCCTTCAAATCATTCCAGGTAGGTAATTTATCTTCTTCATTTGTGCTAACAGATTGTTCCCACTCTTTATGAGACTCAGAGTCCATTTTCTGTATTACAAGAAAAATAATTATAGGATCCCATGAGTTCGTAATTATATTTAAGTTTTGTAAGTTGTTCAAACAATCCGTCGTGACGTCTAATAAATTCTTTATTTGATTTGCAGATTGAGTAGTTATTTTCTTTTGATAAAATAATTTCTTTAACACTGAATTGATAATCAATCTTTTATTCCCATACCTTGATTTGAGAACACTCCATGCTTGTTTATAATTACTTTGTGTAATTTGAATAGGCTTCAATAATGTTTCGGCCTCACCGGTAACACTGCTCTTTAAATAGTGTAACTTCTGAACATCACTGATCGTTGTGTTTTCATGTACTAATGAAATAAATAAATCCTGGAACGTAGGCCAATCTTCATAATTCCCACTAAAACTCGGTAGTTGTATCCTCGGCAGCCTAACGAGTTGATCATTATTCATATTACTGGTAAACGATTCGCTTTTCGATGACGTAGATGTGTGCGCGGACGCTGTATTGATCGTCAACAAAAGGTCGTTTAAATCGGCTAATAACACAAGATATAAGTCTTCGTATATAAAGAAATCTTCGTTAACAAAGTAGTGTAAAGTTTGTCTCTGTTCTTTCGGTGTTATCTTCACTAATTGTTGATGAGTTTCCCTGAATATTGTCCAGTATTCTTCTATACATTTTATTCTTGCTTCAACATAACCTTTTGTCAACCTGGTTTTAGAACATTTCTTCAAATTGACTTGTGTTTTTTGTAATAATGCAGCTGTGTCTTCTAAAACGTTAATTAGCTCCGTTTTAGTACTCATCGCACCTTTTTTTTACTTGCAAATATTCACTAATCACCTCTGGAATGCGGCTCGCTATTGTTCGCGCCGGCTGCCCGATATCTTCGATAACTTGTTTTTTTTTCCTAATTAGTCCGGCTCGATTTTGACCACTATGTTAATGTGATTAAGGTGGGTTTTTACTTAGCAGGAATTTGGTAACTTAAAATGCGTGTATGCTTTATGACTGATTTATTGCGACTGAATGTGGGGGGGACATGCATACGTTAATAAACACTTAGCAAACTTACAATATAGACATAACAACTACGAAGTAAATTATGACAGGCAACACAAATGTAATCAGTTGCAGTCACATGTAAAGCAAAATAAATGTTTAATTTGTTGAAATGTAAGAGAAGAATATTCAGTTTCCACATATCCATAATTAATAGGAATGATAGTATAAATTACATAGTGAATTTATCATTATGTATGTAGGTCCTAAGATGCATTGACTACGTACTACTTAAACTGACAGGGACTAGCAGCATGACATGTTTATTAGCATGCAATTTGACATTAAAATAGGAAAAAAACTGACCACTTGCGGTGCAACACGTTGCTGTATTTGCAGAAGAATGGCATCGTCATTTAGTATGTGCCTTCTCAATCTTATTAAATTGATCCCACAATTGGAACATCGCAACGGATTACTTCTTGTTGGAGTATGTGTAGATGATGACGGTTCTGAATAATGCCTGGCAGCACGATCTGCTCTCTGCCAGCAAGGATGGTAAATATGGTGAGAAGCACATATCTAAAATAAAAAGTACATTTTGAGCTGGTATATCAATAAAATATTTCTAAGTAGCTTATCAGAATTAGACAATAATATACCTCCAATGGCATTAATCTTTCTGTGATAGTATTCTTGATATTAATACGGTGCTGTGTGTCAGTTCTCAGAGCAATAACTTGATGAGAACGAGTTCGACGTCCTAGTGTGTTATGGCATAGTGCACTATTTCTACCAATGTATTCTGATGTTGTTTGTATGCTTTGTTGTGCCGAAGTCCAGCATATTGTGCATATAATATCACTTGCTTGAATCTGAAAGAACGTATACTTAAAATTACACGTTTACAGTTATTTACCGAAAGTGATGGAGCCCTTTCCTGAATAGATCGACGAATCTGTTCATCTTCCAACAACATAGAACCACCAGCAGAGCCACAGCTGATACAAAATCCACTTTCCATTTCGTATGCGACGTCCGTTATCCGTTGTCAGAATGCCAAGGTGTCGTTAAAGCAGATCACAGAATCAGTTATTCGAAGCCAGGTCACGTCGAAAGCAATCCAAATCGTAGTCAGTTAAACAGAAACAAAATCAAAAACGCCAAAAGAAATCGTCAAATAGGTAGGTTGTCACAACAACACAACATAACCACAGCCAGCGCGTGAGACGAACCGACTGACGGACTGACATAGTGACGTAGAGATGCTTCTCGAAGATCGATCATTGTATATCGATTATCAATGACCACTTATTTAATCTGTGGTTTTAATTTAATAGACCAAAATGGCAGATCAATATGTCAAATGTAAATTAATTTGTTCCGTTTCAAACATAAACACGTTGTTGCTATGATTCTACTTCACATTAAATAAAATATTTTGTTCCCAACGAACAATGTGAAACGTTTTAGTTTGCGACATTGAAAATAGAGTTTAAGTACTTAAAAAGTAAAAATATGGCTATTGTTACGCCACATTGCCTCAGCCGATGACAGCGCGCCACTCAAGCCAGCCAAGCCAAGCCACCGCCATAACTACCAGACGCCCCTGGTGGGGGAAAGCTATATAAGGCCCTGCGAGCACATTTTCGCTCTCTTGTTGCTGCGACTACACGATTAAGCTAAGACTGTCCAATTGTATTTAAATAATATTAAATCAGTGTGATTATACAGTCTGCCTTTTTAATTTATGCCCTTCTGTTACATCTCAGAAGTGGGATAAATAGAGAAAGCTATGAAGCATAATCACACGGATGCGGCAAGGGTAGGACGCAAGGCAGGTAGGCGTGAATCCCAATGTGAAGAAGCATCCGAAACAAGCGGCGATGAAGATGACGTCACATCACCAGACACGCCTCCAGCCCGGAAAATCCTTAGAAGACTTTTAGAAACCGAGGTACAAAAAGCCATGCGCGAGTTAAACGATGAGATACCCTCCATCACCAGAAGAAAAGAACTCCGCGCGGCCTCACTGATACCAGAGTTTGACCCCGACAGTGAAGAATGCACTACTGCGTCAGCTTGGCTCAAAAAGATCGATCAACTGGGCGAGATTCATGGCTGGAGCGAAACTACGAAGTCATTTTACCTGCAAGACCGGTTAAGAGGTCAAGCTAGGAGATGGTATAATCGGCTTGATGAATACGATTATTCATGGGAAGATTGGAAGCAGATGATGATGCTTGCGTTCCCCAGACATCGCGATTTCGGGAACATGTTAGAAGAGATGATGAACAGGAAGAAACAAGCTACAGAATCGATGACGAAATACTACCAGGAAAAAGTGGCCATGTGCTTCCGGTGTAAGTTGTCCGACAATGCGACAGTTTCGTGCATCATTCGCGGTCTACCTTCGTCACTCCAAGCGAATGCGAGAGCGTACCAGTGCGAGCGACCTGGAGAGTTATATGAAGGCTTCCTTTGCGCACTGGATGATTACCAACCTCCATCTACGTCAAGCGGAACAGGTGCGCCAAATAAAGATGCCAGCAATCGACGAAAACGAAGAGTGTTATAAGTTTGACGTGTCAGTGACTCTGTGTGTCTGTGTATGTGTAGTAGTCCCGCGTTGCGCAGACGTTTTCAGAGTTCTATATTTAATCAACGAAATTTGTAAAAATTTCGTTAAATGATTTTTTTATTCAGAGAAAAACCGTATATTTGTGGCTTAAGCGGTGGGAAGATCAAGATGACGTTGTTAGTCGTAAAAGTAGTGGTCGTCCACGAAAATCTTCTTCGGCGCAGGACAGGCAGATCGTGAACAGGGTGATCGTGAACAGGGTGCTCAGTAATGGATTCGTGCGAATTCAGGAAATATCATCTTCATTATAACGTATCGTCTTCAACGATTCGACGTCGCCTAAGCACGGCTGGCATATGCCACAGAGTTCCGGCACGAAAACCACTTTTCACTTCACGCCATAAACAAAAGCGACTACAATTTGCTCAGAATATCTGAACTACGACTTAAGCAGTGCCATTTTTTCTGATGAAAAAGTGTTTGTGTCTTCTGCTGATGGACGTTTATCTTTATGGCGGCCTATTAAGACTCGATATTTAGAAAAAAAATATACTGCCATCTAGAAGAAGTATTATACTTCTATAAGCTTCGGCGTTTGGGGCTGGATGGCACTGGGAATGCAAAACCGGCCAAAATTAAAACCCGGTTTTTTTTCGGGTTTCGTATTAAAAAAACCGGTTTTCGGTGAACCCGGTTTTTTTTCTTTGTCTAAGATTTTTTTAAACTACCTACTTGTAAAATTCAGGCCGCCTACATCTTGCATATTTTCAATAATTAAATAGAAACGTATCTATTAAAAATAAATACATAAGTATTCAAAATTTCAATGAAAATGCAGAAAGGGGCATGCCAAGTGGCCATAGTAATTTAGGCCCACTGTGCACACATATAAAACATATTTATAATAATAGGAGGCAATTCCAATAATTAATTAGTAAAAGAAATGATATTAAAAAAAACTTAGATTAATTTATACATCATTAGAGGTTATGTTATCTATGTGAAATATCACTTAATACATTATTGTAATTTATTTAGGAGAATAATTAACTGGGAGTCAAATAATACAAAATACATTGTAGTTTTACATATTTATTCGTTAATTTCATCATCGTAAACTACTAAAACATCATCCAAAAATCGTGCCGGTGGATAAATATTATTCTGAGGCCGTGCCCATCCTAAGTACCATATCACTGTCATGACGTGTGCACAGCACCCTACAGTACGACGGCCGACAATGCAGTTACAGCAGTACTGCTGTATTGCTGCGCGGCCTGTGTTAGCAGTGCTGACTAAAAAACAAAAGCGCACATTAATTATGACATCTTATTTTATTTTAATTTTACAATCTGCGACTACAGTGGCTCACACACTTGTTAAAATTCTAGAAAAATCAATTACTTTGCATTTTTTTAAAAATAATTTGAAATACTATGTGAGCACCATGTATCTATCACTTATTTGATTTACCTGTCATTGCTTAATTTTTAACTCTTTTTACCTTTTGTGGTAGACTAATTTTATTATGGGTGCATCGTGTTCACATATAGGTATATTATGTATACAAGACCTTGTAAAACATTTTAAAAGAGTAACGGTGGAGTTTCTTGCCCATTCTTCTCCATACGAAAACTACCTTTTGGAATGGGCGACTAGAATCATTTCTATTTAGTTTTTTTTTTTGACGTTCAAAAGTGCCTTTAATGTGCCTATTTGAAATAAATGATTTGACTTTGACTTTCAGAGGAACAAATTTGTTTCGCTATAGTAGGTGATGATTTTAAGTAAGAATGAAACTCGTGACACGTCTTATTTTATTCACCTTAGTTATCAACATCGCCTTTAGAATATGTAGGTAATTGAGTTTTCTCAGATGTCCACAATTTGTTCATCATAGAAAATACTCTTCTTATTGGAGCATATGTAGCATGATAACGAGACCGGTGATGATGATGAGACCGATGACGCGGTCTCGCTTTCGCACACCGCTCGCGTCGGCCGGCTCCACTCCTCAAATCGCGCGGTTTCCGAAAACGGGACAATTTTGCGTCCCAGAGCCCATTTCGGGGACACCGGGACTCGTAAATAAAAAGGGACAGTCCCGTTCAAAACAGGACGTCTGGTCACGTTACATCCGCCTTACGCTATGGTTACGCCGCCGTGGTCACCGTCAGGAGAGGATTAGCAGAGTGCTCAATTATTTATTTCCTGGACATAAATTCCAGGGTTTCAAGTTCCAGGTTCGTTTGCCCAAGAAGACCAGGACAGTACTTTCGCGCCTACCTCCTTAGAACGGAATCAATTATGACGGGCCTTTTGTACCTATGACCTAAAATAAATTAATATTGAAAGTTTTTAGTGAGTTGTTTAAAAATAAGTTTATAATAACTCACACGCTTCACCATAGATTGCCTTTTTAGCTTAAGTACCGTAAGTTGGAGTGATTTTGCACCGAATTTTATTATGCGATTAGTAAATGTCAAATAAAAAGTGCTGTATGTTCATTTAAACTAAAGGACTTATGTCCGTAAGGATTGAGGAACCACATCAGATTTTTAAAATCTGATCTCACCATTATTTAGCAGCAATGTAGCTTATTTTGCAGCACGAATTCTAGATTTAGCAGCAAAATATATCACTAGTTATTTTAATGCAAAAGTGGCTCCTCAATCTAAACGTCTGAATTGAGGAGCCACCTGGAACTCGTTAAGTAATAGATGAATATTTATGAAAATTTTGTATCATTTAGTAGCAATTTTGCATATTACCGTCTAAAAATTTAGCTTCTGTATCGCTAAAATGAAAGAAAATACAATACTTTTAATATGGCTCCTCAATCTAAACTCAAGAGGTGAATTTCTATTGGATGTGAGCGATCAATTAATATATTCGACATATTGATTGATCATTTAGCAGGTGTTGTGTTTGTTTTTGCAGTATAGGAGTAAAATAGTAAAAAAGAGTAAATTTTGTATATGGACGCATTTTCTTTGGCTCCTTAATCCTGACGTTCTAATTATATATGTTTGACTGTAGCCACCTGAGATCTCAACGGAATCTAAAGCCAGAGATACTAACATTTAGCAGAAATGTCTGCTAAATATATCTGCACAGTTCAGCAATGTATATATTTTGGATTCTGAAAAAACAATACTTAACTATTTTCTTGTAAATTCAGTGTGTAGGGTGACCATATTATATCTATCGTACCTACGATTTGGTTATTTAGCAATCAATTTCGCTATAAGTTATAGAATGAATGAATATTGGCTGATTAGTACTTATACGAATTTTAGAATCGTAATCATCGTAACAGAACATCTCATCTTTCGGTGTAAGATAGTGACATTTGTAGTGGCCTGTGCCAGTTTCAATAATTGTAGGAATAAATTCTATAGCACCTACTAATTTATATGATTTATTCGAAAACATTGCTGTCTCTGTTGTTGAATCCCATTTGTTTTCCCAAGTATACATATTGATCCACATAATCTAATGGGTTGTTTTCGATTATTATTTTTGATTTTTTGAAGTTGGACATGAGTTTGGTTTTCGTGATGTTAATTTCTAATCCCACTTGTCTGCTTGCTTTATGTAGTGTCTAACATATATTGTAGTTGTAGGCTCGATTCTGATAGTAAAACCAAGTTGTCCGCAAATCATAAGTGGTTTAGGTATTTACCCTGGATATATAAACCACAATTTTTCCAGTCTAATTTGCTTATTATAGATTCCAATATCGCAATAAAAAAAATTGTTGGGGATAAGGGGTCTCCTTGCCTGACACCTCTCCTGACTGGAAAGCTTGGGCCAATAGTTTCCAGTTTGACTCTACTTGAGCTATTACTGTAGAGGTGTTGCAGTATTGCTATGGTCAGGATCCAAACCTTCAATTTTAGTTTTTAAATCATCAAACTGTATCAGCAATTCTTTAAATCTTAATAGTTTTATTTCAGTTTCAATAAGTATTTGTTTAGGAATGCTGCCAGTTTCTATTAGTTTTACTGTATTTAAATATTTTGAAAATATAGTTATTGTGGTCTTTATCGTACCACGTTGTTGAACAAGAGATTTCAATTCAATCGAAATGGCGAACACTTACACAAACCGAACAGACCGTCAAGAAATTAGCTATGCTGGTATTCAGTACCGCATGTAAAAGTTAAGATAATAAGCCAAACCATGAACGTCGCGCAATAGCTACGACAACAGCTCGTGCAGTCAGCGACTCACACACGAGCAAAGCAGGTCACACAGCATAGGATGCAAGCAGCAGCAGTGAGGAACAAGCAGCTTTATTGCAGCGCACTTCAGCGGGAACCAAGAAGCAGGTGTACACAGCGATTCTGGAATATGCCAGGGTGTTCCCCCCGTAAGCAAAGTGCAAGAAAGAAAGTAGTTACTAGTTAGGTAGGTATGATTGTCTTTTAATTAGTAGTACCTCCATACTAAGAAACTATTGTCATTACTTTTATCTGACTCCAAAGAGTTTTTAGGTCGGCAAAGTGTCGTTTAAATAGTACCTACTGGTGAGGCGTGTAAATAGCCTGCACCTTTTATGAGAGAGTGTTGTGAGAAAAAACTTGGACCTCAAAATTAAAAATAATTTCCCTATTGATGAATCCTCGAGGAACCAATACCAAAGAGAATTACTAGCAGCGAAACATGCCCATGTACCTTTACAATCCAGAGATCCCACTCAGACCCAGGGAGATGGGAAGATACCTCGTTCATGCGCGCGTGATGGCTTGTAGGTCTATAGCTGCCGGCCGGCGAGTAAATCTTCTTAAATCCACCGGTGGAATGGTTGAAACTCCAAAAATCAACACTGCACTATAAGTCCTCAATGAAGCACAGATGCAGGTTCATTTATTTTACGAGTATCGTCAAGGTTTCATCAAAAAAGGAATATTCAAAGGGCGGAGCGATTAGCACTCGCCATGTCTCTTTGCGGGGCGGGAAGAACACTGACGCGCTCACGCCATCTATCGGTCATTTTGCGAGAAAACTAAAGAAAGCTTCGATACATGGGCGCTGCGACAACGAATATTGGCGCGAGGATTCATCAATTGAGAAACTAAAATATTTAATTTGACACTAACATTATTATATTATAGGAACAAATCCTCAAAGGTTATTATTTTATTTTTTACATTGAAAAAAGCATTGACGCTTCACCACCTACCTAATTAGAAATCATTAATATTAATAGACTCGAGACAGATTACCTATTAAATCTGGTGCACAGAAAGCGGCTGCAATATCAATGTAGGACATGTAGGTTATTCATACCAAAATTGGGCGCACTTCCCTGTAGGCAGACCAAATCACTCACTACTGCTCACTACGCAGGCTCATCAGGTAGGTAGGTGGGTCATCAAATCATCTCAGGCAGCTTCAGCTCGCCTCTTCTCATCATGCTTCGTTGCCACGCGGTCGATTCGTCGTCAATCTTCATTCTTCTTAGTTTGATCACGTCGTGTTCTCCAATGTTTCGGGTGTGATCAAATTAGACGCGTGTTATCAGTATTGAGAGTTTAATGACCATGAATGACGTTATACAGAATATCGTTTGCATTTACAAAATTATAGAGAAAAGTTTTCAGTGCGTCGTCGTTCGTGCCAGTCAACGAGACGAAGAGGAAAAAGATGGCGGCCGCCGGCGCAGGCGACACGTTCCAGCGAATGCTGCTTCGTGCATTCGCGGCATTACAGCGTTCCAGGGCCTCAAGTCTGCTATTACAATAGTGTCAGAATGGTCGATCATTGATTTCATAATGGTTGATTTTGACAAGTTTGGTAATCTACTAATATAATGGCGTCATTATGACTTTCCAGTGGTCAACCACTGACACTCCATTGAAAGAAATGGCATAGAATGCAGCTCCGTTGCGAACATAGCCCTTGGCTACTAAACGGGCACAGTAACGAACACTATTATCACTGTTCATCTTTTTACGCAACACCCACTTACACTTCACTACAGTTTCATCATTCTTTGGCATATCTACTAGCGCCCACGCATGCATGATTGTCCTCAAAACATTGAAGTTCTCCACACTCCAAGGCGGTCTTCCCTAGCGATCATAGTAATAGCAGCAATGATGTCGAAATTGGATCTTTGGAAGTGAAGAGGTCCCATCGGACACGCTAGACGCAACTCAAAAGTCACAGCTGATGGAAGTGCTATGAGATTATCAAGAATTTTTCGGTGAAGGTGGAGAACCGACTACCCTCTCTCAACACTGCATCGACACGGGTGAGCCCAACCCCATAACCCCATCTCTGTACCTCCATACCGCCTCTCACCGCCACGCATGGCTGTGTTAAAGGAAGAGGTAAAGAAAATGTTGGACAATGGAGTAATTGAAGCGTGTTCATCACCATGGTCCGCACCCGTTGTAATGGTACCAAAGAAAGACGGTTCAGTACGAGTTTGCGTTGATTACCGTGGACTTAATGCCAGAACGGTCCCCGACAAGTATCCTATCCCACGCATGGATGATCTGCTTCATGCTGCTAAGCCAACGCCTTTTATGTCGACCCTGGATTTAGGTGCTGGCTACTGGCAAAAGAAAGTAAAACTTGAGGATCAGGACAAGACGGCATTCATAACTCCATTCGGTATGTACCGTTTTAAGAGGATGCCATTTGGATTTCGCAATGCACCCTCTACGTTCCAGCGTCTGATAGACAGGGTTCGAGTTAGCCTGGAGAATGTAAAGATGCTAGCGTACCTAGACGATCTCATTTTTTTTTCAGCTACCTATCGAGCACACCTATCAGATTTGGGTAAGGTACTAAGTAAGCTGAAAGAAAGCAACCTTCATGTAAACTTTATTAAGTGCCGATTTTGTTGCTCAACGATTAAGTATTTACGGCACATTATTACTCCAGAAGGTCTGAAGGCTGATCCCGAGAAGGTAGCAGCAATACTAGCCTATCCAGCACCCCAGAAACTGAAGCATCTAATGACATTCCTGTAGACCTGTTCGTGGTACAGGCGATTCATACCAAACTTTGCTGGAATCAGTGAACCACTCTCCCGTTTAACTAGGAAAAACTCGGTATGGGCGTGGTCAGCGGAACAGGAGCAGGCTTATCAAGAGCTCAAAATACGTCTTACATCCACCCCTGTGCTACGACAAGCCGACGAGACGAGAAGTTATATTATCAAAAGTGATGCAAGCAACTTGGAGCAGTTCTAGTGCAGGGGGAGGGAGAGGACGAGCATCCCGTCGAATATGCCAGTAAGCTGATGACCCCTGCAGAACGCAATTATTCCACAATCGAGAGGGAGGCTCTCTGGCAGTGGTTTAGGCGATTAAAAAATTCCGTGGATACATTGCAGGCCTCCCAATAACAGTGGTTACGGACCATCAAGCCCTGAAGTGGTTAATATCGTTACGGTCTCCAACTGGTCGCCACATTATTAAATATTCTTTGTGTATATAAACCGAGCTAATGTACACATATACCACTTCACTGTGAGTGAGGTTGTATTTTAAATTTTTCAGGATTCCATTAGAAGAGCAAGAGGAAGATAACCATGACGATGGAGATATCAATGAATTTAACGAAACATCTATACGTCTGCTAAGATTGGCCCAAGCCAGACGAGCTGAATTAATAAATCACTTTGTTTAATATAATTACTTCTATGTAAATAAATGTTAAAGATATGTATTATGTTGAAATATTTAATGTAACAGCAGAGTTTTGGAGATGGTCCCGTAGTAAAAGTTGTATGTATCAATGGGTATTTTCGCCCACTTTCAGCTTGAAATTGCATAGTAAGTTAAAGATTTTTACATTAACTGCAGGTTCCGTTTTTTTAAAACTTTGGTCTACTCCTTCAATTTATTAATCTGCTCTTGCAAGGTGTTATTACGCTCTCTTAATATGTTGCTGTGGCGTGCCCAATATTGTTACATCAGTACAGACAACACTGGATTAGCTACTTTTAATTCCGATAGGACAGGGATACCACACGAGTCGCGGGCGGTTGCTAAGCAGTTTTGTGGGGCAGTGTATTATTGTTAAGAAACTGTAAAGGAATTAAATAAATCATTCATTCATTCCTTACCTTCATTAATGTATTTAGCTCCAACTGAGCGTCAATAAACCTGTCTGGAGGGTGAGTTCTGCGTACGCGTCGTGGTGGTAGTATGAATGGCGGTGCCGATGTGGATGGTTGTGCTGATGTGGATGATGGTTCTGGTGTAGGTGGTGATGGTAGTGTTGTTGTGGATGTTGGTGCTGGTCTGCACGGTCGTGGTAGCAAGGACTCCCGATTTTCATGTAACTAAAATGAAAGAAAATTTAATTATGAAATAACATTTATAATTTTAAAAAAGTTGTTATTTGAAAGCAAGAACTCTGTGAAACTGACTGTGACTAATTTAACAGCTGTCATTCAAAATGTGGGTCTTGTCAAGACTTTCCATTTTAGCAATAGTAATAGGCTATTTGACAATGTAAAAAATAAGGTCATAATTATTGACACTCGTATAGATTATCGCTTTTAAAATCGATTTGCATTAATTTTACTACAAAACAATGTATTATTTATTAAAAAATCCCGAAAAAACTTCATCTTTTTAAATCTGGCGCCACGTAATCGAAAACGGTCTGGATTGGCTGAACTTATGATGACGTCATGATATAGTCAATTTCTGTCTATCGTTGACAGAACAGATGACTTTTGTCAAGTATCTCGACCGTTTCAACGTTTGTTTACGTGTATTGTGACGTCACGACGCCATATTGTTAAAGATAGCGTTTTGGCGGCTTATTTAAACAGTACATTTTTATTTACTATTTTCTAAAAGAAATACATTATGCAATTTGAAGTAATAGGTTTTTGTGGGCTCGTTAGACACCATTAAATAATTTGAGATGTTTATCAGAAACCAGTCAAATAGCCTATTGTATCAATAGCAGCCACATTTTGACATAATACACCACTCGGCCCAGCTTCATGCTGCTTTTGCTCTATTCAGTTGCTCAGTTGTATTCAGTAACTTTAAGAGAAAACTTAACTTCCAAAAAATCAAACTACTGCGGCTAGGCAAAATAAAAAATCTCCCCTATTAGAGATTCCTCAGGCCCACACCACACTGCCATTTCATAGCCAATTGTATCCAAGATAATTTAGGAGGTCTGGGATAATTCTGGGACCACGACGTGGTTCCCAGTTGTGTTTCTTGCTTTATTTACAGCGCCACCCTCCATCCTCGCCTTCCTTTTTTGATCCCGCCAGCAGAGTTTATATATGAGATCGAAAGAAGAAAACTGAAAACTATGTAGATTATTTCTGGTAGATGCCAAATCCCAATTGGGCTCATTTTTTGACTAAACTTACCACCTTCCACTGTTCAAGCCCAAGCTCGTCGAGGGCCGCTTTTACTCGTTCCCACTGCCGCTCATATTCAGCGGCACCCTGCGGAGTTTTGAAATTTCCGACCGCAAATGTATTTATTTAGCAAGGCACACCAACGATATATTTACAAGGGTAGTAACAATAGGTAATCACGAGTCTTCAATTCTGTGTAAATACATCACTTATAGGCATGCACAACATTCACATTAAAAGGTTAACAATAATTCATTAAAATATTAAACTATTAGAATATTAGCAAAACATACAATTTTTACATAATTATTATGATTAGATTACAAAATAAAGTAAAAAGTAATACATTTAGTCACATTGCACTGAAACAATACAACCATACAAAATCATAATAAATTAATTGCAGATAAGGTAAGAAAACTGGTAAATAATGAGAAGACTAAAATAAATAATTAAATGACGTGATCAGAATTAAAGGAGAAAAATAATAACAAATATCTTAAGTCTAATTAAACTAAATAATTTCGATGAAATGATTATTAAATTAAATTCGATGACATTATTAATAAAAAAATAAAAAAATACAATATACTAAAATTGCATTATTATTCCATTTGTAAAGAAGGAAAAAAAAGTAAAGTAAAAAAAAAAAAATAACTTTTTTTATGTATGCTCATGCATATCTATGTTCTATGTTATGGGTTTGGTTTCCGCACTTAGTCCTTCAGTGGCCCATTGTGCGTGTGGCTGCTGCTCATGCATATATTCACATAAATATTTAATTTGTCCTTTTGTACTGCGTATTCTGAAACATTACAGTTCAATTTGTAACTATCAATCTATCTCTTCTCCTTTCTTTCTTTCTTCTTCTTCTTCTATTAAGGGCACTATTATTGTACAGTACACACATGACAAGTTAACTTTCGTTGGTATTACGAATAATGTTTCACAGCAATGACAGAATGTTGTACTTGCTGAATAGTCAACATTCAATGTTGATTTATGTATGGCATAGTGTGTTTATGTTGTCACCCATTGCTGCAGAGTCTTTACTTAAAGAAAACGTTCCAGTTTGCGATTCTGAATTTCACTTCCAATATGTAACTTGTAAAGATATAATTAAAACTTTTCACACGTTAAATGTTAAAAAGACCGCAGATCTATGGGGTAATTCTGTGGATGTTGCTAAGTCGATTATAGACATTGTAGCACCTACTTTAGCTGTTATATTTAATAATTGTATTGACTGTGGTGAGTTTCCTGATCTTATGAAAAACAGTAAAATAATACCGTTGTTTAAATCGGGTAGTACATCAGACCCTACTAATTATAGACCTATTTCAGTACTACCTACCTTTAGTAAATTTTTTTAAAAACTTATTTTAAATCAATTGCAAAGATTTTTTAATAAAAATAAATTACTACATAACAAACAGTTCGGATTTACAAGGGGTCGTTCGACTACCGATGCAGGAGTTGAACTTTTAGGACATATTTATAATGCATGGGAGGACAAATGCGATGCTCTGGGCATCTTTTGCGATTTGTCCAAGGCATTCGATTGTGTTCTTCATGAAACATTAATCAGGAAACTGCACCACTACGGAATCCGGAACGCCTCTCTGGATCTTCTTACTTCTTACTTAAGTGATAGGATTCAGAGAGTTGATGTTAACGGAAAAAGGTCACCCGGATCTGTAGTAAGAATGGGGGTCCCCCAGGGCTCAATTCTCGGCCCATTTTTATTTATTATTTATATAAATGACTTGCCTTACCTCATAAGGGATGAACATGATATAGTGTTGTTTGCAGATGACACTTCACTTTTATTTAAACTCAAACGTCAGCAGCTGGTTACTGACAATGTAAATAACGCCCTTGCAAAAGTAGTTAACTGGTTTAATGTCAATAACCTACTTCTTAACGGAAAAAAAAACGAAATGTATTAAGTTTACCATACCCCACGTTAGACAAGTAGAAACTAGTGTTCTCATTAAGGATGAAGAGTTGAAACCTGAAGATACCACAGTATTCCTAGGCAATATTAAATGTACCTTTTGCGATGACCAATTATAGGCGGAATGTTTTCTCCATAAGAAGCGCAGTTAGTTTCAATAGGCTTCCTAGGGACCTTAATGTCGACTTGTTCTGCACCAGTGTGGCGACCTTTTTTTTTTTTTTTTTTTTTTTTTGCGGATGGGAAATCATCAAATGACCCCTCCCGCTCTGGGTGGAGCGGAAGGGAGTGTCAGACTCTTACTGACTAAAACCCACCCGTGTTCCTTCCTTAGCCCTTTATGTTCCGGGCCAGCGGTAACCCTTTCGGACAATCCCGCTGACCCGGCAGGCTTCGGCCCTATGGGGCCCCTCCTCGATGCTGACATCTCTTTGAGGCGCGCGTGGAACACGTACGCGCCGTCCGGCACGGGCCTGGTCCTGATCGGACGGTGAGCTACCCATTACTCTCCGCCCGCAGGCCCGCGCCTACGGTGGCCGGGAGTCGTCGCGCGGCTCCCGACGCCCGGAGCGTCTCCCGCGGCGGCTGGGACGGGAGGCTCTCTCCCTGAGCCGTCCCGCCACCTCCTTCGCTAGCATGACTGCTTCGCAGAAGGAGGTGACTGCCTCCCACTCCCTCTCGCCCCGGACCATGGCTTGCACCAGGGCCGGGCGCGAGAGGTCGCCGCCGCTGCCGATCGCCTCTACGAGGACACGGCGGTGCTCCGCCCAAGCGGGGCAGACCTCCACCGTGTGCTCCACCGTGTCCTCTGGGCGATCCTGGCAATGGTGACACCCGGGCGTTTCCTCCCGCCTGATGATGTGCAGGAACCTCCCGAAACTTCCGTGTCCGGTGAGGACCTGCGTCAGGCGGTAGGTGAGGGCGCCGTGGCGCCTCCCTAGCCACTCCTCAAAGAGGGGTCTTATCGCCGCTATCGCGGCGTGCCCTGCGCTGGGTTGCGACAGTCGTTCCTTCCATGTCGCCATGAGATCGCGCCGGAGCTCAGTCCGCTCCGCAGCGATTTGCCGCGGAAGCGGAACTTCCCCCCGGCTTAGTGCCTCCGCGCGCAACTCATAGACGCGCGCGAGGACTATCGCCTCCAGATCCCATGGCGGCAGTCCGGCAATGAGGCTTGCCGCCTCGCCGTGTGGCGACCTTAAGACGGCTTTTGGCACAGTCTTTTTTTTCATAGATAGTTTACTAATCTACAAATTTTTTAATTACTATAATCTTAATAATTATATTAATTTGTATGTATTTTCTTTTTATCGACTATTTCTTTATCTATATGTGGAGGCTTGTTATTAGCGATTTTTCTTATATTATATTCTTTATTTCATTGGTTTGTTAGTCTGTAAGCCTTCTTTAAAATAAAATAAATAAATAAATAACGTTGGATGCCAAGCTTCAATGGGGCCCCATATAGATAAATTGTCAAAAAAGCTTAGCTCTGCAGCATATGCCGTTAGGAAAATTCGTGATTTAACTGATTTAGAGACAGCCCGTTTAGTATACTTTAGTTATTTTCATAGTGTGATGTCGTACGGTATTCTGTTGTGGGGAAATGCCGCCGATATTCAGACAATTTTTATTTTAATAAAAAGGGCAATTCGTTCCATTTATAAATTAAGTCCCAGACACTCCCTCAGAGACTTTAAAGAGATTAATATAATGACTGTGCCTTCTCAGTACATTTATGATAATCTTT
Source organism: Oligia fasciuncula (assembly GCA_963082905.1). Taxonomy (NCBI): domain Eukaryota; kingdom Metazoa; phylum Arthropoda; class Insecta; order Lepidoptera; family Noctuidae; genus Oligia; species Oligia fasciuncula. The sequence continues at coordinate 18,633,816 of OY720403.1, forward strand.
TGTATGCACATAAAAATATTAATCTGTTTAAAAAATACAGTGATATCCATAACATAAATACTAGGAACAAACACAAATTTGTTGTTCCTACAACAAGGCTCAAAAAAATAGGTGGCTCGTTTAGATGCCAATGTATACGTTTTTATAATAAACTTCCTAGCCACATTCAAGAACTAAGCCTTAATAAATTCAAATCTTTTATAAAGCGAAAACTATGTCAGAAAGCCTATTATACTGTAAAAGACTATATTGAGGACAAAAAGGCTTGGGATTGAGCTGCTCCAATAGGTTTAGAATGTTGTTTTTATTTTTGCTATTTTACACTTTAATCATTTTTTTTTTTTTTTTTTAAGTATCTATTTACTTAAATAATGACATGTACATTTACTGTATAAAGTATTATATGATTTTAATTATTGTGAATGTGAGGACTATGTGGGTAATTTTTTGTTTTTTCTCTCTTCGTTTTAATCATGATCTGGCAGTTTGAGTAGTTAATGCGGCCTACCCAAATGTCCTGTCTTTGGTATTGTTCGTCGAATCGTTGAGCTCCTTGAGTTCTGAGTTCAGCTGCACGGTTACTGACAAATGCGTGCACTGACTGGACAGGTCCGCTCAATCTGTGTGGTTCTTTCCTCAAAAGACCATTTCAGACACTAATCTACATGGTCCTCAAAGATTATGGCGGATTTTTTATATACACATTGACATTGATGAATTTTATTTAGACAATGACATGAATATTTACTTTGTAAGTAATTTTTATTATTTATTTAATTATTGTGAATGTGAGGACTATGTGGGTCATTTCTTTTTTCCTTCTTAGTTTTAATCATGATCTGGCAGTTTGAGTAGTTTATGCGGCCTACCCAAATGTCCTGTCTTTGGTATTGTTCGTCGAATCGTTGAGCTCCTCAAGTTCTGAGTTGAGCTGCACGATTTTTGACAAATGCGTGCACTGATTGGACAGGTCCGCTCAATCTGTGTGGTTCTTTCCTCAAAAGACCATTTCAGACACCAATCTACATGGTCTTCACACGATCTGACCAAGATTTTGTCTGGACTTTAAAAGAGACTGTGACTTCTGAGTTTGTTTCGGCCTTTCTTCTCAGAATAGTCAGTTAGGAAACGCCGACCTCATCTAGTTTAAAAAAAAATATGATTGACGTGTAAAAGTGTTTGTACAAACCTACTTACAGAAATAAAAATCATTTATCATTTACATTACAGTTAATACATTTCATCGAGATTATTAATGTAACATGATATTATGAATACATAATCTTATAACTCATAGAAAAATCCATTCTTCACACGGTTTGTTTTGTAAGTCAATCTATACAACATTGAATATAGAGGTGCTAATATACTAATATGCATCTCCGCCATCTGTGAAGGGATTTTGATCTAATACTTACTGTTGGGGCTGTGACTCCGTCCCTTTTTGAGTTTGTAGGATAGTGTGCGGAGATAAAGAAATACTCGCGACTGATGGTACTTGCTTTTATATTTAAGAAATTATGTATGTATTTAAAGTTACATGGTAAGACCGCGACGCGACATTATGAGATCGCCCGCTGTTAGCGGCTACTACGGTCGAAGAGAAGTGAAGTGACGCGCTGCGCCGAGCCGGCCGGCCAGCGGCGCTTGCGCGTGTTAGATTAATTGAGTATATCTGTTTAAATATGGTAGCTTTGAATATCAGAATGGTCACTAGTTATTTATTAAGTGTACCTATATTAGGGAATAAAGTATAATCTGTATGTAAGTAGGTTTACCTCAATAAAGTATAATCTATATGTAAGTAGGTATATCTAAATATTACCCAAATGTAAAGCTTAGACTATCAGTATGGTTACTAGTTATATCATATGTGTAATACCTATGAATATGGTATGTAGGGGATGGATTTTAGGTTACTAGTTATATCATATGTGTAATACCTATGAATATGGTAAGTAGGGGATGGATTTTATAAAATAAAGCACAGAAAGACAAGACCAGGTGTTTATTAGAATTTAGGCTTGTCAGTAGTCAGAAAGCTAGTCGTCCGTTCGCAAATCTATTCAGCATGGAGAAGAACGGACAAGAAACTCCATGGAAACAGTATTATAGTATTATATCAACAAATTTATTACAAAAACATTAGCAATATTGGCCATATTATAACAATACAGAAACAACATAGTTATCAGCAGTAATCAAGTTATTAATATTAACTAACGGTCCAAGGCACTCAGAATAATAGCAGCATAATAACAGTAGCTAGGAATACACCTTAAAACATTAGCAATATTGGCCATATTATAACAATACAGAAACAACATATTTATCAGCAGTAATCAAGTTATTAATATTAACTAACGGTCCAAGGAACTCAGAATAATAGCAGCATAATAACAGTAGCTAGGAATACACCTTAAAACATTAGCAATATTGGCCATATTATAACAATACAGAAACAACATATTTATCAGCAGTAATCAAGTTATTAATATTAACTAACGGTCCAAGGAACTCAGAATAATAGCAGCATAATAACAGTAGCTAGGAATATTCCATTATACACATTAAACATTAGAAATATTGGTCATATTATAACAATACAGAACACCATAGTTATCAGCAATAATCAAGATAATAATATTAACTTACATGACATCTGGTCGATCTATTCCACATAATAACGGCACTAGTACCTATCTACTAATCCACTGAACATTTACCGGACAACAACTGCCCTGATAAAGACATTACCATCCTTTTTATATCCTACCAACGTCTTTTTCGTCAAACATCGCCACAACAATACCGCCATTTTGAACCAATCACAGATCATCATATATTTTGGATTAATATCTTCCAACACCGGTAATTATATACAAATCTTGTGTAGTGTAACCGTTTTAAAACTTTTTAATGTAATTAAGCAATTTAATAAGAGTTGATTCGTAATTCTTACAAGTCTTTAAAAATAATATGAACATCAACTGACAGTATTGTGCCAATCGTTTGAAACAACCTACTATATTAAAATAGCAATATTAAATCGAAGATATAGTACAAGTGTTATTAAATATTATTTAATCATTTATAGTCATAGCCTAGATGTGATTTTGACAAGATAAGACTTATTTTTTTGTAAACACAATATTCAGTCAAATTAGGTACTTCTACATTGGTCCCAAGCTTCGTAAATATGGCAGATGCCATTATCCAACAAACAATATTGTAATATTATTATTATATCATAGTGAATTATCTAACACGCGCGTTGGTGTAGTGACGTGGAGCGAGACGCCGTGGCGGGAGCAGCTATCCCTCTAACCCCGCGTCCCGCTCATGCGTGGTTGGGGCGCGTGTGCGCGCCAACAGGCTCCCCCCGTTGGAACTTGTTCCAAAGTCCGAAGTGGGCAGCAGGCAGAGCCTATTGTAGGCTCGTCGAAGCACTCCCGATGCTGTCCTGACATCAGCGACGCGTGTGATGCTGTCGGAGCCAGGATGCAGAGTTATGATGCGGCCGAGTCGCCAATGGTTTGGTGGGAGGCGGTCATCCTTGACCACGACCAGGTCTCCCAGCTGCAGCAGCTCCTGTTCATGACGCTACCATTTTGCACGTTTCTGTAATTCTGAAAGATATTCTGTCTGATATCGGTTCCAAAAATGAGCCGCCAAGGCTTGTACCCTTTTATAACGAGGCAAGGTACTGATCCGTGTCTCTCTCTCTGTGTCCACCTGAGTGGGCAACATCGTGATCGTTCGTCCAATTAGAAAATGAGAGGGAGTCAGTGGAGTCATGTCGTTGGGATCAGAAGATAATGGAGTAAGAGGGCGTGAATTTCAAATCCCTTCAATTTGAATTAAAACTGTGTTTAACTCTTCGTAAGTTAAATGGGCTAAGGATAGAATCCTTTTAAGGAGTTTAACGGACTTAACTGCGACTTCAGCTAAGCCGTTGAAATGTGGGCTATAGGCAGGAGTGAATTTGAAATTAATTGCCTGCTCTGCTGCACTTAACCTTTTCACCGCCACGCCATATCGGTATTCCTATGCCCTGTACGCCAAGCCCGAAAATCTTAATTAAATACCTACAAAAAAATAGGGATTTCAACATTATATCGATACCCATTATTATTATTTTTTTTATCAATACTTGCCAGATAAATGGTCGATCATTAATATGTTAAAAAGAACATTCCAATATTAAATATTTTACAACGTTCCACTCAAGTAGTTCCGAAGTTGTTAATAACATAAAAACAATGATTAAGACACACAACAGTTAAAATGAAAATAACTCTAGGTACAGCACTATTCTCAGTACTGATGTACCTCACTGTCGGGAATAGCCGACATTGGCGCCGTCGACGAGTCTTTTATAAGACATCGTTGCATGTACATTAGAGTTGTACCATAGTGTCATACAGTTTATCGATGTTAGTATCTAATTAAATTCAAAGGCCACAGTAGTTTGTTTTTATTATTCTTGAAATTTACACTTATTGCAACAATTTGGGTTGTTAATGGATTGAATGCAAATAAAACTATTTATTTACCAATCATTTAGTTTAATTATTGAGTTATATTATTAATAATTACTTTGAGATCATATTACTTACATGTCACTTATGAATAATATTATCACGTGATATTATTACATAGCAACAATTTTTATAACAGGAACTTTCTAATATTCTCACTAATCAGATTAATTATATGTATAAAATAAATCAAAATTTTCGTATGAAATTGCGTAGTATATACGTAACGATTTTTAAGTATAACGATATTTATATTCTTAAAATAGATACATTATTTAGTTTCTCGTATCTAACCTAATTAAACATTAAAGGATCAACAATCAACAATTATAAATGCTCACTGATCAGTGTTCAAAAACTACAAAACTCACTAAAAATACTTATAAAATATCAACAATAGTACATAATTAGGTATAGTGTAATAGTGTTGCAATAATAGAAATATCTCTTAAAATGAAATACTGAAAATAAAATTTACTAAACCATTTTTTAAATTAGTCCTAAATCTCGTAAAAATCTATAAAAATTCAAAACATACAAATGTCAGTTATATTAATTATCATAGGTACTCAATAGTCAGTCTTGTAACGATAAAATGACACAGAAAAATAATAATATTCTTATAATAATCAACAATTGTATATAGATAATTTTAAATATCACAGATCAACATTAAAATCATATATTTTGTTAAAAATCAACATGTTATACAACAATAAAATATCTATTTATTGTGATATTTTTCGAAACATGGTGCAGCACAAAGATAAACGTTACATATTTTACACCAGTAGCGAGTCTCCTTTCGTTTTTTTTTTATTGCACAGAACTTACATCTTTGATGTTTTGCTATGCGAGTAGGCATGTGGTCTTTTGCATTGCCGGGTAATATGCTAAGGGGATTGTTAAAACCTCGTCCAGTTCTTATGGGTCTTTCTAAAACGTTACCAGTGTTGTAACAATCTATCATTTGCCGAATTAGGCTCAGTTGGAAGTCGGCAAATGCTAAATTCGGTATACCTTTTATCATTTTAAAACAAAAAAATGCATTTAAAAGGTGCATATCAAATATATGAAAGAATAGTTTTTTGTACCATTTTACTGTTTTTCGTATGCACTGAAGTGACGATAACAACATGTCTGCAGTATCAACACTACCCATATTTTTAGAGTAGTCTAAAACAGCTTTAGGTTTCATGACTGGTAAACCCGTTTCTCTATTTATTCTAGCTGATGGTTCCATGGAATTATCATGAATGGTTGATAACATGTATATATATTTTTTGTCCCTCCATTTACATGCCATAAGGGATCCAGAATACTGCGTTTCCATTTCATGTAGATTTAGTTTTCTGCTTAAATTAGCCATACACTTTCTATTTTGTTTTACAGTACCGCAAGCATAAATGTTGTTATCATATAAATATTTAAATAATAGTGGACTTGTGTACCAATTATCTACATACAAATGACGGTTTGAGCCAAAAAAGTCTTTCAGTAAAGACGATACAACGGCTCCCCCAACGCCTAAATTTGCTGGATCGTCAATATCTGTAGCTGCACCACAGTAAACTATAAAGTCTATTATTAAACCGGAATGTACATCGCATAAAACAAATAATTTTACCCCAAATCTATTTCTTTTTTTTGGTAAGTATTGTTTAATTGATAAACGGCCCTTGAAAGGAACAATACTTTCATCTATACACACATCTCTATACGGCGTAATGATACTTTTAAATTTTCCTCTCGCGTGAGCGACACATGCTTCTATTTTAGAAAGAATTGAATTTTCTTCATTTGGCCGGGAAAAATGTAGCATGCCTAAAATCATGCAAAATCTATTTCGTGACATTAATTTAGAAAAAATGGGGGCATTTAATAAAATATCTGTCGACCAATGTTCTTCAATAGTCAAATGACGATTTCGGGTCATCAGCATCATAATTGTTAAAAAACATTGCATTTCTGGGACTGTAACATCATACCATCTATGCAGGCGTGAATGCATTCGTAAGTCTACTTTCAACAGAAAATTGTTGTGAAATTTATTTGTCATTTCGACAATGAATGACATAAAATCATTGTCCATAAAATGTTGAAACACGTCGAGTTCAGTAAAATTTTCAGAGGGAGTAAAATGCAATCCAGATGAAAAGTCATCAAAAGCGGCAACTTCTGGTGGCCGTCCTTCTGTAGTCCACTTAAACTGTTCTGTCTCACGATTTCTGTAATGACGATCATGTCCAGAAGTTGAGGGCGTTTCATCAGACAGTTCTTGGTGACCAGCAATCGTCGGCTGTAACGCATAAACCACTAATTAAATATTTGTGATCAAATAACACAACCATATAAATTTAGGAAGTTTGTTTGTTTAATCGTTTAAAATCAAACATTTATAATAAATAAAAATTCACCTAAATATCTAAAAAAGTATTTCAAAAAATCCTGATAGTAATTTTTCTATAGTCTACTGTATTTAATTGTATATTTTTGTATACTGTATTTTATATGAATTGATGGTAAATTAAAAATCTAATCTGGTAATACTGAAACCAGCTAATGACAATTCGCCGAATATTATTTATAAAATTTCGTCTGCGTGAAGTTATATTTGTGTGTCGCAGTTAAATAATTTGGCAAAATAAATATATTGTACTTATATTAGTTTGATTTCACACTGACAATAAATATAACAAGTAGGTAAGTATAATCAAGTACTATTATCATTTATTTACTTATTATAATCATTTATTATCTGAATCATTTGTTTAATTTCAGGATTAAAACAATGTCACAAAAACGACCAGGATCTCCGTCGATACTATCTGGGTATATAAAGCTTCGTTGCAAAGAAGATACAATAAAAAAAGAAGTAGCCACACAAACAGTCAATGAGCCTTACGTGGCTCGTAACAAAAACAATATATTATTTGAACCAGGCGCATTGTCCAGAGTGGACTTCTATAATCAACGCCCTTCAGATGAGAGGAACGAAAATTTCTCCAGATTAATCGCATTTGAAATGGAAAGAGTACCAGAAGATAGGCGTACTAATTTGTACGCGCAAATAATTAATTTAATCAGAATATACCGGGGTGATTCCGATTTATCCGAAAGTGTTGATTTCATACCAGAATGTCCTTCTGACGAAGATGAAAATCCTTTACCATTAAATATACGGTACAAGAAAATTGATTAAATTTTGATTAAGGTTAATTAAGGTTTGATTCAATCAATCAATCAATCAAAAGGTTTGATTATTTGTTTTTAATTATTATTTCATGATTAAGTTCCCAAATAATTTTGTATTGTTACTATTTGATTCTTACAAGACTGATTAGCATAATGCAAATAAACAATTTTCAATTTTTTTTAAGTTAGGTTCGACAAGTAGGAACATGTTTGCCAGCAAACTCGCGTCGAAGCTCATGCGTGATACAATAGGGATTTATTACTTGTTATTGTAGGTAATATTGTAAGTCAACATAAAATATTATTATTAGGTATGCTCATTTTGTAAAAGTTTGTTAAATTAAATAAATTGTAGACATCTATGGTGTTTCATTTCATTTGTTAGTAACTACAAATGCATATTTATGTAAACTATTCATAATTGTTTCTGATTTATGAAACACGGTAGATTCACACCGAAGTGGCAGCGCAGCGGCCGGCACTTTTACTGTTAAACGATTTTAAGCTTTATCTCGACTAGGAAATGCGCAGTATCGCTTGAAAATTCAAAAAGGCATGCGGCTCCGCGAGACCTTGAGAGTTCACAGGCGATACTGCGCATTTTGCAGTTGAGGTAAAGCTTAAAATCGTTTGCTAGTAACAGTGCCGGCCGTTTGGTTTGAATTGTGCAGTGTGAAGGATTCTGCGCCCGTACGTTGTACCGAGTAGACGCGTGCCGGTTTGTCCGCGGAGTTTTTGCTTCGAATTTTGTGATTGGATGAGTTAAGTGATTGTGAATTCCTTGTCACTCTTGCCTGTTCCTTACCAGTAATCAACGCCCACTGGGCGGTCCTAGAGTGAGATACAATCGATTCTGTCACCTACTTTAAAATCTGACTTTCGAAAAGTGACTGTGCGTTGTTGGATTTGAACCCGCTCCCACGGTGCGGTGTGGTATTTGTGACCGACTCCCTGCCCGATGCGCTACGGTGTTAGTGACGTAGAATTTTGAATTAGCTGCTCGCTATCTGCTACGCGGCCGCCGCGCCGTAGCCGCTGACGTGAGTGCTACGGATTGCCTACGCGGCTACGAACACAAGTTCTCGTAGCCGATGCGCTAAGTCTCCGCTCGCACGCGACACTCTGGCTCACGGTGTAGTGCGCGCGCACTCATAGATCGTGACGAAGTCTACGAGATTTGTTATTATCTACTTGGAAACATGTCCGGTGTACGACACTCTCCCCCGAAGACGCCGAAAACGCAAACAAACAACCTTTGCCAGTCCCAGACCAAGTCAGAATCGGATATAACCAATGTAGTGGTGAGTGATTACGTAAATACTAATCGAAATAAAAGAGCCCGAAAGGCAGACTCGCCACAAGGCGCTGCTACGATGAGTTCGTGCGACCTTGAAACTCAACTCGCAGATTGGAAGGTGGAACAAGACTCTTCAATTGCAAAGCTACTTGCGACTCAAACCGCTGTGATGTCTAAACTGGCGTCTGATATAGGAGAAATAAAAGCCCAGAACATTCAGATTCAGGCATCAAATACGGAGATACACAAGTCAAACGAGGAGATAGCTAGATCTATGAGTTTCATAAACCAACAATTTGAGGAGCTCAAAAAGGAAGTTGAAGACCTAAGAAAGGAACGCCGGGAACAGACCCAATATATAGAAAGTCTGGAGAAAAGAATACAAGATCTACAACATAAATCAAGGTCGTCGGGTATCGAAATCCGTAATATACCGCAATGTAACACTGAAACCAATGCCTCTCTTGCAAAAACGGTATGCGACATTGGCGAAGCTGTCGGAGTATCCATAAAAGATTCTGAACTGAGGGATATCTATCGCTTGCCCGGGATATCATCGAGTGCTTCTAACACAACACGACCTATTATAGCTGAATTTTCTTCTGTTATGAAAAAGGAGACACTCATATCCGCAGTTCGTACTTTCAACAAAGCCAAGGACAAGGAAGATAAACTAAATACAGGTCTCATTGGCATTCCAGGAACTTGTCAACCAGTTTATGTCGCGGAACAGCTTCCGGGTAATACAAAAAAACTGTTCTACCATTCAAGAGAGTTTGCGAAAAACCACAAGTTCAAATTCTGCTGGGTATCCAACGGTAACATATTTTTGCGCAAAAAGGAAGGAGACAAACAACTGTTAATCAACTCTGAAAAATGTCTCCAGGATATAGATTGCACTGACAAGTGACTAGTAACCCGTATAGTTGAAAGCTATATATTACCGTACAACCGTCTATTATTGTTGTTTTTAGATATTGTTTTAGATATTGTTTTTGTTTCTAAATCTTTAAAAATACACCTTTTACTTAATATTCACATAACCACACAAATAAAAGCTCACCAGGGCATACGCACTCTACACAAAAATACACTCACACCTCACTTCCACAAAGAGACGTGCTTTATCAACCACTCTTGCACAGAAAAACAAATCATAAACGACATATCATATGTTAAGCAAATCCTACCTATAGAGGTCCTACCTCTGAGTCACCTCACGTTATTTCTACACTCTTCCAATGGCTAACATAAATAGTATATGCAGCGAGCTTGACTCGCTAACAGTGGGTAACTCATTTAACTGTGCCCCAGAAAATTGTATTGAGTATGTTAACACCACCAATACCAACATAAAAATTTTACACTTAAACATTCGTAGCTTAAATAAAAACTTTGACCAACTCCAGGTACTAATGCACTCAACAAAACTTGATTTGGACGTGGTAATCCTTACAGAATGTTGGCTCAGTAAAGTCAGTAATATGCCTGTTTTGGCAGGATATGAATCCTACGGTACCGGAATAAACAGTAACCAAAATGATGGAATTGTTATCTTCACAAAACAAGCTCTGCGAACCTCAGAGTGGGAACCAAAATTTGTGGGTGGTAATTGTTTGGTATGTCATATAGTTAACCAAAATATTGCTATTGTAGCAGTGTACCGATCCCCGTCATACAGTTCCAAGGAAAACAGCGAAAATTTCTTGGATAGTTTAAATAGTGTCTACGTAAGCCTCTCCTCCTACAAAAATATAATCCTTATAGGTGATATTAATATAGACCTTAAACCCAATAGTACAGATGACCGCTGTTTCAACTATCTCATTCTAAATGCTTCCCATGGTCTTCTTCCAACCCACCGGTACAACACTCGGTTGGATAGCTGTCTAGATCATGCACTCGTTAAAACGACCCTTCCGGTTACCACCCTTGTACTCGACTCACACATCACGGACCACAAACCGGTGCTACTTACTATTGCTAACACAAACCCAGATAATAAACCACTCCACATAGCTACACGCATAGATTTTGATGCAGTTAAGTTAGATTTAGAAAACTCGGATTTTACCCCCATATACAAAATTATTGACCCCAATATATCCATGAATATGTTCATAACTACTATCTCTTCAGTAATTGCCAAACATACTAAACAAATTAAAATCCCAAGGAAAAAAAGAATAATAAAACCATGGATGACCACCGGCCTATTAAAGTGTATACAAAACCGGGACCGGTTGCACAACACATCAAGGAAAGATCCCAATAATCTTATCCTGAAAACAACCTATACTCGGTACCGGAATTTTTGTAACGACCTGCTCCGGAATCTAAGATTAGCCCACGAAAAAAGCGAACTTGAAAAATCCTCTAACAATCCCAAAGCACTTTGGAAAACTATAAAACAAATCACCAATACCACAAAAAAGAAAACTACCCCGGTTGAACTGTTGGATATCTGTGATAGCGCTATTTCATCCGTAAACGAAGTGTGTAGATATTTCAGTAATATAGGCGCTAACTTGGCAGAAAAAATCTTGTCCCAATCTCACCAACCTGCAAACCCACCTACGAGATCATGTCAAACTACGTTATCCAGCCCCGCCAACTCCCTTGTGATACTTGAGGTTGATGAGTCGGAAGTGGAGTCTCTTATTCTGCAACTACGAAATGATTGCGCAGTGGGTTGGGACGGCATATCTCCACTAGTGCTAAAGAGTTGCCGCCAGACCTTGACACCACCATTGACGTATATCCTAAACTGTTGCCTTCAAAAAGGTATCTTTCCTGATGCGCTAAAAAAAGCTATCGTCCATCCAATTCATAAGGGAGGGAACAGAAACTGTGTCAACAATTACAGACCCATATCGGTCCTATCAGCACTCTCCAAGATACTAGAAAGGATCCTAAATAATGGTTTAAAAAGATTCCTCAGCAAACATCAGCTCATAGCTGATAATCAGTATGGTTTTCGCACAGGAATCTCAACTGAGGATGCGGTTCTTGAGCTGTCACAATTCGCTGCTAGGAATCTTGACAATAGAGTTAAAAGTCTAGGGATTTTCTTAGACCTATCTAAAGCATTTGACACAGTGTCTGTTCCCAAACTTATCTCTAAATTGGAACTCCTAGGGGTACGAGGAAACACCCTCGAAATTTTCAAAGACTATCTTCACAACCGGACCCAACGAGTAAAAATTGGAGAGCATATAAGTGAAGAAGTATCTACCACTTACGGTGTGCCCCAGGGAAGCATCTTAGGCCCCACCCTCTTCCAAATATACGTCAATGAGTTGTGCAGTATGACCATCCCCAACTCCAAGATCATTGCGTATGCAGACGACACCGCAGTCATGGTTTACGGACCAACTTGGGATAGCGTTAAGTGCTACGCAGAAGCGGCATTAACATGTATAATGAAATGGCTCAACCTAAACTTACTTACCCTAAACTGCGACAAAACATCGTACATTCCATTCGCTATCCGGCGTAACAACTTGCCCGACAAAACTTTTACCATAACAGCGCACACCTGCTCCAAACAATCCCCACAATGCTTATGTCCGACACTTACTAGAACTGATAATGTGAAATATCTGGGTGTCCAAATAGACGGAGGATTACGATGGGACAAACAGGTCGACGCCATTACCACTAGAGCTATGAAACTTTTGCATATTTTCAAATCCCTTAGAGACTCGGCTGCGCCTGAAACCCTGAAGATGGTGTACTATGCATTATGTCAATCCGTCATTGGATATTGCATCACAGTATGGGGTGGTGCAAATAAAACCAGTCTTCTGAGGATTGAAAGAGCGCAGAGAGCCGTGCTGAAGGTGATGTCGCGCAAACCTTATCGCTATCCCACTGCGCAACTATACGCTGATTGCAAAGTGCTTTCAGTGCGCCAGCTTTTTGTACTGCAGTCAACTGTTCGAAAACACGCTAGCGTTCCCCCATCTGACCCTAAAAAAAGGAAGAAACTTCCCATAAGTACCCCTCACAAAACATCCTTCGCTCAACACCAATACTACACATTAAGTACATACATTTACAAACAAATTCACAAGAAATTAAACATTGTCGATCTAAATAAATATGAAATAAAATCAAAATTAACAGAATGGCTACTAGAACGGGACTATTTAGAAACAGAATCCTTACTTAAGTACGTCGCCTAATTACCTACATTTCTCAATCACACACAACACACCCTCACACACACCCCCACACACACACACCCCCACACACACACACCCCCACACACCCTCACACACACGCACACCCTCACACGAACGCACCCCCACACATCTCGTATAAAACATACTTGAATTAGCTTTAGTATTAGTAGTACCTAATTATTATTATCTTCAATCGCTCGGGTAGATCGACACAGTCTACTATTAACTATTTTATTAAGCACCACATCTTAAGCTGAATCACTGTCTCTCAAGATACAGGTTGCCTAGTTTGAGAGGCAGGGTTTTCCATATTGTGTACAGATTTTAGCTCTTAGATTTGTATTGCATTGTGTTCCTACCTAAGCTCACTTAAAATTGTCTTTTTTATAAAACATGTATAATCTGTTTTCTATGAAATAAAGTTATTATTATTATTATTATTATCTCCTTTATTACTTTACATGTCTTATTCTATTATATTTTTAAATATTTCTTAATATATAAAAGTAAGTATAAAAAACATTTAAAAATATAAAAAAATAGTTGTCCGCCGGTGTCGGGAGCAGGGTCCAAGCTACCGGTGGTTAGGGCTCCAGAGACAGGAACCTCCTCACAATGCGAGCCGTATCGAGGAGCACTGCCTTCTGAATCAGGCCCTTGATCCAACCGCCTAACGAGAGCCTCGATAGATGTTGATCGAGGCTTTCGGCGATCAGTCCATTGGCTGATACGACAATCGGCACAATGATAGCCGAGCTCACATTCCACATGTCAACAACCTCGTGTGCTAAGTCGAGATATTTCATTTGTTTCTCTTTCTCAGCTTTCACGAGGTTCCCGTCATGTGGAATGGTAACATCGACAATCATTGTGCGGCGCGCTAATCGGTCTATCACCACTATATCAGGCTTATTGGCAACAATAGTCCTGTCAGTAATGATAGACCGATCCCAGTACAATGTGACATGGTCATTTTCAAGAACTGGGTCGGGCACATACTTATAGTACGGTACCTCAGAATCTACAAGTTTATATTTCAAAGCAAGTTGCTGATGAATAATCCTAGCTACTTGGTTATGCCTGTGCAAGTACTCGCCGTTAGCTAGACGAGAACAACCAGAGATAATATGTCTGATAGACTCACCCGGACGGTGGCATGCCCGACACACGTCAACCGTCCCGTCCTTCATAATATGTCTCCGGTAGTTATTCGTTAAGATAACTTCGTCCATAATTGCACAGACAAAACCTTCAGTTTCCCCGAAAAGGTCACCAAAACGTAGCCAGGATACGGACGCTAAGAAGTCTACACCAGGCTCATGAAGAGCCCGGTAGAAGCGCCCGTGAAGCTCCTTGCTTTGCCATACCTTCTTGCGATCATCAGTAGAAAGTACTACAGGTTTGCGCCAGTTCTCTTTAGCCATGGAGAGCGGGGTGAGCCCCTTGTCCACTGCGACCACATCACGGTGCATACCCACTTCAGCTTTTAAAAAATATTCCCTGAGACTGCACACCTCGCGGTTGTGGAGGGTCTTCGCATTTAAAAAGCCTCGACCCCCGCACTTCCGCGGGATATACAGTCTCATCACCGATGATCGTGGGTGATGCATCCGGTTTGCGGTCAGTAGTGTACGGACTCTTCTATCCAGGGCGTCGAGTTCCGTCTGAGTCCATTTGAGTATGCCGAAAGAGTACATCAAAACCGGCATGACCCAACCATTGAAGGCGCGCACCTTATTTCCGCCCGAAAGAAGACTATTTAATACCTTCTTCAGGCGACAAAAGAAGCGCTCCTTCAACGATTGCTTCATGTCAGCATCGTTGATGCCTAACGCTTCCGACATACCCAAATACTTATAGCTTTCTGATGAGGAGAGGGATCTGAGGCTTATGGAATCGGAGAGTTGAATTCCCTCGGATTCCATAATCTCCCCTCGCTTTACATGCATGACTGCACATTTGTCCACACCAAATTCCATCCTGATGGCCCTACTGAAAGTTTCAGTTACCTTCAGTAGCTCCATCAGACGCAATTTGTTGGGGGCAAAGAGTTTTAAATCATCCATGTAAAGGAGGTGAGATATGACCTGACCACCTCTCCTCAACCGATAGCCTAGACCTGAATCCTCCAGTAGTGTACTTAGAGGATTCAGGGCTAAGCAAAACCAAAGTGGACTCAAACTGTCGCCCTGAAATATTCCCCGTTTAATCCATACAGGCTCATCATTCCCCTGGATCTGTCGACATCCTGGATAACGAAGGACCGTCTTCCATTGCCCCATACATGACTCAAGGAAGGTGCGTAGAGTTGCATCTATCTTGTACAACTCCAGCACCCTCATAAGCCACGTATGTGGCACCGAGTCGTAGGCCTTCTTGTAATCTATCCAACATGTCGACAGATCCTTGCGGGATCGACGAACCTGTTGGCTAATGGCCATGTCTATGAGGAGTAGCTCCTTAGTACCGCGGGACCCATTCCTACATCCATTTTGAGAGGCAGACATAATCGAGTTACTCTCAATGTGTGTATTAATTTTCGTTCTCAAAATGGATGTAAGAAGTTTATAAACCGTCGACAAACACGTGATCGGTCTATAATTCTTGGGTTCCGCGGGACTACCTGATTTATAGAGCAGGTGGGTAACGCCTGTTGTTAGAAACTGCGGTAGCGACCCAGACTCTAAGGATGACTGGAACTGAGATGCCAGGCAAGTGTGTGAACTAATTAGCCATTTCAGCCAAAAATTGTGCAGTCCGTCCGGTCCCGGTGATTTCCAATTCGGTAACGGACGGACCGCTCTGGCAACGTCTGATGGCGTAATTAGCACTGTTTCCATTTCTGGTACAGACTCACACACTCGCTCGACATCCTGCATCCAGTCAGCCTCAGTGTGACAGACGGGCACCGACCAGATGCTGCACCAGAATGCACTTGTGGCGGCATCATCCGGGCGGCATACATCTGTCACATTTTGTTCAGGTCGCTCCCAAGCTCTATACACCCACCTTTCATCGCTCTGGAACATGCGATTCTGCGTGTATCGATCAACCCGCCGCTTATACCGCCGAATTCGACTCGCCCATGCACAAACTTTCTGCTTCAGGAAGTCGATGCGCTCTGTGACACGGGACATGTATTCTCGAGGGCTGATTCCAGTCCCCGAGAATGCCCGCCTTACAAAGCGCATCACACGTGGTCGTGTATTGCCCTCCCTGAAGCAGTATAGTTTGCCGATGAGTACCCTGGCCCCATCAATACGACGTTCGATCCTGCGCTGCCAGGCTGGTACGGCTGGTTTTGGTCGAATAGCTCCGTCACAATTTGGGAATTTGACGTTAGCTAAACGACATGCCGCCACAGCCGCACAGTACAGGATCGAATGTGTATCAACGAGATCCTCGCTGCTCTCGAAGAAACTCTTGAGCTGCGAGTCCAAGGCACACACCAGCGCCCTATTTTTTTTGTGCATGGGTAACCGTGGTAATCGGGGTCTAAGTTCGGTTGGAGTGGATCTATACTCGCGTAATGCATCCTCCAGTGCGCTCCTCAGTCGGACATTGCACTGGCTACTTACTGTGTCAACCCTATCATCGTCTTCTTCAACATGATTGGACCGCGGCGGGATGGCATCAATAATTGAGGCTTGTGCCGCAGTTTGTGCCGAAGTCGAGACGATATGGTTGCTCAGTACCTCTGAGCGCAGCCTATCAAGTGCGATATCGTCCAACCTGTGATTGCGTTGGATGACCCGCACCTGATCCGACAGTCGTTGGGCCGAAACGTTGACGGTTGGTTCCAGTTCCTGGAACAGAGACAGCATCCTATCGCGGTACGCAGTGAGGTTAATTCCCCCCTCTGTAGACCCGTAATATGCGCGCATGACGTTCTCGTTCATAGACTGAGTCCATCTCATGCGCTGCACACAACCACCGGTAGCGGGGACCCGACTCGGGGCCGGATGGCCCCTAAGTCCCAAGCTCCTCGGTGGCCGGCCTCTCCCCTGCCGACGTACAGGTGTTGGCGACGTCGGCGGAGAGAAATACTCGTCGCTCGAGCTCGACGCAACTGCTACGGCCGGTGTCACAGCACTCTCGATGGGGCTGGGTTCCGGCGGTGGCGGGGCGGGGCTGAGCGACGAGTCCGGGGGTGGTGGGCGTGCACGGCGAGCTGCTAATCTCGTCAACATTTTTTCATATCAATATTCTCATTTTCGTGTTTTTACATCGGAGGTGACATGACAGATGTCACCTCCGATTCGGCAATTTTTGGTTTTTATACAGGTAATTCATTGTATTTTTAAAATTATTTTTTGTAAATTCAATTTTGGTATCACATTCAACATAAAACTTGTAGATATAATTAAGGTACTGCTTCTAAAAATTAAAAATCTGAAAAATATACAGAGATGACAAGATTGACGTGTTGACTTTGTTGGTGTTGCTAGCTTATTATTATTATTATTATTATAAGCTAATTTTAATTTGTGGGTAAAAATTGATTGTGGGTAAAAATTGTTTTCGTAATTTCTCAAGCTCAGTTGAATATGATTATATAGGTACCCTTACAAAATGTAAGCGAGTAGGCGAAATAAGAGAGCACTCTTTAGAATATAATAACCAATTAAGTATGTACATACTTACATGTAAAGCAAAACATAACTTTAAATTAAAATTAACTTACCTCTAAATCATCTTCATCTAAAGATTCAGAAAACTCATCGTCTTCAGTACCTTCCAAGATACGTAATAATTGTTCAGTGGTAAATACTTCTTGTTGTTCCATATTTCCCGCACTAAAATTCACTTTATACGCTTACGACGTCACGAGTCAGTCGACTTCTGCCGACAATGGCGCAGAGGGGACTGCTTATCGAGAGCTTGCTAGGGATGTGCATGATTGGCGATAAGGGAATATCGAAAATGTATTTACGCAACTATGTTTCAGTTTTTAATATAGTAAAACTACTTTTTTCTCAGTGCTTACAATCGTTTATATTTTGTTAGAACAATAAAAACTGTAATGACAAATATTACAATACCTTAAGTTACCTAAATTAATTTAAGAATATAATATACGTCAACATGATACTACATCACTAGCAGTCGGCTCTGCACGACATTGGCGTCATGGGACTTACTTTTTTAACCATAAATTATTTTACTTTTTATCATCAAATATTTAAATGAGGAATATGCATTTTTGTTTACTGTATGCAACTAAATAATGTTTAGACATTCAGCTTTCAAGGTGTATCAATAAAATACATAAAAGTAATGATTTAATAGGTTTATTTTGTATTTTTCTGCGACCTGTTTTTTGTCGAGTATAGCCGTCGTTGGCGCACAGGGCCCGAATTGCGGTAATTTTTTTCAAATGAAACGCAAATGAAGCACGAACGAAGTTCAAACGTTACACGATTTCGTATCGCGGTGTCGTTTTGACATTTACTTCAAACGAAGTTAGAACGCAGACGGAACGCAACTGCGCGTTTGTGGAATAGTTGAAATGAAGCTACTTTTTCTCAAACGTTTCACGAACATTCGCTGTGTTATTTGTTTCTTTTATTTTGTTTGCTGTAAAAATGTTATATTTAGACCTATTAGAATGTGCTTACGCGTACGACATAGCCGTAGCTCGTGCGGAGGCTAGGCGGCTGAACGTATTGGCGAGAAAGAGTGATCCGGCTTTCGATCTCAGTGATCGAAAGTTTGTAAAAAGATACCGGTTGTCCAAGGACCTTACTCGGCAGCTGATTTTCGAGTTAACTCCTCACCTTCTACCTGCAGTACGTTCAGATGCTTTGGACGTGGAAACTAAGGTAAGAAACCATGTATTTGATGTAAGGAATGCTCCTCTTAGACAAGAAGAGTTAGTGCCTGCGCGCACTGCCGTGCACGCAACGCACGGCAGTGCGCGCTAACACTTATACTCCATTACCTACTTATATATTTTTGTTTTAGGTTTTGGTTGCACTAGCATTCTTTGCTTCTGGGTCTTATCAGACTCTTGTAGGAGATAACCGGAATCACTGTGTTTCTCAAGCCAGTGTTTCCAAAGCAATCCGGCAGGTGGTAATAGCTTTAAACAAGCCCTCTATTCTAAACAAATATGTTTCTTTCCCCTTTCAACAACAAGAAAGGGAACAAGTTATAAGAGAGTAAGTATAAATAATACCTTTGAATTTATTGATAGGTACTGAATTGTTGATGACCTTTTGAAGGAAAATATTGATTGAAATTGTTTTTTAGGTTTTACAGGCGTTATAAAATGCCAGGACTGCTGGCCTGTGTCGATGGGACCCATGTGGCCATGGTGCGCCCTCAGCATAATGAAGAGAGATTCATGAATAGAAAAGGGTACCACTCTCTAAATGTTTTAATAGTGAGTAATAAAGTAAATAATCATGATAAACTATTAAATTAAAGATTATAGACATTTCTATAAGTATTTTTAAATATTAAGCTCATTTAGTATCTCTCATAATTCTTTTATAGTAAAATGTTTTTTTTTTTCAGATGTGTGACTCAAATTTAAATATATTATGTGTAGACTCCAGTTTCCCTGGGTCTACTCATGATAGTGTTATATGGGCTCAACACTCCTTAAATGCATATCTTGATAGGCTTCACAGGATTACTGGGGAAGATGTTTATGTTTTAGGTATGTATTACCTAAATTAATTATCCATTTTATTTTTATGTTGCTTGTAACTTTCTACTGTGTTTATTTAATTTAAAAAAAACAGAAATTTTTCAAATACCTACTATTTTCAATTACAGGAGACTCAGGGTATGCCTTGAGGCCTAATACTATGATAAATGATAAATGATAAATGATTTTTATTTCTGTAAGTAGGTTTGTACAAACACTTTTACACGTCAATCATATTTTTTTTTTAAACTAGATGAGGTCGGCGTTTCCTAACTGACTATTCTGAGAAGAAAGGCCGAAACAAACTCAGAAGTCACAGTCTCTTTTAAAGTCCAGACAAAATCTTGGTCAGATCGTGTGAAGACCATGTAGATTGGTGTCTGAAATGGTCTTTTGAGGAAAGAACCACACAGATTGAGCGGACCTGTCCAATCAGTGCACGCATTTGTCAAAAATCGTGCAGCTCAACTCAGAACTTGAGGAGCTCAACGATTCGACGAACAATACCAAAGACAGGACATTTGGGTAGGCCGCATAAACTACTCAAACTGCCAGATCATGATTAAAACTAAGAAGGAAAAAATAAATGACCCACATAGTCCTCACATTCACAATAATTAAATAAAAAATAATAATAAAAATTACTTACAAAGTAAATATTCATGTCATTGTCTAAATAAAATTCATCAATGTCAATGTGTATATAGAAAATCCGGACATAATCTTTGAGGACCATGTAGATTAGTGTCTGAAATGGTCTTTTGAGGAAAGAACCACACAGATTGAGCGGACCTGTCCAGTCAGTGCACGCATTTGTCAGTAACCGTGCAGCTCAACTCAGAACTTAAGGAGCTCAACGATTCGACGAACAATACCAAAGACAGGACATTTGGGTAGGCCGCATAAACTACTCAAAATACAAAATGATACCTGCGACAGACCCAGCTCCGGATACACCTGAGGAGTATTATCAAGATCTGCATTTATCTGCCAGAAATGTAGTGGAGCGTTGTATAGGAGTATTAAAGGCAAGATTTAGGTATGTACAACCTAGGCTTAACATACATACAATTTTTAATACTATTAATATTATTATAATATTATTCTAATATTATCTTTTGCAGATGCCTATTGGTGGACCGAAAGCTGCATTATTCCCCAGGCGTAGCAGCAAAAATAACAAATGCCTGCTGTGTGCTACATAATATAGCACACAGGGCTAGACTCCCCTACATTCGCCTAACACCGGCCGAGGCGGCACGAGAGCGGGAGTTGACAGAGGGCGCGAGCTACCTGGCGCCGCCGCCGCCGCAACAGGGACAACGTAGGCGCGGCGGCGCCAGCCTCCTCTCGGAGTTGGAGCTAGGCCGCGCGCGCCGCCATGCCCTTGTACAACGTTTGTGGGCAGATAGACATTTATAGCTTTACATTTGAAATAGTATTTCTATACTTAAAGGCAAAAAATGTATAATGTTTTGTACTGTTTTATAAAAAAGCAAATGAATGTTCTAGACAAATAGGATTTATTAAAATTATAAAATTGATTTGAAATGTATAAATTAATAATAATCAAGTGCACCCAATTAAAATTTTATACTGTGAAAAATATAAAAATTATTTAATTGATGATTTTTCTTCCTGTATTTGGTAATGATGAATAGTTACAAATAAAACATCAACAATTAATTTTTTTATTTATTGGTTTAACAAACCATTAAGATTAAACCTACACCAAGAAAGTATGTGCTTAAACAAAACATTATTAAATCTACTGTATGTATTATAACAATTAGAAATAAAAAACAAAAGAACGTAAGTAATTAAATTCTATTCTGGCTGCTGGTGAATTTGTTGTGAAGCACAGTACTGAAAAAAAAAAGAAATAATTCTGTTGTAAGTAAACTACTGCTCCCTCTCTATCTAATAAATAGATAAACTAAAATTACCTGTCGACTCATTCTGTCTATACTCTCGGCAATTAATTTAAAACTTTGTGACAGAGTATTGATTGCCACTGCAGTTTCGTGTGCAGCTTGAGCATTTTTGTTGGCAGCCTGTGCATTTTCTAAAGCAGTTTGCGCTTTTAATTTTATTCTTCTATCTATATTATCATCTTCCTGGATTCCTCTAGAGCACTTCTGGCAGCTAAAATTAAAACATGTTAATTATTTAATAATCTTCAAATAATAATAATATTCCGTATCCTTAGATATTGTTAGATTGGGTAGTTGCCTGGGTCTAAGTTAATATTTAGATCTAATTTTAGTATTTTGATTACTGAAGTAAACAATAATTATGAAAGTCCCTCATATTTTTTACGGTAATAAAATTAAAGATTTAGCTTACATTGTACTTGAGGTGCTGGTGCGGTCTGATGCAAGATCGACAGCTGTGCTGTAGGAGCCCGAGATCGTCTATGCTCCCTTGTTCTTCTCGCTCTGGCTGTGAAAACATGTTATACAAAATATGGTCAGTGGGTCGTCTTAGGGGCGGATTTCAAAATATGTTTCCGTTTATCTTTTTAAACAAAGAATTCGGGTTAAAGATTGAACATAAATTCACTTACCAAAGCTGTTGAACAGGAACTGGCACAAAATTCTTTCACTAGATTCCTCATCGTGTAGTGATTTTAAGTGGAAGTGATTCAAGTGGTTTTATAACCACTTGAATCACTTCCAAGTAGGATATAAATAAATGTCTTCGAAACACTCGCATACTTTTGAGTTTGAGTTGCATACAAAAAACAAAAAAACAGCGACCGAGATGCATTTGTCGAAACTCAAACTGTCAAAACGCAGTAGAGCTAACCCATAAATGTTCAAATCGATGGTCGATTCCACTTAAAAAGCATACTATTCATCAATACTAAAGTCACATCTCTAAAATTTTATATTTGCCTAAAGCCCAATTGCGTTCCAGCTTTGTTTCATCTTTGTTAGCACGTGAACTTTACCGCGATACCAAATTCCGCACCGACTGGACTGCTACTGGAACTCAAGCAGAGATGAAACGCGCACGTATTGAACATATTTTAAATTACCGCAATCGGGACCCAGGGCACGCTTGCTCATGTCGGCTATAGCCGACATTGGCGTTCAAAAGGTTAAACTAATGTCATTACACCTTGATTTTAGGAAGGTTGAGAGTTCATTGTAGGCTCCTACAAAGTTTGTACCGTTATCCGAGTATATGTTAACAGGTCGACCTCTGCGAGCGATGAATCTACTCAATGCAGCTATAAATGCTTCAGTAGTCAGATCAGTGACTAGTTCAACATGAACTGCCCTCACTGCCAAGCACACAAATATACAAATGTACGATTTTATAAGTTGGCTGCCCCTACCCTTTCTGTTGGCAATTAGAATAGGCCCAGCATAATTAACAGCTGTGTTACTGAATGGATGCTCACTATGAACGCGTTCTTTGGGTAGATCCGCCATGATTGGCTGAATCGTTCTGCCGGCGAATCTACAACACTTAAGTTATGACACTCATGTGTAATTTTTCTGGCAAGACTGCGACCGCCTATTACCCAGAATCTTTGTCTTAATGTAGCAAGCAGTAATTAAGGTCCTGCATGCATTAATAACGTATGATAATGTCTGAATAAGATTTGGGTAACATAGTGAGAAGCATGAATTAAAGTAGGATGTTTAACATCATAGGTATTATTTGAATTTGATAATCTACCTCCAACTCTTATTACATTTTCATGTGACATGAATGGGTGAGATTAAGTAACTGTGACCTTTTTAAAGACTGGCCTTTTTTAATGTAGAGTATTCATCTGAAAACTTATCTAGTTGAATAAGTTTACAGAGAAGTAATGTGGATACCTATGAGGATACCTACAGTTGTTTATGAATATAAAGTAATATGTAAGTGGTGACACTTTGCAATTTACTAAATCATGAAACTTATGAATAAAGGATGTCGGGCGGAATGTACCCACCGACCGTGACCAATAACGACCAGACGTCGTATGTCGTTAGAAAGCTCTTTTCATGACTATCATTTGTTATTATGGGGGCTAGTCTCAATTCGTTATTAAAATAAAAGTTGTTAATTCTAGATATCTAAAAAAACAGTTTTTGTGTGGATTCCATGTACTTTCAGCGTTATCATGTTAAGTATGAGGTCAGTCAAATCGTGAAAAAGAAACTTAAAATAAAATAAACATAGAGTTAAAATCGTTTTTACTGATTTACAAACACAATTCTTATTATTTAAAAACTAGTGATCTATGTTGTCTACGATTACATCATTTAAAAATGCTGCTGGAGGATTGAACACTTCATGCCTTGCGTAAGCAATGTACCATATTATTGACGTTATGTGTGCACAGCTGCCTATTTCATTTTTCATTCAATTACCCATCGACATATGGTAACCAATCTTGATTTGTTGGCTTGATCAGTGGTTAATTGCGTTTCATTTCTGTCTTTCGTGGGCGGTAAATGTACTTCATACCCACATGATACCACATCATCAACAGCATCTCGAAAACCTCTGTCGAAAATAAACACATCGTTTTCTTCAAGTAACCAGTGAAGCGCATTATTTTCGTCGCTCAATTCGGACATAATAGATGCATCTGACTTGGTAGCAGCGAAAAGCCCTAATATATCTATAATATGTCCATCCATCCATCCACCATCGATACCAACAAAAACGGTTTTAATAGGTTTTGGAACTTATGTAGGCTATATGATAACCGTTGAAACAAAAAATTTTAACTTTTTTGAATGTAGAGATGTCCCGTCGCAAATAATAATCGCCTTCGTGTTCGCTTCATTGCCAAATATAAATTTAGGTATTGTCTGGTTTCTTTCCAAAATATTTTCTCTGGTTATATGATCTAAACCTAAGTGACGATCAACAAAATCTGCTGTTAAGCATTCTCTCACTATTTTTAGTTTCCTTCCTATACTTCTTCGGGACATTCGTAACTGACTAGCTAGTCTATCATTCGAATCTCCGGAACGCAGTTTTGTTAAATAAATGCCGAGTGCTTGACGTAGTTCACGACATCTTTCGAAAAGAAATGTCACTTTGTATAGAAAGCAATGTGTCAATGTAAATGATATCTATTAAAATAAAAGTTGTCAGTTCCAGATATTAAAAAAAATGTGTTTAAAAGTTAAAAATCCCTACGTAAACTATTAATGCAAGGTGTAAGGGTCAGTTCACACCGCGACGCGACGCGGCGCGCAGTTTTCAAGATAGCAATACAATTAGGGAAGGTGGTACAAAATGATCCCCTTAAGGGAAAACAGCTCTATAACTAGTGTTTACAACTTTAAGATAAACTTAAAACATTAAATGAGAAGCTATTTAATCGAACTACAAATTGAGTATGCGTTGAGTCGCTTAAGCTATAAGGAATAATTCTTATTAATATTTTCGTAAAGGTCTACGTAATGATCATTTTGTACACCCCTGTGTCCAAAACGATCCCCGAGTGTGCGGGTAAAATGATCCGGGGATCATTTTACTCCCATCATTTAAAATTCAAGCAAGAAATGAAACATTAGTTAAATAAAAGTAAAATAAGTATAAGTTTCGAACAGTTTTATTGTAAAATCAGTTTTAGTATCAAAAACAAATAATATTGTTTAATTTTCGTAAACCTCTATAACAGTAACTCCAGTTTTATCGTATCTATATTATTTTTACTATAGCATAACCATTCTGAAGTACAACTCGATAGAACTAGTATCATTGGTACTTATAACCTTAAAAATTATATTCAAATAAAAAAAAAATAACAAAAAATTATGTCTTAGCAAATAATATCAACTGCCGTTACGGCCTTAATAGTGTTTCCAAAATAGAATTTTAAGTAATCAAAGCTCTTATAACTATTAACATCGTCTTTAACAGTTTTAATATAATCTCAATCAATAGTGCTATATTCTCTCTTATTAACAGTGTAAGTACAGTCTTAAATTACTTCAAAATGTAAAGTATTTTTTAACAAAGTTCTCTTAGTTACCAGTATAATTTACCGTCTTGATCATTATAATAATAGTTCAATTTACGCTGTCATGACTATGGTCCCAGGTTTTACAGATTTAATTGTTTTCGAGCTCTAGCAAAGGGATTATCAGCACAAAAATCACAAGTGAATTCGTCAGCATCATTGGGATCAACTCCAGCGCAAGCATCGTGGCCCCATCTTAAGCAAACACAGCATTGGATCCATCCTTCACCTCTATTATTATTTGAAAACAGCTCATTACAGAACAAACATTCTGCATCATCTTCATCTTCTGAAGATGATTCATTTATTTCACACCTCCTTTTTTTAGGTTTTGGTCCCTTAATATTTTTTGTCACATTTTCCTTTCCTTTTCCTTTTAAAGAAACTTTTATATTTGTTTTCTTGTTGTCGTTGCGTTTGTTTTTCTTGCATATCTTCTCATTTTTTTTATTCATTTCTTCTTCTAAGAAACTTTTATAAGGTGTGCTTGTAAGAATCGCTGTGGAGACCCGAGCTTTGTTGGTTTTTTGACGTACTCCTGTAATTTTTGGCAAAGGTCGAATCTGGCTTGGAGGGATGCTAAAAGACGTGGACGCTATTGGTGATGTCAAAGGGCAGCTATTGTCTCTACAGAAAATATTACAAGACGTTACGGCGGCTTCTGCAACAGATGGTGTTACATTTTCAAAAGCTGTATGAGATGGTCTTGGTGATATAAGCGATCGTGTTGCTTCCATAGATGTTGAAGGTGACGGTGAAGGTTTTTTAACTGGTGTGCATGGCAATGAAATGGTACTTAAACCGAGATCCATAACGGCTGCTGTCAGGTTGCGATCCATACGTTCATCGGTATCAGGTGGAACACTTATGAAAGGTGGTGGTTCAAGAGATTGGCTGTTCTCTGTTTCATCATACGCTACACAGGACAAAAGAATAGAAGGCGACACAGAGCCTTGGCTTGTTATTTCTTCAACTGGTACACTTGTCGATGGATCCGCATGAGAACGAGAGCCCTGAAATTTGGACCTGGTAAGTTACTATGAATGCTTTCATCGGTAACTTGGGTTCTATAAGGCATTGCAGTTGTTGTCGGATGGGGCTCCACGATTTCGCTTCTCAATTCTTGATCAGTAGTGTTGGCAGCAACGAAGTCTACATCACTGAAAACGTCTGGATTGAGTGGCCATATTCCACATTTTTCAAATCCTTTTATAATGTTTAAGGGTACTGCAGCTTTTAAATATGCTTCTCCAAAAATTTTACCTATTTGAAATACTGTAACTACACGACCCGCATTATTATTCATCCATTTTTCTAAAGCCTGATTATGGTACACGCTCAGTGGAAACATTACGGCAACATCGAGTGGTTGAAGTTTGTGCGTGCAGTGTGGAGGCAAGCACAAAATTGTGACGTTGTTTTCTCTCGCTTTTAGTATGACGTCTAAATTTCTGGTGTGTGAAAGATGGCCGTCTAGTATCAGAAGTATGGGGTCTTCTGAAGATGGTTTAGTATGTGACAAAAAATGTTCAAACCATTGTGAAAACACCTCAATATTCATCCAACCGGTTGGATTGCACGCATAAACTGAACCTGGCGGAGTCCCATCCATCAATTCTATTTTCATTCTCAAGCGACGAAAAATTAACATTGGTGGAATGAAGTTTCCTCCAGCTGATCCACAAATTACTGCTGTAGTTGATTCGCCTCTTTCAGCAGACGTTATACGAGCTACTTGTTTGCGCCCTTTTTTAGCAAAAATTTTAGTATTTTTTGTCGGGACGTCTCATCGACATTAAAAATGCGATGAGGTGGAAAGAGATGCTTCTCATGAACATTCCGTAAATTGTCATAACATTTATCAACAATCGGCTTATTAAAAGCTCGCGCTCGTGCTGCTGAAGTTGATTCCGGTGCACGTAGAGTGATATTCGGATGTCTTTGCCGAAACCCCCTTAGCCAATCTTTGCCAGCTTTTCGAGATGTAGTAGAAAACGGGTGTTTTATGTTATTTCTTTCAGCTAACTCAAAAGCAAACTTAAGGACATCATCAACTGTAAATCCGTACATAGTCTCTTCATTATCTTGAATATGTTGTACAAGTTCCAACTCTTGTTCATCTGTAAATACTTTTTTTATGCTCCCTAACACTTTAGAAGCACCCACAGCGTAAATGTTTTTTCCTTTAACTCTTCTTTTAAGTGCCATAAGTGGAACTGAGAATTGTTTGGAGGCGGTTTTATATGGCATGCCCTCTTTTACGGCATTTAAGGCGTTAAACATGGCGTTTTCATTCCAGTTTTGACGTGCGGTTTTTCGAATATAATTTCGTGGCATGATTTCTAAAAGCAAATAATGTTGAATTAGTCCGGCTTATTTTTAGCAAGAAAATAAGGGGTCTTAAAAAACTTATCAGATTATTAAATGCATGATTTATATTCATATACTAGCTGCCCCCTCGGGAACTCCGTACCACTTCAGAATATAAACTACTACACTGCCCTGCACTAATCTATTCTACACTACCGTACGCGCTACCCTATCTTACCCTACCCTTCACTACCCCTCCCTACACTAACCTACCCTACACACTACCATTATATTACTTTACTCTACTTTACACTACACTACCCTAACCTACACTGCAAAATATAAATCTACACTACACTACTTACTACCTACATACCTACATTTTTTCTCACCATTCAAACCTTCCTTGAACTACGACAAACATTTCAAAACCAAAATCTACCCAGAAAGATATTCGTCATGATTGTGTCCCTATTTAAAATGTATACTATACACCCATTTATTGAAAAGTTAACTGAACACAATTGGCACGGGGTTAAATGATCCTGGGATAATTTTGCCCACCCAATGTAGGGATCATTTTGTCCCAAATGCCTCATTAACGAAAAATATCGAAACATAACCTATGATTTTTAAATAATGAAATGAAAGACGGTTAAATCGATAGCTAATTGACAGCAAAACCCGAGACATACATACCTATCACATAATATGTACATAGACTAAAGCTACATAATGTCAAATAACAGCTTACCTTAGATTGAACACAGGAATTTTATTTTTTTTGTGATAAAAACTTTTCTACCGCGAACAACGCCATGACACTAACACAGATTGTACAGCTAGGCCGTAGGAACCAGAAATTCACATAAAATATCCTAGATGGCGCTATTAAGTCGGTAAAGGAGTCAGGGATTGTTTTACCTCGAGGGATCATTTTGTACCACCTTCCCTCTATAGACTAGCTCGACGTAGTAGACACACACACACATTCTTTTTAACTGGAAAACTGGAACTAACAACTTTTATTTTAATAGATATAAGAGGCCGTCAGCGCAAAAGTGGCCTAACCCACAATTTTTCATAATCATACTTTTCTATTGCAATTTATTTAAAATATTTTAATTTTTCATGCAAAACCGGCCTATCCCTAGTTTCATCCATGGATAGCAGATGGCGTTGTAAACATTCTTTTTGCGCCTAATTTTTGTGCCTGCGACGCAGTGTAAAGGTGGCCTAACCGAGCTTAGGCCACTTTTGCATTCTGGCAACATTTGTTGTTTTGGCGGGTTAGGCTGACAGCTGTCGTCGAAACGTCATAATTTATTTTTCCTGCTCAAACTAACTGCTAAAACTTTGTTAAAAAGTGTTAGACTTAGAAAATGCAGAAGATGTGGAAGAAAATATGCGATGTAAGTACCTACATCAAATAAAGAATTACTCAGTTCATTATGGCGTGAAAATGTTTACTTCAATGAAAGTTTTTTTTCAGCGCTCTTTGGTTCTGATTACCAAGATTCAGGGTCAGAATATTGTCCGTCAGAACAGCACTCTTCATCTGATTTGGAAGATGTTTTGCAAGAGGGACTTGAAAGTTCAAGATTACAAGAAGACAGAATCGCAAGGAAACCAAAGAAGAGAATTAGAAAAACTGAGAATTGGGCCAGGAATGTGAAGAAATCAAAACGTAATAAAGGAGAGGAATATGTCGACTACAAGGGGGTAACTGTACCAGCTAAGACACCTAAGGTAGGATTGTGCTCATGTCCAAACAAATGTCACGTAAAAATAAATTGTGACCAACAAAGTAAGATATTCAAAGATTTCTATACTTTGGCGAATTTCGACTTGCAAACATCTTATTTGTTTTCGCTTATCAAAGTTGTTTCAAAGTCTCGTACTTACACTAGTAATGAAACCTCAAGAAGACAAATGACAAGACATTACTACTTGAGTGACTCTAAAGGAATAGAAGTTTTAGTATGCAAAAAGTTCTTTAAATATACATTGTGTCTCAGATGGTCGCATTTTTTTTTTTTATTTTTTTTTTATTTATTAATTAAGAAACTAAACAAAAACAAACATGAACATCACAAAAACCAGTAGTAGACTACTTAAAAACAAAAGTTCTGTGTCAACTCCACCTCTGGATCGCAGAGGTCATTCAGTATCAGCCAATAAAACACCCAGTGATAAGATCAATGAAATAAAAGATTTCATCAACTCTATTCCTTCATACGAGTCACATTATTCATTGCATAAATCAATAAACCGCAAATTTTTTGCACCAGATTTAAACATGAATATTTTATATGGTCTTTATAAAGCCAAAGTTTGTAACCCTACCTCAAAGTTTATTTTTAGTAAAATTTTTAATGAAGAGTTTAACTTGAGTGTCCATGAGTATTACTGACTCTTGTAAGCGCTGTGATTCATTAGATATCAAAATAAAAGTTTGTGACAATTCTAATGATGAACTAAGATTGAAAAATGAAAAAAAGTTACATCTACTCAAAGCAAGTTCAGCAAGAGAAAAGGATAAAAAAGGCATAAAAAAGGATGTAGAAATGTATAAGAATGATGAAAATGTATGTATAATTTCATTTGATCTAATGAAGACCTTACCAACTCCTGTAATAAGTACAGGAATATGCTATTACAAACGTCAACTCTGGAAATACTGTCTCGGTATACATAATATGAAAACAAATGATGTGTATATGTTTATGTGGGATGAAAGCATAGCTTCTCGTGGCCCACAAGAAATAGGTTCTTGCATTGTGTATTTCCTTAAAAACATTGTAAAGTGTGAGCATTTGATTATGTACTCTGACCAATGTGGCGGCCAGAACCGCAACATTAAAATGGCTGAATACATTGTTTCCAATCCTGAGTTCACAACAAAGAAAATTGACCACAATTTTTAGTAAGTGGACATTCGTACATGACTTGCGATCAAGATTTCGGTCTAGTAGAAAAACAAAAACGTTTTTTTAAAAACATTTATGTTCCTCAAGATTGGCACCAAGTGATTTTGGCTGCCCGGAAAACAAGACCATTCATAATCATTAATGTGACAAAAGATCATTTTTTTTCACTCAGTCACTTGAAAGAAACATAACAAACAGAAAAGTTTCTGTAAGCAAGGGTAAAGTTGAGTGGCTAAAAATGCAATGGTTAATGTTTCATAAAATGCATCCATTCAAGTTTTTTTTATAAGTACTCCAATAGTATTGATGTTCTCTTTGAAGAGGTTGATTTGAAGAAACGCAATTCTGTTTTCATCCAGAATCTAAATATTTTATATCCTGATGGTCATGTCGTAAGTGATAAGAAAAAGAAAGATTTAATGGAATTATTACATTTTATACCACCTGTAAATCATTGTTTTTACAATGAGTTAAAGACATCAGCAGCTGAAATTGATATTATTTTCAATGATGAACCTATCGATGACTAGCATAAATTCCATTTAAGTACTGTTTAAATTAAAATGCCATTTTCTATTAATTTGAAAAATAAAAAGGTGATTTCATTTACATATTCGTTTTATTTTTGGCCTAACTTTCTGGATATTAGGGAAAATGTATAGTTACTTTAAATGCAAAGGTGGCCTATACCACAAAAAAATATTAATTTTTGATTCTTTTCCAAAATAATCTTCTTTATCACAAATAATGTACCATAGTAACTAAATAAAACACACCTGGAAACTAAATTTAAATATAATATAATTACTACGTATTCAATTTAAATTCATGAAAATTCAAACCTCATTATCTCCATACTAACTATGCTGAGCTTAGGCCACTTTTGCGCTGACGGCCTTATTTAAGTAACTATAACATTTTCCTAACAACGAATTGAGACTAGCCCCCATAATAACAAATGATAGTCATGAAAAGAGCTGTCTAACGACATACGTCTGGTCGTTATTGGTCGGTGGGTACGCGTCCCATACATTTTTGCCCGTCATCCTTTGTTTCTTCACAAACAAGATTGCACAGCACCTTAGTTTCCGGTAGTTATACTAGTGTCTCTAACCACACCATGAAGTGGCATGTAATACGACCATTTATCGGTACTATGATTAGTTAAAGACATATGACCGAGGTCAATGTACTCTTTACTGAAATTTGAGTATTTTTCTTTGTGTAATGAATCATGTTGGAACTTTCTGTAAGGAATTGGGCATTGAGGTTATTGCATTGAACCCTAATGCCACGCGCATCTTGCAGCCAGCTGATGTACCTAGCTGTTTTTAGGCCTGGAAAGACGTTACACGTTTGTGGCACCTAGAAAATCAAGGGGATCCTATTGCGAAAGTTAATTTTGCAAAACTGCTAGAAATTGACCTAGAAAAATCATTAAAACCCGATACTCTCATTAATGGATTTAAAACCTGTGTAACCTAAGTTTACCTGTTAACCTTTTCCGGTCGAAGTGGAAGTGCTTGGGGGAGGTCTATGTCCAGCAGTGGATGTCTTTCGGCTGAAATGATGAACCTAAGTTTTGATCCTGTTGCTATTGATTACACTAAATGGGTGGTGCAACTAATAATCAGCAAGTAAATGGCGCCGATTCTGTTGTTCACAAACTAAACTAAATTTAAGTTCAGGCATCTTTTTCTTTCTATTTCATTAAGACAAGGACAGAAGATAAATATTAGTTTAATCCTGTCAAATTAGTCAGCGCCTGGCGTAAATTGACGTATTTTTAGTAGCCTATTTTTTAATCTCGTCTAAAGTTGTCTATGGAGTATCTTAATTTGACAGGAGTAAACTAATATTTATCTTCTGTCCTTTTCTTAATGAAATAGAAAGAAAAAGATGCATGAACTTAAATTTAGTTTAAGTTTGTGAACAACAGAATCGGCGCCAATGTCGCACCTAATTTGTCTCGACAAATTAAAACAAACTCTCAAAATAAAAAACACTCAAAGTTTTTGGAAATAGTTGGACCATTCAAAATGTCAAAATTAAGGTCTAGGAACAAACGTAACTTTACTCTGTATTTAATATTAGCAATTCCAAGAAACACCACTTTCCACAAATGCATGTAAAATGTGCATGAAGTTAACAAAGACTAATCGAGTAATATGTGACATGCACGGAATAGATAAATAAGGTTGGAATGGTAATGTGGGCGGGGCAAGCGCGCCACAGTTATGATTCGACAATCATAACTCGACCGATTCATACATTCACCGCGTTCAGTGCGCGCCGGAATACTTCGGAGAACAGAACTCTGCTTAATAATGCCGTGTTGTGCAATTAAAACATGTAAGACAAAAAGTCAGACCTCAGGTATAAAGCGAGGAGGTATATCTTTCCATCGGTAAGTCCAAAATAACATTTAATTACAATATTATGTGTCAAAAACATAAAAATATACTGATCATTATGAAATACCAAACATTAACAACATTATTGCAACAATTTACAAAAAATATACATTGCCCGCTGTGTACTCGCTCAATCAACACAATGACCAAGTACGAGTACAATGTACTGTATGCATTGCGTCCTCTACACTTCAACCGTTGACGTTTCGTCCTTTGCTCTGATTGGCTGTGATGCACGGCGCATGTTTATCGATAGTGAGGTAACCATGTGGTTAAATAAAATCATCGATAGAATTCTCGACTATATTTACGTTTGACAAAGATAATTTTTGGTTTACTTTATATTTAATTAATGATTGTATATTTTTATTTAGACGTATTTTCAGTAGGTAAATTAAATATTATATTAATCATTGAATGAATCCTACCGAATGTTATAAAGGGACTAATCTCTGATTTTTTATTTAAGTTTATGCATTATGTGTATTATTTTGTTATATTTAAATATTTACGTTTATATTCTTAAAACTTTTATTTACACCATTTAGTAAAAATTAAATTGAGGAATTTGAATTATGCAATAAATTATAAATTTTAGGTTTCCTAAAGAACCTAATGCCGACAAAGACGAGTACTAAATTCGTTCGCAATTAATAGCAAGCGCCAATTACTTAATAAATATGTTTTATTCCAAGGTCAGTGATTATTTGTAATTAATCAAAATAAAATAATTTCTTAATATTTATTTAATTTTTCATTTTTCCCCATAAATTCATCAGATAATTTATCGACAAAGAATATCGGCTTTGTCAAGCACTAGCGTGTATGAAAATTTTTATTGCATTTATGCGTGTTGAGTGTCTATGCCTACGGGAGCTCATTGCTAGTGGGCGAACGAATATCTGCCCTGAGATTTATGTGTGTGTGATTTGGTTGTGTGCGAAATATTTGTAAACATAGTATTGCGTATGTGTAGAAATTAAAATAGTGGGAGTCAAGCGGCGACACTGGTCCTAGTACAAAATTGCAGCGAGGGCCTTTCCAACCTTATTTATCTCTTCCGTGGTGACATGTGTTCAACAATATTAAATCCCACCAAAAACATTGTCATGTAAAATGTTGCCAAGACGAGACCACATATGGCTCGTACTGCCAAAAAGTTATCAGATCTCATGTAGAGCCAAGCTTCTAACTCTACACGCCCTAACTTCACAAACTCTACACCTTAATCAAAATATGAGGCTTGGCCGTTTCGTTACTACAAGAACTATTGTATAACAGAAAAGTAATGAACAGTGAATAAATTTTTCACCTTACGCCCATGTGGTCGTCTCATATCTCGTATCATAGATACTTCATCGATTATAAATAAAATAACGTCTTCCAAATCCGACCGTAGAACTTGGAGAACCTCGTCAGAGAGTGGCCTGTATTTGGGTGTTTGTTTGTGTTCTACGGGTAATTCCAATAACCTATGAATCGTCAATCCATTAACATTAAAGGCCGCGTTACCCGTTGGAGCAGCTACAGCTACTTTTTTATTCAAATGTTTTTGTACCCACACTAAGAATTTTGATAATAAAACTTTAACCTGTCCCACCGGTGCCACTTATAAAACAACGAAGAATTTCGCTTTCATTAGACATAGTTTCCGTCACCATATTGAACACACTCTTTTGATCTTTATTAAGTTTACTTATCAATTCATCTAAATTATTTTCATCTCCGTCATTGTTTATATTATTTAAATCATCCATCGCATTAACCGCTTCACGTGCTTCAAAATGTAAGGGATTATCAGGACCTATAGCGTCATCGTCATTTTCAATCTCTTCATTTAGTTCGGCCAATTTAGTTTCTACTCTTTCGAAAGCCTTTTGTAGCTGATTTTGTAATTCAATGCGTAAATTGACATGTTTCAGTTTATTTTTCATATCATCCTTTGCAAAGTTAAAAGCCTCAGTATATGTCTCAAATTCCATTTTCAAATCTTGTAGGTTACGCCATGGTTTAAACAATAAAAGCATCGAAAAATAATATTTTTCAGGCATTTGCTCAACATCATACATGTAAAAGTTTATAAGATAAGGTCTGTCTCTTTTATTTAAATAAGTCTTCCCTCCATCTAACGTATAATATTCAGCTTGTTTAGAAACCGGGCGTGTTTTCACGACATCATAGGATTTAGAAAAATTATACAAGTTTACATTTTCTAACTCTACTGGTCTAGCTGGATATTTAACGTCTATCCACGATTCGTAATAAATGTTTGTGGAATCGGGATTCAGCATTATCATTTCTGTTTTAGACTTGACTCTTCGATTACGGTTCATGTTAACATCTAGCCACCTTATTGTCGTTTGGGAATCAGTGGCATAAAATGGGATACCCAATAACGTGTCACTGGCCTCCAATGCACCGTACTCGCGGTTTGACAACATTCTTAGCCCGATGTTAAACAATCGACTTCTCAAGCTTTTTGTCATCGAAATCAATGAGCGCATGTGTCTTTTCGGATTTTGTCGTATAAATTAGTGACGTAGTAGTTCAGTATAGCAGTTTTTTCACCTACATATTGGATATCAATATTGCCGTTCCATGCGAGTAATACAGCTGGATTATAATCATTTTTGCGTACAAGATTATATAAGCGTTTGTTTGGACAAAGAGCTTTTCTGGCCGCGACTGATTCAGCTGTATCTCTAATAGTAAGAGTATCACTAACGGGTCGTGGGAAGCCAAATCGACACACTGATATAAATCCTTTCTTTGTTCAAAAAAATTGTGAAAAAATAGAGAACATGGAGACTGGATTTTTTACGTGCCCTTAGCACAGAATTGTAAACATAACATACTTATGAGTAACTCCATTGATGAACTGTGACTAAGCTAGGACATAATCATACAATTTAACTATTATTTTTCTGTCGGGCCATAAGTTCTGTCACGTAGGTAAAATTTCGAATTTAGAATGCAAACCGAGGAAAATATTATGGACATTCGAAATTTGAATATTTAAACAAAATAAAAACAAAGGGTTTCTGGAATTTTGTTCATTTTCTAAAATGGAGTGGACGCGCAAAGAAGACAGAGTCGCAGTAATTGCATTGCATCGTTGCGGTCACGCGCCAACTGAGATTTTCAAACTGCTGAAAAATTTGAAAATTTCACTGAGATTCATTTATCGTACTATCAAACGATTCAGGGATGATTCAAGATTACAAGATAAACAAAGGAGCGGTCGACCTCGTACTGTTCGGACTCCAGCGGTCATCAAAGCAATGAAGGCGCGAATCCAACGAAATCCTGTCCTCAAGCAAAAAATGTTGGCTTTGCAGATGGGACTAAGCAGAACTACTGTTAAAAGGGTGTTGAATGAAGACCTAGGACTGCGTGCTTATAGAAAAAAAACAGCACATCTAAGAAGATGTGCTGTTTTTTGCGCACGGCTGAAGAAAATCAGACTCGAAAGAAGCCGAGTTTTGTTAAGGCGGTACGCGGGAAAAAAATACCGCCAAATACTTTTCTCGGACGAAAAAATTTTTAATGTTGAGGGGAGTTTCAACAAACAAAATGATAAAGTGTATGCACACTCTAGTGAAGAAGCGAGCAGACGTGTGCCACGTGTTCAGCGTGGTCATCACCCTTCGGCATTCATGGTTTGGCTTGGGGTGTCCTATTTGGGTCTAACGGAGTTGTTTTTTTGTGAAAAAGGAGTGAAAACCAGTGCCCTCGTATATCAAAACACAGTCCTAACAAACATTGTGGAACCTCTTTCACAAACAATGCTCGAAAACAGGCACTGGGTATTCCAGCAGGATTCTGCGCCGGCTCATAAGGCGAAAAGTACCCAAAACTGGCTCACGACCCGTGGAATCGACTTTATCAGGCATGAGGATTGGCCCTCATCTAGTCCAGACTTGAATCCTTTGGATTACAAAATATGGCAGCACTTAGAGAAGGTCTGCGCTAAACCCCATCGCAACTTGGAGTCACTTAAAGCATCCCTGATTAAAGCAGTCGCCGATATTGACATGAATATCGTGCGTGCTTCGATTGATGACTGGCCTTGCAGATTGAAGGCTTGTATCAAAGCAAGAGGAGGACATTTCGAATAATTTTAATGTGGTTTAAATCTGTATTTTATACCCTTTCATTTGATATATAGGGTGACTGGTAATTAGTGACCGATACTTAAACACGTGATTTTACTCATCATTATGAACAACATTTACTATGGGACCAAACCCGAAATCGCGAAAATAAAATCAGCTGTTATCTACATTTTGACGAGTTAGACGAACATAAATGTAGGGAACAGCTGATTTTATTTTCGCGATTTCAGGTTTGGTCCCATAGTAAAAGTTGTTCATAATGATGAGTAAAATCACGTGTTTAAGTATCGGTCACTAATTACCAGTCACCCTATATAAATGGTTGTAATGCGTAACTCATTGTGTCATTTATTTAACTTTCCATATGTGTCAAAACTTATGACCAGACCCATGTATATTGTAATTAATATTGATTTTTGAAAATCTGATTATTTTAGAATAATATTAATACCTTCTGGTAACAAAATAATTGCTACCAGAAGGTATTATTATATTATACCTAGGTATAAAGCATTTGTATGACTTCCTTTGTAGATTTATCACAACGTTTATTTTTCCCCATTGTTTTCATATGAAGCAAAGTATGAGAGCAGTGGTGGCCAAGTGACAGACAGGCGCTTTACTTTGTGTAAATTATTTCATCACCAGTGCTCTCAAAACGATGAAGGAAAAAATCGTGAGGAAATCGGCACGTCCTAGATCCAAAAAATCGAAGACATGTGACATCTGCTAACCCGCACTGGGCCCGCGAGGTGGATTACGGCCCACTACCTCACCGAGAGGACTGTGTCCCAGCAGTGGGAACGTTATAGGCTGATTACGTAATCAAGAAAAGGCTTTTGTCGTACGTCAAAAACATCTGAGATCGTTAGGATGAATTTTCTATCATGTCACATGATTGCAATGGTGGCAACTACAGTTCAGCAGACCATTATTCTGCGGAGTTAATTCAACTTTCAACATACGGTGGATTATGTAAATTGGTCGCAGCAGGAAGGGTTTATAATTTCCTTTTTGAAGTTTATCGCAACGGTGAATTGTATGTAGATGCAGGTACCTACTCGAGGTTATCCGATAAAAGCTTCGCTTTACACAAAATCTATCAAATGGACATTTCGACGCTTACCTTCCCTGTAGGGGACTAAATCCTATGGTGGTAAATTCTAACCAACAAAACGTACCCGCGAAAAAAATGTAACAGACTGTCGTGAAGGTCTCACACAGAGGTACAATTTCAGGCAATGCACTTGAAATTGAACCTGTGTTCTTCTGGATCAGATTCTGCAATTTCAGGTAATGCACCTAAAATTTTACCTTTGTTCTTCTGGATCCGATTCTGCAAATTCTGCAGACATTTCTTTACAGACGACGGGATCCCAAAAAAAGGGAAAGAAACAGATTTACAAACAAAACAAGGAAGATACCAAGTCAGACGAGCTCAAAAAAAATATTCAGAAAATAACCCTATGCCCGACCGGAAGGCTGTATGTATGTAAATATCAAAAACAACACCAAAATGCACAGGAAAGCTGCTGCCGAGTACCAGCAAGTGCATCCTGAAGTACACAGGAAAGCTGCGTCTGACTACCAGCAATTAAAACCCGAAGTTCACAGCTCGTTTTAATATGCGTGTAATTACACTGCCATGGAAGACCAAGTATCTTTCGGGAATGTCGTATGAGCATGAAACAGATTACGAACGTGACAATTTTGCAACAATTGGTGATATGAGTCATAAGAGTCAATGATGCAGTGCACTTAAATGGAAGTATGAAACCCGTGGCATGTGTTGTAGCAGCAGTAAAGTACAACTCGAATCATTGCATAAACCTCTCGAACCCCTGTATAGTTTGATCATGGATCTCCACCCTGACCACAAGCATTATAATTCCAATATCCGGAAATGCGACTGCCGATGCCAGAAGACGTCATTTGGCGGGAAAAAAATTGGTGGGGATGGATTCATGCCAATTTTTAAGGTACAGGGACAGGTATATCATTTGATTGGCAGTTTATTACCAGAACCTGAACAAAAAGCTCACTTTTTACACATCTATTTTGTCGGTGATGATGAAAGAGAAGCAAGATGTGATAATTGCCTGCAATTAAAACCAAACTACAAAAATTGTTACACGAAGTCAATCCATACATCGGAGACTTGAAGAGTACCATACCATTGATAAAATTCCTTCTTCCTGCAATACATTCAAAGTAGTCTTACATGCCGAAAAAAACACACCACGAACTTACAATAATCCAAATGAAGTTGTTTCGTGTTGTTTTTTTGTTTGGTGTTGTTAGACCAACAGTTTGAGCATCGGGATATACATATTAGAAAGCCGCAGTAGAATTAGAAAGAATAAAATAGAATAAGTGAAACACATAGATCATACGATGCTTTACAGTATCCTTTATTGTTTAGTCACGGAGAAGATGGTTATTCAATTGCTATACCACAGCGAGACCCGAAAACAAAATTACCTTTGAAAAAGACAGCGTCGCCGTCGAAATTCATTTTATACCTATTATGATCAGAGAAAAGGAGGAAACTTTTTACTTTTGTGCTCTTTTCAGCCAATATTTAGTGGATCAATACGCTAAAATAGAGTCAGAGAGACTCAATTTCATAAGAAATAATCAGCAGACAGCTTATTCACCTTAAGGACGCGATCGGCAGATAAGATGTAGAAGCTGATCTGTCGGGTCAAATGATAGTATTGCCGTCCTCCTTCACCGGGTGAGCCGAGATAAATGCACGAGTGAACACAAGATGCTATGACTCATGTACGTCACTATGGTCGCCCAGACTTATTCGTCACCTTCACGTGCAACCCCCGGTGGGAAGATATTAAAGAACAATTGTTTCTAGGGAAAAAATCACACGATCGCCACGATATCATCGCAAGGGAAATGCATCAAGGTAAAAAAGATTATGGACCTGATAACCAAGGGAAAAATATTCGGAGAAGTCCGGTGCCACATGTATTCAGTAGAATAGGGGTTCCCAAAATGGGTGTCGGGTGCCGCGAACGTATGCCAGCGGTGCCGACACATTTTTTTTTTTTTATACCAGAATTAGGCCGCGTCTACTACTCGTCGGCTATTATG
The DNA here is from genome assembly GCA_963082905.1 of Oligia fasciuncula. Taxonomy (NCBI): domain Eukaryota; kingdom Metazoa; phylum Arthropoda; class Insecta; order Lepidoptera; family Noctuidae; genus Oligia; species Oligia fasciuncula. Next base: position 18,674,551 of record OY720403.1, read on the forward strand.
TGGTTGTAGTGCGTCTTTTGTTGCAAATAGCTCCGGGTTATTAACATTGCAAAAAAGATTTAAGTGGATTTTACAGTGAGTTTGAATTATTTTCTTATTTGTTTCGTTCAAGATGAAGTCGCAGACCATTTCAAAGTAGCTCTGATGAGGAACATGATGGGGTTGGAGACCGCCAGAATTCTTGCAACTCTTCTAGTGTCTAGTGAGAAGATAGTGAAATATGAAAATTTAATAGACGCGATTAGCAAATATGCCCGACCTACAGTGAACGAAGTTTTTGGACGTTTTAAGTTTAATGAGAGGAAACAGCAGCAGGACGAAAAGTTCGATAATGTTTTAGCTGATTGTAAAAGATTAATCAATACTTGCAACTACAATAGCACAATTGAAACCAAACTTCTTTATTAATAAATTCCGTTCCGTTGTCACTCCGGAACACTTTGACACTATTTCCTGTTTCATTATCTGCCTGAGCAATGAAATTTTTGATGCATTGCTTCACTCCTTTGCTTGAAAAATTTCACAAACTTCTTTATTAATAAATTCCGTTCCGTTATCACTCCTTCATCAAAAATTTCATGCCTAAGCAATGAAATTTTTGATGCACTGCTTCACTTCATATTTATTTTTTATGAAGTACACTTTCCTATACTTCAAGTAATCATCCTTGAAGATAACAAAATATTTCGAGCCTCCAACTGAACTTTCCTCCATATTAGCCCACACGTCTCGGTATGAATTATTTCAAAAGTTTTATTTCAAGTTTTTCTTCAATACATTCTTCACGTTGGGTTTTGATGCACTAACCTCTTATGCTATTATAATTCGCACACCTAGATCTAAACAGCGATTAACTCAAAAAAACACTTTTTTCAGAAAAGTTGAAAAACTGATTACTATGTCCCTGTGCACTGCAGGAGTTTGCTGTATTGATCAATACTTTTTAAGTGCAGATAGAACAATGATGTTTTATGAGTCTTGTGGTTTAATCGAATAATGGGGGCTGAAAATTGAATTTTCGTAGGTATTTCCCTATTGCTTAACAATGTTTGTATATATTTTTTGTTATTTGGAGTTGAACCTGTGTTGCTGAATTCAGTTTTTAGTTGGCTCTCTTTTGAAGATTCAATATAAATTTAAATGAAAAATCATTTTGAATTATTTTCTAACAATGCAACTCATAGACGGGTTTGTGAACAACAGTAGGAGTATATTGGTTGATATTGTAGCAAGAAAACACTGAATTAAGTACTCTTAAAAAACATGTTTATTTATTCATCATTACTTAGATAATATTTAACGAATAACAGCTTCTTATGTCTCGTAATTATGTAAATAGTTCAAATAAAATTATCTAAGTAATAAAACAGTAACACGACATAATTATAAAAATGAAACAAACAAAACATTCGACATAAACAAAACCTTTCATGAAAAACAATTCAAAATTCACATATAAAATCACATTTGGCTTAAATATATTTATGTATGACACTTCTTTATCGTTGTGTTAACTATGAGGCCACTAAAAATATAATAATAGAGGCCGCGCTACGGGCCCTGCAGGACATTCTTCTTGCTCTCAGCAGGGGACAGGACCCGATGCATGCTGTCCTCACCGACATGACAGAGATAGTCATGATGTGTAGGAATGGCTAAGCCGGTGAGGATCCTGCACTGGAACGCCCGCGGCCTCAGGGAGAAGGTTGCTCTCCTCCGTCCGCTACTACAGGAACATCGACGTGGCGCTTATCAGCGAGACGTTCCTGGGACATGCGAACAAAGTGCACTTCCCGGGATACATAATCTACAGGATGGATGGGCATCTAGCTACCAGCAATCGGTATTACCGCGGTCTGGCCGTAATGAGAATCGCACCGGAGAAACTATCCAAAGAGGAATAGATAAACACTTGTCGGGACTGAGCATCAGAAAAGCAGCCAGAGATTGCAACTTCCCTATCCAACACTGCGAAGATACATAACAAAATACAGGAACAATCCGTCGTGAAGACTAGAGCCACTATATGATGCAAGTAAAATTTTTAACGATCAGCAAGAAGACAACATAGAAGAATATTTATTGGATTGTGCAAATAAATTCTTTGGCCTAACTTCTACAATTGCCTCAAAATTGCCTACCAAATGACAGTGATTAAATAACTAGATAACTCTTTCTCTCTTTCCTGTTATTTTCTGGCAATTTGAGTAATTTATGTGACCTACCCAAATGTCCTTTCTTTGGTATTGTTCGTCGAATCGTTGAGCTAATTAAGTTTTGACTTCAGCTGCACGATTACTGACAAATGCGTGCACTGACTGGACAGGTCCACTCAATCTGTCTGGTTTTTTCCTCAAAAGACCATTTCAGACATTGATCTACATGGTCTTCACATGATCTGACTAAGATTAGGTCTGGAATTTAAAAGAGACTGGACCTCTGAATTTGTTTCATCTTTCTTCTCAGAGTAGTCAGATAGGAAACACCGACCTCGTCCATTTTTTTTTAAATATGATTGACGTTTAAGTGTTTATGGAAACCTACTTAAACAAATAAATCATTTAACACTTATCACTTTATCTGTAGGTAGCTAAGACTGTTTTTTTTTGTTATTTTTAGGTGCTCAATTCGACCGAAAAGTTTTTTTTTTAATTAGCATTAGATTATATTGTTATTTATTATGGTCCAGAATGACTTTTTAGTTTATCTTACTAGTATGTTTTATTGGAGCTGTCTTTATAAACGCAACGTCATATAGTAAACGATGGTATTTATATGTGAAAAAGGTCTCGCATAATACTCACTTGTAACTTGTAAACAGTTCTTTCCTTACTGCGATATGTACTTACGTAGGTGTTCGGACGTGTTCAAATTATGTCTCTTATAATCTTACTAGCTTCTGCCCGCGACTTCGTCCGCGTAAAATTCGTACTTTCGTCTAAAAATTTCGAAAATGTATATTTTTGATCTTTATCATTTATTTAGATAAATAAGGTTTCGGCCCAATTATTAAGTTTATAGATCAAAGGGATCAGATTTTTCAAATAAACTGTATACCCCGCATTTCACCCCCATAAGGGTGGAATTATGAAAAATCGTTTAGGATGTGTTCATAACTTCACTCAAAGACCGATACCCATTATCGAGTTAATGGAAGCAAGCAGTAAAATCCACCCCTTAAACTTTATTACCCTTTTCCACCGTGGTAATGATCGATTTTTGAAAAACCCTAAAACAGGGAATAGACAGCGGATTACATATTTTTCTAACTTATCAACTTTGCCACCCCCTAAATCCTCTGTGAGAGGTTTGTTTAAACTAAAAATGACAATCTTTATTATTTACTGAGCCAAATATAGCCAAGTTTCAAGTTTATTAACCAAACGAAAAGATTTTTCATATAAACTGTATCCCCTCTTTTTATACTCATAAGGGGCCACATTTTGAAAAATCGTCTGGGATGTTTCTATAACTTGATTAAAAGATTATTTATACCAATTTTCCAGCTAATCAAGCCACGTAATACTCCCCTGTGAAATTGACTACTACTCTTCACCCCGTTAAGGGTAGATTTTAGAATAACCCTGGTACACTTTATTATTTATTTTGATTTTACATACTGAGTTTCGAGTTAATTGGACCGCGCGTTAAAATTCTTCCATACAAAATTTGACACCCCCAATCTCCCTTTAGGGTAGTATAGAATTCCAAAAAATTACGAACTTTATAATTTACTTAGATAAGCATTCGTGCCAAATTTCAAGTTCAAAATTTAAAAAAAAATTTTTCATTCATAATCCCCTTAAAAATCGAATTAACACTTTATCCCCGTCAGGGGTCAATTTCCGAAAACTCCATACACTTATTATTAATTATTTTCTGTCAAAAACTTATTAAAACTGAGTTTCGAGTTAATCGGAACACGCGTTAAAATTCTTCCACACAAACTTTAACACCCCTAAACCCCCTTTGAGGGGTAGTTTTGATAAACTTTATTACTTGTTTAGTCAAGTTTAGTATTCTTGACCAAGTTTCAAGTTTATTAACTAAATGAATAAGACTTTTCATATAAACTGTACCCCGCTGTTTACCCCCACAGGGGTGGAATTTCTAAAAATCGTTTGGGGTGTGTTCATTACTTGACTCAAAGATTATTTATACCAATTTTCGAGTTAATCAAACCACGCAGTATAATCCTCCCCTGTAAAATTAACTACCCCTTTTCACGCAGTTAGGGGTAGATTTTCGAAAAACCCTAATACACGTTATTCTTTATTTTTGGTCTTAAGTATAAATATTGACTTTCGAGTTAATCGGACCGCGCGTTAAAATTCTTCCATACAAATTTTGACACCCTCCAATCCCCTTTTAGGCGGTAGTGTTGTTACAAATTAATATTTGTGACCTCTTACGACAATCTAGGTAGGTGGTTAGGTATTAAAATAAAAGTAAACAACACACTAAGTCATACACTGTATATTAACAAAAGGTTTAAATTTGGTATATAAATAATCTTAAACGATACTATAATGGCTCTAACAAATCTACTTTAGGTAGGTTAATTTAAATTATTTAGATGATTGCCAGCCAGCTTAAACTTCAGTTGAAAGAGCTATGGGCGTGGGGAGTGGAGATAAACCCAGTACTGTTCGGTTATTAAAATTAAATATTATAAATTGAAAGTTCAAGATACCTAACCTTCCAGTTATTAAAAGAAACGTGACTAAAAGATAAATGGGCGCCAGGGACAATAAGGGTCCCGGATCCCGGAGCCGATGAAGGTGTCCAACCATATAATTCCTGATGCACACCGAATGTCGAACCCAAGATCCTTATGTAGAAGACCGGGTTCCACTATTGAAAACCGGACTATAGTACATAACCGGTTCTTATACAAACCGTATTAAATGTATTTAAATGTTCTATTATAAAAAAAAAACCGTCCCGCCTGCGCTTATCGCTAGACGGACTCCGCCTGCCGCACAGTCGTCCCAGCAAGAGGCTTCCAGCTGACTCGAGGGACGGGTCTCGCGTCCAGGCCCCAGACGCTACTCTCGATCCTGGCGGCGAGACGAACCTCTCGAGGTGCCTCTCCTGGAAACGACAATACGGAGACCTAATAATATAGTTTGAAACTAATTAACATTCCTTGAGGTGACCGGGCTTGGAAATCTAGAAGGCTAGAACGTTAGCCAGTAACTATAGGAGCTACGAGGGTTACCCACGTGGCTGGGCTCATTCCCTTGAACAATATTTTAATCCCGTGGTTAACACTGAGGAATCCATGATAAATAGTCAGCGGGTGAAATACTCACGGTTGATTGGTGAAGAAAGCACTTGACTGTGATCGTCGACTGGCTGGACAGTTGTCTGCGTGTGCGCAATTATAATCCTGTAAGTAATATTCATGGATCACGACAATATCCTTTTAACAGCCAGCGGAGGGCTCACAGACCACTTCTAAACACTATTACAACAAATCCTTACCTTATAAAACAGGGAACAGAATTTGCTCCTGTATCGAGCACGTCTCAATGTAAAAAGGACGCCAACTTATCATCGTCATCCTGTCATGGAGATCAGCCGGAAATAGACGGAGCATTTCTAAAATTTCCCATATTGCAGGTAAAATGATACACACATTAAACATTACACCAAGATACTTAATTCTCGAAAATCACTAACAACTACACAACGTGACGTTTAAACGCTGAAACAATAAGAATCTTCATGATCCAGACCAACAAACAAATTATTTTCAATTCCTAATCCTAAAAACCTGTCTAATTAACTAATTACCCCATTGTTTTAATTCGCGCAGAATCGCTTGACACCTCTGGCCACACTATGTCAAAGACAATCCACAGATTAAAAATTTCTAGAAATATGTCTATGCTTAATGAAAAAACTACTTTTATTTCCGCTTTCGGTTATTTAGTTTATTATGTATTTTTACTGAAAGCTGAAAATTATGAAGGATTGCTCCACACGATATTATTTCGATGGTCAGCAATCAATATGTTAGAATATCGATTAAACTACAACTGTGAATCGGCGAACGCCAGAGGTCGCCTCTAAACTGTCAAACTGACGTTCGACTGAGTGACATGAAATTTTGTATGTAAACATTGCAACTTAACCTTTCAATATTTAATCTAATTTATTGTGCAAACTTATTTAATAGGTTTTAGGAAAGTAATTAATTGTGAGAAAGTGATACCTAAAGAGTCTAGTGACAAGATACAGTTGAAGGAATGAGTCCTTCTATCAAGTGCAGGCCAAAGTCAATTGTACAAACTACAATGAAATATAATACTCGGAAACCTCAAAATGTACTACTGATGTTTTCAGGTAAATGCTACTTTACTTATTAGTAACGCAGCTGTGTAGGTACTAAAAAAAACAACGTAACAGTGTAGAAAAACAAAAAATGCCAGCATAATTTACTTAGATAAGTATTCGTGCCACGTTTCAAGTTTATTAACTCAAGGAATAAGATTTTTCATACAATAAAAATCCCCCCTTTTCATCCCCTTAGGGAGTCAGTTTTGAAAAATCCTTTCTTAGCGCACGCCTACATCACTATAGCTATATGTGTGCCAAATTTCAGCACAATCCGTTCAGTGGTTTGAGCTGTGCGTTGATATATCAGTCAGTCAGTAACGGTTGCCTTTTAATTAATGTATATAATATAGAGTATAGAAGAAAACAAAATGTTATCCCCCTTTTCACCCCCTTAAGGGTTTAAATTCTGACAACCCCGTTGCGTTACCTTCCAACCATAAGCCTAGATAATAAATTTAGTGATTTTTACTTCGAAAATTAAGGACTCTCCACACACAACTTCATTCCCCTTTTTAACCCTTCGGGGGTAGAATTGTCAAAAACGCTGAGACACGTATAAATTCATTTTCAATCCTTAGCCTAAACACAACATTTAAAGATCCTAACTTCAAAACTGACGGACTTTCATATAAACTTCCACCCCTATTTCACCCCTTTAGGGGTATAATTCTCAAAAATCCTTTCTTAGTGGATACTTACTCTTTACAAAGAACACACCCTCCCTCCAAGTTTCATGTCTCTAGGACCAGCGGTTTGGGCTGTGTGTTGATAGATTATATAATTAAAAACAAAATTTCTTCCCTCTTTTCACCCCCTTAAGGGTTGAAATTCTAACAACACTGTTGCGTTACCTTCCAACCATAAGCCTAGATAATAAATTTAGTAATTTTTCTTTCTAAAATTAAGGACTTTCCATACACAACTTCATCCCCCTTTTTAACCCTTCGGGGGTAGAATTGTCAAAAACGCTGAGACACGTATAAATTAATTTTCAATTCTCAGCCTAAACACAAAATTTGAAGATCCTAACTTCAAAACTGACGGACTTTCATATAAACTTCCATCCCCTATTTCACCCCTTTAGGGGTAGAATTCCCAAAAATCCTTTCTTAGTGGATACTTACTCTTTTCAAAGAACACACCCTCCAAGTTTCATGTCTCTAGGACCAGCGGTTTGAGCTGTGTGTTGATATATCAACAATCAGTCAGTCAGTTTACCATTTTATATATATAGATTGGGCATTTCCGCCTTTAATCTATCAGGTTATGCGCCCAGGACACCGAAATCTGCACGGAAATCGTAATATTTCCCGTCTAAATACAAAATTAGAAGAAATAAAAAAAAAACTATAACCTCTACGCACAAACACACACACATGAAAATGGCTGGAAATGCTTCACCCTTGCAAAGCATAGAAAAACTGAAAGATATAGATAACTATTCTACATGGAAGTTTTGTATGAAAATGATACTAATACATGAAGACCTGTGGGAGTGGGACACTATCGATGGTGAGCAGAAAGGAACACTGAGCGATGCAGACATGAAAAAATCGCAAAAGACACTTGCAAGAATATGCCTGTCGGTTCAAACGAGTGCATTCGGGGGAATGCACTCTGACATGGGGATGTCAGAATCCTCACGAACGAATTCCATATGAAAAAGGTCTCCGCGCGTTGGATGCCGAGAATGTTAACCGACGAGCAAAAGAAAAAACGAGTCGACATTTCGAGAGTGAATCTCGAAAAGTTCCAAGGAGATCAGGATTTTTTTTTATCACGTTTTGTGACCATGGACGAGACCTGGGTTCACCATTTTGATCCTGAAACTAAACAATAATTGATGACCTGGATTCGAGCTTCCTCACCGACGCCGAAGAAATTCAGAGTATCAAGTTCAGCGGGAAAGATTATGGCGACCGTTTGGGACGCTGAAGGAATAATTATGGTGGAATATTTAGAAAAGGGAGCCACTATTTCGGTCTCTTACTACGCAGACCAAATAAGAAGATTGCGGCAGGCCATTAAGGAAAAAAGACGCGGCAAACTGCGGGCTGGAGTGCTCTTTCACCAAGACAACGCAGCAGAAAGACGCAGTTGCGATGGCTGCCATTCAAGAATCGGGATTTGAACTGCTTGAACACCCGCCCTATTCGCCAGATCTAGCTCCCAGTGACTTCTATCTCTTTCCTCGGCTCAAAGAACACCTCCGGGCAAGAAATTTGAAGACGATAGCGAATTGATGGCCGCTGTTGAGAGGATTTTGGAGGGTCAAGACAAAGATTTTTTTTCTAAGGGAATTCTGGGTTTAGAAAAAAGATGGACTAAATGTATTGACTTGTTAGGAAACTATGTAGAGAAGTATTTTTTTTAACTAAAATCACCGTGTTTAATATTCATTATCATTACTTTTGGATCACCCCTCGTACATAGTCAAAGTGGGGGACGAATTAGAATGGCGGCGTCATGCCGACCAAATGATCCCAATAAACAGTAATAAAAATAGGTACTCTCTATCTCGAATGAGTGGGGTAGGGGTAGCTGTAGATGAGGAAAGACAAAGTTTTATTTTAGAACCTTCGGTCGATAAGGGAGCCGACGATGATTTGTATGAGGATGCATTGGGCGGTGACAGTGAGGTTGCGTATGCACCGTCAGCAACACTACCGGCACCAAAAGGCTGATTCAGAAAAGCGGTCGCCTATACCACAACCTATACCGCCTGGTATATCGGCTCGAGCACTGCGTGCCTACAATCGAGCTAAACGTTTTGATAAGTTAGATTAGATTACATTAAATAAGTTTTATTTAGCTTACGTTAGTTTAGTTTACATTTAACATAACAATACATAGTGTGTATCATTAGTTTAAAATAACGGTCTTGTAAGCTTAGTAAGGAGAGATGTGACGACCGAAAGATGTTTATATTACCATAGTTTAAACAGTGTCGGGTTATGGGTACTGTGACCCGAATAAACAGTTTGCCGCTAACCACCGTTCCGATGATGTCGTGGAGACAAATATAGACCCGAAAACCGAATTACAAGCAATTAAGGCCAAACTGCCAGAAATTGGTGAAGTACTAGATAGGTACCCCTCCAGTTTCAAAAAATACGCGCTACGGCTTTAGGTTTCCACCTGTTTCATCGTTTGAGTAGGATTACTCCCCCAACTGATCTTAGTACTGATTATGCAGCCTTTGATAAGCAGCTTAGCGGTTATTTATCAAAAATTGATTCGGTTAACCCGAGCTTCCATCAGTCATTTACTTCCGCTGAGGAGACACCGAATGTACAGTCAAAGCAGACGAAGGACGTCATCATTTCGTGCTAGAAAGAAACGGTTAAAACCCTAGGTTATAAATTTGACGGTACAGGTTGCCTGAAAACGTTTATCGAGCGTCTTGAGGAGCTTTGCGAGGCCAGAGGTATTAGCGAAGCCTCCTTACATCAATCTGCTCTAGATCTTTTCTCGGACGGAGCCTTATTGTGGTACCGGGGAATAAAAGCGTCGCTTGGTGATTGGGCGGAACTGAAGAAGCAGTTACTCACAGCTTTCGCTCCGCCTGATTACGATATGCGTCTCATTTCTGAAATAACTAACAGAACGCAGGGGTCGAGTGAGCTGTCTTGTGTATTTATAGCAGTCATGGAGAATCTTCACAATATGCTATCTTATAGGGTTCCAGAACGCGATCGTTAAGCACGGATCAAGTTCAATATGAGACCGGAATACACGTCGGGGTTGTCAATAATGGTTGTCAAGACGCTGGACGAGTTAAAAGAGAAGTGTACACAACTGGAGCTAGGTTTCCATAGCAGGGCTCACGTTCCATGAGCCGCCCTAACCAATGTCTTCTTTTGTTGCAGCAGATTTGGCATACCAAGCCCCGATAAGTTCACAAAGGATTGAAGCCGAGCAAACTGATTCTGGTACGTTGTTCTGTGTTCGTTGTAGGGTTAAGGGGCACTCGTTATCACAATGCAAATTCACAGAAATTGTGTGTTACCGTTGCGGCAAGGGGCGTACGTGCACCATCGTGCCCAACGTGTAGTAAAAAGCAGAAGGATGCTCAAATTAATTTTAAATAAAATTGAGAGTGGCGCTGTAATTGTTATGGACAATGCGCCATACCGCTCAAGGAAACTGGAGAAGCTGCCAACTACAGCCACACGAAAGGCAGATATACAGGAATGGTTAAAAAGCAAACATATTCCTTTTGAGGAAAACGATCTTAGGGCAACTTTATTACAAAAAGTAAAAATACAAAAACATTTATACCAAAAGTTTGTGGTAGATGAGATGGCTAGAAAGAAGGGTATTTCAGTATTGCGCCTCCCATCCTACCACTGCGAGCTCAACCCTATAGAATAATATGGGCTCAAATGAAGGGGGGGTATGTGGCCCAACATAATAAAACTTTTAAACTGAACAAGGTGAAACAATTACTCCCACAAGCTCTGAATAGTATTACGCCAGAACGATGGCAGTCTTGCGTTGCTCATGCAATTAAAGAAGAGGAAAAGTTTTGTCAACTTGATGGCATAATTTAGAAAGATTTATTATGAACGTCGGTGAAACTTCTTCATCTTCATCGTCTGAAGATAGTGACTAAATTCTATGATGAAGACGAAGACCAACTATAGTGTGTTGTAAGTTGTTATTTTCATTAAAATTTTCCTATAATCTTAATTAAAAATCATCATGAAGTGATTGGTTGTCTCATTCAGTCGTTTTGGTGTAAGTTGTAAGTATGTGTGATGAAGATATTATTAATAAATAAAGCATAATTAAAAAAAAAACAACTTTTATTTAAGAATGTAGTACTGTCTTAGATCTATCAATCACTTATCTTAAAACAATTTTATTTTAATTGTTGTATCATAGCTTTGAAATAAAATGTTTTGCATTCCTGCTTCTTCGAGCCTCTTTTTTGTAATGCTTATAATACATGGAGTAAAGTCTAGTTCAAAAATATTTAACGTAGCATAGATATTACAAGACAATTAATATAATTACTTTTTGCATATAAGTATCTTTGCATGTTAATTCGTTTATTTATGAACTTATTTTATTACATTTTTAAATATTTCTTAAAATATAAATAATAATAAGTAGAAAAAAACATTTAAAAATAAAAAAGCGGTGTCGGGAGCAGGTCCAAGGCGGTGGTTAGGGCTCCAGAGACAGGAACCTCCTCACAATGCGAGCCGTATCGAGGAGTACTGCCTTCTAAATCAGGCCCTTGATCCAACCGCCTAACGAGAGCCTCGATAGATCGGCCATCAGTCCAGTGGCCGATACGACAATCGGCAGAATGATAGCCGAACTCACATTCCACTAATGTCAACAACCTCGTGTCAAAATATTTAATTTGATTCTCTTTCTCAGCTTTCACGATGTTCCCGTCATGTGGAATGGTAACATCGACAATCATTGTGCGGCGCGCTAATCGATCTATCACCACTATATCGGGCTTATTTGCGACAATAGTCCTGTATCCCGATCCCAGTACAACGTGACATGGTCATTTTCAAGAACTGGGTCGGGCACATACTTGTAATACGGTACCTCAGAATCCACAAGTTTGATGCCTGTGCAAGTACTCGCCAGACGAGAACATCTAGAGATAATGTCTGATAGACTCACCCGGACGCATGCCCGACACACGTCAACCGTACCGTCCTTCATAATATGTCTCCGGATTTCGAAGCAGATGCAGCAGGCTATATACATCTAGTTGAATCAGAATAGACAGCTATCTCAGACGTAGACAAGTACTACGCAAAATCCGTACCCCAATCGGCTTACACATACTACCACGTGATGCTCTATTGGTAAGAGATTGCGCTTATAGCGCCGAAGAACGGGACCTCGTCTATACAACAAGACAAACTGGTCCAGTACGTGCAGGGCTACGGCTCAGCACAGATAGCTTCCGGAGCTGGTGAGTACCTAGAAGGTCTAGGCGATTACACAGACGCGACAGGTGTGAAACACCACCTGCACGTCGCAGAGCCAAATGACCAAGGTCGCTTCGGGCGAATCTCGCCCGGCACCCGCGGTCTCTACGAGACTCTTCCAGCCCCGGCTATCATACTCCACCGTGTAGTAATGGATATTGCGCAGTCCCAACGCGGAACACAACGCGATGGGGAATGGATGCTACCGGGCTTAGCCCCAGCAGCGCCAAGAATCGACGCCCAACAACCTCAGGCGGGACAAGGAGGAGCAGAAAGCGAGGAGGAGGCCATTATTAATCCTGCGTTTCTTTTAAAATTGTTTTAAGTGTATTTGATACATAATCCAATTAGCTAAATTTTAACATTTATTTCATTACTATACATAGTCAGGTGAAAAAAATGGTCATTGTTCTTTAAGTCTTATGCTATGTTCACATGCACGCCGTGCAGCCCGGCGGGCTGCGCGGCATGCAGCCCGCCCCAGGTCGGCGAAAATTCAAGCTGTTTCACACGCACGCCGTCGTGTCAGTCAGTGCCAGCATGGCGGGCAGCGAGGATCTCGGTGTTGTTGCTGCCGGATATGGCTTAACTTATTTTTATTGGAAAAAGAAACAGAATGATGAACGACGGAGAAAAAGACTGCAAAGAAGATCCACTCGTCACGAAAGCGCGAGAATCGGCGAGAGAGACTGACTGCCCGCGCGCGTGAAAACAGTCACCGGGCTCCAAAAAACCGACACTCGCCCGGTTCGCGGCATTCACGTTCACAGGCGCGTTTACGGGCTCGGGCGGACCGTTTACACGCTCGGGAATGTGAATGTGCACGTTGAATGTCGAGTTGAACGCGCGCGTGTGAACGTAGCATTAGGAAACCTGAAAATACCAATCTTTTGCATTCAATAAAACTGTCGTAAGCGAGTTCTTCGAAAACCTTGAAAAGGTGTTGACAAAATATAATTTTACTTCTGATTGAAGTTACAATTTTGACGAGTCAGGGATATCCACAGTGATGAGCACTCCTAAAATTTTGGCTGAGAAAAAACAAAAACAAATACCTAGGTCAACTTGTTTCTACAGAGGTAATAGTTTTATAACCTCTTCGTATGCAACAGTACTTTACTAAATTACGAGCTGACCTGACCAACGGAAAAAAAAAATTCCCGTTGGAAAGACTAGTCTAACAACCATCAATCTGACCACTGGGAAAAACCCAATTATTTCACACGGTGAACTATTTTATTGTGGTGCCCACTGTGTCAACTGTGCAATCCATAAAACCTCTTTTGTGCAACTATGTTCAAGTAAACACACCTAACAAAAGGCTACTATATATTTTCCATTGTCAATTCCTAAAGTATACTTAAGTCATGTCATAAAGATCTATAAATCCTCATGATACTATTTTGGTTAATGCATTGACTGCCACCGCTGTCACTGGTGACTGCGAACAATAGATTTTCTATTGTGTCTGTGGTCTGGCAGTCAACGTGTTAATTGATCATTAACTTCTCCTGTTCCCTATGTCACTGGACATAGGGAACAGGAGAAGTAAATGATCAATAAATAACTGTAATTTGTTTTGTCTTTTTTGGTCCCAAGGTGACCCCAACCTGACCTTAGGACCAAAAAAGGCAAAACAAATTACAGCTAGCCTTTCCATCTAGCCAATATTTTGACCCAAAACAATGCCAATAAAAATGTTATAATATCACCAACATCAGCCATCATCAATACTATAACACCAGCTATTATTGTCCCACCGCACAGGGCAAGGGTCTCTCATACAGCGAAGGCACTAGCATTGATCACCAGCTCAAGACGGTTGCTAATTTCTGACTTATTATTATGTCAGCATACCAACAGCATTGTGTCTGGCATCTTTGTCGAAATTGACCTTTTTGGAGCAGCCGTGAGGCACACATTTGTTTTTAAAGCATTTCACTTTCTTAATTTTCTATAAATATTTAGTGTCTCATGGACTGTTGCCAAATAAAAGTTACTTCTGTCTTTCTTACTTGTCACACCTGGTAAAACCTGCAATGTGCCAGATCCACGAATCCTCAGATAACAACAATACAATTATGCCATCGCCATTTTTGTGATTTTTAAGGCAGCCAGAATCAACTACACTTCTTATCAATTGATAAAAACGGGCTCGTGCCACAAACGATAATTTCTGACCGGAAGTAAAAGACGGGAGTAGATTTCCTTGTTTTGAACTACGCCCCTAAGACGACCCACTGACCCTAATTTCTCGACCAGTTACTTTACTAAGTTAGTGTTAAAAATAAGAACAAATCCATTTACCATTATGACCCTACGATACGAAAGCCAAACAAAGCCACGGTAGATAAAATTCTAACCCATACGAATTCTAAAAACTATCACTCTGAATATCGAGTTCGATGGATACACTCAAGTATTTAATAAAGAACGAGAATAAATACATAGAATACATCTAACTAAATGGACTACACATTAAAGCGGAAACAAGTTACAAGTGTTACATCATTACATGGTACACAGAACACATAATACTCCTATGGAAACATTGACATTTTGACATAGAAAAGAAAAAAATTCATAGATTGAATGGGCGGAAAGGAGGAAACGGTAACTTATATTATATTACGTCCATGAGGAAACGACATGAAAATATGATACGAAAACGAAATCTGTATTCTAAACGAACTTTGTTTTGACATTTTTGAAGTTTTGACAGACTGACACAGATAACACAGACTATTCATTTCCACAGAGTGAATTTACCAATACTTTGATTGGCAGAAAGCCAATGAAATTCCTGATATTTTCGTTAGATGGCGTTAGTTGCAAGAGGCTTATTAAAATAATATAGTGTATTTAAACGAATAAAATCACGTATAAGCCCTGGCTGGAGGCCTTAATTTATTGAGGCAACCACAGGCAAGCCCGGTTAAGCAGACGACAACCACATAGGTGAAATGCGAGATGCCTCAATCAAAAAAAAAAAAACGCGCTGCCGCCGACGGCCTCTCGCAGGTGGCGGTTTGTACGGAGATTATTATGTCTATTTCAAAACTTTGTAAGAACAATATATTAAGGGCTATAATTTAGGTAAAACAAACATAGAGTTATCACTTTAGATTTTGAAATAACATTATAATTGTTCTAGAGGTGTAATGTAAAGAAACACATAAAAAAAATCAGTCATTTAAAGTTGCAAAACAAGCTGTGTACATACCCTGGTCTGTCCACTTGAGAAGACAGTCATTACTTCATTAGTGTACTATTAGTTCATAGAAACTTTTTGTTTAAGTGGCCCGGAACCCGGAACCCCGCCGCGCGTCGAAAATACTGTTCTGGGACAATTCACGCAGGGTTTCGTAGTGAGAGGGACGCGTTAGTGGCTAATTAGATAAAAAGCACAAAAATATAATATCTATCATTCAGACCTAAATGCCTGTGCACACCACGTTTTTTAAACGCGCCGTTGACGCGCGTTTGTAGCGATACAGACGCGAGTCAGGCGCAGCCTGTAGACCTTCTGTAGGATAAAAAACGTGGTGTGCACAGGCCCTAAGTCCATAAGTTATTAGTAGGATGTTAAAAGTTGTTATTAAAAGCGACTGGCTGGGCCTTAAGGTGGAAACACATTATTAAAACGCGACGCGACGCAACGTGTCGACACCCGATTTGCACCGTGCACATTACCAACACGCGACGCCACGACATACTAGCGAATTCTGAATCCAGTTAGCTAACAGCAGTGGAAGTGTATGGTTATGTACTATGGATTTAATAAATAACGAGTCAGATGAAGACTTTGAAGAAGATTTGATGCAAATGGGTATTTATTTACATTATACTTAAACGACTCAACGACTCAGTATGATACCTGTATATAGCTAAATTCATGTCATATACAGGATATCGTTTTACCAACTCAATTAATTGTTCGTCGGTCATCTATATTATTACATTACATTACATTATAATAAAACAGTAGAAAAACTGTGTCTGTACATTGAAAATATAAAAAAAAAAAATGGGGGGGGGTTTAGAAACAGTAATAGGGTACGAATCCGAAAAAAAAATTCTGTCTGTTTGTCTGTTTGTTTGTACACTCTAATCTTTGGAACTACTGGAAGGATTTGAATGATTTTTGTTTTGTTGTATAGGTATTATGTCTGGGCAACATATAGGCTATAATTTATCTTGGAAACTTGAACACCTGATGCAGAACCGCAACAGACCAGCTAAACTATAAGAGATACAAAAATGGTACCATAGCAAAAATTGTTCCACGTGATGAGCATTTTCTGCCGAGAGAATAAATTTGAAGATCTCGAACACCTGATGTGGAACTCCAAGAGCCCAGCTACACCATAACATATATAGCAATGACGTCTTAGCAAAAGTTGTTCGGTCTGATGGGCATTTCCTGTTGACTTATAAAAAAACTGGCCAACACGAAAGGTTCCGTACCACAAAGCAAAAACGCCGAAAAAAACACGTTTTTTTGTACGGGAGCCCCCCTTAAATATTTATTTTATTTTGTTTTTAGTATTTGTTGTTATAGCGGCAACAGAAATACACCATCTATGAAAATTTCAACTGTCTAGCTACCGCGGTTCTTGAGATACAGCCTGTCGACAGACAGACGGCAAAAACGCCGAAAAAAACACGTTTTTTTGTATGGGAGCCCCCTTAAATATTTGTTTTATTTTGTTTTTAGTATTTGTTGTTATAGCGGCAACAAAAATACATCATCTGTGAAAATTTCAACTGTCTAACTACCGCGGTTCTTGAGATACAGCCTGGTGACAGACAGGCGGCAAAAACGCCGAAAAAAACACGTTTGTTGTATGGGAGCAGCCCCCCTTAAATATTTATTTTGTTTTTAGTATTTGTTGTTATAGCGGCAACAGAAATACATCATCTGTGAAAATTTCAACTGTGTAGCTACCGCGGTTCTTGAGATACAGCCTGGCGACAGAAAGACGGCAAAAACGCCGAAAAAAACACGTTTTTTTGTACGGGAGCCCCCCTTAAATATTTATTTTATTTTGTTTTTAGTAATGGTTGTTATAGCGGCAACAGAAATACACCATCTGTGAAAATTTCAACTGTCGAGCTACCGCGGTTCTTGAGATACAGCCTGGCGACAGACGGCAAAAACGCCGAAAAAACCAGGTTTTTTTGTATGGGAGCCCCCTTAAATATTTATTTTATTTTGTTTTTAGTATTTGTTGTTATAGCGGCAACAGAAATACATCATCTGTGAAAATTTCAACTGTCTAGCTACCGCGGTTCTTGAGATACAGCCTGGTGACAGACAGACGGCAAAAACGCCGAAAAAAAACACGTTTTTTTTGTACGGGAGCCCCCCTTAAATATTTATTTTATTTTGTTTTTAGTAATTGTTGTTATAGCGGCAACAGAAATACACCATCTGTGAAAATTTCAACTGTCTAGCTACCGCGGTTCTTGAGATACAGCCTGGCGACAGACAGACGGCAAAAACGCCGAAAAAAACACGTTTTTTTGTATGGGAGCCCCCCTTAAATATTTATTTTATTTTGTTTTTAGTATTTGTTGTTATAGCGGCAACAGAAATACATCATCTGTGAAAATTTCAACTGTCTAGCTACCGCGGTTCTTGAGATACAGCCTGGTGACAGACAGACGGACGGACGGACGGACGGACAGCGAAGTCTTAGTAATAGGGTTCCGTTTTTACCCTTTGGGTACGGAACCCTAAAAATCGAAGATCAGAAACATCTGATGGGGAAATCAAAACTATCACTAATTTCACCCCCACGCGGTGAAGGCGGTAACAGTTTAGGACTGATTTTCGATGACGATGGTATATCATTGAAAATTTGACTCTACTGGCCAAAACTCCCTTTTTTTTTTAACGTGATTAAATGCTCATGCGTTCTGCACTACCACGGGGAGATAGTACAGTTATGTGGGACTCTAACCCACTAAAACTCCACGGTGTCCTCCTCTGCCGCTTACGGCGGGAATATGGGCACGCGTTAGCACTCATCCGTGAACCCGCCGCGGCTGTCCGTCACCGGACCCTCCTCTGGGGAGTACTCCCCATCACCGGCGCACCAGAACACATAGCACGCCGTGACGACCCCAGGGACCAAACCAGCACATGGGCGCCAGACGACCCCGTGTCTGGGCACCCTTGGTAGGGGAGCAGTCAATTAGATTTTAATTGATCAGGTATCTTCTTCACAATAAAACTATAACCATGCCTAGAAAAAGGTCAAAGCTTTTCCAATGTTCCAAAGGAGCTAAAAGATTGCGGTTCATAAGATCCCAAGAATCTACCGAAGAGCGTCAGGAGAGACTTGATGCTGTTCGAGAACATCAGGCTGCAACTCGCTCCGTGGAAACCTCTTCGGATCGCGAAGCACGTCTGCATTCTCAGCGTATTTACGCATCTACATCCAGGTCTCTAGAGACCAGTGAAGAATATGATGCGCGACTGACCGCTGATCGTGAACGTCATGCATTGTCTCGCGAGTCGGAGACGTTCACGGATAGAGAATTGCGCTTGAGTTCCAAGCGTATCTACGCATCGACTTTTAGGTCTCCAGAGACAAGTCGGGAACGTGATGTGCGACTGACCGCTGATCGTAAATGTCACGCATTATCTCGCGAGTCGGAGACGTTCACAGATAGAGAATTGCGCTTGAGTTCTCAGCATATCTACGCATCTGCTTCTAGGTCTCTAGAGACAAGTGCGGAACGTGATGCGCGACTGTCCGCTGATCGTGAGCCGATACAGAATCACGCTTGAGTTCTCAGCGTAGTCGCACATCTACTAACAGGTCTTTTGAAACAAGTGATGAACTTGAGATTATCATACATTGTCCCGAACACGCACACAACAAAATACTCATAATCAGTTAGAAAGTGAGAAAGAAAGAATTGCTGGAGTACGGCATGAAGAGACAGATTAAGAAGAGCGCAACGAACGTTTGAATTCTGATCGACTTCGACATTCTCTGAACAGAATGTCGATATCATCTGAAGAATCGGATGTGTCTCAAGATATAGCCGTAGGGCATGGCGACCTTCCTTGGGTTGATAAGGAACGGAGTGCATTTACGTATACTCCTATGATTGACTACGCCACATATTCCGCCATCGGAGGTATGGTTCAAAATTGTACTTTTTGTGAAGCTTTTAAATGGCAAAAAGAAACAAACGGTATGTGTTGCTCAGGTGGAAAAGTACATATTCAAATATTACAAAATCCTCCAGAAATATTAAGATCACTGCTAATCGGTGACCATCCACAGTCAAAACATTTCTTGGATAACATACGTTCTTACAATAATGCCTTTCAAATGACATCTTTTGGTGCAGAACAGATTTCAGAAGGCCCATTTATGCCAACATTCAAAGTGCAAGGCCAAGTTTACCACCTTATTGGTTCATTATTGCCTGAAAATGACGTCTCGAATCGTCTCGCGCATCCCGTTGTTTTTCAGTCCCTGGGCTCTTAGAATTCGACATCAGACGTTTCAGATCTCCGATTTTGACGACCCCGTTGTCGCTGGCATAAGCAACAGGATCCGCGTACGAAGTCGCGGGCAGAAGCTAGTTTCGCTAAATAAATGCAAAAATAATATTAAATTGGCATAAATTGCGTTTGACAGTTTGAAGAATAGGGATGGGGTCAAAGAATGCACATATGCTCTGTGTCAGTTCTCGAACGACTGACTACCAATAATAGACTGTATAATCTATGCGACTGACGCGTGGCGTTGGGTGTTGTCTAGAAATATACACGCGCGCCGCGTCGGATGGCGTATTTACCCCCACCATGGGCAACACACCGACCTGGCACGTCTGGATCGGGTGGCGTGTGCGCGCATGGCGTTGTGTCGGATGTTCATAGTGTGATTCTGGTCTATAGAAAACATTTGATTCGACTCAACAGGCATCGCGTTTCGTCGGGTGGCGTCGCGTTTTAATAATGTTTTAGTCGTTGTAATGCTAGCTACACACGTACCCATTTTAGTCACCGGCGAATAGTTTGTGATTTCAAAATCTCACGTCCACACAGTAGTTTTGACTGCCGATTTGTCGGTAGCCATGCAATGTTCTGTGTGTAACTTCGAATGTGATATTTTGAAATTGTCAAAGAGTCGCTGGCGCCTAAGTTCACTGCTTGCATATCTAGCATAAGTTTTAGTACGTTCCCAAAAAGTACTTTTAAATCGATTCTATATATATAATACTTCGTAAAAAATGGATGTTGGCTACGGACTTTTCTTTCCGAGCGGTTTGTTTTTTTTTTTTGTAGTACATACCTACTGCGTCCGCCATCGCGCCACCAGTAATGGCAGACTTTTTTGTTCAGAATATTGCTCATAAGCCCTGGATTGTTATTTTCTCTAAGGACTATGCTAACATCTCTAAATTATCTTGGCTAGTAACACAAACCGTCGAATTATTGTTCGGTGCACATGTGCACAGAAACGTCCTTTATACCAAATAAAGATTTGGCTAAAAGGTCCCAGCAACCAGCACCCTAATTGCGTAACACACTATCAGTAGCAATGGGTTTCATTTTGACAGTTCAACAACATTCATTGAGCAGACACATTAATCAAACATATGGAGCAATGGATTAAAAATATGCTTCAAAATGATTCAAATTGAGAGCAATAGTGTGTTAAGGGGGAAGCGCTAAGGTGGCCCGCGAAATTCAAATTTTCTTACGTTTTTTACAATTTGCTGGTCGGTATTAAGTTGTACGTTGATTAAAATATGATTCGCGGTCGTAACAAATATGTATTTACAGAATTATAATAAATACAATCAGTAATACAACTTGTTAAGTTAGTATAATCCCCAAATGTCAAGATTTCATGAAATAGTCATTCTTGGGGATTACATGGTCTTAGAGAGTTGTGTTGATGACTTTAATGATTATAATAATTTTATTCTGTAAATACATATTTGTTACGGGCGCGCAAAACTTTCACTTAGAAAGATGTATTAATGATTCTTAGGATTAAAATTCTCTAAATATGTACCTGTTATTGTCGCGAATAATATTTTGATCAAGATACAACCTGACACTGACCTGCAAATTGCAAAAAACTTAAGAAGATTTGAATTTCGCGGTCTACTACTATCCATTCACCCTAAGAAATTTCTTCCTGCGAAAGGAGAAATTAAAAAAAAAACCTTTTTTGTGTAAAATTAATGTTTCGCTTGTTGATATTATTATTATTAATAAAACTGAGTGCTGTGATAGTGATTATCGTTATTTCAGGCGTTTAATTTAATCTATAAAAAAAAAAGGAATAAATCGATTATTTTTTAATCGATTTTATTACTAGGCAAAATAATCGATTAATTAATAATCGATTTTTTATGTATACTGTCCCTAATGCAGATTATAAATAGTATATTTCATTACAAGTGCGGAAAGGCTGTCATTGCAAAGAGTTCCGACAAATGTCTACCCGAGCCGAGGCGCAGCCGAAGGCGAGGGTTGACAGTCGGAACAAGTTGCAATGACGGTTCCGCAGGTGTACTGAACGACTATTTTTAATACAGTTGCGAAAAAATGAAGCAATTTAATAAAATAATAAAAACACTATAAACTCAACTAACTAATCATTTTTTCTGGAAAATGGCGCCAACTATTAGGATATTAATCTATGGCGCCAACCCAACGCCAACCGTAGAATATAAGCAGAGTTTTTTTTTCTTCACCCATTTTGGTAGGCAAAGGGAACTCCATACAGCTTAGTCTTCAATATATTTTTTTTATTCATTCATATCATAAAAATGGAATTTAATGAGATGAAATGAAACCTAACCTAACTCATTCAATTAAATCTGAAATAAATTAGTAGCTTCTTTTTAGAAATATACGTATTTGTATGAATCACAAAAACTCTTTAGTAAAAACTTCATGGTTGGTTATTCTTTTTAATAGACATTATTTTGACAGTTGGGAAAGAGAACGCACGAGTTCGGGAAGGTAAAAAAAAAGCACTAGTATGTAATAGCCCACATCCCGAACGCTATACGTCCCTGCAATACACCACTTTTTGAGCAACTGTATTAAAAATACCTTATCAATTAACATTTTCTTCAATTTATTTTTAAACATATTTCCATTTAATTCTTTAATTGCTGGCGGTAACTGATTGTACACACGAATAGCAGTAACATAGGTACTTTTATATTACATCATATTGTTAATAACTGGTAAATTAATGTCATATTTATATTGTTTCCGAATATTTAGACACAGGAGAAGAAGATGACTATGCTGATTATTATCGAATTAAAGAATTTAATTTTAATTTTTTTGTTCGTTTTATTCCAAAGAATAGGTAACATTTCCTAATGTAAGAATAAATTCTTTCTCCGGGGCTAATGGTAGAGATGGGGACGTCGGGAGCGGCGAGGGAGTCGGCGCAGGCGGCGACATGTCGTGCGACTCCATCGCTGTCTAAGCAGTGACTGACATCAGACTGATAGCTAATAAACACACGTTCATTCTGGTATCAGTCTGACCAGACTGACAAAAATTATTAAAATATGTAAATAATCATCATTCTGGACCATCATTCCATCAGTCTACGTGTTATACAGTTTCCCGTCATTCTGACATCAATCATAGACTGAACTGACATCAGAAAGAACGTGTAACCTCCGTCACCGTCTAAGTAGTCTGTGGTCCTTACAAAATACAAAAATGGTATATTATTGTAGTCACTAGTCTTTGAAAAATGGTGTTTTAGAATGCGAAGCTTTGTTCTTACCTTTATCGTTTTTGTCGGTGTCTTAAATTTGATTCTGTAATGTTTGCATTCGGATAGTGAAGTAGCAGTTTTATCAATTTAATTCTTGAATACTATTGGGTTAAAAAGTCTTGAGGGTCCTAAACCACAGAACACTATTACTCCTAACGGAGTCCTCATCCTCAACTCTTGTAGTCTGTGAGATGGTCGTCTTTTCCTATTTAGCTTACTATAATAGTGATTCTAAATGCTTTCTTGGTCAGAGGGCCATCAAGGCTTGTTCCTGTTGAAATTGTGTTTATAACTGGCTTGCACCAGAGGATTGGTAATGCGTTCCGTCTTTTTTTAGCTTAGATTATCCATAGCTGACATTCTGATTGTCGTTGTCGTACACATTGTTTTAATATTGATCTGAGCAATAATCATGATATTTTTCTAGTTTCACCATGCAAAAACTCAACCGTTTTAGTTTAAGGTTATCTGATGTTGGAACTAATCTGCCCACATTTTTTAAAAGTTGTAATGCTTGTTGTGGAGTTTTTGTTCTATCTCTTCCGCAAAAGCCACAACGAAATTGGTTCATTTCATCAGTCCATGTAAAAGTTTGAGCGTAGGACCTGATAATACTAAGCCATGAGTCCACATCATCTCTCAGCGGATCGAACTCGGGTATAATGTTAATCAAAGTGTTATTTGTACTCACAGGAGGTATCAGCCCTACGTGATACCTGTTTCCTGTGTCTCGTAAAGTTGATTATGGTTGTTTCTTTTGGATTTAGGACTGTTTGAAATGGTTTGTTTTGTAGTTTGCAACTAAGGAAAATATGTAGGTATTTTTGACAGTGATGCAGATGAATTTTTCTATGCTGTTTTTTAGTTTCTGTATAGTTTTAGTCAAGTTAGGATTTAATTTTATTATTTTTATTAATTAATTAAGTAAGGTCATATCGCCTAAAAAAGTGATGCGAAATTCAAATCTTC
Source organism: Oligia fasciuncula (assembly GCA_963082905.1). Classification (NCBI taxonomy): domain Eukaryota; kingdom Metazoa; phylum Arthropoda; class Insecta; order Lepidoptera; family Noctuidae; genus Oligia; species Oligia fasciuncula. The sequence continues at coordinate 18,698,618 of OY720403.1, forward strand.
GTGATTTCGCTACAGCAAGCAATAACAAGAATTGAGTAAATGTATCATAAAAAGCATTTATTTGTTAATGGTTACGCTGTATTATTTCTGTCGAAAATCAATATTTTATGTAACAACCAAGGAATTTTATTAAAAATTCTGGAAAATGGAGGAAAAAACCCGCTGTGAGGCTTTTTCGACTTCTGATTTTGTCTTTGCCATCTACGAATCTATTTAGAAAATACTTAGTGGCTCATAAAATTCACGGCAGAATATACTATTCTAAGCTTTACAATAAGCTAGGAGGATCTAAATTCCTTTGAAATCATTTAAAAAAAATCAAAAATCAAACACTCAATCATACATCCCACACAAAACAATCTCATTTTTACCATTACTTTATTCAAATTGTTTACCTCCGAATTTGTAACCATCTAAAATATTAATTTTATATATTCCATTAAACAATGTTGATAATAATGTATGTAAGTTAATTAGGGACTTGATTTGGGAGACAACACGTAGCACTATGCTCAATTTTTTTTTTTTTTATTGTCTTTATCTAGGGAGGCAAACTGTTTCTCCTTAATACAGGTTGCACAGCTACCTAGCTAGGAGAACAGTAGTTCACCCCTACAAATATTTGTTAGTTTAAGTTCTACGCTGCCATAATAACTTTAATATGTATGTAACACAAATACCCTTTAATGCAATAAATATTTTTATTATTATTATTAAAAAATCATGGGGCTATTACGCCAAGCATCCATACATGCTAGTGATGTGCTGGATAATTCAACAAATTTTAATCAGTTTGGAATTCTTAGGTTATCAATAAATGTAATAATTGTAATCATTCTCTCTCATTGAAGTCATTCCTACCTAACCCTTGGAACCTACTATAATTCGGTGGACAGTACCTCCCTCGTTATCAACTACTAATCTGGAGTTGTAGCTGATAACTAGGTTAGAGTGACACATCTAAGCGGGGCTTCGTCGACTATGTCTTTTAATTACATTACATTCGGCATTACACTGGAGCAATCCTACTAATATTATAAATGTGAAAGTTTGTGAAGATGTTTGTTACTCAATCACGTGTACACCGTTGAACAGATTTGGATGAAAATTGGCACATAGATAGACCATTTCCTGGATGTCAATTCCGATATAACTACGATATCCCGTTATATACGAATTGAACATTCATAACACATGTCACAATCACGGTAAATTGGCAGTAGGACAGCTTCACTTCAAAATAACAATCAATAGTTAACCTTTAATAGTCTAATTTAAAATTGGAATAGCATAATATGGCTGTTGCCTTTACTACACGTAATGAGTACAGTGGTGAGATAGAATGCACACCTCTCATGTCCTATTGGAGGACTCGGGCCGAGTGATCAGTCTTGGCACTGTACTTGGTACATGTAATGAAGGCATAATAGTCAAAGGGAACAAGACAAGGAAGGAAACAAGAGAATAGTCAAGAGGGGAGGGAGGATAGGGAAGGGCCCGAAGGAAGGAGAAGAGTAACGAAAAGGCTATAATTGTATTATTAACTTACTGGAGAAAGCCGACAGTTTCTAGCTGTCACTTGGTGCAACATGGTCACAGCACAGACAGACACGAAAATAGGTAAAGAGATGAGGAACACTGTCGAAACTTCTTCATCCTCCATAGAAAAGAGGATCCTCCGACCAAACGAAAGTTGTGTCTGGTGGGCTAGTGCCCGGCGGTAGATATTGGGTCCATAATTTTGTTATTGTTAAAAGCAATTAGGTAACTGTTTATTTATTTTACTTTAATGGTCCTAGTTTATCATTTGTGACTTCGAGTTACAGTGTGAATATAATCTAGCATTGTTTAAGCACCCTTTATGCCGAGGCTTTCATTTAGGTACTTCTTAAGTTTTGTGGGTCCTTTAATATTTAGAAATAAAAAAAAAACAATTTAATAGTAAAAATTCACAATAGGGAGGTTGAATTTAATGACAATTAACTTTGAAGCTGTTTCTGCAGATAGACGGTTTAGTACTTCGTCGTAAACTAATCCAGCGCCACTGAATAGGCGCTCGCTAGGGACACTTGATGGAGGGGCTGAAAGATACTGGCGCACAGCTCTGTAAAGTTCAAAATATTTGGAGTTCATTTTCCACCACAAAATGCTGTGTTCTTGAAGACCTATTCTCTTCTCTTTAATATAATGAATTATTAGTGACTTCAGGATAAAGAATCTGTCGATGGGTGCGATTTGACTTTCTTCATCGTCAATGTTAGGAGCTGAGGCCTGATGGAGGGGCTGAAAGATACTGGCGCACAGCTCTGTAAAGTTCAAAATATTTGGGGTTCATTTTCCACCACAAAAGGCTGTGTTCTTGAATATAATGAATTATTAGTGACTTCAGGATAAAAAATCTGTCGATGGGTGCGGTATTACTTTCTTCATCATCACTGTTAGGAGCTGAGGCCAGCATCTCAGATAACATTGATCATTTAAAATTGAACATTGATCTGTGTGAATGATGGAGCCTTCCTCAACATGTTTTTTTATTAATAGCACTAATATGTCCGCAGACCTTTCATTATCGGGACACAGCTCCAGCCGCAGATCGTCGCTGCCGTCTTCTATAATTCCAATTGCCCAATGTCCGTCTATGTGTCTACCACGATTATATTTTCGTTTTCCAAACTTCGATTCGTTAATTTGCACCACTTAATTAGAGCCCTATCTTCCCTTGGGCCCTTTGATCTTCTAACTCGTATATGGCGATTGTCTCCCGGCAATAGATAAACCAATCTGCTACTGTTCTCGTAGAAACCACCGGACCATCATCATATGCTAATTCTTTCCTCGTTTGATGATAAGTCAGTCCCTCACTAAAAGCATACATGATTTGGAATATCAACGTGAGGGATAACCGTGCGTTTTCAAATCATGTCCCAATAGCTCGGGAGACTTGTTTCGTCCAGCAGTTACTTTATCGGCATCTACACTTGCCAACTGCCTAGATTCTTTCGACAATGACATATGCGAACGGTGATATGAGCACATTTTTTGTCTCGGGATGAGTCCTCTCTCCTCCGCAAACTGAATGCACTGGTCATGTGTTCCCAATTTGCCGAAGATCTTTCTTCAGTTCCATATAGATCTGAAACAAATAAAAAAGTGATTAAAATGAGTGATTGCTGCACAACATAAAATTTTACCACCTCACTAATCCTCTCCTCCGCAAACTGAATGCACTGATCATGTGTTCCCAATTTGCCGAAGATCTTTCTCCAGTTCCATATTTAGATCTAATTGCACTAAAAAATGATTCTAAATGATCCTGACTCAATTTATAAGTACGTAAAAACATCACCTCTCAGCTGGCGATAAGTCTGTTAAATAAAGATTGCACACCACGAATGCAACATCTAAGTCCGATTATGCACGTCTTCCTGTTACTTTGAATAACATTTTGGTCATTCGCTATTTTAAGACTATTTAAATAATAAATCCACAATCACTTACTGGAACAGAAGCACAATTTCGAGATTGAACTATAGTCCGACTTTTAATCGAATCCCCACGAACCCGCTAATCTCTCGTGTGCTACATCTGAACCAGCGAGCTCCCCTGACTGACGAGAACACTATGTGTGTATCAAAGTTGCCATTTGTAAAAAAAAAACCCTATAATTTGGGGATATTTGTGGGTAGGAACTAGTATAATATTGTACCTACAAGTTTAGGACTTTTATTCCAAAAAAAAAAATACTCATATTTTCTATCAACTTTATTAAATTCAAAAAGACCACTAAGTATAACAAAATCACTGACTCTAAAGAAAAAGTAATATTAAGATAAATGATAACGAACAAAAAAAAATCCTTTTTAAAAACATTGTTGTTGAATGAATTTTTGAAGTTGATGCTTATTAGATCTTATTGTTTGTGAAATTGTTTCTAATTTGGAAACGTGGTGAAATCGTATATTTAAATATTTTTCAATAACACATTTAATTAAATTGACTTTATGCTCATTATCAGCAAAATTATGGTCAAATTCCAAGTTTTCAAAAAATTTTGCCGCCGCCGTCCCGTCGTGTGTGTGGCGCGCCGCCATTGGTCCGCTGCGGTATGGCGTGATCATCTTCCGATGTTCGTATCTGCGCTCGCCCGGTCGGATTGGTTCAGCGGAGATGGCCTGTTGATGACGTCGTCGGGCGGCCGCCCGCTGCCTGCGCGCCGCGCCTGGTTGCTATGCGGGCACAGGCCGCAACAGAGCATTGTTTTATTTTACCTAAGATGTACAGACGCCAGCACATCAAGCTACCCGAAACTGTTAAATTTTCCCAATCAATTTTGAATCTTATGCTATAGCGATAACGTTGAATATCTATTAAAGACCCCATTGTCGTTTCTATCTAATTCTTTGGGCATGTGTCTTGCCCTTTGAGGCGCAAATGTGTCAGCTATAGAAAGAAAGAACGAGGGGAAGAAGTTCAAGCAGCCCTTTTTCCCTATATGAATCTAAGAAAAGAGTACTGCTTGTACCTTTTTTAAACAAAAAGAGGAATTTAGTAACATCATTTGCATGATGTGATTGCCAATTTTTTTATACCATCTCATGGATTTGTGCTCACTTGGATAATAGGCTAACATCTATTTATTATATTGTATTACTATATTAGGTTTGTTGTCCACACGACCACGCCTATTTTCCACTGGCATCAAGTGTCAGTGGAAATAATGAGCACATCTCTCTTGTCTTTCCATTTACTGACACATACACCTTTTCCGTTATACCTATAAATATTTCCACCTTTCAAAAGTTTCTTAACCACAACCGCTTTTGGATTATTTTTTCTTTTGGCTGCCAAAGTTCCAGTACAGTATGTTTTTTTTGCTAATAAGGTTCCTGCTAACTGGACACTGTTATAAAAATTGTCCGTATAAATGCAATGGCCACTGTTCAAATAATCTTTTAAAAGTGTTCTTAACTACTTTGTCGACATTTACCGCCAACTTCAATATCGGAGCTAGCTTTATACATGTGTATTTTATGGACTAGTCCTTTAGAATCGGCCAAACATATAATTTAATGCCATACTTGTGCCTTTTATTTTTTATATATTGTCTAAAAATGACACGCCCTCTAAATCCAACCATTGATTCATCAATACTTAATTCCCTTTCTGGATAAAATTATTTTTTTCATTATATCGTTGAAGTAATTTAACAAGTAATCAATTTTAGAATACTTAATTCTAGTTTCATCAATTGTGTTGAAAAAAGGGCATCTTAATATTAACAAAATATTTATTGATATTGAATTTTACATTTACATAGCAATTTTCCTCCAATAATCTGCTATTTTACTCAGCTTAGCGGTGCCCATGAAAAACAGAATGCCTAAACTCCAGAACCTTTCGGCCCCATCGGCCATCTGTTCTGCTCTTTGGGTGACTTTTAGCCTTCATATAAGGCCCATTGTGAGCGACTACGTTTCAGTGCCATAAGTCATCACTGGCAACACGCACTGGTCAAAGACTTTCTTATTGAGACACTGCGGTATGTGGGACGAGAAGATATTACGTAGCTTCCCGAACGCTGCCCAGCCGAGTCGGATTCGACGATTGACCTCTTTCTCGAAGTTAGACCTACCTAACTGGACAGCTTAAAACATACTCGTCCACGACTTCGAGTGTAGCGTCTCCGATCTTTATGAGAGTGGGTGTTACATGGGCATTTGACATGACAAAATTATATTTATAGATAATTAAAAAATGGGTTCTCCTATAAATAAATAAATTTAATTTGGTATCAAAATTGTTGTTTATTTTTATTAAAATTCTGGTAGTAAACAGTTAGTGTAGAATTTTACTAAATGTCTTTCCATGTTGCCCTCCAGAACTGGTCGTCTCTTGTTATGTATTTATATTTCATTTTGCCATCGCCTGTTACTCGTAGTTGGCCCTGGACTTGGTAGTACCATTTGCTTTTTTTTATTGACTATGAAAGCATCTGATTTACTCAACCAATAGTCAATTTTCTCTTGCTTTATTGCTTCTTCGGGTTCTTTATTAAAAGCAGATGATGGACACTTCACTTCTACAATGCCATGTTCGTATTTGCCGTCTGGAGTAGCACCCAAAAATGAAAACTCTTTGTCAATGAACAATCCACATTCATGGATGTCCAAATTTAAAGCTCTTTTTAGTTCTTGGAGCGCTTTATGCTCGTTGTTCTTGCCATGTTTTATAGAAGGGACATTGCTGAGATGGTCGCCGTATAGGATTTTAACAGGAGGAGCACAGTTGGTATTTGCACGCCGCTTGCAAACTCTGGCAAACTCTGGCAAACCATAGTGTCTGGCCAAAGCGGGCTTGCACTCTGTAAAACTGTACTTCTTTCAATAGTGAACGCGCGGTAACCCTTTCGGACAATCCCGCTGACCCGGCAGGCTTCGGCCCTAAGGCCCCTTCCTTAATGCTGACATCTCTTTGAGGCACGCGTGGAACACGTACGCGCCGTCCGGCACGGGTCTGGTCCTGATCGGACGGTGAGCTTCCCGTTACTCTCGGTCCGCAGGCCCGTACCTGCGGTGGCCGGGAGTCGTCACGCGGCTCCCGACGCCCAGAGCGTCTCCCGCGGTGGATTTACAGCCATTGCATTTTCCAACGCCTTGAGCAATGTAATAGAAGCTTTTTCGTCCATGAACAATTTGTTCCGTTCCGGCCCTGGCAGCATCCCAATGGTGAACCGATCCTGCAACATGTCGTCCACGACTGTTCCGAACTTGCAGTCCACTGCTAGGCGCCGCACCCGGCCCTCCTACTGCGTCAAATCTTCGCCTGCTTCTTGCGCCGCAGTATGAAATATATACAGGGTGGCCCATAAGTCCTTACACATGTAAATAATTAATAAATAAAAAACTAATTACAATAAGAAATACCTTTTTATTTCGTATTAACCTTTATAAAATGGGAATTATTTTTTGAAAATAACATCATCCAAATGTAACCCGTTACGATCACGGCACTCCTGTAAGCGACGTCTAAAACTATCGACGACTGCGCGGCAAGTCAGTTCTGCGATGTTAGCCATTTCTCTTTGAATATTTTCTTTTAGGGCTTCAATTGACCGCGGGTTTGTGTCATACACTTTAGATTTCAGATAACCCCATAAGAAAAAGTCCATCGGGGTTAGATCTGGACTACGTGGTGGCAGGAAATGTCTCCTCTTCGAGAGATCACTTTGTTGGGGAAAAGTTCACGAATGACGGGCATAGCGGTGTTAGAGGTATGGGCCGTCGCGCCATCCTGTTGAAACCAGGTCCGCGTATTGTAGCCTGGAAAATTCTGCAACGCTGGTGTAAAAAACTCCTCGATCATTGCTACATATCGCTCTGAATTAACTGTAATCGCGCGACCTCTGCCGTCTTCAAAAAAATAAGGGCCTATGATGCCACGAGCTGACATAGCGGACCATACCGTCACTTTAGGGCTGTGTAATGGCTTCTGATGTTTACGTTTTGGATTTTCGGGGCTCCAGTAGCGGCAATTTTGTTTACTTACATGCCCATTAATGTGGAAGTGAGCTTCATCAGAGAATAACACGTTATTGAACGAAGAAAAGCGGCTAAACATTTCATTCGCGTAATTTAGTCTCTGGATGGCGTCAGTGTCTTTTAATTCCTGTACCAACTGAATTTTGTAGGGGTGCAGACGTAAATCTTTCTTTAAAATCCTCTGTAACGATGTTCTGGATACGTTTAATATTCTGGAACGCTTACGAGTAGACTGGGTAGGATTTTCCCGAACAGACTGTAACACTATGTCGATGTTTTCTTCCGTCCTTGATGTCCTTGGTCGGCCCGACCGCTTTTTATCTAACGTCGAACCAGTCTCTTCAAACTTTGCAACCCAGTTGTTGATCGTTTGAACAGTTGGACTGTCATGAAAGTTGTGTAGATTGTGATGTTCTCGAAATTTACGCCGCGCAATGGTTGCCGAAAAATTGTTCCGATAAAACTCGCGCACACAAAAAGCACGGTCCGCACCGGTGAAACGCTCCATGGCGACTGACTTCCCAGAAACCGAACGTACTGTTTTTGCCCCGCCCGCGCCCCTCCCGCGCGTCTTATGCATTTTATTCGAAATTTACATTTTAAAGGACTTATGGGCCACCATGTATATTTCAGCTAACACTGACTTGTTTGGCACGAAGTGCTTATACAAGGTGTCCCGTAAATAATGGATCAAACGTAACGGGTAGGTAGCTTACCTCATTTCCAACAACTAATTTGAACAGTAAAAAAAAAACCGATAAGGTAACCAAGATATTTTTTTTTTTTTTTCGATTTTTACTATTTTCTGTACCAGCATTCAGTGTTTTTAATGCTGTTGCTGCAAATGGTATCATATTTAGGTGTGATTTTTGTCAAACATTTCTGAATAGTTTACTAATGTTATAAGATACCATTTTTTTAAATAACGTTATATTTGCCTTAGAAAAAAAATCTTGAATTGAAAAGTTTTGTTTTTACGATGAAAAGACCAGAATTGGAAAAATTCTCCTGTAAAAAAAATGTATGACACCAAAGTGTACCATTATTTTAAAAACTTGTAAAATTACTAAGGTTTGCAAATTGGTATAAAACTTACGCCTAGTCTTTGTCGTTACAAAGATATTGCTATGAATCTGACAGAGGTGCCAAATTACGAAATAAAATAAAATTTGAAAAAGTGTGCACAATTCAACTATTTTCTTAAAAATGTTTAGGTATCTCAGCGTATGAAAAAAATTAGGAGGTTAAATTAAAAAAAAAAAATACAAATAAATCGTTTATTTTGTTTTTACAGTAAATGTTCAAACTGACGTCCCCCTACGAGAATGCAAAGTCTGCACCTCCTAATAAAGGAAGCTCTTATCCGACGGACAAAATGGCTGTTGTTTATTTCTGATACAGCAGATTGGATGCGCTGACGTAATTCTTCTTCCGACGTTATTCGTTGTTTGTCTTTTAAACATCCCCAATAAAAAAAATCTAAGGGATTTAAATCCGGAGATCGCGGAGGCCACAAAATTGGTCCTAATCGGCCGATCCATCTGTCAGGGTAAGTTTCATTGAGTTGCGCCCTTACTGCCGTCGCATAGTGAGCGGGGCAACCATCATTTTGTAACCACATTGCTTGCCGCACGTCTTCTGGAATATTTTCTAATAACGTTAGCAACTCATTCCTTAAAAATGCAGATAGTATTCGGCGTTTAGAGTTGCTGGTAGTTCAAAGGGCCCTATTATTTGCCCATTTATTATTCCTGCCCATAAATTTATTTTAAATTGATGTTGGCTCCTGTCCTCTCGCATCAAATGTGGGTTTACCAGCTGCCAACTGTGCAAATTATGCAAATTGAGATATCCATCTCGCCGGCATGAAGACTCGTCACTCCATAAAATTTTATTAAAAAACTGTGGGTCCGCCCGTATCATTCTAAGCATCCTTTGGCAAAATGCTACTCTTTGCGGGTAATCACGTGACGTCAGCGTTTGAACACGTTGCACGTGATATGGGTGCAACCGGTGCCTTTTTAGAACTCGATGTACCGTCGATCTTGGAATACCTGTGCGTTGCGCTATGACGGGAATTGAGACCGTCGAATCTTCCTCGATTTCTCGAATAATAATTTCGTCATTGACTTGTGACGGTCGCCCTTCACTGGCACCCCCAACTCCGGTGCCAAGAATTCTTCCCTCAAGAAGCGCGTTATGCACTCTAATGAATACGCGATAGTCGGGATGTCGATCCCGGTTCGGGTATCTTTCACGATAAAATCTTGCGGCCGCCCTGGCATTACCTCTTGCTTCTCCGTAGATAAAATGCATTTCGGCATACTCCCGTGGCGTGTACTCGTAACGAGGCATCGTACTACTGCACACACGTACAACCTCACACAAACGATTGTTTTCGAAGTCCGTAGGATTGCCAAGTCATTCGTCCAAAACACAAACAGTTCCAAATCGTTAGGCAAAGCAAAGTCCAAATACACAGCACAAGTTTAATTTTAAGGAACACAACAGTTAGGCACAGCGGGAGCGAAAGTAGTCTGACGTACGTATCAACTCGATAGAGAGATTCGTGTCAACTAAACAAATAAAATCATGCAACAATGAAGCCCTGTATGAGTGAAGGGTGAAGGAAAAAAAATACCTGCACAAAGACACCGATTTACCAAAAATACAAAAGCGGCGCTATCTATCCCTTTCACACTGAGTGAGGTGCAACTCCGCAGGTAGCGGTCCCAAATTCCGAACAGATGACGTCATCGGCTCGGAATTACGCTACACGCTTAACCACATGCTTAGATTACAAGCATTAGCCATTACGAGAAGTTAGATTGTACCATTTTAATTTCTGTTCTGTCTTCTTCATCACATTCATAGCAATATCTTTGTAACCGCAAGGACTAGACGTAAGTTTTATACCAATTTGCAAACCTTAGTAATTTTACAAGTTTTTAAAATAATGGTACACTTTGGTGTCATACATTTTTTTGCAGGAGATTTTTTCCAATTCTGGTCTTTTCATCGTAAAAACAAAACTTTTCAATTCAAGATTTTTTTTCTAAGGCAAATAAAATGTTATTTAAAAAAATGGTATCTTATAACATTAGTAAACTATTCAGAAATGTTTGACAAAAATCACACTTAAATATGATACCTTTTGCAGCAACAGCATTAAAAACACTGAATGCTGGTACAGAAAATAGTAAAAATCGAAAAAAAAAAAAAATGTCTTGGTTACCATATCGGTTTTTTTTTTACTGTTCAAATTAGTTGTTGGAAATGAGGTAAGCTACCTACCCGTTACGTTTGATCCATTATTTACGGGACACCCTGTATAACTCTGTAGTTAACTCTTTATAAGATATCTCCTCAACTGTCTTGGGCGCAATTACCTCGCGTACCAACTTATACGCATCATTGTTGAGTGCGCTTAGAAGTACCGCCTTTCGCTGTTCGTCTTCCTTTCCCTCTGCTTTTATTAACAACGTATTCGCCACCACCACCAACCAACCACCATAACCATTGAGAAAGCCTTTCTTTAAAGATGTTCCAGTCATGGCCGAGCTCAAAAATAGGAACTGATCCTATAAAATTTGCCATGATATTTTTCTGAGCGTGCGTGGGAAACCGTAACTCGTCGCTACTGTTAAATAAAACCCTGCCTTCGGTAACAAGCTGTTTATTCGAACTGAACTTAGAGGCGGACGCGCATGACACGGAGGTCACACATCTATAACTATAGCTATCTATTAACTAACCTAAGGTCAGGTTCTCATTGTAAGCCGCTTTTATTATTTCTGGCAGTCAATCGTCAAATTATGTTCGAAATATCGAACGATACTTCCAGAATATAACAAGCTGTTTATTCGAACTGAACTTAGAGGCGTACGCGCATGACACGGAGGTCACACATCTATAACTATAGCTATCTACTAACTAACCTAAGGTCAGGTTCTCATTGTAAGCCGCTTTTATTATTTCTGGCAGTCAATCGAACATGAAGCACTTTAAATTATGTTCGAAATATCGAACGATACTTCCAGAATATTCGACTGAGAGACGATAAAAGCGGCCGTCACTCATGACAAAGGGTCAGTCCAGAGCGATTCGTTCCAGCTTCGTGCTGCGTTTTCTTTTATTCTTTTTAAGAATATCATCCTAAGACAGTTCTCCTCTTTTAAACAGGGTTGACGACACGACCTCCTACACTTCTCTCTTCTGACAATTCGACAAATGAGGCTATCAGCGGTGTAACCCGCGACAGTGCTCTAAGGAGAGAAATGAAAAGATTTTTGATTTAAAATTTTTCGAAGACAGTTGTTTTTTTTTTTGTAGTTTTAATTTATAAAACGAACTTCCAAATTATTTTTGTATTAATTAAACTTATAATAATGAAAAATATGTGGGTTACACCACTTCTGCATTTATGATATTTTGGTCAAATTAAAAATAATAATAACAACCATTTCAGAGCAAGTATATTAAAGAAAACAACATTAATGGGTTAATCTTCATCCGTTTCATCATAGTAAGCTTCATCCTGGACACTGTTGGAACTTCTTAAAGAATTATAAAGTGTGATAAACTGGTGGGATGAACTGAAAAAGTTCAAGAAGGTGTTTTTCTTTTTTTTCTGCAGTAACTGGTTTTTGAAATGCATCTAGTTGTGTTATGGCCACTGACTGCCTTTTTCTAACACTGATTTCATCAAAGAGGGCTTCCTCATTGTTGGAATGTTTGTAAAAAATTTAAAAAGGGTGGACTTTAGAAATTCCACCTTGGTGCCGCTGACTGTCATTTTCCTGTTTCTTATATTTTTTTCCAGGAATTTACTTGATACAAAATCAGTTGCTGTCATTCTTATAATCTTAAACGCTTGCCTTTTTCGTGCTCCTGAATTACTTTGACTCAGTTTTCCGGTATGTATTTTCTTTGGAGATTTTCTTTATTTTCGTAAAAATATTCATGTTATAAGACTAAAAAGAGTTTATGCACATGTTTTTCGTTTCATTAATAATTGTAAAAGTAAACCGTTCAAACTAAAGGGACCTTTGCAAACTAACGAATTAGAGAACTCTTTAATACTATCGCTTAAAGTTGGTCAATCAGAGTCGTTTGCTAAGGATATAAAACTCATTCAAAACGGAATAGAACTGCATCACAAAAGTAAATTGTTATCCTTAAATCCAATGTTAGATTGTTACAAATTAATATTTGTGACCTCTGATGGCAATATAAGCAGGTGGTTTAGTATTTAAATGTAAGGAAACAACAAATTATCTCAAACACCGTATATTTATAAGTTTAATTCTGTTGTGTGTGTGTAACACCGTATATTTATAAGTGTAAGTTTAAATTTCTGCGCTAATAGAAAAATAGAATGGCGATTCATTACCTCATCCGCAGCATCGTTAAGTCGTGATCGTGTTTCCATTTTAATGAGCATCATTCATAGCCATCCTCAACAGTTACTGTATAGAGTGTGTTGCTGGGAGAATGAGGTATGTTAGGCCTGTTTGGTCAGTGTTACTGTATGGTGTGTGCTGCTGGGAGAATGAGGTATATGGCCGTATGGTGAGCGTCGCTGTAAGTATGAGGTGTTAGTGTGTGGTGATTGTGGTGGTTTATGGTTGATGGATGGAAAGGGTGCTGGTAAAGGTGAGTGGTGGAGTGGCTGTAAGTAATTGGTTGGATCTGGTAAGGAGATAAGAGAATGGGAGGGTGACGGAGTGGTGGAGTGAGGACGGGATCTGGGGGAGTTTATTTATTTATTCATTTATTTCAGGCGACGCAGGCCCATAGATAAATACCTTAACCTAAACATACATGTTTTTATTATAAAATAGTACTTCACTTCACTAGCATTTTCTTGCGCTTTGTTTCTGTGGTACTTGTCCGCGGAAGCCACGGAACACCACGTCCTGCGGCCAGAAGTCTTGTTCCATGACGACGGGCAGATAACAATTCGGCACGCGCACCACCAACGCCTTGAAGTTGACGTAGCGTATTTTTATTATAAAATAGTACTTCACTTCACTAGCTTGTTCTTGCGCTTTATTCTTCTGTTCTGTGGTACTTGTCCGCGGAAGCCACGGAACACCACGTCCTGCGGCCAGAAGTGTTGTTCCATGACGACGGGCAGATAACAGTTCGGCACGCGCACCACGAACGCCTTGAAGTTGACGTTGCGGTACGACTCCAGTAACTGAACCCTCGGCGTGTACCTCGTCTTCTGGCGCACGTACTCCACGATGTCCTCCGCCTTCGTGGTGTAGTGTAGGCGGGAGATGTACATCGGTGTGTTCGGCTTTCCGGCACGCAAGCTGACTTCGGGCTCCGTAGGAGCTTTGCCGCAGCGGTTCTTGTTCGTTCGCGATCGGCGCTTCCTCCTTTGCACCGTCACAAAACCTTCATCATCAGCCCTATTCGGTGCCTTTTCTGGCATAGGCTTCATACCACCTGTGGCACTCGCGGTAACGCTGGTGTTAGTGTGTGTTGACCTGGTCGTGAGTGGTGAGTAAGACGGTTCCATAACAAAATGTTTCTTGTAAATGAGCAAGCTCTTCCTCCCTTATTATTTCAGCAATTTTAAATTTTATGTTCGACTGCCGCCGGGGGGAAAAGGATTTAATTATCCTGGCGTATCCCAATAAAATGGTCGCTGTGGCATCTACTTGGAGTTGGTTTTTTTTTGAAGCTAGATACTCTAAAACTAGGTCCGTATTTAAACTAGGGCTTTTCGGCAAAGTTTCAGAAGCACGTGGATGTCGCCGTCGCGGTGTTGTTACCTTAACTTCAGGTTGTTCGATGGGTTCTGGAGTCGTTTCTCCAGACATATTGGCAGAAATGTTGGAGATTGTCGAGGCGAAACTTAAATGAGGTTTCATGAACTCCATGGCCTCGGCCTATCGCCCATCGCCAGGGCTGCAGAAACTGGTAGCGGAAAGGGGCTCGGGTGGCGCTGCGTGGAGGAGCCGCGATGACGGGCGCGGGGCTGTGGGGCACGCGGGCGGGGCGCTCTGCAAGCTCAGCAAACGACGGGTGCGCTGGCGACGAAACTGCTGACGCGGAATGGAATTAGACGACGATACATCGAGGCCGGGTCCGCGACACAGGTTTTCGTTAGATGCATCGACTGATGACCTAGTTACCGCCACACTGTTGCGCAACTCGCTAAATTCTTTGCGCAAATCGGCGACGGTGTTTTGGGATGCATCTAAATTCGCTAGAACATCCGCGAGGCGGGCCTTCAGAAAGACAATGTCCTCGAAGGCTTGTTACATCGACGTGGTCGAAGGCGATGGGTGGCAGCTTGTGCAGGTCCTTCGCCACAAACGTCGGCACGTCGTCTGGGTCGGTCTTCTTGAACAGCGTTTATGTACGATGGGCTGGTGTTAGTGTGTGTTGACCTGGTCGTGAGTGGTGAGTAAGACGGTTCCATAACAAAATGTTTCTTGTAAATGAGCAAGCTCTTCCTCCCTTATTATTTCAGCAATTTTAAATTTTATGTTCGATTGCCGCCGGGGGGAAAAGGATTTAATTATCCTGGCGTATCCTAATAAAACGGTTGCTGTGGCATCTACTTGGAGTTGGTTTTTTTTTGAAGCTAGATACTCTAAAAGTAGGTCCGTATTTAAACTGGGGCTTTTCGGAAATGTTTCAGAAGCACGTGGATGTCGCGGTGTTTTTAACTGAACTTCAGGTCGTTCGATGGGTTCTGCAGTCGTTTCTCCAGACACATTGGCAGAAATGTTGGAAATTGTCGGTGCGAAACTTAAATGAGGTTTCATGAACTCCATGGCCTCGGCCCATCGCCCATCGCCAGAGCTGCAGAAACTGGCAGCGGGACGGGGCGAGGGGCGAGGGCGGCGCTGCGTGGAGGAGCCGGGACGACGGGCTCGGGGCTGCGGGGTACGCGGATGTCGCCGTCGCGGTGTTGTTACCTGAGCTTCAGGTTGTTCGATGGGTTCTGGAGTCGTTTCTTCAGAAACATTGGCAGAAATGTTGGAGATTGTCGGTGCGAAACTTAAATGAGGTTTCATGAACTCCATGGCCTCGGCCCATTGCCAGTTTACATGTCTGGCTCCTTGGCCAGTCGTCGTCTTTAGGTTTCTTAAGTGACGAGAATAACTGTCGCTAAGACCCTTCCACTTAAAGAACAATGCCCACTCTTCATACATTTCAAAACCTGATGATGAAAGTGTATGTATAGTTATAAGATATAGTAGAAATACTTCCTGTAAGTTTAGAAAGTAATGTCTAATATTCATTTCGGCAATTTAAACGCCACGAAGTTCAAAAAACAGGTATTAATGTTTCTTTTTAGGTTAGGATTTGCCGTCACCAGAAATAATGAAACAAACGTGCATGAACTAATTAATAACGCTCGTAGTTTACTCTAAAATAGGAATATTTACCTAACTATGGTCTAAAACATCTTTTTTACTCAGTTAATTAATTGAAACTAACTGCCCCTAAGTCAATGCTAAGACTCCATGATTGTCACTATAAAATGAGTGTCGAGTTGAAAACTGCATTCTCCAGTACAAATTATTTATTTTCTAAGACTAACATTTGGTTACCTACCTACTGGCTAACACCACATAATATGTACAATTTGTGTTTAAATAAGTACAGTCGCCAGCACATCAGGTTACCCCACATTGACCTTGAACGCGTTATGCGCGCAACAGCGAGAATCGTGCGAAAGAGATATATAGCTTTTTGTCTGTTCTTACTTGTAATGTTTCGTGCTGCAGTGCGTACGTGAGGGTGTGTGCGTATGATCGTCGTGGTGTAGAATAAAGTACTGTGCGATAAGAAATAGCGTAGCAGGTTGAACACTTGAATCGAATCGAAATAATGGCCATGCGATCGAAATAATATAAAAGCAGGCGGCCGTGGCCCGCGCAATGCCTAAATAGTATGAAAGCTTATAATCAATATTTTTTATTTAAATGATCTTTTAATTACTTAATCCTTCATTTTTACGTATTTGTCGGAAAATTACGTTAAGTAGGTATTACCTACTCATATTACATTTAACCTGGTAGGTAAGTACGGTATACACTGTTACACAATTAATTAGCGAAATTTCACGCTCTCGATGAATATTGTTAAGTAGACAGGTAGGTAGGTTTAATCTGAAGTCAGAAAAACATTTCTTTTTTTAAATTTCAAGCAGGGTTTAATGACCTTTTCCGGGTTTTGTTACCTACTTACTGACGGGCTGGCGATGGCGGTCACCTGTTTTAGCGCGTTCTTATTGATAGCTGCGCCAGTTATTAACTTTTGTAGTTACTTACCATCGTTTAACTATTTTTATAATACCTATTGTATATGTTATTGTTCCAAAATAAACGATTTTTAAAAGCTTTTATTATTATTGACTTGTATGTATGTGAAGGTGGACTCTTGAAAGTTAAATTTGACCCACTTCCCGGTATCCGATTAAGCTGAAATTTTGCATGCATGTATAAATCGGATGACAATGCAATATTATTATGACATAGAGCTGATCTGATGATGGAGCTGGAAGGTGGCGATAGGAACTCCGTAATTAACTGACGCAACTCTATCGAGTTTGGGCTCGTTTAATTCGTCTTGACGAGTACTTTGATACTACAATCATGGTAACCAGGGTCTGATGATGGAGCTGGAAGGTGGCCATAGGAACTCCGTAATTAAACGACGCAAGCTCATCGAGTTTGGGCTCGTTTAATTCGTCTTGACGAGTACTTTGATACTACAATCATGGTAACCAGGGTCTGATGATGGAGCTGGAAGGTGGCCATAGGAACTCCGTAATTAAACGACGCAAGCTCATCGAGTTTGGGCTCGTTTAATTCGTCTTGACGAGTACTTTGATACTATATGGTAACCAGGGTCTGATGATGGAGCTGGAAGGTGGCCATAGGAACCCGTAATGAAACCACGCAACCCTATCGATTTTGGGCTCGTTTAGTTCGTCTTAACGAGTACTTTGATACAACATAGTAACCAGGGTCTGATGATGGAGCTGGAAGGTGGCCATAGGAACTCCGTTAATAAACGACGCAACCCCATCGAGTTTGGGCTCGTTTGATTCGTCTTGACGAGTACTTTGATACTACATGGTAACCAGGGTCTGATGATGGAGCCGGAAGGTGGCCATAGGAACTCCGTAATTTAACGACGCAACCCCATCGAATTTAGGCTCGTTTGATTCGTCTTGACGAATATGCAACTCCAACAAATTTGGGAAAAAAGTTCGTTCCGTTTGTTATGAATGTGGATTATGTCTGATTGATTAGATGGATGACCCAATGCCAAGATGAGCACGTGCCGAGGGCTGAATGGTATGAGGGTGTATAAACATTTCATATCGCCAACGTTGCGCAGTTTTTTTTGCTTTCCTACAATAAATGGGTATCAAATGAAAGGTGAGAATACGAATGCGAGTTAAACTCCGTTGCTCCAATCCGTCTGCAATTTTGGTGTACTGGGGTTTTTGGAGTCCTCGATTATGATATTAAGGTCGAATTGTTCGTGTCTGTAGCATCGGTTGGTTAACTTTTACTTGTGTAATTTGGTGAGATTGGCGTCAACAGCATTGGTTTGCAACCTGTCTAGGAGAATGATAACTCCAAAATGAAACCTGGAACTGTGTTTCGTAAGGCAGAAGTAAGCTTCCAGCTGAAATAAGTGGCGCATTCCTCCAAACACTCAAGTCAAGGTGAGGCCATGCCGAGGACTGAGTGGCATCAAGGTGTAACATGATGTCGTGAATGAGATGAACAGACTGAGAAACCTGTCCAGTAACTAAAAAATAAATTAAAAGTAGAAATCTTTTTTTAAAACAAGCTTTTATTTCAATGCGCTAAAAATAATAAAATAAACTTTTCCTTTGAAACTTTTACTATCAACTTTTAACGTCATTACACAACTGATATGATATAAAAGCTTGTCGCGAGGTTTACCTGTGTGTTACAAATAAATTAAATATCTGATTGATTTTAATTTTATAAATTTTCAAACTAAGTAAATACGAGTACCTACTTAAATCTCGCGACAAGCTTTTTTTTAACGGACGGTGAGTCGGTGACGTTTTTTTAAGTAGGAAATAAATATGCCGTCGGTCGGGGCCCCCTGTATAACAGATACGGCGGTAGCTACCCCACTGCTTTTGGCGCCATAACTACACAACCGATCATCATGGAATTTTGCAGACCTACCAATCAGAAAAGGACATAAGATATTATGTTCCTACAGGAACGCGTGTGAAACCCTGGAAAAATATCAAAATAAAATGCGGAATAACAATCACAATCTTTTTAATGTTAACCATAAATATAATTGAAAACACACAAATACCTACCTACTTTAAATTAAAATATACTTACAACAAAGTTTATAAAACCAAACTATACCATAGATAAGATAAGATAATTTATTTGCGTAAAACATGGTATACACAGGTGTTAATAAATCATACAAGTTTTGCTTAAAAATTAAAGCATGCAAACTTCACAAATAAACAAATTTGAATTTATAAACATTATAATTTATGTTAAAAAAATCCTTAATATTATAGAAATCATTTTCATTCAGCCATTTACATAGTTTAATTTTAAATAACCTACAATTTAATATTTTTATTTATTTAATTAGGTAATAATAAACATGCTTCACATAAAAGTTCCTGTAACATAATACGTCAATAAAGATTTTTTTTTTTTAAATGCCTAACACATCTCGGGGACCTTTGGAAGGCGTTATTATTATTAAGTATACTTAGATTAAAAACAAGTAGATAATATTTATTTTACACAAACTTTTATTTTTATTTGTAACATTAATTATAAAGTTACATCCACCAATGCCTACCAAGCAAAATCAAATGCGGTAGCATTCTGCCGGGTCAGCGGGATTGCCCGAAAGGGTTACCGCTGGCCCGGAACATAAAGGGCTAAGGAAGGAACACGGGTGGGTTTTAGTCAGTAAGAGTCTGACACTCCCTTCCGCTCCACCCAGAGCGGGAGGGGTCATTTGATGATTTCCCACCCGCAAAACAAAAAAAGTAATTTAAAAAAATTAAACCGACTTCAAAAAGAAATTAACTCAAAATTATGAAATAACTTTAATTTCGGAAGTCGGTGTCTTGGGATCTGTATTTTAGTTTTATGCCACCGACTTCCGAAATTAAAGTTTTTTCATAATTTTGAGTTAATTTCTTTTTGAAGTCGATTTAATTTTTTTAAATTACTTTTTATTTCGTAATTTTTAGTTTTTGCACTAGTATTTGACCAAGGTTTTGAGATGTTTTCCCTTTGACACTACACCCGTAGCTCTTATCAATAAGCCAGGCCGTCACACTTACACGTATTAGTCCATATCTTGAAAATTACTGAATCGATCTTGATGAAACTTGCACTGTTCCCTAAGTTGAAGAAAATGTAAGCCAATAAAAAAAAATGGTCACGATCCGATTAATAGTTCCGGAGATATGCGTGGACAAACATACATACATACATGCATACATACATACATACGTCTATGAAATTTTGTATATTTGTTTGGAAGCCCTAATAGATCATCATATGTGAATATAATGCAATTCCAATAATATTACATACATACGTATCGAATTGATAACCTCCTTTTTTTTGAAGTCGGTAAAAAAAAAATGCGGTAGCATTTGATTGCCAAGTAAAAATAAGCTTTTACCCAGATTCGTATAATTTGACTGGGCTGTGGTCTGGCACCCACTGTCCACTGGTGGCACGGCACGACAAGGGATTTTTGTAATACTTACAGATGATCTCGAATCTAATTAAACACTGTTAACAAAAACATTTCATTAATACGTCACAGCCTGCTTTGGTTTCCTTCGGCACGTTCTGGCATGCCGCATTGTGAACGCTAATCACGATAAAATAAGATTTCAAATCATTTGCGCTTCCTAAAATTCCTTGTCGTGTCATGCCGCCACGACAGTGGGTGACGGCCCAAACTTAAATTATCACTAACAATAGTAAAGGACAAATTCTCAAGAATTTAACAATGATGCGAAAAGAAGTATACAATTTCAATATTATAGCTACGTCTGTGACCTGCGCCTGGGTCATTTGAATTTTCTTAGCAGGGCGGCGGTATTTCTTTCCGACGTCCTTCAGGCGCCTCCTGACTGTGTCCATTGATATCTAAAACAAAGAAAATTTTGTCAATTTCAATACTTACATGGGATTCTTTGTTATGAGAAATTATACGGGCTAACTTAACTAATTTGCATTCGCGATTTATTTGCCAAAAATCGTTAACAAAAATGACTTTATGGAAAAATAACTTTAAATCCTACACAATAAAGTTCAGTTTACGCTACAACTTTAACTTTTTCAATAGTGCTAGTCACTCTGAAATCAACTTAATTACCATTAAAATAAAGTTGATATTTCTTTAACTTGAAATAATATTAGCTGAGTCTGGCCGCGCGGTATGCATAAAACCGGAAACATTATTTTGTCTATCAGTGTGGGTCCTGAGTGACAGCGCACCACGTATGACGGATTGCGGAGCGGATTTACTCGTCGATAACTGTCCTTAGTGCATGCGGGAAATTGATGCGTGCGCGCATGTTTAGTTACGCGTCCATTTAACTTAGGCCATAATAATGTCGATATCAAAACTCAAACGTTTACAATATTTAGAAAGAAGCAAGAAGAAGAAGAAAAAAAAGCAAAAAAAAGAAGAGTAAGAAGTTTAGATTTAGATTTTTTCTTTACCGATGATATATAAGAACGTATGCGCTTAGAGACGATTTTGTATGAAATGCGTGCATTCAGGGTCTCCGAATCTGAATTCCTGATCAGGAAACCGGACGTGTGCGACCGGCCTAATGCGCCGTTCATTCCGCCTGCGCGGTGCGCCGCCTTCACTCAGGCAAGACGCACACTTAGGGAGTAGGTATTATTTTAATCAATTTTGTTATTATTTTTAAGGAAACCATGTTTTATGTTAGTGATGAATAAGCTAAGGTGATAGGTAAGTGTGATTACAAGCTACACATGGACTCACGCTGTAAGAAGTTGAGGTTACTCGTGTGCTCAGAAAAGGATCGGCAGAGTGTGCAGCGACCATAGCCGCATCGTCTGCCGCCCCGTAGTGGCTCTCGCGTAAAGTTGGCGGTGGTGGGCTTCAATGCTTCCACTTTCTTCCCACCGCCGAAGCCCGAAGTAAACTGTTCTTTTCTGGAACGAAACAAATAGCTTAGTTTATTTGCCCACGATTACTCAATTACTATAAGGCAAAGAGGCCCTTGATTTTAAGCCACTTTTACCTACATCTAATTTTCTCTTGGCTCTGACACTATAAAGCCCTGTTTTATAGGGTTCCGTACCCAAAGGATAAAAACGGGACCCTATTACTAAGACTTCGCTGTCTGTCCGTCTGTCTGTCACCAGGCTGTATCTCCAGAACCGCGATAGTTGTCGCAGTTGAAATTTTCACAAATTATGTATTTCTGTTGCCGCTATAACAACAAATATTAAAAACAAAATAAAATAAATATTTAAGGGGGGGGGGTCCATACAACAAACGCGATTTTATTGCCCTTTTTTGATCGATATCAATAGGTAGTGGTAACAGGTAGGCACATGAAATATTCACAAAATACTCAGTTGTATTTTTACTTTAATAATAAGTAATAAAATTAAAATAAAATAAATATTTAAGGGGGTCTCCATACAACAAACGTGTTTTTTTCGGCGTTTTTGCCTTGTGGTACGGAACCCTTCGTGTGCGAGTCCGACTCGCACTTGGCCAGTTTTTTATGTTCTGTACCTATGCCTAGGCGATCGTTACAATTTCATTATATTGTGTAGCCTATGTAATCTTCTTTCGTATTAAGTAACAACATTTATCCTATCTATAATAAAAAAAACTTTCTAGAACATTAATTTACTAAAATCGAACTTTGGCATGTTTTCATTACTTATACAAAATTCTTTCTATCTCTAAACCCGTTGACCGATTTACATCTTAATTCAAACGGGAATATCAGTTTTAAACATAATCCTCTCATTTGACACTAAAATCACGCAAATATTCCTATAAACAAAAAATCACGTTTTCAATTTAAGTAGATACAAGTTACGTAAAGAACTATTCTGCCTATAATTTTTCTTCACATTAACCTTGCGTTCCGAGTTAGGAAATAATCGATGTGAGCGTGCTTAAACCCGTACCGAATTAGCGTGAGCGCGATAACGATGTCCCGTGAATCGTCATAGATGACGTCATGACATGCGCCATCTTGCGATAACGCCGACCCTAGAATAATATCACCGTGAGCGCTGTCAAAAATGACAGTGTGTGTGTGAGGATGTGTCAGTGTGTGTTTTGTTTAGATTTGCATCTTAACATAAAATTAAACTAACGTGGCATTTTCGAAATTGTGCTTCTGGCTGATAGTCGCCACCTAACCAAAGAAGAAGAAATGTGGTGTTTAGGAAATAGGTACTGTGTAATAATATCGTTTTTACATTGAGTAAGCACTGTGAGCGCGTTCACGGGGGCGCGGGCGTTCCGAATTGTGGACAGCTCTCAGCTGTCATAATCGTAATACCTAAATCGGAACGCATGTGAGATGATGTGAGGTGAGCGCTGTGAGCGATTATAGCTAATTCGGAAAGCGGCCTAAAATTCTCAAAAATTGCTGTCAGATACCTACTACGAATACTATTAAAAACGATATTCCTATTCTATCACTTTTAATAACATTCACTATTCGCACACCCGGCGTTCGTTGCATAATTGCGTAGGTACCGGTAAACGCGGGTTACTTTAGCTCTGGGGGGGAACTTTGGGTCAATACAAAAAAGGGTTTTCTATTTTCTATTGTTGTATAGGGCTACATTGGCTCAATGCATAAATATTGTTTTTGTGTCGACAAAATCTGCAGGTCAAGTCAAACTAACCCTCTTCAAAGAACAACATTGGCTCAAAAGTAAAAAAGAAGAAAATATACACATACCTATATTTTGTAAAACAAATATTTAAAATGCTAAGAAATCCACCATAATCCCTACTATCAAAGGGTTTCTAAAAAAAAAGTAATTAAACCAAATTCAAAAACTCAAAATTGTGAAATAACTTTAATTTCGGAAGTCGGTGTCTTGGGATCTTTATTTTAGTTGTAGTTTTTTGCCACAGACATCTGAAATTAAAGTTATTTCACAATTTTGAGTTTTTGAAGTCGGTTTAATTTTTTTTAAATTACTTTTTTATTTTGATATTTTTAGTTTTAAGTAAAAACTGGAATATTTGTTTGTAATAAGTAGGCAATAGTTTTGTTTTAAATATTGCACTAGAATTTGACCAAGGTTTTGAGATGTTTTCCCTTTGACACTACACCCGTAGCTCGTATCAATAAGCCAGGTCGTCACACTTACACGTATTAGTCCATATCTTGAAAATGACTGACTCGATTTAGATGAAACTTCCACTATTCCCTAAGTTGAAATAAATGTAAGCCAATACAAAAAAAAATGGTCACGATCCGATTAATAGTTGTGGAAAAATGCATGGACAAACATACTATTACATTATACGTCTACAAAATTTTGTATATTTGTTTGGAAGCCCTAATAGATTGTCATATGTGAATATAATGCAATTCCAATAATATTACATACATACGTGTCGAATTGATAACCTCCTTTTTTTTGAAGTCAGTAAAAGATGAAAAAATTAGCTAAAGTAACCTGCGTTTACGGTATTTACTTTAAAATCCAATCACTACTACTGCCGGACGATTCTGTAAAAATCTCACCGTGAAAACTTAGGTGATGTGAGTTTGTTTTTGCTAGGGATTGACACTATTGACAGCTCACTCCACGCTCACTTCACCTAAGTTTTCACGGTGAGATTTTTACAGAATAGCACCGCTGGAATAACTTTTGTTTAGGATGTTCCATGACCAAGGGCTGATTTTTCAATTGACAGATAATTTTTGTTTTAGAATATCATTGGTTATTGTAATAAAATTGACATCTGACAGTTTTTGTAAGTATTGAAGAAATTGTCAAAAATTCAATATTATTCCTCCAATAGTAAAAAATTGGCTGGCTAAAAAATTAACTGGCGTTGGAAAAATCAGCCCTAAATGGAATCAAAAACAATAAGTTCATCGAATTATGCTCACGTAGGTATAACTCTGAATTTAAGCTTTCACGGTTACCTACCCTACAGCGCGCACCCATCATTAGGAAAGAACCGCCCCTAAGACGACCTACTGACCCAAAGAGATACCTACCTACCTATCCCTTCTATTAATTCGAAAATTCTATAGAAAAACACCATTGACACATTTTTTCAATACTAACCTTTGTTTATTTTATTTCACTTTAAAAATTATAAATACAAAAAATATTACTCACCGTTATCGTCGTCTACCGACAAATATCAATCACCCGGCATGATCCACTCAAAAACTTTGGTAAAAATAATTAAAAAACGCAGTCAAAAATGTCTGGGGACAGAAGACATCCCGCCGGACACACAACGCACAGTACCAAACAACACGACTCCAAGTGACGTACTGAATAAACGTCAAACGATCTCGGGAGCGGTGGGTGTGGCTTATTCCTAGTGAGACATGATAATTGGCTGCCAATTCTTAGTATGTGCAACCATTGGGCAATTTTAGAAACGTTGAAAACTCCACCAATCATAGCAAGGATACTTTCTTTCTAACACTATACGACGCGTCGTAGTTATAGATATGTATAGAGTTTACATTGATGTGCTGCCGTCTGTACATTGTTATCACACTAATAATTGCTTTTAATTTAATTAAGTATACCTAGATATATACTAACTAGATTAATTTATTTATCTCCCCAGTATAATATAACAGTACAGTATATTATATAACTTCCCAGTGGCGTTCTAATGGATAATAACACAGCAGTATAAAATAGTAGCAGGTACCTTGTCATAAGTACTTACTAACCTATATTATATTTTTAGTATAAAAACGACACCTTATCTAGTCAGATAGTTTCTATATATACCTACCTCTAAAATGCCTAACTTAATTCATGTTTTCAAAAATGATCACTTATTTACCAACCTACATACCTGTTGAATGAAACGGGGAAAATAGATAAAAAACTATGTTACAGTGGAATAGTTTATTGATATTCATCATTTTCATCCAAATCTCTTATAACTACGTCATCCAGAAATTCTGCTGGAGCAGATATATTGTTTTCATACCTAGCCCATCCGAGGTACCATACTACCGTCATCACGTGAGCGCAACATCCGATAGTTCGTCGACCGACCAAACAATTGCAACAATATTCAATTATCCCGTTTCTGCCAGGCACATTATTTTCTACTAAAATATAAACATAATATTGTTTTCTTGAAATGTGCCTGGACTTGATTTTTCCTCTTATTAGTGTTTTATCACCACTTCCTCTAAGATTATATTGAGAAAAGTCTTGTGTATCCCTACATACTTCTATTCGATATGATCCGTGAAATCTTATATGTTCTCCATAGTATGACCTTGCTTGTCTAATTTGGTAAGTACCTAGAGCAAATAATATTAATTCACTATAACTTAATCTAGGAAACAAAAATAAATTATCTCGGTCAGCAGTAATACTCTGAAAAGCAGTTGATCTTCTATTCATGTTTAGTTGTTCAACTAATACGGCTAAATTATTTTCAAAATTAATTCTCTCTCTAATAATTGTCACTATTTCATTAGCATCATTTCTATCCTGAAAACGAACACCAAATCTGTTTAGTAAACTGGCAGCTATTTGAAAATTCTGCATCATGTTCGGGACTGATTTATTAAAATAGTCTTGTCTCAGGAGCTTAAAGTCCCTTTTAAAGTGTCCATTTACTGCCTCAACTACCCAACGACATATTGTTACACAGCGGCTCCGGTTGGCCTGCTGTGTTGTTAGTTGGTGTTCGCCTTCTAATAGAGATTCAGGCATGTATGGCCGGTAATTGCAACCTTCCAGCATTCTTATGGAATCACGGAATCCCCTATCTAATATGAACGCATCGTTTTCTTGAAAATATAATCTAAGAGGAGCGTTTTCATAATCAAAGAGGGAAATCATTATATCGGCATCGGATGTGGTAGCCTTGTATGGACCGAAACAATCGAGGATGTAACCATCACATGCCACAAATAAAAATGGCTTTAATAGATTTTTATACTTATGTAATGAATATGTATCCTTTTGGAAGGAGTAATTGGAACTTTTATTTATATTTATGTATGTACCGTCACAAATAATAATAGCATTTGTGAAGTTTTCATTGTATATATCATTTGGTATTGTCAGATTATGATCCATTAGACTTTCTCTCGATATGTGAGTAATACCCAGGTGCATAGGTACAAAATCTTGAACCAGGACTTCCCTACTTTTGTTCATTAGCCTCTCTAATGTACTACGCGGTACATCCAATAATGTAGCCAAGCGAACATCTGATTCACCGGTCCTCATTTTGATTAATAATGCAGCTAATCCCAAAAGGCCATTGTGCAGTCCTTGTATGCGAGGAACTTCATTAATAAGAGTGACAAAATCTTGTTTAGACCTTCCAGTCCAAAAGAAAAATATGTTATCTTCAATTTCTGGGATAGCTTCTACATTTGTGAAATTAAGGTAAGGCTTGAAAGCATTGACAAATGAAAAAATATGTTCCACTTGTTGTAAAGTAAATGTTCTAATGCTATTACTCGAATCATAGAGATTGCTCCACTGGTTACTCAGTCTATGTTCTGTACAAACACGGCTGTGCACAGGGATATAATATTTATATGTACTGAGTATTGTAGCCCTAAATGAATCTGACAAATTGTGCAGATTAATATTAGTACATTGAGGGAAAAGGCAGTGAGAAGCAGTATTTGCTGCCCGTCTATAATTTTCCATTGTTATTTCACTTGATGCAACAGAAGGCACTTCAAGACTTTCATGAACTGGTTCAGCAGTGTATGGCTCAGAGTCACCTGTTTCAACTTCAACTTCTTCAGTAGTAGAAACTCCACGGGCATCATCAGCATGCTCAATACGTGTGGCAGCACGCTTGCAGCTCATCCAGCATGCATGGCATATTCTATCAGATGATGATATCTATGAAAGAAAACATTGAATTAATATCAGGTATCGTGTTGGTATTATTTTTAAAGGATAAAAAGACATGTCACTACATTCAAGGTCAAAAAAACAATAATATTATGTACCTGTTATTTTCATGTTAAAAGTATTATTATGTACTAGACATGTGCGCCGATGGTCATTCGACCGGCGGCGGCGTCTGGCGTTTAAATTGTCGGCGGCGGCGGCGTCATCGGCGTAATCGGCGTGGATGGTCAAAATAAGTAGAATAGAAGACGTCTCAATCCACATTATTTTTTTTATTTATTATAGGTAATCAACATAAGGCACGCTTAATAGAGAACAAATAAATCATTTTTTAAATTATGACAAGAATTATTTGTTTATCATAACTATATTAAATAGGTACAATTATAAAATCAAAATTTCAATAACAAAAAAACCTCTATGGCTACAAATAACAATCAAACTAGTACGAAAAGAGAGAAAAGAAATAAAATTTTATGAACAAGAAGCAAATTATTTTAGCTTTTGTAATTGCTTCTTACACATGTCATAATTATCATGTATAAATATAATTTGATGCGCAAAATTACCGGCAACTCAATAGACAGATCTCCAAGTCCTTGAAAAGCGATCTTCGCCGCTTTAATACAGACCGTATTAAGGACGCGATAGAGCGAAATAAAGGCTCCAAGGTCTTTGCTAGAGATCTGTCTATTGGGCAGAGCCAGCTTATGAAACTGAAGACCGAAGATGGCAGGATCGTATCCGCCAAACCTGAGCTGTTGAGGGAGATCGAGAGGTTCTATGGACAGTTATACACGTCAACAAGTAACCCCGTTATGAATCTGGCAAACGACCCGAGAGCTAGATTGACCCGGCACTATACCGAAGACATCCCGGACGTCAGCCTGTACGAGATTAGGATGGCTCTGAAGCAGCTCAAAAACAACAAGGCGCCGGGTGATGACGGAATTACGGCCGAGTTGCTGAAGGCCGGCGGAAAACCCGTTCTTAAGGCCCTTCAGAAGCTGTTTGGTTCCGTCATACTCGAGGGCAAAACACCACAGGCATGGAACAGAGGCGTGGTGATACTTTTCTTTAAGAAGGGCGACAATGCCCTTCTTAAGAATTATAGGCCCATCTCACTCCTGAGCCATGTCTACAAGCTGTTTTCGAGAGTCATCACGAACCGTCTCGCGCGCAGGTTTGACGACTTCCAGCCTCCCGAACAAGCCGGATTCCGTAAAGGCTTTAGCACCGTAGACCACATACATACGCTGCGACAGGTTATACAGAAGACCGAAGAATATAACCTGCCTCTCTGCTTAGCGTTCGTGGACTACGAGAAAGCCTTTGATTCGATCGAGACATGGACTGTGCTGCTGTCTCTTCAACGGTGCCAGATCGACTATCGGTACATCGAGGTGCTGAAGTGTTTGTACGAAAACGCCACTATGTCAGTCCGACTCCAGGATCAGACCTCGAAACCTATCCTTCTGCAGCGAGGTGTAAGACAGGGAGACATTATCTCTCCGAAACTGTTCACCGCTGCACTGGAGGATGTCTTCAAGGTTCTGGACTGGAAAGGGGCTGGCATCAACATCAACGGCGAGTACATAACTCACCTTCGGTTTGCCGACGATATCGTAGTCATGGCTGAGACTATGGAGGACCTCAGTACAATGCTCGATGACCTCAGTAGAGCCTCCGAAAGAGTGGGTCTTAAAATGAACATGGACAAAACGAAGGTCATGTCAAATGCCCATGTAACACCCACTCCCTTAAAGATCGGAGACGCTACACTCGAAGTCGTGGACGAGTATGTTTACCTCGGACAAACTGTCCAGTTAGGTAGGTCTAACTTCGAGAAAGAGGTCAATCGTCGAATCCGACTCGGCTCGGCAGCGTTCGGAAAGCTACGCAATATCTTCTCGTCCCACATACCGCAGTGTCTCAAGACGAAAGTCTTTGACCAGTGCGTGTTGCCAGTGATGACTTATGGCACTGAAACGTGGTCGCTCACAATGGGCCTTATAAGAAGGCTAAAAGTCACCCAAAGGGCAATGGAGAGGGCTATGCTTGGAGTTTCCCTGCGTGATCGAATCAGGAATGAGGAGATCCGCAGGAGAACCAAGGTAACCGACATAGCCCGCAGAATTGCCAAACTTAAGTGGCAGTGGGCAGGGCACATTGCTCGCAGAACAGATGGCCGATGGGGCCGAAAGGAAAAGGTGATAAATATAATTTTGTCTAAATGTCTACGGAAGTAGGACTTAACCGTGACCTTTTTGCCGTAATGGTTAGTCCTGCGACTGAACTCGCTCGCTGGGCGTGTTTGTGGCGGGAACGCTCATGATAGCCCTAACGCAGTTGAATAGCCAAGGATAAGTATTCTTCTTTTCCTTCCAATAACGAAGTATGTTTCCGTCGAGCACAGCCTTAGGGGCTCATCCACCAAAGTATTTTCAACATTCGACCACCACAGGATCATCAGCCACGTTAGTGATACTACCAGGAGTTGTATACTTCTGGGACATAGCCAAAAGAAAAGTAGAGGAGACTGACTCACTGGGATAATTAGCTGTTTCTTGTAAAATATCAGAGCCCCTGACGTGTTCTCTCACAAATGCAGACATAAAGGAAACTCTCGTTTACCCTCTTTCCTCAAGATATTTGTCAATTACTGACATTCCTTGGAAATGGCAATCGAGAAGAGCAGCCGCCATAGTCAATTTATTAATGGGAAAGCGGTGATCTAATTTCGACAACATGTTTCTTTTCATGCGGCTCATTATAAGAACCTCGTTCGTCCTCAGTTTGTTCCAACGCTTGTTCTTCTTTACACCTAAAAACCAGTACAACATTGATTGTGACTGAGTTTGATGCACTCATTATATTAACGGCATCCGGCATCAAATAATGTGCGATACATAATCTAGAATATTATTTGGATTTTGACGCCGATTACGCCGATGAGAAATCCGGCGGCGTCGGCGTGGCTAAAATGACCGGCGGCGTGCGCCACGCCGATCGGCGCACATGTCTATTATGTACACACAGCTGCATTAAGTAGTTACCCCACCAAAAGACATGTGCGTTCAAATCCGTGATAGGCCCAAGTTGGTTTTTGTATTTTGCAAAAACATTTTATTTTAAATAATGTATTGTTTTAGTGAATAAATAAGTTTAAGTAAGTATTTTTTTTTTATTCTGTTTTTATTATTGTTTTTTTTCAATAAAACAATACTTTTGCGACGACAAGCAACAATAATAGGGTTAACATTTACGACAACTTATTCATCGTCTAAATAGACTGGAGGTTTCAAGACCGCTTACCGTGCATAAGATTGGAAGTTCAAATCCTATATAGGCACGAAATGTGCTTTTTGTTCATTATATTATTTTGATATATTTTTCTATTTTGTTTTAAGTAGTAATTATTTATAAAGAATTAAAAAATCAAGAAAAATAAAATACTTTATTAATCATTTATTAATATTTATTATTGCTATTATTTAACAAAACTATGATCTTATTTTACAACAAACAGAACAACTATTTTAGTTCTCATAAAATCAGAAATCATTTAAAAAAATAATTGATAAATAGTAGTCGTTTACTCTTCGCCGTTTTAAGTGAACGTATACAAAGTTCTAACTTGAAGGTATGGATTAATTTTATAAAGACAACGTAAGTAAGTAAAATTAATGGATACCCTCAAATTATAACATCTTTCGATTAGACAGGGACCTAAAGATATAATGACTCAGCCGATAGTAGATAACAATTTCATCGCAATTCGTATGGGCTCGCTGGCTAGTTCGTCAAACTGCCGGTATGAGTATGACGACGTTCGGTGATGCGATGGTTCGAATCCGAGTCAACACAATGGACTCTTTTTGAAGTATTCTTTAGATTATTCGTAAGGAATTCAATGTTGTAGCAGTGTAACATTTTAAAACTTGAGGGGTTAGGACATAGTGACGCTTTCTGTACCTACATAATTTTTTATTTATGGTGAAAAGTATTACAGCATAGTAGGTCAATCATTATCAGGTATAATTATTGAAATCCAGAAGAAATATGATAATAAACAATATAGAAACATAAATACCTGACGTGGTGCAATTCTTGTTTGTATAACAGCATTAATCTGTCTTTGCTTTTCTGAAGGATTGTCAATAACGATAGCATGGCTCTGACGATTAAGTGTAGACCGTCCACAAATACTGCACACTTGTCTACGTCCTGGTTGAGATGACCCGGAAGCTTGAGCACCATCACAGCTTGCTGTTAATTGCTGATTCACTGTTCTCATGAGGAGTTCATTACAACGTTCACAAATGTAATCTTCCTCAGTAATCTGAAACAGGAAACTCAATATAAACTTCTTTTGATTACAAAATATTCAATAGCTCATTACCAGGAGGTTATGTTGAAGAAATAGTTCCACATAACAATAAACAACAGGTTCAAAACTAAGATTATTTCATGTAAATAATCTTTGTATAAACACATTTTTCAAACAGTTGTATGTGTTATGTTACACATTGTTTAAGAGCTTTGTGTAATTCTTATACTTAATATGATTTTTAGATTAAAAATAGGTAATGAGCATAATATACTTACGATTACTGGTGATATCCACTCGCTAAGTAACGAAATAACTCGTGTGTTCAGCTCATGAACGAGATAACGTCGAAACGAATTTATGCAGACATTGCAGTTTATGCAAAGTATACGTCGACTTGTTGCTGATGGCGGCATTGTCAACAGAACGGATTTACAACGGTATCAGGTATGGTAAGCAAAGGTCGTCAGATGAGGAAGATATCGGGGTCCAGGGGCGGTAAATAGGGTCGTAATAAGAAGAAACACATACAAAATGGCACAGTACACAACGAGACGCAAGCGCAACAACGAAGGACTGCGCCGGTGCAAATCACAGAACTGTCAAATGTCAAAAAAATCCATTTCACTTGCGCACACTCAATGAAACACTGAATGATTAATTTAATTCAATTATTGTGTTATTTTTTAATTATTTACTTTATCCTATGACTAATAAAAAAATAGTTACTGATCGAATTAAACGTAAAATAAGTATAAAACTAAGGAACAAAGTTAAATATGGTCAACCAGCAATTTGTAAAATGGAACGTTTTAAAGAATTGATGGTTTGGATGCGTTCAAAATATGTCAATACGTTTAGAATTAGCTTAAATAAATGTAAAAATATCTTTTTTTCCTGCGTTTCTTTTAAAATTGTGATAAGCGTAATTAATATACAATTCAATAAGCTATATTTTAAGATTTATTTCATTTCTATACACAGTCAGGTCAAAAATGAACATCCTTCTTTACCAGATCCGCTAAAAAAATTGGAATAAATGTATATTATGCATATAATATTATTTTCAACACACTTGCTCGAAAAGTGGCTCTTTTTGCACCATTTGTTGTTCACTACGCAGTGTATTCATTGAACACTCATGCTTTTAACAAGTTACGCCACAGAAGGTATACCACTGCTAGTTAGAGAAGTGCGATATTTTTATAATCCCAGCAAAGAACCTTCTAGCATTTTTATGCCTAAAAATGTTTTGTATATACTTCGGCGAGGTTTCATGAACTCCATGGCCTCGGCCCATTGCCAGTTAAAGTTTCATTTTAACGCTGGACCCACTCCTTGTTTTAGACATCTAAACTTTATTAAATGTGATTTGAGATTCTTAAACAATGGAGCTTGTTCCAATCTGAATGTAAAATTGAAAAGGAACCGTTCTGCCAACCTTGGAAAGTCAAAGCATCATTCATAGTTCATTCGGTTGGTAACGTATAGCGATTATTACTAAATCGAATTAATTTATATTTAAAATTGCAATATTGAATTTAATATAACATTTTGATCTTAGAAATATGCTTATTATTTTCAATTGTTCACATATAAATACTAAAGTAGGGTAGAATTGGGGGTTCTGGATCACTTCTTCTTCGCTCCACTCGGAATGTGATCCAGAACCCCCAATTTTCTACACATACACGAATCACACCGATTTCTCTCTTGCAGTCGACAGTAATTTGACTTTTGAAAGAAGAAGACAAAGCGTTGTGTAACTATACAGACGCTATACAACGTTTATTAGTAAGGGGGTGAATATTGTATTTAATTCTACGACGTCGAACTGGTACAGTGGAACGATATCGCTTGGGCTTTGGGTGTAAGTATGTTTTTTAAACATGTTTTTATCTAAAGTCTATTGAAACGTATATATACAAGTTAAACAAATATCAACTTTATTTTAATGGTAATTAAGTTCATTTCAGAGTGACTGTGCTAGTCACTCTGAAATGAACTTAATTCTTCGATCAATAATAGTACTAGATGCCCGATAAGCGCTTCAAAAACGGCCCGAAAAATACGAGCACGAATACTTTTGTGCTCTTATTTCAAATTAGTATGGTCCAATCATAGCCAATGTTAAGACGTCAAAATGCCTCAGTGCGCGTTCAAAAGTTGTGTAAATAACCACCGTAACACCAAGATTTTGGAAGGAATATCTTTTTTTCGGTAAGTTTTTATCATTAATGTTTTTCATAAAATAGTAACACAACTAAATAGTAAATATAAATCAATTAGCAAATATTATGATTGTTTGGCCAATGTTTGCGACAACGCGCCAACTATTGTAACAAACATTGAAGCATTGAAATGTAATTCCAAGAACTACGTCTAGTTCCAAATTCGAGTAAGTACAAAATTGTCAACAAAATGTTTTTAACCTTATTGCTTAGACGTTAAGTTTCATTTTAAAATAAATATTTTTGTACTTATTTTATTGCTTCGATGACAGAAGGACTTAAATATTAATCATTTGCAATCGTAATTAAACTTTATGTTAAAGTGATAAGGTTTATAATAATTTGAAGTTGTTAATATTATTAAACTTTTTTCTATAGTTCGTAGTAAGAAATATAAATGTTTATGTGTGTGCATACGTGGCCACTTTAGCGACTTATTTTTGTTCTAATCATTCATCTAGTAGGTACTATTATTGATCGAAGACTTAATTACCATTAATAAAAAAAGTTATAAAAATATTTGAAGATGGGCCTAAACTGAGCTTTATTGTGTAGGAACTCATATTTGTTCACATTTTTGGCAAATAAATCGCGAATGCAGATTATCAGTTACCTATGCTATTATACACTGGACAGCAAATAAACCGGGCCACCCGCTACCTTGGAACTCTGATTCGATTTTCTCAAAAAGTATAAAACTTAAAACTATCATAGTTATACATACTGAAAGTGCGTTTCATTATGATTAAAATGAATGGAAACTTATTGGGATTAATCAATTTTATTAAGTGATTATTAAGGATCTTACAACGAAGAGTCGTTTTCCAGTCGTGTTAATCGTTAGTAATCATAAAATGAAAATTAAATTAAAGCCAGAAATAAAGAAAAAACATTTAAAAAAAATTTTGATCAGTATTCAGTATACCCTCCCCTTGCTCGGATAACTGCCAGCATCCTCGTATTCATCGACCTTACGAGCCTGACGATGAAATCTTGGAGAATTGCATTGCACTCCTCTTCAATTGCGATTCGCAGCTCTGGAAGCCTTGTTGGAGCAGGTATTCGGGCTCGAACTCGACGTTTCAGCTCATCCCATAAGTTTTCTATCGGATTCAAGTCCTGGCTTCGAGCTGGCTAGTCCATCGTACGAATGCTGACGTCGCGTAGATACTGGGTCACCACATGAGCAACATGAGGCCGTGCATTATCATGCATCAACTGCATATCCTGCCCGATATATCCTGCGTAAGGTACCACATGGTCTGCAAGGATTTCAGTAATATAGCGATGAGAAGTCAATCCACGTGTACGGCCCGTCGGTTTGATGAAAAATAACGCTGAATGTACGGTTAACGAGATGCCGCCCCAGACCATTACAGATCCTCCTCCGTATGCAATAGTTTCCTCGATGCAACATTGAGATAACGTTCTCCAGGGCGACGATATACTCTCTGACATCGATCAATTCCATGTAGACCCTCCCTGGTCTCATCAGTGAAGAGTACATTACCCCATTGCTCTAACATCCAATTCCTATGCTCTCGAGCAAATTCAAGTCGTTCTCGACGGTGGGCTACCGTTAATGCTCGGCCTGTTGCAGCTCTCTTTGGAGTCAGGTTCCGTTCAGCAAGTCTCCTGACGGTGTCTGAACTTATAACCACTTGGCGTTCGTCACGCAGACTTTGTTGGACTTTAATTGCGTTGAGGCGGCGATTTCGCAGAACACTAAATTGGATATAACGATCATCTGCTACTGATGTAGCCCTAGGTCTGCCCGTACCTGGACGGCGACCGAATGCTATAGTCTCTAGGTACCGTCTGTAAACTCGTTGCACCGAAGATCTGCTGATTCGAAGTCTTCGAGCGACCTCACGTTGCGCAACGCCTGCGTGAAGTAGTGCTACAGCTAGAGCTGCTTCCTGAGGTGTCGTATACATTATTGACCAATAAAAGTAGCAAAAATACACGCGTCTGAGGAAACTATGGACAAAAACTAAAGAAATTATAAGAAATATCCGACTTCCCTCATTGTAGAAAAAAATAACGCTACTCGCGAACTCTAGTCAAAACAGAGCAAATCGTTAGCATTGTGTTTGTTGCTTAATTACAATGTGAGTTGACGATACTTTAGAATAAATTTATAGTCATTTTAATCAGCATGAAACGTACTTTCTGTGGGTATAACTTTGATATTGTAAGTTATATACTTTTTGAGAAAATCGAATCAGAGTTCTAAAGTGGCGAGTGGCCCGGTTTCTTTGCTGTCCAGTGTATTATAGGTACTTTAAATGTTTAAAACAAAAGTGAGTTTGAGTTTGACTCATACATACTTTATAGAAAAGGGAGGATCCTCCGACCAGACGGGTGTTGTGTCTGGCGGGCAACTGCCCGAAAATTCATGTCGGGCCGTTTGTATCTATGCTAGTTGCGCGGTAAACTCTGCTTGCGCGATGCAGGATTTTGCGTGACGTCAGTATGACGCGTTGTTCTCATGTGGCGTTGTAGATACCGCTACAGTATAATTATCAAAAAGAGCAAAAAATATTATGGGTCCTTCACAGTAAGACGCTTACCTAATTTTAAAATTCGTTTGACTGATAGAGTATCGGTCGTATCTTCCGATACTCTTCTTTAGCAGCGGTCACAACTTTTGTGACTACTTTCCATACCGGACTGTCATCAACAGTCGATTTGAAGGTAAATAGTGCCCGTTTCCAGCGGTCGGTACTGAGCGCCTCCGCTTCCCGAGCGTTGTAAACACGCAGTTCCACGTAGTAGTTGCCCTGCTGGGTGGGATCCCGCTGGAGTGTGTAACCGAAACCGCTACGTCTTGACAAGAAGCTCCGCAGCGCAGCCGCTCGGATGGGTTCACCGCCAAGTTCTTGCTCGTTCTGAAATTAAAACCATTAGAAAATTAAAAAGAAAAAGCATGAAAGAACCTTCAAAAAAGAATTTTGCAAATCGGCTTATAAATAACGGAGTTCTGAGGTAAAACATAAAAAAAAATATTCAACCGAATTGATAACCTCCTCCTTTTTTGATGTCGGTTAAAAATATACTGACTCATAAATTTTAACTGATCCAGGAATCGTATTTAGAATATCTTAGTCAGTAGTCCTGAGTTCAAAAAGGACCTACATTTATAAATAAAAAAAAACTTACGCGTACCTCTGAATCCGATAGTTTCCTTTTTTTGGTCGATCTTGATGGCGTCGGCAAATCAACGTTCGACTCCGTGTCGGACCCAAAAAAGCTAGATTTTACCACCGGAGCACTGGTAATTTTCTTTAATGCAGGTTTATTTGTTTTGCTGGCAGCCTTTTTCCTCGCCTTCTTTTTCTCTACCGAGGTCCTAGCTGAGATGCTGGTATTTCAGTCAGAATCGAAGGGATTGGTTGACCTAAAATTAAGAACACCGTTATTAATTTTCACTCATAAGTTTAATTGACTATTATTCGATATAAAATCTAATAATTGTAGAGTTATTGTTTTATTATATTAATAATTGTAGAGTTATATACTTGTTGTTTTATTGTTCGCAATAATATTGAAAAAGAAAGAAAAGTCACAAGTACCCGGGATGCGCGCTAATTAAAATGAAATTATTGAATGCAGTCATATTTATAGATTACATTTTTAAAGCGGTGGTTACACTGACTAATCGCGAGCATAATTTACAGCAAACATATCAAATATCATATCTTTCTCACTTTGCTGAGAAAGCGATTTTGATATGTTTGCTGTAAATTATATTAACAGCACTGCTTAAATAAGGTCTATTATCATTTGTTCTTTATTAGACACTATGCACACAGTCTCCAAATTCCGTTTTCGGGCGGGTGGCGACGCGACGCCGCGGGTGGCCACGGTAATTCGACGCCTTGCAGCTGTCGCTGCAATTTGTGACGAAATTTTTAGAAGGTAAACGTATGTACCTACTCGCTAGTAAATTAAATATTAATGTAAGACGTAATTCAACTTAAAATTTGTATTTATTAATATATTCCATTATACATTGATCTTAAATTAATATCATAAAATCCTAATAAACAAACTAATCTGCATTCGCGATTTATTTGAACAAATATGAGTATATGAAAAAATTACTTTAAATCACCCCAAGCCACATTCTTGGCATTGAAGTCCCCGAGTGCTCGCCGCACGGGGAGGGAACGGAACCCGACGCCGACGACTCTCAACTCCGCAAGGGAGCTGTGGAACTCGGCGAGAGTTCGGTATACCCCTACCACAACAATCTCCCCGAACCGTGCTGCCACGCAACCCCGTAAGCCTCTTGACAGCCTCGAGGGCGGGGTACCGGCGGCGGCCGACGAAATTAAGGTCACTGAGCCGCTCAGGTCCTCCACCCAGTAATCCCTGAGCGGGACAAAGTACGGCTCAGCGACCACGGCGATGTTAATCGGCTACTGCGCCATGCTCTGGAGCAACAGATCCTGAGCGGAGGCGCAGTGGTTGATGTTCGCCTGGAGGAGGCGTAATGGGGCCGTTATTGGCACTCCATATCAGCCCCTTCCCTAGCCCCCTGTGAGGGCCCTGCCGCGGAAGTTCCAGCGGCGACGACGGTGGAGGCGGCAGCGGCGGTGGCAGTGGCTGCGGCGGTGACGGTGGTGGCGGAGGGCTTGCCCTTGCCTTTGGCTTTGGCTCTGGCGGGTGGAGCGCAGGCCTTGCTCCCAACCCGGTGATCGGCCGGTTTGCCAGCTGCCGCACATACGAAGCAGTGCGGCGTGGCCTTACACGAGCCGGCCTTGGACCGGGCTGACCACAGCGGAAGCAGTGACTGCTGCGGTCCACCTCCGAGGGGATATGAAGAACAACTCGCATCATAAAGTACAGGCCTCATCTGTACTAAAGAAATTAACAATTCAACGTTCATATTAATTAACTCTTTTCAGCATATTGTTACAAGCCTGTCTTTTACTCTGTTGTCTTTATATGAAGAACACCTCACATCATAAAGTACAGGCCTCGCCTGTACTAAAGAAATTAACAATTCAACGTTCATATTAAATAACTTAACTCTTTTCAGCATATTGTTACAAGCCTGTCTTTTACTCTGTTGTCTTTGTATGAAGAACACCTCACATCATAAAGTACAGGCCTCGCCTGTACTAAAGAAATTAACAATTCGAGTTCATATTAATTTACTTAACTCTTTGCAGCATATACCCTCCGTATATAATATGATTTTTGGTCACGAAACAACTGAAGTAGTGAAGCCTAGTTCAGCTCGGACGTCGTCGGCCACACTCGGCCGATCAACCGACGTGAGTAATACAGCAGAGATAATGCAATGAAATTAAAAAGTTCTAATATTTTATGAAAAATCTTTCGATACGCCATTTTCTCTACGCAAATAGTGCTGAGTTAAAACAGAATCAATTTAAATCAGTTGAGTCGATTGACCGAAGTACGCTTTGATTGAGTCAAATAAAATATTAATGGTTGACTATTCTTTGTACCTTGGCCAAAATATCTCTTATTTCACCTAGGGCATCTTGCACCACAAGGTTTAATTTATGGGAAAAACATCCGAAATGCCGTCGAAACTAGCCATCCACCTCCAGGTATCTTGCTGCACTCTCCATGTTGGACGCGTTGTCAGTGACAAAAAAGTTGACCTTATCATATTTCTCCCAGACTTCTAAAATTGTTTTAATCTCTCGGTACATTTTTATACCCGTATGGTGACCTTCAAACTCGGCACATTGGATCAAAAAAGATTTCAGTGCTATGGTGTCTTCTGTCATAAAATGCGCCGTCATTCCCATGTAACTGTCCATATTACGAGAACTCCAACTGTCCACCGTAATACAGACTGACTTGGCATTGAGCTGGACATTGAGCTGGACAATTGATTTCATTTCTTCAACCCTTTTTTCATACATTTTTGGCAGAAGATTTACCGACAAAGTTTTGCAGTCCGGTATTTCGTA
This sequence comes from Oligia fasciuncula, assembly GCA_963082905.1. Taxonomy (NCBI): domain Eukaryota; kingdom Metazoa; phylum Arthropoda; class Insecta; order Lepidoptera; family Noctuidae; genus Oligia; species Oligia fasciuncula. Next base: position 18,738,830 of record OY720403.1, read on the forward strand.
ATTGGGATTAAGAGATTGCGTGTACGCACGAAACCCTACGTCATTTACAATTGAAAAAGGTTGAAAATCATACACGATCATTTTTAATAGACTTAGATCTATATTAGCCTTTTCCTCGGGTTTGAGTTTTTTTTCGTAAATATGTCTGCATTACCCGCTGTACTTTTTTTGGCGGCGGTTAATTAATATTACCATAATTAGTATTAGTAGCAATCCTGCTGTGTCTCCCTGTCTCACCACCACTAATGCATGCCGTTGCTGATTCAGAATTTCAACCTCCACCAGTACAATTACCACCACCGCCAGAATTGTCCTCATGCAAACCATCGTTTTCACAGGGAATGTTACTCACCACAGATTCAGGCACTGACAAAACCCTAGGTTTTGGCGTAATTTAAAAAATGATCGTATGCCGAAATGTGTTTATGTTTTAAGTGAGCTTTTAAATTTGTTATCGTCGATTTAAATAACAACTCTCGACGACAATAATTGCACACAGCTATTTTATTGCCTTCACTGGACTTCTCGAAAAAGTTCCAAATTGGTAAATCACTACCGCGAGGAATTTTAATATCTACTTTGATAGTTATGCAATTCAAAAGTCCTTCTTACTTAACTACCTAATTAATTGTCTAAAACTTATTTACAAATCACTATCCACAGTTTCACTTTGTCACACAGTTGACAGTAACATCCTACCTATTTATAATTCCTATAAACGAACACACAATATTTACAATAAGCACGACGAATGTACGAAACATGAGAATTATTATATTATTTACAATTACAGTACTGTAGTACAAGTTGCACAGCAACAAAATTATTATTTAGAAAATTCACGACATGATCACGTCGTTCGGCACAATGACCAAGGCTTCTGTGGGGCTGCAGATTGAGAAGCTGCGAGGCATCGAAGACTACAACCAGTGGTAGTTCATGCTGAAGAACGTTCTTATGCACGAAGATCTATACGGTTACATAGAAATCGAAAAAGGGAACGAAAACCCTAAGAAGAATTAAAAGGCGTTGGCTAAAATTTGCTTATCGGTCGATCCGTCCGCCTTGCCACACATTCGTAACGCGAAGACGGCATATGAAGCGTGGAATAGCTTTCAACGCGCTTCCGAGGATAAAGGTTTGCGCAGAAGACTAGGATTGTTAGAGCGCTGTTTGGTGTGAGGCTGAGTGAGGCGGAGAGCATGCAGAGCTACCTAACTAAAATAACTGAGCTTAAGCAGCAGCTTACAGACATTGGGATTGCATTTGATGATGATATTTTAGCTGTAATCATGTTTAGCGGTTTGACCCCGGACTGTGATCCCCATATCAGCTTTGGAGAATGCTAATACAAAGTTGAGAAGCGATATGGTTAAGTCTAAGCTTTTACAGGAGCAGCAGCGACGCGATGGTCAGCGTAATGATCATCAAGAGCTCAATGCGTTGACGGTAAAGAAACCTCCAAAGTGTTTTCGCTGCAAGAAAAGTGGTCAACTCCCAAGGCAGAGAAGTCATTGTTAACAGCGTTATCAGTAAACCAGTACTTTCAGCTATCAAACAAAGACTAATTTTAAGTTCAATGCAATGTTGACATAAGTCTGGCCTGATGCTGCAGCCAATTGGCGGAGTATTCGATGAACAAAAATACAAAAAAAAAAAAAAAAACATACAAACACCCGAACATAGTACCTCCTCCTTTTTGTGAAGTCGGTAAAAATATGTATGAATGAGAATAAACATTTATTATAAATTAAGTATTCATAAATTTCATCATAGGAATAACTTAATTTTAAGGTTCAAGAATTATAATTGTTTTTTTAGACAGAAATAGTAAGGATAACACAGTATATCGATGAAGTATCAATTAAAGTAAGGGAACATTTTGGCGAAAATGAGTTATATTATATCATTGGATTCAGAATTTCCCGTTGTATCGAATGGTATTATTCAAATTTATCTATCGTTAAAAAATAAATCCCATACAGTACCTACAAATTTTTGGACTGCGTAAAACGATTTATGACAAAAAAATGATTTAACAGTCATTAACATTTTTCTTCTCAGAAAAATAAAGTAAGTCATCGCATTAAATAATTTAGTCCCTTACCTTAAACCTCAAATCAGTCAATTTAAATAACATGTTCCTTACTTTAATTCATGATTAAGAGTTATTCTCTTACATTAACATCTCACAAAACTATCTTTAATAATGCTCCTTACTGTAATATGCTTAATACAAGTAGAAATCAAATTCGTATTTGCTTTACTTTATTTGTTTAAAAGTTCGTTGCTAAAATACTGAGTACTTACATTAATTTGATTCTCATTCGATACCAGAAGTATCAATTAATGTAAGGGACAAACCACGGTTTTTCAGGAGAACCGAAAACGATTTTATGTTTTTTATATTTGAGTGGTTTAAAATATAGCATGTCGGGAATACATTAAAAAAACGTGTTTTGTTGTGGTTTACGTTACTAATATTTTATGTGTAAACCGTCGAGCGTAGTGTAAGTAGCAAGAGAAATAGAAAGTTATACGTAATTCTATTGTAAAGGACTTTTACTGTGTTGTAATTTGATGTAACTATAGATTATTACTAATATTTATGGCATTTTAACACCATGGAAATAAGTTCTTAGCATGATTAATGTTGGTATGAACCAATATTAATCATTCAAAGCAAATCTATACGTTAGTTTCAGGTTTTACAGCTTAGCCATCACATATTTAAATGAAATTACTATTCAATTACTAAGTACAGAGTTTGTAAGACTGTTTATTTAGAATACTACCACTACTGTTTATTTACCTACTTTTTAGAAGTTTTAAACTTAAATTTTATACTGTTGTTTTATAGTGTGTTGAATTTATCATAATTACGCAGACATAAATGTCGAAAATATAAAAATAATATTAACAATTGTTTTATTTTTGTATTCCTAAATTTCATTTAAATCTGTGATAGCTAAGCTGTAAAACCTGAAACTAACGTATAGATTTGCTTTGAATGATTAATGTCAAAATGTGAACGTGTCCCTTACATTAATTGATACTTCTGGTATCGATATGTCAAAAAATATTATTTGTTTTAGTATATTTATTTTCTTTTATAGGCTCGCTTATGCAGCTCTTTCAGCAAACATCCTGTTTTGCACATTACAGAATATGTTAATGCTTATGTAAAATATTGAATCTATTATATTTGTTACATTTTGCCCTTTATGTTCACTAGATGTATCTAGAAAATCAAAAAATATTATTTTGCAACAATTCTATAATGCAATTTTCAACACCCCTCATAAATGTGCATTTTAATTAAATAATCACACATGATTGATGCTCTTTTGTTTACACATTCAATCACTTTTATGTTGGCATATTTTAGACTTCGTTTGTCATGTTCCTATTCTTTAAATATAGTAAACAAATGCCACACAGTATCCGTAGAAGATGTTAAAGATTGGAGACACGATTCACAATTTGTTTCCATTCTCTTAACTATGTAACCACAAACATAGGCACATGCTTGCATCTCCCCAGTATTTTCATACATTTGATCCATGGACAAACTGCAACAATCTGCCTCATTGCTTACTGCTGATGGACGGTCTACATCAGGTTTGGCATTGTGGGACAAAAATAAATTTAAATTGTCAAGAATGACTTCATCATCGGTCTCACAATTTGGTGCTGAGCTTGGTGTCGACAAATTTGAAATAATTCCTGTTTCTATGTTCTATGTTCTATGTTAAGGGTTTGGTTTCCGCACTTAGTCCTTCAGTGGACCATTGTGCGTGGGCCATGGCGGCCGTCGGTGGTTATTCCAACCAGCCCACCTCCCTCCAGAAGCTGATCAAATCTCCTGGTCTGTTGAGAACATCTGTGTACGATCTGGGTGTCCCGAGGGTTTCTGACCTTATCTGGGTGACGCCTGTGCACTCAAAGAGCACATGCGCAATTGTTTCATCAGCCTCCATGCAAGCCCTGCACAGAGGACTGTCTGTTATGCCTAAAGTGTGAAAGTGTTTATTTAGTGAGCAGTGTCCCGTGATGGTTCCCGTCACCAGGCGCAGGCCTTTCCTGTCCAGTCGTAGTAGGCGCCTGGTTAGCCTGCCATTCAATGACGGCATGGCTTCTTTGGACTGCCTGCAGCCTGGTGACGACGTCCACCAGCTTTCTGCTTGTGTATGGGTGTGCTCCTGTAGCCACCTGCGTAGTTGGTTGAAGGGGATGGGCACGATAGGTTCCGGTCCACAGACTGACATACTGGAAGCCCGTCTGGCCAGCTCGTCAGCTGCGTCGTTGCCTAGCGATCCACTGTGTCCTTTTATCCATTGTAGTGTCACTGTATTGCAGTTCGATACCGTTATCCGCTCGAGCGCATTGTGACATTCTAGTATTAGATTCGATGTAATGCATTTTTTGTCCAAGGATTGCAGGACAGAGGCACTATCAGAGAGTATGCGAACATGGGTGTTCGTGACTCTCCTGGCCGCGATAGCATACGCCGCTTGTGTTATGCCCACACACTCTGCTTGGTAAACCGTGTTGAGCATTCCCAGCGGTTTGGATATTTTTATGTTAAGATCGTGTGAGAAGACTCCGACTCCAGTTCCGCAGTCGGTCTTTGAGCCATCGGTGTAAATTCTCAGTTCTTTCGGGCCTGAGTGGTCGCATCGCTCCTCTTCAAGCACGATGTTGTAATGCTTTTGAAAGCAGTATTGTTTCGGCGCTTTGTCGCAGGGTGATGCCATCATTGGCTGCCGTTTGATCGCATCTTCTTTTAAACGTGTGTGTTTGACCCTAGAGTCTTTGCTCAGGGTCCCTGATGTAAAGAGCCTGAAGGCAGCCAGGGCCGCCTCTTCCCTCACTATGAGGTGTAGAGGCGGCAGTCCAAGCATAGCCTGTAGGGCAGCAGTGGGTGTGGTTCTCATGCAGCCAGTGATTGCCACACACGCGAACCGCTGCAGCTTTTCAAGGTCTTTTTGGGCTGTGCTCAGGTCTGTTCTGGGCCACCAGACTAGTGAGCCGTATGTAATTATTGGTCGGATGACTGTGGTGTATAGCCAGTGAGTGACCCTGGGGCTGATCCCCCAATTCTTGCCAAGCATTCGCTTGCATTGCCACAGTGATATGCTGGCTTTCGTGGTAATGTAGCTAGTGTGTTTTGCCCAGTTCAGCTGTTTGTCCAAAAAGATGCCCAGGTATTTGGTTTCAGTTGATAGGCTTAGGGTTGTACCAAAGAAACGTGGTAGTTGTAGTGTCGCCAGTTTTCTCTTTTTTGTGAAGAGAACCAGTTCAGTTTTTGTGGGGTTCACTGATAGTTGGTGTTTACCACACCAGTTTTCCACTATTTTCAGGGCCTGGCGCATTAGATTGCACAGGGTGTTTTCGTGGGTGCCATTTATTATTATAGTTATGTCGTCGGCGTATCCTACGGTGTAGTAACCTTTGTCGTTGAGTTCTTTTATTAAACTGTCTACGACCAGGTTCCATAGAAGCGGCGACAGGACGCCCCCTTGCGGGCAGCCCTTCGCCACTATGGCCCTTGTGGTGTCGTTTACGGTCACTTGTACTGCCCTTCGTTTGAGCATGTTGGTGATCCAGCCGCTCAGAGACGGGTCTATCTTGTGTCTGTCTAGGGCCGTACTGATACTGTTGAAAGTGGTTTTGTCAAAGGCGCCCTCGATGTCTATGAAGGCTGCCAGTGCTGAGCATTTGTGGTCCACTGCGCATTCAATTTTGGATACCACGCTGTGTAGCGCAGATTCTGTTGATTTGCCTGTGGAGTACGCATGCTGTTGTTTGTGGAGTGGCTTTGCCCGGAGAGGTCCATCACGGATATATCGATCGCAGAGCCTCTCTAGGGTCTTTAGTAGGAAGGATGTGAGGCTTATGGGTCTGTACGCCTTGGGTTGAGTGTAGTCGGTCTTGCCCGGTTTTGGTATAAAGATGACTTTCACTTCGCGCCATGCAAGGGGTATGTATCTGAGTGCTATGCAGGCCCGATAGATTTCTACCAGGCATGGTGTGATATGATTAACACCCCATTGTAGTAGGGCTGGGAAGATGCCATCTAGTCCTGCGGACTTATATGGCTGGAAGGTGTTGATGGCCCACTTTATTCGGTCTTCTGTTACTAGATTGTGGGCATTGGACCAGTCTTGTTCCGTTGGGGTCCAATCTGGCACCTCCTCCCAGGTCCTGTCTTCTAGGAGTTTGCAGTCCGGGAAGTGAGTTTCCAGAAGGACCTTGCTGGTTTCATGGTCTGTTAGTGTGTATGAGTTATCGGGTTTCTTCAGCGCGCCAAGGGTTCGGTCCTGATCTGTTGATAGGATCTTCCTTACTCTTGCGGCTTCATTATTGGTTTCGATGGATTCGCAGAATCTCCGCCATGCTGCCCTTCTGGCGGTTCTGATTTGCTTTTTGTATGTGTATTGGGTTTCTTTGTATAGCTCCCAGTCTTCCGGGAGCCTGGTATTTTTTGCTCTGTTAAATTGCTTCCGTAGTGTGCTTCTGAGTTTACTAAGTTCGGCGTTCCACCAGGGATTTCTCTCACTGTTGGTACGTGGTGCCCTTAGTTTGCAGCATGCATGGTATGCCTCGGTTAGGTATTCTGACAGCTTTGTCACAGTGTATTCAAGTTGTGCAGGTTCTCTTATAGTTATTTGTGATAGGTGCCTAGCTAGTAGGGCGGCTAGGAGACGCTTGTATCCGGGCACATCGGTGCGCCGTGGATTTCGCCTCGATATGGGTTTCCTTATATTTGTAGTTAAAGTGAAGCGGATTCTTCTATGGTCTGAGCAAGAAGGTTCGTCCGATACGTGCCAATTATTTATAAAATTTGTCGCGTTTTCTGTAGCAAGTGTTAAATCAATGATAGTTTGTCCTCGGACTGTGACCCAAGTGGGTTCAGAGCCTCGGTTAACGATGTTAAGGTTAGTAGAGAACAAATAGGTGGATAGTACCTCTCCTCTGGAGTTTGATGCGTCGCTGCCCCAGAGCGGGTGGTGGGCGTTCGCATCAGTGCAGATGATCAGGTCCAAATTGGTGCGCTCGCAGTGCTGTACCAGGTCGGCCATTTCTTTCGGCGGGCAGTCTGTGTCCTCGCCCGGCATGTATACCGAGGCTAGTACAACATCTGGGAATTCACCTTCGGTCTGGAGCCTGACAGCTGTCAGATCTCTGGAACAGAATTGAGTGAGTAGCGTGGTAGGGATATCTTTGGGTATATAGGCACAGGTTCTGGGTTTGTCTGAGCTGTGCGTGTTAAGGATAAGCTTACCTCCGATGTTACTGAGGCCGCAGATTCTGTTGTTCCTGATCCACGGCTCTTGGATCAGTGCAATTGTTTGGGGGTTAACCTCCAGTGCCCGGCGTAAGCTAGCCGTGGCAGTCTGGCTATGTTGGAGGTTAGTCTGGATGATGTTGAGTGGTTGTGACGGTGATGAGGGGGGGGGGTTAGTCTGTGATGGATCCATCGGACAATACCTCCGCCGCCTGGTTTCTGTACTGGTCTTCGTGTTGCCCACCCGGCGACGATGCAAGAAGTTGCTCGTTCCAGCCGGGGGATGCGGGTGGTATACTGGCTACGTCGTCAGCCATCGCCGCGCGGGCCATGACTTCCTCAAGTTGGGCGATGTCTGCGTCGTCCGTCTGTGTCACTGTCGGTGTCGTCGTCGGGTCTGTCGTGCTGTCCGAGGGCTGGGTCGTGGGCCAGAAGCGCACGTATATCGAACCCAGTAGGTACGATATCCGTCGCTCCCGCCCCATGACCCTTTCCACTTCCTCCGGTGGCACACCCAGGGTCATATAAGTCCCGTAGTTGTCGCCACCGACGGTAGTTGCCCTGTATAGTGACCACCGGGCTATGTCATACCACGTATTCTGACGAATCAGAATACCTTGGAGCCTCCGTATGTCACCTCTATAGCGAGGGACGAAAAGCGAGGCTCTGACGCGGGTGGGCACTTCGGACTGTCGAAGTACCGTCAAAGCGAGGTCAGTGTCGGGGAGTTTAAGGAGGGGTACATGTCGGGTCAACCATGTCAGGGCGTAATCGTCCTCACACCATATCTGTACTGTGCCCTCCGCTACCCGTGGGTATCCGCGGAAGGCAGGGAGTGGTGCTGTCGGGTCCGTGTCCATCAGTGCGTTTTCAAGGCCTACCTTGACCAGCTCGGCCTCGTCATTTGTCAATTCTCTGGAGGGGGGAGGGAAGCAGATAGCGACGGCGAGCCGCGCAGGAATATCCTTTGTGGCCCGCGCGTAGGTCCTCAGCTCCCCCTGGGCGGAGTGGACCCTTACGCGTTTGGCGTCCCCCTGGAGCGTACTCGGTGAAGCCGAGTCGTCTGGGCGTTCCCTCTTCGCCGGCCCTGTACCGCTCGGTCCAGGCTGCGGCATGGAGGTGCCTGGCAGGGTGGTGGTGTCTGGGCGCAAGGATCCGCCTCGCCTACCCCTATGGTGTTTGGGTCGGGGTTTGTCCGTGTCAGTGTTGGTGTGATGGGGTCGGCCGGCGCCCCCGGCAGACTCTGTCGTGTGCAGGGGTTTTTCGCGCTGGGTTTCCCCTTCGCGGTCTCGCCCCTGCACGCGCGGTTCCGCGTCCGGCTGTTTTTCGCGCTGGGTTGCCCCTTCGCGGACTCGCAGCTGGTCGCGTGGTCCCACGTTTGGCCGCTTTTCGCGCTGGGTTTCCCCTTCGCGTACTTGCGGCCGTTCTCTTTTTTCCGCGTCCGGCCCCTTTTCGCGCCTGGTTTCCCCGTCGCGGATTCGGGGCTGGTCGCGTACTACCTCTTCGGCGTCCGATCGCGCATCGCGCTGGCTAGTGCCTTCGCGGGTGCTGCGCTTTCGGTCGCCTACTTTCCTCCCCCGGCTTGTGATTTTTCCGCGCTTTTTCAGCAGGCGTACTCTATCAACCGGGAGAGTGGTAGGGTCGCCAGGTTCGTCAACCTTCCCCATCACTCTCTGTCCGTGTCCGTCTATGTCTGGGTTGGTGATGCTGTTCCGCACGACACTCTGTTGCCAGAGGCTCGAGGGAGGCATACACGTCGTAGGAGGTATTGGCGCGTGAGTCGCAGCCATGTTGCTGGTAGTTGGCGCGTTGGTCGCAGCCGGAGTTGTGGGCGCGTGTGTCGCTGCCTGGGTAATGGGCGCTAAGTCAGCAGCCGGCTGTGCTGAAGAGCACGGCAATGTTGAGCAGTTGGTTGCCCCCCCCAGAATACGTTGGGGGCTGACCGCCGTAGCGGTGTGGGATTCCCCGGCTTGGCCGGAACCCACCTGGGTAATTTCTTTTACCTGCTGCTTGTTCATTGTTGAGGGGGTGGGCTTTTTTGGAATCGAGGTTACCCGTCCTCTGGGACCAACGGGATGTAAAGGATAGGAGGGAGGGTGTTTGGTGGTGGGGTATAGGTTGCGGGGGGTCACCCTAGGCCTGGGATTTTGCCTAGGGATTTAGGGATTGACGGAATTATAGGGATATGGAGGGGTTGGAATGATTAGGACTATTTGGTACATGGGATAAGGTATATAGGTTACCCTAAACCTGGGGCTTGGTGTTCGGGCACTTCTCTTGTCCGGGATCTCTTTCGAGATGCTCCGGGTGCGAGATCGACTGTATGCAGTCGGTCCCGCAGCCGAAGTTGGGCTATCCGCAACCTGCCCACCCGCTCGGTTGCAAGAGAAGAAGTGCCCGGCAGTCTGAGTCGCTCCACCACGGATGTACGTATACATTCGCGTTGGTTCGGTTCAGCTAGCCCCGAGTAATTCCTGTTTTTAAAGCTGCAACAAATTGTGAATTACTCCTGACTAGATATGAGCGCCGATGGCCAATCTTCTGGCGGCGGCGCGCCGATTTTTTTAAGTCGGCGGCGGCGGCGTCGGCGGCGTGACCTTCATTTAACTACCTTAATTGAAATAAAACAATTATTTACGTACAATTAAGATTTATTATAATTTTTGACGTGACAAATGAATTGACAACATAATTTTTAAAAGAGAAAACAAAATTAAAATTAAAACAGTTTCATATTCCGCAACTTAGCTGTTAATCAATAGGAAATTAGGAACTTAAACCACGCTTTAATTACGTTATTAATATAAAATAATTAAATAATGAACAACGACAATATAAAATTTGTAAACATTATTAAAAACTTTAACGGTATTATTACAACATAAGTAGAATCAGTCAGATAAAAGATGAAATACCAATTAAATTCAAAAGTCGATTTTCCCTTTGCAATGGCTATAGTTGTCGTGAATAAATATTATTCGATTTACCCTTATGGGATTTAAGCGAGATCGTTTTGCGGTTATTACCTGGCCTGCAACAGAGAAGCATGCAAGATGAAATAGCAAAATACTATAGTACATAGGTAATTCAAAATATTTTAGCAACTAACATTTTATAATTATAGTAACAAACAAATGTTTATTAGCAATGTCAAATAAAAACAAGGCCTTATTAAAACATAAAACATACCTACTTACTTTCTAACCTCATAAAAAAGCTGTCAAGATAGGTAAGTAGGTATTTAATTATTTAAAAATAATAGGATGTACATAAACTTACTTGGAAAATTGCACATTGCAATCTTTTTCTTTCGCTTGCTTCAAACAAGCGTCGCAAAACACTTGGTCGCCCAACACTGTTCGTTTTCTTCCCTCAATATTAATTACTAACTGACCAAAATAGGTCCAACAAAAACTGTGTTTGTTTGCTGATAACTTGGACAACACAGATATTGTAATGTCTAGGAGTTTCGTTTTATAAACGTCTACGTCTAGTGTCGCCATTTTGTCAGCATTCAGTCGGACGTGCGTTCGGTTTGGTCAGCGTGTTTGGTTAAACTGAATGCCCGAATGCCGCCGCTCGGGCTTGCTCGACGCGCCTAGGATCAGCGGCGGCGGCGCGGGGGGAATCACGGCGGCGGCGGCGCGCCGGCGCGGCGCTCATGTCTACTCCTGACACACACCCAAAACAGTTCTCCAATGCATCTTGTTGTTGTTGCAGTCTCCTGGTGGATAAACTCCCAATTTCGGGATATTTTTGTTTTAAATTCCGCCATATTCTTTCTACTCCCGCCATGGTTTGGATCCAACCATCCAGCGAAGGTGCCCTCGACTTCAATAAATTGACAGTTTAAAAAAAAATATCATTTCGTTGAGTATTGCAAAATGAGGGTTTCGGTCTGAAATATTTCTCAAATATTTTTTGCCTTTTTAGGGTTCCGTACCCCAAGGGTAAAAACGGGACTCTATTACTAAGACTTCGCTGTCTGTCCGCCTGTCTGTCACCAGGCTGTATCTCAAGAACTGCGATAGCTAGACAGTTGAAATTTTCACAAATTATGTATTTCTATTGCCGCTATAACAACAAATACTAAAAACAAAATACAACAAACGTGTTTTTTTTAATGCTTTTAGAGATTTTAATGTCTAAATCCAACTGTGTTTGTACATTGAAAAACTCAATTTAGTCAGCCTACATTTAAGATAATCTAAAAGAAATTGTGCTAAGCATGTATTCAGTGATTGGTGTACCTACTGTTCGTCTAACTACACGGACTCTACAGTACATAATATGTAAAGGAACATAGGTTTTTTTTTTAATATTCCACCATCTCTAGGTGAACCGCAGTGCACAGGTACAAGATACCAAACCTTATAACATACATATTTAGGCATATCATTAATCTAGTTATGGTTGCTGTTAGGACACACAAATTGCATTAATTATTCATGTATGTGCATGTTGTGGGCTGTCTAACTTTAATTTTCCTGTATCCTGTTTTACACACTGTGTCTACGTTTCTCAGCCACTCCTGACGCAGGTCTGCTGGAAGAAATTACTAAATAAATGGTGAAAGCATTTCCTCTATATTTATGTAGTTTACTTTATTATGTGTTATGTGTGTACATAAATAAATAAATATAATTGATTAATTTGTATTACATAAAAAAATTGCAAATACATTTTTTCGACTGAGCCTGCTGCTTCCCGAGGTTCAACTTCTTAACGATTAACAAAGTTAATCATTTGATTAACGGTGCCCAGCTATGCTAGTAAGTAGTGGCTTCAAGAGCGCTACTATCTACTCAAATAAAAATAATAGGTAAGTATGTAAAAAGTGTATAATAGGTAGGTAATAAAAGGAAATAAAGTGTAAAAATAATATGTACAGTGAAAACAAACAATACTAGCGTGAAACCCACAACCTACTTATGAGGGCACTCCGGGCATTCCGCCCTATCCTAAGAGGATCGTCAGGTGGTCCATCTGGGTTAGGTAATGTGTCTGTATCATTACCTCGCCCACTAATCACAGGAGCCGGCAATCCAGCACGATTGCAAATATTGTGAAGCTCGCAACATGCTATCACAATCTTTCCAACCGTATCTGGACTGTAATGCAGCACCCTGTGAACCAACAAACACCTGAAGCGGCCCTTCAACAACCCTATTGCACGCTCCACGCTGTTGCGAGCCGTGCCGTGGAGCTTGTTATAATAAGCTTCAGGTGTTCGCTCCTCGGCATCTGCGACAGGTGTCATTATGTATGCACGCTGAGCGTATCCGGAATCACCTATAATTCAGACAGTGGTGTAAATAATTTGGTTGACAATATGTGGGAATTAAATATTTTTTTTAGTTAATTAAGCATACCAAGTAAGTAGGTAGTTTCATTAGACTGTACCAATCGCTCTAAATGCTCCCTCAACTCTGAATTTTGAAAAATAAAATTGTCATGAGACCATAGGAGGCATCCACGTGCAAAATATTTAGATCTGCGTCTGTTACCTGTAAAAAAAAATCCTAACGAGGTCTTTGCCCAGCACCGGGACAGAATAGGCTATGCAAAAAAAAAAACTGGAAGCTGGAGGAGGGTAAAGGCTGCTTAATATGCAAACAAACACAAATTCTCACCGTGTTTTTAAAATATTTCGTTCTTCTCTGATTTGTGGAAAACGAATGTGTTTGTTTACCACACATGGTTTAGTTATGGCGTCCAAAAACTCGTTCAAAGTACGCGATACTGATGTTTGGGACATACAAGTGGTGGCTTGTTGTCCCAATCTGATATGTGCCGTGGGCCAAAAAAGACTGCGGATAAAATCTGGAAAATCAAATTGCAAATTTCCCTACCTTTACCCGCCTTGAAAGATCTCTTGTTGAGTCCTTTACATACGGACATAAGTCGCCTTCTAGTTGTTGTAATAACTCTTCTGTAAGGCGATACGATCGAACAAAGTCATCGGCTCTTGTGGTAAAAACATTTCTCCTAAGGAATTCAGCCTGCCGACGGCTTGATTCGTTGTCGGCATTGTTTGCCTCTTCTAAAGCCGATATTAAAATAAAAGAACGAGCCATTTTTTAAATCGGTAATTGGGGTTCGTATTCGTAGGACGTAGCTCAACTGTCACTAATGAGACACAATTACTTTTTCTATTGTTATTCTCCTATGAGATTTCTCGACAGGAGAGCGCGAGCGGGCTAATTTTGGAAGTCTGTAAGGCGATACATACGATCGAACAAAGTCATCGGCCCTTGTGGTAAAAACATTTCTCCTAAGGAATTAGGTCACGCCCCTCTTAACCGCGTCCGGCTGTAGCGTTATCACTACAGCCGCGGTCTTCGGGGCGCGAAGTCTAGCCGCAACGGCTCGCTCCTTGCGGCGCCGCCTTTGCGCCTTCTTCCTGGCCGCCTTGGCCGCCTTTTTCTTCTCCCCGGCCACCTGCCAGTCGGCGTCGGTCGCGGGAGAAGTGTGGGAGTTTTGGGGGCGGGGCGTGGGCTCTGGGGCCTTCGCCTCCCGTGCCGTCCTACCCTTGCCTTTCCGGGCCTGCGCCGGGGTACCACCACTGGGCGCCGGGGCCCCGCCAGCCGGTGCCGGCGCCGGGGCTCCTCCAGCAGACGCCGGTTTGGCCGACGCCGGTTTGGCCGTCGCCGGTTTAGCCGACGCCGGATTGGCCGCCGGCGCCTGGGCCCGGCCTGACGGCCCAGGTTTAGGGGCGGCAGCTGCCGCAGTGGCGGCGTAAGAGGCCGCCTTCGGCCCCGGGGCCGTTCCGCCCGCCAGGGGGGGGCGCAGGACTATGCCCTCCAGGACGGAAAACCGCGCCTGGAAGGCCGCCAGCTCTTGCCGAACCAGGCTGAGGACCTGGTTCTCCACCGGGACGGGCTGTATCGGTGGTTTCGCCTGCGCTCCCCCGGTGGCCCGCAGGCCGGCCAGGTCTGCCCGGAGCCTCCCGTTCTCCTTTTGGAGAAGCTCCGTGGTGGCCGTCAGGCGGGCGACCTCCGCCCGCAATTCGGCCACTTCGCAGGCCGAGGGGCCAGTGTAGTTGGCCGCCCCCGCTGCCGCCATGATGGAGGCCGTCGCCGCAACTATGGCCTTGTCTTTGGAGGTCTTCACCTTCTTCAAAGACACGCTCCGGATGGCGGCCTCCACGACCGCCGCGAACCTGCGCATGCCGTCCGCCTCGGGGTCGGGGGCGTCAACCGCACCCGACTCATCGCTCGAGGACCCCGAAGCGACCGCGCGACCGGTCCCCCCTTCCTTTGCGGACTCCTCCGCTCTCTCCGCCACCTCACGGGCAGTGAGCCCCCTCCCCTTGCCTCGCCTTGGCCTTGTTTGGGACATACAAGTGGTGGCTTGTTGTCCCACCGCCCTCTGATATGTGCCGTGGGCCAAAAAAGACTGTGCGGATGAAATCTGGAAAATCAAATTGCAAATTTCCCTACCTTTACCCGCCTTGAAAGATCTCTTGTTGAGTCTTTTACATACGGACATAAGTCGCCTTCTAGTTGTTGTAATAACTCGTCTGTAAGGCGATACGATCGAACAAAGTCATCGGCTCTTGTGGTAAAAACATTTCTCCTAAGGAATTCAGCCTGCCGACGGCTTGATTCGTTGTCGGCATTGTTTGCCTCTTCTAAAGCCGATATTAAAATAAAAGAACGAGCCATTTTTAACCCCCGACGCAAAAACGACGGGGTGTTATAAGTTTGACGTGTCTGTGTGTGTGTGTGTGTCTGTGGCATCGTAGCTCCCGAACGGATGAACCGATTTTAATTTAGTTTTTTTTGTTTGAAAGGTGTATTAGTCGGGAGTGTTCTTAGCAATGTTTGATGAAAATCGGTCCAAGATGGCCGCCGCTACAAAATGGCGGATAACATATTTTTTCACAATTCCCTCAATATGGGTATCAAATGAAAGGGCTTCAATAGTAGAATACTATACACTATAACAAATTTTGAATCTAAGATGGCCGCCACAACAAAGTGGCGAATTACATTTTTTTTTCTCAACTCCCTCAATATGGGTATCAAATGAAAGGGCTTGACTAGTAGAATACTATACACTATTAAAAATTTCAAATCCAAGATGGCCGCCACCACAAAATGGCGAATTACATTTTGTTTTCACAACTCCTTCAATATAGGTATCAAATGCAAGGGCTTGACAAGTAGAATAATTTACACTATATTGAAAGGGAATGAGGAATATTAACTACCTAACGAAATGAAAACTAAAAACTTGAAAAATATAATAAAACAAAAAAATCTGTTTAAGTAGTCTTAAAAATTATTCTTCAACTATAAATTAATCAATATTTTTTGACGGATCAAAAATCTGATTAAACACCAAATTACCAGAATCTTAAAACGGAAGAAAATAAAAGAAATGAAATACAAAAATTAAGGAGTCCCTTCAAAAAGCATGAAATAAAAAATTAAATAAAAAATTTAAAAAACCCCCGACAAAAATAAAATTAAGGAATCCCTACAAAAAGCATGAAATAAAAAAAATAATTTTAAAAAATCTTATGGAAGTCGGGGGACCTCAGAAGCAGAATAGAAGGTGTTCCACAGAACGGTCCCCCGACTTCCATAAGATTTTTTCAAATTTATTTTTTTATTTTATGCTTTTTGTAGGGATTCCTTAATTTTATTTTTGTCGGGGGTTTTTTAAATTTTTTATTTAATTTTTTATTTAAATCGGTAATTGGGGTTCGTATTCGTAGGACCTAGCTCAACTGTCACTAATGGGACACAATTACTTTTTCTATTGTTATTCTCCTATGAGATTTCTCGACAGGAGAGTGCGAGCGGGCCAATTTTGAAAAAAGAATCATTACCATAGGTAGATATTGCATTCATTTTAAATGGCCAGTTATTTGATGTTATAAATCATTTATAAATAAACAAAAAAACAATAATCAAATTATTTTAACAATACACAAATGTGAGATTTATATATCACGAGCCCGTGATATTAAAATATTGGTTGTAGTAGCTAGTAGTACCTACCTACTAGTCCTTTTTTTTAAGATGACTTGTATTTCGCGCGCTGGGATCCATGCATGTCCTTGTCGATTTTAAAGTTGTTTTATCAGCTAAACGCCTTCTTAGGTAACCACACTTGATAACACTGACTACATAGAGATACTACGTAATATACGACTAATGCCATAAAAATTTAGTGGTTATCAAGTATTGGTAAAATAGAACAAGACGACTCGTTTTTTTATAAATGTCGGTTCTAGTCTCATTTTATTGTTATTTTTTTGCTGTTAGCAGATTCTGATGAGTTGTTATATGAGCTCATTGGTAACATAATAACTACAGGGAATTACTGGGAAATAAGTAAATAAAACAACAATTTCTTACAAAGTTTTAATTTTTTTTTAATGTAGTATTAATATATACATTAAATTTGCATTTTCAGAGATTTTCCTATTATTCTGAATACTTCTCTGCTTTTCCTAATCCTAACTTCCTAGCTGTAACTTGTGTCTGTATTTTAATAATTAGTATTATGCTTTTAATAGGATTTAATTTCAACCCATGCATTCCCAGAATAAAGGGTCTTGACAGACAGACAGACTACAAAGTGATCCTGTAAGGATTACGTTTATTCCTTTTGAGGTACGGAACCCAAAAAATTATATTGTTTTAGCTGTATTTTAGTTGAGGGTGGTGTTAACTCCTCTGCCATCACCATGTGGAGCTGGAACAAATAAAACTTGTACGTTAATTGAAAAAAAAAATTACTTAGGAGTTATAGTTTGAATTACAGAAAATCAGAATTATTAAATAAATAAAAACAAAAAGTTACTGCAAGTGACGTATCTGAATAACAATTTTTTAAATACTTATTAAAAATGTCTAAAACTTTTAAGCATGTTGTTTTTGGTATACAAGATAATAAGTTTTTACTTTCATTTTATGTTAATAATCAGCAGGAATTACTGGGTTGTGGAGGTCAGACAGGCAGTCGCTCCATGTAAAATACTGGTATTCAGCCGTCCTGTTAGACTGGAAGCCGACCCCAACATAGTTGGGAAAAGGCTAGGCAGATGATGATGAATCAGAAGGAATTGTTCACATGAATATTTATATTGTTAATTAAAATATTAGTCTTACCGGGCTGATTCCGAGAATAGTAGAAAGGACCCCAATAATTATTCTGTGTATTAGAATTGTGAATTGTGTGGTGTATCTGAAAAAAAAAAAACATTAGTATTCTCTAAACTAGTATGTTGAAAGCCTTGTTTTACCTATGGGGTGATGGAGTGGTAATCAATAATGATTGACAATGGTTTTGAAGGTTGTCTGACTAATTAAATTTGCCATTAACTCATTTGAGTAAAGTTAGACAGCCTGCTACAAGCTCAAATAACAAGTAACACTGGCAAAGAAAATTAATGGATTGGAATGAAATATCATTTTACAAGATTAGCAGGGAGTTATCTATAACATACGAACCTTCTTCAGCTTCCGTCACCATTCCTATTTCCTCGGCCTAAAACAATTATTATGGAAAAGACCACTTTTGAGTCAGTACTTCTCATTGATGTAGGTATCTTTTACAAAATGTATTTGGCACACACATAATTTGTGAAGATCTTGAGCGCTTAATCACTGTTACTGGAGCCACTTTCTGCGTCCGATCTCACTAACAGGTAGGGTTGCCAGCTCCGATCTTGTGTTTTAGAGGATTTGATAAGATTAAATAAAGGACATAGGATGAAAAAAAGGACATCATTTATTTTTAATAAAATGCTGTTATGGTATCAGTAGCGACATTTATTAATAAAAAAAAACTATGTTAATATTGACAGGAAGAAATGTAACTTAACGTAGTTTGTCTCGAAACGAAGCCAATGCAATGCAAACAATTTTATCATTTCAATAATGAATACGTACGAAGACAGAAAGACTATTAGCGACTAATGACTAATTAGTCTTTTTGTACTTGGTATTACTTTTGGCTGCTCTAAGAGATTCTTCGTTTTCTATAATGAAATGATAAAATTGTTTGCATTGCATGTTGAAGTTAGATTTTATTTGTAATTCTGCTTTTACAGTGTCAATATCTATCCTTTCGGCTTGGGCGTTAGATACTGGGATGGAAAATACGTATTGTATTATTTTTAGCAGATTCTTGTTTTCATCCGTTGTTTTGAGAATCTGAATCCAATTTTCAAGAGCATTTTCCAACTTCTTATCTTCTATAATTTTCGTCAAGAGAGGCTTTAATATACAGAACTCTTCGTACAATGCATCAAGGTTAATATTAGGTATCTGTAATTTTAATACCATTTTGCACAAATCCTGGTACTTAACTTCTTTCATCAGTGTCAGCGGCTGCAAACAATGAAAATTACTATTTTCCGAGAAATCGAGTCGCGATTCTATATAAGTCAGCACATTTCGATACCACTTCAAAAATATAGTGGTGGAAGTAGACATTTTTAGAAGAATTTGTTGCACTGCCATTCCAAAAAAGGCATCTTCAATTCCCTGGTTCATCTTTTGTTTAAAATTATTCATGATTCTGTATACGTTGCACATTAGGACGTTTGTGCCTTCAAGTTGACGAATAGTTTCTTCAAAAATTATCAACGTGTTGTGAAAAAAAAAAGCTAAATATAATTCAGCTTCTAACACCTCGGTGCCAGTTATGTTTGTCTCATAGTATTTCAAAATATGTTTGGAGAATTCAGAGGCTGAAAGGAAATATGCTTGTACCGCGGGAAGATTTTTGTAGAGTCTATCAATGGCAGGATACAATGACAGCCATCGTGTCGGCACGTGCCTCAGCAAAGGCGCATATTCGATGTCAACAAAGTCAAACATTTGCTTAAGCTCACTGGTCCTTTTTGCATGGCTGGAAAAATATGTGAACGTTTTTGTTACAAAGCTTTCAACGTCAAATTCCATCTTACCAATAGCGTGTTTAGCGGTGTTGTGAACTAAATGAGCCAAACATCTAGCTTCGAGTATATGGTCATTCTCATTCTTGAGACGAGTGTACACCGAATTAAAACGACCGAAGTTTACGTTAGCATTGTCAGCTGAGTAACTGGAAATGTTTTCAATTTTTAAATCATTTTCAATTAATTTATTTTTTAAATTGACGAATATGTCACCAGAGGTCTCTTTAGCATCTTCGTAAAAGTCCAAAAGGTAGTGCTTCAAACCATCTTCTGGGGTAAAATATCTTATTACCAGTGGAAACATTTTTATGTTTCCGTGATTTGAAGCATCTGTCCCTATTGAATAGAATATACCATGGTCGACTAATTGCTTTACCGCTGGTTTTATGGACAGAGGGGCCAGTACCACAGTATAAAGATATACAGTATTTCGACTTCATACAAACGGATGAAACGCGAGCTATACCTACGCGCCTCGACCTCGGCATGCGCTTGGCATGCAGACAGTCGCGACTGTGCCGCAGTGACGAACGGACGGTGTGTTGTTTTTTTTAACAATAACCGCGCAAAATAAATTGAAGTACATATTTAATATGACGAGTAGGATATATTGTGCTGTTTTTGGTTGCATGAATTCGTCAATAACGCATCCAGAGATAACTTTTTTTAGATTACCTGGAAACTCTGAAAGGTAAGACTATAAAATAATTTTACTTACTAGTAGGTAGGTACATAATGTGTGTCTTTTTAATGGATAAGTATTTCCTTTTATCTCCCGAAAAAAAAGATGTCTGGATTAATACATAAAGTGAATAGAGTAAAGGAAAGTGATAGACACGAGTGAAATAGGTAGTTATAGGCGGTTCATGAATCATTATACGGTAGGTACGCTTGTGTTAAAACCTCGGGGCATGTGTGTTTTGTTTTGTTAGTTTGTAAAATTCAAAGTAAAGACGTGGTTTTTATTATTAATATTTATGTACACACAGTAAAATACAATAACAAAACTAAATGGAAACACAAAGTAGGCAAATGTAATTAAAATGCTGGAGGCGGGCAGCCCTATCGCATGTTTACGTACCGCGCGGCTGTAGGCATTTATTTCAAGGTTACGGCCGAGTTACAATACTGTATGATCTTTATACTGTGCCAGTACAGAACATGCTATTTTAGTTGCTTTTGTCCTTCCTAATTGCATGTCACCAGCGATTTTTGAATCCGGATAAACGATGGGAGCTAATTTGCTTGTACAATCCAGAGAAAGCATTGAACACAGTATATGATCTTTATACTGTGCATTGAATCTCCGTGCACCACGTTATGACACACGTTTGCTAGCTCAGCAGCAGCAACTTTAAATGCGCACAGGATGATGGAGAGTCAGATTGAGATCCGAAGAAGTAATCAATAGTCTTACTTGTCTTCTGGTGTTCTGTACCTCGATCGTGCTGTTTGAGGTTACTCAAACCACCGTGGCTAATCAGGAAGTCTCTTTTGCACAACGTGCAATACGCTTTAAAAATATTATCCTTAGACGGCTTTATCCATGCATATATGCTATTCTATTATAGTGTATGGATAAAAAATGGTCTCTGTATATCGTTCGATAAACCAGTAATTCAAAAATGTATCCCGCGAAACAATTTCACGAGCGCAGAGCGAATAGACATTTTAAACTTTTAGATCTTGAAAAAAAAAAGCTATACAGAAGTGTAGCCCAAGCAGAGACCAGTTTATATCCAGAATATTTTTAGCCCCTAAGTCTAACGGGGGGAAACGTTTTATATTAAACCTTATGCCTTTGAATAAGTACGATGGGCCGCAAAAGTGGATGGATAGTTTAGGAAAAAAGTCCTGTGAAGCAAGAAATGACGCCATCTAGCGTAAAACCAGTTACTTACTAACAAAATTTACTTATACTGTTACTAGATGTCGTTGCTTTGCTTTATATGACAAAATATTTTTGTAGTTTCTTTTGTCTCTTCAAACATTCAAACAATTTATAATTAATAGTTTCTTTTAAAGAAAACTGTTCCTAATTATTAACCTACTATGTTAAAATTGAATATCAATTTATTAGTAGGTATCTGATTTTCTTAGTTTTAGTTTTTAAACTTGAGAGGGTAGGTTGAATATGGATTTATAAATAATTGGTAGGTAGTGTAAATAATACATAGATCGAAGAGTTATGAACTTATGACTAAGCTCAATTGATTGTTCGCTAAGTTCATTTCAATTACCTCGTTCGAGTGCCTTTTGTTCAGTTTTTATGTTTAATCAGGTGAATTATTTATTTTACTTACCAAAAAGAGTACGCGAGTTGTAATGTTGATTTCGTTACAAGAGCTCAAATAATTGCTATGCATAATCAAGGCAAAAACTTTTCAGGAATAGCCGGAGAGACCAGTGTAAACGTAAGTAGTTTTATTTTTAGACGTTTATAAGAAAAACTCCTTTATCTGTTTGTTACTATACTACATAATAATCAGTATTGGGTATTATATTTCTGTTCTATTGTTGCAGAGAAAAACAGTTGTTCAATGGGTACGACGATTTGAAGAGGAGGATTCTTTGCAACACCATCAAAGAACTGGTAGACCACGACTTATAAACACATTGCAGCATCAAACCATGATAAGAGAGTATGAAGAAAATGGATTTCACTTGTCACTTAAGAAATCGTGGATTTAGTTTTAGACGATATACTTTGCATGGGAAATACTTACGAAGAGTGCGCTTTCAATGTAGGGCAAAACTTGGCTATTTCGTGATATGCAGCTATTCGGTGATAGATAATATGTGTTTTATTACCAAGTTACGACGTAGAGATGGAGTTTAAGGTTAATACCAGTAGATGGCGCTGTTCTTAAACTATTTAATCCATTGGAGTGTGTATTCGAACATTTTTTCAGAAATTAAAAAAGTTAATGTCAATGTCTGTCACTACTGTCAACCTCACTTTCCATACATTCGGTGGAAGAGGTAAAAGTTTAAATTAATTTTAATTTAAAATACATAAAAAATGGCCAAACATAAATTTAGAGACATATTGTTACCTAATAACTGTAATTATCCACAAGTCGCGTACGATTCCTTTATAAATATACTCAATGAGGCAGCTGATTCCAGTATTCCATACATTAAGTTCTGTCAAGTGACAGAAAGTAAATTCACTCCTAAACCGTATTGGAATGCTACTTTGTCAAGATCTGTTGCAATTCGTAGACTAAGACTAACGCAGTTTAGACGCAACCCGACCCCAGATAATTTTGATTTACTTTCTGTCTCCATCAAAGAATCTCAGAGACTCATACGCGAGGCTGAACGTGAGGGTTGGCGTAGGGTGTGCGACTCCGTTGACGAAAACACTTCTGAGATGTGGCAGAAAATGAAGTGGATTAAAGGTAAAAATAGAACCCAGAATGTCCATATTAGTGTAGAAAAAGGAAATTGTCTTTTAAAAAGTTTATGTCCCGATTTCGTAACACCTAGTGAACCTCAGTTTCAGCGATGCGAATCAGTCTTGGAGATGGAAATATCCCTACATGAGATGGAAACCTGTATTAAAAATAAAGACACGGCTACAGGTTCGGATGAAATTTCTTACTCCATGATCAAAAAACTACCCCATAGAGGTAAATTATTTTTATTAGCTTTGTTTAATAATTTTTTAAAAACGAACTTTGTTCCCTCACAGTGGCGTAATATTAGTGTTGTGCCCATACCAAAACCAGGTCGTGATCCAAATTTACCTTCGTCCTTAAGACCTATTTCATTATTATCCTGTATTTGCAAAATTTTCCATAATATTTTATGTAAGAGACTGGAGTGGTTTTTTGAAAAACAACAGTTATTTTCGGACAAAACTTTTGGTTTTAGGAAAGCTAAATCGTGTATAGATAATCTAGTATTTTTAATTAGTCAAATTCAATCTAGTTTTACTAAGAATGATATTACAGTCGCACGGTGGGGTATTAGACCTAAAAAGTCTATCAAAAGTCGAAACTGACGGAGTAATAAATTCCAGGTAGCAATTGTTACCTGGTATATGGTAAGGGACCAAGGAACAATAGCCCGCCATTTTAAATTGTTTAGCGTCGCTCCCCACTCCACGGTCAGTCGTCTTCTCAGCGCATTGCGGAACGCACGTCTAACCACTCAGTGACTACAAATTCAAAACTCTGTTCATTTATAAGTGTTTAGTGGCAGAAAAAACATATTGTGATTGTTATAACTATGGATATTGGAGAAGCAGGTATGTAGCAAATAAATAGTGCCCTTATTTTAACATTAATTCATATGTGTAATTATTTATGTAATTTTTTGCTAACTGCTAAAAACTCTATTTTTTTCTTAAGAATAAATGGTGTTAAGAAAGGGTTTTGTTATATTTCCGGACCTTTCCCGACTCTAATTTCTTATTTATTTCATTGCTTAATTTGTAATCTTTCCGAGCTATAATAAAACATTTGCCAAAAAGTGCCAAAAGCATTACAAACCCTAAATAAAGGATAGAGTAATATTACCACAACAAACTTGTTTTTGCGGTCACTTTTATTTATCTTAGTTTGTTTTCATTATAGGGCCATCTGGGTTGAAAATTGTGACTCGAGAATACATCTACCGCAAGACAAAGGAATTTGAAGCAAAAGATTTTACAAAAAAATTGGATTTAGTCGAGCACCACATTATAAATCAGCCTACTTTTGTGACCGAGCAAACTGTGCAGTTTGTTAAAAAATTTTCTCGTTTAAAGTCCGAAATGAAAGTTAAATGGCAAGCTTCTAAACGGACAGAAGCAGTATTTTTGAAGAAATACCATGATTGGTTGCAAGCCACGCTAGAAATACCTGTAAAAAAGTCCACAAATACTGCAGGCCGTCCTCGCAAATCCTTTGATGAAGTGACAGACTGTAATAAACGTCGTAAAACTTTACATCTGAGAGAGGAACATGATGCAACATCGCTTCTTTATGCTGGTCAAATGGTCCTTCGAAAGTCTGGAAATGTTAGTGGAGCGCAAGTGGTTAAAGATATTATGTCGTCACCGACACGTGGGAATAAATATCGCCAAGCATTTAGAAAAAGTGATACCCTGGTATCTAAAATCACTCAGTTAACACCAGCGCAAGCCCTATCTATGTTTGTTGAAGCATCTTTATCAAGAAAACAATATGAAATAATAAGAGAATCTTCGAAGAAATTATACCCTTGTTACTCCGTAATTCAGAAAGCCAAACAAGATTGTTATCCGAACACGGATTCATACCGTGTCACTGAAACCTGTGCTGAAATAAAATTACAGGCTTTACTCGATCACTCAGCCAAACGATTAATTATGTATTTGGAAGACGTTTTTACATCGTTAACACTAGAAGAGTCAGCGCACTTAGAGCTCACCTATAAATGGGGTTGTGATGGTTCCCAGCAAACTCAATTTAAACAAAAATTTATAAATAGCAGTGACTCCGATGCCAACATATTTCAATCATCTCTGGTGCCTCTTCAGCTGGTATGTAAGATGAATAATAAAATAATTTGGTATAATCAAACACCATCATCTCCGCGTTTCTGCAGACCAATGCGAATTAGATTTGTACACGAAACAAAAGATATAACGAATGAGGAAATAAACTACCACAAAGAACAAATCAAAGATTTATCAGGAACCGCCATAACTCTAGAATCTAGAGAAGTGATTGTGAACCACAAGTTACTTTTTACCATGGTAGATGGAAAAGTCTGCAATGCAGCTACAAATACAGCCTCAACTATGCGTTGCTATATATGTAAAGCTACCTCTAAAGATTTTAATAATTTAACAAAGTTTGGAGATGTGAGCATTCTTGATCCCAAAGATTTAGAATTTGGTTTATCTATCCTACATGCCAGAATCAGATTTTTTTAAACCTTACTGCATGTTTCATATAAACTTACAATAAAAAAGTGGCAAATCAGGACGGAAGCTGAAAAAACAATTATAAAAGAAAGAAAGCAACTCATTCAAAACCGATTTAAAAATGAGCTTGGTCTAATAGTAGATGTGCCGAAAGCTAATTATGGCAACAGCAATGATGGCAACACCAGCAGAAGGTTCTTCAGTAATGCTGAAATATCAGCTGACATTACAGAAATTGATTTAAACTTAATAAAACGATTTGCAACTGTTTTAGAAGTCATATCTAGTGGGTACAGGATTAACACAGACAAATTTAGTTCGTATTGCCAAGATACAGCAAAAATATATGTTCAGCTGTATCCATGGCATCCAATGTCACCCACTGTCCACGGCCATTAATACACGGCCCTACTGTCATCAAACATGCGCTTTTGCCAATTGGAGCTCTATCTGAAGAGGCATCAGAAGCCAGAAACAAACATTTTCGACAATATCGAGAAAGATACTCGAGAAAATTTTGTCGGGTTCAGTGCAATAAGGATATATTTAACAGATTATTACTAACATCTGATCCTTATTTAAGCTGCATTAGGCCTAAACCACCGAAAAGTACAAAACCATTTAAGCCTGAAACAATGGAAATGTTAGTCGCGTGGGAACCAGACAACCAGTCTGAGAAGGATAATATTCAGGAAAGAGAGGGCAGGAACACTGATGACACATCAGATGAAGAAGCATGGAATGCTTCATCCGATTAGTCGATTAGTATTAGTATTTTTTATTTTAATAAAAAAATTATCAACATGTTTTTTTTTTTTTACCTTTAATGCTTATTTTTCAACTCCAAATTATTTTAAAATTTATATTTATTAAAACAAAGAGCAAATAAAGCTAAATGAACAGGTAAATAATTTTGATCGACTTTTTGAGTCAAATACCCCACTGTGAGTCGGTTGTTTCCTGGATGTGGATAATGCCTATAATAACGTGGATTTATCATCGCTATTATCTACATTGGAATATTATAAAATAGGCCAGAAACTCTGTTCATATATTTGGAATTTCTTAAGCGAACGATATGTTAGCATACGTTTACAAAACCAAATTATTACTCGATCTTGTGGGCGGGGCTTAGCACAGGGTGATCCTTTATCCCCTCTTTTATTCAATATAGCGTCCATAAATGTGTACATAATGCAATATGCTGACGACTTCGTTCTATTTACGTCAAACAAAAACATTAACGATTCTGTTTATCAGTTACAAACGGCCCTTAATACGATGTGTACACTGTTATTAAATCTCGGTCTTGATCTTTCCCCCTCTAAAAGCAAAGTTTGCATATTTAAAAAAAGACCATACCGTGAAGAAATTTGTTTGAAGGTGAATGGAGTTAATTTGCAGAGAGTCGAATGTGTGAAATACTTAGGGTTGTAGTTGGATCGCGCACTAAGGTGGGGAAAACATTTGAACGAAATACGTGAAAAATGTTCAAAATATTTAAAGATTTTACAAGTGCTGGCAGGCTCGGGGTGGGGTGTGCATCCTAAACATTTGAGGAAAATTTATGTAGCAATTATTCGTAGTCGAATCGATTACGCTTCCTTTCTATATGGGGATGCTGCTAATTCACACCTTATCAAGTTAGACCGGATTCAGAACCGAGCGATGCGCATCATTGGGGGATTCATCAGAACAACTCCTATCCACGTGATGGAAAGTGAGTTATCACTAATGCCACTTAAGAACAGGAGACAGTATTTGTGTGGAAAATCGTGGCTTAAATTCAAATCTTTAAAGGATGATAAGACTATAGATTTGATGTCGGAGCTCTCGCGACGTCTCTCTAATCGCCGATGGGTAAGGAAAAAGTGTCCTTTACTGATTGAAACGCATAATAGTTTAAAGAATACCCGAATGATAATTAGTTCAAAATTGGAAATGTTCTCGTTAGATACGTGGGTTAGTAACATAAATTTGCCCCAATATATCGTTGTTAATATGGACCTAATTAATAAAGCCAAAAGAAATTATAAATCCAATGAATTATTACAGAATTTTGAAAACATGTGTAATGAAAAATTCCATAATTTCTATAAAATTTTCACGGATGGTTCCAAAGATACTAATGGATCGGGAGCTGCCTTTTACGACCCACAGTTAAATCAAGATTATAGGATTAAGATTGGCTTTGGTCTCTCTATCATGCATGTTGAATTAATCGCTATTAAAGCGGCTTTAACACATTTACTTACTATAAATTTCGATAGGTTTGTAGTTTTTACTGACTCAAAAAGCGCTTTGCAACATTTGGCTCGCTGTACCTCGAGTTGTCGAGGATTCCCGATTGCCTACACGATTATTCAACTCATGATGGAACTCCAAACGCAGTCAAAATCGGTCTACTTGCAGTGGATACCTTCTCACTTTGGAATTGAAGGTAACGAAAGAGCAGACGCCCAAGCTAAAGAAGCTGCGATAGACGGCGCCGTAACCCCATCTCTCCCTTTCTTCACAGAGTGTGTACCGTTAGTCAAAAATAGATGCTTCTCAGCATGGAAAGAATACTTCGATGAAAGATCGAGAGAGGTGGGTATATGGTATAAGACCATACAACCACAGCCTTTGTATTGTCCCTGGATTGGCAACAGTTTGAATAGGTTCAGTTTGGTCACAGCGTTGAGACTACGCTCCGGACACATTCCACATAATAAATTTGCTCATTTAATGGGTAAACTTGAGTCACCTAACTGCACAGAATGCAATACAGTCGAAGACCTTTATCATATCTTGATGGAATGTGGCCGGAACAAGTCACTTAGAATAGAAATTTTATACAAATATCCCAAAATTCGGACGGTGGGTGGATGTAACAGCGCCTTAGCTGTTCCGATGTCGAGGGCAGCTAAGGCGCTGTACAAGCTGGTCAATTTGGGCTTGAGGTTGAGGCGTTGATTGTTTCAATCTCAAGCTCATTTGATTGTTTTCCCTTGTTTTTGTTTGATGTTTTTTGATGATGATAACGGTGTATTTTGAAAATGTTTTTCAATTACCTCCGGAGACAAAAAGGACTGATTGGCACCAGTATCGATTAATAACTTAAGGGGTGGCTCATTAATTTCGATAAAAGGCAATTGTCTTTTAGTAGTCTAGTAGTAGTAGTTAGTCGCTGGGTGTCGCGGGTTCGATTCCCGCACGGAACAAATATTTGTATGACCTACAAGTAGTTGTTCCGGGTCTGGCTGTTTGTGTATGTGAGTTTAAATGTTTGTAAACGCACCCACGATACAGGAGAAATTCCTAGTGTGGGGCAACGTTTTTTTTAAAAAAAAAAAAGAAAGAAAAGAAAATATTTATTTCCATTAAGTTTCGGGGTTGACACTCGAACCCTGGTGAAAATTTGGATCATTCTGTGTAGGCCAATATTGTGTATTGTCATATTCGGGTTCATTACATTCATTATTATTCTCATTGGAATAACTTGCATACGGAGCATCCTTATCAGTACAAGGTACGTCGCCACTGAGCTCGGCGTGGGAGTTGTTTGGGTTAGTCGAGCATGTGCAGTTCTTCGAACTGATTGCACATTGCTGCCTCGGGATACTGTGTACTATGATAATTGGGTACTGATGGTCTTAATGGGATATTTGCGGAATTATAGGATATTCCACTCATGGGTACAGGTTTAGATTGGATATTATTAGGTTTAGTTAGTTGGTTAGTATTTGGGTTTTGCTGCAACGCTCGGTTTGGGTTCTGTGGTCTATTCCAAGAATTATTGTTAGAGTTTGGCACATTAAAATAAGGTTTCGGTGCGACAAAATTATTATTATTATTCCTGTTAAAATAAGGTGTAAACGGTTTGAAAGGTTGCGAGTTATTGAACTTGAAATTTGGATTAGATTAAATTTGGAAAAGGCAAATTTCTAGAATTATTATTGTTATTCTGGAAAGGCTTGTTATTATTAACCATTGAAGAATTGTTACTTTTCTGTACATATCTAATATTTTCTTCTTCTTTAATATAATTAAGAGCTGTGGGCAAATCTACAGGGCGCATGGCTCTTATACTTGTGCCAAAAGGTTCCTTCAGCCCTGCTAGAAAAGTTTTTAGGGTTTTGAGCTTGGAAAAAGCTCCTTTTGCAATCCTTTACAGCCTCAACTGTTTCGTGAAGGTTTACGTAATTAATAATAGTGTTTAAAATGTTCATGCAGCGGTTGTAATATTCCTGAGCGGATTCGTTTTCCTGCTTTATATTAACTAAATCTCGGTTCAGCGAATTTTCATCCCTTTGGTCCCCAAAATTTTTTAGCAATACGGTTTTGATATGAGGGGGCTAGAAGCAAATGCGCCACTGTCCATAAATTGTATTTAGGTCATTCGAAGAAACTTTAGCAAAGCAACATTATATTCGATTGTCTATAGCAATGCATGTTTTTAATGTTTGGGAAGATATTTTAAATACACACATCAAAAGTGTCTAGGGATCAAGCATTTTTATGCGGATTTCTTGAGATTGAGATGTGGCTTTGTAATAAATTTGTGATTTTATAAATTTATATGGATCCTTTTTGGTGCATTTCATAATTTGAATCAGGAACTGTGAATCAAATTCGAGTAAAAGATGAAAATCAGCTGTCAATATTTTCCCTATAAAAACATACAACGCATTGAAGACATTATTAGTGCTACTGTTTCCCTACTACTGATTAAAACCAACGTTATTATGGAGCGGCGACGTCATTTAAGCAGGGAAGAAATGCTCAGAGCCGTGGGAATGATAGAAGCTGGTTCCCGGCAACGTACTGTGGCTTTACATTGCTGCCTCGGGATACTGTGTACTATGATAATTGGGTACTGATGGTCTTAATGGGATATTTGCGGAATTATAGGATATTCCACTCATGGGTACAGGTTTAGATTGGATATTATTAGGTTTAGTTAGTTGGTTAGTATTTGGGTTTTGCTGCAACGCTCGGTTTGGGTTCTGTGGTCTATTCCAAGAATTATTGTTAGAGTTTGGCACATTAAAATAAGGTTTCGGTGCGACAAAATTATTATTATTATTCCTGTTAAAATAAGGTGTAAACGGTTTGAAAGGTTGCGAGTTATTGAACTTGAAATTTGGATTAGATTAAATTTGGAAAAGGCAAATTTCTAGAATTATTATTGTTATTCTGGAAAGGCTTGTTATTATTAACCATTGAAGAATTGTTACTTTTCTGTACATATCTAATATTTTCTTCTTCTTTAATATAATTAAGAGCTGTGGGCAAATCTACAGGGCGCATGGCTCTTATACTTGTGCCAAAAGGTTCCTTCAGCCCTGCTAGAAAAGTTTTTAGGGTTTTGAGCTTGGAAAAAGCTCCTTTTGCAATCCTTTACAGCCTCAACTGTTTCGTGAAGGTTTACGTAATTAATAATAGTGTTTAAAATGTTCATGCAGCGGTTGTAATATTCCTGAGCGGATTCGTTTTCCTGCTTTATATTAACTAAATCTCGGTTCAGCGAATTTTCATCCCTTTGGTCCCCAAAATTTTTTAGCAATACGGTTTTGATATGAGGGGGCTAGAAGCAAATGCGCCACTGTCCATAAATTGTATTTAGGTCATTCGAAGAAACTTTAGCAAAGCAACATTATATTCGATTGTCTATAGCAATGCATGTTTTTAATGTTTGGGAAGATATTTTAAATACACACATCAAAAGTGTCTAGGGATCAAGCATTTTTATGCGGATTTCTTGAGATTGAGATGTGGCTTTGTAATAAATTTGTGATTTTATAAATTTATATGGATCCTTTTTGGTGCATTTCATAATTTGAATCAGGAACTGTGAATCAAATTCGAGTAAAAGATGAAAATCAGCTGTCAATATTTTCCCTATAAAAACATACAACGCATTGAAGACATTATTAGTGCTACTGTTTCCCTACTACTGATTAAAACCAACGTTATTATGGAGCGGCGACGTCATTTAAGCAGGGAAGAAATGCTCAGAGCCGTGGGAATGATAGAAGCTGGTTCCCGGCAACGTACTGTGGCTTTAGCTCTGAATACAAGTCAGAGTGTTATCAGTCGACTTTGGACACGTTACCGAAGCACTGGTACCGTGGCTGAGCGCCATGGAGGACGGTATCGCTGCACCACACGGAGACAAGACCGATACATTCAAATCTTAACTCGAAGAGCTCCAACAATAACCGCCATGATGTTAGCCGTGAGGCTTCATCACTCTTCAGGGAACCAAACAGTCAGAAACCGCTTGCATGAAGTGAACCTTCATTCCCGAAGACCGCTACGGGTACCACCTATAGCAATGCACAATCGTAGGATTCGATATCAATGGGCTCTTGAACACAGAAATTGGGCAGAAGAACAATGGCGTTTCGTGTGCTTTTCTGATGAGTCTCGTTTTGGTATGAGACCGGATACAAGACGTATACGACACTGGAGAACCCCTGGACGCCAACAGCGATTAAAATCCTGCCAGGAAGTCCATCCTTATAGTGGTGGAACCATCATGGTATGGGCGGGTATTTGGATCGGCGGAAGAACTGAGTTGATTTGGATCAGAGGCAACCTCAACGCTCAAATTTATGCTGAGACGATTGTATCAGACGTCATCGTTCCTCTACAAGTGCAAATCGGTCCCTTATTTCAGTTAATGCATGATAATGCACGACCGCACACCGCAAGAGTTGTAAGACAGACTCTCGCCGCAGCTAACATCAATGTCCTGCCCTGGCCTGCTCAGTCGCCAGACTTGAACCCGATTGAGCATGCATGGGATATGCTACAGAGAAGAGCTCTGCCGAATATGGAGGGTATCCAGTCGCAAGAAGACCTTTTTTTGTTGTTGCAACGAACATGGGCGGCCATTCCACAGCGTGATTTGGATGAACTCATTTTGAGTATGCCAAACCGATGTTCTTGTGTTGTTAGTGTTCGCGGTAGAAACACGGATTATTAATTGTTTAAGTTACCCAATAAAATTTTAAAGAAAACTGTTATTTCAGTCTTTTTTTCGAACTTTTGTGTTAGTGGTTCAAATGTCAAAAATCCCTTTATTAGGAAAATGGCAAATTTCTTTATTAATGCAAAGGTGACTTGGTTTATCTTTACTGTGACAAACGAAAACACTTTATTTGATGAATCCTTAAAGAAAATTTTAATTAATATCAATCAGGAGAAAAGTTATTGCAAAAATATATGTTGATCCCTAGACACTTTTGATGTGTGTAGAAATCAATATGCATTCTATTCTAAACTAATATAAATTCGATAAAAACCTAATAAACAGACATGACAGTGGTGACTTTGCATCTCACATTGGACAGTGGTGAATCTGCGTCTAACTGACATTGGACAGTGGCGAATTTGCACCTAAGGGAAAGGACAGTAGTGCATTTGCTTCTAAGCGTATTATTAGTAGATAAAGTACAGTCAACGAAACAAGGCAGATTGTTGTATTTTTTTTTATTCAATAAAGACGTTTATTTTATAAAAACCAGCAATACAGTAACAAATTAAGTTTTATTACGCAATTGAATTCGTAAGTCCGTAAGTAAATTGATTGATTGAGTTCAATTATGTTGGTAATTAAATTCTTAAGTCCGTATCAGGCACTGCAAAGTTACAGACATCTTCATCTTCACAATCTTCAGTTTCGTTATCTGCTCGTAGCATTACCTTCTTGTAGAAGTTTAAATCATCCCTAGAATTCCAATTATCGCCAAAGTGTTTTTTTAGTAGAGCGTCAACATCTTTTATTTTATCTCTCTTTACTGCAACTTTGTCTTTTTCTACCAAATCCGGATTCAGGTCAATAAATGTTTTTCCTCTCTTTAAAACTGACTTGTAACTTCCGATATCGGCGTTATAGTTAGGCTCCCCTCTTACATAAACATCATTGCTTCTGTTTCGTTTTAAGAAAAATCTTTTGCATTGGTTAAATTGGAAGTGCCAGTTTCCCGGTGGACGAATTATATTTCCGAGAGCAGTTTTCCAATCCTTAACATTGTTCAGTAACACAACAGTCCCATATTTATTAAAGATTTCTATGTATTCCGCAGGTTTTAAAATGGTCTCCATACGTTTTATTTCCTTCTCAACAAGTCCGAAAACCCGATCAGGTGGAATGAACGAGTGACCGGGAATGGGGAAAACTAGTTCGACTGTTTTAATATGGTGCGGTGCCTGAGTTAACCATTTGGAGCACATACCGACCATAATACTGTTTTTGTTCTGGGCGCCGCATCCATCCGCCACCAGTCGAACAGTTTTGACATTTTCATTGAGCATTGTATTTTGAAGCGTGTTATAGACAGCTGACGCTATTTCATTTGCGCCTTTACGATATTCATCTTCAGTCCAGGTATACAGCGTTACGTTGTCCCTGTTCAAGGTATTTTCTGGCACCGACTTTACGACTCCAAAATTATATATATATATAATTGGCGACTGTAATATGCTGCCTGATCAGATATTTTAGGTAAAACCTGATTTTTCTGGCAATCAAAAGAAAGCACAACTAAATCGTCCCTTTTTTCTTTTAGCAGTCGATAAAATGCTCTGGCCTTCAGCATGTGTACCCTTTTCTCTGTCATTAAATTTACTTTTTCAGTTGGATCTGTTGACTTTTTTATGCGTTCAAGCAGCTCATTGCACTTAGAACAAGTGTCTGTACGAGGGCTTCCAAATCCCAGATTGTAGCATGTGTTGAAGATTGATCTAAAATAACATTCACTTACTTGGAGTTCTTTGCTCTGATTATACATTCTCCACATTTTCCGAATGTTTAGAGTAGATGGCAAATATTTTCTCATAATGGTAGATCTGCAATAATGTGACTCCAAGCACTGAAATGATTCTATAAATCTTTTGACTTCTCTTAATTTATGCACATTTCTGGCCGATGTATGATCTCCACCCCTTTTTTCTTGAACTACGGTTCCTGTGCTGGCAAATGTTCGAGATACTTTTCTTATTCTGTGCTCGGTAACCCCCAAAATAGTTATGAAAGTTTTTTGGCAAACTCGTAATAACTTCACTGAATTTCTCTTCCGAACAAATAATTTTGTTATATTTCGTGTTGGCTGGCGCTGACCTACTCTTGGCGTCTTTTCACCATTGACACACTGCAGTGCTTCAATAAAAATGCATCTTGGTCCTTTTTATTTTTTGTCCTATAAAATTCTTCGTGGAAATTTTGTACATCGAGCATCGTCAATTTACAACATTTAAACTGTTTATTTTCCGCATCATGATTACAGCGTGGCAAACCTGGTGGCATTCTTGCAGAGTACCTGTAAACATAAGTAGTCTGAAATAACCTGCCTTTTATGAGACCTATTCAATAAATACCCACACGATGGGGTCATAAAAGATCCACGGATAGACAGATGGGCTGAATAAAAATGATAAAAATTCTTTTTTGCCGCTTAGCGTTTGATTCCTAGAAACAATAATTAGGTAGGTACCTATTTATTACAGAAACAAGGATTATTTTTATCTGATTTACACTCTTATGGAGTCATGGGCTCAGGTAGTAACCAATAAAAAAAAACTTGGAATATTTAAGAAAAATCGTGCATAACCGATCCAAAAATAAGATTCACTTTACGTGCTGATTGTACAAACACACGCCATTGTAAGGAAAAAATGCTTACCTTTCAAACTTTGCTCTAGCCCGTTTCCACGTCTCTGGTGCTCTTTTCTTTTTGCGAGCGCATTCTGGAGTCACTTCTACTACATTTTCTTCCATTTTTTACACGTTTTATCTCGAAATGCAATTTTAAAACACAAAATAGTCAGACACAGTTTCACAACGAAATCACAGTCACGATCATCTGCGGCCATCTTGAATATGCCGATTTTAGTGGTCTGTGATTGG
Organism: Oligia fasciuncula; assembly: GCA_963082905.1. Taxonomy (NCBI): domain Eukaryota; kingdom Metazoa; phylum Arthropoda; class Insecta; order Lepidoptera; family Noctuidae; genus Oligia; species Oligia fasciuncula. The sequence continues at coordinate 18,773,838 of OY720403.1, forward strand.
CTAAAATGGACAATGGCGCGTTTGCACCTGATTTGTTATGAACAGTGGCATTTTTGCTTCTTACCTCAATTTTTAAACATCATTTACTATGGGACAGTGGGAACATTGCATCTAAATTGTTAAATGTAATAAATTCGTTTTAACGAGCTCTACTAGGTGGCATTCATACTTAAGTTTTCGTTCATAATGGACAGTGGCGGATTTGCTTTTAGACCCCTCATTTAGAAGATTACATTTTCGAAATAACCAAATGTGAAAGAAGTGTTTTAAAACATAAAATTTCTCATTTTAAATCAGAGTTCATACAGAAATGGACTACAGCCTACAGAAAAAGAGACGTGTTTGAAGCAAAAAATGGACTTTGGTTGCAGGGGACCATTACAGTACCGATGATGACGTCATCTTTACCTGAGACTAGTGACGACAACAATAGAAGTACTCGCGGTCGACCGTCAAAATGTTTCGCTGAATCGAGTGAAAGATCTAAACGTAGGAAAACAATGGAGATACGAAAACAGCTTGCTGCCAGCGAATTAACATATGCATATACAAGATTATCAAGTGAATTAACCGGGGTGGATGAAACATTGATATATCGATTAAAGGTGATTTTGGAGGCCATTTCAAGCGGACATGAGATTGATGTTGCTAAATTTGAGAGTTTTGCGTACCAAACGGCTCAGTTATATGTAAGACTATATAACTGGCACCCGATGACACCAACCATGCACAAAATTTTTGCGCATGGTGCGGAGATAATTTCTCATGCTTTATTACCAATCGGGCAACTTTCCGAGGAAGCAGCAGAAGCCCGAAACAAACATTTTCGGTCCTACCGGCTAGGATTTGCACGGGAAGATTGCAATAAAGACGTAATCAACAGATTACTTTTAAGCTCGGATCCTTATCTTTCCTGCATACGCCAATTGCCAAGAAAAAAATACGCAACAATTTTGTAGGGAAACTATTGAACTGCTACGCCCTGTGGAATTTGGAGTAACTGGAGATGAAAGCGGAGATATTCTGGACGAGGAAAATTCAGAAAATGATGAATATAGTGATAGTGATTAAAGAAGATTTTGTATTAAGTATGCTTTTATTAAAATGTATAATTCTGTATCTATTATTTTGTGTTTTATTTAATGCCAAGCGATTTTGGTAACAATTTAGCTGAGAAAAAATCAAAAAATATTTTTGGCCATATTTTAGTATCAAATACCCGTATGTGCAGCGTTGCGCTGCCAGCCGCTGAGGAGGCTCAACAGGACGATGGCTTATCATCTGAACAGTTGGCAACGCAACCTGAAGTCGATCTCGACCAACCATCCACCTCGGGTGCTCAACCGCCCACCTCGGGTGATCAACCCACAGATACAGAGTCCCCGGAACCTGATTTGGATCCTGAGCTTTTGATGGCTCGCTAAAATATGGCTTCCTTACTGAAAAAAGGATTGACGAAAGAAAATAAAGAAAAATTAATCAAACAATATCTTATTCCTGAAAATTGTAAATTAATCCAGGCGCCAAAACTAAATGCGGAATTTTCTGCGGCTATTCCGGACGTGGTTCGACACAGAGACAAATCTCTAATGTCTCAGCAGCAAGATCTTGGATCTGGCGTTACTGCCATTAACAGAGGCATTGATCTTCTCTTAAAGGGGGGGACAGGAAGCTCGTCATTCAACATCTCAGTAACGGATGCCGAATCCTCTCCGATTTACATGCTTTTTTCACGCAAAATCGTATAAAACTGTTGACTCCTAACCTGGACAAGACTATTCTACACATTATCCAAGATGCAGAAAGGGATGACACTTTATTTGGGAAAAAGTTGTCGGATAATATAAAAGCTGCAAAAGCTATACAACGACAAGGACAACAAATAAAAAAAGCGACCAATACAAGGACTTCAAACTCTTTCCAGTCCCGAACACACCAGGGAAACTGGAATGCACCTCCTCGTGCCCCGTCGAGCAGAGGCAGCCGAGGAGGTCAGAGACGGGGCTCGTACCAGCCTCGCCGCCCGTACCCCAACACGAGCTCGAGCGCGACGGCGCCGCCAGCCGCGAGCAAGCCGTCGGCTGCGAGCAAGCCCCGTGCGCCGATATCTTGACCGCATCGCAGGTACATGCTGGCAGAATTAGCCACTTTTTTCATTGTTGGTCCCTTATAACGTCTAACGCTGTTGTTCTAGACTGGATAAAAAATGGTCTCTGTATTTCGTTCGATAAACCAGTAATTCAAAAATGTATCCCGCGAAACAATTTCACGAGCGCAGAGCAAATAGACATTTTAAACTCTATTCAGAAACTTTTAGATCTTGGAGCTATACAGAAGTGTAGCCCAAGCAGAGACCAGTTTATATCCAGAATATTTTTAGCCCCTAAGTCTAACGGGAGTACTTGTGTTATTGGCAAAAAATTAACGCGGGGTGACATTGATCAACAGGCTGGGTGAGATTGATCGGTGATCAAAGTAACTCTACGTTTTATAGTAAGGGTATGGTTAACTACTTTTATCCGATTCTTATGATTCTTTATATATTATTATTAATCTATTGCTTCAGAAACATCATGCCGCGAGATTACAAAAAAAAACCCGGAACGAGAAGATATATAAACTACAGTGACGAATTATTAAATGAAGCTTTGTCAAGAGTAGTGACAGGAGCTATGTTTTTACGGGCTGCATCCAGAGAATATGATATTCCCTTTGGAACTCTGTACAATAAATATAAAGGAAACTTTACTAGAACTCCAGGTGCACAACCTATTTTTAGCCATACCGAAGAAAAATCTCTGTTGACGGCGGCAGCAAAATGTTCTGACTGGGGTTATCCTATAACCGCACTTGATTTAAGGTTTTTAGCAAAAGCTTATTTAGACAGATAAGGCCGACATGTTGCTAGATTCCAAAATAATCTCCCAGGCCCCGAATGTATTTTTTAATAATTTAGAGCCACTTATCAAAGATCTTCCGGGATCAGCAGATGGTGTGATGTTGCCACCATATGTTATTTACAAGAGCCAACACTTATATGATACATGGAAAGAAGGAGCGCCATCTGGACCGCCTTGCTGTGATAAACGTTGTTGTGCGGGAGGAACAAGATTTAATAGAACCAGCAGTGGGTGGTTTAACTCTGAGACATTTCGAGATTGGTTTATTAAATGCTTTCTACCTCATGCTAAAAATTTACCAGGGCGCAAGGTATTGGCGACAATTTATCGTCCCATTTAGACACAGATGTTGTGAGACTTTGTGCAGAAAATGAAATTGATTTCGTCTGCTTGGTGCCACATTCCACCCACTTGTGTCAACCATTGGACGTAGCATTCTTCCGCCCTATGAAGGCTGCCTGGCGTGCAATCCTAGCAGAGTGGAAAGCTCAAAATATGCGAATCACAAGTGTCCCTAAGGACACTTTCCCCCCGACTGCTTAGTAAGGCTCTGCTTAAAATGAACTCAGCACAAGCAAAGCCAAATACACCATTTTGCACTGAATCTTCAGGAATAAAAGCCACTGGAATTTTTCCATTTAACAAAGAGCAAGTCTTGAAACGATTGCCAGATTGGTTGCTGTCCGCGACGCGTGTCACTTAAGTTATGGTAAGTAACTGCTGATTTCAGCGTGGGATGGGAGCTGAGGGCAAACAAACTTCTAGTCCCCACCAGATTTTGTACTTACCTATAATTTATTACAGGAAGCGATGCAGGCTCGGAACTGAGTGAGGATGAGGACATGATAACCAGATTCCTGCAGAGGTGGTTCAGGGTGGCATTGGAGGACAGCGAAAATGAGGAGGTTGCCGACCCTGTGCTCGCCGACGTCCCTGAGCCGCAGGCCACGCTAGAGCTACTGCGGTGAGCGGGGGCGACCTGCGGGGGCGGGAGGAGTAAAGACGCTGCGTCTTACCGCTGTAGTGTGCCACATTGAAGCGGCCGCGTGACACGTGGTTTTTATCTGCTATTATTGCGCGGGGTTTAACATGAGTTTGTCTAAATTGGAACTTTCATGTTTAGATAAATTTAAGGATTACTTTAATAATGAATTAATATTAAATACCTTGAGTTCCTGGGAATTTTTGTCTTATTTCATCCCATTTTTTTTTTATTATATATTAATAATACAGGCTGTTAGTGTGAACAGTGGCAATATTTAAGGAGGTGCATAAGTATCATGAGTAGATTCTAAAACCGTTGAAAAAATATGAATATTTTTTTCTAAGTTTTTCTTCTAATATCCCGAAAAATAAAAAATCATAGACACATTACTGTTAGGCCTCTGCCCCGCATGTACCGGGGCCGCGCCGACGGCGCGCGCGCAACGTCAGTCTGCGCTCAGTCGCGCTAGAGAGTGTACGTGTGCCGTTTGCGTACAGACTACTCTCGCGCATCACGTAGATACGTTTATCGACGCGATATTAGTTACCGACAATGGCCGCGTTCTCGAACGAACAACTTACCGAAATGGTTAGACTCTATGCTATAGCCGGTGACAGTTTACTTGCTGCTCAGGACCTGTATCAGGAATTGTACCCGGGTCAACGGGCGATGGATTGGTCGCGGAGAACCTGTCGACTGGCCTCCTATTTTTTATGGGGCGATTTAAAACGCCGTGTGTATGCCACGGCGTTTAATACCAGACGCATTAAAAGTGCTTTCAATGACGTAAAGAGTGAGAGTGTTGTACTTAATCGAGTGCAAAATAACTTAAGAAGACGTGCGGAGACATGTTTAGCCGTAAACGGTTCACATTTTGAACAGATTTTAAGACTAATGTAAGTTGTTATTGATTTTCTTAGTAAGTAGGTATTTAATCATTATTTAAAATTTAAATCAAAATCAATGCAGTGTTGAAAGGGACAACCTAACTAAATTACTTGTAAATAACGTGATTCTCTTTTTAAATAACTACGCCAAAAATACCTAACTTAGAAATTAAGATGTAGTAAAGTTCGCTAATTCGCACTGTGCGTCCATTGTGTTTCTCATTGTTTCGACAACATCGTAAAAAAAGTGTCAGTACCGCCAGCCCAGCCCCTAAGTAATAAGGGCGATTTTTTGTGCATCGGTGAATGGAAGTTATCGAATGGCGTGTACATGTGTGCGTGCGCCGCGTACGCGATCGTGGCAGCGGGCGCGCGGCGGCCGGGGCACACCCCGGCCGCTTCGTGCGTTATCGTAGGGTGCGGTCACTTCGCGTAAAATTTCGGAATTAGAAAACTGTAAAATTCGCAAAAAAATTGCGACAAATAAAAAAATATTACAAAAGTTTTAAATGTATAAGTCGCAATTTTTTTGCGAATTTTACAGTTTTCTAATTCCGAAATTTATCCGTCCTTTGAAAATTGCCACTGTTTACCCTTACATCCTGTATAACTTATATTGATCATCCTTACTACACCAGATTGCTGGCAGAGACATTATTTCACTAATAAACTCCTCCGTATTTATGTTTTGCATCGCGGATAATTCAACAAAAATTAATAAATACGCAGGACGCGCGAACTCGTACTATTCCTCCGCTGGTCGCGGTCGCCTGACGCGCACGCCAGTCGCGCCAACGTGGCGCCTCCCGTTCAACCCTTATTATTATTTTTCCCACTCATCGCAGACGCAAGACGCGTCGCGCCAGAGCCGGCCCTGTGCTCGCCGACGACCCTGAGCCCGACGACGATCCTGAGCCCGCCGTTGATCCTGAGCCCGCCGCCGACGACGCCGACCTAGCGCCAGTTTCTGCCCCTCCAACGGCAACGGACCAGGCTTGGGGTGTGAATGAATTTGAGTGGAAAGTTTCCGAATCCTCCGATTCCACCTGAATTGAGGCGGGAAACCTTTTCCGAGATGAACGTTGGTCCGACGACTCCAATTGTCGACCCGTATGACATTTTCGTTGACATTTGGGATCGACAATTTATGGAGTACATTGCCTCGGAAACAAATAGATATGCTCAGCAGGTGATATCCCAGTTGTGGGATGACGACAATCTCCATCCCAATAGCCGAATCGCGTTGTGGCGCGACACTGACGGACACGAACTTTATTTATTTTTTGGCATTGTTATTGCGATGGGGATTGTCGTTAAGTCCTATGTCGAAGATTACTGGGGTAGCACCCCTGACTAGAGATGTGCCGTTGCCGGCAATATTGCCCGAAGTGGGAATATTGGTGGAAATATTGCCGGCAATATTGCCGGGAGTGGAAATATTTGGGAATATTGCTTAATTATAAGTCTGATTAACTACGAAAACTTTTTACAATACTTAAAATTAGCATTTAAAGGCCATAATCTACATTGTGTACAATAAAATATTTTTTTGGGTAAAATTGCCAATAATGCCGGCATTTTTGGCAATATTCCCGGTATTTTACCGGCAATATTGCCTATATTGTCATACACGGTAGTGACTATTAGAAATAACACATAAATATTGAGATTAGAATTGAAAATCGTTGTGTATTGAATAAAACTGGCCAAGTGCGAGTCGGACTCGCACACGAAGGGTTCCGTACCACAAGGCGAAAACACCGAAAAAAAACACGTTTGTTGTATGGGAACCCCCCTTAAATATTTGTTTTATTTTGTTTTTAGTATTTGTTGTTATAGCGGCAACAGAAATACATAATTTGTAAAAATTTCAACTGTCTAGCTATCGCGGTTCTTGAGATACAGCCTGGTGACAGACAGACGGACGGACGGACAAACGGACAGACAGCGAATTCTTACTAATAGGGTCCCGTTTTTAGGGTTCCGTAGCCAAATGGCAAAAAACGGAACCCTTATGGATTCGTCATGTCTGTCCGTCCGTATGTCACAGCCACTTTTTTCCGAAATTATAAGAACTATACTGTTGAAACTTGGTCAGTAGATGTATTCTGTGAACCGCATTAAGATTTTCACATAAAGATAGAAAAAAACAATAAATTTTGGGGGTTCCCCATACTTAGAACTGAAACTCAAAAATTTTTTTTTCATCAAACCCATACCTGTGGGGTATCTATGGATAGCTCTTTAAAAATGATATTGAGGTTTCTAATATAATTTTTTTCTAAAATGAATAGTTTGCGTGAGAGACACTTCCAAAGTGGTAAAATGTGTGTCCCGCCACCTGTAACTTCTAAAATAAGAGAATGATAAAACTAATAAAAATATATGATGTACACATTACCATGTAAACTTCCACCGAAAATTGGTTTGAACGAGATCTAATAAGTAGCTCGCCTGTGAAAATTTAAAAACATATGATGGTACGGAACCCTCGGTGCGCGAGTCCGACTCGCTCTTGCCCGGTTTTTTAACCCTTTGGGTACGGAACCCTAAAAAGGCATAAATTCGAAACATTTCTTTTAATGTTGTACTTGTTTTTCATATACATATAAAATACAGGTATAAGTATATGTATAATATTGGAAATAACAAAGTGTCAATCTTTACAAATATTTTATGATCGATATACTACACTAAATATAACTAAACGATGATTACAATTGCAGTAATAATAAAATATATTGGTATTATTTGACAGGCAACTTTGGCAATATTGCCAATGTTGCCGGCAATATTGGTATTTTACCGGTAGCGGCAACATTGGGAATATTGCCGGCAGTGGCAATATTGCCACCAGGCACATCACTACCCCTGACATATTCTATACGCCCGGTTTTAGCGCACACATTTCTTTAAAACGTTTCGAACTGCTGAGCAAGTGCCTGCATTTTAAGAACAATGAAGACATGTGTGGGCTAGAACTGAGCGGTTCCGAGGCAAAACTTTTTAAAATTGAGCCACTTCTGACACACATGAACATGAAATTTTCGAGTTTGTATATTTTGGGTCAAAATATTTCGCTAGATGAATCTCTTCTGCAATGGAAAGGTTGGTTGGATATCCGCCAAGGTATTCCAAATAAAGCCGCTTCGATGGGGATCAAAACCTATGAGATTTGTGAATCTCAAACCGGGTATCTATGGCGGTTTGAGGTTCACGCTCATAAGCGTAGCGATAACCTATCGCAGCGGTTAGAAGATCCATTAATTGAGTCTACGCCGTCCATTGTTTTAAGGCTTGCACATGGTCTTGAGAACAAGGGGTACACACTGTGGATGGATAACTTTTATAATTCACCGATTCTCGCTCGACGCCTCAAGGCCTTGGGCTTTGACTGTGTAGGAAACCTGCGGACCAACCGTAAGTTTGTTCTGCAGGCCCTGCACCGTCTGACCAAGGGGAACATGCGCCCAGATCAGATCACTGGACTTACTTCAGGGGACATCGATATCATGGTATGGAGAGACAATAACACATAACGGTCTCTACATACCATGGTAACGCATGTAACAAATGTAGAATGTAAAACTATATTTAAAATAAATGCAACAGAATTTAAACTGTGATCCAAAGTTTGAGTGTTTTTTGCGCTTGTTTTCAAGTGTTTGTTTTGGTTAGCCGATACTGTTAAACTAAACACTTCTAAGAGCTGAGCAGGGGGAGTCAAGTCTCTAAGTAGCCAATGCAAACTTTGGGCAAAAGGAACCAAACAGAGACAACGATATACGCTAGACAGAGAAATCACTATTGGTGTTTTGCTTGACTAGATCAGAACATTCCTACCATAATGGTAGATAATAATAATAAATAAATCATAATTTATTTATAAGCTTAAAATTCATGTGATGAACACATCTGTAATTATTTATTTATTATTATTTAAAAAGTAATTATTTTTTAGAAGCAATTAATAATTTTACTCTGGCAACAACACCTGAAAACAAAACAAAACAAATATGGTGGTCTAACGGACGCGGTAGACGCTGTTTAAGTTTTTCTTTGGTTTTTTAACATGTGCCTGGACATTTTTACGAGATAGAGACTCATTTCATTTTGTAATTATTTCGTGCTGCTGTGTTTTTGTTTTCTGTGCCTGGACACTTTTACCGAGATATAGACTCATTTCCATATTTTGTGTTTGTTGTTTGTTTTACGAGATAGAGACTCATTTCCTTATTTTGTGTTTGTTGTTGTTTGTTTTACGAGATAGAGACTCATTTCCTTATATTGTGTTGGTATTACGAGATATAGACTCTTTTTCTTTTGTGTACGTGTCTGCATTATTTGTTACAATGTCACGCCATCATACGCGCTATTAACTTAGAAGAAAGTGTGCTAAGTGTAACATCACTGGACAAGAAGATACAAATTTGAGTTTCCACAGATTTCCTCTACCTGGTAGACATACGTTAATAAAGTAAGTAATGAAGCTAAAAGTACGTAGTAGTCATATAATGAACAATAAAACATACTAAACATAAACTTTTCCTTGGACGGGACTACAGTATTTACCTTGTATCTTTACCTTCTTTACCGAGACCATCAATGCCAACAACATTTTTAATTTACATTTTCCTAATGTGTAAAAAGTGGTCACTGAAGTACCTACTGAAGCAGTCTCAATTAGTTATAAAATGTACTATAAACTAAACTGGGTAGATGAATTAGTTGCAAGGTAAACCGAGAGCAATATTAAAAGTACTTCGCCTTCTTGGATTAAAACTGTATAATCTCAAAACTTACAAATTTTACAGGAGAGCGTTTTAAAGGTTTAACGTGTAATATTTCTAATGATAATAATCTTTTCATCATTATTTTTTGCTAGTTACACTATCTGCCTTTCAAAGTAACTTAATATTATATATTAATTTTGTTATATCGTTAAAATACTGGTGATACCAAACGTTTTCGCATAATAGCTCAATTTCGAATTTTTTGGTAATTGTACACTTTTAATGCGAAGAGGCGATTATGTATGGGCTGAATATTGTTACCCTACTGTAGTGTGGTCAAATGAGAAAGCACTAAGAGACTTACACTCGCAACACAAGATGATATGCAGTAAGCACTTTGACGACTCATCATTCATTAGCAGTGCAAGGAAAAGATTAAATAATTATGCCATCCCAATTGGAACAGAGGACTTATTGGCGAAGTTTCGCCAGGAACAATGTGCAACTGCAAGTGGAAGTGAACAAGATACAAATAACTCAATTGAAAAATCTCAAGTAAGTTAACATTATTAACTATATTACTCAAAGCTAATAATAAAATCAGTTACCTCTACGATAGAATAGTTAATAAAAATGTAATTTTAAAAAAATAAACAGACTTCAAAAAGAAATGAACTCATAATTATTATGAAATAACTTTAATTTCGGAAGTCGGTGTCTTGGGATCTGTATTTTAGTTTTTTGCCACCAACTTCCGAAATTAAAGTTATTTCATAATTTTGAGTTCATTTCTTTTTGTTTAGTTTCGTTTCGTAGTTGGTTTATTTTTTTTAAATTACTTTTTTTATTTTGTTTTAAGTAAAAACTGGAATATTTGTTTATAATAAGTAGGTAATAGTTTTGTTGTCACACTTACACATATTAGTCCATATCTTGAAAATGACTAAATTGATTTTGATGAAACTTGCACTGTTCCATAAGTTGAAGATGATGGCCAACCGCCGCGTTTTTCCTGGTTATACGCAGCGAGAGTATGCTCAATAATTTGTGAACACAGAGATGCGTTGCGCACGGTTTAAGGTAGCGTACTGACAAGTGTCGCAAATAAGGTTGAGAGTGAGACACAAAATCACAATGCAAGAAAGAGCGGGATAGCACATGCGCTTCTTTTGTTAGACAGTAACCGGTCGGGTCGGGACGGTCGGCGAGCAGGTAAAAACCTTTAGTCATTACGCGTGCATGTCGCATTTTACGTGTCACAACTAGTTTTATAATAATTCGCGTAAATGAGCAGCTATTACTTATTCTCATAGTGGTTTTTGTGAAAATTACGTTAATTACATTTTCAACAAAATCAGCTACTCTGGAACTAAAATAGCATTTTTTTGTATTTTTTTAATGAAAATGCACTAGTATTGTATCTTTCCTAAATCACCATTAAACAGGCTATCTTTTAAGTTTGTTGTACAAAACTGCCACATACATTTTTTTTTCACCACTGTAGGTTAAAGTTATGCGAAAAGAAAATTGTTCTGTGAAAATTTTAACAAAAAAAACCATTTCTTCAAAACTTTCTTGTCTTTGATAGAAAAAAGACTTATCAACGAGTAAAGTAACTATTCACGAATAATTTGATGTAAAAAAAAGTACTAGAAAAGGATTTTTTCATTACGAGATGCTTAAAAATCTGTTTTAGGGTAGAGATTTTTCGGTATTTCGGAAAATTTTGTAAAACTGTAAATCCGTAAGATTTTGCTGAACATATATTGTGTTGTATTGATAGGTAGTGACCCTAGCTATCACCCCCTGCAGTATGTCGTGCTATTTACTGGACACCCTGTATATATATATTGTATTTACAGGTGCTTGATGCAAGCTTCCAAGCTGGGCTGATCGTCACTGCTACTGTATCAGACAACTTTGGTGTGAACATTAAAGCACTAAACTCCCTTGGTTCCTCAGTGGATCAACCATATTTTGATTTTAAAGGCCATGAAATTGTCACAATTATGGACCCACCTCACCTTATCAAATGCTTCAGAAATAATTTGCTGAAGTATGACATCAAATGCCCTCAAGTATTGCAAAATGATGGAAAATCTGTGTCAGGTAATTTAAATTTTGTAAATTATAAATAATAATTAGGTATGACATATGGATGTGCGTGTGAACTGAGGGACTATACTGCTATTTCGCAAAATAAAAATAGTAGGATTTAGTAGTAGAATCTGGGAATTTGTAAACAAATATATTAAAAACTACAGCCCTTAAAGTGCGGTCCCTCAGTCCTCACAGACCATCAGCCAGAACCAGGTTTTTAGTAAAAAGTTTCTACTAAATAATAGGTAGGTATCTAAAATTGTGTATTTCTTACCTCTTAGCTGAGATAATATTATTTTTTTAATCCTAAGAAAATAAATAGAATAGTGTGACCACACAATGAAACAAAATGTAGACAGTACTATTATAAACTTTTTACTAAAACTTAAGTACACTAGACTCTCTAATATTACTCTCGTCTAGCAGCTAGTACAAGCACATGTGTCAGTAGAGGTGAGGATTGAGGGACCAGTTTTAATATTCACTATCTTCAAATTGCGTCGATATTTTGTTCCATTTCTTTTTTACAAAATGTTTTAAGTCTCTTACTAAAACTTTTTGTAGAAAAAGAAATTTAAAAATTCTTTACTAAATGTCTGTAGTCACAATAACTTAATTTTTGAGATACTTTCCGAGATCTGGCTGATGGATGGTCTGTGAGGACTGAGGGACCGCACTTTCAAGGGCTGTAGTTTTTAATATATTTGTTTACAAATTGCCAGATTTGTTCTACAATTGTTTTAAGTCTACCTACTACTAAATCATACAATTTAGTTAGTTTATTTTGCGAAATACCAGTTTGGTCCCTCAGTTCACACGCACATACATGTGGCACTACTACTAAGGTGGCATGCAATAAATTCAAACTGGTTGATTAATCAGACTCTTGCAATTCAGACTTCATATGATTTCGTGTCTTGAGCAACCCGCCGCGCGGATGGTCATCAGATTAATATAAACACGAGGGGGCTTCTAACGGGAATTGACACAGACTCAAATATATAAGTTTTTTTTTTTAATTATTTCTAGTATATTTAACATGTTTATTATTACAGGTATAGCCAAATGGAGCCACATAAAAGAATTCTTCGAAAAAGACAGTGCAAACCCAAATTTTGTTTTCGCACCTGCTGTAACCAAGCAGCATATTGAACCCAACTTCAAACAAAAGATGAAGGTCAGCTTAGCTTGCCAAGTATTCAGCCACTCAGTTGCTGCAGGAATGCTTGCGAAGATTGCAAACAGTAAGTTGTCATAATGAAATTAACTTTTAATGTTCTTCCTTAAACAATGAACAATTAATAACTCCTTGTAGTAACTTACTTTAGTATATTTAAGGCAAAAGCGTCACGATAGCCCGCGAAATTCAATTTTTTTTACGTTTTTTGCAATTTGCTGGTCCAGTATTAAGTTTATACGTTGATTAAAATATGTTTCGCGGCCGTAACAAAAATGTATTTACAGAATTATAATGGTTAAAGTCATCAACACAACTCTCTAAGACCAAGTAATCCCCAAGAATGACTATTTACCCGACTGCGCAACGCAAAGGAGTGGTAATGTGTTCATCAGCCTATGTATGTATGTTTGTATGTTCCTTTGAAGCACTATACAGACCAAACGCCTGGGCCGATTTTTATGATTCACACGTCAATCGATTCCTCTTAGTCCGGCGAGTGTCACTAAAGACATGACGTTAGTGAAAATTCAATATAGCGACTACTATGTATGTATGTATGTCTTCAAAAAAAAATTTTTTTTTTCAAAATCTGTCGAATGGGGTATCAAAATAAAGGGCTTTAAAAGACGATTACAAACATATAAAAATCATAAATGGTTAAAAGTAATTCGAAGTGACAAATCGTAAAAAACACGTACCAAGAACTAAATCGTCAGCGAAATATTTCACATTTAATTTTGTAAACTAAAAAGCTGGAAATAAAAAAGTTATTAAAAAAAAGAAAAAACCGAAATTAAATAAAAGTTGGAAATAGGCGGGACCCATTTGAATTTGAAAATATAATAAAAATGGTATGGGTCCCGCCTTATTAATTAAACTTTTATTTAATTTAAAATGGGCTTGTTTTTAGCTTTTCAGTTCTTTTAACTTAAGTTTTTTACCGCAGTCGGGTTTTTTATTTTTTTTAATAACTTTTTTTTATGAAATCTTGACATCTGGGGATTATAATAACTTAACAAGTTATATTACTGATTGTAATGATTATAATTCTGTAAATACATATTTGTTCTGACGACGAATCATATTATAATCAACGTACAACTTAATACTGATCAGCAAATTGCAAAAAACGTAAGAAAATTTGATTTTCGCGGGCTACCTTAGTGATTCCCCCTTAAGCCGTTTAGGAGTAGACTTTAGAACACCGCACACCCAAATTGTATACTTATATTATTATAAAGAGTAGACTTTAGAACACCGCACACCCAAATTGTATACTTATGTTATTATAAAGAGATGATTGTGTTTGTGTGTGTGGTTTGTTATTCATTCAGTGTAATTGTCTAAAGATCGTAGAGGTCTAAAATTTTTCATAACAATGAATTTTAACTGAAATTATCGCCTTTCTTCTTTGTCTTCAGTTTCATTTAATTTTCTCTAACCTTTCACAATGAAATAAAAAAGAAGTGTTTATTTTCCAGATGAACTGCCACAGGAAGCAACGACGACAGCCATGCTGGTAGAAAAAATAGACCAGCTGTTCGACACCTTAAATGGCGACACCCCTGACCAGAAAAGGGGGAAAAAATTTCTTACTAATTTTACCCGTAGAAGTCCACATTTAAATTATTTTAAAGAAATGAAAACCATGTTTCAAAAATTCGTATTCATTGGGGCCAGATGCAAGCCACCTTCGCAGGAAGGTTTTATAAGAACGTTAAATGCAGTCGAGCGTCTATTTTTAAATTTAGAAACACTATATAATATAAAAAGTTTATCAACGCGCAGACTCAATCAAGACCCATTAGAAAACTGTTTTGGTTGCATCCGCAGCAATTGTGGGTGCAACCCGAACCCAAACACTATACAATTTGTTGCAGCTCTCAAAACCTCCATAATTAACAATTTATTGCATAGCAGTAAAAATAAAAACTGCAAAGAAGACAATAATGTCATTTTAAATGATTTAAAATCTTTTTTAACCCAAAAAAACCCCAATAAAGACACAAATGTAGCTGTTGAAACATTCGATATAACAGAAGGTGTAGAAGCATCGAATACTGTAATACCTCAGTGTTCTGGAGAACTGCAAGCATGTGCTTATGTATGTGGTTTTATGATAAAAAAATTAGGACCCATTTGCCATCAATGTAAAATCACAATGCTTGCAGACCAGAACACTGAGGTAAGTCATTTATTTACTAGTTTTAAAGAGTATGATTGTATGAGCAACAGTCTACATTATGTAAATAAAAATTTTACTGAGACAGTGGAGATTGCTGCAACAATTGTTAACACGTTTTTGGATGAGTATGGGTGTAAAATAAACATTAAAAGTGCACTTATAGAAATTTTAAAGGAAAAATTGAATTTCCAATGGTTGCTTGATTGTTCTCCGCATTATGATAAAAATAAAATGCATATAATCATTTCAAGTATATGTATATGTCTAAAACGACACTGTATTTAAAAAAATAGAAATTTTACCGACGAAGCTTCGAAAAAAGCTATGAAACGAAAAATAAATATTTAAAAAAATGCTTACAACGTCGTTTTATTTAAAATATCTTTCCATAAACGTATCATGAAAACAAACCGAAATTCAGTTTATATTCCATTTAGATACTGGAATTTCGCTTTGTTTTCATGATACATCGAATAAATTATTCCATCTTGGCTAAAATAATACCACCAGTTTTAAAATGTGGCGCGAAAAGTAGTTCCATGGATCAAATACTGGCGCGCTAGTGTCGCAAGCTGTTGGCATATTTTTTGTATGAAGTCTTCATTCTTCCCGTTAGGGTATATGTGTTCTGTGGAGCTGAGACTCTGTCTGTGTTATCTAAGTGGACCAAACATCAATATAAATAACAATCCCAAGCCGCCAGGCATAATGCATTCTCAAAATTGAGTGGTAAACATACCCGTTTTTTTGTTCGGAACGCCCCGCTCGTGAGAATGACGTCATGTTATTGTTTTGCTTGTGGGATGAAAAAAATGTAAGACGGGGTGTGTTCTTTTGATTGATTTATGTGAAATACTGTGTATCTATGGAAATAAAACAATAACTTTTTGAAATAATGGTTTATTCTTTTAGTTATAATGACCTTTACACAAGAAACTGGGTAAAATTCCCTCACACTGAACACACAGTACGATTACTAATACATTACAAGGCAAAACTATACTAATCCATACATATTCTGTTAGGTAATTTAATAACTATGCCAATGATATTTTGTAGAGAGCTAGCTAT
The DNA here is from genome assembly GCA_963082905.1 of Oligia fasciuncula. Classification (NCBI taxonomy): domain Eukaryota; kingdom Metazoa; phylum Arthropoda; class Insecta; order Lepidoptera; family Noctuidae; genus Oligia; species Oligia fasciuncula. The sequence goes on from OY720403.1 coordinate 18,789,879, forward strand.
CGTAACTTTAGAGATATCGTCGTTTTAAGGACGCGTTTACGAATTGACGCGCTTCAATTTTAGGTATTGAGTCTCACTACTACACGTGCACGGCTCACACACACAGCGACATGCGCGAAGCGGTGAAATTATGAGTAAACTGACACGACTTGATACTTGAGCCTAATTTTATTTAATTTTTGCCATGTATATTTTTTTAATATTTACTTAATTTCACTGGACAGTGATTAATCAAGTACTTGCCAAAGTACGTAACTATGTATTAATTGGAACTAATAGCCGAGCTGAGCTAGATGTGCCGAGTTTGGGCTCATTTCGTTAGTTATGTTGAGCCCTTACCTCCGGACTTGATGGAGTGACCTGCAGGTGTAATTCAAAGACTACTACTGAAACTAATAGCCGAGCTGAGCTAGGTGTGCCGAGTTTGGGCTCATTTCGTTGGTTATGTTGAGACCTTACCTCCGGACTTGATGGAATGATCTGCAGGTGTACTTCGAAGACTGCTACTGGAACTAATAGCCGAGCTGAGCTAGGTGTGCCGAGTTTGGGCTCATTTCGTTAGTTATGTTGAGACCTTACCTCCGGACTTGATGGAGTGACCTGCAGGTGTAATTCAAAGACTACTACTGGAACTAATAGCCGAGCTGAGCTAGGTGTGCCGAGTTTGGGCTCATTTCGTTGGTTATGTTGAGACCTTACCTCCGGACTTGATGGAGTGATCTGCAGGTGTACTTCGAAGACTGCTACTGGAACTAATAGCCGAGCTGAGCTAGGTGTGCTGAGTTTCGGCCCTTTTTGGTAGTTATGTTGAGACCTTACCTCCGGACTAGATCGCGTGACCTGCAGGTGTACTTCGAAGACTGCTACTGGAACTAATAGCCGAGCTGAGCTAGGTGTGCCGAGTTTGGGCTCATTTCGTTGGTTATGTTGAGACCTTACCTCCGGACTTGATGGAGTGACCTGCAGGTGTACTTCGAAGACTGCTACTGGAACTAATAGCCGAGCTGAGCTAGGTGTGCCGAGTTTGGGCTCATTTCGTTGGTTATGTTGAGACCTTACCTCCGGACTTGATGGAGTGACCTGCAGGTGTAATTCGAAGACTGCTACTGGAACTAATAGCCGAGCTGAGCTAGGTGTGCCGAGTTTGGGCTCATTTCGTTGGTTATGTTGAGACCTTACCTCCGGACCCGATGGAGTGACCTGCAGGTGTACTTCGAAGACTGCTACTGGAACTAATAGCCGAGCTGAGCTAGGTGTGCCGAGTTTCGGCCCTTTTTGGTAGTTATGTTGAGACCTTACCTCTGGACTAGATCGCGTGACCTGCAGGTGTACTTCGAAGACTGCTACTGGAACTAATAGCCGAGCTGAGCTAGGTGTGCCGAGTTTGGGCTCATTTCGTTGGTTATGTTGAGACCTTACCTCCGGACTTGATGGAGTGACCTGCAGGTGTACTTCGAAGACTGCTACTGGAACTAATAGCCGAGCTGAGCTAGGTGTGCCGAGTTTGGGCTCATTACGTTAGTTATGTTGAGACCTTACCTCCGGACTTGATGAAGTACACCTTCAGGTCACTCCATCCAGTCCGGAGGTAAGGTCTCAACATAACTACCAAAAAGGGCCGAAACTCGGCACACCTAGCTCAGCTCGGCTATTAGTTCCAGTAGCAGTCTTTCAAGTACACCTGCAGATCACTCCATCAAGTCCGGAGGTAAGGTCTCAACATAACTAACGAAATGAGCCCAAACTCGGCACACCTAGCTCAGCTCGGCTATTAGTTCCAGTAGCAGTCTTCGAAGTACACCTGCAGGTCACGCGATCTAGTCCGGAGGTAAGGTCTCAACATAACTACCAAAAAGGGCCGAAACTCGGCACACCTAGCTCAGCTCGGCTATTAGTTCCAGTAGCAGTCTTCGAAGTACACCTGCAGGTCACTCCATCAGGTCCGGAGGTAAGGTCTCAACATAACCAACGAAATGAGCCCAAACTCGGCACACCTAGCTCAGCTCGGCTATTAGTTCCAGTAGCAGTCTTCGAATTACACCTGCAGGTCACTCCATCAAGTCCGGAGGTAAGGTCTCAACATAACTAACGAAATGAGCCCAAACTCGGCACACCTAGCTCAGCTCGGCTATTAGTTCCAGTAGCAGTCTTCGAAGTACACCTGCAGATCACTCCATAAAGTCCGGAGGTAAGGTCTCAACATAACTAACGAAATGAGCCCAAACTCGGCACACCTAGCTCAGCTCGGCTATTAGTTCCAGTAGCAGTCTTCGAAGTACACCTGCAGATCACTCCATAAAGTCCGGAGGTAAGGTCTCAACATAACCAACGAAATGAGCCCAAACTCGGCACACCTAGCTCAGCTCGGCTATTAGTTCCAGTAGCAGTATTCGAATTACACCTGCAGGTCACTCCATCAAGTCCGGAGGTAAGGTCTCAACATAACTAACGAAATTAGCCCAAACTCGGCACACCTAGCTCAGCTCGGCTATTAGTTCCAGTAGCAGTCTTCGAAGTACACCTGCAGGTCACTCCATCAGGTCCGGAGGTAAGGTCTCAACATAACCAACGAAATGAGCCCAAACTCGGCACACCTAGCTCAGCTCGGCTATTAGTTCCAGTAGCAGTCTTCGAATTACACCTGCAGGTCACTCCATCAAGTCCGGAGGTAAGGTCTCAACATAACTAACGAAATGAGCCCAAACTCGGCACACCTAGCTCAGCTCGGCTATTAGTTCCAGTAGCAGTCTTCGAAGTACACCTGCAGGTCACTCCATCAAGTCCGGAGGTAAGGTCTCAACATAACCAACGAAATGAGCAGAAACTCGGCACACCAGGCTCAGCTCGGCTATTAGTTCCAGTAGTAGTCTTTGAATTACACCTGCAGGTCACTCCATCAAGTCCGGAGGTAAGGTCTCAACATAACTAACGAAATGAGCCCAAACTCGGCACGTCTAGCTCAGCTCGGCTATTAGTTCCAGTAGCAGTCTTCGAAGTACACCTGCAGGTCACGCGATCTAGTCCGGAGGTAAGGTCTCAACATAACTACCAAAAAGGGCCGAAACTCGGCACACCTAGCTCAGCTCGGCTATTAGTTCCAGTAGCAGTCTTCAAAGTACACCTGCAGGTCACTCCATCAGGTCCGGAGGTAAGGTCTCAACATAACCAACGAAATGAGCCCAAACTCGGCACACCTAGCTCAGCTCGGCTATTAGTTCCAGTAGCAGTCTTCGAATTACACCTGCAGGTCACTCCATCAAGTTCGGAGGTAAGGTCTCAACATAACTAACGAAATGAGCCCAAACTCGGCACACCTAGCTCAGCTCGGCTATTAGTTCCAGTAGCAGTCTTCGAAGTACACCTGCAGGTCACTCCATCAAGTCCGGAGGTAAGGTCTCATCATAACTAACGAAATGAGCCCAAACTCGGCACACCTAGCTCAGCTCGGCTATTAGTTCCAGTAGCAGTCTTCGAAGTACACCTGCAGGTCACTCCATCAAGTCCGGAGGTAAGGTCTCAACATAACTAACGAAATGAGCCCAAACTCGGCACATCTAGCTCAGCTCGGCTATTAGTTCCAGTAGCAGTCTTCGAAGTACACCTGCAGGTCACTCCATCAAGTCCGAAACGAAATAATAATATTATGAATTTATAATCCCTACTTACTTCTAGAAAAATTATAAGACTGTGAATAAAATCTCTCCTTGGGTAGTAGGTACATTATAGAATGCGTGAAGTATCATGTTTGGTATGTCAAATATTTTGTATCCGTACAGCGATCTTTTTCAGCACAAGCTGCTGCTTACAAGCGACACAGAGTCCACTCACGACGGCGGCCGAGCGCAGACTAATATTTCATTACAAATTTTTGTGCAATAAACCAAGACAGTGACCAGTAAAATAACCCTTATTTCAATCCAATAAGATTCACGCGTTACAGCTAAATATGTGAAAAAATAGACTCCGATTTTTATTTTTTACCGACTTCAAAAAAAAAAGGAGGTTATCAATTCGATACGTATGTATGTAATATTATTGGAATTGCATTATATTCACATATGATGATCTATTAGGGCTTCCAAACAAATATACAAAATTTCATAGACGTATGTATGTATGTATGTATGTATGTATGTATGTATGTATGTATGTATGTATGTATGTATGTATGTTTGTCCACGCATATCTTCGGAACTATTAATCGGATCGTGACCATTTTTTTTTTATTGGCTTACATTTTCTTCAACTTAGGGAACAGTGCAAGTTTCATCAAGATCGATTCAGTAATTTTCAAGATATGGACTAATACGTGTAAGTGTGACGGCCTGGCTTATTGATAAGAGCTACGGGTGTAGTGTCAAAGGGAAAACATCTCAAAACCTTGGTCAAATACTAGTGCAAAAACTAAAAATTACGAAATAAAAAGTAATTTAAAAAAATTAAACCGACTTCAAAAAGAAATTAACTCAAAATTATGAAATAACTTTAATTTCGGAAGTCGGTGGCATAAAACTAAAATACAGATCCCAAGACACCGACTTCCGAAATTAAAGTTATTTCATAATTTTGAGTTAATTTCTTTTTGAAGTCGGTTTAATTTTTTTAAATTACTTTTTATTTCTGAGCCTATTTGTAACATTTTGATAGTTCTTTTTAGTACCTTTTTGAGTTGAACATGTCTGCTTACATAAAATATTTTTAAATAAATAAATTTATGTTATTAAATAGAAGAAAAATATCCCCAAAGTCAGCACGATATCGTCGATTTTGTGTGAAGAGGCAACGGAAATTATTTTTTACTATATTAAAAACCAACATTTTTTAATAAAAAATAGCTACCATTTGAAGATGAAGGAGTAAACTATCTGTGGTAATTATTAGTTACATTTGGTTTAGTCTCATTTTGCTGCAAAGTGTACCGTAAAACTACTTATTTTTGTCAGATTCGTAAACGCGTCCTTAATCAAACGCGGCGGAACCGCAAGTGACGCGACCGGGCGGCGCGGCGCACGCGCCGTTTCGCGCGTACCGCGGACTACCGCGCAAAAACCGCCGGCGGCAGAGGGGATAAGGAGTATACCCTTTAGGTTGTTTTCATGTTACTCTAAGGTCCTATATTTACAGTTTTAAAGGTACTTGGTATTATTATTATGCATGTAAATAACCAAATTGGTCCCTATTGTTTTGACTAGATCTAGATTACTTAATTTTTTTATTTATTTATTGTTTCACAGATATTATGCTCCTTGTCATTCTTGGCTAATGGCAGTTAGCAGAAAATAATAAAAGAAAATATAAGGACATATTTATCGCAACCATCGGCATCTCGTTGCATAAATGAAGTAGTGGAAGCTCTTAATAATCCGGCAATAGTAAAAACATATATGTAGAAGGTTCCCTCAAAATATACAAGAAAGATAAATGTTATAAGAAAGGTTAGTAGGTATATTATAATTAAAGTGACCCCCTTCTTTGATTTTTACATTTTTGTGATAACTAATCATGTTAGTGATTACTTTAAATTACAGTTTCTACAAAAAATTTGGCTTTCCAGCAGCTCTTTGGCGTGTCGGTGGCACTCTGGTGGCATTGAAAAAAAAACCAGTAGAGAATGAAGAACGTTTCTACTGTCGCAAAGGTTACCAATTTACCATGCAAGAAGTGTGCTATTGGTAAAATGGATTTCAATGTTGTAATCTATTACTATTATGTATTCAATTTTAATGGTATTCAAAATTCTATGTTGATAGCATATAATATTAACGAGGTTATAGCTAATATAACGAGTTCTAGTATTAGTGACGAGTCCGTGTTGCCTAGTTATACTAACAACATGGTGATTAATTATGGATCGATATGTTGTACGAAGGAGGATCCACCACCACCACCACCACCACCTATAATACCAACATCCTTGGAGACTACTACCAGTCAGATAGGATATTCTCCTCCCGCTGGAACATACTCGGGCAATCCAGACTCTCCAGTTGTAGTTGTGGAGGTCACTCCGGATAACTATTTAAACTAGTCAGTGAGACAACAGAAGTTACCCCTTCAAATAACAAATTATTATTACAGAATAATAAAAAGGTATCTTCTGGCAATATAATTAATAATAATAAAAAACCAAAGGGAGTGCAACATATTTTAAAATTATTTAATCAGAATATCCAAGGTTGCGCTTCCAAATTATTGGAAATAGAATTGTTTTTGGAAAACACCAAGTTTGATGTCATTTGTTTAACAGAGCATTGGTTGAAAGATCATCAAGTAAAGTCAATTAATTATGAAAATTATTGTGTAGTTAGCCATTTCAGCCGAAAACGTATGATACATGGCGGATCATTAATATTACTTAAAAATTCTATTAAATCAAAAGAACGAAAAGACATAATCGGACTGTCTGTTGAACACACCATTGAATTGTCCTGTGTTGAGCTTGATAAGCATGTTATAGTATGTGTATACAGACCTCCAAGTTACCAGAATCTATCGGTGTTTGATTCTGTAATGGAAGATGTGTTAAAGAAACTTAGTACTAGTAGTAAGTCAATAATAGTATGTGGAGATTTTAATATTAATTTATTGGAAAATAACTCGAATACTGTCAGATTGTTAAGTCTTTTTAGGTCATTTGATTTGTCAAATGTTTTTATTGAACCAACTCGAGTGACAGCTTCTTCTGCCACTTGTATTGATAATGTTTTTTGTAATTGTGATTACTTACACAAAGAAATTGTAAATAAGTTGCCATCTGATCACAGTGGACAAAAAATAACATTTAGCTCCTACATGCCTTTACAAAAAATTCAAATAAGGTTTAGGACAATTACATGTAAAAAGTTAGAGAAATTAAATAATTCTTTGGCCAGTAAGTTATGTGATCAGAATTTTAATAATATAGGTGACCCAAATGAATTCTACGCCGAGTTCTTTTCAATATTAAACGCGCAGTTTAATGACACTTTTCCACTAAAAACTAAAAATATTCACACAAAGTTTTTATTTAGTGACTGGGCGACTCCAGGTATTCGTAAAAGCAGGGAAAAACTTTTTGAACTCTATGGCTTAAAGCAACATATGAATAATACAAACTTTCATCAGTATGTTGCAAAATATTCAAAAACTTTTAAAAGTGTGTGCCAAAAAGCTAAAGCTCTTTATATTAGCAATAAAATAAAATCAGCTGATGATAAAATAAAAACTACCTGGCAAATAATAAATAATGAAACAGGTAGGAAAAAACAGCCTAACACTGAATTTAATTTAGAGACTGCACATGGCCCCATCAACTCAGATGTAGAAATAGCTCAGGAATTTGAAAACTTTTTTTCTAATATTCCCCTTAAAACTACTGAAGCTTTAAATTCATCCCCCACGCTTTCTGCTGCCTTACTTAAAAAGAATGTAAAGGCATGCCCTTTGGAGTTTAGGTTTCAGCATACAAGCCCCCAGGCTGTTATAAAAGCTTTTAGAGATCTTAACATTAAATCAACAGAAGATCTCTGGGGAATGTCTGTAAAAGTATGTAGATCTTTCATCGAAACTATTGCGCCCTATTTAGCTTTCATATTTAACACCAGTGTTGACCAAGGAGTCTTTCCGGATCTTATGAAACATAGTAAAGTAGTACCATTGTTCAAATCCGGTGATAGTAAAGATCCTAACAATTATAGACCTGTGTCAATTCTACCAGTTCTCAGTAAGGTGTTTGAAAAGTTGATGCTCAATCAAATGTTACGTCACTTTAATAAAAATTCCATCTTTCATGAACACCAGTACGGTTTCACCAAAGGGCGTTGCACTACTGACGCCGGTGTTACCCTTATAAAGAACATTTTTAACGCCTGGGAAGAAGCACAAGATGCCATTGGAATCTTTTGCGACCTCTCTAAGGCGTTTGATTGCGTAAACCACGAGACACTTCTGATGAAACTGGAGCACTATGGAATTAGAAAAGCAGCACTTGACTTGCTAAGATCATACCTGAAAGATAGAAAGGTTAAAGTTCAAGTAAACGGCGTAAACTCATTAGGGTCTGAAATGACAATGGGTGTTCCTCAAGGTTCGATATTGGGTCCATTCCTCTTTTTAGTTTACATCAATGATTTACCCCAATTACTTCAAAATCAACCGAAGATGGTGTTATTTGCAGATGACACATCATTAATCTTTAAAATAGACCGACGGTCACAAAATCTTGACGACGTGAATAACTCTATTCTTCAGGTCCAAGATTGGTTTACGGTAAATAATTTAGTACTTAATGAAAAAAAAACCAAATGCATTAGATTTAAATTACCGAATGTTAGAAGTAGCGAATGTGAAATCATATTGAATGGCCAAAAACTAGAATTTATTGATCAGACAGTTTTCCTAGGAATCACGCTAGACGAGAAATTACAATGGGGACCTCATATAACATCTATTGCGGGGCGGCTAAGCTCCGCCGCTTATGCTGTTAGAAAGATAAGACAGTTAACAGATGTAGAAACCGCGCGTTTGGTCTATTTTAGTTACTTCCACAGTATTATGTCATATGGCATTTTACTATGGGGTCGGGCTGCTGACATTGAATCCATTTTTATTTTACAAAAGAGAGCTGTCAGAGCCATTTACAATCTACGTCGTCGCGAATCTCTTAGGGAACTATTTAAAAAGGTTAATATCATGACGGTACCTTGCCAATTCATTTATGAAAATATTATGTATGTAAGAAAAAATCAACATCTTTTTAATAAAATAAGTGATAGGCATAATTTTAATACTAGAAATAAAGATAAATTAGATCAACCTTTTTTCAGATTATCGAAAGTACATACATCTTTTATGGGGTACTGTGTTAAATGCTACAACAAAATACCTTGTGACATATTGCAATTAAATGAAAGAAAATTTAAAACTCATATTAAAAGTACACTTTGTAAACAAGGATATTACAAATTAGAGGATTATATCCAAGATAAGAATGTTTGGAAACATGCTGGTCCTGCTCCATAGGACAATCTAAAAGTCTAGACAAAATCAAACTTGTTCCTAATTTAATTTATATGTATATTTTTAATTATGACATCTTATTCTAATTCAATTTTACAATCTGCGACTACAGTGGCTCACACACTTGTTAAAGTTCAACTACTTTTGCATTTTTTCATTTTTCTTTTTTTTAAATAACTTGTAAATATGTGAGCACCATGTATCTATCACTTATTTGATTTACCTGTCATTGCTTAATTTTTAATTCTTTTTACCTTTTGTGGTAGACTAATTTTATTATGGGTGCATCGTGTTCACATATAAATTTTATTATGTATACAAGACCTTGTAAAACATTTTTAAAAGAGTAACGGTGGAGTTTCTTGCCCATTCTTCTCCATACGAAAACTACCTTTTCGAATGGGCGACTAGAATCATTTCTATTTAGTTTTTTTTTGACGTTCAAAAGTGCCTTTAATGTGCCTATTTGAAATAAATGATTTGACTTTGACTTTGACTTTGATTAATCTTCTTAATATTTCTTTTATGTATATTTTTTTTCAGATAACAGGTGCAGATCTAAATATTTTAAATGTGGATCCAACATGTGGTAGAGCTACTCATGATAGCTTCATTTTTAACTATGGTGTTATAAAAGCCCACTTAGAGGCATTAACAAATGCTAGTGAAGAAGTTGTTTTGCAGGCAAACAGAATATAAGCCTAATTAGGTATAAAAACTACATAATTATTTGGTGCTTATTAATTTTTTTCAGGTGATTCAGGATTATGCTCAGCGCGCCTACCTTATGACGCCAATTAATGGTGCTGAAGATAATTCCCCAGAAGCTTTCTATAATGACCGTCACTTAACTGCCCGCAATTCAGTAGAGAGAACAATTGGTCTCCTAAAAGGACGATTTATGTGCTTGTTAGTACACAGAGTGCTCAATTATCATCCAGACGTAGTTGCAAAAATAGTTGTTGCATGTTGTGTTTTACACAACATGTGCAATCGCGCAGGAATACCGGCATTCACAATTTCAGAAGAGAGACTAGAAGAGCTCCAAACAATTGCTGAAGTTCAAAGGAGGCAGATGACAAAATCCCTAGTTTGCCTCGCCGATTTAGCTCTAGGGCAATTACGTAGGCGGAACTTAGTAAAAAGGCTATAGCGTTCACGTCATAATTAATTTATCGGTGGTGTCGTTTAGTACTATTATGTATTCTGTGGTGTGCGAGGCGTGTCGTTACCTTCCCCAGCGGAGCAATGGTTGGTTCATGCGTAATGCTCGTGAACGGGTGCCGTCAGTGGGAATGTCTGCAGTGCCAATTAAACCAAATCACCAATACTTTCAATAAAACTGTGCTAGTATTCGTTAAAAGTGATAAATTCACAAGTTAAAGCCCCACCTCAAAACACACACTGCAGGATCCAAGTCTAATGACAGTTAGTTTTTTTGTAAATAGATAAATATATAAGACTGAGGTCAACAACCCTTTCTAAGTTTTTTTTCGCCGTTTCTTTCTTGGAATCCCAGTTTGTGAAATGGTGATAGATTTCTATTTTTAGCAAATTGGGAAATGTATAAAATCAAACCAAATCCACCAATGGACTTAAAATAAAACCGCTCTAGTATCCGTTTAAAAGTGTTTTATTTATTATATTAACTTTTAGGTATTACTACACCCTATCTCTATTCTTAGAGTCTGCCAATGCTTGCAGCCCTTTCCCCACTGCAGATATAGAGGTACGTACGAGGAACAGTTTGTAAAGTTCACTCACACTCTATAGAAAAGAGAAGATCCTCCGACCAGACGGGTGTTGTGTCTGGCGGGCAACTGCCAGATGATGATTCATGTCGGGCCGTTGTATCTATGCTAGTTGAACCGTACCAACTGGCGAGGGTCACAACCAAATGTAGTTCATAGAATTATTGCTATTTTTTTTAAATTAGATTTACGTTTTTGTTATGAAAAAGATTCCCGGATTTCGGACATCAAAGTACAAGTATTTTTATTTACTTTCGTGCGTATTAATTTAAATTATTATTTTGGAATACATTTTAAGCATTTAAAGAAAAGAGAACCGATTTAAAAAAAAAAAACATTTTTATTGTGACGTAATTGCATTTATTCTGTGGCGCCATCACGGATGACGTTACTTTCAATATTGGTTTCATCTGAACTATTTACGAGTATATATAATTAAAATCCTTATTAACGAAAACGTTCAGGTGCTTTTCCATAACGTAGTCTTTGTGTGATAATCCTTAGCGATGCCTCCATCGTTCAAATAGAACCAATAGTGACCTAGTAGGCTATTTTACCTGTCTTAGTGCTAATTTTTCCAGTAAATGTAAATAATGTTTAGTATTTGTTGTACGAAGCCAAGAAATGGGCTTCCTCAAGGCTAGCAAAGAATTCAAAGTTCCTCGATCGTCGATCGACGCTCAAAAGACGTGTAAAAGGAATAAACAAAGAGGCTATTGAAAATAAAAACATATTGGGGTCTTGCCGTCAAACTTTTAGTACGGAGCAAGAAGAAGAATTGGTGCATCACATTTTAGAAATGTAAAAGCGATTTTACGGATTAACTTTACAAGATGTAAGACGAGATTGGCCTATCAGTTGGCTGAACGCAATAATACTTACTTTACCTATTCTGTGGAATAAAACGAATCCCCAATAAGACGTGAAAAAGAAAATAAATACGTTAAGATTCAACTATGGCCGAGAATTAAAAAAAAAATAAGTTCGTAAAGGTCAAAAGAAACTGGCCGTTAGACAGCGATGGAGTCGCACGACACGACATGTCGCCGCCTGCGCCGACTCCCTCGCCGCCCCAGACGTCCTCCGCTCAACCAGAGCCCGAAGAAACAATTTATTCTCATATTAGAAACTTTATCTATTCTGTGGAATAAAACGAATCCCCAATATGTTAATAAATATAAGAGAAACGAGGCGCTAAAGCAACTTTTAGTCATTTTGAAGAAAATAAAACCCCAAGCTAATTTAGAAGACGTGAAAAAGAAAATAAATACGTTAAGATTCAACTATGGCCGAGAATTAAAAAAAAAATAAGTTCGAAAAGGTCAGGAGCTGGAGGAGAAGAAGTTTATATTCCGAAGAGCTAGACATTCGAATACCAACATTTTTTTATATAAATACGAACTACCAGTGAGCCAGGTTAGTAAGTTTTGAGTAGAATATATATGTACCTATACAGTACTACACTGGCCTGCAAAACTAAGTATTACACTTTTAAAATTAGAATAAGTTTTTAAGTACACAAGATATACTTTCAAAATATACAGGACTCGAAAAAGTGTTTAATTTTGTATATAATAAAAACTTCATAGTCGAGAACCTTCTTTTAAGAAATGGCTGAAAAGAGATTTATAAACAAAATTGATGAGTCTTGTTACAAAAGCCAAGTTAGGGCGTTTAACAAACAGCACATACATTTTATTTATTATGCCTGTTTCGCCTGAAGAATGTGCTAGGATCATGACTTTCCTGGAACTAGTATGCGTCGTATTGCAAGAATGGTGTGACGTTACGAACTGTTATAGGTCTTCACCGATTCGTCTTTTAAAAAAAAAAATTATATACTTTAGGACAATAAGTAGGTATATTTTAGGATATTATAGTTTAGGATAATACACGTAATTTTAGGATATTATATTTTAGGATAGCACGCGAGACCCTTGGGCAGAACCGTCTGCTACGGAGGTTGAGTGTCAACTGACTGAAAAAAAACATGTCTCTAGCCGAGAAGTAGATAAAGCTGGCAGCGCCGACGAGGCGCTGATCTAGCATTAACCCCTACAGATTTAGGGTATAACAGAACGGTCCAGAAGGTGAAGCGAACGTACGAAGAGACTGGAAACCATCTGAGGAGACCTTGTAATGGCAGACTCAGGTATACTAGTGCCCGAGAAGACCGTTATATTGTTTCCACTGTGTTGAGAAATCGCCACCTTAATGCAGTTGAAGTCCAGCAACAGCTTCTTAGTAAAACCTTTCATGTTGGTTTGTGGTAACGGATATATCATCGACGTGACAGGACCATATTCTGCACAAACATCGGACGCTGTGATAATGAAATCAATATTGGAAAATGAAAATGGTCCTTTGGAAGATGGAGCCTTTCACTGGTTTTTTGAAGAAGAAGACTGTTTCATATTAGATCGAGGGTTCCTCGACGCACCAGGAGATTTAGAATCTTTTGGATATGTGCCGCACATGCCGCCATCGAGAAGATTAGGAGAACAGCAACTAACTACTGAAGACGCTAACAAGTCTAGATTGGTGACGATATGCAGATGGGTTGTGGAAACCGTAAACGGAAAATTCAAAAGAGATTTTAAAATATTCCGGCAGACATATATGTTAACAGAGCATCAAAAATTATAATGGTGGATTTTAAAATAGCAGCTGCTCTCATCAACGCCTTTCAACAGCCTTATGATGACAGCGAGTACACAGGATCTTATAAACAGTATTAATGAAAATGTTAACAGAAATAATTATTTAGGAGAATATGTCGTACAAAATAACTTGAACCGACAAAGGGCCACTTTTCAAGTGATGGATGCTACTGATCCGACTTTTAGTGATTTTCCGCTGATGACTAGAGAGCAGATTATTTTATTTGCCGTCGGGACTTACCATCTCAAGATAGCTAGGTCATATTGCTGGGAGCACGTGCGACGAAGTGGAGTATACCAAATAGAATTGTACAGACATCCAGAGCGTATAACTTTACTCTAGTGTTTTGTTACCGGGCGAGAATAGAATCAAGACATGTTCGAACAAAAACATATTATACTTATAAAGGGTCTTTCAAATAGGGCGGGTCGATGTTGACAGTTTGTGACGGCCATGTTGTTTTGGCAGCATCTGTCAAATGCGTTGTTTTTTCTTCAGTTACTGATGCCAAATCACCATGGCAAGTTACACGATTGAGCAGCACGTCCAAATGATAAAACTTTATTATCAAAATGAGTGTTCGTTAGTGCAAACGTTGCGCGCATTACGTCCATTTTACCGCAGACGCGGTGGCCCTTCAAAGTCGACTCTCCAACGTGTGGTGACCAAATTCGAGACGACTGGTTCGGTAAACAACCAACACCCTTACGTCAAAGGAACGCCAGATCGGCCGAGAACATCGCTGCTGCCCGTGAGTAGTGTGCAGGAGACTCCGAGGCAGTCGATTTCTCGCCGTGCACAAGAACTCGGCCTTTCGCAGACTTCAACTTGGCGAATTTTGCGTCGGGACTTGGGCCTACACCCGTACAAGATCCAACTCACCCAGGAGCTCAAAATGAATGACCATAGACAACGCCGTTTGTTCGCTGACTGGGCTACAGAACGTTTGGAAGAGGACTCCGATTTTAGCCGAAAAATCATCTTTAGCGACGAGGCGCATTTTTGGATGAATGGTTTTGTTAATAAGCAAAATTGCCGTATATGGGACGACCACAACCCACATGAGGTTCACCAGGTGGTAATGCATCCATAAAAAATTACTGTTTGGTGGGGATTTTAGTCCGGCGGCGTCATTAGTCCGTACTTCTTCGAAAACGATGATGGCGAGGCCATTACTGTCAACGGCGAGCGCTACAGATCAATGATTAACAAAATTTTTTGGCCTGAATTGAACGATATGGACGTGGACAACATGTGGTTCCAACAAGACGGCGCTACGTGCCACACAGCAAGCGACACAATGGACATTCTGCATGAACGGTTCGAGGGTAGGGTTATCTCTCGCAGAGGTGACGTGAATTGGTCACCAAGATCGTGCGATTTGACCCCGCTAGACTTTTTTTTATGGGATTTTCTCAAGTCGCAGGTCTGTGCCAATAATCCGCAATCAACCGATGCCCTAAAAGTCAACATAACTCGCATAATAGTAAAAAAACGTGGAACGGAACGTTATTAGTGTTTTGTGAACTTTTGTGGTTAAACGTCAGCGTCAGTTCACAATATACAATATTTTGTTGTTGGCTTGCTTCATTTTGTTTTTTTGTTTTATTTCGTTCGTGTTGCCTCCGTTTTGCGTACAAGTATTTGTAATTATAACACTGGTTCACAATTATAATCCCGTCGGAAAATGAATGGTGTAAGGACTTACCTAAATCTAACCTCATAATTTAGAATGATTTGAATTTAGTCACACAAAGTTTAAGTTTCGTATATGGTAGCTCTCATAACGTTGATGTTTGTTTCAGATAAAGAGTCAGCCTTTAACTAAAGAAGAGGTCATGCAACTGATCAATTTGGTGGATGCCAATTCAGTAGTGACTAGTAAAGTCACAAACGCCTCAAATAATCAGTTGAAAGAAGCAGCCTGGCTAAAGATAACAAGTCATTTTAATTCCGCCATAACTAGTTGTCCTCGAAAACCCGATCAACTTAAGTTAAAATGGAAAAATTTAAAAAAGGCTGCCCGTAAAAGGAGCACTAGAATTAGGATGAATAACTTAAAGGTATCTGAATACTTTGTCATAATTTATACTAATAAATAGGTACCCTTATGACCTAGGTATTTATAATAGTATAAATTATTATACTATTATAAATTTGTAATAGCATAAGTTATACTAATTACATTTTGTTATAGACTGGAGGTGGGAAACCAGAGTACATTCCACCTGACCAGGCGCTAGATAAAGTGGCAGGGATGTTAGGGGCAATCTGTGAGGGTTACACGGTACCCTTTGGTGGTGATGCGGAAGAGGTGGTGGTATTGAATAGTTTCAATGAGGTCACCTTAGTGCCATTTTCTGACTCTGGTGATGGTGTGGTGATGGAAAGCAGTGATGGTGCGGGTGTACACAGAGATCCTGTACCTTTGCCAGTATTTTCTCCAAAATTGGATCATATGGAGACACCCAAAAATAAAAAATTCTTCTTTTCTACAAACAAAAACCACAGGTATGTAAAAGTGTTGTTACCATCTAATGGTAGGGCAGGGCCTCAATCCACTAATTTAAACAAAGGTCTCTTGAGCTTTCAATATATTTGTGATTGGTAAGATAATGATTAGGTATATATACTTATTTATATGAAGCATGTTTGTATAGTTGTCAGGTCTCAGGTGATTGTGATATCTTTCTTATATTGACCATATTATGTGCCTATATTACCTGCCACACAAGTTTTACTAAAGGGTGTCTGGCGGCAGATTTACATTTTAAAAATCGAATATTTCAAAAAGGTATAAACGGTGCGGGGGGAGGGTGGTGTCATTAGAACCACTGATCGTGCGGATTTCTCAGTCACGATGTCGCAGTGGTCGGGTGAGCATCGCGCATTCGCTATCGAAGCGTTTTTCAAGAGCCACGATTCTTATGTACTCGCTCGCCGGCAGTTTTGTTCACATTTCAATATTCGACGGATAAGCGATGGACCGAGTGTAAATTTAATTCTTTCGTGGGTGGAGAGGTTCCGCGCAACTGCTTCGGCTATGAACACACCACGGCCAGGGCCTAGTCGATCGTCAAGGACCCCGGAAAACATCGCACTGGTGGAACAGAGTTTACGTGAAAATGCACGACTTTCAATACGGAAAAGGGCAGCTTCACTGGGACTTCCAAGAGCGATTGTTCATGAAATTTTGAAAAGGGACATGAAGTTCCATCCTTTTAAAATTCAAATCATTCAAGAATTAAAAGAAAATGACTTTGTGTCACGCAAATTTTTTTGTGAAACCATGTTGGAGCGTTTTCGCACTGCGAATTCAATTTTTTGGAGTGACGAGGCTCATTTCCATCTAAACGGACACGTTAACAAGCAAAACTGTCGTTACTGGGCTCCAAGAACTCGCAATCCTCGATTGAAACACCAAAAACCATTACATTGCCCAAGGGTAACTGTTTGGTGCGCTTTATCCGCGAGTGGGATAATTGGGCCATTTTTTTTTTTAAATGCACGGGGCCACGCGACTAATGTCAGTGGTGAGAATTATCGACACATGATTTCGAATTTCTTTTTGCCGAGCCTGCGAGCTCATCCATCGTTCTCATCACACACGTGGTTTCAACAGGATGGTGCGACTGCACACACGGCCAGAGCTTCAATGGATTTGTTGCGCGAAAATTTCCCTGAAAAACTGATTAGTCGCTTTGGGGACATCCCGTGGCCACCAAGGTCCCCCGACCTAACCCCAATGGATTTTTTTTTGTGGGGCTACCTCAAAGCGCGAGTCTACACCAACAATCCGGGAACTGTTGTGGACTTGAAAGAAAATATTCGGCGAGAAATCGGCGCAATTGAACCGAGTTTACTGCAGCGTGTGGCGCGGAATACGAGGCTCCGTTTTGAACAGTGTGTGCAACAAGATGGAAGACATTTGAATGACATCATATTTAAAAAATAAAATCCGCATTATGACTCTGTATTTTAACACTTTTATTAAAACTATACGTATAAAGGTATTTATTTTATTTTGAAAATCTAAATCTGCCACCAGACACCCTGTATTAAGGATTCTGTGGTGCAGGGGAGTTTGCTTAGGTGATTGTCACTGATTATTTATTTATGTTCTATAATTGTTTTCAGGTAAACAAAAGATGCAAAAATTGCCCAATGAGGACATTCAAGCTCGGATCAATAGGAATAATGCTATAGCTGATATAAGTAAGAAAAATATGATGGATAATTTAAACGAAAAAATTAAGTTAGAGATAGAGATGTTAAAAATACAAAAAAACAAAGACATAAATACAAGTTCTTAATTAGGATGACTGTATTTTTTTAGATTTATATAACTCAATTTACTATTATTATTAAGTGTAAAGTGTGTTTAATTAACAATAAGTAAATTTTTTATCAATTTACGTTTGTTTTAATAATTATCTCATCAATCATCCATAAATATCAGAACTAAGTAATAAAGAAATAATAAAGTTGGGTTGTTGAGTCAATGGAAGAAGTAATTTATAATATTCTAATATCACAATTTAAATATTTGTAATAGGTATGCATATTTTTCTCAGAAAAAAATTCTTTGGGTTTTAATATCACAAGTGTTTATTATGATAAAATTAGACAAAATTGCTTAATAACCTACTCACTAAAATAATTATAAATTAAATCTTGTCGCACCTGAATATCATTATGAGAGATAGGGATGTTTTGATCCTCAAATGATATATTGTGGTTAGGTATATCTACCTCAGGCTCAACATCCTGTAAATTCCTTTGTCTGCAGGTGTTATGCAGTACAGCGGTGGCAATTATTAGGTACTAATTGGGTAGTTTCTAGGGAAAGCCGTATTTTTAAAGAGAGGACAGGAAATCTTCTTTTCCAAACCCCAAAACACCTTTCTATAGTATTCCTAGTTCTAATATGAGCAGAATTGTACCGTTTTTCACTTTCTGTTTGTGGGTTCTGTAAGGGTGTTAGGAGATATGGTTTGCATGGATACGCAGAGTCCCCAATCAGCCACCGATTTCCATAAGAGCCATTTTCACATTGGGCTCGTAGTTCAGAATTGTTGAAAATTGTGGCATCATGTGCAGATCCTGGCCAACGGGCCACAACATTCATAAGCCTCAATTGTGCATCACACACACCCTGCACATTGAGTGAAAACACTGACTTCCTATTCCTGAATTCTTCACCTATATTTTAGGTGATTGCATCAAGATATGTGTACTGTGATGGGGCGGCACAAATAAGACGACTTTAAGACTTTGCAAGAATAATTATATTGTCTAAGACACGCGTACAGCTATGCGGTAAAAATATCAATCAATGCTTCCAGAATAAAACAACATAACAATATATTTGACATACGTTTAAACCTACGAATCGAATAACATTTCTAGCCAGTCCTTTTTGTTAAAGGCTAGAACACACAGGATACTACACGAGCTACTGTTACGGTTATTCGCCAGCTAGCACCAGCTAGGCAGCTGTGAGCCCGGGAAGCCCCTATCTACACATCACGCACCGTCAATAACACAAACAGCGCCATCTACCGGCATTGAAAGCAACTAGTATAACAACAGTCATCATCAGGATCTAATGATGCAATCTATTTAACATACTAACTCCATCTGTCGCCTCATAGAGAAACTAATATGTTATAGTCATTATAAATATTAATAACTTGTCCGTAATTGTTTGAGTATTCATTTCATTGTCTTGGAAATAGTCATGTAAATCATATTTGATTATAAAATTGTAGTTTACATATCTATAGCTTCCATTATTATAAGTTTTGTTATAAACTTTGTAAGTATGTCAATTTATGTAAGTGCTTCGAACATTTTTACAATAATAATAAAAAGGGGATGGTAGCTGACTTCCTGCAGAGACGGGGCTTTTCTGCTTGCTTTTGCCTACGGTGACAGAGACATTGTTTTTTTTTGGTCGTGTGTTTGCTCATTGCTAAGCTGATTTAATAAACAAGATAGTGAGTGGTTATCTCTCGTTTTCATTTTCCACTTCTGGACAACCTATAATAGTTCAGAAGTGGGATGGAAGAATTCCACGGCCCATATATTCATGGCTTGGGAAGACGGTCGCCAAGCGCAGAGTCTCAGGACTCGCAAGAAAATGGCGGACGCCACGAGGGAAAAAGTCCCGATTTTTTTTCTTCGCGGTCCTACTCTAGTCAGCCTGACAATAAACGACCAAGAATAACATACCTGGACACAGAGATCATCCCAAAATTCGATCCCGCCAAGGCAAATATAAATGTGAAAGGTTGGCTTCACAAGATAGACCAGCTAGGTGAAATCTATAACTGGGAGGAGAAGGACAGGGTTTTCGTGATGCAAACCCGGCTACGCGGCGCAGCGCGTGACTGGTACGATGACCTAGAAGATTATAGCGCCACGTGGAGCACTTGGAAAGATTGGCTAACGAAGGCGTTTCCACGCACCACCGATTTCGTCGACCGCCTCGAAGAGATGCTGGCACGCCAAAAGGGAAACAAAACTATGACCCGATACTACCACGACAAGATATCTTTAATGAAAAAGTGTGGGCTAGACGGTGAAAACGCCATGTCATGCCTCATCCGTGGTTTGCCGGTCGAGCTGCGTGCGAACGCGAAGGCATGCGGCTACAAGACACCTGAAGAATTATACTATGGATTCCTTTCTTCACTTGAAAATTACGGGGAAGCGAGGGCTGAAAAAACCAGACGGCCCTCCGGGCCCTCCGACCAGAAGCCAAACAAGTCAACTTGGCAACGGGGCTCTGCGGCGGGGAACCCTGCTCCGAAGGTGTGCTACAACTGTCGGCGACCGGGGCACGAAGCGCGGGATTGCCGAGCTGCACCCGCCACACGCTGCCAGATCTGCCAGCGCGCGGGACACGCTGCCAACACCTGCTGGTACGCGGCAGGGGGAAGCCCGCGGGACACGCCGGCGCTTCCGCAAAGAAATCAACAGGTACGGCATGTTTATCATGTCAGCACAGAAATTCTTTCAGACTTATACCGAAAACGTATGTATATTAATGGTTGTAGGGGTCAGACTGTATCGGTGGTGTGGACTGTATGTGGTTCTTCAGGTTCTTAATTAAAACTCCAATTGTTCTTCTTATTTATTCTTCAGAGATCAGCTGTACTGTACAATCGGCGAACGACTACGATCGAAACACACTCGTGGAGATCGCGACGCCCCCGTAAGGGGGCGTGGCGAGCGGTACCGGGGCTGTGCCCCCCGGCCGCGAAAAGCCATACGGTGGCCCGTAAATACGGACCCCTCCTAAGGGCGGCGACAATGGCCTGAAGATTATTGGGCGCACGTAGATGACGTGCGCCCATGTGAGTGGTTGCATGTTGTGTCTCTGTAAGGGCGCCGCGACGCTGATAAGCAGCGCCGCTTTCTTCACGACACCCCGGCGGTCAGTCCCCGCCAGGTGAGACCCCCAGTTACCTGGGGGAGGCCCGGCGGAGGACGACCAGCGACAGGGGTGCCGACTCGACGCTCCTACAGAGTATAGGTGAGTTGCCCCCGCCCGCCCCGCTTCCAGAGCTAGCCGTCCACGGTCCGGGCTAAAGGGCAGTCGTGTGTGTGTGAGCGGTATTGTACTGTGTAACACCGCCCAGTGTCTGCGCGTATCGCGTCCCGCGTTCGCGTACGCGCGTGAGTATAGGCGTCTGTATAGTGATGGGTGTCTGTGTTTCGCCGCGCAACGCGCCTATATTAACCTAGCACGCGCTACGCGACGAGCGTATGTAGTCGGTGGAGTTAAGTTGAGTCGAGTGAGCCGCGTGTAACCTGGGTACGGCTCACTCGAGGCGTCCAGTCCGGTGCGATGGGGTCGTCGTCCGCTACCAGGTCGCGGGGCAAGGGTCTCGCGTCAGGGGGGCGCGCGTGCCAGGGCGCAATGTCCTGGACATGGGGCCAGGCAGATGCGTCGGCACGCGCGAACATACCCGTCGCGAGGCGCCGCACAAACTCATCCAGGCTCTCAATGCCGAGATCCCTCCGGATGACATCGTTCCTCACGAAACGAGGCGCGCCTACTATGGTCCGCAGCGCAAGACTTTCCTGCGCGCGGAGTAGCTTTCGGCTCGGCTCGCTCGTGAGGGCGAACCATGCCGGAGCGGCGTACGTCAATATTGGGCGTACGTACAGCTTGTACACACCCAACTTGACGCGCGCCGGGATGCGGGACGAGAGCACTGGCTTGAGCAAGGTGCGGGCGACCCTACCCCGTGCGGCGACCGAGCGGACGTGTGGCCCCATCGTGAGCCGACGGTCGATAGTGACCCCTAGGTACTTGACCCGGGGCGACCACGCGACGTCGGCTCCCTGCAGCTTCAAGGGTGGTGGGAGAGGCGCGGACCCGGTGACCATCGCCTGCGTCTTACCCACGTTCACCGACAGCCGCCACTTGGACAGCCACTCGGGAAGCTTATCGAGCGCGCGCTGCATTTTGACGGCCGCGTACTTCGCATTAAGCGATGTAGTAATGTACGCGGCGTCATCTGCGTACAGCGCGAGCATAGCGTCCGGAGTGGTGGGAATGTCGTCGGTGTAACGCGAGTAACACGCCGGCGAGACGCAGCTGCCCTGCGGTACACCCGCGAGCACCGGGCGGGCGCTAGACAGCGCCCCGTCGACCACCACCCTGAAAGTCCTGTTGGAGAGGAAAGTAGAGACCACTTTAACAACGCGACGGGGCGCGTCGGATGTGGCCATCTTGTAAACGAGGCCGTCGTGCCACACACGGTCGAAGGCCTTCTCCATGTCGAGGAATACTGCCACCGAGTATTCCTTTTTGTTTAGCGCGGCTGCGAGGTGGTGCAGTACCCTCGACAGCTGGAGCGTCGTGCTATGCTCCGCCCGAAACCCAAACTGCTCCGGGCGCGGCGCGATGTGGGGCTGGAGATGTCGCAGCAGGAGTGCTTCGAACACCTTGGAGACGGTCGGCAGCAGAGTGATCGGCCGATAGCTCTCCGGCTTCAATATGTTTTTTCCCGCCTTGGGCAGCATGATGACGCGCCCCTCCTTCCACGAGGCGGGGAAAGCCCCCGTGCGCAGTATCGCCGTGAACAGGCGCGCCAGCGCCGCAACCATACGGTACGGCAGGTGGCGCAGCACTGTGTTGGTGATACCGTCAGCACCGGGGGCCTTCCTGGGCTTCGTCTTAAGGATGGCGCGTCTGACTGCGCCCGGCGAGAAAAATATTGGGACTTCATCGGGAGCTATCGGCGTAGCGAAGTAGTCTCCCAGGTGTTGCTCGACTGCTGCGACATGGTCGGTGTCGCTGGTCGGGTTGGGGCGGAACTGACGCTCCAGGTGCTCGGCGAAGACCTCCGCCCGGTCCTCCGCTGCGTACTTGAGCGCCCCGTCGCTGTTTAGCAGAGGGCGCACCGGGGCTGGGGTACTCGTGAGTTGGCCGCAAAGTCTGTGTAGCGACGGCCAACTATCCGTCGCAGAGTCGATCCTTTCCTCCCAGCCCTCGGCGGCGTGCGCCTGGAGCTCGGCCTTGATCTTCTCCGCGAGACGGTTCAGCTGTGTCTTCAGCGTTGGGCATCTCAGCTGTTGCCACTGTTTGCGAAGGCGCCTCTTCTCGGCGATCATCGCATTTAGGCGCGCCGGCAGGGGCGGCAATAGCCCTCTCCCCTGCGGCTGCGTGCTCGTCGCCGCTTGTAAGGCGCTCTGGATGCAAACAGTGACGTCATCCGCTCTCTCGTCCACGTCCGCGGAGGTGACGATTGGCCGAGTCGGCGTAGTGGTCTCTACTTCCTCTGCGAACTTTGTCCAGTCCGTGAGTCGACGTGGCGCTATGGGCTTCAATCGGGTCGGCATCCCCGATAAGACGACGAGTACAGGTTGGTGGTCCGACTGTAACTCGTCGTCTATCACTTGCTGCGTGATCTGACGGTGTAGCCCTCGGTGGACTACGATGTCCAGCACGTCCGGCATGTACTGCCTGGCGTCCGGGTAGTGTGTGGGCGTCTCTGGGCCGGACACCGTATAGCCGAAGGCTTCCGCGTCCGCGAAGAGTCGTCTCCCCTCGGTATTCGTGTTGCACGAATTCCACGCCGGGTGCTTGCAGTTGAAGTCGCCGGCGAGGAGGGTGGCGCGTGAGGTGCCATCAAGCAGGGCCCGCAGCTCGGAATGACCCAAGCGGGCCGCGGGCGGCTTGTAGCACGCGTAAATGTTGATGTCCTCGCCGGCTACGTGTAGCTGCACACCCAGCGCGTAAAACGTGCTAAGCGACGGCAAGGGGAGTTCTTGATGGACGACCCTTCGCCTCACAAGTACCGCCAGACCACGGTACGTCGTATGAGCCGACCGTTCATCCTTCCTATAAGCGAGATACCCCGGGAACCTGATCTTGTCCTCGGGTCCCAGGAGCGTCTCGCTTATTAGCGCCACGTCGATGTTTTGTTCCCGAAGGAGGTGGCGGAGGGGGGCGACCTTATCCCTTAGGCCGCGGGCATTCCAGTGGATCACCCTCAACGGTCTATCCATGGTAAAGGGTCAGAAGCGTGGCTAGACCGTCAAGGATGACCGTCTCCACGTCTTGTCCCTGCCTAATCGCTTTAATCAAGTCCATTAATAGTTTAATGGCGCAAGCTGTGAATTCTTTCTTGGTAGTACTTATAGTACCACCTTTGGCCGTCGCGCTGGTGGCTCCAGCGCCGGCACTCGCAGCTATCTTGATTGTTTGTGGTTCCCTTTTTCCCCGCTGCGTAGTGCCGGCGCTAGCGGCGGGTTCCTCAGTGGTTGTGTTTTCCACAGCCTGCGCCCCGCTTTCGGCAGGGACGGCCGTAGGGATATCGTCCTGGGTCGCAGAGGGGGGGGGATTGGGTTTCTTTCCCTTCCTCTTCCCCCCGCGCCTCTTCTTCCTCCGCCCGGAGGAGGTGGCTTGGGTTCTATCTGTGGGCCCGTTGGCCGCCGCCATTAGCGTCGTGCCTTGGGCCTCTTCAAGCGGCGTTTCTTGTGGCCTCTCTGTAGCCGCTTGTGGCTGGCGCACAGTGGCCGTAATGGCGGCGGTCCCCGCTCGCCTGTTCCGGATCTCTCGCTGGAACACGGGGCACTTGATGTTGCACGCGGGGTGCGGGCCACCGCAATTTGCGCATGTGGCCGGCTCCTCCCGCGGGCGCGGACAATCACGCGCCGCGTGCTCGCCCCCGCATCGCACACAGGCGAGCGGTCGGTGGCACAGGTGCGAGCTGTGTCTGAAGCGTTGACACCTGTGGCACTGTGCGGGCCCGCGTTTCCCACGCCAAGCCTCTATTTTGACACCACGCATATACATAAATATGGTGGTGTCGTATATGGCCCGGACGTCTGGCGTCTTTTTCAAAATTGCGTGAAATACGCAGCCGGGTCTTCCTGCCGCCCCCTTTATGTGGCGGACGTACTCCGGCTGGTATCCCAGCGTCCGGAGCTCCTCCTCTATCTCCTTCGGGTCTGTATCCGCCGGGAGTCCTCTGATCGCCACCTTCAGATTCTTGTCCGCTGGCAGCGAGTACGCAAACCAGGACACGCCGGCGTCCTTCTCAAGGCCCGTCAGGTACCGCTGGACCAGCCGGTACTCTTCTTCGCTGTCTGGGGTGAAGCGAACTCCACCCCCGTATGGACGAGCGTTTGGCGGCCGGCCCAGCTGGGTACTGATGGCCCTGAAGTGCGTGGCCCAGTTTGGCAGCTTCTCAACTACCAGCGGAGGGTAGCGAAGCTTCTTTTTCTTCTGCCCCGACTGCTGCTGTGAGGCAGCGCCAGGGGCGGCGGCAGAGGTGGATGGCGCATCGTTGGATGCGGCAGGGACAGGGGGAGATAAGTGTGTACTCACCCCTGAAGTTGACGGTGTCGGTGGCGGCGACGGTGATGGCGAGCGCGGCGGCGTGCGGCGCGCCACTGCGGCGAAGGTGGGCGACGGAGGCGCGCCCCGACCCCGCGGCGCGCTATCGCGCTGTGGCCGCGGCGGGTCTAGGCAGTACCTCTTCGCCTCTTCCCCCACCGCAGTATCGCCAGAGCTCCTCCTTCGTCGCTGGGGTCTGGGCTCGTGAACGGGCCCCCCCCGCGACGGTGTTGGTGACACAGCCGGCGACATCGCCGCGGCGTACGCGTCTCCCACGGTGGACCGCATGCCGGATCGCGGCGTCGTGTCTCGCGACACGTCAGAGCGACCGGACGCGGTCGAGCCCACCGATGCGAGCGACATACTCGACCCCGCGTTCGACGAGCATGCCGAAAGCATGGCGGGCGAGTCGTACGCCGCGGCCCTAGGTGGTGCCGGTGAGTCAGGGTGTACCTTGGCTGCAGTGGTGGTGTGTGCCGGGCGGATGTAAGGGCCGGCACTCGCTGGCCGCTCCTGCTCCGCTGTCGCCGGTCCCGCCAGCGAGAAGCGGGGGCCGGGTGTGGCGGTGCTCGAAGCTGGCACAGCTTGCGGCGTCTTCTTTTCAGGCGCCGGCGGCGACGCGAACCGCGGCGGCGGCGCGGCGCTGCGAGCGGGCGGTGCGCGGGGTCGCGCGGATGGTGCGGGTGGTTGCGCGGGTGGCGCGGGGTTCACTTGCGGCGCGGCGGCGCGCGCAGCGGGCGCTGCAGTGCGTGCAGCGGGTGCGGCGGTGCGCGCGGCGGGCGCGGGCGCGCGCGCGGGTGTAGGCACGCGCGCGGGCGGCATCGCGGCGCGCGCTTGAGGCGCGCGGCCTTGTGTCGCGGCGGGCCCCGGGGCCTGGATCGGAACCGGGCGGAAGGCCGTCGGGCGGACTGGAACGGCTTGCTGGCGACTCGTCGACGGTGCCGGCGCAGCGCGCGCAGGCGCCGATGTCGTCGGTGGGTCGGCAGCCACAGCGGTGCTCGACTTCCCCCCCCCCTCTCTTCCCTCTTCCTTCTTCTTCTTGCCGGGCTTCTGTTTTCCGGCCGGCGGTGCACCGGACAACGCCGCGCGGATGTTCGGCAGCGACGTCGCCCGGTCCAGCGCCGGGTGGAGTTCCTGGGACCCGGCATCGCGGCCCAGGGAGCCGCGCATGCCGGGTTTCGGCATCTCGGTAGGCGTGGTCTCCGCGACCGCGGCGGTGATTGCTCACCGAGCAGCGACGGAGACTCCCTCTGTGTTTGCACAAGGGGTACTTGTGGCAAACACAGAGAAAACGATTAAAAATTGCGGTCCGCGCGGAACAAACTTGATGCAGAAGGCAGGACAAGCGCGTGCGACCACGGGCGAATCCACGATCGAAACCGGATTGGGCGCCCCTTATTATACCCCAGTACGTGGGCGCAAGTAGTGGGTACACTGTTGTGTCAATTATCAAAATTCTAGGCGACGCACCAATCCGCTTCGTTTGGCTCGTGACCGGTCTCCGACAGGTTTCGACTTGTCGAAACCTGTCGGAGGCAAGACTCCGTGACCAATCACAAACATTTCCTTAAACATAAACTTATTCCTATGATCAAGGTACATAATTCCTAACATAATACACACTAGTTTTACATAATATCACTATTTACATATAATTTTATGACGAGCTCGGCGTCCGTAACAATGGTTTTAAAGCAATTGGCTATATTGATACTGGCAGTAAAGTAAATATAATCACAATAAAAGCGATAAAAAAATCGCGATTATGTATGGTACCATCAGATGTAGTAATGAGAGGCTTTGGAGGTTTACTGGTAAACTCTTTAGGAAAAGCGGTCATAAACCTAGTTATAGACAATATAAGTTTACAATCGTGTGCCGAGGTAACAAACACAAACCTCAACGATATAGACTTAATTGTGGGGCAACCTATTATTAATCAGCCGAACGTGAACTTAATTATAACCTCTAAATCTGTGACATTAATAGCAAATAGTGAATATGTTTGTCCCTTATCAAGTATACCTTTGTCTAGCCAAGACTTTATATCAAAAGCCGCCCTATTCCTGTTCGATGATGTCGAGGTTCTGCCGGGTTCGAACACAGAGGTACGCGTCTACACGTCATGTGATTTAACGTCAAGTGAAATACTAATTGTTACCCACCCACGATTGTATTCTATGGGTAATGAATCCTATTATATACCACAGTTAGTCTTAGAAAATACACCAATTTTACAATTACGCGTAATTAATTTAGGTGATTCTTGTTTACAATGGTCCGCGGGTCGACTGATTACGCGCGCAAACATATTGACGCAAAGCGACGTAGCTTTCGTTACTCTAAGTAGTGCCGCTGATAGCACACAGTATGATTATATTCAGTCGAACAAGACACTTGACTTGTCTGACATAAATATTGGTGACTTAGAAGAAAAACATTCTAAATTATTATTAGACTTACTAAATAAATATCCCGGTTGTTTTGCTGAATGTAGCAGTGAACTTGGTTGTACAGATTTAATTGAAATGCATATTTCTACCACATCGGAAACGCCTGTGTTTTGTAAGCCATATCGATTATCCTACAAAGAAAATGAAATTGTACAGGAAAAGGTGAATGACCTTTTATCCGCGGGAATAGTGCGAGAATCGAACTCTGAATACGCGAGTCCTGTAATTTTAGTTAAGAAAAAGGAAGGCGACTATCGGTTATGTATCGATTACCGCGCTCTCAACACACGTACTGTAAAAGATCGATTTCCTCTTCCACACATTGATGATCAGATCAATCGACTATCGGGAAAAGTATACTTTACGGTTCTAGATATGGCACAAAGTTACTACCAAGTTAAAATGGCGGAAAACTCAATTCATAGAACCGCCTTCATAACGTCGACTGGTCAGTATGAATTTTTAAAAATGCCGTTCGGTCTGGCAAACGCTCCGGCGGTTTTCTCACGGTTAATTCGAAAAGCTTTAGGGTCCCTTGATAACAAAATAGCTACATATCTTGATGACGTCACATTACCCACTGTAACAATAGAAGAAGGTATAGAGCTATTGGAAGATGTTTTGAAACTTCTCTCTCGTGCTAATTTAAAACTAAATTTAAAAAAGTGCTCTTTTTTGAAAACAAGTGTAAATTACTTGGGTCACGAAGTTACCGAAGGGTCTGTACGCCCGGGGCAAGCAAAGATTATTAGTGTTATGAATTTTAGACAACCGCGGAACGTCCATGAATTGCGTCAATTCATCGGTTTAGCATCGTATTTCCGTAAATTTGTAAGAGGGTTCGCTGAAATCGCCCGACCTTTAACCAGCTTAACAAAAAAAGACGTACCCTGGATATGGGGTTCAGAACAAGAATATTCTTTTAATCTTTTAAAAACTACGTTGACTGAGCGACCTGTGTTAGCAATTTATGACCCGCATGCTAAAACAGAAATCCATACTGATGCAAGTAGTTTAGGGTTAGGCGGTATTTTACTTCAATATCAAAATAATGGTGATTTAAAACCTGTTGCTTACTTTAGTCGCGTTACTAGTAGGGAAGAAATGCACTATCATAGTTATGAACTAGAAACCCTCGCCGTAGTTGAATCTCTAAAACGCTTCCGTATTTACGTAACAGGTACCCCGGTTAAGGTAATTACCGATTGTGCGGCATTAAGAACCACACTGACTAAAAAAGATTTAATTCCGCGCATAGCCCGATGGTGGTTGACCATCCAGGATTTCGATATTGAAATCGAATATCGCCCTGGCAACCGTATGAAACATGTTGACGCACTCAGTCGCAATCCGGTTGAAAGCGTTCCTATTCTTCGCATTGATGAAGCTGACTGGCGCCTCACGCTGCAGTTGCAAGACGATACGGTACAAAGTATTATTCGACAGATTAATGCGGGTACGGATAATCCAGATATAAACAAAAATTATACCATTATTAACGGATGTCTGTTTCGAAAAACTTTACACGGAGATCGATTCGTAATACCTAAACTGTCAAAGTGGTCGTAGTTACAGAAATATCATGATCAAATTGGGCACATAGGTTTCGAAAAATGTGAAAAAACAATAAAATCAAAGTTTTGGTTCTCTGGTATGACTCGGTTTATACGGAAATATGTAAATTCCTGCTTACACTGTGCTTATGCTAAAGGAAACTATGGGAAAGTAGAGGGCGAGCTGCATCCCATTGAGAAAGTAGCAATACCAATGCATACTTTACATGTAGATCATTTGGGCCCATTTTTGAAAACACGCCGTGGTTACTCCTACATACTCGTTATTATTGATTCTTTTACGAAATTTGTATTTGCCCGAGCCGTTAAGGGCACCGGTTCTATAGAAACTATTCAAAACCTGAAAGAAATATTATTTACGTTTGGCAATCCTCATAGAATAATTACGGATAGAGGCGTCGCTTTCACTAGTCGGTATTTTAAAGAGTTTTCCATACATAAACAATTCAAACATGTATTAAACGCCATTGCTTGTCCACGCTCGAACGGTCAGGTTGAACGAGTAAACAGAACTATTGTAAACGGCCTAAATACTACCGCCGAAAGCGAATGCACATGGGATGAAAAACTTTCGGATGTAGTCTGGGGTATTAATAACAGTCCTCATACTGTTACAGGATTCTCTCCGTTTAGCCTTATGTTCTCGCATGACAATTCCTTATTACCTGCTTACCCTGCAAACGTCGCTAAGAACAGTGACCCTCAAGAGCAGTTACTTGAACGTAGACGCAGTGCGAAATTGCGCATTGATAATAATATGGCAATTATGAAAGGTCGGTACGATAAGAGGCATAAGAAATGTAGAAAATACCATGTAGGAGAATTGGTTTTGTGGAAAGGAGGTTTATCTCGTGATAATACAGTCGGAGTCACTAAAAAACTAGGGAGTGTATTTACTGGACCGTACAAGGTCACTAAAATAGACCATACTATTGACCGATATACAATAAATAGTATTCAAGGGGTCAAAGGATACAAAAAGTTTAGCGCAGTAGTTCCTGGTGATTCACTTCGCCCTTATAAGTCATCAGTGCCAGACAGCTCTACAGATTCTGATCACGAAATAGATAGGGATGATTTAATAGATTTATTAGAGAGTTAAATTTGTCATATCAATTGTTTACATTTGATAATAACTTTTATTCATAATACCGTTTATTGTACCCTTACTTTTGCTAATTATTGTAACTCGTTGAAATCTCTGATAGTTTCAAAGTAAATACCTACTTAATATTATTAATAATTGTATCATTTTCCACCTTCAACATTCAACCCACCATAAGTAGGTATTCAAGAATTCATTAAGTATCTAGGTATTAATAATGATGCACAAACAACAGAACACAACAATTAAAAACTTGATACTGATTAGTGTACCCATTATATATATACCTAAACAGAATTGCTAATCTGTGTGATACAGACAGATCTGTGTGTTTATCTGTCCTGCTGCTATACTGTGTGACACGGCAGATAGTATATCTGTGTGAATAACATAGACTGTGTGATATGACAAATCAATCTATGTAAACATCTATCCTGCTATACTGTGTGATAAACTGTGTGATATACTGTGTGATGACAGATAGGACTGTGTGAATATCTACCCTGTTCTACTGAGTGATACCACAGATAAATCTGTGTCATTACCTATCTATCCAGCTCAGTGGCGGTACCTTCATAGAAGCAGAGAAGCCCGGCTTGCCCTAATAAAATCATAATTCACAACAACAAAATCAATAAAAAATATATTCAAAAAATTCCAGTCAATTAAATCGAACTCAAACATTCATGACATAGGAATATGAACTAGCGCTAACTATGGGCTAGGTTCGCGCCAAATTCGGAATTCGGCTCTAAACGCTATACAATGCGTTCAAATGCGCCATCTCGCTCACACTTAGTCTGGCTTTTACCTGGCTTGCCTTTCCTTTCTCTGTCTCGCAGTTTTCGCATACAAATTGCTATAGAAACGTTTACATTTGTTGATATATTGGTAAGTACTTATACACAGAGTTCTATGAAATGAAAAGCCAGGCTTTTGAGAGGCATGAAGTTCGCGCAAATGCACTATCCGCGCGTTGCGTTGACCTGCGTAAAGTTAGTTGCGAAAGCACGTGTGGCGGGCGCGATGAGTCGACGACACGACGCGACTCAAACAAATTGTTATTGTTTTGAATACTTTGAGAATTAGTTTTATTATTTGAAAAAAATATTGATTGTGGTGATTGGTGATGTCATTCCCTATGATTTTGTAAATGGTTAATGAATATAGTGTTCTTTTATCATTGTGTTCGGAATCTGTCATCGAAAAGGTACGTAAATACATTGAGTTTTCTGCAATTTTCTGCCAATAAATAACTCTTTACTTCACCGTAGCCAATCTTAAATTACTGTCGGACTGTCGGTAGGTACTTCTCGGAAATAAAAACAAGTATTTTTGTCAGTCAAGAAGACAGAATAAATAAAATAGGTACCTACCTACTCATTCGATCGTTTATTAGGTATGAATATGATATGACAAACCTATGTTAAAATCATCAATTGACTTTAAAATGTAAGTACCTAATTCATAAAATAATGCGTACGAGAAAATAACAATAAATCGATACCAGTAAAATTTGGAGGCCATCTAGTGCATTTTGATTGAACAAATTTTGCAAGTGACAAGCAAAATGAAAAAAGGTCCGGCTAAGCGCTGTGGTTCATTTACCTATTTTACGCATTCATTAATATAGATGGCACTTATGACAATTACGTACTGATGCTTGAAATAAGTAGTACCTGGTCTTCGTATTTTAAAGGTTTTCTTACCAAAATTATAATAATGATGTTAGTACTACTAACAACCATTAACAACAAGAAAATCAGCCAATCCCTCAGTTGGGCGTTTTTTTTATACCTTGAAAATCTGTTGGCTTGCCCTAATTTTGACCCCTAGGCACGCCACTGATCCAGCTATGCTGCTGTTAGATCTCAGCGAATGTCATTCCGGTTATGCTTTGTGAAAGTCCAGACAGATCTGAGTGCACTAAATAAATCTGTGTGAAGGCTAATGAATACCTGAGGTATAGAAACTATCTAAAAGAATATCACTATAATTATATAGAATTCAGTCAGTTTCTTGAAAAAATAAAGACCTAAGTGATGAATCAATCAACATAAAAATGTAACTTTTATAAAAAAAAAAAAAAAATGTAAGTACACATTTCATAGTATATCAAATATACTGTGGGCTGGTTCTGTTCCCAGGTACTGCCAAAAATGGATTCTGGTGTCACTGCCACTGCTGAAGGAGCTGGAGCCCAACGCCGTGGGGGACCACGACAATAGCAGGATGGCCGAGTGTTACGGTTATTCGCCAGCTAGCACCAGCTAGGCAGCTGTGAGCCCGGGAAGCCCCTACCTACACATCACGCACTGCAATAACACAAACAGCGCCATCTACCGGCATTGAAAGCAACTAGTATAACAACAGTCATCATCAGGATCTAATGATGCAATCTATTTAACATACTAACTCCATCTGTCGCCTCATAGAGAAACTAATATGTTATAGTCATTATAAATATTAATAACTTGTCCGTAATTCTTTGAGCATTCATTTCATTGTCTTGGAAATAGTCATGTAAATCATATTTGATTATAAAATTGTAGTTTACATATCTATAGCTTCCATTATTATAAGTTTTGTTATAAACTTTGTAAGTATGTCAATTTATGTAAGTGCTTCGAACATTTTTACAATAATAATAAAAAGGGGATGGTAGCCGACTTCCTGCAGAGACGGGGCTTTTCTGCTTGCTTTTGCCTACGGTGACAGAGACATTGTTTTTTTTTGGTCGTGTGTTTGCTCATTGCTAAGCTGATTTAATAAACAAGATAGTGAGTGGTTATCTCTCGTTTTCATTTTCCACTTCTGGACAACCTATAATACTACGCCCCACTGTGAATTAAAGTATTGATGATTGCTCACAGGCTTCCAGTTCGGGTTTGGCATTCAAAGTGTTGGGACGTATACCGAGTTTCCCCTAAAATACATATCTTGTCATTTGTAATTAGAAAGTTCAAATAAACCTTTTTTTAAAGATACGGGTCTTTTCCACTCTAACAGTAGATACGTTTCCATGGCGGATGCAGAATAGAAGTTTGTCTAGACACTAATCGTATACCCGAGTTAGGCAGTGGAGAAAATTCACTTATAAAGGGAAAATAAAATCAAGACATCTCAAGACGACAGTACTATGTGTACATTTTGATAGCAAACGGTATTAATTAATGGACGAGAAGGCATTATAGAGTACTAGCTGCGCCCCGCGGTTTCACCCGCGTAAATGTCGATCCCGTGGGTATATCGGGATAAAAAGTAGCCTATATGTTAATCCAGGGTGTCAGCTACCTCCATACAAAATTTTATTAGAATTGGTCCAGCCGTATGACATTTCATGCCTTTTTTTTTTGTTTCCGGGGTGGAATATCCTCATGGATGTCCTCCGCCCTGGGGCAGGCGGAGGGGTCTGTCAGACTCTTACTGATTAAAAACTACCCCGGTGTTCCATCTCACACCTACGCCGGGAGTCGCGGGAACGTACGATCCTTCGGCAACCCCCGACTGGCCCGCCGCTGCGGGCCTCCTTGGGTCAGGGGGTGAGGTGTTTCACTCCCCCCGCGACGTCTGAGAGGGGCGCGCGTGGACAACTACGCACCGCCACCTCGGATGATATTTCATGCCTTGCCCAATCTAAGTACCAACATTGGGGCTCCAGCGGCACTTCTAGATGAAGTAGTTGTACGAGAAGACATTGAATAAATAATAATAAATCAAATCCTGTTTTTTATTTAATTTCCCTGTCCTCGCCAAAAACATGATTATATGGATCGAAGGTGAAGCTGGTCGAGGGGCCCAGGAAGTCGCGTCATGTTTGATCAATTTTATAAAAAGCAAGGTAAAACACTTACTGTTATGGAGTGATTGCTGAGGCGGACAAAACAGCAATATAAAAATAGTAATGATGCTCAAGACAGTGTTAAACTCTCACCATACTCTGAGGACAATAACTGCCCAATGATACTGATTTCTCAAAAATTAAGAGCCAATTATTTCATCAACGAATTTACACTGCTGACGACTACACTCAATCAATCTTGTGGACGGATGAACGCAAATTTTCTAGGGAGGGCATTACAAACTTTCATAACCTCCATGAATGGGCCGCCAAAGACAAATCCACATTTTAAGAAGCAGGTGTCGTTTCAGAGGAATTTTTCTGTCAATCTTTGGGCTGGAGTAATTTGCAGGACGTTGATTGGGCCCCACTTCTTACCGGATACTTTGAATGGTGAAAATTATTTGCACTTTCTACAGGTCGATTTTCCAGTGCTGATAGAGGAAACTGGTGTCCCGACATTCGAAAGAGACCGTACAATCATCTTTCAGCAAGACGGCTGTCCAGCGCATTGGATGTTAAATGTAAGGGAACACTTAAATAATTGCTTTCCTGACAGCTGGATTGCCAGAGATGGACCCATCCCTTGGCCCGCTCGCTCACCAGATCTGACCCCGCTGGACTTTTTCGTGTGGAGCCGGGCCAAGGAACTGGTGTAAACGAATGTTGAAATAAACACGAGAGAAGAATTGATAGAGAGAATTAATTCAGCGTTTGAAACAATGAAGCTGGAGATGATGTTGAAAATAACAACAACAGAAGTGAGAAGACGGAGCCGTTCTTGTATTAGGAATCACGGACAACATTTAGAACATGAAAAATAAATTAATTACATTCAAATGCTGTTTAAAAAAAAAATGGACCAAAAGTTTTCATTAATGGAAAAAAACCTTGAAGAAATTGGCCTTAAGGTGTTAAGGCCCGACTTAAAACAGTTTTTTGATTAGTTGGACATTTAGTGCAGTCTGTCAATTTCAAGAGTGATTTCAAGAAGAAATGGACAGCCGGTAGTTACAAGGATGAACGTTTCTTGAAAAATAATGAAGAATGGCTCACGTCTTCGATCGAATTGCCCTAATACTGGTCTGCTACAGAACCTGCACAAAAACCAGGACGTCCACCTAAAATATTCGAAGAGTTAAGTGACCGCAGTAAGCGTCGAAAAACAAAAGTACTACGGGAGCAGGTACCTGTCGAGGAACTGACGTATGCCGCTGGCGTAAGTCAGCGCACTTCAGGAAATAGTGATGCGTCAAAATTAATAAAAGAAATGACTTCCACGCCAACCAGAGCTACATAATTCCGCAAAGTTATTACTTCTGCTCAAAAGCAAATAGTTGTTAAGAAACATACACCCGAAGGGGCTCTGGCAATCTTTGTAGAAGGCGACTTCAGTCGAAGACAGTGGGAAGTTATACACGGGGCTAACAAGAGCATCTATCCCTGTTATTCACTCATAAAAAAGGCCAAAAAAGAATGTTACCCGAATGAGCAATCGATTCGAGTGACTGAAACTTGCTCTGAGATTGAACTACAAGCTTTACTTGACCAAACTGCATTGCGTCTGTATAAATACGTAGCAGAGGTTGTAGATACTATTGGAATCCTAAAATATACCTCTTCCGATATCACTGCCCCGTTGGTCTCGTGGTCGCAAGCGCGACTGCTGAGCGTGGGGTCCCGGGTTCGATTCCACGGTCGGGCAAAGTGTTATTGAGTTTTTCCATTAGGAATTTCTTAGTAGCAGCCCGGAGTTTGAAAGTTGGCGGTGTGATACCCCCGTGCCTCGGAAAGCACGTTAAGCCGTTGGTCCTGCGCCTGATCTCTCTCCGGTCGTGTCGGATTGCCGTCCCATCGGACAATGAGAGTGAGGGAAGAGGGAGTGCACCTGTGTCTGCGCGCACACTTGTGCACTATAATATCTCCCGCGCCGAAGGCTAGTCTCCGTTGAGATTGACCGCCGTGGCCGAAATACGGTCTGGAGGACTTTATGTAGATACTTGTTCACAGGAAGCGCAGCAAAACATGGTTTTAATTTCAAAATGGGGCTGTGATGGAGCGCAGCAGTTGCAATATAAACAAAAGTTTGAAAACAATACCGACAGTGACGCAAATATTTTTCAAAGCTCATTCGTGCCTTTAAGATTAGTTGTAATGGTTGATGGAGAACAAAAAAAAAATCATATTGCAAAACCCAGTCCCTTCCTCTGTCAGATTTTGCAGACCCATACGAATACGCTTTATCAATGAATCAAAAGATGTTACTAAAAATGAAATAGCGTACATCAAAAATCAAGCTGCAAATTTAAAAGAAACAGAATTGCCCACACCTAATGGATTAGGTAAAATAAAGCATACCATGATACTTACCATGATCGACGGAAAAGTATGCAATGCTGCAACTGATACTTCTTCCACTATGAGATGTTATATTTGCGGACAGACTTCCAAAGATTTCAACAAATTAATTGTAGCAGAGGAAGTCAATGAGGAAGCACTGAAGTTTGGATTATCGATTCTTCATGCTAGAATTCGTTTCTTCGAGTCGCTATTGCACTTATCTTATAAATTACCATTAAAAAAGTGGCAAGCGCAAACAGCCGAAGACAAAAAGATTGTTAAAGAAACAAAAGAAAAGATACAAACTACCTTCAAGGAAGAAATGGGTCTACTCGTAGACATTTCCAAGCCAGGATTTGGGAATACTAATGACGGCAATACGTCCAGAAGATTTTTTGCTGATCCGGAATGCTCTTCTCGAATTACAGGCATCAATATTGAAAACGATTTAAAGTAATCTTAGAAGTGATTTCAAGTGGCAACAGCATTGATGTTGGTAAATTTGGAGCCTATGCACATGAAACTGCTGAAATGTATACAAAGGATAATGCTCAAAAAAAACCCAGGCCCCGGCGCAAACGGTACATATCTCAAATTCTTAGTATAAAATAGTAGTTTCATACTAAAAAAAAAATATAGCCAAAAATTCGTTTTTAAACGTAATATTTTGCTAATCCTTTTTTCGTGAAAGTAATTTTTAAATAGAATTATTTAAAGAAAATATGTATATACATATATTTTAACATACTACGCTAACCATTATAATATTCTCAGTGGTTGTTGCAAGGCGGAGAGGCACTAAACTAAACCGGTTGTTTGTTCACACAATACCTTTCGGTCGTCGTCGCTCGCTACAAAAACGAACCAAGAGTCAACTGCTATTTCACTCGCACTTATAGGTTATAGGTTCTCGTACCTTATCAAGTTACCGGCCGAGTGTCACTCATTGTGTAGTCTCGCTCACGTCACGTGACCAATGCGCAGTCCTTCGTTATACTTCGTTGAGATCTGTGCGCTTCATTGTTTATAATCGACTTTTGTGAACTTATAACCCTGCATACTACTTTGGCATTACTTTGGACTTGGATAAGCTTCGCGATTAGTTATTTTTGAACATGAACAGGTGTGTAGTGTGTGATCGGTCGTTATACCGAGGTATTCGAAGACACGTTCTGACACAGCGTTTTTTCGAATCCCGGAGAGACTTCGTTGAACGTATTTTCCAGAATTTGCAACCGCTACAAGAGGTAAGATATATAATTATTTACGTGTACTTATGTAGTATTAAAATAGTCAATATGATAATTATGCACGGGTATTAAACATTATTATCTATGTATATGTACCTACAAATACAATCTGAAAGCAGAGCAGGTGTACCTACTTATTTTTTATTATGAAAAGCAAGGGGTATGTATGTATAGTCATAACATAAATAAACCGGCTCCGTAGCCTGGGTGGTAGTGTAACTGCCTCCGACGCACAGGGTCGCGAGTCCGAATCCCGCCCAGGGCAAACATTCGTGTGATGAGCACTTGTGTTTGCCTTGTGTCTGGTTGTTGTTTATCTATATATGTATCTATTTATATATCTGTGTATGTATATCAGCTGTCCGACACCCATAGTACAGGCTCTGCCTAGTTTGGGGTCGGATGGCCGTGTGTGAGATGTCCCCACATATTATTATTATTAAACCCCTTACTTTTCATAATAAAACAATAAGTATACCTGCTTTCAGGTTGCATATTGTATAGGTACTCAGATATGTAATAATAATTACATTAAATATAGCTATGAATAAAAAGATAACATAGATAATCGACCGCGGAAAAATATTAATCGCTAGCATCACATCATTGTCGACGTTATTTACTGAAATATTTAATTCTATGTTACAGGTAGCTTTCGATGGATCGAGGTCAATATGCCATCCTTGTTGGCATAGGATCGACCATTCTTTGCGTCCTGATCTTGAACCACCAACTGCTCTTATCCATCAAGCTGGCAGTGCCGCAATCACAGTTCCAGATTTCACTAGGGCGGCCAACACTTCCCGTCGTTGTATGATGGAGAATTGTGGCAACATGCAACTCCGACAAATGCCTAATTCGATTAAGGTATTTTTACTAAGTTATTACAGATTATAACCCCCGCTCGCGAAAACCATCTGAGAAATACATCCTTGGAAGACATGCCTCATAATGTGTCACATCGTGAAACAGATTTTAATAGTGATACTTTTAAAGATATTGTGAATATCTATACGCTAGCACTGGAAAATAGATGTCAATTGGATTTTGATAATATAAACGAAATATCACAAGAAGATTTACATTTCTGGACTGGCTTAAGTCATGAACAATTTGATACTTTATTGTCACAAGTACCGACCTTGTCTCGGAGATCTAGTTCTGCTCGAAAAGACTTAGGCATTTACCTTTCTAAAATAAGAACAGGTGAACCCAGTATTAGATTGGCAACCACTTTTAATACATCTCGGCAAAGTATAGACCGAAAAGTCGCGCTGGTGAGAGAGTGTCTTTACAATGATTTCGTTCCTTTGCATTTGGGCCTGGATCATATCAGCAGAGAAGAAGTAATCCAAAGAAACAGAATTCTCCCTAATTACATCTTTGGGAATGACCAATCAACGAAAGCGTTGATAATATGTGACGGCGGTTACATTTTTATCCAAAAAAGCTCCAATTTCCTTTTCCAAAGGAATAGCTACAGCCTCCATAAGTATACCAATTTGATAAAACCTTTTATGTTGGTCTGCGGTGATGGACATATTATAGACGTCACAGGTCCATACTCAGCTTCGACTTCTGATGCTTCCATTATGCAGCAGATTTTACAAAATCATGATGGCCCATACGAAGAAGCACCGATTAATTATTATCTTGAACAAGACGATGCGTTCATTCTTGACAGGGGATTCCGTGACGCAGTTCCTCTTCTAGAAACATATGGTTATGACGTGCACATGCCCCCGACCAAAAGACGTGGTGAAACCCAGCTGACATGTGAAGAAGCCAATAAATCTAGGCTGGTCACCTTATGCCGCTGGGTCGTAGAGACAATCAATGGACGGTTTAAACGTGATTTTAAGATACAGAGTATTTAATCGAGCATTGCCCTCAACAATGACTGACTATAAGATAGCCGCAGCGCTTATCAATGCCTTCCAAGAACCCTATGAGGACAGTCAATACACTGAACAATTCGTTGATATTATAAATAGGAATGTGCACAAGCCAAACCTTTTGGCAGACTACGTCATTGAGCACAATTTAAACAGACATAGAGCCGCATTTGTTCGTTTGAAAGCAAATGACCAGACTTTGGAAGATTTCCCCAGACTTTCCCAAGAAGAGTTGATATTGTTTGCTGTGGGCACTTATCACTGTAAAATAGCACGCTCCTATTGCAGTGAGCACATTAAACAAACAGGTGTCTACGAAATTGAAGTATATAGACATCCGGTGCTCGTAACAATTAATGGCGAAAGCGGTGTTTTAATAAGATGCCGTATACAGTCGCGGCATGTAAGGAACAGAACTTACTATACTTATATTTTGTATAGAAGAGAAACCGGTATTAATGCAATTTCAGAGCATTATTGCTCTTGTATACATGGCAAAAGAACTTTGGGTAGCTGCGCCCATATTATGAGTGTACTGTATTACTTGGGTTGGGCCAGACATCAAGATGATTTTAATCATCCCGGATACACTCTGGAAGATGTAATCATAGACTTAGAGAACCAATAATGTGTATAATAATAAAATAATTTCATTTGCCTACTCTTGTTTTTTATTAAGTTTACCCTAACATTGCACAAAATGTAGATGGCGTTGTCAAAATAGATGCCTAAATGTAATTTATAGAATAAGAGTAAAGAAAGAAATAATTAAAAAAAAAACACATTTTTGAAGCTCCTTACATAAAACAACTAGCAATTTATGACATTTAAAAAAAAGATTTTGGTAATGTACTGAATATTATGTCACATATAAATACTTAAAATCTGAGATACATTTCATTTGCGCCGGGCCTGGGTTTTTTCCCCATACATTGTGAGCATTGTCCTTTATATGGTTGGCATCCTATGTCACCAACTATACACAAAATTTTAACGCACGGTGCCAAAGTCATATCTACTGCAATCCTACCTATCGGTCAACTATCGGAAGAGGCAGCAGAGGCCCGCAACAAGCACATACGGTATTATATGCTAAATTTTGCTCGAAAATTTTCACGAGTCGATTGTAACAGAGATAATTATTAAACAGGCTGTTACTAAGTTCAGACCCGTATTTAAGTTGTAGCAGACCAAAGCTACACAAGAAAAGTAAGCCATTTTCGATGGAAGCAATCAGTCTTATGGTCGCAAGTACACCGCTTTTCCCTCCAAATGAAAATGATGCCGAAGAAAGTATAGAAGAAGACGAAGATGACGAAGAAAATGAAGACGAACAGTTTGACTAATGATATGTTTTGATCGCAAATTTGTATAGTTATTTTTAAATAAATATCTAATATCATTGAACTTTGTCTTTCATTCGATGAAATTGCAAAAAAAAAAACGCGAAAAATAATTTTGACCACTTTTATTATGCGAATACACCTATGTGCGACGTATCGATACGTCGCACAGTGGTCTGAAAATCGAGCTCCATACTCATAGAAACTTAAAGTTAGGAATTAAAAAAAAAAAATTGTAATGTCTCTGGTATACCTCCCTATATGTGATATTAACGTATGGATGGTAGTAGCAGCTCCACGCGTGAGAAAAAAAAGTTTTGTGTTTTTTTTGTATGGGAGAAAACACTTAAAGTACATTTTTTTGAAATTGAATGGAACTGAAGGGCTGGCGCTCACACGACTTATTATACCATACAAGGCGATCAAGATGACATCCAATTCATACACCTTTGGGTGCCGCTTTGCGCGCAGCAAAGTTTTGAAATTTTGAATTTTCGACATGTTATTTTTCAAATATTTGACGTATTTAAATGAAGTTGCTGATCGATTTACTTATAATATCGTTAGTTTATAGCCTACTAATGACTTCTATGATGAGAATAATTAAAAAATAATATTAATTAAATACTTTTTTTACAAAAGTGCATTCCAAGAACTAAGTAACTCATTTGTTAATGAGTTATAATTAGATACTAATGACATGAGCATTAACCAGTTAAGCTCTAGTGACAATAATATTAATTGTCTGTAATTTATGTACCTAATTAGAGAATAGCGAACGTTAATGAGGGTAGTTGTATAAAAACAGGACGTTTGAGCTTAATTTTATTAGTAGCTCTCAGCACTTGTGCGAGCCAACTTTTTACGTTATATTTGTTATTGTTTTATGATGGAAGGTTTTGGTACCAATTTGGACATTTTCCTGTTTGTGGCAAACAACAGTTGTTTTTCACAGCCTAGTGTGTTATTTGAAGTTTTTGAAAATACTGTTGATTTGTCAGAAAATGAAAAGAAGGAATTGAAACAATTCTGTCAGACGTATGTGTGTTCGTTGAGGAACAAATGGATCTCGTGGAATCGCACGAGACGTACATTCATAAAAAAGTTTGAGACATGGCTGCAACAGAACATAAAATGGCCTGAGGTCGTGAGGGAAAAGATGTCGGCTTCTTTAGTGTCAGTAGAGCAGCAACCATGTTCCAGCTCTGATTTTGGTGTAAATGAGGGTGCATCAACATCGTACAGACCGGAGACGTGCAGTGTTGGAACATCAACATCAGCTGTGAGTCCGAGAAAACCATTCAAGGTGTTAAGCTCGCTACAGAAGAGAAGGAGAGTGGAAGAGCTCCTAACGCATAGCACTGAAAGCCTTGCTCATGCAACTGGTTTAAAAGCACAAAATAAGGATGTAGCAGATATAATTAAACTGGTCTCGGAGCATCCCGAAGAGGCTACAAAGATAAAGGAATTGTTAAAGTCAAAGAAAACTGTGCCTATATATTCCGCTGATAAAGCTTTAGGTATTTTGACCTCATTGAAGCTTTCGAAGTGGCAATATATAACTTTAAGATCTTGTGCAAAAGAAGAAGGAATACCACTGTATCCTTCTTATACTGCCATCCTTGAGGCGAAGAAGGACTGCTACCCCCCAAAAGATACCATAGATATCACGGAAAGAGAGGTAAAAGTAAAGCTCCAAGCAATTTTGGACAAAACTGTGGCTAGGCTTGGAAAATTCCTACGTGTGGAATTTCCCCTGGATGGCAAAGAGTTGACACTTATAAGCAAGTGGGGCTTTGATGGTGCTTCAGGGCAAAGTTTGTATAAGCAAACTATGGCAGGCGAAGACGATTCTAGTATTTTTATGTGTTCTTTTGTGCCTCTGCGCTTAGTTTGTGGCCTAGAAAAGGTATGGGAGAATCCAAAGCCATGTTCCACAATGTTCTGCAGACCAATCTATTTTAAGTTTACAAATGAAAACAAGTTGAACATCGTGGAAGAAGAGGCTCTGGTTAAGGCTGAGATTGCAGCACTGCAGCCTTCTACCATGGGAAGCCACGCGGTTAAACACTCGATGCTTATGACCATGATAGATGGCAAAATCACTTCACACCTATCAAATACCTCATCGCAGACTTGTGATATCTGTAAAGCTACTCCTTCAGAAATGAATAAGTTGGAAAAGATCTCACAGTGAATTTTCAATCATTTAATAAATTAATGTCACTGTACAGCAATATAATTATATTCTTTTGATTAATTTAACCACTTTCTTTCCAGAAAACCGGTTTCAAAAGAAATATATCAGTATGGTTTGTCTACTCTTCATGCTTGGATCAGGTGTATGGAGTGCCTACTCCATATTTCATATAGACTGGACATTAAAACATGGCAAGCCAGAGATGCAAGCAGTAAAGAGTCATTGAAGACTAGAAAACAAATCATACAGCAGAAGTTCCGTGATGAAATGGGCCTCCTAGTAGATATCGTCAAACAAGGTGAGATGAAATAACAGTTATAACTTTTAATTCTACATTTTTTTCAAGTAAAATTATTCATTTTCCTTTCTGCACAAAGTCAAAAACTATTTTTGTTTTGTTTCAGGTTCGGGAACTACAAATGACGGGAATACAGCTAGGAAATTTTTTAGTGATCCTGCAAAAACTGCAGCTATCACAGGATTGGATTCCCGTT
Source organism: Oligia fasciuncula (assembly GCA_963082905.1). Lineage (NCBI taxonomy): Eukaryota > Metazoa > Arthropoda > Insecta > Lepidoptera > Noctuidae > Oligia > Oligia fasciuncula. The sequence continues at coordinate 18,833,643 of OY720403.1, forward strand.
TGATCCAAAGATTTTCAACACTTTTGGGTGTTGTAGCCAGTGGGGAGCTTATAATTATTGACGCGTTTGCAAACTTTGCACGCCTTACTGCAGAAATGTACGTGGAACTCTATGGCTGGTATTACATGCCTTCGAGTGTCCACAAGCTTCTATTACATGGTGCTGAAGTTATCAAACACTTCAATATTATGCCCATTGGCAAATTATCTGAAGAGGCAACGGAAGCCAGAAACAAAGACTTCAAAAAAATTCGAGAACACCATTCACGTAAATTTTGTCGTAAAGCGACAAACGAAGACATTTTCAATGGTCTCCTTGTATCATCAGATCCCTACCTGTCCAGCATAAGACCTGTATTGAGAAAGTCTATAAAAACAGCTATCACTGATGATATGAGACCTCTTCTCATTAGTGACGATTCAGGTGTAGACAAAGAGAACGTTGAATTTGTCGATGTTAGTGCGTCAATGATGGATTCGGATTTAGAGGACTCTGATGAGGGCGAAGATACTCTCTGTTAGCAGTAGATTTTATGTGTACTATAGAGGTTAATGCTCATGTCATTAGGCGTTTGTGGTGCGCATACCAACATGCTACCTGCACCTGGTGATGGAAGAAAGCTTTTGGCCGCAGGATGTGGTATTCCGCCGCTATCGCGGACAAGTGCCACCGGAACGCACAAAGACTTAGTGCAACTAAGTGATACTGACATAGATAATGTAAATTTATTCTTTTTGACATTCATTACATTCTGTAATTATTTTTCTTTAACTCACACCCTGACATTGACCCTGACAACATGATTTTTTTTTGTTTATTATTTTAAATGAAAATCGTTTACTTTTACCATGTTTGTAAATATGTGAGCACCATGTATCTATCAGCAAATTAATTAATTTATATGTCATGGTTTCATTTTTAATTCTTTTACCTATTGTGGTATAGTAATTTTATTTTAGGTGCATCGTCTTCACATATTACTATTATATAATTAATGTATGCAAAATATTGTAAAACTTTTAAAAGAGTAACGGTGGAGTTTCTTGCCCGTTCTTCTCCATACGAAAACTACCCTTTGGAATGGGCGACTAGAATCAATTTTTGACGTTCAAAAGTGCCTTTTATGTGCCTATTTGAAATAAATGCTTTGACTTTGACTTTATTAAGTTTTATTTACTAACAAAATTGTTACTATATTTGTTCGGTCTAAGCAACCGAACACCTGCTAACGCAGCAGATTACAACATTCACTGTACTTGTATCTTAGTGACAATTTTATAATACTTTAACGTCAGTGCATTACCAGGCATCAAACGGACCGGGTGCATTCATTAACATTTAACATAACATTTAACATAGAAATTAACATAACATTTAACATAACAATTTACTTTAAGACATTATATAAGAAACTTGAAGAACCTTTAATAAACTCTTTAAATCCAAAACCAATCAGTGATTTAATATTACCTACGACCTTGCAACCCGCACATATTGGTCCTTCGAGACGGATCGCGCGCGTTTCGAAAAGTATTCGCGAGTGTTGCGTGAACAACAGTGTGGTGTGTGGACTAAGGTGGTGTTCTGGACTGGTTGGTGATTGGATTACGCTCCTGATCCAAGGAGAACATCAACAGTGGTATAACAGAAGACTACAAGTAAGATCTTTCCATTATTTTCTACACCTTGGGAGATTTTACGTCCTTGAACAACGTGCGAAATGGCTGAGCTTTTCGACGTCCAATTGGCGCTCGCCATCAACATCGAAAAGCTAGGGGTTAACTTGAAGAAGACGACACTCCAAAGACGAAGCTTCGAATACTTGAAAAAGTGTTTGAGCAATTTAGAAGAATACTGGAAGGAGTATCAATTTAACCACGATCGCCTTTCAACAGAAGTAAGTAAATCGCATGTCTACTTTACGAAACAAGAGTACGAGAAAACAAGCAAGTCGTACCAAGCGGTCAAAACGCTGATCAACCAGATGCATCAACAACTGCTGGAAGCTCCATCTAGAAGTGATGATCAAGGACGGCCTGGAGAAGGTACGTTTTTTGGTAAACAATTCGAGACTGAACAGGAATCTACAGAGGAACAGCAGCCGGGAGAAGATGGTCAACCTTCGCAGTTCGGTCAAGGAGTTCGTCGTGCTTGGACGGTAAATCAGGGCACAAACAGCAAACTCGACGACATGCTGCGCAAGCAGGCCGCTAATTTTAAGGCATTCCAAAGAACGGTCTCTAACATTAACCTGGAACTTATTTCCGTCAAATGGGAATTTGAAGACGTTCTCAAAACGCTGCAATCTAGGTGGATAGCAGTCGATACTCTGCATTGGGAAATCGATTCTGAATTAAGCGAAGAAAATGGAGAGTATGAAAAAACATTCTTGAGTCATGAAAAACAATACAACAGTCTGAAGAAGGCGATTAATACTAAAATGTGGTCTGTGGCTCATAGAGAAAAAACTACACCTACACTAGAAATACCCGTTTTTAGCGGTAACTATAACCAGTGGACGTGCTTCAAAGATTTGTTCCAAGAAGCAATACATAACAATCCGTCACTTTCGAGTGCCCAAAAAATGCAGTTTTAAAAGGAAAAGTTAAAGGGGAAGCTGAACGGCTCATCCAACATTTAACAATCAGCGCAGATAACTATTCCATATGCTGGGATATTCTGCATCATCGATACAACAACAAAAGGGCTATATTCTCTTCTCACATGAACATTCTTCTAGGATTGCCCAACATGCAACAGCAGTCCTTACAACAGATCAAAAAACTGCATGATACAACATTAGAATGTCTGAATGCTGTCCGCAATTTAGACATTGATACAACATCGTGGGATCCTATGGTGGTACACATCCTATCCCAAAAACTAGACTCTGACTCGTACACCGATTACATAGAGTCTTTAAAAAACTCGCGGGAGCTACCAGTACTTCAAGAATTTCTGGATTTCCTGGAAACCAAATTCATCAGTTTGGAGTCAGCTCGTCGCAAACAAGACCACTCTCAACAAAAAGGGTCTAACAACCAACAACATTCCTCAACAGGTTTCAAGAAACATAACAACAGTGGGAATAATGGAACCTTGAAAAAGACACTACACGTGTCGAAGTTTAAATGTCCACATTGCAGTGGCGACCACGGCCTCTACAATTGCAAAACTTTCCTGGAAATGCCCACTGAACAAAAGCTTGCAATTACGCAAAAACTGCAGGTGTGCATCAATTGTTTATTTAGTCATAACGGCAACCAGTGTACTTCAACAAAACGATGCCGCAAATGTACAGCTAATCATAGTACGATATTACATGACGCCTTTGCAAAACAAACGGGCTCTCCAGTTTCTAAACATAATGAACCGACGGTCAAGGTTTCTAATGCATCGCAGAACGGTGATGCAGAGATTTTGCTTACAACAGCTCTCGTGAAGGTTATGGCAGCCGACGGGACTTATCACAACATGCGTGCTCTTATCGACCAGGGTTCGCAGATATCTTTAATAACCGAAAAAGCCGCTCAGTTGTTAAAGATAAAACGCCATAAATGCAATGGGGTTGTTCTAGGCGTAGGCGCAAAGGAGAACAACTGTAAAGGGTTAGTTCGCATAACATGCAAGGCCCTAAGCAGTGACTACACTTTTACAACAGAGGCTATGATTATGAACAATCTACTTAAAAATCTCCCCAACCAAACATTTTCGAAACCTTCATGGTCATTCACAAAAAACATTACCTTGGCGGATCCGGAGTATTACATTAGTAGGCCAGTTGACTTGCTACTCGGAGCCGAAGTCTACGCTAACATTATCATGGAGGGAGTCATCAAAGGGAGTAACACAACACAGCCTATCGCTCAACAAACCCACCTGGGGTGGATATTGTGTGGAGGCTCAACAAAAACATTCCAATGTAATGTAGTGCTGCACAACTTGGAAGACATGCATAAATTCTGGGAAACAGAGGAGATAACCGAACAGCCCAGTCTATCTGTCGAGGATCAAGAATGCATTACGTTTTACTTAAATACCACAACTAGGACACAAAACGGAAACTATGAAGTCAGGTTACCGTTAAAGGAAAACATAGAAAACAAGTTGGGCTCTTCAAAACTAATGGCTTTAGCTCAATTTAAAAATTTGGAGCGCAAGTTTCAGAAACACGAGACGCTAGCCCTACAATACAAAATGTTCATGGATGAATATTTACAATTAAACCATATGAAGCTAGCTTTGAAAAGTAACATAACACCGGAATTTTACTTACCTCACCACGGTGTGCTACGAGAGGAATCGACTACAACAAAATACAGGGTTGTTTTTAACGCATCTGCGAGGACATCTTCGGGATTCAGCCTCAACGACTTGATGCATAAAGGACCCAACATTCAACAAGATCTGCAAATATTATTGCTAAAATGGAGGCAATATCAATACGCTTATACAGCAGACATCGAGAAGATGTATAGGCAGATCCAAGTACATGAATTGGATCAACCTCTACAAAAAATAATTTGGCGCAACAATGCTCAATGTCCTATACAATCTTATCAACTCACAACAGTAACATATGGAACAAAAGCGGCTCCATTTTTAGCTCTAATGACGCTGAAGAAATTAGCAGCAGACGAACAGAAAAAATATCCTGACGCGACTCAGGTGTTAGACAAAGAATTTTACATGGATGACCTTGTACACGGTTGTCATTCTATTGAACAGGGTAAGAAACTAATATCAGATTTGATTACCTTACTACATTCAGGGGGTTTTAACTTACGTAAATGGGCCTCCAACGAACCAACATTAATCGAAGACATACCGAGTCATCAAAATCATGACACAAACATTGTATTCAACACGAAATCGGAGTCAACCTCTAAAACACTGGGTTTGTGTTGGAACACGAACACGGATAATTTCTTCTTTCGTTGCGATTATTCTAAACAGTCTTCAAGGCCAACAAAACGCCACCTACTATCGGAAATATCGAAATTGTTCGATCCGTTAGGCTGGTTAACGCCATTATCAACTAAACTAAAATTACTGTTCCAAAAACTATGGGAAAACAATTTACAGTGGGATGAGGAAGTGTCAGATGACATTTTTAATGATTGGTCTAAAATAAAAGCAGACCTAGACAACATACACAGCTGCGAAGTACCAAGGTGGCTGAAGAACAACAGTGATGACATCATCGAAATTCATGGGTTCTGTGACGCATCCATGAAGGCATATGCATGCGTAGTTTACGCGCGCATAAAACACCAATCGGATGTAATACTCATCGCCGCAAAATCTAAACTCGTGCCGCATAAGAAAGCCCTTACGTTACCAAAACTGGAACTTAGTGGCGCATACCTACTCTCTAAACTAATAAATAAAATACAACAATCCTTAACAAATAGACTAGAAATATTTGGATGGACGGATTCGAAAGTAACACTCGGTTGGATTCAGGGTGAGCCTAACCGGTGGAAGGCGTTCGTCGCAAATAGGGTTGCTAAACTTACAGAAACAATGCCTCCTGACTGCTGGCGTTATGTAAAATCTACGGACAATCCAGCGGATTGTGCCAGCCGTGGGATGTCAGCGTCGCAGTTAATACAACATACATTGTGGTGGCAAGGCCCCCAATGGCTGAAAACGTGGATTCCGGAAGAGGAAACTGAAAAACAAATATTTATCAGCAACGAGGAGGTAAAAACAGTCAAAGAACAAGTCAACATCGTGCAAGATTACCCAAATATCATCGATCACTTCTTAGAAAAATACAACAGTACAAAGAAAATTACACATATATTAGCATGGATATATCGAGCGATAACACCTGCACGTTACCGTAAACATTTCCCAAGCTATCTCACATTACAAGAGTTGCGCAAAGCAAAAACAATTATTATAAAACATGTGCAAAATAAGGAATTTGCGACAGAAATAGAAAAAATGCGCAAACATGGTAGCGTTGGCTTAAAAAGCCAATTATTAACTTTGGATCCCTTCATTGATCAAAACGGATTGTTACGTGTTGGTGGGCGATTAAAGAACGCTAACATAAGTGAGGAGATGCGGCACCCGATAATCATACCACATAAGTGTCGGCTGGCGGAGATTCTCATTGACGAAGCACATCAACTAACATTTCACGGTGGACCACGTGTAACCCTTGCCAAACTACGTCATTACTATTGGATAACAAGTGGGAACAATGCTACAAAGAAGCAGATACGAAAATGCGTTATTTGCCGAAAACATGAATCAGGAAGACAACATCAACTGATGGGCGATCTTCCCGAGGCGCGATGCAACCCCGCTCCACCCTTCTATCACACAGGCGTCGATTACACGGGGTTTGTGGATATTAAAACAAACAAAGGACGTGGAGTTAAAACAACTAAAGGTTACGTGGCGGTTTTCATTTGCATGGTCACTAAAGCCGTGCACTTGGAGCTAGTCTCAGACTTAACAAGCTCTGCCTTCTTGGCTGCGTTGAAGAGGATGGCAGCTAGACGAGGTGCTCCGCGACATCTTTACAGCGACCAAGGAACTAATTTCGTTGGCGCGAACAACATTTTGGAGAATGAATACCAACAATTACAACAAATTTTCAAGGACAGCTTCTTAGCAGAAGTGACCGAGATGAAGATCGAATGGCACTTTAATGCACCATCGTGGCCGAGTGCCGGAGGCCTATGGGAGAGAGCTGTAAAAAGCCTTAAGTTCCATCTTAAGCGTGTAATTGGTGAACAGAAACTCACGTTTGAGGAATACTCGACTATACTTGCTCAACTTGAGGCTTGCTTGAACACTAGACCTCTGTGCTCCATAACAGAAAACATAGAAGAGCTGGACTTTTTAACACCGGCACACTTTTTAACAGGACGCACAGGATTAACAGTTATTGAAACGGAAAAGGATGCCAGAACACGTTGGCATTTAATCCAAAAGCTATCCGAAGACATTTGGAGAAGGTGGAAGTCAGAATATCTCAGTCAACTAACAGCGAGAAGTAAATGGCTGAAACCACAACAAAACTTGAAAATGGGCGATTTGGTCGTCATTCAAGAAAACAACATACCTGCTGGAAAATGGGCTATGGGAAGAGTGGTCGATGTCCACCCGGGCAGAGACGGACTTGTACGGGTGGTATCCTTAAAAACCAAAAATGGAATCGTAAAGAGACCTATCATAAAACTTTCCCTATTACCTATTAATTCGCCGGAAATAAGTGAACAAGAACATAAAACAGAAGAAAATCAAACAAAAGACAGTCAAGAAGAGAACAAAATAAGAAGACATAAACAGCCGGTAAGACTAGGGCATGCCAACTTCATTTCTTTGGCCCTAGCATTAACATTATTTATGTCAATCGCAATCAACACTGCGCATGGCATGATGTATAACATTACAAAATTAAGGAATAATCAGTCCTTATATTTTGACCCTATAGCCAAAATGAATCTCATCCGTGACAAATGGACCTTAGTCGTCTATTACGATATGTCGCCCTACTGGGAGGGCACAACAGCGCTAGAAAAACTATTAACTCATTTAGATAACACATGTACTAATATCAACAGCGGTGTTTGTAACATGATAGTGCCTCAACTACAGCACGAGTTCCTCGAACTAAGATACTACAACACGCTCTTGATGACACAACAATTCATCGCACACGCCAGACAGCGTCGTGGGCTTATCAATGGGTTAGGTTACGCGGCGAATTACCTCTTCGGCGTATTGGATGAGCGTTTCGCGGAACAATACACTAAGGACATAGAACTCATAAAGCGAAATCAAAATCATTTGGCTAAATTATGGAAAAATCAAACATCTGTTGTAGAGTCGGAATACAACATTCTGAAACGAACTGAAAGGATTATCCATAAGCAACATAAAACTATAAATCAACATTTAGATACATTGGACAGATTAACAAATGGAGTACAACAAATAATGAGTAACATGAGTGCAGTGCAAGGACAGATCATAACTGCATTCACTGCAAATACTTTGCTCCAAACATTAAGGGGGAATCAAGACACATTACTGCACACTTTGACGAATATTCGCCATGGTCAATTCAACATACATTTATTAACGCCTAAACAACTACAACAAGAACTCAATGTCATTTCTAGCCAACTTACGGATGATCTAATGCTACCTGTCGATCAAACTGATGTGAGAAACCTGTATCATCTATTGCAAATAAAAGCACGGACCACTGAAAAATATTTTATATTCCAAATAACTTTCCCATTAATCAGCAAAGATCGATACAAATTATACAGAGTGATATCGATTCCCAAACAATTCGGTAAGGATATGACAAGCATTCTGCCAAAATCAGAATACATGGCAGTGAATCTGGAAAAGGATTCATACATACCGATAAACAACAATGAGCTTTCAACATGTCACACTCAACAAGAGACGTATATGTGTTTGCTAAAGAAACCTGTTTACCGTCAAGGCAGTGACAACAACAATTACTGCAATCTCAATCATGAGACTAACCAATGTAAAGTTGAACAAACTTTATGTTCAAACATGTGGGTACCGTTGAACGAACCTACTGAGTATTTATATCACTGCTGCAACAACTATTCCATTAAAATAATTTGTGGAGAGCATGTCACAGTCGAACAACTCAACAAAGCAGGAGTAATATACCTCAGACAGGGTTGTGTTATCAAAGGGCAAGATTTTACCTTGCATGCAAACACAAAATTTGACAACAACTTAACAGTTCAGTCAAATATTTACGTACCCAAGATTGACCAACTAAACAACATTATCAATGTGAGCATACCGATGGAGAAGACCCACGACAATCAAACTGAACAGGACGAATTAGATGACGACTTGCTTAAAATCTACAAACAAATCAAGCAGATGAGAAACAGTGACGTAGAACTAGATGAGATGTTGTCACCACATGACATCCATCACTACGTGGTAAGCTACACCCTCGTGCTGGTGGCGGCTGCGGGCACGGCCGTGCTCCTGTGGCGGTGGCGACGACGCCGCAGGCGACGCGTGCTTATCTCCCCAGACATCGAGCTACAAAATCGACGCGAGTGCTAGTGCTTGTGCGCGACAATGTAACGAGGCTGACCGTCAGCCCAGTGCTCAAAGTGCAGTGCAAGTGTGCGCGGTTAAAAAACAAAATAAAGTGTGTTCGTCAATCTTAAACAAAAACTAGAGACATTAAGATTATCTCTTAAGTATCTCTTAAACACTATTGTTTCTTATTATCTTAAGAATCACCACTAACATTAGGTTACTATCATCTTAACTAACATAATTGTACTATCATCAACTCATCTCAACAGCATCTTTCCCGCCCCGGAATATGTTCGGTCTAAGCAACCGAACACCTGCTAACGCAGCAGATTACAACATTCACTGTACTTGTATCTTAGTGACAATTTTATAATACTTTAACGTCAGTGCATTACCAGGCATCAAACGGACCGGGTGCATTCATTAACATTTAACATAACATTTAACATAGAAATTAACATAACATTTAACATAACAATTTACTTTAAGACATTATATAAGAAACTTGAAGAACCTTTAATAAACTCTTTAAATCCAAAACCAATCAGTGATTTAATATTACCTACGACCTTGCAACCCGCACAATATTATTATGTATACTTTGGTTGGTTGTATCTATGGGTCTTTGTTACCTGAAAATAAATGGTTTATTATTATTATTAGTATCTAATTATAACTCAACCATAATCACGGTTTTTAACAAATGAGTTACTTAGTTCTTTAAATGCAATTTTGTAAATATAAGTATTTAATCAATATCGTCTTTAATTATTCTCATCATAAAAGTCATTAGCAGGCTATTAACTAACGATAGTACATGTAAATCCATCGGCAACTTCATTTAAATACGTCAAATATTTGAAAAATAACATGTCGAAAATTCAAAATTTCAAAACTTTGCTACGCGCAAAGCGGCACCTAAAGGTGTATGAATTGGATGTCATCTTGATCGCCTTGTATGGTATAATAAGTCGTGTGAGCGCCAGCCCTTCAGTTCCATTCAATTTCAAAAAAATGTACTTTAAGTGTTTTCTCCCATACAAAAAAAACACAAAACTTTTTTTTCTCACGCGTGGAGCTGCTACTACCATCCATACGTTAATATCACATATAGGGAGGTATACCAGAGACATTACAATTTTTTTTTTTTTAATTCCTGACTTTAAGTTTCTATGAGTATGGAGCTCGATTTTCAGACCACTGTGCGTCGTGTCGCTAAAGCAAAACAGAGTGCGTAAGTGCAGTGAAAAATTGTGAGTACCTTTTAATTAGTTTAAGATTTGTAATAGAACTTCCAAGACGACACTTAGCTATACTGTTTTGTTATCATGGAGTCATTATTAAAGTTACAACTTGATGTTAAAAATACAATAGAGAAAGGGAAATCTAACTTCAAAAAATCCCCCGAGGAGAGAATATCTCTGGGATATATTGAAACCCGATTAGAATCGTTAGAAGTACAATGGGCAAGGTTTTGTGATACTCATAGGAAAATAATGGAAAATTATTGTATATGTGCATATTTCACGTCCGATATAATATGATAAAACCGAAGAGATCAAACATTGTTCAACTATTTAATGATAACAAAATTCCATACAAAGAAAATATGTTGGGTTTTGCTGCAGATGGCGTAAGTGCGATGATGGGTCGCCATAATTCGGTATGCAGCCGACTCTTTTCTGACATTCCCGATTTATACATTGTAAAATGTATATTGTAATTCCTTCCATCTTATGCTTGCTTGTTTAGCCCTACCGAAAGAGCCAGAAGATCTCGTTAGAAATGTATATAATTATTTTAGCAATAGCCCAAAGCGATCCGGCCAACTTAAGCAATTTCAGTTTTTAAATATAAAGCCGCATAAACTTTTGCACCCATGTCAGACACGGTGGTTGTCCTTACAATCAGCGATTGTACGAATTTTAGAGCAGTACGATGCTTTCAAATTATTTTTTACCGATGCTTCTTTTACTGACCGACTCAACTCAGCAGATTTCGTATTGAGAATAATCAACAAAGTTTTTGGAATTTTCACTGAATTTCTTTAACGTTCTGAACAATATATTGCAGAGTGAAAAACCACAAAAACACAATTTACACGAGAACCTAAGCAACACTTTTCGGAGCCTATTGGACTGTTATATTGACACATCTTATTTAATGCTAACTGAAATCTCGAATGTACAGGTTGATAATCCCAGGCAATCAAAGTAGCAACTGGTTTATCCAACTCCAGGTTGACTCCAAATGGCGTAAAGACATTTAAACTTCGTTGTCTTGAATTTTATATAGAAGAAGCGAAACAAATCAAATCTCGATACGATTTTAATAATGAAATAGTAAGAAATCTATTGTTTTTGAATCCTGCAAATATCAAGCAACGCAGCGCTCCCACGTCAATACTGCATATTGCACAAAAATTCCCCCGAATAATACAGGGTGGGCCAGAAAGTTATACGATTTTAAAAACTCCATTGCGTCGAAACGGTATGAGATAGCGGGGAGCGGGAGGTGGGGATGAGTAGCTTGATTCTCGGAAATTTAGTAGCCATGGAGCGCTTCACGGGTGCACAGCGTGCGTACTGCGTAAAAAATTATTACAAAAATGGCGATTCGTGTACTGTTGTTCGTCGTTTATTTCGTTCTGAGTTCAGATTGCACGACCTAAATCAGTGTCCCAGTGAAAGTGTAATTAGGTCTTGGGTCAGAAAATTTGAGGCTACTGGTTCAACTCTTAACATGAAACCTGCGGGACGCCCAAGGTCAACCAGAACAGAAGAAACAATTAACGAAGTCAGAACCTCCGTACAACGTGATCCAAGTCTATCAACTCGCAAGCGGTCATCTGAGCTTGCTGTATCCAGAACATCTTTGCGGCGCATTTTAACGAAAGATTTGAAATTCCACCCGTACAAAATTCAGCTAGTGCAGGATTTAAAGCCAAATGACCTCAACTTACGTCGAGTTTTTGTTGAAACAATGTTAGAGCGCTTTCGGAGTTTGAACAATATTCTTTTTTCCGACGAAGCCCATTTCCACTTGAATGGGCACGTGAATAAACAAAATCGCCGTTACTGGGCTGCAGAAAACCCACGTGCCAAACATCAAAAGCCTCTGCATTCACCGAAGGTAACCGTTTGGGCGGCCATTTCAGCACACGGAATCATCGGCCCCTATTTCTTTGAGAATCAGCGAGGGCAATCTGTTACTGTAAATTCTGACCGATACACAGCCATGTTAAGAGATTTTTTCTTTCCGCAACTGCAAGAATTTGAAGCCTTCAATCGTGCGACATGGTTTCAACAAGATGGCGCGACATGCCATACCTCTGATGCATCAATAGCAGTCGTAAACGAGATGTTTGCAGGAAAACTCATATCGCGACGAGGTGATATTGCGTGGCCCCCTAGAAGTCCAGATTTGACTCCACCAGACTTTTTTCTGTGGGGATACATGAAGAGTAAAGTTTACCGCAATAAACCAACCACAATTGCTCAGTTGAAAACCAACATTCAAGAAGAAATGGCCGCCATTCCACGCGCAATGTGCCAGAGAGTTTTCAACAATCTAAGGTCTAGATTCGAGGAGTGTTTGCAGCGCGATGGTGCACATCTTAATGATGTTATTTTTAAAAAGTAAATTTCCCAAATGTTTTCTTTTATTAAAATAAAAATTTGTTTGTGTACTATTTTTTCTTTTTTTTTAATGAATTTTTCGAATCCACCAAACTTTATGGCCCACCCTGTACCAAGAAACAAATATCAAGCGTTGGATAATGAGTGGCGGCATTTAGGGTTGAATGAAAGCTTAGTAAAATCGAACGAAAAGGACATGGAAAAATTCTGGTTGAAGTGTTCAGTGCCATGAACCCCAGAGACGGAAATATATTGTACCCTACATTAAGAGAATTAATCACTTTCCTCTTATGTTTACCTCACTCGACGGCAGCATTTGAAAGAATTTTGTCATCTATAATAAATTTAATAATAAAAACAAAGAGACAATAGAATCATTAATTTTGACAAAACAATTAATTAAAAGTAAAAATGCTTCAGATAGTCTGGGTGACACAAATACTCAGTCTCCAAAATACATCTAAATCTGAAAACCTAGAAACTTATGCAAAATTTTGAAAAACTTAATAAGAAAGCTAAAGCTTTCTTGTGGATGCAATTAAGACTTTGCTAGAAGAAGCAAGATGGCAAGACGGTTTTCTTTAGAAGACAAATTATTCGCCCTTGCTCTGATTAAGCAAAGTCCAAAGGGATACAAGCTTCTAGAATAATTGTTTGCCTTACCTAACAAGAGGACACTGGCTAGACTCTCAAAGAAAATTGAGTTTGAATGCGGAATAAATAAAAATATTTTTGAGCATATCAAGCACACCACTAAGGACTAGGATACGACAAAAAAGCATTGCTCCTTAGTATTTGATGAGGTAGCGCTGTCACCACATCTTACATTTAATGAAAGCAAAGACAAAATTATCGGATTTTTAGATATTATCGGATTTTTTGATAGCAGGAGAAAGAAAACCAAAACTGGCTGACCATGCTTTTGTTTTTATGATCAGAGGCATTATGTCATTCATGGAGGCAACCCATTGCATACTATTTTTGTGAGGGAACAATTTCAGCACATGAGCTCATGAGAATTTTAAAAGAAATTATCATCATGTTTTAGACAGGTAAAACAATCGACTGCTCGTATTCGCAACAATCAATGCAGAGAAAATGGTAAATTTTATCACTATTTTATACATTTGCTTCCTACTGTTTCCATATTGTTTTCCTTTTTTTTTTTGTTCCATATGTTACAATTCACATAGCTGGACAAGATTTCTTTTTATCTCACGATGCACCGCATCTTTTAAAGAGTGTCCGCTACAACTTCCTTACTAAGGATATGTTGTTTAATGGGAAAAGAGCATCATGGGCAAATATTACATATATTTAAGACCTAGACAGTAAATCAGGTCACACCAGAGCGATACCGAATTTGACTGCACATGTGGACCCAAAACACATAAATAAAATTAAGGTTAAAGCAGCCACCCAAGTCCTAAGTGCACGAACGGATACAATGCTTGATTATACCGATGCTCTTCGTAAGTAGTATTATAATTTGAATTATACTTATAATTGAATAAATATTTGTGTGATGTATGCATGAAAATTACAACTGTTTCATGAGCCACAAATGTAAAAAAAAAACATTTGTTCATTATACTTTTTACAAAAAATAGATAGTGACATGACATCCCTGAAGCAATAAATAAATGGTGGTAATATTTATTTGAAACAAATCAAATATTTCTGATAAGCGGCTCAACACTCCTATGGAGACAAAGGAGACTACGGCAGTAGTGGTGACATTTTTTGACGACCTGTTTGATAGTGTCAACGGATCGCCTGGTCAACCAAAGGGCAAAGTTAGATGCGCAGTGAAACCAAATTCCCCTCATCAAGAATTTTGGCAAAAAGCAATGAAATCTCTAAAAAATATTAAATATATTGACACCAATAGTAAATTGGCTAGGCAGACTGCAAAGCCGAGACATGTGCGTCCTCCATGCCTTGAAGGATGGATTACTACGTTACAGAGTTTTCTGGGTCTGTCCAAAATATTATTTACAGAATTTGGAGTGAAATACTTTTACCCCAGATTAATAAATCAAGATCCTGTTGAGAACTTCTTTGGTCGCATAAGAGCGATGAATGATCGCAACGTGAATCCTGATGGAAATAGTTTTATGTCCTCCTTCAAGTCAATATTAATGTCTAATATGTACTGTTCTACAAGACTTCAAATACAACACTGCTCATCTCATCAAAAAACCGTTCGATCTTGCCCCTACTCACGCTATGTAATCAATCACAAAAAAACTGAATAGGTATAATTATTATTACTAAGTTAACGATTGACGAGAATCTGAGCAAATTTGTCCCGTATGTTTGATGGTGTAGAAGCATTTCTTCTGGCTATAGCCAATGTGCGCAAGGCACCATCAACTGGTTGTTCTTTCCTCCAAGTGCTGGGGATTATCTCATTATTTTCAATCCAATCCATAAAGTCCGGTAAAATTTATTGGATGTTTACTATTCCTTAGGAAATTATGTAGTATAATGCATGTCATCACAATGTTGGAGGCACGATCCGGTTGAAGTGGTATTGGTTTTCTTAGCACTCGAAAAATAGCAGACATTACCCCTAATACATTTTCCACTGCAATTTTAGCCTGTGATAATTTCTTATTGAAATTTCTCTTTTAACTTCCTTCTGGGTGTTCACCTGGGTATGGTTTCATTATATTTGTATGAAGTGGGAATGCATTATCAGCTACAAATACATATGGCATTGCATCGCCGCAACCAGGTAGTGGCGAAGGAGTTGGTAAATCAAGATCATCTCTGATTAATTTCCGGAATAATAAACTATTCCGAAATACACCCCTATCACTGATGCTTCCACACGCATCCAACATCTACAAATATGAATTTATATTTTTTATCAACTAATGCTAACAGTACAATGCTGTATGTACGTTTGTAGTTGTAAAATTCACTTCCACTGTGATGCGGTGCCAATATAACTACATGCTTGCCGTCCATAGCTGCTACACAATGTGGAAACACATTATGAAACTCGCTTTCTTTTCCAACCACTCTTATTCATTTTTAGGCATCTGAAATAATAATTATATTTTATATAACATCTGTAGCAGCTAAAGAAAGTATAAATATGGCCAGTGATGTAAATAATCAAAAAGCAAAAAGAGCACAATATGATTTATCTTCTGAACTAAACACTGCCAGGCAACGAATTAATGAAGCATTTAACTATGTTAAAAATATCTCTTACAATGAATATGATTTTTTTGGAAAATTAATAGCTAGTAAATTAAGAAAAATTCAAAATCCTACAGTAAAGGAAATTTTGATGAATGATATTCATAACATTGTTTTCAAGGCATGCATGGTGGATAGACTTAATGAACCGACTGCAGGATTACCTCAATCATTTCTCCAAACAAATAATTTACTACATCAACCTCATCAGTCATCCCAGTCACCATACAGTCAACAACACCAATCACCCCAGTCACCATACAGCCAACAACACCAATCACCCCAGTTACCATACAGTCAACAACACCAATCATTAATAACTGATACCGATCCGATACCTTTGAAGACAAAAACTCATTACCTGTTCAGAATACCAGAGTACTACCACCGAGAAAAGCTTCGCAAATTATAAGATCAGAAACAGGGGAAATAACATTAGCTGATTATAATTAAATAGGTACTTATTAAAATTGATTGTTTTTTTTGTAACTATTTGAAATAAGTAAAACTGTGAATTATAATTATATACTTAAAAATACATGTTATATTTACATACCTTAACTTGATCCTCTAAAACTTTTATGATTGCGTTGCTCGTCTTGTGCACTATTTTTTGGAAATAATTTGGTGAGACGTTTTAAATAAATAATGCAGACTTTGAAAGCTGTCCCCTGTTGCTAAATAACGAAGTGTTACAGCTAAGCATACTTTTGCTGGAATTGCTTCTCTAAAACTTGTATTTTTTTTAATGATTATTGGTGCCACTTTCTGTAACAATATTTCAAAATCTGTAGTAGACATGCGAAGAAAGTTGAAAAATTGGGCTGGCTCAGCAGTGAGATCAGAAAACATTTTGTGTCTTAAGCCTCTGTGAACAAAGTTCAAACCATTATGGTTTCTATGCTTATTATTATGTATACTTTGTAAACACTTTTTACTTACGGAGTTCTTGATTTGTGAATAGTTATCATCCACTTGCTCCTTTTTCTTGCTTTTAATTTGTTCTTTAGATGACATAAATGTAAAAAATAATTATTTGCTGCCTTATAATACAGAGCAACCGCGGCGTCCATTTAGTCTTTTGCGTTTATACATCGCTCGTACATCGCGATAAACTTTACATCGCGCATTATGTATTTATGTGGCCGCCAAGCTTCGTCGTGCCAGACGAAGTTCATCGCCCGAATCCGAATGTTATTGCGATGTGTTTGGCCCAGGCAGAAGCATTTAAGTTTTTTCTGATAAATTGTGCGGGTGAGTAATGTGTACCCACCACAACTGTATGGCGTTTCCTCCACCATTGGGTTGGAAAATTTTTAGGAAATATTCTATTTTTGATAGATTCTATGTCAAATGACAATGGCACAGAACACTACAACTACTCCTAGCGGGGGTCACTATATTATTATACTCTTTGGGTCAATGGTTTCCAAGCAAAGCAAGCAAGGACAAGGAATATAACTGCAAGCAAGTTTCCAATTTCCAACTTTCCACAGACCAAATCACAGAATATAATTCTAAACACGACCTATGAACACGACCCTAAAAGTGCTCTGCAAATGTACTCTGTGGTGCTCTGCACAATAGTTACTTTACTCCGGTATTCTATATCTATGCTTTACTCTTTGCAAGGAATATTTCCATAGATATAAAAAGTCAGTGTTGCCAGATGACCGTCTCGCGTTCGCCCCAAACCTTCCCCGAAATCCCCCCAAAATTCGGGTTTTGAAAAAAAAACCCCCACAAATGACAAAATATATTTTTTGAAATCAATTGTTTATTCATAATATTTTTTTAATTAAAATTAATTTTCTTTCCTTAGGATTAAAGAAAGATACAATTTTATACTATTTTAGCAATAGTTTCCATTACTGAATCAGCCTCTTCACCCGCGTCGTTTGCAGTTCCGTATATTTTTTCTGAATTAAATCTGTTTAGCATCTTTGAACTAGGTTTAAAATGAATAAATCCTTATAGCAATGTATATCTTATTCTCAAGATTGATTCGGCAGTGTGAATGGCCAATCTGTTTCGAAGTTTGTCTTAAGGCTCTTACACACAGGCGCGACGCGACAGTGCGACGCGATTCTGCGATATATATCCATAGAACAATTTCTATGGAAACGCGCGCGACACTTCACACAGGGGCGACGAGTAGCGCGACACCGTGTAGCCGCGATATCGCGTCGCGCTTGTGTGAAAGGTGTTGCGGCGCGATAATATCGCAGAATCGCCAGGCGACACGTCGCGCGACAAGTCACGCCGGTGTGTAAGAGCCTTTACTTGAGAGAAGGCTCATTCCACAAATGCGTTAGAAAAAGGCAACGACAAAATTCCTAATGCCAATTTGCTAACATGTCCGTAAGTTCAATCACCGACTGCATTTTTTTGTGTGTGCTTTCACAGATTAGTTAGTGGTTTGACCGCGTTGATTCGATTGATGCATTCTGATAATATATTTTTTAATCATCACTGCTAGCCGCGGCTTTGCCCAGACTAGTTATGGTAATAAAAATCCTCCTATTCCTACACCTAGTTTTCTCCCTCCAAATATCACCCCAAAAATATTGTCCCCCCATAACTATAAAAAACCCCCAAATTTGGAGGGATTCCCCCCAATCTGGCATCACTGTAAAAAGTACTCTGTGAATATACTACTCAAGACGTAGACAGAGTAAACTAGAGTCCGTTTCACGAAAGAAGTCCCGCGGCATTATGTGGAACAAATAATTATTATATAGTTAGCAACATTCCTACACCACCCTCCTACCTCAGACACTTTTCTCTATTTAAGATTGTTCATTTTATTAACCTAACCAGTGCCTCTACCGTAGACAGAGTAAACTATAGACTGCTGCTTATCTTCTTTTTCATTCGCACAAGAAAAAGAGAAATATATTAACGTCACTAGCAAAGAAAAGAGACATAGTATTTCTGTCCCTTATCGCGTGTCGGCTAAGCACATCAATGTGCACAACAAGTTTGACGTTTATGAATGAAATAATAAAAACTACACCGCGATTAAACGGAAAATAAGATCTTTTTCGTTTATAATTCAATAATAGTACATTTGCGCAACTGTGAAAATGGTAAGGTGAAGTGTACAACCTGGTCACAATATCTGTGTACCTCGCTGGAATGCGGCGCCCTCTCCCGCTTCCCCTGTCACCTCTCCGCGCACTCCCCGGTGCGACAGTACGGTTAGCATCTTCGTTGCCGATACACACACATTCTCGAAAAAACTTTTTTTCACACCGTACCCAGACCGCCGATAATAACGTCACGAGGTCAGGTGCACAGATATTGTGACCGCGACCGGGATATAATAAGCTGTTAAAATGATAGTATGATGAAGATTGCCGGAATTTTTTGTCCCTTTCGGTGACACGGATACCATGAGTCTATAGATTACTCTGTCTACGTGTTGAACAGTCTTGAGTCTTGAAACCACAGACTACTTAGAGATACTACGTATCTCACGGTTCCCTACTTAGGGGTTTTCCCCCCAGATTTAGGGGGTAAATAAGTGCGATGGGATTTTTTGGGCTCTGAAATTTTTAGGGGTATTTTCAGGGAATTTTTGACTTTTTAATATTTTTAAATTGATAATATTAATATTTATTTTTTGACCTAGCGACTTATAACGACATCTAGTACGTAATTCTACAATATTGTCTTGTACACATACAACATTTAATTTTAATCCATCCAATAAAATGAATGTCAACATGTATGATTTCAATAAATCTGAATATGAAGACGAAATATTTTATGTATTAAATAACTTATAATAAAAAGACTGTTGAAACATATTACAGCATATTATTTGTAAATCATTATGAATTTATATTTATTAGGGGGACAACTCAATAATTAAGGCGATTTTAGGGTTTTTGACACAAACTTTAGGGATAAATATTTTTGAAAGTTGGTAACACAGGCCTATGAGTAATAGTGTTCTGTGACACAGGCCGTGCTTGCAACAGAGTCTGTCAAAGTTCCTCTTGCAAAGTTCGTTGTGAAATGCGAATGGGGTTTTTGTTTCGTTGTCGCTTCTCTGTGCCGCTTTAACTTGTATTTCGTAGGCCATTTAGATGTATTAATTCTCGTTCTTTAAATACTTGTGTATATCCATCGAACTCGATATTCAGAGTGATAGTTTTTAGTATTCGTATGGGTTTGATTTTTATCGACCCTTGGTTTTGTTTGGCTTTCATAAGGTACGATCCTTAAAGAATAATTTGGTCTGATTCGCCCATGTCTGGTCGAGAAATGAGTTCAAAAAAGGAAATCTACTTCCGTCTTATAATGCCGGTCAGAAACTAGCTGGCGGCACGAGGTGCTTTTTATCGATTAAAATTATATTAAAATCTGGCTCGGTCAGTGGGTCGTCATGGGCGGATTTAATAATTGTATCGTTGTTTTCTGAGAATTCGTCGATCGGTCGATCTAGAACATAGGTTTTACCTATGACAAGTTAAAAACAACAATGTTAGAAAGACAGATGTAACATTTATTTGGCAACAGTGACAATCTATGAAACACGAAATGTATAAATAAATAAAAAAGTGAAATGCTTTAATAACAACAGTGAGCGCCTCATGGGCTCACGGTTGCTCCAAAAAGCTCCATCTCAACATGAATGCTAGACTCACACTGATGCTATGCTGACATAATTATAAATCTGAAATTGGCAACCCGTCTTGGGCAAGCGTGGTAATCAATGCTTGTGCCTTCGTTGTATGAGAAGAGACCCTTGCCCTGTGCAGTGGGACAATAATAGGCTGGTTTTATAATATTGATGCTGTCTGATGTTTGTGATAATATAACATTTTGATTGGTATTGGTTTGGGTCAAAATAAGGGACAGTATCTGCAATTTGTTTTGCCTTTTTTGGTCCTAAGGTAATGGAATAGGGAAAAAGAGAAGTTATGATCAATTACCAAAAAAGTAACATGTGGATTTACCTGTAAATCCACATGTTACTTTTTTGACTTTATGACATGACTTATATTTAAGATTTGACAAAGGAAAACAATTAGTAATCTTGTGATAGGTCTGTTGTTTTATTTGAACATAAAAAAAAGAGGTTTTTTGATTGCACAGTCGGTACAGTGGGCGGGCACCGCAATAGAATAGTTAACCATATGAAATAATCTGAGCATTAAAAACTTTTCTACAAAACTAAGTGAACTTATATTCACCATTACAAATTATATTCCACCAATTTCGAAAGGTAGGTTGATTGATGTTCCCCACTCCAGTAGAAAGTCGAAATACCAGGTTGGTTTTATTTTTATTTCTTTTGCAAGGTTTTACTTGTATTTACAAATGTTTTTCAAATGAAGGGTGTTTCTTGTCTATTAACCATAGTCGGATGGTTTTGTGTTATTTATAAGCGTGCTTTACAATATTCTTGGAGAGTAATTTTATTACATTTAAAAGAAGTGCACAAAATCAACATGGTGTTTATGTGACAATTGCCTTTTTGCATTAGTGGGTATGTGGTAACTGTCTTGCCTTAGCTCGTAAAGCAGCTTGTCTCTCTTCTCAACTCCTTCTGGAGCAGCATGAATGGTTTTGAAGCAAGGAGTGGCACATAAAGCTAGTTTACATCGCATCATTTTATGATTCCTTTTCCTTGATGAAAATTTTTCTTTAACAAATTTCAATACATGGGTAAGATGGGCCCAGATAGCACCGGGTGTAAGATTGTTATTTTTCGATATCATACAAAAATATATAGTTCTACCGTTGTTCTTTGCATAAATCACACCAGTGTGTAATGAAATCTGTTGTTTGGAGGCACCAAAGTGCATTGCTTGTACTTCTTCTGTCAGCCTGCAGATGTAGTTTTCATAAAAGTCATAATGCAAAACAATTTCTGTTTCAGTCAGGTTAATCTTACAATTTGTGTACATTTTAAATTGATGCAGTTAAAAAATATATACGGTTGAATTGAGAAACCTCCTCTTTTTTTGAAGTCGGTTAGAAATGATGTTTCTTAAATAGAGGTAGCTGATTAGAAAACATCTGCTGAAGAGTTCCTAATGACTGTGTTATTTCTTCTTTGACTGTTCTTTTTTATTTTGTCTTCGGTAATTTTAATGTAATCCACCTTTTCCATTATACTACTTATACCCATTGGATTCCGTTGTCAAATTAAATTCTACATTTTTGTTACGGCAGGAGTCACATTTATTATACATGCATTTTTGTCAATGTAGTATATTGCATGAAATAATTAACACTAGGTGACTTTGGTTGTCTGTATTCAGCGGTGGCCCTAGAATTTTTTTATAGATGGTGCCTAATCTTAAAGTGGCGCCCCTCTATGTACTATGTTCCTATGATATAATGCATGTGCGGTTGCTTACACGGATTAATCGGATATTACATAGACTAGCTGTGTCCGCGACTTCGTCTGCGTGGACTTGATCTTTTTCAGCCTGTAATAAAACGCAACGTAACTTTAGTTTGTCCGTTCGTAAGTATGACTAAAGAAATTATTGGATTGTACATAGATTAAATAAATAAATAGTTTTAAATATATGTTAAGCTATTTTATCATCAGCTCTTTTTCGTGCACTGCAGGGCAGTTAATAAAAATATTAAACAGCAACTACATAAATTACAATTAATACTTGGTGTAGGTATTGGGCAATAAAACGAAATAGAAAAGATTCAAGGGTTTATTATATAAAGATCGGACCTACCAACTGACTAATTAACAATTATATTTACAATCTTTTCGCAAAAGTATCAATGACTTCGGTTAAATCCAGGCTTATTGCGGTTTTGTTTTCAATTGCTGTTAGCGATAAATATCGGCGTCGAGTTTGGCCCACACTATTTCCTAAATAATTTTTTATAATTTTTGCTAAATGACCTTTCAGCTGCTGCAGAAGTGACAGGAATTGTAAAGAATAATAACATTGTTGTAAATACTAAATGATACTAATACGTTAGGTCGCATTCTAGCACTCCATATTTGCTCATTATTTCCTTACATAATAATTGATGAACAGTCCATGCTTGAGTTAATTGAGGTAAAACTAGGTGGTAAATATCAATAAATTGAAGTGAAAAGCTAGGGCCTATTATATCTGAATATTTTCTTTTTAATTCGTCACCCTTTTGTAATAAAGTTGCTTCATCAACATGTAATAAAAATGTTTGTGTTAGAAAATCGAATATTTTTGTCTCATACCAGTAAAACGTGTATTTTTGAGCTATTAATGTGTCTAGTACATTATTGAAAATCTCAATTTTAAATATTTCTTCTCTCTTTGGAAATCGATGATCAGCAGCTAATTCATCAAAATGTTTTTTAACTTAACTTTGCCTTTTTTCTTGACAATGGGCATTTATTTATACCATATTTTCTTGCAGTTTCACTGGCTTTGCACCTGAATAATCGAAATCATTTCTATTTTGCAACTTTGCTTTGGACTCTGCTAAAGCTTTACTTGCCCCGCCCAAATTGATGTCGCATTTTTGTAAAGTTTTGGATGCATAATTGATGTCATTCAATACACTGCATGAATTCGCAAAGCAACACGAACTCGAAATTTTATATTTTTGTTTTAATACTCTCTGCTTCACTACGCTCATCTTTATTAGGACTCTTTAGAACTATTTCTGATAATGCTTTAAAAATATCAAAAAGACGAAGTTTTATTGCAGATATCGTGTTGACCCTACTGGACCATCTAGTCGGATTTAGTTTTTTTAGAGTGGTGTCTGATTCGCCAGTGAATTTTGACTGTAGATCCCAACGTTTGATGCTCTTTCCGAAAAAGTTATACAAATCTTGCAACGTTTCGAAAAAGTCTGTATTTCCACACAACTGCTAACGGCATCATTTACCTATCACCAAATTATGAGTGGCACAATGTACGTACTCCGCGTTTGGCTGGATATCTTTGATATGTTTTTGTACACCATTATACACACCACTCATCACACTGGCTCCATCATAACCTTGCCCCACACATTTTTTTAAATCAATATTTTTGACTATAAATAATGTAGTAATGTAGTAGAAAAGGTCTTGATGGCTGTAAATCTCCATATCAAGAATTTAACGTTTTTCGTTATCACTTAATATTTTGTTCGTGAAGTTTCCCAAGTCATAAGAAGATTTATCGTACACATTTTCGAAAAATGTAGATGTCTGTGGTTCCTTCAAATCCTCCGCTCTTATGTGTGCCATGCAAACATCATCCATGTTCACATGATCGGCGGCGGAGGTATCTCCAACTGCAATAATTGTCGAATCTTCTTCAGTAGGCTTCTTAACCAACACTGCAGTTACCACATTATTTGAGTCACTATCAATAGAAATATTTTGTCCAGAAGTACTTGCAGAAGGCTGACAAAAAAACCTGTCAATTTTGGCCAATTTTTGTTTACTATCTTCTCTTGTCGTTGTTTGCGTTTAAATGCACCACTAGGTTTCTTCTTTTTGTCCATAATTCTACAGACTTCATACTTCTCGCTGAATTTAAGGTCAAGCGAGGTTTGTAACGGGTAACGTGTCCTTGCATACCGAACCAAAATCAATGCAACCTAAACCCTACGACTACGCCATAACCTGTCTACGACAGCTTGTCTACCCCCATCAGCAGAGCTATGCCCTTCGTGAGGGAGATTTATCTGTCGAGACAGATCGAGATGTATATCGTCGTCAACGGGGAAGCGTGCATTATTGACTAAATTGTGCAAGACTGCACAGGCATTTACAAATTTTCTTGCTTTCACAGGAGAATAATGCAATACTCTATGAGCCAATAAGCACCGCCAGCGACTCTTCCAAACTCCAATGCAGCGCTCGACCAAATTGCGAGTCTAGACATAACACTGCGTGTAGTACTTCTTTGGTGACTCCGGGGCAGCACCAGTGGCGGATTTGCAGTAATAAATAATAATAATAACAAAAGTCTGTGTTTTAGGAGTCAAAGTTCCTCTAGGAACGGCTACGTCATAACATACAACTGGTATTAAGTGTCATGCTAGTACTTATATAAAATGAAATAAACAATGCCTTAATTTAAATACAGTATTAGGTTAGTTAAGAGATAATTGTAATAAGATTTTCGGTTTCGTCATACGTTAACTTCTGCAACCAATTTGTAAGTCTGATTTTAACTTCGTGTTTAGTTAGGGAGTATATGTTTAAAAGTTTATGTATTCTATTATACAGACGAGAGCTAGTTGCCGCATACTGTCGGCTGGCAAACTTGGAATGGCATTGGACACTATCGCACACGGGAGTGCCTTTGCGTCTTTTCAGCTTAGCATGATTTAGATGTAGAGTGGAGTGTTTTCGCAGCGTAGTGCGGAGCACAAAAAGCTGTCTCACAGTCAATACTTTGGCTTCTGAATAAAGTTGATAGGTCGAAAAGTCCCTTCGCTTAAAGTGCATGACTTTTAAGATCGCCCTTTGAGCTCTTTCAACTTTTAGTAAGGAGGTTTTGTAGGTTCCGCCCCACACCGGGATACAATATAAAATAATGGACTGGCAAAGACTCTGGTAAACCATCAAAGCTAGATCGGGATCAACAGAGTGCCTAAGTTCCTTAAATATATAAATTAATTTTCTGATCCTTGTACATAAGGCTTCGATATGGGGTTGCCAGATAAGTTTGTAGTCGATGTGGACTCCCTAAGTATTTTATGTCTGGGACCAAGGACAAAAATGGGCAGCTGCAATTGGTTGCCTCACCTGAGCAAATGTGGGCTTTGATTTGACCTGATTCCAGTGGAGGAGTTAGTGTTAGGTAACGAAAACCGAATGACCTTTGTCTTTGCTACGTTAAGCTTTCGCTTAAGCTTAACTTGCTCTGCAGGTCGACACTGGAGATGGGAAAGATGTCTGGAGTATTTGACCTGAACTTTCGGAGGTTGAAGCAGCCAGATTTCAACATAACGGTGACTGCATTCAGTGTTTGTAGTAGCTCTTCTTTTTTTTTATTAGAAATTAATACAATTTAGGAGTATGTAGGTGATTAATATTGTTTCCTTTTATTGACATGATTGATTGTTGGATTTAGTATAAAAAGCTTGTAGAGGGAGTTGATTGAGTTGGTGCTTTGTTTGTTCACTCTCTTTTAATCCACTGATTATTTAGGTCTGGAATTTTGTCATTAATGTTCTTAATCATCCTGATTCTCTCTTCTTTTGAGGATATCGGGTAGCATTCCAGGAACTTTTCATTTTTAACAAGATATTCTAACAGCTTATTTAGATCTTTATTAAGGAGGGCTTCTAAAGGTTTCTCCCTCTTAACAACCTCTATCAATCTTGATATCGGAGTACCCTCCTTAGTAAACGCTATGAATCCTAAGTTTCCCTCAAGACTGCAATTTAACATTCCCAGTTGAGATTGATAGGAGAATCCAGGAGTTATGTTTAATCTTGTTCCTGCTTGAGGGTCTGGGTTGTGACTGGAGGTGGTTGATGGTGCCCTGGCTGTCTCATGACGAAGATGGGGAGTTAATTGAGTAAATTTTAGGGTCTTCTTGTCTAGCTCTTCTGTATATGCTGTCATGTCTGAGGCTAGATTATTCCAAGCGAGGGACAAGTGTTCTAGAGACTCCTGAAATGATTCTTGTTGAGAGGTTACCATGTCTACAGCGGTTTTTAGGTCTGTAGAGGCTGTTGCTATTTCCGAAATTGTAGTCTTTGCATTTTTAGAGAGTGCTGCTGTATATGCAATAATGGAGATTTTTAATGCAGCAATGATGGTCTTTGATCCTAACATACATAACTCTATAAGTTCGTCTAAGATTTGAGGCATGTTATCCCCACTGATGCGGACAACATGCTTGTATTTACCACTCAGGTCATTTCTTGTGTCATGACTTATAATGCTGATCTCCCTTAGTGTCCCAATAATTTTTTCATCAAGTGGATCTTCTAATTGGGCCCAATAATTTTTGAGCTCCCCAAGAAGTTTTGTTGCCTTGTCACAGACGGATTCACAGATCTCTGAACAATTGGCTGTGGGAACAGGTGATTGTCCCGTCATGGTGTCACTGATAGAATTGAGAACTTCTGGTGACAGACCGATTCTAGACATGTCCAAAGGAGAGGGCGCCACTGCGCGTGAATAAGCATTAGCTCCGTGTATTTATATGTTTTAAAAATAGATAAAGTGACAATACAGTTTAAAAAAGTGATTAAATCTGTACCCAACTGGAAGTTACAGTGATTAAAGTTGAAGTACACAAGTTTAAAATAAATATGACGAAGAAACTAAGTGCAACAAAATCTCCAACGAACTAAATTCAAATTGCAAAATTTTTATTTCGCTGCAAGTTTGCTGAGCATACAGCACTTCAGAGCAAGCGGAAATCTCGTGACGACCTAAAGTCTAAAAGGTACGATAGTAATAACTAAATAACATATTACTTGTTGATATATCAATTAGAAATAGCAAGTCATCCTGGCCATTTAAGTCTAAACAGTGCCATCTGTCATCGCGTAGACTAAACAACATCAAGTATCGTAAACAGCGCCATCTGCCATCGAGTAGACCAAACACCTCCACTGGTCGATATAACTGCCCGCTAGTTTCCTAGATGTCAGCACCTGTAACAAACTTGGTCGAAATGGCACAAATATGCGCAGGATGTTCGCAAGATCTCCCCACCAGAGAATATCTTACTTGTTCGCTATGTAGTTATAAATACGATCTAGAGTGTGCTAACGTCTCCCGAGATCTATTTAATACATCAATGACTTCGGACCACAAAGTAATATGGAAATGTCAAGACTGCCGCTGTAAAATGCCCAAAATGGGAAATACAGATACTCCCATACGCTCACAAAACTCTATTCCTAACCACCAAATAAGTTCACCTTGTGAAGAAAACAACGTCACATTTAGAAAGAAAACTACATACCCCATTGATGATACAACTTTTGAAGACCTTAGTTTACTAGGCGATACACTCCACACCGATGTAAAGTCCGCGAATACCCATACCCATATTCAAGCCGAACTATCATTGCAAAGTTTGAGTGAAATGATTATGATACGTTTGAAGGAAAATAATGAAACCATAATATCAGATTTGCGGAGTACAATAAAAACAGAAATTAACAAAGCTATTGCTAAGCTGACAGAAGATATTGAACAAAAAACATCCTACCTATCAAAACAAAATGACCTAAGAAAACTAGAAATTGAAAAAGTTAACACCAAAATAGAAAACCTAATCATAGAGAACGAAAAACTAAAGAAAGAAATATCAGAAATAAAAAATATATCCACCTCCCCAATTGTAAAATGCACAGAAAGTAATTTAAAGAAAATAGTAATCTATGGATTTGCCGAGTACCATAAAGAGCCAGAAACAGTTCTACATGACAGAATACTGGAAATGTTTCAAGATATTCAGCAAGTGGACCTAAGGGGCTATATAGAAAACATGTATAGATTAGGCAGAAATAACACTAGTGCCCGACCGTTAGTAGTAGAATTAATCAGCAAAAGAATGGTTAAATACATCTTAAATAATAGTCACTATTTCCAAGAAACAAGAATATCTTTATCAGAATTTCTAGATGAAAACGCACGCAAAGAAAGGCAACAAATGCGAGAAGAAATGATAAAAGCAAGAAAGAAAGGCTTATTTTCAGTGATTCGAAACAATCAATTATATATCGAAGGAAAAATGATAAAAATGACAAACTATACAAACCATTTAAGTTATTCAACCAATGATAGGAAAAATAGTCTGAAATTAATCCAAAACGATACTAACAGTGAATATCAACCCAAGCAAAGAATTAGTGACGTAAATACTGGAAATGATTCCTTTCGAAAACACAGGCCAACAATTTAAAATTTTATTCCAAAATATCCAAAGTATTTATAATAAAACACATCTGTTAGAAGCATTCTTCGAACAAAACCCTATGTATAGCGCCGTGTGCATATCAGAGACATGGTTATCAAAGGAAAAGCTAACAATGATCCAATTCACCGGATATAAAATTGCAGCGTCATACTGCCGACGTATGCGCGGAGGTGGTGGCGTCTGCATCCTGCTTCAAAATCACATCGATTATATAGAGAGAAATGATATCTCAGTTATGTCAATAGAATATATATTAGAACTATGTGCAATAGAATTACCAAAAGAAAATATATTATTATTAACGATTTATTGGAACAAAAGAGAAGAAGAAATTTTTAATAGTCAATTAAAACTAATTTTGAATTATATAAACGATAAATATTCTAAACTTAATGTCATTATAGGCGGCGATTTTAACATGAATATTCTGGAGAATAACAGGAAGACTAGTCAATTCCTAGATCTAATGCTAGAATACAAACTGACACAACACATAAAAAAACCCACACGAATAACCCAAACAACATCCACATGTTTAGACTTGATTTTCACAAACTTGAATACAAACAAAATATTCACTTCCGTTGAAGAATTAGGTTTCTCGGATCATTGCGGAACAGTGATACACATCACCATACCAAATGTAACACCCACACAACCTACTTGGTACGCATTTAAGAGATCGTTTAATAACACAAACATATCAAAATTCAAATGTGCTCTAAATACCATAGATTGGAACGTTATTATAACAACAAATAGCAATATGAACGACAATTATAAAGCATTTCACGATACATTATCTAATATCTTGAACGAATGCATTCCCAAACAAAAAATAAAAATAAAAACGAATTACAAAAAATATTGGTTAACAAAAGGCATCAAAATTTCCTGCAAAAATAAAAGATTATTAAAAATATTTACCCTAAAAACAAATAACCCAATAATAACTAACTATTATAAAAAATATGAGAAAATACTAAAAAAAATAGTAAATAAAGCAAGAAAATTACAATACATTAACAAAATAAAAAAATCTAACAATAAAGTCAAGACAATGTGGAGTATTATAAACGAACGTACCAATAAAACAAACAAAAAAGAAAAAAAAAACATAATACTACAAAATAACAATAATACAACAACCTCGGAACCTACGGAAGTTGCAAACATTTTCAACGACTTTTTTGCATCAATCGGCGAAGAAAACCCTTTACGAACAAACGAGCCGAAAGGTACCCCCGTGCTCTCACCTACCCAAAACACAATGTTCCTTGCCCCTGTAGACCCCTATGAAATAAACACTTTAATAAAAAGTCTAAAAAATAAAAACAGTCATGGCATAGACGAATTTCCACCTAGTTTGATCAGGCAATGTGCAGACGAACTTACTTTGCCATTCTTCAAATTGATAAACCAATCCTTCGAAGAAGGCGTATTCCCTGATCAGCTAAAAATCGCACTAGTGAAACCTTTACACAAAAAAAATAGCAAAACAGACCCTAATAATTATCGCCCAATAGCTCTTCTGCCTACAGCTTCTAAGATTTTTGAAAAAGCAATGTGCAATCGTGTGTACACCTTCTGTGAGAAATATAAAATATTCGATGAGTGTCAAAATGGCTTTCGAAGAAACAGATCCACGTCACTAGCAGTTTACAAATTTATCCAGGAAGCCCTAAATATAATAAATACGAAACAATATGCAATCGGTATACTGCTAGACATGACCAAAGCCTACGATAAAGTGCAGTATGGAATATTATTAGATAAGCTCTACGGAGTGGGAATCCGCGGTAAATCATATGAATGGTTCAAATCTTACCTAGAAAACAGAGCGCAATTAGTAGAAGTAGAATTTTTTAACAATAAAACGAATGAACTTCAAAACTTTCGATCCGACAACAAGGCAATAAAGGCCTCAATACCCCAAGGGAGCGTTACTGGATGTCTTCTTTTTCTTATTTACATCAACGATCTGCCAAAAACCATAAAGGAATCCGGACCGTGTGTTTTGTTCGCGGACGATATTTCTATTCTTACTCCCTGTCACGATAACGTACATTTAAATAATACCCTTAATAATATATTTACCAAAACAATCACCTGGATGAATGAACATAATCTGGAAATCAATTATGCTAAAACTAAATTAATAACCTTCCACCCCCACCAAAAAAAACCTCTTTATGTAAATTTCTCTTTCAATGATCATAAAATAGAATCAATAAATGAATTCCCACTATTAGGCTTAACTATAGATTCAAACATCAACTGGAAACCACACGTACAGAAAATAAAATCCAAACTTTCCAAATTTTTGTACGCTTTTCGAGAAATAAAAAAGACCACAAACTTGCAAACTGCTCTGGTCACCTACTATGCCTATGCTCATGCATGGCTTAGCTACGGTGTAATAATGTGGGGAAATAGCACAGACGCACCGGCGCTGTTCACAACTCAAAAAAAGTTACTTCGTATCTTAGTTAATTTAAAACAAACGGATAGCTGCAAACCCCATTTTAAAAAACTAAACATTCTTACTCTTCCTTCTATATACATACTGGAAATCTGTAAATTCGCACACACACACCAAGACTTTTACACTAAACGAGAAGACATACAAACAAGATACACACTCCGACACAAAACACGATTAAACCGACCGCAATCCCGATTGAAAATGCACTCATCTAGTCCACTAGTTATGTCGATAAAAATATATAATAAACTACCCGAGGTACTTAGAAATGAGACAAAGATTGCTATTTTTACAAATAAATTAAAAAACATATTACTAAATAAATGTTATTATAGCATAAATGAATATTTAATTGACAAATCCATAGAATTGACATAGTAATATAAATTTACATAATAATATAAATTGACATAATAAAATAAATTAATATAAACTGACATAATAATATAAATTAATAGTTTTTTTTTTTTTTTTTAATTTAGTTAATAATTAATAAAATGTTACCTTTAATTCATAGTTTAATAATAGTTTGATTATTAATTGTACTTAGATTAAGTTAGTTTGCATGTTCAAATAAGTCCTCTTCCTAAAAATGTTTTGTTTTGCTGTGCCCGACAGGGTCCACGATTGTTACAACAAATGTTACCTACCATCTAAGCATATACATTGTGGAATGCAATAAATGATTGAGTATTGAAAGTTTCAAAAGATCCAGGATTCATGGTTAAATATTTGGAAAACTGATAATGATTATGTGTAGTTGATGTTACTGTTTGCGGGATGTGTTTTTTCCTTGAGGTGTCGGATTTTCTGAAGAAAATGGATTTAAATAAAGCTATTACTCTTATTTTTACTGGTTGCTTCGCCGGTTAAGTAAGAATTGAGATAATGGAATTTGTAAATAGGAAGTAATCTTGAGTTTTCAACTTTTCATGAATTAGTTTTTAAGTTTGTTTAAGACGGTTTGTAGAAAATTGGATCAGCTTAGCCTAACTTCCTTTGGTATACAGAGTTGCTGAACGTTGACCTGCATGTTAGGCAATGTACCCATAATGTTTGGTAAGACAAGACATTCAACTAGAATGCAGAAGTTGCTTACACGCGACTGAACTTAATATTTACCCTTTCGGAAACCTTAAAGATCAAATTATTTATTCCAGAAACCCGCGTTGGACGTGATGTGTCACCAATTAGATTAAGTTTTTGTTTAATCACATCTGACAATAATGACATCTGACTGCCTGTGTCCAACAATGCTCTTGCCTGATAAATTTTACCAGTATGCTCATTAACTATGTCTACTAGAGCCGTGCCAAACAGCACTTGTCCTACCGCTGCAGCTGAGAGTGACACCGGTATGTCAGAACGCACAGGGACTGGATAGTCTGATAAAATACTAGCAACATTTGGCTCATCTGTATGGATTAGTGAATGATGTTTCTTTTTACAAATATGACACGGAGGCCTTTTTTTACACTGGAATGAATTGTGGCCACTCTTGAGGCAATTCTTACGTAACTTTAGCCTATTGGTTTCGGATAATCTATCCTCAATGTCCATATTTTGATATTTGGAACACTCATGTAACTAACTGGTGGGTGTCATGACACCTAGGAGTTGCACCTTTTTCACAAGAAGCAACAAATGCCTTATTAGGTTTGGGCTCCTTATGGGTACTTGACCTGCGGTCACCTCTATCAGTAATAAACATGCTTGCAAAATGCATAGTTTCTAATAATATGTTTGCACGATTTCTAGAACATTGTACAGGTTTCTAATTTATGATAATCGGGTAATGTAGACCTCTACTCTTCCCACTTGGTATTAGTAACCGGGTCTAACTTGGAAGCTATAATGAAGAGCACTAGTGCATCACATTTGTCAGTCGGCTGACCTAGAGCATCCAGCGTTCTCTAATTCTTTGACATATGCTCGACTAAGTACCTCAATGCTTTGTAGGATTCGAAGGAGGGAAATCTTCCCACTTTGTTCATTTTTATGCGATTCGTATATGACTGACTCTCTACAGTAATTATACCAGTCGCTTATTGTTGTCCGACTTAAGCGTGGTTGTCTTTCCTCCTTCAAGGGATCCTCATTGATCACCATATCATAACTCCATTTGTGAGCATTATATGAGACGTGAACCAATTCAATTTTAATATTTTCAAAAAATGTTCCAGTTTTTGAAATTTTTGTTTGCATGTACCTTTAGTACAACACCAAGTTTCAAACGACTTGTTTGTGGATTTGGCTAATCGCATAGGCGTACGGTGCGTGCGACATATTTTTTGGGAGTGAGCTAAGCCATTTGCTTCACTAAATGCCACATACTGTTCATTAGTTCCCAATTTCCTAATTATTTTGACTAAACTCCACATTTTCACCATTTCGTCCGTGTGCAAATATCGATTAACGTACGGCCCATCTTCCATGAAGAAGTCGTCGTTTGCCGCCTGAGGTGCCGATATTTCACCAAGTCCGGTACTCGTAGACGGCGTGGGTTCCGGGTCACATCCAGATGCAGACGCCATAATTCTCAAAACACAGGTAATCCGTGTCCGGTGAGCGAGCTAAAGTCGTGCAGACTTGCAATCAAATCGGTGTCCAAATGAGAGTAAGCCAAGATCGTATAGAGGAGGGTTAAATCGGAGTCCATAAACGTAGCCAAGTCTTCGAAAACACAATAAGGGTGGAGAGCACCCCAGCAGATAATTTTTGAGTAGGCAAACTCTCATGAGTTTATACTCATTGAAACCTTCCTTTTTGTTGAACTGTTTCTCCCCGCCACTAAAAAGAAGACAAGGTCCACAAAAATCAAATCCAGTACTTTCGGAATAAATTTGCCACTTTCGCAGAACTTTTTCGCCATTTAGAAGCTGACGTTCTGTTAGAATGGCGCTCCGTGGGTCCTTTTTTAATTGAAACACTTTGGTTTGCTACTACTGAAACTAATTTTAATAAAAAAAAACTGTACACGAAATATTACAATAAATACATATGTATTGGACAAAATTTGTGAGTTGACTGCGCTGCTTGCATAGCGAGCAGTTTTATATATTACATCAATTTTCAAATCAGCAATTTTAAATTAGTAGTGATGGAAATTATTTATAACAGTTCGTCGCTTTATTATTTATTACTGCATTTGCCGCCACAAGTTGTACAAGCAGCATCGTCTCATCTTTAGTCATTGGTGCCGCTTTGGTTGACTAAAAAAAAACTTTATAAGCTTAAACCCATTCTGGAATATAAGAATTATTGTCAGTTTAAGAAGTTACTTACAGAATATTCATTATTCACTTTTTACGTTAAGACGTAACTTGAACACAAAGAAACAGACACAAAGCGACCGTGGCGTCCGTGGCTGTCAGTGCCAAAACGAATGAAAAAAATTACATAATTAGTACTTATAATCAAAAGAAATAAATAATATTTGTTCTTAGCATTAACATTAGTGTAGGAAAGAACGAAAGGTTTCAAGAGGGAAAATGTTATCCTTCGTTAGTTGCAGATAGATAGCACCTATCTTTGATTGTGAAACGCAAACTATAGACAGATAAGATCTTACTGTTTATCGGGAATGACTATCTATCCGTAACTGTAGACAGGTTATTGAAAATGGCCGTTATTCGTTCTCTTCCGGCCTGTGCACCAGCAGCGGGTGCAAGCTTAGCTCCAACCGCCGCATGCGCTCCGGCACGTCGGCGATTGGAGCTAACATACACCGAATCTGTCGAAGTAAAATAATGAAATCATATTTCTTCTTTATAGGTACCTACGCGTAGCATTTCGAGTGTCCATAAAAATATGGCGTGTATTATTATTCCGAAGTTAATAACTTTAACCGATGAAACTATTAACAAAAGTGGACTAAACAATCGTGACCGTATATAATATTTCTGATCAGATGTTATTCTTCTGGCTACGCCTTTGTGAAGTTTTGACGATAAAGCTGGTGTGTATGAAAGTGTTACAGTTTTTTCTGTTATTTGTGCGGATGAGTAATGTGTTTGTTCATTAAATACTTGTACCTCGTCCACCCACTCTACCATCACCTTCATCTACGCGTAGCGTTTTGAGAGACCATAAAAATATGGCGTGTATTTATTATTCCGAAGTTAATAACTTTTACATATGAAACTATTAACAAAAGTGGACTAAACAATCGATGACCGTATATAATATTTCTGATCAGATGTTATTCCTCTGGCTACGCCTCTGTGAAGTTTTGACGATAAAGCTGGTGTGTATGGAAGTGTTGCAGTTTTTTCTGATAATTGTGCGGATGAGTAATGTGTTTGTTCATTAAATACTTGTACCTCGTCCACCCACTCCACCATCACCTGCATCTACGCGTAGCGTTTTGAGAGACCATAAAAATATGGCGTGTATTATTATTCCGAAGTTAATAACTTTAACCTATGAAACTATTAACAAAAGTGGCACTAAACAATCGACGACCGTATATACATATTTCTGATCAGATGTTATTCCTCTGGGCAGCGCCTTTGTGAAGTTTTGACGATAAAGCTGGTGTGTATGGAAGTTTTACAGTTTTTTCTGTTATTTGTGCGGGTGAGTAATGTGTTTGTTCATTAAATACTTGTACCTCGTCCACCCACTCCACCATCACCTGCATCTACGCGTAGCGTTTTCAAAGACCAAAAAAATATGGCGTGTATTATGATTCCGAAGTTAATAACTTTAACCGATGAAACTATTAACAAAAGTGGCACTAAACATTGATGACCGTATATACATATTTCTGATCAGATGTTATTCCTCTGGCTACGCCTTTGTGAAGTTTTGACGATAAAGCTGGTGTGAATGGAAGTGTTACAGTTTTTTCTGTGATTTGTGCGGATGAGTAATGTGTTTGTTCATTAAATACTTGTACCTCGTCCACCCACTCTACCATCACCTTCATCTACGCGTAGCGTTTTGAGAGACCATAAAAATATGGCGTGTATTTATTATTCCGAAGTTAATAACTTTTACATATGAAACTATTAACAAAAGTGGACTAAACAATCGATGACCGTATATAATATTTCTGATCAGATGTTATTCCTCTGGCCTTTGTGAAGCCTCTACGCCTTTGTGAAGTTTTGACGATAAAGCTGGTGTGTATGGAAGTGTTGCAGTTTTTTTTGATAATTGTGCGGATGAGTAATGTGTTTGTTCATTAAATACTTGTACCTCGTCCACCCACTCCACCATCACCTGCATCTACGCGTAGCGTTTTGAGAGACCATAAAAATATGGCGTGTATTATTATTCCGAAGTTAATAACTTTAACCTATGAAACTATTAACAAAAGTGGCACTAAACAATCGACGACCGTATATACATATTTCTGATCAGATGTTATTCCTCTGGGCAGCGCCTTTGTGAAGTTTTGACGATAAAGCTGGTGTGTATGGAAGTTTTACAGTTTTTTCTGTTATTTGTGCGGGTGAGTAATGTGTTTGTTCATTAAATACTTGTACCTCGTCCACCCACTCCACCATCACCTGCATCTACGCGTAGCGTTTTCAAAGACCAAAAAAATATGGCGTGTATTATGATTCCGAAGTTAATAACTTTAACCGATGAAACTATTAACAAAAG
This sequence comes from Oligia fasciuncula, assembly GCA_963082905.1. NCBI lineage: Eukaryota > Metazoa > Arthropoda > Insecta > Lepidoptera > Noctuidae > Oligia > Oligia fasciuncula. The sequence continues at coordinate 18,870,536 of OY720403.1, forward strand.
TGGCACTAAACATTGATGACCGTATATACATATTTCTGATCAGATGTTATTCCTCTGGCTACGCCTTTGTGAAGTTTTGACGATAAAGCTGGTGTGAATGGAAGTGTTACAGTTTTTTCTGTGATTTGTGCGGATGAGTAATGTGTTTGTTCATTAAATACTTGTACCTCGTCCACCCACTCTACCATCACCTTCATCTACGCGTAGCGTTTTGAGAGACCATAAAAATATGGCGTGTATTTATTATTCCGAAGTTAATAACTTTTACATATGAAACTATTAACAAAAGTGGACTAAACAATCGATGACCGAATATAATATTTCTGATCAGATGTTATTCCTCTGGCCTTTGTGAAGCCTCTACGCCTTTGTGAAGTTTTGACGATAAAGCTGGTGTGTATGGAAGTGTTGCAGTTTTTTCTGATAATTGTGCGGATGAGTAATGTGTTTGTTCATTAAATACTTGTACCTCGTCCACCCACTCCACCATCACCTGCATCTACGCGTAGCGTTTTGAGAGACCATAAAAATATGGCGTGTATTATTATTCCGAAGTTAATAACTTTAACCTATGAAACTATTAACAAAAGTGGCACTAAACAATCGACGACCGTATATACATATTTCTGATCAGATGTTATTCCTCTGGGCAGCGCCTTTGTGAAGTTTTGACGATAAAGCTGGTGTGTATGGAAGTTTTACAGTTTTTTCTGTTATTTGTGCGGGTGAGTAATGTGTTTGTTCATTAAATACTTGTACCTCGTCCACCCACTCCACCATCACCTGCATCTACGCGTAGCGTTTTCAAAGACCAAAAAAATATGGCGTGTATTATGATTCCGAAGTTAATAACTTTAACCGATGAAACTATTAACAAAAGTGGCACTAAACATTGATGACCGTATATACATATTTCTGATCAGATGTTATTCCTCTGGCTACGCCTTTGTGAAGTTTTGACGATAAAGCTGGTGTGAATGGAAGTGTTACAGTTTTTTCTGTGATTTGTGCGGATGAGTAATGTTTGTTCATTAAATACTTGTACCTCGTCCACCCACTCCACCATCACCTGCATCTACGCGTAGCGTTTTGAGAGACCATAAAAATATGGCGTGTATTATTATTCCGAAGTTAATAACTTTAACCTATGAAACTATTAACAAAAGTGGCACTAAACATTCGATGACCGTATGTAAGCATGGGTCTGGTCATAAGTTTTGACACATATGGAAAGTTAAATAAATGACACAATGAGTTACGCATTACAACCATTTATATATCAAATGAAAGGGTATAAAATACAGATTTAAATATTTCTTTTCAGATGTTATTCCTCTGGCTACGCCTTTGTGAAGTTTTGACGATAAAGCTGGTGTGTATGGAAGTTTTACAGTTTTTTCTGTTATTTGTGCGGGTGAGTAATGTGTTTGTTCATTAAATACTTGTACCTCGTCCACCCACTCCACCATCACCTGCATCTACGCGTAGCGTTTTGAGAGACCATAAAAATATGGTGTGTATTATTATTCCGAAGTTAATAACTTTAACCTATGAAACTATCAAAAAAAAGTGGCACTAAACAATCGATGACCGTATATACATATTTCTGATCAGATGTTATTCCTCTGGGTAGCGCCTTTGTGAAGTTTTGACGATAAAGCTGGTGTGTATGGAAGTTTTACAGTTTTTTCCATTATTTGTGCGGGTGAGTAATGTGTTTGTTCATTAAATACTTGAACCTCGTCCACCCACTCCACCATCACCTGCATCTACGCGTAGCGTTTTGAGAGACCATAAAAATATGGCGTGTATTATAATTCCGAAGTTAATAACTTTAACATATGAAACTATTAACAAAAGTGGCACTAAACAATCGATGACCGTATATACATATTTCTGATCAGATGTTATTCCTTGTGAAGGCCGCAGGAACCCGTTGGATGCGAGAAGCACAGAACCGGTCGAAGTGGAAGTGCTTGGGGGAGGCCTATGTCCAGCAGTGGACGTCTTTTGGCTGAAATGATGATGATGATGTTATTCCTGGCTACGCCTTTGTGAAGTTTTGACGATAAAGCTGGTGTGTATGGAAGTGTTACAGTTTTTTCTGTTATTTGTGCGGGTGAGTAATGTGTATTAGTATGGAATGAGGAATTTTATCGAAGGCCTTGCTGAAATCAGTGTACAACACATCAAATCATTTATCAATGCACTTTGAACTGATTTTAGTAGAGACAGCAATCAGAATTCCGCCACCATCTTTATGAGGATGGAAGCCTGTTGTCTCCCTATCTCTTCTGTAAACAACATACCTGTTATCAAACAGTTCACTACTAAGAACACTACTATTCAGCCATGTTTCGGTCAAAATGAATACTTTATAATCCATACAACAAAGGTTACTGTAACAGGTGTTAGTTTTAGTTCTCAAACCTCTACAATTTTGATAAAAGATTTTAATTTTTTGAATTTTAAATATAGATAGGTACTAAGACTTTACTTCTTCAACAATATGAAACTTACTATAAGATTTTACTCAAACTTAAAAAAATATTTTGCCATTTCTGACCCAGACATACTTGTTGTTGAATGTTACATCACTTGGGACGGTTTTAATTGCAAAATAAGTCCAGAATTCGTTTTTATTTGTGTTTAACCAAAGAGCAAATTCACACGTAAACTAACCGTTCGATCGCTAGGGCAAAGATTGATTTTGGTATTCTTTGGCTTTAATAAATGTATTCGTATTTTTTTTATCTTTATTGTCCAATAAATTTAGCCTGCAATGTTGACCACTTTTTTACTATGTGTTTCAGACATTTTTTATGACCCAACCTAAACATAGTTTCCCTGGCCAGCATCATTTTCGTTGGGCTGGTCAGAGAAAATTTCGTTATTAAAATGAATTGTATCATTTTCTTAAGGAACATCAGGAGTAGTTTCTGTGAGGAAAAATTCAAAACTCTGAAGGAATTCATTTTGGTCTTTCTCACAGTTTGCTCTAATTAAGTGTGGCGAACTAAAATTATAACTCGTTGCTTCATTTTTCAGATATGATTATAACAATGTAGTTTCCCTACTTACTTGGTAACTTCGCACATATTTTAAAGATTTTTTAAAACTATTAGGTGACGTAATTCCGGTCTGACTGCACCTCGGTTGACACTTTGACGTGTAGCTCATTCCTTTTTCGTGCGCGGTAGCTATCGCACGCGCCCTTAAGCATCATGCCAAAAAGAAGCGCGCAATCAAAAATTGATCACTACGCTAGGAAAATTAGAAAAATTGAAGAAAAACAAAGACCGTTACAATCGTCATCGGATGATGAAGGTAAGCAAAGTATACTTTATTCTTTGGTGATCTAGAAGTGAATAGTGAAAATATCAGTTTTGCAAATGCTCTGGGATTGACTGCGAGTCAATAACTTTGACATTGTTCAAAACTAAATTATAAAAGTTAAACTTTAATATTGCATCGGGATTGACTGCGAGTCTTTAACGATGACAAACAAGCACAGAAAATACGTACAATCTAAAACAGATGTAACGTTAACGTGCAAAATCAATTAAGAAATTTTATTTCTACACAGAATTGTTATCTTCACAACCTTAATTACAAATTGTAATTTTAGGTAGCGAAGATCCTAATTTGAAAAATTTAAGAAAAATAAAGACGAATAATAAGACCGTTACAATCGTCATCGGACGGTGAAGGTAAGCATAGGTATACTTTATTCGTTGGTGATCTAGAAGTGAATAGTGAAAATATCAGTTTTGTAAATGCTCTGGGATTGACTGCGAGTCAATAACTTTGACATTGTTCAAAACTAAATTATAAAAGTTAAACTTTAATATTGCATCGGGATTGACTGCGAGTCTTTAACGATGACAAACAAGCACAGAAAATACGTACAATCTAAAACAGATGTAACGTTAACGTGCAAAATCAATTAAGAAATTTTATTCTTTAATATTGCATCGGGATTGACTGCGAGTCTTTAACGATGACAAACAAGCACAGAAAATACGTACAATCTAAAACAGATGTAACGTTAACGTGCAAAATCAATTAAGAAATTTTATTCTTTAATATTGCATCGGGATTGACTGCGAGTCTTTAACGATGACAAACAAGCACAGAAAATACGTACAATCTAAAACAGATGTAACGTTAACGTGCAAAATCAATTAAGAAATTTTATTTCTTACACTACCCTCAGAATTGTTATCTTCACAACCTTAATTACAAATTGTAATTTTAGGTAGCGAAGATCCTGATGTGGTCCCAGGCAATGATAATGAAGCTATTATGGAGCCAGTACCCGTGCCACCCGACGTACCACAAGACGTGGAATCGGAATCTGGCGACATTCCTAACCAACACTATGCCCAGGCGGAACCCTGTCCCCCTGAGGGAACTACTGGTAGCATGGAACCTGAGTTAGACTGTTAGATCCTGATCTACTGTCGCCACTCGGTGAATCCACATCAGATTCGCCTGACTACGGCGATAACATTCACGATAATCTATCGCAGTTGTGGCTTCCTTTGCTAAGGAAAGGAATGCCTAAAGAAAACAAGGACAAGGTACTGAAAGAGTACCTTGTGCCAGACAATTGTAGGCTCCTTCAAGCACCCAAGTTGAATGCTGAAATCTCGGCGGCGGTACCGGACATGGTTCGCAACCGCGACAAGACACTTACAGCGTCTCAACAACAGCTAGTGCGGGAATCACCGCCATCAAGGCTCGAGTGAAATTAATCACACCTAGCTTGGACAAGGCATTCATAAATATCATCAACGAGTCCGAACGGGATAAATCACTGTTTGGCTCGTTCTTATCAGAAAAAATTAAAGCCGCCAAGGCCATTGAAAAGCAAGGCCTTTCCATAAAAAAGACCGCAAAAGTTTCAAAATCGCCTCAACTTCCTAATACCCGCCAGTCCTACCCGGGAAACTGGAACCTGCCTCCTCGATACCCAGCGAACAGGGGGGGGGGGGGGGGGGGGCGAGGTGCATACAGGAGGCCGATGACGACGGCGGGGAATCGCTGTCCGTACACGATGTCAGCACAGCCGCCACAACGCCCGGCCTCGCAGGACAAACCTCGGGCTCCCGCTCAGCGTCACCGTTAACGCAGGTACATGCGGTTAGACTTACCCAATTTTATGACCGATGGCTAAAAATAACAATGTTGTTCTTGATTGGTTAAAAAATGGTTATCCAATACCCTTTCATACACATGTACGACAATCAATAATACCTAAAAACAACCTATCACATACTGAGAAATCAGATATGATGAAAGCCGTTATGAAACTCAAATCTTTAGGGGCTATCTCAGAGTGCAACGTGACTAAAGATCAATTTATTTCTAAAATATTCCTCACATTAAAACCTAACGGCGATAAACGCTTTATATTAAACCTAAAAACCTTAAACAAGCTAATCAATAGCGAACATTTTAAAAATGGAGGATTACCGAACAGCATGCAAATTGATAACACGCGATGGATACCTTGCTACCATCGACTTAAAAGATGCGTATTTCCTCTTACGGCCGGTCTCAATAACGCACTTACCTTTAACAATCTGTTAAATTACCTATCTTTTGTAGCTAAAGCCGCATTTGTGCGTTTCAATAAACTAAAGATAGATAGGAATATCTACCTTTACTTTCGATCTATCTTTGGGAGGGCTTACCGCTACCATAGCTATGTAGATCAATAGAAAAAAAACATAGAGCGTCTCAATAACATTTTGACAGTTAACTTTAGTTTGTTTTCGTTACTGTCAGTCCAAAATTTGCTATCTCCCGAAATCGGGCGATTTACTGCTGGTTTACATATTAATTACAACTTATTTCATAATAAAATGGATTTGTTCAGTGATGAAAGTGATAATGAGATGTATGAGGCCGGTGTATTTGATTCTGCGACAACTACAGAATCAGGTGAACGCAGAGTGTACAGTCGCATTAACTACGAAAGTGAATTTTCTGACTCGGAATTTACATTTAGATTTAGATTAAATAAAACTAGTGTAAATGAATTATTAGTAAAAATGTTACCAAATTTGAGAGTAAAATCCTCCCGGTGAGTAAGTTATTTCTAGTACTATCAAGTAGAACCAACAAAAGTAATGGACCAACTAGTGTAGCTAAACATGAGATATTTTTATTTATTTATGACTACAACTAATTAAACATTTTATTTCAGGAACTATGGTGTATCTCCACTACACCAGTTGTTGCTCACACTTAGATTTTATGCATTGGGCACAATGCTTGTATCTGTTGCGGACTTCGTTGGAGTTTCAAAAGCAACAGCTAGCAGAATTGTGTCTGATGTATCTCGTGCAATAGCTGGACTGTATCCTGAATACGTTAAAGTTTTGGAAAACACCCAGCATGCCTTCCATGCCATTGCAGGATTCCCTAAAGTACTTGGGGCAATTGACTGTACACATATACCCATACAATCACCTAGTGAGTTGGCATTTTTACTGTTAAAATGTTTTTGGTAAAAGTCATGCTTTCATTCCTTTTACAAAGCTTGTACTTACTCAAATCTAAAGTAATAAATAAGAGATTTTTATTTTTAGATTCTAATATAGGAGAAGAGTACAGAAATAGGAAAGGAATATTTTCAATGAATGTCCAAGGAGTCTGTAATGCAGACTTGCTATTTATGAATGTAGTTGCTCGGTGGCCAGGGTCTGCTCATGATGCTACTATATTTAACAATTCCATTATTAAAAGTAAGTATAACCCTAACATTTTCTATTATTTATTAAACTTTTCAAGCATACATATCTGATAACATCACCTACATAAATTAACATTCTTATAATTATTTTCAGTGCAATGTGAAGATGGGATCATTGAAAATAGATGGCTCATTGGTGACAGTGCATATCCTTGTAATTCATACCTATTGACGCCATTGCTCAACCCGGTATCTCTTGCAGAAATTCGCTACAATGAATCACATATTAAGACCAGAAACACCATAGAAAGGTTGATAGCTATTATCATTGATCACTTGCCTATTTGTTTTCATATGAATATGTATAGGTTGTGTAGGTAACTCAAATATTGTTAATAATTTTATAAATTTTTCAGGTGTTTTGGTGTATGGAAAAGACGCTTTCCAGTGCTTTCGTTGAAAATCCGTCTTGCATTACAAACAACACAAGCAGTTATTATTGCCACATCTGTGTTACACAACATTTGCAGGTTGAATAATATAAGTGATGTAGAACCTGAAGTTGAGATACCGCTTGAGCAAGCTGATATTATCCTAGTTGAGGGAGTGGGTCACCAACATCATCGTGTTAGACAACACCTAATAGATAATTATTTTAGTTGGTATGTACCTACATCATACAATTTGACGTCGGTCTTATGGTTCTAGAAAATAATATGAAAATAATCAAGGGTATAAATGTTTTTTTGTTTCAGATTTCTACACAGAATATTTGTGGCTAGATTCAACAAAGGAATATTGTAAAAAAAATATCATTAATTCTGATTATATCTAAATGATAAAGAATATTCAAATGTTTAATTTTTATATCCTTAACCTTTAGTTTCTTTTTTATAAAATATAATTAAGAAAAACAAAGAGAATATACCGACACAATATTTTTAATTAAACAACACAATACACAATTACACACCCCTTAACTATACACCATATGACAAAACTTAATTACTAATCAATACATGTAATAAATCAAGACTAACTTAGGTATAAATATTGGGAACTTAAACTATTCATTACAGTTAATTTTCTGTTTCATTAATTTTATTTCTAATTCTAGTTTTACATTCTCTAATTCTATTTTTTTATTTTCTAATTCTATTTTTTTATTTTCTAACACAACTTTTTGTGCCTTAGCTTGAAAGTAAGCTGCCAACCCCAGATCCTTGTCTCTCTGAGCTCTCTGTACTTCTTCAGAGAGCTTCCTCCGTTTATTCACTGTAAAAATAAAAGAGTTTTATTTAATTTAAACAGTATTTGCACAAAATTACTTTACCACTGCTTATACTAATTAATCCAATTTTTACACCTTACAACCATTAACCAGTACTGTAAATAATATTTGTCTCAAAACGGTAACCCATACTACTGAACTATGTGGCTAACATTGTAAATTAATTCTAGCGACTAAAGTTAAAAATATGTAACTTACAGGCACTTTTTGGAGTGTTAAAAATAAAGTTCTTTGGTGTGTAACTACCACCACCACCACCACCATTACCACCACAATCACCACCCAATACCACAACGCTACTGCCCTGAGCTAATTCTGGCAATGGTTGGAAGTCTAAAACTTCTACAATTGCTTCAGAGCTGGCTTCGCTAGCAATAGCTTCATCTGCCCCATCACCACCAAACTCTGCAGTTAAGCCATTGCATGTAGCACCTAAAATAGATGCTACTCGGTCCAAAACTTCATCAGGAGGGATGTAAGACTTCCCCCCTCCAGTCTGTATTTTAAAAACAAAGTTTAGAGCAACCACAATAAAATGCATGACTACATATTATTATATATTCCTTAAATACTGACCTTAAGGTTATTTTGTCTTATTAAAGCACTACGCTTCCTTGCAGACTTCTTTAAATTCTCCCACTTGAGTCGAATTTGCTCAGGACGCCGCATATTTCCCGTAACAGCACTGAACTCCTGTGCAATGGATTTCCAAGCTTCTTCTTTAAGTTTATTGTTTGTTGCGTTCGTCGCTTTGGTTGTTATTACTGGATGTTTATTAATCATGTCGAGAAGAAGAATTATGCTGTCCTTTACAAGCGGCTTAGCCTTAATCTGAAAGTAAATTATAATTTAGGCGCGAATTGGTGGCATGGGAAGCCTTTTGTTTATATCTGTTCCAGATATAATAAAGTGTTTTAAACAAAATATAATCAATGGGTACGCAGGCAATACTTACATTTTGTTGTTCAGCCATTTTATGAAATCGTTGCACAATACTTTATATAAATACAAATAAGTTATTAATTTCCAAACAAATTACAAGTCGAAACACTTCAAAACAGATGCGAGCGAGCGCGGGAGTACGAAGGTTGACAGCGTCGCGTCGTTTGTTGGCAAATGTCAAAAATGCGTTTTATTGCATCATGTTAGAAAACATTTCATCATTATTTTAGTATAAAAGTCCACCGTTTTCGTATAAAATATAAAAGCAGGTTTTTTAAAAGTACATTTTTACTGAAGCTAATATCGTTTAAGCAAAAATAATATTTTTCACGAGAAACAAAACGTAACGCATTTTTTGTGAGGGAAAGGACCTATCTGTCTTTAACTGTAGGTATCGTTACGGAAGTTTTGTTATTGAGACGGCAGTTATTGATAGATCAGAAGTAACAGTAAAGCTCTGGTAGCTAACCGAGTTTAACTCTCTGTAGAGTATTGAGATCGGCCGTTAGGCATTAGGCATTCCGACCGTAAATATTTATCAATTTCAGCCCAATAATTCGCTAAGAACATATGGCTTTAATTGCATGCCGTTGGCGTTTGGCTTATCCGTTGCCCCACGGGTATTCACTAAGGTTATGAAGGAAGTCATAACTTACCTCAGACATCACGGTTTTCAGTCAGTTTGTTATTTAGATGACATTTTATGCATTGGAAATACTTACGAGAATGGTCATAATAACGTAAATAAAACTTTGAAACTACTCGAGTTTCTAGGGTTTGTTGTCAATTACGATAAAAGTACGTTAAAACCGCGACAATTCTGCAAGTACTTAGGATTTTGTTACGATACCAGGTATCTCAGTATACAATTGCCAGCCGATAAGCGACGTAACATCATCGAATTAGTAACAAAATTCACTAATTTACAGCACGCAACTTTATGCGACAGCCAAATTTTGACATCGAAATCTATACCGACGCGTCGATGTCAGGCTGGGGTTCTGTTTGCAACAACGGAACAGCGCAACCTATAGGTCATATACCTATCATACGTAAATTCTAAAGAAAACCGGGCAGACGCCGCGTCTAGAGTAGTGAATCCGGATACTGAAAGGTCACTTTCCGATGAAGCATTCCAAGACATTATAAAATATTTTGGTCAACCTGAAATAGACTTATTCGCGTCCCGCGATAATGCGAAGTGTACCACATTCATCTCATGGAAAGAAGACCCTGACGCAGCATCCGTAGACGCATTTACGATGGACTGGCAAAGCCATTTCTTCTACGCTTTTCCACCATTTTCCCTGGTATTAAAATGCCTTAGAAAAATTATTGATGACAAATGCACATGGCTTACTAGTTTATCCCAACTGGCCATCACAGCCATGGTTCCCACTATTGCAAAGCCTTATAGTTTCCGACGTTGTTTATAAATTAAGACCCATAAAACCCAAGTACTCCACCGCCTGGAATCCCCAATTGGTTTTAAACCATGTCTCAACATGGTTCCCTAAAAGTGAGTTCTAACTCAAAAAAAAAAAAAAAAAAAAAAACGGTTGATCGTACTTGCAATTTGTACAGCTCACAGGGTACAAACGCTGTCTTTAATTAAACTCGAGAACATACTTTTCTCTGATAGCGGCATAAAAATCGTCATAACAGACATCATAAAGACATCCGCACCCGGCAGAGACCAGCCAATATTGTTCTTGCCATACTTCAGGGAAAATACGCGTATATGTCTAGCTACGGTGCTCTCAGGTTATATTTCTATAACTAAAAACATAAGACCTGAGAGTACAAACAATCTGTTGTTGACGTACAAACGGCCACACAAACCCGCTACCACGCAAACCATCAGTAGATGGATCAAACAAGTCTTGTCAGAAAGCGGCATTGATACCAGTGTATTCGCCGCGCACAGTACACGGCTCGCGTCAACCTCGGCCGCAAGCTTAGCCAGGAGTTAATATAGAAACCATTCGCAAAAGCGCAGGGTGGACTATTAGTTCATCTAATTCATTTGCTCGTTTTTATAATAGGTGCGTTATAAACGAAGGCGAATTTTCCAAATCTGTTTGCTTACGATTAGACATACAGACTGATTATTAATTCCTATTAACTATAGGTACCTATTATAAGATTATATTACACTACATAAATGTTTATTTATGTTATGTTCATGTGATCGATAAGATCTTTATGATTAGCTCGTTGAAGTTAATTCGAAATAAGTAAATATAAATGTAACGTACCATTACGGAAACATAAGTATAACTATAAGGCTGATTTGTCTATAGGTAAATAAAACCATAATGTTTAAAACCTTATTGTTTTCCATTTCAAAACTTTCTGACTCTTAACATCTACATTGTTATAATCATATCTGAAAAATGAAGCAACGAGTTATAATATATGATCAAACGAACTTCCAAGTGAAGTTCGATCATTATTATGATGAGTTGCTTCATTTGAAGATAATATGATCACCCTCCCTCCCTGACGCTTGAAGATTCCCAGATATAGAGAAAGTTTTATATCATACTCATGACTCTAAAAAATGAGCTACACGTCAAAGTGTCAACCGAGGTGCAGTCAGACCGGAATTACGTCACCTAATAGTTTTAAAAAATCTTTAAAATATGTGCGAAGTTACCAAGTAAGTAGGGAAACTACATTGTTATAATCATATCTTCAAATGAAGCAACTCATCATAATAATGATCGAACTTCACTTGGAAGTTCGTTTGATCATATATTATTAAGCATTAGAACTTTGAAGGCCCCTTCAAGCCCCACTGTGTTAGGGGAAATATTTCGTGCACCATAACTCCTGATGCTCCCAAAAAAGTTTTTAACCGGGTCTTAGTTTAGGTTTCTTGTCAACATAGCATCTAAGCCATACTTATATGACAATATTTTTCAAAGAGATTCCATTCCTTCTATAGTTTTATTCAAATTTGTTATAGATGGTACAATTGTTTCAGTCAATCGGATTCTATCCCCAACTTTTACTTTCCTTACATACCTTGGCTTTGTGCCATAACTGATGGTGAGGCGAGTTACGCTTGACAGGCCCTTTATAAATTTTACCATTTGGTACAGAGAAACAATTAACATTCAAACTCGAACAAATTATCGATAATAAAGTCAATTAGATGTCTGCAATCGTTGGGCAAGTCTCCTCTTGCTGTAAGGTGTTCAGTTACAACAGCAACACTGATTGAACAGTTGGTTGGGTAGCTGTCTTTACCCGTATTTTATGGGTTTTTTTTTCTGGATTGACATGTGCCTCTGTCAACTTGTCTAAAAGTCGCAACTCCCCGTATGATTTATCAGCGGCATATACCATTTGGTAATAATCCCATTTTACAATTTTTGTCTCTTTATTAATAGAGTAACTTAAATCTTGTTATTAAATTATTACGAAGTCCTTTAATTAAATGTGGAGTGTCATACAAAGGGATTATGTTATGTTAATTTAATCGTAAATATAAGGCTTTGGTGTCATTAATTAATATAGTTATTGCTCCTACATTTACTGGACTTTGGTCACACACAGTACCTACTGATTTTTGGTAATAATCCCATTTTACAATTTTTGTCTATTAATAGAGTAACTTTAATCTTGTTATTAAATTATTACGAAATCCTTTAATTAAATGTGGAGTTTCATACAAAGGGATTATGTTATGTTAATTTAATCGTGAATATAAGGCTTTGGTGTCATTAATTAATATAGTTATTGTTCCTACATTTACTGGACTTTGGTCACACACAATACTGACGACAATCAAACTTGACTCAATTGTATGTTGGACAACACTTTTAATTATATTTTTTAAATCAATTTTATTCAGACTATTAGTGAATAATAATAAGCTACAGGTTGCTTAAAATTGCATTTTATTCATTTCACCGTAAATACCAGGACATGGTCAGCAAAAGCGTTTTCTACATTGCATGCAAAACCTTCAAATGCGTCTTTGTTTGCATTGTTCATAACTTGGGGAGTTATCGACATTTCATCGAAGATGAACCCTCATCTTCGATGAAATGTCGATAAGCACCCGCACAGTCGATCACAAGAATAAAAAATTATATTATTTATACCTGGGCTCAGTTTTATTCGGCTCAAACGTCGTCTCATCGTACTGGGCGACGGGAGCGTAAAATATTTACATAAAAGTCGATAGCATTTTGGACTTTTTTTAATACAAAAGGGAGGAAGCCAAAATATTCTCCTTTAAGGCGAAAGCGCCCGGGTAGCCCGCGAAATTATTATTTTTTTACGATTTTTCAATTTGCTGGTCAGTAATCAACGTACAACTTAATAGTTGTACGTTTGATTAAAGAATTTATTCGCGACCGTTACAAATATGTATTACAGAGTTATAATAGCCTTTCAACGTGTCATAGAAAATATGACAAAGCCAGCACAACTTTTTGTCCACATGCAGCTGCAATCCACCAAAAAAGCTAAAGGGTGGCGGTTCACCTTAAGGGGGCAGCGTTAAGGTGGCCCGCGAAATTCAAATGATTGTTCTCTTTTACGCAAACGACATATCTTATTACGCAAGTATTTTATTTTTCTTTCCATTGGTTTCATCCTTTTCAATCCTACATCTGTAAAAATAAAATTTATATGTATTATCAAGAATCAAAATGAATTACATTGTGCGATATAAAAACTTTAGTATCAGTATCACATATTACCAGCGTAAGCACACACCTAATTATATATTCAAAAATCAAAATATGTAATTCATAAAATTTTAGAACTCTATTACTATCAGTAAAACAATTAGTTTTATTTCCTTTTGTACCAATGTATTATGTTGTATGCAATAATAATGCAAGTTGTAGGAAATATTAATTTAGTAGTTTCATAAACTCAATTTTTTTATTTTTTAGTATTAGTAGTTTCAAATGTTACCTGAAGTAGAAGCGGTAGATACTTGAGGAGTAGCAGTAAAAATCTTAGGTTCATGTGCCCTGGTAGCTTGAGCTGAAGCAGGGAAAGGAGACCGCCAGAAATCCATATATCGTTGGGCCAAAATGTGAACAGGAATCATTTATGTGTTATTTAATAGATAAAACACGTACATATCAATATCAGAAAGATTTTTTTCAAAAATCTATGGGAATTAGGAAGAAAATATGTTTTTGGGTCACTAGGTTAGGTTATGCGGCAAATGGTAAGAATTGTATTTATAATGCCAAAATGTATTGTAAATACAAACTGTCAAATAGACATATTGATTTAATTATTTGAAAACATATTTGTATGTTCCTATTAGCATATTATTGCATAGCACAAAAAAAGAATTAGGTAGGTAAAATAAAAACAAGTTATTTTTTAAAATATTTTATTCACCTTCATTTTCATACTCAATTAAAATATCATCGAGGAATGGTGCAGGAGGTGTGATGGTATTTTGGTACCTTGCCCAACTAAGGTACCAGATTACCACCATTACATGTGCACAGCAACCCACTGTTCGCCTGCCGACAATGCAGTTACAACAATATTGTAAAATGGCTTCTTTACTTGTAAGAGAGCTGTCAATTAAAATATAAATAAAATATATTTTTCCACTCACATGTCTTGACTGAATGCGGCCTCTGACTAAGTACAAATTATTTGTAGATGACAACTCTCTTAGTAGGTCGCTGTCCACCTCCCTACATACTTCTATTTCAAATCTGCCATTTGCCCTTACATGCTCTCCATAATACGACCGTGCCTGTTTTATCTGATATGTGCCTAGAGATATTAATATTAGTTCAGAAAAGCTGAGCTGTGGAAAATCCGCTAAGTTACTTTGGCCATCGATGCGTGTGAAATTAGCCCTACGTCTATTCAAATTATTTTGCTGCACAATATCAGCCAAAGCATTATTTACATACATTTTTTCATTCATTATGTTAAGTATTTCCACAGCATCAGGACGATCTCTGATAAGAGGGTGAAATCTATTCATTAGAGCCGCGGCCACTTCAAAATCCATTAAATGTTTACTTGATACATTGAAATAGTCTTGCCGAAGCAATTTGTAATCTCTTTTGAAGCGGCCATTGACCACTTCTACAACCCATCGACAAATGGTGACAGCTCTAGATTTATTAGCTGCAAGTGTAGACATTTGTGTTTCACCCGCCTGTAATGTACCAGGCACAAACGTTCTGTAACCACAGTCATTTAATATGGGCAAGGCGTCTCTAAATCCTCTATCAAGAATAAATCCATCACCAGGTCTAAAGAATTCTTTTAATTCCGAATTCGGTTTTTGTATCTCACATTTAATTATATCAGCATCTGATGTTGTTGCTGGATAGGGACCTAAAACATCTATGATATGGCCATCTGTACAGACTATCATAAATGGTTTCATCAGATTGGTGTATTTATGTAGACTATATGTTTTTTTTTTGATATGAGTAATTGGAACTCTTCTGAATATATGTGTATGTTCCATCAAAAATGGCCAATGGTCTTTCCTGCCCCTCAAAATTCCCAAACAAACCCTTTGGGATTAAAAGTGATTTATTTAACACTTGTTGCCTATTCAAATGGTGGGAACCCAAATGATGTGGCACAAAAAACTCGGTTAGGATATCACGTGCCTGTCCTATTAATACTTCTAGTGAACTCCTAGGAATTTTCAACATTGTTGCTAGGGCATCCAGTATCGGAAGGTTTTCAATTCCGGAGTTAATTTACGATATTGGGCTCTCAACTCCGGAATTCCAGAACTGGATCCGAAATAATAAAAAAAAAAAACAAAAATACCTTGAGTAACTTTTAATCATTTTTAACATTAGTCTTTAACTCAGTCTTGATACGACATTGCCAGTTAACTTTGAGTAAGCCAGTTAACAATATTATTAAAATTAGGAAAGTCTAAACTTTTTAAAAACTTAAAAATTAACAATTTGAGAGCCTTAAAATATTAGTGAAAAATAACATAATTAAATTAACACAAGAAATATCACGCTTTAGAGTAGTTTGGACATTACTAGGTAGTTAAAATCAAAATATTAAAATGAGCATTTAAGTCTCTCCTCAGATTTATCATGTTTAACAACAATCTTGACATGACAACATAATCAGTTCACAATTCACATCACAATCAATAAAATTAAACAAGTCTAATTAAACTTTTTAAAACAAATCAACAAATTAAGGGCTCAACAGCAAATATTATAATTATAATTATCACAAGAAACACTTAAATATATGAGAACTCACTATCAAGAAAAGCGGTCTACTCTATGTGCTACGCAGTTCTTGATAATGCGTTCTCAAGAGAATTAACGAATCTAACATTTTGTCAGAGAGTGAGCTTCGTATTCGGTTACAAAAGTAACCAGCGCTTGAAAATACCCGTTCACTCTCCACACTCGTGGGAAGTATGATATTTAAATAATTATAAGCTTGTGTCAGATATACACCTCGCTCTCCACCATTATCATACATTGCTTTTTCAAATTTGACAAATCCAGAAAGGTCAAAATGTTTAGTTGTATATTTACGGGGCTTTGTCTGGCATTTATGTAGCTCTTTATCAAGCTGTTCTTGTAGTGTTAAATCATCAACTGCAACGTCAACATCAGAAGCAGAAGACGAAGAGTCATCTTGATTTTCTGCATGCTCAGTGGTAGTTGTAGTGTAGGGCTTGTAATTAAGCTGGCGTAGCAGAGTAACAATAATCTCGCAAATTTCGTCGCTTTTTGGTTTTATAAAAGTTTCATCATCTGCTTGTCTAAAGAAGTCGTTAGAATTGTGCAGATAGTGGAAAACACCTGCAAGTGGTAGTCGCCTTTGCTTGATACGATTTCTCAAGTTTGTAGCCAGCCTAGCACTTAAAAAATTATTCTGTTCGTCGAGTTTTTTAAGCATGAATCGCAAAGCCGTGTCAGCTGTATAAAGAGTCGCATCACGTCGGCACAATGTGAGAACAGACAGTTTTATGACATTCAAGCTATGATGAATGTTTTTCAGTGTTTGAATGTCATCATCTGAAAAGGAAACCTCAGATTTCCAATCTATTAGTGCCTTCAGAACTGAGTCTTTTATTTTCAAAAATACTCCGATCATGTCCGACATACTTGACCAGCGCGTGCGACAATCTAGCTGCAGTTGTATGTCTTTACCGTGTTCCGCATTGACGTATTGACGTAACAAATCAGCTTTTAGAGGTGACTTTCTTACAGACCTTACAAGGCGCCGAACTTTTTCTATAAGTTCCTTGTATGTTTTTGGTTCAACCCGAGCAGTGGGAGTTTCAATTTCTAAACGACTGTCATTCGTTGGTGGCGGTGCGGAATCTGCGTCCTCGTCGCTTTCAGATTCGCTGTCTTCATCTGAATCAATTGCCTCGTTGATGGATACCGGCTGGAGTTCTCTTTCTTCGTTCGTATCTTTATATAACGTGTCAATTACCGCGAGCTGAATACCGTGGGCGAGACATATTTGGTGGTAGCCGTTGCAGTATGTCCCCATTTTCGTCATCACGCTCGCACCGTCGGTTGTAAGGCTAACGACGTCCTCATCCAAAGACACGCCGAATTTAGAACCGAGATGGTCTTGCAACATATTATATGCTGCAAAAGCTGACATTGATCCAGTAATTTTGACGAGGCCAAGATTTTTGAAATTGAACCCACCGAAACCGTTGCTGTGCAAATTTATGTTCATGTATCTCTTGTTTCGCAAGGATGTCCACTCGTCCAAAGTTAGTGCGAATCTGTGGCCTTCTGTTTTTACCTTCTGTATTTTATTTTTTATGTC
Organism: Oligia fasciuncula; assembly: GCA_963082905.1. Lineage (NCBI taxonomy): Eukaryota > Metazoa > Arthropoda > Insecta > Lepidoptera > Noctuidae > Oligia > Oligia fasciuncula. Next base: position 18,888,268 of record OY720403.1, read on the forward strand.
TGCTTTGACTTCTTCAGCTTGAGTAAATATTATTTTTGCTATTGTACTCGGCGATTTAGGTAGATCGTGGCCACTTTTTTTGAACATCTTTTGGAGATCTTGACTCTGAACAAAAAAACGGAAAGAACAACCGTCCAGTGCTGCCATTCGCGATATGATCACTTCCATTTTTTCATTAGACTTGGAACTGAAGAAATCTGTCATCATTTTCCTTTTCTTAGTTTCTGTAGTCAGTATCGGTTGTCTTTGGTTTGAAGTTCCTGGAGTAACATCAGTCATGCTCAATGCCGATGTTGAGTTGTCGTCTTCACTTTCCTTCAAATCTACGTTTATTGCATGTTTTGCTCTCATATGTGTGTGTAAGCCAGTAGTAGCACCACCAACTGTTTTCAAGATCTTTTTGCAAATTTTGCATTTTGCAGATTGACCGTCACTTGCACGAAGAAAATGAGTCCATAAATTGGTTGTTGTCCTTTTATTGGTGAATTCTTTGTACTGACATTCCTTTTTTTTCGACGACGACCTTAAAGTGAAAAAAAAAAACATGTAAATCAGGCACGTTATTTCTATGCAATTGTACAATAGACAGATACTTGCAGATACTCGTATTTATGCAAGTATCTGTCTACTATGCTTACCTACTTATCAGTACATATGCAGGAGGTTGGAAGTTGCCTTAATTTGCTACTCATTTTATGCATATATGTACTTTATGTACAGTACAGAATAGACAAACAGCCTCAATTAATTCCTTTTTGCATAATCAGTTGCACTGTGAAACAAAACTCGCGGTAACTTCGTACGAGACTAGGGAGCTCTCGAGTTTACCATGATATATTCGAAGATTTGCTGACATAACATGAAAAATAGAGATAAACACGTCTTTTAAACCAGCTAGTCTTACAATTAGGTAAGTACTGTAAATAGTAGGGAATGAATAAATGGTTCGCTGGCCAGCTTGATGTATCTATGTGCAATAATCGCAAGAATAAACGTTGACAGTAGTTACTATTACTACATAATATATTACACATACACACTGAAAACATAACACTTAAATTAAACGCAATTATGTTAAAAACTACTTACATTTTGTCATAAATTGCCTTTTCGTAAATGTGCTCACTGGCGCGCAGCGGCGCAGCGCTCTTCTCCCGTCAAACACTTGTGGGCAACTAATCGTGCGACTGACTGGCCGCTGGGGGGAGGGGGATGCGCGGGGGCGGTACCGGTGCGGTACCATAGGGCAGTCTAGTCACTCGTCTAGTTAGTACATGATACACGCGCAGGAACAATTGCGCTTAAAACGATGAGTTGAAAAATTAAACACATTTTTAAATTAAAAATAATGAATATCGAAATACGATAAATTGAGCCCAATTCCGGAGTTGAAATATCGGAAAAACTATCCGGAATTCCGGAGTTGCGAAATTCCGGAATTCCTGAATGGATGCAATACGATCGTTGGAATCACCAGTTGGAAACACCCAGTGCAGTACGACCCTTTTTCATGTTACGAAATGGTGTAACCTCATGAAATAGGTTATTAAATTGATCTTTCTTTAGTCCAATCCAAAAATGAACAACGCCATCATCCAAATCATCAAGATCGTCAAAATCTATGAACATATGGTTTGCAGATTTTAGTGATAACATATCTTGAATATGCGCTGCATTAAAGACATTTAAATAATTGTCAAGGGCTCCACTAATAAATTGCACTGAATCTAAATGTTTGTGAAAATCACAGAGTCGATTGTTTGGTGGAATATAATAATTATGTTTTTCCAGCATTACCTTTCTAATTGATAAAGAGATTCTGTTCCTTTCTCGGCCCTGACATCCTTCAATAAAGCATCGCGACTCTGTTTCAATAGCTCTAACATAGTCAGGTAGAACAATTTGGTTTGCGTAAGTACTTGCACCAGACACAACATTTCTCATTTGTATTGGAGGATCTTCAGTCGGTATTTGAGGTGATTCTTCTACAGTAGGTGCACTACTCAAGGTAGATGGTCCAGAGATAAAATGGCGACTGGCCCTATCAGCTCTCATCCAGCAGGGATGGCAAAAGCGGCTGGTCAGTTCCACCTGTAGAAATAACCATACATGAATTATACGAGTCTATTAAATGGTAAACTCAATAACACATGAAGCTTTTGTTAAATGTTATTTACCGTTCGTGGCATTATCCATTCGCAAATAACATTATAGATCCGAGCTTCACGTTCAGTACTACTGTTCAAAGGGTGAAAGCGTGTCCGAAGAATAGAACGGCCACAGAGTACACACACACTTCGATGTCCAACCATAGTCGTAGAGCTTGAACTTGTTTCTTGATGCTCAGATCTCAATGTATCATTTGCAAGATTCCAGCAAGAAGAACACACATGATCTGCATTGTTAATCTGCAAAAGAAAAAGTATACAATGTTAGAATACCAGACATAATTTCGGTCAGTGACTCGTCCTAGCTGCGAGTCAATAGGTAAGGAATAAACAAACCGTTAAAAACTATCTCGTGATTAAATTATGCTACCGATTGATTGATCGAAACCGATTAGAACCCTTAAATATGAGCGTGTAACGCCCCAAATCGGTACCAATTGAAAAATAATAATACAGCTATAGATACTCACTGTTTGAAGACCAGTCCTTGCTCTTATTATGGAAAGAACTGCTTCATCATGTAAAGGCACACTTCCAGTAGCGTTGCTACGATCAGTAGCGTTGCTACGATCAGTAGCGATACCACAACTCACGCAATTCACCATTATCCAGTCTAAGCAAAATCGGTGTCCAATAAAATACACAATAACAAGTATCCAAGTCCGTAAAGTCAATCCAAAGTCGTCAGAAAAATAGCAGAAATCGAGTAAGCACATCCGTAAGCGCACAAGTACGAAAACGAATGACGAGACTTGACACTACAGGAGTGACGTGGCATTATTTTTTTTTCGGGATTTTATGACCTGTTAACTGGACCTTTAGGTCACGTCTTATTTTATTACGTGACATTGACATTTTGATATGTTTTCGTTTTGAAACAGTCGCTGATACACGATTTTGAAAGATGTTATTGTTAAATAAATAAATAACTTACTAAAACAACAATAATTCATCTAATGTCCCTATTTCTTTTATAAAAGATTATAATGTTCATGTCAAAAATGCTAAAACAAAATAGATAGTGTTTTTTTAATAACTTCTTTAGGCCTACTAGTTTTAGAACGAACTTAAAATGACCTGACAGCTTGTTTACAGAGCTAGTTTTAGAACTACGTTCAATTAAAAACCATATTTAAAATCATAATTTTTAGCTCATTCCGATAGAAAGTTATTATTGTTACATGTTCTTTTTAATCAGTAAAAAATCTAGTTTTTTTTAATATACATATCGATTCTGTGCATACTTTAGCCCAATTTTGGCGGTTTCCTTTTCACTGCAACCTAAAACATACAAATAAAAATTCTGATTAATTTGCAATACAGCTGGTTTTTAGGGTTCCGTACCCAAAGGGTAAAAACGGAACCCTATTACTATGACTTCGCTGTCCGTCCGTCCGTCTGTCTGTCACCAGGCTGTATCTCAAGAACCGCGGTAGCTAGACATTTGAAATTTTCACAGATGATGTATTTCTGTTGCCGCTATAACAACAAATACTAAAAACAAAATAAAATAAATATTTAAGGGGGGCTCCCATACAACAAACGCGATTTTTTTGCCCTTTTTTGCTCGTTACCAATAATGGCAACAGGTAGGCACTTGAAATATTTACAAAATACTCAGTTGTATTTTTACTTTAATAATAAATAATAAAATAAATATTTAAGGGGGGCTCCCATACAACAAACGTGTTTTTTTCGGCGTTTTTGCCTTGTGGCACGGAACCCTTCATGCGAGTTGGCCAGTTTTTAATGTATTACTGGGGCAAGAGACAAAAGTGAAAATTAAAAATTGCAATCTTGAACAAAGACAATGCATCATTTAGGTCATACACCACACTTACACACTGAAAGTTTGCGAGATATCAGCTACATGTATGCAACATGTACAACCTATACAGTGTGAGTCTTTATAATGTGCACATATCGAAATGAAGGAATCTATGCTTAATTTTATCTACGGCAAAAATATAAAAAAAAATATATAAATATTTATTTTTATTTTTTATGGAATTTTTAAAAATTTTGTTCTCGACTTTGACCCCAGCCCCAGTGTAAACAAAACGGTGTAACTCGACGTTGACTGCCAGACCACAGACACAATAGAAAATCTATTGTTCGCGGTCACCGGTGACCGCGGTGGCAGTCAATGCATTAAACGGAATGATCTATCACGATGAAGCAAACTACATAATGATTGCAAGTAATTAGGCGTCCTCATAAAATAAAAATTGGGCAAAAAATAAACATGTTTTTTTTTAGCAAAAATCTGTTTTTTTTTTCATAATTTTTTACAATAATTGTAATATTTCTCAATCAGACGCCCCCATTACCTACTTTTTTTTATTACTTTAAATTAATCTTCATCGTATTCGCTACCCAATAGTAAAAATTCTATGTTTCTAACTCAAACATAACCTTTTCTATCAAGTGTTAAAAGATGGTACTCTGAACGCGCAATTTATTGTTGTCTTATGGATGGTTTATTTGGGATGATAATTAATACAAAAGAGTTCAATTAAAACCATTTATTATTTTACACGAAATTTAATGCATCAGGTTCTCAAAATTTCCACGTCGGTGTTGTAGGCACAAAGCCGCGCGAATTAAAGTTTGGTGTGTCGCTCTCCTTATCATTTCGGGATCATTGCGAATATCATTCGCACAGTTTATTATGCGGTCACGTAAATCGGCCTCACTGTTGATGGGGGTACTGTAGACGCGTTGCTTCATGGTCCCCCATAGGAAGTAATCAAGGGGCGTAAAATCGGGTGAACGCGCAGGCCACCCTACAGGTCCTTGCCGGCCGATCCATTTATCACGATAATTATCGTTTAAAAATGATCTTACATTTTGTAGCGATATAAAAAGAAAACGACTTCATCGCCACTTAAAAACGTATAATTTTGTATAAAAAATCCGAATGTAACAAAAAATATAACAAAAATTTTAAAAGAAAACGGAAATAATACTTAAGGTTTTTTTGTACTTTAGATAAAAAATTTAAAATTAGATTACGCGTCGAGTTTATCTACAGTTGCAACTGAAATTTCCTCGCGTAGTACTAATCACGAACGAAATATAAAAAACCTATAGTATTCTGCAATTAAGGTTAGTAGGTACACGAAACAATTATAAAACAATAACACAACAATAATACAAGTCAAAAGAATTAATAAAAGAAAATAATATCTGATAAGTCCTAGATCATTTCGGTAGGTTTCTTGTATTCCTTAAGTCATCTGGTCGGTAATTTTGAAACTGCTCCAACGAATCTTCACTCCTCAACTCATTCAAAATCCAGGAACAGAATAGTACGAAGGTGATAGGTAGGGGTAGGGTAGGATAGGGTAGGGCCGAAAACTCGGCTTGTTAGTCTTATATCTTCAGGCGTATCCTAGACAAAATAACGCACATTAAGAATGCTGTAACAAGCTGAACCACTTTTACCAAAAAAATAGGTAACGAATAGAAATACACATACCTGATAAGATCAAAAAAAGTTATATAACTCTTATCTCTCGAATCCAAATTAGTTGATTATTAACATATATTCATCATATTTTACGATTATAAGCAGAGAAAAATAAATGACTTCAGCCGTCAGCAGCGATCACCAAAAAACAAGTCCTAAACTTCAAGAGAAAATTCCTTTGACAGAAGCAGTTCAATATTCAAAAGTTTGATTTTTTAAATCAGAAAAATGACCAAAAAAGGTTGCCTAAAATCTTAAAGAAGGATGGAATGTTGAAAACATAATATGCAGTAATTACTAATACTGCAATTTGTAGCGTAATGGGCAAGGCATCCGTCCATCTGCAGAAACATTCTTAGACGCAAAGCCAGTGGTACAGTTAACAGCAAAAGTAGATGATCAAAATCACAAATTCAATACTAATGAACGGAGTTCGCTTCAGAACTATGTGGCGTCAAAGTACTACTACTTAGAATACTTACTACGTAGAATAATTTTGAATCACTTCGACGCCACACAGTTCTGACGCGAACTCCGTTCATTAGTAATGAATTTCTGATTTTCATCATCTACTTTTGCTGTACATCCTCCAATAACTCAGGTAAATCATTTGTCAATAGACTTAAAAATCTTTCACCGGTTAACGTTCTCGGCAATATGACTGGTCCAATCAACATGTCATCGATAAGTAAGACCAGCCCAAACATTTATTGAAAATCGTACTTGAAAAGTCGACGAACGCTTCAGTTTCTGGTTTTCACCTGCACGGCACCATCTGTGTAAATTTCGTCAGTTAGTAATACCGTCTCTAGTGAATGTCGCTTCGTCCATCCATAGTATGGTTCTCGGAAAGTTTGGATTTGCTCTGGTTTTTCTTTGAATCCAAGTGGACATCACACACCTTGGACGCCAGTCTACGTCTTCATGTAGATGTTGCACGCTTTGGTAGTGATAAGGATGCAATCCTTCTTTCTTTAAAATGCGCCACGCTGATTTTTGGGATATTCCGTGACGAAGAGCCAGTCGTCGTCTAGTACTTATGGATAGATCAGCAAACAAATCACTCAATACTGCTTGTTCAATAGCCACATCAATAAGTACTTGAGGCGGCTCGCGTCGATCTCTACTTGATCCAAGTCCAATGATCGACAACCTTCTGTGAACTTCCTGGAAGTTGCGGGCAGATGGCACTGGTTGCCTGTTAGGAAACTCAGCTATGTAAGCTGCGCGCGCAGCTCTGGCACTTCCTCGTCCCACTCCATAGTAAAAATGAATGTCGGCAATGTGTGCCGGGGAGAATTCACTTAACGCACGCAACGCTGGTTCTGTGGTGTCCAATACCTCTAATCCGGCTCGAAGGACCAAAAATAAATGGTGGCGCCTAACACCAAATACTTGGGCGGAAATATAAAATTGTTTGCGTTTATCCCAGACGCAAGGAGCTGGTTCAATTAAATAGTGGACTGTATAATGCGGGGGTGGAAAGTACGTGGGTAGGTCTGACCTTGCAAAATACGACACGAATTAGGACGACGAAAATTGTACATGGACAAAGGAATTTGGCAGGAAAATGCAACACCACTGACCTGTAGATTCACCATCAATCCTCCACGTCGGCCGGCAGAAGTTTAAGTAACAATTCCTAATGGCCACTGTAAGGGTGGAGCGTTATCTACATTTAACAACACTACAGTACCGACTGTAATCGGATTAGACGGAGTATTCCATTTTTCGCGTAGTTGCAAATTATGTAAATATTCCGACTTAAATCGCTTCCAATACGATTGAACTATCGAATCCATTAAAGAGAAACGAGACAACAGATCTGTTCGTTCGTCGGATAAGTCGGCTGCAGGTAAGCATTCTAGCGGAGTGGTAGATAAAAAATGCTCGGGAGTAAGTGCTAATGGCTCTGATGGATCAGAGCTCAAAACTTAAAGAGGACGGCTATTTAGCACGGCCTCAATTTGACTTAGTTAAATGGACTTCCAACTCACAGGAATTGCTCAAACATATTCCCGAGTCGCACCGTCAATCTGAATGCATTTCTTTCGACGATGGAAATACATTTAAGATATTAGGTTTGCGTTGGTTACCCGCTCAGGATACCTTTATTTTCGAAATATCAAGTCCCCCACCTGCTTGTACTAAACGCGCCATTTTATCCGCCACCGCTCGGTTGTACGACGTCTTAGGACTCGTCGGCCCTATAATTATTTTCGCTAAATTAATCATTAAGGAACTCTGGCTTTTAAATCTCGATTGGGACGATATACCCACTTCTCGCATTGTTAAAATTTGGCAACAATATTTAATAGAATTACCGCAAATATCTAATTTATCATTTCCACGTCATTTAGAATATAGAAACCCGTTCTACAGTTTCCTTAGTAGCATTTTCAGATGCGAGCGAATCCGCATACGGCTGTGTGATTTATTTACACGTCGTCAATGGCGATCAATCGCCTATTATTTCACTTGTGTGCTCCAAATCACGTGTCGCATCTGCTAAACCTAAAATCACTCTCGTACGCTTGGAATTAAACGGAATACTTTTAATGTCACGACTTCTTAAAACCGTTTATGACACTTGAATTATGATCCATAATTCAAGGTCCCTTCGGTTGGCCCTACCTCCCCGCACCCCGACCCGCGCACATTCTCAACAAAATTCACAAAAAATGGTTATCTACCTGCTAAACAATAGTGCGTAGCCATGCGCTGGGGCTTTCTTTGACAGTTGATAAGAAATGTTGGGATTGAGTTAAAAACATGCAATTTTTACCATTAGGTGCCTAATACGATGAAGAATAATTTAAAGTAATAAAAAAGGTAGGTAATGCTAGTCTTATTGAGAAATTTTACGATTATTGTAAAAAATTATGAAAAAAAAAAACAGATTTTTGCTAAAAACATGTTTATTTTCAATTGAGGGTATTTTTTTCCCCATTTTTAGGGTTCCGTAGCCAAATGGCAAAAACGGAACCCTTTTATGGATTCATGTCTGTCCGTCCGTATGTCACAGCCACTTTTTTCCGAAACTATAAGAACTACACTGTTTAAACTTGGTAAGTAGATGTATTCTGTGAACCGCATTAAGATTTTTACAAAAAAATAGAAAAAAAACAATAAATTATCCCCATACTTAGAACTGATACTCAAAAAATTTTTTTTCATCAAACCCCGTGTGGATATATGGATAGGTCTTCAAAAATGATATTGAGGTTTCTAATATAATTTTTTTCTAAACTGAATAGTTTGCGCGAGAGACACTTCGAAAGTGGTAAAATGTGTCCCCCCCCTGTAACTTCTAAAATAAGAGAATGATAAAACAAAAAAAAATGTATGATGTACATTATGCATATTATTTGCAATATGAGGGTTTACGGGGGCGTAAAATCGATCTAGCTAGGTCTCATCGAGCCAGCTCGGTCGCCCAGGTAGGTACTTATATTTATATTAGGTGTGTCCATGGCACCCACGAGTCTCCTAGTGTGGGACAGTGAGTGTGATCGTTATATTGTTGGTTGTGTTTAGTCATCATTATATTTTTTATGTAAATATATATTATTTTATTTATGAAAGTCACTCAGTTTTTTAGTTTTACAAGAATATTCGTGTTATTTATTCTGTGTTTTACTAAATTTACATAGTACAAACCACTAAGAAACCAAGTATATACTCAAATGAATCATCCATTTTTCCAATTATGGTTATTAAAAGAAATGTCAGAAAATCGTGTGGACTTCGTAAATATGAGGTTTGTAAAATAAAAGATCCGGTGTTTATTGTTTTATTAGTAAATCAAATAATAATATCTTAATTACATGAACTATATTGAATTTCCACATTTTCAATCAAACAATGTCATTCATTTTTGTATTGTATTGTTTTTCTCGTTTTTATTGACCGCTAAAAAGCGTAAGTTTTTCTCGTTTTTATTGACCGCTAAAAAGCGTAAGTTTTTCTCGTTTTTATTGACCGCTAAAAAGCGCAAGTTTGTTATAAAGCTGTCTTTTAGTTTTCTTTACATTTAAACAACTAAATATTTGACGCGTATATCAATATATTTTTGAATCACAGCTCTAATCAAATGCAGCAAATGATTGCTGCAAGGTTCTTGTTCAAAAAAATGAGCATGAAGAACACCAAATATATCTGTTCCAATGAACAACTTCAGCGTTTTAGTAACCATGCTTCAAGGATCACGATAAGCTTCGTTTTCGATTCTATATTACTTTTTACAATTTTTTCAGAAGAAGAAGAATCACGTCCTGAGATGGATACATAAGACCTCCCTATATCCCTCTATTTTTAAACAATATGAAGGAATTATAATGAGAAGGTGCTTTTGCTACTAAAGCCTGTGAAAGAAAAGAATGATCTGCTCTATGCTGATTTATCACAAAAGCTAACCATTCGTCAAAAAAACGAGCATGAGGCAGTTTTCTCGAAATCCAGATGGCTTACTTGTCAAAAGCATCTGCCCCAGGATGGAGTTTCAAGAGCACTGAGTTGGCACGAAACCGCGGTTTTATATGTCAGTGACATATGGAATATTTTAAAGTCTCTTTTGAAATGGCCATTCACAGCTTCAACCACCCATCTGATTATAGTCACACAGCCTGACCTGTTTGCTTCAAGGGTGGGCAACTGTGAATGACCGTCTTCTTTGGTTTCTGGCATATGGCCTATATAGCCTTTATCCTGCAATGCATCCATGCAATCCTGAAACCCGCGATCTAAGACGAAAATATCATTTTCATTATAGAAATTGTTAAAATCCGGATCATCTAACAATTGGTACACTATATTGTCGCATCATTTGTAGTGGCACTATATGGTCCTCGAACATCAATGGTTTACCCATTACAACAGCACAAAATGAATGGTTTGACCAAATTCCTGTATTTATGGAGGGAATATGTATCCTTTTGAAATAAACCGTTCGAACTTTTCTGAGTGTATAAATATGTTGCATCTGCAATGGTAATAGCTGGTTTTTGCTGTGGTCGGACATCAGGGTCACAGAAAATACCATCAGCAACAATAGAATTCTTTGCTGCCTTGTCATGTGGCCAAATCCTATATTTCGGGGCACATAGTCCCGTTATATAATATTTCTGGCCACAGACATTAACCAGCCAGTATCGCTTTCACGCTGCATACGGACCATTTCTATTTGGGCTTGATCGTAGGTCAAGTTGAATCTTTTTAGTTGACATGGCGTACTAATCCAATCATCACCAGGTTGCGAGTTTTAATTTTTTTGTAGTTTTTTAGAGCCTTTTCTTGGCCATAGCAATAAACTATCATTTTCCCAAGCACTCGGTACACAGGTCAGAAAAGTTTTTCCTCTTTCAATCGTCTGCACTATTTTGAACGGCATCTGAAATAAATGTTTATCTTTAAAAAGTTTGAATTTAAAACAAATAGGTAAACACATTACATTTAACATTTATTTAAATAATTAGGTACCTTTTGGCTTAGTTCAGGAAGCAGAATAGCGTGTTTTTCTTAATTTTATTTTGATATAGAATTAATTAAAACGAGCACTACCTATTCCGAGTGCGAAACAGCGCGTTCTGACGCGTGTTTGAGTTCAAGAATTAGCGGTGCGGGGCGCAAGGTGGGGGGCCGGTTGAACGAGCGAGATAGTGCGGGGAATCCCCTGACAGACATTAATGTGTAGGTATGGCGCTGGACTTGCTGGGCTTACTGTGTGCACAAAATTTCTAGATTTTATGGTCAGAGTTGCTTTAGAAATAGATTTTTTTAAGTATGAGAATGATATTTAATTGCAAAGCCGACATTCATCGGAAGGATAATGGTCATAAATAGCCATAAAATCGCAACCCCGACACCAGAAAAATAATTCATTTAACAATTGGGCCATATTTCTTTTATATATGGTGAAGTGACTCGGTAAAGATGAATTAGTATATAATCCACAGTTGACACAGTTTGCACTTAATATAAAATGTGTGATATTCCACGGCCATTCTGCAGCTGTATCTGCTAGCAGCATGAAATCGTCTCGACTAAGAAATTTATCGGTATCCATATTGGCGTCCATAAGTTACACTGAAAAAACACAATGTTGACTGCAATTTATATTTATATATGTATTGCTTCTAAAGTTCAGTGATGCTACTAGACACATACATAGGTACTTCAAAGATATATAAAAACTAGGTAGGTACGTAAGACTTGATACAACTACGTTTCTTCCCGAAGAAATAAAAACTGGTTACATGATAAATTCACACTATTCGTCAGTAAACAGTTTATAATTTAGGTTTTTTTCCATTACTTATGGTCTTCAGAAAAATAGTAAAAAAAACGCTGTGTAAATATTATATAAGTATTCAGAAATGCTCACACAGAACCCCAATTTTAGGTTGAATCCACGATGACTGACAGTGAAAACATTATCACAGCAAGTACTATAATGGCTCTTAGAATATCGAAATCACTTTATATGATAAATATTTAAGTAAAAACTCAACAATTCGAGGGGGGCACTTTAAATTCATGGCAAACCTATCCCTAGTTTATCAGTAAACCTGCAGTCGCACATCATTTTCACCGTAATAGACTAATATTATAATAACAAAATAAAATCTTACTCACCTCAGATTGCTTGTATCCTTTTGTAAAATTATTTAAATATTTTTTTTGCACTCTGCACTGTCACGAATGTAAAATAATGAATGGTGAATGAAAAACGTGAGGTAAAGGAAACTAAACTCTTGTATAGTACGAAAAAGTACTATAAAAGGTCCCACAGTAGCGTACATCATTATTTTGAGACCTGCATCACTATTACATAGATTTTATTGGACTGTTTCGTTATTAGGAACACTGCATTAAAATTATTTTGTCACTGAACAGAGATGTAAATGCGCCACTTCCGAATAAAAGATACGTTCCTTGGGGTTTTATAGGACCAAGAACAGTTTTTTACAAAACGTTCTATGGTTTTTTATAGTACTAGTTTTTGCTACTTGGGTATTGTAACACAAAATTTATTAATTGTTGTATTTGTTGTTGCTGTGTAATACATATTATTGTAATGGTCGCTGGGTTAATAAAACACACTTTGACAGATACACAGGTAAGGTAAGCCTAAAATCGCATCTAAAGGAAAATTGCTGCTGTCTCCGTTCAGTCTGTCCAAGAACACTGGACCTAGAATTCTGTTGCCGAGTATCCCGGCCCACACATTAACACTAAACCGAGTCTGAAAGTGGTCAGGCCGCACAATACGAGGATTCGCCTCAGTCCAATAATGCGCATTGTGTATGTTGAACATACCAACCCGTGTGAATGTGGACTCGTCAGTCCACAGAATGTTGCGGCGTTCTTCTCGAATCCAATTACAAAACGCGAGGCGAGCCGCGTAGTTATGTGGATGCAATTCTTGTACTCTTGTGAAGTGATAAGGATGGAGCCCTTCCCGATTTAAACGTCGTCACACGTAGTCGTCGCTCACGTCGAAGACTCGAGCAGCATCCCTCTGCTCGCAAGAGGATGACGCCGGAAGAAGTCTAACACTTCCTCTTCGAATTCGGCAGAGTATGGAGGCCTGCCTGCGTCAACCGGAGGCGGGTCAAAGCGGCCGTGTTGTCTAAATCTGTACACGGCATCCAGAATGGTATGATGACTCACTCGCACACCAAACCAAACCTCTGCTGGTATAAGTTTACTGCATGCGCAGTTATGGAGTTACACTCGCGGTAGCACAATACCATTTCAAGATATTCTTGATTGGAATACCATCGTCTGGGAGGCATTTTTAATGAAAGCGCGCGCGATATTCCCGTCGCTGACCGCTAAACCTACGGCCCGTTCACGACTTCGGTCTAAGCGGCGCGCGGGGCGGCGTCGGTGCGCGGTGCGTTTTGCACGCCACGTACTCAGTAGCGGTTAGTTGCAGCGGCCGCGGTGGGACGTATTTAGGTACCTAGTAGTTTCGTCAACATATTAGTAGCTTCGTTTGGTAGTAGTGATGGGTAGCACACTCTTTTAAAATGAGGATCGTGCGAGGCACTTTTTGTACCAAGTGTGCTAGCCACTGTCACAGTATAAAGATCATATGATCTTTAAACTGTGCCACTTTGCTGCCACGAATGAGGCGAGGTCGCGAGTACTCGCGAGGCTGCCATGGCCTGTGAGCACGTACCTACGTGCTGCTTGTGTGTGAGTGAGTCGCGTGACTCGTCACTCGCCATGCGAGTCGCGAACTCGCGAGTGTGGTGAGTAGTGACACAGTATAAAGATCATACAGTATTGTAACTCGGCCGTAACCTTGAAATAAATGCCTACAGCCGCGCGGTACGTAAACATGCGATAGGGCTGCCCGCCTCCAGCATTTTAATTACATTTGCCTACTTTGTGTTTCCATTTAGTTTTGTTATTGTATTTTACTGTGTGTACATAAATATTAATAATAAAAACCACGTCTTTACTTTGAATTTTACAAACTAACAAAACAAAACACACATGCCCCGAGGTTTTAACACAAGCGTACCTACCGTATAATGATTCATGAACCGCCTATAACTACCTATTTCACTCGTGTCTATCACTTTCCTTTACTCTATTCACTTTATTTATTAATCCAGACAACTTTTTTTTCGGGAGATAAAAGGAAATACTTATCCATTAAAAAGACACACATTATGTACCTACCTACTAGTAAGTAAAATTATTTTATAGTCTTACCTTTCAGAGTTTCCAGGTAATCTAAAAAAAGTTATCTCTGGATGCGTTATTGACGAATTCATGCAACCAAAAACAGCACAATGTATCCTACTCGTCATATTAAATATGTACTTCAATTTATTTTGCGCGGTTATTGTTAAAAAAAACAACACACCGTCCGTTCGTCACTGCGGCACAGTCGCGACTGTCTGCATGCCAAGCGCATGCCGAGGTCGAGGCGCGTAGGTATAGCTCGCGTTTCGTCAGTTTGTATGAAGTCGAAATACTGTATATCTTTATACTGTGGTAGTGACGACAACGCGACATGGCATGACGGCACACATACGCAAAAGAGTAGGCACACGCGGTGACTAATCGGTTAAGCGCGTCATACAGCTCGCACGAGTGATGATGAGGGAAAGAGAAATGAGAATGTTTACGTGACGTCGTCAAACGAAAGCAAAAGACGGCAATTAAACTTAGACCTTAACTCCTTTGCTTAGAATCGTAAATAGACTTGCAAACTTGCAACGACTAAAAGTTTTATGTTGTTTGTTATCATTATTTTCGTAACAGCGAAATTTGTTAGATCTTGACCTTGATTTTCATTAAATATTTGTCTTGTTGTATCTTGATTGCGATCGACGCGACGTTTGCGGTGCTTGCGTGACCTAATTTTAAAGTTTTAGGTGCATTTTAAAGTTTGTTTTTAAATAAATATAAATATTATATTATTTTGGTGAAACTGACGACTAAAGAAAGTAGTAATTAAAGTGAGTGTAAGTAAGTAATCTAAAGTGAGTGTTAAATATGTATTCAATTACTTTGGTGAACTTTATATTTTAGTAAATAGATCGAATCGAAGACTGATTAAATTTTTTTTCTGCCTGTGCCTACCTACGACTGCTTGGAAATTAGCTCACTTGCTTCAGTGTATTTTCTATAATGATAGACACACTAGCGAGAATCTCGCTAAACAAATGAAAGAAACGTGTGAAAAGTGGGGAGTGGTATAAAAGATTCAGGCAGTCACCACAGATAACGCGGCCAACGCTCAAGGTGCTATTGCGGCAGCAGGTTGGAGGCAAGTACCGTGCTTTGCCCACACGATAAATTTAGGTGTCCAGGTAGCTCTGTTGGAAATTAAAGAAACGAGGGGGAGAATCAAACCTATTGTCGATCGAAGGAGCCCATTGGCTGCAGAGCGCCTTAAAGCGATGCAAATTCGCTTAGGTGAAAAAGTGCTCAAAATAAAACAGGACGTAGCCACACGTTGGAACTCAACTTATGACATGTTCCAACGAATACTTGAAATAAAAGTTTAAAGTTTAAGACAGTTACAGAAATGATGAGCGCCGAGAAGTGTGTAACAATTTCAGAAATAATCACACTGTCACATTTATTAATTAATAGAAATAAAAAAAAATAAAAATAATAGAATAAACACAATTTTAAAAGAGATTCACGATCCACCTTTACCTGTTTGTGTTTATAATATGGCTCAAAAACTAAATGACCAACTACAAGAAAGATTCAGGAGAATCGAAGACAATAACATGTTTTCGATAAGCACCCTACTCGACCCAAGACTAAAAAAATACGGATTTCCTGAAACCCGTCAATCAAGCTACGATAGAGCCAAAATATCATTATACGACCTGGCTGCACGGGTAGTATTGCCATCAGACACATCGGAGCATGTAGTGTACAACAGTTGCCTTTATTTTTTTTTGCACTTTCCACAATTACACAAAGACACGCACTTGCACTGTTTTATATCAATCTTCGTTCTTCGCGGTGAGTTCTCTTCGACTTAGGGTTGAATTTCGACCCGCGAGTCTTGATAGCGGTTGAGAAACTGACCGTTTTCTCACTTCATAGCGGCACGCGGCAGCGTCCGCCCATGGGGGATTTTCCTTTTCATTATAAGGGTTGCGGGAGGGAAAGGGAAAGCGGAAGGAAATTTGTGTTGCACAGATACTAATATTATTTAGAGTTGCCAGTAATTAGGCATGCAATATAAACAAAACTGAGTTATGGCGTTCATAGGAACCATTCGCCCTTACATGTTCGCCATAATAGGAACGTGTCTGTTTTATCTAGCACGTTCCTAAGCACACTAGTATTAATTCACTGTAGGTCAGCTGGAGAAGATCGTTGACATTATTATTTTCAACGTTTATTCTAACGAAATTATTTCGGCGTCTATGTAAATTATTTGTTAAAACTACATTTGCTAAAGTGTTCTGAGTGTACCTACATTTTATTTTGAATATTTCCCCGGCATCAATATCTCTAATGAGAGGGTGAAACGCATTTGTCAAGGCAGCAGCAGCAATAGAGTAATCCTTCATTATGTTTTCGGATGTTGAGTTGTTATATTCATGTCTGTTGGGGATTCTTGAATAAAACACGACAAGATTATACAATTCGAGATAACTTACTCCTTTTATTGTTCCTTGTTCACATGTTGGCCGACGACTGACTTTCAGCATTCGTAGAGATCGCGACGCCCCCGTAAGGGGGCGTGGCGAGCGGTACCGGGGCTGTGCCCCCCGGCCGCGAAAAGCATTGACTTTCAGCCTTACAGGGGTGCCTTATTTATACAGTAATTAGCTAACGCCCTCTTTGGGTTACGCCCATATTACATAATTTTAAACAACCAATCAGGGCCGAGCACAAAATCACAACACTTGGCTATTCTAAGTCGAAACTTTACCGTGACGAGGCCCGTTTGACTATTTGTTATTTACTTTTGGCACCTCGCCACGGTAAATACACAAAACACATATGTACTATCTACTTTATATACTAGTGAGATTCTTTAACAGCTAGGGAATCATATTCCCTTCAATTTAATGCTACTTAGACACATATGGCTCTAGTACAAACACAGAAATAGACACATAAAAAACATTGGTTAGAGATCACTTTCCTTACGTTATATATCACTGTCTTATATACACTATAAAGTCTCTATTAGAAGTCACTTATTGCACTTTCACTATAGTCTCTGTCTTTTTAGCACTGAATGTCCGTTCACAACACATGTTCACAACGTCGTAGCTTTGCAGACGGCGCACAGTGGGCTGAAACTGGCCGGTAGAGGACTTAGCGTTTTAAAAAAAAAAGTTTCTTTTTCTGAAATTTTAAATAGTGCGTTGGATTTATCTATTGATTCTAAGTAATTCTTTATATCAGGGTCGTTTAGATAACTTGAGTATTTTCGGAGTTATTAATAACCAAAGTAATTTTTGTATGAAGCAAAACAAAAAACCTTGAAAATTTAGAAATTCTCAAATTTTCTCAAAGAATTTACTTTACGTATGTATAGTACGTATTTTTGTCCTATTTTAGCGCCTATTCTCGGGTTGCGATTTTCTGCGATTTGGTTGCAATTTAAAATTTTGTTCTCTATTCCACACCACCATAAAGGTTAAGAACCAGGCGCGTTTTTTTTTATGTAGTGGTCTCCCCGTTAGGCCTAATCCACTAAAGACTAATAAGTAAAAATCACAATCAGGTACACTGCACTTTTTTAATTTAATCATTATCAAGAGTATCCACATTAACGAATGCAAAATTTTCGTGTTCGTCATCATCAAATGTTTCCGCTTGTTCAATTATTAATAAACTTTGTGCTTCTCCTGACAAAGTTCTATGTTTTCTGCGAAGTTTGTGGCGTTTCGCTGAGATGAGTGGATCAGAGCTGGTCAACAAATTATTTAAAATATCTTCATTTGTAGTTTTTCTACTGCATTTCCTGGAATGGTGTTGGCGGTACCTACGAAAGTCTTTGTTTCTAGCTTCAGCAGCTTCTTCAGATAGCTGTCCAATTGGTATTAGACCAAAATTTTCAATAATAGCTGCACCATGCATAAGAACTTTATGAACGCTTGAAGGCATATAATACCAGCTATATAATTCCAAATACAGTCGCATGGTCACTTGAGCATATTCGTGAATTTTGTGGTAACCTGATGAAATTGCCTCTAAAATGATTGCAAACCGCCTAATTAAGTCTTCACTAACACCAGTCACGTTTGGATATTCAAAAAATCTTCTAGCAGTATTTCCGTCATTCGTGGAGCCGTGCCCTTGTTTAACAACATCTATCAGAAGTCCAATTCTATTTTAATTAAGCATCTTGTATATCTTTCTTCCTGCTTTCCATGATGCACTTGTTGTCTCCCTTTACTGTCCATGTCTTTATCGTTAATCTGTAGGCTATATGCAGAATGCATTCCATCATTCGTATCCAGATATGCAATGATGACAATCCGTATCTACAGAGATCTGGATCAGTCGGTTTTGATGCAATTAAGGGCAAATTATTCATTTCAGTTGGAGTGGCTTTACAAATGTCGCATCTCTGAGATGAAGTATCACATAAAATTGATGTTGCTTTTCCGTCTATCATTGTCATTAATAAATAGTGTGAAATCTTTTTTTCTCCAACTTCTGTTTTTACTAAATTAACAATCTCTTCCTCAATAGCACTTTTTTCACGCAAAATTGTTATTTTATTTTCTTTCACAAATTTGAAAAAGATTGGACGACACCAGTATGATGAATTCGGTGAATCGTTTTTCCAGATAACTTGTTCGCCGCACACTAATTTTATTGGCACTAAACTTCCCATAAATATGCTTGAATCGTCCAGTTCACTTTCTTGTTCATCGTTTGTTTGCAGTCTTTGTTTGTAATTGGCTTGATTTGAAGCACCGTCAAATCCCCACTTACTGATTAGTGTAAATTCTTTACAACCACTATCTATGACGAGTGACGTCATTATTCTTCTTGTCGTTATATCCAATAGAGCTTGTAACTTTATTTTGGCTGAGGTGTCCGTCACTGTAATAGCATCTTTTGGTGGATAGCATTCCTGTTTCGCATGTTGCACTTGGTAATAAGATGGAAATATATTACTGTAATTTTCGTTAACACTTTTTCTTAATGTATTGTATTGCCACTTGGTCAGCTTAAGTGATAAAAATAATCCTAAAGCCTCATCCGGAGAAAACACAGATTTTGTTTCTTTAACAGATATACACTTCTTAACTTTTTTACATCTTGGGGATTCTTAAGTAATTGTTCTAGTATTTTAGCAATCTCATCATTTCCATCCGCTTTTAACTGCTCAAAATATGCATATTTTATTTCGTCCGAAGATAAATGAAAGTTTTCTGCTCTTCTTTTTTTCTGTTTAGGCGCTAATTCACAAAACGGTTTTCTAGGGCTTTGCTCGGTGGAGACACCGACAGAAACTTTCGCTGGTGATACATACTGAGTTGATGTACTCGGTGCTGGTTGATCTTCATTACTGGTTATTAAACGCTTAATAAAGTCTGGCCACATTATGGTTTCTTGTAACCATTTGCTATTTTTAGTTCTGAATATAGTTTCTTTACGATGAGCGTTTTCCCATCTTCTATTTAAATTATAACAAAATTTTGCACAAAATAACTTTAAGGTCTTTTCATGTTGATCACTTAATTCGACTAAAAATTTAGACCTTATCTCACTACATAAACTGTCATTATTTTTAATACTGCCACTGTTTTTTAAAATAATAAAAAGGTCAAGGTTGGTCACCAAATCTTCAAACATTATCACAAACACAAAATAACTCACACTCACTGCACTTATTTGTATAACCCTCTATCACTCAAGAACGTGGATTTTTATAATTTTTTGTATCCGGGTTTTTAACGACATAATAAAATACACGTGTTTCAGTATTTTTCATTTATTAAAATAGTTTAAAAGTTATTAAAAAAAAATGGGAATGTTGCTTAAAAGCAACACTGGACCATAAGACTAAAAATGTATGTTCGTCGACTATGAATTACTTTAGAAACCTTTTTCAGAAAAAATTATGATAGGTGAAAATTTCTGAAACAATTCTTAGTTTTGGTATAACACAGTGCTACCCCACATTTCTCACACATGTTATACGTAAATCCAACGCACTTTGGAAGCTTGCATCTCATTTTTTTTTCAGACCATTGCGGCCAGTGGCCTATCTGGTCTTGGCGTACTGCCATTGGCGGTACGTATTGTGCAGGTCCTTTGCGCTTTTTGGCTTGAATCTCGGTCTCCAGCGAACGCCGGCCAGACATACCAGACTTTGTACCCATTTTACATAGGGTCACTGCAACCTCCTGGCGAAAATCTGCTGATGATAAAATGCTTGATGCTGAAAGATTTTTGTATTTTGAGACTCTTTTATAAAGTAACCATGCATTAGCCATCGTGAGGTCTAGATAATGGTAGAATAAGCGCACCTGCCATCGTTTACTACGTAGCCGTATCTTATAGATGCCCATGATGCTGTCGATGAGGTCGACCCCACCCATGTGACGATTGTACTCTCCAACTACATAGGGTCGCTTTATAGTCACATACTGTGACTTTTGCTTGTCCCATCTTCGAACATCAGCTTCTGGTTTTTGTCCAGCAAAAGTTGAAGCAAGGACGACTATTTTGTTATCCTTCCAAGCAACAGTCGACACATCGATTCCGTTGACGTCAGCTACGTATTCTTCTGAATAACCCCGTTCTTTTTTCCTAATTTCCTTTTCTGCTTGCAATTTACAATCTGGTATCCTATTTCTTCTCACTGTACCAAGACTGTGGATACCTTCTTTAGCCAGATACTCCAACAAACGAAGAGAGGTAAAATAATTATCAAAATATAGCTGGAAATTCTGGTGTCTTGGAATTATGCGCGCTAGTCTTATGACGACGTTGGATGATGCACCCAAATCAGGCTCTTCTTGTAGGACAACATTCTCCTTACCAGTTTCAATTTCAGTTTTATAAGCGAATCCAGAAATGCCACTCAACACGAAGATTTTGTAACCCCATTTGTGTGGTTTGTTGGGATTGTATCTCTTCAATGTATTTCGTGCTTTAGTGGAGCACATTTGCTCGTCAACGCAAAGGTGCTCTTCCAATGGAACTTTGCTGTAGACCTCATTCAAAGAGTCCACCACCGGTCTTATTTTGAAAATTCGGTCATGTTCAGGGTTGTTTCTGGGAAGGTCCTGGCTGTTATCATTGAAATGTAAAGTCTGGCGAATTTTCTCAAATTTATTCAATGGCATAGTTTCTTGAATTAGTGTTGTACCTAGGATTGGGCTCCAATGATTAGTAACTCTAGGTAACTGGATAAGAGACATTACATATACCACACCTATGAATTGCCTGACATCCATTTCTGTCATATGTGAAGTGTTATTGGGATCCTTTTGAACTCGGTAAAGGTTTGTCTCTTCTGCAATCTTTTGTATGAGTTCTTGAGGAAACAGGTACAAAAAGAACTGTATGGGAGTATCTAGTTCTAGAAGATCAGGACCCAAGGTCTTGTTTCCCTTGAACATGAGCTGCTCGGCATTCAACTCAAGATTTTTTTTCTTCCAGCGTAATGTCAACTTGGCGGGCTTTTTTTTACCTTGGGATTGTTCGTTGCTCATTTGTTGGTTGTCTTGAGCTGAAGAAAGCTGAGGAACACTTACGTTTGACGGGGCAATTTCTGCGCTAGTCGATGGGTTTTCGTGGTCATCTTCTAAAGTTTCGATTAGAGAATCCATGTCAATGTCCAACGCCACATTGTCATCTTCGAATGTTTCCAGTTCGGGTATAAAATCAGGGTCCGCAAGGCTGTCATCGTCATAATCTAGCCCATCCTCACTATCCGCACCATCTTCCAGCGCTGCAGCAATGTACTCGTCCACAAGGGATTGCTTCCGAGCCCTCCTAGAACATAAAAAAACTCCTATAAACACTTTTGCCCTCATACAGAACCACTCATAATAAATTCTCCTTTTCGATCAATGTAGCCTACGAGCAACAAACAAAATAAAAAAAAAATAAACAAAACAAGACAATATTTTCGTAAAGATAACTTTATATATTAAAATTCAGACACTTACCTATCCATGTTTCCAAAATAACACCAAAACACGTCCAAAAACGAATTATTTACTATTTTTCAAATCGAAGCACGCACGCACTTGTTCAAATTACCCACAACTGACAAATGAAGTTTGATTTGCGACACATAACGCCATCTAGTAAATTTTATTAGGACTACTTCTATACTTCGGTTTGTAGACCACAGACTACAGTGCAATATGACGACAAAAAATGAACCATTTTAATTTTATGTGAGATCAAACGGTATGTTGCTTACAGTCTACAACATGATACAGAGGGATAAGTAATAAATATGACGGCGCGACGGTAGCGTCACCTTCAATTTCTAGACGAGAATGACAGATTGAATATTGTCATTCTGGCGGAACGTCAAACGGGCAACCATCTTGTGGCGCACTTTTTTGATGGAGCGCGACAGAGGTAGCACGTCATCGACGAATCGCCTTTAATCTGCGTCAAATTACGTTTATAAAAGTGTTAATCGGTTTGGATTGATTAAATAAGTGTGTGAGAATCATATACCGCCTGTATTTTGATCTTACCTGCCTATATACCCACGCAAGATGAACCCGCCTAATGATGACGGTATAGAACTGCCGTTATCAGAAGTGGGATCGCAAGGGCAGTCAAGTGAAGAAAAAAGGCCACCTGATAAGGAAAATGCGAGTAGTATTTTGAGCAATATGGAGATTTTACTGTCTCGCTTAGTGGCAGCGCAGCAACCGAGTTCTACGGGTGTGAATGCGGTGCAGTTAATTCATTTTAATCCTGATGACGCCGATGCTGATGTGGAGGGCTGGTGTCGCGTGTCTGAAATGATTATAAAGAACAAACAACTGGATGGTGTCGCGTTGCTAATGGCCTTAACCACCTCTCTAAAAGGAAGAGCCGCTGCCTGTCTTACCAAGCTGCCATTGGATCAACTTTCGTGGGAATTAGTGAAACAAACCTTATTAGCCAAGTTTGCAAAACCAAAGCTGATACAAGATTATTTCGACGAGATTATGCGTTTTCAAATCGGGATTAAGGAAACTGCCAGCGAGTCAGCTATGCGATTGTGGGATTTAATCGAAAGAATACCGAAGGTGGAAATGTCTGAAGAAGCGGTTACGGGATTCGTCATTTCGGTATTGTGCCAAAAGGATGGGTTGATTCGCCGTGAATTAAGTTATCAAGTTATAACGAACAGGGCCCAGCTATTTAGGGCTCTTGGAGGTATTTCTTTAAAGCGTCGAGCAGAGAGCTGTGATACACAAGAAAATGAACTGAAGAGACCCCGCTTATCCGATGGACGATTTCCCGGTAGATGTCACTTTTGTGGTATACCTGGACATAGACAAGCAGACTGTCGTAGACGTCGTGAAGATACTAGTAGTACGAGCAAAGTTGAATCATCTGTGCGAACGTCTGAGGTGAAGTCCAACGTGAGCTGCTACGTCTGCGGAAAACCCGGCCATATTGCGACGACGTGCCCAGACAGGAAGATTGCAGGCGGGACAACGAAAGAAGTCAATTTATGCGAACGAGACACATCAAGAGGGACTCTGGTGACATCGTCGGGTGAGAATATTCCATTTCTTTTCGATAGTGGGTCGAACTTCACTGTGATGCTAGCTCTGAAGGATATGGAGCAATCCTAATCCAAAGAGATAATTCCATGCCGCATGTTGTAGCTTATTATAGTCGTCGTACGACTGAAATCGAGTCTCGATATCATTCGTAAGAGCTCGAAACGCTGGCCGTGGTCCGTGCAGTCGAGCACTTTCGCCATTACTTGTATGGCCGTAAATTTACTGTCTTCACAGACTGCAACTCTTTAAAAGCGTCAAAGTCTAAATGTGACCTGACTCCCCGTGTTCACCGTTGGTGGGCAATATTACAGGCATATGATTTCGATATCGTTTACCGAGAAGGTCGAGTGATGGAGCACGCTGACTACCTTTCCCGAAATCCTCCATCTAAAGATTCAGACCTCTCAAAATTAAAGCCCAATGCCAATGCCCCCAAAACTGTTAATTTCGTAGAACTTCACGAAGGTTGGCTTTCCGTGGAGCAAAAACGGGATAACGAAATTAAGGATCTCATAACGAAATGTCTGAACTCTGAGCTTCCGGAAGCTGTCGCAGGGACCTATGACGTACGGGATGGGATTCTTTACAGGAAAGTTAGCCGAAATAAAGTTACATCCTGGCTCCCCATAGTACCTCGTTCCTTAGTGTGGACACTTATTAACCACGTTCACTCAGAAATTCAGCATCTGGGGAGTGATAAAACGCTTGATAAAATCTATGAACAATATTGGTTCCCAGATATGGCTAAGCATGTTCGTCGGTTTGTAGATTCCTGTATCGTGTGCAAGGCATCAAAAGGGCCTTCTGGCGCCCAGCCGATTCGCCTTCACTCCATACCTAAAGTGTCAGCACCGTGGCACACTCTCCACATCGATTTCACGGGAAAATTAAGTGGAAAGAGTGATCAGAAAGAATATTGCTCCGTCATTATTGACGGATTCACAAAATATGTTCTATTGGAGCATACAACGTCACTTAATGCATCCAGTGCCGTGAATGCCCTTAAGAAGGCAGTTTTCTTATTCGGTGCTCCAAAACGGATTATAGCAGATCAGGGTCGCTGTTATGCCAGCTCTGAATTTAAAAGTTTTTGTGCTGATCATAATATCGAGCTTCACTTTATCGCCACCGGCTCAAGCAGAGCAAATGGTCAAGTGGAGCGCGTCATGAAAACCCTAAAAGCTCTGCTTACCATTGTCGAAAACGACCCAAATAAAACATGGCGTGATGAACTGGGCAATATCCAACTGGCACTGAACAGCACTAGATCCACTGTAACAAAATATACGCCATCTGAGCTCATGTTCGGAATAAGATCACTGTCTTTAGGGTTGGCAAAAATATCTCCAAATACCCATAATGATAATCAGTTAGACCTTGAAACTATTCGGAATGAGGCATCTAAAAATATAGAAAAGGCTGCAAGTTCTGAATCGGTACGTTTCAATAGAGGTCGGGCTACAGTTAAACCTTACACAAAAGGTGATTTTGTCTTTATTAAGAGTTCAGAGCGTAACCAAACCAAATTAAGTAGAAAATTCAAAGGGCCCTACGTAATCATAAATGTTCTTGACAACGACCGTTACGAATTAAAAAGCCTTGATGGAACAAATCGCGTTTTTAAGTATGCTCACGAAAACTTGCGTTTAGTGCCCGGGGGTTGTGAGGGTTTAATTGAAATATCAACGAACATTTCGGATGAGGATGAAGCCGTGACGGCGGAAAATGGAGAAAACCACGATGACACCGACATAACACCTTTTCACAATGACATGAATGGCTCTGACACTATATCTATTGGGTCTGAAACTTTAACTGCTGACTCAGAAGATTTTAATAATAGCACGAGATTTGAAGTTGAGGTCGAAGTTCATAGGGAATAAAACATGGTTAGTTAAATTTTAGCTTGTATTCCTTAATATGGTCGTGAGGGTGGTAAATGATAACGTGTTGTGTTGGGTGTCTGGTCGAAGGGACGATGTTGTCCGGTCCATGCCCTCATGGGCTGGTCGAAGGGACGCATTTGTCCGGTCCAGAATAAGATTTTGTGGAGCTGGTCGTAAGGACGGTGTTGTCCGGTCCATGCCTTCGCGGGCTGGTCGAAGGGACACACTTGTCCGGGAGCTTGTGGAACTGGTCGCAGGGACGGTGTTGTCCGGTCCATGCCCTCATGGGCTGGTCGAAAGGACGCATTTGTCCGGTCCGGAATAAGATTTTGTGGAGCTGGTCGTAAGGACGGTGTTGTCCGGTCCATGCCTTCGCGGGCTGGTCGAAGGGACACACTTGTCCGGGAGCTTGTGGAACTGGTCGCAGGGACGGTGTTGTCCGGTCCATGCCTTCGCGGGCTGGTCGAAGGGACATACTTGTCCGGTCCAGTATAAGAGTTTGTGGAACTGGTCGTAGGGACGGTGTTGTCCGGTCCATGCCCTCGCGGGCTGGTCGTAGGGACGCATTTGTCCGGTCCAGTATTGGAAGTTGTGAGGTTGTGCAACTAGTCGTAAGGACAGTGTTGTCCGGTCCATGTCCTTGTGACTGGTC
This sequence comes from Oligia fasciuncula, assembly GCA_963082905.1. NCBI lineage: Eukaryota > Metazoa > Arthropoda > Insecta > Lepidoptera > Noctuidae > Oligia > Oligia fasciuncula. Next base: position 18,914,664 of record OY720403.1, read on the forward strand.
GAAGGGACGCATCTGTCTGGTCTAGAGAATACGATGAGAGAGAGGCTGTTGAGTGGAAGTGAGCGTGAAGGGTTGATCATGTTCAGTAGCATCGAGGAATTGTGGTCAGGTTGGGCGAGCGGTGTAGGCAGAACATTTTATGTGATTAATTGTTACAGAAATGCCCATGCGCCCGAGGACGGGCGATTGTCAGAATGGCCGTGACGGCGCGACGGTAGCGTCACCTTCAATTTCTAGACGAGAATGACAGATTGAATATTGTCATTCTGGCGGAACGTCAAACGGGCAACCATCTTGTGGCGCACTTTTTTGATGGAGCGCGACAGAGGTAGCACGTCATCGACGAATCGCCTTTAATCTGCGTCAAATTACGTTTATAAAAGTGTTAATCGGTTTGGATTGATTAAATAAGTGTGTGAGAATCATATACCGCCTGTATTTTGATCTTACCTGCCTATATACCCACGCAAGATGAACCCGCCTAATGATGACGGTATAGAACTGCCGTTAAATATGTAAGGGTAGTGCGTCTATTATGGTGGGTAATAGAACACTGAAGTACGTTTGAATGCAATCGTACATTCTGTGCCCTATTATCGTTGCACCAATCACGTTACGACACGTCTCATTACTTGATGTTGCGCTCGCGCATTCCTATCCCTTGATTCCCGGAAATAAGTGTCAAAACAAATTACGTCATACCTACCTATGGTGGTGGAAAATGTCGAACATTATTATTTATTTAAAGTACTAAGTAAGTATTGAGGTACTTCAGGCCGTTTAGTGTACATTATTTGCAATTTCAAATTAATTGGAACAAATTGCTAAACTAAAATAACATGACTATTCATACAAATATGATATGGCTATATCTCCGAAAGTACTAGTTAAATTAAAAAAAGTCAAAGAATAAAAACTTTTTAAATCTATGTCTAGATACTAAAAAACTACATTTTAGTTCTTAAGACCCAACCTTGTAATCCCAGCCCACTGTGCGGCGGCGGCGTCGCCAACAATGTCTAAATATTTTATAATCTCTTTTAAATCTCCCATTTACCACCTCTACAACCCAACGACATATTTTTACTGACCTCGACTGATTAGCCTCAAATGTACTTAACTGCGTTTCACCGTGCTGTACGGAAGCTGGCACGTAGGTGCGATTTCCGCTGTTCCTTAACAATGTCAAAGCATCTCTAAACCCCCTCCCTATCCAGAATGAAAACATAATTTTCTAGAAAATATCTCCATAATTCTCAGTGAATTCTTGTTTTGTGATGTCAGCATCTGATGTTTGTTGCTGCCTAGCACCTCGATGATATAGCCATCAGTACTAACAATCATAAAAACTTTCACAAGACTTCTGTATTTATGTAATGAGTATGTATTTTTTTGGTACAAATAGTTAACGTTTTTTTGCACGTATAAATATGTTCCATCCATAATGGCGAGGGCATTATCGTGGTTCCCAAATAGTCCATTAGGTATTAAAAGAGTTCTTTGAGCTGCTTGTTCCCTACTTTATACAACGTGCCGCTACAATGGTGACATTAATTTAACACACGTATACGTTTTCACATTTTCGTTTCATGAAGAAGTTCTATTTCCATTAAACGTTATTATTTACGGATTTATTTAACACTAGCTTCTGCCCGCGACTTCGTCCGCGTGAAATTTCTTGTACCCCCACCCCGTCGCGTCGCAACACTTCGTATTCGCTTACCGTTCACTCTGAGTTTTTTCTTTTTGCTCGGCTCCTAAGGGTCATAGCGTGATGTTAAATAGCCTATAGCCTTCCTCAAGAATTGGGCTATCAAATGCAAAAAGAATTCAAATCTGACCGGTAGTTAAAGAGATTATCGCGTTCAAACAAACAAACTCTTCAGCCTTATTATTAGTATAGATAAAAAACTCTATGGCCCATAACTCCTTAATAGGTACCAACTCTTAACATCTTACACACGTGATAACTTTTAAACGAAATATCCGATTGAGATGAAACAAAAAGTATTTTACTTCTTCATAAATACTCTTGATAACATTATGCTTAATTTCGATAAAGATTAATATTACGATACATATTTGACGTAGTTTTTTTTTTCTTCAGACGATTTAATAATTATTTTGAACACAAAATCGGTTATTGTGATTAAACCATGATAGCTAGACATATGTTCTCGCGGACTTTTTTGTAGGTCTTAATGGGCTCTACAAACCCGTAGTACATTATTTTGTTCTATTGTCAATAGTTTTTGCAGCGCACGCAAAAATAGGTTTTCGATTTTACACCTTGTGTTACAAAATAGCAATTTTATTACGGATCCCTAATTTTGAAGAAAAAAAATATAGCCTATAGCCTTCCTCGATAAATGGACTACCCAACACTAAAATAATCATTCAAATCGGACCAGTAGTTCCAGAGATTAGCGCGTTCAAACAAACAAACAAACAAACAAACAAACTCTGCAGCTTTATAATATTAGTATAGATTTTAGAAAATAGCATCTTAGAGCAACCTGTACATAAAGAACTGTTGCGCAGCGGTCATTTGCCGGGGTCACGGATCATAACATCGCATCAATGAAATAAAACGAATAAGCAATACTATTAGAATGAAACAAATGCAAAGAGTAGGCGAATTGAAGGAAAGACATATCGCTTTGGCGGCGAGTGGCGCGTGCGCGCCGCTCGCCGACAAAGGGATATCTCTTACCTACCCCGCCGCCATCCTTTTGTCGGCGGCGGCGCGCACGCGCCGCCGCTTGCCGCCAAAGGGATGGCGGCGCAGGTGACTCGCGAAACCCCTCCCACCCGCCGCACCCCCGCAATGCACTCGAATTCTTTTTTGCTTTCTAGTTTCTAGTGCTAGCCGAACCCGTGTCCTTGACACACTTCGTCAAACCAGTGCGCATAAAATAATTACGAATATTGTTGTGAATGTTTCCGCGAAAAAGACGCTTACCTATTGTTTTATTTATTTATTTTTGTGTAATTAGGATAGTAATTAGATTATGGTGCTGCGATAAAGACGCTTTGCTTTGTTTTACTAGTAGGTACGTTTACATCTCTTGCGATACAGACGCTTTTATTTTTTTGTTTTGTGCTTGTGTAAACTTGTGATCGTGATGGCAAATACACATCCGAACTACACAGCAGCTGAATATGCGGACATCCTAATTTACGGAGAATGTCAACAAAATGCTGCCCTTGCGATAAGAACATATCGCGAGAGATATGGCGATAGATGCGGGAAAACATGAAACGCCGTTTAGCCCTTTGTATCCGCCAACAAGGTGGTCTCATTGAAAATAAGAAAATTTAAAATAAAGACAAATCTCAGCAGGATTGTCCGAAAGGGTTACCGCTGGCCCGGAACATAAAGGGCTAAGGAAGGAACACGGGTGGGTTTTAGTCAGTAAGAGTCTGACACTCCCTTCCGCTCCACCCAGAGCGGGAAGGGTCATTTGATGATTTCCCATCCGCAAAAAAAAAAAAAAAAAAAGACAAATAAAAGCAGTGTTAGTGATGTGATGATAAGTGATGACAGTTATAACTAATAGTATCTAACAAGAGAGGGTGATATGATAAACGTTTGACTAAGCACCTCCGCTGTAGGTACCACTTGCGCCGCCGCCGCCGCTCGGTTTCTTTGATAAATGCCGTCAAAGAATCGGACCGATCACGAGTAGGTACAATACGCGTTGCGCTTGCGCGGTTGCCAGCGCGCGAAGTGACGCGCGTTGCCGCTCCGAGTCAACGTAACCAGCAGCTACGTAAGTAATTTCATGAATGAATTTTTGCAAGGGTGATCCCAATTTTAGTTAATATAATATTATTTAGTTTGTTTGAAAAAATTTTTTTTTCAATTTACGTATTATTTTAACCTATCAAGTTAAATATGATTAATGGGCACTAGCCCTACCCGTGTGTTAAATTAATGTCGCCATTGTAGCGGCACGTTGTATGATGACCCTAAATGCCTAGGGACATACATACTCTTGATCGAGCAACTCCCTTGCAAGTGCAAGTTTTGTTAAACTACCTCTTGACATTTTCAATAAACTTGAGATTCTGTAATAGGAATCCCCAGTTCTCATTTTAAATAAATATGCTGCTAGATCAGTAGAACCTCTAGGCATTTGGGCTAGGCTGCAATTTTCTTGAGCTATCTATTGTTTTCTATCGAAACGGACTTAAGAACAAAATGTAAAATAATAATTAAAAATTAAGCTAATAAATAATATTATTTTTATAAAATTACTTACCTAGGGCCTGACACAGTGACTGGAAAAACACGTGCACACACTAGACTCGACCGACCCCAGCTTTCACGAACTTTGCATCTTCTCATTTCGATTTACCTTGGCTACTCGCACTTTGGAGAACTGATTTGGCACTATTTCTGATGGAGAACCAGCGCTGAACTAACTGTGGTATAGCAACGTTTCGCTTAAGGAGGCATTTGTTGGATTCGGATGAAATTCAATCTGTTATAAGACAGTGGATTACTCCGCGATTGGTGAGTTTTAACATGCGTGAGTTTTCAGTAACGTCTTCAGCACGTCTTTTAAGGGTGTAGCTATTTGTTTATACTTATGTAGGATTTTTTATTTTAGGTCACTGCGTCTGATGTGTGCCATTCTTGCTGGTTACTGGCTAGGCAGACATTATCACAGTCTGGTACAAGTGGGCTACCAAACCCTAATGTTGGCCGTCGTAATGTGTGTGTGTAAACTGTGGAAGAACCCATATGCGTGTTCGTATTCACACACTGACACGTGACTCTGAAAGCAATAGACACATTCATGATGTTATGTCTGAATGGATTTTTCCTCAACAAGCTTAAATATTTTTATACAATTATTATCCCCTTGTATGTGGCGCCATTTTTGCTCGCGCTCGCGCATGCGTGAAGGTACTGCTGGGATTTCCCGCGCGATTACGCCGCGGCTGATTAAAACGACGATATCTCCGTAGTTTCGTTATCTAGCTCTTTCGGAGTTATGTCATTGCAATCGTTATTAAATTAGCTAACAGAATATGTATGGATTAGTATAGTTTTGCTTTGTAATGTATTAGTAATCGTAAGGTATGTACAGTGTGAGGGAATTTTTCCCAGTTTCTTGTGTAAAGGTCACTATAATTACGAAAATAAACCACTATTTCCAAAAGTCATTGTTTAATTTCAATATAAACACATTAATTCACATAAATCCAGCAAAAGAACACACCCCGTAATACATTTTTTCCATCCCACAAGCAAAACAATAACATGACGTCATTCGCACGTGCGGCGTGCCGAACAAAAAAAAAGGTATGTTTACATTACAATTCTGAGAACGCTATACGCCTCATGGCTTGGGATTGTATTTTATTACAATGTTTGGTCCACATACTTATCGCAGACAGAGTTTCAGCTGTAAGAAGTATTTAGTTTTACAGTATCAGCTAACCAAAACAAACACTTGAAATCAAGCTCAAAAAACACACTCATACACTTTGGATCATAGTTTAAATTCTGGTGCTTACATTTGAAATACAAATCATCGATCAACATTTTGAAGATATTTACTAATCGCTAAGCACAATAAAAAGGCATGTTGCCTAACAAAAACATTATGCAAATCAACAATCAAAACGAACAATTTCACTAAAAAATGACAACGAAAACATAAGTACATGAACCACGATGATAGAAATTATGGATACGCCCAATATTGTCACATTTGAACAGAAAAAAAAAATGATGTAAATCAAAAGTATTTTATGTACTTTGTACTATAACAGTCAGAAGTCGACTAGCAATCTCACAAAACTATGGCATAAGAATATTAGTTGTACTTATGACCTTCTTCTATAAGAACGTTTGACAACACTACACATTGGCAACTTGTTGCCCGCTTATGATTGTTATTACAAATTTCAATAAGTTAAGTGAGCGTTACGGTGGCCAAAGTAGTTAGCATTGTGCCTCGCATGGCGAACGTTCGGGTTCGAGTCTCACATCAAACATGAAAAATATTTTTTAAGTATTACAATCATATGAAATAAGAATACCGAGTTTCTAACAAATATTTTAAATATTCCACAACTAAACGAATATTCTTTCGTTTTACAATTATAATCTTAGCGTCGTTATTAAAATATGAGGGTAGATTTGAAACAAAGTGATAAGTTCACTTTGTAAATCTACCCTCATATTTTAACTACTTTACTAGTTTACCTAAATTATTCCACTATTCGCTATTGTTGGTTGGTGAACATAGTTACGAACGTTTGTGTTATCTTGTTGTTGCTATTTTAGTATTCTTCTGAATTCAATATGCAGGCTAATATTAGTATTGAAGCCAAGGCAAATATTGTGGCCCTATAATAACATAAATAAGTGTAAAGGATTTATTTTGTATAAAAAATATTACAATGTTACCATATATCAAAATTTGTTTCATTTATTATCATATTATAATAATAAATTACCTTTATTGTAATATCTATTTGTCCAAAGTAATTTACTAAAATAAATTACTAAAACATACAAATAATAATAATTATAAAAAACATAAAAAAAAACTGGCCCAACTAGGACTCGAACCTACACCTATCCCGTTCACATTAGCGAGTGCAGCCTCGTTACCGATCTAGCTAATGTTAACTTATATTCACTTGTTGAAATTTTGCATTACTATGAAAAAAATAATCAGACTGCGATAAAGAAACAAGTTACTGATATTGTCATCCTTGTCTAGCATTGACCACATCTATGACTACTCGCAGCGCGATGCTACACGACATGTTAGTTTGTAAGCGTTGGAACATCACTCACACGGATAAAAATGCGTATGTGTGTATAGGCGCCGCTGCCCGTATAGCGCAGGCGATAATGGTCATTGCGGTGTAAGTGGACTTCTGAAAGTTAAATTAAATAATTTAACAATGACTATTGGAAAAAAAAAAGAAAAAAAAAATGAAATTAAAAAAAAATAATTTAAATGATGTCGCACCTACACCACGACCCACCACCTAGACGAGAGTTCTGGAAAAAATGAAAAAAAAAAATGAAAACTAATAAAGCTGCAAATAAAGGCATCGACACTACCACCGCGTCAGAAAAAGTACCATTAGATAACACGCTACACCGTCACAAATTTGATGCAAAATGTAAAAATAAAAACTAAATGTCGAGATCAACAACAAAAAATACAAACATCAGTCAGATGCAAAATGTAAAAATAAAAAATAAATGTCTAGATCAACAACAAAAAATACAAACATCAGTCAGATGCAAAATGTAAAAATAAATGTCTAGATCAACAACAAAAAATACAAACATCAGTCAGATGCAAAATGTAAAAATAAAAAATAAATGTCTAGATCAACAACAAAAAATACAAACATCAGTCAGATGCAAAAAAAAAGCCCAAGGCTGGAAACAAAGGATACAACGGTGGATGAACAATAACACTATTCGCACGGTCAATGAAACGAACAAGGTGGGGTACAAAAAATTGTTATATATATACAATATATAGATCATACAAAGAAATATACAGGGTGTCCAGTAAATAGCACGACATACTGCAGGGGGTGATAGCTAGGATCACTACCTATCAATACAACACAATATATGTTCAGCAAAATCTTACGGATTTACAGTTTTACAAAATTTTCCGAAATACCGAAAAATCTCTACCTTGAAACAGATTTTTAAGCATCTCGTAATGAAAAAATCCTTTTCTAGTACTTTTTTTACATCAAATTATTCGTGAATAGTTACTTTAATCATTATAAGTTTTTTTTTGATCAAAAACAAGAAAGTTTTGAAAAAATAGTTTTTTTTGTTAAAATTTTCACAGAACAATTTTCTTTTCACATAACTTTAACCTACAGTGCTGAAAAAAAAATGTATGTGGCAGTTTTGTACAACAAACTTAAAAGATAGCCTGTTTAATGGTGATTTAGGAAAGATACAATACTAGTGCATTTTCATTAAAAAAATAAAAAAAAATGCTATTTTAGTTCCAGAGACGCTGATTTTGTTGAAAATGTAATTAACGTAATTTTGACAAAAACCACTATGAGAATAAGTAATAGCTGCTCATTTACGCGAATTATTATAAAACTAGTTGTGACACGTAAAATGCGACATGCACGCGTAATGACTAAAGGTTTTTACCTGCTCGCCGACCGACCCGACCCGACCGGTTACTGTCTAACAAAAGAAGCGCATGTGCTATCCCGCTCTTTCTTGCATTGTGATTTTGTTTCTCACTCTCAACCTTATTTGCGACACTTGTCAGTACGCTACCTTAAACCGTGCGCAACGCATCTCTGTGTTCACAAATTATTGTTTCGTACTAACGACTGTTTTGTGCCTTGGACCCCGGACTTTGTTTGCCTTACGATTTGGATTTTTTATTGTGATCACTACGACGACCACCTGGACTTTTGTGTTTTATAACATGGCCAACCGCCGCGTTTTTCCTGGTTATACGCAGCGAGAGTATGCTCAATAATTTGTGAACACAGAGATGCGTTGCGCACGGTTTAAGGTAGCGTACTGACAAGTGTCGCAAATAAGGTTGAGAGTGAGACACAAAATCACAATGCAAGAAAGAGCGGGATAGCACATGCGCTTCTTTTGTTAGACAGTAACCGGTCGGGTCGGGTCGGTCGGCGAGCAGGTAAAAACCTTTAGTCATTACGCGTGCATGTCGCATTTTACGTGTCACAACTAGTTTTATAATAATTCGCGTAAATGAGCAGCTATTACTTATTCTCATAGTGGTTTTTGTCAAAATTACGTTAATTACATTTTCAACAAAATCAGCGTCCCTGGAACTAAAATAGCATTTTTTTGTATTTTTTTAATGAAAATGCACTAGTATTGTATCTTTCCTAAATCACCATTAAACAGGCTATCTTTTAAGTTTGTTGTACAAAACTGCCACATACATTTTTTTTTCACCACTGTAGGTTAAAGTTATGCAAAAAGAAAATTGTTCTGTGAAAATTTTAACAAAAAAAAACTATTTCTTCAAAACTTTCTTGTTTTTGATCAAAAAAAACTTATAATGATTAAAGTAACTATTCACGAATAATTTGATGTAAAAAAAAGTACTAGAAAAGGATTTTTTCATTACGATATGCTTAAAAATCTGTTTCAAGGTAGAGATTTTTCGGTATTTCGGAAAATTTTGTAAAACTGTAAATCCGTAAGATTTTGCTGAACATATATTGTGTTGTATTGATAGGTAGTGACCCTAGCTATCACCCCCTGCAGTATGTCGTGCTATTTACTGGACACCCTGTATATTTATAAATATATTTTACATAAACTATTATGAATGGTACGAAAGAAAGCAGATACGCATACATATTGGTACCCTGCAACCAACACAGTACGTAGTGACCCGACGTTTGCACACCACGCACGTACGCCTGACTCGGCGTGCGCTGGCTAACGTCGGGTCCAAATCGTACTCGTCGATGCGATGTGATACATCGCATCGACGAGAGACGGTCTGTGGGATTGCAGGGGTAGTAGTAGGAGGACGATGTCTGGAAAGAAGAGTTCTAATTAACTGAATACGGAAATTACGATGAGTGAGAGAAGGAGAAGAGTGATGAATGATAAAAGAATTCAATACGGAGACGTTGAGTAGCCTCCGGAACAATTTTTTGTACCACACCCTCGTTCGTTTCCGCTCGACCGGATACATGGCAAGGAGCTGGTCTTTTTTATCTACCCCACCCATCATGATATTGTAATCCAATATCACGATGGGTTTGGTGGATCCACGGATAGTGTGCTGGCCGATGCCATGGTATGCTTTCCATACCATGGCATCGACGTCGCCCGTGGTAAGACCAGCTACCTGTCCCTTGCGCATGTTCCGCTTGGTCAGATTGTGCAGGGCCTGCGGAACAAACTTACGATCGGTCCGCAGGGTTCCTACACAATCAAAGCCCAAGGACTTAAGTCGTCGAGCGAGACACGGCGAATTGTAGAAATTATCCATCCACAATGTGTATCCCTTGTGCTCCAGACCTTGGACCAGCCGCAAAACGATTGACGGTGTAGATGCATCTAATGGATCTTGTAACTGCTGCGGTGGTTGAGATTTGTGAGCGTGAACCTCAAACCGCCATAAATAACCGGTTTGAGACTCACAAATCTCATAGGTCTTGATGCCTTTTTTTGCAGCTTTATTTGGAATGAGCTGGCTGATATCCAGCCAGCCCTTCCACATCAGAAGACTCTCGTCTAGTGCAAGGTTCTGCGCTGGCGTGTAGAGCGCTTGAAATTTTCTGTTCAAATGTGACAATATTGGCTGTATTTTAAATAGTCTAGCCTCGGAGACGTCCAGGTTTAGCGCAAACATGTCTTCGTTGTCCGAAAAATGCAAACACCGGTTCAGCAACATAAATCTATCGATAGACATGTTTGCGCTAAAACCTGGTGTATAGAATATGTCAGGGGTGGCAGTCCAGTACTCGTCGAGACGAGTCTTGACAACAACCCCCATCGCCAAGACGATGCCGAAATAACAATACAGTTCATCGGCCGTTGTGTCTACCCAACGGCCGATGCGGCTGTTGGGATGGAGGTTGTTATCAGCCATCATCTGGGCTGCCACCTGCTGAGCATACCTATTCGTCTCCGAGGCAATGTGCTCCATAATTGGAAGATCCCAGATGGCTACGAAAGCGTCATATGGGTCGTCCTGTGGAGTTGTCGGACCTACAATGTTTTGGGAAAAAATTTCCCTCCTCAATCTAGGTGGAATCGAGGAAGTCGGAAACTCTTTCCATTCGAAATCAAACCACCTCCAAGGCTGGTCCGTAGCCATTAGAGGGACATCGCCTACCTCCTCCTCCGCTTCGTCGAAGGTCGAAGTCGGCACGGGCGACGGCGGCACGGGCGACGGCAGCACGGGCAACATTACGTCTCCGGCTGCCGCTCCCGCGCCGTCTCCCGCGCCGACTTCTTCCTCCTCCTCCGCCTCCGGAACGCCGACCGCCTCGTCCACGTCCCCAATGTTGCTGTCCAGGGGTGTCGAAATTTGGGTTTCGAACACCCTGGGCAGCAACAGTGGGGTGCTGAGGTCCCCGTCCCCGTCGCCGTCGCTCTCGCTGTCATCACTGCCTGTAACAAATGAAAAATTGGTTCAAAATCGGGTGGAAATCAGAAGCCATAGCCCTTAACTAACTAAAAGTAGTAGCTTCTTACCATAGTTAATTAAATCTAGTATTTCCTCGTCATCGAGGCGACGGTGACGAGATGATCGAGGGGCCGGCGGAGGAAACGCGCGACGCGCCGGACTCGTCTCTACGAATCTGGAACAAAAGCAGTGTTGTAATACCCATTTATTTAGAGATAAATAGAAAAGTTCGTAAGTAACTTACGTTGTCGGCGACGGCACGTCGAGCGACACCACCGAGACCACCGACACCGTCGGTGACAGCGGTGGCGGTATGGTGGCCAGCGGTGGCGGTGTGGTGGCCAGCGGTGGCGGTGTGGTGGCCATCGCGCGTATAGATGGCGCAACAACGGCCAGGGCCCTTGATGGACATTTTAAAACAAAAGTTAAAACTTGCTAGCGAGTAAGTATTACACACACACACACACATATATACATACACAAGTAGAACTACTTACGGTTGCCACCTGCGCTCCCTGTATGGGTGGAGTGGGGCTTCCAGGCCCCGGTCGTGGGGCATCTCGCCGATGTCATAGACCTGAATATTATATGGCCCCGGCCGCTCGTGGCAGAAGCCGCGGGCCCCCCTTGCTCTGCCACGGCCTCTGCCACGGCGGCTGGGAGCACCACGGTGACCCGCCCCCGCCACCTCCTCGTCCTCCACCACCACCACCTCCATTGCCACCGGCGGCGCCGGCGGCGACAGAGGCGGAGGCGGAGGCATCGCCTGCGGCGCCGGCGGCGACGGAGGCGGAGGCATCGCCTCGCGAGGAGGGGGGGCACCACCTCGGCCACCTCGCACACGCACACCACCACGTCTTCCTCCGCGCGTGCGAGGTCGTCGTCTATAAAATAATATTAAAAAAAAAACAATGGCAGAAAGTATTTAGAAATGAGTAAGAAAAACGTAAAAAAAGAAACTTACGCTGGCGCCGATGGTGATGACTGCGGTGACGACGGTGGCGACGGGATATCGAGCGACAGTGACGTCGCGCCCCTCCTCCCCCCTCGTCGACCTCTTCCTCGACTTAAAACATACATGCACATGCAATGCAAATAAGACAGACAGGCAGACAGACATATATATATATATTATATACCACCACCCACTTAACAACCAACAACATGCGTACGTGCTGAATTGAAAACCTCCTTTTTTTGAAGTCGGTTCAAATCAAAAATAAAGACAGACATACAGACATATATTATATACCAAGGTACCCAACCCAATACCACCGTACCCACCCATTCACTTAACAACCAACAACATGCGTACGTGCTGAATTGAAAACCTCCTTTTTTTGAAGTCGGTTCAAATCAAAAATAAAGACAGACAGACTTAAATATATTATATACCACCACCCACCCATCCACCCACCCATTAAATTTCCAGTTCCAATACGTGCAACATGCATACATACGTGTTGAGTTGAAAACATCCTTTTTTTGAAGTCGGTTAAAATCACAAAAAAAAACACAAAATATATTCAAAGTGAAATCACGACTGTCGTATCCATATTTTCTACAATCCGACGAAACGTGCAAAATTGGCGGTTACGAGGTCCTTGAACTCATTTTTGGCGTACGTGACGCCGTCCGGCGCGGCCGCGCGTGGGTAACGTATTTTTCATTTCAATGTTTTGGAACGAAAATACGTTATTAGTTACAATGAATGCCTAAAAACAATAACACGACACATGTAAACTTATGTAACAGCCATAGTTTGCAAATTTAACAATAGAAATACCGCGAAATGTGCGACAGCCGCCGCGTCATGACGCCACACCTACTACCGAAGTTCGTTGAAAGTGGGTTTTTCGTCCGAAATCTTTATCAATGTCACTGTATTAGTAATCAAAAATGGTCAGTACTTACCCGGGCATCGTATTTAATGAAGTTTTAAGGTTTTATGGTATTTTTTAACTCGTGCGTGAGTAGGGTATTATTGGGCATTCTACCCCACCTTCCGTTCCATCGGCTCACTCTGTTCGCCTCGTCACTCTCGGTGGAGTAGAATGCCCAATAATACAAATGAAAAGTATTGGTTCGGCGCCTATTCCACCTGATGGAACGGAAGGTGGAGTATGAATTCCTACGTAGTGCAGTAAAATACTGGTTCGGCGCCTATTCCACACCAACATGACTTACAGCTTAGTACGGCCATTATTCCAAGCGCGTACGTGACGTGGCTATGTCTGAAACTATAAACCTAGCCCCTAGTTATCCTAACGCCCTAGCCTACCATACAAACCACACCAAACGTAGGTTTAGTTGGTTTAACGTGAGGGAAGTCTGTTACAAGGAAACCTACGGTAACAGACGGAACTTGGGTAGGAATAGGGATTTGTGTACGTCGTGCAATGTACACAGGAAATGGTTTTCTCACCGCCGATCCCACAGACTCATAGGATCGATGATGGCTAAAGGTGTCTTGGCCACAGTGAGAGGAACACTTTAGTTCTAAAACTAAATATTAACTTACCGTGTTACCGTTATTTTAATTAAGTCATGCAGGGGACACTAGTTTACTTATTAACAAACAAGGGCGGTCACTGCTTGAACCGTTAGCCTAAAATTCAGGACAGATTGTCTCATGTCTCTTCACAGAGCAAGAAATAACATGCACTTACAGGCACACGTATATTCTATTTCTATGACCCCAGATTGGGTACCAAGGACATCTGAACTTTAGGATATCGCAAACATTAAACTAAAATTTGGGACAGATTGTCTCATGTCTCTTCACAGTGTAAGAAATGCATGCACCTAATGGCACACACACATTCTATTTCTATGGTTCCAGATTGGACACCAAGGACATCCAAATGTTAATTTAATTAATTCATACAGCTAACACTATCTTACACGTTAACAACAACTAGTTTACTTATTAACAAATAAGGGCGGTCACTGCTTGAACCGTTAGCCTAAAATTCAGGACAGATTGTCTCATGTCTCTTCACAGAGCAAGAAATAACATGCACTTACAGGCACACGTATATTCTATTTCTATGACCCCAGATTGGGCACCAAGGACATCTGAACTTTAGGATATCACAAACATTAAACTAAAATTTGGGACAGATTGTCTCATGTCTCTTCACAGAGTAAGAAATGCATGCACCTAATGGCACACACACATTCTATTTCTATGGTTCCAGATTGGACACCAAGGACATCCAAATGTTAATTTAATTAATTCATACAGCTAACACTATCTTACACGTTAACAACAACTAGTTTACTTATTAACAAATAAGGGCGGTCACTGCTTGAACCGTTAGCCTAAAATTCAGGACAGATTGTCTCATGTCTCTTCACAGAGCAAGAAATAACATGCACTTACAGGCACACGTATATTCTATTTCTATGACCCCAGATTGGGCACCAAGGACATCTGAACTTTAGGATATCGCAAACATTAAACTAAAAGGACATCATCCATTTTGGTCCAAATGTCAAAGTGCCGGCCAATAAAAAAAAGTGCTTTATTCTGAAAGAACTCGTTTGCCTTACCATTTTTTTATATGACACCAAAGCTGTAGCACCAATATACTTGGTAGTATTCATGTTAAAAAAACCTGATTTTTCATACATTTTTCAATCAAATGAATTAACGAAAACAATGAGGTACCATAATATTTTCGCTTAAATGAATTACCACACTAACAAACTACGGACTAGGGTCCATAACAGAACATTTCATTTTGTTATGGACCTTAGTCCGTAGTTTGTTTGGGGGGTTGTAATAAAATAAGATTAGATTTTTATATGTTTAATGTACCTAATGTATTACAATAATAGCTTTGAATTATTTCAATAAACATATTTTAATATAACATAATCGATATTATTATTAAACAATTGTATCAAAATCATCTGGCATAACAATGATATTCTCTAATCCCAAAGCTGGTGGAGCTATATTTTGTAAATGTCGAGCATAGCTCATATACCATATAATACACATTATATGAGAACAGCACCCAATAGTTCTTTTTCCTATGACGCACGTACAGTAGTAGTGAGCGATGGCTTGTCTTCCCGATAACGTTTTGTCCACTACAATATACGTATAATATTGTCTTGCTCTTATATGCCGGGATTGCAATCGCCCACGAATCATCCACAAATCATTTCCCTGCTCCTGCAACTCCGTCAGGTGCTCGCCTGGCAAATCATTGCTAAGCTCAATTGTAAAAGATCCGTTTTCGAGGATATGTTCGCCATAATAGCTCTTCGCTTGTTTTAATTGGTAAACCCCGAGCGCGAATAAAAACAGCTCGTGCTCGGTCATCCTTGGGAATTCAGAGAATTCTTCCATATCCGCTGTCATCGCCCTGAATTGAGCACGTCTGCGGTTGTAGTTGTGCCGTCCTACGAGTGCTGCCAATCTGTTTGGCATATTTATCCTTTCATGGATAATCTCCAACATGCTTGTAATATGTGGATTGTCCTCAATTAAAACATGAAAACGATTTAATATTGCTGCTGCAATCTTAAAATAATCGAACATGCTTCTCAGCGCTCTATTGTTGTACACGTTCCGTAGTAGTCGAAAATCTCTCTTGAATCTGCCGTTGATCACTTCTACTACCCAACGGCAGATCGTAATTAATCTTGATTTATTTGCCTGATCCGTCGTTAATTGGGTCTCATTTGGATACTTAGTTTCTGGCATATGTGTTACATAACCGCAAGACTCGAGATTTTCTATTGAGTCGCGAAATCCACGGTCTAAAATAAAAACATCGCCACTCCTATAAAACCAGTGGAATGCACTGTCCGTATTATTTACTAAGCCATTCATGATATCCGCGTCAGATGTGACAGCAGCGTATGGTCCAATTACGTCGATAATATGTCCATCACAAGAAACCAAGAGGAACGGTTTGAGGAGATTTCTGTACTTGTGATGGCTATAAGACTCACGTTGAAAAAAATAATTGCCACTTTTTTGCAAGTACACATATGTACCATCAACAATAGTTATTGCTTTTCTTTCTGCTTCTGGACTCGAGGGGTTCCCGAACAGATTGTTGGGCAGTGTCAAGTTCCGTTGTACTACGTCTTCACGAGTCATGTGATCAAACCCAAGATTTAAGTGCACGAAATCTTCCAAAAAAGCATTCCGTCCTATTTGTAACCATCTGTGGAATGTTGTTTCGCCACATTTGAATATATTAGCAAGTCTTGCATTTGAGTCTCCTGTTCTTAACTTAACTAATACTGCCGCCAATATTGATTTTCTTTTGTTTACTGATCTCAACCTTGGTAAGTCCTCCAGTAATTCCGCAAACTGGTTATGACTTAAACCTATCCAGGTATAAAACTCGTCTGGTATCATATTTTCGTATTGTTCAAAATCAATAATATTTTGAGTAATATGTCTTTGTAGTATTGAAACAATACTACTTATCTGTGCAGCTGTAAATTCCGTAGATGCATTGTCTTGCAATGGCAGTAAATGCCACAGATTTTGCTCCAAATGTTCACTGCATACACGTGCACTTTCGGGTACAAAATAACTATATCGGCACAGCATGCGAAGAGTGATGTTTTCGGGAATACGACGGCGAGATTCATTTACACAATGTTGGAATAAACAACTATTTGACGTATTTGGTGCGCGAAGTAGACCCGGCAAATCCAACGAAGTAGGTATTGGATTTGTATTTATGGGTTGATTATCTTCTTGGCCAACTTGCTCTTCAACATCTCGAATACGTCGCCGGTACCTTCTTTCTGTTCTTTGCCAACACGGTCGGCAAATGAACTCAGTACGTTCCAACTGAAAAGAAAAAAATCGTTTTCATTATCAAATGAACGTATTTTCAAATGCTTAATCCAAAAACATTACATATAATCGTATGTAAAATGACTGTGATCTTACCTGTCTATCTATCAATTCTTCAATCACTATTTGGGCGATATCAAGATGATCCCTTTCTCGGGAAGTCCATTCATATCTTCGCCGATTCTCTGTCGGTTCACGACACAAGATACAGTCTTCCATGAGTCGTGTTTATTACCCACACGGACACGTAACAGTCAATAACAAATTCCAAAACGTAACAGAAAATATTAAAACTTAACAAAGGTGATAACAAAAACAACAAAAGAACGTAAAGCGAGCGGGAGCTAGCTGAAAAATCACACAAACGTACACGCACGGCAGTTGACGGCAACGTTGCTCTCGGTACTAAGCAAGGAAATAAACAGGCGCGGGCGGCGAAACGAGCGGTGCAAGGGTTGGGGGTTGGGGGAGGGGTAACACAGCATTGTATGGCGGTAGGGTAAAGGCTATTTTTCTTGTATCTACCTGCTTATCTTTTGTAGGCCCGGCCATTGTTTTAATTCCAAAAAGTAATAACCCACGTCTAGTTTCAACATTACTTTTCTATTGGTTGTAGGTACTCCTGGTATTTTTGGGTATGCAGTGTATACGACAATAAGTATATCGT
Source organism: Oligia fasciuncula (assembly GCA_963082905.1). Taxonomy (NCBI): domain Eukaryota; kingdom Metazoa; phylum Arthropoda; class Insecta; order Lepidoptera; family Noctuidae; genus Oligia; species Oligia fasciuncula. The sequence continues at coordinate 18,932,329 of OY720403.1, forward strand.
GTTCAAAAAAATATTTATAACATCATGTTCTGGCAAGATAACTTCATTTGTTACAGTTAGTAGTTTACTCGAAATGTATGAAAGACGGATTTTTAGAACTCAAATAATACCAAGTATAGTGATGCTACAGCTTTGGTGTCATATAAAGAAATTCTAAGGCGGACGAGTTCTATCAGAATAAAACACTTTTTTTATTTGGCCGGCACTTTTACTTTTGGACCAAAACTGTATGAAATGTGGATGATGTCCTTTGGGACAGATTGTCTCATGTCTCTTCACAGAGTAAGAAATGCATGCACCTAATGGCACACACACATTCTATTTCTATGGTTCCAGATTGGACACCAAGGACATCCAAATGTTAATTTAATTAATTCATACAGCTAACACTATCTTACACGTTATCAACAACTAGTTTACTTATTAACAAATAAGGGCGGTCACTGCTTGAACCGTTAGCCTAAAATTCAGGACAGATTGTCTCATGTCTCTTCACAGAGCAAGAAATAACATGCACTTACAGGCACACGTATATTCTATTTCTATGACCCCAGATTGGGTACCAAGGACATCTGAACTTTAGGATATCGCAAACATTAAACTAAAATTTGGGACAGATTGTCTCATGTCTCTTCACAGAGTAAGAAATGCATGCACCTAATGGCACACACACATTCTATTTCTATGGTTCCAGATTGGACACCAAGGACATCCAAATGTTAATTTAATTAATTCATACAGCTAACACTATCTTACACGTTAACAACAACTAGTTTACTTATTAACAAATAAGGGCGGTCACTGCTTGAACCGTTAGCCTAAAATTCAGGACAGATTGTCTCATGTCTCTTCACAGAGCAAGAAATAACATGCACTTACAGGCACACGTATATTCTATTTCTATGACCCCAGATTGGGCACCAAGGACATCTGAACTTTAGGATATCGCAAACATTAAACTAAAATTTGGGACAGATTGTCTCATGTCTCTTCACAGAGTAAGAAATGCATGCACCTAATGGCACACACACATTCTATTTCTATGGTCCCAGATTGGACACCAAGGACATCCAAATGTTAATTTAATTAATTCATACAGCTAACACTACCTTACATGTTAACAACAACTAGATACTGGTTGTCTGCTGTTACTCTGCGTTGCGCTTGGATTTAGATTAAGATGCTTTCTCACCTTCGAAACGGTTCGTGCACCGTACCATAGTAATTAATTGTGTCATACTTATTCTATGTAAACCACCTGACGACGGCGTCGGAAACGATCGTACAGTATAAGTGTAATTAAGTCTTTAAAATCTCAAAGACTGCAAAATTGCATCATGTAAATTTGCAGTTATAGAACTTTAACATCGTTACATGAGGTGTCGTGTCTGTATGAGTAATTTCCATGTATTTAACAATTACACTGTAAGATGATCCTCGTGCATGTAGCAGTCTTTGATTAAAATTTGCCTTTTTTACGATTTCTTATTTTTAAGTATTTTTTAATTCGTCTAAATGTGTTTCATTCTGACTATACACTTTTAACGTTTCATGTAGAGTTGGGATGAAACCTTTTATAGAACATGATCTTATACCAGTTTTGATACCTTTGTTTATTATTTTATATGTTTTATAATAAGGCGATAGTTCTATCAATCTAGGATTGATTGAAAGATGATTCTTAATATCAGTACCTACTGAACATTTGCATGAATGAAATGGTTATAAAAAGTTGTTTTCGTCGTTGGATGATTTTATAACAATTTTAAGTTTTACTGCAACATACCTGTGAACTAACGTTTTGACATGGCTTCGTTTACATGGATTGTTTTGCACAAAAAAATTAAAAAAAAATGATTTCAGGATATTTTACTATCAACTCACCTTCTATCAACTCACCTTAGCTTGCATCTTTGATTTTTTTTTTTTTTTTTTCACTTGTCATGCAACAAGACTTATTAAACAAACATACATACTTTATTATAATACCTATTGTATTAATTATAAGTAACAGCCTGGTATCGGCTTCACCTTTGTCGGTGAGGGTAAGAAGCTGGTTTTGTAATTCATTTCTCACGATAAAATTGCAATTTGACAGAAAAGGTTTTCAATCAACACGGTTTAATTAGACGTAAGTAACATAAATTAGTCATACACCTGTGAGGATATGTAGTTAAGGTTTAATTTTGTTATGAGGTAAATATTGCTGAAATGGTATTTTTTATGTATAAAACCAATCAATTTTGATCATAAAATTACATTCGCTCCAGTATCTTCCAGTGATCTACTGACCTTTTTCGTTACATACCTACTACAATATCCTACAACTTTAAAATGTGAGTAAGTACTACTAAGTTTACTGAATTTGATAATGTGTACTCAGCTACGGACCTGGTTTCTGCCTGCCGGCTGGTGTAACTTTCATCTGTTTTTAATTGCTACCTAGCTACGGACCTGGTTTCTGCCTGCCGGCTGGGGCAACTATCATCATCATAACATCTATAGTCATCTTCTAGCGAGATATATTCCATTGAAACTCTCCTCTCCATAATTATCGAGGTTGCTTATAGTTACAAAATTAATCTTAGTGTGTTCTATTTCAGGTCTGACTCGGAATTGGAATACCATTCACAACAGCCCACAGCTGCAGTAGCCGAGGTGACAAAAAAGCAGCCTAAGAAAAAGGCGGTGAAGCGCCAAACACCTGAAACCAGCGCCCACCCATCGGACTCTAAGTCAAGGTAATTTATATTACTGCTTGTATGATTAGGTGATTGATGGGTATGATAAGTCAACTAAATTGGTATGTGCAGTAATACATAATGGTTAATGAGTTTAGAATTGTAACGCAGAGAACGGTAAAATCATTGTCCTATTATATTCAATGCAGGAATGTTGTCAGTTACTTCATGAGGTATTCTTATTGAAATGGTTATAATCTAATATGTATTACGCTTTATATTCCCCATAGGATTCAACAGGGGTGTATAATACACATTAATTTAGTTAGATAAGAAATAAATGTAAATTATTATAATTGAAATGTGTAATTGTTTACAGTAAAAGACGCAGCTTGAGCTCGGACCTCTTTGGTCTGGAGAACAGTCAAAATTTAAAGACGCCATCAAGCGGGGACTTCGCTTCATCGCTCATCAGCCGTGTCGCCAACGGGAAAGTACGGCGAACGGCAGACCTTACGGGAGACTTCTACGTGGAAGTTAAAGTTTACTCAAAAGACGAAGTTGCCTCCATCCCCAAGGAAGAACGGTGGAAGAAAGCTCAGGTCTCGTTAAAAGTACAACTTAATACCAACACTCCCCAGTGGTATGGGCTGCAAATGTTTATGAGACGGACTCACGAATTGTTCGACAATTCCGAGCCTGTCTTTTATAGCGATAGTATAAGTATAAAATAAGTTAGTTTTAAATTGTTGGGGACACTAAATTAATTATTAGTAGGTACCTCTGTAAATCTAAACTATTTTTGCGTACCTAATAAAAATAATAATCTAAAATGCCTTTTTGTACCGTTTGTAACACATCTGTTGAGCGCAGTCACTGGACAGGTCACTTACGTAGTACTAATCATAAAAACAAAAATATTTCGCATTTTTGCGAAGGTGTTGCAATAATACATTCTGCATTTCGGAATCGTATAGCTTCTTATAGAATTATCGATCCGTCTGAGAATTGTTCTCTAGAATCATTTTTTAATAATATTGAAAATAAAATTAAAACGTTAATTGACATATCTCTTATAGAACACACTTGTCTAAAAGTTAACTTCGAATATTTCGCTTTGTTTCTAATGGTTAAAAATGACTCTCAGGAGATAAAATCATTTGCCACAAAAAACTTTACTTTGCATCAGAATTATGAATTGGATTCATTATTGTCTCAAGTCAAAAACACTTTAACAAAAAAGATAGAAGAATTTCAGGATCGAGATAGTGGATGGACGTTCTTGAATAATTCCCATTTGGAAATCAATGTTAACAAATATCAACCTTTGCGCGGTTCAGGTTTTATCGAACTGCCTGCATCAATAAAATCGAAAAAAGCATGTGTTAATATTCGCAATAATGATGATTATTGTTTTTTATGGTCCGTTGTTGCTGCTTTATATCCAGCTAAAAGCCATCCTGAAAGAGTATCTTCTTATCCTGATTTTCGTAACGTATTAAACGTACAGGATATATCATTCCCAATGAGTTTCTCAGATATTACCCGGTTTGAAGGAAATAACCCTGAAATTTGTATTTATATTTATGGTTTAAAAAATAATATCATCGTAGGACCTCTTTACAAACCAAAAACTTTAAACGGAAAGGTGATTCATTTACTTTATTTAGAAAGCGATGATTTATCGCATTACTGTCTCATTAAAGACTTACCGCGACTTGTTAAGAATCAAATAACAAAGCACCACAGCAAACTGTACTTTTGTAATGTTTGTTTAATGTTTTTTAACTCATGCGTTAATCTTAGTTCACATAATTGTGGAGGTGTTGTCACAGAACTGCCTCCAAAAGGTTCTTTCATACAGTTTGAAAATTATAACAGAAAGCAAATTGTACCATTTGTTATATACGCAGATTTTGAAACAATGCTAGAACGGTATGAATCTTGTGACCCTGATCCCACTAAGGCGAGCACCGTTACGCAACAGCGACACGTGCCTATAGCTTACGCTTACCATATCACGTGTGCGCTAGACGAAAGCTACAATCGTTACGTTTCTTATCGCGGTTCGGATTGTGTATCTAATTTTGTGAAGTCTATTTATAAAGATGCACGAAAATATTACGCTATTTTAAAAAATAATGTTCCTATGATATACTCAGAAGATAATGCTCGCGACTTTGAAAACGCTATGACTTGTCATATTTGCAACCACTTCTTGTTTGGCGATAGGGTTCGTGATCATTGTCACTTGACTGGAAAGTATCGCGGCGCAGCTCATAGTTACTGTAACCTACAATACAGATTACCAACATTTTTGCCAGTATTCTTTCATAATTTGTCCGGATACGATTGTCACCTTTTTATAAAAGAATTAGGTGAAGCTCCTGGATCTATTAAAGTGGTACCGAAAACAAAAGAAAACTATATTTCATTCACAAAGTTTATTCCGATTTCATCTGAGGAAAGCATTCAAGTTCGGTTTGTAGATTCTTTCAAATTTTTAGGCACTAGTTTAGAAAAGTTAGTTGGTACAATGAAAAAACAAGACTTCAACCATTTAAAATCTTATTTTCCTAATGAATCACAATTTAACCTACTCACGCGTAAAGGAGTGTATCCTTATGATTATATGTCTCAATGGGAACGATATGAACAAACATGTCTGCCAGCAAAAAAATATTTTTTTAACTCCTTAATCAATGAGTCAATTACTGACGAAGACTATAATCACGCTTGTACCATTTGGTCAACATTTAATATTCAAAACATGGGTATGTATACCGATTTATATCTTAAAACAGACGTTCTGTTGCTAACAGATGTATTTGAAAATTTTCGGAAAACTTGTAAACGTCATTACAATCTCGATCCTGCGTTCTATCTTACAGCACCAAGTCTATCTTTTGATGCAATGCTTTTAAAAACAGGAGTTAAATTAGAATTAATTAGCGATGTAGAAATTTTTAGAATGATACAAGAAGGTATTCGTGGAGGTGTTTGTATGTGTTCCAAAAGACATGCCAAAGCCAATCATAAATATTTAGATACCTTCGATCCAAGCCGCCCAAATTCATTTATCATTTATTTAGACTGTAATAATTTATACGGTTACAGTATGTGTCAATCGCTGCCCTGTTCCGGTTTTAGATTTATGAATAGACAAGAAATAGATTTTTTACAAGAGAATTTGACAGACATCGATGATAATGCGGAAAACGGTTACATTCTTGAAGTTGATTTAATATATCCAGAAAATTTACACAATGAACACAATGACTTTCCTTTTTGTCCAGAAAAATGTTTACCACCTGGTGGTAAAAATAAAAAACTAATACCGAATTTGTACGACAAATATCACTATGTAATTCATTATGTTCATTTAAAAAAATGCTTACAGTACGGTTTAATATTGAGAAGGATCCATCGCGCTATTATGTTTAAGCAAAGTTGTTTTTTAAAGCGATATATTGATATAAACACTCAGTTACGTCAAAAAGCAGAGTCAACGTTTGAACAAGATTTTTTCAAATTATTAAATAATTGTATTTTTGGGAAAACCTTAGAAAACAGTGAAAATCGAATAGACGTTAAGTTAGTAAACAAGTGGTGTGACTCAAGCAATAAAACAAAAAAGACAATTTGTGCTGAGAAATTGATAGCCAGTCCATATTTTCACAGCGCTTCTGTATTTTCTGATGATTTAGTAGCAATCCAAATGAAGCCTTTGCGTGTTATACTTAATAAACCGATATACATAGGGTTCACAGTATTAGAATTATCTAAGACGCATATGTACGATTTTCACTACTCTATCATGAAACCTTTTTATGGCAAGCGAATTGAATTATGTTATACTGACACAGATAGTCTAATTTATGATGTACAGAGTAATAACGTTTATAAAGATTTCAAGCTCAATTTTTTAAATTATTTTGATACCTCTAATTATGACTTAAACAATGAATTTGACTTACCTATTATTAATAAGAAGATTCCAGGACTGTTTAAGGACGAAATGGGTGGCAAAGTTATCAAAGAATTCGTAGGACTGCGCTCAAAGCTTTATTGTATTAAAACCTTAAACAAAACAATTAAAAAAGCCAAAGGTACAAAAAAATGTGTAACGAAAAATTTAAATATGTTTGATTATAAAAATGTTTTATACAATTGCAATGTCATTCGCAGAAAAAATGTATTGTTTAGATCAATAAAACATGAAATATTCACTCAGAACGTAAATAAAATAGCACTTTCAAGCAATGATGATAAACGATTGCTATCATTTGATAAAGTATCTACTTTAGCTTGGGGTAATGCAAATATATTTATGTAGGTAATGCATTACCATAATTTTAAATGTAATTAGGAACCAACTGTAGTTACATGTTACATTTATAGCATGTATTTTATTGATTGTAAAACTTATAACGTATTAAATGGAAAGTTATAGGTATAATCTTACAACCTACCTACTAATATACTTAAAAGGTATGTGAGGGTGGATAGATAGATGATTGTTACTTTTTTAGTGTGAATGTAACATTGTAGTGTAATATAATTGAACCCAGCTTTATTATGTATGTAATTCTAAAATGTATGTATTCTTGGTGTCCCATAGACTTTATTAAGTACATAATTATTAGTTTTAGTAAAATATCAACATGAGAATTAGAATAGTGAATATATTTAGCTAAACAGTGTAGGTATAACTATACTCTATCTATACGGCTTCTGTTAATTATACTTACGTCTTATAAGTTTACTTTTATTTGCATGTACCTACTAAATAATACTTAAATAAATAATAGTTCAAGTTCATAAATCTGTTTCATTTCCATTCCTGATGACAAAGCGCATTGCGCCGACTGGATTGTGCAATATGACACCGATCAGCTGCACGCGCACGTCGCTTCATGTTGTACATATCAGGCTGAACTTGTCGAAACATGAACTTGATTCACAGCGCAAGGTTTTATGGAGTTTGCATTTTATAATAATATGATGGATTAGTACATGAAATACATCAGAAGGCAGACAGTCGGACCGGTCACATCACGTCGAATAAAAACAGAACAAATTGTAAGTACCTATTGTACAAACGTATAAGTACCTACTTATAAAATTATTACCATAAATGCTGTTAGATATAATTATTATCAATAATTTATAACTTTGTTTGTTTCAGATCATCAATAATGTGTGACTCTCCCGATTTCATCTTCTCCCAATACGGTCAAGGTTTTCCCACTCCAAGTTTAAGCTGGCATGTTCCAGAGCAACAAATACCTGAACCAACCATAAAAAAGTCTCGAGCAAGACGGGAGGGTCTAAAACGGAAAGCATCTGAACATCAACATCCTTTATGTCAATCATACGTCATAAACAACGAAAAGAAAAAAGGTTTACGACTGATCCAGATACAGGTGTTGGACATCAGTGAACGACAAGAACCAAGTGTTGCAAGTTCAAGTGATGGTGAAGAGGTGATAGTGTTAAGTGCGCAATATGTAGTTAGTGAACCGGTGGACTATATTATGGAAGAGACCCAATCATTGATAAATAAAATTTCAAAGAAACTTTGTGGTGACGATTGTTATTAGTAAGTAAGTAATCTATTTATCTAGTACTAACTTATTGTGTCAGTTTGTAGACTGCTTCGCTGTCTAGTGGTTGCAAGCGTGACTACTGAGCACGGGGTTCTAACATTACTGGATATTAGTTAATGTATGTATAAGTTTTGAATGTTTATGTTTAATGTTTAAAGAGAAATAAATAATTAGTTTAATAATTGGTATCTATTATGAATTTATTTATTAATCTGCTAGTGTATTAAATTGTATAAAAAAATATTAAGGAAACTTGTGGCTCTTATTTAAGTCCTTAGTACCTAAGTTTTTTAGTTATTATAATATGTTTTGATTGTATAAATAAAGTATCTAAGGTATAAGTTTTATTGTAACTATAGAGATTAAGTTATAAGAAGTAAAATAATGTATTTGTTAATCTGATAGTGTATTAAAATATGTTTAAATACATAATAGATCATAGTAGTTACATAAGTTTCAAGTACATAAATAAAATATTATATAATTGCAAATAATGTAAAAACTAAATAAATAATATACTTATTTATAATTTAAAATATGTTTTATTGGCAATACATAAACAAACTCACACTTTAAATTATCTCTAATGAAATGATCTCATTACATGTCAATACTTATTTTAAAATTAATAGAATACTTACTCAATTCGATTCATTTTATTAGGGCTAATATAAAGTTTGATGTTTACGTTATCCTGAATAAATTTAAATAAAACAACCATAAATACATTATTAATAAATTTTATTAACTTCACATGACAAAATAAATTAAAATAGATTAAATACAGACATATTATTGTCCACATACCATTTTCTAATACACACCGCATTATTTAATGCACAATTCATTTTATGGTTCACACAATTAAAATCATTTTTATTTTTACAGAACTTTTTTTGTAATGTCACAAAATTAGGACACCCTTTTTCACCTATTTCAACCACTTCACAGTTTGCACATAACTCTTTAATCCACTTAATTTTTTCCAATCCCTTTGTAATAATTTTTTTATTTTCTAAATATGGTACGATGACGTGTTGAAACTCTCTGTAGTCTACAAAACCCTCACTCCAGAAAATTCCACGATTTCTTTCCAACCATCGCACCTGCTTCTTTTCTTCTTGAGTCAAATAATAAAACGAATGCGGTGGTTTAACCAAGAACGTCTGTGTGTGTTCATTACTTACTATGGCCACTTCTTTGACGATAAAATTATTATCTAAATATTTAAATCCTTGGAGTTCGACAATGATAATATCTGCGTTCATGATATCTTCTTCACTGTGTTGCTTAATGGTTTGTATTCAACAATGCAATCGTTGAGAATGAGGCAGTATGCTGAAGTTTGATCTGGTATTTCTGAATCACTCTCAATTTCTACCCTTACATCCACAACGGGTCCAGTCTTCAGATTATCGATCTGTCTAGAGCAATCAACAACAAACAACGGTGCTAACTCTTTAAATTGATTCTCGCTTAATAAAGACTCCGGACAACGTCCATAATACGATTGTTGAAATCTGATGTATTGCTCATATAATAAAGCAATTCTGTTATTAGCGAAGTTCACATTGAGGCTTTCATACGGGAAATATGTTGAATTAAGATACACACGAACATCACGAACATAGCAATGATCAAACTGTGACATGTCAGAACTTGCATTATTTTTTCTACTTGTTTGTAGTCCAATTATAACATATCTTGGTTTTTCTATTTGAGATGAAGTTTTGATAGACCAGGTATGTTTTGTAGTTTTAGGTAAAGCGGGGTATTCATATAGATCCCAGTTTCTAAATATCATCTGAAGCGATCGATCTTTTTCCAACAGTTTTAATAAACTTATTTTTTCTTTATCTGATACTTTAACATGGGGTACGCGCCATATGATTTTATTGATTTGAATGTCTTCCACTATTTCACCGGTGTTCAGTTTTACAGCGTTCAAATTAGTGTTGCTTCGTAACAATATTAGTTCATGTCTACTATTTATCACAACTTTTTTAAAATCTTCTGCGAAACCGAGAATATTCCGAAGTGGTATAGACGCAGAAAAACTTCCTCCATTAACATTTTTTATACCATCGATACTCCAACCCCAAGCTTTGGATAATTTTGATTCATTCTCACTCATTGATATTAATGATTTCATGGTTGTAGTTATACCTGCATTTTTTATTTTATCAATCTCCACTCCGTTTAGTTCGTACCTAATATCTTGGAATAAGAAGAGTAGTCCGTTGTTCGTAAAATTGATACTAGTAGCTTTCTCTTTTGAATCTTTTTTGCTGACGATAACGGTTCCTTCTAAATACAGAGTGCTGGCTGATGGTAATATGTAAAGATCCTGTTGGTTGATAGGTATGCGAATTTCATCGTTCCTGTTGAAACTCGTTACATAAGGTTTGTACGAATGAAATTCGATTCCTTCTATACTGTTGTCGTAAGTCGGAGTGGAAACGACGTCTAAGATATTCATTTTATCAATCCGATCGCTCTGAGAAATGTCTTATTGTCTTTAGTTAACTTTATTTTGCTCTTAGAACGACGTCTTATTTGGTAGGTAGCTTGAGTAGAACTGGTATTTTTCATTTGTTGAGGCAGATATTTATTGTAATCAATCATTTTTTCTTCTAAAATGTAAATACAGCTGCACTTCTTCACCACGCAAATTAATTAAGCGATTGTTTATATCTAGTAGTCGAATATGTACGCAGCTTATGTTGTTTTGATTGATTGGAAAATATATAGCGTTCTTCGGGATTTCTATGATTCTGTATCCAGGTGGCACGTTGAGTGCGAATTCGTGAATTATGTGACTTGTTTCACCGTTTATGTAAGAGCCGCTCACAATGTCACATTCGATCCTTACCACTGTCGTCGGTAAAATGTTGACTGGATACTGTGACACATGCCATTTATTTGCTTTCAAGACCTGCTTGTCAAACCCTAACAGTCTACTGAAAGAGTATTCTTTCTTAAAATTAATATCTTTTGAACAGTATATGTTAGTTTTTAAAGTATTGTTATTGCATTGTAATTTGATGGAAGCATCTTTTATTTCAGATTTTAAATAATCGTTGATATCTTGCAATTCATAGCTGCCTTCCGGTATTTCAATAACTTCGTTTGAGCCATAATAGAACTTGTTATTACTTTTATCAATATTTGGTATAGAATTAAATGTTGAAAAATGTAATAAAGCACATTCATATTCTCCATTTAGTTGCAACGTATTAGGATAGTACGTAGATAAAACTGATGAGTTTCCAGTTATCGACAAAGTGAGTGACATCTTGCAAATGATTGTAATAAAATAAAAACAATTTATTTTATACATTTTTATTCCAAAAAGTCCACAGATATTTTAAACATAAATGACCACAGTTTACAGTGTTAAATTTTTGATACCTTGTGTAGTTGTATGAAACTTTACAATTCTTGAAATATCCTATCAGTTCTAATGGAGGTTTTAAATTTCCATAGCTATCAAAATATTCACAATAGTCATATACTTTTACATAAGCTACCCAATGCGTTCCTTCGTTTTTAGAATCGTCTAAGTTGACTATACCACATTCCATACGTTTCGGCTTCCTTGGTAATTGATCTTTCATATATACTCCTCGGAAATATGGGATGTCTCTTGCGTAGTTTTGGATGTCTACATTAGTTAGTGGGCGATTGGGTAGCTTCTTGTTCAGTTTTTTGATGATTTTATGAACAATCCTTTACCGTTTTTATAAGGCTTTATGTATAATCCCTTACCCACTGCTAAACCCTCCATAGTTCTGTTATGTCGTTCTGTCTCTCGCAAGTTTTGCTGAGCTGATTTGTAATCATTCACAGTTTTTGCAATTCCAGCCGCACCACCAGCTAAAGCTCCTAAAGCCGACAAACCAGCGAAAATTGGAATTAAAGGTAGAACTCCTCCAGTCTTTGGTATAGGTATTACTCGAGGTACTCGAATTCGATGATGTATGATTGGAAATAACTTTTTTGCGGATAAGTAAGCTGCTTTTATTAAAGTCTTATTATCTTTGCGTTTGAGTTTCTTAATTTTTGAATTTATTTTTGAAACTAAGCTTTTAAATGTTTTAATGCCTGATCCAGACTTTAGTTTCGCTTTCATAACTTTGCTCACTAACCAAGAGCTTAGTTTTTCACCTTTCCCGGCATCTTTTGATTTAAGTCTTTGTTTAGCCATGTTAAGTAGTTGTAAATCGGCTTTGTGACGATTTGATAAGTCTGTATGGTTTGTATACGCAATGTCGTGTTGCATGCAAGCTTCATCTAGCTTATTTACACCTCGGTCACCTCGCGCTAAGCGTTTGTGAAGTTTGGTTCCTGGTCCGCAATAATTGTATCCTGGCAAATGAACTTCGAATGGTAGATTATTAATTATGTTGTTAACTAGTCCACCCCCTTGCATTACTCAAATTATAATGATAGGATTTCAAATGAAAAATGATTATATAATATCTTAGTCCATTAATGCAGCTTTTTCAATCCAACTGTTTTCTGCACTGTTTAGACCTAACCATTTAACATACAATTTACTTCCTTTCTTTTTCAAAACCTTTTCTATCAAATAAACATCAGGATAATTAGATTTTTGCAGTTCTTGTTCGTAAAAAGCGCCTAATATGATTTGTTTTCTTTGATCTTCTATGTGATATGTCACTGGTAAGGTTTTATTTACCTTTTTTATAATAAATAATTCAGTTGACCAATTAGGAGTATAACCTTTCTCAAAATTATGTTTGTATTTACTTATACGAACACAATCACCAACTTTGAATTTAGGCTTCCACTGAACTAAAACATGTTTGTTTATTTTTTTAATATTTTCTTTGATTATTTGTTCATTACATTTATTCACATCAACCGGTTTAAATTGAATAGTACGATGTTTTGTGTTGTTATATCTCTTCAATGTATCTTCCAATGGTAGCCCTAACCACTTATAGTTTCCATTGAGACTAAAATATTTATATAATTTATTTTTTACAGTTCTAATCAATCTCTCTACAATGGATGCTTTTTTGGTAGAAAACGATGAGTAATGGTTAATGTTGTGCTGTTTCATGAGCGTTTTAAAAGTGATGTTATAAAATTCTGTCCCCATATCAGTTTGTAAGTTAACAGGATTATTACGACTGCTAAGCAGTATATGTTCGAATGCACGAGCAACATCAAATTTATTTTTCGATTTTAACGGTTCAGCCCAGGCATACTTTGAGAAGCAGTCAATCACCACTAAGATGAAAGCATAACCTTTGTTATACTTTTTCAGGTTTTGCATGTCCATCAAGTCTGCTTGCCATAAATCATGGATTCCTTTCAGAATAACAGAACGTCGAAGAAAATTTCTTCGTGCTGCTTTGTGTATTTCATTTACAATTTGTTGTTTTACCATTACGGAGTTTTTTGAAGTAATTTATCTACCTCTGCTTTAGTATAAAAGTTATCATGCAAATGAGTTGAAACCTCAGGTATTCTTGTTTTTAAAGTAGCTTGAACTGTAGTCTTTGCATCTTTTATGATTTGAGAACGCAATGTACCAATCAGGTTATTAAATTCTTTAAACGTATTAGCATTCAATTGATCTACATAATCCTTGTTCACAGCCAGATTATTTATTTCATTTAATGTGTTAGCATTCAATCGATCTACATAATCCTTGTTCACACCATCGTCTGCTTCTACTGGAGATCTAATTCCTCTCAGTCTTGATGTTTTTAAATCGAAATCTCCGTTTTCTGATTTTATCAATGCATTCTCATTAAACTCGATTAGCTCTGATAAACGCATTCTTTTGTGAATGTAATGTCCGAATTTGTCTACGTTCATGTTTAAGGTGTATTGTATTGAGAGGTTGGTAGTAAAATAAACACATTTTTTAGATATTTATTTATTTATAACTTTACTTTCACGCAATTCTTCAATGATAGATATAATTTCATTATCTAATCCTGTGTTGCCAGCATCTCTAGACGCAATTAATAATTTCAACCTTTCCACTAATTCATTTGGATTATCCCAGTACACTAAATCTACGTTTTTTCTCCACTTTTTTATTAACGGTAGACCCTTTCCCTGAACTGCATTCTTCAGTTTAAAAAGAGGTTTAATAACTTGCAAATATTTTTGTCCTTTATTACTTTTTATTGGTTTACTTGGATCATAGTCTCGACGATGTGCATTTGTAACAAGTAGCATCGACTTATAATTTTGCATATCATTATCTGTAACCAAGCTTAGATCTACATCTTTCTTAAGCAACAACTGTTTTAAGCCAGGTGTATTTTGATATTTACGTCCAGCCAAGGTGATGTATTGATCGTTGATCGATATGTAAGCAGAACCTAACAGCAGTTTCCCGCGGTCTGCTCTAACTCCAAATGGAATATCTACCAACGCTTCTGAAGATACTGACCAGGATGACGTATCACAATCTTGATTCCTTTCAACTACTGATTCATAAGAAGAGTCACTGTCGATATCGGATTCATATTTGTTTTCATCAGCATTATTATCATTACTTTCTGCGCTACCAATTCCTTCTTTCTGCAAAGATTCGTTAATAAACGGAACATCAGCAAAATCATCACTAGCATGCAGGAAAGGAGTTTGCTTACTAGCATTAGCAATTAGGTTGAGAGGGTCTGTTACAGGTTTGAAAACAGTTTCCAGTGCTTGTTTATTGGTAATCTCAGCATCTCTCATTTTTCGTACTTTTATCTTTACAGCTTCTGCTGCATCAACAATTTGTCGTTTCAGTGATTTTTCCATATTGTTAAAATAGGGTGTAATGGTTGTGGTTGTGTGTTGTTGAAGTAGGGTCGTAAGGTGAATAATAATGTCAGACAGGTAACAGCCTTTTATATGTATTCGTGTTCTTAGTCAAAGACTACAAATGTATCAAATTTACTTCTATAACATCCTTTGTTTTTGGAACAATCTTTATTAATTACAACATAATTAAAAGGTATACTCCATATTTCAGAACACATTTCACGAAATTCAATCCATGTCATGTCAGTGTTGACGTGTTCTTCATAAACATGTCTCATATTTCTTTCATCTTGTTTAAACAATACGATTAGGTTTGCGTTGTCTCTTATTAACTGCTTAGGGATTTTACTATACGTCTGATTTAGATAAAAACAATCGATGAACTTGTGTCTCCCCATAGCAAAATAATCACGCATACTACTTTGATTTTCACAAGCAACATCATCAAATACAATTATAGAATTCGGTTTTGCGGTCTGAACACTCAGTACTTGCTCATTTTCATGATATTTCTGAAATGAAATGTCTGGTACTCGTTGCAAGACTTTTTCTAAAAAAACGTACTTGGGTTGTTGCAAGGTTTTAGAATAAACATAAACATTTTGAAATCTTAAACCATTCTCGTGTATAAGAAGACCTATTAATAAATTAGTTTTTCCACAGTTTGACGGCCCGCAAATGATGCATCGTACCGATTTAGGTAATAATTCTCCATGGCGAAAACCAGTCTCCTGAGAATGAACACAAAGTTTGTTCACATGTAACGATTGTGGTTGTTTTACAAATTTCATGATGACTGCTTGAAACGGTTATATTAATAATGAGTCAATTAATGTATTACATTGACATTTATAACACATTGTCGCTAACTCGATCAAATGTACGAGCAACCGCCATTCCAACCACCGAAAGCGATGAAGGTGAACGTATCAACAGCTATTTAAAATGAATCCAAAAAATTATAGTCCTCGATATGAAATTTACAACAAACATCAAATTCGTCTATTTTCGTTCAGACATTATTGGGCGACCGCTCAATCACAAAAAAGGTTGGTGATGGAAATGGTTGATGCAGGATTTTTTTATTGTGGAAATTGTGTAAACGATAAAGTCATGTGTTTTTCTTGTGGAGGTAGTATCAAAGATTGGGAGATATATGATGATCCTTGGTTACAGCATGCTACGAACTTTCCTGAATGCTATTATTTAAATGCTGTGAAAGGAAAAAAATATGTTGAGAAGTCAATATCCTATAAAGAGTGAATGTTAGAAAGAATAAAACGAGTCGAAAACTGAAGTACATCGAAGAATAGGATCCAACCGGACAAGCCATTTATGCTATTGTCAACCAAACAAGATTCGAAAGTGGAGTAGCACCCAAACCACACACTGGAAAATATTTCCGTTTCATCAGGTGGAATAGGCGCCGAACCAATACTTTTCATTTGTATTATTGGGCATTCTACTCCACCGAGAGTGACGAGGCGAACGGAGTGAGCCGATGGAACGGAAGGTGGGGTAGAATGCCCAATAATACCCTACTTGCGTGCACTCAGTGTACGGGCTGGAACTCGACTGGCGGCGGGCGCGGGGCCGGTTTAGTTCGGCTCTCGACATGGCGTCGTTCATTCGTTTGAAGTACTTCACAAGGATTATATCTCTTTCTTGTTCTGTTTACTGCACTCTGTGCAAGTTTGAGCAAGATAGAGGAAGTATTTAGGAGCGAAATACACGTCAAAACAGAGTGAGTGTGAATGCGTCCGAAATGGACAAATTCACAGCGGACGACTGACAGCTCGCGACCGAATCGGACAGCTCCACATCGCAAGTTATGAAATTATCCATTATGAACTTTTTTGCCAACCATGCTGGCAAAGAGTGCAATGTCCAGTACCTAGGCGGCCCAACAACGTCAAAGACGACGAACAGCAACAAGAAAATATAAATATTCCACCAGTCCCCTAGAATCTACCGTGCCCTGAAGTTTTTCCAGTCCCCGAAGTTCCACATGTTGAAATATTTGTCACATTGCCAGATTTTCGATTTTCGGCTTTGTTTTAGGATGCCAGAACATGATCGTTTATCAATTTCCTTAACTTTAAGGCAATTGTTAGTAAGGGAATAAAAATATTATGTTCCGGCTCGTAACCGGGTGTATTCTGTGCATTTAATTGAAAAATAAACTTTTCCAGATCGGCACTTTTGAATGTCAAAAGTACAAAAAAAAACAAAGCTACAGTCACAGTCACAAGGCATAATAACTTGAGAAAGTACTGTCGTTGCCCATTCCCTAGCGTAGATCTCTATGGAGAAGAACGGGCAAGAAACTCCATGGACACTCTTTTAAATCAAAGTATTGTTACAAAATCTTGGTTACATCATCCATCTTGAGAGTAAACATATATGTGAGAACGATGTAGAAAGACGTGCACATTAAGAGCGTCCAGAGTAAAAGATTAAATCAAAACTTTAAAAATAAAGTAATGTCCCACAATGTTTCCAAATGTTAATCAATTAGCTTGTGATGAACTGAAATGACTTTTTTTAAATTTGAAAATATAGTAGGTACATAAAGCTAAAGTAAAAAAAGACGATTTAATCAATTTGTATAAAGTTCTTGACAAGCTATTGTAAGAAACAAGCATTTAAAATTAAATAATCACTGATTCCTTAACTTTTCTAATTCTAAATTTATTTTTTCTGTTTCCAATATTAGCTTTTCGCTTTTTAATTTCAGCTCTAAGTTTCATATATTTAATTTTAATCATTTTCTAAATTAATATTTAATAATTTAGCTTCCACACACTGTTTTTTGGCACTAAAATATTCAGCTATTGCACAGTTCCTAGCCGCCTTGCAATCATCCGTTTTCAATTACTTTTTCACTGGAAAAAAAAACAATTTGATAGAGCGTTGTTTACTGCACAACATTGCTCTTAAAGAAATATTTTCATAAACTAAAATAACAATGGCAAACTAGCTTTACCCCATGGCTTGTAACCATGTATTTTTATGGATAAAATTTAGTTCCATTGCTATATCTCGTCATTTTATTATACATACGAGTATAAGGAAATTATTATACTTATAAGGATTTCAAAGACAATTACCTGCCCTAGGTGTACTAAATGTGAACCTCTTGGGTTTGACCGGCGGTGTTATGATGTTGTGATCAATGTTGGTTATCACCTGACTATCAGTCATGACAACACCACCACCATCACAGATCACAGTCTCAATACCCTGGTCAACAGGTATTGGAACTGCATCCTCAACTATCACCCTTGCATCACAAAATCCATCACCACTACCACCACTATCATCACCACCAACATTCAAACCCTCTGTCTCCCTGTCACCTGGGGGTATGTAGTCAGCAGGTCTACCACCAGTCTGAAAAAAATAGTCAATATTAATATTGTGGGATTGATTAATTAAGTTTAGTCATATCTGAGACGGTGGGAGTACCAGTTGCCGTCACAGTTCATGGGATAATTAGTTTGTCACAAATGAGATTTTGTTATAATCAAACAGGAAGAGAATCATGCGGCGACATATCTAAATAGAAATGAGAAGTATTGTAAATGTACCTTGAATTGGTTCATCCTGATTTTAGTGCTGCCTTTGCGTGCGTTCTTTTTTAAGTTTTCCCACTTCAAACGCAGCTGCTGTGGTGTCCTAGGGCCGTTTGTAGAATTGGCATTAAAACTATCTGCCAAACAAATCCACTCCTCATTTTTTAATTTGTTATAAGTGGCGTTCGTCGTTTTCGAGGTGATAATTTTACTTCTTTCAATCAGGTCTAGCAGAAACTTTGATTCCTCTTTGGTTAGAGGCTTGCCTTTTACCTAGTAACAAAAAAAAAACGTTGATAAACTTATCGGGAACAGCGCACAGTGTTGTTATTGCCTCGAAAAACGGACATCCCCTTTTTATGAACTTATCCGATAGAACAGGTTATTTTAAAAGTAAGAGTAAAATACCCGTGTGACAATTTTATCCCAATCTAGAGATATATTTTTTTTTTTCTATGGTTTCCTTAAAAACCATAGAAATCGAAATAACTTTAGATACAATCCGTTTTTGTTACATATTTGATTATAATAATAATAGTAATAATAATAGTTTATTTGATAATCTTAAACGTACAGAAAATTTTTGAGATTGGAGCCTCCTTTTAAACAAAAAATGCCTGTATTAGGAGACTCCGCTCTTTCAAAAACAAGAAGTGTAAACTATAAAATACAAGTACATAATCAAAAACAAGGTGATTTGAGTGAATGAGGGTGTGTGTATGTGTGCGAGGGTGTGTGAGTTTGTGTGGAGTGTTGTGTTAGTTTAGTGTTAGTGTATCTGTTGTAGAAGTGATTCAGTCTCACTATAGGTTAGCTTTCTTATCCATTCCGTTCGATTTTTTTTGCAATCATAACAATTCTTAGGGTAGATGTAAATGTGTTTATTAATAACATTATAAAGCTGAGCAGATCGTTTGCAAAGTTGAATACTGGCAAATCGTGTTCTTGTTTGTGGTATTTTTAATATAATGTCTTTTCTTCTTCTAGCCAGTATTCTGGGATCATAGGTTAGTGTTTTATGTTTTGTGAGAACAACTTGAGTAATGTAAAGCTTCCGGACCGTTAAAAGGTTACTGATTTGATAAAGTTTTTCAGTACAATATCTACGTTTTTTATAATACATGCACTTGATGAGAGCCCGTTGTGCTCGCTCTAATTCCAAAAATTTTGTTTTTGAAGCCCCCCCCCAAATAGGGATGCAGTATAGCAATACTGATTGTGCAAGCGCTAAATATATCAAGTTTAGGAAGTTTTTGTTACTGCCTGAAGGAGTACATACATTTATAGGTATTATATGTCTAAGTGTCCTAAAGATCCAGCTTAGTTTTCTGATTCTGTTAGCAACTTGATCAATGTGGGGATGCCAAGATAATCTCTGGTCGATGATAATACCCAAATATTTGATATGAGCTACTCTGTTTATAGTTGAGCAGCTGCAGTGTGAGTGATTTCCAGCATCGCATAGGTGAACTTTAAGATTAAAGTCAGTACTGGGTTGTGTACGATTGCATACACTGAAACATATGTAGTTGGTTTTAGATATGTTCAGTGTGAGCAAATTCCGTCCCAGCCATCCAGCAATCTCAGACAATCCCAATTCTGCGCTAAGCTGAACGTCTCGCCAAGAGTCACCCGTGAACACTACTGCAGTGTCGTCAGCGTACGAAAAAATTCTTGCGTTTGCAATACGCATGTTACAGAGTTCGTTCACATAAATGAGGAACAAAGTGGGCCCCAATACGCTCCCTTGGGGGACTCCGTAAGACACTGCCGTGTCCCCACTAATATACTGACCCACCCTAACCCTTTGCTTACGATTGCTGAGATAATCTTTGAGGAGATTTAACGGCAGCCCACGAACTCCAATAGCTTCTAGCTTATTTGCTAAGAGTGGGACAGAGACGGTGTCGAAGGCCTTTTTTAAATCTAGGAATGCAGTTACACATTTCTTGCCGCTATCAAGTTGTTTGGTAATTAGCGCACTAAGCGCCGCAACTGCATTCTCGGTAGACATACCTTGCCGGAAGCCAAATTGAGAGTCCGATAATGTATCAAAATCTTTTAGATATTTAAGTAACCTTATGTTAATAAGTTTTTCGATTATTTTAGAAATTGCAGGTAGGACAGATATAGGCCTATAGTTGCCGACATCGTCTCTGTCCCCCGTCTTATATACTGGCGTAATGATAGCCTGTTTTAAAGCAGCTGGAAAGATTCCTTGACCAAAACAAAGGTTGGCGAGATGAGTAATAACGGGAACAACATTGTTGGCGACGCCGCCGCCGTCTGCGGAGCTACAACGTTGTGAACGGACATTCAGTGCTAAAAAAAAAACAGACTAAAGTGAAAGTGCAACAAGTGACTCATAATAGAGACTTTATTGTGCGCGACCAGTGTTAACTTCTCTTTTCTGCCCCTTGGCACCGTCATCAGAGAGAATTCCAACTCCGTTTAGAGTTAAAGGTACCTATTTATCTCTTATATATACCTTATAAACGGTAACGTAAAGTAAATAAGTGTCATTGTGCGTATGTGCTAGCGTATCAGTTTAGTATCGTAAGTCTCTATACATATGTATGTTTAGATACGATCGTGCTCCACTCTCGACAGGTTTGAACTTGTCCAGACTTAAACGACGGCCAAACTGCTGTGATTGGCGGATCGAGAGTTGGGCACGAACAAAGATTATTGTAATTGGCGTTTCAAATATAAGAAAGCGCACCACCGTCACTACTTGCGCTTATGTAAAATTGTATAAGGTCGAGCGTTTTTTGCAATGTAAAGTTAGTTTTTAATCAGCAAGTCGTCGGCCAACATGTAAACAAGGAACAATAAATGGAGTAAGTTGTCTCGAATTGTATTACTGTGTCGTGTTTTCATTCAAGAATCCCCAACAATACATGGTCCTTCGTGAGCCGGATTCAAGCCTGAAGCCAGAAGAAATGCAGTTTCGCCGCCATTGAAGAATTGAAGAACTCCGCCGCTGTATTTTGAAGACAAGTGCTATCGTCTGGTCAGTGAAACGTGTGGTTTAGGGTTAGGTAGCAGTGTCGCGATACGTGTGGTCTGTTCTTTAACAGAATTGGTCAAAACGTTACAGAATTAGTCAAAACGTTACAGAAATAGTCAAAACGTTACAGAAACAGTCAAAAACGTACAGAATCGTCAAAACGTTACAGAATTAGTCAAAAACAAAGGGACCACACACGTATAGCTCGCATTAAGGACCACGACCGCACACGACCAGACAAATCGCTGCGTCCATCATCTCATCGGAACCTACGTCGAATCCACGCTCGAGCACGACATTAGGATAAGGTACTTTGCGTCGACTAAGGTAGCGGACCCACCACTACTTGCGCTAAGAAGAAAAAGTACCTTAGGGAGTCGCGACTTGGAAGCAGGAAGATTTCCTATTGAAGATTCGTCGGGATTTGCTGGGAAGAGCTAAGAAGACGCTCTTCTCGAAGCCAGAGATGATGACGCGAAGCCGCAAAGGAGATAGCACGAAGTCGACAACGGAGGAAGAAACCAGCGGCGGCGACACAACGGCGACTGAAACTACGTCAGGCGCCACGTCGGAAACGGTGACCGACAGCGCCGCGACGGCCGAAGACACGACCATGATCGAAGACGCCGACGCCACCATTGTGGAGAAAAGCAAGAAGCAGCCCAAGTCGGTTTCCAAGAAGAATCCTAACAAGAAAAAGGAATTAGAAGCACGTTTGGAGCTCGAAAAGCTGCAGCTAGAAGAAATAAGAATCAAGACGAAACTCGCTAGCACCAAGTTGGAACTGGCGCGCGCAGAAGATGATACGGACCTGAGTGACCAAGAAGAGGAAGAAGACGCTAAAGTCGAAGCCGCCGCAGCCGAAGCGACTGCGGCATGGGTGAAGACGACGAAGAGTGTGGAGCGCAACGAGGGGGAGCCGCCAAATGGGCTGCCCGCCCCAGAGACCGCGATCGCCGCACCGAGTCACACCAACCAGCTGGCCGAAGCTATTCTTCAAGCAGTCAAGTCCGCGTCGGAAAGTAAGACGTCATCGTTCGTGCAACGCGCACCGAAGTACGTTAGCGAGTTACACCAGTTTGAAGGCGACGCCTGCGATTGGATGGCTTTCAAGGCAACATACGAAGATACCCGTGCGCTCTTCTCGGACATAGAGAACATGGGAAGGCTAAGAAGAGCCATCAAGGGCAAGGCAAAGGAAGCCGTGAAATCGCTATTGTTCACGCAAATCGACCCGCAAGAAGTGATGACAGCATTGGAACGCCGCTTCGGACGTCCGACTTATCTCATTAGAAGCGAGATAGAAAACATAGAGAAGCTTCCCCCCATGTCAGAAGACGCAAGAGAGTTGGTGCGCTACGCCGGGGCAGTAGCCAACACCGTTAGCATCGTGAGACTAATGAAGAAACAAAGTTACCTGCATTCAAGCGATATCTCAAGTAGAATCATCGAGAAGATGTGTACGCTGGTACGTTTCAAGTGGTACGAGTATCGAGCGAAGAAAGAAGAAGAAGATGAGCCAATACTCCTGAGCCTCATGCATTTCTTCAACAACATGGTGGATCAATTCGAGATGCACGAGTGTGTAGGATCCAGAGTGAAGAAAGAAGGCACGAAGTTCCGGACGCGTACTGGGGGCTCCCGCGGCGTGCACACCACTCGAGCAGCGAAGAAGCAAGAAGCCGACACATCAGAAGAAGACTCTGAAGGCGAACGCGAATGCAAGACAAAGTCAGCTAAGGTGTGTTCCTGCAAAGAAGATAACAAGAAGGAACATGAGAAGAGCTCCTGCCCGCTGTGCAAAAGCGAACACACTCTTCTGAAATGCAGCAAGTTCAACGAAGCGTCAATCAAAGAAAAATGGGATCAAGCAAAGAAGTCCGGGCTGTGCTACAAGTGTCTAGAAGGAAGACATCGAGGCTTCAGATGCAAAGCGAAGCCATGCAGCAAATGCAAGAAGGGTCATCACACGATACTGCACTATGAAGAAACAGCGAAGCCGCCGACGCAAGAAACAACGGCTCTGATAAGCTCCGCGGTCAACGCAGCGGGCACAGTATCAAGAGCCTATTTGAAGATTGTTCCTGTGGAATTAATGGGGCCAGAAGGGAACGCCAGCGTCTACGCTCTCATGGACGAAGGCTCTACGGTCACATTAATTGAAGACTCCGTCATCAAGCAAATCGGGGCACAGGGACCAGAAGAAGAGCTGCGAATAGAAGGCGTGGGCGGCCACCGTATGGATCAAAAGTCTAAGAAAATTGAAATCAAGATCCGCGGTATGTTCGGCCGTAACATAGAAAAGCTAACCGGGTACACTGTGAAGAACCTGCACCTGTCGCCTCAAGAAATCAACGAGAAGGACCTGGAAGGCTGCGAACATCTAGAAGAGATACGAGACCAGCTGAAGTACCCCAACGCGAAGCCAACGGTGCTCATCGGTCAAGATAACTGGAATCTAATCGTCTCACAAGAAGTCAAGCATGGTCACCGCAGCAAGCCAGTCGCCTCAAAAACGCAGCTGGGATGGGTGCTACACGGAGTGCGGTTCAGCAGCAACACTCCAGTCAGAGTCGTGAATCATCTCGTCACACAACCCGACGCCAAGGACGATCACTTAGAGAAGCTCATAAGGGATCACTTCGCCATCGAAGCGCTGGGAATCTCCAACAAGAAGCCAGCCAACGACATAGATCAACGAGCGCTACAAGTCCTGGACGCCACTACGAAGAGATTGACCGACGGGAGATTCAGCACAGGGCTCATCTGGAAGACAGAAGACGAGCGGCTACCCGAAAGCAAGACAACAGCTGCGCAACGCCTGAAAGGAATACAGAAGAGATTCACAAAAGACAGCGAGTTTCAGAAGAAATATGAAGAGCAGATCAACAACTTGATCATCAGCGAGTATGCAGAGGAAGCCAGAGAAGAACCTACCTCCGCAAGGACTTGGTACTTGCCACACTTCGCAGTCGTCCACCCGCAGAAGAAGAAAATGAGATTGGTCTTCGACGCCGCGGCTAAGTCGAATGGAAGATCACTCAACGACGCGCTACTAGCCGGACCCGACCTGTTACAATCATTGTTCGGAGTATTGCTACGGTTTCGTCAAAGTGCAGTAGCAGTGGTGGCAGACATTAAAGAAATGTTCCTGCGCGTGAAAATCAACGAGGAAGACAGAGATAGTCTACGATTCCTGTGGCAAGACAAGGAATACAGGATGACGTCATTGATATTCGGGGCTGCGTCATCTCCGTGTACGGCGATATACGTCAAGAACAAGAACGCCAGCGAGTTCGAGGCACAACATCCAGAGGCTGCGAGAGCAATCACACGCAACCATTACATGGACGACTACTTGGCAAGCTATCCAGACGCGGCGACAGCAAGAAGAATCGCCAGCGAAGTCGACTCGGTGCACAAGAAAGGAGGGTTCGTCCTACGAGGCTGGGCGAGCAATCATCCAGAAGTCACAGAAGGGCTCCTAGCCGAGGACACCACGGGCACGATTCGACTGGGTGAGCAAAAGGACCAGGTGGAGAAGACACTCGGGCTCAACTGGAACGTGAAAGAAGATAGTCTACACTTCACGCTGACGTTAAGAAACACGCCAGAAGAAGCAATCGACGGCAGGCGCGCTCCCACGAAGAGAGAAGCAACGAGCGCGGTCATGACAGTATTCGACCCGCTCGGTTTAGCCGCTCCCATCACGATCCAGGGCAAGATCATGCTGCAAAACCTCTGGAGAAGCGGCGTGGAATGGGACGAGCGAGTGCCTCCTGCAAGAGAAGAAGAATGGTCCAGGTGGCTGCAAGACCTCAAGAAGTTAGAGAACCTGGGTATCCCGCGCTGTTTAACAAGAAACACCGACGAGGGGGAGCTCCACACGTTCTGCGACGCCAGCGAGAAGGCCTACGCGTGCGCGGTGTACTGGCGCACGCAACGTACCAACGGTCAAGTGGAAGTAAAACTCCTGGCGGCGAAAGCAAGAGTGACACCGCTGAAACCCACCTCGATTCCCAGACTCGAGCTGCAAGCCTGTCTCCTGGGCAGTCGTCTCGCCACGAACGCGCAACAAGAAATGGACCTGCACGTCATAGGAAGATACTTCTGGTCAGATTCAAGGACGGCGCTAGCATGGATCAAGGCTGACCCCAGAAGATACAAGCCATTCGTCGCGCATCGACTCGCCGAGATCGAAGAATTAACCAGACATAAAGAGTGGCGATGGGTACCCACCAAGCACAACGTCGCAGACGATGCCACGCGAGACGCGCCTAAGGACTTCAATAAAGAACATCGGTGGTTCACGGGGCCGTCATTCCTCTACAAGGGCCAAGAAGAGTGGCCACAGGAAGATAAAGAACCCCTCAAGAACACTGGAGAAGAAAAGCCGAACGCCGTCACGTTGAGCGTGAGAAAAGTCGCGCCCACCATCGTTCCAGAGCCAGGGAGGTTCTCACGGTGGACCAGACTGCTGCACGCGACAGCGAGGTTCCTGCAAGTTGTGGACGCTTTCAAACGAAGCATTGCCCACAAAACCCTCGGCACCAGAAGAATCACCAAGAAAGAAGTCGATCCAGCCTGGAAGAGAGCTCAGAAGAAAGACAAGAAGCCGCTCGTCTTGAAGAAAAGAAGCGAAGAATTGAACCTTCGCCAGAAGTCTGCATTGTACGTAGAAAAGGCCGAGCGACTCTTAATTCAACGAGTTCAAGAAGATAGCTACCCAGAAGAATTGGCCGCCTTAAGAAGACAGAGCGACCAAGTCCACAAGCTCAAGAACTTCGCCATCAAGTTTGAAGACGGCATGATGAGGTTATCGACCCGTGTAGGCGCGGCTAAGTACCTAACGGCCGCCTACAAAAGTCCCATAGTGTTGGACGGACGCCACGAGATCACTCGACTATTAGTGAAACATGTACACGAGCGTCTGAACCATGGGAATCATCAGACAGTTATGAACGAGCTGCGGCAACGATACTGGATTCCTGGCCTGCGAAACATCGTCAAAGCAACAGCAAGAGACTGCGGGTGGTGCAAACTAAGGAAGAAGGCACCACAACTGGCACCCCAGGGCGACTTACCTCAAGAAAGATTGTCAAGAACAAGCCCTCCCTTCACCTGCGTGGGCGTGGACTACTTCGGCCCACTACTGGTCACCGTGGGACGGCGCGTCGAGAAAAGATGGGGCGCCCTATTTACGTGCATGACAACACGCGCAGTTCACCTGGAGCTGGCCGCATCACTGACGACCGACTCCATGATGCTGGCCTGGCATGGCGAATGATTGCCAGAAGAGGCACTCCCAAAGTCATCATGAGCGACAACGGCACCAACTTCATAGGTGCAAGTCGCGAGCTGCAAGAGGCCATTCAAACGGCTACCAACAAGATCGGCATAGTGTGGAGGTTCATTCCCCCGGGAGCCCCAAACATGGGCGGCTCTTGGGAACGGCTGGTGCGCACCGTCAAGACCGCACTAGCAGCAACGCTCCACGAAAGAAGACCGAAAGAAGAAGTCCTGCACACCCTGCTGCTTGAAGCAGAGCATGTGGTCAATTCACGGCCACTATTTACCGTGGACACTGACCCCAATGAAGAAGAAGCACTGACCCCCAACCACTTCCTTATCGGGAGGTCCAGCGGAGCCCACATATTTGGTTCATTCGACGACGCCGAGCTCATCGGTTCTCCCTCCTGGAGAACGTCCCAGCGCCTGGCCGACCACTTCTGGGCCAGATGGGTGCGAGAGTACCTACCTACGCTCTCGCCCCGTTACTTCCAGGGTCCCCATTACCGGGATCCCACCGTCGGCGACCTCGTCCTGCTGGTGGACCACACCCTGCCACGCTGCTCGTGGCCACGCGGCGAGATCAGCGCGACCTACCCCGGGCCAGATGGAAGAACCAGGATCGTCGACGTCCGCACCTCGGCGGGCGTACTGCGGCGGCCAGCATCCCGGCTGGTCGTGATAGTGCCAGCGACGTCGCCCCTGCAAGCTGAGGTGCAAGGCACCGAGGGGGAGACTGTTGGCGACGCCGCCGCCGTCTGCGGAGCTACAACGTTGTGAACGGACATTCAGTGCTAAAAAAAAACAGACTAAAGTGAAAGTGCAACAAGTGACTCATAATAGAGACTTTATTGTGCGCGACCAGTGTTAACTTCTCTTTTCTGCCCCTTGGCACCGTCATCAGAGAGAATTCCAACTCCGTTTAGAGTTAAAGGTACCTATTTATCTCTTATATATACCTTATAAACGGTAACGTAAAGTAAATAAGTGTCATTGTGCGTATGTGCTAGCGTATCAGTTTAGTATCGTAAGTCTCTATACATATGTATGTTTAGATACGATCGTGCTCCACTCTCGACAGGTTTGAACTTGTCCAGACTTAAACGACGGCCAAACTGCTGTGATTGGCGGATCGAGAGTTGGGCACGAACAAAGATTATTGTAATTGGCGTTTCAAATATAAGAAAGCGCACCACCGTCACTACTTGCGCTTATGTAAAATTGTATAAGGTCGAGCGTTTTTTGCAATGTAAAGTTAGTTTTTAATCAGCAAGTCGTCGGCCAACATGTAAACAAGGAACAATAAATGGAGTAAGTTGTCTCGAATTGTATTACTGTGTCGTGTTTTCATTCAAGAATCCCCAACAAACATCCTTGCGTATGTACTTCAAAAAACTAGTTGAAACGTTGTCCCATCCAGGTGCACTGCCGGTCTTAAGACTCATGAGGATAAGGTTAACTTCACTTATATCCGTGTCCAGCAGTACAAATGAGTTAGGTTGACCCATTGGCGAGAGATGTCGATCCCGTTGATTACATCCTATACGTGGCTGTATTTTTAGTGCAAGGTTTTTACCAATGTTGGCAAAATAATTATTTATATAGTTAACTGACTCCAATGGAGATGATTTAATATTTAATAATTCTGTGTTATCACTTTTACATTTATTAGAGTAGGTAATATTTTTTATATTCTTCCAAAGTAATTTGTTATTAGTAGTTGATTTAGTTATTAGTTCTCTTTCGTACTTTCTTTTTACTTTTTTTATTAAGTTATTGCAATAGTTCCTATATCTTATAAACGTTATTTTTAATATTTCATTGTATGGTTCTTTTTTACTATCTTTTTGTAGTTTGTTGCGGTTCCTGATACATCTTAGAATGCCTGGGGTAATCCATGGCTTGATAATGCGCTTACTATTTGGAATTTTTACAAGGGTAGTATTTTTATCAATCGATTCTGATAGTTTATATATAAGAAGGTTTGTCAGGGATTCCGGATCGTTGCAAAAAAGCAAATCAGCTAAATTATTTTCCAGTAAATACTTATATGCTTCCTCAAAGTCAATTGAGGATTTAGTTTTGTTCACAATTGGGGAATCTTTTATTTTTGAAAGGGACAGAAATGTAGTAAAGTGATCTGTAATGCTTGTATGCAAAATGGCAATAAAGGCGGATATTTTATACCTGTTAAACTTTAGCATAAAATGGTCCAAACAGTTTTCATTTCTAGTAGGCAATGTATGGCCAGGCAGTATACCATACTGGGATAATGTATTGAGGTAATTAAGTCTGTTTTTTTGGTCGTGAGTCGACTCCGTATCCTTTTGTTTAATATTAATATTTATATCACCCGCTATAATTATATTTTTCTGGGGGTTTAAAGTATCGAGATGGGTACTTAGAGAATTTATAAAATTCTCCGAGTTTGCGTTAGCTGGCGATCGATAGATGCATAAGACAATGTTATTGAATATTTCAAGTTGAAGGCAAGACGCATGCGTTAGTTTAATTTCCGTAACTTTAGATTTTAAATTATTTTTTATGTAAACCACAACACCGTCATTCTGATTTTGGTGGTGTGTAGTAACATAGGAGGTATAATTATATAGATGTGGTATAGGTTTTTCAGAGCTCAATCTGCATTCCGTTAAAATAATGACATCAGATTCAAAGTTAAAAGTCGAAAGAGTAATTATAAAGTTGTCAAAGTTGCACGAAATGCTTCTTATGTTTTGAGAAATGATAGTAGAGTCAGTTCTTTTTATATTCGTCAGCCTAGTGAAATCCATGCAATCACATTCAATACTACGCGCAATTTGAAGATCATCAATATCTTCTAGGGTTTGTAGTTGGTTATTCATTATATATCGTTTGGTTATAATAGAAATGACGTGATATTTGGTAGAGGTTTTTGTGGAAGCGAGTTATAATTTTAAAAGTTAGTTTTGAAATACAGGTGTGAAATGAAAGGGCATTTGCGGAACGTATCAGAATGAATAAATGGGTAGTATTGAATGAATGGGTAGTATTGAATGAATGGGTGGTATTGACTGTGTGCGAGTAATTGCTGTGTGAACGTAGTGAAAAATAAGTGAGTGTGTTATATGTAGGTGAGTACTGGTTGGTTATGTGTAGCATTGTAGTGCCAGCGTAAAAAATAATTACAAATAAAGATACTTTTAAAAAGAACACAATAAGATAACAAAAGTTAACAAAAAATCCCAACAAACCGAACAGATACATCCAAGAGCCGGCGAGCAAAAGAGTAATTAACATAGTTACGTTTGCCTTCATAATGTTACTGATACGTAATATAATATGACAAGAAGTTACTAGTCATTTGTTTAATTTAAGTTGATGTATCTGCTGTTCGCTCGTGACAAGTATGTTTGGGGACTGCTCATCCTTTTTAAGTAAAACCTTGCCATATGCAGCCCAACAGAATTTAAACTCTCCTGACTTGGTAAGGTCGCGCGCCAAAAAGTGAAGACGGGAACTCTTCGGAGTTAGGTGGTCAGATAGAAATATGGGAGTATCTTCATTTGATTTGATGCCTAGATGTTTACAACATAACTTGGAATTTGTTTTTATAGCCAAAGCCTTACCCATTTTCATGATGTCCGTTTTAAGCAAGGTCGAGCCGGTCTCCACTATTATTGGCGTATTAGGGTGCGTCCACATCTGGCGAATGTGCCGCGAATGTGCAGCTCGCGAGCCGTTTGCGACCTGCCCGCGAGCTGCGCGCGTGCCTTTTTGTTCGTGCGCCGCTTCTGCGCCGCCCGCGCGCAGTTCGCGCGCGACCTAAGCGCCGTACGCGATCAGCGCGCGGGCGGCGCGCTAGTTATTTCGCTCAGTTCGTTTCTGATTACTGGAGGCTAAGTACGTGTTGTCATGGAGTGGACGGAGGAGAATTGTTTACGCTTAATTGAAACGTATAAAAGATTTCCAGTATTATGGGATCCTAAAGATCAATATTACTATAGAAAAAATCTAAAAAATGATGCGTGGAAAGAAATAGGTGCTATAATGGGAAGCGATTATGAACAATGCCATAGCAAACTGTTAAGTCTTTTATCGTCTTTTAGAAGAGAGAAAGGAAAAAGTCAAAAAAGTAAAGGGACAGGGAAAGGTGAGTAAAAAAACGACTTGTTACTTTTTGTGTTTTATTTTATTAATTAAATTGACTATGTGACTAATATTATTCTATATTTATAGGAGCATCCGAGACTTACAAAAGTAGATGGTTTGCCTACGACGCTTTTTCCTTTTTAGCTGATCGGGATAAACCAAGGAAACGTTTAAATACTGTAAGTAATTAAATCAACAATATTTATCTTGAAATGCAATACGGCCTTCATTTACACAATAAGAAGCAACCTCATCTCTTATTTCGTTTATTTCTCTGGAATATCTTATTTGTGGTGTTTGAATATTTGAAAGAGATGTGAAATTAGGTACGGATTGATTTATGTACATATTAGAATTGGTAGTATAAGTATCGGCGGCGTTCTGTTTCAAATAATTATGCAAGTGAATAATGCTCATAACGACCACTTCAGCAACTTCTGGTTTTAATATCATAGGTTTTCTAAGTACCCTAAAAATGGATGATGCAATGCCAAAGGCACTCTTAACAATTCTGCGAGCTCTGCTTAATCTATAGTTAAAAATACGTTCCGGTGTGCCTTTACTGTGGTTACCGGAGTATGGTTTCATCACATGTTTATCTAGAGCAAAAGCGCTGTCAGCAACAAAGAAGTAGGGTATCGCTTTAGTCCTATAAGGTAATGGTTTTTCTTGTGGTAAATTTAAGGAGCCATTTTGCATCATCTTGTAGAACTCTGTATCTTTGAATATCCCTCCATCAGATATACGCCCTTGGCAACCAACATCAGCAAACATAAATTTATAATCTGAGTCTACCAGTGCAAAAAGAACAATACTAAAAGTAGATTTGTAATTATGATATTCAGTTCCACTTTTCGGAGGTGCCTGTATGACTATATGTTTGCCGTCTATTGCGCCAATGCAATGGGGCAAATGCCATTTATCTTCGAATCCTTTACTCACTTTTAGCCATATATCTGGTCTCCTTGGCACCTGAAAAATAATAATACATTATTACAAGCAAATAATATACTTACCTATAATAAGTATATAATAATAATAAGTATATAAGTATAAGTATGTAAGTATATATAACAAGTATAGTATTCTGAGCAAATAAATTATTATCCTATTCTATTCTATTCTATTCTACAGGAACAAGCAGATATAGAACAAGATAAAGTGGACGAGCGACAGGTACAAGATGATGGAATAAATACTGACAGTGAAATCGACCTGTCTTTTAATGAACCTCCGCCGTCCAAAAAGAAAAAATCGACGAATGATAAAATCGTAACTGAAGCCCTACAAGTTTTAAAGACTGCTACAGAAAAATTAACCGATACTTCCAAGTTGTCACAAGAAGTACATTCATTTATAAATTTTATTGGAGCCAAAATGGAATCTTATTCACGTTCAACAAAAAATATGGTTCAACAGGCAATATTTGATGTCATAATGAAAGCCGATTCTGGCCACTATGATTATCAATCAAATATGCAAGTGTCGACGCAAGGTTATACAACTTATTCTCAAAGTGCTTCTACGTCCAGACCGCACAGTCAGGAAAGTAATTATTCGGTAGAAGATACGAATGACAGCTACAGTGATTTGTTTCAATAATAACTACTTTCTTTTCGTAAACTTATATGTTGCTTATAAAAAAGGCTATGTGATTATTAAATAAAGATAATTAGAAAAATACTCACACGTACGTTTTCCTTTAAACACTTGATAATCGCTAAACACACTTCAGGAATTGTCGGGGTACGTAGCGAGGTGTCGGTGTTTTTGAGGAGAAACAAATGTTTATGTTGAACACTATTTATTGAATCACTCTCAAACTGTTCTTAGTGATAAAATGTTAATGAAATGTTGATGGAATGTTTGAATACACCCGGCTAACGCGGTAGACAAAAGTGCACTGAATATAATATCTAATATAAAATAATAAGTAATAAAATTAGGTCAACGCTTTGCGCCGATATCGCTAACTAAGGTGTTCGGTAAAAACACCGAACATATTCCGGGCCACGAAAGATGGGGATGCTGAGATGAAACAATGTTATGTTAGTAATATAATGGAACGATCATGATAATAATGTTTACAAGGTGAATACAAAACCAAATTAAGATTAAAATGTTAGTAGAATAAACGTAAAACTGATTTGAAATAAAATTAAGAGCTTATTGTTCCTAATGGATTCCTAGGCACGCGAGGACACGGCCTATTCACCATTGTATTGTTTAATTCACCGTAAATATGTTCCGCACTAGATTGATGTTCACTCATGTGTTGACGCGCACTAGATTGACGTTCACTCATGTGTTGACGCGCACTAACACTGACATTATTGACGTTCACCTCACTAATACTTCTGGTGGGTCGAAGCTCCATGTCTGACGTGATGTGGACGCGGCGCGCTCGCAGCCGCAGCCATCTGCACAGCAGCGTTCCCGCCGCCAGCACCAGCGCGCCGACCAGGATATAGCTTACTGCATACTGATGGATGTCATGAGAGGATAATGTTTCTCCTATTTCCACTTGGCTGTTTTTCATGACATCGATGCGTTGGTGTAAGTCTTTTAAGGCGTACTTCATCTCGCCTGAGTCTGTTACGTCTTGTAAGGTTTTGAAAGGCATAGTGCTGTTAATTATGAAGTTTAATTGATCCATCTCAGGTATCAAAATGTCCGGGCTCAAATCAATTCTGTTTTTCTTTTGCCTCTGAATGTTCAGCGTAAAATCCTGACCCTTCAGCAGGCAACCTGGTTCTAAGTAAATGACACCAGCTTTGCTCAGTTGTACCTGGTTTATCTGTTCGCCGCAGATTATTTTAACGGCATAAATGTTGCAACAATGGTACAAGAATAGTGACGGGTTTGTTAGTGATGTCCATTTGTTTTCACATCGAGATCTTCGTACCTTGCACTTATCTTTGTCTCGGTCGAGATCACAAAAATTGTTCTCGTTGTTAAGATGGTATATCGGCTTTTTCCAGTCACACAGAAACTTATCATCTTCTTGTTTACAGAGTGAAAGTTCTTCAGACGTAATTGTTAAGTATGAGTCTCTTTTTAGATCCGTAGCGACGTATTCTGACGACGGGATGAACTCTATCATAGTGTTGTTCGTCTGGTGTGGTATAGGATGTATTTTATACAACTTATATCGGTCTCTACTGATAAGTGGGAATGTTATTTGGAAGAGGAAGTATTCCTCAGTTATTCGTGCTTTAATACTTATCAGAGAATAAAGCTTTCGAATATCGTGTGGTTCAATAGGCAATGTTAGGTCATCGGATAAGTGCCCAGAGATAATGTTAAGTTCCTTTTGGAACTGTTCAGGAGTAAGCAAATGAATGTTAACCTGTCCATGGTGGACATTAGTTAGGATGTCAAGTAAAATATCTTGAGTTCTTTTTAAGTTATGCAGTAAATTACTAGCTGTTAGGGCTGTCATGGTAAATTCTTGAAGTAAAGATATGTTGTTTATCTCTCGTTGTAGTTTGTTTGAGATGTTATCCAGCGTGATCAGATGTTTATTGATTATTTTATGTTGTTTTGCCATTATTTCTTCTGTTCTTTTTAGCAAATTGTACTCGGATTCGACAATCGACGTCTGATTCTTCCATAAACCCACTAAATGTTTTTCATTTTGTTGTATCATGTTGATGTCTCGGCTGTATTTTTCCGCGAATTGTTCGTCTAATACGCCGAATAGGGAATTTGCGATGTTTCCAACTGCATTGATAAGTCCCCGCCGCCGTCTGGAGTGTCCGCTTACGTGTTGCGTCATCAGAAGTTCATTGTAGTATTTCAGTTCATTACTCTCATGGATCAGCTGTGGGACTATCATGTTACACTGTTCGCTGCCTGTTGTTTTGCATGTTTTGTCCAGATATGCGGTTACTTTTTCAAACGCCTGCATACCTTCCCAATACGGAGACATGTTATAGAATACGACTAGGTACCAACTGTCTTTTACGAGGCTGATTTTTGATATTGGGTCAAAGTAGAAAGATTGGTTATTGTTTAATGATGTTATGTTGTAACTGCAATTTGCAACTGTGCAGATTGACATAAAAAAGGTTAATGCCATGGCAATATACGATAACGTTCCTGGTACTGTTTTTCTTGTTCGTCTCCTGTCGTTCTGGGACTCAGAACTCTGTTCAGCTGAACTGTCTGTTTCAGTTGAGCTGTTTTGTTGGCTGTTTGTTTCGATTTCTACCGGTAATAAAGAAAGTTTGACTACCGGCCGCTTTATGACGCCATTTTTCGTTTTCAATGACACCACCCGGACGTAGCCATCGTTACCGGGATGCAGATCTATCACTCGGCCCATAATCCACCGTCCAGCTGGAATGTTATCTTCATGTACTACCACCATATTGCCTATTTTTAAGTTTTCCTGTGGTTTAGACCACTTTTCTCTCGCTGTTAATTGGCTCAAATATTCATTCTTCCATTTTTGCCAAATCTGTTTAAAAATGTTGGTTGTTAAATGCCATCTTGTTCTCGCATCCTCCTTCGTCTCAATCACTGTTAGATCGGACCTTCCTGTTAAAAAATGTGCCGGTGATAAATAATCCAGATCCTCAATGTTTTCTGTAAGCGAGCATAACGGTCTCGAGTTCAGACACGCCTCCAGTTGTGTCAGCACAGTGGTGAACTCTTCAAACGTTAATCTTTGTTCACCCACCACTCTCTTTAGGTGGAACTTCAGACTGCGGACGGCTCTTTCCCACAGCCCACCAGCGCTCGGCCAAGATGGAGCGTTGAAATGCCATTGTATGTTCATT
The DNA here is from genome assembly GCA_963082905.1 of Oligia fasciuncula. NCBI lineage: Eukaryota > Metazoa > Arthropoda > Insecta > Lepidoptera > Noctuidae > Oligia > Oligia fasciuncula. Next base: position 18,968,206 of record OY720403.1, read on the forward strand.
TCAGCTATTTCTGCCTGGCAGTTATCCCCGAAAACTTGTTGTAGTTGGTTGTACTCCTCTTGCAGCAGCCTGTTAGCTCCGATAAAATTTGTTCCTTGGTCACTATACATGTTATGTGGTGTTCCTCTCCGGGCCGCCATTCTCTTAAGTGCCGCTAAGAATGCTGAACTAGTAAGGTCAGATACCAATTCCAAGTGAACTGCTTTCGTGACCATGCATATAAATACAGCCACGTAGCCTTTCAATGTTCTCACCCCTCTCCCCTTGTTTGCCTTGATGTTCACAAAACCTGTGTAGTCCACGCCAGTATGGTAGAATGGAGGAGCGGGGTTCGTTCTAGCAGCGGGAAGGTCACCCATCAATTGATATTGCTTCCTTGCTTCATACTTCCGGCAAGTTACACAATTTCGTAACTGTTTTTTAGTCGTACTGTACCCGCTTGTTATCCAGTATTGTTGTCTTAGAGTAGCTAAGGTCAGTCGAGGGCCCCCATGAAATGTTAACTGATGAGCTTCTTCTATGAGTAACTCCGCCAATCGACTTCTGTTAGGGATTATCTTAGGATGTTTCATTTCGTCGCCCATGTTCGCGTTCCGTAAACGTCCTCCTACTCGGAGAAAGCCGCTGTTATCGACGAAAGGTTTTAGATTCAATAATTTGCTGTTTGTTGCCACATTGCCATTTTTGTTTAACATTGCAATATCTGACGTAAATGCTGTACTTTGTACATGTATTGTAATAGCCGATTTGGCTTTTCGCAATTCTAGTAATGTTAGGTACTTCGGTAAATGTTTACGTTGCGACGTTGGCGTCAATGCCCTCCGTATCCATGCCAAGACACGAGTTATTTTTATAAACGAATTATGTTGTAATAATAAATTATCTATTATACTATTACTGTTAATGTCTTGAACAATGTTTACCAATTCTATCCTTTTCATCTCTTCCTCTGTTTGGTAGATAGTCTGTTTTTGTTCTTTCTGTATGTCATAGGACGCTAGCCATGCTGGTCCCTTCCACCATAACGGATGTTGTACTAGTTGAGGCGCTGTTAGACCCCGGCTGGCGCAGTCGGCCGGGTTGTCTCCCGATTTTACATAACGCCAGCAATTTGCTGGCATTATCTGTTTGATAACGTTGACTCTATTAGCCACGAAAGGTTTCCAACGTGCCGAATCGCCTTGCAGCCACCCTATGACCACCATAGAATCACACCATCCATAGATTTCTAGTTTACAACTTATACTCTGTTTGATTTTTTCGATGAGCTTAGATAGTAGATAAGCACCACAAAGCTCCATCCGTGGCAATGTTACGCTCTTTTTACTTGGTACAAGTTTCGACTTTGCTGCGACGATTACTGTTTCTTGTTGGTATTTTGTTCGTGCGTATACCACACACGCATATGCTTCGATGGATGCGTCACAATATCCATGCAGTTCGATGACATCATTCTCATTGCATAATATCCATCGTGGTATCTTACAATGTTTGATGTTGTCAATTCCCGTAATTAACTTGACCCATTCATTATGTATGTCATCGGACACTTTATCATCCCACTGTAGATCATGTTTCCACAACTTTTGAAATAATAGTTTAAGTTTCGTGGATAGGGGTGTCAGCCAACCAAGCGGGTCATATAATTTTGAAATTTCCGATAGTAGGCTCCTTTTAGTTGGTTTTGAGGTTGTTTGTGAAAAGTCGCAACGGAACGTAAATTGATCTCCTTTTGGGTTCCAGCACAAACCTAAAGTTTTCAACATGTCCTCATTTTTGAAGCTATAAACGAATTCCTCTTGACTTGTTGATATGTTCCCTAATAGTTCTTGACTGTTGGATGACCACTTTCGAAGATTAAAGCCTCCCGATTTCAAGAGCTGAATTAAATCATTTATCGATTGTTTACCTTGTTCTATGTTGAAGCAGCCGTGTAATAGGTCATCCATATAAAAACTGTTTTCCAGGACAGCAGCCGCTTTTGGGAACTTGTGTCGTTCATCCGCCGCCAACTGTTTTAAGGTCATAATTGCTAAAAACGGTGCGGCCTTTGTCCCGTATGTTACCGTGTTCAGTTGATACACTTGTATAGGCTGTGTTGATGACTCACGCCAAACGATTTTTTGTAGATGTTGATCCATGGGGTTAACCAAGATTTGTCGGTACATCTTCTCGATGTCCGCGGTGAAGGCAAAGGGATATTGTCTCCATTGAAGTAGTAAGGCCTGTAGATCTTTTTGTAGATTGGGCCCTTTCAGCATGATGTCATTCAAGCTGTATTTTGTTGATGTTTTGGCGGATGCGTTGAATACCACACGAAGCTTTGTTGTTGAAGACTCTTCCCTCTGCACGCCGTGGTGAGGCAAGAAGCATTCGAGTGTTATGTTATCGCTTTTCTGTTCCGGTTTCATGTGGTTCAACGCTGCATATTCATGCATGAAATCCTTGTATTTTTCGGCTAAAGTTGGTTGTTTTTCCAAGCGGCGTTCCAAGTTTTTAAGCTGAGCAATAGCCATAGGTTTGGAAGACCCCAATTGCTGTTTTAATTCTTCTTTCAGTGGTACTCTGACTTCATAACGACCCTGACTATCTCTTCGTGTTGTTTTTGTATAGAAGTCCATACATTCCTGATCTTCTACAGATAGATTTGAAGGTTCTAAGATCTCCTCAACTTCCCAAAATTTGTGAATCTCCTTGACGTTGTTTAAGACCACATTACATTGGTATGTATTCACGTTACCGCATAGTAACCATCCCAACTGTGTTTGTTGAGCCATTGGCTGTTGGGCATGTTCTCCTTTTATAATCCCGCCTAGCATAATGTTAGCATAAATGTCCGCCCCGAAAAGCAAGTCAATTCGTCGACTTTTGTAGAATTCCGGGTCAGCTAAATTAATGTTTTTTATGTAAGACCAATTAGGTTTAGCGAATGTTTGGTTTGGCAAGCTTTTAATAAGTTCGTTCATGATGAGCACATCTGATTCGAATTCAAAGTTGTTGTACATAGAAGTACATTCTATGCTTATCATCCCCTTACAGCTGTTTTCCTTTTGCCCCACTCCAAAGATGACTCCTTTGCATCGTCGTCTCTTGATACCTAATATCTGAGACGCTTCTTCTGTTATTAAGGATATCTGAGATCCTTGATCGATCAAGGCGCGCATGGTTTGGTAAGTTCCATCCACCCCCTTGACCTTCACCAGAGCAGTCGCTAGCAATATCTCCGCCTTTTCATCTTGAGAGGCATTCACCGTGCCCGTCACGGGTTCATTGCGCTTTGCGTTTTGTTTTTCAACGTTGTTGCCGCTTGACGACGGAGTTGATGTATTTGCTAATTTCGCAAATGCGTCATGTAAAATGGTGTTATGTTGATCTTGGCATTTCCGGCATGTTAAGTTGGAGGTGCATTGCTTTCCAAAATGGCTAAATAAACAATTTGTACAAAGTTTCAACTTGGTTGCAGTTTTTAGCCTCTGGTCGTCACTCATTTTTAAATATGTTTTGCAATTATAAATGCCATGTTGGTTATTGCAAAGAGGACATTTTATGTTTGACACGTGCATCGATTTCGCAGCTGTTCTATTTCCGTTGCTCTGGTTGTTTGAGTTGTTGTAATTATTTTTCTTATTGTTAGATGTTTGATTTGGATAATTGTTTTGATGAGAAGTCTTGGGAGGCACATTATCTTTACGGCGAACTGTTTCCAATGACGTAAATTTTGTTTCCAAAAATTCTAAGAATTCTGCGAGTACCGGTAGCTCTTTTGAATTCTTCAGCGACTCTATGTAGTCTGTGTATGTTTCTGTATCTAGCTTTTGACCTAGTACGTGTACAATCATTGGGTCCCATGATGTGGTGTCAACTCCTAAGTTTTTGATGGCATTAAGACATTCCAGCGTGGTGTCATGCATTCGCTTGATCTGCTGTAACGATTGCTGTTGTATGTTTGGCAGGCCTAGCAGAATGTTCATGTGGGCTGAGAATATTAGTTTTTTGTTGTCATACCGATGGGTAAGAATATTCCAGCATACAGAATAGTTATCGGTACTTATCGATAAATGTTGTATAAGTTTCTCAGCTTCTCCACGAACCTTACCCTTTAAATACTGCATCTTTTGGCCGCTTGATAGCGAAGGGTTGTTGTGTATTACTTCCATGAATAGATCTCTGAACGATACCCATTGGTTGTAATTCCCGTTGAAGTTCGGTATCTCCAGTTGAGGTGTTGATTTTTCCCTGTGTGCGACTGACCACATCTTCGTATTAATAGCCCTTTTCAGGTTGTTGAATTTTTTCTCATACTTATCGTACATGTTGCTGTATTGTTCGTTCTCTCCCTCGAGTTCGATCTCGATGTCCCAATGTAATATGTCGATAGCTGACCATCTAGACTGTAGTGACCTCAATACGTCCTCAAATTCCCACTTATCTGCGATAGAGTCCACGTCTATGTTTGCGGTTGTACGCACAAAGGCTTTAAAGTTCGCATACTGTTTTTTCAACAATGCGTCTAGCTTACTGTTTGGCTCCGTGTTCGACTTCTGAGCTGGGCGGTCGCTCAGCTGCCTTGGGAAACTAGGTCCCGCTTCCTCACCTGTTTTCTCCTCTGCACGCATACTCGATGCCGATGGCGATCTATCACGAGCTGTTGTTTGCTCACCTGTTGAGAGGCTTCCCGTTTTCACGAACCGCAGCTGATACTGTTGGTTGATCAACGCCTTGGTTGACTCATACACCGTACGTGTTTTCTCGTACTCTCGGTCGGTGAAATAAGGATCAGTTTTACTTACTTCTCCCTCAATTCGCTCATGATTGACCTGGAAATCATTCCAATAGCCCTCCAAAGTATTAAGCTTCCGCTTAAAGTAGTCTACTGTTTTCCGGTCAGCACTATCCTTCTTCAAGTTAATGCCAAGTTTTATGATGCTATCATAGATCATTGATTGCGTTTCAATGAGTTCTGACATTGTTATAGGGTGTTAAAATCCTTACTGACTAGAAATAAGGAAAAATATTACTTGTATTCTCCGCTGTTAGTAGGTACTCAGCCTTTGCTGCTACTTCAGTTTCTGCTCCAATGTTCGCTCCGACAGCCCCACGACGTACACACACTGTTGTTTGTTACGATAGTTCAGACCTCGCACACCAAAATTCCGAATTTCCGAAATTACGCGACGCGTGATCCGGCTCGAAGGACCAAAAATATGTCGGGGTACGTAGCGAGGTGTCGGTGTTTTTGAGGAGAAACAAATGTTTATGTTGAACACTATTTATTGAATCACTCTCAAACTGTTCTTAGTGATAAAATGTTAATGAAATGTTGATGGAATGTTTGAATACACCCGGCTAACGCGGTAGACAAAAGTGCACTGAATATAATATCTAATATAAAATAATAAGTAATAAAATTAGGTCAACGCTTTGCGCCGATATCGCTAACTAAGGTGTTCGGTAAAAACACCGAACAGGAATAATAATACTTATACTTTGCTTAGAAATTCTAAAAAGGTACTGCAAGCTTGTGTAGGAATCTCCAGTGGCCAAGAATCGTAATGTCAAACTTAATTTATTTTCAACTGAAATTGGTAGCCTAAAATGCGTTTCCTTTTTAGCAATCTTAAAACTAACCATCTGTCGTAGATTTTCATATAATACCATCTGTCGTAGATTTTCATATAATTCTGGTGACAATTTTAAAAAATTTGCATAGTGTCCGCTTAATTGATGGCTTTTCAACTCCGCTACTATATTCTGTTTTCTTTTAAAAATAGGATTTTGCCACCAACGCCGTTGTCTCTTTTTTTTCCTTTTTATCAGTAATATAATAGCTAATGATGCAGCAATTATATTAAAAACACTAGTGTCGTCTGACATCTTCGATAGTACTGAGCCAGTAAACGGAACTGTAAGGGCGAGAACTGAGCGCGCGCAGATCGCGCGCCGCTCGCGCGCTCTATACGAGCCTTGTATGAGTTGCGCTAAAGAGGCGCACCAAACCATTGCAGTGACTGCACGCGCGCAGCTTGCGGGCAGCTCGCAATCGGCTCGCGTGCTGCACATTCGCGGCACATTCGCCAGATGTGGACGCACCCTTAAGATTCTCACTGTTTTTCCCACGTACTCTATATATGTCTTTTATATCATGCTTGGTAATGGCACAGTCCAGGTGTTTGGAAAGACACATAACCATATCAATTAGATCCTCCTTTGCTTCCCTTGGCTTTCTAGGCACATTCTTTATAACAAAATTAGTCTTCTGATTGCCGGTTTGCAAGGGTTCTATTTTATCTTCTAGAATTTTTATATAGGACCTGTCCTCCTTAACCTGGTTCTCCAAAACATCATGTTTCTTTTTTAGATCTTCATATTGGCCAGCAAGAAACTCAATTGAACCCACCAGCTTGATATTACTTTGCTGGATTTCTTTCAAGGACGAATCAATTATTGCAATTACTTGATGCTCTATATTAAGAAAATTATCAAGCAAACTATACATTTTTATCGAGCCGGTGTAGAGCGTAACATCGAATTTTACATATTTTCGATTTAATTTTTTTATGGGCTTATTTCATGGCATTTGGATTAAATATTGAGACAAGCTGTTGCTTTGACACTAAGAAGTACCAATTTAAAATATCATATCCAAATCTTATGGTATCTAGAATTTACAGGATTCTGAAATTTAGGCGCTAGGGTTGGCACAAGTCGTATTTTTTTTTATTGTTTTTTTATTGAAAAAAAAATTATAATAACATAATAATGGGACCCTATACCGTACCGGTGGACTACTATTTTTTATATTTTTTAAATGTTTTTTTATATATTTTTAATGTTTTTTAATATATTTATTTTTAAGATGTGATGAGAACATTGAATGATTACAATTCTGTAAAAGATCAAATATCTTATGGCAGTAAAAGAAAGCTTCATGATGAATGATGCTCTTTATGATTGAATAAATCAGCAAAAATCTAAATTATGATTAATTAAATCAGAAATAATAAAGACTTACCAATATTTTCTTTTTCTAATACGTCCTTTTCATTGTTCATTGATGTATGCGGCACATATTCAAAATTTAAAGTGGGATCTGGAAGAATAATGCATCATGATTAATGTATATAAATGCTTTTTACAAATTTAAGCAAAGAATGATGAGCGTTTTGGCCGGTATGTCCAATAAAAACCACATATACATCAAATGGAAGTTTATATCATAACCATTAATTTTAATTCTGAGCAGAAGGCTGTGACACCATTTTTGAGACATAACAAACATACAAACCATTTTAGAGATAAAATGTTTTGTTATGGTAATTGCTGGTAATAAGCAATAAGTTGAGTGAACTCTATTTGTCATCAGGCCTGAGGCCAGGCTCCATACAAAAATGCCCATCATTCAAGAGTATAATAAGGTACCTGATGATGTTGATGGCAGCTCTAGAATTTGTTGTACTGGCTTTCTATTAACTGGTGATGTATGCGGCACATGTTCAAAATTTAAAGTGTGAGCTGGAAGAAAAATACATCATGATTATGATTAATTTAAGTAAATGCTTTTCACAAATTTAAGCATATTAAGAGTACAATTATAAATAGGTACCTGATGAGGTTGATGGCAGATCCAAAATTTGTTTTAATGGCTTTCTAATAACAGATGTAAATCTTTTCAGTGCCAATGGTGCTGAAAGAAAGAATCATAAATTACTAAAGCATCAACATAAATCCAACAGGAATACATATAGCACAGTGGAGTATATTCTTTTATGTACAGTGATGATTTATACTAACCTTGGCATATTTAATGTTGGAACAGCAATTTTGCTGATTTTATTGTTACGACATAGATATTTATCTTCGAAGTGTGAGTGACACACACGGCGGTACTTAAATAAGCGCTCGTTTTCCAAGCCCAAGATATCACTACCAATCGCATAAAGCCATGTGTTGAAGCGTTCTCTATCGCTTTCAGTGTTTGGGAACCCATGCAGCACTTGACGCGTACCTAAAATAAATAATGTAGTCCTTAAAATTGGAAAATAATTAAGTCAAGTTCCTAAACACTAATTTTGTTATACTGTCAAGATATAAATATACGTAGATCTAAGATATTAATCTATATAAATAAAAAGAAAAGTCCTGACTGACTGACTGGCTCATCAACGCCCAGCCCAAACCCTTGGACCTAGAGAACTGAAATTTTGCACAGAGGTTCCCTTTATAATGTAGACAAGGAATAAGGAGGGATTTTTCGAAATTCAACCCTAAGGGGGTGAATGGGGAGAGGGTGAAATTCCACGCGGACGAAGTCGCGGGCAGAAGCTAGTGTACCATAAACTTAGAAATAAATAAATCAATCTAATCTAAGATCTCTAGCATTCATAAACAAATAGACTAACTATAATGTTGGTGAACTTTGGGCCGATGGGTGCTAATGGTACAGTATCAGTATGACTTGATCAAAGATGACAATGGATGATAAGGTTTTTTACAATGACCAAGTTCAGTCGCAGTGTTTTCTTATGATAATACATAAGTTGAGGAGCTGGGGAACAAAAGCGGACTTGTCCAATTAATCAAATTTTACACTAGAGCAAAAAAAACTGAAATAGGTATATGCATATGGGCTGTAATTTTGTGCATTTCAGTATAATTAGTATTTAATACAACATAACTAATAGCCTGCTTGTTGGTCATAAAACTATGCATTTTCAATTTTTTTTTATTTTTTTTGTAATGGACAAGTCCGGTTTTGATTACAAAAGGTGGACAACTCCGGTTATGATTGAAAGAGTTATGGACATGTCCGGTTATGAAAGAAAACTAGATTCTATTATTGTATTTTTTTATTTAAAAATTATATGAACTCTCCCACATCTGGTTCGCAACAGTCACAATCGTCACTGTGGTCGTCGTCTTCGTCATTTATTTGACTTGTTTCAGCAATTGCCACTGGTGAGGTATGGAATATATTGTTTTTAAACCAATCAAGCTCTTGATTATCCATCCAATTATCTCCGAATTGTTTCTTTAAGAGTGTTTCAACATCTTTTTTCTTGTTTGGTTTTAGTTCATTAACCCTTGAAAATCTTTGTAGTAAACTCGGATGGTTTTTTGTCATTTTTAACAATGATACAGCATTTTCTGATGATTCATCTCCATAATAGGTGTTTAAGACTTTCACACCAAAGTTTACGTGATTTAAACGTGCAGTAGGATCTCTTCGTATGTTTGCAGTGCCTCGGCCACGTGCTCTGCCACGACTACGGCCCTGACTTCTTCGTGTTGATTGTTGAGATTGACTAGGAGTTTCTGTTTGGATGATGGTTGACTTTCTTTCTATTATTATTCTCTTTGCATCACGAATACTTTCCACTTTCTTGTAATAGTCTTCAAGGTTTTTGACGTTGTAAAGGTTCCAGTTTTCAGCTAAAATATGAACTTTGCCATGCTTTGCGTAAACCTCATGATATTTTTTTGGATCCAAAATGAAAGGCATCTTCCGCAAATCCTTTTCGACCCTCCCGAACACTCGATCCGCCGGCAAGAAGCTGTGACCGCGTACAGGAAAGGTTAGTACGATTTTGGCGACATTTTGAGGGGCGTAGTTTTCAAACCAGAAAATCAAAGTGTGGACGACATGTGCATTTTTATTTTGACCTCCACACCCGTCCGAAAAAAGGCGTAAAACTTCCACTTCAGAAAAATCAGTAAACATCAGGTATGTTAAAAGGGCAGACGCAATTTCGGTGGCGCCTTTTTTAGCTTGGTTTTCTGTCCATATGAAGAAATGTGGCTCCTTTGTAGGCATATCAGTAATGCAGAAAGAATAAAGTCCAACTTGTCGTAAATAAAAACATTCCTGGATTGGCGTTTTAGGAAGGGATTGAATTTGTTGGAGATCAAAACATATTGTCATAGAATTTTCAGGTTTTTCTTTGGTAAGGGAAAAGAACGCTTTGGCTCTAGCTTTATGAACTCGGAGTTGAAGTTTCAATGATTGAAGTTCTTCAGGATTATTTTCAGTCTTCTGCCTATTTTTCAGCAGTTCGCAGGTACTACATATGTCGGAAGATGGTGACGCAAACCCAATATTAAAATCGTTCTCAAAAACATTTCGGAACATCGTTTGTGAGACTTTCAAATCATCAGTCGCTGAATTATTGTACAACTCCCACAACTTTTTTACGTTTAGCTCGTATGACAGGTACACTCTTTTTGATTTATTTCGATTGTAATGTGACTCCTTTGCTGGCAAACCACCGAGATATTTTCTTACAGATTCCTTTTTATCAATACTTTTGAAACTTTTCCTGTCTCCTCCTCTGCCGTCAAGTGGCGTTTTGCCTTCATATAATTTGCTCGCAATTAAGTTTACCCTGTGCTTACTGAGCCCAAGAGCAGCCAAAAAAAAAGATTTGCATACTTTTACTAACCTTTTTGAATCACGGAAGAGAAAGTATGTCACAAAGTACTTATTCCTCTGCGGTTTGCGAGATTCCTCTCTCGATCTTTCTCTTTCTATGGGGCATGGTGATATGAGCCGTGACAAGTAAATATCCTGTAATTTTTTGCCAATTTTTTCATATAGTAGTTTGCGGTTGTAAACAATTTCGTTTAATGTCAAAGTCTGGCACTTAAATTTTCCCTTGTTATGTTCACACGCAGACACGAAATTCAAAGCAAGGGGGTCTTTATCTGCGTACCTAAAACAAAATAATAGCAATTTTAAATTCATCATAGGTTAGAATAATAACAAACACGCACCGGTAGGTATAATTTTACACTCACTTCGATTCCCTGTTGTTTTGCGCTTGCCGTCCTGTTTTTTTTCGTTTACGTGAGCCGTCATTTATATTGGCCACTATTTCTTCGATTCCGTCCATAATTTTGTCGGTTTTCTAGGAAAATTCTTCTCAAAATTACGAAAGCAATGACCGTCACACAGCTGATTATCTTTTTTTTTAATTTAGCAGTGTTGCCACAACTGATTTAGGGATATCATAACAAAAAAACAATGATTTTTTTAGACTTGTCCGGTTTTGTTTGACATTTTTCGTACTAACGGCAATTCTCCAAAGATGACAATGGATGATCAAGGTTTTTTACATTGACCAAGTTCAGTCGCAGTGTTTTCTTATGATAATACATAAGTTTGTACTGTGATGATGAAGATTCATAATAAATAGTGTCAAATTCATGGACAACTTTTATAAGCAATGGATCACTAGTACTTTCATAAATACGGAAATTAAGGATTGATAAACAGATTACTGTATGTTATGTTGACTGGTAGATAATGCATGGAAACAAAGAAGAAATTGTTTATTCTGCACAAACAAAAAACATGGCCGCCTTTGTACAACAGTACTTTCAACAAGCAAGTAAAATAACTAAAATTAAGTCTGACATACCTCCACTCTCCTTGCACTCTGGAACACAGCAGTGCTTGTCCGCACAGAGTACATTATACTATACTGAAATAGAGACCAATCTTGTTCCGTGGAACGGGTCATTTGCGTTCGTGAAGAAACTAGCGCCATCTGATATTCTAATTTAGAACTACACCTGTGTTATGGGTGGTTAGCTATACGCATAGATATAGCTATACGTAGCTATGCAGGTTTATATTATTTTCAAATTATTAGAGCGGATTTAAAGGATTGGTAAATGAAATACAACATTAAGCTAATCATGCTTTTATTATAAAAGTAAAGTTTTAATATTGTATGCTATGGCTAGAGGAATAGATCAGTTCTCGAAAATTACAATTTTGTTGCAGTTTTAGTACACTAATCAAAATTAGACACATTAAACTGTGAAATACGATGGAATTATTTAAATTGTTTTATTCTCTTAAAAATATTGAAACAACTTAAAAGTTTTTCTCATCTACTCAGATGATAAAAACTTTCAACTTGTTTCATCTAGGTACAGCTTATTACAGAATACAGAAGCTGAGGACTAAAAGCTTCTAGACTCGGGGCTCCAGCGTTGCAATTTTACATCAGGTATTTAAAACATAAATTTTAATGGGGGCTTGGAGCTCTAAAATAAAGGCGTAGGCTTAGTTTAGACTCCAGATCTCCCACAAATTACACTCTTTGCCAAAATGTATTTGTGACGGCAATGTAATTTGTGGAGATAAATTAAGATTATTTATTATTTCTTAAAAGCATTTTATTATATTCATCAACATGTAAAAAAACTAATTATTATAAAAAATTGCAAAAATTAATTATTAATTAATAATATTTTAATAAACCGAATAAATGAAAACCAAAGTGAAATTTCAACACTAAGAGGTTCTCGTTATAAATACTGAATACATGGACTGATTAAACAGTCTTTGGCCAAATTATTAGACGCACTTGAAGATATTATTTTAAGTAAAATGTTTTCAGGTGATTCTAGAGCTTTATTGTTTTTACTTCAAAGATACAGTGTATATTTTTTTATTATCCACTTAAATAACTATTTTTTAATACAAATGAAACATGATTATTATAGAAAAAATATGTATTTATTAACTCTTGAAAATACATTTAACGAAAATTTGTCTGGAAAATAAGTTTGCTACCACAAAACATAAAAACGCAACTCCAAGATGCTACTGTGAATGCTTCTGAGCGAACAGTTCGAAGTAAATTAAATTTTTCCAGAAAAAATTTCGTTAAATGTCTTTCTGACCTTGGAGTGAAAACAATTATTTTCAAGAGTTAATAAATACACATTTTTTCTATAATAATAATGTTTTTTTTTGTGTTGAAACATAGATAATTAAGTGGGTAATGAAAAAATATATGTAGTAAAAACAATGAAGCTCTCTATTATCACCTGAAATTAACATTTTACAATAATCTTCAAGTTCGTTCAATAATTTGGCCAGGGACTGTAAATGTTGGTGACATTTACTTTTTTTTTTTTAAACATTTACCGTGATATTTTTTAGCTTTTAATTGAACTTTATCTTCTTCATCATCAACCTGTCTTCTCCCAGATAAAATTTTATTTATTACTTTACAGTAATTAAAATTCATGAATCTAATTACTGTATTTATTTATTTATTTCCCACCATACAAATATCTTTACAGATTTGTCACCTAATGCGATAATGTAGACAAGACAACTTACAAACTACCGTTACAAACTAACAATTGTTGATTATAATTATTATGTCCTAAATATAATAATATCTATGTCCCAGTAGGACCATAACTTAGTTCAAAGAGAGCTCTCACTGTGAACCCACCCAGAGTGCAACAAAATATATCTATATCCTCCGCTATACTGTTGAGGACTCGGAGTGCGAGAGTAAACGGCGCTTCATTCACTAGCTTCGTGCGGCCGCGCGGCACTGCCAGCAGCCGGGGCCGCCGCCGCCGCCACACGTATCTGTCCGGAACACACATGCACACCTGTTGCAATACGTCTGGATTGTGAATCTTTCCCCTCATCACCTTGAAGATATATGAGACTAGCACTAAATTCCTTCTGACTTTTAACTCATTGTAACCTAACATACCTAAAATGAATAAGGTAGGATACTTATTTGGGTAAAATGGGTATACTCCGTAATTTTTTTTATATAAATATCTAATAAATTTATTCTGCACTCTCTCCAACATGACACTATATTTAGTTTCATGTGGAGACCAGATGACTGCGTTAAACTCTAATTGACTCCTCACTAAAGAGTTATACAATGCAATTATTGCCTTGATATTAGTAAAGCCCCTAGCTACCCGAAGCACGAATCCTAAATTTCTGTAGGCTTTCTTACAGATTTTAGTAACATACTCGCGAAATTCTAGTTTAGAGGAGAAGCTGACCCCTAAATCTCTGACTTCGGACACTTTCGCTAATGGTACCCCGTTAATTTGGTATTGGTATGTAACCGGCGAGTGTCCAGCTGAAAGTCATAGTCATGCACTTCGAGACGTTAAATTGCAAATTATTTTTATTGCTCCAGGTTACCACCCTATCTATATCTTATTAAATAATCTATAATTATTTTTTTATGTCTATTACATTTTATAAAATCAAAATTGATTAAAGTTAATATAGACATTTTAATTATATCTTTTAAATATATAGCTTCTATGTTTTCTTTTAAAATGTGATTAATTATATCTTGGAAATTTGATATGAGCCTAATTAAATTTTTACTGGGACAAAGCCATCGTCGACCTGCATACTCCCTGTACCTTATATATCCAATTTCATCGCGGCTTGTAAAATCTTCTTGGCAGAAGGAGCAATTTAAAAAAAAAATTGTTTTTGCTTTTTTTTTAAAATAACCACTCACATATTGCAAAGGTGCCAGTATTCTTGGATCATTTTCTTTATTTTCTAAATTAATATATAAAATGCTATCAATGTCAATAGTGCAGGTCGACGTGGCTTCTGTATTTTCGTTGAGTACGAAGGAGCATAAAGCATTTGAAAAGTCATTTTCACAATTATTTCCTTGGGTGTGGACACTGTTTAAATTATTAATTAATAGAGTGGCAAAAGCAGACTCGAATTGGTCACATGTCGGGTTAACGTTGCGGCACCCGTGACTTCTAACCGCTCCAAAGAAGTTCTCAAGCGGATCTTGGTTAAGGTGCCGCAACCAGACAGATGTGACCCCGTAATCGTCATTTAACTTTTTTAATAAAACTTGAATTCCGTCCAGTGTCTACACCCAATTTTTTACAGTAGGTACAGATTCCACCCTGCCTGTAGAAGTTACAAATTCCATAGAATTAAATATTTGTTTTGCTTCTGCCCACATCTTTTATGGGCAGATGTTGGCGTAGCTGGACCAAGTAGTGGCTTGGCAAATTTATTTTTTTGATGACTCCCATTTACAGAGTCAAAGACATTATCTATAAATATTAACAAATCAGCCGTTTCTTTACACTCTGTGGGTAGAATTCCTTTATCTGAAAAAAAGGAGAGAAAAAAAATGTTATAAATTCATATACAAATCTAATTATTATTGTCTTAATGACTGTAAAACTTTTTATGGTAACAATTCGGATGTTGGTTGGTAATTGGATTATATTTAGAAAACATATTAAACACTTTACTATAACATACTTCTTGGAAACTGGTTTTTACTATAACAATAAATAAACAAAAATGTAAATTACCTGCTAGGTATCCCATATTGGATCCCACAGTGCGACTAAACACCTGGGATGCAAACTTTACTTTCATTTTGTTTAATTTCTCAGGGTTTAAGTGGTTTTCAGTCAGTTTTGGTATTAATCGTATGCCTTTTTAGCCAGGGTTTTCTTTGTGCAACTTTAATAAATGAGACCATTTGGCAGTTTTGGTCACTCCATCTTTTTTAAACTTTAAGTTTTTTGTAACCAAATTGTTCCTAATACCCTTGAGAAGGTGTGGGGGGTCATAAAGGGGAATGATTTCTTTATCATTTATTAATATAATATTTTCTTTAGATGGTTCCCCTCTTCGTAAGTAGACCCCCCTGGTCTCATTTATTAATAATCTTATCGCCTGACGGTTGTTTGACCCTTGATCACAGACTGATGCTACCATTATAAACCCTGCTTGTTGCACCCCTGTAATAACTTGCTTAATCTGATTGGCTAATTCTGGCTCTTTTGTCGCACTTGCAGAAAACGTATAAAAAATGGGTTGTTTAAATTTTTTAATTAAACCACGAAGCATGAAAACTTGGGCATGGTCAGCCAATTCTGGTTGCCTTTGCTTGCCGGTGTCAACTACTCCTGTAATTTTATCCTTCCTTTCATTATAAGTTATTTGTGCTTTTAGCGAAACTACGTCAAATAACAATATGCACAACCTTTCTGTATTTTTAATTTTTTCTGCCTTCTTTTTCAATTGCAAAAATATATTTTTATTGAGCCCTGGTTGAAGATTGCATTTTTGTATGATTTTTGTGAGGGTTTGATTTGCCGGCAATATAAATATTTTTCTTAAAAATCTATACGCCTTTGGACTCTGTTTATAAATTGATAGCGCTGCAATTTTTTCCTGTAGCGTGAATCGTCGTCCTTTGTCCTTTTTTTTATCTTCTCGCCACTGTGCCCGCATTAATAGTTTTGCTGTACTTGAGCAATTTTGAAGTACATCTAGTACTGCAGGATTGGCAACAATTTTTTTTGCTTCCTTTATTTCTGCTGCCTGTTTTTTAACTTTACTTTTTAATTTATACAGGGTTATTTGTAAAACACCAGCAACCTCTTAAGAGGTCATTGTACTTATCATTATGAACAACTTTTACTATGGGACCAAACCTGAAATCGCGAAAAAAAAAACAGCTGTTCCCTACATTTTGAAGAGTTATACGAACATAAATGTAGGGAACAGCTGATTTTTTTTTCGCGTTTCAGGTTTGGTCCCATAGTAAAAGTTGTTTATAATGATGAGTACAATGACCTCTTAAGAGGTTGCTGGTGTTTTACAAATAACCCTGTATATATTCTTCTTTTGGCAGCCTGTATTTTCAACTGCAGATCTCTTTCATTCCTGGAGAGTTTATGCGTCCTAGCAGATATATTCCTGCCTGAAAAGTAAAAATGAAATTATTTTGGTGGTGTACTATTAGGGCATGCCTTGCCTTTGTGTTAATCCATAAGGGATTCCATGTGATGTTATTTTGTATGAGTACAAAAGTTTTGCTTGAGAATGGACCTAATATTATACACACACCATACAACACATAGGTCATAATTTTATGTACAGACGTCAGCACATCAATAAAAAATGATTCAAAATATCTCTATTCACATTCTGAATTCATATACGAGATTTTTTTGTATCCAATATTAAAAAATCATAATATTTGTTTATCAACACTATTTTCTAAGGAGATAAAAGCAATGATTTGACGAGTAGTTTGCGAAAGGGGCATGCCAAGTGGCCATAGTAATTTAGGCCCACTGTGCACACAAATAAAACATATTTATAATAATAGGAGGCAATTCCAATAATTAATTAGTAAAAGAAATTATATTAAAAAAACTTAGCATTTTGAAGTTATTTAAGATTCATTTATACATCATTAGAGGTTATGTTATCTATGTGAAATATCACTTAATACATTATTGTAATTTATTTAGGAGCATAAATAACTGGGAGTCAAATAATACAAAATACATTGTAGTTTTACATATTTATTCATTAATTTCATCATCGTAAACTACTAAAACATCATCCAAAAATTGTGCCGGTGGATATCACTGTCATGACATGTGCACAGCACCCTACAGTACGACGGCCGACAATGCAGTTACAGCAGTACTGCTGTATTGCTGCGCGGCCTGTGTTAGCAGTGCTGACTAAAATATACACAAAGTATACTTTGCGACTAACATGTCGACTTGCTATTCTGGCCCTCACCAGTGAACAGTTATGTCCAAATATTTCGCCATTCATAATCCTATTTCTAGAATTAATGCACACTTCAATACGATACATCCCATTAAATCTTATGTGCTCGCCATAGTATGAGCGAGCTTGCTTAAGCTGGTAAGTCCCGCATGCAATCAATATTAAATCATTTACATTTAATGTAGGAAATTCCCCCAGATTCTGATTATGGACAGTAATGTTTTGAAAATCTGCCCTACTTCTATTAAGGTTATGACTCCGAACAGCATCAGATAGATCATTATTTCTATGCATATTTTGGTTTACTATTTGTAGTATTTCAGCAGCATCTTCTCTGTCATGTACACTCAAATAGTACTTATTGATAAGAGCACCAGCCACAGAGAAATCAATCATGATATGCTTTGAAGCCCTGTTGAAAAATGTTTGCCTAAATATTTTAAACTTAGATTTAAAAATGCCATTTACTGCTTCCACCACCCAACGACATAATGTGACTGCTCTTGTCTTGTTAGCATCCCTAGTTGAAAGTTGTGTCTCACCCTCTTCTAGAGACAAAGGCACATGTACATTATAACCACAACTCTCTAATAATACCAACGAGTCCCTAAAGCCTCTGTCCAAAATAAATACATCCCCCGCTTGGAAAAATTGTCGGCAAGGACTATTTTCATTTGAAAATTCTTGTTTAATTATATCTGCATCAGTTGTTGTTGCAGGATAGGGACCAAATATGTCAACAATGTAACCATCACTGCATACAAACAAAAATGGTTTAACCAAATTGCGGTATTTATGCAGAGAGTAAGTTTTTTTTTGGTACCTGTAATTGGAGCTTTTCTCAATATAAATATATGTGCCATCAGCAATTACAATTGGTGTTCTATCTACCCCTCCAAACAGACCATTAGGAATTAAAAGATTCCTTTGTGAGATATCTTCTCTTGAAATATGGTTTAAACCAAGGTTTCTGGGAACAAAATCCTGGTGCAATATTTCACGAGCTGTAGCCATTAAGTTTTCTAGTGTGCTCCTGGGCACTTGCAATAAAGATGCATTTCGCTGCATGTTACTGTCCCCTGTTCGCAATTTCATTAAATAGGCTGCAAGTGCAAAAGCCCCTCTCTTTCTGCCTGATAATCTCGGGACCTCTGTAAGAATTTGCTCAAATTGCTGTTTCGAAAAGCCTAAGTAATAGTGAACAATATGATCGGGCATAATTTGAATGTTGTCGAAATCTAAATGCATTATCTTATTGTCTTTCAGTAAAGAAAGTAGTTCTTCCATTTGCTCTGAGCTAAATGTTCTAATAGGATTATATATTGATTGCAACAGCAAATCCCATGAATTATTGCTCAAGTGATATGAGCAGATTCTACAATCTGAAGGCACATAGTAATTATAATCGCAAAGTAAACTTACGCGTAGTGATGTTGGTACTAAAAGTCTTTCACTACTGTTACAACCAGGGAAAAAACATTGCCGTTGTGTACTTGGTGCTCGTGTATAGTTTGGGAGCAGTATGTGGTTACTATCAGATATATCTGCATTCCTTTCTTCTGCTTGTGTAGAAGTCATAGTGTCCACCTCTGATTGATGAGAAGGAACACTTGTTGCTTCAAGTTCCCGTTCTAAAGTAGAATGTGATTGTGATGCTGCTCTGTCAGTCCTTCGCCAACAGGTATGGCAGAGAAGTGTTGTTCGTGTCAACTGCAATACAAAGCAAACAGCTAATGTAATGAATTATTATAATAAATTATTTTATGTAGGTAGGTATTTATTTAGCCACAATTTAAAAAATAAATTCTTTTACATCTATTGGATTAGATTTTAATTATAACACAAAACAACACAATAATTATATTACCTGACGAGGTGCTATCTGTTGGGCAACCATATTTCTAATAGCAGCTTCACGTGTAGTATTTGTATTCAGTGTATGTGATCGTTTCCTTAAAAGTGATGTGCCACAGCTGATACATACATTAAAGTGACCAACAATATGCTCGGGGCTTGTCGGATGTCGTATCTCATCCCAAGCATTGGTCCAACATGCATGGCACACTAAACTATCACTGGAAACTTGTACCTAAAAGAAAAGACGAGAGAAGAGTCAGCACTTTCACGAGAAAAAATCAAAGTCTAGAATAGTATTGTTAAATAAAGATTTCTAATAAATACGTGGGTACTATTTATATTATAATTTACCTGGCCAACCCATCGTTTTATAAGACATTGGACTTCAGCGATTTCCAAAGTGTGTCTTCGCATTCTGGATACATTCAAACCGCAGTTAACACAACGCAGATCACCACTTACAGCTGTAGATGATGACTGTTGTGAAACACTAGGTCCAGAGTGAATGCCGGGTTCGTCGGTCGAAGCGTATATCGAATCCAAGTTGTCGCCGGTGTCGTCATGAGTAGAGGGAGCAGAATCCATAATCAGGCCGTGGTCGTCAGGTATGGAAGAATCGTCAGAGTCAGTATTCATGGATAAAAGTAGTCAATTTAAACCGCAATAAATAAACACAAATAGCCGCAATAGAGTTGCAAGATATGCAATGCAATGATTTTGACACTTAAACACTTTTGACATTTACGTTTTCCGGCAACTGACAAGTTAGACTTGGTGCTGCCATAAAAAATGCAAAAAATCGATAGATCGATATTAGATTTTTTTTTGTTTATCACTAGAATTATCAAAGATAGGAATAATAATAATGATTAAAGGGGTTTTTGTGATTTATAATATTATATGTATAGTTTGCTTGGAAGAAAATGAACGGTGTTCAATAATAAATATGGTGACCGATTATTTCGATTAATTACCTGCCAACATTTTTTTGTAAGGGCAACATATTCAAATGAATTTTTATTCAAGTTCAATTAGTTTAGTCGTTTTAATATTTAATATTTTTGAATAAATTGTGCCGACTTGCACAGAATAATGAATACGTGGAAGACATGGGAAAAATAGTAACATATTTTTTTAGTAAAACAAATCACTTGTGCGTCTCGGGCCTAATATTGGCATGGTCCTTTGCCAGCATTTCATGTCCGAAATTGAAATATTAATATACATGCTTTTAGCAATAAAATCGGCAACAATGTAATGTAAATGAGAAGTTTACCTCTTTTACACATTAGTGTTGTTAAAAACATTATAAAGGGTTCAAGTTGTTTCTAAGTTTTATAGGAAAAGTTTGACCAATCTGCCTTTCCCCGCTTGTTCTTTCGTGTTTTTTTTTTGTGTTACCCAGTTACTGGGTACCCCCTGGCAAGATCGGTATTAGAATTACTGGCTTTTGACTTCCTATAACGACTGTCGAAGATCTACAAATGACAGCTGGAACCAACAGATTTTGTGTGCTTTCCGAGATACGGAGAAATGGGGTGCAGTTAATCACGAATAATTTTGAAGATCACGTATGGTACAAGGTAATAAAACTTACCTAAATTTTGTTCAATAGTTTGAGAAGTAGAAGGTGGCACTTGTTCACATACCACTATTTCCGGATCTGTAATATGAATAAATCATTATTAAGGCTGTTCAAGTGTTCATAGGTCATGTAATAACATAAGGTGTAACTGTTTGTACACTATTTTTAAACTTGCATAGCTGGCAGTGGCACTATCACTAAAGATGAATGCAACAAAACTGATATAATATCCAATATAAAGCAATTCATAAGTTTCAAAAACACATGAATGAATAAAGAGTAGGCAAATGTGCTAAGGTGTGGGAAGATTAATAGTCTGGTGGTGTTTATTTTAAGCCAATAGTTAGTTATATAGCTATATGATCTTTATACTGTGGCTCAGTGTAGCAGCGAGCGCGCTGTCATTAGCATGCGCGCTGCTACACCATCAAGTACGTTACTTGCCGGTTTACAAGTCCTGCTGGTGTGGGATCCGTGGGACAGGGCCGGCTATCCTGGCTTGCTGCACTGCTGGGGGACGCCGCAGGCCCCGCAGATGTATCATTAGGGATGACACCTGTCTTCATAAATGCAACGATAGTTTTTAAGGCCTTCGTCGGCAAAGTGACAGGAGATAGTCGACCTCCAGCCTTAGGGGCTGCCTCCACGAGCGAGAGAATCGCGGCGATAGTCTCGCCGCGCCATCAAATTTCCGCGGCGATGAAATCGAGACACGTTCTAAGAGAGTGTATAGAAATACGTGGCACGACGATAATATCGCCGCGATACTCTCGCTCGTGGAGGCAGCCCCTTAGCCATGTACGACTGCCACTTCTTATTGGGGGGAGAGTCGGGGTCCTTGATCGAAATTACTACGATGGAATGGACCCCTCTTTGACATTGGAAGGCAGTTTCGGCGTTTTTGGGGGTTGTTTAACGGGCGATTTGTCCTGAGATATGGTGTCTATTTTACTTATTGTGGCCATGTGATTTGACTTTGACTTTGGCATGACGCGTGCGGAGGTGGCGGCATGTGACGAGGCTGTTGACTCTTGTGTCTTGGCTTCGAAGTGCTGCTGTATCAGTTCGTCAACCCAGCTACCGGTGTTTGTCGAAGGGCAGGCAGACGTTCCCAAGGCTTTTGCAGCTAGACCTGTAATGTACAAGAATATTTATAAGCATGATGTTACGTAGTGAAGACAACTCATTTGCTTTATTGAAATAGGTAAAAATGTTACTGTTTTAAGTTTTGAATTACGCGCGAAGCGAAGTTAGGGAAGGGAAGCATAGTCCATACTTGCCTTGTACGCAGGCTGCATTATGAGTTCGCGCGCTCGCCGCTCGCAATATTCGAATTTAGTGCGTTTAAAACACCACTGCGAGCGGGCGTGTGTCAAGTTGCTCAGGCGTTCCCGCCAAAATCGGTTTAGTTTATAGTCCTATGTTTAATTTATAGTTACGCTAGTTTTCTATTGTGTTGTGTGAACTGTTCTATGAGCGAGTTTTATGAAAACTAATATACTGATCTACCGGTAACTTTGTATTTCTGTTTTGTGTTGAAATTCCGCTCTATATCTAACATCACGGGGGAGACAGTTAGAACAAGCACCACTTCAGTAAAGAAAGAGCCGCCATCTACTTTACTTAACCGAGAAACTATTAGTTTCATAATTATCGATAGATGTCTCTGTAATCCCAACTTTAACGAAAATAAGAAAATCAATTTATTAAGTTCTCTAATTTAATATAAAGTATTTTTCTAAAGAATAATTGTAATCAAGTTCAACAAAATTATCACATTATTATATTTCATACATGTCCAGCATTATCAAATAAGGCAACCTTGTCACGGAAATCCATATTGTGTGACATATTCTGGCTGGCAACATCACACAATATGGTTGCCGCAACTTGCGTCTGCGCTTGTTTATGTTTCATAAGTCCATTTTGTGTTTAATTATTAGTGTTATAACGAAATGGTTAAAACTGTAAATGCCAATCCCACCAAAAACATTTTCATGTAAAATGTTGCCAAGACGAGACCTCATATGGCTCGCACTGCCAAAAAGTTATCAGATCTCATGTAGAGCCAAGCTTCTAACTCTACACGCCCTAACTTCACAAACTCTACACCTTAGTCAAAATATGAGGCTTGGCCGTTTCATTACTACAAAAACTATTGTATAACAGAAAAGTAATGAACAGTGAATAAATTTTTCACCTTACTCCCATGTGATGGTAGCGAAACGGCCAAGCCACATATTTTGACTAAGGTGTAGAGTTTGTGAAGTTAGGGCGTGTAGAGTTAGAAGCTTGGCTCTACATGAGATCTGATAACTTTTTGGCAGTGCGAGCCATATGAGGTCTCGTCTTGGCAACATTTTACATGAAAATGTTTTTGGTGGGATTTCACATCTTTTTGAAAGTTGCTTATGAAATTTTTTTTTTTGGGGGGTTCTTTACTAAAAATCCTGAAATATGTATTTTATGATTTATTACAAGGAGTCCCTATATCAATTTTCAGAACTCTAGCATCAAAATTTGCGGAAGTCTCTTACAAACTTCCATCCCCTAGTTTAAGGGGTTGGAGGGTAAAAGTTCCAAGTTTTAGAATTGTTTTGTTGTTTGTGTACTATTACTAGCTTACATACCAAATTTCAGCTTTCTAGGACTTCAGGAAGAACCTTAGAATATTGATGCTTATGAAATAAAAAAATATTTTTTTTGGGATTTGGGGGGTTATTTACTGAAAATCCTGAAATACGTATTTTATTATTTATAACAAGGAGTCCCTATATCAATTTTCAGAACTCTAGCATCAAAATCTGCGGAAGTCTCGTACAAACTTCCATCCCCTATTTTAAGGGGTTGGAGGGTAAAAGTTCCAAGTTTTAAAGTTTTTTTGTTGTTTGTGTACTATTACTAGCTTACATACCAAATTTCAGCTTTCTAGGACTTCAGGAAGACCCTTAGAATATTGATGATCATCAGTGAGTCAGTGAATCAGTGAGTCAGTGAGTAAGTGAGTCAGTGACGAAATCGGGGTATTTTAGATATCAATTAAATCTAAAGTATAAGAGCTATGCAATTGAAACTTTATAGGTTTAATAAGTCAACCACTGACATCATATCCCGAAAATTTTGTTTATCTGGTATAATCCAAACCCAAGTTATGAAGGTTCAAAAATACGACGAAGTGCTTCGAGAAAAGGTAGGTAGTGCCCTTGCGCTTCGCTTGGCTCGTCTTGGCGGGGGCACTCCCGTGCCCCCAGATTCTATTCAAATATAAATGTAGCGGGTGAAATTCAAGTTTTCTTATGTTTTTTGCAAATAGAAGCTGAGTTCACATCGTATTTGCTAACATAAAATGATTAATTTTATGATTGTAATTTAGTAAATGAATCATCATTAGATTCGCAAATCGCATTCTAATCGACATACGACGTAAACATATCTGTTATTTGCAAAAAAAAAAACAAGAAAATTTGAATGATCACATGCAAAGAGTATAATATAATATAGTAAACAATATAAACCTACGTAAGTAGGTATATATACATTGTTAAAATTGTCTTTGGGCAAAAAGGCAATGTACTCAATTATAAACATGTGTTTTTATTGTAACTGACATTTCATATGTCATCTAATGTGAACCTCTCTCTCTTGTCTGTGGTGCATAGCAAGATGCCTGTAAGTTCTAATAATTTCTATTAAAAAATATGTAATACATACAAATCTGGTCATTTATTAAAACCTTTAACAGGTTATGGGCCCAGATACGTCAAGTAAACAAAAACCAGTTGGGTATAAAGTTTATTTTATTTTAATTTGATGCAATGTCATCGCCGCCAAGTTCGTCGTCCCAGACGAAACCAATCTTTGAAAAGGCAATCCGGATGAATCCCAATCGTCCTCACATGGTATCTATTGAAAAACTAGAAGGTGCTCGAAATTATTCTGCATGGAAGTTTCAAATGAAGCTTTTGCTCATTGATGCAGGGCTTTGGATACATGTGACTGGTGATCACAATGATGATGATCTTAATCAACGAGCTTACGCAAAGATTTTCCTCAATATTAGTCAAGCATGTTACCCGCATGTACGCAATGCAAAGACTGCAAAGGAAGCATGGCTTGCTTTACAAAAGGCGTATGAAAATACTGGAGTTAGTCGACGCTTATATCTAAAAAGGAAGCTTGCTAGAATGCATTATTCTACTTTGAACTCTATGGAAAGGTATATATCAGAGATAATATCTGCAACTCAAGAATTATGTGAAATTGGCTGTAAAATTGATGACAATGAGATAGCAGAAATTCTCTCGATTGGGTTACCTGATGATTATGACCCTCTCATCATGGCCATTGAAGGCTCTCAGACAGATTCTTTGACATCGGAAATGGTAAAGCAAAGACTCATGAGTGGTGATTTTAGGCGTTCAGAGCTGACCTCTCAAACCAGTGCGTTGATTGCACAGAAATCCAATAGGAAGATGATCAGATGTCATCACTGTCAAAAAGAAGGACATATTCGACCCAAGTGTCCAGATTTGAAGAAAAATGTTGCAGCCAACAGTTTAGCTGCGATGTGTGACAGCTCAGTGACAAGGTGCGATGGTTCAGCTACCGATACAGCAGTGGAATGTGAAGAGAAGCAGGCTGCTGCATTGTTCACAGGTTTATGTGGGAGCTCAGATTGGTTAGTAGACTCTGGTTGTACAACACATATGTCTATGCGAAAAGACTGGCTACATAACTATTCTGATAAAAATAAAACTGTAGTCACCGTAGCTAATAATCAAACTGTTTATGGTTGTGGATCTGGCAATGTTGAGGTCACTCTTAATAATAATTTAAAGAAAACCATTACCAATGTTGTTCATGTGCCAGATATTGCTGCTAATTTACTGTCTGTAAATAAAATTACCAAGATACGTGCCAGATACGAACATCTGGAACTACGACGAAACATGCTTAGTAGATGACCCTGGTTCATCGAAAGTATTAACCAGGCGAGGAACAAAATATCCAGAAATTATTAAAAATACTTCAAAAGCATCTACATCAATCATGATATGTGGTAGCGCAGCTGGTGAAGTAGCGCCCGTCTACGTAGTATACAAAGCTGACCACATGTGGGCAACTTGGACGGAAAATGGACCTCTTAATGCGCGGTATAACAGAACCAAATCTGGATGGTTTGACGCCAGATGTTTTGAAGACTGGTTTGAATTCACGATGCTTCCTATTTTTTAAAAACAGACGGGTAAGAAAATTTTGGTGGGAGACAATCTTAGCTCACATTTGAGCCCACAGGTTATTTCCGCTTGTCAAGAAAATAACATTGCGTTTATTGCACTGCCCCCAAATGCTACTCATTTGCTACAACCACTAGACGTTGCCTACTTTCGCCCAATGAAGATTGCTTGGCGAAAAATATTAAACGAGTGGAAGAGCAACACCCGCAACAGCAGAACCAGTTGTGTCCCAAAGGATCAATTCCCTATGCTTTTAAAGCAAATGTTTGTTCATATGAACCCCAATTCCTCCCAAAACCTAAAATCAGGGTTCAAGAAATGTGGGTTGTTTCCATTAGATAGAGATCCAGTTTTGAAAAGAATGCCTGACCAACAGCTAGAAGCAAGTTTACCTGTTCGAGAATTGTTAAGTGAAAGCTTTCTAGAATCCCTACGAACTACAAGGAGGCAAGTTACTGAAACGAGGCAGTATCGAAGGAGAAGGCGAGTGAATGTCCCAGCAGGAAGGGGCATTACAGCTGCAGATTGGAGTTCGATACAACCGTAACTCGTACAGTCACCTCATCTGCACTCTATTCAGACCCTGACCATTCTACGGACTCCGAGATTAACTCACCTACACGAACTCACCTTGTGACTGCAGACATAGAGCCAGAGATAGAAAGAACAGTTCCTATTGCCCCTTCCTATGGAGAACACTTATACTCAGACCATACTACAGACCACGGCTGAGAGGGCCAGTGAGGAATAACCATAATACCTCGGGCTTTGTCGGTTATTATTTTACGCAAGGATTTTAGTATTACTGCCACGGGTGGGAAAGCATAAAATAAGTTTTTGGACCAATCCAAAGTAAAAGCATCAATAGCATAAGCCTCTGGGTCCCTATGCCAAGATCGTCGTCTCCTGGTCTGGTGACACAGGCGGTTGTGTGGCCACCACAGTATTCACGACCGGGTTTGATGCATCATCGTGAACTACAACAATAAACCGTAACACTGTATCCTTCTCTGCTCGACATTAATGTTAATCAGAGGGTAGCGTTGAATAAAAGCGCAAATTCCCATGAAATTTTAGCTCATATGCAAAAAAACTCGGGTCCCTTAGGACTAGGATTCGGATAAACCCTATGTCCTCCTGGTGTAACAAAAGAAACCATATGGGTAGACACACTAGGTAGCCTTGATGCATTGTGTTAGACCCTAGGTCTAAGTTTCGGATCGACCCTAGGTCATCCTGGTGCAACGAATGCTAGCCATTTGGGGGAGACAGACCCTAGGTCGTCCTGGCGCATCATATTTAGACCCTAGGTCTAAGTTTCGGATCGACCCTGGGTCATCCTTTGTTATTTTTATTAAGGCGGACACGGAGAAGGCCATAAAAAAAATCTATATTTTAAAAAATTGAGGGTACTTACTTTCGAGATTATCAGCAGGAATCGGTGAGGAAGCCCTCGAAGAGCAAGAAGACGAGTCCGACAACACATGGCTCGATCGGCTCGATTGAGAAGAAACACGTGATTCGCGCCGCGAACTTTTAACTTGTTTTTCTAATTTTCGTATTTTACTAATAAGATAGTTAAAATCCTTATCATGGCGGCGCTTCGGCATGATTTTAATTTCTTATTTTTGTGCGAAGTAGTGAACTGAAGTGGATGAGCACTAAAACACGAAATGAAAACGAAACTGCTGAGACCTCGCAGGTGCGGGTCGGGTGGCATGTGACAGGAAACAGAAAAATGAAATTAAATGGAGGTTGTTGTCGCTTGTGGCGACATCTTTTCTCAACTTTAGTGATGGAGTGGAAGTCAATAACGCGATACTACGAGTAAATAGAAGTACGAATAATCATAATACCGCTAATCTCGAGGGCGAAACATTGAGTATAAACACAATAGGCTATTTGACTGGTTTCTGATAAACATCTCAGATTATTTAATGGTGTCTAACGAGCCCACAAAAACCTATTACATCAAATTGTATAATGTATTTCTTTTAAAAAATAGTAAATAAAAATGTACTGTTTAAATAAGCCGCCAAAACGCTATCTTTAACAATATGGCGTCGTGACGTCACGATTCACGTAATCAAACGTTGAAACGGTCGAGATACTAGACAAAAGTCATCAAAAATCGATTTTAAAAGCGATAATCTATACGACTGTCAATAATTATGACCTTATTTTTTACATTGTCAAATAGCCTATTATCAATCAAAATAGCTGAACCTGACAGTTAAAGTAATCTGGTTAATTTTTCATAAATATAGTTAATTGAAGTACAATACAGATTGATGCTGTGCTTATAAACTGTTCAACAATTTAATCATTCTTTAATATAACTTACCAACGTTTTCCTTCATATGTACATCTTCTCCTGCATTTTGAAAGTGTAACTGCATAGCCACAGAATCTAGATGCGAAGTGACAGGTTCTGCAATGACAATGAATATATTAGGTATAAAATGTGTAAAATAAATGGCTAATAAACACAGCCAATATTGCAATGTTGTAATTTATCTTTCCACCCCTGTGGGGGTGAAAAGCGGAGATACAGTTTATTTGAAAAATCTGATTCCTTTGATCTACAAACTTAAAAACTGGCCTGAATACTTATTTATCTAATTATATGATAAAGATCATGACCATGACCTGACGTTTCATAAGTGCCCATGTAGGCTTATGTGAAATAAAATATTTTGATTTGATTTGATAGACATACATTTTCGAATAATTTTTGAGGAAAGTACGAATTTCACGCGGATGAAGTCGCGGGTAGAAGCTAGTATAATACAATAATATAGCCTATTACTGTCCCACTGCTGGGCATAAGCCTCCTTTAATGGTTTCTTCACTGTTAAAGCGAGTGATAATTAATTTGAAATGTGCACTTGAACTCAAAAATCAGAGGAATGGATTTATTTGTACTCAGACCTCTGTGCATGGGAAGTTGAACACTATTTCACTACTGTATTGTGTATAAAATAACCTCATTTTAGTGCAGTGATCAACTTTCATCATTTTATCTTATCTTTTTACCAACGTTATTCATTTGGAAATATGTATGTTACAACGCAATTATATTTAGATAGAAGAATGGAAAAAAACAATCGACCCGCTAAATTCTAATTGCTATTATAACTTAC
Source organism: Oligia fasciuncula (assembly GCA_963082905.1). Classification (NCBI taxonomy): domain Eukaryota; kingdom Metazoa; phylum Arthropoda; class Insecta; order Lepidoptera; family Noctuidae; genus Oligia; species Oligia fasciuncula. The sequence goes on from OY720403.1 coordinate 18,997,399, forward strand.
CAAGATTTTCCTTCATTTGTACATTTTCATCTGCACTTTGAGTGTGTAGCTGCACAGCCACAGAATCCAGATGTGACGTAACAGGTTCTACAATGAAAAGTTAATCTATTATTATGTGTAACTTTTATTGTGTATACTCTTGTTGGTGTAGCGGCCATAACTTCACTTACCAAGATTTTCCTTAATTTGAACATCTACATTTAAACTTTGTGAATATAGCTGTAGAGCCACAGGTTCTGCAACAATATTTTAAATGAACTTTAGAGTGTTTGATGTTTTCGTTGGTTAGGTAACTCAGGGTTATAATGTTTACTAGCTGACCGAACTCCATACCTCCCCGCCAGCCGCTCTGTCCCCTTATCTTCTAAGATATTCTTTCTAATGATATGCTGTAAAGGGCAATTTTGATCTCCATAAAATGCACAACGTATTTAATGTATTTAATTGGATAAGGAATAATACTGTATTGTTTAAAATAGCTTGGTATATAACCCATATTTTTTTTGTAATATCTATACTAATATTATAAAGCTGCAGAGTTTGTTTGTTTGTTTGTTTGAACGCGCTAATCTCTGGAACTACTGGTCCGATTTGAATGATTCTTTTAGTGTTGGGTAGTCCATTTATCGACGAAGGCTATAGGCTATATTTTTTTTTTCAAAATTAGGGATCCGTAATAAAATTTCTATTTTGTAACACAAGGTGTAAAATCGAAAACCTATTTTTGCGTGCGCTGCAAAAACTATTGACAATAGAACAAAATGATGTACTACGGGTTTGTAGAGCCCATTAAGACCTACAAAAAAGTCCGCGAGAACATATATCTAGCTATCATGGTTTAATCACAATAACCGATTTTGTGTTCAAAATAATTATTAAATCGTCTGAAGAAAAAAAAACTACGTTAAATATGTATCGTAATATTAATCTTTATCGAAATTAAGCATTATCGTCCCTTAGCTTACAACACCGCCTATGTCATTTTTACCAACTTTACAGGAGACGTAAAAAACTGTCTATTTTAAAAAATCTGGGGATTATTCCTGTCATAACTTAATACATACTCTAGTTAGCGGTTAAGAAATAATTATTTATACTTATTTTGACAATTTACTTTATTTTAACTTGTTTTTTATGACTTGAGCTGTGTTGACTAATATTTTATTAGATTTAGGCGGTGTTGTTTGCGGAAATGTTAGGGATTAAGATATTAAATAAAAGATGATTTCCAAAGAAAAGCTTTTATTAGGAAATATTTCAAGAAAAGTAACAAATCTTTATAACATTAGGTATCTATAACTTAAATCTTAAGAATCACATTGTTGATATAAATTACTTAAAGTTGTTTGGTAACATAGGAACTTCTAGTTAGTGCGAAAATGCAATTATATTTTTTTATTATTATAGGTAAATATTTTGAATTATTAGTTTTAGTCTTTAATAAACTCCAAAGAAACAAGATATAAATAGTATTAATAAAATTATAAAAATAATAAAGAATAACTCGAAATTTCTAGTCTAATCTAAGTTTCAGTCTTTAGCGATTGCTGTGCGGAAGGTCATCATAAAAAGAATGGCAACTAGGTGGTAATACACTTTTTAGGTCTTGCAAATCTTGATACTTCCGCTTTGTAATTGGTATTCTAGCTGCGTACAATTTCTGCAGGCCATTTATTTGTTTAATGTTGTTAATTGGCGTGGGACGATGTGGTAACGGCTGTAGCTCGTTATCAAAATCAACTTTGTACCAAATTGTGCCATTTGGTCTGTATTCTAGCATACGTATATCTGTGACGACTGGGTCACCTGTTTTTTTACCAGGACGTATAGATTTATAAATCAATTCTTTCGAAAAGTCTGTGAAAAAGTTATAGTCCAAATAACGAGCTTCGTAAGGCATAGGATCACTCCTAGCAATTTTACTTATTGCCATGTATTGTTGTGGAAGGAAAATTTCTTTACCTTTTAATTTGCACTCTATTGCACTGTGTACCGAGTCACATTCCATGTGAGTATGGCCTTTTTCCAGATACTTTTGAGTAATCACAATATTTTTTTCAATCGCTAAACGTAATAAAGCATTACTTAAGGTAGCATTGCGATTTTGAGCGCAACAGCCATCGGAATATAAAATCACAGGCAATAATTTCTGACTCAAAACCTTCTCTAAATGGTCTACTAAGCATGAAGCAAACACAGAGGCTTCAAGCGTGCTATTTGACTCATCGAACCAATAACACATTACTTCCTTAGTTGCTATATTGTATAGTGTAAAATTATGGACGCATAATTTAGTTTTATAGTAAACTGCACTAGCTTGAAGATACGGGGCCAATTTTACCGATTCAACATCCTGTGTGAACACGTGACAAGCTCCGGACTGTGCAATTCCTTTGTCAGTATCTTTCTCTTTCCTAGCTCGATCTTTCTTCAGAACATGTTCAGCGTGTTCTTCATCCGTAATGTTTCCAGTTTTATGACTGCAACAAACATCGCATTGATCTTTCTTTGGGTGGAATAGGCTCAGATTGAGTTTCAAAAATATTTTGTCAAATAATTTACGGCCAGGGCATTCTCTACCCTCCAATTCACAATTCTCTTTATATGTCTTATAAAGCTGTGTCATGTTCGTGAAAACTGGTTCTAAATATTCTCGTGATGTTTTAGCACGACAGTAATGCGACGGCATCTTTGGAAGATCTGCTAAAAACTTTTCAATATATTTGTGGTCTTCAATTTTCTCTGGATTTCTGCGATTACTGGTTGAAGTAGATGAATCGGGAGGCATAGCACAATCGGTTTTTGTCAACCAATATCTGATAAACCAATCTTTAATTCCAAGAGTGGCCAAGAACATTTTTTTGCAGACTTGGTGACGTACGTTATCAATCGTCAAAACGTAAGTTCGACTATCAGTTCTTTTGGATGATTCAGGATTTTTAGTAATTTTCTTTGGTATTTTGTTAACGTGTGAAGTTATAAATGATCTTCGCTGCTCCCAGTTCATATTCTGCCAGAAATTTTCAAACAAATGTTTCCGCTGTTCTTCATTTATGTTGTCACATGACCTGAGTTTAGATTTCTTGCAAAACGCAGAAGTGCACGGTGGTTTCATGGATCTTGCAGGCTTAAATACGTCTTGTTTCACTTTAAATGTTTCAGTCACGCGCGCGCGCATCTACCGTGAGGATGTATTTGTAACGAACGAAGCTTTGGAGTTTTTGTAAAAATGTCGACAGTGGTTAAATGCGTTTCCTGTAACGTAGTTATAGATGAATTGTTGTCGTATATTCAAAACAAAATATCAGTGGTCGATGAAGATACGTTAGTGCGGTTGTGTACATCTACATTTACAAGTGAAGATATCGAAAAATCTAAAACACTGCTGTACGAATCGGTTCCTGTGGAGAAGGCAAAAATAAAGAGGAAAAACAAAGGCAAGGAACAACGAGATCTAGTGGACATAATTAATGTTTTTAAGTCAGTGGAGCCGGATCTATTCCCAACTTTCGTAGCAAGGGACTTGGAAAAGCTACCTCCAATACTGTTTGACCATCTCGATTGCACAAAACTTCTTAAGGATTTGCTTCGAATTCAGAATGAAGTCAAAGAAATTAAAGAAGTATATGTGACGCAAACACAATTGAATGATTTTAAAACGGGTGTTAAAACGGAGATTTTGAAATTACAAAATGACTCATTATTGCCGGCGGCATCTGTGTGTAAAGTGAACATGAAACGAGGCGGATGGCTTATGGAAAGCGGTCCCATTGGATTATCCTACGTTAATAATTCATCAGTTATAGATGACGGTAATAAAAGTATCGATGAATCTTCATTACAAATACTAGACAATAACGAACAATCATTTAGAAAAATAAAGGAGGTAGACGCAGAAACTTTTGACCGCGGTATGCAGTCAGATGTCTTGCCGCAGCGAGTGGCGGAGTACGGCCCCTCTCCTCGCGTCACAACCGCCGCCGCAGGCGCCCGCGCCTACGCCGTCGCCGCCGCTAGCTCAACTACCTCGAGACAGAAGGACGTGACGTCACCGCAGCGACGAACAGTCGTGCGTACGACAGTGGCACAGACCGCGCATATTCTACATGAGCCGGTGCAAAACAATAATAATGACGGTTGGGAAAAAGTTTCATACCGCAGAAAGCGTAATCTAAGCTACCGATACCTGGGCACCGCTGGTACCGCCAGGGAGAATGAAGGGAAATTCAAAGCTGCGATAAAAACAGTGCCAATCTTCATTACTAAAGTGCATAAAGACACGACAGTGAAAGATATTGCTGATTATGTATATCATAAAACGGGCGAGGTGATCACGCTTGAAAGTATATCGTTTAAATATCCTAAAGAACATAGCGCATACAAATTCTTTGTCTCGGAAAGTAAAATGGAGAAGTTTCTTGATAGCAAACTATGGCCCGAGGGAATTATTTTCAGGAGATTCGTAAATTTTAAAATGAGAAATTACACGAACAGTGCAAACAGCGGTACTGAGAACGGCGTAAAATAAATATTAATGTATAACCTAGTAAGCTATAATTGTAAGAGTATAAAACGCTCGGTGGAGAGCGTCAGGCAACTATGTAGCACGTCAGACATAATTGCCTTGCAAGAAACGTGGTTGCTGCCCCACGATATCTCGTTCCTGAGCGAAATTGACGCTGAGTTTGGGTGCACCGGGACGTCGGCGGTGGACACCACGGCCGGCATGCTACGAGGGCGGCCCTACGGCGGAGTTGCACTGCTGTGGCGGAAAAGTGTTTTTGATAACGTGTCGGTAGTGCAGTGCGATAACCCGCGAGTGTGTGCCATTAAAGTATGTATGAAATCAAGGTCATTTCTAGTGTTCAGTTTATACATGCCGACGGATAAGAGTGCGAACTTAACGGATTTTACGGATTGCCTAAGCTTGGTGAGTGCTATAATCAGTAATAACGATATTGAAACTGCTTTTCTACTCGGAGACTTTAATTCGCATCCCAATGAACAATTTTATATTGAATTGGTTTCTTTTTGTCGGGAATCTGAGTTATTATGTGCTGATGTTGAACTGTTAGGAGTAAACTCTGACACTTATACTTTTATAAGCGATGCGAATGGCTCGAGACGTTGGCTAGATCACTGTGTTGCTACGAAAGCAGCCATGTGCACTATTATTAATGTAGATGTTAAATATGATGTACTTTGGTCCGACCACTTCCCTCTTATAATACAATGCAACTTAAATGAAATCAAGCCAAAATTGTACAATTCAAATGATAATAAAAATTTGTCATGTAATAAAATAAAATGGGGTGATAGAAAACCTAAGCAAATTGATATTTATTCTAAATTTTGTAATGAGAAATTAAAATATATTGACTTTCCAATTGAATTGACTGCATGTAGTGACCATGATTGTAATAATTTGGACCACAGAATTATAATTGATAATATGTATAATGATATTGTTAATATTTTATGCCAAGCAGCTTCTGAAGGGTACGAAATAAATCATGTGCGAAATAGGAGGCCAGTAATGGGGTGGAATAAGCACGTGAGTGATGCTCACAGGCAGGCCAGGCTAAACTTTGAGCAGTGGGTGTCTTATGGTAGACCGCGCGAGGGTCGCGTTTGGAATGATATGCAAACAAGTCGAAAAATTTTTAAGTCGCGCTTACGATGGTGCCAGGACAATAGTGACCAGATTAAAATGGACATGTTGGCGTCGCATCATTCTAAGGGCGACTTCCGCAGTTTCTGGAAGTCCACAGACAAACTCAATAGTAGGCCGGGTCTGCCGGTGAGTGTCAGCGGTGCGGCTGATGCCACAGGGATTGCCGAGCTGTTTAGGCAGCACTTCGCTGTTTCGTCACCGTTGGGGCCATCACAGTTTACAGGCAGTGCTGGTTGTAGTGGTCAGGAGTACAGTGTCCGGTTTACGGCAAAGGAAGTAAGACATGTCGTTATGTCTATGTCTAGGGGCAAATCTCCAGGCCACGATGATTTAAGTATTGAGCACCTTAAGCATGCTGGTCATCATCTGCCCAGAGTCTTAGCGATGTTCTACTCCTTCTGTATAGGACATTCGTATCTGCCTGAGCAGATGATGAAAACTGTGGTGGTGCCAATTATTAAGAATAAAACCGGTGATGTTAGCGATAAGAACAACTACAGGCCCATTTCATTGGCCACTGTCATTTCAAAAGTGCTTGACAGTTTGCTTAACACTCAGCTGGATAAATACCTGAATTTACATGACAACCAGTTTGGTTTCAAAGCCGGTCTCTCTACAGAAACAGCTATTTTGTGTTTAAAGCAGACTGTCAAGTACTACACTGATAGAAGTACACCTGTCTTTGCTTGCTTCCTCGACTTGTCGAAGGCATTTGACCTGGTTTGCTATGATCTGCTGTGGCAAAAACTGCAGCAAGCGTCAGTGCCAGACGGACTGATCCGTATCTTTCAATACTGGTACAATAATCAGGTCAATGTTGTTCGATGGTCGGGGGTGTACTCGACCCCATACAGGTTGGAGTGCGGCGTGAGGCAAGGGGGGCTAACCTCACCGAAGCTCTTCAACCTGTATGTTAATGCGCTGATAGAGGGGCTCAGCAGCACGCATGTCGGTTGCCATATTGGAGGTGTGTGCCTAAACAATATCAGTTACGCTGACGACATGGTGCTGCTGAGCGCCTCTGTCTGTGGTTTGTCAAGGCTGATTGGCATGTGTGAAAAGTATGCTGAAGAACATGGTTTGTTGTATAACGCAAAAAAGAGCGAGTGCATGGTTTTTCGGGCCAAGAGGAGGTGTCCTGATTACGTACCGGCAATTAAGCTCAACGGATGCCCACTCAATAGAGTTGATACGTTCAAATATCTTGGACATTTATTAACCTCTGACCTGGAAGACGATGCAGATATTGAAAGGGAACGTAGGGCGCTGTCTGTTCGTGCGAATATGATAGCCCGCAGATTTGCTCGGTGTTCGAGGGGCGTCAAAATAGCCCTATTTAGGGCATTTTGTACGTCCTTCTATACTGGCAGTCTGTGGATAGGTTACACGCAGAAACAGTACAGTGCTCTACGTGTCCAGTACAATAACGCGTTCAGGGTGCTGTTGGGGCTGCCCCGCTTCTGTAGTGCGTCGGGAATGTTTGCCGAGGCGCGTGTGGATTGTTTCCACACAATCATGCGCAAGCGGTGCACATCCCTGGTGCGTAGGGTGCGGGCCAGTCCCAACAGTATCCTGAGCGCTTTTGCCGAACGTTTCGACTGTCAGTACGTGAACCACTGCTGCATGGTTCACGTGCTGACTAGTGTTAAGATATTGTTTTGATTTTATTGATCTATAATAATTAATTCACTTTCAAATATTAATATTGTCAATTTAAATTTAATTCGTAATGTATAATTTTCAATTGGAATTTTTATTTTATTTTATTTTTATTAAAGTATTTAATTTTAATTTAAGTGATTCTATATTATTTTATTATTTTTATTATAGGTCAATCAATTTATGAATGATTACTAACACTATTTTGTAAGCTCGTATTGTACCTACTAACAAATATGGATGTAATTAATCTGATAAATAAATTATTATTATTATTATTATTATTAATCTTTGCTTTTCTGTCTCTTCTGTATCCCAAATAATTTTCACCTTTCATCCGTAATTCTTTATTAATATTGCGTTTATATTTCTTTGGGTCTTTTGACGCCTTGTTCTGTCGTTTTTTATGACTTAACAAATCACCGTGAAAGGGAACATCACTGAGTATGACCACTTTTGAAGAACACGATGGAGTAGCAGAGACATTGGATTGCTGCATATTGTTTTGGGTTGTATTATTTTTATCTGTACATTGAGTATTGTTTGTGACTATATCAGAAACTGGGTATTGAGTATTCGTAGATACGAGAATAATATCTTGGTTTGAAGTAGGGAAAGATTTAACAGAATTTATATTAAGGACAGCATTTCCTAGTTCTTGTACAACGTTCTCATTTTCTACCGTGATATTGGCTACATCCAATACAGAAGACTCAAGATACTCGATGGCCACCGTAGCAAATTCGGGTGGTTCCTGTTGCAGATCAATGAAATCATTACCAACTTTTTCTATAACTTGTAGATTGTTAATGTCAATGTTTTCAATATCCAAGTCCATGTTTTGATCTAATATTGAGATTACATTGTCCTGGCTACTTAAAATACTTTTTATGGACTCCCCGAAGTTTTGATCATTTATTGGTGTTGCAATAATTTCGTATTTAGTAGGAGAATTGCATGCTTTGGTATCAGAAGAATTAGTGTTATCTTTTTGCTTCAAATCTAAAACAAATAATAGGAATTATTGCACTAAAAATGTAAATAACAAGAAATAAATGCGGACCTCAAAACAAACCTTCAATACTAACCTAGTTTAATTCTTTTTTTATCTTCTTTGCAACTTAGTTTACGCCGTTTATGTTTTGACATCAGTCCTGATTCTTGTAATTGGGCACATAACAATTCATCACCTGAACTCAGATTACTCCAGGAATCAATTTCTTCTTCATCCATAGTGTATTTTTAATTATTGAGTATCCTAAAAGAAATAAAATACATTTTGAAACACCGCCTAAGTTAAGAAAAAATTGTTAGTAAACACCGCGTAAGTAGTGAACATATTCTATTATCATTTTGTTTCTATATTAATAAGCGTAAATCAATAAACATTACTTTATTCTATAGCTTACCTCTTAATCTTCCATTAAAACTTCTTGCATGGACCTTTCAGCGATAAAATTCACATAAAAATTGAATAATCACGGAGCGTCAAGAACTTACGCGCGCAAAGTTTGACAGACTAACGACTTGTGCGGTGTTGCGAGGCCAACCGACTTGAGCGCTGTCACTATTTTTTAAATTACGGCTTCTGATTGGCTGAAATCTCTATCAAGTGACCAATGGTTCGACGCGTATTACGCAGCTACATCCAATGGCATTCTAAATGTAAAAACCGCCATTTTCGACTTGAGCGGTGTTGTAAGCTAAGGGACGTTATGTTATCAAGAGTATTTATGAAGAAGTAAAATACTTTTTTTTTCATCTCAATCGGATATTTCGTTTAAAAGTTATCACGTGTGTAAGATGTTAAGAGTTGGTACCTATTAAGGAGTTATGGGCCATAGTTTTTTATCAACATAAAATCCTGTAATAATCTTTTTCGAAATATATTTGTTGATGATTGTAAGTATAAGATCTTTGAAGAGTATAATAAAAAACCTGAAGAGTTTGTTTGTTTGAACGCGCTAATCTCTGGAACTGCCCAACGGATATGAAAAATTATTTTTGCAATTGACAGCCCAATTCTTGAGGAAGGCTTTACGCTACTTAACATCACGCTATGACCCTTAGGAGCCGAGTAAACAGAAAAAAAGTCAGTAAGATCGCTAACCGAAAACGAAGTGACAGCGCGGGCAGAACATACATTTCACGCGGACGAAGTCGCGGGCAGCAGCTAGTGTAAAAGATAAAAATGGTTACTGTGGGTTATCCTTAGGAGATTTTAAAGATCTAAGCATACATAGGGACAGACAGCGGGAAGCGACTTTGTTTTATACTAATGTAGTGATAATGGAACATAGTTTTGGTTTACGTCCAGTGTTCTCCATAGTCCAGTTGGTATTTGGACGATGAAAACATGTGATTTTCCCCATAAACCAATTGGTCCATGGAGCACTGACGGATGTTTTGCTGGTATGAAGGTTCATACTATCAAATATTAAAGTATACATATTTTCAGATAAAAAAAAATAATTAAGTAATATACCTTTAGATGTAGATGCTTCTGACATTTGAAGAGGTCTCAAAGCTCTTATTTCTGAGCTAAATTTTAAGAAGGATAATCCTGTAATAACAACAACATTTGGATTACATAAATAGATATCTACATATTATGGTTCAGTTCAACCCTATATGCAACTCATTTAACTTTAACCTTTGGAGCGCCACAGTCATTTATAGATGACAAACCAAAATGTGCCCAGCACGACACAGTTCGACTACATGACTGACTGACACCGAGGGCATGTTTTTGCTTTTTTGATGTTTAGCGGTCAAAGGTTGATAAATATTTAATATTTGATTTACCTATCGAATATATTTAATAATAATAATAATAATAAATCATTTATTTTCAGGTAACAAAGACCCATAGATAAATACCTTAGCCTAAGCATACATAATAATATAGTAACAATTTTGTTAGTAAATAAAACTTAATAACTATGTTAGTATCACTATAGTTGCACTAAGTTGTATTTATAACACAATAACTATATAAGTGTGTAGTAGCAGGACATATGATACCAAGCTATAATCTCTTTAAAAATCTTATAAGCAGTTTGTTTTATTATGTAGTCTTTGTTTTCTCAAAAATCATGATAATTATGATGCCTTTGAATACCTACTGTTCTCTATTTCTCATTGTTTTGGATTCGCCCATTTAATACCTGCATTCTATGTGTATATTAAAAATTTTATTATCACTGACCTGGCATGTTTTTCGTTGGTACAGCTTCTTTGGTAAGTCGATTATTCCGACAGCAATACTTTTCATCGAAGTGTACATGACATACACGGCGATAATTGGAAATATGGTTATTTTCAAGTTGCAAAATGTCGCCACCAATGGAATAGACCCATGTATTAAATAGCTCCTTATTCTTGGCTGGATTAGGGAATTTATGCAAATTCACCCCGGTTTCTGAAATAATAGCGTAAGTGATTACTTACTAGGTATTTAGGTTTCGACTTCACTATTTAGTGAAACGATACCTACAATAACTTCACTCGTGGCTTGCTGTGCCTATGTCTTGTGAAAGACACTGACTCAGCAGCCACTTGTAGATAAAATGATTACCTAAGCTATTTACACATCTGGGGACGCAACACTTTCTGTTAGACATGATAAACGATAAATCACAAATGGCACAAAACGGTTCGTCAGAGTCCTATCTCAATACCTAGATTTCTATCAACGCAAGCACAAAATCAACACGGCCGGAGGAGCAGAGGCTCAACTCAACGGACTTACGCGGAAAAAGCACTTTTGGACGACAAAATCTAGAAAGAAATAGACGAAACAAACAAAACACCAACCTTATCAAAGTACTCTGTGACACCAACCCACAAAAACCGGCTGCCAAGTTTGTTTATTTGACAGTTTTGAACTTTTGTTTGACACACAGATGACACAGAGTACTATTTGACATTACATACAGTGTAGCAATTGAAATGTAGTTTAGAAAAATAAATCATGAAATTATATCTATTTGCAGAATCTTCTCTGTTTTTTTTTTTTACAACCTAATCATGCTTAACATGCTGAAAATAGTGAAAACCGGGCATGTTAGCACTTTGTAACAGCCACAGACTACATACACACGCTACGTCAGCAATCACGCCATCTAACATACCGTAGCAGAACTACCTATTTACGCAACATCATCAAATTATAAATAACGCCATCTCTGTAGTGGTTTTAGAAGTACCTTTCAATATAATGATACCAAATTAGATAGTCAGTTAAATATATGGATCGGCAAGACTTTTAGGCGTCCAACCTAATTTTGTATACTTAAAAAAGAACAATTACTCGTTTGCCACTACTAAGATTGTCAACCCTGCGCCGTGGCCAGGGGGTGGTAACTCCTATACATTTTAATTTCTCAGTATTCAGCGCCTTCTATCTACCAGGACACCAGTTAAAAATGATCAGTGTTGTCAGCGTAAATCCATTAGGAAATTTGTAGTATATTTTAGTAGAACTGTAACCATATAATTTTTATTTTTGATGTATTGTGAGTTAGTTATTATTTTTTGTATTTTTTTTTATGTTTGTAAAAGTTCCCGGATCATAATAATTTATTTATATTTTGTTCATATTGATCAAAAATAAACTTTTAGTAGAATTTATAACACAAGATAGGGCCACACGTGACACGATATTGACATTTCATTGCAAAAAAAATGTCGGCGGTTGCGCACAGGCAATTTTGTAATTATTTCGTTTGCTTTCCGATTTAAGTGTAATTTACGTCTAGTTTGTTACTCCGTATTTGCTAAAAATCTTGGAAGATACCCATTCCCATTTCCTATTGTGTCTCTTCTTTCTAAATCACGTTGAGTTGAGCCCCCTGTGTTTTACCGTGATCGAACAGAATGCGGACCATATTATTTAAGTGTTTTGTGTTTAAATACAATGTCTCAAAACAAGTGTTGCTGCCCGGCTGCCTAGTCAACAAAGATGACGGTAAATATATATGTTCTTTTTATACCCTTATATGTATATAATGTATTTGCACTTAGGTAACTAAAAATATTATTGAAGGGTTCGTCTTGATATATTTTGTTGAACCATTTACATAGGGCTTTATGTGAAAAAACCATTTAGTGTGGGAGGCCCATTAACAGTTTAAGGATTTAGATGGAATTATGCCAACAATCTATGTTGTTATTAACAATGTATTTACTGTGTAAACATTTACGGTCTTATTCATAAAAAAAGCTTATAGAAGGTTTAAAGCACACATTAGTTAAAATGCTCATTAAGCCTTTATAACGTTCGATAAAATTTTGTATTCATAAACGCTTCATAAACGTTCGATAACTAAAACGTCCTATAACTTCAATATAAATATAAATGTTGCCATTTTATTGAAGTCATCCAACAAATTGGCCAAAATATTGAGTCGTCAAACGAGAATATCTGTCTACGCACCGAATAATTGTGACCATAGACATTATGACGTGCGGAAAACTAATTTATTGTCTACGGTTTCGACAGTTTTGCCGCGTTAACGTCATAACATAGTTTTTGACAATGAATTTGTTAATGTAATTTTACTGTCAGGCGAGCGAAAACCTTTGAATATTTTTTTGTATTTAAAAGAAATGGAACTAGAAAAGAGACTAGTTCCAAGAAAGTGCAAAGAAGTGAATACTCGTTTTGGTTGGAGGACGATAAGGTTTGTACTGTTACAACTAAAATGTGTTCAAAGTAAGTTTTGTTTTGTAAACAATCTTTATTTCTTATACTTATTCTTGCTTTTGCTTTTCCTTAGATCTTTGGAAGAATTGGTCAGGGAGAGAGTTTCCATAATAGAAAATGAAGGTGGACGCTGATGATGGCGCCAAACAAGTAGCTGAATTCTGGGCACAATAAGAAGATAGAAAATAAAAACACATACTGACTGACACCAACGCGAAAAAGGGGAAAAAGGCGGCCTGGCATGATTTACGAATTAGGTGCCTATCCTATTTACTTATAAGTTACAAAGTTCCTGAGTAAGCATGTCAAGAACTTCGTTTGATGAAGAGAAAGAATTATAACATTAATTTTGTATTTCAGGACAGTAGGAAGAATGGTGCTTCACTACAAATAATAAACAGAAGAGGTGGCATAGATAGCAAATGAAAAGAAACATTTTAAAAATGTTGTTCTGCTAGCACAAGTTCTAGAAGCCGAATTAAAGTTTAGAGTATTTTAAAAATAAATAAATTAAACTGATATCTGTATATGTATAAGCTTTTTATTAATGCACTACTTGCTAAAATGTTTCCTCTTTATCTTCTTTGTGTCGCGGGGACGACTGTATTTTAGATCTTGTTGACCCAAAACTTTGTCACTTCCACAATGTTGTCAGTGGCAGCGCAGAGGTCACTTTGACTGCATGTTTTGGGACACATAGGGTAGGATAGGAGGCGGAGCATGGTTTGCGACATAGCTTCACAACCACTCCCTGGAGTATCTTACTGGAGCATCTCCCTGCAGGGTGTAAACCTACATGATCCACACGGAAGTCCCTGAACCGTCTCCGGACACAAGTGGGAAGATGTACCTCTAACCTGGTAAAGTGAGGCTACCTCGGTGGAATGTTTCCTGAAAAGTTTGTAAAATACCTAGGTAGCATTTGCATTTCCCCTTGCAACTTCTTGGGGTGACTGTATGATATTCATTGATATTGCTACCTACCCTCTAACTGAATGTCTCCATGGTCAACTGCAATATTGTAAAGGACTGCTCTAGCCACTATGGTTGTTGCATGTTAAAGACATTGAAAGCGTTGTTTCCACAGCCCAAAGCAGCAGCGTCCCACAGTAATTCTTGTTGCTATTCCTCATATCCAAGACAAACTTACGAATCTGCAGAAAATGCATTTTACAGGGAATGATAAGTTTTTTTTAGTAACAGGTACCTATACCTAGGTATATAGGTACCGTGGTACATTTGGTTTTAAAAATACTATTTTTTTAAGATTAAATCTTACCAAACAAACCAAACCAAATGTACCACGGTACTTAGCTGTTACTAAAAAAAACTTAACATTCCCTGTAAAATGCATTTTCTGCAGATTCGTAAGTTTGCCGTGGATGTGACGAATTATGTCCTTCGTTATATTTTTCCTCGCTTCTATTTTGCATTGTAGTTATATAATAACTAACTAAATTGGTTAAACAGAAGTGCAACTTATATTAAATACAACTGCATAAGTTACATTTGTATTGTAGGTCAAATGTCATTTTCTATCAGCTGGTAAGAGTCGGCCATTTTTTTTTCCTTATAGTACTGTTATAGTAGGCTTCTGGGTTTCATAACTTTATAGTAGGTTTATAGAACGTTTTAGGGCTAAAATGCGTTTATGAATAACAATTTTTGACAACGAGACATTAGCAAGACTTTAGATGTTCTATAACTTATTATGAATAAGACCGTTAGTAGATAAACAAGAGTCAGTGGGTCGTCTTAGGGGCGGAGTATCCATCACCTGGACCCTGCAGGGTAATTGCGTAACACAATGAAACCCATTGCTACTGATAGTAGCAATGGGTTTCATTTTGACAGTTCAACAACATTCATTGTGGATTTACGTTGTTGAGCATACACATCTTTCTAACATTTGGACCAATGGATTAGCAATATGCTTCAAAATGATTCAAATTGAGAGCAATAGTGTGTTACGCAATTAGGGTGCTGTTTCTCATGCTGGCTTCGCACAGTTGCAATCTACCAGACCCGCGACGTTCCCGGTCGATTGTTCCATCTTTCATATATGTTACAGTCATTGTGATTAAATAGCTATTATATATAACTTTCATATATGTTACAGTCATAGTGATTAAATTAAATATAATATAATGACTGGTCATTATATTTAAAGTACTTAACCTAACCAAACCGAACCTCGGGGTGCCCTTTGCCCGCTCTAGCATCCTATGTCGATGTAGCCCCGCTTCGCGAATGTAATTAATTCTGTGCCAATTATCACTTTATCTAAATTGATAATAGATAATATATACAAATATCCGAATTTATTACTTTGGCTGTAACATATACACCATATCCTGATAATTATGAACATGAAACAGGTCCAGTCGTTCTCAAGTGATAATCTAACATACATGTGGCAATTGATTTAAATAATAAATGGGATAATGATATAAATGTTTATGTTTGTATTTCAGGTATTCCTTTACGTTGTTTTCCAGATCAAAAAATCAATCTTGAAAGATACTTGACATGGGTTTCAACTATTGGTGGTCTACATCTGCAGGATAAGAAGTATGTTTACAACAATCTACGAGTATGTCGTAAACATTTCAAATTAGTTTACCTCTACCCAAACCACCGGCTTTATAAATTAGCAATTCCAGAACTACAACTATCAGGTAAATTTTTATTTAATTCCCGTCACAGATATTTTAATTAATAATGAATTATTATATGAATTTTGCGGAGATTTTTTTTAACAGATTGCAAGAAAAATGGCCCATATCTGTAAAAAAAAAATCTCCTAAGTACTCTGCCCCTAAGAATATTAAAGCTGGAAGATCGACCGAGACTTAAATTCCGTACCCAAAGGGTAAAAACGGAACCCTATTTCTAAGACTTCGCTGTCTGTCCGTCCGTCCGTCCGTCTGTCTGTCACCAGGCTGTATCTCAAGAACCGCGGTAGCTAGACAGTTGAAATTTTCACAAATTATATATTTCTGTTGCCGCTATAACAACAAATACTAAAAACAAAAAAAAAAGGAATTTAAAAAAATTAAACCGTCTTCAAAAAGAAATTAACTCAAAATTATGAAATAAGTTTTATTTCGGAAGTCGGTGTCTTGGGATCTGTATTTAAGCTTTAGATTTTTGGTACCGACTTCCGAAATAAAACTTATTTCATAATTTTGAGTTAATTTCTTTTTGAAGTTGGTTTAATTTTTTTAAATTACTTTTTATTTCGTAATTTATATTAGTTGTTGCACTAGAATTTGACCAAGGTTTTGAGATGTTTTCCCTTTGACACTACACCCGTAGCTCGTATTAATAAGCCAGGCCGTCACACTTTCACGTCTTAGTCCATATCTTGAAAATTACTGAATCGATTTTGATGAAACTTGCACTGTTCTCTAAGTTGAAGTAAATGTAAGCCAATAAAAAAAGAATGATCACGATCCGATTAATAGTTACGGAGATATGCGTGGACAAACATACATACGTCTATAAAATTTTGTATATTTGTTTGGAAGCTCTAATAGATTGCCATATGTGAATATAATGCAATTCCAATAATATTACATACATATGTGTCGAATTGATATCCTCCTTTTTTTTGAAGTCGGTAATAAAATAAATATTTAAGGGGGGCTCCCATACAACAAACGCGATTTTTTTGCCCTTTTTTGCTCTAATGGCAACAGGTAGGCACTTGAAATATTCACAAAATACTCAGTTGTATTTTTACTTTAATAATAAAATAAATATTTTAGGGGGGCTCCCATACAACAAACGCGATTTTTTTGCCCTTTTTTGCTCTAATGGCAACAGGTAGGCACTTGAAATATTCACAAAATACTCAGTTGCATTTTTACTTTAATAATAAAATAAATATTTAAGGGGGGCTCCCATACAACAAACGTGTTTTTTCGGCGGTTTCGCCTTGTGGTAAGGAACCCTTCGTGTGCGAGTCCGACTCGCACTTGGCCAGTTTTTTACAAGATATACCTCTGCCAGGTGCTCTGAGGAATTTTTTTGCAGTGTATAGTAACAGATATAATTATTTTAATGGCCATATCCTCTGAACCATATACCGAAATGGTTTAGGTACTTGACTAAATGTGAACAATCTTGTTACGTCTTTTTATCTAAATACAGTTTATTTATTTGGGACACTAATAGTTATTACAATGTTGTCACTGAACTCCTAAACGGCTGCATCGATTGTGATGAAACTTTTAGTGGGTCCCTGGATGGTTTAGATTCACAATTGGATCACACTGCCATCGTTTATTATAACATAGTTTAGGTATATATAAATGATGATTACAGGTCACAGAATAGAAAATACATTGTGAAGACACCACATTTATGTTTTTAGGGTTCCGTACCCAAAGGGTAAAAACGGAACCCTATTACTAAGACTTCGCTGTCTGTCCGTCCGTCCGTCCGTCCGTCCGTCTGTCACCAGGCTGTATCTCAAGAACCGCGATAGCTAGACAGTTGAAATTTTCACAAATGATGAATTTCTGTTGCCGCTATAACAACAAATACTAAAAACAAAATAAAATAAATATTTAAGGGGGCTCCCATACAACAAACGCGATTTTTTTGCACTTTTTTGCTCAATATCAATAATGGCAACAGGTAGGCACCTAGGCACTTGAAATATTCACAAAATACTCAGTTGTATTTCTACTTTAATAATAAATGAGTAATAAAATTAAAATAAAATAAATATTTAGGGCTCCCATACAACAAACGTGTTTTTTTCGGTGTTTTTTCCTTGTGGTACGGAACCCTTCGTGTGCGAGTCCGACTCGCACTTGGCCAGTTTTTATGAATTTCAAGATAAGTTTCACGTTTTTAAGCCTTAATGAATTCCACATATTACTTACAGCTCAAGAACGAGAAGGAGCACCTGAAAACCTTCCATCAACATCTGCATCGCAGTATCAACTAGTACTGGATGTAGATACACAAATGGAGCATCAAGTGACCTCTGAAAATCTGCCTCTATACATGGATGTAGACATACTATTGGAACAACATGGAATACCTGAAAATCATCCTTCAACATCTGTACAATCCTATAAGCGTTGATCCAGTCCCAGTAACCAGACCTTGGTTACATCAAACTAGCATGGGTAAGATCCTGCTTAATACTTATTGGCATAGTAACTTATAGGGGGACTAGTAATTAGTGTCCAATCCATAGATATAAGAAAGAAGGAGATATGCCCGGTAGTCGAAAATGTATCGGAAATCTGAACCTGATGTGGCTAGGTTGGCCCCACCACCGCGCCACTACTACACATGTAGTTCAGTAAAAGCAATATATAAGAAGAAGTTGTTTGAAGAACAAGTAGAAGTTGAAGTAGTAGTAGAAGTTGTTTGTTATCGTTAGTTTAGGGTCAAATGTATTTCATTACATATTTTTATGGTTCCGTACCCAAGGGGTAAAAACGGGACCCTATTACTAAGACTCCCGTGTCCGTCTGTCTGTCTATCTGTCACCAGGCTGTATCTCATGAACCGTAATAGATAGACAGTTGAAATTTTCTCAGATGTTGTAGGAATTTCTGTTGCCGCTATAAGAGCAAATACTAAAAACCGGGCAAGAGCGAGTCGGACTCGCGCACCGAGGGTTCCGTACCATCATATGTTTTTAAATTTTCACCGGCGAGCTACTTACTAGATCTCGTTCAAACCAATTTTCGGTGGAAGTTTAAACATGATAATGTACATCATATATTTTTTTTAGTTTTACCATTCTCTTATTTTGGAAGTTACGGGGGACACACATTTTACCAATTTGGAAGTGTCTCTCGCGCAAACTATTCAGTTTAGAAAAAAATGACATTTGGAACCTCAATATAATTTTTGAAGATCTATCCATAGATAGGACACGTATAGGTTTGATGAAAAAAAAAATTTTGAGTTTCAGTTCTAAGTATGGGGAACCCCCATAATTTATTGTTTTTTTCTACTTTTTTGTAAAAACCTTAATGCGGTTCACAGAATACATCTACTTACCAAGTTTCAACAGTGTAGTTCTTATAGTTTCGGAAAAAAGTGGCTGTGACATACGGACGGACAGACAGACATGACGAATCCATAAGTGTTCCGTTTTTGCCATTTGGCTACGGAACCCTAAAAACAGAATAAAATAAATATTTAAGGGGGGCTCCCATACAACAAACGTGTTTTTTCTGCGTTTTTGCCTTGTGGTACGGAACCCTTCGTGTGCGAGTCTGACTGGCACTTGACCAGTTTTGTTTTAAACATGCCATTATACTACATTTTCATAGGCAGCACCAGAATTTTGGGTAGCAGCTGGTTTTTGATTATTTTATAAGTAAATTAAATAGTTCATTATTATAATTTCAGAGTTTACCAGACTGCCTAGAATCAAAACCCAAGAAACATTGCAAAAATACAAAACAAATTCAGCCTTGCAACATGAGAAGGATGACCCCTAAAAGGATTTCAAAGACAATTTCTTCAAAGACGCTTTCCAGATTGTTGCTAGAACCTTAAAAGATGAGAACGCAAATTTTATGTTGCTTATGCAAGTAAAGCAAGCTGGGAAAAGACATGTTGTGAGAGGAAGAAGATTTACAATGGAAGAAAAAGTTTTGTCTTTAGCTCTATATAAGCCTTCTCCTAAAGCCTATAGGATTATGAGTAACTTTTGTATTTTACCCAGCAGAAGAACTTTGCAGAATATGTTATACAAAGTGAAACTGGGTCCTGGTTTCAATCAAAGGATTTTTAATTATTTGAAAGAGATTGTCGCAAAAATGCCGCAGATACAGAGACACTGTTCATTGGTGTTTGATGAAATGCCCCATCATGTTCTTACAACAAAACGAGAGAATCTATTGCAGGCTTTGTGGATGATGGTGACCAAAAAGAAGATAAGTTTTGTGACCATGTTTTGGTGTTCATGATAAGAGATATATTCAAGGCATACAAGCAACCGGTTTATTACAGTTATTCAGCCGGTACAACCAAAACATTGGCTTTAAAAAAAACAAATTATCAATGTTATCAAAAAACTACAAGAAGCTGGTCTAAAAGTTGTAGCCACTATTTGTGACCAAGGTACAACAAACGTTGCTGCAATTAACAGTCTAGTTACAGACACCAAATTCACCTATTTAAGAAGAGATACAGAGTATAGAGAAGAATTCTTCGAAGTGAATGAAGAAAAAAATTATTTCTTGCATGATCCTCCACATCTGTTGAAGTGCATTAGAAATAATTTGCCCTGCAAAAACTTAAATTATTTGATGGACGGCAAAGCTCAAACAGCAAAATGGAGCCATATCCAAAAATTATTTGAGAGGCCGCCTAACTACAAAGGTTCTAAAATACTACCAAAATTAACATCTCATACCAAAAATGTGGGTTAAGCACTGTGCACAAATATTCAGCCATTCTGTTGGGGCAGCCTTAGGCCTTATGGCAGGTATGTATTGTATCAATATTCTTACCATAATTTAATTGTGAAAGTAAATTTCTTATTAGATGACATTTTAGAGATAGTCTAGTATAAAAATGGACGCCCACTCACTTTCTTTTTAATGTATAATAATAACGATTTTGAACAACCAACCAATAATGGTAATGATTAAAAATGGAATAATTTCTTAATTTTCAGAGATGAAGAATGCACTCAAACTGCAGTTATAGTGTTATTCTTCAACAAATTATTCGATAGTGGAAGTTACGAAGTTGTGCCGGGAAAACCCCATAAATCCGCTGTCAAAGCTAATTCAGCACATCATGAGCTCTGGAGTGCCAGTCTGCCTGTCTTAAAATCAATGAAATTTGATAGTCTAAGAAATGTGCTATCATTGACAGGCTGGGTAAAAACGATTGAAGAAAATATTAGAAAATTGGTCAAATTCCTTCACGAAAAAGGTATGAAAGCCATATTGTTATGTTTGTGGTTTTGCTGGATCCCTGAAACGGTTAAGCGGATTCTTATCATCTTTTGTATGACTTCTTAAGAATTAGTTTTGCAATAAAAAACAAAAATAATGCACCGTTCAAAGGTTATTTAGTTAAATATAAAACACTCCAAAAGGTCCTAATACTTTGAATAAGAGCTCTAAAGACTTACTGCTGCAAACGGTATGTTGTAGCTTGTAACTGCCTTCAAATATATGTGAAGTTTCTAGTATCCTGTTAGTAATTATCAAATGATGATGATATTCAGTTCTCCACGTTCACGGCCACAATGCGCGCGGAGTTATTTGGCCACCGATAAACCTGTATGTGTATATACAACATTAGTTTTTGTTTATACTAAATCCGAAAAAGGGTCATTGTACTCATCAGTTTGAACAACTTTTTCTATGGGACAAACCTTGAAATCGCGAAAAAAAAACAGCTGTTCCATACATTTGTGTTCACATAAATCGACAAAATATATGGAACAGCTGTTTTTTTTTTAATATTCTTGATAATATATCCTTTAGTATTAATATACACATACAGGTTTATCGGTGGCCAAATAATTCCGCGCGCATTGTGGCCGTGAACGTGGAGAACTGAATTTCATCATCATTTGATAAAATTACTAACAGGATACTAATGAAACTTCACATACATTTGAAGGCAGTTACAAGCTACAACATTCCGTTTGAAGCAGTAAGTCTTTAGAGCTCTTATTCAAAGTATTAGGACCTATTGGAGTGTTTTTATATTTAACTAAATAACCTTTGGACGGTGCATTATTTTTGTTTTTTATTGCAAAACTAATTCTTAAGAAGTCTTATACAAAAGATGATAATAATCCGCTTAACCATTTCAAAGATCCAGCAAAACCCAAACATTACTCCAGCAGGATCCCGAATAACTTTGCAGCCGAAGAAAGAACAAATACAAAATAAGTTGCTGCATTTACCTCGTTTAGACAACTAATTATACAGGGCGTCCCACGGCTATGCCACATGGAGGGAAAGTACCTTGAATATTGTAGATAGCTAACATTTTACTGAAAGAAGACATTATTTTAATTTAAAATATACATTAAATGGCATTCATAAATTTTTAAATAATTACATGTTTGAACCGGGAATCGAACCCGCTACACGAGAAAAAAATTACCCAGCACGCGCAGCATGACCACCGTAGAAAAACGGGTTTTGTCGACGGAAGAATAGACAAAATGACAGATTGTAGAAATATTTGTACGCATTCTACGCGTCTAAGCATGGCAATGTGCCATTTTGTCAATTCTTCCGTCGACAAAACGTCGTCATGCTACGCGTGGTTTAGCTTTATCATACCGCTTAAATAATCCTTATGATGGCCTTTCGATCGGTATGATAATTTTTTTTATCTCGTGTAGCGGGTTTGATTCCTGGTTCAACCATGTAATTATTTAAAAATCTATGAATGCAGTTTAAATTGTTTTTTAAATTAAAATAATGTCTCCATCTACAATATTCAAGGTACTTTCCCTCCATGTGGCATAGCCGTGGGACGCCCTGTATAGCTAATATTTATTTCAATATTCCCATTAAAAAAGAAAATGTCTAGCTGCGGTAACATTACCCCAGCAGGAAATGTTTTTGTGAAATAACTAAACACTATGTGAAACAAAAAAATGCGCGCAACAATTAAGTTAGGATTTAATTTTGATATTTTTACAAACTTTTATTTAGTTTTTAATAATTAAGTAATTAGGTATAAGTTGTTATTTGCTTACTTTATTATTTTAATTTACAGAAATAAATATATTTTGAGGTATGTAATGTTTTGTTTTACCCAATAAATATGAACATCTAAAATTGGTATAATTGTTTTATTATCCTCGAAACAACAAGTTTAGTGTAATAAATATTTAGCTTTACCGAGTAGAATAATGTAGAATGGTTGGAAATTTTGCTGTAGTTAAACTAAACCTAAAAATATATCAAAACCACATTTTAATTTTTTGGGTTTAGATTTCCTACAACAAACTTTTTAACCATTCTACATTATTCTACTCGGTACAATATCGCACACCCAGAACAACACTGCACTAAGTCTAAATAGCTCATTTTTCAGAATCGACGAAAAACCGTTATCTCATATTGATTATGACAGTTATTGCGAATGTCCTGCACATTGCATGTAAAGAATCAAATGCAGGACATTCGCAATAACTGTCCCAACAATATGAGATAGCGGTTTTTCGTCGATTCTGAAAAATGAGCTATTTAGACTAGTGCAGTGTTGTTCTGGTGTGCGATATAGCTTTATAGCTGTGTGTATACGTACAATACGTAGGTGTAGTATGTGTGTTTGTGTGTAATAGTGTGTGTCCTGGTAACTAGATGGCGCTGCCTAAGAAATTCTTAAGTTGCCAGTCTGTCTCTAGTATTGTAATAGTAGTCTATGGCCGTGGCCGTGGGCAGAGGTAGTGGTGGTTAATATATCATATAGCAAAATAAAGCACCTTGCTTAATACACACATCATAAAGCAAACGCTATCGTGGCTCTCACAAGTTGCTATTTGCTTATTGCTTTTTTACATCGCACTCTGTCTCTGTCATCGCGCGAAACGCATTAAGCAATGAATATAATAATAAATCGTTATAAGCAAGCACCGCGTGTGATTTGCGATCTCGGGCGGCTCACGTAAATACGTAATATAATTAATGATATGCTATTTGGTTCGTGTTTTTTACTTTTGTGATTATTTTGCTTCGTACTTTTTTTGTGTAAATAAATAAATATATATTAATAAATATCGTATGAGGTATTATGAGGATATGTATAAGTATGAAGGAAAGTTGATGTTGTTGTTGTTGAGTTGTTGTTGTTGTTGATTTTGTTGTTGATGTTGTTGTTGATGTTGTTGTTGTTGTTGTTGTTGATGCTGTTGTTGTTGTTCATGTTGTTGTTGTTGAGTTAATGTTGTTGTTGTTGCTGTTGTTGTTGTTGAGTTGTTGTTGTTGTTGATTTTGTTGTTGATGTAGTTGTTGATTTTGTTGTTGATGTTGTTGTTGATGTTGTTGTTGATGTTGTTGTTGTTGAGTTGTTGTTGTTGATGCTGTTGTTGTTGAGTTGTTGTTGTTCATGTTGTTGTTGTTGAGTTAATGTTGTTGTTGTTGTTGTTGATGCTGTTGTTGATGTTGTTGTTATTGATATTGTTGTTGATGTTGTTGTTGTTGATGTTGTTGTTGATTTTGTTGTTGTTGATTTTGTTGTTGATGTTGTTGTTGTTAAGTTGTTGTTGATTTTGTTGTTGTTGAGTTTGTTGTTGTTGATGTTGTTGTTGTTGTTGTTGATGTTGTTGTTGAGTTGTTGTTGTTGTTGTTGTCGTTGAGTTGTTGTTGTTGTTGGTAGAGTTGATTGTATCTGTTTTATCGTAATTCATAAACGCGATGTAATATTCTTTAGCATGCTGTCAGTCACCGCGCTTGCTTTATTCGCGCCCGCCCGTAACATAACAAGTCAAGTATCAGGTACCTACGCGTATAAAAAAAGCATGATTTAATAAAGCATATTAAAAATCATGATTAAAATATAAAGCATTAAGCATTAAGCAAGTGATTGCCTTATAGCAACTTTGAACACCACTAGGCAGAGGGACGCTCAAAGAGCGTACCGTCATATGACGGATAGGGAGCAAGTCAAGGACTGGTCGTACGAGCCGCCAGCCTATGACCCCGCAAAAGAGCAGAGGACTGGTACGCCAAGTAACCGCTCTGCCGCTTTCAAAAAAAAGTACAAGAGAATAGGGATGAGAAGATTACCTTTTTCACTATTTCAACACGTTTGTTGTAAAAAAAAAAAAAGCCCCAATTATTTCAGGAAGTAGTTATGCTGAAAATGTGAGTATTTAAAGTTATATTACTATATTTTCCTGTTACAGTTTTCTACTTTCTAGTTGCAATATATCGGGCTTAGAGCAAACTATCAACAAAAATTACTTTTTTTTTCAGAGAGTTATTTCAAATAACAGAACAAAGCTTGTGGATTATCCTTTAGAAACAGATGATGAGATGGATGACTTCAGTGCAGCATCTGATGACGATCCTTGTTACCAGCCACCTCAAGAAACCGAAGATAAAATATCTGACATTTCTGATTATGACGGAGGGGTACAAAAGCAAAGGCACCACTGTCCATGGAGTAGGAGTGGGTCAAATAAAGTTGTTAGTGTAGTGCTTCGGGTTTGTAAATTAACAATTTAACTATACTTGTTTTGCTGTGGTTAATGTAATTTATTTCTTATCCTGCAATGTAATTTACACATACACATAGCATTTTAACGCAAACAAAACAAAATCATTTGGACAGTGGCGACTTTGCATCATAGTAATGGACTGTGGTAAGTATGCATCTAAAGGTTTGGACAGTGTTCCTCTATAGTTACTTTACTCTTTGGGACAGTGGCAGTTTTGCATTTGAGCAGTCTGACGTCATTATGGAGGTAAGGTTAGCAAAAACGTTGTTAACGTTTTGAAAGTTTTTTGGCGGCAACCCATGACGTCATGTAGGAGCTCATGTTTCATTATTTAGATTTAAAAAAAAAACGTTAGAAAATGAAATAGTTTTTATTAAAAAAAAAAAAAACAAAACCACTTAAATCTGCTTATTTAAATACTCATTTCCGACTCTGGGACCGCAATTTCACACATTTCTTGCTCATATTCTTCAATTCCTTCAGTTCTCATTTCAACTGATCTTGTCATCACCTGTTTGTAATAGCTTAAATCACTCCTATCTTTCCATTCTGAGCCATAGTGTTTAGTCAATAGATTATCCACGTCATGCAGTTTTGCTTGTTTGACTAATACATTATGTTTATTTATTTGATTGGGTCTGACTTCTAAAAATGACTTTCCTCTTTTTAAAATGGACTTGTAACAGCCTGCTTCAACATTATAATTTGGTTCACCTTGTACAAAGACATTATTGTTGCTATTTCTCCTCAAGAAAAACTTTTTCATTTGAGCGAATTGAAAATGCCAATTCGCTGGAGGACGTATCACACCATTTAAAGCTGATTTCCAGTCCATAACATTATCAAAATGGATAACAGTCCCATAATTTTTATAGACTTCAATATATTCCTCTGGCTGTACTATGTTTTCCATGTGCTTTATTTCTTTTTCTATAAGGCCGAATACTCTGTCCGGTGGAATAAAAGAGTGTCCTGGTATAGGAAAAATCAATTCAATTTTTTTAATATGGGGTGGTGCTCGACTTAGCCATGTGGCACACATACCAACCATAATGGAATTTTTGTTTTGGGCACCACACCCATCAGCTACCAATCTTATGGTATTAATATTTTGACTAAAAATTGTAGTCTGTAGTCTGTGGTACACTGCAGATGCAATCTCATTTGCTCCTTTACGGTGCTCGTCTTCTGTCCAGGTGTATAATGTGACAGTTTCTTTACCTAAAGTATTCTCAGGTACTGATTTAACGATTGCAAAATTGTAAATGTACAGTTGGCGGCTGTAATAAGCTGCCTGATCGGGTATTTTTGGCAAGACTTGGTTTTTCTGGCAGTCAAACGAGAAGACAACCATGTCTTCTCTTACTTCCTTTAGTAAGCGATAAAATGCTTTCGTCTTTAAAATATGCAATCTTTTTTCAGCCATTAGGTTCGCTTTTTGCGTTGTGTCTGTAGACGTCTTAATTTTTTCTTGTAATTCGGTGCATTTTGAACAGGTATCTGTTCGGGGGCTCCCAAAACCCAAATTATAGCACCTATTGAATATTGCCCTGAAATAACATTCGCGAACTTTACTGTCGTCGCTGCACTGATTTATGTACATTTTCCACATCTTCCTAATATTTAAAGTAGACGGTAAATATTTTCTTATGACTGAGGAGCGGCAGTAATGGGACTCTAAGCATTGAAACGATTCAATAAATTGCTTGACAGCCCTTAATTTATGCAAGTTTTTTGCAGAAGTATGATCGCCGCCTCTGTTTTCCTTAACAACTGATCCTGTGATAGCAAAAGTAACTGTAATATTCAAGATGTGAACAAATGTTTTCTGGCAAACTCGTAACAGTGCGACCTTGTTCCTTTTGCGTACAAATAGTGTTGTAGTATTTTGCGTTGGTTTTCGTAGTCCAACTCGAGGGCGGCGTCTGACAGCTTTTTTTACTTTACAGTGTTTAAGAATGAAGGCATCCTGGTCTTTTTTATTTTTAGTTTTGTAAAATTGATCGTGAAAATGTGAAATGTCTAAGAGACTTAATTTTTTGCAATGAAATTTTTTGTCGTTTGGTCCGTGATTACAGGTGGGTACACCAGGGGGTATTTTCGCCGAGTACCTATAAAGAAAACGATTTGGGTTAAATATATATCTAAAGTAAAATCCTGATGTATGATAATCACGGTAAAACTGAATTAAACTACTTCGTGATCAATGATCCTCGGTTCGATATTTAGAAAAAAAAACTAAAATAAAATCCATCAAAAATATTAAGCACATTTCTAAAACTAAAGATACGCGCGAAACACATAACCCTTCTTGTAGTCGGGTAAAAATAGGCTTTAAAACAAAACAAAATTTGAAAATAGATCCACAATAATTGGTCGAGTCTCTTTTGAAGTCGGTTAATAATTATGTTCGTTCATATTTATTGACGGATATATTACCGCGTAAAAAGTTAAATAAAATATTAAAATACAACCACTGAAACTATTATTTTCTATCTACAAGTACACTAAATTGACAAAATAATAATATCGAATCATAACGACAAAAAAACTTTTTAACAAAAAAAAAACCGACTTCCAAAAAAAACACTACAAACTGAAAAATAACTTTAATTTCGGAAGTCGGTGTCTTAGGGATCAGTATTTTAGTTTTTGCCACCGACTTCCGAAATTAAAGTTATTTTTCAGTTTGTAGTGTTTTTTTTGGAAGTCGGTTTTTTTTTTGTTAAAAAGTTTTTATTTCTCGCTTTTTAGTGGGTCTATTTATAATTTATCTAAGTTACAATAGCCTAATGTCAACTTGCCCATCGCCTTTTTATAAAATACTAGCTTCTGCCCGCGACTTCGTCCGCGTGAAATTTCACCCTCTTAGGGGTGGAATTTAGAAAAACCCTTTCTTAGTGGATACCTACTCTTCACAAAGAACACACCCTCCAAATTTCATGTCTCTAGGAGCAGCGGTTTAGACTGTGCGTTGATATATCAACAATCAGTCAGTTTACCATTTTATATATATAGATAGATTCCTTTTCTCGATGCAGGGACGTTAATTGTTGAGGAGTTCTCCTTTTATTAGTTTTTAGATTAGATGCTGATAATCCTGGGTCCAGCATCAGGCCACACTTATGTCAACATTGCATTGAACTTAAAATTAGTCCTGTTTAAAATGAGCCCAAACACGACTACGGTGCTGTAATTTAAAGGTTTGTACTTTTTCTGATGCTCCAGGCTTCAGCATCAGGTCTTCGGTGTTCCTCAGTAACAGTACGTTTATCCACACATCGAGACCTTTTCAATGAGCCTAAACACGATATATCTGCTGTTAGTTGTCGAGGAGTTAGGTACTCTGCAGACTATCCTGACTGCAGCATCAGGTCATGACTTGATGATCATGAGACCAAATGCCCTATCAAACATTAAAACAATTTACTAAAACAGTCCTTGCCTGTTCGAGTAACTTCTTACTGTTAAGGAGTTGTACCTTCCATCATCAGCCCAGCTACCTGAGATGGTAACAACCATACACAAATACACAAGATACTTCATAAAATATGCGAAAAACAATAAGTGAGCCTATAAAATTTGAGGGTTGCCCTCGATTTCTCTAAGATCCCATCATCAGATCCTAACTTGGTGACAATGGGACCACCTCAGAACTATCTCCTTTCGAACAAAAAAAGAATTTTGAAAATCCGTCGACAATTGGCGGCGTATTCGATGAACAAACATACAAAAAAAAAAAAAAAAAAAAACATACAAACACCCGAACATAGTACCTCCTCCTTTTTGTAAAGTCGGTAAAAAATATTCAAATACGATTTTTGATCTGACGGTACAAACATGCTTACCTTTCTTCCTTTGCTTTCGCACGTTTCCAGGTTCCCGGTGCTCTTCTCCGTTTTCTTGCCTTTTCCGGTAAACACTCTTGAACATTTTCCTCCATTTTGTAAACGTTTTTCCAATTAATTAAGCTTTAAAATCAATAAAATACAGCAGCGATTTGTCATACAAAACTCATCAGCGGCCATATTGTTTATCGAAATGTTAGCGCCTTGTGATTGGCTGATGTGGACAATGGCGTTCTTGTAATTGAATGTTTATGGACAGTAGCGTTTTTGCACCATAACATAGTTTTAAAACGTGTTTTTCTATGGGACAGTGGGAACATTGCTTTGAAATCATCAGAATGTTATTAAAGTTTACAAAAACATCTAATAGATGGCATCATTAGTTACGTTTTGATAAAAAATGGACAGTGGTGCCTTTGCTTTTGTACCCCTCAGATAGAAGAGGGTAATGTTAGCAATTTAACAAGATGTAGACAAAGAAATACCGCAAATTAGAAAGCCAATATGACAAAAAAACACCGAGCAGAATGTCTACCATATAAAAACAAGAAAAAGGAATGTGAAGCTAAAAGCTCAAAACCAGTTGATTGCACAAAATGTAGATTTCAGTGTACTCTATTTTTCACAGAAGAAGATAGAACAGCATTATGTAAAACTTTATTTCGCCTTGGTAACTAACGTTTATATTTAATATAAACGTTAGTTACCAAGGCTCAGGCCAAGCTCTCAGCTGTCATAATCGTGATATCTAATCGGAACGCCATGTGAGATGATGTGAGCATTGTGAGCGCTGTGAGCGATTATAGCTAATTCGGAAAGCGCCCAACATATCGCGTTTGAAGTCAGTATACTATAATGTACTCTGTGTTTGAAGTCGTGTTTATGTCAAAGTTGAACGATTACGAAAAGGCTACTTTTTCGGGATCGAGTTTGTTCTTGTGGCTGATTTGTGAGGTTTTTATTGTGAATAATGGCACGTTTAGAACTTATTTGTGATATTTTGGACAATGCTCATAAGTTAGATATGAGACAAAGGCGGAATTTGGGACGAATGGCGCGATATGCAGACAACGCGTTTGCCATGACTGACGATAAATTTAGGAAAAATTACCGAATAAATAAGGAGCTTTTTGAAGTGATTTATAAGGATTTGGAACCTTTGATGCCCCAGCCTACTCGCCATAGCGACATTCCAATAAAATACAAGGTTTGTAAACTAGCAATTCCAATTTCACATGGTAGGTATTTTTTTATATTTAAGTAAGTAATTAACTATACTAATTTCATTTTTTAGGTATTAGTGGCTCTTTCATTTTACGCCACAGGCAGCTACCAACAATCAGTTTCGAGAGCAATAAGAGAAGTTACAAATGCTCTTAATTCAAACAATATTTTAAATAAATGGCTTAAGTTTCCACCGACTCGCCGACAACGAGACTTAATTAAACAAAGGTTAATAAGAACTTACTTATTTTTTACCTCAATATTAAATAATTATGTAGTATCATTCAATACTTTAGACATTATGTTGTTTTAACACTTAATATGTTTTTTTTAATTATTTGTAAAGAATATTAAGCTAATATTAAATTAATTCCAGATTTTATGAAAAATTTAAAATTCCTGCAGTCACAGGATGTATTGATGGTACTCATGTGGCTATTGTAAGACCATCAGAAAATGAAGAGCGGTTTTACAACAGAAAAGGTTACCATTCGAGAAATGTTTTGATTGTGAGTTAGGTTGGCTAGTTATCTAGTTATTAACCTTCTATCTTTCTCTAGTTTCTTGTTTAATAGCATTGACTCTAATGAACAAGTAGACACTGTGTACACAGATTTTTGCAAGGCCTTTGACAGGGTGGATCACGAATTACTGCTTAATAAAATCGCCTTCAATGGAATTAGAGGAAACTTATTGCGTTGGTTCGTGTCGTATATCACTAACCGCTGCCAGAGTGTCGTAATCAACGGGTACAGGTCGAACATTACCAAGTTAACATCTGGTGTTCCACAGGGTTCTATCCTTGGGCCTTTGCTATTTGACATATTTATCAACGACATAGGGAAATGTTTCCAGTATACTCAATTCCTTTTGTATGCAGACGATCTGAAGGTCTACAAATCAGTGAAAACTGTTGATGATTGTATTCTTTTCCAGCAAGACCTGGACCGACTGTCCGAATACTGTACCGGTAATAAGCTAAAGTTAAGTTTACCTAAGTGTAATTACATTACTTTCACAAAAAAAAAAATGGTTGCCTGTAAAGTCGGTTTTACGGGCGAAGATTTTACGTGACAACGACCGATCATCCGATCATAGTTGAGTGGGAGAGAGACGCAAGGCATTCGGCGGGCCTCTCTCTCGTTCGGTGACTCATCGTAACGTTACCGCGCGTTACACTTTTTCATAAGTGACTCCCAGTCGCAACCTAATTTAAGACGTTGTCACGTCAAAAAAAGAACGTTATTAATTTTAAATACACCCTATGTCACACACCACTTGCTAAATTGAACTCTATTCGGGATCTGGGTGTTATATTTGACTCAAAACTCTGTCTAGACCTGCATATCGATAAAATTGTAAACAAAGCTTATCAGATGTATGGATTTATTATGCGGTCCACCCTTAACTTTAAAAGAACCTCATCTTATTTATGCCTGTATAAAGCCCTAGTTCGATCACAACTGGAGTATGCGGTTTCGGTATGGAACCCATTTTATAAGAAATACACGGAAATTATTGAAAATGTACAATACAAATTTCTACGTGCTATGCACTACAGGTGCCATAAATCTTACTTACCTTATGCCCAGTTACTCAGCAAGTACAAACTTTTGTCACTGAATTGTCGTAGAAAATACCTTGAAGCTATCACGCTGTACAAAATTGTTAGAAATAAATTCAACTGCATAAACCTTAATAACATGATCTGTTACGCAATACCTAGAACCTTCCACAGGCGTCAGGTGCGCGCAGGTACGCTGTTCGCAATACCCTCCTGTCGAACCAACTCCGGCCTGCGCTCACCCATCCGCCGCATGGTTGACTTGTACAATAAAAGTTTTGTAAATATTGACATCTTCAATAGCCCAATAGGAAAATTCAAAGGTCTTATCTTAAAATCTCTTAAAAAATAATACATATTTTACAGACGTAATCTTTATATTGTCACTTTAAATCTGTCCTCGTTGTACACTTTTTATTTGTCATCTTTCTTTTATTTTATTATTTTTAACTTTTTTTTATTGTTTATAACTTCTTTTTTTTTTCTCTCACGCCTAGCGATTAAAGTTGTTTTTTTTTTTTTTATTATTATGATAACCCGTGGACAGTGTTGTGGGTTACATTATTAGCAAAATACAAATATTGTTATACTAGTTTTAAGTTTTCATAATGTAACTGTTTGCTGTTCCTCTTAATAAAAAATAAAAATAAAATAAAATAAAATTAATTATAAGAGTAACTGTAACTTTCTATATACAGCTAGTATTCTTTTGTAGATTTGTGATGCAGATCTCAATATTCTAAGTGTAGATGCTTCATTCGGTGGAGCCTCACATGATACATTTGTTTGGAACCAACATCCTGTTAAGAATCACCTTATAAATTTAATAAATGCAGGAGAAAGAGTTTTTTTACTTGGTAAGCATTTCATACATTTGTTCAAATTGGAAATTAATTTCCATTAGGTCTACAATATATTTTGTACTTATATGTATATAATAACTACTCAGTCATTTAAATATATTTATAGGTGATTCCGGTTATCCTCAAAGGGAATATATGATGACCCCAATAGTGGATGCACCGCCAGGATCAGCTGAAGAGTACTACACAAAGCTGCATTGTGTGGCTCGCAATACTGTTGAGCGCACAATTGGGGTTTTAAAAAATAGATGGAGATGTCTTCTAAACCATAGAGTTCTTCATTATCATCCAGACACAGCTGCTAAAATTATAAATGCATGCTGTGTTTTACATAACATTTGTAACCAAGCGCGATTGGGTTTGCATGATATTGAGGATGCCGTACCACCCATGGAAGAAATGCAATTGGCACAGAGTGAGTTAGAGGCGGATCGAGGTTTTGCCTCCGAGGAGCTGCGCAGGGGTCGGGAGGCTCGTGCACAGCTTGTACAAGAACTGTGGACAGCTCGGCATCTTCATTAATATTATTATTTACTTATGTAAGAACAATTTTTTGACTAAGAATTTAAAACCTAATTCAATGAAACTTATTTTGTAAATTAATCTTTTATTTTCCACTACAAATACTATTTCTAGAGCTATCTAAATATTTATGTGACCAAGACTTGTACTTACTGTCTTTTATTATAATTGTAAGACTATTGTTCTATTGTGTCGTTTGATTTCTATTTTGTATTAAATAATGTAATGTGTTGTGCTGAGGGTTAATAATAATCAAAATAATATTGAGTTTACCTAATAAGTTTAATAAAAATTATAACAGAAGTTCATGGTACAATAATTATTAAAGAAGAGCTTAAGTTTTAAATTATTATTATTAACAAGTATTTCAATAAATATAATTATTATAGCCTTTTTATTAAGTAATTTTCTTTTATACTCACATAAAGGCATATCTACACACAACCAATTTTTATTTTGTTCACATCATAAGTTAGGTCTAAACACCGTATTTATACAAGTACTGTTTAAGACATCTATTATACACAGATATCTATTATATATATAGGTATATGTTTCCAATGAAAAGATACTTCAATGTAAATAGGAAAAACATGTAATTTTTAATTAAAAACTGTTTTATATGTTAAATTACTCGAAAAGTACTTAACCGATTTACGAGTACCTATAGATACCTCAGGCTGGTCTAAAACAATACAATATTTAAAATAACAACTATGTTTTTCAGGGCGTGACGCGCCCTCGAATAGGGTTACCATATCTCAGGATATGTCCTGAGATTTCAGGATTTTTCGACTCTTCTCAGGATTCCGGCCGGATTTAGCAAATCTAGTGATAGCTCAGGATTTTTAATAAAAAACAGGTTACATTTTAAAGATCTCTCTTATTAAACTACTAAAAATAATCTTCTTTTGGTAACAATTGCAGTTAAAATCAATACTTATTTATCGAAGTAAAACGAACTAAAAACAATCTTCTTTTGGTAACAATTGCAGTTGCAGTTAAAATCAATCCTTATTTATCAAAGTAAAACAAACTAAAAATAATCATCTTCAATAATCATCTTTAAAAATAATGTTACCAACATTTGCAGGTAAAATCAATACTTATTTATCCAAATAGGTACTTAATTAGTTTTGTCGTATTTAATATTTGAAGAAACTTTTTTAAGTAAATTCTTTTCTTTGATTATTGATTTATAAAATGCCTCACAAGTTAAACTCTTCAAGTTATATTGAACTAAAAGTAGAGCTCGAACTGAAGACACGTTTAGTCGGTTCCTTTCTTTCGACCATTGAGCTCCCATGATAGAAAAAACTCTTTCTACGTTTGCATTTTGAGCTGTTATTGCAAATATGTATTGACAAATACGCAGTATCTCTGGCAATCGTGAAATACCTATTGTCTTGAAAATGTTTGCCCACAACGCATGAAGCATTACGTCAAAAAATGCTTCTTCCTGTTTTGTCAAAAAAATATTCAGAGATGCAATTTCATCGAATAACTTCACATCATCTATGTGTATTCCTTTTCCATTTAGATAATGAATTGATAAAGCAATCTGATCAAAGTCGATCATTTGGCCCTTTTTCAGCATCAACCAATTAAAGACTTTGAAATCATCTAAAGGCGTCATCCACTTGATCAGATATTCTACGCAAGTCTTATACATATTTTTAAGGTCGTGCTTGAAAACTTCTTGGTTTTCCGCAGTGCACTTAGCCAGCAACTCTCGCACTTTAAGTGGCATGAAGTTTGCGTTCGCTCGTGCAACTATTTCATGTGTGGATTCGAGGATTCTTTTAATATCTAAAACAGAATTGTTTTCTTTTTCGATGTCTTCAATTTTCGTCTGAAATATTGACATTAATGAGTGAGCAAGAAATAAATAAACTTCGCTGAGTTCATTTTCAAAAAAGTTCTTCAAAGTAATTGGTACACCAGGAGTAGATAAAAAGTACTGCTTCAACGGTTCATACATCTTCAATATTCTTTCGATCGCTGGAAACAGACTAAGGCTAGGAACTCACGGAGCGATTTTCGCCCGCGCCCGCTGCGGTTGCGGGCCCGCAGCTTCTGTAGAATGCAAATATTTATATAAAAAATTAAAGCACATTTCACGACGCGTTTTACGCCCGCGGTGTTCGCGGTTGTATGCGGCTCCCGCTGTACCGGCGGGCAACTAGTAGAATCGCGCGGGCCGCGGTACCCGCAGCCTCGGCGGGAGGCGCCCGCGCGCTTTGCGATCGGTTGGCGGGCGACCGCGGGGGCCGGCGGGCGGCGCGGCGGGAGGTGATCCGGCCATTTTGCATCAGTGACTTGTTATTACACGTGGCATCGTGACGTTGTCAACAAACAATAAGTATAATATTCTAATAAAATGGATATTGAAATAGATCTCCTAATTACCTTAGTACAAGAAAGGCCAGTTCTATGGGACAAGAGTTTGGAAGAATACAAATACAAGAATTTGACGCTCAAAGCATGGGAGGAAGTCTGTACTATTTTAAATAAAGATTTTGAAAATTCGGACGAGAGAAATAAAAAAAAATATGGTTAGTATTATACAGGTTTATTTATAAATGTCAGCGCCACCATTCGTTTCTTTATTGACTCGGGTTTCCTAGTATTGGGCAAAATGTAATCTAACTACTGATTACTAACTACGACTACATAAAGTAATTAGTAATCATAACTACAAACTACATAAAAAAATCGAAAAATGTAGTTAAAAATTTTGACTACTAACTACAAATTGTAGTTGCAATCACGATTACTTGATTACTTCTTATAACTACAGATTTAACGTTGCGTCACACGCGCTCGCGTCGTTCATGTAAGTACATGAACGACGATCGCGCGTGTTTCGACTTGTCGTTTGGTAGGTAGTTAGAGCATCGCGTTGTAGTCGCGTGTGTTAGAGCAAGAGCGCACTATAGCACGCTCTCGCTTTCGCTCGCTGCATGTCGGTACAATTATTATTTGATTCGAAAATAATTTGAATTAAGTTGATGTTTGCCGAGTGATTTTATTTTTAGGGTTCCGTACCCAAAGGGTAAAAACGGAGCCCTATTACTAAGACTTCGCTGTCTGTCCGTCCGTCTGTCTGTCACCAGGCTGTATCTCAAGAACCGCGGTAGCTAGAGAGTTGAAATTTTCGCCCTACACGATAATTTATTAACTTAAATTTTTGATAATTGCCAACTTAAGGCTCCACTGTCACTCATAAAATATTGTTGAAAAACATCTCTTATATTATTGGCTTGTCTTCCGCTACGTACTGATTGAGCTATCTGTATACTCTCAAGATTATGACTAAAATCTTCTTCTCTAATGTGATGGCCGTCTCGTTTTCGTACGAAATTGTGAAGTATGCAACATGCCTTCACAATATCAATTGATAAAGTTATTGATACATCTAAAGCTCGATTTAATATTCGCCATTTGTTTGTTAAAATGCCAAATGCACATTCTACGTATCTCCGTGCTCTAGATAGGCGATAATTAAATACCCTTTTTTGAACACTCAAAAACTGACCACCCTAAGGTCTCATTATATTTTGATGTAACCCGAACGCCTCATCGGCTACGAATATATATGGCACAGGTGGTAAAGTAGATCCGGGTAGTATTTTTTCATTGGGTAGTTTGATAGAATCGCTATTAAGCGCATTCCAAAAAGTTGTGTTTTTGAAAATGGTTGAATCAGCATTACTTCCCGGGGCTCCGATGTCTACAAAAACAAAGCAGTAATCCGCATCAACTACAGCCATTAACACAAATGAGAAATAATCCTTATAATTGTAGTAAGTTGAGGCACTGTTATCTGGTTTAATTATTCTTATGTGTTTCCCGTCTATTGCTCCGACGCAGTGAGGAAAGTTTGCGTAATTGTAAAATTTTTGGCTGATTTCTTCTAAAACTTCTGTAGTGATTACCGGAAAACATTCAAGCAATAACACCTCCCATAATTTTTCACATGTTATTCTTATAATTGTCGATATAGTTGTGTGCCCAATTCTGAATGTGTAATGCAAATCTTTCATTGAAGTCCCACTTGCTAGGTATCTGAAATAAATAAATTTACTTAATTATATGCTTTTCAGGAAACATGGTAATTAAAAAATGGAAAAATATTAAAGATTGCTGGATGAAAAACAACAAAAAAGTTGAAACAGAAACAAAATCTGGATCGGGAGCTAAAAAAACCAAAAAGTACATATATAATGATCAGTTACAGTTTTTGAAAAAAAATATGCCTATTGAAAATACCTCCTCAACCTTAACAAACAGTGACAGTGATACAGCTCAACAAACTACTAATACTACTACTGTTGCATCAACGTCAGATGCTTTTGCTACACCTACACCAGTCTATTCTCAAACAGCTGCTAAAAAGAAAAAAAAGGACGACCCCGACAAAGCATTAATAGAGTTGTTGTCTCAACGCGAAGATAGACATTTGTAATTTTTTCGTGGAATTTTACCTTCATTGCAAAATTTTGATGAAGCAAAAACAAGAAAATTTCAAATAGCAGTTTTACAAATTATTGATAATCTTGATAATAATCTTCCAGCATTGTCATCTTATCAATATACATCATACAACTACAATCAAGAAAATAACAGTAATAACTATTGCGGCTATCGTACCTCCTCTTCTTACCAGTCTACTCCTGAAAGCAATACCCAAAGTCCTCAAAATCTTCCATCAGTCTCTTCACTAAATACTAATTTATCCAATTTGTCAGATGATGTGTATTTTGAGTAAAGAAATATAATGATTTCAATTTTTGAATGATGATTTTATTTATTACCACTAGCTTTATTAAAATAAGCAGACTTACCTTAATGTTACTGCCAACATTTCCTCCGGTGATATAGGATCTCGCATATTAGTATGTTGTTTTTGAAGAGCAGTTTCCATTTTTCTTAAAAGTTCTAAATAACTAGATACGGACATTCGAAAATAATTAAAGAATTTTTCTTCGTCCTTCTTTAATTCACTAATAAGAGTAACAAATAATCCATAACGATCTCTGTCCTTAATCAGTGGATGCACCCAGAACCTTTTGGGCCTTCTTTTTTTAATTCTTCTGTGAAGTAAGTATAACGCAACGGCTCGTTTCTGGTGTGTGTCCATGGCGGTCTGGACCTCAACTGATCGTTACCGCCCGTCTTGCGATCATCGCCCGCCACGTTTGCGGGCGATGATCGCAACCGCGGCGACCGCGTAACCGCGCGAATAACCGGTCTCGTGAGTTTTGAAATAAAACCGCAGATCCACGACCGCGGCGGTTGCGGGCGAAAATCGCTCCGTGAGTTCCTAGCCTAAGCCATCGGGTCTTGCTATGAAACAATAGTTTCTGATAATTGACGTCTATATATTCGCTGATATCCTTCAACGCCTCCGTGCGTACGGTGTATACGGAAAAATAATTAAACAGCTTCATTACTACAGATTCTATATCAATATGCAGATTATCAGTGCCATGTTGAATACAATTGTGTAGTATGTGCGCTGGGCACCCAACTCCTACGATATCTTTGTCCAGAAAGTTTTTTAAATTAGTCCAAACATTTTGTCCCGGTTGCCGATTTACTCCGCCAAAATTAACATTAGCGTTGTCTGCTGTAAATGATACACATTTCATCAACAAGTCGTACTTTTGCAAGCTTGTTTTAATTATCTCTGTTATAGTGTCAGCATTTTCATTGGGTGTGCTCAGCACATCCAGCAGTTTGGTTTTAATTCCTTCTTGCCAGTCGAAGAATTGTATCATAATAGGAAATATTTTTTCAGCACCGTGATTACTTGCATCTGTGGAAACGCCCAAGAAGTTGACATTTTGTAATGAGACTTGTACCTGTTCAATTACCCACGGAGATATCACGCCCGTTACAATGGCCTCAGTCTTCGTTCGTGCACAAGAAATACTCTTCGCAGTGTTGGAATCCGCAAATATAGCCTTAACCAGTTGGCTGGTGCAATCCATAGATTTAAATGACTGGTGATGTTTCACTGTGTGGAAAGCTAAAGTGGCTTCAGCGGCGGATATTTGGTCTGTCAGTCCAGAACTTTGTGGTTGAAATAAAGAGTCGATTTTGGTGTTACTTGAAACAGTCAGACTATTTTTTTTATGTTTTGCCGTTAGGATATGTTTTTCAATATCAGCACCTCCCTTGAACTTAATTGAAAAATGATTGTTACATATTGAACAAAACACTTCGGTAGGTTCTC
This sequence comes from Oligia fasciuncula, assembly GCA_963082905.1. Lineage (NCBI taxonomy): Eukaryota > Metazoa > Arthropoda > Insecta > Lepidoptera > Noctuidae > Oligia > Oligia fasciuncula. Next base: position 19,036,891 of record OY720403.1, read on the forward strand.
TTCCATCTTTCATAATCGGAAATCTTTGTTTTAAAGTATCTGTGAATGTACACACGTATCGTGGTCGTTTGGTACTTGAAGACATTTTAACTCGTATCCATCCAACAGCTCCGATTCTCGCTCGCTCGCCCGTCCCGTGGTGACACTCAATGAAGCGTAGTCCAGCCTTCGCAATGGCGCAAGACGAACTGACTGAGTGAGCGAGCGAGCGGCAACCGCGCTGCGGGGCGACGGGCGCCCCCCTCCTCCCTCCACCCCGCTGTTTTGAGTGCGATGTACAGTCAACAAAGGAGTTAAGTATACAGGAGCGTCGGATATAGTTGAAGTTTACTAAGAAACCGATGGATGTTCTGGACTGAAATTTAATTTAATAAATGAGCTGTTTGTTTTCTATTAATAAACTAAAATTTTATTCGAGAATATCCATCGGTTTCTTAGTAAACTTCAACAATATCCGACGCTCCTGTATACTTAACTCCTTTGTTGACTGTACATACAAGCTTTCAACGCGTCGCGTAAAACGCGTGCGCAAGATCCGCAGTGTATACAACGGTAATAATACGTTTTTGAGAGAAAATTCTCATCTGTAGAAAATCTCAGGACTTTTCCATGGAAATCAGGCCTTTTCTCCGGACTTTTGATTTTTTCATCTGGTAACCCTACCCTCGAATGATGGTTGCAAAAACTATATTTACAAAAAATAACAAACTAAAGTTTTACAACAATATATAAACTCAATTAAGCAGGCTTTTCAGCAGGACTAGACATAATTTTACGTCCAGGGTACCTGAGTCCTAGGTCTAGGGAATCTGGACATACAAAAAAAAAAAAGTATAAATTACGGCTTTATAGCCCACTTAATTGAGGTTTATAAGGGTTGTACTTACGATTTATTGTAGAATCACTATTTTACCACAAGGTTTTGCTTAATTAAGCAATATTATCACTATGAATTTAAGTCAATGAAAAGAAAAAACACTCGGTATAAAACTGTTTAGTGACGCATCATCGCGAACAACTTCCATATTTTTAACTCTAAACTAGTACCTACTTAGTTATTAATATAAACTTAATTACTGCCTATTTTGCCTCAGGGCATCAGCAATATTATTGAGAGCATTTGCCACAGTTTGAGAGCCTTCTCTTATGGCTGCTGAAAGTCCCTCCATTTGTTCTACAGCTTGAGATAGGGCCCTCGCTGTGACAGTTTCTGCCTCAACCCTCTTCCTCTCTATCTCTGTGAATCTCTCCCGGTTTTGATCTAACATAGTCCTTGATCGGGCATGCTGTCCCGGGGGCAGGCTGGTCCTTCCAGGACTATGTTCTCTTGCTGTTGTAACTGACAAATAAAATAAATAACATTAATGTAAGTAATTATATCATGAAGGATGGCATACATAGTTTGAAAGATTATTACCTCTCACAGTCTCTTCATTTTGGTCCGGAGAAGCATGAGACTCCAATTCATTTGCATCCATATTAGAATCTTCAGTTGGAATGATAATTTCCAGTTGGATGTCATTCTGGCTTTGGCTCTGCAATTATAGAATAAGTACTTCATTAAGAAGGTGTTAACTTTTATTAAGTTTACAATTGTCTTAAAATTTACAACTGACTTACTGTGGATGGAAATGGATTGGCAGCAACATGGCTGTCTCCTGCAGCAAATTGATAGCCCCCCATCACTGCTACCAGGCGTTGGTCGCAGGGCCGTCTTTACCTATTGTGCAGGGTGTGCGTTGCACACGGGCGCAGCGGTCCTGGGGGCGCCGAGCGCTGCTCGCTGCGCGTTAGCCGGCCGCGGCACTTTCAATGACCAACGTAAAAAGAGCTCCACTTTGCATACATTTTGTATAGCATCTGGAGTTCTTCTTATATTTGTCGAATTACACCAAAGCAAGCCGCGCCACGTGGGCGGCTTTTACTTTATTAACTTTTTTCAACATGAAATAAACCTTATTACACATTATTAAAGATTATATTTGGTGTAGTAGTGAGTGTCGCATCCCTCGGCGGCACCTGTTTCAATGATTCGTTTGAAAACACGCCGACAATCATATTGCGAATAATGCGAATTCAACTGTTTGGGATAGAAAATAAAGTTCAAATTGGCATGGACGAACGTCAAGCGCGCGGTATTTCTCAAAAGCGTGAGTAGGTACGCGTTACACCAAAGCAAGCCGCGCCACGCGAGCGGCTTTTACTATAGTAATTTTTTTCAACATGAAATAAACCTTATTACACATTATTAAAGATTATATTTGGTGTAGTAGTGAGTGTCGCATCCCTCGGCGGCACCTGTTTCAATGATTCGTTTGAAAACACGCCGACAATCATATTGCGAATAATGCGAATTCAACTGTTTGGGATAGAAAATAAAGTTTAAATTGGCATGGACGAACGACAAGCGCGCGGCATTTTCTCAAAAGCGAGAGTACGCGTGGCGCGTGCCGCGTGCCGCACTTTGTGTCCTACCGCTCGCTACACGTAATTTTGCGAAATAAGCCTTGGCTCAATGGATTAAGTTTTATATTTGAGTAAACATGTAAATATGAAATTTACTTCATATTTGCGGCTTTTCTTTTGATTGAAATTTACCTAATAAGTAAGATTTAATTTTGATATTAGCTGAATTAGCTGCCAGTCTGCCGCAAGCACAACTGTTGCGAATTTCGACGGGGTCGGACGGAGCACTCGTCAAAAATGACTTAGCTACGCTACCGAATTTTAAGTCTGAAAACTGAAAAAAGAAAACATTACAGCGAGTGATTGATAGTGTCATAGTGATATCGAAAATACGTACTTATTTTTCATCTCTTTATCCTAGTGCAGTGCGGAACAAACGGTAAGTTAATGTGCTTTATGTACCTACTTCATACCTACTTGTAATGTAAATGTTAGAATTGGTTCAATATCTGTTGGGATATCGATAAATTTTGGTAGTCGATATGATGCTGACTGCTGCTGCTACTCCTGCCTTCATGGCCGAGTAGTTCACGCTCCGGACTACGAAGGCCAGGGTCGTGGGTTTCACACCCGGGCGAGTTTATTTTTTATGGGCTAACTCCGAAACTACTGAACCGAGTTTTTATAATTCTTTCACCATTTACGAGCTATCGGAGCTATCATATTCAGAATTAACATAGGCTATATTAATTTATAGTACTTTTAGGTGCCTTTAAAATACTTTTAAATACCTACATTACTTACATAGTTTATTATTCATTTCAGATGTCTGATGGCGATGGAAAAAAGAAACTTTCAGGTGCACAAAATCGAAAAAGAAAGCTGGAGAAGGCAGAATCTCTGAAAAAAAATACAAGCTCTATCAAAAAATTTTTTGTTAGACCCGGTCCATCCTCAGACGAATATCCTCAGACATCTGAAAACCAAGGTAATTCTACAACAGAAGTAGTCTCTTCAACGCCTCCGCCGCCGCTGCTGTCTTCGTCGCCGGTACTTGCCGGTCCATCCTCATACGAATACCTGAAGACATCTGAAAACAAAAGTAATTCTACAACAGAACTCGTCTCTTCAACGCCGCAGCCGCCGCCGCAGCCGCCGCCGCCGCCGTCGCCGCCGCCACCGCCGTCGTTGTCGTCGGTAGTTGAAGAAGACGAAGTACCTCCTTGTGCCGAAGCGTCTTCAGAGAATATACTTCGAGAAGATGTAATCAATGATCTCGCGTTATGGCCACCTGTGTTATCCGACAAGCAGAGGACATTTTTAATTGAGCGTGGACCAGTACAGGTAAAACAGAGTTCCTTTCCTTTGAATAGTTCGAAGAGATCATTTTCAAATGGTTATTATACTAAAAAGATGTTAAATAATGAAACCGTTTTAAGAAACTGGTTGGTTTACTCTAAATCGACTGATTCAGTTTTTTGTTTTTATTGTAAACTGTTCCATGCTGTTATTAGTACTCCTTTCAATGGTAAAATGGGTTACAATGATTGGCAGCATTTGTCTATAGCTTTGGAACGTCATGAAAAGAGCGTTAGTCACCTATCATGTCTTAAGCAACAAATTACATTAAAAACTGTTATTTTAAAAGAAACGTCGGTAGATTTCTTGAACCAGGTTGTAATTGAACGGGAAAAGAAACGTTGGGTGGCAGTACTGGAACGAATAATCAACATAATTCATTTTTTAGCGAGACAATGTCTAGCTTTACGCGGAAACACTGAAAAAATTTACGATTCTGATAATGGTAATTTTTTAAAGCTGGTTGAATATACCTCTAATTTTGATAATGTACTTGCAGAACACATTGCCCTTATTCAGAAATCTGAGTCACGCGTAACTCATTATCTTGGCCATAATATTCAGAATGAAATAATAGGATTATTAGGAGAAAGAATAAAAAACACTATTATTTTGGAATTGCAACAATCGAAATATTTTTCAATTATTTTAGATTGTACTCCAGATATTGCACACGTAGAACAAATATCGGTTGTCGTACGGTACGTTCTTTTAAATGTAATCAATAACAAGGCTGAAATAAAAGAACATTTTCTGGGTTTTTTTCCTATTACAGACACTACTGGTCAGGGCTTAACTGAATTTTTATTAGATTTTTTAATCTCAAACGAAATTGAGATACAAGATATGCGTGGTCAAGGTTACGATAATGGTGCAAATATGAAAGGGAAAAATATAGGTCTACAAAAACGCATTTTAGACTTAAACCCGCGTGCATTTTATGTACCTTGTGCGGCACACAGCCTAAATTTGGTAGTAAATGACGCTGCCAAAAGTTCATTAGAAATTGTCAATTTTTTTACAATTGTGCAAGAAATTTATATTTTTTTCTCCGCGTCAACTACTCGTTGGCAAATACTTGCCAAAGAAGTGCCAACTTTAAGTTTAAAACCACTCTCAAATACTCGATGGGAGAGCAGGGTTGAAGCGGTAAAAGCTCTACGGTTTAATCTGGGGAAAGTATATGATGCCTTGTTTACCATATATTCAGATAGGAGCAAAGATGCAGAGTCAAGAAATATGGCAAATTCATTAATGGCAAAAATTAAGTCGTTTAAATTCATCTGCTCTCTGCTTATTTGGTTAGAAATTTTAAGTAGGATAAATATAGTTAGTAAGGCTCTTCAAAAGTCAGACGTCGTATTGTCAGAAGCGGTGAAAATGATTGATAATGCAAGAATAAGTTTGTCTGAATTCCGTAATGAGTCGGCTTTTGGGGAGTTCCTTAATAGCGCAAAAACAGTAGCGGAAGAAGTCGAGGCAACAGCAGAATTTCCCGCACCTACCCGCCCTCGCGCTCGTAAGAGGTTTTTTCATTATGAGGCGGAGGATGAACCAATAACAGACGCAGAAAAACATTTCAAAGTCAATTTTTACTTTTACCTATTAGATACCGCAATCACTAAGTTCGACGAACGATTTGAGCTTTTGAATCAAAATAATAAAAATTTTTCATTTCTTCAAAAATTAAAACAGTGGAAGGATTTGGACTTAGATACAAAAAAAGCACATTGCTATAATTTAGAAAAGAAACTGTGTCATGCTGGCTCTTCAGATGTAGAGAAGTTAGAGCTCTTTAATGAAATAGAGTTATTACCGATGTTTATTGATGATTCCACTACGCCGTTAGATATTTTAAATTATTTGTATAATAATAAGTTAATATCAGTGTTCCCAAATTTATCAACAGCACTTAGGATTTACCTCACATTGCCAGTCACAGTAGCACACAGCGAAAGATCATTTTCTAAACTAAAAATAATTAAAAACTATCTTCGTTCAACATTGTCGCAAAGTCGATTGACAAATTTATCGTTAATAAGCATAGAACATGGTGTTAAAATTGAAGTAAGTGACATAATTAGGAATTTTGCTAATGCAAAAGCGCGAAAAGCGACTTTTTAGTAGATACTAGTGGTCGCCCAGTGATCAAAATTCGACCATAATTAATTTAAATTATAAGTTTGAAATTTTTAAGGTTCTATTGTCAAAGACTATACTACTACTACTGACTACTTCTGTTATCACTAATTTTGCTTTTCGTTTTTTTTAGTGTGCGAAATTTCATACTCCTCAAAGTAAAAAGGGGTACAAAGTTTCACGTATTAAGGTGCCACTAGTCGATATTTTTTCCATACAAATTTCGGGAGAGTATTACTCCACTGTTTTACGTTGAGCACCCAAAGTTAAACATGTTATCGTTTTAACTTATTATTAATTGTGTCTGTACGGAAACAGAATAGTAAAATAAAAAACCATAAAAAAAAGATGCTATTTTTAACGTAACTTTGGGTGTAAATAAGTAATAAAAGAACTGTAAAATCTTAAAATCCAAGTCCGTACCGACAAAGATCAGTTATCGAAGAGTTCAATAAACTTTATTTATAATTGATTCATGCAGTGGGTTTTTCTTAAAACTCGATTTTCCAAAGTACTTTTCGATATTTTTTACGCGCCTATCAGTTCGGAACGGTGTTTCTGTGCGTGAGAACTAGACGTTGTGCCTGTAAACTAGCGTCTAACTGCTCATCACTGATACTAGCTCTGTCAGACATGAAGTCAGGTGAGACAGCGTGCTTTTTGGCCATGACCACCAGTGAGTTCGAGCTCGCGACTAGTTTACTCTTAATAGGCCATATAGGGATGTAGGTACTAGGTGACGTGCTTGCCGATTGATTGTTGTTTTTTGTCTTTGTTATTAGAATATCTTGTTATTTATTTTGTAATTCAATGTTATATTATTTTAGAATTAGATAATTTAACTATTAATTATTGTGTAATTTGTTATGGTTTTAGTTTAATTGTATTGTGAATTTGTAAATTTTTGCTATGGACGATTTGTTCGTCAACAGTCAACAAGACGAGGAGATCGAACATATACAGGTGGATGTGGTCTAGTCTATCCCTCTGATAGTCTTCTAGATGCCACTTAGACCACCCAGAGAACATAAAACTTTTAGTCTGAAATAAACGTTTAATAATAAATACGTCCTTAACACTTAATTAGTTATTAAAATAATAATTATTAATATTTACTTAATTAGTTATTAAATAATTATTTTTTTATTAAAAAAACCTTAAACTTGTGCTTTGTTTTTCTTGTCACTCTTTCCTTCCTAAAAATACTTTTTACCCGTGTACAGTGAGCCTCGCTCGCAGTGAGCTTCCCAAAGTCAAATGTTCCCAATCGATATTGAACTTTGTTTGATATTATGTAACATAACATCTATTTAGACATTTTAGCATAGGTACGTTTTGGCTTGTTAGGGTAAACACCAGAACACCCTGTATAATTTTAAATACAGTCAACAGCACACCATGGTATCCAAAACCGACGAATTTCTTCTTCATCTCCAAACAATAGAGTTTATTATCCATTGGGAAAATTTGACAGTTTGTGGTAATTAGATGTGCTGTTACTTGTACTTTGTACCCATTCCATTTTGACCGCGCGCTTACTAGGGGGCGCTTTTTTTTTTTTTACTAGGGGGCGCTTGGGTAATGTTTGCACACGGGCGCTACATGGGCTAGAGACGCCTCTGGTTGGTCGATGGGTGTTAATACAGGTAAATTATCTGCAGACCCACCACCTGTACGCCTCATCGACTGTGCATGCTCGCCACATGTCTTCTTTAGGGTATGCTTTTTGTCAGCCCAATACTGAAAAGGAAATAAATGTACTAATTATTGTAACTGTTGTCATATAATTAAGTAAAAAAAAAAATATTATTAGTATGTGGACAGTACCTTAGCCCAGCCTTTACCATCTTTCTGCGCACCACCTAGTGCGTTTAAGGATACTGCTATGTTGTTCCACTTTCTCTTTGTCTCCAGCTTAGCATGAGCAGTGCGCAATAACCCCTTGGCAATTCCTGGGTTGTGTACCAGGAAATCTACCAGAGTCTCCAGTTGTTGGTGTGTTGGCCTGCTCATCCTGTAAGAACAATAAACGTTTGTGTTGAGCAAAAGTGTTTAATATTAAAATTTAAAAGAATTACAATAAGTATATTTAATAGAATTGTGGCCATACCTTGATATTTTCGTCTTCCTCGGTTGAATACTTGCCTTAAAGTAAAACTAACTTGAACTTGTGCATATAAACATACTTTAATACATTCCAAACTAAACACTTGAGAACATTTCGACGATAACATCGCTTTGAAACTTTTGTTTATCGCAACAGTAATAATTCACACTTTTTAGGGTTCCGGGTAAAAACGGGACCCTATTACTACGACTTCACTGTCCGTCTGTCTGAGGCTATATCTCATGAACCGTTGCCGCAATAACAACAAATACTAAAAACAGAATAAAATAAATATTTAATACAACAAACGTGATTTTTGTGCCGTTATTTTATATGTAGTGTTAAATATTGTACGGTGGTACGGAACCCTTCGTCTGCGAGTCCAATTCGCACTTGGCCGGTTTTGTTATTCAATAATTCAAGTAGGAACATATTTTAAGATTTTTAGTTTAACAAATTTTAAGTGGATGAATGACAGATGACAAATGCGTGAGAGGTTTTTTTTTTAACGTAACGTAGGCAATGACATGCACAATGAGCCACTGCTGCCTAAATATTTAGTACTAAAATACATATAAATGCAAATAAAGAACACTTAAATGATTATATATGTTAAAATAAATATCAGAACAAATTTATTAATAGATTTAACGAGTTATTCAATATTTATAAATTTGGTAATTAACGTTTTGATGTGTATGGCCACCCCATGTGAATCAGTGTAGTCGAACATGCAGTCGATTCCAATCTCAATCTCGATTTCGTTCAAGAGTGCCAATTTTCTAGAGATTGGAATTGAAATTGGATCGAATGACACAAAGTTTCTAGGAATTAATATTGACAATAAACTGACATGGAAAGCACATTTAGAATATGTCTGCAAAAGAATTAATAAATCCTCATTTGCTTTGTACAAGCTCTCAAAAATTGTTACTAAAGAAGCTGTATTAGCTGCTTATCACGGACTTGTTGCACCTGTCCTAAGATATGGTATTGTATTTTGGGGCAACTCAGTCGATAAGGAATCTGTATTTATAGCTCAAAAGAAATGCAGTAGAGCAATGTGTAATGTAGACAACACAACCAGCTGTCAACCCTACTTTAAAAGCTTAAAAATTCTGATACTGCCCTCGTTATACATATATGAACTTAATGTTTTTGTGAAATTGAGTCCTAATTATTTTAAGAGTGCTGTTAAAAGCTACTATAGACAATTACGTGACAATAAAAGATTAGAAATTGATATACCGTATGGAAAAACAGCACTAATTAATAAAAGTATTATTTGTATGGCATCATTGATTTACAACAAGTTGCCTGATGATGTCAAAAAGCTACCTGTTCATCAATTCAAGTCAAAGCTGCAAAAATTCCTAGTGAATAGATGTTACTATAGTGTCAAGGAGTACTTACAGGATAAGAATATAGATATCGTCGGTTCAAAGGTAAAACTCATTTAGTGGCATAATTGACTAATGGAGATAATTAAGATTTTGCGTTTTTTTTTTTGTGTGAAAAATCAATAGAATGATAACAGGTACTGAAACTTTCTGTGAACATGTAAAAGTATGTATTTTATAACAGTATTTTTAGTATGTAAATAAGAAAAATGTACTTAATGATTTTTTCCTCTTTCTTTTTAGGTAAAATAGTGTATTATAATGAATAACTTGGTTTTAAATCTTATAAAAGTATAATCGAATTTGTAATTAGAAGTTAATCTTCATCTCCACTTTCATTCTCGTCGGGTTCTGGCAACCGCTCCGGACCATTAAGATCTATGGCTGGTAAATTCTTGTACCATGGATGAAGTTCCTCTGGTATGTGGCCAGCATTTACAAGTTTAACCAAGTCTGCTTTCTTTTTCGTAGATATTGGCAGTAGGTCAGAATATGCAGGGTTTAAAACTAGAGTTGCAGCTGTTCTTCTGCGACCTCTACCAACTACGTTTACCTTCTTGTATTCTGAAGAATGATCATACCGACAGAACAGTATCTCTGGTGACCCTTTTTCGACTTTTATAGATTTGGTCTTTCTTTCTTTCTATTCTTTATCGAAGATGACGCCAAAGACTAAATCAAAGAAATCCGTATACTTTAAGTGGTGCACTATGTACTCACCATTGGTTTTGTTTTTTCCTCTTTGGGATCTTGCAGAACGGAAAATGTTAATCCAATCTGCCACGGTAAATGCACTTTTATGTTTCTTTGCGGACTCTATGGCGGAGTGCATTGAATCACACTCCATTTGTGAGTGCCCAGATTCCAGGAACTTTAGTTCAATTTGGTTCAAATGCTCAATTTTTTTTACTGCATACAACAACACGGCCGCCACTTGCTGGTTACGGTTTTGCCCACCACAAGTATCACAAAACAAGGAAACACTTGTTACTGTAGCAGGCAGCGACTGCAAAACATTAACAATATGGAACCAATTTCGTTGCTACCCCTCTTTCTATTTATCTCATTCCAAGTATAACAATGAGCTTCTCCACTAGCCAAATAAATTGTCAAATTATATACGCAGATTTTCCTTGAATAGTAAAATAGAGAAACATCAGAATATGGCAATTGTAAAACACTTTGAAAATCAAATGTGGCTGTTACAAATGTTGGGTCTTCGCTGGCTTTTAACTTGTCTTTGGCTTTTGCTTCCTGGCATTCTGTTTTTCGTATAAGATGTAAAGAATAATCAGTTTCCATGTCACTCTTTAGTTCAGAACTGGCTTCTTTGTACTTGGAACAAGTAGCACACAAATCCTTCTTTGGTTTGAAGAAGGAGATATTATAATTGTTACAAAATATGCGCCTGTATGTAAAGCAATGTACAGACGCCAGCAGGTCAACCTACCCGAAACTGTCAGATTTTCCCAATCAACCTTGAACCTTATGCTTTAGCAATAAAGTCGAAAATCTAATAAAGAAATCTGACAGATTGTAGTAACTTGATGTGCTGGCGTCTGTACATTGCTTTACAGGTGTTGCATTCCTTTCCAAACAAAATGATTGATATAGCTCATACATTTTAAGAATAGACAGGCCACTTTCAAGGTGCAATTTATGACTTTGTTTTCTAACATAGTGACTTTCCATTACAGGAAAGCTTTCAATGTGTCCTTCACTAAGGAAACATCTACTTCACTGGTCTTGTTTCCTGGTATTTTTCTTCCTCTCTTGTCTGATCCAGAGAAACATCCTGTTGGACCTGCGCCCTTTATGGCCGTATTTATAGGCCCATTTGAAATATTTAGAGTCTTTTCAAAGAAATTAGCACACACTCTGTGCTTACCACCAGCATTTTCTAAATAATACATTTTAGATAAAGTACGATTCTCACTTGATCTTTCTTTTCGTCTACGTTTAGATGCCACCACAATCACATAATTTAATATAAAATCTTTCTGTCTATTTTAATCTGCGAATCCCCAATAAGTTTTACATAATGCTGTTCTATCTTCTTCTGTGAAAAATAGAGTACACTGAAATCTACATTTTGTGCAATCAACTGGTTTTGAGCTTTTAGCTTCACATTCCTTTTTCTTGTTTTTATATGGTAGACATTCTGCTCGGTGTTTTTTTTGTCATATTGGCTTTCCAATTTGCGGTATTTCTTTGTCTACATCTTGTTAAATTGCTAACATTACCCTCTTCTATCTCAAGGATCCTAATGAGATTCATATTCGATTGGGCATTAGCAGAGATCAATTCAATTCAATCTTGGAACAAACGTCTTCTTTGTCTGAGTCAAACGCCAAAACGAAACTAGCCATTTATTGAATGAAGTTGCGAACTGGTGATAGCAACGAGAGATTAGCCACGCTCTTTAACATAAGTAGAAGGACTCTAGAAAGGCATTTAAAAACCGCGCGTGATGCTATATCTCTGGATTTTAAGTCAAGACACCTGGGACTCGACCATTTAAATAGAAGAATGGTCGCTGACCGCAATCTTATTGTACCAAACGCGTTATTTGGAAATCCCGAGTCATCTCCAGAAGAAAGGAAGGCAATAACAATCATGGATGGAACATATATTTATATACAGAAGAGCTCCAACTTTTCGATCCAGCGAGAGACCTAAAGTCTACACAAATACGAAAACCTATTATTATTTATTTATTTTCTAAAGCACTTAACATAGTTCACATTAAATTTAGCCACACAACGAAAACCTCTCAGGGTTTATCTGCATGTTGGCGAGCCGTTCATATAATAGTTTTTTAACAATGTTAATAATTTATAGGTACATTAATACATGACATACATTAGGAGAAATTTTGTGTAAGGAAACGCTTTGATTTGTACTTATAACTTTTCGAACTCGTTTTGTATAACGTTTGCAAGTCTTCTGGAAGTTTATTAAGATAAAAAGGTACTAAATATTCTGCAACCCTCATTCCGTACACATTATTGAATTTTGGTAAGATGTATTTATTTTTAAGTGGTATCGTTCTCAGAAATTCAGGTCTTGCTTTTTCGGTTAGCAACTCCGGTCTACTGACTTCCGCTAGAGTACAAAATTCAACTTTATTGAACACATTCATAACATTACAATATTTAAAGAGGTCGTGGTCATTGTTTTTGAATTTCTTGTTTATGTGTTTTGGCGTAATTACTTTTAATATTCTTAGTTGTAATTTATAAATATCGGTCAGGTATGTCTGATAAGTTCTCCCATAGCTGCTGAGTCCGTAGTTGATAACCGAGTCTGCTAGGGCCATATACAGGGTGATTGGAAGATGGGTGCAAAGCTTTAAGGCGAAGATAGTACAGACAATTTAGAACCATTTAAGTCATGGTTGTCTTAGACGAAGTCTTACTACTTTTTTTTTACCAATTTCTTAAGATTTTTTTCAAAAATTCCTAAAGTTTTAACTAAACTATTTATTTATGGCCAAATTGAATGATAAACGAATTCATTTTTATTGTATTTAATTAAAGTAATGTGTAAGCAATCTAGCAAAACATGTTTTAGGCCCATGAGTCGTTAGACATTTTTTTTACAGATATTTAAAGTTCATAACAAATTTTAAAATTCATAAATACTTTTTACCGACTTCAAAAAAAAAAGGAGGTTATCAATTCGATACGTATGTATGTAATATTATTGGAATTGCATTATATTCACATATGATGATCTATTAGGGCTTCCAAACAAATATACAAAATTTCATAGACGTATGTATGTATGTATGTATGTATGTATGTATGTTTGTCCACGCATATCTCCAGAACTATTAATCGGATCGTGACCATTTTTTTTTTATTGGCTTACATTTTCTTCAACTTAGGGAACAGTGCAAGTTTCATCAAGATCGATTCAGTAATTTTCAAGATATGGACTAATACGTGTAAGTGTGACGGCCTGGCTTATTGATAAGAGCTACGGGTGTAGTGTCAAAGGGAAAACATCTCAAAACCTTGGTCAAATACTAGTGCAAAAACTAAAAATTACGAAATAAAAAGTAATTTAAAAAAATTAAACCGACTTCAAAAAGAAATTACTTAACTCAAAATTATGAAATAACTTTAATTTCGGAAGTCGGTGGCATAAAACTAAAATACAGATCCCAAGACACCGACTTCCGAAATTAAAGTTATTTCATAATTTTGAGTTAAGTAATTTCTTTTTGAAGTCGGTTTAATTTTTTTAAATTACTTTTTATTGTAAACCTTATTTTAAAAATAACGGAGCGTGCTTTTTTTGTTCAAACCTTTTTGAAAACATGCTTGATAATCGCTCTTTCTTATGAGGTAACATTTACGCAGATATCTTACAAATTATTGAAATTAGGAGCTAAAAACCAATTTAAGGGAGAAATTTTAAATTTTAGGCAGTCTAAATAAAACAACATTTGAATTAAATTTATTTATGTTTCATGGTCAAAATGTTGTCCGTGATTCCTAATACAAGCACGGCTCCGTCTTCTCACTTCTGTTGTTGTTATTTTCAACATCATATCTCCAGCTTCATTGTTTCAAACTCTGAATTCATTCTCTCTGTCAGTTCTTCTCTCGTGTTTATTTCAACATTCGTATACACCAGCTCCTTGGCCCGGCCCCACACGAAAAAGTCCAGCAGGGTCAGATCTGGTGAGCGAGCGGGCCAAGGGATGGGTCCTGTTCCCCATGTGTTGTGTGGGTTATGAAAGTTTGTAATGCCCTCCCTAGAAAATTTGCTTTCATCCGTCCACAAGATTGATTTAAAATTCAAATTTTCTAGGGAGGGCATTACAAACTTTCATAACCTTCATGAATGGGCCGCCAAAGACAACAATCCACATTTTAAGAAGCAGGTGTCGTTTCAGAGGAAATTCTCTGTCAATGTTTGGGCTGGAGTAATTTGCAGGACGTTGATTGCGCCCCACTTCTTACCGGAGACTTTCAATGGTGAAAATGATTTGCACTTTCTACAAGTGGATTTACCAGGGCTGATAGAGGAAACCGGTGTCCCGATATTCGCAAGAGACAGTACAGTCATCTTTCAGCAAGACGGCTGTCCAACGCATCGGATGTTAAATGTAAGTGAACACTTAAATAATTGTTTTCCTGACAGCTGGATTGGCAGAGATGGACCCATCCCTATTTTTTTTTTTGGGTGGGAAATCATCAAATGACCCTTCCCGCTCTGGGCGGAGCAGAAGGGAGTGTCAGACTCTTACTGACTAAAACCCACCCGTGTTCCTTCACTTGCCTGTGCCAGGGGCCACGGTATCACTTTCGAACAACCCGCGACCCTGGCGGGCATCGGCCCTAGCGGACCCCGTCAGTTGGTGCTGACATCTCCTTGAGGCGCGCGTGGAACACAACGCGCCGTCGACCCGGGCCTGGTCCTTACCGGACGGCGAGCTGCCCATTGCTCGCCGCCCGCAAGCCCGCGCCTACGGTGGCCGGGAATCGGCTATCGACTCCCGACGCCCGGGGCGTCTCCTGCGGCTGCTGGGGGCGTGAGGGCGCAAGGATTGCCTCTCCCTCACGCGCTCCGCCTCCTCCTTCGCGAGCATCACTGCTTCGCAGAAGGAGGCGATAGCCTCCCATGCTCGGGGCTAGCTGGACCGAACCAACGCGAATGTATACGTACATCCGTGGTGGTGCGACCCGGACTGCCGGGCACTTCTTCTCCTGCAACCGAGCGGGTGGGCAGGTTGCGGATAGCCCAACTCCGGCTGCGGGACCGACTGTAAACAGTCGATGTCGCACCCGGAGCATCTCGAAAGAGATCCCGGACAAGAGAAGTGCCCGAACACCAAGTCCCAGGTTTAGGGTAACCCACATACCTTATCCCATGTACCTCATAACCCTGATCACCCCAAACCCTTCCCTATCCATAACATCCCGTCTATCCACGAAATCCCTAGGCCAAATCCCAGACCTAGGGTGACCCCACAATAACCCATACCCTACCACCAAACACCCTCCCTCCTATCCCCATATCCCGTTGGTCCAGAGGACGGGTAACCTCGATTCCAAAAAAGCCCACCCCCTCGCCAATGAAAAAATGCAGCAGGAAAAAGTACCTACCCAGGTGGGTCCCGGCCAAGCCGGGGAATCCCACACCGCTACGGCGGTCAGCCCCCATCGTATTCTGGGGGGGGCACCCGACTGCATAACTTTGCCGTGCTCTTCAGCACGGCCGGCTGCTGACTTAGCGCCCATTAACCAGGCAGCGACACACGCGCCCACAAACATAGCCCCGGCTGCGACCAACGCGCCAAAAACCATTACCATGGCTGCGACTCACGCGCCAACACCCTCCACGACGTGCATGCCTCCCACGTCATGCCTCTGGCAACAGAGCATCGTGCGGAACAGCATCACCAACCCAGACTTAGACGGACACAGACAGAAGGTGACGGGGAAGGTTGACGAACCTGGCGACCCTACCACTCTCCCGGTCGATAAAGTACGCCTGCTGAAAGAGCGCGGAAAAATCACAAGCCGGGGGAGGAAAGTAGGCGACCGAAAGCGCAGCACCCGCGAAGGCACTAGCCAGCGCGATGCGCGATCGGACGCCGAAGAGATAGTACGCGACCAGCCCCGAATCCGCGACGGGGAAACCAGGCGCGAAAAGGGGCCGGACGCGGAACCGTGCGTGCAGGGGCAAGACCGCGAAGGGGAAACCCAGCGCGAAAAACCCCTGCACACGACAGAGTCTGCCGGGGGCGCCAGCCGACCCCACCACACTAACACTGACGGGGGTATACCCCAAGACAAACCCCGACCTAGACACCGCAGAGGGAGGCGAGGTGGAAACTTGCGCCCAGGCGCCAACACCCCGACGGGCACCTCCATGCCGCAGCCTGGACCGAGTGGTACAGGGCCGGCTAAGAGGGAGCGCCCCGAAGACTCGGCTTCACCGAGCACGCTCCAGGGGGACACCAAACGCGCAAGGGTTCACTCTGCCCTTGGGGAACCGAGGACCTACGCGCGGGCCACGAAGGATATTCCTGCGCGGCTCGCCGTAGCAATCTGTTTCCCTCCCCCCTCCAGAGACCTGACGAAGGACGAGGCCGAGCTGGTTAAAGCAGGCCTCGAAGAATTACTAATGAACACAGACTCGACAGCACCACTCCCTGCCTTCCGCGGATACCCACGGGTAGCGGAGGGCACTGTACACATATGGTGCGAGGACGACTACGCCCTGACTTGGTTGACCAAGAATGTACCCCTCCTTAAGCTCCCAAACACTGATCTCACACTGACGGTACTTCGGCAGTCAGACATGCCCACCCGTGTCAGAGCCTCGCTCTTTGTCCCTCGCTATAGAGGTGGCATACAGAGGCTCCAGAGCATCCTGATTCGCCAAAACACGTGGTACGACATTGCCAGATGGTCTTTGCACAGGGCAACTACCGTCGGTGGTGACAACTACGGGACCTACATGACCCTAGGTGTGCCACCGGAGGAAGTGGAAAAGGTCATGGGGCGGGAGCGACGGATATCGTACCTACTGGGTTCGATATACGTGCGCTTCTGGCCCACGACCCAGCCCTTGGACAGCAAGACGGACCCGACGACGACGACACCGACAATGACCCAGACAGACGACACAGACATTGCCGAACTGGAGGAGGTCATGGCCCGCGCGGCGATGGCTGACGACGTAGCCAGCATATCACCCGCATCTCCCGGCTGGAGCGAGCAACTTCTAGCATCGTCGCCGGGTGAACCACACGAAGGCCAGCACAGAGAGAGGGCGGAGGTTTTGTCCGATGGATCCACCACCGACTAACCCCCCCCCCCCCCATCACCATCTTCAGCACTCAACGTCATCCAGATTAATCTCCAGCACAGCCAAACTGCCACGGCTAGCTTACGCAGGGCCCTGGAGGTTAACCCCCGAACACTTGCACTGATCCAAGAGCCGTGGATCAGGAACAACAGAATCTGCGGCCTCAGTAACATCGGAGGTAAGCTAATCCTCAACACGCACAGCTCAGACAAACCCAGAACCTGTGTCTATATACCCAAAGATATCCCTACCACGCTACTCACCCAATTCTGTTCCAGAGATCTGACAGCTGTCAGGCTCCAGACCGAAGGTGAAGTCCCAGATGTTGTACTGGCCTCGGTATACATGCCGGGCGAGGACACAGATTGCCCGCCGAAAGAAATGGCCGACCTGGTACAGCACTGCGAGCGCACCAATTTAGACCTGATCATCTGCACCGATTCGAACGCCCATCACCCGCTCTGGGGCAGCGACGCATCGAACTCCAGAGGAGAGGTATTATCCACCTATTTATTTTCCACTAACCTTAACATCGTTAACCGAGGCTCGGAACCCACTTGGGTCACAGTCCGAGGACAAACGATTATTGACTTAACGCTTGCTACAGAAAACGCGACAAATTTTATAACTAATTGGCACGTATCGGACGAACCTTCTTGCTCAGACCATAGAAGAATCCGCTTCACACTAACTACAAATATAAGGAAACCCATACCGAGGCGAAATCCACGGCGCACCGATGTGCCCGGGTACAAGCGTCTCCTAGCCGCCCTACTAGCTAGGCACCTATCACAAATAACCATAAGAGAACCTGCACAACTTGAATACACTGTGACAAAGCTGTCAGAATACCTAACCGAGGCATACCATGCATGCTGCAAACTAAGGGCACCACGTACCAACAGTGAGAGAAATCCCTGGTGGAACGCCGAACTTAGTAAACTCAGAAGCACACTACGGAAGCAATTTAACAGAGCAAAAAACACCAGGCTCCCGGAAGACTGGGAGCTATACAAAGAAACCCAATACACATACAAAAAGCAAATCAGAACCGCCAGAAGGGCAGCGTGGCGGAAATTCTGTGAATCCATCGAAACCAATAATGAAGCCGCAAGAGTAAGGAAGATCCTATCAACGGATCAGGACCGAACCCTTGGCGCGCTGAAGAAACCCGACAATTCATACACACTAACAGATCATGAAACCAGCAAGGTCCTTCTGGAAACTCACTTCCCAGACTGCAAACTCCTAGAAGACAGGACCTGGGAGGAGATGACAGATTGGACCCCAACGGAACAAGACTGGTCCAATGCCCACAATCTAGTAACAGAAGGCCGAATAAAGTGGGCCATCAACACATTCCAGCCATATAAGTCCGCAGGACTAGATGGCATATTCCCAGCCCTGCTACAATGGGGTGTTAATCATATCACACCATGCCTGGTAGAAATCTATCGGGCCTGCATAGCACTCAGATACATACCCCTTGCATGGCGCGAAGTGAAAGTCATCTTTATACCAAAACCGGGCAAGACTGACTACACTCAACCCAAGGCGTACAGACCCATAAGCCTCACATCCTTTCTACTAAAGACCCTAGAGAGGCTTTGTGATCGACATATCCGCGATGGACCTCTCCGGGCAAAGCCACTCCACAAACAACAGCATGCGTACTCCACAGGCAAATCAACAGAATCCGCGCTACACAACGTGGTATCTAAAATTGAATGCGCAGTGGATCACAAATGCTCAGCACTGGCAGCCTTCATAGACATCGAGGGCGCCTTTGACAAAACCACCTTCAACAGCATCAGTACGGCCTTAGACAGACACAATATAGACCCGTCTCTGAGCGGCTGGATCACCAACATGCTCAAACGAAGGGCAGTACAAGTGACTGTAAACGACACCACGAGGGCCATAGTGGCGAAGGGCTGCCCGCAAGGGGGCGTCCTGTCGCCGCTTCTATGGAACCTGGTCGTAGACAGTCTAATAAAAGAACTCAACGACAAAGGTTACTACACTGTAGGATACGCCGACGACATAACCATAATAATAAATGGCACCCACGAAAACACCCTGTGCAATCTAATGCGCCAGGCCCTGAAAATAGTGGAAAACTGGTGTGGTAAACACCAACTATCAGTGAACCCCACAAAAACTGAACTGGTTCTCTTCACAAAAAAGAGAAAACTGGCGACACTACAACTACCACGTTTCTTTGGTACAACCCTAAGCCTATCAACTGAAACCAAATACCTGGGCATCTTTTTGGATAAACAGCTGAACTGGGCAAAACACACTAGCTATATTACCACGAAAGCCAGCATATCCCTGTGGCAATGCAAGCGAATGCTTGGCAAGAACTGGGGGATAAGCCCCAGGGTTACTCACTGGCTATACACCACAGTCATCCGACCAATCATTACATACGGCTCACTAGTCTGGTGGCCCAGAACAGACCTGAGCACAGCCCAAAAAGACCTAGAAAAGCTGCAGCGGTTCGCATGTGTGGCAATCACTGGCTGTATGAGAACCACACCCACTGCTGCCCTACAGGCTATGCTTGGACTGCCGCCTCTACACCTCATAGTGAGAGAGGAGGCGACCCTGGCGGCCTTCAGGCTCTCTACATCAGGGACCCTGAGCAAAGACTCTAGGGTCAAACACATACGGTTAAAAGAAGATGCGATCAAACGGCAGCCAATGATGGCATCACCCTGCGACAAAGCCCCGAAACAATACTGCTTTCAAAAGCATTACAACATAGTGCTTGAAGAGGAGCGATGCGACCACTCAGGCCCGAAAGAACTGAGAATTTACACCGATGGCTCAAAGACCGACTGCGGAACCGGAGTCGGAGTCTTCTCACACGACCTCAACATAAAAATATCCAAACCGCTGGGAATGCTCAACACGGTCTACCAAGCAGAGTGTGTGGGCATAATGCAAGCGGCTTACGCCATAGCGGCCAGGAGAGTCACGGACACCCATGTCCGCATACTCTCCGATAGCGCCTCAGTTCTCCAATCCTTAGACAAAAAATGTATTACATCGAACCTAATACTAGAATGTCACAATGCGCTCGAGCGGGTAACTGTATCGAGCCGCAATACAGTGACACTACAATGGATAAAAGGACACAGTGGGTCGCTAGGCAACGATGCAGCTGATGAGCTGGCCAGAAGGGCTTCCAGTATGTCAGTCTGTGGACCGGAACCTATCGTGCCCATACCTTTCAACCAACTACGCAGGTGGCTACAGGAGCACACCCACACACAAGCAGAAAGCTGGTGGACGTCGTCACCAGGATGCAGGCAGTCCAAGGAGGCCATGCCGTTATTGGATGGCAGGCTAACCAGGCGCTTACTACGACTGGACAGGAAAGGCCTGCGCCTGGTGACGGGGACCATCACGGGACACTGCTCACTAAATAAACATTTTTACACATTAGGCATAACAGACAGTCCCCTGTGCAGGGCTTGCATGGAGGCTGATGAAACCATTGCGCATGTGCTCTTTGAGTGCACAGGCGTCACCCAGATAAGGTCAGAAACCCTCGGGACACCCAGATCGTACACAGATGTTCTGAACAGACCAGGAGATTTGATCAGCTTCTGGAGGGAGGTGGGCTGGTTGGAATAACCACCGACGGCCGCCATGGCCCACGCACAATGGTCCACTGTAGGACTAAGTGCGGAAACCAAATCCCCTAACATAGCCTCCCATGCACTCTCGCTCCGTACCATGGCCCGGACTAGGGCCGGACGCGAGAGATCGCCGCCGCCGATCGCCGCCGTGAGGACACGGCGGTGCTCTGCCCAAGATGGACCCATCCCTTGGCCCGCTCGCTCACCAGATCTGACCCTGCTGGACTTTTTCGTGTGGGGCCGGGCCAAGGAGCTAGTGTATACGAATGTTGAAATAAACACGAGAGAAGAACTGATAGAGAGAATGAATTCAGAGTTTGAAACAATGAAGCTGGAGATGATGTTGAAAATAACAACAACAGAAGTAAGAAGACGGAGCCGTGCTTGTATTAGAAATCACGGACAACATTTTGAACATGAAACATAAATAAATTAAATTCAAATGTTGTTTTATTTAGTTTGTTAAAAATTTAAAATTTCTCCCTCAAATTGGTTTTTAGGTCCTAATTTCAATAATTTGTAAGATATCCGCGTAAATATTACCTCAATAGAAAAAGCGATTATCAAGCATGTTTTCAAAAAGGTTTGAACAAAAAAAGCACGCTCCGTTTTTTTTTAAATAAGGTTTACAAAAAATATTTATGAATTTTAAAATGTTTTATGAACTTTAAATGTCTGTAAAAAAAATTTCTAACGACACAGAGGCCTAAAACATGTTTTGCTAGATTGCTTACACATTACTTTAATTAAATACAATAAAAATGAATTCGTTTATCATTCAATTTGGCCATAAATAAGTAGTTTATTTAAAACTTTGGGAATTTTCGAAAAGGTTAAGAAATTGGTAAAAAAAAAGTGGTAAGACTTCGTCTAAGACAACCATGGCTTAAATGGTTCTGAATTGCCTGTACTATCTTCGCCTTAAAGCTTTGCACCCATCTTCCAATCACCCCGTATAACATTCTAAGCGTCTTGTAAGGCAGTTTATATTTCAGTATGCTAAGCTTACCTAGAATAATAATAATAATAATAAATCTTTATTTATCCAAAAACATACAGAGTTTGAAATACAGTTTGATATTTGGTTTATAAAATACATTTATAGTTTATGTTGCAAAATCTGTACAGAATAATATTCTCTACCTCTTAAGCTAGGGTATACCTGTATTATAAGAGGTAGTTTACGGTCAATATTCAACAGAAACTTATATCTCAAGTGGACTGTGTCATTCTCCTGTATGGTATAAACGAGTAGAATTGTATGTTGTGTGTTAGTGTGTGTGAGTGGTGTGTGTGTGTGTGTAGGTGCGAGTGTATGTGTGTGTGTGTGTGTGTAGGTGTGGGTGAAGGTGTATGTGTATTATACAAGATAGGTGAGTAAAGACTCCGTGTAAGAATAATCCTTAAGGAGCAGCCACTCTGTTACTTTAGATTTTAGTGCATGTGAGTTTAGATTTATTATATTGAGATGTTTGTTAATGTTTTTAGAGATATGGGTACTTAGTATATAATATTGATGTTTGGCGAAGGTGGTCTTATGTTGTATATTTGGTGGAACGTACGTGCGTTTGTTTGTGTTATGAGGAGGAAGGCCTGCGTGCTTTCTAAGGGTGGATTTAAGCACATAAAGCTGACGGACCGTAAGTACTTTACAGTCAGAGAAGAGTTCAGTTGTTGGATACCGGTAGGGCTTTTTCGTCATGACTTTAAGTATAGCTCGCTGTGCTCTTTCCACCCTCAGAAATCTAGTCTTAGTCGCGCCGCCCCACGTAACTATGCAATAACCAATCACTGATTGGCATAGTGCAAGGTACACCATCTTAAGAGTTTTTAGGTCGGCGGATACTCTAAGAGACTTAAATATATGTATAAGACGTAAAGTTCTGGTGGTGACGGCGTCAATTTGTCGG
This sequence comes from Oligia fasciuncula, assembly GCA_963082905.1. NCBI lineage: Eukaryota > Metazoa > Arthropoda > Insecta > Lepidoptera > Noctuidae > Oligia > Oligia fasciuncula. Next base: position 19,059,692 of record OY720403.1, read on the forward strand.
TCCCATCTCAGTCCGTCGTCTATGTGTACTCCGAGGTATTTAACGCTTTCTGATCTAGCAAGCGGAGGACAAGTGCAGGGGGTAGACGAGTTTGTGCAGGAATGGGGAGTTATACTAAAAGAAGGAGATGGTTTAGCGTTACGTCGTATAGCAAAGGGAATATAAGTAGTCTTTTGTAGGTTTAATGTTAGAAGGTTCGAGTTTAACCACATCATAACTTTAGCCATGACCACCTCCGCATTTGCTTTCACAATGTCCCAAGTGATTCCGTCTACAAGAATTGCAGTGTCATCTGCGTAAGCGTATATTCTACCATTTGGGAGACTCAGTCTACAGAGGTCATTTACGTAGATCTGAAATAGGGTCGGGGAGAGGATCCCTCCCTGGGGAACACCATAGGACACGAGAAACTCATCACTGAGGTGAGTATCAATTTTAATGCATTGCTTACGGTTTTTTAGGTAATCCTTAAATATTTCTAGCGGCATTCCACGCACACCGATACTTACCAGCTTCATGATAAGCTTGGGAACGGAGACTGTGTCAAAAGCCTTCGAAAGGTCCAGGAATATACCTAGACATTTCGATTTTTTATCTAGGTTTGAGGCAACCTGCTGCGTGAAATCCAGTACTGCATCATCTGTAGATAGACTTGTCCGAAATCCGTATTGATTATTGGCAATGAGTTGGTGTTTGTCGAGAAATTTTCGTAGAGAGTTATTGAGGAATTTTTCGAGAACTTTAGAGAGTGCAGGTAGGACCGATATCGGTCTATAGTTATTAACACAGTCTCTGTTCCCTCCCTTATACACACATCAACACGGTCTAGGGATATTTCATACTCAATTAAATAACTCGAAAAGTACTGGCCGCATTGGAATCTTTTATACACCGATTTGTTTGTAATTTATCTCAGACTAATTCCAAATTTAAATTTTTGAAAATTCTTTTGTATCGGTGGCAAAAAATGTCTTGATGTATAGGAGAGGGAATTTTCATTTGTGCGAAATTTAGAAAACAATACGAATTACGTTTACTTACAGTTTTTTTTCATTTTTAAACGAAAGATAAAGTTAAAATTGAGGTATTGTAGCCATGCAACGCCGACATTTGACGAGGGCGGAGATGTTACGAGCTGTGGGAATGCTGGAAGCTGGATCTGTTCAGCGTAATGTTGCTGAGGCCATAGGGACCCATCAAAATATAATTTCAAGATTGTGGACACGCTATCGTGCCACAGGTGAAGTAGCGGCGAGGCACCGGGGGCCAAGTCGCATCACTACCCCCAGACAAGACCGATTTTTGCAAATTACTGCGCGAGCACAACCAAATGCAACGGCGACTCAATTGGTCCAAAGGCTGCGAGTGGAACACCAAGTGCTTGTGAGTGACCAAACTGTAAGAAGGCGACTGCATGAAAGCAATCTACGCTCTCGTATACCACTCCGGGTCCCACCTTTACGGAGAGGCAATCGTGGACGACGATTAGAATGGGTTCGGAACCACGTGGACTGGGGCCGTGAGCAATGGTCCAATGTGCTGTTCACGGATGAATCCAGGTTCGGCTTCCATCCAGATTCACGAAGGACGCGTGTTTGGCGAGTTCCTGGACGATGGAGCCGTCTCCAGAACCCTCAGGAAGTTCACCCATACCAAGGAGGAACAATTATGGTTTGGGCAGGAATTCGTCTTGGAGGACGGACGGATCTCGTTTGGGTGCGGGGCAATATGACGGCAGAACGATACGTCCAACAGGTGCTGGGGCCCGTAATCTTGCCCCACAGAACACAAATGGGGCAAGATTTCCTGCTCATGCACGACAATGCCCGGGCACACACGGCGAGAACGGTAGCAGCTTGGTTACATACACATAATGTTAGGGCCTTAGACTGGCCTGCTCAATCGCCAGATCTAAATCCCATTGAGCATGCGTGGGATATGCTGCAAAGAAGAGCTCTGAAGGAAGTTCCTGAAAATCTGGCTACAGAAGATCAACTTTTTGCGCACCTCAGAAGGACATGGGACAATATTCCGCAGCAAGACATTGACAACCTTGTTCTGAGCATGCCGAATCGTTGCCGATGTGTTATGAACATCATGGGCGCTTTCTCAGACTACTAACTTCAAGTTTATAAACACAAATTAAATGATTTTTCTATTTTTTTCAGTTTTTACTCACAAATTAAAAGTTCATTCATATACGATTTCCGTCTATGCTTCATTTTTTTTCCATAAAATCCTGAAATTTTAATCTAAGTACCTTAACCATTATTAAAAAATGGTAGAATATTAAATAACGTATCTTTTAAATATATACATGTCATATAAATAATTAACACATTGATAGTAATTCGCTTTTTTAAAAATATCCCTAGACCGTGTTGATGTGTGTATATTGGATGGACCACAGCTTTTTTAAAGGCCTCCGGAAAGACACCCTCCTGAAGGCAACGATTAAAAAGGTAAGTAATTGGTGGAACCAGTACATGTCGACAGCTTTTCAAAATAAGCGATGATATGCCGTCCCAGCCGACTGCACAGTCAGAACGTAGTTGTAGGATTAGGGACTCGACATCAGCTTCATCTACTTCCAGGATGGTAAGAGAGTTCACAGGTGAGTTTCGGGTGTCCGTAGGTGAGAGTGAGGGATGGCCACAGGCCGGTGATGATGCAGTGTTATTAATTACACTGGTTAACAAATTTTAAGGTTTTGTTAATCCATGAAATGAGTTGTGCTAATTGCGAAAGAATACCTCTAAACATACATTTTGATGTAAGTTTTAAGGTCGAGTTAGCTCGCGTTTTTTGTGGAATCAAATAAAAATCTTTTGACTTAAGATAACATTTTATTCATAAATCACATATTATAAAATTTAAAAATGAGTTAATATATTGCTTTTCCGTTTATAAATAATATCTACAGCCTCTCTCTTCAACGTCCAGCAGTAGTCTGCTAACATAGCAGGACTCCATTTGCCCTGGTATCGCTGTTCCATGCCTGAAATATCCTGGTGAAAACGTTCACCATGTTCGTCGCTAACATCTCCCATATTTTCAGGACAAAAGTCCAAATGTGAGTCGAGAATATGTATTTTGAGGGACATTTTGCAACCGAGAGCGTACAATGCTTGGATCATATTCTTAACCAGGTTTTCATAGTCTTCAGATTTTTTTTTACCCAAGAAATTTTGAAAAACTTTTATCATGGATGTCCAGGCCTGTTTTTCCTTGCTATTCAATGTGCTTTCAAAAGTTTTGTCATTCATAATTTTTTTTATTTGAGGTCCTATGAAAATTCCTTCTTTTAACTTGGCATCTGTCATTTTTGTAAACTTTTTTTTTAAATATTGAAAAGCTTGACCTTCGCGATTCAGTGCTTTTACGAAGTTTTTCATCAATCCTAATTTTATATGCAGAGGTGGTATAATAATATTTTCTTTTTGCACTAAAGGTGGATATCAAAAATATAAATTCACAAAGTTTTAGTTCAAACTTCACAATAAAAACTAAAAACAAAATTTGTTTGATACACTTAAGACGTTGCTGTATGTTACAGTGCTATTACCACGTTATACACTAATTGTATTTTCACGGTGTTTGATAGCGAATGCCAGCGCAATCTTAACGTTCTTTATGATGTATTAAATCTAGTAAAGTAAAGCCGTGCTATAATAACGAACAAGTCGAAACTTGCGAGAGTGCGGCGAACGCAATACAAGATTAAACTTGCATAGCTCGATAACTCGAGCTAAGACACTTGTAATATTATAATTGATGATTAGTATTTACCAAGTACTGCCTATTTTTGTATTTCATCATTCATGGGCAAAACCATTGTTAACCAGTGTTATTTTTGAAGCCAAATTTTTGCCAATGTTGGCGAAAAATTGGCCCACCTCATTAATCGCCGATTTTGGGGTGTTCCGTATTGTGAGTAGCTCCACTAGGCTAAGTTTTGATTTATGGGTATTGGTTATTTGTTTTATTGTTTTCCATAGGACTTTGGGATTATTTTTGGCTTTTTCCAGCTGGCCGGTTTCGTAAGACTTTTTTAGTTTCCTGAGTAAGTTATTGCAAAAATTTCGATATCGAGAATATGTAGTTTTTAGAATAATATTATCTGGTGATTTTTTAGATTTTATGTGCATTTTATCTCTATGCTTTATACATTTTAAAAGACCAGGGGTTATCCAGGGTTTAATGATTCTCTTTTGTCTTGGGATTGTAACTTCTTTGGAATGATTTGATATTACTACTTTAATAATACTGATGAATTTATTCATTGCCTCGTTTATATTCTCCACCTCACGTACTACCGTAAAATCTACAGTTTCCAACTCCTCCACAATAGCTTTGTGGTTTAGGGTGGTGGTTGTATATAATTTGTGGGCGGGATTGGCATTTTTTAAACTTAACAGTAGTGGTTTGTGGTCCGTTACGTGTGCCTCCAAAACAAGTGTAGTAGAAGTTAGACAAGATTTCAAAAATATATGATCCAGACAGTTCTCTTCTCGAGTGGGGAGTAAGTGTGTTGGCATAAGACCATGAGATGCATTTAGCGTGAGATAGTCCAAGGTTCTTTCGTTCATGTTATTTTGTTTTATGTCTATGTTTAAGTCACCTACAAGCGCGATATTAGGGCATATAGATTTAATACTGTCATAAACATTTATCAGACTAGTTGAGAAATTGTCAAAATTCTCCCTCGAGTTTAATGAGGGCGAGCGATAGATCGCTACCACCGATATTCTTTTGTCTAGGTGACACACTAAACAGTTTCCACCCACAAAGTCTGGCTCCGATGCTGTAGTTTGCAAGCTCGATTTTGTATAAATAATTATTCCGTCATTTTGGTTACAGTTTTTATTTGTGAAATGTGACTCAAAACCGTCCAAAAATGGAATATTGTTGATTTTACTGAGCCAGCACTCGGTTAGGACAATAATATCAATATCTACATTTATCCGATTCAACAGTACCTGTAGGTGTGGAAAATTTTTGTTTACACTTCGGATGTTTATATGCAATAGATTTATATTATTTCCAGATGTATCTGTATAGTTTAGACATTCTTCTGGACTACAGACAAAGGATTTTCCCTGGGTTGTTTGATCAAGGTCATTATTGACGTTAAATAAGTTAGCCATTAGGAAAAGAAAAATAACAACAATTAAAATAATTTGCAAAAACTGGTAAGAGTCCGAGGGGTACAAGGGTCCCGATGGGATTTAAATAGTAAAATAATGGGATTAGAGCCTTTAAGTGGTTACATGTGTATGTGTGAGCAATTCTAGGAGTGTGTGAAATGTTATTGCAAACAATGTTTTGATGTGTGTTGGTTTTTTGTAAAAGATAGACGTAAGTGTGTGTAATTAAGTAGATAAGTAGTTGTAAATAATTTAAAGAATATTGTTTAAGTGGCTTAAATATCATGCATTTTTGTAGTCAGATATTCAGTTTAGGTATGTTGGCATTGAGGTCTTGGATACATTTTTCTGAGTTGATCAGAACTTGCTTGTCACCTACTTGCTTGCGGAGGAAAATATTTCCGTTGCTGGTCCAGCAGAAACTAAATTGATTATCCTTTGCAAATTGTCGCGCCAAGTAGAACAGCTTCTTCGAACTGGCGGACAGTCGCTCTTCGACATAGACGGCCTGGCGTTTGCCTGGGACACCAATCAATTCCGTGTTAAGTTTATCTTCTTTTGAAGTTTTAGTTTTGTTGTATGATCGGATCGCCATCAGTAGGTTTTGCTTGGTTTGTACCGTTGTAAACTCTGCTACGACAGGGCGTGATGTTTGGCTGGGTTTACAGGGCTGCCGATACACATCACGGATTTCGGATTGAGAAATAGGTGTTCCAACAAGCTGGCTGATGTTGCAGATGGTATTTGATAATTTGCCTGCAGTTTCATTTTCTAGTTGAGGAATATTTCTTATTTCGACACATGATGAGCGTGTGCTATACTGCAGATCTCTTATTTTATTCTCCAGTGTTTCTATGTAGCTTCTCTGTTCTTTCCTCTCTTTCTTTAAGTCTTCCACCTCTTTTTTCATTTTTTCAAATTTTTCGTTGAAGTGCTGCATTGACCTTTCGATCTCAGCATTTGTCTTACGAATCTGGGTGTTTGACTTTTGGATATCGGCATTTTGCGCTTTAATCTGAATTACTTCCTCCATTAATTTTTGAATCAAAGACGTTTGTGACTCCAGCGTCTTAGTCACACGGGTGTCCTGATCATTTCTCCATAAACTGAGCAGATCAGTTAGTTCCTGTTTATTTAAAGCAGGCTCAATTTCTTGAGAATTCTCCCTTCTTGCTCGTTTGCCTCTATTTGTTACATATTCACTCATGTCGATTGCCGCATTTATGTCAGGTTCAGATTGAGTCTGACAATGGCTTTGCAATTTTGGTGGTGAAGTGCGCTGAACGCCTGCCATTTCGCAACAAGTATTGACTGTAGATGTATTTAGGAGTTATTTGCAATGTCTGGTAGATAAAACACTTGCCGTTGTAATACTTCGGTGTCGTAGCCGATAACCAAAAACCGTAGCTTTACTCGTAGCACGCTCGTAGCACTGGTCGCACGCTGTCGCCGCCGTAGAAGGCCCGGTGACGTCAGCCTCGCGTAGCACACCGGTATTTCGTCGCTCGCTGCTACTTACTCGATGGCGCAGTGGTCAGGCGCACGGATCGGGTCGCCCCACCGTGCGAAGTCGCAAGTTCAAATCTCACCAATCAGTGCCACTTTTTCAATTCGTGTTGGAGACGGCAATGTCAAATAGCTATTTATCTCTTTCAAGGACCGCCCAAAGGGCGTGAACTCTGGGTTAAAACAGTTAAAGAGTGACAAGGAATTGCAAAAAACTTAACGCGGCCAATCACAGACTTTAACGACACAATTCCTAACCGATAGTTGACACACGTCCACTCGTCACAACGTCCGGCGACCGAATCCTAAGCTTGTTGCATACGTAGTCTTTGTGCGGTCCCCAGCAGAATCGGCTATCAACCACTAGACCGATATACATATGTTTATCAACTACTTCTAATGTCGGACATTTGCAAGTTTTTGGCGAGCTATGTAGGCAAGTGTGTTCATGTGCTATAACTGTAGGCATAGTGGAGCATTTATTGTGTGATGAATGTATGTGAACAATTTTTGTTTTTGTTGCGTTTATTACTAATCCTACGTCATGAGCCCATTTACACATTTCGTCGAAGTTACGTTGTAGGGTTTCCTCAGCATCTTGGATGTTTTTATTAGCTACTAATATACACGTATCGTCTGCGAATTGGTATACAGAGCCTGAATTTATAGCATTACTCATATCATTAACATAAAGTAAGTATTCTGTCGGACCTATAATTGAACCCTGGGCAGTTCCTTGCGTGGATGGAAGCTTAACACTATACTCATTTTGTATTTTAACCGTGTTGTATCTATTTGTGTGATAGTTTTTTAATAATTCTAATAGTGGCCCTTGTATTCCATTTTGTGACAATTTGTCGAAAAGTGTATCACAACGGAGCACATCGAACGCTTTGCTAAAATCTATAAAAAGTGTCAAGATATGTTTTTTCTCATTTAACTGTCTATTGACTTCATCGGTAAATTCTCGTAATAGTTGTCGTACTCTTATTTTTCTGAAATCCATATTGTGTATTGTTAATTATTCCGTGTGTTTGCAAGAAATTATTTATCTCATTACTAATGTAACGTTCTAAAATTTTATTTATACAGGGTGTCCGGTGGCAATTTTCACATTTCAAAGGTTGATAATAAAATAAATACAAAAGTTTCCTGAATTATTTTTATTATTATTTACGGTACATTAATGTGAGTTTCATTTTTTAAAAATCCTTCTTGACGCAAGCACTCTTCCCATCTCACACGCATATTTTCAAAAACACGTTTGCAGAGATCGCTGGAAATCCTCGAAACTTCGGTCCGGATATTTTCTTTCAGTTGAGCAGTGGTGGTCGGCTGGTTTCGGTAAACGATGCTCTTTAAGTAGCCCCATAAAAAAAAGTCACATGGGCTCAAATCGGGCGATCGTGCTGGCCAGGGGATGTCACCGTGCCGAGAGATAATTTTTCCTGGGAAAAATTGCTTGTTAAGAATGCCTCGATCACGAAAGCACGCTCCTCTCCTGACCAACGCGGCATGGCGACTAAAAAACTCACGACGCTGACGAAGCTAACCCCCCACCTCGCGCCCCTCTAGCTATTCGCGTTCTTAAGTAACAAAACTTTCAAATGTGAAAATTGCCACCGGACACCCTGTACAAGACAATATAGTGATAGGTCGATAATTATTGACGTCATCACGTGAGCCCTTTTTGTGTATTGGACGTATCACCCCTATCTTTAAAAGGTCGGGATACGTACCTGTCTGCAAGCAGCAATTGATTAAATGTGTAATAACTGGGATTAGTTTATCTGAAGTATACTTAACATCTTTAGCACGTATTCCGTCGTAACCCGGGCTTTTCCTGTCGTTCATTTGTTTGATGATTTGTTCAACCATATCTTCTCGTGCAGGTTTCACTCTTATCGACCTATCAGGAATCATCTCATACGTAGTTTTGTCTAAAAGAGGCACATCACAAGAGTTGCTTAGGTTTTTTATATTAGAGTTAAATTCAGTCATGAAAGTGTTAGCCAATGTTGATGGGTTCGTTCGAAAAGTCATAAGTAAAACGTGTTCAATACATTGCATAATTTTACCGGTTAGACTATTCACAATGCTCCAAATTTTTTTGCTATTTTTGAAGTTTTGAGAAACTTCCATCATTATTTGTTTATTTCTAACGTAATTTGTGTATTTGTTTGTTTTATTTCTAAATCTATTGTATAACAATCTTTTATGTGGGTTATTTTCATCTTTGCGCCAAATATTAAACAATAAATCACGCTTCATACACATCTTTTTAAGTTTTTCATTTGCCCAAGGACATGTATTACGTTTACTGAAACTGCTTACTAATTGTGATTTTACTTTTTTCGTATACATTATTAAAGCTAGTATGTATGTATTTAACAATTTCATTTGGGCACCCGTATTGAAGGGGTATACTCCAGTCGATGTTATTCAGTTCACTGTGCACTCGTCGATTATCTATCTTAGCTATTAATTGACTAGAACAGTGTGAGTCATTTTTGTTTATCGCACTCATTATGGCACAACCGGTTATGCAGTTTTATTAAAACCGTTCTTAATGGTGTGTTCCGATGGGCATATAATTGATGTTTGTGGGCCCTATGCTGCTACCGACTCAGATGCCAGTATTTTGGAAAGAATAATAAATGACGAAGAAGGCACATTTCACTGGTTTTACCGGGCTGGCGATATATTCACGATGTTGTGCATTTAAGGGAACCGTACTTGGCATTAACATTGCAAACTCCTGAAACAAAAATACATCGTCATATATAAATAAAAACACATAATAGAGAGCTATATGTATGATACTATTATCTATATTTGAAAAGGTTTTAAAGCAGGCCACTGTCGAAAGCTAGTTGACTGGTTGATTATATTGACATTGTTAAAAATAAATTAAACTACATCTTTTTACTTACCTTTAATAAATGCTCTTGCTGGAGAGTCACAAATGAAGCATCTTATTTTTATACTTATTATGCGTGTTATACCTTCTTTGGATATTTGAATTCCATTTTTAAGAATATACAGGGTGATTGGAAGATGGGTGCAAAGCTTTAAGGCGAAGATAGTACAGGCAATTCAGAACCATTTAAGCCATGGTTGTCTTAGACGAAGTCTTACCACTTTTTTTTTACCAATTTCTTAAGATTTTTTTCGAAAATTCCCAAAGTTTTAACTAAACTACTTATTTATGGCCAAATTGAATGATAAACGAATTAATTTTTATTGTATTTAATTAAAGTAATGTGTAAGCAACCTAGCAAAACATGTTTTAGGCCTCTGTGTCGTTAGAATTTTTTTTTACAGACATTTAAAGTTCATAAAACATTTTAAAATTCATAAATAGTTTTTGTAAACCTTATTTTAAAAAAAACGGAGCTTGCTTTTTTTGTTCAAACCTTTTTGAAAACATGCTTGATAATCGCTTTTTCTATTGAGGTAACATTTACGCGGATATCTTACAAATTATTGAAATTAGGACCTGAAAACCAATTTGAGGGAGAAATTTTAAATTTTTGGCAGACTAAATAAAACAACATTTGAATTCAATTTATTTATGTTTCATGTTCACAATGTTGTCCGTGATTTCTAATACAAGCACGGCTCCGTCTTTTCACTTCTGTTGTTGTTATTTTCAACATCATCTCCAGCTTCATTGTTTCAAACTCTGAATTCATTCTCTCTATCAGTTCTTCTCTCGTGTTTATTTCAACATTCGTATACACTAGCTCCTTGGCCCGGCCCCACACAAAAAAGTCCAGCAGGGTCAGATCTGGTGAGCGAGCGGGCCAAGGGATGGGTCCATCTCTGCCAATCCAGCTGTCAGGAAAACAATTATTTAAGTGTTCCCTTACATTTAACATCCAATGCGTTGGACAGCCGTCTTGCTGAAAGATGACTGTACTGTCTCTTGCGAATATCGGGACACCGGTTTCCTCTATCAGCTCTGGTAAATCCACTTGTAGAAAGTGCAAATCATTTTCACCATTGAAAGTCTCCGATAAGAAGTGGGGCCCAATCAACGTCCAACAAATTACTCCAGCCCAAACATTGACAGAGAATTTCCTCTGAAACGACACCTGCTTCTTAAAATGTGGATTGTTGTCTTTGGCGGCCCTTTCATGAAGGTTATGAAAGTTTGTAATGCCCTCCCTAGAAAATTTGAATTTGAAATCAATCTTGTGGACGGATGAAAGCAAATTTTCTAGGGAGGGCATTACAAACTTTCATAACCCACACAACACATGGGGCACACTTAAATAATTGCTTTCCTGACAGCTGGATTGGCAGAGATGGACCCATCCCTTGGCCCGCTCGCTCACCAGATCTGACCCTGCTGGACTTTTTCGTGTGGGGCCGGGCCAAGGAGCTGATGTACAGTCAACAAAGGAGTTAAGTATACAGGAGCGTCGGATATTGTTGAAGTTTACTAAGAAACCGATGGATATTCTCGAATAAAATTTTAGTTTATTAATAGAAAACAAACAGCTCATTTATTAAATTAAATTTCAGTCCAGAACATCCATCGGTTTCTTAGTAAACTTCAACTATATCCGACGCTCCTGTATACTTAACTCCTTTGTTGACTGTACCTATACGAATGTTGAAATAAACACGAGAGAAGAACTGATAGAGAGAATGAATTCAGAGTTTGAAACAATGAAGCTGGAGATGATGTTGAAAATAACAACAACAGAAGTGAAAAGACGGAGCCGTGCTTGTATTAGAAATCACGGACAACATTTTGACCATGAAACATAAATAAATTTAATTCAAATGTTGTTTTATTTAGACTGCCTAAAATTTTAAATTTCTCCCTTAAATTGGTTTTTAGGTCCTAATTTCAATAATTTGTAAGATATCTGCGTAAATGTTACCTCAAAAGAAAGAGCGATTATCAAGCATGTTTTCAAAAAGGTTTGAACAAAAAAAGCACGCTCCGTTATTTTTAAAATAAGGTTTACAAAAAGTATTTATGAATTTAAAAATTTGTTATGAACTTTAAATATCTGTAAAAAAAATGTCTAACGACACAGAGGCCTAATACATGTTTTGCTAGATTGCTTACACATTACTTTAATTAAATACAATAAAAATGAATTCGTTTATCATTCAATTTGGCCATAAATAAACAGTTTAGTTAAAACTTTAGGAATTTTTGAAAAAAAACTTAAGAAATTGGTAAAAAAAAAGTAGTAAGACTTTGTCTAAGACAACCATGGCTTAAATGGTTCTAAATTGTCTGTACTATCTTCGCCTTAAAGCTTTGCACCCATCTTCCAATCACCCTGTATAATCAATTTCAGTAACAAAATCTTCTAAATATTCAATTAAGTTTTTAGGTTTTCCAGATCCATAATAAATTCCCACAATAAAAGGTTATATCTCCGGTTTTCCATATAAATTACACAGTATTGACGAAAATTCTTTTTTTGTACTTTTAAATATTGGTAAACCAACGAAATTTAAATTTAAATATACAATATCTGGTACTTCCTCCACAGCATTAAAAACATTTTTAATGGTGCAGGGAGACCGTTATGCCAGTACCTTCAATTGTTTTAAAGTGATATTTCTGGGAGTTTTTAGTAAGGTTCTAGGATATGTCGGTAAGATTCCGAGAATTCTCTCATTGACAATTGCCATCAATTCTTTCAATGCGATTTGTGAGATATTTTTACTAAGAGCCCATTCTTTAATTTTACAGCAAAAAGTTATATAAAAAAGTTATGAGATTCGGGTAGTGACCGCCGAAGGGGACAGACGTGTCGTGTCCAGCCTTTGTTTATACTTGACGCAACGTGCGTAGCAGATGGCTCTAACTAAACTGGCGTAACGGTGTTTCGCGTGTTGTTTTTGTGGGTGCAAATTAAAACGCCTTAAAACGGTGGCAAAGTGGAATACGTGTGTTCCTGATATACAAGTCCGAGACCTAGTCCAGCCGAGGATCTTGGTGACGTCGAGAGACCTTAGCGGGCCAATTTGGTGAGATCTTTCCGTATATTTATTTTCAGGGCTCTCCACTAGAAGCTGTATCCGGCTGCGCCTTGTTTTCTTAATTTGGGCTGTTGAAGCCACGCGCGAATTTAACATCATTGTAAGCTATAAATAGGCTCTAGGAAAATGTACTCATATTATATCTAGGAGCGAGGGATAAACTGGTACACTCTATTATTCTAGCCTAAAATACGGTATCGCTCTAGAATTCGTACTCCCCGCTTTTCTTCATTTAACATAGTACTAAATTACCAAAACTGCCTTGAACAAGCTAAATATTTCGTAGCCTGTAAATCAAGTTTTGTACACGTGCGCGACTCGAAGTGGAAAAATGTTAAGCTAAGTAACAAAAATAGCAAAGCTCATAAATCTGAGGCGTCCCCTGTCAGCTTTTGTTTCTCAAAAAAGCCACACGGCACATGTTCGCTGAGAAAGTCTCGCAATACCATATAAACAAAAGGCTTTTGTCTTTAAAAATGGGCATAATTGTGCGTATGACAAAAGACGGCAATTGCCTATTTAGGGCTATAGCCCATCAAATAAATAATGTAATGGGTTTAACTTTCGATCACGTGTCTGTCCGCAAGGACCTCGCCTCATATGTACTGGAACATCGAAATGACGACAGAATTCGCCTAGCACTTTTAAATAATATACAAGAATTTTTCCCTAACAGCAATCTCTCCCAGGAACAAAGGATAACAAAATACATAACCATGCAGTTTAACAAGACCTTCTGGGGAGGAGAGGACATCTTAATCGCCGCGTCCGAGTTCTATCTTGTAAATCTGCACGTGCACATGGATACAAGACACAAACTAGTGTATTCACCCACCGGCGAACCAGTACCCGGCAACATACACATCCGCTAGAAGGACCAGCACTATGATAGCTGGGTCATGACTGAAGACGAGCACCACAACAGCAACCCGATAGACCTTATGCAAAAATCAAACAACGTCAAAATAATACAGCATAATAAACCTATAACTAACCAGTACAACGCACGGGATAAGCTAGGTCAACCCATAATACCCCAGTCTCAAACGAACAGCCCTCAATTAGCTAGCGTTGGAACACAGTATGAACAACAAACATCAATGAATACACAGGTATCAGATGTAGTCGCAGATGCTACTGGGTTCACAATACTTAGAAACCAGCCGACTACCGCAATAAAATATACTTGCTCAGAATTGCGTATTGCAACCTGGAACGTGCGTGGGGCCTTGAAACCGGCCAAAAAAGATAAAATTGACGCTGAACTCTCAATTAGGGGCATTCATGCAGCCTGCATACAAGAAACAGGTATGAACTCTGGAACATACAACTCTACACACTACGAATGGCACCTCTATGGAACCTCAGGTAAAACACACCGGGGACTTGCAATTCTAATCAGAAAAGATGCCCAAATTGAACTAGTCAACAGAAAAAAGGATACAGACGCGATGTCAGCTACTCTTAAAGTTAACAGGGGAAACGACAAGCCTGCTCAACTGTATATAATCAACTCTCACATCAACACTTGTACATCTATAGCAAACAGATCCTTCACAGGCTTATTAAACTTGATCAGACCAAAACCAAGGAAATGTACCTTAATAATTCTTGGCGACTTCAACGCTCATATTGGTCGACATGATACAAAAAGTTTCCAACGCAAAGGACTGATCCACCAAAACCTACACCATGACTTTTCTAACTACAACGGGGAAATGTTAATGGATATAGCCAACAGGGAAAAACTGCAAATAGAAACTACAAAAGCGAGATCATCATGCAGGATAACCACATGCAACAGAGAAACTCTTCGAACTTATTAAAGGCGAATGGGCCGCTAGGGGCACTTCCGACCATAAAATAATCTGGGGTCGGCTAAGAACAAACCGAACTTCAAACAAAAAAGAAAACACCAAACACATTAATGCACAAGGACAACAGCAAGCCGCGAAGGAAACAACAATTGCGGCCAAGGACTTCAACTATAAACAGTGCTATTATCAATCCCTCAATAGTAAATTCACGAAAACAAAATACCAAGATTGTATAACAAAAAAACTAAAAGATATAGGAATCAACTCAACGGACAAAAACATCGAAATACCCTGGAATACCATAACGGAAGTATTAAAAGCGGCTGCCCAGGAAACTCTGATTCTTCAGCCAGTTCTCTCCAGGGATCATCGACTAGCTCTTGCTAAACTACAAAAAGCCAAATTCCTACAAAGAAGACAACCTGATAACCCAAATAGGCACAACCTAGTAAAAGAATGTCAGGCAACACTTCAAAAGGTCAAATATCAGGAAGAGCAAAAAGCATGCAGGGCCTGTCTAAATGAACTGGGGAAAAACCACCCCGCAAAACGCATGCAGATGCTATACTTTTTTTTTACAGTAGAAACAAACTTCAAGCAAAACGTCGAAAAAGATCCACTTATATAGCGATGACCGAATGGGAGCAAATACTAAAAAAATCCGAGGGCCATCTTATACCAACAGTTAATATAAAAAATCCGATAACCGAAGTACAGTGTGACGGTCCCATTGCGGATGACGTAATCGGAATCATTAATAAAATGCGGAACGGGACAGCCCCCGGAACTGACCAAGTGGTAATCGAGCTTTACAAAGCAATGCCAGAAATATTACAAGAACCCGTCACCAAACACATGAACAAAGCTTGGACACAGAACGAAGCACTCGACGCGTGGCTGGAGACCGTACAAATACCAATTCCAAAAAATAATAACCCTAAAAATGCGAATGAATATCGCCGCATATCGGTTTGCAACACGGGCTGCAGGATTTACGCCTCCTACGTGCTTAAAAAACTAGACGAGACAATATCGGAACTGGGAAGCTATCAAGCGGCCTTTTTAAACAATAGATCAACAGACGACCATATGTTTACACTTAAAAGGGTCTTAGACGAAGAATGGCGGACAGGTAAAAGAACTTATGTGCTTGCACTCGACATAGAAAAGGCCTTTGACAATGTCGACCTTAATGCACTGAGGGATATCCTATTACAACGAACCAACAATTCGCTAGCCAACAGGATAATCAAGGTATGCTTGAATGAACGAACATGCATCAAATGGTGTGGGCAGCAAAGCAGTTGGATTATTAAAGGTAAGGGAGTCAAACAAGGTTGCTCTCTGTCCCCTCGCCTGTTTACACTGGTCATCGACGAAGTCCTTAGAACCCTCGAAGAGGAAACCCAATTAATAAAACTCGACCAGGATCGCGAAATCTCACTCCCCCTAGTACAGTCGCCAGCACATCAGGTTACCCCACATTGACCTTGAACGCGTTATGCGCGCAACAGCGAGAATCGTGCGAAAGAGATATATAGCTTTTTGTCTGTTGTTACTTGTAATGTTTCGTGCTGCAGTGCGTACGTGAGGGTGTGTGCGTATGATCGTCGTGGTGTAGAATAAAATACTGTGCGATAAGAAATAGCGTAGCAGGTTGAACACTTGAATCGAATCGAAATAATGGCCATGCGATCGAAATAATATAAAAGCAGGCGGCCGTGGCCCGCGCAATGCCTAAATAGTATGAAAGCTTATAATCAATATTTTTTATTTAAATGATCTTTTAATTACTTAATCCTTCATTTTTACGTATTTGTCGGAAAATTACGTTAAGTAGGTATTACCTACTCATATTACATTTATCCTGGTAGGTAAGTACGGTATACACTGTTACACAATTAATTAGCGAAATTTCACGCTCTCGATGAATATTGTTAAGTAGACAGGTAGGTAGGTTTAATCTGAAGTCAGAAAAACATTTCTTTTTTTAAATTTCAAGCAGGGTTTAATGACCTTTTCCGGGTTTTGTTACCTACTTACTGACGGGCTGGCGATGGCGGTCACCTGTTTTAGCGCGTTCTTATTGATAGCTGCGCCAGTTATTAACTTTTGTAGTTACTTACCATCGTTTAACTATTTTTAATACAGTTGCTCAAAAAGTGGTGTATTGCAGGGACGTATAGCGTTCGGGATGTGGGCTATTACATACTTGTGCTTTTTTTTTACCTTTCCCGAACTCGTGCGTGTCTCTTTCCCAACTGTCAAAATAATGTCTATTAAAAAGAAAAACCAAACATGAAGTTTTTACTAAAGAGTTTTTGTGATTCATGCAAATACGTATATTTCTAAAAAGAAGCTACTAATTTATTTCAATATCAGATTTAATGATTTAATTTAACGAGTTAGGTTAGGTTTCATTTCATCTCATTAAATTTCATTTTCATTTCATATCAATAAAAAAAATATACTGAAGACTAAGCTGTATGGATAGTTCCCTTTGCCTACCAAAATGGGTGAAGAAAAAAAAACTCTGCTTATATTTTACGGTTGGCGCCATTTTCCAGAAATTTTCTTTGCGAGTTTAGTTTGTTTGTTGCACAAAATGAGTAATTTCGACCCAATTTTTTTTTAATTAACACCACCGGAACTCAGTATAATTGCACAAAATGCTTCGGAGAACATTTTACCGGAAAAGTCAAAAAGTCGTTACATACGACTAATTTTTTGCGTGGAGAGAAGAAAAAAAGGCAATATGGTGTTTTTATTATTTTATTAAATTGCTTCATTTTTTCGCAACTGTATTAAAAATAGTCGTTCAGTACACCTGCGGAACCGTCATTGCAACTTGTTCCGACTGTCAACCCTCGCCTTCGGCTGCGCCTCGGCTCGGGTAGACATTTGTCGGAACTCTTTGCAATGACAGCCTTTCCGCACTTGTAATGAAATATACTATTTTATAATACCTATTGTATATGTTATTGTTCCAAAATAAACGATTTTTAAAAGCTTTTATTATTATTGACTTGTATGTATGTGAAGGTGGACTCTTGAAAGTTAAATTTGACCCACTTCCCGGTATCCGATTAAGCTGAAATTTTGCATGCATGTATAAATCGGATGACAATGCAATATTATTATGACATAGAGCTGATCTGATGATGGAGCTGGAAGGTGGCGATAGGAACTCCGTAATTAACTGACGCAACTCTATCGAGTTTGGGCTCGTTTAATTCGTCTTGACGAGTACTTTGATACTACAATCATGGTAACCAGGGTCTGATGATGGAGCTGGAAGGTGGCCATAGGAACTCCGTAATTAAACGACGCAAGCTCATCGAGTTTGGGCTCGTTTAATTCGTCTTGACGAGTACTTTGATACTATATGGTAACCAGGGTCTGATGATGGAGCTGGACGGTGGCCATAGGAACCCGTAATGAAACCACGCAACCCTATCGATTTTGGGCTCGTTTAGTTCGTCTTAACGAGTACTTTGATACAACATAGTAACCAGGGTCTGATGATGGAGCTAGAAGGTGGCCATAGGAACTCCGTTAATAAACGACGCAACCCCATCGAGTTTGGGCTCGTTTGATTCGTCTTGACGAGTACTTTGATACTACATGGTAACCAGGGTCTGATGATGGAGCCGGAAGGTGGCCATAGGAACTCCGTAATTTAACGACGCAACCCCATCGAATTTAGGCTCGTTTGATTCGTCTTGACGAGTACTGTGATACTACATGGTAACCAGGGTCTGATGATGGAGCTGAAAGGGGGCCATAGGAACTCCGTCATTAAACAACGCAACCCCATCGAGTTTGGGCTCGTTTGATTCGTCTTGACTAGTATCTTGGTTGGCGCGAATATGCAACTCCAACAAATTTGGGAAAAAAGTTCGTTCCGTTTGTTATGAATGTGGATTATGTCTGATTGATTAGATGGATGACCCAATGCCAAGATGAGCGCGTGCCGAGGGCTGAATGGTATGAGGGTGTATAAACATTTCATATCGCCAACGTTGCGCAGTTTTTTTTTGCTTTCCTACAATAAATGGGTATCAAATGAAAGGTGAGAATACGAATGCGAGTTAAACTCCGTTGCTCCAATCCGTCTGCAATTTTGGTGTACTGGGGTTTTTGGAGTCCTCGATTATGATATTAAGGTCGAATTGTTCGTGTCTGTAGCATCGGTTGGTTAACTTTTACTTGTGTAATTTGGTGAGATTGGCGTCAACAGCATTGGTTTGCAACCTGTCTAGGAGAATGATAACTCCAAAATGAAACCTGGAACTGTGTTTCGTAAGGCAGAAGTAAGCTTCCAGCTGAAATAAGTGGCGCATTCCTCCAAACACTCAAGTCAAGGTGAGGCCATGCCGAGGACTGAGTGGCATCAAGGTGTAACATGATGTCGTGAATGAGATGAACAGACTAAGAAACCTGTCCAGTAACTAAAAAGTAAAAAATAAATTAAAAGTAGAAATCTTTTTTTAAAACAAGCTTTTATTTCAATGCGCTAAAAATAATAAAATAAACTTTCCTTTAAAACTTTTGCTATCAACTTTTAACGTCATTACACAACTGATATGATATAAAAGCTTGTCGCGAGGTTTACCTGTGTGTTACAAATAAATTAAATAACATGTGATCTGATTGATTTTAATTTTATAAATTTTCAAACTAAGTAAATACGAGTACCTACTTAAATCTCGCGACAAGCTTTTTTTTAACGGACGGTGAGTCGGTGACGTTTTTTTAAGTAGGAAATAAATATGCCGTCGGTCGGGGCCCCCTGTATAACAGATACGGCGGTAGCTACCCCACTGCTTTTGGCGCCATAACTACACAACCGATCATCATGGAATTTTGCAGACCTACCAATCAGAAAAGGACATAAGATATTATGTTCCTACAGGAACGCGTGTGAAACCCTGGAAAAATATCAAAATAAAATGCGGAATAACAATCACAATCTTTTTAATGTTAACCATAAATATAATTGAAAACACACAAATACCTACCTACTTTAAATTAAAATATACTTACAACAAAGTTTATAAAACCAAACTATACCATAGATAAGATAAGATAATTTATTTGCGTAAAACATGGTATACACAGGTGTTAATAAATCATACAAGTTTTGCTTAAAAATTAAAGCATGCAAACTTCACAAATAAACAAATTTGAATTTATAAACATTATAATTTATGTTAAAAAAATCCTTAATATTATAGAAATCATTTTCATTCAGCCATTTACATAGTTTAATTTTAAATAACCTACAATTTAATATTTTTATTTATTTAATTAGGTAATAATAAACATGCTTCACATAAAAGTTCCTGTAACATAATACGTCAATAAAGATTTTTTTTTTTTTAAATGCCTAACTCATCTCGGGGACCTTTGGAAGGCGTTATTATTATTAAGTATACTTAGATTAAAAACAAGTAGATAATATTTATTTTACACAAACTTTTATTTTTATTTGTAACATTAATTATAAAGTTACATCCACCAATGCCTATTGCCTACCAAGCAAAATCAAATGCGGTAGCATTCTGCCGGGTCAGCGGGATTGCCCGAAAGGGTTACCGCTGGCCCGGAACATAAAGGGCTAAGGAAGGAACACGGGTGGGTTTTAGTCAGTAAGAGTCTGACACTCCCTTCCGCTCCACCCAGAGCGGGAGGGGTCATTTGATGATTTCCCATCCGCAAAACAAAAAAAGTAATTTAAAAAAATTAAACCGACTTCAAAAAGAAATTAACTCAAAATTATGAAATAACTTTAATTTCGGAAGTCGGTGTCTTGGGATCTGTATTTTAGTTTTATGCCACCGACTTCCGAAATTAAAGTTATTTCATAATTTTGAGTTAATTTCTTTTTGAAGTCGGTTTAATTTTTTTAAATTACTTTTTATTTCGTAATTTTTAGTTTTTGCACTAGTATTTGACCAAGGTTTTGAGATGTTTTCCCTTTGACACTACACCCGTAGCTCTTATCAATAAGCCAGGCCGTCACACTTACACGTATTAGTCCATATCTTGAAAATTACTGAATCGATCTTGATGAAACTTGCACTGTTCCCTAAGTTGAAGAAAATGTAAGCCAATAAAAAAAAATGGTCACGATCCGATTAATAGTTCCGGAGATATGCGTGGACAAACATACATACATACATACATGCATACATACATACATACATACGTCTATGAAATTTTGTATATTTGTTTGGAAGCCCTAATAGATCATCATATGTGAATATAATGCAATTCCAATAATATTACATACATACGTATCGAATTGATAACCTCCTTTTTTTTGAAGTCGGTAAAAAAAAAATGCGGTAGCATTTGATTGCCAAGTAAAAATAAGCTTTTACCCAGATTCGTATAATTTGACTGGGCTGTGGTCTGGCACCCACTGTCCACTGGTGGCACGGCACGACAAGGGATTTTTGTAATACTTACAGATGATCTCGAATCTAATTAAACACTGTTAACAAAAACATTTCATTAATACGTCACAGCCTGCTTTGGTTTCCTTCGGCACGTTCTGGCATGCCGCATTGTGAACGCTAATCACGATAAAATAAGATTTCAAATCATTTGCGCTTCCTAAAATTCCTTGTCGTGTCATGCCGCCACGACAGTGGGTGACGGCCCAAACTTAAATTATCACTAACAATAGTAAAGGACAAATTCTCAAGAATTTAACAATGATGCGAAAAGAAGTATACAATTTCAATATTATAGCTACGTCTGTGACCTGCGCCTGGGTCATTTGAATTTTCTTAGCAGGGCGGCGGTATTTCTTTCCGACGTCCTTCAGGCGCCTCCTGACTGTGTCCATTGATATCTAAAACAAAGAAAATTTTGTCAATTTCAATACTTACATGGGATTCTTTGTTATGAGAAATTATACGGGCTAACTTAACTAATTTGCATTCGCGATTTATTTGCCAAAAATCGTTAACAAAAATGACTTTATGGAAAAATAACTTTAAATCCTACACAATAAAGTTCAGTTTACGCTACAACTTTAACTTTTTCAATAGTGCTAGTCACTCTGAAATCAACTTAATTACCATTAAAATAAAGTTGATATTTCTTTAACTTGAAATAATATTAGCTGAGTCTGGCCGCGCGGTATGCATAAAACCGGAAACATTATTTTGTCTATCAGTGTGGGTCCTGAGTGACAGCGCACCGCGTATGACGGATTGCGGAGCGGATTTACTCGTCGATAACTGTCCTTAGTGCATGCGGGAAATTGATGCGTGCGCGCATGTTTAGTTACGCGTCCATTTAACTTAGGCCATAATAATGTCGATATCAAAACTCAAACGTTTACAATATTTAGAAAGAAGCAAGAAGAAGAAGAAAAAAAAGCAAAAAAAAGAAGAGTAAGAAGTTTAGATTTAGATTTTTTCTTTACCGATGATATATAAGAACGTATGCGCTTAGAGACGATTTTGTATGAAATGCGTGCATTCAGGGTCTCCGAATCTGAATTCCTGATCAGGAAACCGGACGTGTGCGACCGGCCTAATGCGCCGTTCATTCCGCCTGCGCGGTGCGCCGCCTTCACTCAGGCAAGACGCACACTTAGGGAGTAGGTATTATTTTAATCAATTTTGTTATTATTTTTAAGGAAACCATGTTTTATGTTAGTGATGAATAAGCTAAGGTGATAGGTAAGTGTGATTACAAGCTACACATGGACTCACGCTGTAAGAAGTTGAGGTTACTCGTGTGCTCAGAAAAGGATCGGCAGAGTGTGCAGCGACCATAGCCGCATCGTCTGCCGCCCCGTAGTGGCTCTCGCGTAAAGTTGGCGGTGGTGGGCTTCAATGCTTCCACTTTCTTCCCACCGCCGAAGCCCGAAGTAAACTGTTCTTTTCTGGAACGAAACAAATAGCTTAGTTTATTTGCCCACGATTACTCAATTACTTTTACCTACATCTAATTTTCTCTTGGCTCTGACACTATAAAGCCCTGTTTTATAGGGTTCCGTACCCAAAGGATAAAAACGGGACCCTATTACTAAGACTTCGCTGTCTGTCCGTCTGTCTGTCACCAGGCTGTATCTCAAGAACCGCGATAGTTGTCGCAGTTGAAATTTTCACAAATTATGTATTTCTGTTGCCGCTATAACAACAAATATTAAAAACAAAATAAAATAAATATTTAAGGGGGGCCCATACAACAAACGCGATTTTATTGCCCTTTTTTGATCGATATCAATAGGTAGTGGTAACAGGTAGGCACATGAAATATTCACAAAATACGCAGTTGTATTTTTACTTTAATAATAAGTAATAAAATTAAAATAAAATAAATATTTAAGGGGGTCTCCATACAACAAACGTGTTTTTTTCGGCGTTTTTGCCTTGTGGTACGGAACCCTTCGTGTGCGAGTCCGACTCGCACTTGGCCAGTTTTTTATGTTCTGTATGCCTAGGCGATCGTTACAATTTCATTATATTGTGTAGCCTATGTAATCTTCTTTCGTATTAAGTAACAACATTTATCCTATCTATAATAAAAAAAACTTTCTAGAACATTAATTTACTAAAATCGAACTTTGGCATGTTTTCATTACTTATACAAAATTCTTTCTATCTCTAAACCCGTTGACCGATTTACATCTTAATTCAAACGGGAATATCAGTTTTAAACATAATCCTCTCATTTGACACTAAAATCACGCAAATATTCCTATAAACAAAAAATCACGTTTTCATAAGTAGATACAAGTTACGTAACTATTCTGCCTATAATTTTTCTTCACATTAACCCTGCGTTCCGAGTTAGGAAATAATCGATGTGAGCGTGCTTAAACCCGTACCGAATTAGCGTGAGCGCGATAACGATGTCCCGTGAATCGTCATAGATGACGTCATGACATGCGCCATCTTGCGATAACGCCGACCCTAGAATAATATCACCGTGAGCGCTGTCAAAAATGACAGTGTGTGTGTGAGGATGTGTCAGTGTGTTTGGTTTAGATTTGCATCTTAACATAAAATTAAACTAACGTGGCATTTTCGAAATTGTGCTTCTGGCTGATAGTCGCCACCTAACCAAAGAAGAAGAAATGTGGTGTTTAGGAAATAGGTACTGTGTAATAATATCGTTTTTACATTGAGTAAGCACTGTGAGCGCGTTCACGGGGGCGCGGGCGTTCCGAATTGTGGACAGCTCTCAGCTGTCATAATCGTAATACCTAAATCGGAACGCATGTGAGATGATGTGAGCGCTGTGAGCGATTATAGCTAATTCGGAAAGCGGCCTAAAATTCTCAAAAATTGCTGTCAGATACCTACTACGAATACTATTAAAAACGATATTCCTATTCTATCACTTTTAATAACATTCACTATTCGCACACCCGGCGTTCGTTGCATAATTGCGTAGGTACCGGTAAACGCGGGTTACTTTAGCTCTGGGGGGGAACTTTGGGTCAATACAAAAAAGGGTTTTCTATTTTCTATTGTTGTATAGGGCTACATTGGCTCAATGCATAAATATTGTTTTTGTGTCGACAAAATCTGCAGGTCAAGTCAAACTAACCCTCTTCAAAGAACAACATTGGCTCAAAAGTAAAAAAAAAAGAAAATATACACATACCTATATTTTGTAAAACAAATATTTAAAATGCTAAGAAATCCACCATAATCCCTACTATCAAAGGGTTTCTAAAAAAAAAGTAATTAAACCAAATTCAAAAACTCAAAATTGTGAAATAACTTTAATTTCGGAAGTCGGTGTCTTGGGATCTTTATTTTAGTTGTAGTTTTTTGCCACAGACATCTGAAATTAAAGTTATTTCACAATTTTGAGTTTTTGAAGTCGGTTTAATTTTTTTTAAATTACTTACTTTTTTATTTTGATATTTTTAGTTTTAAGTAAAAACTGGAATATTTGTTTGTAATAAGTAGGCAATAGTTTTGTTTTAAATATTGCACTAGAATTTGACCAAGGTTTTGAGATGTTTTCCCTTTGACACTACACCCGTAGCTCGTATCAATAAGCCAGGTCGTCACACTTACACGTATTAGTCCATATCTTGAAAATGACTGACTCGATTTAGATGAAACTTCCACTATTCCCTAAGTTGAAGTAAATGTAAGCCAATACAAAAAAATGGTCACGATCCGATTAATAGTTGCGGAAAAATGCATGGACAAACATACTATTACATTATACGTCTACAAAATTTTGTATATTTGTTTGGAAGCCCTAATAGATTGTCATATGTGAATATAATGCAATTCCAATAATATTACATACATACGTGTCGAATTGATAACCTCCTTTTTTTTGAAGTCAGTAAAAGATGAAAAAATTAGCTAAAGTAACCTGCGTTTACGGTATTTACTTTAAAATCCAATCACTACTACTGCCGGACGATTCTGTAAAAATCTCACCGTGAAAACTTAGGTGATGTGAGTTTGTTTTTGCTAGGGATTGACACTATTGACAGCTCACTCCACGCTCACTTCACCTAAGTTTTCACGGTGAGATTTTTACAGAATAGCACCGCTGGAATAACTTTTGTTTAGAATGTTCCATGACCAAGGGCTGATTTTTCAATCGACAGATAATTTTTGTTTTAGAATATCATTGGTTATTGTAATAAAATTGACATCTGACAGTTTTTGTAAGTATTGAAGAAATTGTCAAAAATTCAATATTATTCCTCCAATAGTAAAAAATTGGCTGGCTAAAAAATTAACTGGCGTTGGAAAAATCAGCCCTAAATGGAATCAAAAACAATAAGTTCATCGAATTATGCTCACGTAGGTATAACTCTGAATTTAAGCTTTCACGGTTACCTACCCTACAGCGCGCACCCATCATTAGGAAAGAACCGCCCCTAAGACGACCTACTGACCCAAAGAGATACGGTCAGTGGGTCGTCTTCCTACCTATCCCTTCTATTAATTCGAAAATTCTATAGAAAAACACCATTGACACATTTTTTCAATACTAACCTTTGTTTATTTTATTTCACTTTAAAAATTATAAATACAAAAAATATTACTCACCGTTATCGTCGTCTACCGACAAATATCAATCACCCGGCATGATCCACTCAAAAACTTTGGTAAAAATAATTAAAAAACGCAGTCAAAAATGTCTGGGGACAGAAGACATCCCGCCGGGCATACAACGCACAGTACCACACAACACGACTCCAAGTGACGTACTGAATAAACGTCAAACGATCTCGGGAGCGGTGGGTGTGGCTTATTCCTAGTGAGACATGATAATTGGCTGCCAATTCTTAGTATGTGCAACCATTGGGCAATTTTAGAAACGTTGAAAACTCCACCAATCATAGCAAGGATACTTTCTTTCTAACACTATACGACGCGTCGTAGTTATAGATATGTATAGAGTTTACATTGATGTGCTGCCGTCTGTACTATAATTTGCGGACGACCTTATCTTCATTTCAGATGACCTAGAAAGGTAAGAAGGTATCCTATACCATATTAAACCCCTACTAGACAGTGTAGGCCTCCAAATAAATAAAACAAAAACAAAAATACTAATTAGGGACCCCATAACTACACAGATAACGACACACGTGACCCTTAATGGAATAAGTATACCGACATGTGACGAAATTAAATATCTAGGTACTATAGAGTCTGGGGGAAATAATACAAATAAGACGACTTTAAGACTTTCAAGAATAATTATAATGTAAAAAAGGCAACGTTACAACTTCGCGGTCAAGATATGAATCCATGCTTCTAGAATCAAACACCATAATAATAATATTTGACATACGTTTAAACCAACGAATCGAACAATATTTCTAGCCAGTGCTTATTGCTAAGGGCTAGAACACACAGGCACCACATGAGCTACGCCCCACTTTGAATTAAAGTATTGGCCTAGCTCGTATCAAAATTCAAGACTTTAATTCTAACGATTCGAAAATTTAAGCGTTCCTACCTATTACTAATCCTATAAGGAAAAAACTACCTAACGCCCGAAGTTAACACTGTGAGGTCCAGCACTTTCTAAGTGCAGGGCTCAAGTCAGGACAAACGAAACACTCAACTAACACTCCCTTAAGTGCCAGGTAAGTCTACATTTAAGAGTGCTAAAGTGCATCAACACAAACTAACGTTGCCATGCCTGAACCTCGTCGCGCCAAAAACGGGCAAAAAAGATGCGACTTGGCCTCCTTCGATAACAAATGATGTGAAAGTTCACATCGGCCTGGATGAGGCTTACCGTGTTAACTGAACTTAACTTCAGACCCTTTTACCCCATCGGACGGTATCAGCCAGAGGGATAATCTAAGTGACTGAACTCCATTATATTCAAAAGATACTCCGCGTTTATAATAACTATTCCATTTACAAAAAACTGTGGGTGCTCCAACCCAAGCTGAACCAGTTGTGTCAACTCAACACACTTTGCAAAGGCTATGCCCCGTTAGCAAAGTTGGTTTCAACTTAAGCTGATCACTCCCCTCTCTAGAGAGTGACTACAGTTTTTTTATACAACTCTCTTCCTCCTATAACGCGCATTACTATTTTCTGGAGTTCATTCACACTAAACATGGCCTATGTAATTCAGACAACGAATACGAAGTTTTTCTGTCCCTCAAGCCTCTTGGAGCCGTGAGACCTTAAGCCTCACGCTCCCGGCCGCGTCCGAAGCATCTTCCCAGCATATGAAACACACATACAAACACATGTTAATAACTTTATCACAATATTCACTAAAATAATGTTTTATTGATGTTTACAACTAAATGACATACCAAAAGTCATAGTCTGTCACAGTCTATCTAACATCACAGCCTACCAAATGTTACAGTCTAACAAAATTACTCTGTGACATGACGTGTATCAAACATAAATAGAAAAACATAGGTCTATTTAAATTCTAACATGGAAAGTTTTTATCTTTGTTCTTCCATTTCCATTTAAAATGTTTACGTTTTAAAAATGAAAAATCCTTATGTAAATGATCATTATTTTTAACCGACTGCGTCAGAAGAAAGGTTATGTTTT
The DNA here is from genome assembly GCA_963082905.1 of Oligia fasciuncula. Lineage (NCBI taxonomy): Eukaryota > Metazoa > Arthropoda > Insecta > Lepidoptera > Noctuidae > Oligia > Oligia fasciuncula. The sequence goes on from OY720403.1 coordinate 19,087,226, forward strand.
TAGCAAATGTTTTTATGAATTTATAACTATTTGTAAAACATTTTAAAATTGAACATTTTGTTCTAGCATTTCTAGTATATTGGAATCCTTTTCTCTTGCGTGCCTTTTTAATATTAGATGTTGCACAACGAGAGTTATTTTTATTAAACTTAGGGATATCTACATAATGAATGTTTGGGAATGTTATAACATTAATAATGGCAAGATCATTACAATTATCTTCTGCGACCGCATCTGTAGAAGAACCAAAAGAGCTTTTAATTTTCACAGAAATGTCTTTCACCTCTACGTCTTCATCTCCACTTACATCCAACTTTAAAACATCTTCATCTAAGCCAACTTCATCATCCACTTTACTATTCTCAACTGACAACATGATCATTTGAGCATCACCCTTTTCATTTGTAAAATGGTCATTCTCCTTTGTTTTGGAAATATTTATTGACAAATTATTTTCAATAAAATGATCATCATCGATGTGAATTATATCAGTTTGCACATCGTGATTAAATTGCTCTTCCTTCGGTTCTGAAACATAGCTAGATACATTAGTTATAACTGGAATGGACTGACCCGATTCCTCGTTTTTTTCCTCGTGTTCGCACTCGAACACTTCCATCAGCTCCTCAGCCTCTGCGGGGCTGCATACTTGGCTGCTGCGCTCGTCTTCATCTTCTTTAACATCTACTTCTACACTGCACTCTTGGCTGTTGCGCTCGACTTCATCTTCTTCAACATCTGCTTCTACACTGCACTCTTGGCTGCTGCGCTCGACTTGTAGTGGGTCATCTTGTCTTCCACTACATAACACAGAAGCATCATCATCAACATTTAAAACATTATTTTGTCCGCATTCTTCAGACGGAACCTTTAACATCTCCTCTTTCCTCGCTTTATAAAATAATTTGTGACATTTGCACGGAAATTCCTCTCGAAAGCCATCGCATATCTCATCAAATGACATACCTTCGCGGTATAACCACCTAAAACAAGCCAGAGCTGCTTCTTGGAGATAAGCCTGCATTATCAATGCCCAATCACTTTCACGCCATCCATAATATGTGGCAATTGCTCTGTATTGTTCAAAAAAATTTTCCAGGCACATATTAGATCCTGAGAAAAGCGCATACATCTTGCTTTCTTTATAAAAATAATATTTTAACCACTTAGCTTTTATTTTTCCGGCGACGATTCTGCGCCTGTTCTATACTCACTCCAACGCAAATGTATTTATTTATTTATTTTATTTATTTATTTATTGGTCTACCAACGATTGTTTACACCAGTTATGGGCATACAAAACAAGCAAAAACAGATAAACAATAGTGTACAATCACTTATAGGTAAACTCAGCATGCAAAACGAAAGTTGTACGTACGATACAGAAAAAAAATTAAAAGAAAACTACCCTAATTTACATCAACCACTAGTATCCAAATTGTTACATGAAATTTAGATCCTGAAACAGAAAACAAAGAAGAATAGAAAAAAAAAATACAAGTTAAATTAATCCTTATCTAGGTTTTTCAAAGTCTTCGCTTTTAAACTGTATAGTGAGTCAAAGTGCAAGTCGATTAGATCGCTACATTCATTAATTATCTTGCTTAACCTCGCGACAGGGGAACTAGCGCCCAAGACTGTTCGTCGGAACGGTGGACAGAGTGGCGTAATTGGCTTACGAGGAATCCTTGAAGAGGCACACGAAATTTAAAAGAATTTAGTATCTGTGGGCAGTCAATTTTATTGGCCATCACTTTGCACACAAACATTACGTCAATAAGGCGACGGCGCTTATCCAGCGAAATCATTTTAAAGTATTTCAACCGCTTGGTATATGAACGTATTTTTTTTGCTATTCCGCTGGTAAACGCCAGGTGCCACAGAAAGCGTTTTTGGATTCTCTCCAGACGCAACGAATGTGTAGCATAGTGCGGTCGCCAGATCACACAACAATATTCCATCAGGCTTCGAATCAGACTATTGTAAAGCACAATTTTAGTTTTAGGACATCTAAACTGTTTGCAATGTCTTAAAACGAAACCAAGCATTCTAGAAGACTTTTTTATTATGCAATCTACATGTGGAATAAAAGTTAATTTAGTATCAAAAGTAACACCGAGGTCTTTTGTTGTGTTTAATTCTGCTATTTTGGTTTCGTTTATGTGATAATCTTGTCTTACTAAATTATGCTTTCGTGTAAATTTGACATGATAGCATTTACTAGGATTTAACAGCATTAAATTTCGTTCGCACCACTTAACAAGTCTATTTAGATCACTCTGTAAAAGGATGACATCTTGTTGGGACTTAATAATTTTAACAAATTTCAAATCGTCGGCATACATAAAAACCTTAGAATGTAAGAAACACCTTAGAATATCATTTATAAAGAAGTTGAACAAAACTGGGCCCACATGAGAACCTTGTGGAACTCCGGAAGAGATATATCGGTTGTCAGACCGAAATCCGTTTATCACTACATAAAAAGATCTGTCCAGAAGATATGAGCTTAACCAAGAAAGCAATGATCCAGTTATACCATAAGCTTGCAGCTTATGAATCAGTATTTTATGTGAGACTTTGTCGAAAGCCTTACTAAAATCCGTATATATGACGTCGGCTTGGTGACCCGAATCAATTGCCTCTGATAATAGCTCGGTAAACAGAAAAAGATTTGTGTTTGTTGATCTAGCTTCCACAAAGCCATGCTGCTCATCGCTTAGGTACAGCCTTAAGTGCTTTTGAATAAATGGACAGATCAGAGACTCAATAATTTTAGCAAAACACGACAAAATTGATATCGGTCTGTAGTTACGAGACTAAATCGTCCTTGTCAGATTTATGTATAGGTACAACTTTTGCCACCTTCCATTTTGATGGAAAGACCCCGGAGGTTAAGGATTTATTGTAAATAAGTGACAACGGGGTGACCAACTCAGCTGCGCACTCATAGATAAAGATTGGTGGTATCCCATCTGGCCCAGCCCCCTTATTGCAATCCAGACTTTTTAGCTTTTTGTATAGACTTTCACTGCTAACAATAATGTTTGATAAACATAAGCTATTAATTTCAATGTTATTTAAGACTTCTGTGTTGTTGACGTTGCAATCTTCTTGAATAGGGCTATAGACAGAAGAAAAGTAAGATGCGAAAAATTCACAAATTCACAAATTAAACTAAGGGGAGTTTAATCTGCAATCGCATATAAAATATTCTGTGACTCTTCCGTCAAATATACTCAGCTTGGCATGCTAATAAAATTCACTTCATCTGAAATCAATCCGTAAAACGATGAAATGTGTAGGCTCGTTCGGCGCCTCCACCATTATATAGAGTCTGGGGGAAATAATACAAATAAGACGACTTTAAGACTTTCAAGAATAATTATAATGTAAAAAAGGCAACGTTACAACTTCGCGGTCAAGATATGAATCCATGCTTCTAGAATCAAACACCATAATAATAATATTTGACATACGTTTAAACCAACGAATCGAACAATATTTCTAGCCAGTGCTTATTGCTAAGGGCTAGAACACACAGGCACCACATGAGCTACGCCCCACTTTGAATTAAAGTATTGGCCTAGCTCGTATCAAAATTCAAGACTTTAATTCTAACGATTCGAAAATTTAAGCGTTCCTACCTATTACTAATCCTATAAGGAAAAAACTACCTAACGCCCGAAGTTAACACTGTGAGGTCAAGCACTTTCTAAGTGCAGGGCTCAAGTCAGGACAAACGAAACACTCAACTAACACTCCCTTAAGTGCCAGGTAAGTCTACATTTAAGAGTGCTAAAGTGCATCAACACAAACTAACGTTGCCATGCCTGAACCTCGTCGCGCCAAAAACGGGCGAAAAAGATGCGACTTGGCCTCCTTCGATAACAAATGATGTGAAAGTTCACATCGGCCTGGATGAGGCTTACCGTGTTAACTGAACTTAACTTCAGACCCTTTTACCCCATCGGACGGTATCAGCCAGAGGGATAATCTAAGTGACTGAACTCCATTATATTCAAAAGATACTCCGCGTTTATAATAACTATTCCATTTACAAAAAACTGTGGGTGCTCCAACCCAAGCTGAACCAGTTGTGTCAACTCAACACACTTTGCAAAGGCTATGCCCCGTTAGCAAAGTTGGTTTCAACTTAAGCTGATCACTCCCCTCTCTAGAGAGTGACTACAGTTTTTTTATACAACTCTCTTCCTCCTATAACGCGCATTACTATTTTCTGGAGTTCATTCACACTAAACATGGCCTATGTAATTCAGACAACGAATACGAAGTTTTTCTGTCCCTCAAGCCTCTTGGAGCCGTGAGACCTTAAGCCTCACGCTCCCGGCCACCATAATAATAATATTTGACATACGTTTAAACCAACGAATCGAACAATATTTCTAGCCAGTGCTTATTGCTAAGGGCTAGAACACACAGGCACCACAGTACATACATAATATCTACATTAAGCAGAAAAAGCACTATAAAAAAACGTTGCGAACAGGCCATGAAAAACGCCAAATCATTACTACCATTCATAAATAACTCAAATATGGACTGGAAATTAGCCAGACTCATGTACCGAATGGTGATCGTACCGTGTATGATACATGGTCTGAAAGTATCGGCACTTACCAAAGCTAACAGGTCAAGACCCAGAAGATATGAGCGAGTTATCATGAGAGACTTGATTAACCACTCTTAATACTAAATACAAGCTTAAAACAGGAGCTAGTAGACCTTCATCAAAAATACCTGGTTGTTGTCGATGAACGGGACAAATTGCGGTTGGTCACAGATGGTTTCAATAACTGTAGTAACTTATATGAGGAGGCTTTGTGTAAGGTTAAGGACCTAGAAGAGGAATTAATTCATGCAAATGTACGAATTACTAAGTTACAGAAACTAAAAGAACGTACTCAGGTTCAGGAAACTAATAACTTGTATACTGAATTATTTAATACTAATTGCAACCCTCATTCCTTAATAACAATAGACCTTACTGAAGATTCTATATCGAAATATAATAATAATAGTTATAAAGTTAGTCAAAAGAAAATAAAGAAATATGCAAAACTAAATAGAATTATAAATAGATGCAATAAGTTTAGGAAACAACATAAACACAATTCCAATAATATTAAACTAAGGAAGGAACGTGTTTTTCTAATAAATAAATTAAAAAACTATGAAATCAAATTAGAAGATAGTAAAAACATTTATCACATTGACACTCAGCGATTACAGTCTGAAATTGAGGTACTTGAAGAGTCACTACACTTACATTATATTAAGTATGTGAGCTCTCAAAAACAAATAAAGGAACACATCCTTGCTGCAAACGAGTTGGTGGGAATGTGTAGTGATGAGGCAGGTAGAGGGGACCCGATGACTCTGAGCACACATCAATGTTCTTGTCAAAGGGAATCAAACCTTGAGGCTATCCAACCTGAGGCAACGGAGGACCCGTCCCAGTCTGGATTAGCTCGGGACTGTATCCCCCCCAATCAAGATACACCACATGTTGTACAAGGTTCATCTCAAGTAGCACAGACAGAGACTTATGGTGTCACTTCTTCTAGTAATGTTAGTTATTGTTCTGTTATGTTTTCAGATAGTTTAGGGAGAGGGTTGGGTAAATTATTGAGTAACAACCTGAGTCAATCAGCTGTTAATTACTGTATGCCTAGGAAATCCTACAAAGAAGTAATGTCATCAATAAGTTGCATGAAATATAATCCAAATGCCATTATTTCTGTATTTGTAGGTAATAGTGCGAATGTAAAAATAGATGACATCACTGAGAGTGTCACTGAAATCCTAAAGATAAATTGTCAGAAAATAATATTGTGTGCTTTCCCATACTTTGAGTACTTATCAAGTAGACAAAATCATTATATACATATGTTAAATAACCACATGCATTTATTAGTAAATCACTATAGTGACAAACTTATATTTTTTGACACCAACACTTTTGTTGAATATTTAAAATCGACTAGGGGTACAGCGTATCTGCCTATTAGTTTTAGACGTCAAATAGCATGGCTATTAGCTTTTATTATTAACTCAGACATAAGTAGTATGTCGAAGTCTGATGTAATTAGCACCACAAAAATTAGTAATAATACTAATAGTAATGTGGTCAGCCACAATAATTTAAACTAGGCAGTAAGACAACAGAAGGTACCAATAACAATATTATTAATCTCACCTACAACAAGGTATCTTCTAGCGCTCAATTAGTTAATTGTAAAAAAGGGGCTAAGCAGAATTCCTTGAAATTGTTTCATCAAAATATTCAAGGCTTTTCTTCCAAAATATTAGAAATTGAATTGTTTTTAGAAAAAACAATGTTTGATATTATTTGTTTTACTGAACACTGGTTGAAAGATTATGAAATGCTGATTAATTATGAGAACTATAATGTAGGCAGTTGCTTTAACCGAAAATCCATGCTGCGTGGTGGTTCATTAATCTTAATTAAAAATTGTGTAAAATATAAGACTCGTAAAGACATAGTGGAACTATCGGTGGAACATAGCATCGAACTGTCCTGTGTTGAGCTAGATAAGCATTTTATAGTGTGCGTTTACAGACCTCCAAACTATCAAAACTTCTCTATATTTGAGTCAGTAATGGAAGATGTCTTGGGAAAACTTGCAAGTGGTAATAAATCAGTAATTATTTGTGGTGACTTTAATGTAAATATTTTGGAAAATAATTCAAATAGCAGTAGATTGTTAAGCCTCTTTAAATCATTCAATCTGTCAAATGTGTTTTTGGAACCAACGCGAATAACTACGGCTACTGCTACATGTATTGATAATGTTTTTTGTTGCTGTGAATATTTAGATAAAGCCATTGTAAATTATCTCCCTTCGGATCACAGTGGTCAAACCGTGTCTTTTGAATCCAACACACCGATAAAAAAAGTGCAGATTCAAACTAGACCAATAACATCGGGTAATTTGAATAAGTTTAATAACACTTTAATTAGCAAGCTAAATGCTCAGGGTCTAAGTATGACTAATGGTAATATTTTGTATGAAGAATTCTTTTCATTAGTGCAAACAGAGTTCAATAATTCCTTTAAGAAGAAATCTAAATCTATCTGCCCTAAGTTTTTATTCAGTGACTGGGCAACTAAAGGGATCAGGAAAAGTAGGGAAAGGTTATTTGAACTGTATGGCCTTAAGCCGTATATTAACACGGATACTTTTAATAAGTATGTTGCTACTTATTCTAAAATTTTTAAAAATATCTGCAAAGCAGCTAAAGCTTCTTTCATTAGTAACAAGGTTAAATCAGCAGACAATAAAATAAAGACAGTTTGGAAAATTATAAACAATGAAACGAACAGGAACAAAAAACATAATACTGATTATGCACTGGACACTTCCCGCGGTCTCATTAGCGATAACATCGATGTTGCTCAGGAATTTGCAACTTTCTTTACCAATATCCCAATTAAAACTACAGAAACTTTAAATTCCTCGCCCGCACTAGCTATTGAATTATTAAGAGCGAATGTCTCAGCCTGTCCTGTGGAATTTAAATTTAAACACATAAACCCCATAGTCATTATAAAGGCATTTAAGCAACTTAAGATCAAAATTACTGAAGATCTGTGGGGCATGTCTACTAAAGTTTGTCAATCCATTATCGAGACAGTTGCACCCTATTTAGCTTTAATATTTAATTTGTGTGTAGATCAAGGGGTTTTCCCGGATTTAATGAAGTTCAGTAAAGTTATTCCACTTTTCAAATCTGGGAACAGCAAAGACGCTAATAATTATAGACCTGTATCGGTTTTGCCGGTTTTTAGCAAAGTGTTTGAAAAAGTAATGTTAAATCAAATGCTTAATCATTTTAATCGTAATAACATCCTACACGATCAACAGTATGGTTTCACCAAAGGACGTTGTACAACCGACGCCGGTGTCACCTTATTAAAACACATCTTTAACGCATGGGAAGAGGCACAAGATGCAATAGGCATTTTTTGCGACCTATCCAAGGCATTTGATTGCGTGAATTACGAAACACTGCTCTTGAAACTTGAGCATTACGGACTAGGTAAACTTGCTCTTAGCTTAATAAAATCGTATTTAAATGATAGATTTCAGCAAGTTCAAATAAACGGTGAGAATTCATCGGGCTTAAAAGTCAAAATGGGGGTCCCGCAGGGCTCAATATTGGGGCCATTCCTATTTTTAGTATATATAAATGATTTACCTCATTTACTGAAAAACCGACCACAAATGGTGTTATTTGCTGATGACACATCACTGATTTTTAAAGTAAGCAGACGTGCACAGGATCTTGACGACGTAAATAACACTATGCTTATGGTTCATAATTGGTTTACTGTAAATAATTTGGTATTAAATGAGAAAAAAACTAAATGCATTAGATTCGCTTTACCGAATGTTAGGAGTAGTGAATGTCATGTTGTATTGAATAGGGAGATACTTGAATTCGTCGAAAATACGGTTTTCCTGGGGATCACGCTTGACTCCAAACTGCAGTGGGGTCCGCACTTAACATCACTGGCAGGGCGGCTAAGTTCAGCCGCTTACGCTGTTTGGAAAATTCGCCAATTAACAGACGTGGAGACCGCGAGACTGGTCTATTTTAGTTACTTTCATAGCATCATGTCTTACGGTATTTTGTTGTGGGGACGGGCTGCAGATATTGATTCTATCTTCATTCTGCAAAAGAGGGCTGTCAGAGCCATCTACAAGCTCAGCAGACGCGAATCTCTACGGGAACTGTTTAAAAAAATTAACATCATGACGGTTCCTTGTCAATATATATATGAAAACATTATGTACGTTCGAAAAAATCTACACCTTTTTAGTAAGATAAGTGACAGGCATAATTTTAACACTAGAAATAGGGACAAATTAGATCAACCGCGTTTCAGATTGTCTAAAGTAAAAACTTCTTTTCTGGGTTACTGTGTAAAATGTTATAATAAAATACCACTCGATATTCTTCAATTAAATGAGAAGAAATTTAAAACATACATTAAACGCACACTATGTAGACAAGCATATTACAAGTTGGATGATTATATTGTAGATAAAAATGCTTGGCTTAATGCTGGTCCTGCTCCACAGACACTTGGACTCACTAGTTAAAATTTCAATATTTGGAAGAGGTGCTTCCCTTTTTCTTTTTAAGTGTTTCTGACATTACGATTTATTTTTTTCTTAATTTATTCAATCAAGTTTAAGTGTTGAATACTTCAATATTAAATATCTCTTCCTGTTTGGTAGGTAATAAAATTCTATTTACCTCTTATATAAATTGCAAACTGTAGTTTTGTATAATTTAGAAGCATTTTTTTTTTTTTTTAATTTTGTGAATGTAAGAACCATGTTTCCGTTTATTATGATTTTTTGATGTTGACTTGAAAGAGCATGGCAGTTGAGAACGTGTCATGCTCACTTAAATGTCTCACCGATGGTGGCGCGTGTGTTGGATCATTCGGTTCCCTACAAAATGGTTGAGCTGGATGGTGCTGATCCACGCGTCATGTTCGTGAACGGGCGCCGTCGGTTGAGACTGGTCATCTCTTAACTGCCATGGCTTATTTTTAATTTTATGTCTTGAATTGTTTCTTCATTTCTGTCTTTTTTTACATTGTTCTCACATATAGAAGCAACAAGAATAATGTACCCAGGATTTTGTAATATCTTGATTTAAAAGAGTGTCCATGGAGTTTCTTGCCCGTTCTTCTCCATAGAGATCTACGCTTTGGAATGGGCAACTAGCTTCAACTTTCTGACTAACTGACAGACTATTTAATTTTGACAATTCAAAAGTGCCTGTACAAGGTTTAATTGAAATAAATGATTTGAGTTTGAGTTTTGAGTTTGACTCTAGGAATAAACCAAGACAAAAGAAAATGCATGAAATCTTAGACGGAAAAACAGTAACCAAACGCATCAAGAACCACCGGATGTGCTACCTCGCACATGTCTACAGGTGTCGCAAACCACATCTACTGCACGCAGCAATGCAGTACAAGGCCAAATCCAAGAAGGTCGGCCGACCTATTTACACATGGAACGACAATTTAAAACAGGACATGAAGTACTTCGACAAGGGAACCAATTTTTGGATGGATACAGCGGAAGATAGAAGTAAAATCAAGATCGCTGCTAGCGAGATTTACAAAAAACTGGAAACGGATAGTAGCGAAACTTCCGACGAAGACATTGAAAACAGCAACATTTAACACAACACAGCTGAGCAATGACATACAAAAGAACCGAGAACGCAGAAGAAGCTCGCCAAAAGACGCACCGAGAAAGCTCGACCTGAACCAACCAAGCGGCAAGGTCGATAAAAGATGCCCATCCATAGATAATAATTACCCATCTCTCCACTAGTCCAATGCTTACTCTAGGATGCATATCCGGTAGGCTCTTAAATCCTTACCTATCCTACGGGCACGTCTTCCCTACCATTAACGCGCCCCCCGGTCTATTCCTTGATATGCAATGGTTGCTGTAGCACCATGAACATGAGGCTACAGGAGCTAGTGCGAATCTTGGGGTTCATTCGATTAATCGAGTCTGGTTTAACCACGCTGGGATCGGTGCAATTCATTCATTCATTCAAAAAGTTATATAAAAAAGTTATCAAAATTATACAAACATTCCAGAATAAGGTACTCAGGAGTATTGTTAATGCGCCCTGGTATATAAGAAATGACGACCTCCATCGTGACCTACAAATGGAACCCGTCACCAAGATAATCCAAAAATTTGCTGAGGCCCATGAACAACGACTCCACCGACATGTGAACATCGAGGCAATCCAGATGTTAGACCAAACAAATATAGTGCGAAGACTAAAACGGACAAAACCTTTTGAGTTAGTGTAGTGTAAAAAGTGTAGAAATAATAGTGCTAATGACACACATAACAACACATGAACAAAGTGTTTATATCATCATATAAGAATACTTCAAAAAGAGTCCATTGTGTTGACTCGGATTCGAACCATCGCATCACCGAACGTCGTCATACTCATACGGTCTCATATAGTTTGACGAACTAGCCAGCGAGCCCATATGAATTGCGATGAAATTGTTATCTACTATCGGCTGAGTCATTATATCTTTAGGTCCCTGTCTAATCGAAAGATGTTATAATTTGAGGGTATCCATTAATTTTACTTACTTACGTTGTCTTTATAAAATTAATCCATACCTTCAAGTTAGAACTTTGTATACGTTCACTTAAAACGGCGAAGAGTAAACGACTACTATTTATCCATTATTTTTTTAAATGATTTCTGATTTTATGAGAACTGAAAATAGTTGTTGTTTGTTGTAAAATAAGATCATAGTTTTGTTAAATAATAGCAATAATAAATATTATTAAATGATTAATAAAGGATAATATTTTTGTGTTCACCAAAAATCTAAAGGTACATCTATGTATGCATTTCTAAAATATTATTCTTCCCCGAAAAATACTGATCGTGCACCAAATATTACAAAATATTTGTAACTTACTATTTTAATTTTTTTGAAATGGACATTATCGAGAACTGAATTAGTTACGAGGTTAATTATTTTAAAAAAAATGCTTAGGTTAGGTTAAAACTGTGACCTCCTACGCACGAGCCGAGCGAGCGAAGCGAGCGGTGCCGCGGCAGCGGCCGGCGAGTGCCAGAAACGACTAAATTTTAAAGAAAAAAAATATGGAAAAAGAGATTATTTAAAAAAAATATTATTATTATTTAAAAAAATAAATGCTTGTTTTTAAAATTAGGTGTATTACTATTTTTACAAATTTGCAACAGTTGTTAAATAGATGCTCGTTATGACATATTTTAATGAACATATTTTGGTGCACATTCAGTATATTTGGTGGAACACAGGCAAAATTAGGTAAATGAAATGGGAATAAATTGAAGTACTTTTAAATACCATCCATTAAATAAAGTATTTTATTTTTCTTGATTTTTTAATTCTTTATAAATAATTACTACTTAAAACAAAATAGAAAAATATATCAAAATAATATAATGAACAAAAAGCACATTTTGTGCCTATATAGGATTTGAACTTCCAATCTTATGCACGGTAAGCGGTCTTGAAACCTCCAGTCTATTTAGACGATGAATAAGTTGTCGTAAATGTCAACCCTATTATTGTTGCTTGTCGTCGCAAAAGTATTGTTTTATTGAAAAAAAACAATAATAAAAACTGAATTAAAAAAAAAAACTTACTTAAACTTATTTATTCACTAAAACAATACATTATTTAAAATAAAATGTTTTAGCAAAATACAAAAACCAACTTGGGCCTATCACGGATTTGAACGCACATGTCTTTTGGGGGGGTAACTACTTAATGGAGCTGTGTGTACAATAAACACTATTCTAAGTTTTAAAATAATTATCACGTAAAAAATTAAGTTAGATTAAAATTGCTTATTAGTCTTATAGGCTAGATTGTGATTAATTATTAAGAACCTAGTTCTTTTTAATAAAGGATAAAAAAAAGTTATATTTTTAAATTCAATGAAATTCACATCTGATTCATCTTCACTAGATGCGGAAAACCATTGGCTTCTGAATTCCGTACAAAGTCTATATCAACATTATTTGATGGTATGGACCTCTCGTCAACATCAATAACGACATTATTTGAAGGTACGGAACTCTCTCCAACTGGATCTGTTCGGACTTGACTCAACTCATGACTATCAGTACATATTTGATTCGTTTGTGCTGTCTCTAAAATTGAGTAAGGGGCTGACGCACACATTATTGTAATAGTTCGACGCGGGGCTTGTCGACGCGGACAGTTAGCCTCACGCCTCGGACTAAGTAGGTCACTGTAGCGAATTGATTAATAAACGTCATAACGTGTCTGCGAAGCAATTGTGTTATAATTTAATTCCACCACCTGTAAGGGGCGTAGTGCTAACTCACACTGATGACCCCTGTGTAAGGAAATCGTGGTGGTGGAAATATTAAATAGTGACGGACAGTACAGTGAAACAAGATAAAATGGTGAAAAAGGGGAAACCAGATGACACGGAGGTTGCGGAGGTCTCTCTAACGTCGAAGATCCCTACTTTCTGGAGCGATCAACCCAGGTTGTGGTTTGTTCAGTTTGAGGCTGTTGTTGTAAATCAAAAGATGTCAGACGGGGATAAGTATAACATGCTCGTAACGAAATTCGTCAAGGACAACGTGGAGCAGGCAAGTAACGTGTTACTAGCACCTCCGGAAACAAAAAGGTACGAGTTATTGAAGAATCGGCTCATGGCTCATGGATGAAGAGGCTGGCCCCCCCGCCACCTGCAACGCCCGGCCGAGCGGGGGACGCTCAGGCACTGGGTGAGGCGGAGGGAGGGGGGGAGGTAGACCCGAACTGCTTAACCCTCAATCCGAAACAAAAGATTGTGTGGAGGAAACTGATGCGGAGAACCCCTGCCCGGAACGCGGAGGGAGGCAGGAGGAAATACTTGAAGGGAGAGGAGAAGCGGTGGTGAGTGCCCGCTCTAGCGCGAATACTAGAGGCGCAGCTCTCATTGCACAATGGCGCGGCGCATTGGGCGTCCCGGATCCAATTCGCAAAGATGGGCCAAATCCTCAGCTCGATGCACGTTGTTAGTGTGCTTACAGTGGGGGGCTCAGAGGGGAGAGGTCTGGGCCCGGTGCTCTCGGAACTAGCGGGCGTTGAGGAGGCTAATTGCCGGGACCTCACTTGGATAGGGATCGGTGAGGAGCCAGGATTTAATACTGGTGGGCTCACCCTCACAACGATGGGGGCTGAAGTGGGAAGGATAACTGACGATCCCACAACGAAAGACGGGCGGGTAAACTCGACCTATCCACAGTACGTTTGGAGGTACCTGGCTACAAGTCCGTTGCTCGCATCGGTGCTGAGTACGGGGGCACAAGTAGGGTGCGCAGACCTTAGTGCCCACCTGATAAATCTCAGGCTGTACGATGCAATGAGGCACCACAGTACCGGCTTCCCCACTGGAGTTGAGTGGGGGATTCCCCTGAAGGGGCCTCAGCCTTATGCTTATGAAATGGCACCTGAGATTGAAGATGGGTGGGCAGTGGCTGTTGTGAGCACGAGGTACCTGGACGAGGTATTCTATCGTGCGTCCAGGAGTGTACAAGTCAGGGGTGAAGAATGGCACCTTGACGATCAGGAGGTAGCGGTGATAGTTCTGGAAAATAACAACCCGGCCACCAACCTGGCCTGGTCCGTGCAATTGGCCTGGCCTGTTGGTCTAGTGGTCAGTGACTATGACTGCTATGCCGGAGGTCGTGGGTTCGATTCCCACCCAGGACAAATGTTTGTGTGATGAGCATGATCATTTGTTCTGTGTCTGGGTGTAATTTATCTATATATGAATGTATGTTTATCAGTTGTCTAGTACTCATAACACAAGCTCTGCTTAGCTTGAGACTAGACGACGTTGTGTGATAGTTGTGGAATATTATTATTATTATATTATAATTGGCACTGGCCGCCCCCTTTCCTCTATTCTCGCTGGACGAAGTGTTCATAGCCACTGGTCCTGAAGGCCCTGGGATAACACGCCTCGCCTGCTTCCGTCGGAATGAGGCGTGTGTGACGATAAACAACCGGAGGAAAAAAAAATCTTACTGGTTCACTCGAGTCCGGGAGACCACATAACCTTCCACGGCCGGGAACTAATGTCGGGCATTCTGGGCCGGGGCCGCATGCCTGAGCCTCTCGAAACGTATGATGCTCTGCCTATCTTCACGGAGGCGGTTCGTTGCATGTTGAACAGCGTTCTGCCACTCAGGGAGGTTATCAAACCTTGGATCCGCCAGCGCCTGGCAAACGACGATATTGACTGGGCTGCGGTAGATGAGGTTGTGACGTGGGCTACTACACGGTTCATGCCCCAGTGTGAGGTTAGGCGGGATGACGCGGGCCAGCACCACACCATGTGGCTTCCCCCTGCATACATTGACGTAGACTACGCAACAAATACTCTACCGCCCGCAGATGTGGACATGGACGGCGACGAATTCTATTACCATGACGACGCTGTGTCATATCTGGACAACATATTCGTGGCAAGAGACATCGCAGATACTCACCCGGCGCCGAGAGTTGGGACTTGGCCCAATGAGGTCGAATTGGCTACGGGGCTGGGCCTTGGGCTCTTTAACCATCAACACACCGGGCACACGGACCCGGAGGCGGGAACAGGCTTGGGGCTTGACGACTTAGAGAGAGCTCTGCTGAAGCGCAGGGCTTTCGAGGAGTGGAAAAGGGGTACAGGGTTAGCGGACCAGGTGGCAGCCCCCGACACTATGGGTGAACTGGGGGGTTTTTGGACGAACTTAGTGTACGGGGCGGGTGACGGCGCAGATTCAGCAGCAGCCCTAGCCACTTACACTATGGCAGCGCATCCACTGCATGCTTTTAGCTGGAGCGCTAATGAGGCAGCCCCCGCCTGTCAGGGCACGGTGTCTGGCCTGCGCACTCCATTGTTAATGCACCTCTGCCATGAGTTAGAGAGGGGGAAGGTTGCGCTAGAGAAAAACGACATCTTCGGCCTGATTACACTGGTGGGAGATCACTGGCTTAGTGGAAGAGTAGGCGCCAAGACTCCCAATCCTCATGACATGCTCCAACTTGATCGCCTGCTCAATAGGGAGTTTCGGGGGTAGGTGTAAAAAAGTTAACACGCAATTTCATAAATCCTTTTTAATTAAAATTATTTTTTAAGTATTTTATTTGTATTTGAGTATAAAATTTATTGCATAAAGTGCTAAATAAGCTGCACTTACATTGGTGAAACATTCGATGTAACGCAAGCACTTACACTAGACCACCTGCCAGTTTTTCACTAGTAATTCATAGCCACTGCTAATTCATCACAAGACATAATGTCATCACAACTGGATGATATCCAATCGGCCCAGAAGAACCTCGAGGAGTGCTTCCTTAAGAAGATGGGTGAGCTGGAGGCACAGATCCAATGCGCGGGACCCGCTAAAGACACTGTTGCTAAGATTGCTGAAGAGTTCCGGTCCTTTCGAGAGCTCATGTTCGGCGTGCTGGGACTTCTCAGGAAGCAGATCTTGGAGTGCTCTAGAGTGGTTGATGGGTTGGAGACGAGATCTCGTCGGAAAGCTCTTATCTTCACCGGGTTTTCTGAAGCGGACAACGAGGATTGTAAAACGCTGGTGTTGGACACTCTGAAGAACAAACTGGCACTGCCTGATATCACTGCATCCTCCATCAAAGATTGTCATAGACTTGGAACATCCAAAAAAGGTCCAACAACCAGCAGACCTATATTGGTAAGGTTCTCCAATGTTGACCTGAAGTCCACTGTTTGGAAGGCAAAGTCTGCATTGAAAGGCTCCACGGTCACAGTCAAGGAGTTCTTGACCCGGTCTAGGCAAGCTGTATTTAGCAGAGCGCGCCTGCACTTCGGTATGCCGGCATGCTGGACTCAGGATGGGGTTATTGTCATCAGATCCCCCGATGGAACACGGCATAAGATTTGTTCTTTAGAGGAGCTTAATCCCTTGTTGATTAAGTACCCTAAGAAGCCCGGGGCGTCATCTGGAACTGGAGGCAAGCCTGATAGTGGAGTACGTAAAATATAATCAGTGTTTATGTGGTTCTCTAACTTATCAGTTTTTGTGCTTGGGACGTCAATTCACGTTATTTTTAAAGTTACCGTACGTATCTACCTGCTTACTATCTCCTTTTTTCACCTCATAACTACTTAAATCACAATTCCGCTTATAATTTGCTTAATTGTTTGTGTTAGTAAAATAATTGTGTTTCGTCATTAGTTAGTTGTCAACTTGTCACTGTCACCTGTCAATCTTGAATTTGCCTATTTGTCTTGACGTCCAATTTTTCCTTGAACTACGTTTAGTTGTGTTTCGTAAATTGCGTTCCGTTTTTGCTCATGTAACTTTGTCATGTTTCGTTTTGTTTGTTGCTTTTTCATAATATTTTGTGTTAATGTTTGTGATGCTGTTTGCTTTTATTGATGTTTATTTCTGGTTTTATTTCACTAATACTGTACCGTGTGATCTTTTGGCGTTTGAATAACTTTGACGATAATGAAAAAGTAACCTTAGTTCTGATTTTGGCCACGCTCCAAAGGATCCATGTACAACTATACTAGTGCTGCTGGTGGGTGGTGCACAGATAGTGGTGTTGCACAGTCGTAGCTTTAGTTTATTTGCTTTTAATTAGCAGTTATTTTTATATTTATATTATTTATATTTGTATTTTATGATATCTGATGATGATTCGTTTTACTCTGCCATTGATTCCTCTAGCTCTTCCGCTAATGCAAGTTTTGGCTCTTTGACTGACACTCTTGGTGACTTTGTGCGTCGGAACTTCAGCCAACAGAAAGGTCATTTGTTTAATGTCTGCCATATAAATGCGCAAAGTGTCCCAAGTCACTACAGTGACCTGTTGGACACCTTTTCTGACGCCAATGTCCATGCCGTTCTGGTTTCTGAGAGTTGGCTCAAACCTCATCTCCTCTCCACCACCTACTCTCTCCCAGGTTTCACTCTTATCCGCAATGATAGAATTGGAAAGGGAGGGGGTGGTGTAGCTATCTATCTTCGTAGCGATTTTCCTTTTAAAATCATTGCCTCGTCCCCCTCACAATACCATGCTTCCGCTGAGTACCTCTTTTTGGAGGTCTACATCAAAGGTGTCAAGACCCTACTTGGTGTTGTCTATTGTCCGCCCGCCGTTGACTATTTTTCAAACCTCGAATTGGCGCTTGAATCCGTAGGGTCAGAGTATGCACATTGCGTCATCATGGGTGATTTCAACACTGACCTTGCTCATCACACTCCCCGATCCCGTAAACTCCTTCACATCATTGAGTCCGTTAGTCTCCATATACTTTCACTGCAACCTACCCATTTTAATATATCTGGCGATGACACTTGGCTTGACTTAATCCTTACATCCGCACCCTCCCTTGTTCCCTCTCATGGTCAGTGTCCCGCTCCTGGATTTTCCCATCATGACCTTATTTTCCTCTCGTATATCCTAAAACCACCTAAACCTATCCCAAAAGTTCTGCACATGCGGTGTTTTGCGCGTATGGACGTTGAGATGCTTCGTCAGGATGCGTCAGACCTCAGTTGGGAACCCCTGGCAGCGGCGACTGATATAGACGAGAAACTGCGTATTTTCGATCAGACGGTCCTTGCTCTCTACGACAAACACGCTCCTGTTAAACTGATTAAACTTCGGCGTCCTCCAGCTCCTTGGATGACGACAGGGGTTCGGATGGCGATGAAGCGCAGGGATCGGGCCTTTCGTAAATATAAAAAGGATCGTAGTGATGAAAATCGCAACTTATTCAAAGCTGCTAGAAATCGGTGTAATCAGATGATACGCAACGCTAAACGCCGCCATATTCTCGAGAACATTTCTACTTCTTCACCTGCTGATATCTGGAAGTTCCTTGGTACTCTTGGTATCGGCAGACCACGGCATGTGGATTTTCCTAACACAATTGGCCTTGATGATATCAACCGTCACTTCACATCCACTTGTCATTTGGATTCCCAAATGTTGTCCCAGACGGTCGATTTCATCACTGGCCTAGCGAGTCCCATCATAGAACCATTTCACTTCTCTCTGGTGACCTTGGACGAAATTAAAAAGATCATTCTGTCCATAAAATCCAAGGCTGAGGGCTATGACGGCATCAGTCGTAGTATGATCATTTGGATTCTTGATAGCCTTCTCCCTCCGATTACCCACATCATTAACTTTTCCCTTGACTCCGGACAATTCCCATCCCAGTGGCGTATGGCCTACGTCCGCCCACTTCCTAAAATTTCAAATCCCTCCCTACCCAGTCACTTTCGACCCATTTCCATTCTCCCATTCCTGTCTAAAGTGCTTGAGGCCTGTGTACACAAGCAGTTTACGGGGTTTGTTCATCGGAACAACCTCGTTAGCTCCTTTCAATCTGGGTTCAGGCCTGGGCACAGTACAGCGTCCGCTCTCCTTAAAGTGACTGGTGACATTAGAGGAGCGATGGAGGATACCAAAGTTACCGTATTGGTTTTAATTGATTTCTCCAACGCCTTTAACGCCGTCAGTCACGATATTCTCCTTCCTATCCTCTCTCACCTTATGGTTTCGTCCGAGGCTCTGAAATGGTTCTCTTCTTATCTTCGGGGACGTCAGCAGTCGGTTCGCGTTGATCAGAGTTCGTCGAGTTGGCGTGACCCGGATGCTGGTGTTCCACAAGGCGATATTCTTTCTCCATTGTTATTCTCCATCTTCATTAATTTTATAACTCACTGTCTTCGGTGTTCGTATCATCTATATGCTGATGATCTTCAATTATATACTGCTGAGCGGGTAGAAGGTTTGTCGGACGCTATAGCAGATGTTAACCGAGACTTAGATGCTATCAAAAAGTGGTCTGACAGTTTCGGGGTGTCAGTAAACCCCTCGAAGTGTCAGGCCATTTTAATTGGAAGCTCTCGCATGATGGGTAGGGTGACGCTTAGCTCTCTTCCTCCTCTTATTTTCAATGGTACCGTCATACCCATTACCCCTACTGTGAAAGATCTCGGTTTGCATCTTGACTCTACACTTAGCTGGCAACGCCAGGTCTCAAGTGTTAGTCAAAGAGTCAACGGTACTCTGCGATCCCTGTATCGTCTGAGGAACTTTTTGCCCGCTAAGACGAAAACCATGCTTGTGCAGACTTTGATTTTCCCTATAATTGACTATGGTGACATGTGTTACTTTGACTTGAACGCGGTTTTGCTGGATAAGCTCGACAGATTACTCAACAATGGTATCCGGTTCATATTCAACCTCAGGAAATATGACCATGTGTCGAACTACAGGTCTGAGCTCAAATGGATGTCCATTCGCCAAAGAAGAAGTTTGCGCGCTTTGACCACGCTTTTCTCCCTTCTCAACTCTCCCACTCCTCCTTCTTATCTCGTGTCTCACTTCCAATATCTATGTTCTTCTCACGCTAAGAATCTGCGTTCTTCTAACAATCTTCTCCTACTCTGCCCTTCTCATACTTCTGACTTTGTTCATTCTTCCTTTCATATTCAATCCATTCTTCTTTGGAATGCACTTCCTCTTGATATCAGGACGGCCACCAGTCGGTATGCATTTAAGCGGAAATTGCAGAGTTATTTTCGAAACAAATAGCGTAGAGTCATCTCAACACCTCTCTCCCTTGAATTTGTATGTATATATATATATATATATTATAAGTATATATTAGAGTAAATAGTATGTATGTGTATATAACCTATTTATGTATTTGTGTACCTAGTTTTAATAGTATTTTTTTTTAATTTATATCATTGTTCCTCTCAACCAAAGCACCTACCATTTAATCTCTTCACCACCCTTGGTTGACTGGTAGAGAATGCCTAAGGCATTAAGTCCGCCTTTGTACCTTTTTGTGCTAAAAGTTTAAATAAATAAATAGGGTCAACTTACTGAATGTCCAGCCAGATGACATAATCATGTGTGTGAGACCCCACAATGGCGAGGTCACCTCGTTGGCGTTCAGGGTGGATTCAGCTATAACCACACTCCTAGGCATCACTATGGGCTGGGCCGGCTCTTTCCGAACGTGGCAAACCAGGCCGCTCCGTTCGGATGGGGGCTGCGGGTGCGGGTGCGCGACTTCGCGGCGCGGGAATTCCAGACTATAACATTGTCCGAAAGCATCGTTGGAAACCTTGAGTCGGCACAGTTGGTGCAAGGCAAGGCGTGGCATGCTCCACTTCGGGCCAACACCTCTGCAGGAACGGGGAGGGAGTACTTGCTTGGTCCGCTTACTTTAGGACCACTCCCGGCGCGCAACCGGGGCGTGACACACAACAAGGAGGTTTTTCTGGACGCGGCGCCCACATCATCGCCAGATGCGCCGCCTGCAGGTACGGTGCAACAGGTTGTGGGCGCCCCACTGGCGGTACCTACCACCAAGGCCGGGGGTTCGGATCTGAAAGCCGAGACGAATACCGACCACGCGGAACGTCAGGACGCAGCATAAATCTAACCCCAATTAAGACCATGCTACCCGACTGGGAGTGGACGGCAGGGGAGTACCGGACAAGGCAACGCCAACTAGCACTGCAGTTGGAACCGTGTTGCGCTGAGAAAGGCTGGAATGCACCCATGTCTAACTTTAACAGCAACCTCAAGAGGTACAGACTCCCGAAAGACCACAAATGTTCCGGGTGTGTCTTATCTGCGGGTGTGCTGGAGGAGGGGGTTCACATACTGATGCGTATGCATCCAGGCAGGGCCGCAAACACCATACATAGTGAATATGAACGTATCAAAGAAATGTCAGCTCATTTGTGTATACACGGAGTAAAGAAGTTGCTGAAAGAGTCTACAGGCTGGCTTAAGCTCGGTGGGAGGTTTATAAATCAGAATTTGAGACTTCTGACGTACTGGGAGACTTTCTTTGGCTACGTCGCGCCGGTGCCGTTGGAAGACCTCAAGAGCGACGTAGATGATTGGCTCACCATAACGAAACACAACGGGCAAAACATCAGTGAGCAACGGTACTTCGAGGACCTGATGCAAGAGACGAGGCAGTATCTGTCGCAGGAGTGGGAGAGACCGTCTGTGCTACCAACCCTCCAGGAGTGGATAAGCAGTGGAGTTTGGATGCGTGGCAAGGCTGGTATGGGGGAGGCAACGGAGATAACAGTTGACGGCCGGATGAGGAGGACGCGAAGATATAAGGGTGTTGACGCAGCGCTAAAGAGTGATAAAGATTTGTTGATAGAACTCAATGCCCCAATGGTCGAGACCATGCGAGTGATGCAAAAGTCGGAAGGGGGTAAAGTGCGGCCAGTTGTGGTGGGGGGCAACGAGCTATATAGAAAAATGGATTTCCTATCCGAGCTAGTCGAAGAGGGGTTGAAGGGCTCCCGCACCAGTACCCTCTTCGCCGGTACTCAGGGTAACGAGAATATCGACCAACTCTGGGCAAAGGAGGTCAGAAACAGGAAAACCCTAAAAGTCCCTCTCGACCAATCTGCCTTTGATAATAATCAGTCTAAGAGTACGATCTTGGCTGTCCTTCTGGCGATAGGAGACGTAATCGTATATGACAAAAAAACACCGGAAGAGTACAAGCGAGTCTGGGAAGCAATGTGGGGTACCCTCACAGTAGAGAAGCCCCGGGTACTTATGGCCGCTGAAACACGTGAATGGGAGAATGGTATCCCGTCAGGATGGAGGTGGACGGCTCTCCTCGATACTATTCTCAATATAGTGAGCTTTAGACTGGCGGCGAAGTATTGCCTCCTATTCCAGGGCATTCACGTTGGGGTGGGGCACGCTACCATGCAGGGGGACGACGTCGTGTTCTCAACCCAGACAGTTAGGGGGGTGGAGGCACTGGTAGCGATGTACCAGACTCTAGGGTATAAGGTACGCACTAAATAAGCTCGTGGAAGCCAACCCGGACTGCGATCTGTTCGATAATAAATTTGCCAATTTAATGGTTATGTGCCTACACTTTTCTGAGAATAATAATATTTAATTGTTGTTATTAGTTTATGTTTTATGTTAGTACTTAATATACTTTGATTTATGTAATTGGTTTGTTAAGCCGTGTAAATCAAATAAATAAATGGCAGTGTATGAAGAATCAGAGACCAAGCAATTCCAAAGACTACTACGAGTATCCGAAATGGAATTAGGTGATCAGAAACCGTCGAAACTACTCAGGAAAATGAAGGATTTGGCACGGAAGAAATTGCCAGATGAGACACTCCAAATGATGTGAACGGGGCATGTACAGTCAACAGCAAAAGTAGATGATCAAAATCAGAAATTCAATACTAATGAACGAAGTTCGCGGCAGAACTGTGTGGCGTCGAAGTATACTACTTAGAATACTTACTACGTAGAATACTTTTGAATCACTTCGACGCCACACAGTTCTGACGCGAACTCCGTTCATTAGTATTGAATTTCTGACTTTGATCATCTACTTTTGCTGTTGACTGTACCGTCAGTCGTCCGTCAGAGCGGTATTAGCAGTGAGCGAAATTCATGAAGTAGATAAACTGGCAGAGTTGGCGGACAAGATCATGGAGACGACACGACACATAGAAGTTGCGGAAGTGGCATCTCAAAAACCAAAGCCACAGGAGCGAGATTTGGCAGCAGAACTGGAGGAACTGCGGCTGGAAGTGCGAGGGCGAGATCGATTACGCCCACGACAAGGCTCAGGGCGCAGACAGGGGGCGGTCCCAAAGCGACGCTCCAGTAACGATCCTGATTGGTTGTGTGCTTATCATTTTAGGTACGGACGAGCAAACAGAAGTCTGGAGCCGTGCGCGTGGAAGAAGACGCAGGGAACGTCGGGAAACTAGCAACAGTGCAAGCGACGGCGGACACCTGCACTGTCACTGCCTGTGTATAGCAGATGAGGCCAGTGGATTCAGGTACCTAATAGATACGGGAGCAAATGTTTCAGTGATTCCAATTAATAGTAGATTGCGCACGTATTCGAAATCTAGTGATTATAGGCTGTATGCAGCTAATGGTACGGTTATAGAAACGTATGGCACTAAGACTGACCTTAAGTTTAGGATTAAGGCGGCTTTTGAACTTGAAGAAAAAGGCAAACCATTAATAGTCAGAAAGAACTTATTAAAATCGCCACGATATACTGGCTTTCTAGGCATATTGATATGTATTGTATAGAGAGTACTCAGGTTTTGTTTCAGGACCTGGTACTAAATCATTATCTGCCTAGCCTTTTTCCAACTATTTTGGGGTCGGCTTCCAGTCTAACCGGATGCAGCTGAATATTCCTTGGTAAGACTGGTTATCAGACTTTCGGACTTCTGACTTGTAACGATTGACAAAGATTCACGAACGACAACCGGGACCAATGGCTTAACGTGCTTTCCGAGCCACGGAGGAATCTCGATTTGTAAAGATGGTCACCCATCCACAGACCAACTGCGGCAAGCGTAGTTTAACCTGATCGATCGACCTGTGCGGCTGTTATTATTTAGCCACGGGCCCCTCACCTGGTACTAAATTATATATTAAAATATGTCCCTATGCATAAAATTAGCCAAGACCACATCGAAGTCTTCTTTTCCGTCATTCGCAGCTACGGTGGTTACAAACTGCAATCCACTAAAAAAATACTATTCTGAAATTGTCCCTCAGCTATAGAAAAAATTAACAAAACTGTCATAATGCCCGGTGATGAAGAAGTAATGAATACAAGTTAGAGGATATTGAAAGTCAAATATTAATTTCACCCTTTGGAAAGAAAGTAATTGAATATATTGCAGGGTTTTCGGCATTTACTGCATTAAAAACTGAAATGTGCCACATCTATTGCTAAGCATGCTCGTAAATGCCCAGTACCCTACTCTGTAACATATTTGGACCACCCTTACTTCAAAAAATTCGACAAAATTCAGTTTTATAAAAGTATTCGTCCAGGAAGATCCAAAGGGGATCTCAGAGTGACTGACATTCGTGCACTACGTTACGAAAGCAATGGATCAATTCTTTATAAAACTTGCTTTAAGGATGAATGGCAAAAACCACAAAGGCGATCTTTGCAATGTAATCCTTGCGAGATTACTGAACTATCTCGATTGCACCAGAACCGACGTATAATTACTGCACGAAAATTTGAAGACTTGCAGCAAATAAAAAAGACCCTTCCTTCTGATTATCATAAATATTATGACGACTTGCCTCATGAGTAGAATGAGAAGAACCAATAAGTAGAATTTAAGTTTAATTACAATTTTACTTTTTATCAAAGTTTCATATTGATTTCTAAATATTGTTACCCAATTTAAGATTTTTGGAGAATTGTTTGTTTTATTTTTTTTAGGTTTAGTCTCTATTAAATAAGATATTTTAACCCTGTTTCCTATTAAAGAAGACTGAATGTTTAATTTTTAACAATAAATATTTTTATTACTGATTGCATTCGTTTCACTGCACAATTAATTAATCTGTGGCGTTATTCCTGATCAAAGGACGCACCTGTTCAGAGGCGTCTCTAGCCCATGTAGCGCCCGTGTGCAAACATTACCCAAGCGCCCCCTAGTAAAAAAAAAAGCGCCCCCTAGTAAGCGCGCGGTCGGCGGCGCGGTCAAAATGGAATGGGTTCAAAGTTCAAGTAACAGCACATCAAGTTACCACAAATTGTCAAATTTCCCAAATGGATAATAAACTATTGTTTGGAGATGAAGAAGAAATTCGTCAGTTTTGGATACCATGGTGTGCTGTTGACTGTATTTAGAATTATACAGGGTGTTCTGGTGTTTACCCTAACGAGCCAAATCGTATCCATGTTAACATGTCTATACAGTGTGAGTCTTCATAATGTGCACATAACGAAATGAGGGAAACATAGCTTAATTTTATCGACGGAAAAAATATTTTTTTTTCAGTTTTCAGACTGAAATTTGGTAGCGTAGCTAAATAATTTTTGACGATTGCTCCGACCCCGTCGAAATTCTCAACAGTTGTGCTTGTGGCAGACTAATTCAGATAATATTAAAATTAAATCTTACTTATTAGGTAAAAATCAATCAAAAGAAAAGCCGCAAATATGATCTAAATTTCAAATTTACATGTTTAGGTACTCAAATATAAAACTTAATCCATTGCGCCAAGGCTTATATCGCAAAATTACGTGTAGCGAGCGGTAGAACAGTGCGGCACGCGCCACGCGTACTCACGCTTTTCAGAAATGCCGCGCGCTTGACGTTCGTCCATGGCATGGCAATTTGAACTTTATTGTCTATCCCAAACAGTTGAATTCGCATTATTCGCAATATGATTGTCGGCGTGTTTTCAAACGAATCATTGAAACAGGTGCCGCCGAGCGATGCGACACTCACTACTACACTAAAAATATAATCTTTAATAATGTGTATTATGGTTAAAAAAAAAGTTAATATTGTAAAAGCCGCTCGCGCGCTCGTGACGCGGCATGCTTTGATGTAATTCGACAAATATAAGAAGAGCTCCATATGCTATACAAAATGTATGGAAAGCGGAGCTCTTTTTACATCATTGAAAGAGCCGCGGCCGGCAATCGCGCGCGCCGAGTGGGGCTCCGAAGCGAGCGGCGCTCGGCGCCCCCTAGGACCGCTGCGCCCGTGTGCAACGCACACCCTGCACAATAGGTAAAGACGGCCCTGCACCTGTTTCGAGTGCATGTAGCTCGCACCTTCAGCAGCCGCGTGACGTGTGTACCCCGCCGCTCTGCGCCCGCGCACCTGTTGCACCCGCGCGCGCCGGCGCGGGGGGTTTGGAATCGCGATCGCTCGGTCATCCGCACCAGTCCGTAGCCTACCCCGACGGCGAATGCACGCGCAAATATTTCTAATTTATAATTACGTTTCGCAATCTAGTGTACCTAAATTTCAGTTTCCTCATCTAGTTCTTGATTCTGTACCTTCCTAGTGTCTTGTTCTATTCATACTGTAAACTGTAACTTTCCTATTAAACTTCTATCTTCAACTCTTGAAAACGCCTGTCATTTTCTCTGCACACCCTCTGGGCAACCACATATTGGTGACCCCGACATGGAAACGCCTAAGGATGATCGCTCGACGGCGGAAACTTCGCGTGTAGGCGTTCGTCCACCACCATTTTGGCCGGATGATCCGGAAATGTGGTTCGCTCAGATGGAGTGCCAATTTGCGTTGGCGAACATTACAGTGGACCAAACGAAATTCTACCAAGTCGTCTCTGCATTGGAGCACCGCTACGCCACCGAGGTCAAAGACATAATCACCAACCCGCCCGCTGTGAATAAATATGATAAACTCAAAACGGAGCTTATCAAGCGGTTGTCAGCGTCGCGGGAACGGAAGGTTAAGCAATTACTGATGCATGAGGAGCTAGGGGACCGTAAGCCTTCACAGTTCTTACGTCATTTACGGCATCTAGCAGGGCCGTCAGTACCGGAAGACTTCTTGAGGACTTTGTGGTCGAATCGGTTACCGACTAACCTACAAACGGTTATAGCGTCGCAACCTGACCTTTCGTTGGACAAATTAGCGGATTTGGCTGACACGGTTAATGAAATCGCGCCGGCGGGACCCATGCAAGTAGCAAGCGTAGCGGAGTCAGGTACATCTACCCTTATGAAAGAAATGGCATGTCAAATAGCGGAATTAACCAAACAAGTGAGTTCACTGTCTACTAGAATGGATAATCGAAAGCAGGTACGTGGTCGTTCTCATTCACGGTCTAGAAGTGGTAACTGGCGAAGCAGATCCAAATCCAGGCCATGTCAGCCACCAGAAAACCACCCGCATACCAGCTCAATACCGGTACAAGAAACCTATTGCCAAAATTTTGAGTTCGGTGGATATATAGACCAAATAGAGCGTACCTATGAGTCGCTTCGCGGTATAGACCCAAGATTAGATAGACGTATGCCGTTTTCAATGTTTCAGCATTCGATGGCGACAATACTGAACTGCTATTTATTACACACCACATTAGATAACGGTGAGCGGAAAATAGAAGCAACTCGATGCCAGGACTTATTACCAGAGGATTTGTGTATACCTGATAACTTGTTCCATTATATCTCGAGCGTTTGCAACACTACGACTGTCGGTGGTGAGGAAATAAAATTCAATCTCCCCGAGGCAGCCGTACCACAGATAGCGGATGATAATATACCTGCTGGCTCGTTTGGCATACTAACACCAGCGAATCACAACGTTTATGAATGTTACATCTCTCCGCTTGTAACATCGTAGGGCCTCTAATACAGTCTTCTGATTACAGATATTGCCTCACCATCGTTGACCGGTTCACACGATGGCCTGAGGCAATCCCACTCAAGGACATCACTGCTGACACCTGCGCCACCGCCTTGGTATCCGGGTGGATATCGAGGTTCGGTTGCCCATCGCAGATCACCACTGATCGTGGTCGGCAGTTCGAGTCTGGCCTGTTTAAGGCCCTGGCATCCCTACTCGGCGCACGTCACTTCCACACCACAGCCTATCATCCAGCCTCAAACGGGATGGTCGAGAGGCTGCATCGACAGCTAAAGGCAGGCATCATGTGTCACAACAACACACAATGGACAGAAGTCTTGCCAATCGTTCTGCTCGGCATACGCAGTTCCTGGAAAGATGACGTTCAAGCGTGCTCGGCTGAGTTGGTTTACGGCGAGCCTCTACGCTTGCCGGGCCAGTTTCTGTCGCCATCAGACAACCACACCGTTGAAGACATCACCAATTTCGCTACACGTCTGGCAAAGCACATGGCTAACTTGTCTCCGAAGCCACCGAAGTGGCACAGAAACAACACCTTCTATATACCCAATGACATGCAGCACTGTACCCACGTCTTTTTGAGGTCAGATTACGTGCGTAAGTCGTTGGAGCCACCGTACAGGGTTAAGCAGCGCCACCCCAAATATTACAAGCTGGACGTAAGTGGAAAAGAAGTTACCGTCAGCGTGGATCGGTTGAAGCCGGCCTACGTGATACAGGAAGCAGACGAACAGCCACCATCAGTTCCCGAGTCGTCAGCACCTCACCCAGTTCCAGCAAAGGAAGAGGAGAGGAGGACGAGGTCCGGACGCCGGGTGCACTTCCCAAGTCATTACCGCCCGCAGTAGCGGTCTAAGCGGGGGAGTACTGTGGCGTTATTCCTGATCAAAGGACGCACCTGTTTCGAGTGCATGTAGCTCGCACCTTCAGCAGCCGCGTGATGTGTGTACCCCGCCGCTCTGCGCCCGCGCACCTGTTGCACCAGCGCGCGCCGGCGCGGGGGGTTTGGAATCGCGATCGCTCGGTCATCCGCACCAGTCCGTAGCCTACCCCGACGGCGAATGCACGCGCAAATATTTCTAATTTATAATTACGTTTCGCAATCTAGTGTACCTAAAGGACATGGACAAAAAAGTACATTCCATATACACATACATAGTCAATAATATTAAATATTAAAAAAAGAAAAATGAATTTATACGTAGTTTTTGACCTCTCTGAACTCGTCAGATTTTATTTCAAAATATTTAGTAATGCAAGATGAAGTACCATTTGTCAACGTCCGGTCGTGCGCCCTATTGGACCATAGAGAAAGATAAATATAATAATGGGCGTTCCATACCATGAATACTACTTGTAGACATGTGATATGGACGACAAAATGCTCTTATTAAGAACATTTTATTCATACGAAAATGTCTTCATTGGTATTTGTTGCATTTAATAAAATTATCTATTCTTAATGATCAACATTAAGAATAGATAATAGTTAAGTTAAGTAAGATAGTTTTTTTTATATATCACAAAAAAAAAAAAACCTAAAACGGAACGCATTTACTTGTTTGACAATGTGTCATTGTCTATGTCAATGTAATGTCATATTTGCATAATTGCAGATTCTTCCTTGTGTACTGTTTGTGTTTTTGCGATTATTTTCTATTTTTTAATATTTTTGACCCCTGCTTATTCCTACGGACTGATACCTTCTACCACTCGATTACCTTGCTATTAATACTGGACTCTGATTTGCATTACGTTTCGGATTTGTTTTGTGGATCAATATGAGGTGCATCAACTGCGGAATAGCCATGCAAAGGTTGCAGAGACATCTCATATCCTCGCTTTCTGCACACCATCAAACAAGACTTTCGCGTTGGATAACCAATTCTCAAACCCAGGTAAGAAGTTCGACTAGAAAAAACTTAACCTGATTTGTTTTTATATACAATTCTGGTATGCGAAATTAACTTACAGTGCATATTATTTTCAGTTCCCTCTGGATACAATTATTTGTCATCCATGCTTATTATTATTAAATACCGAAGCTGGTGAACACGAGAGACTACTGGGGCATAACATGGTTTGCCTTGGTTGTGGCAAATCTGTGAGGAAAATAAGACACCATAATGTCAGTATGGAGTGTCCATTGCTGGCTGTCCTAATATCACAAAATACTAATTATGTGGTAAGCATTTTGGTTTTCATTATTATAAATACCTATTTGTATAAATCTATAAAAAAAAACGAGTTTTGATAGTATGTATGTATGATTGTAATATCTGTGTTTATGTATTCCATCTTTAACATATACTTGCCTAAAGTAGGCATGTGTAACATAATAGGTACTGCTCATTTTAGAATAACATAATACTTGAAAAGATACCCTTGTTACCCAGTCACGTGACAATCTCCGAGATTATGCATTGTGTGCAATTCATCAATCGGACGTCGGCCAGATCTGGCTATTGTGACAGCAAGCACGTTCCACGCCTCAGTATTTTTTTTTTTTTTTATTTTGTTTATAGGAGTATTGCTTGCGTTCCAGGTTCTTTAGTTGAGTTGTTAAATATAGTACATCTGTGCCAAAAACCGTGAGTGCGTACCGGCATTACGAAATAAGTTATCTGTAGTTGAAAATCATTAAAAAAACAAATGACGCATGCTTAATTCGATACTCGCGTGATGTTAATGTTATTGTTTATCAAAACTTTAGAACAAAAATGGTATGTATTATATGTCATTCGATTTAGTATGAATGGGAGGTTAATAAAAAAATAGGGTCATCGCTTTCGATTTTGAAATAAAATTATTTTCTGTACGAGTCGTGTATGAGTGACAAGGGCGCCCCGCGGCCCGTCGAAAAAAATGTACTGGAACAATTAACATACTGATGACGTAACCTTGGGACGCGGGACACGTGACTGGGTACTAAAAATTATATAAACATAAGCATTTATCAGTGTTTATTCTGTGGTTTATTTTCAGCCCTCAAGAAACAACTATGTTTGCCATGTGTGTTGGATGCGAGCAAATAGACAGGCAGTGCATGACTCATCACGAGACATGCAGGAATTGGCTTCGGACAACAATGCAGCAGTCCCTAATGTTCAAGTTGTTAGCCCACCAGAACCACCACCGTTGCCGCCTGTTCAAAGAGGGCCACTACAAAGGGATAATAATACCATAACATTACCTAATTATAAGCGAGCTTCGATCACATCTGTTCATTGTATATTTCAACAATGCAGAAACAGAATGTTGCATTTGGTCCCGCAATTCATTAAAAGACTGCTTTTGCAAGAACATAGTTTCTATGTTCCTCGGAGTTGTAGAGTGTGTGAAACACACTTGTACAGCGATCAGTGGCATTTATTGCCTCAAATGAATGAGACACATTCTAGATTTAGTGCCATCCATATAGAAGACATAATTAATATTATGAAGTCAAAAGCTAATATTTTGAACTTTGAAAATGTCTCAGAAATGCCGAACCATTTTTGCCATTATTGGACGGGTCTTACAGTACCCCAGTTTTTAATTCTGTATAATCTTTTACCTCCTATAAATGTTAAGCAAACTAAACGCGCTTTAGCTATTTATTTAATAAAATTAAGAACAGGCGAGAGTAATAGACGCTTGGCAACTCTTTTTGATATACCTAGGTCAACATTGGAACTTATAATGAAAAAAGTTAGGTTGTGTCTCAATGAGAATTTCGTGCCTAATAATATTGGTATTGACCATATCACTCATAGGGAAATATCGGAGAGGAACTTGAGAGTTCCTCAAGCATTATTGGGTGATCCTGACGAGTCTATAACTGGAGATAGGCCTGCAATCGCAATATTTGATGGGACTTATATTTACTTGCAGAAAAGTGCAAACTATATGTTTCAAAAGAAGACATACAGTTTGCACAAATATGACAATTTGATAAAACCTTTTATGATTGTATCTTGCGACGGTCACATCATCGATGCTGTAGGGCCCTATGCTGCCACCCAAACTGATGCCGAAATTATGACGCACTTGTTTGAAAATGAAAATGGACCGTTCCGAAGACTTTTTAGAGAAAATGATATTTTTGTTTTAGATAGGGGCTTTAGGGATGCCATCCCTTTGCTTGAAAATTGTAATTATAGAGTATATAAACCTGAATCATTAGATGAAGGAGCAACCCAACTTACATTTGCACAAGCTAATAAAAGCCGTAAAGTGACACTATGCAGATGGGTTGTGGAAGTCGTGAACGGGAGGTTTAAGAGGGATTTTAAACTGTTTAGGCAAAGGTATTTTAACAATGCCTCAACACATTTAATGGTTGATTTCAGAATTGCTGGGGCTCTATTAAATAAATTCCATCCTGTCTTAAGGGATAGTCCTAACGCTGAAAATATAATCCAAAGAGCATTGCGTTATATGGATGAACCTAATCATCTGGGACAATTTATTAATGATAATAATATAAACAGAAGACGAGTTATGTTTACCCATATTGATGGTAACTTGCCTCAACTAAATAATTTCCCAGTTTTTACATACAATGATTTAATATTGTTTGCATTAGGCCCTTATCAGGTGAAACAAGCGCGTTCATACTTCGGTGAACATGTTAGGGATAATGGTATCTATGTTGTTGAAGTGTGTCCGGAACTGGAACACTCCCAAGAAATGATAGCACTGGTTGGTGGAAATAATCCTTATTTATTAAGAGGACGTATTAAGTCTCGTCATGTTTCCCAGAGAATTTACTTTTCTTATGTTTTATTTGACACTGAACATGATAGTGATTCGGTCTTGGAAGCTATTTTAGGGTACTATTGTAGTTGCCTTGTAGGGAACAGGACCGTTGGTTGTTGTTGTCATGTTATGACAATAATTTGGTACCTTGGTTGGGCAAGACACCAAAACAATATCCAAGCTCCAGCAGGATTTTTAGACAACATACTATTAACAATTCAAGAATATTAAAATATTCTAACAAAGGCTAATCTTTCTTGAAAACCATAATCACAATTGTAAAATAATAATAATAAATATGTGCTTGAATTTTTTTACATGTCTGGTTATGTTTAAAGCAGTTATTTATGTAATTACTGAAGCCCTATACTTACACTGTATCCAGGTTTGTGAAATAAGAACGCTCTGTTTTATCGAAGCTCGTTGATTGACCTCTCTCGGTCTCTTTATTAATACTATCGCTGCATTGCTGTAATGTATGTTATCTAGGTAGGCATTTAAGATATGATAAGTATAGCAAAATATTTTTATTTATTTTCTCTAATAAATAAATATATATATTTTTTTTGTTTTATTTTGTGCTTCCCTTGTTTATTGTTAATTGAACTATTTAAAAAAATATTAGGGTAACCTGTAAAAATGTACTTTACAGAAAAACATTAGTTTCGAATATACTTTGTTAATATTATTATGACTGCCTCGTTGGTCCAGTGGTCGCAAGCGCTACTGCTGAGCATGAGGTCCTGAGTTCGATTCCCAGGTCGAGCAAAGTGATATTGGGTTTATTCATCAGGAATTTCTCAGTAGCAGCCCGGAGTCAGGATTTGAGCCCGGTTGATGGCAACAGAGTCGCCCCCTAATACATGGTATTCAAAATAACTGGTGAAATGTGGGTGTACTATAGGTACACCTCTGCCCAACCCTTCGGGTAATACAGGCGCGTTGTTATGTAGTGTTTGTTATTATTGTCACATTTTTTTAGACTATTTCCCAGTTTAATAAATGTTAATCAATATGCAGTTTAAAAATCCTTCATTTAGGTGGCCATTACTTTGTTTAAATGCTTAATAATACTAAAACCATATACCTAAGTTATACCTAAACGTAATAATTCATAACTGTTCGCTATTTTAAAGCGCCTTTAAGTTTTTTAATAGCAAAATTATCATCTAACACCTTCTTGCTAGCGATGTTGTTTAAATATTTAATTAAACTGTTTTTGTCTAGTCTGTTGTAAAGACAAGTTCTCTGAGTTTTTTATTTATAGCAATTTAATGAGCCAATATTCACGAACATAAAACACCAAAAAACATTGGTGTACACCAAATTCAGTAACTATGCCGACGTCCTTACAAAAATTGGCCATGTCCTTTCAGTTTCCTCATCTAGTTCTTGATTCTGTACCTTCCTAGTGTCTTGTTCTATTCATACTGTAAACTGTAACTTTCCTATTAAACTTCTATCTTCAACTCTTGAAAACGCCTGTCATTTTCTCTGCACACCCTCTGGGCAACCACAAATCGATACACCACACTAAATTTAACTCAAAAAGTGCTAAGTCCTCAAGCAAATCGAAACTTCTCCTCGAAAAACTGCTAAATAAGTGTTTTCCTGATTTTTATAAGATGTGTATAAGTTTTGCTACTAATTATATTGTTAAAATTACAAGAAAAATTATAGAAACCAACGGGATTTTCAGAATTTTGATTGCTAAATTAATAAAGATATTATTCAGTTTTTTCTTCGTCCTGTACACTATGGAAAAAATGGACTTAGCAGGTTAACGAATTAGGCCGACGAGTCTTGCCTAAAAGGGCTGTTAGGACCTGTCAATAAAAAAAAACTTCACATACCAAAAAAGGCTAGAGGGTATCGGCTATATGCTTCCCGATCAATAATCGATTTATGCCGAATATGCGAAAAAGAGATTCGTAAGAATTTGAACGAGAAAAATCAACTCAGTCCAAAAATAAACAGTCAATTTATCGTTTCAAATTCACTGAAACATTTTGTGGGAAAAGAACTTTTTCCTAATATTGCACATCATGCATATGATAACGGGTTATTTAACCATACTTTAGAATTAGCGAATGTGATTAGGGAAATTATTATAATTAAATTATCATGGGGCCCGTCTCAGTGCGCGTCTCCTTTTTATAGAAATTTCACGCCGGCTTAGCGACACTTCCACGTGACCAGAGGGCTGGGTCGTTCTTTGGCCAAAGAATTAGCATTGCCATTCAACGTGGCAATGCTGCCAGTCTTCTGGGCACGTTTCCGGATGACAATGATGCGGACGAGTAGCCACTGCACTGCTTACCTCTAGAGCAGGTATACTCTATCAAAACACCTCTCTCTGGTCGAACGTTTTGACTTCGCGGCCGCGCGTAGGTATATTTATTTGTATTAGTATAAACATGTGTAGCTGGTACAATATCTCATAAGTTTGGTATCAACATGTATACTTGTGAGCGCGCAGTCCCTTTGATAAAAGCCGCCTCAGAATTAGACGCTAACTTGTGAGCGTGCAGTCCCTTTGATAAAAGCCGCCTCTGAATTAGACGCTATAGTTGTCAACAAGCGACTTTCTACTCTAACTTCAAAAAAAGAAGTCGAGATTGTTTAAAACGCAATTTTTATATTTCTCTTTTTATTTTTGCTTTTTGTTTATCAAAGGCGCCGACTCGAGTATTTTCGAGAATCGAGTCTAGGACTAAGTATAAAAGCGGCGTTCGCGCATCGCACCTCGTCAGACAATACCGCTCACACATACATGACGCTCCTTAGCCCGGACCGTGGACGGCTAGCTCTGGAAGCGGGGCGGGCGGGAGCAATTTCACCCAATTCTGTAGGAGCGTCGAGTCGGCACCTCCGTCCCTGGTCGTCCCCCGCCGGGCCTCCCCCAGGTAACTGGGGGTCTCACCTGGCGGGGACAGACCGCCGAGGTGTCGTGAAGAAAGCGGCGCTGTGAGACAGCGTCGTGGCGCGCCTACAGAAAAACAACATGCAACTATTCACATGGACGCGCGTTTTTATAAACGCGCGTTCCAAAACCGCCGTCGGCCATTGTCGCCAACATGGTGAGGGGCCTGTATTAGCAGGCCACCGCATGGCCTCCGCGGCCGGGGGGCGAAGCCCCGGCACCGCTCGCCACGCCCCCTGACGGGGGCGTCGCGACATCTACTGCACCTCGTCAGTCAGTTGACGATTAGCGTTCGGAGCGATAAGTTCCTACCTACCTACTTACAAGCTCGCTAGCTAAACTAGTGTTCATTATTCTACTGCCTGCTGTATTCTGTTGTCTCAGTTTTATACATTTCTTCATTGTACTAAACTTACACCCATATTCCAAGACGTTTCCTCGAAACTTCCTCGACTCCACTCAACCTCACTCAAGGAAATCGGTATTCACAGTTGTAAAAAATCACCTCCACTTGGCGTCTCTCGACATTTTTCCTCAGTCGAGGTGAGGAAACAACTGTCAAACTCAAGGTACATCGCGACTAAGGCTTGTAATTCGAATATTCGAATAATGCGAATATTCGATCATTTTTGCTATTCGAATATTGACTGATGTTAAATTCGAATATTCGAATAATTTTTAGTTAAGTTTGAAAATACGAACTACGTCTGTCTTACAAGTTGTTACCTACAGACCGCGCTTCACGCGTACACACACAATGCGGGAGCGTGTGTGGAAATTTCGAAAGCGTTGATTTTGCGAAAGAACTAAATAAAGAAATTGAAAAGTCATTGAAGGAGAAAAATACAAATATGCGTAATAGAAATGAAACAGAAGATGAAGCTAACAGAGTTGGTGGCTATAGTGAAAACGATAAGCATAAGTTAATTCAAATTGAAATGGCATTGTTTGAAAATAGTGGCAACCGCGGGTTCTATTTAGACATGGCGTACAGACATTTACTGACGATACCCCCCACGAGTGTAGAGTCTGATCTTTCAGACTTCTCGTCTGCGGTATACAGGGTGGCAGGGACATCGACGCGCAACCGCTTACCATGCATTCAGCACATGATTCTGGACCCCCCTGCGTTGAAATTTTTCGTCGGTTTTTCTTAATTTTTACGTTTTTTCTGCATTTTTTTTTATTGTAAACTGTATAAAATTATTATTTATATCTAACCCAATGAGATTTTTAATTAAAAAATAGTAAATTCATTTGTTTCACTTAAAACAGCAATGTAAATAAAACTCAAAAGTGCTACCTGATCAGCTGTATTGCTAAAGTTCATTTGCGAGGTCAACACTGGCTTGTACCTAGGCTATTTGCTTTCAAATGCCGCGACAAAGGGACCGCGGCGCATGGCGGCGCCGAGCGGTCTCCTCAAAAGAAGCTAGGCGATAAGGCGACATATCCCAATGAATCTAACAGACGCGTCACATGAGGCATTTTAATCACCTACTAAATTGAATTACCCATTTTTACTACTTTTATTTTAGATTCACTATGGGGGATAATTATTTTTCTAAAGCTTCATCAATTTAAGTAAAGAAGAATAAACAAAAACGTGTAGAAGTGTATTGATAGTCACGTAATTTTTTTTCGTGAGTAGGTAACTAGGTATAACTAAATGTGTTTGTACACTCTATCATTTTGTTGATCTGTGTTGTACTGTAGGCACAGTACATTTCTTTTGCATTTCGTTGATCGCAAACGGGCGTGTTGTTAGTCGCGAATTTGTGATCTTAACGTACCTAGTTTTTAAAATCAAAAGTAATTTTCTATCTGTGTGTGTGTGTGTGCGTGTGTTTGATTGAGAGTGACGTTCAAAATGGAACTATATTTTCTATCACCAACATTTATATTTGTCATCAAGTTGTATCACCTAATAAATAGATCTATCGCCACGAAATATTTTCGTTCTCAGATAAACAAAAATTGTTCCCAGGTATGAATTATCAAATTAATGTTAATATATGTGTAAAATAAGAGATCGATAACCAATAAAATTATATTGCATTACATGAATATAAACTTCGTTCTTATAATAACAGTTTTGTTACTTAAATAATAGCTCTGTGCTCAGAATGGTAGATCTGTCACCAAATAAATCGATTATCGATCCCTGACTGCGACTCCTTTTTATTTGATATTTTGTCACCAATACAGTAGTAGCATTTTATTTCGTTCAGATATTAAATTAATAGTATTCGTTACCAATTTATAATTTTAATGAAAAAATGATCAAAGGGGCGGAGACAAATTGGCGCGCTTTAAAAATTGACCAATCCGGCCTCAACGATGGGTTGTAGGTAACTAGGTTCGATCACACGATGCGCGACGCGGGCGGCGTGCGAGAGAGATGCAAGTTTACTTCATTCGCGATTTCACGTTCATTGTTGTAGGTGCATTTTATTATCGTTGTGGATAATTTGTTGTTTTAGTTAATTTCTTAAATGTTTATTTTTGATTATGGCATCAAGTAGTGGTGAAGGTAATGCAAGTCATTCAAAAAGTTTATCGTCGTTTGTCGAGCAATCATTCGTGGAGAAAGTGCCGATATTGGAGTCTGATGAGGAAAATGAGGAAGGTACTGACACTGATGAAGGCACCATACCAAAGAAGAAACGGTCGCAAAGCAAGGATTGGATTTTCGTTAAAAAATTTGAAGACAAACACAGTGCTGAGGAGTATATAAAGGCTGAAAAAATTTGGTCTTTTCTGCGAACGCATGATGTAGAGGAAGGGAGAAAAAAGTACTTTAGATGTAATAAAGTGGTGCGGAAGGGACCACAGTGTTCAGCTCAGTTGTATTTACTCATGTACTCATTCTCGGATGAAGTATTGTTGTTTCGGACAGATTCTGATCATGACCACGATTCAAAAACGCTCGCTTGTTATGGGCTTAGTGACAGAGCAAAGGAAGAAATAAACAAATTATACGACTTACATCTCAAACCAAAAGCCATACTTGCAAATTTGACTAAAATTGATGGTATTAAAGTGCCAAAATTGTCCCAAGTAAGGACGTATTTAATTGACAGACGCCGTTGTAAATACGGACAGCCCACGATCAGCCTAGGCGAATTGGAAGCTTGGCTAAGGTCTCATTCACCAATTCCTGACAACGAACATGAAGTTTATGTTATTGGGTATGAAGTGATTGAAGAAACTAGTTCACCACGCTTTAGATTTGTACTATCAACAAAATATTTGCTGCAAAAAGCACGTGACGTAAAAGTTATTCATGCTGATGCTACATACAAGTTGGTGTGGCAAGGATTCCCCGTTCTTGTCGTTGGAAGTACAGACAAAAATAAACGATTTCATCCATTCGGGCTTGGGGTTGCCACTAATGAGGCAAAAGAAGACTTTAAGTTGTTGTTCGATGCCATCAAGACTAATATCTTTAACTTGTACTCACAAACCTTCAAACCAGAAGTTCTAGTATGTGACGCAGCGAAAGCAATACAAAATGCATTTATAGAGGTATTTGGTGAAGATGTCACAATTCGAATGTGTTGGGCACATGCTAAAAAAAAAATTCAGGCTCATGTAGAGAAAGATACGCGAAAAAATGTTCACAAAGATTTGTTGACAGATGTGGATTCTCTCCAAGCAGTGACTGATTCAGAAACGTTCGAGTTAGCTTCACAAGCATTCTTGAAGAAATGGGAGAATGAGACAACTTTCATCCAGTATTTTAAGGAGCAATGGCTCATACAAAACCGTAACTGGTATTTGGGGGCTCACATGGGTTCACCAGCGACTAATAATGCACTAGAATCACATAACCGAGTAATCAAAGATGAATACACGCTCCGTGAACGTTTGCCACTGTCTCGTTTTTTGACAGTTGCTTCAGAGTTTGTAAATGGATGGTCGTTAGCTGTCGATGAAGTATTTGCGACATTACCAACTATGACTCTGAAAGACTGGACAGAAGCCTACCAATGGGCTAAGTTGCCTAAAGAAGTAATACTGACGTATAGTGACGATGCTTTTAAACACTACGAAGTACCGGCTGGTAAGGCAAACAAAATACAAAACTTTGAAAATACATGGACTGATTTTGATGAATACAAAGTCCAATGGTTCAGCAAATGGAGAGTGGATCTACCGCACAATATTGATTGGATGCATGGGAAATGCAACTGCCCTGCGTTTTACAAGAAATATATGTGCAAACATATTATCGGATTAGCCATACGCTTAAAGCTGGCCAACCCCCACCAGAAGCAAAAAATGTGCTTATCGGCCAGAAAAGAAAAAGGGGGCGCCCTTCGAAATCCAAACCAGCGCTGATTATTCAGTGATTATTGTTTTTTAAGAATAAATATTGATTATTTTAACTTTAATTAAGTGTTTTATCTATTATTCTGCTAGCCATAAGCCAGCTATTTTAAACCAGCGCTGATTGTTCAGTGGTAATTATTTTAAACAAAAAATATTGATTATTTTGACTTTAATTGTTTTATTTACTACTCTGCTAAAAAAATTATTTAAATATAATTTATACTACCAGTGGAAATTTAAAACCTTGGGAGTCTAGTTAAGTAGCAGAATCTTTTGGTTGAAACGATGATGACAACCCTAATTTTTTATTTGAACTTAATGCAATTTTCTAGTAACATAATATGATTTATTGGTGATCTCTTTAAATTAGTTTGCTTAAATACTTATTAGGACACACCTATTATAATACATACAAAAACATTTATTTGGTACTAGACCTTATATCTCAGGATTTTAGGTGATTTATTGTGGAACTGATTTTGCATTGTTTGGTGACTACATTTTGGTGACAGATCTACTATTTGGAGGACAAACCCTATTATTTAAGAAACACAAAACTAATTAAATTGGTGATAGCTTAAATGATACCCGTTCAAAATGCCTTCCAGACCTGAACAATTCTTCAGTGCCCGCGAATACGGGAATATGCTCATGTGCTATGGCGAAGCACGTGGGAATGCAAGACGGGCACTAAGTATTTATGTGGAGAGATATCCCGAAGATAGGCACCCACAAGATTCTCGTGTAATTACACGAGCGTTCCAACGTGTCTTGGAAAATCAGTTCATAGTACCACAGCGCGAAGGAGCTGGCAGGCCCGTTAGACCGAGTATTGCGAACCACATACTGAGTGTCCTGCGGCAGAACCCGCGACTGGGAATACGCACGGCAGCTCGCTTAGTTCGTGACCGTTACAGGTCCAGAGTCTCACGCTGGACTGTCCATCGGGTTTTACGCAGAGATCGTCAGCGAGCGTACCGATTTCACAAGGTGCAGGCGTTATTGCCCGCAGACAGACGACGTGTCTCGTACTGCCGGTGGCTGCAACAAAAGCACGTCGCAATGCCTACGTTTGCTGCGAATGTGATTTGGACGGATGAGTCTACATTTACTCGCAACGGAATGTGGAACAGGCGCAATTCCCATATCTGGGCGCATATAGGGTTCCCAGATCAAAATATCAAAAATCCGGAGAAAATTCCTGACATTCCATGAAATTTCCGGACAATCTTGTTAATTTTTTATTAAAATCGTTACGCATCGTGCAAGTAAATAAACTAACCAAATCGATTGCCAAATCGTTCGAATTTTGACACGCGCGCGGTGAAATGGTAAGGGGTGAGGGGGAAGCGCCTCTCTGTCGCCTGCGTTCGCCCGCGCACATGATACACCCGCGCACCGTGTGCTTTTGCTTTGAGTTTGTTTGTTTTGATTTAGTCTAGCGTTTGTCTTTGCAGCGATTAGAAGTGATTTTGAAGTTCGTACGTACTCGTACGTATTGCGGATTCATAGTGTATATGTGTCGAAGATTACGACAATGGCATCAGGTAGTGGTAGAAAACGACAATGTTCGTTTACTGAAGTGATGAAAACCAAATATTCTTTTTTGAAAGAAGGAAAAGAACCGACTGAAGCTCTATTGCATGATTTGTGACTGTAGTTTATCTATAAAACATAAAGGAATAACTGATATTGAAACTCATGTCAATAGTAATAAGCACAAGACTAAACTTACGACCGTTAATAATAATAGAAAAGTCACTGACAGTTTTGCATCGTCGTCTTCATCAGGGAGTAAACAAAAACAGTCTGCTGCTGAAGGTACGCTCGCTTTTCATACTGTTAAGCACCACCAATCCTATAATTCAATGGAATGTACTGGGCGACTGATGAAAGTAATATTTCCTGACTCTAATATTGCGAGCGAGATGACTTGCTCAAGAACCAAAACTGAAGCAATCATCAATGGTGTGATAAGTCCATAGGTTGTTAAAAAACTGACTATTTCTTTGAACTATTTATTTTAAACCTGGTGCAGTCCTCATCAACAGATTCCATCCACTAATCATAGACAGGGGGCTAACTCTCCAAATTAATTTTAATTCTAATGAAAGGCCAATACGATTCCGATGTTAATTTTACAGTCACGTGATTCGGTACTCTTGAAAACAATATTGTTACCATTGAAATGAAATTGACATTGGTCTGCCATTATTTTGTTACACGTGAAGTTAGCTATGTAACGGGCTGCAATAGTGTGGTTCAACTCATTACGATAAACCGGTAATGGGGCTTTAAAATGCTTTATCCTATAAATAACAAGAATGATAAATAAAAATGATATAAATAGTTCTTTAATTGATTAATTATAAAGTATTTAATTCATTTGGGCGTAAGAAAATGATTAAAATCATAAAATTAACCATGACTTTGGCTGCATGCGGTAGGATCGTTGCCTACACTTCTAAAAAAAAGACTGCGTGTAAGTTCTCCAATTTCAAACATATTTTTTGTTTGTTTATGACAATATTGTTCGCGTTTGGTTCTTTTTAGTAAGAAATAATTACTGTCCGTTATGTTACTTAACTAATTAGTATTACAGTTTTATACAAATGATACCAAGTAAATAGATAAACAACTGCTTCATAAAG
This sequence comes from Oligia fasciuncula, assembly GCA_963082905.1. Classification (NCBI taxonomy): domain Eukaryota; kingdom Metazoa; phylum Arthropoda; class Insecta; order Lepidoptera; family Noctuidae; genus Oligia; species Oligia fasciuncula. The sequence continues at coordinate 19,129,727 of OY720403.1, forward strand.
TACTTAATGTTTTTGTAACGAACGCCGAACGTGTTTATGTGAATAGTGAACATTACTGAGATACCAGTGAAGTGATATTAGAATATGTAAAAGTGATAGTTAGAATACGATAATTAAGACCCTAAAATATCTAGCGTGGGAGTCGATATGTGCTACTACTGTTTTACTGAGTAAGATTTTGATTTTCTAATTAACTAAATTTTAAGTGTTTGTATTGCTCTAATTAGCTTTCTAACTGGTTTTTATTATTAGTTTTCGTATAAGAATCTGATATCAATATTTAACGTAGAATTTTTGATAATTTTGATGTACGAAGAAAAATTATAGAATAATTACGTAACTTGAAAACGAGGATTTTTGTTTAAAGGAATATTGGCGAGATTTTAGTTTCAAATGAGAGGATTATGTTCAAAACTGATATTCTAGTTTGAATTATGAAAATCGGTCTACGGGTTTTAGAGATAGAAAGAATTTTGTATAATGAAAACATGCCGAAGTCCGATTTTATTAAGTTAATGTTCTAGAAAGATTTTATTGTATAGAGATAGGATAAAAATGTTGTTATGTAATACGAATGAGGAGTAAAATCCTTGCTCACTCCGTAATTTGCTTTAAATTCGTATTTATTCATAGAAAACGCTTTGTTCATATAACGCATCATCCGTCGCTCATCTCGTCTTTGTTTCAGTTGTTTTTTATGGGAATTACGTAAAACACTATACATATATTACTGCCTATCGTGCCATATTATGCTCATATAACCCACAAAAAACCACTTAAAACGCAAAATAATTTCTAAAAAGTTACACTTTTGTTATTGGAAAAATCACTATCAACAAACTATCCCAACGCAATATTGACGCAATACACAGCTGTCAAAATACACTCAAGAGTACCGTTTACGCCACGCCAAGCCCGTTCCCAATTCCACTTAGTTCCCCAAAATGGACACCCAATATAAATATCAATTGGCGCTAGCATCGAACTCAATAGTACGAAACGTCACAATTCCAATGTCGATCTATCGGAATTAAACTCGAGAGTTAGCACCCAGGTCTGATGCTCCAGGTATTATAAATAGAGTTAAACAATATTACACTCCCGTAATTATCTAGCTGAATATGCTGAAGTAGTGTTGCGCGCCACAATTAATGCCTGGTACATGGTGACATTAGTTACCACTAGCCCCATCTAGTATCGAGTAGCGGAACTAGTAGTCAAGATCCTTCTAGAAATTTCGATGCGAGAACTTTCTAGAACTTTCTCGAACTATCGACATAGGTCAGTCGGGGCCGGTATGTACTCGAACATGCTAGATGTTTCTACAATGCAGCAATGGAAGGTTCTAGAACTATCTGCGGCACTATATAAGGCCGAGATGCGCGACGACCGACAGGTGAGATCAGCGATACGAGCGAATACATCGAAGCGATCTTCAAGTGCGAATTAAGAGTGACCAGTAGTGCAATTGTGTTTTGTAATTAGTGTGTTTGGGTTGTTTTTAGTGTTGTTGATTAAAGTGTCATTTTTTTGGTTATTAAATCGGCAGTTTTTATTGTCACGAACCCCAAGCTCGTAACAATAGAAAGCCAGTAATGTTCTCAAGAATTGACGCAAATATACCTGACTTAACAAGTATCCCTCAATTCACACATGAGCTATTAATGTTCGTGTCTCTTGGGCCTTAGCAAGCCCGTTCCTTTTACGGAGAACATGTTAAGAATAATGGCATTTATGAAGTGGAAGTGGGTCCAGAATTGCAAAGTGCGCAAAACATGATTACCCCAGTGCGTGGAAATAGCCCTTGTCTTTTGAGGGGGAGAATAAAGTCACGGAACATAAGCCGGAAACAATATTTTTCATATATTTTGTTTGACAGGGAGCCATGTAGCCTCAATCCCTTCTTGGATGCGATTTTAGGCTATTTTTGTAGCTGTCTAGTTGGAAATTGGACAGTTGGGTGTTGTTGCCATGTCATGACGTTGTTATGGTATTTGGGCTGGGTCAAGCATCAAGCAAATATAACGGCACCAGCCTCATTCCTTGATAACATTTTGTTGATCTTTGAAGATGAATAGGCTTCAAACGCGAAAGTGGATAGAAACATTGAACGTGTCTTGTCTGAGTAATTGCAATGATGTTTTTTCTTAAAATGTCTGTAAAACAAGCTAGCTATACATTTTATAAGCAAATGTCTATCTTACCTACTTACTTAAATAAAAATTAAAGTGCTATTTTTAGTGTTTTATTGTCTATCCAATTGTATATTTTTGGCCAAGTCACTATGAGGAAGTCATAATATCCAGAAATATCTGTAGACGACGAGCTCTTCGCTATCGCGGTCTGCCTACAACGATTGAAAGGTCTAGCTAGAGACTATTACCAATATATGAACGTCTTGGGAAGTTGTTGTTATGAATATATACCTACCAAGAATAACTTGCAAAAAAAAGACACTTTGCGTGCGATTAAGATACGAACCCGCACCACCAGGCGCCAGCCGATCATCTAGACCGTGCATTATACCACTAGACTATTGGCTCAGTTATGAACCTCAACGAAAATTGGAATAGCATTACTTCTTTTATCGAACAAGGTTATTAACGGTCTAATCTTCTAGATATTAAGGTTTAAATTTCAACTTCCGTGTTATATTTAATACTAGCACCTTACCGTCTTGCTTTACAAAATGCAATACGCAATTCCTTCATTAACTAAAAGATAAGGTTGAAATTAGCATAGATTTCTTGTTTGGTTGAATAGAATGTGTTGATTCCGATTGTTGCACTAACGTCATTTTATTTCAGAAACTTAACTGCTGTATGAACTGCGAGTTAAGGTTGAATTTAGAATACTTGTTTGCCTTATTTCCTGAACTGTGATTGAGGGTATAATTACTTTTCAAATCGTTTCGTTTTCGTGCCGATTCGCTTGTGTATAATATCTTCGTCGTAATTCATTTTTTTATTAAGTTTTTGAACAGTTGATTCTATTTACCGATAGTATGGTTCGATTAAAAACTTTTTTGAAAGCTAAAATTGTTGTTCTCTGGGAACAGGAACAAAGCATAAAGAAAATAGCACGAGATATGGGCATAACGGCTTACCGTTCATTTATTTATTTTTTTAATACATAACGTACATCTTAATGTACGTTATGTATAAAAAAAAAATTAAATGAAATGAAAAAATGTATTTATATTGTTGCATTTTTACTTACAAGTTGGATTTTTTTATGTATTTATAATATTATCATTTTCATTACAGAGAAAAACAGTTCGTAGATGGATACGAAGGTATCAAGCGACGGGTGATGTGAAATGCGATCGCCAAGGCCCTCGCGCAATTGCTTATACTGATGAATCGGAGCGACACCGTAATATAGTGGAAGTTCACTCAGTGGCACCCTTCAAAACCACGCGTTCAAGTGCTGAAACTTTTGGAGTGTCGCTTAGCACTGTTCGGCGACATCTACACGCTGCGAACATCCATAATTATAAATCAGCCAGAAAAATTAAGCTTACTGACGATCACCGCACCAACAGAGTAAATTTTGCTACTCGTTATTTAAATTTCGACTGGGAAAACGAAATTGTTATATTTACCGATGAAAAGTGCTTTAAGTCAGACAAGGATGGACGAAAAATTTTATGGAGAAGAAGTGGGCAAATGTTTAACCCTAAAAACGTATTAGACTTGAGAACAAGCGGGCGGGTAACACTAGGTAAATAACATTCTTATTGAATTATGTTTATTTTTAATTATTTTTGTTGACAATTACTTGGATTACATATTGCAGCAGATTTTAAAAGGTTGACTGTTTTAGGTTACTGGGGATGAATGTCTTCAATGGGTCCAGGCGAGCTTGTGGAAATAGGCGGCCGCATGAGTGAGCGATACCTTGAAGTGTTGAAGGAAGTAATGCTGCCGTCAGTGAGGGTCGCATATCCAGAGGGCCAAATTTACCTGGTTCAGGATAATTCTTCGGTGCATCGGTCCCTATTCCCTAATCGTGCAAGACTGGCTGAAGGCTCAAGAAGACATAACGGTGTTTGAGTGGCCGGCTAAAAGCCCGGACCGAAATCCTATAGAAAACTTGTGGGGTCAGATGGTTTTGAACTGGGATTCCAGTGAAATAAAGTAAATTTTTTTTTTTGGATAAAATGGTAAATAAAACTTGGGAACTAATGCGAAATAGTGCTGCATGCTTCAATATGGTTTCGGGCATGAAAAGTCGACTTCAGGAAGTGATAGACAGTGACGGCCATGCTCTCTGTTATTAATACAGGCTGTTAGTGTGAACAGTGGCAATATTTAAGGAGGTGCATAAGTATCATGAGTAGATTCTAAAACCGTTGAAAAAATATGACCTTTTTTTTTTCTAAGTTTTGCTCCTAATATCCCGAAAAATAAAAAATCATAGTCACATTACTGTTAGGCCTCTGCCCCGCATGTACCGGCCGCGCCGGCGGCGCGCGCGCAACGTCAGTCTGCGCTCAGTCGCGCTAGAGAGTGTACGTGTGCCGTTTGCGTACAGACTACTCTCGCGCATCACGTAGATACGTGTATCGACGCGATATTAGTTACCGACAATGGCCGCGTTCTCGAACGAACAAGTTACCGAAATGGTTAGACTCTAAGCTATAGCCGGTGATAGTTTACTTGCTGCTCAGGACCTGTACCAGGAATTGTACCCGGGTCAACGGGCGATGGATTGGTCGCGGAGAACCTGTCGTCCTCGCTCGCCTGACTCCCCTTGACTATTTTTCATGGGGCGATTTAAAACGCCGTGTGTATGCCACGGAGTTTAATACCAGACGCGAATTGAAAAGACGCATTAAAAGTGCTTTCAATGACGTAAAGAGTGAGAGTGTTGTACTTAATCGAGTGCAAAATAACTTAAGAAGACGTGCGGAGACATGTTTAGCCGTAAACGGTTCACATTTTGAACAGATTTTAAGACTAATGTAAGTTGTTATTGATTTTCTTAGTAAGTAGGTATTTAATCATTATTTAAAATTTAAATCAAAATCAATGCAGTGTTGAAAGGGACAACCTAACTAAATTACTTGTAAATAACGTAATTCTTTTTAAATAACTACGCCGAAAATACCTAACTTAGAAATTAAGATGTAGTAAAGTTCGCTAATTCGCACTGTGCGTCCATTGTGTTTCTCATTGTTTCAACAACATCGTAAAAAAAGTGTCAGTACCGCCAGCCCAGCCCCTACGTAATAAGGGCGATTTTATGTGCATCGGTGAATGGAAGTTATCGAATGGCGTGTACATGTGTGCGTGCGCCGCGTACGCGATCGTGGCGGGCGGGCGCGCGGTTCGTGCGTTATCGTAGGGTGCGGTCACTTCGCGTAAAATTTCGGAATTAGAAAACTGTAAAATTCGCAAAAAAAATTGCGACTTATACATTTAAAACTTTTGTAATATTTTTTTATTTAAGGTTATCTATCCGTCCTTTGAAAATTGCCACTGTTTACCCTTACATCCTGTATAATAGGCAATTTACTCGGCATATTGTTTGTTTAACTTATCTGGTAAAATTGCATTGGAACGTATGAGCAAGTGATAATTCAATATTTGTTGGATCATTATCTCGGTAGTTAATCAAAAATAAACAACCTTTATTATTATCAATTCAGTTCTTGTTTACAAGTAGTCTTTTATTGTGTGTCCATCTGACCTCACATATTTTTCTAATGTTGTGTTAAAATATCAGAAAATGTGATAAAAGAGAAAGATGTATATTGCTATACTGTTATAGTTTAGCATGTGTTGATTCTTCCTCTGTAATTCACAGGCACAACTGACAACATTTCATTTTTTAACCAGGCTTTTTTCCGTTAAGATCATACAGAGTATAAAAAAAAATATTATTTTCACAACTTTAAATAAATAAATATTATTGTAGTTATGTTTCTAGAAGTTTCTATAAACGAACCGTTATCTAATGTTAAACGTTCTAAACCTCCTCCAGGGTATCTATTTTGTGTTTAGTTAATATTTCTAAGTATATAACCCCAATTTAACACATAGAAAACTGTATACTCAACCAGGAAGTGGATTCCATGAAGTCCTAGAAATGTAATTAGAAAAATAATGAATATTGTTTATGCAAAATGCCTAGCTTTTATTAAAAAAAGAGTAAATAAATAAATAAAATAAGAAAAAAAAAATCTCATCCGCGGATTTGAACTCGTGACCATCGCATTGCTAAGCCGCAGTGTTAACCATTAGACCAACACGCCATTTACGTTATACATATATACGAAAAACTTAAATAGGTTTGATGTCAATACCAAAGGGGGTACCATTTCTCTGCAGCGAACTGTACATGAATATTTTTTGTTAGGGCACAGCTCTCCACAAATTCCGGCAGTCTTTTGTTCTTAAATTTTATTTCCCGATGCGCATTATTGCATATTATACCTAATGCTTGAGACATAGGAGTCATAAAGCGTGCCATTAGAATTAGATAAGAAAATAATGCATACAGAAGTTATTACTTATTACAAATGTTACGTACTCGTGTCAATCGAAAATTAAGTATGTGCGAAAGGGATAGATGGTGATATGTTTCCACTTCGCTTTGTTGCCGAAAAAAATGGTGTAGGTCAGTGTGTCGCCGCCAAAGAGTAAAGTAACTACATATATGTCGCCGCGATCCTTTGACGTCGTAGGCGTCATTGCCACAGTATAAAGATCATACAGTATTGTAATTCGGCCGTAACCTTGAAATAAATGCCTACAGCCGCGCGGTACGTAAACATGCGATAGGGCTGCCCGCCTCCAGCATTTTAATTACATTTGCCTACTTTGTGTTTCCATTTAGTTTTGTTATTGTCACATCTTTACTTTGAATTATACAAACTAACAAAACACACATGCCCCGAGGTTTTAACACAAGCGTACCTACCGTATAATGATTCATGACCCGCCTATAACTACTAATTTCACTCATGTCTATCACTTACCTTTACTCAATTCACTTTATTTATTAATCCAGACATCTTTTTTTTTCGGGAGATAAAAGGAAATACTTATCCATTAAAAAGACACATTATGTACCTACCTACCTACTAGTAAGTAAAATTATTTTATAGTCTTACCTTTCAGAGTTTCCAGGTAATTTAAAAAAAGTTATCTCTGGATGCGTTATTGACGAATTCATGCAACCAAAAACAGCACAATATAGCCTACTCGACATATTAAATAATAGATTGTGTGACCAAGTGGCTGCCCCCTGATACTATGGGGGAGTTGGGAGGATTCTGGCAGAATCTCGTCTACGGCAGCGGGGAGGGAGCCGATTCGGCCGCCGCACTAGCTGCCTACACTATGGCTGTGCACCAGCAAAACGCGTTTAGTTGGAGCGCTAACGAGGCGGCCCCTGCGTGTCAGGGTACTACGTCGGGACTGCGGACCCCTCTATCGATGCACCTCTCCCATGAGTTGGAACGTGGGAAGGTTGAACTCGAGAGGAGTGATGCCTTCGGATTAATAACACTAGTTGGAGACCACTGGTTAAGTGGGAGGGTGGGGGCAAAAGCTTCAGAGCCCCACGACATGCTCCAACTCGACCGCTTACTCAATCGGGTCAACCTGTTGAATATGCAACCAGACGATGTGGTGATGTGCGCCAGGCCCCACAATGGGGAAGTGACCTCCCTCGCATTCAGAGTTGATTCGGCCGTGACCACGTTGCTGGGCATAGAGATGGGATGGGCGGGCTCGTTCCGAGCCATGCACAGTGTAGCAAACCAGGCGGCCCCCTTCGGATGGGGCCTCAGAGTGAGGGTACGTGACTTCACAGCGCGTGAGTTCCAGACGGTAACGCTTTCCGAGAGTTTGGTGGGGAATGTGGAGTCAGCACTGTTAGTGCAGGGCAAGGCCTGGCATGCGCCACTCAGGACAAACACGTCGGCAGGAACTGGAAGGGAGTACCTGCTCGGCCCCCTCTCTCTCGGACCACTTCCGGTCCGCAACAGGGGGATGACGCGAACGATTGAGGTTTTTCCGGACGTGGCGCCCACATCACCGCCAGATGCACCGCCTGCAGATACGGTGCGACCCGTTGTGGGCGCCCCCCCGGAAGCGCCCACCACCAAGGTTGGGGGTTCGGTACAGAAGGCCGAGACCAATGCCGACCATGCGGAGCGCCAGGACGCGGCCTAAACCTGATGCCCGTTAAGAAAATGACACCGGACTGGGAATGGACGACAGGGGAGTACAGGGCAAGGCAGAGGCGCTTGGCGGCTGACATAACGCCATGTTGTGACGAGAAGGGCTGGGGCGCCGAAATGTCCGGCTTCAACAAGAACCTTAGAACCTTAGAAGGTTGCCGAGGGCGCACCAATGTTCCGGGTGTACCCTGCCACCGGGGGTGCTAGAGGAAGGCGTACACATACTAATGCGCATGCACCCCGGTAGGGCGGCGGATACCATATACAGGGAGTACGAGCGGGTTAGAGCTATGTCAGATCATCTGTGTGTGCACGGGGTCAAAAAACTCCTAAAAGAGTCCACCGGGTGGCTCAAGCTGGGTGGAAGGTTTATAGACTGTAACTGGAGGCTGTTAACATATTGGGAGACATTCTTTGGGTACGTCGCACCAGTGCCCCTAGAAAGTCTAAAAAATGACGTCGATGACTGGCTGACCACTACAAAACACAACGGCGAGAACATAGGGGAGGAGAGGTATGTCGAGGACATTATCCAAGAGACAAAGAAGTATCTGTCGGAGGAGTGGGACAGGCCCGCCCTGCTACCAACCTTGCAACAGTGGGTGGCCAGCGGGGTTTGGATGCGTGGAAAGGCCGGCATGGGCGAAGCTACCGAGATAACAGTGGACGGTAGGGTCCGGAGAACACGTAGGTACAAGGGTGTGGATGCGGCTCTCAAGAGCGATAGGGAGCTGACCATAGAGCTGAACGCCCCTACTATGGAGATGATGAGGGTGATGCAGAAGTCTGAGGGTGGGAAGGTACGACCAGTCGTCGTCGGAGGAAATGAGTTGTACAGAAAGATGGACTTCCTCTCTGAACTGGTCGAGGAAGGGTTCAGAGGCTCAGCCTCGAGTACACTGTTTGCCGGCACTCAGGGCAATGAGACCATTGATCAGTTTTGGACAGGGGAAGTGAAGAACAAGAAAACCCTCAAGGTCCCACTAGACCAGTCAGCGTTCGACAATAATCAATCCAAAAGCACCATCCTGGCCGTCCTAGCAGCCATTGGGGATACCATTATCAATGATGAGAAAACCCCGGTCGAGTACAAAGGCGTCTGGGCTGCTATGTGGGACACACTCACGATAGGGAAACCATGTGTCAAGATGGGTGACGAGACCAGAGATTGGGAGAACGGAATTCCCTCAGGGTGGAGGTGGACAGCTCTGTTGGACACAATCCTCAACATAGTCAGTTTTAGGCTGGCTGTGAAATACTGCCTCCTCTACCAGAACACACACGTGGGGGTCGGGTGCGCGACGATGCAAGGAGATGATGTCGTATTCTCAACACAAACGGTGGAGGGGGTGGAGGCTCTGGTGGCGATGTACCAGACACTGGGGTACAAAGTCCATCCCCAAAAAACATACATCTCACGGGACAGAGCAGAGTTCCTGCGCAGGAGCTACGAACAAGCGGGCATCACCGGATACACCCCACGCACTCTTCTGTCGCTAAGGTTCAGAAACCCCAAATATGTACTTACTTCAATTTATTTTTAGTGAAAAAATCGCGCGATTATTGTTAAAAAAAACAACACACGTCCGTTCGTCACGCGGCACAGTCGCGACTGTCTGCATGCCGAGCGCGTTCCGAGGTCGAGGCGCGTAGGTATAGCTCGCGTTTCGTCCGTTTGTATGAAGTCGAAATACTGTATGATCTTTATACTGTGTCATTGCTTCGCATCGCTAGCGCACGTATTCCGGTTTCGCCGCCTTTGAAGCGCCCGCCTCCCCCCACTCGTGTGTTTATGAAATTGTGATTAACTATTGTAAAGTGTATTGTGTGAAATAGGACGCTTTATATAGTGACAGGACACGTAACGTAGTAATAGGTATCTAGTTAAATTTTTCAGTGAATTGTGCGAATTAATATTGAATCTATGATCCAAGATATAAATCGTTCGTCGATATACTCGTATACCAATCTATGGGTCGATCTCCAACCCGCGTCCTAATATCGAAAAATGTCGATCCTGCTGTCGTTCAATCCGCAGATATTTTGAAATCCTTTCCCTCTGCGTCATTCCGTTGTAAACAAAATTTATAAAAATAGACATGGTTCGTTTGTTTGTAATAATAAAAAGCTAACCATAAACAGGTTTGATAATTTTATTTTATGGATCTTTAATATCTAGGTTTACCGAAGACGTAACAATTCTATTAATACAAACAAATTTGTAATACAATTCAAAGTGTTGGGTAAAAAGGAATGTCACGACACGGCTAAAGCCAGCAGGACGCGTTTATTTATTATCTGTGGTGTGGTGTGGTATTTTTTGTTGTCAAAAAGCGAAAAGTCGCCGCTCGCCGCCACAGAAACATTTAATTTTGTAAAAGAAATTGATACAATTTTAGGAATTTACTACATTACTTGTGATATCTAAATAACTATGGAGTCTGAAGTGGTAAATGATTTTATAATTTTGGAGGTGTATCAACTCCTGTAAGCCTTTCTATGTGCACTAAAGATTGCTTTTTTTTTTGCGGATGGGAAATCATCAAATGACCCCTCCCGCTCTGGGTGGAGCGGAAAGGAGTGTCAGACTCTTACTGACTAAAACCCACCCGTGTTCCTTCCTTAGCCCTTTATGTTCCGGGCCAGCGGTAACTCTTTCGGACAATCCCGCTGACCCGGCAGGCTTCGGCCCTATGGGGCTCCTCCTCGATGCTGACATCTCTTTGAGGCGCGCGTGGAACACGTACGCGCCGTCCGGCACGGGCCTGGTCCTGAATGTCCTGATCGGACGGTGAGCTACCCATTACTCTCCGCCCGCAGGCCCGCGCCTACGGTGGCCGGGAGTCGTCGCGCGGGTCCCGACGCGACGCCCGGAGCGTCTCCCGCGGCGGCTGGGACGGGAGGCTCTCTCCCTCATCCGTCCCGTAAACCTTTCTATGTGCACTAAAGATTGCTAAGATTTTCATAACTCGTAAACATTTCAAAATAATATTTCTCCTTATTATAGGTAAGAGGCAAACCTTTGACAAGGGAAGTTTTTAGTGGGTTTGGTAGAAAATAATAAAATAATTCTTTCAAAAACAACCAACGCCACCATTGCCACCAACAATAAAATGAAAACAGAAGAATGGATTCGCCTTACAAACCAGTTTAATGCCACTACCACAATTTATTACCCCGTTTACATTCAGATATTTCACGATACTTCTCCTGCTGCTGCCCCTGCTACTCGCGCTGCCCAGCGCCCCCCAAATTAGCGGTTTTTTGTGCGGAAGTCAAAGGACGGGCAGCGCGAGCGGCAGTGCGTGTTTACATTCAGCTCCGTCACAGTATAAAGATATACAGTATTTCGACTTCATAGAAACGGACGAAACGCAAGCTATACCTACGCGCCTCGACCGCGCTCGCGGAACGCGCTCGGCATGCAGACAGTCGCGACTGTGCCGCGTGACGAACGGACGAAGTGTTGTTTTTTTTAACAATAATCGCGCGATTTTTTCACTAAAAATAAATTGAAGTAAGTACATATTTAATATGACGAGTAGGCTATATTGTCCTGTTTTTGGTTGCATGAATTCGTCAATAACGCATCCAGAGATAACTTTTTTTAAATTACCTGGAAACTCTGAAAGGTAAGACTATAAAATAATTTTACTTACCTACTAGTAGGTAGGTAGGTACAATGTGTCTTTTTAATGGATAAGTATTTCCTTTTATCTCCCGAAAAAAAAAGATGTCTGGATTAATAAATAAAGTGAATTGAGTAAAGGTAAGTGATAGACATGAGTGAAATTAGTAGTTATAGGCGGGTCATGAATCATTATACGGTAGGTACGCTTGTGTTAAAACCTCGGGGCATGTGTGTTTTGTTAGTTTGTATAATTCAAAGTAAAGACGTGGTTTTTATTAATAATATTTATGTACACACAGTAAAATACAATAGGTAACAAAACTAAATGGAAACACAAAGTAGGCAAATGTAATTAAAATGCTGGAGGCGGGCAGCCCTATCGCATGTTTACGTACCGCGCGGCTGTAGGCATTTATTTCAAGGTTACGGTCGAGATACAATACTGGCTCCGTCGCTCACTTCTCGCCGAGTGCCTGGACGAATCGGACGTGCGTGCCGCCTTATTTTCTTACTGTCAAAATGACGTTCGCGTGGAGTAATCAAAATATTATCAAATTTTTAGAACTACTAGAGTGTGAAAAAGTAATATGGGATATCAATGATAAAAACAACAGGCTAAAACACAAAGTTCACGATGCCTGGAAAAGAATAAGTGTAGCTTTTGAAGATGTTCCTATTGAGGAGTTAAAATCAAAGAAGTCTCTGAGGGCCACGTTCAGGCCTCTTTTGAAAAAAATTGTATTATGTATTGTAAGAAGACACAGAGCGGACGCTGTAATTATTTCGACGTCTGCCATTGCCGAAAGTCGAAAGTGATGTGAGTGGTAGGGCAGTATGTAAACACACACTTCTCTCGATCCTGCTGCGGCAGTATTTAGGGAAGTATCGCCGGCAGCGCGAGGAGCAGCGGCAGGGGCTGAATGTAAACGAGGCATATCGTCGAACACCACAGCAGCTACGCTTAAAATGGGAAAATTAAAAAAAAAAAACTCGCAAACATAGTACAAAATTAAGGATGAACCGCATCCAAGTAAGTTTTTGTTGCAATATTTGTTTTACATAGTAATTTAGTTGTTCATGTCTATAATTAATATTATTTTTAGACTTGGGGTGGGGTCCAGAATACATACCCCAGATGATAAACTGGACAGAGTGGCGGCTGTATAACGGAGTACAGCCAGTGGTTCTATATTGTGCCGTTTGGTGGTGACAAAGAACCAGAGGTGGTACAAATGATTTCTGTCGATGATGGTGATGTGGGTTATGATGAAACTATTGGGGGACAAGCTGGAGTGTTACCTCTAGACAGTGGACTCAGCGTAGAAGCCGTAACTATACCATTGTGTATAGATAATGGGGTCATTGATGTGACCGAGTATGAGTTAACATGTCCAAGTGTAGCCAATCAAACTGGTACTACAACCACACCCAAGAGGCTTGCATTAAAAACGCCTAGAATAGGTACCTAATATTTTTTTTACATGATTGTATTTGTTTATTTAATTTTTTGTGAAATGGAGATGGTGAAATTTTAAGTTCACAATTTCAGCTTGAGTCACTCTTGAAGTACATACTTACCTAATATTTATATATAGAATATAGATTATTATTGTGTATGTTGTCACTCGACTCTTACTAATGGATAAATAGATTTTGTTAGGTTTTAGATATCTTAGAATCAGGAAAAATAAATAGCAATACCCAGTAAACCTCATGAAAAAAGTAGACAATCTTTTTGTTTGAGTTTTTCTTTGGTGTTCCTGTAAATGTTGAGTGGTCCCTCCTCGCATTTACACAGGAACACAAAAATAGGAGAATTTTGATATCAATTCATAGGCAGTGTCTCGTTTATTTGATTTCTAATTGGTTTAAAAACCAGTATTAAAGATGTTTTTAATACAGTTGCTCAAAAAGTGGTGTATTGCAGGGACGTATAGCGTTCGGGATGTGGGCTATTACATACTAGTGCTTTTTTTTTACCTTCCCGAACTCGTGCGTTCTCTTTCCCAACTGTCAAAATAATGTCTATTAAAAAGAATAACCAACCATGAAGTTTTTACTAAAGAGTTTTTGTGATTCATACAAATACGTATATTTCTTAAAAGAAGCTACTAATTTATTTCAGATTTAATGATTTAATTGAATGAGTTAGGTTAGGTTTCATTTCATCTCATTAAATTCCATTTTCATGATATGAATGAATAAAAAAAATATACTGAAGACTAAGCTGTATGGAATTCCCTTTGTCTACCAAAATGGGTGAAGAAAAAAAAACTCTGCTTATATTCTACGGTTGGCGTTGGGTTGGCGCCATAGATTAATATCCTAATAGTTGGCGCCATTTTCCAGAAAAAAATATTAGTTAGTTGAGTTTATAGTGTTTTTATTATTTTATTAAATTGCTTCATTTTTTCGCAACTGTATTAAAAATAGTCGTTCAGTACACCTGCGGAACCGTCATTGCAACTTGTTCCGACTGTCAACCCTCGCCTTCGGCTGCGCCTCGGCTCGGGTAGACATTTGTCGGAACTCTTTGCAATGACAGCCTTTCCGCACTTGTAATGAAATATACTATTATCATTTGCAATTTTCATTTGTATTATTTTATATAACACTAAGGATTATTTTTAAATACGCATTTTGATACACGGTCTTAAAAAGATTGCTTACATGTCTATGAAATACCCTCCTGATCAGAAGGTCTAAGTAGCAAAATGTCCAACAGCGCAAAACGTCTAATGTGCAGTAAGTCTAGTTAGCAAAATGTCCATGTAGCAAAACGTCCAACTATCAGATGGCCTGTATAGCAGAACATCTATTTAGCACATCGTCAGATTCTCAAAATGTCTGGATACTCAGGAACAAAATTCAACACGCACATTGCATCGGGAGGGAAACGGACACGGCATTATAACAATTATGTACATATAGACTCTTTGGTCTATGTACTCGTAGCGTATATCATATCTTTTTAATTGTGACTGACACTTATTGTCATGAATGCTATTTGATTAGCATTACTCATTTGTTTTTTTCCTGTCTCGATTGCAGAATCATTACAAATACAATAGTTTTGGCTTCTAATTTCTAAAAATGGATGAAGAACACACATTTACTTTCATCGAAAGTTAAAAGATGAAGCGTGTGCTGCTGTTGAATGGTCACAGGTACAATTTAAATATCACAAATAAGGGAGGGTCAACTCTATGGAGATGCTCCAAGCGCAATGAGTGTAGTGCATCTGTTACAATCAATAAAGACGAAAACAAGATAATTCGTCAGTTAAATGAGCATACTTGTAAAGCTAATTTCGATAAAAACAGGACTGACATAGTGATGGACAAATGCAAGAAAACAGCTCGCCAAAAAGCAAAACCTGTCCAGAAAAATTTTGAGAAAGAATTCGGAAAAATGGATGAGATTCAACAGGTACCTGATTTTAACTCAAAAAAAAGACGCACTGTTCAGGGCTTGCCGCAAATATTTAAATGTTTGTAAAACTGAATTCAAAAACTTGAATGATGTTACAATTCCAGAAATAATGTC
This sequence comes from Oligia fasciuncula, assembly GCA_963082905.1. Lineage (NCBI taxonomy): Eukaryota > Metazoa > Arthropoda > Insecta > Lepidoptera > Noctuidae > Oligia > Oligia fasciuncula. Next base: position 19,145,098 of record OY720403.1, read on the forward strand.
CAACAGTTTCCTTGTTTGTGAAGATGGATGTGACAATAATAAAATTTTAATATTTTCAACACCTGTGAGTAGACAATGCATTAAGACATTGAAAAATAAGATGTATTTTATTGATGGAACATTCAAAGCTACACCCAAGCCATTCTACCAGCTGTTATCAGTTCATGTTGATTTGAATAGCTGTGATGATATAACTTGTGTTATGGGAGTTATATACGCGTTACTACCTGACAAGATACAAGAAACCTACGAACGCTTATTTAGCCTCATCAAGCAGCATTTTGAAATAGATATGATTGCAATTAAATGCGATTATGAGATGGCGCTTATCAATGGAATTAAAGAAGTTTTTCCAAACACTGAAATAACGGCTGTTATTATCATCTTAATAAGGCCATTTGGAAAAAAGCGTCAACATTGGGTCTTCCTGAAAATAGAGAGTGCAGAAACATTGTGAGAGTATGTTCCAATTTACCTCTGCTACCTTCTCCATACGTTACGGAATGTTGGACTGGCATTGTTGAAAAGGCCACGAAAAGCGAAGAAATGGTGGCTTTTTTAAATTACTTTAAAAAACAATGGCTACAATCTTTGGCAGATATAATAAACTGTCCTAGCAATTATAATTTTCGCACAAACAATGCACTCGAAGGTTGGCACAGGCGGCTAAACACGAATATAAAATCAAAGCCAACCCTGCTACTATTCCTCAAAGCTCTTAGAAAAGAAGCGCTTTGGCAAGATCGCAAATACAAGAATATGTTATTTGAAGGAAATAAGAGAAGATGATGAAGAATGGGATTGAGCTGCTCCAATAGGTTTAGAATGTTGTTTTTATTTTTCTAATTTACACTTTAATAATTTTCTTTTTTTAAGTATCTATTTACTTAAATAATGACATGTACATTTACTGTATAAAGTATTATATGATTTTAATTATTGTGAATGTGAGGACTATGTGGGTAATTTTTTTGTTTTTTTTTTCTCTCTTCGTTTTAATCATGATCTGGCAGTTTGAGTAGTTTATGCGGCCTACCCAAATGTCCTGTCTTTGGTATTGTTCGTCGAATCGTTGAGCTCCTTAAGTTCTGAGTTGAGCTGCACGGTTACTGACAAATGCGTGCACTGACTGGACAGGTCCGCTCAATCTGTGTGGTTCTTTCCTCAAAAGACCATTTCAGACACTAATCTACATGGTCCTCAAAGATTATGTCCGGATTTTTTATATACACATTGACATTGATGAATTTTATTTAGACAATGACATGAATATTTACTTTGTAAGTAATTTATATTATTATTTTTTTTATTTAATTATTGTGAATGTGAGGACTATGTGGGTCATTTCTTTTTTTCCTTCTTAGTTTTAATCATGATCTGGCAGTTTGAGTAGTTTATGCGGCCTACCCAAATGTCCTGTCTTTGGTATTGTTCGTCGAATCGTTGAGCTCCTCAAGTTCTGAGTTGAGCTGCACGATTTTTGACAAATGCGTGCACTGATTGGACAGGTCCGCTCAATCTGTGTGGTTCTTTCCTCAAAAGACCATTTCAGACACCAATCTACATGGTCTTCACACGATCTGACCAAGATTTTGTCTGGACTTTAAAAGAGACTGTGACTTCTGAGTTTGTTTCGGCCTTTCTTCTCAGAATAGTCAGTTAGGAAACGCCGACCTCATCTAGTTTAAAAAAAATATGATTGACGTGTAAAAGTGTTTGTACAAACCTACTTACAGAAATAAAAATCATTTAATCATTTAATCATCAAGAAAGATCGATATAATGTTTAATGCCAAATACCTACAAAAGAGAGCTGCAAAAGCTTGAGGACCAAAAAGTTAGTCCCTTTGATTTTTTGATAAACCTTAGCCATATCAAAAGGATATTAGGTGAATAAATGCAGGGAAAGTGCGCCCATTATCCTAATAATATTTAAGAGGCTACTAGCTTTTTAACCCAGATATTTTTTTAACAAATAATGTAATTTACAAATGACTTTTACTTTCTATCATGAGTGTACACATTTTAAAAATGACTTTTTGCTAAATAGACGTTCTGCTATACAGGCCATCTGATAGTTGGACGTTTTGCTACATGGACATTTTGCTAACTAGACTTACTGCTCATTAGACGTTTTGCGCTGTTGGACATTTTGCTACTTAGACCTTCTGATCAGGAGGGATGAAATATTGACATAATTATACTTGAATTGTAATGTCATACTAATTATATTTGTTTTAATATAGTACTTCTTTGAAAACTAACTAACAAACAAAGAAGTCAAGTGGTTTGTGGTGAGCTGAATATAATAATTATTGTAAAAAAAACTTCTTTGTTTTCCAGCTAAGAAGAAATTGAAAACTGCAGATGATTCCAGAACATCCAGAAATGTTGCATTACCTGAGTATTATGCAGACAAGAAACTTTGCATAGATGCAAAATTACAAAATATTTTATTACAAAATGAAAAACTAAAATTAGAAAATGAAAAATTAAAACTAGAAAATGAAAAACTAAAAGTAGGGTTAGAGCATTTAATAAATTAAATGAAAGGTATTATGAGATTTATGAGGTATCAGGTAGGTTTACCTAATAACTCTACTTATTTTTCATTTTATAAATTTAATAAATTTTGCATTAATATTATAACTTGGTTAAGATTGGTTCAGATTATTTTTCTTCAACTTCTCGATTCCCTGAGAATGGGGTTTTAGATAAAATACTATCTGCCCTAGACTTTGGAGAGAGATATATGAACGAGCAGTCATTCATGACGATGGAACCTTACGATTCCAGTTGTCTCAAAATGAGACTTTTGCGGAACAATTTAAATATGATACCATTAAATTGTTTACTCTCCTGGGAGAGCCTTTTAGATCGTTTTTACTTAACAGAATTTCATTTCTTCTAAATGAATTTCAAGAATTAAATATGTCAAGCGCTTCACGCACGGTCTGTTCTATTAGCAGAATCAATAATAATATTAACTTTAATTGTAGTGATTTGCAAATTCGTCCATTTCCGTTGAAGGTTTTATTGGGTGGTTCTGACGAAACATCTGATGACCAATCAACTGAAGCTTTCTTCTCGACTTCGGGTGAATTTGTTGGTTCAATTTCACCTTCAAATTCCTCATATGTTTTGAAATTACAGTCAGGTCACAACGTCATCTGTGGGTTTAATAGGACGGTGATAGAAATACTGGGAATGAGACAATTCGATATAAAACTTTTCCAGTACATGGCTTCGTATCAACCAGTATGTCAGTGTGTGAATCCAATCAGGTCCGCAGTGGCACAGGAATATTCATATTCTTTGATCCTTTTTGGTATTATTGATGGTAGGGCTTCTTCGAAGTGGTCTCCCCGGAGGGTTAATAAATACTTTGAGAATAGAATAGAATATTTATTTGCCAGAAACATGGTGTTTACAAAGGTGTTCATAACATTGAGATGGATGAAACTTCTCAGTTATCAATTCGTACACTTTATGACCAAGATTTGATTCATTATATTAAATCTGGAATTATGTCTTATAGCTTATAATTATATTAATAGAGTAGTAACATTATCAACAAATGTAACCATCGTAGCTAAGTATGCAACTGATCCTAAGTTAGTTGATCTAGCTACTTTGGAAGTTGATTGAGTTTCAATAAATTCTCAATCCAGGTATTAACATAATTATTGTAATTTTGCATAATTTTTATAAATAAATGTTTGAATAGTGCATAATTCCGTTTTGAATAGTGCATAATTCCGTTTTATTTGTTAAATAAAGTAATTATTAATGAGATCAGCTCTTGTTTGGATGTCTTGATTCGGCATCAGTTTGGGTGGCAGCATAGGGCCCCCTATGCTGCCACCCAAACTGATGCCGAAATTATGACGCACTTGTTTGAGAATGAAAATGGACCGTTCCGAAGACTTTTTAGAGAAAATGATATTTTTGTTTTAGATAGGGGCTTTAGAGATGCCATCCCTTTGCTTGAAAATTGTAATTATAGAGTATATAAACCTGAATCATTAGATGAAGGAGCAACCCAACTTACATTTGCACAAGCTAATAAAAGCCGTAAAGTGACACTATGCAGATGGGTTGTGGAAGTCGTGAACGGGAGGTTTAAGAGGGATTTTAAACTGTTTAGGCAAAGGTATTTTAACAATGCCTCAACACATTTAATGGTTGATTTCAGAATTGCTGGGGCTCTATTAAATAAATTCCATCCTGTCTTAAGGGATAGTCCTAACGCTGAAAATATAATCCAAAGAGCATTGCGTTATATGGATGAACCTAATCATCTGGGACAATTTATTAATGATAATAATATAAACAGAAGACGAGTTATGTTTACCCATATTGATGATAACTTGCCTCAACTAAATAATTTCCTAGTTTTTACATACAATGATTTAATATTGTTTGCATTAGGCCCTTATCAGGTGAAACAAGCGCGTTCATACTTCGGTGAACATGTTAGGGATAATGGTATCTATGTTGTTGAAGTGTGTCCGGAACTGGAACACTCCCAAGAAATGATAGCACTGGTTGGTGGAAATAATCCTTATTTATTAAGAGGACGTATTAAGTCTCGTCATGTTTCCCAGAGAATTTACTTTTCTTATGTTTTATTTGACACTGAACATGATAGTGATTCGGTCTTGGAAGCTATTTTATACTATTGTAGTTGCCTTGTAGGGAACAGGACCGTTGGTTGTTGTTGTCATGTTATGACAATAATTTGGTACCTTGGTTGGGCAAGACACCAAAACAATATCCAAGCTCCAGCAGGATTTTTAGACAACATACTATTAACAATTCAAGAATATTAAAATATTCTAACAAAGGCTAATCTTTCTTGAAAACCATAATCACAATTGTAAAATAATAAATATGTGCTTGTATTTTTTTTTACATGTCTGGTTATGTTTAAAGCAGTTATTTATGTAATTACTGAAGCCCTATACTTACACTGTATCCAGGTTTGTATTTGTGAAATAAGAACGCTCTGTTTTATCCAAGCTCGTTGATTGACCTCTCTCGGTCTTTTTATTAATACTATCGCTGCATTGCTGTAATGTATGTTATCTAGGTAGGCATTTAAGATATGATAAGTATAGCAAAATATTTTTATTTATTTTCTCTAATAAAGAAATAAATTTTTTTTTGTTTTATTTTGTGCTTCCCTTGTTTATTGTTAATTGAACTATTTAAAAAAATATTAGGGTAACCTGTAAAAATGTACTTTACAGAAAAACATTAGTTTCGAATATACTTTGTTAATATTATTATGACTGCCTCGTTGGTCTAGCGGTCGCAATCGCTACTTAACTGCTGAGCATGAGGTCCTGAGTTCGATTCCCAGGTCGAGCAAAGTGATATTGGGTTTATTCATCAGGAATTTCTCAGTAGCAGCCCGGAGTCAGAATTTGAGCCCGGTTGATGGCAACAGAGTCGCCCCCTAATACATGGTATTCAAAATAACTGGTGAAATGTGGGTGTACTATAGGTATACCTCTGCCCAACCCTTCGGGGAATACAGGCGCGTTGTTATGTAGGGTTTGTAATTATTGTCACATTTTTTGCGACTATTTCCCAGTTTAATAAATGTTAATCAATATGCAGTTTAAAAATCCTTCATTTAGGTGGCCATTACTTTGTTTAAATGCTTAATAATACTAAAACCATATACCTAAGTTATACCTAAACGTAATAATTCATAACTGTTCGCTATTTTAAAGCGCTTTTAAGTTTTTTAATAGCAAAATTATCATCTAACACCTTCTTGCTAGCGATGTTGTTTAAATATTTAATGAAACTGTTTTTGTCTAGTCTGTTGCAAAGACAAGTTCTCTGAGTTTTTTATGGGTACGTATTTGAATATCGAAGATTAAAATACCGACTGTTAAAATATCGATGTTCGAAACATCGAAAATGGAAATATCGAACGATCATATAACCGAAAATTAAAATATCGAAAGTTTATATTATCGAATGGTTAAATATCCTACGTCCAATATATCTAAAATCTAAATATCTACAAAAGTTACATCGAAAGATCTAAATATCGAAATACAGATTATCGAACGTCCTAAATATCGATGGGTAATTATTTGAACATCGAAAATTAATATACCTACGTGTAAAAATGAGTTAATTTTCAACATTTAATACATTCATTCATTCACCCTAAAAATACGTACAAGTTAAAATATCGAACAAATTTTGATAAAGTAGTATGAGTGGAAAAAGGTTGCTTCTGCAACGTCTCCGGCGCTACGGGAAGTGCAACCCCTTCGCCCTTGCGTAACAAAGGATAGGCACCCATGTTCACCTCCGCAGCTTCGGCTTGCTGGTCGCCTCCGGCGACCAGCCTCAGCCGCTACGGTTCCCACGGGTGCCTATGCTTTGTTACAGCGGGCGGGGGTTGCCCTCCCTTCGCGCCTCCGGATTTTTATATACACTCTAGGGGTAACAGCCAAAAGACTACGTAAATTCGGGGTGCCCCAATTCGGTTTTGGAACAATTTCGACCTATTTTATCCATGAAAATCAGTGTCCAGTGTACAAGCCTAGGTCAATCGTGAAGGTATTATTTAAATTAAAATATTTTCTTGAAAGTCAATATGTTGTGCAGGTTGTGCTACTAAAGTTAGTGACAGAAACGTATCGCTGCAAAACCGACTCCACGTAGTCTTGTCTGCCCTACCCCTAGAGTGTAATTTAGAATCGCGTAGTCGCGTGGGACTGCCGGAGCCCTGCAGCGCCGGAGCCGTGACAGAAGCCATGCTTGCTTGCATGTTGCATGATTGCTGCATGCTTGTTTGCTAGATGGAAATCAGGTGGGTTACAAAAAAAAAACAAGGAAAACCTCATGTAATGTAGGTACTTTAATTATTTTTACATAATAAAAACCCAAACGTAACGTAACGTAGATATTAAGAACTTCGATGTATTAAATGTTGATATTTTGAACTTAGGCATAATGTCATTCGATATTTTGAATCATTCGAAATTTTAATCACTCGACATTTCAATCTTCGACGTTTTAAGCGTAGGTATAACAATTTTCGACATTTTGATACAATCGATATTTAAATTTTCGATGTTTTGAACATCGATATTTTAACAGTCGATATTTTAATTTTCGATATTCAAATACGTACCCTTTTTTATTTATAGCAATTTAATGAGCCAATATTCACGAATATAAAACACCAAAAATTATTGGTGTACACCAAATTCAGTAACTATGCCGACGTCCTTACAAAAATTGGCCATGTCCTTTACTGATTAAGTCTTCACCAGTCTCATCAGAACGTCTACAGTGGTAAATCAGATTTTGACAAAATACTGTAAAGAAGTATGGCCGTCAAGTAAAACTCAAATTCACAAAGATCTGCATAAGTATTGGCAGTATAGATTTGATTTACATACAGAAAATGACTTAATTTTCAGAGGTAACAGTATAGTCATACCTAAAAAATTAAGGCCATTTTGAATATAATACACGGAGTCCGATTAAAAGCTCATCCAAATCCAGTTCTTCATTCATTTCACAATTTGTTTACTTATTAGTAAAATAGAATAATATTGGCGGCATGTGGAACCAACACACATACGGCATGTGGAACCAGCACAATCTGCACCATTGTAGTCAGAGTACAGATTTTCGGTAAATGTTTGGGCAGCTATTCACGGTGACAACATCATCGGACCCTTATTCATTGATGGGGCTTTGACCGGAGAAAGGTTTGTTAACCTACTAAATGACACGGTGTCAGAATACACAAACAATCTAAACGTCCACCGATACCAACGAATGTGGTACCAATTAGATGGCGCGCCAGCACACTCTGTAACGACAGCCAGGCAGTGGCTAAATAACACGTTTGAGTCGTATAGAATCAAAAACAGCAATCTGTCATTTTAACTAAAATCAAGTTATATATAGGGCAACACTGTTCCATTAGAATATTCTTTGCTTATTTAATAACATCGTATCAAAAACAGCAAATTACAACCGAAAATTGAACTTCAAAAACTGTGTTAGTATCAAATACAGCAATATACTGACGATAAGTTTCAAAGACAGCAATCTGTGAGTGTCAGCCAATCACAAGCGTTGCTTCGGTTGTGCGTCAAAATGGCGTCCGCGTTGTTTTTGTTGTGAGTTTTGTGCGTGTATTTTCTTGTTTTATTATAAAAATAACGTTGAAAAGTTAGTTTTAACATTAAAAAACTGGACATGGAGGTGCACCCCACGCGTGTTAATAATAAGTTTGCACGAAAGAAAAAAAGAGATCCTACAAAATGGAAAACAAATATTGCAAAATGTTTGAGGTATGTACTAACATTGTTTTAACGTAGGGCTGTCACAACACATTAAATTGGTTTACACTTAATGAATGTTGAGTTCATATTGAAATTATCAAAATAAATTTTAATTGAATACGCATTATTATTTTAAATCAGTTTTGGATTTCTTTATTTTATACACTATTTTGTAATTTAGTTTACCTAACATAATTATGTTAACATGCTTTGTTTTTCTTTTTAGATATTCGTCAAAAGGCATGCCAACCCGAGTATGCGAACATAATACGAAAGCATTGAAATGTGCAACATTGACAATGAATAATTTATCAAAAATACATCGGGATTTTTATAAGAACTCGACAAAGCATGAGCAAAATATAATTCTTTTCAAACTGTGTTCAATAAAAGAAACTCAAAAAAGACCTAACTTTAAAGGCAAAAAGAAATTTAAAACTAACTATTCCGTATTCATTAACAAAAAGAGGGTGCCAATCTGCCAAAAAATTTTTCTGAGTATTTTTGGCATTAAAAAGTATAGAGTGGAGTACTTGATGAAAAAGTTTTATGAAACGGGAGAATTTCCTCGTGAAGCTCGTGGAGGTGATCGGAAGACTGAAAAGTACGCAGAGAAAAAAGAATCTGTTCATCATTTTATTCAAAGTCTCAAATGTATAGTCTCATTATTGCCGAAAAAGCAAGGAAGCTGAAAGAAAATACTTGCCATGTGAGTTGAATATTAAAAAACTTTACCTAATGTATAACACTGACCAGCGTAATGCACAACTTGGGGTAAAATTATCATACTTTCGGTATATTTTCAACACTGAATATAATTTAGGCTTCGGCACACCACAAACGGATGTTTGTTCAAAATGTCTAGAACTAAAAGAAAAGATCAAAATGGAAAAAGACGAAAATAAAAAGAAAATATTTATGACAGAGAAGAGGGTTCATTCTTTGAGAGCGAAATCATTTTTTGAAAACTTGAGAGACACTACACCTGGTTTGAAAATAATATCTTTTGATTTCCAAAAAAATTTACCGTTACCAAAGGTGCCTGACCAATCATGCTATTATAGCCGACAATTATATTTCTACAATTTAGCCGTAGTTGAAGGGCATTCAAATTTGCCTCTAAATAAAGAGCGTGTATTCTCTTATTATTGTACAGAAGACGAGTTTAGCAAAAATGCGAATTTGGTGGCATCTGCAGTTTATGACCGGCTTTGTAAAACTGATAAAACGGGCATAACAAGAATTCGTTTGGTTGCAGACGGATGCGGCGGGCAAAACAAAAATTGTATTTTAATTGGTATGTGCTGCAAATGGCTATTAGAAAATAGAAACATTAAGAGTTTAGAAGTCATTTTTCCTGTCACCGGTCATTCCTTTATGCCTGCTGATCGCTTTTTTGGAGTTATAGAAAAAAAGCTGCGTAAAATGGAGGTAGTACTTCATCCCAAAGAAATCATAGATATTGTGTCTGAAAACGCATCTTTAGTAAAATTTGGTGAAGATTGTACGGTTTTTGACTGGAAGACATCTATCAAAGACATCGTAAAACCCACCACAACTTGGAATATTCAATTCAACCAGTGTAAAAGATTTATTCTGCGTCGTTCAAAAAAACCTGGTAACGTGCTTGTGAGGGGCGAAATATATTATAAGAGTGACCTAGCTACCGCTCAAAATATTTGCAGACCACGAAAACTTATGAATATGATAAATCCGATTATACTGCCCAGCATAGTTGCTGTTAATAAAAGTAAATTAAGTGATGTGAATAAATTACTGAGCAAACATTTTGGTACCGAATGGCAAGGCTTATTGGAATTAAGTTTTTATAAAGAAATATTACTAAGACAGGAGACCTTACAAGAAACGCCTTCTGAAGATATATACTGTGATGAAGAAGTTCAGGAACCTGCCGAACTTCGAATTTAATTTTGTGAAATAAATAAAAATTAAACATCTTTGTGAATTTTAATTTGAGTGACAACCCTAAATTACGTGTTGCATTATTATAATCAAAGACAGCAATCTTTGACATAGCTATTAACAAAAGCAGCAATCTGGTGTTTGTTTAGAATCAAATCCAGCAATATTTAAATGTAAGTATCAAAAACAGCAATCTGAAAAATTAATTAATTTTTTATTAATTTTTTCTAAATGCAATCTACCCAATGTAATATTTAAATAAAATGCAAACCTTTAATTTACCAAATTAAATCATAAATGATGAATTTATCAACTTTAATAAAGAATTACATGTTTTTTTTTATTTACCACTAATTAGTGAAATGTCAGATTGCTGTTTTTGTTTCTATACGACTCGTTTGGTGCTCAATGGATTGGCAGATTTGGACCTCGTAGGTGGCCAGCAGGATCGCCAGACCTCAAGCCACTCGATTTTTTTTTATGGGGGTGCATCAAAGACGATGTTTACGCGGAGAACGTGGATTCGGTGGAACAATTACGCCATCGAATAATAAATGTGTTTGAGAAATTAAGGGAAATGGCTATAAGTGACAATTTATTTTCAAATGTGCGGGAAAACATGAAACGCCATTTAGCTCTTTGTATCCCCGCCAACAAGGTGGTCTCATTGAAAATAAGAAAATTTAAAATAAAGACAAATAAAAGCAGTGATTAGTGATGAGTGATTACCGTTTTAACTAATAGTAACAAGAGAGGGTGATATGATAAGCGTTTGACTAACCACTTCCGTTGTAGGTACCACTTGCGCCGCCGCCGCTCGGTTTCTTTGATAAATGCCGTCAAAAAATCGGACCGATCTCGAGTAGGTACAAGACGCATTGCGCGATTGCCAGCGCGCGAAGCGACGCGTTGCCGCTCAGAGTTAACGTAAGCCAGCAGCATTTTGTTTGTTAGTTTTTACTTACCTACTACGCCGATAGCTAACTATATTCCTAATGTGTTTGTTTTTTAGAAACAACAGTGTAACACCCATCAATCAATTGCTGCGTGCCCTACGCTTCTACGCAACAGGGTGCTATCAAATGACTGCAGCAGATTTATGTGGATTCAGCACTTCTACTGCCCATAGATTTGTGCACAAAGTCAGTGCCGCTATTGCTACACGTCGACCATGTCACATTTATTTTCCAGAATTACCAGAAGAGATCCGCCAGACAGAAGTAGAATTTTATAAGAGCTAAATTTCCGCATGTTGTAGGTGCTATTGATTGCACTCATGTGAAATTTATTAAATCACCAGGTTAGGTGTTGCTTTTTAATTTTCATGTTTTATAACAATATTGAAATTCACTATAAAATAGATATTAGTTATTACATTAGAATACACTAAATAACTTTTACCAGGTGGAGATTATCCTGAGATTTTCCGAATCAGAAAACAGTATTTTTCGCTAAATGTCCAAGCAATCTGTAATGCCAAATTAGAATTCACCGATGTGGTTGCACATGGCCAGGTAGCGCACATGACTCATATATTTTTAATAACTGTTATAGAAGAGCTTTGTTTGAACAAGGACTATATGGTACTGCTGTTCTTGTTGGAGATGCAAGCTATGCATGTAACAAATACATGATGACTCCATTAGAACAGTGCAATATTGATGCCAGGGCTTGTAATTCGAATATTCGAATAATGCGAATATTCGATCATTTTTGCTATTCGAATATTGACTGATGTTAAATTCGAATATTCGAATAATTTTTAGTTCAGTTTGAAAATACAAACTACGTCTGTCTTACAAGTTGTTTGTTACCTACAGACCGCGCTTTACACGTACACACACAGTGCCGGCGCCGCCACTCCGAGGTTTCGCAGCCGTAACAAATATGTACCTATTTACAGAATTATTATCAATAAAGTCATCAACACAACTCTCTAAGACCATGTAATCCCCAAGAATGACTATTTCATGAAATCTTGACATTTGGGCATTATACTAACTTAACAAGTTGTATTACAGATTTTTTTTTTCTTTGAAAATATTTATTTGACTATACAAACTAAAAATAACAAAATTAAAAGAAACTAAAAAATAGCGTCGAAAAATTCATCCGCATCGCTGTCGACTGGTAATGTACCCAAGAGACTGGCGGCATTACCACGTTGTATGGCGATGCTTAGCCTCTGGCCAAGATAAAAGCCAGCCCTTGGGTCACGGGAATTGTCAACCAGCCGTTTCGAAATTTCTTTAAAAAGACCATGAGCACTCGGACCCCACGGCCCGAGAGTTTCAACCCCAAACGGCTCGAAAATATAGTTTCCGATGAGGTTATTATATTTTCGCTGCTTGAGGTTTTCCACAGCAGCAGCGCCAGCACAGCATGCCGAGCCAGGAAGATGGGATGGCGCAAGAGTATCAACACACGTAGCGTCTCACACTAAAGAGCTACCCACCTTCCATGGAAATAAAGACATACCGTCCGGTCTCTTGCCATCGTCGCGTGCCAAGCCATTGGGTTCTAATACAGCTGGAACACCGACGGTGACAAGAGCTCTTCGGATGATGTCATTAATGTTCGCGCTAAGCGTGCCGCGCTAAGCGACCCGCACTTCGGCTGCAAGACAGGCCGTGGTGTCCGAGGCTGTTGACATCTTCGCCACAGTGACAGCGATGGGGAGAACAGCAAGGAGTGCCTAGACGTAGGGAAGCAGCGAGGTGAAAAGTAGTGTCGTCGAACAAATTGATTGTAATTCTGTAAAATATATTTGTTACGACCACGAATCGTATTTTAATCAATGTACAACTTAATACTGACCAGCATATTGCAAAAAACGTAAGTAAATTTGAATTTCGCAGGCTACCTTAGCGCTTCCTCCTTAATATTTTTGATTTGTTTTTTTTTTTAATTATAATGTCAAACTATGTTGCTTAAAGGTGATTCAATTTTATATAATAAAAATACTCAACTCAAACTTGTGTATTAATTGTATAAGCAAGTTGTCCCTTCAAGGTTTCAACTTGGTTTCAAAGGAAAAAGCTAATATTCGAATAAATATTCGAATAATTCTAATACTGCCTGTAAAAACATCGAATATTCGAATATCTAAAATCTTCGAATATTTACAAGCCCTAACTGATGCTGAAAATTTATATAATGAATCTCATATCCGAACCAGAAATTGTGTAGAGCGACTATTTGGAGTCTGGAAAAGACGTTTTCCAGCCATGGCAATTGGCTTAGGAGTGACAGTAAAACATTAATTTCCAATAATCATTGCCACAACTGTTTTACATAACATAGCCAGAAGAAGTGGTGAAGAAACACCACCTAATGATAATGAAGTAAAAAATCCAGCATCTTGGGATGCTATTTTAAATCAAGGAAATATAAATACTGGAAATGGAGATGGAAGACTACAAAGAACCAATCCAAATCATAGAAGGCGCAATGAATTTGTGACGTAGTAAGACCTTTTTGAATCTATTAATAATTAGATTATTATGATAAGCCATTTCATGAAAGACTAACCAATGCTAAAATCCACATCAAAATCTGTTAAGTGCCTACTTTTAAAGACATACGCTTATGGACTGAGGAAAGCTACTTTATTTTATACTATGCAGAGATAAAAGAACTACCGTCAAGCTGTCTTTTCAGGGAAAGAATATACTATGGGACAATATTCATATAGAACATATACCTAATAGTAATTCCTTTTTCATCTTTCAGACTAGCTGCCCGTCCCGGCTTGTCACGGATATCAGAGACATCGTCATGAATCATGCTATTTGTATTTTGAATGATTAACAATCATTCATAACAACATTTAATATTAACAATAAAACAATTTTTTTTTTTAAATCTATTCTTTTAATTTTTCTAATTCAATTTTTAAAATTTCGAGTTTGATTTTTCTTGCTCAGTTTTTTATTTTTCTTGTTTGTATTTTTCCTTTTCTGATTCTTCCCGGAGCTGTAAAATTTTCATGTTCAGCCTATGCTCCTCCTCCGCATAGGCATTTGCAGTCAACAGCGTTTTGATTTTTTTCGAGTTTAAACTTTTCTCCTTCTCGGCCTCCGACGGCTGGTCCGTGCAGAGGTAATAGTTGCCGAGCGTGGGGCACTGAAAATACATATAAACAGGATAAATAAATATGAGAAAACCAGACAAATCTGTGAAAACTAATTGTATGTTTATATTACTACAGAGATAAATATAGGCCTTTCTCAATAAAAGGTGAGTGGTTAGTGGAGACATGTATGGAGAATTTTAAAAAGAGAAGGATTACACCCTTATCATTTTCGACGGGTTTGATTTAAGACGTGATTGAACCGGATCTTGCTGCGAGATCTGTGTTTTGTTTGTGGATAAATAGAAATTTGAGACAGAACCGTTTTTTTTACAAAGAACACTGTCGACGGATGAAGCCAAATTTTCAAGAGCTGGGATTACAAACCACAGAAACGACCATCTCTCTCTGTGTAAACAATCACTCTCAATTGAGAATTATGGTTTTTTTCTAACAAAAATCTGATACTTTTTCATACATTTTTACAATTATTGTTAAATTACTAATTAGTTCAAGGCGAAAGTTTGTGTGTGTGTGTTTATATGTTTGTTACTTCTTCACGCTCAAGCGGCTGGACCAATTTTGATAAAATTTGGTATGGAGGTAGCTGACACCCTGGATTAACATATAGGCTACTACGTGTAGCTACAAGTAAATTTGAGCCAAATGTTAAAAAGATTGTAAGCACAATGCAGTGCCACGCTTCAAACTAGTTTACTATATTTTTTTTTTTTTTGGCTATTTTTATTATGTTTTTAATTTGTGCAGGTGGCCCGCCATTAGTTCATCATTTGCCCAAGTGGCCCATGGTCTCAATAAGTCTGTGCAACCCTGCACTATAGTGACATTACGGATAAAGGGAACTTTAAGCCAATCTCTTTAGCCACGATTTTAGCTAAAGTATTTGACGCTCTGTTGGATACAGTTTTCAAAATCAACATAAAGTTACATGATGCTCAACATAGGAAACAGGCAGTTAGTTCTATGTTTGAAAAATACTGTTAATTATTATACAGGCAACCAAACTCCTGTTTTTTTGTTTTTGTCAAAGGCATTTGAAATGGTGTCTTATGACAAGTTGTAGCCTAAGCTCTGTGGCGCACATGTTCCTAGTGAGCTGATAAATATTTTTAAATATTGGTACTCCCATCAACTAAATTGTGTAAGGTGGGCTAATTTGTTGTCGGCGGAATACGCTATGGAATGTGGAGTTAGGCAGGGTGGGTTAACCTCCCCCACCGACAATAACTTTGCATCCTGGTGACGCATTTTGAAGCTGTTTTTAGCAAAATTAATCGTTTCTAGGCTCCGTCCGACTTTCCCACCAGTGAAAACTGATAAACCCGCGAAAAACATTTTTCGGATATTGACTTTGCAAAAATTTTAGCAAAAAATCCTTTAAAACATTTTTATTTCAAAATTTACAGCCTAACCTACTTTGTTTAAAATTTGAATCGTTACTTACCTGCCTTACCTGCACTCCGGTGCCCGTTCCGCGAGCTCGAGTCCCGTTTGGCGGTATTATTCCAGGTTTTTACATACATTTTGGTCGTAAATAATGTTTTTTATGCAAATTTCAAAAATTTTCTTCAGCGTAAATTCCGGTAACCTCGTAGATCGCTAGCCCGCGCCGAGACGAGTCATTTGACACCTCGCACGTACAGTCAACAGCAAAAGTAGATGATCAAAATCAGAAATTCAATACTAATGAACGGAGTTCGCGTCAGAACTGTGTGGTGTCGAAGTACTACTACTTAGAATACTTACTACGTAGAATACTTTTGAATCACTTCGACACCACACAGTTCTGACGCGAACTCCGTTCATTAGTATTGAATTTCTGACTTTGATCATCTACTTTTGCTGCTGACTGTACGCCTAGCTAATATATAAATTCAAAAATTACTCCCACCCACCCATTTGTCACTAACCAGGTAAACTTTTTATTTTCAACTAAAAATAAATTTATGTTTTTAGCTCTTCCGGCTACTTTAATACCATTACCGATTACGACGCTGGGAAAGTAAACGGTATCATGGAGTATCAGCGCCTTTGAAGGCATATTATTCACTTTTTTTTAACTTACTGACCGAGTCCTTGCTTAGAGGGCTCGTATTTTACAATTTCTCTTGCTGATCCCTCCTTTACAGGGATAGAGAAACCAGTGACTTCTGACAGTTCAGCCTATGAACCTCACCTTTACAAAAGCCACCGCCATGTTCCACACGCCGGCCAAGAAAAGCGCGAGCTCGTTTGTCTTCGGGGGCTCGCCGCAATCTGCAGAGAAAACTGGGACCTCGCAGTCGAGCGTGAGACGCAGCATTGGGGAATGGGAAGCCGGGAAAATCGAGCCCAAAGCAAAGTCCCCGGCCAACCCAAAACCTGGTGCAACTCCGCCGGCCGCACAAAAAATCCTCGGCTCTCTGGGGAAGCGGCGGGCCTCCGCGGATGCCGCGGGACCCAGCAATAAGCCCGAGTCAAGGTACTGACAACGGAGGCGAGAGCTTGCCTGAGTAGAGCAAAGCAGCACCTGGGCAACTCTCGAAATTTAAAAACAGAGATAAAGACGGAGGTTTTGGGGGCCATCACTCGGCTCTACGAAATAGTGAAAGAGTCAGAGAAGTCGAGACCCCCTGTCATCGCTGCCTCCATTCCGACTGTCAACCAGACCAGCATGCCCTCCTCAAACGAGAAGAAACCAGAGAGGATCTCATAAAACAGCTAGAGGAAAACAGCGCTCTCCTAAACGAAAACATCACAAAAATGGAGTCGCTGCGAGATGCCTTTGTGACAAGGGACTTTGTTGGGGAGAGCATACGCGAGTGTCCGCTGTGCACAACAGCCAGACCGGGGCTCAGGCCCTAGGGCGGGCAACGCTGCACTCCGTTGTCGTCTCCTCAACAAAGGAACAGAAAAGACTAAAGTAAAGGAGAGGATTGAAGCAGCTGGGCAGGGTCTCGTCGTCGAGGAAGGGACGAACCGGGACCCGCTTCTGATTTTGAGGGACGTTCTGCTCGTTCATAGTGACGAAGAAGTTATGAGTGCCCTTAGAAATCAGAACCGGGAAATCTTCCACGGCCTCGGAGATGAGGACCAAAGGACGGTGATAACATTCCAAAAGAAGACGCGAAACCCCCATCTGAACCACATTGTGCTCAGTGTGGTTCAGATTTGGCCCCATTAATCTGGAGGAGGGCCATCGAAGGTGACAAACTCAGAATCGACCTCCAGATTGTGCGCGTCAAAGATCAGACGCCACTGGTGCAGTGTACCCGCTGCTTGGGCTACGGAGACAGTAAGCGGTTTTGTAAGCACCCATCCGATCTGTGCAGCCACTGTGGCGGCCCACACCTTAGAGCTGACTGCCCAGACAGGCAAATGGGCGAAGCAGCGGTGTGCGTAAACTGCATCAAGGAAAAATTGGGAAACACTGAGCACAATACATTCAGTACTAAATAAGGCGAAACTGGGATGACCTCGCTCGAGCCTCAATAGCGTATAGCTAAAGTTGCCCCTGATACCCTGAGCACAATACATTCAGTACTAAATAAGGCGAAACTGGGATGACCTCGCTCGAGCCTCAATAGCGTATAGCTAAAGTTGCCCCTGATACCCACCAGTACAAAATAGTTCAGGCCAACCTGCAACGGAGTCAGCTGGCCACAAACGAGCTGTTGTTGGAGGCTGACAAGCGAAAACTTGCCGTAGCGCTGCTCCAGGAGCCGAATGTGGGTGGGGTGAGAAAGATGAAGGCTACCGGGGCGTAAGGGTCTTCCAGAGCTCTGAGGGAGGAGAAGGGACTGTGAAGGCAGCAGTAGCGGTCTTTGGCCAAAGCCTGGATATAATACAGTACCCGCAACTCACCACTAACAATATCGTTGTGGTGGGAGTCCGAACCACAGCCTGGACGATCACGCTGGTGTCCTTCTACTTCGAGCCCCACAAGCCCATAGAGCCATACCTGGAGCAGCTAAAACGAGAGGAGCAAGTGGTGGGCCTTAGCAGGTTGGTCATCGGAGGAGACGAAAATGCGAAAGCACTTGGTAGCGGCAACGAGGACTCTGAGAGGGGAGCACATGTGTGGAACGCTAGGGAAAATGGGTTTGCAGATCCTGAACACGGGCGACATCCCAACCTTCGACACCATCAGGCGAGGTATCAGGTACAGCAGCCTCGTGGACGTAACGGCCTGTTCAGCGGACATACAGGACCTGGTGGACGGCTGGCGAATCGTGGAAGGACTCACGGGCTCCGACCATAACGGCATATTTTTCGGCATTCACCTTAAAAAATCTACAGGATTAAGCATTGAGCTCACCACTAGAAAATACATCACAAAGGACGCAAATTACTGTCTCAAATTATGCTGGCAAATATCTAACAGTTATGGAGCTCACAAACAAAAACACCACAAATCAACTAGAACGCACGATAAACACACACACAAGCCGTAACTGAAACATGTAGAGTCTGGCAAACGAAAGTAACACTCGAATTATTTGCCTATCTTGAAACTTGGGTAAATAATGCCATGGCTGGCGAAGAATGGTTGAAATGCTTCATGCGGCGACATCAAGAACTAAGCGTTCGAAAACCTGAGGCGACTAGCCTTGCCCGAGCAACTAGCTTTATTTAATTCTCATAACGTGAATTTGTTTTTCGATAACTTAGGAAAGGTTTTAGAAAAGTACAAGTTTGAAGGGCAAGACATATGGAATGTGGATGAGACAGGGATTACTACTGTCCAAAAGCCCCAAAAAATTGTTGCTCGAAGAGGCATGAAACAGATTGGCGCCCTGACTTCTGCAGAGCGAGGTACTTTAGCCTGACTTCTGCTGAGCGAGGTACTTTAGTAACATTAGCTGTTGCAGTGTCAGCTGCAGGAAATAGCATACCGCCCTTTTTCGTGTTTCCTCGAAAACATTTCAAAGACCATTTTGTCCACAGTGGACCAGCAGGATCGACTGGTAGCGCCAATCCATCCGGCTGGATGAATGAAGACTGTTTTTACATATTTATTCAACAATTTGTGCGATACACTCGCTGCAGTTCTAAACGCCCACTGCTACTATTGTTGGATAACCACGATTCTCATCTATCTATCAAAAAATTGGATTATTGTAAGCAACACGGAGTTGTGGTGTTGTCATTCCCACCTCATTGTTCATATAAACTGCAACCGTTAGATCGTAGTGTTTATGGACCTTTGAAGAGGTACGTCAATGTTGCTTGTGATGACTAGATCAAGAATCATCCTGGCAAAACCATGACGATTTATTTTTTCCTGCTATCGTCAAAATTAGTTTACCACCAGCCATAACTCCCCAGAACATAATGTCTGGCTTTTCAGTGAGTGGCATATGGCCCTTTAATCGTAATATTTTCACTGACATAGACTTTGCACCATCTTATGTAACCGATAGACCTGAAGTTGACCAGGAAATCGATCAGGGTATACAAAGTGAAGACTTAGTTGCTCCAAACGTGGAACATACCCCAGTTTCTTGTAGAACACCGTCACCAACTCCTGGAACCAGTGCAGATACTCCTCCATCATTACATATACCTACACCTGAAATTTTACGACCATTTCCGAAAGCTCCAGCTAAAAAAACGACATCCAATCGAAGAAAAAGGACTACCGCAATTTTGACTGACACCCCGGTTAAGAATGCGTTAGAAGACCAACAAAAAATGAGGAAAACCAAGGCAAAAGTACCTATGAAGAAGAAAAATAAGAAACAAAAGCAAGCGAGTAGCGAAGAAGATGAAGATTTAGATGATACGTCATGTTTGATATGTTTTGAAACCTGGTCAAGCAGCAAGCCCAATGAAGAATGGGTTCAGTGCACAAAATGCAAAATGTGGGTGCATGAAAAATGCGGTGGGAACAAAGATTTATTCTATTGTTGCCCAAATTGTGCTTCGGACGATGACAGTGATGTCAATAGTGATCTGTGACAACGAGGACCTTTACCTGAGACAACCTACCCCATGTCGGGGGTAATTTGTCACACTCAACTTAATTTTTTTATTCTCAAATTATTCGTACAAAATAGTTTTTTTTTTAGTTTTAAGAGCAATTAACGAAGGCTGATATACCAATTATACGATTAATAAAGAAAAATTGGTAGTTTTATTTCAGTTCTCTCAATTAAAAATGTTTATTTAAATTTTGAGACAACTAGGAACCAGCTCCCCTAGGGCAAAAGGAGCTGTCGATTTGTCCGACCAAATGGGGGCTTATTCCACGCCATTAAGAAAATCGGTAAATGGTACAGAAAAGTTGCCATAAACTTGCTGTTGAACACTGCAGTTATCAATGCACTGGTATTATATCAAGCAGTAACCGGGGCGAAAATCCAAATTGTTGAATTTAGGAAACAGGTGTTGAAGGGCCTGTTAATGAGAAGTGAAACCTCAAGCACAGTATAAAGATCATACAGTATTGGAACTCGGCCGTAACCTTGAAATAAATGCCTACAGCCGCGCGGTACGTAAACATGCGATAGGGCTGCCCGCCTCCAGCATTTTAATTACATTTGCCCACTTTGTGTTTCCATTTAGTTTTGTTATTGTATTTTACTGTGTGTACATAAATATTAATAATAAAAACCACGTCTTTACTTTGAATTTTACAAACTTACAAAACCATCGATATACATACACTAGATTAGCAATTACCGCGCCAAGGCGTTGCCACTGGGATCAAGGCCACAGTCTCAATCGTAGCTAATGTCAGTTCAGTGCTCTGTATGACGCCAACCGAAGTTAGCCGAGTGAAAATTACCGCCAAAATGGGAAAATGCGTAGTGAAAGAGTGCGATTCGAGGTCACAAAAACACAATAAATTAACCGGAATTACTTTCCACGCGTAAGTTTTTTATTGTTTCTGTGTTTATATCAACGTAAAAACGCAATAAAAATAAATAAAATGTAGAATTTTGTAAATTAGGTTCAATGTTGCCACTAAAAACTTAGTTTTAGTTTCCCACATTATGTGGGAGTTTTTAATTTATAGAGTATGTGATTTAAAATATTTTATAAAACTAAATGTGTGACAATGTGTAACAAAAAAATAACATTGTAACATAAAAATAATTGTTTTTAAATATTTAAATACATAATTCAAAAATAACGTTTAATGTTTTTTTTTTGCGTTTTTTATGGCTTAAAAAGTTGGGTAAAATTTCGCATGGCTAGGCAACACCCTCCCGCCATTGCATATTTATATTGCGGTCTTTGTCTAATCTAAGCGACGGTATTATTGTTGCGACTTGTGTAAGTGAGACAGATATATGTTTACTTTTAAATGGTAGTGGTTTCAAAGCTACGTCGTCGCGTTTAAATAGTGGTTAAATTTTTTTGACACATTTTAATGAGGTTTGCTTCTCTAGTTATTTAGCTCAATGAACAAAACAAAACACACATGCCCCGAGGTTTTAACACAAGCGTACCTACCGTATAATGATTCATGAACCGCCTATAACTACCTATTTCACTCGTGTCTATCACTTTCCTTTACTCTATTCACTTTATTTATTAATCCAGACATCTTTTTTTTCGGGAGATAAAAGGAAATACTTATCCATTAAAAAGACACACATTATGTACCTACCTACTAGTAAGTAAAATTATTTTATAGTCCTTTCAGAGTTTCCAGGTAATCTAAAAAAAGTTATCTCTGGATGCGTTATTGACGAATTCATGCAACCAAAAACAGCACAAATTATCCTACTCGTCATATTAAATATGTACTTCAATTTATTTTGCGCGGTTATTGTTAAAAAAAACAACACACCGTCCGTTCGTCACTGCGGCACAGTCGCGACTGTCTGCATGCCAAGCGCATGCCGAGGTCGAGGCGCGTAGGTATAGCTCGCGTTTCGTCCGTTTGTATGAAGTCGAAATACTGTATATGGGTCATATTCAAAATAATTGTATATTTACTACTGTCTTAATGTCCAACCCAATTATTTTCATAACGAGATGCAACTGACTAGAATTTCATAAACAAACAGATAAAATATTTATTTGAGCTTAATAAAAAACAACGAAACATTTGGTAAACCTAAACAATTCATTTAAAAAAATTAAACCAGACATTGCGTAGGATCCGTTTCATACAAGTATTCTATGTCCACGTCTTTAACGGTAAACTAAAAAAAATAATTTAATTATTAACCATTCAACAAAAGTTAAAAAAAAATATATATTCAGAGAATATTGTTTAAACTTTCAACACTTTACTAAACAAAATATAAAATACTATTTAGTGTACTCCAAATTTAATTTATTAATGAGTGTCCTGATTTTGCACATATCTGTTATTCTTCTCTGTTATGCTATTTTAACATTATTTCCATGGCAATAAAGAAATTTGAAATACTGGCAAAATTAGTTCACTAGCTGTTACTACACGACGCGTAAGAATAAACGCTTTGCCATTTTGTTCAATATAGTTTTTCAGCTCGTTTCGTGGTCGAAGAAAATTAGACTTTTAAAAGTAAATTATTCAATGTGAGTCGTTTACAGTAGCGGTAAGTACTTACTGTTTTATTACTCATACTAGGAAAGGGCTGTATTGTGATATTTGTTATAACTATAAAATATTCGTATAATCATGTGAATTGGTGTGGAAATAAATAGATTTGTAGGATAGACACGTGCAATTAATTCATATACGTTATTTTATCTGTCACTTTTTTCCGTTACGTAACAGATATGAATGATTAGGCGTTATTCACATTGTCTCATGTATGAATTAATGAAAATAAAATATTAATAGGTACTTAGTGCACCGCAGGTTAGCCAAAACATTTTTTTTTACTTACTTAAATTTATTTGAAGTATGTAAAGTTTGCGTATATTGTGCCATGTATTGCATTGCTGTGCCATGTATTGTCTGTGTGTGCATGTTTTACTGCGTATCCTCAGTCCTCACTGCTTGAGCCTTTTATACTAACCGCGCAGCCTCGCCGAGGCGTACCCACCCTCTCGTCGGCCGTCTCACTATCAGTTAAGGGGGATGCGCCAAGGTAGCCCGCGAAATTCAAATTGACTCAGGTTTTTTGCAATTTACAGGTCAGTGTAAAGTTGTATGTTGATTAAAATATGATTCACGACCGTAACAAATATGGCTATACATAATTCTAATCATTAGAATCCTTTTGCCTTAATATTAATATCAAAATTTTAGGCTCGGTAGTTTCGGAGATAAGGCATTATGGCAATGATGATGATGAATTTATGGCAATTATACCAACTAAAATACGATCACCAAAATGTTATTTCATTATGTACCCACCTAGCGACCCACACCGACTTCGCACTCGTAGCCTGTTATAAACGTGTGCTATTTAAACTTGCCCTAATAATTCCTTTCTGTTATTTTTCTGTTACAATCAAATAATATTCATATCTGTTTCCTATCCGTAACTTACAATTATTTTGAATATGACCCATATCTTTATACTGTGCCTCAAGTCAGGTTTCAAGACCAATAAGAATGAAGCAAGCTTATCTTGCGAAGAAAGACGGCACAAGCAAAAATAGTCGATGAATATGTCAGCAGTGCTACAAAGACAATACTAATA
Source organism: Oligia fasciuncula (assembly GCA_963082905.1). NCBI lineage: Eukaryota > Metazoa > Arthropoda > Insecta > Lepidoptera > Noctuidae > Oligia > Oligia fasciuncula. The sequence continues at coordinate 19,169,022 of OY720403.1, forward strand.
TGGGTAATGGTAATGGGACGAGTATTAGCAAAAACAAGACGAAAAAAGTTGTAACTTTTTGTGAAACCTGCCCTAACAAACCATTTCTTTGTTTTGATTGTTTATATAAAATTCATTAAACTAACTAACTAACTAACTTATAACTAACTTACTAACTAACTTATAATTAACTTTGATATTGATATCAATCTAAAGTCTGATTAATTTTGTTTCATTTAAAAACTGTCATAAATAATAACTTTAATAAATTTTTATTATGTTTCTGATTTATAAACCATGTAGTTTAATTCATCAAACTATTCCCGAAATCGTAGGTTGGTGCCTCAACACTTAAAATTGTCAATGGGACCTTTGCAATTTGGCTTCGGACCCTCGTACGCCTTTCAAAGGTCCGGGACCATTGGGTCCCGAGATATGTCTATGACTTTTAAATAATAATAATTATTGTTTAGAATTATTATTTAAGGGAACATCCGAAAATAGTTTAAGTAAAGAAACTGTCTTCGGGATAATTTAGTACCTACTTGTATTATCTTTATACAAACAATTTGGGCATTATAGCCCAGCGGTCGAGGTTAGTTAAGGATGTCCCAGTAAAAAAAAAAGCACCATAATAATTATAATGACGTAATTAACATTAAATTTTCATTTATAGAAAGTGGATGCTTGCCAGAGGAAAGTGTCGACACTGCAGAATTAATAATGCTGTTCAACTCCGTCAATGCAAATGGGCATAAAGAAGAAGGAAAAGTATACAGATCAGCAGTCACACCAAACTCACCCCATTTAAAATTTTGGAACAAAACATTACCGATTTTAAAGTCCATGAAATATATAAATAATAAAGGCAAAGAGGTAACTGTACCATCTCTTACCAGTTGGGTAACAGTATAGAAGGTTTTAAATTCACTACAAATCTGTTAAGGTCAGAAGGAATAAATTCTTTGTTATTACGTAACATAAACCAAGAACCCATTTTTTTTTTGTGTATGGGAAATCATCAAATGACCCTCCCGCTCTGGTGGAGAGGAAGGGAGTGTCAGACTCTTATTGACTTAAACCCACCCGTGTTCCTTCCTTAGCCCTTTATGTTCCGGGCCAGCGGTAACCCTTTAGGACAATCCAGCTGACCAACCAAGACCCCTTGGAAAACTTTTTTGGGGCGATAAGAGCTCATGGCTATAATAACGTAATGCCCAACACAGCAGCTTTCGAAACAGCTTTTATAACATTATTAATAAATAATATAACATCCCCACACTCGCTACAGGGAAATTGTGAAAATGATGACAGTATTTGTTTAAATTCATTAAAATCTGTAATAAACCAAAACTGTAATGTAGAGGATGAATCAAAATCAATCAAAATCAAAATAAATAAATACACAAATGATTCTAGAAAGCCTTTCTCAAGTTCATGTAGAGAAATGCGCGGTCATAGCTTATTGTAATGGGTGAGTACCAACCAAAGAAAAATGCTAGTTTTTAAAATATGTAAGCCATGTAGAAATAATTTAATTTCTCCAAATACTGAAGACTTCCACAATTTTATAATAAAAAAAGAATATTGTGGCAAATGATGGTTATGCTATCCTACCCGGGCATTGTTTGACTTTTTTGCCCAAGTAGAACACATCCATTGGACATCTTAAATAATTATGGGCATATAGAAAAAAAATATATAATGCTGATTATAACGTGGACCGTTACCATTGACCTAAATTTTATGAAATGTAAAAAACATAAAGAAGAATTAAAGAACTATTGGTCCATAAAAGTGTTGTGTTCTTCACAATGAATTGGTGCGAAGAAGTCAGCAATGTCTTCACTGGCAAGAGCTATAATAATTTTTGTAATGAAAGTTATGAAACTGACCCCCCCATCTTCCTACGGGCTCGGGAACACAAAACACAAAAACAAAGGGTGCAAAACGAGAGAGACAAACAGGTGTTCACATTAATGTATAATTAATAAATTCATTCAATAATATATTTTTGAATTTCGGAGGTTTTTCGAGCGTGGTGATGTTTTTATACTCGACAGAGGTTTTCGTGATGCCATGGCAGACCACAGAGCGCTTGGTTATCGTGCATACCTATATGCCAATTAGTAGAAATGAAAATGAGAGGCAATTGACTACTCAACAGGCTAACGAGTCACGAAAAGTGACAATATGCCGTTGGGTAGTAGAAACAATTAATGGTCACATTAAAAATCAGTTTCGCCAACTTCGCCAACAATACTTTAATATAGCCGCACGCAAAATGAAGGACGAGTTTAAAATAGCATGCGCTTTGCTAAATGCGTTTGGTGCTAGTTATAGGAACCATGATCTTGTCAACGGGATCATAAATGAAATAAATGCTAAGCAAAATGCGCCGAACGAATTATCTGTAATTGTGAACCAAAACAATTTGCCGCTAACGGTGCCCGTGGATAATCTGCATTACCAGCATGACGGGTGCCCGGCTCATTATCAGCGCGCCGTGCGAGAGCACCTGAACTCGGTGTTTCCCCAGCGCTGGATCGGACGCGGCGGGCCAGTGCCTTGGCCAGCTAGAAGGCCGGACCTAACTCCATTGGACTTTTACTTGTGAGCTAAAGCGCCTGGTGTATCGCGAAGAACACCAAACTCGCGACACGTTAATAACTGCAATAGTGGACGCTTTTAATACCGTAAGACGTGACAGAGACACCTTATTAAAATTAAAAGGCAATCTATTGAAACGTGCTCGATTGTGTGTTGAACGCAGTGGAACTAAAAAATATACCTCTAGCACGAATCACTATCGAAAAAACATTGAACAGCGCCTCTGGTGTGCGTAAATTGAACTAATTTTCAGAGCACGAACAAATACATGTAAGTAAGACAGGCTGGGGTTGCAGCTGTGGACTTCGACTGCACAAAAGTAAAAGGTATGTGGCACTGGCTCATATGAATGCTTTTTACGTAATCAAAATTTTGTTTATTTATGTTGAATTAATACAAGTTTTATAAAATACGGAATCTTTTATTATTACTTACACCACAAGACAAGCAATGGTAGATTGACACCATTGACACACACTCCATCGTCGACTTTGTCTCTGTCAACTCTGACCTAGACTAGTCAAGAGCAAACCCATTTCAAATAAAAAAATCGAAAAATCGAATTAATTTTTCAGTCACCAAAGAATCACGGCGAGATCCTTAGGTACATTAATTTGTACAAAAAAAATGTCATTTAGAATTTTAGAGGGTTCACAATGTTATCCAACGTTGAGAATACATTACCAGGAGTAGATGATATAATTACTTATCATATTTTTAAAACCCTGCATGATTAAAATGTTTCGAAATTAATATACTTATCAGTTTTTAACCGACGAACAAAAACGGAGGAGGTTCTCAAGTCTACGAGTATATACACACATCAAAAGTGTCTAGGGATCAAGCATTTTTATGCGGATTTCTTGAGATTGAGATGTGGCTTTGTAATAAATTTATGATTTTATAAATTTATATGGATCCTTTTTGGTGCATTTCATAATTTGAATCAGGAACTGTGAATCAAATTCGAGTAAAAGATGAAAATCAGCTGTCAATATTTTCCCTATAAAACCATACAACGCATTGAAGACATTATTAGTGCTACTGTTTCCCTACTACTGATTAAAACCAACGTTATTATGGAGCGGCGACGTCATTTAAGCAGGGAAGAAATGCTCAGAGCCGTGGGAATGATAGAAGCTGGTTCCCGGCAACGTACTGTGGCTTTAGCTCTGAATACAAGTCAGAGTGTTATCAGTCGACTTTGGACACGTTACCGAAGCACTGGTACCGTGGCTGAGCGCCATGGAGGACGGTATCGCTGCACCACACGGAGACAAGACCGATACATTCAAATCTTAACTCGAAGAGCTCCAACAATAACCGCCATGATGTCAGCCGTGAGGCTTCATCACTCTTCAGGGAACTTAATTAGCGACCAAACAGTCAGAAACCGCTTGCATGAAGTGAACCTTCATTCCCGAAGACCGCTACGGGTACCACCTATAGCAATGCACAATCGTAGGATTCGATATCAATGGGCTCTTGAACACAGAAATTGGGCAGAAGAACAATGGCGTTTCGTGTGCTTTTCTGATGAGTCTCGTTTTGGTATGAGACCGGATACAAGACGTATACGACACTGGAGAACCCCTGGACGCCAACAGCGATTAAAATCCTGCCAGGAAGTCCATCCTTATAGTGGTGGAACCATCATGGTATGGGCGGGTATTTGGATCGGCGGAAGAACTGAGTTGACTGAATTTATGCTGAGACGATTGTATCAGACGTCATCGTTCCTCTACAAGTGCAAATCGGTCCCTTATTTCAGTTAATGCATGATAATGCACGACCGCACACCGCAAGAGTTGTAAGACAGACTCTCGCCGCAGCTAACATCAATGTCCTGCCCTGGCCTGCTCAGTCGCCAGACTTGAACCCGATTGAGCATGCATGGGATATGCTACAGAGAAGAGCTCTGCCGAATATGGAGGGTATCCAGTCGCAAGAAGACCTTTTTTTGTTGTTACAACGAACATGGGCGGCCATTCCACAGCGTGATTTGGATGAACTCATTTTGAGTATGCCAAACCGATGTTCTTGTGTTGTTAGTGTTCGCGGTAGAAACACGGATTATTAATTGTTTAAGTTACCCAATAAAATTTTAAAGAAAACTGTTATTTCAGTCTTTTTTTCGAACTTTTGTGTTAGTGGTTCAAATGTCAAAAATCCCTTTATTAGGAAAATGGCAAATTTCTTTATTAATGCAAAGGTGACTTGGTTTATCGTTACTGTGACAAACGAAAACACTTTATTTGATGAATCCTTAAAGAAAATTTTAATTAATATCAATCAGGAGAAAAGTTATTGCAAAAATATATGTTGATCCCTAGACACTTTTGATGTGTGTATATTTTTTTATGTTTTACCACGCATAACTATTTACGGAGTAGTCCGATTTTGATAATTCTTTTTTCGTTTGAAAGGGTATACTCTCGAGGTGGTCACCAAGTTGAAATCTGATGAGAGGATCCCATGGAAATCGAGGGAAGCCCTCAAATTTTATAGGCAAAATTATAGCGATTTGGGTATTTTTTAAAGTAACTTGAGCATTTGCTCTTGGAAATCATCATTTGGTAAAGTGCAGCTGATGATGAAGACCACAGATGGCCATCGGAACTACTCAATGATAAATAAATCACGGGTTGCGACTATACTGTGTCTACTTAGAAAACCCAGATCAACAGTTGACTTGATATGATCTATGCAGTGTGTTTACGCCGTTTTACGTGACACCAATATGTTGGAAGAAGGAGACGCTCAACCAGCCACTCGTCTTCAAAGTTTGGCGAAGTGTTAGGAGGCGACCTTATATAAGGCCGCGCGCGTTACAAAAAAAACGTCACTTGATCATACCAAGCAGTTATTAAGCACTGCCGCACCGCTGCTAATTAACGCTCGCCAACTGACACCCTCAGTCAGTTTAGGCTGGAGCCGCGCCGAATAAGACTGCCATAATTTAATCTCCCGCTAAGTAAAAAAATTGCTCGCGCCAAAACAGACCGGTCTGATGGCCAGCTGAGCACCGCAAATTAAGAATTATCTAGAACACAGGAAGAGGGGCGCCCCCTGTACCTCATCAGCATCCAGAGTTCCAGTTCGCCAGAGTCAAGGTTAGTGGATCTGGATTCCTTCATTGATGGTGTAATATCTGCGGCGCGTCCTATGTCTATACCCATTTATAATAGGATTAGTGATATCCTCCGCACTCGCCCAATTTAGAATTGATTCTTTTCGCCAACCAAATATTAAAATTAAACCACCCGCTATTATTCCCCCGCTCAACCACAGTGAACACACCTTTCGTGATGGCTATGATCACGTGTTACTCATTGAAAAGTAGGAGTGATAGAACGTGTTGTTCCAGGAACCATTTTCAGCTTAATAGAATGGTATGATCCGCGATACTGCACTGCTTTGGACGCTATAGCTGGAGAACGGGTACGTTACTTTCAATATCTGTCTTTACGTAGTTTAAAATAATGGGAAGTGCACATTAAAATTTTTAGCGTGCAGCTGACAGGACACGCAGGACACAATATTATGTGTCCCATCGTTTGTGGAACAGTACCACATTTACACTCCAAGGCGGAGTCGTCTATGAATCTCCACCTGAACAGGTTTTCCTTGCTTCGGCCTACTATCCACCAAATGCTCAAACAAGAACGGTATAGAAATCATCACCGTTGATGTGTTGGCAACTGCGCCATCACTTCCGTTTACAAATCACTTTTGATCAATTGTCTAATTTACTTGTGCGTCCGAAAAAAAACCGGTCGTCAACAGGTATACTTTCATAGAATCATATACGATCTGCAAATAAATGGAAATTTGTTAACTCAAAGCTTTTAATTATGATGAAATGTGCATTATACTATCCCTTTTAAATCTATTTAGTGAGCTGTGTTAAAAAAAAGTTTTCTGTGCATGTTCGTTTTTCTTTACAATGTATTTGATGCGGTTTTCATTTAGAGAATTCATTTTGGAAGTTAATGTCTATGTATAATAAATAAAATATTGAATTAAAATGTAACAGAGACATTACGATGTTTCGCCACTTCGCCACATCAGAAGATTGCACCTGTGCGAAGCAAGACCTATAAATTGTTTTTCTTTAGAATGACTTCTACCACACTGTAGTTGTTATATTTTCCCTCTCTTCATGTCAAGGAGGCTTGTTTTAACTTCACCGCTTGACCGTGCGATTCAGCTGCGGCAGTTATCTTTTTAGTCACCGTTGCACTGTTGGGTTGCTACCGTTGAGAAGTCTGTCAAAGTCACAGTGATCTTTATTGAAGTTACAATAAGGTTGCTAGTAGGATGCTGCTGTCAAAAGTAAAATAACTGTGAAAGAACTGTAACCCGCCTTTGTTGCAGCTGTTCGGCGTTGTGGTGGACACAGAGGATACCGGAATGCTGTTCATGCAGAAACGTAAACTGATGAGGAGCACCACCTTCGTCATGCTCGATAGAATCAACGGGCACGTCATCGACAGGGAGACTTTGACACTCGCGCAGCAGCTTGTGAGTATACAGGGTAGCCTGTGAAAGCAGGTCCAAAGAATTTAGAAGCCTCTCTCTAAGTGCTTCCCGAAACACCCCCAGTATGGTCAGTGATTATTTATAGTTTGGAAGTTACGTAGACGGTTTTTAATATTTTTTGGAAAATTCTTGACTTACTTTTTAGGGTTCCGCCGTAAAATCGTCTTTACATTCGATTTTAAAGAAAGACTTACATCTAAAAGCCTATAAAATTCTGTTGGTTCAAGAATTGAAGGATACGGACTATGCTAATCGACTGAATTTTGCGAACGAAATGCTGCAGCGATTTAACAACTTTAACAACATACTGTTCACCCAAGTAACACAGAAAGCATTTTAACAAACGAATAGTAAACTTATGTAGAACTTAAGGTCCGTATAAACTCTTATATAAGTTCACCGAGCATCTTGAGGGTTTATATTGGCATTTAAAAACCATTATGATGCTTTACACTGTATAACGGTTGGATAGTGGCTTATCAAAATGCTTTTATAAAGCTTTTAGTCTTATTGCAGCAAACCAGAACGCAGCTGTACAGCTTTCAGCTGTTTTTAGTGCATTTGGATCTACAGTTTGGTCTGTGTGGTGCCCGGACTTAAAGAATAGCACTACCCCATACTTCCCGTGGGTGTCGTAAAAGGCGACTAAGGGTCGTACCGGAGAATGGGCAGCAGCTTTCTCTATGCATTCCACCACTATATCATACTGCGATCGCCAACCCGCCTGCCAAGCGTGGCGATTATGGCAAACCCCCCCTTTTTAGGGGAGGCCTATGTCCAGCAGTGGACGTTTTTCGGCTGAAATGATGATGATGATGTATCTACAGTAGCATTTTTAAGTAATAAATAAATGCTTAATGCAAAACTAGGCATTATAATGGTTCATGTTTATGCTATTAAACAGAATAGCATAAACATGAACCATTATAATGCCACGTAAATCCGCTATACAGCTTTCAGTTGGTTTTAGTGCCTTAGGGTCTAAAATTGCATTTTTAAGTAGTAAGATAATGCCTAATGCTGCTTAATAGCATAAACTTGTACCATTATAATGCACCGTAAATCCGTTATAAAGCTTTGAGCTGTTTTTAGTGCCCTTTGTTGTGTAATAGCACTTTTAAGTGCTAAGTAAAACCCTAGTACTGCTTGACAGCATAAACGTGTATCCATGTAATGCTTGCATTTTTAAAGATCAACTGAGTTCTGTTATATAGCTAACAGCTCTTTTATCAAATATAAGTGAGTTATTGTAATGCGTAAAGCTGTATATACATTCAATTGTCTTCCATTATTAATAATTCAGCTTTGGCAAGCTGATATGTTTTATTTTTTACGGCATTGTATGGTTGGTACAAAAAATACTGAAAATAAGAAAACAACTATCGTGATAGATAGGTGATTGTTTTACTCAAGGATCCCCATGGCACTATTTCAGTCTACATCAAGTCTACTGGTATACCGGTGAACCCATATTGATCTACTTTATAGACAATGGCACTACACTGTTCATCAAAAGTCTTCTCTTTGGCCTCTGGCTTAATAATTGTTCACGTGTGAGTATTTGTACTGCTGGCGGCATTAATTAGCCTTCTTATAGGCTCACCGGGCTGCTATAGACCGACACCATTTTGTAAATATTTTATAACCAAAAAATATTATCATTCGGACCTATTTATAAAAGCAATAGACCTATATAATAATGATATAACTTAATTTAATACTGCCAAACCAATAATATTATGTTAACTATGCAAAATTCGTTCTATACAGGAATACACAATTGTTTTGGTTATTTCCCACAATATCTTTATATAACATTTTATATCAAAACCACAAAATATCGAAGGCGCGTTTAAATTATCAATGAAAGTTATATAGACATTTACAGTAAACTATATTGCGCAGTAATATTTGAAGGCATGAAATAGCAAAAGAGTAAAAAATTAGCACATTATTATAAATTTTGTTTTGATGCAAACAAATATGGTGTCACTCAGTTTTGACCGTCTTCGTCCATATTATGTTGCGAAGTTGTTAAATTACAACGTTAATTGTATTATAACATTTGTACCGTGGTATTAGAGATGTTTTTGCAATGATGTAGGATTTATTTAAGTTCTAACTGTGAACACTTAAATAGCTCCAATCATTCTTTTACTACATTCTAATGCTAGTCTAATACTTTTGTAATGCAATTAACATCTTCATTATCAATAATATTGCTAGTATAATGCTTCTGTAATGCGATTGGCAACTGCATTGACCGTAATAATTCTTCTTTAATGCGAAAGGTAACTTCTTTGGCCATAATAATGCTAATATAATGCGCCTGTAATGCTATTAAACAACTATTGTGAACCTATTTAGGATCTAAAGCCGTATAATTTGTGCCCAAATAAGCATTACAGTAGCCGTATAAACGTTTGTAATGCTACTATAGAACTAACTCAAAATGCGAAAACGATACAGAAATGCTGTAAGTCGGCCGTTATACTGCTTTGATGTGTTACTTGGGCAGTGACGAAGCAAATTTTCACCTGAATGGTCATGTTAATAAGCAGAATTGTCGGTACTGGGCAGTGGAGAATCCGAGACGAAAGCATGAACGACCCCTGCATAGCCCAAAGGTCGTTGTTTGGGCCGCTATGTCTGCTAAAGGCATAATTGGTCCTTATTTTCATGAAGATCAACGAGGCCGAGCAATTAATGTGAATAGTGACCGTTATTGCGATATGTTGCGAAATTTTTTGGTCCCAGAGTTGCAGGAGTTTGCAGGTTTCAACTCAAGAACGTGGTTCCAGCAAGATGGGGCCACTTGCCATACGGCATACCTCAAATAACTCAATGGAAGTTGTTAACGAATTATTCCCTAATAAAGTCATTTCGCGAAGGGGTAACATCAACTGGCCTCCCAGAAGCCCCGACCTTAGCCCGCTTGACTATTTTGCATGGGGATACCTTAAAAGTAAGGTTTATCAAAACAATCCGACGAATCTAACCCAGTTAAAGCAAAACATCAGGTCAGAAATGGCAGCAATATCGATAGCTATGTGTCAACGTGTTATCGCCAATCTTCGTTTCCGTTTAGAAGAGTGCCAGCAACGTAACGGTCATCATTTGGATAACATCATCTTTTCCAAATAATTCTCCAATTCATATGCTAATAATAAACAATAAACTTTTTTATTGCATACAAATAATTTTTGTTTCATTGAACTTACAAATACCCGATACCCTTTCTGGACACCTTGTACATTACAGGTCTAGCTGCAAAAGTCTTGGGAGCGTCTGCCTGCCCTTCGACAAACACCGGTAGCTGGGTTAACGAACTGATACAGCAACACTTCGAGGCCAAGACACAAGAGTCAACAGCCTCGTCACATGCCGCCACCTCCGCACGCGTCATGCCAAAGTCAAAGTCAAATCACATGGCCACAATAAGTAAAATAGACACCATATCTCAGGGCAAATCGCCCGTTAAACAACCCCCAAAAACGCCGAAACTGCCTTCCAATGTCAAAGAGGGGTCCATCGTAGTAATTTCGATCAAGGACCCCGACTCTCCCCCCAATAGGAAGTTGCAGTCGTACATGGCTAAGGCTGGAGGTCGACTATCTCCTGTCACTTTGCCGACGAAGGCCTTAAAAACTGTCGTTGCATTTATGAAGACAGGTGTCATCCCTAATGATACATCTGCGGGGCCTGCCAGTCGAGAAGTTCCGGGCCAGCGGTAACCCTTTCGGACAATCCCGCTGACCAACCAAGACCCCTTGAAAAACTTTTTTGGGGCGATAAGAGCTCATGGCTATAATAACGTAATGCCCAACACAGCAGCTTTCGAAACAGCTTTTATAACATTATTAATAAATAATATAACATCCCCACACTCGCTACAGGGAAATTGTGAAAATGATGACAGTATTTGTTTAAATTCATTAAAATCTTTAATAAACCAAAACTGTAATGTAGAAGATGCTAATGAAATAATGGAAATTATTTATGAACATTTAAATATTAATTTAATAAATACACAAATGATTCTAGAAAGCCTTTCTCAAGTCCATGTAGAGAAATGCGCGGCCATAGCTTATTGTAATGGGTGAGTACCAACCAAAGAAAAAAGCTAGTTTTTAAAATATGTAAGCCATGTAGAAATAATTTAATTTCTCCAAATACTGAAGACCCACAATTTTATAATAAAAAAAGAATATTGTGGCAAGTGATGGTTATGCTATCCTACCCGGGCATTGTTTGACTTTTTTGCCCAAGTAGAACACATCCATTGGACATCTTAAATAATTATGGGCATATAGAAAAAAAATATATAATGCTGATTATAACGTGGACCGTTACCATTGACCTAAATTTTATGAAATGTAAAAAACATAAAGAAGAATTAAATAACTATTTGCTCCATAAAAGTGTTGTGTTCTTCACAATGAATTGGTGCGAAGAAGTCAGCAATGTCTTCACTGGCAAGAGCTATAATAATTTTTGTAATGAAAGTAATGAAACTGACCCCCCCATCTTCCTGGGCTCGGGAACACAAAACACAAAAACAAAGGGTGCAAAACAAGAGAGACAAACAGGTGTTCACATTAATGTATAATTAATAAATTCATTCAATAATATATTTTTTAATTTCGGAGGTTTTTCGAGCGTGGTGATGTTTTTATACTCGACAGAGGTTTTCGTGATGCCATGGCAGACCACAGAGCGCTTGGTTATCGTGCATACCTATATGCCAATTAGTAGAAATGAAAATGAGAGGCAATTGACTACTCAACAGGCTAACGAGTCACGAAAAGTGACAATATGCCGTTGGGTAGTAGAAACAATTAATGGTCACATTAAAAATCAGTTTCGCCAACTTCGCCAACAATACTTTAATATAGCCGCACGCAAAATGAAGGACGAGTTTAAAATAGCATGCGCTTTGCTAAATGCGTTTGGTGCTAGTTATAGGAACCATGATCTTGTCAACGGGATCATAAATGAAATAAATGCTAAGCAAAATGCGCCGAACGAATTATCTGTAATTGTGAACCAAAACAATTTGCCGCTAACGGTGCCCGTGGATAATCTGCATTACCAGCATGACGGGTGCCCGGCTCATTATCAGCGCGCCGTGCGAGAGCACCTGAACTCGGTGTTTCCCCAGCGCTGGATCGGACGCGGCGGGCCAGTGCCTTGGCCAGCTAGAAGGCCGGACCTAACTCCATTGGACTTTTACTTGTGAGCTAAAGCGCCTGGTGTATCGCGAAGAACACCAAACTCGCGACACGTTAATAACTGCAATAGTGGACGCTTTTAATACCGTAAGACGTGACAGAGACACCTTATTAAAATTAAAAGGCAATCTATTGAAACGTGCTCGATTGTGTGTTGAACGCAGTGGAACTAAAAAATATACCTCTAGCACGAATCACTATCGAAAAAACATTGAACAGCGCCTCTGGTGTGCGTAAATTGAACTAATTTTCAGAGCACGAACAAATACATGTAAGTAAGACAGGCTGGGGTTGCAGCTGTGGACTTCGACTGCACAAAAGTAAAAGGTATGTGGCACTGGCTCATATGAATGCTTTTTACGTAATCAAAATTTTGTTTATTTATGTTGAATTAATACAAGTTTTATAAAATACGGAATCTTTTATTATTACTTACACCACAAGACAAGCAATGGTAGATTGACACCATTGACACACACTCCATCGTCGACTTTGTCTCTGTCAACTCTGACCTAGACTAGTCAAGAGCAAACCCATTTCAAATAAAAAAATCGAAAAATCGAATTAATTTTTCAGTCACCAAAGAATCATGGCGAGATCCTTAGGTACATTAATTTGTACAAAAAAAAATGTCATTTAGAATTTTAGAGGGTTCACAATGTTATCCAACGTTGAGAATACATTACCAGGAGTAGATGATATAATTACTTATCATATTTTTAAAACCCTGCATAATTAAAATGTTTCGAAATTAATATACAGGGTGGCCCATAAGTCCTTTAAAATGTAAATTTCGAATAAAATGCATAAGACGCGCGGGAGGGGCGCGGGCGGGGCAAAAACAGTACGTTCGGTTTCTGGGAAGTCAGTCGCCATGGAGCGTTTCACCGGTGCGGACCGTGCTTTTTGTGTGCGCGAGTTTTATCGGAACAATTTTTCGGCAACCATTGCGCGGCGTAAATTTCGACAACATCACAATCTACACAACTTTCATGACACTCCAACTGTTCAAACGATCAACAACTGGGTTGCAAAGTTTGAAGAGACTGGTTCGACGTTAGATAAAAAGCGGTCGGGCCGACCAAGGACATCAAGGACGGAAGAAAACATCGACATAGTGTTACGGTCTGTTCGTGAAAATCCTACCCAGTCTACTCATAAGCGTTCCAGAATATTAAACGTATCCAGAACATCGTTACAGCGGATTTTAAAGAAAGATTTACGTCTGCACCCCTACAAAATTCAGTTGGTACAGGAATTAAAAGACACTGACGCCATCCAGAGACTAAATTACGCGAATGAAATGTTTAGCCGCTTTTCTTCGTTCAATAACGTGTTATTATCTGATGAAGCTCACATCCACATTAATGGGCATGTAAGTAAACAAAATTGCCGCTACTGGAGCCCCGAAAATCCAAAACGTAAACATCAGAAGCCATTACACAGCCCTAAAGTGACGGAATGGGCCGCTATGTCAGCTCGTGGCATCATAGGCCCTTATTTTTTTGAAGACGGCAGAGGTCGCGCGATTACAGTTAATTCAGAGCGATATGTAGCAATGATCGAGGAGTTTTTTACACCAGCGTTGCAGAATTTTCCAGGCTACAATACGCGGACCTGGTTTCAACAGGATGGCGCGACGCACGGCCCATACCTCTAACACCGCTATGCCCGTCATTCGTGAACTTTTCCCCAACAAAGTGATCTCTCGAAGAGGAGACATTTCCTGGCCACCACGTAGTCCGGATCTAACCCCGATGGACTTTTTCTTATGGGGTTATCTGAAATCTAAAGTGTATGACACAAACCCGCGGTCAATTGAAGCCCTAAAAGAAAATATTAAAAGAGAAATGGCTAACATCACAGAACTGACTTGCCGCGCAGTCGTCGATAGTTTTAGACGTCGCTTACAGGAGTGCCGTGATCGTAACGGGTTACATTTGGATGATGTTATTTTCAAAAAATAATTCCCATTTTATAAAGGTTAATACGAAATAAAAAGGTATTTCTTATTGTAATTAGTTTTTTATTTATTAATTATTTACATGTGTAAGGACTTATGGGCCACCCTGTACTTATCAGTTTTTAAACGACGAACAAAAACGGAGGAGGTTCTCAAGTCTACGAGTATTATATTTTTTATGTTTTACCACGCATAACTATTTACGGAGTAGTCCGATTTTGATAATTCTTTTTTCGTTTGAAAGGGTATACTCTCGAGGTGGTCACCAAGTTGAAATCTGATGAGAGGATCCCATGGAAATCGAGGGAAACCCTCAAATTTTATAGGCAAAATTATAGCGATTTGGGTATTTTTTAAAGTAACTTGAGCATTTGCTCTTGGAAATCATCATTTGGTAAAGTGCAGCTGATGATGAAGACCACAGATGGCTATCGGAACTACTCAATGATAAATATTTCACGGGTTGCGACTATACTGTGTCTACTTAGAAAACCCAGATCACCAGTTGACATGATATGATCTATGCAGTGAACATACCTTTCGTGATCATAGCCGATCACGTGTTACTCATTGAAAAGTAGGAGTGATAGAACGTGTTGTTCCAGGAACCATTTTCAGCTTAATAGAATGGTATGATCCGCGATACTGCACTGCTTTGGACGCTATAGCTGGAGAACGGGTACGTTACTTTCAATATCTGTCTTTACGTAGTTTAAAATAATGGGAAGTGCACATTAAAATTTTTAGGACATAAAAAAATAAATTAATATTGAATTGAAATGTAACAGAGACATTACGATGTTTCGCCACTTCGCCACATCAGAAGATTGCACCCGTGCGAAGCAAGACCTATAAATTGTTTTTCTTTAGAATGACTTCTATCACACTGTAGTTGTTATATTTTCCCTCTCTTCATGTAAAGGAGGCTTGTTTTAACTTCACCGCTTGACCGTGCGATTCAGCTGCGGCAGTTATCTTTTTAGTCACCGTTGCACTGTTGGGTTGCTACCGTTGAGAAGTCTGTCAAAGTCACAGTGATCTTTATTGAAGTTACAATAAGGTTGCTAGTAGGATGCTGCTGTCAAAAGTAAAATAACTGTGAAAGAACTGTAACCCGCCTTTGTTGCAGCTGTTCGGCGTTGTGGTGGACACAGAGGATACCGGAATGCTGTTCATGCAGAAACGTAAACTGATGAGGAGCACCACCTTCGTCATGCTCGATAGAATCAACGGGCACGTCATCGACAGGGAGACTTTGACACTCGCGCAGCAGCTTGTGAGTATACAGGGTAGCCTGTGAAAGGAGGTCCAAAGAATTTAGAAGCCTCTCTCTAAGTGCTTCCCGAAACACCCCCTAGTATGGTCAGTGATTATTTATAGTTTGGAAGTTACGTAGACGGTTTTTAATATTTTTTGGAAAATTCTTGACTTACTTTTTAGGGTTCCGCTGTAAAATCGTCTTTACATTCGATTTTAAAGAAAGACTTACATCTAAAAGCCTATAAAATTCAGTTGGTTCAAGAATTGAAGGATACGGACTATGCTAATCGACTGAATTTTGCGAACGAAATGCTGCAGCGATTTAACAACTTTAACAACATACTGTTCAGTGACGAAGCAAATTTTCACCTGAATGGTCATGTTAATAAGCAGAATTGTCGGTACTGGGCAGTGGAGAATCCGAGACGAAAGCATGAACGACCCCTGCATAGCCCAAAGGTCGTTGTTTGGGCCGCTATGTCTGCTAAAGGCATAATTGGTCCTTATTTTCATGAAGATCAACGAGGCCGAGCAATTAATGTGAATAGTGAACGTTATTGCGATATGTTGCGAAATTTTTTGGTCCCAGAGTTGCAGGAGTTTGCAGGTTTCAACTCAAGAACGTGGTTCCAGCAAGATGGGGCCACTTGCCATACGGCATACCTCAAATAACTCAATGGAAGTTGTTAACGAATTATTCCCTAATAAAGTCATTTCGCGAAGGGGTAACATCAACTGGCCTCCCAGAAGCCCCGACCTTAGCCCGCTTGACTATTTTGCATGGGGATACCTTAAAAGTAAGGTTTATCAAAACAATCCGACGAATCTAACCTAGTTAAAGCAAAACATCAGGTCAGAAATGGCAGCAATATCGATAGCTATGTGTCAACGTGTTATCGCCAATCTTCGTTTCCGTTTAGAAGAGTGCCAGCAACGTAACGGTCATCATTTGGATAACATCATCTTTTCCAAATAATTCTCCAATTCATATGCTAATAATAAACAATAAACTTTTTTATTGCATACAAATAATTTTTGTTTCATTGAACTTACAAATACCCGATACCCTTTCTGGACACCTTGTACATTACAGGTCTAGCTGCAAAAGCCTTGGGAGCGTCTGCCTGCCCTTCGACAAACACCGGTAGCTGGGTTGACGAACTGATACAGCAACACTTCGAGACCAAGACACAAGAGTCAACAGCCTCGTCACATGCCGCCACCTCCGCACGCGTCATGCCAAAGTCAAATCACATGGCCACAATAAGTAAAATAGACACCATATCTCAGGGCAAATCGCCCGTTAAACAACCCCCAAAAACGCCGAAACTGCCTTCCAATGTAAAAGAGGGGTCCAACGTAGTAATTTCGATCAAGGACCCCGACTCTCCCTCCAATAGGAAGTTGCAGTCGTACGTGGCTAAGGCTGGAGGTCGACTATCTCCTGTCACTTTGCCGACGAAGGCCTTAAAAACTGTCGTTGCATTAATGAAGACAGGTGTCATCCCTAATGATACATCTGCGGGGCCTGCCAGTCGAGAAGTTCCGGGCCAGCGGTAACCCTTTCGGACAATCCCGCTGACCAACCAAGTCCCCTTGAAAAACTTTTTTGGGGCGATAAGAGCTCATGGCTATAATAACGTAATGCCCAACACAGCAGCTTTCGAAACAGCTTTTATAACATTATTAATAAATAATATAACATCCCCACACTCGCTACAGGGAAATTGTGAAAATGATGACAGTATTTGTTTAAATTCATTAAAATCTTTAATAAACCAAAATAATGGAAAATATTTATGAACATTTAAATATTAATTTAATAAATACACAAATGATTCTAGAAAGCCTTTCTCAAGTTCATGTAGAGAAATGCGCGGCCATAGCTTATTGTAATGGGTGAGTACCAACCAAAGAAAAAAGCTAGTTTTTAAAATATGTAAGCCATGTAGAAATAATTTAATTTCTCCAAATACTGAAGACTTCCACAATTTTATAATAAAAAAAGAATATTGTGGCAAATGATGGTTATGCTATCCTACTCGGGCATTGTTTGACTTTTTTGCCCAAGTAGAACACATCCATTGGACATCTTAAATAATTATGGGCATATAGAAAAAAAAAAATACAATGCTGATTATAACGTGGACCGTTACCATTGACCTAAATTTTATGAAATGTCAAAAACATAAAAAAGAATTAAAGAACTATTTGCTCCATAAAACTGTTGTGTTCTTCACAATGAATTGGTGCGAAGAAGTCAGCAATGTCTTCACTGGCAAGAGCTATAATAATTTTTGTAATGAAAGTAATGAAACTGACCCCCCCATCTTCCTACGGGCTCGAGAACACAAAACACAAAAACAAAGGGTGCAAAACGAGAGAGACAAACAGGTGTTCACATTAATGTATAATTAATAAATTCATTCAATAATATATTTTTGAATTTCGGAGGTTTTTCGAGCGTGGTGATGTTTTTATACTCGACAGAGGTTTTCGTGATGCCATGGCAGACCACAGAGCGCTTGGTTATCGTGCATACCTATATGCCAATTACTAGAAATGAAAATGAGAGGCAATTGACTACTCAACAGGCTAACGAGTCACGAAAAGTGACAATATGCCGTTGGGTAGTAGAAACAATTAATGGTCACATTAAAAATCAGTTTCGCCAACTTCGCCAACAATACTTTAATATAGCCGCACGCAAAATGAAGGACGAGTTTAAAATAGCATGCGCATAGGAACCATGATCTTGTCAACGAGATCATAAATGAAATAAATGCTAAGCAAAATGCGCCGAACGAATTATCTGTAATTGTGAACCAAAACAATTTGCCGCTAACGGTGCCCGTGGATAATCTGCATTACCAGCATGACGGCTGCCCGGCTCATTATCAGCGCGCCGTGCGAGAGCACCTGAACTCGTTGTTTCCCCAGCGCTGGATCGGACGCGGCGGGCCAGTGCCTTGGCCAGCTAGAAGGCCGGACCTAACTCCATTGGACTTTTACTTGTGTTCTGAGCTAAGGCGCCTGGTGTATCGCGAAGAACACCAAACTCGCGACACGTTAATAACTGCAATAGTGGACCCTTTTAATACCGTAAGACGTGACAGAGACACCTTATTAAAATTAAAAGACAATCTATTAAAACGTGCTCGATTGTGTGTTGAACGCAGTGGTACTAAAAAATATACCCCTAGCACGAATCACTATCGAAAAAACATTGAACAGCGCCCCTGGTGTGCGTAAATTGAACTAATTTTCAGAGCACGAACAAATACATGTAAGTAAGACAGGCTGGAGTTGCAGCTGTGGCGCTGCACATTTACATATTCGCCGCCCGAGCCGGACTTCGACTGCACAAAAGTAAAAGGTATGTGGCACTGGCTCATATGAATGCTTTTTACGTAATCAAAATTTTGTTTATTTATGTTGAATTAATACAAGTTTTATAAAATACGGAATCTTTTATTATTACTTACACCACAAGACAAGCAATGGTAGATTGACACCATTGACACACACTCCATCGTCGACTTTGTCTCTGTCAACTCTGACCTAGACTAGTCAAGAGCAAACCCATTTCAAATAAAAAAATCGAAAAATCGAATTAATTTTTCAGTCACCAAAGAATCATGGCGAGATCCTTAGGTACATTAATTTGTACAAAAAAAATGTCATTTAGAATTTTAGAGGGTTCACAATGTTATCCAACGTTGAGAATACATTACCAGGAGTAGATGATATAATTACTTATCATATTTTTAAAACCCTGCATAATTAAAATGTTTCGAAATTAATATACTTATCAGTTTTTAACCGACGAACAAAAACGGAGGAGGTTTTCAAGTCTACGAGTATATATATTTTTTATGTTTTACCACGCATAACTATTTACGGAGTAGTCCGATTTTGATAATTCTTTTTTCGTTTGAAAGGGTATACTCTCGAGGTGGTCACCAAGTTGAAATCTGATGAGAGGATCCCATAGAAATCCAGGGAAACCCTCAAATTTTATAGGCAAAATTATAGCGATTTGGGTATTTTTTAAAGTAACTTGAGCATTTGCTCTTGGAAATCATCATTTGGTAAAGTGCAGCTGATGATGAAGACCACAGATGGCCATCGGAACTACTCAATGATAAATATTTCACGGGTTGCGACTATACTGTGTCTACTTAGAAAACCCAGATCAACAGTTGACTTGATTTTATGATCTATGCAGTGAACTGAACACACCTTTCGTGATGGCTATGATCACGTGTTACTCATTGAAAAGTAGGAGTGATAGAACGTGTTGTTCCAGGAACCATTTTCAGCTTAATAGAATGGTATGATCGATTTTTCAGGGGTGCTGATTCCAGTCCCGGGAAGTCCAAAACTTCTTTAGTCTTACCGGCTTTATGCCTATAGCAGATGTGGACTACATCTGCTATAGGCATAAAGCCGGTCAACTCCATAAGTCAAAACATGACGCACAAAAGGTGTGCGACATTTTTGAAGAGACGCCGCTTGAAGAGCGAGCTCTACTTAACAATCTAGTCACCGATTACTTTGGCATCAATCTTCCGCGTTTGTATTACCGAGAAACGCAATGTGTAGTCAACCTAGAATTTAATTTTGAATTTAACATTCCCAGAAAATTCGTTGATTACGAGATAATCTTAGAAGATGGGCAAATCATTGATTCAGAGATTCTATCTCCGTACCACTTTACGTCTAATGATATTGTAAACCAGCTTGAAAGTTGCCAACTAGAAGAAGATGATGCAGCGAGTGACTGCCAACACAACGAATTATGCGACATAATGGAAATTGAGAATGAAATTACGGCAGGACAAAACACAGGTGACCATGCTGAGACAAGCAGCCATACCAATGCTGAGGCTAGCAGCCATACCAGTTGTGCAGAAACAACAGTTAGTGATGAACGAAACAGAGGTGTTGACAATAGCGAAGGTAGTCAATCGATCCTAAATCAAGATAACATTATTGAGGACGTCGTTAATCTAAATCAGAGCGTTAGCGTGCGATCAGATCCCCTACGCAGCGACAAAATTATCTTGACAATTTGCCCACAAGAGATGGTATGATCCGCGATACTGCACTGCTTTGGACGCTATAGCTGGAGAACGGGTACGTTACTTTCAATATCTGTCTTTACGTAGTTTAAAACAATGGGAAGTGCACATTAAAAATTTTAGGACATAAAAATGCCAATAATTAAGGTTTGTAGCAAACCTTATTTTTAATCTAGGTACCAACGCCACCTATTACTTATGAAAGACACTACAAGATGCCGCTACTCGACGCTAGATGGCGCTGACGCATTACGTCATGTTTCTGAATCGCGGTGTCGAGATTCTCCGAGGGTTAATGACCTCCGCTAAAGTCTATTCACGGAGACGAGTTAGTAGAGCGCTATCTCACTCACTCACTCAATTTTTTAACTGCGATTGGTCAATGATAAGCGCTAAGGCGGTGTACACAGTACGAGTACTTTTTAGTCTACTCTTACTTCCCGTACTGTGCAGACGTGCTCTTACTTGTGACTGTATGCTCAACTCGTGAACTGGTTTGTGTATTGGATTTTAGGATTAATTTTGTTTAAGGAAATGTAGCTTCACACATGAAAACACATAAAATGGCAGAATTAAAAATTGAATTAAACGAATCTATTAAAAATATTGACGCAGAAAAATTAAAAAAATGTATAAAGCATGTCATAGAAATAGTTGAGCCCAAAATGGATGCCATGAATAGAAATGTGGAAGTAATGACAGAAAGACTCGTAATAAATGTAGGAAACGACGACAGTAGTGGTAGGTACGTCGTCGGAGAGTGATGATATGCTATAAACTTGTATATTATAATATAATAAAGTAAATTTAACTTATTTAACTTTCATTTTATTGCTTTCCTTCATATCATCAGTTAAATTAAAAAATACCTATAATTTTTTTTTACCAAATAAATGGCTCTCAAATAAGTACGACAGATGAAGCCGCAGGTATAAACTAAGCGAACTTTTAAGAAGCGCAGTGTGAACACGCATTTACATTTCTAAGGTATTGTTAACGCCCACTGGCCCTAAAAAAGTTTTTTTTGTCTTTTTCATTTGCATGATAATGTGCGATAGAGAAAACTGAACTAGTGGTGTATCCGTGGATGCAGTTATTGCATCAGCCTAGCGACCCGAATATACTGCTAAGTCGGCACGACGTGACGCACATCGGCGACCGGACGGCGGCGGCTGACATGGCGCAACCCGGGAACAAACTTCACTTTCGCTTCACCCATCGAACGATAGTCACCACCATAGAAATTAGAATATATTGTAATTCCTATATTAAACCTGTTCCAGCAATTCGAGTTTTCTTGCAACCTGCCTGCTGGCCCGACATAATTCCTTCAATCCATCATTAGATTTTAAAAACATAGATGAAATGGATTAAGTGATTTTCTAATATTGGATGGGATTAAGTAAAGAAAAGTTAATAATTTAGTTGAAGACATACCACAAATGCCCAAATAAAAAGAGGGAAGCTAGGCCTAGCAGCATTGCTGTTAAAATTGACAGGCGATTCTGACGAAAGAATTTCGTCATTAGTACAAGTACCTCGAAGAACCTTGGAAACCATAATGGGCAAAATAAGGGTAGTACTAATAGAACATTTTGTACCAAGATTTCTGAGAATCAATCATTTATCACGAGACGATCTCTTACAACATAATTTATTGATTCCTGCACGCGTAGCATGACCGCCGTAAAACGGGTTTTGTCGACGGAAGAATAGACAAAATGACAGATTGTAGAAATAATTGTACGCATTCTACGCGTCTAAGAGCCCCCGCAGACCACAGACTTTTTATCGGCCGATAGTTTGGTCGGGCTCTTAATCAGTACGCAGATGTAAGCAAGTGCGCACACTATGACGATTTGGTATCGGCCGATAAACAAGTTTGATGGGCTTCCCGATTCAATTCAAACTATACTGTCGGCAAACTATCGGCCGACCGTATAATCAGTATTGGCTCCCTACCACACGCGCACACACGACGATTTTTTAGTCGGCCGACTAAGCCGATAGTTCAGTTCGCTCCGAGCTTTGACAGCGAATGGTCGGCCGCGCGTGTTTTGTAAAATGGCGTCGCCCAATTCTCAGTCGCTTATTTCGGAATCTTTGATCGTAAACTTGATCGAGGAAGTCGAAAAACGCCCTGCACTTTATAAGAAAAACTTAAAAGAGTACTCTGACGTAAATGTGAAGAAAAAACTGTGGGAGGAAGTTTGTGAAGCTGTTGTTCCTGATTGGAATGAGCTTAGTGCCCAAGAAAAAACAAATCAAGGTACGATACATTTTTATTTATTTACATTACACTTTATTATATTGACACGGAATTGAGCCTGCAGGAGATATAAAGTATGACGACATGTATTGCCGCACATTATTCATATTATTTCTTCCTCGGTTATTTCCATTTGTATTGAAGTTATTCATGGTACAACTGTAGAGAGTGTCTTTAAAATGTATTCCATCTTTGATTCGTACATAATTGTGTAGGACACAGCAAGCTTTAATAATTTTAACACAAAAATTAATATTTACGTCAATTGGACGGTGAAAAATGCGCCATTTGTTAGCTAGAATCCCGAAAGTACATTCAACCATGCGTCGAGCTCTTGTATGTCTATAGTTGAAAATTCGCTTGGTGTAGTTTAAATTTCTTTTTGCATAAGGGCGTAATATATTATTTCCAAGTCCAAACGCTTCATCGCCTACGACAGAGAATGGAATAACATCTCCAACATCATCATTAGGCAATTGCCTTCCAGAAGGAATATTTAGTCGATTCTCGGAAAGCCGTTTACCCATTTCTGATGTTTTAAATATTTCCGAATCACTAGCTGTTCCATAAGAACCAACATCAACGTACACAAATTTATAATCGGCATCTGTCCAAGCCATCAAAACGCAGGAGAAGAACTTTTTGTAGTTAAAATATGATGAACCGGAATGTTCTGGCTGTATCATTCGTATATGTTTGCCATCGATCGCTCCAATGATGTTTGGAAAATTTGTGCGACTGTAGAATTCGTCTGCTATTTCAATCCAGTCATCTTCTTGTTTGGTTGGCATATATAACGGTTGAAGCATATTCCATATTTGCTCACATGTACTTTTTGTAATATCTCGTATTGTAGAAGCTCCCATGAGATAATCAAAAGATAATGAATTGAAACTAGCTCCAGTAGCCAGATACCTGTAATGAATTAATTATATTTTATTATTTTTCAGGCCGCGATATACAAAAAAAATGGGCCAATTTACGGACTTGCTTTCGCCGAGAATTAAATGCACAAAAGAACACAAAGTCGGGGCAGGCTTCGGTCAAGAGGCGTAAATACGTATACTTTGAACAATTATTATTTTTACTTCCATGCATGGAAAATCGTCAAACGGAAGGTAACCTGAACCTGGCCCAGGATACTACAGAAAATGAGGAAGATGATGAAGAAACTGCTCCATCCGCTTCCGCACCTCCTCGCCAGAAGAAAACTCGTGTTTCGAAGAATACGGATTTGGATGAAGCAATATTAAAAGCATTAAATGAGACTAATGTTGATGAAGATGTAAACTTTGCATTGTCTCTTGTCCCATCACTCAAAAATTTAACCGCAGATGAAAAACTCGATGCTAAGATTAGTATTCTTAACGTATTTAAACAGATAAGACTTGGTAGGCGTGTTCAGCCTCATTCTCAACCAACATACACCATACTGCAACAACCCATGAACTCTTTTCCTGTTTACCAACGAGGGACTAACATCTTGCCGCCACAACAACAATTACAGGCTTATGCATCCGGTTCTACACCATCCCCCACTTTCTTGCCGCTACAACAACAATCACAGGCTTATACATCCGGTTCTACACCATCCCCCACTTTACCACAAACAACTATTCAAAATGTTTCATCACCAGCTGATTCCAACATGTCAGCCCAGTCATATTATTCAAATTTTTCAGAAGATTCCCAAATATACGACTTGTAAACTTGGCATTTGAATTATAATAAAAAATTTAAAGTATGTTTTGTGGTTTATCTTACCTTATCGTAACGCTCAATCTCTCCTCCACAAGTATAGATAGTCTTAAATTTGTATCCTCCTTCGCTATTCCTGGTCCAATTAATTTGACAAGTTGGTTGAAGCTAGTTATGCTCATTCGATAAAAGGCGAAAATTTTTTTGGGGTAATCGAGTAATTTGGAATGCATAGTGTAAAATTTTCCATTTAATAATCTATCACTAAAGATAGGATGCACCCAATACTCTCGGGCTCTCTTTTTAATTTTCCTCCTCCGGTGTATGAGAGCAATAATAACAATTCTATACAATGTTTTATTAATTTTCATTGTGCGGTGCGACCACTCTTTTCACCAGTTGGTTAGAAACTAGCAAATAGAGAATAGTCGGCAGACTGTTGGATAGTTTGCGCACTCATCACCGACTGAACTGTTTAGTTGGCTCGGTGTGCGTACTAGCAGGCCAACCCGACTAAACTATCGGCCGATAAAAAGTCTGTGGTCTGCGGGGGCTCTAAGCATGACAATGTGTAATTTTGTCTATTCTTCCGTCGACAAAACGTCGTCATGCTACGCGTGCTGTAGGGTTATACCATAACCATCATGTAATTGTATATGTGATGCCACATACATTTACAAACATAAGAGTGCCAATTATTTATTTCATAATCAAAGCTATTCCTTGCATAAATACAGAAACTTATTAAAACCTTTTTTAATTGTTGCCTGCGATGGCTATATTTTGGATTGTTTTGGTCCATACAAAGCTTATTCGAAGAAAGTTCTGCTCTAAGATCATATTTTCAAAGTGATTGTATTCATTGTTGACCGAGGTTTTAGGGATAGTATAAGTTTGTTAAAAAGATGTGGATATAAAACATGTATGCCTGAAAGTCTCATATAAGGCGAGCACCAACTCACAACAGCCCAAACTAACCGAAGTCGCTGTGTAACAATTTGTTGATGGGTGATAGAGGTCGTAAATTGACAATTTAAGAGAGATTATAAAATATTCAGACAAGAATACTTTCATCGGGCTCTACCACATACGTTTGAATACATTAAAATAGGGGCAGCTTTGTTAAAGAAGTTTCGTGATAATATTTATGCACGTGACATTTTAGAAATAATAAGACAAAGAATGTTTCTTCACAACGAACTGGCAGACCAGGTAGAAACAATTAATATGAACAGGAGAACATCCTTCTTCACAAATATAACTGAAGATGCAGAGAATTTATTATCCCTACCCTGGAATACAGAGATCTGATCTGAGACTGGTAATACATTAATAAGGGGTAGAATTAATTCGCGACATGTAACCAGGCTAACTTACTTTGTCTATGTCATAATTGAAAATAATATTCCTAGTCGTAATGGTATAATTGAATAATACTGCTGTAATTGTCTGGTGAGTCGGCGAACAGTCAAGTGTTGCACTATGTCGTGATGAAAATAATATTAATTATTATTATTAATAAAATAATATTCAAAATACCACACGGTCGCACAGCGGCGGCGGTCAATCTCAACGGCGACTACCCATCGGCGCGGGAGATCTTATAGTGCTCAGAGACACAGGTGCACACCCTCTTCCCTCACTCTCATAGTCCGATAGGACAGCAATCTGACGTTCAAATTCAAAGACTAAATAGCGAAAAGTGGAAGAACATCCGATATGCAGATGGTCAAAAACACTTTACCGCAACTCCAGTCTTTACTTCCCTAAAGGATAATAGCATTCTCGCAAGCACAACGCCTCATTGGCAAATCATTACGTTGTTAGAAAATATGGATTAATGTTTAGCCGCAGTCTCCCACGGCCTTCTTCAACAGAGGCAATGTTTCATGGAAACTTTTAAAAATGCTTCTTTGGAAGTGAATTCTCAGATTAGCAAGAATTTCCTAGGATCAGAATGCCATTTCCGGAAAACATCTGATGCACTCCTTAATCTCCTTCAATACACTCTTATACAATACACACGAACCGGAGATGAGGCCAGAAGATCAAATTGTAGACGAGATTCTTGGGCCGGTATCGTATTACCCAGTAACTGGGTGGTGGAGGTCAGATAGGCAAAATGCTGCATGTAAAATACTGGTATTCAGCTGCATCCGGTTAAACTGGAAGTCAACCCAATATAGTAGGGAAAAGGCTAGGCAGATGATGATGAGGACATAAAATAATTTTTTTGCAATTTCTTAGTAAAAACTACTAAAAGTAGTTAAATATTTCCAAAATAACATTATTGAAATGTCCCTTATGCATATTTTACAAAAAAAAATACAGCAGATTTTTCCATGACGTCACCATATTCCAGTTGGCAGCAAAGAACATTTTTAAACAAAAAAACTTTTTATCAAAAAAAAACCGACTTCCAAAAAAAACACTACAAACTGAAAAAAAAAACACTACAAACTGAAAAATAACTTTAATTTCGGAAGTCGGTGTCTTAGGGATCAGTATTTTAGTTTTTGCCACCGACTTCCGAAATTAAAGTTATTTTTCAGTTTGTAGTGTTTTTTTTTTTCAGTTTGTAGTGTTTTTTTTTGGAAGTCGGTTTTTTTTTTGTTAAAAAGTTTTTATTTCTCGTTTTTTAGTGGGTCTATTTATAAATTTATCTAAGTTACAATAGCCTAATGTCAACTTGCCCATCGCCTTTTTATAAAATATTCCTTTTCTCGATGCAGGGACGTTAATTGTTGAGGAGTTCTCCTTTTATTAGTTTTTAGATTAGATGCTGATAATCCTGGCTGCAGCATCAGGCCAGACTTATGTCAACATTGCATTGAACTTAAAATTAGTCCAGTTTAAAATGAGCCCAAACACGACTACGGTGCTGTAATTTAAAGGTTTGTACTTTTTCTGATGCTCCTGGCTTCAGCATCAGGTCTTCGGTGTTCCTCAGTAACAGTACGTTTATCCACACATCGAGCCCTTTTCAATGAGCCTAAACACGATATATCTGCTGTTAGTTGTCGAGGAGTTAGGTACTCTGCAGACTATCCTGACTGCAGCATCAGGTCATGACTTGATGATCATGAGACCAAATGTGGCAAATGCCCTATCAAACATCAAAACAATTTACTAAAACAGTCCTTGCCTGTTCGAGTAACTTCTTACTGTTAAGGAGTTGTACCTTCCATCATCAGCCCAGCTACCTGAGATGGTAACAACCATACACAAATACACAAGATACTTCATAAAATATGCGAAAAACAATAAGTGAGCCTATAAAATTTGAGGGTTGCCCTTGATTTCTCTAAGATCCCATCATCAGATCCTAACTTGGTGACAATGGGACCACCTCAGAACTATCTACTTTCGAACAAAAATTTTGAAAATCCGTCGACAATTGGCGGCGTATTCGATGAACAAACATACAAAAAAAAAAAAAAAACATACAAACACCCGAACATAGTACCTCCTCCTTTTTGTAAAGTCGGTAAAAAAAGTAGCCAAATCGGTCCAGTCATTCTCAATTGATGCCAACAAACCGCTTTTCATTTTTATAGAAGACTAGCTCCGCCCGAGGGGTAAGTCGATAAAAACTATCCTATGTCCTTCCCCGGGATGCAGTCTATCTCTCTGACAAATTTTATCGAAATCCGTTCAGTGATTTAGGCGTGAAAAGGTAACATACAAACAGTTACTTTCACAATGGACACCTTCCATGACACTGAATGTTATGACTATCTTTTAAAACTTCAACATACTTTTCCTCCATTGCAGGTAAGTTCGACCCTCTAACCTCAGACACTTGAGGCCAAGACGTTTCGGTTTTTTTTTAGACATGTTGAAGCAGACATTATGGAGACAGTATTCTAGAAATCTAGAAACCAGACAGCAATCCACCTCAACTATCAAAAACAATTAGCAACTTTTGTTTCAACAAATTTCGTTTGCAACATATTATTTATGTTTGAGAATGTGTTTAATTTTCAAAGAAACCTTACGATAACCCTAGACTTTTCAGTAATTTATGTTTTACTTAGATTAACATTGAATAGAAACTCGTTTTCAATAAATGCCACATGCTGAACAGAACAGCGAACGAACACAGCTTCTATACGCATTTATTTTGATATAATCTAAAACCGTAGGTATAATAATCCATTAAAAGAACCTGGTTTGACAAGATAAATTTTCAGCCAGGCCAAAAACCAACGTGGAAATATGTAACACAATCAAAATCCAAAAAATGCAACTTACAAGTCGCCATTATTTCATGACTCGATCGGATCGATGCTTTAGGTTACCAAAACATATAATAGTACACAGGTTACACACCGTACAGACTGACTGAGGTTACAAATTGCAATACCAATAATAGCCATGAATGATGACCCTGACTGCTGAGAAGAAACATGGAAGAAACAGAAGATACAATGAGGGACACTGTGGTGAAGTCAGTACCTACTTTTTGATAGTCACACTGCCAGGGTTGGATTCGATATATTACTTTACTCTATGGTTGGATTTGACACTGCCGGAGTGCCGGCGGTGCCGACTGGTCAGACCACAGATTACTAATATGTAGGGTCAGACTGGCGAGCAAAGACTACAATAATCCAGTGTTACCAACTTTCAAAAATATTTATCCCTAAAGTTTGTGTCAAAAACCCCTAAAATCGCCTTAATTATTGAGTTGTCCCCCTAAAAAAATATAAATATAAATTCATAATGATTTAGAAATACTGAAATAATATGCTGTAATATGTTTCAAGTCTTTTTATTATAAGTTATTTAATACTTAAAATATTTCGTCTTCATCTGAAGATTCAGATTTTTTTTAATCATACATGTTGACATTTAACATTTTATTGGATGGATTAAGCCAGTGGCGCCAGTATTGCCGCCAGTCACCACAGAGTGGTTGTAGAATTACGTACTAGATCTCGTTATAAGTCGCTAGGTCAAGAAATAAATATTAATATTACCTATCAATTTAAAAATATTAAAGAGTCAAAAAATCCCTGAAAAAACCCCAAAAAATTTCAGACCCCTAAAAAAATCCCATCTCACTTATTTACCCCCTAAATCTGGGGGGAAAACCCCTAAGTTGGCAACACTGCAATAATCAATATGATGCTGCTGGTGAGTGGTGAATCCATAGATATAGTACCCCGTTGAATCATTGAAGGAAGTCGAAGAATGACATTTAGCTGCAGTAAAGTGACACTTCTTATGGCCGCCATAGACGTTCAAGTAATTTGATCAAACAGGCTAGTTCAAACAGTTTGGTCAGATTGGCATGACTGTCTGTGTTAAAATTTGATCAAATTTAATGAGAAATCAAATGGAAGGAAGAAATATGAATTTTCGTATTTTTATTTGACCAAACAGTTTGTTCAAACTGTTTGATTAAAATTTTGAGTGTGTGTGTCGCGAGCGCTCAGTTGTTGCTACGGAAGTGTTCCCTTGCGGACGTGTTGTATTGCAATATGTCGAACCGCGATGTATGTACTAGAAGAATTCATACAAATATATGTTATGTTTCCTAATTCATTCGCAAATAATTATGCTAGTCTTTAGGAGCAAATTTAAACTCATTTAACAAGTTTATATGCGAATATTCGTCTCTTTTCATGAGCCACATTTTACACCGTACAGAACGTTTGTTTGTCCTTTTGTGGGCCTTCAAAGCAAACACTAAACCAACAATTGCTAAAGCATCATCTGTAGACATTTTAAAGAAGCACTACCAGTACTACCACTCTTCGCCCGCTTCAATACTGAACTGACACCGCTTCAAGTCTGCCTGATGATGTGCGGTCGCTTTTCAGGTCATGCCAATTTGACCAAACTGTTTGAACTAGCCTGTTTGATCAAATTACTTGAACGTCTATGGCGGCCATTACAGTGTCAGTGTTCGTTCTGTGCTTACTGTCATTTCGTTCATAATGTTGCCACACTGTCTCTACTAGTGATGGATTAAAACATCGTTTTAATTTAGATCGCAGACGGAGTAATCCATAGACTCATGGTATCCGTGTCACCGAAAGGGACAACAAATTCCGGCAATCTTCATCATACTATAATTTTTACAGCTTATTACACTACACCTTACCATTTTCACAGTTGCGCAAATGTACGTACTATTATTGAATTATGCACGAAAAAGATCTTATTTTCCCTTTAATCGCGGTGTAGTTTTTATTATTTCATT
The DNA here is from genome assembly GCA_963082905.1 of Oligia fasciuncula. Classification (NCBI taxonomy): domain Eukaryota; kingdom Metazoa; phylum Arthropoda; class Insecta; order Lepidoptera; family Noctuidae; genus Oligia; species Oligia fasciuncula. The sequence goes on from OY720403.1 coordinate 19,199,869, forward strand.
CATAATTTTTATTAGTTCATTCATAAACGTCAAACTTGTTGTGCACATTGATGTGCTTAGCCGACACGCAGTAAGGGACAGAAATATTCTTACTCGCGTCTCTTTTCTTTGCTAGTGACGTTAATATATTTCTCTTTTTCTTGTGCGAATGAAAAAGAAGATATGCAGCAGTCTATCGTTTACTCTGTCTACGATTTAGGTATTCGAAATTGACCAATTTTGATTTAACCGTAAACATTCAAACATTATTTTTATTAACGCATAAAAATATATTTGAAACTATCAAGTTTCAAATCAGCGTAAATACATATGTAGTCTACTAAAGATAATTTTGTTTCAATTTTTACTTTAAAACTCAATAACGATGAAAACAATTTTTTAAATAAATTGTATTTTTCATTATGATTAGGAATAACGTTTACAAATACTAATACAATATTTTTACAATACTAATTTTTATTCGTTTACGTTTATAAATATTTTTATTTTTGAGGGGTTTTGCTACCTTGAAATACGCTCTCCTGGTCGACGCCAGCAGTGAGCCTCAACCCGGCGCTGTACCACATCCGACGCACTGGAGCATAACGCAGCGCCACCCCGACTCACTGGGGACATCTACGCAGACAGTTCCCACTCACCGTAAACTATGCGGCAACCTGTTCCAACTCACTGGAACCTCAGCTGGCCTGGCAAGCATTGCAAGATACAAGACTCAGCCCACTATCGACCTCCGGTCTCCGGGGGGGAGTGATGTAGCGGTATCTACAACGCCACATGCAAAAAACGCGCAAATCCTACATCGCGCAAGCAGAATTTACCGCGCAATTAGCATACATACAACGGCCCCCGACATAAATCATTGGGCAGTTGCCCGCCAGACACAACACCCGTCTGAAAAACCGTACCTTTTCAGAAAGCCAACCGTCCACTTTTGGGAAATCATACTGGCAACATTGCCCGCCAGCAACCAAGCCATAAAAAAAAAATCAAGTGTCAATCGTTAAAGTTTATTGAACTTGATGAAAAATAATTATTTCGGGAGATCGGGTTCATTATTAGTGCAAATTTGTTATAAATTAAAAACGGTGTCAAAACCTGTTACGTGTACGAGTATTATTGGCAAAAAAAAAACAATTTTGAAGTGGTATTTTATTGTCGGAGTATTGCCACAGAGTACCTATGTATGGTGTTGCGTACATTTGTCATTTTAGATTTTTGTAGCTTGTTCTGAAATCTGAATTGAACCACAATGTTCTTGATTGAATAATGGTCGTTGTCGAAGAAACAGGAAATGAGTGTCGTTTCTTGCCAAAAAAATGTCGCCTTTTTCTGATAATATTGTTGATTTCCAATACATTGGATCGGTTTGTTTGATTTTCATTACCATAATCAAGACAGGTTAGCAAAGAAAATCATCTTCTTAATGCTAGGTACTATGAAAATAAAATGCTACTATGAAATCCAATCATCTCAGGCTTACTAACTTGTATTGTATAGGTTTTTCGAACAATGAGAAGTCAGCTTATACTGGAAATGCTTGATGTGTCATTGTGTGTACAATATATTTTGTTGTTCTGAAAACCTCAGTATCATTTCATTATTGTTTTATCTTCTTTGGTGAGTACTTGACTAAAACTTGGAGAGTTTAAGTCACAAAAAGTCCTGTCTTTATGACCATTTTCTTTCTGAAAGAATACCCGATTATGGCTCAAGTCTTAAAGTGACTAGGGATTGGAGGCAGAGAAATGATTGCGAGTCATTGATCATTCACGGTCACAAAACTTTTTGTGGGAAAGTAGCTTAATGTGAGTGTGTGGTAAAAAGTTTGCTAAAGTATGTCGTTTCTTATCAAATTTTTATGCTTCTAATTTTTTTTTTAAAGATGGCATGTTTCTATTTGCATTTTGCCAACACCTTTTTCATAACCAAACTTTGGTTTAAAACTATTTAAACGCTAGTGAGCTAAAAGTTGTTTTTTTTTATGATCTTTTTAAATATTTTTGACAGGACTGGTAGCAAGGAGATAGGCCTGTAGTTTTTAGGATCAGATCTACTGCTGTTTCGGCTGTTGCCGCTGTGTTATGCTTCGAAAGAATGGACAGTACTGGTTAATATCTGTTGTATTATATTATATATATATCTATATAAATAAAAAGAAAAGTCCTGACTGACTGACTGATTGATTGACTGACTCATCAACGCCCAGCCCAAACCCTTGGACCTAGAGAGCTGAAATTTTGCACAGAGGTTCCTTTTATAATGTAGACAAGGAATAAGGAAGGATTTTTTGAAATTCAACCCTAAGGGAGTTAAATAGGGGATGAAAGTTTGTATGAACAATCTTATTCCTTGAGTTAATAAAGTTGAAACTTGGCAGGAATACTTATCTAAGTAAATTATAAAGTTTAGCATTTTTCGTTTTTCTAAACTACCCCTTAAAGGGGGATTGGTGGATGTCAAAATTTGTATGGAAAATTTTAACAGTCGGTCCGATTACCTCGAAACGCTGTATATATACTTAAGACCAAAAATAAAGAATAATGTGTATCAGGGTTTTTCTAAAATCTACCCCTGACGGTGTGAAAGGGGGTAGTTAATTATACATGGGAAGATTTTACTGCGTGGCTTGATTAACTCAAAAATTCGTACAAATAATCTTTGAGTCAAGTAATGAACATACCCCAAACGATTTTACGAAATTCCACCCCTGTGGGAGCGAAAAGGGGGAATACAGTGTATATGAAAACCCTTATTCATTTGTTAGGTTAATAAACTTGAAACTTGGCAAGAATACTGATCTAGGTAAATTATGAAGTTTGACATTTTTGGTTTTTCTAAACTACCCCCGAAAGGGGTATTGGGGGGTGTTAAAATTAGTATGAAAGTGTTTTAACACGCGGTCCGATTATCTCGAAACTTGGTATTTATACTTAGACCTATATAAAATTCAAAGTCCTGACTGACTGATATGTGTTGTTCATTGTAATAGTGAATTATCTCCTTGTAACTGAATTTTGAAATGGCGAGCTTTTTGCGAATTAAAGTGTAGGAAAAAAGAAATAAGCATTCACTCACTGTTTTATATTGTTTAATACAAATCAAAGATATAATAAATTGAAGTAACCTAGATAAAAAAAAAAAAACTAATTTAATAAAACTGAACTTAAACTTTTTTTTCTGGAGTTACACCACTGTTATAGTGACATGTTGTGATTTAATCATAGGTAATTTCGTCATCAGATGAACGCTCATCAGTATTACGTGTGCTTGACCGAGTTGGAATATCTATGGGAAGATTTTTGTAGTAATGGTGGTAAATTGGCGGAATGTATGGTAGAAGATCATGCATATCTTTCTTCTTTGCATTCGTAACTGGTTTTCTTGATGGATAGAGTGGGTCTTGTCGAATATTGTATAAGTGGGCCGGTCTTCCTTGCTTTTTTTTTACATAAATCTACTTTATAAAAGAGTGAGTCGGGATTTAGTGTTTCTTTAAATTGAAATTGTAAAGGATGATTTCTCTCAAACCTCAGCCATCTAATATGTAGCCAATTAAAATCATAACCGCACGTTGTTTTTTTCCTATTTGTAATAGAATTTTCTAAGGCAGTGGTACTTAAAAATTCGGCATTTTTCATTTCGGTAACAACAAAATAAGGTTCTTTGCGTTTGGCTGTTTTTATAATATCGACCCATTGGTCTGGGCTATAAATTTGTCCACGGCGGCGACTAGCGCTCTCTATGATTCCAAATTCCCCATCATTGGGAAGATAAGAATGTCCTGATACTAAGAACTTGTGGTCTATGGTGTCAATACTAGTGTCAGGGTCTTGTACAAGCTTCAAAAGGGAAAGAGTGGTCTTGATATTCCGGTTTTGTCCAGTGCATGAATCGGAATACATAATGACATGCTTTTGTAATGTGCCGCATGAGTTTTTAAGTGCTTAATAAGACATGCTGCTATGTCTTGAGAACCTCTTCCACCTTCAACTTCGTCCCAGACATTCATGTATCCTGTGTTATTATTAAAGCAATGTATTCCCAGATTATATAAATAAAGATTTCTTTTATAGTATGCTACTCAGGTAGTTAATTTTGGGTAGGCTAAAGCTTTCTGCAGATCAAAAGTTAGTATGTATGCTTCATCCACCTTTTTCGAATCATTCTGAAGGTTTTCTCTTGCTGAATCTGCTTTTCGTTGATGAAGTTCTCTTTGGTTCTCAAACTCCTTCTTGACATTTTCATCATCAGCTCCTTGCATTTTCAAATTTAAGTCATCACAAGTTTTGCATGTGTCTTGCCGCGGTGCCTTAAAATGGAGATTAAAACTTTGTGTTGAATATTTTAATGTAATACTTTAATTTCTTGGGTTCAATCATTTCAATCTCACATTTTTCTCTATAAAGATCGTACATCTTACGGATAGTTAGCCCAGGATTTAAATATTTTCTGTTAGGATTATTCTTTCGTGTATAATGGCTTTGATATGCAGGAAAACTTTCAATGTGGGCAACAATATCAGAATCATCAAGTTTTCGGGAACTAGTTGTGCCACGTTTATCTTTACATTGAGAGACATCATCTTTCGATAGACACCGATATAATCTTCCATCACTTATTTGAAATGTCCTCAGAAAATATTTCTTACACACCGATTGGGTCTTGATACTAGACTTTGTAAAATATTTAAAAGACACGTTTTTTCCTGCACGAGACCGATCTTTTGGGCGTTTTCTATTAATCGTTGTTTTTTGTACCAATGCATACAGATATGAATTCTGCGAATTGAAGTCTTCTAAATTCCAAAATGAGTCAAATATTTCTTTTCTTCCATTTTCCGTAAATGACGTAATACATTTTTTTGGACATACAATCAATATTTTCGAATATTTTGCCATCTTTCCTTACTCCCGTTTTAGTCAAATATTCTTTTCCACTATTACGAAATAACTTTCTTTTATTAACTGCCCAATTTTCTTTGTTGAGTGAACGTTTTCTAGATCTAGATGGTCCAGGTTCAGCTTGAAGATTTGGCTGGTTATTATTACATTTTCATCATTGCCTATATCTGTGTCTGGAACAAGTGCAAATCACAAGAGATTAGTTCATGCGACATGCAGCATTGCATGTGCACATGTAAGTATTCAAAACAAAATATAAAATGAGAAAAAAGTAACCAAAAAAATGTAAATACAATTTTAAGGTTAGAAAAACAATGAATTTAAATAAGCTTACCAGATCCAGAACAACTTTCTTCGGAACTAGGCTGATATTCAGACCCGGAATCACTAAAATCCTCTAAATCCATCTAAATAAGCTATTAAAACACTTAATAAAAACATTTTTTATCAATTTTAACACACAACTTATCACCACGTGTCAAAAGTTAGTCACAATAAAAGTGAATCAACTCCGGACTTACTTCACTATTAAAGTGACTTGTGACTTACTTCACTTTTATAATGAATATTTAAAAGTTTTAGTGCCCTGTACAAACAAGTAACGCCCATCTATGGGATTTTTATGCAACTATTGGAGTTGCTTCACTTTTATAATGAAAGATATGACTAAATGTGATACCATTGAGCAAAAAATTAAGTGTTTTAAAAATATGGAGTTACACCACTTTTACAATGAACGACACATATATCAACGCACAGCCGAAGCCGCTGGTCCTAGAGACATGAAATTTGGAGGGTGTGTTCTTTGTGAAGAGTAGGTATCCATTAGGGTTTTTCGAAGTTCCACACGTAAGAGGATGAAATGGGGGGGTTGAATTTTCTGTGAATAATTTCCGACCTCCACGCTACGCCCGCGTGGAGGTCGGAAATTATTCACAGAAAAGCTAGTTATATTTCTGTTAAGAACATCTGTGTACGATCTGGGTGTCCCGAGGGTTTCTGACCTTATCTGGGTGACGCCTGTGCACTCAAAGAGCACATGTGCAATGGTTTCATCAGCCTCCATGCAAGCCCTGCACAGAGGACTGTCTGTTATGCCTAATGTGTAAAAATGTTAATTTAGTGAGCAGTGTCCCGTGATGGTCCCGTCACCGAGCGCAGGCCTTTCTTGTCCAGTCGTAGTAAGCGCCTGGTTAGCCTGCCATCCAATAACGGCATGGCTTCTTTGGACTGCCTGCAGCCTGGTGACGACGTCCACCAGCTTTCTGCTTGTGTGTGGGTGTGCTCCTGTAGCCACCTGCGTAGTTGGTTGAAAGGGATGGGCACAATAGGTTCCGTTCCACAGACTGACATACTGGAAGCCCTTCTGGCCCGCTCATCAGCTGCGTCGTTGCCTAGCGATCCACTGTGTCCTTTTATCCATTGTAGTGTCACTGTATTGCGGTTCGATACAGTTACCCGCTCGAGCGCATTGTGACATTCTAGTATTAGGTTCGATGTAATACATTTTTTGTCTAAGGATTGGAGGACTGAGGCGCTATCGGAGAGTATGCGAACATGGGTGTCCGTGACTCTCCTGGACGCTTTGGCATAAGCCGCTTGCATTATGCCCACACACTCTGCTTGGTAGACCGTGTTGAGCATTCACTGCGGTTTGAATATTTTTATATTGAGGTCGTGTGAGAAGACTCAGACTCCAGTTCCGCAGGTGGTCTTTGAGCCATCAGTGTAAATTCTCAGTTCTTTCGGGCCCGAGTGGTCGCACCGCTCCTCTTCAAGCACAATGTTGTAATGCTTTTGGAAGCAGTATTGTTTCGGGGCTTTGTCGCAGGGTGATGCCATCATTGGCTGCTGTTTGATCGCATCTTCTTTTAAACGTATGTGTTTGGTCCTAGAGTCTTTGCTCAGGGGAATATTTTCAAAATCTATAAGATTCTTGTAATTTTTGAGTAGCTCACAGAATTTCTCAATGTAAGCAGCTGTAAAGCTATGCAGGGCATTTTCATCTTCAAATAAAAGTAACCACATTTGGCTTTCTAAATGATAATGCATATCCTACAGTTTGGTGGTATGTAGTATTTGTGGTCACTAAAGAGGTCACCCTTATTGTGTATGGAACTACTTGCTGTGAGGTACTGTTACAAGCGGGAAATAAGCATCAAGAATGAGTATCAGGGGCCCTTGAATAATGTAGTAAACTGATTCTTTCAGGTCTCTGTGGTTCTAGATTACTCGGTGTTATGGCATCTGCATGAATAGCTGCTGCGACTCTTCGGAAGCATGTGCGACAAATCACATCTGACGATTGCATCTGACGATTGAATCTAGAACAAAAGTATAACTGTTACACACTTATATAACATAGTCAAAACGTGTAATGATTATTTACACTAAAATAAAATATCGTCATACCTATTATACCCTTTGTACACCCATTGTAAACCAGAGGCGATAGTATAGGAAGGATAGGAATAGGAAGTGAGCCTATTGCCATTAACCGGGCACAAATCCAGACCCCAGGAATGTTACTGCAGACTTACTAACAGAAAAACAATAACAATTTTCAGCCCGACCCAGAGATCTGGACCAAAACCTTGTGCACATTTTATAATAATTATTATATGGCATATTAATAAGAGTCCCTTACCTCACGTGGATGGATCCAGTTTTGCACAATACTTAAAATGTGCTGGTTCTCCTCGGCTTGTATAAAGTAGTATCGCTGTTGTGCCACAGAGTGACCACATTTTATGCATACATTTTGATGACCTACGGCTGCAGAATCTTCTAAGGCCGTAGGTGTAATATTATCAAATATTGTGTGACAAGCATCACATATGTAGTCAGTGGCACTCGCCTGTAAAATTATACAAATACTAATAAAAAAGTAATTTTTAATGAAAAAAATAGTAAATCCTAAAACATAAAATATAGAAAAAAAACTCACCACTTGTGGTGCAACACGTTGCTGTAATATTGACAGAATTGTATCATTATTTAGAAATAGAAATCATTTATTTGCCAATAATGTAGGTAACAAATATGTGTTAATTTATGGAGAGTCCCGATACATATTGCCATAAGGCATGCAAAATTATTAAATTAATTTAATCAATGCTTAATTGCTACGTTAACATTTAATTAACATTTCTATACGATTGAGAAAACATAATGACTTAAAATTACATCTACACATTTTGTAATTTATTCTGAATTACTTACATTTCTTAATTATTCTATACTTATTGACAACTGCGTCTCTGTGCTGCATGGCCATCTTTAGGTTGTAATCGATGACCGTTTTAGTCGGCGCACCCATCGCTCTCTTTGCGAAGCGGGCTGTGGCATCGTCGGCGTCGTCGGTGTAATAGACGTGTAGCGGTATCTACAACGCCACATGCGAACAACGCGTCATACTACGTCACGCAAATCCTACATCGCGCAAGCAGAGTTTACCGCGCAATTAGCATAGATACAACGGCCCCGACATAAATCATTGGGCAGTTGCCCGCCAGACATAACACCCGTCTGGTCGGAGGATCCTCCCTTTTCTATGGAGGTTGAGTGAACTTTACACCCTGTTCCTCATACCTCTATAGACGCAACTGACCGTGTGTCTCGACACCGCCACTACCGCGTGGGAGATGCTGTCGTGAATTTGGAGCCTCCTGGACTTTGTGTTGATGATGATTACGCTGTCGTAGGTACTGTACCCCTGAGCCTCGTCTATGGTTAACGTGCGCGACCCTTCGTCGGACCCGTATCCCTGGCTTATAAGAGAAGCTTTCTCCCCTTGCGTATGAACCAGGAATAGGGTGTTTTGCGAAGTGCTCGGTATTTTTGCTCCCGTAAAACCTTTCACCTTCAGGGAGTGGACCTGCGACAGCGACGACTTGGAGGGGTATATACCGGAGTATATCTCACTCAGTGCAAACGCCACGTCCATCGGGTTGCGGTGTGTGCAAAGCAACTCCTGGGTGATGCCAGCCACCAAGTTTGGACGGGTATACCTTAACTCGAAAAGGTTCTGTCTGTCCAAAAATGGAAGCTGGTTTACGTCTCCGATGAGGACAATCTCGCTTGCTCCGGACAACTTCACTGCCATGACTATGGCCCCAAAATGGTTCATGAGAGCCTCGTCTACCGTGAGACGGTAACATTTCTCTTGCTGTCTGAACCCGTTGGCTAAGATTGAGGCCATAGTGCGCACCTTTGTCTTCACTCGGTCTCCTAAGCGGTGCGCAAGCTTCTCCCCGAGATCTTTGGCAGCTTCGGTTGTCGTGGTAGCTATGACGTCCTTCCCCTCATCGAAATGCTTAACCACCCAAGTTGTCTTGCCGCAACCCGGAACCCCGTTTACCCACCTGATTTTGGGTACCGCCCAACTTTCCTGCGATGCTGGTACGTCTGAGATCCCCAAAATGGACTGTGCCATTTTTGCCAGAATTATTAGACTTCTGTGCGGAACAAGCGTGGTCGTGTGTAGATATGGAGTTGTTGCCGAATGACTCACATACGTTCGTGTGCCAGGTGAGCGGTACACAGTCGTGGCTAGACCACTGTATAATAACAAGCGCCGCGCGATCATCTATACTTAATGTGTCTGTCATATATGATACCTACTGGTCAGATCATTATCCTATATCAGTTCAATGTAATTTTAATGTTATTTTGCCTAAACGTATTAATGTTAGTAAAGTTTGTAGTCGGGTAAAGTGGGGGGAAAGGGATCAAACTCAGATAAAAACATATTTTGATTATTGTAATTCAAATCTTAGAGAGCTAGATTTTCCAACGGAATTTGTTAATTGTGCAGATACATTATGTAACGATCAGGACCATAAGTTGATATTAAACAAAATGTACCTTGATATCGTTAGGATATTATCTAGGGGCGCGGAACTAAGTTATAGTGTACCTAAACGGAAGTGCAATACATATGTACCTGGCTGGAATAAATATGTGAGTAGTGCCCACAGGGAGGCTCGACTTTGTTTTCAGATGTGGCTATTACAGGGTAAACCTAAATCCGGACATTGTTATAATAAAATGTGTGAGTCTAGAAAATTATTTAAATCAAAATTAAAATACTGTCAAAACAATGAGGATCAGATCAGAATGGACATTATTGCAAAGCATCACACTGATAAGAAATTCAATAAATTTTGGAAGTCAACAAATAAATTAAACCCAGGGTCGAGCCTTCCGGTGAGTGTAGGTGATGCTCATGAACCATGCGACATTGCTAGCCTTTTCCAGCGCCATTTCAAAGTGGAGTCGCCGCTTGGGCCGGCGGCGCAGGTGCTTGGTGCTGAGTGTCAGCATGGAGACGTTAGTATCAGATTTACAGCCAAGGATGTAGCTGTCATTATTAAAAAGATGGTGAGAGGTAAGTCTCCAGGTCATGATGACCTTAGCATCGAGCACTTGAAGCACGCTGGTGTGCATCTCCCGAGGGTACTGGCAATGCTGTTTAGTCTGTGCATCAGCCATAATTACTTACCTGATGATCTCATGTACACGGTGGTAGTTCCGATCGTAAAAAACAAAACGGGTGATGTGTCGGATGTATCTAACTATAGGCCTATCTCGCTCGCTACTGTCATAGCCAAGGTGCTGGACAGGCTGCTTGACAGACAGCTGGAGAAGCATCTTCATATACATGACGCGCAGTTTGGCTTCACGCCTGGTTTGTCGACTGAGAGTGCTATCCTCTGTCTCAAGCAGACTGTACAGTACTACACGGCTAGAAATACTCCTGTGTACGCTTGTTATCTAGACCTCTCGAAAGCGTTCGACTTAGTAAATTATGACATGCTGTGGCACAAGCTGCACAGTGAGACACAGGTGCCGAGTGAGATAGTGTCGATATTTAGGTATTGGTACAGTCACCAGCGGAACAGTGTGAAATGGGCGGGAGTATATTCCGATGTGTACGGGTTGGATTGCGGTGTGAGGCAGGGGGGGATAACCTCGCCCCGATTGTTCAACCTGTACATGAACCGGCTGATCGGCGAGCTCAGCAGTGCTAATGCGGGTTGCTCAATAGGCGGAGTGCCTATTAATAACATCAGCTACGCGGATGATATGGTGCTGCTGAGCCCGTCGGTTGGGGGGTTGCGGAAACTCCTGCGCATTTGTGAGACATATGCTGGGACTCATGGGCTCAGGTACAACCCTAAAAAGAGTGAGTACATGATTTTCAAAGCTGGTACCAAGTGTTTCTCTGTCATACCTCCGATCACTCTTTGTGGTGCTAGTCTGAACAGGGTTAACCATTTTAAGTACCTGGGCCACTGGGTCACAGATAACTTGTCTGACAATGAGGACATCGAGCGGGAACGTAGGGCGCTGTCGGTTCGCTGCAACATGTTGGCACGTAGGTTTGCACGATGTACTGAACAGGTAAAGGTGACCTTATTTAAAGCCTATTGTCAGTCTTTTTATACGTGCAGCCTATGGGCCAACTATGTGCAGCGAGTATACAGTGCCATGCGCGTACAGTACAACAATGCGTTTAGGGTACTGCTAGGGCTGCCTCGGTTTTGCAGCGCTTCTTCGATGTTCGCGCAGGCGCAAACCGATGACTTTTTTGCTATCATTAGGAAGCGGAGCGCCTCGCTACTAAGTCGCTTCCGACGCAGCACTAACAGTATCCTGAGCGTATTGTCCGAGCGGTGGGACTCGGTGATGTTGGAGAGGTGGATGCACCTGCATGCCAGTTCGTCACCATTTACTAAGTGATTATTGTTTTCTGGAATTTCTTGTAATTATCTATTTATTTCTGCATTTTCTTGTAATTGTCTTTTAATTTTTTCTATGTATTAGGTATTATTAATGAATTTCTGATTTTAATTTGTGATTTAAATGTTTTGTGATTTAATTAATTCAATTTAGTTTTATTTATTTAATTGATTTAGTTATAATAATATTATTGCGACATGTATTTTATTCCTTGGTTACTAACATAATTTTTAAGTGTACCTACTAACATAAATATGGATCTCTGTATCTGATTTAAATAAATTATTATTATTATTATTTCAAGGATCTTATCGTCCGGCATGATTTTGGTACATTTGGCGGTAACCACTATCGGGTCGTCGTCCGGTACGTTGAACTTAAGTTTGCCCGAGCGTTCCGTTTCCTCTGCGTCCACGGCCACAAAACCGCTTTTCGCGCTATAGGCTACCATGTACGACCCCGTCATTTCGCCTTTGATGACTTGGGATGTGACGTTGTCGTACACCGCTGCCTCTGATTCCTTGAGCAGTATTTTAGCAGTCCTTCCGTGTCTCTTTGGAAGGTCTGCAGGATCTTACTGCATGTCGCGAGATTAACCTCTCTAGTCGCACTCACGATTGCTACGTACTCAAGAAAAGCGCTCTTCACGTGGTCCGTGGTGCCCGAGTTTACTGCGAGGGTCGGCGGACTGACTTGCCCTTTGTCGGCTCTAGTTGGTGTGGGCTTTTTCGGTGTTGGTTCTTTGGCCTTTCTTTTAAAGAACCTCTCCACTGCTGCTTCCTGCTTCTGGAATAGTGGTGATGCTCGGCTGGTGCTCGGCAGCAGTGCACTGAGGAAGGTGCCGAAGGCTTTCAGACGACTCCTCGACCGGGCCCGGCCCTCCGGGCTGGTGGTTGTGCTCTGCTCCTTTGCAACTTTTTCGGCTTCTACTACCTTCTGCTGGGCCCTCTCTGAACCGCTCTGAATGGTCGGGGTTGTTGTAGGGCTCGTCGCGCCGGCTGTCGGGTGTCTGGGGGCTTTGAGGAAACCCAGATCTTCCCCTCTATCCTCGTACACTACTACCTCATGCTATTCAGAGGCTTTTAGACAGCCGAAGCGGTCTGCGACGTGTCCTCTCTCCCCTCCAACCATCATCGCGTCAACACTTATGGTGCGTGCTGAGACTGCCATAAGTTCTCCCGCCTCCCTGATCTTTTGAACCAATGAGCTAGCCTGAGCGAATGGAGTCTCCTCTCCCCACTCGAATAGTGCAATCGTCTTCCCTTTGGATCGCACTAGACGGCATCGGTGATTGGCTACTTCCACTTGAGGCAGTGCAGCATACTTGCTGCCTTTTACGCTCAATACTCAATATACACACATCAAAAGTGTCTAGGGATCAACATATATTTTTGCAATAACTTTTCTCCTGATTGATATTTAATAATAATAATAATTTGTTTATTTCACTTCAAAACACAAACATCAGTGTAGCCCTGGCTCTTGTACTAGGAAGTCCTGTATCACAAGAGCCAGAAATTAAAATTAAAATTTTCTTTAAGGATTCATCAAATAAAGTGTTTTCGTTTGTCACAGTGACGATAAACCAAGTCACCTTTGCATTAATAAAGAAATTTGCCATTTTCCTAATAAAGGGATTTTTGACATTTGAACCACTAACACAAAAGTTCGAAAAAAAGACTGAAATAACAGTTTTCTTTAAAATTTTATTGGGTAACTTAAACAATTAATAATCCGTGTTTCTACCGCGAACACTAACAACACAAGAACATCGGTTTGGCATACTCAAAATGAGTTCATCCAAATCACGCTGTGGAATGGCCGCCCATGTTCGTTGCAACAACAAAAAAAGGTCTTCTTGCGACTGGATACCCTCCATATTCGGCAGAGCTCTTCTCTGTAGCATATCCCATGCATGCTCAATCGGGTTCAAGTCTGGCGACTGAGCAGGCCAGGGCAGGACATTGATGTTAGCTGCGGCGAGAGTCTGTCTTACAACTCTTGCGGTGTGCGGTCGTGCATTATCATGCATTAACTGAAATAAGGGACCGATTTGCACTTGTAGAGGAACGATGACGTCTGATACAATCGTCTCAGCATAAATTTGAGCGTTGAGGTTGCCTCTGATCCAAATACCCGCCCATACCATGATGGTTCCACCACTATAAGGATGGACTTCCTGGCAGGATTTTAATCGCTGTTGGCGTCCAGGGGTTCTCCAGTGTCGTATACGTCTTGTATCCGGTCTCATACCAAAACGAGACTCATCAGAAAAGCACACGAAACGCCATTGTTCTTCTGCCCAATTTCTGTGTTCAAGAGCCCATTGATATCGAATCCTACGATTGTGCATTGCTATAGGTGGTACCCGTAGCGGTCTTCGGGAATGAAGGTTCACTTCATGCAAGCGGTTTCTGACTGTTTGGTCGCTAATTAAGTTCCCTGAAGAGTGATGAAGCCTCACGGCTAACATCATGGCGGTTATTGTTGGAGCTCTTCGAGTTAAGATTTGAATGTATCGGTCTTGTCTCCGTGTGGTGCAGGGATACCGTCCTCCATGGCGCTCAGCCACGGTACCAGTGCTTCGGTAACGTGTCCAAAGTCGACTGATAACACTCTGACTTGTATTCAGAGCTAAAGCCACAGTACGTTGCCGGGAACCAGCTTCTATCATTCCCACGGCTCTGAGCATTTCTTCCCTGCTTAAATGACGTCGCCGCTCCATAATAACGTTGGTTTTAATCAGTAGTAGGGAAACAGTAGCACTAATAATGTCTTCAATGCGTTGTATGTTTTTATAGGGAAAATATTGACAGCTGATTTTCATCTTTTACTCGAATTTGATTCACAGTTCCTGATTCAAATTATGAAATGCACCAAAAAGGATCCATATAAATTTATAAAATCATAAATTTATTACAAAGCCACATCTCAATCTCAAGAAATCCGCATAAAAATGCTTGATCCCTAGACACTTTTGATGTGTGTAGTTGTGATGCCACGCTTTATGGACCTTAGTGCTCAGGCATAAAGTATAATTTGCATTGAGAAAATAAATTTTAAAGAAAAGGCGTAGGTTTTTGAAGTAAGCGAGCTGGCAACGTGTGTCGCACAGAGTACTTTTTGATAGCTGGTGTGTCGTTGACCTGTCGCGTGCTCTCCTGTTTACAATACATCATGTAGAAAATACTTAAAATGAAAAATAATGTCCTGTGGCTAAACTACTGGATATATTCATTTGATTTTTTGTGTGCAGGTTGGGAATACCATGACTTATACGAAGTTTCATTTATGATCATATTGTCCTCTCCACATTGTATATGGGGACCGATTACTTGGTGGGTTTCCAGGGTTTCGGGAGTCAGGTCCTCTAGGCGCGTGTACTCTGTTGTTGTGAGTAGCGCTGGGTGAAGATTTTTGGAGTGGTGCACGTCGCACTCCAGCTCGCGGCCCGGTGGTATGAACTCTCTGGAATGTCCCTTCCTGATCTTAAATAAGGTTGGTGCCTCGATTACCCGGAGTTCTAGGGGGAGTTGGCCTGACAGGATAAGTGCCGATGTCAGAGACACCGTGCGGTATGCTTTGCAGATCTTCTGCGCGAAGCCCCTCTGCTGTGAGTCATTCCTTGTCATCAGTTTCTCAGCTGCGGGGGAGCCCACGCACTCGCTGCATACATCACGATGGGCTCTATCACCGACACGTATATCGTCCTAATAATCTGTTTGTTGAGAACCCAGGTCACCTCTGCCGCGCATGCCAGCTGCTTGTAGATGTCTGCAGCCTTTTTACAGGTTGCAGACACGTGCGCGTTGAAAGTGAGTTTGGAGTCTATTGTGGTATTGAAGGCTAACTAACTTATGGTATTGAAGGCATGTACAGGTTGACAGTAAAGAGTAGAAAAAAATTGAGGTCGTCACTATCATTTATATGGTATCATTTATAGTGTAACATAAATGTATTTGATACTTGTAATATTTTAAAGATAAATATTAGGAAGATAGGGAAGATCCTCTTTCTTCATTATTTTTTTAATTGGAAAGTAAACAAGCCTAGGAGATTTAAAACATCTTTATTTGTATTATAATTCCTCGGTTGGTTTTTTTATGTCAATTGCTCCTATGTTACATGCAGCCACTTTTTGTTTTGTGTTGGGGTTTATATGAATGTGTGTGTCCTGATGTGTGCGGGGCGGAACGGGTATTTTCAATGAAGATTTTTATTGACTGTGACTCGACTGTATTTATTTATAAAGGTAAATCAAAATTACAAGGATATTTAGAACGTATATGAACGGCGACCCTCCAGAGACCCTCCTGAGACAAGTGGAGTAGACGGAAACGGACATTGCAGGCGACGACGTGGCGCGCCGCAATGCGGAGCGCGCGAGAAACGATTGAAGCCAGAGTTGCCCGTCGCGATGCATAGATGTCGCTAGCAGTCTCTTCCTAACATTTTGCTATGTCCCAGATGAACTCTAATGCTATGTTCACATGCACGCCGTGCAGCCCGGCGGGCTGCCTGGCGGGCTGCGCGGCATGCAGCCCGCCCCAGGTCGGCGAAAATTCAAGCTGTTCACACGCACGCCGTCGTGTCAGTCAGCACGCGCGTGTGAACGTAGCATAATGCTACGTTCACACGCGCGCGTTCAACTCGACATTCAACGTGCACATTCACATTCACGAGCGTGTAAACGGTACGCCCGAGCCCGTAAACGCGCCTGTGAACGTGAATGCCGCGAACCGGGCGAGTGTCGGTTTTTTGGCAAAGTTCAAAGGATGAATGTGCGGGCGCCCGGTGACTGTTTGTTTACACGCGCGCGGGCAGTCAGTCTCTCTCGCGCTTTCGTGACGAGTGGATCTTCTTTGCAGTCTTTTTCTCCGTCGTTCATCATTACCGACTTCACAAAAAGGAGGAGGTACTATGTTCGGCTGTTTGTATGTTTTTTTTTTTTTTTGTATGTTTGTTCATCGAATACTCCGCCAATTGTCGACGGATTTTCAAAATTCTTTTTTTGTTCGAAAGTAGATATTTCTGAGGTAGTCCCATTGTCACCAAGTTAGGATCTGATGCTGCGATCTTAGAGAAATCGAGGGCAACCCTCAAATTTTATAGGCTCACTTATTGTTTTTCGCATATTTTATGAAGTATCTTGTGTATTTGTGTATGGTTGTCACCATCTCAGGTAGCTGGGCTGATGATGGAAGGTACAACTCCTTAACAGTAAGAAGTTACTCGAACAGGCGTCCTTGCCTGTTCGAGTGTGTTTTAGTAAATTGTTTTGATGTTTGATAGGGCATTTGCCACATTTGGTCTCATGATCATCAAGTCATGACCTGATGCTGCAGTCAGGATAGTCTGCAGAGTACCTAACTCCTCGACAACTAACAGCAGATATATCGTGTTTAGGCTCATTGAAAAGGGCTCGATGTGTGGATAAACGTACTGTTACTGAGGAACACCGAAGACCTGATGCTGAAGCCAGGAGCATCAGAAAAAGTACAAACCTTGAAATTATAGCACCGTAGTCGTGTTTGGGCTCATTTTAAACAGGACTAAATTTTAAGTTCGATGCAATGTTGACATAAGTCTGGCCTTATGCTGCAGCCAGGATTATTAGCTAGGAGAGTGGATTACTAGGAGAACTCCTCAACAATCAACGTCCCTGCATCGGGAAAAGCAATATTTTGTAAAAGGTGATCAGCAGTTGACATTAGGCTATTGTAACTTAGATAAATTACAAACTGACCCACTAAAAAGTAAAAAATAAAAACTTTTTTACAAAAAAAACAACCGACTTCCGAAAAACACTATAAAAAATAACTTTAATTTCGGAAGTCGGTGGCAAAAAACAAAAATACAAATCCAAAGACACCGACTTCCGAAATTAAAGTTATTTTTCACTTTATAGTGTTTTTTGGAAGTCGGTTGTATTTTTTTTTTGTTTCTTTTTCCAATAAAAATAAGTTAAGCCAAAGGGTATGGCAGCAACAACACCGAGATCCTCGCTGCCCGCCATGCTGGCACTGACTGACACGACGGCGTGCGTGTGAACAGCTTGAATTTTCGCCGACCTGGGGCGGGCTGCATGCCGCGCAGCCCGCCAGGCAGCCCGCCGGGCTGCACGGCGTACATGTGAACATAGCATTAAGGGTTTAGGTCACAGTGGTACGGCGGAAGCCTTACCACTTCGTGACCATGTTCCCCCAACAACTCATCTATTTCGTAGACTGGTTCTGACTTGTGCCTTTTAACAAGCATTAATAATGCTGGCTTTCTGGAAGATGGATCGAACGGGATGTTAGTTTCTACATACAAGCCACAGTTTTATTTCATTTACTCGGGAAGCTGATGTCGGGGCCTTGTTCTGCACCACACTGTTGTCCATGACAATTATAGAGGCCTCATTAAGGTTTGGGATGAGTTTTTCTGTCATGACAATTATAGAGGCCTCATTAAGGTTTGGGATGAGTTTTTCTGTCACCCACTTCGTAAAATTGTGAGAATTAATTTCTAAAATCTTCCATTTTGTTGGTCCCACTAAATATTAATAAAGCATTGGGTACAAATCCATTAGCAGTTCCAGCATGGACAATAATCCATCTTTTTTCTTTTGAGACATCATGCTTTATACCTTTGATTTTAATAGATTGCCAGCACTTTTTCAATTTATATGAACTGTGGCTATAACTTTCATCCAAGTAAACAATTTGTTTTTGTAGTTTCCACAGGCAAATCCCTATTTCGTTTTATGATTTCTAAATATTTTTCTCTCTTTGCCGCTATATTAGATTTTTCTATAAGCGATTATCAAACTCAAACTCAAATCATTTATTTCAATTAAACTATTTTACAGGCACTTTTGAATTGTCAAGAAGTAGGTCAGTCAGAAAAATGTGAAGCTAGTTGCCCATTCCAAAGCGTAGGTACCTATGGAGAAGAACGGGCAAGAAACTCCATGGACACTTTTTAAATTATATTTTACAAAAATATTAGTTACATCATTACTTTTGAATTTATAATTAAATAATGTGAGAACGATGTAAAAATAAACAAGACGTAGGTATGCGTTAAAAGCGTCCAGAGTACAACAAATAGTACTAAAACAACAATCCAAAAATAATTAAAAATAAGCCGAGGCAGCTAAGTGATGACCAGCCCCAACTGACGGCGCCCGTTCACGAACATGACGCATAGATCAGCACCATTCAGCTCAACCATTTTGAAGGGAGCTAAATGATCCAACATACACTCTACCGTCAGCGAGACATTTGTGTGAGCATGACATACTATCAGCCGCCAGGGCACATTCAAGTCAATGAAAGACATATTACCCGGTAAATGGTAAATAAGGTATAGTACTTACATAGAACTCACATCTGTGCTATGCAATTATATCTATTTGAAGAGTATTTTTTGTAAGAAAAACCTATGGCGTGTAATATTTGCCTTAATTTCTCACGGCCTCCTTTATATTCTAATTTTTCTTTTGCCACAGCCAACAATTTTCGCAAAGTTGGTGCTATTTTCTGTACTGTGTAAGAAAATTGAATTTTCTGACGAATTGCACAGAGAGTAAAGTCATCTAACTCCATTTTTACCGACTTCAAAAAAAAAAGGAGGTTATCAATTCGATACGTATGTATGTAATATTATTGGAATTGCATTATATTCACATATGATGATCTATTAGGGCTTCCAAACAAATATACAAAATTTCATAGACGTATGTATGTATGTATGTATGTTTGTCCACGCATATCTCCGGAACTATTAATCGGATCGTGACCATTTTTTTTTATTGGCTTACATTTTCTTCAACTTAGGGAACAGTGCAAGTTTCATCAAGATCGATTCAGTAATTTTCAAGATATGGACTAATACGTGTAAGTGTGACGGCCTGGCTTATTGATAAGAGCTACGGGTGTAGTGTCAAAGGGAAAACATCTCAAAACCTTGGTCAAATACTAGTGCAAAAACTAAAAATTACGAAATAAAAAGTAATTTAAAAAAATTAAACCGACTTCAAAAAGAAATTAACTCAAAATTATGAAATAACTTTAATTTCGGAAGTCGGTGGCATAAAACTAAAATACAGATCCCAAGACACCGACTTCCGAAATTAAAGTTATTTCATAATTTTGAGTTAATTTCTTTTTGAAGTCGGTTCAATTTTTTTAAATTACTTTTTATTGGACGGCCTTTTCTATGCTTGGCTGGTGTTGTAAATTTGCCTTCGTTTGTATTGCCTTCGTTGACTATGCGTCGGACAGTACTTTCTGATTTTCCTGTAATAAAAATAAAACATTCATGTAGAATGATGTGTGAGACGATCGAAAATATGCAGTCGTTCTATAATACAAAGTCACTTGTCGAAGTACTTTTCATATGTAAACAAACCTATAAAGTTATATTAAATCCTTAGAAAACTTCGATGATGTGGAATTTTTTAAACACCTAACTGACGGTTATTTTATTTTCTTTTTTTGTAACACATATTGTACAATTGTTTGTTTTTCCCAAATAAATAAAATAAAAAATACTGTAACTTATATCGTGATCTATGAAATTAGAGTGAATAAATACAGCAACTATAACGTATCAGCAACTCGTTTTTAGAGGTCATCCAATTCTGTTAGAAGTTTTCCAGCATGATATTCCGCCAAACATCTCTTGAAAACATTGTAAATAACTTCTCTGGCGCCACTTTTTATCGTCCTGCCCATTTTCAATAACAATTTACCGACCAAAACGTTTAATTTAGCAAAGATAACAAGATTATTCACAAGACCCTTTTTTATTTTGGTATTTTGACTGATGGACATTCCTTTAGAGTTGCCATGTGGAGAAAAAACTTAGTTCATATTTTTTTAATTTCTACTCTTTCTGGCCAAGCTGTAATTCAATGACAGGAGCAATATAGGCGTATATGGCATTTGAGCGGTCTAATATAAATACGTTATAAGTATATGTGGATATAAGTTTCATATAGTCCTCGATAAATGATGGTTCTAGGATAGTACAAAAACCACTTTTTGCTAGTTGGTGTGCCCCGGCTTCTTGCATCTGAAGCAACGGAACACTTTCGACTGCTTCTTCACACTCACTGCTGTGCCTGCATCATTTCGTTCCTGTCTCCGCTGATGTTCCTGAGTTAATTTTGATCTCACAAACTCTGTTATGAGTTTTACCGTCGAATTTTCCAGTGTCATGATGAGTGGGTCGTAGTCTGATGTGAGCCCACTCAGCATCACGATAGCTAAAAAGTTATCTTCTACGCCCGGCACCTATATCGCTAAGCTGTTGGCCTATCTCAGCCACCCTTGTGAGATGTCTCCATGTTTTCGAAAGAATCAAGCTTTATCCCGAACAATGTGCGCAATAGTTTTTTTTTTTGTATTTATATCCCGGATTTTAGCGCACTGGTTGATCTTGGGTCCACTACTTCTTCACGTAATAGTTCTTCTCTAAAAAGTTGTTGAGAGCGTTTCTGAACCAGAGGAAGTGAAATGTGGATCCCGAATGGGGGATAGTCAGCATGGAGTACCGCAGCAAAAACTCCAGCCATATTAAAATTGTTATTCAGGGTAGCTCCCCACCCGCCTGGGCCTTGCCCAGCTGCTGTTAAACAACAGTACCCCCTGGCAGCTTGGTTCCCCACACCAATTCTGCGACGATGGAAGCATTCTATGTGGGCCTGGTTGGCTGTTGCCGAACCTTGGGCTCCAAAGCTATGCACTGATACATTACGGGAATTTAACGCGACTAGCGCGTCATTGTGGGGTCCGTGTGCTTCAACAAATGTTAAAGGACATTGCTCTGCGTCCATACATTGTTGGCTCTAGAGCCAAGAGCGTCGGATAATTATGTATTGTATTCTCTATCATTTGGAGACTCCTAGAAGATCTTGTTTTTATAGCGGACTAGCTGCAGAAAAGATATATTTCAAAAAAAGTATCCGATTTTGAGGTTATAATCTAACCATAACAACGAATATTAAATGTAGGTACCTACCATGATTTTTCATAGCTCTGAGTAATTTTTAAGAAACTGAAAAGTAATATCATAATACCTACCTAGATAATTAGGTACCTATGCAGTTATTTTTCTAAAAAATGGATGCAAGTGCAAAATTAATATACATTAAACTAATCAACATAGGTAGGTAACTGAATTCGTAGCATTCGTTTTGGAATGAGATGAGTAGAAACAGCGTCCCTATGCCTGAACGGTGTGCATAGGATACCAGCTTTACCAATTAGATGGTAATAAGTGATTTTTTAAAACCTAGTCCTACAATATTTATATTTGAATAAGAAATAAAACACAGATTTTAATTTCACGTTTATTGTTCTTCGTCTAAATTACGAACTAAATAGTGTCTAAAAACTGTGCAGGGGGGTTGACATTATTTTGATACCTCGCATAACTTAGGTACCAAATAATGGTCATAACATGGGCGCAGCAACCGATAGTTCTGCGCCCAACGATACAATTACAGCAATATTCGACTATTGCCTGTCGACCTATTTGTGAGGAGTCAATTAAAATATATACAAAATACACTTTAGTACTTATATGACGGCTGTGAATTTTCCCCCGTAATAACCATACGGTTTCAGAATTTAATTCTAATTCTGTGATCAATTGTTGATCAACCTCCCTGCACACCTCAATAACATAGGATCCATCTTGCCTAACATGTTCACCGTAGTATGAGCGGGCTTGTTTCAGTTGATACACACCCAACGGTATTAAAATTAAATCATTCAACTCCATCTGTGGAAAATCATGGAGAATTTCACTATTAATAGTTATACTTTCAAACTGGGCCCGCCTTCTATTTAAATTGTTTTGTTCTACAAAATCCGTCAATAAATTATTTCTGAACATATTTTCTTGGATTATCGAGATTATTATTCTAGAATCCTCTCTGTCTTCTAGAACTGGGTGAAACTTATTAATTAATGCTGCTGCCACCTTAAAATCTTGCATCAAATGTTTAGACGCTCTATTAAAATATTCTTGGCGCAGCAGCTTAAAATCTCGTTTAAAGCGTCTGTGGCATCCACATCATCCTGAGTCCGGACCCTTAAGTACGGCCCTGCACAGCGGGGGACCACGCGGGCGAAGGAGCGGAGGCAACCGTAAAAATCCCGTTATATTCATTGCGCGCGCGACGCCGCGCCAGTGCACCCAGATCGTCTTAGCGGACGCACGTATCACTTTGTCTTGCCACCTGTGCTTATAAACTCAACCGTAAATTCACTATTGTCTTGTATAACTTAGCTTCAGTTTCTACTCTTACTCACTCTGTATCGTTTCGCCTTCCTTGTAACGTCTGTAATAACTATCTATCATCATTAAACACCATATATCGTTCTGCTTGCTGTTTCATATCCACCGCTGCCTACCTAGCCGCTTGCTACATACCATACACGCATACATCTCCATAGTGGTGACCCCGACGAAGAAATAATGGCGAAGTCCGGTGAAGATCATCTGGAAAATTCCGGTTTGTGTCGAGTGGGCGTGCGGGTACCGCCATTTTGGCCCGAGGAACCGGCCGTTTGGTTTGCGCAGATTGAAGGTCAGTTTATAATTTCCAATATTACTACCGATCTGACCAAATATCACTACGTGGTTGGTCAATTAGAGCCTCAATTCGCGGCAGAAGTGAAAGACGTAATTTTAAATCCGCCGGATAGCGGCCGTTACGAAAAATTAAAAACGGAACTTATCAAGCGGTTGTCCGCTTCACAAGAGCGGAAGCTGCAGCAATTATTGACCCACGAAGAACTGGGGGATAGGAAGCCATCCCAGTTCATGAGGCACCTGCAGAATTTAGCTGGACCGACGGTCCCTGATCACCTAATCAGGCAAATCTGGGCAAATAGATTACCAACCCACATTCAAACGATTATTGCTTCGCAGACCGACAGCGCACTCCAAACCGTGGCCGAGTTGGCAGACAAGATAAACGACATTTCTACACCGACGCAGCAGGCAGCATGTGCAGCAAGTGAGGCCCCAGGTACCGTGTCAGCCATCGAGATGTTGGTGAAACGGGTCGACGAACTGGCAAAACAGGTACAAGGCTTTTCAAATAATAAAAATCGATCTCGCAACAACCGACAGAAGGGCCGCAGCCGCTCGACCTCAAGACATAGGTCAAGGTCACGAGAACGCCCCGCCGATCATCCACATTGTTGGTATCATTTTAATTATGGCGGCAGAGCAAGGAATTGCCGGCAGCCGTGCAGCTACAAAACGGCGGGAAACGCCGACGGCAGTCATTAGTGGCGGTAGCTGACTGTCCCATATCTTCAGGCCGCTTGTTCATTACTGACCGGAAATCAAAGGCACAATTCCTCATCGACACGGGTTCAGACCTATGCGTATTTCCAAAGTCAGCCGTACGACAGCCTCGAGCAAAGACTAAGTACCAACTGTTTGCCGCAAATGGAACACTCATTCCTACATACGGTTACATACAACTGAACCTGGACTTGGGACTACGACGAGCATTCAGCTGGAGGTTTACCGTGGCTGATGTCACGAAGCCAATAATTGGGGTGGATTTTTTAAGTTTTTACCATCTTCTAGTGGATTGTAGACAGCAACGCCTCATTGATGGCATCACCATGCTCGGCATCGACGCGCCGCAGCCTAGAGTTGCATCCGATATTTCATCCATCCGAACCACAGCAGATGACACCGTGTACGACAAGCTGTTACGAGAATTTCCAGACATCACCCGGCCAGCTGGTAAGCCACAAACGCTTAAACACACCACCATGCATCATATCCGTACAACTCCAGGGCCCCCTATTTCTAGTCGCCCGCGCCGTTTGGATCCAGAACGACTGAAAATAGCTAAACATGAATTCGACGAAATGCTGCTAAATGGCACCGCGCGAAGGTCAGAGAGCGCCTGGTCGTCTCCTCTTCATTTAGCTAGGAAAAAAACCGACGGATGGAGACCCTGCGGGGATTACAGAGCCTTGAACGCCCGAACAATTCCGGACCGCTATCCTGTACGACACATCCACGACTTCACAAACGACCTTACAGGTAAAACAATCTTCTCTACTATAGACTTAGTCAGAGCCTACAATCAATTACCGGTATTTGAGGACGATATACCGAAGACTGCCATCACAACACCGTTCGGGATGTTTGAATTCCCGTACATGACTTTCGGTCTAAGGAATGCGGGACAAACATTCCAACGGTTTATGGACGAAGTGTTAACCGGCCTAGATTTTGCTTATGGATATCTTGACGACATCCTCCTTTATTCATCTGATGAGGAACAGCACCTAGAGCACCTCCGTATACTGTTCGGACGTCTGAAGGATTACGGCATCATAATAAATACGTCGAAATGCTGTTTCGGACAAAACACAGTAAAATTCTTAGGTTTCAGCGTCTCTGCAGAAGGAATTAGTCCTTTAGAATCAAAAACACAGGCAATACTCGACTTCCCGACACCTAAAAACACAAAAGAGCTTAGAAGATTCCTAGGAACCTTAAACTTTTATCGAAGGTTTATTCCAGACGCAGCAGCGAAGCAGGCGCCTCTAAATTCTATGCTGGCCGGACAGAGCAAAGGTTCAAAGCCGATTGAACTCACGACTGAACAACTGGAAGCCTTCAAAGACTGTAAGTCAAGTATTTCTAAGGCTACTCCGCTGGTGCATCCTGATCCCAGTGCTGAACTGGCTATACAGACCGATGCTTCTGACGTAGCTATCGGGGCTGTCCTACAGCAGCGGAAGGGTACAGACTGGCAACCTATGGCATTTTTCTCAAGAAAGCTCAGCCAGTCACAAAGAAAATACAGTCCATATGACCGCGAGCTGCTGGCGATATATCGTTCTGCTTGCTGTTTCATATCCACCGCTGCCTACCTAGCCGCTTGCTACATACCATACACGCATACATCTCCATACGTTACTTCCGCTACATGGTGGAAGCGAGACCATTCATCATACTGACTGATCACAAACCACTTACGTTTGCTTTCACCACACGAAGGGACAAATGTTCACCGCGACAATTCAGATACTTGGATTTTATCTCACAATTTTCAACTGACATTAGGTTTGTCGCAGGTAAAGACAACGTAGTAGCTGACGCTCTTTCCCGCATCGAAGAAATAGCGACGCCCCTAGATTACCACAGCCTAGCCCGAGCCCAGGAGACAGACGCAGAGCTACAAGCACTACTCGTGGACGGATCCAGTCTACAACTGCATAAGGTTTCCCTACCTGATGCCACAACGCAAGTATACTGTGACACTTCTACAGCTAATCCTCGACCATACGTTACTTCTACCTTTCGACGTCAAGTATTTGAATCACTTCATAACCTCAGTCATCCCGGCGTTAAGGCTACAGTACAATTGGTAACTTCTAGATTTGTTTGGCCGGGCATAAGGCGTGACTGTCGACAATGGGCTAAGGAATGTCACCAATGTCAGCGGTGTAAAACCACAAGGCATACGACCGCACCGTTTACAGAGTTCAAAGCACCTTCAGCTCGCTTTCAACACATACATATGGATATTATAGGTCCCTTACCTTTGTCTGTTTCCCACAGGTACTGCCTCACGATAGTCGACCGATTCACACGTTGGCCAGAGGCGTACCCCCTCGCCGACATCACGGCCGACACCTGCGCGTCAGCCTTCATCTCTGGCTGGGTCGCACGGTTCGGCTGTCCCGCACGGATCACCACCGATCGCGGCCGCCAATTCGAGTCGCGCCTCTTCAAGTCCATCGCGGCACTGATCGGTGCCGACCACCTAACGACGACTGCTTACCACCCAGCCGCAAATGGTTTGGTGGAACGTCTACACCGGCAACTCAAGGCCGCTATCACCTGTCACGCGTCATCGCAGTGGACCGAAGCTCTCCCAATGGTACTACTGGGCATTCGCAGCGCATGGAAAGACGATATCCAATCATCCGCGGCGGAGCTTGTCTATGGCGAGCCACTACGCTTGCCTGGGCAGTTTTTCAACACGGCATTAGAAGAGGAAGTTAATGTCACTGACTTCGCTGATTGCCTACGCAGTCGGATGAGCAAACTAGCACCAACACCGACTTCGTGGCACTCACCTCGTCCTTTCTATATACCGAGAGACTTGTCTACCGCGACGCACGTCTATCTACGCCAAGGGCCAGTCCGACGTCCACTCCAAGCACCATACGCCGGCCCGTACAAAGTCGAGCGCCGAGGCTCCAAAACATTCGACATAAAGGTACAGAATAAGATTCAAACCGTTACCGTAGACAGACTGAAACCAGCGTACACAGCGGACGACAACGTCACACTACCACCACCAACTCCAACACCGTTACCGATGACAACGCCAGCGCCGATACCAGCAACCACAACTAGGGTGACACCTCCCGTCGCTACAGCTCCAGTTCCAGTTCCCGACGGTCTCTCTTCAAACATAGTTAAGAAGACCAAGAGCGGGAGGACAGTGAAGTTTCCCGACTACTATCGATCGTAGTCACGATCTCGGCAGGGGAGTACTGTGGCATCCACATCATCCTGAGTCCGGACCCTTAAGTACGGCCCTGCACAGCGGGGGACCACGCGGGCGAAGGAGCGGAGGCAACCGTAAAAATCCCGTTATATTCATTGCGCGCGCGACGCCGCGCCAGTGCACCCAGATCGTCTTAGCGGACGCACGTATCACTTTGTCTTGCCACCTGTGCTTATAAACTCAACCATAAATTCACTATTGTCTTGTATAACTTAGCTTCAGTTTCTACTCTTACTCACTCTGTATCGTTTCGCCTTCCTTGTAACGTCTGTAATAACTATCTATCATCATTAAACACCATATATCGTTCTGCTTGCTGTTTCATATCCACCGCTGCCTACCTAGCCGCTTGCTACATACCATACACGCATACATCTCCATACGTCCATTGACCACTTCTACTACCCATCGACATAGGGTCACTTTACGGGATTCGTTAGCATTTGCTGTATTTAATTGGTGTTCACCTGGTTGTAATGAGAGAGGATAATGAACCGAGTAGTTCAAGCTTTGTAGTAGCGAAATGCTATCACGAAAGCCTCGGTCTAAAATCATAACGTCACCTTCTCTAAAATAATTAGGCATAGGTTTTGTAGAATCATAAAATTCATCTTTTAAAATGTCAGCGTCTGATTTTGTGGCTGCGTAAGGGCCCAGTACATCAAGTATATAGCCATCACAACATACTACAAGGAACGGTTTGACAAGATTCCTATATTTGTGGAGGGAATATGTTTTTTTTTGGTATGCATAATTGCTACTCTTCTGAACATAAATATACGTTCCATCCATAATAACAATTGCCGTTGCCGTTCTATCCTCCAAGTTAGCCCCAGGGTTTCCAAACAAAGACTCAAAAATATAGAGGTTTCTTGCAGCAACTTCTTCTCTACTCAAATGTTGTAACCCTAAATGTGCTGGCACAAAGCTTTCTGTCATAACCTCTCGTGCTTTAGCGACAAGTCTTGAAAGAGTACTTCTTCCAATTTTTAATAATGAAGACATTCTTTCGTCTGAATCTCCTATTCGGAGCTTCATTAAATAAGCGCCCAGTGAAGTAGCACGTTTTTGAAAAACGGGAAGTTCTGCTTCAAGTTCTCTGAATTGCTCTTTCGTGCGTCCCAGCCAATACCACACAAGATGATCATCCATTTGCTCAATATTTTCAAAATCTAATGTGTTGTTTTCATTATTCAATAACTCACAAAAGTCTTCTATTTGAGCGGCTGTGAAACTTCTGATAACATTTTCAGTATCAAAGAGATCTGACCATGACTGCCTTGCTAAATGCAATTCACAAATACGACATCGTGGTGGTATATAAAACTTGTGGTCTTTAAAGAGCCCTCACCCTTAACACAAAAGGAACTAGTCGCTGTGAAGTACTATCACAATGCAGAAATATACATCTGTTATGTGTATCTGCTGCTCTTGAGTAGTTTGGTAAAGTTATTCTTTCCGTATGCTGTGCAACTGGATTAACTTCTGATGCAGGTAATATATCATTGACAGACGTGGTGTTTGCTCTTTGAAAGCATCTGTTGCAAAGCATATCTGATGGCTGAACCTAAAACAATAAAAATAAGTTGGTTACACATATCATACATATTACAATAAATAAAACAATTTACACTTCAAATATTGTACTAATTTTATTCATAACAATAATACATAATTGTGTTGAATATTGATTGGTAATTAATAATCCCACCAAAAACATTTTCATGTAAAATGTTGCCAAGACGAGACCTCATATGGCTCGCACTGCCAAAAAGTTATCAGATCTCATGTAGAGCCAAGCTTCTAACTCTACACGCCCTAACTTCACAAACTCTACACCTTAGTCAAAATATGAGGCTTGGCCGTTTCGTTACTACAAAAACTATTGTATAACAGAAAAGTAATGAACAGTGAATAAATTTTTCACCTTACTCCCATGTGATGGTAGCGAAACGGCCAAGTCACATATTTTGACTAAGGTGTAGAGTTTGTGAAGTTAGGGCGTGTAGAGTTAGAAGCTTGGCTCTACATGAGATCTGATAACTTTTTGGCAGTGCGAGCCATATGAGGTCTCGTCTTGGCAACATTTTACATGAAAATGTTTTTGGTGGGATTTCACATCTTTTTGAAAGTTGCTTATGAAATATTTTTTTTTTGGGGGGTTCTTTACTAAAAATCCTGAAATATGTATTTTATGATTTATTACAAGGAGTCCCTATATCAATTTTCAGAACTCTAGCATCAAAATTTGCGGAAGTCTCTTACAAACTTCCATCCCCTAGTTTAAGGGGTTGGAGGGTAAAAGTTCCAAGTTTTAGAATTGTTTTGTTGTTTGTGTACTATTACTAGCTTACATACCAAATTTCAGCTTTCTAGGACTTCAGGAAGAACCTTAGAATATTGATGCTTATTAAATAAAAATTTTTTTTTTTGGGATTTGGGGGGTTATTTACTGAAAATCCTGAAATACGTATTTTATTATTTGTAACAAGGAGTCCCTATATCACTTTTCAGAACTCTAGCATCAAAATTTGCGGAAGTCTCTTACAAACTTCCATCCCCTAGTTTAAGGGGTTGGAGGGTAAAAGTTCCAAGTTTTAGAATTGTTTTGTTGTTTGTGTACTATTACTAGCTTACATACCAAATTTCAGCTTTCTAGGACTTCAGGAAGAACCTTAGAATATTGATGCTTATGAAATAAAAAAATATTTTTTTGGGATTTGGGGGGTTATTTACTGAAAATCCTGAAATACGTATTTTATTAGTTGTAACAAGGAGTCCCTATATCAATTTTCAGAACTCTAGCATCAAAATCTGCGGAAGTCTCGTACAAACTTCCATCCCCTATTTTAAGGAGTTGGAGGGTAAAAGTTCCAAGTTTTAGAGTTTTTTTGTTGTTTGTGTGCTATTACTAGCTTACATACTAAATTTCAGTTTTCTAGGACTTCAGTAAGAACCTTAGAATATTGATGCTTATGAAATAAAACAAAATTTTTTGGGGGGTTGGGGGTTATTTACTGAAAATCCTGAAATACGTATTTTATTATTTATAACAAGGAGTCCCTATATCAATTTTCAGAACTCTAGCATCAAAATCTGCGGAAGTCTCGTACAAACTTCCATCCCCTATTTTAAGGGGTTGGAGGGTAAAAGTTCCAAGTTTTAAAGTTTTTTTGTTGTTTGTGTACTATTACTAGCTTACATACCAAATTTCAGCTTTCTAGGACTTCAGGAAGACCCTTAGAATATTGATGATCATCAGTGAGTCAGTGAATCAGTGAGTAAGTGAGTCAGTGACGAAATCGGGGTATTTTAGATATCAATTAAATCTAAAGTATAAGAGCTATGCAATTGAAACTTTATAGGTTTAATAAGTCAAC
The DNA here is from genome assembly GCA_963082905.1 of Oligia fasciuncula. Taxonomy (NCBI): domain Eukaryota; kingdom Metazoa; phylum Arthropoda; class Insecta; order Lepidoptera; family Noctuidae; genus Oligia; species Oligia fasciuncula. The sequence goes on from OY720403.1 coordinate 19,230,453, forward strand.
CACTGACATCATATCCCGAAAATTTTGTTTATCTGGTATAATCCAAACCCAAGTTATGAAGGTTCAAAAATACGACGAAGTGCTTCGAGAAAAGGTAGGTAGTGCCCTTGCGCTTCGCTTGGCTCGTCTTGGCGGGGGCACTCCCGTGCCCCCAGATTATATTCTATTTTAAATCTAGATTCATTTAAAATTCCAATAATAAAGCAATCATTACAATAATTTAAGCTTTAAGCATACTAGATTAACCAGTCACTCACCTCTCGCGGTTGAATCCAATTTCGTACAATATCTAAAATGTGGCTATTACTTTCCGCTTGTAAATGGTGAGCTTGGATTCTTGCCACTGAACAGCCACATACCACACACACATGTTGATGACCAACCATTGTTCTTGTCACATCCTGCAAATCTTGCGACGTTGTGGTATCTTGATTACCAAATAATGTGTGACAAGCATCACAAATGTAATCACTTGCAGTCACCTGTAATATAAAAAACATGTTTTAATTGGTTATTTTATACTTTCTCTTCTATACAGAGTCATTATAATGTAAATAGTCCCAAATCGAAGTAAAACTTACTATTTGAGGTGCAACTCGCTGCTGTACTTGCACAAGAATGGCATCATCATGAAGAATATGTCGTCTCTGTCTATTGAAATTAATACCACAATTGGCACATCTCGATTGATTGCTTGTAGTAGGAGTATTCCTTGACGTAGATGGTACTGAATAATGCCTCGCGGCACGGTCACATCTTTGCCAACACGGGTGACAAATATAATGTGATGGACGTATCTAAAAAAATAATAATAACATTAACACCCACTGCAATTCCAATATTAATAATGACCCAAAAATGATAATGTTTTATTATCATACACACCTGCAATGGCATAAGTCTTTCTATGATGATATTTCTGATATTCACATTATGTTGAGTGTCAGTTCTCAGAGCAATCAGTTGATGTGAACGTACTCGAGGTGCCAATGTTCTATTGCAGAGTGCACAGTTTCTACCAATATTGCTTGTTACTGAAATGTTTATCATCTGTTGAGCAGATGTCCAACATGTTGTGCATACAAGATCATGAGCTTCAACCTAAAAAAAAAACATGCTCACTTGTTGTGTTACAAACTTAGATAACAGGGGCCTGAATTTGCTATGCAATACTGTCAGAATGGTCGATCATTATCTATACAACCTACATAGCCTGAATTAAATGAATAAATAAATAGCTCTGTCCCTCCCGCACCAAAAAAATGGTTGACCATTCTGACACAATTGTAATAGCAGACCAAAGGTAAGCATCCACAGGTCCGCATCGTACGTATCGGACGCATAGCACGTCTCGGATTTTAGTTTGCCTTGTATAAAAACTCATACAATTGCGTCCACTGATCCGCATCGTACGGACTGCCTATCAGCAATGCCTACATGCGATGCGTACCAATGACGTCATACGGAATGCCGATCAGTGGAAGCAAACACTTTCCGCACGTACGATCATTACAAAAATCCCAATGAAAGTGGTATCGGCAAACCGATCACTGCTAACGCAGTAATCCGTTTAATGCGATGCGTCCGACGCGTGCGATGCGGACGCTTAACATAAGTTTTATATTTCATAACATAATGGTTAAACATAAAAACGTTTAAGCAGTTAATAGAAATCTGAGAGACCGTAAACACGATTAACAAAACACGGTCTAAGCTAAAAAAAAAAACAAGTAGTAATTACCAAACGAGGTGCAGTCCATTGTTGTACACAGTGACGAATCTGTTCATCTTCCAATAACATGGAACCACCCGCAGAGCCACAATTTACACAAAATACACATTCCATTGCGTATGCGTATCTAAGTCCGTTTTAAAGTGCCAAGTTATCGTTCGAGCGGTACACAGTTCCGAAAATCACAGCCAGGTCAATCGTTTTTTAAACCAATCCAAGTCCGTTAAAATAGCCAAGTCGTAAAAAAGTCCCGAAAGTCACCAAAACACCGAACACAAGAAAAAAACACAGGAAAAAGCACAGCGCAGAAACTGTAACTCTCAATTATTGTAGTAACAATTACTTTTTTTTATAATTTTATGGCATGGCTTTTTGGCCTTTGTGCCATTGGTAACAATGACACGTTCACCGGCAAAACTAGGGATGTAATACGTGTGGTATTACATCCCTAGTTTTGCCGGTATTAATCGATTTTTCGATTATGATTTACTGTGGTCTTAAATTATTACAGTCTGTTACATCTACTTTGTCATATAAACATTACAAGTATGTATGACAATGGTTTATTTTATATATAACAACACTCTTCTATACTGGTAATAATAATATATAATAACATCTGTATCTAGTTTGCAATATTGTTTTTTTAATAAAACATTAGGTAATTGTGATGTGTTTAGTAAAAATAAGTATTTTTTTCTATTTTTATTCTGCAGAAAAGAGCCATCAGAGCTATATATAATCTCCGCAGGCGCGATTCTCTAAGGGAACTGTTTAAGGAAATTAACATCATGACGGTGCCTTGTCAATATATCTACGAAAACATCATGTATGTAAGGAAAAACTTACATCTTTTTAGTAAAAGAGGTGAAAGACATAATTATAGTACTAGAAATAGGGACCTATTAGTTCAACCAGGTTTCAGACTGGCTAAAGTAGATTCATCTTTTATGGGGTACTGTTTAAAATGTTATAATAAAATACCTCCCCACATTCTTCAACTGAATGAGACAAAATTCAAGTCTTGTATAAAACGCACACTATGCAGTCAGGCATATTATAAGTTAGGGGATTACATCGCTGATAAAAATGCCTGGCTCATTGCTGGTCCTGCTCCACATTGACACTTGAAAGTATTGTTGGAGCTGCTGAAGATTGTAAGACTATCTTTGTAGTTAATTTCAATATTTGGAAGAGGTGCTTCCCTTTTTCTTTTTTTGTGTTTCTGACATTACGAACATAACTTTTTTAATTTATTCAATCAATTTTTAATTGTTGAATACTTCAATATTAAATATCTCTTCCTGTTTGGTAGGTAATAAAATTCTATTTACCTCTTAAATAAATTGCAAACTGTAGTTTTGTATAATTTAGAAGCATTTTTTTTTTAATTTTGTAAATGTAAGAACCATGTTTCCGTTTATTATGATTTTTGATGTTGACTTGAAATAGCATGGCAGTTGAGAACGTGTCATGCTCACTTAAATGTCTCACCGATGGTGGCGCGTGTGTTGGATCATTCGGTTCCCTACAAAATGGTTGAGCTGGATGGTGCTGATCCACGCGTCATGTTCGTGAACGGGCGCCGTCGGTTGAGACTGGTCATCTCTTAACTGCCAAGGCTTATTTTTAATCTTATGTCTTGAATTGTTTCTTCATTTCTGTCTTTTTTACATTGTTCTCACATATAGAAGCAACAAGAATAATGTACCCAGGATTTTGTAATATCTTGATTTAAAAGAGTGTCCATGGAGTTTCTTGCCCGTTCTTCTCCATAGAGATCTACGCTTTGGAATGGGTAACTAGCTTCAACTTTCTGACTAACTGACAGACTATTTAATTTTGACAATTCAAAAGTGCCTGTACAAGGTTTAATTGAAATAAATGATTTGAGTTTGAGTTTGAGTTTAATGAACCGCAAAAGGAGCGTTATTTTTGTATTAATTGTCGTAAATAATGAATTAGTTTGAATGATTGTATAGAAATAAAGAAGTTTTGATTATTGTATAATATTATTCTTACTACCTATTTAAATTGGAGTATGACTGCATTCATAAAGTATTTTATTAGGTTTTTAAAACTACACTTTAGAAAAAAAAACACAATCGATCGATTAATAATTCAATCGATCGATTATAATTGATCGGACATCCCTATTTCACTTTTGACACGACATAGGTGAAGATGGCGATGTAATGTTATTAGTCGCATTAAATTCTATTAAAAATACATTTTGGAATACAGCTAGTCCGTGATACAGAAGTATTTGCAACTTATATAATAAAATAGGCGATTAATTATCGTATATTCTCAAACTCTTCATTGCACAGGGCTATTTGAACATTGTCTTTTACAGATGATACCTTGTGGACGATTTTTTCTAAGATGTTTAACCCGTTGGCATTCTGATTTCTCCTGAACTCTACCATTTTGAAACGGTCCTTCATTTCGGCTAGAACCGTGTAAACTCTGCTCTGTAGCAAGGCCGAATATCGATACCTTCCCTCCAGCGTGTCATCATCTGGGAAAACAATTCCAGCTAAGCGCGTCTGAGCGCCTGGGTTGTTGGTATCAATCGGCTCGAAGCCTAACAAGTTAGTATTTGGGACTAACTGACCAGGGATGAAAACTTCTGGTAATGGTATATACGCCGGGTTATTTTGTGCTGAGGCTTGAACTCTTCTGGATGTAACAAGTGGCGAGATTTTGCACTCATATACATTGTGGTTTTCAGCGTTTATTATGCCAAAAGATCCACTAGGTTGTTGAACTCCTGCGATTTCAACCGGTCCTTGCGGTATCGCAATTTGAGGGAGGTTCAATTTTATTTCCTTCCCGTCCTGCGTTATGACGCTTGATATTGATATGTATGTGATATGTAGTCGACAACGCATTGTGGTATTACTTGATAGTCTGGGAGAATCTCCCGTGCATCTGTTCTGAGATTAAGGACATTTTGGCCGGATTGCCGTGCCTGTTCTAGAATTTCTATATTTAAATGTGTCGCCATGGCGTGAGTGTACATGGACAACGGAAGACGTTCGTGCAACCTCGGGTCTATGCCACGCATCTTCTCGTATGACTCATTTATAATGGGGATAAAACCAGAAAATTCGAAATTCTGGCAATATACTTCCTGCATCGCAATTAACGATGAGTCGGGTCCGATGTCGTACAGAGGTTCATCCCTCAGGGCATCCTCTACCGTACTCGGTCTAACCTCCTGGGGTGGTCGGGTATCCTCAACCCTTTTCCCCTTCCCCTTAGAAAACTGTTGTTTATAGCCCTGTGAACGGTTTGTTGGCTTCCTGTTCACCTCACGAGATGGATCATAGGGCTCGGGCTCGTAACTCCAATTTGCCAATTGCTGCTGTTCATTGTAGTGCTGATAAGCTCTCTGGGCGTCACGAGTTGCTCGTTACGTTACGTTAAAGTAAAATCATTGTATTTAATTTATTAAACACCGCGACCCCAGCGCCATCTAGTGACGCGGAGACTACGCTCCACGAGCCTGTCAAGACCCACGATAGACGTCGCTACTTGTTGCGATCAATAACAATTTTGCAACGTCACACACAACTTCCGAAATCAGTTTCGGTTCGGGCAAAAGTTTCGGCCAATTTTGGCCGAAACCGAACTTTCGGTCGGACACTAAATGTCAGTCACTCCCCTTGATACCTACCACTGCGGTTGGACATAGAGTTATAGGTAACGGACGCTTGATGTCACCAATAGTAGACTTATCTCATTCAAAGTGATCCGGACTGAATCTGGTTCCAAAGCGCAACTCTTGAAACTTAAGCTGAACTTGAGCTGCACGTTCTCCTACCCCAGTAGCCTCTTCAGTGAAATGGTCTCTCTGGTACCTGATTGACTGGTGATTGTTGCCCAACCTGTTGATGCCTTGACTGAGCCTGAGATACAACTCCAGCCTCACTGCGGTGATCAATTGATACTATTGGTTGCACCTGTGACTGTGTGCTGGCCTCATGAGACCCGATGTTTGATGAGGGCTGCTGCTCTTCAACACATAAGAGAGTATTTTGATCTTTGGATCCATAGTGTTTACATCAATTCTTATGAGTGCATTCGTTCGCATAGTGCTTCCTCAAGCACTTAAAACAATGTCCTGATTTTAATGCCCACGATCACCTAGCCTTAGGATGACGTGCAGTGAAGTTCCTACATCTGTATAAGCTATGTAATGGTTTTTGACAGTAAGAACATTCAGTTGAATTTGGAGTCACCTGATATGAATGTCTCTGAGATGATGGTCCTGGATTTGCATCAGACTGCTGATGAATTGCTCTCCTTCTTGATGGAATTGATCTGTGTTCAGCCTCAGCGATGGTCAGGTGCAGTCTGCACTGCTCATCCAGGAGTTCCAGTAATTGATCTAGAGTAGGCAATTAAATATATATGTAGGCAATTAAATATATGTAGGCAATTAAATATATATGTAGGCAATTAAATATATGTATATGTCGCATCAGCGGGTGGCCGAGATGCGATACATCGGGTCTTCTTCACGATCCGACATAGTTTAGATAGGTGTGGGCACTGCAGTGGGTACTCGAACGAAAAGATTATTTGAATTTACAGTAACACAAACCTTCCTCTGTAAATCCACCTTCCTCCTTATATTCATGACATGGTATACGTTCTCTCTGTTCATGACGTGCTGCTCCCTCGATAGCCACAAAGTGACGGACGTGAACGTTGAGTCGGTCACGAAATCGGTCATAAGGATTCGGATTCGGAGGAAAAATCGGGCCGATTAATTATCGGTGCTACAAAAAGTCTGACGTGGGCGGGCAGCCTTATCGTTCATAATAATTTTCACTGCCCGTCATTGTCATGTATTTGTCATAAATGTAATTTATGCTTTACACAGAGTTAAAACTAACATAGGCATTAGAAGATAAACAATGCTACGCAATTTTTTTTTTATACGAAACTTTCTGTGTGTTAGAAAGAGTACCCTTTTTTTTTTTTTTTTTTTTTTTTTTGCGGATGGGAAATCATCAAATGACCCCTCCCGCTCTGGGTGGAGCGGAAGGGAGTGTCAGACTCTTACTGACTAAAACCCACCCGTGTTCCTTCCTTAGCCCTTTATGTTCCGGGCCAGCGGTAACCCTTTCGGACAATCCCGCTGACCCGGCAGGCTTCGGCCCTATGGGGCCCCTCCTCGATGCTGACATCTCTTTGAGGCGCGCGTGGAACACGTACGCGCCGTCCGGCACGGGCCTGGTCCTGATCGGACGGTGAGCTACCCATTACTCTCCGCCCGCAGGCCCGCGCCTACGGTGGCCGGGAGTCGTCGCGCGGCTCCCGACGCCCGGAGCGTCTCCCGCGGCGGCTGGGACGGGAGGCTCTCTCCCTGAGCCGTCCCGCCACCTCCTTCGCTAGCATGACTGCTTCGCAGAAGGAGGTGACTGCCTCCCACTCCCTCTCGCCCCGGACCATGGCTTGCACCAGGGCCGGGCGCGAGAGGTCGCCGCCGCTGCCGATCGCCTCTACGAGGACACGGCGGTGCTCCGCCCAAGCGGGGCAGACCTCCACCGTGTGCTCCACCGTGTCCTCTGGGCGATCCTGGCAATGGTGACACCCGGGCGTTTCCTCCCGCCTGATGATGTGCAGGAACCTCCCGAAACTTCCGTGTCCGGTGAGGACCTGCGTCAGGCGGTAGGTGAGGGCGCCGTGGCGCCTCCCTAGCCACTCCTCAAAGAGGGGTCTTATCGCCGCTATCGCGGCGTGCCCTACGCTGGGTTGCGACAGTCGTTCCTTCCATGTCGCCATGAGATCGCGCCGGAGGTCAGTCCGCTCCGCAGCGATTTGCCGCGGAAGCGGAACTTCCCCCCGGCTTAGTGCCTCCGCGCGCCACTCATAGACGCGCGCGAGGACTATCGCCTCCAGATCCCATGGCGGCAGTCCGGCAATGAGGCTTGCCGCCTCGCCAGAGATCGTGCGGTAGCCCCGGATAAGCCTTATGGCTACCACCTTCTGGGGCGCGTTCAGGTAGTGGGCGGCTCGCCGCCGCAGTGAACGCGCCCACAACGGGGCACCGTATAGGGCCATGGACCGCACGACCCCCGCGTAAAGCCTCCGGCAGGAGGCGTTTGGCCCCCTCAGGTTGGGCAAGAGCCGCTTGAAGGCGGCCCCGGCCCGTTCCAGTTTGGGGGCCAAACGTCGGAAATGCTCGACGAAGTTCCACCGGCTGTCGAGGACGAGACCCAGGTACCTCATCGTTGTCTCGATGTCAGTCACTCCCCTTGATACCTACCACTGCGGTTGGACATAGAGTTATAGGTAACGGACGCTTGATGTCACCAATAGTAGACTTATCTCATTCAAAGTGATCCGGACTGAATCTGGTTCCAAAGCGCAACTCTTGAAACTTAAGCTGAACTTGAGCTGCACGTTCTCCTACCCCAGTAGCCTCTTCAGTGAAATGGTCTCTCTGGTACCTGATTGACTGGTGATTGTTGCCCAACCTGTTGATGCCTTGACTGAGCCTGAGATACAACTCCAGCCTCACTGCGGTGATCAATTGATACTATTGGTTGCACCTGTGACTGTGTGCTGGCCTCATGAGACCCGATGTTTGATGAGGGCTGCTGCTCTTCAACACATAAGAGAGTATTTTGATCTTTGGATCCATAGTGTTTACATCAATTCTTATGAGTGCATTCGTTCGCATAGTGCTTCCTCAAGCACTTAAAACAATGTCCTGATTTTAATGCCCACGATCACCTAGCCTTAGGATGACGTGCAGTGAAGTTCCTACATCTGTATAAGCTATGTAATGGTTTTTGACAGTAAGAACATTCAGTTGAATTTGGAGTCACCTGATATGAATGTCTCTGAGATGATGGTCCTGGATTTGCATCAGACTGCTGATGAATTGCTCTCCTTCTTGATGGAATTGATCTGTGTTCAGCCTCAGCGATGGTCAGGTGCAGTCTGCACTGCTCATCCAGGAGTTCCAGTAATTGATCTAGAGTAGGCAATTAAATATATATAGGCAATTAAATATATATGTAGGCAATTAAATATATGTAGGCAATTAAATATATATATGTCGCATCAGCGGGTGGCCGAGATGCGATACATCGGGTCTTCTTCACGATCCGACATAGTTTAGATAGGTGTGGGCACTGCAGTGGGTACTCGAACGAAAAGATTATTTGAATTTACAGTAACACAAACCTTCCTCTGTAAATCCACCTTCCTCCTTATATTCATGACATGGTATACGTTCTCTCTGTTCATGACGTGCTGCTCCCTCGATAGCCACAAAGTGACGGACGTGAACGTTGAGTCGGTCACGAAATCGGTCATAAGGATTCGGATTCGGAGGAAAAATCGGGCCGATTAATTATCGGTGCTACAAAAAGTCTGACGTGGGCGGGCAGCCTTATCGTTCATAATAATTTTCACTGCCCGTCATTGTCATGTATTTGTCATAAATGTAATTTATGCTTTACACAGAGTTAAAACTAACATAGGCATTAGAAGATAAACAATGCTACGCAATTTTTTTTTTATACGAAACTTTCTGTGTGTTAGAAAGAGTACCCTTTAGTGCTAATATACAGTGTGAGTCTTCATAATGTGCACATAACGAAATGAGGGAAACATAGCTTAATTTGATCGACGGAAAAAATATTAAAAAAAATAAAAAAATAAAAAATTTTGTAGCATTTTTAAAATTCTTTTTCGCTGCTGTGACCCCTGTGTCAATGGCTGTTGATCTTTTACGTCTGCAGTGGGCTCTATGTTTGATTCTGAAGTATTTTTTGGAGTTTTTTTTTTTTTTAGATTTTTTGTTGTACTAATTGACACAGGCTTTATGGTCGCCTGGAAACGTTTAGAATTTTTTACTATTACCTTAATAAAATTGTCAGTCTCTAACTGACTTATACTTGGATCAGCATTGTGTATGACAGAAAAAAACATCTGACGAGTTTGTGCAAAGAATTTAAATGCTACTTTTTCATTTTGTTCTCTGGAGTTGCCACTCCAAGAGATCAAAGTTAAGAGCTCTCTGGAAAAGAAATATTCTATTATTTTGTAGGAAACGTTGGTCCCTTCTGCTCCTAAGCCGGGAGAGCATAAAGTGGACATGATTTTGAAATATTTGCTTCGAAATTCTGGATTCTTTAAATTATCCACTGTTTTGAGAGGAGGAAAACGTTCTTCCACAGTGTTCTCACGGTTGGTTCCTGTTGTTGTGACGCTATAATCCGCCATTTTATTCGATAATTCGTTGTACTGTACTTCGTGTTCAGCGAGTTGTTGAAGTATTTCCAATTTCTTCGCTTGATTTTTCATCACTTCATCGTTATCATTTTTAAGTAAAAATTAAGTGTTGACATCATTGAGGGAAAGATCGACCTGAAAAATGTATCAATCATTAGTGCATTGCGCCTGCGCTATCGCTAGACGGACTCCGCCAGCCGCACAGTCGTCTCCGGAAGAGGCTTCGAGCTGACTCGAGGAACGGGTCTCGCGTCCAGGCCCCAGACGCTCCTCTAGATCCTGGTGGCGAGACGAATCTCTCGAGGTGCCTCTCCTGGAATTGACAATACGGAGACCTAATAATATAAGGGGAAACTAATTTACTTTCCTTGAAGTGACCGAGCTTGGAAATCTAGAAGGGTAAAACATTAACCGGTTAACATGGCCTTTTTCAAATACAACATACGGTGCTACGACTTCCATTTCATCATTTCAGCCAAAAGACGTCCACTGCTGGACATAGGCCTCCCCCAAGCACTTCCACTTCGACCGGTTCTCTGCTTCTCGCATCCAACGGGTTCCTGCGGCCTTCACAAGGTCGTCGGTCCACCTTGTGGGAGGCCTTCCAACGCTACGTCTTCCGGTACGTGGTCGACTTCTATTTGCCTGATCCTAAGTGGTGTGACACTAGGAATGAGGATTACCCACGTGGCGTTCATCAACTCTACGACAAGGGCTCGTTCCCTTGAACAATAATTTAATACCGTGGTTAACACAGGAATCTATGATAAATAGTCAGCGGGTGAAATACTCACGGTTGATTTATGAAGAAAGCACTTGACTGCAAGATTTTCGACTAGCTAGAAAGTTGTCTGTGTATGCGCAATTTGGAATCCTATAGTAAATATCCATGGATCACGACAATATCCTTTTAACAACCAGGGAAGGGCTCACAGACCACTTCCAAACACTATTACAACAAAATCCTTACCTTCTAAAACATGAAATAAGGTTTGGTAGTGTCATTCAAGCGTGTTCAAGGGCAAAAGATGCCAACACGATTCCATAATACTGTCATGGATAGCAAACCGGAACTAGACGGAGCATTTCGAAAATCTCCCTTATTGCAGGTAAAATGATTATAAGATCACTGAAGATAAATACTACACCAAGATACTTAATTCTTGAAAATCACTAACAACTGCACAACGTGGTTCCACTGTTGTTCATGGCTGCTGCCACTTCCTCGTTGAGCTTGGGTGGTATCAACAACTGACAGTTATTAGGAGTATCATATCTGTTATGTAGGTATGTACGTAGGGACACAAGTGAAACTACTGACAGCTAAAAGCACACTGTTTTATTATTAGGTAAGAGTAGGGCAGGGACGCAGCCCATGCACACATACATAACGTTGACACACACATATAACATTTCCTCCCCTTATTTGACCATAAATGATAGTAATAAACAAATACCTACATAGGTACCAAGTTATATAAAAGGTTTGTAATCTACCCTGGGAATGTTTCTCAATAATCTGTCCGGGTTACTTGAAACCGGATCCGACACTGTATCTGCGTCTGCAGTCGGTGATGATTGCAGATTTGCCTCATTAGTTTCCTCCCCCGCGGGATTCTGTACCTAAGGGTTGCCAGTTAACGACTCGCTATGACGGTTGTCAAAGTCGTCGAAGTCGTAATGGTGTTGCGGCTGTTGTGAAATATTACCCTTGCCACCTATAAATAACATTATTTGGTTCTTATGTTTTTAACATCACACGACGAACTCAAATCCTGTATAAGGTATAGTACTTTATCCAGTATATTTTTAACAATACCTCTGCACTTTTTACACTTATACTTTGCGAACCGACATTGAGACGACGTATGATTAGCACGACCACACACCGAACACTTTTCTTTCTCGGCACTATTAATCGGGTTGGCACTTTTTTGTCCTTTCGCGATCTTAAACACCTGTACTTGATCTGTTGATGTAGAAGCAGTAGCGGCAGCGCCCGCGCGGGCGCATCTTACGCTCTCTGCTAGCTCCACCGCCTTCGCCAAGGTTAAGGTCTCTAAATCCCGCGCAAACAGTTTCTCCCGTTCAGGACCCGCTACCATCCCCATCACAAATCGATCACGCAACGCCTCCTCCACATTGTTGAATCCGCAATGCACCGTTAGTCCGCGTAGCCTTGCTGCCCATTGCGTATATGTCTCACCCGGCTGCTGCGTAGCTGCGTAAAAGTTGTGCCGCTCGCTGAACCCGCAACGTTTTGGATTGAAGTGGTTATCCAATAACGTCACTAGATCCTCATATGGCACCTCTTGAACGTCTTTGGGCAGGGCTAAGTCTGCTGCCAACTTGTAGGTACTATCATTGAGTGCGCTGAGTAGTATGGCTCGCCTCCTGGTTCCCGCCGCATCATTTTTCGCATCGATGTTATTTGCGATGAACCACTGCGTGATACGACCTTTGTGTTGGAGCTTAAATTGAGAACAACCACTGAAGCTCTTAAGGTTTCAAACAACAAATGTCAACAGCTGTTACAGGAAATAGATGATAGTGAGAAGGAAATCGAGAAGGTCGTTTTCAAAAACACTAGCTTAAAACAAGAGCTGTTAGACCTACATCAACAATACCTGGATGTTGTTGATGAACGGCACAAACTGCGGGTGGTCACGGATGGTTTCAACAACTGCAGTAATATATATGAGGAGGCTTTATGTAGGGTTAGGGACCTAGAAGAAGAATTAATTCATGCAAATGTTCGAATCAATAAATTACAGAAACAAAAAGAATGTACTCAGGCTAAGGAATCCAATAACTTGTATAATGAATTATTAAACACTAATTGCAACCCCTTAATAACAATAGATCTTACTGAAGATTCCATTATGAAACATAACAATAGCTGCTATAAAGTAAGTCAAAATAAAATTAAAAAATATGCAAAACTAAATAGAATCATAAATAAATGCAATAAATTTAGAAAACAACAAAAACACAGTTCTAATAATATTATACTAAGAAAAGAACGTGTTTTTCTTATAAATAAATTAAATAATTATCAAATTAAATTAGAAGACAGTAAGAACATTTATGAGATTGACACACAACGCTTACAGTCTGAAATTCAGGTACTTGAAGAGTCGATACAATTACTTTATACTAAGTATGTGCGGTCTGAAAAACAAATTCAGGAGCATATCCTTGCGGCAAATGAGTTAGTGGACATGTGCAACTCCAATGCAGACAGAGTGGACCCGCTGACTCTCAGCAGCCCTCATTGCTCATTGGAAAGCACATCCAATCTTGGCACTCTCCAAACTGAGGGAACGGAGGACCCGTCCCAGTCAGGAAGTGCTCAGGTCTTTATTCCACATCAAGATACGCCAGATATTGAACAAGGTCCATTGCAAGTACTTCAGACAGATGCTAGTTCTCTCCCTTGTAGTAGTAAAGTTTGTTACTGCTCTATTATGTTTTCTGATAGTTTTGGAAAAGGATTAGGTAAATTACTTAGCAACAACCTGTGTCATTCTTCACAAAACTTTTGCATGCCTCAGACTTCCTACAAACAAATAATGTCTTCAATAACCAGGAATGAATATGATCCTAATGACATTATTACTGTACTTATAGGTAATAGTTTAAATGTTATCAAAGATGATATCTCTGATAGTGTCACCGACCTATTGAAGTTAAATTGTAAGAAAATAATTTTGTGTGCTTTTCCATATTTTGAGCACTTGTCAAACAGACAAAACAAATACATTCACATGTTAAATAATTACATGCATTTCTTAGTTAGTCACCATAGTGACAAGTTTATATTTTTTGATACCAACATTTTTGTTGATAAGTTAAGGTCGACTAGGGATACTGTGTATCTGCCCATTAGTTTTAGACGTAAAATAGCTAGGCTAATAGCACTTAATATTAACCCAGACATAATTAGTATGTCGAAGTCATCCATAATTAGCACCACAATTAGTAATAGTACTAATGCTAAGGTGGTTAGCTCAGATATTTTAAACTAGTTTGTAAGACAACAGAAGGTACCAATAACAGTATAGTTACACTTAATAACAAAAAGGTATTTTCTAGCAATAAAATAGTGAACTGTAGAAAAGGGGCTAAGCAGAAATCCTTGAAATTATTTCATCAAAATATTCAAGGTTTTTCTTCCAAACAATTGGAAATTGAGTTGTTTTTAGAAAAAACAAAGTTTGACATTATTTGTATAACTGAGCATTGGTTAAAAGATTCTGAAATGTTAATTAACTATGACAATTATAGTGTGGCCAGTTGTTTTAATCGAAAGTCAATGCTGCGTGGTGGTTCATTAATCCTAATTAAAAGTTGTATTAAATTCAAACCTCGTAAAGACATAGTTGAACTATCAGTTGAACATAGCATTGAACTGTCTTGTGTTGAGCTAGATGCATGTTATAGTGTGCGTTTACAGACCCCCAAATTATCAAAACTATTCTATATTTGAGTCAGTAATGGAAGATGTTTTGGCAAAACTTGCAACTGGTAATAGGTCAGTAATTATCTGTGGTGACTTTAATATTAATATTTTAGAAAATAATTTAAATACCAGTAGATTATTAAATTTGTTTAAATCGTTCAATCTGTCAAATGTGTTTGTAGAACCAACCCGAACAACTACGACTACTGCTACATGTATTGATAATGTGTTTTGTTGCTGCGACTATTTAGATAAAGCCGTTGTTAATTATCTCCCGTCCGATCACAGTGGTCAAACTGTAAGTTTTGAGTCCAACATGCCAATACAAAAAGTGCAGATCCAATCCAGACCAATATCATCAGGTAATTTAAATAAATTTAATAGCACTTTATCTTGTAAATTAAGTAATCAGAACCTTACAGTGAACAATGTTAATATTTTGTATAATGAATTCTTTTCGGTAGTCCAAACCGAGTTCAATAATTCTTTTAAGAAGATCACTAAAAGTATCAGCCCTAAGTTTTTATTTTGTGACTGGGCAACTAAAGGACTTAGGAAAAGTAGGAAAAGACTTTTCGAGCTGTATGGCCTTAAGCCTTATATTAACACGGAAACTTTTAATAAGTATGTTGCTACTTACTCTAGAACTTTTAAGAACGCTTGTAAAGCAGCTAAAGCCTTATTCATTAGCAACAAGGTTAAATCAGCAGACAATAAAATAAAGACGGTTTGGAAAATTATAAATAATGAAACGAACAGGAATAAAAAGCATAATTCTGATTACACACTACAGACGTCAAGCGGTCTCATTTCCGATACCAAAGAAGTGGCTCAAGAATTTGTAAATTTCTTTACTAGTATCCCACTCAAAACAACTGAAACTTTAAATTCCTCGCCCTCCCTCGCTTTTGATTTAGTAAGGGCGAACGTTTCAGCCTGCCCGGTTGAATTTAACTTTAGGCATATTAACCCCTTAACAGTAATTAAAGCTTTTAAGCAAATTAAGATCAAATTGACAGAAGATCTTTGGGGAATGTCCATTAAGGTCTGTACCTCCATAATTGAGACTATTGCGCCTTACTTAGCCTTAGTATTTAATTCGTGCGTGGATCAAGGAGTCTTCCCCGATTTAATGAAATAAGGTAATACCACTTTACAAATCCGGGGGTAGTAAAGACACCAATAATTATAGACCCGTATCCGTTTTGCCGGTTTTCAGCAAGGTGTTTGAAAAGATAATGCTTAATCAAATGCTCAATCATTTTAACACGAATAAAATCTTACACGATCAACAGTATGGTTTCACCAAAGGGCGTTGTACGACCGACGCCGGTGTAACTTTATTAAAACACATTTTTAACGCGTGGGAAGAGGCCCAAGACGCAATAGGAATCTTTTGTGACCTCTCCAAGGCATTTGATTGCGTCGATCACGAAACCTTGCTTTTGAAACTTGAGCATTACGGACTTGGAAAACTTGCGCTCAGTTTAGTTAGTTCTTATTTAAATGATAGGCAACAACAAGTTCAAATAAATGGTGTCAATTCACTTGGTTTAATAGTAAAAATTGGTGTGCCACAAGGCTCAATATTGGGTCCTTTCCTCTTTTTAGTGTATATTAATGATCTTCTCCATTTATTAAAAAATCAACCCCAAATGGTGTTATTTGCTGATGACACTTCCTTAATTTTTAAGGTAAATAGACGTGCTACAAATTTTGACGACGTAAATAATGCCCTACTGCAGGTTCAAAATTGGTTCACTGCTAATAATTTAGTATTAAATGGAAATAAAACTAAGTGCATAAGATTTTCTTTACCAAATGTCAAGAGTAGTGATTGTGAGATAATATTGAATCAAGAGAAACTGGAATTCGTCGATAAAACTGTTTTCCTGGGGATCACGCTCGACTCAAGGCTACAATGGGGTCCTCATTTAACATCTCTTGCAGGACGGCTAAGTTCAGCAGCTTATGCTGTCAGAAAAATCCGTCAATTTACTGATGTAGATACCGCGAGACTAGTCTATTTTAGTTACTTTCATAGTATCATGTCTTACGGTATTTTACTTTGGGGACGGGCTGCAGACATCGATTCTATTTTTATTCTGCAGAAAAGAGCCATCAGAGCTATATATAATCTCCGCAGGCGCGATTCTCTAAGGGAACTGTTTAAGGAAATTAACATCATGACGGTGCCTTGTCAATATATCTACGAAAACATCATGTATGTAAGGAAAAACTTACATCTTTTTAGTAAAAGAGGTGAAAGACATAATTATAGTACTAGAAATAGGGACCTATTAGTTCAACCAGGTTTCAGACTGGCTAAAGTAGATTCATCTTTTATGGGGTACTGTTTAAAATGTTATAATAAAATACCTCCCCACATTCTTCAACTGAATGAGACAAAATTCAAGTCTTGTATAAAACGCACACTATGCAGTCAGGCATATTATAAGTTAGGGGATTACATCGCTGATAAAAATGCCTGGCTCAATGCTGGTCCTGCTCCACAACCACAACTAATTGATTGACACTTGAAAGTATTGTTGGAGCTGCTGAAGATTGTAAGACTATCTTTGTAGTTAATTTCAATATTTGGAAGAGGTGCTTCCCTTTTTCTTTTTTTGTGTTTCTGACATTACGAACATAACTTTTTTAATTTATTCAATCAATTTTTAATTGTTGAATACTTCAATATTAAATATCTCTTCCTGTTTGGTAGGTAATAAAATTCTATTTACCTCTTAAATAAATTGCAAACTGTAGTTTTGTATAATTTAGAATCATTTTTTTTTTTAATTTTGTAAATGTAAGAACCATGTTTCCGTTTATTATGATTTTTGATGTTGACTTGAAATAGCATGGCAGTTGAGAACGTGTCATGCTCACTTAAATGTCTCACCGATGGTGGCGCGTGTGTTGGATCATTCGGTTCCCTACAAAATGGTTGAGCTGGATGGTGCTGATCCACGCGTCATGTTCGTGAACGGGCGCCGTCGGTTGAGACTGGTCATCTCTTAACTGCCAAGGCTTATTTTTAATCTTATGTCTTGAATTGTTTCTTCATTTCTGTCTTTTTTACATTGTTCTCACATATAGAAGCAACAAGAATAATGTACCCAGGATTTTGTAATATCTTGATTTAAAAGAGTGTCCATGGAGTTTCTTGCCCGTTCTTCTCCATAGAGATCTACGCTTTGGAATGGGTAACTAGCTTCAACTTTCTAACTGACAGACTATTTAATTTTGACAATTCAAAAGTGCCTGTACAAGGTTTAATTGAAATAAATGATTTGAGTTTGAGTTTTGAGTTTGAGTGTGTCTTCCAATCATTGACATTATGATCAAAAGTTGATAAAATACCACAAAATGACTGGGCCATTTTTCAACAAAGGATTTTTTTATACGATTGTGGGTAAACTCGTCGCCACTGTTATGTAGGTATGTACGTAGGGACACAAGTGAAACTACTGACAGCTAAAAGCACACTGTTTTATTATTAGGTAAAAGTAGGGCAGGGACGCAGCCCATGCACACATACATAACGTCGACACACACATATATAACAATATCAAATCAAATCAAAATATTTTATTTCACATAAGCCTACATGAGCACTTATGAAACGTCAGAAGCTAGGTGCACGGTTCCAATTGGTTGTTTCCTATGGAAAAGAACCGGCAAGAAACTCCACGGTTACTCTTTTTCAAAATAATTGGCTTTTACAAGGTTTTCAAATTACAGTAGGTATGGGAGGACAGCGTGCCTACGCTGTGTGTCTGTATTATAACAAGTACCTGGTACTTGTTAACAGGCCTCTGTTAACAAGTACCAGAAATATCTACAGATCTAAAGTCCACAAGGCCTATCAGGTCTTTTGTCTGTTCTTTCTTATCATGTCTTTTGTCTCTGCATTTAGACCGTCTTGAAGAATAGCTATCCATCTTGTATTTAAGCTGCTACATAGGTCCTCAGCTTTCTTATGAGAGACAATACCTTTATCACCTAAAATTCTGATTATTTCTTAAGGTACTTATGACCGTTTGCTCTTTGGGTGGTTCACTCTCCTGAGTGAGGACATGTTCGTCTAGGTGTTCACCCATTGAGTGACTGCGCGAACGTGAACTGCTGAACGGACTGGGATGGCTACGGGGGCGACTATATGAACGCCTCCGACTGAGTGACCGCCTCCGACTATACGGACGGCTTCGACTGTGTGACCGGCTCCGACTGTATGACTGGCTGCCATGTTCGTCATACTCGTCTCGTGACGCGGCCTGTGCACACCCATTATGTACCTACATAAAAATCGGATCGTATAAATAAAAACAATAAAAATCGGATCGTATAAATAAAAACAATATAAATAAACTTACCTTTATTTTCCTGCGTATTCATTGTATCTTCTACTGTAAAAGTTGTCCTCAAAAACCTCTCCATAATATCGAATGCAAACCATATAGGATGAAATATATCGTCTGCTCCAGATCGAATGGTTTTTTTTTTTTTTCTAATGATGGGAACCTCAATAGGAATATCTTCAAAAGCTACACTTATTCTTTTCCAGGCATCGTGAACTTTGTGTTTTAGCCTGTGGTTTGTATCATTGATATCCCATATTACTTTTTCACACTCTAGTAGTAGTTCTAATTTGATAGTATTTTGATTACTCCACGCGAACGTCATTTTGACAGTAAGAAAATAAGGCGGCACGCACGTCCGATTCGTCCAGGCGCTCGGCGAGAAGTGAGCGACGGAGCTGAATGTAAACACGCACTGCCTCTCGCGCTGCCCGTCCTTTGACATCCGCACAAAAAACCGCTAATTTGAGTTTAGCATAGTGCTTGAGAACATAGAAGTTATATAAACAAACATAGCTAGGTAAATCTTAATCTAGGTTAAATCTAGGTCTTAGGAATAATTAGATACACACACTTGTGTAGGTATAGTATAGTAATTTACACATAGGTATTTATGTTAACACAAGTAAAAAAAAATACACAATTTAAGAAACTTGTTAGTTTCAATCTGTACGAGCCCGATGTGTCAGGAGGTACAGAAAGCGTCACTATGTCCTAACCCCTCAAGTTTTAAAATGTTACACTGCTACAACATTGAATTCCTTACGAATAATCTAAAGAATACTTCAAAAAGAGTCCATTGTGTTGACTCGGATTCGAACCATCGCATCACCGAACGTCGTCATACTCATACCGGCAGTTTGACGAACTAGCCAGCGAGCCCATATGAATTGCGATGAAATTGTTATCTACTATCGGCTGAGTCATTATATCTTTAGGTCCCTGTCTAATCGAAAGATGTTATAATTTGAGGGTATCCATTAATTTTACTTACTTACGTTGTCTTTATAAAATTAATCCATACCTTCAAGTTAGAACTTTGTATACGTTCACTTAAAACGGCGAAGAGTAAACGACTACTAATTTTATCAATTATTTATTTAAATGATTTCTGATTTTATGAGAACTAAAATAGTTGTTCTGTTTGTTGTAAAATAAGATCATAGTTTTGTTAAATAATAGCAATAATAAATATTATTAAATGATTAATAAAGTATTTTATTTTTCTTGATTTTTAATTCTTTGTAAATAATTACTACTTAAAACAAAATAGAAATATATATCAAAATAATATAATGAACAAAAAGCACATTTCGTGCCTATATAGGATTTGAACTTCCAATCTTATGCACGGTAAGCGGTCTTGAAACCTCCAGTCTATTTAGACGATGAATAAGTTGTCGTAAATGTTAACCCTATTATTGTTGCTTGTCGTCGCAAAAGTATTGTTTTATTGAAAAAAACAATAATAAAAACAGAATTTAAAAAAAAAAACTTACTTAAACTTCTTTATTCACTAAAACAATACATTATTTAAAATAAAATGTTTTTGCAAAATACAAAAACCAACTTGGGCCTATCACGGATTTGAACGCACATGTCTTTTGGTGGGGTAACTACTTAAAGGAGCTGTGTGTACATTTGTGCGCTAGCTGAGTGTGAAATGAGACACTTTGTTTGATAGTAATTTTAGTCTATAATATGTAATAATAATCACGATTTACAGGTTATGCAGTACAATTTGTTAGGTATAGGTACACGATTTAAAACTATAAAATACTAGAACTTTAACTATTACTTTAGAACTTTAACTTTAACTATTTATTACGAAGGACACACGTTATTGTAGTTTAATATAATGAGAGGGAGAACAGGAACAAACTGGCCCTCCCCGTCCCGTGCGGAAGTATTTATACAGTGTAGCGACGTGCAGGGCGAGGGAGCGGTGGTCAAAAATATTAGCCAATGAACCCGGATGGCGTTCGCGCAATACCATAAATGGTCGCGTTTTTACAATTTCGTATCGAACACCTGCGCTGACATGACACGCCCCCAATGCTTTCTTAGAAATTCTAAGTAGGTACACAACGGAGTCATGTTTTTGTTATGACATCCTGGTAACTTGTTCTATTCTGAACACAATCTTTGCTTGGTAGCAATATTACTTTATATAAAGGTCTAGTAAATTCTCCTTTATTAGTTCGAATCTTTACAGATCTATACAGCGTGTTACGGAAAAGGTATATCCATACAAACGGGTTGAAGAGTGTATCTGGTCCAGAATCTATGTACAAAATTTCAGCTCAAAAGCAATAACTTTGAAAATGCTTAATATTTTTTTTATTTCGATAGGAATACTAGAAATAAAAAAGGGTCTAAGTACCAAAAACTAAAAGCGGAGGAATTTATGTTTTAAATAATAAACCATCATAACCACACAATTTGTTTAATTTAAAATTTACATTTTTATTATTACAGATAAAATGCTTTTAGCAAACAAAAATTAAGTATCTCAAGTTATTAATTAGTACAATAAACTTAAATTTTCTAATCAATCCAAAGAAAACTTAAAGTCCAATTCTAATCAACTTAAATAAGGTTCTATGTGCCTTGCGCTATATCATAAATAAAGGCTTAAGTGCCAAGCCCTTTTGGGTATTGGCACTTAGGTATGTTATCTAAAGAAAGACTAGTGATGTGCCAAACATTTTTATGTTCGTCATATCACTCTGCTTACTTTTGTAAGCAAACATTTTTTCACAAAATTATTAATACTTAAAGAAATAAAAGCGAATAGTGTCATAACAATATTATTATCATAAATGTTGTTTAGTTCAAAATAGTTTCATAATATTTTCGGTGGTCTTCGTTTCTAAGATAGGGTATCATTGCTAAGAGGTCTTTTTTCTTCTCCTCAGTTATTTTACTTTTACAATTTAAATTGGGTAATGAGTATTCAGAAATGTCATTGAGCGTCTTGCCTCGTTTTAGGAGATTAACAACTTTCCATCTATCCGTAAAGCTATGTGTTTCTTTCATTCGAATTACAAAAGGTTCTTCACAGTCAAATTTTAGGTGATGCGCTTTTGATATTTGAAGTGTCGTTGTATTCAAAAATGTGTCTGCAGCCGACTTAAAGTCATAAAAATCTTCAGTCTTCATTGATACAGCCCGAAATGGTTGTTTGAACCGTGCATTTTCGATAAGGTGTTTTATATCATCGGGCACCATACAATTTGACACGCGTTTTCGTTTTTCAATTATGGCGAAGTCTCTGTCACAAGAGAGATATGAATGCCCACTTATTAAAAATTTATGCTCAATAGTTTTAAAAACTTTTTTGAAAGTCAAAAATGCCCATAAAAATAAAAACATTTTATTTTTATTTTGGCCGCAGCAGTTATCACTCCACATGATCAAATTGTCTTTATTTAGTGTTAGGCTACTGAGTATCTTAAAAATGCATGAAGCTATCTCATTTCCTCCTCTACCTGTGATACTTTCGTTCCATAAAATCATATATCCATCGCCTGTGTTTTCAATATGCAGTCCAAGATTATAATTTGCCAGCTGCCGAGAATAGTACATGGCTCCATGAGTTAGGGTAGGAGTCACTATTACTTGCTGTAAGTCCATGGCAACCGTACATGTAGTGCTGCTAGGCATTTGTGACTTTTTAATGTCGAAAGTCATTTGCTTGGTTGCTCTTTCTGCTCTTAATTGGTGTAACTGTAATTGATGTTTGTGGATTGTCCTGTTACTTGGGTCTGAGACCATTTTTGCAGCAAGCAAATCACAGGTAGCACACGTATCTATCCGCTTCTGACCAAATTTGACATTAGAAAAGTATTTTTTGAAAACGGTACTGTAATATTTATATGTTACTGGAGTTTCTGAGTTCAGTACTTTATAAGCTTTAAAGAGGCGGTGAATATTAAGGTCAGGGCTCAGGTATTCTTTTTGAGATCGTGCGCGACCATAGTGGCTTTCCAGTCTTGGAAATGAATTGATGTGATCTCGTACACTTCTTTCTTCAATCTCCGTAAATTTCTTGTGCTTCTTCTTATTTCCTCTAGTTTCCGTATAATTCGTTAGACCTTCTTTTTTTTTCTTTACTAATATCTGCACTTTTTTAGAAGTCACTGAAAATATTTCACTAAATGTAGCTTTGCATACATTTACAATATTGCCTTGTCCATTGGTTACAGTATAAAATACAGTACACTGCCTTCTGCTTTGCTCAGGTGTTTCATATTTTCCATTTCTTCTTCTTTTTACTGGACTTAAATGAATAAGATTCATTAAAAATGTCGACTGTTTTTCATTATCTGCCAGATTATAAAATTCTTGGAATAATTTTAATTTATGGGCTGGAGTCAATGTTTTGCAATCATTATGGCACTTGCAATGTACTATAACAGTCAGAAGTCGACTAGCAATCTCACAAAACTATGGCATAAGAATATTAGTTGTACTTATGACCTTCTTCTATAAGAACGTTTGACAACACTACACATTGGCAACTTGTTGCCCGCTTATGATTGTTATTACAAATTTCAATAAGTTAAGTGAGCGTTACGGTGGCCAAAGTAGTTAGCATTGTGCCTCGCATGGCGAACGTTCGGGTTCGAGTCTCACATCAAACATGAAAAATATTTTTTAAGTATTACAATCATATGAAATAAGAATACCGAGTTTCTAACAAATATTTTAAATATTCCACAACTATACGAATATTCTTTCGTTTTACAATTATAATCTTAGCGTCGTTATTAAAATATGAGGGTAGATTTGAAACAAAGTGATAAGTTCACTTTGTAAATCTACCCTCATATTTTAACTACTTTACTAGTTTACCTAAATTATTCCACTATTCGCTATTGTTGGTTGGTGAACATAGTTACGAACGTTTGTGTTATCTTGTTGTTGCTATTTTAGTATTCTTCTGAATTCAATATGCAGGCTAATATTAGTATTGAAGCCAAGGCAAATATTGTGGCCCTATAATAACATAAATAAGTGTAAAGGATTTATTTTGTATAAAAAATATTACAATGTTACCATATCAAAATTTGTTTCATTTATTATCATATTATAATAATAAATTACCTTTATTGTAATATCTATTTGTTCAAAGTAATTTACTAAAACATACAAATAATAATAATTATATAAAACATCAAAAAAAACTGGCCCAACTAGGACTCGAACCTACACCTATCCCGTTCACATTAGCGAGTGCAGCCTCGTTACCGATCTAGCTAATGTTAACTTATATTCACTTGTTGAAATTTTGCATTACTATGAAAAAAATAATCAGACTGCGATAAAGAAACAAGTTACTGATATTGTCATCCTTGTCTAGCATTGACCACATCTATGACTACTCGCAGCGCGATGCTACACGACATGTTAGTTTGTAAGCGTTGGAACATCACTCACACGGATAAAAATGCGTATGTGTGTATAGGCGCCGCTGCCCGTATAGCGCAGGCGATAATGGTCATTGCGGTGTAAGTGGACTTCTGGCCGTGACTGTACCTGAAAAAAAAATGTATGGGTAAGTAATTATTAAAAAAATAAAAACACCTCTATGCCACTCGGAAAGCAGAGACGTTTCCAAGGACACCTCGCGTGTCAAAATCCGTTCAGCGGTTCAGGCTACTGGAGGTAACAAAGAAATAAACATACATACAAACATACAGACCTACATATTCACATACATACATACATTACATAATATTCGAAAAGTATAACACTCCTTTAAACGAATCAGGTAAAAAGTGCACATTTTTTGTGTCAAATTAATTAGTTTAACAAAACTGTCTAATCTTCATTTGAATACAAAATATTTAGGTATCTTACTCAAAACGTTACATATCTTAATATTAATTATAATTATAAGCCTAGATAGATAACTATATCTCATAACTACGTAAAATGGACATCACTAGCGCGCAAGGAGGACCGTGGCTCCGGGCGCGTATACATATTGTTTGTAGGTTATAAAAACAATAAAATCGAATTACCTCATCAGGTGGTGGTTTCTTTTCTGGAATTACCTCGCCCTTAGATGTTTGGTATTGTTTACCGGCATCCTTTAATGCTTTTTTAACAATTTGCACACTTTTTTCACCATTTTTACGCCTTTTTCGTCCCGAGCTGGCAGCAACAACAGGTGTAAGGTCCGCCATTTTCATAAGACTGGCATCACGCGACAACGGACTTAGACCCTTTTAAAGAATTACGCCCCCCGCGTCTTACACCTCTGCGCTCCTTTGAGATGTAAGTGCCAAGTAAATAACTGCGCTAGTCGTTTATTCCCTATTTTAGGATATTGGCGAGGGAACATACTACCATAATCAGTAATAAAAACGAAACAAGATTTTTGGCACTTAGACCCTTTTTTATTTCTAGTATTCAGTTTATTAAATTGAAATCATAACAAACGTGTCACCGCACTACGAGGGTCATTAACATTATCCATTACGTGTCTGTGCGCCTAGCACACACGCACATCACGGCGCTGCAACGGCGGCGCCGCGGCGATCGGGAAATCCCCGATCTGCGAATCGTAAAAGAGTACCGCGCGCGGCGCGGCCCCTTTCTTTGCCTACGATCACGGAATAGAAAAAACAAGTGGAAGTGCCCTTAGACTTCCTTAGTACGGGAACCAGTGTCGCCAAACTCACACAATTGCAAATTAAAATAAACATTTCAATACACAGAAAACGATTATATAATTGGCTACTTATTAGAAATGCAACTTTGGCGAAAAGTTTATTTATTGTTGTTCAAAATCAAGTCTTATTACAACTTCTGAATGTTGTTTTTATTTTACATGTCAAAATCAATGAAGCACATTTTTCCATGTATCAATCAAATTCGAGCAATCTACAACGAGTTCAGCTACTCAACGCTAGAGGGCGCTGTACTAAGTTACTCTTTTTAGCACGCTAACGTCATTGAAATAGATGTCATATTCGTATGCACCTGTTATCTATTTTGCTACTCAGCTAGGGATGAGGACAAGATTTCGATAATTTAATGTCGATATTTGTACAATGTAATAATTAAAATCTTTTATATTATGTAATGGACCAAAGTCCGATTAGTATAAAAGGTAAAATGAAACGATAAATAGTAAATTTAAAATATTTATTGCCCTTAAAATAAAACATATTTGTTTAATAAAATACCTAAAGTTCGAAAAAGAACAGAGACAAAGTGGAGACGCCTTATGACAAAATATTTTTTGGGACTAATGTCCCGGGTTTCAAACACATTACTAAATTACAACTAAAATCAATAAAGTAAAACAACTATCGAATTCATTTCCTGTTTCTGTTTTTGTTTTGAATATTAACGACAGGATTGCGAGTAGGTACAACATTTGAGCACGGACTAAAATATAAAACAACTGTTTGAATAAAAATCCATAAATTGTTGAATAAAATAAAAAAATAATTAAATTCAAATATTTCGAAAACGGTGCGTCCTAGGCAAAAAATAACCAAAATTTAACCCCCCCTGTGTACCCCCGTGCAAGCAGTATCCCAACATGAATTAAGGAAAAAAAAAAATTCGACCGACAAAAAATTTGAAAAAAATTCTCAAACGTTTTTTTTTTCAATATTTCGCGGGTTTTTTACATCAGTGGTTTTCATCCGAGCCAACATTTTGGAAATATGTATAGAGCGTTTTATATAAAATAAAATTCGGAGGCCCATAATTCGGAAACGGTGCGTCGTAGGACCATGCTTCTTAGAACCTAAATAGTTTCTATGGTCAAGGTTACTTCGAAACTGCAATAAAATTGGGACATTAAAAAAAAATCGAAATGTTTTTTAAGTCCTCGCGCCAGTGCCCCTGGCTATGGCTACACTCCAACCGGACCCAGTTCTTTACCTGAATTAATAACAATAGAAAACGTATCTACTGGTTATTGAGAATGTTCTCCTTGTTTTTGAAGTCGGTTAAAAATGAAAATGAATTCAATTAGTGTACTCTATTAATAACATTAATATTAAATGTACTTAAGTGATGTCCCGAAACCCCGACATTAGTCCCGAAAAAACATTTTAGTCGTAAGGAAGTCTCCGACTTTCGTGTATGTTCCTCGAACTTTAGGCAAATTAACTCTACGTATTCCGATCACTCATAATATGTCATGGTAACGTATAACGTTTCACTATATAAATACACATTTTATTGTTTTATCGATACCGAACTATTTGAATGTGTCTCATCCCTAATCGAGTAGCGTCGAACTTTCTAGAATGTATACGATGATATTCAAGACAGCGAGCAAGTTGATTTAGACTTTGAACAATGGACATAAGGTAGTTTTTAGTTCGCAACAAAGTAATAAATATGGTTTTGTCAATAAAAACAATTTTATTGAAATATATCATAATTTTATACTTACCGGTGATACGATACACCTCCGCAAGATACATTTTTTGTCCTGCTATCGTTTTTGCATGTAAAAATTGCACAATAAGGCATGTTTGTAATATTTTTCGTTACGTTCGAGACGTCCTATCACAGCAAGTAGCTAATCGCGATTGAGCCGCCTCAGAGCCGGTGTTGCGGAGCTCCGCATAATTGTGACACACGCGCGATAGCTGCGTGGCACTTCCACTTGTTTTTTCTATTCCGTGCCTACGATCAACGATGTTACGGGAAACGTAATAATTATGTAAAAAATTAAGAATAAGTTGATAGATGAAAGTTTTTAAAGTAACTTACATTTTAAAGGTGAGGTTCAATGTGCTGGCCTTGGCGTTGTACGCACAAAGCCGCACGCTCGTTCAGATTTCGCTGAACATTACGAGGCATATCCGGCGTTACACTCCTGAAAGCGTTTTTAAATCGCACTTCCATTTCGAGCACGGTATCACACTCCACTGCGTACACATCATCATCTCATAGTATTCGCTATTACTGCGTGACGACATTTTCACGATTTCTACAACGATCACTGATCTGCTAATCACAACTTCGCACCGATACAGACAAAGAGCGACTAAAATGCACACGAAAAAAGTCGGATATCCTATTATACTAGTACTAAGGGTAACTGACCCAATTATTGCTTTCGATTTTTTTTTCTTTCATAATAAATTGACCGACTTACGACACGAAACACGTCATAAGAAGCATCTTTCATGCGTTAATACACGAAAATGATAAATCCATTTGAAAATTAACCGTAATTAAATGAACAATACTTACAAACATTGTAATTATAACTCGTTGCTTCATTTTTCAGATATGATTATAACAATGTAGTTTCCCTACTTACTTGGTAACTTCGCACATATTTTAAAGATTTTTTTAAACTATTAGGTGACGTAATTCCGGTCTGACTGCACCTCGGTTGACACTTTGACGTGTAGCTCATTCCTTTTTCGTGCGCGGTAGCTATCGCACGCGCCCTTAAGCATCATGCCAAAAAGAAGCGCGCAATCAAAAATTGATCACTACGCTAGGAAAATTAGAAAAATTGAAGAAAAACAAAGACCGTTACAATCGTCATCGGATGATGAAGGTAAGCAAAGTATACTTTATTCTTTGGTGATCTAGAAGTGAATAGTGAAAAATATCAGTTTTGAAAATGCTCTGGGATTGACTGCGAGTCAATAACTTTGACATTGTTCAAAACTAAATTATAAAAGTTAAACTTTAATATTGCATCGGGATTGACTGCGAGTCTTTAACGATGACAAACAAGCACAGAAAATACGTACAATCTAAAACAGATGTAACGTTAACGTGCAAAATCAATTAAGAAATTTTATTCTTTAATATTGCATCGGGATTGACTGCGAGTCTTTAACGATGACAAACAAGCACAGAAAATACGTACAATCTAAAACAGATGTAACGTTAACGTGCAAAATCAATTAAGAAATTTTATTCTTTAATATTGCATCGGGATTGACTGCGAGTCTTTAACGATGACAAACAAGCACAGAAAATACGTACAATCTAAAACAGATGTAACGTTAACGTGCAAAATCAATTAAGAAATTTTATTCTTTAATATTGCATCGGGATTGACTGCGAGTCTTTAACGATGACAAACAAGCACAGAAAATACGTACAATCTAAAACAGATGTAACGTTAACGTGCAAAATCAATTAAGAAATTTTATTTCTTACACTACCCTCAGAATTGTTATCTTCACAACCTTAATTACAAATTGTAATTTTAGGTAGCGAAGATCCTGATGTGGTCCCAGGCAATGATAATGAAGCTATTATGGAGCCAATACCCGTGCCAACCGACGTACCACAAGACGTGGAATCGGAATCTGGCGACATTCCTAACCAACACTATGCCCAGGCGGAACCCTGTCCCCCTGAGGCAACTACTGGTAGCATGGAACCTGAGTTAGACTGTTAGATCCTGATCTACTGTCGCCACTCGGTGAATCGACATCAGATTCGCCTGACTACGGCGATAACATTCACGATAATCTATCGCAGTTGTGGCTTCCTTTGCTAAGGAAAGGAATGCCTAAAGAAAACAAGGACAAGGTACTGAAAGAGTACCTTGTGCCAGACAATTGTAGGCTCCTTCAAGCACCCAAGTTGAATGCTGAAATCTCGGCGGCGGTACCGGACATGGTTCGCAACCGCGACAAGACACTTACAGCGTCTCAACAACAGCTAGTGCGGGAATCACCGCCATCAAGGCTCGAGTGAAATTAATCACACCTAGCTCGGACAAGGCATTCATAAATATCATCAACAAGTCCGAACGGGATAAATCACTGTTTGGCTCGTTCTTATCAGAAAAAATTAAAGCCGCCAAGGCCATTGAAAAGCAAGGCCTTTCCATAAAAAAGACCGCAAAGTTTCAAAATCGCCTCAACTTCCTAATACCCGCCAGTCCTACCCGGGAAACTGGAACCTGCCTCCTCGATACCCAGCGAACAGGGGGGGGGGGGCGAGGTGCATACAGGAGGCCGATGACGACGGCGGGGAATCGCTGTCCGTACACGATGTCAGCACAGCCGCCACAACGCCCGGCCTCGCAGGACAAACCTCGGGCTCCCGCTCAGCGTCACCGTTAACGCAGGTACATGCGGTCTTACTCAATTTTATGACCGATGGCTAAAAATAACAATGTTGTTCTTGATTGGTTAAAAAATGGTTATCCAATACCCTTTCATACACATGTACGACAATCAATAATACCTAAAAACAACCTATCAAATACTGAGAAATCAGATATGATGAAAGCCGTTATGAAACTCAAATCTTTAGGGGCTATCTCAGAGTGCAATGTGACTAAAGATCAATTTATTTCTAAAATATTCCTCACATTAAAACCTAACGGCGATAAACGCCTTATATTAAACCTAAAAACCTTAAACAAGCTAATCAATAGCGAACATTTTAAAAATGGAGGATTACCGAACAGCATGCAAATTGATACCACGCGATGGATACCTTGCTACCATCGACTTAAAAGAGGCGTATTTCCTCTTAGGCATTAGGCATTCCGACCGTAAATATTTATCAATTTCAGCCCAATAATTCGCTAAGAACATATGGCTTTAATTGCATGCCGTTGGCGTTTGGCTTATCCGTTGCCCCACGGGTATTCACTAAGGTTATGAAGGAAGTCATAACTTACCTCAGACATCACGGTTTTCAGTCAGTTTGTTATTTAGATGACATTTTATGCATTGGAAATACTTACGAGAATGGTCATAATAACGTAAATGAAACTTGAAACTACTCGAGTTTCTAGGATAATTGACAACAAAGTCAATTACGATAAAAGTATGTTAAAACCGCGACAATTCTGCAAGTACTTAGGATTTTGTTACGATACCAGGTATCTCAGTACCTATACAATTGCCAGCCGATAAGCGACGTAACATCATCGAATTAGTAACAAAATTCACTAAATTACAGCCATGTTCCATCCGCGAATTAGCTCGCTTTATCGGTATTCTAGTCGCCACTAGCCCAGCCCTTAAATACGCTTGGGTATACACTAACGGTCTTATTCATAATAAGTTATAGAACATCTAAAGTCTTGCTAATCTCTCGTTGTCAAAAATTATTATTCATAAACGCATTTTAGCACTAAAACGTTCTATAAACCTCCTATAAAGTTATGAAACCCAGAACCCTACTTTAACAGTACTATAAGGAAAAAAAATGGCCGACTCTATACCAGCTGATAGAAAATGACGTTTGACCTATGTAACATTTTGCAGTTGTATTTAATTTAAGTTGCACTTCTGTTTTAACCAATTTAGTTTATTATTATATACCTACAATGCAAAATAAAAGCGAGGAAAAATATAACGAAACACATAATTCGTCAAATCCACGACAAACTTACGAATCTGCAGAAAATTCATTTTACAGGGAATGATAAGTTTTTGTAAGTAACAGGTTTAGAGGTACCGTGCGTGGTACGTGGTATATTTGGTTTGTTTGGAAAGATTTAATCTTAGAAAAGTAGTATTTTTATTACGGTACCTGTTACTAAAAAAACTTATCATTGATGTTTGTTTTCAAGACGCTCCCCTGTGAAATGCATTTTCTGCAGATTCGTAAGTTTGCCGTGGATGTGATGAATAGCAACGAGAATTACTGTGGGACGCTGCTGCTTTGGGCTGTGGAAACAACGCTTTCAATGTCTTTTACATGGCATACATGCAAACTAAGAAATGTGAAAACAACCATAGTGGCTAGAGCAGTACTTTACAATATTGCAGTTGACCATGGAGAGTAGTAATAACAATGAATATCATACAAAGTCACCCCAAGAAGTTGCAAGAGGAAATGCAAATGCTATTTTACAAAATTTTCAGGAAACATTCCGCCGAGGTAGCCTCACTTTACCAGGTTAGAGGTACATCTTCTCACTTGTGTCCGGAGACGGATCAGGGACTTCCGTGTGGATCATGTAGGTTTACACCCTGCAGGGAGATGCTCCAGTAGGTTGTGAAGCTATGTCGCATGCTCCGCCTCCTGTCCTACCCTATGTGTCCCAAAACATGCAGTCAAAGTGACCTCTGCGCTGCCACTGACAACATTGTGGAAGTGGCAAAGTTTTGGGCCAACAAGATCTAAAATACAGTCGTCCCCGCGACACAAAGAAGATAAAGAGGAGACATTTTAGCGAATAGTGCATTAATAAAAAGCTTATATACATATAATTATCAGTTTAATTTATTTATTTATATAATACTCTAAACTTTAATTCAGCTTCTAGAACTTGTGCTAGCAGAACAACATTTTTAAAATGTTTCTTTTTCATTTGCCATCTATGCCACCTCTTCTGTTTATTATTTTGTTGTGAAGCACCATTCTTCCTACTGTCCTGAAATACAAAATTAATGTTATAATTCTTTCTCTTCATCAAACGAAGTTCTTGACATGCTTACTCAGGAACTTTGTAACTTATAAGTAAATTGGATAGGCACCTAATTCGTAAATCATACCAGGCCGCCTTTTTCCCCTTTTTCGCGTTGGTATCAGTCAGTATGTGTTTTTATTTTCTATCTTCTTAGTGTGCCCAGAATTCGGCTACTTGTTTGGTGCCATCACCAGCGTCCACCTTCATTTTCTATTAAGGAAACTCTCTCCCTGACCAATTCTTCCAAAAGATCTAAGGAAAAGCAAGAATAAGTATAAGAAATTAAGAATGTTTACAAAACGAAACTTACTTTGAACACATTTTAGTTGTAACAGTACAAACCTTATCGTCCTCCAACCAAAACGAGTATTCACTTCTTTGCCCTTTCTTGGAACTAGTCTCCGGTCTAAATTCCATTTCTTTTAATTACAAAAAAATATTCAAAGGTTTTCATTCATTGACAAAAACTATGTTATGACGTTAACGCGGCAAAACTGTCGAAACCGTAGACAATAAATTAGTTTTCCGTACGTCATATTGTCTATGGTCACAATTATTCGGTGCGTAGACAGATATTCTCGTTTGACGACTCAATATGTTGGCCAATTTCTTGGATGACTTCAATAAAATGGCAACATTTATATTTATATTGAAGTTATAGGACGTTTTAGTTATCGAACGTTTATGAAGCGTTTATGAATACAAAATTTTATCGAACGTTTTAAAGGCTTAATGAGCATTTTAACTAATGTGTGTTTTAAACCTTCTATAAGCTTTTTTTATGAATAAGACCGTAAGATTTTAGAACGCCAGAAGTTTCTAGCGTTACTTAAGCATAATAATAATTACGAAGCTAAAATTAACCTACCTAATATTATATTAGAGGATCTGAACTGGTGGCTACACGCAACCTTATGCGACAGCCAAATTTTGACATCGAAATCTATACCGACGCGTCGATGTCAGGCTGGGGTTCTGTTTGCAACAACGCTCAAGTACATGGCAAATGGAAGTCTTCAGAAAATTATTGTCATATCAATTACTTAGAGCTGATGGCAGCCTTTCTAGGTTTGAAATCCTCCGCCAGTGATGCAACCAATAAATAAATAAAATAAACAATATTACTGCGCATGGACAACACCACTGCGATCAGTTATATAAATCGTATGGGGGTATTCAATACCCCCACTTAAACGACTTGGCTAGGTCCCTTTGGAAATGTTGTGAACAGCGCAACCTATAGGTCATATACCTATCATACGTAAATTCCAAAGAAAACCGGGCAGACGCCGCGTCTAGAGTAGTCAATCCGGATACTGAATGGTCACTTTCCGATGAAGCATTCCAAGACATTATAAAATATTTTGGTCAACCTGAAATAGACTTATTCGCGTCCCGCGATAATGCGAAGTGTACCACATTCATCTCATGGAAACAAGACCCTGACGCAGCATCCGTAGACGCATTTACGATGGACTGGCAGAGCCATTTCTTCTACGCTTTTCCACCATTTTCCCTGGTATTAAAATGCCTTAGAAAAATTATTGATGACAAATGCACATGGCTTACTAGTTTATCCCAACTGGCCATCACAGCCATGGTTCCCACTATTGCAAAGCCTTATAGTTTCCGACGTTGTTTATAAATTAAGACCCATAAAACCCAAGTACTCCACCGCCTGGAATCCCCAATTGGTTTTAAACCATGTCTCAACATGGTTCCCTAATAGTGAGTTCTAACTCACACAGCTCACAGGGTACAAACGCTGTCTTTAATTAAACTCGAGAACATACTTTTCTCTGATAGCGGCATAAAGATCGTCATAACAGACATCATAAAGACATCCGCACCCGGCAGAGACCAGCCAATATTGTTCTTGCCATACGCGTATATGTCCAGCTACGGTGCTCTCAGGTTATATTTCTATAACTAAAAGCATAAGACCTGAGAGTACAAACAATCTGTTGTTGACGTACAAACGGCCACAAAAACCCACTACCACGCAAACCATCAGTAGATGGATCAAACAAGTCTTGTCAGAAAGCGGCATTGATACCAGTGTATTCGCCGCGCACAGTACACGGCTCGCGTCAACCTCGGCCGCAAGCTTAACCAGGAGTTAATATAGAAACCATTCGCAAAAGCGCAGGGTGGACTATTAGTTCATCTAATTCATTTGCTCGTTTTTATAATAGGTGCGTTATAAACGAAGGCGAATTTGCCAAATCTGTTTGCTTACGATTAGACATACAGACTGATTATTAATTCCTATTAACTATAGGTACCTATTATAAGATTATATTACACTACAGAAATGTTTATTTATGTTATGTTCATGTGATCGATAAGATCTTTATGTTTAGCTCGTTGAAGTTAATTCGAAATAAGTAAATATAAATGTAACGTACCATTACGGAAACATAAGTATAACTATAAGGCTGATTTGTCTATAGGTAAATAAAACCATAATGTTTAAAACCTTATTGTTTTCCATTTCAAAACTTTCTGACTCTTAACATCTACATTGTTATAATCATATCTGAAAAATGAAGCAACGAGTTATATAAAATAAACCTTTAGTGAACAATAATATATGATCAAACGAACTTCCAAGTGAAGTTCGATCATTATTATGATGAGTTGCTTCATTTGAAGATAATATGATCACCCTCCCTCCCTGACGCTTGAAGATTCCCAGATATAGAGAAAGTTTTATATCATACTCATGACTCTAAAAAATGAGCTACACGTCAAAGTGTCAACCGAGGTGCAGTCAGACCGGAATTACGTCACCTAATAGTTTTAAAAAATCTTTAAAATATGTGCGAAGTTACCAAGTAAGTAGGGAAACTACATTGTTATAATCATATCTTCAAATGAAGCAACTCATCATAATAATGATCGAACTTCACTTGGAAGTTCGTTTGATCATATATTATTGTTCACTAAAGGTTTATTTTGAAATGAACAAGTAAGTTTTAGTTGCTAAACTTTGCTTACATGGATATTGGGGATAATCAGGAAATAAATAAAAGTTTTGAACATAAAACATAATTAAGCAAAATGCTGCTGTAAATCAAAATGAAAAAATAATTTAATAAAAAGCAGAAAACTGCCTCATTGACCCTAAACATCACTGTGTGGGTAACCTTTGTTATCCTACATGCTTGTAAAAGTACAGAAATTAGGGTTTAGTATTATTACTGTGGATAAGTGGAAGGAGGGAAGGGAGGCCTTTGCCCTGCAGTGGGACAGAAATGGCTGATAATAAAAATAATAAAATAATAATTATTACTGTGAAAATTTCCGTTACTCATGAAGTCCTAGTACTTTAAATAACTTCTCTTGCATATGATGGAGACATTCGCTGATTACGGAAAATTTAAACACTTCCCGTTCAAACACGGCGCACGCGCCTTTCATCGACGATCGGACAACGGGACAACTGTAAACAAAGTGACGTGTTTGGATACATTTAATAATTCAATTGTTTTTGATATTATTAGCGGTATGCGATGTCAGCGGTTGTTAAGAAGTAACTACAGCCATAACACCTACATATTCAATTAAAATTTACTAAAAATAAAATTAAGTGCTGAACCCTCTGGCATTATTTGTACCAGGACACACATAAGTTACGTAAGAAAGTTTTCTAGGGTTCATTTTCAACTTAATCGAATATTTTTTTTGTATTGAGTAGTTTTGTAGTTTCCTATTATTGCAGTTTTAACACACTTTTAACAGCCATTTATCTCAGTTAGTTACAGTGTCAAAAAAACAAAAAAAGGATGATTATGCTAAACTTAAAGGAGATTTGCAGGAAAACTGTTATTATTGCTGACATAGAAAATTTATTGAACTTGGATAACTGATGATGACTGCATGTAGTCATTTAATTTAATTCATAGAAAATTTGGACTATAGCTTTTAGGAGTGTTTTAGTTGATATTTAAAAGATTTTATGAAAGAAAAAAAAATACTCATACTGTATTAATAATTACGTAGATACATACTAGGCAGCACGTTTTTTTACTAAAAAACAAGTAACTCATTTGTGTTCAAATTTGTAATATTTTGTGGAATAAAACTAACATGCGGAACCCATTTAGCAAATAGTACCAGAAGAAACAAATCTTTTACCGAGTTGTTCTTTTGTGTGTAGTTTATTGACACCGATCAGCTGACTTGGTCTAGTGATGTGTAGAATTCAATTGGAAGCATTTGGATTTTTAGTTAAATGTTTCTTAACTTTATAATTATGTAGGTATAGGTATTAAAAAATGTTGCCATGTAGTTCATTATCACCAAAAGAATCAGTGTGTTTGATATGTCCATACCCTTTACGTAACACACTGTATAGGCCATCCGTCTTTTTAGTGTTTATAGCGGTAATTCGACCTAAAGGCCATGAGGTGGGTGGACAAGCTTCATCTCTAATTAAAACTAAGTCTCCTATACTTAAGTTATTTTGCACTTGTAGCCACTTATTTCTAGTTTGTAATTCAGATAAATAGCTAAAATAGAATTGTTTCCAAAATCTTTGTTAAAATTGTATTATTTTTTGGAATACATTCAGTCTAGATTCGCTAACATCTAGTACATTAGGTTCAGGTAGGTCAGTTATAACAGTACCTATAATGAAATGAACAGGTGTCAGGCAAGTTAAGTCATTAGGTAATTTAGTAATAGGATACAATGGTCTGGAATTAAGTATTCCCTCAATTTGTACCAGAATAGTATACAATAACTCATATGTTAATTTAGTGTTAAATAGGTATCTCTTGAGGAGAGATTTCACAGCTTTAATCCCTGCTTCATATATCCCCCCCCCCCCCCCATGTGGCTTGCAAGAGGACAGGTAAACTTGTATACTATGTAATTCGCGGTACATAAGTCAATAATTTCACTTTAGCTATTATCATTTTTGAACATTTAATAAAGTTCATGTAACTCAGTTTTGGAACCTTTAAAATTTGTTGCATTGTCTGTATACAGCGTGTTACGGAAAAGGTATATCTATACAAACGGGTTGAAGAGTGTATCTGGTCCAGAATCTATGTACAAAGTTTCAGCTCAAAAGCAATAACTTTGAAAATGCATAATATTTTTTTTATTTCGATAGTTTATTATATTGAAATCATAACAAATGTGTCACCGCACTACGAGGGTCAATAACATTATCCATTACGTGTCTGTGCGCCTAGCACACACGCACATCACGGCGCGCGGCGCCGCGGCGATCGGGAAATCCCCGATCTGCGAATCGTAAAAGAGCACCGCGCGCGGCGCGGCCCCTTTCTTTGCCTACCACAAACTACTTAGAGATACTACGTATCAGACGACCCACTCCCATAGAGAAAAAATGGTTCGTAGAGATTGTCAAAAGTTGGAAGTTTAGAACATGACAGTTCGTTTTTTTTTAAATATAGGTGTTGAGTTTTTGGCAAAGGCTCACACAGACAGCCTCAATTACACCGCTGGTACTGTATTCGGATCTCAATTTTTGTTTTTGCTGTTAGCATCAAAAAACCAATGAGTTCTTAGATGAGCTCATCGGTATAATTATCGGGGAACTACCGAGAAATATGTAAATTAAACACAACAAATACTTATTCAAATTTTTATTTTTTAATTTTGTTTTATATTTATTATAAGCCTTAAGTTGCATGTTGGGAAGAGATTTTCCAATTAAACGGGATATATCTGTGCCTTTTATTATTTTGTTTATTATACAACACCAATTGAAAATTACTAATCTTAACCCATGGTCAAGGAAGGCCTTTTCAATTTCTTTTTTATGAGTTTCACAAGAGAGGAAGTCAAATGAGTACTTAGACATAATTTGGGTTTTTATTATTTTCAAAATGTTATTTTTAGCTGGAGAATGTTCTAAGTACTCATTTGCTTCCTCTGTGACTACTCCGAATGCTCTCACTGCATTTTCAGAAGGGTAGGTCAATTTCATTGGACTTATCACGTTATTGAAGCAAAGAGGCGATATGCTCTTGCATGTATATTGAGGCGTTCCTGAGCAGCAGATCGCGGCACCATTCCTGACGTATGGGGTTCTGCATTAATTTCACCCAGATACATGGTAGAGCTATTTGTACCTTCCGAAAAAGATGATGTGCAGACATCATCTTTTTCGGAAGGTACAAATAGCTGTTTCAGCTTAACCAGCTGGTCTGCTGGATCATCTTCACAATTAAAAGTGTCTGAGTGAAATTTTATAAATCTCGTTATTAGTAATGATCTAAAGGTGTTGACGAAGGTATGGCAATTCGGGTTATTATTTCTGAAATTATACGCCCGCACTTGTCCAAAAAAGTTTTCCATAGGATCTGAGGTAAAATAGCGCGGGCGCATTATTTTCACTTTTTTGTTTTGGAAGAATTGCCACAGCCTTAAATAACTTTGAAGAGTTACAATCCAATTTTTTAATGAAGGCACAGTTGTCTCCCTACCTGTAACGTCTACAAAACGTATTTCTTTTAATCTTTGTATTGCTTCTTGCCAAAATCGTTAGTGTGGTGACCCTGATGTACAGGCTGCGCGTAAGGGTTTCCCTCTTGATATTTTACTGTTTAAGCTTGCACCATTCACTGAGTCAAACAGATCATCAAAAAATAACACTGTTTCAGCAGTATTTTCGAGGGTGGAGCTAACTTCTCTCCCATCAGCATATTGAGCTGGAACAACTGACACTTAAATAAAACTTGGATAATAGGCTAAGTTATTGAAATAGACTTTCGAGTTAAAGTTCAAAAAATATTTCAGAAATATTAAAATGCATCAACTTCACATATTATTATTATATAATTAATGTATGCAACATATTGTAAAACATTTTAACAGAGCAACGGTGGAGTTTCTTGCCCATTCTTCTCCATACGAAAACTACCTTTTGGAATGGGCGACTAGAATCAATTTTATTTTGTTGTAATTTTTGACGTTCAAAAGTGCCTTTTATGTGCCTATTTGAAATAAATGCTTTGATGATGGTTTTATTATAATATAACCGGTGCAAATGCTAGTAATTATATGACAAAATTATCATTTCTGTTTTAAGTTAACAGAGAATTAAGTAGAAAAAAACAATTGAATATCACAGAAATACTTACAAAATTTGTAATTCAAAGTAGCTGCAACCGTTTTGCTGAAAACTCGTGCACAATTCTTCACCTTTAAAGAAATAAAAAATGATTTTTTTTTTGTAATACAACACCAAACTTTTTCTGAGACTCTATCGGCCGAATACTTGAATGGTACTTAATTTTAAATCCCATTATATCTAACTTACCTTCATCTTTTTAATTTTGTCTGGTAGAACTAGTTCGTCATTTAATTTAGGCAACAGCCTCATTTGTGCATGACTGCAGTCCGTTTGGTAAACTTCGACAATGTCACTCCATTTAGAAATTTTTCCATCATATTTAATATTTTTGGTCAAAAAATTGTTTCTTAACCCTTTAATTAAGTGTGGCGGGTCAAATATGACACTTATTTTGTTCCCTTGAATTTCAATGACACCATCTAAAACAAATAATATTACCATCATCTTATGTATAACAACACTAATAACTATATAAGAAAAAGGATCAATAATTTGGTATATTGAATAACTTTAAAAGAGAACCAGTCTTAATGATTTGAAGACTTTTGTTTTAATCAACCAATTAGGTAAAACAAAATAATGGCAGAATCCTCGTTAATACAATGGAATCCATTAAAAAAGTGTAGAATTCAGTATGTACCTGTTCTTTCATCAGCCAGTATTTGATCTCTCCTTGTTTCTTCAAGAAGACTTTTTATGGCTGACTGAAAAGATGTGCCCTGGTCACTGACTAGTGCCAGAGGCAAAAGACCGGCATCAATGCATGCAGTAATTACTGTTTTTAAAATGGATTTCAGTTGGAGGGAAGACGTTGCGCCCTTGCAGAAATAAAAAACAATAGGCTGCTGCCATTTGTAAATAGCTCCTCTTAGCATAAATGCTAGAGCATGGTCTGCAAAGTCATTGGTCTTCACATTTAAATCTACGAAGCCATGGATTATGTCTCCATGTTTATCGTATGTTAGGCCCGGTTCTAGGGCCATCTCGTCAAACAATATTGAGCAATATTTTTTGTTCTCACACCAAGTGCTAACCTGAAAATAATAAAAATATTTTTGTTTATCTTCAAATAAAAATAAAAATTCATGAATATAAATGAATAAATATTATAAATCCCTAAATAAGGAATCAATCTTACCTCTTGCTTTATTGCTTCAAATATTTGAGGATTAATTCCAGTGCCAATATTCAAACCCGAAATCATTTTATTCAGTGTAGTTTTAGAGGGAAGAATAAACATTTTCTGTAAAAATTTGTAACATTTCGGACTCTGTTTTAAAATTGAGAGACCAATTAACTTTTCTTCATCAGTAAATCGATGACCATTTGACCTCTTGGTGCACTGCTTCAATTGCATCCACATAATCTGTTTCGCCATAGGATTCATATTTTGAGTCAGCTTTTCAAAAGATTTCTCTTTTGAATATTTGAGAGCCCTCTTGGCCCTCCGACTAAAACTAAGTTGTCTCTTTGACCGTACATACTCCTTGTAGACTTTCCTACATTTAGGAGTAAGATTTTTAGATGTTTTTAGAAGCCTTCTTTTCATAAATTTTTTGGGAGTCCTAAGGGAAGTCATATGTCTTGGCTCAGCTATAGGACTTGAACCTGTGTAATAAAACAAATATTAAAGGAGAATGTCAATCAAAGTATGTATTTTAAAGCATTGATCCTAGTAAGTTTTTTTTTTATCAATTTAATATTACATAATGAAACTCAAACATTTATTGAGATACTACTTTCTAAAGCAAAATGTTAACACAGGTAAAAAAATGGTGGAACTTTTACTGTGTAGAAGTGTTTAAGACAGGGAGCATAAGGAATATAAATATTTGAATTTGATACATACCAATAATATCCAATTC
Organism: Oligia fasciuncula; assembly: GCA_963082905.1. Taxonomy (NCBI): domain Eukaryota; kingdom Metazoa; phylum Arthropoda; class Insecta; order Lepidoptera; family Noctuidae; genus Oligia; species Oligia fasciuncula. Next base: position 19,271,645 of record OY720403.1, read on the forward strand.
ATTTTCTTCGTTTGCTGTACCAGAAACACATGATATAACATCATCATTATAGTTTGAAATCTTCGATGTTGAAGGCATTATTAATGATTGATCTGTAAATATTTTACATTAACATTTTAAAAACTTTCTACAGTTTATAAATGTCTACAGAATTTAAAATCAAGTACCATAGTAAGTACATACCTGTTACATTTCCATTATTTTCTGTCAGAAATTGAGGACACTCCATCATAAACAGTTGCTTTTTCTGATAAAAAAAAACACTGCAAGTGAGGTATCTGAAATAAAGGAATTTTTAATTTTTGAAATGTCCTTGTATGGAAAAATAAAATAAAAAATAATTTAAAAAAATTAAACCGACTTCAAAAAGAAATTAACTCAAAATTATGAAATAACTTTAATTTCGGAAGTCGGTGTCTTGGGATCTGTATTTTAGTTTTATGCCACCGACTTCCGAAATTAAAGTTATTTCATAATTTTGAGTTAATTTCTTTTTGAAGTCGGTTTAATTTTTTTAAATTATTTTTTATTTCGTAATTTTTAGTTTTTGCACTAGTATTTGACCAAGGTTTTGAGATGTTTTCCCTTTGACACTACACCCGTAGCTCTTATCAATAAGCCAGGCCGTCACACTTACACGTATTAGTCCATATCTTGAAAATTACTGAATCGATCTTGATGAAACTTGCACTGTTCCCTAAGTTGAAGAAAATGTAAGCCAATAAAAAAAAAATGGTCACGATCCGATTAATAGTTCCGGAGATATGCGTGGACAAACATACATACATACATACATACATACATACATACATACATACGTCTATGAAATTTTGTATATTTGTTTGGAAGCCCTAATAGATCATCATATGTGAATATAATGCAAATCCAATAATATTACATACATACGTATCGAATTGATAACCTCCTTTTTTTGAAGTCGGTAAAAAAGTCAATTTTTGTTTTATAATAATATCAGCAGGTTCACATGAATATTTTTAATATTGTTTATTAAAATATCAGTCTCACCAGGCAGACGGGCATATGTATGGTCATCATGTTTCCTTTTCCGAGAATAATTGTGATCATTATTCTGATGAGCATCTGAAAAAAGAAATGTATTCTATAAACTATGTGGAAAAGCTCATTTAACATGGGTGGTAGAGCAGTGATCACTACTGTTTGCCAATGTGCGCTTTTATAATTTCTTATGTGGCAATATAATCTGAATGTCCACTCCACATCACGGTATCACAATAATACAGGGAAGTATAATGTAAGGAAATATAGGAAGACACTTTTAAATTTCCATCCACGGTAATGTTATAACTTGCACATAATTATATTCATACATTTTATGTACAATGGAAATTATAAAAGCACACATTCGTTTTGCAGGTTGCAGTCAGCATAGTTAAATTTGCACTAAGTATCTCATATTATTATCTAGTAAAGTTGGACAGCCTGTTAGAAGCTCATTTTATAAAAAGCAATGCTGGCTACCAAAACTGGAGTGTAATAATGGAATGTACTCATATTTTACAAGTTTAGCAGATATTTATTAATCACGTACGAACCTTCGTCAACTTTTGTTGGTATTCCAAAGGTAATTTCATCGGCCGAAAACAATGTTGGATAAGAACCAACTTTGAGCCGAAACTTCTCACCGATGAACCTTTTTTCAAAGTGTTTCTGGCACACACATAGTTTTTGAAGTTCTTGCGCGCTTAAGCTACGCAAATAATCACTATTAATGCTCAGAAGCCACTTTTTGAGTCTTATCTCACTAGAAGGAAACGGGTGCATTTTAACGTCCTTTCGTTTAGCACCACAATGTTCGATACAACACTTGTTGTACATCTTGCAAAATGTTAGTTTAAAATCACTGAGAGGATAAGTACGGAAATTAATCAACGCAGACTTCACTCGATCAACAATAAAACTGTAATGGCGGTTTACGGCAGTGCTGCCAGATGAAAAAATCTAATCAGCGCTGACAGCGGTGCGCTAAGCGCTAGATTCGAATATATTCACGAGCCATTAAAGCGCTAAATCGGCTCAAACGAGTCAATAAAGCGCTAAATTCGAACTTTTAACTGAGGCGCTTTTTAGACGATCAGTGTGATTAAATAATCTCCCATACTAAACATGGGCTGTAACCATGAGCTCTTAAAACAATTCTGATAAAGTTTTGGAAGCGAAACGCAGATTGCGACTTGTATAAACGCATCTCGTTTACGCCTCCGTTGTTTTGCTCTATGTGTTTAGTATGGTAGATTGTGTAATCTCCTTGGACATATCATCTGTGACATTGATCGTGGAAAAAGCGTCATACGCACGACAAAAATAAAATAAAATATGAAGTGATTGTAGTGAAAAACAACTTTTTATTACAATAATAAAATTTAGGATAGAAAACATAATAATATTATTCTATACCTACAGTTTGGGTATAATAAAATCAACTTAAAGTAAAAAACAAAACAAAAAATTAAAATTCTTCTTCCATCATAGCTGAACTCGAGGGTCCAGGCTGGTTAGGTTCAGTAGTATTTACTTTATATTTTTCGGATGATCCTATCTTACTTAAAATATCAGCTGGTAGTTGATAATTGTAACAGTTGCTGTTAATCGCGGTTAATCCTGTTCTTATTAATAGGATGGCGTTAATAGTTTTTAAATGCAATGCATTTCGCAACTTGCTTTTAACCACATTCATTAAGCTGAACACTCGCTCAATATCAGCATTTGAATGTGGCAAACTCATTATTTTTGTCGCGACATCGAATAAGTCTTTATATGGACAACAGCCAGCTGCGTCCCTCGACTGTTGAACTTCTGTCCAGAACTTCACCGTATCTTTGGTATTTTCCCAGTTCTGTAGGATAACAGTTTGCCACTGCTGAATAACATTATCCATATTTTCTGTGTAACCCAGACTTTCCAAAACTTGTATAAAGTTATCAATATTTCTGTTTGGTTTTAAAATGACGGTAACAGATAATGCCATAGAGTTTTTAAGTAGTTTTAAATTTTCAGGCAATCTTTGTTGCAGCTGATTTATTAGTTTAATAATAAAATCAACGCACCTCTTCTTCATTGCATTTTTTTCATCCTCATTTAATGAAGACTCGTTCATCTCTTTCTCAAATAAATAACCAAGGTATGGTGACATAGATAGATGTTCTTTCACATTAATGCTTTCGAATTGCATTCTCGGTTGCACTATTATTATTTTCGTGCACATGTTTCGTATCAAATCATGTAGCGTATTGTAGAGCAGACATGGGTCAGAAGTTTTGTTTTCAAAAGTTTTTATTGCCCCTTGTAAATTATTAAGTATTCCACACAAAAACTGCAAATAAATTTTGTTTCTTTCATCGTTGTACATGTTATACAGGGTGTTTGGTGCATCGTTTGCCAAATTGAAATGGTCGACTGAAGGGGTCATCTGCTAGCCTTTCAGACCCCTTAACACCCCTCATGCCCTGTGGATTTTTTTTTATCGACTTTTTATTGTTTTACTAAAAAAAAGACCCAAATTTTACATTAAAATACAATTAAAAAAAATATATAAGGCGTAGACTCTGAATTTTAATTTTATTTCGATGTGTATTGTTTAGGAGTACTTTTAAATACAAAATTAGTGACATTAGTCACCTAGTTTTTTTTTAATTCACTCGCAAAGGTAAAACTTAAATTAAAGCTGTAGATGTTATAGCTGTTTATATGGCTACAAAAAAAAAACCAAAAGCGACCGGGATCTTCCAACTCCCTCATTAATTCTCCAGTCTATCCTCTTGCTAATGATGTGCCACATGCCATAAAAATCTTTTAACAACTTTGTGAATTCGCTAGAATTGTGAATCAAGTCACATAAGACCACATTCCAAATTCTAATGAATTTTTTTTTATTGCGTAACTGTTACTTTGAGAAAGAGGTAAAATTTGTTTTCTCACTCTTGCGCAGTAAAATCTATCTTCTATCTGTTTCTTGCATACCTTAAATCGTTTTGAACAAATCAAGCACTGCCGCCGATCCGTAATTTTTTTAGTCGAGACATCACTGCCTCTGCTACCTAACGTGTGTGCTAGTTCACCGTACTCCGCGATTCTTTCATTTTGTTACTATCATTGAGTTTTGTTGGTTCTTGTTACGTTTTTTTTAACTTTTGTTGTTATTGTTAAACTTTGTTGAGTTTTTGTTATTGCAATGGCGACATTCTCTAACGAAGAATATGCGGACATCATGATGGCTTACGTAGCCGCCAATGGTGTCGCTCGTGCAGCGCAACGACTTTACCAGGAACACTTTCCTGGTAGACGATTACCTGGCTGCAGAGTCTTTCAAGACACATACCGACGCATACGCGAGACTGGCAGTGTCACTTTTAATGAACCAAGGGGCCATATTGTGCGACATAATACGACTTCGAAATACGACTTCGTACAACAACTGTCGAAATACGAAACAGATGTCGGGCCTGCATTCGCAACAGAGGCCAACAATTTGAGCAGAATTTGTAACAATTGTTACAAAACCTGCTCAAATTGTTGGCCTCTGAAATAATTGTTAAAAATGCAATTTTGTTTTTTAAGTAAATCCCACGAAAAGATAGAGATACGAGAAATGTGATAACAGATTTATAGGTTTGTCAGGTATCATTTAAGCAAAAATATTTGCAGGGCCGTCTTAACCATATTGGTGCGAAAATCAGCCTGCGCCCCCTTACAACAAAAGAAAAAAACAGATTTTTGTGTTAAGGTAAAAAATTCACCCGCTTGTCGCCAACGAACTGTCAGCAAGACGACCGTTTGCTGCTGGCACGCCAACGGTGAGGGAACAGCTTGTTGTTCAGATGCCGCTTTAATAGTTGGTAGCTCAAACGGTTGGATTTTTTCCGAAGCGATACCGGGCCGTTACTGCGCTGGAGCAGTGCGGTTATAATGAGTGATGACCTGACCGGCTTGCGCCCCCTAAGACCCTGCGCCAGGGTGCCTCGCACCCCTTGCACCCTCGGGTAAACACGGCCCTGAATATTTGTTTAAATTATAGTTTTGAATATTAGCCTTAGGTGACTCGATTCACAATTCTAGTGAATTTACAAAGTTATTAAAAGATTTTTATGGCATGTGGCACATCATTAGCAAGAGGATAGACTGGAGAATTAATGAGGGAGTTGGAAGATCCCGGTCGCTTTTGGTTTTTTTTTTTGTAGCCATATAAACAGCTGTAACATCTACAGCTTTAATTTAAGTTTTACCTTTGCGAGTGAATTAAAAAAAAACTAGGTGACTAATGTCACTAATTTTGTATTTAAAAGTACTCCTAAACAATACACATCGAAATAAAATTAAAATTCAGAGTCTACGCCTTATATATTTCTTTTAATTTGTATTTGAATGTAAAATTTGGGTCTTTTTTTAGTAAAACAATAAAAAGTCGATAAAAAAAAATCCACAGGGCATCAGGGGTGTTAAGGGGTCTGAAAGGCTAGCAGATGACCCCTTCAGTCGACCATTTCAATTTGGCAAACGATGCACCAAACACCCTGTATAATAATTCGGCTTGGTAGCAATTTTCACGAGTTCTCATTAATTGAAAGTGTAATTTTAGTTCTATCCATTGACTTAAGATTCTAGTTACCGCGGGTTCAATTGACAGCCATCGTGTATCACAAGCTTTTAAGATCTTAAGTGGCTCCTCTCCACAGTTTATCGCTTCATATAATTTTTTATATTCGTTTTTTCGTTTCGGTGAAATCTTGAACCAATTGTGAGTTTCTCTTATCATAAATTCTATATTTCTTGGTATAGTCTCACATGACGCATGTGATACCGCCAATTGAATCGAATGGCAGACACATCTTATCAACACTAGATTGGGTAAAGCATACCTTTCCTGCAATATTTTATGGACACCTGCGTTTACCCCAGTCATAACCGAAGCATTATCCGTTCCGATTCCAATTAACTTGCTTTTATCAAGTTTAAAAGCTTCAAGTTGTGCTATTAACGCCGAAACTATTCCTTCGGCATCTGCAGATTCCAATTCAATCAGCCCTAAGAATGTGGAAACTATTTCGTTGCGACTGCTGCTAAAATATTTAACAACAATACCGAGATATTTTCGAACAGAAACATCAGTAGATTCATCTATTATAATCAAGCTATACGAATTATCACCAATATCATTTATCAAAGAATCTTTAAAATGAGGTGCTAATACTTCCTGAATTATTGCTGTACGTTTCGTTCGGTGCAATTTCATTTCTGTAGTAGCCTTAGAATCCGAAAATTTATTTTTACACAATTCGGTGAGGTGATCAATTGCTTGTATAGCTGTGTGTTCTGCAACATACATTGAGAGAGCACCTTCAGCCTCAACACAGAGCTTATCGACGGGTTTTTGCAGCATTGAAGAGATTTGTGTTTGTTTTTTGTCCAAGAAAGGTTTCGCCTGCTTCTTGTGATGAACTGAATCACAATGTCTCTGGATATCGCTTAATTTGGCAAGAAAATCCTTCCTACAATACAAACACATCGCCCTTGTATCATCTCCAAGCACAGGTTTCAACCATTGTTTAAAGTTGGGCGATTTCTCCCATTCGACTTTGTATCTTTGTTTGTACACAGTTTTTTTTTATAATGGTACATCCATTTCAAAAGAGTTAACCAACACAACACTATGGAACACTCGCAAAAGTAACTACTTAATAAAATCAGTGCTTAAAACGTTATTTCTTAACTTGAACTTCAGTGCGGTCACATAGACAGAATGAAAATGAAAGAAGCAAAGTCAATCAACCAAACATGAAACAAACCGTACTTAATGTTCATGGGATTCCCCGTGCTCTATTGCCATACCCAGCTGGCATATAGAGCACAAAATTGAACATAGACAATAATTTTATTCTCCACGGAACAAATAGTGCTGCCATATAAAAAATTAAGAAAGCGCTAAATTATCCGCTAGGCGCTAAAATTATCAAGTGCCCGCTGAACATTGCAAAAAAGTGCTAGATCTAGCGCCGAAAGCGCTAAAATGGCAGCACTGGTTTACGGTTAGCGAAAAAGTCAAAAACATAGCCGACTACCGTCTTAATTTGACAGTGACATTTGTAAATTGTCTATAGATTTGGCACCGGGTGTATGAGGGGTGAAGAATGATAGAAGGGGGCGAGGACACCTGTCATGTTCTATTCTTCCAACCATAGAGTATACGGTTGAAATTTTTTGTTCTAAGTTTGCGTGCCGTGTTGCCTACGATGTTACGGGAAACGTAATAATTATAGGGATGTGACAGTATACATAAAAAATCGATTATTAATTAATCGATTATTTTGAATAGTAATAAAATCGATTATAAAATAATCGATTTTTTTATTAAAAATAATCGATTTTATTAAAATAATCGATTTTTCCTTTTTTTTTTTTAAGTTTAAATTAAACGCCTGAAATATCGATAATAACTATCTATCACAGCACTCAGTTTTATTAATAATAATAATAAACATTAATTACACAACAAGTTAATAATTTCACACAAAAAAGGATTTTTTTAAATTTCTCCTTTCGCGCGAAATTCAAATTACATTAGATTAGACATTACGTTTACGTTAGATTTCTGCCACCAACCACCAATCTCATATGAAAAAGTGTTAATGGTAGAAATCTAACTTAGAAAGATGTATTAATGATTGTAGTGATTATAATTATCTAAATATGTACCTGTTATTGTCGTGAATCATATTTTAATCAAGATACATCCTGACACTGACCTGCAAATTGCAAAAACCCTAAGCAAATTTGAATTTCGCGGTCTCATCTACCCATTCACCTTAAGGGGGAAGCGCTAAGGTGGCCTGCGAAATTCAAATTTTCTTACGTTTTTTGCAATTTGCTGGTCAGTATTAAGTTGTACATTGATTAAAATATGATTCGCGGTCGTAACAAATATGTATTTACAGAATTATAATAATTAAAGTCATCAACACAGCTCTCTAAGACCATGTAATCCCCAAATGTCAAGATTTCATGAAATAGTCATTCTTGGGGATTAATTACATGGTCTTAGAGAGTTGTGTTGATGACTTTAATGATTATAATTCTGTAAATACATATTTGTTACGGCCGCGAATCATATTTTAATCAATGTGTAACTTAATACTGACCAGCAAATTGCAAAACACGTAAAAAACATGAATTTCGCGGGCTAACCTGGCGCTTTCGCCTTAAGATACAATATCGCTCGCCATACAATTCAATGGACCATTACACACGACGAAGATAATATTTATTTCATATTTAAGGGAATTACAAAAGGATTACAAAGATAAAATATTAAAGTATCTTAGCCGTGTGTAGCGCCCTTTAGCGTCATTCATTTATTAGTTAGTGGTACACTTCGCGGTACTTTGCGGCTTCACGCTCCGGACTAAAAAGCTGTGTTGCGGCCGTTCTAACTTCTAGGTGAAAAAAATCGGCAGTGAATAAGAAATCGATTTTTTATTAATCGATTTTTTGTAACATTAAAATCGATTATAAAAATCGATTTAAAAAAAAAAAACTATTATTAATCGATTTTTTCTATAATCGATTTTTTTTTCACATCCCTAAATAATTATGTAAAAAATTAAGAATAAGTTGATAAATGATTTTTTTTAAAGTAACTTACATTTTAAAGGTGAGGTTCAATGTGATGGCCTTGGCGTTGAACGCACAAAGCCGCACGCTCGTTCAGATTTCGCTGAACATTGCGGAGCATATCCGGCGTATTTTTAATTCGCACTTACATTTCGAGCACGGTATCACACTCCACTGCGTACACATAATTATCTCATAGTATTCGCTATTACTGCGTGACGACATTTTCACGAAAATTTCTACAACGATCACTGATCTGCTAATCACAACTTCGCACCGATACAGACAGAGAGCGACTAAAAAGCACACGAAAAAAAGTCGGATATCCTATTATCCTAGTACTAAGGGTAACTGACCCAATTATTGCTTTCGAATTATTTTTTTCTTTCATAATAAATTGACCGACTTACGACACGAAACACGTCATAAGAAGCATCTTTCATGCGTTAATACACGAAAATGATAAATCCATTTGAAAATTAACCTTAATTAAATGAACAATACTTACAAACATTGTAATTATTGTTCACTAAAGGTTTATTTTGAAATGAACAAGTAAGTTTTAGTTGCTAAACTTTGCTTACATGGATATTGGGTATATCAGTAAATAAACAAAAGTTTTGAACATAAAACATAATTAAGCAAAATGCTGCTGTAAATCAAAATGAAAAAATAATTTCATAAAAAGCAGAAAACTGCCTCATTGACCCTAAACATCACTGTGTGGGTAACCTTTGTTATCCTACATGATTGTAAAAGTACAGAAATTAGGGTTCAGTATTATTACCGTGAAAATTTCCGTTACTCATGAAGTCCTAGTACTTTAAATAACTTCTCTTGCATATGATGGAGACATTCGCTGATTACGGAAAATTTAAACACTTCCCGTTCAAACACGGCGCACGCGCCTGTCATCGACGATAGGACAACGGGACAACTGTAAACAAAGTGACGTGTTTGGATACATTTAATAATTCAATTGTTTTGGATATTATTAGCGGTATGCGATGTCAGCGGTTGTTAAGAAGTAACTACAGCCATAACACCTACATATTCAATTAAAATTTACTAAAAATAAAATTAAGTGCTGAACCCTCTGGCATTATTTGTACCAGGACACACATAAGTTACGTAAGAAAGTTTTCTAGGGTTCATTTTCAACTTAATCGAATATTTTTTTTTTGTATTGAGTAGTTTTGTAGTTTCCTATTATTGCAGTTTTAACACACTTTTGACAGCCATTTATCTCAGTTAGTTACAATGTCAAAAAAACAAAAAAGGATGATTATGCTAAACTTAAAGGAGATTTGGAGGAAAATTATTATTATTGCTGACATATAAAATTTATTGAACTTAGTTGGATAACTGATGATGACTGCATGTAGTCATTTAATTCATAGAAAATTTGGGCTACAGCTTTTAAGAGTGTTTTAGTTGATATTTAAAAGATTTTATGAAAGAAAAAAAAATACTCATACTGTATTAATAATTACGTAGATACATACTAGGCAGCACGTTTTTTTACTAAAAAACAAGTAACTCATTTGTGTTCAAATGTGTAATATTTTGTGGAATAAAACTAACATGCGGAACCCATTTAGCAAATAGTACCAGGAGAAACAAATCTTTTACCGAGTTGTTCTTTTGTGTGTAGTTTATTGACACCGATCAGCTGACTTGGTCTAGTGATGTGTAGAATTCAATTGGAAGCATTTGGATTTTTAGTTAAATGTTTCTTAACTTTATAATTATGTAGGTATAGGTATTAAAAAATGTTGCCATGTAGTTCATTATCACCAAAAGAATCAGTGTGTTTCTTGATATGTCCATACCCTTTACGTAACACACTGTATAAGCAAGTAGGTATTCCTCTCCTAGAAATGAATCTTTTAAGAGCACAAATAAAGGCTTGTGGGGATAGGTCAGTGACTAATTCTAAATGAATAGCTCGAGTTTCCAGACAAACAAATTGGCATAATTATATAACCCTTAGTGTATTTACAGTTTCGGGTCATTGAACTTCTTATAGCTATAGCGCCACTAAAGTCTATCCCTACATGGGTAAAGGCACGGGTCAACGTGACTATGAGAGCAGGAAAATCTGACATCTGCTGCCCACAGACCTTGCCTCTATACCTAGTGCATTTAACACAGGAATGTAAGCATTTATTTACTTCACCTCTACCATTGATAGGCCAGTATTTCAGTCTTATGTTACAGAGTGTGTTCTGAACACCTGAGTGCAGTAGCTTGAGGTGATAATGCTGTATCAAAATCTGTGTGATGTGGTTTTTGACACGAAGTATGATAGGATGTGCTTGATTGTATGGAATGTCTGAGTGTTGTATGCGACCACCAACTCTTAGTATGCTGTCTCCATCTAAGAATGGATTCAGTTCCCTTAGTGGGCTGGATGTGTATAGTCTACAACAACACAGGACAGCTCAGGCTGATATAGATACACAGTGGACCTACCACTATATGTTGATAGAATCCAGGTAATTCCTTCAACACAGCTTATAGATGCTTACTAAAACTTGAATCTAAAATGCAAAAAGATACAAATCTCTACACACAGTATAAAGCGTTTTACATGAGTTCATACAGTTAAGACATGCTCACTACATAGAGGACTTCTCACCGACAGACACATACTCTTACTATATGCCACATCTAGCGATCATAAAGCCTGAAAGTATCGCAACAAAATTACGTACAGTCTACAACGCTAGTGCCAAGACATCCACTGGTAAATCACTCAATGATATAATGTATGAAGGTCCAAACATATACTATGATCTTTTAGAAATTATCCTCAGATTTAGACTTTACAAATATGCTTTCTCTGGTGACATAGTCAAAATGTTTACGAGCTGTAAAAATAAATTCTCAACAGACATCCTTACAAAGGGTCCTATGCAGAAGAGACTCCAGATCTGAACCGCTCAAGTGTTTAGAGATCAACAGGGTCTGCTATGGTACAAAGTGTGCCCCATACTTAGCTTGTCGCACACAAACTGGTCAGCACCAACCGACTCGACGTTTGCCTTCACCTTTGCAGACATGTTTCCAGGCGCGTCCCTCGATGGAACTCCCAGCCCGCGCCCCAGTCCTCCACACCGTTACAGCTAACGCACTTATCAATAATGTCGCACAGATTGCCCGCCGCCTGGTTCCGAGCACCCTTAGGAACGTGGCTAAGAACTGGCGTACTCACCTTCAAGGCTGATAGCCTCTCCAAAGGGCAAGGGCGCGAAACCGGCGGCCCCTGGCTCACTGGCTGGGAATCGGTGACAGTAGACGACGTCTGAGGAGTGGCGACCGGCTGACGCTCATTCCACTGCATACGGCCTACATGGACCTTGAGCCCATGCGAGCTAAATGTACGTGAAGACCCAGGGCAGTGAGGACAAGACAACATTGCAGACAGGGCACTCATTTGGGCATCTTCTAAATATTTCACAGTCAATGTTTTTGCCTGATGATATGGCTCGTAGAATAACGGAAAATCTGAATTCCCGTTATTCTGGGAACCCCTAACCCCTACCCCTAACCCTAAAATGGGAAAACAATACTGTAATATACAGGGTGGGCCATAAGGGTGTTGGCGGTTTAAATATTCGATTTAAAAAAAACTACGAAACATAACACAAATATATTTGTATTGTTAAAAAGTAGAAGCATAGGAATTTTTAAGACTTAAAAATAATATTGTCCAAATGGCTTCCCTCGGCTGCTTGGCACTCTTGGAACCGAAGTCGCAAATTTTGGAAAACTCGTTGAAAAGTTGTTCTCGGTATTTTGTTACTTTCCTGAATAATATTCCTCTTCAGCTGCTCTAAACTGGTCGGATTATTCTCGTAAACTACCGATTTGAGGTAGCCCCATAGAAAATAATCGCATGGAGAGAGATCGGGGCTACGTGAAGGCCATTCAATATCCCCCCTTTTCGAGATGAGTTTTCCGGGAAAAACATTTTTCAGCAGCTCTATGGATACCCTAGCCGTATGACATGTGGCCCCATCCTGTTGAAACCACATCCTCGAGGTATTGCCTTGAAGTTCTTGCAAAGCTGGCACCAAAAAGTCTGTTATCATGTTGCAATAATTGTTAGCTCTAACCGTCATCGCTTGCCCTCTTTCGTCCTCAAAAAAGTATGGCCCAATAATACCGGTTGACGTTATCCCAGCCCACACGACAAGCTTAGGGCTGTGAAGTGGACGTTCATGCAAGCGTCGGGGATTAGTCTCGGACCAGAACCGACAATTTTGCTTGTTCACATGGCCATTAAGGTGAAAATTAGCCTCATCACTAAAATTCACGTTGTTGAAATTGTTGAACCGCTCGAGCATCAAATTGACAAAGTTAAGTCGGTTATTGGCATCATTGGGTTTTAATTCTTGGACTATCTGAATCTTATAAGCCGTCAATTGAGATTCGTCGCAAAGTTGTTCTTTTGACGTCCAAAGACTGACTTCTCTTACGTGTTGACTGTTGCGGATTTCGCTGAACTGAAACACGGAACACGCTCCACAATGTCGGCTGATCTTGCAGAAACTGGGCGACCACGAGCCGTAATTGGTACTGTTGAGCCGGTTGTTTCAAACATTCTGATCCATTTTCGTTGGCGCTTGGAACTTCACTTAAATCGCGTAAACCGTGTTCATGCCGATACAAACGTCGTGCAGTAATCACTGATTTATTGTTTTCGTAATACGCTCGGACACAAAATGCACGCTGCACTCCCGTGTACGGCTCCATGGCGACTAAATTTCCAGGAAGCGGCGCAGCGAACAACATATCCCCCCGCCACCCCGCGCCGCGCGTTACCGAGAAATTGAAGAATTAAATCGCCAACACTGATATGGCCCACCCTGTACAATAAATAGAGATATAATACACAAACAACATAAAAAGAGCGAAAATTAAATACATACCTGTTTGATTATATCAATCAGCATTCCAGTTTGCTCACAAAACTGTTGTTGCGTGGTATTTTTTTTAGCTTGTTTCAAAGCCTTATGTTCACCTCGACCATTTCATCGTTGAAAATCCAGATTATAAGATATATACGAGTATGGAGAAGACATTCCCATCCACCGAATCTTCATAAGCAGTGAAGAAATTCCTTGTTTGTAAATTTCTTCACGAAGTGGTTTGGAAGTCAAAGCGTCTAAATTATTCATCTCGCTCGGTTTTGACAAGCAAATGGGACACGTTGCATATGATGGTACTTCAGCAATAATATTGGCCACTTGTCCATCAATCATGGTCATATGCAATTCAAGTGATACAATAATATTTCCACTCTGTGTAGATATTCGTTCATCAATTTGTTTTTTCATCTCAGACTTTTCAGACTTTATAAAATCAGCTGTCTCCGAAGTGAAAGTGAACTTCACTGGTCGACAGTACAGAGTTGAGCAAGGTGTGGGGTTCTCCAAAACTATATTTTCATTCCCAGATGATGGGCTAGTAGACACTAGCCGAAGAGGCACGATGCTTATCATGACCACTGATGAATCATCGAACTCTGTAGCTGTGTTTGACATTTTCTGTTTATAATTACTCTGCGACGAAGAACCATCAAGTCCCCATTTCCATGTCAACCTGAGTTCTTAATTTTGAGACCTATCAACAGAATTCATATCTAGTAAAATCCTCTCCACAGTGTGGTCCAATAGCGCTTGCAATTTAATGTGAGCTCCCTTTTCGGTATTCTCCATACTCTCTTGTGGTGGGTAACATCTTTTCTTGGCATTTACAAGCTTTGGATAAGATGCAAAGACAGCACAGTTTTCTTCTTTCAGAAATTGTCGAAGAGCTAAGTACTTCCATTTCGAGAGCGCAACTCATGTATGAAGAGCTAAACACTTATCGCTTTTTGAATAGTTGCTCGTCTTCTTCGGATAGCGCATCTGATTACTGGAAAGGTATTCGACCACTTTTGCTGATTCACCCTTCTGGAGATAATCTATTTTAGCTAGGCTTAACCGTTCCAGTGCTTCTACCTCTGTCTTCAAAAACCCTAACAGCTGCGTTACTCTAGATTTATCATACGGCCCCCCCGTATGAGTCGACTCTAATTAAGCAAAACATTTTCTGGTAAGGATGATTCAACAAGTGGGTACAAATTACAACATACTTCTCCTTCACAATTCCAAGAGTTTGTAATGTCTGTAAGTTAGCTACAATTTGGTCACAAAGAACGTCTACCGCTACTTTGTTTTTTGACATCACAAGTTTAAGTATTTCCCTAACATTAGTTTCACTGATCGGCCTCGGTGCCCGTGCGTTCAGCCCTGAGTTTATCCTGACGAACTTCTTCACGTTTGGCGGCAGCGGCGCGCATGCAGTTCACAAATCTGATGTCGCTGTACCTGGGCGGAATAGGCTCCATAGGTTCCACGCACCTGTAGGGTGAACCCTTTCCGTAGAACCTGCAGCAGTCGTCGGATCTCGTCCTTCGTGCACGGTTCCACGCAATTATTGTACAGGGAGCGTACAATAATTGCGTAGGCTCAACCGTTCCAGTGCTTCTACCTCTGTCTTCAAAAACCCTAACAGCTGCGTTACTCTAGATTTATCATACGGGGGGGAGTCGACTCTAATTAAGCAAAACATTTTCTGGTAAGGATGATTCAACAAGTGGGTACAATATACACTCATACTTCTCCTTCACAATTCCAAGAGTTTGTAATGTCTGTAAGTTAGCTACAATTTGGTCACAAAGAACGTCTACCGCTACTTTGTTTTTTGACATCACAAGTTTAAGTATTTCCCTAACATTAGTTTCACTGATCGGCCTCGGTGCCCGTGCGTTCAGCCCTGAGTTTATCCTGACGAACTTCTTCACGTTTGGCGGCAGCGGCGCGCATGCAGTTCACAAATCTGATGTCGCTGTACCTGGGCGGAATAGGCTCCATAGGTTCCACGCACCTGTAGGGTGAACCCTTTCCGTAGAACCTGCAGCAGTCGTCGGATCTCGTCCTTCGTGCACGGTTCCACGCAATTATTGTACAGGGAGCGTACAATAATTGCGTAGGCTCAACCGTTCCAGTGCTTCTACCTCTGTCTTCAAAAACCCTAACAGCTGCGTTACTCTAGATTTATCATACGGGGGGGAGTCGACTCTAATTAAGCAAAACATTTTCTGGTAAGGATGATTCAACAAGTGGGTACAATATACACTCATACTTCTACTTCACAATTCCAAGAGTTTGTAATGTCTGTAAGTTAGCTACAATTTGGTCACAAAGAACGTCTACCGCTACTTTGTTTTTTGACATCACAAGTTTAAGTATTTCCCAAACATTAGTTTCACTGATCGGCCTCGGTGCCCGTGCGTTCAGCCCTGAGTTTATCCTGACGAACTTCTTCACGTTTGGCGGCAGCGGCGCGCATGCAGTTCACAAATCTGATGTCGCTGTACCTGGGCGGAATAGGCTCCATAGGTTCCACGCACCTGTAGGGTGAACCCTTTCCGTAGAACCTGCAGCAGTCGTCGGATCTCATCCTTCGTGCACGGTTCCACGCAGCAGCGTGCGGGGATCGGGGGACGAGGGGCCGCTAGCCGCGGACCTACACTGCCCTTCACTTCATTCAAATACAACGGTCCGACAAGCGCGCGTCCTTGTGTTCAATATACGAACCATACCTATTACTACAGTCCGCTATTTTATTTTAACACCTCTGAGAATCGCCAACATATGGTCCTTCGAGCCGGATTGTTGGCACCAACTGTTGTTAAAGTTACAGCACAACCATGTTAAAGTTATTATTTATTTGGGGTAACCAACCCTGCGGTATGGCGCCATTTACGGTATAGCATGCGCCCCTCGCATTATTTGTCCTTTCCCGAAGCAGAACAGATACATTGTTGTATCCTGCAGTATTTGATCCAAAAGAAGACGCTCCTCTAATCTGGCACTGCTTCTTGCTTAATCTTTGGATCTTTGGTGTCTGGTCTGGAACTCTAACAAACTGAACGTTGCTAGGCAATGTCTTTGGTTTAAGATAATTGCGGACTGTCGGCGATGATCTACCCATATCACGCATTTTAAATCTTCCTCTTAATTCGAACAGGACAGTATTCACTCTGCTCATCAATTCAGGGCATATCTTAAGCCTTGCTGCGACTGTGTCACCTTCGGGGAACTCGAAGCCTTCATTACGTGGTCTTGCCTCTGCAGTCAAAACGTCTGCGGGACCATGTCCCAATATGTTGGGAGTTGGTAAAGCTCCGGGGGGGATGAGGGCGGCGGGAAGCGGTTGAATCTCCGGCTCGCCATGTTGCCTCCTGGAATTAAGAACCCTGTTTGAGGTCACAAGTGGAGAAATGTAGCACTCGTACACATTGTGATTTTCAGGGGTCAATACGCCGAATGATCCAGCGGGTATTCCATCGTCCGCGGCTTGTGGGACGGCGACGTCAGGAAGGTTGAACTTTATTTCTTCTCCCCCAACGGTTGTTGTGTTACATATGCTTGTAATGTAATGGTAAAGATTGTCGGGTATGCATAAATCTTCCGGCAGTAGATCCTGACACTTTGAAGCGTCAATCTTTCTTTCTCCATTATCTAAAGTCAAATCAAGTAAATAACAGTTCAGGACTGTAGCCATTGAGTGTTGGAACATTGAGAATGGCATCCTACGGTCTAAACGGGGATCAATCCCTCTTAGTGACTCATAGTTACGTTCTATCTGGTCAACGTATCCAGCGAATTCAAAGTTCTGGCAGTAAGTTTCCTGTACTGGTATGGAGCTAGTATGTGGCCCTAGGTCATATAGGGACTCATCGACCGGTGCGGTCTCATCCTTAGCTCGGAAATCGTAGGCGGCTGCGGTATCTGTCTTCGCTTCCTTCCTATCCGACTTCTGTTTTCCTGGCTTCTTCCAGGCTGCACTACGGTCAGTACGACCGCGTGATTTCTGTGGGCGCTCCTCGAACTCGCGAACTTCATTCCAGTCAATGTTAAAGTTTTGTCTCTGCTGGTACTCATAAGCTCTCACTTGGTTCCGGTTTCCGCGCATCTCACCACTAGCGGGCTTGCCACGCTGTATTGGTTGAGTTCTTCCAAAAGATTGGGTATTATTGGCCATCCTGGCTGTAAATTGCAATTGGTTGTTTACTCTCAAGATATCATTTGAATTTGGAAATGTTCCCAAATGAATACCTTATCTTAAAATCAGGTCACGCATTACCAAAGAAAAATAAATTAATATCATTGACCCCATTTCTAGATTCAAATGATATCTTGAGAGTAGGCGGTAGACTTGATAATTCACCTTATAATAGCTATGACACCAAAGCATCCAATATTATTATGTAGCAAACATCATTTAACGAAAATCATATTTCATATGCATCACTTAAAGCTTTTACATGCAGGGCCTCAGTTATTGTTGTCCAATATTCGTCAGACTTTTTGACCTTTGGGAGGAAGGAATCTGTCTAAATCCATAACGAAAGGATGCATAAAATGTTTCAGATTTAAAGCCAGCAATGTTCAGCCCCTAATGGGACAGTTACCTGAATCTAGAACTACACTGGAATTCCCTTTTTTACACTGTTCGGTGGATTATGCAGGCCCAGTTAAGATAGCTAACCGTAAAGGTCGAGGTTGCCAACTGACTAAATCTTACTTGTCCATTTTTGTCTGCTTAGCTACTAAAGCCGTGCATTTGGAACTCGTTACAGACCTTACTAAAGAGGGATACATGGCCGCTCTAAACCGGTTTGTGGCTCGTCGAGGGAAGCCTCAAAGTATAACCTCCGACAATGGGACTAATTTTGTAGGTACATGCAACGAATTACATCGTTTTTTACAGGAATCAAGTTCCCAAATTAGTTCTCAAATCGCCCAAGAGGGTATAGACTTCCTATTCATTCCGAGTTACACCCCCCATTTCAATGGCATGGCTGAATCTGCTGTCCGTTCCACTAAATATCATCTTCGTAGGCTTCTCGAACTTACCCATTTCACTTATGAAGAAATGCACACTTGCCTGACTCAGGTGGAAGCCATCCTTAATTCACGTCCTATCACCGCCTTAAATTCCGATCCTACAGACTTCACACCTTTAACACCCGCTCACTTCCTAATAGGACGACCACTCGTGTCGGTTCTACATCCACAGCTGACAGAAAGAATAACAACCCTTGAGCGATACAAACGAATCGAGTTCGTCAAGCAACATTTCTGGAAACGATTCTCCAACGAGTACGTCACCACGCTGCAGCAAAAGACGAAGTGGCCTACTGCGTCAAGCGAACTCAAATTGGGTTCCTTAGTCCTTATAAAGGCATTGCCTCCGTTACGTTGGGCCCTGGGTCGTTGTGTGGCCGTTTTCCCAGGGGCTCAGGATCAAGTTGCTCGAGTCGCCGATATAAGGATCAAGGGAGGAACCATTATTCGAAGGGCATTTAATAACATTTGTCCCCTTCCAGAAGCTGCTTGTTGAATCAGCTGCCTACCTACTTCAACCCGGGGAGTATGTTGGAGACAAAACGCACCTCCGCCACAGCGACTATGGGAGCGGCGCAGCAGCGTGCGGGGATCGGGGGACGAGGGGCCGCTAGCCGCGGACCTACACTGCCCTTCACTTCATTCAAATACAACGGTCCGACAAGCGCGCGTCTTTGTGTTCAATATACGAACCATACCTATTACTACAGTCCGCTATTTTATTTTAACACCTCTGAGAATCGCCAACATAACTTTATTGGCTGACAAACCCACCTTGGCCTTCTTTGGCGCCGATTCACCTTTAGAAACCCACTGTTTTGACTGTTGTTTGGTCTCTGGTGTGTTGTGATGGATCCATGTTTCGTCCACGGTTACAAAACGGCGCAAAAACACCTCCATATTGCGATTAAACAACGCCAAACCTTCCTGTGAAGTTGTTACACGATTGCGTTTGTGGTCGACTGTGAGCAAACGCGGCACCCATCTTGCGGAATGCTTTCTCATGCCCAAGTGATCATCCAAAATTGAAACCACTGAGCCATGCGAGATCCCTACGGCTTCCACAATCTCTTGCACTTTCAATCTTCGGTCGGCCAACACCATATCGTGAATTTTTTCGATTGTTTCGGGTGTAGAGACCTCAACTGGGCGTCCAGGACGTTCGGCATCTTCAGTGCTTGTACGGCCACAACGAAATTCAGTAAACCACTTTTTTACCATTGAAATCGATGGTGCAGAGTCCCCATAGTATTTATCAAGCTTAACCTTGGTCTCGGTAATGGTTTTTTTTCGCAAAAAATAATGTTTAATAAGCACACGAAATTCACTTTTTTCCATTTTTTCCTGAAAGTACTGGGTAGTCTGATAAAGATAGCTGTCAAACACAAACTAACTGACGCAGCAAGTTCAAATTTTGATAGGAGTCAATTGACAGAAAAAAACAACACTACTCTTGTTCACAGTAGTGTTGCTTTTTCAGTAAAGAGGTCAGAAATTCAAAAAGTCACGGACTTATTGACCCGCCCTCGAATAAACTACGTTTTATTCACCTTAATCAAGAATAAATAGGTTTTCTAATCATTGTCGATAGTGAAACACCGTTTGAAAAACCCATCCTTACAAAGTGGCTAGTTGTCAGTGCGCACAACGCCACAAACTTGTATAGAAGTAAATCTGTGACGTCATAAGCGGACGGGTTTCAAGGTCATAGTGACTTTGTGCATTTTAGTGTAGTGCAATGTTTACATCTTGCGTTGGCGCACGTGTTCTTACAAAAAAATTAGTGACGGTGAATATGACGAATTATATACTATTAGATAGGTTCTTCAGTACCTAATACCTAGGTATGCTTTATCGATTTAATGTGTTTAAATGTGATTCCAGTTTACAAAATGGTAACTGAATATTCAACGCGAAAAAAACGAAGATGATAATTTATATCTATAGGTAACATTTCAATTAGGTATATAGAATTTGAAGAATGTATTATTTATTTTACTTATTTCCAGTCACCAATTAGCAACACTGTAGTACCGCAGACACCACGATCAACCACCGTACCGCAAGCAACAAGCTCAACCAGTGCAGCAAAACCAGCAAACGTGGTCATCGGAATCATTCACACCAATCACAGAAACGTTTCATGCATTCTCTATTACCCGGCGTAAAATTAATATTTAACCCAGAAGGGTTAAATATTAATTTTACGCCGGGTAATAATTCATAATAATAATAAGCAATGGCAACACCAATGTCAACAAGTCAAACAATTTTCAGTTTAATTTATTTTCTAAAAGCAGTTATAATCATCAGTGATAATCATCTGGAAATACTACAGCCATAGCCCAAAAACGCCATTTAAACATCGTTATAAAGAAATATTCACAATGAACCATAATCCAACAAAATTACATCAAAAACTGCCGAACCGGAGGTGACATCTGTCATGTTACCTCGGGTATTAACAAATACAGGACAAGACAATTTTGACAAGATCTGCCGCCGCTAGACGTGCACGCCTAACACCTCCGGACTCTTCGCTCAGCTCCGCCTCGCCGCCGCCGGTACCCAGCCCCACTGTGAGCGCTGTGACGACACCGACCGCGGCAGTTGCGTCGAGCTCGAGCGACGAGTACTTCTCTCCGCCCACGACGCCACCACCTGCTCGTCGACGGGGAGGACGCCGGCCGCCGGACGGCTTAGGACCTCGAGGCCCACCAGCCTCTGATAGGGTCCCAGCTCCCGGCGGAAGTGTGCAGCGCATGAGATGGACACGATCCATCAATGAAAATGTCATGCGCTCATACTATGGGGCTACAGAGGGGGGAAACAATCTGACCGCGTACCGTGTTCGGATGCTCTCTCTGTTTCAGGTGCTTGAACCAGCTGTCAACGTTTCGGCACAACGATTATCGGATCAGGTGCGTGTCATTCAGCGTAACCATATGTTGGATGACACTGTACTTGATCGCCTGCGAAGTGAAATGCAGAGTAGCCATGTCAACCAGTGGTGGCGTTCAACACTCGGTGCAAGCATCAAGCTCGGAGCATGTTGTGGCATCGCTATCTGTGTTAGATACTGAATCTGATTTTGATTCTGATGACTCAGTATTGGATAAAAATTATGAATTACCAAAAGTACGGGAAAAAAGCAGCGATACAGATGGGTCTGACTCAGAAGACTTTATACCATGCTCGCAGCCAGTTCCAGCACTAACAATTTTAGAATCATCGGCAGAATCAGATGAAGAAGCCAACCATGTTCAGCTGACTAAGAAAGGAACTATTAGAAAGCGCAAAACTTATAACGTTAGCATAAAGGATCGGAAGAGACTGAAGGCGGAGGAAAAAATAAGAAACAAATATTTTGTAAAACCAGGTTGCCGCGATGTCTGCAAAAAAAAATCTTCAGCGCGCTTTTCAGAAGAGTATCGCAAAGTAGTGAATAACAATTTTCGAAAAATGTCATGGATGGAACAAAAATACTTCTTTTTGTGTCATACTAGTCAAAAAAAACCGGATAGGCCAAAGGACAGAGAAAATAATGACAAAAATAGTAAACATTACATACGATCTAAAACCATATCATATTTTTTGGCAGACGAAAATGGTGACAAAATTCCAGTATGCAAAACATTTTTCTTAACCACCCTAGGCTATAACCAAAATAATTGCAAGGCTGTAAGAAATGTTCTTGATAATAATAATTATACATCGTACCCAGAATCCCTCAATGATGGCCGCGGACACAACCCAAATCCAAGGAAAATAGATAATACTAAAATCATTGAGCATATAATGTCATTCCGTCCTGCTGTGTCCCATTACAGGCGAGAACATGCCCCTAACAAAAAGTATTTGCCTTCTGATCTCAGTATTCGAATCATGTATGACCACTACTGTGAAAATGCGCCTGAAACGAAAGTATCGTACGGTTTTTACAGAAAACTTGTAAAGGAACTTAATATCTCATTTGCCAAATTAGGCCACGAAGAGTGTGAGCAATGTGAAAAATTTACAATTCATAACCCTAACTCAGAAATTAGGCACAGGGGTTGTCAAGCTTGTAAAAGTTATGAAGAACATCACGAAAAGTATATTTTAGCTCGTAAGAAGTATGAAGAAGATGCTGATAACCAGACTCAGAAAAAGAATAATGCTGATACTGTTATTTTTGCTGTAGACCTGGAAAAAGTTATTATGTTACCCCGTATGGATGAATTCAAAACCGTGATGTTCTGCCCGCGGCTTATTGTTTTCAACCAGAGTTTTGTGCCGTTAGGAGACAAAAAAATACATGAAGTTGGTCACACTTTTGCTGTTTTATGGCACGAAGGAACGTCTGGCAGAAAAAAAGAAGACATTGTAAGTTGCTTCAGGGCTTTTTTTATAGAAAACCGAGACCTAAAGCACGTAATTTTGTGGCTTGATAACTGTGCAGCACAAAATAAAAATTGGACGCTTTATTCTTATTTGATTTATCTGATAAACTCTGCCGAAGTTAGTTTTGAAAGTATTACTTTGCGGTATTTAGAAGTTGGTCATACATTCATGGCTGCTGATGAATTCCACCACAGAGTGGAACGACCTCTTAAAACAAAAAAACGTGTATACGACTTTGAGGATTTCTGCAAAGCTGTATCTGATACTGGCTCTCGCACAATAATAAAGAAGATGATTATTCAAGATTTTTTTGATTTTGAAGACTGCTCCTCAACATTCAAATTGAAAAATTCCAACCCTCGAGCTTATTTGAATGGTATTGCCGAGGCTAATTTTCGCAGGGGATTCCATTTATTATTTTACAAAAATAGCCATGGCACTGATGAGTATTTTGAATTAGATTTCCTTAGGTTAAAAGATCTTAAACAAGGTATTCCAGCACCACGCCAAAAACTTACTCCGAGGGGCATCACGAGTGAAAGGAAATCCGCTATACTCACTAAACTTGGACCACTTATGCCTGCTAATCGAAGGCATTTTTGGGAAAGCTTACCCGTAAATGACCGCTCAGCTGATCTAACTCATATTTATGAAGACTGATTGTTTTATTAATTTACTCATTTTGACTGAAGTTCTAGTTATAAGTGCCTTGATGATTGTGATAACTTACCTAATTACTTAACATAATAATGTGCCTAAGGTTTTTTATTTTTCAAATTGTTTTTTTTTATTTTGTTTATTCTTATTTTGATAATTTTAATGTTGTTCAAAGGACATGGCTAGAATTGTTCAAAAAGGTGATAACCTTAAAAATGTTAAAACATTATTATAAAACTTCTACTAGTAGCTGATTAAATATCCTTTTTTTATAAAAAAAAAAAGAAACTAATACATAAGTTCCTTGGTGAAGGTTTTTCCTTTAATTTTTGAATTAGTTTGTGTGTATTCCTATTTTGATAATTTTAATGTTGTTTGTAGGGCATGGCCAGAATGATTGTAATTGTGATAACCTTAAAAGTGCCATATTTAACAAACATTCTTATAAGACTTTTAGAAGTTGATTTAATAACCTGACTGTGATTTAAAAAAAAACAAATAAGTTTCTTGAAGACTGGTAATTTCAGTTAACTAATGTAAATTTTTTAAAGTTGTGAGACGACAATTTTTGTTACCTTTTTAAAATAAAAAAATTATAATTATTTCCTAATTGTTTTATTACCTGTTTCTTTTTGTATAATTATTAAAATGAAAAGGCACATTTTAATAAATATGCCTTTTCATTGTAATATTTCATATTTTTTTCCCAAAATGTCAGAATGAAAAGTCGCAATTGGTTAGTTATGCCCTTTATTCGTAATATTAATAACTTTAGTTAATTTTTTTTGTTACTTTGAAAGGGAAAATGTTGATTATTTAATAAATAGTAATAAAATAATAACTTACATTTCATTAGTTGTATAAGAATCGTGATAATGAATTTATTTTAATTCATCTATTTTCGAAAAATAATGTGTAAGTCAATATTTTTCGCCAAAAACCAATAAAAACTTTAAAGTCGATTTTCTTCATATTTATAAAATGTTAGTTGTGCCTTTTTTCATTATGACGGCAGACTTACGTGCCTACTTACGTACTTTTTGCTTGTGTGAACTAAGCTTAAAAATTTCTCAGTTTCGTAACGTAACGCAATATAACGAAAATGAGAATAAAATCTGAGAAATTATAACCTCTAAAAATATTTTTACATAAACCACGTGTTTACAACGTAAAGACTGAGCGTATTCGTTAAGATAATACATAAAATAAGAAAAAGACATATTTAGTAAACAAAAAATATTAAAACTTACCACAATAATAGTCGTTTATCACCCTGAGGTATTTTATTGAATATATTCACTTAATACACGTCTTTACTTCAACACTACGGCAAAAACATAATGGCTGCCGTGACAGTGACTTTGACGTAAGTAATAGTGCTGCCAGAATAGGAAAAAATATTTATACCAATTTAAATAATTGCGTTTCAAATTTTATTGCGTGTTACTAACCCTGAGTAACGAAACTTCATAAATTCGGGACAAAATTATTTTAATTAAAATAAATTGTTCTAAAAATGATTTCACGAATAAAATTGGTCTTATTTAGTTACTTGATTTATCAAGAAAAATATAGCAACAATCAATGTTAAGTTATGTAAGGCGATTAATATTCGTAA
Organism: Oligia fasciuncula; assembly: GCA_963082905.1. Taxonomy (NCBI): domain Eukaryota; kingdom Metazoa; phylum Arthropoda; class Insecta; order Lepidoptera; family Noctuidae; genus Oligia; species Oligia fasciuncula. The sequence goes on from OY720403.1 coordinate 19,296,914, forward strand.
CAATTCATCTCTGACAATGTGTGATGGTCATTGGGACACTAAAAAAATGTATGGTGGTATTTACATCAATATTTTGACACTCAAAAAAATCTTCATATTAATAGACTAATATAACAAAAAGGGGAAAAAAAGAAAATATTATCATAAAATTAGATATTTACTTTAATATAAAGTACCGGGACAAGAAAAGATACAAAATGTACACTTTTTTTGAGTATTACCCGCCAATCACAATCAGTTACCTACCTACAGCCGCGAAATCTCATTTTTGATTTTTTTGTAGATTCGCGGTTTTGAATAATGTTAGTTACGCGGTATTGGACTATCAACGACGATATTACAATTTTTTACTTACAGGAAAAATAATAAAAGAATGCTGCGTTTATATTTTTGCTTTTATCATACAGGATTTCAATCTCGGCAAGTATTTTCTAAGGAACAAGAAAAAGAACTAAAGAACTATCTGATCAAGCTTGCATCTATATATTATGGTTTAACTCCAACCGATGTCCGCCGCCGTGCATACGAATGCGCTGTTAAGTTTATTAGACAAGTTTCCTGAGAGCTGGCAAATAACTAAGATGGCAGGAAAAGATTGGATGACCTCTTTTCTTAAAAGGAATTCTGAACTGTCTATTCGAAAACCAGAGCCAACTAGTCTTGGAAGGGCGGCATCATTCAATAAAACGAATGTGCAATTATTTTTTGATAAGCTAGGCCAAGTTCTAGACAGATATAAATTTCCGCCTTCCAGAATTTGGAACGTAGATGAGACAGGAGTTCCAACAGTGATGAAACCTGCTAAAATTATAGCAGCAAAGGGAAAACGTAACGTTGGTTCTGTGACCGCAGGTGAAATGTTAAATGTTACTGTAATTGGAGCTGCGTCGGCTTAAGGCAATACAATTCCTGTGATGTTTATATTTCTCCGTAAGACGTTTAACACTCGTATTTATAAACAAGTAATAACTTGTTGCTAAGTAATTTCTTAATTAAGTCATTACTTGAAGTTAGAATTCTTAAATACAAAATCATATTCGATAGTTAAGAAATTCTCGTTGCTTACTTAAGCAATTACTTAAGATAATGCATAAGTAAAAGAAGCCTGAGTAAAGTCTCTGCTGTCGTTTCTGCCTGGCAACATTTCATTCACGTGATAGATTATCCTAATTATAGGCATTGTTAATTATAGTTATTATATGTATACCTTTTACTGTTAAAAACTTATATAAAATATTCCAAACGGATATCCGCCTTTTATGTCGTTGATATTTTAAATGACGGTAGACAGAAACGTCAAAGTTGTTTGTTCACGACTATAAAAGGGGGAGCTCCGAGTGGCAGGGATCATTCTGTTTCGAGACATCGACCAGAACGGAGCTCCGGCCTACAGATGTTCAATTGATTAGTACTAGTGACGTTATTATGTGGAATAGATCGATCAGATGTCATGTAAGTTAAATTGATATTATTATCTTAATTATTGCTGATAACTATGGTGTTCTGTTTATGTTATAATATGGTCAATATTGCTAATGTTCAAAATGTATAATGGAATATTCCCAGCTATTGTTATAATGTTGCTATTTCTTAGAGTCCGAAAGAATGAATTGTTTATAAGATAACGATAATGTATGACAATGTGCTTTGTTGATAGAATACTATTTCCATGGAGTTTCTTGTCCGTTCTTCTCCATGCTGACCTCGATTTCCGAACGGACTACTAGTTTTCAGATTAATTACTGACAAGCCCAAATTGAAATAAATGCCGTAGCTTGTCTTTCTGTGCTTTATTCCATAATATCCTTTCCCTACATACCACATACATAGGGACTTACACATAGTAAATAACTAGTAACCATTCTGATATTCAAAGCTTTATAATTGGGTAATATATATACATATATATATACTTAAAGATAGATTATACTTTATTATCTAACACACGCGTTTCGTTACAGGTGACGGCAAGTTATTTTGGGATTAATTTTAACAGAACTTTGCTCTTATTTCTCAAATTATTAATATTATTATTTTACATCAAAGTTCCTTCAAAAATATCTCTTTTAGCAACAATTAAAAATTATTTAAGATACTTTTGTAATCAAAAAATAGATTTAAAGGAAAAATGAAACGTTTTACACGATGCAACCCGACCATATTAGATAGAAGGTTACTCTTGTCATTTTTGCTAGGACTGGGACATGATTTTTAACTTGCAAGTGTTATACGTCAAAAATCCGTCTGACTTTTGTCATTCCCACCTTGTTGTGGTTATCAGTTTAATTTGTTGCATTGGTGTTGGTAAATCTATCTTTCTTTAGTTTTCATAGTTAAAAATGGCAGACCAAGAGCGTAAAAAACCATTCTCATCATTAGAGAAAGACATTTTTTTGAGTGTAATTCAAAAATATGAACAAGTGTTGTCTTGCAAGAAGACCAACGCTACCAGTGCTTTGAAGAAGACAGAGTGTTGGGAGCAGGTCAAAGACGATTTCAATGCGTCAACAATTGTTACTCAGAAAGTAAGTATGCGTACCATATTAGATATTCATTTATTAATAGTTGCCCAGGTGCCTAATCTTGGTGGATGCCTGTACAGTCAACAGATGCTCATACGGTTCTAGCCGCATTACCCTGATATCCTGTGGGGCATTTATTAAGGCACATAAAATGAAAGTCATTCATAAAGAAACGTTTTTTTTTTCAATTAAAGGCACTTCACTAAATAAAATATTAGGCCTATAATATAACAAAATTCCTAACTAATCTACATGTATTTTTTAGGCCTCATGCAAACAACTAATTAAATTGTGGTATAACATGAAGGCCAAGGCGAGAGAAGCAAAAAATAAAGAAAATGTCAGATTATTTTTATTATTAACCGGAGGAGGAAGTTCGGTGCCCGATATGGATCCTGTAGATGCCAAAGTAATGGACATTGACAAAAATATTTTGACAAATATTGATGTTGATATCGACAGTTATATTAATATAATATAATAATAATATATTTATTCAAAAATTATAAGGCATGAAACATGTACAGTTTTGCTTAAATAAAAATTATATTGCTAAGACTTACGTGCCTGAACTAGGTGGTAATAATGGTATGTATAAAATAATATTATACTTATATAAAAAATTGCGGGTGTATATTCCGTCTAAAAGGAGTTTGGGCAGCGATAAAGTTCGATAAGGCTACTGATCACAAAATATTACAAGATTAATCTAATTTATAATATTTTGTGCAATAAAATAATACAAAGTTAGACAAAATTATTTTACTAACTAAATTAAAATGTTATTTCACAGGGACTGCTTCATGTTTTGGAGACACCAACGACAACGCTTGGGGAAAAGGCCCAGACATTGAAGACGATGTCATAATATTGCCACCCACTTTGTTGCAGCCCTCTACATCAAATCTTATTAATAGTAAAGAGGGGGAAGGAGATGTAGCATATAATACCCCAATCAAGAGAAGTTTCGGGGAAAAATATTTAAACAAAACTGATGTTTTGAAAATTAAAATTTTAGAAGAGGAATTGTCATTTAAAAAAAGAATACATGAGGAAGATATCCAGACCAAAATAATGGAGAGGGACTATAGAAAAACAATTCTAGAAGTAGAGTTACAGTTGGCTTTAGAAAAATTGAAAAATAAAAAGAATGAAGAATGATTTACATACCAGTGTTTGATTTATTTTATTTTTACATTTACATGCTAACACCCGTATTTATAAACGAGTAAAAGTAAGTACTTGAGTAAAAGAATTTACTTAAGTAACGATTTTTATTCTATATTGTAATTGATCGAAGTTAGAACTGTCATAAGTTAGAATTCTCAGCCAAGTAATAGTCACCATTTCCTTTACTTCAGCAATAGGTACTTTGTGGTTATTTTGGATACAAAATGGAAACTTTGGATAGCATCAAAGCGGTTTTTGCTGTTGTCGACAATACAGATGATAATTTAATAGAGGAGATAGAAGTTGCTGAACCTAGAAATCCCAAAGTTTACTTTCGTGATGTGGATCCATTTCATGACTATTCGGAAGATTGTTTTAAAAAGAGATTTCGTTTCTCCAAAAGTATTGTGATACATGTGATTTTACCGAGAATTACCGACTCTTTACCAGAGACGCAAAGAGGGCTTCCTATAACTCCACTGTGTCAGTTGCTTACTGCTTTACGTTTTTATGCCATAATGTTGCCCGCTTTTAGGGGATGTGTGCTCCATGATGGTTTAGTCTGTTGGCATCAGTCGTTAGCAACGCGAACAGGGCTGCTCAGTGTTTTTATGAAGGCGACACGCTGCCGCGTGCGCGGCTCGATCAGCCCCACTACTGTCTTCGCCCCGGCGGCGTCGTATCGCACACGTAATGCTCACTTGCTCCTTCGTATAACTTTGTCTTTATCTAATATTATTTAATCAACTTAGAATTAGCTACTCGGTAACGCGTGCGCACGCCACGCGCGGTCCACGAGAACTTAGAACCTATATTTTAATTATTAAATTATTTTTACTAGAGCTTTTAATTATTTAGTTTATACAAAATGGTGCTAATTGAGCAAATTTCGGCACTAATGGATTTTTTAGAAAACCACCAAGACCTGGCGCTTGGCCACTGCAGCCGCACCAATGAAGGGAGAAGTCTAATGAAACTGTATTGGACGGAGTGCGCCCAAATTTTAAACTCAGTGTCGGTGGACTGCCCCAATAAAACGCCGGCAGAGTGGCGCACAGTAAGTACCAAATACAGTGTAATTATGTACTTATGCAATTTAGAATGATAAAATGTATCATTATTGTAATTTTTGCATTTTTTTTTAGTTCTACAATGAATACAAAAGTAAACTGTTGAAGAAAATTAAATTGCAGAAGAGCGAAATAAGTGCAACAGGTATGTAAGCAATAAGTACTTTCTTTTGGCAGCCTTGCAGAATTATAGTGGGAAGCATTATGGTAATAATTTTATAACTTGCATTTAAGGCGGTGGTCCTGCAAAAAAAATTTCACTAAGCCCACTCCAAGAGAGATTATATACTTTATTAAGGCGAGATGTAGGAGAGCCACTCCCAGGTGTCCGGCATAACCCACTCACTGTAAGTATTTTACTGTGGACACCCTTGTCATATGGGTGAAGTCCATTTTATCTTTTATCATTCTTAACTGTTGTATTGCACATTAAGAAGTAATTCTAACTTAATAATAATAATAATAATGCTTTATTGAAACAAAACTATTAGGTCACAGTTGTTTAATGTTTTTTTTTATTTGCATGCTTATCTATATTATTTATTTGTTCACTGTCACATTTTGTTGACTTGCTTGCTTTTTTTTATTAACTGTGTTTTTTTTTTTTGTAAATAGCCAACTATCACGCTTCCTGTGGTGGCTAGTCCTTCGACTAGTAGTCATTTTCAATTTGAAAACAATTCTTTCTCGTAAGTGGTACTAACTTGGTACTCTGTGCTTAATTTGCTTAGCTTTCATCATTTAACTTAAGTAACTAGTTTCTTAACTATGTTATATAAACAATGTTACCAAAGTAACATTGTTTTTATTTTTACAGACTATTAGACAATTGTGAAGTGCCTGTTGAGCTTGTGGAAAATGTAGAAACACAAGAAATAAGGTATACTACAACTTTCTGCAGATGGGTTTAAATAAATAGGATAACATGTAGACTAATGTCATTGTAATTGTTTATTATGTTGCTTTCAAACACATAGCATTGGGTTGAAGAAGCAGTCTAAATATTTTACCAATAATACGCTACCAACAATCGGATATACGTACCTTTTTTCTAAGTTACCTGTGGGATCTTTCAGTCTGGCAGATTTCGTGACAGCAAAGCCGTCACTTTCAAGCGTAGACGGAGAATACTATAGACGTGCTCTTAAAATAATAATATTGCGAAAGCGAGATGACACATGTGTCAAAATGTGTATGTGTGAGCAGGATATAGCATAATTTTTCTATCTCTATTTGCGTATCGGTTTTTTGTTGTTTGCCATCACTAGTCATTGATGGCAAACAAATTGTGGTGTCAAAATATTTTTGTTGATATAAACTGTGAAACGCATACTTTGTGTAATTTGTGACTATAGTGATATTCCAAAAGGTAATTATAGTAATGGTGAATTGCAGTATACATATATGACTGTAAAAGCCGTAGTGAACGAAATCAACCAAACATAACCTTTCACCGGTAAGTAGCATTTTTTAACTATTACAGCAAGTAAATCAAAGAATTATTGTATTCAAGACTATTTTGTGTCAATATTCAGCAAAATTTACTGATAATTTCATCTCAAAAGACGATAAAATCCTAACTTGTTTTTTGTACTAACCGACCAAAGTGTGAGGCATTTTATGTTAGGTTGTTATCTATGTTACTTCGTATCATTTGTCAATAGTCGGATAATAACTTGACGGGGATACCAGCACTTAAATTATTTTTTACCACTGAACGTATTTAATTTTTACTTTTTTTTTAGTTTTCCGAATGAACCATTTTTAAGAAATAAGTGGACCGAGTGTACTGGCCGAATTAACTGGCATCCAAGTCGTCACTCCCGAATCTGCTCACGAAATTTTGAAGCTAGTTGCATTCGACGGAAATTAAATAGTACTCATTTAAATCCACGTTCGATACCCACCCTTTTCATCCAGGTAAAGTAAATTTTTATTATAAAATACCAATTTGTTCTACACGTTTAATTAACTTTGTTACGTAAAAATTTATTGTGACTTTATTTCGTGTGACACGGAAACAATAGTGTCAACATTATTTGAGATGACTTTGTTAATATTATATTATTACGTGGAATTAATTTAAGTGGAATGTACAGGATGACATTTAATTCATTGGCAATATTTTAACCACGTATTCCAACCATGATACTGGTTCATTTAAGCCAACAATATGTAATATTAATATGGTCAAATTATTAATTTAAAAAACGTAATATAACTTGATATTTACTTAGATAAAGAACGAAATTAATAAACAAGATTAAAAAAAGAAATAAAAAAAATGATAATTAAACATAAATAAATTTAATTATTAAGATTCTTTCGACGTGTAGTAAAACTAGGCGTTATTATTACTTACGCACAGCGTACGAGCTGTCATTCAGTAGATATGTCCTTCAAAAGAAATACCGCCAATACGGCAAAAGAACAAACTACAAGCGCGCGCGTCGCACCCCCGCCCCCACATGCGCCTGAGCGCCGGCCGCCGCGCTGCTCCAGGCTCCAGTCACGAGTTTATTTGGTCAAGTGAATTACGTGTAATTGGCGAAAAAAATATTGGATTGCAGTGAACCACAGGGCTAACATGCCTCGACCACAGTAGGGTATTATTGGGCATTCTACCCCACCTTCCGTTCCATCGGCTCACTCCGTTCGCCTCGTCACTCTCGGTGGAGTAGAATGCCCAATAATACAAATGAAAAGTATTGGTTCGGCGCCTATTCCACCTGATGGAACGGAAGGTGGAGTATGAATTCCTACGTAGTGCAGTAAAATACTGGTTCGGCGCCTATTCCACACCAACATGACTTACAGCTTAGTACGGCCATTATTCCAAGCGCGTACGTGACGTGGCTATGTCTGAAACTATAAACCTAGCCCCCTAGTTATCCTAACGCCCTAGCCTACCATACAAACCACACCAAACGTAGGTTTAGTTGGTTTAACGTGAGGGAAGTCTGTTACAAGGAAACCTACGGTAACAGACGGAACTTGGGTAGGAATAGGGATTTGTGTACGTCGTGCAATGTACACAGGAAATGGTTTTCTCACCGCCGATCCCACAGACTCATAGGATCGATGATGGCTAAAGGTGTCTTGGCCACAGTGAGAGGAACACTTTAGTTCTAAAACTAAATATTAACTTACCGTGTTACCGTTATTTTAATTAAGTCATGCAGTGGACACTAGTTTACTTATTAACAAACAAGGGCGGTCACTGCTTGAACCGTTAGCCTAAAATTCAGGACAGATTGTCTCATGTCTCTTCACAGAGCAAGAAATAACATGCACTTACAGGCACACGTATATTCTATTTCTATGACCCCAGATTGGGCACCAAGGACATCTGAACTTTAGGATATCGCAAACATTAAACTAAAATTTGGGACAGATTGTCTCATGTCTCTTCACAGAGTAAGAAATGCATGCACCTAATGGCACACACACATTCTATTTCTATGGTTCCAGATTGGACACCAAGGACATCCAAATGTTAATTTAATTAATTCATACAGCTAACACTATCTTACACGTTAACAACAACTAGTTTACTTATTAACAAATAAGGGCGGTCACTGCTTGAACCGTTAGCCTAAAATTCAGGACAGATTGTCTCATGTCTCTTCACAGAGCAAGAAATAACATGCACTTACAGGCACACGTATATTCTATTTCTATGACCCCAGATTGAGCACCAAGGACATCTGAACTTTAGGATATCGCAAACATTAAACTAAAATTTGGGACAGATTGTCTCATGTCTCTTCACAGAGTAAGAAATGCATGCACCTAATGGCACACACACATTCTATTTCTATGGTCCCAGATTGGACACCAAGGACATCCAAATGTTAATTTAATTAATTCATACAGCTAACACTACCTTACATGTTAACAACAACTAGATACTGGTTGTCTGCTGTTACTCTGCGTTGCGCTTGGATTTAGATTAAGATGCTTTCTCACCTTCGAAACGGTTCGTGCACCGTACCATAGTAATTAATTGTGTCATACTTATTCTATGTAAACCACCTGACGACGGCGTCGGAAACGATCGTACAGTATAAGTGTAATTAAGTCTTTAAAATCTCAAAGACTGCAAAATTGCATCATGTAAATTTGCAGTTATAGAACTTTAACATCGTTACATGAGGTGTCGTGTCTGTATGAGTAATTTCCATGTATTTAACAATTACACTGTAAGATGATCCTCGTGCATGTAGCAGTCTTTGATTAAAATTTGCCTTTTTTACGATTTCTTATTTTTAAGTATTTTTTAATTCGTCTAAATGTGTTTCATTCTGACTATACACTTTTAACGTTTCATGTAGAGTTGGGATGAAACCTTTTATAGAACATGATCTTATACCAGTTTTGATACCTTTGTTTATTATTTTATATGTTTTATAATAAGGCGATAGTTCTATCAATCTAGGATTGATTGAAAGATGATTCTTAATATCAGTACCTACTGAACATTTGCATGAATGAAATGGTTATAAAAAGTTGTTTTCGTCGTTGGATGATTTTATAACAATTTTAAGTTTTACTGCAACATACCTGTGAACTAACGTTTTGACATGGCTTCGTTTACATGGATTGTTTTGCACAAAAAAATTAAAAAAAAAATGATTTCAGGATATTTTACTATCAACTCACCTTAGCTTGCATCTTTGAATTTTTTTTTTTTATTTTCACTTGTCATGCAACAAGACTTATTAAACAAACATACATACTTTATTATAATACCTATTGTATTAATTATAAGTAACAGCCTGGTATCGGCTTCACCTTTGTCGGTGAGGGTAAGAAGCTGGTTTTGTAATTCATTTCTCACGATAAAATTGCAATTTGACAGAAAAGGTTTTCAATCAACACGGTTTAATTAGACGTAAGTAACATAAATTAGTCATACACCTGTGAGGATATGTAGTTAAGGTTTAATTTTGTTATGAGGTAAATATTGCTGAAATGGTATTTTTTATGTATAAAACCAATCAATTTTGATCATAAAATTACATTCGCTCCAGTATCTTCCAGTGATCTACTGACCTTTTTCGTTACATACCTACTACAATATCCTACAACTTTAAAATGTGAGTAAGTACTACTAAGTTTACTGAATTTGATAATGTGTACTCAGCTACGGACCTGGTTTCTGCCTGCCGGCTGGTGTAACTTTCATCTGTTTTTTAATTGCTACCTAGCTACGGACCTGGTTTCTGCCTGCCGGCTGGTGTAACTTTCATCTGTTTTTAATTGCTACCTAGCTACGGACCTGGTTTCTGCCTGCCGGCTGGGGCAACTATCATCATCATAACATCTATAGTCATCTTCTAGCGAGATATATTCCATTGAAACTCTCCTCTCCATAATTATCGAGGTTGCTTATAGTTACAAAATTAATCTTAGTGTGTTCTATTTCAGGTCTGACTCGGAATTGGAATACCATTCACAACAGCCCACAGCTGCAGTAGCCGAGGTGACAAAAAAGCAGCCTAAGAAAAAGGCGGTGAAGCGCCAAACACCTGAAACCAGCGCCCACCCATCGGACTCTAAGTCAAGGTAATTTATATTACTGCTTGTATGATTAGGTGATTGATGGGTATGATAAGTCAACTAAATTGGTATGTGCAGTAATACATAATGGTTAATGAGTTTAGAATTGTAACGCAGAGAACGGTAAAATCATTGTCCTATTATATTCAATGCAGGAATGTTGTCAGTTACTTCATGAGGTATTCTTATTGAAATGGTTATAATCTAATATGTATTACGCTTTATATTCCCCATAGGATTCAACAGGGGTGTATAATACACATTAATTTAGTTAGATAAGAAATAAATGTAAATTATTATAATTGAAATGTGTAATTGTTTACAGTAAAAGACGCAGCTTGAGCTCGGACCTCTTTGGTCTGGAGAACAGTCAAAATTTAAAGACGCCATCAAGCGGGGACTTCGCTTCATCGCTCATCAGCCGTGTCGCCAACGGGAAAGTACGGCGAACGGCAGACCTTACGGGGGACTTCTACGTGGAAGTTAAAGTTTACTCAAAAGACGAAGTTGCCTCCATCCCCAAGGAAGAACGGTGGAAGAAAGCTCAGGTCTCGTTAAAAGTACAACTTAATACCAACACTCCCCAGTGGTATGGGCTGCAAATGTTTATGAGACGGACTCACGAATTGTTCGACAATTCCGAGCCTGTCTTTTATAGCGATAGTATAAGTATAAAATAAGTTAGTTTTAAATTGTTGGGGACACTAAATTAATTATTAGTAGGTACCTCTGTAAATCTAAACTATTTTTGCGTACCTAATAAAAATAATAATCTAAAATGCCTTTTTGTACCGTTTGTAACACATCTGTTGAGCGCAGTCACTGGACAGGTCACTTACGTAGTACTAATCATAAAAACAAAAATATTTCGCATTTTTGCGAAGGTGTTGCAATAATACATTCTGCATTTCGGAATCGTATAGCTTCTTATAGAATTATCGATCCGTCTGAGAATTGTTCTCTAGAATCATTTTTTAATAATATTGAAAATAAAATTAAAACGTTAATTGACATGTCTCTTATAGAACACACTTGTCTAAAAGTTAACTTCGAATATTTCGCTTTGTTTCTAATGGTTAAAAATGACTCTCAGGAGATAAAATCATTTGCCACAAAAAACTTTACTTTGCATCAGAATTATGAATTGGATTCATTATTGTCTCAAGTCAAAAACACTTTAACAAAAAAGATAGAAGAATTTCAGGATCGAGATAGTGGATGGACGTTCTTGAATAATTCCCATTTGGAAATCAATGTTAACAAATATCAACCTTTGCGCGGTTCAGGTTTTATCGAACTGCCTGCATCAATAAAATCGAAAAAAGCATGTGTTAATATTCGCAATAATGATGATTATTGTTTTTTATGGTCCGTTGTTGCTGCTTTATATCCAGCTAAAAGCCATCCTGAAAGAGTATCTTCTTATCCTGATTTTCGTAACGTATTAAACGTACAGGATATATCATTCCCAATGAGTTTCTCAGATATTACCCGGTTTGAAGGAAATAACCCTGAAATTTGTATTTATATTTATGGTTTAAAAAATAATATCATCGTAGGACCTCTTTACAAACCAAAAACTTTAAACGGAAAGGTGATTCATTTACTTTATTTAGAAAGCGATGATTTATCGCATTACTGTCTCATTAAAGACTTACCGCGACTTGTTAAGAATCAAATAACAAAGCACCACAGCAAACTGTACTTTTGTAATGTTTGTTTAATGTTTTTTAACTCATGCGTTAATCTTAGTTCACATAATTGTGGAGGTGTTGTCACAGAACTGCCTCCAAAAGGTTCTTTCATACAGTTTGAAAATTATAACAGAAAGCAAATTGTACCATTTGTTATATACGCAGATTTTGAAACAATGCTAGAACGGTATGAATCTTGTGACCCTGATCCCACTAAGGCGAGCACCGTTACGCAACAGCGACACGTGCCTATAGCTTACGCTTACCATATCACGTGTGCGCTAGACGAAAGCTACAATCGTTACGTTTCTTATCGCGGTTCGGATTGTGTATCTAATTTTGTGAAGTCTATTTATAAAGATGCACGAAAATATTACGCTATTTTAAAAAATAATGTTCCTATGATATACTCAGAAGATAATGCTCGCGACTTTGAAAACGCTATGACTTGTCATATTTGCAACCACTTCTTGTTTGGCGATAGGGTTCGTGATCATTGTCACTTGACTGGAAAGTATCGCGGCGCAGCTCATAGTTACTGTAACCTACAATACAGATTACCAACATTTTTGCCAGTATTCTTTCATAATTTGTCCGGATACGATTGTCACCTTTTTATAAAAGAATTAGGTGAAGCTCCTGGATCTATTAAAGTGATACCGAAAACAAAAGAAAACTATATTTCATTCACAAAGTTTATTCCGATTTCATCTGAGGAAAGCATTCAAGTTCGGTTTGTAGATTCTTTCAAATTTTTAGGCACTAGTTTAGAAAAGTTAGTTGGTACAATGAAAAAACAAGACTTCAACCATTTAAAATCTTATTTTCCTAATGAATCACAATTTAACCTACTCACGCGTAAAGGAGTGTATCCTTATGACTATATGTCTCAATGGGAACGATATGAACAAACGTGTCTGCCAGCAAAAAAATATTTTTTTAACTCCTTAATCAATGAGTCAATTACTGACGAAGACTATAATCACGCTTGTACCATTTGGTCAACATTTAATATTCAAAACATGGGTATGTATACCGATTTATATCTTAAAACAGACGTTCTGTTGCTAACAGATGTATTTGAAAATTTTCGGAAAACTTGTAAACGTCATTACAATCTCGATCCTGCGTTCTATCTTACAGCACCAAGTCTATCTTTTGATGCAATGCTTTTAAAAACAGGAGTTAAATTAGAATTAATTAGCGATGTAGAAATTTTTAGAATGATACAAGAAGGTATTCGTGGAGGTGTTTGTATGTGTTCCAAAAGACATGCCAAAGCCAATCATAAATATTTAGATACCTTCGATCCAAGCCGCCCAAATTCATTTATCATTTATTTAGACTGTAATAATTTATACGGTTACAGTATGTGTCAATCGCTGCCCTGTTCCGGTTTTAGATTTATGAATAGACAAGAAATAGATTTTTTACAAGAGAATTTGACAGACATCGATGATAATGCGGAAAACGGTTACATTCTTGAAGTTGATTTAATATATCCAGAAAATTTACACAATGAACACAATGACTTTCCTTTTTGTCCAGAAAAATGTTTACCACCTGGTGGTAAAAATAAAAAACTAATACCGAATTTGTACGACAAATATCACTATGTAATTCATTATGTTCATTTAAAAAAATGCTTACAGTACGGTTTAATATTGAGAAGGATCCATCGCGCTATTATGTTTAAGCAAAGTTGTTTTTTAAAGCGATATATTGATATAAACACTCAGTTACGTCAAAAAGCAGAGTCAACGTTTGAACAAGATTTTTTCAAATTATTAAATAATTGTATTTTTGGGAAAACCTTAGAAAACAGTGAAAATCGAATAGATGTTAAGTTAGTAAACAAGTGGTGTGACTCAAGCAATAAAACAAAAAAGACAATTTGTGCTGAGAAATTGATAGCCAGTCCATATTTTCACAGCGCTTCTGTATTTTCTGATGATTTAGTAGCAATCCAAATGAAGCCTTTGCGTGTTATACTTAATAAACCGATATACATAGGGTTCACAGTATTAGAATTATCTAAGACGCATATGTACGATTTTCACTACTCTATCATGAAACCTTTTTATGGTAAGCGAATTGAATTATGTTATACTGACACAGATAGTCTAATTTATGATGTACAGAGTAATAACGTTTATAAAGATTTCAAGCTCAATTTTTTAAATTATTTTGATACCTCTAATTATGACTTAAACAATGAATTTGACTTACCTATTATTAATAAGAAGATTCCAGGACTGTTTAAGGACGAAATGGGTGGCAAAGTTATCAAAGAATTCGTAGGACTGCGCTCAAAGCTTTATTGTATTAAAACCTTAAACAAAACAATTAAAAAAGCCAAAGGTACAAAAAAATGTGTAACGAAAAATTTAAATATGTTTGATTATAAAAATGTTTTATACAATTGCAATGTCATTCGCAGAAAAAATGTATTGTTTAGATCAATAAAACATGAAATATTCACTCAGAACGTAAATAAAATAGCACTTTCAAGCAATGATGATAAACGATTGCTATCATTTGATAAAGTATCTACTTTAGCTTGGGGTAATGCAAATATATTTATGTAGGTAATGCATTACCATAATTTTAAATGTAATTAGGAACCAACTGTAGTTACATGTTACATTTATAGCATGTATTTTATTGATTGTAAAACTTATAACGTATTAAATGGAAAGTTATAGGTATAATCTTACAACCTACCTACTAATATACTTAAAAGGTATGTGAGGGTGGATAGATAGATGATTGTTACTTTTTTAGTGTGAATGTAACATTGTAGTGTAATATAATTGAACCCAGCTTTATTATGTATGTAATTCTAAAATGTATGTATTCTTGGTGTCCCATAGACTTTATTAAGTACATAATTATTAGTTTTAGTAAAATATCAACATGAGAATTAGAATAGTGAATATATTTAGCTAAACAGTGTAGGTATAACTATACTCTATCTATACGGCTTCTGTTAATTATACTTACGTCTTATAAGTTTACTTTTATTTGCATGTACCTACTAAATAATACTTAAATAAATAATAGTTCAAGTTCATAAATCTGTTTCATTTCCATTCCTGATGACAAAGCGCATTGCGCCGACTGGATTGTGCAATATGACACCGATCAGCTGCACGCGCACGTCGCTTCATGTTGTACATATCAGGCTGAACTTGTCGAAACATGAACTTGATTCACAGCGCAAGGTTTTATGGAGTTTGCATTTTATAATAATATGATGGATTAGTACATGAAATACATCAGAAGGCAGACAGTCGGACCGGTCACATCACGTCGAATAAAAACAGAACAAATTGTAAGTACCTATTGTACAAACGTATAAGTACCTACTTATAAAATTATTACCATAAATGCTGTTAGATATAATTATTATCAATAATTTATAACTTTGTTTGTTTCAGATCATCAATAATGTGTGACTCTCCCGATTTCATCTTCTCCCAATACGGTCAAGGTTTTCCCACTCCAAGTTTAAGCTGGCATGTTCCAGAGCAACAAATACCTGAACCAACCATAAAAAAGTCTCGAGCAAGACGGGAGGGTCTAAAACGGAAAGCATCTGAACATCAACATCCTTTATGTCAATCATACGTCATAAACAACGAAAAGAAAAAAGGTTTACGACTGATTCAGATACAGGTGTTGGACATCAGTGAACGACAAGAACCAAGTGTTGCAAGTTCAAGTGATGGTGAAGAGGTGATAGTGTTAAGTGCGCAATATGTAGTTAGTGAATCGGTGGACTATATTATGGAAGAGACCCAATCATTGATAAATAAAATTTCAAAGAAACTTTGTGGTGACGATTGTTATTAGTAAGTAAGTAATCTATTTATCTAGTACTAACTTATTGTGTCAGTTTGTAGACTGCTTCGCTGTCTAGTGGTTGCAAGCGTGACTACTGAGCACGGGGTTCTAACATTACTGGATATTAGTAAATGTATGTATAAGTTTTGAATGTTTATGTTTAATGTTTAAAGAGAAATAAATAATTAGTTTAATAATTGGTATCTATTATGAATTTATTTATTAATCTGCTAGTGTATTAAATTGTATAAAAAAATATTAAGGAAACTTGTGGCTCTTATTTAAGTCCTTAGTACCTAAGTTTTTTAGTTATTATAATATGTTTTGATTGTATAAATAAAGTATCTAAGGTATAAGTTTTATTGTAACTATAGAGATTAAGTTATAAGAAGTAAAATAATGTATTTGTTAATCTGATAGTGTATTAAAATATGTTTAAATACATAATAGATCATAGTAGTTACATAAGTTTCAAGTACATAAATAAAATATTATATAATTGCAAATAATGTAAAAACTAAATAAATAATATACTTATTTATAATTTAAAATATGTTTTATTGGCAATACATAAACAAACTCACACTTTAAATTATCTCTAATGAAATGATCTCATTACATGTCAATACTTATTTTAAAATTAATAGAATACTTACTCAATTCGATTCATTTTATTAGGGCTAATATAAAGTTTGATGTTTACGTTATCCTGAATAAATTTAAATAAAACAACCATAAATACATTATTAATAAATTTTATTAACTTCACATGACAAAATAAATTAAAATAGATTAAATACAGACATATTATTGTCCACATACCATTTTCTAATACACACCGCATTATTTAATGCACAATTCATTTTATGGTTCACACAATTAAAATCATTTTTATTTTTACAGAACTTTTTTTGTAATGTCACAAAATTAGGACACCCTTTTTCACCTATTTCAATCACTTCACAGTTTGCACATAACTCTTTAATCCACTTAATTTTTTCCAATCCCTTTGTAATAATTTTTTTATTTTCTAAATATGGTACGATGACGTGTTGAAACTCTCTGTAGTCTACAAAACCCTCACTCCAGAAAATTCCACGATTTCTTTCCAACCATCGCACCTGCTTCTTTTCTTCTTGAGTCAAATAATAAAACGAATGCGGTGGTTTAACCAAGAACGTCTGTGTGTGTTCATTACTTACTATGGCCACTTCTTTGACGATAAAATTATTATCTAAATATTTAAATCCTTGGAGTTCGACAATGATAATATCTGCGTTCATGATATCTTCTTCACTGTGTTGCTTAATGGTTTGTATTCAACAATGCAATCGTTGAGAATGAGGCAGTATGCTGAAGTTTGATCTGGTATTTCTGAATCACTCTCAATTTCTACCCTTACATCCACAACGGGTCCAGTCTTCAGATTATCGATCTGTCTAGAGCAATCAACAACAAACAACGGTGCTAACTCTTTAAATTGATTCTCGCTTAATAAAGACTCCGGACAACGTCCATAATACGATTGTTGAAATCTGATGTATTGCTCATATAATAAAGCAATTCTGTTATTAGCGAAGTTCACATTGAGGCTTTCATACGGGAAATATGTTGAATTAAGATACACACGAACATCACGAACATAGCAATGATCAAACTGTGACATGTCAGAACTTGCATTATTTTTTCTACTTGTTTGTAGTCCAATTATAACATATCTTGGTTTTTCTATTTGAGATGAAGTTTTGATAGACCAGGTATGTTTTGTAGTTTTAGGTAAAGCGGGGTATTCATATAGATCCCAGTTTCTAAATATCATCTGAAGCGATCGATCTTTTTCCAACAGTTTTAATAAACTTATTTTTTCTTTATCTGATACTTTAACATGGGGTACGCGCCATATGATTTTATTGATTTGAATGTCTTCCACTATTTCACCGGTGTTCAGTTTTACAGCGTTCAAATTAGTGTTGCTTCGTAACAATATTAGTTCATGTCTACTATTTATCACAACTTTTTTAAAATCTTCTGCGAAACCGAGAATATTCCGAAGTGGTATAGACGCAGAAAAACTTCCTCCATTAACATTTTTTATACCATCGATACTCCAACCCCAAGCTTTGGATAATTTTGATTCATTCTCACTCATTGATATTAATGATTTCATGGTTGTAGTTATACCTGCATTTTTTATTTTATCAATCTCCACTCCGTTTAGTTCGTACCTAATATCTTGGAATAAGAAGAGTAGTCCGTTGTTCGTAAAATTGATACTAGTAGCTTTCTCTTTTGAATCTTTTTTGCTGACGATAACGGTTCCTTCTAAATACAGAGTGCTGGCTGATGGTAATATGTAAAGATCCTGTTGGTTGATAGGTATGCGAATTTCATCGTTCCTGTTGAAACTCGTTACATAAGGTTTGTACGAATGAAATTCGATTCCTTCTATACTGTTGTCGTAAATCGGAGTGGAAACGACGTCTAAGATATTCATTTTATCAATCCGATCGCTCTGAGAAATGTCTTATTGTCTTTAGTTAACTTTATTTTGCTCTTAGAACGACGTCTTATTTGGTAGGTAGCTTGAGTAGAACTGGTATTTTTCATTTGTTGAGGCAGATATTTATTGTAATCAATCATTTTTTCTTCTAAAATGTAAATACAGCTGCACTTCTTCACCACGCAAATTAATTAAGCGATTGTTTATATCTAGTAGTCGAATATGTACGCAGCTTATGTTGTTTTGATTGATTGGAAAATATATAGCGTTCTTCGGGATTTCTATGATTCTGTATCCAGGTGGCACGTTGAGTGCGAATTCGTGAATTATGTGACTTGTTTCACCGTTTATGTAAGAGCCGCTCACAATGTCACATTCGATCCTTACCACTGTCGTCGGTAAAATGTTGACTGGATACTGTGACACATGCCATTTATTTGCTTTCAAGACCTGCTTGTCAAACCCTAACAGTCTACTGAAAGAGTATTCTTTCTTAAAATTAATATCTTTTGAACAGTATATGTTAGTTTTTAAAGTATTGTTATTGCATTGTAATTTGATGGAAGCATCTTTTATTTCAGATTTTAAATAATCGTTGATATCTTGCAATTCATAGCTGCCTTCCGGTATTTCAATAACTTCGTTTGAGCCATAATAGAACTTGTTATTACTTTTATCAATATTTGGTATAGAATTAAATGTTGAAAAATGTAATAAAGCACATTCATATTCTCCATTTAGTTGCAACGTATTAGGATAGTACGTAGATAAAACTGATGAGTTTCCAGTTATCGACAAAGTGAGTGACATCTTGCAAATGATTGTAATAAAATAAAAACAATTTATTTTATACATTTTTATTCCAAAAAGTCCACAGATATTTTAAACATAAATGACCACAGTTTACAGTGTTAAATTTTTGATACCTTGTGTAGTTGTATGAAACTTTACAATTCTTGAAATATCCTATCAGTTCTAATGGAGGTTTTAAATTTCCATAGCTATCAAAATATTCACAATAGTCATATACTTTTACATAAGCTACCCAATGCGTTCCTTCGTTTTTAGAATCGTCTAAGTTGACTATACCACATTCCATACGTTTCGGCTTCCTTGGTAATTGATCTTTCATATATACTCCTCGGAAATATGGGATGTCTCTTGCGTAGTTTTGGATGTCTACATTAGTTAGTGGGCGATTGGGTAGCTTCTTGTTCAGTTTTTTGATGATTTTATGAACAATCCTTTACCGTTTTTATAAGGCTTTATGTATAATCCCTTACCCACTGCTAAACCCTCCATAGTTCTGTTATGTCGTTCTGTCTCTCGCAAGTTTTGCTGAGCTGATTTGTAATCATTCACAGTTTTTGCAATTCCAGCCGCACCACCAGCTAAAGCTCCTAAAGCCGACAAACCAGCGAAAATTGGAATTAAAGGTAGAACTCCTCCAGTCTTTGGTATAGGTATTACTCGAGGTACTCGAATTCGATGATGTATGATTGGAAATAACTTTTTTGCGGATAAGTAAGCTGCTTTTATTAAAGTCTTATTATCTTTGCGTTTGAGTTTCTTAATTTTTGAATTTATTTTTGAAACTAAGCTTTTAAATGTTTTAATGCCTGATCCAGACTTTAGTTTCGCTTTCATAACTTTGCTCACTAACCAAGAGCATAGTTTTTCACCTTTCCCGGCATCTTTTGATTTAAGTCTTTGTTTAGCCATGTTAAGTAGTTGTAAATCGGCTTTGTGACGATTTGATAAGTCTGTATGGTTTGTATACGCAATGTCGTGTTGCATGCAAGCTTCATCTAGCTTATTTACACCTCGGTCACCTCGCGCTAAGCGTTTGTGAAGTTTGGTTCCTGGTCCGCAATAATTGTATCCTGGCAAATGAACTTCGAATGGTAGATTATTAATTATGTTGTTAACTAGTCCACCCCCTTGCATTACTCAAATTATAATGATAGGATTTCAAATGAAAAATGATTATATAATATCTTAGTCCATTAATGCAGCTTTTTCAATCCAACTGTTTTCTGCACTGTTTAGACCTAACCATTTAACATACAATTTATTTCCTTTCTTTTTCAAAACCTTTTCTATCAAATAAACATCAGGATAATTAGATTTTTGCAGTTCTTGTTCGTAAAAAGCGCCTAATATGATTTGTTTTCTTTGATCTTCTATGTGATATGTCACTGGTAAGGTTTTATTTACCTTTTTTATAATAAATAATTCAGTTGACCAATTAGGAGTATAACCTTTCTCAAAATTATGTTTGTATTTACTTATACGAACACAATCACCAACTTTGAATTTAGGCTTCCACTGAACTAAAACATGTTTGTTTATTTTTTTAATATTTTCTTTGATTATTTGTTCATTACATTTATTCACATCAACCGGTTTAAATTGAATAGTACGATGTTTTGTGTTGTTATATCTCTTCAATGTATCTTCCAATGGTAGCCCTAACCACTTATAGTTTCCATTGAGACTAAAATATTTATATAATTTATTTTTTACAGTTCTAATCAATCTCTCTACAATGGATGCTTTTTTGGTAGAAAACGATGAGTAATGGTTAATGTTGTGCTGTTTCATGAGCGTTTTAAAAGTGATGTTATAAAATTCTGTCCCCATATCAGTTTGTAAGTTAACAGGATTATTACGACTGCTAAGCAGTATATGTTCGAATGCACGAGCAACATCAAATTTATTTTTCGATTTTAACGGTTCAGCCCAGGCATACTTTGAGAAGCAGTCAATCACCACTAAGATGAAAGCATAACCTTTGTTATACTTTTTCAGGTTTTGCATGTCCATCAAGTCTGCTTGCCATAAATCATGGATTCCTTTCAGAATAACAGAACGTCGAAGAAAATTTCTTCGTGCTGCTTTGTGTATTTCATTTACAATTTGTTGTTTTACCATTACGGAGTTTTTTGAAGTAATTTATCTACCTCTGCTTTAGTATAAAAGTTATCATGCAAATGAGTTGAAACCTCAGGTATTCTTGTTTTTAAAGTAGCTTGAACTGTAGTCTTTGCATCTTTTATGATTTGAGAACGCAATGTACCAATCAGGTTATTAAATTCTTTAAACGTATTAGCATTCAATTGATCTACATAATCCTTGTTCACAGCCAGATTATTTATTTCATTTAATGTGTTAGCATTCAATCGATCTACATAATCCTTGTTCACACCATCGTCTGCTTCTACTGGAGATCTAATTCCTCTCAGTCTTGATGTTTTTAAATCGAAATCTCCGTTTTCTGATTTTATCAATGCATTCTCATTAAACTCGATTAGCTCTGATAAACGCATTCTTTTGTGAATGTAATGTCCGAATTTGTCTACGTTCATGTTTAAGGTGTATTGTATTGAGAGGTTGGTAGTAAAATAAACACATTTTTTAGATATTTATTTATTTATAACTTTACTTTCACGCAATTCTTCAATGATAGATATAATTTCATTATCTAATCCTGTGTTGCCAGCATCTCTAGACGCAATTAATAATTTCAACCTTTCCACTAATTCATTTGGATTATCCCAGTACACTAAATCTACGTTTTTTCTCCACTTTTTTATTAACGGTAGACCCTTTCCCTGAACTGCATTCTTCAGTTTAAAAAGAGGTTTAATAACTTGCAAATATTTTTGTCCTTTATTACTTTTTATTGGTTTACTTGGATCATAGTCTCGACGATGTGCATTTGTAACAAGTAGCATCGACTTATAATTTTGCATATCATTATCTGTAACCAAGCTTAGATCTACATCTTTCTTAAGCAACAACTGTTTTAAGCCAGGTGTATTTTGATATTTACGTCCAGCCACGGTGATGTATTGATCGTTGATCGATATGTAAGCAGAACCTAACAGCAGTTTCCCGCGGTCTGCTCTAACTCCAAATGGAATATCTACCAACGCTTCTGAAGATACTGACCAGGATGACGTATCACAATCTTGATTCCTTTCAACTACTGATTCATAAGAAGAGTCACTGTCGATATCGGATTCATATTTGTTTTCATCAGCATTATTATCATTACTTTCTGCGCTACCAATTCCTTCTTTCTGCAAAGATTCGTTAATAAACGGAACATCAGCAAAATCATCACTAGCATGCAGGAAAGGAGTTTGCTTACTAGCATTAGCAATTAGGTTGAGAGGGTCTGTTACAGGTTTGAAAACAGTTTCCAGTGCTTGTTTATTGGTAATCTCAGCATCTCTCATTTTTCGTACTTTTATCTTTACAGCTTCTGCTGCATCAACAATTTGTCGTTTCAGTGATTTTTCCATATTGTTAAAATAGGGTGTAATGGTTGTGGTTGTGTGTTGTTGAAGTAGGGTCGTAAGGTGAATAATAATGTCAGACAGGTAACAGCCTTTTATATGTATTCGTGTTCTTAGTCAAAGACTACAAATGTATCAAATTTACTTCTATAACATCCTTTGTTTTTGGAACAATCTTTATTAATTACAACATAATTAAAAGGTATACTCCATATTTCAGAACACATTTCACGAAATTCAATCCATGTCATGTCAGTGTTGACGTGTTCTTCATAAACATGTCTCATATTTCTTTCATCTTGTTTAAACAATACGATTAGGTTTGCGTTGTCTCTTATTAACTGCTTAGGGATTTTACTATACGTCTGATTTAGATAAAAACAATCGATGAACTTGTGTCTCCCCATAGCAAAATAATCACGCATACTACTTTGATTTTCACAAGCAACATCATCAAATACAATTATAGAATTCGGTTTTGCGGTCTGAACACTCAGTACTTGCTCATTTTCATGATATTTCTGAAATGAAATGTCTGGTACTCGTTGCAAGACTTTTTCTAAAAAAACGTACTTGGGTTGTTGCAAGGTTTTGGAATAAACATAAACATTTTGAAATCTTAAACCATTCTCGTGTATAAGAAGACCTATTAATAAATTAGTTTTTCCACAGTTTGACGGCCCGCAAATGATGCATCGTACCGATTTAGGTAATAATTCTCCATGGCGAAAACCAGTCTCCTGAGAATGAACACAAAGTTTGTTCACATGTAACGATTGTGGTTGTTTTACAAATTTCATGATGACTGCTTGAAACGGTTATATTAATAATGAGTCAATTAATGTATTACATTGACATTTATAACACATTGTCGCTAACTCGATCAAATGTACGAGCAACCGCCATTCCAACCACCGAAAGCGATGAAGGTGAACGTATCAACAGCTATTTAAAATGAATCCAAAAAATTATAGTCCTCGATATGAAATTTACAACAAACATCAAATTCGTCTATTTTCGTTCAGACATTATTGGGCGACCGCTCAATCACAAAAAAGGTTGGTGATGGAAATGGTTGATGCAGGATTTTTTTATTGTGGAAATTGTGTAAACGATAAAGTCATGTGTTTTTCTTGTGGAGGTAGTATCAAAGATTGGGAGATATACGATGATCCTTGGTTACAGCATGCTACGAACTTTCCTGAATGCTATTATTTAAATGCTGTGAAAGGAAAAAAATATGTTGAGAAGTCAATATCCTATAAAGAGTGAATGTTAGAAAGAATAAAACGAGTCGAAAACTGAAGTACATCGAAGAATAGGATCCAACCGGACAAGCCATTTATGCTATTGTCAACCAAACAAGATTCGAAAGTGGAGTAGCACCCAAACCACACACTGGAAAATATTTCCGTTTCATCAGGTGGAATAGGCGCCGAACCAATACTTTTCATTTGTATTATTGGGCATTCTACTCCACCGAGAGTGACGAGGCGAACGGAGTGAGCCGATGGAACGGAAGGTGGGGTAGAATGCCCAATAATACCCTACTGACCACGTAGTGCAGTGTACACGAACCAGCAATACCTGGATATGGTTTTATTCTACGATAGAACACACAGGCACACACACAGGCACAGGCACAGGCTGTTTGTGTATGTGAAATTAAATGTTTGTAAACGCACCCACGATACAGGAGAAATTCCTAGTGTGGGGCAACGTTTTTAAAAAAAGAAAAAAGAAAAGAAAAGATGTTTCACCGCCGCTACCCCGATGCACCGATTCCATCGCGAGACCGAATCTTGAGATCAACGCAAAGCCTGCTGGATTTTGCATCGTTCCACGTACCACCGCATGCTCCCGAATCTTGAGATCAACGCAAAACTTGCTGGATTTTGCATCGTTCCACGTACCACCGCATGCTCAAGCGCGTGGTAGAGCGCCGGTGTACCCAAGAACCCTGCATCAGCAAATAAAGCGGTACTTCCAGAGGAATCCACAGGCCAGCACTAGACAGGCAGCGCGACACTTTCACGTCAGCCAGTTTTTTGTCTGGAAGCTGTTAAACGCCTCTGGAATGCACCCTTACCATTTCCAAAAAGTGCAGGAGTTGGCGTTGGCTGACTACACGCCCAGGGTCCGATTTTGTAATTGGCTATTACAAAATCTGGATAAAAATATCCTGTGGACAGACGAGGCCACGTTCACCCGACTCGGGCTATTTAATGTCCACAACGAGGATTGGTGGGCTCAGCGTGGGCAGAAGCCGCACGTAAGCCGAAGACACGCTTTTCAAAATCGTTTCTCGGTGAACGTGTTGCCCACACGTTCACCGAGAAACGCATAATTAACTGTTGTATCATAGGTCCCTTCTTTATTGAAGAGAGACTGACCGGGGAGCGCTATCTCCGGTTGTTAGAGACCTCCGTAGAAGAACAGCTGCAGAACGTGCCTGAGAGCTATCAGTCCGAGCTGTACTATCAGCATGACAGAGCACCGGCTCACTACCAGCGTGACGTTCGCGCCTTCCTCGATCGTAAATTCGGTGAACGTTGGATTGGTCGCGGCGGACCTGTAGCTTGGCCAGCGCGGTCGCCTGACCTGACGCCCTTGGACTTTTTTTTGTGGGGTGAGGTTAAAAGACTAGTTTACGAGCAAGAGAGCGAAAGCCGGGAAAAAAAAGTTCATATCCACGGAGATATTGGGAATAATTCAGATGAAACCAACATTGTGCCCATATTTTACGCGCTGCTGGTTAATAAAGAAAAAGAGACATATGAAATGATGTTCAAAAAAATCAAAGAAGCTTTGCCAGATTTCAAACCGTTAAAATTCACATTGGATTTTGAAATGTCAGCAATAGTCGCAATAAATAACGAATTTCCGACTGCTGAAATTCATGGGTGTTTTGTACATTTCCAAAATGCTGTATATAGGCGGGCAAAATCTCTCAAATTATTAGAATATGAGGAGACCACACAGTACGTAAAACTGTGCATCTGCCTTGCGTATCTGCCAAAAGAAGAAATTGAAGACGGCTGGCTTGCCATAATGGAAAACAGGTAGTTATGTATTTTTTACACTTTATTAAAGCTTGTCTATTCCTTAAATTTTTACTTTTGCACAATCATTCGATCGATTATTTTCTTTTCAGTATTCCAGACGGCCAAGTAACTAAGTTCAATGATTATTCTGTTGAACAATGGCTTGCGGATATGATCGCAAAGTGGTGTTGTTATAAGGAAAAACATAGAACCACTAATTTAGTAGAGGCCTGGAATCACCGTTTAAAAAAAACACCTAGGAACGAACACGTCTTTATTGTCGTTTTTAGAAATGGTTAGGATTGATATTTCTACCTACGGTACGGCACGCGAGGTAATATTATTTATTTTACTTATATATAAAACAATTTAAAATATTACAAAAAAAAAATAGTTTAAGATAAAGGACCATGGGCACTTTTGAATGAACACTGGGCCCACTTTTCAAAGTTGTGCAACAGTGATGAAACCTATGTCATATGACAGCTCTTGGCGTGTACTTTAATTCATTCTATGGCAGCTAAGTTCAAATCCAGCGCGAAAACGGTTTTTTTATGCGTTTTTTAAAAATGTTCAACACTGTGCAACAGTGATGAAACCTATGTCATGTGAAAGCTCCTTTAGTTCATTCTATGGCAGCTAAGTTCAAATCCAGCGCGAAAACGGTTTTTTTATGCGTTTTTTTAAAATGTTCAATATTGTGCAACAGTGATGAAACCTATGTCATATGAAAGCTCTTAAAGTGTACTTTATTTCATTCTATGGCAGCTAAGTTCAAATTCAGAGCAAAAATGATTATTTTGCGTTTTTTAAAATTTTTCAACATTTTTAGTAGAACAAGAGCTACTTATAATCCTAGCTACTGACTGACATCTAATTATAATTTAATATCAAAACAAAACAGATTTTAAAAAACGCATAAAAAAACGTTTTTGCGCTGGATTTGAACTTAGCTGCCATATAATGAAATAAAGTACACTTTAGGAGCTTTCATATGACATATAACTCGTCACTGTTGAACAATGTTGAAAAAGTGAGCCCAAAATGACGCATTTAAAAAACGCATATAAAACCGTTTTCGCGCTGGATTTGAACTTAGCTGCCATAGAATGAAATAAAGTACACTTTAAGAGCTGTCATATGACATCTTCATCACTGTTGCACAATGTTGAACATTTTTAAAAAACGCATAAAAAAACCGTTTTCGCGCTGGATTTGAACTTTGCTGCCATAAAATGAAATAAAGTACACTTTAGGAGCTTTCATATGACATATAACTCGTCACTGTTGAACAATGTTGAAAAAGTGAGCCCAAAATGACGCATTTAAAAAACGCATATAAAACCGTTTTCGCGCTGGATTTGAACTTAGCTGCCATAGAATGAAATAAAGTACACTTTAAGAGCTGTCATATGACATAGGCTTCATCACTGTTGCACAATGTTGAACATTTTTAAAAAACGCATAAAAAAACCGTTTTCGCGCTGGATTTGAACTTTGCTGCCATAAAATGAAATAAAGTACACTTTAAGAGCTGTCATATGACATAGGCTTCATCACTGTTGCACAATGTTGAACATTTTTAAAAAACGCATAAAAAAACCGTTTTCGCGCTGGATTTTAACTTAGCTGCCATAGAATGAAATCAAGTAGACTTTAAGAGCTTTCATAAGACATAGGTTTCATCACTGTTGCACAAGGTTGAACATTTTTAAAAAACGCATAAAAAAACCGTTTTCACGCTGGATTTGAACTTAGCTGCCATAGAATGAAATAAAGTACACATTAAGAGCTTTTATATGACATATAATTCATCACTGTTGAACAATGTTAAACATTTTTAAAAAACGCAAAAAAAAAACATTTTCGCGCTGGATTTCAATTTAGCTGCCATAGAATGAAATAAAGTACACGCCAAGAGCTGTCATATGACAGGTTTCATCACTGTTGCACAATGTTGAGCATTTTTATAAAAACGCATAAAAAAACCGTTTTTGCGCTGGATTTGAACTTAACTGCCATAGAATGAAATAAAGTACACTTTAAGAGCTTTCATATGACATATAACTCGTCACAGTTGAACAATGTTGAAAAAATGAACCCAAAATGACGCATTTAAAAAACGCATATAAAACCGTTTTCGCGCTGGATTTGAACTTAGCTGCCATAGAATGAAATAAAGTACACTTTAAGAGCTTTCATATTCATCACTGTTGCACAATGTTGAACATTTTTAAAAAACGCATAAAAAACCGTTTTCACGCTGGATTTGAACTTAGCTGCCATAGAATGAAATAAAGTACACTTTAAGAGCTTTCATATGACATAGGTTTCATCACTGTTGCACAATGTTGAACATTTTTAAAAAACGCATGTTCACGCCGTTTTACGTGACACCAATATGTTGGATGACGGAGACGCTCAACCAACCAATCGTCTTCAAAGTTTGGCGAAGTGGTGGGGGAAAAAACACGTCACTTGTCAGTTTGAACATACCAAGCAGTCATTAAGCACTGCCGCACCGCTTCTAATTAACGCTCGCCAATTGACAACCTCAGTCAGTTTAGGCTGGAGCCCTCGCCGAATAAAACTGCCATAATTTAATCAACGCTAAGTAAGAAACGCTCGCAGCCAATTCCAGACCGGTCTGGTGGCTCTGCTGAGCGTCGCAAATTAAGAAGTATCTAGAACCAAGGAAGAGGGGGCCCCCTGGACGTCATCAGCCGCAGCCAGCCAGAGTTCCCGTTCGCCAGAGTCAAGGTTAGTGTTTTCTTGATTTCTGCATATATGGTGTAATTCTCTGCTGCGTGTCCTCTGTCTGTACCCATTTCATAATAGGATTAGTGATATCCTCCGCATTCGCAAGCGTCCTCTGTTCATACCCATTTTATAACAGGATTAGTGATGTCCTCCGCACTCGCCCCAATTTAGAATTGATTCTTTTCGCCAACCAAATATTAAATTAAACCACCCGCTATTATCCCCCCGCTCAACCATTTTGGTCACTTCGAGCCATATTTATACAACATGTCCCAAAATTCAACGATAAGCCGGCACCAGAGGATGGACCTACTAATGACTACTCGAGAAAAAAAAAGAAAAAAAAAATACCTCTACTTTTTTTAAATTACTTAAAAAAAAGGAAATTCTTCGAAAATGTATACCCCTTATGACACTTTTAACTACCATGACCACAATTTTTCAAATATTTCAGTTTTTTTGTTTGTATCGGCAACCTAAGTAGTACTACTATTCACCATAATCTTTGAAAATTACAGAATTTTCGTAGTTTTATACAAAAAAACAACCAAGAAAAATTATTTCCCTAAAATTTTGAAAGATTTTTACGTTCAGTACACTTTAACTCATCGTAGTGTAAAAAAAAAATATGGACACTACTATGGCAAGTTTTTTAAAAAATTTGCGCAACTAACCTAGATTTTAAAATGGTATAATACTTTAGGAAAACTAGCCACAAAAAAAAATAATGACACTTTTTCTAATCAAGAACCAAATTTCATAAGTTGTTGTTAATAGTAATCACTTCTACTATGTGCCCAAAATAGATTTCTTTCGCAAATTCTTAGAATTTGGAAGGGACACGTGCGTAGTCATTGAAGTTCAGAAGTCAGAAAGAGATAGATAGTATACGTTAGAGAGAGATAGATAGAGAGCGATTATACGTTAGAGAGAAATAGATAGATTGCGATTATACGTTAGAGAGAGATAGATAGATGTTAATGCCCGTCCTGTGCGAGAATACTAAAACCAAGAGTATCCAGGGCGTTGGATAGGGCGACTTGGTCCTATTTTATGGCCACCCCGTTCACCCGATCTAAACCCCCTGGACTTCTTCTATTGGGGTTGTCTCAAAGACAGAGTCTACTCGAAACCCATTGCAACACTGAACGACCTTCGCCAAAAAATCACTCAGGCTGCGGATCATATCAATAGTAGAAGATATGCACGACGAATAAAACGATCTTTTTTAAGGCGATGTCGTGCCTGTATTAATGCCGGTGGTAAACAGTTCGAACATTTATTATAATATTATTAATAATGCAATAAATTTACATTTATTGACACCATTTGTTTCATTCATTCATCATTTTCCAACAACAAAAATCTATTTTGGGCACATAGTAGAAGTGATTACTATTAACAACAACTTATGAAATTTGGTTCTTGATTAGAAAAAGTGTCATTATTTTTTTTTTGTGGCTAGTTTTCCTAAAGTATTATACCATTTTAAAATCTAGGTTAGTTGCGCTAATTTTTAAAAAAACTTGCCATAGTAGTGTCCATATTTTTTTTTACATTACGATGAGTTAAAGTGTACTGAACGTAAAAATCTTTCAAAATTTTAGGGAAATAATTTTTTTTGGTTGTTTTTTTGTATAAAACTACGAAAATTCTGTAATTTTCAAAGATTATGGTGAATAGTAGTACTACTTAGGTTGCCGATACAAACAAAAAAACTGAAATATTTGAAAAATTGTGGTCATGGTAGTTAAAAGTGTCATAAGGGGTATACATTTTCGAAGAATTTCCTTTTTTTTAAGTAATTTAAAAAAAAGTAGAGGTATTTTTTTTTTCTTTTTTTTCTCGAGTAGTCATTAGTAGGTCCATCCTCTGGTGCCGGCTTATCGTTGAATTTTGGGACATGTTGTATAAAAACCAGTACCTTTAAAAGTCCAACATATTCATAAATATATTATATGTACAATATACATGAATTAAAGTAAAATAAATTCCCATATTCAGTAATTACAAAACTACCTACACAGGTTGCAACTGTGACTGACCGTGACTGTTTGACCTTGCGCAAGGTGACAGGCATATTTTAAAATAACAACCGTTAACGGAAACTTGTTCAATAACGGAGTGTAGGTAAACCCTAATTAACAATGAGTTACGAAGCAAAAATAAAAATACTAGCGGCTAAGAAACAAGCCGTATTCGCAAAAATAAATGAGTTATACGAGTCGGGAAAAAAAGTGGCTCCAGTCACTACCAGCACGAGAAGTGTACAGGAATTTCTTGCTGCAACTACGAGTATAGATGAATTATACCGTAGTTTTAATACGCTATGCGATGAGCACAACGAAGTTGTTTTAAAGGTGGATCCAGAGTATAAAATTAGCTTCAGTGACTGGAGTGCATTTGAGTCACTTTATTCCCAGGTCAAGTACATACGAAATAACTTGATTGAAACTCAACGCATAAAAAATCCCGAGGTACCGCCCAAAGAAATGTACTCGCCAAGACTGCCCGCTTTA
Source organism: Oligia fasciuncula (assembly GCA_963082905.1). Lineage (NCBI taxonomy): Eukaryota > Metazoa > Arthropoda > Insecta > Lepidoptera > Noctuidae > Oligia > Oligia fasciuncula. The sequence continues at coordinate 19,327,905 of OY720403.1, forward strand.
GAATTATTAAGTTTTTCGGATAATCCAGAAAACTGGCCGCTGTTCTACGAGTGTTTCAAGGCTAACGTACACGACAATAAAATGTTAACAGACAGTCAAAGAGTACAATATTTGGTGGGTAAACTCAGTGGGAACGCGTTAAACATATTCGCCGGAATTATACCGAATGAGAAAAATTATTCTACAATATGGAACTCATTAGTGTCGAAGTATCAAGATAAAAGGTTATTAGGATCCATGTACTTAAACAATATACTCGACATAAAAGCGTCTACCACCGCTTCAGATCAATTGAACGATTTTATCGAACGAATGAATTCGTCGTGGTCGGCGTTAACAAATTTAAATATTCCGGACTTGCCTGATTTTATTTTTACGCATTTAATTCTAAAAAAGCTGGATTCTCAATTAGTCCAGACTTTTGAGTTTACAGCCCGCGCTAATGAATTACCTTCAAGTGTAGAATTAATAGATTACATACGGAACCACATCAAGATAATCGAAAGAACAGCCGCGGTACATCAAATTAGTGCGACAGAGAATAAAACTAGAAGTTACGATAAGTCATGTAATCGGAATACGCCGCGAACTACTCATAGTTTCGCGATCACGGAAAAAAATATAAATTCCAAATCTACCTGCATATTTTGCAATAGTGCAAGTCATGCTCATTTGTACGAATGTTCAGAGTTCAAGAAACTTGCCGTTAGGGAACGCTTTAAGTTCGTTAAAGATAAAAGGCTGTGCGTTAATTGTTTTAGCAATAAACATACAACATTACGATGTGCATCGAAACATACCTGCAATCGATGTAATAAAACACATCACTCATTACTACACTTCGATAATAGTGAGGCGGCGCGGTAATTAGCCCTAAGACACCTGTGGATTCGCAACCGTTATGTTTGATGACGCAATCGGCCGCGCAGTTACCAGATGCGCCGGTAAATAGTCCGCGTGTGGTACAATCGACCGCTTTTTATGCTGCAAATGACAGAGTTCTATCTTGCACTCAACTGGACAGTGCTATCGTATTGCCAACTGCACAAGTTTATGTGCCAATAGACGGGAATCGTTTTATAATGAGATGTCTGGTCGACAGCGGGTCTCAGAATAATATTATCACGCTTGAGTGTTGCAGTCGATTAAAATTGAAGGTTAAACCGCTAGTTAACTCGTCGCTAAAATCGGTTGGCGCCATTTCGGCACCTATACGAGGTTATGTAACCGTCACCATACAATCTCGAGTGAGTGATGCGCAATATACTTTAACCATGCTGGTAATAGATCACATCGCCGACCCGTTGCCTAGTAGGGTAATACAGGCGTCGGCTATGGATTATTTTAAAAACTTACCATTCGCGGATGATTGCTGGAATTTACCAGGCAACATCGACGCCATATTAGGAACGCAAATGTTCGCGTTCATTGTGCTAGGTGGTAAAATAATACCCCCTCCATTATTGGAATCAGCTGATGTTAGCGCCCCCGCGGGCTCGGCACCTCACGCTATAGAAACCACGCTTGGTTACATTGTTATGGGAGAATTACCTTCGGTTACCTCCAACAATGTCGCCTGGTCCTTCGGCCCTCTTGTGAGTGGATTAAATACTACGCTATTGAAATTTTGGGAAATAGAGGAGGTGCAGCCTACAAAAATAACAAACACAGAACATCAAGTCTGTGAAGAATTCTATAAATCCACGGTATTAAAATATCCCGTTGGTAGGTACCTAGTATCTTTACCTTTTAAAAACGAACCTGCCTCTTTAGGTAACTCGTTCACATCTGCTCAACGCCGATTAACTGCGTTAGAGCGCAAAGGACAATGCCAACTATAGGCTCGAATCGCGGTAGCGTCCGACAGACATTCTATAATAACGATAATTCATGCAATAAAACAGTAAGAATTATACAATATAAATAAAATATGTAGAAGCACACCGTTGAAAAGTAATTTTAAATAGTTATTTAATTTATCAACTCATTTCATAGCTACAATTTCAATTAGAAATGTTGCCAATGCCAAAATAAAATATTATCGATACGAAATTACATTTGCAAATCGATTACAGTAATATCAAAATGAAAGTCCGGCGCCAGCACTTCAAGTTACTACAATCTGTCAGATTTCTTTAATAGATTTTCGACTTTATTGCTAAAACATAAGGTTCAAGGTTGATTGGGAAAATCTGACAGTTTCGGGTAGGTTGACCTGCTGGCGTCCGTACTTATGTGAATTTATTTTTACATAAATCGTACCTCGTAATTTTTATAATCATAAATAGCGTTTATTTATATTTTTGAATATATATTTTATAGTAATGTAATAATTAAAAATAATTTAATTCGATTATCGATATCGTTTAGAATAGTTTATTCGTAATAATGTTATTATAGTACTGGCAACACTTGACGGAAAACTGTATGTCATTGTCAAAAAGTTTGACTTGACTTTTCACTTCTCCCGCGTGTCATCACGAGCGACGAAGTGTTTCAGTGTTTTTTTTCTAGTTTTGTTTTGTTTATTGCTGTGTTTTTTGGACTCCGATTTTTCTACCACTTACGACTACCTTGGCTGTTGAAACTGAACCTGAACCTGTATTACTCGCTGACCCGGCTCGCCTAACTGAACATCTGAACCTGCCTAATTGTTGACCTGGCTTTTCTCACACGGATATCTGAACCTCCTCTAGTCTAATAACCATGATTCGCTGCATCAATTGTGGAGTAAATGCCTTTCGGATGCGACGATACTCGTTAGAAACTGAGACTGAAGAAATTCAGCAACTGATCCTGCACCAAAATGCTCTTACTGATGTAAGTTCAATACCTCATCAATATTGTAATAACATTGCGATTGTTATGGGTTACAAACAAAGTAAAAAAAAGTCATTGAGCTAATAATAAAAACTGTATCAACTTAGCCCATGTAATAATTTGTTTGTAGCTCATTATCAATGTTTTACTAAGACACAATCTAAGTTTTTTTTTTTTTATACAGATTCCAGGGGATAGTGTTGTGTGCCATGCTTGTTGGTTGCTACTACATCAGTCCATTGAAACACCAGGATCGCATACTCATACTACTGTAGGGCATAAGAATGTATGTGTACACTGTGGAAGATCTTTGTATCGGTCAAGATTCCATACATTATCAAGCAATACGGAAAGAGAAGCACGTATAAGAGCTGTTGTTGCAGAGAGGATTTTGCCACGATCAGTATGTACTAGACATGTGCGCCGATGGTCATTTGACCGGCGGCGGCGTCTAGCGTTTAAATTGTCGGCGGCGGCGGCGTCATCGGCGTAATCGGCGTGGATGGTTAAAATAAGTAGAATAGAAGACTTCTCAATCCACATTAAACTTTTTATTTATTTATTATAATCTGGGGGCACGGGAGTGCCCCCGCCAAGACGAGCCAAGCGAAGCGCAAGGGCACTACCTACCTTTTCTCGAAGCACTTCGTCGTATTTTTGAACCTTCATAACTTGGGTTTGGATTATTTTATTTTATTTATTAGGGACATAAAACAGTTACATGCTACAGAGAATACAAAAAAAAAAGTCCTTAAAAACTAGAGTTAACAAACATGTAACCCACACCAATATCCACATCTTAACAAACAACCAGATAAACAAAATTTTCGGGATATGATGTCAGTGGTTGACTTATTAAACCTATAAAGTTTCAATTGCATAGATCTTATACTTTAGATTTTATTGATATCTAAAATACCCCGATTTTGTCACTGACTCACTGATGATCATCCATATTCTTAAGGTTCTTCCTGAAGTCCTAGAAAGCTGAAATTTGGTATGTAAGCTAGTAATAGTACACAAACAACAAAAAAAATTCTAAAACTTGGAACTTATACCCTCCAACCCCTTAAACTAGGGGATGGAAGTTTGTACGAGAATTCCGCAAATTTTGATGCTAGAGTTCTGAAAATTGATATAGCTCTTTGTTATAAATAAAAAAATACATATTTCAGGATTTTTAGTAAAGAACCCCCCAAAAAAATATTTTTTTATTTCATAAGCAACTTTCAAAAAGATGTGAAAACCCACCAAAAACACGTAAAATGTTGCCAAGACGAGACCACATATGGCTCGCACTGCCAAAAAGATATCAGATCTCATGTAGAGCCAAGCTTCTAACTCTACACGCTCACGCTCTAAACTCTACACCTTAGTCAAAATATGTGGCTTGGCCGTTTCGCTACCATCACATGGGCGTAAGGTGAAAATTTATTCACTGTTCATTACTTTTCTGTTAAACAATAGTTCTTGTAGTAACGAAACGGCCAAGATTCATATTTTGACTAAGGTGTAGAGTTTGTGAAGTTAGGGCGTGTAGAGTTAGAAGCTTGGCTCTACATGAGATATGATAACTTTTTGGCAGTGCGAGCCATATGTGGTCTCGTCTCGTCTTGGCAACATTTTACATGAAAATGTTTTTGGTGGGTCAAAATTATATGGCACGCTTATTATTTATAATTATTATTTTCAAAAATGTTATTAAATCGCCCAAAATACTACTTTTGTTAAATAATGTGCGTTATAAAATCTAGAATATAATTTGGATTTTGACGCCGATTACGCCGATGAAAAATCCAGCGGCGTCGGCGTGGCTAAAATGACCGGCGGCGTGCGCCACGCCGATCGGCGCACATGTCTAGTATGTACTCATGTAAATATTTTATCAAAATGCTCTAAAATAATTTTGCTCCAAAACAATATTTTTAATTACACTCTATTTTTATAGACATAACATCACGCCTGTATTCCCTGAAGAATAAGGCATATAAGGTTTATTTTTATAATAACATACTTTATATTTTATTGCAGCTACGGTCATCTGATCGGATTTGTCACCCTTGTTGGCAGAGGTGTGATAATTTGGCTGAACATTACACTGAACCATCCACATCATCTTCAGTGCAATCGCAACCATCTGCAGTTCCATCTGTACCATCAATATCTGAAGAATTTGTTGTTGAACTTCCGGGTACATCATCTGAGCAAGTAACACAACCTGTTGAAATTGAATCTTCTCCATCCATCCCTCAAGAAGTGCGAACAATAGTTTTGTCTCAGTATGGGCGAGCATCAGACACGCAGGCACGCTGTTTTTTTCCAGGTTGTAACCATACTGAAAGACTTGTAGTGCCATTATCTATAAGAATAAGACTTTTTGCTGATTTTAAATTCTATGTACCAGCAGATTGTCGCATCTGCAATTACCATTTAAGAGGTAATCTATGGCACCAGTTAAATGAAATTGAGGTCAACCATACCTTCACAGATGGTGAGGCTATATGACGCGATGAGACACCACAGTACCGGATTTCCGACAGGGGTGGAGTGGGGCATGCCTTTGAAAGGGCCACAGCCTTATGCGTACGAGATGAGCCCGGACATTACTAACGATTGGGGAGTTGCCGTTACAAGTGCCCGGTACCTGGACGAGGTCTGCTTCCGGGCCTCACGCAGCATAGAAGTTGAAGGCGAGGTTTGGCACCTTGATGACCAAGATGTAGCAGTAGTGGTGCTAGATCACAACAACCCAGCGACTAACTTGGCCTGGTCTGTACAGCTGGCCATGGCTGCCCCATTCCCACTATTCTCCCTTGACGAGGTGTTTATTACCACAGGGCCGGAGGGCCCGGAGGACGCCCGACTGGCCTGCTTCCGTCGTAATGAAGCATGCGTTACAGTAAATAACAAAAAGAAAAAATTCCTACTGGTACACTCAGGGCCAGGTGAACGACTGATATTCCTCGGACAAGAGTTTGTATCGGGTACCTTGGCACGTGACCGAAGACCGGAACCTCTCCAAAGGTATGAGGCACTGCCGATTTTCACGCGGGTGGTGAGGTGTATGCTAGATAGTGTATTACCCCTGCGTGAAATCATCAAACCTTGGATCCGTATATGACTTTGTGTCCCTATTAAAACAAGAGACATCGATTGATTTTGAAAATATTGACATGATGGATGATCATTTAGTACATTTTTGGTTCGGTATAAGCAAAGAACAATTCCATACATTGTTGGCAGATGTCCCTAGATTATCACAAATGCATAGAGGGTCAACTGCACTTGCTGCATTATTATTGAAATTAAGAAATGGAGATTCTAATGAGCGAATTGCAAGTTTATTCCGAATGCCTCGCAGTACTTTGGAGAATTTAATGTCCAAAGCGAGAGAGTTGCTTGAACAAGATTTTGTGCCAATGCATTTAGGGATAAGACATATGACAAGGGCAGAGATTGCAAATAGAAATCTTTTAATCCCTAATGGTCTTTTTGGAGGTACAAATGCGAATGGGGAGAGATTACCAATTGTCATTGTTGATGGCACTTATATATATTGCCAAAAAAGCTCAAATTATAAATATCAAAAGGATACATACTCTTTACATAAGTATAGGAACCTTGTGAAACCATTTTTGTTTGTGTGTTGTGACGGGTATATTGTAGACGCTCTTGGCCCCTATCCAGCAACTACGTCAGATGCTGAAATTATGAAAAATGAATTTATAAATGAGTCTCAACCGCTAAGGCAGTATTTTCGAGATAATGACGTTTTTATTATGGATAGGGGTTTTAGAGATGCAGTATCAGTTCTAGAAAATAGTAACTATAATATTCATATGCCACTTTCATTAGAAGAGAATGAAACACAGCTGTCAACGTTAGCAGCAAATAAATCAAGGGCAGTAACCATGTGCCGTTGGGTAGTGGAAACAGTAAACGGTATATTTAAAGAACAATTTAAAATATTCCGGCATGAATTTTTCAATAGAGCATCTTCACATTTGATGGTAGACTTTTCTATTGCTGCTGCGTTGATAAACCGGTTTCATTGTCGTTATACAGACAGAACTGATGCTGCACTGATTCTAGAAATAATAAACCAAAAAATGTATCAAAATAATGTTTTATCTGATTTTATAAATAATAATAATTTTAATAGAAGGAGAGCGCAGTTCACAAACATAAATGTTGATTCACAAAATATAAGTAACTTCCCTCAACTTACACAGGAAGATTTGATATTAATTGCTTGTGGTACTTACCAAATAAAACAAGCACGGTCTTATTACGGCGAGCATATTCGACACAATGGTTCCTATACTATTGAAGTGTGTAGAGAGGCTCATCTTAGCAACCTACGGGATGAATTGTCACTCTCCCAAAATCACTGGCTCCTTAGAGGTAAAATTCAAAGCAGACATATAAGTCGAAAAATATATTATGTTTATATCATAATTAATAATAATGAAAGTGGGAGAGAGGAAATTGAGCAATATTGTTGTAGTTGCATAGTTGGGCGAAGAACCGTAGGTTGCTGTGCACATACAATGACAATATTATGGTACCTCGGTTGGGCAAGACATCAAACAAATATAACCCCTCCAGCCCAGTTTTTAGATGATTTATTAATTAAATATGATGATGTACTGTTTGAAGAATAATAAATTGTAAAAAAGTATACATGTGGTTTTTTTCCTATACTTACCTAAGTATTCTAAAATCGTCCTCGCATCATATATATAGATATATGTAATATAAAATATATATATATGATGCGAGGATAATGTGCAAAAAGTCATTAATTTAATTAATCATTATTTTATTTCATGTTTTTGTTAAAATCAGAAGTATTAAGTGGTCAACTTTAAAGAGCTATAACTTTTTTTGGTGTACTTCTAATAAAAAACTAATTACACTATCAAATTCTATAATAATTTTCCTTTTTTATGAAATATAGATCATCTTTGTCGGTTCTGGCCGAGACTTGTAGGAAACCTTGGCATTCTCCTTTAATTCGCTCCCCGCTTTACGTCAATCTTATAATGACGTGATTAATGATCATATAGATAAAGGCTATTTATTGAAAATACCTTATTTCTCTTCCGCTGTAATTAAAGGGTATTGCTCACCCCACCCCGCTGTCGTTCGGTCCGAGATACCAACGACAAACACCCGAGTGGTGTTGGACGCAAGTGCCAAGACGGAACCCGTCAACCCGCTTTTTATTAATTTATTGCATACCGAACCCAAATTGCAGGCAGACCTTTTCTCGCCTTCGCTTAACTTTAGGTATTTTAACGTTGCAATAACCGCTCAATTACTTAATGACCGCAAATACTTAAACTTATCATAACGCTTTAGCGACTCCGTGCGAGTTAGCCTATTTAGATTTTTTGTCCCGCCGCGCGCCGCGCGTCTCGTTCGCTCGGGAATGACTATTGAATGTTTTTCTCACGTTAAAAACGAATTGCCTTCGTTATCTACATTACAAGTACCGCGCCATTTGGGTGTCGCGGCCGGCTTCGTAGCAAACCTAACCGCGTTTGGTGATGCTAATATGAAGGCTTACGGTTGCGTTATCTACGTGCATGTGGTGAGCAATAAAGGGGATATATCCGCTCAGCTAGTATGCGCTAAGTCTAAAGTGGCTCCACTAAAGACTGTATCGTTGGTAAGACTAGAACTATGCGCCGCATTACTTCTAGCTAAACTTGTCCAGCAGGTACGCAATAATTTTCATACTCGCTATCCTATACAGGATATTTTTACTTTTCGCGATTCAATGATTGCTTTATCCTGGATTCATTCATCTCCTCACCGATGGCAAACTTTTGTTGCCAATCGAGTGACTGAGATCCAGGAAAACTTATCTCCTGAACGCTTTTTTCACATAAATGGGACAGATAATCCTAGCGATTGCCTGTTAAGGGGCTTATTGCCATCTCAGATAACTAGTCACCCCCTGTGGTGGAAAGGTCCGCCCTGGGTCTGTCGCCCCATAACCGAATGGCCAACTGTGCCATTTGAGCCGTCCCGAGTTGAAGGTCCTATACCTGAGACAAAGGGTCCGGTCACACTGACCGTCGTTTCCAATATGGAAGCGTCGGCACTTCCCGAACTAGCCATGCGGGTTTCTTCGTGGAAGAAACTATTACGAATAATGGTGTACGGTTTGCGATTCATTCGTAAGTTGCCTACCTCCGAAGTAATTCAAGCGACAGATCTAGAAGCCGCTGAAACTGCAATCCTTCACAAATTGCAAGCGGAACGCTTTGAAATGAAAATAAAAAATATAAAAAAAGGAAATTTACCTTCGCATCCCTTATGGAAACTTAACCCGTTGGTCGATGAAAACGGACTGCTTCGAGTTGGTGGCAGGTTAATTAATGCCCATATGCCATTCAACAACAGGCCTCCCAATTTATTGCTCCGCCGACATAATGTGGTTAATATATTATTAGACGACTGCCACCGTCATCGATCGACAGTTGTCCTGTTTTGAAGAAAAACTAACTGTTTTGATGCAAATTAAGTGTGTGCGGAACTCTCGGCCATTGCGCTCACCGGCTGCCGAGCCACACACGTTTCTAATTCCCGCACATTTCTTAAATACAACATCGCTACAGTCATTATCTGCCTGCGAGGTTGACGCATCCGTAAGCCTTCCTAGTAGGAAGGAATTGTTAGATAGCTTAGAAAAATGAAGGAAGTAGATCCTAGTGCAGACATAAGTAAAGTGCAAAAGCAAATTAACAACCTGCGCACTGTTTTTCGTAAGGAGCTTAAAAAAGTGGAGTCTTCTCGTGCATCGGGAAGTGGTACTGACAACATTTATGTACCAAAGTTGTGGTACTATGAGAAATTAATGTTTTTAAAAGATCAAGAGCAGCCATATGGAGCGACAAGTAGTTCAATGGATACAGTAAGTACACAATATTTATTATTTTTATATATTTCTTATTATGTTTATACATTTATAAAATTATTTATTTATTATTTCTAAAATTATTAATAAAGTCCTATGAAGTTGTTCTGCCAAGGTACAGATCCGGTATTATTAAAATAGTCGACAAATAATTCTCTTACTTGATTACCAGTATCGTTACTACGTAATGGTCGCCTTCGGAGTCCTAGTAAATCACACCGGAGGCCTTCTTCAAATTCATTATTTTCAAAGTTTTCTCTATCAAACACAGTTAACGGTGTATAGGTGTTAGGACTATTACGGCGTAAGTAATTATGCAGAGCACAGCAAGCCATTACGATTTTTTTTATGTTGTCTAAATCCATGTACCCTTTATAAGGCACAGGTAATATTTTTCCCACCAACTTTTTCCAATATTTTTGGCTTAGATTGTAAAGGTACGGTTTTTATTCGTATGGCAATATTTCAATTGACTTTGAATTCAATATTTTTATCTATGGTGATGACAGGTCGCCATACTTTTTTTTCTTCGGTTGACGTTCTCAATGTGAAAAACTGGTGAATTTTTGTACAACAAGATAAATCTATATAAATCTTCATTTTCTGCGATTCAAAAACGGTAAGATGTTATTATTTCTAAAGAAAAATGTTTATTCAATTAAAATTTAGGCATATTTTCAACTTGGGAATTTGCATAATTTGATTATATGGGTTGGTTGTGGTGGGAAAAATATTCCCTTTGCCTTGGCACATGTAAATGTTATTTTTTTGTTTCTTGTAGATTTGTTCGAAAATGAGTAGAAAGATGCTACAAGATTTGGATATAATCAACGAATTAAATGAGCTTTATGGTTTACCCGACGATCCCGAAGTGTCAGATGACAATTTAGAATCTGATGAAGAGACTATCCAAATAAGTACCGCAAAACTTCAAAGGATCTTAGAAAACTTTGATGAGCCTAACGATGGACCTTTACCACCTACACCCGATCCACCTAACAGCCCAGCATCCCTTGAAATTCAACCCTCTGTTGAATGTCAACCTAAACCATCAGTCGAAAGTGATCGCCCTAGACGAGTAGCAAGAGCCCTTGATTTACCTAGTTCCTCTAGTACGCAGCAGACTTCAAGGACAAGACCAGAATTACCAGTAGATAATACTCATCCAAATAGCCCAGCATCCTTTGAATTTCAACCTTCTATTCAAAATAATCGCCCTACACGAGTAACAAGATCCCAAGATTTACCCAGTTCTACTAGTACGCAGCAGACTACTTCAAGATCAGCATCTCCAGTAGATAATACCCATTCAGATTCAGAAACTGACGATTCAGATGGCGAAGAGGAAACATGGAAAAAGACTAAGTGGACCACCTTTCGACCGGACCCTAGCGTTTACGATGAAATTCCATTGCAGCCCGAAAATATGTTTAGCAGCCGTATTAGACCTGTGACTTTGTTTGAAAAATATTTTACTGATGAGGTATATGATTTGATAATATATCAAACAAACTTATATGCTGAACAGAAGAATGATGCAAATTGGACAAAATTAGATAAAAAGGAACTGAAGGCTTTCTTGGCTATTTTTATAATAATGGGGTACAACATCCTGCCTTCGATGGACCTTTACTGGTCTACAGACCCTGGATTCCGAGTAGACGAAATCGCAGGCATTATGACTATAAAACGTTTCAAGAAAATATTGCAACATTTACATCTAAACGATAACACCCAACATCCCGAAAGGTCAAGTGAGAACTATGACAAACTTTACAAAGTTCGCCCGTTATTGGATCTTATAAATCACGCTTGTCAAAAGAATGCCAAAGATTCCTCATCTCAAAGTATTGATGAATCTATGATTTTGTTCAAAGGGCGGTCTTCGATGAAGCAGTATATGCCCCTCAAGCCCATCAAAAGGGGTTACAAAGTATGGTGCCGATGCGATAGTAATACTGGCTACTTATACGAATTTTACATCTACACTGGAAAATTAGAAGTGGGTACAGAAGAAGGATTAGGATTCAAAGTTGTGAAGATGTTGACAGAGAAACTGATAGATAAAGCATTGGAGGAATTTCATGTCATTGTGACATTTGATAATTTCTTTTGTGACTACAGTATAATGCAATATCTTTATGAGAATGGCATCTTTGCTACAGGAACCGTACGAAGGCACAGAAAAGACCTGCCCAAACTTGTAAAAACTAAACCGAAGCTTCAAAAAGGGCAGTACAAATGGAGAGTCAAGGGCAATGTATCTTGCCTGATTTGGAAAGATACTAAAGATGTCCTTCTGATGAGTAATGCATTCCATCCCAAGTCTGGCAAAACGACTATTTTACGGACTCAAAAAGATGGCACCAAGACAGCAATTGACTGCCCTTTAGCCATAAAGGAGTACACGAAAAGAATGGGAGGGGTAGATCGCTTCGACCAGCTAAAAGGTACCTACTCAGTTGGCAGACGGAGTAAGAGATGGTGGGTCCGCATTTTCTACTTTCTTTTAGATACAAGTATAACTAATGCATACTTGTTGTATTGCCAAAACAGAAATGTGACAAAACTCTCCACTCTTGAATTCCGAGTATCTGTTGCTAGAGGACTGGTCAGTGGATTCTCGAACAGAAAACGACGTTCTGGTCTGGTAAATTACGTCTCCAGAAAGAAATCTTGTTTATCGGAGAACCGTCAAAAGTCCTTACACGTTATTGCCGAAGAAATTCGCTACACCAACGTTGGGGACCATATGCCGGTGGAATTGCCGAGCTACAAGCGCTGCAGAATGTGCAGCACTAAAGAAAAGGACAAACGTTCCAAAATAATGTGCTCAAAGTGTGGAGTTGCCCTTTGCATATTACCATGCTTTACTGCGTTTCACAAGGAATAAGTAATACAACATCAATCCGCTTCAATCAGACTTGGTGCCTATGACACCTATCACCTACGTATCACGGGCAGAGGGAAGTGACTTCCCACCATGTTTTTTTTTTTAATTTCATTTTTTTTTTCATTTTCTGAAAAAGCATAATAAAACTAATGTAAAACCATAATTACTTTTATTTTTCCGCCCCTAGATGCTTATGCCTTATAAAGGGTTAATTTCTGTTTTTAATACACCAAACCTGGCAACTAAAATGCCGAATACATTTTCTATTATTCTTCTTGATCTAGATAAACGGTAATTAAAAATTCTCCTTTGAATGTTCAGTTGTTTTTTATTAAAAGGTTTCATAAAATTATTCCTTAACATAAAGGCTTCATCGCCTACAAAAACATAAGGCAAAGTCGTACCATTTACTGTAGTAGGATTTGGTAATTTTAAGGAATTATTTAAGAGGTTTTTGTAGAAGTCCGTTTCATTTACTCACGGTCACGGTTACTGACAAATGCGTGCACTGACTGGACAGGTCCGCTCAATCTGTGTGGTTCTTTCCTCAAAAGACCATTTCAGACACCAATCTACATGGTCCTCAAAGATTATGGCGGATTTTTTATATACACATTGACATTGATGAATTTTATTTAGACAATGACATGAATATTTACTTTGTAAGTAATTTTTATTATTATTTTTTATTTAATTATTGTGAATGTGAGGACTATGTGGGTCATTTCTTTTTTCCTTCTTAGTTTTAATCATGATCTGGCAGTTTGAGTAGTTTATGCGGCCTACCCAAATGTCCTGTCTTTGGTATTGTTCGTCGAATCGTTGAGCTCCTCAAGTTCTGAGTTGAGCTGCACGATTTTTGACAAATGCGTGCACTGATTGGACAGGTCCGCTCAATCTGTGTGGTTCTTTCCTCAAAAGACCATTTCAGACACCAATCTACATGGTCTTCACACGATCTGACCAAGATTTTGTCTGGACTTTAAAAGAGACTGTGACTTCTGAGTTTGTTTCGGCCTTTCTTCTCAGAATAGTCAGTTAGGAAACGCCGACCTCATCTAGTTTAAAAAAAAAATATGATTGACGTGTAAAAGTGTTTGTACAAACCTACTTACAGAAATAAAATCATTTATCATTTATTTATAACACCACCATCCGAGACTCTGCCGTTTGTACCAAAATGAAAATAAATAAACTCATAATTGGCGTTAGCAATGGCCATTAGGACTTGACTATGAAAATGTTTATAATTATAAAAATAAGATCCAGCTCCTGGAGGAGGTCTTATCCTTATATGTTTCCCGTCTACAGCGCCCAAACAGTTAGGAAAATTCCATCTATTTTCAAAGATTTTCCCAATTTCGATCCATTCGTTCTCGCTTGTTGGAAACTGCAACAAATAAATAATTATCTTTTATTAATTGTTTCAGCAATCTGATGACGACAGTATTGAAACCACCAGAGATGAAGTCGCTTCACCAAGATCAGACATCGCATCAGTTGAAAGGTTTAGTGAGCCTCAACAAGATCGTAGTTTTAAACGCCGGAAAAACCTGTCAGTTTCCCAAAATGTTGATCGAACTATTGAAACTATAGGCAATAAAATATGTGAAATAGCAGAGGATGACAAGTTTGATGCCTTCGGTAAAAACGTGGCACATAAGTTGCGATCTTTGCCTACAAATCAACGCTTATTTGCGGAAAAAATTATAAATGATGCTCTGTTTGAAGCCGAAATGGGTAATTTAAACAAACAGTGTTTCTTTCCCCCCTCAATCCTTTGCTATTTGTCACTCACAAAAATTACAACCACTCTCTTCACAAGTACTCAATTTTCAAGCACGTGAGCCACTCATACTCCAGCCACCCACACAAAGATTCGTTAACACAACTCAACCATCCACACAACAGGAACTCAACTTTCATATACGGGAGCCACTCATATTACAGCCACCCACACAAAGATTCGTTAATACAACTCAACCATCCACACAACAGGAACTCAACTTTCATACACGCGAGCCCGAAAAAGAATCTCCAGTCCATGTTCACATACTAGATGACGCGCAAACATTTTATAATACTTTTTCCGTTGAATGAAAGTAATTTAAGCCAAATGTTAAGATATACTATTATGTAAGATGTAAAACAATAATTTGTCGATAATATAATGTTTTAAATATATTTATATTTCATTATACCTAATTATCATCACTAACAGCGCATAATAATCAACTGCTATGGTAAAATTATACTTGCCTTACAGTAATCCTTTAATGCATTGAAAATGGCTTCGCACGTTTCTGGAATGATCTTTCCCAAAGACTGTGGTGAAATCAACGTTGTAAATTTTAAATCTTCGTAAGTCCTTCCAGTAGCCAGGAAACGCAGTGTTGCAGTTAGACGTTCGTGAGGAGTAATAGCTTGCCTCATATTGGTATCATTTTTCATTATTCTGGAAGATACCTTATGCAAAAGCTCTAAGTATGTTTCCTCTGTCATCCTAAGGTAGTTATGCCAATCTTTAGGATGAAAACGTAATTCCTCAAGAAGATTGATGTGAGAATATTGATGTCTTTTCAGAAGCCATCTCTTAGTCCATTCTCTCCTAGTCTTCCTTTTATTTATTGTAGAAAGTCTTTTTTTATATAAAATGAGCGCCAATGCGCTTAAGCAAAGTAGTTGCGACTTCATCGCTCACCCACGTACGTGCTAAACGTTTTCACTCCGCACAGAGACTGAGAATCGTACGATCACATCGTTCGTGTGTGACGGACGGAAATCGAAAGATAAAATAGTACGATTTTCTTGACGATCGATCGAAACGACAAATTGTCCCGTGTATGGGGCCCTTTAAGGTGCTACGCTCCAGTCGTGACTCAATCATTGATTAGACTACTAACGAAGGCATTTTATTTAAATTTAGTCCGGCCTATTCACCGCATTTTGGTGGGCTCTGGGAGACAGGCGTAAAGGCAGCCAAATATCACTTAAAAAGAACAGCAGCCAATGTTTTCCTTACTTTTGAGGAGTTGTCAACTCTTTTTACACAATCCTGAATTCTCGCCCTCTCTCCCCTTTGTCTTCTGATCCCTTAGATTTAACCCCTTTGACCCCCGGGCACTTCCTAATCGGACGGCCACTGACGTCGGCGCCCTCTTTTGCAGCAGAAGACTCCAGACCGAAGTACCACCTCATCTGAAAACTACGCCTCGAGTTCTGGAAGAGATGGTGTCACGAGTTTATAGCGGAACTCCAACAGCGGTCCAAATGGAAAACTGGATCTATCGGTCCAGGCGGGGCTCGCGCCGTGCGCCCGCACCGCCTGTTGCCCCGCGCCCGCGCCGCCCGTATCTCGCCGCGGCCCCTGGCAGGCCTCCGTCACTCCATGTACTTGCACGCTATAAGTGCCTACCGCCCAGCCGAGCGGTCTCGGTCCGCCGGCGGATCAAATTCAGTGCGGTTTTCGCAAGCGAAGCGCGCGCACGCCGTTCAATTTTAATAGTGCTGTTCGTTCGTACGCGTATTACGATGCCGTGTGGTGCCTTATGTGCAGTAGATGGGTTGAAATCAAGTAAAAGAAGGGGTAAACATCTAACATTTTTCCATTTACATGTCAATGAAGATGTCATGTCATGTTTTAGATGTACTGCACAGTCGGCACCAATTTATAAAAAACATATTTTATAAACGATACCATTTTAAACTACCACCTATAGTCACAACATATTCACAGTTCTCAATAAAATAGACACAAATAGTTATGTTAATTTAATTTTAATGAAGAGGCAGCCCTGCGATTGCTGTGGGATCGCGCGGTGCGAAGCAATCACAACTGTACGCTTGAGCATTTAGGCACATTTTAGCATGCAGCGGTTGCTGACGCGACGGAGTAGGCTATTATAGCTGTAGGTATTGGAAATTTTCTACTGAGTGAAGTATCTGTTACGTAGTAACTATTTAGTAATCTGTGCCCCTGGTTTGACGTGCGCGTGTACAATATGTTTCAACTAATACAGCCCTTGCGCAGTTTTGTTGTGTAGTCGTAAGTGTAGCATTTACTCTCGGGTCGAGGTAAATAGCTGCGAGAAAGTATTCATTGCTGGAAAGCGCTTCTTGACGATTTCTTATACAGGACAGCAAACGCCGTGCAAAAGAGCTATGTAGTTGATCGACTTCGAGACGACACTTCATCCAAGCAATGTAGAAATCGCCAAAAAATTGTTGTTGCTTTTGCAATTTTTTTGATAAAATCCTTCATGGCTGTAAGACATTTAAATAATTTTCAATAGAATCCCTAATTACTTCTGGTTCGGAATCTAAGTTAGCGATGCAAAAATCATTAACTGAATCATTTAGTGAATTGGACATCAAAATGGACGGTAAAATAGTGGTATTCAGCTGCATCCGGTTAGACTGGAAGCCGACCCCAACATAGTTGGAAAAAGGCTAGGCAGATGATGATGACATCGAAATGGACGGCGAATACAACGAGAGGAGGACTTTGCTTTTTTTGAACCGAGTGAGTTAGAGATTAGCTCAGGTAGCACATCTGGTACAGTTCGCACGGTTACAAGCGTACGATGTGCTGCGCACTGTCTACAGCTCGCCATCAAAGATGCCTGCCAAGAAATAGAGGAACTTATTGGGCATTGCCGAAGAAATGTGTTTAAAACGGGTTCCCTATTTGATTTCGAAGGTTGATGATTCGATTTTTATTATATCGAACACGGTGTATCGATAATTCAGTTGTACGATGTTTTATTCCATCGATGCTTTATTGGTGCGATGTAACGTTAGTGCGAAAAATCCTGTTGCCAAAAACCCTACAGCGATTGCTCATTACAAATACAAATATTTTTATTTGTTGAACATAGGTGGGTTAGGTACAGATGTTATAATTATTAAAGAACGCTATGTCTAGCCGTCATTGGCGTACAAATATTGTCTTGGTAATAATAATAAATATATAGGATAGAATAGAACCATTAGTTCGCTAATTTATTAGTTCGATAGTATGTCGGTTCGAAACGCCTACTGTTGTCCGTGACATTTAATTAATAATCTTATTTTGCGTTATAGACGTTAAGGAAATACATTCCTTTTATTAAAAAAAATATATAATTATACATCAAGATACGTTAATGAATTATATTAAAATATATTAAAATAATCCTCATCTATACCTAAATAAATTAAATGTAACTATTTAAACAAAAAAATGTTTTATCTGTTACCTACTGTAAATTTTGTTCTAAAAAACAAAATCAGAAAGTAAATTGGCATTCCTACACCTATTATTTTAGTGTAAAAAATATTTTGCATCTTTTTGAACATTTCCTTAACTTTTTGCGGCAGGCATGTCGGCTATAAAAATTACGATATTAGATTTTTTTTTTTCATGTTTTGTAAAAATATTTATTACGAATGAGTATGTTTAAGACATCTACATTGACTCTCTGGCTGCCTCGTTTATTTGGTTAGTCATACTTATAATATTTGCTCCATTGTCAGTAGTGATAGTTTGTATTTGGTTTATATCTATGTCGTATCTGCTAAGACAATCGGCTACATTGTCCTTTAAATACTGTCTTGTATTTCTATCGTGCAATTCTATGATGCTTACATTTCGAAGCACAGTCTTCCCATCTGAAATTAAATTTCAAATAAAATTAAAAACATATACATACACATATTTAGAAATTAACCAGAAGACGGGGATACAGGCATTGCATTGAAACGTGCAACGATAAATGTGACTTATGGCTTAAAACACTCAAACATGGAGAGAGAGAAACAAATCACTTAAAACATAAGGCTGTTTTTTGTGGAGATCGACCTTCACAAATTATACACCGACTAGCTTGTGCTCGCGACTTCATTCGCGTGAAATTTCACTCTCCCCCCATTCACCCCTCTTAGGGGTGAAATTTCGAAAAAACCTTTCTTAGTGGATACTTACAAAGAATACAACCTACAAAGAATACGACCTCCAAACTTCATGTCTCAGTCTCTAGGACCAGCGGTTTAGGCTGTGCGATGATATATCAGTCAGACAATGTACCTTTATGAGAGAAATAAACTGTATTATTATTATTAGTCAGGACTTTGAATTTTATATATATATAGATGTAATTATGCTATTCCATCCACCAGTGCTCCATTCATGCCGAATAAACCCGCCATGCAAGCTATGATTCACCGAGCCTGAAACCGAGAGGTTTCTAAACTACCTGACAAGGTTTGCACCGCACAAAACCCCCAGCTCTGAGCATGGCCGGGGTCGACATTGGTATGGTCAGGAGTATGAAGCTGCTCGGGCTTACCATAGACGACAAACTGACGTTCAGCGAGCACACCAAGAATGTCTGCAGAAAGGTGGCGGAAATTTATAAGCAGCTGTCGCGTGCGGCGAAAGTCAGCTGGGGATTAAATAGGGAGGTAATACACATAATTTACACGGCTACCATAGAACCAATAGTTACGTACGCCCCCGCTACGAAAAAGTTGGGGATACGGAAGAGGCTAGGCTCTGTCCAACGAGGATTCGTCCAGAAGCTCTGCAGGTCTTACCGTACAGTCTCACTAAACTCGGCGCTGGTGCTGGCTGGGATACTACCTCTAGACCTTCGCATACAAGAGGCAGCCGCTCTGTATGAGGCAAGGAGACGGTCGTCCCAGTTTGTGCCAGGAGACAGGGAGATTGACGTTGCGGTGGGATTTGCAGAAACATCTCACCCTGCCAAACAAATGGAGCCTGGCAGACCAACAACTTGTAGACAGTCATAACGTGCAGGCAGTGCGAATATTCACTGACGGCAGCAAGATTGAGGGGAAGGTCGGAGCTGCATTATCCTAATGGCATAATGAAAGTGAAATCCAGAAACTCAAACTTAGTCTCGCCGCGTACTGCACTGTCTACCAGGCTGAACTACTGGCCATTTGCAAGGCAACAGATATCATCCTCAGGCGCAAAGAGACGAGCTATGGAGTGTACAGCTACTCAATGTCAGCATTGCAGACGCTTACAAACCATGGGTCCCTTCACCCTCTGGCAGTCCGCGCACGAGCAAATCTTGCTCGGGCTTTGGACCAAGACAAAGATGTATCTTTCTTTTGGGTCAAGGCCCATGCTGGATTGCCTGGGAACGAGCGTGCGGATGAGCTGGCAAAGAAAGCAGCATTGTCGTCACGGAGGAAGCCGGACTATGACCGGTGTCCGATTTCATTAACAATTCACAAAAATATATATATATACAGGCTGTTAGTGTAAACACCGTTATCCTTGAAACCAGTGGTTTGGTTTCACTTATAGAACGTAAATTCAATGAAAAAAAAAAACATTTTTTTTTTAAGATTTTTCCTCAAAATTATTTCACCCTATACGCAAGGGCAAAGAGGACGGAGCGCGGGAACACGGCGCTTGATCAAACAAGCCGTAAGCAGCGCGTGCGACGGGGCGCGACCCCTCCCACACCGTCCACATCCCTTAGGGCCAGGCCACAACAGTGCGTTGCGGCGTTGCATCGCAAAAATCAACGACGCCGCACAACGCATCGTGGAAATTTCCGATGCGCTGCCGCAGCGTACAAATCTGCGATGCGACAACGCTTTGCCGTTTAGTCGGTCTCCATACTTTTAACGACCTGCACGTGTTTTTTAAGCGATATGGCGCAGTACGATGTCGACCACCTGATATCTTTAATTTACGAACGTCCCGTCCTTTGGGACAAAACTATATCACAATTCAAAGACAAATTTTTAAAAACAGAAGCATGGAGGGAAGTGTGTACAAGTTTATATTCAAATTTTGAGGAGTTAAATAGTGTTGAAAAAACAAAACTCGGTAAGTACTTATAAACATTTATATTTTTGTTAACTGCCAACTAAGACCTCCAATGTTACTATTAAAATAATTACAAAATTCGTTTCTGATTATGTAAGCTCCTGTTCTACTTTCATGTGTTGTTTCGTGTAAAATTTGCAAAGAATCGTCAATAATCATTTCTTCAAACGTTTGTGCGCCATCTCGATTCAATACAAAGTTGTGTAATACACAGCATGCTTTTATAATGTCTATTGTGAAATCGTAAGAAACATTAATGGGTCGATGAAATATGCGCCATTTATTTGCGAGTATGCCAAAAGCGCTCTCAACATATCGTCTGGCTCGGCTCAAACGATAATTAAAAACTCGTTTTTCTATCGATAAAAACTTCCCAGAATATGGGCGCATTATATTATTTGTCAGTGGTAATCCTTCATCCGCCACTAAGACAAAAGGAATTTCTTTTTGAAAGCCAGGTAACGGTTTTGGCGGAGGTATAGATAATTGACCTTTTTTTAATAAGTCGTATAGATTTGAGTTCTGAAAAACAGTGGAGTCACATTCCTTACCATATGCACCTATATCGACATATATAAATTTGTAATTCGTATCAACAAGTGCTAATAGAACAATGGAATTATAATTTTTATAATTGAAAAATAGGGATCCACTGTGATCCGGGCTCAATATACGAATGTGTTTTCCATCTAGCGCTCCTATACAATTAGGAAAGTTGGTCTTTTTTTCATACTCTTGAGCAATTTGTTCCATCAGCTCTGTTGTAATTTTTGGTAATTCCAACCTTTTAAGAATGTTCCATACAATACGACAAACAAATTTTATTATTCCTGTTATTGTAGATTTTCCACGATAATATGTGAAATGCATATCTTTAAAAGTATTTCCCGTCGCCAGGTACCTGAAAGAAAACAAAATAAATCATTATTCGTCATATTTTTTTAGGTAACGATGTCATAAAGAAATGGAGAGAAATCAAGGATAATTTTACAAAATACGAAAAAAAAATAAACGAGCAATGTAAATCCGGAGCTGGGGCCAAAAAAATTAAACAATATCATCTATACGACCAGCTCCTATTTCTGAAAAAGAATTCTCAAAATAAAACAACATCAAGTCTTGACGATGAAGAAATAAGACCAAGCACCTCAACCCAACAAAGCCAGCAACCTGTCATGCCACGTTACCAGCCTGCATCGCGTAAAAGAAAAATTGACGAAGACGAATTTGAGAAGAATATATTATAGCTGCTTTAAAAACACCTGAAAGTAGACATTTATCTTTTTTTAAAGGAATTTTGCCATCATTGGAAAAATTGAATGATAATCAAACAATAATTTTCCAAAGTCGTGTCCTACAGATATTAAGTGATTTACACCAACCATCATACTATCCCAGCCACTATCAAACTTCACAAACATCCGTCCAAGCAAACTATCAAACATCTCAAACAACTGTTCAGACTGGCTATCAAACAGCTCAAATGTCTATGCAGAGTGGCTACCAATCAGCTCAAATGCCTATGCAGAGTGGCTATCAAACATCCATTCAACGCAGTGCCTTCCAAAGCGGATGCGAAACATCACCGGCACCTATGCAATCGTCTCCACAAACGCCAAGGAATGATGATGTAAATGAGCCAGAACAAATTGATTTCGATGAGGAACTAACAAATTTGACGAATGACACACAATCGGAATACGAGTTTTGAATAACACTAAATTATGAAAATGATTAAACAGTATGATTATAGTAAAAATAGTTTATTTTTTTCTTACCTTACAGTTAATCCCAGCATCTCCAGAGGTTCGATGGGTTTTCTAAATATGTATTTCTTTTGTAAATGAGGCTTTATCAAACTAAGAAGTTCTTCAAAACTTACTACACTCATCCTAAAGTAATCGAAAAATTTAACCTCGTCCACTTTTAGCGCCTCATATTTCCTTTTGAAGTGGTTTCCATCTTTATTCATAATTGTCAGTAATGGGTGCACCCAGTACTTTCTTTTCTGTTTCTTTTTCTTAATACGCCTTAACGCAAGCAGAAGTAGAACACGCGCAGTGCGGTCCATGTCTCACTAGAAACTGAACTGACGGTTAGCGTCTTGTCGTACGATGTCGTATCCGATGAAATTTTTGCGTTGCGACATCGCATCGCATAAATTTCAGCTGTGCAATGTTGTTTTTGCGATGCGACGCCGCAACGCACTGTTGTGGCCTGGCCCTTAGTCCGTCCGCAGCCGCGCTATCGATCGCGCGTCGCGTCACGCTTGCTCGCAGCGCAGCCCTCGCGCCCGCGTCGCCGCCCGCGCACCACCGCTCATTTTTCGCGCAAGTGTGTAGGTAGTTAGTATTTTAGTGATTATGTCGTACACAAACGTACAGTGGACCGAAATGGTTCGGGTTTACGCCGCGTCGGGTGATAACCTGAACGAGGCTCGAAGAATGTACGCAGAGTTATTCCCTGGACAACCTGTGCCAAACCGTGAAACGATGTTGGCGGCTACTCAAAGGTTACGTACCTATGGCCAGTTCAGCGTGCCGGCCCATGCTCAGGGGCGTGGCAACCAGCAGCTGCCAGTTGACCTTCAGGAACGCATACTGGATTTCTTCGCGGAGTACCCAGAGGAGAGTACGAGGCGGGCAGCCTGTATTTTTTTCTTTGTTATTAAATCTAACTTACAACAGACTGGACTCGTCACGCAACACAAGGTAGGTATTTTTGCCTGTCCTAAGCCAGGAAAAGTATGAAGGGAAAGTTACATCACAGGTTACGTGTAGATATTGTGTTTTTATTACAATGATGTAGTTAGTTAAAAGTTATGTAGGTAGTTATAACGGACGGCCAGTGCAGCAGGTCAACGCCCTTTGCAGTGATTACGTAACTCGGGCGCATAATATCCATGAATTTACGGACGGTGTCGGACAGAAACATTTTTGAATTTTTGAAAGAAAAATTCGTTTATTTGTTTTTAAATTCAGAGAAACATTTTTATAATTAAATCAACTACCTATGGTTTTAGTGACAACGGTGTTTACCCTTACAGCCTGTATATATATTTTAATTATGACATCTTATTTTAATTCATTTTTACAATCTGCTACTACAGTGGCTCACACACTTGTTAAAATTCAACTACTTTTGCATTTAAAAAAAAAATAACTTGTAAATATGTGAGCACCATGTATCTATCACTTATTTGATTTACCTGTCATTGCTTAATTTTTAATTATTTTTACCTTTTGTGGTAGATTAATTTTATTATGGGTGCATCGTGTTCACATATAATTTTTATTATGTATACAAGACCTTGTAAAACATTTTAAAAGAGTAACGGTGGAGTTTCTTGCCCATTCTTCTCCATACGAAAACTACCTTTTGGAATGGGCGACTAGAATCATTTCTATTTAGTTTTTTTTTGACGTTCAAAAGTGCCTTTAATGTGCCTATTTGAAATAAATGATTTGACTTTGACATTCATCAAGCGTCAAATCCGTCTGGATTCGCTTGATGAGTGGAATCGAAGATCCGTGTCTGGCGAGACGGACTCGGTGACGAAGATGTTCCTTCTGGACGCTGTAGCTGCCTACCGTATTATACAGGGGGGGTAAAGTTGCCTTCATGTTCACAGCAATATTTTTAGGTGCGCCATCTATGAATTGTGTTCTAAATTTAAGGCAAACAATTCACATAGGACGTACTAGATGTCGCTACGAAACGACTTAAGACTTGTTGAAAATTAATATTTTAATTTCTAATTTATTTTCATTATTTTACTTTAATTTTAAAGACTTAAATTACAGAGAAATTTTTGTTCATATTATTGATTTATTTTAACGACTGTTAAAAAAAATCACAAATGTCAACTCAAAATTAAAAATTGTCAAAAGAAAATGGCTGACACGTTTTGCAATCTGCGAGTTCTGCGACCTGCGTGTGCGCTGAATTGTTTTCGTGTTGTTTATGCTGTTTTCTTTGCTGCTAATACGCTCTGCTCCTCCGTAAAGGCTTCAAGAGTTCATCATCAGATTCGTCAGTCCGTCCTTGCGTTGAGTGTATCCGCGGGGCGAAGGCCGACTGAATTCGGTGTCTGTTTGCGATATTTGGACGCTATTAGTTAAGTGTTGCGGTTTTATTTTCATGCTACTGTGAAATTAATTTCACAATACCAAACATGGTTTTACTTAAAAAACAATCTATAGCTGGGAAATATTTGCAAAAGTAACCAAATGAAAATGTGAAGGATAGTAGGTAGGTAATATGGTTAGTTATGGAACACGAAATCCAGATGGCGCTACTCGTGACAGGTTGGCATAAAAATCCCTAGAGATGGCACTCTATTACCAGTATTAAAAGTGCTCTGTGGTATTATACGAAAGGTGAGGCCAACAGGTGTGCTCACGCAAGTCTTAACGGGGCACGGGGCACGCTTTAAGTGTAAAGGGAGTCCATCGTGCCACTGTGACCCAAACATAGCGGAATCAGTCCCACACATCATATTGGACTGCCCGATCTATGCAAAAGAACGGTACAATTTAGAACAGCTAATAGGTACAAGCCTGCAAAGAGAAAGCGTAGCGGAAGTAATGTTGGGAAAGAGTAGAAATGATTTTATAGCCTACGGTGAGAACATAGCCCAAAAAGTTATTTTAAGAAACGGAACTAGATGAAACGACTATGTTTCTTATTATATTGTAAATATAAGCAGTTAACATAGGACATTGTGTATTGAATTAAATAGGATAAGCAGTAGGTTAAGAGCAATGTAACTATGATAATGTGTTTAGATTTATATGTTTAGATTTAGATTAGTTTTTGTCGAAGTTGTAATATGTAGTTAGTAATATTTCCCTAAAAGTAAGTAGAACATAAGTAGTAAATAAAGCAGAACAAAAAATGTATATTTAGGTTAATAAGCGTCATGTGAACAAGCAAAGTGAAATTTTTGTAATAAAACAAAATTTGTGGCAGTTATTTCCCTAATCTAAGTAAATAAAGAAATAAATTAGAAGAATAAGAATTAGATAAAAAAGTGGGAAACCCACCCACAGAGTGAATGATGAAGGATAACAGAAAGACCCAGTATGAAGCATGGAAGTACGAGAGGCATGTAAGCGAGAACTAGTATGGAAAAGGTTGTTGAGATAAAGAATAGGCGCCAATTACGATGGCGGAACTAGTCCGAAAAAAAAAAACTACCCACTTGAGGAATTGGATATACCTGCCCGAAGAATGCCAAACATTGAATGGCAACCTATTTTTGATCGCCCATTGCAATTTTAAAGGAGAAACTGTGATTATTTTTGGTACGGAAGACAATTTAAAATTACTTTTTAAACCTGATTTTTGGATTATGGATGGCACTTTTAGATGCAGTCCCGAACTGGTTGACCAGCTATACACAATACATGGTATCGCGGGGGAGAAAGTCTCAACTCATCAGATTTTACCATTGGTGTACGACTTCTGTCAAGCAAGAGTGAGCAATGTATTTTCCATTCGCCCATCCATTCCATCCATTTTTTAATAACGCAATAATAAATAGATTTATCAAGAGATGCATTTTGTTTCATTTAACAGTAACATTATCCTGAATACTTATTCTATGGAGGTGTCCTGCTGATATATATTTTGCTATTTAATTTTTAATATAATATATTCGATAACTAAAACTAACAACACTAGTAGTTTTAAGTAAATCTCACAGAAAGACTTGTTACTGCCGCCAAAGACGCTTTAAAGCGTCCACTAGTGGAGTCCCAGGCTAGTTAATCAGGAATCAGCACAGTATCAAACTAAAGACCAACCGGAGACATCACAAGCAGAACAAAATCAGTCCGACCAGCAGACGCACTCACTAACCAGCTGAAAACCCTGTTTGTCAGGAACCAGAGACAACACAACCAGCTAATGTGCCCACATGCGATAAAAGCGACAGTAGCTTTGTTTTGACTTCTCCAAAACAACTCTTTCCACTTCTGCTTACTAAAAAATCCTCTCGTGTTGCTAAAAAGCGTGTAAAAGCAGCAATTATCACGTCGTCTCCCTACAAACAAGAATTAAAAGTCATCGCCCAGAAAAAAAAAAGATGCTGAACAGAAAAAACTAGAGAAAATAGAAACAAACAAGAGAAAAGATGAATTAAAAACACAGATGAAAACTACTACAGAAGCTCAAAATAAAAAATCAAAGAAGAATAGCCGATCAGCGAAAACAGAAAAACGACGAAGAGTCTCATCATTTGGAGATGAAAGTGAAGAAGAGGACACACCATGTAAGTATTGTGAGGAAGTATATTCCGTTTCCGTTGAAGGGTGGATATCATGCTCATTATGTGGAAGGTGGGCTCATAATAGCTGCGCAGAAATAGATAATGATGATGACGAATCCACCCAATGTATCACCAAGTAGCAGCCACCACAATATACCTATAGTACAGACGCCAGCACATCAAGCTACCCGAAACTGTCAAATTTTCCCAATCAACTTTGAACCTTATACTTAAGCGGTAAAGTTGAAAATCTATTAAAGAAAGACAGATTGTAGTAGCTTGATGTGCTGGCGTCTGTACAAGCAGAAAGAGAAATGGAAGGAAACTAGGATCCAGAAATTGTAAAAACTACTTTGCGGAAATGTTGGACTTAGCTGTAGATCTGGTAAAGCAAAAAGTTATTTCTAGTAGAAAAACCGAAAAACAATTCGGCATACCACGGTATTAAATAAGGCAAAGAAGTACATAATATATGAAACAGGTACGGGGACAAAAGAAACTAACAGACACTGAAGAAGAGAAACTTGTAAATGTTCTGGTTGTCCAATGACCAAGTTGGACCTGAAAACATAATTATAACCATAAGAATCATCAATACATCTCTAAGTTAGATTTGTTTTCTTCTAAGTTTGATTTAAAAAAACATGACATTTTGGAACAAATCTAACGTGATGTAAGGTGAGATGTATTGATGATTGTTATGATTATAATTATGTGAATACATATTTTTTATTGTCGCGAATCATATTTTGATCAAGATACAACCTGACAGTGACCTGCAAATCGCAAAAAAACGCAAAAAAATATATGAATTTTGCGGGCTACCACTGCGCAATCACCTTAAGTGTTTTTTTTATCTCAATTGTTTCTAAAAAAAAAAACGCAAAAAAAAAAAAATGAATTTTGCGGGCTACCACTGCGCAATCACCTTAAGTGTTTTTTATCTTAATTGTTTCTAAAGATAGTGTTTGGGGCACTATAGGTCTATAACTATTTGTTTAGTGAAAGAAAATAATATTGAAAACAGTTAGGCGTCTTTACTCAAAAGACATTTATTTTTCACTGAACTTAATTTACATTTTTTGATATTTGAATGAGTGGACTGTATGAACGTTGTTTTATGTATATGCAGTATGCGTGTGTGTAAGGAGAGTACTTATTACTGTTATGGATCTTAGTCCTTTTAGACATACCGCCCACCAAAGGACGCAGTGCTTTAATAAACCAGTTAAACAGTTAAGTATAAAATATATATAAACTCAAAGGCAAAAGAAAAAAAACGAAAAAATCAGTATCCTAAATAAAGGGTGCATTGTGTACTTACGACTAATTATGTGTATGTAAAAATGCTAGTACTTAAATGCTATACTTAACTAATGACATACATGAGTGTTATAATTTTTTAAAACAATTAAAAAATTACTCTATACAAAGACATGACCGCCCACCGTGATGCTACATGAATGACAATTCAATGAATAATTGTATAAGAAATTTTGATACATCCAACCGGTGAGAGTAACAAAAGGCAAAAAAAAAGTTAAAATGAACACAAATTATGGTTATGAAAACCTAGCCTTATAATAATAGAAGTTAGTATGGTGTAAACTTACTAACTACTTGATAATTGGTAAGTAGGTACAGATACCTTATGACATCATGGATAAACAAGCAAGTAAACAATCAATTAACTTAGGTAAAATACATAATTTACTAATGGGACGTTTAAATTCCCCATTCTTGCATTTTACAGACACAACCCGTGCAATATTGTCAGGCCCTAAGATTTTTTTTTTATTTTTCCTAAAATCCATTTAGCAGGTGGGATATTATCGTCTCTTAAAATTACTATATCACCAATTTCAGGCTCAGATTTCAGGGGCCCAATTCTGTAACTTTAAGTTAAGCAACACGCCATTGACACTCTATCGACACACTACAGACATTATTTCGCCACTGTTGCAAATTTGGCATTCTGCAGAAACTTCAATGGCGTTTCAGTGGTGTCTCAGTAGTGTGTCGATAGTATGTCGATAGTGTGCCAGTACAATAGTTTTCAGTGTTGCTAACAAAAATCTACCATGCGACCACTTTTTGAAATCTTATTTTTATCAATGAAATCTTTATATTAAGGGTGTTTTAATAATATAAAAACGTTTTATTAGGTATCAAAAACATCAATTTCACTAAAAACATGCGTTTATTGTTAAAAAATAAGATTTTTATCACGACAATTTTTAGTCTTTGCCTTTCTGAAAAAGAAAACAAACAACTGTCAAAAAACTTGCAGCGGCTGTTTTCATTGGTTTTAAATTTTGTTATAAAATATATTTTCATATAAGTTCCTTGATTATCATCTAAAACGACGACGATAAAGTAAGTGAAAAAGTCCCAATTGTTGTTGGGAGAATAATTCAGAAACGTGATGAATAATGATACTTGCTTCCACCCGCGGCTTCGCCCGTGAGGTATGTCGACAAAGACTATCCTATGTCCTACCCCGGGATGCAATCAATCTATCGAAATCCGTTCAGTGGTGTGTAGGCGTGAAAAGGTAACAACAACATACAGACAGACTGACAGAGTTACTTTCGAATTTATAATATTGGTATGGATATAAGTTCGGTGTTCTGAAGTGCAATGCAAATATTTTTTCACAGTAAGTTTTGAGAATTTGATTTATTTTGTTTTTAAGTTTATTGATTTTTTTTTATTTAAAAATAAATAAAAAAAATCAATACTGATTTTATTTTTTTATTATTTTGGTGTTAATTGAACGTTATAAAATCCTTTTAACAAAAATAAAAGCGTCTTCCAAAAAAAAACACTACAAGTGAAAAATTACTTTAATTTCGGAAGTCGGTGTCTTTGGATCTATATTGTAGTTTTTTGCCACCGACTTCCGAAATTAATTAATGTTATTTATCACTTTGTAGTTTTTTTTTTTGTCAAAATAATAGTAGAATGTGACTAAATGTCACGCTCATGTTCGATTTTATGTTAGCAGAATAGGGTTTGAAATTGTTTCGATCGGACATTGGCTTAAACTAAAACGTAACTGCAGTGGAGTCGTTGTTCATTTGTAGAATGTGAAAACGCTTAAAAGCCGCGATTCAGTTGTGGTTCTATTGCGATTTTTGAATAACTAAATACTTGATACTGATCAGCAAATTGCAAAAAACGTAAGAAATTTGAATTTCGCGGGCTACCTTAGCGCTTCCCCTTAAGGAATTAATAACAGTTAACAGCTTTATACGTAGGTGGCGCTAGTGGTAAGATACATTGAACTTGAATAACAACGTTTATGATGTTCTATATGGATTTTATTGAACTTGCCCATGAGGTTGACATCGGAAACGTAAGAAGAAGAAATTTGTCGTCAAGATTATACAATAATGCTTTTGACCTCATGCATCGTCAGTTCGTTAAAACGTACTCTCCAAAGACCTCGTAAGAGCTTTGATTGAGGAAATTAGTCCTCACATGCCCGTCAATCTTCGTTCTGACGGTATTGATACGGAAACGAAGGTTAGTACATATTTACTATCGTTTTATGCGCCAGTAGGTACATAGGTATGTTATAATGTGATCAATTATTCTTTAAAACATCTCTATTCTCGTTTTAGATCTTGGTTGCACTGGCTTTTTATGCAACTGGTTCATACCAAACACCGGTAGGCCAGTCTCAATGTCATGCCGTGTCACAACCCTCAGTTTCTCGAGCAATAAAACAAGTGACAGATGTACTTAATATGCCACATAATTTTAAGAAGTATGTCCAATTTCCAAGCACCAGAGAAGACCGTAATGAAATCAAAAGAGGGTAAGCACAATGCAATATTTCCATATCTATTTGTTTGCACACCTAGACTTAGATCCTAATTTATATAAATAATGTGTTATATTTTGCAGATTCAAATCGAAATCGAACTGTTGCTAAACCACAATTGATCGTGTAACGTTGCAAATTAGTAGAATCGCCCCCCAGTAATATAACTTGTCAAGTTATTATAATCCCCAAATGTCAAGATTTCATGAAATAGTCATTCTTGGGGATTACTTGGTCTTAGAGAGTTGTGTTGATGACTTTAATAAACTTAATACTGAATTGCAAAAAACTTAAAAAACGCTACCCTGGCGCTTTCGCCTTAATAGGGAACGTAAGTAGCTAGTAAGCGTAGCAATCTCACTTTATCACTTTCATTGATTGCCTTGTAAATAATGTTGCTAATGATGTTGCTGTTCGCTTACGTCATCTTTGTGAATCGGATCCTCCGAGAGTTAATGACCCTCGCTACAACCTTTGAATTAAGTGACTTCTAACCAGGTGCACATACGAGCAACATCCTACTGGAATAGCTACGTACGACTCCTCGGCTAGTTAGTTAGTATTTTACGTTGTACGTATTTTTGGATTAGAGGTCATCTACCGCTACCTTCGTCCAAGCGGGCGTGGTATTGCTGGTGGAAACCTACTATAAGTACCTATACGACCTAAAACTGTAAATTACTGTAATCATCCATAACTGTTGGAAGTTACACAATAAAGCAGCATCCTGTCAAAAAAACCCCCTGGAGTTTTCGTTTCAGCCGGAACGAGTGACGTCATCGACTTGGAGTCAACGCAACCCCCTTACACACAGTTTTTGGGACCCTGATTGCAGACCCACCATTCTGTCAACATCTAAAATGGAGAACTTTACCGATAATAATATTTCATCTAACCAACGTGGCGGCAGTAGAGGCCGTCAATCTAGAGGACGAAGGACCTACCAAAGAAATAGAGTCGACACCATGAGGAAGACGAAGGGTGAGACTACAGTTCAAAATCTCCGTGATGATATCCGGAAGAATCTTTGGGTCGGATGGTATGAGGAAGACGCACTGGCAAGATTGTCAGAACAACAAACGCTTAAAGCTATAACATTGTCAATAACTACACGTGGAATCGGATTTGGAATCTGTCACCTTACTTTCATATCAATACCTTATCACGAAACCATCCATATTCCGAGCATGTATTCAATGTATCGCGTATTCCTCGGGCTTCTTGAGTCTAAACTCGAATCCATCAAAGCGGACTTACCAGTTATTCCACGCTTAACAGACCATACACAACAACTTGGAGTGACTAGCGACATGCTGAGAGCAGCACAGTCCGTAACCATCAGGGGTGCACGTTGAAGAGCCTCCCCGCGGCGCACCCTGGGCAACGTCGGCTCCAATTGCCCACCACGTTTGGGTGGACAATTGGGGCGGGCGGCAAATCTTCAACAGGCAGAAAAGGTCACGGTTCCAGTCACCGATCATCCTTGATGGTCGGTGAAGGGAACTGGGCTATAGACGGACGGTCATGCGTCTACTCCCCCTCTGCTTACAGAGGGAGGTGAGTGGGCGTAGACCGCCACGGGGCGGTTCGCACCGCGGTACCCACGAGAGTGTGGGTGGTGGAGGGTGTCCCATGCCCGCGCTGCGTCTGTCCGGCATCCGGCGGCAGCGTGGGGACGCCGGGGCGGCGGTTAGTTCTGCCCAGCCGTCGGCCACCCCGTAATCCTGAACTGACAGGACCGGGGATCCGGGCCACTGAGGCCCGGGCCGCAAGGTAGACAACCTCTATAAAAAATTACCCCAATCCCAAGGTCTAGCGTGCCGAGGGAATGAATGACCGGAGGGGATCCGGTCGTTAGCGCGAAAAGGGACCTCACCCTTAAAAAGGAACAAAAAACCATGAAAATGACAGACGAGAAAAAACTACCCCAGGGCGGTACCGGCTGCTTAGCAGTCGGAGAATCCGCCACGTTCCCTTTGAGAACGTCAAGCCCCCAATCGTATTCTGGGGGGGCAACGGATGTCACACATTTGCCGATGGCAACAAGAGCCGAGGAGGCTCCTGTCTCTTAGGGGACCAAAGAGAGGTGAGGAGTGACGCGGGGTAGGAACAAAAAACCATGAAAATGACAGACGAGAAAAAACTACCCCAGGGCGGTACCGGCTGCTTAGCAGTCGGAGAATCCGCCACGTTCCCTTTGGGAACGTCAAGCCCCCAATCGTATTCTGGGGGGGCAACGGATGTCACCCATTTGCCGATGGCAACAAGAGCCGAGGAGGCTCCTGTCTCTTAGGGGACCAAAGAGAGGTGAGGAGTGACGCGGGGTAGGAACAAAAAACCATGAAAATGACAGACGAGAAAAAACTACCCCAGGGCGGTACCGGCTGCTTAGCAGTCGGAGAATCCGCCACGTTCCCTTTGGGAACGTCAAGCCCCCAATCGTATTCTGGGGGGGCAACGGATGTCACCCATTTGCCGATGGCAACAAGAGCCGAGGAGGCTCCTGTCTCTTAGGGGACCAAAGAGAGGTGAGGAGTGACGCGGGGTAGGAACAAAAAACCATGAAAATGACAGACGAGAAAAAACTACCCCAGGGCGGTACCGGCTGCTTAGCAGTCGGAGAATCCGCCACGTTCCCTTTGGGAACGTCAAGCCCCCAATCGTATTCTGGGGGGGCAACGGATGTCACCCATTTGCCGATGGCAACAAGAGCCGAGGAGGCTCCTGTCTCTTAGGGGACCAAAGAGAGGTGAGGAGTGACGCGGGGTAGGAACAAAAAACCATGAAAATTACAGACGAGAAAAAACTACCCCAGGGCGGTACCGGCTGCTTAGCAGTCGGAGAATCCGCCACGTTCCCTTTGGGAACGTCAAGCCCCCAATCGTATTCTGGGGGGGCAACGGATGTCACCCATTTGCCGATGGCAACAAGAGCCGAGGAGGCTCCTGTCTCTTAGGGGACCAAAGAGAGGTGAGGAGTGACGCGGGGTAGGAACAAAAAACCATGAAAATGACAGACGAGAAAAAACTACCCCAGGGCGGTACCGGCTGCTTAGCAGTCGGAGAATCCGCCACGTTCCCTTTGGGAACGTCAAGCCCCCAATCGTATTCTGGGGGGGCAACGGATGTCACCCATTTGCCGATGGCAACAAGAGCCGAGGAGGCTCCTGTCTCTTAGGGGACCAAAGAGAGGTGAGGAGTGACGCGGGGTAGGAACAAAAAACCATGAAAATGACAGACGAGAAAAAACTACCCCAGGGCGGTACCGGCTGCTTAGCAGTCGGAGAATCCGCCACGTTCCCTTTGGGAACGTCAAGCCCCCAATCGTATTCTGGGGGGGCAACGGATGTCACCCATTTGCCGATGGCAACAAGAGCCGAGGAGGCTCCTGTCTCTTAGGGGACCAAAGAGAGGTGAGGAGTGACGCGGGGTAGGAACAAAAAACCATGAAAATGACAGACGAGAAAAAACTACCCCAGGGCGGTACCGGCTGCTTAGCAGTCGGAGAATCCGCCACGTTCCCTTTGGGAACGTCAAGCCCCCAATCGTATTCTGGGGGGGCAACGGATGTCACCCATTTGCCGGTGGCAACAAGAGCCGAGGAGGCTCCTGTCTCTTAGGGGACCAAAGAGAGGTGAGGAGTGACGCGGGGTAGGAACAAAAAACCATGAAAATGACAGACGAGAAAAAACTACCCCAGGGCGGTACCGGCTGCTTAGCAGTCGGAGAATCCGCCACGTTCCCTTTGGGAACGTCAAGCCCCCAATCGTATTCTGGGGGGGCAACGGATGTCACCCATTTGCCGATGGCAACAAGAGCCGAGGAGGCTCCTGTCTCTTAGGGGACCAAAGAGAGGTGAGGAGTGACGCGGGGTCGGAGTCCGACGCCGCATCTGGAGGCACGAGCATGGGAGGCTCTGCGAGCCCCTGTCGTGCCAAGGAGGCGGCCGCGAAGAAGAGCAAGCGGCCAAGGTCAGGGTTACTTCACGCTCAAACGGCTGGACCAATTTTGATAAAATTTGGTATGGAGGTAGCCGACACCCTGGATTAACATATTAGGCTACTTTTTATCCCGATATTCCCACGGGATCGACATTTACGCGGGTGAAACCGCGGCGCGTAGCTAGTATAATCATATTAGCAAAATATAGCTTATATCTCATAGATCTGCTTCACGTGTGGCTAGAGTACTTTGCTGCAATGATACACTGAATCCAAAATGCCTAGAAAGAACATGTGAGGGCTGCCATGATAAGAAACTCACCTTTAACGTATATAATGAAAATAATTACTTACGAGAGATTGATTTTCAAAAACGTTGAAGTGATGATAAAAGGTAAACCGAAACAGTGTAAGAAATGTGTCAAAAAAACTTGACCATTAAACAACAGCTATCTTCTTTTCAAGGTTTGTTACATGTCGACTTCTCGGAGAACTATAATTGTAAATATGGTGCTGAAGTCCAATCCGCCCACTTTGGTGGTTCTAAGCCTCAATTGTCCCTTCACACATGCATTTACTACAGCAGTGGACACTCAAGTAAAGACTTTTATAACAACATCAATGTGCTCCATATCAGAAAACTTGCGACATGACCCTGTAATGATATGTGCTCATCTTAGACCCATCTTACAAAGAATCGAAGAAATAAGTCCAAACTTGTCAGAGTTACATAATATTAAGCGATGGACCCACAACTTAAAACCGTAATAAATTAATGTTTTATTTTATTTCCAATTTCATAGGCAGAGAATTAAATAAAGTTAATAATATTATTTGGCACTACAGTGAAAAAGGTCATGGAAAAGAAGCTCCTGATGGAGTAGGTGGATCAAAAGGCTGTGTGATAATTCGGTTGCAATGGGCAAAGACATATCGAATTATGATTCTCTTATGTCTTGTTTAAAAGAAAACTGTAAAGGAGTAGAGATTTATGGAATTGGTGACCCGAATGTACAAGATATTCAAAACATAAGATAAGAGAAGCTTTTAAGGGCACATTAAAGATACACCAACTATCTTGGAGTCGAAGTGAGCCGAATACTTTACATGCAAGAAGACTAAGTTGTCTGTCTTGCGCACCAACTACAATATGTCCTCATTTTGAAATCGGACAATCAAATGTTCAACCTGGAAGTACAAGATCGAGCACTCCCGTTAGTTTTGTTTCTGATGCCTTAAATTTATCTCCAAGAATAGTACATTATGATACATGTGTGCCAAGTTGATCATTATACACGAGGCGATATTATTCGCGCGAGCCGCAGGCGAGCGCGATAAGAAAGCCGAGTGTATATTGATTAATGCACACGCGTTTCATACGACGTTTTTCAACACACTTGCGAGGAAAAAAAAACGGACTTGTATAGTTAAATATTAACTTGTATGGAAAATGGCGCGCTGGTTTTGTTTTCCCGCGCGCCGTGCTAGCCAGCCAGCACTAGCGATGCGCGCGCCGGTGGGTGTCTCTCATTTTAAATATATTAATCTATGGCACAGACAAAACCGCTAAACTGCCTATAGAAAAAATATAATAAAGTCTGTCAAGCGAGTCGAGTCCACAACCCTTTTACTGATTTCTTATAATGGCAATACTATGATCTGTCAAACAGATTGTCACAAATACTGTTGTAACCTCTTAATAATCCGGTTTTTGTTGAGTTTTTTAATGTTATAATGCCGAAACCTATTAAAAGTAGTGTCAGGAGCTTGTTGTTTACAATGATTAATAAATATAATCATGTACAGAGTGAATCTGACGACGTGTTATCGCAAAAACGACGACTTTTGGATGAAATCGTTTCAACATCAGGTAGGTTGGCAACAACGTGTTGATACTTTTAGCACAATTGTCTAACTTTTTTTATTTTACTGTGATGTGATCACGATTTCCGTTTTGGTTTAGATCCAGACGTCGTGTTCATGACCTTGAAACTTACTGGGGCATCTTTAAGTGAAAACTACTATAAAGATTGTTGTCATTTTTTTGCAGCCACCTTGGATGATGAATTAATAAAAAGCACAATTCATAATTTAGTTAAGCAAGTCATAGCCATAGAAGACAATAAAAAAATGAAATCTGAAACAGACTATCTGACAAAAATTGCTGCTATGACAGGTTAGTACACATTTATTGGTTTACCCTGCATTTTCTACATATTATTATGTTATCATAAAATTTGTGCGTTTGATACTGAACTGACATATTGAATTTTCAGATTTAAGTGTGAAAACACTGCGGAGAATTAAAAAAGAAGGTGCTATTAACCAAGGTGAGTGGAACACACCAGGGAAAAACGACGTCACGACAGCCAACTGTAGCCAACCTGGATAGTTTTGATTTATCAGCCATACGCAATAAAATTAATGAATTTTACTGTGTGAAAAGGCAAGTTCCAACTCTACGAAGTTTGCTTGCAGATTTAAGAGAGTATTGGATTTACTGGATGTCATGAAACATTGAGACAATTATTACTCAAAAATGGATTTGAATTCAAAAAAAATAAAAATGAGAGATCTCTTCTTCTTGAAAAGTATGAACTAGCTGCATGGCGACATAGGTATCTCAGAGCTATTGACGAAAAGCGGAAACAAGGAAAATTAATAGTTTACCTCGATGAAACCTATGTCCACCAAAATTATAAAGTTAAAAAATCATGGCAAGGGCCATCAACAAGCGGTGTAATTGATAAAATATCATCAGGCAAAAGACATATTGTTGTTCATGCTGGATCCGAAAAAGGTTTTGTCCCCAATGCTTTATTAGTATTCAGTACTAAATCAAAAATGGCAGATTATCATGATGATATGAACAGAAATAATTTTATGAAATGGTTACGTGAAAAATTAATACCTAATTTAAGTCAGCCCAGTGTCATTGTTATGGACAACGCTAGCTACCATGTAACACAAATAAATAAGCCACCATCTATGAATGATTTAAAGGCTGACATTCAGAAATGGCTAACTGGAAATGGAATCCATTATGAAGAATTTTTCACAAAGGCTGAGCTTATGTACCTTGTGAATGAAAATAAAACAACTCCAATATATGAAGCTGAAGAATGTTTGAAACAACATGGCCATGAAGTTTTGAAACTTCCACCATATCATTGTGACCTGAACGCTATTGAACTCATATAGAGTTTGGCTAAAAGAAAAATAGCCAGCAAAAATTTAGGGATTCCAGGTAATGAAATGGAGAACCTTATAAAAGAATGTTTTAATAGTGTCACAGCCAATGATTGGAAAAAATGCACAGATCACACTATTAGTGTCGAAAACAAATATAAAGTAAGAGACATATCCGAAACTGAGTTGGAACCTTTCATCATTTCTGTGCGTAATGATGATACTGACAGTGATTTCTCATATGAAGGCATTGAATTTCTTGATTCTGATTTTAGTTCTGATTGTGACAAATAAATACATTGAAATGCTTTTTTTTTAATTTATTTCAAATATGTTTTTTTTTAATCAAAAATTCAAGTATCAATAAGTTTTCAGCGTGCTATATCAGTGTTGACACCTGAAAGATTTTTGAATTTGCCGCCTTTTTCGTGGGACTAGACTCGCTTGACAGACTTTAAACACAAACTAGCTAATGTTTAGACTGATCGTAGTGTTGTACGTCAAATTGTAGTTTTATTTATGGAATTAGAAAGTACTATTGGCATAGAGAAATATACATTCGTTCAGTGAGAATCCGCATAGAACGCCAGTCAGGGTCTTTTCCGTTTGGTTTCGGAAGGGACCCCGGTCAATTTAAGGTATTCACCTTATTATATATCAGGTTGTATCTTGATCAAATATGATTCGCGACTACCTATAATGTATATGTATTTACAGAATTATAGTCATTAGAATTTAATCCTTAAGTTAGATTTGTTCCTTATGAACTTTTCCATAAGAGATTTTTTCATAAGGAACAAATCTAACTTAGAAATATGTATTAATGTTTCTAATGATTATAATCCTGTAAAGAGGTACCTGTTATAGCCGCAAATCATATTTTGATCAAGATACAACCTGACACCGACCTGAAAATTGCAAAAATCCTAAGAATTTCGCGGTCTCCCACTGCGCATTCACCTTGTCTGTGATCCCCTGCGAGTTCATTCGCTCACGGTGATATTATTCTAGGGCATGGTCGGCATTATCGCAAGATGGCGAATGTCATGACGTCATCTATGACGATTCACGAGACATCGTTATCGTTATCGCGCTCACGCTAATTCGGTTATTTCCCAATTCGAAACACATCGATTATTTCTCAATTCGGAACGCAGGGTTTGATGAGATTAAAAAAGCGCGCATCTCCGACTAGTAAATAGTTATCTGTGGTATTACAGTACATGTGGATTAAAGTAAAGAAAAAGCACGCGTTCGTAATACACTCCATTATGGACCTAAAAACGGTTCAATAAGAGCCACTTTACGAGCAAGTGTGTTGAAAAGTATCTTATAGATCAATTGAAGTCACACCAGAAGGAGTTTTCCTTGTAAATGCAATTTAGAAACGTTTTTTTCACAGGACACAAATATAAAAGAAATTCAATACATACTTTTTATGTTCTGCCTGAATAATTTTATAGCGATGGAAAAAAAAATTACCTACACTTAACAAAAGTGTCAATTTTAGTTCCAAATCAAATGATTACATTTTTCAGTCTCTAATAAAACTTCGAAAAGTCCTGCACTGATGCCGACGATATAATAATTCCTTCTGCACGTGGCTTCCCTGGCTCCTCATTAACGGCATAACTATGTAAATGTCTATTAACTGCTCTCAAATTACGATGTTTTTTTTTTTTTACATACTTTTTTGACATAATTTGGAAACATTGTAGAAGCCAATTATTTTTAAAAAGAGTAACCGTGGAGTTTCTTGCCGGTTCTTCTCCATAGGAAACGACCAATTGGAACCGTGCACCTAGCTTCTGACGTTTCATAAGTGCCCATGTAGGTGTATGTGAAATAAAATATTTTGATAATAATTATGTTAACGGAAAAGACGTCATTACTGTGGACGTAAAAGTTTTATTTTATTTTATTGATTATTTTGGATTGTTTGTTTTATTTTTAATATGAAGAAGTACAACGTCATTGTTTTTGTTCTTAAGGTTACGAAGTGTTAAGAGTTTATTTTGTTGATTAAAAGCTCTATTTTAAACTTTTCTGTGAATTATTTGGTATTTTCGGTGGACACATAAAAACCAAAATGTCACATATTTTCATGAAAATAAGGTTTTGATCTCTGATTTTGTGGACAGTATAATTATTTTGCTATTTCCCATAATAAATGCAGATTTTTTATAAAAAAGAAGACATTATATTTTTTTTATTTTAAATTCCTGTTTTGTTTATGACCCAGGTACCTACGAAGAAGCAAAAACAAGTGAATAGCGAAGAAGATGACGATTTGGATGATACGTCACGTTTGCCCAAATTGTGCCACCGACGATGACAGTGATGTCAACAGTGATGTGTGACAACGACAACCTTCACCTGTGACAACCTACCCCATCTCGGAGGTTATTTGTCACACTCGACGTCCAAATAATTGTATAAATTAGTAATTTTTTTTAAGATTTAAGAGCGATTCATGAAGGCTGAAATACCAAATATAAAGATTAATGAACAAAAATTGATAGTTTTATTTCAATTCTCTCAGAAATGTTTATTTAAATTTTTAGACAACGAGGACACTTCCCCTAGGTATCTTAATTATTTCAAACTTTACCCATCTGTTAATTTTTGAGAATCCAATTTAATCCGAGTTGAACTCCGAATTATTGATTGAATTTCGAGGCTATTTGGCCTAACACCCCTTTTGAGCGTATTAACCCGGGATAGTTTGTGCATTGGGCAAACTCGCCGTTGTTGAGGTTAAGCTATCCACCTCGCGTGTGGAATTGCATATTTTTTGTAAAGACAATTGGTGAGGAGTGTGATCGATTTAGTTCAGGCCCTAAGCCACCTTGTGAACAGTTTGAACAATTGTTGTGGTGCATTCCGTGCTGTACACGCTGTAAGGACCAGCGTTCCTTGGGAACATCGTCGGATCTGAC
The DNA here is from genome assembly GCA_963082905.1 of Oligia fasciuncula. Classification (NCBI taxonomy): domain Eukaryota; kingdom Metazoa; phylum Arthropoda; class Insecta; order Lepidoptera; family Noctuidae; genus Oligia; species Oligia fasciuncula. Next base: position 19,368,560 of record OY720403.1, read on the forward strand.
TTCGAACTCCACACTCATTACACACACAAAGACACTTACATACATACACAGAAACGGCGTGACCTGCAGACAGGACCTCATCACCAGCGTTAGGTAGGTACGAACAATAGAACAATTTGGAACCGTGCACCTAGCTTCTGACGTTTCAAAGGTGCCCATGTAGGTTTATGTGAATCAAAATATTTAGATTTGATTTGATTTGAGGCAAGATTGATTGGCTTCGCGATTTAGCGAACCTTCGACAGACCAGAACTTGCCCTGGTTAGGCGTCGAACAGGTACACCACAGGAAAAATCAACAAACAGTTATGTTGAACAAAATAATAAAACTGACACATCGATTGCGATAGCTGGAAAACTGACACAGAACCAAACTGTAATAAAGGATTATTTAAAAAAATTGGAGAATAAAGTGCTTCATGCTTAAGCTATCTTACTTAAGTAGGTACCCAAATTTACACTTTTGTTACAATGAGTTCAAAAAGTCAGGGAAAAGTAGATAACGTATTTTTTAAATGCATAAACAAGAATTGCAAACATTGAAAAAAAAAATTAAAACAGAGTTTCGGGCGGAAACCAAACAAAGACTCCTCTCCGTGTATGGAAAAGGAATGGGCCGTGGACTAAATATGTAACGCGAACACATTAGCAGATGGTTATATTTACAAGACAATTCCTGACGGAGTGTTCATGGGCTGGCGGTTCTAAAACTAATACCGAAAATAATTGTTTTAAAACTTATACTCAAATAATAGATCTAGTTTTTGAATTAGTGAACGAATCGGACAAAAATTTTACGAAGAAAGAAAGTGAACCTTTTAAAAATATATATAATGCGCCACGCTGTAACAGGAATAAAATCGAAATTAAGAGAGCTCCATCGTGCAAGCGTAGAAGCCATTAAAATGTCAATAATCAGCCCGCTGACCGCCCAACGACTGACAATCAGAATATAGAGATAGGATATTGTGAGTATGGGTCTGGTGACAATGTGACTTCCAAGGAACAAGGACGAAGGCAATCCTGGAAATTACGCAAGAAGTCCTAGCGTTAGCCCACAATCTACTTGTTGTTGTTTTATGATGGAAGGTTTTGGTACCAATTTGGACATTTTCATGTTTGTGGCAAACAACAGTTGTTTTTCACAGCCTAGTGTGTTATTTGAAGTTTTAGAGAATACTGTTGATTTGTCAGAAAATGAAAAGAAGGAATTGAAACAATTCTGTCAGACTTATGTGTGTTCGTTGAGGAACAAATGGATCTCGTGTAATCGCACGAGAGTTACATTCATAAAAAAGTTTGAGACATGGCTGCAACAGAACATTCAAATGGCCTGAGGTCGTGAGGGAAACCCGCTTCTTTAGTATCAGTAGAGCAGCAACCATGTTTCAGTTCTGACTTTGGTGTAAATGAGGGTGCATCAACATCGTACAGACGGGAGACGTGCAGTGTTGAAACATCAACATCAGCTGTGAGTCCGAGAAAACCATTCAAGGTGCTAAGCCTGTTACAGAAGAGAAGGAGAGTGGAAGAGCTCCTAACGCTAAGCACTGAAACCCTTGCTCATGCAACTGATTTAAAAGCACAAAACAAAAATGTAGCAGATATAATTAAACTGGTCTCGCAGCAAACCGAAGAGGCTATAAAGATAAAGGAATTATTAAAGCCAAAGAAAACTGTGCCTACAAATATGTACTATGCCTACATATTCCGCTGATAAATGTGCTCCTTGAAGCTTTCGAAGTGGCAGTATATAACATTAAGATCTTGTGCAAAAGAAGAAGGAATACCACTGTATCCTTCTTATACTGCCATCCTTGAGGCGAAGAAGGACTGCTACCCCCTAAAAGATACCATAGACATCACGGAAAGAGGTAAAAGTAAGGCTCCAAGCTATTTTGGACAAAACTGTGGCTAGGCTTGGAAAATTCCTACGTGTGGAATTTTCCCTGGATGGCAAAGAGTTGACACTTAACTATGGCAGGCGAAGACGGTTTTAGTAGTTTTATGTGTTCTTTCGTGCCTCTGCGCTTAGTTTTTAGAAAAGGTATGGGAGTAACCAAAGCCACAATGTTCTGCAGACCAATCTATTTTAAGTTTTCAAACGAAAACAAGTTGAACATCGTGGAAGAGAGGCTCTGATTAAGGCTGAGATTGCAGCACTGCAACCTTCCACCATAGGAAGCCATGTTGTTAAGCACTCGATGCTTATGACCATGATAGATGGCAAAATCATTTCACACCTATAAAATACCTCATCGCAGACTTGTGATATCTGTAAAGCTACTCCTTCAGAAATTAATAAGTTGGAGAAGATCCCAGAGTGAGTTTTCAATAATTTAATAAATTAATGTCGCTGTACTGCAAAATAATTATATTCTTTTGATTAATTTAACCACTTTCTTTCCAGAAAACCAGTTTCAACAGAAAATCAGTATGGTTTGGTATATGGAGTGCCTACTCCATATTTCAGATTTCAGAGACTGGACATTAAAACATGGCAAGCCAGAGATGCAAGCAGTAAAGAGTCATTGAAGAGTAGAAAACAAATCATACAGCAGAAGTTACGTGATGAAATGGGCCTCCTGTAGACATCGTCAAAGAAGGTGAGATAAAATAACAGTTATAACTTTTCTAACTCTTCATTTTTTTTTCAAGTAAAATTATTCATTTTCCTTTCTGCACAAAGTCAAAAAGTATTTTTGCTTTGTTTCAGGTGCGGAAACTACAAATGATGGGAATACTGCTAGGATATTTTTAGTGATCCTGCGAAAACTTCAGCTATCACAGGATTGGATTCCCGTTTCATCCAAAGATTTTCAACATTTTTGGGTATTGTAGCCAGAGGCTTATAAATATTGACGCGTTTGCAGACTATGCACGCCTTACTGCAGAAATGTACATGGAGCTCTATGGCTGGCTGGTATTACATGCCTTCAAGTGTCCACAAATTTCTACTACATGGTACTGAAGTTATCAAACACTTCAATATTATGCCCGTTGGCAATGGAAGTTTATCTGAAGAGGCAATGGAAGCCAGACACAAAGACTTAAAAAAAAAAAATCGAGAACACCATTCACGCAAAGGAGATCGGCGAGTCATGGCCCCGATAGACAAAGTATTAACCATTCGAAAAAATATTTAAATAATTATAAGACCTACTTTAACGTATCATTTCCTAAAAAAACGCAGGAAAAAAGATTAAAAAAAAAAAGAAAAGTCAGTTGATGTATTCCTCGCGTTGCAGTTGTTTTAATAACAACTGATTTTGCCATATTAAAAAAAAAATGTTTTTCCCATCAAAAGATTTGTATTATAATGTTAGATTTATATTTCTCAGGTGCATAGATCTACTACATCACTTTGGTACCAAAGGTATGTAGCAATTAACTGCATCGGACCATGTGTGCGACTCTTGCTAGATGGCAGCTACACAATTATTACCAGGAACCAGTGCTGATTCGAGTATTGGATCTAACTTGAATGTAGGCCATCGTCATGTTTGCATTAATTGTGGAAGATCTTTATTGCGTATTAGATCCCATACACTGACACAACATTCAACACATGCAGCGTGAAAGCCATATTTTTGATGTTATAAGTTTATAACAGAATGGATTCACCCTCGAGAAGTAAGTACTTAATAATCTGACAGCACATATAGCTATTTAAAGAATAATAGACAAGTTTCTAGTCCTGGCTTGTATATACGGTGTTATTAATCCCCATATAAATGAATCGCATTAAATTTTTTTTCTCTAGAATAATAATATGTTCCACTGAAATAATTTTGATTGATTTTCAAAATAGTAAAGGAGATGGCATTTTTTGGCATTACTAATTTTGGAAAGCTACAGAATTCAAAGCTATTTAAAAAAAACCGCTTATTTTTATGTACTGGTAGCCAGATCAACTTTATTATTGACAATGGGGATAAAATTTCGATAAATATGAGTAACTTGACTTGATTTAACACAGAGCGGCTGGATACAAGGCTTTTATATTTTTTAACGACTTCAAAAAAAGGAGGTTATTTCAACCTCCTTACTCTAAACATGAACACCCAATAGAACCCATAATCATGACTCTTTAGAAGATGACATTTCACGTCATGTGTTATTTATTTTATTTCGACAACTTCTTATGTCACATTCGCTCGCTCGCTAGTAGTCTGTGGACTACAATATAATGCAGGGTAGGGAATGCAATCCGGATTATCCGTAATCCGAAAAATCCGGATATCCGCACATTTTTACTAGACTTCCAAATCCGGATTTGAAAACCAAATCCGGATTTTTTGAATAATTAATTTTTTAAGAAATTATAACAAAAAAATCGAAACGTGCGAGTTCGCTGTTCGCGCGTCGCGTCTCGCGAGTGTTGAGTCTATCGGCTCTGGGGGAAGCGAGCAGGGCGCGGACGCGGGTCGAGAAAGTGTGTGACTCGTCCTTGATCGTTCCGTTCATTCCGCGTACGATAAGCATTTTCAGTGCATTCCGCCTACAAGCGTCGAATCAGAACGTGCTTTTTCCGCAGCAGGAATTATGTGCAACCGAACTCGCAGCAGGTCCCAAAAAATTACATACGTACGTAAAAAAACATTGTTAAATTTATGTTGATTTAAGTGAAGTTAAATTATTGTTTTGTTACTTTGGCTTATGTTATATTTAATTAATTTGACAAGGAGTCTATTTGTCTTTATTTTTGTTCTTCGGAGTTTCTTTTAATTTGTACCTAGTAATTATTTTATCTCCTCATTTCTGATTCGATATCTCCATCCATTGCCATCTCCATTGCTCTTTGAGTGACTTTTAGCCTTCTAATAATATCCATTGTGAGCGACCACGTTCCAGAAAGTGCCTTATGTCATCACTGGCAACACTCACTGGGCAGGGGCAAAGACTTTCGTCTTGACACACTGCGGTATGTGGGACGAGAAGATATTGCGTAGCTTCCCGAAGTTGGACCTACTTAACTGGACAGTTTGTCCTAGGTAAACATACTCGTCCACGACTTCGAGTGTAGCGTCTCCGATCTTTATGAGAGTGGGTGTTACATGGGCATTTGACAAGACCTTCGTTTTGTGCATGTTCATTTTAAGACCCACTCCTTCGCAGGCTCTACTGAGGTCATCGAGCATTGTACCAAGGTCCTCCATGGTCTCAGCCATGACTACGATATCGGTGGCAAACCGAAGGTAAGTTACGTACTTGCCATTGATGTTAATGCCAGCCCCTTTCCAGTACAGAACCTTGAAGACATCCTCCAGTGCACCGGTGAACAGTTTCGGAGAGATAACGTCTCCCTGTCTCACACCTCGCTGCAGAAGAATAGGTTTCGAGGTCTGATCCTAGAATCGGACTGACATAGTAGCGTTTTCGTACAAACACTTCAGCACCTCGATGTACCGATAGTCATCTGGTACCGTTGAAGAGACTGCAGTACAGCCCATGTCTCGATCGAATCAAAGGCTTTCTCGTAGTCCACAAACGCTAAGCAGAGAGGCAGGTTATATTCTTCGGTCTTCTGTATAACGTGTCGCAGCGTATGTATGTGGTCTACGGTGCTAAAGCCTTTACGGAATCCAGCTTGTTCGGGAGGCTAAAAGTCGTCAAACCTACGCGCGAGACGGTTCGTGATGACTCTAAAAAATCGTTTGATGTGATTATCGTGTGCTTTTATTTTAATCCATTTAAACAAATATAAGAAATATCATATTAATAAACTAATATGGGTAGGTTTGTTTATTTTAATGAAAAATCCGTAATATCCGGATAATCCGGATTGGACCAAAAATCCGTTCTTAAAAATCCGGATTTTAAAACAGAACGGATTTGCATTCCCTAATGCAGGGTATGCTCGCTACTGTTTTTTGCTGGTGTGAATGTTTTGTGCTCCCAAAGTTTTACGTGGATTTTTACAACGACCTGGCTTGCTTTTGGATTTCGAAGACTCCTACCTTTCTGAACAACCGTTGCGAGACTTGGACCTCGACGTTTTCTACTTTTAACAGAGTACACTTAGCTATTAGGTCTATGATCAGTGAGTAAATCTTTGAATTAGACAAACTTCAACAAGTAGTTATCATTTTCAAGTCATTACAAAGCATAATTTGCAATATGTTATGCATACAACACACACACACACACATACACACATACATACATTTATGCGTTAAAACGGTAATAGAGGCAAAAGAACCTAAAATGAATGCACTTAACCTCACTTTTACAAAAATTAAAATTGTTTTTTTTTTTTTTAACAAAAGCTCATAATATTCCCCTTCAAACCATGCCACCACTTTTATTTTTGTAGAAACTAAAAAAGTTTAATGCCAGCGTTCTATGAACTTCTGCCATTCTCCTTTACTAAATCTAGTTAGACAAGTGCGACAGCAGAAGGACTTAGATGACATAAGTTTGCCAAGCTATGAAGAGTCAGACTAATTACATAAAAGTGAATTCATTAAATTGTTGTCACATACTATATGATTATTATTTACTAGCTGCTCTGCCCGCGACTTTGTTCGCGTGGGAAACACTGTTAACGACACATAATCTGTGGTCGAACGAGGCCGCTCAATTTGGCAACACGGCCCGGAACTGCTAACTTCACTACCGCGCGATGGCCGCCGCCCGCGCCGGGTCGGCGGCGGCGCGCCGCCATTATTATTGCGAAAACAACCCGGCACCGTCAACATCTAGCGATTTAAGCCAATTACTGTAATACTTTTACCTCTTGTTTCATTAATTTCATTATACAAAGTTTAACTTCCATACATCGCATTTTTAATGTGCCTCCTACAATCTGCACAAACACTTCCCCGCTTAAATCCCGAACCTATCCTATGTCACTCCCAGGGTCGTAAACCATCCGTATGCGTATTCGATACAAACAAACAAATCTTTCCTCTTTAAAATATTACTAGCACTTTGGCACACCCGCGGCTTCGCCCCCGTGGTTTTTCCTCTTAATACTAATACTGTACTAATATTAGTATAATAATAATACTAGTAGGTATAGAAGCTGCCACAACCACAATATCACATCCCTACTGGCCTGCGAGGAAATTGTCAAAAGTCGTGCCAGCCACGCCAGAGTCGGGTCTTCCCGACAGCGGATGCCGTCACGAACGAGATTAGTGATGTACCTTATTATTATTTGATTTATTCGTTCGTTTGTAGTTCTAATGTCTGCTTTTAGGTTGTTTAGAACTTTGTAACTGCTGTTAAACGATATTATGATAAAAATAGGGTCAAATTAAATAAAATAATGATGAAACGAGTATTATTTTATTGAAAAAACATGTGATGAAAAGCAAAGATTAATTGGTTATCGACAACTTTTCGATAAGATGTTGCAATCCCTATTTTTTTTGTAGGTATTTGCGCTGAATTTGTGGCTTGGCGTGGAAGGGGCGCCGATGCGTTTACGCTCTGGCGTTCAAAAGGTTAAAGCGAAATTTGGTCAATTTACGTGTATTTTGGGTTTTGTTCCCTAAAACCCTTTATGGGTATTTTGTATACTGCTTTTTGATATCAATAGAAAGGTAGTGAAATAAACTTTAATTAATATACAATTTTTTCATTTTTAATTAATATTCATGAAAAAAAAACAGTCTTAACTGAAAAAGTCCAGGTGTGCGATTTTATCGCTCTCAAGTGTAGATAGTCGACTCTTGGTTTGTAAACTCTAATAAGGCGATTATTTTCTTCTGAATCCGAGTCGCTGGAATCGGACAATAAATATAATGTTTCTAAATGTAGCTCGACTTCGGTTCGCTCGCGAACACGCAAATTGGACTCACGAGCAGTGGAGAAAAGTTCTGTGGACTGACGAATGCAGAGTGGCCTTAACCTTTCGTATGCCGGAACGTACATCTACGCTCAAAATAAGTTGATGTTAGTCTGCCGGAGCGTACATCTACGCGTAATTACGTGACATCGAAAAATTTATTTTGTGTGTGTAACCGAGAGTCTAAGTTACTTTGAACGCATTTATTGATTGAGATTATGACCGAATGAACCTAAAATATAACTCGAAATATTTTTTTATCTGTGAAGTTAGTTCAAAATAACGAGTGAAAGTGACGTGATTACGAAGTGTTTACGGAAGTGTTTTTTGTGTGTTTTTTTGTGCTAAAGTAAGTATTTGTACAAAGTACAAAGATATACAAAATACTAAAGACTTCGATAAGTTTTAAGAACAGAAAAATACCTACAAATTACGTCGGTTGAGTCAATTTCAACCGACGATTTGTTATCACAATTATAACATTTTCTTTATGTTATAAACATCAAATTGTAAGTACAACAGTTTACTCGTGATTGGAATATTTCATTACATCCCACAAAACATTTACAGTATCGGCAATTAGGCTTTATATTTATCGACTAGTAAATCCCCTACACAAGCCGTATATACATGATGTTTAAAAATGGTATCACACGATGTACCTATTTTTCTTCTATGAAAATGAATGTTAGTTTATTTATGTTAACAATGTTTTTTAACTACGATAAATATTCATAAATAAGTACATACCTACTGACTGTTACATTTGTATCTGAAACATGATTGGCTTTGTTGATTTGTTATAGGAACATGGTGGTTATAATGGATGTTGATTATCATCTGAATAAAGATGACTACACGTTATGCATATATGAATGCAAATGGCCATGGAGCATAACTCATTATATCAAGCAAAATAAATGTTTTATATGCAACATGAAGCCCAACGTGAATGCACCACCTCATTTTATCCTGAATACTAACAGCGTTCAAAATATACGACTATTGATAAGCATCAGTTGGTTTTGGTGTGAATATTGTAATTTCGCCGTATACGATCACTACTTAAGTGATGAGTGTGATTTTTGTTACAATTTATTTTAATTTTCTTTATAATACTAAATCACAATCACGCATAATAGAGATGATTGAAAAAGATGCAACTTATAAAATTTATATGTACCTAACGATTTCTTGTGTGATTATTTTTCCGATCGTTCTAAGTATGGGATAGTATCTACGTAGGTACCCAATTTCCACGTTAGTAGTACTAGTAATGTAATCTGATAGCAAAACAAAAACATGCTGTAGGTAAAAAATTATACCAATTTTTTTTTATACTTTGGTTCCAGCTATAAAAAAAAAAAAAAAAAAAATCCAAAAAAAAAACCACCATCCCAAGAAAATCCCCTTATTACAGCAGTCATGGTAGAAAAATCTCCTAGTGGGAGAGTACAAGTGCTGTCGAATGACAGAGTTATTTTGAAAAGGTCAAAATCAGGAAGGTTATTGCCATTTAAATTGCCAGATGGTGCTGCACGTAAAGAAGACCTATCGGAGAATGCTTATGGCTTACCTGGATCCTCTGTTGTATGTATTAGAATTCGATACATGTATTAGTAATAACAAGAATCTTGACAAGTTGTAATATTTATTTTTCTTTTCAGGATGACGCTCAGGGCAACATTTATATTCCACCTTCAATGATTGAGCATGAAAAAAAATCATTAGTCCATGAGCCCAGTCTACGTATTAATGAAGATAATTCTATATTAGAATCTGCTCCACCTAGCTCGTCTGTAGGTTTCACTATTAAACTGATAAACAGATTGTATTTTACCTATATTATTATTTATAATGTACTTATTTATATTTTTAGGCTAATAATGTCTCTTTCGCTGATATTTTACCCGCGGATCTTGCAGAAGCATTGGCTATTGATTCGGGAAGCGAGGAGAGCGACGATGAAGACTATTCTGAAGAGACTATTCGTCAAATTTTGGAGTCAAATGACGATGACATTCAAGAAGAAGAAGAAGAAGTTCCTCCAGCATTGGCGGATGGTGTCAGCTGGTCATGTGATTTTCAAACTTTTACAGGTGTCCAAGAAATTTACAACGAGCAACCAGGACCAACACTAATGACAACTGATCCTTTTGAACTTTTCTCTTTTGTCTGGGACCAAAATATTATGGAATTAATTGTACGCGAAACCAACGAGTACGCATGGCAGACAATTGCGCAACTTAGTGAAGTTGGGATAAAACCAGAATCAAGATTGAACGACTGGGTAGAAGTAACCGTGGAGGAGCTCTACAAATTTTTCTCCATTTTAATTTACATGGGCTTGTGTCAGAGAGGACGAATAGACGAATATTGGACTACGGATACGTTAGAAATGCCTCAATTTCGCCAGATTATGCCAAAAAATCGTTTTATTCTCATACTACGTTTTTTGCATTTCGTAGATAATAATAATTTAGATTTCAACTTACATGGACCTGATCGTAAAACATCTAAAATAGCTCCTATTCTCGACCATTGCAACCGCAAATTTAAGGAGATGTATGTTCCTGAGCAGCACTTAAGTCTTGATGAATCGCTGCTGCTTTGGAAAGGGAGGCTAGCCTGGGTTCAATGTATCCGTTCCAAAGCAGCACGATTTGGCATCAAGAGCTACGAGCTCTGTGAAGCTAGAACAGGATATTTATTGACAACGGCCATTTATACCGGAAAGAAAAATACAAACTCAGAAAACCAAGCAATACATGGATTTACAGGAGCCTCAAGTAAGATCGTTATAGAGCTAATGAATGATTATTTTCATAAAGGACACTGTCTAGTTATGGATAATTTCTACAATAGTGTGGCTCTTACCCGATTTTTAAAAGAGCAGTGTGGTACTGATGTGCTTGGTACGCTAAATCGGCGGCGAAAAGACACTCCAATTGACATAAAAACTTTAGTTGAAAAACGTATGAAGAAGAACGAAATGGTCGCTCGACACTGCTCAAATATTACTGTCTTGTCGTGGAAGGATGTCAAATTAGTGACTGTAATATCTACTTATCATAATGCTGATACGGCACCAGGGCAACGAGCAGGTGTAGAGTGCATTAAGCCGCTTGCGGTCCATAGTTACAATAAGTACATGGGTGGGGTCGATTTGAAGGACCAGAAACTATCCATGTACTTATTGGAACGCAAAAGGGGCGTAAAATGGTATATTAAGTTTTTCAGAAGACTACTAAATATTAGTATTCTGAACCAGTTTATAATATATCGCGCAAACTCCAAAGACCACTCGCGGAAACTGACGCATCGCGAATACCGCTATGCCCTAGCTAAAGCGTTGTCGCAGCGACATATTGGCACAACTCGCATCAGACCTGCCATACAATATTCAATAGGGGGAAGGTTGGATGGAATAGAACATTTTCCAGAACACGAAGAAATTCGTGGGCGTCTTCGCTATAAACGGGGGCGCTGTGTGCGTTGTCTGGCTCTTGCAAAGAAAAAGCGGACTGAGAGCAATGTAAAGTGCTCAAAATGCCGAGTGTTTTTGTGTATTGGCAAATGCTGGCGTGATTATCATACACAAGAAATCCTGTCCACATGAAACACTGCATGATATCATGAGACAGCATTATTTTCTGCATTTTGAGTACTTTACGTTGCTCTCTGTCCGATTGTGTAAAATATGACTCCATTCATCTCAAGTATTCCGTCCCTGTCGCTTTATGTTACGTATAGGTACACAACATAAAAAGTATAATTGTTTTTCTAAAATTATTTGATGCATATCGTGCGTAAAAATAAATATAATATAATCTTTTTAACATGATTTTATTTCCTATGCCTACAACTTTAGATGCGGTCTGTCATGTCAATTCAAAATAAACAGTTGATAAATGAAACACCCTTTATGATACAGGCCGGAACGTACATATGCGCTATTAGCCTTACGCCGGAACGTATAAATGCGCTATTATCCTTACGCCGGAACGTATATCTACGTTCGATTAATTGATAGTGATAACTACTTTCAAACCACAGTTTCTATTAGTTTTTATTCTACAACCATGTTTATTCTAAATGTAATGTGTCATACTACATGTGCTTTAGTAAATGAAAAAAAGAAATTTAATATAATTCTATTGTAACTGTTTATTATTTGATATTTTCTTCATGCCGTAAGAAACCCTTCTAAAATAATAAATAACTCGTAATTTTTATTGCAAAATGTAAATAAGTAAAGCTTAAGGATCTATCTAAACGTAACATAAACAAAAAACTATATAAGTTACGTTGTTACTTTAAAATATATTTTTGAAATAATAACAATGACGGCCGCGCGGGTAGCATTTTCCGCGGCACCCAGCGCTTTCGTTGCGCATTGTCATCCGGCATTTGAAAGGTTAAGAGCTCCAGATGGCCGCGAACGTGTGTGGAGAAGGCATGGGGAGAGGTTTCTGCCAATAACTACCAGGCAAGCCGTCAGTTTCCATGGTGGATCAGTTATGGTTTGGGGAGGGATCTGTTCAGACGCACGCACAGAGTTGGCAGTAGTTGCAGGTCCTATATCGGCAGTGCGCTACATTGAAGAGATCCTTCAAGAACACGTTTTACCATTCATGGGATTCATCGGTAGCGAACATCTTAATGCAAGATAATGCCCGACCTCACACAGCACGTTGCGTGGATGATTACCTGTCGGAGGTGAGAATTACCAAATTGGAGTAGCCGGCACGAAGCCCAGACATGAATCCCATAGAACATGTCTGGGATATGCTTAAAGGACGCATCCGATCCAGTCCCAACCCTCCAGAGACTATCAGTCAATTGAAAACCGCTTTGGTGGCTGCCTGGGAAGAAATACCCCATGTGGACATTAAAAACATAATCCACAGCATGCCTGATCGCATGCAGGCGGTCATCAGGGCCAGAGGTGGAAATACCCGCTATTAATTTTAAGTAGGTACCATAGCTTTATTTTGTAAAATATTGGTATCCAGCTGCATCCGGTCAGACTAGGAGCCAACGACAACATAGTTGAGAAAAGGCTAGGCAGATGGATGAGCTTTATTTGGTAAATTTAATTGTTAAACCTTTTTTTTTTAACTTAGAGCTTAGTCTTTTTGTAATTTTTTAACAAAGTTAACTCACTTTTTTGTTAATTAATCATTCGTATTTAAGAGTCAAATAAACATTTAAGTTTTACAACAAAAAAAACCCTGTTTCGCGTTTCATTTTGCTATTAAACGACATAGCGCGCTTGGGTCACATTCCGTGCCGCTGAGTGTATAAGGTTTATTAAGCATAATAAGTATACAATTGTTGTTGTAATATTTGTTTAAAGTTTTGACTGCATTGTCATTCTATGCCACAGGGTCTTATCAAAGACCAATTTGAGTTATAGGTGGTCATTCCGTGGCACAACAAACGGTATCATAAGTATTGTCTCAAATGACCACAGAGTTAAATGCTCCCCAAGTGAGAATTGGATACATTGTTTTCACAAGTTCAAACGTCAGTACCAAAGCATTTTTCATAAGTGATTAAAATGTGTAAATTAAGTTAGTTTTTATTAAATAAGTATTTAAACCTTTAATTTAATCTGTTAAGAACGTGGTACTACTAAGTATTTATAAGTTTGTAAATGTATTACTTTGTAAAAGGACCTAAAATAAATTATTATTATATTAATTATTATTAGAGCAAAGGAATTCCATAAGAAGAGTAAGTAAAACAATAATTATGGGTTGATATTGTCTCGGCACGAAGAATTAACAAAAAAAAAAACCGACTTCCAAAAAAAACACTACAAAGTGAAAAATAACTTTTATTTCGGAAGTCGGTGTCTTTGGATCTGTATTTTAGTGTTTTGCCACCGACTTCCGAAATAAAAGTTATTTTTCACTTTGTAGTGTTTTTTTTGGAAGTCGGTTTTTTTTTTGTTAAAAAGTTTTTATTTCTTGGTTTTTAGTGTGTCTGTTTATAATGTATCTAAGTTACAATAGCCTAATGCCAACTTGCTCATCGCCTTTTACAAAATATTGCTTTTCCCGATGCAGGGACGTTAATTGTTGAGGAGTTCTCCTGGTATTCCACCATCAGCTCCGTTTCACCATTCGCATTGTGACGAGCATAACTTGCTTAGTAACCATATTAAAGTAAGTAATCGAATCGCAAACCGGTAAATACTTATTATTGAGTAGTTCGGGTGGCCATCCGTGGTTTTCATCATCAGTTCCATTTCACCAAATGATGCTTTCCGAGAGCAAATGCACGAGTTACTATAAAAATACCCAAATCGCTATAGGTGTGCCTATAATACTTGAAGATTTCCTTCGATTTCTCCAGGATCCCATCATCAGATCCTGACCTGATGACAATGGGACCACCTGGAAAGTATACCCTTTCAAACAAATAAATAATTTTTGAAATCGGTTCAGCCGTCTCCGAGTAATCGGGGAACATACATAAAAAAAAGAAATAAAAAAAAAAAAAAAAAGGTTCCGACGAATTGAAAACCTCCTCCTTTTTGAAGTCGGTTAATAATAAAGTGTAACCTAAAGCTGCTTTCACTTCGACCACTTCACACTATATAGGTACATCCCAATGCAGGGCACCAGTTCTTTCCTCTCCATGAATCACATTAAATGTAACAAACCTGAACAGTATATTGGAAAATATACATGATGTAATATAAATGATTGATAAACAAAAAGCTTCCTTTTTAATTACATTATTTAATCAAATCAAATAATAAAAACTGGCCAAGTGCGAGTCGGACTCGCACACGAAGGGTTCCGTACCACAAGGCAAAAACGCCGAAAAAAAAAACACGTTTGTTGTATGGGAGCCCCCCTTAAATATTTATGTTATTTTGTTTTTAGTATTTGTTGTTATAGCGGCAACAGAAATACATAATTTGTGAAAATTTCAACTGTCTAGCTACCGCGGTTTTGAGATACAGCCTGGTGACAGACAGACGGACGGACGGACAGCGAAGTCTTAGTAATAGGGTTCCGTTTTTACCCTTTGGGTACGGAACCCTAAAAAGTAGGAGTAGAGAAACAATTAAATACTAACAAAGTTTTGTTTTTATTCTTAAACTAAACAATTTAATTACTAACTAGCTGATGCCCCCGCATTGGCCAAATATTTTGTTTAATAGGTATTAATTAGAAATTTTAAGTAGGTATTAAGTATCACAGTGGCTATTATTACTTATTATTTAAATTCTTACATTAATTATCAACAATAGTAAAAAGATAGAGAGTGCAATTATGTAACTTTAATTCTAAAATTAAGATAATTGCTGTCAATATTAAGATAGCAGATCGCAATCCATATCTTTTTTCTGTTTATGTATATCTTCAAGGGATGGTTCCCTTGCAATGCATTTCTTGATGCTAGCTCTATTGGTATTGTAGGTTCTATACATTTTTGGCTCAATTCTTTGGGATGAGTCAACCAACCTTTTACTTTAGTAAAATAATTTTCGTGATTGTTTAATAAAATTACCAATTATTCTAGGTTTTATTAACAATTAAGAATCCCAGGAGTTTTGGGTTGCATCGACTGCACGCAAATCGCCATCATAAGACTCGATGAGCACGAAGAAAGAAATTTTTGTAGAAAACACTATCATTCCTTAAATGTTCAACTGGTAATGAAACTTTAACAGTACATTAAACTTTTACAATAATATAACATTTTAAACTTAGTAATTATGGAACTACTATTACCTAAATAAGGAACATAACTATGACTGTGCAGTTCAAAGTTAAAACTTTGGTACATTCATTAATGTGTACTTTTTTGTTGTTAGATATGTGATGCTAATATGTACATCACAAGTGTTGATGCCAGCTATGCTACGGTGGAGCTTCGCATGACTCTTTTATCTGGAATCAATATTCAATTAAGGCTTATTTAGAGACACTTGATGAGGCAACTTGGCTTCTTGGTAAGAAATATGACTTACATTATAGGAATTATATTATAGGAGCATTTCTACCGTCTACATCAAATTACTACAGTGTAGTCAAGTGTATGTAATATACTTCAGTTAAGGTGGTTCCTCTGTGCCTGTGGTAGCCCGCGAAATTCAAATTTTCTTGCGTTTTTTGCAATTTGCAGGTCATTGTCAGGTTATATCTTAATCAAAATATGATTCGCAACAATAATAAACATGTATTTACATAATTCATCAATACATTAAATTAAATAATAATTAATGTACGTATGCAAAGTTAGTACACCTATTTTTATTTATTTTTTACATGTAAAAATTTATATTCTTTTTGAAACAGTCAAACAAGTGAAATATTTCTTAGCAGTTGACTCTGGATATCCACTAAGACCATATATGATGACACCAATATTAGATGCTCCACCAGATACGCCTAGAAACATTGTTGAGAGGACAATTGGGCTTCTTAAAGCACGTTTCCGCTGTCTGTTAGTGCATCGAGTCTTACATTATAAGCCAGAAATTGCAGCCTCTGTTGTAAATGCCTGTGTCATTTTACACAACATTTGCAATCGGGCTCAACTTCGCCAGAACTGACAGATGCAGAGGTTTACCAAGAAGTCTAACATAATCTACAGCAAGGGCAAGTCCACAAGAGCTAGGCTTGTTCATCGGCTGTGGGCAGCCCGGGAAGCCTGAAAAATAAAGTTTTTATAATGTATTTTGACCACATTTTACGAAACAATTTTTGCCAGATAGTCATTGAGAGATTTTGCACATTGAATATGGTGTTCTGGAGCGATAAAGCACATTTCCATTTAAAAGGTTATGTAGATAAACAGAATTGTCGCTTCTGGTCACCAAACAATCCCAGACAAAAACATCAGACACCTCTACACAGCCCAAAAGTAACGGTATGGTGTGCCCTGTCAGTGAACGAAATCATCGGGCCTTATTTTTTTTGAAGATGGTAGAGTTCGAACGATAACTGTTACTGGTGATGCGTATCGACAAATGATAACAAGTTTTTTTATACCCTAGCTTGGTAAGAGTAATACACCACACACCACGCTGCTTGAGGGACTCCATAAGAAGTTCCCCATCACGAAAGCCACAAACGACCGGGTTCCTAAACAATTTATGTTTGATAAAAAATACAAGATCCAGCTTCACGAGGATCGCCGATGCGAAGGGCTGTGCCCTACAGAGCTGCGTATCTTTACGGACGTATCCAAAACAGGTAGTGGCACAGGTGCTGGAATCTTCTCAGAGGACTTCAACATACATATAGCCACACCACTGGGGGTCCATTAAACAGTGTTCCAGGCCGAATGCTTGAACATCTCTCTAGCCGCTTCAGCCATTATGGCCAGGGGAAGTAAAGGAACCAGCGCCTCAACCAGGTGGGTAACCTCAATAATATAACCATTCAATGGATCAAAGGACACAGCGGTTCGCTAGGCAACGACGCAACCGACGAACTTGCCAGAAGAGGGTCGAGCATGGCACCAGTGTACGTAAAAAATAATAAAAAGTAATTTAAAAAAATTAAACCGACTTCAAAAAGAAATCAACTCAAAATTATGAAATAACTTTAATTTCGGAAGTCGGTGTCTTGGGATCTGTATTTTAGTTTTTTGCCACCGACTTCCGAAATTAAAGTTATTTCATAATTTTGAGTTGATTTCTTTTTGAAGTCGGTTTAATTTTTTTAAATTACTTTTTATTTCGTAATTTTTAGTTTTTGCACTAGAATTTGATCAAGGTTTTGAAATGTTTTCCCTTTGACACTACACACGTAGCTCGTATCAATACGCCAGGCCGTCACACTTACACGTATTAGTCCATATCTTGAAAATTACTGAACCGATTTTGATGAAACTTGCACTGTTCCCTAAGTTGAAGTATGTGTAAGCTAATACAAAAAAAATGGTCACGATCCGATTAATAGTTGCTGAGAAATGCGTGGACAAACATACATACATACATACATACATACATACGTCTATGAAATTTTGTATATTTGTTTGGAAGCCTTAGTAGATTGTCATATGTGAATATCATGCAATTCCAATAATATTACATACATACGTATCGAATTGATAACCTCCTTTTTTTGAAGTCGGTAAAAATGAACGTGATCACTGTGATCAGCTCCTGGGGCCGGGCCATTCGCCGCGTCCTATGCTGTGGGCCTGGTGCAAATGATGAGTAAGTATCAACATCTGAATGATTAATATTGTATTTATTAGGTATTTATAAATATTTTAAATGTTTTTTTCATTTCAGACCAGTCTATGAGAGTTTGGGGCACCAGGCTCACGACGCGGCCACGCTGCAGGTGATGGGGTTTAGTTAGTGCCACTTTTGTTATTAGTTTCATATGTTAGTTATTAACGAATAATAATACACGCCATATTTTATGGTCACTCGAAAGCGAAACTCAAACTCAAATCATTTATTTCAATTAAACCTTGTACAGGCACTTTTGAATTGTCAAAATTAAATAGTCTGTCAGTTAGTCAGAAAGTTGAAGCTAGTTGCCCATTCCAAAGCGTAGATCTCTATGGAGAAGAACGGGCAAGAAACTCCATGGACACTCTTTTAAATCAAGATATTACAAAATCCTGGGTACATTATTCTTGTTGCTTCTATATGTGAGAACAATGTAAAAAAGACAGAAATGAAGAAACAATTCAAGACATAAGATTAAAAATAAGCCTTGGCAGTTAAGAGATGACCAGTCACAACCGACGGCGCCCGTTCACGAACATGACGCGTGGATCAGCACCATCCAGCTCAACCATTTTGTAGGGAACCGAATGATCCAACACACGCGCCACCATCGGTGAGACATTTAAGTGAGCATGAAACGCTACGCGTAGGTACTTCTAAAGAAGAGATTGTTTATTGCCACTTTTGTTAATAGTTTCATAGGTTAGTTATTAACTTCGGAATAATAATACTCGCCATGTTTTTATTGTCACTCTAAACGCTACGCCTTGTACATCTATAGAAGAAATATGATTTCACTATTTGTTTTATTCGACAGCTAAGGGGGCTGTTGGCTCCAATCGCCGACGTGCCCGAGCGCATGCGGCGGTTGGAGCTAAGCTTACACCCGCTGCTGGTGTACAGGCCGGAAGATGGCGAATATATGGACATGCTGTGAGTACTGTGAAGATCTACGGGATCTCCACATTTATTAATAAAACGTCGTAACTTTTTAATCTTCACCCAACAATAAATATTATCAGCCAGTGCTACTTTAAGGTTAGCATACATAACAAATCTCTACAGTACTTACTAGCTCAACTGCACATTCCCTTTTTATTTCCCACACATCTGTTAAGTACCTATATAAATCCTGCAAAGTGTTGAATGTGCGCCAGCTTTTCATTATGCGCCAAGTTTTTTTTTTATATAAAATATAACATAAACCTTAATACACAAAGCTCATACAATATACACATAGGAACATTAAACTTTGGGAAACAAAGGTTGCATAAATACTGAAAACCCTGCCTCCTAAACTAGGGGGGACCCTGTGACTTAGGAGTTTTGTTTGTGTGTTTTAAAACAGCACACCATGATTACCTACAATGTAGGTTCATATTCGGAAGTTTTCTTATTAGGCATCTACAATTTTTTTTTTTTGCAGGAATGGATTCCGGCCTGCACCAGCAGCACCACCCCCTGACCCACCGACTCGCAGCGTGTGGCTGGCCTGGCTCCAGGAGCGTCTTGATTATGGGGAGCCCTGGTGACCGTTCTTGTCCATCCACAGAATTGTTGGTTCGACGTTAAACATCACTATTTAATATTTTACAAAATATTAAATTACGTCGTTAACTACATTATAGATACTACTGATGGGACACATTATTTTCAATTATTTAGAACAATTCACGTTAAACTAGGCAGTACGGTCCGATGACTATAGCCTGATATTGAATGGCCATAAACTAAAAAGATAGTATGTTGTCGCTTGCAAATTAGCTGTCAGCGAGAAAGAGCGCTAAAACATGGAAGGTTTTCTGTAAGTGTTCATTTGTATAACTATTATTACAAAGATTTCGCTGTAATATGTGAAGTTTTCTTAGAAGTTATTGCAATATGTACCTAGATAATTATCGAACCCATAGGTCCTATTACTTACATATTTATAACTTTTTTGTTAGGCAAGACGAGGAGGATACCAATCCAAGTGACTGGGTCCCGGAGTCACTGCCTCCGACCGCAGCTGACTACGGCGGGCCCGGGGGGAGTGGCGGGCAAGGAGGAAGCGGCGCCGCGGCTTGCGGCGGCGCTAAGTAAATTGTATGGACGCGCATACGCGCCGCCCAGCACATGGTCAAAGTACGAAAAACGCGCATGTGCGTTGGCCGCACTGAATGTGTTAACTGGCCACGGGTCATTCAATAAACACCTCTTTGTCATAGGAGTAACAGACAGTCCGCTGTGCAGGGCCTGCATGGAGGACGACGAGACAGCGGCACATGTGTTTCTAAACTGCCCGGTGGTCGCCACGTACAGGGCAAAGCACTTCGGTAACCCAGGTACCCTACGTGAGACGGTCAGTAACATCAAGGCGTTGCTGGCCTTCCTTGAGGAGCTGGGGTGGATCGAATAATCGATTTTCCCACCCGTACGCAAAATACGCGCATTGTGCACGTGGAGTTACGGATACCAGCCCGTAGTACCTATTACAATATTATTATAACCCAGCTTCAAGGACATCCTGCGAACAGTTCACGGACGTGGTTTCAGCAGGATGGAGCCACCGCCCACATTGCAAGAGCCACCATGGAGCAGCTTCGAGAGTTGTTTCCTCGAAAATTGTTATCCCGCTTTGGTAATACCGCATGGCCTCCACACGATCACCAGATTTGACCCCTGTTGTATATGAAACCTACAGAGGTGTTAATACAAAGACGGAATGATTCGCACTGATGTATTCGACGCTTGCGCTTGGTATGTGTCGCAGCCACATCTACTTATAGCTATGTACTACATACATAACACTTTTCCCCTTACTCAAAACAAGGAGATAAAAATTTTAACAGAAAGAATTTGCAAATGTATAAACAGGCACCTCAGTAGAGATGGGTAACTCAGGAGAGATAAGATAAATAACCTCCTTTTTTTTTGAAGTCGGTAAAAAGATATGAATCAATCCGTTTCCATCAATCACTAATCCATTCGTATCCGAATGTATCAGTGTATCTTTACAATTACTCATTCACTCACGGCCTCACGGCGTCTTTTTCTATCTGTGTGTCGACTCGCAAGACGCAACGCATAGGCATTACGGAAGATTTCGGAAATTCCAGACGTCTCTTTCGCGCCTCATGTTTTGTCGCGCTTTCGCAAGACGGTGACAGTGAGTTGTTTGACCATTATAAACTGACATACGTCGGCACAGAAAGGTAAATTGAAACACAATTACTGGTGCGTAGGGCTTAAAGTCGTTAAGCGCAGAGTGAACATTTAGGTATTATACTGGTTTTACAAATTAATACGAGTACTTTGCCTTTAAAAAGTTTTAGTAAACATTGCAATCTAATTTCGGTCATAAAACCATGTTTTAAGGGTCAGTATAGAAAAAAAAGATTTGCGATTTACAAAATTAAACAAAATATCAGTTTGCTGCATTTAGCGCTCGTTCAGACACGGCGGGAACCGCGCGATTATAGAATCGCATGGAAATCGCGCGGGTCTTATTTATATGAGTTAGTTAGTAATCGTTCAGACATAACCGCGCGGTTAATCAAGCCGCGCGGTTACCGCAACCCAACCGCCAGAAAATAGAATCGCGCTGCTCCCGCGCGTTTCTATTACAATGGAGTCTTTACTTCGCGTTCAGTTGCGTTGCGGATACCGCGCGGTGAGCACGTCACTGTTCGTGAGTTCGCCATGGATCGTTTCGACACTGAACTATTTATTGATGAGGTGGAGAAGAGACCTGCAATATGGGACATTCAGTGTGATGATTACTCAAATAAAATTATCAAGAACCGAGCTTGGCAAGAGTTGGTGGAGATATTTGGAAATTGCGAAGACACGGTGGAAAAAAAAAATATTTTAAGTAAGTAGGTTTATTCACCAAAAAATAATTGACAGAATTATGTTATAATTATTGTTATGAAGCGTATATTATACTCTCCGTATACTTTAGGTACTTAAATAAATATAAACAAACTTCGGCTGCTTTATGCAGACATTTCGAGCATTTTTCAAATGAAGGTCACAACGGTATTACCATATTTCGTTTGTTTACATTTAGTTATGTACCTAAACATTACAAGTACGGTATGTTAGTTGCAGCTATATCTTTGTGTCTTGCCATGGAACACGCCCATCGTTCACAAAGTAATGAGCGAATTTATCTCTGATATTCAAAGATGACGGTGTCCCTCTTCCCGCATGCAAGGTATTGAGATTAGTCATGGGTGCATTATATAAAGTATCTTTAAATTTTAGACCATCTCTAGTCCGCACATAGTTATGTAGAACACAAGAAGCTTTTATTATATCTTCGGCAAAATCTATGTTTACATTTATAGGCCTATGAAAGATGCGCCATTTGTTCGCCAAAATACCAAAAGTGCACTCAATATTACGTCGGGCTCTCGATAACCTATAGTTAAAAATCCTTTTTTCATATGGTAAACATTTGCCTGAATATGGGCGCATTAAATTTTCTGCTAAGCCGAAGGCTTCATCTCCAACTATAACATAAGGCATTGGTGTTAGGTCTACATTAGATATTGGTTTAGGTGTTGGTATGTTTAATGATTTTTCTGTCAGGCGTTTATAAAAAACCGAATTTTTAAATATAGCAGAATCACTGCTTTTGCCATAAGCCCCAATATCAACATAAGTAAAGCAATAGTTGGCGTCGCAAAGTGCTAAGAGCACTATGGAAAAGTAATGTTTATAGTTATGATACAAAGAACCCGAATCAACAGGCTTTATAACTCGGATATGCTTGCCGTCTATAGCACCAATGCAATTTGGAAAATTTGCATATCTCTCAAAGTCTCGTGCTATTGTCTTCCAGATATCTTCAGTCGCTTCGGGCATGACTATGTTTACCAACTTATTCCACAATGATTTACATACTTCGCGGACAATTCCAGTAATCGTCGATTTTCCTAGGCGATAATTGTAGCTTAGTTCTCCAAATAAACAACCCGTACCAAGATATCTGAAACAAGAATATTATTAATAATGTTATTATTTTTAGGTACACAACTCCAAAAAAAATGGAAAAACATACGAGATTGCTACAATAAAGAATACGAAAAAGAAAAAACAACTCCTTCTGGTTCAGGTGCTCGTAAAGGAGCCCGATATATGTATTTTTCAAGATTATCTTTCCTGCAGAATAGTGTAAGTAATAAAGACACTACAACTAATATTGAAGAACAGAATGAAAGGCAAAGTGAGGAGACAAGTGAACTAAACGCCAATGCAACCGAAGCCACTGAAATACGTCCCCCTAAACGTAAGAAAACACAAGTGCCAGAAGAAAAAATAGCTGTTTTAATAGAAAAAAGTATCGAGTCACGAAAACATTTTCAGAATGAACTTCAAGAAAATAGTATTACCAAGCAAGATGACGACAAACTCTTTTGTTTGTCGTTATATAAAGAACTCAGAAAAGTACCAGAAAATAGGCGTTTAGCAACCAAAATTGAATTACTTCAAGTGATACAAAAAGGACAAAGCTTACCACCCCCTGTTCGCTACAATACTCAGCAGATCACACCTACGTATTGGCAAGGACAACAGTATACAAGCCCGCAAGGATATTTTACTACATCTGGATCATCTCCTCCTGTTCCGGCACCGTCACCGTCACCATCGCAATTTAGTTCTGGCTCTCAGTCCTCTACAGTTATAGAAAATATTTATGCTGATTTTGAAGAACAATAAATAAATCTTACCTTAAAGTTATTACGAGTTTCTCTTCCGGTGACACGCTTGGCCTCAAATGCGTTTCAGAGCATGAAATATCTTGCCTGATCAGTTCAATTAGTTCATCAAAAGATTTTATTGACATTCTCAAATAGTCAAAAAATTTGTTATCATACATTCTTAATTTGGGATATAATGTTACGAACTGACCATGTACTAGTCGGTCACGTAATATTGGATGCACCCAATACCGCCTTTTTCTTTTCTTTTTTTTAAGGAGCAACCACAGTAAACACACTTCTTCGTCGACCTCCATTTTGAAACTGACGCTTAACCCGCACGAAATCGCATACTAACCGCGCGTGTCTGAATAGCTTCACAATTTTGCGGTTTGAACCCGCGCGATTCGTAAACGCACGATTCCCGCATGTCTGAACGCAGGCTTAGTGGTTGTTCACGTAGCGCGCGGGCTCGGTGACGGGTGCGCGCGGTGGACTTGGTGCGCCGCTTATGCATTAGTACAACTTTGACCTCCATTCGATATCGTTCTGGATCGGGAATTCGGGAGTAATTTATTGTTATAATTATGAGATTTGAAATAGTTTTTTACAGTATTAGTGACTGTTTATTTTAAATGTAGCTAAATAAGACATTCAGTGTAAATAATTGGAAAGTAGTGTTTGTACTATACATACAGTTAGTGACTGTTTAATTTAAATGTAGGTAAATAAGACATTCAGTGTAAATATTTAACATAGTTTTTGTACTGTACAGTTAGTGACTGTTTCATTTATTTTAAGTGTAAATAATTTTGTACGGTTAGTGTTTTAATAACAAAAATAAAAATTTTATTGGGTTCACGCAAACGAAGTGCAGTGTGGAACCATTTTGTAGAAGTAGAACCAAAAAAAGCAAAGTGCCTTTACTGTGCGAACATTTTAAATGTACCCGCTGGAAATTGTGGTAACCTGGGTAGACATTTAAAAAGTAAGCACCCCACAGTACCCCTCGTTGCTGAAAGACAGCCAACGCAGCGGGCATGTTCTCAAGAAGCCCTACAGGAGACACTTGCGCCAACATCAACCGCGACAGAACCTGGCACGTTCAATGCCCCTGCGCCTGGCCTTTCCTCCGCTGGGTTACCTCCTATCAGCCATCCATCAAAGAATATGCGACCAGCACAAAATCCGTGCCGCTTCGGCGTGCGGAACTTATTGATGAGCAGCTTGTGCGCGTGATTGCAAATGGATATTATCCATTCAGTATGGTGGAGGACGAAGAATTCAAAAAGTTTATATATATGCTGTGCCCAGGGTACACGTTGCCAACAAGGAAAACACTGTCACAGTCATTAATTCCCAAAATGTGCAAAAAAACAGGAAGAGAAAGTGATTACACACCTTTACCGCCTCCCACCGCATCGGCACGCCGCTATCGCACGTATCAAATGCCCAAACGGTATTTATCATTCTCACGAATACTCTATTGCCGACAACACCTCCCAACATGGAAGACATTCTAGACATTTTCGACATCGCCATGGAGCCCGTCATCGAGATTGTGACGGATTCCCTCACCGAACCCATCAGCGACGACGAAGACGACGGCATCGTGGTTCGCATCGATCCGATCACGTCAAACGACGAATTGAACTATGCTAACATTGGTAAACTTCGTAAACTCTAAAAGTCGATGCATGCACGGTCAAGAACGAGGTCGTCGCGTACCCGACTTACCAGGGTAACGGCCTCGTCGACTACGTGGTCGGGGGCCCAGAGTGCTCGATCCCACACTCAAGAGTATGCTGAACGAGATTGGTGTGAGTTGGTTGAGCGAAATCAACACCACCAAAAACAGGAAGACTCGTTGGATCGCAGAATGGAACATTCGACTTGAGATTATATCAAAAAATCTCAACCTGGACAAGTGTAAAGTTCATCATCACAAACAACAGTGCGTGTACAAGACTCCGGGTTCCGTAGTATTCTCGGTCGTGACGAAAACTCACGATTTCAAGATGGCAAACGGAGTCAGCGGTGCTTAAGTGTCCAAACTCAGAAACAATACAATTGTTGTAAACGCATCATCGAATCGATGGAAGACTACGGTTCACGACAATGTGCCCAAGATCAATTATTGTTACGGTGGTTTTGAGAAAATATTAGACTAGTGCGACTCTATAGTAGTGTTTGATAATGGGAACTTGGTGCAATCCAACGGTTACCCGTGGTATTCAATCATGTTGCGGGATACTAGTAAACTTTTCATATACAAAGCAAGTCTCCTAAAGACGATCACGCCCAAATGTCCCGATATTAACATTCATTTCCAGAGTAAATGCGTTCATTGTCGTACTCATCAAGTGCTAACTTCGCTATTGGATAGATTCAACTTGGAATAAACTATATACATTGGCGGTTCGATCGAGCATCCCATTGAACAGACGCGTGCCTACACACAATCTAGCGCCGTACATCATCAAACTCCGACGAATCGTACAAGTGCACCGCCCAATTATACAGAAGTCGAGTATCCCCACTACAATTACACACCTTTACCACCTCCCACCACCGCATCGGCGCGCCGCTATCGCGTGTATCAAATGCCCAAACGGCTGAGTTACGATGAGTACAATACAAACGTCATTAACAAAACTATACTACAGCTAACAGCTGTTTAAAATTTGTTCTCGAAATTTTTATCTTAAATATTAAATTTCATTGTTTTTGAGGCCTATTTTCCAATTACTCTTCAAGTAAATAGGATAATAATGTGTATTTTGTGTTAGATTCACATAGCTAGTGCAAATTAAGTGTAAATAATTCAATGTAAATCAGTGACAGTTACCGACACAAGAAAATTTGCATTGTCATCTTGATATCAGGTACAATACTTTATATTTTACTTGCTATTAGTTAGTTTAAGTATTACAATTAGTACAATTTCACTAGCAATTACTTACTCTGTTCACTTTTAGTAAGGCTACTTGATGCCAATGACCTTTGAACGTAAACATAAGCTTACTTAGATTTGGTGACAGAACTCCTTTTATTTACACCTAAATTTCATTTTTCCCATTGACTTATATATTTTCCTTTTAAACTAATCATCTTTTCAACTGCTGCCACAACAACCTTCTCTCCTAATTTCTTGTCGCTTCCTTACTAGTTTTAATCATTATTATGACTCGCAGTGCCCGTGCTCGCCTTGAAGAGTCCAAACTAAATGAGGCTTTAAGCGCTTTAAAGGCGTCAAAGGAGTCCTGTGGCCAACTAATTAAGGAAATAGATGACAATGAAAGGGTGCTCTTTGATGCCCATGAAAAGAAGAGAAAGTAAAAAATTGCAATGGCTCAGATATATACTCAATACACTGATGCCATAGAAGAACGGGATAGACTTCAGCTTGTTGTAGACGGGTTCAACCAGTGTAGCGTAGAGTATGAACAAGCTCTTGGCCACAAACACTTATTACAACAGCAGCTACATGAGGCTCAAAGTCAGATTACACAACTTGAGACTACAAAACTTAACATCACCGCCTCGCTGAATCAAAGTCATTAGTCTAATTACTCGTATAAGCAAACTTTTGACAACGAAGGCAATAATGATTCTAGCATTTTTATGACAAGTTTAGTACTCATTCGATTGATGTCTGGAGATAAAATCATTATGGGAAAATGAGGCTCCTAACTCCACTTTCTATTGTAGACCAATTTTTTTCAAATTTATGAAGGAGACTTCTTTCAATGTTAGTAATGAAAAGAACATGATGGATGCGGAGATAAAAAAAAATAATACCCTTCATACTTGGTGGCAAGACAATCACGCATGCGCTCCGCACACACGCCGCCGGCGCGGCGGCGCACGGTGGATCGAAAATCGGCTGTAGAAGACATAGGATCTCGATGTCTTAAATGTTATTTTTTTTGCTGGAAATGACTTCTGCCGATCATTACTGTTCTATAAAATGTCATATGAAGTAATTGTGTGCACAAATGGAAGAGTTATAATTTTTATTAAAAAAAAATGTATGGAGCTGACATGAAAAATGAGGATATCTCTGGAATCGTAAGGTTCGCCGTTATATCCTTGCACACTGTTATAATACTATTTATTTGTGAATTTTTGAGATTCTTAATATCGCGGCATCACTTGCGATTTTTTTTTTTAAATCTTCAAAATTAAAAAAAAATAAAAGTATATGATACATTTTAATGCTTAAATATGGCTATACCAAGTGTAATTTACAATGTGTTTTATGCTTAGACCAAAACATTCTAAGAAATCACGAAGTCGTATTACCTACTTATTTGAAATCACATGGTAATTATGAATTACATAATAATGTAATCTTGTCTAATGCCTCAAGTCCACATTAGCTAATGATTAATAAAACTTAATACCTAGTTAAAAGGATACACGCGTACCAAAATAATTTGGGGTACTCGCTAATTTAGCAATTAGTGCAGGATTAACTTAATGAAAGTAATTAGATAAATGTGATACCATCATTAGTCAATAACAATAAATAGTCAAACGTTGGATTCACAACTTCAGTTCATTTAGAGCATTTCTAATACTAACATCTATCCTACCGTGTCTTTTTACTCAGTGATCGTGAATAATGGAAAGCATTATTACAAATTTGGATTTGTTTGTTATTCTGAGCAATCAGGATGCTTCGTCTTTCGATCACGAAATATTGTTCAACACACTTGGTGAGGCGTGTAAATAGCCTGCACCTTTTTTGAAAAGAGAGTGTGGTGAGAAAAAACTTATCTCAAGAAACTTAATGGCGGCCTTCAAATTAGAAATAAATTTCCCTATTGCTGAATCCTCGTGGAACCAATACAGTAGAAAATTACTAGCAGCGAAACAGGCCCACGTACCTTAACAATCCAGAGATCCCGCTCAGACCCAGGGAGATGGGAACATAACTCGTTCCTGCGTGCGTGATGGCTTGTTGGTCTGTCGCTGCCGGCCGGCGAGCAAAATCTTCTTAAATCCACCGGTAGAATGGTTGACACTCCAAAAATCAACACTGCACTATAAGTCCTCGATGAAGCACAGATGCAGGTCCATATATTTCACGAGTATCTTCAAGGTTTCATCAAAAAAGGAATATTCAAAAGGCGGAGCACTTAGCACACCATGTCTCTTTGCGTAGCGGGAAGAACACACACCGACTCGCTCACGCCATCTATCGGTCACTTTGCGAGAAAACTAAAAAGCTTCGATATGTGGGCGCTGCGAGAACGAATATTGATTGGCACGAGGACTCAACAATTGAGAAACTAAACCATTTAATTCGACACTAACATTATTATACGAGTATTACCTATAGGAACAAATCCTCAAATGATAGTATTTTATTTTTTACATTGAAAGAAAAGCATTGACGCTTCACCATGCTCCCCCTCTTTGGAAGGACGCAAGTACTTTCGAAAAGGAAAGTGAGAAAATTATAAGTATTCACTAACCTAGATTATGATCAGAAAAAGTTTAAGCTTTATGACTGAATGCGAGAAACAAACGATATAAGTTATTTAATGTATTTCCTAAACCTTAAGACTATGAATATCATATAAGAATTGACGTTTATTGCGTTGGAATAGGATATAATTTAGCGACAGCACGTTTAAAGTTACCGAACTTTGTCTTTACCATTGCAACACGAGAGACATTATCTGTGCCTCTATAAACCTCAGTTATAACTCCTAATGGCCAACTTAGAGGAGCTGAATTATCCTGTCCCATAAGTACGACAGTTCCAACTTCTATGGGTTTGTCCGGAGTTGCCCATTTTTGCCTGACTTGCAGCGTATGCAGATACTCTAGGTGCCATTTCTTCCAGAAGGATTGGACCATACTATCTAACAACTGTTTGCGCTGTGACAAATTAATGCGCTGACCAGACAAATCGGCTGCCGGCAGGTACTGCAATGGAGTCGACATCAAAAAGTGAGCGGGAGTAAGAACTTCGGGATGGGGATCGGAAGACAACACGCTCAGAGGGCGCGAGTTCATAATGCACTCTATTTGAATGAGTACAGTTTGTAACTCCTCATAAGTGAGAAGCTGACTTCCGATCACGCGATAAAGGTGCGTTTTTAATGTTTTAACATTCGCTTCCCACATGGCTCCAAAATGTGGGGAACGCGGTGGGATCATTTTCCACGTTATGCGGCGGGTTGACAACTCATGTAAAAGAGTCGAATTGAAACTTGAATTTAATAAGAATCTATAAAGCTCATCTAGTTGGGCCTTAGCACCAACGAAATTGGTAGCATTGTCCGAATAAAGATAAGATACTGGCCCTCGACGCGAGATGAAGCGTTTAAACGCGGCTAAAAAGGCATCAGAGGTTAAATCAGAGACTAACTCTACATGGACGGCTTTGGTTACCAAGCACACGAATAAACAAATATACGCCTTCTGGGCGTGTTGGCCTCTGCGACGAGTGAGGGTTATGCGTATGGGACCAGCATAATCCACTCCAGTGTGGACAAACGCCTTTGCTTCCGATACTCGGTATTCAGGCAGGTCTGCCATCACTGGAATGGGATGCGTCGGATTTACTCGAAAACATGTGTTGCATTGTCGCAACTTGGACCTAATGACAGTCCTGGCATCTAGTATCCAAAATCGCTGTCTTAGAATAGACATGAGTAGTCCCGGACCAGTGTGACAATTCATCACATGATAATGACGGATTATTAGATCCACAATATGGTCATGTTTAGGAAGTAAAAAAGGATGCTTAGCGTCAAACGGAAGGTGCGACTTCGAAAGCCTTCCGCCGATGCGTAATATTCCCTCTTCATCTAAAAAGACAGCTAAACTTTGCAGTTTCTTTGGAAGCAATTTCCCAGATTTGATGAGCTTAATATCATTTGCAAAATGAACAGATTGCACAGCACTGACTATCGCTCGTTCCGCAACTGACAAGCCCTGAATAGAACGAGGTTCACAGTGAACCTTTGGTCTAGCGAATTTCAATATATATGAAACAATGCGCAACAATTTATCCCATGATGAGGTACGTTGAGCAAGTTGATATAGAAGGGGTTGTTCTACTTGCGTGGTCACTGTTAAGACATTTGTCTTGTGCTCGGGAAGTTCCCCACAATTAATAGGAGAGAACGGTTTGACGGGCCAATCCTCAGGAGCACAACGAAGCCAAGAGGGGCCGTTCCACCAAAGTTCATGTGACACTAACTGAGAAGGAAGGATGCCACGAGATAGACAGTCGCTTGGATTCTCAACACCGGCCACATGGTAAAAATGTTGAGAACCCAAGTTCTCCTGACATTGAGCGACTCTATTGCTGACAAAGACTGACCAGCGGTGCGGAGAAGAGTGTATCCAAGATAAGGCTATCGTGGAATCCGAAAAGGCGTAAATTCCTGCAATAGGAACACGTAAAGCGTATGTATCGCGAACAGTTTTTACCAATTTTGACATGAGCACGGCGGCACATAGCTCCAGACGTGCAAGAGTTGTGACTTTGGTAGGTGAAACCTTTGATTTCGCACAAAGTAAGCGGACTATAACACCGGATGGACTAGTAGAGTGTATATAAATCACACACCCGTACCCACCCATACTAGCATCAGCAAACGCGACTATACGAACGGAACAATCATCGGTAACACCCACGTGGCGTGGTATGCGTAATGTATCCAGCAATGGAAACTCTTGCATAAGAATGGAGAAACGTTTAAAAATGTCGTCAGGAGCGGGATCATCCCAACCAATATTGCTCAACCATAACTCTTTGATGAGCAACTTGGCATAAAAGATCACGGGAGCGACCAAACCGAGAACATCAAATAAGCGGGCGACTATTGACAGTATATTTCTCTTAGTACATTTCTCAACGACTTGAGCGGAAGTGAAGAAGAAATTATCCTGAGAAGGTTCCCACGAAAGGCCTAGAACCTTAGACACATCACTCCCAGCGTGAAAATCGAGGGACTTACGATGCGAGTCTGGAAGACTGTTTAAAAGAACGGGTGAGTTGCTACACCATTTAACAAGGTCAAAATCGCCCGATTTAAACATCTTTATAAGATCATGCGATAGCTGCATAGCGGTATCTTCATTATTCACAGAATACACCAGATCGTCCATATAGAGACTAGTCTCTGCTACTTTAGCAGCTTCGGGATAATGCGGACTGTCAGAGGCCAGCTGTCGCACAGTGCGCATAGCTATGTAAGGACTCGACTTAAGTCCGAAAGGTAAGCGATTAAAAGCAAAGGTTAACACAGGTTCGTTCTCATTGAATCGAAACAAAATGCGTAGGTATTTACGCTGGTCAACGGGTACACCAACGCGTAAATACATTTGTTTAATATCAGCGTTTATAGCTATGGGAAATAATCTAAAATTTGTTAAAAGAATAAACAAATCTGTTTGTAAATTTGGACCAATATGGAGTACGTCATTTAAAGATAATCCTGTATGAGTTCTAGCACTAGCATCCAATACAATGCGCGGCATCGGTTTGTCTGGCCGAACGACAGCGTGATGAGGGATATAGTACCCGTCATCGGAAATTGCAGATTCGTCGACTTGACATAAGTAACCATTATCCATGTATTCTTTGATTACTGCATTATAATTGTTTCGCAACATCGGCGATTGGCGGAGTTTCCTTTCAAGCGCAATAAGCCGACGGTACGCGGCGGTGCGGGAGTTACCCAACTCGGCGGGATTCTTACTAAAAGGTAACGCGACGGTATAACGTCCCACATCGTCCCGTGACACGGTCGAGGAAAAAATATTCTCACATTCGGTTTCCTCAGGAGAGAAAAAACTTTTATTCTCAACTTCTTCCAATTCCCAAAACTTTTGTAATAAGTCATTGAGAGCCAATGCCGTGAAAGAAGAGTTAGGTAAATTTAAATTATCCCTACTATGCGGAAAATCGCCCATCAAGACATACCCGAATGTGGTTAATAATGCAGGTGGGGCGCCTGAACCAAGATCGACCCTATTCCCCAAGTAAATGTACGGAAACAGTTGAGCGCCCAACACTAGGTCAATAACCCCTGGAATATTCCAGCTTAAATCTGCGAGAGGAAGCGCGTGGATTTCTACACGGCTGTCCCACTTCACATGGTGCGATGGTAGCTGGTCCGTAATGCACTCAACTACTAACGCGTGAATGGTATATTTTTGATCTGGATATACGCGAGACTCGATATCTAAATGTACGTATCCTATTATCGGTCGTGATACAGAACCAACTCCTTTAACAAAAGAATTACTTAAAGGAATTATCAGTAAATTAAGTTTTCTACAACAAGCTGTAGTTATTAAATTATTCTGCGAGCCATTATCAATTAAGCACCTCACTATTGTTTTGTGACCCGCACTGTCACTTTTAGCTCGCGCATAAACCTGAGCTGTCGATAACAGCACTATCTCCTTAGCCTTCGCTGCATCAGCTGCTAATAACACGGCCGAGTTGTGAGCCGAACACGCCGGCGCCACAGAAATATCGATCTTATCGCAATTAACATAAGAGCTCGGCACCGCGGCGGAAACCGGGGCAGACAAAGACGTACCGGGAGTCGAGAGGGGCGCGGAAGACGCGAGGGGCAGCGGCGCGTGAGGCGACGCGACGACTATATTGCAATTAGTCGCTTGAGCATCAGCTGTTTGCGGTTTATTTTCTTTATGAAAATGTAATAGTGTATGATGGCGTTTTTTACATAAGTCACAGACTGATGTTGACTTGCAGTTACTCAATCCGTGCAATGTGCTCAGACAATTCGCACACCCACGTTTGGATTTAATAAACTCAAACCTTGTTCTAGGAGTCAACGCGGATTTAAACTTAGCGCAGTTAAACAAATGAACATGAGCGTTATCATTACAGTACGCGCAGCATGGAACCGCGGTCGCGGATGAACAAGCGGACGAGTCAGCTGACTCGCTCACAACAAACGCTTTTGTCTGTGTGCGTGACTCGCGAGGTGCGGAAGCGGGGTTCCTCGCGTTCGAACGAGACGAATTCGAGCGTGCCAATATCTTTGCCTGATCTTGAATGAAGCTTATCAATAATTTCGTTGTGGGAATTTCAACATCTCGAATGGAAAGTTCAAACGATTGAATTGTCTGTGAATCGATTTTTCTCATTGCGCAATGCAAAAGAATAAAATCAGCAAGATCCGTAATCCCAAGTTGTTTCAAGGCAGAAATAGATGCACTAAATGTTTCTATGAAAGAATCGAGACTATTAGCGTTAAAAGAACAACTTTTTAAATCCAATATGTTATTTAAATAATGCGTACCTAGTGAGCGCTTGTCTTGATATTTTTTAACTAAACTATTCCATAAAAACTTGTAAGTATCACCCGTAGGCACAATTCCAGCGGTAACCTTCAATGCGTTGTGTGTAAGCCTACCTATCAAGTACTGCACACGCTGCGAGTCAGTCAGCTGATCATTATCATGAATGTTCGACTTGAACGACTCATAGAAAACAGGCCAATTCTCTGTTTTCCCGTCGAAAGACGGCAGCGCGATAGGAGGCAACATTATTTTAAGCGGTTCAAAAAGAGTCTTAGTGTTACTACTGGGTGTTGGTGGCGATTGATTACTGTTTATTTTATTCCGGAAAGTTTAATATGAATATACAAATCTTCAAAGGATTCTAAACAAGCATAGTCGGCACTTGAACCAGGTTTTAAACTAATATTTATTTGATTAATTTGGTCAACAAACGATTCAAATTTATCTCGAATGTCATCAATTGTCTCTGACTCAGTCATAAAACTCTCATTTTTCCTCGAATCGAACGACGATATACTTTTTGATAAATCATACAATCGATTAATGCGTTTAAATAACAATCCTTTCTTTTCATGAAGAATCGTTAGTAAATCTTCCGGCTTCGGTTGTTTATTCGTCATTTTGTTAAATAACAATGAACAACAACACAATAACAGAAAAAAATACCTAACAGTCTACAATAACCAACTATGAGTAGGTATCTATCTAATTATTATTATATTACGCACGAAGCCGAGATGAGTTGGTAACTACCTACCTAATAACTTATTATCAAAGCGAATTTTTAAATGCGGATACCTACATAGAATGAACTTTACCAATGAATACGTAATGTCGTTCTATGTAAAGTAATAAAATAATTGAACAGATTCACCAACAAACTACGTAAATCTATTGTCAATTGCGCTGCGTTTTATAGGAAATAATTTACCAAAAGTTTACGTAAATAAATACCTATTACACGTTATTGAACCTATGTGATTTTCACCAACAATTACGCAAAAATCTAGGTAACGGGTTATTAATCCGGTATCTGAAGGACCAAATAATATGGTGAGGCGTGTAAATAGCCTGCACCTTTTTTGAAAAGAGAGTGTGGTGAGAAATAACTTATCTCAAAAGACGTAATGGCGGCCTTCAAATTAGAAATAAATTTCCCTATTGTTGAATCCTCGTGGAACCAATTCCATAGAAAATTACTAGCAGCGAAACATGCCCACGTACCTTGACAATCCAGAGATCCCACTCAGACCCAGGGAGATGGGTAGATACCTCGTTCATGCGTGCGTGATGGCTTGTTGGTCTGTCGCTGCCGGCCGGCGAGCAAATCTTCTTAAATCCACCGGTGGATTGGTTGAAACTCCAAAAATCAACACTGCACTATAAGTCCTCAATGAAGCACAGATGCAGGTCCATATATTTCACGAGTATCTTCAAGGTTTCATCAAAAAAGGAATATTCAAAAGGCGGAGCAATTAGCACACCATGTCTCTTTGCGTAGCGGGAAGAACACACACCGACTCGCTCACGCCATCTATCGGTCACTTTGCGAGAAAACTAAAAAGCTTCGATATGTGGGCGCTGCGAGAACGAATATTGATTGGCACGAGGACTCAACAATTGAGAAACTAAACCATTTAATTCGACACTAACATTATTATACGAGTATTACCTATAGGAACAAATCCTCAAATGATAGTATTTTATTTTTTACATTGAAATAAAAGCATTGACGCTTCACCAACACTTGTTATTCGACTGGGCTCTAGCCTTTCAGATGAAGACAGTGTTACCGTGAAAGAATTTTGTCGAAGATTTACACGGGCAGTTCAAAAGAGATGGTTACGATCCCACAGGAAAAGTGAAGTTTTTAGACGTGATTACAGTAATTGGCTTGAGGCAAATATTGACTGGCCAAACTGCGTGCAAACCAATTTGCTCATTCAAGAATCAACAGTCAGTCAGTCTCATTCCAGTCGCGCGCGCCCGCTCCGACGTTTCAATCGATTCCGCGGCTCTTGCTCGCTCCCGCCAAAAGTTTTGTTTTTTACGTATGTTAGAATATAGTTATAGTTCCAATAGTTGTACAAGTCACTGTGCGCTAATAAACTGTTTATGTGCTCTAAGCGTAGTGTCTTTCACTGAGTACAAACCCACGCCACCACCATCATACATATTATTTTAGTCTACGTTAATCCGTGTAGTTAGTACACGTTTTATATAATATAAATGTCACATTAAAACTTAGTGATTATTTTGCCACTCAAGGGGGGCATTATTAACAAAGTGTTCCGCCAGATGTAAACGTATATGAGTTGGAGTATTGGGCGATCTCCTAGGTACACTGTCTAAAGGAAAAAAAAAAGATGTTAATTGCTGTTGGTCTTGTCGCCATGCACCTGGAACAAGCTCTCCTCGCTGTTCAGAGTCAAATGCATTCGTATGTGCGTAAATATTTGATAGTCTGCTTTTTCGTAAAAAATTGTGTAAATAAACAGTTGCCAATACAATTTTTGTAGCTTTTTCCGGTTCCAAAAGCATTGGTTTTCGTAGTACTCGAAACACCGAACTCAGTATCCCAAATGCATTCTCAACTACCCTCCTTGCTCTTGATAGACGATAATTGAATATTCTTTCAATAGATCCTCTTTCTGGATTACCCGAAAAGGGTTTCATGGTATATTCACTGAGGGCAAATGCTTTATCACACAGAATTATATACGGTACCTTCACATTGTAAGGAGTTTGTAGTATTTCAGGATTCGGTAAATTTAGGCTTTTGTTTTCAAGGTTCCGGTACAAGGAAGTGTTTTTAAAAACACCTCCATCTGATATGCGCCCTTGACATCCAACATTTACGTACATAAAATTGTAATCAGCGTCAACTAATGCTAACAATACAATGCTAGAATGTTGTTTATAATTGTAAAATTCCGTTCCACTATTTAATGGTGCTTGAAGGCAAACATGTTTGCCGTCCATTGCGCCTATTGCATGAGGAAAGTTCCACTTTTCTTCAAATTCTTTTGCAACGGCCATCCATTGATTTTCAGTCTCGGGTAGCTGTAACAAATTATTTCATCTAAGTTAAAGTTTTTCTTATTTTATTTTTCAGATAACTACCAGCAACAACACACAGAATGTGAATGAATCTATATCAAATGATGAACAATTAGCCAGTGATTCTGCCTCAACCACACAACAAGTACCTAGTGATTTGACTTCATCCACACAACAAGCACCTAGTAATTCTTCATCGTCCATACAACAAACACCCAGGAATTCTGCCTCATCCACACAACCACAGCACAACACATCATTCAGAAATAAAAGGCGCCGTAATAACGATGACACTGCCACATTAACAGAAGCAGTGGGATTACTCAAGCACAGTGTACAATATCTATCCAAGGAAGAAGACTGTTACACTTCTTTTGGGACCCACATTGCGTATGAATTGAAAAAATACGACTAGCGAACATTTACACTAGTAAAACATGCTATCAATAATGTTATATTTCAAGCTGATATGGGCCAATTACCAGGTCAGTATGGGTATTATACCGGTGCCTATTCAACGGATTTAACCAACTCTACCTCACGCCAAAGCAATTACAGCGAAACGCCAATTCCAGCACAAACTGCACCTACATCAACAGCGGAAACTCCAAAGGAAGCGGAGGATAATCAAAATGAAATTTCTGAAATATTACGTTACGTTCAAGAACAAGAAGAATAATTCAGAAAATTCTTAATTATAATTTAATAAAACTTCTTTAAGTACCTAAATTATAATTTTCTAAAATTTTAATTATCATAATAAATAAGCAGATAAACATAAACGTTTTTATTCATTAACTCACCTTCACATGATCCTTGAGAGCCTTGATAATTGCATCACATACTTCAATAATAATAGTAGATATGGACTGTTTAGATATGCGAAACAGATATTGTAAACTTG
This sequence comes from Oligia fasciuncula, assembly GCA_963082905.1. Taxonomy (NCBI): domain Eukaryota; kingdom Metazoa; phylum Arthropoda; class Insecta; order Lepidoptera; family Noctuidae; genus Oligia; species Oligia fasciuncula. The sequence continues at coordinate 19,406,529 of OY720403.1, forward strand.
TATATGAGTCCCCGGTGGCCAAGAACCTTAACGTCACGGATAGCCTTTCTCTAGCTGTGATAGCTTCTCGAAAATTAGTATTCATTTTTTTTATTTCAGGTTCAACCTTTTCAAGAATTATTTCAAAATCTTGCAAACTCATTCTCACAAAATTTTTGTCCCCACTTTCTTCATAATTTATATCTTCCATTAGCCTATTTCCACACTGTAATCTTTCACGATACAATTTTTTCATCCACCATCTAGATTTCCGTTTGTTTCTCTTTTTTTTATTTAAAATGTGTTGAATAATGACTAACGCCGCAGCAGTGGTGGTGCACGCAACCGCTAAGTTTGTCGGAGTCATGGCGAATGACTGGGGCTCGCGGAGCGCTCTGGATCGATTGACCTCGCGTACAGGTTCGCGGCGGTCCGTACAGGAGCTGTACGCGTATCCAATGTACGCGTGGACAGTGTTTCCCAACTACGCGTAACACAGGAACGCGCTATCCGTACGCACCTTTACAATTACACAGCTTCGGAGTACACCGATATGATTTTAATTTATGGGGAAGCGGCATTTCCGTGACCCACGGAAATGCCGCTTTAGCTGTACGGACATACCGTGAGAGGTATGGGAACACTCGTATGTGTCCGACCCACGGGCGGACTATTGTACAAGCTGTCCAGAGGATACGGGAAAATCAATCTTTGATCCCGCACGTAGATGGTGCTCCTCCACGTGCAAATGTAATTCCAGACGAAAGAGTTATTAATTATTATGATCGCAATCCGACGTCCAGTCTGCGTAATGCAGGTAGACGTTTTCGAGTAAATCACAAAACTATTCAAAAAGTTTTGAAACGTGACAAACGCAAACCTTATAAGTACAAGCATTGTTATCGAGAGATAAGCCAATAAGAGAAACTTTCTGTCGCTGGTTGGAAACCAAACATCTCGAGAATCCTGACTTCCTGTACAATGTGAAGTGGACTGACGAGAGTACATTCACAAGGAATGGTTTATGGAACCGACAGAACCTTCGGTACTGGAGCCGCGTGAATCCGCATCTGGTACGGGAGACTTCGCACCAGTACAGATTTGCTGTCAATGTGTGGGCTGGCATACACAGAAATACCATTATTGGTCCGGTATTTATTGATGGCAATTTAAATGCTGTAAAGTTCATTGAACTCCTCGACGGATCCGTTTCCGAGTACACGGACGAACTTTCGATAGACGTGTAGAGGCAGATGTGGTACCAGTTAGACGGAGCACCAGCTCATTCAGTGGTGTCTGCAAGAGAGCGTTTGACTCAAATGTTCGGACAGCAGTGGATTGGCCGTTTTGGACCAGTGCGGTGGCCAGCGAGGTCACCAGATCTCACGCCCCTGGATTTCTTCCTGTGGGGTCACATAAAGAATGAGATATACTCAACAGAAGTTAATACCGTTGAGGAATTAAAAAATAGAATAATAATATCTTTTAATAAATTGAAAGAAATGGTTGCTAATGGTGACCTATTATCAAGAGTGAGAACGTTATAACATTATACGTCGGTGTAGTTTGTGTATTCAAGAACACGGGGGACATATTGAAAATAAAAAAAAATTAATGAGTGGCGACATTAAGTGATCGAAAAGTGATTGTGAATAATAAATTGATTAGTGAATAACTCGCGGGTGAATGATGCCCGACTATTTGGTTAATAATCTGTAATTTGATTTGTGTAATTGAGCATTATTAATAATGGCGCCAAAACATTACGTTGCTGCGTCGTCGGCGGTCGTCGGGGCGCCGCGCACCCCGCGAGCGGCCGCGCGCGGCCTCGCGCTTTATCATGAATGAAACCACGCTGCGTTGCCATTCTTATCGCAGGTCAGTGTACCAATTTTCTAAATGGTGTTTTATTTTGTTTGCAGTTTTATGCTATTTAGTTTGTTAGAAAAAAAAAGTTTCGTTTAATTTCGGTGTTCGGATATATTTGATTGTTTACAAATGTTTCTATAAACCAGTATTGCCCGTGTTTTCATTTAAAGTCATATTGTCATCTCCACATTGTATAGTTGTATAATTGATGTAAAGCTAGCAAATACCTATGTTTTCTAACCTCATTAGTATTTTTTTATTAATCTCAAATGTTTCAATTTCCGGTTCAATTGGTACTGAAGCTGCTGTGACAGCCAGTCTGGCGACAGACATGGTCAAGTTATTTGATTTGGTTAACGCTGACACCCCAGACTTAAGGCGAGGAAAACCTCATTCCACAAATTGGTCCTTGACGAGCTAACACGCCGAATTCTTCGAAAAAATTAAAGTTTTTTTTCAAACAATGAAATTCATTAGGAGCCCTCGAATGCCGCCATCACAAGATAAAAATTTGGAGGCAGCTAATATTATCAGGCTGGAAGGCCCAATAGAAAATCTGTTTGTATGCATTCGGGGCAACTGTGGGTCCAATACAAACCCCACATGTGGCCAATTTGTGGCAGGATTAAAAAAAGGCTATTCTCAGCAATTTGTCCCACATTGGCACATCAGGAAATTGCGAGAGTGATAATAATACAGGGTGTCCGGTGGCAGAATTAGGATTTAAATTTCGAATTGTTTTCGAACTGTTGAGCGGAGGGGCGCGCGGGGGGTCACGTTCGATTCGTCATTCGTGCGGGTTCTTTAGTCACGATGTCGCAGTGGACGGGTGAACAACGTGCGTTCGCAATCGAAGCGTATTTTAAAGCAAACGATTCTTGTGCTGTTGCTCGTCTAAGATTTTGTTCGCGGTACAATATCCGACGGTTACGTGATGCGCCAAGCGAAGATTTGATTCGATTGTGGGTGCGGAGGTTCAGAACAACAAGTTCAGCAGAAAATAATCCGCGGCCGGGACCCAGCCGAACGTCAAGGACTGATGACAACATTGAACTTGTCGCAAACAGTTTACGCGATAACCCGCGACAGTCCGTACGTAAGAGACTGCTCTAGGGCTCCCAAAAACGATTGTGCACGAAATATTGAAAAAGGACCTTAAACTTCACCCCTTTAAAATTCAAATTGTGCAAGCGCTTAAGCCTAATGATTACAATTTGCGCAAAAGTTTCTGCGAGACAATGTTGCAGCGATTTCGTACAGTGAACACAATCTTTTGGAGCGATGAAGCCCATTTTCATTTAAATGGAAGTGTGTAACGAAATAAACAATGCGCACACGACTAAAGCAAGCGTCCACTCGAGTACGCGCGCAAGGTCTCATCGCACACACACATAGACACCCCGAGCGGGTATAAAAGACGTGCGCGGCTCGCCTAGCGGCAGTTCAACTCTGTGAGGGCTTTGTATCCGACGATTCGGAACTACTCCCTTTTTAAGTTGAGAGTAATCTCCTTTGTAGGTGTACCCGCAGCAATGCAAAATCCAACAGAACCCACTAATAGTGAAGCGAAGCCAGCGCGCCGCCGCGGACGCAGGAATAAACCAGCGTCAGCAGCCTCAGCGCCAGTTCAAGCTCAGCCAGCCCCAGAAGTGCCAAAGCACGTCGTCGAGCGTCCACCACCTAAGATTATGTCGTCGATTCCACAGCCGAAAAAGTTATCTACTCAAGCATCAGAATTGACCAACGACATTCTATGGAAGGAGGGCCTCGTCCTTGATGGAGAGGTAGGCCTCGTGAACACGCGCCCCATCCGAGAGTTTTCTCCGGACGCAGCAGGCTTTGAATCGCTATTGGAGGAAGAGTATAAAGCGATTTCCGATGTAGACAAAGCTATTGTTAAAGCTATACCCCAATCCGTCTATAATCACTTCCACCACGTGCTGTACTGGTATAGACTATCAATGCAAGCCGTGGCCAACGGAACATCATCTCGTGAGCAGGAGCAACTAATTAATGTAGTTAACTCCCACGACGTAAGTGTCCCCTCGGGCGCCGCCGCATATCTTGCAGGCCTTGGTGACTTTGAGGACGTGACTGGCGTCCGCCACAAATTGACGCCCCAACGTGGATCCTCTAAAGAAAAACCTTAGACCTAGACCAACAGCACAAACGCAGAGGTTTACAATACAGGAATACCCGCAGAAAGGGAAAAAAAAAGAAACAATGGATAGTAAGAGTGGTTCTGCTTCCCCTTCATCATCAATAACTATGTCGAGTGAACAGTTCCAACAATTGCTCACAGCAGTTGCTTCAGGGTCAAAGCATAAGAGTTCCATGATAAGATGTCCAGTAAAATTTAATGGCAATAAGAGCGCTTCTGAGGTCGAGTCTTTTCTAGCAGCGGTGCGTGTGTTCAAGAAGGTTGAGCATATAGAAGATGAAGACGTTTTAACAGGGCTACCATTGATTTTGACGAATGATGCTGCTACTTGGTGGCAAGGCATTCAGAACCAGGTAAAAACTTGGAGCCAGTTTGAAGAACGCTTGCGGCACGCATTTGCGCCCAAGAAGTTGGCATTCAAAATATACCAAAGAGTTGGTGGAAAAAAAGCAAAAGAAGGATACATTAACAGAAATATTTGTAGCAGAAAAACGTGCCCTCATAGCTGAATTTCCAGCACCAGGTCATACTGAACAGCAAGAGATAGATTTAGTATTCGGCCAAATTCGTTTTGAGATTAGGGAAAAATTATCCAGAGAAGCTATAGAAGTTTCAATGATTTATTAGAGAAGGCTAGAGAAATTGAGCGAAATTTAGGTGAAAGAGCTGAAGAGAATCAGACTTCTAAAGCAGCAGAAAGCATCCACAAGGGTAAAACTAGATGCAACTACTGCAGACTTCCAGGACACACTTCGGATGTCTGTAGGAAACGTCTGAAAGCTGAACAGAAGAAACCCGCAGAGAAGTCAGTGGAAACTAAACCCGATGATAAGGTAAAGCCCAAATTTTCATGCTACGGATGCGGCGAACCAGGTGTTGTAAGAAGCCGTTGCCCGAAGTGTAATGTTCAGCGCATAGGAACGGAAGACATCAATTTCTGTTCTATAAATACTGCAAGTGCCAGATGCCTTAGACCGATAGTGCCAATTAGTATTGGAGATATAAAGGGTACTGGATTTGTAGACACATGTGCTAGATCAAGTGTAGCCTCATATCAGCTTTTCGTGTGTTTGAAGCAAGATGGATATGACTTCACAAAGGAGACCATGAGCATAACCTTAGCTGATGGTATACCCAAAATACAGACTGTCTTGACTGTTACAGCGCCTGTTAATATTTATGGAAAGGTGATAAACACTTCTTTCATTGTTATGCCTAAAGCCAAAAGTAACAAGACATTACTGGGAGTTGGTTTCATCGAAGATGCCATGATGGTTCTTAACTTACCTCAGTTGACATGTCGGTTCCTTGATGATCCTGTAAAAGTATATGACTTGAAACAAGAAGATATTTGCGAGACAATGATCGCCGATCTGATAAGCATCGCTTGTTTACCGGAAATCATTTCACCAATGTCTACTTCACCCGAAAAAGCCGTTACTCCGAAATCGGTAACATCGAGTCTTGTCGAACAAAATTTGTTCCGACCGTATGGTCCCGTGATGACAGTGTCTTCTCCTGACGTATTAGAAAATGCACCTGTACAATCGCAAAGTGAGCCGTTAGTTGGTAATGACGCACCCACTAAATTGGAGATTTGTCAAGGAAGTGCAGCACGTCCACAGGCACCTACGTATGGCCCACTAGTACCAATTGAATTTTCTACTCCGCCGAGTAAGCGCCAACGACTGTTTGATGGCCATTCTCCAGTAGTAGATGCATTGTATCAAGATGCTAGAAGGTCGATAGATGAAAGCACCATAGAATTGTCACCAGATGTTTGTTCAATTCACCTAGCACGGATATTTCAGCAATAGATGCCGAAAGGTTTGATTGTGTTTTAAGCCTAAGTGTGTTTTAAACCTAAGTTTTAATCTTGAACCGGCGCGGGGAGAGAAATCATCTGTGTTTTTAGTTTATGATCCTCGCTAAAACAACCGATTTTACTGGCGAAATTCTTGTTGTTGTTCTTGTGGCGGGGTGTGCGGGCGGGGGACTACACGGCGCCTGCTGCGCTCGCGTCGCCTTCCTAATCCTTAGTAAGTTTCGAGTCTACGCCGCGCAAGCACGTGTGTTGTTATCTTGCTATTAACCAATCTCTCATCGTTAAATTGTTATCGATCATTATTGTTAATTCTTGTTTCTCTTGTTATTCTTTTTGTTATCATTGTTATTTCGGATAACATGGCTTCGTATTTTAATAACGAATACGCAGACATAATGTTTTGTTATGGTTTTGCCGATGGAAACGCGGCTGCGGCTCGGCGAGAATACCAACGCCGCTTTCCCGATCGTCGACTTCCCCACGTTACTGTTTTCGGGAGCACCTACCGACGATTGTCTGAAACTGGCAGTGTTCAGAGAGCACAATTCAACGCTGGCAGACCTCGACGGTACACGGCTGACGAAGAGGACACCATTCTTCAGTGTTTTATTGATGACCCAAATATCTCAACGAACATTGTTGCAAGACAGCTCGGTATGTCCCAGTGGAAAGTGTGGTCGGTAGTTCATCTATCAGGTAGACACCCATACCATTATCAACCTGTCCAAACATTGCACGAGGGAGATCCTGCCAGGCGACTCGAATTTTCTCGGTTTATGTTAAACGCTGACGCTGACCAGGAACATTTCCTAAGAAATATTTTGTGGACTGACGAGTCAAAGTTTGACCAGGATGGTATAACGAATTACCATAACTTACATTTTTGGGCACCTAAAGCAGGCAGGAATCCAAAAAAACTAAAAGAAACTGCGTCGCAAATGAGATTTTCCCTGAACGTATGGATGGGTGTCGTTGATAATTATTTGGTGGGCCCTCATTTCTTGCCCCAAAATTTGAACGGCCAAAATTACGAGGAGTTTTTGAGAAACAACCTAGACGATTTGTTGGCGGATGTTCCCGAAGAAATAAAAAACAACCTCATGTTTCAACATGATGGTTGCCCAGCACATTACCGGATTACTGTCCGACAGTGGCTAGACGAGAGATATCCAAACCGATGGATTGGGAGGGGAGGGCCAATTCCGTGGCCAGCACGAAGCCCTGATATCACACCACTTGATTTTTACGTCTGGGGTCATATGACGGAATTAGTTTATGTGACCCCAATAAATTCAGTCGAAGAACTTCGACAGCGAATAATAAATGCGGCGCAACAGATGAGAACAACGTTCACATCAAAAGTGACGAAAACCGAAGTTAGGAAGAGAATTCGAACCTGCATTCGTAATCGAGGGGCTCATTTTGAACAAGATGTGTAAAATTTTTAATAAAATTTGACGTACATTTTTTAATGCATTTTATTTCAGACAAATACAAATGACCCTCCGCGCCGATTCAAACACATGCCATGCCACGAATTATGTATTTTAAAATTGACTTTTATACCTTTTTGGAAAGCTTACAGAATAGGCAAGTTGTTTTAGTTATTTGTACGATTAATGTCATAGAAATTTTTGTGACGAGACAACATTTTTGAAGCGTAAAATTAAAATATTGGTATTAAGTAGTTTTAATTATGTCCATAGCTTAATTGAAGTGCCAGATACAACATAATTTTTAATGGTACCCATTCAAATATGTATTTTTTTTTTATTTGGAATTAAATGTCAAAGGACCATGGGCACTTTTGAATGAACACTGGGCCCACTTTTCAAAGTTGTGCAACAGTGATGAAACCTATGTCATATGACAGCTCTTGGCGTGTACTTTATTTCATTCTATGGCAGCTAAGTTCAAATCAAGCGCGAAAACGTTTTTTTTATGCGTTTTTTAAAAATGTTCAACATTGTGCAACAGTGATCAAACCTATGTCATATGACAGCTCTTGGCGTGTACTTTATTTCATTCTATGGCAGCTAAGTTCAAATCCAGCGCGAAAACGGTTTTTTTATGCGTTTTATAAAAATGTTCAACATTGGGCAACAGTGATGAAACCTGTCATATGACAGCTCTTGGCGTGTACTTTATTTCATTCTATGTCAGCTAAGTTCAAATCCAGCGCGAAAACGGTTTTATTATGCGTTTTTTAAATGCGTCATTTTGGGTTCATTTTTTCAACATTGTTCAACAGTGATGAAACCTATGTCTTATGAAAGCTCTTAAAGTGTACTTGATTTCATTCTATAGCAGCTAAGTTCAAATCCAGCGCGAAATCGGTTTTTTTATGCGTTTTTTTTTAATGTTCAACATTGTGCAACAGTGATGAAGCCTATGTCATATGACAGCTCTTAGCGTGTACTTTATTTCATTCTATGGGAGCTAAGTTCAAATCCAGCGCGAAAACGGTTTTTTATGCGTTTTTATAAAAATGTTCAACATTGTGCAACAGTGATGAAACCTATGTCATATGAAAGCTCCTAAAGTGTACTTTATTTCATTATATGGCAGATAAGTTCAAATCCAGCGCAAAAACGTTTTTTTATGCGTTTTTAAAAATCTGTTTTGTTTTGATATTAAATTATAATTAGCTGTCAGTCAGTAGCTAGGATTATAAATAGCTCTTGTTCTACTAAAAATACACTAAAAATGTTGAACATTTTTAAAAAACGCAAAAAAAGCATTTTTGCGCTGAATTTGAACTTAGCTGCCATAGAATGAAATAAAGTACACTTTAAGAGCTTTCATATGCCATAGGTTTCATCACTGTTGCACAATGTTGAACATTTTTAAAAAACGCATAAAAAAACCGTTTTCGCGCTGGATTTGAACTTAGCTGCCATAGAATGAAATAAAGTACTTTTTAAGAGTTTTCATATGACATATAACTCATCACTGTTGAACAATGTTGAAAATGAACCCAAAATGACGCATTTAAAAAACGCATATAAAACCGTTTTCGCGCTAGATTTGAACTTAGCTGCCATAGAATGAAATAAAGTACACTTTAAGAGCTTTCATATGACATAGGTTTCATCATTGTTGCACAATGTTGAATATTTTTTAAAAACGCATGAAAAAACCGTTTTCGCGCTGGATTTAAACTTAGCTGCCATAGAATGAAATAAAGTACTTTTTAAGAGCTTTCATATGACATATAACTCATCACTGTTGAACAATGTTGAAAATGAACCCAAAATGACGCATTTAAAAAACGCATATAAAACCGTTTTCGCGCTAGATTTGAACTTAGCTGCCATAGAATGAAATAAAGTACACTTTAAGAGCTTTCATATGACATAGGTTTCATCATTGTTGCACAATGTTGAACATTTTTTAAAAACGCATGAAAACACCGTTTTCGCGCTGGATTTAAACTTAGCTGCCATAGAATGAAATAAAGTACTTTTTAAGAGCTTTCATATGACATATAACTCATCACTGTTGAACAATGTTGAAAATGAACCCAAAATGACGCATTTAAAAAACGCATATAAAACCGTTTTCGCGCTAGATTTGAACTTAGCTGCCATAGAATGAAATAAAGTACACTTTAAGAGCTTTCATATGACATATAACTCATCACTGTTGAACAATATTGAAAAATGAATCCAAAATGACGCATTTAAAAAACGCGTATAAAACCGTTTTTGCGCTGGATTTGAACTTAGCTGCCATAGAATGAAATAAAGTACACTTTAAGAGCTTTCATATGACATAGGTTTCATCACTATTGCTCAATGTTGAACATTTTTAAAAAACGCATAAAAAAACCATTTTCGCGCTGGATTTGAACTTAGCTGCCAAAGAATGAAATAAAGTACTTTTTAAGAGCTTTCATATGACATATAACTCATCACTGTTGAACAATATTGAAAAATGAATCCAAAATGACGCATTTAAAAAACGCGTATAAAACCGTTTTTGCGCTGGATTTGAACTTAGCTGCCATAGAATGAAATAAAGTACACTTTAAGAGCTTTCATATGACATAGGTTTCATCACTATTGCTCAATGTTGAACATTTTTAAAAAACGCATAAAAAAACCATTTTCGCGCTGGATTTGAACTTAGCTGCCATAGAATGAAATAAAGTACTTTTTAAGAGCTTTCATATGACATATAACTCATCACTGTTGAACAATATTGAAAAAATTAACCCAAAATGACGGATTTAAAAAACGCATATAAAACCGTTTTCGCGCTGGATTTGAACTTAGCTGCCATAGAATGAAATAAAGTACACTTTAAGAGCTTTCATATGACATAGGTTTCATCACTGTTGCACAATGTTGAACATTTTTAAAAAACGCATAAAAAACCGTTTCGCGCTGGATTTGAACTTTGCTGCCATAGAATGAAATAAAGTACACTTTAAGAGCTTTCATATGACACATAATTTATCACTGTTGAACAATGTTGAAAATGAACCCAAAATGACGCATTTAAAAAACGCATATAAAACCGTTTTCGCGCTAGATTTGAACTTAGCTGCCACAGAATGAAATAAAGTACACTTTAAGAGCTTTCATATGACATAGGTTTCATCATTGTTGCACAATGTTGAATATTTTTTAAAAACGCATGAAAAAACCGTTTTCGCGCTGGATTTAAACTTAGCTGCCATAGAATGAAATAAAGTACTTTTTAAGAGCTTTCATATGACATATAACTCATCACTGTTGAACAATGTTGAAAATGAACCCAAAATGACGCATTTAAAAAACGCATATAAAACCGTTTTCGCGCTAGATTTGAACTTAGCTGCCATAGAATGAAATAAAGTACACTTTAAGAGCTTTCATATGACATAGGTTTCATCATTGTTGCACAATGTTGAACATTTTTTAAAAACGCATGAAAAAACCGTTTTCGCGCTGGATTTAAACTTAGCTGCCATAGAATGAAATAAAGTACTTTTTAAGAGTTTTCATATGACATATAACTCATCACTGTTGAACAATGTTGAAAATGAACCCAAAATGACGCATTTAAAAAACGCATATAAAACCGTTTTCGCGCTAGATTTGAACTTAGCTGCCATAGAATGAAATAAAGTACACTTTAAGAGCTTTCATATGACATATAACTCATCACTGTTGAACAATATTGAAAAATGAATCCAAAATGACGCATTTAAAAAACGCGTATAAAACCGTTTTTGCGCTGGATTTGAACTTAGCTGCCATAGAATGAAATAAAGTACACTTTAAGAGCTTTCATATGACATAGGTTTCATCACTATTGCTCAATGTTGAACATTTTTAAAAAACGCATAAAAAAACCATTTTCGCGCTGGATTTGAACTTAGCTGCCATAGAATGAAATAAAGTACTTTTTAAGAGCTTTCGTATGACATATAACTCATCACTGTTGAACAATATTGAAAAAATTAAGCCAAAATGACGGATTTAAAAAACGCATATAAAACCGTTTTCGCGCTGGATTTGAACTTAGCTGCCATAGAATGAAATAAAGTACACTTTAAGAGCTTTCATATGACATAGGTTTCATCACTGTTGCACAATGTTGAACATTTTTAAAAAACGCATAAAAAACCGTTTTCGCGCTGGATTTGAACTTTGCTGCCATAGAATGAAATAAAGTACACTTTAAGAGCTTTCATATGACACATAATTTATCACTGTTGAACAATGTTCAAAAAGTGGGCCCAAAATGACGCATGGTCCTTTTGGGTAAATATCGAAAAACCCTTAAAATTCAAATATCTCGAAAACTATTGAATTTCGGCCATACATATGGGGGGTTCAATTTGTTGCATTTTGGCCCCCTTATCAGCCCCTGACGGATATACGTCGAATTACCAGTAACCCTGTATAAGTCAATGTGTTTGATACATAAAACGTAGACAGTTAGACAGTAGTTTTTTTTTGTACCTAAGTTCTATCATATTATTAGCAACATAACAACCATTAATCATTCTTAAAATTTTAGATACTTATTGCCTTAAATTTTTACGCTCGGGGCAGCTATCAAGGCTCTGTGGGGCAGAATGATGATGCTCCAATGGCCCAGCAAACCGTCTCTCGCTGTATACGAGAGGTCTCATTTGCAATCAATACACCCGAAATAATCAGAAAATATATACAATTTCCACAAAATGCAGTTGAAAGAAATGTCATCAAGAGGAAGTGAGTTTGAAAGTTTATTAATTCTAATATATTTTGTAATTAAGGTCTCTGCACACAGCGGGCGCGGCGTGACCCGGCGGCGACGCGACGCGGCGCTGGCGCGGCGCAGCGTTCACACTGCGGGCGCGATCACGTTCCGTCCCGCCGCGCCCAGTGTTTTTATACTGCCTATGGCCCAAATCGTACAAAAATACTTGAGCACGACCACATTCGATTAGTTTTTCGACATCCATCGGCAGTGTGACTACTACATACGTAAACCATACAACACAAAGCGTCGGCGTCCCGCCACGCCGCGCCCCGCCCCGCCTTTGAGTTGTATTCGCGCTCGGCGCGGCGGCGGCGGGGCGCGACGGCTAGCGTCGCGCCGAGCGCGATGGCTCTGTGTGAAGTCGTCCGTAATATCTTGTACATTACAACTGCTCAGCGTCGCGTCGGCGTCCCGCCGTTTAATTTCCTTAAATGTAACTTTTGATTCAAATTATGTTGTTTACTCACAGATTTCATGAAAAATTTAATGTACCAGGTGTGATTGGGTGTATTGATTGCACACACGTTGCGATTGTGAGGCCCTGTGAGCATGAGGAGCGGTTTTTTAACAGAAAACATTTCCACTCTATTAACACCCAAGTGGTAAGTCATTTTATGAAAAAATTACTAGATTTTGAAGAACATCATACATTCAAAGAATCATAAGAGTATGTTTTCCAGATATGCGATTCTGACAATGTCATCCTAAATGTGGATGCTACTTTTGGTGGAGCCACGCATGATGCATTTATTTGGTCTCAATGTGAGATCAAGGGGCATCTTGAAAGTCTCACTGAGACAGCATATCTGTTTTTTTTTTTTTTTTAAATTAGCCTGCGCTGTCCCACTCCTGGGCAAAGGCCTCCCTCCACTCCTTCCATCTCTCGCGAGCCCGCGCGTCCTCCTTCCAGTCTTTGTGGAACCTATCCAGCTCGTCCCGCCATCTCCTACGTGGTCTACCACGACCCCGCCTCACTGTGTCAGGGCACCAATTCTGCGCTATTTGGGCCCACAGTTTGTCCGTATATATATATAAATACATATCTGTTAGGCAAGTATAAATTAGATGTTCATTTTTAAAATACACTAAGTATCATCATCATCATCTGCCTAGCCTTTTCCCAACTATGTTGGGGTCGGCTTCCAGTCTAACCGGATGCAGCTGAATACCAGCTACTTATCAATAAAATAGACTAAGTATACTTGCATAAAAATTAACCAATAATATTTCACTTTGACAGGTGATTCAGGGTACCCTTAAGGGAATATCTTCTGACACCAATAAATAATGTTGTGGAAGAAAGTTCAGGAGGCAGGTTTAATGCTGTGCACAAGCGTGCCCGCTCCACCATTGAACGCACATTTGGGCTACTCAAGGGTCGATGGAGGTGTCTCTTGGCAGCGAGGGAGCTGCACTACGATCCCGAACGAGCAGGCAGAATAATTCTGTCCTGCTGTGTTTTACATAATATGTGCATAAGGGCCGGAGTGACTGCTCCAGAGTTAACGCAAGACGATTTTGAGTCGGAGAACTCCCGGCAGCTTACATACCAGCCTGCTACATCTGCCACAGATGCTTTGAGGAGGGGACAAAGAGAGAGGGAAAGATTGATACAATTATTAGAAAATAATTAATAAAATATATTTTTTATAATCTTTAGTTACATCTTTATTATTTAGTAGTCAAAAAAATTATTATTACTTGCACAACCGAGTAGCACAAACACAATGCACTACAATCCCGAGAATAAATAAAAAATATATTACCTATTGAATATTATATTTTTTATTTATACTCGAAATTGTAAAAGTTTTTTAATCTGCTGCATATGCCCGCACAACTCAACAATAGCCATTCGTATTGCCAGCTAGTTCCACGTTCCTCTGTTCCTCGAGGACCAAGCGAAATTCTACCGATCTGAACATTCTCTCCCGCACAGAGCTTTCAGATTGAAGCGCAGTACGCCGCCGAGATTCTCTGCGCTGTCGTGTGGCTGTAAAATGACAGAACTTATTTTTCTTGAAAATTGTATAGTAAATATGTAAACCATATCTTGGAAACACTATTTTTCATGAAAACTAATATTATGTAGCAATAAGCATTGCAAAGAATTAAAATAACGTGTTAAATAAGTGAGGACATTCAAATCTACCGCCTTGCAACATTATTCTCCTAATGCCAAACATGTCAAGTGTCAAATGGTCTTGTTTATTTGTTGTCATCGGAAACTATCAATTTTCAATGGTATTTTCGTGTTTTCTTAATAATTCTTTATAGATAGCCAAGGTTTCAGTATATTATTACGCGGCCAACACATTTCTGGCTCAAGCGGCGACCCCACTGCATATAGTTTCTCATTAAAGTGAAGATAGTTCCATAATGAACTAATGACACTGGACCCACGTTTGCCCAAGCGCTACTTTTTGTGTTGACTAGTAGTCTAACTATTCATAAATAGAATGCAAAAAAAATCAGCTGCGGATATTTGCGGTTTTAGAAGATATGAGAAAAAAACTGTCAGAACCCGAAAATTGTTATCTTTTGCGGTTTACCACTGACACCATTCACATGAATAATATGGAACTTTTTGGATACTTTCTTAATTATTTCGTGATAACAAAGGGATCTTATCAAATTTGCACTCGGTTTGCGTGGGAAATTGCAAGAAAATAATGATGTAGGTACCAATTCGATATTGTAAAATGAGTATATAAAGGGAAGCAAAAACTATTCGAACATCTACATCAGTGTAACTTCAAGTGAAGCAAACCTCATCTACGCCTATTATTTCTGCAGATTGTGAAGTGTTAAAATGTCTTCCTTCAGCTGTACCAAACGAGACATCATAATCCCCTATATCGAGGGCGGCAAGACCATGGAAGCATTATCCAAAGTTTTGGTGGAAAAGCTCAATGTTTCTGAAAACAGCTTATGTTTTATAATTAGTGACATACAAAGGCACATTCTTCCTACATATTTTCAACAAGCGCTGGGCCCTGGCATCTCGGAAAAAAGAAACATTTTTACAGAAGAATTGTACTTGGTTGGAATCAAGGTATTCGTTAAATTTACCGGATTCTGAACAATATTCTACGCCATCAACATCTGGCCAACGAGGAAGAGCATGCGTGGCTTATGGAGACTCCTCAGAATCGACCAAGAAGAGGAAAAACACTCTTGTACTCCAAGAATATGGCTTCGAGCATATAAAAAACGCCTATGTGCAGGGACTACGGGCTTTACGTGAGTACACAGAAGCTCATCTTGTCGAAGAATTAAGAACCGCTGACACTCAAAAGAAATTAGATATCTCAAGTAAGTGGAACGACTCAGACCAGATAAAGATTCTTTCCGATACGGAAGCATTGAGTACTTTTATAGATTTGGATCTAACAAAAGCACAATACAGGGTGTCCCGTAAATAATGGATCAAACGTAACGGGTAGGTAGCTTACCTCATTTCCAACAACTAATTTGAACAGTAAAAAAAAAACCGATAAGGTAACCAAGATATTTTTTTTTTTTCGATTTTTACTATTGTCTGTACCAGCATTCAGTGTTTTTAATGCTGTTGCTGCAAATGGTATCATATTTAGGTGTGATTTATGTCAAACATTTCTGAATAGTTTACTAATGTTATAAGATACCATTTTTTTAAATAACATTTTATTTGCCTTAGAAAAAAAATCTTGAATTGAAAAGTTTTGTTTTTACGATGAAAAGACCAGAATTGGAAAAAATCTCCTGTAAAAAAAATGTATGACACCAAAGTGTACCATTATTTTAAAAACTTGTAAAATTACTAAGGTTTGCAAATTGGTATAAAACTTACGTCTAGTCCTTGCGGTTACAAAGATATTGCTATGAATGTGATGAAGAAGACAGAACAGAAATTAAAATGGTACAATCTAACTTTTCTTTCTCGTAATGGCTTATGCTTGTAATCTAAGCATGTGGTTAAGCGTGTAGCGTAATTCCGAGCCGATGACGTCATCTGTTCGGAATTTGGGACCGCTACCTGCGGAGTTGCACCTCACTCAGTGTGAAAGGGATAGGTAGCGCCGCTTTTGTATTTTTGGTAAATCGGTGTCTTTGTGCAGGTATTTTTTTTCCTTCACCCTTCACTCATACAGGGCTTCATTGTTGCATGATTTTATTTGTTTAGTTGACACGAATCTCTCTTCGAGTTGATACGTACGTCAGACTACTTTCGCTCCCGCTGTGCCTAACTGTTGTGTTCCTTAAAATTAAACTTGTGCTCTGTATTTGGACTTTGCTTTGCCTAACGATTTGGAACTGTTTGTGTTTTGGACGAATGACTTGGCAATCCTACGGACTTCGAAAACAATCGTTTGTGTGAGGTTGTACGTGTGTGCAGTAGTACGATGCCTCGTTACGAGTACACGCCACGGGAGTATGCCGAAATGCATTTTATCTACGGAGAAGCAAGAGGTAATGCCAGGGCGGCCGCAAGATTGTATCGTGAAAGATACCCGAACCGGGATCGACATCCCAGCTATCGCGTATTCATTAGAGTGCATAACGCGCTTCTTGAGGGAAGAATTCTTGGCACCGGAGTTGGGGGTGCCAGTGAAGGGCGACCGTCACAAGTCAATGACGAAATTATTATTCGAGAAATCGAGGAAGATTCGACGGTCTCAATTCGCGTCATAGCGCAACGCACAGGTATTCCAAGATCAACGGTACATCGAGTTCTAAAAAGGCACCGGTTGCACCCATATCACGTGCAACGTGTTCAAACGCTGACGTCACGTGATTACCCGCAAAGAGTAGCATTTTGCCAAAGGATGCTTAGAATGATACGGGCGGACCCACAGTTTTTTAATAAAATTTTATGGAGTGACGAGTCTTCATGCCGGCGAGATGGATATCTCAATTTGCATAATTTGCACAGTTGGCAGCTGGTAAACCCACATTTGATGCGAGAGGACAGGAGCCAACATCAATTTAAAATAAATTTATGGGCAGGAATAATAAATGGGCAAATAATAGGGCCCTTTGAACTACCAGCAACTCTAAACGCCGAATACTATCTGCATTTTTTAAGGAATGAGTTGCCAACGTTATTAGAAAATATTCCAGAAGACGTGCGGCAAGCAATGTGGTTACAAAATGATGGTTGCCCCGCTCACTATGCGACGGCAGTAAGGGCGCAACTCTATGAAACTTACCCTTTTTTTTTTTCGGATGGGAAATCATCAAATGACCCCTCCCGCTCTGGGTGGAGCGGAAGGGAGTGTCAGACTTTTACCGACTAAAACCCACCCGTGTTCCTTCCTTAGCCCTTTATGTTCCGGGCCAGCGGTAACCCTTTCGGACAATCCCGCTGACCCGGCAGGCTTCGGCCCTATGGGGCCCCTCCTCGATGCTGACATCTCTTTGAGGCGCGCGTGGAACACGTACGCGCCGTCCGGCACGGGCCTGGTCCTGATCGGACGGTGAGCTACCCATTACTCTCCGCCCGCAGGCCCGCGCCTACGGTGGCCGGGAGTCGTCGCGCGGCTCCCGACGCCCGGAGCGTCTCCCGCGGCGGCTGGGACGGGAGGCTCTCTCCCTGAGCCGTCCCGCCACCTCCTTCGCTAGCATGACTGCTTAGCAGGAGGTGACTGCCTCCCACTCCCTCTCGCCCCGGACCATGGCTTGCACCAGGGCCGGGCGCGAGAGGTCGCCGCCGCTGCCGATCGCCTCTACGAGGACACGGCGGTGCTCCGCCCAAGCGGGGCAGACCTCCACCGTGTGCTCCACCGTGTCCTCTGGGCGATCCTGGCAATGGTGACACCCGGGCGTTTCCTCCCGCCTGATGATGTGCAGGAACCTCCCGAAGCTTCCGTGTCCGGTGAGGACCTGCGTCAGGCGGTAGGTGAGGGCGCCGTGGCGCCTCTCTAGCCACTCCTCAAAGAGGGGTCTTATCGCCGCTATCCGCTACCCCGCCCGCTCGACTGCACCGCACCGAAGAAGAGGCCATACACTTTACAACTACGCCAAGCGCCGACCAAGAGACAGCAACTGGAAACGAAGCGGGAAGCTCAACAAGAGACGAAAGCACAATTGAAGAAGGCAGCGGGAGCGACGCACTGGATTGCTCAGTGGGCCAAAGAAAATTTAACACCAACAGAAATAAACTGTCTCCTTGGAAAGTCGTCGCTAGTCATACTGGAACACGAAGAGCGCATTACCACATCATTTACATCTCCACCGCAAAAAACTGGGGGCATAACAGCCTCCTTGGAAAAACTATTAGATCCAAGGAGCACAAATGTTCTCAAATTGCATGTGTTCAGTGCCTGCTTGAGTATATTACTACCGGCCCTAATCGTGCAACATTTAAGCAAATTCTCACCGAGCGTGATAACAAGGTGGCAATGTGCGTCGCTCATTCACTGGGACTTGATCCTGAACAAGCAAAAGGTAACCCTCGAGATCCCGAAGGGGGAGATCATCTTTTTCGAGATGAAAGCGCAAAACGAAACACAGTTCACCGACAAATGGATCAGCACCCTTCTACTTCCCATCAAATCATACCTGAAGATGACCACGATCATGAACAACTCTCTAATCAGCGTGCAAGCTCCGACAATGACACTGGAAGTGAACAGAATGCCATTCATCAACAAAGAGGACTCAACAATAGCAACCGACGTACAAAACTTATCAGAGAGAATCAAGAACTTGTGCTATACTTATGTAAGAACAAAGCTTTTGACGAAGGGGAAGCAACACGACTACTATGCAACACACCTCAGGGGATTGCAGTTCAGTTCAACCGAAACTTCGGAGAACGACTTGCTACAGCACTACGTATCGCCCGCACACTGGTATTTCAAGAATCGGTTGAACAAAGACTACAGCGCGCCAAACAATACGAACTGCAACAAGAACCGACAGCAAACGAACCAAAAACAATAGAGGACGGTATGGACAACCTAATACGACTACTAGAAAACAACGGCATTCACCCGTACAAATTCGCCAAACTAACAAAAGAACACTTTTACGGACACACAGACAAAAGAAACAACCTCTTCTTCGTCGGACCACCGAGCAGCGGCAAAACAATGATAATGGAAAGCCTAGTAAACATGCACTACAACTTCACGAGACTAACGGGACTGGCGCCAACCTCATCGTTCAACTTTGCAAGCCTGATACACACAAACGCATGCTTCATGGACGAGTGCAAACTAACAGATAACCAGTTCGAGCAATGGAAACTACTAGCAGCAAGACAGCCAATGTCAACAGACGTAAAATACAAAACACGACAAGACATAAAAAACTGCATACTATACACGGCGAGCAACTACCCAATATGCACATACATAAGCACGACAGATGCAAAAGAAGCAGTCAAAACAAGAACAATAACGTTCTACTTCACGTGCACAACGCAACACTTCAAATTGAATCCATTCATATGGGAGGCATTCTGGAGCATCTACGGCACAATAACGGACCACAAGGACTACACATTCTAGACATAAGCACAGATTACTGAATAGTTACTACGTAACAGATACTTCACTCAGTAGAAAATTTCCAATACCTATTACGATAATTGCCTACTCCCTCGCGTCAACAACCACTGTATGCTAAAATGCACCTAAATGCTCAAGCGTACAGCAGTGATTGCTTCGCACCGCGCGATTCCACAGTAATCGCAGGGCTGCCTCTTCGATAAAATTAAATTAACATAACTTTTTATCTATGTTATTGAGAACTGTGAATATGTTCTGACTTTTATGTGGCAGTTAAAAATTTTATCATTTAAAAAATATTTAACCAACTTAAAAAAAAGGAGGTGATCAGACATACAGGCCAAACTGAGATGTTTGACTTGTATGGTTTGTAGGTATGTATGTTTGTGCGCGATAATCTCGCGTTTGGCTAAACCGATATCGATGCGGTTTTCAGAAAAGGATTTGTTACATTTAGGAGAACGTTTTAAAATAAGTATAATACTTCTTAGTTTGATGATGATCTTCGGAGATGTTCACTAGAAATGAAAAAAAAAGCCTTAAAAAAGAGAACCGACTTCAAATAAAGCACTAAGCCGTAAGAAATAATTTGTTTTTTTTTTATGTTAGTGCTAACAGCTGGTAATTACGAATCGAAAAAGCACCGACATCAAAGAAGAAATTATTTCTTACGGTTTAGTGTTTTGAAGTCGGTTCTCTTTTTTAAAGTTTGTTTTATTATATTTGTAAGTTTGTTTTGTTTTATATATTGGTGCTGACTGTGGAAGAAACCTAGATAAAACATAATTATAGACATCAGTGTGTAGGTAAAATAAACCATCTACAGCACATAAGGCACCACACGGCATCGTAATACGCGTACGAACGAACAGCACTATTAAAATTGAACGGCGTGCGCGCGCTTCGCTTGCGAAAACCGCACTGAATTTGATCCGCCGGCGGACCGAGACCGCTCGGCTGGGCGGTAGGCACTTATAGCGCGCAAGTACATGGAGTGACGGAGGCCTGACATAAGTAGCATAAGATTATAATCAATAAAAACTGCATGCACAAAACCACTAGTATTATTAACAACACAATACCCCAACAAACGCACACACACGCACACGTATAAAAAGGGGGACACAACGCCACACACACAGTATGGAACAAACAACGGAAGGGACAACACCCCACACTGGATACACCTTGCCAGGCTACAAATACTTAGGGCCGGGAAACGAACTCGACATCGGAGAACCAACAAACGAATTAGACAGAATAGCAAAAGAACACGACGAAAGCTACAACGAAATACAACAAGACTACGAAGAGGCGATAAGAACAGGAAAATCAGAAAATACACAAAAGAAACTAGCAACAACCAGAATAAAGGAGGCCGACGAGCAATTCCTAAAACAAGTATACAAATACACACCAACATCAAAATACGACGGAGCAGCAAGAATCGCAGCACTAACTGGAATAGGAACAAAATATCTAGGAGAGGAATATTAGGAACAATCTACCCAAGATTCAGAGCACACGCAAATAAAAACGAACTCATGGAGGCAGGACTAAACATGGCGACAATGCCAAACATAATAGCAAACGGAGTAGACAACGAAATGAACAAAAAACAATTCAAATTCAAGAAAATGTTCAACTTCCACATAAAAAGCAGCCCATGCACATATCTAAAGGAAAATCCAAGCGCGAACGCGGCAAACGGAAGAGTAGTAATCAAAACATTCATCCACACAATACCATGGGACAAGCTATTCATGTACCTAACACATAAAGAGTACGACGACATCTTAGAAACGAACCACACTGCAAGTGTAAAGAAAACCTACATCAAAATCTACAATTTGGGCAACAGAACACCGTTCGTAGCGTCATCAGGAAACGTACAATACGCAAACGCAAACTCACAAACAACGATCGGCATCTGGGAAGACATGGGGAGACACGGAATGATAAAAATGGGAACAAACATAACGCCAGAAATCCTATACGGAAAAACATTAAAAACAATGACAGCACAGGGACAACACAGACAAATAGCCGGAGAAACACAAAGCGGAGCATGCCAAGGCCGTTTCATCGACAACAGAATGGAATACTGGTACCACAACGGCATCAATGACCTATCAACAGGAGAACAAAACGATAAAAGCATCGAACAATACTCCTACCTACCAGCGCTAATAGCAAGCGCATCAAAGTTCCTAAACCCAACAAACTCGATAGGCATTATATACGAGAAAGACCACACACCGTCAGACGGAGTATTCCACATAAAAAACAACGCATGGCGCTTCCTAAAATACGACTACTTAAAGTCAAACAACCCAATACACAACGTCATCCTAAGAGATGGATACCAAACAGCAGTATCACACATGGCGGCAGCACCAGTAAAATACGAACACGCAACGGTCGACAATTACCTATACAGCAACATCTTAAACGTACCACAACTGGAATTCACACCACCGATTGGCATTGGAATTATACCGTTACTGAGCTCAGACGGAGCACACCAATCAAGCATACTAAACATAATGATAGAAACCGGCATCGAAATCGAAGCACTATCGCACGGACAAAACATCTTATACACGGCAATGAGAAACCCACAGCCGAATCCGCTAGTGATGGGATACCGAATTGCAGACCACAAACAAAACGGCCTCATACTAGGACACCAGCCAATCACAGACATAATTCCAACTCCGCTGGAAAATCAACCGGAACCAATCTCCGAAGACACAGAAGTAGCGAGCAGAACAAGACGCGCAGCAACAGGAGAAACATATGACCACACTATGCTAAAGAAGAATCAAACCCTAATAGAACACGAAATAAAAACACTACAAGCTGAACAAACATATGAAAAATCACAAATCGACGAGCTAAAACAAAAGACGCAAACAGAACACAGCGCAATAGGTGAATTAAAACGCAAAGCACAGAGCGCACTAGACGCAATACAGAAAATTGAACGAAAAATCGCAAAACCAGCACAGGCAGCAGCAACACCTGCAACTGCGCCAGCAGCTACACCATCAACAGCAGCATCAGCAGCAACAACGAGACCAACGCAGCCACCACAGTACAGGCCGGCGACGCAACAGAGACCGAGACCAGCGCAGCACTAATAAAACACAGAATAACAATAAGCCGTATAATAATAATGAAAGCACTTACATTGACAATCACTACGTAGTACAAGTCTCGGACTTGGACGGACTGCACTTAATAAATAATTCTAAGCACCAAAAGAGTTTCACTTTAAAATACACAACCACACACTAACACTCGCTATGAAATCACGGCACATACTGGTGACAATAACTCACGGAATCGAGGTCGTGGCTTCGTGAATGTCAACCGGTTCCGAAACCGGTGAGTAGTTGGGTGTCCTCGGCGTAAACAACAATCTCGGACGCTGAGCGGGCGATGGCGTAACGAACCCGGCGCCAGATGACCTCGGCGGCACCCACATTCCAGCGACGCGGATGCGAGCGCCAACCTCGTCCGACGACACAGACACCGAGGGCGATGACCTGTAACGGGCACACGTAAAGGCCACGGCAGCCGACACCCGTCCCATATGGTTAGGTGTCGGTTAGGTTAGGTAGTAGTGTAGGCCCCCCCCGGTGGGTTCCCGCATTGTCGAGGCGGGGGGGCTCAGTAGCCGTGGCTTGGACACCCACGGTGAAGCGAAGAGGAACCCGAGGAGGGGCCGCTCGTCAGGGCTTTTGCCGACAAGCCGACGACGTAGCGGCCAACATGTAGGTTGCGGTGCCGCTTGGGCGACATCGCAACTGAGGCGGGCCGCGATGTCGTACCGGAGGCATCGCGGCTGAGGGTTGGAGGCCGCGGCGGGAGAGGAGTGCCGGTATTACGGTGCGCCGCTCTCCCTACCTTCCGCGGCTTTGACGGGGTCGCCACCGTTCGATGGCGGACGCGGTGGGGCCGCAGGGGAAGAGGAGTGTTGGTATGACGTTGGCCACTCTCCCTATCCTCTGCGGCCGAAAATTGGCAGGCGGCGGGGCCAATGACCTGACCCGTCGCAGGGGGACCAAGGGTGGCAGAGACGGGGTCGTCTGGCGCCCATGTGCTGGTTTGGTCCCTGGGGTGGTCACGGCGTGCTATGTGTTCTGGTGCGCCGGTGATGGGGAGTACTCCCCGGAGGAGGGTCCGGTGACGGACAGCCGCGGCGGGTTCACGATGAGTGCTAACGCGTGCCCGTGTTCCCGCCATAAGCGGTAGAGGAGGACACCGTGGAGTTTTAGTGGGTTAGAGTCCCACATAACTGCACTATCTCCCCGTGGTAGTGCAGAATGCATGAGCATTTCTCCACGTAAAAAAAAAAAAAAAAAGGTAGTAGTGTAGGTGTTCAGTTCCGGTCAGTGCCCCCGACGACGGCGCGCCGTCGCATAATTCAATACTCCGTATAAGTCACGACTTGTACTCTGTATTGAATTACTACTAGACAATCAATACGTAGTACAAGTCTCGGACTTAGACGGAGTATTGATTGACCTCGAGGGCGGCGAAATGGCCGAATCTGGTGACCCAGTGACCTACTTATAGGCAAAAATCGACCAGCGCCGAGGTGGGGTTACTACTACACGGAACTGAACACCTACACTACTACCTTTTTTTTTTTTTTTTTTTTTTTTTTTTTTTTTTTTTTTTTAACGTGGAGAAATGCTCATGCCTACACTACTACCTAACCTAACCTAACCTAACCATATGGGACGGGTGTCGGCTGCCGTGGCCTTTACGTGTGCCCGTTACAGGTCATCGCCCTCGGTGTCTGTGTCGTCGGACGAGGTTGGCGCTCGCATCCGCGTCGCTGGAATGTGGGTGCCGCCGAGGTCATCTGGCGCCGGGTTCGTTACGCCATCGCCCGCTCAGCGTCCGAGATTGTTGTTTACGCCGAGGACACCCAACTACTCACCGGTTTCGGAACCGGTTGACATTCACGAAGCCACGACCTCGATACCGTGAGTTATTGTCACCAGTATGTGCCGTGATTTCATAGCGAGTGTTAGTGTGTGGTTGTGTATTTTAAAGTGAAACTCTTTTGGTGCTTAGAATTATTTATTAAGTGCAGTCCGTCCAAGTCCGAGACTTGTACTACGTATTGATTGTCAATGTAAGTGCTTTCATTATTATTATACGGCTTATTGTTATTCTGTGTTTTATTAATGCTGCGCTGGTCTCGGTCTCTGTTGCGTCGCCGGCCTGTACTGTGGTGGCTGCGTTGGTCTCGTTGTTGCTGCTGCTGCTGTTGATGGTGTAGCTGCTGGCGCAGTTGCAGGTGTTGCTGCTGCCTGTGCTGGTTTCGCGATTTTTTGTTAAATTTTCTGTATTGCGTCTAGTGCGCTCTGTGCTTTGCGTTTTAATTCACCTATTGCGCTGTGTTCTGTTTGCGACTTTTGTTTTAGCTCGTCGATTTGTGATTTTTCATATGTTTGTTCAGCTTGTAGTGTTTTTATTTCGTGTTCTATTAGGGTTTGATTCTTCTCTAGCATAGTGTGGTCATATGTTTCTCCTGTTGCTGCGCGTCTTGTTCTGCTCGCTACTTCTGTGTCTTCGGAGATTGGTTCCGGTTGATTTTCCAGCGGAGTTGGAATTATGTCTGTGATTGGCTGGTGTCCTAGTATGAGGCCGTTTTGTTTGTGGTCTGCAATTCGGTATCCCATCACTAGCGGATTCGGCTGTGGGTTTCTCATTGCCGTGTATAAGATGTTTTGTCCGTGCGATAGTGCTTCGATTTCGATGCCGGTTTCTATCATTATGTTTAGTATGCTTGATTGGTGTGCTCCGTCTGAGCTCAGTAACGGTATAATTCCAATGCCAATCGGTGGTGTGAATTCCAGTTGTGGTACGTTTAAGATGTTGCTGTATAGGTAATTGTCGACCGTTGCGTGTTCGTATTTTACTGGTGCTGCCGCCATGTGTGATACTGCTGTTTGGTATCCATCTCTTAGGATGACGTTGTGTATTGGGTTGTTTGACTTTAAGTAGTCGTATTTTAGGAAGCGCCATGCGTTGTTTTTTATGTGGAATACTCCGTCTGACGGTGTGTGGTCTTTCTCGTATATTATGCCTATCGAGTTTGTTGCGTTTAGGAACTTTGATGCGCTTGCTATTAGCGCTGGTAGGTAGGAGTATTGTTCGATGCTTTTATCGTTTTGTTCACCAGTTGATAGGTCATTGATGCCGTTGTGGTACCAGTATTCCATTCTGTTGTCGATGAAACGGCCTTGGCATGCTCCGCTTTGTGTTTCTCCGGCTATTTGTCTGTGTTGTCCCTGTGCTGTCATTGTTTTTAATGTTTTTCCGTATAGGATTTCTGGCGTTATGTTTGTTCCCATTTTTATCATTCCGTGTCTCCCCATGTCTTCCCAGATGCCGATCGTTGTTTGTGAGTTTGCGTTTGCGTATTGTACGTTTCCTGATGACGCTACGAACGGTGTTCTGTTGCCCAAATTGTAGATTTTGATGTAGGTTTTCTTTACACTTGCAGTGTGGTTCGTTTCTAAGATGTCGTCGTACTCTTTATGTGTTAGGTACATGAATAGCTTGTCCCATGGTATTGTGTGGATGAATGTTTTGATTACTACTCTTCCGTTTGCCGCGTTCGCGCTTGGATTTTCCTTTAGATATGTGCATAGGCTGCTTTTTATGTGGAAGTTGAACATTTTTTTGAATTTGAATTGTTTTTTGTTCATTTCGTTGTCTACTCCGTTTGCTATTATGTTTGGCATTGTCGCCATGTCCCTTCCGTTGTTTGTTCCATACTGTGTGTGTGGCGTTGTGTCCCCCTTTTTATACGTGTGCGTGTGTGTGCGTTTGTTGGGGTATTGTGTTGTTAATAATACTAGTGGTTTTGGGCATGCAGTTTTTATTGATTATAATCTTATGCTACTTATGTCTAGAATGTGTAGTCCTTGTGGTCCGTTATTGTGCCGTAGATGCTCCAGAATGCCTCCCATATGAATGGATTCAATTTGAAGTGTTGCGTTGTGCACGTGAAGTAGAACGTTATTGTTCTTGTTTCGACTGCTTCTTTTGCATAGCAATATCTTTGTAACGACAAAGACTAGGCGTAAGTTTTATACCAATTTGCAAACCTTAGTAATTTTACAAGTTTTTAAAATAATGGTACACTTTGGTGTCATACATTTTTTTTACAGGAGAATTTTTCCAATTCTGGTCTTTTCATCGTAAAAACAAAACTTTTCAATTCAAGATTTTTTTCTAAGGCAAATAAAATGTTATTTAAAAAAATGGTATCTTATAACATTAGTAAACTATTCAGAAATGTTTGACAAAAATCACACCTAAATATGATACCATTTGCAGCAACAGCATTAAAAACACTGAATGCTGGTACAGAAAATAGTAAAAATCGAAAAAAAAAATATCTTGGTTACCTTATCGGTTTTTTTTTACTGTTCAAATTAGTTGTTGGAAATGAGGTAAGCTACCTACCCGTTACGTTTGATCCATTATTTACGGGACACCCTGTATATGTACCTGAGAAACTTAACCAACGAACGAAAGTGTTGTATATTCCCGCCTTACTACAAAATACAAGAAATTAAAAGATCCTGTTATCCACCATCTTCTACAATCGAAATCACGAATACTTATGCTAAAGTGATTAATATCCAAGATTTATTGGATCATACTGCTGCTAGAATGTTAAAAATCGATTCTGTTTTCCAAAAACAACATAGAACATTGATCCTTTATTCTAAATGGGGATGTGATGGTTCGTCTGGTCAAAGCCAATACAAGCAAATACTTGCAGAAGAGTCGGAAACAATTTCAGATGCCAATTTGTTCATCACTTCATTAGTCCCCATCAGATTAGTTGATGTACAATCGGGATCCGTTGTTTGGCAAAATCCGGTACCTTCATCTGTTCGTTTTTGCAGACCCATTTCTATTGAGTTTTGTAAGGAAACTCCAGAAAAAACCAAAGCAGTTATCGATGATATTAAAAAACAAATTAGGGCTGCACAAGCATCATTTATAAACAAAGATGGTGTTTTAGTAAATGTGAACCATGAACTATTTCTAACGATGATCGATGTAAAGGTGGCTCAGGTCCTTACAGATACTCCATCTGGTTCCACATGCACGATATGTGGGGCCACTCCGCGGCTAATGAATGACCTATCGAAAGTAACTGCCAGATCTGAAAACGAAAACGCCTACCAATACAGATTGTCCACCTTACACGCCTGGATTCGCTGCATGGAAATGATATTGCATATTTCCTATAATCTTTCGTTTAAGACTTCAACTGAGGAAAATAAGACATTAAAAAAAGAAAAGAACTTGTTCAAAAACGTTTCAGAGAGGAGTTGGGATTAATCGTCGACAAACCTCGGCAAGTTAGCGGGAATACGAACGATGGCAATACCGCACGAAGATTCTTCTATAATAGCACTTGCTCATCGGAAATAACAGGTGTAGATGAGGCATTGATTAAACGCCTATACATTATATTGCAAGTTCTTTCTTGTGGAATGATGATCGACCCTGAAAAATTTGGGGAATATGCAATAGAAACGGCAAGAATCTATGTAAGTAATTACGATTGGTATTATATGCCATCCTCCGTTCATAAAATACTCATACACGGGAAAAACGTTATCAAACATTTTGCGGTGCTTCCTATTGGACAGCTATCGGAAGACGCACAAGAGTCTCGCAACAAAGACTACAGAAACATACGACTTCATCATGCCAGAAAATGTTCCCGATCTGCTACAAACGAAGATGTCTTTAAAACGCTTTTATACACGTCAGATCCATATATAACAAGTTTGAGAAAATCGTACGTAAGAAATGTGAAAGAACTTGAAGAGGCACTAAGTCTGTTAAACGTGGCACCTGAAAGTGAACCCACATTTACTGACCCTGATCCTGAAGTGGTATAAATTAAAAATAATATTTATATTTAGTCATTACTTATTATATTTGTACCTAGCTACATCATTTCCTGAAGCCAGAGTATAGGATGTACCTATTAGTAATATGATTTTAATTTAGTAAATTGTTTTCATATACATATATTTTGTTTACTTTGCTTGTTCTAATCAACCATGGTTTAATCTTTTTAGTCATTATAAACTTGTATTCCACTTGAAATAAATTGTTAACTATTTTTTTCGTGATTTTTCCCATTTCTTTCATTCTATGCAAAAAAACATACATAGATATACAAGAAAACACTATAAACTACACATCATTCGAATCTTTAAACCTTACTGCATATTTGTGCCAAATTTCATCACGATACGACAAAAATTCATGAAGTTACAGATTTTTGATCCGATACCGACCTATATTTTCCATAGTGCGGCGGGCGCGCGGCGGCCGGGGGACACCCCGGCCGCTTCGTGCGTTATCGTAGGGTGCAGTCACTTCGCGTAAAATTTCGGAATTAGAAAACCGTAAAATTCGCAAAAAAATTGCGACTTATACATTTAAACCTTTTGTAATATTTTTTTTATTTATGGTTATCTATCCGTCCTTTGAAAATTGCCACTGTTTACCCTTACATCCTGTATAGTTGTATAATTGATGTGAAGCTAGCAAATACCTATGTTTTCTAACCTCACACCTCATTAGTATTTTTTTTATTAACCTCAAATGTTTCAATTTCAGGTTCAATTGGTACTGAAGCTGCTGTGACAGCCAGTCCGGCGACAGACATGGTCAAGTTATTTGATTTGGTTAACGCTGACACCCCAGACTTAAGGCGAGGAAAACCTCATTCCACAAATTGGTGCTTGACGAGCCAACACGCCGAATTCTTCGAAAAAATTAAAGTTTTTTTTTTTTTCAAACAATGAAATTCATTGGGAGCCCTCTAATGCCGCCATCACAAGATAAAAATTTGGAGGCAGCTAATATTATCAGGCTGGAAGGCCCAATAGAAAATCTGTTTGGATGCATTCGGGGCAACTGTGGGTCCAATACAAACCCCACATGTGGCCAATTTGTGGCAGGATTAAAAACTGCTATTCTCAGCAATTTGTCCCACATTGGCACATCAGGAAATTGCGAGAGTGATAATAATACAATTATTAATAATTTTAATGCATTTTTATCAGTCTCGCAAGCGCAGCCCACAAACACAAGCACAGAAACTGAATCTGTTATTGAGGACATACCTGAAGTAGGGGAAGAAAATATTGAAGAAGAGAATGCGGAAATTCAGGCCTGTTCTTGTGTGGGATTATTGTAAAAAAAAAAAAAACTTAAGTCTCCCACAAGACTTTCTTGACGCAGACAGTGGAACCACAACATTTATTTGTAAAATGCCGGGAGTATAATGAAGTGAAAAAAAGTTTAAATTATGTTACAAAGCCAATGATAGCTTGCGTTAAGTGCTGTGCAACACTTATTAACAAAACCCTAAAAGAAAATAGCCACACAACCGCTTCTATGAAATTACTATATTATGCCCTTGACTGTTTGCCGTGTATATTAGGTAGGATGGTTTTTCACCTGATTGTTGGTATTTGATGTGATATTTAGTTAGAATTTAACCATATGTAACTCAATTTGTGTGTTGATGTCATCTGTCAAGTAAATAAATTATAACATCTTATTATTGTTGTTTTATTTTCTAATTTTTCTAATACTCTGGCCACTCTCGCTTGTACTACTTGCTTACAAGCGAGAGTGCCCGACTGCCCAAAAGAAAGTAGGAATCCTGCGTTTTAAATTTCGCGGTGCATGATATCAAAAAAATAGAGAAACACTTGCCGGGAAGATTGGAGGTCCCGGCAATGTTTTTCAAATAGATGAAAGCAAGTTTGGGAAACGCAAATATAATAAAGGTACGACTAAACAAATTGACAAAGACATTTTATTCTTTTGAAGGCATAATTATGCAACCATACTAAATCTGGTTTTTTAACTTTCAGGTCATCAAGTTGAAGGCTACTGGATTCTGGGGATGATCCAGGATGGGAGAGAGGATCTCAGACAATGTCCGGTCCGCTGAAGTTCTGGTGCCGTTAATAAAAAAACATGTTGCTGAGTGCACCACAATACATACTGATTACTGGAGGGCCTATGATTGTCTGGGCGACCATGGATACCTACATCCACCTCAAGGTGAATCATAGTGATCCAGACAACCCTTTTGTTGCCGAGGATGACACACATACTCAAAGAATTGAATCACAGTTTTATAACGTTTTTTTATAGATTATTATAATAATCGCGAACATTGAAATGATTTGATTTATGAATATCTGTGGAGTAGAGATGCAGATATGAAAAAAGAGATCCTTTTGAGAAATTAATCCATGTATTTAATTTTTGTACAACTTCATTATGCATGCGGAGTTTGCCTGTAAGTGATTGTTGCACTATTGCATACAAACATTCGCATGTTACCTTTAGCATAGAACCTGTGTAAACAATTGTTGGTGAACCAAATAAATAAGTGCTGTAATATTATTTCCTGCGGCACTTTAGCAACTTTCCTTGGAATTGTCAATATTTAATTATAATATAGGTAAGTGGGTTTCCTTTTTATTAGGATTGTTTCTGTTGTTTCAGAATATCCAGTTAGAACACACTCCTCCTCCAAATGCTCATAAATATCCCAGCCTGTCCCCTCCACCGATAACACTTTCACCCACACCTTTTCCTTCACGCAGCGGTTCCACCCAAGTAGCCTTTCCAGTGATTCGTCGTCGAACTGCTGCTTCGACATGTAAGTGACCAATAATGTTAACACTCTCACCGCCATACGGTCCGCCAGCGGGACGTATGTTTTCGAGTAAGGCACGCCACCTTTAAGTTGCACTAACCGAGATCAGCAGGCCGTAAGGGCCGCCGGCGTACCATATCTTTCGCGCCAGAATCTAACCAAATTTCCGTTACTACCTACCAAAAATATCGAGTCTGTCACGCCACTCATAACAATCAATCATTAGGCCGCCGGCGCCCGCACGGCTTGCAACGGTCGCATTTTCGCGCACTTTTTGCGTAATTTCACTACTTTCTTCTAATTTTTGTTACTTGTGCGAAGTTTTTAACATTATGTCGGACTCAGAGGATGACCCAGACTACCAGACTGAAAGAATCGGAGAGCATGAGCAGACATTCTGATGCACTTTCTGAAGAAAGCGTTGTATTACCTACTAGTAACCAACATCAACATTCGTCAGAAGCCGCAAGACCTCAGAGTATGCCGAATTCTAGCTGGAATATGCCGTCATCAGATGGTTAAAGAAAAAAACAGTTTCAAGTGTAGAAGCATGTAAAGTAACAAAGAAAGTTAATACGGTGTGCTTACTTTGCCCTTCAAATCCCAGTGTGTGCTCCGAATGCTTTGCCAACTTCCATAGTGCCATTATAAGGCAATAATAATGTAATTTTACTAATAAAACTAAGTTCATTTCATTTAAAACTGCTTTTTCATTCATGTAATCAACCCTCTAGTAATCCTATAAATTTAAAGATAAAGCAACAATTTTTTTTTTAATTGTAGGTAAAAAAGTAAACTTTGCATCGGTTAGCTTCACTTTTCTGGAACAGCAGGCCATGCGCTGTAGAATTAATATGAAATTGCGAGATCGTAGCGGACCGCACGGCCTGGTAGTAAAAATACACAATGAGCCCGCCGGCGGATTGTATGGCCTGCTAAACCCGTTATAGATTTTTCGCCGCGGCCTGCACTGGTAGGGCCAGGCCACAACAGTGCGTTGCGGCGTCGCATCGCAAAAATCAACGACGCCGCACAACGCATCGTGGAAATTTCCGATGCGCTGCCGCAGCGTACAAATCTGCGATGCGACAACGCTTTGCCGTTTAGTCGGTGTCCATACTTTGAACGACCTGCACGTGTTTTTTAAGCGATATGGCGCAGTACGATGTCGACCACCTGATATCTTTAATTTACGAACGTCCCGTCCTTTGGGACAAAACTATATCACAATTCAAAGACAAATTTTTAAAAACAGAAGCATGGAGGGATGTGTGTACAAGTTTATATTCAAATTTTGAGGAGTTAAATAGTGTTGAAAAAACAAAACTCGGTAAGTACTTATAAACATTTATATTTTTGTTAACTGCCAACTAAGACCTCCAATGTTACTATTAAAATAATTACAAAATTCGTTTCTGATTATGTTAGCTCCTGTTCTACTTTCATGTGTTGTTTCGTGTAAAATTTGCAAAGAATCGTCAATAATCATTTCTTCAAACGTTTGTGCGCCATCTCGATTCAATACAAAGTTGTGTAATACACAGCATGCTTTTATAATGTCTATTGTGAAATCGTAAGAAACATTAATGGGTCGATGAAATATGCGCCATTTATTTGCGAGTATGCCAAAAGCGCTCTCAACATATCGTCTGGCTCGGCTCAAACGATAATTAAAAACTCGTTTTTCTATCGATAAAAACTTCCCAGAATATGGGCGCATTATATTATTTGTCAGTGGTAATCCTTCATCCGCCACTAAGACAAAAGGAATTTCTTTTTGAAAGCCAGGTAACGGTTTTGGCGGAGGTATAGATAATTGACCTTTTTTTAATAAGTCGTATAGATTTGAGTTCTGAAAAACAGTGGAGTCACATTCCTTACCATATGCACCTATATCGACATATATAAATTTGTAATTCGTATCAACTAGTGCTAATAGAACAATGGAATTATAATTTTTATAATTGAAAAATAGGGATCCACTGTGATCCGGGCTCAATATACGAATGTGTTTTCCATCTAGCGCTCCTATACAATTAGGAAAGTTGGTCTTTTTTTCATACTCTTGAGCAATTTGTTCCATCAGCTCTGTTGTAATTTTTGGTAATTCCAACCTTTTAAGAATGTTCCATACAATACGACAAACAAATTTTATTATTCCTGTTATTGTAGATTTTCCACGATAATATGTGAAATGCATATCTTTAAAAGTATTTCCCGTCGCCAGGTACCTGAAAGAAAACAAAATAAATCATTATTCGTCATATTTTTTTAGGTAACGATGTCATAAAGAAATGGAGAGGAATCAAGGATAATTTTACAAAATACGAAAAAAAATTAAACGAGCAATGTAAATCCGGAGCTGGGGCCAAAAAAATTAAACAATATCATCTATACGACCAGCTCCTATTTCTGAAAAAGAATTCTCAAAATAAAACAACATCAAGTCTTGACGATGAAGAAATAAGACCAAGCACCTCAACCCAACAAAGCCAGCAACCTGTCATGCCACGTTACCAGCCTGCATCGCGTAAAAGAAAAATTGACGAAGACGAATTTGAGAAGAATATTATAGCTGCTTTAAAAACACCTGAAAGTAGACATTTATCTTTTTTTAAAGGAATTTTGCCATCATTGGAAAAATTGAATGATAATCAAACAATAATTTTCCAAAGTCGTGTCCTACAGATATTAAGTGATTTACACCAACCATCATACTATCCCAGCCACTATCAAACTTCACAAACATCCGTCCAAGCAAACTATCAAACATCTCAAACAACTGTTCAGACTGGCTATCAAACAGCTCAAATGTCTATGCAGAGTGGCTACCAATCAGCTCAAATGCCTATGCAGAGTGGCTATCAAACATCCATTCAACGCAGTGCCTTCCAAAGCGGATGCGAAACATCACCGGCACCTATGCAATCGTCTCCACAAACGCCAAGGAATGATGATGTAAATGAGCCAGAACAAATTGATTTCGATGAGGAACTAACAAATTTGACGAATGACACACAATCGGAATACGAGTTTTGAATAACACTAAATTATGAAAATGATTAAACAGTATGATTATAGTAAAAATAGTTTATTTTTTTCTTACCTTACAGTTAATCCCAGCATCTCCAGAGGTTCGATGGGTTTTCTAAATATGTATTTCTTTTGTAAATGAGGCTTTATCAAACTAAGAAGTTCTTCAAAACTTACTACACTCATCCTAAAGTAATCGAAAAATTTAACCTCGTCCACTTTTAGCGCCTCATATTTCCTTTTGAAGTGGTTTCCATCTTTATTCATAATTGTCAGTAATGGGTGCACCCAGTACTTTCTTTTCTGTTTCTTTTTCTTAATACGCCTTAACGCAAGCAGAAGTAGAACACGCGCAGTGCGGTCCATGTCTCACTAGAAACTGAACTGACGGTTAGCGTCTTGTCGTACGATGTCGTATCCGATGAAATTTTTGCGTTGCGACATCGCATCGCATAGCTGTGCAATGTTGTTTTTGCGATGCGACGCCGCAACGCACTGTTGTGGCCTGGCCCGTAGGCAAAGCTGCAACCCGCCGGTAGACCGCACGGCCTGCTGCACTGACAAATTCTATATATGGATGGCGGTGAGAGTGTTAAACAACTTTCACTACTATTAGGTCCCCACCTATGAAATCAGCGTTTTGTATGGAGAATTTTAAAGAAGTTACGTTTTTCATATTAACATTTTCTTAATTTATTTAACAACCATGAACACTAATGTTTAAAAACTAAGATAATGTATGCCACTTAGATTAAGCGACAAAAATAAGTTTTGGCTAAGTTGATTTAAAGAACCTTCATGTAAGTATGTAAATATTTATCTTTTTAGCTTCATGTCACGCAACGCCAATTGCTTCCTCTTCTCGCCGCCCCAGGACAAATATGGCTCGTGCTAGTCGAGGTGCTGGTTCTTTGTGTAATTACAAAATAAAACTAACTATCAAAACTTCATTTTTCAAACGAATGACAACGAAAAGCTGCTGAGTTTTTATGTACGCATTATAGTAATCGGTGTTCTTTTTTCAGCATGAAGACGGGTGAACGTCTTCAGTTGCTGCTCCTCCACCATCTCAACGACGAACGGAATTCTCCACCACTACTGAGAGATTCCTGAGGGTGGAAGAAAAGCAGCTGGAGATACAACGACTAAATGCACAAATCCTGCAGTCCTTTCTGGAGAGGAATGCGGAAAGAAAAAGGGCTATGGGTGAAAGGAGTGCAGAGAGAGATAGGATCTTAGCTGAAGCTGTGGCTGCAGTGGGGAAAGGGCTGCAAGCATTGGCAGAGGCTAAGCATAGAGATAGGGTGTAGTAATATAAGTTAATATAATTATATAAAACACTTTTAAACGGATACTAGAGCGGTTTTATTGAAAGTCCATTGGTGATTAGTTTGGATTTGGTTTGATTTTATACATTTCCCGATGTGCTAAAAATTTAAATCTATTGAATCTACCTCTCTAAAATAATAAAAGAAAATATAAAGACACATTTATCGCAACCATCAGCATCTCGTTTTTGTTGTAATTTTGTATTTTGTGTTTCACGAACTGTGTCCAAATAAACTTTTTTCTTTCTTTCTTCTTGCATAAATGAAGTAGTGGAAGCTCTTAATAATCCAATAGTAAAAAAATATATAAGGTTCCCTCAAAATATACAAGAAAGACAAATGTTAAAAGAAAGGTTAGTAGGTATATTATAATTAAAGTGACCCTTCTTTGACTTTTAAATTTTCGTGATAGTTAATCATGTTAGTGGTTACTTTAAATTACAGGTTCTACAAAAAGTTTGGCTTTCCAGCAGCTCTTGGGTGTGTCGATGGCCCTCCGGTGGCATTGAAAAAAAACCAGTAGAGAATGAAGAACGTTTCTACTAGAAGAACGTTTCGTTCAAGATGGGAGTAATGCGCGGCTCAAATCTTAGATGGAAACGAGGCAACATCGACATCAGAACCAGTATATTCTACCCGCATTTCTCAAAACAACATAGCCAGAGTATCTTCGATACAACAGCCGTTTCATAATGTTGCACCTCCACCGACAATAAAGCAAAATCAGAATGTTGCATCTCCATCAATATCTGGGCAAGATGAGAATACCCCAACGTTCTTCTCTATATCAC
Organism: Oligia fasciuncula; assembly: GCA_963082905.1. Classification (NCBI taxonomy): domain Eukaryota; kingdom Metazoa; phylum Arthropoda; class Insecta; order Lepidoptera; family Noctuidae; genus Oligia; species Oligia fasciuncula. The sequence goes on from OY720403.1 coordinate 19,443,003, forward strand.
TCTATTCAACAATTAGTTCAGTTTCGGCTGCCCCGTCACCTTACATCGTTTTTGAATGAAGATTCACCTCTGAACTACACTTACAATTTTTCTTCGCCAAAGTTATCCGATCGACAAAATGGCAGCTATAGTATTGATGTTTGTGAGAACATTGAGAGGTTGGGAGCATCACAGAAGATAGCTATATTGACTCAAATGATCTCCTAATAAGAGCAAAAATACAGTCAAGGCATCAAATACAGGAAAAATATATTAATTTGTCTATATTTTGCTAGGTCAAGCCACAGATACCACAGATAACCCATTCAATTTGATCAAAGCATATTACTGTAATTATATTGTTGGCAAAAGAACTGTTGGTTGTTGTGCCCACACCATGACGGTTGTTCGGTTTTTGGGGTGGGCACGGCACCGAAATGTAAATGCACTAGCTACATTCTTGGATGAAATACTTGTAAGGGAAGATATGGAGAATGAATAAAAATAAACTATTAACAATAATTATTAGTGTTTTTTATTTCTTTTTTTTTATGACACATTCATTTACACTCAGCTTCATTCATTTAGACTCAGCTTATTATGACCTTATTCAAAACCTCCTTTTTCTTGTCTTCATTCTACCTCCCCGTCACCGATTAACTGCGATCATAAAATAGTTTTAGCCTAAATGTTCAAGCTATATCTATATTGAAAAAAGTTCAGGTTGTCCTCAATATGCCTATTATTACAGAAAAATATTCGATTTTTTTTACAATTGTTCGAAACAAGATATCTCTATAACCCCACTACTTACCAGATTCAAACAAAAACTGTTGGAATATTGGTATAATAAAGTTTTTAAAATTTAGGCATATTTTCAACTTGGGAATTTGCATAATTTGATTATATGGGTTGGTTGTGGTGGGAAAAATATTCCCTTTGCCTTGGCACATGTAAATGTTTTTTTTTTGTTTCTTGTAGATTTGTTCGAAAATGAGTAGAAAGATGCTACAAGATTTGGATATAATCAACGAATTAAATGAGCTTTATGGTTTACCCGACGATCCCGAAGTGTCAGATGACAATTTAGAATCTGATGAAGAGACTATCCAAATAAGTACCGCAAAACTTCAAAGGATCTTAGAAAACTTTGATGAGCCTAACGATGGACCTTTACCACCTACACCCGATCCACCTAACAGCCCAGCATCCCTTGAAATTCAACCCTCTGTTGAATGTCAACCTAAACCATCAGTCGAAAGTGATCGCCCTAGACGAGTAGCAAGAGCCCTTGATTTACCTAGTTCCTCTAGTACGCAGCAGACTTCAAGGACAAGACCAGAATTACCAGTAGATAATACTCATCCAAATAGCCCAGCATCCTTTGAATTTCAACCTTCTATTCAAAATAATCGCCCTACACGAGTAACAAGATCCCAAGATTTACCCAGTTCTACTAGTACGCAGCAGACTACTTCAAGATCAGCATCTCCAGTAGATAATACCCATTCAGATTCAGAAACTGACGATTCAGATGGCGAAGAGGAAACATGGAAAAAGACTAAGTGGACCACCTTTCGACCGGACCCTAGCGTTTACGATGAAATTCCATTGCAGCCCGAAAATATGTTTAGCAGCCGTATTAGACCTGTGACTTTGTTTGAAAAATATTTTACTGATGAGGTATATGATTTGATAATATATCAAACAAACTTATATGCTGAACAGAAGAATGATGCAAATTGGACAAAATTAGATAAAAAGGAACTGAAGGCTTTCTTGGCTATTTTTATAATAATGGGGTACAACATCCTGCCTTCGATGGACCTTTACTGGTCTACAGACCCTGGATTCCGAGTAGACGAAATCGCAGGCATTATGACTATAAAACGTTTCAAGAAAATATTGCAACATTTACATCTAAACGATAACACCCAACATCCCGAAAGGTCAAGTGAGAACTATGACAAACTTTACAAAGTTCGCCCGTTATTGGATCTTATAAATCACGCTTGTCAAAAGAATGCCAAAGATTCCTCATCTCAAAGTATTGATGAATCTATGATTTTGTTCAAAGGGCGGTCTTCGATGAAGCAGTATATGCCCCTCAAGCCCATCAAAAGGGGTTACAAAGTATGGTGCCGATGCGATAGTAATACTGGCTACTTATACGAATTTTACATCTACACTGGAAAATTAGAAGTGGGTACAGAAGAAGGATTAGGATTCAAAGTTGTGAAGATGTTGACAGAGAAACTGATAGATAAAGCATTGGAGGAATTTCATGTCATTGTGACATTTGATAATTTCTTTTGTGACTACAGTATAATGCAATATCTTTATGAGAATGGCATCTTTGCTACAGGAACCGTACGAAGGCACAGAAAAGACCTGCCCAAACTTGTAAAAACTAAACCGAAGCTTCAAAAAGGGCAGTACAAATGGAGAGTCAAGGGCAATGTATCTTGCCTGATTTGGAAAGATACTAAAGATGTCCTTCTGATGAGTAATGCATTCCATCCCAAGTCTGGCAAAACGACTATTTTACGGACTCAAAAAGATGGCACCAAGACAGCAATTGACTGCCCTTTAGCCATAAAGGAGTACACGAAAAGAATGGGAGGGGTAGATCGCTTCGACCAGCTAAAAGGTACCTACTCAGTTGGCAGACGGAGTAAGAGATGGTGGGTCCGCATTTTCTACTTTCTTTTAGATACAAGTATAACTAATGCATACTTGTTGTATTGCCAAAACAGAAATGTGACAAAACTCTCCACTCTTGAATTCCGAGTATCTGTTGCTAGAGGACTGGTCAGTGGATTCTCGAAAAGAAAACGACGTTCTGGTCTGGTAAATTACGTCTCCAGAAAGAAATCTTGTTTATCGGAGAACCGTCAAAAGTCCTTACACGTTATTGCCGAAGAAATTCGCTACACCAACGTTGGGGACCATATGCCGGTGGAATTGCCGAGCTACAAGCGCTGCAGAATGTGCAGCACTAAAGAAAAGGACAAACGTTCCAAAATAATGTGCTCAAAGTGTGGAGTTGCCCTTTGCATATTACCATGCTTTACTGCGTTTCACAAGGAATAAGTAATACAACATCAATCCGCTTCAATCAGACTTGGTGCCTATGACACCTATCACCTACGTATCACGGGCAGAGGGAAGTGACTTCCCACCATGTTTTTTTTTTTTAATTTCATTTTTTTTTTCATTTTCTGAAAAAGCATAATAAAACTAATGTAAAACCATAATTACTTTTATTTTTCCGCCCCTAGATGCTTATGCCTTATAAAGGGTTAATAACATATATTTTGTTAATGTACAAAGAACTTGGCATGAGTACCAAAGCTCCATAGAAAGTGGTTGATCTCCTTTACACTCAAAGGCGGAGTCGTCTATGAATCTCCACCTGAACAGGTTTTCCTTGCTTCGGCCAACCTGGGTCCGGAGTATTGTTTAAAGACTTCCAGGTTACACATGGTGTGGTCATCAGCGGGTGAAACGAATGGTTTGGGTAAGGATGCACTGTACCGCCACAGCTTCAGTCTTTCTTGTGATGGTTCACCAGTGAGTGGGACGACACACTTTAAAAAACTGTATCGGCTTTTCAGCCTTTGTGGCACAAGGATGTTGTCGTGCAAGGGTGTCGTGTGTCGGAGACCATTTTGGCACTTTCACTGGAGTTTGCTAGCGCTATGTGAACCACTGGAGTAGCTATTTATTGGGGGTTCTGGATCACCGGAAGTCCAGCGTAACTAGACCCCTGTTTGTTAAGAGCGTGCGACCAAGTTATGTTGGTTTAGGTGTGTTTGTGGTTGAATTAGCGGTGGTAAAATATGTATTTTTTAGTCCGGACAATGTTGCAGTAGGTTGATAGGGTCAATATCGTGAGAAATTGATAAGAAACAATGTTGGCGATGTTTGACCTTGCGAGGGCTCTGATTGGTGATAGGGTGAATATCGTGAGAAATTGATAAGAAACAATGTTGGCGATGCTTGACCTTGCGGGGGCTCTGATTGGTGCATTGGTAATAGGGTGAATATCGTGAGAAATTGATAAGGAACAATGTTGGCGATGCTTGACCTTGCGGGGGCTTGGTGGATTGGGAGTGAGGTAGGTGTGCTGTGACGTGGCGGGGTGGGGAGGGGGGAATGTCATGCGCGATGGCGGTGTTGCGGGGGCGTGCGGTGGGTTATCTTCCTATTTAAATAAAATATTGTATTAATTTATAATTAATTAATTGATTAAGTAGAAAAACAATATTGCATATTATCGAGAACAGGATGTATGACAAATTTGATAAGCAATAAAACAAAGGAGCAGTTCCATGATTGTGATTCTGTATGTGTGAGTGAATGTGTTTAAATAAGATCGATTGATCAATAATTTTATAGTGCGTGTTGCTTCTGTTCTGTTGATGAACGTTCATAATGCTTTTTACAACCTTATGACCTTGGGTGGTAGCTGGTAGTGTTGTACTTACGGCAAAAAGACAATGATACAGAAGTGATGTTGAAGAATATTACACGATCCTTAGATGAAGATTTGAGAGATCTGTGTACTAATAAAATATGGTATATTAAGAAGGTGGAACTTTATAACGAGGAAGGTAATTTAATGAGAAGATAGTTGATGAAATTCTACTTTGAAGATGTCAATAGTGATGGAAGTGGAGAAAAGATTCATCATGAATTGGTGAGCATTAACAGTAAACAGAGCGAAAATACATTAAATTTACGTTTGTGTAGTGATAGCAATACATTATTGTTGCACAAGCTGGAAATCACGAGATTCATTAGTTCTCGTTCAAGGCGAAGCAGCAACCTAAACAATAGTTTACAACAAACTTGGTCGTCAGAAGCATTCGAGCAAACATATAAAGATGAAAAGGGTTTGGAGATTACAATGAAAGTACCTAGGGGTGGTGGAATAGCGACTGCTGAAAGTCAACATCATCATCATAAACCTAAGGTTGGAGGAGAAAGAGAGGAATCGCTTACGTTGGATACAACTATGAAAACCACCCACAAACCTTCTTCATCAACAAGCACACCTCATCCTTTAAGTGAAAGGTGTCAACGATTTAAGAATATACTTGAGTGTTCAATTTTGGACATATGCACGGTTGACTAAAATGGAAAAAGGTGAAATAACCGATGCTGAATGTTCAAGCAGTATGCCAATTAGGTAATTTGTGGAAAGGATGTGGTATTAGATTCCCTATCCATTAAAGAACTTTATATTAAGTTTCCCATGAAAACTATGTTGTTGCGGTGAGTGTTCTAACATTATTCTGTTATCTTATAATGATTAGAGGTATGGTTAAAACCATAATGTGAATTTCACATACACTCCAAATACAGTGTAGAAAACGATATGGGTTTAGTATAAAAACCACTACCATTCATAATACATTCAGTTAGCATTGGGCAAGTACAATAGTAACAAGCAGTTACTCATAGGTAAACTTCCCTCTCATTATTGCTGTAAGTGTTAATTTTCCTTAAATATCGTTATTAGATAAAGCAATGTCTTCAAATCAAAGGTAATACTGTTCTCGCTAAATTAAATAGTTGGGGAAATAAAACCTGGAGAAAAATGTGTGATTTAGAGATAAGTAAGCCTTATAAGATCATAGAAGCTAGCAGGATGTCTTCAAAGTATACACAAAACGCAATGCAGACGGTGGTGCACCTGGAGAATGGATACATAATCACGCTACCATCAAGGTTTAACGATATAAATGAGGACCAACTGGCAGAACTTAATAGTGGTGTTTACATCGTTAATAAAGGACCAAGCGGGAAAACATGGCTTATCAACTTTTTATCGGATAGATCTGTTGAGGAAGGATAATAAATGATTATTTTGTTTTACAGTGACTGACACTACTGGCATAAGCAATTTCAGATCAGGATATTTAGATAAGATGATGTCACTAGTTGAAGCAATGTATTTTGAATGTAAGAGCAGTTGGCTAAAACATTTATCTTCAAACAGGTTACTACAACTGTGGAGAAGACCTATACCACTTGCGAAAATAAATGGAGATGTGAGTGAAGTTCTTAAAAGTGTTTACGAGAAAAGTGAGTTTAGTGATATAAACACCTATTCCCTAATTGAGATCTGGGACGACATCACATCTCATCCGGAGGACACTGTGGGTGATATCAATGTGGAAGTGGAAGAGTGGCTTCAGTTGTTAAGTCACACACCACCAGAGTGTTTCAGCCATGAACTGTTCACCGAACAACTAGGTAATGCTTTATTAAATTACATAATTTATGCTGTAAGCGAGTGTGGTATAGAGCTATTTTAAAGTTTTTTCACTTGCGATATTGTTTGGTTTAATTTTTTATGTAGATTTTGTAATGATTTTATAAATTGTACCATTTATGCTGTAAGCGATTGCTATAACGATTCATAAATAGCTATTTTAAAGTGTTGCATTTGTTGTAGTATCAAGTCAAATTTTAATATATATATACAGGGTGGCAGGGACATCGACGCGCAACCGCTTACCATGCATTCAGTACATAATTCTGGACACCCCTGCGTTGAAATTTTTCGTCGGCTTTTTCTTAATTTTTACGTTTTTTTCTGCAATTTTTTTTATTGTAAACTGTATAAAATCATTATTTATATCTAACCCAATGAGATTTTTAATTAAAAAAATAGTAAATTCATTTGTTTCACTTAAAACAGCAATGTAAATAAAACTCAAAAGTGCTACCTGATCAGCTGTATTGCTAAAGTTCATTTGCGAGGTCAACACTGGCTTGTACTTAGGCTATTCGCTTTCAAATGCCGCGACAAAGGGACCGCGGCGCATGGCGGCGCCGAGCGGTCTCCTCAAAAGAAGCTAGGCGATAAGGCGACATATCCTAATGAATTACCCATTTTTACTACTTTTATTTTAGATTCACTATGGGGGATAATTATTTTTCTAAAGCTTCATCAATTTAAGTAAAGAAGAATAAACAAAAACGTGTAGAAGTGTATTGATAGTCACGTAATTTTTCGATATTTTTTTATTATCAACATTAATTTTAGTTTTGAATGCAATTCAACAATGTAATTTACTGTTTCATAAAAAAAATACATCCATTTTCGCAATTAATTTCGTGAGTAGGTAACTAGGTATCACTAAATGTGTTTGTACACTCTATCATTTTGTTGATCTGTGTTCGGTGCAGGCACTGTACTGCACAGTACATTTCTTTTGCATTTCGCCGATTTAACGGATTTTTGCCAGTTCCTAGATTTCGTTGATCGCAAACGGGCGTGTTGTTAGTCGCGAATTTGTGATCTTACGTACCTAGTTTTTTAAATCAAAAGTAATTTTCTTTCTGTGTGTGTGTGTGTGTGCGTGTGTTTGATTGAGAGTGACGTTCAAAATGCCTCTTCCAGTTCTGAACAATTCTTCAGTGCCCGCGAATACGGGAATATGCTCATGTGCTATGGCGAAGCACGTGGGAATGCAAGACGGGCACTACGTATTTATGTGGAGAGATATCCCGAAGATAGGCACCCACAAGATTCTCGTGTAATTACACGAGCGTTCCAACGTGTCTTGGACAATCAGCCCATAGTACCACAGCGCGAGGGAGCTGGCAGGCCCGTTAGACCGAGTATTGCGAACCACATACTGAGTGTCGTGCGGCAGAACCCGCGACTGGGAATACGCACGGCAGCTCGCTTAGTTCGTGACCGTTACAGGTCCCGAGTCTCACGCTGGACTGTCCATCGGGTTTTACGCAGAGATCGGCAGAGAGCGTACCGATTTCACAAGGTGCAGGCGTTATTGCCCGCAGACAGAGTTCGTCGTGTCTCGTACTGCCGGTGGCTGCAACAAAAGCACGTCGCAATGCCTACGTTTGCTGCGAATGTGATTTGGACGGATGAGTCTACATTTACTCGCAACGGAATGTGGAACAGGCGCAATTCCCATATCTGGGCGCATACCAATCCGTTCGCATTGCAGCAGACGGGGCACCAAACTCGATGGTCGGTAAATGTGTGGGCCAGTATTTATAACGACCGCGTGATTGGACCTTTTTTTCTCCCTGAACGACTAAACGGGCCGCGATACCACGAGTTCCTAAGAACAACTCTCGAGGAAATAATCGAGGAGGTACCTGTGCGCCAGTTCCGCGAGACATGGTTCCAACACGACGGCGCTCCCCCACGCGTGACCCTTCCTGTTCGACGCTGCCTCACCGAATCTTTTAGAGACCGGTGGATTGGAAGATTCGGCCCACAACCATGGCCAGCTCGCTCACCGGACTTGACCCCATTAGAATTTTTTCTTTGGGGTTACGTCAAAGATAAGGTGTTTGTGACCGAGTGCGATACCGCAGCAGAAATGAGGGATCGCATTGTGAATGTGTTTGCGACGCTGCGTGAGGAGTGTGTCCAGGATCCCACTTTTTTGCCCCGTGTCCACGCTGAAACTCTGCGCCGAGCTCAGATCTGCGAGCGAGTTGGTGGCGGCCACTTCGAACCCTATCTCATTAGGAATGAGCGAAATTAAGGTAAGTTCATTAATGAAACATTACTGGATCGCTAAGTTCTCATCAAGCATTTTTTTTTTGTTATCAATCCTCATCTACCTCGCTATTTTATGGGAATAAGCTTATTGTTAGTTTTATTTCCTTAACGGGTACTTAATAAGTAACTACCATCGGTTATCAAGACTACTTAAATTAAACACGATTTTATGTGGTAGGTCTTCGATCAAGAATAGTAATAGGTACTAAGGTACCAATGTTGTCGTTATTAGGCGATATTTCGTAGGTACGTTCACGTTCGTCCGGCAGCGGCGCGGCGGGCGGCGGGCGGCCGCTCCAAAGACTTGTGTGTGTGTGTAGGTAGGTTAGGTAGCGCGCGCGCGCCATCCGCTGAGCGTTTTGATCGCGTTGTTCGCAATACATTGCGGGCTCAAAAATGTCAATTTTTTTAACCGGTCATTTCCGAGATGAATGACTTTCGTAATTTAATTTATGGCATCAGGTGTAACCTTTTCACGACGTTTGCGCGTCGATGTCCCTGCCACCCTGTATAATTATAGTTTTACTATAATTTACTACAATCAGTAAATATTATAATGTATGTAGAAAACATTAAATATATTATTGATATAGATGGTTTTCAGATATCAAAAATAATGTATTTTAAAGAAGTAGGCATTTATAATATTCAGGATAGGATCCTTTATTTATTTCATATAAAACTTCCGAAATGGTTGTTACACCATCAAGATAAAACAACCTCATTTGTTACTAATTACATTCATGGGATGTATTTAAAAAACTATGACAATGACATTAGTTTTACAGAGTTTTTAAGAAAAATAAAGGGCTTTGATCCGAAAAAACAGTTTATATGGATGTATAAGGGGGGTATCATTGAAAGAGACTTATTAGAGAGTCTAGGATTTTCATCAATAAATCTAGAAACACTACAATGTCCAAAAGTTGAAATTATAATGAAAAATTTGAATTTAAACCATATTTTAAGGAATTGTGTGAGACATAAAGGATTTAAAGGAAAATCACCTCGCACCTGTCACTGTAGTGGTGTAGAGGTGCGAGCTTTTGTAAGGTGGTTAGAAAACTATTTAAATCGATAAGTTTGTAATTTTGTAACTGTTAGTATTAAGACTTTTATATCATAAACTTTAGACTTATTTTAATGATACTGTAGTGGTGTAGAGGTGCAAGCTTTTGCAAGGTGGTTAGAAAACTATTTAAATTGATAAGTTTGTAATTTTGTAACTGTTAGTATTATAACTTTTATATCATAAACTTTAGACTTATTTTAATGATAATATTTTTTTTTGATTACCTAATCATAAAAATAGATAAATGTTAGAAAGCTTATGTTAGTGGGTATGTCAGTCAAATATAAACACATTATACAATGTGGAGACGACAATATGATCATAAATGAAACTTCGTATAAATCATGATATTCCCAAACTGCACACAAAAAATCAAATGAATATATCCAGTAGTTTAGCCACAGGACATTATTTTTCATTTTAAGTATTTTCTACACAGGCACAGGAGAGCACGCGACAGGTCAACGACACACCAGCTATCAAAAAGTACTCTGTGCGACACACGTTGCCAGCTCGCTTACTTCAAAAACCTACGCCTTTTCTTTAAAATTTATTTTCTCAATGCAAATTATACTTTATGCCTGAGCACTAAGGTTCATAAAGCGTGGCAGCACAACGCTACGGTTCCACCCAAGTAGCCTTCCCAGTGATTCGTCGTCGAACTGCTGCTTCGTCATGTAAGTGACCAATAATGTTAAACAACTTTCACTACTATTAGGTCCCCCACCTATGAAATCAGCGTTTTGTATGGAGAATTTTAAAGAAGTTACATTTTTCATATTAACATTTTCTTAATTTATTTAACAACCATGAACACTAATGTTTAAAAACTAAGATAATGTATGCCACTTCTAAGTTGATTTAAAGAACCTTCATGTAATGTAAGTATGTAAATATTTATCTTTTTAGCTTCATGTCACGCAACGCCAATTGCTTCCTCTTCTCGCCGCCCCAGGACAAATATGGCTCGTGCTAGTCGAGGTGCAGGTTCTGTGTGTAATTACAAAATAAAACTAACTATCAAAACTTCATTTTTCAAACGAATGACAACGAAAAGCTGCTATAGAGTTTTTATGTATGCATCATACAGGGTGTCTGGCGGCAGATTTACATTTTAAAAATCGAATATTTCAAAAAGTTATAAACGGTGCGGGGGGGAGGGTGGTGTCATTAGAACCACTGATCGTACAGATTTCTCAGTCACGATGTCGCAGTGGTCGGGTGAGCATCGCGCATTCGCTATCGAAGCGTTTTTCAAGAGCCACGATTCTTACGTACTCGCTCGCCGGCAGTTTTGTTCACATTTCAATATTCGACGGATAAGCGATGGACCCAGTGTGAATTTAATTCGTTCGTGTGTGGAGAGGTTCCGCGCAACTGCTTCGGCTATGAACACACCACGGCCAGGGCCTAGTCGATCGTCAAGGACCCCGGAAAACATCGCACTGGTGGAACGGAGTTTACGTGAAAATGCACGACTTTCAATACTGAAAAGGGCAGCTTCACTGGGACTTCCAAGAGCGATTGTTAATGAAATTTTGAAAAGGGACATGAAGTTCCATCCTTTTAAAATTCAAATCATTCAAGAATTAAAAGAAAATGACTTTGTGTCACGCAAATTTTTTTGTGAAACCATGTTGGAGCGTTTTCGCACTGCGAATTCAATTTTTTGGAGTGACGAGGCTCATTTCCATCTAAACGGACACGTTAACAAGCAAAACTGTCGTTACTGGGCTCCAAGAACTCGCAATCCTCGATTGAAACACCAAAAACCATTACATTGCCCAAGGGTAACTGTTTGGTGCGCTTTATCCGCGAGTGAGATAATTGGGCCATTTTTTTTTTTAAATGCACGGGGCCACGCGACTAATGTCAGTGGTGAGAATTATCGACACATGATTTCGAATTTCTTTTTGCCGAGCCTGCGAGCTCATCCATCGTTCTCATCACACACGTGGTTTCAACAGGATGGTGCGACTGCACACACGGCCAGAGCTTCAATGGATTTGTTGCGCGAAAATTTCCCTGAAAAACTGATTAGTCGCTTTGGGGACATCCCGTGGCCACCAGGTCCCCCGACCTAACCCCAATGGATTTTTTTTTGTGGGGCTACCTCAAAGCGCGAGTCTACACCAACAATCCGCGAACTGTTGTGGACTTAAAAGAAAATATTCGGCGAGAAATCGGCGCAATTGAACCGAGTTTACTGCAGCGTGTGGCGCGGAATACGAGGCTCCGTTTTGAACAGTGTGTGCAACAAGATGGAAGACATTTGAATGACATCATGTTTAAAAAATAAAATCCGCATTATGACTCTGTATTTTAACACTTTTATTAAAACTATACGTATAAAGGTATTTATTTTATTTTGAAAACCTAAATCTGCCACCAGACACCCTGTAGTAATCGGTGTTTTTTTTTCAGCATGAAGACGGGTGAACGTCTTCAGTTGCTGCTCCTCCACCATCTCAACGACGAACGGAATTCTCCACCACTACTGAGAGATTCCTGAGGGTGGAAGAAAAGCAGCTGGAGATACAACGACTAAATGCACAAATCCTGCAGTCCTTTCTGGAGAGGAATGCGGAAAGAAAAAGGGCCATGGGTGAAAGGAGTGCAGAGAGAGATAGGATCTTAGCTGAAGCTGTGCTGCAGTGGGGAAAGGGCTGCAAGCATTGGCAGAGGCTAAGCATAGAGATAGGGTGTAGTAATATAAGTTAATACAATATGCGTTAAGAAAAAAAAACATCTTTCATTTCACATCCTTCTGTGAGATTGCGACAATGTCTCTTACTTTAACGCTTAATGGTACGGACCCCTTATTGAGTGTTGACTTTTTACCACCTATCGACCTGGGTGAAGGTGAATACGAGTGTGCTTTGATTTATTTTAAATCTTTCAATTCTATTCCTAATGTGGATAGGAGCAACAACCTATTTCACTATGGGGATAATATTATTACGATTCCTGAAGGCTCCTATGAGTTGGATAACATTATTCACTACCTGGAGCAAGAGATTAACAGTACAGCAGGTGATGATCCCATTAAAACGATTGATATACTAGCTAATACGAATACTATGAAATGCACATTTTATTCTCCATATTATGATATACACTTTGAGAAAGAGAATAGCATTGGAAGCATTTTTGCTTTCTCTCGGAAAATTCTTCCCAAAAATCAAGTGCATAACTCTAATCAACCGATAAACATACTAATCACAAACACTATAAGAGTAGAGTGTAATATCGTTCGAGGGTCATTCATAAATAATAAATCATCCCATGTGTTACATGAGTTTTCACCGTCTGTACCTCCTGGATACCAAATTATAGAGTGTCCTCCAAATCTTATATATCTACCGTTAAAGACGAATACTATTCAAAATCTACAAGTGTGTATTGTCAACGAAGAAGGGAATCTTGTGAACTTTAGAAACGAGAACATTTCACTTCGCCTGCATATAAGGAAAATAGTCTCATGATTGTCTATAAAACGAATGGTGAGGGAATACAATGCCACAGTATTTCCAACTCTCAATTGGAGAGAACATCTCACCAAAAGCAACAGCCAAAAGTGGAAGCAAGAACAAAGATAACAAAAGATAACGTATTATTTCTTCAATCCCTCGGATTACGAGTAAACTCCTAATAATAATGACATCATCATCGATTCTGAATATAGGAGATAACGTGTTATTTGATGATAGTATAGAGGGTTTTGAATATCACTCATATCTACCCTACAGTGAATCATATAAAAACAATGATGAGATCCGAATCCGTATCAACGATCAAGATGCAATAGTACGCTTTTTAGGTTGGGACGAATTTCCCTGACCGACGAAGCGACCAATCATATTGAAGTTGCGACGTTTTAAGCTACCGGACAACATGGAGCAAGCGAACTCTGGCGCCAAGAAAGGCAAATCAAAAAGGGAGACGAAACGGTCCGGAAATTTTCGAGAGAAGAAAGGCCAAGAGTTTCAGGCCAGTCGCGAGATTTACATCAGGGAGCAGTTGTTCCTTGGCTGTTCAAACGCTGAAGGCGCATTGCCCTCCGTTGGCGAGGTAGTTGCTAAAGAGGCAATTGCCATGCCAATTTCTACAAGGGGGGTTGGAACTGGAGCCGTACATCTGGCTAAAACAGTAAGTAAGTTGACACCATCCATCGATGTCGACGTTAGAAGCGTCTATCGCGCAGGACTTGGACTCGTGGAGGCTAGACTGGCCCGCCAGCAAGGGTTGTTCAATAGAACGAATCCTTTATCGAGCTATTCTCACGATGTTGATGTATCGAACCCATTGATCCAGACTATTCGACACATTCCCATGGTCCCAGAGCCATTCTATCGACTGGTTAACTGCATAGGTGTTCTTAAACACCAGGGAGATATCTATCTTCCTATCCTTCCGAAAGAGAAGAGTTTGAGAGGACACTACATGCCAAGATGCCATTCCGTATTGCTATCTAATCTACGAAGGACTGTTGTAGCGCTTAACGATCCACGGACACCTAGAATCGTTAGGAGAAGAGTTTTATCTGAACTCTCCAATCCCAGGGGCAAGATGGGATGGACGACGGCTTCTCAACCCAGATGATATAATACCTCGAGACTACGACAACGATGCCTTCAAAAGAGACTTGGACCATCTCAATGATATAGCGATCTACTTGGAACGGAACCTGCCGAAGATGGCTGGTGGTCCAGTGGACTTAACAACTCCGGGAAACCAGACTCAACTGTTAAGTAATAGCCTTGAAAATTTAAAAGTACCGGACTATAATCACGACACTTTGATGCAGTATACCCGGGGAGCAGAGGTACAAGGTAACGTCACCTCGTTTTGGAGCCAAGCTGAGGTAGATGGCCCATTTAGAATCCTTGGAGCGCTTTGTCTACTGGGCGAAACCCCAGAATATCTGACGGAGTGCTTCCCTCTGTATCTGAGAAGAATGGAAGAAAGTAGCCATTACCGGTATAAGATCGATACTGCCGGAGTAACCAAGTGTATTTATAGCATCCACTGACAACCGCGTGTTTTAGAAGGAAAACTATAGAACCCGTCCGGTTACAATAGACGTTAAACTTGAACATCCTGGCCTGAGTCATTAATTGTTGGTTTTGACGACCCAACACCAGAAAATTAAACATGCAATAGTACTACCATGTGAGAGTCAGTTGGTAATTGAGGGTACTACTACAAAATCTTCTGCTTTCATTAACAATGGCCCCACTCACCTGTTTCATGACATCCGCTATGAATTGAATGGTGTAGAGATTGACAGAACAAAGAACTGTGGTATTACTACCACAATGAAGGGAGTGCTATCCTATGGAGAAGAGGAGTCTAACAGTTTGGAAAATAGCGGCTGGAATATGAATGGTTTTAAAGAGTTCGAAGGTGACTTCTGTTTCACTATTCCACTTCGACACTTGTTGGGATTCGCTGAGGATTATAATAAAGTAATAGTTAATGCAAGACATGAACTGATATTGAACCGAAGCTCGTCAAATTTAAACTGTGCAATTCTCAAAGATCCAACAAAAAAGATTGAGATTGTCATAACCCGTATAGCATGGCGTATGCCTATTGTTAAGGTATCTGATAAAGAAAAACTACGCTTGTTGAAGTATGTGGAGAACAATATCTCTATCCCCATTGCATTCCGCTCATGGGATCTTTATGAGTATCTAGTGTTACCAACATCCCAGAAAAAAAACGACTACACAATTGGAGAAACCTCGGTACGTCATTATTGGATTCCAACATTCACGCAATAATGATGCAATCAAAGATAAGAGCATCTTTGATCACTCCAACTTTTATAATGCTCGTTTATATCTCAATTCTCAATACTACCCGTATGACTCATTCTCTAATGACTTTAAAAAGGGAGTATTTTCACTTTTGTATGAAGCATACATCAATTTAAAAAAATCGTACTATAGTTTGAAGAGCTCCAACGTACAAATAAACCCACCTCATTTCAAAACGAAAGCTCCTTTGATTGTTATAGATTGTTCCAGACAATCTGATACACTTCATTCGGGTGTTGGTGGCGCTATAGATATCAAAGTAGAGCTAGAGTTTAAAAAAACCTGTAGCGAGTGATACCACCGCTTATTGTCTAATTATAAATGACTCTCTCTTCGATTACAGTATTCTTACAAAAACTGTTCGAAAAATAACCTCATAAACTCTATCAGAGATGTTGTGAGAGCAGTTAATCATTAGCACTTGAAGCAGAAACATGCATTAATTTATGCAGTCATCATCATATACTCCATCGATTCCACTCATGTATTTTGAACTTTGCAAGAATATATATCAAGTGTGCAACTCCAAGATTCCATATTAAAACATTTTTGAAGCCAACGGATCAAATCAATGGATTACTGGAAGTATGTATTAATATCGCTGATCAGATAACATTAACTAAAGACGAATGGAACATAACATTTATGGAAAACACCTCTGAAATATCAGAATTCTTCACATCTGGTATAATTCCTTCACCAAAGAAGCAGGAACGACAACAGCAAGTGATCAATTATATAAAGCTGTCTGAACATATCGAAGAAAGAAAAAAATTCATTATAATTAATCTAGGTTCGAAATCGATGACCATACCTATGCAATTGTAGATAATGTATATGATGAAATGTCTTGTGGATCAAGAAATCAAATGTTTTGTAATAGATTATTTATTCTACTCATGCTTTTTCATCATCAACAGCCTATAATGTTCCAACTGCTGGGACACAGGCCTCCTCTCAATGAGAGGGAGTGGGCCGTAATCCACCACGCGGGCCCAGTGCGGGTTGGCTCATGCTTTTTATAAAATAATAAATGTATTGCAGTTCATTAACCACATATTTTTATTTCTCTTATCACCTTACCAACCACCAAAAAGGAAATAGTTATAATATAAATTCAGTTAGCTCCTAGTCTTCAGTTATCATAGTTGTCATCACTACTTGTTCTGTGATTATAGTGTATCATGAGAATGTACGAGTGTCCGTTTTGTAATACTAAAGTTGCTAGTAATCAATTAATTACCCATTCGAGAACGAAACATCACAAGTTACTATGTAAACAATATGGAGGAGATTATTTTACATATATTGTGAATTCAGCGTTCAAGTGTAGAATCATAACTTACCGCATCGATGGAGCATCAACTACATTAAGCCCGGAAATTTACTTAACCGGAGCCGCATCTAATGTTCAAAAACTGCTTAGAATGGAAGTGAAATCAAACAAACATATTAAGGTAAACATAGAACTCTTCTGCACGTATATTATAGCAAAAGGAGAGAATGAAGTGATTCGAGACTTGAAATCATTCAACACTAAAAACGTACACTTACAACAATCATCAGATTTACCTAATTACTATAACGAGTGCTGCGTTAAAATTCTGAAGAAATGTGAAGAGTTTCAAGAAAGAGACAGCGGATGGGCATTAGAGAAGATTGAATTTTTAGAAATCAACATCAACAAGTACGTTCCATTAAAAGTCAGCTCTTACATACCGCTTCCGGATTGGATACAACGTAAACATGCATGTGTGAATGTAAAGAACACGGACAATGCCTGCTTTTTCTGGGCTGTAGCAAGCGCTCTTTATCCGGTTGACTCCAACAGGGATCTATATTATATAGGGAATATAAATTACTTATGACTTATGAATCCCAAGAGGACTTATTACGAAATGGTTTATTCTCAAACTTCCAGCTCAGATGATGAGCCTCTTTCAAAGATTCGACTTGAAAAAGAACGAGAAGCTTCAGTTTCTGATAAAGATGAACGAAATTTAATTGAAAAGGAAAATTTACATCCATCAAAGTATCCATGGGTGTTTACGTTATAAGTAGTTAAAGTTTCCACTGACAAGGACAAAACATACTTTTATCTGGGTGTCGCCCAAAGTGATGTTGACGACGAAGGAGAGATCAAGATATGTTTTTAAAATCAGTTGACGATTCGGGGAAAAGGTTCAAACTAGTAGAAAAAGATGTTTCATACGAACCATATGAAAATATTTCAGAAATAGTACACAATCCTAAAAAAATTAAGAAAGGTAGACGTGTATATTACGAATTTGATGTGCCGTTAAATATATTTGAGAAATGAGACTGAAAAGACAAAGGTTTTTTTTTAAGTTTATAAATTGTTTTGTTTAAAGAAAAGTTTTGAAATGCTTCAGTTTTGTTTGCATTAAGTTTCTATTAGTTTAAGGTGAAAAAAACACAAGTTGGATGTGAAAAGTTTATTTTTTTCATATTGCATTGCATTGCATTGCTTTTTTGTCCCTCTTTTTCTGGAAACGTTTGAAGGTATAAAACTAAAACTACTTTTTCAGATTTCCTATTTTAAGAGTTTATTGTTTATTTGAAACATTTGGATTGTCTCTTTAAATAGTGAGTTTAAATTGCTATTAGTTTGGTAATATTTTTAGAAATTACAATTGCTTAAATCAAAATTAGGTAACAAAGTGGTAAACTTAACCATTCTGACTGAGATAATTTGTGATTTAATATTTAAAAGATTATCATTATCCAATCTTAAGTTCATATGTGATAGGTTTCCAAATTGAGGTAAATGTTCCTAACAATAAATAAAACTTGATTTTGCATGAAAGTAACACAGTTGTTGTTTTTCTGTATCCCTCCTAGTATAATAATAAAATAAAAACAATAATTATGCTATATCAGTATAAAAAAGTAACAAAAAATAACATACTTCAAATTATATTTTGTTGTCATATTTATTCATTCTGGGCCCCAAAATAAAATAATAGCCCATTTATTAGTTGTCCATTAAAATTGGTTGAGAGGTTTAATGAGAACATATCAAACAGACAAGATTTCTTTATAATATTAGTAGGTAATTTAATAGGAAATATTTATAATTAAATACCTATAAATATATGTATATCATATAAATACCTATAACCCTAGTAACCCTAGGTAATTAACTTTTTTCACCAGAGGTGGCAACACCTCACACAAAAAGATGATTAACATTTTTGTTGCCTGTACTTTTTTTGCGGTGGATGACGTCACGCAGCTGTTGCTGTGACAAGGTTCCATCGCAATATCAATGTGCGGGACTTATATGACTGATGCAATATTAGACCAGGTGCAAGGAAAAAGTATGTAAAAACTTCGACCCAAAACAGCACTTTGAACAAACTATATTTATAAGAAATAGAAGAATCAAATTCGCTGGCAATAGATGATGATGAGTTGCCGGTACAAGGGGACACTATTTAGATCGCGTCCAAAGTATCCAAAAGTCACTGAACAAAGACATGAGAAACTAAAATTGTCACACTGTTAAGTGGTTTTTTTTTTGTATGATGATGGTGTGGATGAAAGAATTATAATTTTTGGAACTCCATTGGCTAAGCAACCGATAACCAAAAAATATGAAGTACCTATTTTATGGCGGTGGAACATTTAAGATAACACCGACACCTGTTTATCAGCTTTCTAACATACATGTAGACATTACAAGTACCTAATGATGAAAACACTGTCAGCTTTGTACCCCTTCTTTACATTCTATTATCATACAAATCAGAAACTATGTATAGAGAAGACTTTTTTTAATACTTGGATACAAATTTAAAGTGAATATTACAGTCTACAAATGATTTCGAATTGGCAACCATAAATGCTGGCAGTATGTTTTAACCACACACCACAATCAAGGGTTGTTATTATCACTTTGTTAAGAATGTCTGGAAGATGAGTGAAAAATTGCATTATCTCAAGTTGAAGATGGTCACCAAATAATAACCTTATGCACACACCTCTATTGCCACCAGTTCTGATTCCGGAAGCCTATCTCGCTATATGTGGCATGCGTCCCGAAAAACCGAACAACAAATGGTGTAGAGGGATGGCACGGGAGGATTAATACAAAAATACCTGCAAAACATTCACTCTTCCTGTTTATTCAACTGTTAAAAAAAGAAAGACAACCCACTGACCAAGCCGCCCCTAAGGCGACCCACTGACCAATCCGACCCTAAGGCGACCCAGTGACCGACATTATAGAGACAACATACTAGGAACCAGACACAACAACCCACCTCAAGATAAATCTATCAAAAATAATTTGCAATTTAGTCATTGTTCATTTGAAATATAAGTTCTCTTTTTTTTAAAGAACTAATACGAAACGATGACCCTAGTTTTTTTCTGTAATTTATGTATAATTTGATTAGCATTGAATAGAAACATTTTTATGCCACATGAACGAACACAGCTTCTAAACGCATTTATTATTTAGCTAAAATCTAAAACCGTTGGTTTAATAACCCACCAAAAGAACCGAGTTTGACAAAAAGAAAGCTTCAACCAGGTCTAAAACCAGCGCTATCACAATCAAGAAAATGCATCTTGATAGTCGCCACTAAATAAATGATCAAGCCGTCTGTTCAATGGACTCGATCAATAGATCGATGAGAAGTTACCAGAACATTTTTTTACCTAACCTCAATATTAGTACCAAAATTATTATCAATAATACCGTAAAGCAGTAATAGAATCACAACTAAATAGACAAAGCACCAAGCTCACTTATTTAGTAAAGCGACATGACACCAACATCCAGAAGAAATTTCCAACTTCCCAAATGTTCCCAATCTTTACTTCACATTCACAGAGTAATATTATACTGAAACTTTACGTAAACACGGTACAATTTTATTATTAAAATTTATCCTCTATGACTAAATTGACCATTATCCAACGCGCAACGGCAACCACATGCACAGCAATAAATTGTAATCCGATAGGTATGAGCGTTATTTCACGTCACTAGTTACAATAACTGCTTATGGGGCATGTAACCGAATCACTAGTTTCGAGTCACACATAAACTAGTGATTTTTGTAACTAGTTACATTACCAATGCAGTGATCGAATGAAAAGCGAGACACGAAACAAAAGTACGTTGCGAGTCGTTTCTACATGGTTACTACTCTGTGCCTGTGTGCCTACTTCTTTGTACTGACCGGCAAAGCGAGCCGAGACTTCCCGAAATCACGAGTGATGACACGATGAAATCCGAACATGCACACACCAAGTCGCCAACTACGAAAATGATGCGTATAATTTTCATACGTATTACTTAGGACTTAGAGATTAATTTAGATTGGTCATTATTTTTAACCTTCGACGGGCGGCGTACGAACACAAAGAAATTGTATTAGTATTTGTTTATGATTACTTTGACAAGTAAACCTTGTTTAGTTCGTTGGTGAATATTGCACAAGTATGTACCTATGTATGTTGCATTTATTGTGAAAGTGACTTCCATGCATATTTTCGTAATATTTTTGAATAAATTGTGAATAGTGTAGTACGTATAAAAAAAACAGTGAATAAATAACTTTTTCGTCATGTCTCGATGCAATTCGAGTGTCCTGTGGAAGTTCTTCCAAAAACTACGTAATGAAAAAAAAGCAAAAAAAAAAAACAAAAATAACAAGAAAAAAAAAATGCAACAAGTGTGGTGAATTATATAGCTTCAAATCCTCAACCGCCAATTTAAAAACGCATTTGAAGAGGAAACATCTCGTATTACGTTATAGCATTAATGATGTAACTGCTTATGGTAACTACAAAAACTAATTCGTTCAAAAAACCTACAGCTTGTGACATGTAACGATTACGTAGGTAACCATATAAATGTTCGTTTCGCAAATACTTCGGTAACACCATTTTGAATCACTGAATAGAATATGACAAATAACTAGTTACAAAAATCACTAGTTTTCAAAACAGGTTAATGTTCGTTTCGCAAATACTTCGGTAACACCATTTTGAATCACTGAATAGAATATGACAAATAACTAGTTACAAAAATCACTAGTTTTCAAAACAGGTTAATGTTCGTTTCGCAAATACTTCAGTAACACCATTTTGAATCACTGAATAGAATATGACAAATAACTAGTTACAAAAATCACTAGTTTTCAAAACAGGTTACGCCTTTAAAGTAACTAGTTACGTTACGTTTCGCGAAAATCACGTAACGACCCATACCTATAATCCGAGTTTGACCGACGCGCGACGCCGCGACGACGACGGGGCTAGTGATGTGAACCGGTTTCATAAAAACCTAAAAAAAAACGGTTTTTAGTAAAAACCGATAATCACCGGTTCTCATTGAAAAACCGATTACAATCACAAAACATGTATCCGAGTCTTTGATATGTATCCGAACATGAGTCTTTTCCGTTTAAAATATTGTCTATGGTACGGAAATCCCCCGATATCCCATTTTAATATACGACTAACTTCACTATACTTAAATATTCCAGTAAAGCTGTTCAGTAAAAATCTCACCGTGAAAATACTTAGGTAAAGTGAGCTACTGAGCTGTCAATAGTGTCAATCCTTAGTATCAGGTGGAATGACAGCTCACTAAGCTCACTTCACAGTTATGACGGTGATCTTTTTACAGAATAGCACCGAAGTTTTGCTTGCGAATTATTTGGAGTTGACATGTTTGTTTGCGAAAATGCCTAAAGTAAAAGGTAAAATCAAGTACATACAAGAAATTATTTTGAAAAGATTGATAATCTTATTGCAAAGTGTAAGATATGCGCTAAAGTGATCAAAGTTGGTGGAGGAACCTCGAATTTATATTGGCACATATTAAGAGAAACCATCCCCAGGCTACAGTGGAGGTGGATCGAGGTGAAGTGGGTGTTCAGCCAGGTGACACGCAGGCACAGCACAGATTACTAATATGTAGGCACAGGGAACGTCTACTGGCACAACACAAGAAAAACTAACGGAGACTCCACGCGCACGCCATACTACTCTGAAAATGACCGCAGCAAGTAACAAAAAGAAAATTGATAAATATTTGACTGTGATGATCGGACGGACGTACGGACGACTGACCACGGACTTTTTAGGAAAAACCTAAAAAAAACCTTAAAAAACCGGTTTTAATAATTAACTAATCGGTATAAACCGGTGTTGAAAATTGTAATCGGTTCACATCACTAGACGGGGCGACGGCAACGAGCAACGACCACCAGGGCCAGGGCCAGGGGGCACAGGGACCGACAGCGACATCTGGAGTTTGGAGTGTTAAAAAAACTTTGCAGCCATCTTGTCTTGTTTGTCAAACAAATGTCATTGTTGCCGGCCGTCCAGTGTTACCAACTTAGTGGATTTTCCACTGGTGGTTTCGTAGACAGAGTCATCTATAGACTGCTGTATATCTTCTTTTTCATTCGCACAAGAAAAAGAGAAATATATTATTACCGTCACTAGCAAAGAAAAGAGACAGAGTAATTATATTTCTGTCCCTTACTGCGTGTCGGCTAAGCACATCAATGTGCACAACAAGTTTGACGTTTATGCATGAAATCAAAATGAAATAATAAAAACTACGCGATTAAACGGAAAATAAGACCTTTTTCGTGCATAATTCAATAATAGTACATTTGCGCAACTGTGAAAATGGTAAGGTGCAGTGTAATAAGCTGTAAAAATGATAGTATGATGAAGATTGCCAGAATTTTTTGTCCCTTTCGGTGACACGGAAACCATGAGTCTATAGATTACTCTGTCTACGGGTGGTTTCGACCCCCCTTTTAGTGGCGAACTATTACTTTTAGTGGCTGGTGGTTTTTCTAGTGGTTTAGTAGAATTCAGTTTCAATTACTGAAAATGCTATCACTCAACCACTAAGCCACTAAAACGTTACGAAATATATTATTTTTACTTCATTTAATTTTCAGAAGTATTTACTTTTACTGTGTAGGTAAATTCTAATAAAAGTTCTTTAACAAATCAGTACCAAAGAATCATTTATTATAAATGTGAAACCGACGATGGTGCAGACAAAAATTCATCTGAAGAAGACTAATTTTAGAATATCAGTTTTTATCCTAGTTATTGTTCTTATTGAATAATGTTTATGTTCCTCATCTTGACTTGTTGATTTACTAATAATATTGCATGTTGATTTACTGATTTTTTATATTTTATTATAAATAATAACTAATAATAAAGAACATTTTTAACTAATATAACTACTTTAAGGGGGAAGCTCTAAGGTGGCCCGCGAAATTCAAATTTTCTTACGTTTTTTGCAATTTGCTGGTCAGTATTAAGTTGTACGTTGATTAAAATATGATTCGCGGTCGTAACAAATATGTATTTACAGAATTATAATCATTAAAGTCATCAACACAACTCTCTAAGACCATGTAATCCCCAAATGTCAAGATTTCATGAATTAGTCATTCTTGGGGATTACATGGTCATGAGCTTGAGTGTGACCATAGTAATTATTGTAATATTCTTACTGTCTTTTCGTTAAAAAATGTTGCCACACTATCTCTGCTAGTGATGTATTAACAGGCAATAATGGAACATCGTTTTAATTAAATACATAATCTACTAAAGATAATTTTGTTTCAATTTTTACTCTAAAACTCCTACTGTAGCGATGAAGTTTTCATTAGGAATAACGTAAACTATTCAGGATTATTTGCAAAACACCAAAAACCTCAAAAATAAGAATATTAAAAACATATTTATGTTTGTGATTTAGCGCTTGGTCACATTGGGGCGCAGGCGTGGGGCGGGCGCGGGGCGGGCGCGGCGCGGCGAACTCAAACATAATGATTATTATGAACTTCCATTGAAGTGTCCATAGTGGAGTGGGAACGCGGGCGCGCGAGCGGCGCGGGCTGCTCGGCGCGAGCAGCGCGCGGTCAAACACTGGACTAGGTGTGACCTTAACCATCGTTGGTCATAATGCGTATTAGTCAATATGCGTCGTAACGTAATTTATTTATTATTTATTAAACTTTATGCACAAGTAAAAACTGTACAAAGGCGGACTTAATGCCTTGGGCATTTTCTACCAGTCTACCTTAGGGTGATGCAGAGACAATACACAGTAGATGCAATTACAGAAAACAACTTAGAAAATAAGTAGAATATAAAAATAAATACTTAGATACATACATACAACAAAATATAATAAAATAAAAAAGTTATGAGAGTTATACAAGAAAACCTGCAACAACTTAATCTTGAGACGAATCTGCCAACTTCTTGTGAATGTGTTCTCGAGCTTTCATTTTAAATGTGAACTGATTGGTTACCGTCCTGATATTCTGAGTAATTCAGAATATCAAGAATTCAATCCATGTTCTCCAGCTGGATGTTAGACACTTACCCTGACCCGGGGGGACAATTTAGTTGGGTGGTACGCGGTTCTGCCGCTAACAGTCATAAATATAAAAATCTCGCTAATCACTGATATCTATAAGCTCTTTTCTTTCGTTTCCCGTATGTCATTACTTCCCAGAATTCGATCCTTATCAGCGACACTATCGAAATGCAGTGTTTTTTTTTTCAAAGTCAACGGGTTCGATTCCTGGCTAGAAATATAGACTTATCAAAAATCCAATGATGCAGTTTGAGTTTTCATAAAAATCGAGCCCGCGACTCCTTTGAGTACTTTTCTCTATTCCTCATAGTTTCAGATTTTGCCATCCACGCCGACTTGAAAAATTCAACTTGTATGGCGATTGGCACACTGCACCGCATCACGCAGCGGGTCGCAGATAACGCACTCACGCGCGTGATTTTTTACATACAAATTCAATAAAAACGCACTCACGCGCGTGGAATTTGGCTCCGTTTCCCACACACCTCTGCGTGAAACGCAGCAGTGTGCCAATCGCCTATATCACACTATTATTATAAAGGCGAAAGTTTGTAAATGTGTGTGTGTGGGGGTGTGTTTATATGTTTGTTACTTCTTCACACTCAAACGGCTAGACCAACTTTGATGAAATTTTGTATGGAGGTAGCTGACATCCTGGATTAACATATAGGCTACTTTTTAACCCGATATTCCCACGGGATCGACATTTACGCAGGTAAAACCACGGGGCGCAGCTAGTAAGTATATATACATATTATTTAGAAGTCCAGCATAACCCAATGCTTGCCTATTGATCATCTTTTCTTTATTTATAAACGCTACTTAGCAGGTGATTATGCAAACGGGTGAAATATTCGTCACAGATTATAATCAAAATAGTCGACTAAAAATAAATTTAAAGAATAAAGTTGCCAAAACCACGATTTTTGCAGTCTGTCGTGAACTTGAAGTGTCATCAAAGAGTAGAGTAACTATAGAGGAAAGTGTCATTCATTTTGAGTTTTGGTTTGACAGACGAAAAACAAACGTTTTATTGGATACGGATTTGTTTGAAAAGTTTATAACGTTACATGTTATGTTTCCGATGGTAGCAATGAAAATAATAAGCTCCAATAATTACAATAAACAGACAAAGGTATTTATCTCTGAACTGATATTTTACTAATGTAAACTGACCAAATTAAGTAGCCGCTAATAGCTATTTAATTATAGAGTTATTTGTTTACAGGTACAAGTTTGACTGTCGCTATCAAAGTCACTAGCCCACCTTGCAATGACGGTGAGGGAGAAGACCATGCTATGTGAAAAGGATGAGGAATTAGAGTGGCATGGTCTTCATTAACAAAAATGTAGCTTTAAGAAAAGGTTATGAAAGTATAAAAAAAAAGAAAAAACTGATGTTTGGACTACTATCATAATGTAGAGTGTAGATTACAAGGAAACGTAAACACTATTTTTGGCAAATAAACATTATTAATAGGTAGTTATTTAAATAAAACATTAATCTTGTCTTAAAGCCAAATCGAGTACAACAATTACAGTCAACGATGAGATGTTCCTACACAATTAGAATCACAGCAGCAAAATGACAGCCAGGAAACTATGATGTTAGATCTATCTACATACGTCTGGATAATAATACAATCACAGCCAAAGATAAAAGTACTCAAACAGACCCAGGCAATAATAACATAGGTCATACATTTATCATCTAACGAAGCCTGCACTCAAACATTGCTTACAGAAGACTGAAAATTTAAAAGTTTGTTTGTTGCCCGCGAACTTTCAAATGTACAGTCAACAAAGGAGTTAAGTATACAGGAGCGTCGGATATAGTTGAAGTTTACTAAGAAACCGATGGATGTTCTGGACTGAAATTTAATTTAATAAATGAGCTGTTCGTTTTCTATTAATAAACTGAAATTTTGTTCGAGAATATCCATCGGTTTCTTAGTAAACTTCAACAATATCCGACGCTCCTGTATACTTAACTCGGTTAAAGTCTTATATCAAGTCGCCTTCGTACGAAGATGGGAGGGGTGTAGGGGGGAGGGTGGGGGATGGCTGTTTCACCCCCCGGATTCTTTTCTTGCTGGAGATGCATAGTTTTTCTATTATTCCACTTTGAATAAAATTTTCTAACCTAACCAACACAAGCCTGTCTGCTTTGGGTAGGATCTGTCACTCATTAGGGTACGGGGAGATAGTTACTTTCTGGCGCTTCGCCGGCCGCTGCCGCGGCACGCTCGCTCCGCTCGCTCGGCTCGCGCTAAGTGGTCACTGTTCTAACCTAACCTAACCTACCAACACAACTCGCTCAGCTCGCGCTAAGTGGTCACCGTTCTAACTTAACCTAACCAACACAAGTCTGTGTGCTTTGGGTAGGATCTGTTACTCATTAGGGTGCGGGGAGCTAATAATCATAGCAACATATAAAATTCACGTAAACTCGAGAGCAACGGAATGAGAATGACAAAACGAACGCCAAAAGTATTTGTCAATGTAAACAGAATGGCGGCATAAGTTTCGTTTCACACATTTCGACAAACGATGCATCGAAATCGCTACGAAATGTATCAAAATTACGTTCCTTTTTAGGTATTTGTAAGTTTTTGAAATAATAATTAAAATATTTTGGCGCGTCTCCGGCAGCAAAAAATACATTTTATCGCTTAGTACGAACCCCCTACACCCTCCCATATTCACACTTACCTCAGATTCAGGCGACTCGATATAAGACCCAACCCCTTAACTCCTTTGTTGACTGTACCCCAGATTAAGAGGCGTCAGATCAATGTTTGAAATTGTTAGATTATTGGAGTTGCAATCATTTTGATTATTTTTTATATTACCGTCAACTTCCCTGTCTTTGCCCGGATTTTGATATTTTTGGCCTTTAAAGTAAAATAAAATTTAAAATATGCTCGATTTCCATGTTTTGTGCACATTTGATCGTATTAAAAACCCAAGAATTCTGTAATTTTAATTTATTTTCGTCAATGTCCGTATGTAAATAAAGTTTTTGAGGTATTTTAGAAATTAGGCAAAGTAATGTTTCATATCTCTGACATTGCCTAATGCATTTACTCCAAAATAAACAATTCGATTTTTATGCTGGCACAGTCTAAAACGTAGTTTAACTTCTAAAGAATACAATCCAATTTTTAATGACAAATTTTGTGAGTATTTTACTAGGTAAAATTACTTAGGCAATGTCAGGACACCATTTCATACAATCTCCATACATTGACGAAGAATGGGTAGGGTTGTGTCATAAGAAAATGAAACATTTTATTTTATTGATAAAGAATTTTGATAAAGAAGTTTTATTAGGAACAATCAGTACAGGACCTATTTACAAAACTAAAGTCATTTAGTAGGTAGCTACCTACATTAACAATTAAAATAATCTTTTGACATTATAACATAAGATAGTAACTTTTCAGTAACCCTATAGTAACTTTAGCTTCCATTTAGCAATAATTCAACATCACAACTTAATTATAAACTATCAAGATAAAACGGAGCAGTGGTGGCCCAGTGGTAACAGCCGCGACTTATTAGTTGTAGGTCGTAGGTTCGAACCCAGACAGGCGCTTTACTTTGTGTAAATTATTCCATCACCACTGTTCTCAAAACGGTGAAGGAAAACATCGTGAGGAAACCGGTATGTAATAGAACCAAAAATTCGAAGACATGTGACATCTACCAACCCGCACTGGGCCCGCGTGGTGGATTTACGGCCCACTCCCTCTCGCTGAGAGGAGGCCTGTCCTGTCATGACACAATTATTACAACTATATTGCCGAATTATCTAAGTTAAAGTAAATAAAAAAAAAACTTAAAAAAATCTACATATTATGTATTTCAAAAACAATTTTTTTTCTAAAAGTTTTAAAAACAATTATGTTTTAATAAATGTTTGACAAAGGAATGCTTAAACTATGTAAATCAAATTTCAATTTCCCTCCACGACCAACTTGTGGATTTGGTGGCGTTTTTTCTACATCTAGCAAAATTATCTCTGAGACATCATCTACTGCTGGCCAAAAAAAATGTAACTTCTGATTTATTATATAGTAGGTATAAATACGCGCTCCAAATCGTTGTACTTGGTTACTAGACCAACATATTAACCAACTTTGATGTAGCAAATTTAACAAGAACATATATTATTATATCAACACCAATTTCACAATCATTATTCCCTTTTTAACCGACTTCAAAAAAGGAGGAGGTTCTCAATTCGACGGTATATTTTTTTTTTTGTGTGTTTGTTACGCGATTACTCCGCCAATTGTGGATCGATTTTCAAAATTCTTTTTTTATTCGAAAGTAGATACTTCTGAAGTGGTCCCATATTCACCAAGACAGGATCTGATGATTGGATCCTGGAGAAATCGAGGGCAACCCTAAAATTTTATGGGCCCACACATCGTTTTTCGCAAATCTTATGAAGTAATTTAAGTACTTGCGTATGATGATCATCATCTCATGTAGCTGAGTTGATGATGGAAGGTACAACTCCTTAACAGTAAGGAGTAGGTATCGACTGATTTAGTAAATTATTTTTTTAATGTTTGAGAGGGCGTTTGCCATTTTGGTCTCATGATCATCAGGTCAGGAGGTGATGGACTAACCACAGACGATAGAAATCTTCAAAAAACGACAGCACATGTCTCGCGATTGCTGCGATTGTTTGTGTATGCATAGTTTACGCCATAACATAACATTACGCCAGTTCGCTTTTAAGGGCGCTTTTAAATTGTAACAATAATACAGTAAAAGTATAATTTATCATTGTTACATCTACATTTTTTTACAGTTGTAGATGTGTTGTGTATGTATATATTGTAATCCTTGTCCATCTACGACATTAAAAATTAAGAAAAATAAAATTAATAATAACAAAAAAGTGAGATCGACTTGGCATGGGTATTCCATATATAACTCAAGTCAGAATTTAACAAAATACCAACGGGATAGGAAATAACGGGAAAACGAAGTTTCCGCGGGTGACTGCGGGGCGGAAAGCTAGTCATAAAATATTCTTAAAACCAACCTAGTTGTTGGAAAGATTACGCAACCGGGCCATTTCTGTTAAAGCTCTCTCATCGTGGGGCCGATTTAAAAGCTTATTTGCATCCAAATCGCATAAGGCGATACCGTCTAAAGTTTTGACACGACTAAGGGCTTTTGCAAAGTTCTTCTTGCCCAAAACAATCACCGCTTTATCTAGGGTTGTGCCCTGAAGTTTGTGGACAGTCACGGCCCAGCTTAGAATGAGCGGTAGCATTCTACGTTCGACATCTCCATATCCTCTTTGCGCTTGGAATGTTGTGCAAACAGGGGAGATTGCTACGCACCCGTCTTCATCTTTTAAGCGTTTGAATATGGACAGATTCAGGCAACTCACCATCCTCCAGTTGGTCTCTTCGTAGGGCAGGCCATTTAATACTCTTAATAAGGCCCATAGCACCATTCACGAGCCCATCGGATACAGAAATATTCCGACTCGACATTCAATACCCAACTTGATAACTGATAAGAAACCACCGCAGTTAATCAATGTCAAAGTCAATGAACTCAACATCATTTCGCTGTCGCATATTTATTGAAAGTTCACACAATGAGAATTGCTGCCATAAGTTGATTTCAGCCGAAAAACATGTTGGTTGAATAAAACACCAATGCCCTTTTACCGGTGGGAGTTGAAGTATATCACCAAAAAGCAATATATTAATCCTGCCGAACAATTTGTCATTATTTTTGTATTCTTGGAGACGCAGGTGAATAATACGCATATTTTCATATGATACCATAGAGATCTCATCTATGATTAACCAGTTTATATGGCGCCATTTAAGTCTTTAATTTTCTAGCTTTTGCCCAGTAATTTTTTTGTATGTCATGGTATTTCCTTTTTCAATCGAAAGTGAGAATATAGAGTGCAATGTTTTGCCAAATATTTGACGTGCGGCTACTCCTGTTAGGGATCCCACTTCAATTAATTTGGCCTTGAGCAATATGTCAACTGTAGGTGCATAACACCGTTTAATATGTTCGACGAGTAATTTCAAGACGAAAGACTTTCCACTTCCCGCACCACCAGTGATGAATAATAATAATTGGTTTGCTTGTCC
The DNA here is from genome assembly GCA_963082905.1 of Oligia fasciuncula. Lineage (NCBI taxonomy): Eukaryota > Metazoa > Arthropoda > Insecta > Lepidoptera > Noctuidae > Oligia > Oligia fasciuncula. Next base: position 19,473,982 of record OY720403.1, read on the forward strand.
CTGCAAGTCACTTTCCACAGCCGCAGAAACTTTTTGGAAAAGATCTCTCTGTTGAACGTTTAGACCTCGAATATTCCCTAAGAAAACTTCGTCAGGCATTGCAGATCTTTCGCATACGTCTTCACAATAATTGTCATCGATATTTACGATCTGTTCACCGCCACAGATCAATGGACCATCGACATCATGAGTGTCACGGGCAGCGTTAAGCGCGACTGCTTGGGCGAGAGCTTGTTGTATCATTTGTTCTGCGTGAGCAAATTCTTCTGCGCTTACATTGCGATGTAATGGTCGAAGTTCTCTTTGTCGCCTAATGAAACAATCCTCGGCGGTTTCTTCTTCAAGTAGAAGATCACTCTCATTGCGAAATGGTATGTGACATACTAACAAGCTGTAGTAATAGGCTTCTCTGTCTCTGTTTAATGTGAAATATCGTGTACGCAATACTGCAGACTTTTTTCTTATACGCATCCGCGTGTTATCCCTTAGTCGTATAAATCTTTCTGGCGTTACATCTTCACCCCTTAGTTCTTCATCGCCATCGTCTTCATCCCATGTAAAGCTAGACACCGTTTCGAAGCGCACAGCGAATTCAGTGAGGCTTAAGTCTTCTAGTTCGTCTGGGCGTAATATATACCGGTCAAAAATGTTGTTGTAAACTGATGTATCATCACTGTCAAATCGTAGAAGTCGAAAACGTTCAGTTGGCTTACAACTGTTAATGAAGACTGTTTTACGGGAAGACATTTTGAGCGGTAAGTGACACAATCTATATGGGCATTCTGGAGCACTTACAAGGCGTTGAGATAGAATGGCCATTGAGACTGCAAATAACTGTTTCCATACAGGACCACCTTGCCTCTTAGCCTTCGTAATGGCTTCTCGTACAACTTCACCTGTATCATGGGGTTCGCATTTACTTGCGTATTTAGCCACATAGTACGCAACTGCTGTTACATTACTGCATGGTTGTACATCAATGTTTCCTTTCCATAATTTTAGTAGAGTAGGATTGTAATTGTTCACCATAGTTTCGTCTGTAGTTCGTTTCAAACTACAAAATCGTCCATTATTAGATAATACTTCATCAGGACCTAAGCAAACTGTAGTCACCAAAGCGACAATTACTATTGTTGTTGTTGCGGTTTTTGTAACAGGTGGCAGTGTGTTTGTGTATTTGCACGTCTTCAATTAATTTCTGCAATAAAGGGTCATTGCGCATTAAGGAGCATGAAACAACCTTTTCGATAACTTCGATGCCCTCAGGAGTCGAAAAATGGACATGATCAAAGCCTTACTTATCGCCTTACGTATTGCGGGGCGGCTAAGCTCCGCCGCTTATGCTGTTAGAAAGATAAGACAGTTAACAGATGTAGAAACCGCGCGTTTGGTCTATTTTAGTTACTTCCACAGTATTATGTCATATGGCATTTTACTATGGGGTCGGGCTGCTGACATTGAATCCATTTTTATTTTACAAAAGAGAGCTGTCAGAGCCATTTACAATCTACGTCGTCGCGAATCTCTTAGGGAACTATTTAAAAAGGTTAATATCATGACGGTACCTTGCCAATTCATTTATGAAAATATTATGTATGTAAGAAAAAATCAACATCTTTTTAATAAAATAAGTGATAGGCATAATTTTAATACTAGAAATAAAGATAAATTAGATCAACCTTTTTTTAGATTATCTAAAGTACATACATCTTTTATGGGGTACTGTGTTAAATGCTACAACAAAATACCTTGTGACATATTGCAATTAAATGAAAGAAAATTTAAAACTCATATTAAAAGTACACTTTGTAAACAAGGATATTACAAATTAGAGGATTATATCCAAGATAAGAATGTTTGGAAACATGCTGGTCCTGCTCCATAGGACAATCTAAAAGTCTAGACAAAATCAAACTTGTTCCTAATTTAATTTATATATACAGGGTGATTGGAAGATGGGTGCAAAGCTTTAAGGCGAAGATAGTACAGACAATTTAGAACCATTTAAGCCATAGTTGTCTTAGACGAAGTCTTACTACTTTTTTTTTACCAATTTATTAAGATTTTTTTCAAAAATTCCTAAACTTTTAACTAAACTATTTATTTATGGCCAAATTTAATGATAAACGAATTCATTTTTATTGTATTTAATTAAAGTAATGTGTAAGCAATCTAGCAAAACATGTTTTAGGCCTCCGTGTCGTTAGACATTTTTTTTACAGATATTTAAAGTTCATAACAAATTTTAAAATTCATAAATACTTTTTGTAAACCTTATTTTAAAAATAACGGAGCGTGCTTTTTTTGTTCAAACCTTTTTGAAAACATGCTTGATAATCGCTCTTTCTTTTGAGGTAACATTTACGCAGATATCTTACAAATTATTGAAATTAGAACCTAAAAACCAATTTAAGGGAGAAATTTTAAATTTTAGGCAGTCTAATTAGAACAACATTTGAATTAAATTTATTTATGTTTCATGGTCAAAATGTTGTCCGTGATTCCTAATACCAGCACGGCTCCGTCTTCTCACTTCTGTTGTTGTTATTTTCAACATCATATCTCCAGCTTCATTGTTTCAAACTCTGAATTCATTCTCTCTGTCAGTTCTTCTCTCGTGTTTATTTCAACACTAGCTTCTGCCCGCGACTTCGTCCGCGTGAAATTTCTTGTACCCCCACCCCGTCGCGTCGCAACACTTCGTATTCGCTTACCGTTCACTCTGAGTTTTTTTCTTTTTGCTCGGCTCCTAAGGGTCATAGCGTGATGTTAAATAGCCTATAGCCTTCCTCAAGAATTGGGCTATCAAATGCAAAAAGAATTCAAATCTGACCGGTAGTTAAAGAGATTATCGCGTTCAAACAAACAAACTCTTCAGCCTTATTATTAGTATAGATAAAAAACTCTATGGCCCATAACTCCTTAATAGGTACCAACTCTTAACAACTTACACACGTGATAACTTTTAAACGAAATATCCGATTGAGATGAAACAAAAAGTATTTTACTTCTTCATAAATACTCTTGATAACATAATGCTTAATTTCGATAAAGATTAATATTACGATACATATTTAACGTAGTTTTTTATCTTCAGACGATTTAATAATTATTTTGAACACAAAATCGGTTATTGTGATTAAACCATGATAGCTAGACATATGTTCTCGCGGACTTTTTTGTAGGTCTTAATGGGCTCTACAAACCCGTGGTACATTATTTTGTTCTATTGTCAATAGTTTTTGCAGCGCACGCAAAAATAGGTTTTCGATTTTACACCTTGTGTTACAAAATAGCAATTTTATTACGGATCCCTAATTTTGAAGAAAAAAAATATAGCCTATAGCCTTCCTCGATAAATGGACTACCCAACACTAAAATAATCATTCAAATCGGACCAGTAGTTCCAGAGATTAGCGCGTTCAAACAAACAAACAAACAAACAAACAAACAAACTCTGCAGCTTTATAATATTAGTATAGATTCGTATACACCAGCTCCTTGGCCCGGCCCCACACGAAAAAGTCCAGCAGGGTCAGATCTGGTGAGCGAGCGGGCCAAGGGATGGGTCCATCTCTGCCAATCCTGCTGTCAGGAAAGCAATTATTTAAGTGTTCCCCATGTGTTGTCTGGGTTATGAAAGTTTGTAATGCCCTCCCTAGAAAATTTGCTTTCATCCGTCCACAAGATTGATTTCAAATTCAAATTTTCTAGGGAGGGCATTACAAACTTTCATAACCTTCATGAATGGGCCGCCAAAGACAGCAATCCACATTTTAAGAAGCAGGTGTCGTTTCAGAGGAAATTCTCTGTCAATGTTTGGGCTGGAGTAATTTGCAGGACGTTAATTGGGCCCCACTTCTTACCGGAGACTTTCAATGGTGAAAATGATTTGCACTTTCTACAAGTGGATTTACCAGAGCTGATAGAGGAAACCGGTGTCCCGATATTCGCAAGAGACAGTACAGTCATCTTTCAGCAAGACGGCTGTCCAACGCATTGGATGTTAAATGTAAGGGAACACTTAAATAATTGTTTTCCTGACAGCTGGATTGGCAGAGATGGACCCATCCCTTGGCCCGCTCGCTCACCAGATCTGACCCTGCTGGACTTTTTCGTGTGGGGCCGGGCCAAGGAGCTGGTGTATACGAATGTTGAAATAAACACGAGAGAAGAACTGACAGAGAGAATGAATTCAGAGTTTGAAACAATGAAGCTGGAGATATGATGTTGAAAATAACAACAACAGAAGTGAGAAGACGGAGCCGTGCTGGTATTAGGAATCACGGACAACATTTTGACCATGAAACATAAATAAATTTAATTCAAATGTTGTTCTAATTAGACTGCCTAAAATTTAAAATTTCTCCCTTAAATTGGTTTTTAGGTTCTAATTTCAATAATTTGTAAGATATCTGCGTAAATGTTACCTCAAAAGAAAGATCGATTATCAAGCATGTTTTCAAAAAGGTTTGAACAAAAAAAGCACGCTCCGTTATTTTTAAAATAAGGTTTACAAAAAGTATTTATGAATTTTAAAATTTGTTATGAACTTTAAATATCTGTAAAAAAAATGTCTAACGACACAGAGGCCTAAAACATGTTTTGCTAGATTGCTTACACATTACTTTAATTAAATACAATAAAAATGAATTCGTTTATCATTCAATTTGGCCATAAATAAGTAGTTTAGTTAAAACTTTGGGAATTTTCGAAAAAAATCTTAAGAAATTGGTAAAAAAAAAGTGGTAAGACTTCGTCTAAGATAACCATGGCTTAAATGGTTCTGAATTGCCTGTACTATCTTCGCCTTAAAGCTTTGCACCCATCTTCCAATCACCCTGTATATTTTTGATTATGACATCTTATTCTAATTCATTTTTACAATCTGCGACTACAGTGGCTCACACACTTGTTAAAGTTCAACTACTTTTGCATTTTTTTTTTTTTTAAATAACTTGTAAATATGTGAGCACCATGTATCTATCACTTATTTGATTTACCTGTCATTGCTTAATTTTTAATTCTTTTTACCTTTTGTGGTAGACTAATTTTATTATGGGTGCATCGTGTTCACATATAATTTTTATTATGTATACAAGACCTTGTAAAACATTTTTAAAAGAGTAACGGTGGAGTTTCTTGCCCATTCTTCTCCATACGAAAACTACCTTTTCGAATGGGCGACTAGAATCATTTCTATTTAGTTTTTTTTTGACGTTCAAAAGTGCCTTTAATGTGCCTATTTGAAATAAATGATTTGACTTTGACTTTGCAGATGGTCGTGATGTAAATGAAACAGAGAGCCTGTCTTTTCCCGAGCGTCTACAGTTGGTACAAAAATATCCCGTGGTTGTCTCTCGACAATTTACGGTTCGCGTGAACGCTCTAATGAGATTCCTCAAACTTGATCCAGACTGCTTAGGTGGTCCAGTTGTGGACTTTTGGTATAGAATCGAGTTTCAAAATCGTGGAAGTCCACACCTTCATACGTTGATGAGGTGTGAAAGAAAATATCCCGTCCGGCCAGATAAGATCGTTGCAAGAAAACGTCAAAAACCACGTAGGAGGCCCTAAACTTCGAACCATTGCAGTAAGTTCAGAACAACATTTCTGCCAATAAGACGCTGACCCTCTAATATTACGCATATCTATGAGTCCTCGAGGTGTCTGATCGTTCTGGCCTTGAAGCATCCTGCATGATACAGATACACTGGATTTAGCTCGATAATACTCAACTACGGAAAGAACAAAAAACAAATAGTCGTTTCGATTGAAACGCTTGTCGAGGCTCATTATTCTACCTTGAAAGTAGTCCAAAGGAGTAATTTGAACATCTCTTATCTCACCAAAGCCACTTTTACCATCAGGAAAAAGACAATACCACGCAAGCTCTTCCGTTCGTCGTTCTTGATCCATATTTAATGGTGGTGCTGTTTTTCTTGTAATGTCAGCTAATCTCATCTCGTTATTGGTCATAGTTTGATGGGGATTCAAAGAAACAACACTTTCTAGATTAGGGACCGCTTCGTCTATGCTACGGAGCATACTTGTTGTTTCAATTATTGTGGTAATTGGTTCAATTTGTGATAGTGGCCTTTCTTGTTCTGAAGCTGAGATTTGTCGAGATGTTTGTTGAGAAGTGCTGTCATTTTCTAGTATAGGAATTGTATATGTTGGACTCTCTGACTGAAAACTTCCTAACCAATTATTTGATATTCTTAAATTGTCTCTATGGATTCTTCTTTGTTCCTGACCTGACTTTGCTTGAAATATGTGTCGAGGAGTATCTTTATTTTCTGATGTAGTCATCGTGTATGTAGGACTTTCCAATTGAATTGTTCTTGACTGCTCCTGATTCTCTGACGTTACTCTGCTAATTTCGGCCTCATTCTCTGGTGTTATAACCAAAGCAGTTAATGAGTACACATTGAGAAAGATATTATCCTGGGCCGTCACTTTAGTCGTCGGTGTAAACAAATTTCGTCGTAGCATGCCATGTAATTCATCTACATTTTTAAATTTAATGCAACAGGCAGCACCACGTCTTGGAGCTTTAGCTCCCTTAGGCCCACGTGCATGTGAATCAAACAGCCAATACCTATAAGCATCCGGTTTCAGCGTTATGATATACAGCCACAGTCATAGAATTTGCAGTAAGAAGTCCGCAACAATTTTCTCTGAAAAACAATGTCATAGCATTTTTTAGGTTAGGGAACCCTTCAAGACTTTGATCTGTGTCTAAGTGACCATTATAATGGGTGTCAGAAACTGAGATATTAATTTTCTTCCTGTTGTATAATATTTGACGAGCAAGATCACTCGCGGCAAGATATTCAGGGTTAACTTCTATTGCGGGGTCCAGTCTGGAAGCAATAGACTCACGGTAGAGTTTGTCTCCGAGGATTACTATATAATCAATGTCACTCTTTGACCATTGACTTGCCTCGTCTGTACAAAACGCTGCACATGCAACAGCTGCTACAGCAGTGCATTGTTTACCCCGAGATTGCAAATCAAATCTTAAATCGGCTTGATGAAACGATCCGTGTAGTATGGAAATGTCTTCATTTATATTCACGTAGTTGTTTTGAGGAGTAGATTGTAACTCCATAGACTCACCATTACTTGTAGGCTCTTCACAAATGTGTACAATTTCAGATAAGTCAATAACATTCTCGAAATGGGGTCTTATATCTCTATAGAGTACATTGTGTGACATTAACCAGGTTAGAGCTTGATACAATCTGTTCATATCCACAATAAACTCTTGGGAGCGTAGCAGGTTCTCGAGACTTTCCACAATCAAAACTAGTCCTATTTGGTTTGGCATAAGTGGCAGTTGTTCAGCGATTTCGACAACGTCTTTTGCAAATAAAGTAACTTGTCCCTTGCACCAATCTTGAGAGAAACGGTTTTGTAGCTTCATTATTTTAAGAAACGGCACAACACGGCATAAAAATCGCTCTTCCAATTTTGTCAAATTAGCTAGCTCCTGAGGTATAGTCGCGACTGTCATTTTATTCCCGAAAGCTGCTGGTGGAATTTTTCGTTTCCTTATATTATTTTGACAGCGAGAGCATGTTACGATTTTACCCAGACGCACCAATTCTTCGAGTATTAACGTACTGTACATAGCAGTACGTAAATTACAGCGTTGTGGTGGATACAAAGCTTTATAACAAATAGCACATGGCAAGTCAGCAAAAATGTTAATAGCCTGTTCAAAACCATTTACTGATGATACCTCCCTACGATTACGACTAGCTTGTCGCATAATATCCATGACTGACTCATAGTCACACCAGATTGTAACACCAGTGTGACTAACAGGAATTTTTTTCTAGATAGTCACACCACTGATTTTTCCACACCATGTATAGATAATTGCTAGTGCAGTACCTACAAATTATACTAAAGTCGATCTGCTGATTTTATTGGGGGGGGGGGGGGGGGGCAGGGTTATTGGGTTTACCTCTTTGTTTTTTTCGGATGGGAAATCATCAAATGACCCCTACCGCTCTGGGTGGAGCGGAAGGGAGTGTCAGACTCTTACTGACTAAAACCCACCCGTGTTCCTTCCTTAGCCCTTTATGTTCCGGGCCAGCGGTAGGTAATCATCGGACGGTGAGCTACCCATTACTCTCCGCCCGCAGGCCCGCGCCTACGGTGCCGGTGGCCGGGAGTCGTCCCGTGGCTCCCGACGCCCGGAGCGTCTCCCGCGGCGGCTGGGACGGGAGGCTCTCTCCCTCATCCGTCCAGCCACCTCCTTCGCTAGCATGACTGCTTCGCAGAAGGAGGTGACTGCCTCTCACTCCCTCTCGCCCCGGACCATGGCTTGCACCAGGGCCGGACGCGAGAGGTCGCCGCCGCTGCCGATCGCCTCTACGAGGACATGGCGGTGCTCCGCCCAAGCGGGGCAGACCTCCACCGTGTCCTCTGGGCGATCCTGGCAATGGTGACACCCGGGCGTTTCCTCCCGCCTGATGATGTGCAGTGCGGCTTAGTGCCTCCGCGAGCCACTCATACAGGCGCGCGAGGACTATCGCGTCCAGATCCCATGGCGGCAGGCCAGGAGGCTTGCCGCCTCGCCCGAGATCGTGTGGTAGCCCCGGATGAGCGTTACGGCTACCACCTTCTGTGGAGCGTTCAGGTAGTGGGCGGCTCGCCGCCGCAGTGAACGCGCCCACACCGGGGCCCCGTATAGGGGCCATGGACTGCACGACCTCCGCGTAAAGCCTCCGGCAAGAGGCGTTTGGCCCCCTCAGGTTGGGCAAGAGCCGCTTGAAGGCGGCCCCGGCCCGTTCCAGTTTGGGGGCCAAACGTCGGAAGTGCAAAATTAGCCCTTAGTTAAATTAAAACCTTCAAATTACATAATAGTTTTATATTTTTACAGACTTCAAAAAAAAGGAGGTTATAAATTCGACACTTATGTATGTAATATTATTGGAATTGCATTATATTCACATATGACAATCAATTAAGGCTTCCAAACAAATATATAAAATTTTATATGTATTTATGTATGTTTGTCCACGCATTTCTCCGCAACTATTAACCGGATCGTGACCATTTTTTTTATTGGCTTAGGTACATTTACGTCAACTTAGGGAACAGTGCAAGTTTCATAAAGAGGTGTAATTTTCAAGATGTGGACTAATACGTGTAAGTGTGACGGCTTATTGATTGAGCTACTGGTGTAGTGTCAAATTCTAGTGCAATATTTACAACAAAACTATTACCTACATATTACAAACGAATATTCCAGTTTTAACTTAAAACTAAAATTACGAAATAAAAAAGGAATTTAAAAAAATTAAACCGACTTCAAAAATAAATTATTTCAAAATTAACATTAATTTCGGAAGTCGGTGGCAAAAAAGTAAAACTAAAATACAGATTCCACTTAACTTTGGCTTATTTTTTTAAAATTATTAACGCAATGTTTCAAGGAAATGTCCCAATGATATTTCATCATTTAAAAGTTTTAATTGGCAGAAAATGATAAAATTATCTTTATCAGTTTGATCGACCCTTCTTTTTTTTGCGATATTAATTTCCTTTTGATTGAATAATACTGTTAATAATTTTAGTATGGTTACGTAGTTTTTATTTATATTTTTATTAAATTGGGAGTGCCAACTTTCACAAACGTTGTTGGTTCTGTGCCTTTGACCAACTACATTCCAGTCGGCGATATATTGTTCATCATTTAGCCATTGTCGGGCCATATACGCTATGAACTGTTTCATCTTTTCCCCGCTAAATTCATTAGATTCTGTTTTTATGTACTCCCATCTGTTTTTAACAAGTTCTAATGGAGTTAGCGGCAATACCGTACATAGTCCCACTATTCTTCTATGTAGTTTACTTTTCAAACCAATTGATTTCGCTTTTCGCCATAAGCTTTGACAATAATGATAGTAACACTTTTTTACCGATATACAGGGTGATTGGAAGATGGGTGCAAAGCCTTAAGGCGAAGATAGTACAGACAATTTAGAACCATTTAAGCCATGGTTGTCTTAGACCAAGTCTTACTACTTTTTTTTTACCAATTTCTTAAGATTTTTTTCAAAAATTCCTAAAGTTTTAACTAAACTATTTATTTATGGCCAAATTGAATGATAAACGAATTCATTTTTATTGTATTTAATTAAAGTAATGTGTAAGCAATCTAGCAAAACATGTTTTAGGCCTCTGTGTCGTTAGACATTTTTTTTACAGATATTTAAAGTTCACAACCAATTCTAAAATTCATAAATACTTTTTGTAAACCTTATTTAAAAAATAACGGAGCGTGCTTTTTTCGTTCAAACCTTTTTGAAAACATGCTTAATAATCGCTCTTTCTTTTGAGGTAACATTTACGCAGATATCTTACAAATTATTGAAATTAGGACCTAAAAACCAATTTAAGGGAGAAATTTTAAATTTTAGGCAGTCTAAATAAAACAACATTTGAATTAAATTTATTTATGTTTCATGGTCAAAATGTTGTCCGTGACTCCTAATACAAGCACCTGCCAATCCAGCTGTCAGGAAAGCAATTATTTAAGTGTTCCCCATGTGTTGTGTGGGTTATGAAAGTTTGTAATGCCCTCCCTAGAAAATTTGCTTTCATCCGTCCACAAGATTGATTTCAAATTCAAATTTTCTAGGGAGGGCATTACAAACTTTCATAACCTTCATGAATGGGCCGCCAAAGACAACAATCCACATTTTAAGAAGCAGGCGTCGTTTCAGAGGAAATTCTCTGTCAATGTTTGGGCTGGAGTAATTTGCAGGACGTTGATTGGGCCCCACTTCTTACCGGAGACTTTCAATGGTGAAAATGATTTGCACTTTCTACAAGTGGATTTACCAGAGCTGATAGAGGAAACCGGTGTCCCGATATTCGCAAGAGACAGTACAGTCATCTTTCAGCAAGACGGCTGTCCAACGCATTGGATGTTAAATGTAAGGGAACACTTAAATAATTGTTTTCCTGACAGCTGAATTGGCAGAGATGGACCCATCCCTTGGCCCGCTCGCTCACCAGATCTGACCCTGCTGGACTTTTTCGTGTGGGGCCGGGCCAAGGAGCTAGTGTATACGAATGTTGAAATAAACACGAGAGAAGAACTGATAGAGAGAATGAATTCAGAGTTTGAAACGATGAAGCTGGAGATGATGTTGAAAATAACAACAACAGAAGTGAGAAGACGGAGCCTTGCTTGTATTAGAAATCACGGACAACATTTTGAACATGAAACATAAATAAATTAAATTCAAATGTTGTTTTATTTAGTCTGCCAAAAATTTAAAATTTCTCCCTCAAATTGGTTTTTAGGTCCTAATTTCAATAATTTGTAAGATATCCGCGTAAATGTTACCTCAATAGAAAAAGCGATTATCAAGCATGTTTTCAAAAAGGTTTGAACAAAAAAAGCACGCTCCGTTTTTTTTTAAATAAGGTTTACAAAAAATATTTATGAATTTTAAAATGTTTTATGAACTTTAAATGTCTGTAAAAAAAATGTTTAACGACACAGAGGCCTAAAACATGTTTTGCTAGATTGCTTACACATTAGTTTAATTAAATACAATAAAAATGAATTCGTTTATCATTCAATTTGGCCATAAATAAGTAGTTTAGTTAAAACTTTGGGAATTTTCGAAAAAAATCTTAAGAAATTGGTAAAAAAAAAGTGGTAAGACTTCGTCTAAGACAACCATGGCTTAAATGGTTCTGAATTGCCTGTACTATCTTCGCCTTAAAGCTTTGCATTCATCTTCCAATCACCCTGTATATGGAAAAAAACATCTTAAGGCATTTGCTACGGCAATCTCGAAATCTGCGTGGAATACAGTGGGACACCAATCGGGAAATTTAGTTTTCAGGATGTCAAACAATGCAGCATATGTCGACTCTTTTTTGTCACTCATAAGTACATGTATAAGTGGTATGACTGACGTTGTTTGCGACGTGCTCCCCAAGTCGCCGAGAATAGAAAGTAATTGTGGAAATGGTCGTGGACAACTCTTGAAGGTCGCATCTATGAAATATTCTTTTACAGTTTTTAATAATAGTTTTGCTTCTTCACTACAAAATATTAATAATCTGGTATGCTCATATTGATAGTCAACAACAAGAAATTTATCAAATGTAACGGGTACTTGTACTTCTTCAATGCGTTTGAAAACGATCTTGCTGACCTGCAATTTTCGTTTTCGTGCATTGTATAGGCTGCCCTTTACGCTTTCGAATTGTGGTACTTTCAACCCTTTTTCTTTTAGAGGTCTTATAGATTTTGTCCTTGTAGATTTTTGTCATTGGCCCCGCAGAAGTACTAGCTACTTCATGAATGTTGTTTATCGAAATAGCTATTTGATTTTGTTCCACATCTGGTTGACATGTATTTTTGTGCTCGACTATTTTTACAACATTTTCACCCTGTGAAGTTAAACAACGACTATGTTATCATAACTAAATAAATACACTGGTGGACAATAAAATTAGGCCACCTACCATCCCGGTTGTTGTGACTGTGTTTCTTAATAAAAACTTTTTTAGTATTTTTTTTATTGATTGTGTGTTAATTCTTAAATGAAATAATGCATTTTTAAATTAATCAACTTTTTTTTCTTAGCTATACACAAGAAATATCAAAAATGAAGAAAAATTTACAACGACTTCACACTGATAAAAATTAAAAAAATCATTTTTCGCAGATGTCAATCTTTCTTTAGTAAGAGGTATTACCTCCTCTGGCTTTGATAACACATACCATTGTTTTGTTCATGGATTGTATCAACTTTTTAATGGTAGATTGGGGTATGTTTTCCCATTCCTCCAATAAAGCTGCTTTCAGCTGTTGCATGTTCTCCGGAGCTGGTTCTCGCTGTCTTACTCGCCGTTTTAGCTCTTCCCATAAATGTTCTATGGGATTAAGGTCTGGACTTTGTGCTGGCCAGTCCAGAACCTGTATCCCCACTTCTCGCAAGTAATCTCTAACGCACATCGCAGTGTGGGGACTCGCATTATCGTGCATTAATTTAAATTCTTGACCGATAAATCCTGAGTATGGCACTTCATGCTCTTCAAGAATGTCAGTGATGTACGAATCAGCTGTCACAGTTCCTCTATCTACGATAACCAGCTCTGTACGGGCTTCTAAGCTTATACCTCCCCAGAACAAAACTGAACCACCTCCAAAGCTTACCCTTTCAGATATGACACATTGTGCATATCGTTCTCCCGGTCTACGATATACTCTTTTGCGACCATCAGCACCATATAGACACATACAGGACTCATCAGAAAAGAGTACTTGCCCCCATTATGCCAAAGTCCAATCACGGTGTTTACGAGTAAAATTTAACCTTGCTGTCTTATGAGCTGTGGTAAGTTTAGGACCTGTTGCGGGTCTGTATGGTTTTAAACCACGTTCTTTAAGGCGTCTTCTTATTGTCCTATCACTTACAGCGACACCTCTGACATCTCTGAGCAGGTGCTGCAATTCTACTCCAGAACGATGACGATTTCTGAGGCTTGCTGACACTACAAATCGATCATCCCGTTCAGATGTCTTATTTCTTCGGCCTGATCCAGGTCTTCTGATGTAGCCACCGGTCTCCAGATACCTTTTGTAGACATATTGAACCGTTGATCGACTAACTTCACATTGTCGAGCGACATTTCGCTGGCTCATTCCAGTTTGTAACAACGTTACGATTCGAACAACTTCTGCTTCGCGTAGATCCATATTTATCAGTGAAAAGGAAGTGGGAGGCACTGAACTTAAATCAGTAATACGAATTTAACGATAGCTTTAAATAGCGTCCTAGCGACAAGGCATTAAACATAAAAGAATAAGAGTGTGGGTACCTAAAAAACTGATTAATTGACATTTGACACATTTACACATGATAATTTTATCGATATACCCTCTATAAAGATTGCAAACGAACGTTCAAAAACGTATTATTTATCTTAATTTTAAACATACCGCAATTAATGAAAAAATCATAAAAATAGGAGTGGCCTAATTTTATTGTCCACCAGTGTATATTAGATTTCTAGACGGATATTGATGCGAATCTGAAAGGTAACGACTTAGAATAAGTTGCTTAAAAAAAAAACCGGGCAAGAGCGAGTCGGACTCGCGCACCGAGGGTTCCGTACCATCATATGTTTTTAAATTTTCACCGGCGAGCTACTTACTAGATCTCGATCAAACCAATTTTCGGTGGAAGTTTACATGGTACATACATTTTTTTTAGTTTTATCATTCTCTTATGTTAGAAGTTACAGGGACACACATTTTACCACTTTGGAAGTGTCTCTCGCGCAAACTATTCAGTTTAGAAAAAAAAAAACAATAAACCCCCAAAATTTATTGTTATTTTTCTATTTTTTTATGAAAATCTTAATGCGGTTCACAGAATACATCTACTTACCAAGTTTCAACAGTAGGTATAGTTCTTATAGTTTCGAAAAAAAGTGGCTGTGACATACGGACGGACAGACAGACAGACATGACGAATCCAAAGGGTTTCGTTTTTGCCATTTGGCTACGGAACCTAAAAATTAGATAAAAATGTAAGTAGGTACCTACTTATCCTAACCGTTTTAATTGAGAAAACCACGTATGTACATAAGTAGGTATATGGTCAGAAATCATTGTATATGGTACTTACGTTTATTGTAACCGAACCTGAGCACTTTATACTGTTACGACGGTTACGACAAAACCATATTTGTGATAAATTTTTATACACTTTTTGTTTATAGTATTGGTGTTGCTGATAATAATACTTGTCCACGTTTTCTATTGATAATTAAAAAATCCATCGTTGATGTTATTTAAACGTGCAAATAAATTATTTCTATTGACGTTGGTCTGTCAATTGCATTTATCATCTCAAGCATTGCGTTTCCAACCGCCAACTGGCCAGTACTAGATAAGGTTGCACATATGAACAATGACCTGTTTTATTAAGAGGTTGTTAATTCTTTGAGGAGTGGCTAGGCTAGAGAGGCGCCACGGCGCCCTCACCTACCGCCTGACGCAGGTCCTCACCGGATACGGAAGTTTCGGGAGGTTCCTGCACATCATCAAGCGGGAGGAAACGCCCGGGTGTCACCATTGCCAGGATCGCCCAGAGGACACGGTGGAGGTCTGCCCCGCTTGGGCGGAGCACCGCCATGTCCTCGTAGAGGCGATCGGCAGCGGCGGCGACCTCTCGCGTCCGGCCCTGGTGCAAGCCATGGTCCGGGGCGAGAGGGAGTGAGAGGCAGTCACCTCCTTCTGCGAAGCAGTCATGCTAGCGAAGGAGGTGGCTGGACGGATGAGGGAGAGAGCCTCCCGTCCCAGCCGCCGCGGAAGACGATCCGGGCGTCGGGAGCCACGGGACGACTCCCGGCCACCGGCACCGTAGGCGCGGGCCTGCGGGCGGAGAGTAATGGGTAGCTCACCGTCCGATGATTACCTACCGCTGGCCCGGAACATAAAGGGCTAAGGAAGGAACAGTGATGATGAGGTGGCGCAGACGCGCAGACTGCCATTATGAGGCAGTGGGCGGAGAGGCTGGAAACTCCCAGTGCCGGTCACTGGACTATTGGAGCTATCCAGCCTATCCTATTGGAGTGGGTACGGAGGCGGCACGGGACGTTATCCTTCCGTTTAGTGCAGGTATTATAGGGGCATGGCTGTTTTGGCAAATACCTGCACACGGTGGCAAGACGGGAGGTGACTCCCGTATGTCACCACTGCGGTTGCAGCCAGGACGCGGCCCTGCACACTCTCGAGCAGTGCCCTGCCTGGGAGGCGCAGCGCCGTGTTCTTGCGGCAGAAATTGGGGAAGACCTGTCGCTGTCGGCCGTTGTCAGGGCTATGGTCGGCAGTGAAAGGGCATGGTAGGCAGTTGCGTCCTTCTGCGAGGACGTAATCTCGCAGGAGGGCAGGACGGCGCAGGCGGCGAAATGCGGACCTGATGCCGCCATAAGAGGGGCCAGCGGATGATAGATCGGGGAGTCTATCGTCTACGCTACACGGTCCCTGGAGTTGAGGTGATGTCCTAGTGCACCCGGACATCGCCGAAGGAGGATAGATCCCGGACGCGGGCCAAGAAGAGGGAGCCCAGAAATGGGCCACGCTGGATGGGTCGCGAATGTCATACGTAGTAGTTCTCGCGGCCCACCCATCAAGGCGGAAGTAGGTGCACAGGTGGAGTTTTTAGTGGGTGCAAGTCCCACATAACCTCGTCGTCTCCCCGGACGACGTGGTATGCGTTAGGCATTTTCCCCACCCAAAAAAAAAAAAAAAAGGAACACTGGTGGGTTTTAGTCAGAGTCTGACACTCCCTTCCGCTCCACCCAGAGCGGGAGGGGTCATTTGATGATTTCCCACCCGCAAAAAAAAAAAGGGCTGAATTTCCAATCGACATAATTTTTATTCATATAAAATTGACGACTGACAGATTTTATTTATTTATATATATATACTTTATTGTACACCACAAAAATACATAACATGAAAAAAGCTTTACCGACTCGTAGTCACACCAAGTAGTATAACTAAGACAGGAAAAATCAGTGGTGTGACAATCTAGATCCAAGATAAGAATGTTTGGAAACATGCTGGTCCTGCTCCATAGGACAATCTAAAAGTCTAGACAAAATCAAACTTGTTCCTAATTTAATTTATATATATTTTTTTAATTATGACATCTTATTTTAATTCATTTTTACAATCTGCGACTACAGTGGCTCACACACTTGTTAAAGTTCAACTACTTTTGCATTTTTTTTTTTTTTAATAACTTGTAAATATGTGAGCACCATGTATCTATCACTTATTTGATTTACCTGTCATTGCTTAATTTTTAATTCTTTTTACCTTTTGTGGTAGACTAATTTTATTATGGGTGCATCGTGTTCACATATAATTTTTATTATGTATACAAGACCTTGTAAAATATTTTTAAAAGAGTAACGGTGGAGTTTCTTGCCCATTCTTCTCCATACGAAAACTACCTTTTCGAATGGGCGACTAGAATCATTTCTATTTAGTTTTTTTTTGACGTTCAAAAGTGCCTTTAATGTGCCTATTTGAAATAAATGATTTGACTTTGACTTTGACTTAGAAAAAAAATTCCTGTTAGTCACACTGGTGTTACAATCTGGTGTGACTACGAGTCAGTCATGATAATATCTAATCGAGTCGCTCTGGATTCGGCAGATTCATTGGATAGACGCTCGTATTGCACGTGAAGACGACGGGAACTTTGCTCCTCGGTTTCGTTTGATAAGCGCTCCTGAATCAAACCGAGACGATGAGAACGTTGCTCCTCGGTTTCGTTTGATAAGCGCTCCTGAATCAAACCGAGACGATGAGAACTTTGCTCCTCGGTTTCGTTTGATAAGCGCTCCTGAATCAAACCGAGACGATGAGAACTTTGCTCCTCGGTTTCGTTTGATAAGCGCTCCTGAATCAAACCGAGACGATGAGAACTTTGCTCCTCGGTTTCGTTTGATAAGCGCTCCTGAATCAAACCGAGACGATGAGAACTTTGCTCCTCGGTTTCGTTTGATAAGCGCTCCTGAATCAAACCGAGACGATGAGAACGTTGCTCCTCGGTCTCGTGAGACAAGCGTTCATGAATTAAACCGAGACGATGAGCACGTTGCTCTTGAGTCTCGTTTGATAATCGTTCACCAATCAAACTGAGCCGCTGAGCATGACTTTCTGGACTTTCATTAAGCCTTGATAATTTCGTGTTTGCTCTCTTCTGAGAAAGTCTATACGCTCGCTGCTCATCACTCTCATTTGAAATGTTTCTAGTATTTCTTTCCCTACTTTTCTTTAAACGTTCTTCCCTTTCGTCGTTACTTTCTTCCAAACGGCGCTGTCTCATTTGAGCAACGCGTTTAGTAGGCCTACCCATATTAAACAAAATGAATTTTCTTTCTATTAAAAATTGAAAAAGAAACTTCAAAACTTCAAAACTCCAAAAACTGTTAAATTGTAAAATATAGTGTAGATTAAAGTTAGGTAACGTTATTTAGGTTAATAATTCTTGATTATAGTTATTCAATTTAATATTATTTTTAAGTTTTTAGTGTATAATAGGTTTTTGAAGTCGGTTTTTGTTTTTTCATTATCTTGTTCAATTTCTTCATTAATTTCCTCCAAGTATGTTTCTGTGTCACTATCAGATGGAAGAAAAAGTCCATCACAAGATGAATCATGAACCGTATACATCCCTGTGCTTTCTGAACTCTACCTTCTATTGTTCCTTTTTTTGGAAAGACATTTTCTTGCTCATGGCTCTGTGAAGAATCATCAAATGTAATTGCATCTGGAGATTTGATACGAATATTGGAGAGAATTAGGGTTTTCGTCAACATACCTTCAGTTGGTGCTGTTCCGTTAAAGTTAGAAACATCTCTGAATAAACTCTTTTTATTTGATAGACGTATATTTTTATCGACATTTCAACAACGTCTGATGAAAGATTCGAAATAATACTGTTGGTATGTGTCTGGTTAGATAAATCCGTGTCCTCATTTGCTAGATGTACTTGAGCACTAACTATTACGTTAGTCACATGTTCGTTATAGTCTGAATCGCAAGAAGAATCTTGTCTGATATTTGATAGGCCATTGTTAAAAGTACAATCTCCAATAGCTGTAGAAGTGTCTTCTACGTCCTGATGTAATTGGATCTCTTCGGCGATAGTACGTTCCTTTCGGAGATTAGGTTTTTTTACCTTAGTAACCGTAGTATCTGATGCTTTTCGTTTTTTTGCTTTTTTATCCAACAAAATATCATTAACACTTACAGATTTCCCAGGCTCTATAAATAGTCTTTTATTTGCATTTCTGTTTTGCTTGTTAGCTCGTAGTTCTCAAATTTTTCAAATAATAGGCTATTTGACAATGTAAAAAATAAGGTCATAATTATTGACACTCGTATAGATTATCGCTTTTAAATCGATTTGCATTAATTTTACTACAAAACAATGCATTATTTATAAAAAAAATCCCGAAAAAACTTCATCTTTTTAAATCTGGCGCCACGTAATCGAAAACGGTCTGGATTGACTGACCTTAAGATGACGTCATGATTTAGTAAATTTCTGTCTATCGTTGACAGAACAGATGACTTCTGTCTAGTATCTCGACCGTTTCAACGTTTGTTTACGTGAATCGTGACGTCATGACGCCATATTGTTAAAGATAGCGTTTTGGCGGCTTATTTAAACAGTACATTTTTATTTACAATTTTTTAAAAGAAATACATTATGCAATTTGAAGTAATAGGTTTTTGTGGGCTCGTTAGATACCATTAAATAATCTGAGATGTTTATCAGAAATCAGTCAAATAGCCTATTGACAAAGGTCTAGTCAAAACTGACGTTTGTTTGAGGCCTACTATAATCTGGTAATTTCTTTAATACAGCTTCTGGATTAATGGGGTGTATCCCAGCCGCACGAAATCCACTTATTATATTCTTACTTTTCGTAAGTTTTGATGCATCTAATAACATCTTCAATAATTCAGGGAAAATCTGTTTATTTAATGTATTTGCGCTTGGATGTCGAACTTTATAGTCCATTAAAATTCTTCTCCATTCTCTCTTCAACGGGCCGAAGAAGGCCACGTCAAGAGGCTGAGTATGGTGCGTGGAATTGGGTGGCAAAAAAATAAACCTTATATTGAGCTCTTGACACTTAGATATTATACTTATATTCATATGAGACGATAAATTGTCTCCGATCAAGACCTTCGGATCCGTAGTTTTCTCAGCCCATGGGATAATTATGGAATTAAACCAATCTTCAAACGTATCTGCATCAAACCAACCGGATTTGGTTATATTATATCTGGTTCCGTCAGGACCATTGGCACACCAATTTGTCCATAGATTGTCAGCTTTGTAAACCACATATGGTGGAAAAATTTCTCCACTAGACGAAGCTGAGAACATATTGCCGTTTTGGTATTATTTAATGTTTTATTTGGGTGTTTAATGCCTGCCTTAAATATGCATTTTTGAGATCCTGGGTTATCAAAAAAAAATTGTTTCATCGTAGTTTATTGTTCTCTGGTTTGACATTATGCAGTGAAATCTTCAAATTTTCAAAATATGTAGTATAGTCCTGTACGCTTTTACCTATTGGCTCGAGATTCTTTTATATTAGTTGTAGAGCGCACCGTCAAAATATTCCTGTGGCGTTTTAAAAAGTTTCTAACCCACTTCGGTCCTGGCATTTTGTGGTTAAAAATTCTAGTCAGTCCATTTTTTACTAAATAATCCCCTCCGGCCGTTTTCGCAACTGCGATTCGCAACCAGTTGCGAATTAAGAAAGTTGGTTGCGAACAAAACTTCGCAAAATTACATATGCGATGTGAGAAAAGCATTTCTTAGTTTGCAACCAGTAGCTAAGATAATGAATAATAAAAAATGTAATCAAAACGAAAAATCGCAATATCAATTACGTACCTATTTAAATTTTCACTTAACATAAACATAAAAACAACCAAATGAAACTTATAATAAAACGAAATATTCTTCTTTCTTACTTACAAAATTAAACTATATTTTCGAAGGGTCAAAAAAAAACACTTAAAAAACTGGCCAGGTGCGAGTCGGACTCGCACACGAAGGGTTCCGTACCACAAGGCAAAAACGCCGAAAAAAACACGTTTGTTGTAAGTATGGGAGCCCCCTTAAATATATATTAAAGTAAAAGTATTATTATTAAAGTAGAAATACAGCTGAGTATTTTGTGAATATTTCAAGTGCCTACCTGTTGCCATTATTGATATCGAGCAAAAAAGGGCAAAAAAATCGCGTTTGTTGTATGGGAGCCCCCCTTAAATATTTATTTTATTTTGTTTTTAGTATTTGTTGTTATAGCGGCAACAGAAATACATCATCTGTGAAAATTTCAACTGTCTAGCTACCGCGGTTCTTGAGATACAGGCTGGTGACAGACAGACGGAGGGACGGACGGACAGACAGCGAAGTCTCAATAATAGGGTTCCGTTTTTACCCTTTGGGTACGGAACCCTAAAAAACTAAAACTTAAACTTTTTTTTTCACCCTTCTTTGCCCTCTTCAGATTGCATATTATGGGCAAATAATTTCTATGCAGTGCCCCACGCTAATTATTCCCGATTTCAGGTCGTTTATTGCCAAATCGATTTCCGAATCTATTTCTTCGTATTCTTTTTTCTTTTTATTGCTGACTTTTCTTAAATCAAAGCACGTAGACTAAAGTTGCAGTATTTGGTACATCGGAGTCCTCTTCCGACGTTAATCGGCTCATTTTTGACATGTTAGCACCGTTGTCAGTAGTAAAACTTAAATAATATGTTCCAGATCAATACGAAAATATTGTAAAATAAACTTTATTTGTTCTTTTAGATGTTCAGCCGTATGGCGCTGAAGCAATTCAATCACGGCAAGGTTTTTAATGTCAATAAGACCATCTTTGGAATATTGAGCGTTCACTCCCATTGATAGCTAGCGGATTAGATTAATATATTAGTGGACTGTCTAAGATGAAAATATGATAGAAACACGTATTTGTAAATAATATAAATTTATTAAGGAAAATTAGAACCTGACAACTGCTCAGACCTGACAACAACAAAAGTCAAAAGAAAAACACTATATTTAAAAAACATGAAATATTTACAAAAAAGGTCGCACCACAGCCAGTCGCCAATACCCATAAAACTTCTAGTAGAAAGTGATGTGATCCACTTTAATGTATATCATCTTATTTCGCAACTCATTGGCCATATCCATACGTAAGGATGCCGCCGAGTCATTTAATATTTTACCTGTTATTTTTTGAATTTATTGTGATACATAAATCAGGTACAGTGATAGTATGTTTTGAAATGCTTGATCATCTAGCACTGCCATCGGACGACCGTGTCATCATCTGCCATTATCTGCCTTTTCCCTTTTACATGGAGCGACTGCCTATCTGACCTCCACAACCCAGTTACTGGGTAATACTAATACGATACCCCTTGGTAAGACAGGTTGTCAGAATTTCGGGCTTCTGACTACCCGTAACGACTGACCGTGTATACTTACTAAATTCAGGCATTCTGGTGAAGCGGGTGAATAATTGCGGGTGGTTTAATTTAATATTTGGTTGGCGAAAAGAATCAATTCTAAATTGGGGCGAGTGCGGCGGATATCGCTAATCCTGTTATATAAATGGGTATGAGCAGAGGACACGCAGCCGAGAAATTGCACCAAATATGAAGAAATCAAGAGGGCACTAACCTGACTCTGCTGAAGCGGGCACTCTGCTGGCGGCGGCCGATGACGGTCCAGGGGCGCCCCCTGGTCTTGTTTGTTCTAGATGATTCTTAGGTTCTCGGTGCTCAGCAAACCCATAGACCGGTCTATGATTTGGTTGCGAGCGGATTACTTAGCGGATCAAAAAAATTAGTTATGGCACGTATTATGAGCGCGGCTCCAGCCTAAAACTGACTGAGATTGTCAAGTTGGCGAGCTTTATTAGATGCGGTGCGGCAGTACTCATTGACTGCTTGGTATGTTTTTTACGATAATGAGCAAATGACCAAATGACAGTTTTTAATGCGCGAGCGCAGCTTTATATAAGCTCGCCTCCTACCACTTCAACTTTGAGACAAAAGTAGTGTCTCTCTCATTCCACACATTGGTGACTCGTAAACGGCGTAACCACATTCTTTATGTATAATTTGAGAGTTATCCGAAAGAGATACATTCCTGCTCAATGAACTCTCATTATTAAGTTCTACAATCTTATTATATTCCTTTTTGTGTTTATGCTTGAGGTGTTTCAAAACTCCAAAAGATTTGCTCCATGGCTAATCTGTAAACACAAATAACGAAACCACCATAACCACAAAAAATATAAAAAATTCAACTCAGGGTTCTTTCAACTTAGGTTTCCGTAGCATCTACTAAGTTGCAAAAGGGTGAAGAACATAAAATATTGTTTGGGATAAATTCGTCTCAACTACGTACCTTTCATTGTGCGTGCTTGGATTTCCATTTTGACCTCACTATCGGCTTCAGCAGTGTTGCCAGCAACAATTTTTTTACTGCCGTGTTTGATGAGGAAAATTGCCGAGTTTTCAAGGAAAAGCTATCTTCGGCTGCCGTAGCAAATAAAAAAATATAATAAAAATATGTTTATTTTACAATAAGTGTATTTGAATCATTTTTTTACAAAAAAATCAACAGAACATTATTAATTTACCCAAATAAGTTGCTGATACTTTCCAAGTAATAATTTTCTTTATTATTAAGTTCGTATTTTTTTTTTTTTTATTACTAAATGGGCCCGCTCTTGGCCCCGATCACGCCTGATGGTAAGCGATAGATGAGGTCATTATTTCTTTTTATCTTTTATTTGTGCGAACATCTCTTCAGTTGGTACAAACTTTTTGCAGTCGCCTTTGCCATAATTTCTAACACATTCTTTTGTCAATAATAATCCGTTTATTGTAGACGTAATTAATTTGTTCCTTTTCTTTGTTTTGATGAATAAACGGGGATTTCCGTGTCAAAGATACCCATTGTTTTTTTTTTTGCATTTTCGGGCTTGGAACCTAACCAAAATACGACCTTTCAAAATTGCCGTAGATTTTGCTACGGTACTAGATTTGCTGCCGTAGGCCGTAGATTTCCTTTTAATTATGCCAAATTACCGTAGAACACGGCAATTGCCGTAGCAATGGCAACACTGAAAACCAATGCATGCCAATGTCTCGAGGGTGCTGAAGTTCAGCAGCCTCGAGACATTGGCATGCATTGGTTTTCAGAATAGGTAGGCACTAGGCAGGCACTAGGCAGGCACTTGGGCAAAGTATATATCTTTATACTATGACTAGGGTGAGTCTAGTTTATGGAGACGCGGTCACTAATTCGAAACAAAAATCTTCATCGGTCGGACGAAAGGAAACTATTTTTTACCACCACAGGTATCTCAAAAAATTAATGATAAGCTAATGACCTATTATAGAGCGTAATGTGTCACACAAACATGCAATTTCATGGAGATCTGTAGTGGCTTTCAAAAAACCGTTTTTGTGCTATTGTTTTGTCTAGTCTCACTCGCTTTACACTTTTTCGTTTGGTACGTACGCACTTTAAGTAAAAAGTAATAGAATTACTGGGTATAATAAAAACGTGTGTGGTCGGGGGACCCCCGGCAGGAGCTTTAAAATCCAAGATGGCGGTTGATTCAAAAGTTGAAATTTGTCCTTGTATGCATTGTTGTCATTTTTTTCAATCTTTTTATCCTTTTTTAAGTCTTCTAACCTTCTTCTTTTCCCTTGACTGTAAAGACTTTCTTTCTTGTATTTCTGTTTCTTTTTTTAGCAACTGAATTACTGAAGAAAATAATATAAGGCTGGTTAGGGCGATATCTTTGAATTCAGTCTACGATGGTATCCCTCCACCCCGTTTGTTGTTCTGATATTTTCTCCGTAACAAGAAAATTGTTCAGAAGTGACTTTCTTTAGCCACTGGGTCGGAAAATAGTTTTGAAACTTAACAGATTCCTCTGTAGCAGGGCCAGCTTCTAATAAAGATAAACAAAAAATCAGTAAACATCCTTGTTATATTTTTGCCCTCGTTTGTTTTATTCAGGCCAATTTTCTTACTCATTTTCCATATTGCATTTAAATAATGGTAAAAATAGCCCTTTATTTGGACATTTGTATATGTAGCTAATCTTAATAGCATTAATTGTTGCCATTTCAAAATCACACTTAAATTCAACAATTTCCAATGAAAAATACTTTGTTAAGATTTTAAACATTCTTTCGTATGTTTGTTATGACGTGTTTGGTAACAAACAGTAAATTAATGGTACAAAATGAATAAACTCTTTCGTTTGTTGTTGTATTAACATGCAACGAATTTGGTAAAATGTGGCAACACTTTTGAAATACCAGCACCCATTCTATGAATGTCTACTTTTCTGCCTTTTATTCGGTGATAAATAACTGAGATAGGGACGTTATGGGCTTCTTCAGCTTGTCTATAAGTCTTCTCAAGTTCCTCTATATCCTTCACAGCCTTTTGTAAGTCCGTTAAAGTGTATTTTGGCTGTCTTTTCCGGTGGTAAACGCGTGGCATGTTGAGAATATACCTGAAAATATGTGTTTACCTTTACCCATCACCATGTTAGTAGCACAAATGATAAAGAGTTCACATTTACACCACTGTTTTCTGTTTTTTTTACAACTCCCTCAGTATGGGTATCAAATGAAAGGGCTTGACTAGTAGAATACTATACACTATTACAAATTTCAAATCCAAGATGGATGCCACCACAAAATGGCGAATTAAGTATTTTTTCACAACTCCTTCAATATGGGTATCAAATGAAAGGGCTTGACGAGTAGAATTATGTATGTATGTACACTGTATTGAAAGGGAATGAGGAATATTAACTAACGAAATGAAAACTAAAAACTTGAAAACTAATTTTTTTTTTGATCAATGCCCTAGATTGATGAGGAAAGTGGAGTGATGACGGGTACCTAGGGCCTAACGAATTATTCAGCTTTTAATACATTATTTACTACATTATTATTACCTTTATTTTTTCAATAAAACCGTTTAACTTATACAGCGTGTTACGGAAAGGGTATATCCATACAAACGGGTTGAAGAGTGTATCTGGTCCAGAATCTATGTGCAAAGTTTCAGCTCAAAAGCAATAACTTTGAAAATGCATAATATTTTTTTCATTTCGATAGTTTATGAAATTGAAATCATAGGTAACAAATGTGTCACCGCACTACGAGGGTCATTAACATTATCCATTACGTGTCTGTGCACCTAGCACACACGCACATCACGGCGGCGGCGATCGGGAAATCCCCGAATCGTAAAAGAGCACCGCGCGCGGCGCGGCCCCTTTCTTTGCCTACGATGTTACGGGAAACGTAATAATTATGTAAAAAATTAAGAATAAGTTGATAAATGAATTTTTTTAAAGTAACTTACATTTTAAAGGTGAGGTTCAATGTGCTGGCCTTGGCGTTGTACGCACAAAGCCGCACGCTCGTTCAGATTTTGCTGAACATTGCGGAGCATATCCGGCGTTACACTCCTGAAGGCGTTTTTAATTCGCACTTCCATTTCGAGCACGGTATCACACTCCACTGCGTACACATCATCATCTCATAGTATTCGCTATTACTGCGTGACGACATTTTCACGAAAATTTCTACAACGATCACTGATCTGCTAATCACAACTTCACACCGATACAGACAGAGAGCGACTAAAAAGCACACGAAAAAAGTCGGATATCCTATTATCCTAGTACTAAGGGTAACTGACCCAATTATTGCTTTCGAATTTTTTTTTCTTTCATAATAAATTGACCGACTTACGACACGAAACACGTCATAAGAAGCATCTTTCATGCGTTAATACACGAAAATGATATCCATTTGAAAATTAACCTTAATTAAATGAACAATACTTACAAACATTGTAATTATTGTTCACTAAAAGTTTATTTTGAAATGAACAAGTAAGTTTTAGTTGCTAAACTTTGCTTACATGGATATTGGGGATAATCAGGAAATAAACAAAAGTTTTGAACATAAAACATGATTAAGCAAAATGCTGCTGTAAATCAAAATGAAAAAATAATTTCATAAAAAGCAGAAAACTGCCTCATTGACCCTAAACATCACTGTGTGGGTAACCTTTGTTATCCTACATGATTGTAAAAGTACAGAAATTAGGGTTCAGTATTATTACTGTGAAAATTTCCGTTACTCATGAAGTGAATAACTTCTCTTGCATATGATGGAGACATTCGCTGATTACGGAAAATTTAAACACTTCCCGTTCAAACACGGCGCACGCGCCTGTCATCGACGATCGGACAACGGGACAACTGTAAACAAAGTGACGTGTTTGGATACATTTAATAATTCAATTGTTTTTGATATTATTAGCGGTATGCGATGTCAGCGGTTGTTAAGAAGTAACTACAGCCATAACACCTACATATTCAATTTAAAAATTTACTAAAAATAAAATTAAGTGCTGAACCCTCTGGCATTATTTGTACCAGGACACACATAAGTTACGTAAGAAAGTTTTCTAGGGTTCATTTTCAACTTTATCGAATATTTTTTTTTTGTATTGAGTAGTTTTGTAGTTTCCTATTATTGCAGTTTTAACACACTTTTGACAGCCATTTATCTCAGTTAGTTACAATGTCAAAAAAACAAAAAAGGATGATTATGCTAAACTTAAAGGAGATTTGCACGAAAATTGTTATTATTGCTGACATAGAAAATTTATTGAACTTAGTTGGATAACTGATGATGACTGCATGTAGTCATTTAATTCATAGAAAATTTGGGCTACAGCTTTTAGGAGTGTTTTAGTTGATATTTAAAAGATTTTATTAAAGAAAAAAAAATACTCATACTGTATTAATAATTACGTAGATACATACTAGGCAGCACGTTTTTTACTAAAAAACAAGTAACTCGTTTGTGTTCAAATGTGTAATATTTTGTGGAATAAAACTAACATGCGGAACCCATTTAGCAAATAGTACCAGGAGAAACAAATCTTTTACCGAGTTGTTCTTTTGTGTGTAGTTTATTGACACCGATCAGCTGACTTGGTCTAGTGATGTGTAGAATTCAATTGGAAGCATTTGGATTTTTAGTTAAATGTTTTTTAACTTTCTAATTATGTAGGTATAGGTATTAAAAATGTTGCCATGTAGTTCATTATCACCAAAAGAATCAGTGTGTTTGATATGTCCATACCCTTTACGTAACACACTGTACAAGTGGAGGTGACCAATGTTTAATCTTTACTGCTTCTCAGTCTCTGCAATTCTGCCAAAGCCAAGTTGTGTGAGGATTAATAAACAGCTTCCTTTGGTCGAGCTCGCAAATAGCGACACCATTTAAACTTTTTACGCGACTTAAAGCCACGTAGGCTTGGCCTTTTGCAAAAGTTTTTTTGCCCAAATATACTACAGCCTTTTCAACTGTGGTTCCTTGCAACTTATGTAGGTACAGTAACAGCCCAACTTAAAATAATCGGAAACATTGTTCTCTCAATGTTGCCATACCCTCTGAGACCTTGAAAAATTATACTTTGTGGTCGTATGGGAATCCAACCATTTTCGTCTTTGGAGCCAATGGACTCGTCATCAAATTGAATAAATATGGTTTTTGGAAGTTCACCTTCTTCGAGTTGGTCTCGGCGAAGTCCATTCCATTCGATTTGTTTGATAATCCCCATGCTACCATTAACTAGCCCTTCAGACACCTTTAAATTTACTCTCAACATCACTCTAGCCCCGATTGCAATTTTAATTGAATTCAGCAACCCTCCCGTACAGTTTGGATCTTGCGGGATAGAAACGTGGTTAGGTTTTTGGCCATAGGTGGCAGGTTCTTTAGACTCGTCGAGAGCATTTATAGTATAAATTTTTACTGCTTCAGCCATTATTTCTACCATTTTGTCATTATAACTATTCACCAATTTTACAGTAGGAAAAATCCGTACAGCGTTACCGTCGGCAAAATCTCCAGTCAATGACACTCGACTTCTCTCAAGTAAAATTTCATACTGCTCCATACTCAACTCACCTACCCGTAGATTATTTAGAATATCGATAAATTGACTACTGACATTAGTTTGGAGCTCACAAAGTCCAAAATATTGCCATAGATGGGGTTCTCCTTGGAATGCAAGAGGTTGCTTAAAGCACCAACTGCCCTTTACGGGCGACAATTGCATTATATCTCCAAAAACTAAGATATTTACTCCACCAAAAATATCTGGACAACTTTTGAATTCTTGTAAACGGAGATGTATAGATCGAAAAACTTCATATGACACCATAGATATTTCATCGATTACAAGCCAACGGATATAACGCCATTTTCTTCGCATGTCCTCCAGACGTTGTCCTGTCATTTGCCTGTAGACTGTGGCTCGACCTTTTTCGATGCCTAGAGAAAATGCACTATGAAGGGTTTTCCCGTTAACAAGCCGCGCTGCAACTCCTGTGGGTGCTGTGATTTCGACAAAACTGCATGCAACAATTGGTCTACTGTGGGAGCGTAACAGCGTCGAATATGGTGTACTAAAGTTTTAAGCACGAAAGATTTGCCACTACCCGCTCCTCCTGTAACGAATAATTTTAATGGAACATTTGTGTTTGGTTGATTTGTCACCTCATCTCGAATTCGTTTTGTTACTTCATCATATATTTTTTTTTGTTCTATGTTCATGCTGCTAACCATGGAATGAAACTCTGCGTCTGTGATATTGACGTGTATTGCTTCTTCAACTTCTTCTACTCCGATATCAACATCAGCCATTCTTAGATCATATCCGTCAACAATCGCTCCTACATCGTGGTTTTCTGTTTCTTGATCGTTCACATTATTAAATGCGGGGGTTCAGCTAGTGCTAGAACTTGGCCAATAACTTGCTGAAGCTCGCGTTCAATAAACTGAAATTGCTCAACAGAATCTCCATGAAAAGGACGTAACAGATCCCGTTGTGCCATAAAAGCTTCTTCGCAAGTTTCATAGCCTGCTAACAAATCTCCTTCATCTCTAAACGGCACATGGGCCACAAGATAGCTATAAAAATAGCCTTCTCGGTCTCCCGTTTGCGTATAATAGCGAGTCCTTAAAATTGCTGGCTTTCTTCGCTTTTTCATCATGTTCCCATTTAGAAGTCTGATGATTGTTCGCGTGGTTTCAGTGTCCTCTTCTAGGTCTTCATAAGCTTCTCCATCACCGTTTTCTTCGTCATTTACAAGTCGACTTGTATATTCATAACTTACGGCAAATTCTACTAAACTTAGATGCTCCAGATTTGTTGGTTTTTGTATATATCTGTCAAATATATTTTGATATGTTTGACCTTCGTCACTGTCATATCTTAAGATTCGGTAGCGCTCATAAGGTCGGCATGTGTTGATGAAAACTACTTTTCGAGAACTGTCTCTCAGTTTCAAATGGCATAATCTGTATGCGCATTCACATGCCGACACTCTGCGATGATTTAATATTGCCATAGAAACAGCAAATAATTGCCTACCAATATCCCCATGACAGGATCGAACTTTGCTGACGGCATCTTTTACCGCTTGACCTACATCCTGTGGTTCGTGCTTCGAAGTATATTTGGCTATATAATAAGAAACAGCTGTTACATTACCACACGGTTGGATGTCCATATTCGCCTTCCAGAGTTTCAATATCTGCGGATTGTAATTATTTACATACTGTTCTTCAGGATTTCTTTTCAAAATACAAAATCGTCCATTATTACGCAAAGTTTCGTCAGGTCCTAATAAAACTGTCTCATCGCTTGCTGGTCTGGGAAAATTAAACCGACAGTGTTGGTCCTGCCTGTTTTTATAACAGGTATGGGAATGTGAGTGGATTTGGACTCGTTTCACAATGTCATTTAGTTCATCGTCTAAATTATTTAACGAACAAGAAACAATGTCATTAATTAAATCTCTACCTTGATCTACTAATTTGATCGTCATTCTTTAAAAAAATCATAAAAGCATTCACTCTTATCATAAATTGCCGACTTAAAGTCACAGGATGACCTAGGTGTGGGTCGTTACGTGGTTTTCGCGAAACGTAACGTAACTAGTTACTTTAAAGGCGTAACCTGTTTTGAAAACTAGTGATTTTTGTAACTAGTTATTTGTCATATTCTATTCAGTGATTCAAAATGGTGTTACTGAAGTATTTGCGAAACGAACATTAACCTGTTTTGAAAACTAGTGATTTTTGTAACTAGTTATTTGTCATATTCTATTCAGTGATTCAAAATGGTGTTACCGAAGTATTTGCGAAACGAACATTAACCTGTTTTGAAAACTAGTGATTTTTGTAACTAGTTATTTGTCATATTCTATTCAGTGATTCAAAATGGTGTTACCGAAGTATTTGCGAAACGAACATTTATATGGTTACCTACGTAATCGTTACATGTCACAAGCTGTAGGTTTTTTGAACAAATTAGTTTTTGTAGTTACCTTAAGCAGTTACATCATTAATGCTATAACGTAATACGAGATGTTTCCTCTTCAAATGCGTTTTTAAATTGGCGGTTGAGGATTTGAAGCTATATAATTCACCACACTTGTTGCATTTTTTTTTCTTGTTATTTTTGTTTTTTTTTTTTGCTTTTTTTTCATTACGTAGTTTTTGGAAGAACTTCCACAGGACACTCGAATTGCATCGAGACATGACGAAAAAGTTATTTATTCACTGTTTTTTTTATACGTACTACACTATTCACAATTTATTCAAAAATATTACGAAAATATGCATGGAAGTCACTTTCACAATAAATGCAACATACATAGGTACATACTTGTGCAATATTCACCAACGAACTAAACAAGGTTTACTTTTCAAAGTAATCATAAACAAATAATAATACAATTTCAAATTTGTGTTCGTACGCCGCCCGTCGAAGGTTAAAAATAATGACCAATCTAAATTAATCTCTAAGTCCTAAGTAATACGTATGAAAATTATACGCATCATTTTCGTAGTTGGCGACTTGGTGTGTGCATGTTCGGATTTCATCGTGTCATCACTCGTGATTTCGGGAAGTCTCGGCTCGCTTTGCCGGTCAGTACAAAGAAGTAGGCACACAGGCACAGAGTAGTAACCATGTAGAAACGACTCGCAACGTACTTTTGTTTCGTGTCTCGCTTTTCATTCGATCACTGCATTTTTAATGTAACTAGTTACAAAAATCACTAGTTTATGTGTGACTCGAAACTAGTGATTCGGTTACATGCCCCATAAGCAGTTATTGTAACTAGTGACGTGAAATAACGCTCATACCTAGGATGACCGTCAACTAATGCTTCTTTGTCATTAAAGGTTAAATCATTTGGACTTTCAGTTGGTCTTCCGGCAGCAATTAAGAGTGCTTTTAATATATCGTACCAATTAAGATCGTTGCAGCTTAAGGTAAGGAACCATGTAGGAGGGCCTATATTTTTCACCATAGCAATAAGATTAGAACATGCACTTTGCCAGTATGCATTCGATCCACGCATATTGCAGGTCGACTTTCTCCCTGGCGCATTCTTAAAACCACCCCTACATTTTGCTTTGCTCTATAGAATTCCATAACCGACAATGCATAAAAAAGATAGTCATGCCTTTGAAAACGTGTATCAGCTCCCATTATTCTAGCTTGACAGTAGTCTAATGGTGTAATCGGATGAGATCGAGTTTCCTGTAAACCATTCCTGCCGTAAGGAAACAAGTGGAACCAAGACAGTTCTTCTGCTCTTCTCTCCCTGGTTATTTGTAAAGGAGCCTCGGTTTTTCGTCGTAGTTGATGAACTGGTAACTGATCACAGTCATTGTTGTCAATAACAGTAGACAATTCAGGAACAGAATTAAGCCATTCTTTAGATTTGGAAATCCATCAATATTTACGGTCAAATGACCACAAATTGAAGAAGTTTCATCTTGAATATGTATTAGACATGAATGATTCATTACTTCAAAATTGATTTGCAACTCTTGAACACATAAATATTCGTGTGCGT
Organism: Oligia fasciuncula; assembly: GCA_963082905.1. Classification (NCBI taxonomy): domain Eukaryota; kingdom Metazoa; phylum Arthropoda; class Insecta; order Lepidoptera; family Noctuidae; genus Oligia; species Oligia fasciuncula. The sequence continues at coordinate 19,506,610 of OY720403.1, forward strand.
GTGGATTGAGTGCTCTTTTTTAAAAGTTTATTATATTTTTACGAAATCAAGGAGGAATTTAGGAAATAATTGTGAAAACTTCATGGTGAAGATAAAAAAATTGTGAAATCAATGGTGAGAAAGTTGTGGTCAATTAACTAGAACACTCAATCTGCTAACCTGAGAAAATACTGCAACTCGTGTCTCAAAATATACTAGATAAACGTTTATCATTTTTATATGGAATAATTGTATAAAATTTGTGAAAGCTATTCACAAATATTCAATTGATTTTAACGGTTTATTTGGATTTTATAAAGGTTTATTTAGAACACTCAATCCTCCTATGGTGCACACGGAGTGTTCCTAAACTCTCCAACTTTGGCTAAGTAAATTCATAATATTCTTACTCTATTTTACGAGTATAATTCAGAGTCAATTTGTGAAACAATAATCTAGACATAAAACATAGCAGTTAGAGAGTAAATAAAAAAAACACTTTCTTTTCAACGTCCCGTTTGAGTGTTCCATGATGTAGCGTTTATTTATTTAACCCGAACTTTTATACAAACGGCGGCGGCGGTCACATCAGAAATTGTGAAAATGTTGTCACTAAAGTTTAACATCGTTTTCTTTTTTTGTGAACGCTTAATTTTAACAATATTCAACTTTATTATATTTCTAAGGGACAAAATTGTGTAGGGTAGACATAATTTTGTCGGACACATTTTTGGTCTATGTACCCTAATGAGGGTAGACAATCAAACTATTTACTGTTTGTTCATAATTTGATTCCTGTCAGACGCAGCTATTGCTATTTTATGCTAGTGCATTTGAGCGTTGCAATTTATTTTTATGTTATGTGTTGTTAAATTATCGTCAAGTGTTTCCGCGGTCCAGGTCACGCGTTGCGTCGCGGTCGTATTAATTTAAATTATTATTTTGGAATAAATTTTAAGCATTTAAAGAAAAGAGGACCGATTCAACAAAAAACATTGTTTTTTTTTGGGACGTTTTTTCCGCATTTTTTCCGTTTTTTCCGCATTTTTTCCGATGCGCCGTCACGGATGACGTTACTTTCAATATTGGTTTCATCACAATTGTTGTTAACGAAAACGTTCAGGGGCTTTTCCATAACGTAAGTCTTTGTTGATAATCCTTAGCGATGCCTCCATCATTCATCGTCATCGTTCATTCATTTTCGCGAACGTAACCTCGAAATATTAAGTAAGTAGGTAGGTAGGCAAATAAATACGAATTGCGGGAATCCTTCTCCTTCGCATATTTTATGAAGTATCTTGTGTATTTGCGTATGGTTGTCACCATCTCAGGTAGCTGGGCTGATGATGGAAGGTACAACTCCTTAACAGTAAGAAGAACTGTTTTAGTAAATTGTTTTGATGTTTGATAGGGCATTTACCACATTTGGTCTCATGATCATCAAGTCATGTCCTGATGCTGCAGTCATGATAGTCTGCAGAGTACCTAACTCCTCGACAACTAACAGCAGATATATCGTGTTTAGGTTCATTGAAAAGGGCTCGATGTGTGGATAAACGTACTGTTAATGAGGAACACCGAAGTACATAGAGACCTGATGCTGAAGCCAGGAGCATCAGAAAAAGTACAAACCTTGAAATTACAGCACCGTAGTCGTGGACTAAATTTTAAGTTGCAATTGACATTAGGCTATTGTAACTTAGATAAATTACAAACTGACCCACTAAAAAGTAAAAAATAAAAACTTTTTTACAAAAAAAACAACCGACTTCCAAAAAACACTATAAAGTGAAAAATAACTTTAATTTCGGAAGTCGGTGGCAAAAAACAAAAATACAAATCCAAAGACACCGACTTCCGAAATTAAAGTTATTTTTCACTTTATAGTGTTTTTTGGAACTCTGTTGTTTTTTTTGTAAAAAAGTTTTTTTGTGAATCTGTTCGTGTTAACAACCAAAATAAGCACAGGCTACTGATACATACCAAACAAAAATGTTAACTACTTTTACTTCTTATTTGTTACTTAGTTGGATTGTACAAGGTTGTTATGATTATTTGGGTAAATAAAGATGTTTTTTTTTTTAAATTACTGTTACACTTTTTCTAGTTTGTCTTGTAATAAAATGTTCATAAGTACAAAAATATTTTTTAATTATATGTATGCATGGTCACCCTATACAATTTTGTCCCTTAGAAATATAATAAAGTTGAATATTGTTAAAATTAAGCGTTCACAAAAAAAGAAAACGATGTTAAACTTTAGTGACAACATTTTAACAATTTCTGATGTGACCGCCGTTTGTATAAAAGTTCGGGTTAAATAAATAAACGCTACATCATGGAACACTCAAACGGGACGTTGAAAAGAAAGTGTTTTTTTTATTTACTCTCTAACTGCTATGTTTTATGTCTAGATTATTGTTTCACAAATTGACTCTGAATTATACTCGTAAAATAGAGTAAGAATATTATGAATTTACTTAGCCAAAGTTGGAGAGTTTAGGAACACTCCGTGTGCACCATAGGAGGATTGAGTGTTCTAAATAAACCTTTATAAAATCCAAATAAACCGTTAAAATCAATTGAATATTTGTGAATAGCTTTCACAAATTTTATACAATTATTCCATATAAAAATGATAAACGTTTATCTAGTATATTTTGAGACACGAGTTGCAGTATTTTCTCAGGTTAGCAGATTGAGTGTTCTAGTTAATTGACCACAACTTTCTCACCATTGATTTCACAATTTTTTTATCTTCACCATGAAGTTTTCACAATTATTTCCTAAATTCCTCCTTGATTTCGTAAAAATATAATAAACTTTTAAAAAAGAGCACTCAATCCACACGCACACTAAATATTCTATATTAACTTCGGCCGAATTCGGAGCCCTTCGAGACTGTATACTATTTGAGTATAAACGATCACCGGAAATCAATATGGAATCTATTATATGTGAAGACCATGTTTCAGTTTCTTTAATTTTTGTAACTGTAATAGCTACTGCTGCGTTCACAGTACACTGCTTTCCTCGAGAAAAATTAAGAAATTTGTTGTGACTTTGATTAAATGAACCTCTCAGTATACGCCGATTATTACCAATATCTTGAAAACAAATTGTGTCATTTGTATTTTCCTGTCGTATTATGTCGTTATGTTGAACATGACAAATTTCGTTAACATCGTAATTTTCATTGTTAAAGTCTACTGTAACGTTTCTATACAAAGGATTATTGGCAATCAACCAACCTAATGCAGCTCGCAGTTTTTCTATATTTACAGAAAATCGACGTAATCTTTGAACGGATTCTAATTTCTAATTGTTCGCAAACAATCACTAGACCAGCACTACTCATTCTCAGAGGAAGCTGCTCAGCGATTTCTTCAACATCTTGACCGAAAAGTACGGCTTGACCATAGAAACCATGTTATCCGAAGCGACCACCGAGTTTGACCATTTTTACAAATGGAATTATCCTACTTAACAAACGTATTTCTACATCAGATAGTATCGCTATTTCTGGGGGAATTTCGTCTAATGACATACCATTCCAATAGGCTTGAGTAGGTGTTCTTGATTTACGAAGTGTTCTGACACATCGGTGACAGGCAGAGATAACGTCATATTGTACCATTAACTCATTTGGTAGTATATCTCCTGGCAAATTGGCTCGCTCGCTTGGCATCTCAGTTCCAGACTGCTTTGGAGTCTGGTTCGCTACCCCAGTTCCTAACGACGAATTACCTACCTGCTCCATAAATCAGGTTGCATCGCGGAACCCAAAAATTATAGACCGATCACGTGTTTACCGACGGTCTATAAAGTTCTTACATCCATTTTGAGACCTAAAATTGACAAACATATAAACACCAACTCTCAAAATGTATGTAAGAACGGGTCCCGTGGTACTAAGGAGCTACTCATTGATATGGCCATTAGCCAACAGGTTCGTCGTTCCCGAAAGGATCTGTCGACATGTTCGATAGATTATAAGAAGGCCTATGACTCGGTGCCACATACACGACTCATGAGGGTGTTGGAGTTGTACAAAGTAGATGCAACTCTGCGCACCTGCCTGATGTCGTGTATGGGGAAATGGAGGACCGTTCTTCGCTATCCAGGATGTCGAAATATTCAGAGGAATAGCGAACCGATAAGGATCGAGCGAGGCATATTTCAGGGTGATAGTTTGAGTCCGCTTTGGTTCTGCTTAGCCTTGAATCCTCTAAGCACACTGCTGGAGGATTCAGGTCTAGGCTATTGGCTGAGAGGTGGTCAGGTTATATCGCACCTCCTCTACATGGATGACCGCACATTTGCCCCCAACAATTTGCAACTGATAGAGCTACTGAAAGTAACTCAAACTTTCAGCGCCATCAGAATGGAATTTGGTGTGGACAAATGTGCGGTCATGCATGTAAAGCGAGGGGAGATTGCTGAATTCGTGGGAACCCAACTCTCGGATTCCACAAACCTTAGAGCTAGGGAATGCAAATCCGTTCCGTTTTAAAATCCGGATTTTTTAGAACGGATTTTTGGTCTAATCCGGATTATCCGGATTTTACGGATTTTTCATGAAAATAAACAAATCTACCCATATTAGTTTGTCTGATATTTGTGTACCTAAATGGATTAAAATAAAATAAAAGCACATGAAAATCAAAACAAATGAAAGTTTTAATAGTACACCCAGCAATAACACCATAATTATGGTATTTATTGACGTCATGCTCCCCAGCCACCCCATGATCGATTTTGCTGTTTTTAAATTCATACAACAATTGTACGCAATATGTACCGAATTAGTGCATACTTAAAAAAATAAGTACCTTAACAGGTTAAGAGGTACAGGCAACTGAATTATGGCTTGCTGTAGAGCATCTCCCCAGCAACCCATGATCGATTTTGCTGTTTTTAAATTCATACAACAATTGTACGCAACATGTACCGAATTAGTACATACTTAAAAAAATAAGTACTTTAACAGGTTAAAAGGTACAGGCAACTGAATTATGGCTTGCTGTAGAGCATCTCCCCAGCAACCCCAAGTAAAATTTGAATAAATTTTACGTAGACACTTACTTATTAGGCAAATAAATGGCTGATAAAAATTGTGCTCTTATTTTTACCACTGGATGTGCTAGCTAAGGCTACTTAAAACCTTTATTTTAAATCTCGATTATAAGCGCCTGAGAAAAATAAATAGCAAAGAGTCTATTTCAGGTGTATTACAAGCTCAAACTGGTACTCTTATGAAAGGTACAGACGCCAGCACATCAAGTTACTACAATCTGTCAGATTTCTTTAATAGATTTTCGACTTTATTGCTAAAGCATAAGGTTCAAGGTTGATTGGGAAAATCTGACAGTTTCGGGTAGGTTGACCTGCTGGCGTCTATACACAAAACAAATTTAAGCAAACCATTTCAATCAAACGTGTTAATTTATGTGAAAATTTAATTTGTTAGTCAATGCAAATGTTGGCTATTGCAATACACAGTTTCTTTTCAATTTGTTCTTTTTTTTTTTGTTTGTCATTGTAATGTTATTTAAAACATAATTGACAATGTGCTCAAAGTTGGTACCCACGTAATTCAAAAAACAGCGTCGTAATCGGTTCAATATACAGGGTGTTATTGAATTAACGCAAAACCTCTTAAAATCATAGACACACGTATCAAACCGGAAAGGGATCGGCACCGTATCAACTCGAGCCGTTCAATATTCTTTGTATGAAACTCCCTACTGCTACACACACTAATCGGAATCGTAACGTAATCGCTTTTTTTTTCGATATTTTGAACGCTCGTATTGAGTGGACGGTAGATTATATATATAGTGGTCGATCAATTTATATTCGATTATTTGGCATTCGATTTGGATTTGTACACCCCGCCCCGCTCGCTCCCCCGTGAGCCGATAAACTCGATACTCACGAAACCTGACGCGCGAACAGCGAACTCGCTCGTTTCGATCTTTTTGTTACAATTTCTTATTATTCAAAAAATCCGGATTCGATTTGCAAATCCGGATTTGGAAGTCTATTAAAAATTTGCGGATATCCGGATTTTTCGGATTACGGATAGTCCGGATTGCATTCCCTACTTAGAGCCCTCTCCGCATCCGAAACCTATAAGTATTTGGGTGTGTCGAAAACGTTAGGCATCAATGTTACTGACATGAAGCAATCGTTGAGGGAGCGCTTCTTTGGCCGCCTGAAAAAGTAGTCTTCTATCAGGCGGAAACAAGGTGCGCGCCTTCAACGGTTGGGTCATGCCGGTTTTGATGTACTCTTTCGGCATAGTCAAATCAAATGGAATAGCCCGAACTCGACGTAATAATCGAAAGTCGATGTAATAATCTGGCGTAAAGCGAATCTGTCCATATGCGAACTAACTTTATGTTGCGATCCGTACATAGCGAATCTGACCTAACGCTAATCTGGCGTAAAGCGAATCTGTCCTTAAGCTAATAAAGGAAATAAAATACAATGTTTCAACTCAACTTTAATAAAAACGAAAAAAAATTGATTCCCACAGACAATTTCTTCAAAATCTATTCTTGCAAATTTTTTTACCACGTTTTAAATCTGGAACAAAAAGCGACGATTATGAGGATAACATGCAGGTGTAGCCGTCGCATTGGATTTCTTACGAAAAAAAGACATCTTGAATTTGTTTTACTTTTGCTAGTTACAGTACTGCATAAGATTGACTTTTCTACTCCTTTCAAACGTAAATGTGAATATGTTGAATCTGCTTTGCGCACAGCTAGCACAGCGCAGCATAGCTTGATGACGACCCTGTTCAGGGAAGCCAAGCGCACACTACAGCCTCAACGCATATTCATAGAAAAAAGTGCGGTGCGGGCCGCGTGTATTGTGCGTTGGTTCATAGCAAATGTCCGAAAGTGATGTGTCCCACATCATGGGGATTCTTGCGATGCGGGGCGCCCCCCAAGGCTGCTTCAGCCTTAATACTTACCTCGATATGCACGGTCCTTCGTCCTTTAAAATATCCGCTGGCCTGTATATACACTCAGTGCCCGGGAAGCCGAGCAGCTCGGCGAGCGTGTTGATCTCCAGGTATGATGGCTTCGCACGAAGCAGCTGCGGAAACACATTTTTAAGCCGAAGTCTGTATATAAAAGGAGACACACGGACTGACATATCAACGCACACCCGAAACTACTGGGACTAGGAATGTAAAAATTAGCGCACGTCTTCCTTTCATTATGTAGGGGAGCACTAAGAAGGGGTTTTTGCAAATACAACCTTTGAGGGGGGTGAAAAGGGGGATTTTGTTTGTATGAAAAATCATACAAGAAGAAGAAGTAGTTAATATTTATTATTCTATAAAAAAAAATCATTGCTTTATGGTCATTAACCAGAAAGAAAACAGGCAAGAGTGTTTCTATGGAGAATAGACCACCCGCATTTCCTCTTAAGTAAAAATAGGGAAAAAATGGAAAGTAAGGCTCAACTCACACGAAGCACAGCGAAGCGGAGCGCAGTTTCAGTGTCATATGAATTTTAACTTTATTTTCATTACTATAATACTTATTATCGCAACCGCTCGGTAGAGAAGGCTATTCGCCGGAATTCCAGCGGCGCCGCTGGCATCCGCGCGACTCGTTCGAGTTTCTCATGCGATAATAAGTATTATAGTAATGGAAATAAAGTTAAAATACATATGACACTGAAACTGCGCTCCGCTTCGCTGCGCTTCGACGCTCTTTTCGTGTGAGTTGAGCGTAAGTAAGAAAAGTGGTTAATGGAGCAAGTCATAAAAATGAAAACGTACCAAACGGTTTTTAAAACAAGCCCTGTCGTGATGTAAAGGAGGACAGTTTATTTGAAAAATCTTTGTTTAACTTAAAAATTGGCCCGAATACTTATTTCTCTAAGGGCTGATTTTTCAATTACTGATAACTTTTTTCGAGGAATAATTTAAAAAATTTGACAGTTATTTCATACAAAAACTCTCGTTTAACTGGCGATGGATAAATCAACCTAATAAAATTCAAAGTCGTGACGTGACTAATATATCAACGCACAGCCTAAACCGCTGGTCCTAGAGACATGAAAGTTGGAGGGTGTGTTCTTTGTGAAGAGGTATCCACTAGAAAGGATTTTTCAAAATTCCACCCCTAAGAGGGTGAATGGGGAGAGAGATTTCACGAGGGCAGAAGCTAGTAAATTATAAAGATCATAAATATTAATTTTCGAAAACTACCTGTCAAGTTGAGGTGGAGAGGGTTTTAAGATTTTTTGAGGAAATTACGAAACCCACGCGGACGCAGTCGCGGGCAAAGTGCTAGTATTCGCATAAAACGGTTGTTAAAATTCGGTTACACAAGTATGAACATTATTTGCAGAAAAATAAGGTTTATATTCGAAACACTGCTTGGCAGAGTAAATCTGGTAATCAGTGGGTGGGGTATTGGGTATACTTACCTCAGCACACACTTGCTTGCGATCTTCAATGGGCGGCATGTTCCAGAACACGAAACCGACTACGATCTCGTCTCGCAGATAAAACAGCATGCCGCGCTTGTAGCGGTTGAAGTACTCCGTACCCATGGGGCTGCGAAACGAACAACAAGCTATTCAAACCCTTGTTTCAATACATTAATACCCGGTTTCTAAATTGAGAACTTGTCAAACATTACTTGAGGTGATCCAAATTAAAAAATCATTTATTCAAACTAGGCTGAGAATCAGCATTTTTTTTAACTACAATGGTCGCTATAACAAAGTTTAAAATGAAAGGTCCCCATACAAGAATAGTAGATTGTTGCATCGAGCGCAAAGTGCGTTATTAATGCACGAGTGTTATGTTGGTGTCCGAGCGCACGTACGCGAGGGCACTAAATTAACACTAGTGCATTAATTACTCAATTTCGCAAGGTGCTTAATCTACTTTTCTTTCAACTACCAATCTACCTACCGTGATTTCATAAGCTTTTAAATATTTATACCGCGACTTTTGCGGCAAAAGGTTATTAACAATTTAATTTGCAGCTGTTTTTATACTTTCTGGAGTTGAATTCATATCGCTATCGCTGTCTATTTCCATTTTTTACACTTTTCTTGCTAAATATGAAGTATCAAAGTTTTACAATGGTACAAAATGCGCGCCATTTGTTTTTATTTTTTCAACAAGTCGGTTTTATTGAGCCGATTTTTATTTTCAGCCAGTATCTTTTTGATCTAATGCATACATTTTATATTAAACTTAATGGGAGACACACTAAACCTCTGTGGTAAATTTATATCTAAATAAAAAAAAAAACTGCATTAATGAAAAACTGTGCAACCATGAAGTTTCATATAACATTTCTGCACTGTTTTGGTTCTAAACAATAAACAAATACGTCCTTTGTGATCGGATAACATTACTACGGAGTTGAAAGAAAACGTTTTTGTTTCGGCGTCGTGTGCGACTCCGACTCGCACTTGGCAGTTCTTTATTAGTTCTTCAGGGTTGGTTCCAATGGTTCCATAGTGAAAGTTCATATTCATGAGGTAGAGCATGGGGGACTCTTATATTAAAACATCTATGTACTAAATACCCATGTTTGCAAACCAATAAATACCCATGTTTGCAAACCAATAAATGATTTGATTTGATGAGGCCTATGTCCAGCAATGGACGTCTTTCAGCAAAATAATGGCAATGATTGAAAATATTAAAGTTGCAGCGGAAACTAAACCTTAATTGCAAGTAATAAACTTACTTTTTTTTTAATAACAAATTGGACACTAAGGACGCAGTTCACTAATGAAACTGGACGCTATCAGCACATCTAGACCGGCGCGGCGGCGCGCGGCGGGGTAATTGTGTAACTATCAGCAAGATTGGCTTTCATTTTGACAGTTCAACAACATACATTGCGTTATTTACGTTGTTGTCTTGTTGAGCTGACACATTTTCCGAATATATGAAGCAACGGATTAGCAATATCCTTGATTATTTAGATTGTGATTGAGTTACGCAATATTCATATATCTACTGACAGCTCTCGAACGCGGTATAAATGTGTTGACGTTCAGTTTCCATAGTGAAATTCGCCCTTAATAGGCGAGTAGTGAGCTCAATTATTAATAGTACTTCTTTTTGTAGCACTTCTTTTTGCCCTTTTCTTTGGGGATTAGTCTATCAGCGTCCTGGATGGAGTCCTCATCGTCGCACTCCTTGAACAGAGCTACGGTGGGCATGCAGGCTCCTACTTCACCGATCACCTGCGGATAGAACAGACCACATTAAAAAATTGATTAACCATAAACTTTATGAGCTGGGGTTCGATATTTGAAAAGCTGGCGAATATTTCGTGTTCGTCAGCAACAACTGACAACAGCAACCTTATTGAATTGACAATAAAGTTCACTGTGATTTTGACAGATTTGTCGGCTTATTAAGTTTCACACGAATTTGCTCGCCCGAAATGAGTTAAGAAAAAAGATTGAAAAAAATGTGGATATTCTATTTCGTGTAACTTGTTAGCTGTGTGGAATAGGGATTTAACATTTTGGTATATGTTTTTTTACTCTTTGGTCTAGTATCATGTAAAAAGGAATACACGATTCAATGATTTTTCTCGATACAAAAAAATTGCAATGTAAGAATGTATTTTTTACTTTTTTCGACATCACGCCGTAACGCTTATGAGTTATTCATTGGAATTTACTACAAAACTTATAGAATTATCATATCAAAGTTTACTCATAGTACTTTTAAATTTAATTCATTCATTTTGTTAAAAAAAGTAATTTAAAAAAATTAAACCGACTTCAAAAAGAAATTAACTCAAAATTATGAAATAACTTTAATTTCGGAAGTCGGTGTCTTGGGATCTGTATTTTAGTTTTTTGCCACCGACTTCCGAAATTAAAGTTATTTCATAATTTTGAGTTAATTTCTTTTTGAAGTCGGTTTAATTTTTTTAAATTACTTTTTATTTGGTAATTTTTAGTTGTTGTACTAGAATTTGACCAAGGTTTTGAGATGTTTTCGCTTTGACACTACACCCGTAGCTCGTATCAATAAGCCAGGCCGTCACACTTTCACGTCTTAGTCCATATCTTGAAAATTACTGAATCGATTTTGATGAAACTTGCACTGTTCCCTAAGTTCGTCGCTTATCTTTCTAACAGACGTATCTGTATTTTCGTCAAAAATTAGTTATTCATACTAGTTAAAACAATTTTGAAGACGAAACGATCGGTCTAATAAACGTATCTGTATCTTCAAGCGTTACCGAGAAAACACATTTTGTCAGGTAGACGTAAGTAACTTTTTATACAAATGTGATTTCTGCTAACCGACGTAAGTAACATACGTTATTTAGTTTGAATTTTTCAGAATCAATATTTTAAGCAAAAAGAGCCCTATCTAAATCGTCTACCTAAATAATTATGAGAATTTAAATTAGAAGAGACGGTTTTTACGAAACTTTAGGATCTCATTTCATATTTTGTATTAATATAAGATAGGTACTAGGAACTGTTTTTTAACCGACTTCAAAAAGGAGGAGGTTCTCAATTCGTCGGAATCTTTTTTTTTTTTTTATATATGTTCCCCGATTACCCGAAGACGGCTAGACCGATTCCAAAAATTCTTTTTTGGAATCGGTCTAAGCGATTTGGGTATTTTTTAAAGTAACTTGAGCATTTGCTCTCAGAAATCATCATTTGGTAAGGTGGAGCTGATGATGAAGACCATCGGAACTACTCAATGACAAATATTTCACGGGTTGCGATTCGATTACTTTAATAAGGTTGCTAAGCAATTTATGCTCGTTACAATGCGTATGGTGAAGTGGAGTTGATGGTGACTTCTCAATCAGCTCCAGTTCTCCTGGTTCTTACTAGGAGAACTCCTCAACAATTAACATCCCTGCATCAGGAAAAGCAATATTTTGTGAAAGGGGATGAGCAGTTGACATTAGGCCAACACATAACTGGCATTAACTTCGATAAATTACAAACTGACTCACTAAAAAGTGAAAAATAAAAACTTTTTTACAAAAAAAAAACAACCGACTTCCAAAAAACACTATAAAGTGAAAAATAACTTTAATTTCGGAAGTCGGTGGCAAAAAAGTAAAATAACAGATCCAAAGACACCGACTTCCTAAATAAATGTTATTTTTCACTTTAAGTAGGTATAGGTAGTGTTTTTTGGAAGTCGGTTGTTTTTTTTGTAAAAAAAAGTTTTTTAATAAGTACAAAATAATGAGCCATTTTAATAAATAAAAGTTGATTCTGAGGTTTGTGTGTTATTTTACTATCCTTTTTTATACAGACGTATCTGAAAACTATATGAAAACATTTTTTTACAAAGATCTAACAAAAGTGACGTATCTGTTTTAAATGCTTATATTTTTTTATCTAACAGTAATATTTACAATTCATATATATATTTAGGAAGAATAACCAAATAATAATATAATTCATGCAATTTTATTTTGATCAGTCGCTTATTATGAGAGTTACAATTCAACAAACATAGTGCGAAACCGCAAAAAGCTTGTCCTGAAAAGTCACCTCAAAGTTAGTTCCGTCAGTTAGTAAGATAAGCGACGAGTTGAAGTAAATGTAAGCCAATAAAAAAAGAATGGTCACGATCCGATTAATAGTTACGGAGATATGCGTGGACAAACATACATACATACATACATGCATACATACATACATACATACATACGTCTATAAAATTTTGTATATTTGTTTGGAAGCCCTAATAGATTGTCATATGTGAATATAATGCAATTCCAATAATATTACATACATACGTATCGAATTGATAACCTCCTTTTTTTGAAGTCGGTAAAAAAGGAGTAAATTCGTTTTGGCACATTCGTCGTTTTATTCCGAGCGCACGCACATTATAGCCATCTCTCTTCTTTTTACCGACTTCAAAAAAAAGGAGGTTATCAATTCGATACGTATGTATGTAATATTATTGGAATTACATTATATTCACATATGATAATCTATTAGAGCTTCCAAACAAATATACAAAATTTTATAGACGTATGTATGTATGTTTGTCCACGCATATCTCCGTAACTATTAATCGGATCGTGACCATTCTTTTTTTATTGGCTTACATTTACTTCAACTTAGGGAACAGTGCAAGTTTCATCAAAATCGATTCAGTAATTTTCAAGATATGGACTAAGACGTGAAAGTGTGACGGCCTGGCTTATTGATACGAGCTACGGGTGTAGTGTCAAAGCGAAAACATCTCAAAACCTTGGTCAAATTCAAGTGCAACAACTAAAAATTACCAAATAAAAAGTAATTTAAAAAAATTAAACCGAATTCAAAAAGAAATGAACTCAAAATTATGAAATAACTTTAATTTCGGAAGTCGGTGGCAAAAAACTAAAACTAAAATACAGATCCTAAGACACCGACTTCCGAAATTAAAGTTATTTCATAATTTTGAGTTAATTTCTTTTTGAGGTTTAATTTTTTTAAATTACTTTTTTTGCGTTTCAAAAGTAATTGCATCACTTTCGCTCGCTTAGTAGATCAGTCGCTAGGTCGCTACGATTTATTTTCGAGGTAGCGCGTAAGTAGTCTGCTGTTATTACTTCTGTGCATTAATTATTTTTAGGGTTCCGTATCGAAATGGTAAAAAGGAACCCTTATGGTGAGACTAAATAGGGTAGGATGTAGGAGTAGGGCAGGAGTAGGGTAGGAGTAGGGTAGGAGTAGTGTAGAAGTAGGGTAGGAGTAGGGTAGGAGAAGGGTAGGAGTAGTGTAGGAGTAGGGTAGAAGTAGTGTAGGAGTAGGGTAGGAGAAGGGTAGGAGTAGTGTAGGAGTAGGGTAGGAGTAGGGTAGAAGTAGTGTAGGAGTAGGGTAGGAGTAGGGTAGGGTAGAGGTAGGGTAAGGGGTAGGACACCACGCAAACGAAGTAGCGCCGGGCAGCTAGAAATAGGTAATTTATATGGCAAAACAACGTTTGCCGGGTCAGCTAGTAATATAAATGCGAAAAAAAAAAAAAAAAGAAAGTGTGTCTGTCTGTTACCTCTTCACGCTTAAACCGCCTGAACTGATTTAGATGAAATTAGGTATAGAGATAGTGAGTCCCGGGAAAGAACATAGGATGGTTTTTGTTCCAATATTCCCACGGGATCGACACTTGCGGATGCGGGTGAAACCGCGGGGCGCTGCTAGTGCATAGCTAACAAAGTTATAATGTCAATAACAGTTAAAAAAATGTTCAAAAAGAGATTGTAAAAAAGATTTTTATGTGGAGCCTGGCGCCTGGCATATCTACCCACAGCCACAGTCGCGCCATTTTGCTTTCTTTCAAAATGGCAGCCACGCATGAATTTATTTATTTTTTTATTTATTAGGGACAAAAAACAGTTACATGATACAAAATACAGAAATATACTAAAATAAGATTAACAAACATGTAACCAACACCATTGTCCACGTTTTAACTAAAGGTTAAAAGTGCTAAAGAGAAACCTATCTATACAGGGTCCCATCTATAAAAAAATTGCTGTTCCCTACATTTATGTTCGTATAACTCGTCAAAATGTAGGGAACGGCTGATGTTTTTTTCGCGATTTCAGGTTTGGTCCCATAGTAAAAGTTGTTCATAATGATGAGTACAATGACCTTTTAAGAGGTTGTTAATGTTTTACCAATAACCCTGTATACATATACATATAAATCGATATCTGAAATCAGTGCAAACGGAAAATGTAGTAGGTAGGCCAAATCCCGTAGAGCGTCGTTTCCGGGATATTAACGTTCAAAGATGATCACGTGACATCCATATTTTATTATGAAAAAAAAAAACTAAATTGCGCGACTGTAGATATGTCTCAGACTTTCAAAGCCTTTTTAAAATTAAGTGGTGCAAAATCAAGAGATAAAAACAATTGTTAGATGATATAGTTTATAGTTTACAGTAAAGTAGCATTTTCTTATTGAAAATTTATTTAGGGCTGATTTTTCCAACGCCAGCTAATTTTAAAGGAGGAATAATTTTGAATTTTTGACAGTGCGTCCAAACAAGAACTGTCAGACACAACACACAACAAGACTGTTAATCCACGAATAAAAAATATTTGTCGATTGAATAATCAGCCCTTGGTTACATTACCTCCATCTGGAAGGACTCTCCCAGCTGCACAAAATAGTTGGGTTCCATGTTGCAGGGCAGCCAGAAGCCAGTCATGTTGGCGCCGGCGATGAAGCCCTGTTCCACCGCGTTGATGTAGTGCTCCACCCGCAGCCGCGTGTCCCGCCACTGCTGGTAGTAACTGGCTGCGTCGCCTGCCTGACACACACAAAAATAATAAGTAATAACACCAGCCTGTTACTGTCCCAGTGCTGGGCAAAGGCCTCTTCTCATACAAAGAAGGCACGAGCATTGATCACAACGCTTCCCTCGCGATGTTTTTCCTTCACCGATGTCGGTAATCTCCAAGATAAACTCAGAAAGTATCTACTATGAATTAAAAATATTATTGTTACTTGCCCGGATTTGAACCCACAACCTCGTGCATGAGAGGCGACTTGAGGCGAGGCCTCAACAACTGGGCCATCACGACAATTGACAGACATTCTTTATTGTAGGAAACTGAGCTGATTATTGACTGTCGCGGTCTAGTGGTCGAGTGCTACTGCTGAGCATGGAGTCCTGGGTTCGATTCCCGGCTCGGATAAAGTGTTAATGGGTTTTTCCATCTGGAATTTTTCAGTACCATCCCGGAGTCTGGGGGTCTGGGTCTAAGCCCGGTTGATAGCAATAGGCTCGCCCCCTATTACATGGGTGGCGAAATGTGGGTGTAATAGTTACACCTCTGTCTAACACTTCCAGTTACAACACTGATTGTTCATCATAAAAAAAAACTGCAGAAAAAGAATCGGCAAAAAGTAAAAAAGTTGCAGTTGTATACATCTTACAAGTCTATCCTAGACAGAGCCAGAACGCCATAGTACATACGGCCGAAATATCTTGGCAAGTCTGAACATAGGCACTAAGAACTTTCGCGGATGTTCTCTCACTCGCCTCATGTCACAATTTGGTTCCTAAAAAATCTTCAGCCTTCTGCGCGAAGTTCAGATTTGCAAAGATAAATCGGCCGTACTGTAACTTCCAATAAATAAATAATAATTTCCAAAGCGTGTAAATTCTGTTTTTCCACCGATTTTATTGATTTTTGCAAAAAAAATATTTTTTAATAACATCTTTAAAATAAATATTAATTCGTGTATGTTTTTGATAGGTAGTCAAATGCCCTATTGTCCGCTCATGAAGATCGTAAATATTAATAGCCAAGAGCAGAAAGTACTTCACATTGAAAAAAAAAGTACGGTATTTTATTGTCAACAGCGAAGTAAGTACCTACATACTTTCTGCAAGCTATAACTTATCGGATCTAATTTTTAATTAAGACAACAAACAGGTAAAGTGAGCATTGCTTACAATATATAGGTGTGTCCTGGCTTCCAGCTCGGTGTTCACGAGGTACCCTCCGTTTACATAGTCTTTCTCTAGGGTAGAGTCTTCGGCGATATCGACTCGCGGCTCCGCTCCTATCGCCAAAAACGCCTGGACAACAGACCAACATCTCTTATGTATATAAATATTATTATAAGTACACTAGCTTTTGCCCACGGCACGGGAACGTATCTACTACCGGGATGAATAGTTCATGGTCTATCCGTGTGCCAAATTTCATCCAAATCCATTCAGCCGTTTAGGCGTGAAAAGGCAAATGACAAAGAAACAGAGTTCCTCCCGCATTTTCATAATAAGTATGTATATGGATAGAGACACAAATCAAGCGGACTGTTCCGGCTGCTGCCGCTGTGTCTGACTTCGAATAATGGACGATGCTGGTTTATACAATGGTTTAATGAAAAGGTTCTGAAATATATAATAGAATCTGTTTTGAGGGACGACTGACAAGTGGAGGCGCACGCAGGCTCGTCCGGGCTCGCGGTATGGCGGCGCAGGCATGGTCTTCGTAAGTCCTGCCGTGCGCCATCTGACGGCGGGCCGTAACACGGACCTTATGAATCGCATCGAATGCGAACACAGATGCGGAAGCTTTCAGAAAGTTTAATCATAATTATAATCATTCTTGTATTATTAAACAACTAATCATCATCATCATTGAATTTAAGTGCTGAGATTGTGCATCGGCTTTAAAATAAAATCTACTGTTTCATACATTTTGATCGTGTATCATTGTATTAAAGTTTATTTTTAACTGTTAAAAATATTCAATGCTGGGGAATCCTTGAATCATGTATTGAATTCATGGTATAATTCTTGTCAAGACATCCCTTCCACCGCTTATTACCAAATAATATCAAATAACTCTTAGAAAGCGAACAGGTAATTAAAAAAAAAAATAATTACATAATCTGTGACGAGGGATTTTCCATTTGATAAAGTCATTTCCAGTCTTCCATCTTTTGTTTCGAAGACATCGTACACTTGAGCTGTAATCGTAAATTATATAATAAGGGCGGGTTGTTTCACGGCCATTTATATAATGCACGCGTATTATACGTCAAAAATGGCGCTAACGATCGTCAAACCAAAAAATAAAACGTAACGTATGTTACGTTAACCAACCGTTTGAGACAACCGGGTCCTTAGATTGTTTTAATAAAATATACATAAGTATCATAATCATAAGCAGACCACGCATCAGTCACTATTGTACCTACATGTAACTATAGGTCTATCAATCCACACAATGCGACGCTGGGCGTACTTTTTAGAACAGCTTAGAACTTAGGTAATAGGTACTACGGGCTGGTATCCGCAACTCCACGACAATGCGCGTATTTTACGTACGGAGCTTAGAACTTATTTACAACAAACAAAGCATTTCTGAACATAGCATAGATTAAGAAAAAAATCTTAATCAAAAGTCGAGTCCTCATTGGTCTAGCAGCTTGTTACGGACGACGTAGCATAAGTTTGATATTGTTATGTAGACTCAGTAGATGATAAGTTTTAAGTATGAATTAAAGACCATTTTTTTGTAGGACTAGTAAGTAAGCTAAGTAGTCGATTAGGTTTAGAAAGTTAAGTATGATTTAGAAAGCTAAGATTGTAACAAAGACGATAAGTAATGGTTACTGTTTTAAGATTAAAAGATAAATTGGTTTTATATTTTAATAGCTTCCAAACACTTACATGATGAACACAGATGACCAATGACATAGAACCGGAGTGGTCCATAGACCAGCCCCATCATAGATAATATATACCATAAATCTTCTAATCTAAGGTACTATTCTAGAACACCTCCCCCTTAAGCATTATACTTGTGAACAAACCCAATCAACAATAAAACAATATCAAACATAATTCAGTCTAACCAACATTGGTCACTCATTACAAATCTAAAATCTGTCTAGGCTTAATAATTCTGCCAGATCTAGTCTGATGCAAACTATTATTAGTCATATTATGAAAACTATTTCCATTCGTCACATCAGGCGAAACACTTTGTGAACAGCTAGGTAAACTTAATTGACAATCATTATCACTTACATCTATAAACATATCTCTAGGACCACAACATACATTAGTTTGCGACTTTTTCATGTGATAAGTATTTCGTCTTACTGGTTTAGAATTACCGCTTACTATGTAAGATCGAGGTTCTTTAGCTTTATTTAATACTATTCCCTTTTTCCAAATATTTTCCTTATCAGTCTTATATACTATTTGTTCCCCTATCTCAAAATTTTGTTCCCTTCTTCTAGCTTTTCTATCATGAAAGTTTTTAGTTACAGATTTTCTCATATTCAACAAAATATCAATATTTTTCTCTATCTTTGGTTCTAAAGCTATGCTGCTAGTAGGTAAGTTAGTTCTTAGGCGTCTACTATGCAAAATTTGTGATGGTGAAACCTGTAAGCCAGCTAAAGGCGTATTATTATAATGTAAAATGGAATCTCTATAATCAATGTTTTCATCATTAGATTTCTTTAACAATGTCTTAGCAATATGAACAGACTTCTCTGCTAACCCATTACTTCTATGGTAATGAGGACTACTGGTTACAATTTGTATCTCTTTAGACCTATAATACTGTTTACACTCATGTGATAAAAACGGATTATTATCGGCAACTACAGTCTCCGGGTAACCAAATCTAGTAAATACTTCTTGCATTGCATTAATTATGGATTTAGAACTCTTATCTAACAAAGGGATTATTTCAAGCCAATGTGACAGGTAATCAACTATCACTAAATATGATTTACCGGCAAACTCTAATATATCTGTCCCTACTTTACTAAATCTCTGCTTAGGTATCTTATGACATAACATAGGCTCATAATAATTTTTAGGTCTAAATTTTTCGCATGTTCTACATTTAACAATTACATTTTTAATATTTTCAGACATACCTGTCCAATAAAATAGCTGTCTAGCTCTATTAATACTTTTATTTACCCCAGGGTGTCCTTGGTGAATTAAATTTAGCACATAAGATCTCAAGGATTCTGGTACAATTATTTAAGAACCAACAAATACTAGTCCTGCCTTAACGTAAATATCATCTTTAAGTTTATAATATGGTTTACATTCCGGGGAAACCCTAGATTCGTCAGGCCATCCACTAAAGTAATACTTCGTAACCTCTGTCAAGATTCTGTCTTTACTAGTAGCTAATCGAAATTGAATTTTCCTCTCTGAACTCATAGGTACTGAAACTGAATGTACCATTTCTAACATCTCAACATCTTTCTCAATCAGTTTTCTACTATTCCTTGATAGCATATCAGCAAAATATATCAGTTTGACTATAATTAATTTTAGCACTATTCATAGTTCTAGAAACACAGGCAACTAATCTTAAAATACTTTTCTCATCTTTTTGAAACATACAGCATCCAATACCATTTTTAGAAGCATCACACTGCAAAATTATTTCTTTATCAGTACAAAATGGGCTCAATGCTGGTGCCTGAGAAATTTTACATTTTAAATTACCTAACATTTTCTCATGATGTGGCAACCACTGAAATTCTACATCTTTTTTTAAAAGCTTACATAAGGGTGACATTAATTCTGCCATCTCAGGTACATATCTCCTTACATAATTAAACGAACCAATTAATCTTTGTAATTCTTCCTTAGAACTGGGTGACTTTAACTGTAATAAAGACTCTACTCTATCACCATCAACTCTCATACCTTCCTTGCTGAATATTTGGCCAATATACTTAACTTCTCTTTGCTTGTACTGTAATTTATCTTTGTTAAAAACCGCTCCTATTTCTTTTGCTCTTTTTAACAATTCCTCAACAGATTTATCATGTTCGAACTCATTTTTTCCCATAACTACGATATCATCGAACCAACATAACACATTAGGTATAGAACCAAAGTAAAATTCCATCTGATCTTGGAAAACTTCAGGTGCATTGGTTACACCATATGGAAGAACTAAATATCTATACACTCCAAACGGTGTAGCGAAGCAACATTTCCATGAAGCCTCCTCAGCAAGTGGGCAATGATGGAATCCTTCTGACAGATCAAAAACAGAAAATACTTCCATATCTCTTAACTTAGAAGCCACTTCATCAACAGTAGACATATGTTTTGGTTTTCTTATTATATACTTATTTAAATCTGTTGGGTCCAAACACAACCTTAATTTCTTATTTTGTTTTTCAATAATCACAATTCTATTAATACAAGCTTCGGAGCCAATTTCCTCAACTTTCTTTATAGCACCTCGCTTAACTAACCTGTCTAACTCACACTTCAAGGGTTCAGACAAAGCTAAGGGAACCTTAACAGGTGGATTACAGATAGGTTTATGAGGAATTGTAGGAATATTACATTTATTGGGAAATCTACCATGACCATTAAAAACTTCCAAATTTTCAGATATAAACTTAGACTTCTGTTCATCAACATTACTTACTACTGACACTTTTTGTACCCTTTTTAATAAATTTAATTGAATACAACCGGGTAAACCTAATAGCATGTTTTGGCTTTCAACAAGCATAAAATTTTCACAACATTCAATATTTTTATACTTACACCTTAAATTAACCATACCTATTGGTTTAATTTTAGTCCCTTGGAATCCTTCTAATTCAGTTTGAACCGGAGTTACCTGCAAATTAGTATTAAGACTTTTAAAAACTTTCCACGGCATAACACTAACATCGGCTCCAGTATCCAGACGACACTTCACATTGGTATTTTCAATTATTATATTCTCAGTCCACTGACCGTTATTGACCATTCCGCAGAATAATGATGACTCTGGCGAAGAATCTCCGCAATTCTCTTGAATATTATGCACTCTTCTGACTCTGCATGACACTGCAAAATGATTTAAAGTTCCGCATTTACTACACTTTTTCCCATATGCTGGACATTGTCTCGGACCATGTGTCGTTTGACATCGATTGCAATTAAATTTCTTCTCTTCTTTGAAACTTGCATTTTTATTATGATTTTTTGTTTTTACTCTGTCAATCTCATAACTATTGGCTGGATTCATTATCTTCATCTGTTCTTTGCTTTGTTCTGCACTTCTGCATAAATCTGCAGCTTTGTTCAGAGTCAAACTTTCTTGTCTGAGTAAATGTTCTTGCACGTTTTTGTCAGCTATACCGTGAATTATCTTGTCCCTCAGAAGTTGATCCTCAATGGTTTCAGTTGTGCTATTATAGTTGCAAGTACTAATTAATCGTTTACAATCGGTTAGAAAATTATCAAACTTTTCATCCTGCTGCTGTTTCCTCTCGTTGAACTTAAAACGTTCGAAAACTTCGTTAACTCTAGGTCGGACATATTTGCTTATGGCGTCTATTAAATTTTCATATTTTATTATTTTTTCACTAGACACCGGAAGAGTTGAGAGTATTCTGGCGGACTCCAACCCCATCATGTTTCTCATCAGAGCTACTTTAACAATGTCTGCGGCTTCATCTTGACCAATTCCAATTAAATAATCTTGAAAACATTGTTTCCACAATGGCCACTCATCGCCGGCATTACTCGCCCGCATGTCAAAATTTGGCAAAACTTTCACACAATTCTCCATAATGATTTATACTTCTTGAATCGTAGAGAATAACAATAATTGCAATACTTTATTCACGGCTGCGCCATGTTTTAAGATTAAAAGATAAATTGGTTTTATATTTTAATAGCTTCCAAACACTTACATGATGAACACAGATGACCAATGACATAGAACCGGAGTGGTCCATAGACCAGCCCCTTCATAGATAATATATACCATAAATCTTCTAATCTAAGGTACTATTCTAGAACAGTTACATTTAGAACAATAAGTACCTAACGGTTACATTTAAAACAATAAGTACCTAACGGTTACATTTAGAAAGTATGATTGTGAGGGAGGAGGCGGCGCAGAGCGCGGTCCCAGACAAAGGACAAAGGAACGCTCCGGAATAACGGGCCGCGCACCCCGCCGCCTCCTGCTACCTGCGCTAGGGTACGACTAGCGCAAATTGCATAAAAAGGGTCGTTTGCTGCATTTTTTGGTCTCCAAAACCGATTTCTCCGAAAGGCCACGGGAGCCCCGTGGTTCATTAGGAATGACCAACTCCATGTTGATCTCAAGATCCCAACCATCCAACAGTTCATGAAACGCCTAACTAGGAGTTTCTTTGACAGGGCTGAGAAACACCCCAACCCACTGGTTTCTTCAGCCACCCATTATACCCCTTCAAACATCTATAAGATTCGCCGTCCTAGGCATAGGTATAGCTTTTACATAATCTGAAATAGTTATGTTGCAGCTGTCAAAAAACGGTTAACCTACTGGACAGTGTATTTATGGTCCTTTTTACGCTCGAATGACGTAGATAAGGGGCGCTGTTGGTAAACATTTGTGTGTTCGATAAAACAAAAAATAAATAAATTTGATGTTTTTTTGTATAGTCACTTAAAATATCATTAAAAACAACAACAAAGTTTTTTTTTTTGTGTAAACTACACAGACGTGATGGGTTTCGATACCTAAACACGATAAAACAAAATAAAACAGATGTTCTCAACTCAAACATCAAGCAACAAAACTACCAGCGGTAGCTGACCCTCAAATACTCGTATCAATTCATTTTTTTATTTTTTACTAACTGACCCGACAGACGTCCTGGGGGCCTAAAAAGGCCACTTTGGAGAATCACAATAGGATAACATTATGAATCGTAATATGGCGAAGACAGTCCGTGTTTTTCTTTTTTTCGCTGCACTACGTTGGTATAACCAAAGAGATTGGGATTGGATTTGCATCGGATCGATTGGTATTTTCGCACAAACAAAAAAAAATACTGAAAAATGCTTGTTATCCTTTTATGATTCTGCCAAATTGGCCTTTTTAGGCCCCTTGTTTTTGATTCGAAAGACACGTGGCGCCATCTATTATCATAATAAAGTTATTGTTGTTTTCCTCTGGAACGGCACTTTTTTCGGGATGAAAGGTGGTATGTCCGTTTCTGTACACCTGACAACGTATATGCAAAATTTCAGGATGATCGGTTCAGTGGTTTAGGCGTGAAAGGTAACAAAAACTTGCTTTCGCATTTATAATATTAGTTAGGATTCTATCGTGTTTGAATATCGACACCCACCACATTTGCAGAGTTTCACTTTCACTACCTAATTTAGTTTGAACCTGTATATTGAAAAACCAAGATGGCGGCGATCCTTCTGATTTTGGCAAGCTTGTAGCGCTCTCCTAGAACGGTAAGACGTTATCCCACGTACCTTTAGGAATCTGTGTGACCCCTGCACACTTGATTTGTTCCGCCGCATACACTCCGAGGTACTCTGGCAGGATGCCAGAGAGGACCCCCTTGTCTTTGTACAGGTGGACGATCTCTTTTGGGGGTTCATCTTCTTTCCTCTCTACGACATCGTCTAAAAAAATACGGTTAGAAAATATGAGTTATTTCTGTGTAAATAATTCCGTCATAGGCCAATTTATTCAGTCTAGCGACACATCTACAGAAAATATACGACGGAAGTTTAATGTTTTTTTTTTAAACAAGTGACATATCTGGTTAAACATTAGTCGTGCTCGGGTGGAAGTTCGATAATAGCGCCTTCTTTGCATATTGACTAAGAACTGAGTCGCGTAATCTTGGACACAGAGCGTCATAGCAACGCTAAACTCTAAAGCGTAACTGCCAAAAGTTAAGGCGAATTTCACCAATGAAGCTGGACCGCGTTTAGGAGCTGCCGGGGTATCTAAATATATAAAACTCAAAGGTGACTGACTGACATAGTGATCTATCAACGCACAGCCCAAACCACTGGAGGGATCGGGCTGAAATTTGGCATGCAGGTAGGATGCCTACGTCATAACATCTGGATTTTTCGAAAGGATTTTTCGAAATTCCACCCCTAAGAGGGGTGAATGGGGGGAGGGTGAAATTTCACGCGGACGAAGTCGCGTTCCACAATAATGATCACAATGACAGCATCAGATGTGTTGATAGCGTACATCTTCATTGGTGAAAATCGCCCTTAGCCGAGTTACAGCGACGTAATTTCGGCAGGAGTGTCGCTGCTCCGGCACTCTGAAGGGCTAACTTACTCATCCTGCCCAAGTGCCACGCGAGCTCGCAGCCCAAGGGGCCCGCGCCGATCACTGTGATATGACTCGCCTCTTGTACTTTCCTGCGAACACATCAAACTTGAAGTAGAATGCCTTTTTGTTATTTTCGGGCGGAAATCTGAGTCAACACTAGGATTAAATAACGACCTAAGTGTATTATTACATAAAATTCAAGAGTACGTTTCGTCAAGCCTCGCTTGTCGATATGAGTTTTTTTTACATATAAATTAAATTTTTAAATATTAGGATATAAAAAATATAAAAACATTTAAAAATATAAAAAATAGTAGCCCACCGGTATCGGGAACAGGGTCCAAGCTACCGGCGGTCAGGGCTCCAGAGAGAGGAATCTCCTAACAATGCGGGCCGTGTCCAGAAGTACCGGTCTCTGAATCAAGCCCTTGATTCAGCTGCCCAACGAGAGCCTCCTCAGATGTTGGTCGAGGCTCTTGGCTATTAACCCATTGGCTGTCACGACTATCGGCACAATGATCGCAGAGTCCGAGTGTTTATTATTTATGTTTTATTTATTTGTTTTTCAGGTAACTTATTGGTACTGCGCTATGCTGTGATGTGTGCTGTGTCGAATTGTGTGTACAAAAAATTGAAAAATAAACTGTTTCATACATACAAACCTGCAAATGATTGCACGTTTATATGTTTGTATTAACACAGACGTACAAAATGAATGGAACAGCGGTTTTTTTTTCATTTTCGACGAAATGTTTCAACGCTGTTGGATCCAGAATCATGTAATAAATTCATGGTAACAGCTTGCACGTCCATGTCGTTACACTCTGTATATTGGCAAAAACAAAAAGATATTTTCGTACCTAAATGCAATTTCAAAGTCCCTAATTGATCGCATTTTGCAAAACTTGTCGCGTACTGCCTTAGGCGCAGCCCTGACGATATCTAAGTTCTTGGGTTTTGCACCTGCACAAAAAAATAAAAAAAAGGAATGTCTTCAATATTGTAACACAAGGTTAATGCATCTACATTCATATTCAGGTTGGCAGGAACATCATGATTCTAGAATCCCCTGGCGTTGAATATTTCGTCGGATAATTAAAACAAAAATTAGCTGTACATAGGTATTGCACTTTTGTACGAAACAGCAGTTTTTTTTTTTATAAATTGACGAAATATTGCAACGCCGTGGGGTCCAGACTCATGAAATGAACCCATGGTAACAGGTTGTGCGGCGATCGTGCCAGCCTGTATGCAACTGGGTTAGTTGAGGGACCTTCTGGTCTGGGTCCACGTACGTCAGAGCATGCTGCGGATGCAATTTGAACTAAGTACCCAGAGCCCGAAATGTCCTAACTCCTACCCCCTCTAATAGAATTTTTAAGCGATCTGGACGTCTAATAAGCCGACGGCTGATCTAATGGAAAGTAATCAACACCGCAGGGTGTCTGCAATATCAGAGGCATCACAGACGCCTTGTAACCCTGGATACTGCACAAGCAGCGATGCCTCACAAGTCTGTAACTACACACACCGGTACCCGAACCCTCCAATTCGGAACACAGCAGCGCTACTCAACTGCAGACATTCATAGGCATGATGGTACTGCTGTTAGTACTTTTGACCTGAAGAGCTCCTTTACAAAGACCTCTACTGCTAAGAGCTACGTGTGTAAACAGTCTGCACTTAAGTTGCGTAACACACTATTCTATCACAATCTGAATAATTTTGAAGGATATTGCTAATGCATTGCTTCATATTGTATGTTCGAAAAATGTGTCTGTTCAACAACGTGAATAACGCAATGAATGTTGTGAAAATGAAAGACGTTGTGTGTCGTGTGTTCCGTTACCCAGCAGGTTAGCTCACCAGGCGCGAGAAGGCATCGCTCGTAGTAGATCGGGCGCTCCCCATCCAAGGTCTTCACCCAGACCACGTGGTCGTCAGGGTCGATCCTCAGGACACACCAGCCGGTGGCTATGGATACTGCCGGACCTCTCTTTTTTCGATAAAACTTAACGGGGTCCATAAAATCTATACATGCTGCATTAAACATCCTGAAGTTGTAAAAAAAAAAATATTATTTTTGATGCTTCACACTACTAAGATTTTACTTTGTAACTAGTTTTCGTAAGAGTTGTAATGGCAGAAAGTCCATTCAAATAAAACTATGGGCTTAAGTTCGCGCGTTAGTATGGCGCACACAAACAACTATGCAAGGTAGATGAAACAGGCAGGGTATCTGAACTATTGAACAGGGTCAAAATAGACTAGCTAGAGAAACTGCTGACGTGATCCATCGCGTCTGCAGAGGTTAGCTAGCCTATTTAAAATAACCCTTTAAAGGTTAAAAACATTAGCGACCCAGACTAACGGCTGCGTGCTGTAGATACAACCATTCTCGATCATAAGATACGATTAGCGACCCAGACTAACGGCTGCGTGCTGTAGATACAACCATTCTCGATCATAAGATACGATTAGCGACCCAGACTAACGGCTGCGTGCTGTAGATACAACCATTCTCGATCATAAGATACGACTATCAAGGCAAAGCAGGATATTGAAATTGCTAAAAAAAAATTGGATGACTAACGTTTTTCTTTGTTCATCTTCTATGTAATGGAGTTTCTGTATGTCGGGCGGGACCGGGTTCCACCACATGAGTTTGCTGAGAGGCAGCCGTCTATATGGTATTGAGTCTTCTTTGGTTATGAAGAATACCTGAATAATTAATAGTTTATGGATAAGACCCGTTTTATAAATGAGTTTTAACATGTTCTCTAAGATGACGAGCGCTAGTATGCTCATCTCCGCGGATACCATCAGACTCGCGGCCCGATATCCAGTATCCATCTGCAGTAACTACCTACCTAACCGTTTCGTCAGTATAAATAATTTTGTGCCGTCAGAAGTGAAAACTTGAAAAAGCATAGTAATTTTATAAATATGTTTGAAGGTCATTCTTCCCAAAGAAAATGTACCGCGCGTTGATGTCTTTATAATGGCCAAAACTTAAAACAGAGGTGTCGGTTAAGGTAACAGTGTCGTGAATTTGGTTTTTTCCCATCTCAAAAAATGCCCGACTCGCCTAAAGTTTTCACTTAAAAAAGGTAATTTCTTGTATCGTGTAGTGTACCTTAGCGTATTTGTCGTGCTGCATTATGGTCTGGTATGCGGCCCAGCCCGCCGCGCCGGTGCCTATGATGAGATACTGAACGCAATCAGGTAGATCCCGTTCTGAATAAGGCCGTTTAATCTTCCTTCGAGGTCGCCCTATACAACAAAATACGATAGTTATGATACAGTACATAACTTCACGCCTGAATTCTTCATAGGTATGAAGAGGCATATAGTACAGTCAACAGCAAAAGTAGATGATCAAAATCAGAAATTCAATACCTAGGAGTCAAAACTGATCACGAATATATGGCAGCTTTACTAGTAGTACTTAAATGTTTGGTATAATTTACAATCATATACTTTCGAATCACTTCGATGCTACACAGTTCTGACGCGAACTCCGTTCATTAGTATTGAATTTCTGATTTTGATCATCTACTTTTGCTGTTGACTGTACAAGTGCCTCCCAGAACTACCACTTTAGGTTATGTAAGAGTGATCGTTAAGCATGGGGGGACCTAGGTTTGATCCCCATTTCGGGCAAAATGTGGTATAACCATAAGGAATTTCTAGTAGAAGTAGAAGCCCATTAAGATTAGAGATTTTTGAGGCATTAAAGTCCGCCTTTGTACCTTTTTGTGCGTAAGTTTAAATAAATAAATAATTAAGCTAAGCTAATCATTAAGTTGTTCCGGGTCTGGCTATTTGTGTATGTGAGTTTAAATGTTTGTAAACGCACCCACGATACAGGAGAAATTCCTAGTGTGGGGCAACGTTTTTTAAAAACAAAAAAAAAAAAAAAAAAACCCGGAGTCACAGCGCGCCTTCTATTAAGAGCGTTTACGCCGTACGGCATTCCATACAAACTTTCAAACCCTTGTTTTTCGAAATTAATGAATGAATTTTAATTAAAATTCATACGCATAATTAAGCAGGATACAATGCTCTAAAAAGTTACTTTAGAACATTTTCGAAATGACTTACTTATTTAAAAAAAGATAACTGGAAATCTGTGTTTCTATGGAAAATTTAAAATCGGTCTAATTTTGCTGTAGTATTTTTTTTCGAAAATGTTCATTTCGAAAAACAAGGGCTTGAAAGTTTGTATGGAATGAATGCCGTACGGCGTAAACGCTCTGAAATGGATAATAATAATCGTAACTGGTAAAATGTAGGTTTGTTGGTTCCAGGAGTACGTCGTTTTGGAACACAGGCATGATTATGTTAAAATATCAATTAAAAGTAGTGAAAATGTTTCACTTACATGTTGCTTTTTCACTCGTTTTTCTCTTCATTTCCCTCCATAAATACAACTTATACATCTGAAAGAAAATGTAAATTAGAGATGCAACAGATAATAAATTTAACAAACACCGGATACCCGGCCTTGGCCTGAATAGGCCGGATAGGTGGATATCCGGCAGCCGAATATTCGGCATACCTACCTACTCAGAAAAAATGGTAGTCCAAAAAAGTTAAAACTTAACTTTAAATCGTATAAACAGGGTAGCTTGTGAGACTTCAAGGACTTTTTAATGCCAAAAAAGTATTACTATCTATAAAGTAAGTATTACATAAGATTAAGAGAAGTTTACATATCATTAAGTAGAAAAACCTAGATAGGACTAATAATATAATGATATGTGAAACTATTGTTTTCTATACATACATAAACGCACGCTTTTTTCTCATGGGGGTAGGCAGAAACTACATATTACTTTCTATCTTGTCAAGATATTTGCACAAGATCGCCAAAAAGCAATCTCCTATCTGGCTGTATGACAAAATCTGAAGAACTGACCGGGTAACGAATGAAGAACCGGCCGGGTACCGAATGAAGAACCGGCCGGGTACCGAATGAAGAACCGGCCGGGTACCGAATGCCGGATATTGAACGGATATCCGTTGCATCTCTAAAGAAAATTAAATTGATCCCAACTAGCAAAGCAATGAATGTCATATACTTAATGGTTTTCCAACATTTAGTGTAGTAGGTTAGGAGAATTTTTTTGTTTTTAAAATTAATTGAGGTGAAAAAATGGTTATGAAAATGTAGGTATACGGTGGTGTGTAAGATCCATGCCAAACCAAACGCCGCATGTATCTATTTCAAATCAGATTTTAAACAAATTTTCTACATCGGTAGGTATTTAAGAACTTGGGTTTTTTAACTACATAACGTAACATCACGTCTGTATCGACTGAGGCCTCAGTTTATAAAAAAATAAATATCTAGACAAAGCCTCGCTGCAAGCAACGCACAGCCTAAACCGCTCGCGTTACACGCGGGATTCACTTTAGTTTTGCTAGAGCTTTTAGTCGACGTACTCTTAGTTAAGTGAATCAAATGTATCAGACAAGGTACAAGACCCTGCGTGAATTAGGTAAAATCCCTTACCATTTTGTCAATAAAAAATATTAATTGCTCTGCTTTTGCTGTCGACTTTTCCAAATGGGTGCCCCCGAATTGCTGTCGAGTTTACCTTTGAAGTATCTGGGACTGGTGCTCTACACCCAGTGGGACTTCAGCCCCCACTTTCGGCGGCTGACGCCCGAGTCCGCTTCCCAATCTGGGGGGCCCGAGCACCGCCTGTAGGCGGTTAACTTAGGGGTCGTGCGATCCCGATATTTTTGTCGACTGACACTTTGATCAGAGATATGATATTAAAAAACCACAAAATCATTGATCTTAGAGAAATATATTATTAACGAGTGGACCCACCCACCCGAAGCATAGCTCAGCGCAGTTTTGACAGTGCCAAACAAATATCATCCTTGCATCGGTTGACATGGGAAATACCGAGTCCTAACGAAGTTTCTATAATAGGAACTATAGCCTAGAATGCCCTGATCCTAACAATCAATCGATAGACCCTACAGGCGGACACAGCACACCGCGTTATGCGACATCATTGAAGCATACTCATTGGCCACACTTTTCATCTCGTTGAGCTATTTACGTTTAAGGCATTGTACTTCTTTATAAAGTGACTCCCGTTATTCATGTTTGAAAGAAATGGGTGGATCCAATATCTTCTGAGTATCTGTCTTTTCTTTCTTCGTCTTCTTATTAACAGCAGAAGCAGAATGCGTCTAGAGCGGTCCATTTTTCGGAATGAACTAAAACACCGCCCCACAGTATTGACGGCATCGTGCCGTGTATCGTGCGTGGCACATTACGTTACGATGTCGTTTTTTTACTATGCTCATCGTAATTTCCACGACGCGACGTCGTATCGTGAAACGACGCCGCATCGTTGTACGACGCGACGTCGTATTGTGTTTATATGTGGGAGCCCTAAGGCATTATGATTTGGTTGGCTGATACGATCGTTGTCATCGTCGTGAAAGTCATATCATCGGTTCAGCCTACCCGCAAAACCCCTTAGACCCGGGCACTTTATATACCTAACCTAACGATTACCATAACGGTCAACTAAGAGAAACCGACAGGATTAAAAAAAATAATGGTGTTAGGTCAAAGTTCAGCAATCGTATAATTTATGTTAGATTGATATCTTTGCTAGTTGGGACTTGTTTAGGGTGGTTTTGTACTGTTGGTCCAGTGCAGGCGTTCGTTAAGGTGAAAGCGAATATTATGAATGAATATTTGTTACGGTCGGGAATCATATTTTAATCAACGTACCACTTAATGCTGACCAGCAAATTTCATAAAAACGTAAGAAAATTTAATTTTCGCGGGCTACCTTAGCGCTTCCCCCTTAAACGCACGAGCAGCGTAGATGCAGCGCAACCATGACGTAGTTCCGGTGCCAAACCTTCTACGCGACGCTTGCGCCGGCGTCGTATGTATACGCGATGTCAACGCGTACGCTGGACGTACACTCAGTACGAAGACACTCCTAATAGTCAGTGTTTGGAGTTCCGCGAGCCCTCACCCCTCTCACTGCTCTCTTGTAGATAATGGTGGCTTCCGGTGTGTTCATGACTTCAATGAATGCCGCAAGTCGTGCAGAGCTCTGGGTGTGAGTTTGGATGTACTGGCAGATTTGAAATATTTTGATTAAATTCATTGCTTTAGCTTGACTAGTCCACTGACGTAAGATTTTTTTCCATAATGTATCATATCCATTACCTATCATTCGTAATTTTATGGCACGGCAATGACTTTATCCGTAATACTTATTCGATATGGCATTTAGAAAAATATCTATAATATATATAATAAAAATATATTATTAATCTTATTATAATAAATCTGTAGACATGGCGTGTCTAAATGAAGTAACAAACATATAAACACACACACACCCCCACATACACACCCCCACACACCCCCACTCACCCTCACACGCTCACATACACACACTCACCCCCACACACACACACACACACCCCACACACACTCACAAACTTTCGCCTTTATAATATTAGTTTGATTAGCATCGATTATAGTAAGAAACGCCGATAATTTCTATCGACAATTTTTTGTATCCTGACAACCCTAGGAATGTCAGTTTGACATATGTCGCAGATATCAAGCTATCTTTTATGTAGTATATTTGCGTAACACACTTACACCCACAATACGAAACATTTTGAAGTAATTTGCTAATTCATTGCTTCATAGGTTTGAAAAATTCTTCTGCTCAACAACGCAATGTATGTTGTTGAACTGAATAAATGAAATCCATTGCCATTGTAAGTGTGCTACGCAATGACTCCGCCTCTCTCGCGTCCCGTTCAGTGTTTTGTGCTTTTGATTTTCAACTCTCGGTGCTTAGCAGTGCGTTCAAAATCGAGTGCGCGGAAAATCCCGTCGCGATATTTTTACGTCCGTGCGAACCTCGGCTTATGTACAGACGCCAGCACATCCAGCTACTACAATCTGTCAGATTGTTTTAATAGATTTTCAACTTTATGGCTAAAGCATAAGGTTCAAAGTAAAGGTTCAAGGAAAATATGACATTTTCGGGTAGCTTGATGTGCTGGCGTCTGTACCTATTTAATTTTTTGTTTGTGTGAGCACCGCGCGCAGCGTTGTTGTCACACTGTTTCATGCGGCTAGTTAGTTGACGCCCTTAGGGCGGCTTCGCACTACATCCGATCCGAATCCGAGTTAAAGATCCGACTTCAATCCGAAAATCCGAATAGGGAATGTTCTAAATTCGGACGGGTAGAGTTTGGTTCAAGTGCGCAATCCCTCATACAAATAGGACTATGGTCTCTCCGGACCGGCATTTCTCGGATTCGGATCGGATGTAGTGCAGAACCGCTCTTACCCTTGGCTACGGAGTCTATTCAACTGATGTCGAATCTCATGGCTCAACAACTAAGCGGTACGCTAAACTGATCAAGACCAAACTACTAATGTTGCTAGAACTGCAGCAGTTTTACCTACAAAGAGGCTCGGAGATCATGGCTCTCCTGGGTTACTATACACTTTTTTAGCAGGCCAATATTTGAACAAAGTGAAGTGTCATGCGATTTTGTACCAACAGTGGTGCATTTATATTTGTCCCTGCCTACAAATGATTACGGTAGGTACGGATCCAAAGTTAAAATTAATGCAGATACTGACCGCACCGAATGCACCGAAGAAGGACAACATAGCCCATACATAGATCCAGGGAAAGGGCGGGGGAGGCGGCGGCGGGGGCGGCGGAGGGTCCAATAGAGGCTTCAATGAACAGGGCCCGCGCTGCCTGGCGCAGTCGATCATAGGCTAGAAGGTCAAGTCAAAACACATTATCAAAATTAACTAGTATAAGCAGTGCTATCGTTACTAAAGACAGACCCAAAAGTCCCTCACCTTTTACAGCTTTCTAGTTTATTGAAGCTGGAAAGAAAGCACGAAACAAGTCCCCAATGACACCGGCATTTTCTGATTTCAACAATTTTGTCCGTACTATATGAAAACATAACGGCTCCGGCATTTCGGGTGATCCGGCCACCTGACATTAGGATTCCTTGGTGCACTTCTACCAGAGTTCACAGTTGCCACTACAAGCCCGAATTCGACAAGGCTGTCTGGGTGAAAAAGGTTCCGATACCGAAATGGGGTTGACGACGAAATGTAATTGCGCCTTATGACATCTTTTCAAAGAATAAACTAAGAAATGCCATACTTAAAAATTGTGTAAAAGCTGTAATACTAAACGTCGCTAGAAAACTTGTCCGTAGTTTTAAAGTGATCGGGCTTTAACCATTGAGTTCAGTGAGACTGCCACACAAAAACAACATTTTCTTAAAGGACTCAAAATCGCCATCTTAGATACAGCGGCTCGACAAACAATCAGCACAGCGCGTGCGCATGTTGTTAACCTGCATAGTAAATCTTCATGTCGTGTGTTTCATGTGTGTAGAGTACATCAAAGATATTAGTAAAAGCTCCAAGTAATCAAACAAGAAACAATTTATTAGAAACTATGCGACATTTTATGAAACGTAAGTTAAGTTCAAGAAATTATTCTATTTTTTTTCCGAATGAGAAATCAGAGCCCTTGTGATTACAGACTTGTCCTGGACGTGTCCCCTATCAGCTCGAGCTCCTGCTGCTCCGCCTCCTGCAGCAAGGCGATGCGGTCCAGCGGCTTCCAAGGCTCGTGGAACGCATACTTGTACTTGCTCTTGCCGTGGTAGCCCAGGTTCGGCAGCACCTCCTTCACTACTTCGGCCAGTTTCCTCGATGGCTTATCTTTCCAGTAGTCTGGGTGCACAATAGGCGAATTGTGAAACAAATCTTGAATACTAGAACCCGATTGCAAACTAAATGTTGGATCTTTGAACAGCTCCGTCGAATCCTCAGTCGGAATTTCCTGTCAAAAAATGTTACTATTCACTTCAGGACTATCGGCAGGCAGATGTTATAGTGCGTTGGACGAAATACAGTGCCCTCGATAACATTATATATTAATAAAAATTAAACCATTTGATTGTACCGTAAAAGGTCTATTTCAGTACGCTTTTTGGGTGTGTATATTATAATTATAAAGTTCGGTTTGCGAGTTGAATTAAGCACTGCTCAAACTGTGGCTTGAGCCGCGCGGGACGCGAGCGCGTGTTATTTTAATCGTTAGGAAGTCACACGACTATTAGTGCCAGTTTGAACTCCTCCATACAAGTTAGTTGACACAATCGGCGCGAGCGATTTCATGCAGCGTGCCGCGCGGTTCGCCTCAGTTTGACCAGAGCTTTTAGCAGAGTCAACAATGTGTTGAATAATTAACGGTATAGCCAGTTGATGTATTGGCTGCCGGTCATCATGGTGTCTCCATCTTGCTTCCCTTTGCCTCTCAGTCTTCCGAAGAAGCCTTTGAGTCGTCCAAGGAAGCTCGAGTCTTTGGCTTCCTCGTCCTCGTAGCTCTGCGGGTAGCCTTGCTGGTGGTAGCCTTGGTGGTATCCAGATGAGCTTTGTTGGCGTTGGAAGGCAGCTTGCTGGTCTTGATTTTGCTCGCCAGAGGTCGTGTTCACCACGTCGATCGGCTGATGAACAAAGCACAAGCTGGATTTCATTAGATACTTAATTTCACGGCGCGGGGCTCTGATTTCGTCAAACGCACTATTCAAACACCGTTTCAAGAATGTCGCAAAGGTTCCATTAAAATTTGTATCTATGCATGTAAAAAAGGTAGGTGGGTGGTACCTTGACATTACTGGGAGGGAGCGGTGGGACGACAGTTTCGGGGACCTTGATTCTGTACGGATCGTAGTTCGGCGGCTGGGGCCCCTGCGGGCACTCGGCGCGCCACTGCGCATGCTGCGGCATCAATTCGGGCCTGGGCCATGGCTCCACCTTCATGCCTTCGGTCTGCGAGAGGTCTTTACAGCACCCTTGTCCTTTGTCGTCTGCGTAGTTGTGACGACCCGCTGCAACAATATACCAATCATCATTAACTTCAGTCTGTAGTTTTTAGGGTTCCGTACCAAAATGGTAAAACGGAACCCTTATGGTGAGACCCTGTCTGTCTGTCTCTCTGTCTGCCACAGCTGGATATCTCAAGAACTACTAAGGCTATCAACTTGAAATTTGGAATAGTTTCAGATGACGTTTGCCTAACTATTTTGCAAATAAGAAAGAAATAAAAATATATGTATATTTTATGTAACAGGGACTGAAAGGGGGCCTGAAAAATTCGAAGTGGGGCTACTAGGGCATGTGGGGTGTTATAATATGAAAGAGCGCAGTTTGCACATTCTCAAACATTTTTCTTTTTTTTTTAGGCCGCATAGTTTTCGACTTTTGATGAAAAATGAAAAAAAATACCCTTAACTCCGAAGTTTGCAAAGAGAAAAATCTGAAATAATTCTATGTGATAGAAGTTTATGTAAAGATTACAGGAAAAATAAAACCGACGTCTCTAAATAGCACACTTTTTCAGAAATCATCAACAAAAATTACATTAGTTCCACTATCGGTCAAGAGATGGCACTGACATAAAACTGCAATATTCTACACCACAGTGTTAAAATTCTCTGACGATTAAAGGCCTCGCCGCCGATGAAAATATAATATCATATTATGGTAAAGAACCCGGTGCGCGAGTCCGAATAATAATATGTAGTTTGTTGTAGTATGATAAGCACCTTATAAGGGAAATAAATAAAAAGGCAATAGGCAATTTACAACTAAAATAGAGTTCGAGGCGGTCGGTCAATGGTGTGTTTGGTCAAAAGTCGTTTTCGTCAAAATTGTAAGTCGCGTTTCGTCAAAGTTTATATTGCCAAAAGTGCAGTTCGTCAAATTATACAGAAAGTAAACGTACGATTCCGTAGCGAGCTGCCTGCAGCTGCGGCGGTCTGGCTGCAGCTGCTGCAGGCAGCTCGCTGCGGAATCGTACCTTAACAAACCTCTTTAAGGCGAAAGCGCCAGGGTAGTCCGCGAAATTCAATTATTTTTTAGTTTTTCGCAATTTGCTAGTCAGTATTAAGTTGTACGTTGATTAAAATATGATTCCCGTAACAAATATGTATTTACATAATTATAATAATTAATGTCATCAACACAACTCTCTAAGACCAAGTCCCCAAGAATGACTACCTATTTCATGAAATCTTGACATTTGGGGATTATACTAACATAACAAGTTGTATTACTGATTGTAATGATCACGGACGGTGATCATCACGGGGGTCATGGTCATGGCCACCTAAAAGTCCGAACTGGCGACATCCTACATAACAATGATTTTACTTGTAAATTGGACAACATCCCCAACATTTTGGGAGACCGTTCAACTTGTCTCCAACCCCCCAAAATCTAGGACTGCGACCGCGCCTGATTCCTTCCCAGAGTGGAAGTCCAAAGTCATGGTGGAAAAATTGTGCTCGCTGCTCTTTGAAAGACATCCCTTGAAGCTTTTGACGCACTGACTTCCATTCCCGTCATGAAAATGGCGGCTGTGGAAGCCAAGACATTATGAACAAAATGAAAAAGTATCTTACCTAGACCGTTGATGACATGCCCGAGATTATTATTGGTAATTGCTAGGGCAGCATGGTTTAAGTGCTTAATAGGAGGGCAATGACGAAATGGACTCAGCATCATGACTTCCGACACAAAATTTATAATCAATATAAAAAAAATATAAACACACCCAATTTAAACTTTATTATTTTAAAAATTACATTGTTTTTGTGAAAAGTGGTTTGTGTTAGGTTTTGAGAGAATTGTTTTCTGACAGCATTTGGAAATAAGTGAACCAGATGAAATTTTCTATTTTATATGGCTTTTGGAAAAAAAAAATGTTAGGTTGCCGGTTTTCTGTCAAATAACATTCTACCTCCTTACCCATTTAATAAGCCTTTTTGATTATGTACCTAAGAGGTTGATTGACGGCTATCGCGCTTGCATTCGCCGCTAGAGTAGCTAGTGTAGAGTATGGTCTCTAGAAATGTTATTGTCACTGAATATTCACTGTTTGCGGGATTTTTATTGCGTATTTCTACTAACTATTAATAATTGTTGTAAAAATTGTGCTATTACTGATTAACTATGGCTTAAGATTTTGTGTCACTGACTCTGGCAGAGCCACCATCAGGTATTTTAATTTTCATAACACAAAAACTTTGTCGCAGTCGAAATTTGTCGCCAAATATCAGAATTTGTCGATCACTGGTTCTAAAGATATAAGGGTTTATAGATGGCCGATCTGGAGAGAGTCTCCCCAGCAGGGCCACATTTATATCTCAAAAACTAGGGCACCTAGCGAAGATCGGTTTTCTCCCATATTTTGTCGCCAATTAGTCGGAATCAGTCGCCAAATATCAGAATTTGTCGGTTACTGGTTCAAAAGATATAAGGGTTTATATATATATATTACTAATTGAACTCATTATATCTCCTAAACTAAGACTTGGCGACACAGATTTTAAGTAGTAGGTAACTTGAATCTAATTTAGTAGAACTTGGAGGAAGGATATTAGTCAGCTCATTGCTTGTCAATTTTAGGAACATTATAATGTAAATATTATTTTGAAATTTTAAAATGTAATTAATTATACATTACGAGCAGCGCCCCGCGGTTTCACCCGCGTAAGTTTCGACTCCGTGGGAATATCGGGATAAAAACTATTTCCTTCCCCGGGATGCAGGCAATCTATCTCTCTGCCAAATTTTATCGAAATCCGTTCAGTGGTTTAGGGGCAAGCACAAGCGTTTGTAACTTGGCGCCTTCGTCTGAAACGGACTGGGCACTCTATCAAATACCCTGGGGCCTTCATCTGCAGCTACGTTCACACAACGTTACCTGTACGACATTACACTATAGGTACTACCTTCTGCCCGCGACTTTCACCGCGTGAAATTTCGACCCGCCGCGTCGTATCGCAGCGCCCGCCCGCGCCATAGATAAAATACTAAATGTACAAGCCCGCGCTATTACTTCGTTTTCGCTTAGCAAATAAGTTATTTAATTGATCGCTTAGCGTTTTTTCTGCCTTTTTATACTTTTGTTTGGCTCCTTAGGGTCGTAGCGTGATGTTAGTAGCCTTCCTCAAGAATTGGGCTATTAAATGCAAAAAGAATTATTATTACTAAATCAAATGAAGAGTAGTTCCAGAGATTATCCCGTTCAAAAAAACTCTTCAGCTTATAATTATTCGTATATATAGAGATAAAGTAAACATCTGTGCTATTTTTTTTTCGTCAATGTATTGATAAAAAAAAAACAAGTTTCTTTTTTCAATTTGACGACGTTAGTTCCGATTTTGGCCACGCGCCAAAAGATCCTTGTACAGCACTTTCACAATAATTATTTTACATCTGGCATGGCTACATCTGACAACCCAACAGCCACCTTATCGTAACGGGAATAAAGATCACTATGATTTTGACAGTGATGCAATATCAGATGTAAAAAGGAATGTGAAGGACTGAAGAGCGATACTATTGAACCGGCCGCCGGCGCCGGCGCAGTGTGCACGCCCACAAACACTCGCAGAACGCGGAACAATCCAACATGTGACGAATAGAAACACAACAATACATTCCAAACATAATTTATTTTTGTACAAAATAACATAAGAATTATTTATAAATACATTACTTAATTGATCGTTTTTTTACAAAAATACTTTTAATAAATTCACATAAATAGTTGGTTCAACATGGAATGGCGTAGCACAATGTTATTAGGAAGAACGCATCTTTTAACTTAGAAGTATTTATTTTTCAAATACTGTTATTTTTTATTTAAAAAAAATATGAAGGGGTTCGTGACATGCAATTAGCTACTTTATGCCGTTGGCTTACGGTATACAATTCTCTATCACTGTAAAAAATATAGGGTAAATACTGTAATAGTATTCAGTAAACTAAACTTAGGGCTGATTTTTCAATCGACAGATAATTTTGACGCCTGACAGTTTTTGTATGGAAGAACTGTCAAAAATTCAAAATTATTCCTCGGATAAAAATATCTGGCGTTGGAAAAATCAGCCCTAAGATATCTAAGGAACGATACAAAGGTCTAAAAAGTTAGGTAAGAACATTTTCGAAAAATTGTGATACAGCCAAATTAGACCGATTTTAAATTTTCCATAGAAACAAAGATTTCCAGTTATGTATCTTTTTTTAAATAAGACATGTTCTTTACTAACTTTTTAGACCTTCCTGCTTATGCGTATGAAGTTTCATTAAAATCGATTCATTCATTTCGAAAAACAAGGGCTGAAAGTTTGTATGAAATCCGTACGTCGTCGTAAACGCTCTTAAGGAATTATACAATTAAAAGTAGGTACAGACACGTTTACGTCACACATTTTTAAACGCGCCGTTGACGCGCGTTTGTAGCGATACAGACGCGATACGCAAGCGAGTCAGATACTAGCAGGCATTGCACTGTAGGATAAAAGCGCGCCGTCGACACACGTTTATAAAACGCGCGTCAACGGCGCGTTTAAAAAACGTGGTGTGCACAGGCCCTAAGCTGCATCTCAGACCCGGGCCCTGTACCACAAAACTTTACAGATAAAATTTACAAATTTGTAAGCCCTAGTTTGCAGGGGCGCGTTTTTCTCGCGGCGAATTTTTTTTCTAGCGCACTGGGTTTTTATTAGCACAGTGCTTAAGTGCAGAGAGTTCAAAATCCAACAGTATGTTTCCCCAGAATTACTATAAGCCCACCGCTTAACTGAGATGTTGCTTGAGGTAGCTGCGAGGTGCGGGAGGGGTGATAGTTGTCACAAGTTGACGAATCCCTGAGCTCCTGCATCACGTCACCACACCCCTCCCGCACCGCGCTGCTACCTCAGGCAACGTCTCAGTTAAGCGGTCGGTTAGTCACTTTGGACCAGTATCGCTACCGAGCGCGACAGCTATACTTATGGCTTATTTCTAAATAGGCATTAGGTTTATTTACCTAAACTTCAAAGAAGTTAGTAACATAAAGTGGGTAAGGACCTTCAAAACTTGAAATGATAGTCATGACGTTTTCGTCCTGGGATTGAAGAAATTACATATTATTTATCGCACGTTGAATACAACATAGCAAATTGTTATTTCAAAAAATCTTATTACGTTTTTAAGGTTCCTATGTTGGGGTCGGCTTCCAGTCTAACAGGATGCAGCTGAATACCAGTAATTTACATGGAGCGACTGCCTATCTGACCTCTACCACCCAGTTATTGGGTAATACGATACACCTTGGTAAGACTGGTTGTCAGACTTTCGGGCTTCTGACGACCCGTAACGACTGTCAAAGATCCATGAATGACAGCCGGGACCAACAGCTTAACGTGCTTTCCGAGGCACGGAAGGGTCTTGGTATGTAAATATGGTCACCCATCCAAGGACTAACCGCGGCAAGCGTAGCTTAACCTGATCGATCGAACCATGCGGCTCTTATTTCTTAGCCACAAGCCCCTCCTTTAAGGTTCCGTAATACAACTGTTAAATGAAAGTGCCTTGTCTTACACATTGGCATTGCACATGAGCACGAAACAATAATTTGTGACTAATGAGCTTATTCAAACTCCAATAAATAATTCGTGATTCTTAAATCCCGGTTTTGAAAAGGCCATGATTATTATTCCAGATCTCAGAAGGCGGTATTATCCGCTCTATATTATTTACTTTCTCGAAGTTTAGACAAACATACTCTACATATTCCGATCTCTGAATATAAGACTCCTTGCACACAAGCGTACAAATATCGCGGTGGGATTTTATTGCGCACTGGATTTTCAACTCTCGGTGTTGAGTCGAGAGTTGAGAATCTAACAGAGCGCAACTCAGTGCGTCAAAAAAACCAACTGTTGGATTTTCAACTCTCGGCTCTAAGCAGAGCGTTGCAAACCGGGTGCGCGACAAAAAATACAAGGAGAAAAAATCACCCGTGCTAATTTGGGCTAAATTGTGACGCTCTTAAATCGTTCGCTCGGTATTGCTTACTACATTATTATAACGACTCGCGTTAAAAATAATAATTTGTATTATATTTACATAGTTTAACATACAACTTTCCGTAAGATTACCATTATGTACAAAGACAATCATGCGTCGAAAGATGTAGGTATACAGAGCACGGACACGCCTCGGCGGCCGTATCAGAGATACATAATATGGCAAATAATGTGTCCTGTAATGTTATTTACTTTGCGTACCTAGTATAGTATACAATCAAGTATTTTCTAACTGAACAGACAGCTGTGTTGCTGAACAGTTTGTTGCGCCACGTCTCCCCAGCGAAAGCACTAGGAAGTGGAGAAGGGCGGGCGGTTTGAAGGACTGTCTTGTAATTTTGACGTTCGAAAAGTGCTGATAAATGACTTTTGATTTGATTTTGATTGAGAGAAGACTTCCCATACAAACTAAGCGTGACACCGTTATACGCGTACTATGCCGTATATGTAGAAACTAACGGCTTTGAGAACAGTCCGTGACAGTTCTTGTGCGCTCAGCGCACATTCGACGCGACAAAATTTATTGTTACTACCGTGTCTATAACCTGCCGTGACGATTCCGTGCTCTTTGAGGTTACATTTCACGTTCACCTAATGAACCCTCTGTTTTATTTATCATACAAACCATAATAGCATTTGTGTTTCTAGATTTCGCAAAATATTAACAACCTTTTACGCATGACTGTACAGCCGCCAGTACATCAAGCTACCCGAAACTGTGAAATTTTCCCAAATCCACTTTGAACCTTTATGCTTCAGCGATAAAGTTGAAAATCTATTAAAGAAATTTGACAGATTAGTAGGTTGATGTGCTGGCGTCGGTACATACAACACTGTTGTATAAATTTACGAATTATCTTCTAAAAACTAATTAATCATTGCCATTTCAATACATATTCAATAACTTTGAGGCACTGGCAATGAACAGTTTTTTTTTTATAATAACTTACGGAACCCCATGTCAACTATAAGGCGAAAAGTCCCTAAGACCGTCCGCACGAACGAGAGAATCGCGGCGATATTATCGGCGGCGACGTATTTCTATACACTCTCTTAGAACGTTAGGTTAACGTTACGTAGAAATTTGATGGCACGGCGAAACTATTACCGCGATTCCCTCACTCGTGGAGCCGGCCCCTTAGGTAGTTTTTATTATTACGATTTATGCTATACAATACATACACACTTAACTTTACCCAGGTACGCACGAACGTTTTTTTATTCGCGCAATGGATTTTCAACACACTGTTTAAGAGCCTATACTACCTCAGCTAAAATTCACTCTTTATCTCGCTCGCACGATACTGCTCGCGGACTGTGTGAAAGCGAGACAAGAGTACGGTGCTGGGCGGGAGGCAGCGCCAATAGTTTAGGTATTTGCTTTTTACGGTGAAAATAAAGGTAATTCAAAAAAACTAACTAACATAAGACCTGCTTTATAGTTAGTTCAGTTAGTATGCAAAGTTTCATAATCTAATTTGAAGTATTTTTTTAATACCAGCGGTTTATTGTTCGGTTTGGAGGTAACTTTGGAATTTTTTTCTATCGAGTAAATTTTATGGGATCGTGTTTTCGTCTAACATAAGACCTTACATTAATCCTCAACTTTAGCATATATTTATTTCAAAATTAATGCTGCAGTATTTTCGACATAACGGAGGATCATGCTAAGCCATTTGAGGTAGTATAGGCTCTTAACGTCGAGAGTTTAAAATCGAAGTGTATTTTTTTGATGCGCTGTGATGTACTCTGTTGAATTCTCAACGCTCGGCTCAACACCGAGGGTTGAAAATCCAGTGCGTCAAAAAAATCCTTCGCGTTAAAAAATCGCTCATGCGTACACCTCGATTTAAACTTTATGCCGGCTCTGAAGTGCTTAGTTTACGTTATTCGCCTGACTGCTGACATAGGTAGACTCCTAGTAACTAGTTGCATTAAACATGGATCAGAAAGGTGTGGTCATATTGAAGGGGCTTACAGGACCTAAACGCAAAAAACGCGAGTTTTAGAAACAATAAAAGTATATGATCGACTACAGTAAACAAAATCAGAAAAATATATGATATTCTTCAGGATATATGCTAGGTAGATACTGTGTTGAAAACATAATACAACTGATTTGATACGATAGAAAAAAAATCATGAAGATACCTCTAAAAACTTTCTTTTTACAATAAAAAAAACATACTAATATACATACAATCATTCAGATTTTTTGTCAGATTATTCTACAAGCAACATATAACACTACTGAAAACCTATTACAGAAATTTGACACAATTTGTGCATTTGTGTCGAGTAGGTATTGAACCTTTGTAAGGGACAGTTGATAATTTTTCCCTGATTACTATGTAAATATGACCATACATTTCGGAAACATGCTGTATGGTATATTCTTATAAATAATACAGTTTGATGTACTCATATCGTTCCGTATACTAACGAATTACA
The DNA here is from genome assembly GCA_963082905.1 of Oligia fasciuncula. Classification (NCBI taxonomy): domain Eukaryota; kingdom Metazoa; phylum Arthropoda; class Insecta; order Lepidoptera; family Noctuidae; genus Oligia; species Oligia fasciuncula. The sequence continues at coordinate 19,550,628 of OY720403.1, forward strand.
TTATTATGTTGCGTTAATTTAATAAAATTTAATCAATACATTTATAAATTTTGGACAAGAGATCAAATAATTTTAATAAAGTTAAATATTAAAAGATAACATAAATGGAGACTAATTTACCTAAGAGGAAATTTAAAATTGTATAAATATCTCTTCATTTTGACGTGAAAAATATATAGGGTGACTGGTAATTAGTGACCGATACTTAAACACGTGATTTTACACATCATTATGAACAACTTTTACTATGGGACCAAACCTGAAATAGCGAAAAAAAAAACAGCTGTTCCCTACATTTTGATGGGTTAAGCGAACATAAATGTAGGGAGCAGCTGATTTTTTTTTTCGCGATTTCAGGTTTGGTCCCATAGTAAAAGTTGTTCATGATGATGAGTAAAATCACGTGTTTAAGTATCGGTCACTAATTACCAGTCACCCTATATAATTAAAAGGGAAATTTTGCAATATTAAATTACTGTTTCTCATCCACATTTCTGTGAAACAGGAAAGTAGTGGGTCCATTTTTAATTTGTATGAAACATGTTTATTGCTGTAGAACAATTTAACACATTATATTTCTGCCTAAGTGTGCATGCGCACGAGAGACACGCGTCGACGACCGAGGCAACTGTAATCGTCGACGCGTGTCACTTGTGAAACAGGAAAGTAGTGGGTCCATTTTTAATTTGTATGAAACATGTTTATTGCTGTAGAACAATTTAACACATTATATTTCTGCCTAAGTGTGCATGCGCACGAGAGACACGCGTCGACGACCGAGGCAACTGTAATCGTCGACACGTGTCACTCGTGTGTGATTCCTTTTTTGCCTTTTGGCTACAGAACCCTTGAAAGTGCGCTCGCGCACCCTGGTCCGCCCGACACCATCTTGCAGACTGGCTAATATCTGTACCGCGGCATTAATTATTGTTACATCGTGTCTTTAAGAGATGCGACTTCATTATTGTTCTAATTTGTTGCGTTCAACCGGCAAGAAAATTGTTCGGCGTGAGGTTTTGATGGCGAGCAGTCAATGGGCGCTTTTATAATATCGATCATACGATATTATCGTGGACGTCCACGGCGTAACGATAACACAGGGAAGAAAAGTGTATGGAAATATATGAAGACCCTTTTAAATTACCGTCCACGATAACGTGCGCGTATCGTGGACGTAGACGTCCATGACAATGTCGTCATATAAAAGCGAACAATGGGGTTTCATAAGTACGGTTCAGGAGCTATGCTTATGGAACAAGATCCGGTCTTAGTGTGCATACACACGAGTGACACGCGTCGACAGAGGCAACTGCAGCCGTCGACGCGTGTCGCTCGTGCGTGTACACTTAGATCGACCCGACCCAATCGATTATTATTAGTAGGACTAATCTCAATACGGGGTCAAAATAAATTAGCTAGCAAAACTCTGCAGGCGAGATGGGTATCGATATCTGAAAATATATATATTTTTTTGTTTTATCATTGTTAGATATTGATAGCCATTGTGTTTGCGGAGTTTCGCTAACAATTTTTTTTTAAACCCTGTATTGGGCAAACTGGACGGGGTTGATCCCACATATTTCAATTTGATTAATTGCCACTCAATCACGCAGACGTGGCTGAACGGATTTGATTTTTTTTGTGTTTAATTTTGTATCTCTTATCCAAATAACAGTCGAGGATATATCGATCTTAGACCAAATCTCGCACTACATCGACGCGAACGCGAACTTTTTTATACTGTAAAGGCTTACAAACCACTGCGCTGATATAAAAAACGCGTTTACTTCACAGACTAATGTCCTCAAACACCACAGTTCACTAAGTAAGCGCGGAGGTCCTGTGTGGACGGCGCTGTCCTCATTCGAGGCCGAACAGCCAGTTGATGCCCTGCGCGAGGAACAGGATGAGAGGCTGCCAAGCGACCAGCCAGCGGATCCAGTCTAGCAGCTGGCCGTAGAGGATGTGCGGCCGGTCCCAGCTGAGGACGCGTTAAGGAATTGCTTGGCTTAACATATGAAGTTTTAGGAAGAGTTTCGTTCTGGAGGTCTACCAATAACCTAAGTAAATTTCATTTTCAGGGCTACCTTAGAGCATGCCCCTTACTACTACTATAAAATGCTGGATGTATAAAAGGATACGGGTTGGTGAACATCCTCTTGAGGTCCACCTTCTCCTTGCAGTAGGGACAGGTCTGCTTCTTGCCGACGATGCACCAGCCTCGGATGCAGAACTCGTGGAAAACGTGCCCGCACGTCAACTTGTATGTGTTCTCTGCAAACAGTTACATACAGCAAATATTATCTACCGCTAAATAAATAAACTAACTAAATAATCGCGCCATATGTTACCATGGATTTAGTACAGACGCCAGCACATCAACCTACCCGAAACTGTCAAATTTTCCCAATCAACATTGAACCTTATACTTTAGCGATAAAGTTGAAAATCTATTAAATAAATTTGATAGATTATAGTAGCTTGATGTGCTGGCGTCGGTACATACAACACTGTTGTATAAAATTACGATTAATCTTCTAAAAACTAATTAATCATTGCCATTTCGATAAATATTCATAACTTCACAAGGTCATCGGTCCACCTTGTGGGAGGCCTTCCAACGCTACATCTTCCGGTACGCGGTCGCCACTCCAGAACCTTTCGGCCAAATCGGCCATCTGGATCCGAGAAGCACAGAACCGGTCGAAGTGGCTGTGCTTGGGGGAGGCCTATGTCCAGCAGTGGACTTCTTTCGGATGAAATGATGATGATTAATCAGTCGGTGTGTACATACCTAGCACGCCCTCTACATTGACGTCCACTAGCAGCTGGTTGCCGCAGACTGCGCACACGTTGCTATCTAGCTGACGAGTCGGCATGCCTTCTTGAGTGTAGTACTGAAATAAGTAATAAATAAAATAAATACACAAACGTAACTCAATGAGGTGCGTAAGTTGTGGCAATCAAATAATTTGAACCCAATATCATAACCAGCGCGGGTTGGTAGATGTCACATGTCTTCGAATTTTGGGTTCTAAGACATCAGGACGACAGGTTCGGCTTCCTCACGATGTTTTCCTTCGCCTTTTTGAGAGCAGTGCTGATGCAATAATTTACACTAAGTAAAGCACCTGTCTGGGCTTCTGTCTGTATGTCTGGAGTGTTTTGAGATGAACATATGACTGTCTTGTAGTTGTGTACTTTATGTTATACTTTTTGTCTTTGTTAAATAAATACATAAATAAATAGAAGTGAACCAAACAAAAGGTTTCAACAATTAAATAGTCCTCACCCCAATAGAAGCCGCCATTTTATCCGTACAGTACTCAGCGACGTCTCTTCCTAGGACTCCGAAGTACAGGCCGTAGAACAGCAGCATGAGGGCCACGTCCATCCACTGCTGTGGCTTGTGGCCGAACGCCAGGTTGAGGCCGAAGAACGTCAGCATCATCAGGACGTAGCCGACCACGCCGAGGAAGCAACTCACTTTGTATATTAGGTAGAACCATTTGTATACTAGCCTGGAATTGTTAAGTAGTGAAATTAGTCTTTTTTTGTATACAGTCAACAGAGTGTTTCAATGAGATGGGTAGGAGTGCGGAAAAGTTGTAACTATTAAAGGTAGAGAAATGTGTTTTAGGAACTACGTCGGATAAAGCAGTTACATTTCAAAAATCCCATACAATCTTCTCACCACATAGTTCTTCTTAGCGTGTCGATAGCAATCTAAATGGACTCGGCCCAAAATTCGGCTACATGTTTGGCGCCATCACTAGCGTCCAACAGTTCCTGTAACGTGCAGCTGACAGGACATGCAGGATATGATATCAAGTGTCCCATCGTTTGTGGAACAGCACCACATTTACACTCCAAAGCGGAGTCGTCGATGAATCTTCATCTGAATAGGTTTTCCTTGCTTCGGCTAACCTGGGTCCAGAGTCTGGTTACACACTCAACGGGAAGGCCCGCATACCTCGCCATGTATGCCGTTACATTTTATATTTGTGTAGGTAGTTATCGTATACGAGTGGGTAAAGCTTTGGTTACGTCGGAAAGCAGTTCCGTCATGTTATTTTCTTTTATTCTTCTGTAATGTACCTAACATAGTTTATAAGTTGTACCACCTACTAACAATATTATGGGCAAAATATGTCTGAATTAAAAATATTTTTTTATTTTATTTTATACCGTCCGTCATGAAAATCTGTAATTTTCATCAGTATTTGGCATTAAAGTGTCAAAAATCTCTCTGTATTTCGACAGCCGTTATTGTGAGACTGTCAGCCGCTTTCTTAAGAAACCAATGCTTCATCAACTTACCTAGGTGTAGTAACAGACATGGGTCTATTGGTAGACTTCCTTATGACTAGACCGGTGAGCATGGTGAATATACTCCAGATGATGATGAACCTCCACCACTGGTTCTTGACGCTCATCAGCACCGGTATCGACCACATCGCCACCATCGTGAAGAACTGCAAGTAGCATAGCATATCATCACGGCTGTATTCCCCGAAAGGTTAGTGTTAGCTTTGAAAATGGAACGCAATTTTAGGTTTCAAGTTTTGCCGCTAGAGGCGCCACTCTCCCAGTTGTCAACTTTCCTTTTGTTTTCTATAGGAATTATTGTGAGACGCATTTTACACAATATGCTAAAATATAATATGAAAATTTCTTCTTTCATTAAACACTTCTGCATTTCTTTTTTTTCACGTGTTGGAACTCCTCATGGCTACCCACCGTCTGGGAAGAATGGAGGGTTATGTCGGACTCTTACCTACTAAAACCCCACGGTTCACTCCAGTACCATGAGTCGGGGGCCTGGGAGATACTAGTACAAACTGCCTACCTACCTATAGTGCATCCACATTTCCCCAGTAATGTTTAAGTCCCGTCTAATAGGGGGCGAGCCTATTGCCATCAACCAAACGCAAAACCCAACTCCGGGGTGTCCCGTCACTCTCATAGCCCGTTGGGACAGCACGACCGGAGAGATCAGGTGCAGGACCAACGGCTTACCGTGCTTTTTGAGGCACGGGGAGGTCACACCGCCTACTTCCAAACTCCGGGCTGTTAATAAGAAAATCCTAATGGAAATACCCAATAACTCTGCCCCTAAGACGACCCACTGACCCCAAAAACACTTTGCCCAACGTGGGAATCGTCGACGTTATAATAATAACTAGGTAAACCGCTGAATAATAATCCATGTTTGGAGGAAGGAAATAAAATAAAATAACCAGTCAAGTGCGAGTCGGACTCGCGCACCGAGGGTTCCGTACAAATTTTGTAGGTATGTAACTACAAACGGTTTTCGGATTTTTTCCTTTACTTGTGCTACATGACATTGCTTCTTGCCAAATTTCATGATTCTAGATCAACGGGAAGTACCCTATAGGTTTTGATTCGCTTGCGAGTGTCAAAATATGCGGCATAAACGGAACATGAACGCCCGTATCTTTTGATTGCATTGACGATTTTTTCACTGCTTCAAGGGATTGCAGCCCTGAGTATTTGATATTAGTTTCAACTTGATAACTCCAAGCGTTCCCGAGATAAAGAGTCTTGAGAGAAAACAGACAGACGGACAACAAAGAGATCCTATAAGGGTTCAGTTTCTTCCTTTTGAGGTACGGAACCCTAAAAATTAAGTGGCGTCGCCAAAATCGACGCAATTTTGCGATAACATTCTATTACTTTATGCCAGTATACAAAATAGTATTAAACAGAGCCCCTTTTCCTGCTTGTTCAGATTTTGATGCGGTTTTCACCAACCATTTAGATTTTTTTTTTTTGTGTCAAACTCAAACCATTTATTACAGGCACTTTTGCATTGTCAAGGGGTCGCGGTCGGCCAGTCAGAAAGATGAAGCTAGTTGCCCGTTTCAAAGCGTAGTAGGTACCTATGGAGAAGAACGGGCAAAAATCTCGTATATATAACTCGTGTATATTAGGTATGTACATTAATATTTAACACGATATACACAAAAATCTCGATGTTTTGATAATGTCGCCTCATCAGTAGACAGCACCCGTGCAACGCAGGAGCAGGTCGCAATAGTTTCAAATAAAAGCCTGAAAAATAAAATCTACAGGATCTACTCACAGCATATGACCTGTAATGCCTCTTCTTCCACTCCATGACTACGATTTGTGCTACGATGAGGGTTACGATGAGGATCATCACCATGGTCGTGTGCATGGACTCATGACCCTTGTGCAGCTCGTGCAGCTTCTGATGATCATATCTGGAAAGTTTATGTTTATTATTTTTTAACGATAAAAGGTGGAGGTTCTAATTCGACGCGACAGGGACAAATTGCAAGTGATTGTTGCACTTATAAATGTATATCGTGTACTTTTAAATGAAATGTAACGTGTAAACAATTGTAGGCTAACCTAAATAAATAAATAAATTAGATTAGCTAGCGAAACTGCAGATGTGTTGGGACAAAACAGCGGTCGATGACCCCACAGAAAATCATCATATTTTTTTTTTGTTTTATTATGTTTAGATATCGATAATTCGATACCCATCACGCGGAGTTTCGCCAGCTAATCTAATTTGACCCGGTATTTTGTCGTTCTTTTTTATGACTACTATATCTTTGTCACAGCAATCTGATTTTGATCATTCTTTGTAATTATTAGATTAGTGCTTGATAAGACATCTTTGTGTTTAATTAAAAATATTAATTAACTTAGTCAGAAGTCTGACAACCAGTCTTACCAGGGGGTATCGTATAAGGCGATTCTCACACTGCACCGCATCACGCAGCAGGGCGCCCCTTAAATATTTATTTTATTTATTTATTTATTACATTCGTTTTTACCGTTTTTACCCTTTGGGTACGGAACCCTAAAAACGCACTCACGCGCGTGGAATTTGGCTGCATCATCTGCGCCCTGCCCCGCTGCGTGATGCGGTGCAGTGTGAGAATAGCCTTACCCAGTAACTGGGTTGTGGAGGTAAGATAGGCAGTCGCTCCATGTAAAGTACTGGTTTCAGCTGCATCCGGTTAGACTAGTAGCCAACCCCAACATATTTGAGAAAAGGCTAGGCAAATTATGAATTAACTGAACCACATATCGTGTGTATTTCCCTGAAGGGTTTGGCACAGGTGTATCTATAGTACACCTACATTTCGCTAGTTATCAACTTGATAGAAAATGTAATATTACAGTTTCAAATTATACAATACTAAATATATAAAACTATGACGTAAGTATTATAATAAAATTTACTTAGAACATATGTTCTGAACAGTTGAATAACTGCATGCACAATGTTTGCTTATTCAAATAACTATTTGGGCTACATGGACTCACAAACAAGGGTAATGTTACCAACGTTGAAAATGTTCGATTATTAATAAAAAAAAAATTGTTGTTACAAATATTTTGACTGTGTAAGTATTGCACTTTTGTAGGAAACAGCTGTTTTTTTTTTAAATATCCGACGAAATTCAGTATGGTCAAGAATCACGTACTGAATTCATGGTTACAGGTTAAACATCAATGTCCCTTCCAGCCTGCATACCCAGTGAGGTATTTTTTGTGTTAACAGAATATTTGAATATCTTCAATAGGTGGTGATTATGGTTAAGCTCACTCATACATAATATAATCAGCCTATAATGTTCCCACTGCTGGGACACAGGCCTCCTCTCTGTGAGAGGGAGCTCACTCATATTTCATACTTATTTCGTGCCAACCTTAGCCAGAGGTATATATATATTGGAGTCTGAATGTGGATGGCTTTAAGAGTAAGCAAAGAGCAATGAAATGATGGGTGGACTGTGTGAAAGATAATATGGCTAGAAAGCGGGTGACTGCTGAGATGTCAATAGAGAATTATGGAATAAGACATGTTTGCGCTATCCTCAAATATATTGGGACAGGAGAATGATGAGGGAGGTATATTCTTGAAGACCCTAATGTGGTAAAGAAATAATATTGTAATCATTTTCACAGAAGTTTTGATATAATAAGGTTTATAGGATGGAATTAGGCAAGCACTAGCTGTCATTTTGTATGTTGAATAAAATAATCATTAAACATAATTCTAATTAAGTTAATGTCAATGTTTCTTATTAAAAATGAAATGAAATCCAGTTTACAAGGTTAAAATAACTATTAACTTAATACCTATACAAATGTTAAGTGTGAGAAGTGATATTCAGAAGATTTTTAAGGTATAGTCCGCATGGAACTAGTTGGCTACGCCTTAGATATGAGCGGTGGGCGGGGGCGCTTTCTCATTACTCAGTACGTGGGTTGCAAACAATAGGCAACCCCGTCGCCCTCACCCCCATCTTCGCCCAAGGCGCGGCCAACTAGTTCCCCGTGTACTATAATTTCAAAGTTAATTCTTGATGCTTCAATTTAAGGAGATTGTGGTATACACGCATCTGTCACATCATCACATGTCGATGCAGCAATACACGAAAGCCACCACTCAGTGGATCCCAATTGACAGGAAATGACTGTGCGGCAGGCCCAAAAAGATATGACAAGTTGAGCCAAATTCCTTAAAGGATTGGCCCACACTGGCAGTATACCGGGAAAAGTAGAAAGACGGAAGGGAGGCCTTTTTCCCGCAGTGGGACAACACAGGCTCATAATAAAATTAAAATGTGGTATACAATTTAACAAAGATTAAAAGCTGACTAAAGTTGCGTTCAAGAAATTCAATAAGTACTGAAAAACCAATTTTATTGATAATCGAGATTTTCATGTCAGCAACAATGATGAAATAAATAGGCATGTCATAAACACTGACTGTTGTTTTTTTAATAAGTAATTAAGTTAACTTCATTGCTAAGGCTGTGCTGATCCAATTTTTTGACGTGACAACGTCTTAAATTAGGTTGCGACTGGGAGTCACTTATGAAAAAGTGTAACGCTCGGTAACGTTACGATGAGTCACCGAACGAGAGAGAGGCCCGCCGAATGCCTTGCGTCTCTCTCCCACTCAACTATGATTGGATGATCGGTCGTTGTCACGTAAAATCTTCGCCCGTAAAACCGACTTTACAGGCAACCATTTTTTTTTTTTTACTGCAGTACATGTATCATATGAAGGTCATAATTGAAGGGACTTTAATGATTGAAAGACCACTGGAAGGATCTAGTTTTATCAACCATATGGATTTTTATAAAAAATTTACCTTAGCTTAATTAGGGTTTATATTGCTTAATTAAAGTGGATAATGATGTGAGCATAATTTCCATTACAAATTATTAACCGTTGGCATAAAGAAACGCCTAAGGAAACTGTAATCATGTGTCAATGGGCTTATCACTAAATAAACCGACCAAATGCTAATGACCATGAAAACAATACGAAACACTTAAATGAGTGAAAACCTTACCTCAACTTTTCTTCTGAAGTCAATTCCTCGTAGGTCTACACAGAAAACATAGTTGAATTAACATTAACACGATAGAATATTACCAAAATCTTTTATTAGCATCCAATATGTTTTACCTTATTAGGATCGACTGGTCTGTGGAGATCCATGGCTACTTTTTACACACAACACTATCAAGAAATTAAAGTATAAACAACCATATGTGAAATAATTCAATTATATTATTAAATTAATCGAAAAACCCTGTGCTGCAAAACTGATGCCGGAGACCTACACGTTTCAAAGTCAACGAATTGGGATTCGTATACTTTTTAAACATTAGAAATGTGCTCTCTCTGTTTCACTTTTATAGTTTTGCTATTCTTATCTTTGTTTAGCATGCTAATAGTGGGCAAGTGACTTGAGTTTTACTGATAATTTTGTCAAAGTGACAGTTGTAGAGTTGGCACAACACGTTATCAACCCGATTACGATACAATTTAGAATTTATTTGTTATTTAGTCGATTGCAACACAATCCTCGTTTTTTTTTGTATAGCAACAAAATATTTTGACAACCAATGACATTGCACGTCAAAAGTTACGGGAAAATAATAAATGTAGACAGTGCTATGTTTTTATTTTCGATATGGATAATAATGTTTTGTTTATTATCTAAATAATTACAAATCAGGCAATCAAATGTTTCTGACTGATATCTTTCGGTGATTGCTTTCAGCACAATGCCGAATAAAGGTAAATACTGTAATATTGGCTCTGTAAAAGCTACTCAACACACCAGCAGTGTAACAGTTTTAGCTGTTCTTGAGCAAAATAGTTGTAAAAGGTAGTAATCGATGCCTTTAATAATCTTATAAATGTTGGATAGGCAAACTGTATGCTTCATCGTCCATAATGAAACCAGAAAGATATTCTCGAATTGCGCCTTTACACTCGGCAATCCGCCATTCCTACCTTTCGAACTTTCACAATCAAATGAATGACGTTTACAGTTCGTATTCCTTAGCCAAAGGATTTCTTTTAATTATTGTACAGACCAAGACCTTACCTCTACCATTGGCAATCTCTTCCCACCCATATTCCAATTTAGTAGGGAATTATTGGGAACCGCGCAACACGTCTTTTTCTTCCATAAAACTTTAGTTGCCGTCATTCAATTCCTTCCTTCCATAATAAAATTATCATCTGTCACACCAAGTCACAACCAATGATATTATAAATAAAAACTTTTTTACACTTTTATTATCATTGGTCACAACCCATATAAGTTTGGTCTGCCTCTTGTTAGAGCCATTACATGGTCTGTGGTTAGAGCCATCCACAATTATATTCATATTTATTTATTGTGTTCCATAATCCATAATGTATAAAAGATGTTACACTTACACATCATACTCATTCATAATTAACCATTTCCTTGTCACATGCTGCTCATTCCTGTGCATCACTTTTATTGCTGGACAACCCCTTTTCCAAGACTATTAAACAAGGTGTCATTAAAATAAGTGAAATGGGCTCATTGTACTCATAATAATGAACAAGTTTCACTAAAGGAGCAATCCAGAAATCAACAAGAAAAATCAGCTGTCCCATATTTTTTTTTCATATATTATGTAAACAAAAAATGTACTGCAGGAGGATAGGTCCCATATTAAAAGTGCCTTCCATATTTGTTTTTTTAAACACTGCCCCACGCTAGGATTTTCTCCTGTATTGTGGGTGCGTTTACAAACATTTAAACTCACATACACAAACATCCAGACCCGGAACAACTACTTGTAGGTCATACAAATATTTGTTCCGTGCGGGAATTGAACCCGTGACACGCAGCGCAGCAGTCAATCGCTTAACCACTGCGCCAACCGTGCCGACCGTGCCGATATTGAATTGATCTCACGTTAAAAGTGTTTTTATCATCATCATCAGCCTACAGCAGTCCTCTGCTGGACATATGCCTCTCCTATTGCATGCCATTTAGCCCGATTCTTGGCAACTCAACCAGCTGCTACCAGCCACCCTGTTGTTCGTAATGTCGTCGTTGTCAAACCAAAACCTGCTATGTGCAAAAAGTATACTTTTGAGATATTGACAAAAGAAATTTTCCTGAAAAATTTTACATGAGAACCCTCATGTAAAATTTTTCATGTTCAATTTTTTTAAGTATTTTATTTCAAAGTTATCATTATTATACTTATATTCGTTTGTATGATAAACACATAAAACTAGTAATTTATTTATTTTTTAGATTATAGTAATTTATTTAGTTTTAGCTGCTGCACATAGCACATTTTATTCTGAGGCCATAGTTCCACAACCAGTGGTCATAAGTACATAGAAGTTCTTTTATATGAGAAATAAGGCAGTGACCTATAAGCTGTGGTCAAAATCTTGAAATCTCAAAAAACGGCACATAGCAGATTTTGGTTTGACAATGACGATGTGCTGAATGCTGTTGGCCAGTTTATATTCATACCATTTTTTCTTGAAAAATATTTTGTTTATTGTTTGACACATTTAGGTACTTAAAAATATATCAAACTACGAACAAAAACAAATCATTTTGCTTACCTAAGGTTGGTAGCATTTTTATTGCCAAACTGTGCATACAAATAGATTACTAAGCAAATTTTGCCTATGCAAAGCTAAAAATTATGAAAAATAAATTATTGTTATGGATTATGCAAAAATTATGTTTATCTCCACAAATTACATTCTTATACATATTAAGTTGACAGGTATTTTGACAAAATTAGTAGCATAATTATTTTGATAGTTTAATTCATTTTTCAGAAATGAATCGCAGTCTACCGGTGGACAACAAGGTGCTAACACCAACACCACAGCATGGGGTAGCTGTCAAAGTGGCACCGGCTGTCACTAAAGCTGTTGTTGTCAAGGTAAGTGGTGGATATAGATATGGCGAAGATAGTCCGTATTTTTCTTTGTTTCGCTACACTACGTAGGTATAATCAAAGAGATTGGATTGATTGGTATTTTAGCACTGACAAAAAAAAAAACTGAAAAATCCATCACCAATGGGATTTGATATGATTAACTTAACAGTTAACTGTCCATTATGATTCATAATGTTATCCTTTTGTCATTCTGCCAAAGTGGCCTTTTTAGGCCCCCAGGGCAGGGAGATGATGATGGGGTAAAAAAAAAAGAGAGGGTCATACAGTACTATATTTATTATACATTTGGTCTATGTGCTTTATGAGTGGTTTGTTAAATAGCTTCCCTACGTCCTTCGCGAACACAAAGTCTAAGTGATTGAATTTGGGCCATGAGCAGCCTGGCCTGACTTCCTCTAGGACACCATTGGCTTTCAGCTCCTCTGCTAGCCGCATTATTTGCTGTAAGAAATAAAATTATGATGTTTTTAATACTTAGGAACGTGGTTTTGCAAATTTGGGGCTTGTGGCTAAGCAATAACAGTCTCCATCGATCTATCGATCAAGTAAATTACGCTTGCCAAGGCCGGTCCGTGTATGAGTGGCCATCTTTACATAACGAGACACAGGGGATTTTTGACAGTCGTTACGAGTCGTCAAAGGCCCGAAAGTTTGCCGAGTAGCTGGGTTGTGGAGGTCAGATAGGCAGTCGCTTCATGCAAACTACTGGTATTCAGCTGCATCCGGTTAGACAGGAAGCCGAATTTAGTTTGAAAAAGGCTTTGCAGATGAAGATGATTTAAAAATTCCTAATCCACTCTCACTTGTTAGTCTAATGGTCGTTACCACTACTGCTAGGCCCATCCTCAACAGTTATTTTGATGTTCCCATTTGGATTTTCTCAGTATCAGCCAGGAGACTTAATTTGTGGCCTGTCAATGCTAAAGGCTCGCCCCATATTACATGGGACGTAACTGACGAATTGCAAGTGTTCCTCTGCGGCGTGATGTTAAGCTACTTAAATAAATGAAGGCAGACACTTACAAACTTCTCAGTGAGCTGATCATTCTCCCCATACAGTAATGAGACGGGAATTTTTACATTACTTATGTTGTACGGTATTATTGGGCCGGACAAACCGCCGCTGAATGTCGTGAACACGCCTGAAAGGGGAAATAAATACATTTTAATGTTTCGTTAGGATAACTGGGCAAAGTCTGGGCGCAAAGTTCACTGACTACTTTGCTAAGTAAGCGTTTCATAAGAATTTGAATCTTATTGTTCTGCGTTTAATATTCATATATTCGTATAAGCAAATGTGAGTAAGCGTAGGTATGAACGCGTCTTATGCATATATTCGTATGGACGTATATGTGTGTGTATGATGTTTAATATTTATTTTTTGTGCAACCATTGTGTAAGCTAATATAGCTCTAATTATAATTCTGGTTTAATATAGCTCCAATTGATCAGTTTACTCTCGTCCTGGCGTTCGACAGTCTTAGCTGTTGCAGTCCCTAGAAACAGTTATGCCCGTTTTCCCTAACCTTAAACGACACTTAAATAAAAGCGTGATGTTGGATGTTTTGCTCTCGGTTCAGCGCCGAAAGTTGAAAATTCAACAGCGCGCTTTAGGGATTTATTTGCAGACTTGCCCAACTTTAAGATGTTACGTTTGCCTGTTTAACATACATAGTAGAGTAGTTACCTGTCATGGCGATTTTTCCGAAATGCTCTAAAGTGCGCCACGACGCCGGCTGTACTCTGTACAGAAATATAGGAAAAATTTCCTGAAAACCAACAAAAAAAAAATTACAATTATTGCTTATGAGAATAAACTAGGGTATAGTACGAATTTTAGTTGAAGTTCGGTTTTGTAGAGCGCCGTCTCTGTCACTCAACTTGTGTTGCAGTCTCTTTAGTGCCAGCTGGCCATACGTTAGAAATTGAAAACATGCTACAAACTGAAATGGGAGATTGTACTCATCATTTTAGCATTTAGCATTTTTTTACTATACAAAATTAAATTATGTGCCCTATAGGGTTTCCCGTCGGCCAAAATGACGAACTTCCACACAAACTGTCATCCCCTATTTTACCCTTTAGGGATAATAGGGATTGATTTCCAAAAAATCTTAGTGCTTGGCCAGACTGGCAGCGCGGGCCGGGAGCGGCGCGCTTGCGGGAACGCGCGCGATCTGCCTGCCCGCAGTCGAGCGCGGCTGCGTTCTGCGTGTTGTCGTGTCCAGTGTTTGGCAAAATATAATATGGATGAAGAAGACTTATTTTTACTAGAAAAAAGCTCGAACTATTTTGAGAACCCCAGTCCCCGCGCGGGCCGCCCGCGCACCCACTGCAGCTAGTTGTATGAACGAGCTATGGCGTGAGTTGCCTGCGCGCTCCCTGCGCCGAGCCGCGCCGCTCACCGCGGCCGCGTGCCCATTATGGACACTCAAATGAAGTTAAGTTTGAGTAAGCCGCGCCGCGCCCGCCTCGCGCCCGCGCTGCCAGTCTGGCCAAGCACATAGTGCTCATCTTCTTTATAAACGAACAAAATTGCATGCTTCTAGATTTAGCGGTTTAGGCAGCGCGTTGTCTGTCAGTGAACGAATAAATTTAAGATTTTCTTCAGTAGATATCATATTGCCGTGCATTTATTCTTATTCCCTCAAAACAGTAAAGCAAAACATCGTAAGAAAACAGGCATGTCCTAGCTAGAACTAAAAATTCGAAGATACATCAATCCCCGCGTAGTGTATTACGGAGGAATTATTGGGAACTGATACGGATTCAAGGATTATTGAGATCCAGGAAGCCACTGGTTCCAGCAGTGGGAACATTTTTGGCTGATCATGATATATCCTAACTAATATTATAAATGCGAAAGTGAGTTGGTTTGTTTTGTTACCTTTTCACGCCTAAACCACTGAACCGATCATCCTGAAATTTTGCATATACGTTGTCAGGTGTACAGAAACGGACATAGAGGGTACCTTTCATCCCGAAAAAAAGTGCGGTTTCCGAGGAAAATAACAATAACGTTATTATGATAATAGATGGCGCCACGTGTCTTTCGAATCAAAGACAGGACAACGTCTGACGGGTCAGCTGGTTTATAATATTAATAGAATGGTAACTATTCCATACCAAGTCATTTTGTTCGTAATCTTCACCGACTATAGCGTAGATGAAGGTCGTGCAGAGGTCGGTCTCAGGATGCTTCAGGTTACACAAGTTCGATATAAGGCTGTGCAGAAATTGTGGCTGGACTGCTAACATGCCTCTCGCTTTCAACACAGTCTGTAACATTACATTCAAAATGAATCAAAGTTTAAACTCAAAACATATTAAGTATTATTTACAGGCACTTTTAAATGGTCAAAGGAGTCGGTCATTCAGAAAGATAAATGGTTGCCCATTCCAAAGTCAAGAGATTTTAAGAAATACATCCTCATTCACTTACCGGTAACTCCAAAGTATTCAACGCCAGGTTCGCCACCGGTTTTACATTGTTCAGGTACACCGCTGGTCCGAGAGCCACGAAGGCTATCACCTTCTCATTATACTCTGGTCTCTGAGATATCATGGTGAAGAAGCTGGTGGTTCCCATGGAGTAGCCCAGGTACATGATCTTGTCCAGTCCTGTGACGTTCAAGACCTTGTCGATCATTGCCGGCACGTCGTACTTGCCGTGTTCGTGGAAACTGAAAAAGGGAAAAAGCTTGTACCTATTAGTATGACAAGGACGAAATAATATCGTGTTCAGCATTTATTTCAATTAAATCATTTACAAGCAATTTTGAATTGTCAAGGAGTCGGTTGGTTAGTCAGCAAGTTGAAGCCAGTTGCCCATTTCAAAATGAATTGTCAAGGAGTCGGTTGGTTAGTCAGCAAGTTGAAGCCAGTTGCCCATTTCAAAACGTAGATCTCTATGGAAGAGAACGGGCAAGAAACTCGGACACTCTTTTCAATCAAGATATTACAAAATCCTGCGTTCATTATTCTTATTGCTTCTGTATATGAGAACAATGCAAAAAAATACAATATAAAACTATTTCTAACTAAAGTATCAGTGGCAGTGGGCAGGGCACATTGCTCGCAGAACAGATGACCGATGGGGCCGAAAGGTTCTGGAGTGGCGACCGCGTACCGGAAGACGTAGCGTTGGAAGGCCTCCCACAAGGTGGACTGACGACCTTGTGAAGGCCGCAAGAACCCGTTGGATGCGAGAAGTACAGAACCGGTCGAAGTGGAAGTGCTTGGGTTAGGCCTATGTCCAGCAGTGGACGTCTTTCGGCTGAAATGATGATTATGATGAACTAAACTATTTCACGCACATGACGCGTGGATCAGCACCATTCAGTCAACTATTTCATTTAGGAAGTCTTCTAAGAACTGACTTTTATTAATCATTTGCACTGTGATTCCTGTTTATGGACTCGCTATCAGAGTAATGTATTATGCACGTTGAATGGTAGGGATTAACAAGAACTTATGCTATTATTTATTAAAAACCGATACACGATACACGATAGTGTAACCCATTTGCAACATTTAAGCACCCCATAAAGTCTAGGCATGGAATTCGAGAAAACCCAACTAAATATCACTTTTCTCTAAACTCTCAAATTAAATGGCCTTTATAGTTATTCCATTGGGTAGGTACCTAATACTTTAACAAACCTTTCGATGTAACCATTTTTTTTAAAACACCATTTAAAAGTTACAGGAAGAAGTTAATTAACCATTTTCTAAAATCATCTACGTACCTTAACAACAGTTATGTCAAAAATTTATTATGTCTTTATGCGTAGAAATGACGGGAAGATATCTTCATGTAATTAGCTATCTAACGAGGTACAAAGGTTAATAAAATATTTAGAGAGGCCTACGAAACAGTCGACAATGCTGGCAAAACATTTGTAAAATTAAGCGTATGTAAAATGTAGGCACTCGGGGGTCTAGGATCACGTGCCGAGTTCATGATTAATGATTACAGTTAGTGGGTCGACTTTCCTGCCACGCCACTATATACTTAATAATACACTTAATATTATAAATTCGAAAGTAACTCTGTCTGTCTGTATATATGTAACCTTTTCACGCCTAAACCACTGAACGGATTTCGATAAACATTTTCAGAGACAGATTACATCCCGGGGAAGGACATAGGATAGTTTTTATCCCGATATTTCCACGGGATCGACACTTATGCGGGTGAAACCGCGGGGCGCTGCTAGTGTACCTATAAATATTCTTCCCACAAAGCAGTGCTTAAGGCTTGGTTATAAGTCATAGTCAGAAGAAGAATAGCACATAGGTACCTGAAGTCCCAGAACTTCTTGTCATTTCTGTTGAGGGTCGTGTGAGCTGTGTACACGTTGCCTCGTAGGTTGGCTAGCCACACGTCGTACCCTGCATCAGCTACCAGGTACGCTGGAAACATAAACATGGCCATTGAGTACTTTAGTGTTCTGTCTCTTGCATGCGATTTTGGGAGGTAAAACGAAAGCCTGTATGGTTAATGGCGGCTGAACATATTATTTTCTGGGGGTATAATTATGTTTCTAGCAAGATTGACGTATCGATCGATGACCATCCACAGCCATCCACAGTCATCCGTCGCTGCCTGCTTATGTCTACAAAGTTTTGTATAAGTCTTCAACAGACTCTTATCAGTGGTATACCTTGAATTAAATTTATGTAGCACTAGCTGCAGCCCGCGACTTCAACCGCGTGGGTGTCGAAAATTATCCCACGGGAACGAGTTATTCCGGTCTGATCCCCTGAACTCCCCCTCCACCCCCCCTTTTCGATCCCCTGCTAGTTCGTCTTCTGTTTTAATCTCTGTCTTATCCACATTGTGCTACTGGGACAAAAGCCTTTGATACCCCTATTTGCCTATTTTATTCCTGATAATATCAGCTATCTGCCAGTGAAAGTCCCGTCAAAATCGATCCAGACGTTTCGGAGATTAGCCGGAACAGACAAACAGACAGAAAAATAAAAATTAAAAAAAAAGGTTTTTTTGGTTACGAATACTGTATACTTTCCTATTTCTGATTATATGGTTAGAAAGGGGGTGACTACTGAGATGACAATTAATAGAGAAGTATGGAAGAAAAAGACATGTGGCGCCGACCTTAAATAAATTAGGATATGGGCAGGAGAATTACGATATACTTTTCTAGGCATTTAGTAACAAGATATTGTTTTGATGTTACAAACAGACACTTCAATTTTATTTATTTGTCTAAATAGCCAATCCATTGCTTGATCGCGGACGTATCATCATCAGCTTCGGCTACGCTTACCAAGGCTTCTCTCGGGCCCCATAATCACGAAGTCCCCACTGCTGCCGAGGAGACCGTGTACGATTAGGATGGCCTTCTTCCCTTTAGCGTTCAGGTCCGCGGTCCTTCTAGCAGTGCGCCTGCCAGCCGGGATCCTGTGCATCTGCAGGACGTAGCCATCCGGCGTGGTCACGCGGTGCTTTTCTATGGGGTAGCCTGCTGCTTTGATGAGGCTCGGCTGTGGATGATGATAATAGTTTTAGAAGTTTTTAGGAAAGATTTGGGTAAAACGAGCAGAATTTTGTGGTACTCCAAATAAGAACAAGATTTAAACTTAGTTTTTACTTGAATCGCCTACTGATAGTAGCTAATGGCTTCTTTGTTTGAGGATAGGTGATGTGGTCTTTTAAAGAATTAACATTACTTTCGAGGAGCTTAATGTCAAACTCAAACCATTTATTTCAATTAAACAATTTACAGGCACATTTCAACTGTCAAGGCGTCAGTCAGAAATATGATTCTAATTGAACATTCCGAAGCGTAGTATGTACCTATGGATATGTCGCAGCCAACTGGTTAAATAAGCCGTTTATATAACTAGCCTTTTAACTAAACGGCGGCGGTTCAACTAACGGTCTGGATGATATTTAATTATAGTTTAGGTTGGAACTGTAACCAATCACGCGCGAGCCGAATGTGGTCGCAGTAACTAAGCCAGGGCACCGGTTACAGGGCAGGGGTTAGGTTAGAACTGTAATGTGATGTGTGACGTCAAGATTCAAGAGTCTTTATTTGTGGAAACATGAGTATACATACAGAGCATGCAAGTTATCACAATACAATAATAGATCAGTCATGTTTGGCCTTAGTGGCGTACAAATATTTAAATGTCAGCGAATAACATAATACTTAATTGGATAAATTAATAAATTAAAACAAAATAGTAAAATTACAATTTTTAAAAGAAATAGTCATAAACGTCGTGGGGGGAGTCAAACACCTAACTCCCCCCCTGACCCGACGAGACTCGCAGTGGCGGGCCACCAACCAGTCGGGGGTTGCGGAAGGATCACACGTTCCCGCGACCCCTGGCGTTGGTGTGAGATGGAACACCGGGGTGGTTTTTAGTCAGTAAGAGACTGACAGACCCCGCCGCCCGCCTCAGGGCGGCGGACATCCATGAGGATTTACCACCCCGGAAACAAAAAAAAAAGGTTACAACTATGATCAACCGCGTGCGAGCCGAGAGACAGAAGCGATGTCGTAACAAACAAATTTTGGTGCGCTTACATTGCAAACGCTGGCTAAACCTTACGAGATAGATCAAATTAATGTAGTTACTACGGAATTATATGTCTTAAAAATATCGATAAAAAAGTCCGCGATGGTATATGTTTATCTCAGGATAACCCACAATAACCATTTTTATCTTTTACAAATTATTACAAAAAAAATGGTTATTTACCAAGCTATTTTATTTTTATTATTTAGCAGTATTACTCCTTATCCAATTAAATACATTAAATACGTTGTGCATTTCATGGAGATCATAATTGCCCTTTACAGATGAATATCTTAGAAAATATCAGAGATTTAAAAAGCGGGGGCAGAGTAGCTGGCGGGGCGGTACGAAGTTCGCCGGGTCAGCTACATAGTATTAATATACGAGTAGGTACTACTATAAATCGATCTTCATTACGTATAATGATCTCATGCACGTAATTCTATGATTATCAGCTGTTCTATGTAAGTCTGTCTAGGAAAAGAAATTGATTTATTTAATGAGGTCGATTATTTTGTAATTGCTCTGGTAGTTGTTAAGGCATGCGGTGGCGTCCTAATGTTCTTGTCTACCTGCTTTGATCTCATGTTACTTGAGTTCGGCGCCATATGTTTTTCTAGGTTATTTTTTTAAATAAAGTCCTCCAGACCGTATTTCGGCCACGGCGGCCAATCTCAACGGAGACTAGCCTTCGGCGCGGGAGATATTATAGTGCACAAGTATGCGCGCAGACACAGGTGGACTCCCTCTTCCCTCACTCTCATAGTCCGATGGGACGGCAATCCGACACGACCGGAGAGAGATCAGGCGCAGGACCAACGGCTTAACGTGCTTTCCGTGGCACGGGGGTATCACACCGCCAACTTCCAAACTCCGGGCTGTTACTAAGAAATTCCTAATGGAAAAACTCAATAACACTTTGCCCGACCCGGGAATCGAACCCGGGACCCCACGCTCAGCAGTCGCGCTTGCGACCACGAGACCAACGGGGCAGTTATTTTTTTAGGTACGGTATGAAGAACAGGGTGGAAAGTTCACTCATCCTCCATAGACAAGGGAGGATCCTCCGACCAGACAGGTGTGGTGTCTGGTGGGCAACTGCCCGATGATTTATGTCGGGCTGTTGTACAGTAAACTCTGCTTGCGCGATGCAGGATTTTGCGTGACGTCAGTATGATGCGCATGTGGCGCTATAGATGCCGCCACATTGTCTTCCTACCGTCCATTCCAACTACAATTATGTTTTCATCGACGATCGGCCATGTTTTCTTTGGTCTTCCCCTTGCACTCTTCTCCATCAACATATTAAGTATATTCATCACTCTCATAAAGTTACATAAGTTTCAACCCTTCTTATCACGTGTCGGTAAGACTTAATGCTTCCCTTGTAACATTTACATAACATAACATCACGCCTGTAATCCCCGTAGGGTTAAGCAGAGATGTACCTACATATAGTACACCCATATTTCGTCAGATATGTTCAACTGGGCACAAAACCAGTCTTCGGGCTGTTACTGAGAAGTTTCTGGTAGAAAAAACCCAATAACACTGCCCGACCCGAGATTCGAACCGAAGACCTCATGCTCTGCAGTAGCACTTGCGATCAGTAGACCAACGTGCCTGACCCTTGTAACTTTTCAGTCTAAAAACTAGTAATTTCTTAATTTACCCGTTGTCGCCACTTCTATATCAATTTACTCATTATATTGGTTAACTTTGTAACATAAAAGAGCTGGTTGTTAGGATTATGGTGCTTATTAGCGATGTACAATGTATAGCAGGATACACGTGTAAGATGCAACATTATGGGTACCATGAATTTAGTAATTACTAGCTGTTACCCGCGACTTCGACCGCGTTGAATTTAAAAAAAAAGTTATTGTTCAGTTCGCAGAGTTTACGCAAACTTATTAATATCTGTATTCCGCGTAAAGAAATACCTATGCTAATTTTAATTAAATTCTTCTGTTTTATGAATCGATATTTTGTTTTTGTACACATTTCTCCATTTAGTTCTTTTTTTTTTTCCGATTTTGCATTTTTAGTTTAATTACCCGACTGCGGCGAAGCCCAAAAGGAGGGTAATTCAGCTGCACCCGGTTAGACTGGAAGCCGACCCCAACATAGTTGGGAAAAGGCTAGGTAGATGATGTATAGATGGGTACTAAATCTAGAATCTGTGCATGTATTTCATCAAATTTAAGATACATTGTGTATGTTTACACACCCGTGTAAACATACACAATGTATCTTAAATTTATGAGCTTAAATTTTATCATGCAGCGAAGTGCGTTTTAATTGCGTACTTAAGGACCATTTACGATCAACTAAGTGGAACTACCTGTTTGACAGTCACATAGCGCCATAAAATATTACTTAGTAAGTGTTAATTCGACAAAGGCTGTTTCTGATTTACGCACATTGTGTAATGGTACCAGAGTCGTGGCCCAGTGGGCCTGACAGCCGCTTTACTTTGTGTAAATAATTTCATCACTGCTGACTCTGACTGCTCTCAAAACGGTGAAGAAAAACATTGTGAGGAAACTGGCATGCCCTAGAACCAAAAATTCGAAGACGCTTGACATCTACCAACCCGCACTGGGCCCGCGTGGTAGATTACAGCCAACTCCCTGTGAAAGGGACCTGTGCCGCAGTGGGAACATTATAGGGTGATTATGTATACCTAATGGTAGGTAGTTTTTTTTTCAGAGTCTGTACGAACTGCTAATTGCCAATTTACCAGTTCCAAATTTTTGTCCAGCAGGAGGGTTACTTTCCGTTTGGGTTTTATCGGACATGACCGGATTTTTGGCCCTCCGTCCGGACTTTGTCCGGCCTTGTCATTTGTCCCGAGTATCGACTTAATTGTTTTTTTTTTTTCGAAAATTCAGAGTTGAAAAAAGAAAGACTAAAAACTAAAATGTCCTGACTTTTTTGTAAGTGTCCGGCGTTTTGCCTCTGCAGGTTTGTTTGCCGAGGGCGGATCGGACATTCGTTGCTTAAAGAAGCTCCTTAAAATTGGCTTTTTATCATCCGAAAATCGAGGTTTAGTTGTTGTTACCAGCATAAGAAATAATGAATCAGAATGAGCATTATGCTTTAAATATACAGTATCCAGCCAGGACGATTGAAAATAAACTATGATGATATCACTGACCAAGTAATATAAAATTAGGCCGCAATAATCAACCAAGTCCTCATTTTGCACCGGTTAGGTGGCTGCCGCACATTAGCAGTTTTGTCAAGGTTTATCAGAATATCGTGTCAGTTAAGAATCCAGGTTAGGTCAAGTTGTTAAGGGCCTTAGTACGACTAACCATTCTAACTAATATTATAAATGCAAAAGTAAGTTTGTTTGTTACCTTTTCACGCCTAAACCACTGAACCAATCATCCTGTTTTGCATATACGTTGTCAGGTGTACAGAAAGCGAAAACGAACTAAAACCACGGGGAGGCGATGCGATGCGACGGGGTGGGCCTGGGGAACAAGTAATTTTACGCGGACGAAATCGCGGACAGAACCTATCTAGGTACGTACAAGTCAATCAAATCTACAGCTTAAACCGTAGCCCTGGGCCTCAAGTCTGCTATTACAATAGTGTCAGAATGGTCTATCATTGATTTCATAATCGTTGATTTTGACAAGTTTGGTAATCTACTAATATAATAGCGTCATTATGACTTTCCAATGGTCAACCACTGACACTTCATTGAAAGAAATGGCATATAATGGTAATCTGCAAAAATTTGGACAGTTCCTTTGATCAGTGACAGTCGCTTTTAATTCGTTACGAGTATCGTATATGTTCTGTGCCATTGACCGACCAATGATCGACCATTATGAATTTAGCAGGCAGATTACGAACTTTTAGCAAAATGACAATGGGATCGTGTTGGAATGACGAATTTATAAAAATAGCAGACTTGGGCCCCTGAACTGATTATCTCACCTAGAACCAGACCTTTATTATCGGTATTACCTAACGATCAACAGCCAGACCTCGACATCACTAAACGTGTCGTTTTTGCATGAAGTCGTCATTAAAGCTCTATGTTAAGTGCGAATTGATTTGAAAATACCGACGCTTACATTAAGTACAGTAGCTATTATTACCTTACTATTGTTTGAGGTTTTAATGTTGAATGCGGTTATTTTCTATGCATATAACTATAACTTCTATACATAACTCACATAAATTGAAAAAAAACAAAAAGTAATTGCTACGGCGGGGTTGGTGTGGGAGTCTGATGCCGAAATAGTTTTTGGTATTTTTGTCCCTTTGTCTGGATGTATGTTTCGGAGGCGCAAAAAAGGCTGGACGGATTTGGATGACATTTGCCTCACAGATAGTTTATAAGGAACCTTTATTAACACAAAAGGTACTTTTAATCCCGGTAGTAGGTTGCCGTGGAATATTTTCCGACATCCACGCAAAC
The DNA here is from genome assembly GCA_963082905.1 of Oligia fasciuncula. Lineage (NCBI taxonomy): Eukaryota > Metazoa > Arthropoda > Insecta > Lepidoptera > Noctuidae > Oligia > Oligia fasciuncula. The sequence goes on from OY720403.1 coordinate 19,574,911, forward strand.
GCGAAGCCCCAGGCAACAACTCGTTTTTAGGGTTCCGTACCCAAAGGGTAAAAACGGGACCCTATTACTAAGACTCCACTGTCCGTTTGTCTGTCTATCACCAGGCTGTATCTCATGAACCGTGATAGCTAGACAGTTGAAATTTTCACAGATGATGTATTTCTGTTGCCGCTATAACAACAAATAATAAAAATAAAATAAAGTTAGGGGTATAAAAGAAACGATTTTTTCGGCGTTTTGTGCCTTGTGGTACGGAACCCTTCGTGTTCCAGTCCGACTCGCACTTGGCCGGTTTTAACATTTTATAGTCTCCCATTTGAGCAAAGAAGCGATGAATGGACTGTGTTTGAAGCGTGAGTAGAACAGCCTGTTGATGCCAGGTACTTGGCCCAACCGCAAGGGCTTTTAAAATAGACACCGTCGTGGTATCGTGGTAGCCTTAAGGCTTATCCGGGGCTACCGCACGATCTCGGGCGAGGCGGCAAGCCTCCTTGCCGGACTGCCGCCATAGGATCTGGTGGAGATAGTCCTCGCGCGCCTGTATGAGTGGCGCGCGGAGGCACTACGCCGGGGGGAAACTCCGCTTCCGCGGCAAATCTCGGTGGAGCGGACGGACCTCTGGCGCGATCTCATGGCGGCATGGAAAGAGCGACTGTCGCAACCCAGCGCAGGGCACGCCACGATACCGTCGATAAGACCCCTCTTTGAGGAGTGGCTAGAGGGGCGCTACGGCGCCCTTTCCTACCGCCTGACGCAGGTCCTCACCGGACACGGATGTTTCGGGAGGTTCCTGCACATCATCAGGCGGGAGGAAACGCCCGGGTGTCACCATTGCCAGGATCGCCCAGAGGACACGGTGGAGCACACGGTGGAGGTCTGCCCCGCTTGGGCGGAGCACCGCCGTGTCATCGTAGAGGCGATCGGCAGCGGCGGCGACCCCTCGCGTCACGGGACGACTCCCGGCCACCGTAGGCGCGGGCCTGCGGATGGAGAGTAATGGGTAGCTCACCGTCCGATCAGGACCAGGCCCGTGCCGGACGGCGCGTACGTGTTCCACGCGCCCCTCAAAGAGATGTCAGCATCATCTGAAGGGGCCCGTCAGGGCCGAAGCCTGCCGGGGCAGCGGCATTGGCCGAAAGGGTTACCGCTACCCCGGAACATAAAGGGCTAAGGAAGGAACACGGGTGGGTTTTAGTCAGTAAGAGTCTGACACTCCCTTCCGCTCCACCCAGAGCGGGAGGGGTCATGTGATGATTACCCACCCCAAAAAAAAAGTCACCCTCACTTTTATTCGTCAAAGATCCGCGAACGCGGATCTAATATTATGTTTTGTCATGCCTGATGCTATATGTAATACCTTTCTATTATTGTCCCACTGCTGGGCAAAAGCCTCTACTCATACAGAGAAGGCACGAGCATTGATCACCACGCTTGCTCAAGACTGGTTGATGATTTCAGACTTATATTACAAGTCCAGGTTTCCTTCGACGATGTAATGTCTAAGATAAACTCGGAAAGTACCTACATATGAATTGAAAATTTCGCTTTGGTACCTGCCCGGATTTGAACTACCTACAGTACCTACTATGCTAGTGCATAACAGGCGAGGGGTCATTACAATATTTTACACCATTTACTGTGGAAAAACAAGTATCATTTACGTGGCAATAAAAACTATCTAATTTCATACTCTAAGCAATAAAAACGCGATAATAAACTGATAGTTATCCTGTGATAATATAGTACCTACTTGATTATAATCTTAAATGATTTTTGTCTCGTGCAGCGATTTAAAAATAAGAGAAGAATGGATCCTGCTATAAATTCTTCTCACGTGTCGCATTACATTATGCAACGTTGCAAGGTAACCTATAATTTTGAGAAATTTAGAAATGTCAAGGTATTTATTAGAAATTTTTTATTTTTAAAATTTTAGTGTAGGTCGGAATCAGATGAGTTATTTTTTTTTTGTCGTACGGATTTCCGGGTTGGTAAATGTCACATGTCTTAGAAATTTGGTTCTAGGACATGCCGGTTTCGTCACGATGTTTTCCTTCACCGTTTTGAGAGCAGTGGTAATTAAATTATTTACACAAAGTAAAGCACCTATCTGGGTTGGAGAAATTACGATCCACTCCCTCTCAGAGTGAGGAGGCCTGAGTCTAAGCAGTATAAATCAATATAAAATATAAATAGCATACTTGGTAACCGTCCTCAACACATGTGACACCGGAAATCCCGAAACCTGTCGCTCCGGGATGTCCGTTGAAACTATATGGTTACCTTGTCTGGACCTGTCCGGCTTTTTGGCCCCCCATTTTTCTGGCCTTGTAATTTGTCCGGATTTTTACAACGAAAGAGGATTTTATAAAAAAAAAAAAAGTTATGTAAATGTTTTTTATGGGAGAAATATTGAAAAATAAAATGTCCGGAGGTTTTCCAAATGTTCGGCTTGCTGTCATTCATGACTTTACATGTAATGGAATTTCTAAATTGTCTATCATGCAGACGGTAGCAAAATGACTTAAATGCCTACCGGCCGGCTTCTGGTTGATGTAAGGCGAAAGCGCCAGGCTAGCCCGCGAAATTATTTTTTTTACGTTTTTTGCAATTTGCTGGTCAGTATTAAGTTGTACGTTATATGTATTTATTTACAGAATTATGATCATTAAAGTCATCAACACAACTCTAAGACCAAGTATACTGAATGACTATTTCATGAAATCTTGACATTTTACATATTACTGATCCTAATGATTATAATTCTGTAAATGTCAAATAGCCTGTAGCTTTCTCAAAAATGGGCTATCTAATGAAAAAATAATTTTTCAAATCTAGTAAGTTCTAGAGATTAGCGCGTTCGAACAAACTCTTCAGCTTTATTATTAGCATAGATTGTCAGATTTTTACAGAAAAATGGTTCAAATAAGTATTTAATAGAATAGATAATTATTGTAAGGTAAAGGTGTTGGTGATTGGTCCATAATTAATTATGAATATTATGATTAGTGTAAGTGATACATTATTAATATTACGTATATCTGCATAAAATGAATATGTATTAATTACGATTACGATTAAGAATGAATGCTGATTGCACCCATCAGCATTCATTCTTAGTCATTGCTTGACAATTTATGAATGCTGCGTGTATGTCATGCTTTAATTTATGAGAGTGTCACTTTTTATTAATGACCTGCAGACTGAACCCGGAATAACACCTGCCTTTTTCCAACCTATTTTTCGTTGCTAGTGGTCGCAGATGCTTTGCCATCCCTAATGACACCCGGCACCCATACCCATCAAACTGGAGTAATCCATTGCTGCTTAGCGACAGTGCCTAATAGGTATGGTAATAGTTCTCCGCGGGAGCTCCTTCGGACTCTACGACTACTAAAAAGTTAAAGAGGCCTCCTAGCATTATCTCTAGCCTTTCCTAACTTATTTTTCGCGGACCTTGTCTTTGATTCATCTTGCCCAAGCGCAGGGGTCTGTTGAACTCCTGCGTTGTCAACGGAGGCCTTCCTAAAAACATACCTACTTGTAAACATAGATATTTGTGAAAACTTGTAATTGGCTATATTCGTGTTAATAACAAATATTGATAAAGTAATAAATAACAAAAAAGGGAATTCCGAGCATGTTACGCCTGGCGGAAACCAATGCTCTTCCCATACTATCCATCACGGAATCTATTCCGTGCTATTCATCCATACTAATATTATAAATTCGAAAGTAACTCTGTCTGTCTGTATGTTACCTTTTCAGGCCTAAGGCCGCTTTCACATTAGAGCGTTAGCAGCGCGACAGTAGCGCGGCAGAAGCAGAAACCTTCACGCACGCTTCTGTTTTTAATATGAAATTCTGACTGGGCGACGGTCGCGCGTCAGTCGCGCTGCTAAAGTCGCCTGAATGTGAAAGCGGCCTAAACCACAGAGAGATAGAATGCATCCCGGGGAAGGACATAGGATAGTTTTTATCGACATACCTCGCGGGCGAAACCACGGACGGAAGCTAGTAGTTCATAAGGTCGACTTCCTCTTTTATCATTCTGTTACTTGACGAGCCGTGAAAGCTTTAACAATCTACCTTTTTAACGGTTCATTTATTAGTATTATTAGCTGTTTGTGTCCCACTGCAGAGCAAAGCCCCCCTTCGTTCCTTCCACTTATCCCTATCTACTATAGTACAACGGTTGACGTTTAATTTTCTTTATATTAAATGAGAATCTACAACTGAGAGCCATTTCACGAGGTTGTTTATAACGGGCACATATATCTTTGTCTTGCATTGATATCAACTAAATCTTTAGTATCTGTCCACGTTCAAGGAAATAAAAATATAAGACTCGTACATAATAAAAATGGGTGCGCGTGATACAAATTTGAATGCGGAATTCGCAGGGCTTGCGCGCGCATCTTTATGACATAATCGGTGTAAACGTGACGCGAATCGTGCGCAGCCATTGTTGTCGTTTTTGTTGCGCGCCTTTGTGATATTGGACAATTATACTGTTTACGTGTAAACATATGATTACAGTGTGATGGGCAAACTGGATCCACCCTTCAGTTATAGATTGGAGACATGGAAAATCAATTACAATGTCTAGTTTCAGACAGATTGATCAGATAACATGGGAAATCTCAATGCAAAGTCTGTGTTTCTACAGGCTGATTTAATAATCTTAAAAGGAAAGCACGTTAAGCCGGCTGTCATTCTTGAATTTTTGACAGTCGTTACGGGTCGTCAGAAGCCCGAAATTCTGACAACCAGTCTTACCAAGGGGTATCGTATTACCCAATAACTAAGTTGTGGAGATCAGTTAGGCAGTCGCTCCATATAAAACACTGGTATTCAGCTGCATCCGGTTAGACGGAAGCCGACCTCCAACATAGTTGGGAAAAGGCTAGGCCATGGCTAGGCTGATGATGATGACTGTTCACTTCACCTAAGTTTTAACCGTGAGATTTTTACAGACTAGCAGCACCTTTGGTACTTTTTTCTTCATTTCTCCAGGCAATTATTTATATACCGACTAGCTGACCCGGGAAATGTTGTTTTGCCATATAAATTATTTCTACCTGCCCGGCGCTACTTCGTTTGCATGGTGTCCTAGCCCTTACCCTACCCTACCCCTACCCTACTCCTACCCTACTCCTACCCTACTCCTACACTACTCCTGCCCTACTCCTACCCTACTCCTATACTACTCCTACCCTACTTCTACTCTACTCCCATAGATATATAAAATTTTTCTCTGCGTAAGAACCATCCTTGTACTTCAAGGAATATTCTACAAAAAGAATTAGCTAAATCAATTCAGCTGTTCTCGAGATTTGCGCTTAGCAACACATTCAGCGATTCATTTTTATATTATAAATACTTATTCATCCACGCGCGGTACCACATAATTTTGCTATAAAATCAGTATTCACTCTTGTGAATGTTGCATGTTTTGAAGTAATTATTGTGTTCACGATACAGCATTTAATGTGAAATTGATTTGAATTTTATTGCCTGAACGATCGTGTAAATATTATGTCTCACACCGCACTGTGTATGTTTCGTTATTAATTTGATTTGAAGTATTCGTAGTGTCACTTTTATTTCGATATGTATGTTTTGACGTGACAACGTCTTAAATTAGGTTGCGGCTGGGAGTCACTTATGAAAAAGTGTAACGCTCGGTAACGTTACGTTCTTATTTTAAATTAGGTTGCGGCTGGGAGTCACTTATGAAAAAGTGTAACGCTCGGTAACGTTACGTTCTTATTTTCATTTAATTCCTTGTTCCTATTGTGCAATTTAATTATATTCATATCAATAAATATTCTACCGAGAAAAAGACGTTGTCACGTAAAATCTTCGCCCGTAAAACCGACTTTACAGGCAACCATTTTTCCTTTTGTTTTTATATCGGCACCTTGTTTTTATATTATACTAGCTGCGCCCCGCGGTTTCACCCGCATAAGTGTCGATCTCGTGGGAATATCGGGATAAAAAGGTTAAGTCTAACTGTGGATGATGGTGACCACGGAATAGATAATTCCGTGATGGTGACGACCTGCCGGGGTGTTATGGCTAAATCGGTATAGAGCGCAATAAAAAAGGGACACCTTTATTAATTACTAGCTATTTCCCGTTACTTTGTCTGCGATCCAGGATGAAAAGTAGCTTAGTTCCTACTCCAGGTCATAGTCTCTCCATGTGCCAAATTTCATCCAAATCCGTTCAGCCGTTTTAGCGTGAAAGCGTAATAAACAAACAAACTTTCTTTCGCATTTATAATATTTGTTAGTTAGGAGGCTCGTTAAAAATGTTTGGTGACAGCAAAATGGTCAGGTCATAAAACTAAAGCCATTTGATTAAAATAACAGTTTTCTCTCCTAGAAGGACCAAAGGACCAAAAAAAAACATTAAATGTCGAATGTTTCTCAGTTAAGCATATTCCAGAATGAAACTGTTTGGGATTAGTCACAAGTTTACAACTCAAAATAAAAGCGCATGTGCCTAAGAGAAATATATCTATTGTATAGAAAAAAATATTTTTGGTTTCGCCACTTACCGATGGCCCGGAAAATAAAGGGATATGGAGAACACGGGTGGGTTTTAGTCAGTAAGAGTCTGACACTCCCTTCCGCTCCACCCAGTGCAGGAGGGGTCATTTGATGATTTCCCATCCGCAAAAAAAAAAAATATCATATAGGTAGGTAATTCTATGTATAAACGCTGTCATGCGCTCTCAAAATCCATAACAAAGCGATTTTAAATAGCTTTCAACTAATGATAACGCCACTACTGATGCTCAATGCGTCAACGAGGACCACATTTTACAACAGAAATGACATTAACATTATGACCAAACGAAAATTCTAGAAAAACTTAAAAAATACGTTTGTGAAGGGTAATTAATATTTTTTTTTTATTGCTTAATGGGCCCGCTCTTGACCTCGATCACACCTGATGGAAAGCGATGGATGAGGTCTATGACTCTATGATGGAACGAGCGTGCCCAGAAGATGCCTAAGGCACTGGAACTCTCACGCATCGACGACACAGCAGGCTGCTTGACGCCGGACTCCGGTGGTAGGGATAGAAAGAATACCCTATAATATGTGCACCATAAAAATTACAAATATAACTATAGAATTTTTACAAGGGGTGACGCAATGGGCGGTCTTTAGCACTAAAAGCGATCTTTTAATTTAAAGATATCCTTTGGATGGATTAAGGGAGGAGAGAATACTGCTGGTAGTCTGTGGTTTACTTACTTATATAAAATAAATACATACACATAAGACATATAAATTCGTGTTTCATATTATTAGTAATGGTTTTTTATACTTTAGGTAAATGCTCAATAATTATGCAGATTACAGACATGGTCGAGAAAAAAGAATAAGATTGTTGTATCTAAAAAAAAAAACGAATTTCGATTTATTTTTGTAATCTTTCCACCTAGACGTGTGTCCTTCATAGATCCCTTGAAAAGTCGTTTAATTGGAAAACGTGTTTTATATATTTCTAGGTACGCTTTATTATAAACACGTTATAATTTAATGCATAATTAAGTAAATTCGGCCGTTACTCCGCCAGAGGTCAAAATGGATTAATAAATTGTTATCTTGTCTAGACTGTTGGACTGCCTCAAATCGTTTACGCTGACGTGTCGTCGAATGATTATGAATAGCTATGCAGGAGCATAGCTATTCATAATCATTCGACTGGCTATCGTATTGAAAATGACACATTTCGCCATCCTGCTTTCCCTTGAAGAATCGTCGGTCGTCTATTTGATTTAAACTGACAACATTTTCGGGTTTTGGATTTTTGAACAGTGTTTAGAGGACTCCTACGATATCATTGATTGATGTTCGATACGGTACTGAATAGTACGGATGCGTATCGAATGGTTGCTATGCAGGTATCCATTCGGCAAACGGACCTTATAACCTACCGACACTGCTGCGGCCTGCGACTGATACAGTATCTCAAATTCGAGAAGGCAGTCTCTCGACAGTATTCAGCATTAGCAGTTAAAATTCATAGTAGGTAAACCGAGACTCCCAGGCACTCCCAGCATATTTTGAAGAATCTTGGCTGATAACAAAGTCTTGCAGCCGAAGAACGAAGAGATATAAATGCGCAGTCGCGTGAAATGTCAGCAAATTTGAGCGCAGAAGGCCTAATAAAACATGATAACATGACGCTAAGCTTAGGATAATTAGCATATAAAGCTGGGATACATATCACCTCTCTGTAAAAGGTTTTGTTGATGACGTGCATGTCACATATCTTCGTATTATCGACTCTAAGATGTGCCGTTTACGTCACGATGTTTTCCTTCACAATTTTGATTACATATAAACACGACAATTTCGTAACAGCTGCTTCATACAAGTCAATTAACATAAAATGAAGAAGTTAACAATGACAGGTATTTAACCATTATTAGTATCGGGTCATCATTCATTAGGCCCCGAGCTAGTAATTATCGACGCTATGAAGTGATAAATATAATTGGTTTAGTTGCAACACACAGTTTATCCTATTAGCACTTTGCGTGTATTCCCTTAGGGGTCATCATCATCATCTTTCAGTTGAAAAACGTCCACAGCCTCCCCCAAGCATTGCCACAACGACCGGTTCTGTGCTTCTAGCGCCAGCGGATTCCCGCGACCTTCACCAGGCCAGGCAGGCTTGTGAAGCCTACCCTATATGCCTTTCTACCGAAAGGCCGATGGGTTAGTGGGGCTAACTAGTAGCACCTTGGTGATGGTGTAGAATGCTAAATTATCGAAGGACAAAATTAACGTAGAAGCAATGCTTGAGGACAACAAACGGATTGGAAAGCCCGGAACAAAGAGAACAGGATAAAGGAGACTTGAATGATGCTGGAACAATAGTCGTGAGAGATGGACAGGATGCTTAGCAAAGATTTCCCATACCACAAGTCACATAGGTACTAAATTACTGTAATAACCCATGTTAATACAGTAATTTAGTACCTATTTGACTTGTAAAGATTGAGGCAAGCCAGAATTCTCAACTTCCCCATTGCCATGACCCACAATGGAAACCGAAGAGTAGGAAAGAACATCGTTTTTAAAGGCGTGAAATGCCTATATTATCTGTATCATGTCCAAAATCTGCTAACAGTTAGAATTACATAATTATTTGCAAGTAATAATTACTTATAGTTTGTCGCACTTCTGGACTTGTATTCAGCACCCTAATTGCGCTATGCGCGATGCAATTAATAATAAATTGCTAATTGTGCGAGCAGGATGGATGAGGGAGAGAGAGCCTCCCGTCCCAGCCGCCGCGGGAGACGCTCCGGGCGTCGGGAGCCACGGGACGACTCCCGGCCACCGTAGGCGCGGGCCTGCGGGCGGAGAGTAATGGGTAGCTCACCGTCCGATCAGGACCAGGCCCGTGCCGGACGAGATTTCAGATTTCAGCATCAAACGAAGGGGCCTGTCAGGGCCGAAGCCTGCCGGGTCAGCGGGATTGTCCGAAAGGGTTACCGCTGGCCCGGAACATAAAGTGCTAAGGAAGGAACACGGGTGGGTTTTAGTCAGTAAGAGTCTGACACTCCCTCCCGCTCCGCCCAGAGTGGGACTTGGGAGGGGTCATTTGATGATTTCCCACCCAAAAAAAATGCACTAATTGCGTAACACACTTCCAATTACAATCCGAGAGGTTGCACACTGTTGTGTTGTAACCTATGTTTACAAATAAAGATGATTGATTGTCTACTTCATATGCTTTTAGTAGCTGTACAAGAAAACCGTTTTACATGCCCATGGGATGTTAAGTAGCCCTTTCGTAGAATAAACAAATGATGGGCCGGTGTTTTGTCACCCGAGACTCGGTGCACCGTTGTGCGTGCTTGTTTGATATCTATTATTTTAATATAAGGCGCACGTGCCGCGTGCGCAGCTATTGTCAACCGTCTCTTGTTGGTCTTTTATGTAGAGACAATATACGCGGAATTAACTAGTATTGTTGTGATGTTATACGTGATTGTTATAATTTGCGTATGAGTTAGGCATCCAACCAGGAGCTATTCTGACAATGAGATTTTAGTATGGGAATGTGAATCTGGGTTTTAAATGATTATTAAATAAGTAAATTAAAATCGGAGGATGTTTATACTATCTATACTATAATATTAGATATAAATACGAAAGTGTGTCTGTCTGTTACCACTTCACGCTTAAACCGCTGAACCGATTTAGATGAAATTTGGTATAGAGATAGTTTGAGTCTCGGGAAAGGACAGAATAGTTTTTATCCCGATATTCCCACGGGATCGACACTTATGCGGGTGAACTAAGGGGCGCTGCTAGTTTTCACATACGATCGAATTCGAAAAGTGTGCAGGTATATTTACAAACAATTTTAACCCTGTATAATTGAAGCCTGGTCATTTCGGGTTAACCACAGAAGTTTATATCATTATCGTCAATATCATTCTCTCGTCCTTTTCTCATATCTTATTTGTGGTCGGCGCGACTTGTCTTTTTCTTCCATACTTCCCTATTAGTTGTCACCTTTCTAGCCACATCATCTTTCACACAGTCCATTCATCGTTTGTTTGGGTTTCCCCTACTCTTATAGCCATCGACATTCATACTCAGAACTTCCCCTCACGAGATTTTCGTTACTCCTCTGCAATACATGCCCATGACAGCGGAAACGAAGTTAAAATATGATCATAAAAATTATCTTCAAGCAAAACTACGAGGTATTTGACTCACTTTAGTGTTTTACCATATTCCTCCTCGTCAGTTTCGCAACAGTTTTCTACATAAATATGATCATCATCATATCATGTTTTTAGGGTCGGCTTCCACTCCAACCGGGTGCAGCTGAGTACCAGTATTATACCTATATTAAAATTATAACTTAATGTTCATATTTTTCTTTTGAAAATCTGCAATTTAGTTAAAAGTCTCCCCAACTCAAGAGGGAAGGAAGTTACCATCTAAAATGTCAATCATGCAATAACCATCAACCGAATAATTTTATTTGTCTATAATCTTTGGTTTTTCTAAAACTAAGTATTATCTTTAGTACATCTATAAATTAAATTATCTTTTCCAGTCTGTCTTTATGACTAAACTCCTCAACGGATTCTGATGCAGTTTTCACTACCATTTACAGAATGTGCATTGATATTAACTTAGATATAACTAACTGTGCCCGCGACTTCGCCCGCGTGGATACGGGAACGTGCTTATTTGCTAGTGAAAGACCTGTCAAATTCGGTTCAGTCGTTTCGTAGATTAGCCGGAACAAACAGACAAAAAAAAAATTGTCATATTACAAACATACACTTTAATTTTATTTATTTGTATACTTAGATAAAGAAACCCTGATGTTTTGTCAAGTCATAAAAACCGTTCGAAGCTGGGGTGGGTCGCTAGTTTATTTAATAAACCCAACTATTATGTTGTAAGGAAAATAAATAGCCTAAGAATGATCAATCATAAGCTTTCGATTAATCTATCAATTTATAAGGTTATAATTTTTATTGTGAACAGGAAGGAATTATCTTTAGAAACATGGAAATACCTTGAGTAATGGGGTGGACCCATCTTACAGTATTTCAAGAACCTTTCTTCCTCTATATAAACGAATATAACAAAAAATAATAATAATATATGCATCGACTTCTGAGAAATGAGGGGCGAATAGCTAGAGAACCTCCTCCGATTTTTCGTCGGTTAAAGGGAAAATATTTGATGTTCTGTATGTTTGTTTGTTACGCTTTCACGCTAAAACGGCTCAACGGATTTGAATGAAATTAGTCACATGGGTAGACCAAGACCTGGAGAAAGACATAGGCTACTTTTCATCCTGGAGCACAGACGAAGTCGGGCAACACCTAGTCATAAAATAATTCACTTTAACAGAGTTAGGGAGAATAGTTGCGAAAATCTTGTCAAGGATATTTAATAATCAAGTAACGGCTTCTAACTTAGAGATATATACATCTAAAACGGGTTTTTGATCCGAAACGGCCACTTAGGACCAAAGTCCACTGACGAGAAAAGACTTAAAAATACTAGGTAGATAATAACTCAATCTTCCTGGTTGTTTATTTGCCCATTCGAAAAATAATTACGACTAACCTTACCTGACCTATGTAAGCAGCGGATAAGAAAACCTGAAGTAAAAACGTATAAAAAGTGGTAAATAAAAAGTGGCAGATGCATCTTATTAAAGGATTTAACCTTGTTTAACGAGATAGGTTTTTGGTAATTTAACAATTTTTAAACGAACAGATTCGTAGAAAATTTATACTTAATTATCTTATGTATTTTAATTAGGTACCTATTTATAAAAGTAATTTGTGTTTGAACACGATCTGAATGTAGGTAGACAGTGCATCAGTGTATGAACACGATCCGAATGTAGGTAGACAGTGCATCAGTGTATGAACACGGCGCCGGAGCAAATAATCTAAAAATAATATTTTCAGGCCTTTACCCAAAAGTGGGATAGCGTGGGCTATTAAAAAATATATATATTTTCAGGAAACATCCTTTATTAGCATAATCACCCTATAATGTTCCCACTGCTGGGACACAGGCCTCCTCTCTGTGGGATCCGAGGGAGTGGGTCGTAATCTACCACGCGGGCCCAGTGCGGGTTGGTAGATCCTTTATTAAGTTCTTATTAAATGAAGAAATTTAGTAAGAACTAGTAGTTATATGTTCTGTTCTTACTAGTGTCCATGGATTTTCGTTCCCGTTCTTCTCCATAAGTACCTACTACGCTTTGCAGTGGCATCTAGCTTTATCTTTCTGACTGACCGACCCTTTGACAATCCAAAATCAAATCAAAAGTCATTTTTTAATACAGTTGCTCAAAAAGTGGTGTATTGCAGGGACGTATAGCGTTCGGGAAGTGGGCTATTACATACTAGTGCTTTTTTTTTTCCTTTCCCGAACTCGTGCGTGTCTCTTTCCCAACTGTCAAAATAATGTATATTAAAAAGAAAAACCAACCATGAAGTTTTTACTAAAGAGTTTTTGTGATTCATACAAATACGTATATTTCTAAAAAGAAGCTACTAATTTATTTCAATATCAGATTTAATGATTTAATTGAATGAGTTAGGTTAGGTTTCATTTCATATCAATAAAAAAATATACTGAAGACTAAGCTGTATGGATAGTTCCTTTTGCCTACCAAAATGGGTGAAGAAAAAAAAACTCTGCTTATATTCTATGGTTGGCGCCATTTTCCAGAAATTTTCTTTGCGAGTTTAGTTGTTTGTTGCACAAAATGAGTAATTTCGACCCTATTTTTTTTAAATAACACCACCGGAACTCAGTATAATTGCACAAAATGCTTCGGAGAACATTTTACCGGAAAAGTCAAAAAGTCGTTACATATCCACATACGACTAATTTTTTGCGTGGAGAGAAGAGAAAAAAGCAATATTGTGTTTTTTTATTTTATTAAATTGCTTCATTTTTTCGCAACTGTATTAAAAATAGTCGTTCAGTACACCTGCGGAACCGTCATTGCAACTTGTTCCGACTGTCAACCCTCGCCTTCGGCTGCGCCTCGGCTCGGGTAGACATTTGTCGGAACTCTTTGCAATGACAGCCTTTCCGCACTTGTAATGAAATATACTATTTTCAAACTAGACTGAGAATCAGCACTTTTCGAACGTCAAAATTACAAAAGACAGTCCCTGGGCACGCGCCCGCCACCACTCCCTAGTGCTGCAGCTGGGGAGGAAAAGTGGCGCAACAAACTCCCTAGCAGCAATGCTGTCTGTTCAGTTAGAAAATACTTGATTGTATACAATACTAGGTACGCAAAGTAAATAACATTACAGGACACAGAACATTAAATCAAATTATTTGCCATATGTTAGCTAGCCACGCCAATATACCAACAAACCAACAAGGCATGTACATAATTTGTTTAATTGAAATAAATGCTTTGAGTTGAGTAGAAAAATGTGGGTATGTCCTACATTAATTATTTCTTGTACGAAGGGTCTTGCGAATTTTTGTGTATATGTAGCATCTAACGTTTAAATAATTTATGAAATAGTCCGTTAAACAACCGCATAATAACATAAATAAATGTCTGGTTAATACAATAAGTGCTGTGAGTTAAGTGCTACTGCAGAGTTAGTTTTCTGTACTTTTCTCATCATGCCCTATTGTATGTACAGACGCCAGCACATCGAGCTACTACAATCTGTCAAATTTCTTTAATAGATTTTCAACTTTATCGCTAAAGCATAAGGTTCAAAGTTGATTGGGAAAATTTTACAGTTTCGGATAGTTTGATGTGCTGGCATCTGTACATTGTACATAGTACACGCAAATTTCTTTTACAGTTTTTTTACGACAGGTCTATGTGGTATAACTAAACTGTTATGTGAACGAAATCACCGTTAATCTATAAAACAACAAAACTACAATAAAATGTCACGAAATTGATTCGTACCGTAGGACCAATAGCTCTCCATGCCTCGGAAAGCACGTTCAGCAGTTGATCCCGGCTGTCATTCGTACATCTTTGACAGTCGTTACGGGTAGTAGAAGCCCGAAAGTCTGGTAATCTTGTCAAGGGTAATCGTGTTACTCATTAACTGGGTTGTGGAAGTAAAATACTGGTATTCAGCCGCAGCCGGTTAGACTGGAAGCGAACACCAACATAATAAATAATGTTGGGAAAAGGGCTAGGCAGATGATGATAGGCTTTGGACATGTCGCATTTAATTCTTTACATGCAATATGCAGGACATTCGCAATAACTGTCACAATTCTGAAAAATGAGCTATTTAGACTTAGTGCAGTGTTGTTCTGGCTGTGCGATGTACGGATAATGCGACATTATCGCGGACAGCATGGAGTAAACTTTCTACTCTTTTTCTTTTACCATCATGCCGACATGGTATGTAAACAACACACTGTACCGCGGTTTGTGAATGAATAACAACGTGTCATTGCACATTATTACAATCTTGAAAACGAATCGGACATCATTAACTTTACAAAGTTTTATTTAATATATTGTCGGTGAGTTTATAATGTCCTTGAAATAATGGTTTTATACAATGTCTATTCATTTTATAATGTTATTGAAATCTGATTTAAATATGTTATTGATTCTTTTTTTGGTAATTAAGTGAAGTTCGCTTGTTTTTGTGTCGCGCATATAATTATGTGCAAGAGCCCAGTGGTAACGGCCCCGACTACAAGTCGTAGTCGCTGTCGTGGGTTCGAACCCAGACAGGCACTTTACTTACTGTGTGTAAATAATTAATAATAAACATCGTGAGGAAACCGGCATGTCCTAGTACAAAAACTTCAAAGACATGTGACATCTACCAACCCCCACTGCCCGCGTGGTAGATTACTGTCCACTCTCTCTTGAAGAGAGGAGACCTGTGTCCCAGCAGTGGGAACATGCTGATTATGCATAGATGTGGTTATTAATACATTACTATAGGTTAATCCTGATTCCATCATGGGCTGTCAATGTTTGTTTATGATACTTATATTTTTAATTCCTTTTATTTATCTATAAAAAATATGTTTTGTACTCACGACTGTCATATAAGCCTCCTTTCTCATCGTCTGTGCCTCGCAGTAAACACCGATTAACAAAATCAAACAAAACTTATTTAATAAACTCATTTTTAACTATGAACATAAATCACGTTCCGAAAAAAAATATGGTTATTTAAAAATATCCTCTTTGGTCCTTAGCCTATTTTATAAAAAAAAAAACTAAGGTTCCAATTACAAATGGCGCGCGGTCGCGCAGCGTTCTCATACTCAAAAGTTGGCCGCCCATGCAGGGGTTTTTATCATTCCGCCTTTTGCACGCATCCTACGTCAGCGCTCGTGTCGAGAATACGATGCGTATCGCGGAAAATGACAGCACGATATTAATTCATTGATCGCTGTTTGAAAAAACCGGCCATGTGCATAACGTACTCCTGGCCTAAGGATTCTATCTATTACGATTAAAATACGAAACAGCCCCGTAGAGATAGGCTTAGTAACAGGGTCCCGTTTTTATCTTACGTACGGAATCCGGAAGTTTTTTTTGCTCTATTTTTAAGGGGCTTACAGGACCTAAACGCAAAAAACGCAAGTTTTAGAAACAATAAAAGTACATGATAAGTACAGACGCCAGCACATCAAGCTAATGCAATCTGTCAAATTTCTTTAATAGATTTTCAACTTTATCGCTAAAGCGTAAGGTTCAAATTTGATTGGGAAAATTTGACAGTTTCGGGTAGCTTGATGTGCTGGCGTCTGTACGGTAAACAAAATTAGAAATATGTATATGATATTCTTCAGGATATATACCAATGTCAGTAAATTTAATGTTTATTGTTGTGTTTATGCATGCAATAGCTATATCTAGTTGTATCTACCTACAAATATGTTGCTGTGCCCTAGCAGGGTTCATGTTAGAAACCTATACTATGTAACATCTTGTAAACAACATGAATGCAATAAATATATAAATATATGCTACGTAGATAGTGTGTTGAAAACATAATACAACTAATTTGATACGATAGAAAAAACTCATGAAGATACCTTAATAGGTAATACGGGCTGATTTCCGCAACTCCACGACAAAGCGCGTATTTTGCGTATGAAGATACCTTAAAAACTTTCTTTTTACAATAAAAACCATACATACAATCATTCAGATTTTTTGTCAGATTATTCTACAAGCAGCATACTAAAACACTAGTGTTTTAATTTTTTAGTCCAAACAATGGCTTTTGTCATTAAGTAATTGCTTCATATTTTGCAATAAATTACCAGTGTTGTGTCATCGCGCTTCTCTTTCTTTTCTATGTCCAACAGTACATAATCAGCCTATAATGTTCCCACTGCTGGGACACAGGCCTCCTCTCTGTGAGAGGGAGTGGGCAGTAATCCACCACGCGGGCCCAGTGCGGGTTGGCAGATGATCAACAGATGTCCAACAGTGAAATCTTAAAATTAAACCAACAGAAGATCTCTGGGGAATGTCTGTAAAAGTTTGTAGATCTATCATCGAAACGATTGCGCCCTATTTAGCTTTCATTTAACATCAGTGTAGACCAAGGAGTCTTTCAGGATCTCATGAAACACAGTAAAGTAGTTCTTTTGTTCAAATCCGGTGATCGTAAAGAACCCAACAATTATAGGCCTGTGTCAATTCTGCCAGTTCTCAGTAAGGTATTTGAAAAGTTGATGCTCAATCAAATGTTAAAAATTCCATTTTTCATGAACAACAGTACGGTTTAACCAAAGGGCGTTGTACCACTGACGCCGGTGTCACCCTAATAAAGAACATTTTTAACGCCTGGGAAGAAGCACAAGATGCCATTGGAATCTTTTGTGACCTCTCTAAGGCGTTCGATTGCGTTAGCCATGAGACACTTCTGCTGAAACTTATGATTAGGAATTTAGCTCATAGATAGCTTAAAGTTCAAGTAAACGGCGTAAACTCATTAGGGTCTGAAATAGCAATGGGCGTTCCTCAAGGTTCGATATTGGGTCCATTCCTCTTTTTAGTTTACATTAATGATTTACCCCAATTACTTCAAAATCAACCGAAGATGATGATATTTGCAGATGACACCTCATTGATCTTTAAGATAGCTGGTCCTGCTCCACAACCACAACTAATTGATTGACACTTGAAAGTATTGTTGGAGCTGCTGAAGATTGTAAGACTATCTTTGTAGTTAATTTCAATATTTGGAAGAGGTGCTTCCCTTTTTCTTTTTTTTGTGTTTCTGACATTACGAACATAACTTTTTTAATTTATTCAATCATGTTTTAATTGTTGAATACTTTAATATTAAATATCTCTTCCTGTTTGGTAGGTAATAAAATTCTATTTACCTCTTAAATAAATTGCAAACTGTAGTTTTGTATAATTTAGAAGCATTTTTTTTAATTTTGTAAATGTAAGAACCATGTTTCCGTTTATTATGATTTTTTGATGTTGACTTGAAATAGCATGGCAGTTGAGAACGTGTCATGCTCACTTAAATGTCTCACCGATGGTGGCGCGTGTGTTGGATCATTCGGTTCCCTACAAAATGGTTGAGCTGGATGGTGCTGATCCACGCGTCATGTTCGTGAACGGGCGCCGTCGGTTGAGACTGGTCATCTCTTAACTGCCAAGGCTTATTTTTAATCTTGTCTTGAATTGTTTCTTCATTTCTGTCTTTTTTACATTGTTCTCACATATAGAAGCAACAAGAATAATGTACCCAGGATTTTGTAATATCTTGATTTAAAAGAGTGTCCATGGAGTTTCTTGCCCGTTCTTCTCCATAGAGATCTACGCTTTGGAATGGGCAACTAGCTTCAACTTTCTGACTAACTGACAGACTATTTAATTTTGACAATTCAAAAGTGCCTGTACAAGGTTTAATTGAAATAAATGATTTGAGTTTGAGTTTGAGACAGACGGGCACAACATCTTGACGACGTGAATAACTCTATTCTTAAGGTCCAAGATTGGTTTACGGTAAATCATTTAGTACTAAATGTAGATGTGATGTTGATGTGTTTAGTGTAGTGTGTGTAGTTAATTAATTTATATGTCGTGCTTTCATTTTTAATTCTTTTACCTATTGTGGTATAGTTATTTTATTATAGGTGCATCGTCTTCACATATTTTTGTTATATAATTAATGTATGCAAAATATTGTAAAACATTTTAAAAGAGTAACGGTGGAGTTTCTTGCCCATTCTTCTCCATACGAAAACTACCTTTCGGAATGGGCGACTCGACTAGAATCAATTCTATTTGATTGTAATTGTTGACGTTCAAACGTGCCTTTAAGGTGCCTATTTGAAGTAAATGCTTTGACTTTGTGACCGCGCTTTAGGTCATGTAAAATGTAGTTACAAGTAAAGTTAATAAAGGGTAAACCCCTTTATTAACTTCACTTGTAACTAACAAACAATGTAATAAATTCTTAGAAGTCAATTTTAACCTACTTATTTGTTGTATCGAAATGAAACTTTGTATCAATTTGTATGTATACGTAGTTCGGATGACAAAACTATAATTTGGTATCTTGGAGCTGATCTGATGATGGAGCCAGGAGGTGGATAGTGGATATCTTCAGTGGCTACTAGTAAACCCTATTTTAATGATTTCTTTCAAAAGTTAGTAGCGAGGCGCTTCGCTTCCTAATACATAATAGCAAAAAAGTCATCGGTTTGCGCCTGCGCGAACATCAAAGAAGCGCTGCAAAACCGCGGCAGCCCTAGCTACAAAGAGAATATTCATAGTCTTTACCTAGCGATGATGATGATTGGGTTTTTATTCTTATGTTCCTACTGCTATAATTCTCAATACCAGCCTGAAATTGGAGCTTAGATACCAATGACATGGGAATGAATACCGTCGCTGGAAGAATGAGGTGCATTCGCTATTACATTTTTGTTTTAATTAAAAGTTGCATTGCAAAGTTCTCAAGATGGACACAGAAGACGATTGTTATCCAGAATCAAGTCTTTAAATTAATACTTATTGTATGTAATAGTTTACGTTTTCTTTGTGAGTCCATTTAAACAATTATGGTAATAGGGCCTGCCATGTGCACGATCAAACGCATTCGGACTGTAAATGCGTCTCATTGTTGTTACAGTACAACATGTTTTACGGTTAAAAATATTTGTGGGTTTTTAATGTATGCATAGATTGTTACTTGGGTGGTCCTTTATACCACGTGGTCTTTGGGTACAAAATATACTTAGGACAGGTAGATCAGAAAGTAGAGTAAATCAATCACACTAATATTTTAGAGGCGAAAGTTTGAGTGTTTGTATGTTTGTTAGTGCTTCACGCACAAACGGCTGGACCAATTTTGATAAAATTTTATATGGAGGTAGCTGACACCCTGGATATAGGATAACACAAATGAAATTCCCTTTATCCCGATATTCCCACGGGATCGTCACTTATGCGGATGAAACCGCGGGGCGCTGCTCGTGTATTATATATGTAGTTTTACTTTTTAAGAAAAAATAAGAAAAAAAAAATATTTTCCTGGGGCTATAAGAGTAGTGGAAGATCAAAGAAACGATGGATGGTGTGTGAAAGATGATACGGCTAGAGAGGGAGTGACTAACGAGATGACGACTAATAGAGAAGTATGGAAAAAAAGACATGTTGCGTCGACATAAATTGGGAAAGGTCTAAAAAGTTACTTAAGAACATTTTCGATATGTCCTATTTAAAAAAAGATAACTGGAAATCTCTGTTTCTATGGAAAATTTAAAATAAGTCTGATTTGGCAGTAAAACTATTTTTTAATACAGTTGCTCAAAAAGTGGTGTATTGCAGGGACGTATAGCGTTCGGGATGTGGGCTATTACATACTAGTGCTTTTTTTTTACCTTTCCCGAACTCGTGCGTCTCTTTCCCAACTTTCAAAATAATGTCTATTAAAAAGAAAAACCAACCATGAAGTTTTTACTAAAGAGTTTTTGTGATTCATACAAATACGTATATTTCTAAAAAGAAGCTACTAATTTATTTCACTAACAGATTTAATGATTTAATTGAATGAGTTAGGTTAGGTTTCATTTAATTAAATCTCATTTTCATTTCATATCAATTAAAAAAATATACTGAAGACTAAGCTGTATGGATAGTTCCCTTTGCCTACCAAAATGGGTGAAAAAAAAAAAACTGCTTATATTCTACGGTTGGCGCCATTTTCCAGAAAAAATTATTAGTTAGTTCGAGTTTATTGTGTTTTTATTATTTTATTAAATTGCTTAATTTTTTCGCAACTGTATTAAAAATAGTCGTTCAGTACACTTGCGGAACCGTCATTGCAACTTGTTCCGACTGTCAACCCTCGCCTTCGGCTGCGCCTCGGCTCGGGTAGACATTTGTCGGAACTCTTTGCAATGACAGCCTTTCCGCACTTGTAATGAAATATACTATTTTAATACAGTTGCTCAAAAAGTGGTGTATTGCAGGGACGTATAGCGTTCGGGATGTGGGCTATTACATAATAGTGCTTTTTTTTTACCTTTCCCGAACTCGTGCGTTCTCTTTCCCAACTGTCAAAATAATGTCTATTAAAAAGAAAAACTAACCATGAAGTTTTTACTAAAGAGTTTTTGTGATTCATACAAATACGTATATTTCTAAAAAGCTACTAATTTATTTCAATATCAGATTTAATGATTTAATTGAATGAGTTAGGTTAGGTTTCATTTCATCTCATTAAATTTCATTTTCATTTCATATCAATAAAAAAAAAATACTGAAGACTAAGCTGTATGGATAGTTCCCTTTGCCTACCAAAATGGGTAAAGAAAAAAAAACTCTGCGTATATTCTACGGTTACGCCATTTTCCAGAAATTTTCTTTGCGAGTTTAGTTGTTTGTTGCACAAAATGAGTAATTTCGACCATATTTTTTTTTAATTAACACCACTGGAACTCAGTATAATTGCACAAAATGCTTCGGAGAACATTTTACCGGAAAAGTCAAAAAGTCGTTACATATCCACATACGACTAATTTTTTGCGTGGAGAGAAGAGAAAAAAGCAATATTGTGATTTTATTATTTTATTAAATTGCTTAATTTTTTCGCAACTGTATTAAAAATAGTCGTTCAGTACACCTGCGGAACCGTCATTGCAACTTGTTCCGACTGTCAACCCTCGCCTTCGGCTGCGCCTCGGCTCGGGTAGGCATTTGTCGGAACTCTTTGCAATGACAGCCTTTCCGCACTTGTAATGAAATATACTATTTCGAAAATGTTCTTAAGTTACTTTTTAGACCTTTGTATCCTGCTTATGCGTATGAAGTTTCATTAAAATCGGTTCACATTTCGAAAAACAAGGGCTTGGAAGTTTGTATGAAATGCCGTACGGATTAAAGGCTCTTAATAGCGTTTCGCCACTGTCGTCGTCATCGACACCCATATTGTTGGTAATGATCATGTCGCTTTGTTTTAGTCAAGTGGATAATCAAGAGACCCAATTATAATTTAATTAAAATTCAATTAATATTATTGACATAATTGAATTTTAATTAAATTATCTGGGTCTTCTAAAAACCTATGTAAAATTCGAAGTAAACATCAGGCGTTTACCTATAATTAGAGAGTCATCAATCATTTATCTTAATGTATTTAATCCCTATTTTTACAGAAGAGGAAATGCGGGTGATTGTTTTTCCATAGAATTTTAATACTGCGGTGTGTAGTATATTGCCGTTTTAGGTCAGCGCCATCTCTTGACCGATAGTGGAACTAATGTAATTTTTGTTGATTTCTGAAATAGTGTGCTATTTAGAGACATAGTTTTATTTTTCCTGTAATCTTTAGGTACATAAACTTCTACCACATAGAATAATTTCAGATTTTTCTCTATGCAAACTTCGGAGATAAGGGGGAACGGTATTTTTTGACACTTTTCATCAAAAGTCGAAAACAATCAGCAGTCGAATTTTTAAGACACCCTTTCAGTCCGTTGCAAGAAAAAAAAATTATTTGCAAAATATTTGGGTAAACGTCATCTAAAACTATTCCAAATTTCAAGTTAATTGCATTAGTAGTTCTTGAGATATCCAGCTGTGACAGACGGCAGACTGAGTCCTACCATAAGGGTTCCTTTTTACCATTTTGGTACGGAACCCTAAAAAAACTAAACAAAAACTTTTCAAATTAAATGCCTAAATGACAGCAATTATTGTAAAAATCGCAATTTCCTGTAAATTACCATCAGCTCAAGAGGGCTCTTTTGTGACTTTTTTTTCGTGACCTCTGTTTATTATTTCATTGCAGTGTCTAGCCTGTAGTACTTATTTAAATCTGTTATACTTCCGCTGACCATTGTCCTTTATCATTAGGCCTAAATGGATTGGGGCTTTGTTTATGAAACCGTTGTTATATTGTTTTTTTTCCCCGATTATAGCAAATTCAAAGGAAGGTTATGGTTTTAACAGGCTATGTAAAATTCGCAATCACGCGTAATCTGTTCGATTTATCTTTATTCATTAATTAGGTAGGTACATCACGTGTGACTCCGGATTTTTGTCTTGTTTATAGCTTTTAAGCTGGCGTTTTAGATTTATCTTTTTATTAGCGTTAGCAGATTTTGCGGGTTACCTTAGTTACCCGCAAAATTCAATTTTCAATTCGAAATTATCTTTCCTTTTTCACAATTTGCAGGTCAGTATCAGGTTGCATGTTGATCAAAACATGATTCGCGACCGTAACAAATATGTATTTATTTACATTAAAAAAGGAATTTAAAAAATTAAACAGACTTCAAAAATATGAAACAACTTTAATTTCGGAAGTGGTGTCTTGGGATCTGTATTTTAGTTTTAGTTCTTGGCCACCGACTTCTTAGGTACTATTACTTTTTTTTAATACGTAATTTTTAGTTTTAAGTAAAAACTGGAATATTTGTTTGTAATAAGTAAGAAATAGTTTTACACAACACAACAAAAAAAAAATCAATTTTTAATTTTTTGTCTTTCTGTTTGTTCCGGCTAATCTCCGAAACGGCTGGACCGATTTTGACGGGACTTTCACTGGCCGATAGCTGATGTTATAAGGAGTAACTTAGGCTACCATACAGGCGAAGCCATGGGCAGAAGCTAGTATAAAATAAAATATGGCATTGAAATAGAAATGACTAAGTTTGGATAATTATGATGCTTTATTATTTATAATAATAATTATATACATAGGTAATGTATATAATTATTATAAATTGAAGACGATTCTCGTTTTTGTCTGTATGACCGCGTTGATAAGATGGTTTACCTACCGGATTAAAATAAAACCCTTCATCTTGTTCCAGGTTGTGAAAGATGCGACCATGTCCCCTGGAGCGCCGTCCAGCTCGGAAGCTGAACGGACGGAACTCCTGGGCTCCCTGACCACGCAGCAGCAGCAGAGGACCAGCGCCAGGGTCATCAAGAAGCTCCGACTGGAACCGCCTGTCGAAAGGGAGAAGAGACCTGGGAAAAAAGATGGGTCTGATGGTGAGTTTGGTAATAGGCACTGACAGCACACAGAGTGTGAGGGATATCGACGACGTGCAAATTTATTACGAATTCAATGATTCCATAATCAGCCTATAATCCCACTGCTGGGACTCAGGCCTCTTCTGTGAGAGGGAATGGGCCGTAATCCACCACGCGGGCCCAATGCGGGTTGGTGATTTCAGACTTATATTAACTTATACGTCCAGGTTTCCTCACGATGTTTTTCTTTCATCGATGTCGGTAATGTAGAATATAAACTCAGAAAGTATGTACATATGGATTGAAAAAGTCACTTTTGGTACTTGCCCGATTTGAACCCACATAGAATATGTACCAAAAATAGGTAATAATAATAATAAAAATGTTTATTTTCTTCCACAAATAACACTTATTAACTAAAACTTAAAAGAGGAAAACATAATTAGTATGATGAAGGACAATGTTCATTTGTGGGAGACTGGTGCCTAAACTAAGCCGTGACTTGTATTTCAGGACACCAGGGACTCCCCTCTACAGGCAAGAATATCATCAAAAACATTATTATAGACAATGCACGAAAGTTACATTATTATGTTAAGTGGAGTTCAAGGTGTATGTGGAATGTGTTAAGGGTGTGTGTGGGGGTGTGTGCGTGTGTGTGTGGGGGGGGGGGGTGTGTGTGTGTTGTGTTGAGTGGATGAGAGGGTATGTGAGTGGGTTCATGTCCAACTAGACGAAAGGTTCCTATCATATTACGTTATTATGACTAGTAGCTCTTCTGTTTTTGTGTAGGTAAACTAGAATATTTTCTTTCTTATTTCCAGACATCCCAGAATGCGAGACCCCGAGCAAGATAGACGAAAAAGAGCTGAAGTTCCCCACCGTGAAGCAACGAATGCCTAAAGCGCTCTGGTCCACTGACGAGAAAAACTTATTCTTTGAAGCGCTCAACGAGTATGGGAAGGACTTCGACGCTATAACTGCCTACATCTGTGCTAAGATGAAGAAGAAAGGCATGCCGGATGTCAACCTGAAGACCAAGACGCAAGTCAGCCATTTTTACTACAGGACTTGGCATAAGCTGTCGAAACATGTGCATTTTGATGAGAGTAAGTTTCGTTTTTTGCGTTATTTGCGTGTCCGCCTCGTTAGGGGTTAGCGTAGGTATAGCAGCAAAATGCTCACTCACAGCCGCAGTCAAAGTGACTGCAGGTTGTACACTTGTACATCAGAAGGCCAGCCTTTGTCCCGAACCGGCGATACTCTGCGTTCCCTCTCCATATCTGCATCGTCCTTTATATCTGCGTAAATACGAGTACTTTTTTTTTTTGGATGGGAAATCATCAAATGAGCCCTCCCGCTCTGGGTGGAGCGGAAGGGAGTGTCAGACTCTTACTGACTAAAACCCACCCGTGTTCCTTCCTTAGCCCTTTATGTTCCGGGCCAGCGGTAACCCTTTCGGGCAATCCCGCTGATCGAACAATCCCGCTGACCGAATACACACAGTCTTGGTTGACGTTTACAATACGAGTACTTACATAGTCTATTAAAAATAATTTTGTTTAAATTTTTACTCCAAAACTTACTATATCGATCTAAGAAATATATATTTTTATTAAATTAAAGTTTTCATTAGAAATAACGTTTACTATACAGGGTTATTTGCAAAAAACAAAAACCTCAAGGAAAGTTTGAGATTAGAATTAATGCTTTTGATAAATCCAATCCGATCACTGATGTGATGATTCTGGACTTAAATTAAGTCTCATGTAATAGGCGGGAAGCAAAACTATTGTCAGCAACCGGGCACAAACCCAGATTCCGGCCTTCTACTGAGAAACTCCTTCATTTTCCACATACATCACGACTCTATACCACGTTAGCATAATCAGCCCATAATGTTCCCACTAACCCGTGGTATGTACACAGGCCTCCTCTCGGTGAGAGCGAGCGGGCCATATTCCACCACGTGGGCCCAATGCGGGTTGGTAGTTGTCACAAAATGTTTTCGATTTTTTTTGTTCTAGGAAATGCCGGTTTCCTCACGATTTCCTTCACCATTTTGAAAGCAGTGGTGATGAAATAATTTACACAAACTAAAGCGCCAGTCTGGGTTCGAGCCTACGACCTCACAACTCGTAACTCGCAGCCGTTACCACTGGGTCACCATTGCTACCACGATAGTAATAAATCATAAACATTGAAGCTGTAACGCTAACGGGCGACATGCATGTCATCAATTCAAAGTATATAATAGTATCCATACTATTAAATGAATTAAAATAACCATATCCATGACTATATCGTACTTAAGCTATAAATTATGTTGAATGTGACAAGCCTCGCTAATGGGACATCGGCATCGGTATGATTACATGAGATGCAACGTCTTAATAACATTCAATTAATTTATCTTTTTCTTTGTAATACTGGCTGTACATGTGATTGCCACCCGCTGCCTACATAGTTAGACAACTGTTTATTGTGTGAGGAAAAAAACCTACAATATACAGGGTCGATTTTTGATATGGGGCAGTAACACCAAGTACCTTAACCGAAATAGCTTAGAATTCGTTCTTATGAGACTGTCCTTTTTAACCGACTTCCAAAAAGGAGGAGGGTATATGTTCGACTTTGTTTTTTTTATGTATGTTCACCGATTACTCGAAGACGGCTGGACCGATTCCAAAAAATATTTTTTTGTTTGAAAGGGTATACTCTCGAGGTGGTCCCATTATCATCAAGTTGGAATCTGATGAGAGGATCCCATGGAAATCGAGGGAAACCCTCAAATTTTATAGGCAAACCTATAGCGATTTGGATATTTTTTAAAGTAACTTGAGCATTTGCTCTCGGAAATCATCATTTGGTAAAGTGGAGCTGATGATGAAGACCACAGATGGCCATCGGAACTACTCAATGACAAATATTTCACGGGTTCTATTCGATTACTTTAATATGGTTGCTAAGCAATTTATGTTCGTCACAATGCGTATGGTGGTTGCAATTAACGTCCCAGCATCGAGAAAAGCAATATTTTGTAACATGTGATGAGCAGTGACATTAGGCTATTGTAACTTAGGTAGATAAATTACAAACTGACCCACTAAAAAGTGAAAAATAAAAACTTATTACAAAAAAAAAAACCGACTTCCAAAAAAAAAACACTACAAATTGAAAAATAATTTTAATTTCGGCAGTCGGTGTCTTTGGTTCCGCATTTTCGTGTTTTTCGAGTTTCTATGAAGACAAAGACGTTTATTCTTTCCATAGCAACGGAAAGCAAATTTTAAAATCAATAGTTTCCGATGTCAAATTGTTATTTTGTTTTTTTTTATTTTTATGCGTCATATTTGCCGCAAATAAACGTATTTCTTTCTCTTTCTTTCTGTAGTGTAGACACAATTTGACACTTGTTGAGAAGAAATGTTTCTACTCCCAAATGTCAAAAGAAGGGAAATTTGGTCGTCATGCTTGATATTGTACACTTTTGTCGACTGAAGAAAAGAAACATTTCATCTCTTCATCGCCATGCTTATGACGGTAGAAATCTCTTTACAATCTGTTATTTTGTCTATTCTTCCATAGACAAAACCCGTTTCTATGGTGGTCATGCTACACGAGCTGAGCAAGCTTGACCTTGTCCAATACTTGTTTAAAAAAAAATAACAATATTTATCTTCTTACTAGCTTTTGCTAGCGGCTTCGCCCGCATGGAGATCGGAAATTATCCCACGGAATCTTATTACCAGGATAAAAAAGTATCCTATGTGTTAATCCAGGTTTTAAACAATAAACTAACTGTGTGCGAAATTTCATCCAAATCCTGTTAAAAGCATAATACTAATGATTAAAATAATTCGTGAACTTATGCAAGCCTAGTACTTTTTGTTAGAATACTGCTCAGAAAGTCGGGTCATATTTCAATCATGATACGAAAGACACGTAGCGCCATCTAGCGTCCTAAAGCAATTATGACCGTCGAAAGTTATTGTTCATTTCCTCGGGAACAGGATTTTTTTTCTGGATGTAAGGTCCTGATATTTTCTGTACCCCTGACAACGTATATGCAAAATTTCATGATGATCGGTTCAGTGGATTAGGCACGAAAAGGTAACAAACTTACTTTCGCGTTTATAATAATATACTCCCTTCCGCCCGCGGCTTCGCCCGCGAGGTATGTCGATAAAAACTATCCTATGTAAACGTAGGAAAATTTATTTTATCGAAATCGAAATCCGTTTAGGCGTGAAAAGGTAACATACAGACCTACAGACAGAATTACTTTCGAATTTATAATATTAGTAATAATATATTCCTATAGGGCAACGAGTTTTTTTTCAACGAATTCTCTCTGACTATAAATCAGTCGATATTTTATAATAATTGTGCTATTATGATAATTTAACCGGACTCTAAAATTTAGATACGTAACTGCCTCAATTTATAAAAAGCAAGTCACTCAAAAATCTTCGCAATTTTACCATCTCGTAAATAGCAGTAAGTGTAACCCACGTTCAAAAAGATTTTACTGTTAAGTAAAAATGGGTATTTTATGGTAGTACTAGGGTACTCTTATCAAGGAACAAGATATCGAAGAGAAAAAAGACGATTTAAGTATTGTAGGTACCAGGGTTGTTGCGAATATCAGCATCCGCGGATTATCAGCATTGTTTTTAATATGAGCATCAGCAACCATCGATGCTGATTTTTAATGCTGACAGTCAGGTCGTAACGTGTTCGTTGAAGGCGGGACCTAGCACAAGTATCCACAAATGACTTTACATCACTTCCTTCGTCCATCGCCTGTGATAGATATTGGAATTTGTCGATTTCGTAAATTTCAAGGTTGTTATCAACTTTTTGGAATGAACTCCAAAAGGTCCAACAATTTTTATGTTTCCGTTGAATGTTTTTAATTGTGGACGCGGTAGTTTCACCTCGCGATCCCTGTCTATCTTGGCAGCTTCGTCACACCAAAACACACATCAAGTTTTAACCAATCATAGAGAGTTATACAAAAAAAAGCTGTCATTTGTTCGCATATTCGATTGTTTTGTCAACACGATATGACGCTAATGAATTATTGTGTGAAGTTGTGAGATCGAAAACCAAGAAGCTAACAAGAAATAATAAAATAAATAAATATAACTTGTCTTTTATTCAAAGTAATATATACATTTGCTAATAATTTTATAGTAGGATATGTTTTTTCTTTGTAATGTATTAATATCAGCATCAGCATCCGCTGATACAGTAAAAACCTGCATCAGCAACAACCCTGGTAGGTACCTACATGATGACGAAAGTTTCTAGGTGTTACTACTAATTCTCAAACTCAAAGCATTTATTTCAATTAAACCATTAACAGGCATTTTTGAATTGTCAAGAAGTCGGTCAGTCAGAAAATATGAAGCTAGTTGCCCATAATATAGAGTAAATGCCTCACCCTTAGCTCTCCACGCCTTTCTGCGTTGTCTTTACCGACAAATTTGTCTCAAAGACTTCAAGTCATCGAAATAAATAATTAAATTAGAAAGAAAAAAATATATCTCTTTCAGACGTAAAAAAAGTAGCTCAAGAGCTGTACGCTCTAATAAACTACGGCGAGCTCCGTAAGAAGCTGGTGTCTGTGAACGAGAAGACGTGCGCTCGTCTCGGCGACATGGTGCTGTGTGGCAGTATTGTGGTGCGCGCGAGGGGACGGAATCTGCGCGTGCGCACGCCTATGTGTCGCGCGCTTAGGAGGCTTAATCAGATCACTGGTAAGTGATTTTATTTTGATGAAGTATTATTTTATTGTTCTGCTATATTTTGTGTATTCTTTTATAACAATAGGGAATATGCAAGTTTTTTTTTCATTATTTAAATATACGTTTACGGAGTCAAGAAACAAATTGATAGGATTATTGTCATTTTACAATTTATTATTATAAGTTGCATTTTTTTGGTGGAATTGAACGTAAAGTCGAAACGCCCCGTCAAAAATCCGTGTGAATAAACATGTTCTTCGCAAACTGCTTGAAATCTCAATAAAGCACATAAATTGTTTAATTTATAAAGAAAAAAGGCTAAGAAGAGATGGAACCCAAGCAGTACCGGGAATAATGACTTATATTTTGGCCAAAATTAGAAACACCTATCGCTAGTCGATTCGTCGCCGGACGCGGCGGTAGGTTCGTTGCCTTATGTCGGTGTGTGCCTGCAGAGCTGGCGTGCGGCGCGCGCGTGTGCTCGCGCGCGACGGTGTCGCTGCGCGCGCGCGACGCGGGCGCGTGGGCGCGCGTGCAGGCGGCGGCACACAACCCGCGCGCCGCGCTGGCGCTGCCGCTGCGCGCGCGCCTGCGGGCACTGCTGCGGGCGCTGCACGCGCGCTGGAGGGGCGTATCCTTTGCTATTACGTTGTTCTACTTGTTATCAAAAATCGAAGGGTAACGCAAATGGGTTGTAGAGGTTGGATAGGCAATCGCTCCATCAGTGCCGGACGGGAATGGCCAGGTGTTCCCGGCCATTCCCGTAGCCCCCCAGACGGGGGGACATGCGGGGCCCGCCAGCTAGGCGGGCATGCGCCGGGGGGGTTGTGGATGCAAAGGCTGAGCCGGATTCCCATGACCTCCCCATCAAGGCGATGAGGGAACACCGCTGAGTTTTAGTGGGTATACTGCCACCCTGCCAGGGAGTCCCACATACTCCGTCTCTTCCCCCGACGAGCGGAGATGCGTAACGTCATTTCTCAGCGAAAAAAAAGAAAAGGCAATCGCTCCATGTAAAATGGATACTGCAGAGGTTAGACTGGAGGCCGACCTCAACAGAGTTGTGAAAAGACTAGGTACTTAGTTGATAATGACTGGCTGACTTGTTACCTTGTTTCACTTTCATTCACAATCTGAATCATGATAGAAGATATTGCTAATCCATTGCTTCATTATATTCGAAACATGTATCTGCTCAACAACATAAATAACGCAATGAATTTTGTTGAACTGTCAAAATGAAAGCCATTTCTACTGTCACTATGTTACGCAATTACCACGCTACATAATATGCCCAAAACATCCATAACTCAACACAGTCTACTTTCAAACTAAACAAAGTCACTGAACACGTTGACCTCAAGCTAGAAGACACACAGAAGGAGCCAGAAGAGTACACCGAGCTGCCTCGACCGTGCACAGAAGATACGGAAGTTAACAGAGAATTAGAAGAACACCTGAATCTCGAGACTGATAGGATTATATTGCAAGGTAACAAACATCACGCTTGTATCTACCGATAGGGTTCGCAAAAGTTTACATACACACACACACATTTCGCCGGACAAAGTAACGACCATGTAGGCTTATGTGAAATAAAATATTTTGATTAAAAAAAGAAATGTCTATTGGCGTAATAATTATATGTATTTCATCATTCTCTTGCCCATATCCCAATTTATTTAGGGTTGGTGCAACATGTCTTTTTCTTCCATACTTCTCTATTAGTCATCATCGGGGAGATGATGACTTTCTAACCATTTCATCATTTACACAGTCCGTCCATAGCTTCTTTGGTCACAAAAAAAAAACAGACACATTAAATTATATTATACCTATTCTTCGCACGGGTGTGTTCGACATGCATCATCGATATTAAATACTAGTAGGTAATACACAGGTTTCCGGTATAAATTATACAAAAGTCGTCGTGACTTTAATCCTAGCCGTGGAATTATTATATTTATTAATAACTAGCTGACCCGGCGAACTTCGTACCGCTCCGCCAGCCGCTCTGCCCCCGCTTTTTAAATCTCTGATATCTTCTAAGATATTCATTTTAATGATATGCTGTAATTATGTAGAATTTTATTATAGATCAAAGTTACCCACTTTGATCTATAATAAAATTCCGTAGTTCATTAATTTGATCTATCTCGTAAGGTTTAGCCAGCGTTTGCAATGTAAGCGCACCAAAACATGTTTGCTACGACATCACATTACAAATCTTTGAATTTCTCGACTTTTCTCTACTAAAATATGCATGTATTATACATAAAACCTTCATCTTGAATGACTATCTATTGCTGAAAACTGCATTAAAATCCGTTGCGGAGTTTATAAGATCTAAGCTTACAGACAGCGGGAGCGACTTTGTTTGATACTATGTAAAGAAGATGATATGCACACGAACTTAGTTCGAAAGGTTAACAGAAAATCTAGCGAAACACAACTCACATGACTAGTACTTCTTACTGACAGCAAAAAAGGATTAAGTATGTTTCTTATACATGCAGAGTAACTGCATACTGACCAGATCTGCAGTTACTCTGCATCAGTAACAAAAGTTAATCCTAATCAATTTGTTAAGAATTGAATGACTTTCAGAGAGGGGTCCGTGGCTAAATAATAACAGCCGCACAGGTCGATTGATCAGGTTAAGCTACGCTTGCCGCGGTTGGTCTGTAGGTGGGTAACCATCTTTTCATACCGATACCCCTCCGTGCCTCGGAAAGCACGTTAAGCCGTTAGTCCCGGCTGTCATTCATGGATCGTTGACAGTCGTTACGGATAGTCAAAAGCCTGAAAGTCTGACAACCAGTCTTACCAAGGGGTATCGTATTACCCAGTAACTGGGATGTAGACGTCAGATAGGCAATCGCTCCATGTAAATACTGGTATTCAGCTGCATCCGGTTAGATTGGAACCCCAACATAGTTGGGAAAAGGCTAGGCAGATTAAGATGACTGATTTTGAGTTTTCACATAATAATTATTATTACTCAACAGTAACAAAAAGTTTCATTGGTTAATTTCTTTTAGATCCAGTTGTTATGCAATGAATTATTATTGTTAGGAATCCATCGCGATCTATTTAACAAAAATCTTAAATTCATTCACGGACAGACAACGCACAGCCTTCTCAGCTGGGTCCAGATGCTTGAAATTTTGCAGAATAGTTCCTCATGTAACGAAAGTGAGCACGAAGAGCGTTTACACATGGTGCCGTAACGGCAGCGTTTTTTGCCGCCGCGGTATCAATACTTATCAAAACTGGCAAGGGTTCATACAAATCCAAAGGTAACTAATACAGCGGCACCGCGCTGGCGGCGGTGCCGCTGCAGCTACGGCATAATGTGTAAACAGCCTAAGGAAGGATTTCAAAAATTCATCCCCTAAAGGGGTCAAATCTGTCGACGGGAAATACCATCAGGCGCACGTCTTGTATGAATTAATTTTAATGTATGCCCAGAACAAAAAGCGCCAAAGAAGCTGGCCCTCCACGTGGGGCCAAGACCAGGAGCTGACATCCACCTGCCTGTAGTCAGTCCTAGCGAACAGCTCTCCAGTCAAAAGATATGCTTCTCTTCTTATCTCGAGAGGATGGGCTCACAGAGGGACAAAAATGGCGGAGGTAAGGACTTCAAACGGTAACTATTGCTGACATCCACCAGCCCGTGCTCAGTCCTAGCTCCTAGCCGGACATTCCCGGTCAGTCACACCCCACGTCCACACTGTTGACACTGTTGATCGTACAAATGCTTAGTTCAAGAGTCAAAGCTTAGAAAAGTTCAATTAAAGACTTTCTAAGCAAAATATAACATCAAAATAAAAAATACCATTAATTAAGAAAATGCCAAATAAAGACTTTCAATTTTGTATCACAGGTAATCATCTAACTGAATTTTTCAAAACCTTGACTTTTGAACTAAGCGTATGTATGGTGGTCGGGGAAAAAGTTTCGTTCCTCGACACTGTGAACGAACGAATTTTTTTTTCCCGATCGTCAACAGTTTGGACAACGGGGTGTGACCTCACAAAGAGACTTAGGTTGGGCGGTGAGGGCTTACAATTAAAAAAATAAATCTTGGATCATTACACTCTTTATTACTTCATTGTTTTATTCTCCATTTTGCAATGCATTCTCAAAATATAGGGTGACTGGTAATTAGTGACCGATACTTAAACACGTGATTTTACTCATCATTATGAACAACTTTTACTATGGAACCAAACCTGAAATCGCGAAAAAAAAATCAGCTGTTCCCTACATTTTGACGGGTTAAGCGAACATAAATGTAGGGAACAGCTGATTTTTTTTTCGCGATTTCAGGTTTGGTCCCATAGTAAAAGTTGTTCATAATGATGAGTAAAATCACGTGTTTAAGTATCGGTCACTAATTACCAGTCACCCTATATAATAATAATACATTAACTTGGATAGACTCTTCTTCAATGTTTGACATTCAAATTAAAACAGGCGTCATTAAATGTCCAAGTTTTAAACATAATCCCTGAGTAGCCTTTAATGTAAACATGTGACCATTTATGACCATTGTAAATGACAGCGTTCCAATTTTTTTCAGTTATCATCATTGATCACAAGAAACTGTGAAAATAAATACAGTCGGTAATAAAAAAACAAAATATATTGTCCACAGCAAAAATCCGAACGCCAAAACGCCAACGCAAATACAGCACAACAGAAAAAGATAAAGAAGAACATAAGAAATTCAAAATGGACGATCAAGATAAACTTATAAACATTGAAGAAACGGCTATAGATGGAATTGAACTTATGGCTAACTATAAAATACTACAAGAAGACGAAGAAAAGCCTAGCACGGAAGATGAGAAGGAACGAGAAGTCACAGAAGATGATGCAGCATACCTGCCAGACAGAGACAAAGATATGTCCGAAAGGGACAAGGATATGTTGGAAGGAGATAAAGATATTATGTCGGAAAGAGAGAAGGATAGCTTCTCTGAAATGGAAGACGATGAGAAGTATAATAAGAGTGATACGGATAACGAAAGTGATGGCAAAGATAAGACTGGGAAGGATACTAAGTTTAAAAATTTAAAGGTATAGTGTTCCTACTAGTAGGATAATATTAGCTCAACTGTCACTAATGAAACACAATTACTTTTTCTATTGTTACCGATCTTTAGGGGATTTCGCGACATTCGAAGCGAATATAGAAATGCTTGATTTCGTTTATAAGAAGAGAACAGCAAAGAAATATTTAAAAAAAACCTATTGATTTTGATTGCTACATAGGTTCATGATTTGATACTTATCATGAACATTGTGGCTTGGTTATTGTAGAAAACAATACAAACAGGGGATTTATTGAAAAAATAAACCTCAACCTTTTGACCTCCACACGTCAAAAAATCAAAAACGTGCCCTCGGTGTCCAAGTCTGTCATGCAGTCGAACCGTGGTGTGCTGGGCACATTTTGGTTTGTCATCTATACATGACTGTGGCGGTCAAAAGGTTAATCGATTCCCTAGATCAAGGTTCTTGGTGCGTTTTACAAAAAAAAAAAAAACGGAATTTTATTTACTTAATTAAGTGTTGAGCATTATTTCTATTTCAAATAGTTTGGGATTTCACCCTAATAGCCCTTTTAAAAAACTAACTCCTCAAGTTTCGATTAGCTCTAATTATGTGCTAAAGTTTTAGCTACAGGAAAAAGACAACACGTTTTTTTCCAGGTAAAATTCCGAATACGACCAAAAAAGCGTGGAGGCAGCATCTACACGTTAGTTATGGACAAGGATGCGGAGGAACCAAAGATCGAGGAGCCGAAGACTGAGGAGCCAGCCAAGGTGGGAGAGGAGGCCAAGCCTGACATCGACGTGGACCTGGCGCTGAGGCAGATACGGAAGGGCTGGAGTATGCATGATGCCGGGGATCTTACCATAGGGGACCTGTATCTTATGGTGAGTTGTCACGTGTTCTTTGTCACGAAATCATCGTCATCTGCCTAGCATTTTCTCAACTATGTTGGGGTCGGCTTCCAGTCTAACCTTATTTCACGTGTTATGGGCAGGAAAATATAGTTACTGTTTTAAAATTTAAAACGAAAACAATAAAATTCCTAATAAGACGAATCGAATAACCATTGTTCCAGTTCGGATCCCGTTCAAAACTCGAACTAGACTACTGGTGGGCAGAACCAACCCCCCCTTTACCACAGCCCCAAAAATCTGCCGTCACCATCCCCATGACGCTACCGTCCGACAAACGCGACAAATCCGACAAAATGTCTGACAAAGGAGCCGACAGTTCTGTCGAAGATGAAAAGGAGAGAGCGAGAGAGAGTGACAATGATATTCTGTCGCCAAAGAATACTTATAGTCAAGATAGTAATGATGGCATGTCGGGGGATGAGAGAAAGTGTAAGTACTGTGTTTTATTGATTTTTTAGCTAAAACTTAGAACACTAAAAAATAAATTTATATCTCTAATTCTTCTTGGAACCGCAAACATTCCAACAATATCGCCCCTCCGTTCCCTGCCTTTTATACATATAACTACATTTGCACTTTTTTTTAATAAAACTTACTCGCCAAAAAGTTCGTTTATACAGTGTATATCAGAAAGATGTGGTCATATTCAAAGGTGTGATTCAGATCATCAAACTGAACAATTTTCTCAATGCGACCAGATCGCGTAGCATGACGAATTATATCTCTATTCTACCAAGAATAGACAAAGTTCTTTCTATCCAACTCGACATCTCTTCTGGCCGAGTACGGAGCGACCCGTAGACTCGCGTTTCTATGTAGACGAGCCATATATTTTATTCTTTCCATAGAAATGGGGAGCAAATTTTAAAATCATTAATAATATAGATTCTTGTCGAAGTCCAATGATAAGTAGACTATTTTACACGTCTTGTTGAGAAGAAATGTTTCTAGCCCCAAGTGTCAAAAGTAGAGAAAAATTGGTCGTCATGCTTGACTTTGTAGACTTTTGTCGACCGAAGAATAGAAACATTTCTTCTGTTCATCGCTAAGCTTAAATAAGACGCCAGAAAATTTTCTACAATTTATAATTTTGTCTATTCTTACGTCGACATCCAATTTGTGACATGAATTCGTAGCACAAAAGTTCAATACCTTCTCGACCCAAATATATGGGACAGCTGATAATTTTTTCGCGAGTGCGTTGTTCCATGGAGAAAGTTGTTCAGTTTGATGGTCTGTAGTCTATACCACACCCTTCTGATCCATGCTGTAAAACAGAACTTATAAATAGTACTAGCTGACCCGGCGAACTTCGTACCGCCCCGCCAGCCGCTCTGCCCCCGCTTTTTAAATCTCTGATATCTTCTAAGATATTCATTTTAATGATTTGCTGTAAAGGGCAATTTTGATTTATAATACAGTTCCGTAGTACATTAATTTGATCTATCTCGTAAGGTTTAGCCAGCGTTTGCAATGTAAGCGCACAAAAATATGTTTGTTACGACATCACATTACAAATCTTCGAATTTCTCGGCTTTTCTCTACTATAATATGCATGCATTATACGTATAAACCTTCCTCTTGAATGACTCTACCTATAGCTGAAAACTGCATTAAAATCCGTTGCGGAGTTTAAAAGAT
Source organism: Oligia fasciuncula (assembly GCA_963082905.1). NCBI lineage: Eukaryota > Metazoa > Arthropoda > Insecta > Lepidoptera > Noctuidae > Oligia > Oligia fasciuncula. The sequence continues at coordinate 19,612,307 of OY720403.1, forward strand.
CTAAGTTAACAGGTAGCGGGAGCGACTTTGTTTTATACTATGTAACGATTAGTACTTAAGAGCCTATACTACCTCATCTAAAATTCACTCTTTATCTCGCTCGCACGATACTGCTCGCGGACTGTGTGAAAGCGAGACAGAGTGCGGTGCTGGGCGGGAGGCAGCGCCAATAGTTTAGGTATTTGCTTTTTACGGTAAAAATAAAGGTATTTCAAAAAAACTAACTAACATAAGACCTGCTTTATAGTTAGTTCAGTTAGTATGCAAAGTTTCATGATCTAATTTGAAGTATTTTTTGAATATCAGCGGTTTATTGTTCGGTTTGGAGGTAACTTTGGAATTTTTTTCTATCGAGAAAATTTTATGTAATCGTGTTTTCGTCTAACATAAGACCTTACATTAATCCTCAACTTTAGCATATATTTATTTCAAAATTAATGCTGCAGAATTTTCGACATAACGGAGGATCATGTTAAGCCATTTGAGGTAGTATAGGCTCTTAACAAATACAATATATTTATTTGTTTATTTATTAACTACCAATTTAAACATTCTTAACAGTAATTAAACCAAGTCTTTGCCAATTCACAATAACCACAAATATTCATGATGATAACCTCTTTAATTCAACCGAAGTTGCATGATGCTTGAGGATTTAACCGCAGAGCCGGATTTTATAAATAATAAAATCCGGTTCTGTTTTAATCTGACATAACTTGGACACAGTACCCTTTTGTATAATAATAATTAATGTATTAATTGTTTAGTAATTTATGGTGCTAGGTGAACAGTTAGCGTCTCCGGACCACAAGTCTTCGTCGACGGGAGGTACTCTGAAGTTGGTCAGTAAGCTGATCAATAGGCCTCAGGGGCCTCCGCCGCAGAATGGGTTCTCCATGGTGAGTGATAGGTATGTATCTACAGTTATAGTAGTCATTGAGTCTTCACGCGACTACGGCAGAGATAATTGTTTGTGGATTTCACAGTATAATTAGGTGAGATGCAAATAGGCTATAAAGAAACCTACTCAAGGTTTTTTTCCTTGCAAGCCGGGTTAAGCAGACGACAACCTCATAGGTTGAACTGCGAGATGCCAATCCAAAAAAAAGGTATTTTTCCTTCATTCAACCTTAACTATTTAATCGATTTCAACAAATAAAAAAATGAGGTGTCTTGGATTGGTATTGATCTAATATCTGTTCTGTAAGTATCTGACGAAAGTGTAAACAACCCTGTTCAGGTTAAATACTCAAAATCACTCACTAAAGAAAAATTGTAACACGTATTTAGGTTTTAATTTTATATCTAACTTGTTTCAGCAATTATTGTTTGAATAACATTAATTAGATTTAGCACAAGCTGGGTGTGCGAGTCCGACTCGCACTTGACCGGTTTTTTAGGAGAAGTTTGCCAACAACCAATCAACAAAAAAAAACAGTGGCACTCCGGGAGTGCTGACAGAAGTGAAAACAAAACACAAACAGAATACTTTGCCATCACTCACTGACATATCGGATATACCGAGTACATCCCGAGGAAAACCGAACACATCCGAAGCGGGTATTTTTTTAAATCGTCTTATAAACAAAACACGCGCGGTGTCGCTTACGGTAACAGTGGCGCTAATTCAATGGATTTTTCCCATCTCAAAAAATGCCCAACGCACCTAAAGAAGTTTTCACTTCAAAAACTTTGCCATATTTAATCTTTGGAAGGTAATCTTTGCTAAAGGTTCCAGTTTTCTTCTTTAGTCTTAGTTTGTTGTTCTTTAGTATGTGTATGTTTGTGCTACAGGCTAAAGCGCCTGCTAGCACTCGTGGGCAACCCGCACGTGAGCGCGGCCGCCAGCTCCAACATCGCGCGCTGCAACTGTGGGCATGTGTGTGCGCAGCACAGGAAGCAGCCCGTCACGGTACACAATCACTAATTCATTTGATCAAATTAGGCTTAGAATCAGCACTTTTTAAACGTCAAAAAGAAACTTTATAAATAAGGTTTTTTATTTTCCACTTTTTAGTTGTGGTTGTGGGACACGAATTTGCGTGAGGTATGTACCCCACACAAATTCATATACCACTACTTACTATGTAAACAATAGTCATAAGAAGTTCTGTAACATCAAGTAGATTAAATACGTATTATAGAAGCTAACTCAAAACTACCCTGGCAATGGTAATAATTCTATGTATATGAGACCACTGCGCGACCTTCCTCTACCAAATGAAAAAAGAATCACGTAAATCGGCCCAGAAATCGCGGAAAAATAACTAGCAGAGTTATCTCTGTCTAGCATAGACTTTAAAACGCATACAACTTCATAATTTTTTGAGATATAAAACATATTTTTTTTCTTTGCTGCTCAATTTATTTCTAGGTTTCCAATACAAAGATCCAGTCAATTAGCCTACTTTTCGTGTTTCAGAAACCTCCGCAGTACTCAACGCAGACGGCACGACTTGACGACGCTAGCTCCGTCTTCAGACATCCCACGCCCATCGCGCCGAGACCCGACAGTGGAGAGGTACTGGCAACACGATGGCCTTTTGTTTGTTTAAATTATATGAATTGGGGGAAGGGATAAAGTAGGCCGCGAAATTCAAATTTTCTTAATTTCTTATTATTTATTTTTTTTTTTTGAAATAAACGTTGCCCCACACTAGGAATTTCTCCTGTATTGTGGGTGCGCTTACAAACATTTAAACTCACATACACAAACAGCCAGACCCGGAACAACTACTTGTAGGTCATACAAATATTTGTTCCGTGCGGGAATCGAACCCGCGACACGCAGCGCAGCAGTCAATCGCTTAACCACTGCGCCAACCGTGCCGTCAATTATGTGCAGGTCCCGATATACAAAAAATATTATATTATCTTTATTAGCGTATTTTTTTAATCATTAATCATCAAAACAATTTAGTAAAAAAACTTTAAATTTCGTCGGCTACCTTGGATCCCAATCAAGTAAAAAGAACACTGGAGAGTACTCAGCATTTCATACTGTGTTTAGGTAAAGAAGACGGAGATGGCGTTCGAAGGCCTGCCGCGCTGGCGGCGCGGGAGGCCGCGCGTGGCCGACCGGCGGGTCGTGGTGCAGAGGCTCCTGCCGCTACTGCCCAAGCTGTCGCCGCATAGTGAGTATACGTGGAAGGGCAGAAGAATAAACAAGGACTATTTAAAAAACACTCAAAACTCAACCCTTTTGACCTGCAAATTGCAAAAGAACGTAAGTAAATTTGTAATTTTCGCGAAATTTAAGTAAATTTCGCGTAAAACCTGCTGAAAAAAAAACTTACACGAAAAAAATATATTAACATACAGTAATGGATACAAAAAAAATAGGTTAACAACACTTTAAGTAGGTAGTAATGTTGCAGTCCACTGCATTATCCGCAGACAAGACATATTAAAAGATCAGAGGTTGCCACTCTAGACCAGCATTACTAAAATTAACAAATAATTTGAAATAAATAAATAAGTTACTAAAAGGCTAGGTATCTGAGATAGGAGGGTCCTGAGTGACAGATCACCCGGCTCTCTTAGATAGGACATGTTACTTTACACGATGGCTGCAGTCAAGATATTATTATTGTTTTGTGTACAGCAGCTCTGATGCCAATGAAAGCAATGCCCACGTCCCCGCCGGCGCCGCCTCGGATACTGCCCAAACCAGCGCCGCCTTCCTCTGCAGAGTAAGTGACTTAAGTACTCGAATTTATTTAAGTATTTCAGGTTAATTGTTAGAAGTTCTTCTCTCTTTAATTTGCACATTATCGTTACCCTGATATCAACTAAATAGTATCCTGCATTGTGATGTCACAGTGAGATTCAAGGATCATTTATCAAAACGCTGATCAAGCATAAAAAGTTTTTTTTTTATAATCGTGTCATATTTAAATGAGTCATAGGCAGCATCAAATTTCAAATTGTGTTGCGTTCCTCACTGTCCTGAACTTCAGCCATAAAAAAATAAAAAAGGGTGAAATTTGTTTGTTTATTAGCGGTAATCTCTGTCGGATCTGTACTGTACAAAGAAAATTTTTAACTGGTACAAAAGCCATAGGATATTTTATGGTAAAGTTGGCTTCCACGCGGACGAAGTCGCGGGCATAATTTAAATTCATTTGTTGTATGTGCAAGCAGGAACTTCAATAAGATGTGTAAACAGCATGATTTCCATCTTTGCAAAGCGTTAGCTTTTTTACCTAACAGTATTATAATATTTTTAGTATTAAATTTCAAATATTTAAGTTCAATAAGTTGAGTGCCTAGCTTTTGACGTGAATACGTCTTTAAAATTACTTCCATTTTGTGGGAGGCAAGTCAAAAAACCAATGATAACAAAATCGGGGGATACAGTTTGGTGTTGCAGCTTCATATCTTTCATCTCCATCCTAAATTCAATTACACTATTGAATAGCTAAAGGATCAAAGAATTCATTACGCCAAGTGCGGACTGTGACGTATCGCGCGCGGTGGAGAGAAAAGCGCTGCCATTTTGAGGTCATTTTGCTGCATATCGAGATTTCCACTTAGTATAAATTGACTCGGAAAACCTACGACGTTCGTTTGAGTTTCAAATGTCAGCTCTCGTCAAAATCTATCGATTGTATGCAAAACATTAATGTACAATAGTGACAGCGAATATAAAGTGTTAAAATAAAAAGAAAAATAATATCAAAAATATATAATGTCGGCCTATACACGTCAAAAAGCCAAATTCAAATACAGAAATCGTATACGCTTGGAAAGGGCTTCTCAAGAGCAATCGAATGGTACCAATAAAACAATGACCGAGTCAAGCAGTGCCGGGAACGTAAAAGAATGAATGCGGCCGAGCGGATCAACCCCGTTACGTAAACGTATTCACGTACAATACACGGCCGTGTCCATGACACAGCCACATTCCATTTTTTATGTTAGTTTCTATATAATATTACGATATGTATTTTTAGCTTTAGCTTTGATGTTCCCTTATTTTTTTTTTGCGGGCAGTGCTGTGTCTTCTTCCTGTCTCACTCTTTTGTTTCTTTTATAAAAAAAATAATAATAATAAAAATAATAAGTGTAACTACACTTACTATTATTATTCTTTTGTTTAGCTGTAAGTCTTATAAAGAAAATAAATAAATAAGCTAGTATTTTCTATAGCAATTACATGTCATTGCAGCAGTCTATCGATAGTGTACGTGCTGAGCGAGTCCAACGGGCAGTTCTTCTTCCACGACGGCGAGCGACGCATTCCTATCACGCAGGGGGCGCTGCACCAGCCTATGATTATAAGTGAGTAACCACCTGGAAATCCCTAAACCGACTACGAAGCCAGGTGGACCGCTGCAGGCACAACTTAATCAGATGTGGATAATAATCCAATGAACCGCAATTGTCGTGCTCTCTGTGCAATAACAACTGCACTATGAAAGACCTTTGCGAAGCCAGCAAGACATGACTGAAGACTGATCAAAACTCATAAAATTTGGAATCATCAATATGAAAAATTTGGAATCATCGATATGACAAATAAGAACTGACAAAGGGTTACAGCAAGATTGATTAAGGCAAAAATTATCTGATAGAATAATAATTATTGGGTGCTGGGCCGCTTGCCCGGCACCTCATACAGATTGATATTACTATTATAATTCTCTTTACTATTCTTCAACGAGATAGCTCCTATACAGGGTTATTGGTGAAACACCAACAACCTTCTAGGACTGTATTACTAATATCATAAACAACAATTGTTGTTCTATGACTTTTTCCAAAACATAATACATTTACCAAAAACAAACCTTCAAGATTTCGCTGTTCTATCTAACCCTCGCTCCCCTCCGCTGCATTTTGTTAGACACGGCAGTTTGTCAGCGCTTTCTTTTGCTTCGGGTAGAGTTCGTAACATTTAGAGCGTTGGATTGACATATTTTTATTTTTGTATGAAAGTCTGATGAATTATTAAATGTCATAGAACAAAAGTTGTTGTTTATGATGTTAGTAATATAGTCCTGAGAGGTTGTTAGTGTTTCACCAATAACCCTGTATAATTCTCATTTACAGAAGACGAGCTGACCTCCGACGACGCTTCGCCCTCCGAAGATACGACGAACGGCATCAAGTTAGAATCCAACTCGTGTTCCGAGAGAAGCAAGGACACTAAGTCGGAGCCCGCTAGCGAGCGGGAGGAGAACAAGGAGGGACCCTCGGATATACCGCGTGAGTGACATTATACGCCGTGTATCACAAATGTGTGCCCATATTTACGGGTGTGGTGCAGACCATCAAACTGAACAACTTTCTCGATTGGTCCTACATCGTCAACATCATAAAAAATAATCAGTTATACCATACACATGTAGGTCAAGTAGGCATTGAAGTTTTATATGCTGACTAGCTGCGCCCCGCGGTTTCACCCGCATAAATGTCGATCCCGTGGGAATATCGGGATAAAAAGTAGCCTATATGTTAATCCAGGGTGTCAGCTACCTCCATACTAAATTTTATCAAAATTGGTCCAGCCGTTTGAACGTGAAAAAGTAACAAACATATAAACACACTCACAAACTTTCGCCTTTATAATATTAGTGTGATTATTTGCATCTGTCTGGCATTAATGCTGAAATTGTCCTTTTTATAGACATGAGGCACACGCCGTTATTGTTAAAACATTCCACTTTTTAGGGTTTCGTACTCAAAGAGTGCCAACGGAACTCTATTACTAAGCTTCCGCTGTCCGTCTGCCTGTCAACGGGCTGTATCTCATGAACCGTAATAAGTAGACAGTTGACATTTTCACGGAATGTGTATTGCTATTGCCGCTATAACAACAAATTATAATAATTAAATAAAGTTAAAAATTAAAGCGGGTTCCCATACGAGAAACGATGTTTTTCAAATATGTAGTTTTAAATAGTAAACGGTGGTACGGAACCATTCGTGTGCGCGACCGACTCGCACTTGGCCGGTTTTTTTTAATAATATTTGTATTTTGTGTTTTACGGACTGTGGCCTTAGTGTGAGTTTTTTCGACTCACGTTCGATTGCGAGCGTGTTAGAATTTTATTTGTATGGGAAAATAGATTTCTCCCAGTGACCACCAGGTGGCGCTCTAACTTTTCCCATTAAAAAAAAATCTAATGCGCTCGCAATAGAACGCGAGTGAAAAAACTCACACTTAAGCCTCTGTTACCAAATACATGTTATTATTTCTTTGTAGCGGACTTCCTGGTGTCGGAGTCGATGTCCCTGTCCCCGTCCCGCTTGCTGCACGACGCGGACGGCTGGCTGGACGGCTCCGTGCACGACTTCTCGCTCAGCAGCTTCCTGGGACACCTGGAGGGACACCGCCCGGCTGTGAGTGTCCTACGTCCACGATGCATACAACGTGCCGCTACAAATGGCGACATTCATTTAATACACGGGCAGGGCTAGTGGCCAATAATCATAAAAATTATAATAACATAAAATAATTCGATATTACTAGTATGGACTGCACATCGTGTAGCGCAAGCGACCACTAATACCGATCAAGCCTGGCCCTTGCTGCCCACTGTCAGGAACCTCCATTATTATAACATTGTGTCTTCCAACTCCTCAGGTGGAGTCCCACCTACAGTCCCTGATGGCGGAGTCGAGCGTGGACTACGTGGCGAAGTTCGCCGACCTGGCCGCTGAAGTCACGGATGAACCCGACCCTCATGCTCCCAACGAAGAAAATACATAGACAATTATGACTTTTAAACATGTTAAGGGAATATCAACTATAACTTTGTGTCAATTAAGTTCATTTTTGAATGAGTATCTGTAAAAGTTTTATAATGTTTTGAGATGCAGTGGACATTGAACTTTTTAAAGATTTAAATAAGGTTTCTATTCTCGCGCCAACCCACACAAATACAAAGCTTGTGTGGGATTTACATACATCTTCCATATCAATCTGACAGATATATTAAAAATAATTATTACAAAACAAAATGTTTTCTCTTTACCATGTTGTTGTGATACAAGATAGTATTGTTAAATTGTGTTATTTTGTAGTTTACTGTAATTGTTGTTATTGATGTTGGTAGGAGTTGGACATTTGTTAATATGAGCATGCTAGATTTAAGCTAAAATGTATTTAATTGAAAAAAATATAAATTGTGTAAATTTTGTAAACGTTTTATTGTTTCCTCTCAATCGATAAAAAATAAAAACTACAAAGTTTACTAGGAAAATGCATTGGTGACTGAACCCAGCACACGACCAGAGCCCTATACCACAAAACTTTAAAAGTCTACAGTTCTACAAAATTGATAGCGTAACACAGACACTATGTATGATAGACTTGTCACTATAATTTATATATTTGTACAAATTTTGTGTGGTTTAGAGTTTTGTGAATAGAATATATGTATTTGCAAAGAATGTGAATACGCACTTGTAAGGTTCACATAAATTATAACTTTTTTGTGGTATAAAAGTAGCCAATGTCGTTAGAAAAAGTTAAGGCAGTCAGCAACATTATTAAAGATCTATGATGAGTGTCATGCTCATGAGTCAGCAAGGTTTGTATACAACATAATAATAAGGACTGAAGTTGCTGTGTGTGTACCTAGCATTATACAACCAGCAAAAGGCATTATTAAAAAATGTAAAAAAGAAATAGATTAGGAAAAAATGGCCAGTAAAAAATAGATTAGGATAGCATACAATCTGCTGATTATTACAAAATTAATTAATATAAAAACAAAATTATAAAAAATCGACTAACATGTTTGCATTTTGAATAGTCGAACTTTCATCGCGTGACATTTTAGCCTGACTGATGTCTACTATACTTTATTTATCTATGGATTACCTGCCAACGGGAATGTTTACGTTGCGAGGTTATGTTTAATTTCTATTGTTCCGATATTTATTAATATCACCGTGAAACTTATCTGGATGTGTTTACTTAATACGTGACCCTACCGTGCGTAGGTCGCTAAAACATTTGTTTTAACAATGTTTCTGCGATGGTTCATGTACGTATTTTTTAAATTATAATTTCATGTTATTTGGCTTGTTTTACCATTTTATGGCAAGTTTTGCTATTTACTTATTTATAATTATAACGTAGTTTAAGTAATAAAATGAGGTTCTGTTACTTACAAAGATTGAAATAACGATAAGATATTTTTGTGAATATGATTTAAAAATATAATTACACTGTTATCACCACACTGGGTTTTCCTTAGACACTCGTATTTAAGATGCCTATCAATGTCCTGTTCGATCGAAAACGCACTAAACTAGCACAAAACAAAATCCATACACAATATCAAGGTATTTTTTTTTGTTTCTAGCTTACTGGTGATCCTACCGCTGACATTCATAGGATTTCTCCTATTCATAACGTTCGTGCTGATCCCATTCGCGTTCATCTTCGCGTCATGGTACATGAGGATAAAGGAACGCAAGTTGACAAGACGTAAGAGGGACGGGGCCAATGTGGCATTCTTCCATCCGTACTGCAATGCTGGAGGAGGTGGAGAGAGGGTGCTGTGGGTGGCCATCAAGGCTGTTCTGACCAGGTTTGTTGTTTAATTGGAACTTTAAGAAATGTCATGATGCAAGAATATTGTTGCTGAGGCAATCAACATAGGTAGCTTGTAAATTATAGCCAAGGAAATGCAATAATTTTTGTATTTTTGTTCAAATTTGCACAAATTATTAGCCTAGTAGTAAGGCTTCATTTTATTTAAATTATTGACTTATCCTATGCTGCCATTGTGATGAATTAAAATTGAATAATGTCAACCAATAATGTACTGAATTATCTAGATTTATTTTGACTTAGCTCTTTACATTGTTTGCATAAACATTCACCCGTTTTATACAGGTCTTCTCCATTCCATGATATTGGATTTAATAGGTTATTCAGACCCAAACTGAAACCGCTACTCTTGTCTTGTTCCTAGCATCTATAAACTGAGCCCTCTTTCTTAAAATTTAAAAATATAGGTTGAGTGGAATAAAAAATAGATTTTGAAGGTTTTTTCTTGCAACAAAATTACATCTTGATAGTTGAGTATACTCAAATATCATGTTCTTTTAAAGTGCAAAACCTTACACAATAAAATGTTTACAAAATTATGTACCCATGCTTGAAATCAGTGGTGAAGAGCAGTGGTGGCCAAGTGGTGACGGCTGCGACTTACGAGTTGTAGGTTCGAACCCAGACTTTACTTTGTGTAAATTATTATATCATCACCACTGCTCTCAAAATGGTGAAGGAAAACATTGTGCGGAAACCGGCATATCCTAGAACCAAAAATTCGAAGACATTTGACATCTACCAACCCGCACTGGGCCCGCGTGGTGGATTACGGCCCACTCCCTCTCACAGAGAATAGGCCTGTGTCCCAGCAGTGGGAACATTATAGGCTGATTATGTATCCTTGAAATCATCCAATTCACCCTATATTTTTTTACAAATCAATGTTGTAATCTGGTTTCACACAATGCCAGGTACCCAAAATTACCCATCATCTATTCCCCAGGTACCCAGATTCAAACATCCACATATACACAGTAGAGACAGCGGATCCACAGACGATCATAGACCGGGCTCAGAACCAGTTCAACGTGAAGGTTGACCGAACTAAGGTCAACTTTGTGCGACTTAGTATGAGGAAGGTTATAGAGGCACAGTCCTATCCTTACTTCACGCTGCTGCTACAAAGTTTGGGTTCCATGGTGCTGGGGCTTGAGGCATTTATGAAGCTGAATCCGGGTGAGTTAATGGTTCTTTGTCTATAATATATTGGTTAACCAGCATAGATATCACTGTAATAAGATCATGGCTAACAGAGGGCAGATACGGACACGGTACTACGATCGATCGGTACTTCGAATGAATTTAAAAAAAAATGCATGACGATCTGAAAGTCTGTCCCACAATGTGTGTATGCTTATGCGTAATTATATTAAAACATAATTACATTACATAATTATTTATGGACATAGGCCCATAAATATTTGGCACAATTGGTGATCACAGATAAATTATATTTTTTGTGAAACCCATTAGAAAACTGAACCCCCACAGACAAGGGCCCACCTTCTATCTGGCGCCGCATACCTACACCTGTCCGCTGGATGACCGATGACCGATGACTGTGTCAGTGAGTGCAGTTCGCGTAAATAAATTTTGGGCCTAACATTATATGAACTTTTTGCCATTCATATGCTAGTGAAGACTGAACATTAACTAATTATCTTTTTTAAATCTCCTTTCCAGACATATACATAGACACAACAGGCTACGCCTTCACGTTCCCCATATTCCGGTACCTCGCGCAGTGCCCGGTCGGCTGCTACGTGCACTACCCGACCATCACGAGCGCCATGATGCGGCGCGTCAAGCATCGCATCGTGTCGTACAACAACCAGAGCCTGATCGCCCGCAACCCGCTGTTCACGTGGCTCAAGTTGTTGTACTACAACATATTTGGATGGGTGAGTCAGCCAGCCTGTTACTGTCCCACTGCTGGGCAAAGACCTCTTCTTCTTATCTTATACAGAGAAGGCATGAGCATTGATCATAACGCTTGCTCAAGTCGGACGAAATGTAGTTTATGCGGAATCACACTAATATTATAAAGGCGAAAGTTTGTGAGTGTATGTGTGTTTATGTTTGTTACTTCTTCACGCTCAAACGGCTGGACCAAGTTTGATAAAATTTTGTATACAGGTATCTGACACCCTGGATTATATTATATAGGCTACTTTTTATCCCGATATTCCTACGGTATATCCGTACATAGTATAAAACAAAGTCGCCAAAATGTCTGTACCCGCATAACTTCCGAATGACTGCACCAAATTGGATAATTATTTTTTTGTTGTGTTTGGTATTGCCAGGACAAAGTTTGTATGAAAGAAAATTTGAAAAAAAAAGTGCACCTGTGCGAAGTCGGGGCGGGCCGCTAGTTAGTTGAAGTTCTATAATTAAATACATGTTATAAGTCGTCTGACGACACTTACTGTCTCGCAAGGATATTTTCGCAAACTCAAAATCAAAGCATTTATTTCAATTAAACCATTAACAGGCACTTTTGAATTGTCAAGAAGTCGGTCAGTCAGAAAATATGAAGCTAGTTGCCCATTCCAAAGCGTAGGTACCTATGGAGAAGAATGGGCAAGAAACTCCATGGACACTCTTTGAAACGCTTCTGGGCGGTTGAGAAACTCGCCTGGTGTGAAATCTATATGCAGCCACCATGGAGCCATTAAAATTGCCGACTCCTAATTCTCTGTAAAACTATTGTAAAGTAGATAAAACATGTATTGTTGTATCCTCAGATGTACGGCGTGGTCGGTCGCTGCGCTGACGTGGTGATGGCGAACGGCACGTGGACAGAGGAGCACATCAACGAGCTGTGGCAGATGCCGCTCAGCACCTTCAGGGTCTACCCGCCATGCGAAGTACGTGTTGAAAGTCTTGAATATTCGGCTTTTTGGGGGTGTATTCGGCATGGCTAGAAAGGACTACCGAGATGACTTATGACAGAAATACATGTTGCACCGAACCCAAATATATTGGGATGAGGGCAAGACAGTGGCGATCTGTGGGTATGTTCGAATAATAATTAAAGTCGACTTCCTCGGTCTAGTGGTCGGAAGCGCGAATCCTGAACGTGGGGTTCGATTCCCAGGTCGGACAAAATGTCGATGGGTTTTCCTGCCATGAATTTGAAAGAAAAAGAAAGCAAATACATTTATTTAGCACAGATTAAAAGACACACAATACACCAGATACGTACATCAGATAAAAAGTTTAAAGTCCGGTGTAAGAAATTAGCAGGAAGTGTGCCTCACGGCTGCGGCAAGAATTCCAGACAACTAGTGCCTGACACTGGTTTTCATGCTCTTCCCAATTCCTTTTTAGTCTGCATTGACATCTTTGCCTACCCCTTCGAGGAAACAAGGCGACATGTTATGTTATTTTTGGCTACAGAATAAACCAAAATCTTTCTATTGCAGGTATCGGAGCTGAAGCAGCTCCGCTCTCTAGTGAAAGACTCGGACCCTATCCGGATCCTGTCAGTAGCTCAGTTCAGACCGGAGAAGGACCACCCTCTCATGCTGCAAGCCATGTACGAGCTCCGGAACTTGCTGATCAAGAATGAGATGCTGTGGAATAAGGTAGGCAGCATTAGATATACGTTGAAATGGCATGTTCTAGTGAAGCTTTAAGGAATGGGCTGAAGGTAGCCATCGAGAGGATTTAGAATACAGAGTCCCACCTGCTACGTACCTTTGATCCTCCTTTTGCTTCCTTTCCGTTCATACATCTGATCGTACGCAAGCTGGTTGCAAGTACTGCGCATCTTATCTTTCTGAAGAACATTTCAATAAGGTCACTATGTCTATGTCCATCTAGGTTTCCACCACCACATCAAATATTAATGACCCCTCCCGCTCTGGGTGGAGCGGAAACGAGTGTCAGACTTACTGACTACAACCCACCCGTGTTCCTTCCTTAGCCCTTTATGTCCTGGGCCAGCGGTAACCCTTTCGGACAATCCCGCTGACCCGGCACTCCCTACATATGCCTTATAAATACATTTTGTTAGACGCCTGTCCGTGTAGTGCCGGACTTAAAGAATAGCACCACCCCATACTTCCCGTGGGTGTCGTAAAAGGCGACTAAGGGCCGTACCGGAGAATGGGCAGCAGCGTTCTCTGTGCATTCCACCACCATACCATACTGCGATCGCCAACCCGCCTGCCAAGCGTGGCGATTATGGCAACCAAAAATGACAGGCACAAAAAACACTTGGCCCCTAGTACCCGGCGGCCCGCCTACCCTTGGTTACGGTAGCGGCCAAGGCCACGGTGAGGCAAGGGGTGCTAAGAATCCCCGGAAGAGATCCGGCTACCACAATCACCGAAAACTGGACCTGGCAACATACAACACGCGTACACTCCGGACCGACGAGAAGATCACCGAACTCGAGGAAGAATTGAGCAAGATACGATGGAGTATAGTCGGGGTATCTGAAGTCCGAAGAGAGGGGGAGGACTCGATAATCCTCAAATCCGGAAACTTGCTCTATTTCCGGGAGGGCGACCAGCAGTCCCAAGGTGGTGTCGGGTTTATCGTCCATAAGTCCCTTGTGAGCAACGTGGTGAAGATCGAGAGTGTGTCGACCAGGGTGGCGTACCTTATACTCAGAATATCCGAAAGGTATTCGCTGAAGGTCGTACAGGTTTACGCCCCGACCTCGTCACACCCCGACGATGAGGTAGAGACCATGTATGAGGATATTTCCAGAGCCATGCATGGGTCTAAAACTCACTTTACCGTTGTCATGGGGGACTTTAACGCGAAACTGGGTAAACGAAACGATGATGAGCTGCGAGTGGGGCAATTTGGAGTTGGACGCCGGAACCACCGGGGCCACTTACTGGCCAGTTTTATGGAGAAGGAAGGCCTCTTTATGATGAATTCCTTCTTCAGAAAACGTGAGCACAGTAAGTGGACCTGGCAGAGCCCGGATGGTGCAACTAAAAATGAGATTGACTTCATTATGTCGACGAAGAAGCAAGTGTTCAATGATGTCTCTGTGATCAACGCGGTGAAAACCGGAAGTGATCACCGCATGGTAAGAGGCACATTGAATGTATATATCGTAGTCATGGCTGAGACTATGGAGGACCTCAGTACAATGCTCGATGACCTCAGTAGAGCCTCCGAAAGAGTGGGTCTTAAAATGAACATGGACAAAACGAAGGTCATGTCAAATGCCCATGTAACACCCACTCCCATAAAGATCGGAGACGCTACACTCGAAGTCGTGGACGAGTATGTTTACCTAGGACAAACTGTCCATTTAGGTAGGTCTAACTTCGAGAAAGAGGTCAATCGTCGAATCCGACTCGGCTGGGCAGCGTTCGGGAAGCTACGCAATATCTTCTCGTCCCACATACCGCAGTGTCTCAAGACGAAAGTCTTTGACCAGTGCGTGTTGCCAGTGATGACTTATGGCACTAAAACGTGGTCGCTCACAATGGGCCTTATAAGAAGGCTAAAAGTCACCCAAAGGGCAATGGAGAGGGCTATGCTTGGAGTTTCCCTGCGTGATCGAATCAGGAATGAGGAGATCCGCAGGAGAACCAAGTTAACCGACATAGCCCGCAGAATTGCCAAACTTAAGTGGCATGCAGTGGACAGGGCACATTGCTCGCACAACAGATGGCCGATGGGGCCGAAAGGTTCTGGAGTGGCGACCACGTACCGGAAGACGTAGCGTTGGAAGGCCTCCCACAAGGTGGACCGACGACCTTATGAAGGCCGCAGGAACCCGTTGGATGCGAGAAGCACAGAACCGGTCGAAGTGGAAGTGCTTGGGGGAGGCCTATGTCCAGCAGTGGACGTCTTTTGGCTGAAATGATGATGATGATGAGACGCCTGTCATTCACCCTTTCAACATGACCGAACCATCCAAATATACCTACTCTTACTCTCTATTACTTCTTCCCTCTTATTTTATACTAGCTTCTGCCCGCGACTTAGTTCGCGTCAAGTCGTAAGATACACAATGCCTATACTAAAATAACAGCCACATTTTTATAAAACTCCCCGTGGTTATTACTTCGTTTTCGCTTAGGGTTATTTTTGCTCGGCTTCTAAGGGTCCTAGCGTGATGTTCAATAGCCTATGACTTTCCTTTACTTACTTATTCTTCTGACTGACCTCTCTTTCTCATTTATTTCCGTCTCACTCCCTCATTCTAGATCAAACTAGTGCTAGTAGGTTCGTGCCGCAACGCCGAGGACGAGGAGCGCGTACAGAACCTGAAGGACCTGGCCAAGCACCTGTCGCTAGAGGACAGCGTACAGTTCGTGGTGAACGCTCCGTACGCGCGCCTGCTGCAGCTGTACCAGGCCAGCAGCCTCGCCATACATGCCATGTGGAACGAGCACTTCGGCATCAGTTAGTAATAAAATTGTTTTTTTTTAACTCTCTTCTTTAAAGGAGTAAACTGGCACAAATCGTCATGTAACGAAAAAGCGTTATGCGTTTTTAGGGTTCCGTACCCAAAAGGTAAAAACGGGACCCTATACTGTATCTCATGAACCGTGATAGCTAGAGAGTTGAAATTTTTTACAGATGATGTATTTTTGTTGCTGCTATAACAAAACATACTAAAAACAGAATAAAATAAATATTTAAGTGGGGCTCCCATAGAACAAATGTGTTTTTATCGGCATTTTTGCCTTGTGGTACGGAAGTACGGAACCCTTCGTGTGCCAGTCCGACTCGCACTTGGCCAGTTTTTTATTACATACCATAAAATAAATAATTTCTTTATTTCAAAAAAGTGGAAAAATAGGTACAGACATTACATGTACAACATACAGAAGTAGTATCTCAAACATCTAGGTCCTAGGCTCCCAAACTAGGTTTAAACCTGTGACTTGGGAGTCAGTGTTCCTCCATTATTATTATAGAAAAAGTCAGAGAAAGAGAGATAGTTTTCATGGGTTTTGATTTGAGGGTGATGAAGGTGAGGTCTAAATGAGAATCCAAGATGGCGGTTGCAAAAATGTTCAAATTTTTTCATCATGGGTATCGTTTTGATGGTTTTCGAAGGTGCTGAAGCCGAGAGTGAGGTCAAAATGAAAATCCAAGACGGATCTTGGATTTTCATTTCGAACTTCTTTCCTGCTGGGGGATTGAGACTGAGATCAGACTGTGAACGTTGTAGCCTCCACCCGTTCGATTCCCAACTGATAATTGGCGACTGAATAAAAAACGGGTGTGTACCTTTAAAAGTATATATATTTACAAAAATACCAAGCTTGTAAGCCGGAGGCACACAAAGATTTGTGGGTCGTGGGTTACGGATGTCTGTCGTCACTCCTGCAGGGATAGGTACTCCCCTGTAGTTGCGGACGAAATCCCGCTGGCCGGAGATGGAAGTTGGCCGAAGTTCTGTACTGAGCTGTACGGTGACGTCACTGGTAGATAGAAGGGCGGCTATCTGACTTGCTCGGCGCACCGGTGGTGAAGAGTAAAGGTGAAACCTGGAAACCACCGTTCCAGCTGATTAGAACTCGGCCTATTATCCTCCGTGCTGGGGTACCACCGACGACAACGAGGAAGAGATACCTATTTAATTGTAGTAGTATTGACGTGGTGGTCCTGACCAGAACGGAGTTTACATATAAAGCAAGCTCGAGCAAAAATAAATTGGCAAAAAAAATAATAATTATGAAACGGTTATATGTTCAGAATTTAAATTTTAAAATTAATTTTGTACTTGAAGGTAGAAGGAAATTAAGTAGCATGATACAGCATTATTAGCAATTACTGAGGCAATTCCTAAATAGGGCTTACTTAATGTAATGAAATAAGCAACAGAAAATGAGAAATAAAACAAGCGTTCTAAATATTAGTAGGTACACAGAATAATGATTGGCAAAAATAAAAATGACAAAATTATGATGTTTGTAATTTGTGTGCTATTCAAAACTTACCCTAAATCGGGAATTTCACTACTTAAAACTTAATTGGCACTTGTTGAACTCGCCGTGTAGATTATGATTTTATATAAATAACGGTCGTGTCTGCTAGGGCGCTCGACAGGACACAAAGCGATACGTGCACTCTCACATCAGCCTAGAAACGACTGGCGAGGACTCATTCGCGGTCTCGCGTCTCCTGCGCGGGCGCGATCCCATTCACATCATTCATTCCATGCGAACACTCGCCCCGCACCGCACACGTACCTACCCGGCGCGTTCCAAGTCGTACACAAACAAAGAACAAAGCATTCATTTATAATAATTTGTCTTTTAGCATTAGTGCCGTAAACAAAACATGATTATTCATGTAACGTTCCGTTACAACGTTCTTAAAATTAAGAGAATTGCTCCTCAGATCATGTTACTATAACTGACGTAAGATTTATGGGAATCTCCTCCTTTTTTTAAGTCTGTTAAAATTACTGCCGAGCATTCGAGAAATATAATTACAGTACTTTTGAAATATTATTCTCATATACTCCTTGTTCAGGTGTGGTAGAGTGCATGGCGGCCGGGCTGATAACGATCGCACACCGCTCGGGGGGCCCGCTGGCCGACATCGTGCAGACGGCGCCGCGCTCACGCACCGGCTACCTGGCGGCCGAGCCCGACGAGTACGCGCGCGCCGTGCTCGAGGTGCTGGCGCTGGCGCACGACGAGAGGAGGAGGATCGTGGACGCGGCCAGGTAACGGATACAACATAACAAAACTTATTTACTGAATTGCCATACAACGTGGCAACGCCGTCAGTCTCTTGGGTACCTTACTAGTCAACAGCCATTCCGAGCAATTTTTCGTCGCCAAATGAACTAACATGTAGGGGCTAAATAGAGAAATATTTTGGTCTGTTATAGTTAGGTTATTTGTGAAAATGATTGTTGTGTATTTATTTACTATTGTTTAAAAGTCTTGTTAATTAATATAGTAATAAATAACAAGGAAAAAGAATATAGCTACAAAACTGGGCATAGGTCAATAGGCCTAAATTATGGCAGTTTTAAGCAGGTTCAATTACCGCACGGACCAAATAATTTAACAGCATGCGGATTTATCGCATCGCTATGGCTAGAATTGTTATTTTAAAACAAAGATACTTTAAAAAAAATAAGGGAAGTTTAATCATTATGAAGTCCTTTTCAAACCACAAGTTCCCTATAAGTCATATTCGCGGATAATGACGATTGTGCACTTTTCACCCTTATGGCCTTAGTTAAAATGTTGAAAAATGGTCTACCGCTAGTGTCCCCGATGGTATACTGACGGCGTAAGGGATACTAAAATTGGTCCTTAGTGGCGTAAATTTTAGTGTCCCTGTGATCTGCTAAACATCTTTATTTTGTTCCCAGAGCCTCCGTTGACCGCTTCTCCGAGATGGAGTTCGAGAAATCATTCCTTAGAGCTGCGGAACCGCTCATAAGATTAGATTAGAGATTCACGTGCTTTTACCCTTCTGTACATTTTGTTCCACTAATTTTAAGCGTATTAATAAAGTTAAACCAAAGCTTTGTCTGTGTTTTTTCTAACATAATTTTTCAAACTGGCCAAGAGGTCTGAATAAGGCATTTATACTGTAAAATATTTCAATCAATTTCAACTCAGCCTATAGCAGTCTACTGCTGGACATAGGCCTCTCCCAGGCTGCACCACAACACTTTGTCCTCCGCCTTCCGCACCGAGTCTGTCCCAGACACCTTTCTAAGGTTATCGGTCCGTAATGAATGACAATACTAGGTTCTAGGTGTTGTTGTCTCCTTATTTTTGGGGCAATATAATACGAAATTCTTGACAGATAACATTATCTCAGAATTGAATTCTCAAGTTCTGCTTTGGAAAATATTTAACAAGAATAACAGCTACACCTGTGGTTCTGACGCTCATGATATTGCAGAGTAATTTAGTAATTCCTTGGATTTCATTTTGGGGTCTTTTTTTACCCGACTGCCCCCGGAGGAGGGTTGTGAAATTAAAATTCTTTATATCCGAACTTGTGGTAAAAAAATCATGTAATTATATTAACATAAAAATAAAGTTTATATATTATGTATACAAAGTAATGCTTAAATTAACATCGGAATGCTATGTTGTCTATGTGTGACCGACTCTGTCTCTGGGAATCAACCTCAGTTCTGATCCGTGCTTCAGGAATACATTGCCTGGAACAAAAAAAATAAGGAGTTCAGATAGGTAGTCGCTTCAAGTAAAATCTGGTATATAGCTGCATTCGGTTGGAATGGAAGCTGATCTTAAATGAAAAATGAAATTCACGGAATGAAAGAAAAATATCCTTTGCCTCTCCAGGGTACGTGTTTCCCAAAAATTCTGACAAAACCGGTTTAAATAACCCTGTATAATAATGTTCATAAAATTGGCAAGCATGAAACAGACAAATATTATTCTTCCTTCTAAGTGCCACCACGTTTTTACTTAAAATCTCAAGCCATAATTAATCAGGAATGCTCAGTCTTTACAACAATCCCAACCTTAATATTATTAAATGCGAAAGTGAGTTCGTTTGTTTGTTATGCTTTCACGGAACTGCTGAACGTATTCGGATGAAATTTGGCACATAGATAGACCATGACCTAGGTTAAGACATATGATAATTTTTATCCCGATATTCTCATAGGATCGACAGCTTATGTGGGTGAAACCGCGGGGCGCAGCTTGTTATGAATAATTTGTAAGAATCCACGATAAAATATCCCACAAACTGAATGTTAAGTGATATTTTGACATTTCTAGAGATCTTACTCTACACTAGCGCCTCTAATGGCGAATATAAGCGCGATAGCCGGCCGGCTAGTAATTAGTGAAGGTCGGTATTCGATATCTCACCAGCTGTCTGTTGAGGGTTGATGCCGATACCGTCATCGGTGATGATGGCGCTGGTGGCCGGCTCCACTCGAAACTCCTCAGCTGCAAACTTAAGTACTGCGGTGAATGGCGTCGCTTCTGGCACGCTCAGCCTGTGGGCAATTTACCGAAATGGTAATAATGAGAATTACATTTGGAAAAGCATTTTCATTACCAAATATATTCTGTTTTTCATCATTCTACAGTGGTGGGCCACCCAATAACTGGCCATCAGGTTTATCACAAGCCACCTATACATTAGTGTATTATCAGCAGAGGATTTTGCCAGCAATTCTTTGTGTTGTCTTTGAATCTGAAGGACTACAACAAGAAGTCTAACATTTTTAATAAGTCCATTTCCTTATTACAGTATCACACTAATTAATATTATAAAGGTGAAAGTTTGTGAGTGTGGGTTTGTGTGTGTGTTTATATGTTTGTTACTCTTCACGCTCAAACGGCTGGACCAATTTTGATAAAATTTTGTATGGAGGCTGGCACCCTGGATTAACATAAAGGCTACTTTTTATCCCGATATTCCCAAGGGATATCAACATTTACGCGGGTGAAACCGCGGGGAGCAGCTAGTTTTTTTATAAATTCAGTTGTGGATATTAATTAAACGATGAATGGACTATGATCACACAGTCCATTCATCACATCAACATTATCATCATTGATATGGTTTCAAAGGGGGTGACTACTGAGATGATGACTAATAAAGAAGTATGGAAGAAACATACATGTTGCGCCGACCACAAAGACATTGGGATAAGAGCAGGATAATAATGATGAGTTGTGGATATTAACCTTTTAAGCGCTTGGCTAAATATCAATTGCCGTGCCCCTAGCGCGCGGCTACAAATCGATAAAATAATACCTACAATAAATAAGGAGGAGCAATTGTTGAATAGAACGAAAAAATCATGCATGTTCTCTTTCACAGAAATATGACTAAGGGTCAGTTCACACCGAGACGCGACGCGACGCGCAGTTTTCAAGATAGAAATACAATTACAGACCTTATCTACTACACTAAAAGGTACACAATTCAGTGTCTACCTACTACGTCGAGCTACGCAGCGCGGCGCCGCCGCCGCGCGGCGTAGCTCACTGAATCGTGTACCTTTTTGTGTAGTAGATAAGGTCTGTAATTGTATTTCTATCTTGAAAACTGCGCGTCGCGTCGCGTCTCGGTGTGAACTGACCCTAAGCGGTAGGGGCACGGAAATATGTAGGTTAGTGAGTCGACATGGGTTCTATGTAAACTACACAAAGGAAACAAAGGCTTGAAAAGAAACAAAATTATATTCACAAAATATTTTGCCAATAATAATCATAGTCAGAATCATAATCCTTGACAATATCGAAAAACTGAGACTTCAGGCAGTCATTACTGCATATTCTTTGAACCACACCTACTAACTCCGAATAATTTAACTCTATGTAAAACAATTCTGTGGACATTCCCTCTCTCAGCAATTTCCCGCAGTCTGCCAAAGCTTCAACTATGTATGTGAAGATATCAGAGTTTTCAACACACATTTCAGTAAAATATTTGCTGTCAACTTTAAAAAGTCGTCTCCAAAAGTTTTTATATGTATTGTCTTTACTCAGCACAATCTTTAAAATCCCATCGGCAATTAACTTTATCGCTGCAGCATATTTTGGGTCATTGTTTAATAAACTAACAACTAGTAACTCTACAATGTCCTGATTACAGTTGTTTAATAACTTTAGAATGTCTGAATTGCAAGAATTGAGTTCTATTAAGAGAACTTTGCTTTTGAACTCTAGTATTTTGTCTTTTGGTATTTCGTTGGAAACATGTTTTAGTAAGGTTTCTTTTGATGCTGCTTCGAGCATTAACTCTGTTAGACAGTTTTCTAACTTGTCCTCAGAATATAACTCAAGAAACAATCTAAAACCCACATCCATTTGATTTATTTTAGTATTTGAGGTAATAATTTTTTTAAGAACAAATTTTGCAGGATCCGTAAGACAGTTTTTGATGAGACTGTTTGAAATCTCATTGTAACTGTTCAATACAGATAAGAATTCACTGATGACGCTTCTCTTTTGGAGTCTATCAAGGCTTTTCTCAACATGTTGTGAAATAACCAAAGCATTTCTCAGTTCAGCCTCAGTTGTATCATTGTCAGGCCAGTTTTCTAACTGACAAAGGTTAATATAGTCTTGGAAGAAGTTGAGGAACTGTTGTACTACAGCTGTTTCCATTTTTAAACCTTGTAACTTCAACGCAGAGCCCTGGGACATTCAGCATCTGTTGAAATGAACAAACTAACATTGACTATGAAAATTACATGTAAAGTAAGTTATTTAAAGATATGCGCCACGTTGAAGTTACAGGGGTTTGTAGGTATGTTGTTAAAGCTTGAACTTACACTTTGAACGGCAGTTTAGGGTCAGAAGTTAGAGTAATCTTGAAAGTTACTTTCGACCTGAAGAAATAAAAGAACAATGAATCAAACACCCATAATATTATACCATAATATACACCGAACATAGGTTTCATATAATCTTCACTTACATTTTTCTAGAATTACCAATAGAAGTATAGAAAATAAATATATGAATATTTTAGCAACTCGCCCAATCTACGAAATCAAGGTGACGTTTTCGTTTTTTAAATGTCAAAGTCAAAATTTACGTACGCCTTTCGGTCGGATACATTCTTAACCATCCTTTTGCTGTATTTATTTGATTTGTCTAATAAGTAAAGTTCTTAGTGTAAATTGTGTAGTTGTGTAATAATCAATTGTTATTAACTCACAATCACATTACCTGGTAATGAATGTGTATAGTCACGGGCGTAGCTTGGCATGGTTAGACAATGCCCACTCTAGAAAAATCGACAGTATTAAAGAATTACTAACTGTTTAAACGCTTTTTATTAGGGTTCCGTGCCTCAAAAAGAAAAAACGGAACCATTTTATGATCACTTCGTTTTCCGTCCATCCGTGTCTCAACCCCCTTTTTCATATCAAATACGTAGGTCTACGGTCCCTTGGAGTCCTAAAAAGAACAAACTTCTATGTCAACGCAATAGAATGATAAAATGATGATTATGATCTCTCATTATAAGATTGTGGTTAGTTCAGCTGGAAGGCTGCTCCTGCTCCTAGTTAAAATCCAATGTATACGATACGGTGTAATTATCAAAATAAAATGTAAAGGAAAAGCGGTTTTCCAAGCAACCATATAAGCCATACAGCGCTCCTGACGATTTAACTCTAAAAAATATTGCATGTTCCTACTTAGCGTAATCACTTTGTCGAGTTAATAAATTGGTTCGCATTTACCTAATCGAAAAAAATTTTAAACTCAAAAAGAGTAATGCGTTTAGATTCTTCTAACAGCTGTTTGACTGCAATGGTATTCAAAATAATGTCAATACTTGTCAATATTTAATCTGTCATAATATTGTCGCAAAGTTGCAAAACATTGGATCGATCGATCACGAAAATGTTCTAATTAATTGTCCACATCACAAAAGGAAAAGCACAATGTTACTCAAAAGAAATCTACTAGAGTGTACAACAATTTTATCATGCGCGGGAACATTTATCTGCGTTCTACTAAATTATATTACGAACATTTCGCCCATAACCGGAATATGGTTTCCTCTCTACGTTTTAACTTTATTTATAGTGTCACTATGTGTTAGTTTTAAGTTTATTCAGTGGTTGTTGCGTTTGAACAAGCCTATAAAGTATGATTTGGATGGTATTGTGGCGGATTACCCGTATTTATCGGCGTTGTCGCGGGTGTTGCCTCAGCCGCGGAAGACGTCGAAATCAGAGTGTCGAGAGTATGATACGAATGAGCTGAGCGTGATATCGACAGTGCTGGAGAGGAAGCTGGTGTCGTCGTGGTACGTGCCGTATATATCGCAGGAGATTGGCTTCCCGTTCGCTTGTAAACAAATGTTGGATCAAATGATTGGCAAGGGTTTCCAGGTTTGTGTTCTAAGGTTTTCAATAATCACTAAAGTTTACCTATTAGGGGTGTCTAATCTAACTAGCTTGTATTGTCCCACTGCAGGGCAAAGGCCTCCTCTCTCTCTTTTCCACATAATTCTGTCTTTTGCGAGTGTTGGCCAGTTCCTACAGTTGGAGTCAAGCTCGTCCCGCCATCTTCGTCTTGGCCTGCCGCGATGGCGTCGTTCGTTTAGTGGGACCCTATCGGTGTTTCTCTTATTAGGGGTGTACATTCATAAATCTTGTACTTGCATTTTATCAAGATTGGCCTGAAATAGTTTGATGGTTTTTACAAAAAAGTTAATATTCTCCTTGACTTGCCTATACATGAAAGAAAATCCATATTATTAAAAAAAAATACATCCACAGATCTGCAACAAGATAGAAACCAAGGATGTTTATGTAGACATAACCACAGTCCTTACTAGTCACTTGAAGGAGTACCAGAAAGCTCAGAAACGCCATGAAAAAATGCCGAACAGCACAATAGGATCATTGTACAAGAAGTCTCACCCAGTATTCGACGTTACCAACAAAACAATCCAGTCCGCTGACCACTGTACCAATATCCTTCGCATTGTATTCAAAGAACTCATACCGTGGGAATTATGGGACACACCACATTCTGAATTGTTAGTCCGCATACTATCAAAAAAACTTGACACTTTCATCAACTCTACCTTGGCTGAACCTGCATGGCTAAATGACAAGTTGCTAACAATTTTGAAAGGGAAACAAGAACCGGTTGTTGTTGAGGAGCAGAAAAAAACAGAATCTCCTAAAAAAGAAATAGTAATGGATAAAAAAGCAGAAGAAACTAGTACAGAGTCAGAATTACCAGCAGGAGTGACAAAAGGTACCGCTACTACACCACAGTCAGTTCTTGAAAGTGTGAAGGAATCTGAAGTGGAGAAAATAGAGAATATAGTAGAAGAAGTACCGGTTACGAGTACAGAACCAGTTGATATAAAGGCTTCGCCTATTCTGAGACAGAAGAGAGGCAGACAGGGACGGAATGAAGTGAAGATCTATGACAGAATTATTGAAGGTATGTATAGGGCAACTTTTTGTATGTGTCATGTTACGCTGCAATCAAAAGAATATGGTGATTTAAATAGGTAAAGGAAGTGATTTGAGATTTAGAATTTTAAAAAAATATTTAGGGGTCTGATGCTACAACAGATTTTAGCTTTATGTCTAAAAAAATCACCATCATCATCACCCATAACTAGGCATAGCCATTATAAATTGCTAGCATCATCATTTCAGCCGAAAGACGTCCACTGCTGGACATAGGCCTCCCCCAAGCACCTTCACTTCGACCGGTTCTGTGCATTATATGATTCGTGGGCCTTTCAGAAACATTGACAAAAGCTTTAAATTACTAGCACTTATGAAGTTCATCAACTATAGCAGTTTCAAGCTGGTAAACTGTTAGCGACGCAATGGAACTCGATCCACACCTTTAACAGTAAATAAATCAGGCAGGAAAATATTGTAGGAGGAGGCAGGTCTACGGACTGCAACCTTGATTCGAGACTGGTAACTCGAGTTGCGTGCTAATTCTGGTGTCCAGATTGGCCATTTGTCGAGATTTTCTGCATAATTCGACAAAGCAGCTCCTATTTCCGTAACCTAACCCAGAATTCCGAGACGAGGTGCAAACAATTTCGAGCTCGCCTTGCCCGCTCTTGCATCCTACGTTCTTGCCTTTCGTAAATACCCTATTTCGAAGATTTTGAAAATGCACCCCCCTGAAAAAACAATCCTGCCGGTTGCGAGGCCCATGGCGTAGGAAGAGTATTTTTTTTGCAAAATACGACAAATGTATTAATGTATTTCTCTTATTTTTAGGCAGTGTAAAAACCTGGGAGACTGACATAGACCTTCAGTGCATCAGCATGGGTCAGGACCTGCTGGCAAGCCTGGACGGAGAGATCACGCTGAGCCGGCTGTGGGGCCAGGACGCTGACACTGATAGCAGTCCCAACCCGCCGCGCAGCAAGTCGCCACAGCCTCTGTGGTTTGGTAAGCGTTAATTGGTGAATTATAATAACTACAACTTTTAGAAAATAATATTTAAAATAAACTGTATTCCTTTTTCATAAAAAAAAAACAACTATCCTAGCATAAAAACTTACTCTATTGGCAAAATATATTGGTGAGGTGACAATACACCTCAATATTTTATGATGCAAGCTTTTTGATTTCTAAGGCTTCCGTAGAATAAGAGTGGTCATGTTTGACACAGCATACTAACTTACTAAGCTCAAGTACGCACGAGCCATTTAAACGCGACAATTTTATATATTTTCAACTCTCGGGGTTCAGCCTATCATTGAGAATTCAACAGAGCGCATTCCAGTGCGTCAAAAAAACACTGTTGGATTGTCAAATCTCGTCGTTAAGCAGTGCGTTCAAAATCCAGTGCGCGAAAATAAATCGCCGCGATAAAAAAAATACCAAATTAGGAACCACAAGTTTCTAAAGTGCAGTCAAAAGCACGTCATAGTGGTAACAAAGTAACAATTGAACTACGACGATAAACACATTTTTTTTATCAACATCATCTGCCTAGCCTTTTCCCGACTACATTGGGGTCGGCTTCCAGTCTAACGAACGCCTGCCTGCCTATCTGACCTCCACAACTCAGTTACTGGGTAACACCAATATGTCACCCCTTGGTAAGACTGGTTGTCAGATTTTCGGGCTTTTGACGACTAGTAACGACTGTCAAAGATCCACGAATGACAGCCGGGACCAACAGCTTAACGTGCTTTCCGAGGCACGGAGTGGTCTTGGTATATAAAGACTAATAAAATAACTTAACCTAATCGATCGTCCCATGCAGCTGTTATTACCTAGCCACAAGCCCCTCCACATTTTTTTTATCAACGACATGCTTTATTCTATAATGTGACATTTCTTTCTTTCAAAACCCCTGAATTGCAGGTGAAGAAGAAACTATAGATGTAGAGCCCTTTGACCCCAGTGTATACAAAGAAACGAAGAAGGAACAGAGCCCGAAGTCAGCAGACGCCTTGCTGAAAGACCTGCAGTCCACCGTCAGAGAGGCGAAGACGAAGATAGGGGACCTACAGGTGGACTCCAAACTTGCCTTAGATGTGCCCCGCAAGCAAAACTCCAGTGTATGTTGTTTGCACGATCTTTCTGCTTATGCTTTTGTAAATAGGTGCTGGGCGTTTACCATAGACGAGGGTTTTTAACACAGATATTTTTATTATGCACTAACCCAGTTTCTGAAAAGTTAATCACGTTAAGCTACTGTCTAATCTCATTTTAAGTTATTTTGTCTCTTAGATAATGAAAGCTATTATATAATAATATTGATTATGATAGTTATTTTTGCAAATTAATAAAAAAAAAAAACTTTCTACGCTTCAAAAAATGAATTAGGTTTAAAACTAAAACCTATTAGGATTAAAGGGGGGGGGGGGGGGGCATCAAAGGAAGGGCTGTTGTAAGGATTTCAATAATACGTTTATTATCCTTGGCTAAGTTCGGTGTGTCCTATCCGATTACTCTGAGATGAATGACCGAAACAAACTCAAGAGGTCACAGTCTCCTTTAAAGTCCAGACATAATCATGGTCAGGCCATCTAGGGAGCTGGCAGATTCTGCTAATATGATCTGATTTGACAGTAGATTTATCAACCAAGCTTGAAACTGTGGGCGCTGGTCAGAAGGCCAGGCATATCCCGTACTTTGATTTGAAACAAAAAAGTATGGTTTGATTTGAAGCTTGCAATTTAGATAACAATGGAGATGACTTTGTAGGGCACTAGCCTTTTTAACATGAAAAATAATATATACAAGAAATGGATTGGATTTGACGCCAAAGTTGTTGTGTTTCAAACCATATATTTGAGGTTTTATCTGCATCCAAAAAATTGCAACACTATCACCAACAGTGCACAGCAAAATCGTCACTAATGTCTTTTATATAGGAACACTCTTAGATCTTAAGTCCCTTGACAACTGCATCATGTATATTTAAATATTTTGTGCCAATTTTGTAGACAGGTACCCCAAATAAGGAGCAAGCACCGCACTGGCTCAGGTTACAATTGCTTTCAATGTGACTGTCCTACTGTACTGTCCTCAAGACTGGAGTTGTACTTGGTGTTACCTTGGGCCTTATTTGATACAAGCTCTTAGATTGTGTGTTGGATTTTGTCATAACATTACTTTCTAGAATTTGTAACATTACCAGTGCATTTTTGCTGGAATAAAAAAAAAAATTTAGAGTTTAGACAGGTAATCGATAGACATGGTAAAAAAAAGCGGCCATGTGCGAGATGGACATCGACACCAGAGGTTCTGTACCACCATACAATATTTAGCCGTTGGTCCTGCGCCTGATCTCCCGCCGGTCGTGTCGGCTTGCTGTCCCATTGGACTATAAGAGTGAGGGAAGAGAGTACACCTTTAATTTTTTTGTTTTTATTGTTGTCATAGACACACTATGAAAATTTCAAGTGTCTATCTATTAAGGTTGGAAATATACAGCCCTGTGAAGGACGTACGGACGAGCGGGCAGTGGACCCTTAGTAATAGGGTCCCGTTCGCATTATTTGGGTACGGAAGCCTTAAAACTTCGCCTCTCATTTTAATTGGTCCTGCTTTTTTTTTTGGGTGGGAAATCATCAAATGACCCCTCCCGCTCTGGGCGGAGCGAAAAGGAATATCAGACTCTTACTGACTAAAAACCACCCGTGTTCCTTCCTTAGTCCTTTATGTTCCGGGCCAGCGGTAACCCTTTCGGACAATCCCGCTGACCCGGCAGGCTTCGGCCCTATGGGGCCCCTCCTCGATGCTGACATCTCTTTGAGGCGCGCCTGGAACACGTACGCGCCGTCCGGCACGGGCCTGGTCCTGATCGGACGGTGAGCTACCCATTATTCTCCGCCCGCAGGCCCGCGCCTACGGTGGCCGGGAGTCGTCACGCGGCTCCCGACGCCCGGAGCGTCTCCCGCGGCGGCTGGGACGGGAGGCTCTCTGCCTGAGCCGTCCCGCCACCTCCTTTGCTAGCATGACTGCTTCGCAGAAGGAGGTGACTGCCTCCCACTCCCTCTCGCCCCGGACCATGGCTTGCACCAGGGCCGGACGCGAGAGGTCGCCGCCGCTGCCGATCGCCTCTACGAGGACACGGCGGTGCTCCGCTCAAGCGGGGCAGACCTCCACCGTGTGCTCCACCGTGTCCTCTGAGCGATCCTGGCAATGGTGACACCCGTTTCCTCCCACCTGATGATGTGCAGAAACCTCCCGAAAGTTGGTCCTGCTTTATGGGTGTTTCTGGATACAGAAACCGCGCATGCACAACACTGATTTCTATTTAGTTCACAAATCCGGTCGCAAACATCTACGCAACCTTTTTACAGAGTATTCTATGCCCAGCATTAAAGACTCTAACATAAAGTTTAAAATCCAATATCAAATCTATGTGCACAATCAAGTAAGGCAGTTTGAATCTGCATGAAACAAGCGTCGAGCATGTGTGTTACTATGCACGGATATTTAGACCATTTGTATTAGCCCAGGTTCGCACGATCGTGTTTTGTTCAGCGGCGATTTTTTTTCGCGCACTGGATTTTCAACGCACTGCGTAGCGACGAGGGTTCAAAATCCAACAGTGTGTTTTTTTGATGAGCTGGATGCGCTCTGTTGGATTCTCAATGCTCGGCTTAAGACCAAGTGTTGAAAATCCAGTACGCGATATAATCTCACCGCGATATTGTTACGTAAGTGCGAACGTGGGCTAACTGTTTCATCCTGAACTTTTCTGTGTGTGTGTTTAACTTGAGAGTATATCCTGTTTGTTTACTTGAGAATGTACAATCTTTATTTGAATATGTATATTTTTCTTTTCTTACTTGAGAACACGTCCTATACAGGGCGGCAGGGTCATCGAGGAGCAACGTGTTACCATGAATCCAGTACATAATTCTGAACTCCCCTGCGTCAAAATTTGCCGTCCCTTATAAAAAAAATAACTGTTCCGTATAATTTAACCGCGTGTATGCACTTTATTATGAAACTAGCAGCGCCCCGTGGTTTCACGCGCGTAAGTTTCGATCCTGTCTGAATATCGGGATAAAAAGTGTCCTATGTGTTAATCCAGGAAATGGTTCATCTATGTGCAAATTTTCATGCAAATCTGTTCAACGGTTTACGCGTGATTGAGTAACAAACATGCAAACATCTTCACAAACTTTCACATTTATAATATTATAGTAGGACTATTGTTTTTTTTATACGACGAAAAATTTCTACGGTACGTTTAGAATCCTGCGGTGAATTCATGGTTACAGTTAGCGCGTCGATGTACCTGCCACCCTGTAGGTATACCTAAGTATCTAATTCATCTAACGTATGTTTTCCCACCACTTATGGATGACACCAGAAATAATTTAAAAATACACCACTTTCTGAAAATCTATTGAAATAATTCAAGTACGCATGTTGCAAGTTGCAGCCCTAAAACTTAAAGAACATGTCAAATGACAGCCTTTATCTATAACCTCAAGTTTAGCTAAAAATATTATCAGTTTCCTAAGCTCACGGAAAATCCGTGATTCCTTCCTCCAATTTCTCTCTCTGTTAATATTTCTTTTTTTTTATTCAACATTGTTTCCCGTGCATCAATTGTAAGGTGTTACATCATATCTCTAACTGGTTGTGTAATGTTCCCTGGTGTAGGACGAAGCGGCTGGCATGATGGAAGGTCTGCTGGATTTCGGCATCGCTGGACTCAAGAAGGGTCTCCGCTTTACTGGGCTCAGCGACCAGGTTGGTATGGTCTAGGCATTCAAGATTATAATTATTTTGAACTCTTTTTAAAGATACAAAGCGTAAGACAAGTATTATGTGTTTAGGACAAGTTGCCGTCTCACAATCGGGAACACCGGGGTAGCGACAAGACGCCCCCGTCCGAGCATCCGCGCAGCAAACCCATTCCAGAACATAAGGATATACACAACCCCATTGGACACAGAGGTATAAACATGGATAGTTTCCTTCTTATCAGTTGATACTGTTATTTTGAAAAACTTGTCATTTAACAATCTTCACGATGGACATATTATCTTGCATGTAAAAAAACGTATTTTTTGTTTTTCGCACCATGCAAGGTGGAGGCGAAAATACGGCAATAAAACTATCAGGTAAATCCTAACATCGGAATAAAAAAATGTTTTTTTTAACAAACTAATTAGTAGTGATGGCCCGACTATGGGTTGTGCTAATCTTTGACTAGCTATAGTGACTAAACTATTAAAACTAAACAACTATTTTTATATTTTTTTTATTACTAAATGGGCCCGCTCTTGACCCCGATCACGCCTGATGGTATTTTCTTTCTTTAACTATTTATTATTATTATTTTTTAATTTATTGTCGTCTCCACCTTGTATAATATTCCCCATTACTGTGTGGGTGGTATTTTTGAAGTGATAACTTCTTTAGGCGCGTTGGGCATTTTTTTAAGATGGGAAATAACCATTGAACTCGAGCCACTGTTACCATAAGCGACACCGCGCGTGTTTTTTTATAAAAATATTAAAAAAATACTCGCTTCGGATGTGTTCGGTTGTCCTCGGGATGTTCTCGGGTTTAATGTAGATCCGATATGTCAGTGAGTGATGGCAAAGTATTCTGTTTGTGTTTTGTTTTCACTTATGTCGGCACTCCCGGAGTGCCACTGATTTTTTTTTGAGCCTTTGTTGTCCCACTGCAGGGAAAACTTTCCGGCAAACTTCTCCTGGGTCTGCCTCGATGTCGCCGGACGTTTTCTGAGACTCACATGGTGGCAGATTTGGCCCATGACTTATTTGAGATGCGGCAAAAGTGTCCGGCCCAGTCCCTCTTAGGCCCGGTACCTATCCACCAAAGCGGAGAGGAGAGATATTTCGTTATTTCCACAACTCTCCGCTTAGCTTCGGTGGAAATGGATCAAGCGGAGAGGAGAGAAGATGTCTCATGTTTCTATAGAATTTTGTGCGGCGCGGCAGAGCGGAGATGTGTGTAGACGTTTGGCCGGGCGGGTGCCGGCGCCCGCGCTCACGCTCCCCAGTCCCCACTGCCTTCTCCCCTCACCTCGCACACCATTCCCATCACACATCTCCGCTACGCACAGCGCACATCTCCTCTCCGCTGCGCATCTCCTCTCCGCTTCGGTGGAAATAACCTGCCAGCTTCGCAGCACATCTCTCGTCTCCTCTCCTCCGTTTTGGTGGATACCGGGTCTCAAGTTTGTCTGCTTTTGTGTTTTATTTAGCCTACACTGTCCCACTGCTGAACAAAGGCCTCCCCTAAACCCTTCCATGCACCCTTTCCTAGCGGTACGCGTCTAGGTCGTCTCGCCACCTCTTCCTGGGCCGGCCTCGGCGGCGCCATACACGCGCTTTTGTGTTAAATTGTAAAAATATTTTTTCTCCTTTCAGATGAGAACAATGTGCACCCATTGGTTAAGCAGCAGAGAGTCACCTCACAGGATAGCATGGTCAGTGTGTAGACAGATTTCTTGACTGTGAGGTTTCTTGTAAATGATCTTGTTTTGATCCAGTTGCAAAAACTCACCTTTTTATTGTTAGTTGGTAAGTATGTACAGAAAGCGTCACTATGTCCTAACCCCTCAAGTTTTAAAATGTTACACTGCTACAACATTGAATTCCTTACGAATAATCTTTAAAGAATACTTCAAAAAGAGTCCATTGTGTTGACTCGGATTCGAACCATCGCATCACCGAACATCGTCATACTCATACCGGCAGTTTGACGAACTAGCCAGCGAGCCCTTAGGAATTGCGATGAAATTGTTATCTACTATCGGCTGAGTCATTATATCTTTAGGTCCCTGTCTAATCGAAAGATGTTATAATTTGAGGGTATCCATTAATTTTACTTACTTACGTTGTCTTTATAAAATTAATCCATACCTTCAAGTTAGAACTTTGTATACGTTCACTTAAAACGGCGAAGAGTAAACGACTACTATTTATCCATTATTTTTTTAAATGATTTCTGATTTTATAAGAACTAAAATAGTTGTTCTGTTTGTTGTAAAATAAGATCATAGTTTTGTTAAATAATAGCAATAATAAATATTATTAAATGATTAATAAAGTATTTTATTTTTCTTGATTTTTTAATTCTTTATAAATAATTACTACTTAAAACAAAATAGAAAAATATATCAAAATAATATAATGAACAAAAAGCACATTTCGTGCCTATATAGGATTTGAACTTCCAATCTTATGCACGGTAAGCGGTATTGAAACCTCTAGTCTATTTAAACGCTGAATAAGTTGTCGTAAATGTTAACCCTATTATTGTTGCTTGTCATCGCAAAAGTATTGTTTTATTGAAAAAAACAATAATAAAAACAGAATTAAAAAAAAAATACTTACTTAAACTTATTTATTCACTAAAACAATACATTATTTAAAATAAAATGTTTTTGCAAAATACAAAAACCAACTTGGGCCTATCACGGATTTGAACGCACATGTCTTTTGGTGGGGTAACTACTTAATGGAGCTGTGTGTACATTGTACGGGTCAAATCTAGCAACTGAATTTTATTAAAAAAAATCAGCTGTTCCCTACATTTATGTTCGTATAACTCGTCAAAATGTAGGGAACAGCTGATTATTTTTCGCGATTTCAGGTTTGGTCCCATAGTAAAAGTTGTTCATACTGATGAGTACAATGACCTCTTAAGAGATTGCTGGTGTTTTACTAATAACCCTGTATTGAATAAGCTTGTTTTAAAAAACTTTTTTTTAATAAGTTATTTAAGCATAAATTAATATTGCTATAGCGTTCGCTCCGTTTTACGCCTAAAATTAAAATTAATTTGTTGATAGTTCTAGTTTTAGTCACCAATAGATTTTCAAACCTTATTTACATAACTCCCAATTTCCTCTCTAGCTATCTCAACCTCGCTTAGTCCCCAAAGCGGACCTCCCATTAGTACCTGAACCGGATTCCCCTGAACCGGAGTACGAGGAGGCAGCCGACCTATCCACCAGCATCGCCAAGTTGCGCTGTCTGCTGCAGCAACGCGCCGAGACCAGTCCGAGGTACTTAAGAAATAATGCCTGACTGTAAAGGCTGACGTAAATTTAGGCGAGCCGTGCTGCATTGCAGGAATTGTCCTACATCACTTTCGTACATTTTGCATGAACTATCGCACACGTATGGTCTGTTTCCAAAGTATCTGACCAAAGTGTAAACAACTGAAATTTAGTGAAATTTAGGTTAAATTTCACTAAAGACAATTAGTAACACATTCATCTGTATTTAGAAGGGTTCTACTTTATATCTCATTACTTTTTCAAACAATTATTGTTCGAATAACATTATTAAATTATTTATTAGAGAAATCGTCAACGAAAATTGAGGTTATAGAACTAACCTCAATTGTTAAATGAACATCTTTCAGGTGATTTTAAATTAGAATTTCGGGTTTAATTATGCAACTCATCAAATCAAAGCAATCAATTTGTAAGTGACACTACAAATTGGCATCCACAGTACGTTTTCCAATCCATTTGTTTACATAATCATCAGATTTTTTTGGAACAGACTATACAGGCCCGCCTGTATTCTAAAGTTTGTTTCAAAAGTATCCGATGCACCGCATCGGGCTTTTTGTATGTATTATTATTACTTAGCTTGCGTGCTGGCGAACGAATGGTGATGAAGGGTGATCAGGAATAGTTATGTTCATCTAAAATTGCTACAAGGCTACACAAATTATTTTCTTAATTTAAAAAATGTATCTTCCTTTCATTTGAACCTCAGAGCCGAGCGCGCGGAGGACGTGTGGTGGGAGAGCGCGGAGGAGACTCGCGGCCGCACGCAACATCACCACTCCTCGCGACCTGTAGACACCGCCACGCTGGCTGGTAACTATCCACACCGCACGCAACATCACCACTCCTCGCGACCTGTAGACACCGCCACGCTGGCTGGTAACTATCCACACCGCACGCAACATCACCACTCCTCGCGACCTGTAGACACCGCCACGCTGGCTGGTAACTATCCACACCGCACGCAACATCACCACTCCTCGCGACCTGTAGACACCGCCACGCTGGCTGGTAACTATCCACACCGCACGCAACATCACCACTCCTCGCGACCTGTAGACACCGCCACGCTGGCTGGTAACTATCCACACCGCACGCAACATCACCACTCCTCGCGACCTGTAGACACCGCCACGCTGGCTGGTAACTATCCACACCGCACGCAACATCACCACTCCTCGCGACCTGTAGACACCGCCACGCTGGCTGGTAACTATCCACACCGCACGCAACATCACCACTCCTCGCGACCTGTAGACACCGCCACGCTGGCTGGTAACTATCCACACCGCACGCAACATCACCACTCCTCGCGACCTGTAGACACCGCCACGCTGGCTGGTAACTATCCACACCGCACGCAACATCACCACTCCTCGCGACCTGTAGACACCGCCACGCTGGCTGGTAACTATCCACACCGCACGCAACATCACCACTCCTCGCGACCTGTAGACACCGCCACGCTGGCTGGTAACTATCCACACCGCACGCAACATCACCACTCCTCGCGACCTGTAGACACCGCCACGCTGGCTGGTAACTATCCACACCGCACGCAACATCACCACTCCTCGCGACCTGTAGACACCGCCACGCTGGCTGGTAACTATCCACACCGCACGCAACATCACCACTCCTCGCGACCTGTAGACACCGCCACGCTGGCTGGTAACTATCCACACCGCACGCAACATCACCACTCCTCGCGACCTGTAGACACCGCCACGCTGGCTGGTAACTATCCACACCGCACGCAACATCACCACTCCTCGCGACCTGTAGACACCGCCACGCTGGCTGGTAACTATCCACACCGCACGCAACATCACCACTCCTCGCGACCTGTAGACACCGCCACGCTGGCTGGTAACTATCCACACCGCACGCAACATCACCACTCCTCGCGACCTGTAGACACCGCCACGCTGGCTGGTAACTATCCACACCGCACGCAACATCACCACTCCTCGCGACCTGTAGACACCGCCACGCTGGCTGGTAACTATCCACACCGCACGCAACATCACCACTCCTCGCGACCTGTAGACACCGCCACGCTGGCTGGCCTTTTGGCGTTCTTGCTAGGATCCATGAACCTCACATTACCGCACACTTTCCAATGTGTTTGTTTAACGCTTTTCAAATACTTTCAGATGAGTACGACATGAACATGGACAGGAACTCGTCGTCGTCGCCCAGTCACACGTCAAACAACATGCAGAGACTTGACAAGTAAGTCAAGTGTATCACGAGCGAGCGTGCGTGTGTATCGTGTGTGTGTTCCACGACATTATTTATCATATTATTCTCGACATTATTCTCATAATTCCAGACTGTTCCAACGCACGGTGACTGGCGTGTTCAACTCTATAAAGACAGCCGTAGGGGCGGAGGGCGAGGAGCCCGCGCCGCGCACTCTGCACGACTGGACCTATGTGTGCACCTCTATTGACCTTAATGTAAGTAAAACTAGATCCTAACATAAAAAACATTTTTAATAACAAAAAAAAAAAAACCGCTGGAAAGTCAATGAACAAAGATCACTAAAATACGCTTTACGTAATTAACTAATTTGCTTGTTTGGCGCCGACTCAAAATTACTTAGATATAGTTACATTAGTTTAAGAACTTAGGTTAGTAAGGTTAATTAAAAAAAGTTTAGGTATTATGTTTTGCTTTTCAGTTGTTTCGGCGGTTTAATTTTTTTGTTAAAAAGTGTTTCTTTCTCGCTTTTTAGTGGGTCTGCTTATAATTTATCTAAGTTACAATGGCATAGTGTCAACTTGTTCATCGCCTTTTACAAAATTTTGCTTTTCCCGATGCAGGGACGTTAATTGTTGAGGAGTTCTCCTGGTATTCCACCATCAGCTCCATTTCACCATTCGCATTGTGACAAGTATAAATTGCTTAGTGCTTAGCAACCATATTAAAGTAATCGAATCGCAAACCGTGAAATATTTATCATTGAGTAGTTCCGATGGCTATCTGTGGTCTTCATCATCAGCTCTACTTTACCAAATGATGATTTCCGAGAGCAAATGCTCAAGTTGCTTTAAAAAATACCCAAATCGCTATAGGGTTGCCTATAACATTTGAGGGTTTCCCTCGATTTCCATGGGATCCTCTCATCAGATTCCAACTTGATGAGAATTATCAAAATCGAACTACTCTGTAAAAAGTTATGCGTGGTCATACATACTAAATATATATATATATATACACACATCAAAAGTGTCTAGGGATCAACATATATTTTTGCAATAACTTTTCTCCTGATTGATATTAATTAAAATTTTCTTTAAGGATTCATCAAATAAAGTGTTTCCGTTTGTCACAGTAACGATAAACCAAGTCACCTTTGCATTAACAAAGAAATTTGCCATTTTCCTAATAAAGGGATTTTTGACATTTGAACCACTAACACAAAAGTTCGAAAAAAAGACTGAAATAACAGTTTTCTTTAAAATTTTATTGGGTAACTTAAACAATTAATAATCCGTGTTTCTACCGCGAACACTAACAACACAAGAACATCGGTTTGGCATACTCAAAATGAGTTCATCCAAATCACGCTGTGGAATGGCCGCCCATGTTCGTTGCAAAAACAAAAAAAGGTCTTCTTGCGACTGGATACCCTCCATATTCGGCAGAGCTCTTCTCTGTAGCATATCCCATGCATGCTCAATCGGGTTCAAGTCTGGCGACTGAGCAGGCCAGGGCAGGACATTGATGTTAGCTGCGGCGAGAGTCTGTCTTACAACTCTTGCGGTGTGCGGTCGTGCATTATCATGCATTAACTGAAATAAGGGACCGATTTGCACTTGTAGAGGAACGATGACGTCTGATACAATCGTCTCAGCATAAATTTGAGCGTTGAGGTTGCCTCTGATCCAAATCAACTCAGTTCTTCCGCCGATCCAAATACCCGCCCATACCATGATGGTTCCACCACTATAAGGATGGACTTCCTGGCAGGATTTTAATCGCTGTTGGCGTCCAGGGGTTCTCCAGTGTCGTATACGTCTTGTATCCGGTCTCATACCAAAACGAGACTCATCAGAAAAGCACACGAAACGCCATTGTTCTTCTGCCCAATTTCTGTGTTCAAGAGCCCATTGATATCGAATCCTACGATTGTACATTGCTATAGGTGGTACCCGTAGCGGTCTTCGGGAATGAAGGTTCACTTCATGCAAGCGGTTTCTGACTGTTTGGTCGCTAATTAAGTTCCCTGAAGAGTGATGAAGCCTCACGGCTAACATCATGGCGGTTATTGTTGGAGCTCTTCGAGTTAAGATTTGAATGTATCGGTCTTGTCTCCGTGTGGTGCAGCGATACCGTCCTCCATGGCGCTCAGCCACGGTACCAGTGCTTCGGTAACGTGTCCAAAGTCGACTGATAACACTCTGACTTGTATTCAGAGCTAAAGCCACAGTACGTTGCCGGGAACCAGCTTCTATCATTCCCACGGCTCTGAGCATTTCTTCCCTGCTTAAATGACGTCGCCGCTCCATAATAACGTTGGTTTTAATCAGTAGTAGGGAAACAGTAGCACTAATAATGTCTTCAATGCGTTGTATGTTTTTATAGGGAAAATATTGACAGCTGATTTTCATCTTTTACTCGAATTTGATTCACAGTTCCTGATTCAAATTATGAAATGCACCAAAAAGGATCCATATAAATTTATAAAATCATAAATTTATTACAAAGCCACATCTCAATCTCAAGAAATCCGCATAAAAATGCTTGATCCCTAGACACTTTTGATGTGTGTATATAGCAAGGTTAAGCAACGCTTACCGAGGTCAGTCCGTGGATGGGTGATAGTCGTTCCGAATACGCGTCGACTTGAGAACCTCCTCCGTTTTTTCCTCTTTCATTTTAACAGTTTATCAACATTCATTGCGTTATTTACGTTGCGTTATACTGGCAAAATAGTTATTCACTGGCTCAGCTGCTGAAAAGAAAAAAAAAACGCTTATTGATATTTCTACTTTCAAACATTACCGTCAGATATTTATGCTGCCAGTGGGATGTCACATTTATTTTGCAATATGAGCAGCTTTGATCGCGATATAGAAGAAAACTTGAAATATGTCTGTCAGATTTCTATGCTTTCAAAGTGATTTCAAATATTTTTGATCTTGAACTTTGTCTTTGGATATAAAAAAAAAATCATTGCCAATACTAATTTTTACTTGAACAATAGTTGAATTCGTCAAATAATTAAAACCATGTGTCACTGCCAAATCATGTGTCAATCACTGTCATGTAGTGGAGTTTGGATGTCCGAAATCCTGACCACCTTTGACAACAAAATGACGATTATGGCATTGACTTGGATTTTA
The DNA here is from genome assembly GCA_963082905.1 of Oligia fasciuncula. NCBI lineage: Eukaryota > Metazoa > Arthropoda > Insecta > Lepidoptera > Noctuidae > Oligia > Oligia fasciuncula. The sequence goes on from OY720403.1 coordinate 19,652,188, forward strand.
TAAAAGTAAATGAATAACTTGCGCGCTAAATATGGAAAGGATGTTGGGCGTTTTGGTAGCCCCCTCCCAACAGCAATAATTGTAGTGTCGCTGAAAAGTTCTTTCCAATAGGAACAATATTTACTATGACGACTTTTACCAATTCGTTATTCCGGTATGAACATGACTTTTTTAGCAATTTTTTTGTGATTTTTTATTTCTTCAGTCCATTTTTATTAGACCAACTAAGGAAACGACGACGACCACACGATAACGTCATTTTTTGTTATAAAACGTGTTTTCTTTATATTATAATGAATAAATGACCAACATGATGGCGGTGGCGATGTTGATGTCCATCAAAACCCGATTTTTGATGGCATAGACCCTCGCGAAACCGTTAATTCGGCATTAGTGAATAATTAATAGATAAAAAAATAGGATAGGGAACCGAAAAAAAACAAGCGCTAAGGTACCTATTATTATACATAAAAATACCTAAAAAAAATACCTTTCTAGTCATATAAAAATACATTTCCGCCCATAATCCTTTAGCTTTTTACTAACGCACACTCATAAGATTTGATGGGTAGCGTAATAAATATTAACATACTTAATTTGGGGTTTCATTATGCCAACATCCTCTAGGACCCACTACCAAGCGCGCGGAGTTTCGTATATTCGGGTCCATTCGGGGGCGCTTCCGAACTATGCGGTTCCCACAGGTGGGCGGCGCGGTGTCGCGCCTGGTGGGGTCGCGGCGCGCGTACTCGCACGTGGAGGCGGCGCTGGACTCGCTGGACCAGCTCGCCGACCGCGGGCTGGCGCGCCCGCACACGCCCGATGACTTCGGTAAGTCCCACTACCGCGCGGTAAGTGTCGGTTAACTTATGTGACACAAAAATTCACTGCTGCATAATGATTACGGTATGAAGTGACAGGAGTGTCTCGGTTGGTGGTGTTGATGTCACGAGTGTTGACCCTTGTCAAGATCACGCCTGTTCTCCCTGAAGGGTTTGGGCAGAGGTGTAGTTATAGCACCTATATCCAAATATCGCCAGTTATGTTTAAGTCCCATGTAATAAGGGGCGATCGGATTGTAGTATTACTATAATTCCAGAGGAGTGGTGTAGCCTGTGCGGCGCGGCGTGGTGCGGCTCCAGCGCGCTGGCGGGCGCGGCCGGCCTGGCGCGCTCGCACGTCGCGCATCGCCTCGCCACGCTACTGGTGGCAGGTACACTCACATCCTAAATGTATTTTAAGGACTTAAGGGATATTTCTGTCTACTCATTGCACGATATGCTTTACCGACTCAGCATTACATATAATGCATCGTAATGACGATACCGCATAAAGACGACACGGCACGACAGATTCTGACACTAAATTTAGAAAAAAAAAACATTTTTATATCATTAAATAGGATAACGGTTTTGGTTCATTTGATGTCAACGCGACATTGGTCAAAAGTGTAACTACTTTGATCTTTGTTAGCAAGTAGTTAAAAAAATAGTTTTCTATGCAATAGTCTGCACAGTGCCGTAGCGTGAAAGGTTATAAAGGTTTCCTAACTTGATAAAGGTTAGAATTTGAAAACTTGCCAAGTTATAAAACACTTTACTGTACATACAATATAACTTGCATACAAACTTGGTACAATTAAGGAAGCATTATCGGTAACGATACTTGCCGCTGCCTAAATAATAACACTTAGCAAAAACAAAAGCAAAAAAAATCGAATTTGATTTTTTTTTCGAGACTTTATTAGGAAATCGTACTTGACGCCGACATCATTATCAGCACATCATTGATTTATTTTTTTTAGAAGAAAACGGCTCGATTTTGTGCTACCAAAGCGATGTCAGATATTTTTGATCACAACGAGGTATCATTCTTCTGAACTGAACTAAGTAGGCAGATATTTATAACATAAGACATGCCCGATATTTATGCATTCTGAAAGGTGACACTTGAAGTCGATACGGCATTCTATATTTTGGCGTCGCTTGTCTTGTCAGATAGTTTTAGTGTTTCTTCGATGTGGCATCAATAATAATGAATGAAACATGAATTCAGATATTATTGCCGATCTGTTCATCGTAATATATTTCTGCTCGTGACTTGACACCTGTACCTTACACCTAAAACGTTTATTTAACAAACAGGCAAAGGACTTGTTAATTAATACTACATCACGATAAGTGTGACTTAAGTAGTCCATTATTGCACGGCGTGAAAATGGCGCCCGACCGTAGCGAGGGTGCACTACTTAAGTCACAAGTATCGTATACTATTTTATAGCACTAGTGACCTAAGTAAACATGTACTTAAGTCACGGTTTTCTGTGTAAAAATGGACTACTTAAGTCACAGATAAGCGTGACTTACGTGCGGGTTTAGGTCACAGAGTGCTACAATAGTAAATCTACCATTGGTAAAAATTACGAACTTTTATGCAAACTTTAGAGTGTCCATTCGTCATTCATTAAAAAAAAGGGAAAATCAAAAAGGGGAGTTATTTGGGGTACGATTAAATACAAGCCATAAATTTTCATTAACTTCCAGACCTGGCTGAGTCCCTGCTAGACGCGTGGCTATCAGACCTGGCCGCGTGGCTGCGGAGACAGATCTTCGCGGTGTTCGAGCAGCTCGCGGAGAAGGACACTGGCTTCTTTGAGCCTAAGGGTCAGCTGAGGGAGCTCGACGTGGAAGAAACTTGCGCGGCTGTGCTGGAGATTACACCAGGTAAAAATCAACTCGTAGTTAATGCTTTCTTGTAAAGTGCGCATACACACGAGCGACTTGCGTCGACGATCAAATTCAAATGGGTCCCGCCTGCTTCCAACTTTTATTTAATTTAAAATGGGCTTGTTTTTAGTTTTTTTTAAGTTAAGTTTTTTACTGCAGTTGGTTTTTTCATTTTTATTACCTATTTTTTTAAACTCGCATTTAGCATCTTTGATCCAAGAAGGTAGAGCGAGCGCAGGTCACTCAATGTCGAAAACTTGAGTTAGACCTCTACTACCTGGGGGCCTAAAAAGGCCACTTTTGCAGAATCATAAAAGGAATTCATCAAATCATTATAAATCATAATAGACAGTTAACTGTTAAGTTAATCGTATCAAATCCCATTGGTGAAGGATTTTTCAGTTATTTTTTTTTGTCTGTGCTTAAATACCAATCCAAATCCAATCCCAATCTCTTGCAACGAAAAAAAGCAAAATACGTTTATGATTCTGCCAAAGTGGCATTTTTAGGCCCCCAGAAGTAACGAATTCGCGTAATTAAAAACTTTCAAAATCTAGTTGCAATCTCATCCCAGCCACAATCAAAGTCAAAAACTTGTCAAAGTTTTTCGATCTGTCGAGCTCTTTTCATCTTTTCAAAGACTGTCGAGTTCTTACTGACTCTTTTTCGTTTTGCTAGACTCCTAAAGGTCTGATGTAAATAGCCTATAGCGTTCCTCAAGAATTGGGCGATAACATACAGAAACACAGGGCACAAACGCCGTAAAAAACGTTTGTTGTATGGGAGCCCCCTTAAATATTTATTTTATTTTGTTTTTAGTATTTGTATTTGTTTGTATAGCGGCAACAGAAATACATAATTTGTGAAAATTTCAACTATCTAGCTATCGCGGTTCTTGAGATACAGCCTGGTGACAGACAGACGGACGGACAGACAGCGAAGTCTTAGTAATATGGTCCCGTTTTTACCCTTTGGGTACGGAACCCTAAAAAAAGTCAAATTCGACTGGTAGTTAGAGATTAGCGCGTTCAAAAAAACAAACAACTTTATTATTAGTAACTATTATGACATGCGTCCCAAAACTGCAAATACACACTGACCTTCGATTTGATCTAAATACTTATCTTTATAGTATTTAGACACACACACATTTCGCAAGCGATTTTGTGCCGTATTGCTATACGGCACAAAATCGCTTGCGAAATATCTTGATTTAAAAGAGTGTCCATGGAGTTTCTTGCCCGTTCTTCTCCATAGAGATCTACGCTTTGGAATGGGCAACTAGCTTCAACTTTCTGACTAACTGACAGACTATTTAATTTTGACAATTCAAAAGTGCCTGTACAAGGTTTAATTGAAATAAATGATTTGAGTTTGAGTTTGAAATGTGTATGCTCGTCCGCAATATCACGTAACGTGGGAAACCAACCTAAAACGATGGTAACCTCCTACCACAGAGCACGGAAACGCCGCGACGGCCGCGGCTAGAGGCGGTATTGTCAACGCTTCCCACGCACACCAAGCGTGTCACGGTTTGCTCGCGTTACAACACGGTCCGTGACAGAAGTTGTGTGCTCACCGTACTTTCGACACCACGTTTTTAGGGTTCCGTACCCGAAGGGTGGAAACGGGACCCTATTACTAAGACTCCACTGTCTGTCTGTCACCAGACTATATCTCATGAACCATGATAGCTAGACAGTTGAAATTTTCACAGATGTTGTATTTCTGTTGCCGTTATAACAACAAATACTAAAAACAGAATAAAAGAAATATTTAAGGGGGGCTCCCATACAACAAACGTGTTTTTTTCGGCGTTTTTGCCTTGTGGTACGGAACCCTTCGTTTTTTATGAGCGTCTAGAGAAGACGCTGCCAGCACGACGATTCCGTGCTCTGTGCCTTCTCCAAAAGAAAGTTCATCCTCACCACGCTATATTATCATTCCAGCACTTCTGTACGCGTTCGGCGAGGAGAGAGTGACGCAGGCTGCTCGGCTGCTGGTGTGCAGCTTCACGCACAAGGAAGTCAACGCGGACCTCATCTTCAGGGTGCTGGACCTGCTCGCCGGACACTTCAAGAAGTCGGCCGGCCTCAGGAACCCTTCTTTTGATAATAATTAATAATAATGGATAATATTTAACAGATCCTAAGGAGCTTTGTGACCTTTTCATGTTCAGTCAACAAAAGAGATAAGTATGCAGGATCGTCGGATATAGTTGAAGTTTAGTAAGAAACCGATGGATGTTTTCGACTAAATTTGATAAATGAACCGTTTGTTTTCTATTAATAAAATTACATTTTATTCGAAAACATCCATCGGTTTCTTACTAAACTTCAACTATATCCGACGATCCTGCATACTTATCTCTTTTGTTGAATGTGTACGCTTTTTTAAATGAATGAACCTCTAAAAACTATGGGCTTCTAGTAAAGCACTTTTTGTAATACATGAGCCCCTATTTAACGTTTTGACCTTTTCTCACCAGTTTCGGGTACCCGGACCAAGTCAAGACGGAATCGGGTAGGCCAAGACAAAAAAAAACCATTGGAATAAAAAAATAAAAAATATATTTTTTTGAAACGCGCCAACTTTTATTGTTACTTGCCAAACTCGCTTAGTACATTTTTTTTTCAGTACTTACAGTCAGTCAAAGTTTGGCAAAGTATTCATTTTGAATATTTGGTTGGGCAAAAAGTGACATTTAAATGCCAATAATTTCAAAAATACACAACTTAGATTTTTTTAAATATTTTTCTGATAACTATTATGACTTGACCGACCTATTACTTGGTTCCGGCTTGACGTCGACTTACGTCCCACCTGTATAAGTGTGTTCAATAATATTTTTAAGGAAAGCAAAATAGGAATTATTTAAGGTTCGATCAAACACATGTCTTGTAGGCTGGTTTTATCGTCACGCGTTTCGGCAGCGCCGTTGGAGCGTGCGCGTTCGAAGATGTATGTGTACAGTCACGAGCAAAAGTATGTATACACTTGGTTTTATTCAAAGTCGATTTTCTCCTTTATTTTTGAATGAAATTTTATATTAGTAGGAACATAGTATTTTCGAACCCATAGGTATATGTAAAGTATATATATATATTTCAACGCTGCATTCGTTATTTAGTGAAAAAATCGCAATTTAAAGTTGCCAAGTGTTGACATATTGGTGCTCGTGACTGTACACTAAAACGCATACTGCTCACCGGCGCTGCTCAAACGCGTGACTTTGAAACTCAACTACTACCCCATACATCTTCGAACGCGCGCGCTGCAACGGCGCTGCCGAAACGCGTGACGATAAAACCAGCCTAATAATTCCACCAAGATAGTTTGAACCGCCTCGTTGGTGTGGTCGCAAGCGCTACTATTAAGCATGCGGTTCTGGGTTCGCTTCCCGGGTCGTGCAAAGTGTTAATGGGTTTTTCCGTCTGGAATTTCTGAGTTGCACCCCGGAGTTTGACATTGGACTTACACATGACTCGCAAAATGTGGGTGTACTATGGGTACAACTCTGCCCAACCCTCCGGAAAATATAGGCGTGGTGTTATGTATGTTATGTTTGTTTGATCTTTAAATTGTAATTTGTGGTTCTAGTCTTACTTCAGATCTGATGTTTAAGTGTTGAGATTACAATTAATCGTGATTTTTTTATTAAAAGTTATTCTAAATGTACTTTATGAGACACTCCATGTAATTATTTGTTGAGATTACCAAATAAATAAATATTATTTACACTAAAATTCCGTTTTTTTTGCAATTTTTTGCCTAAGGGTCAGTACACACCGCGACGCGACGCGGCGCCCAGTTTCCAAAATAGCAATACAATTATAGACCTTATCACACGCACAATGGTTCACTGAAGGACTAAGTGCGGAAACCAAACCCATGACATAGATAGACCTTATCTACTACAGTAAAAGGTACACAATTCAGTGAGGTGGTGTCTACTACGTCGAGCTACGCCGCGCGGCGCTGCGCGGCCCACCTCACTGCATTGTGTACCCTTTTATGTAGTAGATAAGGTCTATAATGGTATTGCTATCTTGAAAACTGCGCGCTGCGTCGCGTCGCGGTGTGTTCGGACAATAAAGGCGGGCAAAAGTAAGTAATTACCATGGTGTGTGTTTTGTATCCCTGCACCAATCAGAAAATACCTGATTTTCTTGAAAATGGTTGTACATATTTTCATGAAATATAGGTCCGCTCCGAATACACCAGACTTCTAAAAAAGGCCTCCCTTGAGGAGTTGGGGTGGATCGAATAATTTTTTTTTGAAAAAAAAAAAATGGTTTATTATTTTAACAAGTAAACTTTAAAAAAAATAGTGATTGGAGCCTCCTTTTAAGCAGATAAGCCTGTGATAGGAGACTCCGCTCTTCCATAACATAATAAGTATCGTATACGTACTTGTTATATGCAAGACTAAAAGGAATAATAATACAAAAACCAAAAAAAAAAAAATAGAGAAAATTAGAGCTAAACATGCAGCACGCACGCAGGCATGCGAGTGTGTAGGTGAGAGTGAGTGTGTGTGTGTGAATGTGTAGATGAGAGTGAGTGTGTGTGTGTGAAATGCGTTTAAGAGGGTGTGTGAATGCAAATGCGGGAGTGTGGTGAACGTGAACACGAATGGATCAGAGAGTACGGTTACATTTTATCCTAGCAGCGCCTCCGTGTCTTCATAGGTTAGTGGTTTTATCCAATTAATTACAATTTTTTTAAATTCATTTTGTTTCTTATTATAAACGTAAATCTCTTTGTTAAGTCTGTTGTATAGCTGAGCTGAGCGTTTTTGGAATTGTATACTGGCGAACTTGGTTTTGGTTTGAGGAACTTCCGCTATCATATCTTTTCTTCTTTTCAAAGTTAATCTGGGGTCAAAAGGAAGAGTTTTGTGCTTCTTTAGAACAGTTTTAATTATATATAGTTTTCGCACCGAGAGTAAATCGCTCATTTGGTAAAGACTTTGTGTAGGATATCTAAGGTTTTTAAAGTAGATTAGTTTTATTAAAGCCCGTTGTCCCCGCTCAAGGTCTATGAATTTAGTCTTAGCCGCACCCCCCCAAATGGGGATGCAGTACACTAGAACCGATTGTACTAAAGCTACGTATATTTCGTTGAGTAGGTTTCTAGGAGTATTTGTGCTGGTGGGTACTTTTTTTGATATGATATACCTCAGCGTTTTGAATATCCAGCTCAGTTTCCTGATTCTGTTAGTGACCTGTTCAAGATGGGGGTACCACGATAATCTCTGGTCAACAATAACACCAAGATATTTAGTTTGTGACACTTTGACTAGTATTGGACATTGACAGTTATTTGCATCACCGCACGTATGTACTCTTATGTTAAAATCTGTATTTGGTTGAGTTCTGTGTGATATACTGAAACATATGTAATTAGTTTTAGTTGTGTTAAGTGTGAGCAGGTTATTTTTGAGCCATTCAGCTATTCGGGTCATACCGGCTTCAGCACTTCTGGCAACTTCGTGCCAAGAATTCCCGGAAAAAACTACAGCAGTATCGTCGGCATAAGAAAACACTCTAGCATTATTGATTTTAAGGTTGCAGAGGTCGTTGATGTAAAGCAGGAACAACGTAGGGCCCAGCACACTTCCCTGAGGGACTCCGAATGTGACATTTGCATCATAACTAACGTGTTCTCCCACCTTAACCCTTTGCTTCCTATTTGTGAGGTAGTTCTTAAACAGTTTGAGCGGAATTCCTCTCACACCTGACGCTTCCAATTTGTTTATGAGGATGACGTGGAGTTGCGGACACCAGCCCATATCACCTATCACCTCTCTTTATACGTCGGGGACGTAGGATAGGGAATAGAGAATAGGGAAACTAGGGGATAGAGAATAGGGAAACTAGGGGATAGGGAATAGGGGGGGATAGGTGATCCCAAAATAAAAATTAAATGTCCAAAAAACCATCCTTTATTATTTAATTTCTAAAAAAATATTAAATATCACAGAGATTGCATATTTGTTATATTTTAAAGACAACGTACGGACAGCAATACAAAGCGTCTGTTTTGCAGTCTGTACAATAATATTAAATTAGTTTTGTTAATCATTACATATAGTGATGTAGAGTCAGCATAATAAACAAATGTAAACATATTTTCCTAATAATTTTACGAGTTACACGTTACATGGATAATTTTTAGTACAAAAAGCCATTTGTTTTAATATGCTGACTGTACCTGTTTTTATCTCTACTATCTTACAAGTCACACTTTATTGATATTGAAATATATATCAATTGAGAAAAGTATTAAATTCGTAAAAAATTTGCTCTTATTGAGAAAATTAAAGTTTGACCTACTATAATACAAGTCTATAAATAAAACAAATATACATATTTACCTACAAGTCTTACCAATATTCCACTTACCACCTAACTAACCTAACAACTATAGGCCATTTTAGATAACTTTTTAATAACATCGAATTTTCTGGCTTCCTGTGGCAACACTACAGCTAACAGCTGTTAAAAATTTGTTCTTGTAATTTTAATCTTAAATATTTAATTTCGTTGTTTTTTAGGCCTATTTCCAACTACTCCTCAAGTAAATAGGATAATAATGTGTATATTGTGTTAGATTCAAATAGCTAGTGCAAATTAAGTGTAAATATTTCTATGTAAATCGGTGACAGTTACCGGCGTAAGTGAATTTTGCATTGTCATCTTGATATCAGGTACAATACTCTATATTTTACTTGCTATTAGTTTGTTTACGTACTACAATTTAACCAGCACTTAGTTTGTTCATTTTTAGTAAGACTTTATTGGTGCCATTGACCTTTGAACGTAAACATAACCTTGCATTGGTTTGGTGACAGAACTCCTTAGAATTACATCTAAATTTCATTTTTCCTTTTAAACTAATCATCTTCTCTACTGCTGCCACAACTACCATCTCTCTTCTAATTTCTTGTCGCTTCCTTACTAGTTTTAATCATGATTATGACTCGCAGCGCCCGTGCTCGCCTCGGAGAGTCCAAACTCAATGAGGCTTTGAGCGCCTTAAAGGCGTCAAAGGAGTCCTGTGACCAACTAATTAAGGAAATAGATGACAATGAAAAGGTGCTCTTTGATGCCCATGAAAAGAATAGGAAGTTAAAAATTGAAATGGCTCAGATATATAATCAATACACTGATGCCATAGAAGAACGGGATAGACTTCAACTTGTTGTGGACGGGTTCAGCCAGTGTAGCACAGAGTATGAACAAGCTCTTAGTCAAAAACATATATTACAACAGCAGCTACATGAGGCTCAAAGTCAAATAACACAACTTGAGACGACCAATCTTAACATCACCGCCTCGCTGAACCAAAGTCTGTACAATGAGTTGATGCCTATTGCCCCGTCAATGGTTTCTACCATAAACCCCACATACACTATGGATTTGACAGCTGATGATGAATCGAAATCATATAATTCAGTGAGGGTAGTAAGCAGTAAAAATAAACTTAAAAAATACATTAAAATTAATAAATACATTGTTAAAACACAAAAAATGGTAAAAAGACAAAAGTTCTTTATCAAAAACGTTAAATTGAATAGAGAAAGGTTGAATTTAATTAAACAATTAGACATGTATTCTTATAATTTGGAGCAGAGTACTAGGAAGTACAACATTGACACAGAGACCTTGCAATCTGAACTTGACCATCTACAGGAGAAACTTAGTTCAATGACCAACAAATATAATACCTCTGAAGACCTAATGAGGGAATATGTGTTGGCAATGAATGAGCTGGTAAACTCACAAAAAAACAACTGTGAGCATTGTCAAACACCAACCAATGTCACACCGGACCATTCATTGACAACTTGCAATACCACCTTAGTGCAGCCCTGTGTTGATTTGATAATTCCTTCTACTAATAGTTCATATAAACAGTGTAAACAAACTTTAAATAATGATATTGTGTTATTTTGTGATGAGATCGGTAAGGACTTAGGACACTTGTTAACAGCTGAATATCCGGGACACTCAATAATAAATTACTGTATGCCTGGTTGTTCTTTGTTTCATATTATGAAAAAAATTATTAAATGTAACTTTACCCAGGATACAACTTTATTAATTTTTATGGGTAATAGGGGAAATGTAAACAAAGGAGAACTGCTCCAGTATCATAGAACATTATGCAACCTTAGTTTAAGAAAAGTTGTATTGTTTACATTCCCTTATAGTAACAGTTTGCCACAGGAAGAAAATAGCTTAAGATTTGAATTGAATATGACATTGCATAACTTGACATTTAATAATAACATGTTCCATTTAGTTGATATTAACAATTATGTTAGTAATAATTTCTATTTGACAAAAGATAGATATAACATTGTTATGTACTATCTTTCTGACTATTATAAAAGACAGATAGCTGTGTCGCTATCTTATTTTTTTTCTATTACAGCCAAAAATTTGGCTAAACAACTTGCTTCTTTTGAGCAATGCAATGACATTATAAATAATTCTGCCAATAATTTGGTCACTATTAATGACATTGCTAATAATTTAAATTAGAAATTAAGACAATAGAGGCAACCTCTAGCTATAATGTACGCAAAAAAAGCTTAAAATCAGTCAATAGTATCAACCTAGTGCATCAAAATATTCAAGGATTTATGAACAAAGAATTAGAAGTAGAATTATTTATGAATTTTAATAGTATTGACATACTTTGTATAACAGAACATTGGCTGAAAAGCCACCAGTTCTTGTTCAATTTTAATAATCACCAGGTTGGTAGTTCGTTTAGCAGAACAAATGCTATACATGGTGGCTCATTAATTTTAGTAAGTAACCAGCTCAAATTTAAAGATCGTATAGATATTGTGAGCCTATCAGTTGAGCGTATGGTTGAAATTGCCTGTGTAGAATTGGAGCACTCTATTGTATTAAGTGTGTATAGACCCCCTTCAGGATTGTATGACTGCTTTGAAAAGGTAATGGATGAAGTGTTACACAGGATTTGTAACTCAAACAAGTCCGTTATCATTTGCGGTGATTTTAATGTCAATTTATTAGAAAACTCAGGTTCTTGTAGTAAAATTTTAAGTCTGTTTCAGTCCTACAATCTTCTAAACCTATTTTTGGAGCCCACAAGAATAACCCCTACTAGTGCCACATGCCTAGATAATATATATACAGATATTATACCAAGCCACAAAGAAATTATAACTTTACTAGATTCTGATCATTGCGGGCAAAGGATTACTATTCAAAATCAAAACAAAAAAGTGGCTAAAAAGGATATCACTGTTAACCCCAAAACTGCAAGTCGCTTGGAGGCTTTTAAAGTTAAACTCATTGATAAATTACCAGTTTTGTCTATTCATGCTGATCCTAATCATCTTTATGATAATTTTTTTAATGTATACTGTAAACAATTTGATTCCACCTTTATTCCCAAGACTATTTCGGTTAATAGTAATGCATCGTTCAGTGATTGGGCTACCATTGGTATTCATAAAAGTAGAACACGGCTTTATGAACTGTACAGTGATAGGACTTATATTAACACTGATGAATTTAATTTGTATGTTAGAAATTATTCAAAATTATTTAAAAAAGTTTGTTATATGGCCAAGTCACGTTATTTGAGTTCAAAGATTAAAAACAGCAGTAATGTAATTAAAACGACTTGGAATATTATTAATAGTGAAACGGGAAGATCTAGTAACCGAAATACTGACTACAGCCTGTCTATTAATGACAACATAATAAAATCAGACACACAAGTCGCCGAGGCATTTGAAAATTTCTTTTCAGATATTCCCGTTTCAACTACTAAATCACTAAACTCATCACCTTCTGTTGCTGAGTCTTTGCTTAAAGAAAATGTTAATGGTTGCGATTCAGAATTTCATTTTGAATATATTACCTGTAGAGATATAATTAAAACCTTTCACACTTTAAATGTAAAAAAGACTGCAGATCTGTGGGGTAATTCTGTAGAAGTAGCCAAGTCTATTATTGACATTGTGGCGCCTACTCTAGCTATTATCTTTAATAGTTGTATTGACAATGGGGAGTTTCCTGACCTTATGAAAAATAGTAAAATAATACCTTTGTTTAAATCAGGTAGTACATCAGACCCCACAAATTATAGACCTATTTCTGTACTACCTACCTTTAGTAAAATTTTTGAGAAATTAATTTTAGACCAAATGCAAAGATTTTTTAATAAACATAAATTATTACATAGCAAACAGTTTGGTTTTACAAGGGGTCGTTCAACTACTGATGCCGGCGTTGAACTATTAGGACATATTTATAATGCATGGGAAGATAAATGCGATGCCTTGGGCATCTTTTGTGATTTGTCCAAGGCATTCGATTGCGTTCTTCACGAAACGTTAATCAGGAAACTCCGCCACTACGGGATCCGAAACACTGCTCTGGATCTTCTTATTTCATACTTGAGTAAAAGGATTCAGAGCGTTGACGTTAATGGAAAAAGATCACCCGGATCTATAGTAACAATGGGAGTCCCACAGGGCTCAATTCTTGGTCCTTTCTTGTTTCTCATTTATATTAATGACTTGCCGTACCTCATAAAGGATCATCATGATATAGTGTTGTTTGCAGATGACACTTCTCTTTTGTTTAAACTTAAACGTCAGCAGTTGGTTACTGACGATGTAAATAGCGCGATCTCGAAAGTAGTCCACTGGTTCAATGTTAATAATTTGCTTCTAAACGAGAAGAAAACCAAATGCATTAAGTTTACGCTACCCCACGTAAGGCAGGTGAAAACTAATGTGTTGATAAAGGGCGAGGAATTGAATCCTGAAGACAACACAGTATTCTTGGGCATAACTTTGGATGCTAAGCTTCAGTGGGGTCCACATATAGATAAATTGTCAAAAAAGCTAAGTTCTGCAGCATACGCTGTTAGAAAAATTCGAAATTTAACTGATATAGAGACTGCCCGTTTAGTGTACTTTAGCTATTTTCATAGTGTAATGTCGTACGGCATTCTATTGTGGGGAAATGCCGCCGATATTCAGACTATCTTTGTTTTGCAGAAGCGAGCTGTTCGATCAATTTATAAATTAAGTCCGAGACACTCTCTCAGAGACAAATTTAAAGAGATTAATGTAATGACTGTGCCTTCTCAGTACATTTATGAAAATCTTTTATATGCCCATAAAAATATAAAATTGTTTAAAAAATACAGTGATATCCATAATATAAATACTAGAAACAAACACAAATATGTTGTACCTACAACCAGGCTCAAGAAAATAGGTGGCTCGTTCAGATGCCAATGTATACGCTTTTACAATAAACTACCAAGCCACGTTCAAGATCTAAGCCTTAATAAATTCAAATCTTTCATTAAACGTAAGTTGTGCCAGAAAGCCTTTTATACCGTTAAAGATTATATTGAGGACAAAAAGGCTTGGGATTGAGCTGCTTCCAATTTCTGCATTTTGAATGATTTTTTTCTTTTTTATATACACATTGACATTGATGAATATTTTTTTTTTAAACAATGACATTTGCTTACTTTGTAAAGTATTATATTATTTTTTCATTGTGAATGTGAAGACGATGTGGGTCATTTTACATACTTATATATATATTTTTTTATTATTCTCTCTGTTCTGTTTTTTTTTTCTCATGGTCTGGCAGTTTGAGTAATTTATGTGGCCTACCCAAATGTCCTTTCTTTGGTATTGTTCGTCGAATCGTTGAGCTCCTTAAGTCTTGAGTTGAGCTGCACGATTTTTGACAAATGCGTGCACTGACTGGACAGGTCCTCTCAATCTGTGTGGTTCTTTCCTCAAAAGACCACCTCAGACATCGATCTACATGGTCTTCATATAACCTGACCAAGATTATGTCTGGACTTTAAAAGAGACTGTGACCTCTGAGTTTGTTTCGGCCTTTCTTCTCAGAGTAGTCAGATAGGAAACGCCGACTTCATCTAGTTATAAAAAACATGACTGACGTGTAAAAGTGTTTGTACAAACCTACTTACAAAAAATAAAATCATTTCATCATTTCATTTCATTTCATTTCATTTCTAAAATATTATTTCGAAGTCTTTGTGATTGATTTATGTGTCCATTTTTACCGACTTCAAAAAAAAAAGGAGGTTATCAATTCGATACGTATGTATGTAATATTATTGGAATTGCATTATATTCACATATGATGATCTATTAGGGCTTCCAAACAAATATACAAAATTTCATAGACGTATGTATGTATGTATGTATGTATGTATGTATGTATGTATGTATGTATGTATGTATGTATGTATGTATGTATGTATGTTTGTCCACGCATATCTCCGGAACTATTAATCGGATCGTGACCATTTTTTTTTTATTGGCTTACATTTTCTTCAACTTACGGAACAGTGCAAGTTTCATCAAGATCGATTCAGTAATTTTCAAGATATGGACTAATACGTGTAAGTGTGACGGCCTGCCTTATTGATAAGAGCTACGGGTGTAGTGTCAAAGGGAAAACATCTCAAAACCTTGGTCAAATACTAGTGCAAAAACTAAAAATTACGAAATAAAAAGTAATTTAAAAAAATTAAACCGACTTCAAAAAGAAATGAACTCAAAATTATGAAATAACTTTAATTTCGGAAGTCGGTGGCATAAAACTAAAATACAGATCCCAAGACACCGACTTCAGAAATTAAAGTTATTTCATAATTTTGAGTTCATTTCTTTTTGAAGTCGGTTTAATTTTTTTAAATTACTTTTTATTAAACGACATTGGTAACTTGGTCCATTTGATTTGCTTGACCCATTTAAACGACAATTATCCTACAAACATTGGCTAATTGGCTAAAAAATAATTTCGGAGTACAAAGTTCTCTAACAAGGAACATTACAAAAGTAAAATTAGAGAACCCTGGTTTCTAATAGTTTATTTCAACATCATTTATGAAATCTCATGTCGACTTATTATAATATAAGCCGTCGCGTTCGCGCGATGTGGTTTTCCATCGGCAAAAATGACCCCTTTATTTAACTCATTTGAGAGGAAGAGATGAATTTATAAAATCCATCCTTGGAGGAACTCTTGGGGAACATTTCATGCTTGCATGACCCAGAGCATGAGGCTGTGCTTGTGTCTCTTAATGAATGGGTGAATGAATATTGTTACGAGCTTCGGGTTCGTGACAATAAAAACTGCCGATCTACTAACCAAAAATAACAATTTATTTTGCAACACTAATTACAACTCAAAATACTAATTAAAAGAACACAATCACACTACTGATCACTCTTAATTCGCACTTGAAGATCGCTTAGATGTTTTCGCTCTTGTCGCTTTATCCAAACTGTGTCGGTCGTCGCGCATCCCGGCCTTATATAGTGCCGCAGATAGTTCGAGAACCTTCCATTGTAGAAACATCTAGAATGTTCGAGTACATACCGGCCCCGACCGACTAGGTGACGATAGTTCGAGAAAGTTCTACAAAGTTCTAGTATCGAATTTTCTAGAACGATCGTGACTCGACTAGTTCTGCTACTCGATACTAGATGGCGCTAGTGGTAACTAATGTCGCCATGTACCAGGCATTAATTGTGGCGCGCAACACTGCCCCCTCCTAAGACATGCTCGTCCCGAGCATTATCAGCCCCATAATAACGCGCCAGTCGGTCCACATGGACGATCTTAGGAGTACCTCTTGCACCTTTCTGTATCCGGTAGGTTACGTCATTGATCTTTGTCACAATCCGGTACGGTCCGTCCCATTTAGCTTGAAGCTTAGGAGATTTCCCTTTGCTGCGGACTGGATTGTGCAACCACACCAGTGAACCTTCGTCGAACCCTTTATTGTTCATTTTGCGGTCATAACGGGTTTTCATCTTTTCAGACATTTGCTGGCCCGATTGTCTGACGTGCTCATAAATGTCATTCATTTTGTTCCGCAAGTCATTCGCATAATCGGTTATACTGCGTGGGGCATCAGGTGGTATTCCGGTGATCAGGTCTGCAGGCAGCCGTAATTCTCTTCCAAAGTTAGCGAAAGCTGGTGTCACCGATGTACTTTCGTGAACAGCGCTTCGATATGACAACAAAAACGGTTGTATGTGCTTGTCCCAATCTCGTTGCCGATTTTCCACAACTTTGGCTAGGTACCTCTCCAATGTCTGATTAAATCGTTCCACCATTCCATCCGACTGTGGGTGGTAAGAAGTTGTTCTGGTTTTATGAGTACCCATAACTCGACAAGTTTCCTGGAATATTTGTGACTCAAAATTCCTTCCTTGATCACTGTGAATCTCTAAAGGTACTCCAAAACGACAGAAGACTTCATGAACTAATTTATCTGCAACTGTCGAAGCTTCTTGATTTGGAATGGCGAAGACTTCCGGCCACTTGGTGAAGTAATCCATCACAACCATGAAATACTTGTTGCCACTTTCACTTTCCGGAAACGGCCCCGCAACGTCAAGGGCTATCCTCTCCCATGGTGCACCAACATTGTACAATTTCAATGCACCTCTACTGCGAGTCTGAGGTCCCTTTACAGCTGCACAACTTGTACATTTGCGACACCAGTCCTCGACATCGTCCCGACAGTGGACCCAGTAAAACCGTTCTCGTATCTTCAGTAGAGTCCGTTTTACTCCCAGATGACCTCCTGAACAACCATTATGGTACAGCTGTAGAACATCCGGTACTTGAGCTTTAGGGACTACCATTTGCAAATGACAGCTGTCTCCCCGAGTATTTTCCCATTTACGGCACAGGACTCCATCCTGAATCACCAAGCTGTCCCATTGGGCCCAATAGCTTTTTGTGATCGAACTCATCGCTGAGACGTCGCTCCACCTGGGCTTAGGAGCTCTGGCCTTCATCCACTCCAGAATCGGCTTGATGTCCGAATCTTTCTGCTGTGCACGTTGTAGGATTTCCTTCCACTCGTTGCTGAGGTCTGTTCTGAGCATCCTCACAGGTACCACTTCCTTACCCTCTTGCCTAGTACCATGCTTGCGGTCTTCAGGACAAGGTCTTCTTGAAAATGCATCTGTGTTGCCATGAGGTTTTCCGCTGCGATGTTTGACCACAAAGTTGTATTCCTTCTGCTGCTGGGCGGTGCTGTTAGCCGCACTTCTCTCTGGAGACCAGCCATCTTCCCTTTCTGCAGTTCGCTTAGGGCAACTGGATCGAAGGTGGCCCTTTTCCCCACAGCCGTAGCACCTAGGGCTGTACCTTCTATTACGATCGCGAACTGTAGCCGCTACAACCTCCCTGACGCGATGGGAACGATGATCCTGCCGCACAGCTTCCACCTCCAGTGCATGGGCCAAGGCGTCCTTAAGCGTCCCGTGGTGCCCGAGCCTCACAGCAGCTCTCACTTCAAGGTCGCGTATGCCGTCGATGAATGCCTGCACCAGGTTTCCATCAATAAGCGCAGGTACGGACTGGTAAGCTTTACGAACCAGCTTCTCCACTTCAAGGGCCCACTGCTGCAGGTTTTCGTTACTGCGTTGCACGCGATCCTTGAGCTGCGCACGAAACACGTGTTCCAGGTGAGCGTCGCCATACCGAGCCTCCAATGCCTCAAGAAGCTGCTCGTAAGTCACTTCCTTACCGAGAGCTTCCAGAACAGTTAAGGCCTGGTCGCGCAGGCCTAGGGTGAGGGCAGTCATAGCCAGATTTTTATTCCACCCGTTCGCCTTCATGACAGCCTCAAACTGGATTTTGTAGGCCGACCAGGAAGAAGTTCCGTCGAACGGTGGCACTTTGAATCCACGTAGCGAAGGTGTTGTAGCTACGGGAGCTGCGATTCCATCACCAAGTTTGAGGTAATCCAGCGTTTTCTTCACGTCAGCCATCACGGTTAGCTTCACGTCAGCCATCACGTTGTCAACCCGATTATTTACTTGGTCGATTCGGGTTTCGGCTTCCGACAGGCGGTTGTCATATTGAGCAACCTTATCCTTCACCTCCTTCATGTCTTTCCCGAAGGTAGCGTGAAGGTCCTTCATAAGGAGCATCTGCTCCTCCTGGCGGCGCGCCTGCTCCTCTTGTTGGCGGACCTGTTCCTCCTTATCACGCTGGAGCTGTTCTTCCAGCCGACGAGCCTGTTCCTCCTGTCGGCGGGACTGTTCCTCCTGTCGACGAGCCTGTTCCTCCTGTCGACGGGCCTGTTCCTCCTGTCGACGGGCCTGTTCCTCCTTATCCCGCTGGAGCTGTTCCTCCAACCGACGAGCCTGTTCCTCCTGTCGGCGAGCTTGTTCCTCCTGTCGGCGAGCTTGTTCCTCCTGTCGGCGGGCCTGCTCCTGCAGCATCATCATCAGAGCAGCCAAATCTGGTGCTGATGATGCTGGAGCAGCTGTGGACGGGCCGGCCTCCGTGGTCGGTAGCTGGCCTTCCGACCTCTGTGGCGTAGCTCCACCAAATCGCCTCTGGTCCGTCTCCTGCTGACGTTGACTCCGGGTACGGATACCCTCCGTGTCGTCTTTGGGTAAAACCGGCATAATCCTTGCTTCTGACACCAATTGTTACGAGCTTCGGGTTCGTGACAATAAAAACTGCCGATCTACTAACCAAAAATAACAATTTATTTTGCAACACTAATTACAACTCAAAATACTAATTAAAAGAACACAATCACACTACTGATCACTCTTAATTCGCACTTGAAGATCGCTTAGATGTTTTCGCTCTTGTCGCTTTATCCAAACTGTGTCGGTCGTCGCGCATCCCGGCCTTATATAGTGCCGCAGATAGTTCGAGAACCTTCCATTGTAGAAACATCTAGAATGTTCGAGTACATACCGGCCCCGACCGACTAGGTGACGATAGTTCGAGAAAGTTCTACAAAGTTCTAGTATCGAATTTTCTAGAACGATCGTGACTCGACTAGTTCTGCTACTCGATACTAGATGGCGCTAGTGGTAACTAATGTCGCCATGTACCAGGCATTAATTGTGGCGCGCAACAATATAATAAACTCTAATAATAATATAATAATTCATTTTAACAACCCATATAGCAGCTGACACGCAATTTGATATTATATCTAGGTACTCATTGCCTTTAAGAAATTGGGATATTAAATTAGGAGTTAATATTATTTTTGTTTTAAATATTTACAAGTCCAAGTTCCTACGGGTAATTTATATCACATACCTACATTGCGCTTATGGCTAAGAAATAACAGCCGCCCGGGTCGATCGATCAATCGATCGGTTGGTCCAAAATGGGTCTTTACCATACCAAGACCCCTCCGTGCCTCGGAAAGCACGTTAAGCTGTTGGTCCCGGTTGTCATTTGTGGATCTTTGACAGTCGTTACGGGTAGTCAGAAGCCCGAAAGTCTGACAACCAGCCTTACCAAGGGGTATCCCAGTAACTGGGTTGTGGAGGTCAGATAGGCAGTCGCTCCATATAAAATACTGGTATTCAGTTGCATCCGGTTAGACTGGAAGCCGACCCCAACATAGTTGGGAAAAGGCTAGGCAGATGATGATTACCAACATTGCGTAGTCGTCCTTCACACATTTAGGTACTTGTATTTTAGGTAACGTTGAGCAAATAATACATAGAGCTTCTATAAACTAAGATTTTTCTATATTCTACTTTTATCCTAATTCGTGAGATTCGAAGCAGACGATCTTTCGAATGCTCATAACATTTGACACGATTTTGGGAATTGAAAAATCATCTGAAAAATTGGCGCTTCAAAACAAGGAACACAGTTTGTGTTTCTTAACACGGTACCACACTAGGCAAATGCAAGTCCATATATAGGACTTGCGTCTTAAATTACACAATCCCATTATTTCAAGCCCGTTACCAACACACTTGTTGAATGAGACTTCAAAAATGTTAATACAAAGTTAAAGAAATTGCTTGTAAAGCAAATTGACTACCAACTTAAGTTGTCCGTATATTCAAACCACAACTGTCGTTCTTTGACAGTTAACAGTTGTATGAAGTGGCTACACGGCAAATTGACGTAGGGCATTGACATATATTTTGAAATCATTGACGTAGGGTATCAATTTGCTTAACAATTGATTTCCCTGACTATATTTTCGCACATATTTATTTTTGGTTTATCCCGCTAGTTTCGAACCCGAACGGAACTCATTAATTGTCTGTTCGAATTCGGAACAAGTCCGAAATAAAAACGAGAGTAATAACTGCATAAAATTAATAAATATGAGACTTCAAAAGGCTTCTATACTCCATCCGGAGAGAGAGAAAAGGTCTGTCAAAGGGATGGACCATCCCTTTGACAGACCTTTTCTAAAAACCTGAAATCTACAGCTTCAACGGCACAAAGATCTTTTGACGTGGCCAAAATCGGAACTAACGCCGACATCTTGTCTTTTCAAATAAATTTCTATGACACATGTCCATGGACGTAATATATAGAAGTTCTATATATTACGTCCATGCACATGTCTACCAGTGGCGCCCCCCGTTAATGTCATTTAGACGCCAAAAGATCCTTGTCTATGGGCTAATTTTATGCAACGAGATATACCTAATAGTGTAGTGAATTAGTAGTTATAGTGAGGTGACGTCGGCGAGGTCTTCATTTTGTCTGATAGATTCTGTCGAAGGAAGGGGTTCCACTTCTACCGTGTCTGACTCTATGTCCGACTTGTCTGTGAAACTTAGGAACATCTGTGGAAATAACAGTAAATTAAATTATGTGCCTTGTTATGTTTTTGAAGCAGCTTTCAATATCGGTAGTCGGTTAGGGTTTTTGTTTCATAACTGGACACAAAAAATTAGGGGCCAATTCCTGCATTTTTATAACGTTTTTAATCTGTCTCAATTTGACAAAAATATCTCAAAATTTTGACAAGATTTAATAGATTTTAAACGTTTTTTAATACGAGAAATTTAAAATGAAAAGCAGTTTATCGAATCACTGTTATGTAAAAAGTAGTGTTAACTTATTTTTCTTGTTGCTGACCGTACATTTTCGTAGTAAGTTTTGTAAAAAAATAATTTCTTAGAAACTTCTGGACATGCTGAAAAACATAATTAAGTTAATTAGTTACCTGCTCGAGAGAGCTTTGGTTGATGGTGTAATCTTCGATATCACTGGTGCCCTGTAGTTCCTCCATCAGCCGGAAGATGTCGCTAAGATGAGTCGTCACTTCTTTCTTGTTAACTGCAAGAAAAATGGGTATAATATTTTTTTTTTGCAAAATAGATTATAATGCATTGCTTTAGAAAAATACTGATATGAGTGAAAGAGACGGCGAAATTGAACCTTTTTAAAAGGCAAATTTCTAACAGACGGTATTGGACCTCTTTTTGCGTGTTGCGCAAAAAAAAACGACAAATCTGCTCGAAATTGCTTTTTCTGCTCACATAATAATTGTTCAGCGCAAAGTTTTATATGCCATGTACCCGATGGGATTGTCTTCGGCAGAAACGTTGGACTTCCGTACAGACTTTCATTCCTTATTTACCCCTTTAGAGGATGATTTTTCAAAAATCCTTCCTTCTAAATCTTGTCTTTTTCCTTCTAGACCCAGCAGCGGTAGGACGTGCGTTGCTTTTCAGTGAATTCAAGATTTTTATTGAGCAGGTGCTCTTAGCATAAACCTGTGGGTAATGTGTTACCTGTAGTGTGCCTCGGCATGAGGAAGTGCAGCGTGTGTTGGTGCAGCACCCGCAGCTGCGCGGCCGGCGCGCGCGCCTGCACGCGGCACTGTACTATGTAACCTGTGGGTAATGTGTTACCTGTAGTGTGCCTCGGCATGAGGAAGTGCAGCGTGTGTTGGTGCAGCACCCGCAGCTGCGCGGCCGGCGCGCGCGCCTGCACGCGGCACTGTACTATGTAACCTGTGGGTAATGTGTTACCTGTAGTGTGCCTCGGCATGAGGAAGTGCAGCGTGTGTTGGTGCAGCACCCGCAGCTGCGCGGCCGGCGCGCGCGCCTGCACGCGGCACTGTACTATGTAACCTGTGGGTAATGTGTTACCTGTAGTGTGCCTCGGCATGAGGAAGTGCAGCGTGTGTTGGTGCAGCACCCGCAGCTGCGCGGCCGGCGCGCGCGCCTGCACGCGGCACTGTACTATGTAACCTGTGGGTAATGTGTTACCTGTAGTGTGCCTCGGCATGAGGAAGTGCAGCGTGTGTTGGTGCAGCACCCGCAGCTGCGCGGCCGGCGCGCGCGCCTGCACGCGGCACTGTACTATGTAACCTGTGGGTAATGTGTTACCTGTAGTGTGCCTCGGCATGAGGAAGTGCAGCGTGTGTTGGTGCAGCACCCGCAGCTGCGCGGCCGGCGCGCGCGCCTGCACGCGGCACTGTACTATGTAACCTGTGGGTAATGTGTTACCTGTAGTGTGCCTCGGCATGAGGAAGTGCAGCGTGTGTTGGTGCAGCACCCGCAGCTGCGCGGCCGGCGCGCGCGCCTGCACGCGGCACTGTACTATGTAACCTGTGGGTAATGTGTTACCTGTAGTGTGCCTCGGCATGAGGAAGTGCAGCGTGTGTTGGTGCAGCACCCGCAGCTGCGCGGCCGGCGCGCGCGCCTGCACGCGGCACTGTACTATGTAACCTGTGGGTAATGTGTTACCTGTAGTGTGCCTCGGCATGAGGAAGTGCAGCGTGTGTTGGTGCAGCACCCGCAGCTGCGCGGCCGGCGCGCGCGCCTGCACGCGGCACTGTACTATGTAACCTGTGGGTAATGTGTTACCTGTAGTGTGCCTCGGCATGAGGAAGTGCAGCGTGTGTTGGTGCAGCACCCGCAGCTGCGCGGCCGGCGCGCGCGCCTACACGCGGCACTGTACTATGTAACCTGTGGGTAATGTGTTACCTGTAGTGTGCCTCGGCATGAGGAAGTGCAGCGTGTGTTGGTGCAGCACCCGCAGCTGCGCGGCCGGCGCGCGCGCCTACACGCGGCACTGTACTATGTAACCTGTGGGTAATGTGTTACCTGTAGTGTGCCTCGGCATGAGGAAGTGCAGCGTGTGTTGGTGCAGCACCCGCAGCTGCGCGGCCGGCGCGCGCGCCTGCACGCGGCACTGTACTATGTAACCTGTGGGTAATGTGTTACCTGTAGTGTGCCTCGGCATGAGGAAGTGCAGCGTGTGTTGGTGCAGCACCCGCAGCTGCGCGGCCGGCGCGCGCGCCTGCACGCGGCTCCACGCGGCGCGCGGCGACGTGCGCGACACGCGGCACTGTACTATGTAACCGGCGCCGAACCTAACAAAACAAGTAGAAAATTAAATTACAAATAAATAAATAATAATAAATCTTTACTTTTATTTCTTCAAAAAGGTGGCCAATTTAACAAAAATGCATAAAATATGAACCCTAGTGAGAGACTGGCGTTCATATTAGGATATCTACTCTGTGTGACGGATCCCCACAGGCTCTCACCCCGAACTTAAATGGCGGCGCTAATCATTCCTTCTCACTCACATATTGTACTGTGCGAGTGAAAACGCAGTGTTTGCTGCTCCTGGCGTAAGCATCATCTCTACAAAATGCTCTAACGATAATAGCATCGAAATTATCACAGTAAGCCTCGGTAACTGCACTGTAACAATAGTAATTAGTGACTTCACAGCCATAGCCCCAGCTCACGTGATCAAAGTACAAGCAGAAGCTAACGAACCGACTTTTTCCACGACCCAAAACAACCTGCATCATTTAACAGCGGACGATGGAAGCGCGGATATAATCCAGAACTGATATTTGTCAGCTCAAAAATTAGTACCCAGATCAAAAAGACCATTAGCCCACCTTTGGGAACGATTTTCAAAGTCTGTGCTGTGGATGCTATGTCTACAATAATGACCCTTTCTCAGAGTAAACCGTTGAAGCCGGTGAAAAACTGCTAGCACTTATTAGCGAGCGACGCTAAGAAAAATGGATGGACATAATAGCAAGCGTGGACCACTATTCGCAAATTCACCAGCAAACTTCTCTTATATGGAAAACCACCAAAACACCTAGGCAGAATTCCCAAAATAAACAGCCCCTCAAACCCCAGTGAATCTGTGTGCGATCCATTCACATTAACGGACCGCCACATGCGAACTACGCATCATACTAACGTCACGTAAAATTCTGTATCGCGCAAGCAGAGTTTACCACGCGACTAGCGTAATTATATACAATAGCCCCACACGAATCACCGGGCAGTTCCCCACCGGACACGACAACCGTCTGGTCGGCCCTTTTCCATGGAGGATGAGTGAACTTTACACCCTGTTCCTCATACCTCTATAAAACAAAGAAAGTGACGAGCGCAGTATTCGTGGACTTGTCGGCAGCATACGACACAGTAAATCTTAAACATTTGCTATGGATGTTTACCAACGTGACAGAGGATCTAAAGTTCACACGAATTTTTAGAGAACTGCTCAGCAACCGACAATTTCAGGTGAGCCATCTTGCAGATAGAAGTAGATGGCGAGCCCAAAAAAATGGTCTACCTCAAGGTAGTGTACTGGCCCCGCTACTATTCAACATATAAGTACACAACGTCCAACCGGATAGCCCGAACACGATCCGCTTTCTATACGCTGATGACCTGGCACTTATTTTTTTTTTAATTTTATTTTGAAAGGGAATGATAAGCTACTCCTTTGTTTGGCCGACATTTTTAATTAGTTTCTTTTATTTATTGCACAATGTACACAAAACAAAGTTACATGGTTAGATAAATGAGTAGGTACTTAACCCTGTTAGGTTAGCAAGTAACTTGTACCACATCGTCCTTGTCACTCACTTAATGAGACACTCGTCCAGGGGCGCGAGCGCGACCAGCTCGCCGTGCCGCAGCAGCGCGACGCGCGCGGCGAGGCGGCGCGCGTCGTCCAGCGCGTGCGTGGCCAGCAGCACGCCGCGCGCGCGCGCGCACGCCGCCCGCACGCCGCGCGACACGCACGCGCGCGACACCGGGTCCATGCCGCTGGGGGTACAACTTGTTAGCTCCTATATTCTTTAGAGGTTCAGGGACGCTACCGACTTCTTCGGGCTTTAAATCAAATGGAATTAGTCTGAATTCCTAAATTACATAACATAATCAACCTATAACGTTTGCACTGCTAGGATGCAGGCCTCCTCTCTGTGAGAGGGAGTGGGCCTCACAGGCATGCTTAAATTATTTGATCGGAATGAATAAATCTTAACCGAAATTTAAAATTATACTAATTCCGATTCATTATTATCGAAGATTTATATATATATTCAGATTTATATATAGACACCCGTGGCGGTCAAATAGGACTAATTCAGAAAAAACAGTAACAGTAATTTACGCTTTCTAATTAGGTATAATTTCACAATTATACTCAGAAAATGTGCATTCTGACCCTGTTAACGAGGTAGGTTATTAGATAGAAGGTACTTTTAAACGACACGAATTCTAATCAAAAAAATTGCAACAATAAAAGTTTACAAATATTGTTCTACTTTAAGTCCCTCTAATAGTCTAATTGAATTTGGATTTGTAATAACCCAGCCCAGCATATGGCATAACAATAGAAAAACACAGACAGACAAAATTGATATTCAATTCACCTGGTAGGTTCATCGAGCAGCACGAGCGGCGTGCGCGCCATGAAGGCGACGGCGGTGCACAGTTTCCGCTTGTTCCCGCCGCTCAGCGTGCCCGCGCGCACGCCGGCGTACTTGCCCAGGTCGAACATGGCCACCGTTCGCTTTACCACCTGCACAGAAACAAGTCATTTTACACTTTTAGGTATGTTCGGTAGGTAGGAATGATATATACGAAAGGAGTGAATGGTAGCGTGACGGTTGACAGAAGAGAATGGAAGAAGAAAATGTGTTGAGCCGACCCCATGTAACATTGGCCCACAAGGGCAGGAAGGTGATGATGATGAGACTTTTGAGTACGACACATCTACATAGATAGATTAAACTCTACCGTAAAAGAAAACCGTCCGCCGTTCTTCCGTATGACGTTTGAAAGGATTTTAAAAACACTCTCCCACTCACTCTCATTACAGAACGAGTTTAACTTTAGTAAGCTGAAATCTTCTTTTCGTTTTTGTATTTTGAACTTTAATCCGATTGTAGTAAAGTTCTTAATACAAAACCTGGCTTTAGAACCGGGTCTAAGTCAGAATAAAGTTCAAAATACAAAAACGGCTCGAATGATTAAACTTGGGACTATAGTTAGAAATCGTTCTAATGAAATGGATTATTTTTCATAGTTTGTGCATGCCAGGGCCGTTGCCTGAGCAGCAAACGGTTCGAATGATAAAACTTTAGACTGAAGTTAGAAATCGTTATGTAATGAAACGGATTATTTTTCATAGTTTGTGCATGCCAGGGCCGTTGACCAGCAGCTGCAGTTGCTTGAAATAATTCTCCTTACCTCTTCCATATCGGTGATCCCTCTGAGCCGACAGTAGAACAGCAACGTTTCGTTCACAGTCAGCAGCGGATCTATCGCGTCGCTTTGAGGACAGTAACCTGTAAGTAACATTAATGAATAAATTTAGCTAGACTTATCTAGCTGAGTTCTACCTCCCAGGATCCTAGTCTTGGGAGGTAGGCGACTCTGCAGTTTTAAGAACTAGGAAGGTTTGCATTTTCAATAGCCCGGCTAGAACACTTCCCCCTCTTCAAGTGGATCTCAAGGGTTTTTGCTGTGAAGCTAGTATCTTGACCATCGTCTCATAAAACATACTGGGATCACCCATCCTTTTGCTACAGTGATAACTGTAGCCACACAACCATGCAATTTTGCCAGTGTCCTAGCCACTCACGCGCCAACGCCAAAAATAAAGGCGCCCTGAAAACCCTAAAACGACCATTTGGATAAAATAGACGTTGAAAAAAACTGTGACAGGATGGGCTGGCTACGTAATAACAGCCGCACAGATTGATCGCTCGGTTATGCTAAGCTTGACGCGGTTGGGCAATGGATGGGTGACCATCTTTACACACCAAGACCCCTCCGTCCGTACGTGTCTTGGAAAGCACGTTGAGTCGTTGATCCTTTGGCTGTCAATCGTGGATCTTTTTACTTACTGATTAGTCCTTTGCACAGCTGCGTAGAGTTGACCAGCTCATTGTTAAGGTACAGCCTTCCAGACGAGGGTCGCACCTCGCCCGTCAGCATGGAGAATGTGGTGGACTTGCCCGCGCCGTTTTGACCCAGGAGGGCTGTGCACTGTGGGCAGATTATAGAACTTTATCGTCGCGTAGTTTGAGAGACTTGTAAGATGATTAAGGATAAAAGAGTGAAAATCTTGTTGAAATTATTTTTATTTTGATCTTAACACCGTTGCCTGTTACAGCGCGGGCTGGTAGACGGACGCCACATGGAACCTTCATTAAACCAATTAATTTACTGAATTTACTTTAGTCCTTGTTTTAATTACAATTTGTATTGTGTCGAAATGATCCATTTTCAACCTTTATAAAAACAAAATTTATTTATGCTGGGAATCAGCACTGTTTGAACGGCAAAATTACATAAGACAGTCCACCAAAATGCTCTTCACTTTCTAGCTGTTAAGAAGAAGTGACGCAACAAACTCTCTTACTTACTTCATCTTACTTACTTTAGCCTGTTTTAGTTTATATTAGTTTTAGTTTAGCATAATATACTTTTCAAGGCAGCAAGTTAAATAATCAATGCTATGTACGCCGTAATTGTCATGTACATTAGTCCTTTAGTTATTAAGATTATTCTAGCATAAGTTTAATGTACAGACGCCAGCACATCAAGTTACTACAATCTGTCAGATTTCTTTAATAGATTTTCGACTTTACTGCTAAAGCATAAGGTTCAAGGTTGATTGGGAAAATCTGACAGTTTCGGGTAGGTTGACCTGCTGGCGTCTGTACGTGATGTGGCTGTGCTTTTTTTAAATAAATAAATAAACTCTCCAGCAGCACAACTGGTCAGTCAGAACACACTATGTATATTTGGCTCCTACGCCCAAATACCTACCTCATCCATAATCAGCCTATAATGTTCCCACTGCTGGGACACAGGTCTCCTCTCGGTGAGAGGGAGTGGGCCGTAATCTACCACGCGGGCCCAGTGCGGATTGGCAGATGTCACATGTCTTCGAATTTTTGGTTCTAGGACATGCCGGTTTCCTCACGATGTTTTCCTTTACCGTTTTGAGAGCAGTGGTGATGAAATAATTTACACAAAGTAAAGCGCCTGTCTGGGTTCGAACCTACGACCTACAACTCGTAAGTCGCGGCCGTTACCACTTGGCCACCACTGCTCTACCTACCTACTTACTTTGATTATTGCAAGAAAATTCTTTTTGGGCGCAAATACCTACTTTCAAAAGGCAACGTCATCCATCTGAACGCTAAACTGAATCAATGTTTCTCTTGAAGGGTAACGAACCTGTCCGGGCGGTATCCCGAGCGTGAGGTTCCTGAGCGCGACGCGCCGCCCGCCGAGCCCCGGGTAGCACTTGGCGAGCTCCACGCACTGCGCCGCGTCGCACGCGGGCGACACCACGCGCCGCGTGGAGCTCTTGTTGCCCTCCGTGTGCACGAAGCCTGGGGGAACATTTATGTTAACGCACATTACAGCCGCGCCGGGCCGCAGCGCAACTCATTTCCATAACAAAAAGTGCGGAACGGGCAACCTGTAGTGTGCGTGGGTAATAGAATGTGTATGAAAGTGATGGAGAAGGATTTTTACAACGCGTTAGCGATAAAGCGGCTGGTGTACCATAGATATTGTTGACTTCGAGGGTTAACTCGCTTGGTTCTAGGAGTCGCCCTTTTTGCTGTAGAATCGTATTATATTGCTGTGTTCCTCTAAGTCCGTAGTAAAAAAAAGCAAGGTAGTTTGTATACTTTTTTTTTTTTTTTGTGGAGAAAATGCCTAACGCATACCACGTCGTCCGGGGAGACGACGAGGTTATGTGGGACTTGCACCCACTAAAAACTCCACCTGTGCACCTACTTTCGCGTTGATGGGTGGGCCGCGAGAACTACTACGTATGACATTCGCGACCCATCCAGCGTGGCCCATTTCTGGGCTCCCTCTTCTTGGCCCGCGTCCGGGATCTATCCTCTTTCGGCGATGTCCGGGTGCACTAGGACATCACCTCAACTCCAGGGACCGTGTAGCGTAGACGATAGACTCCCCGATCTATCATCCGCTGGCCCCTCTTATGGCGGCATCAGGTCCGATTTCGCCGCCTGCGCCGTCCTGCCCTCCTGCGGCGAATCGGGTCAGCGAGAGAGTCAGCCTCCCTGACCCGCTCCGCCGCTTCCTTCTGCGAGATTACGTCCTCGCAGAAGGACGCAACTGCCTCCCATGCCCTTTCACTGCCGACCATAGCCCTGACAACGGCCGACAGCGACAGGTCTTCCCCAATTTCTGCCGCCATAACACGGCGCTGCGCCTCCCAGGCAGGGCACTGCTCGAGAGTGTGCAGGGCCGCGTCCTGGCTGCAACCGCAGTGGTGACACACGGGAGTCACCTCCCGTCTTGCCACCGTGTGCAGGTATTTGCCAAAACAGCCATGCCCCGATAATACCTGCACTAAACGGAAGGATAACGTCCCGTGCCGCCTCCGTACCCACTCCAATAGGATTGGCTGGATAGCCCCAATAGTCCAGTGACCGGCACTGGGAGTTTCCAGCCTCTCCACCCACTGCCTCATAATGGCAGTCTGCGCGTCTCTGCGCCACCTCGTCATCACTTCAGGCGGTGGGCCCCTGCCGCTCTCCGCCCGAAGTTCCACACTTCGATGGTAAACTTCGGCAAGCACTCGCGCCTACAGATCCCACGGGGGTGTTCCTGCCAATGTGAGCGCCGCTTCGGCTGAGATTGTGCGGTATCCGCGTATCACCCTGATAGCCATGACTCTTTGTGGTCGCCGCAGATGTACCTTGCTCTGGGCAGTCAGGGAGTCCACCCACACTGGGGCGCCGTACAGCGCCATCGAGCGCACCACCCCCGTGTAGAGCAATCGGCAACTCACACTCGGTCCACCCAGGTTCGGTAATAGCCGACTTAGGGCGGAGGCTGTGCCGATCAACTTCGGGGCAAGTTGGCAGAAGTGCTCACCGAAGTTCCATCTACGGTCCAGAACGAGGCCCAGGTATCTCATGTGCGACCGCACCATAACCATCTCTCTACCCAGAGTGATGTAAGCGCCCGCTGGAGGTCGGCGGCGGCGCCCATAAAACACCAAGGCCTCCGTCTTTTCGAGCGCCACCCTAAGACCCAGCGCTTCGATGCGGTTGATGACCAGAGACGCACCCTCAGTGGCCAAGCGCGCCGCCTCTTCAAAGTTTCCTCCCCGGGCTGTGATGAGAGTGTCGTCAGTATAACAAATGACGCCCAGGCCGGGTGGAAGAACACCGCGAAGGGCCCAGTCGTAACCCAAGTTCCACAGGAGTGGCCCTACGACCGACCCCTGCGGAACACCACACGTGCAAGGCCTCCGCACGATTTGGCCACTGCGTCCCTGGTAACTAACACATCGCCCCCTCAAATAGTCAGCCACCAGCTGCCTCAAGTATATGGGCACCCCATGACAACGGAGCGCCTCTTCGATGCAGCTGAATGGCAAAGTATTAAATGCGTTGGCAATGTCTAATGACACTACGGGAGGTGTCCCGTTGCGTTACTGCATCTATCGCCTGGGTTTTGAGACGCATAACGGCGTCCACGGTCGAACGCCCGCTTCGAAAACCAAATTGGGCGTCCGACAAATTTGGTCCAACCATTTCCAAATGCCGGACGATGCGGGTAGCGAGAATCTTCTCTAGCATCTTTCCCACCTCGTCCAGCAGCACTATTGGTCTGTAGGCCGAAGGGGACTCCGGGAAGGTAGTTTGTATATTTGGTTGAAGGGCAACCAATTAAAGAGTAAGGTAGTATAAGGTAGTTTGTATACTACCTTACTCTTTAATTGGTTGCCCCACGGAGTAGGGTTGGCCGATGTTATTTTCAAGGTTAGTTTTAACGTAGCAAAGACTGGATACAATAGTTTATTTCTTGTGTTAAACACCTGAATTTCACATGATTTGATATCAATTTTTTTTTAAGTTATAATATTGTATTTTCTCTTTAAGTGATTGTGTAAATCTTTTGAGAAAATAAATGTCTAAAACCGTAAAATCACACAATGCAGAAGACAACACTATTTTAATCATCCGCTTAACATAATCAGCCTATAATATTCCCACTGCTAGGACACAGGCCAGGAGGCCAGGAGGCGGGGCAGAAGGGGGGCGGAGGGGCAGGGCAGGGAGGGGGGCAAGGCGGGACTGGGCTGTAAACCCACCACGCGGGCCCAGTGCGGGTTCGCGGATGGTCTACCGTTTATTGTGATTTATCCGAAGTTTTTAGCGAGCTCTTGCTGGTCACAGCACCAAAATAATACCTACCTAAATATTTTTGAATTAAATACAAGAATATTTTTAACCTTGTTGAAATCACAAAGGCAAAAAAAAAACAAAAGGCTCACCTCTATTAATATTCCCGATAGTGTTGACCCTGAGAGGTGCGTGCAGCATTCTCGCGGCGTGCACGCGCTTCCTCTCCGCACTCACCTCCACGGGCTCTAGTTCACCTCCCACTAAAGGAGGGATGGCTTCTGGTCGGAACCTGGATATGAGGACCAAGTAATAACTTAGATAGTTACAATCAATTCGTGATTGGTACAGAAGTGAAAAAGTAGCTTAGAATGCGGTGGAAGCTTCATTTGTGGATGACGAAAAAGGCCACCAAATGTATGTATCAGGTGATTAATTAAGAGGAGTCCGTGGCTAAATAATAACAGCCGCACAGGTCGATCGATCAGGTTAAGCCACGCTTGCTGCGGTTGGTCTGTGGATGGGATCTTTACATACCGAGACCCCTCCGTGCCTCAGAAAGCACGTTAAGCCGTTGGTCCCGGCTGTCATTCGTGGATCTTTGACGTTTCGGGTAGTCAGAAAGCCAAAAGTCTGACAACCAGTCTTATCAAGAGGTATTGTATTACCCAGTAACTGGGTTGTGAAGGTCAGATAGGCAGTCGCTCCATGTAAAATACTGGTATTCAGCTGCATCCGGTTAGACTGGAAGCCTACCCCAACATAGTTGGGAAAAGGCTAGGCTGATGCTGATTTAAAAGGTCATTAATTAATGGCGGCAAATTCTGTTGTAAAGACGCTGCTCGACGGCAGCCCACGGCTAGGCTACACGGGTGTACTTAGCTCCATTATGTATCAATAAAATGTAGGCTAGATATGCACTGCGACCCTCGACCCTGGAACGCGTGGCTGCCAAACAAATGACCCGCCCAGCTAACGTGGCAAACCTCTCCGTGAACATCCTACGTAGCGGTGGACAGCCAAATTCGTATCAATACCTACAAGTTTCGGACTTATGTAGTAGTTTCACACGAACCTGGCGAGCAGCGAGTCGAAGCAGTTGTACTCGATGGCCATGTTGAGCGCCAGCAGCAGCGTCCCCACCGCCAGCAGGTACGCGAAGTGCAGGCTCAGCAGGCTGCTGTGCAGCGGGTCCTTGTATGTGTCCATGCCGAAACGGCTCAGCACCTGAAGGAGGCAATATTTAAATAGCAGAATAAAAAACTGGCCAAGTGCGAGTCGGACTCGCACAGGAAGGGTTCCGTACCACAAGGCAAAAACGCCGAAAAAAACACGTTTGTTGTATGGAAGCCCGCCCGTAGTATTTGTTGTTATAGCGGCAACAGAAATACATCATCTGTGAAAATTTCAACTAGCTATCACGGTTCATGAGATACCTACAGCCTGGTGACAGACAGACAGACGGACAGTGGAGTCTTAATAATAGGGTCCCGTTTTTACCCTTTGGGTACGGAACCCTAAATAAAAGCAAAATTAAACTAATACTGAAGAATAAGAATGTCTATGAATATTAAAATGGTAATTTACCTGTGCCTGTATGGTGTTCTTGGCGATGTCGAGCATGCCGTCTCCGAGCGCGAACTGCGGCGCGCACATGAACAGCTTGTGCAGCCACCAGCGAGCGTTGTCCGTCGCCTGCGCACACAGTCACGCTCATTGTCGGTATTTATGTTCAAACACATGTTTTGTCAAACACTTGTTCTACACACAACTTTAAAACAAAGTGTACAGCCCCTTTATAAGACACTGGGAACGGTCATCTTTAGTTGTTTTAGTTTGTAAAAGTTTACTAACATAGTTTTTAAGTCATTGTCACTAATATTATATGGATTGTGAGTACTTGTAGTCCAAAATAAAGAATATATTATATTAATATTACTACACACTTGTTCGGGGGGTATGATTCGGCACAACTGGGCGGAAAAACAATATACAGGGTGTATCGAAAAACAATATACAGGGTGTATCGAAAAACAATATACAGGGTGTATCAGAAAGGTGTAGTCAAATTTAAGGGTTCTAGCACGCGTACCATGAACACTTCTATCTCTACGAAGAGTAGACGGGTAGTTCTTCGAAATTTGATTCTTTGACTGATCCATATGGCCAAAATTTAATTTCACTTTCAGCTCTGTAACACATGTTCATATGAAAATAGGTATACCAAATAACATATATTTGAATGAGGGACTCGTTTTTATAAAGTAGTTTTCAAGATATTAATTTTGTGCCCAGATGAATCAGAATGTGTTACATATTAATCAGAAACAGAAATAAAAAGTAATAAATACACCGTTAGTTATGAATGTAAATTCTAAATAATAATTATTAATTCTTAAATAGGACTAAGACATATCAAAAGTATCATATTTAGAACAAGATTATACTCCTGTAATTTTTTATAGTGCAAAAGGTTATAGCTAAGTAAATAATAATAAATAAGATTAAAACTACTGACTTGTACACGGTCAAAAATTGGACAAGGAGAATTACGCAACAAAAGCGCTCCTATCGTGCTGGAGAGGGGAAAAACTAATTTATTTTATTATTCATATGGGGTTTTGACCATACGAATCAGGCACAGATGAATCAGGATTTTGCCTACAATCATGCATAACTCATCGTACATACAGACTTCATTATTTTCATTTTTCTACACGAATCTATAACCCAAAAGTATCACACGAAACACAGATTGAAGTTTTAAAACAATAAAATAAATTTTATAAAGTAGGCATTGTAATCAGGATGCCACCTGAACCAAACACAGATGAATCAGGTATTTTCCTTCGTAACACCGGATCTAAGCCAACCAGCCGCACGTCCACCTTCTAGGTCGTCCGTTGCACGACTGGCTTCCCCCCGCGCTGGAAGCCAGACTCTCATTATTATTACCCGACCAAGTACGGTCAAGCGCAGCTTACGCCACATTAATCAGTATTATACGCCGGACACTTCTTTTTTACTTATTTATAAACAGACTAACGTAGTTATAACTAATACACATTTTTTTTGTAAGAGGACAATTCATTTCCTTTCGATATAATTATAATTTATATTGATGTATCAAAGGGAAAATGCGACATCGACCATTTTGTTCCGGAAAATGGCAAACGGACGCGCTATATGAATCAGAAGAACGACCTTCAAATATTTTTATTTTGTACCTAGACAGCAATTATTAAAAAAAAATCATTTGTCCTAGTAAGGGATAAAGCTAAACTGTACAAAAAAAAATATTACATGCCGTTTTTTTAGTTGGTTACAGAAATATACCCACAGACATCGAAAATTTTGTCCCTGAAGAATTACCCAGACACATTGCTTTTCATACAAAGTGACATTTCTTTTCTTCATTTTTGACATACCGCCTAGAAATCCTTCTACTATCTGTTATTTTGTCCTTCGTTTCAAAATGGTTTCAAACGATCTTTGTCTAGGTCCTTATTACGATAGTGATCCTATGGAAAAAGTTGTTCAGTTTGATGGTTTTTACCATACCCTTAAATTGACCACACCGTTCTCATACACCTTGTCTGTATACAATAATTGTGTATAATCTATAATGTGTGTTCATATATAATTGTTCGGTATAAAGCTTAGTTAGAATTATGCAGAGCCGACCCGAACATACTTTAGCGAGGGTAGATGCTGAACGAAGTTTGTCGAGTGGCACCAGCTGAATGAAAGCCGAATATGTGTAGCTTCGGCTTCGTTGTGCAACAAATACCGCCGAATCGAATTCGCATTGACTATATTTTTAAAAGCGCGCATGTTTCCCCCAACTCTTTCTTATTTTTTTTGTGTTTATGTTCTTTATTGCGTCATGTTTACCGCAAATAAACGTATTTTCTTTCTTTCCTCTTTCTTTAAGTTGGATTTTCAACTTTCGACACTATGCCGAGAGTCGAAAATCCATCAGCGCGCTTAGCATTAGGGCCTTAATAATCAGAAAGCTGTATTTTGCCAAAATTACCTCAGACTCGGAGATGATGTCAAACATGAGCAGTATAGCCATGAAGGACAGCCCGAGGAAGGCATTCCCACAGAACAGGACCATGTTGGCCATGCTGGCGTCGCTGAACAGCTTCTCAGCCACGTGGATAAAACTGCCACAGGCGTATCTGATGATTAATGAAAAAAACAGTTAAAATATCGGTAATCCAAACTAAAATTTTATAAAAATACTAGCAGCACCCCGCGTAAGTGTCGATCCCGTGGGAATATCCGGATATAAACTATCCTATGTCCTTCTCCGGGATGCAATCTATCTCTCTGCCAATTTTTATCGAAAGTTGTTCACTGGTTTAGGCGTGAAAACGTAACATACAGACAGAGTTACTTTCGAGTTTATAATAATATTATGGATAACTTTAGGGAAAATTTATTTGTTCTCCTATTGTGATACTTCTAGCTGATACAAACCTCAAATAAGCGTTGAAGTAACGTAGCATCTTGGTTGGATATAAAACCTGTCAACTTTCGGCCCAACAAACCGATTGTTCAAAATGCAACCTTTAGTGTTCATCATAAAGTTAAACATTATTTTTGCTAAATGTAAGAATTTGGTTCTGCTGCCTTTTGCCACGTTGAATGGCAATGCTAATTCTTTGGCCTTTGCTAAAGGTTCACTTCAATAGGATAAAAGAAGTCACTCACCCATACAGCACAAAGAGCACACAGATGGCGGGCAGGTTGTTCCGCTCCACGAACACCGGGAAGCCGAACGCGAGCATCAGCGCCGCCGTGATACCCATGTTTATCACCAATATCTGTACACACACAAATTACTTATTAGCGCCCTCCACACGTACAGTTCGGATCGCGGGAAACAGCACGCGCCGTTCCATCCCTCGCTCCGAACTGTACGTGTAGATGTGCGGGTCTAACAGTCCGATCTGGCATATCGACACTAGCGCATGTCTCACAATTTTACGCGCGCATCACGTGTAAACGTAAATTACAAAAATGGCGGTTTGGACTGTCGTAATTCCCTTAACATCGGCAAATGTCCATATCTTTGTCTGTATTCCTTTACCCACACTCGTCCTTTTTTTCGGCCTTTTTACTAACTACAAATCCAGCTAACGCGATGACCAAACGTTCGTCCATTTTTCATAATACTGCATAAAAAACTTTTAAAAAGTTATTCGTTCCACGCGCCAGTTCAAACTGCAGTCCATACTCTTGAATATCAATTTACACGCACAGTTCGGAACGTTGTCTAGATTATTCGGCGATCCAAACCGTGAATGCATTTTTAATCGTAATTAGCACAACAGTTTGATCCGCAGTCCAAACTGTACAGATCTAACTGCGGTTTGGAACGCAGTCCAAGATGCGCGGTCCGAACTGTACGTGTGCAGGGCGCTATATTGTTAACCCTTTAATTGGCAGAACAATCTTAATAATAAAATTTTGTTTTTGCCACCATGAGTCAATTTTCAGTATACTCGCTTACAAATTTAGTTTTTATCAACGTCCAGCCGGCTTCACTCTGCCAATTTAAGGGTACTAGCAGCGTCCCGCGGTTTTACCCGCGTAAGTTTCGATTCCGTGGGAATACCGGGATAAAAACTATCCTATGTCCTTTCCCGAGACTCAAACTATCTTTAGGCCAAATTTCATCTAAATCGGTTCAACGGTTTAAGCGTGACGAGGTAACAGACAGACAGACAGACACAGTTTCGCATTTATAATATTAGGACGGAAGTATGGATTGTGCACTTCTTAGAGTCTAATCTTCTCAACATATTTTCTTCATTATCACTGGTCTAGCTAGCGCCCTTAGTTATTAGACTTCACCAACATAGCCGAAGGACAATAATATTTCTCGTACTTTAAAAACGTTTAAATTCAAGTCGCAATCCCATCTCAGCGACAACCAATGTCAAATGAAATGTCAAAAATGTATTTACAGATGCCAGGCACATCAAGCTACCCGAAACTGTCAGATTTTCCCAATCAACTTTGAACCTTATGCTTTAGCGATAAAGTTGAAAATCTATTAACCGGTTGAATGTCGTAATTACAGAAATAATTAAAAAGCCATTGTGTCTCGCGTGGATTTACGTTCCGACATACTACGGGTTAAAGATATTTGGCAGAACGAGCAAAAAAAAAAATTGGAAATAGAAATTGGAATTGAATTGGTTTTTTTATTTTTTATTTTTTTTTGATTTTTTGGATTTTAAGCTTGATGTGGTGCTGGCGTCTATGTGTTTTGAGACAGATTTGGACTGAGACAGATTGAGACTGAGATAAGACCGCGATCGTTCTTAAAAGTACGAGAATTGTCTCTTTGAACACATGAATTGAAGGCTGGCTAAAAACTTACACACTTCGAATGTCAAAATTATAATAGTATCTATCCAAAAGACTCTCATTCATCTCTTCGTCTGATAAATGGTTCGATATACAGCGGCCCCCAAAAGTTAGTTGAAATTTCTCCACTTTGCTGTTGGCTGGCTGTGACACACCACATTACGATTTAAAATTCTAGTGATCCAAATGTTTGAACTGCTATAACGTTGTTACTGACTAATTCAAGTACCTTTCACTTATCATAAGAAATTATCAAATCCCTTAAGTTTACTTGATTATTTTTTGAGGCCACTGTAGTTATTAAATAACATTATTGTGATCCATTTTGAAGATTAAAGGTGCTAGTGAAAGACCGCTTCTAGTCAAGTCTAAGGGCCCATTCGTTCAAATAGGTAGTAATATCGCATCTGGCTAAAACTTTACCACAGAATGAGCTCACTCGGTACGAGTTGTGCGCGAGTTTGAGCCAATACGAGTAGGAGAAGACTGTCCCTGACTTAATAAGGTTTCCTGATATTTTTAGGATGTTACAAGTGTTCATGGGTGGCCGCAACCACCCTGCATCTATTTTCCGAAAATGCCTCACCATCATATCCCACACGAGAGCTGTGCCCCAGTACATCACGGGGCTGACCCCACACAGCAGCTGCAGCCTCTTCTCCTGGCTCCTGCGCGCGCGCACCAGGTAGATGGCGGCGCCGGCGCTCACCAGCCCGTACGCGAGCAGCACGAGGCTGGAGATGCCCGCGTCTGCTATGTGCTGGTAACTGCGGGGAGAGGAACAGGGTATAAGGTTATGTTATGATTGGTTAGATAGAAGAAGTGGAGGGTGACAGTTTATATACAGGGTTATTGGTAAAACATTAACAACCTCTTAAGAGGTCATTGTACTCATCATTATGAATAACTTTTACCATGGGACCAAATCTGAAATCGCGGAAAAAACATCAGCTGTTCCCTTCCCTACATTTATGTTCGTAGGGAACAGCAGATTTTTTTTTCGAAGGACTGGTGTTTAAATTGTCATGTGTAGGAGGGTAAGTCGAAAGGAATTATTTGAAATAGGCACTTCTTCACTGCTATAGGTGTAGTACCAACAAAATATATTTACATAGCACCCCTTCAGATCTTCGGTTATTATTTTCTTAATCAAGAACTGAGATACCTTCTAGCTCACTTTATTTTACGAATATTCTCGCCTCTGGTATTTATAAAGTACTAGTAGCGCCCCGCGGTTTCACCCGCATAAGTGTCGATCCCGTGGGAATATCGGGATAAAAACTATCGTAAGTATTTATCCTGATATTCCCGGGACTCAAACTATCTCTATACGAAATTTCATCTAAATCGGTTCAGCGGATTAAGCGTGAAGAGGTAACAGACAGACACACTTTCGCATTTATAATATTAGTATGGATGTGTAAGTACATCTGCTATATTCTATCCATCTAACTACGATCTGACTAAATTATTCTCAAAAAAAAAATAATCCCAAGTTTATCTTATAAGCAGAAACCTACCAAGAAGCCACAATAATGCTACCTACTGAAGTGATGGTTGTTGGTTGACACACACAGAGCAACCAGGGTCCAAAATCATTTAGGATCTCAAAAACACTTACACGGTAGCCTTACTGATCTGTTCCTTGGAGATCTTGAGCGGATGCGTGTACGTAGTAATGTTAGCTCTGGGTGCGTTGGCGATGGTCCTCAGTATGGCGTTGTTGATGCTGTTCATGTAGGCTGGCAGGGCGTGGTGACCCTTGTTGTTGTACCAGGCGACCAGGTTCGTTAGGTTGTTCTTCAGAGATGAGGAGAAGCCGCCGTATCTGAGGAGGAAAGGAGTTGTTTAGTCATTTGGAAGATCGGTGTACTCTAAGTAAAAAATTTGGACATTGAAGAACATCACGTTCTTTTTTCTTCACTTTTGTGTGGGTGTTATTTTATGAAAGTTCTTTTATTAAGGGTTTTTGAAACGGATCATCCAAAGTCACTGATGAAAATAAACCCACTGTAATGTTTGCATGGCTACAGTATTTCAGGAACAAATAATGCTCAATGTTAGTTTAAAGAAGTCACATGCATGATGCAATAGGGTTATAGCTTTTGTATAAATGTAGTTTAAAACTATAGCCAAGATTTGCCAGTCTTGGTTACAGT
Organism: Oligia fasciuncula; assembly: GCA_963082905.1. NCBI lineage: Eukaryota > Metazoa > Arthropoda > Insecta > Lepidoptera > Noctuidae > Oligia > Oligia fasciuncula. Next base: position 19,692,746 of record OY720403.1, read on the forward strand.
TTTGAACTCCCTATCATGTATAATCAGCCTATAATGTTCCCACTGTTGGGACACAGGCCTCCTCTCTGTGAGAGATAGTGGGCCGTAATCCACCATGCGGACCCAGTGCGGGTTGGTAGATGTAACATATCTTCGAATTTTTGGTTCTAGGACCTGCCGGTTTCCCCACGGTGTTTCCTTCACCATTGTGAAATAATTTACACAAAGTAAAGCACCTGTCTGGGTTCGAACCTACGACCTGCAAACCCGTAAGTCGCGGCCAATGTCACTGGTCCATATTTATTTACGAAGACCTGCAAAATTGACGATATAAGACTGTTTTGACTATAATATAGGTAATTAATATCTTAAGTATACCTCTTCTCAATATAAATTTCTTGGGTGTCGACGAGCCAGTGGTTCAGCGTGTCTGCGTCGGGTAGTACCATCATCTCCGGCAGAGAACTTGTCTGATTGGCTGTGACGTCACAGTGCTGATTGATCTCAGTGCACACGCAGCGGGGGCTGTCCTAAAGGAATCACAAACAGTCGTGTCATTAGAATACTTATCCCAGTTGAATGCCAGACATCGTCAAAAACCTATGGTGCTTTATAACTTCAAGCGTCACGATATCGTGGACGTCTACGTTCATAAAATGTATGGAAATACGTGCACGTTAATTTAAAAGCGTCTTCATATCACAGTAATATTATAAAGGCGAAACTTTGTGGGTGTGTGTGTGTGTGTGTGTGTGGGGGTGTGTGTGTGGGGGTGGTGTGTGTGTTTATATGTTTGTTATTTTTTCACGCTCAAACGGCTGGACCGATTTTGATAACATTTTGTATGGAGGTAGCTGTCACCCTGGATTAACATACAGGCTACTTTTGATCCCGATATTCCCACGGGATTGGAAATTATGCGGATGAAAACCCCGGGGCGCAGCTAGTATTACCATACATTTTACTACCCTCCGTTATAGTGATGCCGTGGCGTGGACGTACACTACAATGGGCATATTAGGTATACCTATATACCTGTAAAGTTACACAACATTCTTAAAAACGATACTTTAATAGTCCTGATGCTACTACACGTCAGTGCTACTTAGTTATAAGCCGACTGTGTGTTTGCGAAGTGTACAATGCGACTCCAAATTAACTACTAGGTAAATACAATTTTTATACAAACTAACATTATAACAAAAAACCGAATAATTTAGATAATAATTAAGTCCTGGTTACGTGTCTGATCCCAGAATACTTGGGGCGAAATTAACAGAACAGTGAAGGTATACGTACGTCCGAGGTCCAGTTCCTGGCCCGTTTGTCCATCATGAGGTACTGTAAGACGTTCTTCGCAAACGATGAATCCACCTCCTCAGAGTATATTGACGGTTGCGGTCTGCTTACAAGAAGGGCAATTAAGGGACAATCAACATAAATATAGTAAAGGGATATCAACGGGTTTTACAAGCGGAGGAGAATTGACTAAACAAAAAAAAAAAGCTTTTTTTTTTCATAGAATGTCCGAAGCCAAAATATTACATACATATAATTTATTTAACACACTCATGCATTCTTCTCACAAAAATTCAAACATACAGTCAATGTAACTTTATCACCTACCGTCAAACGGGGTGCAATGCAGGGGTGAATCGGGACGGAACTTTATAAAAGCGATTTTAACATTGAAATAATATAGTTTGTTGCCAAAAAGGAGTCTAATGTGTTTATTGTATTATAATTAACGATTAAGTGTCCTTTTCGGCAACAAACTGTATTATTTCAACGCTAAAATCCATTATAAAGTCTTGTCCCAACTCAGCCCTGCATCCCCATGTTTTGAATTAATTATAAAATTTCATCCCGTATTTAGGTAACCCCACTAGGGGATGAATTAAAAAAAAACTATGTGCTGGCTTTCAGTATAGGAACATTATAGGAACTCTTGCGCAAAATTTCATGCTTCTAGAGCCAGTGGTCTACGGTTTTGCGTTGCTAATGTTAATGAACCTCACACTTGTACTTACATTAAGAACTCAGTAGATCCCTCATACAAGTGGCCGTCAAGTTTGAGCGCGATCTCGTTGTCTGCGGGCGGACGCAGCATGGAGAAACCCATCGCCATGGTGATGAATATCATTGGCAGCAAGATCAGCATGAACAGTAGCCATCTGGGTGGACAAGGAGTTAAGTTGTAATCCACTACACCTGTGTGATAGTGTACGGTCGGCAACAGATATGTTGCCTCGCAAAGCCAAACATCACGACACTTTTCAAATAAATTATTGATCTGATCTGACTTACTGAACGAAACCGGTACTGAGAAAAGATTTTGTTTTTACTTTATCATGGTTCATAATCTGCCTAGCCTTCTCCCAACTGTGTTGGGGTCGGCTTCCAGTCTAACCGGATGCAGCTGAATACCAGTATTTTACATGGAGCGACTGCCTATCTGACATACACAACCCAGTTATTAGGCAATACGATACCCCTTGGTAAGACTGGTCAGACTTTCGGCTCGATCGACCCGTGCGGCTGTTATTATTTAGCCACGACCCGCTCTACTTTGTCATGTTAGTCAGTTGTCAGTTATTTTGGTAAGGTTCTATGTTAGTCGACTTTCAGTCGAAGTGAAGCTGTTGTGACGATTTTTTACAGAGTAGGTACTATAAATTATCTGTGCTTGAGTGCTAGAAACAGGCGCGGATAGAGGGAACGCGGGGGAGGGGGGGCGGGAGGGGGGTTGGCAACGGGTGCACTAGCTCTAAATTAGACAGTTTTATTATAACCTGTACCATAGTATTATTACTAAGACATAGATTAGTTTTAGTCATCCTCGAAAAGGTACATTGTTGAGTTTACAGAAAATAGGTGGTGTTTTTTAAAGGGGTTTGATTGAGAAATCCCCCCCTCCTCTCAGAGACATTTGCCCCCCTCCCCCCTTTAGAGAAAATCTAGATAAGCGCTTAACTAAAAATAAGGTGTTCATTTCAACCTTGTACAAAAGCCATAGCCCGCAGCTCATTAGAAAATTACCCGAAAGCCTTCAAACTGAGATACAGCAATATTGCCAGTTTACATTTCCCGAAAAAAAAACAATTGTACTAATAATACTAACAATTCTTCTATTCAACAACCAACACATACCCATTCCTAATATGATGCACGTATCTGGCGTGCATTAGCGCCAGGAACTGTTGGCTCGCGGTGCCCTTGAGCGGCCCATCAGGCGGGAGCAGCTCCTGAGTTGCACGGTCTGTTCTGATACTCGAGCTGGACGCACTCTTGGATGGAGAGTCTTCGGGTACTGTGGCACAGATAAAATAATTTTCTGTTGAAAAAAAAATGCAGCGAAATATTGTTAGAAAATGGTTCTTCAAAATAAAAATCAAGATAAATAAAAAAAAATAACTAGGCTGCTGTCAATAGAAAATCGAATCGATCGAATAGAGCAGTGGTGGCCCAGTTGCAATGGCCGTGCCTTACGACTTGTAGGTCGTAGGTTCGAACCCATACAGACGCTTTACTTTGTGTAAATTATTCCATCACCACTGCTCTCAAAACGGCGAAGGAAAACATCGTGAGGAACCAGCATGCCATAGAACCAAAAAAATCGAAGACGTGACATCTATCAACCCGCACTGGGCTCGCGTGGTGGTTTACGGCCCACTCCCTCTCACAGAGAGGAGGCGTGTGTCCCAGCAGTGGGAACGTAATAGGCTGATTATGCTGTCAATCAGCACTAGCTATTAAGCTTCCAAAGTTGCAAAAACTCCTTATCTAAGGGCCCGTGCACACCACGTTTTTTAAACGCGCCGTTGACGCGCGTTTTTAGCGATACCGACGCGATACGCACGCGAGTAAGGTACTGCAGTACTGCTCTGTAGGATAAAAGCGCGCCGTCGACACACGTTTCTAAAACGCTCGTCAACGGCGCGTTTAAAAAACGTGGTGTGCACAGGCCCTAAGAATGAATTTTGTTTAGAGATGTCTAACAGTGCTTTATTCAAAACATATTGCTATTTAGTCATTTAGCGTGAAATCAGACAAAATGACGTCAATGTCGTTACGGTAACACTATTAAAAATATATTCCTCCGAATCATTTCATTTTGACTCCTTTATATCTATTTTCAATAGCCAGTGTTCAATATTTTCACTATCAGAATGGAACCAACATTTCTTCTTTAACCCTTCGTATAACGTGGATCCACACGAGACACATATTATTTATTATTATTTATTTTAATTCAGACACAGTGATCCATATTTATGTTAGTATACTTAAAAAAAATGGCTTTATAATTGTTTCTGTAATTACGGCACTCAACGGATTAATGGATAATCAGAACATCACTTACGATACTCGATTCCGTTCTGCGGCGCGTCGGCCTGCTGGCAGATGTTGAAGAACACCTGCTCCAGACTGCTGCAGTCCAGGGTGTAGTTCTTGAAGCCCAGAGCTGACTGCGTGGCTTCGAGCATTGAGCATAGTTGCAGGAAGCTGATGGAAGATACACCATTATCACTGTCCTATGAGACGTGGTCGCAAGCGCTACTGTTGAGGATGAGGTCCCGGGTTCGATTCCCCGGTCGGGCAAAGTGTTATTGGGTTTGTCCATTAGGAATTTTTCAGTAGCAGCCCGGAGTCTGGATTGCGCCCAGTTGATGGCAATAGGCTCGCCCCCTATTACATGGGACTTAAACATAACTGGCGACATGGGGGTGTATTATAGGTACAGTCACGGCCAGAAGTCCACTTACACCGCAATGACCATTATCGCCTGCGCTATACGGGCTGCGGCGCCTATACACACATACGCATATTTATCCGTGTGAGTGATGTTCCAACGCTAACAAATTAACATGTCGTGTAGCATCGCGCTACGAGTACCTAGTCATAGATGTGGTCAATGCTAGACAAGGATGACAATATCAGTAACTTGTTTCTTTATCGAAGTCTGATAATTTTTTCCATAGTAATGCAAAATTTCAACAAGTGAATACAAGTTAACATTAGCTAGATCGGTAACGAGGTTGCACTCGCTAATGTGAACGGGATACGGTTCGGGAACGGGAACGGGTTCGAATCCTAGTTGGGCCAGATATTTTTTGATGTTTTATATCATTATTATTATTTGTATGTTTTAGTAATTTATTTTAGTAAATTACTTTGAACAAATAGATATTAAAACAAAGGTAATTTATTATTATAATATGATAATAAATGAAACAAATTTTGATATGGTAACATTGTAATATTTTTTATACATAAGAAGTCCTTTACACTTACTTATGTTATTATAGGGCCACAATATTTGCCTTGGCTTCTATACTAATATTAGCCTGCATATTGAATTCAGAAGAATACTAAAAAAATATACGGTCGAATTGAGAAACCTCCTCCTTTTTTGAAGTCGGTTAAAAATAGCAACAACAAGATAACACAAACGCTCGTAACTATGTTCACCAACCAACAATAGCGAATAGTGGAATAATTTATGTAAACTAGTAAAGTAGTTAAAATATGAGGGTGGATTTATAAAGTGAACTTATCACTTTGTTTCAAATCTACCCTCATACATATTTTAATAACGACGCTAAGATTATAATTGTAAAACGAAAGAATATTCGTTTAGTTGTGGAATATTTAAAATATTTGTTAGCAACTCGGCATTCTTATTTCACATGATTGTAATACTTAAAAAATATTTTTCATGTTTGATGTGAGACTCGAACCCGAACGTTCGCCATGCGAGGCACAATGCTAACTACTTTGGCCACCGTAACGCTCACTTAACTTATTGAAATTTGTAATAACAATCATAAGCGGGCAACAAGTTGCCAATGTGTAGTGTTGTCAAACGTTCTTATAGAAGAAGGTCATAAGTACAACTAATATTCTTATGCCATAGTTTTGTGAGATTGCTAGTCGACTTCTGACTGTTATAGTACCTACCTACACCTCGCGTGATGTTATATTTTATGCCGTGTGCCAAATGGGATTTTCTAAATACTAACTTCTATACAAACTACCATGCCATATTTAACCCTTTATGCGGAATAATTAAAAAAAATCCTTAGTGCTCGCTTTCGATATAATTATAAGATACTCGTGAACAAAATTTCTTCTAGGCCCAACGGATTGTGCGTTGTCTGTCAATGAATTTAAGAAGTTGGTAAGTAACACATACCGTTGATTCTGTACCTACGCTACAAGTACAACAAGGCTGCAAGGGTGAATCAGAATCAGAATCAAAATGTTATTTGCTATGAATGTAGGTACAGGTATAAGATGTTGTACATAAATTAAAGATATCGGCTACAGTCTACCTTACGGCGTGCAAATTATTACATAATTTAAAATATTAATACATACAAACAAAAGAATGTCAACAAAACAAAACAGAAATTATAGTGAAGTCAATTAATAATAATATAGTCAGGTAGAGTCGTCTTACAGGGTCAATTTTGGAATTAATTATAACAATCATAATCTGGATAATTCATATCATTTAGAAAGTCTTTCACTGAGTAATAACAGTGCAGTTACCTTAGATTTAAAAATGTTAAAACGTGAGAACTCACGTGTGTAGCTACTGGACTGCTAAGTTCATACAAAGCAAGATAGATGTCTCTCTTGTTAACCAGCGAAATCTATCTCGCTTCCACACATTCGAGTCTATATCTTCATGCCTCCACTAATGTTACACAAAGTTAAGATGACGAGATGGTCTGTATAGAATTTCGTCCAGTAATTCCGCAACAAACGCAATGCCAAAATCTTTTACCAAAACAAAAAAAAAAATTATAATAGTTTTGCCTCTACTGCGTAACCGTTATCCCGTGTCCTAAACTCTGATTTTAATGTGCACTAGACCAAAATGACAGCTGCAATCGATCTTTTTTTTTATGATAACAGTGTTCATACTACGGAGCAGTCATGTTAGTCTAGCAAATATAAAAATATGTGTAAGCGAAAGCAACTGACCATGTAGATTAGTGTCACAGATCGAGTGGACTTGTTCATCCAGTGCGAGCATTTGTCAGGAATCATGCAGCTCAACTCAAACTTAAAGAGCTCAAGGAAAATTAGAAAATCTACTCACTTATTATTCAATCCATTAGCATCAAAGAACGGCAGCATTATCTCCACTTCAAGTCCATTAACATCAACTACATTAGCGTTCTTCACGACGTCTCTGACGACGGTCAGCAGTTGCTTGGTCTTCTCCTCCTGGCTGCTCTCCTCCCACGTCTCCTCGTGCTCAGGGTCGCGGCCAGGATACATGACCGTCAGCTTGTAGCCGTTGCCCAGGGTGCGTTTGATTTCTATGGGGGAGCCGGTTGTGTGGATTTGGCCCTAATTGAAAAAAAAAAATTGTTTTGTTTTTTATTAATAATTCGTCCGCATCGGGGAAAGATGTCCAAAAGGCTGGGACAGTTTGAATGTCTGCATAAGCGTAATCAGCCTATAATATTCCCACTGCTGGGACTCAGGCCTCCTCTCTGTGAGGAGTGGGCCTTAATCCACCACGCGGGCCCAGTGCGGGTTGGTAGATGTCACATGTCTTGGTAGTCTAAGGTAAAAATAAAATAAGGTAATAATTAAAATAAAATAAATAATAAGGTAAAAATAAAATACCTTACGTAATAAAATACTAAACAAAAATCTAACCAGAGAACATACTCGTTGCTATGTAGCTTCAAAGTAGCCTTAAAAATATTCACAACGTTTTAATTTTTCACTAAAAATTTAACAAAAAATACCATCAAATCTTTCAAAAAACTCACAGAAAATGCAAAAAGGGGTTTTCATATAATTTTTATTGACAAAATTAGCAAAAGGAGGTCAAATGGGCTACTGCCGTGGGGTTGAGGCTTGGGCCTCTATCATCATTATCTTGACTCAGTTTACTTGTAACTATTACCGTTAGGTGATTGCTTAAATTGCTTAGCATCGCATAGCATGGTTTGTGGCAGGACTTAGACCGGCTCCTGCCTGAACCGGTTTCCGGAGTAGCCACGGACCCCCCGGGATACATGCCGAAACAAGGCTTCGCTATAAAACGGAACGGAAAACTTGGCTTGCGAGATGTAGGATTTGAACTTTCAGGATTTATTAAGCGATACTTGCTTGACCTTAGTTCGATATTTTGATTCAGAAGGTGAAGAAATCGGATAAAGTTTCGTGTAGTAATTATTGTCTTCGTGTAGAGTTTGTATTTTTAATATTATATAAAAAGTCGTTGTCGAATTGTCATAAATGTATTTTCCTATAAGGGTGAGAGGGATGGATAGAAGTTTGCGCCCTACAGTTTTCACCCTAGCCACCCTCGCGTCAGTGATCCCGCCCAGTTATTGATTTTAGGGCAGTTTGCTTATCCTTTACTTCGTGCTACGTAATATTCCTGAAACGAATAAAAGTTTTAGTAACTTTTCATTTGTGTATTGTTTCGTGTCATTATTATTAATAACAGATAGAAAATAAAAAATGTTTGATAATTCTGGTAGTTCGGGAAAATAGTAGTAAGATGTGGGAAATAATATAAAAAACTGTAAAGTTTGCACTTTAATTGGGAACTTCAAATGGCTACGCACTAACCAAAAATACAGCGTCAGCTACGGCGTAACAATGTGCGAGTTACATTGTAGCAAGCAGCGAGCTACGCCGTAGCAGGCAGTGCTACGACGGGGTAGTCAGTTTTCAGAATGTTCCTTTTTTTGTGTATCTATTGGTTTTTAGTGTTTTTTTTATTTGTTAGTCTCTAAATGTTTTTTTATAAAGATTATAATTAATTAATAGTGCATTTCGTGCTTTCTAAAAAGTTTGTGGATATTACGGGATTTAAAAATAATGTCTGTTATTAAAGTCACATGGAGGGGGCATAACGCTTATTCATTACGTGACGTTTTCTATCAGTTTACTTATTCCTTCCAAAAATCGACATTACTCGAGAACGAGACTCCGGCAGGAATCCCCCACTTTTCTACGAATGGAGCAATACCTCTGTCAATATTCATACCTTGTGCATGATGACTATCTGGTCGCTGAGCAGTTCCGCTTCGTCGAGGTGATGTGTGGTCAGCAGGATGGTGCGGTCTTCCTTCAGCTTCACTATCATCGACCAGATGTCCCTGGAGTTATGAATATGTTAAGACCCCTGTTTCAAAGCAACCTTTATTTACAAAGTGCAAATAGTGCAAACTTCTACGAAATAGAAAGTCTAAAAACTTAAAAAAAATCCAAGTTAGAAGCGTTTTAAAATAACTGCTAGACAAAGACGGCACTACAATAACAGTGACGTCACGACTATGTAACTTCATACTAGCACCATACATTGTCAGTACCGCGCGACAAGGACGGGACTAATTCCCACCAAAAACTTTTAAAGCGTGTAGATTCTTTTTTCCATTGATTTTATTGATTTTTTTTCGGATATCTCGTTTTACTATGCCTTCTGTGAAATAACATTATTTGTTCGAACATTTCTAATGTTAGTCACCATCCCTATTATCTAAGATAATAGGGGAGATTTTCTTGGCAAAGATTTTCACTATTACCAATTACAAGGTCACGCAAGGTTGTACTCAAATTCAAAGCATTTATTTCAATTAAACCATTTACAGGCACTTTTGAATTGTCAAGAAGTCGGTCAGTCAGAAAATATGAAGCTAGTTGCCCATTCCAAAGCGTAGGTACCTATGGAGAAGAACGGGCAAGAAACTCCATGGACACTCTTTTAAATTATAGATATTTTTACAATAGTTACATCATTAATGTTGAATTTATAATTCTGTGTGAGAACGATGTAAAAAAGCCGTACGCATTAAAAGCTTCCAGAGTACAGCAAATAGTAACAAAACAACAATACAAAAATAAATAATTAAAAACTATGAAATATCCTATTCTTTTCAGTTTATAAAAAAAATTGTCAATTGACACTAGAAAGTTGTGAATAACATAACTTTTGACCTAAAAAAAGTGCTGATTCTCAACCTTGCTATACAAAATATAAATGTATATGTATGTATAAATAATTGTTCTAGGTAACTAGCGTAGTTAATGTAAATAAATTAGTATTCACAGAACATCCTTAATTCTGTTAGTAAGTACTTACGAACTGAGTAAACCACAAAAGGAAAAACAAACGAAATTGAATAGACACGTGGAGTGCGATTTATGTCTAAGAAAAGGACCGTCTAACCGATCCGCTATTACTTTCAGAATGCTGTTGGTGCTTGCTCGGATACGGTGCAATATGGCCGCTCGCTTTCTCATGATGGAATGAAAGACTCCAACCCGAATATCCACAAACATGCCAGACTCAGTTCAGCATCTCGGCAGCCCCAATAACATTCTAATCAATTTTTATATTGCACACGGAGGGCATTAAGTTAAAATCAGCTCACTTTCTAGCGGCAGGGTCCACTCCAGCAGTAGGCTCATCCAAGGTCACGAGATGCGGCTTGCCGATGAAGGCAAGCGCCACACACAGACGCCTCCTGGTCCCGCCTGACAGACGCGCCACAGGCTCGGAGCAGACCGCGCCTAGCGTCAGGACTTGTAGCATTCTGAAATAGAGGAAGTGTGAGATAGTTTGCTGATGTTGGATTGGCAATGAAGGACCTTATTGATCGTGGAGTTAAAAAAAATAGATTCCGATGAATAGAGAACTTCCTGTGTTTCTGTAAGTAGATCTTTTAAATCCAAGCTAGGTACTCACTTGTCCACCTCGTCCTGCACCTCGTGCGCCTTGCGGCCGCTCTTGAGCTGCGCGTACAGCTGCACGTGCTCGCGCGCGCTCATGTACTCCAGCAGCACGTCGCGCTGCGGACACACGCCCAGCCGCGTGCCCGCGCCCTCCCCGCGCACGACCACGTGCCCCTTGCTGGGCTTCAGCATGCCCGTGAGGATGTTACTGTGGGAAGGAAATCAGTATTAAGATGAAATATATATTTATATATGTATTAAAACTTTAGGGGCCCGTGGCTAAATAATAACAGGTCAGTCGATCAGGTTAAGCTAAACTGGCCGCGGTTGGTCTGTGGATGGGTGTCCATCTTTTCATACCAAGACCTCTCCGTGCCTCGGAAAGCACGTTAAACCGTTGGTCCCGGCTGTCATTCGTGGATCTTTGACAGCCGTTACAGGTAGTTAGAAGCCCGAAAGTCTGACAACCAGTCTTACCAAGTCGGTCCATGAAAATTACTGGTATTCAGCTGAATCCGGTTAGACTGGAAGCCAACCCCAACATAGTTGGGAAAAGGCTAGGCAGATGATGACGTATAAACAAAATATACTAAGATAAAAATACGTTGATGGAGAAAAATTCATCAACATTCAACTTTTCCCAGTCTCTATGTGTTGATTCTGTGATATTTTATTAAATCATAATCTTCCAAGCCAAAAAAAGACAAGACGAGATCACACACACAATGGGCTACGGCGTAGTTTGACTGCAGCGAAGCTCACCATGGCGTAGTAATGCTACGGCGTTGTTCGGCTACGGCGTAGTTCGGCTATGGCGTAGTTTGGCTACGGCGTAGTTCAGCTACGGCGTAGTTCAGCTACAGCGTAGTTCGGTTACAGCGTAGTTCGGCTACGGCGTAGTTCAGCTACGGCGTAGTTCAGCTACGGCCTAGTTTAGCTACGGTGCAGTTCTGCTACGGCGTAGTTCGACTACGGCGTAGTTAGGCTACGGATTAGTTTAGCTACGGCGTAGATTGTCTAAGGCGTTGACCGCATTGTGTTACGCCGTAGGTGATAGAGGTATACTACAACTACGGCTACACTAGGACCACGAGTAGAGTATTATCTTCAAACAATAAAGTGAATGCTTCTCGATATTCAGAATTCTCATATTTTATGTCAGTAGCTTCATTTCTCAGTAAATCTTATGGGAAAATATAAATAAGCAACACCTACAAATGAAACATTAGATACCCGCCTCACACTCGTAGGACAGCACCTTAGATATTGGCTTATGAGTGGTAAAGGATGCTCGTTTTGGAGCTGTCTTTTTCCAAGATCATTTGACCATAAAAAAGTGCCGATTCTCAGCTTCATTGAAATAACTGTTTCCCACTCACATAAGCGTGGTCTTCCCCGCCCCGTTGTGTCCCAGCAGCGCGGTGATCTGCCCCTTGTGCAGCTCGATGGACACGTTGTCCAGCGCGACCTTGCGCCGCCGAGAACGTTCTCCGTATATCTTGGTGACGTTCACTATGCTGACGCCTGCCTTCTCGTCCGAGGTGGTGCAGTGCGTTATGTTGCTTTGTAAGGTTTTTATACCTGTGAGAAGAAAACATACATTAGGTAATATTCAAGTATGAGCTCACCCGCGCCGAACGGTTAGGTACCTAGGTACTATTATCAATGAGCGCAAGACGGCGCGTCGCAAGCGGCGCGGGTGAGCATATTTTAGTACGGACAAACAGGTAACATAACAAGCTTATAACTTTGTGATTTTACATGATACAGTTTTGAAATTTTGTACATAGATTCTTTACATAAAAATACTAGACGCGTGTTTCGGGTTTCGCATATAATAAAAATGATGTTGTATAATTGAAATAACTTCTGTAATTGAATCAGTATATCAAGAGATTACTTTATGCAAACATATAAATCACTTTACCTCTTTATAATATTCAGTATTCAATCGTAAAATAACAAACAACGATTACTTACCGAAATATCGATCAATAATCTTCCCTATGATGAAGTACAGCACAGTATCGGCGCACATCATAAGTGCTGCGAGGCCGATGCTCATGTCCTCGCTGTCATCAGGTGAGGACCACAGGTCCGCCCAGTGCGCGCCAGAGCCGTGCGCCTCGAACCGCGTGATGAACAGGAACGCGTAGCAGAGGGACGAGGACATTGAGAGGCACTGGAATAAAAAGGTTGGAGAATAGAAGAGGAAGTGTTTTTGGAGAGCCATAAAAAAACTACAATAAACATAGATTTAAGACGAATGAAATAAACGAGAGACGGACAAACACTTGTGACTATGTATTTGTAAATGAATTAAAAGTTATTTGAATGAAAGTTTAGTGTCGCAGCTAAACAAAACTGATGTCATAAATGTCTCATTTCTTGTTGGTTAAATGTTCAATTTATTACTCAAATAAATAATGGGTGTAAAAATACCCGTAACGAAGCCAAGTCACATGTTCATCCCGTTATTTTGTACCGGACTATACTTGGGATACTTTGTTTTTACGGAGATAATGAAGGTCTAACGCACATCCTGTATAAAAAAGGAGAGGATATTATAAAACTGAAACTTACGATGAAAGTCTTGAGCGAGCTGTAGAGCACGGCCTCCAGTGACAGGATAATGATGAAGGGCATGAAGCTGACCAGGTACATGATGGCGGCGAACACGGCTGCCAGGCTGGCGGAGTTGAACAGCTTCGAGAGCATGTAGCTGTGGGAGAGAAGGTGGCATTAGAGCTGGTAGAGCTTCCTTGTCGGACCTTGGACGGTGTCTATGGACATCTGAAATACAAGAGGCATCTTAGCTCCGTTGCCATCGTAGAGAAAGAAAATAAAACTATCATATGTCTAGCCTTTTCCCAAATATGTTGGGGTACTATAGCAGCCAGTATTTTGCATTGTGCGACAGCCTTTCTGACCTACACAACCCAGTTTCTGGATAATTCTCCTTGGTAAGACTGGCTGTCAGATTTTCAGTCTTCTGACAACCTGTCTTGACTGTCAAAGATTCACGAATGACAGCCGGGGCGTGCTTTCCGAGGCACGGACGGGTCTCGGTATGTAAAGTCACCCATCTAGGGACCGACCACGGCAATCGTGGCTTAACCTGATCGATTGACCAGTGCGGCTGTTATTACTTAGCCACGAGCCCCCCAAATAAAATAAAATTAAATGGTGATGAGTACTACATCATCAAGTCTTTTCTTCTTTTTGATATTTTACTTTTTTATACCTTTTGTTTATGCTTTTTCTAGCTTTTGGTTTTTACTTTTGATTGACAGAACACATACTTTTGTTTTACTGCCAAAAACCAGCGCTTTGTTATTTCAATAGTTAATAATCATCAATAAGTAAATCAACAAGCGCAGAAGAAAATTTAAATAAAATTAGTATCTAAGCAATTGATGAGAACTTACCAGAAACTAAGCACGGACAGTCCAAAGATGAAGACCAGTGTGAACACGAGGCTGGGGTCAGTGTTGGGCAACACGTGACCCAGGAATAGGATCAGTGTCACGCTGACGCAGGTCAAGGTCATTTCCACCAATGAGGAGAGGAACCAGGAGAGAGTATGCCAGCGGAGGTCCACGCCCATCACTGACATGAGCTGGAGACAAATAACGATGATAACGATGATGATTGTAATCGTTTTTCTATTTGATTAATTCACATGATTATCATAAGAAGGGGGTTCGAGTTCAAAATTATTAGGGAAGCCGTTAATTTTGTTTCTGTTTGTGTTTGTTTTTTGCTAATTCCACCGGTTAATTAACAAAAAACAAAAAAATTACTTAAAATAAATTTTCTGGTTGAATAGAAGATGATACAATGTAGGTATCTTACCATAGTATTTCCAGTCTCCTTGTCCGACACGATGAACCTCACAGCCGACGCGACGGTGAACAACAGCGAGAAGAAGAACGCCACGATCAGTGACTGAGACTCGTATAGAGACGTCTGGAAGCTGTCACAAGAAGAGAAAATGAATATTGACGTACGGAATGGTCCTGGTGAGAGAACAGTGTGGCCCAGGATTAACGGCCGCGAGTTACGAGTTGTAAGGTTGTAGGCTCGAATCCTGATTAGCGCTTTCCTTTGTGTAAATTATTTCATCACCACTGCTCTCAAAACGGTGAAGGATCGACATCGTGAGGAAACCAGCATGCCATTTAACCAAAAATTCGAAGACATGTGACATCTTCCGACCCGCACTGGGCCCGCGTGGTGGATTATGGCACACTCCCTCTCACCGATAGGAGGGCATTATGCGAGCATTGATTTGTATGAATTAATTGTGCTTAATAAAATATAATGATTTTTTAATATAAAATGATTTAGTATGGACACATTCGAGAACACTTCGCGAAACCACGCAAACCTCTCGTTGGCTGCTCGCGAACGTGTCCAAATAGGTTCGTTATTTAGATATGTTCCCTATATGCATGCTAATCGCACTGTTCTCGCACGTGTTGATCAGCCTTAAAGGTAGGATATAATCAGTGCCGGATTAAGCCAGCGCAAAGGGCCTGTAGCAAATTTTACCGAGGGGAAAATATGGTAGAACTTAGTTTGTTTAAGGTTCTAAGGTTTACAAGATAAAACAGAACTTTTTCATAATAGTTTGAGTTGTGTACTGATTTTTCACTAGTCAAATCAATGTTTCTTAACAAATACGTTCTTTTCCGTTCCATATCAGTTGAAGTACTTGAACCAAATTACTTTCTTCAAACAATGCTCAGTTCTTCAGTTCTTGCAAGTTCTGAGAGAACCTTGTATGCAAGAGCGAGCGAAGTGAGTTCGCAAATTTTTAGCATCCCATCTCGGAGAGTTTAGGTTTCCTAATATTTCAATAAACCTAATGGTATAGGGGACCATGAATTTTTTTTTGTACGTCCAAGCGCGGGGCCCCCACAGCGCGGGACTGTAGCGTTTGCTACACCTGCTACATATAATGGTACTCACAAGTCCTTCCTATAGCACGGGTAAGGTGTCTGCTGCGTGTACACAGCCCAGTCTATCTCCTCCTCGATCTCTCTCTTTCGTCGAGTGGAGTTGTGCGACAGCCGGATGATGGCTTTGTCCACGATGTCCTGGATCAGCACGAAGCCGCGCAAGTAGCGCATGTGCTCGATGAAGCTGGATTCTGGACCTGGGATCCAGAGGCTGGAGGAGAAAAATTGTGAATTTTGTTAATGGTGGAAAAAAGGCTTTCAAAAGTACGACAACTGTGGGCTCGATTTGGACGTCTTCAGGGCGACACGGAAGTAAAAAAACTTGAACATACATGCGCGTTGCTGGATTTTTAACGCTTGACTCAGCGCCGAAAGTTGAAAATCCAACAGCGCGCTTTTATTTAGGCATTCATTAGTGAAATTTAAATAAAGACTGCACATAAGTCGTTTTTGAATAAAAGGGTATATCTGCCTAATTGAGGGTGTAGGATTTTAATGTGATACATTAATATTTAGCACAGATTTATCATAGAAATCTCGATGTTTTGTATTGTTTAGTACTGTTGTTACTGTGTTGTTTAGTACCCGCCACTGCAAAGCAGGGGCGGGTACTAATCAGGTAGGGTAGTCATAATTGAGGTGCGTTTGTGAAATGTAAATATGTTAAGTATAGAAAAGAAAAAAAAAACAAAGAAAACAACAACAACAAAAAGAGCACAACAACAACAACGTAAAGAGTATTCTATTCTATTCTATAGTTGCGCCTCGTGGTTTTCTGCCGCATAAGTTTCGATCCCGTGGGAATATCGGGATAAAAAGTATCCTTTGTCCTAATCCAGGTCAGGGTCTACCCATGTGCCGAATTTCATCTAAATCCGTTCAGCCGTTCTAGCGTGAAATCGTAACAAACAAACATACAAAAAACTTTTTAACAAAAAAAAAAACCGACTTCCAAAAAAAACACTACAAACTGAAAAATAACTTTAATTTCGGAAGTCGGTGTCTTAGGGATCAGTATTATAGTTTTTGCCACCGACTTCCGAAATTAAAGTTATTTTTCAGTTTGTAGTTTTTTTTGGAAGTCGGTTTTTTTTTTTGTTAAAAAGTTTTTATTTCTCGCTTTTTAGTGGGTCTATTTATAATTTATCTAAGTTACAATAGCCTAATGTCAACTTGCCCACCGCCTTTTTATAAAATATTCCTTTTCTCGATGCAGGGACGTTAATTGTTGAGGAGTTCTCCTTTTATTAGTTTTTAGATTAGATGCTGATGCTCCTGGCTTCAGCATCAGGTCTTCGGTGTTCCTCAGTAACAGTACGTTTATCCACACATCGAGCCCTTTTCAATGAGCCTAAACACGATATATCTGCTGTTAGTTGTCGAGGACTTAGGTACTCTGCAGACTATCCTGACTGCAGCATCAGGTCATGACTTGATGATCATGAGACCAAATGTGGCAAATGCCCTATCAAACATCAAAACAATTTACTAAAACCGTCCTTGCCTGTTCGAGTAACTTCTTACTGTTAAGGAGTTGTACCTTCCATCATCAGCCCAGCTACCTGAGATGGTGACAACCATACACAAATACACAAGATACTTCATAAAATATGCGAAAAACAATAAGTGAGCCTATAAAATTTGAGGGTTGCCCTCGATTTCTCTAAGATCCCATCATCAGATGCTAACTTGGTGACAATGGGACCACCTCAGAACTATCTACTTTCGAACAAAAAAAATAATTTTGAAAATCCGTCGACAATTGGCGGAGTATTCGATGAACAAACATACAAAAAAAAAAAAAAACATACAAACACCCGAACATAGTACCTCCTCCTTTTTGTGAAGTCGGTAAAAAAAAACAAATCTTTTCTCTTTATACAGGGTGTAAAAAGACACATCACATAGCCGTACATCAAACTAAGTAACATTGCACAAAAATAATTGCTGGGAAATGACTTTTATTATTGGTGTAAAATTTGCTGCGAATATTTGCGGTAGTGCGCAATGTGCACCTAATACATTGTGCTGGGGGCATGCAACGGTGCAGGGGTCATGGGGGTCGTTAAAGTTGTGTTATATCATTAAAAAGGTATGGTCCAGTACAAAAAAAAAAAAAGATTACAAACCCGTTAGACGACCTAGAAAGTGTAGAATATACATACTAGTCTTTAAGTCGTTTGGTCGTGGGTGCGTTCTCGATGTCCATCCTGATCTTATACTCCACGTTGGTAAGAGTCTCATCTTGTTCTTCACTGTTCAGGAACACCACACCTAGGGACAGACAACATTTTGTTTACGTACTGCTTAAGAAGCTAAAGCGTCTCAACCTTATTTTGCTCACCGCCCACTTTGAGACTTTCCGTCTGTCGCGAATCTGAGACAACTATTTTCACGATTATACACGTGTAATATTATAAAGTCGTAACATAGGATATATAATTTTACTGCGTCCCTGAAAGTCTCAAACGCCCACGAGAGGCGTTATCGTCCATTGCACGTCGTAGCTATGAGCTAGAGTCCTTAGGAGACCATTTGGCGTCTGTTACGATCTATTTATTGACTAAATTAGTGTATAGTAATGACTGTAGTAGTCTCGAAAGCCTAACAATCGGTCTTACCAAGGGGTTTCGTGTTCCCCATCAACTGCGTTGTGGAGCTCAGATAGTCAATTACTTTATATAAAATACTGGTATTCAGCAGTATACGTTTAGACTGGAAGCCGACCCCAACAAAGTTGGAAAAAGGCTAGGCAGATGATGATTTGCGTAATATGTGTATCGATAATGGGCGTTAATAGATAGGTAAGTTTATAGTTAGGCAGATGATTTTGCAGTTCCTTACCTGCAAAGAATTCGTTGACGACGCTGAGCTGGGCCGCTTCGTGTGTCAATTGCAGTTCGTTGGGGGACGGTTGGAACCGGTTCAAGTTGATACAGTGCAGCAAGTCTGACATCTTTGACAGTAGGCCGCCGATAGCCTGGATGATAGGGAGCAATTAAATATTATGGTCTGAGAGCAGGTAAGGAGTTTTAACATTAAATCATCCAACGTGAATTGTCTTTCAGCGAAAAGGTCTTTCCGATAGAGACCCGTTAGAGATAATCATAAAAAAAAAACAAAAATGTTATGGTTGCACTTTTTTTTTTAAAACCCTCTTTATACCTTTCTCGCCCAGGGCAACTCACAAAAGCCAGAATCTACAGAGGTCAAGAACCAGATACGTCAGTCATGACTATGAAAATAAAAATCAAGTGTCTTCTTCTCTGTAGTACTAGATACTAGCTGACCTGGCGAACTTCGTACCGCCATCGAAATCAGTCAATCCGTTCTTGAGATATCATCAAAAAAGCCGTTTCATACAAAGAAAAAAAAAATTGGTATCCTTACATCTAAATCCCCGAATTCATCAAACAGCCCGTCGATATCGAAGTCGGGCACATCCACGTCCCCGCCCCCGACCAGCAGCTCCCGCAGCGCGCGCAGCTGCGGCGCCGCCAGCACGCGGCGCAGCACGGCGGCGCCCTCGCGGTGCGCGCTCAGCGTGCCGAGCGCGGGGAACGCTGCGGACAGCGAGTGGACGAGGGCCGTGACCTTCACCATTGTTGCGAATGTTGTGTTGGCCTGTGGAGTCAAAATAGAATCACTATCATCCTGCCCTTGTCCCAAGTTACATGGGGTCAGCGCAACACGTTTTTTACTTCCATTCTCCCCTGGCAACCGTCACGCTATCACTCACTCCCGTCTCTTATGAACTCTTACTCCCATAGATTATATTCTTTAGAACACCTTAAAAATGACAGATAGATTTAGAAATTTTGCAAAGGGTAAAACAATGGCGGTCTCATAATAGGCATTGCACTTTTATAAAACACAGCCGATTTTTGACTTGAGTACGTCTTTAAAATTGCTTCCATAGTGGCAGGCAAGTCAAAAAAACCAATGATAACACAATCGGGGGATACAGTTTGGTGTTGCAGCTTCATATCTATCATTTCCATCCTAAATTCGATTACACCAATGGATAGCTAAAGGATCAAGGAACTCATTACGCCAAGTGAGGTCTGTGACGCAACGCACGCGGTGGAGGTGGAAGCGCCGCCATTTTCAGGTCATTTTGCTGCGTATCGAGATTTCCACTTAGTATAACTTTTGACTCAGAAATGCTACGACGTTCGTTTAGGTTTCAATCGTCAGCTCGCATCATAATCTATCGATTGTATACAAAACATTAGTGTAAAATATTCATAGTGAATATAATGTGTTAAAATAAAAATAACATCAAAAATATATAATGTCGACCTATACGCGTCAAAAAGTCAAATCCAAATACAGAGATCGAATACGGTTAGAAAGGGCTTCTCAAGAGCAATCGAATGGTACCAATAAAACACCATATGACCGAGTCAAGCACTGCCGGGAACGTAAAAGAATGAATGCGGCCGAGGGGATCAACCCCGTTACGTAAACGTATTCACGTACAACACACGGCCGTGTCCATGACACAGCCACACACCTTTTTTTTTATAAACTGGCCCAAAATTTCTTCGCTAGGGAGTTAGAATCATGTGCTGAATGCATGGTCACGGTTTGCGCGTCGATGTACCTGCCACCCCGTATTAAAGTAGCTGCTTATGGGTGTCACTACATACCTGCTGTATGATCCTGGTGACGGTGGGTGTGGGTGGGGTGTACAGGATCCTGCCCATGATGAGTGGTTTCATGAAGCTCCACACTATTTTGCCACCTTGCACGTTGATGACGTCCTTGTATATGGAACGGCAGAAATCAGCTGTGAAACACAAGAATGATTAATATAAGAAAAATGAAACGCTTGTTTCTGAAAGTCAAAATATTTACCACCGGTTTCTGATAGTCAAAATATTTGCTACCGATTTCTCAAAGTCACAATATTTACTGCCGATTTTGGAAGTCGGAATAATTACTGGCTGTTATGGAGGACATGGAGGTGGTACTTACTGGGGAGAACATCGAGTTGCGCCTGGTCAGGTTCAGTGGAGAAGTCCTGTGTTTCCGTGATGGACTTGTAGAATCGGTTCGTGTTCATCACGAACGGTTTGCCGCACATCATGTTACCTGCACTCGCTAGGAACTCAGGAGCTGAGGCGGAGAATTAAGTTCTGATAATTATGATTCTTACATTACTGGTAAATGTTACAGGTTCAGATTGAATTAGCTAGCGAAACTCCAAGACGTGATGGTATTTATATTTAAACATGAAAAACGAACAATGAAATGATTTTTCAGAAGTACGCTAGTTTGAAGTAGAGTTTAGTAGATCAGTTTGTTTTTGTGTAAAAATCACATACGTGATGGGTATTTATATCTAAAGCCGACAAAACAACAAAAAAAAAACATACAGTACCGACATATATTAAGGCTAATAATCATTACAATCATCAATACAACTCTCTTAGTCAGAATTGGTGATTTGAACTTGGAGAGTCGTATCACAGTCGTATTGATGATTCTAATGATTGTAATTACGTAAATACATATTTGTTATGGTCACGAATCAGATTTTAATCAACGTACAACTTAATACTGAACAGCAAATTGCAAAAAACGTAAGAAATTTGAATTTCGCGGGCTACCCTGGCGCGTTCGCCCTAAAGCGGTTTAATAAAACTCAACACAGTGCCAATACATACACGACAGTATATCCCCAAAGGAGCTGAAATCCCTCAATTTCTGGAACATCGTTTCGCTGCTGAGGGTCTGTCCCACGTCTGCCATCTTCTCCTGGATCATGGGCATGAGTGCTGCCATCTGTTGGTACTTGGATAGGACCGTGGAGCCTTCCTCTTCCGTTAGGTTCGATGCAGAGTAGAGTTTGTTGAGAAGAGTGTTTGCGACCTGCATAATAAAAGACAATTTTCGTCATAAGTTGTTAATAGCTGTGTTGAGGAGGTCAGATAGGCAGTCGCTTCATATAACATACTAGTATTTAGCTGCATGCGGTTAGATTGGAAGCCGACCCCAACATAGTTGGGAAAAGGCTGGGCAGATGATAAAGTTGTTAATAGCATATATCGTAGATCCCGTGTCAGTAAAAGAGATACAATAATATAAGTAGTTGAACACTGCTGGCGAGAACTCTCTATGTTGTACGTTTCAGTTTTGTTTTTGTTTTCGCTGTTTTTTCTTTAATTAGGTATAGAACTCTAACATACCTTATCAATAATCAAGCTAAAGTTGAAGTTCTGGAGCAGCACAGGCAGCACTTGCTTGGCGACATTGTCCGGTAGTCCACAGAACTGCTCGATGACGGCGCCGAACACGTCTTCCGCAGTCACCACGTCCAGGTCTGCGGGGACCAGCACCTTGGACATGGGCTCCATCTGGCACACGTACTTGGCGATGTGGCTGTCGTCCGGTTTTGAGGAGAGGAGCTGAGGAAGGTAAGATGACGTGAAACAGTGGTCATTGATGTCACAAAAAAAATTGAGTCCCTGAGAGACCCTGGTTACTTATCTCCTATGGTGACCGTACAGTATTCAAAAGTTTGATCGATTTTCCCGGGAATTAAAGGATTTGCAGATTGACATACTAAGTTATTTTGTCGTGTTTTTTTAAATATTATAGCCATTTCATACGACTGACAGAAAATGACAGCAGTGCTGATTTTAATTTGTGGACAATTTTAGGTAATACTTAAATTTTGTAAGTAACCATTTTCCCTGACTTTAACGGTGAGATGTTTTATAAATACTTCTTTCAAATCAATTAATTAGTTCCAACGTACCGGCTTCAGTTGTATGTGTCCAGCATGTAGCCTGGGAGCGGCGATGGACCAGAAGTTCGTGTTGTTGATGCCGAGCATGCTCAGACCTAACTCCACGTCTTCAGCATCAGGGAACAGCTGCGATACTTCCACTGTTGAAGAAAGTTGTTGTTTTAAAGAGGCGATTTGTGTGCGTGGTAGGCATACATTATACCTTATTAAGATTTAACCCTTCGTATTTTCGCCGTAACATGGATCCACGCGAGACACAATGGCTTTTTAATTGATTCTATAAGTACGGCATTCAACCGGTTAAAATATTTTAAGATTGTTATATAAATAAGTCAATATAATAAGATTTTATTTAAGGACGTATTTTTGAGAAGACTAAGAGTTCCTAAAACTTCAACCCTGGATCGTTTTTTATTTAAAACTAGCTGCGCCCCGCGGTTTTACCCGCATAAGTTTTGATACCGTGGGAATATCGGGATCAAAAGTAGCCAATATGTTAATCCAGGGTGTCAGCTACCTCCATACAATTTTTTATCAAAATTGGTCCAGCCGTTTAAGCGTGAAGAAGTAACAAACATATAAACACACCCTCACAAACTCACAATCTTTCGCCTTTATAATATTAGTGTGATTCATTTTATGGTTTTTTAGATAGGGTTTATAATTAAGCCATGCCTATTTTGATTCTGATGGTTTTTCTGAACCGCAAACTAAATTCTTTTTGCAGGATTTCGAAGTCGTTATTCGACAAAAAAGAAATTAAAATAATAATAATCATTTTATTATCAAGGTACTAAGGCCCATAGATAAAATACACAAAATAATCTTATACAATAATAAACTAATACATATTAAAAACCTTAAAACTATGAACTATACATGTAACTTTGTCGGCGTCGTGTTTCGCTGCGTGGTGTCGCGTAACCGTCCACGGAAACGTCTATATACGACACCTTTTGGCCAAAAGTGCGTACATTTCCTATAGGAACTGACCTTTGAGATTGACTTCCTCCAGCATATAATTCTTCAGTTGCTTGACGACGGCGAGTCCAGACGCCAGCGCGTCCAGGTCCCGCTCCAGGGGCGTGTCGCGCAGCAGTGGGTGCAGCTCCGTTATTATACCCTGCAGACTGATACGTGACGGGGTTAGAAAAAGCGTTTTTAAAGAAGCTTCATTTTATTTGCATAACACATGTGGACACCACAAAAAAAAAAACGTCAAAATCTGAAAAGTTAAGTTTGCTTCGTATAGCTTGGCATCGTATACCCCGGCATTTATTTTTATATTTTGTTGGTACAGGTCCAGAATTTTATTTGCGGCACCCAGAAAGAAAATAATTTTCTGGGTGCAATCAATGAAAGAACTTTCAAGTGATTAATATTGTCTGTGTCGTGTTTCGAGGAGTCTCGTGGAGGAAAAAGGAATATTTAATGATTTAGGATTTAAGGAGTTTATTGCTTAAAGTTAATTAGTGATTAACGTCTGCATATCCATATTTTTTACATTTAAACGTCTATTAACTTTAAGCAAGTATATAAATAAACCTCTTAATTCTAGCAAGTTCCGTGTGAAAATGAGCCGCAACATCTTAAAGTTGCGTGGTCCTCAACTATGTTTCAGGTCCAGAAACATAGATTTCGGCTAACTGGTAGTCAAAGTCAAAGCATTTATTTCAAAAAAGCACTTTTGCTCGTCATAATTTACAATAAATTAGAATTGATTGATTGGTTATAACTTATATTATAACACACCCATGTTCATATTATAAAAAAAAAATGCCTTTTTAGTTTAATATAAGTTGTAGGAAATATTTTGATCCAAGCGTCCTCGCGTCAGGGGACGGCTAAATAGTCGGTTCAGCCGTTTGAGAGCTACGATGTCGTAGACAGACATACAGATAAACACGTTAAACTTAGAACACCCCTCTGTTTTGTCGGGGGTTAAAAATTACACAATCTCACCTATACATAATATTATCCAAGGCATCTTCACTAATGAACAGTATAACGGCGTCCATCATGGCCTCCACCTGGCCATCCACCACGCCAGCCACGTCCAGCTGGCTGGCGAGCCCCAGCAGGCGCGCGCCGTGCGACATAAGGTCTCCGATGTGGTGGATGATGGAGGACACGAAGTTGAAGCGCCAGAACTCGTCGATTTGGTATTTTGGGAGCTGTCCGGAATATAGTGCATGGTTTTATGAAACTTAAAAATAATCAAGAAGTCATAGTTTTTTTTGTCACTTCATGAGTGGTATCTTTTCTTTTAACAGCGTGGTTAAATAGGGCTTGCAAAACTTAGTTATGCGAGGCAACATTCTTTATAGAAAGGCTTTGGACCCATGGTTGGATCAGAGACCAATGAAGGCATTACTAGATCCTGCCGGGTCAGCGGGATTGTACGAAACATAAAGGGCTAAGGAAGGAACACGGGTGGGTTTTAGTCAGTAAGAGTCTGACACTCCCTTCCGCTCCACCCAGAGCGGGAGGGGGGTCATTTGACGATTTCCTATCCTAAAAAAAAAAGGCATTACAAGATAAGTAAAATAGGCTTTACACGTCTCCAGAAAGGAATGATAAAAAATTTAAGGTTAGACTGGTCTACTATATGCATCTACATAGATCGAAAGAATTTTAAGAAAGGTGAGTTCTATATCCACACTGAATACTTACAGCTTTTTCAATGAGTGTTTTGTTAAGATTGTTTTTGATGATGGAGTTGATATCAGTGCAGTTGTATCTGTCACAAATGACAGCCCATCCACTGTTCGGAACGATGATGTCCTGGTTTGACGGCTCGGAGATACTGCAGATCTAAACGTGAATAATAATATTTACTCATTAATAAATGATTTTATTGAAAAAAAAAATTACTCGTTCTACATAGTGTATATTTTTGTTAGATATGTTTCCGTCTTTATCTTGCACGAACGAATAATAGCACGAAGTAAAAGTGCGTGAGCAGTGGTGGCCAAGTGGTAACGGCCGCGACTTACGAGTTGTAGGTCGTAGGTTCGAACCCAGACAGGCGCTTTACTTTGTGTAAATTATTTCATCACCACTGCTCTCAAAACGGTGAAGGAAAACATCGTGAGGAAACCGGCATGTCCTAGAACCAAAAATTCGAAGACATGTGACATCTGCCAATCCGCACTGGGCCCGCGTGGTGGATTACGGCCCACTCCCTCTCACCGAGAGGAGGCCAGTGTCCCAGCAGTGGGAACATTATAGGCTGATTATGGTAAAAGTGCGGGCAGGCGATGCGATGCGACGGGGTGAATCGGGGGAACCAAAAAAAATTCACGCGGACGAAGTCGCGGGCAAAAGCTAATCTATATAATAATATATATAAAATTCAAAGTTCTGACTGACTGATATATCAACGCACACCGCTGGTCCTAGAGACATGAAATTTGGAGGGTGTTCTTTGTGAAGAGTAGGTATCCACTGAGAAAGGGTTTTTCGAAACTAAGAGGGTGAATGGGGGGAGAATGAAATTTCACGCAGACGAAGTCGAGGGCATAAGCTAGTAATTATATAAACGAGCGCGATCATCGTGTACTCGCGCAACATTCTCTTCCGGTTGGGACAAAACTTCATAGAGTCGTATTACATATTCAGCAATAGACATCAAAAGGCTGAGTTAACTTTATTGTTTGTTCATCATAATCATAATCAGCCTATAATGTTCCCACTGCTGGGACACAGGCGTCCTCTCTGTAGGAGGGAGTGGGCCGTAATCCACCACGCGGACCCAGTGCGGGTTAGTAGATGTCTCGTGTCTTCGATTTTTTGGTTCTAGGACATGCCGGTTTCCTCACGATCTTTTCCTTCACCATTTTGAGAGCAGTAGTGATGGAATAATTTACACAAAGTAAAGCGTCTGTCTGGGTTCGTGCCTGTGACCTACAACTCGAAAGTCGTGGTTATTACCACTGGGCCACCACTGCTCTCGTTCTCTTTTTTGCTCACCTTTCGTAAATTAACTTGAGCATTCTCAATATCACCAACAACCCCATGATCATCAACAACCCTCATCAGTTCCCCATGCAGCTCATTCTTCTCTAGCAGGTAGTCCTTCAACGGCTTCATCACGTCAATATTGTGAGCTACTTCCGTGGACAGCTCCTTGAGGTACGGCAGGCCTCTGACGCCGTCGACCTCGTGGATGTGGGGGAGTTCTGCCCTGATGAGCTTGGTGGTGTGGGCTAGGACCGAGGCGAACCTGGAAATATGAAGGGTTTATCGTATATACAGGGTTAACGGTAAGACATTAACAACCTCTTAAGAGGTCATTGTACTCATCATTATGAAAAACTTTAAAAAATCAGCTGTTCCCTACATTTTGACGAGTTCTAAATACATAAATGTAGGGAACAGCAGCTGATTTTTTTTTGTGATTTCAGGTTTGGTCCCATAGTAAAAGTTGTTCATAATGATGAGTACAATGACCTCTTAAGAGTTGTTGTTAATGTTTTACCAATAACCCTGTATAGTGAGGTCATAACAAGATTTTATCACACCTGTGTATCATCTTTCAGAACGGTTATTCAAAAGTGTACATGGGACGCACATCGTAATCGCAAAGAAATTCTCAACTGTCCCATACAAAACATACTTATAAGTACTTGACCTAAATGAATGCGACGGCTGATTATTTTTCCAAGTAGAAACTCACAGTGTAGCATTTCCGAATTCATTCCTGGACACGTTCTTTGCGAGACACTCCGTCAGCTTCGTACTCTTAGCGTTAATGTCTTCCAGCAGGTGCACCTTCACTTGTCCCAGGAACTCGTTGATCGACTTGTTCATCTCGTACTTCGTGTAGTTTCGTGTTGATATTAACTGTGGGAAAGAAAAAGGTGATGCTCAAGAAACTTGTAATGTTACAGTATAGTTTTATTTCATCTCTTTTTTATGCCTATCTAGGCATAAAAAAGATTCTTGCGTAAAAACAACGTAGTGTAAGAACATTGCAAAGGCCCTAATCTAAGCTAAAGATTTTTGTACGGCAACCAATTAGACACTTTAATTTCCGGGTTATCAAAGTGTAAAATTGTTTGAAAACCACAGATTTCAAACAGCTTCTTATGGGCTCTCAAGTTGTTAGCAACTCTAAAGACACTTCTTATTAGATTAATTATTTAACCTTTTGACCGCCACACGTCAAAAAATCAAAAACGTGCCCTCGGCGTCAAAGTCTGTCATGTAGTCGAACCGTGGTGTGATGGGCACATTTTGGTTTGTCATCTATACATAACTGTGGCGCTCAAAAGGTTAACGACTGTGTAATAAATTCTCAGCTCTGTCTTACTTCCACGCTACGCCTCTCTTTATGTTTAAAACTGGCGTGGTAATTGAAAAACACACTTTCAATCGCAGTCCTAAAGATTTTGAAGGAAATTGGTAATCCATTGCTTCATATGTTTGAAAAATTCGCCTGCTCAACAACGTAAATAATGCAATGAATGTTGCTGAACTGCCAAAATGTCATTGCCATTTTTTAAGTGTGGCACACAATTACCTCGCTGGTTACTTCTTAAAGTATAAAAAACTGACCTCCCTGATGGCCATGTCCCAGTGGAACTCGTTCTTCAGCGAGTGGTACACGTCGTCCAGGCTCATGGTCTGCAGGTGGCACAGCAGGTTGTCGTACTCCTGCTTCTTGAACAGCTGTAGGTTCAGTTGCTTGAACCACGTCGTGAATTGGGAGCATACTGTGCATTGGCTGGCAGTGAAACATTGATTAAAAATAATCTTCGTTACCTTCAAAATGGTCCCTAGTATTTGCCATTTTCTCCGAGAAATAAAATATGAAAGCTCTTGTAATATAAAATTTCCATTTTCAAAGGTGAGATAAAGAAACGCATAAGCAGCAGTACTTAGTGTAATTTTTAAACCACAATTATGTCATACGGGAAAGCCTATTGTCATTAATCGAATACGACTCCAGGTACTTATTCAAAATCTGGACTCTTACTGAGAAATTTTTGATTAAAAAATACAACAAGACTGCCTTGGGGATCGAACCTAGAACACGATGTTCAGCAAGGGGCTTGCAACTACTAGATCAACGACATGGAAGCGGTAATTTTTTTTAAAGCATTGCTATTACCTGTTATTCAAAAACAGCGTGCCAGCATCGACTCCGTTGCTCAGCATCGCAAACGAGATCTTCGTCAGCGTTTCCTTGGATAGCAGCTGCAAAGCCACCATCCTCAAGTGCTGGATCTTCTCGTCTGTCACCCACGACGGGTTCTGAGGCGGTTTCGGTCCATCCATGATGAGGTGCAGTCTTGATTCGATCTTGGATATGTCACCGTCGACTGCGGTGTAGTTGATATCTTTGGATAGTGTTAAGGAGTTTTCGTAGCCCTGGAAATTTCAACTCATTAAGGTGCTAATTTCATAGCTATACACGTCTGTATACCACAGAGGGTTAGGTAGAGGTGTACACCGACATCTGGCCAGTTATGTTTAAGTTTTTATTGGTTTATTAAATTGCTTTGGAAATGCCAAGTCCGACTTGCTATTGTAATTGACGTTTAAAACACGACCTTATTTTTCAAATGACTGGTCTTTTAAGTAAATAGATTCAACAGTAAAATAATAAGTACCCATTAAAGCGGGTGCTTATTATTTTGCCGTTAAAAGATCATCAACACCTTGTAAAAGATGAAGATGTCTTGTAAAAAACATATTACCACACAAGATAGGTACTGAAATTAGGTAGGTACAAATACAAATCATCGTACCTATACTATAATAATGTAAACTATAATTTTATAAATGTGAAAGTGAGCTTGTTTCTAACGCTTTCACGATAAAATAGATTTGCATGAAAGGCACACGGGCAGACACTGACCTGGGTAAGGACATAGGCTATTTTTTATCCTGGATCGCAGACGAAGTTGCGGGTACCCGCTAGTAATGTGTAATTACTTACTTGAGACGCAAACAGCAGTGGCGGTAGTTCCTTATACAGCTCAATTTTATCCTCTACACAAATCTGTTGCTTGAGGTCGGACCACAGACCAGTCCGGTCCGGGATGTAGTCAGACAGCGTGATGTTGGGTAAGCAGAACGATTCCGTCTGATTCAAGTCGATGTCGTGAAGAAGGCGGACTATCTAAGGAGACCAACATTACATTCAGTTAGTCGGTATTGGTTATATGGTGTATTGAATGAATTAGGGATTAACAAGATTTAAAAGCAGACACGAGTTTATGAACTATCCCCATGCACTTCATCATTTCAGCTGAAAGACGTCCACTGCTGGACATAGGCTTGCCCTAAGCACCGCTAATTCGACCGCTTCTGTGGTTCCTGTATCCAGCAGATTCTTGCTGCCTTCACCAGGTCATTGGTTCACCTTGTGGAAGAGGTCTTCCAATGCTACGTCTTCCGTTACGCGGCCGCCACTCCAGAACCTTTCGGCTCAATCGGCCATCGGTTCTGTCACATAAGCACTTAGCACCCAATACACTTAGATCGATAAATTTCCTGAAATAGCTTTTTTATCGTAAAAGGCAGATGCGCTTAAGAAGCAGTGATGGTAATATCAGGTGGGTAAGTAGGTGCACTCCCTCTCACCGAGAGGAGGCCTGTGTCCCAGCAGTGGGAACATTATAGGCTGATTATGGTATGGTATGGTAAGCAGGTGCAGTAATTAAAAATCAGTTATTGGCCATCGGCCATTCTGTTCACGAAAAACAAATGAATAAGTTGTGAAAACAAACATTAATATAAAGACTATGCGTATGGAGTATCTCGCAAAAACAAGATATTGTTAAAAAATAAACATGACGGCGCTTCGACGTTTTGAGAGTGTCAAGAAACGTCAAGGATGGCAGCGAACATTCTGACAAGCGCGGGTTGACGTTTCTTCACTCTGACGCAACTCCGGGCTCTTTTGCAGGCAGCCGCTATACGAGGCAGGATCCGCTTGCATCGTGCTCAAGCAAAACGTGTTCGGTGGAGCGTCGGTGTATTTCAATTAGTTGGGAAGTGTGGATTACGGTTCTGTTAATATTTTGTTAGAATAATAATCGTTTCGTTGATCTTCTTCAATACGTGGTTTTGATTCTCCTCGCCCGCCTACCCACGATAGCTCGGCAACCGCAATGGACACGGAAATAACTGATAATGGCCATGTGTCGTTATCAGAAGTGGGATTTGAAGGGCTTGCTTTAGAGGAGAATAGTCGCACGAGATCTTCA
This sequence comes from Oligia fasciuncula, assembly GCA_963082905.1. Taxonomy (NCBI): domain Eukaryota; kingdom Metazoa; phylum Arthropoda; class Insecta; order Lepidoptera; family Noctuidae; genus Oligia; species Oligia fasciuncula. The sequence continues at coordinate 19,723,381 of OY720403.1, forward strand.
GCGCCGGTATCAGAACCAAACCTGTCTCAACAGATGGATCTGTTTTTATCCCGACTGATGGCTATATCACAGCCGCAATCTTCGAGCAGCACGTTTACCCAGTTGATTGAATTTGATCCGGATAACAACGAAGCGGACATTGAAGGTTGGTGCAATGTGACAGAAATCGTAGTCAACAACCGTAAGTTAGAAGGTGCAGAATTGCTTTTGTTACTTACACGTGCACTCAGAGGCCGAGCTGTTACCTGTTTAACACGACTACAGGCATCGCAGCTGACATGGCCTCAAATAAAAGAAATATTGCTTGCGAAGTTTGCTAAACCTATGCTGCCACAAGATTACTTCGATGAAATTCTACGTTTTCAAGTTGGTGTTAAAGAAACCGCAAGCGAGGCGGCCATGCGCCTGTGGAACATCATCGAACGCATCCCGCGGATGGAGATGTCCGAGGATATTACAACGGGATTCGTAACTTCAGTTTTATGCCAAAAGGAAGTCATGATTCGCCGTGAGGTCCACTCTCATAACCTGACCACTAGATCTCAACTTCTGCGAGTTCTTAACGGCATTTCACTGAAACGAAGGCATGAGGGTAGCGATAACCATGACCCGCACGTGAAAAGGACCCGATTCAACGAACCACGCTTCACGGGAATATGTCATCGCTGCGGTACTTCCGGTCACAAAGCGATAGACTGCCGCAGGCGAAGAGAAGAGCCTGCTACTTCAGAGAAGACGCACGACCAAACATCCAGAGCCACTGATAAACCAAGACCAATCACCTGCTTCGTGTGTGGACGACCAGGACACTTGGCGTCGGCGTGTCCAGATCGCGCGGGAGGCGGCGGAGCAGCGAGAGTCAAAGAAGTCCATGTGTGTGAACGCAAGGCATCGAGGAGCACCTTGACTACATCATCCGGTGAGCCAGTTCCCTTTCTTTTTGATAGTTGATCGGCTTGTTCATTAGTAACTAACAGTTACGCCGAGAAGTTCCCAAGTACCGCGCAGAATGACTTAGTTTATCTGACGGGCATTGGTAGGGGGGATGTAGAATGTTTTTCCCAGGTAATTAGCCCCATCAATGTTCAAAGGTCCTTTTACGATTGTCAAGGTACTAGATCCTGAGAGACATTGATGGGCCTAACCGAACTTATAAGTGAGCCCATGAAAACTTGCGCGCAGTACCCAGGGGCTACGGTGGGTTGATTGAAGTAGCTACTTCGTTAGTCAACGAGGCAGAGGAGGCCGAGACGGCGGAGGTCCATAGTCATGAGAATGGAATGGCTACACCTGATGATGATAGTGACACAGTATCGCTACACACTTTGACCGCAAGCTCTGGCTTCTCTGCCTCCGAACATGATGAGTAGTAAATAGTGAGATTATAACAATTGTGCAAATCTAGAGCGATGAGCATTGGATGAAAGTTGGGAGCGGCGTGGTTGATCAATGGGGCTGGCCTAAACCGGGTCGATGCCTCTGATCAGACTACGTCTTCCTACGTGGTATATAGTGTAGTTGATCGACTGGGCTGGCCTAAACCGGGTCGACGCCCACGATCAGACTACGACTTCTCTAGTACAAGAGATTGAGCTGGGACTGGCCTATGCGGGTCGACGTTCCGGATCAATTGATTGTAGCAACTGCGTGTGGCAGTGACTGGTGGAAGGGGCGCTGACGGGTTGTCCGGTCCACCGCACCATGCGAGTTGGTGGGTGGTCGAAGGGGCGCCTGAGGTCAGTTGTCCGCCCAGTGTGATTAATTGAGATGTGTGGGGTGAAGATCGAGATCTTTTCAAACTGGCAGCATAAATGTGTAGCTAGTCAGGGATGGGCGAGCGTGCCCAAACGTGTACTACAGACCTGTATTTGGTCTTTGCAGATAACTCGAGGCGTAAGCAGACGCACGAGGACGTGCGAATGTCAGTCCGGCCGTGACGGCGCTTCGACGTTTTGAGAGTGTCAAGAAACGTCAAGGATGGCAGCGAACATTCTGACAAGCGCGGGTTGACGTTTCTTCACTCTGACGCAACTCCGGGCTCTTTTGCAGGCAGCCGCTATACGAGGCAGGATCCGCTTGCATCGTGCTCAAGCAAAACGTGTTCGGTGGAGCGTCGGTGTATTTCAATTAGTTGGGAAGTGTGGATTACGGTTCTGTTAATATTTTGTTAGAATAATAATCGTTTCGTTGATCTTCTTCAATACGTGGTTTTGATTCTCCTCGCCCGCCTACCCACGATAGCTCGGCAACCGCAATGGACACGGAAATAACTGATAATGGCCATGTGTCGTTAAACATTTTTAAGCACATGCTTGTGATACGGCTATGGCTTCTGAAAAGTTTTAAACTATGAATAATATCACTTACATGTATCTCATCGAAGTTACTGAGCAGATCTTCAGCGACATCGAAGCTGTTTTCTAAATACCCCAAGAACTTGCTAGCATAGGGTCCATTGTAGAGATCCCTGAGGACTTTCCACCAGTCCTCGCCAGTCAGAAAGCTCAAGATGACGTCATAGCTCTGCATGTTGGACTGCAAGTACTTGAGGTAGACAGGAATGTTCAGTTCGTACGAATGCTTGGTTGAAGTTCGCAGTACGTTAATGAGTTGTTTTCTGTGGAGAGGATGAAATTTTTGTAAGAGTTTTTTTATAAACATACCATCAATTTAAAAATTTATCTCCAGATACATTTTTAAATTGCTTGCTATGAACTTAAACAAATGTAAGTAGACTTACCTATTGCTTAGAAATTCAAATACATCTGCAACATTATCTCCACCACCATTCAAAGTGTCCACTAGATTCATCAAACTTTTCCTTGCAGTTTCGTAATCTTTTACTGTTATATTTTGTACAGCGCCATATATGATATCATATGCTTTAGTACAAATTTGATTTCTTACTCTCTCATCACTAACTAATATCGTTTTCATTGTATTTGCTTCCAAATCATTGCACATTTTGTCAATGGCATTAACAATACTATAATTCTCATTATTAGTCCATATAACATCTGTTAATATGTCAAAGTGTATATTTAAAGCGTCTGTTGGTTTTCTTTTAAACACATATTTGATCATGTTCAAGTCACCGGCGGCGACCGCTTTCATTTGTTGATCAGTGCCTGGGTATATGTTATTAATATCTAATGTATTAATCTCTGTGGACAGTTTGTTAATAATACTGACTATTCTAGCCAGATAAATATGTGCTACAAATTGTTTCATATTAATTTCGTTGAACAACCGATATGAAGGACTGTTTGCATTGAATTTGAAACTTAATACTGTATCGACGATTTTTTCTAGTTTTCCTTCGATTGTATTCATTTTGATGTCATCATCTGTCAGTAGAGTTTGATTCTTTTTAGATATTTCAGTCAAGTAGTCAGCTAACTCTACAGCTTTGGTGTAAGCGTTTTCAAATCTGCTTGTTAAATTTTCCACATGAATTGTGAAGAAGTAATATTGCTGAAAATAATAGCAATGGCTTAGATGTTGACACCTCTTAACTTTTTCATTGTTCCCCAAAGAGGCCAAAAAATGAAGGGGCAACGTAGACCACACACTTTTTTGGCGATCAAGACTGTGACGGTAAAATAATCTGCGAAATCTTGTACGACTATTCGCGTTAGATAGTTTTTGTCCATATAAAAGACAACGGGCAACACAATTATAATTAATTATAATTTTATGAACGTAACGATAAACGTAACAATCAGAAAATAATGCAGAATTCTCAGACTCGATCGCACAAAAAGTCTGTCGCCTGTGTACAATATTGGTCTGCACACAATCAAATGATACACCAAAGATATTATTTCAGTTTCATACTCACAGGTTTAGAGAACACATCAAGCAGCGTGTTCTCTCCCCTGGGTAAGGAGAGCCAGTGCAGCAGAGAGGGACACAAGAAGGGCTGGACCTTCTTCATGAAGGTGTCATCGATGATGCTGCCCGGAGGAATCACCATGGAGGTAATTACGGCTCCACAGTCCCAGAACTGAGATTGAGATGCGCGACGAACCTGATCATGGTAGGAGTTCAGTTTGAGTAAAGTTTAAAGTATTTAATCTAGGGAGGGTGTCTTCGCAGCTAGGGTTGGTTGCCGCCACGTTGACGACATATCGTAAGGGTTCGACGAACTATGTCTATGCTAGACACTGACTGGTGGTATATTGTCGCAGAACGTTATTATGTTTATGGACAATTGTCTTGTAAGTCAAGATATTCCTTGCCTTATTATCAAAAAGAAATATGGGAGAAAAGATTGACCAACTACATATCTAAATTACCTGGCTCATAAACCCGAAGTCCCAGTAGGAGTTGAGCAACACTCCGATGAACTCGGGCATCTTGTCGTACAGGATGTACAGCCCCGTGCTCCGAGTGAAGCCGAATACTTGTAGTATGTTCGCGTTAGGTTCTATAAACAATGTAAGAGAGAATTATTAGGAGATCTAAAAGTTAACTTTCTGAACCCAAAATGTAAGAATGATTTGAGACCGGGACTGATAGAAATGTTTGTATAATGAGCCTTGTATCGACCTGTGTGACTGTTATTATTTAGCCACGAGCCCCCTCAATGAATAACCACATGAAAATTATGGCAAAAAGTAATGAATCCTTACCATTAATTTCCGTAAAGTAAGTCAACAAATCATTGGTAATGTTCTCGAGGATGATCGAGAGGGATCCGAAGAAGGTCTTCCAGGCCTTCCTGCCGAGCAGTCTGCAGTCATCATCCATGTTGCTGACGATGCACTTGGAGTACCTCTCCCAGAGGTTGCTCATCGGCACGTTGCTGGGGATCGAGGAGTCGTTCATCGCGTTGAAGACTATGTCGACCTTGGTGAAGAATTTCCTGCCAAAGTGGAATTGATTATTAGTTTTGGAGTGGTTAAAAATATATTTATGAAATGTTACTATAAACTTTTCAAAGTGTGATTACTCGTTTTGTAAGGGACAGCTTCCAATTTAATTCAATAAGCATAATGTCATACTTTAATGAACAAGAAGATAACTATAATCGTGTACACATCTATAAAAATGCCTCGCTGACTTGGCAAGGACCAGTACTGAATCCTAAGGCCAGATTCCTCGTGGAAAACACTCTAATACCCAAGTATTGGCGTGTGTTTCAGTAGCATGCGCTTTTTAATGCTGTTTTTTTTACAAACCTTAATACAGCATCTCTCTCCGTAGTATTGAGAGCCTGTACAGCATACTGCCAGGCCTCTTTCAAACTGAGACGTTCACCAGCAGTGTCATTGAACACGTACTGTATGGCATCCTTGGTAATCAAGACATCTTCCACCAAGGAGTCGAATATAGAAGAGAACTGGAGGAAGAGGTGGGGTGGGTAGTCTGTGGTGTTCCATGTCGAGGGGATCTGGAAGATAAAATTAGGATTATAGAAATAATAAAAATACAGACTGCCAAATCTTTTGCTAGCTTCTGGCCGTGACTTCGTCCGCGTGAAATTTCTTGTTCCCATGACCCACCCCTTCGTATCGCATCATTTTATTTGTCCAGTATTAATCATGAGCAAATAAATACATTTATGACCATGAGACATTTCTGCTTTGATCCTGGGATGGCGACGCACCTGCGGTGCCTCTGGTGTGGCAAAAGTACACAACATGCTGACCACTTGCCATCAGATGGGCAACCTGCTTTTTTACCACCAAAATAGCATAAACAGTATTAAATACTTCTAAAATAGTTACTTCATCATCATCATCATCACCAGCCTATAGCAGTCCACTGCTGGACATAGGCCTCCCTTAATGAGCGCCATAGCGCCCTGTCTTCAGCTTGACAAATTGTTACTTACTTTGACAGAATTATTCTTAGCAGCAAGATACTCGACCCATTCCTCTATGAACTCTTTATTCATGCATAGTATTGTTTCTATTCCTCTCACTGCGTCTTTGGAAATAAGGTTCATCTGCAGCAGTTCTGACATGCTGGTAGTGGAACATGGCCATGGGGGCTCGGAGTTCACGAGGGAGATTATTGGGGCCACCTGCAAATGATTTGAGTAGTTTTTCGGAAACTAAGATTCAATCTTTCAATACAAACACTATTTTAAATAAAACATGATCTCAGGCTAGGTTATTAGTACGAGACCAGTCACTTTTGCGTTCTCATTCTTCAAAGATATTATAGAACACGAACGCACGCGCGCGCACTTGCTACGAATACTTCATTAGGTCCTCATACACACGAGCGACGCGCGTCAACAGACGGTGTACAGTAAACGCGTCGGCTCAACATGCCGCTCGTGTATTTGAGCACCGAAAACACGAGAGACACGTTGTCGATGGCTGCATTTGCCTCTGCCGGTGAAGCGTGTCGCTCGTGTGTGTGCACACTAATGCATTTTCGATGCTTCAGTGCCGAAAGGAAGATCTAGCTGAAGATACTCACATCCGTATCATCACGCATGACAATGTCCACAGCATCCACAGTGAGCTGTGGGATGTTCGGGATGATGCTGCTGAGTGCTTTCACGGTGGTCGGAGGTAGATTACTAGTGTACGTACTGTTTGTCAGTAACGCTGAAATTGTAAGATCGTTCGTTAGACTGCTGACATAAGGTAATTAATGTACTGCCGGTCGATTCTGTAAACATCTCACCGTGAAAACTTGGTGAAGTGAGTTTGTTTTTGCTAGGAACTGACACCATTGACAGCTCACTCCACGCTCACTTCACCTAAGTTTTCACGGTGAGATTTTTACAGAATAGCACCGCTGGACATGAGTTTTTCTTTTAATGATTACCTACGTAATAGATGCGACAGAATAATTTCTTGGCAAAGACATATTAGTGATCATAGCAAAATATCATTACAATACTTATAGAAAATTCTGGTATACAAGGTGGCAGGGAAATTGATGCGCTACCTGTTACCATAGATGCAGTAGATGACTCTGAACCGCGTTCAAATTTCATCATCTGCCTAGCCTTTTCCCAACTATGTTGGGGTCGGCTTCCAGTCTAACCGGATGCAGCTGAATACCAGTATTTTACATGGAGCGACTGCCTATCTGACCTCCACAACCCAGTTACTGGGTAATACGAACCGCGTTCAAATTTAAGGTTGTTTTTTTTATGCGAAAAATTTCTACTCTAGGTGGTCTAGAATCGTGCTGAATTCATGGTTACAGTCTGCGCGTCGTTAGCCCTGCCACCCTGTACAAGGTCCCAAGTCGTGTAAAAGGAGAAACACCCATAAGCGTTTACCGAGCTTACGACTACGGTTTATTTCCTGTCAGAAAAACCAAATAGCAGTGGCCGAACTTGGAATCTAACAAAAACACACTAACAACATCTAGATCAAAAAGGCTGTAGCTACCCCACTAAAGGAAGCTAAGTCCGTTACCTAGATTCTTGTATCATAAAAAGTAGAATGTTACCTGCAACCAATTTGACAGTTTCATCGAAAACTCTGACGGGTCCAGCAATGGTCGAGATCGTGTACTTCATCCTTAGCCAGAAATCGCCACTCACGTCGAACAGACCATGGTCCAAGATGTCCAGAAAACGAAAAAATAGTTTTACGCTGAAATGGAGAGTTAGAGGTGATCAGACAAATATGAAATTCAATCATAGTTGCGAAAGAAAAAGACAGATAGATAGCTATTTGTAAACAGACCCATAAACACTGGTATAAAGAGTTCAGTATTCTTGTAATGGGTTACAAAAGATGCAAAATATTGTTACAGCAAACTTTTTTTGTACTTAGGGAAACAAGTTGCTGGCAACATGCGATGTTGTTGTTGTTGTTATCATTTAATTGTGCTTTTGTATATTGTGCTTTGTCTTTTGCGTGCACTGAATAAATGCTTCTACCTAATCTATCTATCTATGTTGCAGTGTTGCTGGCTACATTATGAAGTTTCGTAGTCATGCAAATGTTTAGCACGTTTGTATCATGCATAAACAAAAGTGCTAAACATTTCTAGCATGACTACTACTAGATATTTGTCATTTTCCCTGTATAGCTTGATCACTCTTATCGTTAAGGCGTAGTTGTAAATGTCAATGATTAATTAAGTTACGCTTATTATAACGCGAGTCTAATCAGATGAATGCATTTTGACCTCTTTGATGTTGCCCGATGTAGGTAACGATATCATTAGCAGTGAGGGAAAACCCGCTATAGATATCACTAATGTTATGTAACATAACATGACAACATCCGAAGGAAACGCCCTTAAGAATAAGTATTTAATAGGGGACGATAATACAGCTAGTTTTATTTATTTATTTAAGGAGTGTCAACATTTTGTATTTAGCATTCAAATAGCGATACCTATTTAAACGTACGCCCGGCAAACTTTGAAAAGCAAACCTGACTACAGCCTTCAATCTACCTAGCCCTTTCCCAACTATGTTGGGGTCGGCTTTTTGTCTAATCGGACGCAGCTGAATACCAGTATTTTACATCTAGAAACTGCCTATTTTACGTCCACAATTCAGTTACTGGCTAACACTATACCCCTTGGTAAGACTGGTTGTCAGACTTTTGGGCTTGTGACTACCCGTAACGACTGGCAAAGATCTACAAATGACAGTCGTGCTTTCCTAGGCAATGAGGAGTCTCGATATGCTAAGGATCCATCCATGAACCGACGAGCGTAGCTTCGCTCGGCCTGTGCGGCTGTTATTATTTAGCCATGAGCACCTCAATGCAACCCTGATGACTGGTTAACAATAATACGAGTAATACCACGTCATGATCTATTCTCAAATTATAGTTCATGTCTATTTATAGTGTCTTATCTTATCCTTAAAATATTGGAAAGTTGAATATTAGCTCAAAATCTATAACTATTTCTCCATACCTTAACCTCAGACTTCTCTCCATGTTCTTGAGTCCGAACCAGAACTCCTTGGCGTCGCTGAACAAGGAGTCTATCCGCTTCTTGGTGGCCTCATCCATGTTATAGCTGTTGTACTGGAAGAGGTACGTGTAGTCTCTGTCCAGCTTGACGTACAGGGACTTCAGGTTGTTGATGAGGTTCTTCCAGTTTAGGTTTATCACTGGATGTGAAGAGTTCTTGATTGTAGTTATCTGGTAGGGAAGTAAATAGTTAGAGTGGGTTTTTGGATTATGAGTTTCTTTGTTATTATATAGGCTTTGCTGAAATGATGTATTGATGTGTTTTTTACCTATAAAACAGTATCTTGTATGTGACTGGAGAATATAATTCCACGTCTTTTAATATACCGCATATTACAAAATGAAGTCGCTTTTATGTCTGTTGTCTGTTTGTACGACCAAGTTGTTCTTCTAAAGTACACAACGGATTTTGCTGTGGGTTTCGCTATCATTTAGATAATTATCTAAATGATAGCGAACATTCCGGAAGGTTTATGTGTATAATACATTCATAATATACTTACATCACACTAATATTATAAAGGCGAATGTTTGTAAGTGTGTGGGGGTGTGTGTGTGTGTTTATATGTTTGTTTCTTCTTCACGCTCCTGGACCAATTTTTATAAAATTTTGTATGGAGGTAGCTGACACCTTGAATTAACATATAGGCTACTTTTTATCCAGATATTCCCACGGCATCGACATTTACGCGGGTGAAACCGCGGGGCGCAGCTAGTAATTATAATAAAGAAATCTCAATTATTTATTCGCACGGTTTTGACCGTAGCGGGTCGAAATAGTATGTTATATTTGTCTTTTGTTATTTTGACTCCTGAACTGATTTGATGATGAAGTTGTGGACAGTGCGCGGTCACATTAGGAGTATCATTTATGCAGTATTTAAACTTTTATTTGGGTCAGTGAAGTTGATAGACACAAAAAAACTTCACTGTTCTTAGAAACAGTTATGGATGATCTGAAAAGATCACTTACAGCTTTCGAAATAGCAGAGTCAGCTGTGAGTCCGTTTTCGATGGCAGTGGTGGCATCACACAGAGCTACCACTACCTTGATCTTTCTATCTTCTTCTGCTGGTAGTTCCAAGTATTCACTCGCTGTTTCCACACCGTCGCACAGGATGTCCTCGCCGTAGGTAGATAGAGCTTTGTAAGTCTATAATGAAAAATTGTAAAAAAAAAATTGTCATTTTAAATAAAATCATGGTCAATCTCCTCATAGTGATGTGTAGTAAAAAGAATCGAAAAATCAGAAGTTACTCTAGTGCAAGTGCCTGGCCTTCATGGTTCTTATGTGAAAAAAGGATGGCGATATTCGTTCTATGTAAGTCTATTTCTTTCTCGCACTGAAATAATGATAGCTTCTACATTTGCACCTGAACATCAAAATCTTCAAATCAACAAAATTAACACGTTTACTTAAAATTAAACACTGACCATTTTGTTTTCAGTAATTCACTAACATGTACTGTAACGCAACATAATCCTTCTAACAAAATCAATCATCTGCATTCTTCTTCTTCTTCTAAATCTTCACTAGCTTAACTAATTCTTCTCTGTAACAACACTTAAACAGCTTAACGTACCTTTTCCTCATTCAGGGCCGTCATCAACAGTGTCACAACCACATCGACGTACACATCCTTGAAAGCCTTCGCCTGAGCCTCCGTGGTCTGCTCCAACTGTTCGTTAATAGCCGACACCAAGATAATGACGTCATTCAAGTACGGGGAGATCTTGAAGTCAAGGATCGGATTCTGCTGGACGATTTCTTTGGCTAAGGCTCCGTGGAGAACTATTCTGTAAGGAAATTAACAACATAAGAAAATAATTGTATTATACATTCAAAGGATTTACAAAAGTACGTAGTACGTTTGTATAACTGCAATAAAAATGTTTTAATTCTTATTATCATCCTGTGCTATACAGATGTTACACTATTTTAGTACATACAAAACAGCTTACGCGTTATGTTGTTATTGATAAGGTTTTTCTTGTACTGTAACAAAAATAGTATTGCTATGCCACAATGGACTTTATTCGGGCATAAATATGAAGCATCGAGCATTAAATAAAAATCGATGTGCCAACAAAATCAAGCTTTTTATAAAAATTAAATTAAAGTTCGATTTAAGAGAATCGACTTTCAAAAATTCCTCATGTGCGCACATGAGGAATTTTTGAGTCTACTTACAGCATCTGTTTCCCCAAATGTCCCTTCGCTCTTGCCACCTGCATAAGCTCAGACTCTTCGTTCACCTGGAACAGACTGCCCCAGGCCACTTGCGGTCTCTTCTCCGTCTCTATCCTCACGAGGGCCTGGCTGAAGTTCTTGAGGACTTTGAAGTCTCGATCGATGGTGTACAGCTGGTTACTCGTGTCCTTGCCTAGGGTTTCTTGGATGAGGAGGGATGCCATGTTGTTTATCTGGGAAATTCATATATTAACCCTTCGTATCGAACGTGGATCCACGCGAGACACGATGGCTTTTTAATTGTTTCTGTAATTAGGTACGGCATTCAACTGGTTAAGATAGTTTAGTGACACGATTCCGTTGTTAGGGCAAAACCCTCGAGTTTAGGTGTCCAACTTTTATTTTACTACAAATTATGCATTCAGCTGCTCATGGAACGTAGTGATGCCATGGAATGATACTTTCAAGTTAAAGTAGAGTCAATAGCAATAAAGCATAATGTCAACTTACATTGTTCCTAACTTCAGATACTCCAAAAGACTCAATCAAGTCAGTAACATAGTTCTTCCACGCGTCGCTGCACAGCTGTTTCTTAAGAGATTTTGCATCCACCTCAGATATCACGAAGAACGTTTGAAGTTTATAGACATCGCAGAACATTTGTCCAGGGTAGTTGATTTTTGATGTCAAAATCTGTAAACAGTAAACCAAATAGTCGATATTTAACCAACATTATTTATCAAAAGCGTTTGACAAACTTTGGACATCAAAAAATATTTTTAATCTACTAATTAAATCGTAACTTTGCATAATTTACCTGAGTCCTCTCAGCATCAGCCAAAGCTTCAAAACCCTTTCCAACAATATTCGGTGGTATTTCTTTAAGTATTTTAATAGCAGCGGGGTTCCTCAGGGTAACATTGTAGGTCAACTGTTCAATATGCATGTTTATGTCGATCACTTTGTAGGCGCTCTCCATCAGCTTGGCCAGAAGTGTGGAGTAGAACAGTACGTCGTGTTTTGTTTTTTTTTCAAGAAACTTGTTGATGAAGTTCATTACTTGGGATAAGCTGAAATATGGACCGTAATCATTAGTGTTAGGATTGATTTTTGTTTTAGACGCCTTTAGTAATTTTACTATAGGTAAATAGTAGGTAATTTGGAAGTTATCTACTTACATACTGAATGCATCAAGCGACGAATCCTTTTCCATAGCTTCATTAAAAACGTTAGCTGTATTGTGGAATACATTAGACACAGCTTGTAAATCAGTTTCTTGTGTAGCAGCTCCACCTATTTGATCTTGGCGTTGTTTGGCAAATACTTTGTCCATATACTGAAGTCCAGTCACAATAGCTTCAGTAAAATCTTTAATTATTTCATAGGATTGAGTATCGCCAAATGTTGGTTTGAATAGATCCATTAGTTTTGGTATTCTGTAACAAATAACACGCACTATAAATGGTATCGAGAGGCTAAACAATAGAACTGTCTGTCGAACTAGCGGGGGATCGAGGAGGGGGGGGGGGTGGACGGGGGGTTCAGGGGATCAGACCGGAATAACTTGTTTTAACAATTATATGGAAACTTACAAACTTAGCTGTATGTAACTAAAGTCCGTCTCTTGACCTTGGAAAATGGAGACCAGCTCCGGAGGCAGGAAGTTCTGGAGCCGTATCATACGTAGCACAGCCGTGAGCATATCGCCTAGAGTATTTAATCTATTGTCTCCAGACAGTTTGAAGTACATATCGCCCAACTGAAACATAATGGCATCATGTAGGTTTTAAAGGATGGCTTTACAATAAGGTTAGCTAACTATACCACATACATTGATATCGGTTAAGCCGTTTAGTAGTTATCTACCAAAAAACAAAAAAAAATTCAAGTCCTGACTGACTGATCATCGCACAGCCTAAACCGCTGGTCCTAGAGACATGAAATTTGGAGGGTGTGTTCTTTGTGAAGAGTAGGTATCCACTAAGAAATGGTTTTTCGAAATTCTAACCCTAAGGGGGTGAATGGGGAGAGGGTGAATTTCACGCGGACAAAGTTGCGGGCAGAAGCTAGTGGTGGAATAAAGAAACTCACAAACACATGAACCCTGAAAACATAACACTCCTTTTTTTGGGCAGTCGTGTAAAATATAAAATGACAACAATAATTTATTTCCCCCACGTAAACTTCTTCCGTCACACGGTAAATAAGTAAGGGTCAGTTTATGTCGTAAACAAGCCGATAATGATAACCACAAGAGTAGTGAAAAACGAAAATAAAGATAAAGATTATCTTATATAAAGGAAATATTGGTCGCTATATCAGCTATATTCTATTCCTCATTACTGCACACTAAGTAAATGAATATGTAAATATTCAAATAAAAAATTCGAATAAAAAAGATATTAAAATTAAAATAATAATAATAATAATAAACTATTTTTTTATATTTTTAAATGTTTTTTATACTTACTTTTATTTATTAAGAAATATTTAAAAATGTAATTAGATAAGAAAAAAAAAAAGACGAATAAACGAAATAATAATAATATTCCACAACTATCACACAACGCCGTCTAGTCTCAAGCTAAGCAGAGCTTGTGTTATGAGTACTAGACAACTGATAAACATACTTATATATTTCTAAATACATACATATATAGATAAATTACACCCAGACACAGAACAAATGATCATGCTCATCACACAAACATTTGTCCTGGGTGGGAATCGAACCCACGACCTCCGGCATAGCAGTCATAGTCACTGACCACTAGACCAACAGGCAGGAATATATTATAAATCGGTAAATCCCAAACCCTATATATTTGAAGTAAGTGGCCATAATAAGAAATTATCTATCCTACGAGACGCTTCCCGATGACACTTGTTTCAAGTCTGTTGGAGGATGGGGACGTTTCTTCCCAATGTCCAAAGCCAGCTGAAATATAAAGTCAATATCTGTTTATAACTCACCATTGTCATATATTTACTATAATCTACTTGAAACAGCACATCAATAACTATCTTTTGTAAGTCCTCCATTGACATTGAACACAGCTTCTCCACTAAAATTTTCATGTGTTCATGGTTTCCCATTATCATAGTTTTATTTAAGGACTTTATGCTGCATCTGTTCACCTCGCCTTTCAATAACTGTAAGTGAACAACACTTAGATGATTAATTAACATTTTTACAAATAAAATATCTTTTAAGCCCTAATCTTTTTATTAATCGTTAATTGCACTAACATTCTGCTTTTATTTATATAGTAATTTCTGTCTACACCATTGTTTTCTTTCCATCATAATTTTTTAATGTTAAAGTAGCAAAATCAATTATTCTCATTATACATTCTTTAGTAACAGTACAATTTACACTTATTATTAATTGAGTAATCATTAGTAGAGTTTATTTCATTTTACAAATCCAGCATTAGTTCATTTTTTTAATCCCACACACTTGTGTTAAATTTTACTCTTCATCTACTGTTATTATATTATTTAGAGTTATTTCCAGCTAAACACAAACTTACACCTTGAAAACTGAGCTCGGCATCCATGACGCTCTGTGCGACATCATCGTTCAGCTCCAACTTATCCGATAAGTAACGTTTTATTCTTCGCGGTTTGACGAATAGGTCTTTCACTTTTAGACCATATTCTGTAAAAGAAAATATCATTAATAATGATTTATTTCTCACCACAATCTAAGTACATTAATGAGGTATCAATACAAAATACGTAACAGCAACAATTATACTGTGGGAGACTGGTGCCTAAACTAGACGTGAGGTCTGTATTTCAGGTCACCAGGTCTCCAACCCTTGGGCAGTGCTTACATTTTAATGTTATTGTACTTTGAATAATCAGTGCGGTAAGAATTTAGAAAAATTATAGACAAAAATAAAGAGAAAAGAAAATTAGTTGCAATCATCATTGATGCTTGGTGTTAGTATGTTTAGTAGGTATTTGTATGATTGTGTATTTGTTTTATGAGTAAGGTGTATGTGTGAGGATAGTGTGTGTGTGGGGATGGGAGTGTTTTAGATTGGCTATTTTGGGACAGCAAGTAGTTTATCTGTTTCTTCATAATTTAACTCCTGGAGCCAGCTACTTAGTATAGTTTTGCATTTCCTTTTGGAGAGGCTATAAATTGGGAGTATCCTATTTATTTTATTATAAAGAAAGCAGCCAAGATAGCAAAAGAATCGACGGAAGGAAGCAGTCGAGAGCCGGATGTGGTAGCGGTCTATGGTCATTATAGCTATGATTCTTGTGACATTATTATATTGTTGATTCAAAACCTATTATTTGGCTTTGCCTTGGTATAAACACAACCCGGTAGGTACAACCCGAATAATAACTTCGACTGATATGTTTATACATAGCAGTTTAAGTTTTTCTTCGGATTGTAATAACAAAGATTACAAACATCGTAATATGTCTCTAGGGTCAGATGATGATAATTCAAAAATGGTCAATGGTAATTCTTCTTCATACGAAAACTACCTTTTGGAAGGGGCGACTAGAAGCAATTCTATTTTATTGTAATTTTGCAGGGTAAAAAATAGCCTTTTATACGCCTATTGGAAATAAATGCTTTGACTTTGACTTTGGTCGTGGTACATATACATAATTTCAACGAAATACAGTGGGTTATTTTTCTTCATCATGCTTTTGACGTGATAAGTTGGTACTTACTACTAATATCTATAAAGGCTGGCTCGTCCACCACGTCTGCTAATGTAGCCAGTAGTTTGATAGCATCTGGCACGAAAGCTGCTACATCCAGCACTGAATCATTAAAGATAGGTGCTAGCTTTCGTTGCAGATAAGTTAATCTGTAAAGGATTTTCATATTAACAAGGATCTTTTACTCACTTTAAAAATACATTTAATCTTCGCATCGCTTTCTACTAGCCGAGATCGAGATCAATAAGGGGAAAATTTTGTAACATTTAGGTACTCGTTTTGAACGAGTAAATGTTACAAAATTTTCAACAAAAAAAAAACCTGTAGTAAACTTACTTGGAATTCTCATAAGTGGGTACTTCGTCAGATTTATTCAAAGGTGAACACTCGTTGTTGACACTGCAAATGAAAGACTGCATAAACGTCATCATACCAGCGCTGGGTAGCGCCCGCGCAGGGAACCCACCTAAACAAGTAACAGAATAGGTATAATATGGACCAAACACACAAGGCTAATAGAGTAGACACACCTTTAAATATACACACATCAAAAGTGTCTAGGGATCAAGCATTTTTATGCGGATTTCTTGAGATTGAGATGTGGCTTTGTAATAAATTTATGATTTTATAAATTTATATGGATCCTTTTTGGTGCATTTCATAATTTGAATCAGGAACTGTGAATCAAATTCGAGTAAAAGATGAAAATCAGCTGTCAATATTTTCCCTATAAAAACATACAACGCATTGAAGACATTATTAGTGCTACTGTTTCCCTACTACTGATTAAAACCAACGTTATTATGGAGCGGCGACGTCATTTAAGCAGGGAAGAAATGCTCAGAGCCGTGGGAATGATAGAAGCTGGTTCCCGGCAACGTACTGTGGCTTTAGCTCTGAATACAAGTCAGAGTGTTATCAGTCGACTTTGGACACGTTACCGAAGCACTGGTACTGTGGCTGAGCGCCATGGAGGACGGTATCGCTGCACCACACGGAGACAATACCGATACATTCAAATCTTAACTCGAAGAGCTCCAACAATAACCGCCATGATGTTAGCCGTGAGGCTTCATCACTCTTCAGGGAACTTAATTAGCGACCAAACAGTCAGAAACCGCTTGCATGAAGTGAACCTTCATTCCCGAAGACCGCTACGGGTACCACCTATAGCAATGCACAATCGTAGGATTCGATATCAATGGGCTCTTGAACACAGAAATTGGGCAGAAGAACAATGGCGTTTCGTGTGCTTTTCTGATGAGTCTCGTTTTGGTATGAGACCGGATACAAGACGTATACGACACTGGAGAACCCCTGGACGCCAACAGCGATTAAAATCCTGCCAGGAAGTCCATCCTTATAGTGGTGGAACCATCATGGTATGGGCGGGTATTTGGATCGGCGGAAGAACTGAGTTGATTTGGATCAGAGGCAACCTCAACGCTCAAATTTATGCTGAGACGATTGTATCAGACGTCATCGTTCCTCTACAAGTGCAAATCGGTCCCTTATTTCAGTTAATGCATGATAATGCACGACCGCACACCGCAAGAGTTGTAAGACAGACTCTCGCCGCAGCTAACATCAATGTCCTGCCCTGGCCTGCTCAGTCACCAGACTTGAACCCGATTGAGCATGCATGGGATATGCTACAGAGAAGAGCTCTGCCGAATATGGAGGGTATCCAGTCGCAAGAAGACCTTTTTTTGTTGTTGCAACGAACATGGGCGGCCATTCCACAGCGTGATTTGGATGAACTCATTTTGAGTATGCCAAACCGATGTTCTTGTGTTGTTAGTGTTCGCGGTAGAAACACGGATTATTAATTGTTTAAGTTACCCAATAAAATTTTAAAGAAAACTGTTATTTCAGTCTTTTTTTCGAACTTTTGTGTTAGTGGTTCAAATGTCAAAAATCCCTTTATTAGGAAAATGGCAAATTTCTTTATTAATGCAAAGGTGACTTGGTTTATCGTTACTGTGACAAACGAAAACACTTTATTTGATGAATCCTTAAAGAAAATTTTAATTAATATCAATCAGGAGAAAAGTTATTGCAAAAATATATGTTGATCCCTAGACACTTTTGATGTGTGTATAAATAAAAGGATTAATAAACGTATTATTGAAATCCTTAAAACGGTATTTCCATTGGTGTTCATTCATTAACCCTAACAGGTTATATGGACAAAATAACAGAATTAAAGAAAGAAAATACGGTTATATTTGCTGTAAAAACATGTAAAGAAAAACACAAAAAAAACCCCAAGTTGGGGGAAAATGTGCGTCACATCAAAACGGTCATTGCTCAGCATAATGCTGTGACACTAAGCGGAACAGAGCCAGAGCGCTGTTTAATATTGCTACTCAATTTTAATTGAGCTATAACTACAGCAATTTTATCTAAGTATAAACCTAAATGTTTGCATTGTATATGTAGATATAATTATTTAAGTTAAGACCGAAATTGTACCAACTTATATGGCAATTAAATTGATTTGATTTGATAATACGGTTACAATAACGAACATGTTGTAAGGAAAGTTTTTTTAAAGTTTTTATACGAATTTTCAGTTGAGGTTTCAAATTAAAATCACATTATTGACCAGCGGGATATAATGAAATTCATTATAGTAGGCTTTTATGAATTACTTTAGATTGAGTTTGCATGACATATAATTTGACACAATGAAGCTGGTGGTGTGAAATATAATAAATTTGTCGGCAAACCATACATAGTAAATTACATGATAATCAAATTAACATTGCACATTGAAGTGATAGAAAAAATCGAAAGTAAAAATTTCGTCATCACCGGACGATCAAAGAAACTTAAAATAATCTATCTGAATGCAGTTCGCGTACTTAGCGTTAGGTACGTTTGATGTTTGCTGATGAATTTGTGATAAACATATCTGGTATTCACAGTCAGTGATTTATTATTCTGGTCAGCTTGACAAGGAAAAGGTTGAAAAGAAAAGGCGATTGTTGTATAACTACTTAACATAATAACATAACATCACGCCTGTTTACTCTGAAGGGTTAGGCAGAGATGACGTGCCTATAGTACACCCACATTTCGCCAGTTATGTTGAAGTCCCATGTAATAGGGAGCGAGCCTATTGCCATCAACTGGACACAAGTCCAGGCTCCAGGCTGCTACTGAGATAATCCTGATAGAAAAATAATCCCATGTAATACTTTTACTTTTCGGTTCCCGACCTGGGAACCGAACTCATGCTTAATGTTATGTCTGTATAACTCATCCTCGTCATTCTCCTGCCTTTATCCTTCGGGTCGGTTAATTATTTCGGGTCAGCGCAACCTGACTTAATTGATAAATAATAACCTTGTTCATTTTTTTTTAATGAAAATCGTTAAATATGTAAGCACCATGTATCTATCAGATAATTATTTTATATGTCATGGTATAATTTTTAATTCTTTTACCTATTGTGGTATAGTAAATTTATTTTAGGTGCATCGTCTTCACATATTATTATATAATTAATGTATGCAAAATATTGTAAAACATTTTAAAAGAGGTGGGGTTTCTTGCCCATTCTTCTCCATACAAAAACTCTTTTTAAAGGGGCGGCTAGAATCAATTCTATTTTATTGTAATTTTTGACGTTCAAAAGTGCCCTTTATGAGCCTATTTGAATTGCATGCTTTGACTTTGACATGTCTATTTTTCTTCCATGTTTCTCTATCAGTTGTCATATCGGTAGTCACCAGCCAAATTATCTCGCAGACAGTTGTATAACTATACTTTGTTCTTGCGAGCTACTAAGAAGGAGTGCGGTCATCATCACTATCACCTTGCATCCTGGCAAATATTTTGACTACGGCACGAAACATTCTGTTCGTGTCAAAGTGAGAGGAGAAGGAGTGTGATACTTACATGTGGGATAGTCTTCATTATATATGTTGATCCTAACTACGTATAAACTGAACATTATTGCTGACGCCCATACTATGCCCGTTAGTGTGATCTGAAACAAAAGATTGTGGTTTTAAAACAACAGATTTTGCACCCTCGCCATACTTGGGGCCTTAGAATTTGAAGGTTTATAACATGTTTTTGAATTGACATATTTTCGTATAATTTGAGTGAATTCGCAAGAGTTTTGTTGAATTTTGTTAGTTATATTTAAATATTAATATTCTGTGTTGTCTAATTTTATTATATTTTAGGTTAAGTTTTTATAGCATTAAAAAAAAATTGTTTTGTATTTTAAAGTTTAGATTTTCATGTAGGTATTGTATAGTTTTGTATTTTTAAAGTTTAGATTTTTAAGTATTAGCCGTAAGTTAATTTTCATTTTATTTGGTGTGTGTCTGCAAACCACTATTGTATTGGGGTCATCCTGTAAAGATAGTGTGTGTATGTTTAATAAATAAATAAATAAATGTTACCTGGACGCACCCTTAGGTACACACTCGTCAATTTACCCAAAAAGGCAAATATCTGTTTATCTTTTGCCATTAAAACGTATCCAAAGACGGCAAAGCATTATAAATATTACCAAGGACGGTAAACAATTGATAGTTAACTTTATAAAAAATGTATAAGGATCTTTCGGAAAAATTGGAACTCACACCGACATTTTGTTTTTTCGATACAATTTTACAAATGTTTAACAATAACGCCTCCCCTACCCCTGTTTATGTCATTCAAGTGCCAAAATCCTTGTAGCACTTTTAAAACTTTGTCGTAATTCCAGCAAATGTTAGTTAACTACGGAGGAGAAAATAATTATATAAACAACTCACTAGTTTTCTCTTTCGTATGAGGTAGTCCTTCCACAGCAGCAAGCGTAGTTGCTGCCCACCCGCCATGTTGAACCGCTACTAGTACCACGCGACATTCCTGAAACAATAGAAGCAATAGTTGAAGTTATGTAGATGACATGATCATTGACGCTAAACAAATAAGCGACATAGTTATCTATTTTTTTCGGTTTTCTTATAGCCGAAGTCCATTACCCTTCCTTTTGACGCCGACGTCAGGTTTGACCGAAATAGAAGACATAATATAATTATGTCGATATTCACAAAACTTTACACACCTTGAGATATTTCAAGGAATTAGATGTTTTGTTTTAACAGGAATTTTATATTATAAGATATACATAATTAATGATTGAAAACTTTGAATGATCTACGTCGTGTCACGACAGTGAATTAGATTATGCTGGCCCAAAACACCTCTCGCCGCTTCCACGGCATCGTCAGTGGCAGCGGTTAAATGATAAGACAAGTGAGTACCTATATAACTTTGTGAAAGAGATTGAAGCCTTTCAGCAATATAATTTAGAATGATGACTGATGAGTCGTACTGACATTCAAGCGAAGTAACGCAAAATCAAATGACAAACAACATAACTCATTCAATTTACAGATTACAATCCAGTTTCAATTTCAACACAAAACATCTTTACAGCACCCAATTGTGTTTCAACAAAATTGTATGTTAATGAGACACTTCCGACTCATACAATCGGTTCATACATTGTACAATGTACGTAATGACAATCACAAACATATGTCATACAATTTTCACAGAACACATCGTTTTGGGGAAATCCGTTTCAATTAAGATTCGCTTAAAGCTAAAGATCATGGAAATTGTTTAGGTGTGACGTTTTAATTGCACCTTGGTACTTAAGTGCCATCTGTAAGATTATGGGAATACCCCATGTCAGCTTAAGCTTAGAATCGTTCACTGTTGAACGTTGGACTGCAATAAATAGTGGACTTCTGTCAATTCAGAGTATTTTAATCACCACACCTAGAAGATTGATTAATGATATTTTGAAAGCAGGAAGACATTGCCAGCTATATTCATATTCACTTTTATTTATTTATTTATTTCATAACAATTTTTACATTGTGTCGAAAATTAAAAATTATTTTAAAACTTTAAAAATACAAAAAAAAAAAAAAACTACAATAAAATACATGCCACTTAATTACTATGAGGAAGAGTAATAATAATAATAAATTAATGTCATTTAAATAATTAGAATAATAGTGCTACAAATAATTAAATTTAACCAATGTCAGATGTCCAATGTCAATTTCTTACATAAATGTCACATGAAAGTAAAGGAACGATAGAAGATTTTTAGACTAATCCTAACAAAAATAATAATCATTATAAATTTCCAGTTGTATGTTTACAATTTAAATATCATTAATAGAATAATAGCAGCCTTCCAGTAGGTAACGCTTCAATTTAGCCTTGAAGTCCCTTTTGTAAAGTGATAATTTTATATGAACGGGAAGTTTATTGAAAATTTTCACTGACATGTGGCAGGTACCGTGTTCGACTATATTAAGTTTAGGAATATTAGTGGATTTAAAATCTTTTCTTCTCGTACTCTCTCTAATCTTTCTTTCCTCTTCAGTCTCATATTGATGTACATATTTAGAAAAATGTGTTAGGAGCACCAATACGTATAGGAAAGGTACAGTGAGAATATTCAAATTTACAAAAAAATGTGGCCCTTGTGCAAATGGCCCTTTTTTGTAACACAAATGCTCTCTGTATATTGTAATCGTAGCTGCCTCCCCAGCATAAGATGCTGTATCGTAACCTTGACTCGATTAACGCGTAATATACTTTTTTAACTGTGTAATGTCAATGTCATTTCGTAGGCTTCTCAGTACATAACATGCTGAGCTGATTGAGTTTTTTAAACTTTCAAGTTCTGGTTTCCAATTCAAATAACAATGAACGTGTACTCCCAAAAACTTTACTGTCTCAACCATACTAACATGGACTCCATCCAAAGCACAATTTAGGTAATTTTTATTTTTGGAAGTGGTACGAAATAGGATTAAGTTGGTCTTACTAGCGTTCACTTTGTGTCCGTTGATAGTGAACCACTTGTGAAATACCTCTAAAGCTTCATTTACGCGCGAATTAAGAGATTGAATGTTATCTGCTGAAATGATAGCATTAGTATCGTCTGCAAATACCACTAACTTTGAATGTTCCCCCAAAATATTTTCCACATAATCTATTACATCGTTAATAAATATAATAAAGAGGATAGGACCCAATATAGATCCCTGAGGAACTCCTACAGTAGTGTTTTTTAATTTAGACCTAATAGTTTGCTGATGAATAGCATTGTCAGAAACATTCCTGTCATTGTTATTTTCAACGCGACTCAGTTGTTTTACTTCCACGAACATTTTTCTATTTTTTAAGTAGGATGTCAGAAGTTGTATAGCTTTGCCTCTCACGCCATAATGCTCAAGCTTAATTAACAAGAGGTCGTGGTTTATCAAGTCAAAAGCAGAACTTAGATCTAAAAAGAGACCGGCTACCATTTGCTTTGAATTTAGTTTACTTCTGACCTCCATAAGTAGTGTATCAATAGCATCTTGCGTTCCTACGCCAGATTGATAACCAAACTGTTTATGATTTAAGACCCTGTTTCTGTTTAAATGTATAATTAGTCTAGTTTTTATTAACTTTTCAAAAATCTTTGATAAGGTTGGCAAGAGAGATATAGGTCTATACATTTTAGGATCCTGAGTAGAGCCTTTTTTGTGGACTGGGATCACCTTGGCTATTTTCAGTTGATCAGGAAAAACACTGTCCCTGAAGCAATTATTATAAAAATTTTTTAGAGGTTCTGCTAAAATATCTATGTTTTCTTTAAATATCATTATAGGTAATTCATCAAAACCGCACGACGACTTACATTCCATTTTATTTATTAATCTAACAATCTCACCAGTTGTGACGGATTCCCAAGTAATTTCTTTATCTACTCTTTTAATTCCTGACTTGACGTCATAAATGCTACAGAAACTCTCTCTGTCTATAAACTGTGCGTGACTAAACTGCTAAGCGATTTCGATGAAATTTGGGCCAAACCTAACCTAACCAAAATTCTAGGACTATACAACACTTTTTATTCCGGATAATTTCCGACCTGGTGTTTGGTTAGCAAGAAAAGAGTTTTTCGTAATACAGTAGTCTTACTTTCTGGCAATATAAACTGCCACTCCATCCTTCGTCTCGTTGGTCTACGTCTGATAAAGCCATCGCCAATATTAAATCTGTTTGTGGCAGATAGAATATTTAGTGCTCATACACACGAGCGACACGCGTCAACGACAGAGGCAACTGCAACCGCCGACGAGTGTCGACAGCTTGCGACGCTCAACGCGTGTCGCTTATCGCGTGTCGGCGGCTATCGTAGACAACATGCCGCACGTGTATTTAAGCACCGTACTCAAATACACGAGCGGCCGATCCAGCCTGTCCCTTGCTGCCCTCTCCCAGCGACGCCCTAAGCCGAGGTTCGTGTCCTTTTAATTAGTTTTTATGTTTTTAGTCGTTTAATGTATTGAGGCCTCCACAGGCAAGTCCGGTTAAGCATACGATAACCAGGTTGAACTGCGAGATGCCATTAAAAAAAAAACACGATCGGCACGTGGTCGACAGCTGCCGCCGACGCGTTGACGGCGACTGTCGACGGTTGCTGTCGCATCTGTACTTGACGCGGGTCGCACGTGTGTATGCACAATATATAGATGAAAAATGCTGAATATTCAACCGTTTCATCTGCCACACGAGATCCGTTGTTATATCTAAGAGCGTACACTGTCTGGTTTCCAAACAACAGCCCCGATCCGATCCAGCGCTGCTTCCATTGTCAACTTAGTATTACTTCGTGTTATATAAATAATGTCAACAATAGTTGCTACAATATTAACAGCTGCAAGGCCACTGTGATTCTAATGAGATTCGAAATGATTTTGATTGTCATTCGCAGCCGTCATGATCTAGTGTTCATTGAGAATGGTAATTGAGTTTACCGGTGTCTACTAGCACAATACTGTAACGATGTGAGTTTGAACAGGTTCCTTTTATTCTTTATTTAGTAGTAGTAAAATTTGTGCTGCTACTGAAAATGCCGTAGTCGCAAAGTTCTAGTTTTGCCAAGTTTATGTCGTATCGACACGAAGAAGTGCTTATTAGTGGAGCTTTTTGTAAAATGGTCCTTCTGGGGATGTTTTTGGTAACAATTTATGGTAAGGAATGTGTGCTAATGAAATTGGAGCGATCCTGTTTTTGTTCATTTTAAGTGCTGGGCGCAAAGCAATTAATCTGCATTCGCGATTTATTTCCCAAAAATGTAAACAAATATGAGTTTATGGAAAAATTACTTTAAATCCTATACAATAAAGTTCAGTTTACGCTACAACTTCAAACCTTTTTATAACTTTTTCAATAGTACTAGTCACTCTGAAATCAACGTAATTACTATTAAAATAACGTTGATATTTCTCTAACTTCTTTAGTTATGTGTATGGCATGACATAGATGGAAGAATCCAACTAATTACTAACTATATTACAGAATAGTTACAGTTAGAGGTCCTGAAATTCCTGAAATCTAGGGGCTACGCATCTACACATCGGAAAATGCCGTCTGAAAAGTTTTGAGTATGAATGTGGATGGATATACGAGTAGGGGAAGACCAAAGAAAGAAAGAAAATACATAGAAATGATGGATGGACTGTGTGAAAGATGACATGGCTGGAAAAGGAGTGACTACTGAGATGACGACTGATAGAGAGGTGTGGAAGACAAAGACATGTTGCGCCGACCACGAATAAATTGGGATAAGGCAGGAGAATTATATTTGCCACATATATCGAATGAATTGGGATAAGGCAGGAGAATGTTATTTGCGACATATAATGATATATCCAATAAATTGGGATAAGGCAGGAGAATGATATATAATGATAAGATAAGATTATTTATTTGTCCAAAACATGAGTATACACACATGACATGCAAGATGTTACAAAAAAAATTATCACAGTCATGTTTTGCCTTAGCGGGGTACAAATGATAATATACCGAATTATCCATCTTTGCCATGAAATCACTGTCAAAAATCAACAAAAACTGAAACCGAATCTTTTATGATATTACATTCATAAAGCTGCCTCCAAATCTTGTACAAAACTCCTATAACAATGTATTGTTTCAGTGACGGCCTTCGAGACGTCTTGTATAATAAGTGTTCGTGTTTGGTCGCATCCTGTCATGATGTCAAGCGAAGCCGCGTGATGGGCAGATGTCACTCTGATTACATGTTTACGCTGAGGTAATTCATACGGTAAGGCACACGTAAGAGGTACCTATGTGGTGGGTCTTGTTAAGTCCTTACTCTTGTAATTGGTGTGTAATTAGTTTCGACCAGGTATTGGGTTCTTGGCCCGATCATATAGTCGATCGATGCTACGTTACCTTGCGATTTCGCAAAGAACGGTTAAACTATTCCAGCTAGGGCCAGTCAAGGCTAGCCAGGGCGGGCTTGGGCCAGCCAGGGCCAGCCAGGGCCAGCTAGGGTTCCAGACGACTATATAACATAATATATATACGCCAGTAATCCCCGAAGGGTTTGGCTGCAGTGTACCTAAAGTTATCCTCACTTGTATAAAACTCATGTAATTCCTGTAAAGACTTCATCCCTATGTAAAAAATATGGGCAGTCAGTCCTGAAATACCTATAAATGAGAAGAGCTCTTTGTGAAGTACCTCAATCATACCTATTTCTAATATCTGTGTTCCCGTTTGTAGGGTATGGGTCCACCTAATTTCAGGCAATTGAGACATTTCAGCTGTCACAAACGTTACGTTACGTTATTATATGAGGGGCCAAATAACATCTGCCGTGGCTGAAGGTATATTTGCCATACCTATCAGAGAACAAAAATGTCCGGTTCATTACTTCCTAGATGGGCATGATAAATAACCTAAAGACCATTTATACTATTGTGCACAACAATATTATGATAGTGGTTCTATTAGCCGACAATTATATGAACGTAGGATGACGAGGCACTTCTTGTATAGCCACTTTTTTTGTTGTTGAAAGTAGTCAACACAAAAACAATCAATCTCAATCTGTCTATCCTATTCCCAACTATGCTGGTGTCGGTTTTCAGTCTAACCGGGTGCAGCTGAATACCAGTATTTTACATGAAGCGACTATCTATTAGACCTCCTCAACCCAGTTACTGGGTAATACGATACCCCTTGGTAAGACTGGTTGTGAGAGTTTTGGGCTTCTGACTACCCATAACGACTATCAAAGATCTAATACGAATGGCAGCCGGGACCCTGAGGCACGGAAGGGTCTCGGATAATGGATCACCCATCCACGAAGCGTAGCTTAACTTCCAATCGACCCGTGCGACGAGACCTTAGATAGGCGTAATGATAGAACGCATTCAAAGATAAACAAACAAAGAACCAGGCTAAAATTGAACCCGCATGTTTGTAATTCAATTCCTAATGTTATAGGGTCATATTCAAAATAATTGTAAGTTACGGATAGGAAACAGATATGAATATTATTTGATTGTAACAGAAAAATAACAGAAAGGAATTATTAGGGCAAGTTTAAATAGCACACGTTTATAACAGGCTACGAGTGCGAAGTCGGTGTGGGTCGCTAGGTGGGTACATAATGAATTAACATTTTGGTGATCGTATTTTAGTTGGTATAATTGCCATAAATTCATCATCATCATTGCCATAATGCCTTATCTCCGAAACTACCGAGCCTAAAATTTTGATATTAATATTAAGGCAAAAGGATTCTAATGATTAGAATTATGTATAGCCATATTTGTTACGGTCGTGAATCATATTTTAATCAACATACAACTTTACACTGACCTGTAAATTGCAAAAAACCTGAGTCAATTTGAATTTCGCGGGCTACCTTGGCGCATCCCCCTTAACTGATACTGAGACGGCCGACGAGAGGGTGGGTACGCCTCGGCGAGGCTGCGCGGTTAGTATAAAAGGCTCAAGCAGTGAGGACTGAGGATACGCAGTAAAACATGCACACACAGACAATACATGGCACAGCAATGCAATACATGGCACAATATACGCAAACTTTACATACTTCAAATAAATTTAAGTAAGTAAAAAAAAATGTTTTGGCTAACCTGCGGTGCACTAAGTACCTATTAATATTTTATTTTCATTAATTCATACATGAGACAATGTGAATAACGCCTAATCATTCATATCTGTTACGTAACGGAAAAAAGTGACAGATAAAATAACGTATATGAATTAATTGCACGTGTCTATCCTACAAATCTATTTATTTCCACACCAATTCACATGATTATACGAATATTTTATAGTTATAACAAATATCACAATACAGCCCTTTCCTAGTATGAGTAATAAAACAGTAAGTACTTACCGCTACTGTAAACGACTCACATTGAATATTTACTTTTAAAAGTCTAATTTTCTTCGACCACGAAACGAGCTGAAAAACTATATTGAACAAAATGGCAAAGCGTTTATTCTTACGCGTCGTGTAGTAACAGCTAGTGAACTAATTTTGCCAGTATTTCAAATTTCTTTATTGCCATGGAAATAATGTTAAAATAGCACAACAGAGAAGAATAACAGATATGTGCAAAATCAGGACACTCATTAATAAATTAAATTTGGAGTACACTAAATAGTATTTTATATTTTGTTTAGTAAAGTGTTGAAAGTTTAAACAATATTCTCTGAATATATATATTTTTTTAACTTTTGTTGAATGGTTAATAATTAAATTATTTTTTTTAGTTTACCGTTAAAGACGTGGACATAGAATACTTGTATGAAACGGATCCTACGCAATGTCTGGTTTAATTTTTTTAAATGAATTGTTTAGGTTTACCAAATGTTTCGTTGTTTTTTATTAAGCTCAAATAAATATTTTATCTGTTTGTTTATGAAATTCTAGTCAGTTGCATCTCGTTATGAAAATAATTGGGTTGGACATTAAGACAGTAGTAAATATACAATTATTTTGAATATGACCCTATACCTATTTACGTAGTGCCAGATATTTGTAAACTAATTTGCAAACATTCGGGACGAACGAGGAACGAACAATAAATCCTATTTACTTACACGTTACAGAGTAAAGGTCACAACATGATTTCGCACTCTAGTTCTGTTTTTATAGCATGTTATTTTAATCACGTTTTTCCGCCTCTTTTTTATTTAATAGAATTCGTATATCTATAACCTACCTATATACCTTTCTGCCTTGTATGTAAGTGATCGATATTAATGTCGGGGCAAAGTGTTACTTATTGGGTTTTTCTATAAGGTGATTCCTTAGATACAGACACCAAGATACCCGAAACTGTCCAATTTTCGTAATCAACTTTGAACCTTATGCTTTAGCGATAAAGTTGAAAATCTATTAAAGTTTGACAGATTGTAGTAGCTTGATGTGCTGGCATCTGTACATTGAAGAAGTCATATTAAGAAAAACGAAATTCAAAATGTCTTACGTTTCTTGCTAATGGCGGCGCGGTTTTACGTTGTAAGTTGATCAAACGCAGCAATTATGGGAAAATATTTACAAAATTATAATAATTTATAAATAAATTTGCTGCAAATTAGACTATTTTGTGAAAATATTAAGACTATTAAAATGAATCTCTTAGTTCTTTGAATTTTGAGGGCTACATTGATGGATATCACCCTTTATAAAAACAGCCCGAAGGTCGCCCTCTAATACGTGGGACTTGAACATAATTTGACAAATGTGAGTGTATTCTATGGATAACTCTGACTAACCTCTCAGGGAATGCAGGCGTGTTCTTATGGTATATTACTAGTACAGTAAGAAATTAAATAACGTATTATTGAATATTTTGTCACGTTTCAGTCGTACTGCGATAACGCGCTCGCGCAGCATCACGTACTTACTGTGAGGTATTCGAATTAGATCGAATTTTGCAGATTTTGTTACAACTGAGAAGATTTTACGTGCATCTAACTAAATTGATAAATAAAATGAAGGTATAAAAGAGGAAAAACGGGTGGTCTTTTCTCCATAGAAACGCTCTCGCCTGTTTTCTTTCTGGTTAATGACCCTAAAACAATGATTTTTTAAAAAACAATAAATAGTAACTACTTGTATGTCCCTATGTTTGCCTTTTTGATGATACATTATTTTTATAAGCACTAGAACCCTCAAAAAATGCTCAAAATTGCCGCTGTCAACAGAGGTGTACAAAACTATTAATGAAAAAATAAAAACATAGGGACACAGTATAATTATATCCTTCTTATTCAGTTTATGAAATATCTTTTAAATTGGTCCAATACTGGAGGAGGAAATAGACGAGAGCTAAACCTCAAATTATGAATTTTTATTTAGGCTTTTTCAAAAGTTTCTCCGATCGCATTTCCTCGCCTAGCCCGCGAAATTCAAATTTTCTTACGTTTTTTGCAATTTGCTGGTCAGTATTAAGTTGTGCGTTGATTAAAATATGGTTCGCGGCTGTAACAAATATGTATTTACAGAATTATGGAGCTGGAGCCTGGAGCTATATTTATTTCTACATAGACAAAAGTAAATATGTGTGGAACATAATTTTATATACTTAGGTACTTACTACTTCTTAATTACCCAAGGCTTAATTACCACTAAA
This sequence comes from Oligia fasciuncula, assembly GCA_963082905.1. Taxonomy (NCBI): domain Eukaryota; kingdom Metazoa; phylum Arthropoda; class Insecta; order Lepidoptera; family Noctuidae; genus Oligia; species Oligia fasciuncula. Next base: position 19,753,701 of record OY720403.1, read on the forward strand.
CTAGTTAAATGTCAATTACAAAAATATAGCATGTATGATCTAAGATTCCCAGCGAGTGCACCCAGCTGTGAAGAGTAATGTGAGCACTTACGTTGTTTTTATTGTACCTAGGTACAGATGAAATAATTGTACCTACCTGCTTTTAAGTGGCGTTATGTTTATCTGTGGAAAATTCCGTGTTTTTTGGACGAACAACGACGAACTTCTTGGAAGAGTTTTTGTTAGCTCGACTGGGGGTATTTCTCATATTTTCTCTCACGTGTGAAATTTCAAATTATTACAAAAAGTATTTGTTTACAGTGCGACGAGAGAATGCGTTTTGACACTAGTCAGTTTCATACAAACGAATAGATCTATAGTAGTCACTTTTCACAGGTTCATTAGAAAACTAGCGTCAGACATTAATGTCTGGCATTAATGCTGAAATGAACCTTTTTGGCGCAGCCGTGAGGCACACACTATTTATCTATTGTTGTTGAAACATAATTTTTATTTTGTTAATTTTGTATTTTGTGTTTCACGAACTGTGTCCAAATAAACTTTTTTCTTTCTTTCTTCTTTTACTAGAATTGTCGCACTGGCAGGTGTCATCAGGAACGTATTCTCTCGACTGTAACTTGTAATAAAAGATGACCTAGATGAGCCTATGAGCATTTCGTATCGGAAGGACATTTAAGTAAAACGTCCTATGAGCACAACGTCCTAAAAGCAAAAAGACCTGTGAGCAGGTCGTCCTATTAGCAACTTGACCTAATAGCAAAGAATACCTACAGAATACCTAGTTATCAAAACTGGTCACAACGACTCTACCTGCGCGGTAATTTTTTATAAAAACTACATTTACCACATTGGGTTTTGAAGCAAAGTTAGGGCCTGTGCACACCACGTTTTTTAAACGCGCCGTTGACGCGCGTTTTAGAAACGTGTGTCGACGGCGCGCTTTTATCCTACAGAGCAGTGCCTGCTAGTATTTGAATCGCGTCTGTATCGCTACAAACGCGCGTCAACGGCGCGTTTAAAAAACGTGGTGTGCACAGGCCCTTAAGTGAACTGAAACCATACCAACCGACACTCCCGCATTCATATTTCTCATTTCAGATCTACACCCAGTAAGTATGTTGGTAGTTAATGACTATAGTAAAATTTTCCCTAATATTCAGATCATCATCATCATCGTAATCGTAACATATCACGCCTGTAATCCCCAAAGGGTAAGGCAGAGCAGGCAGGTGTACCTCGTACACCTACATTTCCCCAACTACCTTTAAGTCATTACCATGGGAGATTTACGTAATTCTGAGGTGTAACTATAGAACACCCACATTTCGCCATGTTTAAGTCCTGTAGGGGTATGAGGAACAGGGTGTAAAGTTCATTCATCATCCATAGAAAAGGGAGGATCCTCCGACCAGATGGGTGATTTGTCTGGCGGGCAACTGCCCGATGATGCATGTCGGGCCGTTGTATTATGCTAGTGGCGCGGTAAACTGTGCTTGCGAGTTGCAGGATTTTGCGTGACGTCAATATGACGCGTTGTTCGCATGTGGCGTTGTAGATACCGCTACAGTCCCATGTAATGGGGGGCGAGCCTATTGCCATCAACCGGACACAAATCCAAATTCCGGGCTACTACTCAGAAATTCCTGATGGAAAAACTCAATATTAAGATCAATTTAGGTTTATTCAGTTAGGTACAGACGCTAGCACAACAAGCTATACAATCTGTCAAATTTCTTTTTTCAACTTTATCGCTAAAGCTTATGGTTCAAAGTTGATTGGGAAAATTTTACAGTTTCGGATACCTTGATATGCTGGCGTCTGTAGTTACTTGTCGAAAATATGTAATTTCGCGACATCACATTAGTTAGGATTAGATCAAGTCCAGCATCATCCATTACTCCAAATTGGTTCAAGCTATAATATTATATTTACACAAAAAGTACAAATTAGCATGCTTTTTAACAGCGATCATATCGTACCACAAGCTGTCATTACGACCATAATTTTACAAATGGATAAGCAGAATGATTGCTGTGTGAACGATGATTTTTATTTTTCACAGGAAACTCGTGTTTTTCTATATCTCACGTAATTAGTGATCTGAGGTGGTACCGAATTAGAGGCAACGCTCCACAGCATCCCACGGCTGAGCTACGCAAGTGTAGTTAGCTTTGCTTTGTAAGAAAATGTAGATGGGATCGTGCACTGCGACTCACGGCCATGCTACGCACGAAACATTATGCTGGCAAACAAATGAACCGCGCAGCTGACGTGGCAAACCTCTCCGTGCAGATCCTACGTAGCGGTGGACGGTCGACTTTACATAATAATGATTTGAGTTTAGTGATGGCTCTAAATTGCCCTTGAATCTTTTCAATGGTTGACTATGAGAAAATCTATACTCATCTAAAATTTAATTAAATTTATGGCTTTGAAAAGCTTATTCAAGTCTCATATCAGCCAATCTTTTGGATCCTAGACAAACAAATATTTCGAGCATATTTATAAAAAAATGCATATTTAAGTACTGGGTTTTTATTAATCAAATTAAATAGCGTGTCGATGACAATTTAAATGGACTCTGCCCAGAATTTGGCTTCGTGTTTGATGCCATCACTAGCGTCCATCAGCTGTAAGGAGCCGGAACCAGGACACGTGGGACATGATAATAAGTGTCCCATCGTTTGTGGAACTACAAATGAAATAAAAACAAATATATTTTACAATCATTTTGTACAATCTGCAGTAAGTTTAATTCACGTTTAAATTCAACAGAACAGGTAGTTCAAACAGGTCTTGTTTCACAAAACTTGTTTACCTATCATTAAACTATAAACTAGCATCTAATGTACTGGCAGACTCAGAAGTGACGTCACTGCATCTTTTTTTTACAATTAGTTATAGTAGTTATGTATTTGTTTATTTACCTATGCTAACTAATACTAAAAATGCGAAAGTGAATTTGTCTATTTGTTACGCTTTCACGCTAAAACGGCTGAACGGATTTGGATGAAATTTGACAGATGCAGAGCCTGGGACCTGGGAAGGACATAGGGCTACTTTTCATCCTGGATCGCAGACGAACTCGCGGGCAACAGCTAGTACTAATAATTATTGTGTACACTTAGCTTGGCTACCTCTCCGAAGAACATCACCATATAAATAGGTATGAGAGCAGTAGTGACCCAGTGGCAACAACCCCGACTTACGAGTTATAGGTCGTGGGTTCGAACCCAGACAGGCGCTTTACTTTGTGTAAATAATTTTATCACATCAGCTCTCAAAACGGCGAAGGAAAACGCCGCCCGTGAGGAAACCGGCATGTCATAGAACCAAAAATTCGAAGACATGTGACATCTACTAACCCGCATTGGGGTCCCGTGGTGGATTATAGCCACACTCCCTTTCGAAGAGAGGAGGCCTGCGTCCCAGCAGTGGGAACATTATAGGCTGATTATGTAAATATGTATGTCTTTCTATGGCATCCCCTCTTGACGTTTCCACTAACAGCTTCTCGTTTCATTTCTCTAATTTTTATATGTGTTTTTATAGATAACTAGACAACATTTAGGAGATTGTTGCAAATCAATACAGCTTCTGTTTAATGAATCTGTTCATACAAAGACTGCTATTGTGACCCAAGTTATAATAAAAACTAATAAGGTTGATCACAACACGCGATGGCTTGTAGCTTGTAGCTTGTCAGGTCATGGCATTATTTGCTCATGAATACATAAATCATTAATTTATTGTCGTGACGACAGTTTTCAGTAAGAATGTCGATGGCTGTAAGAGTAGGAGAAGACCAGAGAAACGATGGATGGATTGTGTGAGTGATGATATCGTTCGAAAGGGTCACCCCCTTTCTTCTATTGTCTATCTATTTTTTAGGGTACGGAACCCTAAAAAGTAGATAGACAATAGGCATTATATGAGCAGTGGTGGCCCGTAGGTCTACGAGTGGTCGTAGGTTCGAACCCCAGACAGGCGCTTTACTTTGTGTAAAATTATTTCATTACCACTTTTCCTCACGATGTTTTTCTCAAAACGGTGAAGGAAAACAACGTGAGGAAATGTTGTGTTTATAAATGGCGAATGTTCTAGAACTAAAAATTCGAAGACATGTGACATCTACCAACCCGCACTAGGCCCGTGTAGTTTATTACGGCCCACAGAGGAGGCCTGTGTCCCACTCCCAGCAGTGGGAACATTGTAGGCTGATTATGTAAGTTACGTAGGCATTATAGATTGGTAGATATGTACCACAGGTACCTACCCACATCTGCAGACGATACGTTGTCACTAACTTTTGAGAGAACAATAAAATCGTGTCGCCAGGACAAATAGGTGCAGCCAGAAAAAATACTTCAAGAAAACACAAATAAATAAATACATCATGCTGAATATTTGATTCAGCCACTTACCTGTATTATACAAGAGGTCAGTAGATTCAACAATCGTTTAAACGACTACTCAGAAATCGAATCACCATAAAAGCATAAATACATTTTTATTTTTTGTGTATTTAATACTCCTTAGAGATATTCTCAGTATCTAACTTTATTTATTATAATATAAATGGAATAAAACCACAAACAACCAGAGATTTATGATCAAATCAAACGTGTCGGTGGTGGAATTTTTATAAAACTTTTTCATTCCAATAAGCTATCTTGATGCCTCTGTGGTTAAGCACTCGCTTATCGTGTTTGAGATTGTGGGTTCAAATCCCGGCAAGAACCAATGTGAATTTTTCAATTCATATGTACTTTCGGAGTTTATCTTATCTTGGATATAACTGACATCGCTGAACGAAAAACATCGTGAGGAAACCTGGACTTATCTTTCCTCCTAATAATAAAGCTGAAGTTTGTTTGTTTTTTACCCGACTGCGCCAGAAGGAGGGTTATGTTTTTCGAGTGTATATATGTAGGTATGTATTTTGTTTGTTTAAACGCGCTAATCTAAGGCTGTAGTTTATTTGATATCACGCTAGAACCAAAGGAGCCGCGCAAAAGAACAAAAGTTAGAAAGAGCGCTAAGTGTGAGTGAAGTACTTAATAGCGCGGATGGGCGGGAACAAGTTTCACGCGGATTCGCAGGCAGAAGCTGGAACTGGCACCACCCCTATGTGCTGATGGTGATCACTGCGGGGTGGCTTTAGTGAGGTCTAAATCCCACACTCCCCGACCCCCCTCCCCGGAGATCGGGTGCCTTTTGAAGGTTCCCCATCAACCAAAAAAAAAGGTCTGAAATTATCAACCCGTCTTGAGCAAGCGTGGTGATCAATAATTGTGCCTTCTTTGTATGGGAAGAAGACTTTGCCCAGCAGTGGGATAATAATTGTTGGATCAATAATAATAATTACACTGGTATTATTAGGTTGAAAAAACTAGTTCCTCACACTTGTTGTATCCACCTATCTAGACTGCGTTCGCAATTTTGTTTCCAAAAGTGTAAGCAAATATGTGTTTTTGAAAAAAATAAATGTAACTTAACTTAACCCACACATAAAGTTCAGTGTGTTACACAAGTTTAAAGTTAATATTACCTACTTCAAGTGGAAATAAAATAAATTGAAATTGGATTTCCATACCTGCGACTTTATGGAATGCATCATAGATATCCGTCGAATGCATTGACGCATTGTATACGAGAATCGCGCGAAAAACGCATCGTCAGAAGTTCTCAGTATACTCAGCTGTTTAACAAACAATAACAAAGTTGGCTATAAGGGGCAAGTTGTTAGTATTGTTGTGATAATAATGTAACTGTAATGTTATAGTGGCTAGTATTATAGCATGTATTTAAATAAAATACTAGAGTTTTTGTGTAGTAAGTGTTGTGTTATTGCAAATCTTAGGACGATTATGAGAAAAAAAACAAGGGACTATTAATTGAAAAAAAAAGCGGCCAGGTGCGAGTCGGACTCGCAAACGAAGGGTTTCGCACCACAGTACAATATTTAATGCTACTTAAATATTTAAAAACAATACTTATTAAAATAAACACGTTTCTTGTATGGGGACCCTTAAATTCTTAACTTTATTTGATTTTTATTATTTGTTGTTTTAAGTATGGGCTGTTCATTTATTACGTAAGACAATTTTGACCACTTTCTGACCGCCCTTCCCCCTACGTAAGAAAAAACAAGACTTGGATGAACCCCCTCCTCCCCTTTCAATCTTACGAAAGATCAGTCAGCAGTCTACCAAAATTGCAAGGAAAAAGTACAAAAAAAAAAAAAACTAATAATTTTTGCTTACTTTTGTGATCTTAAGTACCTAAGAATAATCTAGACCCCTCCCGCACGTAAGAAAAAACAAGACTTGTTTGGACCCCCTCTCCCCCAAATCGTCTTACGTAGGTAATAAAACCCATAGCGGGCATAGATTTACACACTCTGAGAAAAGTTCAAGTGTCTACCTGTTACGGTTCAAAAGATACAGCCCTGTGACAGACGGACGAACAGCTGAGCCTTAGTAATAGAGTTCCGTTGGTCGGAACCCTAGAAAGAATCCGTGAAAGCCACACCCACTTAATGGAAGTATGTTAGAAAAATAGTAAAATGCAAGGAAGATTCCATTAGCCTCGTGTGAACTGTGACGTCATACGTTTTTTATAAACAACGGAACAACATTATCATTATGCGTAATCGTCGGTAATTCTAGATAATATGCATTTTAAGCGGGTACAGACGGCAGCAATAGTGTTTCGGAAAGAAAATACAATCGAGAGGTGTCGTGGGACACCAGAGGAGCAATTCACGTAATTTTAAGAACGTTCACAGTCTGGGGGCCTAAAAAGGCCACTTTGACAGACTCATAGGATAACATTATGAATCATAATATGGCAAAGACAGTCCGTGTTTTTCTTTTTTTCGCTTCACTACGTCGCGTAGGTACAATCAAAGAGATTGGGATTGAATTTGGATTGGATTAATTGGTAATTTAGCACAGACAAAAAAAAAATAACTGAAAAATCTTTCACCAATGGGATTTGATACATTATGATTCATAATGTTATCCTTTTATGATTCTGTCAAAGTGGCCTTTAGAGCCCCAGATCTCACTCTCAATCTGTCAAAAATACCTCTAATTTCCCTAAATTTTTGACAAGTTTTTGACATTGATTCTCACTGAGATGAGATTGCGACTAGATTTTTAACGTTTTTGGTTACGGGAATTATTGATCTTCAGGTTGGAACAAAGTTCCTTTACGTTACGTTATATTATGTATAATATACTAAATAAATAATAATACTTACTAATAAACGTATTATTAAATATCAGATGAATAGTTACACACAGATTTCTCTCTTTCAGTCGTCAGTAATTTGACTTTCAAAAGAAGAAGACAAAGCTTTGTGTAACCAAACAGAAGCTATACAACGTTTATTAGTAAGGGGGTAAATCTTTTAGGTTTTTGTAATCATTTCCTGCTTTGTTGGATGAATAAAGAAGTTATTTTTCAAAATCTGTCTAGTTACAAGGTCTACGCCTAAATTGTTTAAATTAAATGTTAAATAATAATGTAGGCATTGTGGTTTTTTTTTACATTCTGTAGATACTGAGTGACAAACCAAAACAAACTTTAGTCCATATTGGTAATATGATCAATGACAGCACGTTTTAAACTAAATGGCGACCTAGTTTGTATTGCAATGTAGAAAATTATAATATGAAATGATGATTAAATACCTACGTTGCGAATTTGCGATTATAATTTCGTTTATAAACAAGCTGTAATAGGTATAGCTTAGGTACTAATGCATGGAAAATTAAAACTAAATACCTATATTTTGATATAGTCGTCGTCGTTATCGCTTTGTTGGTCACAAGCGCTGCTGTTGAGTATGAGGTCCTGGGATTAATTCCCGAGTCGGGCAAAGTGTGATTTGCGCCCAGTTGATGGCATAGACTTGCCCTCTATTACATGAGACTTTTTTTTTTGTGGATTGTAAATCATCAAATGACCCCTCCCGCTCTGGGTGGAGCGGAAGGGAGTGTCAGACTCTTACTGACTGATACCCACCCGTGTTCCTTCCTTAGCCCTTTATGTTCCGGGCCAGCGGTAACCCTTTCGGACAATCCCGCTGACCTTTACATGAGACTTAGACATAAATGGAGGAATATCGGTACCCTCCGGAGATTAGGTACAGGCGTGATGTTATGTTGTGTTGTGTTGTGATGTGTTGAAATCCAGATTTGTTTGAAATACCTGATAGGAATTCTGCCTAGCTATTTGATTCGTTGTCGAATGTAAATTCTGTTGAAGAATGTCTCGGCGAGTTCTGCGAAACCGATCCGCGATCAATTAAGGTTTGTGTCGCGGCACGATTCGCACGACGAGGCCCTGAAGCAACATTACACCAGGGACTGAGAACAACCGACTAATTCTATACTTTAAGGTTTTTCTTTGTATTTACTAAGTTCCACACGCTATGTTTACTATATCATGGTTGCATTGCAGTAACAGATGGTAGGTCTTTTTATGTAATACACACAGTGGCAAATGTGTTTAGAGAGTCCTACGACTTTTTCGTGTACATATAATAAACTAGCTGCTGCCGACGAGTTCGACGGCGATCCAGAATAAAAGAAGGCTATTTTCTTCTCCAGGCCATGGGCTACCCATGTGCCAAATTTCATCCAAATCTATACAGCCGTTTTAGCGCGAAAGCGTAACAAACAAACAAAGTTACTTTCACGTTTATAATATTTGCTAATTCGCTAGGATATATACGTTTGAAATACATATATCTCATGTGTTTTAAATTGAAATACAGCTCCAATACAATCCTGTGTAGCACACAGCCTTACTGACATGTTAAAACCCTTGTCAGCTTATCAGTATCACTTACTGCACCAACCACTCTGTGTTGTCCCATTGCAGGGAAAAGGACTTTTTTCCACCAAAGGTGAATGAAAAATATAGCATAACATAACCAGCCTATAATGTTCCCACTGCTCGGACACAGGTCTCCTCTCTGCGAGAGGCAGTGAGCCGTAATCCACCACGCGGGTCCAGTGCGGGTTGGTAGATGTCTTCGAATTTTTGGTTCTAGCAGTGGTGATGAAATAATTTACACAAAGTAAAGCGCCTGTCTGGGTTCGAACCTGTGACCTTCACCTCGTAAGTCGCGGCCGTTAACACTGGGCAACCAAATATAAAAAAGAAAAAAGTGGGCACTTATGTTGCAGCTTGGTAGGTACCACGTAGGTACCTATAGGTTGGATGCGCATCTTCAAAATGACATCACGCTTCTGCTGCGTGCTGATCTGCCGCCTGAAGATTACGAATATCACGGAATTCACGTCGAAAAATATTGCATAATATTTTTATTATCATTAGGTATCATCAAATATCGTTTGTATTGGCAACGCTTTCTCCAGGCAGAACCCGTTTTTTTTAGTAAATTGTTGCATGTGCACAGTTTGTTCCGGTTTTACTAATAATGATTTTAAAATAAAAGGCCCGAATTTGCATTAAAAAGAAATTACCTGAGTACCTATTTTTGTATTCTTTTTCCTGGATAAGAAGGCCGCCATATTTTGTTGATAGAGTAATTTAACACCGACATAAAAAAATTCTTGAATGGGCGTCAATAATATTCAATGATTACCTACCTACTTAATTATAAATGATTTGGTTGTCGTAACACAAAAGACGTGGAGAACTCTAAGCAAACAGTAAAAATGAATTGAAAAAGGGCAAAAAACTAGTAAATAGCAAATTGTCAAATGAATCAAAGATACTTAAGTTGTTTTTGATTTTTTTGAAAAAAAAAACAACCACTTTTATAATAATATACCCAACTCAAGCGAGCATCAAAACGACAGTTCATTTTAATTTTAAATCTTATCTCAGAAAATAAGGTAACATAACCTAACACGTACCCCAATTGCGTAACATACTGTCAATCACAATCTGAATCATTTTAAAGGATATCGTTAATCCATTGCCTTATATGTTCGAAAAATGTGTCTGTTCAAGAACGTAAATGACGCAATGAACGTTGTTGAACCGTCAAAATTAAAACTATTACTATTGATAATGTGTTACGCAATTACCCCGACGTTTGCACGCGAGTGTACAGTCAAGACAGTTCTTGAAGCTGTCCCACGCCTGTCCAACGTTCATTCATTGTTTGACAGTTAGTGTCAAACAATAGGAAGTCACCGTCGTCTGTCTATCTGTACGCACTCGTATTGGTAATGAATGAACACATTTCGACGCTCCCCGTGTTCAAATAGCTCTTTTAAAAGTTAAATGACTCTTTTGTGCGACGAAGGCTGGGTAAACCTTGGGAATTTGAGGCAATTAGACAAAAATGTATAAGCACATGTGGGAAAATAATTGAAAAATATATGTATTGTTACGCTTTTGTTTAAGATTTAACAGGTTTTAAGGAAAGAGGTAATCTACTACTAAGTAGGTACTATGCATATACGACGTCCTCATCATGAGGTGCATTTGAAAACATATTTGTCAGGCATTAGTAGTTTGGCATTTACCCTAAACTGGGCCTATTTGGCGCAGTCGCGAGGCACTGTTATTATAACTAAGCTTTTTATGTTTTTTTTGTGTGTGCAGGTATATGTATGTATATTGTGTGTCTCTTAACACATGGAAGAACACTGAACGAGACACAACAGAAGTTTAATTGTTATTACGTCTGGGAGGCGTTTAGTGTCCCGCAAAAAATGCGAATCTGAGTTATTTGTACGGAACCCTCGGTGCGCGAGTCCGACTCGCACTTGACCGGTTTTTTTTTAAATTAACTGACGAAACTTCACAGAAAACTTGGTACAGACGCCAGCACATCAATTTACTACAATCTGTCAAATTTCTTTAATAGTTTTTAAACTTTATCACTAAAACATAAGGTACAAAGTTGATTGAAAAAAATTGACAGTTTCGGGTAGCTTGATATGCTGGCGTCTGTACCTATGTCAAGTTTAAAAAACATGATGCAGAGGTAAACCTAGTACAACCACACATTTCGCCAGTTATGTTTACGTCCCATGTATTAGAGGGCGAGCCTATCGCCATCAATTGGGCACAAATCCAGTACCCAAGCTTCTAATGAGATAAAAAAACCCAATAACACTTTGTCTGACTAGGGAATCGAACCCAGGACCGCATGGTCAGCTGTCAAGTTTATTAAGATTGTTCAAAATATTCAAAATGACTTTTAGGGTCTAAACAGACGGACTGCATTTCAGCTGCATCATCGCAGTTTGGATGCAGTTGACTTACATAATCAGCCTCTACTGTTCCCACTGCTGGGACACAGGCCTCCTCTCTGTGAGAGGGAATGGGCCGTAATCCACCACGCGGGCCCAGTGCGTGTTGGTAGATGTCACATGACTTCGAATTTTTGGTTCTAGGACATGCCAGTTTCCTCATGAAGTTTTCCTTCACCGTTTTTGAGAGCAGTGGTGATGAAATAAATTAACACAAAGTAAAGCGCCTGTCAGGGTCCGAACCCACGACCTACAACTCGTAAGTCGGGTACGTTAGCACTGGGCCACCACAGCTCTCAATTGACGTAACTGCTTCGAAACCTAGTTATGTCAACTGCATCCAAACTGCGATGACGCAGCTGGCATGCAGTTCAATTGCAGTCCGGCTGTTTATACCAAATTCTCTTTGGTTTAGAGTTTAGACCCTTAAAGTGTCATAAGTGCTTCAAGTGCACATAGTTGATTCGCACTCAATATTACTTCTTAATTAAATCATAGCATGCAGGTATAATTTCTGCCTGCACCAGAAGGAACTGTCGGAATTTATTTGCATAAGTATGAATTTAATACCTAAGAAATAATTAATTACGAACACTTGTTTTATTACTTAGAAGGAAGTAGCTAATTAACATTTATTATTCATATGCAAATGCTAACTTAAAGAAAAAATGCAAGGAAACAATACCTAAGTATTTATTATCTATATTTGTTGAGCATTGTTGAGTCAACATTTACTTATTGCAAACTAGCTTTTGCCGTGGCCTCGCCCGCGTGGAGGTTGGAAATTATCCCACGGAAATGTATTACCGGGATAACAAGTATCCTATGTGTTAATCCAGGTTATAATAAACTATCTGTGTGCCGAATTTCATCCAAATCGTATTAAAAGCATAATAATAATGATTGAAATACTATCCTATCCTTGGGGGTTATCCTTGGGTGCACTTGCATAGTGCATACAGGGATAATCGTCGGTTGGTGCCGCATTTCATTAAAATTTCGTAAGGGGCCTCTGCGAGTTGGCTTCGGCCCCTCGTACGCCGTGAAATGCTCGTAAAATGATTGAAATACTATCGTGAATTCATGCAAGCCTATGCAATACTTTTTGATAGAATACTGCTCAGAAAGTTGGGTCTTCGAAAGCCACGTAGCGCCATCTGGCTTCCTAAAGCAATTGTGACCGTCGAAAGTTATTGTTATTTTCTTTGGCAACAGCATTTTTTTTTTCTGAATTAAAGGTATCTTATGTCCTTTACATACCCCTGACAAAGTAGGTATAGGAAACGCCGACCTCGGGGCCTAAAAAGGCCACTTTGGCAGAATCATAAACGTATTTTGCTTTTTTTCGTTGCAAGAGATTGGGATTGGATTTGGATTGGTATATAAGCACAGACAAAAAAAAAATAACTGAAAAATCCTTCACCAATGGGATTTGATACGATTAACTTAACAGTTAACTGTCTATTATGATTTATAATGATTTGATGAATTCCTTTTATGATTCTAAAAAGTGGCCTTTTTAGGCCCCCTCATCTAGTTTTTAAAATATGATTGACGTGTAAACACTTACCTGTATTAAACTTGTTTAATAGAGGTCAGTGCGTGTAAAAGTGTTCCTACAGACCTACTTACAGAAATAAAATCATTTATCATTTCGTTTTTTTAATAAAAAAAAATCGAAACTTAAAAAGTTAGGTGAAAATAGTATTATCATCATTATGTGTATTAGGTTTTCCGTGCACTACCTATGCTAAAAGCTATAACTTGCTGTCATACCTTGGTATTACCTACGGAACAAACAATAGGAATTGAATAGAAAATCGAACAGTCTATTTGGCTTTGTTAAAAAAAAAAAAAACGAATTAGGTCATGGACTAATTTCATTATTCATTATTTATCAATTGTAACGCCATTGATTGAGTTTATTTTATTTACGATAAAATAAAATAAACTCAGCAAATAAAATAAACAGCTGTTAGACATGAAGCTTGACATCGTATCCAGCATGCTAATAGCGTAACACACTGTCAATCACAATCTGAATCATTTTGAAGGATATTGGTAATCCATTGCTTCATATGTTCGAAGTCTGCTGAACAACGTAAATAACGCAATGAATGTTGTTGAACTGTCAAAATGAAACCCATTGCTGCTGATAGTTTGTTCGCAATTACCCAGTTGTTTACCCATAAAACTTCCTCATAGGGTTCACAAATGCAAACTGTAAAGACCTATAAAATCTTATTTATTTATTATTCACAAAATCTACAGCTCTTTGACATTTTATCTTTTTTTTAAACTTATTTTTATCTTATCTTGCAATAAAAAGAAAATAAATTAACTCAAAAAATCTAATCTCCCTTGGTTGGAAAAAATCTGCTGTTTAATACAAAAGTTCATACCTACTTGACCAAATTGTATGAAACAGTTGATTTTTTTTCGTGATTTCAGAGTTGGTCCCATAATGAAAGTTGTTCATATTCATGGGTAGACCACCCTGTAAAAATTTGGATGGTGATAAAAAAATCTTTCTGTATGTCCTTCTAGGGTGTTTCCGCTCACATCTGCCTTGTACTTTTTGTTATTTTTTTAATTATCCTTTTTCTTATTTTGTAAATGTGAGGACTTTGTAGGCCTTGTAGACCTTGTATTTTTTTTTTTTTTTTTTTTCTGTCAGATACATTGTAAAAGCCAAATATTTTTAAAAAGAGTAACCGTGGAGTTTCTTGCCGGTTCTTCTCCATAGGAAACGACCAATTGGAACCGTGCACCTCGTTTCAGACGTGCCCATGTAGGTTTATGTAAAATAAAATATTTTGATTTTGATTTTGAGTCGCCTTTCATTCATTCTCTCAACATGACCAAACCATCTAAGCATACTACCCCCGCACCTACACTGCACCTATAGGTACTGTGCATGTAATAAATCTACAGGTAGTTATGTTTTATGGCGGCACGAGCTTCATAATAATCATAATCATAATCATTTTTTATTTGTGTAACATAGGTAGTGAATACAGTTCTTAAATTAAAGTTCATAGTTCGCTATGTTATGCCAAGAGGCGTACAAATATGGTTGCATGCTAAATAAAAAACAATATGGAATAATTTCTACAGTCAATGCATAAATAAATAATCATAAATTACAATTAGTCACAATATTCAATTAAAATTTGTTTCTCCAGTCAAATAAATAAATAAGTCTACATTAATACATCATTCAGAAATTCATCAGTCGTATAATAGCATTTTTCAATTAATAACATTTTTAATTTTTTTTTAAATTGTGTAACATTCAAATTTTTTATGACATCTGGTAATTTATTGTAAATGCGCGGTGCCATACCTAAAACGCTCTTTCTCACTAAGGCAGTCTTACAGCGCTGATTGCTTAAAGAGTTTGCGTATTGGCTACGAATCGCAACATCTCGTAACGTTGACACTTTTTCGAACAACCTCATGTTTGTTTTGACGAAAACACTAATTTCAAAAATATATAATGAGGGTAAGGTAAGTATTTTCAGCGATTTAAAGAATGGTACACAGCTAACGTCAGTTTTTAGACCACACATTGATCTTAAACATCTTTTTTGTGCCTTAAAAATTATATCTTTATCAGTAGAATTTCCCCAGAAAATAATACCATATCTCAAAATTGAGGCTACTAAGCCGTGATATGCAACTAGTAGCGCATCCATATTTATTTTTCTAGCAATTTGGAAAAGTGCATATGCTGATTTATTTATTTTCTTACTTAGGTCATCTATGTGGGCCTTCCAGTTAAGCTGGTTATCAAGGAATAAACCTAAGAATTTTGCTACTTTAACTTCTTCAATGTCACAGTTACTATGTCTGATATCTACTTTTGGTACTACAGTTCGTTGGTGAAAGTGCATTATATTGGTTTTCTTTAAGTTTATAACTAAATTATTTTTATTAAGCCAATTAATTATGTCCGATAGTGTATTATTTATGTCATCTTGATAAATATTTCGATCAATACATTTCACTATGACAGTACTGTCGTCCGCAAACATGACCATTTGATGTTGAGTCACCTTTGGCAGATCATTTATATAGATCAAGAAAAGAGGTGGCCCAAGGACGCTACCCTGTGGGACACCAAATTTTATTAATCTAGAATGAGATAAAAAACTCTTTTCAAATTTTGTTTTTTCACATACTCTTGAAATCTCTGTACATTGCATTCTGTTGGAGAGATAGGATTCGAGTAGTTTTAAAATGTTACCTCTGATACCATAGCTACGCAGTTTGCCTAATAAGACGTCGTGCTTTACGTAATCGAAGGCTTTGGTCATATCGGTGTAGATAGCACAAATAGGAGCTTTTTGGTCTACTGCCAACATAATGCTACGTAAAAAATCAAAAATAGCCATGTTGATCGTGGTATTCTTTCTAAAGCCATTTTGTTCCTTGCATAATAAGTTAAATTTATTGAGATAGCAATACAGAGACTTATAAATATTTTTTTCGAAAATTTTGGAAAAAACAGAAATTTTAGCTATTGGCCTATAGTTCTTCATATCGGTTTTGTTATCTTTTTTATGAAGTGGTTTAATAATTACTTTCTTCAAGTCTTCAGGATAAACTCCATCGACAATGCTAAGGTTCATAATATGCGCTAATACGGGTGCTATAAGTTCAGTTACAAATTTTATCACCTTTGTTGACATACCGTCAAATCCTACAGTACTTGTATTTTTAAGCGATCTTATAGCCGTAACAATGTCAGTTGTTAGAACAGGCCGCATAAACATGGATTGCCTTGTCAAATTGTCTAATTTATTGTCGAATTTCATATCAGTTTTTATATTATTCTCAATTTCATCTATAAAATAATTATTAAATGCATTTGCAATGTCAGTGGGTTTTGAAAAGGTCAGGTCACATTTATTAATGGTCATTATTTGTTCTTTAGGAGAGTAATTTTTTGGTCTATTGACTATTTGCCATGTAGCTTTCGATTTATTCTGCGAGTTTTTTATAAAGTAATCATTTTGAGCTTTTTGAGTTAGTCTTATTATTTTCTTATATTGTAATGAGTATTTTTTAAAATTAGTTTTATTTTTTAATACAGGCTTTAGTCTGTATGTCCACAGTAATTTTCTTTGTTTTTTACTACAGCTTTTTATGCCGCGCGATACCCATTTTGCGTTTTTATTAGTATGAATAGTTATAATTTTATCAGGGAAGCAAAGTTTGTAGAATAGGGAGAAGGTTTCATAAAATCTTTTGTAAGCTATATTGGCATCGTTACTTTCATATACATCCTTAAAAGTTAAACTTCGAATGCATTCTCGGAATTTTTTAAGGTTCTCTGTAGAGTAGTCTTTTCTTACAATTTTCCAGAATTTTAAGCGGCATGTCCTATTTATGGGAACCCTGAGTATTTGTGAGGTGTGATCAGAAAGGATGAGATCTATAATTTCAGCTTTACATCCTTTTCGTATGTTATGTGCGAAATTATCGATACATGTGTTACTACTAAGCCTGGTAGGTTGATTTATTTCTAATGTCAAGTTGTAGCTCAGTAGAAAATTCTCCAGTTCAAGAGTAGTCCTATTCCTTTTTAACGTATCAATATTTAAATCGCCACAAATAACAATTTTTTTTTTATTTAACAAACATAACTTACTCAAAACAATGTCAAGCTTATCATAAAATGTCAAATAATTGTATTTAGGAATTCTATAAACACAAATAACAATAATAGAATGAGTTGTCAATTCAATTCCACAAATTTCAAAAACGCCTGACACAGAGTGCTTAGCAATATTTGGTAGTTCTTTATATTGATGCCCAGTTCTAACTAGAATACATGTCCCTCCGCGATTTGTTTTGCGACAAAAGAAGGCGGCGGGATGGAAACCAGGAAGGTACAACAAACTTTCATGGCCAGATGCAATAAAATGTTCAGTTATACAGAGAATGTCTACAATAGTTCCTTGATTTTCAAGGGTTTTCAATTGAATAGTCAATAAGTCCGATTTATTCAACAAACCGGCAATATTTTGGTGCAGAATATTGAAAGTATTACAGAAAAAACTGCGAGTTTTGTCCATCTGTACTAGTCGCAGATGTTGTCTTAAACTTATTGGAATTGTAATTAGGATGCATTTTGTCATTTATGTCAAGTCCACATATATTTTCATACTCAGTATTGACACTTTGAATGTAAATAATCATATCATAAATATCATTAAAAATAGATTTCATTCCGGAGTAATTTATCATGCCTGTGCGTCTATTGAACATGGTATCATTGTATTTTAAATTGTTGTTGCTATCCAGAAAATATGCATGTCCATGAGTAACTGTATCCAGATATAACAAGTTATTGAACGTTTCTACCCTCGAATTGTATAGATAATTATTATTGAAGAATTTGTACGTTGGTGCGCATATAATTATGTTTGTATTTGTGATTTCTTGTAAAACTTTTCTTATTAATAAAATAATGTCATAATATTTACATGTGACTTGAAAGTCCTCGCCACCTATCAATATAATGCAGTAGTCCTGCACGGTGAAGTTTGCTAGTTTTTCTGTGATGCCTTTCAGGAGTGCTTGGACATTTCTATGAGGTGTGATATAGTGGCAAAGTTCACATTTATCTATAGTTTTTTCTGCAATGCCAAGCAAATTATTCGTGTTGTCGGTGCTTATAATGCAAATTTTGTTACTTTTTAAATTACTGTTGTCCGAATTATTAATAGTTTGTTTTGTTGGTGTAACAGTATTGGTTGTTTCGGTTTTGCTGTCTTGATGTACAGAAGTGGTATTGCCAATATTTACATCTGTTTGTGTTTGTTTGCATACATTTTCCGTTCCTAGTTGTATAGTACTACAGGCTGTTGATGTTTGGCGTTTTAATTTTGCTGGCGTATGAGGAGTGAGATTACTGGTTTGGGTCTCCTTATTCAAAGTTTGCATTCGGCATGTAGATTTATTTCCAAGATATTGTTTTATTGGGGTTGATGTTAGGCTACTCACTTGGTGTCTCGTGTTTGAAACCTTTCGTTTAGAACCTGGAGTGGCACACTTGGCTTCTCCTGCACCCACCTTCTTATATAATTCTATGACACGATTACATTTATCCAGATCTGACTTTAAATTTGCATTCTCACAGAGCAAGTGGTCAACCTCCTGATTCGCGCTTTGCAACTTAATCCTTAAATCATTGATCTCTTCCTGTAGCGTCGCAATGGTTTCATCGTCTCGCAGTGAAGTTTCTGGCATACTCATAACTGTAGCATCGAAAAGTGACGTTTCTGAGAACGAGGTAGACTGGATTTGTTTTTTTCTTAGCGTTACGTTTTCGTCCCCCATGCCAGTAATTTTACGTACAAATACTTAATTATTCCTACGTTGGTAACACTAATAGTAGGTTTGGCCCTCTGGCGGCGAGTAGCGTAGTTCTTTTAGTTCGCTAAGTCAGCACTAGTGGCCGTTTTGGAGCTAGTTGTCGTACAATCTTTAGGGTCCAAAGTCCATTTTTTTTTTAAATCTTTTCAAAACGGTATTTATTGTTTATTGTTTTTTAGTTATAGTCACTTGGGTTTATAAAATTGCCACTCAGAAAATTGTCACTTCGAATATAAATATCAGCGAGTGGTCGTGTACTGCAGGGAAGCATCGCCCGGGCAATGAACCTGGGACTACACGCCGTGAAACACAACAAGTTTATTTACTTTACTTGGACCATAGTCTAGTCTAAGGATTTTGTTTTTGAAATAGAAGGAAGTTTGAGTTTTTAGGGTTCCGTACGCAAAGGGATATAGGGCAATAGGGTCCCGTTTTTACCAAACGGGACCCTATTAACAAGGCTCCTCTGTCAGTCTGTCCGTCTGTCACCAGGCTGTATCTCATGAACCGTGATAGCTAGACAGTTGAAATTTTCACAGATGATGTATTTCTGTTCCCATACAACAAACGTGTTTTTTTCGGCGTTTTTGCCTTGTGGTACGGAACCCTTCGTGTGCGAGTCCGATTCGCACTTGGCCAGTTTTTATTTTTTTATAATATAGAGAGGTAGGCAGTGAAGACCAAAGAAACCATGGATGGATTGTGTGAATGATGATGTGGTTATTATTTATTCACAAAATCCACAGCTCTTTGAAATTTTATCTTAAAATATATAAGCTAGTCTTATAGCCAATTACGGACTTACAATTTAATAGCTAGCTAGCACAATTGTCTTAGAAAATTATTTTTTTATGTATTTTTTTTCGCGAATCTTTCCCATGTTTTAATAGTTGTTCTGGGTGGAGGCAATATAACCAACAAATCAAATATCATAAAAATCGGTCCAGTCGTTCTTGATTTATACCTACCTACATGGTGTAACTAACCCGAATTTGTTTCATTTAAATCTATAGAAGATTAATTGTTATTAAAATTAATCATTTCATTATACAGCGTCAAGATTTAAAAAAAAATGTGTATGTAGGTATGTAGTTAGTTATTTTATTTAGTACCTAGTGTATATGTATATAGTTAGTTGTAATAATATATGTAGTTATTACCTATAAATAAATCTTAAATATAAAAAAATACTGTTAGTTAAGCTGTGGCTGGCAACATGTATGTACCACCTACTATAGGTACCTACAACTCTGCATAACCCATAGGATACAGGCGTGAAGTTAATATGTCGGTTAGATATCTTGTGACACATATACAAACATAAGTTCACTAACATACGGTATGATAATATAAAGTTATGAACATAAGCTTCGCAAACCAGGTAAAGTAAATGACCTACTTTATAAACTACAGCGATGAAGATGAAAACAAAAACACTTTACCATATCCAGTCACAGAAGGTTCTAATTTAGCACAAATATATTACCATACAGTTTAGGAGAAACGCACCATATACCTACCATCAACCGTAGCAAGGACGTTCTTAATTGCAGCCTTGAAATTTCAAAGTGTGCAACAAGATGCAGAGTTGCCGTTTGCGTCTGCGACTAGTCGTTACGACAGACGTCCTGCAGGAAGCGATTATTTTCTTTAAGTTTTCGAGAGAGACGGTAGTGTTGTTCATCTTGTGACCCGACCGTGTGCACCGCGCGTCTATCCGCTGCACTGCGAGAAGCAGCGAGAGCATGCGACTCAGCTAGCCTGTCTGCAACTCGGCGTCCAAGAGTTCGGAGCTCATCATCTGCCTAGCCTTTTCCCAACTATGTTGGGGTCGGCTTCCAGTCTAAACGGATGCAGCTGAGAACCAGTATTTTACATGGAGCGACTGCCTATCTGACTTCCACAACCCAGTTACTGGGTAATACGATACCCCTTGGTAACCCCTTGGTAGTCTACGCAACAATAGGCTGCAGCTGACGATGTTCATAAATTTTGTTCAAAGCTCCGAACGCTTGGAGACCCCTCCGTGCCTCGGACGTTGGTTCCGGCTGACATTCGCAAAGATCTGCGAATGACAGCCGGAACCAACGGCGTGTTGTGTCAGCTGCAGCCTATTTTTGCGTCTAGTTGCCAAGCTGTCGCAGGCGCATGTCGCGTAGTGTTCGCCATGTCTAAGTTCCATTAATTGAGCAGTTTACTTATGGGGGTCAAGGTACAAGTGAACTGTTCAAAATGACTGTATGTTATACAATAAGCTCGTGCTTTGCTTAAACCTGTTTTAAACGAAGCGATCATTCGTAATGATCATTCGTTACGTCGAAAGGTCGTGCGCTCAAATCCATGCATTTATTTATATTTACTTTATTCTACACCAGAAAATACAAAACAAAAAAAAAATAACAAAAAGAGTAACAAACATTTTTAGACGATAGTTAGTTTACCTTGTGCATGAGAATAATAAATAATTAATCTAATCTGCATTCACGATTTATTTGCCAAAAATGTAAACAAATATAATTTTTTGGAAAAATAACTTTAAATCCTACACAATAAAGTTCAGTTTACGCTTCAACTTCAAACTGGTAAGAATCCATCTAAGACAATCATGGCTTAATTGGTTCTAAATTGTCTGTACTTACTATCTTCGTCTTAAAGCTTTGCATCCATCTTCCAATCACCCTGTATAATACGTTGCAAAAATTTTGGGCTATCCCGAATGTCATCAGCAGGAATGTCAAAGAAATATTTCATACTTGTGCAATGTGAGCAAAATTGAGAACCTAGTGAGACAATGACCCGTATCCTTCGTGGTTTATGCAGTAGACAACAAAAACAAGGGACACGCTACCCGTCATGGAGAGCAACCCTTCAAGAGGCGAGCAAAATGTCCTTATAGCAAAATATCTAATAACCCACATTATTCAAACTAGCAGACAAAACAACTCTTTAACTTACCTATTTATTAACGCCCATTATCGATACATATATTATTGAATTTTCCCCGATTTTACTAGTTTAGAATTTAATAAACTATTAGCAAGGCTTTCGTAGGTTTTGCAGTCTCGGTCATGGCCGACACATTGGCCCTATTTTTGCCAGCAATGGCATCATTTATGTAAGCTGTAGACCCAATTTCCAAGCCAGACATTTCTGGTTTCACCTTTCATATGACATATCAGAATGTTGACATCATTTCCTCGTTCCTCCAATGTCATGAATTATAGCAAACTTATTAAAACTGGTTCAAAAAGGTCGATTACACACTTACTGTTAATTTCGGTGAATGAACCAAAAACATGACAACTCAAGATAAAGATTTAATTGTCGTTAAAATTAAGTCAGACCAGAAGGCCAATTCTCGTAATTTAAATTGTTCAAAATCTAGTCTCATCTCGGCGACAAACAAATGTCAAAAATGTAAATTAGAAGTATTTTTGACATACTATTGAGACTGAGATAAGAGCGAACGTTGTTGCCTGGGTTGTTGCCTGGAATTAATATTTTTCAAAATAAAATGCAAGAGTTCCAGATCATAATTATTTTAGAAATGTTTGTTAATTATATTGTCGGTACATACTTCTTGTCATGTTAAAACGCTCCTAGAAATAGCAAAGCAAACCGTTCGGAGACCAGAGAGGAATCAGGCGCAGGAGCAACGTCTTAACGTGCACACCGAGTCACGGGGGTATCATCACACCGCCAACGTCGACACTCCGGGCTGTTATTGAGAAATTCGTAATGGAAAAACCCAATAACACTTTGTCCGAACTGGGAATCTAACCTGGACTCTACGCTCAGCAGACTTGAGTGAAGGAAGTGAGAGTGCGCCTCCTGTGTCTGCGCACACAGTTGTGCACTATAATATCTCTCGCGTCGATTGCTAGTCTTTGCTAAGATTTAGAAATTCGGTCTGGAGAATTATTACAATTAGGGTAGAGTTAGAGGGGTAGAAAATAAGTCCCGCCGTTTTTATCAAAAATTCTATGTCCTGAATATGCAGTCCCCCGAAGATGTAGCCACTACTTTCGATTAGGATGGCTTTTTTTTTGCGGATGGGAAATCATCAAATGACCCCTCCCGCTCTGGGTGGAGCGGAAGGGAGTGTCAGACTCTTACTGACTAAAACCCACCCGTGTTCCTTCCTTAGCCCTCTATGTTCAGGGCCAGCGGTAACCCTTTCGGACAATCACGCTGACCCGGCAGCCTTCGGCCCTAAGGGGGCCCTCGATGCTGACATCTCTTTGAGGCGCGCGTGGAGCACGTACGCGCCTGGTCCTGATCGGACGGTGAGCTACCCATTACTCTCCGCCCGCAGGCCCGATTAGGATGGCTAAAACATAAAATCGAGAGGCATTTTTGATTAGACAATCACCGTTGCCATCTTGCAGTTATGTATTCACTTAACGAGCACTACCACAAAGTCAGTCAAGCAATCATATAAAATAAAATACCAACTTATATAACTTGATATTATTATCTCATTTCGCGGCGCTTGCGCAGATCGGATACATACAGACGGTTTTATAATTATAACATGTTGGTAATATTTATCTTTAACTTATTATTATCCTCGATGTCTTTCATTCAAACTGAATTTACAGACATAATAGATACAAATGCAAATCTGCCATTAATTTGATTATAATATGACGCTTTTTCCCGAGTCAATAACCCGTTTTTTGAGATTTCAATTTCTCATTGTCAGATTAATTTTGAATATGGTTCTTAATGACATGTCATGATAAAGGGCTTTTATATTGAGTTATTCACCTTCAAAGCTTCAATAAAATCGTTTGTTTCTTCATGATTGGTATCTTTTAATATTGGCATCACGAATCACCTGCTCTTGAGCTCGATCTCGCCTGATGGAAAGTGATGGATGATAGCTGAAGATACCTATTCACTCTTACTTAAAAGGCTGATAGGGTGTAGGTCAGCAAGTGTTCTTGCCCGTACGTACGCGAGATATATATAACCTATACTATATCTGGCGTACATGTAAGAACATTTTCTTTACATTTACCCAAGTATTGAAGAATACCTGTCCAAATTAACCAATTTTAATTTACCTATTTGAAATTCTATTACTTTGTATGATTCAAAGTTGAATTACAATTCAATTCCACATTCGATTCAGTATTTTTTATATTTTATAGAAAAAATACTGAACCAAAGGTAGTTAATTGAATTGTTATTCAACATTGAATTATACAAAGTAAAGGAGTTCAAAGATGAATCATAAAAAGTAATAGATAATTGATATCATATCAATTATCTATTAGGTACTTTGTATGATTCATCTTTGAATTCCTTTACTTTATAGATAATTTTTAACATATCAATTATCTATTACTTTGTATGATTCATCTTTGAACTCCTTTACTTTGTATGATTCAATGTTGAATTACAATTCAATTACCTTCGATTCAGTTTTTTTTCTATTATTGGAAACATACCAATTATCTATGTTTGCAATTAAGAAATGATTTGATAAACATACATTTTGCTTAGGGAATCACGTCTCGGGGGGCCATAAGGCAGAAACAGCACCGAAACAATATTTGCTAGCACATGACTGGCACAAGGCTGTTTATCAGCAAGATATTACAAGACCCGTAAGTCACTCTAGAGATGTGCGCCAATCTTTACAATCGTCGATGTTTTGGAAAAATACGAGGCGACTAGTGGATAGGAGTGCTACAGGTGTGGATTGCTTAGGGCATCAAGTAGTCTTCCGGCACTGATTGGACGGCTGATTATTTTTACGCGATTTGATGTTGGTCCCATGGAGAAAGTTGTTCAGTTTGATAGTCTATACCACACCCTTAAAAGTATATCTACAGTTCATATTATACATGCTGTATGAGTGATAGGGTAAGGAAACGTTTTAATAAAACGATTTCCGAGTCATGTAGCAATTCAGTATAATACTTTTTACCGCATTTTTTATACCACCAACTTGAGATGGCATCCATCATAATTTTCAACACAAAAACCAGTGTTTACAAGTAACTATCGTGCAGAAGTAATATTGCAAAACAAGCTTATGTAACGTTTTGTCGGCGACACTCTCGCGACTATGCTGCAATTATTAATCCAGGTACGCACGGGCGTGTTTCTTTTATCGCGCACTGCATTTTCAACCCGTTTGCTGAGCGCCGAGAGTTAAAAATTCGACAGTGTGTTTTTCAAATTAGGCTGAGAATCAGCATTTTTCGAGCGTCAAAATTAGATAAGACAGTCACCCTTCACCACTTCCTAGTGCTTTCGCTGGGGAGAAGAAGTGGCGCAACAAACTCCCCAGCAGCACAGCTGTCTGTTCAGTTAGAACAACTTGATTCTATACAATAGTAGGTAATAGGTATGCAACAAAGTTACGCTCGGCTTAACACCGACAGTTGAAAATCCGGTACGCGACAAAATCCCGCCACGATATTTTTCCCGTCCCTTTATTTTTCCCGTCCCGTCCGTGTGGGAACAATACACAGCTGGTTTTTATCATTTAAATTGGTTAAACCTTCGATATTTAGTCCTTTGCGTGTTCATTTAATACTATTGTTTACACAGCAGTTAGCTAAGGCATCAGCTGTAATAATATAGGTATGTTCGGTGTTTTCACTGAACACCTTAGTTAGCGATATCTGCTCGACGCGTTGACCTAATTTTTTTACTTATTACATTAGATTCTCTTTCGGCTACCGCGTTAGCCGGGTGTATTCAAACATTCCATCAACATTTCATTAACATTTTAACACTAAGAACCGTTTGAGAGTAAGGGCTCCTACAAATAGGCGCGACACGCGATATAATCACGCGCGACACAAAGGCACCGCTCGTAGCGCGACTTGCGGTGCCTTTGTGTCGCGCGCAATTTTATCGCGTGTCTCGCCTGTTTGAAGGAGCCTTTAGTCAATAGTGTTCAACATAAACATTTGTTTCTCCTCAAAAACACCGAAACCTCGATAAGTACCCCGACAGTATTTCTTTCTTTTCTTTTATGTAATTTGATTATGTTAATGAATTCATGTATTTGCGAATGTGTTTTGAATAGATTGTGGCTACTCGTCGACTGCTATCTAAATTTATGTATACGTGACGACGTAATCACACTACATAGGGATTTCTGCAATTTAGTCTTGCTTAAATTAATTAGAATTTAGAAAACCTAATGTGAACAAAAAAAACTTAAATTAAAATTCCTTTGCAAGCAACGTTTGTCAGATCGTAAAACTGGTTTATTTAACTATTAAGTTGCAGGCTTTAATCACTACAGTTGATATAACCTAGTTCTCAGAATCAGGTAAGCAGGTATAAACAACAATAATTAAATTAATTATTTTTTCTCTAGGTACGTATGTATGTGTGCCTTACATACGCAGTACGTAAAAACTACATTGCAAACGTAGTTGTCAGTTGTCACGTGTGAAAGATGCTACTGATACCTTACTTAGACGAATAACGACAGAATTATAATCATTAAAGTCATCAACACAACTCTCTACGACCAAGTAATCCCCAAGAATGACTATTTCATGAAATTTTGACATTTGGGGATTATACTAACTTAACAAGTTGTATTACTGATTGTAAAGATTATAATTCTGTAAATACATATTTGTTACGACCGCGAATAATATTTTAATCAACGTACAACTTAAAATTGACCTTCGCATGTTACGCATGCACCCGTGTTGCGTGCGTTACATTGCGCACTAATAATAAACAGTCGTTACCCAGCATTAATTTTTACGGACTTCAAAAAAAAGGAGGTTATCAATTCGATACGTATGTATGTAATATTATTGGAATTGCATTATATTCACATATGACAATCTATTAGGGCTTCCAAACAAATATACAAAATTTTGTAGACGTATGTATGTATGTATGTATGTATGTTTGTCCACGCATATCTCCGGAACTATTAATCGGATCGTGACGATTTTTTTTATATTGGCTTACATTTACTTCAACTTAGGGAACAGTGCAAGTTTCATCAAGATCGATTCAGTAATTTTAAAGATATGGACTAATACGTGTAAGTGTGACGGCCTGGGTTATTGATACGAGCTACGGGTGTAGTGTCAAAGGGAAAACATCTCAAAACCTTGGTCAAATTCTAGTGCAAAAACTAAAAATTACGAAATAAAAATAATTTAAAATAAAAAGTAATTTAAAAAAAATGGTTGCCTGTAAAGTCGGTTTTACGGGCGAAGATTTTACGTGACAACGACCGATCATCCGATCATAGTTGAGTGGGAGAGAGACGCAAGGCATTCGGCGGGCCTCTCTCTCGTTCGGTGACTCATCGTAACGTTACCGAGCGTTACACTTTTTCATAAGTGACTCCCAGTCGCAACCTAATTTAAGACGTTGTCACGTCAAAAAATTAAACCGACTTCAAAAAGAAATTAACTCAAAATTATGAAATAACTTTAATTTCGGAAGTCGGTGTCTTGGGATCTGTATTTTAGTTTTATGCCACCGACTTCCGAAATTAAAGTTATTTCATAATTTTGAGTTAATTTCTTTTTGAAGTCGGTTTAATTTTTTTAAATTACTTTTTATTACTCAATGTACCTTAGTTTGATGTACAGTACCAGTGCATCAAGCTACTACAATCTGTCAAATTTATTGAATAGATTTTCAACTTTATCGCAAAAGCATAAGGTTCAAAGTTGATTGGGAAAATTTGACAGTTTCAGGTAGCTTTGATGTGCTGTCATCTGTACAGAATGCGTAGTTTACTATCTACACTGAACCAAAATAATGCTCTCCAGGGCCAGTCGTATCACGGAGGTCTTAAATTATTATGTCATTAGAGAACGTTATTTTCGAAACATGTAACGCTTGAAAGAACAGAATACATGTCATTATAATGTTCTAAAAGGTCAACTGTACTTTAAACGCGATCATACCAAACTGATTGGAATGAAGAAATTATATGAATATAAAGAAATATATGTATAGGGTGTTTGGAAGCTGGATATAGTTGACACCATTTAGAGTATTTTGAGCCATACATGTCGACGAAGTATGTTTCTTTAATTTTTAAAGTTGGTATGTTATTTTTGACTAAAAGTTTGCAGTTAAAAAGTAATTTAAAAAAATTAAACCGACTTCAAAAAGAAATTAACTCAAAATTATGAAATAACTTTAATTTCGGAAGTCGGTGTCTTGGGATCTGTATTTTAGTTTTATGCCACCGACTTCCGAAATTAAAGTTATTTCATAATTTTGAGTTAATTTCTTTTTGAAGTCGGTTTAATTTTTTTAAATTACTTTTTATTTCGTAATTTTTAGTTTTTGCACTAGTATTTGACCAAGGTTTTGAGATGTTTTCCCTTTGACACTACACCCGTAGCTCTTATCAATAAGCCAGGCCGTCACACTTACACGTATTAGTCCATATCTTGAAAATTACTGAATCGATCTTGATGAAACTTGCACTGTTCCCTAAGTTGAAGAAAATGTAAGCCAATAAAAAAAAAATGGTTACGATCCGATTAATAGTTCCGGAGATATGCGTGGACAAACATACATACATACATACATACATACATACATACATACATACATACATACATACATACGTCTATGAAATTTTGTATATTTGTTTGGAAGCCCTAATAGATCATCATATGTGAATATAATGCAATTCCAATAATATTACATACATACGTATCGAATTGATAACCTCCTTTTTTTTTTGAAGTCGGTAAAAATAAAAAAAAACGTACTTCGTCTAAGACATGTATGGCTCAAAATGCTGTACTTAAATGGTGTCAACTATCACTCCCTTGAAGCTTTGCACTAAGCTTCTAAACACCCCGTATAATTATAAGCAGATGCTTCAGAGATTTTGATATTTGTCCTTATAATTATGATATTTCTTCTGCTTACTGAATTAGATTGGGATTGTATTGCATATCCGAGAAATTGTTTCCTTCTTGGCTTGTCATTAAAATTTTTAGATAATGTTGATTTATTCATGTTGATACATCATCATCTGCCTAACCTTTAGCTAGCTGCCGCTGAATACCAGTATTTTTAAACGACTGCCAATCTGACCTCTACAACCCTGGACAAATCCAGGATATTTTCTACCTAAAAAGGTTTTAACTTTCTTGTATATCCGTAATCGCCTCGATCATCATTATAAATGAGTTTATTACGTTACCTAAAGACTTTATTACTTGGTCGTCACCTAGTTGCAATGATTATCGTAATAACCATCATATGGACTATGGTCCCTCTAATTGTAGTACCATTGTCTGCCTGAGAACATCCAATGCAGTCTGACGGGTTATTACTGAAGGCTGTGTCCGTTGTAGGAGACGACACGGGATTATGAACTGATTTCATTGTTAACATTGACAACACGGTTCAATCAAGACAAACTGTGGGCCAAGTTAGCACAAAGCTAGACAGAGAGGAGTGGTCACGGCACGCCACGCAGAAGATGGTAGGACGAAGGTGTGAACGGAGCCCATAAGTGGGAGAGAATAAGATAACAAAAAAAAAACATTCGATTGAAGACACTTTAGCCGCAGCTTCAGTTTTGTGCTTGGAAAATGTAGTTTACCTACACATCTGCATACCACTTCTACACAAGAGCGCCATGACAGAAAGTTCTAGGGAAAGGAAAGTGCATTGTATCCTGTAATGCAGTAGGTAGGTACCAGAAAATATAAACAAGGAAATGGAAATAGGGTGAAGAAAAGAGTGCAATCGTAAGTATATGTATATAATTTTCTTTGGTTAAGAACATAAATAGTAACAATAGGTCAACTGTAATCAGTGAACATGTCAAAGACAATTGAATTAACAATGTATCTCGAATCAAGGGTCATTCAATCATCTTCGTTCTTTCAAGGTGTGCATGTTGAAGAATTTTAATCTCTCTCTGTAAGAACGGACTTTTTTAGATATTCCCACGGAAAAAGCCAGATGCCAATCATATGCTAAATTATAATGTCAATCCTGTTAAAATTCCTTGTACACTTACAGTCCTTTCACAGTCATTATTCTGCCTCGGGCACCAGTAACTGAATAGCAACCTTATTTCAACGAAAATAAAGATCACTATGATTTAGACAGACTTAGCAATGACAGCAACGAAATAGCAACCTTAATTACCACGAATATAAAGATCAGTGTGATTTTGACAGTGTTTATTAATCAAAGGTAAAATAGGTACAAAACGCTTTGCAAACAATTTTTTTTCCATTTCCACTGGTCTAGACTCTCTGCTTGTTATTTTTAGATTACCATCTGATCTCACTGTTATTTGTTTCCTTTTCCCAACACACGGTTGATAAATAGATCATAATTTATAAATTCGCCGATTCTCACGTGCGCTATTGGATACGAGACTGATGACGCCATGGATTGGCCAACCGACCGGCGCGAGCGCAGCTTACGACACACTATGGGAACTGTCGCACATTACTGTAATAATTCTTAGCTTTTTGTTTTCATATCAATGCTGATTTTTATGATCTGAGATTGGCTCAGGGAAAGATATACAACACCTATGTTTCAACATCTTATATTGCAGAATATTCAGAGATATATGACATGTGTCTGCTTTTAAAATTAATAGGTTAGAAAGAACTGGTGATCACACTATGTTTTTGTTTATGATCCCTAACATGAAAACTTGGGCAACTTTTATCTTCTAACCCTTCTGGCTTCTTTACTGGGAGATGATTTGATAAGGTCATTATTTCTAGGCGTGTGCCTGGCAGTAGTAAAAGTTGTAGAAGAAAAATTGCATAGAATTGCAATTGTTTAGATGATATGATGACCTATAGTTGCTTACTTAAAACTTGGTCCAATACCTGTAGTTCTATATATATGTTATAAATAAAACGGAGTCGGGTTAGTTACACCATATAAAAATCAAGAACGGTAGAACCGATTTTTATGATCTTTGATTTTTTTTATCTGTCTACGCTCCGAATAGCAGAATGACTATTAAAACATGGAAAAAATTCATGAAAAAAATAATAATGAGGTTCATTAATTTTCTCATACCTACATTTGTATGGAACGGCTTATTGATTCTGCATGAGGCGGAACGAAGTTCGTCGAGTTAGCTAGAAAGTGCATACATAAAAATAGTCATACAATTCGAGTTTATAATATAATGTATGTCATTCTCGGATGGTGTAAGAACCGGCCGTTGCGTCGTCGTCGTCGCGTCGTAGGGATTATATCACAGTTTGGCAGCGTATGTCGATATTAGTTTTTACCGACTTCAAAAAAAGGAGGTTATCAATTCGATACGTATGTATGTAATATTATTGGATGTGCATTATATTCACATATGATGATCTATTAGGGCTTCCAAACAAATATACAAAATTTCATAGACGTATGTATGTATGTATGTATGTATGTATGTATGTATGTATGTATGTATGTATGTATGTATGTTTGTCCACGCATATCTCCGAAACTATTAATCGGATCGTGACCATTTTTTTTTATTGGCTTACATTTTCTTCAACTTAGGGAACAGTGCAAGTTTCATCAAGATCGATTCAGTAATTTTCAAGATATGGACTAATACGTGTAAGTGTGACGGCCTGGCTTATTGATAAGAGCTACGGGTGTAGTGTCAAAGGGAAAACATCTCAAAACCTTGGTCAAATACTAGTGCAAAAACTAAAAATTACGAAATAAAAAGTAATTTAAAAAAATTAAACCGACTTCAAAAAGAAATTAACTCAAAATTATGAAATAACTTTAATTTCGGAAGTCGGTGGCATAAAACTAAAATACAGATCCCAAGACACCGACTTCCGAAATTAAAGTTATTTCATAATTTTGAGTTAATTTCTTTTTGAAGTCGGTTTAATTTTTTTAAATTACTTTTTATTACATTTACTATTAAGTAACCTGCGATCATAGTGAGATCGTATGTATTCAGCGATCCTGCCGGGTCAGCGGGATTGTCCGAAAGGGTTACCGCTGGCCCGGAACATAAAGGGCTAAGGCTAAATTATTATTATTTTTTTCTTTAATTTTCTATGATTAATTGTAATTATGAATGTGTTAGTTTTATAATGTAATAATGTATTAGGATTTCAAACACAATATGAATTGTTCCTGAATAAATTGAATTTGAATTTGAAGGAAGGAACACGGGTGGGTTTTAGTCAGTAAGAGTCTGACACTCCCTTCCGCTCCACCCAGAGCGGGGGGGGTCATTTGATGATATCCCATCCGAAAAAAAAAAAAAAATGTGTTCAGCGATATATTGTTATAGCCGCACGAGTCGATTGATCAGGTTAAGTTACGCTTGCCGCGGTTGGTCCGTGGATGGGTGACCATCTTTACATATCAAGACCTCTCCGTGCCTCGGAAAGCACGTTAAGCCGTTGGTCCCGGCTGTCATTCGTGAATCTTAGACAGTCGTTACGGGTCGTCAGAAAACCGAAAGTCCGATAACCAGTCTTACCAAGGAGTATCGTATTACCTAGTAATTGGGTTGTGGAGGTCAGATATGCAGTCGCTCCATGTAAAATACTGGTATTCAGCTGCATCCGGTTAGACTGGAAGCCGACCCCAACATAGTTGGGAAAAGGCTAGGCAGACGATTAGGTACTTTGGTTTGGTATCTCGGTACACGGTAATTGGGTTATGAAGGTCAGAGCAGTCGCTCCATGTAAAATATTGGCATTTGCTGCATTCGGCTAGCCGAATATATAAGTAGGTATATTGGGGTCGACTTTCAGTCTAGACTGGAAGTCGACCCCAACTTAGCTGGGAGAAGGCATTATATTATAAATTTTGATGATGATAATGATGTCACTTTGTTAACAATTTTTTATGTCAATGAGTTACTGTGTGGCTCAGACCAAATAAAAAGTCAAGACATAGCGCTGTCAACAGTGAAGTGAAGCAGGCAATGTAAACATGTGTGCACATAGTGAGGTATAGTTTGATTGTAAATGGTTGTAAATGTGTGCGTGTATGCGTGTATGCACAGAGCGGAGGTGTAGTTTTTGGATGCTTCACTGTATTGTTCGCAGCTCGACTTTTTATTTGGTCTGACTCTGAGCTGCGTGGCACCCAATAAGAATAATAGCCATCCCAGGAATGTAACTTTAGTTTTGCACAGGGTTAGTCAACAGTTTTTGCTACAGGGTAGGTTTATATCAACAATAATTATAAACCCAGCGTTATAGGTTGTCATAATGCATCTACTAATTTATGTGTATGTTAAACATGATCAAAATATTATCGTTTTTAGGATTCCGTACCTCAAAAGGAAAAACGGAACCCTTCGTAGTCCGTCTGTCGAGACCCTTTTTCTCAGGAGCGCGTGGAGTTATTAATTTGAAATTAATATTAAATACCTACTCAGGGCTGCAACCCCTTGAAGCAATGAAAAAATCAAACTTCTAAGTCAATGCACTCAAAAGATACGGGAGTTTATGTTCCGTTTGTACCGCATATTTTGACACTCGCAAGGGAATCAAAGCCCATAAGTTGATCTTTGATCAAGAAGCAATGTTATATAGCACAAGTAAAGGAAAAAATCCGAAAACCGTAAATTTGTAGTTACACACCTACAAATTTGTACGGAACCCTCGTCGGTGCGCGAGTCCGACTCGCACTTGACCAGTTTTTTATTCAACTTCATGCCAATCCCATGAAGAGAAATGGCAAAGGACTTGAGACACCTTGAGACCAGTGTATATAAAAGACCTTTAAGAATACAATGACAGTGGAACACAATTGACTATTGATATTATTTTTAATTTTGCCCATTATAAATTAGGTACGTCTTTAATGATTAAAAATAGAGGTTTTTTTGTGGACGAATTAAAAACATTAGTGCAGACCGGTTATCGAAGCTGGTTTATTATTATTCACAGCGGTATTATGAATACGGACGTAATATAATATGCAACAAGTACACTTAAATTAATGTTGGTAGCACATAAAATAGGATAGTAACTGTGTTTGCTATACAAATAAAGTCCCCGTCACGAGAAGCTATAAATTTTGTAAACACACATTCAGGGGTTCGCAACATTTGAATCAAATAAAAAAAAACAGTTAGGGATATAATTATGTTAGGTAATAGGTAAAACGGGTTGGTGTCCGCAACTCCACGCCAATGCGCGTATTTTGCGTACGCTTTTTATAATTATACCTACAAGTTGTCCTATAACGTCAGTAGTAAAGAACCTTTTAACACTGCTTGTGTCATTTTTACTGACAGGGACTTAAAAGTTAAATACTCGTATGCCATATGAATGTCAGAACGTCAATATTAACGATAACCAATACTTATTTACTTTAAAATGACCGAATCTGTCATTGGTCTGGTAATTAGGTAGATTATTTAAAATCCGGTTTCAGACTTGAGAATTAAAAGTTGAGAACGTATAAAACTCTACGTGGTGAAAGCCCGTGCAATTGAAAATTTATTTGCAAAAAACATTGAAATTACTCAACTTCAAATTCTTAATTCTGAAACCGGGTGCTAAACATTTTATTTTTACTTCATTTTTGTTTGTCCACCAATATAGTTTGAGTATTTATTTATATATACTTTATTGTACACCAGAAAATACATAACAAAAAAAAAATACGATTAATACAAAAAAATACAATGAGCGGCCTTATCGCTTTCTGCGATCTCTTCCAGGCAACCATTACCACCAACCATTAATCATGGTCTTTTTAAAGATATTTCGAAACGGCTGGTTGACACTTCCCGTGACCCAAGGGCTGGCTTTTACCTTGGCCAGAGGCTAAGCATCGCCATACAACGTGGTAATGCCGCCAGTCTCTTGGGTACATTACCAGTCGACAGCGATGCGGATGAGTTATTCGACGCTATTTTCTAGTTTCTGTATAGTTTTAGTTAAGCTAGAATTTAATTTTGTTATTTTTACTTAGCTTA
This sequence comes from Oligia fasciuncula, assembly GCA_963082905.1. Taxonomy (NCBI): domain Eukaryota; kingdom Metazoa; phylum Arthropoda; class Insecta; order Lepidoptera; family Noctuidae; genus Oligia; species Oligia fasciuncula. The sequence continues at coordinate 19,788,264 of OY720403.1, forward strand.
AACTTAACCCTGCAGCAACTGAACACAAATTCAACACCTTCTACAGGAAAACTCACATCGTCGTGCCTGTCCTTGTCCACATAATTTCCTTTGTCAGTCTCATTAATCTAGTCATTCATATTCCTCAGTCACGGCTGCCACGTGCGCCGGCGCCAGTCAAATCCAGATCGTAAGGATATTAGATTACACGTGTGTTTCTATCTACTTCCTAGTTTTAAAGGTGATCTTGAGATTGTTATGTCGTGAGTCGTTAGATTATCATATCAATGTAAAAGTTTCATGATTGTGGGAAAATAGAGAGCAGTTTTGTTTAATAAATTAAGGTTTGTTGTTTTTGTTTTAGTACTGGTTTATATAACAGGAGCACTGATGAAAGTTGGTTAACAAGTCAATAAAAAATTTATATATTATTATTAGAACAAGTTTTACAATAAAAACTTGAACGTTATGTTGATTAATTGAATAGGATTTAGCTTAAATAGGCCATTTTCTATTCAACTACAGAAATGCTAATGAACACGATCGTAGAAGGAAAAAAAACAAAAGGTTTACAATGGGAAATCGGCCGCCCCCGCCTCATAATTGATAAACGATAAACGGCAGCTGTACAGTCAACCACACGACCAGGATAAGATTTTGACTTCGCCTTTATTTCGTAGCTTTAGGTCAGGTTTTTGGACTTCACAAGTCCGAAGTGCGGTGACAGTATTTCGGTACCCTCGGTGATACTCACGTACTTGAAATACTTGATCTAAAGATAGTTTCTTTTGGTCAAAACGTATAAGAAAGTAGGTAGTCAATTTTTTTTTTAATAAAACTTTGACCCACTCTAGGAATTTCTCCTGTATTGTGTGTGCGTTTACAAACATTTAAACTCACATACACAAACAGCCAGGACCCGGAACAACTACTTGTATTGTAGGTCATACAAATATTTGTTCCGTGCAGGAATCGAACCCGCGACACGCAGTCAATCGCTTAACCACTGTGCCAACCGTGCCGTCGTAATGATGTATTACATGTTAATTTTTTATAATAAATAATTGTAATATAAATGGACCTATTACTTATTAATTAATATGCTTCGTGAGTCATTCGTGACATTAATGTTTTATGACTTTACTATTGTTCATATTTCGGGTATGTATGTCTTCTTGGACTCTAACGTCTGTATTTTGGGTATGCTGTAGGTATGCATGACTCGAACATTTTTATAGTGCCGTCTATATCGTGTATTGAATTCTTGATGGCTGTGCCCAGGAGTTAAGGGGAAGCCCCGCTTTAGGAAAACCTTCTTACGAGGTTGCAGAAGCCTTTTTTTTTTTTTCGCTGAGAAATGACATAACGCATCTCCGCTCGTCGGGGGACGAGACGGAGTATGTGGGACTCCCTGCCAGAGTGGCAGTATACCCACTAAAACTCAGCGGTGTTCCCTCATCGCCTTGATAGGGGGGGTCATGGGAATCCGGCTCAGCCTTTGCGTCCACAACCCCCCCGGCGCATGCCCGCCTAGCTGGCGGGCCCCGCATGTCCCCCCGGCTGGGGGGCTACGGGAATGGCCGGGAACACCTGGCCATTCCCGTCCGGCACTGGTGGATGCAGATTCAAGTCTAGCTCAACTCAACCTATCGCAGTCTACTGCGGGGTATAGGCCTCTCCCAGGCTGTACCACAACATCCTGTCCTCGGCCTTCCGCATCCAGTCTGTGCCAGCCGCCTTTTGAAGTCGTCGGTCCATCTAGCTGGGGGGCGTCAATACTACGCTTGCCGATACGCGGTCTCCACTCCAAGACTCGTCTGCTTCACCGCCCATCGATCCTTCCACAGACATAGCCAGCCCACTGCTACTTCAGTTTGCTTACTCTGCAACCTATGTCGGTAACTCTGGTTCCTTTTCGGATAACTTCATTTCTGATTGTATCCTTCAAAGAAACTCCTCTCACTCAGAGTTTCGGTTTTAGTAGGACGGCGCCGGCGGCGGCGGCCGGCGCGGCGGTTCGGTTTTGGTACGACATACATATAATATTCTACATTGCAGGAACAACTATCAGTCTAAAAATTTTTATACATCATCTATTCTTTCAAGAGTGATCATCAGTCTTACCTACTCCACTAAAACAAACATTGTAACGAATGAACTATTGTTAACAATCAAAAGTATAGAGTTGCGAACTTAACATAATAAATCATTGATATATCGATCCCTATTCAAATTCATTAACACCTGTGTCTAGTTGAGTCAGGCTACTCAACGAATGATATATATAGTACCTACCTATTGTTATAACTATAAGTACCTAGGCGGTTCACAAACAAAGTGTATTTGAAAATTACTTCCGCTGCCAAGACAAACATTAGCGTTGCAATGTCATATTGTACAGGAAAAATTTGCAAGTTCTCGAATTGTTATAATAAAAATTATTTATTTATTTAACAGACAACTGGACCCAATTACAAAAATACTTAGAAGTCTAGATTTTAGTGTTAGAAAATGGTACTATAACATTCATAACATAAATTATGTTTAGGTTGGGAGAGTTAGACCAACAGCTACATCGGTGGATTACCTGGCTACATAGGATCGTGGGTGACCACAGACCAGGGAATCCTGGAAGGAGACCTTAAATAATACCTACTTATCTGGGCTTTTTTGGCGCAACTGTGAGGCACACTTTTCTGTTAATTTCTTACATCGCACTTTACACTTTTCTACTTTTCTGTTAATTTCTTACATCGCACTTTACACTTTTTATTTGATTTAGTGAAAACTTATTTAGGCGCGTTGGGCATTTTTTGAGATGGGAAAAAACCATTGAACTCGCGACACTGTTACCGTAACCGTCACCGTGCGTGTTTTGTTTATAAGACTATTAAAAAAACACACGCAATTGTTCAAGTTCTCACTTCTGTCGGCACTCCCGGAGTGCCACTGTTTTCTTTCTTTCTTTATTATTGGCAGCACAGAAAGAGTCGATTTAACTCTTGTTCAATGTTTAACTCTTTTTGTTAAACAAAATGCATTCAGTATTGTGCATGTACCTACAGCACGTTAACCTTTGGCTTGACAACATTTACTTAAAATGACGCTGCGATCGTCAACACACGGGGTCAAGATAAAATATTTGTACACCACTTATACATATATGAGTACAACTTTATTGATTTTCAAACAACTATTCCTTCAAAATATTTTCCTGTAGCGTGAAATCCTAGGTTAAATCGCATGTTGAGGAAGGTACACTTGACCGAAAAGCTAGTTAATCGGCTGATCCCGGACCCGGCTGTTCATTCGTAGATCTTTGTCAATCGCTACAAGACAGAAGAGCAGCAGTTAGTCAGAAGCCCGAAAGTCTGACAAATAGTCGTAACAAGGGATAGCGTGTACCGGGTCAGCGAGATTGTCCAAAAGGGTTACCGCTGGCCCGGAACATAAAGGGCTAAGGAAGGAACACGGGTGGGTTTTAGTCAGTAAGAGTCTGACACTCCCTTCCGCTACACCCAGAACGGGATCGGGGTCATTGATGATTTCCAATCCGAAAAAAAAGGGATAGCGTGTTACAGTGGGTTGTGGAGGTCAAATATAGGCAGTCACTCCATGTAAAGTACTGGTATTCAGCTGCATCCGGGTTCCCTAACTATGTTGGGGAGCCGAAGACCTAGGCAGATGGTGGTGATGACGAGGCTGGGGATATTGTTTATGACAAAGCTCCTCTGTCATTTGCACTTCCGAATACAATATTTAAAGTCAAAGAGGTAATCACAATAACGAAGGACGTTTTCAGGGAAGTTAAAAACAATAGATTCGCGAATATATATCCTGTAGTTAATATGAATGTCATTATAAAAAGAGTCGTATCATTAAATATCATAATAGAAATGAAAAAATGACCTTTGTATTCGAGGTTCTGCGATGTGTATCTTTAAAAGATATTTAATAAGTAGTTAGGAACGTTTTATGCCTGAAGTTGATTTGAATGGCGATTTGTTAATGCTTGTAATGTTTCTAGATTAATTTGGTGAGAATCAATGGCACCTTAAAGCCTGAGAATATCTTAGCTAAAAATCAAAATGTATACCTAATACAGTGAAGGAAAATAATTGATAAGCAAATTGACAACCTACGTCAGTTTGCCGTGTCATGGCCGTTTCATACAACTGTCAAAGAATGACAGTGGTGATTTGAATACATGAACAATTATTTAAGTTGGTAGCCAATTTGTTTAGCAGTTAATTTCATTGACTTTACAAAAAAAAAGCACCAATGTTCAAGGCATTTTGTTTGTACACAAGATTCATTTAGCGCCATCACACCTATCTACTCTAATCAGGTGACTATTTAACTTTTCTAAATAATATAATAAATATTATATTACGTTCCTATTTTTCTCTTTATTTCATTTTGATATACAGTATGGAAACCACATATTATATGCAATAAATTATACCACATTATAGGTAGGTCCTTTTCTGACGATATACAAAAAAATTTACGAAATCGGTCGCGAAAGAAAATCTGCTGTTCCCTACATTTTGATGAGTTATGCGAACATAAATGTGTAATTTTTTGTATATCGTCAGAAAAGGCGATAACAAGTATGTGGTATAATTTATTGCATATATTATGTGGTTTCCATACTGTATATTGTTTACATATTTAAAAATATTAGCCCATCGGCATCAGGAACAGGGTCTATGCTGCCGGTAGACAGGGCTCTAGAGAGAGGAACCTCCTCACTATGCGTGCCGTGTCCAGGAGTACTGCTTGCAGAAGCAAGCCCTTGACCCAACCGAGCATTGACAGCCTCCTAAGGTGAATATTATTCTTTTTATTAGAAACATATAAAGTCGTCTTTGATACCCATGAGAACAGAGAACGCCTGCAAATTATAAGATGTCACAAAATTATAGTTTTTTTTTTTCCGCGTATCGTTGCAATAGATATAAGAAGTGACATTTAATAAGAAAACCAAACGATGGGATTACACGTATTTCCCAATGACGCTTGTTAATAATGTGTAATGTAATATTTATTCAAACACTTACATAATAAAGTTTATTTCTGTTTATTGCATATGCGGCGACGCTGCCGTTTATAATGACAGGGAAGAATAACCTGTTATAATAATTTTAAATAAAATATTGTTTCTTAAATTTAAAACAATCAACAGCGGGTTAATTGCGTAACACACATAAAATAGCAATTAACTGAGTTCAGCCACGTTTATTGCGTTATTTACGTTCTTGAGCAGATGGATTTTTCAAACCTATGAAGCAATGGATTGGGAATTTTCTTAAAATCCCTATTAGGGTGCTGGTTGAAAAACAGACCGAATGAAAAATGGACACTACGGTACCCAAAATGTGAGTGCGTGCAGCATTTTGCTGGGTTTTCAGGCCTGAAAATTGACATTTATTAACTTCAAACTGAAAAACAGCATAGTAGGTTTGTGGCTGAAGAAAATGTGGGTAGTAAAAACTACCAGCAGAATATTTTCAAGGGTAAAGTCTTTAAAAATGAGGTACTACAACTCTCCTTTAGGGCTCTTTCAATTTAAGCGTTTGATGCGGTGCGGGAGTCGTGTGCGTGTGGACTGCGCACGGACAGTTTGTTTTTTCATACAAATTGAAAAGTTGCGTTGCGTTGTCCTGCCGTCATGCGCGCTTAGTACAAACGCTAGTAGTCAAACGCTTAAATTCAAAGACTCCCTATAGTTAGTTCACTCTTCCCATAATATAATTAATGTAGTGTATGTATGTATAATTAAGGTTTCCCTGTAAGGATAGATGTAAGTGGAGAAATAAATAAATAAATAAAATAAAATGTGCAGGAAGCACAATCGGTATATCAAAGTCCAGCCCACTTTCTCACATTCGCCGGTCATTGGATCTGTTGTGAAAACATTCCGATGTTGACACGTTGTACTTCGCATGACCACGACTAACGCGTCTTTAAATACGCACTCTTTTATAAAAAAGCTCTGCATCAGTGACTATAACTACACCAGTTCTTATTATGCGTTATCCTGTCCTAGGTCCCAGTCCCAGCTGCGGAAGTGTGGACACCTAGCTGCTGGCTTCGAAGCAGCGTAATGTTTTCCGTACGGTACGATCTGTACGTTAAATCGTTTTTTTTTTAATTTAAACGCTTCAATAATTTGGAGAACGCATCGTTGTGAAATGTTGTTCTTTAGTCTGTTAATGATCTGGCGAAAGGAGTTAGTGATTTACCGGTTGGTAAAATAGAAACCGCCATAGCTTGTCATGCCACGATGTTTTAAGTTCGTAAGCCCTAGGAAATTCACTTACATTACTATGCGGTACATCACAAAAGCTAATAAGTAGTCATCTACCATTCCGATCAGGTCCGAAGTCATTACAGAGATAGCGAGAGAATACATAGCTTTTAATTATTGAAATAAGATGTCTGTGTTAGTCACGGTCTTGTAAACACATGGACTGGAATTCCGCTACCAAAGCTCTTGGAAATATTCAAACAAAACCTTTTATATTTTGGTCTATCTATATATATATTCACCATTTTATTTCAAACTAGCTGTGTGTGTGTGTGTTGTGTGTGTGATTGTGATGTCTAATATGTAGCCTAAGTTTATAACATCAGCTATATGTCAGCGAAAGTCCCAAAAAATTGGCGCACTAGTCGGAAATTAGCTGGAAAAAAGGACAAACAAAAAAAAGTTTTTTGTCGTACTTACCGTATATAGTTTCATATGCATTGAGTAAAAATATGTTGTTCTGTTCCGTTATTTTGACATTACAAAGAGATACTTCAATTTTATTTATTCCAAAGTCAAAAATAAGTACACTCAAGTCACCCCCTGCTATTTTATTCATGTCTCTATAAAACATTAATCATGATCAAGCAGGGGCCATGATAGTCCTTCCTAGTTCTTGGTAAACAGTTCACTTTAGCGATCAAAACCCAACGTCTTATATATTTTTTCCATGTCCTGCAATAGTCCTACACCAACCGATGAATGTTTATTCCATGGACCGACGACTGTTATAATCGCAGGTCAATCGCGGGTCAAAGGCATTATTGAAGACAAGGCCAAGAACTATGAATGATGATAAGGCTAAAAATCTAATACATCTTAGCAAAGTCCAACTGTGGTTGCCAATACTCAATAACACATAAACGAAGGAGACACAAACATTACCAACATAACTGATACTATATTCAATAACCGCGGCATTGTCTTCACACACTTCATTACGCTAATGATGGGAAACCACAAGATTTTCATTAACGTTGCAACCCGAGAGGCAAACGTTAGGAAATCTAACCACTCAGACCGCAAGGATGAATAACCAAGCGAGAAGTAATTTGTTGTCATCAAATATGCGACTGATGGTACTGATCGGATGTTTGTCATATTGAGGGGGCTCGTGGCTTCATTAGCGTGGGGATTTATCCATTTCAGAGGTTCAGCTGCGGTTGCTGCGTCAATCCCTGAGCTTTATCAATTCTGATCGCGTTTAGAGTTTGTTTTGGAAGGTTTGTTAACCCGTGTTAAATGTAGTTGTCATATATCATAATTAGTTACTACGGAGATCTTTACTTGGTAGCCAGAAACTTAAAAGACCGACACTAGATTTCATCTGTATTATTTAGAAATCTGGCAAGAGTGCCCATGGAGTTTCTTGCCCGTTCTTCTCCATAGGAACCTACTACGCTTTGGAATGGGCAACTAGCTTCATCTTTCTGACTGACCGACCCCTTGACAATTGAAATGTGCCTGTAATTGGTTTTATTCAAATAAATAGTTTGAGTAGGTATTCGATACAAGCTGCTTCGTAGTTCATAGTTCCGTTAATTATTACTATCTACTAATTTTACAATATGCAAATAATTTCGCTTAGAATTGTACTTTATGCTTTAATTAGCATCGAACAAAATTAGATGTTGACGAAATTTTTCACAATTTTAATTAAGAGCCGCGACCTTGATATTCAAGACGTATCGTAGTGGATGCTTAGTGCTAGAAAACAGACGAGTTGGAGACCTTGACCCCGTCTTAGCTAATTAAGGCGAGAAATTTGGACATGGAGCAACTGATTCGGTCAGATTTGGTGATAATTTTAACTCTGCATTGAAAGTATTTGGAAAGTCATCGGTCCATCTTGTGGGAGGTGGACCAATGACCTTGTGAAGGCCCACAGGACCGGGCGAAATGACGGTGCTTGGGGGAGGCCTATGTCCAGCAATGGACGTAAATTTTAATATAAATACATACACACTATGTATATTGTGTAATAAATAAATAACAATGCTCACAAAGCAGACGCTCCCCTTCTTCGGTTACTATCCCTTCTCTTTTAGGGTTAATTTAACTATTAGGTATCCAAGGCTACTAATGCTTCCTATTGGAAGCATCCCTTTTAGCAGAATAGGTAACAGTATCCTCCTCTGTTTCCAAATTCTTTTGCTTGCGGTAATTATTCTCTCGCGGCAGCTAATCTTTACTTATCAGTGGCCAGGTAGAAAGTGACAATGACGATGATGAAATAATTTGTAGTATTTTAACTTTTAATTTGGCAGTTAACGTTATGGAATTATTTTCCAATTACCTAAGTGAACGATAACAAATGAAAGACAGCCGTGTTCAAGCAAAAATTGTGTATGCAGTGAAAACAAACGAAGTGTGTGCAAAATATACTTAGCGCAATGGGAATCACCGTTCGAATAAATTCACAAGCTATGCAAATACTCGTGTGTAATATTTTTATATAAATATTTAGTAAAGTGTTTGTTGATTATGATGGAAAAATCATGCGTTTATTTTAGGATATTGTGTTACATCACTGCCAATGGCGAAGTAAGGCAAACACAAAACCTTTAGTTTTATAGCGTAGACATTTTTCAGTTCCATAGATTTTGACCGCATATTATGCGCTTTTCTATGAAACAGCAGATTTTTTTTTATAACCGGCGAGAAATTTCAATGCCGGTTCAGAATCATTTACTGAATCCAGTAACAGGTTGCGCGTCGATGTCCTGCCAGCCTGTATATTCGGGAATATAGTTAAAATTCTTAAAAAAAAGGTGCTGATAATCGCACCGCCAACTACGTGCAACAATATTTGGACACAGCGTCACAAATATTGATACAAATCGATGCTAACCAAGCCAACCAGTGCTCATGCACCAACATTACACACCTCAATGTTTGTTGAGACCATACAGGACTTTAACACGTGTAACGTAATGCTTAATTGATTCTTATTGGGACTTTTTTTAGTCGTTACTGGTAGTCGCAAAACCCGAAAGTGTGACAACCAGTCTTACCAAGGAATCGTTGTCAGTAGTTGGGTTGTGGAGGTCAGATAGGCTGTCGTTGCATTTAAAAATACTGGTATTCAGCTACTAAAAACCGACCCCAACCGATGATGATTGGGACTTAGAAAATGCATGCTTTCAATGCATCGAGAGGAGGCCTGTGTCCCAGCAGTTGGAACATTATAGGCTGATTATGGATGGATGGATGCTTTCAATGCAACTCTATATGATATTTTCAAAACAACACGCATTTGTGTTTTATCGTTCGTGAGAAACATTCATTTGTTTATTATTGTTTAGGTTTTCAATCAAGTGTGTGATTTATGGCACGCTAAACACACACACACACAGCTGGAAAAGTATATTATGTCCGCGGGAAAAAGACGCTCGGCTTAGCTGGAACTGTGTCGAGCTGCCCTGAACATGAATCTGTGACGGTAGATGTCGTATGTATTTTGATGATGAAAGCAGGATATGTGTAGTGCTTTGTGTTGGTTTTGTAGTACAACAAATAGGTACTACCGTATCGAACTATAGTCGGACCCGAATAAAGAGATGTCCCATTAGCTAAATGGATCGACTAGGTCTATTAGAATTTGGTTAGGTTCATTATATTTTGTTACTAGCAAATCTTTACGATGTATAGACTCGCTTTATCAATGACCTAATCATCTCCGAATGCTTCAATTCCTAGAAAAGGATCCTCTAAATCATTTGCCTTATATCAATAATGCAAATGATTTTTCGCAGGTTCGAACCCAGACAGGCGCTTGTTTTGTGTATATTATTTCATTACCACCGCTCTCAAAATGGTAAAGGAACATATCGTGAGATAACCGGCATGTCCTAGAACCAACCATTCGAAGACATGTGACATCTACCAACCCGCACTGGGCCCGTGTGGTGGATTACAGCCAAAGACTATATTAACCACATAGCGCACTCCTTTTCACCGAGAGGAGGTGTAATATTATAGGCTGACTATGCTTGCTATAATTACATATATCGCTTAACGTTGTCGGGATTAGTGATGTGCCTAGTGGCAACATTGCCACTGCCGGCAATATGCCCAATTTTGCCGCTACCGGTAAAATACCAATATTGCCGGCAACATTGGCAATATTGCCAATGTTGCCTGTCAAATAATACCAATATATTTTATTATTACTGCAATTGTAATCATCGTTTAGTTATATTTAGTGTAGTATATCGATCATAAAATATTTGTAAAGATTTACACTTTGTTATTTCCAATATTATACATATACTTTTACCTGTATTTTATATGTATATGAAAAACAAGTACAACATTAAAAGAAATGTTTCGAATTTATGCCTTTTTAGGGTTCCGTACCCAAAGGGTTAAAAAACCGGGCAAGAGCGAGTCGGACTCGCGCACCGAGGGTTCCGTACCATCATATGTTTTTAAATTTTCACTGGCGAGCTACTTATTAGATCTCGTTCAAACCAATTTTCGGTGGAAGTTTACATGGTAATGTACATCATATATTTTTTTTAGTTTAATCATTTTCTTATTTTAGAAGTTACAGGGGGGGACACACATTTTACCACTTTGGAAGTGTCTCTCGCGCAAACTATTCAGTTTAGAAAAAAATGATATTAGAAACCTGAATATCATTTTTAAAGACCTATCCATAGATACCCCACACGTACGGGTTTGATGAAAAAAAAAATTTTGAGTTTCAGTTAAGTACCTATGGGGAACCCCCAAAATTAATTGTTTTTTTTTCTATTTTTATGTGAAAATCTTAATGCGGTTCACAGAATACATCTACTGACCAAGTTTCAACAGTATAGTTCTTATAATTTCGGAAAAAAGTGGCTGTGACATAGGGACGGACAGACGGACGGACAGATAGACAGACATGACGAATCCATAAGGGTTCCGTTTTTTGCCATTTGGCTACGGAACCTTAAAAACGGGACCCTATTACTAAGAATTCGCTGTCTGTCCGTTTGTCCGTCCGTCCGTCTGTCTGTCACCAGGCTGTATCTCAAGAACCGCGATAGCTAGACTGTTGAAATTTTCACAAATTATGTATTTCTGTTGTCGCTATAACAACAAATACGAAAATCAAAATAAAACAAATATTTAAGGGGGGCTCCCATACAACAAACGTGTTTTTTTTCGGTGTTTTCGCCTTGTGGTACGGAACCCTTCGTGTGCGAGTCCGACTCGCACTTGGCCAGTTTTATTCAATACACAACGATTTTCAATTCTAATCTCAATATTTATGTGTTATTTCTTGTAGTCACTACCGTGTATGGCAATATCGGCAATATTGCCGGTAAAATACCGGGAATATTGCCAAAAATGCTGGCAATTTTGGCAATTTTACCCAAAACAATATTTTTTAGTACACAATGTAGACTATGGCCTTTATAATTTTAAGTATTCTAAAAAGTTTCCGTAGATAATTTGACTTATAATTAAGCAATATTCCCAAATATTTCCACTCCCGGCAATATTGCCGGCAATCTTGCCACCAATATTCCCACTTCGGGCAATATTGCCGGCAACGGCACATCTCTAGTCGGGATCACTGTTTTTGCGATCAATGAAGTGTCCTTTCAATTCCTTTTAGGGGATTCTTTACAAGATTACCATACAGACAGCTTTCAATAGATTTGGAACAAATAGTAAGCTACATCAGGGCAGCATCATGCATGGATATAATAGCATTATGTTCTATCACACAAGAAATAAAGATGAACCGCTTATTTCAGGCTGAAAACAGTTGCTGATTATTATGCAAATTTTCAAATATACCTAACTTTTATATCAGAGTCCCTAATCACTTCTCGGTAAGTGTGTCAGTTTGAAATTATTAAAAAGTTGTTCACAATCTGTTATTCAATCTATTTTAATTCACTGTTATTTTGATGTAGTTTACCTCCAAAGTATTTAAATTGTCAATTGATCTATTTTAAGCGAGTGCTAGATACTTCATTTTATTTATTGTTTTAGCTTTGGAAGTTAATGAATGCCTACTGAGATTATTTAGCGTGGTGTTCCGTCACACAGGGTATCCTACGGGCTAATTGCGTAACACATTATCAATAAATGGCTTTCATTTTAACAGTTGAACTACATTAATTACGTTATTTACATTGTTAACAGACAACATTTTCGAACCTAAGAAGCAACAATGGCACAAAGATTTTTTTTTAAATTGACGAATTGGTCCGCTCTTGACCTCGACCACGCAGCGATGGATGAGGTCTATGATGGAAGGAGCGTGCCCAGAAAATACATGTTCTCTCTTGCTTTGAAGGCAGACAGGTTAGTAGGTAAGTTTTTTTTTGTTTACATTTTAATTTTGATTATTTTTTTTTGCTTGAGTACCTACGTATAGATTTTATTGTATTTGTTGGTATATTGGCGTGGCTAGCTAACAAATGGCAAATATAATTTAATTTAATGTTCTGTGTCCTGTAATGTTAATTACTTTGCATACCTAGTATTGTATACAATCAAGTATTTTCTAACTGAACAGACAGCCGTGCTGCTGGGGAGTTTGTTGCGCCACTTCTTCTCCCAGCGAAATCACTAGGAAGTGGTGAAGGGCGGGCGTGCCGGGGGACTGTCTTTTGTAATTTCGACGTTCGGAAAGTGCTGATTCTCAGCCTAGTTTGAAAAATTATGGCAAAATACTTCTTTATCTTAAGAATAATAATAAAAAACCGACCAAGTACAAGTTGGACTCGCGCACCAAGGCTTCGTACAAACCTTCTTGCCAAATTTCATGATTCTAGATCAACGGGAAGTACCTACCCTATAGGTTTTGATTCCCTTGCGAGTAAAATATGCGGCACAACGGAACATAAACGCCCATATATTTTGTTTGCGTTGACTTACAAGTTTGATTTTTCACTGCTTCAAGGGATGCAGTTCTGAGAAAAAGGGTCTTGACATACGGACAGACAGACGGACAACGAAGTGATCTTATAAGGATTCAGTTTTTCAGTTTGAAGTACGGAACCCTAAGAAGGAAGATACAATTACAAGACAAGCAAGTTCACTCAGGAGTAGGTACTTCAAGTAGGTAAGTATAACATGTTTTTTCCAAGAACATTACCTTAAAGCTGCTGTAAAAACCCAGGCAGTAAAAAATATTACTTGAGATCGACATGTCTATTTTTATATTGGGGTTTTTATCTAACTTCCCGTTTTTCTATGAGTTTATACTTTTACATGCCTTTGTTTATTGAAATAAGTCATGTGATTTAATTTTAATTTTCAACCGACTTCAAAAAAGGAGGAGGTTCTCAATTCGGTTGTATTTTTTATCTTTGTTACCGCAGTACGCCGTCATGTATAAACCGATTTGGAAAATTCTTTTTGATGGGCAAGTTGACATCAGGCTATTGTAACTTAGATACATTTTATACAGACCCACTAAAAAATGAGAAATAAAAACTTTTTAACAAAAAAAAAACCGCCTTCCAACAAAAACACTAAAAGGGAATAATAACTTTAATTTCGGAAGTCGGTGGCAAAAACTAAAATACAGATCCAAAGACACTGACTTCGGAAATTAAAGTTATTATTCCCTTTTAGTGTTTTTGTTGGAAGTCGGTTTTTTTGTTGTTAAAAAGTTTTTTATTATAATCACTAGCTCTGCCCGCGACTTCGTCCGCGTCGACTTTCTTTTTTCGCCGGCCCAGCACGTCACATCGCATCGCCTGCCCGCATCATCACTTCGTTTGCGCTTGCGCTGAGCGTTCTAGCTGGCTTTATTTTTGCTCGGCTCCAAAGTGCCTTAGCGTGATGTTAAATAGCCTATAGACTTCCTCAAGAATTGGGCTATCAAATGCAAAAATATATTTTTAATCCGACTGGAAGTTGGAACAAACAAAAAACTCATCAGCTTTATTAATAGTAGGTATAGATTACAGGAAATAGCTATCAGGAATAGGTTAAACCCAAAGAAAATGAAATTATTCAAGAATAACCTGCTGACGCGATCTTGAGAACTCCTAACGAAAATAAACAACAAACACGTTAGGTTTTACCCACTTCTTCAGATGAGGGTAAAAAGTTATTATGATTCTCGTGACGTCAAACTATTAATAGGTGCTTTTTGTGATATTTTTAGAGACAGTGTTTATAAACATAACATTCCGTTATGGGAATAACTAACTTTCCTTGATTGGCCGAAATCACTCTCGTGATTTTTCCCGCGGCTTTGTCCGTTTTTGTTAAATTTCGGCCCTCGACTTACTTCTTGCTCTTTCTTACTTCGAGTTCTTTCCAGATTTTTTAGGGTTCCGCACCCAAAGGGTAAAAACGGGACCCTATTACTAAGACTTCGCTCTGTCCGTCCGTCCGCCTGTCTGTCACCAGGCTGTATCTCAAGAACCGCGATAGCTAGACAGTTGAAATTTACACAAATGAATACATCATTTGTGTAAATTTCAACTTTTCTGTTGCCGCTTTATCAACAAATATTAAAAACAAAATAAAATAAATATTTAAGGGGACTCCAATACAACAAACGTGTTTTTTTTCGGTGTTTTTGCCTTGTGGTACGGAACCCTTCGTGTGCGAGTCCGACTCGCATTTAGCCGTTTTTTTCTTTTTGCTCGGCTCCCAAGAATCGTAGCGTGATGTTAAATAACCTAAAACCTTTCTCAAGAATTGGGCTATCAAATGCAAATAGAAATTTCAAATTCGACCGGTCGCGGTAGTTCCATAGATTTGGCGCGTTCATACTAAAAACTCTTCAGCTTTATTATTAGTAGGTACCTATAGATAAATAGATAATTATTTAATATTATCAGTATAGATTGCGAGGCGTAGTCTGAACTCTTTAAAATATGGGAACTGGAAAGATAGAGACTTTAAAGTATATAGGTAATGCAAAGTTCTAGGACCAAAAGTCCGAAAGATCAATCAATTATTAAAGTAATGCTGACTAAATGCTTGAAGCTTAAAATTAAACCTACTCATGTTTAATTTATGAGTCTAAAATGACTAAAGCAAAAACGTTAAACATTTAACGTTTATTGAAAATTTTAAACAGTATAAAAATTCAAATTAATAATATTTTATATTAAAAATTTAAAATACACACGTAAACTTGATTATTTTAAAACTGTGTGAATTATGAATTTCGTCACTTTTTTTTTCGGAACATAATTATTACTTTGCAAAAATAATTTTTCACTTTGAAAAGCTAAAATCAGATCGGATGGATATTGATTACGAATACTACACACACATACACACTTATACACACACACCTATCCATACATACGTATTAGACATTTATTTTTTATTTTTTGTGTGATTTTGTTTCTCCATCTGGAATTTCTCAGTCGCTGCCCAGGAGTCTGGATATGTGCCCGGTTGATGGCAGGCTCACTCCTTATCACATGGGACTTCAACATAACTGGCGAAATGTGGGTGTACCTACTATGATTAAAAGTGCACCTCTGCCAAACCAAAAAAAAAAATTGCGTCGACTTGAGAACCTCCTCCGTTTTTTCGTCGGTTAAAAAGAGATGACTGCTGGAAGAAACATGATTTCACACGATGCACGATGTCCTGGTTTTGAGCTAGGCAACAATGATATATTTTTCTGAAAACCTTTCTAATCACATATTAATCCACAAAAATGAAGTCTTACTAATTAACTATGAATAAAATTAATGTTAACTTTTAATTAGGTAAGTACATATTTAAGATTTCGTTTTCTCCGATGTTCTTAGAGTTTTCTTAGAGAACAATGGTAAGCAAAAAATCTAATGATAAGAATTATAATATTAATAAGCAACGACAAAAACAGACTAATTTATAACAACAGTTCCCACGCTCATCTTGCTAATTATTTTAATGACAACTTATCTGGCATTGTAACTATTAAAAGTATTAATCTAGCTTAGCTATATCTACTAATACGCTTAGAACCTGTGATCCTGCAAGGTTAAGTAGGTTTAATTTTAAACATACTACTTATTACAAAACAAAAAGTTTACAGAACATTAACATATAAAATTTTACATTTGTCAATTTTCACTATCGAAAATCCCTAATAACTTCAAAACGGATTACCCTATTTACACAATTTCTTTTGCCCTATCCGTTTTAGACCTAAACCTGTTAAATAACACTAAATACAACACAATATTACATCTACCAACAGTTTAGAGAGTTTGTTATGGTATTTATTTTATATTTTATAGAAGAATATTTGCTTTAATGAAAGCAAATATTCTTCTATAAAATAATCTCACGGACCACATAAGAAATGCAATTTTTTTTTAAAGAGTGTGTAGAATTGAATTATTTTCTATACTAAGTAAATTCAAGTAAAGTTAGCGATATCAGGATCTACCAGTGCCTACCTAAAAAAACGGGGTTTATTTATAAACGATGATTAAAGTTAAGTGACGTTCAAACGTCAAAAATGTATGGTTAAACGGTCGCTAATCACCACTTAACTTTAAACAACGTTATACATTAAAGTTGTTTAAAGTTTACTAAAGGGGAAGAGCGTTAGTGAAATGTAACACTGAAAGTTTGATGGTTGTTTGTGGTTAGATCCGATGTCAACAACAGACAAACAGACAGAAGGATATCCTGGCGTAAACAATCACAATGAAGCGTGAGATTCATGTCACATTATGATTTAAAGTTAATCAATAGCGGTCGCTAGCCGCACAGCTGCTGGACTAAAGTGGAACTGGGCTGGCCGCATCTGTCGCATGTCGGAGCAGCAATACGCTAAAACCACCACTAAGTGGATCTCAAATAGCTGGAAACGACTACGCGGCAGGCTCTCAAAGAGATGACGGGATGAGCTGGACTCCTTCTTAAAGGATGGGCCCACAATTTTTAAGAAGGAGGTAGAGGATAGATTTCAAGGGGAAAGAGGGGAGGGCGGCCTTTGCCCTGCAGTAGGACAACACTGGCTTTTAATTTAAAAAAAATCTCGTTGTTAAAAATGTTCAAAATCTAGTCACAATCTCATCTGAGCGACAAACAATGTCAAAAACTTGTCAGAAATGTAGGTAAGTTAAAGGTCAGCACTGAGTTAGAATGCGAACTTCTTAAAAATTCGGGAACTGCCGCTCTGATAATAGGTATTCCAAAATATTTGAAAGTTATATCAAAGACTGGACAGCTGCGAGCTCTTCTGATGTTTCTAGAGCAAGCAACTAGATATCCATTTACAATTCCACCGCAAAAGGATCCCAATTTAGTCTTACATAATTTACTTGAACCAGATCTAGGTTTACATGAATGTCTTAAGTGTTAGGCGTCCTACACGCTTGTTCGGGTCGGCATGGTTCGGCACAGCTGGGTGCCAAAAGTGTGAACACCCATAATAACACTGAATTAGGTGTTGCAACAGTTTTAGATATTAATCGATCCATGTAAAATGCTGGTATTCAGCTGCATCCGGTTAGACTGGAAACCGACCCCAACATAATTGGGAAAAGGCTAGATGATGATGACAATGTACGAAACCGCGCGAATGAACGCGAAGTGGAGGTGGTTTGATCGTCAAAATACATGTTGTCCATACGGGTGACATTTCGATTCCTTGCCGTTACAGGGGTTTCTATAACACGATATAGACGTGGTTTGCACACGGTAAGATTTCGCGGGGAATAATAATTACCATACAGCATTGGGGCCCTGTACCGGAAAACCTGGTACTTCATGAAAGCACCCTAAGTTCTTATCGAATCTAGGTGAACTCTATTATGTCAAACGGACTACCCAAATCAATAAATACTAAAATTTTGCGACGGTTTTCATCTAACATCTATATTCATGTGTGTGTTTCTGCGGGAGGGATGAATGAAAGTGTTGTTAACTTTTTACTTGACGATTTTATATTTAATCCTTTATGTGTGTGTACAAACTGTATCTTTAACTTATGTAATTGGTTTTAAACAGTTTTAATTAAAGAAAGAAAGAAATAAATATAAATATTCACTCATAAAATCTTGACATTTGGGCCTCGCGGAACCGGCTGCATATAAAAACTAGTTTCTTAATAATAGTTTTGTTGCAGTATCTAGTGTTGGAGTTCTAGTTTTTGAGTTGTTTAATAATAATAATCGTTTATTTCAGGCATTAGCTCACATAAAATTAAAATTGGAAACTTACACTAAAAATAAAATATAATTGGTTTCTATTTCGTCTAGAATATTATTGATTGATTATACTTCAACATCATCTATACATATAATAAAACAGTAACGAAAGAAAAACTGTACATTGAGAATTTTCGAGAAAAAATAAGTGGCTTTTGTTAGAAAAACGTAACTGATGACAAAAAGTGACTTTTTAGAATTTTTGTCTGTTTGTCTGTTTGTCTGTGTGTATGGTAAGGCTTCACGCCAAAACTACTGGACAGATTGAATTGAAATTCAGCAAAAATGTTCTTTGTAAACCAAGGAAGGCTTTAGGCTACATATTATCACGCCGTATGTTATGGGAGGTAAGCAATATTGATTTTAAAAGGTTTTGGTTCGTAATTGAATGCACAAAATAATTGAATGCCCAAAATGACATGTTATTTATTTAGTTAATAAAAAAACCCTGGAAACATAACAATCACGCTATTTTTATAAAGGAGCGGGGCAGTAATATTATAAATTGCAAGGGAACAGCTATTTCAACAATATGTCAAGAGGGAATTTAGCGGTATGGTCAGGCGACCGTTTACCGCACTAAATGGTGCGAGTTCAAATCCCGTATTATTATTGTTTTAAATCGTAAAATTCTTTTTTTTTTAGTTTTTGCATTTTTTATGTGCATTAGGAACGATACTGATAAGAAATCTGAGAACTATACACGTCCTATCTAATTGTATGGGGAGTTTCACACCAATGTTACTAAACAGATTGATTGGTGGTACAACAAGCTACACTATCATAAAGTCAAGTCAAACTTTTGGTTCTAAGTTATATCTTACCAAGCACATTTGTTGTTTGTGGAGTTGACATCCAAACGCAACAGCAACAGCGACAAAGGGCGCGTGCTTAAAGATTGCTCTTTAATCGTGTGGGATGAATGCACTATGGCGAACAGAAAAGCAGTAGAGGCGGTAAACAGGACTTTGCAGGACATCCGCAGGAACCAGCAAATGATGGGTGGCGTTACAGTTCTGTTAAGCGGCGATTTCCGACAAACGCTGCCTGTGGTGACGCGAGGAACTAGGGCTGATGAGGTGAATGCTTTGTTGAAATGCTCTTTCTTATGGCCACATATTCATAGGTTGCGCTTAACGATGAATATGAGAGCACAGCTTGGCGGGAATGT
Source organism: Oligia fasciuncula (assembly GCA_963082905.1). Taxonomy (NCBI): domain Eukaryota; kingdom Metazoa; phylum Arthropoda; class Insecta; order Lepidoptera; family Noctuidae; genus Oligia; species Oligia fasciuncula. The sequence goes on from OY720403.1 coordinate 19,807,864, forward strand.
ACACGCCTAATAATTTTCTGATGTTCTGACACGGCGGTGCTCCGCACAAGCGGGGCAGACCTCCGCCGTGTGCTCCACCGTGTCCTCTGGGCCATCCTAGCAATGGTGACACCCGGGCGTTTCCTCCCGCCTGATGATGTGCAGGAACCTCCCGAAGCTTCCGTGTCCGGTGAGGACATGCGTCAGGCGGTAGGTGAGGGCGCCGTGGCGCCTCTCTAGCCACTCCTCAAAGAGGGGTCTTATCGCCGCTATTGCGGCGTGCCCTGCGCTGGGTAGCGACAGTCGCTCTTTCCATGCTGCCATGAGATCGCGCCGGAGATCTGTCCGCTCCGCACCGATTTGCCGCGGAAGCGAATCTTTCCCCCGGCGCGCGGCGTAGTGCCTCCGCGCGCCACTCATACAGGCGCGCGAGGACTATCGCCTCCAGATCCCATGGCGGCCCCGGCCCGTTCCAGTTTGGGGGCCAAACGTCGGAAATGCACCATATCGACCCTCAAGGTATCTTATGGCTATCCACCAAGAGAGAGTTAGCAAATGTGGGCACAGGTTTACAGAATAAGTTAAGAAAGACTTCAAACTACTTTTCAGATAAACTTCAGTAGGTACGATTTAAGAGTAACACCATTGATGTATTCTTCTTTTTATCTTCTAGATATCTCGACGCTATGATAAAGTCTTAATATTGGTATGTAAGATATCTACAATACCAAGTTAAGAATTTCTAAATTTATCGCAGAGCGGCAGAGAAGAAGACAAGACTTATAAAAACTAACTTCAAACTTCACCTACTAATCTCAGATAAACTTTAGATAAAATGGTGGTATGATTTTACGATTTATTCCGGTCTAACTTAGTATTCTAAAACAAATGCAAAATAAAATGGACATAATATGGCTATTTGGTCAGACAATCAGCCTCGAGCAGGCGCTTTCATTTTTATTTATCCTCAAAAATCAAAGTGACACTTCGTCGCATTGTCATTATGAACCCCGAAGACGCAGTGACTGCTGTACAGTCGAAAGGGCTATGGTTGAGAACCCCAGGCAAGGGAAGCGTTACCAGACAAGATCGGAAGATTCTTCCTTTTACACCTTTCCTAAGCGACACATTATTGTGTTCCGACATCCACGCGAACGAAGTCGCGGGCACAGCTAGTTAGTTATAATATAAGAATATCTTATTCATCTTATTGATTATTTTGATTGTCTGCCTAATCAAAGACAACGTTTATTGCTTCATCTTCATAATGCGATGCAGTTTCGATCATCGTGGTATTTCGATGCAGTTCGTCAATTATTTCTTGTACATCTAGTATTATCTAATGTGTGACATTTGTTTTATAATTACGCTTTAATTTGTCGATAATGATTTCATTGGATATTTTATTTAGGTACCTGTCCCCTTAGGTGGAGCCATTGTAGAAGGTTTTGTTTCGATATATTTTAGCTTTTTTTATATATTCAATAATTATAATCGTCAATGTGTTCTAATCGGTAGCACAATGTGAACTACGTTGACGACCTGCTAAGTGATCGCACAGTTGCATTAATAAATTGCATACGAAGCCACGGTGATAGGCATGAGTTCAAATGACATGAAACTCTGTAATAACTTCAGTGCATCCGGTCAAGGAAGCGTGCTTGACTGTGCATACAAACATACACTTAACTGCGAACTCATATTGCCAAGTTAAATTGCAAATTAAACGTCCACAAGGAGTATTCTCTCGGCGAGATGTTGTAATCATAGATCTAGAAATCACGACTTTATTCAAGGCAAATCTCAGGCAGAAGCAATAATTTTCCGATTGTTATCTCAGAAATAATTGCACTGTGTTCGTCCAGTTCGAGCAAAAAAACTACCCTACAAAACGAAATAAAAAAGTTGGCATAAAAACAAAAAGTACTCACACACACAGTCCTCCTTGTGAAACACCTCCTTTTTATCACTTCACTAAACAGCACTGTTGTTTAATTGTGAAATAAATAAATTTATAAATACTTAATTAAGTATTAAAACACTCGCGGTCTAATTTGGTCGGTGGAGCAACAGACGTGCGCCTGGCGCGAGGTGCTAAAGTGAACTGAGTAGGTATTGAGAAATATCACAGGTAGTGAGTCGCGAGGGCTGGTGCGTATGCGCAGTCGAAGGCTCTACTAGGCTTTAATTGATAAAGGTTAATACATACGTCATGCGCGAATGATCTGTTTATGTTTTAGGTAATTACACATAGGTGTCACGCATCACGCTTGCATTACTCGGAGAGGTAGCCTGAGGTGTAGGAACTGTTGTATAAATGCATCTTCATGTTTGGATAGCGAAAAGCGAGTTATTTTTTCTTTTGTGCCAATATAAGTAGTTTGATGATGATGGCTAACTTGTCGGATATCATTTTATTCGCGGATGACACTTCCCTTATTTTTCAAATAGATAGAAAAGATACGGATGTCTTACATGTTAACGAGAGTCTGGCTGTTCTTTCGAAATGGTTTGCAGCTAATAATCTTTTACTTAATGCGAACAAAACTAAATGTCTTAAGTTCTCATTACCAAATGTACCTCAAGTGGGTCTGAATTTAGAACTTGATGGCAAAAAACTAGACGCTGTTACGGAAACTGTATTTCTAGGTATTACTTTAGATTCAAAATTACAATGGGGCGCACACATTAGAGCTCTCTCAGGTAGATTAAGTTCAGCTGCATATGCAGTAAGAAAAATAAGGCAGTTGACAGATATAGCTACAGCTAGGTTAGTATACTTTGCTTATTTCCACAGCATTATGTCTTATGGTGTTCTGCTGTGGGGATCGGCAGCTGACGTAGATTCAATTTTCATTTTACAAAAGAGGGCAATCCGCGCAATCTATCAAATGGGTCCTCGCGAGTCTCTTAGAAACAAATTCAAAGAAATTGATATACTAACTCTGCCTTCTCTTTATATTTTAGAAAGTATTTTGTATGTTCGCAAAAACTTAGGACTCTTCAAAATAAGAAGCGATTTCCACAATATAAATACACGTAGTAAAAATGAAATTGTGTTACCTAAATTTAGATTAACTAAAACTAGCAAGTCATTTCTTGTAAGCGGCGTCCGTTTTTATAACAAGTTGCCAAAGTCGGTTACAGAACTTAGCGATGGAAAATTCAAAACCTTTATCAAACGTGTCCTTATCAAAAAAGCATATTATAAGATTAAAGACTATGTTGAAGACAAGGTAGTTTGGCAATAATTCCTTCTGCACATGTGGCTTCCCTGGCTACTCATTAACGGCTTAACTATTTAAATGTCTATTAACTGCTCTCAAATTACGATGTTCATTTTTTATTTACTTTACTTTATTTACTTTTTTGACATAATCTCTTTATTACTTGACATTATATACAGAAAATTCAAATTTTTTCCATCTCTTTATTAGTGGTTGTAATGGTAATCATATCACTAGGTTTTATTAGGTTTTTATTTTTTATTTATCCTTTTGATAGATTCTTATTTTGTAAATGTGAGGACTTTGTAGGCCTTGTAGACTTTAGATCTGTAGACCATTTTTTATTTTATCAAGTACCTGATACTTGTTGACAGGCCTACGCTATCCTCCCATACCTACTGTAATTTGGAAATATTGTAAAAGCCAATTATTTTTAAAAAGAGTAACCGTGGAGTTTCTTGCCGGTTCTTCTCCATAGGAAACGACCAATTGGAACCGTGCACCTAGCTTCTGACGTTTCATAAGTGCCCATGTAGGCTTATGTGAAATAAAATATTTTGATTTTGATTTTGATTATTCCTTGTTTTGTTTGTTCATTTGTGTATTATTTCGTATTGTAAATGTGTCTGTTTTTATTTAAACTTTACTTTGTAATAAGTTGGATTTATGTATGTAATGTTGTGCATATTTTTCCCAAAGACCTACCCATAAATAGGTCACCTCTGGGCTCTGCCTAACATTACGGTGATTATAGGCGTGATGTTATGTTATGTGTAAACATGTTTCAAATTGATGTTATTTCAAATTAAATAAATGTCAACTTTATTTTAATGGTAATTTTGAAAAAGTTATAAAAATGTTTAAAGTTGTAGAGTAAACTGAACTTTATTGTGTAGGAATTAAAGTTATTTTTCCATAAACTGACATTTGTTGACATTTTTGGCAAATAAGTCACGAATGCAGATTAGTTCAAAACATTTTTATAAGACTTTTGTACTTATACATTAAACCTATACCTACATTCGAAAGACTAGCCCATCCCTGGTTCTGCCCACCCACGAAAGCGATTTGATGAGACTATTGTGTGATTTTGGGTAGTGGTAGCACATGACAATGTTGCTTACAACGCGAATGCTCAGTACCTACCATCAGCTTGGTGCACTGCAAATTGTAATAAAAAGCGATGTAACAATATTAAAGACCCATCTAAACCAATGTGTTATAAAAAGAAAAGATTTCATTTTTGGTATGTTTGTTTGTTACGCTTTCACGCTAAAACGGCTAAACGGATTTGGATGTAATTTGGCACACGGGTAGACCATGACCTGGATTAGGACATAGGATAATTTTATCGCGATATTCCCACGGGATCGAGACTTATACGGGTGAAACCGCGGGGCGCATCTATCTCAAAAGCTGATGAACCAATTTGAATATATTAAAGTCTTGCTTGCATTTCAACATCAACTGCACATGAAACTATCATTGTTTGGTTTATAATTAGAATTATTATATGCAACCAACCGGTTTAGATTAAGCAACCAGTCATACTGGGCTACAAACATAAAGGCTTCAATCTGCCTGCCTTTTCCCAAATATGTTGGGGTCGGCTTCCAGTCTAATCGGATGCAGCTGAATACCAGTATTTTACATGGAACGACTGCCTATTTAACCTTCACAACCCAGTTACTGGGTAACACGATACCCCTTGGTAAGATTGGTTGTCGGACTTTTGGGGGTCTCACTACCCGTAACGACTGGCACAGCTCTACGAATGGCAGCCGGGACCAACTTCTTAACGTGCTTCATTGGAGGCTTATCAAATGTGATTGTTAGTATTATGAAATAATGGATACGGTCTGCTGAGAGCTGCAATAATAATCAAAGATCATGCGTGAAGATCATTGATTAAATTAAACGTTAATCGTTTATTAAAATAGTTGAATTATGCAACCTAAAAAACATTACTTGAGGTCAAAATAAATCTTTTTGTAGCTATAATTATGTAGGAAGGTGTAGTTATTATTAATACAATAAAAATACCAGCCTATCAGAAAGAAATAAAGAAAGAAAGAAAAAGTATTTATTGCGACTCGTACAAACTAAATTAAACACAGTTATTACTGTCCCACTGTTGGGCAAAGAAGAGAAGGCACGAGCATTGATTACCACGCTTGCTCTTGAGCGATTTCAAGCTCATCATAATGGTATTTGCCCGGATTTGAACCCACAATCGGGAATAAGGGGCGAGGCTTAGCCACTGAGTCATCACGACGCTTTTTTGTCGTGTTGTTGTGGTATTGTCGTAGTATTATTCGATATCCTGTCGTAGGTATCGGGTTGAATGAGAGAAACAAAAGAGTTGTTCAGTTCTCTCACATAATCTTATTCATCATTCATAATGCGAAGGTTCGTAGGCACAACGTCTTTAACGCCATCACCGAGCCAAGTGTTAGGTGGTGCCTGCTGGTAGACTCGTACCTCTCTGCCCAAGATAGAAGATAAAAGCTTCGAATAGCCAGTCAGCAACTTGATAGCAATAATGCATTCAGGGTGTTGATGGGGTTGCCCCGGTACTGCAGCGCATCAGGGATGTTCGCTGAAGCTCACATGGACTGTTTTTAAACGGTGATGCGGAAGCGGTGCGCATCCTTGGTCCGTAGGGTGCGGGGCAGCGCCAAAAGCATCCTATCTATGAAAGCAAGCAGGCTTGATTGTGCGTTTGTGAACCACTGCTGCAAGGTTTCGGCTGGGCCTGTCACCGTGCAGCAGTGATGTCACTATCTGTTTTCTGTTTTTGTATTTGTAAGTGTATTACTAACATAGTTTGTAAGTATATATTGATACTAACACTATGAGTCTTGTTGCTCGAAATAAAATATTATTATTCAGTATTATAGCGGCGCTGAGACAGGGTGTGCGTATACTCTCGACCGAATTTCAGTCACGACAGCCAATCCTGCACCTAGCTTCTGACGTTTCATAAGTGCCCATGTAGGCTTATGTGAAATAAAATATTTTGATTTTGATTTTGAATCCCAACCTAGACTAGACCATTGCAGGAGATATTTATGGTGCACAAGTTTGTGCGCAAATTCAGGTGTACTCTCTTATCATACTTATCATACTCTCATATTCCGATGGGAAGGCAATCCGACACGACCGGGGCGAGATCGACTGCCTATCTAACCATCACAACCAAGTTACTGGGTAATACGCTACCTCGTGGTAAGACTGGTTTTCAGACGTTCGACCACCCGTAACGACTAGCAACTGCCAAAGATCCACGATTATCAGCCGGGACTAACAGCTTAACGTGCTTTCCGAAGCACGGACGTGTCTTGGCATATAAAGATGGTCAAACATCCACGGACCAATCGCGGCAAGCGCAGCTTAACCTGATCGATCGACTCGTACGGTTGTTATTACATCGCCACAAGCTCCTGCTTCCTTAGTAATGTCCGAGATCAACAGAATGAAAGGACATTATGAATTGAAAAAGTCACTTTGGTACTTGCCCGGACTTGAAACCACAACCTCGTTACAATTTAACAAAAAAAAACCTGTAGACCCTGTTTTAATTCTTCCCTGTGGCTGTTGTTGTTATAATTTTTTTTATTACAAAATGGGCCCGCTCTTGACCCCGATCACGCCTGATGGAAAGCGATAGATGAGGTCTATGATGGAACGAGCGTGCCTGAAGCTGCCTGTTCACTCTTGCTTTGAAGGCAGAGAGAGTTTCACACTAAGGCTGTGCGCATAATAAAAGTGGAGGAGAAGCGCTGAGTACGACTCGTGGGGATATCAACCAAGTGCGGATGGTACGCTGCAGTACGTCTGGTTGTCCGGTGGTAAAAGGGCGATGGTGAAATCAGGTCGTGGAGCTCCTGCGCACACTCTCCGAAGTAGTCTGTAGAAAACCGACAGGACAGCAACATTACGCCGATGATATTATAGTTTTAACTTGATTCTGAAATATTGATAATATATATTTCAATAACAATAGTCTATTGTGAAGGCCTTTTCCTAAGGATGACACGATATTCGTGTTTATTATGGCATTTTGTTTTCCGTGATCCAATACCTGTTTAATTAAATAGGGGGGGGGGGGGGGACACAGTTCCTTAAATTGTAGCTTAAAAGGCGAAATAAACAATCGTGTTAAATATTGACATTTGATTGACAATTATTACGTAAAATTGCTTTGACATTTATTTAATTTAATTAATGCTTTCCTATACTACCATTGAGCCAATTTAATATTAATGTGTATTTTTTAAATGCATAGTTCGATTTCATACATAATCAGATTATAATGTTCCCACTGCTGGGACACAGGTCTGCTGCTGGTGAGAGAGAGTGGGCAGTATTCCACCACGCGGGTCCACTGCGGGTTGGTAGATGTTAGGTACGTCTTAAAATTTTTGTTGCTAATGCCAATTTCCCTCGATGTTTCATTAAGTGTTTTATGAGTTGTGGTGATATAATTTACAAAAAGTAAAGCGCTAGTCTGGGTTCGAACCAACGACCTACAACTCGTAAATTGCGGCCGTTACCACTGGGTCATCACGCTCGTTGTACAATTTTATTTTAATTTTACATCGCACAAAGCTTAAGTAAACACTATATATATCTCTCTAAGCTGTAGTAATAATGCCTTCACCTTAATTTAGAGCCTACATCACAAACTCAACGCGTCATACTATAGGTCGCTCAGCTCAGTGCGATCTCAACAAACATTAGGACATCTTGAATGAGACGGCAACTGGCGTGACCTCCGACCGGCAAAGGACCCAAGACTAGAGTATTACATATACTATGTACGAGAAGATTATGACATACCGCATTGCTTAAATATTACACACTACCTTCTGCCCGCGACTTCCATAACCATAACCATAATCAGCCTATAATGTTCCCACTGCTGGGACACAGGCCTCCTCTCGGTGAGAGGGAGTGGGCCGTAATCCACCACGCGGGCCCAGTGCGGATTGGTAGATGTCACATGTCTTCGAATTTTTTGTTCTAGGTCATGCCGGTTTCCTCACGATGTTTTCCTTCACCGTTTTTGAGAGCAGTGGTGATGGCGACTTCGTCCGCGTGAAATTATTTGTTCCCCCGACCCACCCCGTCGCATCGCATCGCCTGACCGTGCTATTCTTCGTTTTTGTTTTTTTTTACTTTTTTTTCGGCTTCTAAGGGTCATAGCGTGATGTTAAACATGCCTATAGCCTTCCCCAAGGATTGGGCTATCAAATGCAAAAATAATTTTACAAATCCGACTGGTAGTTCCAGAGATTAGCGTGTTCAAACAAATAAAAAAAACTCTAAATGTAGGGAACAGCTGATTAAGTTTGGTCCCATAGTAAAAGTTGTTCATAATGATGAGTACAATGACCTTTTAGGAGGTTGTTAATGTTTTACCAATAACCCTGTATATATAAATAAGAACAGGCGAGCCCAATTGTGCGCCTAAAGTTTTCATTCTTCAACCATTGCGTCCTGCCCGTTATGACATACGGTGCGCAACGTGGACACTGACAGTCGGCCTGGTGCAGAGATTGAAGGTCGCTCAGCACGCTATAGAGCGGGCTATGCTCGGAGTTTCCTTGAAGGATAAAACCAGAAATGACATTAGCCGGAAAAGATAACATTGCTTCATGTTCGATACCGTACTGAAGCGTATCAAATAGTTGGGAACTGCTAGTTCTAGAGTGGACACCGCGTATCGGCAAGCGTAGAGTGGGACAACCTCTAGATGGACCGACGACCCTAAAAAGGTGGCTGGGATAGACTGGATGGGGGAGAGCGGAGGTCAGGGTCTTGAGGCGTAGCCTGGGAGAGGCCTATCTCCAGCAGTGGGCTGCGATAGGCTGAGTTGATTGTTGCGTGCTTTCCCCAACTTGTTCTTTTTGTGTTTGTATTCTTTCCTTGCGTCATGTTTACTGCAAATAAATGTATTTTCTTTCTTTCTTCTTCTATTTATAAAGACTTGGATTTATTGCGTATGCCTAAGACATCTCGCATATCTCGCATGCACAAATACCAAGAATTCGTGCAGAAATTGAACCTGGGTAGTTCTTCAAAAAGTATTCTCCGCGTAACTTTCATGGCGAATTTTTTTTTTTTAATAATCTACAAATAGATGTACACAGATTTAAGACGCTGTAAAAATAATACGTAATTTTTTATTTTATGTAAATCGGTGCATAAACTACAGAGATATTCTATTTTGAAATTTCTGTGCCCACGAAAGTTACGAAAGTCCGCACGAAAGTTACAGACGTATTTTCTGCAAGCAAAATATAGTTTCAAATACTTATTTTTTCTCAAATTTCCAGTTTATAAAATAAAAGACTATTATATATGAATCAACTTGTATTTGAGATCAACAATTATATTGTTTTGAGATCAGCTTATTAGTACTCATTATTAACTTAGGTTGCTAACAATTGCATTGCTCCCGGAAATTAAACTTTAAAATTTGCAACATAAACATAATTATTACTTACTACTATTGCTGGCAGATAACGTGTGCTTTGAAATGCTTGGAATCATAAAACATACCATTTTCTGCCAGCTGCTTTATTTTAATAAATTTTCAGTCTCGTATCATTTAGAATTTATGAAAAGACATTTCCATGGCTATCGTTTGTGAATTACCACTAAACATAACAAAAATTACAATATTTAAGATACTTATGTAATCAATATAATTAAAAATAATTTTTTTCATTTATTTTTCAGTCTTTCTTCTTTGAAGTTCTTTTAAGTCTATAATCACAAAATGTTTGTCTTAAGTTGTCAATAAACTCACGAAATCCATGCACTTCCCAACATAATTAATAATATTAATATGAACTTAATTTTTATTAAAAAAAAAAACTATACGGGATAATTTTTTAAGTAGTGCGCAAATTTTCACAGGCTGTTCTACCCATGAATATGAACAACTTTCACTATCGGACCAACTCTGAAATCACGAAAAAAAATCAGCTGTTTTGTAAGTAGTACATTTTGGTCGAGTAGGTATTGAACTTTTCAATGAAACCGCTGATTAGTTTTTCGTGAGTTCAGACAATTGGTAAAACAGCCCAGTTTTGGGGTGGGAAAAATTGTTAAATTGGCTACGAGAAAACCTATAAACAGAAACACATACCTACTACGAGTCGTTAAAAGAAAAAAATTTAAACACATACATGCATAAACACTTATACAAATACATGACAGCTTTTTTGAGCTTCGCGATAATCGAGTAAATGCATCTGCAACGTCACAAGTAATCTAAAGTTGTCATTCAATGGAGATATGTAACTTTCGTGGTGCGCTAGCTAACTTTCGTGGACAAATAACCACGAAAGTTGTGCCACGAAAGTTACGAAAAATTCACATTTTTGAGAATTACGATTAAACTTATAGGTAAATAAACAAAAAAAGTACTTGGGAATAATCTCGAAGATCTATCTTATTCCTTAATACAAAATGAGTTTGAAAATTATAAGCATTATCCTTCAAAATATGCGCATGAAAGTTTCTAGACCAAGGCTACTTGAAAATATTCAAAGAATAAACCACCTCGTATTTTTTTTGTTTAGAAGCGATGAACGTACGTGTCTTCCTCACTGACGCCGGGATACTCTGAGCGTCCGCGCAGCTAAAATGTGTAGCGACAAGTAGGCGCTCTTGGAAGATAGGTGCAGTTTTGTTGCGCGTTCTCGAAACTAACAAAATCGTGTGACAGAGAATTATTGCCTATTAACTATTGTAACTTAAGAGATAAAATTAATGTTCTTTGATAATTATGATGCATAGTTAAATACAATTAATTTGATGTATTACATTATATGCTTATGAATTGAATACAAAAGTTATCAAAGTTTGCCGTGAGCGCGAACAGAGTGTGACGCGTGAAGAACACCGATTTTGCTCCCGTTTTCGACATAAGATATTTTTTTTTATAAACATTATAAATAATTTTAGATGTTTAATGTTTAAATTATGTACACATATAAATAAAGATTAATCTGTATTTGGTCCTAACACTGAATGTTTAATAGGTTACGAATTAAGACCGTGTGACCGCGTTTTGAGGGACCTCGAAGAACTACCCACCTGCGACCTTTGATTGCTCAACCACTGAGCAATTAAGTTTTTATTTAATTACGATCCCATTTTATTCAAGGAAATAAAACACTCCACTTTTATCAAAACCGGTCTACCAATAAATTGTAACATCTGACTAACAGTAATAGTAATATCAAATCGGCACATATATCATCATCACACCGTTACGTAAGGGACTGAGCAGAACAATACGCTCTTCGGATACCTAAGTTAGGTAATACTGCACGGAATCGAACCGGTCGACCGTGGACCGCATACTTTCACGGCTAAGCCATGGTGCTAAGGGCCGCTTGTATCAATGTAGTTGTGTAATGGCTGGTTAATATGCAAAAAAACCGGGCAAGAGCGAGTCGGACTCGCGCACCGAGGGTTCCGTGCCATCATATGTTTTTCATCGGCGAGGCCTATATTCGTTAGCCTAAAACTGCAATATTCCACATCGCAGTCGGTGTAGAATATTGCAGTTTTAGGTCTGCGCCATCTCTTGACAGATAGTAAAACTAGTGTAAATTTTGTTGATAATTTCTGAAAAACTATACTATTTAGAAACATCGTTTTATTTTTCCTGTAATCTTTACATAAACTTCTATCACATAGAATTATTTTAGATTTTTCTCTTTGCAAACTTCGGAGATAAGGTTTTTTTTTACATTTTTCATCAAAAGTCGAAAACTATGTGGCCTAAAAAAAAGAAAAAGTATTTGAGAATGTGCAAACTGCGCTTTTTCATATGATACCCCACATGCCCTAGAAAGGGGGTCTGAAATATTTGAAGTGGGGCTACCCACTACTTTATCAGAACCCGTTTCAGTCCGTCCTGTTGCAAAAAAAAAACTTTCTTATTTGCAAAATAGTTGGGCAAACGTCATTTAAAACTATTCCAAATTTCAAGTTGATAGCATTAGTAGTTCTTGAGATATCCAGCTGTGACAGACAGACAGACTGAGTCTCACCATAAGGGTTCCGTTTTACCATTTTGGTACGGAACCCTAAAAGTGTAGTTTTGGCTGTTTCACTTCATTGAGTCAGTAGCGGCTGCTGGTTGATTGTTGGTAGGATATTAATCTGGGCCGATCTAGCTAGGTACACAGTGGCAATTAGGTTATCACATTAAATACTACAGCGGGTATAACAAGTTATTAGTCGGAAAAAAAAAAAACAAAAAAAAAAATTTTAAGCAAAATAAATACTTACCTTATACATTGGCACGAAATAAACCATCCTTGATAAATGATAAATGATGATAAATGATAAATGATTTTTATTTCTGTAAGTAGGTTTGTACAAACACTTTTACACGTCAATCATATTTTTTTTTTTAAACTAGATGAGGTCGGCGTTTCCTAACTGACTATTCTGAGAAGAAAGGCCGAAACAAACTCAGAAGTCACAGTCTCTTTTAAAGTCCAGACAAAATCTTGGTCAGATCGTGTGAAGACCATGTAGATTGGTGTCTGAAATGGTCTTTTGAGGAAAGAACCACACAGATTGAGCGGACCTGTCCAATCAGTGCACGCATTTGTCAAAAATCGTGCAGCTCAACTCAGAACTTGAGGAGCTCAACGATTCGACGAACAATACCAAAGACAGGACATTTGGGTAGGCCGCATAAACTACTCAAACTGCCAGATCATGATTAAAACTAAGAAGGAAAAAATAAATGACCCACATAGTCCTCACATTCACAATAATTAAATAAAAAATAATAATAAAAATTACTTACAAAGTAAATATTCATGTCATTGTCTAAATAAAATTCATCAATGTCAATGTGTATATAGAAAATCCGGACATAATCTTTGAGGACCATGTAGATTAGTGTCTGAAATGGTCTTTTGAGGAAAGAACCACACAGATTGAGCGGACCTGTCCAGTCAGTGCACGCATTTGTCAGTAACCGTGCAGCTCAACTCAGAACTTAAGGAGCTCAACGATTCGACGAACAATACCAAAGACAGGACATTTGGGCTTTTTGGCATAATATGGCACTACACACGCGGGGCGATGGTATCAACAATTCAACACAAACTTTACGGTATTGTTACTAAATAATCACAAATTAATTTTAATGTTGTTAGATACTAAAACATAAAAAAAACAATAAAAAAAAAATGAGGGCCATCGGCATCAGGAACAGGGTCTAAACTGCCGATGGTCAGTGCTCTAGAGTGAGGAACCTCCTCTCTGTGCGTGCCGTGTCCAGGAGTACTGCTTTCTGAAGCAAACCCTTGACCCAGCCGCGCAATGAGAGCCTCCCGAGGTGTTGGTCGGGGCTCTCTGCTATTAGCCCATTTACTTTGGAAAGCTGAGGGTCCGTGGAAGTTTTTAAAATTGCTTTGGCGTCCAACCTTCCTCCCTTCTTCTTTTTCTTGTTTAAAAACAACATGAAAGTCTAGAACGAACCTTGTCGAGCAAAAATTTTCCCGTGAGCAAAATTTTGGTCACTTTGGGGATGATTAGACAAATATTATTTTTTATCGATCATAGACCACAATTTAAGGATATGTAATCGTAAAAAAAAATTAGATACGACAGAAAGAGGAAGGGAAAAAAAAGTCAAGTGAGATTTTCCAAAAAAATATTCAGAAAAACCTTTAGCTCCCTTAAACACTGCTATAAATGACAGCTTTGAAAAGTGGTTTAACTAATAATTATAATAACTAAATTTAATATTGTGTCTTAAAATCCTATATTAAAAAGTCACAAAACAAGTGTGTAAGGAAAATAAAGCAATGACGGCACGGTTGGCGCAGTGGTTAAGCGATTGACTGCTGCGCTGCGTGTCACGGGTTCGATTCCCGCACGGAACAAATATTTGTATGACCTACAAGTAGTTGTTCCGGGTCTGGCTGTTTGTGTAGGTATGTGAGTTTAAATGTTTGTAAACGCACCCACAATACAGGATAAATTCCTAGTGTGGGGCAACGTTTAAAAAAAAAAAAAATTGGTGGGAAATGAAATATTTATGAACAAGTCAAAATATGTCAAGCTTCAGGAAGAAAAAATAAATATTTTTGAATACTTCTGCTACTTCGCTCAGATCCCGCGGAGTTACGTCGTCTGGAAAACATGAGATTGTGCTATCACAAAGGTCAAAGCTCGTCATAAAATTATTATAATATGTATCATACGGAAAATCAATGCCAGCAGCCGCTGACTCCATTTTAAAAAAATCCAAAAGCAGCACGTATCCTCTCAAGTATTCGTGTATGTGGGTTTGTTTCAAAAAACCGTCAGCCACATAATCAAAAAAACAATCAATCATTTTTTTTATATAAAGATTATTAAATTGTATCTTGGACTTCCAAATTGTGTTTATTAACGTGTCCTGTTCAAAGCGAGATAAGTTTTCTAGTTCGTACGACGGTCCGAACTCTTCTTCTAAATCAGCTTTATAGGGATAAAACGGTCTGCTTGTGATCCAGACTTTATGCTTAAGCGGATAACTCCTGACGGAGTCCAGTAATAATAACACTTCGTTTTTAAACGGCATAACGATTTGAAAGCCGTCGAAGAGGAATATCAGTTTTCCTCTGTTATAAAAATGTAGGAACATTTTTAATTCAAATACTGTTGATTTATCACCTGAACATTGCTTCAGGGAAACGTTTCCATTTGGTGATTCTTCCAGCTCTACTAATAGTTCATCAGAGGATGAAGATATGACCGCAGTTTGACACATAAATGTTAAACTTAGCAAAGTATTAAATGCATCGTCACCCTCCCAAGAACTGTGATACTCAAGCTTCTTCCCGTGCTCCGGTAAGTTTATTTTTACAATCCAAACATTAGGATTGAGTTCCTTTGTCTTATGTGACAAGTGAGTAAGTAGAGTTGACTTACCCATTCCCGGTTCTGCTGTTATAACTACAATGTCGTCTTCTAAATCGTAAAACGTTTCTACAACCTTATCTTTGACATCGTCAAACTTATTGTGTTCCTGATTTTTGATGCGACTGACCCGTCTGTCAATGTAAAACTGCTTTTCGTAATTATTATAAATAGCCATATCACCAATTTCTATTGTTTCATTATTTGTAAGTTTATTAAAAACATCTTCGTCAATAAGATCCACAGACTCATCATCTCCGATTATATCTAAGCTTACGTCTTCACCTTGAAGTTTTATTTTAGAAGTCGTTAAGAACTTTTTCTGCGATTCAACACTCAGGTCGGTGAAAACATTTCTTTCATCTTTTAATATTTTACTTGGTTGTGAAAAATATTGAATCATAATGCCAACTGAAGTCTTGTTCGTAATTATTATTATTTGCTTGCCTTCAACAGCATTCGCGATATTTTCAAGCTTTTTACTTTTATCATTTTTAGGATCTTGAAAATTCTGGCAAACAATAATAAGTATCATATCCTTCGTTGTGTCTTTAAATTCTTTACATAAATGGTTGTGGTTCTTTAAGGGCAAGTTGAAAATGTCCTCCAAGTCTAACACGACATGATCCTTATTTCCTAGAAATTGTTCCACCTTAGCAACTGTTAATTCACAACTCCCTGTAGCAATAAAAGTTCCAATAATTTGACCATGCAACTTGAATCGTTTTAAAGCGTTTTCATTAAATTTATAGTCTTTACATTTAATCTTATACATTATGTTTAAAACACCCATTAATGGCTCACTCATGGCATTAGTTACTGCTTTCTCATATATTTTGCTTTTCTTTGTAAGATATGATCCCTCTTTAGGCTTCATCCATAGTTTTTGTATTTCATCATGATATTTTAGAAATATTACGTCAGATCGAACTCTAAAGTTGTTTACGTCACTGCACGGGTAATCTTCTATTTCTCTTCTCAAAATTTTCTCTACGCCATACTGATCAGCTTGATTAGTGTAAAATAGTAATTTTTTATAGAAATCTCTCACCAAGCTCATATCGTATTCTCCTCGTTCGAATGAAAGTTTTGGGAACGTTTTAACTTTTACGTCCAATTTATATTCGTGCAAATGTTTGATGTTACTCTTCAATTTTTCATACCATTTCTTGGCAAGATTGCTTAATGATTCACAGTTGTCTGTAAACTTCAACAGTTTAGAACGTTCATCAAAAACGAGAATGTTGCCGACAGCAGAAGCTATGCCTCCATTTAACTGAAGAAATCCATCTCCCTCTCTCTCATCTATAGTGACTATGTCATTAGGATTAAAATTTTCTAATATTTCTTTAAATTTTGTCGTTAAGTGGTCTAATCTCTTTTCAATTTTCTCATCTTTGCCTCTTATTGCTAAATCGTTGTTGCCAAAGAAAGCTGGGACTTTAAGCTTCAGCTCCGGACATAGTAAATATCCTTTAGCAGCTAGTTCTGCTGCTTCATAGACAGTCGATTGAGTGACATTTGCTTTGTCGAGCTGTCTCTTTAGATCATCTGTCATTGATTTGCTAACCAACTCAAGCTTGCCCTTTTTATAAGTAAGAACACGTCCTATCAGTTTGCTTAGTGTCATTACCTCAGAGGGTTCGCTAAGGAACTCCAAGAATAAACTCTGTACATCGGTCTCTTCCGACTTCCGCTTTATGAGGAGAACCTCCAAGCATAATATATTTTTGAACAGCACAAGAAATTCTTCGTTGGTTGCAAAGAAGTCTTGTCTAAAGCTTGCAATCCGATGTCCTTCATGTTTGATTTCTGAAACGTGTAAAACTTTGTGCGCTAGAATAACGTGATAGAGATGCAATAAGAGATCATTATTCATGGACATTACGCTATCAGATCCATCACAAATAAACTTCGCTAACTGTTTAGCTAGTGTTGTCATTTGTTCTTGCATTACTATTTTACATAAAAAGTCCAAGCCTTCCTCTGTGTAAGATGGTTGCTTGCAAGAACCTCCCGTTCCTAAAAGTTCGTTCAAATAGTTAGCTAAACTACCTTCATATATTTTGTTATTGGGATCGTCCTTAGCTGTAGTATACATAACGAAAAGGCATTCAGTTTCATCAAACTTTCCTCCAAAAATCATATCTTTACTGGTCGGTTCAAAAGTTCGTCTAATGTCCAAGTAACTATCAAAGTATTTGGCTAAATCAGTTTTACTAGTAAACGTTAGAAGTTTATCGTTCTCTCTGTGCTTCGCTTGAATGAACACAGCGACTGGTTTCTTAAATCCCTTTATTTTTGCCTTAAAACAAATATCATCGAAGGCGCCTATGTCATCTCTATTGGTGGCCAAACTAAACTGTTGAACACCGTCGTCGTGTGTCATTCTAAAATATATAAGACTAATTAATTTAGTCTCATACAGCTGTCCCTGGATGCCCGACGTGCCTGCACGCTTTGTATACTTAGTGCTGTCCATGGCTATTGTTTCTGTTTTGTCAATAGAACGCAACACACGATATCCAAGTAATTCAAGAATTAAAGTCACCGTTTTCTTTCTCCAATTGGTCGCTTAGCAAGTGCATCCCATAGCGCGTCACATCTCGCTTTCCAGCCTCCTTGTGAGAATGAACTGGTTCCTGTTCCGTATCTTTTGCTGATGATTAGTGATCTGTAAATATAAGTTTATATTGTATTATTCGTTACTTGCCTTAATATGTTAAGGGGATGAGCTAAGTTAGCTCGCGTTATTAAAATTTTCTTAGTAAGTTTTTTCCCAATTTACAGGTCAGTGATATAATATAATTATGTTGATTAAAATATAACTCGTGACCATAACTTTCCACATCGCTGAGCTATATGTTGCGTTCCATCTTTTTAAATTATTTTCAATCATGCACTTTAAATCATGTCGCACCCGTAGTGGGTTTAGCCCAAAAAGAATTATGGGGTTAGCTCTAGGCCCTCTAATCTGCTCTCATACAGAAGTGTAACTTCACAAAAATTTACACCTATGTCAAGCAAAAATAAAAGAGCAAACTTGCGTCAATACAGCTCTCCGAGTTTAAATGTCTTAAAAAGAATATCACCAGCAAATTGTAAAAAAAATTGAATTTCGCTACGCTAGCGTTTTCACCATACGCAAAGTGATTAATGTTTTTATGGGACTAGCTTTTGCCCGCGGCTTCGCCCGCGTGGAGGTCGGGAATTATTCATAGAAAATTCAACCCCTCATTCACCCTCTTAGGGATGGAATTTCGAAAAACCCGTTCTTACTCTTCACAAAGAACACATCCTCCAAATTTCATGTCTCTAGGATCAGCGGTTTAGGCTGTGCGTTGATATATCAGTCAGTCAGGACTGTGAATTTTATGTAAATAGATTACCTATCCGTTAAAAAAAAACCGGGCAAGAGCGAGTCGGACTCGCACACCGAGGATTCCGTACCATCATATGTTTTTGAATTTTCATCGGCGAGGCCTAAATTCTTCTTTCCGAAATTCTCTGATGAATATAGGCCATACTCATGAGAGAATTTTAACACTGTGCACTGCGGAGTAGCATATTGCAGATTTATGTCAGCGTCATCTCTTGACCGATATTGGAACTAATGTTACTTTTGTTGACGATTTCTGAAAAAGTGTGCTATTTAGAGACTTCCTTATTTTTCTTGTAATCTTTAAATAAACTTCTATCACATAGAATAGTTTTAGATTTTTCTCTTTGCAAAGTTCGGAGATAAGGGTAGATGGTATTTTTTTTTACATTTTTCATCAAAAATCGAAAACTATGCGGCCTAAAAAAAAAGAAAAAATGTTTGAGAATGTGCAAACTGCGCTCTTTCATATGATACCCCACATGCCCTAGTAACCCCACTTCGAATTTTTCTTTCAGTCCCTGTTGCAAAAAATATACATATATTTTTATTTCTTTCTTAATTGCAAAATAGTTGGGCAAACGTCATCTAAAACAATTCCGAATTTCAAGTTGATAGTATTAGTAGTTTTTGAGATATCCAGCTGTGACATACAGACTAAGTCTCACCATAAGGGTTCCGTTTTTACCATTTTGGTACGGAACCCTACAAACAGTCGAATTGAGAACCTCCTCCTAATTAAAGTCGGTTGAAAACGATATGTTTGGTAATTAATAATATGAACGTTAACGATTCTTGACACCTTCCAGTATATTATCTTGTTTATTTCAGAAGCTTATTAATAGAACTGTGACGTAACCTCTCGGGGAATACAGGCGTACGAGTATTGCTATGTTTTATAATGATAATGTGAATTCATCGCTTAAGTCTACCACAGCAGTATTTTGTTGATGAAACTTATTACTTAACTGTTTTCTATAACTTATTGGAGTCAGGCAGAGGCACCCCGGCCCTACACCGACACTTCGCCCTTCGAGGTGACAGGCGTAATGATAGCTTATGTTGTACGTGTTGTTTATTATTGTCAGTCGTACAATTGAGACATCTTAAAAAAAAATATCCCCTAAGATTAGGAGAGCACTCACTTTTCACGAAATTGTGTTAAAAAGATAAAGAATCTTTTGTGTGGCACAAGTGTTGGTATCGTACTATGTTTAAAGATTATATTATCAGTGAGCAACAGAGTATGCCACAGTTTATACATTGTAAAATTGTGTTATTGCCATGTAAGTATTCCGATCTGAATTACCTGTGTACTTTTATTTATTAAATCACACAAAAATATATAAGTAAAACAGTGAGTAGGTACTTAAATATTAATAAATTGTAGTACCTAGTTTTAGAACCTTGTTTTTCGACATGGGTATTTCTAAAAGAGATGTAGGTAAAACATTTTTATTTTTACGATCGGCAGTTGACGTAGATTTAATTTTCTTTTTTTTTACAAAAGAGGGCAATCAGCGCAATCAATAAAATGGGTTCTCGCGAGTCTCTGGCCACTACATCACCTAGAATAACGGACTTGGTGTTGCAATCGTTCACTTGTCAATAGGACGCAGATCGAAAGATAAAATATTATCTTTCTTCGCAAATTCATTACAGCGTTGTCGCCATACAAATAAATGATTCTACTACTGCCACCATTCTAATAAAATATAATTCATTCCTGGCCGCTGACTTTTTTCTATCCCAAGTCGCCGAACCAACTCGGGAGCTCCTTTCGTTGGTTAACTTGAATTTTGATTTCGACCCAAGTCTCGTTGTCAGAGCCCTCTAAAACCGTGAAAATAACACTCCTGTCGAAACTAAATAAAAAAGGCCCGCCTGGTTTGCAACCACCCCCTACCGGAGTCGCCGCAGCCTGCTGTGTTTCGTCGATGCGTGGGAGTTCCAGTGCCTTAGGCATCTCCTGAGCACGCTCGTTCCACCATAGACCTCATCCATCGCTTTCCATCAGGCGTGATCGAGGTCAAGAGCGGACCCATTCAGCAATAAAAAATAAAAAAACTGGCCAAGTGCGAGTCGGACTCGCACACGAAGGGTTCCGTACCACACAAGGCAAAAACGCCAAATAAAAACAAGTTTGTTGTATGTTAGCCCCCCTTAAATATTTATTTTATTTTAATTTTATTATTTATTGTTAAAGTAAAAATACAACTGAGTAGGTATTTTGTGAATATTTTGAGTGCCTACCTGTTGCCATTATTGATATCGAGCAAAAAGGGCAAAAAAATCGCGTTTGTTGTATGGGAGCCCCCTTAATTTTTTTTTTTTTTGTATTTGTTGTTAAAGCGGCAACAGAAATACATAACTTGTGAAAATTTCAACTACAGACAGACGGACGGACGGACGGACAGACAGCGAAGTCTTAGTAATAGGGTCCGTTTTCACCCTTTGGGTACAGAACCCTAAAAAGGTAAGCACAATAAAAAACTAAAATAGTATAGACACTAAATACATTTTTGAAGATTTGATTTATTAATATTTAAGTACCTACTTAATATTTTATATAAATGTTTGTGTTATTTAATAAATATAAGTACAGACACCAGCATATCAAGCTACTACAATCTGTCAAATTTCTTTAATAGATTTTCAACTTAATCGCTAAAGCATTAGGTTCAAAGTTGATTGGGAAAATTTGACAGTTTCGGGTAGCTTGATGTGTTGGCCGTCTCTACATATTATACGTAATTCAGATCGGAGTTATTTACGTGGCAACACCACAATTTAACAATGGATAAACCGTGGCATACTCTATTGCTCCTGACTCATAATCTATAAACATGCGTTTAGTACGATAACACCACTTGTGCCACACAAAGGATTATGTATCTTTTTAACACAATTTCGTGAATAAGTGAGTGCTCTCCTAATCTTAGGGGATATTGGACGACTGACAATAATAAACAACACGTACAACATAAGCTATCATCACGTTTGTCACCTCGAAGGGCGAAGTGTCGGTGTACGACAGGTGCGCCTCTGTCTGACTCCAAGTTATAGAAAATAAGTTTCATCAACAAAATACTGCTGTGGTAGACTTCTGCGATACATTCACATTACCCTTTATGAGGTACGGCAAGTCATTAATATAAATAAGAAACAAGAAACGACCAAGAATTGAGAGCCCTGTTGGACTCCCATTGTTACTATAGATCCGGGTGATCTTTTTGCATTAACGTCAACCTGCGTATATCACGGAAAGACGAACTCGACTTACAGAAATATTTACTAGAGCATCCAGGAACCATTCACGATTAGATTAAAAGACCAAGATGTGTTGTGTGATCAGAAATATATATGAGTCTGTGGGATCGGCAGTGAGAAAACCATTTCCTGTGTTCATTGCACGACGTACACGAACCCCTATTCCTACCCAAATTCCGTCTGTTCCCGTAGGTCTCCTGGTAACTGACTTCCCTCACGTAAAACCAACGTATCTCACATTTGGTGTGGTTTGTATGATAGGGTAGGGTGTTAGGGTGCTAGGTAGTTGCTGTAGGGCTAGGTTTCAATTCAGTAGGGTCTTAGGTGATCATAGGTACCAGGCTCCATTGTTTCAAACTTAGCCACACTGTACGCAATTGGGATAACGGCCATACTAAGCTGTGAAGCCCAGTGCGTACAGTGGCATAGTGACAGAAACTTATCTGACTCGGTTGCTTTAGCACATGGAAAACCATTTCTACCACTGGTGTCTGGTGTCTTGAGACAACATTAAAATGTCTACGGGTAGCCTACGATATTCTATAATAGACATTTAAACTCGGAGAGGTGTAATGTCGCAAGTTTGCCCTTTTATTTTTGCTTGGCATAAGTGTAAATTTTTGTGAAGTTACACTTCTGTATGAGTTAGATTTGAAAATAAATATGGAAGCAGATTAGAGGGCCTAGAGCTAACATCATAATTCGTTTTGGGCTAAACCCACTACGGGTGCGACCCGATTTAAAGTGCATGATTGAAAATAATTTATAAAGAAGGAACGCAACGTACAGCTCAGCGATGTGGAAAGTTATGGTCACGAGTTATATTTTAATCAACATACTATATTATATCACTGACCTGTAAATTGGGAAAAAACTTACTAAGAAAATTTGAATTACGCGAGCTAACTTAGCTCATCCCCTTAACATATTAAAGCAAGTAACAAATAATACAATATAAACTTATATTTACAGATCACTAATCATCAGCAAAAGATACGGAACAGGAACCAGTTCATTCTCACAAGGAGGCTGGAAAGCGAGATGTGACGCGCTATGGGATGCACTTGCTAAGCGACCAATTGGAGAAAGAAAACGGTGACTTTAATTCTTGAATTACTTGGATATCGTGTTTTGCGTTCTATTGACAAAACAGAAACAATTGCCATGGACAGCACTAAGTATACAAAGCGTGCAGGCACGTCGGGCATCCAGGGACAGCTGTATGAGACTAAATTAATTAGTCTTATATATTTTAGAATGACACACGACGACAGTGTTCAACAGTTTAGTTTGGCCACCAATAGAGATGACATAGGCGCCTTCGATGATATTTGTTTTAAGGCAAAAATAAAGGGATTTAAGAAACCAGTCGCTGTGTTCATTCAAGCGAAGCACAGAGAGAACGATAAACTTCTAACGTTTACTAGTAAAACTGATTTGGCCAAATACTTTGATAGTTACTTGGACATTAGACGAGCTTTTGAACCGAGCAGTAAAGATGTGATTTTTGGAGGAAAGTTTGATGAAACTGAATGCCTTTTCGTTATGTATACTACAGCTAAGGACGATCCCAATAACAAAATATATGAAGGTAGTTTAGCTGACTATTTAAACGACCTTTTAGGAACGGGAGGTTCTTGCAAGCAACCATCTTACACAGAGGAAGGCTTGGACTTTTTATGTAAAATAGTAATGCAAGAACAAATGACAACACTAGCTAAACAGTTAGCGAAGTTTATTTGTGATGGATCTGATAGCGTAATGTCCATGAATAATGATCTCTTATTGCATCTCTATCACGTTATTCTAGCGCACAAAGTTTTACACGTTTCAGAAATCAAACATGAAGGACATCGGATTGCAAGCTTTAGACAAGACTTCTTTGCGACCAACGAAGAATTTCTTGTGCTGTTCAAAAATATATTATGCTTGGAGGTTCTCCTCATAAAGCGGAAGTCGGAAGAGACCGATGTACAGAGTTTATTGTTGGAGTTCCTTAGTGAACCCTCTGAGGTAATGACACTAAGCAAACTGATAGGACGTGTTCTTACTTATAAAAAGGGCAAGCTTGAGTTGGTGAGCAAATCAATGACAGATGATCTAAAGAGACAGCTCAACAAAGCAAATGTCTCTCAATCGACTGTCTATGAAGCAGCAGAACTAGCTGCTAAAGGATATTTACTATGTCCGGAGCTGAAGCTTAAAGTCCCAGCTTTCTTTGGCAACAACGATTTAGCAATAAGAGGCAAAGATGAGAAAATTGAAAAGAGATTAGACCACTTAACGACAAAATTTAAAGAAATATTAGAAAAATTTAATCCTAATGACATAGTCACTATAGATGAGAGAGAGGGAGATGGATTTCTTCAGTTAAATGGAGGCATAGCTTCTGCTGTTGGCAATATTCTCGTTTTTGATGAACGTTCAAAACTGTTGAAGTTTACAGACAACAGTGAATCATTAAGCAATCTTGCCAAGAAATGGTATGAAAAATTGAAGAGTAACATCAAACATTTGCACGAATATAGATTGGACGTAAAAGTTAAAACGTTCCCAAAACTTTCATTCGAACGAGGAGAATACGATATGAGCTTGGTGAGAGATTTCTATAAAAAATTACTATTTTACACTAATCAAGCTGATCAGTATGGCGTAGAGAAAATTTTGAGAAGAGAAATAGAAGATTACCCGTGCAGTGACGTAAACAACTTTAGAGTTCGATCTGACGTAATATTTCTAAAATATCATGATGAAATACAAAAACTATGGATGAAGCCTAAAGAGGGATCATATCTTACAAGGAAAAGCAAAATATATGAGAAAGCAGTAACTAATGCCATGAGTGAGCCATTAATGAGTGTTTTAAACATAATATATAAGATTAAATGTAAAGACTATAAATTTAATGAAGACGCTTTAAAACGATTTAAGTTGCATGGCCAAATTATAGGAACTATTATTGCTACAGGGAGTTGTGAATTAACAGTTGCTAAAGTGGAACAATTTCTAGGAAATAAGGACCATGTCGTGTTGGACTTTGAGGACATTTTCAACTTGCCCTTAAAGAACCACAATCATTTATGTAAAGAATTTAAAGACACAACGAAGGATATGATACTTATTATTGTTTGTAAGAATTTTCAAGATCCTAAAAATGATAAAAGTAAAAGGCTTGAAAATATCGCGAATGCTGTTGAAGGCAAGCAAATAATAATTATTACGAACAAGACTTTAGTTGACATTATGGTTCAATATTTCTTACAACCAAGTCAAATATTGAACGACGAAAGAAATGTTTTCACCGACTTGAGTGCAGAATCGCAGAAGAAGTTCTTAACTACTTCTATAATAAAACTTCAAGGTAAAGACGTAACCTTAGATATAGTCGGAGTTGATGAGTCAGTGCAACTTATTGACGAAGATGTTTTTAATAAACTTGTCAATAACGAAACTGTCGAAATTGGTATAACCGGTATTTATAATAATTACGAAAAGCAGTTTTATATTGACAGACGGGTCAGTCGTATCAAAAAGCCGGAACACAATAACTTTGACGATGTCAAAGTTAGGGTTTTAGAAACGTTTTATGATTTACAAGACGACGTTGTACTTATAATAGGAGAACCGGGAATGGGTAAGTCAACTCTACTTACTCATTTGTCACTTAAGACAAAGGAATTCGATCCTAATGTTTGGATTGTAAAAATAAACTTACCGGAGCATGGGAAGAAGCTCGAGTATCACAATGAGTGGGAGGCAGACGATGCTTTTAATACTTTGCTAAGTTTAACATTTATATGTCAAACTCTAGTCACCTCTTTACCCTCTGATGAACTATTAGTAGAGCTGGAAGAATCACCAAATGGATGGGTTTCCCTAAAGCAATGTTCAGGTGGAAAATCAACAGTATTTGAATTGAAAATGTTCCTACATTTTTATAACATACGTAAACTAATATTCGTCTTCGATGGCTTTGAAATGGTTATGCCGTTTAATTACGAAGTGATAGCATTACTGGACGCCATAAAAAATTATCCTCGTAAGCAAAAAGTCTGGTTCACAGGCAGACCGTTGGATAAATCTGATTTAGAAGAAGAGATCGGACCATCGTACGAAATAGAAAACTTATCTCGCTTTGAACAGGACACATTATTAAACACAATTTGGAAGTCCAAGATACAACTTAAGAATCTTTATTTCAATGAATTCCTGGAAATAGATAAGTTTTTAGATTATGTGGTTGACGTTTTCCTAAAACAAACTCACACGTATAAACACAAAGAACACTTGAGAGGATACGTACTGTTTTTGGATTTTTTAAAAATGCAGTCAGCTGCTGCTGGCTTTGATTTTCCGTATGATAAATATTATAATAATTTTATGACGAGCTTTGGCCTATGTAATAGCACAATCTCATGTTTTCCAGACGACACAACGCCCCGGGATCTGATTGCAATAGCAGAAGTATTAAAAAAAATGTTTTTTTTCTTTCTGAAGCTTGACATATTTTAATTTGTTCATAATAAATATTTAATTTGCAATTACTTACTTATTAGACATGTAAGATAAAAGTGATTATTTGTTTATTTATCTATTCACTTAATATATCGACTGCAAGCAAGCAATACCTCCTATCTGACTCCGGGTGTATTTTAAAGGGGAACAATAAAACTTAATAAAAACCTTATTCCGAGGTATAATGAGATACTGAAAATCCAAGTTTTCTTTTTTTATGTATAGTATTGATTAATAAAGTTTTTTTGTTTTTTTTTTTAGTCTAAGGGTAGTTTATGGTAGATACGAGTTATTGGTATGGAAAATCTGATGCAAATATTGCAGATAGAAGTTATTGGTATTAAAGTTCTAAATAAAAATAAGTTATTTAATGAATCATTTAATGAAAATAATCTTATAATTCTTCATAATTATGGTAATTATTTGTAATCACATTATGTTCAATCTAATAGAAAGTAGGTACTTATAAAAAAAACAGTCTTCTCTTAGTAATAAACACCTAGTCAGTCTCGTAATTAACAATCAGCATTCAGTTTAAAACTAATTTTAATTATGCGGTAAAGCATCATAAAATGCATGACAGTCCACCGGAATTACACTTTTCAATTCTTGCAGGTGTGCAAATTTTGTATCAGTGATGGGGAGCTTATTCCGATGAAGTTGTTTATATTGTGTTACGATGGGAATTTTGGTAACTCGCTGAGGCAAACATTGCCAATCATCAGAATGACTGGTTTTATACTGTATCTGTCCCTCTGGAACATACATCAATGCTTTTATATCCGTCACCTTTGGGTCCCCTGGTTTTCTCCCTGGTCTGATAGAATTATAACGCCAAGTTGACGTGTCTGTGTAGTTTTTAATAAAATCATAATCAATCATTGTAGTCTCGTAAGGATAAGGTTTTTGTCTAGCCTCCAAAGTTGCAGATAGATAGTCACTGGGCAAATGGATCAAACGGTTTTTCAACTTCCGTTCTATCGCGCTATGGACAGAATCTCCCTCCATTTGAGTGTGGCCGACCTCCAAATATTTTTGAATTATAGTTACATTATGTTGCATTGAAAAATTGAGTAGCGCATTACTCAAAACATTATTTCGATTCTGTCCAGTACATCCGTCACTGTATACAATTATCGGGAGACGTTTAGGGATGCAATATTTTTCTAAGTAGTCCGTCAATAATGAAGCGTAAGTTGAAGCTGTAAGGTCTGCATCCACCTCTGTGAACCAGTAACACATTACATGATGCGTAGTCAGATCATAAACCGAATAGTTGTGCAATGCCAGCTTCGTTTTATAATACACCGCACTTGCTGTAACAAAAGGGCATACTTTGACAGCTTGAAGATCTACTGTGAGTACTATACACTTTCCCTCACTAGCCTCCAGCTTGTCTCTAGCTTTTTCAGCTCTCGCATTATCCTTGCGAATAAGATGAGCCTGATAATCAAATTCTGTTACATTGCCTGTCTTGAAACCTTCGCATGTGTCGCACATATCTTTTTTTAATTGATGTATGGCCAAATTCTTCTCTTTAAACATGCTATTAAAAATTTTCATTGAATAAGGAACGGCATCACGAGTTTCACAGAAGCTTTTATAGATTTTGTAGAGATTTGCTATAGAATGGTAAATTGGTTCCAGAAAAATTTTATTTGTGTTTTGTCGGTTATAATGCGATGGCATTTTTGGCAACGAGTCGAAAAATTCATGTAACACAGCTAATCTTTCAATCCTTAAGGTATCAACAGATCTCACTCTAGATAAATCAGCACTATCCTGAGATTTATGCATCCCGTACTGGCTAGATCTAACCCAGGAACGTACTGAAAATGGCCCGATGCATAGGGTGTTTAAGAACATCTTTTTACATACCTTTTTAACGCTACTGGTCCCACTAGAATCCGTCACAGTCAAGCTATACTCAAAAGAACCCTTACGTCTGGAATCATTTTGAACAGTACATTTCTTTTTGTTCTTACATACCACATGGCTAGCTACGAATATCTTCCGTTGATCCCAGTTCATCTCATTCCAGAATTTATTAAAAATGTGAGTTCTATCTTCTTCCAATATGTCTGCACACTCTCTTACGCTGCTTTTTTTACAAAACTCCGATTCACAACGGCCTGCCATTACCCTTCTCGTCCGATGTTTATTTTGCTTCATTTTTTGTCCCCTTGGACGCGAGTAACCCAAGTATGGTTTACCTTCCATACGCAAACGCTTATTCAAGTTCTTCTTCCACAGCTTCTTATCTGCCTTACGTCTTCGACGAATACCACTGCTCATATCTCCATAAAAAATTTCGTCCTGGTTAGAAGTACTTGGTACGGAATCATGATTCGATTCATTTTGACATTCTTCAGTTTCCACTGATTCAATGTCTGAATCAGAATGTTCAGTTTCGGATGTATCCAAAGATAGAGTTACAGATAATGTGGTTGCACTGCAAGTTGATCTACTGCTGCAGCGACTTAGATTTAAAGATGCAGGAACTTCTAATACCTCAATTGGTGAACTCGGGGTATCCAACGATGCAGGAACTTGCAATGACATGCTAGAAGTTGTAGATTCCATTACCTCCTTTGGTGGAGATCTGGTATCCGGTGGGTCATTTTTATCACAAAGACAAAGATTTATTAATTTATGCGTTCGTTCACTCGGCATGTTTACCTACAAAACAATACAAATCGTGTTAGTAAGACGCGTAAATGTAAAGAGTTAGTGACAATAACTTCTATCTGATCAGTCAAACAAGTAGTAGCGACATAACAACAAAAAATCTTGAGATGGAAATACCTCTTAACTATCACTCGAATCTTACAACTTATTTGAACTTATTTTCTCAAGGCAAAGACCGACGTTTTAATAATTTTTTTATAAAATAAGTTAATAATAACCTTTGTCATCAATTATAACATTCAATGACTACTATTAATATTAAAAAAACAAGTGTAATACTTACTTTTTGTCTGGACGAACAGGTGCCGACCGGTTCTCAATACGAAAAGAACTGTCAAATTGCGAGATAGGAGAAATTTCTACCACGTTTATTTGCGCGCGAGTTAGTAGCTATTTCTATAAGCGATTTTTCGTGACTTAGTGGCTTTGGATACTTACGAGTTTTTGTCACGCGAAAGATCTCCACATTTTACAACAGATGGCATTAAAAACAATTTTTAAACAAAAATGTCAGATAGGAGGTATTGCTTGCTTGCAGTCGATATTATCTATACATATAATAAATCTGTAGACGAGGCGTTTCTGTACATTGAAAATATAAACAAAAAAAATGGTTGCCTGTAAAGTCGGTTTTACGGGCGAAGATTTTACGTGACAACGACCGATCATCCGATCATAGTTGAGTGGGAGAGAGACGCAAGGCATTCGGCGGGCCTCTCTCTCGTTCGGTGACTCATCGTAACGTTACCGAGAGTTACACTTTTTCATAAGTGACTCCCAGTCGCAACCTAATTTAAGACGTTGTCACGTCAAAAAAATAGTTGGGGTGTTATAGGATAACCAACAAATGCCATTTCATCAATTTTTAGAATTTTTGTCTGTTTGTCGGTTTGTCTGTTTGGATGTGACACATTTTGATTTGAACCGGTTCAACGTAAAAAGTACTAAACCAATATGGTTAATTTTTATACTCAAATATAGTGTAGAACTCGGAGTAGTGATTAGTTTTTGTTTCATCGCAATCGCTTCACTGTATCAAAAGATATAATCAATTTAAAGTATTCTACAACAACTTTCATTACGTAAGTTGGATACACGTAATGACATCTATTGGCGCTTTATAGTACTAACGAAAACATAATTATTGTGTTTATAACATTATTATGTGAATAATCACGACATGCAATCTTACCTATAAGATGATTATCACAGTCCCTTCTGCCTGTGTTATTTGAAAAAGTAATGATAATGATTACATAATATAATGTTAATCGCTTTCGATTGTTGGTTGATTAGTGGCGCTGAAAGAATTTCAAATAAAAAGTGAGGATAATGTAAGATCGCGGGCTTGCGGGCGGCGAGCAATGGGCAGCTCGCCGTCCGGTAAGGACCAGGCCCGGTCGACGGCGCGTTGTGTTCCACGCGCGCCGCAAGGAGATGTCAGCACCAACTGACGGGGTCCGCTAGGGCCGATGCCCGCCAGGGTCGCGGGTTGTTCGAAAGAGATACCGTGGCCCCTGGCACAGGCAAGTGAAGGAACACGGGTGGGTTTTAGTCAGTAAGAGTCTGACACTCCCTTCCGCTCCGCCCAGAGCGGGAGGGGTCATTTGATGATTTCCCACCAAAAAAAAAAAAAAGAAGGATAATGTAAGATAATATTATGTGATGTGGTGTTCTGAGTGATAAAGATTGCAATGATAAATGATTTTATTTTTGTAAGGTTTGTACAAACACTTTTACACGTCAATCATGTTTTTTTTTTAAACTAGATGAAGTCGGCGTTTCCTATCTGACTACTCTGAGAAGAAAGGCCGAAACAAACACACACACGGGCAACTTTATGTAGGAGCTCTTTCGAAGGGCAAGCAACCTTTCTAACATCGTTAACAGAGAAGCATTTTCTTAGTGACATAAGGTTTTAAGATCATATCATACTTTCATAGTTTTTTGCCTTTTTTCTCGAATTTTTTTAAATTTCTTTACCATGATAATGCTTCAACACACACCTCCAGACGGGCTGTTGATTTGTTAAGTATAGGTTCGGCAGGTGCACACCATTTTTTTTTGTTTCCGGGGTGGAAAATCATCATGGATGTCCGCCGCCCTGGGGCGGGCGGCGGGGTCTGTCAGGCTGTTACTGACTAAAAATCACCCCAGTGTTCCGTCTCACACCTATGCCGGGGGTCGCGGGACCGTACGATCCTTCCGCAACCCTCAACTGGTGACGTCAAAGAGGGGCGCGCGTGGAACACTAGGCGCCGCCAGCTCAAGTCCTGATGTGTTGGCGGTGACAGACGTCCCCGAATTCGTCGCCCCTGGACCCGTTAAGGGGGGCTGGAAGAGGGCGTTGTCCGCCCTCCGCCGACGCCCGATGCGCCTACTGCGGGCCGGGTGAGTGGATGAGATCTCCCTCTCCCTTTCCACAGCCTCCTTCTGCGAGACGACCGTTTCGCAGAAGGAAACCACCGCGTCCCAGGACTCTTCGCTGCCGTCGACTCGACTACGGTCAGCAGCGATAGGTCAAGGTGCACACCCAATACAAGTAGCACTGCCATGTCGTAAAAAGGTATTGTAAATTATGTCTTCGAGACAATAACTAAATTTTTAGCCATTGTCTTGGTTAAAACCATATCGACCCTTTTTTTTTCGGATGGGAAATCATCAAATGACCCCTCCCGCTCTGGGTGGAGCGGAAGGGAGTGTCAGACTCTTACTGACTAAAACCCACCCGTGTTCCTTCCTTAGCCCTTTATGTTCCGGGTCAGCGGTAACCCTTTCGGACAATCCCGCTGACCCGGCAGGCTTCGGCCCTAAGGGGGCCCCTCCTCGATGCTGACAACTCTTTGAGGCGCGCGTGGAACACGTCTGCGACGTCCGGCACGGGCCTGGTCCTGATCGGACGGTGAGCTACTCTCTAGCCACTCCTTAAAGAGGGGTCTTATCGACGCTATCGCGGCGTGCCCTGCGCTGGGTAGCGACAGTCGCTCTTTCCATGCCGCCATGAGATCGCGCCGGAGATCTGTCCGCTCCGCACCGATTTGCCGCGGAAGCGGATCTTCCCCCCGGCGTAGTGCCTCCGCGCGCCACTCATACAGGCGAGGACTATCACCTCCAGATCCCATGGCGGCCCCGGCCCGTTCCATTTTGGGGGCCAAACGTCGGAAATGCACCATAACGACCCTCAAGGTATCTTATGGCTATCCACCAAGAGAGAGCTAGCAAATGTGGGCACATCAGGTTTACAGAATAAGTTAAGAAAGACTACTACTTTTCAGATAAACTTCAGTAGGTACGATTTAAGAGTAACACCATTGATGCATTCTTCTTTTTATCTTCTAGATATCTCGACGCTATGATAAAGTCTTAATATTGGTATGTAAGATGTCTACAATACCAAGAGAAGAAGACAAGACTTATAAAAACTAACTTCAAACTTCACCTACTAATCTCAGATATACTTTAGATAAAATGGTGGTATGATTTTACGATTTATTCCGGTCTAACTTAGTATTCTAAAACAAATGCAAAATAAAATGGACATAATATGGCTATTTGGTCAGACAATCAGCCTCAAGCAGGCGCTTTCATTTTTATTTATATCCTCAAAAATCAAAGTGACACTTCGTTGCATTGTCATTATGAACCCTGAAGACGCAGTGACTGCTGTGCAGTCGAAAGGGCTATGGTTGAGAACCCCAGGCAAGGGAAGCGTTACCAGGCAAGATCGGAAGATTCTTCCTTTTACACCTTTCCTAAGCGACACATTATAGTGTTCCGACATCCACGCGAACGAAGTCGCGGGCACAGCTAGTATAATAATAATAGCTTTATTTTCCTTGCACGCTTGTTTGATGACTTTTTAATAGTTTGATTTTAAGTGACAATAGCATAGCCCTGTCCATTGCGCGAAAGTGGTCAGCAGATTTAATATTGGTTAAGGGATAACTCATCTTAACCCTTGTGCAAAAGGGCATCAAAATCTGACCCGGCGATTTGCAAGATGGAGCGACGTTATAGCAAAAACAGCAACAGATGAATGACAAATGAAGAATGGAGCAGAATCACCACAGACTGAACAGCTTGGTAAAGGCTGGAGGAGGGTTTTACCACTATCGATAGCGGTCCTTGTACACCATCTTGATAAAGACTGCTCTCTAGGTAAGTACGAAATTAAAAAAAAAACAACCCCATAATTATATTTTAGTTAATATTGTCACTTCATCATTTCAGCCGAAAGACGTCCACTGCTGGTCATAGGCCTCCCAAAAGCACCTCCACTTCGACCTGTTCTGCGCTTCTCGCATCCAACGGGTTCCTGCGGCCTTCACAAGGTCGTCGGACCACCTTGTGGGAGGCCTTCCAACGCTACGTCTTCCGGTACGCGGTCGCCACTCCAGAACCTTTCGGCCCCATCGGCCATCTGTTCTGCGAGCAATGTGCCTTGCCCACTGCCACTTAAGTTTGGCAATTCTTCGGGCTATGTCAGTTACCTCGGTTCTCCTGCGGATCTCCTCATTCCTGATTCGATCATGCAGGGAAACTCCAAGCATAGCCCTCTCCATTGCCCTTTGGGTGACTTTCAGCCTTCTTATAAGGCCCATTGTGAGCGACCACGTTTCAGTGCCCATTTTTCACCTTACACCCATGTGATGGTAGCGAAACGGCCAAGCCTCATATTTTGACTAAGGTGTAGAGTTTGTGAAGTTAGGGCGTGTATAGTTAGAAGCTTGGCTCTACATGAGATCTGATATCTTTTTGGCAGTGCGAGCCATATGTGGTCTCGTCTTGGCAACATTTTACATGAGAATGTTTTTAGTGGGATGTTTTTTACTTTTAGTCTTTTCTCATAGCACTTGACAAAAGTTGAAAATAATTAATGGTGTCGTTCTCGTGGCCTTAGGTTCCCAGGACAAAAAAAAATACAATACAAGACGTACTCGAGTTTGGAGGACCTTTAGACGTCAAGAACGTTTGAAATTTTGTCAGGTAGTTCATTCTTATGGAGGGGGTACAATAATGGTTGGGGCCGGTATTTAGATCGGTGGAAGAACCGATCTCATTTGGATCAGGGGCAACCTCAATGCTCAGATTTATGCGGAGAGGATTGTTTCAGATGGGATCATCCCTTTGCGAAGCCGGTTGGGTGATTCGTTTCGACTAATGCAGGACAATGCACGTCCACACTAACACACGGCTAAAGTCGTAACACGTACTCTTGCCGATGCTCGCATTAACGTTCTGCCGTGGCCTGCTCAATCGCCAGACCTCAACCCAATGAGCACGCATGGGAAATACTCCAAAGAAGAGCTCTGCCGAGTATGGATGCCGTGCATACCTTAGAACAACTTTTTGACTTGTTAGAAAGAACGTGGGCGGCCATTCCACAAAGTGATTTTGATAAACTGATTTTAAGCATGCCAAATCGTTGTGATTCTGTGATTCGTGTCAATGGTACAGATTTTTTTTTTTATCTTTACAATATTTTTTTTAAATCCTCATTTTTAACATTTAATTGACAACATTAACTTATGTTAATTTCCCACAATTTGCAATTTTTTCTTAATTTTTACAAAATATACGGATAAGTTGAATTAAAGTAAGAAGCCAGCCTGGGCGACTAGATTTGGTAAATATTAATTGGATATTTTTTTATAGTAAAAAATTTACTTGATCCCTAGACACTTTTTAAATTAAGCTACTGCAAATTAGGTACATATTGTATGTAATGCCGCCAGTCTCTTGAGTACAGTCAACAGCAAAAGTAGATGATCCAAGTCAGAAATTCAATACTAATGAACGGAGTTCGCGTCAGAACTGTGTGGCGTCGAAGTGATTCAAAAGTATTCTACGTAGTAAGTATTCTAAGTAGTAGTACTTCGACGCCACACAGTTCTGACGCGAACTCCGTTCATTAGTATTGAATTTCTGATTTTGATCATCTACTTTTGCTGTTGACTGTACATTACCAGTCGATGAGTCGACAGCGATGCGGATGAATTTTTCGACGCTATATTTTAGTTTGTGTATAGTTTTAGTTAAGTTAGGATTAAATTTTGTTATTTTTATTAATTAACTAGGTTTTCGTTATTATTTGCTTAGGTACTTATAATTTTAAGTTGTATTTGCCCTTCAGATCCTAAATCCTTTATCCTCAATAATATAAAACCTTTTCCCAATCCATATTGCCACGGATCGATCTACCTTGACCTACAATACCACATATTAGATCATATAGTATTTGCAAGCGCTTATCACCGTCAAACAACGCCCCGTATCAGGTATCAGTGATAACGCTGAAGATACCATGATTCACTTTAGTCGAGACTAACAGCAGTACAATACTTGGAAACTGTTTTGTTGTAACCTTTTTGTTATGTACAAGTAAATAGAATGACGTTTGTTTAAAAAAAATGGGATTTGAAAGCAGTGTTGCGCGAGGTTTTAATCAATTTTTCTCAAGTTTTTCTTCTTTTTAAAATCAAATTACGATAGTGGTTGGTTAATCTGTTTTCCGGGAATTGTTTTATCAATCGACACAGTTTTATCTTTCTGGTTGGTTAAGTTTCGGTTAAAGTGTTGGAGTGCGCAGTATTGGTGTTAATACAAATATCCCAAAAAATATTGTACCTATAAGTGTAGTAGTATAAGTGGTCCTTTTGTGCAAATTGAGGACTGCACTCGATTCATTAGAAAAAGGTAAGATTTTAATGTAAATTGATAAATATTAGGCAAAAACAGACCTCATGTCTACTTATATGAATAAAAGCGAAATAATAGGTACTAATTCACTTCTCATTCTTATTTGGCGATTAGAAAGGGTTTTACAAAGCTACAAATTAGGCATTCGGTGAGAATGAACGTAGGTAGGTAGGTACCTAGTTATCTTTATTTCCGCCCTAAGCTAAATGATGACCAAATGATTATTTAAGTTTTAAATGTAGGAAATTGTGTTTATGAAAAACAACTGACTACGTTCTATAATTCAACCAAGTTACAAAGAGTCCTACTAACACAGTCGTTTATTTAATGATTGACATTGTTTATTAATTGATGTATACATACATACATAATTATAATAAAATTCAAGTGTCTATCTGTAATGTCGAAATAACAGCTTTACTAAATGCTTGTGAAAGTAACTACGGTTGCTTTTTTAATTTTTGTCTGTTTGAAAGAAAGAAAAAAAAAATTATTTGACCCAGGTTAAGTAAGGGCACACAATATTAAAAAAAAACTGGCCAAGTGCGAGTCGGACTCGCACACGAAGGGTTCCGTACCACAAGGCAAAAACGCCGAAAAAAACACGTTTGTGGTATGGGAGCCCCCCTTAAATATTTATTTTATTTTGTTTTTAGTATTTGTTGTTATAGCGGCAACAGAAATACATAATTTGTGAAATTTTCAACTGTCTAGCTATCGCGGTTCTTGAGATACAGCCTGGTGACAGACAGACGGACGGACAGACAGCAAATTCTTAGTAATAGGGTCCCGTTTTTACCCTTTGTACCCAAAGGGTCCCTAAAAAGCAACAAAAAGAAACAGAAAAAATACTGTCTGTTTGTTTCGGCTAATCTCCGAAACTGGTGGGGCGATTTTGACGGGACTTTCACTGGCAGATAGGTGATGTTATACAGGGTTATTGGAAAAACACTAACAACCTCTTAAGAGGCCATTGTACTCATCATTATGAACAACTTTTACTATGGGACCAAACCTGAAATCGCGAAAAAAATATCAGCTGTTCCCTACATTTATGTTTGTATAACTTGTCATAATGTAATTTCAGGTTTGGTCCCATAGTAAAAGTTGTTAACCCTGTATAGAGTTACTGAGTTATTATTTTAGACAAAGGTTTCAAGCAAAAAAATTAAAATCCACGAAATCCAATTTGGTTTCCGACATGCACGGGAATGAAGTCGCGAGCACAGCCAGTACTTATTATAACAATATAGATTATAGTGATGTCACTCGGATCAAAAGGATTTGGTATGCGATGAGGAACCAAACATAATTTCCACTAAGCGGGCAATAATCCATCGACCAGCCCGCACTGGGCCCGCGTGGTGGATTACGGCCCACTCCGTCTCACAGAGAAGAGGCCTGTGTTCCAGAAGTGGGAAAATGAACCCTGCACTACGCATGCCTGAAACTTGCACAAAAGTTGCATACTTTTAGCTAGCTAGTAGCTTGCATGCCATTATGGTATTCACCCATCAGAAGTGGTCATAGCACATGGGATGCAAACTGTTTATATACTTTTGTGCAAATTACAGGCACGTGCATTGCGGGCTTTATACGCTGATTATGTTCATCATCATCTGCCTGCCTTTTCCCAACTATGTTGGGGTCCGCTTCCAGTCTAACCGGATGCAGCTGAATACCAGTATTTTAGAGCGACTGACTTTTTTTTGGAGCGACTGACCTCCACAACCCAGTTACTGGGTAACACAATACCCCTTGGTAAGACTGGTTGTCTGACTTTCGAGCTTCTAACGACCCGTAACGACTGTCAAAGATCTAAGAATGACAGCTGGGACCAACGACGTAACGTGCTTTCCGAGGCACGGAGGGGTCTCGGAATGTAAAGATGGTCACCCATCTACGGCAAGGGTTTTATTATTTAACTTCTCCCTTTCTGGGCGGAGCGGGAGGTCGTGTCAGACTTTTACTGCCCACCCGTGTTCCTTCAGTTGCCTGTGCCAGGGGCCACGGTATCAACCCGCGACCCCGGCACGCATTGGCCCTAGCGGACCCCGTCAGATAGTTCTGACATCACTTTGAGGCGCGCGTGGAACACAACGCGCCGTCGACCTGGGCGTGGTACTTACCGGACGGCGAGTTGTGCGAAAAGTTTAAATAAAGTAGTATAGTAATAATAAAGTAGCATATTAGTATAACAGAATTATAAGTTTATGTAGTAGTAGGTAGTTATTTAATAAGGTGGTGCATTGTTATGTGAAAGAGCGCCTCTCGCCATCAAACGTAAAAGTTTGGCGAGTTTAGATTTAAGTTACACCTCTGTATTTTGAATAACATTAAATAAATTATTTAAAAAAAAAAAAAAAAAAAAAAAAAGTTAGTACTTAGTAGGTTCCTTTAACTTATCATATATTTTCATGTACTGTCACACCCTTATGCAGTATTACGGCCTTACGCGACTATTGTTAAGGGTGGATATACATTTTGGTCCTTCGAGCCAGATTACTGTGATCACTTATTTCTGAGATTGCTGGTAAACCTATAATTGGCGACTGTGTAAGACCGAGATTTTGAGATAAGCCCATGTTCGCTTGAACGTAGAAATATCGCGACGGGATTTTATCGCTCTCTCGGTGTTGAGTCGAGCATTGAGAATCCAACAGAGCGCATCTTAGCCCGTCAAAAAACACACTGTTGGGTTTCAACTCTCGGCTCTAAGCAGTATATTGTAATTCAGTGCGCAAAAAAATAATCGCCTTGAGAACAACGTGCCCGTACCTACCTGTGGGCTAAAACTCTAAACATCTTATTATTCTTAATTTCAGATGAACAAATGGAGCAATCATGACAGATTAAATTTGTGACTAAAAGAACATACAGATCGGCATCAAAATGAGCTTAAACAGTTACAGCCAGATCCTCGACGCAACGATGAACAAGTCCAAGGACAGTCCTTGTTACTTCTGCAATGAGTTGTTCGAAATGGGACAACTGCAGGTAAATAGTAGTAAAATTATAATAATATCCTCCGGACCGAACGCCCGCTGATGGACCGCCACGATTGACTCAACAGATAGTAGCTAACACGCTGGCGATATTATAGTGCACAAATGGTTACGCAAACACACTCGGTGCATTCTTTGTTCCCTTACTCTTATAGTCCGATGGTTCGGCAATCTGACACGAGCAGGGAGAGTAGTACCTAAATACATAACATACAAACGTAGAATAATAGAAAAGTAGACCCATTCGATTTTTCTATGCATTTAAACAACGTCCAAAGACACCAAGCTCGTCACCGTAGCATTTAAATGTTAATTAATTAATGGCCAAATCATTAAGTCTTTTAAATAGGCGAAGCATTTAAGTTTTAAATAATCATAGCATTTAAGTCTTTTAAATGGTCAAAGCATTTAAGTCTTTTAAGTGGTCGAACCCTTTAAGTCTAAATGGTTCACGACAATGGTACGGGTTTACTATTTGCTTTAATGTAACTAATCTATTTGCCAAAATTGGTGAAAATAGCAATTATCCCTTATGGGGACTATATGACCTAAAGCGCGGTCACTGTCGGACTGCATAGAAAAGAAACATAATCACGATGACACAACACTGGTAATTTATTGCAAAATATGAAGCAATTATGTATTTACAAAAAATCTATTGTTTGGTTTCGACTAAAAAATTAAAACACTAGTGCTTTAGTATGTTGCTTGTAGAATAATCTGACAAAAAACAGATGTAAGTATATTAGTATTTTATTGTAAAAATAAAGTTTTTAGAGGTATCTTCTTGAATTTTTTCTATCGTATCTTAGTTGTTTTAACACACTATCTAAACTAGCATAAATCCTGAAGAATATCATATATTTTTTCTGATTTTATTTATTGTAGTCGATCATATACTTTTAGGCATTATAAAACTTGCGTTTTTTGCATTTAGGTGCTGTAGTCCCCAGTAATCTTTGATTCAAGAGGACACTGGCTTCTGCAACACAGCTATAACTACCGCAGGAGTCAAAGAATTCTATCATTTGTTGTAGGTTAGGTACATCTTGTTTTGAGAGAAGTGGTAGCCCAGTGGTAACTGCCGCGATTTACGAGTTGAAGATCGCAGGTGCGGACCCAGACAGGCGCTTTACTTTGTGTAAATACTTTCATCACCACTGCTCTCAAAACTGTGAAGGAAGACATCGTGAGAAAACCAGAAATTCGGAGCCATGTGACATCTACCAACCCGCACTGGGCCCGCGTGGTGGATTACGACCCACTCCCTCTCACAGAGAGGAGGTCTGTGTCCCAGCAGTGGGAATATTAAAAAGGCTGATTATTATTATATGTATAGATCTTGTTTTATGTCTATAAACAATTTTATTATTTGGAGATCTATCTTTAGTATTGGTGGAAAATCTCCATAACTCTCGTACTTACGTATCGTTCGTTACAAATACCTGCGTCTATTTTTTAGTAGTTCCAATTGCATTGCTATTTGTGTATTTTCCAGAGATAAGATCTCCGCGAGGTATTTGTTATCACATACAGGTACCTACTGTTGATTAAAGTGTCAATGTTGTAACACAGGGAGCGGCCGTGTGGATGTCTTGATTTTATTTTATAAATATACGTAATCGACTGGGTTTTGTTTGATGCAAAATAGATTTATGTTTAGGTAGGTAATTATGCTGCCGCCGTAAATAAAAGGGGCGCATCTGAGGAAAGGGAATGGAGAAAAATGAGCCTTAATGGATGCCCTTTTTTGTTTAGTAAGGTTTATTTTTCTTTACATTTTTGGCCTGTATTCGTCCTTTTCGCTTACTGCGGCAGTATGGTACCAAATTAAACAGAACTTTAAAGAAGGCTACGTCGGCTTCCAGTCTAACCGGATGCAGCTGAATATCATTATTTTACATGGAGCGACTGCCTATCTGACCTCCACTAGCCAGTTACTGGGTAACACAATACTCCTTGGGAAGACTTGAATTTCTGACTATCCGCAACGACTGTCAAAGATGTACAAATGACAGCCGGGCCCAACGGCTTTATCGTGCTTTCTGGGGCACGGAGGGGTCTCGATATGTGATGGATGGTCACCCATCCACGAACCGACTGCGGCAAGTATAGTTGATCGACCTGTGCGGCTGTTATTATTTAGCCACGAAAACTAAATAATAAAACGGAATAGAAGATAATTTATTGGAAAACTGGTCAAAAGCTAAGCTAAGCGGGTCCAACTCATAGGTATAGTTAATAATGCTCCATTCGGTTATGATGATGCATCATGGTCTATCGATGAAACTAGTTTATGAAGTTCGAAGGCAGAAATCTACAGTCAATTATACTCGGCACTGTGATACAGTGTTGGGGCACGGGCACTGATGGATTAAGAGGCGGTAGGGGCGGCCCATCCCGGGCCCCTGGTCCAGTGGGGGCCCCAAATTTTATGTAGTACTTTTTAGTCAATCCCAATCAACGTAAAAATATGTTTAGTTCAGCAGCAGTTCGAGTTGGAGGCCCCGTACTATATATTATCTTATGCAAAACATAAATGTCCCTAGCTATTCAAAAATCAAAAGAATGCGCGGCCATTGAAATTCTGAAATAATAGGTAATATTTTTTCTTAATTTGGTTTGTGTTTAAACAGACGTGCGCGCTCATATTCACTCTTTTCAGTTATTCCGCGGGTATACTTAAGTGAGTGTTGAATTATTACTGGTTTTAATAGAAAGACAAAAATAACACTGCGGGTGCGAAATCCGGGTGTAAAATGAATCCTCAGCATGCTTAAGTTACATACAACATCTCATCATTGTCATAATTTTTTTGAACTGGACCATTCGTTAGAACTAGAACCGACTAATTATAGAGATATTGAAGGTCAGTCTCAATTTCTTTACCCAAGTGAATAGTTAGTAAAGCGGCATGTCCTAGAACCAAAAATCGAAGTAATGTGACATTTATCAACCCGCACGGGATCCGCGTGGTGGATTACGGCTCACAGAGAGGAGGCCTGTGTCCCAAGCAGTGGGAACATTATAGGCCGATTATGAAGTAGTTAATTTGTTAATATCCAGAAATTGTAGATTTTGGCATGGTCTTTCTACAAGTCTTTCTACAACTCGAGTAAAATAAAAGCATGTCATTTATTGTAAAAAACTTTAGAGTACCGATTCAAACTTGTGATTTACATACCTTGGATGCATCCGGCTCGAAGGACCATTAAAGGGAATTCATTAAATTAATTTGACTATATTATTTTTTGTTTCGGTCATCGACTGCATTGTGTTGATATATCAGTAAAAAAAATCAGCTTTTTATTGTGTAAACTTCACAGAAGTTATGGGATATCGATATCTCAACATGACAAAACTAAAGAAAACAGATTTTCTCAGCTCACACTTCAAGTAGGTAACAAAACATCCAGGGGTCGTTGAACTTCAAAAAAACATAAGAAAGAAAGAAAGAAAAACTGTTTATTCTGCACAACCAAAACGCACATTGCATATAAAAAAATTAAATAAAAAAGATAAATATAGGTACACACACGACGTAGTCTAAAGCCTCATAACATATTTTTTGTTTTTATTTTATCGTGTTTAGATATCGATACCCGTCACGTCTGCAGAGTTTCGCTAACTAATTTAATTTGACCTTGTAAACACCCATATAATTACCATTAAATAATTAATTAATGTATCATCAGGCCCACCTGAAACTATGCGGCAGTATACTGGAACAGTGTCCACTTCGCTGCGGCGCCTGGATTCAGAGGAAGCACAAGGAGACGCATGTCAAGGAGTGCCCTAAGATGGACAAGGTAAGAGACCCAATTTTTTGCAATCTATACGAGTACACTAATAAT
The DNA here is from genome assembly GCA_963082905.1 of Oligia fasciuncula. Taxonomy (NCBI): domain Eukaryota; kingdom Metazoa; phylum Arthropoda; class Insecta; order Lepidoptera; family Noctuidae; genus Oligia; species Oligia fasciuncula. The sequence goes on from OY720403.1 coordinate 19,850,435, forward strand.
AAAGCTGAAGAGTTTCTTTGTATGTTTGTTTGAACGCGCTATCTCTGAAACTACCGGTCGGATTTGAAAAATTATTTTTGCATTTGATAGCCCAATTCTTGCGGAAGGCCATAGGCTATTTAACATCACGCTAGGACCCTTAGGTGCTAAGCATGAAAGTCCGAAAGACCACTAGGTAAGTGAAAGCAAAGTAATACCACGAACGGGCGATGCAATGCTACGGGGTGGGCAAACAAGAAATTTAAGGCAGACGAAAGTCGCCGGCAGGAGCTAGTAAAATATAATTTGTGACCACATATAAGCCACCACCAATTTTATTGATACAACTGGCAAGAGGCTTCGATCAGCATCCATGATTGTACGATAGTCCAGCATCTATTTAAAGTCATCATCATCTTCCTCCCCTTGTCCCATGTTGCTTGAGGTCGGCGCAACACGTTTTCTTCGTCCATCCTCCCCTGTCAACCGTCACGCTACCACTCACTCCCTTCTTTTCCATATCATTCCTCACACAAACCATCCATCTTTCCTTTGGACTTCCTCTCCCTCTCCATCCATCAAACTTTATATTCATCACTTTTATTCACATGCGTTTCTTCTCTCCTCATCACTTGCTCATACCAAGCCGAACAATTTCCAGCACCTACTTGCATTAATTTGTATTAATTAAATAACCTTTTAAGCATTTGCGATAACCGCAAGTCACTGAGTCATTAGCTATTCGCAGTAATCTGCACTGACGTGCGCGGTTGACAGAATCATCGTCCGCGTAGCCATTTTTTCCAACCTTCAAATCTTACTAGATGCAGATGATAACCAGTATTTTCTAAGGAACGATAGATACTACGATACCCCTTGGTGAGACTGGTTATCAGGCTTGCCAAAATATTTGCGAATGACAGCCGCAGCCGCAACGAATAGATTTCTATACAACGGTATAAAGATCTTCTGGCGCGTGGCCTAAATCAAAACTAACGTCGCCATCTTGTTTTTAGGGTTCTGTACTTCAAAATGAAATAACGAAACCCTTATAGGATCCGTTGATCCCACTTCGTTGTCCGTTATGTATGTCTGCCTGTCAGTCTGTGAGGACCCTTTTTCTCAGGAACGTGTGGAGTAGCGCAATAAAAAATACGGCCATTATTATCGATATATTTTGATACTCGCAAATAAATTAAAACCTGATGATGAAATTTCATGGCAAGAACCATAAGGTCTCACAGCATAGTAAGATAGGAAAATGTTCGAAAATCATTCATTTGTAATTAGACTACCTACATTTTTTTTTCGCGTTCGCCTTTTTCCAGGAGACTTTACGGAACTTCATTCCGAAAAAAAAATACACCTTTTCTACCTACGAAACAAAGACTATTTCAATATCAAACCATTATCATTGCGTCTTGTGAATGATTATCATCTCTTGACCACAGACTCGCACGTCTTCAAGTCACGTCAGCGTGCCTGCGCCGGCGCCGCCCCCACCCCCCGTACCGGTCTCCAACCACACGTGGTCACCCGGACGGATCCCTCTGGACGACTGCGTGTCCTATCTGGAGAAGGAAGTCGCTTCTATCAAGTAAGATATGTTTTAAATGTGTAACCATGAAGTGTAAGACTTCTATATCCGGATAGGCATTATGAACTAAAAAAAATGAGCAAATTTACTGCCGGATAAGTTGAACTTCAGCTTAACACCGACGATTGAGGGTCATTAAACTACATAATGACCCTCAATCATCGGTCAAGTCGGGGGAACAAGACTCTCCAGAAAGCCGAAAGGTACGTCGTGTACCTACATATTCTTATCCTAATCTTCTTTGGAGATTCTACCCCATAGTCTTGACATAGTACTAGCTCATCGTTTTAAGAAATTTGTTAGGTAATACTTTTGTTCCCATTGCAGGGTCACAGACCTCCTCTCTTCAAGAGGGAGTGGGCTGTAATCAACCACGCGGGCCCAGCGCGAGTTGGTAGATGTAACATGTCTTCTAATTTTTGGTTCTAGGACATGCCGGTTTCCTCACGATGTTTTCCTTCACCCTTTTAAGAGAAATGGTGTTGAAATAAATTACAAAAAGTAACCCGTCTACCTGGGTTTGAACCCACGACCTACCACTCGTAAGTTAGGTCGATACCACTGGGCCATAGGCCACAGCTGCTCCTTACCTTACCTCCTCCGTATTTTACCTGATAGCAGATAATTATATCTAATAGATAAATACACCGAAGCACCACTGACCATGATTTACACAACTATGAATTACTCCTAAAATAGGTAGGTACCCTGTTTTAATTTTACCCAAAATTCCAGATTAGTCCTAACCGAAGAGTCCGGCCACCGCGACGTCCAAACGACAGAGATAGAAACTATTCGCTCCAAGCTGGTGCTGATTGAGGAACGCAGTCAGCACTTCCTCTCGACCCTGGTCTCATTGAGGGCAGCCGTGGATGACGAGGCCGAACGGTCTGCCAACTGGGCCGCGCAGTTCAAACACGACCTGGCCAACGTGCAGTTAGCTTTGCAAGTATGTTTTATGAGCTGCTTAGATCTACAATCTATGTGGATATGGTGGTTCTATTTTAGATTTGTTCGTAATCATTTTGACGGTAATACCTTGTGTCGTGGTGAGGGGCCCGTGGCTAAATAATAACAGCCGCACAGGTCATCGATCAGCTTATGCTACGCTTGCTGCGGTTGGTCTGTGGATGGGTGACCTTCTTTACATACCGTGACCCCTCCGTGCTTCAGAAAGCATGTTAAGCCGTTGGTCCCGGCTGTCATTCGTGGATCTTTGACAGTCGTTACGGGTAGTCAGAAGCCCGAAAGTCTGACAACCAGTCTTACCAAGGGGTATCGTATTACGGGCCAGTAACAGGGTTGTGGAGGTCAGATAGGCAGTCGTTCCATGTAAAAGGTGTTCAGCTGCATCCGGTTAGACTGGAAGCCGACCCCAATATAGTTGGGAAAAGGCTAGGCAGATGATGACCTAATTGTGTCGTGGTGATAAAACAAGCTAGTATTCAAGAATGGTAGCGCGGCTGACTTTCCACACACTAACAGTAACAATAGCTTTCATTTTGACAGTCAAACAACATTCATTGCGTTATTTTCGTTGTTGAGCAGACAACATTTTCAAATATATGAAGCAATGGATTAGCAATATTCTTCAAAATCATTCAGATTGTGATTTAAAGGGTGTTATGCAATTAGGGTACAGCTGAATGCTCCGCACGTTGTGAGTACCGCTACACGACGAAAACTCAATACAAAGTTTTCAACTCATCATCATCTTCAAGAGATACTGAGGCTGTGGCGAGACAGTGCTTCCTTACTCGGACCGTTCGTCCCACCCGCTGAAGACCTCCCACCTGGACATGAGCTACCTTGGGTAACCTGGAAGTCTTTAAACAGACTCCGGACCCAGGTTGGCCGAAGCAAGGAAAACCTGTTCAGGTGGAGATTCATAGACGACTCCTCCTTGGAGTGTAAATGTAGTGCTGTTCCACAAACGATGGGACACTTAATGTCGTGTCTTGCGTGTCCTGTCAGCTGCACGTTACAGGAGCTGATGGACGCTGGTGGAGGCGCCAAACAAGTGGCCGAATTCTGGGCCGAGTATATTTAGATTGCTATCGACACGCTAAGAAGAAGAAGATCATCTGCCTAGCCTTTTCCCAACTATGTTGGGGTCGGCTTCCAGTCTCACCGGATGCAGCTGAATACCAGTATTTTACATACAGCATTTTAAAAGTTTTCAACTATCTAAAGTAAATACTAGAGAACGCACATGACTATATAAGGAAACATTTCCCACTTAGCCAACTCTTAATTGGTACTTACCTATTCTTTTATTCATTACGAAAGGCTACACTTCTGGGCGTTTAGATTGTATCATATAACTTCTTATTATTTCCAGGAACTTCAAAGCCAGCAGCTGACCACAGTAATGCGGCTGGAGAGTGCGGTCAGCAGTCTCGTACACGAACAACATGAGAGGGAGCTGCTGGAACAAGCTTTGACGCAGCATGACAACAGGATCAGAGCTGTCAATAAGTTAGGTAAGAAGCAATATTGTAATTGAGACTAACATCGCTCAAAATTGTACTTATAATGTAGGTAGAATGTAACGTGGAGCCGCCGCAGGGGAATTTAGCATCAACTAAAACAGTTGCAAAAGAATATTACTGTTGCGACGGAAAATAAAATGCGATCGCAGTACCTACGTTGTTTTATTGCAGGGCATGACTGTAGCCTCTTGTTTGAAATAATTCCTCATTAATTTTACTTATCATTCGGGTTCGGATATCGAGAGAAAGGGGGTTCCTGTGCTTTTACCCTCCTTTCTCTATCCGCGCGTTACAACAACGTCATTAAAATCTTCAAACGTGTAAAAGTGTTGGGAAAAGTAAATAAAGGGATGAATATCAATTTTCAGAGGACGTGATAGGCTACATAAAACAAACAGTCGAAGAGGAACGGGAGAGGAATGCGGAGAACCGCGCGGCGTTTGAGGCTGAGCTCATGGAAGCCAGGAGGTCCTCGGAGCAGCTGGCCAACCTGTCAGCATTGAGAGTACAGCTGCAAGACACGTCCAGCGAAAGACCGGTGAGCAAATAATTTGTTCAAGTTGATGCTCAGTTGTCTAATCATGTAGACTTGTTTCCTCACTAATTCACGAGCAAAAGTATGTATACACTTGGCTTTATTTTAAGGCGATTTCCTCCTTTATTTTTGAATAAAATTTTATATTAGTAGGAACATAGTATTTTCGAACCCATAGGTAAAGTGTCGTATTGCAACGTTGCATTCGTTGTTACGTGAAAAAATCGCAATTTAAAGTTGCCAAGTGTTGACATATTGGTGCTCGTGACTACAGTAATAGACTGGTCTTCAGATTCATTCCTTCAATTTAGAAATTCTATTACCTACCTCGCTTATTTTCAGATGATAGACCGCGTAGCAGTTCTAGAAGTAGCCACGGCAGACTCCAGAGCGGAGCTATCAGAGCATTCTACTAAAGTGGACGCCGTACTGCGAGACCTGAGGGCGCTCACCAAGTCTTACCACAAGCTGAGGAACGAGCTCGCTGACTTCCAGGCCAGGGTCACGTTTGATAGGAGTGAGATGGGCACTGATGATGGTACGTATGAGGCGTCCAATGATGAGGGAAGGTACAGCTGTATGGCATCCCAGAAGGTGTTTATTAGAATGTATTTATTCTAGTTAAGTTTTAATTGTCATAAAATACCATCCTACCTTCTCCACAGTCAAGGAACCTCAAACTCGTTAACTTAGCATTCATACACACAAACGACACGCGTCAACAACAAAGCAACCGTCGACGCGTCGGCGGCTGCCAACGAAAACGTGCCGCTCGTGTATTTGAGTAGTAGTACCTACAGTGCTCAAATACACGAGCGGCATATTGTCGACCCGTCGTCTGCCGACACGTCGATGGTTGTCGCCGACACGCGTTGACGGCTGCTTTGCTTTTGACGCGTGTCGTTTGTGTGTATGAACACTAAGGGGCTGCCTCCACGAGCGAGAGAATCGCGGCGATATTATCGTCGTGCCACGTATTTCTATACACTCTCTTAGAACGTGTCTCCACACGGCGATTTCATCGCCGCGGAAATTTGATGGCGCGGCGAGACTATCGCCGCGATTCTCTCGCTCGTGGAGGCAGCCCCTAAGTTAACAAGTTTGAGTTTTCTTGGCTATGGAGAAGGTAGGGTGGTTTTTATGACAATTAAAGTATAACTAGAATAAATAAATTGGGTCGAGGTGTCGACGGGTGTCAACGGCTGCAACTGCCTCTGCCGTTGACGAGTATCGCTCGTGTGTATGCCCACTTAACTTTATTCTGGAAACGTATGGAAAACTGTAATAGGCCGCACGTCAGTGGGAACAAATCCAGTATAGGCAGGCCTCTTATTTGATTGAAACTCTGTATTACGCTAGGCCAGTTCAATGTCAGACGATGACGTGCGATCAGGGCTTGGAACCGGTACCAAAAGTACGGGTTCGACCTAACAAGTACCGGCGGCAAATTCGGGTACCTACCCGGCGCGTACCACAAATCTCATATTTGTACGAGGAATCTCGTACGATTGGCAACTATTTCCTATTAATAATCCTTTTCATTTACTGTTTCCTCACTGTAACGTACGGAAAAAATTTTTGGTACCGGTACAGGTTGGAAATACCAATAGTGCAGCTACTACTCTGGTACCGGTTTCCAAAATACCGGTATTTCAAGTCCTGCGTTCAATCGACTGTACTTATCTAAGTTGCTTTATCTTGTTTCAATGAATGTTCCAGGCCACTTCATCTGGAGGATAGACCATTTCCTGGCGCGAATGAAGGAAGCCAAAGAGAATGACGCCGTGCTCAGCAGTCCGATGTTCAGGACTAGCAAATATGGATACACTTTGAAGGTATTTTATAGTTAGAAGGTAATTTGACCCTGTAGTAGGCTGCAGGGTCAAATTAAATTAGCTAGCGATACTTTGCAAATGTAATGGGCATCGAATCTAATAACGATAAAATAAAAAAAGATTTCATAAACCTTTTGCTTAGTTTACGTTCATACATCTGGTTATACACGCACGCCGGTTGCGACGACTACCTAAGTACCTACTATTAGTTATTCTGTGGTAGGTACTACGCACCTGACCTTTCAGAAAAAAATCACCAATACGTGGCGTGGGGTCCCGGCGTTTCCACTCACATGCATTGGCGTTGTAACTAAATACCTTTTGTTAGGCGCATACTCTTTTCAATTTTTGTCACGACATCGACATCTTCAAAAAAGATTGTCTAAACTCATATTTCAAGTAACTACATACCAACGCCCGTTGAGCCCGTAGTCAGCTTTTAGTAACTTGGAATTGAAGAGTTTATTTTTGTATCTGGGGGCACGGGAGTGCCCCCGCCAAGACGAGCCAAGCGAAGCGCAAGGGCACTACCTACCTTTTCTCGAAGCACTTCGTCGTATTTTTGAACCTTCATAACTTGAGTTTGGATTATACCAGATAAACGAAATTTTCGGGATATGATGTCAGTGGTTGACTTATTAAACCTATAAAGTTTCAATTGCATAGCTCTTATACTTTAGATTTTATTGATATCTAAAATACCCCGATTTCGTCACTGACTCACTGATTCACTGACTCACTGATGATCATCAATATTCTAAGGTTCTTCCTGAAGTCCTAGAAAGCTGTAATTTGGTATGTAAGCTAGCAATAGTACACAAACAACAAAAAAACTCTAAAACTTGGAACTTTTACCCTTCAACCCCTTAAAATAGGGGATGGAAGTTTGTACGAGACTTCCGTAGATTTTTATGCTAGAGTTCTGAAAATTGATGTAAGGACTCCTTGTTATAAATAATAAAATACGTATTTCAGGATTTTCAGTAAATAACCCCCCAACCCCCCAAAAAATATTTTTTTATTTCATAAGCATCAATATTCTAAGGTTCTTCCTGAAGTCCTAGAAAGCTGTAATTTGGTATGTAAGCTAGTAATAGTACACAGACAATTCTAAGACTTGGAACTTTTACCCTCCAACCCCTTAAACTAGGGGATGGGAGTTTGTATGAGACTTCCGCAAATTTTGATGCTAGAGTTCTGAAAATTGATACAGGGACTCCTTGTTACAAATAATAAAATAAGTATTTCAGGATTTTCAGTAAATAACCCCCCAACCTACCCAATTTTTTTTTTTTTATTTCATAAGCATCAATATTCTAAGGTTCTTCCTGAAGTCCTAGAAAGCTGAAATTTGGTATGTAAGCTAGTAATAGTACAAAAACCACAAAAAAACTTTAAAACTTGGAACTTTTACCCTCCAACCCCTTAAAATAGGGGATGGAAGTTTGTACGAGACTTCCGCAAATTTTGTTGCTAGAGTTCTGAAAATTGATATAGGGACTCCTTGTTATAAATAATAAAATACGTATTTCAGGATTTTCAGTAAATAACCCCCCAACCCGCCAAAAAAATTTTTTTTTATTTCATAAGCATCAATATTCTAAGGTTCTTCCTGAAGTCCTAGAAAGCTGTAATTTGGTATGTAAGCTAGTAATAGTACACAAACAATTCTAAGACTTGGAACTTTTACCCTCCAACCCCTTAAACTAGGGGATGGAAGTTTGTACAGGGACTCCTTGTTACAAATAATAAAATACGTATTTCAGGATTTTCAGTAAATAACACCCCAACCCACCCAAAACATTTTTTTTTTTATTTCATTAGCATCAATATTCTAAGGTTCTTCCTGAAGTCCTAGAAAGCTGAAATTTGGTATGTAAGCTAGTAATAGTACAAAAACAACAAAAAAATTCTAAAACTTGGAACTTTTACCCTCCAACCCCTTAAAATAGGGGATGGAAGTTTGTACGAGAATTCCGCAAATTTTGTTGCTAGAGTTCTGAAAATTGATAAAGGGACTCCTTGTTATAAATAATAAAATACGTATTTCAGGATTTTCAGTAAATAACCCCCCAACCCTCCAAAAAAAAATTTTTTTATTTCATAAGCATCAATATTCTAAGGTTCTTCCTGAAGTCCTAGAAAGCTGTAATTTGGTATGTAAGCTAGTAATAATACACAAACAATTCTAAGACTTGGAACTTTTACCCTCCAACCCCTTAAACTAGGGGATGGAAGTTTCTAAGAGACTTCCGCAAATTTTGTTCTGAAAATTGATATAGGGACTCCTTGTAATAAATAATAAAATACATATTTCAGGATTTTTAGTAAAGAAACCCCCAAAAAAAAATTTATTTCATAAGCAACTTTCAAAAAGATGTGAAATCCCACCAAAAACATTTTCATGTAAAATGTTGCCAAGACGACACCACATATGGCTCAAAAAGTTATCAGATCTCATGTAGAGCCAAGCTTCTAACTCTACACGCCCTAACTTCACAAACTCTACACCTTAGTCAAAATATGTGGCTTGGCCGTTTCGCTACCATCACATGGGCGTAAGGTGAAAAATTTATTCTCATTACTTTTCTGTTAGACAATAGTTTTTGTAGTAACGAAACGGCCAAGCCTCATATTTTGACTAAGGTGTAGAGTTTGTGAAGTTAGGGCGTGTAGAGTTAGAAGCTTGGCTCTACATGAGATCTGATAACTTTTTGAGCCATATGTGGTGTCGTCTTGGCAACATTTTACATGAAAATGTTTTTGGTGGGATTGTCTTGTCTACGGAGTGTCGCTAGCTAATTTAATTTGATCCTGTAGTTATGTTGGTTTAAATGGTTTCTTTTCATTGTTCCTTCGTTCATATAGCTAGGATGAACGTTCATATAGCTAGGATGAACGTTCATATAGCTAGGATGAACGCCACAACTCGTTTTTAACCAATTCGACAGGCGACGAACTCGCTAATGTTTCGTTCACCAAGCGGATATAAGTCAGGGATGTAATACCTTCAGTACTCCGCCGACCCTTGCTCGAGCCAGACCGCGCCGCTCTGCCTGTAGCTTTAAATTCGTTCCTAAATTATTCCGATCCAGCCTGTCCTTTGCTGCCTTCTCTCATCGACGCCCTAAGCAAGGGTTCGTACCCCGCAGGTGGTGCCCTTAGCGTGTAGTCGCTTAGTTTTTAAGCCCTGGCTGGAGGCCTTAATTTATTGAGGCCTCCACAGGTAAGTCCGGTTAAGCAGTCGACCACCTACTAGGTTGATCTGCGAGTTGCCATTCCAGACTTTCGAGCTTCTGACGACCCGTAACGATTGTCAAAGATCCATGAATGACAGTCTAACCCAACGGCCCGAGGTACGGAGGGGACTTGGTATGTAAAGATGTTCACCCATCCACGGACCAACCGCGGCAAGTGTAGCTAAACTTGGTCGATCGACCATTGCAACGTACTACCTAAATACCCACTTCTATTGAATGTTTCCAGGCGGAATTAAACCTGAACGGCATAGGCAAGTGGAAGGGGCGTCACATAACGTCCACGGTGCGGCTGGTGGCGGGGCCCTACGACGCGCTGCTGGAGTGGCCCTGCGACCTCAACATCAACATCGTGCTGAAGGACCAGCCTAACAATAGGAGTCAGGTGAGTCTGAATAGCATTGACAAAGGACGATGCCATGAACTGTATGGAAGCTGGTACCCGGTCCAATAGGAATAAATGATATATCATTAGAAAGGTACAAGACTTCCAAGGGCCTTTGTATTGATTCCTTGTCCGATCGGAGTAATACAGGGTGGAAGATGAGACGAGGTAGTTAGGGAAGCCACATTAACCCTTAGCTACAGAAACACGTTCTTATAGGAGACTGTCCTTAACTTCTTGAGTAATTACTAAGTGCATTAACAGATTTTGGAAAAATGGTAGTCAGCTAGAAATACTGCCTTATCCATGCGATGCTGTTTCTTATACCTAGGGATTCAAAGACTCTTTTGGGCAAACTGAGATTAGAGTAGGTACAGTCAACAGCAAAAGTTGATGATCAAAATCAGAAATTCAATACTAATGAACGGAGTTCGCGTCAGAACTGTGTGGCGTCGAAGTACTACTACTTGAATACTTACTACGTAGAACACTTTTGAATCACTTCGACGCCACACAGCTCTGACGCGAACTCAGTTCATTAGTAGAATTGAATTTCTGATTTTCATCATCTACTTTTGCTGTTGACTGTACTAGAAAGGTTACAAATCGCAAAAAATTTATCTCTTAACTAGTAATGACGTGTTGATCATGTTTGGGACAGTATAACGATGAACGGAAGAGGATTTTGAGTTAGGCGCCTTAATACCTTCTATTCAGTTTAAAAAGAGCTATCCAATGATGTATGGCGTGGAGTACCAAAATGGGCATCATCCTTTGTTGATGACTTTACGATAATGTTGTACAAGGATCGAGGAAGTAACGCCGTATTTTTTTTTTAAATAGGTACTTTTCACAAATTTTAGTGTTCTCCACCAGCGCCCCAGTATTAACGTTATTCGAGCGTCACAAAATATCCTTGTATCACTGTACTCAAATCAATCTGCCCAGCCTTTTTCCAACTATGTTGGAGTCAGCTTCCAGTGTAACCGGATGCAGCTGGACACTAGTATTTTACATGGAGCGACTGCCTATCTGACCTCCACAACCTATTTACTGGGTAACACGATACCCTTGGTAAGACTGGTTGTCAGACTTTTAGGCTTTTTGGCTTTGGACTTTTGGGAGTAGGTACCAAAGAACAACTGTCAAAGATCTATGAATGACAGTCGGAACCAATGTCTTAACGTGCTTTCCGATTCACGGAGGGGTCTCGATGTAATGGTCACCCATCCACGAACCGACCCCAGCAAGCGTTGAATAACCCTTCGATCGACCCGTGTAGCATAATCATAATCAGCCTATAATGTTCCCACTGCTGGGACACAGGCCTCCTCTCTGTGAGAGGGAGTCTGACATTTTACCCATCCCTCAATTCCCAGGCAATGGACATAGTGAAGTCCCTTCAACTCCGGCGCAAGTCATCGTCGAAACGCCACGATTACGACGACGGCGACGAAGAGAAGAACAAATCCACTGAATTCCTGGACAAGTCCGTGACGCAGCTGAAGAGGCAGTACATCTTCATACCACACACAAGTTTGGACAAGTTCGAGTATGTCAAGAATGACGTTATGTTTGTTGAGTTTATGGTTAATCAGTGAGGTAGGTGGGTAGTAACAGAAAGTTCAAAGTATACGTATTTGCGCAACACAGCTGCGCAAATAACTAAAGTTGTTTCAAGATGGCTACCAGATAAATAAAAAAATGGAATAAATATATCAGAATTTATCCGGATTGCGAAACAGGTCCCCAGCCTCATAGATGTTCTTATATTAAACAAAAACGTCTTTGGTTTTCTTTACATTTTATGGCGATTTTGTTATTTCTGTTAGCTTTCTATACCTACTGTTTCGTCGAATTTGAGGTCCTTTTCCTTGCAAAACTAGAATTTAGCCCAGGTTCACACGGGCGCGTTTTTCCCACGGCGAACTTTATTTCAGTGGTAATTAAGTTGATTTCAGAGTGACTAGCAATATTGAAAATATTATAAACATGTTTGAAGTTGTAGCGTGAACTGAACTTTATTGTGTAGCAATTAAAGTTATTTTTCGAAAAACTCTTATTTGATTACATGTTTGGCAACTAAAATCGCGAACGCAGATTATAACTCTTTAAATAAGTACCTACACATTTGTTACTGTCACGAATCATATTTTGAACATTTAACCTGACACTGACCTGTAAAATGCAAAGAACTTTTTTTACAAGCTTGCAATGTATGTTTGTTCGGGGGGAAATCTTGCAACTCAATTTTGAATAATGCCTTGGAAGTTGGGTAGGCCTTTGGTGTGGGATGCTACCTGTGTCGACACCCTCGCGACATCCCTTCTTCCTAGCCATGTGGGCTGTCCTGGGGCGGCTGCTACAGGAGCAGAAAACCTCAAACGGCGACAATATAACAACCTTATTGGGAGCTATATGTTTGAGCCGTTTGGGGTTGAAACACTAGGGCCTTGGGGTCCGAGTGCTCATCAAATATTTCGGGACATCGCCAAGCGGTTGGTTGACTCTTTACGTGACCAGCGGGCTGGCCTATTTTTAGCCCAAAGAATAAGCATTGCCATCCAACATGGTAAAGCTGCCAGCCTTTTGGGCACTTATCCCATTGACAGCGATACGGACGAATTTTTTCATGCCCAATGTGCTCCTGCCTTTTTCTTTTCCTTTTTTTTATTATATACATGTATATAATATGGTGTTAAATTGTAAAATAGGTTAAGTGTTAGAATTTTTATTTTTTATTTTGAACCAGATATCTTTTTAAAGGATGTCATATGGCCACCCTGGTACTTCCCGCTTTTAACCCGATTGGCACATGATTTCAACCAATCCCATGACAGCATTTACGCACACAGAAAGCTTATGTGTTGTTAAGAAAACTCTTCTACCCTAAGAATATAAGACTATTTAAACAAATTCTCTCTAAATTGTACAACGAAATTATTATTAAATAAAACTTTATTTACTGTATACATATTTTTATTTAATACAATCTAAGTATTTTATACTTATTACATAGAATTCATGGATAAATCAATAAAAAATATTTTTGACAAATTATAACTCATTTCCTGGACATTTTTTTTTAATAATTACATCAACTAGTATAATAGTTTAAAAAATTGTAAAACTATTTTTTTAAATGGCACTACTTTACAGTCGGTCGTATAAATGTTGACTGCTGTATACAAAGATACTATACATAAAAAGAGGTAGACAAGTTATACACGCGTCAAAACTTGGCTAATTAGCCTAGTTACGTATAGTCTTCTCTTTCTCGCTCCCGATAATTACAACATGCCGTCCTGCTTCCACGTGCCATCTAATAATGTGACATTGTGGCGTTTTTGAAGATTGAATGTTGGGTAGCTAACCTATCTACCTCTTTTTACTTATATTATCGTTGGCTGTATGTTTATAAGTTCTTAGTAATCTAGGATGAAAACCTGACCTTACAAACTATCGGATACATTTTTCTACTTTATGTGAATTTCATCAAAAACTGTTCAGCCGTTACAGCGAGATTGAATACAGACATCCAGAATAGTATTATTAATAAATGTGAATATTACATATTTCTTTTATTTGAGGGTATTTCAACATTGTAAGTGAATGATAGAATGCGAGTCTATGGTGATGTGATCACTACATATTGATTGTTGAACGACTCATGTATAATATAAATACAAAGGAATCTTTTGGCGCGTGGCATGAATCTGAATTAACGTCGCCATCTTGTTTTTTTTCCATATTCACAAAACAATTTAAAAAAATGGCAACCAACAACGCGCCGAAAGGTTCTTAAAACACTGCACGCGCGTTTAGGCGCGCGCTATAATAAATAAATGCAAATATAATACATCTATATATATAAAATATATAAAATTCAAAGTCCTGACTGACTGATATATCAACGCACAGCCTAAACCGCTAGTCCTAGAGACATGAAATTTCGAGGGTGTTCTTTGTAAAGAAAAGACTAGGTATCCAGTAAGAAACGGTATTTCGAAATTTCACCTCTAAGAGGGTGAATGGGGGGAGGGTGAAATTTCACGCGGACGAAGTCTCGGGCAGAAGCTAGTATGTGTGAATAATACGAGCGCGTATAAACGTCACCCTAAAGTTGTTCATACATACCCAGTTAGGCGTGCTACGTGCTTGTTCGGGTCGGCAAGGCCGGGCCACTAAATATACAGGGTTATTGGAAAAACACCAACAACCTCTTTTAAGAAGTCATTGTACTCATCATTATGAACAACTTTTACTATGGGACCAAACCGGAAATCGCGAAAAAAAAAATCAGCTGTCTCCTACATTTATGTTCGTATAACTCTTCAAAATATAGGGAACAGCTGATTTTTTTTCGCGATTTCAGGTTCCCAAGTGATACGCTTACCAACGAACAGCATTTCATTTTTAGGGTTCCGTACCCAGAGAGTGCCAACGGGACCCTATTACTAAGCCTCCGCTGTCCGTCCGTCTGTTTGTCAGCGGGCTGTATCTCATGAACCGTAATAGCCAGACTGTTGATATTTTCACAGACAGGGGTCTCCATATAAGAAACGTGTTTTTTGTCTTGTGATATGGAACCCTTTGTCTGCGAGTCCGACTCGCACTTGGCCGGTTTTTATTTATATAGATTTTGCCGCCCAGCTTTACCGAATCATGCCGACCCGAACAATGTGTTTGGTACCCCTCTATGGGCCCTTTCTGCTGACTATGTGGCGTAATGTTATACACAGACTGACACTACAACTAGTCTAATAGTCAATTATCACGAGATACAAGCTCGATTGAAGTTAATACACCTCGACGTTACACAATTCCATACAATCATAATTGATACACACAAATTTAATTGAAATTGATAGATTACATTAAATAAATTTTAATGTACAGTCAACAAAAGAGATAAGGTATCACTGAGAAATCGGTGTACAGTCATAAGTATGTATTTTTATACACTTGGCTTTATTCAAAGGCTACGTTCTCCAATTGTATACTATGACGAACATAGATTTTCGAACCTATAGGTTTATGTAAAGTGTCGTATTTCAACTTTGCATGCGTTATTTCGTGAAAAAATCGCAATTTAAAGTTACCAAGTGATGACATAGCTCGTGACTGTACATTATACATGAAAAAAAAAACCTTTTTTTATGTCGGCTAAAAATACTACGTCGTGCGACTTAATGCTCATACACACGAGCGACACGCATCAACGGCAGAGACAACTGTAGCCATCGACGGGTGTCGATTTGAGCACCGTACTCTAATACACAACCGATACGTTGTCGACGGCAGCCGCAGACGCGTCGAGGGCAGCCGGCGACACCCTCGATGGCTGCCGCTGCCTCTACCGCTGACGCGTGTCGCACGTGTGTAAGCACACTTCGCGTGTTTTATTTTAAAATCGTGCAAAACAGGTTGCTTTGCAAAAATTTATATTTCTTGAATGTATATCAAGTTCTTTTGTTGTCTGTACAATATTGCAAAAATCGTATACATCGTCATGTTTAGGTAAACCTGTGTAGAGATCGTCAAATATCTTGGCCGCTTTAATTAATGCAACATGAAAGGGCTTTAAAGGTCCGTGGCATACTTAAAGTGTCCGCCATTTTTTTTTTTTTTTCAAAATTGCCTAACTGTAGGTATGCCAGACTTCATATAATCCTCTTTAACACAACAAAGCGAATTTGTTCCAACGTGTGTTACAAATGTCACAAATGTGTACCCATCTTACCACACCGGTCCAAGTGTGCTGTGCTTGTGACGTCAATCTACAGCAGTGACTTGTACTGCACGAGGAACTCCTCCTCCTCGGCGAGCGACGTGTCCAGGTAGTCGTCCTCCTCGGTGCGGATGGCCGCGTTCAGGCGACGTAGAGCTGACTCGCGCTCTTTTCGCCTGAAAATATTAAGAACACAGTGAGACTGAAATACATTTCATGAATACGTTGAGCCTTGTTTACAGTAGCCGCTCGTAAATATCGCACATCGAGTTTTACTGAAGCTCTGCAATGTCGCACTTTTGCAAAAAATCGGCGTGTCTTATTTGCAGCTGGCTGTTAAACAAGCTTAATTTTTGTATACGCGGCGCGCCCTACACTAGGCGAGCGAGGGGAGAGAGGTGCGAGGGGGTTGAGGAGAGAGGGGTGCGGGAGAGCTGTGCGAGGGGAAAGAGGAGTGAGGGGATGAGGGGTACGCGGGGAGAGGGGGGCGAGGGGAGAGGGGGTGAGGAGAGAGGGGTGCAAAGGGAGTGGTGTGCGAGGGGAAAGGGGAGTGAGGGGATGAGGGGTGCGCATGGAGAGGGGGGCGAGGGGTGCGAGGGGAGAGGGGGTGAGGAGAGAGGGTGCAAAGGGAGAGGTGTGCGAGGGGAGAGGGGGGCGAGGGGAGAGGGGGTGAGGAGAGAGGGGTGCGCGGGGAGAGGGGGGCGAGGGGAGAGGGGGTGAGGAGAGAGGGGTGCAAGGGGAGAGGGGGGCGAGGGGAGAGGGGGTGAGGAGAGAGGGGTGCAAGGGGAGAGGTGTGCGAGGGGAAAGAGGAGTGAGGGGATGAGTGGTGCGCGGGGAGAGGGGGCGAGGGGAGAGGGGGTGAGGAGAGAGGGGTGCAAAGGGAGTGGTGTGCGAGGGGAAAGGGGAGTGAGGGGATGAGGGGTGCGCATGGAGAGGGGGGCGAGGGGTGCGAGGGGAGTGGGGGTGAGGAGAGAGGGTGCAAAGGGAGAGGTGTGCGAGGGGAGAGGGGGGCGAGGGGAGAGGGGGTGAGGAGAGAGGGGTGCGCGGGGAGAGGGGTGCGCGGGGAGAGGGGTGCGCGGGGAGAGGGGGGCGAGGGGAGAGGGGGTGAGAAGAGAGGGGTGCAAGGGGAGAGGGGGGCGAGGGGAGAGGGGGTGAGGAGAGAGGGGTGCAAGGGGAGAGGGGGGCGAGGGGGGTGAGGAGAGAGAGGTGTGCGAGGGGAAAGGGGAGTGAGGGGATGAGGGGTGCGCGGGTAGAGGGGGGTGAGGAGAGAGGGGTGCAAAGGGAGAGGTGTGCGAGAGGAGAAATTTATCACGTTATTGAAGCAAAGACCCCTCTTTGCTTCAATAACGTGATAAATTTCATTTTATCGAATTATATCAACACTATGAAAAGTATTCATGAGCTAGTCTGCTAGCTAATGGAATAAGGACTTTTCAGGTTTAAGGGAAACAAAAACTAAGGTTGTGTAAGGTAACATACCTTTTATCTCTCTTGTGTTTCCTCGTCTTCCTCCTGTTGGCCACTCCAGCACTCGTAGATGGATCCTCTTGGTCGTCACCTGTAGCAGAAACAAGGTTATCACTATTTTATTCACTTTGGAAACCCAGCTATGGTCACAAAATCAAGCTTAACATAACGAAACAAAAATGAGCAAACACAACATAGCATTATGCATAAAATACACATAAAAACAACGTTCAGGCAAGCTAGGAACGCGAAAGGTGTTTATTTTTTTCTGAAGTGCAAGCGAATTTCAACTTTGAAGACCACTATTTTAGTCGACTATACCCTTCGCAGCCGTCTTTTATGGTCTTTTTTATTCAATATGATTTATTACATTGCATTTCAGACCGGCCATGCTGTTTCACTATGACTATACTACTTACGCGGTTGCCTGGCGAAGTCTAGCATGAAACAAAATTACAGGGAAGTTAGCGGGTCCACACTCAATTCGAGCACAAATGCCAAGACTTGTGGCAGTCACGGTCATGAAACGTGCGAGTAGGATAGTCAATATTTAGTAATGGATTTTTAAAAAGCCTAAGACTCGTGTCGTCTCGCTCTCTCATTTTGTGACCGCGGCTGTCACGAATGTTGTAATTTATATGGTCGGCGCTGCACGTCTTCTTCCGTACAATTCTATTAGTCGTCATCTCGGTAGTCACCCCCTTTCTAGCCTTATCATCTTTCTAGCCTTATCTTCTTTCTAGCCTTATCATCTTTCTAGCCTTATCATCATTCTAGCCTTATCATCTTTCTAGCCTTATCTTCTTTCTAGCCTTATCTTCTTTCTAGCCTTATCATCTTTCTAGCCTTATCATCTTTCTAGCCTTATCTTCTTTCTAGCCTTATCATCTTTCTAGCCTTATCATCTTTCTAGCCTTATCATCTTTCTAGCCTTATCTTCTTTCTAGCCTTATCATCTTTCTAGCCTTATTATCTTTCTAGCCTTATCATCTTTCTAGCCTTATCATCTTTCTAGCCTTATCTTCTTTCTAGCCTTATCATCTTTCTAGCCTTATCATCTTTCTAGCCTTATCATCTTTCTAGCCTTATCATCTTTCTAGCCTTATCATCTTTCTAGCCTTATCATCTTTCTAGCCTTATCATCTTTCTAGCCTTATCATATTTCTAGCCTTATCATCTTTCACACAACCCCTCTACCGTTTCTTTGGTCCTCCTCTATAGTAATAGTTACCCACATTCATACACAAACCGTTCCTCACGAGAAATGTCCCTCATTCTCTTACCAAGTGTTATCGCGTTACTCAGTAACTGGGTTGACACGATACCCCTCGGTAATAATGGTTGTCGAGACTTTCTGACTACTCATAATGAATGTCAAAGATGTAGATCTTAGGTAGGGTCTTTAAGACCCATATTCTAAGAAGTAACTTCGAAAGCTCCTCCACCTCCACTCATTCGAGGTTACCTTAGGGACTATATCAAGGTATCCTCAAAATCGGTATTCTTAGTTAAAACTCGGTCTTGTCATGGGGCAATCTTGAGGATCATCCAGTGAGGTTGAGTCGAGGTAAAACGTCATTGAATCATAGATTACAGTATACACTTTGATATTTCTTTGTCTATGGTCACTCAAAAGTTGTCAGATTGCGCTTTTTTTATCTGTGTGATCGCGTCGGTCCTATCATCCTGTGTTGTTATGTTTACGTTGAAACTTTAATAATTTAATTGTGTTGTGACTTGAAAGTTTAGTCTCAGTTGAGGTATACGATTACTAAATGACGTCGTGCACTGACTGGATAGATCCATTCAAACCTGGGTGGTTATTTTTTCTAAAGACCATCTCAGGCACTAATCTGCTTGGTCCTCATATGGCGTGACCAAGATTGTGTCTGGACTTTAAAAGACACTGTGATCTCTTAGAGTAGTCAGATAGGAAACTTAGAACTTATCTAGTTTTAAAACATAATTAATTTTTGTTGAAATGTGTTTTTGAACCAATTCAGTGAAACATTTACAAATGAAATCAGATGAATAGTGTATGGTATACTGACTGAGTACAACCCTGCCGCCTCCCGCCAGCAGCCGGTCGACAGCGCCGCTGATGTGGTTCCGCGACAAGCGCAGCGCTGTCTTCGCCTCCTCAGGGTCGTAGCCCATTGCTTCTAACTGTGGAATATATTAAAATCATCAACATTAGCCCCCTCATCATACACGTCATCATCTGCCAAGCCTTTTCCCAACCATGTTGGGGTCGGCTTCCAGTCTAACTGGATGCAGCTGAATACCAGTGTTTTACATGGAGCGACTGCCTATCTGACCTCCACAACCCAGTTACTGGGTAATACGATATCCCTTAGACTGGTTGTCAGACTTTCGGGCTTCTGACTACCCGTAACGACTGTCAAAGATCCACGAATGACAGCCGGGACCAACGGCTTAACGTGCTTTCCGAGGCACGGAGGGGTCACGGTATGCAAAGATGGTCACCTATCCACAGACCAACCGCGGTAAGCGTAGCTTAACCTGATCGATCGACCTGTGCGGCTGTTATTATTTAGCTACGCATGCTAATGCTTATTTCATACAAACGTAATACCAAAATAATTTGTAATTCAAACATATTCTTAAGGTAGTGTGTATTTATTGCGATTGGATTACAGAATATCTAGGTTCCCAAATATATATTTTGAAATGACTCTGATTTAGAGACGAGATATGAGGAATTTAAAATTTCTATAATTATAAAAACTTATTTACATTAAGAATATGTTTGATTTACAAATTATTTTGGAATTACGTTTTTATGAACTACGCATGCCCCTAACTTGTCAACTTAGTTGTTACAACTTCTGTCTACAAAATAAATGGCGATGCGATCTTACCTATGACGAGTATTATCATCATTTATCATTTATGTAACGATCGTAGCGTAAGGCGTTCTGTAGTTTCTGCCCCATGGGGGTCATGGGAAGAAGGCATGAGTTTATGTGTGTGTGTGTGATCTTACCTCGGCAACTAGTTTGTTGTCCGGTATGACCGCGGAGTCGTCCGAGCTGAGTGTAGACGTGTCGTCTGACGACTCATCACTGTCCGCTAGCTGTAAGAAAACAAATACTTCATTAAAAATATTGTTGTTGTGTTTGTTGTTTTTAGGGTTCCGTACCCATCAAAGGGTAAAAGGTCTGTCACCAGGCTGAATCTCATGAACCGTGATAGCTAGACAGTTGAAATTTTCACAAATGATGTATTTCTGTTGCCGCTATAACAACAAATACTAAAAACAGAATAAAACAAAAATATTTATGGGGGGCTCCCATACAACAAACGTATTGTTTTCGGCGTTTTTGCCTTGTGGTACGGAACCCTCCGTGTGCGAGTCCGACCCGCACTTGGCCAGTTTTTTAAAATTACAAGCAAGTGAAATATAACTGATATGGGAAATAAAGATATCAAAACACATAATTATTATGTTGGCAGCACGGTTATGTATGTCAATGTCAATTTCGTGAGCTTTGTTATAAGTTGAGTAAGATAGCTTGTTGGGGTTTCTTTGTCAGGTCGTCGTCGTCGTGTCAGCGTCGTGGATTGGAATCAGACACAAGGCTCCTTATGATAACGTGTAATATCGGTTTACAATGTTTGAGGTAAGTATTTCTTCACAATTTAAAAACAGTTATAATTTTGTGTGGTTCGTTAGCGGGTCACGAAGACAGTGAAGCTAGTAAGATCCGTAGCGCGTCGCTAGTATCGCGTTGATGTCCTTGCGCACTGCTTTCGTCATCGGTTAGCGTCCCTCGTCGTTAATAGATGGCGCTGTGGTCGTCAACATGCCCCCGGCCTTGGAAGCACCAGGTTCCAAGGAAGCTGAGAAGCTGCTGGTTCGGTCGTCATCCGGGTGCAGGAGCGGGCAGATTTTGGGATATGATCGCCGAATGACGCCCGTCGCTGTTCTGATGGCTGCCACGCGTGAGATGCCATCCTTGCCGGTGAATGTCTGCAGCACTCGTCCGAGGCGCCACTTCAAAGGCGGTAAGTTATCGTCTTTGATTAGGACGAGGGTGTCAGGGGTGAGTGTGTCCTGGTTGAGTTGCCACTTAGTTCTCTTCTGGAGCTCAGAGATGAACTCCGTCGACCAGCGTTGCCAGAAGTGTTGTCTCGTCTGTTCCACGCGATCGTATCGCGGCAGGCGTTGCGTAGCCGTCGCAGTGAGGTCCCGACTGGCGGGTGCGGTGAGCGGTCGGCCAATCAGAAAATGAGCAGGACATAAAGGAAGCAGGTCGTTCGGGTCTGTGGACATTGGGTACATAGGTCGGGAGTTGAGGACAGCTTCAATTTGTGCCAATATCGTACTTAACTCCTCGTATGTGAAATGTGCATTACCTATAATGCGACATAAATGAAATTTACAGGACTTGATCCCTGCCTCCCACAAACCACCAAAATGAGGCGAGTACGGCGGAATAAATGTGAATTCTATGGAGTTACTGGTTGTGAAATTGATAATATCGGATTTTGAAGAATCTAAAAATTTTGAAAATTCCTTTAAAGCCCCTACAAAAGTCGTGCCATTGTCAGAATAAATCTGCAATGGTTTGCCGCGTCGAGAGATGAAACGTTTCAACGCCAACAAATATGCTTTAGTAGTAAGACTTGTGACCAATTCTAAATGTATTGCGCGCGTAGTAAAACATACAAACAGACAGATATAACATTTCGTTAACTTAGCCCCCCTTCCGGCACGGTTCAACATGAGCAATGGCCCAGCATAATCCACGCCACTACGTTTGAATGGATACCCTGGCTCCAATCGTTCGGTAGGTAAGTTACCCATTTGTATGTTTAACGGTTTAGGTCGCATACGCTTGCAAGTCATACAGGTGTGCACCACTTGTTTAGCCAAGTTACGCCCTCTAATAGGCCACCAAGTATCACGAATTGTGGCCAGTAGTAACTGAGCCCCTGCGTGTAATAGTGATTTATGTTGATGCTCAAATATAAGGCGAGTAAGTCTGTGTTTGCCACACAACAACAAAGGATGTTTTTTCTCATATGAAAACGAGTCTGAATAGGATAGTCTACCTCCCACTCTAATTAAATCGTGGTCATCCAAGAAAACATTTAAACTAGAAATACTGCGTGGGCATTTTAGTTGATGGTTTTGTTTTAATGTTTTATAAACATCTAAGAATGATTGTTGTTGTGCTATTCGGGTCAAAGTTCTAAGAGAAATATCTAATTCATCCATCGATAGGCAACCTGTGAGGCGTTCTGTTTTTAGTTTTGTGCGGCTATTGTTAATGAAACGCATAACGTATGCCACGATGCGTTGCAAGCGATTAAAACATGAATACCTATCGAATAGAAAGGAATCTGAATTTACTTGAACTAGCAATGAAGTTTTAAGTGATTTTAATTCAGGTAATTCATCGTGATTAACATTACTTAAATTAATATCATGTTCCCATTGTGTGTTAGGAACCTGTAGAAATGGCGGTCCGCGCCACCACAATTCACAAGTTTTAAGTATATCTAGATGCACACCACGCGATAACAAATCAGCTGGATTTTGTTTACCGGCTACATGAAGCCACGGCTTGTCGCCCGTGAGTTCATTAATTTGTACAACGCGGTTCTGCACAAATGTTTTTAATAAATTAGGTGACATTTTAAGCCATCCTAAAACTATTGTTGAGTCTGACCAAAAGTGTACGCTATTAAAAGTTAATCTTAATGAGTTACTAATTTTCGTAAACAACTTTGCAGCTACTAGCGCGCCACACAGTTCTAAGCGCGGTACGCTAACCGGTTTAACGGGAGCGACCTTACTTTTCGCACACAACAAATTGACTGATATCACCTGTGCGTCTGTATAACTGCGTATGTAGGCGCAGGCGCCGTATGCATCTTGCGAGGCGTCACAAAATATATGTAGCTCAATAATGTGTGTATTTTCTCCAATGATATAACGTGGAATGCGTATGTCTTGGAGATTAGGTAATTTATTAATGAATGTTTGCCATTCTACTAGTATATGGTTAGGAACTGCGTCGTCCCACCCTATCTTACACAGCCACATCTTTTGTAGTAGAATTTTAACTATAATAATATTTGGTGTAAGTAAACCTAAAGGGTCGTATATCTGCGCGATGACTGAGAGAATATTACGTTTGGTAGCGTGAGTTAAGTCATGATCACATTTTGTGTTAAAATACAATTCATCGGATGAATAAATCCATCCCATACCTAGTGTTTTGGTATGACAATTGTCTCCTAGTGAGAATTCCTTAGACGTTGACGGTAACTCTGTTTGTGGAATTGCCGAGTTAAATATCCATTTTCTAAGGGAGAAACAACCTGATTCTAATACTTCAGAAACATCTTTGCATATTTCTAATAACCTTTGTTGATCCTGATGTCCCGTTATTAAATCATCGACGTAGAAGTCGTCATTAATTACTTGTGCGATGACGTCATCTGTACATTCTAACGCGAGTTGTTTTAAACATCTAATACTGAGATACGGCGCGGACGCCGTCCCGTAAGTGACGGTGTTAAGTTGAAATACATCGAGCGGCTCAGATGGATCTTCCCTCCAAAGTATTAGCTGCAGATTTCTCTGATCAGGCTGAACTAATATTTGCCGATACATTTTCTCAACGTCGGCGCATGCTACATACTTAAATTGTCTAAAACGGAGCAAAATTGAAAACAAATCATTTTGTAACGCAGGCCCAATGTGTTGTATGTCGTTTAATGACTTGCCCGACGTGGACTTTGCACTTGCATCAAAGACTACTCTAAGTTTTGTTGTTGAACTATGTTCCCTGTAGACACCATGATGTGGTAAAAAGTAACAAGGTGAAGAGTATTCTGTTATGCGACTCATGTGACCCAGACCTAAGTATTCACTCATAAAATCGTTATACATTTTTCTATAGCTAGGCGCGCTCCTAATTAGTTTGCGTTCGAGTGCAAGAAATCTGTTTTTTGCCATAGAAAATGTGTCACCTAAAACATCAGCTGATTGACTAAGTGGAATGCGCACAGAAAAACGACCTTTAACGTCGCGTAACGTCGTATCTTTAAATAAATTTTCGCATGCACTTTCATCTTTGGTAAGATTGTTATGCATTGAAGATATTTCTTCCAGTTCCCAAAATCGTTTGAGTTCTGAATCTAATGTTTGCGTGAAATTACAATGAGTAAGGTTAACGCGTGAAACCTTTTTATGAACAGTTCCCGATATGACCCATCCGAGTTGCGTGTTTTGTAAATATGGACCATTCGGCAACCGTATCAGACCTTCACTAAGCAAGTCCCAGAACTTATCTGCCCCTAACAATAAATTAATTTCGCCAGACAGATAGAATTCTGGATCGGCCAGTTGAACGTTGCCTGGTATTTCGATGCGGAAATTACTTGCTAGTGATGGTAATTGTGCCGTAATACGAGGCAAAACTAAACAACTAACGTGCGTGCTATACGTGTTCGTTTTGGATCGCAACTGAATACGACATGATTGCGTGGATTGGGATATAGTATTACCTACCCCTATAACTTGAACAGTGGACTGTATCAATGGAAGACTAAGTGTTTTACAAAGCGATTCGGATATAAAGCAATGTTGGCTCCCGTTGTCGAGGAGAGCTCGTGTTGTGTGATATTTATGATGTTTGTCCGCTATTTCCACTACTGCGGTCGATAATAATACCGGATTTAGAAAACATTGCGCTTTGTTATTATTATCTTCCTCGTAAATTGTGTGAGATTTGTGAGAAGTGGTGAGCGGCATCTGTATGTGTGAAGCACTCGTATCATTTGACTCAGGCTGTGGCACTATTTGCGTGATTTGAGCAACAGCTGATGATGTGCAAGCGGCTACAACAGCATCTGTGTGAATTAGCGTGTTGTGTTTCTTGTTACAATGTCTGCACGGTCCATACCAACACTCGTTTACTGCGTGATCTGATCGTAGGCAATTACGACATAACTTTTTCTCCTCAATGAAATTGATTTTATCTTTAAGAGATAAATTAAGGAAATCTTCACACGAGTAAACCGGGTGATTGGAACCGCACTGAGCGCATTTGTAACGTGGTGTATTTGATGGTTTTTTGTTATTGTTATCTTTGCGTGTAATAACATGACTGTGTGATTTGGTGACCGACTGTTTCTTTGTGTGAGCGTCTACTGATTGTTTGCTTTGAGGCCTAATAGATTCTAAAAAATCAGCACGATCCTTAAGGAATTTCATTAATTCAGACAGCTTTAATTTTCCTACTTTCGGGAGGGTACTTTTGTAACTTTCCCATTCGCGATCGGTCGAAGAATCTAACTTGGATGTTATTATGTGAATAATTAAAGTATCCCACGTATCTGTAGGTTCTCCTAACGTTTTTAGCGCCCGAATGTTTCTTAAAACTGTATCTATTAATTTACGAATTTGAGATGCTGATTCTTTATTCATTGATTGAGCATAGAATAAAGCTTTGACGTGATTACTGACTAGCAAATTGTCATTGTTATATCTATTCTCTAAGAGACTCCAAGCAACTAAATAGTTGTCGGAAGAAAACTCCAGTGCCTTAACCACTTGTAGTGCATCACCTGTAAGAACCGAACGCAAGTAGTGGAACTTCTGAACGTTATCTAGATTGTCACTATTGTGTATCATTGATAAGTAAGTATCGCGAAACTCGAGCCATTGATCGTACGAACCGTCGAATTTCGGTAATGAAATTGTGGGTAACTTCATGCAATTAAAAGTGCGACTTTGGCCGCCGACATTCTGAGTAGAAGTATCTTTTAACATACATTTAGCCTTGCCCACAATAGCATAAAACTGATTTTGAAACGTTTCTCTCTCTAGCAGTTCCCCGTCCAACTGACTATCAGACACAATAGAATCTAGTTCATCTTGTATAGCAGAAAATTGATCGATTATCAATTTAAAGGCTTGAAAACGCTCCTCTAACTCCGCTTTCTGAGCGTCCGTTAATTTCGAAACATCTAATGACTGCGCATACTTAGAAAACAAAGTTAATTTTCGTTTAACGGTACCTCTTTTCTTTACTAATTCGCGAATGATATCTTCATTACTTTCTATTTCTACTATTGAATGCCTCTTATTGTTGGTCATTTTGGTGGCTTGCAAGAGAAAGAGATCAAGTACTTACAGTTGACCGGCTTGCGCCCGAGCGATGTAGGTAGACGCACAATTTGCACCGTAGTCGAACACTGGAATTTTTGCGAAAAATAACGATATTAGCACAAACTGAGCACAGGATTTTGGAAGGAAATTGGGTGGATTGACCTGACCGTTGCTGAAGATGGTGCTCTCGCTGCTTCGGATGAACGTTCGGCTCGAAGGTCCAAATATGTTGGGGTTTCTTTGTCAGGTCGTCGTCGTCGTGTCAGCGTCGTGGATTGGAATCAGACACAAGGCTCCTTATGATAACGTGTAATATCGGTTTACAATGTTTGAGGTAAGTATTTCTTCACAATTTAAAAACAGTTATAATTTTGTGTGGTTCGTTAGCGGGTCACGAAGACAGTGAAGCTAGTAAGATCCGTAGCGCGTCGCTAGTATCGCGTTGATGTCCTTGCGCACTGCTTTCGTCATCGGTTAGCGTCCCTCGTCGTTAATAGATGGCGCTGTGGTCGTCAACATAGCTAAACACCTATTCTTCTGTCTCATCTTTGCTGTTCACATAATCAGCCTATAATGTTCCCACTGCTGGGACACAGGCCTCCTCTCGATGAGAGGGAGTGGGCCGTAATCCACCACGCGGGCCCAGTGCGGATTGGCAGATGTCACATGTCTTCAAATTTTTGGTTCTAGGACACGCCGGTTTCCTCACGATGTTTTCCTTCACCGTTTTGAGAGCAGTGGTGATGAAATATTTACACAAAGTAAAGCGCCTGTCTGGGTGCGAACCTACGACCTACAACTCGTAAGTCGCGGCCGTTACCACTTGGCCACCACTGCTCTTTGCTGTTATTGACTGACAAGTAGTCACCACCTTGTTATACATGATCAACCCTATAATGTTCCCACTGCTGGGACACAGGCCTCCTCTCTGTGAGAGGGAGTGGGCCGTAACCCATCACGCGGGTCAGTGCGGGCTGGTACATGCCACATGTCTTCCAATTTTTTATTCTAGATATGCCGGTTTCCTCACGTTGTTCTCCTTCACCGTTTTGATGAAATTATTTAAACAATGTAAAGCGCCTGTCTGGGTTCGAACCTTCGACCTACAACTCGGTAAGTCGCGACCGTTACTCATGGGACACCAATGCTCATGCGCAGAGATAAAGGCGAACGATCAAATGTGATTTCTAATATAACAAAAGATTCTACTATTTCACTACTGGAACAGATTTTCCTGATCAGAGGACTTCTGAAGGGATATTGCCGTATTTTTAATAACGGTCGCATTTTAAATTCAGTCTCAATTTTCATAAATATTTCTACAGTACGACAGTCGAGAGAATGTCAGTGTCTGTCAGTGCGACAATTTTAGTAGAGAATAAACATCAAATTCGCAAAACACGTATGCGTTTGTATGAAGTTGATGTCAAGAACGCACTGTCTCGCGGTCGCACTATAGTTTACTTTCCTTTTTTTGACGTTGATTATCGCTGAGAAGACATTGCTACAACATTTTGAACGTTTTTTAACCGGTTTTATTTAGTTTGCCCTGTTTGTTATTGATTTATTTATTTGGGTCTAATTACTTGAAATTTTACTCCCTTCTTCTTGGCAGATTGATCTGATATTTGGTACACACCTTTAGTTTTGATGACAATACAATTTAATTTAATCAGTATCATTGTAAATCCAAGATGACTGCCGCTACAAAATGGCGGATTAAATATTTTTTTATAACCCCCTCAATGTGGGTATCAAATGAAAGGGCCTGACTAGTAGAATACAGCTATGAAAAATTTCAAATCTAAGATGGCCACCGGCACAAAATGCCAGATTTTATATTTGGTTTCAATATGGGTAATGGGTAACAAATGAAAGGGGTTTTCGATCAGAAACCAATTCCCCTATTAAATAAAATAAGTTTTTTTTTTATTTAATAAGGGAATTGGTTTTCGATCAGATTCTGATATTAGTGGTAACGAAGCTCACCAGCTCTGGCTGCTCTTGTATGAGCCTGACAGCTTCAGCAACGTGGTTGTTGGAGTTCCTCAGCGCCATGGCGGCGAGGCGGCGGGTGTAGCCCATGCCCACCAGCGCGTCGATCAGTTGCTGACTGACCACGGAGCCGTCCATGCACACGCCTATAGCTCGGCGTTGCCTGCAAACAAGGCAATTGACATTTTAGAACGAAACCATCATCATCATCATCAGCCTCACGCCATTCAACTCGATTTTGCGGCAACTCTCATCTAGCTGCTACCAGCCACCCGTCGCTCCACCTAGCCTGAGAGCGTCCCACCTTACGTTTGACGATTCGCGATCTCCACTCAAGAACACGTCTACCCCAACGGTCATCGGTTCTACGGCAAATATGACCGGCCCATTGCCACTTCAGCTTGCCATTCCAAACAACCGACAAAACAATCGACTGTTAAATATTATTAAGTAGGTAAGTCATCATTCTAGTTCGATAAAGACTAACGATAAATACAGTTTTTCTTAAATCTATGTCAAGTTTACCCATGATTTGTGCCTGAACTAGGTAATCCTGTGTTTCAGGCGATTGGTGGTAACATTAATTGATTAAATAATCACATACTTATCCATATTTATCTTATTGGTACATTTATCGTATTGGTAAAAAATTATATAATACGAACAATATTTACTTTAGCACAAGTACTAATTTCCCTGTATCTTCATAGGACATAGTTTGAAGAGCCTCCAGAAGTATTTTCTTGTAGTTAAGGAGTAGATTTATAGATAGGTTTCCCTTATCATTTAGCCTATTATAGAGTAGCGGTCCGAAGTACATATAAAATTTGGCTGTGAAAGCATGTTTCACAGCCAAATTTTATATGTACTTCGGACCGCTACTCTATAAGTAAGAGTCTGACACTCCCTTCCGCTCCACCCAGAGCGGGAGGGGTCATTAGATGATTTCCCATCCACAAAAAAAAAAAAAGTTGGCTACTTGCCCTTTTCTTTTCCCCACTAACACCTGTATAAAGCTTGTAAAGTACTTACAGTTCGACAGTTACTTATTCTCAGTACAGTTATTTATAATGAGCACTATACTAAAACAACACGCAGCGCTTCCATACAGCACTGAATTTACAAAAAGGAGACGGAAAGATATAGTTTGTAAAAAGAGTAGCCACCTTAAGAATAGCTCTTTGAGCTCTTTCAATGGGTAATAACAAAGTTTCACTCGCCTCACCCCATGAAGTAATACAGTAAGTCAAAAATGACTGACAAAGAGCGGAGTATACTTGCCTAATTGTTTTTGGATCTGCAATAAATCGTATCTTTTCGAATTCCTACGTATATCAGCTTACGAATTCTATTATTTAGAGCTTCCATATCGTCTCCTTAGAGTGAAAACCTCGGGAATGCAATTCCTCTTAAGTAGCATTTTATGCATTTCGGACATTCTTATAGTATTGAACAGTTCTAAATATAAAAGAATTAATAAGAATACAGAACCTCCTTGTTTGAAGTCGGATAAAAAAACAAAAGAAGCCGTACAAAAAACTTACAGCACGCGGTTCTTTCTTCCTCGTGTTTACACTTACGAGGTTTTCACTCTAAGATGTCGATATGTGGTTTGAAGGAAAGGGTTTCATCTATTTTATGACCCAGGTATTTTATTTTATCTGTCTTTTTAATATCAGGACACTTACACTGGCTATCTGCAGGGACTGGGCAACAATGAGCATGCAACGCTGAGGGGATCTTCGATATTTGCTCGCACAACGAAAACTTAATGTAATTTGTCTTCTCTGCATTTAAAAAAAATAATTTATTTCAGATAACTAACTGAATTTAGGGTTAGTGAGTTGTTTTGAAGCCATTTATTTACTGTGTTGAATCCGTGTTGCGCAAGATTGTAGACTTCATTTTATGAGTCAGCCGAAAAAAGTAGAGCAGTGTCGTCAAAGGTCATTTATGTAGATCAAAAACAGAGTGGGCCCTAAAATACTTCCTTTTACTTTCCTTGAGGAACACCAAAATGTGTTTTTTTGAACAGCGCTGAGAACATTGCCAATCTTTACGCACTGGGAACGATGTTCTAAATAACTTTTGAACATTTTCAGCTGGGTGCCTCTTAGACCCATGACACAGATTACTGAATAGTTACTACGTAACAGATACTTCACTCAGTAGAAAATTTCCAATACCTATTACGATAATTGCCTACTCCCTCGCGTCAACAACCACTGTATGCTAAAATGCGCCTAAATGCTCAAGCGTACAGCAGTGATTGCTTCGCACCGCGCGATTCCACAGTAATCGCAGGGCTGCCTCTTCGATAAAATTAAATTAACATTACTTTTTATCTATGTTATTGAGAACTGTGAATATGTTCTGACTTTTATGTGGCAGTTAAAAAATTTATCATTTATAAAATATTTAACCAACTTAAAAAAAAGGAGGTGATCAGACATACAGGCCAAACTGAGATGTTTGACTTGTATGGTTTGTATGTTTGTGCGCGATAATCTCGCGTTTGGCTAAACCGATATCGATGCGGTTTTCAGAAAAGGATTTGTTACATTTAGGAGAACGTTTTAAAATAAGTATAATACTTCTTAGTTTGATGATGATCTTCGGAGATGTTCACTAGAAATGAAAAAAAAAGCCTTAAAAAAGAGAACCGACTTCAAATAAAGCACTAAGCCGTAAGAAATAATTTGTTTTTTTTTTATGTTAGTGCTAACAGCTGGTAATTACGAATCGAAAAAAAAAGTGTTTATCCCTTCTTCTGCTTGATTTACACCCATCTACAGCACATAAGGCACCACACGGCATCGTAATACGCGTACGAACGAACAGCACTATTAAAATTGAACGGCGTGCGCGCGCTTCGCTTGCGAAAACCGCACTGAATTTGATCCGCCGGCGGACCGAGACCGCTCGGCTGGGCGGTAGGCACTTATAGCGCGCAAGTACATGGAGTGACGGAGGCCTGCCCATGATCTCAAGCTTGCACAACAGGATTGGAATGAAAACTGTGTCAAAAGCTTTGGCGAGGTCCAGGATAATTCCTACTGTGTTAACTACACAGCACACACACACACCCTTGTCAATCATCAATACAATCACGCATACCTCTCCACCCGATGCGCCTCCCCCGCCCGCTCGCGCTGCGCCCGCCTGTCGGCCAGGTAGTGGTGCGCGCGCTCGCGCTGAGGTGAACAGTGTCACGCATACCTCTCCACCCGATGCGCCTCCCGCGCCCGCTCGCGCTGCGCCCGCCTGTCGGCCAGGTAGTGGTGCGCGCGCTCGCGCTGAGGTGAACAGTGTCACGCATACCTCTCCACCCGATGCGCCTCCCGCGCCCGCTCGCGCTGCGCCCGCCTGTCGGCCAGGTAGTGGTGCGCGCGCTCGCGCTGAGGTGAACAGTGTCACGCATACCTCTCCACCCGATGCGCCTCCCGCGCCCGCTCGCGCTGCGCCCGCCTGTCGGCCAGGTAGTGGTGCGCGCGCTCGCGCTGAGGTGAACAGTGTCACGCATACCTCTCCACCCGATGCGCCTCCCGCGCCCGCTCGCGCTGCGCCCGCCTGTCGGCCAGGTAGTGGTGCGCGCGCTCGCGCTGAGGTGAACAGTGTCACGCATACCTCTCCACCCGATGCGCCTCCCGCGCCCGCTCGCGCTGCGCCCGCCTGTCGGCCAGGTAGTGGTGCGCGCGCTCGCGCTGAGGTGAACAGTGTCACGCATACCTCTCCACCCGATGCGCCTCCCGCGCCCGCTCGCGCTGCGCCCGCCTGTCGGCCAGGTAGTGGTGCGCGCGCTCGCGCTGAGGTGAACAGTGTCACGCATACCTCTCCACCCGATGCGCCTCCCGCGCCCGCTCGCGCTGCGCCCGCCTGTCGGCCAGGTAGTGGTGCGCGCGCTCGCGCTGAGGTGAACAGTGTCACGCATACCTCTCCACCCGATGCGCCTCCCGCGCCCGCTCGCGCTGCGCCCGCCTGTCGGCCAGGTAGTGGTGCGCGCGCTCGCGCTGAGGTGAACAGTGTCACGCATACCTCTCCACCCGATGCGCCTCCCGCGCCCGCTCGCGCTGCGCCCGCCTGTCGGCCAGGTAGTGGTGCGCGCGCTCGCGCTGAGGTGAACAGTGTCACGCATACCTCTCCACCCGATGCGCCTCCCGCGCCCGCTCGCGCTGCGCCCGCCTGTCGGCCAGGTAGTGGTGCGCGCGCTCGCGCTGAGGTGAACAGTGTCACGCATACCTCTCCACCCGATGCGCCTCCCGCGCCCGCTCGCGCTGCGCCCGCCTGTCGGCCAGGTAGTGGTGCGCGCGCTCGCGCTGAGGTGAACAGTGTCACGCATACCTCTCCACCCGATGCGCCTCCCGCGCCCGCTCGCGCTGCGCCCGCCTGTCGGCCAGGTAGTGGTGCGCGCGCTCGCGCTGAGGTGAACAGTGTCACGCATACCTCTCCACCCGATGCGCCTCCCGCGCCCGCTCGCGCTGCGCCCGCCTGTCGGCCAGGTAGTGGTGCGCGCGCTCGCGCTGAGGTGAACAGTGTCACGCATACCTCTCCACCCGATGCGCCTCCCGCGCCCGCTCGCGCTGCGCCCGCCTGTCGGCCAGGTAGTGGTGCGCGCGCTCGCGCTGAGGTGAACAGTGTCACGCATACCTCTCCACCCGATGCGCCTCCCGCGCCCGCTCGCGCTGCGCCCGCCTGTCGGCCAGGTAGTGGTGCGCGCGCTCGCGCTGAGGTGAACAGTGTCACGCATACCTCTCCACCCGATGCGCCTCCCGCGCCCGCTCGCGCTGCGCCCGCCTGTCGGCCAGGTAGTGGTGCGCGCGCTCGCGCTGAGGTGAACAGTGTCACGCATACCTCTCCACCCGATGCGCCTCCCGCGCCCGCTCGCGCTGCGCCCGCCTGTCGGCCAGGTAGTGGTGCGCGCGCTCGCGCTGAGGTGAACAGTGTCACGCATACCTCTCCACCCGATGCGCCTCCCGCGCCCGCTCGCGCTGCGCCCGCCTGTCGGCCAGGTAGTGGTGCGCGCGCTCGCGCTGAGGTGAACAGTGTCACGCATACCTCTCCACCCGATGCGCCTCCCGCGCCCGCTCGCGCTGCGCCCGCCTGTCGGCCAGGTAGTGGTGCGCGCGCTCGCGCTGAGGTGAACAGTGTCACGCATACCTCTCCACCCGATGCGCCTCCCGCGCCCGCTCGCGCTGCGCCCGCCTGTCGGCCAGGTAGTGGTGCGCGCGCTCGCGCTGAGGTGAACAGTGTCACGCATACCTCTCCACCCGATGCGCCTCCCGCGCCCGCTCGCGCTGCGCCCGCCTGTCGGCCAGGTAGTGGTGCGCGCGCTCGCGCTGAGGTGAACAGTGTCACGCATACCTCTCCACCCGATGCGCCTCCCGCGCCCGCTCGCGCTGCGCCCGCCTGTCGGCCAGGTAGTGGTGCGCGCGCTCGCGCTGAGGTGAACAGTGTCACGCATACCTCTCCACCCGATGCGCCTCCCGCGCCCGCTCGCGCTGCGCCCGCCTGTCGGCCAGGTAGTGGTGCGCGCGCTCGCGCTGAGGTGAACAGTGTCACGCATACCTCTCCACCCGATGCGCCTCCCGCGCCCGCTCGCGCTGCGCCCGCCTGTCGGCCAGGTAGTGGTGCGCGCGCTCGCGCTGAGGTGAACAGTGTCACGCATACCTCTCCACCCGATGCGCCTCCCGCGCCCGCTCGCGCTGCGCCCGCCTGTCGGCCAGGTAGTGGTGCGCGCGCTCGCGCTGAGGTGAACAGTGTCACGCATACCTCTCCACCCGATGCGCCTCCCGCGCCCGCTCGCGCTGCGCCCGCCTGTCGGCCAGGTAGTGGTGCGCGCGCTCGCGCTGAGGTGAACAGTGTCACGCATACCTCTCCACCCGATGCGCCTCCCGCGCCCGCTCGCGCTGCGCCCGCCTGTCGGCCAGGTAGTGGTGCGCGCGCTCGCGCTGAGGTGAACAGTGTCACGCATACCTCTCCACCCGATGCGCCTCCCGCGAGGTGAACAGTGTCACGCATACCTCTCCACCCGATGCGCCTCCCGCGCCCCGCTCGCGCCCGCCCTGTCGCATGGCCTCCCCCCGTGTCCCGCTCGGCCCGCTCGCGCTGACGGCCCCCGCCTGTCGGCAGGTAGTGGTGCGCGCGCTCGCGCTGAGAGGTGAACAGTGTCACGCATACCTCTCCACCCGATGCGCCTCCCGCGCCCGCTCGCGCTGCGCCCGCCTGTCGGCCAGGTAGTGGTGCGCGCGCTCGCGCTGAGGTGAACAGTGTCACGCATACCTCTCCACCCGATGCGCCTCCCGCGCCCGCTCGCGCTGCGCCCGCCTGTCGGCCAGGTAGTGGTGCGCGCGCTCGCGCTGAGGTGAACAGTGTCACGCATACCTCTCCACCCGATGCGCCTCCCGCGCCCGCTCGCGCTGCGCCCGCCTGTCGGCCAGGTAGTGGTGCGCGCGCTCGCGCTGAGGTGAACAGTGTCACGCATACCTCTCCACCCGATGCGCCTCCCGCGCCCGCTCGCGCTGCGCCCGCCTGTCGGCCAGGTAGTGGTGCGCGCGCTCGCGCTGAGGTGAACAGTGTCACGCATACCTCTCCACCCGATGCGCCTCCCGCGCCCGCTCGCGCTGCGCCCGCCTGTCGGCCAGGTAGTGGTGCGCGCGCTCGCGCTGAGGTGAACAGTGTCACGCATACCTCTCCACCCGATGCGCCTCCCGCGCCCGCTCGCGCTGCGCCCGCCTGTCGGCCAGGTAGTGGTGCGCGCGCTCGCGCTGAGGTGAACAGTGTCACGCATACCTCTCCACCCGATGCGCCTCCCGCGCCCGCTCGCGCTGCGCCCGCCTGTCGGCCAGGTAGTGGTGCGCGCGCTCGCGCTGAGGTGAACAGTGTCACGCATACCTCTCCACCCGATGCGCCTCCCGCGCCCGCTCGCGCTGCGCCCGCCTGTCGGCCAGGTAGTGGTGCGCGCGCTCGCGCTGAGGTGAACAGTGTCACGCATACCTCTCCACCCGATGCGCCTCCCGCGCCCGCTCGCGCTGCGCCCGCCTGTCGGCCAGGTAGTGGTGCGCGCGCTCGCGCTGAGGTGAACAGTGTCACGCATACCTCTCCACCCGATGCGCCTCCCGCGCCCGCTCGCGCTGCGCCCGCCTGTCGGCCAGGTAGTGGTGCGCGCGCTCGCGCTGAGGTGAACAGTGTCACGCATACCTCTCCACCCGATGCGCCTCCCGCGCCCGCTCGCGCTGCGCCCGCCTGTCGGCCAGGTAGTGGTGCGCGCGCTCGCGCTGAGGTGAACAGTGTCACGCATACCTCTCCACCCGATGCGCCTCCCGCGCCCGCTCGCGCTGCGCCCGCCTGTCGGCCAGGTAGTGGTGCGCGCGCTCGCGCTGAGGTGAACAGTGTCACGCATACCTCTCCACCCGATGCGCCTCCCGCGCCCGCTCGCGCTGCGCCCGCCTGTCGGCCAGGTAGTGGTGCGCGCGCTCGCGCTGAGGTGAACAGTGTCACGCATACCTCTCCACCCGATGCGCCTCCCGCGCCCGCTCGCGCTGCGCCCGCCTGTCGGCCAGGTAGTGGTGCGCGCGCTCGCGCTGAGGTGAACAGTGTCACGCATACCTCTCCACCCGATGCGCCTCCCGCGCCCGCTCGCGCTGCGCCCGCCTGTCGGCCAGGTAGTGGTGCGCGCGCTCGCGCTGAGGTGAACAGTGTCACGCATACCTCTCCACCCGATGCGCCTCCCGCGCCCGCTCGCGCTGCGCCCGCCTGTCGGCCAGGTAGTGGTGCGCGCGCTCGCGCTGAGGTGAACAGTGTCACGCATACCTCTCCACCCGATGCGCCTCCCGCGCCCGCTCGCGCTGCGCCCGCCTGTCGGCCAGGTAGTGGTGCGCGCGCTCGCGCTGAGGTGAACAGTGTCACGCATACCTCTCCACCCGATGCGCCTCCCGCGCCCGCTCGCGCTGCGCCCGCCTGTCGGCCAGGTAGTGGTGCGCGCGCTCGCGCTGAGGTGAACAGTGTCACGCATACCTCTCCACCCGATGCGCCTCCCGCGCCCGCTCGCGCTGCGCCCGCCTGTCGGCCAGGTAGTGGTGCGCGCGCTCGCGCTGAGGTGAACAGTGTCACGCATACCTCTCCACCCGATGCGCCTCCCGCGCCCGCTCGCGCTGCGCCCGCCTGTCGGCCAGGTAGTGGTGCGCGCGCTCGCGCTGAGGTGAACAGTGTCACGCATACCTCTCCACCCGATGCGCCTCCCGCGCCCGCTCGCGCTGCGCCCGCCTGTCGGCCAGGTAGTGGTGCGCGCGCTCGCGCTGAGGTGAACAGTGTCACGCATACCTCTCCACCCGATGCGCCTCCCGCGCCCGCTCGCGCTGCGCCCGCCTGTCGGCCAGGTAGTGGTGCGCGCGCTCGCGCTGAGGTGAACAGTGTCACGCATACCTCTCCACCCGATGCGCCTCCCGCGCCCGCTCGCGCTGCGCCCGCCTGTCGGCCAGGTAGTGGTGCGCGCGCTCGCGCTGAGGTGAACAGTGTCACGCATACCTCTCCACCCGATGCGCCTCCCGCGCCCGCTCGCGCTGCGCCCGCCTGTCGGCCAGGTAGTGGTGCGCGCGCTCGCGCTGAGGTGAACAGTGTCACGCATACCTCTCCACCCGATGCGCCTCCCGCGCCCGCTCGCGCTGCGCCCGCCTGTCGGCCAGGTAGTGGTGCGCGCGCTCGCGCTGAGGTGAACAGTGTCACGCATACCTCTCCACCCGATGCGCCTCCCGCGCCCGCTCGCGCTGCGCCCGCCTGTCGGCCAGGTAGTGGTGCGCGCGCTCGCGCTGAGGTGAACAGTGTCACGCATACCTCTCCACCCGATGCGCCTCCCGCGCCCGCTCGCGCTGCGCCCGCCTGTCGGCCAGGTAGTGGTGCGCGCGCTCGCGCTGAGGTGAACAGTGTCACGCATACCTCTCCACCCGATGCGCCTCCCGCGCCCGCTCGCGCTGCGCCCGCCTGTCGGCCAGGTAGTGGTGCGCGCGCTCGCGCTGAGGTGAACAGTGTCACGCATACCTCTCCACCCGATGCGCCTCCCGCGCCCGCTCGCGCTGCGCCCGCCTGTCGGCCAGGTAGTGGTGCGCGCGCTCGCGCTGAGGTGAACAGTGTCACGCATACCTCTCCACCCGATGCGCCTCCCGCGCCCGCTCGCGCTGCGCCCGCCTGTCGGCCAGGTAGTGGTGCGCGCGCTCGCGCTGAGGTGAACAGTGTCACGCATACCTCTCCACCCGATGCGCCTCCCGCGCCCGCTCGCGCTGCGCCCGCCTGTCGGCCAGGTAGTGGTGCGCGCGCTCGCGCTGAGGTGAACAGTGTCACGCATACCTCTCCACCCGATGCGCCTCCCGCGCCCGCTCGCGCTGCGCCCGCCTGTCGGCCAGGTAGTGGTGCGCGCGCTCGCGCTGAGGTGAACAGTGTCACGCATACCTCTCCACCCGATGCGCCTCCCGCGCCCGCTCGCGCTGCGCCCGCCTGTCGGCCAGGTAGTGGTGCGCGCGCTCGCGCTGAGGTGAACAGTGTCACGCATACCTCTCCACCCGATGCGCCTCCCGCGCCCGCTCGCGCTGCGCCCGCCTGTCGGCCAGGTAGTGGTGCGCGCGCTCGCGCTGAGGTGAACAGTGTCACGCATACCTCTCCACCCGATGCGCCTCCCGCGCCCGCTCGCGCTGCGCCCGCCTGTCGGCCAGGTAGTGGTGCGCGCGCTCGCGCTGAGGTGAACAGTGTCACGCATACCTCTCCACCCGATGCGCCTCCCGCGCCCGCTCGCGCTGCGCCCGCCTGTCGGCCAGGTAGTGGTGCGCGCGCTCGCGCTGAGGTGAACAGTGTCACGCATACCTCTCCACCCGATGCGCCTCCCGCGCCCGCTCGCGCTGCGCCCGCCTGTCGGCCAGGTAGTGGTGCGCGCGCTCGCGCTGAGGTGAACAGTGTCACGCATACCTCTCCACCCGATGCGCCTCCCGCGCCCGCTCGCGCTGCGCCCGCCTGTCGGCCAGGTAGTGGTGCGCGCGCTCGCGCTGAGGTGAACAGTGTCACGCATACCTCTCCACCCGATGCGCCTCCCGCGCCCGCTCGCGCTGCGCCCGCCTGTCGGCCAGGTAGTGGTGCGCGCGCTCGCGCTGAGGTGAACAGTGTCACGCATACCTCTCCACCCGATGCGCCTCCCGCGCCCGCTCGCGCTGCGCCCGCCTGTCGGCCAGGTAGTGGTGCGCGCGCTCGCGCTGAGGTGAACAGTGTCACGCATACCTCTCCACCCGATGCGCCTCCCGCGCCCGCTCGCGCTGCGCCCGCCTGTCGGCCAGGTAGTGGTGCGCGCGCTCGCGCTGAGGTGAACAGTGTCACGCATACCTCTCCACCCGATGCGCCTCCCGCGCCCGCTCGCGCTGCGCCCGCCTGTCGGCCAGGTAGTGGTGCGCCCGCTCGGCGCTGCCGCCCGCAGCACGCAGCCCGGAGCGCGCCGCCGCACGCGACCACCCCAGCTCCATCAGCGTCAGCACCGAGTTCTCGTCCACCTGCACCCACACATAGAGAACGGGTGTAAACAGACGCTTAACGAAGCCGAGAGTCACCTATATTGCCCGTCTATTGGCAGGTTTTCCTAGACAATTTGATTGAAATCGATCAATCCACGTCAGTCAAATGATCCCAGGAAACGTCCGGCGACATTGAGGGTCCCAGAAAACGTCGGCGACATCGAGGTAGTCCCAGGAGAAGACGGCCGGACGAGATTAACGCCTACAGACAGGATTGGTCTACACTAGTTCAAGACAGAGAGGAGTGAAAAGGAGAAAGGGAGGCCTTTGCTCTACTGTGGGGGCCACACAGGCTAAAAATCAATAAAGAACTACAGATCCACTTCGCTCCTGAGCCACGTATATAAGTTGTTTTCAAGAGTCGTCCCGAATCTTCTAGCGCGAAGACTCGACGAGTTTCAGCTACCGGAGCAGGTCGGGTTTTGAGGAGGATTTAGCACCATAGACCACACCCACACCGTGCGACAAATTATACAGAAGTCCGAAGAGTATAATCGGCCCCTGTCTTGCCTTTGTAAAGTTTGAGAAAGCTTTTGACTCTATCGAGACCGGCAGCCTAATTGCGTAAAACATTTTCTTTCTGATTACAATTCCGAAACTATGCCAACTACAGTTTGAATCGATATCAGTAAACGGAATTGTGGAAATCTATATCATCCCAATTGACTATAATTGTATAGAGGTGTACCGACTGTCGGGCAGAATTTGTTTGGTGAAAGCGTGTTGTTTCTTCATATAAGAACTATTCGC
This sequence comes from Oligia fasciuncula, assembly GCA_963082905.1. Classification (NCBI taxonomy): domain Eukaryota; kingdom Metazoa; phylum Arthropoda; class Insecta; order Lepidoptera; family Noctuidae; genus Oligia; species Oligia fasciuncula. Next base: position 19,890,153 of record OY720403.1, read on the forward strand.
TTCCAAATAATTTTGCTATAATTAAATTTTGTTTTGATTACAACTGATGGTCTACTACTGTATATAAATAAAAATGTACGATGATTGCCGAAAAATGAAAAACCAATTTATAATACACTTTCTACCAAAAACTACCATAATTGAAATACGCAACGAAACGTTTTATTTTTCACATTTAGTTATCTGTGGCCAACGATAAAATCGTAAAAAAGCAGTGTTGTCAACTTAGTGGGAGTTCCACTAAACTTGGGGGTTTGGACACAGGGGTGGGGTGCTGGTGGACAAAATTTTGCTTTCAGTGGCTGGTGGTTAGACTAATTATTATTCAATTTGTAGAAAACAATACAATCAACTACTTTAACTTTGCCTCGAGAAAATATTATATTAACACGATAATGGGCTTTAATAACTACATAATAAAAATGCGCTGGTTCTTGGTAGTAAAACAAAAGTATAATGTTAATCAAAAGTAGAAACCAAAAAGGTAGAAAAAGCATAGACAAAATTAATAAAAAGGTAAAATATCAAAAGTAAGAAAAGGCTTGCACAGGCATGTTTTATATTTTGTTTAAACCTTGTGAAAGTGAGAAATAAATCATCAAACTACTGACGTTTTAAGATTTATTTCTTTCAAATGCGGAAACCACTGCCGATTTGAAAGTAAGTAATTTCGAAAAAAATCCCACGGCAACATACTACTAACTTCTTGAGTAATACATTATTTTATGATATTGTAATAGGATGATGCTAAAAAAAAAGTACTGTGAATAAGTTATGTTTGTGTCCATTCTCAAATCTTAAAACGGACCTCCATAACGGCGATCGAACGTCGCTAATAAGAATAAACATAATATAAAAAAATTGCGCCTTCTAGTGGACTCGGGAGAAAAGTTGGCAACACTGACACTGAGTAATTATTAGTAAAAGTACTCTGTGGTAATAAAAGTAAATAATGAAAATAGGATACTTTTAAACCATAATATACAAATAATCTTTGTTTGGTTTTACCTTGAATGTTGTTTAAATTAATACTTGTTTTATGTTTTTTAACATACTAAATTGTTTTTACTATTTTCATACAGAAACATGGATAAATAGTTTCGGAACATTTTTGTTGTGGTTTCTTGTAGAAGGCGTTTGTAAAGTTCTCCGATAGAATAGAGGACAAGGAGGTTTTAGCTGGCTGCACTAAGACTTAGGCTGTTTTGCTCGATAGCGAAAAGCACCTTAGTCTGTTATATGTCAATATAATCATAAAAGTAAGTAACCAAATATATCTAGGAAAAAGTGGTTCGTATCTCATTATTAGATTATTGTAGCTCGTGTAAGTACTTACCCTTGATACCGATGATCAAGGATAGAACTATATTAGCTTTCGACCTCCCTGGACATGGGTTTTCGTCGTAGACTGCCGCGTACACTTAATCAACAACTCACATAACTAACATTGCTAACATACTCAATATTAAATGATACCTTCTCCCCTCTTAGGTACACATAATTGCTATAAGAACCAAACACACAATCTTTGAGAATTCAATGAAGATTTCAATATGTTTTTAATTTTCAGTTATGACTTACTACAACAAATGGGACCGGTTGAGGATGATTTTGTATATAAAAGAGCATTTCAACTCGGACAGTGTCCTTACTGTCTCACTCTATGGGAGCAATCGCTGGGTGCACTAAAACTTAGGCTGTTTCGCTCAATAGCCAAAAGTCAATTTATCTTCATCACTACAAGTAAGTAACTCAATATAATTAGGAAAAAGTTGTTTGTATTATACACATACTGACAATCATTCCTTTGTTGTATAGCTAAGCAACTTATTTAGCTTAGCTTGGTTAGCTATTTGTTGTGGTTAAAATTAATCATTAAAGGTAAGCTTTTTGACACCGTTAAGAATCAGCAACTCACATAATTATGATATATTTATCACTAGCAGCGCCCCGCGGTTTCACCCGCATAAGTGTCGATCCCGTGGGAATATCGGGATAAAAACTATCCTGTCCTTCCCCAGGATGCAATCTATCTCTGCAAAATTTTATCGAAATTCGTTCAGTGGTTTAGGCCTGAAAAGGTAACATACAGAGACAGACAGACAGAGTTGCTTTCGAATATATAATGTTAGTATGGATCATATATTTTATGTATACCTAACTAATGTTTACCGTTCTAATTTAGTGTTATGTTACAGCCCGCGCGGAACTAGTTGGCCGCTGAGGTGGAGACAGGAGTGAGGCGGCGGTTCGCAACGCACGTACTGAGTAATGCGCCCCAGCACCTCCATCCCACCGCTCACATACCTAAGGCGCGGCCGACAAGTTCCGCGCGGGCTATAAATAAAAAAATTTGAGACTGAGACTGGAAAACTGGCCCTAAACAAAGAAGAAATTAAACATTGCACAGCATGACAAGGCCTATGAGTAGAAAATAATTTGATTTTGTTTTAAAACTGCAGAATTCTCGGGGTGTTTCACCTACGAAGACATGAATGAAGGCAGCATATTACATACATTACTGTTCGCTTCAGCCACTGCTACTGCTGCTCAGCAACTACTTCAGTTTTCAAACTTCTCAAGTACAAACTCAAGATTGTTCAAAAACTGTTGAATGACAACATAAACATATGTACCTATTATCTATACTAATATTATAAAGCTGCAGAGTTTGTTTGTTTGTTTGAACGCGCTAATCTCTGGAACTACTGGTCCGATTTGAATGATTCTTTTAGTGTTGGGTAGTCCATTTATCGAGGAAGGCTATAGGCTATATTTTTTTTGTTCAAAATTAGGGATCCGTAATAAAATTGCTATTTTGTAACACAAGGTGTAAAATCGAAAACCTATTTTTGCGTGCGCTGCAAAAACTATTGACAATAGAACAAAATGATGTACTACGGGTTTGTAGAGCCCATTAAGACCTACAAAAAAGTCCGCGAGAACATATATCTAGCTATCATGGTTTAATCACAATAACCGATTTTGTGTTCAAAATAATTATTAAATCGTCTGAAGAAAAAAAAACTACGTTAAATATGTATCGTAATATTAATCTTTATCGAAATTAAGCATTATGTTATCAAGAGTATTTATGAAGAAGTAAAATACTTTTTGTTTCATCTCAATCGGATATTTCGTTTAAAAGTTATCACGTGTGTAAGATGTTAAGAGTTGGTACCTATTAAGGAGTTATGGGCCATAGAGTTTTTTATCTATACTAATAATAAAGCTGAAGAGTTTGTTTGTTTGAACGCGATAATCTCTGGAACTACCGGTCAGATTTGAATTCTTTTTGCATTTGATAGCCCAATTCTTGAGGAAGGCTATAGGCTATTTAACATCACGTTATGACCCTTAGGAGCCGAGCAAAAAGAAAAAAACTCAGAGTGAACGGTAAGCGAATACGAAGTGTTGCGACGCGACGGGGTGGGGGTACAAGAAATTTCACGCGGACGAAGTCGCGGGCAGAAGCTAGTGTAATTGATAACAGTGTAAGCTTTAATATAAAGTTGAATACTTACTAAGCCTTTTTTTAATAAAGACATCAAGTGATTATTATAGTGATACTAATTAGAAAATAGTGGTGTTTAGCTAAATTAACTGTCATTAGGTACTTATAGGTAAATAGAAAGACAAATTATGGTAAACAAAAAAAAACTGGTTTTATTTATATTATTATAACCTATCTGACAATAGCATTTATTCACATTTAGCATAGAATATTGGTCATGAGGCAAGAATAAATTGGAACAAATATTTATATTCTATAGATTGGTGGAATTTGGCATCTAATGTCTTCCCATGTACTGCTGGCTAATGCTTCCTGTGAGAACAAGTTAGTTTTTCCTGAATAATAGCGGCAGGCCCAGACGGAGATGGCGGGATAAGCTGGACTCCTTTAATAAAGATAGGTCCTTGGCAGCTCTCGACAGAGAGGGGTGGAAGGAGAGTAGGCCTTTGCCCAGCAGTGGCGCAAGATGTAGTTGAGCCTGACACCTGAAAGATAAAAAAAGAATTTAAGTAAGTAAATCCTCATTATGTTACAACCATCCACAAAGTATTTAAAAGGCTCAAATCTATGTACATATTAGAACAGTAATATACTGCTATAAACACAAATTAGATGCCTACAATTCTATTGATGGATGAAGCATACTTGACTAAAAAGTACCTACACAAAGATACAGCAAGTATTTTTACTTATTAGGTAATAGATAAAAAGGAGGATGGGCCTATGATACATATTACACACATTACTAATTGTGATATCAAACATAACCAATACAATGCTAGAGTATTTTGAAGGGCTCCACATAATAATGTAACAATAAACACTATAAATAAATATTATGGTACTTCCATATTATTATAGTTGAATATTTAGAAAATAACCTTCAAGACTACCTACCATAGTGGTGCTAGGAGACTGATATTGATTTTGAGGATTTACACCGGACATCCTAAGGTTTATGACAATACATTTTTATTAATTGACTTAGATATTCTTACTAATAATATTTAACAATAATTGAAAACACATATTTTCAGTTGCCTACCTAACTTACCTACATACCTACTTTCTTTAATTTAGTTTGTTGTTATAATTGTAAATATTCATCCCCTCATCTTTTATGAAGCTAAGCTATAGGTACTATGGTCAGTAACAATAGAAAAAGTAATTGTGTCTTGTCATTAGTAGTTGAAGTCATTATATTACCAATGTTTGATGGTGCCCTATGTATCTAGGTATATTATACAATGTAGGTATTCACCAGTAGATACCTGACAAACAATATACAGTTTGTAACATCTTTGAAGATGGTCAGTGGGTCGTCTTAGGAAGATACAACATCTAGGTTAGGTTAGGGTATACCTATAGTGGGCCCATTCAATGTTCAACACTTATAAAGAAAATAATACTGACATTACCTTGAACAATGATGTTTAAAAGTAGGTCTATGTATGGTGTGTATTTTCGTCGAAGTCCTTGGATAGATTTAATCCATCGATTTATATTGCTTCATAGTGTGCTTTATATTTGTTCTTCCTCTTTAGTTATTCCTTTTCCAATGAAGTAAAACCTCGAATGGGTTGCGCTTCTGGCATAATAAGTTAACGTTTGTTATGGTACGAGATACGAATTTGTCTTTCGTTAAAATGCCACCAATATAGGTACCTCGTTTCTGAAATATCATAATAAGCATAATTTAGGTTGTAAGCACTTAGATCAGAAGAAAACTTTTACAATTATTTTACTAAATTCACCTCACTGCCTTAATTTTTAAAATACTATTAATATGGTTTTATCATTGAGGTTTTACACTAAATCACATTCACAATTTATCAGGAAGGCTACCACTTACATTTTTTCGAAATAATTATGGGGATTACGCGTTTAAATCCTAAAATATGTAGATCGGAAAATGATTACGACGAGAAGTCTGCCTTCTCTTTCAAACCAACTGCAGTTGGTTTTAATTTGACGTTTGAAGCCAAATCTAGCTTGTCAAAAAAGTTGCACAATACGAAAAATTGACTTTTGCCCAGTTTTTCATGACGTATCGTTCACTCTAATAGCGATTCAAACAGACCCGTTGGCTTCCCCTTCAGACGAGTATACGCAATACGAAAAGGTTAAAACGAAGCCAATTGGGATCAAAACGAAGCCCACTAGTCTGCATCATTACTCGATAATGTGTTACGCAATTAGGTAGCGGGTCTGTTTTGGAGTCTCTGCAGCGATGCCAAGTCAACTGGCGATATATCCAAGTGCTGAGAGGTCTTTATGAAAACGCGACAATGACCGTCTAAAGTCAGGACCAGCGAACTGAACATATCCCCCTGCGTCGAGGGGTGAGACAATGGGACGTAATTTTCCCGAAATTGTTCTCTAACGCATTAGAGGATGTGTTTAAAACGCTGAACTGGGAAGGTACGCGGCATTAACATCAACGGCGAGTACATCTCACACTTGTGATTTGCAGATGACATCGTCCGCATTGATCTCCGGATGAACTTGGGCAAAACCCAGGTTATGTTCAACGAACTCGTTACCCCGGGACCGATTAGTGACAATCAAGGTTGTGCAAGAATACGTTTGTCTCAGGCACACTGCAGTTTGGTATAAGAACAACTTTGAGAGGGAGACTAACAGAAGAATTCAGCTGGGCTGGGCTACGTTTAGGAAGCTTCATAGAATCCTCGTCGCGTATTCCATAGAGCCTAAAGACTAAGGTCTTCAATCAGTGCGTTCTGCCAGTTATGACTTACGGAGCCGAAACATGGACACTCACGGTACGGCTGGTCCATAAAATCAAGTTCGCTCAGCGAGCTATGGAACGGGCTATGCTTGGAGTAAGCAAGCTGAAGTGGCAATGGGCCGGCCGTATTAGCCGTAGAACCGATGACCGTTGGGGTAGACGTGTTCTTGATTGGAGACGGCGAATCTGTAAACGTAAGGTGGGATGCCCTCAGGCTAGGTGGAGCGACGATCTTCGCAGGATGGCTGGTAGCAGCTGGATGAGAGTTCCAGAAAATCGAGATGAATGGCGTGCAATAGGAGAGGCTATGTCCATCAGTGGACTGCTATAGGCTGATGATGATGAATAACAGTAACCTGCAGTGCATCACCCAATAATATTCATGTCTGAGAGTAAAATAAGCTATCTTTTCTAGACCCTGCCTACTAAACAGTAATGAACAAAACTCACCCTCAACGCATTGAGCTCTGTCTCAGCCTTCATGAGCAATGCCTTGGCTTCGTTCCGCTTGTTCTGATGGTACGCCACGATGCCTTGCAACAAGTACAGGCGCATCAATAGCACTCGCTCGTTGGCTGTAAGGAAATACTCGAGATTAGTGTGCATACACACGAGCGCCAAGTGTCAACGGCACATGGCAGAGGCAACTGCGGTCGACGCTTCGACGACGGCCGTCACAACTGCAGTCGAGCAATTAGCCGTAGAGCAATTTAGCTATTTGGATTCGAGGGGTCGCTTGTCGTAAGTAAGCTATTTGGGTTATTTGCCAAACAAAGTAAATTGGTCCATAAACACAGTTTGCCGTATTTTATTTGTGATTGGCTCACGTTTGACCACTATCTTGTCACTATAAAGAGAAAAAAAGATTGATTATTGGAACGAAGTTCTTTCACGGAGCTTGCGGTAGGAGTTAACTGGGAGAAATCGTCACTTAACGAAAAAGCGTCATGTCCACTCCATGCGGCATTTTATTAAATATAATAGAGAGAGAGAGATAGTTTTCATCGTTTTCAAGGGTGCTGAAGCCGGCAGTGAGGCCAAAATGATGATCCAAGATGGCGGTAGATAAATTTTCAAGTTTTTCTTCATGGGTGTCTCTTCTTCATTCATGATATTCGAGGGTGCTGAAGCCGATAGTGAAGTCAAAATGAAAATCCAAGTTGGCGGCTGCAAACATTTTAAATTTTTTCGTCATGGGTGTCGTTTTCCTAGTTTTCGAGGAAGCTGAAGCCGAAAGTGAGGTCAAAATGAAAATCCAAGATGGCGGATAGGTTTTTATTTGTATGTATGCTTGTTACGCTTTCACACTAAAACGGCTGAACAGATTTGGATAAAATTGGCAAATGGGTAGACCATGACCTGGATTAGGTCAAAGGATGCTTTTTATCCCGATGTTCCCACGGGATCGAGACTTTTGTGGGTGAACCACGAGGCGCAACTAGTGGTAAATAAAGATGCGGTTGAAGATGATGCACAAGTGTCTAAAAGCAATCTATTCAGTCGAACCGCCATTTGTGTCACCTTATACATTCTATGCTTGATTGATACAATATTGATTCTGTCGTTCATAAAAAAAAAAACTTGCCGTTCCATTTGTCCGTCGCGACGTAAATATTCCTCTTTTCTATGAAACAGTAGTTTTTTTTTTAAACAACAGTAACAGGTTGCGTGTTACCGATTTTATACCATAATCAGCCTATAATGTTCCCACTGCTGGGACACAGGCCTCCTCTCGGTGAGAGGGAGTGGGCCGTAGTCCACCACGCGGGCCCAGTGCGGATTGGCAGATGTCACATGTCTTCGAACTTTTGGTTCTAGGACATGCCGGTTTCCTCACGATGTTTTCCTTCACCGTTTTGAGAGCAGTGGTGATGAAATAATTTACACAAAGTAAAGCGCCTGTCTGGGTTCGAACCTACGACCTACAACTCGTAAGTCGCGGCCGTTACCACTTGGCCACCACTGCTCTACAACCGATTTTTTTACCGATTTTATAATTAATGATGAATTATAATATTTTCTTCACTCTATCTCATTTATTATGTAAATAATTTTAGACTTTTTTTGAATTTAAGTACCTAGTTTCTAAATTATCTGTAAGTCAACCACTATATTTTTGTATGCTAACAGGCAGAATGTACTGGGAACATATCTGAAACACACACACACACATGACATCGCGTCTGTAATCCCCGACGGGTTAGGCAGAGCTGTACCTATGGCATAGTAATAGCACAGTATAAAAACCATACAGTAGGTCGACGCCTTTGATCTCGTGGTAAATGCCGACAACGTCTAGACATTATCGCGACAGCTAGGGTTGTCACTTGCCTCAAGTAAACAATATTAATTTATTAATTAATTTATTTGAGATGAACATCGTCATCAACATTACTATAAACAATAATTAACAATTATCAAAATATCGTCTTTTTAACCCCCCACGCAAAAACGACGGGGTGTTACAAGTTTGACGTGTCTGTGTGTCTGTCTGTGGCATCGTAGCTCCAGAACGGATGAACCGATTTTGAACCGATGGTGAATTAGTCGGAAGTGTTCTTAGCTATGTATGTTTGATGAAAATCGGTTCAAGATGGCCCCCACCACAAAATGGCGGATTACATAATTTTTCACAACTCCCTCAATATGGGTATCAAATGAAAGGGCTTGACTAGTGGAATACTATACACTACGATACATTTCAAATCCAAGATGGCCGCCACCACAAAATTGCGAATTACATTTTTTTCACAACTCCTTCAATATAGGCAAGTATCAAATGCAAGGGCTTGACAAGTAGAATAATATACACTATATTGAAAGGGAATGAGGAATATTAAGTAAAACTTGAAAATTATTTTTTTCCTAGATTGATGAGGAAACTGGAGTGATGACTGGTACCTACGACCGCTGAGTTTGACCATTTTTACGAATGGAATTATTCTACTTAACATACGTTTTTCTACATCAGATAGTGTCGCAGTCCCATTTTCAAACAACAGGCCAAACGACATCTATGATGAAAAATTACATTGTTTTGCAGCCGCCATCTTGAATTTTGATTATGACCTCATATTCGATGTCAGCACCCTCGAAATCTTTGTAAACGACACCCATGATGAAAAAATTTTTAATTTTCGCAGCCGCCATCTTGAATTTTGATTATGACCCCATATTCGTTGTCAGCACCCTTAAAATCCTTGGAAACGACACCCATGATGAAATTTGAAAATTTTCGAAGCCGCCATCTTGAATTTTGATTATGACCTCATATTCGTTGTCAGCACCCTCGAAATCCTTGGAAACGACACCCATGATGAAAAATTTGAAAATTTTCGCAGCCGCCATCTTGAATTTTGATTAAGACCTCATATTCGTTGTCAGCACCCTTGAAATTCTTGGAAACGACACCCATGATGAAAAATTTGAAAATTTTTGCAGCCGCCATTTTGGATTTTCGTTTTGACTGCACTATCGGCTTTAGCGTCCTCGAAAGCAATGGAAATGTCAAGTAAAAAAAAATAAACTGAAAAGAAAATACTAAGTAAAATAATTAGAAGAAAAAAAAACTTAACAAATAAGCAAGCAGTCAAATGTTACATAGCTCTTTATTTGTCTTCATAAATTAAAAAAATGTGTACCATTACATTTTTGAAAATAGTATCCCGATAATTAAAACAACACCGAAAAGTCGAAATCATCAACCCTGAAAGTTATGTCCCGAACTACTAACATGGTGGCAGTATGCAGTTCGGGCTCGCACCTCCCGCGTCTCGCCCCTCACATCCCGCACGATTGCCCTGTCTAGACGGCTTCGTCGAACGACTGTATGATGTATAGACTGTGCTAATAGTATGGTAGTGTCATTTATTGTCACATTAATTCAAGATTTACTCGAGGTGGAGGATTTTTCAATGCGTTTAATTTGGGCACCGTTGGCGAATGTGTGATAAAGACTACTTCATGCACATCCAATAAGACAGTGAAACATTTGTCAAGCCAACTGACCAGCATTCCCCTTGAGCGCGATGAGCCGCTGCAGGTCGTCGCCGTACGTGCGCTTGAAGGCGCCCTCGGCCGCCGCCAGCCGCGCGCCCGCGTCGCCCGCGTGCGCCAGGCTGCGCAGGCACAGGTAGCACCACGCCACGTCCAGCTGCAGCACGGCCCAGTTGTCCACGCTCTTCAGGATGGACGACCTGCACTCGCTGCGGGGGGACCAATGTTTTGTGAATGCAGTACATGGAAATGGTGTGACGGCTCCCACACTGAACTGGGTCACGAATCGACTGGACCGATTAAATATCTCCAAGCTATACGATACACACGCATCAGCTAATTAGCTGCTAGTGTGTCTAACTAAATCTATCATCTAGATAAAATTCAAAGTCCTGACTGATATATCAACGCAAAGCCTAAACCGCTGGTCCTAGAGACATGAAATTTGGAGGGTGTGTTCTTTGTGAAGAGCGGGTATCCAATAAGAAAAGGTTTTTCGAAATTCCACCCCTAAGAGGGTGAACGGGGGAAAGAATGAATATGTGACCAGCCGCGTCGCCGTGTTCGCACGGGCTCGGCGTGGTAGATTGCGGTCCACTGGATTTCATCGAGACAAGACCTGACTATTAGAACATAGTGGGAATGCATCAGGTAGATTATGTTTAAGGCATCAAGATCCATCTTAAAATAAATGGGCCATCTGACCGGCCCCAGCCATTTCCGTGTCGATAAGTACGGTCTTCTTCTTAGCGTGTCGATGTCAAAAATAGAAAAAAATAAACACAGTTTTTTAAATTTGTTTAGCCCAAAATTCAGCAACGCGGATACCATTCGCTGACGCGGCCATTAGGTCCTCACGTGTGCAGGTGACAGGGCATGCGGTGCAAGATGGGAGGTGAGCTGTTGTCTGTGGAGAGACACCGCATAACACCGGAGGTCTGAGCCTTGCACGAACCCCCAGTTGTGGAGGTTGTCCTTGCTGCGGCCTACTTGGGTACGAAGGCTATTTAAGGTTTTCCAAGTAGGCCGCGGTAACTTGTGCCCGGATGAGAGACTCTCTGGTGGTTTTATAAAAAGACCAGGAGGTTTAAGATGTTGTCTCCAAAGATCACATTTTTCCGTCGAGGAAGTTACCTTTGGCTGGACTCACGCACCCAAGGGAATTTTTGCGGTTTTGAAGCCTCTGTGGTACTGAATTAATGTTGTGCATTGAGTGGCGTGATTCATCCTGAAGCTTCGCCCTCTCGATGCGGTGTACGGTGATATCAAGGTGGCAGGGACTGGGGACATTGACGTGCAACGTGTTTGCACAGGCTGGTTTAACCGCCCTATCAACTGACCTGAGCTGCCTGTCAGCTTCGAGTAGCAGCACCAGCGCCAGCGGGTAGTGGTGCTGCTTGGCCGCGGCGCGCCCGCGCTCGTGCAGCGCCAGCCCCACCAGCAGCGAGCGACGCTCCGCGGCCGGCAGCTCCACCGCCTTGCCCGACTGGTCTTCTAGCTGTGAGCAATGGGGTCTACAGTGTTATGTGAAGTGATCATTTTAGCATTGATATTTTTGTACCCATTATTTTCAAATTACTAAATTTTTTTTTAATTGTCATTCTGTTGCCCTAATAGGGTCCTTAATTTCTACCTCGCTATAAGCCTGTTTTATAACAATCTTTATTAATTACTAGCTTCTGCCCGTGACTTCGTCCGCATGAAATTTCTTGTTTCCCCGATCAAGCGCGTCGCGTCGCTCGCCCGCTCTTTTATTTCGTTTCCGCTTGGCGTTCTTTCTGACTTTCTGACGAAGTCGCGGGCAGAATCAAGTAATATATAGTCGTAATAGCATATGAGCCCACACAATCATACGGAACTGTTATATTTTTTAAACTGTAGCTTTTTTGTTGCTTGTAATGCCCTTTGTTTTAGTTTTATATAGTTCACAGTCGCTGATGTAATTTTCAAATTTCTTATTATTAAGTATAGTTTTTAATAAAAAAACGAGAGGCATTGCAGCATGTGGCGTTGCGGTGAAATACGACACTTTACATAAACCTATAGGTTCGGAAATACTATGTTCGTAATAACATAAAATTTCATTCAAAAATAAAGGAGAAAATCGCCTTTGAATAAAGCCAAGTGTATACATACTTATGCTCGTGACTGTACCACCACGGGAACAAGGTGTGAATTTATACATGTATGTGTATGTAATCAAATGCCTTGTTTAATTCAACTGGAACTTTCAAGTTATTAATAACCTACCTGCATATACTCATCATCGTCAGCGAGCTCATCCACGTACTCAGACAGCAGCGTGGCATCATCACGCACCGTCTTCATCTCCATGTACATGGTGTCCTCTTTCTTCACCTCCTCAGGGGTTTCTATTAAGAATGTCACATTATTCATACTTAATGTCATAAATGCGAAAGTGTGTCTGTCTGTTACCTACACACTTAAACCGCTGAACTGATTTAGATGAAATTTGGTATAGAGATAGTTTGAGTCCCGGGAAAGGACATAGGATAATTTTCATCCCGATATTCCCACGGGATTGACATTTACGCGGGTGAAACCGTGGGGCGCAGCTAGTTAATTGTAAATTATGGTGTATGAGTCCAAAAAAGAGTATGGTTTCTATATTCTTATAATACCTATAATAGTGTTTATTTCCCTGAAGTGAGTGATTTTGTAAGCATTTGTTACATTCCTATCAAAATGGACTGAACTAACAGTACTTACTACAGGCTTCTTAAACACTCGTTTAAAATTGTGTTTTAATGTAGATATTATACAATACCACAGATTACTGAATAGTTACTACGTAACAGATACTTCACTCAGTAGAAAATTTCCAATACCTATTACGATAATTGCCTACTCCCTCGCGTCAACAACCACTGTATGCTAAAATGCGCCTAAATGCTCAAGCGTACAGCAGTGATTGCTTCGCACCGCGCGATTCCACAGTAATCGCAGGGCTGCCTCTTCGATAAAATTAAATTAACATAACTTTTTATCTATGTTATTGAGAACTGTGAATATGTTCTGACTTTTATGTGGCAGTTAAAAATTTTATCATTTAAAAAATATTTAACCAACTTAAAAAAAAGGAGGTGATCAGACATACAGGCCAAACTGAGATGTTTGACTTGTATGGTTTGTAGGTATGTATGTTTGTGCGTGGTAATCTCGCGTTTGGCTAAACCGATATCGATGCGGTTTTCAGAAAAGGATTTGTTACATTTAGGAGAACGTTTTAAAATAAGTATAATACTTCTTAGTTTGATGATGATCTTCGGAGATGTTCACTAGAAATGAAAAAAAAGCCTTAAAAAAAGAGAACCGACTTCAAATAAAGCACTAAGCCGTAAGAAATAATTTGTTTTTTTTTTTTATGTTAGTGCTAACAGCTGGTAATTACGAATCGAAAAAGCACCGACATCAAAGAAGAAATTATTTCTTACGGTTTAGTGTTTTGAAGTCGGTTCTCTTTTTTAAAGTTTGTTTTATTATATTTGTAAGTTTGTTTTGTTTTATATATTGGTGCTGACTGTGGAAGAAACCTAGATAAAACATAATTATAGACATCAGTGTGTAGGTAAAATAAACCATCAACAGCACATAAGGCACCACACGGCATCGTAATACGCGTACGAACGAACAGCACTATTAAAATTGAACGGCGTGCGCGCGCTTCGCTTGCGAAAACCGCACTGAATTTGATCCGCCGGCGGACCGAGACCGCTCGGCTGGGCGGTAGGCACTTATAGCGCGCAAGTACATGGAGTGACGGAGGCCTGACAATACGCACCTGCCATGACAAGTGCCATCAGTGTGGCACCATTCTTCAAGCCCTGCTCCTCTAAACTTGGGGTAGGTTTTATGACTTTGCCATTGAATATTAATTTCACCCTGAAAGAAAAGAAATTAGTGTTAGAATGGCAACATGTTGGGATCTTCTTAGCGCTTGATGGCAAAATCTAAATGGACTTGGCTCAGAATTCGGCTACATGTTTGACGCCATCACTAGCGTGCATCAGTCCCTGTAACATGCAGCTGACAGGACACACTGGACACCCATTGTTTGTGGAACAGCACCACATTTACACTCTAAGGCGGAGTTGTCTATGAATCTCTGTCTGAACAGGTTTTCCCTGCTTTGCCCAACCTCTACCCCTCATTCTATACAATCATGAAGAGTTGGATTAATGGGTTTGCAGCAAGACTGTATTTTAAACTTGTGTGTAACTAGAACAGAAATCTCTCATTTAAACAATAGTATTATTTATTACTTTTAAACCTTTAAGCAGATATTAAACAGGCATTAAGATTTGAAATCAAAGAAATAAAGAGGAACTGCAGGCTGTGTTGTGTGCCTCTTAGTCTGAGCTAGCTAAATGTATTTTCTCCCTTTCTTTTATTCTTACCTATTCTCAGCCACCCCAATCTCTCCAGCAACAGCAGCGATCAGCTCATCTCCCATAGCCTCCAACTTTTTCTGCATTTTCATCAACCTGGGCTTCTCCCCCGGTATTGTTGATTTGATCCTGAAGGTCGCAAACCCGGTCTCCTGGAACTCTGCATTGTCCTTAGATCTCTCGAGGGAGTGGAGTTGAAGTTCACGCAACGCTTGAAGCATTACTTCATTGTCCAGTGAGAGATCTGTTGCATACTTTGCAACAACATCCTGTAAGAGGAATAAGGCTGTGTTAGCAAACCATTTGCATGATTACTACTTCAGAAACTGGAACTAAAGCTATGGAATTGTTTGTAATAATTATAATTTCTGCATTTATGTAGTAGCAGCCCGGAGTCTGACTCTTTGTCCAGTTGATGGCAATAGGCTTGCCCCGGACTTTAACATAACAGGCTACATGAATGTCTTCACTTCTGCCTAATGCCTAACCATTCAGAAAAATACATTCATACAATACACTCGAAAAACATAGAGGAACCCTATGTTTTTCGAGTGTATTGTATGAATGTATTTTTTCTGGTGCAGTAGGGTAAAAAAGGTGTGTTGTTATGCATTCAATTTCAGTTCAATAAAAAAGTAACATTGTAATTGGTAGTGCTACTTGTAAAGATACGAATATAACAAATTGGTAATTGAATTAATGTTAACAAATAAAGAAAGAAAGAAAAATGTGTTTATTGACTTCAAAAAAATACTTAAATCTTGGTCTAATAATAAATGAAGCACAAATTTTGAAATTGGGTCAGCGGGTCCTCTCTCTTTTGAAAACTGGTGAATCATGGTGTGACTGTACCTACGATTATATTTGGCTTCAATAACAAAACATACTTATCTATTTATTACTGATGAAATCATCGAGAAATAATAATATTTTATTTAGGTACCTACTTTCTTTCAACGAACCTCGCCCTGATGTAAAAGTTAGGTTCCTTCGTATTATACTTAATTAATAAGTAGACATAGTTCCTATTAAACCCGGCATAAAATAACTCAAAAACCGGCATCAACAACGAAATACCTAGTATCTTATTTTTTACCTTGAAATTTTGGGTGATTTCATTATCTGGTGTAATATACGGCGGTTCCCATAATTTCACCTTCTCCTCGTTCAATTTAGCACGCAGTTTTATCAACAAATCTTCGTGTTGGAGATTATTCTCCATTTTGAAATACACAAACAAAGAATTACCTAAACAGAATGATTCGCAAAAACCAACTCTTTTTCACGAAATTCAGTTCAGTTCTGTGACACTGACAGCTGACATTGACAGCTGCGCAGCTGGGACAGATAACAATCGGGCTTGTTCGTTTCAAGTAGAGATATATTAATATGATTCAAATAAAATTGCAATAGATTTTAAAATTAATCTATATCTGGATGAGCCACATAGCCACCTGCTGCGATTCTTACATACCTTTGTTTATACCTAATGCCTCCTCTACACGTCGGCGGACGCATTCGCAGATGACCATCTGCTGATGAATCTGTCGACGTGTAGAGGGGGCTTCTACTTATCCGAATGGAAAAGGCGTGAGTTTTTGTATTGTGCTTATCATTGCGCAGGTGCTCAGAAATTTTAAATGGTCATGGTAGGTATGTTGTAAAATGCAATAAGTACTTACTTACCTACCTCAATCGTGGTTCGTGGCTTGTCAAGTTTTACTTTAACTAAGTACAAACCATGAACGTATTATATAAGGTGTAAAAAAATTAACCTTACAAACTTTAAGAGGTGCTTTAGACTATCGAACTGAACAACTTTCACTATGGGACCAACTCTGAAATCACGGAAAAAAAATCCGCTGTTTCATACAAGTAGGTATGAAACAGCTGATTCTATCGTCGACTGGACTGTAGGTATAGACGACAGCACATCAAAGCTAGTACAATCTGTCAAATTTCTTTAATAGATTTTCAACTTTATCGCTAAGGCATTAGGTTCAAGGTTGATTGGGAAAATTTGACATTTTCGGGTAGCTTGATGTGCTGGCGTCTGTATCTAACATCTTCATTCGTGATGCTCCTTAATAACAGTAACTAGAATTTATTTTTTAATTGGTTTTTAATCGTATAATCCTTATGTATGTTGTTCCTACCTACCTACCTATAGAAATTGTACCTCTTAAGATGGTAGGTAGGTATTTAGGTGATGCTATAAAATATTCATAATAATTTACTGCTAATTAACGCACATAACTAACTGTTTATGCCACACCCAATAAAACTCGATAATTCAATGTTACTACCTACTAGGCTAATATTAATTTCCTAATGCAATAAAATAACATTTTCAGTGGAATCATGTTTACTAACAAGATCTGTTTGGCGAGTAAGTTTTTAATAAACCATAATTAAGTAGATACCTATTAAGATCGCAGACCAAGCTCAACAAAGCCAGGGAAAACAGGCAGATATCTACTTATAGGTAGCAGCGTTGCCAGATGTTTTTCGGGCAAAGCGGGATTTTGATATCTTCTGAGTAATAAAGCGGGATTCTTTCGTCAAAAGCGGGACATATTTATTTTTTACTAGATAGGTAGGTACTGTGGAGGTCCCGTCTGGACCTTCCTTGGTTTAATTAAAAGAATGTAGACTTGGAACTAATACATTTATAAATAAAAGAAGACTCTACAGTTCAACGTTATTTCAGTCTATCAAAAAGTACTCTGTGTTTCTAGCACTGATTCTATTGAACAAAAAATCTATATTAAAATATTTGAATACTCGCTTGAACGTTCGAATGGAACACGTCCGCAAATATGACCAGCCAGTGCCTTTTGCTAAAGGCAGGTCTACACAGGCTCTACAGTACCTGCTTATCCTTTTAACTGAGTTTCAAATTAAATCTACAATGCTGATAGATGTCTAGAAAAAGTATTTAAATAGACCTAGATTCCCTAGCAGTAGGGTATTATTGGGCATTCTACCCCACCTTCCGTTCCATCGGCTCACTCTGTTCGCCTCGTCACTCTCGGTGGAGTAGAATGCCCAATAATACAAATGAAAAGTATTGGTTCGGCGCCTATTCCACCTGATGGAACGGAAGGTGGAGTATGAATTCCTACGTAGTGCAGTAAAATACTGGTTCGGCGCCTATTCCACACCAACATGACTTACAGCTTAGTACGGCCATTATTCCAAGCGCGTACGTGACGTGGCTATGTCTGAAACTATAAACCTAGCCCCCTAGTTATCCTAACGCCCTAGCCTACCATACAAACCACACCAAACGTAGGTTTAGTTGGTTTAACGTGAGGGAAGTCTGTTACAAGGAAACCTACGGTAACAGACGGAACTTGGGTAGGAATAGGGATTTGTGTACGTCGTGCAATGTACACAGGAAATGGTTTTCTCACCGCCGATCCCACAGACTCATAGGATCGATGATGGCTAAAGGTGTCTTGGCCACAGTGAGAGGAACACTTTAGTTCTAAAACTAAATATTAACTTACCGTGTTACCGTTATTTTAATTAAGTCATGCAGGGGACACTAGTTTACTTATTAACAAACAAGGGCGGTCACTGCTTGAACCGTTAGCCTAAAATTCAGGACAGATTGTCTCATGTCTCTTCACAGAGCAAGAAATAACATGCACTTACAGGCACACGTATATTCTATTTCTATGACCCCAGATTGGGTACCAAGGACATCTGAACTTTAGGATATCGCAAACATTAAACTAAAATTTGGGACAGATTGTCTCATGTCTCTTCACAGTGTAAGAAATGCATGCACCTAATGGCACACACACATTCTATTTCTATGGTTCCAGATTGGACACCAAGGACATCCAAATGTTAATTTAATTAATTCATACAGCTAACACTATCTTACACGTTAACAACAACTAGTTTACTTATTAACAAATAAGGGCGGTCACTGCTTGAACCGTTAGCCTAAAATTCAGGACAGATTGTCTCATGTCTCTTCACAGAGCAAGAAATAACATGCACTTACAGGCACACGTATATTCTATTTCTATGACCCCAGATTGGGCACCAAGGACATCTGAACTTTAGGATATCACAAACATTAAACTAAAATTTGGGACAGATTGTCTCATGTCTCTTCACAGAGTAAGAAATGCATGCACCTAATGGCACACACACATTCTATTTCTATGGTTCCAGATTGGACACCAAGGACATCCAAATGTTAATTTAATTAATTCATACAGCTAACACTATCTTACACGTTAACAACAACTAGTTTACTTATTAACAAATAAGGGCGGTCACTGCTTGAACCGTTAGCCTAAAATTCAGGACAGATTGTCTCATGTCTCTTCACAGAGCAAGAAATAACATGCACTTACAGGCACACGTATATTCTATTTCTATGACCCCAGATTGGGCACCAAGGACATCTGAACTTTAGGATATCGCAAACATTAAACTAAAATTTGGGACAGATTGTCTCATGTCTCTTCACAGAGTAAGAAATGCATGCACCTAATGGCACACACACATTCTATTTCTATGGTTCCAGATTGGACACCAAGGACATCCAAATGTTAATTTAATTAATTCATACAGCTAACACTATCTTACACGTTATCAACAACTAGTTTACTTATTAACAAATAAGGGCGGTCACTGCTTGAACCGTTAGCCTAAAATTCAGGACAGATTGTCTCATGTCTCTTCACAGAGCAAGAAATAACATGCACTTACAGGCACACGTATATTCTATTTCTATGACCCCAGATTGGGTACCAAGGACATCTGAACTTTAGGATATCGCAAACATTAAACTAAAATTTGGGACAGATTGTCTCATGTCTCTTCACAGAGTAAGAAATGCATGCACCTAATGGCACACACACATTCTATTTCTATGGTTCCAGATTGGACACCAAGGACATCCAAATGTTAATTTAATTAATTCATACAGCTAACACTATCTTACACGTTAACAACAACTAGTTTACTTATTAACAAATAAGGGCGGTCACTGCTTGAACCGTTAGCCTAAAATTCAGGACAGATTGTCTCATGTCTCTTCACAGAGCAAGAAATAACATGCACTTACAGGCACACGTATATTCTATTTCTATGACCCCAGATTGGGCACCAAGGACATCTGAACTTTAGGATATCGCAAACATTAAACTAAAATTTGGGACAGATTGTCTCATGTCTCTTCACAGAGTAAGAAATGCATGCACCTAATGGCACACACACATTCTATTTCTATGGTCCCAGATTGGACACCAAGGACATCCAAATGTTAATTTAATTAATTCATACAGCTAACACTACCTTACATGTTAACAACAACTAGATACTGGTTGTCTGCTGTTACTCTGCGTTGCGCTTGGATTTAGATTAAGATGCTTTCTCACCTTCGAAACGGTTCGTGCACCGTACCATAGTAATTAATTGTGTCATACTTATTCTATGTAAACCACCTGACGACGGCGTCGGAAACGATCGTACAGTATAAGTGTAATTAAGTCTTTAAAATCTCAAAGACTGCAAAATTGCATCATGTAAATTTGCAGTTATAGAACTTTAACATCGTTACATGAGGTGTCGTGTCTGTATGAGTAATTTCCATGTATTTAACAATTACACTGTAAGATGATCCTCGTGCATGTAGCAGTCTTTGATTAAAATTTGCCTTTTTTACGATTTCTTATTTTTAAGTATTTTTTAATTCGTCTAAATGTGTTTCATTCTGACTATACACTTTTAACGTTTCATGTAGAGTTGGGATGAAACCTTTTATAGAACATGATCTTATACCAGTTTTGATACCTTTGTTTATTATTTTATATGTTTTATAATAAGGCGATAGTTCTATCAATCTAGGATTGATTGAAAGATGATTCTTAATATCAGTACCTACTGAACATTTGCATGAATGAAATGGTTATAAAAAGTTGTTTTCGTCGTTGGATGATTTTATAACAATTTTAAGTTTTACTGCAACATACCTGTGAACTAACGTTTTGACATGGCTTCGTTTACATGGATTGTTTTGCACAAAAAAATTAAAAAAAAATGATTTCAGGATATTTTACTATCAACTCACCTTCTATCAACTCACCTTAGCTTGCATCTTTGAATTTTTTTTTTTTTTTTCACTTGTCATGCAACAAGACTTATTAAACAAACATACATACTTTATTATAATACCTATTGTATTAATTATAAGTAACAGCCTGGTATCGGCTTCACCTTTGTCGGTGAGGGTAAGAAGCTGGTTTTGTAATTCATTTCTCACGATAAAATTGCAATTTGACAGAAAAGGTTTTCAATCAACACGGTTTAATTAGACGTAAGTAACATAAATTAGTCATACACCTGTGAGGATATGTAGTTAAGGTTTAATTTTGTTATGAGGTAAATATTGCTGAAATGGTATTTTTTATGTATAAAACCAATCAATTTTGATCATAAAATTACATTCGCTCCAGTATCTTCCAGTGATCTACTGACCTTTTTCGTTACATACCTACTACAATATCCTACAACTTTAAAATGTGAGTAAGTACTACTAAGTTTACTGAATTTGATAATGTGTACTCAGCTACGGACCTGGTTTCTGCCTGCCGGCTGGTGTAACTTTCATCTGTTTTTAATTGCTACCTAGCTACGGACCTGGTTTCTGCCTGCCGGCTGGGGCAACTATCATCATCATAACATCTATAGTCATCTTCTAGCGAGATATATTCCATTGAAACTCTCCTCTCCATAATTATCGAGGTTGCTTATAGTTACAAAATTAATCTTAGTGTGTTCTATTTCAGGTCTGACTCGGAATTGGAATACCATTCACAACAGCCCACAGCTGCAGTAGCCGAGGTGACAAAAAAGCAGCCTAAGAAAAAGGCGGTGAAGCGCCAAACACCTGAAACCAGCGCCCACCCATCGGACTCTAAGTCAAGGTAATTTATATTACTGCTTGTATGATTAGGTGATTGATGGGTATGATAAGTCAACTAAATTGGTATGTGCAGTAATACATAATGGTTAATGAGTTTAGAATTGTAACGCAGAGAACGGTAAAATCATTGTCCTATTATATTCAATGCAGGAATGTTGTCAGTTACTTCATGAGGTATTCTTATTGAAATGGTTATAATCTAATATGTATTACGCTTTATATTCCCCATAGGATTCAACAGGGGTGTATAATACACATTAATTTAGTTAGATAAGAAATAAATGTAAATTATTATAATTGAAATGTGTAATTGTTTACAGTAAAAGACGCAGCTTGAGCTCGGACCTCTTTGGTCTGGAGAACAGTCAAAATTTAAAGACGCCATCAAGCGGGGACTTCGCTTCATCGCTCATCAGCCGTGTCGCCAACGGGAAAGTACGGCGAACGGCAGACCTTACGGGAGACTTCTACGTGGAAGTTAAAGTTTACTCAAAAGACGAAGTTGCCTCCATCCCCAAGGAAGAACGGTGGAAGAAAGCTCAGGTCTCGTTAAAAGTACAACTTAATACCAACACTCCCCAGTGGTATGGGCTGCAAATGTTTATGAGACGGACTCACGAATTGTTCGACAATTCCGAGCCTGTCTTTTATAGCGATAGTATAAGTATAAAATAAGTTAGTTTTAAATTGTTGGGGACACTAAATTAATTATTAGTAGGTACCTCTGTAAATCTAAACTATTTTTGCGTACCTAATAAAAATAATAATCTAAAATGCCTTTTTGTACCGTTTGTAACACATCTGTTGAGCGCAGTCACTGGACAGGTCACTTACGTAGTACTAATCATAAAAACAAAAATATTTCGCATTTTTGCGAAGGTGTTGCAATAATACATTCTGCATTTCGGAATCGTATAGCTTCTTATAGAATTATCGATCCGTCTGAGAATTGTTCTCTAGAATCATTTTTTAATAATATTGAAAATAAAATTAAAACGTTAATTGACATATCTCTTATAGAACACACTTGTCTAAAAGTTAACTTCGAATATTTCGCTTTGTTTCTAATGGTTAAAAATGACTCTCAGGAGATAAAATCATTTGCCACAAAAAACTTTACTTTGCATCAGAATTATGAATTGGATTCATTATTGTCTCAAGTCAAAAACACTTTAACAAAAAAGATAGAAGAATTTCAGGATCGAGATAGTGGATGGACGTTCTTGAATAATTCCCATTTGGAAATCAATGTTAACAAATATCAACCTTTGCGCGGTTCAGGTTTTATCGAACTGCCTGCATCAATAAAATCGAAAAAAGCATGTGTTAATATTCGCAATAATGATGATTATTGTTTTTTATGGTCCGTTGTTGCTGCTTTATATCCAGCTAAAAGCCATCCTGAAAGAGTATCTTCTTATCCTGATTTTCGTAACGTATTAAACGTACAGGATATATCATTCCCAATGAGTTTCTCAGATATTACCCGGTTTGAAGGAAATAACCCTGAAATTTGTATTTATATTTATGGTTTAAAAAATAATATCATCGTAGGACCTCTTTACAAACCAAAAACTTTAAACGGAAAGGTGATTCATTTACTTTATTTAGAAAGCGATGATTTATCGCATTACTGTCTCATTAAAGACTTACCGCGACTTGTTAAGAATCAAATAACAAAGCACCACAGCAAACTGTACTTTTGTAATGTTTGTTTAATGTTTTTTAACTCATGCGTTAATCTTAGTTCACATAATTGTGGAGGTGTTGTCACAGAACTGCCTCCAAAAGGTTCTTTCATACAGTTTGAAAATTATAACAGAAAGCAAATTGTACCATTTGTTATATACGCAGATTTTGAAACAATGCTAGAACGGTATGAATCTTGTGACCCTGATCCCACTAAGGCGAGCACCGTTACGCAACAGCGACACGTGCCTATAGCTTACGCTTACCATATCACGTGTGCGCTAGACGAAAGCTACAATCGTTACGTTTCTTATCGCGGTTCGGATTGTGTATCTAATTTTGTGAAGTCTATTTATAAAGATGCACGAAAATATTACGCTATTTTAAAAAATAATGTTCCTATGATATACTCAGAAGATAATGCTCGCGACTTTGAAAACGCTATGACTTGTCATATTTGCAACCACTTCTTGTTTGGCGATAGGGTTCGTGATCATTGTCACTTGACTGGAAAGTATCGCGGCGCAGCTCATAGTTACTGTAACCTACAATACAGATTACCAACATTTTTGCCAGTATTCTTTCATAATTTGTCCGGATACGATTGTCACCTTTTTATAAAAGAATTAGGTGAAGCTCCTGGATCTATTAAAGTGGTACCGAAAACAAAAGAAAACTATATTTCATTCACAAAGTTTATTCCGATTTCATCTGAGGAAAGCATTCAAGTTCGGTTTGTAGATTCTTTCAAATTTTTAGGCACTAGTTTAGAAAAGTTAGTTGGTACAATGAAAAAACAAGACTTCAACCATTTAAAATCTTATTTTCCTAATGAATCACAATTTAACCTACTCACGCGTAAAGGAGTGTATCCTTATGATTATATGTCTCAATGGGAACGATATGAACAAACATGTCTGCCAGCAAAAAAATATTTTTTTAACTCCTTAATCAATGAGTCAATTACTGACGAAGACTATAATCACGCTTGTACCATTTGGTCAACATTTAATATTCAAAACATGGGTATGTATACCGATTTATATCTTAAAACAGACGTTCTGTTGCTAACAGATGTATTTGAAAATTTTCGGAAAACTTGTAAACGTCATTACAATCTCGATCCTGCGTTCTATCTTACAGCACCAAGTCTATCTTTTGATGCAATGCTTTTAAAAACAGGAGTTAAATTAGAATTAATTAGCGATGTAGAAATTTTTAGAATGATACAAGAAGGTATTCGTGGAGGTGTTTGTATGTGTTCCAAAAGACATGCCAAAGCCAATCATAAATATTTAGATACCTTCGATCCAAGCCGCCCAAATTCATTTATCATTTATTTAGACTGTAATAATTTATACGGTTACAGTATGTGTCAATCGCTGCCCTGTTCCGGTTTTAGATTTATGAATAGACAAGAAATAGATTTTTTACAAGAGAATTTGACAGACATCGATGATAATGCGGAAAACGGTTACATTCTTGAAGTTGATTTAATATATCCAGAAAATTTACACAATGAACACAATGACTTTCCTTTTTGTCCAGAAAAATGTTTACCACCTGGTGGTAAAAATAAAAAACTAATACCGAATTTGTACGACAAATATCACTATGTAATTCATTATGTTCATTTAAAAAAATGCTTACAGTACGGTTTAATATTGAGAAGGATCCATCGCGCTATTATGTTTAAGCAAAGTTGTTTTTTAAAGCGATATATTGATATAAACACTCAGTTACGTCAAAAAGCAGAGTCAACGTTTGAACAAGATTTTTTCAAATTATTAAATAATTGTATTTTTGGGAAAACCTTAGAAAACAGTGAAAATCGAATAGACGTTAAGTTAGTAAACAAGTGGTGTGACTCAAGCAATAAAACAAAAAAGACAATTTGTGCTGAGAAATTGATAGCCAGTCCATATTTTCACAGCGCTTCTGTATTTTCTGATGATTTAGTAGCAATCCAAATGAAGCCTTTGCGTGTTATACTTAATAAACCGATATACATAGGGTTCACAGTATTAGAATTATCTAAGACGCATATGTACGATTTTCACTACTCTATCATGAAACCTTTTTATGGCAAGCGAATTGAATTATGTTATACTGACACAGATAGTCTAATTTATGATGTACAGAGTAATAACGTTTATAAAGATTTCAAGCTCAATTTTTTAAATTATTTTGATACCTCTAATTATGACTTAAACAATGAATTTGACTTACCTATTATTAATAAGAAGATTCCAGGACTGTTTAAGGACGAAATGGGTGGCAAAGTTATCAAAGAATTCGTAGGACTGCGCTCAAAGCTTTATTGTATTAAAACCTTAAACAAAACAATTAAAAAAGCCAAAGGTACAAAAAAATGTGTAACGAAAAATTTAAATATGTTTGATTATAAAAATGTTTTATACAATTGCAATGTCATTCGCAGAAAAAATGTATTGTTTAGATCAATAAAACATGAAATATTCACTCAGAACGTAAATAAAATAGCACTTTCAAGCAATGATGATAAACGATTGCTATCATTTGATAAAGTATCTACTTTAGCTTGGGGTAATGCAAATATATTTATGTAGGTAATGCATTACCATAATTTTAAATGTAATTAGGAACCAACTGTAGTTACATGTTACATTTATAGCATGTATTTTATTGATTGTAAAACTTATAACGTATTAAATGGAAAGTTATAGGTATAATCTTACAACCTACCTACTAATATACTTAAAAGGTATGTGAGGGTGGATAGATAGATGATTGTTACTTTTTTAGTGTGAATGTAACATTGTAGTGTAATATAATTGAACCCAGCTTTATTATGTATGTAATTCTAAAATGTATGTATTCTTGGTGTCCCATAGACTTTATTAAGTACATAATTATTAGTTTTAGTAAAATATCAACATGAGAATTAGAATAGTGAATATATTTAGCTAAACAGTGTAGGTATAACTATACTCTATCTATACGGCTTCTGTTAATTATACTTACGTCTTATAAGTTTACTTTTATTTGCATGTACCTACTAAATAATACTTAAATAAATAATAGTTCAAGTTCATAAATCTGTTTCATTTCCATTCCTGATGACAAAGCGCATTGCGCCGACTGGATTGTGCAATATGACACCGATCAGCTGCACGCGCACGTCGCTTCATGTTGTACATATCAGGCTGAACTTTTCGAAACATGAACTTGATTCACAGCGCAAGGTTTTATGGAGTTTGCATTTTATAATAATATGATGGATTAGTACATGAAATACATCAGAAGGCAGACAGTCGGACCGGTCACATCACGTCGAATAAAAACAGAACAAATTGTAAGTACCTATTGTACAAACGTATAAGTACCTACTTATAAAATTATTACCATAAATGCTGTTAGATATAATTATTATCAATAATTTATAACTTTGTTTGTTTCAGATCATCAATAATGTGTGACTCTCCCGATTTCATCTTCTCCCAATACGGTCAAGGTTTTCCCACTCCAAGTTTAAGCTGGCATGTTCCAGAGCAACAAATACCTGAACCAACCATAAAAAAGTCTCGAGCAAGACGGGAGGGTCTAAAACGGAAAGCATCTGAACATCAACATCCTTTATGTCAATCATACGTCATAAACAACGAAAAGAAAAAAGGTTTACGACTGATCCAGATACAGGTGTTGGACATCAGTGAACGACAAGAACCAAGTGTTGCAAGTTCAAGTGATGGTGAAGAGGTGATAGTGTTAAGTGCGCAATATGTAGTTAGTGAACCGGTGGACTATATTATGGAAGAGACCCAATCATTGATAAATAAAATTTCAAAGAAACTTTGTGGTGACGATTGTTATTAGTAAGTAAGTAATCTATTTATCTAGTACTAACTTATTGTGTCAGTTTGTAGACTGCTTCGCTGTCTAGTGGTTGCAAGCGTGACTACTGAGCACGGGGTTCTAACATTACTGGATATTAGTTAATGTATGTATAAGTTTTGAATGTTTATGTTTAATGTTTAAAGAGAAATAAATAATTAGTTTAATAATTGGTATCTATTATGAATTTATTTATTAATCTGCTAGTGTATTAAATTGTATAAAAAAATATTAAGGAAACTTGTGGCTCTTATTTAAGTCCTTAGTACCTAAGTTTTTTAGTTATTATAATATGTTTTGATTGTATAAATAAAGTATCTAAGGTATAAGTTTTATTGTAACTATAGAGATTAAGTTATAAGAAGTAAAATAATGTATTTGTTAATCTGATAGTGTATTAAAATATGTTTAAATACATAATAGATCATAGTAGTTACATAAGTTTCAAGTACATAAATAAAATATTATATAATTGCAAATAATGTAAAAACTAAATAAATAATATACTTATTTATAATTTAAAATATGTTTTATTGGCAATACATAAACAAACTCACACTTTAAATTATCTCTAATGAAATGATCTCATTACATGTCAATACTTATTTTAAAATTAATAGAATACTTACTCAATTCGATTCATTTTATTAGGGCTAATATAAAGTTTGATGTTTACGTTATCCTGAATAAATTTAAATAAAACAACCATAAATACATTATTAATAAATTTTATTAACTTCACATGACAAAATAAATTAAAATAGATTAAATACAGACATATTATTGTCCACATACCATTTTCTAATACACACCGCATTATTTAATGCACAATTCATTTTATGGTTCACACAATTAAAATCATTTTTATTTTTACAGAACTTTTTTTGTAATGTCACAAAATTAGGACACCCTTTTTCACCTATTTCAATCACTTCACAGTTTGCACATAACTCTTTAATCCACTTAATTTTTTCCAATCCCTTTGTAATAATTTTTTTATTTTCTAAATATGGTACGATGACGTGTTGAAACTCTCTGTAGTCTACAAAACCCTCACTCCAGAAAATTCCACGATTTCTTTCCAACCATCGCACCTGCTTCTTTTCTTCTTGAGTCAAATAATAAAACGAATGCGGTGGTTTAACCAAGAACGTCTGTGTGTGTTCATTACTTACTATGGCCACTTCTTTGACGATAAAATTATTATCTAAATATTTAAATCCTTGGAGTTCGACAATGATAATATCTGCGTTCATGATATCTTCTTCACTGTGTTGCTTAATGGTTTGTATTCAACAATGCAATCGTTGAGAATGAGGCAGTATGCTGAAGTTTGATCTGGTATTTCTGAATCACTCTCAATTTCTACCCTTACATCCACAACGGGTCCAGTCTTCAGATTATCGATCTGTCTAGAGCAATCAACAACAAACAACGGTGCTAACTCTTTAAATTGATTCTCGCTTAATAAAGACTCCGGACAACGTCCATAATACGATTGTTGAAATCTGATGTATTGCTCATATAATAAAGCAATTCTGTTATTAGCGAAGTTCACATTGAGGCTTTCATACGGGAAATATGTTGAATTAAGATACACACGAACATCACGAACATAGCAATGATCAAACTGTGACATGTCAGAACTTGCATTATTTTTTCTACTTGTTTGTAGTCCAATTATAACATATCTTGGTTTTTCTATTTGAGATGAAGTTTTGATAGACCAGGTATGTTTTGTAGTTTTAGGTAAAGCGGGGTATTCATATAGATCCCAGTTTCTAAATATCATCTGAAGCGATCGATCTTTTTCCAACAGTTTTAATAAACTTATTTTTTCTTTATCTGATACTTTAACATGGGGTACGCGCCATATGATTTTATTGATTTGAATGTCTTCCACTATTTCACCGGTGTTCAGTTTTACAGCGTTCAAATTAGTGTTGCTTCGTAACAATATTAGTTCATGTCTACTATTTATCACAACTTTTTTAAAATCTTCTGCGAAACCGAGAATATTCCGAAGTGGTATAGACGCAGAAAAACTTCCTCCATTAACATTTTTTATACCATCGATACTCCAACCCCAAGCTTTGGATAATTTTGATTCATTCTCACTCATTGATATTAATGATTTCATGGTTGTAGTTATACCTGCATTTTTTATTTTATCAATCTCCACTCCGTTTAGTTCGTACCTAATATCTTGGAATAAGAAGAGTAGTCCGTTGTTCGTAAAATTGATACTAGTAGCTTTCTCTTTTGAATCTTTTTTGCTGACGATAACGGTTCCTTCTAAATACAGAGTGCTGGCTGATGGTAATATGTAAAGATCCTGTTGGTTGATAGGTATGCGAATTTCATCGTTCCTGTTGAAACTCGTTACATAAGGTTTGTACGAATGAAATTCGATTCCTTCTATACTGTTGTCGTAAGTCGGAGTGGAAACGACGTCTAAGATATTCATTTTATCAATCCGATCGCTCTGAGAAATGTCTTATTGTCTTTAGTTAACTTTATTTTGCTCTTAGAACGACGTCTTATTTGGTAGGTAGCTTGAGTAGAACTGGTATTTTTCATTTGTTGAGGCAGATATTTATTGTAATCAATCATTTTTTCTTCTAAAATGTAAATACAGCTGCACTTCTTCACCACGCAAATTAATTAAGCGATTGTTTATATCTAGTAGTCGAATATGTACGCAGCTTATGTTGTTTTGATTGATTGGAAAATATATAGCGTTCTTCGGGATTTCTATGATTCTGTATCCAGGTGGCACGTTGAGTGCGAATTCGTGAATTATGTGACTTGTTTCACCGTTTATGTAAGAGCCGCTCACAATGTCACATTCGATCCTTACCACTGTCGTCGGTAAAATGTTGACTGGATACTGTGACACATGCCATTTATTTGCTTTCAAGACCTGCTTGTCAAACCCTAACAGTCTACTGAAAGAGTATTCTTTCTTAAAATTAATATCTTTTGAACAGTATATGTTAGTTTTTAAAGTATTGTTATTGCATTGTAATTTGATGGAAGCATCTTTTATTTCAGATTTTAAATAATCGTTGATATCTTGCAATTCATAGCTGCCTTCCGGTATTTCAATAACTTCGTTTGAGCCATAATAGAACTTGTTATTACTTTTATCAATATTTGGTATAGAATTAAATGTTGAAAAATGTAATAAAGCACATTCATATTCTCCATTTAGTTGCAACGTATTAGGATAGTACGTAGATAAAACTGATGAGTTTCCAGTTATCGACAAAGTGAGTGACATCTTGCAAATGATTGTAATAAAATAAAAACAATTTATTTTATACATTTTTATTCCAAAAAGTCCACAGATATTTTAAACATAAATGACCACAGTTTACAGTGTTAAATTTTTGATACCTTGTGTAGTTGTATGAAACTTTACAATTCTTGAAATATCCTATCAGTTCTAATGGAGGTTTTAAATTTCCATAGCTATCAAAATATTCACAATAGTCATATACTTTTACATAAGCTACCCAATGCGTTCCTTCGTTTTTAGAATCGTCTAAGTTGACTATACCACATTCCATACGTTTCGGCTTCCTTGGTAATTGATCTTTCATATATACTCCTCGGAAATATGGGATGTCTCTTGCGTAGTTTTGGATGTCTACATTAGTTAGTGGGCGATTGGGTAGCTTCTTGTTCAGTTTTTTGATGATTTTATGAACAATCCTTTACCGTTTTTATAAGGCTTTATGTATAATCCCTTACCCACTGCTAAACCCTCCATAGTTCTGTTATGTCGTTCTGTCTCTCGCAAGTTTTGCTGAGCTGATTTGTAATCATTCACAGTTTTTGCAATTCCAGCCGCACCACCAGCTAAAGCTCCTAAAGCCGACAAACCAGCGAAAATTGGAATTAAAGGTAGAACTCCTCCAGTCTTTGGTATAGGTATTACTCGAGGTACTCGAATTCGATGATGTATGATTGGAAATAACTTTTTTGCGGATAAGTAAGCTGCTTTTATTAAAGTCTTATTATCTTTGCGTTTGAGTTTCTTAATTTTTGAATTTATTTTTGAAACTAAGCTTTTAAATGTTTTAATGCCTGATCCAGACTTTAGTTTCGCTTTCATAACTTTGCTCACTAACCAAGAGCTTAGTTTTTCACCTTTCCCGGCATCTTTTGATTTAAGTCTTTGTTTAGCCATGTTAAGTAGTTGTAAATCGGCTTTGTGACGATTTGATAAGTCTGTATGGTTTGTATACGCAATGTCGTGTTGCATGCAAGCTTCATCTAGCTTATTTACACCTCGGTCACCTCGCGCTAAGCGTTTGTGAAGTTTGGTTCCTGGTCCGCAATAATTGTATCCTGGCAAATGAACTTCGAATGGTAGATTATTAATTATGTTGTTAACTAGTCCACCCCCTTGCATTACTCAAATTATAATGATAGGATTTCAAATGAAAAATGATTATATAATATCTTAGTCCATTAATGCAGCTTTTTCAATCCAACTGTTTTCTGCACTGTTTAGACCTAACCATTTAACATACAATTTATTTCCTTTCTTTTTCAAAACCTTTTCTATCAAATAAACATCAGGATAATTAGATTTTTGCAGTTCTTGTTCGTAAAAAGCGCCTAATATGATTTGTTTTCTTTGATCTTCTATGTGATATGTCACTGGTAAGGTTTTATTTACCTTTTTTATAATAAATAATTCAGTTGACCAATTAGGAGTATAACCTTTCTCAAAATTATGTTTGTATTTACTTATACGAACACAATCACCAACTTTGAATTTAGGCTTCCACTGAACTAAAACATGTTTGTTTATTTTTTTAATATTTTCTTTGATTATTTGTTCATTACATTTATTCACATCAACCGGTTTAAATTGAATAGTACGATGTTTTGTGTTGTTATATCTCTTCAATGTATCTTCCAATGGTAGCCCTAACCACTTATAGTTTCCATTGAGACTAAAATATTTATATAATTTATTTTTTACAGTTCTAATCAATCTCTCTACAATGGATGCTTTTTTGGTAGAAAACGATGAGTAATGGTTAATGTTGTGCTGTTTCATGAGCGTTTTAAAAGTGATGTTATAAAATTCTGTCCCCATATCAGTTTGTAAGTTAACAGGATTATTACGACTGCTAAGCAGTATATGTTCGAATGCACGAGCAACATCAAATTTATTTTTCGATTTTAACGGTTCAGCCCAGGCATACTTTGAGAAGCAGTCAATCACCACTAAGATGAAAGCATAACCTTTGTTATACTTTTTCAGGTTTTGCATGTCCATCAAGTCTGCTTGCCATAAATCATGGATTCCTTTCAGAATAACAGAACGTCGAAGAAAATTTCTTCGTGCTGCTTTGTGTATTTCATTTACAATTTGTTGTTTTACCATTACGGAGTTTTTTGAAGTAATTTATCTACCTCTGCTTTAGTATAAAAGTTATCATGCAAATGAGTTGAAACCTCAGGTATTCTTGTTTTTAAAGTAGCTTGAACTGTAGTCTTTGCATCTTTTATGATTTGAGAACGCAATGTACCAATCAGGTTATTAAATTCTTTAAACGTATTAGCATTCAATTGATCTACATAATCCTTGTTCACAGCCAGATTATTTATTTCATTTAATGTGTTAGCATTCAATCGATCTACATAATCCTTGTTCACACCATCGTCTGCTTCTACTGGAGATCTAATTCCTCTCAGTCTTGATGTTTTTAAATCGAAATCTCCGTTTTCTGATTTTATCAATGCATTCTCATTAAACTCGATTAGCTCTGATAAACGCATTCTTTTGTGAATGTAATGTCCGAATTTGTCTACGTTCATGTTTAAGGTGTATTGTATTGAGAGGTTGGTAGTAAAATAA
The DNA here is from genome assembly GCA_963082905.1 of Oligia fasciuncula. Taxonomy (NCBI): domain Eukaryota; kingdom Metazoa; phylum Arthropoda; class Insecta; order Lepidoptera; family Noctuidae; genus Oligia; species Oligia fasciuncula. Next base: position 19,923,216 of record OY720403.1, read on the forward strand.
ACACATTTTTTAGATATTTATTTATTTATAACTTTACTTTCACGCAATTCTTCAATGATAGATATAATTTCATTATCTAATCCTGTGTTGCCAGCATCTCTAGACGCAATTAATAATTTCAACCTTTCCACTAATTCATTTGGATTATCCCAGTACACTAAATCTACGTTTTTTCTCCACTTTTTTATTAACGGTAGACCCTTTCCCTGAACTGCATTCTTCAGTTTAAAAAGAGGTTTAATAACTTGCAAATATTTTTGTCCTTTATTACTTTTTATTGGTTTACTTGGATCATAGTCTCGACGATGTGCATTTGTAACAAGTAGCATCGACTTATAATTTTGCATATCATTATCTGTAACCAAGCTTAGATCTACATCTTTCTTAAGCAACAACTGTTTTAAGCCAGGTGTATTTTGATATTTACGTCCAGCCACGGTGATGTATTGATCGTTGATCGATATGTAAGCAGAACCTAACAGCAGTTTCCCGCGGTCTGCTCTAACTCCAAATGGAATATCTACCAACGCTTCTGAAGATACTGACCAGGATGACGTATCACAATCTTGATTCCTTTCAACTACTGATTCATAAGAAGAGTCACTGTCGATATCGGATTCATATTTGTTTTCATCAGCATTATTATCATTACTTTCTGCGCTACCAATTCCTTCTTTCTGCAAAGATTCGTTAATAAACGGAACATCAGCAAAATCATCACTAGCATGCAGGAAAGGAGTTTGCTTGGGTACGTATTTGAATATCGAAGATTAAAATACCGACTGTTAAAATATCGATGTTCGAAACATCGAAAATGGAAATATCGAACGATCATATAACCGAAAATTAAAATATCGAAAGTTTATATTATCGAATGGTTAAATATCCTACGTCCAATATATCTAAAATCTAAATATCTACAAAAGTTACATCGAAAGATCTAAATATCGAAATACAGATTATCGAACGTCCTAAATATCGATGGGTAATTATTTGAACATCGAAAATTAATATACCTACGTGTAAAAATGAGTTAATTTTCAACATTTAATACATTCATTCATTCACCCTAAAAATACGTACAAGTTAAAATATCGAACAAATTTTGATAAAGTAGTATGAGTGGAAAAAGGTTGCTTCTGCAACGTCTCCGGCGCTACGGGAAGTGCAACCCCTTCGCCCTTGCGTAACAAAGGATAGGCACCCATGTTCACCTCCGCAGCTTCGGCTTGCTGGTCGCCTCCGGCGACCAGCCTCAGCCGCTACGGTTCCCACGGGTGCCTATGCTTTGTTACAGCGGGCGGGGGTTGCCCTCCCTTCGCGCCTCCGGATTTTTATATACACTCTAGGGGTAACAGCCAAAAGACTACGTAAATTCGGGGTGCCCCAATTCGGTTTTGGAACAATTTCGACCTATTTTATCCATGAAAATCAGTGTCCAGTTTACAAGCCTAGGTCAATCGTGAAGGTATTATTTAAATTAAAATATTTTCTTGAAAGTCAATATGTTGTGCTACTAAAGTTAGTGACAGAAACGTATCGCTGCAAAACCGACTCCACGTAGTCTTGTCTGCCCTACCCCTAGAGTGTAATTTAGAATCGCGTAGGCGCGGAGGGGCGAGGCAGCCCGCGAGCTGAGGAGCAGGTGGTTTTAACACCCGCCGCCGCAGCTGAGGCTGGCCGGCGAAGCCGGCCAACAAGCCGAAGCTGCGGTGGTGGGCGTTTAAACCATCTGCGACGTTAAGCTCGCGTGGGACTGCCGGAGCCCTGCAGCGCCGGAGCCGTGACAGAAGCCATGCTTGCTTGCATGTTGCATGATTGCTGCATGCTTGTTTGCTAGATTGAAATCAGGTGGGTTACAAAAAAAAAACAAGGAAAACCTCATGTAATGTAGGTACTTTAATTATTTTTACATAATAAAAACCCAAACGTAACGTAACGTAGATATTAAGAACTTCGATGTATTAAATGTTGATATTTTGAACTTAGGCATAATGTCATTCGATATTTTGAATCATTCGAAATTTTAATCACTCGACATTTCAATCTTCGACGTTTTAAGCGTAGGTATAACAATTTTCGACATTTTGATACAATCGATATTTAAATTTTCGATGTTTTGAACATCGATATTTTAACAGTCGATATTTTAATTTTCGATATTCAAATACGTACCCGTTTGCTTACTAGCATTAGCAATTAGGTTGAGAGGGTCTGTTACAGGTTTGAAAACAGTTTCCAGTGCTTGTTTATTGGTAATCTCAGCATCTCTCATTTTTCGTACTTTTATCTTTACAGCTTCTGCTGCATCAACAATTTGTCGTTTCAGTGATTTTTCCATATTGTTAAAATAGGGTGTAATGGTTGTGGTTGTGTGTTGTTGAAGTAGGGTCGTAAGGTGAATAATAATGTCAGACAGGTAACAGCCTTTTATATGTATTCGTGTTCTTAGTCAAAGACTACAAATGTATCAAATTTACTTCTATAACATCCTTTGTTTTTGGAACAATCTTTATTAATTACAACATAATTAAAAGGTATACTCCATATTTCAGAACACATTTCACGAAATTCAATCCATGTCATGTCAGTGTTGACGTGTTCTTCATAAACATGTCTCATATTTCTTTCATCTTGTTTAAACAATACGATTAGGTTTGCGTTGTCTCTTATTAACTGCTTAGGGATTTTACTATACGTCTGATTTAGATAAAAACAATCGATGAACTTGTGTCTCCCCATAGCAAAATAATCACGCATACTACTTTGATTTTCACAAGCAACATCATCAAATACAAATATAGAATTCGGTTTTGCGGTCTGAACACTCAGTACTTGCTCATTTTCATGATATTTCTGAAATGAAATGTCTGGTACTCGTTGCAAGACTTTTTCTAAAAAAACGTACTTGGGTTGTTGCAAGGTTTTAGAATAAACATAAACATTTTGAAATCTTAAACCATTCTCGTGTATAAGAAGACCTATTAATAAATTAGTTTTTCCACAGTTTGACGGCCCGCAAATGATGCATCGTACCGATTTAGGTAATAATTCTCCATGGCGAAAACCAGTCTCCTGAGAATGAACACAAAGTTTGTTCACATGTAACGATTGTGGTTGTTTTACAAATTTCATGATGACTGCTTGAAACGGTTATATTAATAATGAGTCAATTAATGTATTACATTGACATTTATAACACATTGTCGCTAACTCGATCAAATGTACGAGCAACCGCCATTCCAACCACCGAAAGCGATGAAGGTGAACGTATCAACAGCTATTTAAAATGAATCCAAAAAATTATAGTCCTCGATATGAAATTTACAACAAACATCAAATTCGTCTATTTTCGTTCAGACATTATTGGGCGACCGCTCAATCACAAAAAAGGTTGGTGATGGAAATGGTTGATGCAGGATTTTTTTATTGTGGAAATTGTGTAAACGATAAAGTCATGTGTTTTTCTTGTGGAGGTAGTATCAAAGATTGGGAGATATATGATGATCCTTGGTTACAGCATGCTACGAACTTTCCTGAATGCTATTATTTAAATGCTGTGAAAGGAAAAAAATATGTTGAGAAGTCAATATCCTATAAAGAGTGAATGTTAGAAAGAATAAAACGAGTCGAAAACTGAAGTACATCGAAGAATAGGATCCAACCGGACAAGCCATTTATGCTATTGTCAACCAAACAAGATTCGAAAGTGGAGTAGCACCCAAACCACACACTGGAAAATATTTCCGTTTCATCAGGTGGAATAGGCGCCGAACCAATACTTTTCATTTGTATTATTGGGCATTCTACTCCACCGAGAGTGACGAGGCGAACGGAGTGAGCCGATGGAACGGAAGGTGGGGTAGAATGCCCAATAATACCCTACTCCTAGCGCAGAAATATTTTGCCGGTTATAAAAAAAACTAATTTGCTGTTTCATAGAAAAGTGCTACGCGATCAATATGTAGGTATACAACTGAATACAATAGCAATTTTTTTATTTATAAGTATACAGGGTTATTGGTAGCATATTAACAACCTCTTAAGAGGTAATTGTATCATCATCATTATGAACAACTTTTACTAAGGGACCAAACCTGAAATCGCGAAAAAAAATCTGCTGTTCCCTACATTTTGACGAGTTATACGAACATAAATGTAGGGGACAGCTGACTTTTTTTTCGCGATTTCCGGTTTGGTCCCTTAGTAAAAGTTGTTCATAATGATGATGATACAATGACCTCTTAAGACATTGTTAATGGTTTACCAAAAACCCTGTATACAGGGTTATTACCGTTCCCTACATTTAAGTTCGTATAACTCGTCAAAATATAGGGAACAGAACAGCTGATTTTTTTTTCACGATTTCAGTAAAATTCATCAATGTCAATATGTGCAATATACATAGGTATTGAGAAGTAATCTTTAAATAGGTCTCCTAAAGTATTATACCTAAAATGAATAGTAAACATGTTGTAGGTAGGTAGGTACCTAAGGCACCTGCCCCACCGCCGAAGTGGAAGCTACTGCTATCGACTATCGACTATTTTCCCTAAAATAATTAAAACTACGGCAATTACAGTCGCATTTCCGCTGTAGATTCAGTCAAAACAAATCAAAATGGACGAAGTAGGTACCTACCTACGCTAAACCCTTTAGGTACCTACGTGTGAGTCTGTGTGCGTGCGTAGATTTGTAAAGTGACCACAATTTTTCCTATAACCAGCACCCTACTCTTGTCCTATTTATTCTGTGCCCTAATTGCGTAACAAACTATCGATCTGAATCTGAATCATTTTGAAGGATATTGCTTGCTTTGCCATTGCTTCATATGTTCGAAAAATGTGTCTGCTCAACAACGTAAATAACTCAGTGAATTTTGTTGAACTGTCAAAATGAAACCTATTGCTACTGATAGTGTGCTACGTAATTACCCCGCAGTATAAATGTTTTATAGTCATAATAGTAAACAATTCAGTGTGGGTCTGTTTGTATTATGATCATAACATAATATTCTAAGTAAAGTGTTTGGTGGTGCGTGTTAATTCCGGGACATGTTGTTTAATAGTTAGTTTGAATAGTTGATCGCTGGCTGTTCACACTGCCGGCGAGAACTCTCAATCCACAAGTTTGTCCCAGCAACAAAGGTTCATCCTCATCTGCCTAGCCTTAAACCAACTAGGTATGTTGGGGTCGGCTCAGTCTAACCGGATGCAGCTGAATACCAGTATTTTACATGGAGCGACTGCCTATCTGACCTCCACAACCCAGTTACCTACTGGGTAATACGATACCTACCCCTTGGTAAGACTGGTTGACAGACTTTCGGGCTTCTGACTACCCGTAACGACTGTCAAAGATCCACGAATGACAGCCAGGACCAACGGCTTATCGTCCGAGCCACTAAGGGGTAGAGGGAAAGAGCCTCCCGTCGCAGCCGCCGCGTGACGACCCCCCGCCACCGTAGGCGCGCGCTTGCGGACGGAAAGTAATGGGTAGCTCACCGTCCGATCAGGACCAGCAGGGTAATTGCGTAACACACTATTAGTAGCAGTGGGTTTCATTTTGAAACAACATTCATTGCGTTATTTGCGTTGTTGAGCAGACACATTTTTCTAACATATGGAGCAATGGATTAGAAATATGATTCAAACTGATAGTAATAGTGTGTTACGCATTAGGGTGCAGGGCCCGTGCCGGACGGCGCGTACGTGTTCCACGGTGAGAGATTCTCGCTTGGCACATACGCTTCTAGCAAAGTGACTGGGCAGTCATTCTACTCGTCACACTCGCGCATTTGCTCATAGCCCAGCGAAAAACGTATCCGATATTTATGTACACACTCGCTACTCGTTGCTAACCGAATTGTTTCTAGTTGCTAGCTCTACTCGCTTGTCGCTAATCGTACGCGGTTGGACAAGAGCCTGACTAAGTACGGAGTGGTTATTAGGAGACGTAACGAGGGTAGACATTTGAACAGTGCTTGGGTATTTAATTATTATTGATGTAGGTAATTAACGTCATCTTTACGTGGTAAATATGACGTTAGTGTATTGCTCATGTTTGCCTATTCCTAAGTTTACTATGTATTAAATGTGTGGTAGTAATTGTGTTCGCCATGGTGGTTTAGATTCTTCCTAGTAACGTCGTAGCGTGTGTAATTCGTCTTTTATTACAAGAAAAAGATTCCACCGGTACGGCTAACCTCGACGTCAAGCACGCGGTCGCGTCGTAGTGTACTTTGTTTTTATTTTCTATCCCGGACGAACTCCGAATTTGTGGGATCGAAGGAAAAGTAAACAGCCAATTTATGTGGATTAACTTGAATTGAATCGCGTCAGGTACAGTCACGAGCACTAATATGACAACACTGAGCAACTTTCAATTGCGATTTTTTCACGAAATAGCGAATGCAAGGTTGAAATACGACACTTTACATAAACCGGTTTTTTCGTTCGTTGCATTGGTTCGAAAATACTGTGTCCCTAATAATAAAAAATTTCATTCAAAAATAAAGGAGAAAATCGGTTTTGAATAAAGCCAAGTGTATACATACTTTTGCTCGTGACTGTACACTTTTTAACGTAAGACACACCGCGCGCACAATCGTCAAGTCGTTGTTCTCCCATAGATCCGTTCAGTGTTGCCATGCCTCGCCTCATACAGTATTACCATTCTATTTACCTTACATTTCCATATAAATATGGTCCCACTTGGGCGCCATTAACGGCCCAGCAAGAGTATCGGGGCACAATATGACAAATTGAGTTTTAGAGACTGACAAATGAGTGACAGAGTGACGCACAGTACTGTAAATTTTTTTACAAAGTCAATCAATCACATATTTTATAAACCCTTCGCATGTCGCGTGTACAGGGTATGTACCGATAACAATAGAATTTCTATTGTGTCTGCTAATTGGACATGCGACGGGACATAGGTATGGTTACAGAGATAGTACCTATATGTATTGTCTAAAAATATGTGCACTATGCTTTGCCAATAGGATCTATATGGCGTACAAAATTAACATAAGCAATTACAAATAAGGTGGCATGTCAATAGATAACATAAAAAAATCAATTTAAAATGTAATGTCAGTTAGGTAAACAGAATTTAGATAAATAACACATTCATACTTAATCACTAAATAAAATCATTTGTGTTTAATTAGCAAGTCGGAATCGTCATACCTCTGTTTATCAGTAGGAAACTCAGTGATGGAGTGGTACCTAACATTTATCTAATAACTGACACCCTGGATTACCTTGGCTACTTACTTTTTCTCCCGATATTCCCATGGGATCGACATTTATGCAGGTGAAACCGCGGGGCGCAGCTAGTTTATTATATTTTTGTCATTTTCAAAAATATTAATGTGATTACTAGAGAATAAAATTGTGCTGTCATCAGCAAATAGGACCATCCGCGGGGTAGTTGCGTAACACACTGTCAGTAGGTAGTACTTTCATTTGGACAGCTCAACAATATTCATTGCGTTACTTACGTTGTTGAGCAGACAAATTTTTCGAACATGCGAAGCAATGGATTAGCAATATCCTTCAAAATAATTCAGATTGTGAGGTGCTGGTGCTTACTGACCACGTTACTGACCTTAGCTTCGATCAATAATAGTTGATCGAAGGACCTTAGGCATATAATTTATGTAAATGTTAAATTAATAATGGAGTCGACGAGCCCTTTTCTCATTGGTCCGTTAGTTTGGTTGCGAGGTACCTACATATGTCGTCAAATCACTATCCTTATTTAATAATATATACCTTATTAGGTTATATATATATACTTACCTACCTACATAGTACTTAATCATTTTGGGATTAAAAAGTACGACACTCTTCAATTTTGATGGTTCGCGAGGTGTCAAAAATTAAATTATATTTGATTTGAGTTCACTCACCCGGTCTCGCCTTTTTGCCGGAAGCTCCCAAAATAATCGTTTTAAGAATTGCCACCGATCAAAGGAATTTGCTCAGACATCCATTTATTACTTAGGGCACAAAATTGAAGCAATATTGGGATTCTTTCATAAAAATATTTGACGAATTCCGAACAAAATCTTATTACTCACGAATCTCTCTGTTTCCGACATCTTTTCGTGATCTGTTTTCCTTTTCAAGCATTTGATAAGAACAGTATTTTTTTTATGTAGTAGGTACCTTTATACCTAGATCAAATCGCCATTATCACCTGCGTAATTTGAGTAGGTTTATATCTAATAAAATCTGTCAATTAGACTATGAATGATAGGCTGAGGAGTAATGTGGTGATAAGGCAAACGGTGCGGTTTAGAAGTAGATGTATGTACCTAGTGACAAACATTCAAAAGAGTATACCTACTTAGATGGTGTGGTCATTGTAGTGTATGCGCAAGCATTGGCGTGGCAGTCGCTTCCCGGCCACAGAGTACTTTTTGATAGACTGAAACGGCCGTAGGCGAGTGCAGACGTCTCTGGGTTTCGCATAGGCTACCTTACCTGTGTATCTGTCAAAGTGTGTTTTATTGACCCAGCGAATATTACAGTCATGTTGAGAGGATGAGTGAAAGGCGACTAACAAAAGGTATACACATGCCAAAGAGAATTCGTGGTTGGCACAGGCGGATGTGAGTGGGAAAAAGCCCGGGAAGGGAGGCCTTAAGGAGGACATAATTATAGTGACCTCATTGGTGATTCAAATTCAAAATCATTTATTTGCTAATAAGGGTAATTACATAGAGTTGTTAAAAGAAATAGAGCATAGTTCAACCATATTACGCCTTGAGGCATGCAAATCTCAAGCTTTTGCAGGATCACATTCACAGCCTTGTTATACAATGTTATGATGTTCTTCAGAAAGGCCAGTTGCGTAATACTCGCCACTGACGTGCGAGGGTGAGCGATGTATGAACGTAAACGAAGCACGAGGAGCAGTGGCGTAACTATACCGTTTGGGGCCCGTGGCAATTTCAAGGGATGAGGGCCCTCCCTCAATGCTCAACTAACGTTATAGTTTTTTTTTTACTGGCACTTCTCCCGCGACTTTTTTCCGTCTCTCATGGCCCTCTCGGGCCGGGGGCCCCCTCTGGCTGGGAGCCCGTGGCATTTTGCCCCAATGCCACCCTATAGTTTCACCACTACTGACAAGGAGTATGTAGGTTAGGGTCGTCGTAGCAGGTGGTGTTCTGTAGTTTCTGCCTACCCTCATGGTAAGTACCGTGAGTTTATGTGGGTACCTAATCTGCATTCGCGATTTATTTGCCAAAAATGTAAACAAATGTGAGTTTATGCAAAAATAATTACTTTAAATCCTACACAATAAAGTTCAGTTTACGCTAAAAATTCAAACATTTTTGTAACTTTTTCAATAGCGCTAGTCACTCTGAAAACGACTTAATTAACAATTAAATAAAGTTTTGAAATAATATTAATTTGAAACAAGTTTGAATGGACTTTACGTATAACTTTAGCTGCGCTCCGCGGTTTCACCCGCATAAGTTTCGATCCCGTGGAAATATCGGGATAAAAAGTATCCTTTGTGTTAATCTAGGAAAATATGGTCTATCTTTGTACTAATTTTAATGCAAATCTGTTCAACGGTTTACACGTGTTTGAGTAACAAACATTCACACATCTTCATAAACTTTCACATTCTAGTAGGATTATTTGTATATCAACCAACCTTTTCAAAATTCTGGTAGAGTGTTGGAAAGTCACTGTCTAAAATGTTTTTATCTTAATTACAAAATCTAATTACTTATTTAATAAATAAAATTATACAAGAGAAGAGTGACTGACGCACTATCGCAAAGTTTTTAACAACATCATAATTAGACTGTTCAGAGTTTCATTAATTACTTTCAGACCTCTTCGCTACATAATAGGTATAGGTACTTGGTGTAATTACTTTGTCTAAAGTCTAAAATCTAAATAAAATATAGCTAAGATAATGAATTGCTATTCTAGTAGCGCGATGTAAGCTACAGTCGTTTTATATATAAAAAAATAAATAATAGGTAAGCAAATGGTTACAAAACGGTTATATTCACTTGTGCATGTCAAATTCCGGTCTTATTAAATTCGATCATAATATTTTCGTGTTTGTGACACATTTTACTGCAGAACTTGACAAAGCTAATAAGTAGATCTTTTTGTTGATCTTTCCCTACCGACTTCCTTTGTTAGGTACTTCCTGACGAACCATTTACGAACAATGTTTGTTTTCAAAGAAAACACGCCATTCGGGGTCATTCGTAGGTATTTGTCGTTTGTTGTTTGGGGGACTGGCTTTTAAAATAATTGGCTTTAAAAAAAGTCTCGACCTTACATAATACTGTAATAGCAAACTTAACTTAGCTGTTTAAAATACTTACTACTTATTTTTTTTTTTATTTATAAACAGTGCTTTTAAATAATATGCATTTGAAGGCCATTTACAAGTTTCCACTGATAAACGCTTGAAACAAAAAAGACGACAAAAAAGGTCTGCAAACCAACCAGACAAGTCTGCCCCTACAGTAGGGGCCGTAAGTAACTTACGAGGTCATGGGTTCGAACCCAAGCAGGAGCTTTACTTTGTGTAAATAATTTCATCACTGCTGCTACCAAAACGGTGAAGGAAAACATCGTGAGGAAATCGGCATGTCCTAGAACCAAAAATTCGAAGACTTGTGACCTCTACCAACCCGTACTGAGCTCGTGTGATAGATTACAGCCGACTCCCTATCGAAAAGAGGAGGCCTGTGTCCCAGCAATGCATGGCTGATTACGCTAAATGATTTCAATTACTTTTTATATTAAAAGTAAACACAACATGGAGTTTCAGGAAAAGGTACTATTCACCAAAAACCTCCTTTATCATCTCACAGCCGTGCTGCTCTCGCTCCACGCAGCGCACTCCTACATCCTGCTGACTGCGAACCTGGATGATGTGCACTCCTTAGCCAAGCAGCTAGCGTTCTCTCCGGTGGCCAACCAGCTCCAAGACATCATCCGCCGCGCCTCCTCCATCTTCAACCAGCACCAAGAGAGGCAGGACTTGGGAAACAAAGCACAATTGAGAGCTGACCCCAAATTGGATGAGGATCGGCCTCCAACAAACGAAGGACAAAAATATCTAAAAGCAACTGAAAAAAGTCAGCCAAACCCAAGAGAGGCGACAAAAAAAACTGGTATGTAGGTATAAATATGGCTCGTGTTCTAGAACGACGTGTTTCTTCTTAGCGCGTCGCTGGTCATCTAAATAGAGTCGGCCCAGAATTCGGCTACGAGTTTGACGCCATCAATAGTAAAGTCGAAGCATTTATTTCAAATCTATAATAATTTATAACATTCAAAGTCCTGACTGACTGATATATCAACGCACAGCCTAAACCGCTGGTCCTAGAGACATGAAATTTGGAGGGTGCGTTCTTTGTGAAACTAAGAAAGGGTTTTTCAAAATACCACCCCTAAGAGGGTGAATGGGGGGAGGGTGAAATTTCACGCGGACGAAGTCGCGGGCAGAAGCTAATAGGCACATAAAAGGCGGTTTTGAACGACAAAAGCGTAGCGTTCATCAGTTCCTGCAACGTCAGTCAGACAGCCGGACACGCAGGGCACGATATTAATTACACCATCGTTTGTCGATGTCTTTAATCTTGATTTATTCAATTAGGTACTATCAGTCTAAGGTCATAACTAGCAGTCCACTGCTAGACATAGCCTCTTCAATTGCACGCCACTGAGTTCCATCTTCGGCTACCCTCATTCACACAATCACGGCACAGACGGCACGGTTGGCGCAGTGGTTAAGCGATTGACTGCTGCGCTGCGTGTCGCGGGTTCGATTCCTGCACGGAAAAAATATTTGTATGACCTACAAGTAGTTGTTCCGGGTCTGGCTGTTTGTGTACGTGAATTTAAATGTTTGTAAACGCACCCACAATACAGGAGAAATTCCTAGTGTGGGGCAACGTTTTTTTTAAAAAAAAGAAAAACAATACCAAAGATCACTGGTCCACCTACAGGGCCGTGTATATTGCGATTGAGGTCCACTGCGATTCATTCGTTTTGGAATACGGACCTAAAATCTTTGCTATACAGGCTGGCAGGAATATCAACGCGCAACCAGTTACCATGAATATTTAGAGTACATGCATGATTCTGAAGCCACTGCGTTGAAACTTATCGTCAGTTATAAAAAAAAAAATTGCGGTTCCATATATTTTGACCACGTAGGCACTCACTTTTCTGTGGAACAGCATGTATTTTTTTTGATAATCGATACAAATTTTCTACGCTAATCTTGAGCTGCATTCATGTGCCACGCTGTATTAGGCACTTATATAGTAACGTTTTTTATAATAATTATCAATATATTTCAGATGCGACAAGTGTGAATGATGTTGCAGTCTGGTCTCCTGACGAAAAAGGTAATATTGAATAGAAACCAGAAGTAAACGTACAGTCAACAAAAGAGATAAGATAATAAAAAAAAAATTTATTAATAGAAAACAAACAGCTCATTTATCAAATTAAATTTCAGTCGAGAACATCCATCGGTTTCTGACTAAACTTCAACTATATCCGACGATCCTGCATACTTATCTCTTTTGTTGACTATACCTAAAGATGAAAGATTGTGTGATGTTGGGATGTTGCAGATATGCTAATAGCGCTGATAACTTTGATTGCGCGATGCACGATTTTGCGTGACGTCAGTGTAATGCGTAGTTCGCATGCGACTTTGTAGATACCGTCAAAACCTCATTCATCGTTTTCCACCACACAAAATTAAGGCCAAGAACGAGACCCATTTTTCAAAAACTAGCTTCTGCCCGCGACTTTGTCCGCGTGAAATTCATTTATTTATTTATTTGAGTAACATGGGAGAATTACAGCTAAAACAAACAGATCAAGGACAGTACATTAGTCTGAAAGCCAATTATAGGTCTCCACTTATAAAATACAGAGAAGAAAAATTAAATTCTAAGGACATTCACATCGAGTTACTATAAACTACTGCATAATTACTATGTTGATCGCACTACATAACAACCATCATAACAAAATGAAGTTAGGAACGGATCAATGTCAAATGTCTTGTTCCCCCGACCCACCGCGTCGCATCGCATCGCCTGCCCGCGCTATCTTCGTTTGCGCTTAGAGTTATTTCTAACTTTTTAGGGTTCCGTAGTTCCTACAAGGAACCCTTATAGTTTCGTCATGACCGTCCGTCTGTCTGTCGGAGGTTTTGCTAAGAGACCTGCTAAAATTATTTTTCGATTTAATGCTCCATTTACGAAATATTAAACTTTAAAGTGCAAATTTTTGTTCAAGTAGGGTCTAAAACCTAAACTGCGGGCTTGAAAAATCTGGAAAAATTCACGATGACAGAGCATTTCATGAACTTTAAAGGAAAATTATAGCGGTTAAGATAACTTTATTAGTTTAGCAGTAATAGTCGTTGAACTTGGGTGTTGGATAATTTTGTATGTAAAAGTACATAGGTAGGTAATGAATTCTATTCTGGTATGACACAAACTGTTTTTGCTTCAGAATTGATGGCGGAACTAAACGCAAAAATGTCGGATACTTCGAGCGAAAATTCAGGGGAGGCGAACGCAATACATGCCCAGCGTCACCGCATCATGAGAAGGAAGGACCCAGAAGTCGCGGAGCTGGGCAGGAATGCCCAGCGTCACCGCATCATGAGGAGGAAGGACCCAGACGTCGCGGAGCTGGGCAGGAATGCCAGCTTGTATCTCAAGTCTATCAAGAAGGTCTTTGAGAATTTTTAGTTTTTAATAAAGGCTTCTAATTGGGTATTTGGTGCTTTTCTTAAGGTAAGGTCCGTTAGTAATAGCATTAGCAGCCTATAATGTTCCCACTGCTGGGACACAGGCCTCCTCCCTCTCTCTCGGGCCCAGTGCGAGTTGGTTGATTGTTGTATGTCTTCGATTTTTTACCGACTTCAAAAAAAGGAGGTTATCAATTCGACACGTATGTATGTAATATTATTGGAATTGCATTATATTCACATATGACAATCTATTAGGGCTTCCAAACAAATACACCAAATTTTATAGACGTATGTATGTATGTTTGTCTACGCATTTCTCCGCCACTAAAAAAATAGCCACCATTTTTTTTATTGGCTTACATTTACTTCAACTTAGGGAACAGTGCAAGTTTCATGAAAATCGATTCAGTAATTTTCAAGATATGGACTAATACGTATAAGTGTAACGGCCTGGCTTATTGATACGAGCTACGGGTGTAGTGTCAAAGGGAAAACATCTCAAAACCTTGGTCAAAATCTAGTGCAAAAACTAAAAATTGCGAAATAAAAAGTAATTTAAAAATTAAACCGACTTCAAAAAGAAATTAACTCAAAATTATGAAATAACTTTAATTTCGGAAGTCGGTGGCAAAAAACTAAAACTATAAAATACAGATCCCAAAGACACCGACTTCCGAAATTAAAGTTATTTCATAACTTTGAGTTAATTTCTTTTTGAAATCAGTTTATTTTTTTTAAATTACTTTTGTTTTATTGTAAGACATGCTGGTTTCCTTAAGGTTTTTTTCCTTCACCATTTTGGGCAGTAGTGGTGAAATAAAATACCTATATATCATAGTGCCTGTCTGGGTTCGAACCCACGACCTATGTAGGTATAAATCGTTAGGGGGGCCGTTATCACTGGGCCACCACACGCCGCTACTAAGGCAGCGTTCTAACCGAAAGTAATCGTCACGCTCTTTTATATGAATATGACGTACACGCGCGATCAATCAAGTCACGTTATTACGTCATAATTCATACAAACGATTGCGTCGATAACGTACCTACTCGCGCTACCTAGTGCGTCAAAAAAACCACATTCTGTTGGATTTTCAACTGTCGGCGCTTTGCAGTGCGTTGAAAATTCAGTGCGCGAAAAAAAAACCGCGGGATAAACGCGCCTTTGCCAACCTGGGCTAAATATGCAAATGAACAGCCTGTATATCTAGCGCCAGGCGCACATACGGGTATACCCTGTATAATATAACGCTTTGCCATCCACACTACTAAGTGAATTGAGTTATCGGAAAATTATGGCAAACGCCATAAATAAGGAGAAGTAAAACATTCCAACACGACTAGGTACTTACCCACTTCATCACTTCAGCAGGGCATGTATTTCATCGAACCTCTAGTGATTTCCATTTTGCGCTCCTAAAAATATTACTGAATTGAATTGAATTATTGAATTAGATTACTTAGTCTTAATAATTGTGAACTATGTATTGTATTACAAAGTGGGTTTTACCATTAGAGAGATCTCGTTTTTTTAAGAAAAACTGTGTTTTTATCTCACTTTTGCAAAAATTGACCCTTAGTCGGTTTTCCCATGAACACGACGATATACGTTACGGTAGGTAGTTATAACAGATATAAATTTTTTTGTCTGTCTGTTTGTTTCGGCTTGCGGCTAACCTCCGAAATGGCGGAACCGGTTTTGTCGGGACTTTTACTAGATAGCTAGTAGTAAACCTGGAATAAACCATCCATCGAATCCCGTCGTAGAAGCGTTGTTATCCTTAACAATATTGCCAGAAGCCCTATTGTCATCTTCTTCATAATGTTATGATAATAAGGATATCTGCGGAAGATCCTGGACAACAACCCTTGTACCTACAATAATCCATTTATACTTTTAAAGGCTTAGGATCGCTTTATTTTCCTAAAGATTATAGGTAGATGAGATAAGCAATTAAAATGAAGCAATCTTATTGGTGGGTAAACAAAAAGGATGGTGGCCCTCAACAAAAAGGATGAACATTGTCTAAATAAAATAAAAATAGGCTTAAACAAAAAAGGCGCATCTAGGAAGGCTCATTTTTTCCCCAGTTGCGTCCCTAATCACGGATCTTCACAAATCCCCGTTGGAGAGCTAGCCTAAGGTCAAAGCCGTACAGGCAAATGTTTCACTTAGTACAGTCAGCAACAAAAGTCGATTAACAATTCAGTTTTTTTTAATCTCAGTTATTGAGCACAATACTAACACTTCAGTTTTTTTAATCTCAGTTATTGAGCAAAATATTTGTTCAAAATTGCAGCAGAAGTACAATACAATCGACTTTTGTTGCTGACCGTACCTAATTTAGTGCTACATTGTGTGAATGAAAGAATGAACGAATTATCTCTTTATTTGATTTGCTAGATAGCAATGGTCGCCCAGTGGCAGCGGCACCGACTTACGAGAGTAGGTCGTGGGTTCTAACCCAGACAGGCGCTTTACTTTATGTAAATAAAATAATTACCACTGTTTTTAAAATCGTGAAGGCAAACACCGTAAGGAAAACCGTCTGTCCACTAGGCCCACGTGGTAGATTATAGCCCACTCCCTATCGAAAAGAGGAGGACTGTGTCCCAGCAGTGGGAACGTTAAGGCTGATAATGCTACGCTCCTTGCGA
The DNA here is from genome assembly GCA_963082905.1 of Oligia fasciuncula. Taxonomy (NCBI): domain Eukaryota; kingdom Metazoa; phylum Arthropoda; class Insecta; order Lepidoptera; family Noctuidae; genus Oligia; species Oligia fasciuncula. The sequence continues at coordinate 19,939,653 of OY720403.1, forward strand.
ATCAACACATAGACATAGAAAATATTTATTGTCCAGGTAATACAGTAAGCAGGTGGTTAACAGTAAGTTAAGACGACATGAGTAGCTTAAAATATCTATTACCTACAGCTAGGTTACAATATTAATTAGTGAGCCCCGAGCTAGAAAGTTAGTCTGTATCTTGGGGCTCGGTGGTGGTTTTAGTATTGCAAATAGCCAATAGCACCACTGATGCCTGGTGTTACGGTGCATGATTTGTCACTCGTGCGAGCTACGGGACTCACACAATGAAGCTCCTGGCTATGTAGCTTCGGGCTAAGGCCCACCGTCCACTTCGCTGCTCAAAAGTAATCAATGGCGGTCGATCCATACACGAAGCAACAAATCCCAAACTAGTTATTACGAGTTAGAAAGTCGTGTCGTTTACGGGCTGCCATCGAAGTACATACTAGTGCGGTGACATTCTGGCTACTGGTACAATGGTGATTTGAGTTTATATCGCGTTCAAAATCAAAATATTTTATTTCACACTAGCTTGCGCCCGCAGCTTCGCCCGCAAGGTATGTCGATACAAACTATCCTATGTCCTTCCCCGGGATGCAATCTATGTCTCTGCCAAATTTTATCGAAATCCGTTCAGTGGTTTAGGCGTGAAAAGGTAACATACAGACAGACAGACAGAGTTACTTTTGAATTTAATTTTTTAAAATTTGTTAATTATGTTTGTAATTTATATAGTGTACATAATAAAGAGTATTCTATTCTATTCTATAATATTAGTATGGATAAACCTAAATTGGCACTTATGAAACGTCAGAAGCTAGGTGCACGGTTCCAATTGGTCGTTTCCTATGGAGAAGAGCTGGCAAGAAACTTCACGGTAACTCTTTTAAAAATCTATCAAAAAGATAAATAAAACCCTATTAAAATCAATTGATATTGCCGTTTGACGTTACTTTTGAGAAGGGCTGTGGACGACATGCTTGCGGGACATTTAGTTCCGCTTCCCGCGCCCCGTCGCGTGGCGCGTTGTAGTGTGAGATTCGCTTAAGCTCAACAATAGCTCCAACATTGAATGCTGTCCGCAACCTACCTCGTTAGTTACTATGCTAGACCACGGCTGTTATATCACAACAATAAGCTTTGTCTTGGCTTGGCGTTACAGTATGCTAATAGGCTACCTAACTGAGACCTAGGATTGTTGCAGTAAATTAATGCGGTCTAAAAAATTAGATGGGAAATATAATAATAATTTTGTAATAAAGCAGATGAAATTAACCCAGAATAATATATTAAAAGCAAATCAAAAAAATTTCTTGATTAAACTAAAACTTTATTACAACGATTTATTTATTGATTTTGGTCTTCTTGCACCTACAGCGAAACGACTGTCAACGATCTACGAATGACAGGCGGGTATTTATAATATACATAATTTATCTAGCTATTAATTAAAATACTTATTTTATCAAGAAGAAGAATTGAAGTACCTACCTAATCTTTCTCTCGTTTAGAAATGTTTTTAGTTAAAATTGAAATAATGAAATTAAGTACCTACTTATTTCGTGTGATAACGAATGGTAATCAAAACTTCAGGAACTGGCATTCAATCTTTATACCCACTGAAATACTTTTATCCTGAAGGAAAAGTAACACACTCACTTCGAACGAACTAACAAACAAATCAGGATAGTCTGTAAAAAAACGTTCTAAATGTCGTTACTTCATCGCGCTGTCTCAGAGTAACTTTCAAAGTTATAGGCAACAAGTCTAGAACTTTCTTATTTGAAGTACTTACAAGTAGATATCAAAGAAAGTTGTAGCTTATAATAATAATAATAATAATATTTATTTGCAGACCTTACAGTCCATAATGTTAGTATTTACATAAAATTACTTAATTAACTATTGCTAGTAACATACATACAATCACAAACAAAAAATAAAATAAATAAAAACAAATCATTATATAAATGAACTACTTAAGGCCGACCTGTGTGTGCAGTCTCACCCACCGGCCAAGCATCGGGCAGTCCCACCGGTCACTCAATGCCCTCAACATACTATGGGAGCTGACGCATGTTCTGTGACGGAGAGAAGCGCATCGCTTTTGAATGATGGCATAAAAATCATCCACCCTCGCATCGGCAAACATACCCGAAGCGCTACAAAACCGCGGCAGCCCCACAAGCATCCTGAAGGCATTGTTATATTGTACACGCAGAGCGCTGTATGCCTTCTTCAGCTTAAATAAAACCAAAGTGTCTCTTTTTAATGTCAAAATAACAGCTTTTTACTAAATGCAATTTATGTTTTTAAAATTTTGTCTGTCTGTCTGTTTGTTCAAGCTAATCTTAAAAACGGCTGGAATGATTTTGACGGTTACTGGCAGATAGCTGATGTCCCACTGCTGGGCATATGCCGCTCCCAAGTCCTTCCAGGAACTCCTTTCCCGCGGAGTAACTAGTCTAGTTTTATTTTAGAAAAAGAATTAGGTAGTGTTCCGCGCAAAAAAAAACATGAATTCCAGTATGTTTCCCAACATGCGCGCGAAAGAAGTCGCAGGCACAGCTAGTTCTTAATAAATTTCTGTATTAAAATAGTGGTGATGACAGCTATTATGGTCATTATTATTATTATTATTATGAGCCTGTTATGTCCCACTGCAGGGCAAAGGCCTCCCTTCCGTCTTTCCATTTTTTCCTGTCTCTAGGCAAATCTGGCCAATCCCTTAGGTAAGGGATTATGGTCATTGTGTTGTTTTAATTCTATCTTTTTTATCTTTTTAAAAACGTTGCCCCACAAAACACAAACATCCAGATCCGGAACAACTACTTGTAGGTCATACAAATATTTGTTCCGTGCGGGAATCGAACCCGCGACACGCAGCGCAGCAGTCAATCGCTTAACCACTGCGCCAACCGTGCCGTCAATAATATAAATTCGTCGTAATTATATAAAGATCTTTAATTTAGGAATGTTAGGGTTTAGCTAAAGTATTTGTTGTGTTGTAGATACGTAAATATGGTTTACCTACAGTTAGAGTTTTTATCTACAAATTATTTGTGCAAATCTCGTTTCATTCGTAAGTGTACTTATTTATTTCAAGCTTAAAAATGACAGCTCTTAATTAAAACTAATTTATTCAGAGCGCTAAAACGAAATCTGTGTAGTTAATTGGGTAATTTTATTTTATTAACCTGAATGATTTAATTGAGAGAATTGATTGACTGAAATAAGTTATAAAAATGATACAATAAAAAATATTTTTATGACAAATAGGTTTCGAACACAAATAACACACAGGTGTTCCAGAAACATTAGATTTAACAAAATGTCCTAAAACAGGTCTAATCTTCTAACTAGTATGGCCAGACATTTCCAAACAGAATGGGACTCGAATGTGTTATCCTGACGTCAAAATAATTATCCTTTGAGCACTCTACTATATGTCTGTGCCTCCTGTGATAAGTGATACAAGTCAAAAAACTTCATTTTACAGGACAGCAAAAACAAGATTTTAAAAAATCTTGTTTTTGCTGCTTGCACCAAGCTTGCACCAATAAATTGTCTTAGTGTAAACTGATATACATCAAGTTAAAACGTCTAATAACTCATTAGAATAATGATTCTAGCAAAATGTGCTAAAACAAAAGATGAAGATATAACCCTTAAGATTTATTTTTTTTACTTATCAGTCACCTCTTTACAATATTTTAGTTGAACTGTATCAATTTACTAAAATCCTAGTCTTTCAGAAGATAATGTTAAATGATGTAAGTCAAGATGTAACCCTCAAAAAAAAAAGATAGTGATATGTGTAAATAAATAAAAGTTTTATATCCTCTAGTTGTATCACTTTGCACAAAATTATCTCCGAAACTATAGCAGATAGAAGAACGTGAGTTAGACCAAAAAAGACGTATTTTTTTTTTGATAATGCTCATGTGAAAATCACAAAAAGGGTACAACTCGAGTTATATCACTTATCACAGGAGGCACAGATGTAAACTAATATTATAATCAAAAATAAAAAAAACAATGGCACTCCGGGAGTGCCGACAGAAGTGAAAACAAAACACAAACAGAATACTTTGCTATCACTCACTGACATATCTGATATACATTAAAACCGAATAGATCCCGCGGACAGCCAAACACATCCGAAGCGGGTATTTTTTTAATCGTCTTTTAAACAAAACACGCGCGGTGTCTCTTACGGTAACAGTGGCGCGAGTTCAATGGTTTTTTCCCATCTCAAAAAATGCCCAACTCGCATAAAGAAGTTTTCACTTCAAAAATATTTGAAATTTTGTGTTTGTTATGCATTCACGCTAAAATGGCTGAATGGATCACACATGGGTACCGGGTAGACCAACCTGAATTAAGATAAATAGGATATATACTTTTTATCCCAATATTCCTACGGGATCGAGACTATGGCTCCTTCAAACAGGCGCAACACGGCACGCGACACAAAGGCACCGCAAGTCGCGCAACGAGCGGTGCCTTTGTGCCGTGCGCGATTATATCGCGTGTCGCGCCTGTTTGTAGGAGCCCAGGTCGCAGCTAGTTTAAGATAATTATGTAACCAGTCTGCAAAAGTTTAAATTGCCAACATGCAGTAAGTAAGCAAGCGTGGTGATGAATACATAATACTTACCTCTATGTGAGAAGGTCATTCACAGTTGGACGATCGCAGGCAAGTGTAAATACTTATATCTAATCTTGTAATATAGAGTAATCAATAAACTTCCGTCGCGTGCTGTTTAGTTTTCGCGCAATCAACATAACATTAAAAATAGTACCTACAGAAGTACAGACAAACTTCAATTCATTTACAAATTATCTTCACCCTACTAAAACTATTTAATAAACTCGACTACTAATAATTACTTAAAACTATTCAAATAACCATTTCGTACAGATATCAAACTATAAAACTCAAATAAAAGTAATTTCAAAAGTTGTAGACTCGTTAGAGTTTTAACATAAACATGGCCGCCCGACGTCGCAGACCTCCTTTGAACTGAAGACCATTATACAGACATCTGTTACAGACAAGTGAGGACATCCATCAACTAAGTAATACACAGAGAAGAATAGGAAAATGTCGCAGATAATTTTTTCTCAAACAAAGACTTGTAGAATAAAATATTAGTTTCACCTAGATCGCTTTTTGTTTAGAAATATCCACTTAGCGTTCCGAATAGATCAGGGTAAATTGCGTTTCACACTAACGAACGGTAGGAATGGCTTTCATTTTGACAGTTTATTAACGTTCATTGCGTTATTTATGTTGTTGAGCAGACAAATTTTTCCAACATATGAAGCAGTGGATTACCAATATCCTTCAAAATTATTCAGATTGTAATTGTTAGTGTGTTACGCAATTAGGGTGCTGTTCTGAGCGAGCAAGCGTTTGTTCGCGCGGTGAATGGAAACACGAGCGAGCGAACATGTTTGTTCATGATTATCGGTAGGACTCGGCGAACGATTGCGCGCTCGCTCATTCATTCTGTGAAAACGACGTCACCGGCGAGCGAACAGTTGCTCTGTGCATTCGCTCGACGTTGGACGTGCTCGGTTTGGGTCCGATGTTTTATTACGAGCTTTTGTCCAAAACTAGTGTTCGTTTTTACGTTGTTGTGAAAACAGAGCGTAATTTTAAAAACGTTGTCAAAAATACCTCTAATTTCCCTAAATTTTTTGACATTAATTGTCGCTGAGATAAGATCGTGACTAGATTTTAAACGTTTTAATGTTTCCTGTTTTGAGCGAACATCGGCACAACAACATTTGCTCAAAACAAAATGTTCGCTCGGTAGGGAAAATGTGGCTCGTGTTTTAACCGACTTCTTCAATTATTCTTTTTGTGTTTTAAAATACGAATTCATTTGTCAGTTGTTTTATATCAAGTGCCTACGACAGGCTACGGCGTAGCAGGCTACGGCGTAGCTGGTTTGCTAAGTCCGCGACAGCTACGCTGTTAGCAGCCGCGTGCGCACACTACTCAATATGAGTGTAAGCAGAGTCAGTATAAACTCCTGACGTCTTTAGCAGAACGAGTTTTAACTTTATACACAAATTTAAACCATCGAGCCCTATTGCTTGATAGTTTAAACCTGGTTCTAGAAAAGATAAACATTGTAGTGCGACTCCTTACGTCTCGTCAATTTAAAAGAATTCTGTTTATAAATATTACATGTGACTTAGGTTGCTAACCTTTTTTTATCTATACTAATATAATAAATTCGAAAGTAACTCTCTCTGTCTGTCTGTATGTTACCTTTTCACGCCTAAACAACTAAACGGATTTCGATAAAATTTGGCAGAGAGATAGATTGCATCCCGGGGAAGGACATAGGGTAGTTTTTATCCCGATATTCTTACGGGATCGACACTTATGCGGGTGAAACCGCAGGGCGCAGCTAGTATATCAAATATTTTCGGAGCCATTGCCGGTAAAAATATAGTAAACGGCGAAAAAAACATAGAAGATTAATGTATATTTATTGCTTCATTGACCCTGGCCCTTATTAACAGGTTTTTATTTTTTTAATAACTCATAAAATATTATTATACTCCAAATTAAGGTTACAAAATACATTAATTCAGCTTTTATGAGATTAATACTAGCCCTATTGCGCGTATTCGCCAATTTGTATTCTTCTCCATAGGTACCTACGCTTTGTAATGGGCCACTAGCTTCATATTTTCTGACTGACCGACTTCTTGACAATTCAAAAGTGCCTGTAAGTTGTTTCATTGAAATAATATACCTACATTTTTTTTTAGAAATATGTTTTTATGCCTCTAATAATTATACCAGGATACTGTACAGGGAGGGTCAAATAAGCTAGCGACGAAAAGGAAATTAATTTGAAGACTTTTATTTTCGCGTGGTCATCGACCGCGATTGGTGCATTCACTTGACATATCAGTTTAAAAAAAACTGTTTTTTTTCTGTGTACCTGTCTGTTGTGTTGTTTTCGTGTGTCTGTCGGTCTGTGTTGTGTAATCACGTACGTGGAGTTTACGTGTACTTGATAAAACATATTATCTCAACTCATACTTCAAGTAACAACACAGCGGTCGATGACCCCTAAAAAATAAACTTTTTACTTTATCGTGTTTAGATATCAATACTCATCACGTCTGCAGTTTCGCTAATTAATTTAACCCTGTATTAACTAGTAAGGTTGGCAACCCTACAGACGCATCAATCTGCTCAAGATCAAGCTGAAAAACTGTCAAATTTCTTTGATAGATTTTCAACTTTATTGCAAAAGTATAAGGTTCAAAGTTGATTGGGAAAATTTGACAGTTTCGGGTGATGCTGTGGGCTTGATGTGCTGGCGTCAGTACCTTTGACCCAGTAGCATTATCCTTCTCCGCTCGCCTTGCTAATCGAATGCCAGTCATCTTCAATGGCCGGAGCCCCATTCATGCTCGAACAGCATCCGTCTTACAACTGACACGTGTTTAGGTAATCATTATGTGGGTAGTTTGAAGGCTTAAGTCAGTGTCTTGTGTTAGGAGCTGTGGGAAATGGGACACGACATTTTTTACATTGATATTTTTACGCTCTGTATTTTTTCTGAATGAAACTTTGATGGGTATGTATGGAATATGCCGTCTATTTCGGTGAGGTTTGAGTTTTCTTTTAAATAAGTTAAAAAAATAAAACTTTATTAAAAAGAACCAGGTTCTTAATAATTAGAATCTAGCCTATAAGACTAATATGCAATTTTAATCTAACTAAATTTATTACATGATAATTATTTTTTAACTTAGTAATAGTGTTTATTGTACTTTACTTACACAAGTCCGTTCCACTTTCTTAGAGTCTGGTATGATTGAAGTTAAAGATAAGAAAGCAGTTACAGTGGCCCAGTGGTAACGACCCCGACTTACGGGCGTGAGTTCAAATCCAGGCAGGCAGTTTACTTTGTTTAAATAATTTCATCACCGCTGCTCTCAAAACGGTGAAGGAAAACATCGTGAGGCAACCGACCTCTCCTAGAACCAAAAATTCGAAGACATCTATCTACCTACCTGCACTGGGCCCGCGTGGTGGCTTACAGTAACAAATTAATGTTTTATAATAGTTAAGTTGACGTTTTACATTTTCAATTAGTTTTTGAAGATTGGTCGCATAAACGTAAATATAAACGTTTATAAAACGCGAATTAGGCCCAAATTACAGGACAATATTATCGTTTAGTAGTTATGTAGAAGTCAGCCAATGACCGTTGAATGTTATATACAAGTTAAATAAAAGTACAAAGACCGACTTTTCGGTAAAATACTGGTTGTGATGAGACCCTTATGTGACCGCTTATGTCACATAGCAGTTATAATGACGTTTTCAAATGACTGAAACGTTGTACTAGTATCCAACAATACGACTCAAATATAATCGTTTTGATTCTCGTGTTAAATATTGTGTGTATAAAAAAATAACAGAAAAATGTAAATGAAGTTAATTTTCATGATTACAAAATATCTACACTGTACATTATTTAAGCGAGTTTGATATAATAATAGGGGTTAATCTTTCAGGGAACTTTAGTTTTATGACAATGTATATATGTGTTTTTGTGAAGTTTTTAACGCCCTCCCCTATTTCTTTGGATTTCAATGGTTTGAGTTAATTATCCAAAATATGTTTTCATAGTAAAGCTCCAACCATCTTGTTTACGTTATATAGCGACCTCTTCATTACACTAATATAACAAAAAGGTCGCGTAGACTTTTCCTTGAGACCATGACGCCGCAGCCATGTTCAGACGACTTTAGGGTTCCCTAATCATTACTTACATAAAATCTAATAAACATTGCTTATCTTGAACAGAGATCTAACGCGGCCCTTTATAATATATTCATCTTCTTTTCGTATCGATGGCTATCTAATCAAATAGTACGTTTAGCCCAGATTCATTTATTAAATAGTTTTGTTATATAAAGGTCATTCACAAACGTTTAAGCGGCGTTGTAATTATATAAAAGTTATGTTAAGATTCGCACACGACGACGTTTGTTTTACGAAAACCTTTTATTTAACCGAAACGTTTTAACGACCAATACAGTGTCCAATAAACGTCATGACTGGCATCATTATCCGACGTCGTATAAGTTAATCCTGAAAACGTTTACCCAATATATGCACTCACACCATTAAATGACGTCATATAAGTTAGTCTTGAAAACGTTTACTCGACATATGCACTCACACCATTATATGACGTCATATAAGTTAGTCCTGAAAACGTTTACTCATCATATGCACCGACACCTTTGTACGACGTCGTATAAGTTAGTCCTGACAACGTTTACTCAACTTTATATTAAGACATTACAGTCACGCGACTGAACCGTCGCAAGATAATACGTCTATATATCATAATAGTTAGCTACATACCACTTTATAACTGTTACATAACATGAAGTCTTATAAGACTGGAATTATACGACGTTTTTGCTAGTTGGGAGCCCACTCCAAAGACATCTATCTACCTACCTGCACTGGGCCCGCGTGGTGGCTTACAGCCCACTCCAAAGACATCTATCTACCTACCTGCACTGGGCCCGCGTGGTGGCTTACAGCCCACTCCAAAGACTATATTATTATAACCACTTGACTGCGCATACAGTGCCCCGACGCTCGAAAACTATTCGTATTTTGTCGCCTATGTATAGGCTACGGCACTAGAACCATTTTAGAGTTGTGTCGTTGCCACTGCTGCTGTTATAGGCTTTTTATATACACGAAGGCACGAGCATTGATCACCACGCTTGCTCAAGACGGGTTGGCGATTTCAAACTTATATCCATACTAATATTATAAATTCGAAAGTAACTCTGTCTGTCTGTATGTTACCTTTTCGCGCCTAAACACTAAACGGATTTCGATGAAATTTGACAGAGAGATAGATTGCATCCCGGGGAAGGACATAGGATAGTTTTTATCGACATACCTCGCGGGCGAAGCCGCGGGTGAAAGCTAGTTAGCTATAAGTCCAGGTTTCCTCATGATGTCAGCAACGTCTAACTCTCATTATTATTAAGTACATTTATTTCGTCTGAAAGCGGACTTATAAATTCGGCCATTTGCAATTTCTCAGACGAAACGCTTAGGTACTAAGTAGTCTGACACATTTCAGTGGCAACATTACGAAAAGCTGTCGATGAACTGTCTAGAATGTAATTATATTTCAGTGAGAAACATTAAGTTTTCTTTGTAAGTCTCCTAACATTATCTACCACTTTATTTGCAGAGAGTTCAATAAATAATAAATTTCATTAGACTGCGACTGACAGTATCATTATGAACTTTCTTGTTTATTTTTATCGTCTGGACAAAAACAGGGTAAGTATAAAAGGTAAACGGAGTAGAAGCCTATGGAACAGAAAAACAGGTCAGACAGATCGACAAATAATATAAAAAACCCTTCTCTACGCGCGGAAATTATCAATGAATTTGTAGCGACCTTCAATTTTTTGATAAAGTCATCGGCCGGCTTCAACCAAAGATATGAATGTAAAAAAAAACAGAGACTTTTTTGTATTTATTTTGTGAAAACAAAGAAATTTTTGCGCCATTAGATTTTACTCCGTTTCTCCAAGAGAAAAACATTTCTCCTGTAAAAGAGTTTTACGATTACCGACTCATTCCGCGGTTGCGTCGATATGTGTTCAAGTCGTGTGTGTCGTGATTTTTCTAGCACCAACTTTTCAGTGTGTAAATTGAATTTCTAGAATCTGAGGAAACTAATTTTTAGTTTAAAAGTCTGTCAGACACATTTCCTGGTATGTTGGTACCTGGCATGTTGGGTTATAAAGTTCCTGTAAAACTTAGCGTTTTTTTCTTATTACCCGACTACGGCAAAGCCAAAAAGAAGGGTTATGATTTTTGCAGTCTATGTATGTTTGTAATTACGTGTGTTCCACCATATCGCCTAAACTTCTGAATCAATTTTGATGAATAATGTAGATATCAACACGATAGCAACGAGATGTCACCCGGACCATTATTACGAATCTATCGTAATAATGGTCCGGGTGACATAGGCTTATATAAAATGGTCAAGCTAAAGCCGTGGTCGCATGCTATTATAATTTTGTTGGTGATTCTGGCACCCACATGGTATACGGGCATGCGACCACGGCTTTATCTTGACCTTTTTTGTACTTATTTCTGTCTGAAATATTTTCTTGTTTCGTACTTTTAGATCATTTTTATTTTTCCGTAGTCGGGTTACAGTTTTTTAATTGTTTTTAAATAATTAACCAACAGTCCGATATACAATCAGGGAAATTAATTGTAAAGCAAATCGGCGTGTTATTGTCATTTTTTACAGTTGTATATAAATACAACTGTGAGAAATGACAGTTGTGATTTAAATATACGGACACTTAAAGTTGGCAGTCAATTTGCTTAACAATTACTTTCTCTGACTTTACCATCTTGACCATTCATTTGTTTACCTTTATTTGGTGTGCAATAAAGAGTATTATTTATATAGCTAGCATACCATTTCTAGTTATATAAATCAACTAGCTTCTGCCCGCGACTTGGATCGTGTGAAATTTCTTGTTCCCCCGACCCACCGCGTCGCATCGCATCGCCCGCCTGCGCTTAGCGTTCTTTCTGACTTTTTCTTTTTGCTCGGCTCCAAAGAATTGTAGCGTGATGTTAAATATAACCTACAGCTTTCCTTATAAATTGGGTTATCTGCAAAAAGCATATTTCAGAAAAACGTAAAATGCATAATCAGCCTACAATGTTCCCACTGCTGGGACGGACACAGGCCTCCTCTCGGTGAGAGGGAGTGGGCAGTAATCCACCACGCGGGCCCAGTGCGGGTTGGTAGATGTCACATGTCTTCGAATTTTTGGTTCTAGGACATGCCGGTTTCCTCACGATGTTTTTCACCATTTTGAGAGCAGTGGTAATGAAATAATTTTCACAACGTAAAGCGCCAGTCTGGGTTCTAACCTACGACCTACAACTCGGAAGTCCGCCGTCCGCGAGACCACTGCTCCTTACGTAAAATGCACTGAACGGCTACTGAACGAAATACAAACAAATAATTGTTTGTGTACATTCACGTGTAGAGAGACTAGATAGTAGGGATTGTACTCCCGACCTTTTAAATCAGCCCGACAACTTAGCTATTGGGCTATTAAGCCACGCCCACATTACAGCAGCAACGGGCCGCAGCGCAACTCATTTTTATACAAGAAAGTGCGATGCGGCCCGCCTGTAGTAGAAAATATACGAAAGTGATGAAGTATGATGTTTGCAATGCGTTGCGTTCAGGTATAATTGTAGAATTAATCAAAATCAAAAGTCATGTATTCAAACTAGGCTGAGAATCAGCACTTTTCGAATGTCAAAATTACAAAAGACAGTCCTCCAAAACGACCGCCTTTCACCATTTCCTAGTGCTTTCGCTGGGGAGAAGAAGTGGCGCAACAAACTCCCCAGCAGCACAGCTGTCTGTTCAGTTAGAAAATACTTGATTGTATACAATACTAGATATGCAAAGTAATTAACATTACAAGGACACAGCACATTAAATTAACTTATTTAGCCCTACCACCGCAAGCGAAGAATTGACAAGTCAAATAAGGTGTTGGGTGTGACTCTCCAGGATGCGCCGAGCGCTCGGTTCAGTTGAGTAACTGGCGGAACAAACTGCGCTACACGAGGAGGCTTCTTCATGTATCTATTTTCTTGTAAATTTTGTCGTTCAAAAGTGCCTTAGAAGTGGCTATTTGGAATAAATTATTTAACTTTGACTTGCGCGGCTCGCTCTAATTTGCGTAAGCCTTTTATTACTTCAATATTAAAAGAATTTTAGTATCGCATTTTAATAAAGATTGGCCAAATTGTGAGAATCGCACGATTCTTTAAATTAATGAATTTATTGCCGTTTAAAGTGATTTGCAATGAAAATCTTAATTGAATTAGTTAATTGGACACCCGCAGCACTCGACGAAGATTTAATGGTTTTTCTTTTAGAAATTAAAGTTATATTCTTTTCTTTTAGTTCCTTTGAATTTCTTCTAAATTCGTTTTCTACCTTTTTTATACCCTTTAATTTCTTTTCGACGAAATCTTCTTTCTGTAAATGAAGATGACTGATACACATCTTCAGTTATTTATGAACATCAGCATCGTCCGGACCTTATTCAATTTGCTTAGGGGCAGAGTAGTAGTAAGTTATGTGTTAAAAACCCGTCTATTTTATTTTTTCCTATTTTAAAATGGACCCCTAAAAATCTCTTGCTGTTATTCACTCAAAGCTTTTATTAACTGCATTAAAGAAATGTTAAGAAAAGTTCACATTGCGAAGCTTTTAGAATCTGAATAAAAGCCTTTCACAGTTGCATCAAGTTGAACCGCCAGTACCGTGCATGCCACCGCGCGCTACGGTCGTAACCGCGTAGTCGCGTAGCAACGTAGCGCTACGATCGCGTAGACATCAACTTTTGAAGGTGGAGTTTAGTGTAAAGTTTGTTTATTAGTGTATGATATAATTATAGGTGATTAAAATAACAATCGTCTAAATGAAATGATTAATGGAAAGTTAACTTAAGAAATTTTAAGTTAAGTGTAACATAAAAAAATTACAAATAATATTCATAGAACTTAAAATAATATGAATCAATGTAAATATTAAAAGTTCAACTACACAGTGACACATCAAAAAACTTAAAAAAAAATGAGAGCACCATAAATCTATTTTCAAATAAACAAGAACAAAAAAAACTATAAAAAAACTAAAATGGCGGAATTCTTTCGCGCGAACGAGACGACCAACCAGTTCTTCCAGCGCTGCACCAACCTGTCTTACTTCGACTGCTCGGAAGAAGAGATGCTGTGGGTGATGATGGGTCCGCGGACCCTGCCGCTGCAGAAGATAGTGCCCATCTCCGTGCTCCTCCTGGTGATCTTCCTGACCGGCGTGGTGGGCAACGTGGCCGTGTGTGTGGTCATAGTGAAGCACCCCGCCATGCACACCGCGACCAACTACTATTTGTTCAGTTTGGCGTTGAGCGACCTGCTGCTGCTACTTTTTGGTGAGTGGGATTTTTTTTGATTAAGATATCCTTACACGAGTTTTTTTTTCTGTTTATACATATAATGGTGTTTTAAATGTTTAACGCTAAATTGTGGCCTTAGCCATTATTCACACGCATTACGAATATTCATGCTGTTTGGTTGGAAGATTTTAACTTACGAAAGGTACAGTGATCAAGTCACCATGTGGAAAATAAGTTATTTAAATAGTAATTTTTAAATTAAGAAACAAGTCTTACTTTAAAAATGATGATCATTGACTGGTCGCACGGTTGCTTATTTACATACGTACACCGTGCAATCAGTATAGTAGTTAAATAATTTTTTGTTATACCTTGCAACCAGTAAATTATAACTAAATAATTTGTATATTGTCATATGTACCCAAGAATAATGTGTGTAAAGTGTATGTTGTAACCAGTTAACTACATATCTGTTATAAGCTTTGAAAGGTGTATCACTAGCCTCATAAAGTGCCTAAATTAATGAGTTAATGTAACTTAGGGTAAGTGCATTTTGTTTATTGTTTCTATTGGTAAATAAAGATATTTGAAAATGACTAAAATGACTTTAAAAATGACTTTTTCTTCCTGATATTTTATTATTTAATTCCCAAAACAATGAACATTCAGTTAATAAGAATAATTTATATTTTACGTCATAAATCGACGTCATTAATCTTCATTAACTTTGAAACTTTTAATAACTCGCAATCAGTACATTCTGAGAAAACTTTGCTTAGACTAAATTCCCTTATTGTTCTAAAATCTTTATTGTTCTACAATAATTATTCATTTGAAACTTATGTTCTAAATTAAAATACTCGTAAGTATACCAGTATGATTCATACAGATTTATAACAACGCCATTATTTTTTGGACATTTAAGAATTCATATAGGTACCTACTCAATACTTTATTGCATTCCATAATGTGTACATAGGATAGTAGGTATGTTAAAACATCGAATCAGTTATGGACCCTGTCGGGCACAGCACAGTTAATAAATAAATAAATAAATTTGTGTTCCATAATACTGTTTTAACATGTAGTACCCATTAGCAAAACCAGAAAAAAATAAACACTTGCTATTTTATTTCAATACTTGATACAGTCAATGTGAAAGATAAAAAATAAAGATAAATTTCAATATCTGGATAGGTACAAACGGGACGATTAGATGTCCTGCAAGAAATCCAGACCTGAAACCTCTGGACTATTTATTTAAGAGGCCACGTAAAAAATGTTATTTACAAAAAGTCATATGAGACTGTAGAATAGCTAAGCTTTGAGGTAGAAAATGTTATTAGGAGCATATACCACAACACTTTGTAGAAGGCTACACGAAGTGACTTTAAAAAGAGGCTAAATTTATTTATGCGTAACGAGGGGTCCCATTTTGAACAACTTATCGGTTAAATTATTAAAGTGTAACAAAATTTTAATTTTAAATAGTTCAAGTGTCTTGCTAGGTAAGAATTTTCTTTCATGTTTACGTGTAATTCATATTAAAATTGATGATAAAATAAAAAGAATGTTAGATTTCATTTACTTCCATGATGATTTCATGATTTGATGAAACTTTTGACTTTTTGGTTTTAGAGTAAAATTATCCTGAAATAATCTTATCGATTAGTAGAATAAAATAGCGAGTGTTTATTTTTTTAATTTTTAGCCCGTTCGATTCCCGGTTTAGGTAGGCTTGTCGAGAAATCTGTGAATACAGTTTTGTTTCTTTTTGTAAATAAAGGAATGTTTCCTTTAAGTAAAGTAATCTATCTTATGGATTTAAAGTGGTTTCCCTTCAGGGCCCATTGATTTTTTCCACCCTGTATACGCCGGGCGAAAGGTTTCTGCTGGCGGGAAGGTTTCTGCTGGCGGGAAGGTTTCTGCTGGCGGGAAGGTTTCTGCTGGCGGGAAGGGATTCTGTTTTGTTTTCGTCGTATTTGATGATAGGGGTAGGCGAGGGTTGCGCGGGTGAAACTTGATTTTATTCTTGGTTTATATGGTCCTGCGTATCCTGTCATGTGCACGTTACAGAAACTGATGCACGCTAGTGATGGCGCCAAACACGTAGCCATATTCTGGGCCGAGTCGATTTAGATTGCTATCGACACGCTAAGAATAAGGAGCAATAGGTTCCCATTTTCCACCCTTTGAGCACGGAGCCCTAGCTATAAAAATAAACATAGATAGACGTCCATTTACAGACATTATTTCCCATCTAAAATATTCTGAAGTCTGTAAGAACCAACTAAAATAAATAGGTTTATTTTAAACAACCATAAAATAATGTCTTTAATTTAAAAGGACAAGAGATTTGGGACAATACCTATCATCAGCTCGAATTTGATTAAATTCGGCGTAGGTACAGGTACTCGTAACTCGACACTTGAAGAATTATTATAACTTTTAATTTCGCAGAATCTTACGCTGTTGGATTTGCGAGCATCAATAAATATCGCAAATTTGTCTGTAAATATAATAAGCATGTAATAAGCTTATTATATTTATGTGTGGAAATATACTATTAACAGCTGACAAAGCCCTTATATTATAATTTCGAGATTTTTATACGGTTAGTGGAACTACGTAAATGATAAATGATTTTATTTTTGTAAGTTGGTTTGCGCAAACACTTTTACACGTCAATCATATTTTTTTTAACTAGATCAGGTCGGCGTTTCCTATCTGACTACTCTGAGAAGAAAGGCCGAAACAAACTCAGAGGTCACAGTCTCTTTTAAAGTCTAGACATAATCTTGGTCAGGTTATATGAAGACCATATAGATCGAAGTCTGAGCTGGTCTTTTGAGGAAAGAACCACACAGATTGAGAGGATCTGTCCAGTCAGTGTACGCAAAAAACTGCCTCTTTGGTCTCGTGGTGGCAAGCGCGATTTCTGAACGTGGGGTCCTGGGTTTTATTCCCAAGCTGGGCAAAGTGTTATTGGGTTTTTCCATTAGGAATTTCTCAGTAACAGCCCGGTGTTTGGAAGTTGGCAGTGCGATACCTGCGTGCTTCGTATCATCGGTCTCCAGCTGTCCGGTCATCTCGGATTGTCGTCCCATGGGACTGTGAGAGTGAGTGCACCTGTGTCTGCGCACAAACTTGTGCAGTGTAATATCTCCCGCGTCATCGTTGATGAGAGTCTCTCAAGATAGCTAGTCTCCGTCGAGAATCGCTGCCATGGCCGAAATTCGGTCAGGAGGACTCTGCGGCGTAAGCTTATAAGTCTATAACTTCTTGTCACAATAGTTGTCAGACTTATACATTCTGAGCATGTATTTAATCGAACCTCGAATAATTCCCATTTGCCTCCTAAAATATAATGATTGTGCCCCTTTTCGCTCTTAGCTATAAGACCGCCCATTGTGTCACCCTTTGTAATTCTACAATTATATCTGTCATTTATATGCTGTATAGTGTACATAATAAAAAGTATTCTAATATATTAATATTATCAGATAATTCGTATTTCGAGGTCTAACCTAACCCATTTTTTTTGGAACACACCAAAAAAAATACAGCTAATTCAGCTCGTGTGGTTGATCACAATTCTAGCCTATCCCGTTTGGTTGTTAGTTACTGCGACCAACTATGATTTATTTAAAAAAGTGTGCATCATGAATCTCAAATTTTTTTTAGAGGTTCATTAATTTATAAAAGGGTCAACAAGTTTTTAGAGGATTAGTTCCATAATTCTGCTAAAGACAATAAAATAAATCCAGCTAACGAGAGTTAGGTATGTTGTCCATTGTTTTACAACATCTTGTACCTATAGTTGAACATGTACCTATCCTCATTTGGAAGGTAGTACCTACCTACCTTCCAAATGAGGATAGGTACAGTAGACGAAAAGTCGACCGTTACATAGGTAGGTACTCCCTTTTACTTACAACAAATGTTACCTACATTTAGAGTTCTTTTTTTTTTGGCATTCAATTAAGGTTATTGCAAGGTGAACAAGTACCTAATTGCGTGCCATTGGCTCTGTCGACTCCTTCAAAAATATTGTTAGCTTATGGCACTTTATTTTAAGTTTAAAATTCATTAGACCACAACCCGTTTGGCTTTGTTTCGAAATCGGTCCAGCCGTTTGAGCGTGAAGAAGTAACAAACATATAAACACATACACACTCACAAATTTTCGCCTTTATAATATGAGTGTGATAATAGCTAAATTACAAAAATCTCATAATTCATGCAAATAGTCAATTAGGAATGAATAGTTTCCAATTTGGTAATTTAATGAAAAAGTTTTGTTTTATATCTAGTAATTATTTTTAATGGTCAATATTGAAGTCGGAGTGTGGCTGTAAATAATGTGTTGTTGAAAATAAAAATGAGATGTTTTTATGAAACTTTTATTAATTTTTTTTAATGGACACGATAAATAACTGTAACGACCTTGTTGCTGACAGGTAATCGAGGCTAATTACTTTGCAAATACCACTTGTGTGTACCTTTTGTAATAATATTATACTTGTAATGACTATTTGTAACGAACACTGATCTGTTTTAGATAGCTGTTTCAGGGATTGGAATAGCCAGCTAAGCCTTTACCATACCTTTACGCGTACATTTCTTTTAAACTCGAATCAAAACGAATCAAAATCGATGGCATGCAAATATTTACCTAATGGATGTGAAACAGTAACATACAATTAATACACAAATTAATAACAATTTTTACATATTAAATTCCAGTTGTGTAGCGGTGGTGGGCCAGTCGTATCGGCCTCGAATCATGAGTCGTGAGTTTGAACACAGGCAGGCACTTTCTGTATTTATTTTTATCACAACTGCTCTCAAAATGACGAAGGAAACCGGCATTTCTTAGAGCCAAACATTTGAAGAAATGTAACATTCACCAACCCGCACTGCGCTCGCGTGGTAAATCAAGGTTTACGCCCTCTCACAGAGTGGAGGCCCGTGTCCCAGCAGTGGGAACATATTAGGCTGATTAGATTTAACGTTAAGAAAAAAAAAAAATGAAAAAAAAATATTCAACACAAAAGTAGGTATATCCCATCACTAAAAAAATAACGATAAATTGTTCCACCGAACTGCACGTTACAAAATTTTGTTTCAGTGCGGTTAGTGGAAGTGCTCAGGTGCCGTTCGTCCAAGTGCGGTTGAAATCAGTGCTCTGAGTGGAGTACCTCCTCAATACAACTCCGGCTTTAGAAGGCAAAACGTTGAAAATCTAGTATATCCTAGATTTTCAACGTGTCTCAGCAACAATCGACGTCAAACACAGATTGAGACGGAGAATAGAATGCCAACGTTCTTAAAAATACGAGGATTAGCCCTCTGACAACCATCTTAATTCTAAATGTTTTTAAGGCGAAAGCGCTAGGGTAGCCCGCGAAATTCAATTTTTTTTTCGTTTATTTTAAATATGATTCGCGACCGTAACAAATATGTATTTACAGAATTATAACCATTAAAGTCATCAACACAACTCTCTAAGACCAGGTAATCCTACTGAATGACTATTTCATGAAATCTTGACATTTTAGGATTACACTAACTTAACAAGTTGTATTACTGAGTCTAATAATTATAATTCTATAAATACATTTTTGTTATGATCGCGAATCATATTTTTATCAACGTACAACTTAATAGGTACTGACCAGCAAATTGCAAAAAACGTAAGAAAATTTGAATTTCGCGGGCTACCTTAGCGCTTCCCCCTTAAGTTTCAGTTTGTTTTCAATTTCCTAAGTTTCTGTTATTGGCTTTCTAGAAATCCTCTCAAACTAAATTAATAGTAGTAAGTTAACACAGGGTTAAGTCATTACTAAAGTTAAGGGTTACCGGATTGGAGGAAGTTGAGCCGACTATCGTTCGCGCTACGGTTAGACAGAACACACACTCGAGTCAAAGCAGTTTGGTCTAAAGACAGAATTCCCACTCTCATTCTAACCAACGTCGATTTGTATTGTATTACTCGTAAAACCGTTAATATCCGACTTTAAAAAAAGGAGGAGGTTCTCAATTTGGTTGTATTTTTTATGTTTGTTACCTCGGAACTCCGTCTTTTATAAACCGATGATGATGAACCTATTTGTGTATTTGTGTACGTTTTTTATTTATAATTCAATAATTTTAATAGTTTTTTTTTATCACTGTTCTGCTCAACCAAAGCATGCCATCCAATCTCTCACCACCCTTGGTTGATTGGTAGAGAATGCCTAAGGCATTAAGTCCGCCTTTATACCTTTCTGTGTGCGAAAAGATTAAATAAATAAATAAACGGAAGTCGGAAAATACAAAACCAAAGACCAAAAACCAAAGACTTCGGAAATTAAAGTTATTTCTCACTTTCTAGTGTTTTTATTGGAAGTTGGTTGTTTTTTTTTATAGTAAAGATTTTCAGAAAAAGAATACTAATGTCTGTTTTGTTTTGAAGAGGGTTTGCTTAAACTTTCAGCAGATCCTTTTGTGTCAAATTACAGTGACCTGTAGGTATGACGGTGACCCTCTTCAAGTTAAAGTGCGCAATCGCTCACCGAAGGGAACGAGTAACACATGTTATCTGTATTGTAGAAGGTTTCTTTTGTATAATATATCTCACTATACATATTGTTTAACCGTATGCATAATCAGCCTATAATGTTCCCACTGCTGGGACACAGGCCTCCTCTCTGTGAGAGGGAGTGGGACATAATCCACCACGCGGGCCCAGTGCGGGTTGGTAGATGTCATATGTCTTCGAATTTTTGGTTCTAGGACATGCCGGTTTCGTCACGATGTTTTCCTTTATTATTTTGTGATTCAAATATTGTTTAACAAAAAATGAGGTGATTAAACTAACCTACATTGTCGAATAAAAAAATGATCTTGTGGTGATTTAAAATTAGAATTTCGGGTTTGGTTATTATTATTAAGTATTCAAATAATCATATAAAAACACTCAATTTGTAAGTGAAATGGCATCCATAATTACGTTTTTTAATTAATTTCATGTGTCACGATTCTGCCATCGCTTCCACGTATGCTTTGGTTCAGCGAGGGCAATAAGTTTAATAATTTAATTAATTTAATTTAATAATAGCTTTGAGACTCCGACCAGCAGGGTATTTGCATAACACACTATCAGTAGCAATGGGTTTCATTTTGACAGTTCAACAAAACAACATTCATTGCGTTATTTACGATGTTGAGCAAACATATTTTTCTAACATATGGAGCAATATGTTTGGAATTAAATTGGAAATGGAATTAAATGGAAAAAGAAATTGGAATTAGAATTAATTTGGAAAGAAATAGGTTTTGAACATATGCGCTGGTGGAGGGAAGGGTGCGGCTCGGCGCGCTGTTCGCCGCTGTATCCTTCAAAATGATTCAAATTGAGAGTAATAGTGTGTGCCGGCCACGTTTCCCCTCAATACTCTTGGTTTTATGATGCGCAAAGTTGATTCACCCAATTGCGCTGTCTGTTGAGTCATAGAAGATGTGCATCACATATTGACGGAATGTAGTCGTATTGGAGCCCAAAGACGTCAAGCTTTTGACAATAATTTTAATGTAGGCTACTATAATAGCGTCCTGGCCTCGCTATTGTCAGAAGAGGCCAGAACACTTTATTATATTATTATTATGGGTACAAGGTTGCAATGGGCCGTAGAAGAAGGCTAAAAGTCACCCAAAGGGTAATGGAGAGGGCTATGCTTGGAGTTTCCCTGCGTGATCAAATCAGGAATGAGGAGATCCGCAGGAGAACCAAGGTAACCGACATAGCCCGCAGAATTGCCAAACTTAAGTGGCAGTGGGCAGGGCACATTGCTCGCAGAACAGATGGCCGATGGGGCCGAAAGGTTCTGGAGTGGCGACCACGTACCGGAAGACGTAGCGTTGGAAGGCCTCCCACAAGATGGACCGATGCCTTGTGAAGGCCGCAGGAACCCGTTGGATGCGAGAAGCACAGAACCGGTCGAAGTGGAAGTGCTTGGGGGAGGCCTATGTCCAGCAGTGGACGTCTTTTGGCTGAAATGATGATGATGATGATGAAGGTTGCGGGTAGGTTAGTTTGTTAAATTTATTGTATTCAATAATCAAGGTGACATATTCTTTATAGAAAAAACCCTGTAAATAAATAAAGATTAAAAAAAAAC
The DNA here is from genome assembly GCA_963082905.1 of Oligia fasciuncula. Lineage (NCBI taxonomy): Eukaryota > Metazoa > Arthropoda > Insecta > Lepidoptera > Noctuidae > Oligia > Oligia fasciuncula. The sequence continues at coordinate 19,961,849 of OY720403.1, forward strand.
CATTTGTCAAATTCAGTCATTTATTTGTTTTTTAAACGGTATTATAAAAGTTGGTAAATAAATATTCTTGTGCGATGACACACATTTATACTATTATTAATTCGAAACTAACTCTGTCTGTCTGTATGTTACCTGTCACGCCTACACCACTAAAAGGATTTCGATAGATGGCATTCCGTGGAAGGACACAGTCTACTTTTATCGAAATACTACGCGGGCAAAGCCTCAGGTGGAAACTAGTTTCGCCATATTTTGGCTTATTTAAATAACCCAAGCCAAGTTATACCTTTGATTAAAGATAATTGCTAAAAGAGAAAAAAAGAAATGCAAAATTTAAAAAAAAAAATGCGTGAATAATAATAATACTTTATTGATACAAGTCCTTACAATTATGCATAATATCTAGCTAAAGTTCACAATAATTAAAGGCGCACAAAAATTGAAACCCTGACTCCTAAACTAGGAATACCTGTGACTTAGGAGTCAGTGTTCTACTGCCACTTGGACACTAGATCCCTATGGAAATTATGAGCTGGTAAGCTGATATTACACAAAAAGAATATACTACGAGTATTATGTTGTGATTTAAAGGAACATTTGGAAAGCAAAATAACAGTAAAAAGTTAAATTAAAAAGTAAGATTAAAAATAAAATAATATTAAAAAAATATTAAAAAGTAAAATGACTGTGTCAAAGTGACAAAGTGACAGTTAAATTAAAATTAAAAAGTAGATAAGATTAAAAATAAAATAATATTAAAACGGAAAATAATATTAAAAAAGTAAAATGACTGTGTGGTTGATTCTGTGTGTGTGACTGGGAATCGTGTGTGTTGTTTGCGTTGTGTGAGTGTGTGTGAGATTGGGAAACGTGTACTTTGGCTTCTCATATCACATGAGAGCCCAAGCACACATATGAATGATTGCTTAATGAGTATTCTATTCCATTCTATTGCTAAACATGAAATTATTTAAATTACATAAGTAAATCTTTAATTTACATATTATCATAATTTAAAAAAATAACATTTGGCACAACATAAAAAAATAACTTGTTTACATTTTCAGCAGAGACTTTTAATCAGACTATGCTTTGACTATGATACTGTTTTGTTGCGATTTTGCGCGCCGTCATGTTTTCATTGAAATAAGACAGTCTATATTGTCTATGCTCTGTCTAAAGACACTCTTAGGCGGATCACACACTACAACGCGCCACGCGACGGGACGCTGTAAATGGAGCCAAATTCCCCGCGTGGAAACGCTTTTTTATTAAATTTGTATGTAAAAAATCACGCTCGGGGCCGGAGCGTGTTGTCGGCGCCGCGCGGCCCCGTCGCGTGGCGCGTTGTAGTATGATCCGCCTTAACTCAGGTCTGCGCACAGCCTTAGATACAGGAAGATTGTGTGAGTACTTACCAAAACACGCACCAGATATTCTCCGCAGTCACTTTCCAGTAATTCGCTCACGTACACCTCTCAATCAGGGCCCTCGCTAATACTGTCACGTCTCGCCATGATGCCTTTTGGTGTTTTTTGACAAGAAACATCATAACAAAAAAGAAAAACCGACTTCCAAAAAAAACACTACAAAGTGAAAAATAACTTTAATTTCGGAAGTCGGTGTCTTTGGATCTGTATTTTAGTTTTTTGCCACCGACTTCCGAAATTAAAGTTATTTTTCACTTTGTAGTGTTTTTTTTGGAAGTCGGTTTTTCTTTTTTGTTAAAAAGGTTTTTTTTTCCCGCTTTTTAGTGCGTCTGTTTATAATTTATCTAAGTTACAATAGCCTAATGTCAACTTGCTCATCACCTTTACCAAAATATTGCTTTTCCCGATGCAGGGAAATTCATTGTTGAGAGTTCTCCTGGTATTTCACCATCAGCTCCATTTCACCATTCGCATTGTGATGAGCATAACGTGCTTAGCAACCATAATAAAGTAATCGAATCGCAACCCATGAAATACTTATTATTGAGTAGTTCAGGTGGCCATCTGTGGTCTTCATCATCAGTTCCACTTCACCAAATAGTGCTTTTCGAGAGCAAATGCACGAGTTACTATAAAAAATACCCAAATCGCTATAGGTGTGCCTATAATATTTGAAGAGTTCCTTCGATTTCTCCAGGATCCCATCATCAGATCCTAACCTGATGACAATGGGACCACATGGAAAGTATACCCTTTCAAACAAAAAAATATTTTTTGAAATCGGTCCAGCCATCTTCGAGTAATCGGGGAACATACATAAAAAAAAAAAAAAAAAAAAAAAGGTTCCGACGAATTGAGAACCTCCTCCTTTTTGAAGTCGGTTAAAAAGGGCGCAAGGATACTCAACCACATACAGATTCTGTATGTGGTTGAGTGTCATTCAATCACTGCGGGGAAAAATACTTCCTATAGAGAAGGAACCACCATTGATCAAGCAGTTGGGCTCACTAGTTATATTTGTTTTTTTTTTTTTTTACATTGTTCTCACCTACAGAAGAAACAAGAATAATGTAGGTACTTACACAGGATTTTGTAATATGTTGATTAAAAAAAAAAAAACCGACTTCCAAAAAAACACTACAAAGTGAAAAATAACTTTTATTTCGGAAGTCGGTGTCTTTGGATCTGTATTTTAGTTTTTTGCCACCGACTTCCGAAATAAAAGTTATTTTTCACTTTGTAGTGTTTTTTTGGAAGTCGGTTTTTTTTTTGTTAAAAAGTTTTTATTTCTCGCTTTTTAGTGTGTCTGTTTATAATGTATCTAAGTTACAATAGCCTAATGCCAACTTGCTCATCGCCTTTTACAAAATATTGCTTTTCCCGATGCAGGGACGTTAATTGTTGAAGAGTTCTCCTGGTATTCCACCATCAGCTCCATTTCACCATTCGCATTGTGACGAGCATAACTTGCTTAGCAACCATATTAAAGTAAGTAATCGAATCGCAAACCGGGAAATATTTATTATTGAGTAGTTCCGGTGGCCATCTGTGGTCTCATCATCGGTTCCACTTCACCAAATGATGCTTTCCGAGAGCAAATGCACGAGTTACTATAAAAAATACCCAAATCGCTATAGGTGTGCCTATAATACTTGAAGAGTTCCTTCGATTTCTCCAAGATCCCATCATCAGATCCTGACCTGATGACAATGGGACCACCTGGAAAGTATACTCTTTCAAACAAAAAAATAATTTTTGAAATCGGTCTAGCCGTCTCCGAGTAATCGGGGAACATACATAAAAAAAAAAAATAAAAAAAAAAAAAAAAAAAAAAAAGGTTCCGACGAATTGAGAACCTCCTCCTTTTTGAAGTCGGTTAAAAAGAGTGTCTTTGGAGTTTCTTGCCCGTTCCTTTCCATAGAGATAGTACGTTTTGGAATGGGCAACTAGCTTCAACTTTCTGACTAACTGACAGACTATTTAATTTTGACAATTCAAAAGTACATGGTTTAATTGAAATAAACATCCCATGTGTTTTCCAGGTTATAAACTGCTTGTGTGACAAATTTCATCCAAATTTGTGCAGCCGTTTTTGGCTGATTTAGTAACAAACACCTAAACATACAAACTTTCACATTTAAATTTTAGTGTGATATATTGGTACACACCTTCAGCAGTAGGTACATTACAAAACCTTATTAAGTAATAATAGCTTCTGCTTCGTCTCCGTGAAATACCGTTAGCTTCCCATTAGTGAAAGATTTTTCGGAATCGAATGAGTAGTTCCGATGATTAACGCCTTTAAACAAACTAACTCACATACCTACCTCTTAGTAAAAAAAATGAAATTATGAGTGCTAATGAGTGTGTTGTTACAAGTTCACAGAGTTTACTTACCGAATTCAGACTAGAAACTAACTTCTATAAGATTTGTCATGATATTTTCATCCTCCTTAACTACTACCTACGTAAGACGTTAGTGTGATCTACGAAGAAATACCTACTAATATTATAAATTCGAAAGTAACTCTGTCTATCTGTCTGTCTGTCTGTATGTTACCTTTTCACGCATAAACCACTGAACGGATTTCGCTAAAATTTGGCAGAGATAGATTGCATTCCGGGAAAGGACATAGGATAGTTTTTATCGACATACCTCCCGTCGAAGCCGCGGGCGGAAGCTAGTTCATAACATATTATCATTTCTTGTTCACCCGACCCACCCGGTTGCATCGCATCACTTGCCTGCGCCCCCTCGCTTGGCGTTCTTTGTGTTTTTTGTTTTGTTTTTCTCGGCTCCTAAGGGTCCTGTGTCCCGAGATGTTAAATAGCCTAAAGCCTTCCTTAAGAATTGGGCTATCAAATATAACAATTCCCGGCATATAGTTAGATTAGCGCGTTCAAACAAAAAATCAAACAAACTCTTCAGCATTAATAATACCTAGTATGCAAAAGCATGTACGATCTATGCATAATAATATAGATACCTACTATATGCATAGCTTTCACAAGCTATCTATAAACTAAGTAGAGGATAGTATTTTAAACGATCTGGATGCAAATGTATTTTAATCTGAAATTGAAATTTTAAATGGATCAGTTTCAAACATTTCTAGAAATTAAATCCTGTGGGAGTGCTGCCAGAGTGTCGTATTGAATTCATTATTAGAACTTGTGGAAGACGGGCCATTGTTAAGCTTCACACGTATTCTCTTACACACAAAATGAATGTTGACCGCCACATCTTCTATTGATAGAATATGGAACTAAAGATTTATTGGAAAGAAGTTCTTTAACTGAGCTTGCGGTAGGAGTAAGCTGTTAGAAATCTTCACGTAACGAAAAAGCGTTATGCCTATCCATGCGACTAAGAGAGATAATTTTTATGGTTTTCGAGGGAGCTGAAGCCAATAGTGAGGTCAAAATGAAAAACAATGATGGCAGCTGCAAATTTCAAATTCTTCATCATGGGTGTCGTTTTCATAGTTTTCGAGGGTGCTAAAACCAATACCAAAAAAAAAAAAGGTCAATATGAAAATTCAAGATGGCGACAACTTTATGAGAACTTCTAGAAACTTATACTAGATGGCTCTGGTTTAAAAATGCGTATTAAATTCACAGTTTCTTTCTCTGTCTGTCTTGTCCTATTATAATACGAGTGTGTGTGAGTGCGACTATCGCCTTTTTTCATTTAAAGGTCGTCAATAAATAAATACACAGGACAAATGATAGTGTTTCATAACATGTTTTCACGCCAACATTCCCGCAGGGGTAGATAGAGGTGTACAGAACTACAGACTATAGACATCTACTTTACAGTAAAGTGTATAATTTACTTTTATTGTGTTTTCTTTGTGCTTACGTCGCCGACGCCACGCAGTTAGGTACAGTATATTTATCTCACGAAGCAACGCGCGGTTTACTTGTGGTTATGTAGGGTCGTGGCAAAAATCGGAACTGACGCCGCATTATTGTTTTGACAATATAATTTCTGTGACACAATTAAAACAGTCCTTGTACAGTGTTTTACCTTATGAAGCATCGTGCGCTTTACTTGTGGATACGAGTAGGGTCAACAAATAACAAACACACGCACACGGACACACACACTGCCGAATGCGCCCTTGTCTCGGACGGTACCGAGAGCTCCTGCACTTTCCTTGATCGTGAATGGCCCGCATTATACACACACATTCACAGCGCATATGTACACTTGGTTACCACAAGTAAAGCTCGCGACGCTTCGTGAGATAAAAATACTGTGGTGAATAGAGTAGTAAGTACTAATGTTTGGGTTAGGTATGTATTAGTTTAGTATTTTGTAATCTTTGGGCTCTAGTTACCAGACAATAAAAAAATATGATTATTATTATTTACTGCATGGTATCCACAATGCATAAGATGGAACTGGTCAAGCATGATAGTGTTTTTTGAGCCGAATGGTGCTAATCACACTAATATTATAAAGGCAAAAGTTTTGAGTGTGTATGTGTATGTGTGTTTATATGTTTGTTACTTATTCACGCTCATACGCCTGGACCAATATTGATAAAATTTTGTATGGAGGTAGCTGACACCCTGGATTAAAATATAGGCTACTTTTTATTCCGATATTCCGACGGGATCGACATTCACGCGGGTAAAACTGCGGGGCGCAACTAGTTCATTCATAATGTTCGTGACCTGGCGCCGTCCATAGGGACTACTACTAATCTCTTAGCTGCCACGGCTTATTTTAATTTAATTTAATATTTGGATTGTTTTTTTTTTGAGTTGTGGAGGTCAGAGCTGTCGCTCCATGTAAAATAATGGTATTCAGCTGCATCCGGTTAGACTGGAAGCCGACCCCAACATAGTTGGGAAAAGGCTAGGCAGATGATGATGATGATTTGAATTGTTTTTTTTTATCTTTTCAATACGGACGCTTTTAACGTTCTACATCGTTCTCACATGCATTATATGAATATGAATGATGCTACTAATATTTTGTAACAATATTTTCATTTAAAAGTGTATCTGTGGAGTTTCTTGCCTGTTTTTCTCCAAAGGTCCTACTACGTTTAGGAATGGGCAACTATAGCTTCATCTTTCTGACTGGCTGACCCCAAAAGTTAATTCAAAAGTGCCTGTAATTGGTTTATCTCAATAATATTATAAAGGCGAAAGTTTGTGAATGTGAGTGAGGGTGTGTGGGGGTGTGTGTACTGTGTGTGTGTTTATATGTTTGTTACTTCTTCACGCTCAAGCGGTTAGACCAATGGTGATAAAATTTTGTATGGAGGTAGCTGACTCCCTGGATTAACATATAGGCTACTTTTTATCCCGATATTCCCACGGGATCGACATTTACGCGGGTGAAACCGCGTGGCGCAGCTAGTTTGAAATAATTGCTTTGAGTTTGAGTTTAAAACGACGGATCAACCTCACTGGGTCTACCCGTATGCATGTGACATTTTGTATCCGGTTCTATTCAGTCCACACAAGCTTAATATCCTGAAAAAGATCACGACCGGGTGGAGCCACAAACAATAAATCATCGCATTGTAACCACACACAAAGGACGTTTCCAATTTATTCAAGCGTCAAATAAATATGAACCGTATGAGGTTTGGAGTTAAAACATAATGGAGTCGTAATATCAAACAATAGATAGGGAAGGATGCTGAGGGTCACACAACAAAGTAGGACATGCAGAATGTCCACTAATGCCGGTTTTTTTACTAAAACTAGGCGACACCAAAGTCAAAGTCAAACCATTTATTTCAGAGACACATCAAAGGTACATTTTAACGTCAAAATTTACATTCAAATATAATTTATTCTAGTCGCCCCCTTCGAAAAGGTAATGGAGAAGAATGGGCAAGACACTCCACCGTTACTCTTTTAATAAGTTTTACAATATTTTGTATACTTACATTAATAAATTGATATAATTATACAAATGTCTCCCTGATGGTGTGACGTGTGTGTTCTGTTTTGTTTCCCCGGTACCAAAGTAACCAACCACGGTAACCACGGCAATGTTATCTAAACAAACTCTTTAGCTTTATTATTAGTATAGTTATAGATATCACGTACTAGCCGCCGCGCGTCGTCTCCGGGACGTCATTGGGAAACGAAATAATTTAAACTGAACATGACGTCCCGGTGACGGCGATCGTGTGTCGACCGAACTCGGCTAGACAAAACAAAAACCATGCGTACAGCGCGGTGAAACAGGAAGAGTGTGGACAAGATAAAAGGAGCAATTACCAATATTTTGTAACAATAATTTGATTAGAAAGAGTGTACCTACATGTAGTTTCTTGCCCGTTCTTCTCCATAGGAACCGAATATGCTTTGGGATGGTCGCTTTGGAGCTTCATCTTTCTGACTGACCGACTCCTCGACAGTTCAAAAGCGCCTGATTTAATTGAAATAAATGCTTCGAGTTTGAGTCATATTATACACAAAAGTGTACCTTCTGCATACTACTACTACTAGCTGCGTCCCGCGGTTTCACACGCGTAATATGTCGATCCCGTGGGAATATCGGGATAAAAAGTACTCTATATGTTAATCCAGGGTGTCAGCTACCTAAATTTTATCAAAATTGATCCAGCCGTGAAGAAGTAACAAACATATAAACACACACACACCCCCACACACACAAGGAAGAAGTAGGGTAGGAGTAGGGTAGGAGTAGTGTATGAGTAGTGTAGGAGTAGGGTAGGAGTAGCGTAGGAGTAGGGTAGGAGTAGTGTAAGAATAGGGTACGAGTAGGGTAGGGGTAGGGTAGGGTAAGGGGTAGGACACCACGCGAACGAAGTAGCGCCGGGCAGCTAGAAATAATTGATATGGCAAAACAACGTTTGCCGGGTCAGCTAGTATAATATAAAAGAACAAACCTTACACATAAATCATAACAATCCTGTGATTTGTGTCTACTAGTACAAAATATAATTACGTATGTCTAATAAATACCTGTGTATATGCTAGTGAAAACTGTATCACGGCAGGTCAGTTTTCGTTCGAAAGAAATTATCACATTGGTGATCCTTATTTAAAATACAATCTAGCCTATTAGCTAGAAGTAATTTAAATATATTTAACTTAAACTGCTAAGTAGATTTATCTATATGAATCCCTTAAAAAGGGATGGTAATCCTAACAAAGTGCTGGCTTTAACTGTCTGTTAATTTGCCCGTTAAATCCGTAGAATAGACGGCAGTTACAACTGCAGAATGAGTCCAATTCAATCTACCTCAAGCCTTTTTCCTAACTATTTTTGGGGACCAGTATTTAACATTGAGCGACTGCCTATCGGATCTGGGTAACACGATACCTCTTGGTAACACTGGCTGTCAGAATTTCGGGACTTCTGACTACCCGTTACGACCGACGACGGTCAAAGATAGATAGACAAACCATTTAAAAGTCATTAAACACAAAAAACGCAAGTATAAGAAACAATAAAAGTATATGATCGACTACAGTAAAAAAAATAAAAAAAATATATGATATTCGTCAGGTTATATGCTAGCAAAATAGTGTGTTGGAAACATAATATAACTAATTTGATACGCTAGAAAAAAATTATGGAGATACCTCTAAAAACTTTCTTTTTACAATAAAAACCATACTAATATACATAAGTATATATATACATACAATCATTATCATTTTTTGTCAGATTATTCTACAAGCAACATACTAAAACACCACTGTTTTAATTTTTTAGTCCATTATTCAATTTTTTTGTAAATAGATAATCACACTTAATATTATAAAGGCGAAAGTTTGTGTGTGTGTGTGTGGGGGTGTGTTTATATGTTTGTTACTTCTTCACGCTCAAACAGCTGGACCAATTTTGCTAAAATTTGGTATGGAGGTAGCTGACACCCTGGATTAACATATAGGCTTTTTATCCCGATATTTCCACGGGATCGACACATGCGGGTGAAACTGCGGGGCGTTGCTAGTATGATATAGCTTTCAACAAGACCACTGCCACCGTCTTCCTGCTAGCAAATTATCCAAGAGAAGAGCTCTTTGCATAATTTGGTAGCAGGAAATTATAGAAAACGAATAAAAGTGCCATGATCGCTGCACGCGTTGGCGATTTTCCCCCATTAAATACAGATTTCTTCGGTTAAAACTTTACTTCTGAAAGCTAAATCTAGGTTAACTTGTAAATCTTTAATTGTTATTGTCGATTCTTAAGGACAAGAGTCAGCATGCGGAATTTTTCCGAAGAGATGTTCTCAACTCATACTAAGTAAAACAGATGTTCTCAACTTATACTAAGTAAAACAGATGTTCTCAACTCATACTAAGTACTAAAATCATCAAATCTTTTTTGTTTTGGTTTTATGTGTTTAGATATCGATACCTATCACATCTGCAAAGTTACGCTAGCTAATTTAATTTTACCATGTACCTATAAATGTCGCAGATGGATCGTCGAATCCGCAGTTTTACATAACCGTTAGCTGTCTTGTAAAACTGCTCCATTATGTTAAACAGCTGAAGGACGTTTAGGAAAAAAGGTATCTGGGACAGACTGGACGCGGTTTTATATAACGGAGTTATTTTGTAAGACAGCTAGCGGCTATTTTGAGAATCCATCTGCGACTTAAACATTGTATGTAGGTCCCCTAACTTACCGTAACTTAACTTATATTAAACATGACTAACGACCACACAGTTATCTCACTCGGGTTCAAACCGCTGGGTAAGCCTTCGGGTTTAGTGAAGGTACTTGAGATAATCTGCGTAGTTTCACTTGTAGATTGAGTTGAGCTTTCATGAAACAAGCTTCAACTGAAAGCCGGCCTTAGCAACATTGTTATTATATTCTTTAGGTACTAGCGACCCGCCCCTGCTTCGATTGACAAAATATCGAATTTCTTAATTATATTTTCATCATTATTTTACCCGAAAAACCTCGACTGACATTGACCTCCCCCTAATAATAATTAGGTGAGATAATATGAAAGTATTAATACACATGTAGCGGTATCTACAACGCCAAAAGCGAATAACGCGTCATACTGACGGCACGCAAAATCCTGCATCTCGCAAGCAGATTTTGCCGCATAACTAGAACAACGGCCCGACATGAAACATCGACCATTTGTCCGCCAGACACAATTGTTATCGGTACATACCCTGTACACGCGACATGCGAAGGGATATGGTATTGGTATGGCATCCCCGTCGGCCTAGCCTTTCTCCAACTATGTCAAGGTTAGCTTCCAGTCTTACCGAAGCAGCTGATTACCAGTATTTTACATGGAGCGACTGCCGATCTGACCTCTACAACCTAGTTACTGGGTAATACTTTAGCCATTGGTGCGACTGATGGTCAGACTTTCGGGCTTCTGACTAACGTAACGGCTGTGAAAGATATATGAATGTCAGCCGGGACCAACTGCTTAACGTGCTTTCCGAGACACGGAGGAGTCTGGGTATGTAATGGATGATCACCCATCCACGGTCTAGAGGTGAGTACCTCGGCAAGCGTAGTTTAACCTCGACCCGTGCAGCTGTTATTACTTAATTCATTAAAAATAACTTTGCTGAGACCAAAGGGTAACCAGCTTCTCAAAATATTCTTTTTAACCCGACGCTTATGAGAGCGCTTAAATAAGAATACTTATGTTTATTAATAAGATTCTTATTCTGTTCGCACTAAAGCTAAGCTGTGCCTGATTGACACTTAAAAAGTTAGGCGTTCTCCACGCAAAGCTTTCATCTTTTAAAAGCATTTACCTACAGGTGAAATTGTGCCAAGTTTATTTTGTAGGGCCAGTAAAGTTTAGAAATTCAAATGCGCGCCCATTTGAATTGATACGTAAAATGAATGTATAATCAAAAGTTTATTTCTGTAAATAGATCTTTTAAGACACTTTTGAAAGTCAATATTTTGTGCTCTGAGAAGAAATGCCGAAATAAACTCAGAAGTCATAACATTATTATTAGAATTGTATGTGAGTCTAAGAATGCGGCGCCATGTCTGGAAGGACCTTTTGAAGAAAGAGCCATTGCAGCTTTAAGTTGACCTGTCCCAACAGACAGCATGCATGCATTCGTAATCAGCCTATAATTTTCCCACTCTGCTGGGACACATGCCTCCTCCACCACGCGGGTCCAGTGCGGGTTGGTAGATGTCACATGTCTTCGAATTTATGGTTCTAGGACATGCCAGTTTCCTCACGACGTTTTCCTTCACAGTTTTGAGAGTAGTGGTTATGAAATAATTTACGGCAACTAAAGCGCCTGTCTGGGTTCGAACCTTCGACCTATAATTCGTAAATAATCGCGTCCGTTACCACTGGGCCCACCACTGCTCACCAGCACGCATTACGTAGACCATATTAAAAATACTCAAAACCGCCAGACTGTTATAAAGTCATGCACGTGTATTCAACATCATCATCATAACCTGCATGGTATCCGGTGATGGTATCCATAGTCAGGCAAACGATCCCTTTTCCTTTTTTTCAGGACCGGGCCCACAAAAAGGAGAGTTATGTTTTTTGAGATACCTACTTGTCTGCCATTTTCATTATGCCACTAAAGGTTCTAAATACCTGAGCTGGAGATTTTTTTACTCTCTCTCTGGGCCTTAGCCAGGTTCATCGTCTGCCTCGCCTTTTACTGGGTAATACCCCTTATCACACTATCGTGCTTCTTGCCTTCTTGGCTGTCAAAGATCTAAGAATCAGAGAACGGCTTAGCGTGCTTTCCGAGACACGAAGGGGTCTCGATATATAAAGTTGGTCACCCACGGACGGACCGCGCCAAACATAGCTTTACCTGATCGATCGACCTGTTCAGCTGTTACTTAGCCACGAGCCCCTGGTCCTGTCGTAGCCAGGTTTATAAATCTGGCTAAAAGTATTTTTTTTCGACGCCGGATGAAGTTTCTACTTATTACGAGATTTTTTTATTTAAATATCTCTGTGAATAACTCCGTGGATATACTTGCTAGCCGACGTACCTTAGGATTAGTGGTGCCTTTATACTGCACGCACAGGTACCTCAAACCAAAATACCTGTGTTTGTTGATCTGGGGGCACGGGAGTGCCCCCGTCAAGACGAGCCAAGCGAAGCGCAAGGGCACTACACTACCTACCTTTTCTCGAAGCACTTCGTCGTATTTTTGAACCTTCATAACTTGGGTTTGGATTATACCAGATAAACAAAATTTTCGGGATATGATGTCAGTGGTTGACTTATTAAACCTATAAAGTTTCAATTGCATAGCTCTTAAACTTTAGATTTAATTGATATCTAAAATACCCCGATTTCGTCACTGACTCACTGACTCACTGATTCACTGACTCACTGACTCACTGATGATCATCAATATTCTAAGGGTCTTCCTGAAGGCCTAGAAAGCTGAAATTTGGTATGTAAGCTAGTAATAGTACACAAACAACAAAAAAACTCTAAAACTTGGAACTTTTACCCTTCAACCCCTTAAAATAGGGGATGGAAGTTTGTACGAGACTTCCGCAGATTTTTATGCTAGAGTTCTGAAAATTGATATAGGGACTCCTTGTTATAAATAATAAAATACGTATTTCAGGATTTTCAGTAAATAACCCCCCAACCCCCCAAAAAATTTTTTTTTATTTCATAAGCATCAATATTCTAAGGTTCTTCCTGAAGTCCTAGAAAGCTGTAATTTGGTATGTAAGCTAGTAATAGTACACAAACAATTCTAAGACTTGGAACTTTTACCCTCCAACCCCTTAAACTAGGGGATGGGAGTTTGTATGAGACTTCCGCAAATTTTGATGCTAGAGTTCTGAAAATTGATACAAGGACTCCTTGTTACAAATAATAAAATACGTAGTTCAGGATTTTCAGTAAATAACCCCCAACCTACCCAATTTTTTGTATTTATTTCATAAGCATCAATATTCTAAGGTTCTTCCTGAAGTCCTAGAAAGCTGAAATTTGGTATGTAAGCTAGTAATAGTACACAAGCAATTCTAAGACTTGGAACTTTTACCCTCCAACCCCTTAAACTAGGGGATGGGAGTTTGTATGAGACTTCCGCTAGAGTTCTGAAAATTGATACAGGGACTCCTTGTTACAAATAATAAAATACGTATTTCAAGATTTTCAGTAAATAACCCCCCAACCCACCCAAAAAAATTTTTTTTTCATTTCATAATCATCAATATTCTAAGGTTCTTCCTGAAGTCCTAGAAAGCTGAAATTTGGTATGTAAGCTAGTAATAGTACAAAAACAACAAAACAACTCTAAAACTTGAACTTTTACCCTCCAACCCCTTAAAATAGGGGATGGAAGTTTGTACGAGACTTCCGCAAATTTTGTTGCTAGAGTTCTGAAAATTGATATAGGGACTCCTTGTTATAAATAATAAAATACGTATTTCAGGATTTTCAGTAAATAACCCCCCAACCCCCCAAAAAAAATTTTTTTTATTTCATAAGCATCAATATTCTAAGGTTCTTTCTGAAGTCCTAGAAAGCTGTAATTTGGTATGTAAGCTAGTAATAATACACAAACAATTCTAAGACTTGGAACTTTTACCCTCCAACCCCTTAAACTAGGGGATGGAAGTTTGTAAGAGACTTCCGCAAATTTTGATGCTAGAGTTCTGAAAATAATAATTGATATAGGGACTCCTTGTAATAAATAATAAAATACATATTTCAGGATTTTTAGTAAAGAAACCCCCAAAAATAAATTATTTCATAAGCAACTTTCAAAAAGATGTGAAATCCCACCAAAAACATTTTCATGTAAAATGTTGCCAAGACGACACCACATATGGCTCAAAAAGTTATCAGATCTCATGTAGAGCCAAGCTTCTAACTCTACACGCCCTAACTTCACAAACTCTACACCTTAGTCAAAATATGTGGCTTGGCCGTTTCGCTACCATCACATGGGCGTAAGGTGAAAAATTTATTCACTGTTCATTACTTTTCTGTTATGCAATAGTTTTTGTAGTAACGAAACGGCCAAGCCTCATATTTTGACTAAGGTGTAGAGTTTGTGAAGTTAGGGCGTGTAGAGTTAGAAGCTTGGCTCTACATGAGATCTGATAACTTTTTGAGCCATATGTGGTGTCGTCTTGGCAACATTTTACATGAAAATGTTTTTGGTGGGATACCTTTGACTGAATTCTTGTTACCAACGGTAGGTATGCGTGTGTGGTCGCTTTCAGAGTCACACTGCTGAAGTGCAAAGTAAATATTCAGTTCCTAAATACTTGTATAATTATTGTTTATATGATAATTTCTTTTTAAATGTTATTTGCTTGGATACATTTTCAAAACTGGGCGTTATTCATAAAATATAAATTATCACACGAATTATACGCTGCTCTAACAATTCGAAGAAGGAAGTAAAACTAGCTTCAATTGGTTTCACCTTGACTTTCAAGACTCACATTGCATTTCAAAGTTTCAGTTCGAAGTTTGTTCGCGAGCAACGCGACAAGTGAGTGGACGAAATTCGGATACTCTACTTAATTAGTTTTCTGAGGATTATATTCTGTGTTGAAAATTGAGATTTTGGCAACCCAACTAGTTACGACAATCTGTGAAAGAGACTGTTTTCTACGATTACACTCGTATAATAAATATCCCATTTGATTTTTTTTTTTTTACTTAGACAACAATTATTATGTTAACGGTTAGGTACAAAAAAAAATAAAAGCTATGATAGTGTGTTACACTTAAAACTAAGTATTATAAGCTACCAGAAAAACAATATTTACGTACATTCACCGGATGATCGCCGTTTTGGGGCCAAAATCCAAAATGAACGGCCAACCAAAAAAAATGTATTACTCTGGTCTGGGAAGTCCTCCTTATTATTTTTTTTAATATTGCGTCGAATCTCTATAACGACCATTCCTTCAGCTGTTTTTTAAAGATGAAAAATCTAGTTTTATAGGTAGATGAAAAAAAAACCTGATTTTAGAACTATCATGAAAAAGAATAGTTATAGGAACACACTGTTGTCATAGTAGGTATTACTTGTTTAAGAGGTCTGTTGTCATAGTAGGTATTACTTGTTTAAGGTCACCTTTCATTTATTTTCGCCAATCGGTACCTAGTTTTATGTTTTATTAAAATGTATAAAACTAGATTTTTCAATTTAAAAAAACAGCTGAAGAAATGGTCGTAGAGATTCGGCGCAATAGTAAAAAAAAATATGAAGGACTTCCCCGACCAGAGTAATATTTTTTTGTGCTAGTCGGCATTTTGGGTTTTGGGCCCAACTTTGTATAAAACGTGACTGGTCTCCTTTGTCTAGTAAAATCTTCAGAATGCTATTAGAACTTGACCGTGTTGTCTCCAAGAGCGACGTCTGCCGCCCAATTACGGAGAAAGATTTGCAGAAAAAATAAAAAAAGCGATAAGTATGCGAAATGATGCACACCCACCCATGCCTACTCCTTTGGGGAATAAATAGGTATAAATTGTTTTGTTATGTACACAAACGTTAAAAACCTCACTTCAGATTCCCTCTCTGAAATTGACAACAAAAAGTATAAAAACCGCTCAAACAATTAACCAGGGCGTAAAAGTTTTCAAACTCGCTTAATCCCAGCAGATCGAAAAGTTCCGGCTGCATTTAAACCTGGATTAGTTTACTAATTACCTAAGTAGGTACTGCATTTTGTTGAACGGATCACACCTTGCAATTAAAGCAACTCGTGGAGAGTTTTTAATATGATTATTAGCAAGGTAGACGAGGGTAGTAGGGGGGCGGAGATTTTCCAGGATTTTTTTAATACCTAGGCTCGGTTTTTCCTCGACTTAAATTCATAAATGTTCACTGTGTCATGAAAACACTCTTGTTTGACGAAATACACCGTTCCACACCCACACGTAATTTTTAGGGTTCAAAACGAAAAAACTGAACCCATAAGGGATTCGTTTTTTGACAGAGTGACGGACAGACAACAAAGTGATCCTGTAAAGCTTATATGGGATAGCTTCGTTGTCCGTCCGTCCGTCCGTCAGTGCCAAGAACCTTTTTCTCAGACACGCGTAGAGGTATTAACCCTTTAGGGAATACAGGCGTGATCGTAAGCTATGTTATTAATTCATAAGCATGCAATCATGCATTATTTATAGTATTGCCGCGTTAATGAGTCAGCTGCCTAATTATTCAGAAGCTATCAATATGCAGTAAACACGTGGGTATGGATACACTCGGGTTCTATTTATCATCTTGCACCCGCCGTGTGTGTTAGGCAGTTGCCACATTGAGCCACAAGCGATTTTGAAGGGTTAAGTTGAAATTAATATCAAATTCGTAAGTCTACGGTCCCTTGGAGTTTAAAAAAATACAAGTTTCAAATTTAAGGTAAAATACTGCTATTTATGCGTTATATTTTGATACGCGTAAAAAAAGATCATGAAAGGCTAGAAGCAAGGTAATCACCGCACAATTAAAGAAAAAGTTCAAAAATTTGTAGTTTCATCACATTTTTTTTTTACGTTTACGGACTTGCATTTGCAGTCGGAGTCGTTATTTCATGTAGGTATGGGAGATTTTTTTTAAACTACAATGTTAAGTTTGTTTCTGGGTTAAATTCATTCCAGCTACAGAACCATTCATTGTGCGTGACTGCGTGGTCCGAAACGCACTTGGCTGGTTTTTCAGCATTTCAGACCTTCTTTCATAGGTACTCAATTTTAAAAGCATTCTTTTCGAATAAATTCCTCGAACCACTTTGTCTACAACCTTTTGACAAATATCGTAATCTGCGTTCGTGATTTATTTGCAAAAAATGTGAACAATCATGAATTAATGGAAAAATAACTTTAATTCCTACACAATTAAGTTCAGTTTACGCTACAACTTCAAACATTTTAATAACCGTTTCAATAGTGATAGTCACTCTGAAATCAACTTAATTATCATTGAAATAAAGTTGATATTTGTTTAACTTGAAATACCCTGGTGCGCGCACTTTTACTTTAGAGAAACTGCATACAAACGGATGTCTATTGTTTACATACATCCTTATCATACCTCCGCCTTCTCCCCATGAGGCAAAAAACTAAAGAACGCCACCGCCACCTGCTACGATCCTTACATACCTACAGATGTCATCATCTGCCTAGCCTTTTCCCAACTATGTTGGGGTCGGCTTCCAGTCTAACCGGATACAGCTGAATACCAGTACCTATCGTAAAACAATACAAAAGGAGTATAGCAATTTTTTCGGTCACCTATACGAAATATAAGTCTATTCTAAAGAGGTTTCGTTTTCATAGTTTTCGAGGGTGCTAAAGCCGATATCGTGGTCAAAGTCAAAGCATTTATTTCAAACTAGCTGCTGCCCGCGACGTCGTCTGCGTGAAGGCTCTACAGCACCAAAAATACCTAAGATGCCAGTGTCGCTATAGCATTATAAAGTAAACAACTTTTAAAATAGCATTAAAATATAAGTTTTTTTTTTTGCAAGCGAAGCAAGTGAAGAGAGTTATATGGGAATCCTGCTGAGTTCAGTCATAAGAGGTGACTGAAGGAAATAGAGAAAATAATGCAGGAATACATTCCAGGACACAAAAATACGTTCAAAGGTATCATATATACCTTACAACACTTCCCTATAAACTACGTTGGTAGTTATGCTGCCAGGAGCCAAAATGTGTGATGACGCGGGAGCAAGCGACGACGTACAGTTGCCCGTGTGAGAAGCAACTCGTCCTGACGTCGACACCCACTGCCCTCAGTGTCTGCCCCTGCGACTTATTGATGGTCATCGCGAAGCAAATACTCACGGGGAGCTGTACGCGCTTGAACTGGAACGGGAAGTTATGAGGTATGAGGGGAATGCGTGGTATAAATACTGCCTCGCCGACGCCATAACCCGTAAGAATTTCCGCCTCAATGGTGTGCCTGTGGAGCGAGATGACTTTAAGGCGGGTCCCGTTACACAACTTCGGAGGAGATAGGTTCCGAAGAAGAATAACCGGGACACCGCTTCAGCTTGATGGTATGCGCTGGAAGTCCACTTGCTGACAGGGAGTTCAGAAATTCCACGGGATAATGTGTGGCGTCATCTTGCTTGACAACAGTGTTTATCGAGGTGTAGACCACTTCATTCCCCTCAATTTCCGAGAGAATGCATTCGTTAATTGCTGCAGCCTGATCATTTTTGGGCGTCAAAATGGCCCGCTCACACACCCAAGAATTCTGCTGGTGCGGTATACGACTGAATGTCCCCGTACACACAGCGAATGAGTTCTTCTAAGCTGGAAACCACTCTACCGAGAGACTCTGGAAGCACCACCTGTCTACCTCTCTCTTCTGGTAGAGTGCCTTCGCCAAGACTTAGAAGGACATCGGAGAATTCATGAGCGCGTGCATTGCCGCCGAGCCGAGCTCTCATATTAATGGTCAAGCGCAGCGTACGAACTCGTGACCACAACGAAGATCGTTTCAACGAAGCATTCACCTCGTCAGCCCTCGATCCTCGGCCATCGTACACTCATCCCATACGATCAGAGAGCAATCCTTGAGCACGTGTCCCTTATCGCTGTTACGTGACACACCACAAACAGGCGTTTCGGCGCTCTCTAAATCGATGGGAATTTTAAACATGGCATGTGCTGTCTTGCAGTCCCGGAAGCAGTGTGGCAGCGATTCCCGACGACGCTACAGCAATAGCAATTTTGCCTTGCCTCCTGACCTCTGCAAGTATGCCAGTGGTAACAAATGTTTTTCCTGTACCACCAGGAGCATCCAAGAAAAACATTTTACCCTGGTTTTGCCAAACGCTTTCAAGGAAGGTGTCATAAATTTGTTTTTGCTCTGAAGAGAACAAAGCGACATGGTCATTTCGTATGGTGGTCATTTCGCCGTCTCCTACTTTGTCTCCAGTAGCACGCCTCAAAGGTCGTAGAAAATCTTCAGACAGATGATGGCGATACTTCTCCCACAAAGCTACCGGGTTCGCAACTCCACAAAACACCAAGATGACGGCAAACAGATGACGCATGCGGCTGGGACTGTCACTGACGCTCGCCTCCGCGAGGGTGTCAGCCCAATTTTGGTCACCGTCGAGAAGGTGACGTGCTACGCAGGCTGCGCGGTAAGTGGGAAACTCCACGCCATCAAATGTCCTCAGAAAGGCGAAAGACTTTGCCTCGGACAGTGTGAAGTAACAACCGCAGAAAATCGCATTCGCCATTATTCGGATGCACGGTATAATTTAAGTTTATAATTAGGTATACGACATGAAAATATATTAATTACCAAGCAATAATCACACAGATAAATACCGAACAAAAGTATTAACAGTCAATGTTTATTTTGTACTAACAACATGAAATTGATGAAGAAATGATCATCATCAATGAACATAACTTTTTTGTAATACTTAACACCGCATTTTTTTTAAATTGTTTACTCAACTCTGCTCAAGATTTTGAGGGTTTTGTTCGGATATCTATGGTTTTGTTGGAACTTGAATTTGTCAAAACGAACTATACGATACAACTTTTATGAAGAAAATGCACATTACCATCTATGAATTTTAAGAATAACTAACTACTAACCTCACCAACATGATCAAATTTAAATTATTAATTTCCAAAAAGTGTTGACATGTAACTTGATTTGATTTTTATGAAATCTCATAGATGGCGCTGCTTCAAAATTGTCTTATACTACTAACATTCATTAAACTATGTTTCTCTGCCCAAGTTACTTAAGTGTCGTAAAAGTTTTTATAGTGTAAAGCTAGATAATAGCATGACTTACTCAAAAACAACATTTAAATATGCGTCGTTAGATTACACGCTGTCACAGAATGCGTAAGAAAAATAAAGATTCACAGCTCCTCCTCGTAGGTGATAGCGTGATAATATGTAGCCTATATGTTGATCCGACCTCTTAGTAATATTCATGCAAAATTTGAAGTAAATCCATGCAGTACTTTTTGAGTTTAGCCCGGACATATATACAGACAAACAGACAAAAATTCTAAAAACTATATTTTTGGCTTCGATATCGATTGTAGATCACGCCCCAAGTATTTTTTTTATTTATTCTATGTACAGTTTTGCCTTTCCTACGATTTTATTATATACGATTTTAGTATATATGTTTATATTATTTATTTAAACATTATCATTATTTATTTTTTTAAATAACACAGACATAAGGACCAGAATTATTTCGTCATAAAGGCAAGCCTTTACGACGTGATTAAACACATAATAATGTTTTAAAGATCACAATATGATTTCGTTAGTACTATATCGCGCCAATAGATGTCGTTACATGTTTCCACTTATTGCAATAAAAATTGTTATAGAATGCTTTAAATTGATTATATCTTTTGATAGACTGAAGCGATTGCGATGAAACAAAGACTAATCACTGCTCCGAGTTCTACACTATATTTAAGTATAAATATGAACCATATTGGTTTGGTACTTTTTACGTTGAGCCTGTTTAAAATCTGTCACATCCAAACAGACAAACAGACAAAAATTCCAAAAATTGAAGAAATGGCATCTGTTGGTTATCCTATAACAGCCCAACTATTTTTTTTATTTTTATTTTCAATGTACAGAAACGCCTCGTCTACAGATTTATTATATGTATAGATAGCCACATAAAACGCATTTTTGAACGTCAAAAATTATAGTAAAATAGAATTGATTCTAGTCGCCCCTTCCAAAAGGTAGTTTTCAAAATGAAAATCCAAGATGATTGGCTGCATTCATTTTGAAATTTTCGCATCTGCCATCTTGGATTTTTATTTTGTACTTCTGCCGGGGTCCTCCGACCCCACACATTTTTTCTTGTCTGTTTATATAATGTGTGTACATAGATGGTTCAAGAAATAAATAATAAAGCTGAAGACTTTGCTTGATATTTGAAGATTGCGCTAATCTCTGTA
The DNA here is from genome assembly GCA_963082905.1 of Oligia fasciuncula. Classification (NCBI taxonomy): domain Eukaryota; kingdom Metazoa; phylum Arthropoda; class Insecta; order Lepidoptera; family Noctuidae; genus Oligia; species Oligia fasciuncula. Next base: position 19,983,186 of record OY720403.1, read on the forward strand.
GCTACCACTCGGATTTGCGAAATTTCTTTTTGCATTTGGATTCTTAGGAGCAGAGCGAAACGAAAAAAAAAACAGGCAGAACGCCGTAAGGAGCCGAAATTTAACGCAGACGAGGTCGCGAAGCTAGTACAAAATAATAAAAATCTACTGGTAGGCGAGCACCTTATTGCCCTGCCGGCTTACCGGGGCACCGGGCCGGCTGTCACAATAGAAGCGTATTGTTTGCTCATATTTATCCATTAGCTGGTTATTGCTATTAGTCTGTTGACCTAGCTCAATATTAATGGCCCTGCTGATAAAGTGTCGATATCCATAGAAAAAGGAGGTTTTATGCCTCGCCCATGACTGGCTTTATGATGCGAAATGGAGCTTTCTAGTAGACGCCGCTTGAATGCCGTAAATTTATACAAAAATATAATTAAAATCCATTGGATCTCGATTGGATACACGTTCGACGTATACGAAGGGTTAAGGGTGTGGTAAAAACCATTAAACTGAACCTCTTTCTCCATGGGAGCAACATCGTAATCGCAATAAAAGTATTAGCTGTCCTGTCATTTGGGTCATGTAGGCATTGAAGTTTTTTTGGTATGGGATGGTGGATATTTTTTTCGCGATTAGATACGATGTTGGCCCCATGGAGAAAATTTTTCAGCTTGATGGTCTGTAGCTGTACCAGAACCTTAAATATAACCACACATTTCTGAAAAATGCTGTCACAGTTATACACTGTTACGTACCAGCGCTGCGACTTATTTTTAAGCTGGCTGACCCGACAGATGTTGTTTTTCCCCAATTACGAGTACCATAGAAAAAAGCACTCAGTTTTTCCCAATTTTTCCGATATTCCGGGCATCTGTTCCAATTTGTCTGCCTTAGAAACCTCATTCGGTCTATTATGAACGTTTAAAAAATATCTGATCATCCTTTCTGTTCTTAAGTGATTCGCTTCGCAACGAACCGCATATTATAATTTTTAATAGGTAGATAGATGTCGCACGACAATGCTGAGATTTTTGACCTCGTACAGGTTTTTTATTATTGAAGTGAAAACTCCTTGAGGCGCGTTGGGCATTTTTTGAGATGGGAAATAACACTGACCTCTATAATACAATTATAGAGGTCAACCAAAAACCAAAACCAAAATCCATAAAAAAAAAACAAAAAAAAAAAAAAAAACAGAAAACCATTGAAGTCGCGCCACTTTTACCGCAAGCGACACCGCGCGTGTTTTGTTTATAGGACGATTCAAAAAATGCCCGCAAGCTTCGGATGTGTTCGGCTGTCCTCGGAATGTACTCGGTATATCCGATATGTCAGTGAGTGATGGCAAAGTATTCTGTTTGTGTTTTGTTTTCATTTCTGTCAGCACTCCCGGAGTGCCACTGTTTTTTTTTATCTAGTTTGTATCCTCCTGGCCCAATAAATAATTTCTCTTTCTTTCTTTCATCGGCCAACTAATTATTATTATAAAGCCTTCGTCTCTTCTTTGAAAGAGTTGCATTAGGAAATTTTTAATGGACAATCTTTAGAATTTCCACATTCAACACCCTGTCAATTTTGGCTGTGCAAACTCATGGTAGAGCTACTGTAGGTACCGACGACTTGAAACACTCAAGTTCTAAGATGTTCTCTGTTTGTACACTTTGTAGAACATTTCTACATTTCCTGCCACTCGAGCACTTTGCAGGAATGACTAGGATTTCAACCTCTTACGTGATTACCTACTAAGGGACTTTAGCTGTAGCTTCTAAAACATTTGAACTACAAGGTCGAGTAATTTGTTACCACATAGTAAATAAATAACGAGATATACCTACTGGAGCTCTTTGATCATTGGACATCAATCGGTCAATCCTTTCCCACCTATGTGGGTTCGGGTTTCAATCTAACTGGATGCAGCTGAATACCAGTATTTATAACATTGACCGACTACCTATCTGACCTCCACGACGCATTTACTGGGTAACACGATATCCCCTAGTCAGAAGCCCGAAAGTGTAAAAATACATTCCCTCGTCATTGATAGATATCAATGACGGCCGGGCCCAACGGCATAATTTTGCTTTCCGAGGCACGGAGGGGTCTCGATATGTACGAGTAATGTGTCGTCACCCTCCAGGAACCCCCTCTTTGATCATTGGACATGCCTGGAATGAACAATATACATCACACTAACATTATAAAAGCGAAAGTTTGTGTGTGTGGGGGGGTGTGTTTGTATGTTTGTTACTTCTTCACGCTCAAACGGCTGGGCCAATTTTGATGAAATTTGTATGGAGGTAACTGACACCCTGGATTAACCTATAGGCTACTTTTTATCTCGATATTCCCACGGGATCGACTTTTACGCGGGTGAAATCGCGGGGCGCAGCTAATTTAATATTTTGGTATAAATGTTGCTACTCAGTAGTAATATATAAATCAATGTTGCTACTAGACTAGCGAGCCAGTGGCGGTACCTTCATAGAAGCAGAGAAGCCCGGCTTGCCCTAATAAAATCATAATTCACAACAACAAAATCAATAAAAAATATATTCAAAAAATTCCAGTCAATTAACTCGAACTCAAACATTCATGACATAGGAATACCTTTTCGAAATCCGAACTAGCGCTAACTTTGGGCTAGGTTCGCGCCAAATTCGGAATTCGGCTCTAAACGCTATACAATGCGCCATCTCGCTCACACTTAGTCTGGCTTTTACCTGGCTTGCCTTTCCTTTCTCTGTCTCGCAGTTTTCGCATACAAATTGCTATAGAAACGTTTACATTTGTTGATATATTGGTAAGTACTTATACACAGAGTTCTATGAAATGAAAAGCCAGGCTTTTGAGAGGCATGAAGTTCGCGCAAATGCACTATCCGCGCGTTGCGTTGACCTGCGTAAAGTTAGTTGCGAAAGCACGTGTGGCGGGCGCGATGAGTCGATGACACGACGCGACTCAAACAAATTGTTAGTGTTTTGAATACTTTGAGAATTAGTTTTATTATTTGAAAAAAATATTGATTGTGGTGATTGGTGATGTCATTCCCTATAATTTTGTAAATGGTTAATGAATATAGTGTTCTTTTATCATTGTGTTCGGAATCTGTCATCGAAAAGGTACGTAAATACATTGAGTTTTCTGCAATTTTCTGCCAATAAATAACTCTTTACTTCACCGTAGCCAATCTTAAATTACTGTCAGACTGTCGGTAGGTACTTCTCGGAAATAAAAACAAGTATTTTTGTCAGTCAAGAAGACAGAATAAATAAAATAGGTACCTACTCATTCGATCGTTTATTAGGTACTAGCTTCTGCCCGCGACTTCGTCCGCGTGAAATTTCACCCTCTCCCCATTCACTCCCTTAGGGGTTGAATTTCGAAAAATCCTTCCTTATTCCTTGTCTACATTATAAAGGGAACCTCTGTGCAAAATTTCAGCTTTCTAGGTCCAAGGGTTTGGGCTGGGCGTTGATGAGTCAGTCAATCAGTCAGTCAGGACTTTTCTTTTTATTTATATAGATAAAAAATAATAATCTTTATTGTTCAGAAAAATACACAATTTTATCAGATAAATCACTGGTCAAATAAACCACACTAGGATTCCCTGTGTCGTGGAGGCCAGTCTCTTTCATCGTGGTTCAAAAAAATACAAGAAATACAATAAGTAAATTTTATGTTTAACAAACGAAACGTAAAACAAAAACAATAATTATAACTACACTAGCACTTTGCCCGCGACTTCGTCCGCGTGTATTTCGTACTTTCCTCTAAAAATTTTGAATATTATGTTTATGATCTTTAGCATTTATTTAGATTAATAAGTATTCGGGCCAATTTTTAAGTTTGTAGATCAAAGGAATCAGATTTTTCAAATAAACAGGATCTTCGCTTTTCACCCCAACAAGAATGGATTTTTTAAAAATCGTTTGGGATGACGTGTCCATAACTTGACTCAAAGACCGATACCTACTCATTTTCGAGTTAATGGAAGTAAGCAGTAAAATCCACCCCTTCTTCTTAGCGTGTCGATAGCAATCTAAATGGACTCTGCCCAGAATTCGGCTACTTGTTTGGCGCCATTACTTCTTGTCATGGTTCACCAGTGAGTTGACGACACACTTTAAAAAACTGTTTCGGCTTTTCAGCCTTTGTGGCACAAGGATGTTGTCGTGCAAAGGGTCATGTGTCGGAGACCATTTTGGCTCTTTCGCTGGAGCCAGTGCTCTGCGAACCACTGGTGGCGCTATGTGCTAGTGGATACAGCATTTCCTACTATATTTCCCAGCAATCCACCCCTTAAACTTTATTACCCTTTTCCACCTTGGTTGGAGTCGAGTTTTGAAAAACCCTACAACTAACTACAACTTTTCACCCCGTTAGGGGTACCTACATTTTCGAAAAACCCTGATACATGTTATTTTTGGTCTTAAGTATAAATACCGAGTTTCGAGTTAATCGGACCGCCCGTTAAAATTCTTCCATACAAATTTTAACACCCCCCAATCCCCTTTTAGGGGGTAGTTTAGAAAAACAAAAAGTGTCAATCTTCATAATTTACTTTCGTGCCAAGTTTCAAGTTTATTAACCAAATGAATAATATTTTTCATATAAACTGTATCCCCGCTTTTCACCCCCACGGGGGTGGAATTTCGAAAAATAGTTTGTGATGTGTTCATTACTTGACTCAAAGATTATTTATACCAATTTTCGACTTAATCAAGCCACGCAGTAAAATCCTCCCCTGTAAAATTAAGTACACCTTTTCACCCCGTTAGGGGTAGATTTTCGAAAAACCCTGATACGTGTTATTCTTTATTTTTGGTCTTAAGTATAAATACCGAGTTTCGAGTTAATCGGACCGCGCGTTAAAATTCATCCATACAAATTTTGACACCCCCCAATCCCCTTTTAGGGGGTAGTTTAGAAAAACAAAAAGTGTCAATCTTCATAATTTACTTTCGTGCCATGTTTCAAGTTTATTAACCAAATGAATAAGATTTTTCATATAAACTGTATCCCCGATTTTCACCCCCACAGGGGTGTAATTTGGAAAAATAGTTTGTGATGTGTTCATTACTTGACTCAAAGATTATTTATACCAATTTTCGAGTAAATCAAGTCACGCAGTAAAATCCTCCCCTGTAAAATTAACTACCCCTTTTCACCCCGTTAGGGGTACATTTTCGAAAAACCCTGATACACGTTGTTCTCTATTTTTGGTCTTAAGTATAAATACTGAGTTTCGAGGTAATCGGACAGCCCGTTAAAATTCTTCCATACAAATTTTGACAGCCCCCAATCCCCCTCTAGGGGGTAATTAAGAAAAACAAAAAATGCCAAACTTAATAATTTACTTAGATAAGTATTCGTGCCAAGTTTCAAGTTTATTAACTCAAGGAATAAGATTTTTCATACAAACGAAATCCCCCCTTTTCACCCCCTTAAAGGTTGAATTTCCAAAAACCCCTTCTTAGTGCTCCCCTACATTATAAAAGGAAGCCGTGTGCAAAATTTCACATTCGTAGACCCAGTAGTTTCGGCTGTGCGTTGATATGTCAGTCAGTCAGTCAGTCAGTCAGTCAGTTTCTCCTTTTATATATATAGATAGATGAATATGATATGACAAACCTATGTTAAAATTATCAATTGACTTTAAAATGTAAGTACCTAATTCATAAAATAATGCGTACGAGAAAATAACAATAAATCGATAGTAAAATTTGGAGGCCATCTAGTGCATTTTGATTGAACAAATTTTGCAAATGACAAGCAAAATGAAAAAAGGTCCGGCTAAGCGCTGTGGTTCATTTATTTAATATAGATGGCGCTTATGACAATTACGTACTGATGCTTGAAATAAGTAGTAGGTACCTGGTCTTCGTATTTTAAAGGTTTTCTTACCAAAATTATAATAATGATGTTAGTACTACTAACAACCATTAACAACAAGAAAATCAATCCAATCCCTCAGTTGGGCGTTTTTTTTATACCTTGAAAATCTGTTGGCTTGCCCTAATTTTGACCCCTAGGCACGCCACTGCTAGCGACCCCTGCTTCGCACGGTTTTAAGGACTTGACAAAACATCAATATTTCTTTATTATTTTTTTTATTTTAACAGACTATTATTTTTATTAATACCTAATTATCTTACAATTTAACTCTAAAATATACATATTATATAGTATATACAAGTATATAAAAAAAAGAAGGGAAAAGAAAAAGAGAGGAGCTCATTGGGCATCAAAAAATTCGTCCGCATCGCTGTCAATGACATAAGTGCCCAAAAGGCTGGCAGCATTACCACGTTGGATGGCAATGCTTATTCTTTGGGCTAAAAATAGGCCACGTGATGAGTCAACCAACCGCTTGGCGATGTCCCGATATATTTGATGAGCACTCGGACCCCAAGGCCCTAGTGTTTCAACCCCAAACGGCTCAAACATATAGCTCCCAATAAGGTTGTTATATTTGCGCCGTTTGAGGTTTTCTGCTCCTGCAGCACCACACCACATTCGGGCTCGCTACATGTTTGCGTCTGGGTGCTCCTTGCGGAGCTCCACATCGCTGTCAATGCGGTGAAGCAGTCGACTGCCTCGGACACCATGGCCTATCCTGCAGCAAGAGCGCTGGTCGGATGGCACGGCACGCCAGCATTAACGACATCATCCGTCGGGCTCTTGTCACCGCCGGGGTGCCAGCTGTTTTAGAACCCAATGGCTTGGCACGCGACGATGGGAAGAGGCCAGATGGAATGACCATAATGCCTTGGAAGTTGGGTAGGCCTTTGGTGTGGGATGCTACCTGTGTCGACACCCTCGCGCCATCCCATCTTCCTAGCACGGTGGGCTGTGCTGGGGCGGCTGCTGCAGGAGCAGAAAACCTCAAACGGCGCAAATATAACAACCTTATTGGGAGCTATATGTTTGAGCCGTTTGGGGTTGAAACACTAGGGCCTTGGGGTCCGAGTGCTCATCAAATATATCGGGACATCGCCAAGCGGTTGGTTGACTCATCACGTGACCAGAGGGCTGGCCTATTTTTAGCCCAAAGAATAAGCATTGCCATCCAACGTGGTAATGCTGCCAGCCTTTTGGGCACTTATGCCATTGACAGCGATGCGGACGAATTTCTTTATTATAATAATAGGTAAGTTCAATGTTTATGTATTACACACATAAAACTCTGGCATGCCATAACTTGAAGCAACAATAAAAGTTGCATCGTCTAAACAGTTTTGCGTCGTGTAAATGGGGATACATAGGTTTTGAACACATTCGAGGTCTTATGTAGGTTTGTTTGGCAATAAAAAGTCGATGCGGAATTATCACCCCTTCATAAAATTACGACCTTTTCATTGGTTGTAAAAGTCCTCCAGATAGAATTTCGGCCATGCAGCCATTCTCAACGGACACTAGCCATATACGCAGGAGATTTATGATAGTACACAGGTGCACTTTCGCTTCCCTCACTCTCACATTCTGATAGAACGGCAACCCGGTACGACCGGAGAGAGGTCAGGCGCAGGACCAACGGCTAAACGTGCTTTCCGAGTCACGGGGGTATCACGTCGCCAACTTTCAAACTCTGGACTGTTACTGAAAAAATCCTAATTGAAAAACCGGGACAGTTTTTGGTTCTAGGAAGTGGGTGAACTTTAGAACAATAAGACTGTGTTGTCCGTGACCTATCTTGCTCTCCCGCTGACATTCTGACTTACTTACCCTTTTACTACGAGGTTTCACAAACTATCCTTTTGTGTATCCTCTAGCGAAATAACCTTAAATTAATGACTTTTTGGCCTATCTCGGACAAGTTCCAATTAAATTATCTAGTAGATATTTCCATATACATCATGTTTTGTGGTATGGTTTTGCAGTTATCTAAATCTCCAGAAATTACCCCAGATGGTGATTTTAAGAATCAGTGAGAACTTTTGTCAAGAATAATCAGCCTTTAATGTTCCCACTGTTGGGACACAGGCGTCCTCTTTTCGAGAGAGAGTGCTTGGTAGTTATCACATGTCTTCAAATTTTCGATTTTAGGACATGGACAGGCCGGTTTTCTCACTTTTGAGAGCAGTGGTGATGAAATATTTACAGAAAAACGTTCGAACCACGACCTACAACTTGTAAGTTGGGGCCTGTAACACTGCGCCACTACTGCTCTGCTTTGTCCAGCTGTGAAACAGTTCAGAAAGAAAGGGATCAGTCAGGAGTCAATGAAGTGCGTATCTATACAGACGGCTCAAAAACAAAAAACGGTTCAGGTGCTGGCGTACACTCCCTTGACCTCAATATTAACTTCCACATACCGCTAGGCACACACAATTCGATCTTTCAATGCGAATGTGTTGCCTTAACACAAGCCGCAACAGAGTACAGCGCTTAGGCATCCGGAATTATGGCATTAAATTCCTATCCCACAGCCTATCTGTGCTCAAAGCTTTAGGAAGCTAACAAACTAACAACAAACTAATTTTTGAGTGCTATCTAGCTCTGGAGAGTTTATCGACGTCCAATCGTATTACTCTCCAGTGGATCAAAGCGCATAGTGGATTCTTGGGCAATGATGCTGCAGATGAACTTGCGAAGACTTATTTTCTTTTTGTTTGTTTTCGTAGTATCCAACTGTATTTAGTACTATTTGTTTTAGTTTAAAATAAGTACAGCCTCTTTATTCTCTTACTGTCTTCTTCTTTGTATTTCTGTAACTTGAATGTTGTGTCTTCATTGTATCATTAACTTAGGTAATTTGTGGGAACGTTGAGGATTGTACATTTACCCACTTCCAATGTAATCTTAGATGTAATATATAATGTACAATTGTTTATTTTTCCTAACCAAATAAATAATAAGAAGAGAGGCTCTGTTATGAAGATGCTAGGCCCGATAGATATTACAAAAGATATAATAAGGATATAGGTAAGATATTACAAAATTCTGGATAATTATTCTTGTTGCTTCTATATGTGAGAACAATGTAAAAAAACGCCGAAAAAAACAAGTTTGTTGTATGGGAGCCCCCCTTAAATAATTATTTTATTTTGTTTTTAGTATTTGTTGTTATAGCGGCAACAGAAATACATAATTTGTGAAAATTTCAACTGTCTAGCTACCGTGGTTCTTGAGATATAGCCTGGTGACAGACAGGCGGACGGACGGACAGCGAAGTCTTAGGAGACACAAATGAGGAAAAAATTCAAAATATAAGATTAAAAATAAGCCTTGGCAGTTAAAGATGACCAGTCTCAACCGACGGTGCCCGTTCACGAACAGACGCGTGGATCAGCACCATCCAGCTCAACCATTTTGTAGGGAACCGAATGATCCAACACACGCGCCACCATCGGTGAGACATTTAAGTGAGCATGACACGTTCTCAACTGCCATGCTCTTTCAAGTCAACATAAAAAAATCATAATAAACGGAAACATGTTTCTCACATTTACAAAATTGAATATCGTGTCCTGCGTGTTCTGTCGTCTGCATGTTACAGGAATTTAATGGACGTTAATGATGGCGCCGAACACGTAGTGAAATCTATATCGAGTCCATTTAGATTTCCATCGACACGCTGCGAGGCCGAAAAGACTCCTATGTCAACATAATGCAGCGATATTTAAAAAAAAAGCTACAGTAACACATGGACGTAATGTCCATGTGTTACTATAGCTTTTTTTTTTTGATTACAGGACCTAAACGCAAAAAAGTCCAGTGTTCCATGTTAGTTTTAAATTATATTATTGTGAACGTAATTATTGTCTCTATGTTAATTAATGTAATTGGTGTTTTACCATTTTAATAAAATAAAATAAATGGATACGGGGCTTAAGGCGGGTAAGCCCCTTAATAAAAATGACTAAGTCCAAATCAGTCGAGTCCAGTTGAAAGCGAGCTCTACAATGCAGGAAAGCTCTACAAAAAGTTTGTTTAGTTGAACTTACTCGGGGCTAACGTGCGCGGTTACATATTCAAACGTTGAACTTTGTTCGACTTTGGAACAATAAGTAGACTATAAAAACATTGTATGAAACGCGTGTAGGTCCTGTACTATTTTTTTATTTATTTGTGTTAATTTTCAATGTGTTTTGTTCCGGGGAAAAGTTTATATAAATTTACTTAAATGTTACGTAATTTACATATACATAAGTTCACGCCTTCTTTCCATTGGGGTAGGCAGAAACTATAGAACGCCACCTGCTATGATTCTTATACAGAATGTCCCGTAATTAATGGATAACCTCTGGGCATTGTACTTATCATTATGAACAACTTCTACTACGGGACCAAACATGAAATCGCGAAAAAAAATCAGCTGTTCCCTACATTTATTTTACCATTTATGTACACACCTAAATAAACAGACAAGAAAAAAAAACAGAACAGAAAAATAGGTACAAAGGTGATGCTTATTTCATAAGAAATCTCTTCCAGCTTATCTGCGATAGGACAATAACTAGAGAGATGTAGACAGCATGTGAAAGAGTAAATGAGACAAAAAAATAATACATAAAATCTAAAAACAATTCACTTAATAAAACTAAACAAGTATTAGTATTTATGTTCGCATAACTCGTCAAAATGTAGGAAACAGCTGATTCTTTTTTCGCGATTTCAGGTTTGGTTTGGCCTGTCTGTCTGTCTGTTACCTCTTCACGCTTAAACCGCTGAACCGATTTAGATGAAATTTGGATAGAGATAGTTTGAGTCCCGGGAAAGGACATAGGATAGTTTTTATCCCAATATTCCCACGGGATCGACAATTATGCGGGTGAAACTGCGGGGCGCTGCTAGTATTAATATATAATGTAAGCTAACAGACTTAAGACCGTTTACGCCGTACGACATTTCATACAAACTTTCAAGCCCTTGGTTTTCGAAATGAATGAAGCGATTTTAATGAAACTTCATACGCATAAGCAGGATACTCGTACAAAGGTCTAAAAAGTTACTTAAGAACATTTTAAACACCAACTAAAAAAACATACTTATTATAGAAACGCATACTCGAAGCTTTTGTAAGAAACGCAGGAAATAATCCAGCTTTAAGACACAAGAGAAACTACCATCAATCAAATGGTGCTAGCGTGTTCAGGCCATTAGGTTCAGGTTTCCTTAGACAAAGATTAAAACAGAAGACGAACAAGCAGGGGATTAAGGAGGCGGGGGGTGGAGGGGGGGGTTCAGGGGATCAGGCTGAAATAGAATAGAATAGAATAGAATACTTTTTATTATGTACACCATATAAATAACGCGTATAACTTCCTCGACGGGTTAAGCAGACGTAACAGTACATCCACATTTCGCCAGTAATCTGTACCTAAGTCTCATTAATAGAGGGCGAGCCTATTACCAGCAACCGGACACAAATCCAGACTCCGGGCTGTGGATGGAAAAACCCAATGACACTTTGCACGACACAGGGCCTTGAGACCACAAAACCAACAGGGCAGAGACAGACGAACCCTAAAAACCATCCAAATTCAATCTCGCCGTCTCCACTTCAACAGAAATCATAAAATACCAATTTTAAACCAGACGTGATCACTGAGATAATAATTGGCTATTTTATTATACGATCTCCTGCATATTAACGAGAAGGGCTGGCAATGGATAGCCGGCCAATATTACTGCAGTGCAGAGAGATGAAGATATTTTTATTATAAGCTTCAGATATTGGATTTTATAGCCAAGATGAATATTGTTGAATATTTTTCAGCTTGAAATTCCTTCTAGAGTTCTGCGTTTTCTCTGGTTTTTTTCTGTAATAGCCAATTTGACTAGCCATTTGTTATTCTTACAATATTTTAAAATGCAATGCTCTCTGTCTATTGGTCGGTCCATTTACCTTAGTATAATTCGAGAAGCACTTTTCCGATTCGCGTTCATTTTTCTTAAAAAATATTATCTAACAAAAAGTGTAAGTATACAAGTCACTTGCCAGGCTTAAAAGCATAAACATTACCGTTACTAAGAGTTCAATTCCCGTAGGTACCCGCCAATTAATAATCCCGGAATTTTTCATTTAGGGGAGTTTTCATTAGCAGACCGCACCCTGAAATTACTAGTGGCAGGTTAATAAAAAAAATGAAAAATATCAAAGTTTAAAAACGTAATATCCTAGTCATAATGATTGTTCTTTTTGTCTATTGTCTTTTATGGTTATTATTTTTTGTTATTATTATTCATTTGTTTTGTTTTATTTTCTTTCCCTTTTATGATTTTCGTATTGTTTGTTAAATGTTAATATTTTCGGTTTGTCATACTTACTGTATCTACCTAGTCTATAAGAGAATGATGTGGTCGCCTATAATTGGAAGCGCATTAGTATTTGTCCCTGTTCTTGTAAACTTGCATGTAATTGCATAACCTCTATAATTGGAGATCCAAATAAATAAATATATGCTCGCCCTCTAATCCATAGGATTTTATACCATCACTCAAACTCAAAGCATCTAGTTCTATTAAACCAATTACAGGCACTTTTTAATCGTCAAGTATTCGGTCAGTCACAAAGATGAAGCACATTTAAGTCAAAGCACATTGAAGTCAATAAAAGACGTAGTTACCCTGTAAATGGTAGCTCTATAGAAAGTGTTCCCATTTACGTAACACTTTTACAATCACAATCCGAAAGATTTTGAAGGAAATCACTTCATATGTTGTCAAGAGGCAGATGTAACCGATAGTTCTGCGTCTGGTCGCAGCGTCAAGAGGCAGATGTAACCGATAGTTCTGCGTCTGGTCGCAGCGTCAAGAGGCAGATGTAACCGATAGTTCTGCGTCTGGTCGCAGCGTCAAGAGGCAGATGTAACCGATAGTTCTGCGTCTGGTCGCAGCGTCAAGAGGCAGATGTAACCGATAGTTCTGCGTCTGGTCGCAGCGTCAAGAGGCAGATGTAACCGATAGTTCTGCGTCTGGTCGCAGCGTCAAGAGGCAGATGTAACCGATAGTTCTGCGTCTGGTCGCAGCGTCAAGAGGCAGATGTAACCGATAGTTCTGCGTCTGGTCGCAGCGTCAAGAGGCAGATGTAACCGATAGTTCTGCGTCTGGTCGAAGCGTCAAGAGGCAGATGTAACCTATAGTTCTGCGTCTGGTCGCAGCGTCAAGAGGCAGATGTAACCGATAGTTCTGCGTCTGGTCGCAGCGTCAAGAGGCAGATGTAACCGATAGTTCTGCGTCTGGGCGCAGTGTCAAGACGCCGATGCCAACGACAGCTCTGCGTCTGGTCGCAGCGTCAAGACGCACAGTTTGCGCTCACTTTATAAGATTAACATAATCGCAAAACATTATCGTTAGTATGTTGTGTACTATTTGTGACGTGTCTTACGCATCATATTGAGGAAAATTATCTTTTCTGTACGTAAATAAAATGATCAGGTCTTCATGCGAGGGCTGATTGACATCGATATAGGATCGCAATCGAACCCAAATTCGTAATAAAATGTATTAGGAAGAGATATCGTAATATCGTGCCCGGGGCTCAAATATAATATAATATCGTGTAGGCGTCATTTCCAATATACATTCTTTGACGGCTTATGGACTAATAAAAGGCACACGGTCCGACCGATTTGTATGTACAACTAGATAGATAGATCTACAGAGTAGATAATAAAGACCATAATCGGGTCTAGAACTATAGATCTGAGCCCGATCATCGTCTTTATATATCTATAGTAAGCTAAAGAGTTTGTTTGTTTGAACGCGTTAATATATATTTGGAACTGCCTGTCGGATTTGAAAAATTTTTTTTGCATGTCATAGCCAAATTCGTGAGGAAGAGCCTTTCTCAAGAATTTGGCTATAGCCTATAGGCTATTGGACATCACGCTAAGACTCTTCGAAAAAAAAAAGTCAATATGAAAACAAAGTAAAAGCGCGGGCAGCCAATGCGATGCGACGGGCTGGATCAGGGGAACTAGAAAATTCACGCCGACGAAGTCGCGGGCAGAAGTTGTATAAATAAAAGGCACACGGTCTGACCGATTTGTAGGTACTACGACTTGTAAGACCAGTTATGGTATTCATAAGAATAAAAATATTAACTGGGCTTCGGGTTCTCAGTAGGTATTCGTAGTTTTACTCAATGATATTTTTACTAAAATATCATTGTAGGTACCTACTGAACCGAAGTCCAGTCGCATGTAAGCCAAGTTATTAGTCAACTCCTGAAGTTGAAGCCGCAATAATTAATGATTCTTACATAAATGGGGATGGTAGTCTAGTCTTACATTAATTTATGATTCTTACATAACTCTTCTATGGGGCTTACATGACACGGTCACTGTCGGACTGCATAGAAAAGAAAGAGAAGCGCGATGACACAACGCTGGTAATTTATTGCAAAATATGAAGCAATTATTAAATTACAAAAAAATCTATTGTTTGGACTAAAAAATTAAAACACTTGTGTTTTAGTATGTTGCTTGTAGATAGAATAATTTGACAAAATATCAGAATGATTGTATGAATGGTATATTAGATATGGTTTTTATTGTAAAAAGAAAGTTTTTAGAGGTATCTTCATGATTTTTTTCTATCGTATCAAATTAGTTGTATTATGTTTTCAACACATTACCTATCTACCTAGCATATATCCTGAAGAATATCATATATTTTTCTGATTTCGTTCACTGTAATCGATCATATACTTTTATTGTTTCTAAAACTTACGTTTTTTTGCGTTTAGGTCCTGTAAGCCCCGTATCCATTTATTTATAGTTAATTAAAACGGTAAAACACCAATTACATTAATTAACATAGAGACAATAATTACGTTCAAAATAATATAATTTAAAACTAACATGGAACAGTGGACTTTCTTGCATACTTTCTCTCACAAAACTCCAGATTTAAACGCATAATTTTAATCCATTCATCCGCAAACACATCACATTCAGGGTTGGCAACCAGAAGGGCATTCAGCACCTTTAGAGTACGACAGATTGGGGATTCGGCTCTGGCTACAGTTTTGGCTGGCAGTTGCGCAAACAGATTGTCTCTGACGGTGTCCGATGTATTTGTCGGGCACAAATAGTCGGCAGAAAAGACCATGTAGTTCCGGACAGTCCACACGTAGGATCTTACAGACTACAGTGAGTTGATCAAGGCCTCTTCTCACCTCCAATGAGTTAAAGCCCAACGTCCCTTAAAGGTAATTGGTAGGGTACATGTACGGTAAGAAATGGTATAAACCTTTGGAAGAGGCATCTTAGGAAAGTTTTCTGTACCTTTTCCAGCGTCAGTGTTTGGGTCGCGTTATAGGGGTGCCAAACAGGCACTGGACTCGAATTTGCTTCGAACCAGAGAGGCGTACAACAGCCTAACAACATTTGGATTGCGAAAGTCACGAGCATTTCGCAAAACAAATCACAAGCGCCTGAAGGATTCCTTCGCAAGGGTAGAAACGTGATCCTTGAAAGTGAGACAGCGGTCGAAACTCATTCCCAAATCCCGTATGTTGGTGACACGAGTAATTACGTTACCACCGCTAACCATAACTGATAGGCGCCTAGTGCTTGGTGGTAACGGCCGCGACTTACGAGTTGTACGCCGTAGGTTCAAACCCTGACAGGTGCATTACTTTATGAAAATTATTTCATCACCACTGCTCTCAAAAATGTGAAGGAAAACATCGTGAGGAAACCGGCATGTCCTAGAACCAAACATTTTAAGTGGATGTGGCATCTACAAACCCGCACTGGGCCCGCGTGGTGGATTACGGCCCACTCCCTCTCACAGAGAGGAGCCCTGTGTCCCAGCAGTGGGGACAATACTAATAGTCTGATTATGCTTATGCTTATATGGTTTAAGAACTTTATTATTTCTCATTAAGAATTAACAATAATTCACTTCCTGAGAAACTAAATTTACTTACAATGTTTACGAGCGTACAATAACATCGTTGAAAGTAGATTTACCTACAATAATGAATAGGAAGGTAGTGATAAAAACAAAGTAAATATTATCAACTAATCACCAACCGAGTAAACACGGATCTAAAGTAAAATTGGATGTATTACTAGATGTGGCATTCATGGCAGCGCAGCGTACTGACAAAATAAAGAACTTTTATTTTGTTTGTTTGTGTGAGCCCGTTAGCGTCAGCAATAACGCTAGTATTTTTTTTTCATTTCTATATTATTATTGTTATTGACACATTTTATAGGTAGGTACGATTTAAGTTGACTTTTAAAACAAGATATGCTTTTCGCTTCTTTTATTTCCATGGGTATTTTATTGTACATGTTAACACCTTCAAATTCTATATTTCGACTTCCCCCTTAATAACCTTAGATCTAAATACTTACATTATTTTCTTCTTTAAAATGAAAAGAGAAAGGCGTTGTCACTTGTATTTAATATTCAAATAAACAAGTTTATCTTAGATCCAGCAGATCTACTTTGGAAACTGTGTCAGAGGAAACAACTGTACCTATATTAGTTTGTTTCGCAGTATCGATAGACGATAACTTCGAATCGAATGCGCGACGCAGCTCCATACAAACTTTGTGGAAGTTAGTTTCGAACAACACAACTAACCAACAACAGTATTTTTTATTTATTTTTTATTATATCTAGCTTAAAAATATTTTATTTTAATAATTTTATTATTTTCTTTTTTTATGAGACATTATATTTAATAGAATTTTATAATGTTGCTATTTTACAATTTAACACTAAAATATACATTATTATACACTTAATACAATTATAAAAAAAGACAGGAGCTCATTGGGCATCAAAAAAATGGTCCGCATCGCTGTCAATGGCAAAAGTGCCCAAAAGGCTGGCAGCATTACCACGTTGGATGGCACCCCGACT